>CAKXYN010000008.1:23855000-33855000 GCA_935064755.1 Tragelaphus eurycerus
TGATGGTTGCATTACTTTTAAATATATTTCCTCAGCTCATTTTGTGCATTTTTCTTTCCTTGATTGAAGAAACTCCTTTTAGTAGAAAGTAGTTTTAAGGAGTTTAATTTGCTAGGGATGTTCATTGCTTTTCTGTAACTGTTATTTTTAAGCCTTTCATTGGATGGAAGTATTTTTTTTTTTTTTAACTTTTTCTTCCTTACTCTGAGTTCACATATTTCTGTGCTGTATATATGCCTTTGTTTTTTATTTTATTATTTTCATTGTAGGCAGAGTCTTGTCTTCATTTTTTGTCTAAGTAGTTTTGTGGGAGAATATGTATGAAATTATATACTTCCTATATGTTAATCCTCCAGGAGTTTGGGTTGCTCCCGGAAAAGGAAGTTTTGTTGCTAACCTCTGTGCGTAACTCTGCCACCTGCCACAGTGAGGACAGTGATTTGGAAATTGATTGACCATCTGGGCCGGTGGCATAGACCTCTCATGGTTTGGGCTGGAAGACACATGTCCGCGTGTTTATTTTCATTCTTTTGTGTGATCTTCCGGCTTTTCCCCCGTTCTTCATAGTCTCTTTTATGATATGTCAGGTCAAGAAATTCTCCGATCAAATCAGCGTGCTGAATCATCTTGTGGTTAGCCATGAAGTGACTTAATGTTGTATAAACAGGAAGCCAGGCTTTTGAACTGTTTACTTAAGATCCTCTAGCGTGACATCTCTGTTATTGTTTCCAGTCAATATTTACATAGCATCCTAAAGACAGTGTCCTGAAAATTGTCTTCAGATGGTCTCAGAGGTCTCTGCCAGGTCCGGGAGTATAATCCTATAGTTAGTGTGTTATTTGCAGCATAAATACTACATTTCCTTCATCAATGATCATATTATATTCTCATGTAATCAGACTCATCGCCATAGAAGGCAGTTTAATTTTTTAACCCCGAGACCTTGTTCTCCCTAGGATCTTGTTTAAAGGTTCTGGACCACATATGTTTGCCCCATCAACAGGGGTGACCTTTGCTGCTAATGTCCTGCTCAAGCGTTGTTAAGTCTACAGTAGGAGGAAGGATGGAGACAAACTTCCCTTTTGATGCTGGAAGACCAGCTTGATTTAAAAATTAGAGCTCGGATGGAGCTGGGAAGCCTTTTTAAAGAAAGATCTTTGAATAAGATACCCCTGCTCACCTTTTCTCTTTTTCTCTTATTTAACAAGGTAAAAAGTTTTTGGTGTTTAATGTAGCTTTTGTTAATTTATTTTAATCTTGGAAAAGTAACCAATATTCAAGAAAGGAAAATTTACCAAAATACAGAAGTTAAAAAAAAAAAAAGCAAATTAGAATAATCTCTAATCTTACTACCTAGGATAAAACACTATTCATGTTTTGGGATATTTCCTTCCAAGGTGTTTTCTTTGTATACACATTTTGTGTGCTTGTTGTTAACAGTGGGATCATTCTGAACATACTGTTTTATAGTATGGTCAGTTAATATATCAAATGTTTTTCTGTGTTACTGAATACTCTTCTTACAACATTTTAAAGTTGCTGTTTATTCCTTTATATAGATGTGCTGTAATTTGTTTGGTGGTTGTCTCTGAAAAACAACCTTTTAAGAGGTAGTTCCTCTTAAAAAGGAAAGCAACAAAGATTTATTTATTCAAAAAGTAATTGATGTTCATTGTAGAAAATGTAACAATAATTGTTAAACTAAAAAGAGATTTAAAAAGCCTTATAATTCCACCAACCAAAAATAATCCCTGTTATCATTTTACAGGTATCTTTCTGGTCTTCTTTCTTTGTGTTTATGATAATGATTGTCTTTTGAGTTTTTTTCCTCTTATTTTTTTACTTTGAACTATGTACATTGTAGGGTCAGGAAAAATATTATAATCAGTAATTAAATGTTTGCTTTAAAGTTCAGTTTTGCTTTTCCTGGGTTTTTAGGAATCAACTAACTCTAATAGGGTCTTGACAGTATCTCTTGTAGTTAACCAGAAAAAGAAACTGCATGTTTGTTTGTTTGTTTGTTTTAATTAAAAAAAGCTTACTGTAGAAAGTATTTGGGAAGTATAGAAATTAGAACGGGGAAGGCAATGGCACCCCACCCCAGTACTTTTGCCTGGAAAATCCCATGGATGGAGGAGCCTGGTAGGCTCCAGTCCATGGGGTCGCTGAGAGTCGGACACGACTGAGCTACTTCACTTTCACTTTTCACTTTCATGCATTGGAGAAGGAAATGGCAACCCACTCCAGTGTTCTTGCCTGGAGAATCCCAGGGACGGGGGAGCCTGGGGAGCTTCCGTCTGTGGGGTCGCACAGAGTCGGACACGACTGAAGCGACTTATAGCAGCAGCAGCATATGTTAATTTTACATTCTTCTTAGTTACTAGTTCTCTTATGATTTGTTGCAGAGTTTTACTGATTATTTTTGCATTTTTATGATGTAATATACCACAAATATAGAATGCTTTAAATAGAGATTACTTTACCTCTTTTTACTTTTTTTTTTTTTGTCTCTGATATTTTTTCTTCTCTAATTCTGTTGTTTAATACTACTAATAAATTAGTTGTATGCTAATACTAATTAAATACTATTAAATACTAGTTAGTATTTAATACTAATACTGTTAATTAATCGAGTTGATAATAGACATCCTTCTCTTGTTCCTTTTTTGAATGAAAAAGTATCTAGCATTTCACATTACGCAAAATGTTGGCTCTTTATACACACACACACACACACACACACACACACACACAATGTATGCACATTCAGGTTAAGAACATATCTCTTAATTTCTATTTTAAACCTTTTTTAAATGAATCATGTTGAATTTTGTCACTAGAGTTTTCAGCAATTACGAGGATGAATATATACATTTTCTATTAATAATGATAATAATTTTCTGTTATTTCTGTTAGTATGATGGATTTTGTGAATGGATTTTTGAATATTGAAGTACATTTGAATCTGAACTATAGCCCACGTTTTCATGATTTTTTAAAGGTGTTTTGGATTTTTTTACATAATATATTAAGATTTTTACATTTTTTTCATATGTGTGATTGATCTGTAATATTCTTTATATGGTTTTTGTTAAGTTTCAGCATCAGGGTCACACTTGCTTTATAAAAATAATTTGGAAATTTTTTTTCTATCTGGTGCTTATTTTAATTTTAGGCAGTAATTCAGCAAAGTTTTGAGTACCTACTGTGTGCTAAATTTACCTACTGTGTGCTAAATAGCAATAAAGATTTAATGGTAGTACCTGCTGAGCTCTCAATATGTAACTAACTTTCAGTAGTTTTGTGCTATAAAGATGCTATATTTATTGACTTAGTAGGTACTGAACCATTGCTCCTAGAGGAGTTACAGGGATAAGTTCCTCGGAGTCTCCAGTCACAACATTTTGGTCACCTGAGCAATACTTCAGATCAGATCAGATCAGTCGCTCAGTCGTGTCCGACTCTTTGCGAGCAATACATAGTCTTCTTTTATATATGTTTCCGTTTAAAGGCACCTTGTTTAATATGTAATGGATTCACAAATGTTGAATTCACATCCAGCAGCATTATGGATCATACCTGAATGATGATTATCCAACACACACATTTTCTCCTTAAAGCATATCACAGCCTTCTTGCTCTTGGATGCTGTAAATAGCACTTCAGCACTGTGCAGGGAGTCTAGTCTAAATAATGAATCACCAACAGAAAGCACAAAAGTAGGCACTAAATAGACCATGTAAAGGATACTTGTTTACAGTATGTGAACTGAAACAAGAATATCACCTTGTTTGACCTTGGCTGAGGTCATGTCAGTCGACTGACATTTTTCTCAATTCTGCATATTTCTGCAAAATCCCTAAGTACAAGTATTGATTTTAGGGTTACAAGAAATTTTAGTGAGTAGGCAAATTCACAAATACTGAGTCTATGAATAATGAGGAGTGACTATGCATCTATGCATTTAATATGTATATTCATTCATTTATTCCTCACAGAAGTCCTATGAGGTAGATTCTGTTATTGTAGATGATGTACTCTGCAATAAAGAAGATGTAGCTTTCTCGGTGTTACAGAATCAGTGAGTGATGGACTTAGCAGTAGTCCATCCACTGCTAAAATAAATAGGACTGATACCAAGACATGGGACCTGCCCTTAGGGTCCCTTTCTGTCAAAAGGGTTAATAAAGTGTTTGGCTAAAATAACTAAATTCAAGGTAATTTTTAAAGTAGTACAGGGGTAATACCACCAAAATATAATTGATATCCAGCAGAAGAATTATTTCAGATGTCTTGGAATGGTTTTATACAAATAATAGTATCTAAACTAAGCCTTAAAAAATCAATAAAATATCACTAAGTGGGCTTGTAAGGGTGGAAGAAATCACTTAAATTTAGAATGTTCTCACTTTTTACATGATGGCTGGTTCTAATATTGTCAAAATAGGGAATTGAGAGTAGAGGGTCTGCCTCTATATTTTTGGATTTGTATTATCACTTTGACCATTTTTCAATTACTGTCTCTTTTCCTTCTGTTCTTGTGATGTCAGAAAGTGAGACAGTAGCGCCTTTAATTGTAAGAGGAACATGGCAGTGTTTTGTTGTAAATGCATGAGTTTCTCATTATGTAAGATGGAGAAACATTAGCTAGATGGAGAAACACTAGCTGAAATTAATTGGGAATTTCTAAGTAGGACTGCATAGAGTGAGTGCTTTGTTGTAGACTAAAACAAGCAAAAATTTTTTCAAGTAATTATTAAAATTTGCTAAAATATAGAGATTCCCCCCTCATATATTTTTAAATACTAGACTCATTGTCTTCCTTAGCTATATCTTATTAAATTATACCTTTTAATTGCATCTTAAAACCCAGAAAATTAGAGAATTTTTAAGCTCTATTTTAAACCAAAATATTTTAATAGGCAAAATTGTGATGATCATCTTATAATTGAGTTGCTTCATAGTTGGTGGTATATGTAGACGTCTACTGGAGTATGAACTAGCTGATGCAAGAACTGGCTTTTCGTCTTCTACATTTCTAATGCCTAGCAAAGTTCTTATCTCATAGAAAGCCCTCAGGAAATGTTAACAATTAAATGAATACTTACAAACCCTTTGCGACTAATATAATTAGAAGTGACACATATAATTAGAAATGTAAATGTTACTCTCATTTGTATATTTTAAGGAATTCCATTTTACTTGTTACTTAAATCTTCATAAGATCTTTAGTGAAAGCACTTTAGAAGTTATTCCAATTTCATTTTAATGCCGATGGTAACAAACATTTATTTCTGACAAACTAGTTTACTTAAGTAATAGGTGAAATTTAAGATTAGGAAGGCAAATTACTACTATCGAAATAAAGAAAAAAGGACATTTTAATATGATGTGCAAGCTCTTGGGGCTTATATTTTAGGAAGGAGAGGTGGAAGATGAAATTTAAAGATCACAAAGACTTGAATCTAAGGCCAATAAAATTGACCATTTTCAACTAAGAGTTATAGATTACTTAGTATTTGTTCCTGGTCAATTTTTTGTCCCGCCAGAAACTGTTTTTTGATCCAGTGTTCAGTTTGGTTCTGTTACTCCCAACAGGATTATGAGGCTGAAATGAGGATCAGTGAGCATCTATATTATATATTGTCACCCTGCTTATTTAACTTATATGCAGAGTACATCATGAGAAACGCTGGACTGGAAGAAACACAAGCTGCAATCAAGATTGCTGGGAGAAATATCAATAACCTCAGATATGCAGATGACACCACCCTTATGGTAGAAACTGAAGAGGAACTAAAAAGCCTCTTGATGAAAGTGAAAGAGGACAGTGAAAAGGTTGGCTTAAAGCTCAACATTCAGAAAATGAAGATCATGGCATCTGGTCCCATCACTTCATGGGAAATAGATGGGGAAACAGTGGAAACAGTATCAGACTTTCTTTTTCTGGGCTCCAAAATCACTGCAGATGGTGACTGCAGCCATGAAATTAAAAGACACTTACTCCTTGGAAGGAAAGTTATGACCAACCTAGATAGCATATTCAAAAACAGAGACATTACTTTGCCAACAAAGGTCGGGCTAGTCAAGGCTATGGTTTTTTCAGTGGTCATGTATGGATGTGAGAGTTGGACTGTAAAGAAGGCTGATCGCCGAAGAATTGATGCTTTTGAACTGTGGTGTTGGAGAAGACTCTTGAGAGTCCCTTGGACTGCAAGGAGATCCAACCAGTCCATTCTGAAGGAGATGAGCCCTGGGATTTCTTTGGAAGGAATGATGCTGAAGCTGAAACTCCAGTACTTTGGCCACCTCATGTGAAGAGTTGACTCTTTGGAAAAGACTGATGCTGGGAAGGATTGGGGCAGAATGAGAAGGGGACGACAGAGGATGAGATGGCTGGATGGCACCATTGACTCAATGGACGTGAGTCTGAGTGAACTCCGGTAGTTGTTGATGGACAGAGAGGCCTGGCGTGCTGTGATTCATGGGGTCGCAAAGAGTCGGACACGACTGAGCAACTGAACCGAACTGAGCATCTATCTCACCAAAAATTGAAAACATTGCTTCTAAAGCATAGGATACCATTGTGAATCTCATAGACTATGAAATCTTTGTGGTAGAAAATTTGTATATGGGTAGAAACTAAAAGAATAGGATTTCTAAAAATTCGCACCTTTAAGAAAATTTGAGGACCGTAAGATACAAAACAAAATTTAAAAAATCATAACATGGTATTTTTCCTTCCAGTTCTCTTTTCTCTGTATATTATACTAACTTGGAATCTAACTGTAAGAACTCCTTTGTTCCTTGCTTTTTTAGCTTTATGAACATTTCCCATGCTATTAAAAATTTAGCACAAAATCATTTAACTGATTATATAGTTGTCTATTGAATACCTATATTATAGTATAAGCTAGTCTCCAACAATTGGACATTCAGTTCAGTTCAGTCCCTCAGTCGTGTCTGACTCTTTGTGGTCCCATGGACTGCAGCACGCCAGGCCTCCCTGCCCATTGCCAACTCCCAGAGTTGACTCAAACTCATGTCCATTGAGTCAGTGATGCCATCCAACCATCTCATCCTCTATCGTCCCCTTCTCCTCCCACCCTCAATCTTTCCAAGCATCAGGGTCTTTCCCAATGAGTCAGTTCTTTGCATCAGGTGGCCAAAGTACTGAAGTTTCAGCTTTAGCATCAGTCCTTCCAATGAATATTCAGGACTGATCTCCTTCAGAATGGATTGGTTGGATGTCTTTGCAGTCCAAGGGACTCTCAAGAGTCTTCTCCAACACCACAGTTCAAAAGCATCAATTCTTCGGCACTCAGCTTTCTTTATAGTCCAACTCTCACATCCATACATGACTACTGGAAAAACCATAGCTTTGACTAGATGGACCTTTGTTGGCAAAGTAATGTCTCTGCTTTTTAATAAGCAGTCTAGTTTGGTCATAACTTTTCTTCCAAGGAGCAAGCATCTTTTAATTTCATGGCTGAAGTCACCATCATACAGTGATTTTGGAGCCCAAGAAAATTAAGTCTGTCACTGTTTCCATTGTTTCCCTATCTGTGTGCCATGAAGTGACGGGACTGGATGCCGTGATCTTAGTTTTCTGAATGTTGAGTTTTAAGCCAACTTTTTAACTCTCCTCTTTCACTTTCATCAAGAGGCTCTTTACTTCTTGTTTGCTTTCTGCCATAAGGGTGGTGCCATCTACATATATGAGGTAATTGATATTTCTCTCAGCAATCTTGATTGCAGCTTGTGCTTTATCCTGCCTGGCATTTCTCAGGATGTACTCTGCATAAGTTAAATAAGCAGGGTGATGATATACAGCCTTGACGTACTCCTTTCCCAATTTGGAACCAGTCTGTTGTTCCATGTCAGTTCTAACTGTTGTTTCTTGACCTGCATACAGATTTCTCAGGAGGCAGGTCAGGTGGTCTGATAGTCCATCTCTTGAATAATTTTCCACAGTTCATTGTGATCCACATAGTCAAAGGCTTTGGCATAGTCAGTAAAGCAGAAGTAGATGTATTTTTGGAACTCTTTTGCTTTTTCGATGATCCAGTGGATGTTGGCCATTTGATCTCTGATTCCTCTGCCTTTTCTAAATCTAGCTTGAACATTTGGAAGTTCACGTTTCACGAACTGTGGAAGCATCGCTTGGAGAATTTTGAGCATTACTTTGCTAGCGTGTGAGATGAGGGCAGTTGTATAGTAATTTGAATATTCTTTGACATTTCCTTTATTTGAGATTGGAATGAAAACTGACCTTTTCCAGTCCTGTGGCCACTGCTGAATTTTCCAAATTTGCTGGCATATTGAGTGCAGCCCTTTCACAGCATCCTCTTATATGATTTGAAACAGCTCAACTGGAATTCCATCACCTCCATTTGCTTTGTTTGTAGTGATGCTTCCTATGGCCCACTTGACTTCACATTCTAGGATGTCTGGCTTTAGGTGAGTGATCACACCATCATGGTTATCTAGGTCATGAAGATCTCTTTTGCATAGTTCTTCCGAGTATTCTTGCCACCTCTCCTTTAGTATCTTCTGCTTCTATTAGGTCCACACCATTTCTGTCCTTTATTGAGCCCATCTTTGCATGAAATGTTCTCTTGGTATCTCTGATTTTCTTGAAGCTATCTCTAGTCTTTCCCATTTTATTGTTCTCCTGTATTTCTTTGCATTGATCACTGAGGAAGGCTTTCTTATCTCTCCTTGCTATTCTTTGGAACTCTTCATTCAGAGGCTTATATCTTTCCTTTTCTCCTTTGCCTTTCACGTCTCTTCTTCCCTCAGATATTTGTAAGGCCTCCTTGGACAACCATTTTGCTTTTTTTCATATTTCTTTTTCTTGGGGATGGTCCTGATCCCTGTCTCTTGTACAGTGTCATGAACCTCTATCCATAGTTCATCAGGTACTCTGTCAGATCTAATCCTTTGACTCTCTTTCTCACTTCCACTGTATAATCACAAGGGATTTGATTTAGGTCATACCTGAATGGTCTAGTGGTTTTTCCCTACCTTCTTCAATTTAAGTCTGAATTTGGTAATAAGGAGTTCATGATCTGAGCCACAGTCCCCTCCTTGTCTCGTTTTTGCTGACTATATAGAGTGTCTCCATCTTTGGCTGCAATGAATATAATCATTCTGACTTTGGTATTGACCATCTGGTGATGTCTAGGTGTAGAGTTTTCTCCTGTGTTGTTGGAAGAGGGTGTTTGCTATGACCAGTGTGTTCTCTTGGCAAAACTCTTATTAGTCTTTGCCCTGCTTCATTATGTACTCCAAGGCCAAATTTGCCTGTTACTGCAGGTATTTCTTGACTTGCTACTTTTGCATTCCAGTCCCTTAATTTAAAGGACATCTTTTTTGCGTGTTACTTCTAACGGTCCTGCAGCTATGCTTCTATTTTTTCTTAAACATTTTCAAATTATAGCTTTAACTATTCAACTTGGTGATATGTAGTCAGCTAATACTTGATAAATTAGGTCACTTTTGTTAAAGGTAAAATACTTTTTATTTTCATTTTTCTACTTTTACCCAAGTCTGTTTTAGATGTATGAAGGAATTTTATATTTTCTTAAATCTGTAACTTTTAAATATGAAAGATGAAGCTTATATTTCTTCACATCTAACAATATGATTATACATCTTCATGTTAATATTCCCTGAGAAGAATATTCCACTGTCCTTTATGTATAGTCAACTGCACAATGTCTGCTTGTGATAAAATATGCCTCTGTGAAATCCTCTGAATTTACTAGTTGTCAAAGCCTTCGGGTATGAACTTTGTTTCAGTATTTGCCAATATGTCAGACTAAGTACTTTAATTGGATTATCTCTTTTAATTCTTACAATATTACAGGAAGCTAAGGTAGTGTTTGGATGTCCCTGGTGGCTCAGACGGTAAAGCGTCTGTCTACAATGCAGGAGACCCGGGTTCGACCTCTGGGTTGGGAAGATCCCCTGGAGAAGGAAATGGCAATCCACTCCAGTACTATTGCCTGGAAAATCCCATGGACAGAGGAGCCTGGTAGGCTACAGTCTATGGGGTCGCAAAGAGTCGGACACGACTGGGCGACTTCACTTTCACTTTCAAGGTAGTGTTTTATCCTATTTTATAGAAGATTTCTGATTCTTGGAGATTTTTGCTAAGTTTCTATAAGGTGTAAGTGGTAGAATCACTGTTAGATTATGGGACCTCTGGCTCCAGCATCTGCATTTGCAAACATATATAACATGAACGTATGCCATTTAATACTGTTTACTTCCTCTTACGAATCTCATTTGGTTTTTGAATTCTCTCCATTAGTGCAAATTAAAAATTTTTTTGTATATGATATCTATACTTTTTATATAGTATGTATGTATTCAGTTGTAAATATATACCCCCAAGCACAACTTAAAATAGTCACCTGAAATTATATCAATGTTGTTAATTAGCTATAAATGTAAAATAAAAAGTTTAAAAAATATTAAAATGGTTACTTTATAGATACTAGGTTATAGAATAATATCTATTAAATGAAGTCTTTTTTCTAGCTGTTATTGGAATATAATTAAAATACAAATCCAGATGTCTCTCTTTAAAAATATATTTCAGAAAAAAAAGATTTTACTACTTTCTTCAGAAAATTATGTAGCTGTATTTTCACTCAGAAGTGTTTATGTCTAATTTAAAATTTCATGGGGTCGTTACCAGTCGGTTGCAACTGAGCGATTTCACTTTCACTTTTCACTTTCACACAATGGAGAAGGAAATGGCAACCCACTCCAGTGTTCTTGCCTGGAGAATTCCAGGGATGGGGAAGCGTGGTGGGCTGCCATCTATGGGGTCGCACAGAGTCTGACACGACTGAAGCGACTTAGCAGCAGTTGATTCTTTAGTTGTAAGATAATATTTTTGTCATTAGGATGGACAATACTTATTTATCCTTATAAAGCCCTTCAAATAATAAAATCAGTTTTAATGATTATGAATTTAACCTTGAATAGAAATTTTCCAGATTGGAAACTATATAGTTCAGGGATAGATAGGTAGGGTGATTTTTTTACTTGCAATTTTGTTATGTGTTTCCCTTTTTTTCCCCCCTTAGAAGTTACATGAGAACAGTGTTTATTTCTGTTGACTAAGGTTTATCTCTTTGAATGTAAAGCATTATTTTCATGGCTAAATCCATAGGTGGTGGTAATAGCGGCTGTAAGAAAGAAATTTATTATAAGATGCCTTTAATACTGATATAAAGTCTTCCTGTTTTACATTATTTCTATAAAAACAGCACAGCATAGAAAGTATAATTATTGCTATTTGGAGTAATCCTTTGCAATTTTGAAATCCCTACTTGTGCTTTTATAGTAGTTCCATAGCAGGGTTATTTTTGAAAACAATGTACAAAATGGAAATTCCAACATTAATTGGATTGACACTTCTAGTTGTAAATTAACACTTCCAGTTGTAAATCTTGAGATAATTGGCATCAGACTTCAACATATTTGGTTTTCATTTGGTTAATGTTCTCAGTGCTTAAATCTCGGTAAATGTATCTAACTGGATATTTGTTGTTTAGAACATCTTAGCGATCACTCATCAGTTCAGATGCCGGTGTCCTTGCTTCCCTATTCTCTTTGTCATTGTCCTTATCATTGTCTCTCATAGGAGCATAGTCATGCTTCCATACTGTCCTTCAGTTTTGCAAGATTAGAGTTTCAAAACTTTAGCTCTAATCTTGTCATTTCCAAACTTGAATGTGCAAAATGATTTTCTATTGCCTGGTGTGTTTTCTGTGGCCCAGGATTTTATGCTGTTTTAATAATTTCATCTTCTACTTTTCAAGTTTATTTCACATTATTGTTTTTTCTTGACCTTATATTTAAGCCAAACTGTTTCCTAAATAGCGTAACTATAGAAATATTTCTGTGATTTTTGTTTGCACTGTTTTCAGTGTCCATTTTATGGACTTTCCTTGCTTTTGCCTAAAATCTACCAAATATACCCAGTTCTAATAACTTTTCCATGAAATCTTCAAATCAGATTATCACTTTAACATTTAAAAAGTTCTCTTTCTCTCCTGTAGTTTCTCTACATACTTGCGTCTCCTCTTATTATTTTTTAAACTATTCATTTAGGAAAACTTAGTGAATGTACAAAAAAATAGTGTGATGTGCCCTGTGTACTCATCAGATATAGCAGTTAGCATTTTGACATTCTTATTTCATTTATATATTCCTTTACTTTCACCTTCCACTCAATTATAGCTAATTATGTGAGATAATTTATGTATTAAAATTCACAAATGTTAGCTGTATAATGTTGACAATTATGTACATACATGAAACTCCTCGCCTTTCATAATACAGAATGTTTCCATCTTTCAGGAAGCTGCTCCTACCACTTTTCATTCAGTCCTCCCACACTGAAGAAGGCACTGTTTAATTCTTTTCACCATATATTTGTTATACCTTTCTTATACTTTCCATGTAAATAGAATTAACTCTTTGTGTAAGGCTTCTTTTGTTCAGCATAACTTTTCTGGTCCTTTGTTATTCTGTTTTATTGCTGAAATGGCAACCCACTCCAGTGTTCTTGCCTGGAGAATCCCAGGGATGGGGGAGCCTGGTGGGCTGCCGTCTGGGGTCACACAGAGTCGGACACGACTGAAGTGACTGAGCGGCAGCAGCAGTATACCTTTGTATGGTTGTTCCACAATTTATGTGTTTGGTTAATGGACATTTGGGTTAGTTTCAGTTTTTGGCTCTTGTGGGTACAACTGCTATGGATACTTGCATAAGTCTTTTTGTGGATATAGTTGATTCTTATTATTTGCTGTAGTTATGTTTTAAAATGTATGAACATTGAACTAGCTAATACTGAGCCATTTCTTCTAGGGGAAGCACAGGGCTAGGTTTCTGTGAGCTTCTGATGCAGTATTTTTGTTAACTGATTAACACAACTTTCTTTTATGTGTTTCTGTTTAAAAGACATTTGCCATTGGGAACTTTGAAGAAGAGGAGAGACTCACATTTTATGAGTTTTGTGGTTCTGTTGAATAAAAGTGCTCAATTCACCATCCTTCCGGGTCCCATGTGAGGAGGAAAAGAGGCACAGGCTTTGCTAAAATTGCCAAAGACTGAAGGCAAGAGCTGCAGTAATATGCTGGTTCCCTCAGCTGGGGTGTTTTCCAAATATCGGAAGTTACATGAGGGAGGAAGCAACCCTGGGGCTTGAACCGAACTGTGGAGGAAGCAGCTGTAGGAGAGAAAAAGTCTGCTGCTGCTTCTGTGTCCCTGTCATCCCTTTTCTCAAGCTCTATTCTCTTCCCTGCAGTTACACCCGGGAGTGTCATCAGCATTTGTGGCTATTATTGTAGCCCCATATGTGTGCTTATTAGAGAACTTGGTTGTGTTTTGGAAGGGGAAACGATACTTGAATTCAACTGGTAGATGTGAACAAAGTTTATAGCTGGGAAATGAAATTGACCTTCTGGGTAAAGGCCTTGGACTGATTATGTATACAGAGTTAACCTTAAATGTTTGTACCTGGTTCACTGATGATTCAGCTAAGTGAAAAGTTGATGGTGTCCACTGGGTGGCAGCCACTCTCCAGCTCCAAGGACAGCTCTGGAAGACCAACTGTGGTAAGGACTATTGAATAGGCTAATTTGAGTTATTTTCTTTGCCTTGGGCCAGGAGTTAGCAAACTTCAACCTGTGTGCCAAATCTGTCTTCAGCCTGTGTTTGTACTGCTCTTGAGCCTGGGAATGTTTTTTACATTTTTTAAATAAAGCATTAGGAATAAAATGAATATATATTAGAGATTGTATGCAGCTTATAAAATCTAAAATATTTACTATATGTCCTTCTCAAAAATAGAAAAATTAGCCAATCCCTGCTTTAGAAAATACTCCCAAGGATCAATCAAGCATATTCTATTTTTCCTGAGTGGTGGGCTGTGGACAATAATGGTCTCACTTGGGTAAGATTTCAGAATAGCAGACTAAAGGCACATTCCTCAATGAGACCACAAGCTATGGAAACAAATCATACTTGCCTTTTGGAAGGTCATGGTCACTCATCTTGATGCTTAGACTAAGGACCTCTTTTTTCATGAGAGTGACTGGAATCAAACTGCTCATTAAGCCTGCACTGCCCAAGTCACCACTGTAGCCACTTGGATCCATCATTGTTTTGGGTGTGGCTCATGTATCCACCATCATCAGATCAGATCAGTCGCTCAGTCGTGTCCGACTCTTTGCGACCCCATGAACCGCAGCACTCCAGGCCTCCCTGTCCATCACAAGCTCCCGGAGGTCACTCAGACTCGCATCCATCGAGTCAGTGATGCCATCCAGCCATCTCATCCTCTGTCGTCCCCTTCTCCTCCTGCCCTCAATCCCTCCCAGCATCAGAGTCTTCTCCAGTGAGTCAACTCTTCGCATGAGGTGGCCAAAATACTGGAGTTTCAGCTTTAGCATCATTCCTTCCAAAGAAATTCCAGGATTGATCTCCTTCAGAATGGACTGGTTGGATCTTCTTGCAGTCCAAGGGACTCTCAAGAGTCTTCTCCAACACCACAGTTCAAAAGCATCAATTCTTCGGCGCTCAGCCTTCTTCACAGTCCAGCTCTCACATCCATACATGACCACAGGAAAGACCATATCCTTGACTAGGCGAACCTTTGTTGGTAAAGTAATGTCTCTGCTTTTGAATATGCTATCTAGGTTGGTCATAACTTTCCTTCCAAGGAGCAAGCGTCTTTTAATTTCATGGCTGCAGTCACCATCTGCAGTGATTTTGGAGCCCAGAAAAACAAAGTCTGACACTGTTTCCACTGTTTCCCCATCTATTTCCCATGCAGTGATGGGACCAGATGCCATGATCTTCGTTTTCTGAATGTTGAGCTTTAAGCCAACCTTTTCACTCTCCACTTTCACTTTCATCAAGAGGCTTTTTAGCCCCTCTTCACTTTCTGCCATAAGAGTGGTGTCATCTGCATATCTGAGGTTATTGATATTTCTCCCGGCAATCTTGATTCTAAACTGGGTCAAAAATGTAGCACTATATGCTTATGATATACAAGCCATCCCTGCCTGCCAAACTTGCCACCCCTAGCAGAGGCTGGCCTGTTTTTTTCATGGTAAAGGACGTTTGATTCCATCTTGGGTCAATTATTGGTGCTTCACATAACTTTTTAGTATGTTAATGGCACCCCACTCCAGTACTCTTGCCTGGAAAATCCCATGGACGGAGGAGCCTGGTAGACTGCAGTCCATGGGGTCGCTAAGAGTCGGACACGACTGAGCGACTTCGCTTTCACTTTTCACTTTCATGCACTGGAGAAGGAAATGGCAACCCACTCCAGTGTTCTTGCCTGGAGAATCCCAGGGACGGAGCCTAGTGGGCCGCCATCTATGGGATCGCACAGAGTCAGACATGACTGAAGCGACTTAGCAGCAGCAGTAGCAGCAGATCAACTGACTATATCATTGTAACCCTTGAAATGAGTGTGTCACGTTTTTGGCCTTCTGAACTATTTACCTTCTGACATTGGTGTCCTTTTCATCACAAAGGCTAAATTTGGTGGGTCAGTAGTCAAACTCTTTGATGGAAGTTCGGTGTTTCGTACCACCCAGAGACATCTGGTATTGTTGAGCACCGAGTTTGCTTTCTCCAACATCAGCTCAAAAAGATTTTTGAATGACTCTCTTTCAAATCTTTCTGGTGCAAATACCTTGGAAAACATGACCATCTTTAGAAAGTGATCATCTCTTGATTGTTTCCTTGCTAATAATGATCAGGGAGGGCTGAAGGGGTAGAGGATTATATAGAGCTATTTTGAAAATTCAGTGTTTTGCCTTAAGTATTTCTGAGCATAATGCTTGTCTGTTTCCTCTAATTGTTACTAGGTTACAATGGTTAGTACTCCCTCAGGTGTCAGCTTGCCAAAATGGGGAGAGTTGGCTGGTGGGTGCAAACTGTCTTTGTGGCTGGGGTTCTAGAGAGGCTAACCACCTTGTTGGACCACACTTGTCCCTAATTTGTTAAGGTCTTTCTGGTCTCTTCTTGTCCCCATTTATAAGCAGCTCTTCCTAGTTTCTGTTTTCTGGATTTTAGTTCATTAGATTTCTTTGCCTCCTAAGCTCTATATACTGTTTTAATTACAGTTTTTTGGTTTAGTCAACACGTTCTTATTTTTAAAGTGAGAGTGATGTTCTCTTATAACTATAACTTATGCAGAAGTCTCTACAGAATGGCTTTTAAATGATAGAAAGCATAGAAACCACTTTATTTAGTGTGACACAAATAGGAAACACTCAGTGCTAGTTTTTATTTGTGTCATTGCTTTGTTGTTACTGATGCTATTCTTATCTCAATGGAATGGATTATGCAGTCAAATTTCTTTTATTATAATCCCCTCTGTGATCCAAACTTTGTAGCTAGGCAGAATCAGGGAAATAGATATGGAACAATAAATATTTTTAATCAGATAGAGAAAATGAGTATCATTTAAAAGTGAATTTTTTTGTGTGCTTTTATCTTTGGAATCAAGGAAATGCATTGATATTAAGTATTAAATGGAAATTTTTATCATGATGATTCAAAAGCAAAGGAAGAAACACATTGTTACTTAAAAAAATGCATTGTAGCTGTTGCTACAGTGTGACAACTTTTTTATATAGTACCAGGTGACATGATAGGATGGAACTCAGAGAGCACATTTCCAAGTTGTTTCCCTTAAGAGAAAAGTCAGAGGCAGAAAAATGTGATTGTACATGGAATGCCAGCATATTAGAGTTAATTCCCTGAGCAATATATCTAATCAGAACTTTGATAATTAATTGATATTCACATGGGTTCTTTCCTGAGGTAGTTTAATAGCTCATGCCAACCTATTTGGTTTTTATCCTTGTGGATATCAAATATTATACATACAGCCTTTTGGATCCAAAATTCATTAATCCCTTATGAAAAGCTAGTCTTTACATCACATCTCATGGATTGTATTTTATCTAAAATCAGTGTTTGTCAGTTGAGGAGATTTTATGTTTAAAGTAAGCAGTGCTTATCCTATTTGTATTTAAAAAGTATAGGGGTTCAGGATGGGGAACACGTGTACACCCATGGCAGATTCATATTGATGTATGGCAAAACCAATACAATATTGTAAAGTAATTAGCCTCCAATTAAAATAAATAAATTTATATTAAAAAAAGGTATAACTCTGAGTCTATTGGTGGTTAAGTTTGTTGTTGTTGCTTAGTCACTAAGTCATGTCCAACTCTCTGTGACCCCCATGAACTGCAGCACTCCAAGCTCCTCTGTCCTCCACTATATCCTGGGATTTGCTCAAATTCATGCCCATTGAGTCGGTGATGGTATCTAACCTTCTCATCCTCTGTCTGATGATGAAGTTATGGCCTCTTAGAAGAAAAGATTAAACGTTGGGGTTTACTAAGGAATTAGGGATGATATGGACTGAAAGAATGTGTTGGTTATAAGGACGTGGAAATGCATAGGTGGAATGGATCATATTATTTTCTTTATTCCTCAAGTGATGTGTGTGTGTGTGTATGTATGTTTGATAATCTGTTTTTGGCACAAGTGGTTTTGAAAGGTATCTACAATAGCTGTTTTCTTAGGTTACATTAAAAATTAAAGTGGTATGACTTACTTTAAATATTTTTTATCCTTTGGAATTTTAAAAGCATATTGCTACCATATTATTAAACTGTAAAATGTCAAAGGTGCTGCTAGAACTTGCTTATGGGGCAAAGATTATTCAGAGACTAAGTCTGACTTTGAACATCATTTTAGATTTAATATAGGCTTTCAAGTATTTGATCATGTGGAAAGCCAAGTTTTGAAACTGCATTTGAGTGCAGTGGAGTTTTGTTGTTTGGGCTTCCCTGGTTGCTCAGCTGGTAAAATTCTGCCTGCCCATGCAGGACACTTAAGAGATGCTGGTTTGATCCCTGGGTCAAGATCCCCTTTAGAAGAGCATGGCAACCCACTCCAGTATTCTTGCCTGGAGAATACCGTGGACAGAGGAGCCAGGCAGGCTACAGTCCATGGGTTCATAAAAGAGTTGGGAAGCCCCTGTTGATATTTGGTTTCTTGGTTTCCTGTAAAAACTAAAAGATCCTTAATATAAACGAAGGAGCATATATAACTGAAAGAAAGATATATACATTTATTATACAGTTTTAAGTCTTTTCTTAAAATTTTAATTTTATTTAAAGTATACTGGGAGGTTTTGGAAGGCTGGCATGATCCAGTTTACATTTTTTAAAAATTTTATACAATTCACTTTAAGATTTTTAATTGTGGTAAAGTACACAATCCAAAATTCACATCTTAATAATTTTTAAGTATATATTCATATTGCTGTGCAAATTATCTCAGGAACTTTTCATTTGCAAAACTAAACCTCTGTACCCATTAAGCAACAATTCCCCATATTCTCCTACCCTTATCCTCTGGCAAACATGGTTCTACTTTCTGTTTCTATGTTTTTATACTATTTCTATACTCTAGAAATCTCAGTGGAATCATACAGTATTTTCTTTTTGTGACTAACTTGTTTCATTTAGCCTAGTATCTCAAGGTTTATCTGTCTTGTAGCTTGCATTAGAATTTCATTTCTTTTCTAAGGCTGAATAATTTTCCATTCTATGCATATACCATACTTTATTTATGCATTCAACTGCCAATGGACATTTGGGATGTGTCCACCTTTTGGCTAATGTTAATAATGCTGCTTTGAACACAGGTGTACAAATATTTCTTCAAGATCTTATTTTCAGTACTTAGATATATGCTCGGAAGTGGAGTTGCTATTATCATATAAGAGTTTACATGGCAGATCTTTGTCTGTCCTTTTATTTCAACCTCCCTTGGTCTTTATATTTAAGATGTGATTTTGTATGTAGCATATAATTTGGTTTTGTTCAGTTTTGTACAAACTGACAACTATAGTGTTTCAGTTGGAATTTTAGTCTATTTATCTTTAATGTAATGCCAGTATGATCAGGACAGAAGAGGTGGACTGAGACTTACCACAGATGAAATTGAGACTTAAAATATGCCCCCAATATAAATTCAGCTACTGATGATGGTGTCTATATTTTATCCTGTTTTTCTAGGTAGGCATGCTGATTGGCCGCCAGCTATGCTGGTGACTCAGCTGTAAGGAATCTGCCTGCCAATGCAGGAGACATGGGTGCAATGCCTGGGTCAGGAAGATCCCCTGGAGGAGATCTAACCTCCATTAGGTCTTTGACTTTCTTCACTCAGTTCAGTTCAGTCACTCAGTCGTCTCCGACTCTGCGACCCCATGAATCCCAGCACGCCAAATCCCGGAGTTCACTCAAACTCACATCCATCGAGTCCGTGATGCCATCCAGCCATCTCATCCTCTGTTGTCCCCTTCTCCTCTTGCCCCCAATCCCTCCCAGCATCAGAGTGTTCTCCAATGAGTCAACTCTTCGCAGGAGGTGGCCAAAGTACTGAAGTTTCATCTCTAGCATCATTCCTTCCAAAGAAATCCCAGGGCTGATCTCCTTTAGCATGGACTGGTTGGATCTCCTTGCAGTCCAAGGGACTCTCAAGAGTCTTCTCCAACACCACAGTTCAAAAGCATCAATTCTTTGGTGCTCAGCCTTCTTCACAGTCCAACTCTCACATCCATACATGACCACTGGAAAAACCATAGCCTTGACTAGACGAACCTTTGTTGGCAAAGTAATGTCTCTGCTTTTGGATATCCTATCTAGGTTGTTCATAACTTGCCTTCAATTTTCAATATATAAGTCCTATACAAGATTGGTTAGGTGTACTTAAGAGTATTTCATTTTCTTTTGAACAGTTGTAAATGGTATTCTATTGTAACTTTAAGATAATGTTTTTACAGCTAATATGTAGAAATACAGTTGATTTTTATATGTTGATCTTGATGAACTCACTTTTTATTTTTAGGATTTCTTGGTACGTTTTCTGTGTTGATAATGTTATCTGTAATTAGGGATAGGATAGATTACTTCTATCTTTCTAATCTATATGGCTTTTGTTTCTTATCAGTGCCTCTTTCACTGGCCAAATCATCCATTACTTCATTCGTTACGAGTGATGAAAGCAGACATCTTCATTTTGTTCCTGACCTTTAGAGAAAAACATTCAGTCTTTTTGCCATTGAGAATGGTGTTAGCTGAAGATTTTTATAAATGCTATTTATTAAGTTGATGAATTTCCCTTTTATTCCTATTTTTTTTCTTTAATCGTGGAGGGATGCTAAATGTTGTAAAATGCTTTTTCTGCCTCAATTCAGTGATTGTGTGATTGTACTTTAACCTGTTACTCTATGGGATTACATTATTTTTCAAATTTTGAAACAGTCTTGCATTCTTGGAATAAATCCCATTTGATCATGGTATGTAATTTTTGTATATTGCTGAATGCTGTGTGCTTACATTTGGTTAGGGATCTTTTGAGTCTATATTCACATAGGAAACATTTGTATAGTTTTTATTGTTGTTGTTGTTTTTTTTTTTTTGGTCTTTGGTTTCTACATCAGGTAATAGTGTCTTTATAAAATCCATTTGGAAGTTTTCCCTCTACTTGTTTTCTGGAAGAGATGATATAGAATTGGTATTAATTGTTCTATAGATAGTGTGGCAAATTTTCCACTGAAGTCTTCCCAGACTAGAGATTCTTGTTTGGGGAGATTTTAAATTGTAAGTTAAATTCTATTAATAGTTGTAGAATTATTCAAATTATTTATATCATATTGAGTGAGTTGTAGTAGTCTGTGCTTTTTGAGAAGTTGGTTATTTTCTTTATGTTCTAAATTTAACGTCTTTAGAGTTGTTTGGAGGATTCCTTTATTATTATTTTGATTTCTATGAAGTCTATAGTCATGTATCTCCTGTTTTATTCCTGATATTGGTAATTTGTGTCTTCAAATTTATTTCTCTGTCATTCTGGTAAGAGGTTTGTTAATTTATCTTTTCTCAGATCTAGCTCTTTAGGGTAAATGTGCTGCTCACAAATTTTCTTGATTTTACTTCATTTGAAAATGTTATAATTGCTTCTCCACCTCTAAAGAATATTTTCACTGGATATAGGATGCAAGTTCATAGTTCTTTTATTTGAGCATTTGAAAAGTTCTTCCTTCTGGCCTCCCTTGTTTCTAATGCTGCCATTTGAATTGTTTTTCTGCTGTTGGTAAGGTGTAGTTTCTCTCTCACTGTTTTCACGATGTTTTCCTTGTCTCTGGTTTTCAGAAGTTTGGCTATGATTGCCTTTGTATACATTTTCTTGTTTATCCTGTTTGAAGTTTGCTCAGCATGTTGCATCTTTATATTTCTGTTTTTTGCCAAATTTGGAAAGTTTTCAAGCCGTTATTTCTTCAAATACCTTTTCAGCCCTGCACATTTTCTCCTATCCTTTAAGACTCAAATGATAGGAAAGTTAGGTCTTTTGGGCGAAAAGCAAAGGAGAAAAGGAAAGATATAAACATCTAAATGCAGAGTTCCAAAGAATAGCAAGAAGAGATAAGAAAGCCTTCTTCAGTGATCAATGCAAAGAAATAGAGGAAAACAACAGAGTGGGACAGACTAGGGATCTCTTCAAGAAAATCAGAGATACCAAAGGAACATTTCATGCAAAGATGGGCTCGATAAAGGACAGAAATGGTATGGACCTAACAGAAGCAGAAGATATTAAGAAGAGGTGGCAAGAATACACAGAAGAACTATACAAAAAAGAGCGTCATGACCCAGATAATCATGATGGTGTGATCACTGACCTAGAGCCAGACATCTTGGAATGTGAAGTCAAGTGGGCCTTAGAAAGCATCACTACGAACAAAGCTAGTGGAGGTGATGGAATTCCAGTGGAGCTATTCCAAATCCTGAAAGATGATGCTGTGAAAGTGCTGCACTCAATATGCCAGCAAATTCGGAAAACTCAGCAGTGGCCACAGGACTGGAAAAGATCAGTTTTCATCCCAATCCCAAAGAAAGGCAATGCCAAAGAATGCTCAAACTACCGCACAATTGCACTCATCTCACACGCTAGTAAAGTAATGCTCAAAATTCTCCAAGCCAGGCTTCAGCAATATATGATGAGTGACCTCCATCATGAACTTCCTGATGTTCAAGCTGGTTTTAGAAAAGGCAGAGGAACCAGAGATCAAATTGCCAACATCCGCCGGATCATGGAAAAAGCAAGAGAGTTCCAGAAAAACATCTATTTCTGCTTTATTGACTATGCCAAAGCCTTTTACTGTGTAGATCACAATAAACTGTGGAAAATTCTGAAAGAGATGGGAATACCAGACCACCTGATCTGCCTCTTGAGAAATCTGTATGCAGGTCAGGAAGCAACAGTTAGAACTGGTCATGGAACAACAGACTGGTTCCAAATAGGAAAAGGAGTACGTCAAGGCTGCATATTGTCACCATGTTTTTTTAACTTATATGCAGAGTACATCATGAGAAATGCTGGACTGGAAGAAACACAAGTTGGAATCAAGATTGCCGGGAGAAATATCAATAACCTCATATATGCAGATGACACGACTCTTATGGCAGAAAGTGAAGAGGGGCTAAAAAGCCTCTTGATGAAAGTGAAAGTGGAGAGTGAAAAGGTTGGCTTAAAGCTCAACATTCAGAAATCGAAGATCATGGCATCTGGTCCCATCACTACATGGGAAATAGATGGAGAAACAGTGGAAACAGTGTCAGAATTTATTTTTCTGGGCTCCAAGATCACTGCAGATGGTGACTGCAGCCATGAAATTAAAAGACGCTTACTCCTTGGAAGGAAAGTTATGACCAACCTAGGTAGCATATTCAAAAGCAGAGACATCACTTTGCCAACAAAGGTTCACCTAGTCGAGGCTGTGGTCTTTCCTGTGGTCATGTATGGATGTGAGAGCTGGACTGTGAAGAAGGCTGAGCCCCGAAGAATTGATGCTTTTGAACTGTGGTGTTGGAGAAGACTCTTGAGAGTCCCTTGGACTGCAAGGAGATCCAACCAGTCCATTCTGAAGGAGATCAATCCTGGAATTTCTTTGGAAGGAATGATGCTAAAGCTGAAACTCCAGTATTTTGGTCACCTCATGCGAAGAGTTGACTCATTGGAGAAGACTCTGATGCTGGGAGGGATTGAGGGCAGGAGGAGAAGGGGACGACAGAGGATGAAATGGCTGGATGGCATCACTGACTTGATGGGTGTGAGTCTGAGTGACCTCCGGGAGCTGGTGATGGACAGGGAGGCCTGGCGTGCTGCAGTTCATGGGGTCGCAAAGAGTCGGACACGACTGAGCGACTGATCTGATCTGATCTGATCTGATCTATAGGGCCTTGAGGCTTTGTTTGTTTATTTATTTATTTGTTGGTCTCTTTTTCTCTGATTAAACATTTTTTCCATTTTGGTGTTGGCACCTATCAGTTGTCTTTCTTCATTCAGTTTTAGATCTTCTTACTTTTTTTTTTTATGACAATTGACTTTTGATCTGTTTTTGTCTTTTTTTCTTGAAGTATAGTTGATGTACTGTGTTAGATTCTGGTGTACAGCAAAGTGATTGAGATATATATATACTTCATATTCTTTTCCATTATGATTGATTACAGTGGATTGAATATGGCTCCCTGTACTATACAGGGGACCTTGCTGTTGTTTATATAGTTTATGTGCAGTAGTTTGTATCTGCTAATCCGAAGCTCCTAATTTATCCTTCCACCACCCCTTTTAGTAACCATAAGTTTGTTTTCTATGAGTCTATTTCCTGTTTTATAAATAGGTTCATTTTTAGAGTCCACATATAAGTGATATATGCTATTTTTCTTTGATTCGCCTCACTTAATATGATACTCTCTAGGTCCACCTGTGTTGCTGCAGATGGCATCATTTTCATTCTTTTTAATGACTAACATTCCATTGCATGCACACGTGTGTGTGCTGTGTGTGTATGTGTTTGTGTGTGTATGAATGACACCTTCCTTATGATTCATCTGTTGGTAGACATTTAGGTTGCTTCCATGTCTTGATTATTGTAAATAGTGCTGCTGTGAACACTGGGGTGCATGTATCTTTTCAGATTAGAGTTTTGTCCAAATATATGCCCAGAAGTGGGATTCCTAGATCATATAGCAACTCTGGCAACTCTGTAGGAGGGCTTCCTCACACCCTGTCCAGTATTTCTTACATGTAGACTTTTTAACACTGGCCATTCTGACCAGAGTGAGATGATATATCATTGTAGTTTTGCATTTGCATCTCTCTAATAATTAGTAATATTGAACATCTTTTCATGTGCCTGTTGGCCATCTTATGTCTTTTCTAGAGAAATTTCTGTTTAGGTCTTCTGCCCATTTTTTGGTTGGGTTGTTTGTTTTTTAAATATTGAGCTATATGAGCTTATTTAACTTATATGCAGAGTACATCATGAGAAACGCTGGGCTGGAGGAAGCACAATCTGGAATCATGATTGCCAGGAGAAATATCAATAACCTCAGATATGCAGATGACACCACCCTTATGACAGAAAGTGAAGAGAAACTAAAAAACCTCTTTATGAAAGTGAAAGTGGAGAGTGAAAAAGTTGGCTTAAAGCTCAACATTCAGAAAATGAAGATCATGGCATCCGGTCCCATCACTTCATGGGAAATAGATGGGGAAACAGTGGAAACAGTGTCAGACTTTATTTTTCTGGACTCCAAAATCACTGCAGATGGTGATTACAGTCATGCAATTAAAAGACACTTACTCCTTGGAAAGAAAGTTGTGACCAACCTAGACAGCATATTAAAAAGCAGACATTACTTTGCCAACAAAGGTCCATCTAGTCAAGGTTATCGTTTTATCAGTGGTCATGTATGGATGTGAGAGTTGGACTATAAAGAAAGCTGAGTGCTGAAGAATTGATGCTTTTGAACTGTGGTGTTGGAGAAGACTCTTGAGAGTCCCTTGGACTTCCAGGACATCCAACCAGTCCATCCTAAAGGAGATCAGTCCTGGGTGTTCATTGGAAGGACTGGTGTTGAAGCTGAAACTCTTAATACTTTGGCCACCTGATGCGAAGAACTGACTCATTTGAAAAGACCCTGATGCTGGGAAAGATTGAGGGCAGAAGGAGAAGGGGACAACATAGGATGAGATGGTTGGATGGTGTCACCGACTCGATAGACATAAGTTTGGATGAACTCTGGGAGTTGGTGATGGACAGCGAGGCCTGGAGTGCTGTGGTTCATGGGATCACAAACAGTCAGACATGACTGAGTGACTGAACTGAACTACATGAGCTGTTTGTATTGTTTATTTTGGAAATTAAGCCCTTGTGGCCACATTGTTTTTAAATATTTCATAGGTTGTCTTTTCATTTTGTTTATTCTTTCCTTTGCTGTGCAAAAGGATGTAAGTTTGATTAGGTCCCATTTGTTTATTTTTGCTTTTATTTCTGTTTCCTTGGGAGACTGACCTAGAAAACATTGGTATGATTTATGTCTAAGAATGTTTTGCCTATGTTCTCTTTTAGGAGTTTTATGGTGTCATATTTTATATTTAAGTGTTTAAGCTATTTTGATTTTATTGTTGTATACAGTGTGATGGAATATTGCAACCTTATTGATTTACATGATGCTGTTCAGCTTGTCTAACATCAACTACGGTAGAGACTACCTTCTCCATTGTATGTTCTTGCCTCCTTTGTCAGGGATTAATTGACAGTATAGGTGTGAGAGTTTATTTCTAGGCTCTCTATTCTATTTAATTGATCCATTCTGACAGCTAACTTTTTGTTGAAACCTGGACTTTTCGGGTATTACACTGTGAACTGGGATCTTATTTAAATCTTCTGTTTTAGCTGGCTTATTCAGATACTACCCAGGCAGGTAAAGGGAGATAAACATTTCTTCTTTATGTCAGACTGGGGTAGAAGCTGGACATGACTGATGCGACTAAGCAAAGTGTAGGGGTAGAAGTCAGGTTCTCCATTTTACCTCCTTTGATACTCTATAGATAGGGCCTCCAAGGCACTGCTGGGTTAGCATTGTATTTCTGGCCCCCCACTGAGTCCTCAGTGATCTCTCATTGCCAGGGATTGGTAGGTAAACGTCTATAAGGATGAATGAAGATATTTGAAAGTTTTCCTCAGAATTTGAGTTTCCTTGGAAGGAAAGTTATAACCAACCTAGATAGCATATTCAAAAGCAGAGACATTACTTTGCCAGCAAAGGTCCGTCTAGTCAAGGCTATGGTTTTTCCAGTAGTCATGTATGAATATGAGAGTTGGACTGTGAAGAAAGCTGAGCACCAAAGAATTGATGCTTTTGAAGTGTGGTGTTGGAGAAGACTCTTGAGAGTCCCTTGGACTGCAAGGAGATCTAGCCAGTCCATTCTAAAGGAGATCAGTCCTGGGTATTCTTTGGAAGAACTGATGCCAGAGCTGAAACTCCAATACTTTGGCCACCTCATGCAAAGAGTTGACTCATTGGAAAAGACTCTGATGCTGGGAGGGATTGGGGGCAGGAGGAGAAGGGGATGACAGAGGATGAGATGGCTGGATAACATCACCGACTCAATGGACATGAGTTTGAGTGAACTCCGGGATTTGGTGATGGACAGGGAGGCCTGGCATGCTGTGATTCATGGGGCTGCAAAGAGTCAGACATGACTGAGCGACTGAACTGAACTGAAGCCACTAATTTAAAAAGTCAGACAATAATGTCCGTGATTGTGGGCAAAAAGAATCCTTGTACATTCTTGGTGGAATGTAAAATAGTGCAACTGCCATGGAAAAGAATTTTGCAAAAAATTATACATGAAATGTGCATATAATCCCACAATTCCATTTTTGGTGATATACTGCAAAGAATTGAAAACAGGCATTCAAAGAAATATTTGTTCATGCACGCTCATTTAGCCTATTCACAATAACCAAAAGGTGGAAGCAGCTCAAATGGCCAACAAAGGATTAATGGATAAACAAAAGTGGTACATACATACCGTGGAGTATTATTAAATGTAAAGAGGGATGATTTTTCTCTTACATGGATGAACCTTGAAAACATTATGCTCAGTGAATGAATCCAGACACAAAAAGGCATGTATTTTATGCTTTGATTTGTATGAAATATGTAGGATAATTAAATCCATTGGGACCAAAAAATGGATTGGTGGTTGCCAGGGAATGGGGAAAGGGAAAGGAAGAACGGGAACTTGCTGTTTAATGTGTACCAGGTTTTCTCTTGGGATAATGAAAATGTTTTGGAAATAGAGGTGGAGATGCACAACATTGTAAATAAATAAATGTCCCAGAATTGTCCACTTCAAAATTGTTAATTTTATGTTCTATGATTTTCATCTAAATAACAAAAAAATATACATTAGAGATTTATTTTAAAATGAAACCAAGAATTATGGGGTTAATTTTTCTTACCAGTTATTAATTAAAGTATGCTATGCTATGCTAAGTCGCTTCAGTCGTGTCCGACTCTGTGTGACCCCATAGACGGCAGCCCACCAGGCCTCCCCGTCCCTGGGATTCTCCAGGCAAGAACACTGGAATGGGTTGCCATTTCCTTCTCCAATGCATGAAAGTGAAAAGTGAAAGTGAACTCGCTCAGTCATGTCCGACTCTTAGCGACCCCATGGACTGCAGCCTACCAGGCTCCTCCGTCCATGGGATTTTCCAGGCAAGAATATTGGAGTGGGGTGCCAGTGCCTTCTCCGATATGATATATTTTCAAAATAAAACAAATTAAGTGTTCATATTTCTTGACATATTTTAAAGTACAACATACTGACATTTTTCCACTAAACTTTCACACTGTGATTATAGAAAGTGACATTTTCTTGAAGAATATGTGTGTTCCCACGACCTAGCTCTTAATTTTGTGGTGTTTATTAATCATTGGTACAAAAAGCGTAATTTTTTTTGGTTGGCATATACTGGGGCAAAAAGCAACAGAAAAATGTGATGACCAAACTGATTGATTTGTGTATAATGTATTTATGAAAGAAGTACATTCACTAGTTTCTGAAAATGTACCATGTTCTTATTTATAATTCAAACCCAAAATTTGTTGCATTGTTGAAATATATCTTAAACTTAATACATATATTAGGCGGGTAAAGGTTCAGAATATTTTTGAAAAAGTATTGATATTTAGATTCTTTATTCTGTGTTTAACTTAAAATTTGGATGTGATATGAACTTTAGAAAATATTTACCTCTTTTAGCAAAACTCTTTTCAATAGCTATCTAATAAGCCTTTGTAGTAGCGAAGGTTTTTTCTATTTTAATTAAGCTTTCAAAACTTTCAGGTTCTTGAAGTTTGTAACTAAGCTCTCATATTTTCCAAATTGGGCAAGAACTTTATGAAAACAAATGTTTTGATATATTATTGCTTCAAGTTCAGCTCAACTGGAAACTAATTTTTCTTATCGTGTGGCAACATTTTATTTTTTTCCACTTGGCTCTAATTAGGAAATAATGTAATAATGAGTATTTGTGTTTAAATTAAAGAAAACAGAATTTGTCTCAAATCAACAGGTTGATATCAGTGTCAAATATGAAAAGAAAATTATATATTGATCAAAATTGCATATCTCATTGTGAAAAAAAGGTGAGGATTATCTTTTTGCATTTAATAAAAAGAATACAAACTTGATTTCAACTTCAGATCCATCCTTTAAATGCATCATTTTATGCATTTATCATTTGTATCAGAGGCAGATTTAGATTTAGAGAGCTTATTACTTTGAGCTATAAGAAAAGGGAATATAAAATCCAAGTAAAATAATAGGTAATGGATCTTTGAAAGGAGCAAGGCAAGTGTTATATTCTTGCTCCTTAAGAAGATTTGAATTGGCTGAGATACATAATGAAACTGTTAAATTAAAATAGGAAATAGTTGCTTAATATTTATGCTAACATATGTTCAGATCAGATCAGTCGCTGAGTCGTGTCCAACTCTTTGCAACCCCATGAATCGCAGCATGCCAGGCCTCCCTGTCCATCACCAACTCCCGGAGTTCACCCCACACTCACGTCCATTGAGTCAGTGATGCCATCCAGCCATCTCATCCTCTGTCGTCCCCTTCTCCTCCTGCCCCCAATCCCTCCCAGCATCAGAGTCTTTTCCAGTGAGTCAACTCTTCCCATGAGGTGGCCAAAGTACTGGAGGTTCAGCTTCAGCATCATTCCTTCCAAAGAAATCCCAGGGCTGATCTCCTTCAGAATGGACTGGTTGGATCTCCTTGCAGTCCAAGGGACTCTCAAGAGTCTTCTCCAACTCAGCAGTTCAAAAGCATCAATTCTTTGGTGCTCAGCCTTCTTCACAGTCCAACTCTCACATCCATACATGACCACAGGAAAAACCATCGCCTTGACTAGACAAACAAACCTTTGTTGGCAAAGTAATGTCTCTGTTTTTGAATATGTTATCTAGGTTGGTCATAACTTTCCTTCCAAGGAGTAAGCATCTTTTAATTTCATGGCTGCAGTCACCATCTGTAGTGGTTTTGGAGCCCAGAAAAATAAAGTCTGACACTGTTTCCACTGTTTCCCCATCTATTTCCCATGCAGTGATGGGACCAGATGCCATGATCTTCGTTTTCTGAATGTTGAGATTTAAGCCAACCTTTTCACTCTCCACTTTCACTTTCATCAAGAGGCTTTTTAGTTCCTCTTCAGTTTCTGCCATAAGGGTGGTGTCATCTGCATATCTGAGGTTATTGATATTTCTCCCAGCAATCTTGATTTCAGCTTGTGTTTCTTCCAGTCCAGCATTTCTCATGATGTACTCTGCATATAAGTTAAATAAACAGGGTGACAATACACAGCATTGACGAACTCCTTTTCCTATTTGGAACCAGTCTGTTGTTCCATGTCCAGTTCTAACTGTTGCTTCCTGACCTGCATATGCAGGTCAGGAAACATATGTTAGCATATGTTATATATATAACATTTAACATATATATATAGCATATAACATATTTTAGCATAATATAGGAAATATTCACTTAATGTTTATCCTAAAATATGAGTAGAGTTTTAGTTCCTCTTTAATTTTAGGATGGATGTTTAATCAAAGTGTGGACTCACATTCTAGATTTTTCCTCCAAAATTTTAACTACATTGTTCTGTTGTCTTCTCTGTTCCATAGTTTATGTTTGATACTCAGCTGTAAGTTTTATTGTTTTTCCTTAGAAGGTGATGTGTCCTGCTGTTTTTAAGATTTTGTTGTTATCTTTGATTTTCAGCAGTTTGACTGCTAAGTGTGATTTTCTTTCACATTTTCCAGTACAGCCTTGGCTATATTTGCTGGGTCATTGAGTAATTATTTATATCAGTTTTGGAATATTCTTAACTGTTTTTTCTGAAAATGTTGCATCTTCCTTATTCTTCTCTTTTCAGCTATGGTCTCATTGGCTGTTGATTGCAGCATGTCTCATGTTTATTTTTTTTTCTCTTTTTGCTTTAGTTTGAATGTTTTCTGCTGATCTCTTCAAGTTCACTAATCCTGTATTTTGCTCTGTTGAGTTGGCTATAAAATCCAGCCACAGATTTCTTAATTTCAGATAGTGTATTTCTCAGTTCTAAAATTACTGTTAGGTTCTTTTGCATAGATTTTAATTTTCTGTTGAAATGTTCCTATTTTCATCTACTGTGAACGTTTTTCTGCTTTTTAAACTTATGGTTTTCTTTAGATTTTTCTTCAAATCCTTGTCTTCGAATTCTGTATCATCTGTGGGTTAACATATACATTATTTTTTCAACAGGCTATTGGTCACATATTGTGCTCTTTACAGTATTTTGTATCAAATACTGTTTATTATATGATCATAGAAATTGATGTAAATATTACTTTCTGTCAATGTTATATTAGAAAGAAATGATTAAGTGTTAACCATCTCAAGTCAACCACAAGTTGAACTGGATGGTTTGAGTGACAGCTTTAGATATATTCAGTCTGCCTCTGGTTTTAAATGTCTTAAGGGCAGACATATTGTGTTGCAATTATTTCTCTGTGCTGTGGCTTTGTACTTATGTGCTGTGAAATTGTTGGAGATTTTACTCTGCCACGTGGTTTTTTCACCGTTTTGCTTTATCTTCCCTCTCAAGGTGGGATACTTTTGATTGATAGCAAATATATTGAGGGGAGATCGATAGAAATTGTACACTGGGCATGGTTGGCACAGTTTGTTGCAGAGTGATGTTAACTCTTAACCACCACAATACTACAGAGAACATTATTTGTCCTATATCCTGTTCTCTTCTCCTTTCCCCAAATCCTCTTATGCAATCCTGCTGCTGCTAAGTTGCTTCAGTCGTGTCCAACTCTGTGCGACCCCAGAGACAGCAGCCCACCAGGCTCCCCTGTTCCTGGGATTCTCCAGGCAAAAACACTGGAGTGGGTTGCCATTTCCTTCTCCAATGCATCAAAGTGAAAAGTGAAAGTGAAGTCGCTCAGTCGTGTCCAACTCTTAGCAACCCCATGGACTGCAGCCTACCAGGCTCCTCCGTCCGTGGGATTTTCCAGGCAAGAGTACTGGAGTGGGGTGCCATTGCCTTCTCATCCTGCTACTGCTGCTGCTGCTAAGTCGCTTCAGTTGTGTCCGACTCTGTGCGACCCCATAGACAGCAGCCTACCAGGCTCCCCCGTCCCTGGGATTCAGCAAATCTCCCAGAAGAAAATTTTCATGTGTTTTGTGAGTCCCATGGGATTCCCATGAGCTATCAAAAACCATACTCGTTTCTCTTTTTCTTAGTAGTGTCCCTCTCTCTAATTCTTATGTTTAAATGGCAAATCCTTTCAGAAATGAAACAATCAGGGGGCTCAGCTTACCCAGAAACAGATTTCACTTTTCTCTTAGTTTACCTTTTTTTTTTTTTTAAATCCAAAGTTCTCTATTCCCTTTAAAAATATGCTGTTGGGGCATAGTTTATCATTTTTTTTCTCTAGTTGTTGTGAAAGCAGTGACTTTCTACTAGACTGGTAATTAATTTCGTTTAAGAAAATTTAGAACCATATATTCACTCTTTTATATATTGTATTTATATAAAGTCCGTGTGCTTAGATTATTGGCTTTTTTATTGAATATTAATATTTGCTGCTTAATCTACCAGGCCCCAAAATTAATCATTCTTGATGTTTAGAAAAAAAAAGACCTATCCTGATAACCAATTTTAATTTCAAAATTCCTTTTGGATAGTAGCAAACTAACTGAGATGGAAACAAAAATTAATTTTCCTTTTTCCTTTTCCTGTTTAGTGAGTGATAGTTGCTTCAGAAATCTTGCAGAAGATCGCAGTGGGATAAATCTCAAAGATCTCGTACAAGATCCTTCTTTGTGAGTATTTGGTTTTCAGTATTAAGTGTAAATTAAAACTTGGTGTGACTTTTCTTAGAGAGTTGTAACTCAGCACTAATTTCAGGTTGAGTAATTTCTTCTTTTCTAACAATTTATGTTACATGTAATGAAGCACATAGAACAGTTTCAACACAAGTGAAGTTGTGGAACACTTTCTGTGTAGAAATAGAAGAGATTTTAGAAGAAGAGATAATGAGATTAATGATTGACTTTCAAAGAGTATCTACTAATGTTTGATGATATCTTACCAATGTGGCAGTAGATACTAGGCAGATGATTAGTAGTTTAGTTGCTTGGGGAGGCAAGATTGAATTTGTTTACATTAGTAAGTATAATTTAAAATGTAAAATAATTATTTACAATAACAATATACTTGAGTATATTAAATATATTTCTGATGTTTTACATTTGAAAGTTGTATGTAGCACAAGATTTTTGAGGAGTTCAATAGGTTTCAGTTTTTAATGTTCTTAATCATAAGTCAGTTCCTTTCTTTATCAGCACATATTTCATATCAGAGTATAATATCACTTTCTGTTTCTATTTCGTGAATCAACTTTTTTGCACTTATATATTAAACTCCAAATCATACATGCATGCTATCTTCTCTAGGAACATATCCTTCCAGTAAGATCCTTTTTTATTAAAAAAATAATCAATACTAGTTAGGCCGTAGGCAGCAGGGAAAGAAAATCAAGTGCTGGCAGATGCTTTCCTTAATGATATTTAATGCATTCAGTAACATACATTACAACAAAAAATTCATCTTCCACATTATGTGTAATCTATATTCATACAAGTTTTACTAGTATTTCATTTAAAATGTGAGGAATAAAATACAAGAGTGTGTTAAACCCGAAGGTTATTGATTCCTTAATGATGGTCCAAGTCATTTTAAAAAATGTAGTTACTAGACAGAATGGTGAAAATGATTGAATATTGAAGTTATTATAATGAACTCATTGTTATAATGAATTCAGAAATGAGTTTTCAATCCCAACTTTCTAAATTTTTTTCTTTTTAAAATGTCTCTCTTTCTTCATTTAAAAGAATTGTCAGTACTCTTTGTACATGGTTTTTATTGAAATGAAGATTGACAAGTTGTCCTTTCAATTCTATAAGTATTTAATGAAGAATAGAATTATTCTATGGGGATATAAATATTCCTAGTGAATGAATATTGAATAACATGTTCATGAGTATATGGAAAGAAACTTTATAATATCACTGAAAGATTTCATCCACTTGAATGAATAAAATAAATTATTCCATTATTGTATTATTTATAAGGTATATTTTTGGTGCATTGGAATTATATATCTTTTTAATGCAGTCTTTGTGGGAAAAATGTGCTTATATGGATTTCAATGATATAAAAGCTGTGGAGAATTACATTTGAATAATGGATTATAGTAATGAGTTATAATATTTTGAAATACTTTGGTACTTCTTCCTAAAATGTAGAATAGTATTCATCAGGTAATCTATCACTAAAATATGATTTTAATCTTAGTATTCTAAGAGAAATTTATCTCAGATCACTATTACATTGAGTGGACAAAATAATTCTGAGCCTGTGTTTTAAAGTAGTCAGATATCTTAGCTTAACATCATTACCTTAAGTTGGCATTAGTCTCTTGGCATTAGTGTTGAATGTAAGAATTCATTGAGCAAGAATTTGTCTTTGCCTTTAACACTTGGATTGCGAAAGAACTTTTTTCTTAATAAGAATTGTCAATATGTACTGTTAGTGACTGATTCATTTTTTAGAGATAGATTTCTTGGTAAAATTCTTTAGGGAAAGTAATGCCTGGTGTGGAAAAATAATTATTTTGGGGGTTGTTATAATGGGAAATATTTTATTCTGAGTTACTATTTTGTAGCAATATTTTGTATCTCTTGGGTAAGGAATTTTTTTAAGCCAGCTACCTTTTTTTCCACGCCCACCCCCCACCCCCACCCCGCCACCAGACTCCCAAACTCTTGACATAATTCATTACTTTGTTCATTAATTTGTGTGCACTACTATATGGTTCTATGTGAATTGCTTTGGTTGTAACATTAAGTAGGAAATATGTGAAAAATAACTTTTCTGAAAGAACTTTCTCAAAAAATCAATGGCATTTAATGAGTGATGGACAGGGAGGCCTGGCATGCTGCGATTCATGGGGTCGCAAAGAGTCGGACACGACTGAGCGACTGATCTGATCTGATCTGATCTGGTAGGCTACAATCCATGGGGTTGCAAAGAGTCGGACACTACTGAGAGACTTCACTTTCTTTCCTGACAAGTGTAAGGGTTGCTAAAATTGTATGTTATTTCAATACATGTTCTAAATAAAAAATATTAATAGAATAAGATATGTATATTAAATGAATGCTCTGTATGTAAATATGCCTGTCAGATTTGTATTATGCTTCACCTACTTGAGCGCCTGATGAAGAAAGGAGTTGATGTGTGCAGAAAACTGTACTTCAGTCACTAATGCTGTTAGAAAGAAGGAAAAGAAGATCGAGGAGATCCCAGGCTAATTTGGTCAATGTGACACTCAGAGTGGTATTGTAGAGTGTTTTAATCAGATAAGTGAGCAGGTATAAAATATTTGTAAAATCATTGTAGTAAAAGTAATTATTGGGCTTGAGTGAACTGATGAGCTATATTGTGTGAACATGATGAAGGAGGGATGGTATGGGAGGAGGAAAAAAAATGAGAAAGTTGTGAATCCTTAAGCAAGACTTTCTGGTCTTGCTACTAACTTTTTATCTGTTGTAATAATGAGAGCAGAATCTGACTTGTAGCAAGATTGTGATGAGGGGAATACCTGAGAAGCTCTCTTCTTTGGGAAGTTACTCTAAGAATATTTGTTTCTAGTGTAGTCCTGTAGGTGTTACATATAAGACCAAGTAGAAGAACCTTTCACTTTTTTGCTAATAATGTGCAAAAATGTTTATTTGAATTATTAATTTATATGCATATTAAATTTTGAAATAAACAATTAACTGTTTTAATATATCTTCTAGTTATGATTATAAATATTTTAAGAATGATTTCTTCTGTTGTATGCATAGTTTGTCAGTTAGAATTGTTTTATAAGACGTCTTGTTTTAGTTGTGGTCTTCAATGGCATACTGAAAAACGTCAAATTTAGCTTGATGTCATCACCCTATTAGAAAGATATCTGGGCTACAGTCCATAGGATCACAAAGAGTTGGATATGACTGAAGCAACTTAGCATACCCACACACATCACCACATTAGAAACATATCTAATATGATACATAATTTTCATACATAAAAGGAATTATTCTTAGCATGATACAATTAATTTTTATTCTCTTTAAGTGGAGGGTTGTATGTTATTTAAATCATACAAATTCATTTATACTTTTTCTTGTTATCTATGCAGGAGAGCTGAGACTACTATATGGAAAAGAGATACTTTATATAACATACTTTTAAGTTATATCAGTTGTGTTCTCTATAGTTAAAATTCTCAAAAATGCTTTCAAGTTTCCATTGTTTGGTAAAGATGAAAGATAAAACATACTACCATATTTATGCTTTAAAGTTTTTTTTGCTTACTTATAAACCATTTAGCAGAGATAATTATTTGAACTTGGATTCATTTTATAGAAATTATTAAAAACTGTTTAATAATCAAGAGAGGAAATATAAGAATGAAAAAGACTAATAAAAATTGAACACTTAATTTTACTATTCATTGTGTTGATGCTAATTGTGTGTGTGTGTAATTGGTTGTAGATGGATATATCTTGTTTAATTTGCAAAAACTCTTAAAAATTTGCATCCGTTGTATATATCTGATGTGTAAATCAGTTAGAGGAAGAACTGTTTAATTCATAGAAGAATTGGCCATCTCTAAATATTAGAAATATAATTCATAATGTAGGATATTAGTATTTTGCTGGGGTCCAGCCCCAGTGGATCCAGGGAAATTCGAAGGAGAGACGGCGTCGGCGAATACACTGGCTTTAATTAAATATTAATTAGAGATATAAAGAGTAATAGAATGAGGATAGCTCAGTAGGAAAATTCAGTGGAGAAAAGAGGCTGAATAACTTTGTTTACGTGGAAGTTAGTAAAATTCCAAGGCAAGGAATTTACGTCACCTACATAGGCCGCAGACATCCTCCCATTCTCCCAAAGGAGAAGAGACACTAAGGCCTCCCCGGTCAGATCTTAGAAGCCCAGGCATGATTAGTAGGCTTGACGAGCCTCCACGTTCCAGATAGGGATTTAGCCAGAAGGTGAGAAAAAGAACGACATGGGGAGACCAGTCTTTTGAGGAACTGATCCCATTTTTTATTTTTTTAGGGTCTGTTTTTATACACTGAGATGTTATACAAAAGTCAAGCGGGGTGAGCAGTCCTGACTTTTATTAAAGTCAAGTGCTTCATAGAAATGTATACAGAGGTCTTAGGGGTGTTACATCATCTTCTGGCCAGGGGGCCTGCTGACAATTTATGACCCTCTCCTCGTGACAGCGATCAGTCAACCAGGACACTTATTTCTCCAGGGGTGATTATTCTTAAAACAGACACCACGTTCCGAAGGTACCAAATAAAGTTACATTCCTATAGGGTGAGAGTGTAGTGGGTTTTAATTAAGGAAAGAATTTGCTTAGCCTAAGGTCTAACGTGATTGATATCAAAGGTTAATACTTACTTCTTCTATATATTCATTAATGTGTATAAGAGCAGGGGATGTGGAGACTTAGCAGTAAACATTGGCTCAACAAATGAAAAACCCTTCACCAATACAATTTCTAATCAGCCCACTATACTTATAGTTTCCTAACTTTTCTAAAGAACCTGTTTTTAGAAGGTTTAAAACATCTTGTGCCTCTCACGGTTGGGAGGCTGTGAGCAATAACATGTGGCCGGACAAGCCTGTCAGGCAGGCTAGAGAACCTTCAGAGGAGTTTGTAGGTTGAAACACTCCTGTCGTGCCCAGGAATTATTATTAACTGGAGCTCTAAGTTAACTCCTCCGAAAGAGGTGGGGGGCGATAGCCCCCCGTAAAGTCAGAGGTGTAGGTGAGAGCACAAAGTAGTAAAGTAGGCAGACTCTGGTTTTGGGGGTAGCAGCTCGAGAATTTCCTGGGGGACTCCTGAGGCTCAATTCCGCATTTGCGTATGTCGAGCCTCCTTCCTCATGACCTTTGCCACCAGCAGAGTTCCTTGCTCTGGCTCCCGGCATATTTTTTTTCATAGAGCAAATAGGGAAAGAATTTTTCAAAACATGACAATTATGCCAGTCTTTGTTATTTTTCTTTCTGTTGCTGAGAGTATGTTTTCAATTGTTCCCACGATGTCAAGATTTTGAAAAGATTTTCCTGAGTTACAGCCTCTTGTGATTTTTTAAGAAAGGATGATTCAGTGAAATAGGAGAGATTTTAATTATAAAGTCTGGATAAATTGTATTATGGATGAGGAATACTTCTTGCCAGTATTCTTGGTATTTTTTTAAATTGTAAAATAAACATCACATGAAATTTACTGTCCTAACCAATTTTAAGTGTACAGTTCAGTCATGTTAAGGATATACACACCGTTGCAAGCTCTCCTAGAGTTTTTCATCTTGGAGAACTGTAACAAAAACTCATAAAACATTAACTCCCTATTTTCCTCTCTCCCCAGCCTCTGGCAACCACAGTTCTTTTTGTTTCAGTAGTTTTGGAATACTGTAGGACTCTTATAAGTGGCATCATGCAATATTTGTCTTTTTGTGACTTTTTGTCTTTTAGTTAGCACAGTTGTCTCAAGTGAGTTCCATCATGTGTCAGAATCTCTTTGCTTTTTAAGGTTTAATAATATACCATTATGTGTGTGTATATATATATATCACAGTTGGTTTACTTATTCATACATTGATGCACACTGAGTTGCTTCTTCCTCTTAACTGTTGTGAATAATGCTGCTCTGAACATGAGTATGCAAGTATCTCCTTGAGCCACTGATTTCAATTCTTTTGGATATATACCCAGAAATGGAATTGCTATATCATACAGTAATTCTGTTTTTATGGTTTTGAAGAACTGCTATAGTGTTTTCTGTAGTGACTGCAACAGCTTATATTCCCTCCAGGAGTGCATATATGTTCCAGTTTCTCTAATTCCTCATCAATACACAATTTTCTGTTGGTTTTTATTTTTGTTTTTTTAATATAATAGCCATCTTAATGGGTGTGTATTTTTAACTGAACTTCATTTCTTTTGTCTTTAAATAATTTTGATGCAGATAATCTAGAGAGTAAAGAAAAATAAAAGGCACTCTCTGTGATTATTACTATGATGATTATGATACTTGGTACCTTGTGAAGTAAACTGTGTTGCTTTTTAATGAAATAGAAATACTTTTCACTATCATTACAAAGATTATAAAGTGCAGATACATCCAGGGTAATTTTGTAACAATAGCATTTTCATCAGTTAATCTTTCATGTAGTATATTGTATTACTTGTCTTTTATTACTACTGCTCTTTTATACATAATCTATAAAGCATTGCTTTTGGGTAAAATTTTTTTTCTTGTTTAATTAGAAGTTTCCAAATTGGAAGTGTTGCATACTAATTAAATAATAACAAAACCCTTCTAGCTGAAATGTATTTTGATAGTACAAATCATGAGCGTTTGATGACAGCATTTAATGTTTAAGAACAAAGATAAAATTTGGCAAAATAGTATTGCATCTAGTTGTAAATTTTTTAGATGTAAAAATTTTATTTACATATATATGCTTCTTTAGAAATCAGAGCACCTTTGGAAGCTATTCTCGTCATAGTTCTGAAACACAGCCTCATCCCCTTGAGTATACTTGTCTTCACACTACAGTCTGATTGAATGATATTTTGGTCCCTTGGATCATAACATTAAATATGAAGGAAAGGCAGGATTGCCGTCTGGAAAGCAATCATATCTAAATATAGCCTGTACTTATCTGCTAGTGTTAAGACAGGTTGCTATGGTGAATTGAATTTCTTAAAAATGCCAGTCAGCAGAGGGTAAACAGTAGTTTTTGAAGTGGTTATTTTCCATTGAGCTGTACATTCTTGTACTACAGGTAGATGATTTTAGTTAATTTTTTTTATGGGCTATTTTTTAAATTTCAATTTTAGAGTATCTTGGAGACCTTTAACAATTATTAATCAAAACTGAAGAGTTTTTATATTGTTATCCTTTTTTTCTGAAGATAAATTTCCTTTGATATGGGAACGATTTTTCCAATGACAACTTTTTAAGCATTATTGATAATTCATTTTGCTCTGCTGCCAGTAGTTCTGCTAAATCTGACAGACAACAAAGCTGTCTTGTCTATAATAATACATCTAATTGAAAGTTTTTATCCTTTTTAACTAGGTTACTTTGTGGATTATATGATTATTGTACTATAAAGTGCATTTTTGGACAGTATAGCTTAATCTAGGCTGGTGCTTGGTATTATGGCTTTGTACTCTGTGTCAGAACTGCAAAGACTTTGGATTTTATCTACTTTTAGAAGACTTTCTCTCATTTCCATCATCCCATACATTCCTAAGAATGTATGTGGCAGATTTTGTGGGCTCATTTATATAGAATTTATTTTAATCAAAGCACTAGTATATGTTCATTTTACATTGTTCTTGAAATTAAGGAACATCTGATTGAAGATGGATAATATCTGTGTTTCTGCTTGAGGCATATAGATGACCTATCAGTGTTAGAATTTCTTAATGAAATAAATAACATATTGTTTAATTACTTGATTCTTTCATTGTCAGAGTATATACACATAAGTCAACTAGCTTAAAAAGTTAGTTTGTGATATATTGGCATATGTAATTAAAGAGTATTTCTCATGGAATCAAGAATGAGCTTCAGAAACCAGGGCAAGAGTGGGAGCCTCAAGGAATAGAATTAGGGCGTTTTTGCAACTGGGTTTGTTTCTCTCACCTTCTGTCATCATCTCTCTTGTCTTTTCTTGACGTTAGTCTCACTTGTGACAATCAGGCTTTCTCCATGAAACTGATGACATTGTTGGTAACTTACTCTAATTCCATCCTTATAACTCCATGGTCTGTCTTCATTTCCACTCTAAAACATAAAATTTCATGGAATAATTCTGTGATTTTGTTAATCTGGTCATGTGCCCAAACCTCATCCAATCACTGTGGCTAGAAGGAAATGGCAACCCACTCCAGTACTCTTGCCTGGAGAATCCCAGGGACAGAGGAGCCTGGTGGGCTGCCGTCTGTGGGGTCACACAGAGTTGGACATGACTGAATTGACTTAGCGTGCATGCATGCGTGCATTGGAGAAGGAAATGGCAAGCCATTCCAGTATTCTTGCCTGGAGAATCCCAGGGACAGAGGAGCCTGGTAGGCGGCTGTCTGTGGGTCACAGAGTCAGACATGACTCATGCGACTTAGCAGCAGCAGAGAGGTAGACTATTTTGATTGACCTGTCATGGATAGATGCCTATGATCAGAATGGTGGGGTTCTCTGTGAGAGAGAAGATAGTCCTAGAAAAAGAGTGATCAAACTAAGAGATGACTACTGTATTGATTCTCAGCTGTTAATTTAAGGACGAATTTATACATCATCAAGAATTATTATTTTAAAATAGAACAGTTTGCTTGCCTACACATACCATCTCAATTAGATAGGTATTGGCAGTAATAGCTATAATAAGGACTGCCTAGTTCAATTAATTGACGTTAGTTGCTCCCTGCCTCCTGAGAAATCTGTATGCAGGTCAAGAAGCAACGGTTAGAACTGGACATGGAGCAAAAGACTGGTTCCAGATCGGGAAAGGAGTACGTCAAGGCTGTATTTTGTCACCCTGCTTATTTAATTTATATGCAGAGTACATCATGAGAAATGCTGGGCTGGATGAAGCACAAGTTGAAATCAAGATTGCCGGGAGAAATATCAATAACCTCACACACGCAGATGACACCACCATTATGGCAGAAAGTGAAGAACTAAAGAACCTCTTGATGAAAGTGAAAGAGGAGAGTGAAAAAGATGGCTTAAAACTCAGCATTCAGAAAACTAAGATCTTGGCATCTGCTCCCATCACTTCATGGTAAATAGTTGGGGAAACAATGGAAACAGTGTCAGACTTTATATTTTGGGCTCCAAAATCACTTCAGATGATGACTGCCATGAAATTAAAAGATGCTTGCTCCTTGGAAGAAAAGCTGTGACCAACCTAGAGAGCATATTAAAAAGCAGAGACATCACTTTGTCAACAAAGGTCCATCTAGTCAAAGCTGTGGTTCCTCCAGTAGTCATGTATGGATGTGAGAGTTGGACTATAAAGAAAGCTGAGTGCTGAAGAATTGATGCTTTTGAACTGTGGTGTTGGAGAAGACTCTTGAGAGTCCCTTGGGCAGCAAGGATATCCAGTCAGTCAATCCTAAAGGAAATCAGTCTTGAATATTCACTGGAGGACTGATGTTGAAGCTAAAACTCCAATACTTTGGCCACCTGATGTGAAGAACTGACTTGTTGGAAAAGACCTTGATGCTGAGAAAGATTGAAGGCGGGAAGAGAAGGGGCTGACAGAGGATGAGATGGTTGGATGGTATCACCGACTCGATGGACATGAGTTTGAGTAATCTCTGGGAATTGGTGTTGGACAGGGAAGCCTGGTGTGCTGCAGTCCATGGGGTCACACAGAATCATACATGACTGAAGCGACTTAGCAGCAGCAGCAGCAGTTCAATTAATTGTTGTTAGTTGCTCCCTACTTCTTAATATTATTGCCTGCTTATGTAGTACACACACAAAAATGTGAAATGATTCAGATGAATTTATTACTTTAATTACAGCTGATTAGACAGCAGGTGGAATAACAGCACATTAATAACAGACATTATTTCTGTCTTTCTATGATTCCTTCTTAAAATGATAAACTATTGCTGTCAATTAAAAAGGGGAAAGAAAAAACGGGGATGAGGAAGGGAAAAAGAGTCAAATGTTCTCATTCCCCATTCCATTGTGATGCCTTAATAGAGGAATATTATTATAGAGGCATATGAAAGTTTAATGAGAGCACTGACAGAGATGATTTAAAAAGAGATGATCCTTGAAAAGAAGCTTTTATTAAGAAAAAAGAGAAGTAGAAGTAAAGGAGGAAGGGAGTGAGGGAGGTGAGAAGGAATAACAGAGAGAGGAGAGACTGATTGATTATGAGAATGAATAGAAATTCGAGGATATGCTTTGCTTTTTAGAAACTCAGTTTGGCTGAAGATGAATCAGAGTCTAAGAGATTAAAACTAGTCATTAAAACAACGTTTTTATATCCATGTGTTATATTTATCAAGAACACAATGATACATGCGACACTGATGGTCAAAGTGAAAAAAACCCAAATGATTACATTGTCTGCTTATAATAGTTTTATATTGCTGTGTAACAAATTACCACAAAGTTTTTTTTTAAAACAACACATATTTATTATTCACAGTTTGCCTCAGTCAGGATTTTGGATACAGTTTAACTGGATTTTCTTCTCAGGATCTCCCAAGAGTCTTAAGTTTTAGCTGGTTGCATTTTGATCTAGAGGTTTGACTGGTGAGGGTGCACAAACCTAATTCAGGTTGTTGGCAGAATTCATAACCTCATGTTTTATGACTGGATGTCCTGGTTTTTGCTCATTGTTGGCTAGTTTGTGTCTACAGCTTCAATCATCTTAGCATCTATTTCCTGCAGTACTTTTGAAATTTTGTTTTCATATGATCAGATCAGATCAGTCGCTCAGTCGTGTCCGACTCTTTGCGACCCCATGAACTGCAGCACGCCAGGCCTCCCTGTCCATCACCAGCTCCCGGAGGTCACCCAGACTCATACCCATCGAGTCCGTGATGCCATCCAGCCATCTCATCCTCTGTCGTCCCCTTCTCCTCCTGCCCTCAATCCCTCCCAGCATCAGAGTCTTCTCCAATGAGTCAGCTCTTCGCATGAGGTGGCCAAGTTTAGCTCTGTCAATTTAGAGATGTAAAAACTAGAGTTCAACTAAGTTGTAATTGATCTAAGGTCCTAAAATTACATAGATAGGGCTTCCTGACAACCAGGCATTGCATTCTTTCTACTTCTAGCCTTAGTTTTGACTTTCTTGGTTTTGTTATCACATTTTTAAAAATCTTCTCTCTAGTTTTATTGAGATATTATTGCCATTCAGCTCTTTGTAAGTTTAAGATCTACAGCATAATAGCTTCACTGAACTTGGCTTCAGTTTGTGTTGCTAAGTTTATTAAAAATATGGTGGACTAACATCTTAGCACTGGTCTTCTAGGAACCGACATTAAAACGTTTGAAAATATTTTTAAATTTATGGCCTGTAGGTATTTGATTTTTGATCATTTAATTGTTCTCTCACCATGAGCTTTTATGTATTTTTTTCTCAATTTTTTGTTAGGAAGAGGAGGAAAAGAATTTTTAAGTTTGGTTTATGTTGATATCTGAAATATGAGATTGTGAAGACTCATGAGATTGAAAGTGAGATTTAACACCTGCAAAGGAAAAGTGTTAATGAAATAATGACAGTTTAGTCCTGTATATGAACTGCTCTCTGGGTTTTTCAGTGGAAGATTGTTGCCTGTGGGTTGGGAAGACAAACCGGCAGGTAAAGAAGCTTCCTAATAAGAAATCTGCGAAAGTATTCTTCCCTAATGAGTTTCCTGGAAAAAGCTTACTTGTGACTCAGCCCAATTTAGGAAGAAAATAACAAAAGATAGGGGAGACCTATTTATTTGTTTCTAGATGTTTTAAGAGTTCAAGCTTTTAAAATACTGTTTTTTGAGAGATTATGGGGAATTATTATGGGGAATTAAATTACCTCTATCCACATGGGAAAATGTCCTTAATACTAGACTATTGGATAGCAGTTTTAAGGAGACCAGCCCTTGCTACTCCTTTCCAGTCCTCCCTGGTCACTGTGGTAAATAACTATCCTAGTCTTCTTTAGCTGTCTGAGAAAAATGAAAGTTTAGAAGGAAGCCTAAATTTTAAATTTAGGGTAATCTATTTAGGTGGGAAGGCTAATTGAGCTGATTGAACTTGAGTTTTTTTTCTTCCTGGAGCCCTCTATGGTCTCCCATGTGCTCTTCCTATATGTTGCCTAAACTCCTGTCATAGATTTTTGTACTATATTATCATTGTCTGTGTATGTACTGTATATTTCAGAATAGATTATAACTTTCTTAAGGCCAGAGTCTGTTCATGTTTAATTGCTGCCACTTACCATAGTAGTGGAGAAGGCAATGGCACCCCACTCCAGTACTCTTGCCTGGAAAATCCCATGAGCAGAGGAGCCTGGTGGGCTGCAATCCGTGGGGTGGCAAAGAGTCGGACACAACTGAGTGACTTCACTTTCACTTTTCACTTTCATGCATTGGAGAAGGAAATGGCAACCCACTCCAACGTTCTTGCCTGGAGAATCCCAGGGACAAGGGAGCCTGGTGGGCTGCCGTCTGTGGGGTCACACAGTGTCGGACACAACTGAAGTGACTTAGCAACAGCAACCATAGTAGACTCAGCCAGATATATTTCTTAAATAGATAAATGAATGTGTGATTTAGTGACTAAGCTAAAGAATGGGTGATAGAAAGAGTAAGAGAGTAACAGACTGAATGTGCAGTGAACACACATTGGCAAAACCTACTTTCCTCCCATTTTTCAGGCAGTTCTGATATCAACATTCAGCCCTTTATTGGTGTTCAATATGAAAGCTTATTTTCTGGTGACCTATTAATAGCTATGTTTAAACTTTGACCAATATTGGTTCCTTCTTCAGCTTCAGGATCTTTCTAAGTGTGTGTTAGATAACGAGAAACCTAACTTCATGAGCAAAAGGATATGATGACCTTGCTAATCCCCATGGTTTTGATTTATAGGTACTTGCTCTTCAGAATACTGAAAAGATACAGCCAAGAAAGGCTTCCATTCTTGATGAAATTGAGGAAGATCCGTGAAATCATTTTCAAAATTGAACCTATTTTCTGAAGTTCACTTTGAAGACAACTCTGATAGCATAATTTTGTAGAGGAAAAAAAATATTTTGAGTAATTCAGTCTAATTTTTAAATTGTTTCTTTTAAAGACAATAATTTTAAAAGTAAGTTATTTTTGTATATGGTGTTAAAAAATATTCTACTTTCATTCTTTCACATGTAGCTTCCAGTTTTCTCAGCATCTCTTATTGAAGAGGCTATCCTTTCTCCATTTTATATTCTTGCCTCCTTTGTCAAAAATAAGGTGCCCATAGGTGCATGGGTTTATCTCTGGGCTTTAGTCTTGTTTTGTTGGTCTATATTACTGTTTTAGTTCCAATACTGTACTGTTTTGATGACTATAGTTTTGTAGTATAGTCTGAAGTCAAGAAAATTGATTCCTCCAGCTCTATTCTTCTTTTTCAAGATTGCTTTGGCTATTTGGAGTCCTTTGTGTTTTCATACAAATTGTGAAAACTTTTGTCTACTTCTGTGAAAAATACCATTGGTAGCTTGATAGGGATCTCATTGAATCTATAGATTACTTTGTGTAGTATAGTCATTTTCACAATATTGATTCTTCCAATACAAAAACATGGTATAGCTTTCCATCTGTTTGTGTCCTCTTTAATTTCTTTCGTCAGTGTCTTATAGTTTTGAGCACAGAAGTCTTTTGTCTCTTTAAGTAGGTTTATCCATAGGTGTTTTATTCTTTTTGTTGCAGTGGTGAATGGGATTGTTTCCTTCAGTTCTCTTCCTGATATTTCACTGTTATTGGATAGGAATGCAAGGAATAGTATATAGAAATGCAAGGAATTTAAATGTAAGGACAGAAACTGTAACACTCTTAGAGGAAAACATAGGCAGTACACTCTGACATATTTTGCAGCAAGATCCTCTTTGACCCACCTCCTAGAGTAATAGAAATAAAAACAAAAGTAAACAAATGAGGCTTAGTTAAACTTAAAAGCCTTTGTACAGCAACAGAAGCAATAAATAAGCTTAAAAGACAACCCTTAGAATGGGAGAAAATAATTGCAAGCAAAACAACTGACAAAGGATTAATCTCTAAAATATATAGGCAGCTCATGTAGCTCAATGCCAAAAAAAACAAACAACAGAATCAAAAAATGAGTGGAAGACCTAAACAGACATTTCTCTGAAGAAGATATACAGATGACCAACAAAGACTTGAAAAGATGCTCAACATTACTCATTATTAGAGAAATGCAAGTCAAAACTACAGTGAGATAACTGGTCAGAATAGCTATCATTAAAAAATCTGCAAATAATAAATGCTGGAGAAGATATGGGAAAAGGGAACTCTCTTGCACTGTTAGCAGTAATGTAAATTGATACAGGCACTATGGAGAACAGTATGGAGATTCCTTTAAAAACTAGCAATAAAACTACCATTTGACCCAACAATCTCACTACTGGGCAGATACCCTGAGCAAACCATAATGTGTTTGTCTCCACACTTTTTACAATAGCAAGGACATGGAAGCAATTTACATGTCCATCAACAGATGAATGGATACAGAAATTATGGTATATATATACAGTGAAACATTACTCAACAATAAAAAATAATGCGTTTGGGTCAATCTTGATGAGGTGGATGAACCTGGAGCCTATTGTATAGAGTGAAGTAAGTCAGAGAGAGAAAGACAAATATTGTATATTAATGCATAGATCTGATAGAGTGCCTGAAGAACTATGGACAGAGGTTTGTGATATTGTACAGAAGGCAGTGATCAAGACTGCCCCCAGGAAAAAGAAATGTAAAAAGGCAAAATGGTTGTCTGAAGAGGCCTTACAAATAGCTTAGAAAAGAAGACAAGCGAAAGGCAAAGGAAAAAGGAAAGATATACCCATCTGAATGCGAGTTCCAAAGAATAGCAAGGAGAGATAAGAAAGCCTTCCTCAGTAATCAGTGCAAAGAAATAGAGAAAAACAATAGAAAGGGAAAGACTAGAGATCTCTTCAAGAAAATTAGAGATACCAAGGGAATCTTGGGATAGCATCAGGCAAAGATGGGAACAATAAAGGACAGAAATGGTATGGACCTAACAGAAGAAGAAGATACTAAGAAAAGGTGGCAAGAATACACAGAAAAACTATACAAAAAAGATCTTTATGACTCAGATACAGTGGGTATGATCACTTACCTAGAGCCAGACATCCTGGAAAGTGAAGTCAAGTGGGCCTTAGGAAACATCACTAGGAACAAAGCTAGTGGAGTTGATGGAATTCCAGTTGAGCTATTTCAAATCCTGGAAGATGATGCTGTGAAAGGGGTGCACTTAATATGCCAGCAAATTTGGAAACTCTACAGTGGCCACAAGACCGGAAAAGGTCAGTTTTCATTCCAATCCCAAAGAAAGGCAATGCCAAGAATGTTCAAACTGCCACACAATTGCACTCATTTCACACGCTAGCAAAGTAATGCTCATAATTCTTCAAGCCAGATTTCAATAGTACGTGAGCCATGAACGTCCAGATGTTCAAACTGGATTTAGAAAAGGCAGAGGAATTAGAGATCAAATTGTCAACATCCATTGTATCATCGAAAAAGCAAGAGAGTTCCAGAAAAAAAATTTACTTTATCGACTATGCCAAACCCTTGACTGTTTGGATCACAATAAACTGTGGAAAATTATTCAAGAGATGGCAATACCAGACCACCTTACCTGCCTCCTGAGGTATCTTTATGCAGGTCAAGAAGCAACAGTTAGAAGCGGACGTGGAACATCGGACTGGTTCCAGATCAGGAAAGGAGTACATCAAGGCTGTATATTGTCACCCTGCTTCTTTAACTTATATACAGACTACATCATGCGAAACGCTGGGCTGGATGAAGCACAAGCTGGAATCAAGATTGCCAGGAGAAATATCAATAACCTCAGATATGCAGATGACACCACTCTTATGGCAGAAAGTGAAGAGGAACTAAAGAGCCTCTTGATGAAATTGAAAGAGGAGAGTGAAAAAGTTGGCTTAAAACTCAACATTCAGAAAACTAAGATCGTGGCATCTGTTCCCATCACTTCATGGCAAATAGATGAAGAAACAATGGAAACAGTGAGAGACTTTATTTTCTTGGGCTCCAAAATCACTGCAGATGGTGATTGCAGCCTTGAAATTAAGAGACACTTGCTCCTTGGAAGGAAAAGCTATGACCAACCTAGACAGCATATTAAAAAGCAGAGACATTACTTTGCCAACAAAGGTCTGTCTAGTCAAAGCTATGGTTTTTCCAGTGGTCATGTATGGATGTGAGAGTTGGACTGTGAAGAAAGCTGAGCACTGAGGAATTGATGTTTTTGAACTGTGGTGCTGGAGAAGACTCTTGAGAGTCCCTTGGACTGCAAGGAGATCCAACCAGTCCATCCTAAAGGAAATCAGTCCTGAATATTCATTGAAAGGACTGATGCTGAACCTGACACTCCAATACTTTGGCCCCCTGATGCGAAAAACTGACTCATTTGAAAAGACCCTAATGCTGGGAAAGATTGAAGGCAGGAGGAGAAGGGGACTGCAGAGGATGAGATGATTGGATGGCATCACCAACTCAATGGACATGAGTTTGAGCAAGCTCTGGGAGTTTTTGATGGACAGGGAGGCCTGGCGTGCTGCAATTCGAGGGTAGGAAAGAGTTGGACCTGACTGAGCAACTGAACTGAATGTCATGTATTTTACATATGTTCTTTTGGAACTGTAGGGGGTCTTTCCAGAAATATTCTTTTTTTATGTCAACCATTCTTCTAGTCTTTATTGAACTTGTTACAGTATTGCTTCTGTTTTATGTTTTGTTTTTTTGGCCCTGAGGCATATGGGATCTTAGCCCCCTGACCAGGGATGGAGCCCACATCCACTCCTTGCAGTGTAAAGTCAAGTCTTAACCACTGGTCTGTCAGGGAAGTCCCTTGTAGAAGTAATTTTTAACTGAGAGAATATGTACTCGAAGTACATTTTGAAGTGTTAATAATATTATAATTGAATTCTTTATAAGATTTTCAGTTTTTCCTGCAGTCATCTTAGAAGGGTCATAAAGTCAATTCTTGGAATATAGTATTTCATTCAGTCTTATGCCAGTTTGGTTTGATATGATTACAGCAGTCAAGTTCTGGACTATCTGTCCAATTTGTTAGTGAACTGAGGTCAAATAGGTGTCAGTTTACCTGTAGGCTAAACACTGAATTTATCATTCCTTGAGAGTCCCTTGGACTGCAAGGAGATCCAACCAGTCCATCTTAAAGGAGATCAGTCCTGGGTGTTGATTGGAAGGACTGATGCTGAAGCTGAAACTCCAATACTTTGGCCACCTCATGCAAAGAGCTGACTCATTGGAAAAGATCCTGATGCTGGGAGGTATTGAGGGTAGAAGGACAAGGGGACAACAGAGGATGAGATGGCTGGATGGCATCACCGACTCGATGGACGTGAGTTTGGGTAAACTCTGGGAGTCGGTGATGGACAGGGAGGCCTGGCGTCCTGTGCTTCATGGGGTCCAAGGAGTCAGACACGACTGAACAACTGAACTGAACTGAATAGTCTTATGTTTGAGAGAGATGAGAAACATTAAAACAAAGCAATATATGTTTTGAAATAATTATTGACCAACAATTTGAACTTTATATTGATGGATCCATACAACATTCTACTGAAAAATTAGTTTCAGAAATAAACGACGTTTTAAAAAATAACAATGAGTCATGTACTTTAATGTGGCGGTTCAAAATTTTATTTATTGTGATTATCATAACATAATAAAAAGTGACAGAATGAGAATATTTTATGTATATCCACATGCTTTTAGCATTTTTTTAAGCTATATCAATCTCTAATATTGTAACTACTAGACCATTCAAGTATGACCTAAATCAAATCCCTTATGATTATACAGTGGAAGTGAGAAATAGATTTAAGGGCCTAGATCTGATAGATAGAGTGCCTGATGAACTATGGAATGAGGTTCCTGACATTGTACAGGAGACAGGGATCAAGACCATCCCCATGGAAAAGAAATGCAAAAAAGCAAAATGGCTGTCTGGGGAGGCCTTGCAAATAGCTGCGAAAAGAAGAGAATCGAAAAGCAAAGGAGAAAAGGAAAGATATAAACATCTGAATGCAGAGTTCCAAAGAATAGCAAGAAGAGATAAGAAAGCCTTCTTCAGCGATCAATGCAAAGAAATAGAGGAAAACAACAGAATGGGAAAGACTAGAGATCTCTTCAAGAAAATCAGAGATACCAAAGGAATATTTCATGCAAATATGGGCTCGATAAAGGACAGAAGTGGTATGGACCTAACAGAAGCAGAAGATATTAAGAAGAGGTGGCAAGAATACACAGAAGAACTGTACAAAAAAGAGCTTCATGACCCAGATAATCATGGTGGTGTGATCACTGACCTAGAGCCAGACATCCTGGAATGTGAAGTCAAGTGGGCCTTAGAAAGCATCACTATGAACAAAGCTAGTGGAGATGATGGAATTCCAGTGGAGCTATTCCAAATCCTGAAAGATGATGCTGTGAAAGTGCTGCACTCAATATGCCAGCAAATTTGGAAAACTCAGCAGTGGCCACAAGATTGGAAAAGGTCAGTTTTCATCCCAATCCCAAAGAAAGGCAATGCCAAAGAGTGCTGAAACTCCCACACAATTGCACTCATCTCACACGCTAGTAAAGTAATGCTCAAAATTCTCCAAGCCAGGCTTCAGCAATATGTGAACCGTGAACTTCCTGATGTTCAAGCTGGATTTAGAAAAGGCAGAGGAACCAGAGATCAAATTGCCAACATCCACTGGATCATGGAAAAAGCAAGAGAGTTCCAGAAAAACATCTATTTCTGCTTTATTGACTATGCCAAAGCCTTTGTGTAGATCACAGTAAACTGTGGAAAATTCTGAGAGAGATGGGAATACCAGACCACCTGATCTGCCTCTTGAGAAATCTGTATGCAGGTCAGGAAGCAACAGTTAGAACTGGACATGGAACAACAGACTAGTTCCAAATAGGAAAAGGAGTACGTCAAGGCTGTATATTGTCACCATGTTTATTTAACTTATATGCAGAGTACATCATGAGAAATGCTGGACTGGAAGAAACACAAGCTGGAATCAAGATTGCCGGGAGAAATATCAATAACCTCAGATATGCAGATGATACCACCCTTATGGCCGAAAGTGAAGAGGAACTAAAAAGCCTCTTGATGAAAGTGAAAGTGGAGAGTGAAAAGGTTGGCTTAAAGCTCAACATTCAGAAAACGAAGATCATGGCATCTGGTCCCATCACTACATGGGAAATAGACGGAGAAACAGTGGAAACAGTGTCAGACTTTGTTTTTCTGGTTTCCAAAATCACTGCAGATGATGACTGCAGCCATGAAATTAAAAGATGCTTACTCCTTGGAAAGAAAGTTATGACCAACCTAGATAGCATATTCAAAAGCAGAGACATCACTTTGCCAACAAAGGTTCACCTAGTCAAGGCTATGGTCTTTCCTGTGGTCATGTATGGATGTGAGAGCTGGACTGTGAAGAAGGCTGAGCACCGAAGAATTGATGCGTTTGAACTGTGGTGTTGGAGAAGACTCTTGAGAGTCCCTTGGACTGCAAGGAGATCCAACCAGTCCATTCTGAAGGAGATCAGCCCTGGGATTTCTTTGGAAGGAATGACGCTAAAGCTGAAACTCCAGTATTTTGGCCACCTCATGCGAAGAGTTGACTGATTGGAGAAGACTCTGATGCTGGGAGGGATTGGGGGCAGGAGGAGAAGGGGACGAAAGAGGATGAGATGGCTGGATGGCATCACTGACTTGATGGATGTGAGTCTGAGTGACCTCCGGGAGCTGGTGATGGACAGGGAGGCCTGGCGTGCTGCGGTTCATGGGGTCACAAAGAGTCAGACACGACTGAGCTGATCTCAATATTGTCACCAATATTTTATTTAAAAGTGTAATCTTCTTTGTTTAACTTTTTAAGTGGATTGCCTATAATCTTCCACAGGAAGTTTTGCAATGTTTATTTTGGCTTGAGTAATTATACAGTTGTTATGTTTTGTTACTTCATTCCAAATTCCTTCAGTTGACAAATATTTTTAGGACATTAAACTCCTTAAAATACCTTCTATTTGTGATTCTTTGTACAGTTTCACAATAGTAAGATGTTGCAAAATCGTAGACTTTCTGAATTTTACTCAATTCTGTATAAAATGTGAATATATTAATTTCATTTGAAAAAGAGAGCTCCATCAAAGACTCTTCTCACGACTATAAAATTTAAAATTAAATCTTTTATCCTCTATGGGATTTATTTCTTGGAGTTATCTACTTCCTATTTTGCTTTTTAACTTCTACTCCTTATAAACTTTGTTTTAAGTAATTTTGTTCTCTTTGTCGTTCAGTCGTGTACAACTCTTTGAGACCCCATGGACTGCTGCACACAGGCTTCCCTGTCCTTCACCACGCCAGACTTTCCTGTCCTTTACCATCTCTCAGAATTTGCTCAAACCCATGTCCATTGCATTGGTAATGCCATCCACCACAGTTCAAAAGCATCAATTCTTTGGCACTCAGCTTTCCTTATGGTCCAACTCTCACATCCATACATGACTACTGGAGAAACCATAGCTTTTACTAGACGGACCTTTGTTGGCAAAATAATGTCTCTGCTTTTTAATATGCTGTCTAGGTGTTTATAGCTTTTGTTCCAAGTAGCAAGCATCTCTTAATATCACGGCTGCAGTCACCATCTGCAGTGATTTTGGAGCCCATGAGAATAAAGTCTGTCACTGTTTTCATTGTTTCCCCATCTATTTGCCATGAAGTGATGGGACTGGATGCCATGATCTTAGTTTTTTTAAGTGTTGATTTGTAAGTCATCTTTTTCACGTTCCTCTTTCATCAAGAGGCTCTTTAGTTCTTCTCTTTCTGCCATAAGGTTGCTGTCATTTGCATATCTGAGATTATTGATGTTTTGTCCGGTAATCTTGTTTCTAGCTTGTGCTTCATCTGGGGCTTATATACTGTCTTAAAAAGGGAAGTGTAGGGGAAGAAGAGCACTTATGTGAAAAAATTTCTGTTAGAAGTGGAGGAGAACAGTCACTAATAGGAAACAAATGACTTCCTTGAAGGATGTACATGCCCTTGGACAAATTGTTCCTTTCATAAGTCATGTCCAACTCTTTGAGACCCCGTGGACTACTGAACACCACGCTTCCCTGTCCTTTACTGTCTGCCAGAGTTTGCTTAAATTCATGTCTGTTGAGTTGGTGAGGCCATCCAACCAGCTCATCCTCTGCCACCCTCTTCTTCTCTCAATCTTTTCCAGCAGTCAAGGTCTTTTCCACTAAGTCAGCTCTTCATATCATGTGGCCAAAATACTGGAACTTCAGCTTCAGCATCAGTCCTTCCAATGAATATTCAGAGTTGATTTTCTTTAGGATTGACTGGTTTGATCACCTTGCAGTCCAGGGGACTCTCAAGAGTCTTCTCCAGCACCACGGTTCAAAACCATCAATTCTTCGGTGCTCATCCTTCTTTAAGGTCCAACTCTTAGATCCATACATGACTACTGGAAAAATTATAGCTTTGACCATACTGACCTTTTTTGGAAAAGTGATGTCTCTACTTTTTAATACGCTGTCTAGGTTTGTCTTAGGTTTCCTTCTAAGGAGGAAGCATCTTTAATTTCATGGCTGCAGTCACCATCTACAGTGATTTTGGGGCCCAAGAAAGTAAAATTTGTCACTGCTTCCACTGTTTCCCTATCTATTTGCTATTAAATGACGGAATCGCATGCTGTGATCTTCATTTTTTTAAATGTTGAATTTTACCCAGCTTTTTCACTCTGTTTCACCTTTGTCTAGAGGCTCTTTCAGTTCAGGTCAGTCACTCAGTCGTGTCCGAGACTGTTTAGTTCCTCTTTGTTTTCTACCATTAGTGTGGTATTATAGGCACATCTGAGGTTTTTGATATTTCTTCCAGCAATCTCTATTCCACCTTGTGATTCAGTCAGCCTGGTGTTCAGCATGATGTATTCTGCATGTAGGTTAAATAAGCAGAGTGATAAAATACAGCCTTGACATACTCCTTTCCCAATTTTGAACCTGTCCATTGCTCCAGGTCCAGTTCTGTTACTTCTTGTCCTTCATACAGGTTTCTCAGGAGGTAGATAAGGTAGTCTGATACTGCCATCTCTTCAGAAATTTTCCACAGTTTGTTGTGATCCATACAGTCAAAGGCTTTCATGTAATCAATGAAGCAAAGCTAGATATTTTTCTAGAATTTTGGAATTCCCTTGCTTTCTCTGTGATCCAGCAGATATTGGCAATTTGATCTCTGGTTCCACTGCTTTTTCTAAATCCAGCCTGTGTATCTTAAGTTCTTGGTTCACATACCATTGAAGCCTAGGTTGAAGGATTTTTGAGCATTACCTTGTGGGATCTTAGTTCCTTGACCAGGGATCAAATCTGGGCCCCAGCAGTGTTAGTACAAATTCCTGACCACTGGACTGCCAAGGAATTTCCTAGCAGGCTTTTCTTAACAGCCATATTATGGAATAGAATTAGAATTCCTTGCCAGGTTGAAAGCATTCTGAGGGGAGGAACCCCATCTTTCACATTCAGCCTGTTTCTTCATTGCTTGATAGTTCCTCTCACTGTTCATACCATTCATACGAAATGCCGGACTGGATAAAGCACAAGCTCGAATCAAGATTGTCAGGAGAAATACCAACAACCTCAGGTATGTATAGGACACCACCCTTATGGCAGAAAGTGAAGAGCAGCTAAAGAGCCTCTTGTTGAAGGTGAAAGAGGAGATTGAAAAAGCTAACTTAAAACTGAACATTCAAAATAGTATGATCTTGGCATCCGGTCCCATCATTTCATGGCAAATAGATGGTAAAACAATAGAAGCAGCAACAGACTTTATTTTCTTGGGCTCCAAAATCACTGCAGATGATGACTGCAGCCATGGTATTAAGAGATGCTTGCTCCTTGGAAGAAAAGCTATGACCAACCTAGACAGCATATTAAAAAGCAGAGACACTACTTTGCCAACAAAGGTCCATCTAGTCAGAGCTGTGGTTTCTCAGTAGTCATATACAGATGTGAGAGTTGGACCATAAAGAAGTCTGAGCACCAAAGAGTTGATGCTTTTGAACTGTGGTGTTGAGAAGATTCTTAAGAGTCCCTTGGACTGCACGGAAAGCAAAGCAGACAGTCCTAAAGGAAATCAGTCCTGAATATTCAGTGGAAGGACTGATGCTGAAGCTGAAGCTCTAATACTTTGGGTACCTGATGCCAAGAGCCAACTCATTGGAAAAGACTCTGATGCTGAGAAAGATTCAAGGCAGGAAGAGAAGGGAACAACACAGGACGAGATGGTTGGATGGCATCACCAACTCAGTGGACTTGAGTTTAAGCAAACTCCGGAAGATGGTGTGAAGGCCTTTCCGGCGGTGACAGCCTCCTCATGAGAACATGCCTCTCGCAAAGGATCTTCTTCATCCCTTTCCAGAAGAGGAGAAGAGGAAACACAAGAAGAAGAGCCTGGTGCAGAGCCCTAATTCCTATTTCATGGATGTAAAAGGCCCAGGATGCTATAAAATCACCACCATCTTTAGCCATGCGCAAACAGTAGTCTTGTGTTTTGGCTGCTCTACTGTCCTCTGCCAGCCTACAGGAGGAAAAAGCAAGGCTTACAGAAGGATGCTCTTTCAGATGGAAGCAGCACTAAAAGTACCCTGTATCAAGATGAATGGGAAACCATCCCAATAAACACGTTTTGGATTAAAAAAAAAAAAAAAAGGATGGTGTGAAGGACAGGGAAGCCTAGCGTGCTATAGTCCATGGGGTAGCAATGAGTCTGACATGACTGAGCAACTGAACAGCCCTCATTCTTAGTAAGAAATTTTCTTAATGAGGTAAGAATACCTAATTTTAAGTTTTAGCCCTCGCTTAGATGTATCGGGGAAGGCAATGGCACCCCACCCCAGTACTCTTGCCTGGAAAATCCCATGGACGGAGGAGTGTGGTAAGCTCCAGTCCATGGGGTCGCTAAGAGTCGGACACGACTGAGCGACTTCACTTTCACTTTTCACTTTCATGCACTGGAGAAGGAAATGGCAACCCACTCCAGTATTCTTGCCTGGAGAATCCCAGGGACAGCCGTCTATGGGGTCGCACAGAGTCGGACACGACTGAAGCGACTTAGCAGCAGCAGCAGCAGCAGCAGATGTGTATCATAAAGTATAGAGTGTTCCAAAGGGAGAGTCTGTCTCCTTTTGGCCAGAAGCATCATTCAGGAAAAAGTGAAAAAACGTGAAAAGTGTTAGTTACTCAGTTATGACACAGTCTTTGCGACCTCGTGGACATGAGAACTTGAGTGATCAATTATCAAGAGAAGGTGGATTGTAGGAGCACAGTTGTGCCTATTAAAAATAAAAAAGAATAGCAATTGTTTGGGAAATAATGAATGCCCAGAGCATTAAGCATGTGAACAAAAGTAATGGGAAACTGCTAGAGGAAAGAACTTGAATGGCAAAGTAGAAAAGCTTTTGAGCAGGAAAGGCATGTTTGGAGTTGTCATAAAAAGGATAATTAACTAACAGTGAGATGCATGAAATGTGCTCCCGAAAGGCATAGAGATTATTATTGCAATTGTACATACTTTACTATTCCCATAAATCACCCTGGGTTCTAAGTTATTCATATTTCAAAAGTTAATAACTTTATATGTTAAGTTGTTAAAATATCAATATTAGAATTACTTTTACATACATTATATGGTTCTTAGATTGGATTCATTAGTCATATAATAATTTGGTCTTCTTTATTTATACATTCCAGGATATGTTCAGGATTTGGAATCTGAAAAGTCTCTTTTCTAAAATACTTTACATATTATATGAGCTATGTTAAAGTGGATCTAAACTTAGTCTGTGCATTGTCACGTTTCACAAGCTGCTAGTTAGCCAGGTCGTGATATGTCTTTTTCACATACACATGAATATAAAAATAGCGCTATATGTATATATTTTCTTTTTAAGGTGCTTTATAAATATTACTTTTCCCTCTAGTTTATACTCCCTATATTTTTTGCTCCATATATTTTATTCACTCATCTTTTTTTATAATATTGCTTCCCCCCACAAACCATCTGTAACCACCTTAACCAGATCTGCTTCCTTACTCTTAGGTAGAACATCTCTTTAAGTAGTATTCATGGCAGAGTAGTATCTGGGAAAATGATAGACATGAGAGACAGTATAGCACAGAAGTTAAGAGCTAAGGTCCTGGCTTTACAACCTGAATTGAAATAGTATGTTTTCCACTTATGAATGCTTCTTAACCCAGGTCTCAGTTTTCATATCTGTAAAATTGGGATGATAATCTTACCAATACATAGGATTGTTGTTAGGTTTAAATGAGGAAGTACAAATAGAAGTTCTTAGAAAGAGTCTTCTAAGTGGAAAGCACTCAACAGATGCTGTCAATCATTATTTTTATAATTTGAGTTATTTATATGATCTGCTTTTTAATATGCCATTTTGGTTTCTCATAGCTTTACTTCCGAGGAGCAAAGGTCTTAATTTCATGGCTACAGTCACCATCTGCAGTGATTTGGAGCCCAAGAAAATAGTCTCTCACTGTTTCCATTGATTCCCCATCTATTTACCATGAAGTGATGGGACCCAATGCCACAATCTTCATTTTTTGAATGTTGTTTTCAGCCAGCTTTTAAACTCTCCTCTTTCACCTTCATCAAAGGTTCTTTAGTTCCTCTTCACTTTTCTGTCATAAAGGAGATGTCATCTGCATATCTGAGGTTATTGATATTTCTGGCAATATTGATTCCAGCTTGTGCTTCATTCAGTCTGGCATTTCACATGATGTACTCTGCATATAAGTTAAATAAGCAGGGTGACAATATACAGCTTTGATGTATTCCTTTCCTGATTTGTAACCAGTCCATTGTTTCATGTCTGGTTCTAACTGTTTCCTCTTGACCTGCATACACATATCTCAGGAGGCAGGTAAAGTGGTCTGGTATTTACATTTGTTGAATAATTTTCCACACTTTGTTGTGATCCACAGAGTCAAAGACTTTGGCATATTCAATAAAGCAGTAGTAGATGTTTTTCTTTAAGTCTCTTGCCTTTTTTGTTTGTGTTTAACAGATAAAAATAAAACTTTACTAGTTTCATTCTAAACACTTTTCTATAAATTCAGAGATTCTGTGTCCTCTCTAGGCTATTTGTCAAGTAGAGTCCTGCTGTCAGAGATCCTTCTTGACTCTCAAAGGTAGAGAGAAGGTATTAATTATCAGCACAGTTCTCAAATGTTACAGTAAGGATTAATAATTGCTTTCCACTAATCTGCTGGCTTATGAAGGCAGCTGATGGGCATTACGGATATGGCATTACACACACACACACACACACACACACACACACACACACACACACGTACAGAAATTCCATAAATGTAAACATAGCCAGTTTGTATACATTTGGTGCTCACACCCCTGGCTGGTATCTTTAGGTTGATGTATAATCAGTTAGTTAAGTGCCAGCTTTGATGGCAAATGGCAAAGCAGAAAATAAAGTATAGCATGATACAAAAAAGATTGTGTTTTAATCATGTAGGTTGTTTTTGTTTATTCTTGTGGGATGGTTTGAGTCTTAAGACTTTTCTGGATTATTATTCTAGGAAAAAGTTAACCTACTAAATTGTGTTTTTATCGTGAGACAAAAGAAAATACAATTCAACTTGGTTTAAACAACAAAAGGAATATATTGGTTTATACAATTCAACAAATGTATAGGTTTTAGGTTTCAAGTATAGTTTAATCAGAGCTCGAGCTGTGTTTTTTGGTTCTGATTGATCAGTTGGTTGATTGACTTATTTATTTTTTTATACTTTTCTCAACTCTGCCCTCTCTTAGGCTGGCAAAGTAGACAGCAGTTCTAGGTCATTGATATAGAGAGGAAAGCTTCTATGTCTCTGAATTCCCAGTGGAAGATCATAGACTTACTCTGATTGTACTGGCTGGCTTAGGTTTTGTACTGAAATACCACTTTGACAAGGGATTGGAATGTGCTGACAGGTTTAACCTAGTTTACACTTCAGCGTTGAAGCTGGAAGTCTGAAATCAGGGTGCCCCTGTGTGAGGACAGCAAGAAGGTGGCCAGGCGAGCCTGGGAAGAGTGCTTTCACCAAACCTAACTATGCTGGTACTCTCATCTTGAAATTCCAGTTTCCTGAACTGTTAAAAAAATCAATTTCTGTTGTGTAAGCCACCTTACCACCTTATGTTAACTTTTTATGACAGCATGGTGACTAACATACCTGGCAAGCTTAAGTGTTTTGCATCTATCAAGCTTAAGGAATATATAGTTACAGTTGTGTATTTTGGATTAGTTGAGCCTTTATTTAGTTCTAATGTTTTCCCCTCAGATTCTTTGTCTTTACTGGAAAATAACATGCTTCATAGTATGGTAGTAGATCCTTGAAAATAATATTTTTAAGTGCAGAAAGGACAGATAGTTTTAATTGTCCCATTTATACATTCTTCTGAAATTATAGAACATTTAATCTACTTTCTGTATGTTAAACTGAAATTTTCCTTTAGGTATTTTAAAAATAAAATACTTCAGTTTTTAAAGTTCAGCTTAGAAACACAGGATGGTCATACAGTTCATGCATGGTACTACATAGGTCAGTAAAGTCCTTCTGACAACTTACTGTTGAAATTCCTATGTCTTGACTTTTATAATATATAATATTTTTATATATATTATTGTATATGGCAGAGGAACCAGAGATCAAATTGCCAACATCCGCTGGATCATGGAAAAAGCAAGAGAGTTCCAGAAAAACATCTATTTCTGCTTTATTGACTATGCCAAAGCCTTTGACTGTGTGGATCACAATAAACTATGGAAAATTCTGAAAGAGATGGGAATACCAGACCACCTGATCTGCCTCTTAAGAAATCTGTATGCAGGTCAGGAAGCAACAGTTAGAACTGGTCATGGAACAACAGACTGGTTCCAAATAGGAAAAGGAGTACGTCAAGGCTGCATATTGTCACCATGTTTATTTAACTTATATGCAGAGTACATCATGAGAAATGCTGGACTGAAAGAAACACAAGTTGGAATCAAGATTGCCGGGAGAAATATCAATAACCTCAGATATGCAGATGACACGACTCTTATGGCAGAAAGTGAAGAGGGGCTAAAAAGCCTCTTGATGAAAGTGAAAGTGGAGAGTGAAAAGGTTGGCTTAAAGCTCAACATTCAGAAAACGAAGATCATGGCATCTGGTCCCATCACTGCATGGGAAATAGATGGGGAAACAGTGGAAATAGTGTCAGACTTTGTTTTTCTGGGCTCCAAAATCACTGCAGATGGTGACTGCAGCCATGAAATTAAAAGATGCTTACTCCTTGGAAAGAAAGTTATGACCAACCTAGATAGCATATTCAAAAGCAGAGACATTACTTTACCAACAAAGGTTCGCCTAGTCAAGGCTATGGTCTTTCCTGTGGTCATGTATGGATGTGAGAGCTGGACTGTGAGGAAGGCTGAACGCCGAAGAATTGATGCTTTTGAACTGTGGTGTTGGAGAAGACTCTTGAGAGTCCCTTGGACTGCAAGAAGATCCAACCAGTCCATTCTGAAGGAGATCAATCCTGGAATTTCTTTAGAAGGAATGATGCTGAAGCTGAAACTCCAGTATTTTGGCCACCTCATGCGAAGAGTTGACTCATTGGAGAAGACTCTGATGCTGGGAGGGATTGAGGGCAGGAGGAGAAGGGGACGACAGAGGATGAGATGGCTGGATGGCATCACTGACTCGATGGATGCGAGTCTGAGTGACCTCCGGGAGCTGGTGATGGACAGGGAGGCCTGGCGTGCTGCGGTTCATGGGGTCGCAAAGAGTCGGACACGACTGAGCGACTGATCTGATCTGATTATTGTATATAATATATAATATTTATAATATATAATACTTTATAATAATATTAAGATGATAAATCCGATCTTTAGCATCTTTGCTATATTGTTATCATCTCTAAATCAGTTTTTTTGGCTTCTTGCATCAAAAGATATGAAATAGACTGATACTGTTTCAGCTGAAAGACATACAAATAACAGCTACTGCCAAAAATTTCTGCCAAAATTAGAAAACATGAATTATCAAATAGTGCCACAAAGTAAACACTTCTTTGGAAGATAAGTTAAATACATCTTACTGTTCTCTGTTAAATCAGTACAAACACACTATTTTTAATCATGTACTTTCTTTGTAGCTTTGTTCCAAAAAAATATGGAATCATTGACACTCCAGACTCTCAGGATGATGTCTGTCAGTAGAAGCGTAACAGCAGAAGTAGAAGCATTTTGAAATTCATAAAATGCAGAACTTAATTAAATTCACAATGAGTTCTGATTAGAAGATGGTGCTGTCATAGGATGAATTCTCATGAAGAGCTAGTAAATTTTTAACACCCAATCATCAACAGATCAACCCCAGTAATGAGTCCTTGCTTATATTTTTCTTTATTTACTTGTACTTGCTAAGTAATCTTCCTCAAGAGATATTTTGGAATTCCTTAGTTCTTATTGGCTGGAGAATGGATAGAGTGCTGGTTGATGAGATGATGACTTTATGTTATTACCAGTTTGCATGTATATAGCAGGTTTCTTTTGGGAGGTCAGGTATTTCATAGAAGTTGGTCATTAATATCAGAAAATCACTCTGAATTTGAGAGAAATATATATAGGTAAAAGAAAATCCCTACTTGCTCAGAAACTACCAGAAGTAATTTACTTGTCCATGTGTTAAAAATTATGAATGAATATCTGGTTTGTATGTAGTAAGTTGCAGTCTTACCTCCAAAGCAAATTGAATAAATTATATACTACAATCTAATCTAACTTGTGATTATAGAAATCTGATATTAGGGGAGAGGAAGTCCACTGAAAAGAGTCATGTGGAAATATTCTGGGGTGATGAAAATATTCCTTTATCTTGTCTGAGTGGCAGTTTCACAAATCTATATTAATTGAACATAAATCATCAATCATAACACCTGATCTTTGCATTTTCTCATATGTTAACTTATGAGTTTGAGTAGGGGTTTAATATGATTAAATTTGCATTTCAGATCAATTTAGCAAAGGTAAAAAAGATGGACTATATGGGGAAATTATGTCTTTTATAGGCACTAATATTTTTTTGTATAAAACAGATTCTTGTAGAAAATGTGTATGTAGACCATAATTCTGTTTTCTTACTGAGATTTTACAAAGCAGTGAAAAGTCTCTTTAGCTTTTAGCCAGTAATTTTATTTGTCAAAGTATGCCAGTTTTTGGTCACCAGAACTATCTTATGTTATATCCACTCCTAGTTAAATTAATAAAAAAAAAACACACAAAACTTAAATTGATAAACATGTCAACATAATATTGACTGCTGCAGCATGGGAGGATGTATGTCAGAATTTATAGGATTTAGGCTTATGCCTAGTATGGTTCCCTTAAATTCAGTCTCCTTAACCCAACAAGTCTGCTATGCTTCACATGGGTTCCAACTCCTGCACCAGCCACCTGGAAATTCTCTTAAAGCTTTAAAATGGGCATAAATTATAAGGCTTATCTATTTGTTTCCCATCCATCTTAGATCACTGTCCTTCATGCTTAAGTTCCATTATTTGAATACTGTGGTTTTATGTGTTTTGCCTGAGTTTTTAATGCAGTGGGGCTAATCCTGCCTCAATTAGCCCATCTTACTCAGCAGTAGAAGTTCTGGTATTGTTTCTTTTAAAAAAGTATTGGAGGAGGAGGATGTGTGGATAGACAAAAAAACGTTAGTATGCCGGTGCTTGTTTCAAAGACATGAAAGGCCACAAAACGAATGACAATAGAAAATAATATAACAATAACTGTAAGCAGTTTCTTAAAATTAATTTCAGGAATAGTTTTTGATCTGTGGAAAGAGATGCATTTAAGCTAAATTGTACTAAATAATAAGCACATATTAATTACAAGCACCTTGAAAAGAGTTATTTACTGATTTAAATTTGAACGTGTTCATGTATTGAATGCTCAATAAATAAATGTTGAATAAGTGTTTCCAGGATCAGAGAGCTAGCATTCATAGTATTTATCTTGTCCTTGAGCTTAATAAAGATCCATTTTTAGGTAAGATGAGAACTAATGCTTATTTGTACAAATCCAGTCAAATATGTGATTTTATATTCCAAGTTTTAATGTTCAACTCAGTTTTTAAAATCTGTTGCTTATTCTAGTCTCTCTTCATGTGTTATTTTAAACTTAATGATTATCAACTTTTATTTTTCTCTAAATATTCACTCATATACTCATTTTAGTAAATGAGTAAATTTTTACTTAAATTTTGAGCACTTTAGTGATCACACATTAATATGATTCTTGGTCTTCTGGAGCTTACAGGCTAATGGAGAAGGCCCATGTTAGTCAATAATCACTCTGATTTGTATATATGCAGACTGAGATTACTGTGTCAGAATTAACAAAAAATCTTTGTTAAGACTCAGAGAATCTATTAATTCTCATATGTAGTAGAGAATGTATTTTGGATGGTATTACCAAAGGTTATTTAGCATCATCCTTATAACGAACAAAGAATACGTTGTAATAAACGTAAAAGCGTAGATTAGGTTGGTGCAAATGTAACTGCAGTTTCAAATTGTGAATTTTAAACCATTATAACTAAGCTCAGACATCTTTATCAATCAAAATAGGAACCGTTACAATCAACACTTTTTGCCAAGGAGAATAAGTTTATTCGTGTAGCATAAAAATCTGTGCTTCGGGATTTGACACTCTTGGAAAGCATTTTCTGCCTCCTGCTGGTTGTGGAAGCGTTTTGCCTGCAAAAAGTTGTCGACATGCTTGAAGAATTGGTAAGTCACTTGGTAAGTCAAGGGCAGTCAGTTGGGGAGAGGTCAGGTGAATATGGCTGATAAGGCAAAACTTCATAGCCCAATTCATTCAACTTTTGAAGCATTGGTTGTGTGACATGCCGTCAGGCATTGTTGTGAATTGGGCCCGTTCTGTTGACTAGTGCTGGCTGCAGGCGTTTTAGTTTTCAGTGCATCTCATTGATTTGCTGAGCATACTTCTCAGGTGTATTGCTTCCACCAGGATTCAGAAAGCTGCAATGAATCAGATGGGTAGCAGACCACCAAACAGTGACCATGACCTTTTTTGGTGCAAGTTTGGCTTTGGGAAGTGCTTTGGAGCTTCTTCTTGGTCCAACCACTTTACTGAGCTGGTCGTCACTGGTTGTCATATAAAGCCCCCTTTTTTTCCATGTCACAATCTGATCAAGAAATGATTCATTGTTGTTGAATAGAATTAGACAAGATGATACTTCAAAGAGCTATCCTGGTGGCTTAGGGGGACACTTCAAAATGACAATTTTTTTTTTATTTGTAGTCAGCTCATGAGGCACCCACATATTGAGCTTTTTTACCTTTCTAATTTGCTTCAAATGTCAAACAACCATAGAATGGTCAATGATGAGTTCTTCAGCAGCTTCTCATGTAGTTGTGAGAGGGTCAGCTTTGATCCCCTCAGTTGGTCATTGTCACTTCCAGTGCCCGACCACTGTACTTCTCATCTTCAAGGCTCTTGTCTCCTTTGCAAAACTTCTTGAATCACCACTGCACTGTACATTCATTAATAGTTCCTGGGCCACCTGTATTGTTGATGCTATGAGTTGTCGCCACTGTTTTAAACCCATTTTGAATTAGACTAAGAAAATCACTGGAATTTGCTTTTTGTCTAACATCATTTCCCTAGTCTAAAATAAATTAAAAATAAACAGCAACTAAGTCGTTAGCAAAAAACATAAAGTGAAAAATCTATATTAAATTGATATGTAATATAACCACATTTATTTAAGAATGTATCCAGTATCAAGTGGCAAAGTTCAACAGTGGACACTCCGATTACGTTTGCACCAACCTAATATTAATTAATTTTCAAGTAGACAGTTACAGTTTTGAATTGTTTTGATAGTAGGTTATTGAATGCCAGTTACATATTTAATCCTCCCTGGGTATTGCACAGATCTTTCCCTATCATTCTACTTAATTTCAGTAAATGGAACAACCATTTACATAGTTACTCAGTCCCCAAACCCAGGAAGCATTTTTGATTTTTGGTCCCTTCAGTTCTGCTGCCATCACTACAGCTCAGTCTAGTACATTGTCAAATCCTATCTGTTCTACCTCCAAAATAATATCAAATCTATTTATTTTATAAATACTTCTGCCACCATCCTGATTCAAGTGAATACTATCTCAAGCTTTATTGCACTATTTCTAAATATCTGTTTTCATTCCTATCATCTTCTAATCCATTTTCCATACAGCAGCCAGAGAATCACTTGTAAATCAGATCATGACCAGCTTCTCTTCTTAAAATCTTTTAATGGATTTCTGTCAACATTCAGAATAAAATTCAGTCTGTTTAAGATTCACTGCTATTACTTCTCTCTGATCTGGTTCCTGACCTTTTCTCCATTCCTACCTCATAACCATTTTCTTTCACAGTCTTCACACAGGATAAGCTGACTTCCTTTTTATTACAAGAACTTCCCTTTTCTTCTAAGCCCTTTTCTATCTTGGTGGCCTTCATTGAAATAGCTATCCATTGTTCTTTACATGGCTGCCTCATAGATGTTAACTGATGTCAGTTCCTCAGATAGACTTCCTCAAACTAACTATAGTGGTTTCTCACTGTAACTTTACATCATTGCCCTGAAGTTATCCTATTAATGTATTTGTTTTCTTATTTAGTTCGTATCTCCATAAATCCCATAAGAACTGCAGTTTCATTGTGCTTATATTGGTTTTATCTAAAAGAATTTTGCACTTAATTTCTCAATAAGTACATGTTTTACAAGGTTATTTCCCCTATCTTCTAAGTCTAAATTATAATGCAGGATTGTAAACACAGAAAACAGTAGCAAAGCATTCATATAAATTAATAGTGCTAGTGCTAGGTCACTTCAGTCGTGTCTGACTTTTTGAGACCCCATGGACCATAGCCCGCCAGTCTCCTCTGTCCAAGGGATTCTCCAGGCAAGAATACTGAAGTGGGTTGCCATTTCCTCCTCCAAGGGATCTTCCTGACCCAGGGATTGAACCTGGGTCTCCTGTATTGCAGGCAGATTCTTTACCATGTAAACCACCAGGGAAGCCCCATATAAACTAATAATATTGGTAACTGATAACTTCTGAGAATTGTAATCCCTGTCAACAGTTTAAGGTAGTGAGCATTTTGGATTATAGATGAAAGATCTCTAATTTTCAGAAGAATAACGTGAAAGGTAAGAATTGCTATACATTCACAAGTGTAATGTTATTTGCTAATTCAGTGCAACAGATTTTAATTCAATATTTATTGTGTTCACCATTGTGTTAGGCAGGCTGTCTAGTCTGATTGTTCTCAACATGTATTCTAAATGTGACATGTAATTAATTTAGAATTTGGGGAAAACTTGTTATCTTCAAAATTCATGAACATCAAATATTTTTAGTTGTTATTTACTGTAAGAAGCCATAAGATAGACCCATATTTATCCAAGAAGCCATAAAAAGCCCACGTTTATTAAGGTCTGCACCAGGATACCTCAGGTTGCTGCCATAGCAAATTCTTAGGGGCACCGTGTGGAATAGTTTAAAAATTTTAAGGGCCACTCAGCAACATTTGTCACATATCATCCAAAGTACTGGCTCAAGGAAGTTCATGATTTCAGTGTTAGATTGCCCCTTTGATGATGTCACGTTTTTGTGATGATCCCTGCAGTTACTGTGATAAAAAGCAGATGCTGCAGGAACATCTATTTGAAGCAAGTGTGGGCAATAGTTTCTAGTAAGATTCCAAAGATTTAGAAAATGTGCAGAGCTCAACAGGTGTACCCATCCCACTAGTAAGTAATTGTGGTTATTTAGTAAGGAAATTAAAATGTTTTTCTTTAATTTTTTGTCTTTGTTTTTAGATAGCTACTAAATTGTTGCAACATAAAAATGTATTGTTTCGACCTAACTATTTAATATACAAAACAATAGTAGTTCTTTTGACTTGGGAATGCCATGAAAAAATTATTAAGACTTGAAGAATACCTTGAACTGGGAAATTTTGAGACCATCTCTTGTTGACAAACTTAGATATTTTTTCTCCCCAAATATGGTTTTAGTCTTTTTTGATGGCATTTTTCTAGTAATCTTGTCTTTGGCATCCACTCTAGAAGACATTTCTGTTTATAATACTGCTGCTAAGTCGCTTCAGTCGTGTCCGACTCTGTGCGACCCCACAGACGGAAGCTCACCAGGCTCCCCTGTCCCTGGGATTCTCCAGGCAAGAACACTGGAGTGGGTTGCCATTTCCTTCTCCAATTCATAAAAGCGAAAAGTGAAAGTGAAGCTACTCAGTCGTATCCGACTCTTAGCGACCCCATGGACTAGAGCCTACCAGGCTCCTCCGTCCATGGGATTTTCCAGGCAAAAGTACTGGGGTGGGGTGCCATTGCCTTCCCCGTTATAATAACTAGTGTCTAAAGTATTATGGAAGCACAGAAAATGAGACGTAACATTATCTACATGTGTATTACTCATGTTATAGACATCATTTTAAAATCTTGGTTAATACTCAAAGCAATCTTGAGACATGAATAATATTCCCATTTTATAGGCAAGGACCAAAGGTCAAAGAAATTAAATATTTTACTCAAGATTATACAGCTAAATGGGTACAACTAATATTTAAATCTAGTTCCAAAACTTGTTATATTTTCGTTGTAAAATATAAACTTGTAAATGTAAACTTGTTGTAAACAACAAGTAATTTTCGTTGTAAAATATAAACTTGTAAATGTAAACTTGTTGTAAACAAGTAATTTTCGTTGTAAAATATAAACTTGTAAATGTAAACTTGTTGTAAACAAGTAATTTTCGTTGTAAAATATAAACTTGTAAATGTAAACTTGTTGTAAACAACAAGTAATTTTCATGTTTATTTGAACCCTGTGATGATGACTTCTCGAAATGATATTTCAGATGTTAATTTCAGTTTAGGGAAGTAATTTGAGTTGGGGATCAAGGGAACAAGGATCTACTGTCTTAGGACTGGAAGTAAAGACTCAATGTTAGATTTATATATTAGTTCACCAATCAAAAATTGGGCAAGAGAACTAAACAGACATTTCTCTAAAGAAAACATGCAGATGGCTAATAAACACATGAAAAGATGCTCAGTATCACTCATTATTAGAGAAATGCAAATCAAAACCACAATGAGGTATCATCTCACGCTGGTCAGAATGGCCATCATCAAAAAGTCTACAAACAATAAATGCTGTAGAGGGTGTGGAGAAAACAGAACCCTCTTACACTGTTGGTGGGAATACAAACTGGTAGAGCCACTGTAGAGAACAGTGTGGAGATTCCTTAAAAAACTGGGAATAGAACTGCCATATGACCCAGCAATCCCACTTCTGGGCATACACACCGTGGAAACCAGAATTGAGAGACGCCTGTACCCCAGTGTTCATTGCAGCACTGTTTACAATAGCTAGGACATGGAAGCAAACTCGATGTCCTTTGGCAGATGAATGGATAAGGAAGTTGTGATACATATACATGGTGGAATATTTCTCAGCTATAAAAAGGAATGCGTTTGAGTTAGTTCTTATGAAGTGGATGAAACTGGGGCCTATTCAACAGAGTGAAGTAAGTCATAAAGAGAAACACAAATACTGTATATAGACAAATATATGTGGAATTTAGAAAGATAGTAAAGATGATAATGCAAGGCAGCAAAAGAGACACAGATGTAATTTGAGTCAGTTCTAATGAAGTGGATGAAACTGGAGCCTATTAAACGAGTGAAGTAAGTCAGAAAGAGAAACACAAATACTGTATATAGACACATATATGTGGAATTTAGAAAGACAGTAAAGATGGTAATGCAAGGCAGCAAAAGAGACACAGATGTAAAGAACAGACTTTTGGCCTCTGTGGGAGAAGGCAGGGGTGGGATAATTTGAGAGAAAAGCACTGAGACATGTATATTAACATATGTAAAAAAGATGACCAGTGCAATGGTCATGAAACAGGGCACTCAAAGCTGGTGTTCTGGGACAACCCAGAGGGATGGGGTGGGGAGGGAGGTGGGAGGGGGTTAAGGATGGGGGGGACACGTGTGTACCTGTGGCTGATTCATGCCAGTGTATGGGAAAAATCATCATATTATTGTAATTATTCTCCAATTGAAACAAATTAATTAAAAAAAAGATTCTTGTGTTAGTTCTTAGTACCTTTTGCTTCATTTGCTGGATTTTTAAACTTGTTAGTACATTTGGTAGTTTCATTTCTATAATAGACAATCAGTGAAGATTGTTTTAGTATACACCTATTAAGTCTGGTCATCTACAATTTAATAGTCCATAAGAGTCAAGTACTACAGTGTTACCTTTTCATTGTGAACTTTATAGTTCAATGTATTCTTACCTTTGTGCTCCTAGAGCATAAAGACATTTCTGGAGCATATAAAATACATCTTTTATTTGTTGTCCATATCTCCTTCTGGAATTTCTAGAATATTTTGAATTAACTCAACCATTCTGCTGCTGCTGCTAAGTTGCTTCAGTCATGTCCGACTCTGTGCGACCCCATAGACGGAAGCTCACCAGGCTTCCCTGTCCCTGGGATTCTCCAGGCAAGAACACTGGAGTGGGTTGCCATTTCCTTCTCCAATGCATGAAAGTGAAAAGTGAAAGTGAAGTCGCTCAGTCGTGTCCGACTCTTAGCGACCCCATGGACTGGCGCCTACCAGGCTCCTCCATCCATGGGATTTTCCAGGCAAAAGTACTGGGGTGGGGTGCCATTGCCTTCCCCGCAACCATTCTACATAGTCCTTAGCCTTTTTTCCCCATATATTTTTGTCTCTTTCTGCTGCATTCTTTGTCATTTTTGAGACATGCCTTCCAGTATATGAATTCTCTTTTTCAGCTGTTTCTGATTTCTTGCAAATCTCTCTAGTTTCTTCCCCAGTCCTAAAATACTATTATATGTTTCATTCATGAATGGCCTGGTTGGTTTTTTTTTTTTTTTTTCTGCCTAGTCATTTTTATTACATGTAGTACTTTCTCTAGGCATATTAAGTATATTAATGTTCTTTTATCTAATAATTCTAATACAGTATTTTCAGGTCAGATTCTATAGCTTATTGTTTCTACATATACTTCATGTAGTAATTTTTTGTTTACTTTTAATTTGATTGATGACTTTTGAATTTGTGGAGTTTGATTATTTTGTGAGAAAGGTGTTTCTCCCATGCAATTGGGATAGTACCAATCTGGAACCCCTTTAAATTTGGGAGCGATATGAATTCAGGCCATAAACTTACATAATGGGAGTCCTTTTTTCCTTTTTATTCTACTTGTTCCAAGGCAGACAGGCATGTATCTCTGGCAACTCGCTGTTTGTGTTTTTGTTTGTTTTTAGTTTATCATTTGTACTTTTGCCATAGTACAAAAGATTCTTGACTGTATGTTGATTTTATATATGGCTCCCTATCCAATTTGAACTCTAAATTCCTAGCCTCAAAAATGGGGCTCTTTAATACCTACACTCCAGGTCACACATCAGCTGATGCCACAGAGTCCAGCAAATATTGGCCAAAGAACTCTGCCTAGCTCGATTCTTGCCTCCTTTTATCCTTATGTTCCTTTATAGATTCTTTAGGTTCCAAATTGCTCAGCCATGTGTTTAAATAAGTATTTTTTTTAAATATGTATTTTATTCAACATTTTTAGATAGTGGTATCCCAGGAAGGGTGTTAACTTAATATCTTGGTCTGCCATAGTAAAAAAGAGAACCCCTTTGATTTTTTGGAGCCCTGACAGTAATCAGAGCTCACTGGACTCAGAAGCAGGTTACAAACATTAGGACTCTTCTATATGGATTTGCTATTATGCTACCCAGAGGTAGAATTAGAACTCTTTAATTGCTCTGGCCATAGATAACTAACTCCTACCACCAAAGGAAATTTAAAATAATGAAATTTGCCTAAAAAAATATATCTCACACTCAAAAGACTATAGCAAATCTTGATAAAATGTAATAGGGTGGGAGTGGTGATAGGTAACCAGTTGTTTGATGTTCTATATTCATGCTTGATTCTTACACCAAAGCAGTAGAATAAAACTGAAGTTATAAAATGAAGCACAGTTAATTCAAAAATATCTTTTCTGTCTCATATTAAAGTGTTAGGCTAAAACAGATTTTCTTCCGACCCCAAAATAGTAACATGAGAACAATCTGTTGTCACAGAAGTCATCCTATTATAAAGTTATTCTATTATAAAGGATATAGTCTTTATTTAAAATGTTAAGCTACAAATATTTATCCTCTTGAGCCATCTGCTCTCCTAAATACCCAAGTATTTTAAACTAAAATTTGAAAAACGGAGATAGTTTAAAAGCTTTGCATTGTTGACTCGATTTTTTTTTTTTATAGCATGTATCTTGCTTTGAGTAGAAATAGATTGATGCAGTAAGCTTACTTGCAAAACATTACATTACTCTTATGTAAAAAAGTTTTAAATCCTCTCATAGAAAGGAACTCTGTATCTGAGAGGAATTATTTTATCAAAAATGTTTAATTTGTAATGTAAATAAAATAAAACTCTATTCAACATATTTATTCCCTCAAAACTTTTTTGTCTATTCTTATCATTTTGTATATATATTTAACTCAGTTTAAAATTCAGAATTCTACTAGATGAATTTATGTCTAAAGTCATTACATTAATTGACTAAGAAAGTTCTTGTTAGGATGTGTGGAGGAAAGTTTGCTCCTCATTCTCTCCTGATGAAATAATTTTAATATTGTCTTTATAACTCCAGGAAATACTATGCCTTTAGCTATTTTCATGAATACGTTTTAGTGAATGTTTATTTCATATTTCCCTTTTCAGTGTTGTTCCTCTAAACATTTGGATAGAGATTAATCACTGTTGTACTACCTCTACTCATCCATCACTCACACATCTGTATGCATGTGTACACACATACACACAAACACACCATTCCCAGAAAACTGAAAACTGGAAAGAAGTATGCATTAGAGCTGGACAAAATAGGGGTTTAAGAAACATCCTTGAGAAGTAGTAGCCATGATCTTAGAATGAATTTTCAATTCAAATTCATATCACCTGACTGTACAAAAAACCCAAATGTGTGAATTTAGTTCACAGCAGTTTATGACTGGTAATGCTTCTGAGGTCTTGACAGAAACAGGTGCAAATCCCTGGTGAACATATTTTATCATAAAGTTCAGAAAGGTCTTCCCAGGTGGCACAGTGAAGAGTCTGCCTGCTAATGCAGGAGATGCAGGTTTGATCTGTGGATCGGGAAGATCCCCTGGAGAAGAAAATGACAACCCACTCCAGTACTCTTGCCTGGGAAATCTCATGGACAGAGGAGCCTGGACGACTACAGTCCATGGTGTCACAAAAGCATCAAACACAATGTAGCAATTTACTATCAACAACAACAAATCCTCAACGAGATTAATTTGGGACTGGACTGAACATGTCCTAAGACTTTATCATTTTGACCCTTCTGATTTATTTTCCCATGTTACTATTACTCTTAACTGTGGTCAGTAGCTTTGGCTTAGATTCCAATAAGCCAGGCAAGCTGAAACAGTTGTGCTGAAAATAAGGTTTTTGTTTGTTTTGCTGAGATATCATTTGGCTGATTTTCTACTTTTTGTTTTGGATCAGAATTACGCATGTATTACTTTGATATCACTGGAAGATATGTATTTATAATATTTGTTTTTTCTGTAGCAGTTATAAAATTAAAAAGTAAATAAAAGAGCCGTAAATGATATTGAAAAATTTGTGGCACTCATATTTTGGTAATGATCTTCTTAAAGCTCCTTAAAGAAGCATATGCCAGCAAATTTGGAAAATGCAGCAGTGGTCACAGGACTGGAAACAGGTCAGTTTTCATCCCAGTCCCAAAGAAGGGAAATGCCAAAGAATGTTCAAACTGCCTCACGATTGCATTCATCTTACATGCTAGCAAAGTAATGCACAAATTTCTCCAAGCTAAGCTTCAACAGTACAAGAACCAAGAACTCCCAGATGTTCAAGCTGGATTTAGAAAAGGCAGAGAAACCAGAGATCAAATTACCAGTATCTGTTGGATCATAGAAAAAGCAAGAGAATTCCAGAAAAACATCTAATTTTGCCTTATTGATTATGCTAAAGACTTTGTGTGGATCACAACAAACTATGGAAAATTCTTGAAGAGATGGGAATACCAGACCATCTTACCTGCCTCCTGAGAAATCTGTGTGCAGATCAAGAAGCATGAGTTAGAACTGGACATGAAACAATGGACTGGTTCAGAACTGGAAAGGAGTACGTCAAGGCTGTATATTGTCACCATGTTTATTTAACTTATATACAGAGTACATCTGGGGAGAGAAATGGCAACCCACTCTGTATTCTTGCCTGGAGAATCCCCATGGACAGAGGAGCCTGGTGGGTTACAGCCATAGGGTCACAAAGAGTCAGATACAACTGAGCAACTAACACAACACACAGAGTACACCATGCAAGATGCCAGGCGGGATGCAGCACAAGCTGGAATCAAGATTGCTGGGAGAAGTATCAATAACCTCAGATATGCAGGGACATCACCCTTCTGGCAGAAAGTGAAGAGGAAATAAAGAGCCTTTGATGAAGGTGAAGAGGAGAGTGAAAAAGCAGGTTTAAAAGTCAACATTTAAAAAACAAAAATCATGGCATCTGGTCCCATCACTTCATGGCAAATAGATGGGGAAACAATGGAAACAGTGGCAGGCTTTATTTTCTGGGGCTCCAAAACCACTACAGATGGTGAGCACAGCCATGAAATTAAGACCCTTGCTCCTTGGAAGAAAAGCTATGAGAAACCTAATCGGCATATAAAAAGCAGAGATATTACTTAGCTGACAAAGGTCTGCACAGTCAAAGCTATGGCTTTTCTAGTAGTCGTGTACATATGTGACAGTTGGACCATAAAGAAGGCTGAGCCCCCCAGAATTGGTGCTTTTGAACTGTGATGTTGGAGAAGACTTTTGAGAGTCCCTTGGACTGCAATGAAATCAAACCAGTCATACCTATAGAAATCAGCCCTGAATATTCATTGGAAGGACTGATGCTGAAGCTGAAGCTCCAATACTTTGGCCACCTGATACAAAGAGCCAACTCATTGGAAAAAACCCTGAAAACAGGAGGAGAAGGAGATTACAGAGGATGAGATGATTGGATGGTATCACCAATTCAATGGACATGAGTTTGAGCAAGCTCCAGGACATGGTGAAGGACAGGGAAGCCTGGCGTGCTTCAGTCCATGTGGGTCCCAAAGAGTTGGACGCGACTGAATGACTAAAGAACAAAAAGAAGCATTGTTTTATAGTATATTGATCTTATAATACCTATGCTCGTTTTCTTACTTTTTAAAACTTTTTCTCTAAATATTCATTTTTATTGAGTATAATAGTTGATTTACAGTGTTGTGCCCGGCTCTGTTGTATAGCAAAGTGACTCAGTTATACTGTGTGTGTATGTGTATCTCCTTGGTTTCTTTTTGTACTTTAAACTCTGATTGGAGGGGAGATTATGGTACCTTCCTCCTTTTGCAAGCTTGTAGGTGTTGATGAATTGCATAATTACAGACAGATGCACAGCAATGTTTTTCCAACTCTGATCTTAGATCACTTAACGTTGGAATCACCTAGAGTGCTTGCTTAAAATGCTTATTTCTGGCCCTCAGCCAAAGCATGTTGAATCAGAATCTACAGGAATGATATTCAGGAATCTGGATTCTAACAAGCTCTCATGTGTTTCACAGGCCCATTTGATCTAGAGTCATGTTCTCTGAAGTAGGTGAGACCATTGGGGTAATGACTGAAGCCTTGGTGCATATCCATTCTCTCTTCCTTCCTTCCTTCCTAACCTTCTGTGCAGATAGGTATGGCCATGTGCTTACTGGGCAAGAATCCCTTAGAAGAAATGGAGTAGCCATCATAGTCAACAGAAGAGTTCAAAATGCAGTACTTGGATGCAGTCTCAAAAATGGCAGAATGATCTCTGTTCGTTTCCAAGGCAAAGCACTCAATATCATGGTGATCTAAGTCTCTGCCCTGACCAGTAATGCTGAAGAAGCTGAAGTTGAACGGTTCTATGAAGACCTACAAGAGCTTCTAGAATTAATACCCCAAAAAGATGTCCTTTTCATTACAGGGGACTGGAATGCAAAAGTAGGAAGTCAAGAAACACCTGGAGTAACAGGCAAATTTGGCCTTGCAGTACAGAATGAAGCAGGGCAAAGGCTAATAGAGTTCTGTCAAGAGAATGCACTGGTCATAGCAAACACTCTCTTCCAACAATGCAAGAGAAAACTCTAAACATGGATATCACCAGACGGTCGATACCAAAATCAGATTGATTATATTCTTTGCAGCCAAAAATGGAGAAGCTATATACAGTCAGCAAAAACAAGACCGGGAGCAGACTGTGGCTCAGATCATGAACTCGTTATTGCCAAATTCAGACTTGAAGAAAGTAGGGAAAACCACTAGACCATTCAGGTATGACCTAAATCAAATCCCTAATGATTATACAGTGGGGGTGAGAAATAGATTTAAGGGACTAGATCTGATAGACAGAATGCCTGAAGTCAGCTTATACACCTGGAATTTCTTGGTTTACATGCTGCTGAAACCTAACTTGAAGGATTTTGAGCATTACCTTGCTAGCGTGTGAAATGAGTACAGTTGTAAGGTACTTTAAACATTCTTTGGCATTGCCGTTCTTTGGGATTGGAATGAAAACTGACCTTTTCCAATCCTGTGGCCACTGCTGAGTTTTCCAAATTTGCTGACATATTGAGTGCAGCACTTTCACAGCATCATCTTTTAGGATTTGAAATAGCTCAGCTGGAATTCCATCACCTCCACTATCTTTGTTTGTAGTAATGCTTCCTAAGGCCTGCTTGACCTCACACTCCAGGATGTCTGATTCTAGATGAGTGACCGTACCATCCTCGTTATCTTAATCATTAAGAACTTTTTTGTATAGTTCTTCTGTATATTCTTGCCACCTCTTCTTAATATCTTCTTCTGTTAGGTCCTTGCCGCTTCTGTCCTTTATTGTGCCCATCTTTGCATGAAGTCTTCTCTTGGTATCTCCAGTTTTCTTGAAGAGATCTCTAGTCTTTCCCATTCTATTGTTTTCCTTTCTTTCTTTCTTTGCATTGTTCACTGAGGTGAACAATCTCTCCTTACTCTTCTCTGGAACTTTGCATTCGTTTGCATATATATTTCCCTTTCTCATTTGCCTCTCATTTCTCTTCTCAGTTCTTTGTAAGGCTTCCTCAGACAACCACTTTGCCTTCTTACATTTCTTTTTGGGGGGGGATGGTTTTGGTCACTGCCTCCTGTACAGTGTTACAAAGTTCAGTCCGAATTTCTTCAGGCATTGTGTGTACCATATCTAATCTCTTGAATCTGTTTGTCACCTACACTGTGTAAAGGGATTTAATTTTGGTCATATCTGAACGGGCTAGTGTTTTTCCCTAGTTTCTTCAATTTAAGCCTGAATTTTCCAGTAAGGAGCTCATGATCTGCATCAGAGTCACCTTCAGATCTTGTTTTTTTCTGACTGTATAGAACTTCTTCATCTTTGGGTTAAAGAAAATAATCAATCTGATTTTGGTGTTGACCATCCAGTGATGTCCATGTGTAGACTTGTGTGTTGTATTGTTGGAAGCGGGTGTTTGCTATGACCAGTGTGTCTTGGGAAAACTCTGTTAGCCTTTGCCCTGCTTCATTTTGTCTTCCAAGGCCAAACCTGCCTGTTATTCCAGGTATCTGTTGATTTCCTACTTTTGTATTCCAGTCTCCTGTGATGAAAAGGACATCTTTTTTCATCATTAAAGTGTTAATTCTAGCAGGTCTTATAGGTCTTAATAGATCTGTTCAACTGCAGCTTTTTCAGCAATAGTCGTTGGGACTAGACTTGGATTACTCCGCTATTGAGTGGTTTGCCTTGGAAATGAACCAAGACCATTCTGACATTTCTGAGATGGTACCCATGTACTACATTTTGGACTGTTTTGTTGACAGAGGGATTCTTGCTGACAGTAACAGATACAAGGTCATCTGAGTTAAATTCACCCATTCCTGTTAATTTTAGTTCACTGATTCTTAAGATGTCTGTGTTTACTCATTCCATCTCGTGCTTGACCATGTCATATTTACCTTGATTCATGGACCTAATGTTTCAGATTCCTTTGCAGCATTGTTTGTTACAGCATTGGACTTAACTTTCACCACCAGACACCTCCACACCTCACTGTCATTTCTACTTATGCCACTGGCATAAGTAGCATCTTCATTCTTTCTGGGGCTATTTCTCTGCTCTTCCCCAGTAGCATATTGAATAACTTCTGACTGGAGGGGCTCATCTTCCAGTGTTATATCTTTTTGTCTTTTTATGCTGTTCGTGGGGTTCTCCAGGCAAGAATACTAGAGTGGTTTGCTATTCCCTCCTCCAGTGGACCACACACATAGTGTACAATCCAGTGGTTTATGTCTTAGTCTCTTTTTTATCCCTCATCTCAGAAGATTGCCTGATACATGGTAAGTATTAATATTTGCTCAAAAATATTTATTAAATATATTCATGAATTTGAATGTTTAACTTCTAAATTAACTTTAAAAGTACTTATGGAGAATTCGTAGATTTAGTTGGAGTGTTCATTGCCTGTTTGCATGTCAGTATTTAACAGTTAACATTTAGTGCTTATTTAGAAATTATATAAAAAAAAGATGATGGTCTTTTTCTCTTTTACAAGCAAACCATGTGGAGTTTAGATAAAGCAAATGATTTGCTGCAAGGACATATAGATTTATATGTGACCAGATTCTGTATTGGAATTATTAACTTTTAGTATCTCTTGGATTCTTATATTAACTTTGTATCGTATACCCATATGTTCATTAACTAAAGGACAGTTGCAAAATTAAAGTCTATATAATTAAAGTCTATATAATTTTTTTTAAGATACACAAATAAATAAATGAGTACTTTGGATTATTTCACATGTGCTGAAAATAATAGTCGTCTGATAATGAGCATGAATTTGCATAAATTTAGGTTGTGTTCATTTAAATTTGAATTACTTAAAAGAAAACAGAGTGGACCTATTTCTAAATTAATTCTGAAAAGCAGAAATAGAATTACATGGCAGTTAATGAAGAAGGAGCACACAGTGGTCTTTGAATTACCTAAATTAGTTATTTTCTTGCTTGTTCTACAAATACTTGAGTTCAGCTCATTAAATTTTCTATTATTTCTTTAAAACTAATGCAATCAGCAATAATACAAGGAATGAAAGAAGATGAAAACCAAGTAGAGCAGGATGTTTTGTTGAGAGTGTGTGCATGTGAAATGAGGGTGAGAGATTTGGGAAAAGCCATGATAATATGAAAAGATAAACCTTACTGGTACTTTCTGTTTGGACTGATAGAATCTCTGAGAACTGGAGAACTAGAGATATTCTAGATATTATATAGGATCATCTTTTTTGAAAGAATATGTCAATCTTATCTTAATGGGTAAGACAGTATGCAAAACTATGTATGCATGCTTATATAAAAGGAATATTTGTATGTATCTCTTTGTGTGCAGTTGCTTTAATATGCATATAGAGACATATAGGAAGCTGGTATATCAGGGTAGGGAGGAAGATTTTACTCTGTGCTTTCCTAACTTTGATTTTTTAATGATTTGAATGTATTATTTATTCTAAATAAAATTTCAATGAAAAATATTCTTAAATTTTTCTACATGATGAGAGAAAACTAATCAAATTAAATGTCTGATTTTATGATTTTCAGTTGAATCTTCTCTGAGAGTTCTGTTTTGAATTGGTTGTTAGCAGTTTTGATATCAGCCATTGTGGTCCTCTAAATCTATTGTACTGTACTTGATAATAATGAAAATGTTAAAAATTTGTCCTTTTCCTTTACCTTTTCTTAATAGCTGTTATTTCAGTTCTGCCTGTGAATTGAATCCTTTATTCATCTTCATGATAAGAATATGTTTAGTTCCTTTAATTGCATGAAGCCTATCATTTTATAGGTTTCATAATAAAATTATTCATTTTATTTCATATCAGAAATGAAGTTATTGGATTTTTTTAGCTTTATTGAGATATAATTGATATAAAAATTGCACACATTTAATATATGCATTTTGATTAGTTTGGGCTTTTGCAAACACCCATGAGATAACCACCATAATCATGGTAGTAAATATATCCATTTCCCCAAACTTTTGTTTTCTTTTCTGTTGTCGTTGTTTGGTAAGAACACTTAAAATGAAATCTGTCTTCTTAACATATTTTAATAAATGCTATACAGCTAACTATTGGAGAAGGCAATGGCATCCCACTCTAGTACTCTTGCCTGGAAAATCCCATGGATGGAGGAGCCTGGTGGGCTGCCGTCTATGGGGTCGCACAGAGTCGGACACAACTAAAGTGATGCAGCAACAGCAGCAGCCATTCTTCTTATGTGTTATTGGAGTTGGGTTTGCCTGTATTTGGTTAAGGATTTTTGCATCTGTATTCTTCAGTAATGTTGACATATAATTTTTTTTCTGTGATATCTTTTTCTAGTTTTGGTATCAGGGTGCTGCTAGTCTTTACAGTTGGAAGTATTTGTCCTTTTGCAACTTTTTTGAAATACTTTGAGAGGTATAGGTATTAACTCTTCTCTAAATGTTTGGTGGAATTCACCTGTGAAACCATCTGGTCCTGAACTTTTGTTTGTTGAGAGTTTTAAATTACTCATTCAGTTTCATTAATGGTAAGTGCTCTGATCATATTTTTCATTTCTCCCTGGTTTAATCTATACAGTCCATTAAATTCTCCAAGCCAGAATACTGGAGTGGGTAACTATTCCCTTCTCCAGGAGATCTTTCCAACCCAAGGATCAAACCCAGGTCTCCTGCACTGCAGGCAGATTCTTTACTATCTGAGCCACCAAGAAACCTGGTTTAATCTTGGGAGATTATATATTTCTAGCAATTTGTCTATTTATTCTAGCTTGCCCATTTTATTGTCATATACTTGTTTTTTTTTTTTTAATTAAATTTTATTTTGCTTAACTTTACAATATTGTATTGCTTTTGCCATACCTCAAGATGGATCCGCCACAAGTATACATGTGTTCCCCATCCTGAACCCTCCTCCCTCCTCCCTCCCCATACCATCCCTCTGGGTCGTCCCAGTGCACCAGCCCAAGGCATCCGTTATCAGGCATATAGTCTTTTATGATCCTTTGTATTTCTAGGTGTTGGTTGTAACTTCTTTTTCATTTCTCATTATATTGATTTGGTCTCCCTTTTTTTTTTTCTTGATGAGTCTGGCTAATGATTTATCAATTTTGTTTATCTTTTCAAAGATCTGGATCTTAGATTCATTCACCTTTTCTACTGTTTTTTAGTCTCTATTTCATTTATTTCTGCTCTGATCTTTTTGAAATCTTTTTTTCCACTAGCTTTGGATTTTGTTTGTTCTCCTTTTTCTAGTTCCTGTAGGTGTAAATTTAGGTTCTTTATTTGAGATTTTTCTTTTTTTCCTGAGGTAAGCTTTGTAATTGCTATAAACTTCTCTGTTAAAACTACTTTTGCTGTATCATATAGATTTTGGGGTTTTGTGTTTTCATTTTCATTTGTCTTCAGATATTTCTTCATTTTTCTCTTTGATTTCTTCAGTGATTCATTGATTGTTTAGTCACATATGTTTTAGTATCCATATATGTGTTTTATAGGCTTTTTGTTGTTGTTGTTAATTTCTAATTGCATAACGTTGTTGGAGCAGATAATTGATAGGATTGAAATTTTCTTAAATTTGCCTAGCTGTGATCTATCCTGGAGAAAGTTCCATGTGCACTTGAAAAGCAGTATTCTGCTTTTGAGTGAGATGTTTAAATATATATATATATATATATGTATGTATGTATGTATGTATGTATGTTTGAACTCTATATGGTCTAATGTGTCATTTAAGGCCAGTGTTTTGTTTTGTTTTCTTTTGTTCACTTATTGTCTGGGGAATCTTTCCATTGATCTCAGTGGGATGTCATAGTTCTCTGCTATTATTGTATTACTTTCAGTTTTTCTATCCCAGTGCAGAGTCTGACCTGCTGGTGTGTAGATTGCATCTTTAGGCTGCAGGGCTGTGATTTTTTGTGGCTGGTGTCTACCCTTGGATGGGTCAGGCTGATACCAGTGCTAGAGCAAGCTTGCTGGAGGGTGGAGCTGGGACCCATCATATTCTGGGGCTAGTGCCTGCCCAATGGTAGATGAAACTAGATCCTGGAGTTTTATTGGCGGGCCCTGTGGGTCCTGGTTCTAGTGTTTGTGCACTTGTTTGTGGGAATAGGCTCTGGGCTCTCTGGTGGGTAGGACTGTGTCCAGGGGAAACTGAAGGCCCAGAGGGCCTTAAGGCAGCCTGTCTGCTGGTGGACACGGCTGTGTCATTGCCTATTTAATTGCTTGGCCTGAAGTGTCTTAGTGATCGCTCCTACAACTTATTGAGCCAGAGCACATCTGGATCCTGCTAGAGGGAGCATTTCAAAATGGTTCTTGCTAGCAGTAGTGTCTACGTGGTGGAATCAGCTACCAATAATGGTTGCTGCCTGTGTCTGGGTCCCCAGGGTGGGCTATGGTTGCCTCCTACCTCTCAAGGATACTCTTCAAGACAAATAAGTAGATCTGAACTGGGCTTATTCCAAATTAGTGCTTCTGCCCTGGATCCCAGAGCTTATTAGATTTTGAGTGCACCCTTAAGAGTGAAGTCTCTATTCACCCCAGCCTTTTGGGACTTTTGAAAATAATCCCGAAGTCAGGAAACACCTGAAGTAACAGGCAAATTTGGCCTTGGAATATGGAATGAAGCAGGGCAAAGCCTAATAGAGTTTTGCCAAGAAAATGCACTGGTCATAACAAACACCCTCTTCCAACAACACAAGAGAAGACTCTATACATGGACATCACCAGATGGTCAACACCGAAATCAGATCGATTATATTCTTTGCAGCCAAAGATGGAGAGGCTCTGTACAGTCAGGAAAAACAAGACCAGGAGCTGACTGTGGCTCAGACCATGAACTCCTTATTGCCAAATTCAGACTGAAATTGAAGAAAGTAGGGAAAACCACTAGACCATTCAGGTATGACCTAAATCAAATCCCTTATGATTATACAGTGGAAGTGAGAAATAGATTTAAGGGCCTAGATATGATAGATAGAGTGGCTGATGAACTATGGATTGAGGTTCGTGACACTGTACAGGAGACAGGGATCAAGACCATCCCCATGGAAAAGAAATGCAAAAAAGCAAAATGGCTGTCTGGGGAGGCCTTACAAATAGCTGTGAAAAGAAGAGAAGCGAAAAGCAAAGGAGAAAAGGAAAGATATAAACATCTGAATGCAGAGTTCCAAAGAATAGCAAGAAGAGATAAGAAAGTCTTCTTCAGCGATCAATGCTAAGAAATAGAGGAAAACAACAGAATGGGAAAGACTAGAGATCTCTTCAAGAAAATCAGAGATACCAAAGGAACATTTCATGCAAAGCTGGGCTCAATAAAGGACAGAAATGGTATGGACCTAACAGAAGCAGAAGATATTAAGAAGAGGTTGCAAGAATACACAGAAGAACTGTACAAAAAAGAGCTTCACGACCCAGATTATCATGATGGTGTGATCACTGACCTAGAGCCAGACATCCTGGAATGTGAAGTCAAGTGGGTCTTAGGAAGCATCACTATGAACAAAGCTAGTGGAGGTGATGGAATTGCAGTTGAGCTATTCCAAATCCTGAAAGATGATGCTGTGAAAGTGCTGCACTCAATATGCCAGCAAATTTGGAAAACTCAGCAGTGGCCACAGGACTGGAAAAGGTCAGTTTTCATTCCAATCCTTAAGAAAGGCAATGCCAAAGAATGCTCAAACTACCGCACAATTGCATTCATCTCACACGCTAGTAAAGTGATGCTCAAAATTCTCCAAGCCAGGCTTCAGCAATATGTGAACCGTGAACTTCCTGATGTTCAAGCTGGTTTTAGAAAAGGCAGAGGAACCAGAGATCAAATTGCCAACATCCGCTGGATCATGGAAAAAGCAAGAGAGTTCCAGAAAAACATCTATTTCTGCTTTCTTGACTATGCCAAAGCCTTTGACTGTGTGGATCACAATAAACTGTGGAAAATTCTGAAAGAGATGGGAATTCCATACCACCTGATCTGCCTCTTGAGAAATTTGTATGCAGGTCAGGAAGCAACAGTTAGAACTGGACATGGAACAACAGACTGGTTCCAAATAGGAAAAGGAGTACGTCAAGGCTGTATATTGTCACGCTGCTTATTTAACTTCTATGCAGAGTACATCATGAGAAATGCTGGACTGGAAGAAACACAAGTTGGGATCAAGATTGCTGGGAGAAATATCAATAACCTCAGATATGCAGATTACACCACCTTTATGGCAGGAAGTGAAGAGGAACTCAAAAGCCTCTTGATGAAAGTGAAAGTGGAGAGTGAAAAAGTTGGCTTAAAACTCAACATTCAGAAAACGAAGATCATGGCATCTGGTCCCATCACTTCATGGGAAATAGATGGGGAAACAATATCAGACTTTATTTTTCTGGGCTTCAAAATCACTACAGATGGTGACTGCAGCCATGAAATTAAAAGACGCTTACTCCTTGGAAGGAAAGTTATGACCAACCTAGATAGCATATTCAAAAGCAGAGACATTACTTTGCCAGCAAAGGTCCGTCTGGTCAAGGCTATGGTTTTTCCTGTGGTCATGTATGAATGTGAGAGCTGGACTGTGAAGAAGGCTGAGCGCCAAAGAATTGATGCTTTTGAACTGTGGTGTTGGAGAAGACTCTTGAGAGTCCCTTGGACTGCAAGAAGATCCAACCAGTCCATTCTGAAGGAGATCAGCCCTGGGATTTCTTTGGAAGGAATGATGCTAAAGCTGAAACTCCAGTACTTTGGCCACCTGATGCGAAGAGTTGACTCATTGGAGAAGACTCTGATGCTGGGAGGGATTGAGGGCAAGAGGAGAAGGGGACAACAGAGGATGAGATGGCTGGATGGCATCACTGACTCGATGGACGTGAGTCTGAGTGACCTCCGGGAGTTGGTGATGGACAGGGAGGCCTGGTGTGCTGCGATTCATGGGGTCGCAAAGAGTCGGACATGACTGAGTGACTGAACTGATTTGATCTGCCCTTCAGTGCCAAATGCTTTGGGGACCTCTTCTTCCTGGTACAAGACCCATGGCCTGGAAAGCCCAACATGGGACTTGGACCCCTCACTCCATTGGAAGAATCTTTGCATTTGTAATTGTTCTTCTGTTTGTAGGTCACTTACTGTGTTACGGGAATTGAGTGTATTGTGACTCTGCCCCTCTTCCATGTCTCCTTGTGGTTTCTTCTTTATATCTTTGTTTTCAATCTTTTCTAGTAGGTTCTGGTCTTTTAAACCAATGATTGGTGATTTTAGTTGTAATTTTGCTGTGCCTATTATAGGAGGTGAGCTCAGGGTCTTTTTACTCTGCCATATTTGCCAACAAGAAATGAATTTTATATAAGCATTTGAAGTAGAAGTTTATTAGAATTCTTTACTTTAGCTGAGTTTTAGTTTTAACAAGGAAAATGTGTAACTAAATAAATCTGATCTAATAGCAGATAAATTTTGAATTTTTATTTTTTAACCTATTATAAGGAAATGAAAAGATTTCTAATAACAAAAATAGTTTAGAGGAGAAACTTTATATTACTGGAATGCTCTCAGTTGACAACATCCATTTTTCCTTTCCAATTAGAATAGCTGGACATGATGGAGCTGCTGCAGGTTTATTTTTGAAATTGTAACAGATGGTTACCATTATTCTTCCTTAAAACAGTAAATTAAGAGATCAGACATTAGAAAGTAAATTTATTCAGTGATTTACTCACATGTTTTTGTTTCATGAATAGTGACAATATGAGACTTTAGCTTATTGGGGAAATCAGTTGCCATTATAAAAGTATATCTTTTATCTTACATAAATGTTTTGGTCAGATATTTAAACACCATGCTTTTAAAATAGTTTTTGAAGGAATCTTCATAACTTCAGAGAAATCATATGGTTTAAACTGTAGGAATTTATTTTTTCTTTGTTGTTTTCTACATTAAACTTTCCTCTTTTTTTCACTCAGTGTGGTTTTCCCTTTTATTGCCTATTTCTTTCCCTTTATCACCTTGGAGAAATTTAGCTTTGTGTCAGTTTTTCTAGCTTTTGAGTAGTTCATTGTATCAGTCAAAATTCAACCAGGAAAAAAGCAAGAAGTGATTTACTGGGATTAGCAGTTTACAGATGTGTTGAAAGGGTAGAATGAAAGGCAAGTAAGATTTTTGCTAGACCTTGATTTCACTGCTAACATTTAAGGAATCAGGAAAGTGAAGTAACTTCAGGAATTATATATGGATGATTATGGTTGCCTCCATTTCCAAATGTGTGATTTGTACAGAAACACCTAGAAAGAAATGTTACTGAGTTAGCAAAAAATTTGACACTATAGTAAAATATAGAAGGGGAATATGCTTAATTTTTGAGAGGAAAGTTAGCTCTATGAACTCTGTTAATGGCCTGGGATGGCATTTTGTTTTTTTAATGCATCATATTCCATGTGGCTGTTTCTCACCTTTTTCTTGAGTCTATATATTGTATCTCTCTTAGAAGTCACCAAATTCTTACTGCCTCATGGCACTCAATCCCAGTCTTATTGTGCAGTTTTTCTTTTTTTTAAAGCATGAAGTACTGAAGGAAAACCAAATAGGCCACATTTAGAGGATGGAATTATTGAATGTACATGAGAAAGAATAGGAAACATATTCAAGTACTGGGAAAAATAAAAAGTAAAGGAGAGTATCTTCAGATTCTTACGTTACTTTCCAGATTACCATTTGTTGGTCACTTTTAAGTTCTTCACTGAACTTAAGGTTGAGAAGAAATGATAATAGTTTCATAGAAAGTGAAAAGGGCAAATACTCAAAATTTCAAAAAAATCACTAATCTGGAAGGCTGTGTGACTTGTCCATTACAGTATGCCAGTGATACATATACCTTTTCATAGAAATCCTAGAGTTCCCCTTTTAGGTACTTCCCATCTTTGTCACTCTAACCTCATACAAGTGTAGCATCCCTGATGATTCTAAGTATTCAAGTGCTATAATTATAAATGCCTGAATAATGTTTATGTGCATGATTATGATCAGTAATTGATTAACCATGACAGTGAGTGAAGAGAGAACAAGAGGAAAAGGGTTGTACCTTTTTTGAGTGAGATTTTGAACATAAGCCAACATTCAGAAAATCATTAGAACTCCAAAATGAGAGTTTTAAAGCCTAATACATTTTTTTCTTTTAATTATCTAGAGATCAGATAGTTTAGTCTTTCTCTGGGAAGTCAACACCCATTTATTTACCCATAAAAAATTTCAAGTAAAACATTTTTTCCCTGAAGAAGTATGACCTGCTTCAAAGATAGAGAAATATTCACATTGAACTATAACATGAAAAATAAATAAAACTTAAATCACTGAAATTTGGGGTTGATGTATATAGAATCTAGTGTTACTCTAGCTCTGTGTTGTCCAGATACGGTAGCCATTAGCTACATGTGGTTATTTAAATATATTAATATAAAATATTCTGGTTTCTCAGTCATATGCATTCATATTAAGTACTCAACAGTCACATATAATTAGTGGCTATAGTATTCAACTGTACAGATAGACTGTTTCCATCTTCACAGAAAGTTCTATTGCACAGAGCCGCTCTAATACACTGTTACAAGCACCTGAGTTTGTGGTTCCTGATTTAGGACCCGAAACAAAGAAAAACATAATATTCTTGTCAATTATAAATGATTATACATGATTATTCGGTAGGGATAAAACACTATTAACATTTGTATGACAGTCATAAGTTAAGAAATACTTTCATATGTTATCTAATTTGATCTCCTAAACCAACTTTTTGAAGTTGGTAAGCACAAATTTCACCCTTCATCCTTAAGAGCACTTTCCATCAACAGACCTTTTTTATTGTGAAGGTGAAACTTAATATAAAAAAACAAACAACACAGAAGTACCAATAAGTACCTTTTTTTTTACTTCCTCATCTTGTGGCTTCATCTTCCCTTAAGACCTTGGAGATTGTTGCTTCCACATAGTAGAGGAGAGAAAATTCTATGCTTTCCAGCCTGGAAGTCAAAAAAGATCACTCTGCTCACATTCAGTTGTTGAAAACTTGTCATGTGGTCATATCTGGATCCAAGGAACTAGAAAATGTAGTCTGTGGCTGGGCAACCACTATGCAGCAATATATTTGACGGTATGGTAAGAGGAACACACATTTTTGATGTTCGATTTTGCCACAAAAGACTAGGCAGGTAATACACAGAGTGAAGTGGGCCGGATGTCAGTGCAAATGCATTTACTCTGTATATGTGTGGGCAGTGGGCAGCGGTGTGGCATGCCCTGTACATGGACAAGTTGCTATTCATTATCAGCTGGTGTCATCCTGTCCTAACGTGCCAGATCTTTTAGTTTTACAGTTTTCAATGAAAATCTGAAACTCCTGTTTTAATATCCCTTGTTTTGAAAGATTATAAATTAAACAGCTGTAAACATTCATGTATAAGTTTTTCTATAAAACAAGTATCATGTTTAACTTTTAAGAAATTGCGAAATTGTTTTCCTAAGCTGCTGTACCACCTTACATTCCCACCAACGCTATATGAGAGTTCTAATTGCTCTGTGTCTGACATTTGCCCATCAGTATCTTTTATTTTAGCCATTCTGAGAGGTATGTAGTGGTATCTCTTAATGGTTTTCATTTCCCTCTCATATTGGCTAATGATTTTGAACTTTTTTCCTATACTTATTTGCCATATGTCTATCAACTTTGGTCAAGTTTTCATTCAGATCTTTTACTTATTTTTGATTGAGTTGTTTGCTTTTTTCCTGTTGAATATTGAGAGTTCTTTATATATTCTTATATAAAGATATATATATATAAAGCTTATATATAGATACAAAGATACATATAAAGCTTATGTAAAGATATATATAAAGCTTATGTAAAGATATATATAAGCCCTTTGTTGGATTTGTGAGTTGGCAACATGTTTTCTCAATCTGTAGCTTGTCTTTTCATTTTCTTAAGTGTGTTCCATAGAGCAAAAATTCTCAATTTTGATGCACTCTTTGCCAAACTCAGTCACTAAGATTTTTTTCCTGTATTTTCTTATAAAATTTTATAATTTTGCATTTAATTTTTTTATAAGGTGTGAAGTATAAATCAAATTTTATTGACTTGCATATGGATATTCAGTTGTTCTAACACTATTTGAGGAAAAGAAAATAGAATTTTGTAGGCTGCCAGGAAGGAAGATATTTCTTAACTTCTATATTTTCACTAGGAAACTTCCTATAATGCTTTCTCATTTCCATTGTTATAGCAAGTTCATTTGCTATAATGTGTTGAAAATTGCCTAATTTTAATGAAGATCATGTATGTTTACTAATGCTTATCATAGTGATTTCTAGCTATACTATTCCTTTCCCATACTATTAGATTATGACTGTAAGCCTTTAACCAAATTCCTAGAATTCAGTGTGGTTGTTTACTTGCTCAGTAGTGTCTGACTCTGTGACCCCATGGACTGTAGCCTGTCAGGCTCCTCTGTCCATGGGGTTTCCCAAACAAGAATACTGGAGTGAGTTGCCATTTCCGTCTCCAAGGAGCTTCCTACCCAGGGATTGAACCAGGGTCTCCTGCATTGGCAGATGGATTCTTTACCACTGGGTCACCCGAAAAGGTTTTCTGCTAGCAAACATTTCTAAAAGGCAATCAAAAAGAATTTAGAAGCAAATGTTTTAATGCTTGAAATGTGTAAACTGTATAGTTATTTCAGATGTTATGTACAGAACTGTTCTAACACAGATCTTCCCCAAATCATTCAAAAATCAGTTACCAACAAATAATTATTGAGCATTCATTTTCTAGGAATTGGGTTCTGCAGAAGATAAAAAGACAATATATAGTTTTAATATCCTCAAAAATTCTACACTCAAGTTGACATAGAGTAAAACTTAGACCTGCAAACTCAAATATCTTCAGTTTCCGGAGAAGTATTGTAAACTTTTTGAGTTCCAGATATAAGAAAATAGGGAAAGAGATTTAGGAACTTTGTTAGCTTAGAGAGTTCATTCATGATAAAAGGCATTCACACAAACAGCCATACATACAGATGTCCAAAGAAATCACCTTAAAAGATTGACTTCAGTCTAGACTGTAAGTTTGCAACCCAGCTTCTGACTATGAGGATCTGCCTTTAGGTGTCTGGAAGGACTCTGAATTTGAAAGGATTGCTCTTACAAACAGTTACGTGCATGTGTACATACACTTGGCTTTCTTTGGTTAAAAAGCAGATTTTTCAAATTTCTCATTGGCTTTATATGTCAGTAGTGTGTTTGTGTGTGTGAATGTGTGTGCATGTTCTTATGTATTTACTTTGGCGAATATCGTAGTCCTTTTATTCTCTCCTACATTTTCTGATAGATCATTATTGGTATTTCAGTTTTGCTTGTTAACCTTCCAACTCTCATTTATTCTACTAAGCGCTTATGTGTGAATTTAACTATAGCTGAAGATTGTATGCTTTCCTGACTTTTTAGTGAGAATGTTTCTGACGTCTCACCATTTAGTATAATGTTAATTTTGATTTATTGTATTAATATATCACCTTTGGAAATTTCCTTCTATTCCTAATTTACTTGAATTTTTAGATTTTGCTTATTTAAATCAGGAGTTGATATAGAATTTTATCAAGTACTTTTCCAGTATCTGTTGAGATGGTTTTATGTTTTTTAATTTCCATTGAACCCTACTCCAGAGATGAACCTTACTTGGACAAGTTATTCGGTGTGTTATTTATTTAATACACTGCTAGAGTCTATTTAAGATTTTTACCTCTAAACTACTTTTTGTTCTAAACCTTTTTTCGTATTCTAAACTTTGTTGTATTCTATTCAGTACATAGTATGGTGGCTTTGTGTATTTAGGTGCTCATTATTTTTTTTAATAAATGAAACTTTGATACTGTTTAAATTAATATGTTGGAAAGACAGACTAGGGCATAACTAATAGACCTTCATTTGTATCAGAATCCATGATAAATATGTTGTAGATACTTCTAAGAAAATGTTTTGTCATTTTCTATTTGACTTCTCTATTCCTGTAGTGCAGAATCTCTCAGTCTCAGCTTTATTGTCATTTTGGGCTAGCTAATTGCCATGGGAGGCTCTCTTGTGCATGGTAGGATGTTAAGCAACACCTCTGGTCTCTCCCTGCTGGATGCCAGTACTACCATCTAAGCTATAACTAATGAACACGTATCTAGACATTGCCAAGTGTCCCAGGGAGCAAAATCACTGCCAGTTGAGAGCCATTTTGGTGGTTTTGGCAGATTTTTTTTTTTTTTTAAACAGAGAATAAGAATGTAGATAAGGCAATTAAAATTATAATCTTGTTGAAAGTACCTTTGGCATTTTTTTTTTCTTTTAGTGTTTTACTGAATTTTACAAATGCATGTTGCTGGACTATAAAAAATGCTATAGAGATATGCTCCTTCAGTGCTATAAATTTATAACTTCAGTAGCTTATAATGTGTGAGCTAAGTTGTCAGAAAGTTGAATTAGCTTTGGCAGTATGCCTGGATGAATCACTTAGCAGGGAGCAGGGAAAACACAGAAATAAAAATAGAAAATGAACAAGTTCCATCCTTAATTGTTCATCTTTCTCAATGCAAAATATCTCCATATTATTTATTCAATTTATATATAAAATTAGCATACAAGGATGCTAAATACTAAATGTAGTACCTTTTTAAAAAATTAGGATTGTTCCTACTAAGTAATTTATAATGCATGGTAAAAATAACACACATACTGGAAACATTAACACAAATTATATATATGATTACATGACAAATGAATTGGGATTGCCAGTGAATATTAAAAGTCTGTAGAGGAAGGAGATCATCTTTTCTTGGAAAGGTGTTTTTCCAAGTTTTCACTAGGAGCATTTTGCTTTTACTCTGCTCTTTCTCTAAAAATCAGACTGTCTTTATACCATTAGTCTCCTCATTCAAGTTATGACCAGAGTTTAGAGCTCATTTCATGGACCTGAAGTTGGGGTATTCTCCAGCTACATGTTCTTCTGTCTACAAGTTTCCAGTCAATAATATGGGTTAATACAGTACTACGAATTCTATTAACCTCTCTGCAATTAACTTGCAAGTGAAATAAACTATTTTACTATTGAAAATCATGATTAGTAGACAGACCTTTCTTCCTGGTAGTCGTGTTGTTTTTTTTATAGTGTTGCTTGAGAAGGAAGAACAGATATGTTAGAGGTAAGAACAACAGAAAAGTTTGAAAGATAATTGCTGGTTAATGTGAAAAATAAAAACAGTGAAAAGAACAGCTGCAGCTCAGCTTAACTGAATCTTCCACTCTTACTCCTGGCAAACATTCAAAAACAAATTGGATTTTTCCTCCATATATACAACGTTTTTTGTTTGTACTGTTTTTCTTTTTTAAAAAACTTAATTCTTATTTTTCATTGAAATAATACATTCACATGTTTTTAAAAAATCAATGCTAAAATAACTTATAACAACAATGAAAACCAGCTACCTGCTTTTATCCTGCTGTTTCCAGAAGCAACCAGTTTCTTGCAGTTGTTTCTTCTGATATTTGCATACATATTTCATACAGTGCCCTTGGCTGTATCTATTTTAGACATTATATGTTTGTTTTCTGTGGCTACCATAATAGATGATTATAAATGGCTTAAAACAGCACATATTTGTTATCTTACAATTCTATAATTTAGAAATCCCATTCAGGATCTCAACTGCACAACAATACAGCATCTCACTTAGGCTGAGATCAAAATGTGGGCAGGACTACATTCTTTTCTGGAGACTGAAGGCGAGAATTCTTTTCCTTGCTTTTTCCAGCTTTTGGTGGCCACCTTCTTACCAGGGCTCATCATCCCTTCCAGTTTAAAAGCAAGCAACATCAGGAATCCTAGCCTTCACATTACTATCTCTCTTCTACTTTTAAGGTACCCTTGTTATTTTACATTGAGAATCAACAAGATAATCCAGAATAAATTCCCTATTTTAAAGTCAGCTGATTAGCTTCATTCCATCTGCAGGTTTAATTTGACTCTGCCAGATACCCTGGGCTTCCCTGATGGCTCAGTGGTAAAGAATCCGCCTGCCAATGCAGGAGAATCAGGTTCAGTCCCTGGGTCAGGAAGATCCCCCGGAGGAGGAAATGGCAACCCACTCTAGTATTCTTGTCTAGAGAATTCCATGGACAGAGGAGCCTGGTGGGCTACAGTCCATGTAGTTGCAAAGAGTCAGACATGATTTAGTGACTAAATAACAACGACAACCATACAGCCTAACGTATTCACAGGGGCGTTATTCTGCCTACTATACCTTCCCAGTATGATCTGTTGCTGTTCAGTCGCTAAGTTGTGTCCAACTCTGCAACCCCATGTCCTCCACTATCTCCCAGAGTTTGCTCAAATTCGTATCCATTGAGTCATGATGTTATCCAACCATCTCATCCTCTATCACCCTCTTCTCCTCCTGCCCTCAATCTTTCCCAGCATCAGGGTCCTTTTAAGTGAGTTGGCTCTTCTCATCAAGTGGCCAAAGTATTGAAGCTTCAGCTTCAACATCAGTCCTTCCAGTGAATATTAAAGGTTGATTTCCTTTAGGATTGACTGGTTTAATCACCTTATAGTCCAGTGACTCTCAAGAGTCTTTTTCTGCACCATAATTCAGAAGCATCAATTGTTTGACGCTCAGCCTTCTTTATGGTCCAGACCTTGACTACATTTTTTAAATTCCTCCTACAGCTCAGTGAAGTCCCTCTCAGTACTCTTTTCCACTTTTTCAAACTCATCAAATAATTTGACTTCGGCTTTTTACCTGGAGATCTTTCTACTGTACCTTCACCATCAGAGTAAGTTTGTTTACATGTACTGAAGACTGAGAGTCTTCATATATGAGCCATCTGCTAGCTTAAAATTGTCTACCTTCTGTAGTACCTTGTCCCTACAGTTCCTCAGTATTTGAGGATTTCTAATATGAATCACCTTGTTATTGGTATTTCCTTCTGGAGGTGCTTAAGTAATGCCTCGTGCTGCTAAGTCGCTTCAGTCATGTCTGATTCTTTGTGACCCAGTGGGCTATTGCCTGCCAGGCTCCTCTATCCATGGGGGTTCTCTAGGCAAGAATACTGGAGAGAGTTGCCATGCCCTCCTCCAAGGGGTCTTCCTGACAGGAATCAGTCCCACGTCTCTTAAGTCTCCTGCATTGGCAAATGGTTTCTTTTACCACTAGCACCATCTGGGGGAAAAGGTCTGGGCATTGAAATGAGATAGATGTAGGTAAATGACACTTTTCTCCTTGTTAACTGTCTATAGTGTTAGTTGCTCAGTCGTGCCCGACTCTTTGTGACCCCGTGGACTGCAGCCTACCAGGCTCCTCTGTCCATGAGATTATATCCCTAAGCAAATTAACCTTCCTGAACCATACATAGAGACTGTACTGAGACAGTATATGTAAAAATGCCTAGTATAATGTTTATTATAAATTCTCTATAAATTCTAGTTTTTTTCCTTCCTTGATGAAGTTGGAACAGAAACTCTTCTCATTTACCAAAATAATGGAGAAGAATAATGAGATTAAAAAATATCCACTTAAGCCTAGTGAGCTTTTCTGTTATTCATAGATATTAAAGAGGGGAGTTTCTAATCAAAGGCTTTTAGGGATCAAACTTTGAGCATCTTTTATAAAGGTACCTTGTTTATTTTTAAATCATTTTGGCCTAGTCTTTTCCCCCATAGCCTCATGCTCCTTCTCAGTCTCCAGTAACCCTGTACTGTTGTAGGGCCATGCCACAGGACAGGCAGAGCTCACATAGCCTCTTAATGTATATCAGGATGCAGGCTGTGATAGTCTGGCCACTGTCAGAGATCAAGGTTTCTTCTGATATGCGTTCTCAGTAAATACTACCCACCATGCTATGCTCAGACACTTGCCCAGGTCTGAATAAACTCTGCATCCACACCTGAGCTCTTTCCAGTTGCCACAACCCTCAATACAGTGTGTGACTGTGACATAAAAGTAAGTGAAGCTGAAGCATTGGCTCAGCTCAGGCTAGAGTACATGCTGGGGCTATTGTGGGCAACTGGGTAGCCACTTGTGCAGTCCTAATTACCCCTCTCTGTTTTGCTGTGGGAGCAGTGAACCATGAGTGAAGTCTATGCTGAGTACAGCCTTCATGTTAGTCCCAACAGAGCTCAAGATGCCAAGAAGTTATCTGTGTCAGATCCCAGGGCTGGGACACCCAATAAGTGGCTGGAACCACTTCCTCTTCAGGAAGACTCTCTACCCTTGTGTAATCTCCCTTTTCCTCCAAGTCCCCTTCCAGGGACACAAAGCCTGATCTGATCACTTCTCCTGTTATGTGATTTCTTGTGGATCTGTCTTAGAGCCTTGGTTGTATGGGAGTCTTTATAGCAGTTTTCATTAGTTTTTAGTGAAGATTGTTCCTTATGTAAAAAAAAAAAAATTTTTTTTTAATTGGAGTGTACAGTAAAGAATCTGCCTGCAGTACAGGATACGCAGGTTCAAACCCGGGTGAGGAAGCTCCCCTGAGGAAGAAAATAGCAACCCACTCCAATATTCTTGTCTGGGAAATCCCATGGCCAGAGGAACCTGGCAGGCCACAGTCCATGAGAACAAAAGAGGAGAGTCCAACATGACTTAGTGACTAAACAACAGTAGTTGATTTACAATGTTACTTTCTGTTGTACAGCAAAGTGAATCAGTTATATATATATACACACACACATATATATATACACACATATATATGTATACACACACACACACACATATATATATCTCCACTCTTTCTTTGGCATCAGGTGGTTACATCTTTGGCCACCTGATGCAAGGAGCTGACTCATTAGAAAAGACCCGGATGCTGGGAAAGACCAAAGGCAAGCGAAGAAGGGGACAACAGAGGACAAGATGGTTGGATGGTATCACCGACTCAATGGACATGAGTTTCAGCAAGCTCTGGGAGATGGTGAAGGACAGGGAAGCCTGGTGTGCTGCAGCCCATGGCATTGCAAAGAGTCAAACATGACTGAGCCACTGAACAACAAATCCACTCTTTCAGATTCTTTTCCCATATAAGCTATTAAATGAGTATTGACTGGAAGTCCCTGTACTATACAGTAGGTCCTTATTAGTTATCTGTTTTATATATACTATTATATATCAATTCAGTTCAGTCACTCAGTCGTGTCCAACTCTTTGCGACCCCATGAATCGCAGCACGCCAGGCCTCCCTGTCCATCACCAACTCCCGAAGTTCACCCAGACTCACGTCCATCGAGTCAGTGATGCCATCCAGCCATCTCATCCTCTGTCGTCCCCTTCTCCTCTTGCCCCTAATCCCTCCCAGCATCGGAGTCTTCTCCAATGAGTCAACTCTTTGCATGAGGTGGCCAAAGTACTGGAGTTTCAGCTTCAGCATCATTCCTTCCAAAGAAATCCCAGGGCTGATCTCCTTCAGAATGGACTGGTTGGATCTCCTTGCAGTCCACGGGACTCTCAAGAGTCTTCTCCAATACCACAGTTAAAAAGCATCAATTCTTCGGCACTCAGCCTTCTTCACAGTCCAACTCTCACATCCATACGTGACCACAGGAAAAACCATAGCCTTGACTAGGCGAACCTTTGTTGGCAAAGTAATGTCTCTGCTTTTGAATATGCTGTCTAGGTTGGTTATGTATATGTCCATCCAAATCTAGCAGTTAATCCTTCCCCCAGCCATTTTACCCCAGTAACCATAAGATTGTTTTCTACATCTGTGGCTGTATTTCTCTTTTATGGATACATTTATTTGTGCCATATTTTAGATTCTATATGTAAGTGGTATAATATGATATTTTCTTTCTGTCAGACTTAACTCAGGATGGCAATCTCTGGGTCCAGCCATGTTGTTGCAAATGGCACTGTTTCATTCTTTTTTATGGCTGAATAATATAATAGTCCATTGTATATGAAACACATCTTCTTTATTTTTCTGTTGATGGACATTTAAGTTGCTTCCATGTCCTGACTATTTAAAATAGTGTTGCAGTGAACACTGGGGTGCATGTACCTTTTAAAATTATGATTTTCTCCAGGTATATGCCCAGGAGTGGGATTGCTGCATCATATGGTTGCTCTCTTTTTATTTTTTAAGGAACCTCCATACTGTTCTCCATAGTGTTTGTGCCAGTTTACATTCTCATCAACAGTATAGAAGGTAAAAGAGAAATCAAGGAAACCATACCATTTACCAGCACATGAAAAAGAATGAAATACTAGGAATAAACCTACCTAAGGAGACAAAAGACCTGTACTCGGAAAGCTATAAGATACTGATGAAAACTTTAAGATCAAGACGGCACAGATGGGAGAAATATACCATTTTCTTGAATTGGGAGAATCAATATTGTGAAAACAACTGTACTATCCAAAGCAATCTACAGGCTTAATGCAATCCCTATCAAATTAGCAGTGGCATTTTTCACAGATCTAGAACAAAAATATTTTACAATCTGTATGGAAACTCAAAAGACTCTGAATAGACAAAGCAAAATAGAGTGGAAAGAATTAGATGCCTGACTTTAGTCTACACTACAAAACTACAGTAATCAAAACCATATGGTTTGAGCATAAAAACTAACTTATAGATCAATGGAACAGGATAGCAAGCCCAGAAATAACCCCCACACTTATGATCTATTAATTTATCACAAAAGAAGCAAAGAATGTACAGTGGAGAAAAGATGGCCTCTTTAATAAGTAGTACTTTTAAAACTGGACAGCTTCATATAAAAGAATGAAATTAGAAAACTCCCTAACACCACACACAAAAATAAACTCACAATAGATTAAAGACCTAAATATAAGGCTGGATACTACAAAACTCCTAGAGGAAAACATAGGCAGAACACTCTCTTGCATAAACCAAGATCTGTTTTGACCCACCTCCTAGAGTAATATAGATGTATTTTTGATGTGTTCATGCAGGATGTTGATTTCCACATCTTTCTACTTCGCCATGTTGATCCAGAAGTCTGGAGATATGGCTTTGAAAAAAGATTTTTGCTGAGCATCTTGGTGAAATGTCATATGTCTGATTCTCTTGAACTAATTCATTCGTTCACCAAATGTGTGCTGATTTTTCAAACTATAAGTACTCACTGTTTGCCAAGTATAGAAAGTAATTTAAATATAATCTGTACCTTCATTATCTAGTGGAGAATATAGATCTCTAAGCAGATAATTACAATAATAGAACAAAAGCTATAATGCAAATATGAGTAAGGCACTAGTCATAGTATAGGAGGGCCCTATTTCTGCTTCCAGAGTTTGTATAAGTGTTCTGAAAGTGATATTAGATTCCTGAATGGTGCTTTGAAGTTTTGGGGATGGAGAATAATATTCAAGATACAGGTAATTGAGAGACATAAGGTAAAGGATTGCCTAATGCATTTATGAAAACTATTGACAGTTGGGCAAGGCTGTAACAAACAGGTATTATGAAGGGGTGACAGGAAATGAAACAAGAAATAGACTTAAGGAGTAGGAGTCAAGTTTATAAAAGGAATTTTTGTCACACTTCTTAAGATATTGCCCATTCATTAATTAGGATGTGACATGGCAAAAATTACATCGTGGAAAGATAAGGTTTGTACAGCTATGATGAGGATACTCCTAAAACCATGGTTAGATGGTTTTAAATAATAAAATCTTAAAGTAATAAAGTGAAAATGGAGGAATTAATATTTTCCAGATAAATTATGGCAAATAAAAATATGACTGTCATTAAATTAAATGAAAGTGAAGTCACTCAGTTGTGTCCAACTCTTTGCGACTCCATGACTGTAGCCTGCCAGGATCCTCTCTCCATGGGATTTTCCAGGCAAGAATACTGGAGTGGGTTGCCATTTCCTTCTCCATGAGATCTTCCCAACCCAGGGATTGAACCCAGGTCTCCCTCATTGTAGGCAGAAGCTTTACCATCTGAGCCACCAGGGAATGTTATGGAGGGGTTGAGAAAGACATTTAGAAGATTTTTACACTTCTGACATGCACTACTGGGTCAATTAACATTTATCATAACAAAAATTGGGGAAAACTGTAGAAGAGGAAGATATGACTTGGGGAGAAATATCAAACTATTTTTGAGAAACTTTGAATTACCTTTAAATATTTCTATTCCTAATGAATTTTAATTTAGATAACCACGGTGGTGTGGTCACTCACCTCGAGCCAGACATCTTTGAGTGTGAAGTCAAGTGGACCTTAGGAAGCATTACTACAAACAAAACTAGTGGAGGTGATAGAATTCCAGCTGAGCTATTTCAAATCCTAAAAGATGATGCTGTTAAAGTGTTGCACTCAATATGCCAGCAAATTTGAAAAACTCAGCGATGGCCACAAACAGGGAAAGGTCAGTTTTCATTCTAGTCCCAAAGAAAGTTCGACATTTTCTTATATTGTACTACCCTTGAATTCCTGGGTTAATCTGATTTGGTCACCATGCATAATCCTTTTTTTTTTTTTTTTGAGGACTCAAGGAAATATTAAGGCACTGAATCCAACAACGTATTAAAAGGATTATACATGGTGACCAAGTCAGATTACCCCCAGAATTCAAGGGTAGTTCAACATAAGAAAATTAATTACTGTAATATACCACATTAATAGAAAGATTGAAAGGCAAAAGGCCAGATGATCATCTCATTTGACACAGAGAAAACATTTAACAAAAATACAGCATCTCTTCATGGTAAAAACACTCAGAAAACTAGAAATAGAAGGGGACCTACTTAACTTGATAAAAAGCATTTGTGAAAATCCCACAACTGATATCATATTCAATTGTGAAAAATGGAAAGCTTCACCACTGGTACTGAACATTGCATTGGAAGTTCTAACCAGAGTATTTAGACAAAGGCAGGACATAAAAGGTATGCAGATGGTTGCTGCTGCTACTGCTGCTGCTAAGTCACTTCAGTCGTGTCCGACTCTGTGCAACCCCATAGACGGCAGCCCACCAGGCTCCCCCGTCCCTGGGATTCTCCAGGCAAGAACACTGGAGTGGGTTGCCATTTCCTTCTCCAGTGCATGAAAGTGAAAAGTGAAAGTGAAGTCGCTCAGTCACGTCTGACTCTTAGCGAACCTATGGACTGCAGCCTACCAGGCTCCTCCATCCGTGGGACTTTCCAGGCAAAAGTACTGGGGTGGGGTGCCATTGCCTTCCCCGGCAGATGGTTGAGTGAGAAGTAAATCTATTTCTATTCATAGATAACATGATCCTGTGTATAGAAAATCCTGGAGAATCCAAAAGAAAGTTACTAGAATCAATAATCAAGTTCATCAAAGTTGCAGAGTACAAGATCAACACAGGAAAATCATTTGCTTCTACACATCAGCAGTGAACAATCTGAACAGCAAATTTAAAGCTGCTTCATTTAAAATAACATCTAAAAATAAAGACAGACCTATAGACCAATAGTATAAAATTAAGGATCCAGAAATAAACCTGTATCCATGGAAAACTGACTTTAGACAAGGGTGCTGAGTCAAAGCTGTGAGAACAGCTTTGGGAAAGAAATGGTGCTAAATGATTAGATTTCTATATGGAAAAGAATTAACTTAAAATGGTATCTCATGCCATATACAAACATTAACTCAAAATGGATCAGTACCCTAAATAGAAGCACTAAAATAATAAAACACTTTCAAGAAAATGTAGTAATAAACCTTCAAGACATTGGATTTGGCAGTTGATTCTTATGCATTACACCAATAAGGTGAGCAATAAAAGAAAAAAGTACATAAACTGGACTTCACCAAAATTAAAAGTTTTTGTGCATCAAAGTCTATTATCAAGAAAATAAAAGAAAACCTACAGAATGAGAGAAAATATCTGAAAATAATATCTTAGATATGGGTTTAATATCCAGAATACATTAAAAAAAAAGAAAAAACTCCTACAGCTCACCAGCAAAAAGAAAACCCAATTAAAAAATTGTTAGAGCACTTGAATTGTTATTTCTTTAGATAAGAGACACAAGTGGCCAATAAGAATACGAAAAGATACTTTATACCCATTGAAGGTGAAAGTGAAGTCGGCTCAGTCATGTCCGATTCTTTGCAACCCCTTGGACTATAGCCCACCAGGCTCCTCCGTCCGTGGGATTCTCCAGGCAAGAATACTGGAATGGGTTGCCATTTCCTTCTCCAGGGGATCTTCCTAACCCAGGGATTGAACCCAGGTCTCACACATTGCAGCCAGATGCTTTAACCTCTTAGCCATCAAGGAAGCCCTTATACCCATTAGGGTAGCCATTAAAAAAATAGAATAACAAATATTGATGAAGATGTGGATAAATTGGAACTCTCATGCATTCTTGGGTGGTAATGTATGAATAAAATCTGTACAGCCACTTCAGAAAACTGTTTGGTGGTCTTTCAAATGCTAAACTTGTAATTACTATATGATTGAGCATTTCCACCTCCTATGTAAATATCCAAAAGAACTGGAAAGAGAGATTTGGATATTGTATGCTAACGTTTATTGCAATATTGTTTACAGTAGCCAAAAAATTGAAGCAATCTAAGTTTCCATTAACAGATGAATGGATAAATAAATACGGTATATACATACAGTGGAAATTATACGGTCATAAAAAAGGAATGAAGTTCTGATACGGTGCTACAGTGTGGATGAAGCTTGAAAACTAGGCAGAGTAACATTTTCCAGACACAAAAGGACAAGTATTTTATGATTTCTATTTGTGAGTTTCCTAGAGTAGTCAAATTCATAAAGACAAAGTTGGTTAGTAGTTAGCAGGAAATGGGATTAGGGGAAAATGAGAAGTTATTCCTTAATGATTATAGAGTTTCTGTTTTGTTTTTTTTTTAATAGAGTTTCTATTTATGTAATGGGTAAGTTTTAGAAATAGATAGTACTGATGGTTGCCCATCATTTATCATTTAATTGTACACTTAAAAATGGTTTAAATGTCAAATTGTAATATTTACAATAAAATAAAATTTATTTAATAAGCAAAAAGTAAATTACAATAAAATAAAAGGAAAACAAAAGCTAGTTGACCGTAAATGTGATATTTGTTTCCAGACTTTCAGTTGTACTCTATTGCTTTGTATGTCTATTCTTATGCCAGCTCCACATTGTCTTGATTATTGTAGCTCTTTAGTAACTTGATACCAGAAAATATAAATCCTCCAACTTTCATCTTTTCAAGATTGATTATTCTTTGTCCCTTAAATTGCCATATGAATTTAAGAATGTGCTTATCAATTTTTGGAAGATAGGACTGCTTATCTTAAGCCCAGTCTTCCATTTTCTAGCTGTGAGACTTTCAAAAATTGCTTGTCTCATTTTTTCATAATCCTTATTATAATTTATTAGAGTTAAATGAGAAAAAAAAACAAACACGTAAAACCTGACAATTGAGTGTTTGGCATATAGTAAATACTCAGTATACTACTAACTGTAGTATTATTGCTATGACTACCACTGTTACTGCCAATGTAATACTTTCACATATTGACTAAATTACCCTACTCCTACTTCTAGCATTGTCCTTCCTTGAGTCAGGAAAGCAGAGTGTTGTAAGGGAAATAACATGAAATTTGGAATCAGTCTACCTGAGTGCAGTGCCGTAGAATACTGAGTGTATGTTGAATTGATAAGTATTTTAAACCTAGCTGTGTTTCATGATGCCATGAAAACAGAAATGTCAGATACTGTTCTTGATACATCTTAGTTGTGACAGAATCTATTAATCAAAGTGGCAGTTTGAGCATCATAAAAACCATCAATAAGAGAAGCTTAATTATGGTTAAAAATCTAACTTATGTTTCCTCCTTCAGCAGTCATTTATTATCTGTCTTTTTAAACTACTATATGGAAAACCTGAGCACAAAATGGTTGTTTTTCTCTTCCATAGTTATTGGGGTGGGTAATGGGCAATTACTGGTGGCACTCGGCTGCTAATGGCAAGAATAGTCCATATTTTTTAATACACTGTTGCTGGTTTTGAGAATATTTTTTTCTCCTAATTTCAGGTTGGGTGGGACTATATCAGCATACAAGATAGTACCAGATGAAATAGAAGAAATCAAGGTATAGTATGGCATTTTTCACCTCTACAGAAACTTAGTATCTTGGAGGGAAGGTGGGCAACAAATTGTCTTTTCTTTATACTATTGAATCTTTACAAGTGTTGGGGTATCATTTAACTCCCAGTTATTCTGTTTGAATTAAAATATGCATATCAGATAATCATCATCAGATTTCATCTACCATCATCAATACATGGTAGGAAAATCAAGGAAAATTTACATAAGAAAGCACTGTATATAAGCATTATTGTGCATAAAGTATTTCTTTATCATTTTAATTTCTTTTTCTTACAGTCTCTCACCAGTTGTAAATAATATTAGTCTTCTAATAAATTTTTCTGGCTCCTTTGATAACACAGTAGGCCAATTTCAATTTAAAATTAACAGTACAATAGCTGAAAAATTGACCTTACTCTTTGAATATTACAGCATAGTCACATTTTTCTGTCTTTACATCTTACTAAATTCTGTGGATTATTAGTATTCTTGCATAATGTGTGGCCCTTCTCTAAAAACAGTTTAAAATCTAATGAGAACTGAACTTACTATCTTATCCATGAATAAAATTTAACAACTGGATAGCAGTAGTAAAGGATAAACAAGACTGAGTTAAACTGTTAACAATGACATGTAAAGATCTTAACAAATTGTTAACTTTGATTTGATCACACTTTTCTAAATCAATTTCAATAAATTCAAGCTGTTAGTAAATAGTTCTTTAATTGGTTACATTATTTTTAAATAAGTTAAATTCATTAATCTTTATGTTATATTCTGTTACTTTCAGTATCTCAGGTGTTTTGTATGGGCAACATCAGGAATTAATACCATGGTTACATTCTAGCAGAAAGATGGGGAGAAAAGTCAGACATGTCAAGAGACTCTTTCCAACTTGATATAAATTCATAAAATAGTTTAGTTGGGAAGAACCTTAAGTCTAATCCAGATCCCTCATTTTTCAGAAGATAAAATAGGAATTAATAAAACTGAGCTTGTTGAAGTTAATTTTTTGTGATGCTTAAAGGTGCTCTTATAATTGCAATATGTATTAAATGATAAAGGTGAAGAATATATTCTATGGAATATATAGGTAGGACACTTATTCAAAAAAGATAATCAGCAAAATCTTTCCAAGAGGTATACTGAGCAAATTGAAATTCTGTATAGAAGCAGAGGCATTTGTGAAATCATAAATAGGAGATAATATGACACCAGATCATAGGGTATAAAATAAAGACTGTTGAGATGTAGGACTGGCAATGAACCTTTATGCCATGTTAAGAAACTGAAAACTATCGAGTGCCATTATGTGATTTGAAGGAGGAAAGTGACATAATCGGGGTGATGACTTTATTTTGATAAATGAGAGATCTTATTTCAGTGGAGAAGAAGAGGTTCCATTTATAAGGAAGGAAACCAGATTGAAGGAATATAGGCAGTGATTGAGACTTGAACTAAGGCATGGCCATGAGGTTGAAGAAAAACAACTCATATTCAAGAAATATTATTTAAGAAAATAGAATCAACCATACTTGGTGATTTATTGAATATCTAAGGGAAAGTGGAAAGATTGACTCAGGTTTCCAGCTTGAGAATCTAAGTAGATTGTGTTGCTGTTAATCTAAAGAGGAGAGGAAAAAGGAATGTTTTGAGAGGAAGTGGGGTAAGTTTTGGACTTACTGAATTTGAGGTTCCTCTTAAGTAACCTTATGTTAATCAGCCTGTAACTCAAAAGAAAGATAATTCCATCTTTCAGTTGATACTGAGAGTTTGTCATTATACAAAAGTTAGTTGAGCCATGCTACTAAATGGAATTACCTAAAAGAGTTATATGAAATTTTAATAGTGGACCAAAATTGTTACTTTGGGGAAGGTCCATCCTAGAAACAGAGGCTAAATATACTCTTTTATTAGTTTAACTAATAAGCAGAAATGTTGCCTATTTTTAGTAGTGACTTTTTCTCTAAAAGAGTAGTTTTTTATTATGATTTTTTTTAATTCTAGAATTATGACAGTTATTCCTCAAGAGATTCCTTGGGGGAAGAAAGCATGATTCATGGATGACATATAATAAGTGATTTTTTTTCCCCATCAGTTCCTGTTATTACATCTAAAACAACTTCAGAGAATTTGAGGCCTGAGGCATAAAAAAATGTGAAACTGATTCTTCCTTTCAAAAGTGTTGGAAGAAAAATTGTCATAAAATATCTTGTCAGCATTCTTTGGCAGCATTAGTATTTTCCTTTTGTTTGTTTAGAGGTAATGTGAAACATCTGGTTGTAGTGTTTATTTTATTTGGCTAATATATGAGTAATTTAGAACTATCTAAATAGTACAATTGTGTTCATATTTGAAATATACTCTCCATAGTATACTATGTATAAGTAAATATGCATCTGTATGAAAAGTGAAATGTTACTTCCTCAGTTGTGTCCAGCTCTTTGCAAGCCCATGAACTGTGGCTCACCAGGCTCCTCTGTCCTTGGAAATTTTTAGGCAAGAATACTGGAGTAGTTAGCCATTGCCTTCTCCAAGGGATCTTCCCATCCTAGATCTTCCCAACCCAGGGTTCGAAGTTGTATCTCCCACATTGCAGGCAGATTTTTTACCATCTGAGCCACCATCTGTATATTTACTCTTAAAAGGATATGATTGGTTGATGAAGCATAATTCAATTTTTGTCAAATGTTGTAGTCTTTTACAATGTTTCTAGTACTAGAAATCATTATTTAGTTCATACATAGTTTGAATTAAGCATACATTTATTAATTATAGTAAATCACCTCAGAGTGAATAGATGCTTGGCCAAAGCCTTAAGGGATAAAGAGCAAATACATTCTTGGCCCAATCACAACTATCTCTTCCACCCAATATTCTGAATTTTTATCATTATCAGTTCCTTTCTTTTATTTAGTTTTACTATATATGTATACATACATAAATATTATAATTTATTTTTGTTTCTCTTTGAACTTTATATGAATTGAATACAATCTTTTGTGCCTTGCTTCTCTTTTTCAACGCCGTGAGATTCATCATGTTGTTGTCTATAGCTAAGGTTTTAGGGGGACTGTTTTGTTTTGTTTTATTTTTTGCTGTAAAATAGTACATTGTGCCACAAATTATTGAGACCTCCTTCTGTTGATGGACATTCAGCTTATTTCCACTTGGAGCTATTAAGAAAACTGATGCTATAATAGTTTTATAAAAATATATGTAAGGGTTTCTCTGAAGTGTACTCTGAGGAATGAAATTCCTGAGTTTCAGTAATATATATTTTCTGGATGAAATCACAGACTGTTTTCTAAGGTAGTTATGCCAATTTATATTGCCACTTGGGTGAATTTATTTAAAATAGAGATATTTAAATATTAACTTTAATCCATTTGTAATTTATGTGTATAAATTTATTTGTATTTGCAAACGAAATCACTAAACTTTTATAATATTTTCCCAATGAATCTATTTTTGTCTGTAAAAGAACCATATTGATTATAGATGATTTATCATCCATCATAATGTCTTCAGTTCTGCCCAGAGGCAGAAAATATGAGGAAGTGATCACTCCAATTTAGTCAGAAATTTCGCTGGCTTAGAGCTGGATGAAGAATATGGTGGGTTTTCATCCATTCCTTCCTGTCACTGTAGGAGACTTAGCTTTAGTAGTCTTATATTCTAGCCTGACTCTCTGGCCTCCAGCCTAACCAATATAAGCCTCAAACACTGGCAAATATCTTGAAGTGGGAAGTTTCATTGTTCTTTGGTCAGGCTTACTTCCCTAGCAGATCTTTGAAGAATGCAAAAGACTGTACTCTGCCTTTCAATAGTTTTTTGTCTAGCCTTACAGACTTGTGTACAGCACTGCAATCCACAGTTGCTCCCAGGGAAAAAAACAGCCATTTGTTTAAGTCTATTCAAGTTTCCAATTTCTAAATGTCTAATAGCTTTCTGGTTTCTTTAAGTCCCAACAAAAGTTCTCTGCCTGGAAACGCTGATGGTCAACTCTATAACGAAAATCAGCAAATACCTGCAGTGGAGATGGGTGGGTGGTAGGAAAAGCCAGAGATGATATTTTAACTTAGAAAACTTTCCTCATAGAATTTTATTTCATCTAGTTTATTGGTCTGAAGCTCCTTGCTGTCTATAAAAGTAGGATTTTGGTAATTATTTGATTGATTCTACTCATTATGGTGTTAAGTATTGACCTGCTGTGATCTACTGCACTCTACCCAAAAGCAGAATTCTTACATTGTATTTTTAAATGATTATTGTTAGGTTATACAAAATCTATTTGTTTGCTGAATGAATCCTTTCACTATTTTTTATGAAACACTGTTATTGTATCTAGTAGTTTTTCAGTTTACTGATTTAAATGAACTTTAGTAACATGAACTCACAAAACCAAATCATTTTGCCATTATATCTACTACTGTGGGCAAGAATCCCTTAGAAGAAATGGAGTAGCCATCATAGTCAACAAAAGAGTCCCAAATGCAGTACTTGGATGCAATTTCAAATGACAGAATGATCTTTTTGTTCATTTCCAAGGCAAACCATTCAGTATCACAGTAATCCAAGTCTGTGCCCCAACCAGTAATGCTGAAGAAGCTGAAGTTGGAAGATTTTATGAAGACCTACAAGACTTTCCCGAACTAATACCCAAAAAAGATGTCCTTTTCATTATAGGGAACTGGAATGCAAAAGTAGGAAGTCAAGAAATACTTGAGGTAACAGGGAAATTTGGCCTTGGAGTACACAATGAAGCAGGGCAAAGGCTAATAGAGTTCTTCCAAGAGAATGCACTGGTCATAGCAAACACCCTCTTTCAACAACGCAAGAGAAGACTCAACACATGGACATCACCAGATGGTCAATACCGAAATCAAATTGATTATATTCTTTGCAGCCAAAGATGGAGACGCTCTGTATAGTCAGCAAAAACAAGACCTGGAGCTGATGGTGGCTCAGATCATGAATTCCTTATTACCAAATTCAGACTTAAATTGAAGAAAGTAGGGAAACCCACTAGACCGTTCAGGTATGACCTAAAGCAAATCCCTTACGATCAGTGGAAGTGACAAATACGTTTAAGGGATTAGATTTGACAGACAGAGTCCCTGAAGAACAATGGATGGACGTTCCTGACATTGTACAGGAGGCAGGGATCAAAACCATCCCAAGAAAAAGAAAGGCAAAATGGTTGTCTGAGGAAGCCTACAAATAGCTGTGAAAAAAAAAAAGAAGTGAAAGGCAAATGAGAAAAGAAAAGATATACCCATTTGAATGCAGAGTTCCAAAGAACAGAAAGGAGAGATAAGAAAGGCTTCCTCAGTGATCAATGCAGAGAAATAGAGGAAAATAATAGAATGAGAAAGACTAGAGATCTCTTCAAGAAAATTAGAGATACCAAGGGAACATTTCATGCAAAGATGGGCACAATAAAGGACAGAAATTGTATGGATCTAACAGAAGCAGAAGATATTAAGAAGAGGTGGCAAGAATACACAAAATAACTATACAAAGAAGATTCATGACCCAGATAATAACGATGGTGTAATCACTCACCTAGAGCCAGATATCCTGGAATGCAAGGTCAAGTGGGCCTTAGGAAGCATCACCACGAACAAAGCTAGTGGAGGTGATGGAATTCCAGTTGAGCTATTTCAAATCCTAGAAGATGATGCTGTGAAAATGCTGCACTCATTATGCCAACAAATTTGGAAAACTCAGCATTGGCCACAGAACTGGAAAAGGGCAGTTGTCATTCCAATCCCAAAGAAAGGCAATGCCAAAGAAATGTTCAAACTATGACACAATTGCACTCATCTCACACATTAGGAGAAGGCAATGGCAACCCACTCCAGTACTCTTGCCTGGAAAATCCCATGGATGGAGGAGCCTGATAGGCTCCAGTCCATGGGGTTGCTGAGGGTCGGACACAACTGAGGACACAACTGAGCGACTTCACTTTCACTTTTCACTTTCATGCATTGGAGAAGGAAATGGCAACCCACTCCAGTGTTCTTGCCTGGAGAATCCCAGGGATGGGGGAGCCTGGTGGGCTGCTGTCTCTGGGGTTGCACAGAGTTGGATACGACTGAAGCGACTTAGCAGCAGCACACATTAGGAAACTAATGCTCAAAATTCTCCAAGTCAGGCTTCAACAGTACATGAACCATGAACTTCCAGATGTTTTCAAGCTGGATTTAGAAAAGGCAGAGGAATTAGAGATCAAATTGCCAACATCCATTGTATCATTGAAAAAGCAAGAGAGTTCCAGAAAAACATCTACTTTTTGCTTTATTGACTGTGCCAAATTCTTTGACTATGTGCATCACAACAAACTGTGGAAAATACTAAAAGAGATCGGAATACTGGACCACCTTACCTGCCTCCTAAGAAATCTGTATGCAAGTCAGGAAGCAACAGTTAGAACTGGACATGGAACAACAGACAGGTTCCAAATCGGAAAAGGAGTATGTCAAGGCTCTATATTGTCACCCTGCTTATTTAACTTATATGCAGAGCACATCATGAGAAACTCTGGGCTGGATGAAGCACAAGCTGGAATCAAGATTGCTGGGAGAAATATCAATAACCTCAGATATGCAGATGACACCACCCTTATGGCAGAAAGTGGAAAGTGAAGAACTCAAAAGCCTCTTGATGGAAGTGAAAGAGGAGAGTGAAAAAGTTAGCTTAAAACTCAACATTCAGAAAACTAAGATCATGGCATCTGGTCCCATCACTTCATGGCAAATAGATGGGGAAACAGTGGAAACAGTGACAGACTTTATTTTTTTAGGCTCCAAAATCACTGCAGATGGTGACTGCAGCCATGAAATTAAAAGACGCTTGCTCCTTGAAAGAAAAGTTATGACCAACCAAGACAGCATATTAAAAACCAGAGACATAACTATTCCAACAAAGGTCTATCTCGTCAAGGCTATGGTTTTTCCAGTAGTCATGTATGGATATGAGAGTTCGTCCATAAAAATTGCTGAGCTCTGAAGAATTGATACTTTGGAACTGTGGTGTTGGAAAAGACTCTGAGAGTCCCTTGAACTGCAAAGAGATCGTACCAGTCAATCCTAAAGGAAATAAGTTGTGAATATTCATTGAAAGGACTGATGCTGAAGCTCCAATATGCTGGCCACCTGCTGCAACTCGTTAGAAGAGACCCTGATGCTGGGAAAGATTGAAGGTGGGAGGAGAAGGGGACACCAGAGGATGAGATGATTGGATTGCATCAGCAACTTGATAGATATGAGTTTGAGTAAACTCCAGAAGTTGGTGATGGACATGGAGGCATAGCGTGCTGCAGTCCATGGGATCGCAAAAAGTCAGCCATGACTGAGCAACTGAACTGGTTTGTTTGTTTAATGATCAATGTCTTAAACATTGTGGCACTTGCTTTAGAACTAACAGATTTTAATCCTCATAACAAACATACAAAGTGGGTATTCTTCTTGTTCTTATTCGTAAGTGAGAAAGATGAGGCAAAAGCATTAAGTGTGTCCAAACTCACACAGCAAATAGTGCGGAAGTTAGATTCAGACCCAGAGTCCAGATTCTTTTATGATAGTGAGCATTAGTAGTAGTGTAAATACAACACAACAAAATCTGATCTACTTATGTGAGTACATCAAACTGACTTAGGAAATGTTAACTTCAATATGTGTTACTTTCTGATACCCCTTTTCTTTTTTGGATTGCTGTTCTTAAATTTCATTAAATCTCTGATTTACCCATTGATTTATTTAATAATAATTTATTTGACATTTGTTTCTTCTGTATTTAAACTTGGTTATCTCATCCAGTTTCATAGCTTTTGTTTGGGTTCTTTTTCCTAAAGTACACCTTTTAATGACATGGGAAATAGATGGGGAAACAGTGGAAACAGTATCAGACTTTGTTTTTCTGGGCTCCAAAATCACTGCAGATGGTGACTGCAGCCATGAAATTAAAAGACGCTTACTCCTTGGAAGGAAAGTTATGACCAACCTAGATAGCATATTCAAAAGCAGAGACATTACTTTACCAACAAAGGTTGGCCTGGTCAAAGCTATGGTCTTTCCTGTGGTCATGTATGGATGTGACAGCTGGACTGTGAAGAAGGCTGAGCGCCGAAGAATTGATGCTTTTGAACTGTGGTGTTGGAGAAGACTCTTGAGAGTCCCTTGGACTGCAAGAAGATCCAACCAGTCCGTTCTAAAGGAGATCAATCCTGGAATTTCTTTGGAAGGAATGATGCTAAAGCTGAAACTCCAGTATTTTGGCCACCTCATGCGAAGAGTTGACTCACTGGAGAAGACTCTGATGCTGGGAGGGATTGAGGGCAGGAGGAGAAGGGGACGACAGAGGATGAGATGGCTGGATGGCATCACTGACTTGATGGGTGTGAGTCTGAGTGACCTCCGGGAGCTGGTGATGGACAGGGAGGCCTGGCGTGCTGCGGTTCATGGGGTCGCAAAGAGTCAGACACGACTGAGCGACTGATCTGATCTGATCTGATCTGATCTTAATGTAAGTCAGTTATAATTAATGAGTAAATATTTGTGGATTAAATGAATGATCCTGAAGACATTTAATGTCTGGTACAAGGGACAGTCTTATTCATTATAAAATGTAGTTTTTCTATTAAATATATATTTAAAATTCTTCAGAGCACAGAAGAAACAGTGACTAATTCTGGCTTAGAGGATAAAGAATTTCTTTAGGTCGAATAGGATGAGAAGGGCTTCTATAGCAAAAACAAACACAATGTTAGCAAAGACACTACTGAATAAACAGTTTTTGAGAAAAGCAAGTGTGTTTGAAGTCAAGGGATTATTAAAAATAACTTTAGGAGATGACTCTGGAATGTTCAGTTGTAGTCACATTGTAAATTATTTGTATGTCTTAGGGAGGGAAACTTTGAAAGATTCTGAAACAAAGACATTTTCAGGTATATTTCAGAGAGTTTACTATCCTTACCAAAATGAATCGGAAGGAGACACAGAGGCAGAACACTTCAGATGCTCTGTACCAATCTAGATGAATGATGATAAAGGGAAGGCTCATGTTTTTGCAAGAGTCATGGAAAGCGTGGGAGGTACACCGCAATGTTTAATAAAACAGACTCTCTTAATTGGATTGTAACCATATCTTAACCATTCTGTGCTTTCCTTAAAATACGGATAAAATAAACCTACCTTTGTTGGATTAAAAAACCTGCTGTTGTTATTGTGAGGATAAAATATTTATAAAGTACACAGTGCCTGGTACATGGTAAACACATAGTAAATGACACCTATGTGGTATGATCCATGTAGACTTGAGAAGTGAGGAGTACAAATAGATCGATTCAGGTTTTAAGCTTCGGCAACTTCATAGAAAATAATGCCAATCCCTGAGCTAAAGAATTAAATGGGGAAAAAAATTATTTTAGGAGGAATAAAGAATGTTGAGGATCTTTAAGGCATATGGGTAAAGAACCCAAAACTGAAAATTTATTCATCTCCCAACCCGATCAGTTTAGTGTTTTTGTCTGATTTGTTCACTGTTGATGATTTCTGTCTCTCCATCTCAGTTTCTAACTAAGAAACTTTTTCCTGTTACCTTCTCTTCAGGATAAGGGCATCCCAGAGAAAGGATGGAAAAAAACACATTTTAAAGTATCAGAGATATCAAATTGCTTCAGGTTTTCTCTCTACCGTATTTCTGATCATTTAGTCCCTTAAGAAAAAACAGACCTAGCCTTACCATTGTGCAGTGTGGAGTAGGTAATTTTCCTCTCAAGATCAGAACAATCTGCTCCAGTAAAAGGAACAGTTCTTGGCTCTCTTTGAAAAGATAGTTTAAGCCTACCTCTCTTTCTGCTATTTTTTGCAGCGTGTAAATAGATCAATGTTCTATTGTTTTTCTTACTTATTATTACATAATATCTTTACACAGACATTTGGCAAAAATTCTACCCAAATACTATACTTTATTTAACCTTACTAAAATGAATTTCCTCTACTATTCTTTACTAATAGACATGTAAATTATATTGTAACATCTTTAAAATATTTTTTACCACTGATATCCTCATTGAAAACTAAACCACAGTAATGGTTATTACTATTAAAGTCATTGAAAATCAAACGTTTTATATTCCAATATGGCTAAATATTAGTGAATAAAATTGTTTTGAGATCACTTTTGTTAAGGAGACTTTTAAATAGAATTAAATTAATTATATATGTTATCAATGTCCAATTATTTACCTACCCTGGCTATAGTCAGGCTAGAATAAAATAAAACCCAGATTTATAAAAGATGTTTTTCATGTTCTCATTTACTTTACTCCCCTTGACAGTGGTCCAGCTTTCAAAGAGTTTCAGTAACTTGCCTGTGGACTCAAAGCCAGTAAGTTGACAAAAACTGAACAGGCACCCAGGTCTGTCTTGCCTGTAAGTCTGTTACCTTCCTATTACCTTTTCTTCTAACCCAATGACTTTCAGTTAGAAAATTCATAAATAGTGTTGTTAAGAGACATGAAAAACTAAAAGCAGCATAAATATTTATCCATAGGGTTTTAAAATTAAAATACATAGGCTATTTTATGTAGAACTTATTACTGATGGTGACCTTATTAATGATATATTGTCAAACTGAAAAAACAAGTAAATAGCACAAGTATCTGTGGGTTTTATGTATGGAGGTTTGTAGAGAAGGATGCTTAACAAGTTGTAAATGGGTTATCTCTGGTAAAATGTTGGTGATTTTCAATCCTTTATACTTCTTTATTTTGATTGAATTATTTTTCTCTCTCTCTTTATTTTTAATAAGTATGTATTTTTAGAATCATAAAAATCACTAAGAATATTCTCATTTAGGGTCCCCAAATTAAAAGTGGTACAAAAATAGGAACAGGTTAAAATGCAAAAGTTACTTTTTTCACCAACTGTCATTTCCAGAACCTAGTTTGTAATTGTATAGCAGATGATACAAGTAAAACTTCTCTCACATAGCCTTTTTTTTTTTTTTTTTTTTTTTGCATATTGCCTATTCCACAACAGGGAGTAGAATGGCTTTAAATGCCAGACTCTCAGAGGAGGTACTAAATTTTACTGATAAATAAAATAATAGCTGTTTAAACTTAAATTTGAGAGGAAGCTCTATTCCACTATACCGTAATAGCTCCTATTGGAAGACCCTATCTATTTTCACAAAAAAACAATTATAAATGCTGGACCATTAAATAAATAAATAACTACTTGAATGCACTGGAGAGTGGCCAAAAGCAAGTAGATTCTCACATTTGGAAGAAAGCCTTAGTTGAGTATTCCATTTTGTAATGCTTAGGCCCAGAATAGACCCCAGTTTGGCCTACTTGGCAGCTGAAATCAGCAGGCTTTCTTGCTAGAAAAACAGTTTGGGCAACCACAGCTGCTTTAATGTAAGGGGATACCACGGCACATTGATCAGAATGGCCATCATTAAAAGTCTGCAAAGAGCAAATGCTGGAGAGGATGTGGAGAAAGGGGAACCCTTCTATAATGTTGCTGGGAATGTAAATTGTTGCAGCCACTGTGGAAAAGAGCATGGCCATTCCTCAAGAAACTAAAAATAGAGTTGCCATATAATCCCACAATTCCACTCCTGGGCATATATCCAGAGAAAACTATAATTCAAAAAGATGCATACACCCTTATGTTCATAGCAGCACTATTCACAAAAGCCAGTAATAGAAACAACCTAAATGTCCATGGACAGATGAACAGATAAAGAAGGTATTACGTGTGTATGTGTGTACGCACAATCACTTAGTTGTGTCTGACTCTCTGTGACCCCTATGGACTGGAGCCCACGAAGCTCCTCTGTCCATGGAATTTTCCTGGCAAGAATGCTAGAGTGGGTTTCCATGCCCTCCTCCAGGGCATCTTCCCAACTCAGGGACTGAACCCTACATCTCCTGCATCTCCTGCTTTGCAGGCAGATTTTTTTACCACTGAGCCACAGGGAAGCCTGATACATGCATACATATATATACGTACATACAATGGAGTACTATTCAACCATAAAAAGAATGAAATAATGCCATCTGTAGCATTCTATGGGTTGACCTAGAGATTATCATACTAAATGAAGCCAGTCAGAAAGAGAAAGACAAACACCATATGATAGCACTTATATGTGGAATCTAGAATATGACACAAATGAACTTATTTATAAAATGGAGACAGACTTACAGATATTGAAAACAAACATATGATTACTAAAGAGGAAAGAGGGTGGTGGAGGGGTAAAATTAGGAGTTTGGAATTACCAGATACAAACTACTATGTGTAAAATAAACAACAGGGTCCTACTGTATAGCTCAGGGAACTATATTCAATATCCTGTAATAAACAATAATGGAAAAGAATTAGGCAAATAAAAGTGAGCAGGGAAATCCTGGAAAAGATAAAGCCAAAGAGAAGAGCCTTACATTCTGTAAATAAGCTCCCTAGATCTCTGGCTGACCTCTGCACCATGAATGTACTGAGAAAACTGAAAGCAACATAGCTAAGGCTATAGGAATTGAATTAAATTTAATTGCAATCACTACAGAGGAGACAGAGTTTTCAGTTATGTCTACCCAAGTTATCTGCTTAGTGAAATAGAAATAAATCACTATTCTTTGGAGTAATATAAAAATACCTAATATCTCTTCAAAATATTCACCATGTCCAGGATGCAATTCAAAATTATTTAACATATTAAAAAAAAACAAGAAAATATGACCCATTTTCAAGCAAAAGACAATCAAGTGATATTAACCCAAGATGACCCAGCTGTTGGAATTAACAGACAAAGGTGGCTACATCAGCTACTATAACTAGGCCCAGTGAGTAAAGGAAAACATGCTTGTAATTAATAAAGAGATATGAAATCTTAGCAGTAAAATAGAGACTATTAGAAAGAACCCAGTGAAAATTTTATAAGTATAAAATACAATAGCTAAAAAGTATTCCAAGAGTATCTTTTGATCTTTAATTCAAGGTCCCAAATGAGCTAATTTAGGATTGATGACAATAAGATATAGAGTTATTAAATATCAAATTAAATAAATTTGGCCTTGAAGTACAAAAAGAAGCAGGTCAAAAACTAACAGTTTTGCCAAGAGAACACACTGGTCATAGCAAGCACCTTCTTCCAACACCACAAGAGAAGACTCCACACATGGACATCACCAGATGGTCAGTACCGAGACTGATTATATTCTTTGCAGCCAAAGATGAAGAGGCTCTATACAATCAAAAGCAAAACAAGACTGGGAGCTGACTGTGGCTCAGATCATGAACTCATTATTGCCAAATTCAGGCTTAAATTGAAGAAAATAGGGAAAACCACTAGACCATTCAGGTATGACCCAAATCAAATCACTTACAATTATACTGTGAAAGTGAGAAATAGATTCAAGGGGTTAGATCTGATAGATAGAGAGCCTGAAGAACTATGGACGGAGGTTCCTGACCTTGTGCAGGAGGAAGTGATCAAGACCATTTCCAAGAAAAAGAAATGCAAAAAGGCAAAATGGTTGTCTGAGGAGGCCTTACAAATAGCTTTGAAGAGACGAGAAAAGGAAAGATATAAACATCTGAATGCAGAGTTCCAAAGAATAGCAAGAGATAAGAAAGCCTTCTTCAGTGATCAATGCAAAGAAATAGAGGAAAACAATAGAATGGGAAAGACTAAAGATCTCTTTAAGAAAATTAGAAATACCAAGGGAACATTTCATGCAAAGATGGGCTCAATAAAGGACAGAAATGGTAGGGACCTAACAGAAGCAGAAGATATTAAGAAGAGGTGGCAAGAATACACAGAACTGTACAAAAAAGATCTTCACTACCCAGATAATCACGATGGGGTGATCACTCACCTAGAGCCAGATATCCTGTAATGCAAGTCAGCCTTAGGAAGTATCATTATGAACAAAGCTAGTGAAGTTGATGGAGTTCCAGTTGAGCTATTTCAAATCCTAGAAGATGATGCTGTGAAAGTGCTGTACTCAATATGCCAACAAATTTGGAAAACTCAGCATTGGCCACAGGACTGGAAAAGGTCAGTTTTCACTCCAATCCCAAAGAAAGGCAATGTCAAAGAGTGTTCAAACTACCACACAATTGCACTCATCTCACATGCTAGCAAAGTAATGCTCAAAATTCTCCAAACCAGGCTTCAACAGTACCTGAACCATGAAATTCCAGATGTTCATGCTGGATTTAGAAAAGGCAGAGGAATTAGAGATCAACTTGCCTACATCCGTTGTATCATTGAAAAAGCAAAAAAGTTCCAGAAAAATCTATTTCTGCTTTATTGACTATGCCAAAGCCTTTGACTGTGTGGATCACAACAAATTGTGGAAAATTCTTCAAAAGATGGGAATACCAGACGACTTTACCACCTCCTGAGAAATCTGCATGCAGGTCAGGAAGTAACAGTTAAACTGGACATGAAGCAACAGACTGGTTCCAAATCGGGAAAGGAGGAGGTCAATGCTGTATGTTGTCACCCTCCTTCTTTAACTTATATGCAGAGTACATCATGCAAAACACTGGGCTGGATGAAGCATAAGCTGAAATGAAGATTGCCTGGAGAAATATCAATAACCTCAGATATGCAGATGACACCACCCTTACGGCAGAAAGTGAAGAAGAACTAAAGAGCCTCTTGATGAAAGTGAAAGAGGAGAGTGAAAAAAGCTGGCTTAAAACTCAACATTCAGAAAACTAAGATCATGGCATCTGGTCCCATCACTTCATGGCAAATACGTGGGGAAACAATGAAAACAGTGAAAGACTTTTATTTTCTTGGGCTCCCAGTTCACTGCAGATGGTTACTTCAGCTATGAAATTAAAAGAGGCTTGCTTCTTGGAAGAAAAGCTATGGCCAACCTAGACAGCATATTAAAAAGCAGAGATATTACTTTGCCAACAAAGGTCTATCTAATCAAAGCTATGATTTTTCCAGTATTCATGTATGGATGTGAGAGTTGGACTATAAAGAAAGCTGAGCGCCGAAGGATTGTTACTTTTGAATTATGGTATTGGAGAAGACTCTTGAGAGTTCCTTGGACTGCAAGAAGATCTAACCAGTCAGTCCTAAAGGAAATAAGTCCTGAATATTCATTGGAAGGACTGATGTTGAAGCTGAAACTCAATACTTTGGCCTCCTGATGCGAAGAACTGACTCATTTGAAAAGACTCTGATTCTGGGAAAGATTGAAGGCTGGAGGAAAAGGGGACAACAGAGGATGAGGTGGTTGGATGGCATAACCGCCTAGATGGACATGAGTTTGAGTAAGCTCTAGGAGTTGGTGATGGATGAGAAGCGTGGCATGCTGCAGTCCATGGGGTCTCAAAGAGTCAGACACACTGAGTGGCTGAACAAATTAAAATTGACGGCATGTTGGATTCTGTTACAAACCAATATCATTTGCCTAGTTGTTTGTGTTTGGAAAGTTTTGGTACTGTTTATTAATGGAATTATACTGTGGAAATGTAGAGGAAAAGGAAAACTGGAAAATATTTATAATTCTTACTCTGTAAAGTCATCTTTGGTTGTTAGGTGGAGACCTCTCTAAAGATAGCTCACTGTTTTACCCTGGCAAATTTCTTATATAATATAGCAGCAGAATAGCTAGTTTTGTATCTTCAAGCTCCCACTTTTCCACAGAAACACTATGACACAAACAGAAACTGATTGGAGAGGATCAAAATGGTTGAGTTGGAGAACATGGAGCTCAACTTCACCCACAAACACAGCAAAACTCCCATCTACATGTGGAACAATTCTCATAGAAAACCAAGTAGAGACTGGCAGAAGAAATGAAGGCTTCAAGAAATATAAGCACATAAATGAGTGAAAAGTGAAAGTGAAGTCGCTCAGTTGTGTCTGACTCTTTGCGACCCCATGGGGTGTGGCCTACCATGCTCCTCCATCCAATGGATTTTCCAGGCAAGAGTACTGGAGTGGGTTGCGATTTCCTTCTCCAGAGGATCTTCCCAACCCAGAGATCAAACCCAAGTCTCCTTCATTGTAGGCAGACACTTTACCATTTGAGCTACCAGGGAAGATACAGGATGAGTTAAATAAGGCATCAGGACAGGATCATCCACTCTGGAAGGGATCTGTGATGGAATGAAGGCCCTCATGGGCAGTTCCTTGCCTTGGGGGGCCCCACTGCCTGCTGGGAGGACTGCCAAGATACATAGAGGGGCTGAAGGGGTCACAGCTCTGCTTGCTAAGAGTGTGCTGCTGCTGGTTTGCTGCCATTCAGGGTAGTGAGAGGTCTGCTCTGACAGCTACCATCTCTGTGCACTTCTAAGCCCAAAACCTGCACCAGGCTGGGGTCGTAGTATGCACAGAGGCTAGGGGCTAAATCTCAGAGGGAAGAGCCCTGGGAGAGGACTCAGTCTAGGGGCGTGATCTGGACTCGACTCAACCCTGGAGGGCTTAGGCACAGGCCAGGCCAAGCTCAGAGCCTGTTGTTAGTGTGTGCACAAGGATGGAGCGCTGGTTCAGCAGCAGAGCCGTCATGTGGTGGGGTGGGCTCAGCCACCTTAGAGCTCCTGGACGCACACACTAGGAGCACCACAGACCTCAGAGCTCCTGCGTGCACACACCAGGAGGCTCCACAAACCTCAGAGCTCCTGGGTGCACACACCAGGAGCACCACAAACCTCAGAGTTCCTGGGCGCACACACCAGGAGCACCACAGACCTCAGAGCTCCTGGGTGCACACACCAGGAGGCACCACAGAAGCGCACACTCCAGATGGAAAGACCCTAGCAATGGATACACAAGGGAATAATTGTTCAGTGGAGCATACCTTCTGCCCATCCTATACCAATGCTTGCAGTTAGATCTGGGGTGACAGGTCCTGGGAGAAGTCTGCTGCACATGCAGCTCAGGTTCCAGGCTGCAGCACAACCAATTTGCTTCCTGCAGCAACAGTATCCTCGCCCTCGGCACCAGCCTAGCACTAGGTCTGGGATGAATACAGCAAAGAAAGGGATATACCCTTGGGCTGCTTTTGGGCAAAACCATAGTTTCCCTGTTTGCTATGACCACACAGCGCTCACTTGCTTCAGCATTCACCTCCTTTGGGATGAAGCATAAACTTGAAAGCAATAGAACCTTACTAAACCCAACCACAGAAGAGCCTGGTAGGCTGCCATCACTGGGGTCGCACAGAGTCAGACACAACTGAAGCGATTTAGCAGCAGCAGCAGCAAACCCAACCCTCAGAGCTTCTACTCCTATAATTTGGAAGCAGACACAGCCCTGTACTGAGCTGTGAGCAAAGAGTAGGCCCTGTCTAACATCCAGTGCAGGCTCTGGAAATCATAACACCAATCACACCCCCTATCAAGGGGATGGCCATCACTCTCTGAGGAAAGATATGACTGGCATCCATACCAAAAACAGCCTTTGCACCAAAAATACTAGACTCACACAGTCTTCTCAGGGATGCTGCCACAGAAAACCACCTCTTCATATCACAGTAGATAACTGCTTCTTCTAAATTCATAAAGACAGAGAACGTTAAGTAAAATGAAAAATCAGAGGAACTAATCCCAGTTAAAATAACAAGAGAAATCTTCTAAAAGAATAAATGTTGAAATATCTCACCAGTCTACTAGATCCCAAGTTCAAAGAAAAGGTAATAAAAATACTAAAGAAATTAAGAAAGATAACCAATAGAAATACAGATTACTATAACAAGGAACTAGGCACTATAAAGAGGAGCCAGTCAAAATTATAAAGCTGAATTGCCAAGATAAAAACCATAGAAGCAATGAATAGCAGAATAAATAATGCAGAAGAATAAGTGATTCTGGAAGATAGAATAATAGAAATCACCCATTCAAAACAGCAGATAGAAGGACGCATAAAATGTAAACAACATGTGAAATCTATGGGATAATGTGATGTGTGTCACCCTACCCATAATAGGAGTTCCAGAAGGAGAAGGGGGAATTAAAAATGTATTTGAAGAAGATGGCTGAAAACCTCCCAAGCCTGGAGAAGGAAACAGATGCCCAGGTACAGGCCACAGAGGATGCCAAACAAGATGAATCCAAACAAACCCACACTAAGACATATCAAAAATTAAAGAGAGGACTCTAAAGGCAGCAAGAAGAAAAGAGTCATTTACAAGGGAACTCCCATAAGGCTATTAGTTGATTTTTTTTTTTTTTTTTGGCAGAAGCTTTGCAGGCCAGAAGGGAGTGACGTGATATGTTCAAAGTCCTGAAATGGAAAAGTCTGAAACCTAGGATATACTACCCAGAAAGATTATCATTAACAATAGAAGAGGAGAGAGAATTTCCCAGACAAGGAAAAATTAAAAGAATATAGCAATAATAAACTTACCCTAAAAGAAATATTGGATGGTCTTCTCTAAATAGAGAAAAAGCACGATCTATAGGAAAGGGGAAAATCACAGTAGGAAAGGCAAATTTATATAAAGAATCGAAGGTTACTTAAGTAACCTAGCACATAACAACAAACAACTCATTCAGAAAATGGGCAGGAAACTGAAATAGACAGTTCTCTGAAATAAGACATACAGATGGTTAACAGGCACACGAAAAGATGCTCAACGCTGGTTATTACAGAAATGAAGACAAAACCACAGTGAGGTTTAACCGCACATTGGTCAGAATCGTTACCATCAAAGTCTACAAATAATGCTGGAGAGTGTGTGGAGACAAAGGAACCCTCATACACTGTTGATAGGAATGTAAATGAGTGCACTCAAAATGGAAAACAGTATGAAGTTTCCTTAAAAAACTACAACTAGACCTACCATATAGTCCACCAATTCCACTGCTGGGTATATATCCAAAAAAGATGAAATTGTAATTTGAATATATGCACTCCAGTGTTTATAGCAGCACTATTTACAATAGCCAAGACATAGAAACCACCCAAGTGTCCATCTTAATTGATTTAAGATGTGTGTGTGTGTGTGTATACACACACAATGAAATATTAATTAGCCATAAAAAATGGAATTTTGCCATTTGCAGCAAAATGGATGGACCTACAGAATATTATACTCAGATAGTAAGACAGAGATAAAGAAATATTACTTGATTTTACTTATATGTGGAATTTTAAAAATAATACTAAGGAATGAATATGTGTATAAAACAGGAATAAACCCACAGACATAGAAAACAAACCTATGGTTACCCCAGGAGACAGTAAAGGGGAGAAGGAATAAATTAGGAGTATGGTATTAATGAATAAAAACTACTAAACATAAAATAGATAAGCAACAAAGATTTACTATGTAGCACAAGGAACTATTTTCAATATCTTATAATGTATAATGAAAAGTAACCTGAAAAAAATTGTTTAGCTGAATCACTTTGCTGTATATCTGAAACTAAGACAGTATTTAAATCAACTGTACTTCAATTAAAAAATAGTATTAACCTTCTTTAAAAAAATAAAAACAAGCAGAAACTGTTACAATCAACTTTCTCAGAACTCTTTCAGAAAATGGTCAAAGGTTTATGGAAACCAAGCAAATGCTGAATCAATAATTTTTGTTTGGGATGATGTAAAAGTTTTGAAAAGAGAGTTGTAGTAGTTGCACTGTATTTTGGATGACATTAATGCCACTGTGCCACTGAATTGTATAGTTTAGAATGGTTTAGATTCAGTTTTTATTATATAAATATTTTACCATGGTAAAAAATTTTTTGAAAAAAGTAGAATTATATATTAGTAATTTGCTACAGCATGTATGAATCCTGAAAACATTATGGTAAGTAAAAGAAGCCAGTCATAAAAGACCACATATTGTATGATTCCAATTGTGTAAATTTCTAGAATAGAGACAGAAAGTAAATTGTGTTTGCTTGGGCCCTCCCAATCTGAGAAATAGTGACTGCTAATGTTTGCCAGATTTCTTTTGGAGTTGGTAAATTGTAAAATTACATTAAGGTAATGTTTGCACAACTTTGTGAAGTTATTAGTGACCACTGAATTGTATACTTTAAATGTATGACTTTATGATATGTAAACTATATCTTGGTAAAGCTATTTTTTTAAAAAAAAGATTATGAGTTCACTCAAATGTAGTTTTTTAAGTAAGACTAATCCATTGGATGGGTTAAATGGTGAGACATGGAAAAGGACTGGTAAGTAATAATTTAATATAGATCTTAAGTGTGTATAATTAGTTTTAACATTCCTGGTCTTAATGTATTTGAAGCTGATCAGGATGTACTGGGATCAGGAAATAAGAAGATAGCCAAGAAATGCTAAATTATATAATCTGGATACATATTCATCTTTAAACTGTTTGCTAAGTAATATATCATTACTGCCTGAATGTGTGAATATTCTGTGGCCTCCTCGAGCTGTTATATTTAATTTTTTGAAGGTTGTGGATATCCTGTCTCTCCAGAAAATCCTTATAGGTATATACTTTTAGATATGATTTTATAAGAAATGTAAATCATGAGCCATGGTAGGAACATGGAGCTTTCCGCTAGTGAAATAGCCTGAATTGGATAAAAGAATCAGGAGTTTTTGAGTGAGTAAGTTGACATAAATAAGTAGTCACAGAGAGAGGAATAATGTAAGACAAGAAAAGAGCTCTGTGAAACCACAGTAAACATGCATAAAAAACTGGGAATCTAGACACCAGAGTTTTATTACTGCCATCTATCACTACTAATTGAACAAATCTTTCTGTAGAACAAGGAAATACATTGGTAAAGCCTATGAATAGAGGATAATAAATGGGAAGAGTACAAATAATGATAGGAAAAATAAAACCACATTTGAATAAATATCTATTTGCCTTCTTAGCATCCCAACTGTTCATTCTAATATTATTTGCCATTGCTTCATTGAAGTATGGAAGGTATACTTTTTAGAAAAAAATACAAAAAGTATAGAACACATATAATAAAAACTGTAGAGGTTTTAATTAATAATTCAAAGATTAGCTTCTCTGAAGCAAGTGTTTATATTGATGTTTTTCCATTGAAATTTGAGAATCTTAAGGCTGAACATCAAAGATGATGCCATCATCCCCTTTTATCTTTGAACTTGTAATATTTTTAATATGTAAACAAATCCATACATACATAGTTATTCCAAGTGTTCAAGCTTGGAAACAGCATGTGTCAATATTTCTATTGCCTACATTGATAGTGGAGTTAGAATCTTATTAAACTTTGATCATTATCAGGCTAGTCATATAAGTTTCTCTTAAAACTGATGCGATATCTATAAAATAGGATAAATATTCTTGCCATTATCTCATGGAATAAACAGATTTTTTTCCTTACCCTGCTTAGTACTTTAGTCACGGGCTACAATATAGCCACTAGGTAGGTGACTGGAGTGCAAAAGTAGGAAATCAGGAGATACCTGGAGTAACAAGCAAGTTTGGCTTTGGAGTACAAAATGAAGCAGGTACAGGCTAACAGACTTTTGCCAAGAGAACGCATTGGTCATAGCAAATACCCTCTTCCAACAACACAAGAGAAGACTCTACACATAGACATCACCAGATGGTCAATACCAAAATCAGATTGATTATGTTCTTTGCAGCCGAGTATGGAGAAGCTTAGGGGAAGGCAATGGCACCCCACCCCAGTACTTTTGCCTGGAAAATCCCATGGACGGAGGAGCCTGGTAGGCTCCAGTCCATGGGGTCGCTAAGAGTCGGACACGACTGAGCGACTTCACTTTCGCTTTTCACTTTCATACGTTGGAGAAGGAAATGGCAACCCACTCCAGTATTCTTGCCTGGAGAATCCCAGGGACGGCGGAGCCTGGTGGGCTTCTGTCTGTGGGGTCGCACAGAGTTGGACACGACTGAAGCGACTTAGCAGCAGCAGCAGCAGCATGGAGAAGCTCTATGTGTCAGCAAAAGCAAGACTGGGAGCTGATATGGCTCACATCATGAACTCTCTGTTGCCAAATTCAGACTTAAATTGAAGAAAGTAGGGAAAACCACTGGATCATTCAGGTATGACCTAAATCAAATCCCTATGATTACACAGTGAAAGTGAGAAATAATTCAAGGGATTAGATCTAATGGACAGAGTGCCTGATGAATTACGGACAGAGGTATGTCGTTACATTGTACAAGAGGCCGTGATCAAAACCATCCCCAAGAAAAAAGAAATGCAAAAGGCAAAAATGGTTGTTTCTGAGGAGGCCTTGCAAATAGCTGAGAAAAGAAGAGAAATGGAAGACAAAGGAGAAAAGAAAAGATATATCCATCTGAGTGCAGAGTTCCAAAGAATAGCAAGGAGAGAAAAGAAAGCCTTCCTAAGTGATCAATGCAAAGAAGTAGAGGAAAACAATAGAATGGGAAAGACTAGAGATTGCTTTAAGAAAATTAGAGATACCAAGGAAACATTTCATGCAAAGATGGGTACGGTAAAGGACAGAAATGGTATGGACCTAACAGAAGCAGAAGATACTAAGAAGTGGCAAGAATATACAGAACTATACATAAAAGATAGTAATGACTTAGATAACCACAATGGTGTGATCACTTACATAGAGCCAGTCATCCTAGAGTGTGAAGTCAAGAGGGCCTTAAGAAGCATCACTATGAACAAAGCTGGTGGAGGTGATGGGATTCCAGCTGAGCTATTTAAAATCTTGAAAGATGATTCTGTGAAAGTGCTGCACACAATACACCATCAAATTTGGAAAACTCAGTGGTGGCCACAGGACTGGAAAAGGTCAGTTTTCATTCCAATCCCAAAGAAGGGCAATGCTAAAGAATATTCAAACTACTGCATGCTATGCTATGCTAAGTCACTTCAGTCGTGTCTGACTCTGTGCGACCCCATAGATGGCAGCCCACCGGGCTCCCCCATCCCTGGGATTCTCCAGGCAAGAACACTGGAGTGGGTTCCGTTTCCTTCTCCAATGCATGAAAGTGAAAAGTAAAAGTCAAGTTGCTTAGTCGTGTCCAACTCTTAGCGACCCCATGGACTGCAGTCTAACAGGCTCCTCCATCCATGGGATTTTCCAAGCAAGAGTACTGGAGTAGGGTGCCATTGCCTTCTCCGAAACTACTGCATAATTGCACTCATTTCACATGCTAGCAAAGTAATGCTGAAAATTCTTCAAGCTGGACAAGAAGCATATATGAACCAAGAACTTACAGATGTTCAAGCTGAATTTAGAAAAGGCAGAGGAACCAGAGATCAAATGGCCAGTATCTGTTGGATCATAGAAAAAGCAAGAGAATTCCAGAAAATCATCTACTTCTTCATTGACTACACTAAAGCCTTTGACTGGGTGGATCACAACGAACTGGAAAATTCTTTAAGAGATGGGAACATCAGACCACCTTACCTGCCTCTTGTGAAACCTGTATGCAGGTCAAGAGCAACAGTTGGGCTGGTTCAAAATTGGGAAAGGAGTACATCAAGCCTGTATATTGTTATCCTGCTTATTTAACTTCTTTGCAGAGTACATCATGTGAAATGCCAGCTGGATGAAGCACAAGCTGGAATCAAAATTGCCGGGTGAAATAGCAATTACCTCAGATATGCAGATAACCCTTATGGTAGAAAGCAAAGAGGATCTAAAGAGCCTCTTGAAACTGAAAGAGAAGAGTGAAAAAGCTGGCTTAAAACTCAACATTCAAAAAACTAACATCATAGCGTCCGGTCCTGTTACTTCATGGCAAATGGATAGGGAAACAATGGAAACAGTGAGAGATTCCTGCAGATGGTGACTGCAGCCATGAAACTAAAAGACATATACTCCTTGGAAGAAAAGCTGTGACCAACTTAGCATATTAAAAAGCAGAGATATTACTTTGCCAACAAAGGTCCATCTAGTCAAAGCTATGGTTTTTCCAGTGGTCATGTATGGATGTGAGAGCTGGACCATAAAGAAGGCTGAGTGCCGAACTGATGCTTTTAAACTGTGGTGTTGGAGAAGACTCCTGAGAGTCCATTGAACTGCAAGATCAAACCAATCAGTTCTAAAGGAAATCAGTCCTGAATATTCATTGAAAGGACTGATGCTGAAGCTGAAGCTGCAATAATTTGGCCACCTGATGTGAAGACTAACTCATTAAAAAAGACCCTGATTGTGGGAAGTTTTGAAGGCAGGAGAAGGGACAACAGGTGATGAGAGGGCGTCACCGACTCAATGGACACGTGTTTGAGCAGGCGCCTGCAGATAATGAAGCATAGGAAAGCTTAGCATGCTGCAGTCCATGAGGTCACAACGAGTCAGACATGACTGAGCAACTGAACAGTAACAAAATGTATCTATAGTATTAATAGAAAAGGAATGATAGTATCAGTAACGCACACACACAGATGCAAATTGAGCAGAACTCCAGTACTGTAGCTGTGTGTTCTACAGGTGAATGTTGTTTCTCAGTTGTTTTTAATAACTTTGGGGACCCAGTACACTAATGTGATATAAGGTCCTGTCCTGTTTTCAAAGCCATTTTAGTTTTGATTGAAATATACTGAATACCGAATACTCAGTCTATTGGTGGTATATCTGTTTCATTTTGACAACGGGCAGAGTAATCCTAGAATCAATCCTAAGAGACATTCGGAGGGAGACTTTTGTGGTTTGTTTTCCATACTTCAGCTATTCTCTTCTCCTAGGTAGCAAATATTTGACTGATTGGAGAAAGCCTGTAATTGCATTTCTTATATTAGGTTGATTCCTAAGGATTCCTATTGAAGTCATCTTGAGATAATATGTTTGATTTACTATTATTTAGTTTTAATTATTTCATTGTCCTTTCTGAGGTCCAGTCAGTCATAGGAAAAGCTTTCAGTTGGCAGAATCATCTGCCGTTTATTCAGGTCACCTATTAAGATCAATGAAGAGTACAAATATGCATAAGATATGGCTCTTAAACTCAGTTAAGGCCTTAGGGAAAATAGGAGAAATAGGTCAAAAGATTTCTTTGTTAAATCCACTTAGGTCCATGAATCATTTGATTATTCTCTTTTATTATTTATCTTCCTTTTAAAAAATGTCATTTCAATGTTTGACCTATACGAGTTCGTGCTAAAAAGATTACCATGAACCCTGAACTCTACTTAGATCTTCTAAGGTGATTAATGTTGTGGAAAAACTCCATAGATAGACAGTGTAACTCTGACAAAAATAATACCTTTGAAAAATGACAAAAAATAATCACTTATTCAGCCCTTACTATGCCAAGTGCTTAACTTGCGTCAGTGTGATTCCATCTTTAGGAGCAAATACTTGCTATTCTCTGAAGCAATTCAGGTTACTAATTTCTCATCATAATACAGTGTTCTGCACTATTGTGATGATTGCAGAATGTGGACCCAGGTTACCTTCATTCAGAACAGTACACTGGAGATACCCAAGCACAAATTAATTATACTTGAGTAATTTGGCACATGATGTAGTTGCATCTTCTCATCTATATTTCTTTCATCAGTGAGAGGATTAATATACTGTTATCTCGTTAAAGTTGGGAAAAATCATGTTGATAAAAGACATTTAATAAAGTGCAAGAAAATGATTATCATAAATAATAGTAAGCTGCTTTCCGTAGCAATTTAATGTAATCACTACAATATCTTACATTAATATCAACAATGGTTAGGAACTGCAATCATTTGCATTCTTTAACATGTCTTTATAAGTAGTACATACAGTATTTGAAAACAATAGTATTTGATATCTAAATGAATAGAAATAAACTGAAATTGGTCCTTGAATAAAAGAACAGCCTTCACTTTGTTGTGAGCAAAGGATACAATTAGCCTGAAATGGCATCTGGGTTGACTTTTTTGTGGGTGTGTGAAAAGAACAAGTTATAATTTAAAATACAACAAAATATTAGTTTTCATATATATGCAAAGGAAAAACAGGAATATATGAAAAATAATGGATGAATACTCCTTGGATAAAGTCACCTTCTTGCTTTTTATCTCTACACCACCCTACCCAAATATCCCAGGAACTCATACTTCTCATTTTAATCACTTGCTGCGCTGTTGCTATTGTTTGCATTTACTTTTTAAAGAACTTGGTGAAAGCTTCAGCTATATTAACAGATACTTAGAAAATATGTTATTTTCTTCAAAGAAGAAAAGTTACTTACAAAAGGTTTTCAGATCAGATCAGCTGCTCAGTCGTGTCTGACTCTTTGCGACCCCACGAATCGCAGCATGCCAGGCCTCCCTGTCCATCACCAATTCCCAGAGTTCACTGAGACTCACGTCCATCGAGTCAGTGATGCCATCCAGCCATCTCATCCTCTGTCGTCCCCTTCTCCTCTTGCCCCCAATCCCTCCCAGCATCAGAGTCTTTTCCAATGAGTCAGCTCTCTGCATGAGGTGGCCAAAGTACTGGAGTTTCAGCGTCAACATCATTCCTTCCAAAGAAATCCCAGGGCTCATCTTCAGAATGGACTGGTTGGATCTCCTTGCAGTCCAAGGGACTCTCAAGAGTCTTCTCCAACACCAAAAGGTTTTAGGGAAATATATTTTAGAATATTAACTTTAAAATGGTTTGAAGTAGATGACAAAGCCAAAAATGACCAGAGAAAGAGATATTAAGTCCAGATAATACATACATACAGATAAGAAGATACTGTGTGTGTTAGTCGCTCAGTAGTGTCTGACTCTTTGCAACCCCATGGACTGTAGCTTGCCAGACTCCTCTGTCCATAGAATTCTCCAGGCAAGAATACTGGAGTATTTCTCCTGACATAAGACTCAAACCCAGCTCTCCCACATTGCAGGCAGATTCTTTACCAGCTGAGCCACCAGGGCAGGTGATACTAATACATACATAATGGGAGAATTGGCTTGGAAAAATAAATGAGAAGTTAAAGTAATTCAGAAAACAATATGCATAAAAAACATGAAAGAATATCTTAGGAAAAATTTTCTATAGTATTAAGACATGCTTAAGTTACTTGGATAATTAAAATTGTTCACATTAAGCTCTTTGGTAATGGAAATGATGCTGTGTCACTTATATAAACTAGTAACTGCATACCTTAAAAAAAATCTAGGAAACAAAATTTTAACCCATTTAAAACTTTTCTATTTGAAGAATTTTAGTGGGTTTTGAACCCATTTGTTAATATTTTAAAAGTAATATCTTCCAATTACTTTGTAGAAAGAACTAATACCTTAAAAGGTAGAAACTTATTAATCCCATTTCAAAAATGCATTGCATGTTTGATGGATGAGATTGAAAATAAATGTTGTGTAATAACTTAGTAAGTACTTCATTTCCCTCTATCTTTTAAAATGATATTTTACTTTTTAATTATTATATCACAAAATATCAAACCAAGATTTTCTGATTTTCTAAAATAATATTTAAGCACATTGCTTTCACAAAATTAGTGAGAATATTTTGCACATTTAATTAGTACAGTAAAATGAAAAAATGTAAAATATTGTATCATCTTTATCTCATTTCTAAAAATTTCTATTTAAGTGTGGTATGCTAAATGCTTTCATCCAGTAATATGAAAATAACATTCAGCAGTTGTTTACTGATGATCAAACTTTTGAAGATCACTCTCAGAGATGAGACATTTGCACATGTAAGTTTTAGTAAACTATGAAAGGGCTTTCCAAAGGAATGAGTAGGAACACACATGGGGAACAGATTGCCTGGAGGAATTAGAGGAGACTTTACTGAGATGACCCTAAAACTGTGTCTCATTATGCACAGATAGGAATTTTTTAGTTGGTTGTTTCATAGCTATTTAATAAACTGAAGAAAAATATGACATTTCCCAAATGTTTTATATTGGTGAGGTCTGCTTAATTCAGTGATTCATGTTTCCATCAATAAATTTAGAGAAAATCTATTATCTTAGATTTAGATCTAGTCAAGTATGCGACTTTAGGTGGATGTAGAGAATGGTAGCTTGTCAAACGTGTTTCCTCTTCTCTCTATTACTGTCCCATTTTTCTCTTTACTGGGATTTTTGCTCTTGGGTAAGAGAGAAATATTTCACAACTTTTGTGGAGTGATGTTTTCATTCTAGTTATGAAGAAAATGTTATATTTATAAAACTATATAATACTGTGAAAAAGTTTTCTTAACATGGGCATCCCTCTTTCATAGCACTCACCATGATAAATTGATGTACATTATATTAATTAGTTCATACTTCTGAGCTCTTTGATATCAAGGACATTTGTTATGCCCTGTTTTGCCCCATACCTACATTTTCCTGGCCTATGCTAGGCATTGGATTGTTTCTCAAAGTGAATGATTAAACGATACAGTCACTTTCTTGAGAATTTATGCCATTTTATTTATATGTAACTCAGGTCAAGTCCACTTAAAGTGTGTATAAACTTATGATTAGTAAGTTATAAATTGGAAATAGCCAGAGAAAGAGAAGGATGCAAAGATGCTAATTATGAAAGTAGTAACTTTATTGCTACATTAAAAACCATCACAAAATCTTGTGACTTAGGACAACAATGACGTTAATTCTAATGATTCTTTGGATTTGCCTGGTTCATGTAGTGTATCATCTTCTCTTACCTGGAATCACTCATATGACTGAAATAATTAATCAGCTCAGCTGTGGCTAGAGAATCTAAGATGGTCTCACTTAGGTTTCTAGGTCCTTACTGCTCTCTGTTCTGCTAGGCCTTTCTCTCCACAATATCTCTAACCTTTCCGTTATTTAGCCTGGACTTCCGGTCATGGTAATAGAAATTTACCAAAGAGTGAAGACAGAAGCTGTGCAGTCCTTTTAGACATCAGGCTTCAGAACTTACACATCATGACTTCTGCCACATTCTGTTGACCAGAGTCACAAGTCCAGCCAAGATGCAAACCTTGGAGAAATAGATTCCACTCCTTGGAAGGAAAGTTATGACCAACCTAGATAGCATATTCAAAAGCAGAGACGTTACTTTGCCAACAGAGGTCCGTCTAGTCAAGGCTATGGTTTTTCCTGTGGTCATGTATGGATTTGAGAGTTGGACTGTGAAGAAGGCTGAGCACCAAAAAGTTGATGCCTTTGAACTGTGGTGTTGGAGAAGACTCTTGAGAGTCCCTTGGACTGCAAGGAGATCCAACCAGTCCATTCTGAAGGAGATCAGCCCTGGGATTTCTTTGGAAGGAATGATGCTAAAGCTGAAACTCCAGTACTTTGGCCACCTCATGCGAAGAGTTGACTCATTGGAGAAGACTCTGATGCTGGGAGGGATTGGGGGCAGGAGGAGAAGGGGACGACAGAGGATGAGATGGCTGAATGGCATCACTGACTCGATGGACATGAGGCTAAGTGAACTCCAGGAGTTGGTGATGGACAGGGAGGCCTGTGGTACTGGGATTCATGGGGTTGCAAAGAGTCGGACACGGCTAAGCAACTGAACTGAACTGAACTTGATAGGAGGACCTATAAAGAATATATGGTTATATTTAATCTTTCACAATGGTATATGAATTGTTGAGTATAAAATTTGTTTCTGAGCTGGCTAAAAGTGAAAGTTTTAGGTGCTCAGTCGTGTCTGACTTTTTGTGACCCCATGGACAGTAGCCCACCAGGCTCCTCTGTCCATGAAATTTCCCAGGCAGGAATACTGGAGTGGAGGTCATTTCCTACTCCAAGGGATCTTCCCAATCCAGGGATCCAACACTGGTCTTCTGAATTACTTTGGAATGTTTAAATGTAATGATTAGCATTACATTTTTTGTAATGCTATCATCTGAGCTACCAGGGAAGCCCTGAAATGGTTAAAAATGAGTGGAAAATGAGACAATAAGGTACTAGCTATCAGAATGGCAAACTAATACCAGAAGAGTCCATTTTTCTCCCAATTTTATTGAGACATAATTGGCATACAGCACTGTATAAATTTAAAGTGTACGGCATAATAATATGACACATATTTATCATGAAATTATTACCACAGTAAGTTTAGTGAATATATACATTAAGAAATAGAAAAAAATTTGCCTTGTGATAAGAAATCTTATGATTTACAGATTTCATATATAATATATAGCAGTGTTTGTTATAGTTATGTTGTGTATTTTATCCCTAGTATTTATTTTATGCCTAGAAACTTGTATCTTTTGACCACTTTCATCCAGTTCCCCTTCTAACCACCTCCTGCCTCTGTTAACCACAAATATGATATCTTTTTCTTTAAATTTGTTTGATTTTGATGTATAATTGACCTACAACTCTATGTTAGTTCCTGATACACAACAGAAAATTCAATTTTAAAAATCTCCCTAATTTTTCAAAATACGTGCAAATTATGAAGGATTCCAAAAATGCAAAAAATTAAAATGGGAGTAAAAAATAAAATGCACTTTAAAATTCTAATTACCCAGAAATAGCCATTATTAAGATTAATTATAAAAATCCTGAAATCTTTCTTTGCCTGTATTATAGATAGAAAAATGGATGGATGAATGCTTAGTTGAGTAAAAGATATAGCTATATGAATTTACAATAATTCTCTAAAGCTAATACAAAATAGCATTTTATTTCATTTAAATAGAGGCAAAAGAAAGTGCATTGAAAAGGTATATTATGCTATGCTATGCTAAGTCACTTCGGTCGTGTCTGACTCTGTGTGACCCCACAGAAGGTAGTCTAGCAGGCTCCCCCGTCCCTGGGATTCTCCAGGCAAGAACACTGGAGTGGGTTGCCATTTCCTTCTCCAATGCATGAAAGTGAAAAGTGAAAGTGAAGTCGCTCAGTCGTGTCCGACTCTTAGCGACCCCATGGACTGGAGCCTACCAGGCTCCTCCGTCCATGGGATCTTCCAGGCAAGAGTACTGGAGTGGGGTGCCATTGCCTTCTCCAGAAAAGGTATATTACTAGAGATATTATTTGCTAAACTGAGATCTCTAAAGTTAAAAAATAAATAAAATCATTAATAGCTTACAGTCATAGTTTTAACTTTTTAAACCTTAGACAAAGTTGAAAGATAAGGATGTTAGCACTGTTATATTTCCTTTTAACTACCTTCTACATGCCTTCAAATTTCTGTTTATTATATGGTTATCAAAAAAAAAAAAACACCCTTCTTGAACAGCTACTGCTGCTGCTGCTAGGTCGCTTCAGTCGTGTCTGACTCTGTGCAACCCCATAGACGGTAGCCTACCAGCCTCCTCCATCCATGGGATTTTCTAGGCAAAAGTACTGGAGTGGGGTGCCATTGCCTTCACCCAGTCCTCAATATGAGCTTATTTCATAAACCATTGCTATGACAAACCTTGGAAGGAAAGTTATGACCAACCTAGATAGCATATTCAAAAGCAGAGACATTACTTTACCAACAAAGGTTCGCCTAGTCAAGGCTATGGTCTTTCCTGTGGTCATGTATGGATGTGAGAGCTGGACTGTGAAGAAGGCTGAGCGCCGAAGAATTGATGCTTTTGAACTGTGGTGTTGGAGAAGACTCTTGAGAGTCCCTTGGACTGCAAGGAGATCCAACCAGTCCATTCTGAAGGAGATCAATCCTGGAATTTCTTTAGAAGGAATGATGCTAAAGCTGAAACTCCAGTATTTTGGCCACCTCATGCGAAGAGTTGACTCATTGGAGAAGACTCTGATGCTGGGAGGGATTGAGGGCAGGAGGAGAAGGGGACGACAGAGGATGAGATGGCTGGATGGCATCACTGACTCGATGGATGCGAGTCTGGGTGACCTCCGGGAGCTGGTGATGGACAGGGAGGCCTGGCGTGCTGCGGTTCATGGGGTCGCAAAGAGTCGGACACGACTGAGCGACTGATCTGATCTGATGACAAACCTAGAGACCATATCAGATCTGGACAGACTTGCACAAAGAAAAATAGAGAAAGTGAGGAACCAGAGACTACATATCATCTTTGTTGGAATTACCTTCTCTGTGAGATTTTACTAAATGTCCAGTAATAGAGTTTTTGTACCTAAATAACGGTTTGCTGCCACTAAGTCGCTTCAGTCGTGTCCGACTCTATGTGACCCCATAGACGGCAGCCCACCAGGCTCCCCCATCCCTGGGGTTCTCCAGGCAAGAACACTGGAGTGGGTTGCCATTTCCTTCTCCAATGCATGAAAGTGAAAAGTGAAAGTGAAGTTGCTCAGTCATGCCCGACTCTTCTCGACCCCATGGACTACAGCCTACCAGGCTCCTCTGTCCATGGGATTTTCCAGGCAAGAGTACTGGAGTGGGGTGTCATTGCCTTCTCCAATAACCGTTTAACTTACTATTATGTGAGGATATCATTAGGTTTCATACCATCCATGGGGTTTTCCAGGCGAGGATACTGGAGTGGGTTGCGATTTCCTTCTCCATTGGACTATGTTTTGTCAGAACTCTTCATTATTACCCGTCTGTCTTGGGTAACCCTGCATGGCATGACCCATAGCTTCATTGAGTTATGCAAGCCTATTTGCCACAACAAAGCTGTGATCCATGAAGGGGTATGAAACACCAGAGCCTTTGAATGTGTGGATCACTGTGGAAAATACTTAAAGAGAGTACCAGACAACTCTACCTGTCTCCTGAGAAACCTGCATGTGGGTCAAGAAGCAACAGTTAGAACCAGACATGAAAACATGGACTGGTTCAAAATTGGGAAAGGAGTGCAACAAGGATTTATATTGTCACCTTGCTGTTTAACTTATATGCAGAGTATATCATGTGAAATGCCAGGCTGAATGAATCACAAGCTGGAATCAAGATTGCTGGGAGAAATATCAACAAACTCCAATATGCAGATAATATCACTCTAATGGCCGAATGTGAAGAGAAACCAAAGAGTCTCTTGATGAGGGTGAAAGAGGAGAGTGAACAAGCTGGCTTGAAGCTCAACATTCAAAAAACTAAGATCATGGCATCTGGTCCCATCACTTCATAGCAAATAGAAGAGGAAAAAAATGGAAGCAGTGACAGATGCTCCAAAATCACTGTGTACAATGGACAGTGACTACAGCCATGAAATTAAAAGATGCTTGCTCCTTGGAAGAAAAGCTATGACAAACCTAGAGAGTGTATTATAAAGCAGAGACATCACTTTTTCAACAAAAGTCTGTATAGACAAAGCTGTGGTTTTTCCAGTAATCAGGTAAGGATTAAGTAATCATGTTGGTCCATAATGAAGACCGAGTGCCAAAGAATTGATGCTTTTGAATTGTGGTGCTGGAGAAGACTCTTGAGAGTCCTGTGGACTACAAAGAGATCAAACCAGTCAGTCCTTAAGGAAATTAACCCTGAATATTCACTGGAAGGACTGATGCTGAAGCCAACACTGCAATACTTTGGCCATCTGATGTGAAGAGCTGACTATTGGAAATGACCCTGATGTTGGCAAAGATTGGGAAGTGAAAGTGAAATTTGCTCAGTCATGTCTGACTCTTTGCAACCCATGGACTGTGGAATTCTCCAGGCCAGAATACTGGAGTGGGTATCCTTTCCCTTCTCCAGGGAATCTTCCCACCCCAGGGATCAAACCCAGGTCTCCTGCATCGCAAGTGTATTCTTTACCAGTGAGCCACTAGGGAAGCCAATGTTGGGAAAGATTGGAGGCAAAAGGAAAACGGGGTGGCAGAGGATGAGATGGTTATATGGTATTACTGACTCAGTGGATATGAATTTGAGCAAATTGCAGAAGAGAGTGGCGAACAGAGGAGCCTGCATGCTACGGTTCATGGAGTCACAAAAAGCTGGACACCACTTAGTGACTGAACTCAGATTCAGATTAGTTACCTGATTTAGTGTGCATTTGTTCCTGGAACATTCAAACTGATCACAGAGATTTAACGGTTCGTTTCATTTGTTTCTCTCAGCAGTTGATTTTAAGATGAAAAAAAAGCATTTCTTTCAATTTACATCTCTCTTGATTTGAAGTTACTAGTGAGAATTTTTATGATTTTGATTGCCATTATGACTTTTGGGAGCACGAATAGAATTAGGAGTCTCAGCCTGTCTGTCTCAAACACATTTTATTTCTGTCATTAACCACAACTTTTGAGATTTATGACATAGAGCTATGTTTTTTCCCATGAGATCATTGCTGGTGAAAGTTTTTTCCTCTAGTTTTTACTCTTTTTGTTCATTCTTGTTAGATATGGAGAGGCAGAAATTCTTTGATGCAACTCGATTCTACTATGCTAACCTGTAAGTTCAAGGCAGTAAGTTTTTAAAGAAACACCTTTCACGTAATGGAAAATAATCATTAAAAATAGAAAATGCCTTCAGCTTCAATTTTGCAGCAGCTGCAGAGGAATTTTTCATAATGATGGTTAATGTAGAAATCCTCAATGACTTTCTACCTGGTAATAGCCAAATATTAAAGAATATTTCGAAATGAAAGGTATGTTTTATGTGCAGAGAAAAATGTGATGAGATAAATCACTTTCAGGTGATCTAACATGATAGAAGAAAAGATTCACGATATTCTGAGTGTACATGGTTAGAAAGCATGGTTTAGTCCAGTTTAATGTGCAAATAGCATTTCGAGGAGTATTTCTAAAAATGCAGGTCTTAAATCAGTAGGTCTTGGATGGGACCTGTGATTCTATATTTCTAGCAAGCTCTCAGTGAAACAGGTGATACTTTTAGTAGCAAAATTCTTCACAACTGCAGACTCAGAGCAACTCTAACTAAACCCTTTAGGCCAGGAATTATAGCTTATTCATCTTTGCAAACCTGTTATCTAATGAAGTGCCTGAATAAAAGTATGCCCTGAAATATTCTCTTGTTAAATAAATGAATTGATATGTTAAATAAATAAATCACTACTAGATGCCTGGAATATTTGTATTCTTTGTTAATGATTGACAAGGAATCCTTCTGTTTTGGAGACCAGTTGCATAAATGATAAGATTGCTGCCGCTGCTGCTGCTAAGTCTCTTCAGTTGTGGCCCATTCTGTGTGACCCCTTAGACAGCAGCCCACCAGGCTCCCTTGTCCCTGGGATTCTCCAGGCAAGAACAGTGGAGTGGGTTGCCATTTCCTTCTCCAAGACATGAAAGTGAAAAGTGATAGTGTAGTTGCTCAGTCGTGTCCGACTCTTCGCGACCCATGGACTGCAGCCTACCAGGCTCCTCCATACATGGGATTTTCCAGGCAAGAGTACTGGAGTGCTAGTTTCTCTTAAAAAGTCCGAAGTCCTAATAAAACTTTTATTTAGTTGAAACTGGTGTGCACCACACAGCTACTTTGGACAACAAAATATTACTTTTCAAATATTTGAACATATTCTTAACTGGTTCTCCGTTTTGGTTGTACACTGGAATGATAGGTATTTTTGCTTTTCTAATTCTTAAATAAACACTTTGATTTATGAAAGTACTACATAATCACCTTTATTACAATAACCATTGATAATTTGTGTGTGAGCTTTCCTCAGAACAAAATTATAACTATATCAGGGGTGTGAGTGAGAATAGGAAAAAAAATCATTTTAAAATCTTGAATTGTCCTTCTGAATAATTATCCTGCATTTTGGGTTACCAATGAATTTGAGAACTGAGAACATTGTATTTTACATATAAGTATCAGCCTTACTTATTTACTTTTATATATATTATGTATGTATATATACACACATATGTATATGTAGATCAGCCTGTTAGGGCTTCCCTGGTGGCTCAGACAGTAAAGAATCTGTCTGCAATGCAGGAAACTTGGCTTTGATCTCTGAGTCAGGAAGACTCCCTGGAGAAGAGAATGGCTACCCACTCCAGGATTCTTGCCTAGAGAATTCCATGGACAGAGGTGCCTGGGGGCTGCAGTCCATGGGGTGGCAGAGTCGGACACGGCTGAGCGACTAACACTTTATCAGCCTGTTACTGGTGTTTCATATCTGATTATCAACACATAAATGATATAATTGTATTATTAAATTTTGGACCTGCATTGTATAAAGGAAATGAAACAATAAAATACCAAAGCAAGTATTTAATTACAATTTAAATGAACAGTTCATAGTTAAAATGTAGGATGTATAAATAGAACTAGCAATAGAAAGAGAGATCCTCTGTAGCAGAAATCCTTGTCCTATTCTTTACAAAATTAACCAGGTAACTTTGAGTAAATTATTTAACTACATTGCACTTCAATTGTCTTATCTGTAAATTGAAGAGGCAAATCTACCAACGTCTCTACCAACTGCAGAATTTTGTGGTATGTAACTCTAATCTCAACTAAGTGTCATAGTGTTGGTGTGGGGAAAAAAGTAACTTTTAAGCATCATTTATTCCTACACCTTTCCTTTAGCGCAACTATGTAAAATAAATTCTCAAAAATGTAAAACTTTCTTGAACAACTTGAAACTAGCCAAAAGAAAGAAAAAAATTGAGTCAATCACAGGCAGAATATAGAGGAACATGTCTTGATGGTCCAACAGATCTAAGTTTAAATTCTAAATATTTCCCCTTCTAGTTTGTGAGCCCATGACCAAGTACATTTCTTGATCTATCTGAGTCCATTAATTTAAAAAAAAAAAAAAAAAATGAATGAGTCTGTTTCCTTAAATGTAAAATTGAAGTATGAATATTTACCTGACAGGATTGCTATACTTATTAAATAGTGAGATAATTTAATTAACACATAGTGCTCAATTTTTTTTAACCCAAATGTATTTTAAATGGCTGAAAATATCTTCAGACATCCTATTTAAAGGCATAATGAGCATTAATTATAAAATATTTATGCTGTTCATTGTGTTTCATTTACTTTCAAGAATTCAATGATTACATCTTCATTTTCTATGATCAATAAAATGAATACCCCAAACTGCAGTGTCTTTTGATTAATAGTGGGACTGTTCCATGAATTGTGCTTCAGATTTTTCTCATGAGTGTTGAATCTGTTTCCTCACTGAATATAAAGTATTCCACTATGTGGATGTTTTGAGTAGGCAAGCAAACCCTTCTGCATGTGACAATATTATCATTTTCTTTCAGGAAACCCTGATAGATTGGTGTGATGAAAAGGAACTTAATTTGATATTAACAACTGGAGGAACAGGGTTTGCACCACGAGATGTCACTCCAGAGGTGAGATAGTATATACTTTACTGATATTCAAGAAGTAGATGAATTGTAATTTTTAATCCTTTTAATTTTTTTGTATGATTTTTGTAATTTTGCTAGACAGAAACGACATCTGTGGTTCTAAGAATGTGAACAGTTTGCAGTGGTTGAATATTTACATTTTTTAGAAAAAGTTTCTTGACTTCTTTTCTTTTGACTTAAACTAGATATTATCTAAAATGAGGAAGATTGAATTGGTCCAGAAGGTAATCTTGCATTTGCTCAGTGGTCTGTGGTATCGGCTGAATTTCAGGCATATATTGCCAAAGGAAGTGATGGAAGAGCTCTGACTCAGCATGGCATCTGGTCTGATGTGCTGTGTTAATGTAATTCAAAATGTATTTGATTCCTTTTTTCTCTAGATACCCTTGTCATTGGTCTCAGGTAGAATGACTCTAATTGTATAGTTAGACCAATTTTATAGTATTTGATGAGAAAGTTACATATTATATAATTTTAAATGTGAATTTAAATGCAGAATTTAATAAGCCAAGAAGCAAAATTAGTATCTAGACTGTACCTTAAGAATCACCTTCAACCTTGCACAGGAAAAAAAAACGGGGGGGAAAGAATGAAGAATAGACAGCGCTCAGTGATACAAGGGGAAAAGTCTGTCTTTGTTTTTAAAGCAGCCATAAACTTCAGCTGTAACTTTAGAGTCATATGCAGGCTTATTTTCATACTTAGACATTATTTTACTCACTTTTCAAAAACTGTTTCTTGGCTGAATTTCAACTGTTAGCTGTTTGGTTTTGTTTCTTTTTTAAAAAAATATTAAAAATTTTAAAAAATTAAAAAAAATTTTTAAAGCAGCCATAAACTTCAGCTGTAACTTTAGAGTCATATGCAGACTTATGTTCATACTTAGACATTGTTTCACTCACTTTTCAAAAACTGTTTCTTGGCTGAATTTCAACTGTTAGCTTTGTCTTGTTTCTTTTTTAAAAAATTTCAAGTCAGTATCCCATTGTATCTACTGTCTTATTCACAGAAGACATTTTTGCTCTGTACCTATATGTCCTACTCACTCTAATATAGGAGTTTTCAAACTTTAGCCTGTACCCCCATCAAAGGTAAAACAGAGTGCTGCATCCTACCCACAGTGTTTCTGATTCAGTAAATCTGCAGTGGGTACCAAGAATTTGTGTTTCTGGTAAGGCCCCAGGTAATGCACATGTTGCTGGCCCATAAACCATGCTTCCAGATTGTGGGTACCACTGCTCTAGTATGCGAAAATGTAAATTGTTTTAACAGATTGTAAAATAATTTCTATTTTTCTATGTAAAAATCACAGAAATTTTGGAAATATTATTATAACTAGGCTTATATATATAATGGTTTTGTTTTTAAAGCAGTCAGAATAGAGTTGTATTGGAAGATTGTTGGCTTCCAGTACTTAAAAAAGAAGGTGGGAGGGGAGTTCAGAATGGGGGACAGATGTACACCCATGGCTGATTCATGTCAATGTATGGCAAAAACCACTACAAATATTGTAATTAGCCTCCAACTAAAATAAATAAATTAATTTTTTTAAAAAAGAAAGAAAAAAAAAAAGTCATTTTTACATAGCTCTTGAGTCCTTAAGGGAAATGATCCTTTGGCCAATTTTTTCATTTCTTTTAAACTGGGAGACAAACTTAAAAAGATAAAACTGGAGGTAAGCCATCTCTTCTAGAGGTGTGTTTATGTTTTCTTTGTGAGAAAATCACCTACATATGTGAAGAACTTAATTTTTGAAGTTTGAGTGTTAAGTGTTTTAAGTAAATAATTTTGGTTTTATATATCCCTATTGTCTATGTAATGGTTTGATATTTTCATAATATTATTTTTATATCATAAAAGTAGAAAAAAGTTACCACAAATTCATTCACAAGTTAACAATATTATTTTTAATTGTGAGAAAATAATTTGCATCACAAAGTATTTTGTATTCCCTGGAGTTTCAAGTTTATTCCAGAACACTAGGTTGCAAATTCACACTTTTAAATTCTGGCTCTGCTACTTACGGCGTGGTGACCATACACTTCGTTAAACCATTTTGTGCCTGTTTCCAATAAAGTGAGGGAAATGAAAGTGCCTGTCTACCAGGGTAGCTCTGAGGATTCAGTGATAACTATTTTTGCTAAGACTACTAAAAGATTTTTATCTTTTGGTTAATAAAGGGTTAATTGTTTAGTTATTGCATAACTACCAAAGTGGACAAATATGTGGTATTTTTTTATATAAATATCAAATGGGCAAAAACAGTCAAATACTGAAGTATTATCCATGCAGCCTCTGTGATATTGTTAAATTTTTAAATATTTTGATGTAGTAAGCTTCATATTTTATCTTTTCTATCTCCATATAAACTGGAGATCTTGAAATTCTATCATTCTAGTATCGATTTAGCCCGAACTTTTTTTTTTTTTTTTTTTTTTGCTGTTGACAAGAGTCTGTGTCTTTCCATTATGTTGTATATGGCATTATATCAGAAATTGAGAGGTCCTTTATTATTCATTGAAGTTTTTCAGAAAACCCTAGAGAGGCTCTTATATTTGTATATGCCTATAGCAATTGCTGGCTAAAATTTGTATTAGGGTTGTTTTTAATGCGTTTAAAATACATGTAATTATGTCTTCCCTAATATCTGTTTTTGAAAACAAGTGACTTAACTGATTGTAAATATCTTGATCTTTAATGGATTTACTTTATTTCATATTTTTATACACACATACACATACACAGAGAGTATGGTTATCTACAGCAAAAGTACATAGCACTGTTAAGCCTTTGAAAAATAACTGTAAAAGCCATCTGACCACTCAAAAATAATTCTACTAATTTCTTCTAATCTTTAAATAGTTGCAATATCTAAAACATAACACTGGGATGTCAGCTAGTAATCGTGAAATATAATTTTGTGCCTGTAATAATATAGTTACTTGTCTGTATCTTATTTGTCTTAGATAATTGTGCCTAAAAAGGGAAACATATTGATAAACCATATGTGCCTATATTCAACTGTTTGCAAATCTTTTAAAATAAAATCAGAAGTTATTGACTGAAAACACAAATATTAGTGATGAGGGTAAAATAATATAAAATTTCTCCCTTAAGTCAGTAATTGTCAGTAATTAGTCTGATCTACAAACACAAAGTACAAATTGTTTCTGGGTTGTTCAAAAAAAAGGGAAGATGAAAAATACTAAATTGAATGATTAAAATAAAGCAATCTAAAGTTATTGTCACTGGATATGAACCTTAGAGAAAATGAAAAGTTTAATAGCCTTATCCAGATCTATTAACAGAAAAATGGAATAGCAACTTCAGTAAAGTGTATCCTATTTATATATTTTATAGGAATAAGACAATCAGAATTGACTTTTCTAAATTATGAATTTGTTTCTTCTTTTTGGCACCATATCTTAGAATGTGGTTCATATGATAGTCACATGCCTGCTGGTCCCCTCCCCTCCTCTAAACATGAGATATTATCAAAGCTTGCATATAGTAACATAATAATCCCTACTGTACAACTTTTTAGAGCTTTATTTGATATAAAAAGCTTACTTTTTAGTAGTAGATTGTGTTTTCTGTGAACTGATCAATGTTGGATAATCTGTTGACATTGGTGAAATGCGAGTAATAGAAATTTGTAATTATATAGAACATAAGAACTCATTGGTATACAAAGTATTATATCTTCATGTTCCACTATCACTTAAAAGTTTATATATCCAAATTAGGTATTATTACATGAGGAATCTTTCATTATTCTTAAAAAGTAAAAGTATAATTAGGATGTGTAAGTGAGGTAAAGTGAAGGTCTTTTAGAATTAAAGTATAGAAGAAAATAAAAGATTAAGAAACATTTATTTTAAAAAGAACATCTATATGATTACAAAGAAATGTTTGCTATTATGTTTTGGTAAATTAGAAAATATTACACTATTTAATATTTGTTAGGTAAAATTAAGTTTTAGCACTTTCATAGTGCTAAGCTACCCCAGAGTAAAGGGTTGTATAGTAATATATTATTATGATTATGAATTAAAGAGTTAATTAAAATCCTGCTGCTGCTAAGTCACCTCAGTCGTGTCCGACTCTGTGCGACCCCATAGATGGCAGCCCACCAGGCTCCCCTGTCCCTGGGATTCTCCAGGCAAGAACACTGGAGTGGGTTGCCATTTCCTTTTCCAATGCATGAAAGTGAAAAGTGAAAGCAAAGTTGCTCAGTTGTGTCCGACTCCTAGCAACCCCATGGACTGCTGCCCACCAGGCTCCTCCATCCATGGGATTTTCTAGGCAAAAGTACTGGAGTAGGGTGCCATTGCCTTCTCCTAGCATGCATCTTAAGTCTCATTTATTTATTCATTTATCAGATTTTTATTTTTAATCCTTGATATGTGGCTGATGCCATGCTGGATGCTGGGGTTAAAAAATGAATAAGACATGATCCCTATTCTCAACTCAGTATATCGCATGGGTCAGCAAACTATGGCCTGAAGGCCAAATTCAGCCTGTTGTAATTTTTTTGTATGAGTCGTGAACTAAAAGCATATTTTGATTTCTTTCAGTCGTCTAATGACTGAAAGAAACCAAAAGGAAGATGATATTTTGTGACATATGAGAGCTGTTTGAAATTTGGATTTCAGTGTCCATAATTGAAATTTTATTGGAACATGGTCATACTCCTTCATTGACCTATTGCCTATGGCTATGATAGAATAGAATAGTTGAATGAAAACCATATAAGCTTGCAAAGCCTAAAATATTTACTGTCTGATCCTTTGCAGAAAAAGTTTGCCAACCTCTGGTCTGTTAGATGAAAATTAGTCATCTTTATTTGCTGACTTTTAAAATTTATTTTTACCATTTCTTCTTTAGTAATTTGAAATGATGTTGAGTTTTATTTCTTAAATGTTTAATCTTAGAAGGAGCAAGGAAAGAACACTTTTCTTCCACAGTAAAGTGTATTGCCCCATTGTCTCAGTAGAGAATATAATATATAAAATAATATATAAAATTTTGAACTTTCAAAATTGATCAAATTATTGGATTTGTTAAACATTGTTTCAGTCTTAAATATCTTTCTTAGTGCTGCTGCTGCTGCTAATTCGCTTCAGTCGTGTCCGACTCTGTGCGACCCCATAGACGGCAGGCCACCACACACCCTGTCCCTGGGATTCTCCAGGCAAGAACACTGGAGTGGTTTGCCATTTCCTTCTCCAATGCATGAAAGTGAAAAGTGAAAGTGAAGTCGCTCAGTCGTGTCCGACCCTCAGTGACCCCATGGAGTGCAGCCTACCAGGTTCCTCCGTCCATGGGATTCTCCAGGCAAGAGTACTGGAGTGGGGTGCCATTGCCTTCTCTGATTTTTCTTAGTAGTACCTCCTAAAAAGTGTCCTGATCAAATTTGTCATTATGAAGTAATCAGACTAAAGAAATAATTACAAAATGTCAGGAAATTATAAATTTGATGTAAAAGATATTCATTTAAAAGGGTTTTTATGGTTCATTTTGGAGTGAAGAGGCATCTGGCAAAATGACTGACTGACAGCAATAAAATAATCTGGTACAAAGAATGAATTTTTAGAAAAAGATTATGAACTTCACAACACATATTTTGTTTATAGCTTAAAATGTTTATGTTTATTTGGAACAGATTGCTATCTAAGCCTTCCTACAAATATTTATGTATTTCATAACTTTAGGTGTGAGTATACTGTGATAGCTATCATTGTATGTGGTCATTAATCATTTCTTACATTGTAATGCTTAAAAAACAAGAATTCTGTGTAAATAAAAGGAAAGAGACATAACTGACCTGAGTTACGGAGTTAATTATACTTAATTTGTTACTCATGAAAATTTACATTTAGAAGTTATAGTTAATAGTTATAGTTAATACTGAACTTTTATAGTTAATACTGAACATTTTAAAGATCAGAAGAACTCTTTCACATTATAGCAGAAGCATAGAAAAAAATCATGTCCAATAATTTCTGTTTTTGAAAGAAAATTTAATCACTATTGCAGGTCATTTAAATTATGCAGTTGCTTTGAAGTGCCTATCAATATTCTCTAGGAAAGATTATTTCCCTAAAATATCATATACTGATACTGTGGAACCGTATAAATATTTATTGTGTAATTCTAAAATTGTTATAACTAAAGTACCTATTATACATGGTAAAACTAAAAGTAACCATATTGCAATCAGATTTTGAGATTAAAATTTTCTGTATAAATAGGATCACTAAACAATATGAAATTGGTAAGAGGGTAGAATACTAGAAATTTATACTGGAAATTGTAAAAACCAGATTCAATAAAATATACTGTCCCTTTATGGTCAAATAAGGTTATATTTTATGGTTTTGAAGGATCTCTTTTTCTTATTTTTTTGAAATAGTTCTGGACGTGGAAAATATGTTTTCATGTCTTACCTTTGTCTAAATATGTTGTGATTTAATGTACCTTTCTCATGTGATACATATATATATATGATACTAACACTGTAGAGTCAGACAGACCTGAATTTGAATCTTCTACCACTAACTAATTATGAAGTTAAAAATAATTAAACTGTTCAAACTTCATTTTACTCATCCACTCAGCAAATGCACACCTCTCTAGGTTGTTTATTTTAATAATTGAGATAATAAAAGTAGTCAGTGATAATAATTAGCAAATATATATAGCACTATGTGTCAGGAGCTATTTTAAACTCATTTAATTTTAATTCATTTAGTCTTCGAAACAACCATATGAGGCAGGTACTAACTAGAGTTGTATCTGTTTTAAATATGGAAAAACTGGGACAAATCAATTAATTGACTTGCCCAGGGTTATCCAAACTAGTAAGTGACAATAATGGATGTAAAAGGATCTCATGTAAAGCCTGGGATCTTTGTAGATCCTCATTAAATGTCCTTTTTTTCCTTTACCTTTTTCTTCCACATTTAATTAATAATATTACCTATTATGTCTAATTTATTGTGATAATCCCAAGTATTTCTGCTGCTAATCATTGTACTCTGATGCCTGTTGTTAGCTATTAACATATCTGATGGATATGTCTAAAAATTAAGGATGTTAGTCAACATTTTCTCACTACTAATTTAGGGCATGGGCAAATGACTGAGAATAAGAATGTCTATAGTTTATATTACAAATAGCTGTGAAAAGAAGAGACGCGAAAAGCAAAGGAGAAAAGGAAAGATATAAACATCTGAATGCAGAGTTCCAAAGAATAGCAAGAAGAGATAAGAAAGCCTTCTTCAGCGATCAATGCAAAGAAATAGAGGAAAACAACAGAATGGGAAAGACTAGGGATCTCTTCAAGAAAATCAGAGATACCAAAGGAACATTTCATGCAAAGATGAGCTCGATAAAGGACAGAAATGATATGGACCCAACAGAAGCAGAGGATATTAAGAAGAGGTGGCAAGAATACACAGAAGAACTGTACAAAAAAGAGCTTCACGACCCAGATAATCATGATGGTGTGATCACTGACCTAGAGCCAGACATCCTGGAATGTGAAGTCAAGTGGGCCTTAGAAAGCATCACTATGAACAAAGCTAGTGGAGGTGATGGAATTCCAGTGGAGCTATTCCAAATCCTGAAAGATGATGCTGTGAAAGTGCTACACTCAATATGCCAGCAAATTTGGAAAACTCAGCAGTGGCCACAGGACTGGAAAAGGTTGGTTTTCATCCCAATCCCAAAGAAAGGCAATGCCAAAGAATGCTCAAACTACTGCACAATTGCACTCATCTCACACGCTAGTAAAGTAATGCTCAAAATTCTCCAAGCCAGGCTTCAGCAATATGTGAACCGTGAACTTCCTGATGTTCAAGCTGGTTTTAGAAAAGGCAGAGGAACCAGAGATCAAATTGCCAACATCCGCTGGATCATCGAAAAAGCAACAGAGTTCCAGAAAAACATCTATTTCTGCTTTATTGACTATGCCAAAGCCTTTGACTGTGTAGATCACAATAAACTGTGGAAAATTCTGAAGGAGATGGGAATACCAGACCACCTGATCTGCCTCTTGAGAAATCTGTATGCAGGTCAGGAAGCAACAGTTAGAACTGGTCATGGAACAACAGACTGGTTCCAAATAGGAAAAGGAGTACGTCAAGGCTGTATATTGTCACCATGTTTATTTAACTTATATGCAGAGTACATCATGAGAAATGCTGGGCTGGAAGAAACACAAGTTGGAATCAAGATTGCTGGGAGAAACATCAATAACCTTAGATATGCAGATGACACCACCCTTATGGCAGAAAGTGAAGAGGAACTTAAAAGCCTCTTGATGAAAGTGAAAGTGGAGAGTGAAAAGGTTGGCTTAAAGCTCAACATTCAGAAAACGAAGATCATGGCATCTGGTCCCATCACTACATGGGAAATAGATGGGGAAACAGTGGAAACAGTGTCAGACTTTGTTTTTCTGGGCTCCAAAATCACTGCAGATGGTGACTGCAGCCATGAAATTAAAAGACGCTTACTCCTTGGAAGGAAAGTTATGACCAACCTAGATAGCATATTCAAAAGCAGAGACATTACTTTACCAACAAAGGTTCGCCTAGTCAAGGCTATGGTCTTTCCTGTGGTCATGTATGGATGTGAGAACTGGACTGTGAAGAAGGCTGACTGCCGAAGAATTGATGCTTTTGAACTGTGGTGTTGTAGAAGACTCTTGAGAGTCCCTTGGACTGCAAGGAGATCCAACCAGTCCATTCTGAAGGAGATCAGCCCTGGGATTTCTTTGGAAGGAATGATGCTAAAGCTGAAACTCCAGTATTTTGGCCACCTCATGCGAAGAGTTGACTCATTGGAGAGGACTCTGATGCTGGGAGGGATTGAGGGCAGGAGGAGAAGGGGACGACAGAGGATGAGATGGCTGGATGGTATCACTGACTCAATGGATGTGAGTCTGAGTGACCTCTGGGAGTTGGTGATGGACAGGGAGGCCTGGCGTGCTGCAGTTCATGGGGTCACAAAAAATCAGACACGCCTGAGCGACTGATCTGATCTGATAGTTTATATTATATGTGGATTATGAGTGATTGCATTAAGTACCTCTCCTGATATCCTATCTGAATCTACTTATTTTGTTCCTTTGTGAGTTTAAAATTTTTGGAATATGGCTTGAAATGGCCCAAATATGTAGCATTCAGGATATTTGTTAGTAATAGTCCTTTTTATCTGGAGTTTATACTTATTTTGCATCATCCAATTTTGAGTGGTATATGTCTTAGAGCTTGGGCACATTTATGACCTGTCAGTTTGCTAAAAAACATTTAGAGTCTTTGTTCAATTTAACAAGTGTTTATCAAGCATCTTGGACTTTATTGAATAAACACTAAGCTACATGTATTCCTAAAATAGTCACCTGACAAATCAAAGCAATATAAACTTAGTACTAGAAATGTTCAGCCAATTTAGACCAAAAAAATTCTTTAAAGGGAAAGATTAAGAGAGAAGTGAGCAATCAGTAAAATTTTTGTAGAAGTAGAATTTAAGCTAAAATTGAAGGAGAGAAGTAGAACTTAGATTCGGAGAGAAGACATTACCCATAGGGGGAAGAAAGAAAGGGAAATGTATGATCAAGCTCTGAGAAAGATAAAATTAAGAAAATCTTCCTGGCTAGAGCAGAGGATTCACTTTGCAAAGAAGGATGGATTAACTAGAACTATGTTATTTTAGTCTCTTTCTTAGAACAGCTAGAGTAGTACTATCTCTGGAGATGCAAAACAGCAACAGAGATTCCTTAGAAGCCAAAATTCATAGGACAACTATCAACAAAACATGCCATAAAATCATGTCATCAAGGCTTTCTAAAAGTAGATACTTTTGAAAACTGGCACACAAATGTACATTCCCCAGTAAGACTAGCATCAGTATTTTTGAAGATTGTTTCTATGCCCTGGTGTTTGTTTTGTTTTTTGAAATCCCAATGTAAGCCACAAACCTAATACCATTATTTGTATGTAAAATTTAAACTGCTGTGAAGCACCAAGTTCCAGTTTTGTAGTTCAGAAACCTTTTCAGTCAGTACTTATAATCCAGGGTTTCCCAGGTGGTGCCAGTGATAGAGAACCCTCCTGCCAATGCAGGAGACCTAAGAAGACTCAGGTTGAATCCCTGGGTCCAGAAGATCCCCTAGAGAAGGAAATGATAACCCATTTTAGTATTCTCACCTGGAAAATTCCATGGACAGATGAGCTTGGCGAGCTAAGGTCCAGGGGGCCACAAAGAGTTGGATACGACTGAACAACTTAGCACATAGCATGTATCTGATAATCAAGACATCGAGAAATTTTTTTTATCAAAGATTTTTGTCAATGCTGTACCTTATCCTTGAGTTGGCCTAAGGTTTTATATAAAATTACTATATAATAATAGAGAAATCACAGTATCTCAAGAGTTTGAGGAGAATTCAAAAGCCACTGAATGACCCTTTTATCAATCCCAGCCCTTGTGTGAACGCCTCAATTGCATATTCTTTCATGTGAGAGTCCCTGTTTGTATAATTCTAATTACTTGAAAGTCCAAATCTGCCCCCTTACCCAAGACATTTACTCTCTGTTTTATTTATACATTAAAAAAAAAGCTCTTTAGTATAATTATCCCAGTTGAAAAGTAACTGGTATAACATTAAACCATTTAGGTGACTAGAGCAATAGATGACGTTGCATTTAACAATCATGTTGTTAGGCCCTTATTCCACATAGCAACACTGCAGAGTGAAGCAAGCATTACTCTTTGAGGTGGGGATTTAGGAATTTCAAGCATAAGGCAAAAAGAAACGTTTCATATATGAAGAAAAAATTAGAAAAGGCAGAGGAACCAGAGATCAAATTGGTGATTAGAGCAACTGATGACGTTGCATTTAAAAATCATGTTGTTAGGCCCTTATTCCACATAGCAACACTGCAGAGTGAAGCGAGCATTACTCTTTGAGGTGGGGATTTAGGAATTTCAAGCATCAGGCAAAAAGAAACGTTTCATATATGAATAAAAAATTAGAAAAGGCAGAGGAACCAGAGATCAAATTGCCAACATCCGCTGGATCATGGAAAAAGCAAGAGAGTTCCAGAAAAACATCTATTTCTGCTTTATTGACTATGCCAAAGCCTTTGACTGTGTAGATCACAATAAACTGTGGAAAATTCTGAAAGAGATGGGAATACCAGACCACCTGATCTGCCTCTTGAGAAACTTGTATGCAGGTCAGGAAGTTAGAACTGGTCATGGAACAACAGACTGGTTCCAAATGGGAATAGGAGTACGTCAAGGCTGTATATTGTCACCATGTTTATTTAACTTATATGCAGAGTACATCATCAGAAATGCTGGACTGGAAGAAACGCAAGTTGGAATCAAGATTGCTGGGAGAAATATCAATAACCTCAGATATGCAGATGACACCACCCTTCTGGCAGAAAGTGAAGAGGAACTAAAAAGCCTCTTGATGAAAGTGAAAGTGGAGAGTGAAAAGGTTGGCTTAAAGCTCAACATTCAGAAAACGAAGATCATGGCATCTGGTCCCATCACTACGTGGGAAATAGATGGAGAAACAGTGGAAACAGTGTCAGACTTCGTTTTTCTGGGCTCCAAAATCACTGCAGATGGTGACTGCAGCCATGAAATTAAAAGACGCTTACTCCTTGGAAGGAAAGTTATGACCAACCTAGATAGCCTATTCAAAAGCAGAGACATCACTTTGCCAACAAAGGTTCGCCTAGTCAAGTCTATGGTCTTTCCTGTGGTCATGTATGGATGTGAGAGCTGGACTATGAAGAAGGCTGAGCGCCCAAGAATTGATGCTTTTGAACTGTGGTGTTGGAGAAGACTCTTGAGAGTCCCTTGGACTGCAATGAGATCCAACCAGTCCATTCTGAAGGAGATCAGCCCTGGGATTTCTTTGGAAGGAATGATGCTAAAGCTGAAACTCCAGTACTTTGGCCACCTCATGTGAGGAGTTGACTCATTGGAGAAGACTGTGATGCTGGGAGGGATTGGGGGCAGGAGGAGAAGGGGACGACAGAGGATGAGATGGCTGGATGGCATCACTGACTCGATGGATGTGAGTCTGAGTGACCTCTGGGAGTTGGTGATGGACAGGGAGGCCTGGCGTGCTGCGGTTCATGGGGTCGCAAAGAGTCGGACACGACTGAGCGACTGATCTGATCTGATCTGATATCTGTCAAGTCCTCTGATCTTCTTAGAATATTGTCACTGAATTAGAGCAGAATATCTGTGACTTCATGTTATTGCCATGCCTAAAAGGAAACTGATAGGGAGTAAGAAAATGGACTTAAATAATGAAATAAATTTTTGCAATTTTTTTTTGGATTATACGAGTATTATTTCCTCATACTGGAACTTGGGATGACCATGGCTGCTATTAAAGACTGGCAGGCGAGTATCCAACAGAGGCAGTAACCATTTCAGAAAATCTTAATAACAGGCACACAACTGAGAATTTATAGGAAGAATCCAAGTTCCTTTAAAAGGTGCTGAGAAGATAGAAGCAGTAAAGTTGTTGGAAGTATGACGTTTGAGAATGAACTGTTAGCAGTTTCTCAAAGAGAGAGACACAGACATCAAATATCAAAGGCAACAATGCAGAAGAAGCCATTGATTGTGCTGGAAGGGCCAATTAATAAGAGGCAATATATTATAATATTGTGTGAAGATAGCATTATAGTGATGAAGGTCATTGGGGTAATTTAAGTGTTTGTCCCCCACCTCTTCACTCCTTCCTGTAAGTTTGATTGCAACATATGATACATTACTCTTGCATGTAATAATCCTCAGGGTGAAACTTTATAAAAGGAGAAGAAAGGTCAGTTTTGATTAGGAGATGATTTTGAATAGTTTTAAAATTTTTTTAAATGCTTTTCTACAAATAGGAAGCAATGACAAAATAACTTAGTTTTGAATATTGTATAAAATGGGACTTCCCTGGTGGTCCAGTGGTTAAGACTCCCCACTTCCAATGCAGGGGGCACGGGTTAGATCCTTGTTTGGGGAACTAAGACCCCACTTGCTGTGCGGGATGGCCATAAAAAGATGCGATCTTATCATAATGTTTCTCACACTCTCAAAGATTCAACAGTGTAATTTATAGGAGACCTAAATTGTAAAAGAGGACACTTTAGTATAACCCTGTTGATGAGATTCAAAGAGATTCACATTATACTAATTCCCCACTGTTGTTAAACATGATATTTACAGATTTGGCTAATTATGTGATATGCATACTTTGATATGAATTCTATTTGTGGGTCCTATTTACTTCCTTTTCTCATATATTTCCTTCTTAATATTTTTCAAGGCTTCCCTATACTGTATCCTGTCCCTTAAGATGGGACTGCTCTGTGGGGTGATGAATGAATATCAGCATCACTATTAAATATTAATAATTAGAGGAATGAGAGATCTGCTTTTATATAATACTGAAAGTCAATCCTAATATAAAGCACCTTCCCTCATGGTTGTATCTTGTGTAATAGTAACAGCAATATTAAAAATAATGCTCTAGTTTAACTTTGTTCAAACTTCAGTTGTTACTGTTTGCCTTCTAAATATAAGATACCTTAGAAGAGGGATCAGCAAACTTATTCTCTAGAGAAAGTAAATATTTAGAGATAATAAATAGTTTAGGCTTTGTGGGCTTTATAGCCTCTATTGTAACTGCTTAACTATGCCACCCTGTCACAGAAGCTGCTATATGATGATATCAATAAATGGGCCCTGCTCTGCCTCCAATAAAACTTTATTTATGGATGCTAAAGTTGGCTTTCTCATAATTTTCACGTGTCATTAAGTATTACTCTTCTTTTGAGTTTTTTTTAATCATCTTAACATTTGAAGATTAACATTAGATTGCAGGGCATGCAAAAAACAAGTGGAAGGCAAGATTTGTCCCATTGGCTATGGTTAGCCAACCTCTATTTTAGAGCATTCCTACCTACTGTGTACACGCATCTGCTCTGTTATTCAAAAGCTCATAGTATGTAAGAGTGTTCAGAGAATTTAAGTCAGAACATTTCAAAAGAATTTTCTGAGAATTTAATAAGAAAAAGGAGTTGCCCTATAGAAATGAACACTTGTTAGAATCAAATGTGTTGAGTGCCTACCGTGTAGATACCAGGACTTTGACTTGGGCAGTTAGAAGAATGGACTTGCCATTTGCTGAAACGAAGAAGACTGTGGAAAGAGTAGGTTTGAGGAGAAAGATCAAGAGTTTTACTTTGGTCATAGAAATTTCTAACTGCCTTAAGCTGGCAGTTAGATATGTGAATCTGGAGTTGAGAGCTAGAGATTTCTCATCATGATCTCATCATGACAACTGATGAGATCATCAAGGTATTTACTAATACTACTATTTATTTTATTACTACCCCTGCTTCCCTTCTCATCCACTTTCAAAGAGGTAGGTAGTTTCTAGTAACCTTGCCCCTCTGCTCACCCACAAAGGGTAGAAGGGATCCCATTGAACAGGAACTTGGCCTATACAGGAAGGACTATTAGTTGGCCATCCTGAAATTTTGCCATGGTGTAAAGATGAGAGTGAATTTTCCCAAGTACCTCCTTGCTGGAAACTGTTTGCCCTGGAGGTAAGTGTGAAAGGGGAGGTTGTGGGGATTATGGGATGAGGGCTTCCTAAACCTTTCCCAAACCTCAGGAGTGGCTTGATTCTGAGGAAGGGAGAAGGTTCAGACGGGTTCCTATTTCCCAGTTTGTACAGCCCTAAATTTGACCTGCTTTCCTCAAACTGGGAGTCAGAAATCCCTTTTCTCTTCTGTTTTTCTGCTGCAGAAATTCCCAACATTCCCATTTTGTGGGCTCCAGAAAGGGGTAAGCGAAGACTTCAATCCCAGCTGACCATTTCCAGATTAATAATTTTTAGTGTTTTGATTTATTTTATCATCATAAAAAAATGCTTGGACCCATTTATCCCGTTTGTTTAATTTCCTTGTGGATTGTTATGTATCTATGTTCTAGGGTCATTTTGTACCCCTGGGCAATAGAGTTCAGATCCATCTGCTCTCTCCATTTATGTGCTATTTCTCTTGTGGATTCTCATGTGCAGCTTACTGATGACTATTTCCTAGATGGAAGACACTCCATTCAGGAGACTGCTTCACTCTTAATCTCATCTTTTCCTGAATGGTGTTTTGTTCCCCTGCTGACAGCTTTTCACTACCCTACCCAACTGCTTCTGATGATCTGTCATCGCTTCTCTGCTGTTCTGTCTTCCTGTTTGACTGCCTTTGATTTTTTTGTCTCTACTTTTTGCCCCCATTACTTATCTGCTGAATGATTTGAGTTCTTCACTCACTGGTGCTTTGTCCATCAGCAAATGGCCTGATACTACATATTCATCTGCTATTTTAGCATTTTTAGACTGCCCAACATTGTTTATCTGCTCTCCTACCATTCTCCTCTACTGTGGCCTTCCAAGTGCTGTGCTGTCTGTCTGCCTGGTCTTGCCCTACCCAGTCTATGCCTGTAATACTATAAGTAGGTTCAGATTGTTTAACACTTCTGTTACCTATCTCCACTTGCCTTGTGCCACTAAGTTGGACTGCTGACTGAATATGCTTGACTACTGTTCTTCTCTACCTATTTGCTGCACATGGCTGCCCAATTAGTTGACTTGAGACATTGCATTTATCGCCTATGTACTCAGCCTTGCAACTTGCTGTTTGGTCCATATTGCCTCCTTTATACTTCTGTGCGATTTAAATCTTTGGTGTTGTTCATCTATTGTCTTGTAATCCTAATCAGATTTTATTTCCAAGAGAAGTGTTGCCTACTTATTGTCCAAACATATCTTAGCAATGTAAAATCCTTTACTATTTAAGTCCAGTCCAATTTACTCCTAAACTGACTTAAATTCACTACCACCATCCTTTCTGCTTTTTTATACAACTCCACATTCTTCCTTCTATTTAGGAATAGATTTTTCTTTCTAAATCATTTATCATCTTTGCTTCAGTTGCCATTTCATATCACATACTATGTGCTTTTTGTTCCTTGTATGTGGGATCTATCAGTAATTTTCCATATATTAAATTTGTTTTCTAATTTGTTTTCCCTGGTTTCTTCAGGGCTTCATGAGGATAAATTGCTCCTATTACTTTTATCCTTTCTACTTAAGACCAGAATGAATTTTTGAAACTTTCAAGTATCATCTCTAAAAATAATAAATTTAATTGTCTTAATAGTTCTCTGTAGGTAAGATTAAAGTAACTTTCCACTCTGCTCCATTTTTTCTCTGCCACTCCATAATTTATGTACTATCATTTAGAGATCCTTTTGATGTATTTATCTTTTCCTCCTAAATTTTAGATTATCTTTTCTTGTGTGTAGGTAAACTTTTAAATTGATATTAGTGTTTGGCATCTAGAAAAAATTGAAATAAAAATTATCTGCATGTAAAGCTTATTGTCTTATTCCTTTATATTTAAATGACAAAATCAGACAAGAAGTAGAGAAGAATTGTGAAATTTTCAGTTTCAGGAATCTAAGGAGATTTAAATTGGGGAGTGTTTACATGCATGCATGTGTGTGTATGTAGACTTGAAGTGTTCTATGTGCATATGTATCCACATCACTGTGCATGAAGTGCAGAAAATGCTGAGTATCCATATTAAATTTTATTTTTCAAAAAATGAGAGGGAAAAGGAATAGGGGAAAGCTAAAAAGAGAGTGATAAACAGGGACTAGAGAAAAAGGTATGCATAGTTGGTTCTTTTCTCCTTTTTCTTTTCTTTTAGTAACAGAGGTAAAATTAATGTGAACCAAAGGACTGCTCTAGGAATATCAATAAAATTATTTCAGTAGATTTTTTAAATGTATAAAATACACACAACATAAAATTTGCTGTTTTAATCATTTTTAAGTGTACAATTCAGTGGCATTAAATACTTTCACTCTTCTGTATAGCCATCACCACTGTAGATGTCTAGAACTTTTTCAAAATCCCAAATAGAAACTCTGTACATTAAACATTCCTTCTTTCCACATTCCTTCTTTCCACAACCCCTGGTAACCTCTATTTTACTTTCTGTCTCTGAATTTGCCCATTCTAGGTACCTCATAAAAGTGGAATCATACAATTTTTCTCTTTCTCTATATGACATATTTCACTTATCATAATATTTTCAGGTTCATTCATGTTGTAGCATATATCACACATTCATTCATTTTTAAAGAATATTCCATTGTGTATATATACAATAGTTTATCTCTCCATCTGCCAAGGGATACTTGAGTTGTTTTCATCTTTTGACTATTAATACTGCTATGAACATTGTTCTACAAGTACCTTTTTTCTTTCCTTCCTTTTGGGTATTTACTTAGAAGTGAATTCAGTAGCGTTTAATACTTTTGTCTAAGGAGAAATTAAATTAGTAGTAAAGACATCAGGGAAACTACATCATTTACATGATCCAACATTAGCATGATAACAAGTCCAAGATACTTTATTAAGAGTAGAAGAAATTATAAACTTTTAGAAAGGCCACAGAAGACCAAGTGAAATTTAGAAGACCCTCTATTTAGTAAGAATAAAAGGGAGAAAAAACTGAAATAACACAAATGTTGGAGGTTTGAGGAAAGCAAAAGTGATTCTGGAAAAGGTTGAACTTAAAAAATATTTGAAATGAAATAATGCAGACTTTAAAAGAAGAGAAGAGATAAGTGTTTGAAAGGCAAGGTTTAAAGTTAATGGAACTGAGATGAGGCAACCAGGTTATATTTATAGGGACCAGTAATGGGAACAGGAATTCAGTTCCATTCAGCCATGTCCAATTCTTTGTGACCCCATGGAATGCAGCATGCCAAGCTTGCCTGTCCATCACCAACTCCCAGAGCTTGCTCAAACTCACGTCCATCAAGTCAGTGATGCCATCCAGCCATCTCATTCTCTGTCATCCCCTTCTCCTCCTGCCTTCAATCTTTCCTAGCATCAGGGTCTTTTCAAATGAGTCAGTTCTTCACATCAGGTGGCCAAAATATTGATGCTTCAGCTTCAGCATCAGTCATTCCAATGAATATTCAGGACTGATTTCCTTTAAGATGGACTGGTTGGATCTCCTTGCAGTCCAAGGGAATCGCAAAAGTCTTCTCCAAAACTACAGTTCAGAAGCATCAATTAATTCTTCAGCACTCAGTTTCTTTACGTCCAACTCTCACATCCATACATGACTACTAGAAAAACCATAGACAACTAGACAGACCTTTGTTGGCAAAGTAATGTCTCTGCTTCTTGATATGCTGTCTAGGTTTGTCATAGCTTTTCTTCCACGGAGCAAACGTCTTTTAATTTCATTTCAATTTATTGGTCTTCAATTTGAATACCTAGCTTTCTACCTAAATTGAACTCTGCATCATAGTGTCTTAGACCTTAATGGAGATACAAAGATTGGAAAGGATAGTTCTTTGTCATCAAGGAGTTTAAAACTAGAGTAGTTAAAAATGCACTAATAATGGGTTTAAGAAAAAATACTTTCAGTCCTTTAAGTGATAATGTTTTCCCTTGTTAACTCAATAAATTTTTGGTGATTTTAGCCAAGGTTCCTCATCTAAATTATCAAACACAGAAAATGATTTGAGTGACTGTTGTCTCAGTTCTCAAGGGTAGTATGTAAACTAGTACTATTTTATATGAACAAGAGAGAAATTAATTCAGTACATCTAACAATTCTCTCAGAATCTATTGAAAAAGGCTTAACTCTGTGCTACACAGCCGGTTAGGTGTCTGTAACACAAAATCCTTGCTCTCAAGGAACTTACTTTCCAAAAGAGGGAAAAAGGCATTTGGCAAAACATGCATTTCTAATATCATCCACAAATTTTTGTTATTTTCTTCTAATTATTCAGGGAAAATGTTCAAAGTCAGAGTGATTGCATATGAGGGAATCCTTTTGCCTTTTACAAGCATTATTGATTCAGGATTAAGAATGTCTCCATTTAATATCTTGTCACAGCTAAAGGATTCTGATAATACTTTAAATGCCAATAAGAATCTCTTTAATTTTAAAACCTAGGGCCTTCAGTGACAGATTAGTGATTTGTTAGCTGTTAATATACAGGGTTACCTAAAACCAAATTTATTGGTTTTATAGTGAAAGAATAGAGAATGACTAGATAAATGGGTAATTAGTGTTCAAGAGGTTGTTCTTGAATTAATTGCAAGAACAATGAGGCATTACCCCCACACAATCCAAGATACAACTGTATACTAACACAGAAAATGTTTGTTAATTTAATTTATTCTCCCTGTCAACTAAAGCTCACATTAATTCTGGGTGTCAAGAATTTCAGTTGATATTCACAGTTTTCTTTATGGATTTGATTAAGTAATCATTTGAACTTGGAATTTATTTGTCCTCCCTAACTTGATATGTGCCTTCAAACTTGAGAGCAATTACTTTCTTTCCTATTGGTCAGTACTTTAGTGATTCCTTTAAAGTAATCTCTTTAAAGTGCTATACTTAAGATAAGTTTTAGTAACCTGTTTTTTCTCCCAACTCCTGATGTCCTACTAAAGTTATTTATTTTGACAATATGGCAAAGTTTCCCGTGTCAGAAGAAAAGCAGTAAAATAGAAATAACATCTAGATTTAACTTTTTTTTAACAATGATGAACAATTTTAAAAGATTCTGCTTTACTTGTATTCATTCTGAAAAATATATTTAGTGAAAAAATAGATATTTTAAAGTATAATATCTGGAATAAAGGAAAATATGACTAAATCATTTTATTCAGCTTGTTTTATTAGTAATAAATATACTTTTTTCTTTTCTTGTGACACCTGAAATTCTGTTTTTATTTTGAAAAAAGCTTCAATTGGAAATAAAGTTGTATATTTCTTTGGTAAAGGTTAACCTGAAAAGGCAATATTTCTATCATACCTTTATTGGGCTTCAAGTTCTTTAATAAGAATATCTAAATGTCTTTTCAATCAGGAGAGTCTTTGTAGGCAACTACTCCTAACAAGCCAGTTGTCATATAATTTTTCTTTTTCTTATTTTTCCTTTCTCTCTTGAAGAACAGTAGATTATATTCAACACCTTCAAAGGAAGATGTAGCTTCCTTATGCAACCATTCTGTGGAGGAAGTTTCACTCCTTCAGTTTTGAATACCAGCAATGACAGTAGCAGGTGCTAATAACCAGTCTCTGAAACCCTTTTTCTCTTTTTCTCCCCTTGTCTCCTACATCAAGTATTACTGGTCTTGCTGACAAGCACTAACGCAATACACGTGTAGCACAGAAGATCTAGTGAAGTAAAAGGGAACATTGAGCGAAGTCAGTTGCCTCAGATACAGAAACTGGTGCAAAGCTTCTTCATGTTTAAATTCAGTCGCTCAGTCATGTCTGACTTTTTGTGACCCCATGAATCACAGCACGCCAGGCCTCCCTGTCCATCACCAACTCCCGGAGTTCACCCAAACTCATGTGCATCGAGTCAGTGATGCCATCCAGCCATCTCATCATCTGTCGTCCCCTTCTCCTCCTGCCCCCAATCCCTCCCAGCATCAGAGTCTTTTCCAACGAGTCAACTCTTCGCATGAGGTGGCCAAAGTATTGGAGTTTCAGCTTTAGCATCAGTCCTTCCAATGAACACCCAGGACTGATCTTTAGAATGGATATTTTGCATATATAGGTGTTTAATAGCATAAAATGGTGACTTTTTAATTAAGTTGTTGTTGCTCAGTCTTGTCTGACTCTTAGCGACCCCGTGGACTATAGCCCACCAGGCTCTTCTGTCCATGAGACTTCCCAGGCAAGAGTACTGGAGTGGATTGCCATTTCCTTCTCCAGGGGATCATCCTGATGCCAGGATCATACCTGTGTCTCCTGCATTACAGGCAGATCCAGGCTGAACCACCAAGGAAGCTTAATATAAAGATGAGATTTTAACTGAAAAAATATATGGTTATTTATACTCTTGCCTGGAAAATCCCATGGATGGAGGAGCCTGGTAGGCTGCAGTCCATGGGGTTGCGAAGAGTCAGACACGACTGAGCAACTTCACTTTCACTTTTCACCTTCATGCATTGGAGAAGGAAATGGCAACCTGCTCCAGTGTTCTTGCCTGAAGAATCACAGGGATGGGGAAGCCTGGTGGGCTGCCATCTGTGGGATCGCGCAGAGTCAGACACGACTGAAGTGACTTAGCAGTAGCAAGATTAGGAAAAGGCAAATGTTTTTATGACTTAAATGCATTTTATTAATAGCTTTCATTTTTTTCTGAATATAAATTTCTAAATTTATTTTGATTTGGTACTTTGAAATACCTTCCCACTGTGGAAAAACCTGGCCCAGTAAAAGAACATACCCTCTGAGGCATATCCTGTCAAAGAACATATAAACTCTCCAAGCACAAGTAAGACAGCAAAACCATCAATGAATAGGTGGAGTGAAAAGATGACTGCTAGAACTTTCAAATACAAAATGTAAGAGAAGACTCAGGTAACCATTCTTGTTTGTTGCTCATATTAGGGGAATTTGTTTAGGACAAATACTAAACCAGAAAGGATGCAGACACAGCAGAAGTATATCAAACTGTCCCTGGAGATCCAGGGTTCACTAGGGGATGATGAAATATCTGAAGAACAAAGACATACTTGCAAAGATAAAAATATAACGAGACCATCATTTATGAATCAGCAAATGGGGAGAAAAAAGGGATTCTTAGAAATAAGAAAATAAAATTTAAAAATTTTACATCTGAGGACAGATCAAACAGCAGTTTGGAGCAGTAGAAGAGAGAATTAGAATACTGAAATATGTACCTGAGGAAATTATCTCATATCAGAACTATCACACAGAGAGATGATGTAATGGAAAAAATAGAGAAATAGGGCATGGAGAGTGAAATGAAAGGTCCAAAATATATCAAAACCCCCCAAAGGAGAGACTGGAGGAAAGACCATGATTTAAAGAGATGATAGCTGTAAATTTATAGAACTGATGAAAAAAACATGAATCTACAGATCCTGAAGATATAATGTATCTCAAGAAGAATAAATGAAATAAATCGATGCCTAACCACATAAAAGTAAAACTTTAGAAACAAAACAATCTTAAAACTAGCCAGAGAGAAAGGACAGATCACTTACATAGGAATGACAGCAGGCTTTTAAACAGCATTGGAATAAAGCAGATAATAGAATATATCTTAAAAGTATTAATAAGTTATATTGGAAATTATTTTATACAAGTTTTCATTTTGTGACATATATGTGTGAAGTGTCGATTTTGAGGTTCACTTGTTCTTAATAAACTTGTTCTAAAATTTGGATAGAGAACAGGTAGACACTTAATAAAGCAGATATGTGGGCTAAAATGAACATCAAAGTAGCACTGAAAGAGACAGTGTTGTACTGGCCAACCCAGTACATGAGCAGCTTCAGGAGTATGTATGTGTATATTTTTGTGTATGTTGTCTACATGTTGGTAGAAATGGTTATATCTACTCAATCTTGACTAGGTGATGGGATTTGCTTAGTGCCAGTCTCAGCTGGTAAAGAACCTGCCTGCAATGCAGCAGACCTGGGTTTGATCCCTGAATTGGAAGATCGCCCACTCCAGTATTCTGGCCTGGAAAAGGGACAGGCTACCCACTCCAGTATTCTGGCCTGGAGAGTTCCATGGACTGTATAGTCCCTGGGGTTGTAAAGAGTCAGGCACGACTGAGCAACTTTCACTTCACTTCATTTCAGTAGGTAGAACTAACTTCTTCCTTCCTATTCCGACCAGCTGCCCTATTAAAGTCAACTATTCAGTTGCCTATAACCCTAACCTTAAGAACTCAACTCCAGGCCTGAGACATGTACTTGTGTGTATATGGACATATACATTATCCTAAGTTTTATGAAGTGTTTTTGTTTAAGGATAGACTCTATTTTGACTTCTAAATCTCAGACTTGAAGGAAATATGGATGGTTTTTGGATAGTTAACTACATTATTCTAAGTACCATAGTCTGGATGATCTGAAAAAATTTGGGAATCTTCACAGCTTAAATTAAAGATCCTGATTCTACGATGTCAGCCCAAAGTTCCATACCAAAAAAAAAAATGTAAATGTATGTATGTATGTACCTGTGTGTATACACAAGGGTACACTCACATGTAAATTATGATTCCTTGGGAGAATCTCATAATTATAGGTTAAAATATTTTATGTTTCAAATTAAGGGTGGATATAAGAGCTATTATTTACCTTTTTAAGAACTTTTTATTTTTATGATCTTTTTTTCCATTTCTATGGTTTTGCTTTTTCATTGCATAGGATAGCTGCATCTCTTTTTAGAACAGTTTTTCAAAATTGGACGCAATTATTTTTAAGTGCTTTGTTAAGAGATTTTTTTTTCCATTATAATAACGGTAAATATTTTCTTCTAACATATCAATTTTATTTAATAAATAATGTCTTCCATGTTGTAACTCACTGAATTATTTATTTCTCATTTTTTATTTTTTGAGACTTTTGTAGATTTTTCTGCTATAAAGTATAATAATTGTTTGTTTTAAGTGATTATGATAAATATTAGAAGTAGAGCATTAATTTGAGTTCAGTCAAATGTTGCCTCTTTGTGTTCCATTATTTTACAGCATCCTGGATCTTAGTCCATCCTGACCTCATGTCAGGCTGATGTTGCCTTTACAGCCTTAATTTGTAATTTATGGTTGTTACAGAAATTTTAAAAAATTATATTTATTTGTTTGGCTTATCAGTTTGAAGAATTTATTAACCACAAGTAGTTATGGATACTTACATTTTTCCATCTTTGCTTAAGTATATAATTACATTGCTATTTTTTGTTGGCCTTTGGGTGAAAACATAAATGCAGAAGGTTCTGTTCTTCTTTCTTCAAAATACATCTAAAATCTTCTCACATTCTTTTCCCAATTTACTTTGGAGGTTTTATGGTAATGTCCAAGGCTATATTCCTGGTAATTGGTATCTCTAAAACTGCTGTTTCTTGATAAATCTTCATTAAGTTTTCAAGATTATTGCTGGCATATTGCATTCTTCAAACATCTTCTGGTAATTCACACACATTCAAAAACAAACATGCCCATAACTTCTATTCTATACTGCTTCTGAGAGAGCTGTTCAATTTTCACACTTTCTTTGACTGTAATGCATAATAGCAACTTGCACAACATAGGTGACATTAGATTTGTGTTTTAGTACAAATCTCAGTATTCAACATTTGTTAAGCACTTGCTACATGTTAGAAATGGTCCTGTGCATTTTTATATTCTGTAGCATTTAAACAAAGTACAGAGATCCTTCCTCTGTCTGTATAGGGTGTAGTGCTTTTTAAACTGAAAGCACATAGCAATTAGATTTAATGGATTAATTTCAGAATTGGAGTCTACAAGCCTAAGTTTTATTGATTTACTGGCTTTGCATTATTCATTAAATTTATTAGTGAGTCTGTTTCTTCACATACAAAAAGATAATGTAAGTATCTCTTCTGTATTATATAGTATAGGAATCTGTTAAGTATTTAATTAGAGAATATCTATAGATATTTTGTAAGAAAGGCATCATAAATAAAACCTTCTGATGTGAATATTTCTCCTGTTATTGAATTATGTTGCTTAGTAATAGTATGCCTTTTTATGTTTTCAGTGTAGTAAGAGAAATAAGAGCTTTTACATGGCAGTATAAATTTATGCTGTATTAATATATAATGTTATCTATCATACTAGCATTAAAAATATTATGACACCCTTTTAGTTAACTAAAAACTTCTTTATTGTGTTAACACTTTAGTTTTATAAGAAGGATAACAAATATGATTGCCCCTTTTTACAAATGGAAAGCTGAGAGAGAGGTAAATTTCTGGAAGCATAGGAACAAAAGCTGGTATTTGTTTAATATGTGAATAATGAAAGATGATTAGGTTATAGAATGAGGCCTGATCATAAAGTGAGAGGTTATTAGGTTTAAAATCAATCTTTAGATGAGCAAAACTATAAGAGAACAAGTTATTTAATTCAAGCTACAGCATGTCCTGGGCTTGCCAGGTGGTGCTAGTGGTAAAGAACCCTCCTGCCAAGGCAGGAGGCATTAAGAGACGCAGGTTTGACCCCTAGGTCAGGAAGATCCCCTGGATGAGATCATGGCAACCCACTCCAGTATTCTTGCGAAGAGAATCCCATGGACAGAGAAATTTGGCAGGGTATAGTCCATAAGGTCATAAAGAGTAGGACACGACTGATGAGACTTGGCATGCATGCATGCACACCATGTCATAGTCTCCAAATATATATGGGTGTAGATTTCTCTCCCATCTTTACTACTGGACTTCTTCTGAGTTAAGGTTATCTCAGTACAGTAGCGGTACTGGGTTTCTTTGCTTTTAAGAAGCACTGTACTCATTTTCGTATTTCCCAATTGGCCTGTAATTTTAAAACTGAAGGTGGGATGAGAAGACAAAATAGAACACTTTATAATAATATATAAAATAAGAATGAGCTATTTTTTGCTTTTTCTCTTTTCTTAACAGTTCTTCCACTTATTCTGCTTCCTTTACCTCACTTATTTTTTTCTTTCTCTCCCTTTTTCACAAGTGCCTGTTTTGGTAAAAAACTAGTTTTGTTGAAAAAGAACTTCAAATGTGATAATTACATGTTTCTAATGTGGATACTTTCTAAAGAATCCACCAGTGAGAATTATTGTATCTTTAGGAAAAGAGCAAAGTTTTAATTTTTCTAGAATCAATTGTCAGTGAGTCATTTGCAAATAGTACTTATGAGCCTAAAGTAAGAGCTTATTTCTTTTATTCTGACTTAAGATTTTTGAGCACAGCTTAACTTATATTGTTATATGAACATTAAAAACACTGCTGTGAGGAAACTTAGTAATTATGTGTAATCATGAATAAAGTGGAAATCCAATCTGTAGACGTTTTAGGTAGCTTTTTTATGTAGCTTCTGTTATGTTTCCACTTATATACCACTAATAACATTAAAGATAACAGAATTCCAGAGTAGTTGGAATCAAGAGGCTGGGTTATGTATTCCCCAGTTAACTGACCAGACAACAGCCTTTCAGTGAAATTTCAAATTGGATCATCTTTCTACTTCGTCTTTCTTCACATTTGAGAAACAGGATATTTTTCCATATCTATATATCAACCTTTGAAGAGCATGAATTAATAATTTTTGTTCTCTATAAATTAAAAGATGTAACCAACAACTTACAATAAAGATGAACTTTATTGTTTTTCACATAATGCCAAAAATGAATAAATATGTAATGCATATATAAAAATGTGAATAATCTGTAGAAATACCACTATTTTCTCACATTTTCCTGTAACGAGATAAAAAGTAGTTCAATTTGTAGACTACTTATTAAACTATAAAGATAAATGCCATTCTTGTGAAAAATCTCTTACAAAAAATAGTTCACTCATTTGAGTTACCTTATTTTTTTGTTTGATAATTTGGCTATCAAATTATTAATATTTAGGTAAATGAGACAAATAATATGAAAAAGTACTCACTGAGTAAGGAAAGTACTCAATAAGTACTCACTAAGGAGTACTTTGGAGAAGGCAATGGCAACCCACTCCAGTGCTCTTGCCTGGAAAGTCCCATGGACAGAGGAGCCTGGTAGGCTGCAGTACATGAGGTCGCTGGGGGTTGGACACAACTGAGCGACTTCACTTTCACTTTTCACTTTCATGCATTGGAGAAGGAAATGGCAACCCACTCCAGTGTTCTTGCCTGGAGAATCCCAGGGACGGCGGAGCCTGGTGGGCTGCCGTCTATAGGGTCGCATAGAGTCGGACATGACTGAAGCGACTTAGCAGCAGCAGCGCAAGGAGTACTTACTTCTGTACATGTACTCAACTTGGTTCTTTAACAAGAGTTGGGATCTAAATGTTAACAAATGGGGTAAGATTTTTCGTAAAGTATTTAGAAATCTTTTAATCACCCCCAATGTATTTGTACAGCTAACATTATAATAAATCCTATGGTTGAGCTAGATAAATTGGTTGGCTTGCTTTAGGGCCATGTTATACAAGAGATGTGTCCGATTGCTCAGGCATGTCCAACTCCTTGCGACCCCCTGGACTGTAGCCTGCCAGGCTCCTCTGCCCTGGGATTTCCCATGCAAGAATACTCTAGTGGGTTACCATTTCATCCTCCAGGGGATTTTCCCAACCCAGGGGTCAAACTTGTGTCTCCTCTGCAGATTCTTTACCACAGCGCCACCTGGGATGCCATGTACAAAAATACTTATCTTTAAACATTAAAATCTTAACTAGCAGGTGTTATGTTAACTCGGTGGCGCTTATGGGAACTGAGGTGAACAATGATAACAAGAGACTCTTCAGTCAGCATCTCATGCTTGTTGCAAAGTATATGTTCACTGAATGGACTGGAAGATAAATTTGCCTGTGGTACTTAGATTTTTATTTTACCGTCTCTTTTGATTTTTTCGTTATAACCAGATCTTAAGTATTGTATAGCTTTAACTGAAAAACAAAATGGAGTATCTCCGTTTTGGAAAGGGTTCTGCTTCTTCTAGGAGTGGAAAAAGACTAAGAAATAGTCTTAGAATAGTAAATATCTAAGAAAGCTAGAGCTCCAAAAAGAAATACATTACAAATAGGTATATATCTCCTAAGAAAAACTGGAATAACTATTAATATTTTCATTACTTGGTTGCAGCTTCTCCTTTGTGGCAATAGTCTTTAACCATTTGGTCACATTGTTGATTCACTGATATGTTGTGATTGGTTGAAAGATGTTTGTAATTAGTAATATAAAATTAATGAAATATGTAAATGAGTGTCTTCAGTTAATTAGAATAGACATTGCCTTTATAATAATGTGACTCGTACTTCCACTGTGCTTCTTAATTGAGGGGAGAAAAGAGTAAATTTATAGTTGTGTTCCTTAAACATCCCTAAGAGCCCTCTAGGTAAATTTTATTCATCCCTTGTGGCTCAGACAGTAAAGCGTCAGCCTACAATGCAGGAGACCCGGGTTCGATCCCTGGGTCGGGAAGGTCCCTGGAGAAGGAAATGGCAATCCACTCCAGTACTCTTGCCTGGAAAATCCCATGGATGGAGGAGCGTGGTATGCTACAGTCCATGAGGTCGCAAAGAGTCAGACACGACTGAACGACTTCACTTGGATATAGTCCTGAGGAGAAAATATATTAAAAATAACTTCTCTGTACCGTGGGATACTTATAGGGACAAAATATGGATTGTTTATTGTAACCATTTTTTAAAGTGTAAAATAAAATTTATGTAGTTGGCTGGCATTAGTGAATAGAGTCAGGAAAGTTTAATTGGTTGGCATTAAACTGCCTATTTTTACCTAATTTATCTCCTCACTAAGGTCTATATTTTGCTCTGATGAAGGATCATTAAATTTATTTCAGTCTGTTTTACAAAATTGAATATAAGGTAATTATGAATATTACAGCAAGTTGTGTACATTATCATTAATCTATCTCATTTCTCCTGTCTGTGGTGTGTTTTTCAAAGTATAGTCCTCTAACCAGGATCACAAACATAACCTGGAAACTTGTTAGAAATGAAAATTTTGAGACCCCAACTATACATTCTGAATCAAAATCTCTGGGTATGGCCCAGCAGTCATTGTTTAACAAGGTTTCTGTAAGATCCTGATGCACGCTAAAGTTTGAGAACCACTGCTGTAATCATATTCCACCTGGATAGCTTAGCAAGTTTACTAGTGTTTCCAAGATAGTCTTTATTATCTAAAATTGTTTAATTAGCAGAAGACTCTGTAGTAGTTGTTAGGAAATTGTATACTCAAGTAACAATTATGTAAATATTTATGTACAAATTATACCTAATTAACTAAAGTATGTCTGTAAAAATAAAAGCACTCTACTGTGTCATTTTTTTACTACCACCATACATACAAGGAATTTCTACGCATTTACATTTACCTATTGTGTGTTCTGTGCATACTTGAACATCATTGCCTGTTGGCAATAACATTTTTCAAGGTGATTTTTTTCTATGAAGGTAAAAATGGACCCAGACTTCGTTGACAGGTTCCCTGGGCTATGGAATCATTATTTATGACACCCTTTTTTTTTTTTTTTTGGAACTTGAGCAGTCTTTGAAGCATCTTTTTGACTTTAATGTTATCTTCAAAGTGTCAAGGGTAAAAGAAAAAGATCACAATAAGTGATTTTCCATGGAAGTTGCAACCTTCAAAGTTTAGCAAGTATCTAAAAGTTAAAAATAAAATCTTATTTAAAGATTGTAGGTAAAAGGTAAATCTAAGTAAACCTCATTGTTTTGGAATCTACTAGTGCAAAAAAGGTTATATCTGAAGCAAGAATATAAATTTCTATTTCTCAAGGACAAAAAGAATGTGGTAATCAAATTAATAATAAAGTGGGAAACAACTTAAGCTAAATATTAATAATAAAAATGATTTCATACTTTTAATGGCATCTCTTTTGCCATTGATTGTGAATAGATAAAGATTGCTTGTTACCTACTTGTTAATAGATACTAATAACCTTCTTTTATCTATATGTATCATCCTAGTATATATGATCAAAGGAATAAAGCTACAGTTGTTAGAACTACTATTATATTTGGATTTTCTAATAACCTATACAGATATTTTTTTCTTATTTTATTCCATATTAACTTTTATTTTCCTGCTTTTTGCCTTCTAGTTTAGCCTTCCCATTTACAGTTCACAAATGTTTCTACCCAGCTCGTGCCCTCCTGTTCATTCTTCTAATCTCTACTTTGTTTGGCTGTTTGTTCCTTTAGATACCGTGATTTCAGTATTCATCTTCCTGCCCGCCACTGCCAATGTTCTTATTTTGGGGTTCTTGCTCTCTCTTCTCTTTCCCCTCACCTTTGGTTTTCAACCACTGTTGCTAGGTTTGGTTTCTGGATTTTTGAATTGCATCTCTTTTCTAAGTGGTATAATAAAAACTATGAAGATGTAAGATTGGAAATGAGAGGCCTAGAGAAAATTGACAAGTATTGAATACCTACTCTATGCTAGGTGATTTACTCATATAACTTAATTCTCATAAAATGTAGGTATGCTTAATTATTAGCTCCATTTTGTTTGTAAGTACACCGAAGCTCAGAGGTAAAATATTTTGTTCTAATTACAAAGCAAGTAAGTGATAAGGCCAGATGTCAAACCTATATGGGTTCATTTATTCACTCCTCTTATTCAACAAATATTGATTATGTATTCTATATGTTGGCCACTATGGTAGGGGCTTCACCAGATCCAGTCCTTACTCTCAGGACCTTAACGATGTGGTGGTATTGTCTGACTTCACAGATGTTGATCATTTTGCTACACCAAACAGGGAAAAGATACATTTGATGTAGATGTGAGAAAAACTATATTTGTGCATTATTTAAGAAAATATAAGCAAAAGCGTTGGTTTGTGTCTAGTCCTAGAGTCTCCTTCCTCACTCAGCACCAATGCTTTTCAGTGGCATCACTGCTCTACATGTATTTTCCTCCTATGTTCTCAGCTGTACAAGATTTATGTCTATAGGCCAACATTCTGTAGAAAGTCTTGGGAAAGAATTAGCTGTCTCTCCTAAATTACATTTGGAAAAGAGAAAGTCCTCTGTGTAGGAATACATACGTTCACCCATCTCTCATCCATATATTTACTAATACATTATAAAATATTCAAGATGACTTAGCCAAATACACAAAACATGGCAGAACTTTTAATAAGATAAATGTGGAAAAATAGGGCAAGGAAAAATAAGACGATATTAGGTTGTATTCAGTGAAAGTATTAGTTGCTCAGTAGTGTCTGACATTTTGCAATCCCATGGACTGTGCCCGCTAGGCTACTCTGTCCATGGAATTCACCAAGCAAGAATACTGTTGTAGGTAGCCATTACCTTCTCCAAGGTTTCTTCCCAACTCGGGTGAAACTCGGATCTCCTGCATTGCAGGGAGATTCTTTACTGTCTAAGCTGCCAGGGAAGCCCCATGTATTCAGTAAGCCTACTTAAAAAAAATTCATAAATTTGTCTCTGTTCTCAAGGATAACTTGATTCACAATCATTATAATTTTAAAAACAAACTGGTATCATAAAAGAATGCCCATTTCTAGTTGTGATACTTAAAGAATTTCTTCTAAAGAAGACCTTGGTGTAGTGTGGTGAGCAATGGCCTCAAATACTTGCTAATAAATATGAGTTTTGCTGGGCCATTTAATTGTATCCCACTGCATACTACAAAAGCAAAGTCCAATAAAACAATTCTTTTAAAATTGGGACTATCCAAATCCATAGTATATCTTAGAGGATCTAGAAAAATGAATGAATTGCATGTCCTTGAGAAATGCTGGACTGGAAGAAACACAAGCTGGAATCAAGATTGCCGGGAGAAATATCAATAACCTCAGATATGCAGATGATACCACCCTTATGGCAGAAAGTGAAGAGGAACTCAAAAGCCTCTTGATGAAAGTGAAAGTGGAGAGTGAAAAGGTTGGCTTAAAGCTCAACATTCAGAAAACGAAGATCATGGCATCTGGTCCCATCACTACATGGGAAATAGATGGAGAAACAGTGGAAACAGTGTCAGACTTTATTTTTTTGGGCTCCAAAATCACTGCAGATGGTGATTGCAGCCATGAAATTAAAAGACGCTTACTCCTTGGAAGGAAAGTTATGACCAACCTAGATAGCATATTCAAAAGCAGAGACATTACTTTGCCAACAAAGGTTCGCCTAGTCAAGGCTATGGTCTTTCCTGTGGTCATGTATGGATGTGAGAGCTGGACTGTGAAGAAGGCTGAGCGCCCAAGAATTGATGCTTTTGAACTGTGGTGTTGGAGAAGACTCTTGAGAGTCCCTTGGACTGCAAGGAGATCCAACCGGTCCATTCTGAAGGAGATCAGCCCTGGGATTTCTTTGGAAGGAATGATGCTAAAGCTGAAACTCCAGTATTTTGGCCACCTCATGCGAAGAGTTGACTCACTGGAGAAGACTCTGATGCTGGGAGGGATTGGGGGCAGGAGGAGAAGGGGACGACAGAGGATGAGATGGCTGGATGGCATCACTGACTCGATGGATGTGAGTCTGAGTGACCTCCGGGAGCTGGTGATGGACAGGGAGGCCTGGCGTGCTGCGGTTCATGGGGTCGCAAAGAGTCGGACACGACTGAGCAACTGATCTGATCTGATCTGATAGGTAATTCTCATATGTAATTTGTCAATTTAATTTTTCACATACTAGATGACAGTGAGTTTAAATACTCTTATAAGTTTGTTTTATTCACTGTTGCAGTATCATTGCATAGAATTCTACCTAGTACATAGATGTTTAATAAGTATTTGTTGTATGGATGGATAAATGCTGTGCTTTGAAGTATCTAGTGAAAGACTTCCTCTTAGCTATCTGTTGATATTTTCTTCCTTGTCCTTAAATAAAGCATGCTACTCTACTTTGGAGTACATCATCTTTATGTGGACCTACAAATTCATGAAATGTCAGACATTGCTTAGGTGACTTTTTCAAACCGATAATAAAATCAATATAAACTCTATGCAAAGAGTTCTTTTAAGATTGTTCTCAGTAACATGCCTTCCTTGATTTTTTAGGGCTTTAAGATTTTAAGGTTCCGAAGAAGTTGTAAACTTCAGTAAAGCAATTTTAACGTGGAAATAGACTTTCTTCCCTGGAGACCTGAAAATCATACCAGATTTATTGAATTTGGAAAACATGGGGGTAGATTCTGTATACTAGCTGAACAAATTTTAGCTGTATATTTTAATGAAAGTGGTTAACTTCCAAACTTAAGAATTTAAGAATGTCTATTTTTCCTTCCTGCTCTCCCTTTATTTTTAAAGCAGGTTTTATTGAAAAGTATTATGTTAGTGTTAATTGTTCTTTAAAATTTCTGACACTATTAAATATTACATTATGCTGGGATTCAGTGAACCAGTAGATTATATCATCTGTTAATCCTTTATCCTATATAACTAAGTAATTTATATACATCTTAAAAGCTTATTTATAACATCAACTGGATGTAACACATAGTAACACATTTTAACTGCTCTTCCCAGATTTCTTACTCTGAAAATCTGTTGAACTATTACAGCAACCTGCGCCGTCATTTTAAAATGTAGGTTATTAGGCTAGATGAGACATTTATCAATGTAAAGGTTGCCTAGAGCAATGGCCTTATTTAGAATGATCACTCTACTTCTAATGAAATATTGAAATATCAAGCTTTCACTCTGTTTTCCATAACTTGCTTTTTATTTTGTTTGCCTTTCTTCTTATTTACTATAATACTTTATTTTGCAAGCTTTCTTCCTGTGTTGCTCCCAATTATTATAGCGTGCTACATATGTAAAAAGAGGATTAGAAATGAATTAAATCATGTACTTCACTCCCAACTTTAGCATAAAGCTTATCTTTGCCATCACATTATGATAATATATTCATATTTCGGTTGACCTTTAGAAAATGAAATTTTCTTGCCTTCACCTATTCCACATTTAACCATACTTGTCTTAAGAATGCCCTATCTTAAAACTTATATACTTAAAGCTTATCACTTTATTAATTCCTTTTTAAAACAGATATATAATTTATATTGAAGATTTGGAAAAGAATCTAGAGTTTTTCTTCTACCCAATTTATGGAGAAAATTGACTTGATGATTTGTTGAGTTCCATGTATTATATCATAAAATCATCGAGCTAGGAGAGATACAAGGGGTTCTCAGGTTTTTAGGGACTAATTATTTCAAGAGTAATAGACAAAGGAAAATACCCAGATTTCTTGTTCTGTGAAAATCTGTTGAGCCATTTTCACAATCTGAGGCTTAATTTTAAAATTAAGGTTATTAAGCAAGATGAGATTGCTGTCAAACACTTCTGAGTTATAAGGGATAAGAAAAATCTACTAATATAAAAGTTCCCTCAATGTCCTGGTTTTCAGCTTTTATTCAGTGGTCCCAAAGAATTGAATCTTTAAGCCTTAAAAAAAAATTGGAGCACTACAAAGGATGGTTTATATTAATAGACAGCATGATCTATAATTATTTTTAAGTTAATTTTGCTACTCTGCCTTCCTTATTTTTGGTTAATTTCACTCAGTCTGCTATTTAATCTTTAATTACAGGCCACAAAAGAAGTAATAGAACGGGAAGCACCAGGGATGGCCCTGGCAATGCTGATGGGATCACTTAATGTTACACCTCTGGGCATGCTCTCTAGGTAAGAAAGTCACCAAAGTGGTGCAAAGAAAATTAATTCCACACCAGTAATCACTACAATAGACTGAGAAACCCAAGAAACTTTATAGTCATACCACTTAATTCTGCCCCCACCTCCCAAAGTCTCAGCATCCTGTCTAAATCTTGGACACAGTTTCTTTCAAGTTCTTTATCCTTTTTTGTTTTATTTTTTTGCCTATTAGGTTGAAACTTAGAAAATATCATATTATTGCTGAAAGTAATCAATTATAACCCTAAGAAGAGTCCATTTTTTAAGATGCAATATTTCCTTTTTTTGTGATTATAGTCATCAATTAATTTTCCTTAGTTGTCATTAAATCCTAATTTAATAAGACTAAGCAATAGAGTCTTTTAATAGGTGTTTACAGGTTAGAAACTTAATTTCCATTTGTAAATAGGCATATTGATGTGTGGTCATGAAAAGAAAATCAATAATACATGTTCAAAGTGTTAGTCACTCAGTTGTGTCAGAGTCTTTGCAACCACATGGACTGTAACCCGCCAGGCTCCTCTGTCCGTGGGCTTTCCCAGGCAAGAATGCTGGAGTGGGTTGCCGTTTCCTAGTCCAGGGGATCTTCCAAATCCAGGGATGGAACCTGGACCTCCTCCATTGCAGGCAAATTCTTTACTGTCTGAGTCACCAGAGAAGGCTAGTATATTAAATTAGTATATTTAAAACTATGATTCATTGACCTACATGGTGACATCCATCCTCAATTTAGATTAAAATCCCCTTTAACAGGAACAACAGACATCATTTAAGGTAAAGACAGAACTGTCAACTTAGAATCTGTTGATTTAATGACCTTTGATTTACATAGTTGATCTCAGAGCAATCTAGAAAATACATAGTAACTTTATAATTGGCAAGATTTCTCTATCAGTATTTACAGTTGTTTATTCATCCTGTTTGCAAAATGAATATAAAAGTAAATATGTCTATTTAATACATAGAATGAGTTATAAAGCCCTTTCTGTTACTTAAACTAAGTTTGTATCCTATAAGTGGCAGCCACTTGAAGCTCAGCTACAGGGAAAAGTGAGTGGGTCATCAATTACTGTACTTTCTTTCCTGTTACAAGTACTGTATTATAACATTTCATATAATAAGACCAAGAAAAGAACTAAAGAAACTTGATACTTTTAATTTAAAAGTCCATGCTGCTGCTGCTGCTGCTAAGTCGCCTCAGTCGTGTCCGACTCTGAGCGACCCAATGGACGGCAGCCCACCAGGCTCCCCCGTCCCTGGGATTCTCCAGGCAACAACACTGGAGTGGGTTGCCATTTTCTTCTCCAATGCATGAAAGTGAAAAGTGAAAGTGAAGTCGCTCAGTCTTGTCCGACCCTCAGCGACCCCATGGACTGCAGCCCTCCAGGCTCCTCCGTCCATGGGATTTTCCAGGCAAGAGTACTGGAGTGGGGTGCCATGCTAGTCTTTAACAAATTTACACTGATGCTCTTATGCTGTTCTTTTTTCACCCTTACTTACATTACCTGCCCATAGGAGATCACAGGTCACCTCTGGTCCCTTTTCTCTATGGAATCAAGTAGTAGTCCTTGAATATAAGAACTCTTTCTTGGCATAGAAGGAATATAGTCAAGATAGAATTAAACTTCATCTCTTGTTAATTACTTTTTAATAAAAATCTAATTCAACAAATTCTTAAATTATTATTATTCAAAATAATCTATTTGTCAGGCCTTGTATTAGCCATTAGGAATACTAAATATGGAAAGAAAAGTAAGACATGGTCCTTACCTTAAGGATCCCCTGTACATCTGGAGAACTTTTTCCTTATAACTGTTAAGGTAACTTCTTAAATTGAATGTAGCTTTCCTGATTCAGTATAGAAACAGCGCTTTTGCCTTATTGAAAAATTTTCTGGATTAATGTCCCCTCTGCCTTCTAAATTCACATAATTACTGAGTACTAGCCTGCCCAGTGAATGAAAATAAATTAATAGGAGCTGATTTTAAGCATTTTGGAATGAGTTCATCATTCTTAGGCTGAAGGCTTTGAAAATTAAAACGTATATACAGCATGGTAATAGATTCTTCTGACTTTTATTTCCATTACCTGTTAACTGAGAGTTTATTTACAAAATTGAAACAGAGATAGTAGTCCACATGAGTTATGGAAAAGGAATTATGGGCTATTTCCCTTAATGTTTATTTTTTGTATGCTTTTCAAAGCATTAAAAAAAATTTTTTTAAATAGCCTTGATTAAATTGATGCCTCCTTTCTATAGAATTTTTGCCTTGTATGTACTTGAGGCTCTGTACATGCTTATGTTATAGCACATGCTATGTTATAATCATTTACTTTCTTGTCTGTTTTACCTAATTTGTATAAAATAAAATTTAAGATCAGCTGCTTTATCTTATTCATTTTACATCCTCAGCTCCAAAACAGTTTCTGACACATAGTAAGTACTCAAAAAAGGGTTTATTTTTATGATTACTATTGCTAACTCAATGTTTCATCCTAGTTTTAATAGAATATTTTTCAGGATAAAGTAATACATCAAGTTGGTGCCTTGCCTTCCTATTTAATACTTAACAATTTAATAATATAATAATTATTTAGTTATTTACTTAAGTAAAATTACTTAATCTGTTTAAATGGCTTCCATCTATTTCGTTAACTTAATATTTTCCGGGTTTGTTTGTTTTTTTTTTTAACAAGTTCGAAGATTGTAGTAAATAATGGTTAAGAGCATCATCTCTGAACTCAAGATTGCTTGGGTTGTATTCTGGCTCTGTTACTAGCTATATCACATATTTCTTTTTCTCATCTCTACAATGAGGATGTTAATAGTACCAGCCTTCTTGAGTTAAGTAAACAAGTCCATTTAAGTGCTTAAAACAGTTGATTCATAGTAAGTTTAAGTGTTGATCACCATTGTGTTGTTACTGGTTCAGAGTTCCAGTTCTTAGATCGAGTGTGCTAGCAAAACCTTTTAATACTTTCATTCATCTGGAAATGTCTTTATCTTACCTTTATTCCTGAAGGATATTTTCACTAGATATAGAATTCTGGATTAACAGTTCAGTATTTTAAAAAGTGTTATTCCACTCTCTTCTGGCTCCATAGTTCCTATGGAGAAATCCACAACCATTTGAATTGATATTTCCTTATACGTGTTATTTTTTATTCTCTGGATGCTTTGAAGATATTTTTTCTTTATCTTTGATTTCAACAATTTGATTATTATGTATCTGGATGTGGATTTTTTTTTTTCTTTTTGATTTTATGCTTTTGGGTTAAAAGAGTTTCTTTTACTATGTCTTTAACCAAATTTGGGAATTAGCCATCAAGTTTTCAGATTTTTTCTTTTTCTGAACGTATCTCTTTCTCATTTACTTCTGGTACTTTTGTGACATGAATTGCACATACTTTAATAATGTATCACAGGTCTCTGATGTTCACTTTTTTTAAAACTCATTTTTGTCCTCTTCTTCAGATTGTTTATGTTAATCTATCTTCAAGTTCATTGACATTTTTCCTCTTTCATCTTAATTTTGCCTGTGAGCCTAGGCAGTGAATTTTAAAATTACAGTTGCAGTATTTTCAGTTCTAAAATTTATATTCAGCTATTTTTTATGGCTCTATTTCTTTTCTAAGAACTTCTCTCTTTGCTTTTATTTCAGAAGGGTTTACCTTTATTTCATGGAAAATGGTTTTATAATTGCTGCTTAATGTTGTTTTTCTGACAACTCCAATATCTGAATCACCCTGGAGTTGACATCTGTTGATTTTCTTTTTCTGTAATAGGTGGTCAGATTTTCTTGATTTTTTTCTATGTTGAATAATATTGGATTATTTATCTTTTAAACTTATAGCCTCTGTTAAAATTCTCTGGAGAGAGTTAGTTAGCTAGTTTTAGCAACCAATCTGATTGGATTCATGTTGAAAATTCTGTTTCACCTTATATGGATGGTGAGTCGGCCTTTGCTATTGTTTGGGTATGCCAGCACATGAACGATTTAGGAATTAGCTTGAGAATTGGTCAGTGGGGTGTATATATATATATATGTGTGTGTGTGTGTGTGTATATATATATATATATATATTTTTTTTTTTTTAACCTTTCTTATACTTCTTTGAGTCTGTCACACATGCTTAGCTCAGGAGTAAGCCTGGGACTTGTGTCAGTTCATTCTCAGAATTAGGAAATCCACCTTCACCAGCTGTCTCCTCTCTAAGCATTTCCCTATACTCTACAGTTCCCAGTTACTGCTGTACAAGAAATAGCTTCTAGCCAAGGAAACTGGAATAGAAGATATTTCTTGTAGAGTATTAATCCCCTATGCTATTACGCAGTTCCACACAATTGGACCACCTTCAGGGCAAAGGCAAAAGAAAAGGAAAAAATAAAAAATAACAGAGCTTCTTCTCACTCACACTTCTAGACTTTAGCCAGATAGATGTCTTCTAACTGGGTTCTTCTGCTTATACCATCATGACCATAGTAGTGCAGCTCTGTAACTGGAATTAGCCCCATTCAGTGTTATTATTCAAGTTCTGACTTCTGTCCCCAGTCTATCTGCAATTATTTATGTTCAGAGTTCTCAGATAGTCAGTCTTTGATATTTTCCCCACAATCAGTAGGAGAGCCTTAGTTAAGGTTCTGCTATCTTGGTCAACACTCCTGGAGAAAGAACTCTATTTTAAAAATCAGATCTTTGACTTTATAACTTAGCATTTACTCTCTAGGTGACCTTGGGAAATTTATTCAGCTAAGTTTAGCACTTCCAGTCCTAGTAGCTAATTGAATTGCCCACAAAATTGCAGCATATAAGCTCCCAAATCTATAATTTATACCCTACGCACTTTTTAAAGAGATCAAATACTTTTGGTTCTAAATGTCATTAACAGTAATAGAGCAACCACTGTGGTTACACATTGAGGCATAATTTATCCTTGTTTTATTCTCAGTTCAGTCATTAACTTGATTTGTAATCTCTACTTAGTTTTTTAGTAACTTCACATAGCTCATGGAAATATTATGAGGTCCTATGTAGATTTCCTCACTAAGAAAAACTACTATATGAATATCCAAATTTGTAAAAGGAAAAAGTAATAAGCAGTTTTTCATTTTATAAAGAGATTTACTATTGTAATACTTAATAACCCATCTTTCAATTGTTTTAAATATTTAGCTTATTTTTTTATTACATGTAATTTTCCATAATGCCTCTATCTTCTGAAGTAGGAGATGAAGTCTCTAGTTAGTTTTTAATGTGTGAAGTAGGACTAATCATTTTTCCCATGATTTATTGCCAATTTGATCTCAGCCTCATCTAGTCCATGACTGAACATAAACACTCAGACACATGCACTGCTATTGGGGAGCAGTTAACTCTTTCCATTTGGTACCAAAAATAGTTTCACACAACTATTGTTAAAAAGTTTTTTAAGGGAAAATATATTTAAGGAAAATACATTGGATTTAAATTTTTATAGCAGTGAATTCACTTAAAGGCAATGCCAAAGAATGCTCAAACTATCACACAATTGCACTCATCTCACACGCTAGTAAAGTAATGCTCAAAATTCTCCAAGCCAGGCTTCAGCAATATGTGAACCGTGAACTTCCTGATGTTCAAGCTGGTTTTAGAAAAGGCAGAGGAACCACAGATCAAATTGCCAACATCCGCTGGATCATGGAAAAAGCAAGAGAGTTCCAGAAAAACATCTATTTCTGCTTTATTGACTATGCCAAAGCCTTTGACTGTGTAGATCACAATAAACTGGAAAATTCTGAGAGAGATGGGAATACCAGACCACCTGATCTGCCTCTTGAGAAATCTGTATGCAGGTCAGGAAGCAACAGTTAGAACTGGTCATGGAACAACAGACTGGTTCCAAATAGGAAAAGGAGTACGTCAAGGCTGTATATTGTCACCATGTTTATTTAACCTATATGCAGAGTACATCATGAGAAATGCTGGACTGGAAGAAACACAAGTTAGAATCAAGATTGCTGGGAGAAATATCAATAACCTCAAATATGCAGATGACACCACCCTTATGGCAGAAAGTGAAGAGGAACTCAAAAGCCTCTTGATGAAAGTGAAAGTGGAGAGTGAAAAGGTTGGCTTAAAGCTCAACATTCAGAAAATGAAGATCATGGCATCTGGTCCCATCACTACATGGGAAATAGATGGAGAAACAGTGAAAACAGTGTCAGACGTTATTTTTCTGGGCTCCAAAATCACTGCAGATGGTGACTGCAGCCATGAAATTAAAAGACGCTTACTCCTTGGAAGGAAAGTTATGACCAACCTAGATAGCATATTCAAAAGCAGAGACATTACTTTGCCAACAAAGGTTCGCCTAGTCAAGGCTATGGTCTTTCCTGTGGTCATGTATGGATGTGAGAGCTGGACTGTGAAGAAGGCTGAGCACCGAAGAATTGATGCTTGTGAACTGTGGTGTTGGAGAAAATTCTTGAGAGTCCCTTGGACTGCAAGGAGATCCAACCAGTCCATTCTGAAGGAGATCAGCCCTGGGATTTCTTTGGAAGAAATGATGCTAAGGCTGAAACTCCGGTATTTTGGCCACCTCATGCTAAGAGTTGACTCATTGGAGAAGACTGTGATGCTGGGAGGGATTGGGGGCAGGAGGAGAAGGGGGCGACAGAGGATGAGATGGCTGGATGGCGTCACTGACTCTACGGATGTGAGTCTGAGTGACCTCCGGGAGTTGGTGATGGACAGGGAGGCCTGGCGTGCTGCAGTTCATGGGGTCGCAAAGAGTCGGACACGACTGAGCGACTGATCTGATCTGATCTGAAGTATTTTTTAAAACATGCTAAAATGGCATGCATCATTTAAAATAATAATTGTCAATAACAGTATTGCCATCTTGAAGTGCTTCTGTTTTTTAACCTAAGATAAAATATACTTACTTTATAAAAGGCTGTGGAAGGGAACTGGGAAGAAGACAAAAGAAAGGAATCCATTTCTTGACCTAGACAACAATTGGACTAACAGAATCTAATACAACAATTTTGGATATCTTGAGTATATTCAAAGGCTGGCAGCTTCCAGGGGTTGATTTGGCTGGTAAATTGTGGTTAATTTTAATCGGTTTTCCCCCCAATAGTATTATCTATGTACTCCCCAACCCCCTAACTGCATGGCAGGCAGCCAACACTAGCATGCTTGTGGGAGACAGAGTGGGCAACTAGAACCTCATCTGTCAAATATTAGGGATATAGGTTTTATTTGTAAATTATTGCTTTGCATTGTAGAGGTACAGACAAAGGCAGATTACCATTGTTGTAATTTCCACCAAATGAAATTACTTCAAGGAGAATTAAAGGGACAGTGCCTTTTTTTTTTTTTTTTTTTTTTTTAATGTCCCCTAGACTTTTCTCTTTTCCCCCTTTTGGAAGCCAGATATTTAAGGATTAGGATACCCAAGAGCAAACACTTAGAAAAGGAAATTTAAAAAGTCATTGCACATGCCCAAAGAGAAATGCAGATTCATAGAACACCTGGGATCACCTTAGGTTTACACCTCAGGCTGATCGCAACAAAGAAACACTCTACAACAATCAAAAATAGAGCAAGATCTGAAGGGATGGGAGGAGAATATGATTTCTAGAATTACCACATTATAAGATTCAGATGTTCAGTTTTCAACAATAACAACACAAGATATTTTTTAAAAAAACAGAAATGTGGCCCATTAAAAGAGAAAAATAATTTGACAGAAAAGACTCATGAGGATGACCAGATGGTAAACTTATTAGACAGAGATTTTTAAAGCAATTGTCTTAAAGATGCTCGAAATACTAAAGGAAGGTGTAAATAAAATCAAGAAAATGATATGAGCAAAAGTAAATATCAATAATGAGATAATAATTTTTTAAAAGGCAAAAAGATATTCTGGAGTTGAAAAATGCAACTGACATAAAAATTTCACTAAAGAGATTCAGATGCCGATTTCAGAAGCCAGAGAAAGGAGTCAATGAACTTCAAGATAGAGCTACTGAAACTGTTAAGTCTGAGGAACAGAAAGAAAAAACTATTGAAGAAAAGTGAATGGAGCCCAGGGGGCCTGTGAAACACCATTAAGTTCTTGGTCTAACATCACTAGACCATGCTTTGTGGGAGTCTCAGAAGGAGAAGAAAGGGAGAAAAGGACAGAGGATTCATTTGAAGATTAATAACTAAAAACTTCCCAAATTTGGTGCAAGATACAAATCTGTAAATCCAAGATACTCAGCAGACTCCAACTACAAAAGTGGAAAGAAATCTATATAATAATCTGTCAGAAGCCCAAAATAGAGAATCTTGAAAGCATCAAGAGAAAAGATACTCATCATATACAAGGAATCCTCAATAAGATCAGGAGCAGATTTCTCTTTAGAAATATTGGAGATGTCAATATTGGACATGTAAAATATAATGAAAGTTTTAAAACTTAATAGATGGGTTAGACTTCAGATTATATACAGTGGAAGAGGCAATTAGGGAAACAGGTAAAACTATTTGAAGAAATTATCCATAATGTAGCTCATATTTACAGTGACATAAAAATGAAGTAAAAGTTAATCATGGATGATAGAGTAAGAAAATACAAAATATACTTAAAGTTCAGAAGAAGATAGTAGAGAATGAATAAAAAGATTGAAATATCATATAATACCTAAAGAATCTCAAACTCCAGAAAGGCATAAATCTTCCAGATGTGGAAATCCAAACAAGTCTTTAGCAAGATGAACAATCTATACCTACTCACATCATAGTAACACTGTAAAATACCACAGAAAAATAGATCTTATGGAATTATAGGCAAATGAATTGAGTATTATATGTAAATTATACTTCAATAAAGTTTTTTAAAGTGGAGTTTGTACATCTTGAAATTACAAATTTGATTCTTTCTCATTGTGATAAGCAATTATTTTAATGAGTGCAGCTTATCAATTATTTTTTCCATGGATTATGCCCTTGTATCTAAAGGGAAGGGAAAGGAAAGTCGCTCAGTCGTGTCCGACCCTCAGCGACCCCATGGACTGCAGCCTTCCAGGTTCCTCTGTCCATGGGATTTTCCCAGGCAAGAGTACTGGAAGTTACATTCAAAAAGTCATTGCAGCCAAGTCATCTATGTTTTCTCCTATGTCATCTTCTAAGAATTTTATAGTTTTTGTGGTTAGTAATCTGTTTTGTAACCCATATTGAGCTAATTTTTACAAGGAAGAACAGTCTGTATCTTGTGTCTAAATTCAGTTTTTGCATGTGGATGGATGTCTAGTACCATTTGTTGGAAAGCTTTTTTTTTTCCCCTCCATTGTGTTGCCTTTGCTCCTCTGTCAAAGATTCATTGACTGTATTTATATTCTTCTGTTCTGTCCATTCATCTATTTACCTGTTCTTTTGTCAATACCACATCAACTTAATTACTATGGCTTTATAGTGTCTATAAGTCTCAAAGTCAGTTAATATCAGCTTTCCAACTTTGTTCCCCTTAAGTATTGTGTTGGCTACTTAGAGACTTTTGTGTCTCCATATAAACTTCAGAATCAGTTTATTGATATCCATAAAATGACTTGCTGGGATTTTTATTTGAATTGCATTGAATTTGCATTGAATCATTGAACTGACAATATTCAGATTTCTTGTTCATGAATATGGAATATCTGCCCATTTATTTGTTTCTTCTTTGATTCATTTATTTATTTCATTCAGGGTTTTGTAGTTTTCCTCATATAGAACTTATACATATTTTGTTAGACTTACACCTAAGTTAAGTATTTCTTTATGGGAGGTGCTAATACAAATGGTATTCTATTTTTAATTTCAAGTTTCTGTTGTTTGTTGCTGGCAAATATATAGGAAAGCAATTTGCTTTTGTGTATTAACTTTTCATCCTGTAGTCTTGCTGCAATCACTTCTTAGTTAAGGAGTGTTTAATCTACTAACATTTGGGGATTTTCAGTTATCTTTTTGTTATTGAAGAAGTTTAATTTCTAGTTTAATGTCATTGTTGTCTGAAAGTAGACATTGTATAATTTCTATTCTTTTAAATCTATTAAGATGTATTTTATGGCCCAGATTGTGGTCTATCATGATGAATGCTCCATGTGAGTTTGAGAGGAATGTGTTTTCTGCTGTTGTTAGATGAAGTTTAAGTGTCAATTATACCCAGCTGATTGATGATAGTGTTGAGGTCAACTGTGTCCTTACTGATTTTCTCTGAGTTGTATCTGTCCGTTTCTGACAGAGCTTGAGATGTCTAAGTAAAATAGCGGACTCATATATTTCTCTTTGCAATTTTGGAGTTTAGCCTTGCATAGTTTGACACTATTGTTGAGTGCACACACGTTAAAGATCACTGTATCTTCTTGCAGAATTGATCCCCTTTTCATTATGTAGTGTCCTTTATCCCTGATAACATTCCTGGCTTTGAAGTATGCTTTATCTGAAATTAATATAACTACTCCTGCTTTTTTTTTTTAATTAATGTTAGCATAGTATATTTTTCTGTATCCATTTGCTTTTAATCTATATGTGTCTTTATATTTAAAATGGATTTCTTGTACACAATATATACTTGGGTCATATTTTTAATCCACTCTGACAATTTCTGTCTTTTAATTAATGCATTTAGGCCATTGATACTCAAAGTGATTCTGAGTATAATTGGAGTAATGTCTACAATATGTTACAGTTTTCTATTTTTTGTCCTTTTTTTCCCTGTTTTTATCTTCCAGTCTTTTTCTTCTCTGCCACTTGTGATTGTAACTGAGATTTTAATGTGATTCCTTTTTTTCTCCTTTCTTAGTATATAGATTAAACTTCTTTTTCCTTTTTTTAGTGATTGCCTTAGAGTTTGCAATATGCATATTTACAGCTAATCCAAGTCTACTTTCAAGTAACATCATACTACCTCATATGTAAAGTTTTTATTTACCTTAATTTATTCCTTCTTTTATGCTCTTCCTTCCTTTATGTAGAGTTTCTCATTCCCTTCTCACTAAAGAACTTTTTTTTTTAATTGAAGGATAGTTGATTTACAAAGTTCTGCCAATCTCTGCTGTATAGCAGATTGACTCAGTTATACAGATATGGACATTTCTAAAGACCTTGTTTTAACAATTCTTGTAATTCTTGCAAATCTACTGGCAGCAGATTCCCTCAGTTGCTGTTTGACCTGCACTTTTTTTTGCTTCATGTCTTAGTTGTAGCATGGGATGTGGGCTCAGTAGTTGCAGTGCGCAAGCTTAGTTGTTTGGAGGCCTTTGGGTTGTTAACTCCCTGACAGTGAAAGTGTTAGTTCCTCAATTGTGTCTAACTCTTTGTGAGCCCACCAGGCTCCTCTGTCCATGAATATTTCCAGGCAAGAATACTGGAGTGGATTGCCATTTCCTCTCCAGGGGATCATCCCAATCCAAGGATCAATGCTAGGTCTCCTGCACTGCAGGCAGATTCTTTACTGTCTTGAGCCACCAGTGATCAAATTTGTGTTCCCTGCATTGTAAGGTGTATTCCTAACCACTAGACCACCAGGAAAGTCCCTGTCCTGCAGTTTTGAAGCATAATTTCACATAGTATTGTGAGTTGGTTTTTCTTTTCTCTCAACTCTTTAAAAGTTTCACTCCACTTTCTTCTTGTTTGCATGATTTCTAAGGAGAAATCAAATGTAATCCTTTATTTTGTTTCTGTTTAGGTTCTTTTCCCCCCTTTGGCTTCTTTTAGATCAGTAAAATTTTCAGTAGTTTGAATTATTATGCGTAAGTGTAGCTTTCTTGGCAAATATTCTACTTGATATTCTCTATTTCTGGATCTGTAGTTTGCATCTGACATTAGTTCAAGAAAATTTTGAGTCATTACTGTTACAAATATTTTTTTCTTCTTTCTTCCTTCTTCAGTTCGGTTCAGTTCAGTTGCTCAGTCGTGTCAGACTCTTTGCAACCCCATGGACTGCATGCAGCATGCCAGGCTTTCCTAACCATCTTCAACTCCCAGAGGTTGCTCAAACTCATGTCCATTGAGTCAGTGATGCCATCCAACCCAAAAGGGGATCTTCTTTTATCCCCTTCTCCTCCTCCCTTCAGTCTTTTCCTGCATCATGATCTTTTCTAATGAGTCAGTTCTTCGCACCAGGTGGCCAAAGTATTGATGCTTCAGCATCAGTCCATCCAATGAAGATTCAGGACTGATTTCCTTTAGGATGGACTGGTTGGATCTCCTTGCTGTCCAGGAGACTCTCAAGAGTCTTCTCCAACACCACAGTTCAAAAGCATCAATTCTTTGGCACACAGCTTTCTTTACAGTCCAAATCTCACATTCATACATGACTACTGGAAAAAACATAGCTTCGACTGGATGGACGTTTGTCAGCAAAGTAACATCTCTGCTTTTTAGTATACTGTCTTGGTTTGTCATAGCTTTTTTTCCAAGGAGGAATTATCTTTTAATTTTATGGCTGCAGTCACCATCTGCAGTGATTTTGAAGTCCAAGAAAATAAAGTCTGTCATTGTTTCCATTGTTTCCCCATCTGTTTGCCACAAAGTGATGGGACTGAATGACATGATCTTAGTTTTTTGAATGTTGAGTTTTAAGCTAGCTTTTTCACTCTCCTCTTTCACTTTCATCAAGAGGCTTTTTAGTTCCTCTTCACTTTCTGCCATAAGGGTGGTGTCATCTGCATATCTGAGGTTATTAATATTTCACCTGGCAATCTTCATTCCAGCTTGTGTTTCATCCAGCCCATCATTTCACAGGATGTACTCTGCGTACAAGTTAAATAAGCAGGGTGAAAAGTACAGCCTTGACATACTCCTTTCCCGATTTGGATCCAGTCTATTGTTCCATGTCCATTTCTAACTGTTGCTTCTTGACCTGGATACAGATTTCTCAGGAGGCGGGTAAGGTGATCTGGTATTCCTGTCTCTTTAAGAATTTTCCACAGTTTGTTATGATCCATGCCATGAAAGACTTTAGCATAGTCAATCAAACAAGAGTAGATGTTTTTCTGGAATTCTCTTGCTTTTTCTATGACCCAGTGGATCTTGGCAATTTTATATCTGGTTCCTCTGTCTTTTCTAATCCAGCTTGAATATCTGGACGTTCTCGGTTCATGTACTGTTGAAGCCTGGCTTGGACAGTTTTCAGCATTACTATACTAGCATGTGAAATGAGTGCAGTTGTCCAGCAGTTTGAACATTCTTTGGCATGGCCTTTCTTTGGGAATGAAAACTGACCTTTTCCAGTCCTGTGGCCACTGCTGAGTTTTCCAGCATTTGCTGGAATTTGAGTGGCATATTGAGTGCAGCACTTTCATAGCATCATCTTTTAGGGCTGGAAATAGCTCAGCTGAAATTCCATATCCTCCACCATCTTTGTTTGCAATGATGCTTCCTAAGGTCCACTTGAATTGATACTCAAGGATGTCTGGCTCTAGGTGAGTGATCACACCATCATGGTTATCTGGGTCATTAAGCTCTTTTTGGTTTAGTTCTTCTGTGTGTTCTTGTCACTTCTTCTTAATATCTTCTGCTTCTATTAGGTCCATACCATTTCTGTCTTTATTGTGCCCATCTCTGCATGAATTGTTCTCTTGTTATCTCTAATTTTCTTGAAAATATCACTAGTCTTTCCCATTCTGTTGTTTTCCTCTGTTTTTTGCACTGATCACTTAGGAAGTCTTTCTTTTCTCTCCTTGATATTCTTTAGAATTCTGCTTTCTGATGCATATATCTTTCCTTTTCTCCTTTGTCTTTCACTTCTCTTCTTTACTCACTATTTGTAAGGCCTCCTCAGACAACCATTTTGCCTTTTTGCATTTCTTTTTCTTTGGGATGGTTTTGACCACGGCCTCCTGTACAATATTACAAACCTCCATCCATAGTTCTTCAGGCACTCTGTCTATCAGATCTAATCCCTTGAATGTATTTATCATTTTCACTCTATAATCATAAGGGTTTTATTTTTGGTCATACTTGAATGATCTAGTGGTTTTCCCTACTTTCTTCAATTTAAGTCTGAATTTGGCAATAAGGAGATCATGATCTGAGCCATAGTCAGCTCCCAGTCTTATTTCTGCTGACTGTATAGAGCTGCTTCATCTTAGGCTGCAAAGAATATAATCAGCCTGTTTTCGGTATTTCCCATCCATTGATGTCCTTGTGTAGAGTTGTCTCTTTTGTTGTTGGAAGAGGGTATTTGCTATGACCACTGTGTATTCCAGTCTACTAAGGAGCCCATCATCAGATCAGATCAGATCAGTCACTCAGTCGTGTCCGACTCTTTGCGACCCCATGAATCGCAGCACGCCAGACCTCCCTGTCAATCACCAACTCCCGGAGCTGACTGAGACTCACATCCATCGAGTCAATGATGCCATCCAGCCATCTCATCCTCTGTTGTCCCCTTCTCTTCCTGCCCCCAATCCTTCCCAGCATCAGAGTCTTCTCCAATGAGTCACCTCTTCGCATGAGGTGGCCAAAATACTGGAGTTTCAGCTTTAGCATCATTTCTTCCAAAGAAATCCCAGGGCTGATCTCCTTCAGAATGGACTGGTTGGATCCCCTTGCAGTCCAAGGGACTCTCAAGAGTCTTCTCCAACACCACAGTTCAAAAGCATCAATTCTTCGGTGCTCAGCTTTCGTCACAGTCCAGCTCTCACATCCATACATGACCACTGCAAAAACCATAGCCTTGAGTAGACAGACTTTTGTTGGCAAAGTAATGTCTCTGCTTTTCAATATGCTATCTAGGTTGGTCATAACTTTCCTTCCAAGGAGTAAGCGTCTTTTAATTTCATGGCTGCAATCACCATCTGCAGTGATTTTGGAGCCCAGAAAAATAAAGTCTGACACTGTTTCCACTGTTTCCCCATCTATTTCCCATGTGGTGATGGGACCAGATGCCATGATGTTCGTTTTCTGAATGTTGAGCTTTAAGCCAACTTTTTCACTCTCCACTTTCACTTTCATCAAGAGGCTTTTTAGTTCCTCTTCACTTTCTGCCATAAGGGTGGTGTCATCTGCATATTTGAGGTTATTGATATTTCTCCCAGCAATCTTGATTCCAACTTGTGTTTCTTCCAGTCCAGTGTTTCTCATGATGTACTCTGCATATAAGTTAAATAAACAGGGTGACAATATACAGCCTTGATGTACTCCTTTTCCTATTGGAACCGGTCTGTTGTTCCATGACCAGTTCTAACTGTTCCTTCCTGACCTGCATACAGATTTCTCAAGAGGCAGATCAGGTGGTCTGGTATTCCCATCTCTTTCAGAATTTTCCACAGTTTATTGTGATCTACACAGTCAAAGGCTTTGGCATAGTCAATAAAGCAGAAATAGATGTTTTTCTGGAACTCTCTTGCTTTTTCCATGAGCCAGCAGATGTTGGCAATTTGATCTCTGGTTCCTCTGCCTTTTCGAAAACCAGCTTGAACATCAGGAAGTTCACGGTTCACATATTGCTGAAGCCTGGCTTGGAGAATTTTGAGCATTACTTTACTAGCATGTGAGATGAGTGCAGTTGTGCGGTAGTTTGAGCATTCTCTCATTGCCTTTCTTAGGGATTGGGATGAAAACTGACCTTTTCCAATCTTGCGGCCACTGCTGAGTTTTCCAAATTTGCTGGCATATTGAGTGCAGCTTTCACAGCATCATCTTTCAGGATTTGGAATAGCTCAACTGGAATTCCATCACCTCCACTAGGTTTGTTCATAGTGATGCTTTCTAAGGCCCACTTGACTTCACATTCCAGGATGTCTGGCTCTAGGTCACACCATCATGATTATCTGGGTCGTGAAGATCTTTTTGTACAGTTAGAAAAAGTTAATGAAACTAAGAAATAGTTCTGGGGAAAAAAAAAACGAAATTGGCAAACCTTTAGCTAGACTGGCTTATAAAATCAGAAATAAGGAGAAATTGCAAATAATATCACAGAAATATAAAGGATTGTAAGAGAAGACTGAACAGTTATAGATCAAAAAATTAGGCAACCTATAAGAAATGGATCGATTCTTAGAATCATACATTTTTCCAAGACTGAATCCATGCAAATGAATAGATCACTCACTAGTAGGAAGATGGAAACAGTAATTAAAAACCTTCTAAGAAACAGCATCCAGTACAAAACAACTTAATTGGTGAATTCTATCAAACATTTATGTTTTAGTTTTTATTTTGGGGGGAGGGTCCCAAGGCATGTGGCATCTTAATTTCCTGCCAGGGATTGAACCCTCACCCCCTGCATTGGAAGGCAAAGTCTTAACCACTGGACGGCCAGGGAAGTCCCTATCAAACATTTAAAGAACTAGTACCAGTTCTTCTCAAACTCTTCCAAACACTAGAAGAAAAAGGAGCACTTCATAACTCTTTTTATGAGCCAACATTACTCTAATACCAAAATTAGACAAGGATAACAAAAAAGAAAATTACAGGCCAGTATGTCTAATGAACTTAGATGCAAAACATCTAGACAAAACATTAGCAAAGGAATATAACAATATGTTAAAAGGATCACACACCCTGGTCAAATAGGATATACTCCAGAGATATAAAGATAGTTTAATATACACAAATCAATCAACATAAATACAACACTTTAACAAAAATGAAGGATAAAAATCATGATCATTTTATCAATAGATGCAAGAAAAAATAATTTGACAAGAGTCAACACCTATTTATCATTAAAGTAAAATACAGTGAGTTGGAAGGAGCATACATCAGTATGATAAAGGCCATATATGACAGACCCACAGCTAACATACTCAGTAGTGAAAAACTGAAAGATTTTCCTCGCAGATTGAGACCAAGACAAGGATACCCATTCTTGCCACTCTTACTCAACATGGTGGTGAAATTCTAGCTAGAGCAATTAAGTAAGAAAAAGAAATAAAAGTCCAAATTGGAAAGGAAGAAGCAAAACTGTCAGTGTTTGTGGATGACATGATTTTATATATAGAAAACCCAAAGATTCCATAGAAAAGCTATTAAAAATATTTCTATTTTTTATTATATATTTAATTTAATTAGAGGCTAATTAAAGTATTGTATTGGTTTTGCCATACATCAACATGAATCCGCCACGGGTGTACACGTGTTCCCCATCCTGAACCCCCCTCCCACCCCCCTCCCTGTGCCATCCCTCTGGGTCATCCCAGTTTACCAGTCCCAAGCATCTTGTATCATGCATTGAACCTGGACTGCCAGTTTGTTTCATATATGATATTATACATGTTCAATAATAATAAATTAATGAAATAAACTTGCAGGATAAAAATAAACATACAAAAATCTGTTGCATTTCTCTACACTAAGAATGAACTAGCATAATGAGAAATTAAGAAAACAATTCATTTTAGAATTGCAACAAAGAATAAAATACCTAGGAAGATTTTAATCCAACGAAGTGAAAACTACAAGACATGTTGAAAAAAACTGAATAAGACACAAATAAATGGGAAGATAGTCCATGTTCATACGTTGCAAGAATTAGCATTGTTAAAATGTACGTATTACCTAAAGCAATCTGTAGATTCAATGGAATCCCCATCAAAATATAATGATATTTTTCATAGAATTAGAACCAAAAAAATCCTGTAATTTGTAAAAAATAGCAGAAGACCCTTGGATAGCCAAAGCAATCTTGAGAAAAATGATCAAACTGAAAATATTACACTCCCTCATTTCAAATTATACTACAAATCTGTAACAATCAAAACAGCATAATATTGGAAGAAAAGCCCAGAATTTGAAAGCTCAGAAGTAAACCCATAGATATATAGACAATTAATTTGCAACCAAGGAGCAAAGCACATAAAATGGAGAAAGGAGTACTGGGAAAACCAGATAGCACATGCAAAAGAATGAAACTAGACCCTGTCTTACATTGGACACAGAAATTAATAAAAATGTATTAAAGACTTGAATGTAAGACCTGAAACCGTAAAACTCCAGAAAAAAATCATGGGCAGTATGCTTTTGACATTAGTTTTAGCAATATCTTTCTGGATATGTATTCTTAAGCAAAGGAAGCAAAATTAAAATTAACCGCATGGGACTACATCAAACTAAAAAGCTCTGCACAGCAAAAGAAGCCATCAGCAAAATGAAAATACAGCCTACCAAATGGCAGAAGGTACTTGCACATCATGTGTCTATAAGTGGTTGATACTCAAAATTTATAAAGAACAACAATTTTTAAAAAAAATTAAAAAATGGGCAGAGGTTCTGTATAGACACTCTTCCAAAACAGGTATACAAATAGCCAACAGGCACATCAGAAAATTTTCCACATCACACTAATTAGGGCAGTGCAACTCAAAACCACAAAGAGATACCACTTCACACCCATTAGACTATAACAAGTGTTTGAGAGGATATGCAAAAAAAGGAACCCTCATATACTGTTGGTGGCAGTGTAATTATGTGCAGCCACTGTAGAAAAACAGTATGGAAGTTCCTAAAAACATTAAAATTAGAACTTTCATTTGATCCAGCAATTCACCTTTTGGATATTTATCCAAAGGAAGTAGAATCACTATCTCAAAAAGATATCTACGTTTCCACCTTTACTGCAGCATTATTGCCAGGAGCTGGAAGTAACCTAAGTGTCCATTGATGGATGAATAGATAAAGAAAATGAGGTATATATATGCTATAGGACATTAGTCAGTCATAAAAAAAATGAAATCTTGCTACTTGTAACAATATGAATGGACCTTGAGTCTATTGTGCCAAGTGAAATAGACAAAAACAAAGACTGTATGATTTCACTTGTATATGTACTCTAATAATAATCAACTCATAGATACAGAGTTGATTGGGCTTCCGTCGTAGCTCAGTCGGTAAAGAATCTGCCTGCAATGCAGAAGACTGTGGTTCTATCCCTGGATCAGGAAGATCCCCTGGAGAAGGAAATGGCAGTCCACTCCAGTATTCTTGCCTGGAGAATCCCATGGACAAAGGAGCCTGGCAGGCTACAGTCAGTGGGGTCACAGAGTTAGACACTACTTGGCGACTAAACCACCAGATACAGAGAAACAGATTGGTGGTTGCCAGAGGCAGGGGTTGGTGAGTGGGTTAAATGCATGAAAGGAGTCAAAAGGCACAAATTTCTACTTATAAATCCTGGGGATGTAATATACAGCATGTTGATTATAGTTAATAATATTGTTTGGCTGAAACTTCCTGAGAGTAGATTGTAAAATTTTTCATCATGAGAGAAAAATTGTACAATGTGTGGTGACAGATATTAGCTAAATTTATTGTACTAATCATTCCGTTTTATATATATATATATATATATATATATATCTCAAATCATCATGTTGTATACCTAAAATTAACATAGTATTATTTGTCAATTATATCTCAATTAAAAGGAAAGCTGTATGGACAGTTTGAAATAGCTATGAGCACTTTGTATGATAAGAAAAAACAATAAAATACAAGACAATTTTAGATCATTTCAAAAAGTTAAATAAGAAACTCAATTAAAAGTTGTAGAAAAATATTCTTATGTGACTTATAATCTGAGTTATAAAATTTTAGAAATAGACTAATTGAATCTAGTCCTTTTGTTTTCAAATAATGGAAATTATATGTTACCAGGTCAGAGTCACATAACCAATTATTGGAAGAACATGATTTGAACTCTCATTTGAAATCTAGGCCTTCAACTCTTTATTCCAGCTTTCATACTTCTCAACTGCTTATGTTTCTTATCTAACCACTTGCTTTTAAAGTGACCTGAAGATTTACAGTGAACTATGAAAGACCTTTATACTTTAAATTGACTTATCAATTTATTAGTTAATAGTTGTGGTCTCTAAATTCTCACCAGTACTATTGATCTATGAGAGACCTGTCTCACTTTTTTTTTAATTTACTTATTTTAATTGAAGGATAATTACTTTACAATATTGTGATAGTTTTTGACATATATCAATATGAATCGGTCATAGGTATATATGTGTCCTCTCCTTCCTGAACCCCTCTGCTACCTCCCTCCCGACCTTATCCCTCCAGGTTGACACAGAGTACAAGCTTTGGGTGCCCTATATCATACATCAAACTTCCACTGGTTATCTATTTTATGTATGGTAATGTATATGTTTTGGTGCTATTCTCTCGAATCATCCCACTCTCTTTTTCTCCCACTGAGTCCAGAAGTCTATTCTTACTTTAAAACTTATAGACTTCCTGAGAAGCAAGAGTTTAAACATCTCACTCAATATCAGAGTGCCTTATGTGTTAGACTTTTGAACATAGACATTACTATATTAGTCATTTGTAGTATGCTATCTCATTGAATTCTTAGAACTGTAAGAGATATGAAAAAGCTGAAGTTAGAGAAAGAAGATAATATGGCCATTATTTCTTTAAAGTGGCTAATTTATTCTGATATCATGTTCAGTGCATTTTTCTAAGCCACCACACTAACCATTGTTATAAAAACCTCAGCCAGAAAGAGGGCCCAATTTGTATAATACTTGGTAAATATTTAGCTATAACAGTTTTACTCCTAAAAGAGTTGTTGTTGAAAGTATTTAAACCAACCATCATGCTAAGTTAGTATTCATCCAGTTTCTTTTTCCTTCCAGGCCTATATGTGGAATCAGAGGGAAAACTCTCATAATTAACTTGCCAGGTAGCAAGAAAGGATCTCAGGTAAGCAGTCTTCATATTTATATGGTTTAGTTTGAAAAATTTTGGCCAGCTGTGAGAGTTAGCCATACAAGAAGTTGGAGTCCTCCACAAGACCTTACTTCTGACACTAGTTGCAGTCAGTGCATTCCCAAAACCACCCTCTGTTTCAATAATTCACTCAATAGATTCAGAGAACTCATTGAAAGGTGGTATACTCATGCTGTTGCTGCTAAGTTGCTTCAGTCGTATCTGACTCTGTGTGACCCCATAGACGGCAGCCCATCAGGCACCCCCGTCCCTGGGATTCTCCAAGCAAGAACACTGGAGTGGGTTGCCATTTCCTTCTCCAGTGCATAAAAGTGAAAAGTGAAAGTGAAGTCACTCAGTCATGTTGGACTCCTAGCGACCCCATGAACTGCAGCCTACCAGGCTCCTCCGTCCATGGGATTTTCCAGGCAAGAGTAGTGGAGTGGGTTGCCATTGCCTTCTCCAGTACACTCATAGTTATGGTTTATTATATGGAAAGGATACAGATTAAAATCAACTGGGGAAAGAGGTGCATAAGACAGAATAAAGAAATACCAAATGGAGAATAGCTTCTAAGATCTTCTCCCTGTGGAGTCATGAACACATTACTCTCTGCGCATCAGTATGTAACGACACAAGGTTTATTGCTCATCAAGGAAGCTCTAAGTCCTTAACATCCATAGTTTTTATTGAGGTACATCATATATTGCCCATATGGCTGACCTTTAGTCTCTTGCATTTCCCAGAGCCTGGGCTAATACTTGTATTCTCCAGCACTTACCAGAGCCAAAAATCACATTTCCCAAAGTCTCCATAATAAATCACACTGTTAGACTGCCTGGTAGCAAAAGTTTCCAGACAGAAAAAAGGCACGCCTTTCATTTCACAGTAACTAAGGGCATATGCCAGATTCTCTTTGGGTAAAGTTAAATTTTCTTTATACAAACTATCCCATGGCCTCTGGCCAAGGCTTTCTTATAGCTAAACAATATTTGTCTGGCTGAGCATCTATATTTACTATTTGTATTTATAGCATTTATATTATAGACACAACAACAATAGTAGTGTGAATATACCTAAGATTTGGAGGAGCCAGAGAGAGATAGAATTAAAATTAGAGAAATGAGTAATTCATCCTCTAAAGCCATTATACAAATTTTCATATTTTTGTACTCATTGACTAATTTTCCACCTTGATCTTCTGTTACTGTTCCCTATGATACATTCACACAGAACTGTTTACCATAGAAATTAGCTCTCTTGCTCAGGCCAGTCATTACCCATTGAGAAGGCTTTAACTCACATTCTCAGTACGTGTGGCCATCAATATCAGCAGTATAATCTTACTAACAATGCTTGTATTGTATTGTAGTATAGTAGTAAATATAACCTGAAAAATAAGAGTCAAAAGATACTGAAACATTACTGGAGTCCTATACACACAGTAACAGTTAACCTAGTCGTCATCATATCATATGATCAAGATGTATCCCAAAGCAATGCTCCTCAGGTTTACAGACTTGTCAGCTTCCAAAAGCAACCTATGCCTTTTCCCTTTCTAGCATCTGCTACAACTGAGCCAAGAAACAATTTCATCTCTTGTTTTAAGCTGCTTTTGAGGCACCAAAGTAATACTGGATTTCCCTGCCGGCATAACCCCTTTAAACTCATTCCTTTACCTTCAACTACCATTTCTCCTTCTCTCCATTTATATCAAGCATTTCCTTTGAATATCTTGAATGAGACACTTGATTTGGCCACTGGGCTGGTCCAGATGGCCATCAGTAATACTAGGTCAACAAGTACTTCCCTCTCAATCCATTCCATTTATTTAAGATAAGGTTACATAGTACAGAGTTATTGGGGATTCTGAGACACCAGGCAATATTATTGCATTTACTCTTAAGCCCAATTTGGCCAGATGGAGTAAGACATAGTCTGTACCATCAGACCCTTAGGAATTCTGACATAAAGATTTAAAAGTATAGTTACAGTTTCAGCCTAAGAATCATCCCTGCCTCTGGCACCCACAGTTACAGCCCTGGTCCTCAGACTACTGCATCACATAGAAAAGAATAGTGTTCAGGTTATGTGGGGAAAAAAGAAAAAGGATAATTGTAAAGAGAAAAGTGTAGTTGTACAAACATCCTTTTCCATCCCCTCTTAGCAGAAAAGCAGACGAATCTGTCTAGAGAGAACATTCACTTAACCTCCCTAATGTTGAGTATGATCATATACTAATGAAAGCTTCATGCATTTATCTCCTCCCATTTTAGACAACAAGTGTTTAAATTTCAGTTTTCTATCATATTATTGCTCTGAAGATAAAAGTGTGTTCCTTGGTCTAAAGATGTGTGCCTCCACGGTCACTGACACAATATCTTCTGTTCTGGTCCTTTTATAGTCCGCTGAGCATGTGTATCTACTCTGGAATAAACAAAGCTCATCCAGAGTAAGTGTCTATACCTAGTAGACCTCATTTGTAGCCTTGTACCCATTTGTAGTTAGTTGGACTAACAACATCAGCCCAGCTTTCCAGGTATACGTAGGACTTTTCCCTTGGGGAATTCTCTGCATAGCCCTCTGCCATCTGTCTCTCCTTATAGCAGACAAAACAGTTCTTATTGGCATTTGTGCCTCATAGTGTAAGAGGAATATATCTAGATGCAGCCCATTTCTGCCTTCTGGAGGCCCCTAGTGTCCACTCATCTCATGGGCCCAGGTGGCCATGTCAAGAAAGTATACCAGGATATCTGCTCTCTAGTACCAGTCCACTTCCAGTTCTGAAAGGGAGTTCTTCTGATGGGCATTAACAGTCTACTTTAATATACCCATTACATTCCCAGAGTGATTTCCATAGAGCCATACCCCATACAGGTATCCCTTTAATAGATCAGTTTTCCATTGCCCATCTGCCTGACCATATGACTAGGCCATTTGAACACTTCCCATGAGTCAGTAAAAACCCAAACATAGGGGCAAACAAGCAGTTCAGCCCATGGAGCTGATTTGTTTTTACCTTCTTCAATCAGAGTGGCGGCCTTCCAAACAGGATGCTGTCCCTTCACCTTGGAATTGCCATCCATAAACCAAGCAGCTCTTTGTTGATCAATAGAAAGCTGTTTATAGGGCACCGCCCAAGTGGCCCAAGTGGCCATAGGATCCAGCAGCTCCTCAGGTGGTTCCGAAGTCAGCCCTAGGTGAAAAGAGGCTGCCTGCTCGTGAGTACCTCCTTGCATTCTCCTGGTAGCATGATTCTATATGCAACATTTCCATTTTATTATGGAACTCTCCTGGGCATTGCCTTCCTTCCTCATTAGAGCTTTTCTCTGAAATTACCAAGACATTATAGATATTTCAGGTTTCAGAGTTATTGTGTGTCCTTTAGTCATAAGGACAGTCTCAGTTAAAGTCCAATAACAAGTAGTAATTGTGTCTCAAATGGAAATTTTTTGGTCCAGAATTCCAGCAGTTGTTGAGTGGCACTCACAGGTTTTTGCTATTAGCCCTAGTCTGCATGCCACACAAGGCTTTTGTACAGCAAATTAATCTATGTGGTCCCATTTAGCATGTCCAAGTAGAAGACTGGATTTACATGCCTCCTGTTTTACAGTGTGAGATAGGGGATAAATTCCCCAGACAACATACATCCTCATAATACATTCAGGTAGAAATTCACCATTCACATAAAGTTCATAAAGTTCACATAAACATTGTAATTCTTATCTAAATGTTTACCTTAATCCCATCAACTGCTGCATTCCCATAGCCTCCTAACTACACTCCTCCCACCTCCCATTAGGATTTCAACAGGTTTTAGAATCACAGTACATGGAGCCCCCATGTCAAGGAATCCCAGAAAAGTCTCTTATCTGTCTCCAAATGAGTTTAGCCATTTGTGTGCATGTGGCCTTGGAATTCTAAGGCCTGGCTTGGGCCAAGGAATCCAGACCCTTTTGTCATACCTCATATTGATTAGATTATGGGGCCATCACTTAAAGTGATTCAAGATAAGGTTTCTTTGCCTTCTATCTTTCTAAATTCCACCAAACTAGTGTAAAAAGAAATTTGCTTAGAATCTCTTAATGTTAGGAGATCAGCAGATCTCCCATCTGTCCACTCAACACAACAGTGCTTCTTTAAGACATCTGTTTTGCCCCTATTAATACTCACTTCATTCATACATTTCTTAATAACCATGTAAGTATTTCCACCCTGCTAGGACAAGTCCCTTGAATCTCTTGTTTCTCTTTCCCCATTTTCTTATGAATCAGTCCAACTTTATTTACTATTTATTGCTTCAACATAAATTTTTCCATGGGAAGCAGCTCTGAGGCTAGCAGCCGTATACGTGTCAGACTATCCACAAGCCAAGCTTGACCCAGCCTCAGGATCTACCCCAACATTCTCCATTACTTTTGTTTTAGCTAGTACAGATACCATTTGTTGTTTGTGTATTGATGTGACTCCTTAGGAGTTAGATCTTTCATTTCCAAATTTAACTGCTAATTTTGTTTCCAGTAACTAATTGCAGTACAGCTATAGTTCCATTCTTTGGGTGACCCTATATTCTTTGAGACTCTAAAGATTTGTTATCCCCCACATTCTCTTCCTTCCTCTTCCTGGGTCGCAAGTTTCAGTGAGTCAGGCTGTTTCTGTCAAATCTCGCTTCTTAATACCAACTGTAAGGAGTTTTGACCAGCTGCAAAAGTTAGCCGGCTAACTTCTTGTGGAGCACTCCACAAGACTAACCTCACTTCTGTCATCAATTGTAATTGAGAGGATTTCTAAAATCACCCTCACCTTTAAAAATTCACTAGAAGGACTCACAGAACTCACTGAAAACTGTCGTACTCATGAGTATGTTGCATCACAGGAAAAGAATACAAGATGAAATAAGCAAGGGAAGGAGTATATATGGCAGAGTCTAAGTGAGGTAACAGTCAGGGAACTTGTGGTCATTCTTTTTAATGGAGTCATAGATAGCATCACCTCCTGTTAACATAAGATAATCGTTGTTGCTCTTTAGTCGTTAAGTCATGTCCGACTCTGTGACCCCATTGACTGTAGCCCACCAGGCTCCTCTATCCCTGGAATTTCCCAGGCAAGAATACTGGAATGGGTTGTTATGTCCTCCTCCAGGAGAGCTTTCCGACCCAAGGATCAAACCTGTTTATCCTGCATTGCAGGTGGATTCTTTACTGCTGAGCCACTGGGGAAGCCCAATATAAGACAACACACATAGAACATTGCTAATATGCACACTCTCCTTTACCTATGCTAACTGTCTTTTACCTTTGGTGTTCAGAGTTTTTGTTGGAACTTGATCACTTATTGCCCATGTGGTTGACCTTTAGTCAGCCATTCCCAGTTCTTTCCAGAGGTAAAACTGATACCATGTTTCCCAAAGCCCTCATAATAAACCATGTTGTTAGACTGTCCAGTGGCTAAAGCCCCCAGGCAGAGATACTCTTATCCAGCATGATATAATAAGGAACTAGAGATCACCTCCCAAAAGCAGAGAATAAAGGCCAGACTTCTCTTTGATTAGAGTTAAATTCCTTATTATACAATTTTTTCCAGGAGGGTAAAAGGTTAGTTACCTTCCAGATATTCCAGTAACTGATATTTCTTTACATATTAAATTTTAAGGTAAGTTGCTTCACGTGTGAAAGAGAAAGACTTCTGCTCAAATATACTCCCCAGATATATCTGGCCTTACTTTCTGATTTTAAAGTTCTCACCTGTTTTCTTTTGGTGGTACATTATAGGTGACAATGGACATATTTTGGGCATTAGCTGCCTGTTCTCCTTACTTATTAGCACCCTACAATAAATGCTGTACTTTCCTTCACCCCCTTCCAAAAAAACAAGAGACTGTTTTGACTTTTATGCTGCACAAACTTATATCTACTTTTACATATTGCACAATTTTGTCTATCTGTACTTTACAATAATTGTGATCAGAACCTAAGTTCTCTGAATAAAATAGATGAGTATTCAGTTGGTTTGTTAGTTCTATTATCCTTCTTTTACCAGAAAGGTAAAAACTATTACCTGCTCTCTCATAATGTATCTTTAAATCCCAAAGTTGTATACAAGTTTTACTTAAAAAAAAAAAAAAATTGCTGTGTGTTTATATAGTGGAGTTCTTCAGCTTATGGAGAGTACTGTAATAAACACCAGCTTACTTCATATTTCACATTGCAAAGACAATACATTAAATATGATTCATTCTTAAGATAGATAGAGAGAAAATCACAAGTAAATCCAAAATCACAAATAAATTTGATTGCTCCCATTTTCCATGCCTATAAAAATACTTTATCTTGGTTTTTTTCCTTCCTCTTGCATACAGGAATGCTTTCAGTTCATACTACCAGCCCTACCTCATGCCATTGACCTTTTACGTGATGCCATTGTAAAAGTAAAGGAAGTTCATGATGAACTTGAAGATTTACCTTCCCCGCCACCACCTCTTTCCCCTCCTCCCACAACTAGCCCCCATAAACAGACAGAAGACAAAGGGGTTCAGTGTGAGGAAGAGGAAGAAGAGAAGAAAGATAGTGGTGTTGCTTCAACAGAAGATAGTTCTTCATCACATATAACTGCAGCAGCCCTTGCGGCCAAGGTAAGCCTGTTGAGAGAGACCCAGAGGTCTAAAGGACCCGTAGGTAAATGTATTGATTTCATCTCTCTTTCCATCCCATTCTTCCATAACTTAAATACAATTTTGTGGCATCCTTTAAAAAGAACTGGAATATTCATGACACTCTACAGCTGTATTCCCTCCATTATGTTGAGTTCTTGAAACATTTAAGTTTTGTTTTGAGTTCTGAGGCATTAAAGATTCTGCTGTTACCTATTGAAGTAGTAGCTCCCATGATAAACAATGTGACATTTAAGAACTCTGTGAAGATGTCAGTTTTGTGACCATATTAAATATATAATGTTGATGTATTCAGAACATCAAATACTCACGAATTCTTAAAGGAGCATCAAAAGAGGATAAGGGACCTAAGATGGTTCAAGAAATTAGTTGAGAGAGATTAATATATTTTTTTTAAAAGACAAGACTTTTCATCAATTAACTACCATTTATTTAACTTTGGACACAATTTATACCAGTCACATGGAGAAGAAACGGATGTAAAGTATTTGTATTTTTAATTTAATAAAGCAATAAATATTATTAAATCAGTATCAAAATATTGCAAGTTCTCTTCAAGCAATTCTGGGAGTAAATAGTACCATACAGTACTTAGTACAGTAAATAGTACCATACATTACTTCTATAAATTTCATCATCATCTCAGAGTCACAGAACATGATTTACATTGTTAACCATATATCATATAACCCACCTTGTATACTTTAAAATCTTCAGACAGTAGCATATCCCTTCTGGAAGTAATGCTTGTTCATTGATCAAGAATGTAAAGATTGGTGATCTAATCGTTTATGAAGTAATTCCTAAAGTTTTATGGCTCGTCCAGAAATTTGGGCTATGAGCCTAGCATGAGAGGATTTTTTGACAACATTTATATTGGAAAGAATCATAGAGATCCTTTTGAAGTGTCCATTCAGACAACCTGTAGATGGTTCCTTCACTGATAACTGGATCATTCCATCTCCAGATCCATTCAGTGATCCATTAAGTCCTTACTTAGGGTAGTAAGTATTTAACGTATGTGTGAGGTTTGTTTTATTTCATTTTGTTTTGTTTTTAATGGAACTGATTGATGAAATAGGTACATTATTAAATCATCATATGTTCTCTTTCTTTTACTCTTAATTAAAAGAGTTAAAAGTACCATCAGTTTCAACCTTTAAAAAAAAAAGCATATACCATCTGAATTCTAAGCTGATTTTGTCATTATACATTTGCGAATTTTGGGCATTTCAGTGTTCCATTTGTTTTCAACTTTTTTCCTTTCCAGTCATTTTGCTTGTATAGTTTCATGTTTTCCTGTCATTGTATTCATCGTTGTTATGTGTTGTGCATTAGAAGCATCCATTCTACACCAGTCCTGCTGTTATCATGGCACACGGTGAGCAGCCCATCCCTGGTCTCATCAGTTATTCCCATGATGCAACAGGCAGTGCAGAGGAACCGGTAAGACAAGAGGCTTTTGCATTAATGATTTTGCAAGCATACAGCCTACCTCCTGCCTTGGAGGTAGGCTGTACCTTATTACAAAAGATGTGTTTTATTCTGAAGGACCTTCACTAGTGCTTTTTTGTTGAAAATATAAGTGCCACTGAGTATGTTCCATCAAGGAATTTAATAGTTTCTCCTGTACCTGAAGTACTCTAACATCATTAAGATTTTATAGTATGTGGCAATTAACTTTCCTCACATGATTTCCAAGAAATTCATGACTCAGAAGTCTTTTTCTTTAGTAATTTCATCACATACTTTTAAATATTTTGCCTGCCTTAATTAAGATAATCCCATAAGAAAATCACATTAAGTTTTAAAAATCTAAACAGATTGGTCAAAATAATATTTAATTTATATCAATCTTGCTTTTTTTCTTATGATTTTGCATCTTTCTTTTCTATAACTGTGTTTGCATTACAACCATTTAGACAGTTGAGGCTTTGTACAAAGGCTGATACTACTAATCTTCAGATAGAAACTTTTAAGGATATGTATCACTTCTTTCCGGCTTTCCTGGTGGCTCAGACAGTAAAGATTCTACCTGTAATGCAAGAAATCTCTGTGTTGGAAACATCCCCTGGAGAAGGGAATGGCTACCCACTCCAGTATGCTTGCCTGAAGAATTCCATGGACAGAGGAACCTGGAGGGCTACAGTCCATGGGGTCACAAAGAGTCAGATTAATACTTTCACTTTTTTTTCCATCACTTCTTTCAGTCATTAGCTGTGAATGGTACTTTGTGAAAAGTGTCAGGCTAGAAAAGATTAAACTGGTAAGTATAACTGAATAAGCAGTTACAATTTAGACCATGGATGCAAAAAAAAAAAAAAAAAACCTCAGTCCCTGATATGAACATAAAATAAGAAAAGTAATAAAGTATAATTTTGTTTATAATCCTTAGAAGAAAAATGCCCAGAATTTCAGGAGGATACAAGGAGGAAAAGTGGTATTGGTTATCTTTTGGTAGATAAGCTACCAAATGGTGACTTTAACCGTCTATTCAACAAGCCATGCCTGGTTAGAAACAAGCTTAGCCAAGTCAAAGGCCAAATAGAAAAAGGAAATATTGGTTAATAAAATGATTAAGAATTTCAGTCAACAGCTGAATTCTCCAGCTATGGCTTTGCTATAAATTATAAACATTCCAAAATATACCAAACTGTCTTTTGTGTTCTCATATTATAAAGCAACCATAGCAACTATAATAATTATCCTGGTTTTCAAACTGATATATTTGGAAGTTTTCCATTCATAACCAAGCTTTCAAGTTTTCATATTCTGAGTGTTATGTTATTACACAAAAATATTTGAATAACCAAAAAGATTTGAATAACTCTTCAATAGTTAGTTCCTAGTGATCCGAATACTTGCTATTGCCAAACTGACAAGTTGCTTTTTCAGGAAACAAAGAAACTTGAGGAATGCCCCTTGTAGTGGTTATTTGTTAGTTGCCTCTCCAGCAGCCATTTGCAGTTCCCTCTTCCTAATACTTTACCTCATTCCCCAGTCATGTGATTTGGGTGAGATTGACTAACCCTCCAGCATATGTATTTCACATAGCCACAGTTTTAGTTCAAGAAACACATAATTCAGGTCAATAAGAGCATCTATTAGGTTTTATTTGCACTGCTAGAAACATAGACTCTCTGTTTTCTATTGAATATGAATGAGGACATATATAACTCTAAAAAAATTGCTGTCTTGAACCATGAAAGTAACGCCTCTCAAGAAGGCAATGGCACCCCACTCCAGTACTCTTGCCTGGAAAATCCCATGGACAGAGGAGCCTGGTGGGCTGCAGTCCATGGGGTCGCAAAGAGTCGGACACGACTGAGCGACTTCACTTTCACTTTTCACTTTCATGCATTGGAGAAGGAAATGGCAACCCACCCAGTGTTCTTGCCTGGAGAATCCCATGGACAGAGGAGCCTGGTGGGCTGCCGTCTATGGGGGTCGCAGAGTTGGACACAACTGAAGTGACTTAGCAGTAGCAGTAGCAGTAATGCAGCCAACTGTAAAGAAGCAATCCTAAGAAATGGAAGAGAAAACGGGATCCTGAGTCCTGGTCACATTGTTTGACCATTTACTCAAGCCCTTATTGACTTCTCAGTTACCTGAGCCAATAGAGTACTTTAAAAACGTTAGAGATGGAGATGGGTCAACTGTGGCGTGCAACCAAAAAGCATGTTAGCATATTTCAATATGTAGTGTCTAACCAAAGAGGTGAAAATTTTTCCATATAGTAACTGAAAAATATAAAATAGGAATCCATGAAGTTTCATATTTGGGTAAGAAACCTCATTCGAGGGAATAGAGAGTAGGAGAGTGTGACACACAGGAGGTATCTTGTCCCATCACTTCATGGCAAATAGATGGGGAAAAGTGGAAACAGTGACAGATTATATTTTCTTGAACTCCAGAATCACTGCAGATGGTGTCTGTGGCCATGCAGTTAAAAGATGTTTGTTCCTTGGAAGGAAAGCCTTTACAAACCTAGACAGTATATTTTTAATACAAAGCAGAGACATCACTTGGCTGACAAAGGTCTCTGTAGTCAAAGTTACGGTTTTTCCAGTAGTCATATATGGATGAGAGAGTTGGACCATAAAGAAGGCTAAGCACTGAAGAATTGATGCTTTTGAACTATGGTGCTGAACAAGACTTTTGGAGTCCCTTGGACTACTTGGAGATCAAATCAGTCAATCTTAAAGGGAATCAACCCTGAATATTCATTGGAAGAACTGATGCTGAAGATGAAGCTCCGATACTTTGGCTACCTGATACAAAGAGCTGCCTCATTGGAAAAGACTCTGATGCTGGGCAAGATTGAGGGCAGGAGGAGAAGGGGGCGACAGAGGATAAGATGGTTGGATGGTATCATCAACACCTTGGACATAAGTTTGAACAAACTCTGGGAGATAGTGAAGGACAGGGAAGCCTGGTGTGCTGCAATCCACAGGGTCACAAAGAGTCAGACATGACTCAGTGAGTGAACAACAACACCACACAGGAGGAAACAGGGATAAATAAATCTTGCCCCTCTGATTACTAAATAAGTGTAAAGGTCTTTTCAAGGAGACTAGATCCAAATGTGAAAAAGTGACAGCTATGCTTTGGATGATTACAATACGCTTGCACAACTCCAAACATACTGAGAGGCATTTAAGACAGAGAGGCAAGAGAGCCATGGAGATACATAATAAGAAATCTTATCCCACTGACAGAAATTAAATCTTCTGGAGAAGTCCCACATAATAATGGTGGCCCCCAAGATGCATTGATTACAAGAAAATCTCCTGCCTGCTATGAGAAGAAAGAGTTGCTGATTTCCCTTTGGGAAATAATGGGCTTCCCTGGTGGCTCAGACGATAAAAAAATCTGCTTGCAATATGGGAAAACTGGGTTTCTATCCCTGGGTTGGGAAGATCCCCTGGAGGAGGGTATGGCAACCTACTCCAGTAGTCTTGCCTGGAGAATCTCCATAGACAGAGATGCCTGGTGGGCTGCAGTCCATGGGGTCACAGTCAGACACAACTGAGTGACTAAGCACAGCACACATCATAGAGAAAGCTGTGTTCAATCAATAGGACAAATCAGGAAGAGTCTACTTCCCAGAGCATGTATTTGTAACTTAAGAGAGAAAATGCTGTTAGCAACCTACCAATATTATTGATTTACCTGGAGATAAATCACACCATTACAAAAGACCAGAGACACTTGGAAAGTTTTGATCAGAAAATTGAAGAATATACATATTGTGTGTGTGTGTGTGTGTGTGTGTGTGTGTGTATGTGTGTGTGTGTATATATATATATTCTTTTTTAACATATGTAATGTGCTTAACGGAGAAGGCAATGGCACCCCACTCCAGTACTCTTGCCTAGAATATCCCATGGATGGAGAAGCCTGGTGGGCTACAGTCCCTGGGGTCGCTAAGAGTCGGAAACTAAATATTTTCACTTTCATGCACTGAAGAAGGAAATGGCAACCCATTCCAGGATTCTCTTGCCTGGAGAATCCCAGGGACAGGGGAGCCTGGTGGGCTGCCGTCTATGGGGTCGCACAGAGTCGGAAACTAAATATTAAAAAAATTAAGATCGTGGCACCTGGCCCCATTACTTCATGGCAAATAGAAAGGGAAAAGGTCGAAGTAGTGACAGATTCCCTCTTCTTGGGCTCTGAAATCACTGCAGATATGACTATAGCCATGAAATCAGAAGACAGTTGCTTTGTGGCAGGAAAGCTATGACAAACCTAGACAGTATGTTGAAAAGCACAGACATTACTCTGCGGACAAAGGTTTGTTTAGTGAAGGCTGTGGCCTTCCCACTGGTCACGTATGATTGTGAGATCTGGACCATAAAGAAGGCAAAGCGCCAAAGAATTGATGCCTTCGAACCGTTGTGCTAGAGAACACTCCTGAAAGTCCACCAGACAGCAGGGAGATCAAGCCAGTCAATCTTAAGGGAAATCAACCTGAATATTCACTGGAAGGACTGATGCTGAAGCTGAAGCTCTAGTATTCTGGTAATCTGATACAAATAGTCGACTCATTGGAAAAGACCCTGATGCTGGGAAAGTTGAGGGCAGAAAGAGAAGAGGGCATCAGAGGATGAGATGGCTAGATGGCATCACCGATGCAATGGACATGAACTTGGACAAACTTTGAGAGGTAGTGAGGGACAGGGAGGCCTGGCGTGCTGCAGTCCATGGGGTTGCAAAGAGTCTGACACAACTGGGCGACTGAAGAACAACTATATATATATGTGTGTAATATATGTTATATATATTTACATAATATATATATACACACATAATTGTATTGTTCCTATCTGTGATGATTTTAGTATATTTACATAATATTAAATATTATTTATAATATATTTTAGTATATTAAATAACATTAAAATAATAGTCACTCTTCTAAACATTTTATATATACCAACACTTTACATACATTGTAATTTTACTTATCAGAAAATTGAAGCACTAATTGGTAAAGGACATATAACCAGCTAGAGCTCTAACTGGTATTCAAGTCCAGGCAGTCTGGCTCCTGAATCGTCACTCTTGACCTCTCTGATGTAACACCTCTCAGTGCAAGAAAGAGAGAAAAACAGAATGATGTTCTGGGAGATGACTAGCTAGTACAAATTTGTTTGAAAAATGAGAACTAGGATATTTAGACCTTAGTTTGAAATACTTGAATGATAAAATTCAATGCACAACCTAAGCACTGTGAGTTATAGGATATATTTACTCTGAAAGGTTGCTGGTTCAAGCAATAGAGCTTTAAGCCATGAGCACAATTGGAATCAGAAATGTATTTAGACAAATACATGAAATCAAATGCTTTGGAGAACATAGTACAATACATGTTAAAGGATAGTATTTTTAAAGGTTTAATCATAATGTTCATAGAAATATAAAATGTGTCAAATATTTAATTAATGAGAGAGCAGTAAGCTGTTAAACACGTTCAAACACATTCAACATGTTCAAACACGTTCAAAGTAAACAAAGGACACAAATGACAAAAAGTAAAGTTGACAAAGTAAACAAATGACGTATATCATCAGTCACAAAGACTGGCGTGAATTAACTCGGTCAGTATACACAGGGTCATAATCAAATATTCCTTCTCGGGACAAAATGTATTTGCATTGCTATAGACAATGATTTGCATTACTATTAGTTTTCTGTAACTTGTGAAGTTGTAAAATAGTGAAAGTAAAAAGTTCAGATAACCCAGAAGAGTATACAAATCAGGACATTTTAATAATCTTTCTTGCCCATTTTCCGGACAGCTCTCTACACCCCAATCATAATAACCTCAAAGATGATTTTTGATGCAAAAAAATGGCTGGTCTCATTCATTAGTTTGGGCTTGATTGATTATTTAGCTGCAGCAAGATATTAAGATAGCCGGATAGCCTCTCTGAGTTTTTTTTGCAGTTACTGAGGCTGCAAAATTAGCTTTTATCTGGATATTTTCAGAGAGAATCTCAGATTCTACTTTTTAAAGTTTCTATTTTTGCCATTCCGAGTTTAGGTAACAGAGCCCTAGACAATCCCTTCACTCTGTTTTACCTGCAGGTACCTGTTATGGGATGAATTCCTCTCTTTTCCAGGTCACCAAAATATCATTACCACTTATAAGTGACCTTCCTTACCACATGCAAAGCTGAGACCCTCTACTCCAGGTATCAGGTCATTTTTCTTAAGAGGGCTTTGTAGTTATTGGCTCTGTGAGTATAGCCAATCTTTATTCTTCAGAAGTGGTAGTCATATCTGATTAAATGGTCACCGTTCTCGAACATGATACAGACATGTCCTTAGTTCAGCCATCGATTTCTTCAGTTATATCCTGGTAGAGAGAAGGACATTCTTCATAAATCTGTGAAAATCACTATATTGTCAAGAAAAGTTAGCATACCTCGTAAGAGTTTCTGATTTCTGAGGGAATCAGTTAAATCAAGTACTTTTAGTTTTAAGAAATCAGAATCTATGAAATTGTGTTGGTTATACATAGATTCAGAAAAAAAAAAAAAAAGAATCTCCTCACATATGCAGAAAAGAGAACATTTGAAACATCAGTAATATTCCAAACAAATAGCCAGAAAAAAAATTATTTGGTTTACTTAGTCCTAGGTAATCAGTTCTCATTCCATTAGATTTTAGCTTAGCAGTCTGCTTTCATGAAACTTTCATCTTTAAGACTGATGAGCATTTTGGAAATACTAGCTCAGCCCACTGTTGCAGTCTAAAAGTTACCTAAACAATAGTATGACTTAAGCAGTCTGTATCCAAGGGTATATTCTTTGAAGTGTCAGTAGCTGAAAGTATCTGGTACAGTTCTTTCCATGAGGCTTATAAAACTGTCCTTCTTTGGTAAATATACAAGCCCTGGTCTGTAGCTTATAGCATAACTTTGAGGTAAGCCTCAAAATCCATCTGTAGATGACAAGAACTTAATAGCTGGAGTTATTAACGGTTACCAGTAATTTCAGAATGGAAGAGAGTAAAATTCTCTTTTGAGGGGTGGAATATATTTCTTTCAAGAGTCTTAAGCAGTACTTTCCCTTAGAGTAAAAATATTAGGGTCTGTGAGGAATTGACAATTATCTAAGGACTTTACACAAAGCACAAAATCAATGAAATGGTTCATTAAAAGCAACCTAGAGAAGGCTGGGCTTCTCTTTCGACACAACTTTCCATGAAATTCATAGTTGTAACTCATCAAACAAATCTAATTATATCTTTCATCACTTTATCTGTGCTAAAAGAACAACTTTTTGTGACTTCTAGGAACCTGCCAGGAAATCTCAAAAGATAGTTTTAAGTGAAGATACTCTGAAAAATTTTTAATAGTTTGTTCGATACTTAAGATTTAACTTAGAGTTTTCAGAGGAAATTTGGACACTTGATTTAAGATAGGATCATGGATGCCTGAGAAATAATTTTTAGGCCTTTTCAAATTAAAATGACTATAAAATAAAAGCATAAGAGGCACACAGTTGTTAAGAATTGACTCTTTAATAACTCAGAAAGTTTTTGTTCTTTTTCCACTTAAGAAGCCAAGCATATAACAAAATTAACATATAGCAAAGAAAACTATTCTGGTAAGACACTGAATTTCTGCTGTCTAGGCAGATTACATAGATAGTAGGTAAAAGCACTCATCAGTAAGCCAAGGAAAGAAGCCCATCAAAACTAAGTGAACTTTGTTTCAGGTGAATATATATTTTAACACATTTTGTAACTTATTTTCAGGCATTACAAATCCAAGGAAATAATCTTCACTTTCCAAGTTTTATCTTTTGTTATGTTTTTTCAAATATTCTGGAACGAATTGATACTTGCTTTAGGACTGCAGTCCTTTTTCAGATGACCCACATGATGAAAACTATCTTCACAATAATATGATATTTATTTAACATGCAACAGGTTGATCATTGCTTTTTTCAAATGAATTAATATTTGTAAAGCTTTTGTTTCGATTTCTAATTCAGTAAATATTGATAATTATTGTAAAGGGGCTCCGAGACCAAAAAGTTTCAGGACTGCTGCTTTAGAGCAGTGTTTTTTTTTGTTTGTTGGTTGGTTGGTTTTGTTAAAAAAATAAAAATACATGCTCAGTTGCTTATCTGTATCATGGTTGTTCAGCAACTCATTTTGGTATATTTTTAGTAAAAGTAAGGCATTTCTATTTCACAGAGAAAACTTGGGGTACATAATTAAGAAATGTCTGACGTATGCGTATTTTAACAGACAGCAAAGCTCATGAACATGTATAATTTTCTACAGCAACATGACTTACTTATAACACTTACTGCTTGTTAAAGTGGCAAAAAAGAGCATGTTCATAAACGTGACAAAAATTTTTACAATTTATATAGCAAATAAAAATAAACCAAGGTATATAAACTTAAAATTAAGATTAATAATCAGTACAACAAAATTGGACTTTATTAACTTAAGGACTTTTATACTTTGAAGGATATAGTCAGAGGGAACACCACTAACAGAATGAAATAAAATATTTTCAAAACACATTTGAGAAAGGATTAGTATCTAGAATATAAGAAGAATTCCTGCAACTGAGTAGCAAAAAAAAGGGGGGGGGACCCTATTGAAACATGGGTGACGGATTTGAATAGATATTTTTCCAAGGAATGTATACAAACAGAAAAGTGCACAAAAATATACTCAATATCACTAGTCATCAGGAAACTGCAATTCAAAACAGCAATGAGAGACCGCTTTATATCCATTTAGGTGTTTTATTAACCACCACCACCACCCTTCTCCCACAAATAACCCGGAAAATAAGTAGAGGCAAATAAGGCAGAGAATCTGAAGAAATTGGAACCCTTATGCTTTTTTTTTTTTTTTGCTGGAGGGAGTATAAAATGGTACCACCACAGTGAAAAACACTTTTGTGGTTCTAAAAGTTAAACATGTGATACAGCAATTCTACCACTCTTTCTATACCCAAAAGAACTGCAAGCAAGGACTCCTGTTTATAGCAGCTTTATTCATAATGGCCAAAAAATGGAAATAGCCCAAATACCTATTGGCAAATGAATGAATAAACAAAATATATACATATAATAGAAATATTATTCAACCATAGAAGAAATGAAGTTCTGATATATGCTGCAGCATGGATGAAACTTGAAAACGTTATGCTGAATTTAATAAGCTAGAAATAAAAGGGAAAGTATTATATAAATTCACTTACTTAAGGTACTTAGAATAGTCAAATTCATAGAGACAGAAAATAAGATAGATGAAAACAGGGAGTAGGGAGTTACTGTTTAAAAGTTAGGAAATTTCTTTTTGGGATGATGAAAGTGATGGATAGTGGTGATGTTTGCATTACATTGTGTATTTGTTTAATGCCATTTCATTGTACACTGATTAAAGTGGTAAATTTTGTTACATGTATCTCACCACAATAAAAAGTTTTATTTATTATTAGTAATTGATGTCTCCTAATTCTTATTTAAAAATTATCCAGATTTCTAATGATTATCCATTAATTAATTTAATATCAATCCAAAGTTTAAGTTACTTAAAGATTGTGGAAGTTATATTCAAGCTGACATGTAATTTAAGAGTAATTTAAGCTTGTTCAGTCAGTAAACCTCTATGTGTTTAGGGAAAGCAGCCCACACATAACAAAATATATACTTATATTTAACATATGAAAAATTTCAAGACAGCCTTTAAACTACAATTATTTAAGCTTATCATATTTGCCAAAGATTTACCCTAATTATATGAACTTGGATTTTTAAAATACTTACAAATTACTTTCTAGTAGATTTTTTTAAGTTTAGCATATTTGAAGTATTAAAAATTCAGTTTCTTTATTTGGGGAAATACTAAGGATAATTCCCCTTCATGGATCACAGCCTTGTCATGGTGAAGGAGCTTCCATAATTCAGTGAAGCCATGAGCCATGCTGTGCAGGGCCACCCAAGACAGACAGGTCATAGTGCAGAGTTCTGACAAAATGTGGTCCACTGGAGGAGGGAAATGGCAACCTACTCCAGTATTCTTGCCACGAGAACCCCATGAACAGTATGAAAAGGCAAAAGGATGTGACACCGGAAGGTGAGCCCCCAGGTTGAAAGGTGTCCAATATGCTACTGGGGAAGAGTGGAGGGCAGCTGCTAATAGCTCCAGAAAGAATGCAGCAGCTGGGCCAAAGCAGAAATAGCTCTCAGCTGTGGATGTGTCTGGGGGTGAAAGTAAAATCTGATGCCATAACAAACAACATTGCATAGGAACATGGAATGTAAGGTCCATTAAGGTAAATTCGACGTGGCAGTACATTGTACTTCCCTAGTGAAAAAGGATCACTTGGATAAAAACTTACAGTACTTTCAATTTTTTTACAACTTGGATTTGTAAAATACCTAAAAGACTGAAGAGTACAGAGAAGTCAAAACGGCTCACCACATGAGACACCTAATAATATGTTTGCCCACTTCAGAGTCTCTCACAATGTTTTCTGGCATATGAAAGGAATTCAGTAATGCATGGGTGTTTACAGAGTTGAATAAAATTTCTGTTCAAGATGTCCATGGGCTTAGTGTGCTTTTTTATACTTATTTGTTTCTGTTCATATGGATGCCACATAGTGGGATTGTTTTTGAAGATTATATGATCTTTAGTAATAAATGTTTGAGTTTCTCAAAATTTGAATTGAAAAACCCAAAAAGTTTTTATATTCCTACTATAGATGTCAATATAGGGATTGATTTATTAGGATGCCAATTGTTTTTTTCCTAACATTGACCATTGAGTAATATTGTGGACTGATTGTATATATATTTGTTATAAACTTGTAGTAATCATTACTTGGGTAAAAAATGTATGTTCTTACAGTTTTTCAAAAAGATTGCTATTACCAATAAGGTAAATAGGAAGTTATATTAAAAAGTTCATAGACTTTTTCAAACCTGGGAAATAGTATGCACTGTACTTTAGCAGCTAGAGCCTTGGCATTAGATAGTTTCTGTTCTGCTGGATTCTGCATGATCTGTTTCTAGGTCCTTCTGTTACCATCTCTCTCCCTCTCCCCATTGCTCACTAAGTTTACATCCAGCTTTGTCTTGGCTCTAGGAACATGCTGTTACCACTACCTAGAAGCTCTTAACCCCACCCTTTGCCTGGTGAACTTCTGTTTATCCTGTCTGTTGCAGTTTCAGTGTCTAATTAATCACAGAAAGACTTTGCTAATCTGCTTTCTCCAATCTAAGTTTTTCTCATTATTCTCTCTCATAACACCTTGTTATTTTTCTTTATAACACTTACCACAATTTGTAACTATATATTATTCATGTGTTTGATTCCTATGGGACTTCCCTAGTGGCTCAGATGATAAAGAATCCACCTGCAATGCAGGAAACCTGGGTTCAGGTCCCTGGGCTGGGAAGATCCACTGGAGAAGCAAATAGCAACCCACTCCAGTATTCTTGCTTAGAGAAGCCCATGGACAGAAGCGTCTGGCAGCTGCAGTCCATGGGGTCACAAAGAGTTGAACATGACTGGGCGACTAACACTTTCACTTTGATTTCTGTATATGTTATCTATAATATCCATGAGACGAGGATCACGTCTCTTAGTTTATATGATTAATCCTGGAGGAAATCAGTGCTAAATATTCATTGGGAGGACTGATACTGAAGCTGAAACTCCAGTACTTTGGCCACCTGATGCGAAGAACTGACTCATTTGAAAAGACCCTGATGCTAGGAATGATTGAAGGCAGGAGGAGAAGGGGATGACAGAGGATGTGATGGTTGGATGGCATCACCAACTAACTCAATGGACATGAGTTTGAATAAGCTCCAGGAGTTGATGATGCATAGGGAACCCTAAAGTGTTACAGTCCATGGGGTTGCAAAGAGTCAGACATGGCTGAGCAACTGAACTGAACCGACATCTGGCACAGTTTGACTCATAGTATATACCCTGTATGAATATTTGTTAACTATATTTTATGAAAAAATATGAAACACCATCCAACTAAGTCTATAAGACATAAAAAAACCAAAATATATTTATCATTCCCCATGATTTATAAGAACTTTTCCATGATATAAACAAATAATCAACATATTCTCTCCCTATACTAAGCAAATACATTAAGCAGCTATAGTAATAATGATAACAGACAGCTTTTAAATGCTGATTATGTAGCAGACATTTTTCTAAGAGTTTTAGACAAATACACAATCGGAAATTGATACTGGAATACAGGTGTCAGCAAGGTTATAACTTTTTATTTTCCTGGAAGGCAAATTTATATGAAATAGCATGTTATAATAAAAACTCTGATTAAGACCATTAAGAACAACAAAAACCCTAAATAAGTTTAGTAGGTGTAAATAATTGTTACGAAACAAACTCATGAATATTTAAATTTTTACATTTATTTAAAAATGTCTATTATAGACATAATTCATAAGATCTCTATCTAGAAAAAATCATAAAGTGTGGCTTTTCTTTATAAATATGAATCATAAATTCTTGTGGGTTTTTTTTAATACCATTGATTTAATCAAAATCCAGGTCCTCACATATATTCTTGTTGAATTTCATTTTGCTACATTTAACTGATCAGTCCAGCCCAAGGAGACTTTTTCAAAATCTGTATAAGACATCTGATATTTTATGCAAATATGTTAATCATGTTGTCACTCAAGTCAGTTACAGAACATTTTTTTAGGATAGGCTATTTTACATGCTATTTCAGTTCAGTTCAGTTCAGTCGCTCAGTCACGTCCAACTCTGCGGCCCCATGAACTGCAGCATTCCAGGCCTCCCTGTCCATCACCAACTCCCAGAGTTCACTCAAACTCACATTCATGAGTCAGTGATGCCATCCAGCCATCTCATTCTCTGTCATCCCCTTCTCCTCCTGCCCCCAATCCCTCCCAGCATCAGCATCTTTTCCAATGAGTCAACTCTTCACATGAGGTAGCCAAAGTACTGGAGTTTCAGCTTTAGCATCATTCCTTCCAAAGAATACCCAGAACTGATTTCCTTTAGAATGGACTGGTTGGATCTCCTTGCAGTCCATGGGACTCTCAAGAGTCTTCTCCAACACCACAGTTCAAAAGCATCAATTCTTTGGCACTCAGCTTTCTTCACAGTCCAACTCTCACATCCATACATGACTACTGGAAAAACCATAGCCTTGACTAGATAGACCTTTGTTGGCAAAGTAATATCTCTGCTTTTGAATATACTATCTAGGTTGGTCGTAACTTTCCTTCCAAGGAGTAAGCATCTTTTAATTTCATGGCTGTAATCACCATCTGCAGTGATTTTGGAGCCCAAGAAAATAAAGTCTGACACTGTTTCCCCATGTATTTCCCATGAAGTGATGGGACCAGATGCCATGATCTTAGTTTTCTGAATGTTGAGTTTTAAGCCAAGTTTTTCACTTTTCTCTTTCACTTTCATCAAGAGGCTTTTTAGTTCCTCTTCACTTTCTGTCATAAGGGTGGTGTCATCTGCATATCTGAGGTTATTGATATTTCTCCCAGCAATCTTGATTCCAGCTTGTGCTTCTTCCAGCCCAGCATTTCTCATGATGTACACTGAATAAACTATGTACATGCTATTTAGGATAGGCTATTTCACATGCTACTAGAAAGCCTATTGGTTAATTGCTTAACCAGCTGACATATTTCTCTTACAGCCCATCAAAAGCCACTTTGTCTATCTTGTTCCAAGAACTTTTTGAATTCTTGTCAAATATATGGTTTGTCAAATATCTTACAGAGTTCAAGATACTCTGGTTTGATAGTTTTGTTCTGTAGTAAAATTTTCGTAGTGCTTAGTCATATAACTTTAATTGGTGTTCTGACCAGTATTAGAAGATCTGGAAAGACATGTGATTTTTTTTTTTTTTTCCTGAAAGAACCCATTTAGGCATTCATATGTAATCTATTTTTATTATTAATTCAGATCCTGTACTGTACACTTGGATGTGTAATAGGATTTTTAAGAGAGTTCAGCCTACCTTAAATATCTCTAAACAGAGACATTGCTAGGAAAGGTTTTATATAATATAGCTAACCACAAGGCTAGACAAGGACTTCAAATGCTTCACCGTGGAGACTGGCAAATTGTTGTTATGAAAGCCATATTTCTTTATATATAGCTGTTTTGGGAGACTCACTTCGATTATTGTAAGTTTGATCACTAGCTACCCAAAATTTAATCCAGATAACAGGTCTTCTATTGTATTAGTCTTGCAACTTTTCTGTTAGTTTAAATATTTTTTTAAAATAAAAATATTAGGTGGTAAAAACAGTGATTGAAAGGGAAAATGTCTGCTCACTTAAGAATTTCTCTAGCGTCAAGATACAAAGTTATGCTTTTGTTGATATTCTTACTAGCAATTCAAAAGACAGAATTTATAAAGGAGGTGATATTTTGGCTAGGTACTCTAATTTTGATAATACAATTTTCCATTTCTTTTTTTAGAAGTATTTGCCCAATCAGTGAAAACAGCTTTAGAACAGAATACCTACATAACTAGAAATAATCAGATCAGATCAGATCAGTCGCTCAGTCGTGTCCGACTCTTTGCGACCCCATGAACCGCAGCACGCCAGGCCTCCCTGTCCATCACAAGCTCCCGGAGGTCACTCAGACTCACATCCATCGAGTCAGTGATGCCATCCAGCCATCTCATCCTCTGTCGTCCCCTTCTCCTCCTGCCCTCAATCCCTCCCAGCATCAGAGTCTTCTCCAATGAGTCAACTCTTCGCATGAGGTGGCCAAAATACTGGAGTTTCAGCTTTAGCATCATTCCTTCCAAAGAAATTCCAGGATTGATCTCCTTCAGAATGGACTGGTTGGATCCTCTTGCAGTCCAAGGGACTCTCAAGAGTCTTCTCCAACACCACAGTTCAACAGCATCAATTCTTCGGCGCTCAGCCTTCTTCACAGTCCAGCTCTCACATCCATACATGACCACAGGAAAGACCATAGCCTTGACTAGGCGAACCTTTGTTGGTAAAGTAATGTCTCTGCTTTTGAATATGCTATCTAGGTTGGTCATAACTTTCCTTCCAAGGAGCAAGCGTCTTTTAATTTCATGGCTGCAGTCACCATCTGCAGTGATTTTGGAGCCCAGAAAAACAAAGTCTGACACTGTTTCCACTGTTTCCCCATCTATTTCCCATGCAGTGATGGGACCAGATGCCATGATCTTCGTTTTCTGAATGTTGAGCTTTAAGCCAACCTTTTCACTCTCCACTTTTACTTTCATCAAGAGGCTTTTTAGCCCCTCTTCACTTTCTGCCATAAGAGTGGTGTCATCTGCATATCTGAGGTTATTGATATTTCTCCCGGCAATCTTGATTCCAACTTGTGTTTCTTCCAGTCCAGCATTTCTCATGATGTACTCTGCATATAAGTTAAATAAACATGGTGACAATATGCAGCCTTGACGTACTCCTTTTCCTATTTGGAACCAGTCTGTTGTTCCATGACCAGTTCTAACTGTTGCTTCCTGACCTGCATACAGATTTCTTAAGAGGCAGATCAGGTGGTCTGGTATTCCCATCTCTTTCAGAATTTTCCATAGTTTATTGTGATCCACACAGTCAAAGGCTTTGGCATAGTCAATAAAGCAGAAATAGATGTTTTTCTGGAACTCTCTTGCTTTTTCCATGATCCAGCGGATGTTGGCAATTTGATCTCTGGTTCCTCTGCCTTTTCTAAAACCAGCTTGAACATCAGGAAGTTCCTAAGAAAATAGGTATTCCAATTATAATTTCCCTTCATGAGGAGAATTCTATTGTTTAGTAGTTCACAGTTGAAATTACAGTACATATCTACACAGGATTTGATATCGACTGAAACAAATTGTTTTCTCTATGTTCTCAGTTACATAGGATAATAGGAATATAGACGAGTGCTCTTAAAAGTAGAAATGTTATTTCTTTTGGAAGTTAATTGACATTTCTGTTTATTTGTGCTGACTTACCACTGCAAATTCTGCTTGCTCTAAGTGGAACCCCACTACTTTAGCAAGGCTTTCATTCATCTCTTACTAATTCCTTTTTTTTTTTTTTTTAAATTTTACCTGGAGGATAGTTGCTTTACAATGCTGTGTTGGTTTCTGCCATACATCAACATGATTTAACCATAGGTAGATATACCCCTCCCCTTGAAACTCCCTCTCGCCTCCCATCCCGTCCTACCCTCCTATGTTGTCACAGAGCACCTGCTTTGACCTCCCTGTATCATACAGAAAATTTCCACTGGTTCCCTATTTTACATATGATAATTTATATGTTTCCACACTACTCTCTCAGTTTGTCCTACCCTCTCCTTCCCCTACTGTGTCCATAAGTCTGTCCTCTATGTCTGTTTCTCCATTGCTTCCCTGCTGATAGGTTCATCAGTACCATCTTTTTAGATTCCTTATATATGCATTTATATATGATATTTGTTTTACTCTTTCTGACTTGCTTCACTCTGTATAACAGGCTCTAGGTTCATCCACCTCATTAGGACTGACTCAAATGTGTTCTTTTTATGGCTGAGTAATATGCTATTGGGTGTGTATATATATATGTGTGTATCACAACTTCTTTATCCATTCATCTGTTGATGGACATCTAGGTTGCTCCCATGTCCTAGCTGTTGTAAATAGTGCTGCCACGAACATTGGAGTACATGTGCCTCTTTCAGTTTTGGTTTTCTCGAGGTATATGCCCAGTAGTGGAATTTTGGGGTCATATGGTAATTCTCTTGCTAGTTTTTTAAGAAATCTCCATACTGTTCTCTATTGTGGCTGTAACAATTGCAATTTTTAGAGCTTTATTTTTTTATCTCATTTCCCCTATTCTCTCTTGGTTATTATATTAAAATTAAGATCACCAAGGCTAAACTGTCCTTTCTGCTTAAACTATTTTTCTGAGTTAATATTTTTATTCTATTCCTTCTATCTCAAGAGAGCCTGTAATTCTGTTATTAGCGTCTTCAACTTCTTTATTATCAAAGAAAAAATTACTCACTGTCAATTCTGTACAAGACATTATGCTCCCTTTTTTGAGTTCTCCCTAGCTGTTTACCACTTCTTAATTTTTGAAACATCCCTCCCAGAATTTTAATTACTAAAACTTTTTTTACTGAACAGTAATACATGAGTATATTCTTTTTATTAAAACATACAGATGAAATATAGGTAAGATTAGCATCCACCTGAATCATCCTCTCATCTCATTCGCGTTCACACACCCCCCAGAAGTAAATGCTTTCTAGTAAATTAGAGGGGTATCCTTTAAAACTTTGTTATCTTTTTCTGTACAAAGGTAGTAAATAAAATCCTAACAGTTTGTATGTGGTGTGTGTATGTGTGTGTGTGTATTTAATTAAGAGGAGAGAGAAAATTGACAAGCTGTTTCTAAAATTTATACAGAACAGAAAGTGCAAAGGATCAAAAATAACCAAGATCCTCTTTGAATAAGAAAAGAATAAAGTGAGAAGATCTGCTCTATAAATAGCAAGACTTAAAATGATATAAAGTAGTACATTGCTTTACTTTGATTAATGAAACAGAGGAGAAGCCTGAAAAATACCAACACATGGACACTTGGTATATAACAGAATTTGTAGCACACATTAATGAAGAAGCTCTTTTTTCAAAAAATGATGCTGGGACCACAAGCTGTCCTTATGGAAAAAAAAAAGTGAAATTGATCTCTTATCCCATACAATATCTAAGAATCAATTCTAATTTTTTCAGAGACCTAAATATGAAAGGCAGAACTATAAAGCTTTCATAGATATATATAGGACAAAATCTTCATTGTAATGGATCAGAGACTTCCCAGGTGGCGCTAGTGGTAAAGAGTGAAAGTCGCTCAGTCGTGTCGGACTCTTTGCAAGTCCATGGACTATACAGTCCATTGAATTCTCAAGGCCAGAATACTAAAGTTGGTAGCCTTTCCCTTCTCCAGGGGGTCTTCCCAACCCAGGGATCGAACCCAGGTCTCCCACATTATAGGCAGATTCTTTACCAGTTGAGCCACAAGGGAAGCCCTGCCTACAAGTACAGGAGACATAAGAGATGCAGGTTTTATCCTTGGGTTGGGAAGATCTCCTGAAGAAGGAAATGGCAACCCACTCCAGTATTCTTGCCTGGGAAATTCCATGGACAGAGGAGTCTAGCAGGCTACAGGCCTCAGGGCTGCAGAGAGTCAAATACAACCCAAGTGACTTAGCTTAGCAATGGATTAGGGAAGGATTTCTTTTTCAATATAATTGAAGTAAGATTCACCATTTTTAGGTGTATAATTCAATGGCTTTTGGTACATTTACAATGTGTGCAAGCATCACTGCTATCTAACTCTAGAATATTTTATCACCCTTCAAAAATACCACACCCAGTAAGTAGTCACTGCCCATACCCCTACCTCTCATCCCCTGTCAGCCACTAATTTACGTACTGGTTATGTATTTGCCCACTCTGAACATTACACATGAGTGGAATCATGCAATATGTGACTGTTCATATCTAGCTTCTTTCACTTCACATCATGTTTTTAAGGTTCATCTGTATTATAGTGGTATCAGTACTCTGCTTTATAGCTGTAAAATGTTCCATTGTATAGGTATACCACATGTTGTTTAGCCATTGATGAGTTGATAAACATTTTAGTTGTTTCCACTTTTTGGTTATTAAAATAATGCTGCTATTAACATCTGTACAAGCATTTGTTTGAAAATCAATCTTTAATGCTTTTGGTTATACACCTTGAATAGAATCTTTGAATTATATGGTAATTCTGTGTTTAACTTTGTGAGGAACCATCAAATTGTTTTTCACAGAGCTGCAACATTTTGCAAATCTAATAGGAATATATGAGGTTTTCAATTTCTCCACATATTCAACAATGTTTTTTATTTTCCTTTTTAAAGAGATCAGGGCCATTGAGTGGGTGTTAAGTATTTCATTGTGGTTTTGATTTGCATTTCCCTAATTACTAATGATAATGAACATCTTTTCATGTTCCTTGTTGGCCATTTCTATATCTTCTTCAGAGAAATGTCTATTCAAATCATTTCACTCATTTCCGAAAATGAGTTATCTTATTAATGAGTTATATTTTGTTGTTCCATTGTAATTATTCTTTGTATATTCTGCATACTAAACTATTGTCAGATATATGGTTTGCAAATATTTTCTTCCATTCTATTGACTGAGAAAAGAAGAGAAACAAAGGCAAAGGAGAAAAGGAAGGATATATCCATCTGAATGCAGAGTTCCAAAGAATAGCAAGGGAAGAAAAGAAAACCTTCCTCAGTGATCAATGCAAAGAAACAGAGGAAAACAATTGAAAGGGAAAGACTAGAGATCTCTTCAAGAAGATTAGAGATACCAAGGGAACATTTCATGCAAAGATGGGCTCAATAAAGGACAGAAACAGTATGGACTAACAGAAGCAGAAGATAGTAAGAAGAGGTGGCAAGAATATACAGAAGAACTATACAAAAAATATCTTAATTACTCACATAACCACAATGGTGTGATCACTCACCTAGAGCCAGACATCCTAGAGTCCAAAGTCAAGTGGGCCTTAAGAAGCATCACTACGAACAAAGCTAGTGGAGATGATGGAATTCCAGTTGAATTATTTCAAATCCTAAAAGATGATGCTGTGAAGGTGCTGCATCCAATATGCCAGCAAATTTGGACAACTCAGCAGTGGCCACAAGACTGGAAAAAGGTCAGTTTCATGAAAACCCCAAGGAAAGGCCATGCCAAAGAATGTTCAGACTACCACACAATTGTACTCATTTCACACGCTAGCAAAGCAATGCTCAAAATTCTCCAAGCTAGGCTTGAATAGTACTTGAACTGAGAACTTCCAGATGTTCAAGATGGATTTAGAAAAGGCAGAGGAACCAGAGATGAAATTGCCAACATCCACTGGATCCTAGAAAAAGCAAGAGAGTTCCAGAAAAACATCTGTTTCATTGACTGTGCTAAAGTTTTTGACTTTGTGGGTCAAAATAAACTATGGGAAATTCTTAAGAGAGATGCAAATACCAGACTACCTTACCTGCCCCCAAAACCTATATGCAGATCAAGAAGAAACAGTTAAAACCGGACATGGAACTATGGACTGGTTCCAAATTGGGAAAATAGTTCATCAAGGCTTTATATTGTCACCCTGCTTGTTTAACTTCTTTGCAGATTACATCATGCGAAATGCCAGGCTGGATGAAGCATAACCTGGGATCAAAATTGCCGGGTGAAATATCAGTAACCTCAGATATACAGATAACCCTTATGGCAGAAAGCAAAGAGGAACTAAAGAGCCTCTTGATGAAGATGAAAGAGGAGAGTGAAAAGGCTGGCCTAAAACTCAACATTCAAAAAACAAAGACCATGACATCCAGTCCCATCATTTCATGGCAAATAGTTGGGAAAACAATGGAAACAGTGAGAGACTTTATTTTCTTGGGCTCCAAAACCACTGCAGATGATGACTGCAGCTATGAAATTAAAAGATGCTTGCTCCTTGGAAGAAAAGACCTAGACAGCATATTAAAAAGCAAAGAGATTACTTTGCCAACAGTGTTCCATCTAATCAAAGCTATGGTTTTTCCAGTAGTCATGAATAAATGTGAGAGTTGGATCATAAAAAAGGCTGAGCATCAAAAAATTGATGCTTTTGAACTGTGGTGTTGGAGAAGACTCTTGAGAGACCCTTGGCCTGCCAGGAGATTAAACCAGTCAATCCTAAAGGAAATCAGTCCTGAATATTCATTGGAAGGACTGATGCTGAAGCTAAAGCTTCAATACTTTGGCCACCTGATGCAAAGAGCCAACTCATTAGAAAAGACCTTGATACTGGGAAAGACTGAAGGCAGGAGGAGAAGAGGACGACAGAGGACAAGATGATTGGATGGCATCACCAACTCAATGGACATGAGTTTGAGCAAGCTCCCGGAGATGGTGATGGCCAGGGAAGCCTGGTATGCTACAGTCCATGGGGTTGCAAATAGTTGGACACAACTGAGCAACTTAACAACATCAGCAACTCCTCCAGTAGCTGCCTGAGCCATTTGAGAGTTCCAAAATAGGGGAAATAAAGGCAAGTCTTTGAGAATATCCTTCAGTGAGCCATCAGAAATGTTGAAACAAACAACCCTCACTCTTGAGAACAAGGTTTGTTTCCCTTTCAGTACCCAAAACCTTCACCAGATTTGTGGACTCTGTCATCTTCACAGCCATCACTGAGCTATGTAGTGGGGGATCATTTGGGAGTTTTGTGAGTTTTTTTTTCATTAAGCATTCACTTGGTTGCTGTAAACTTGATTAGTTTATAGATTTCTGATAAAGTTGATTCTGACAGTTTTTGTTTATTCACTTGTTTAGTGAGGGATGGGCTGTTGACATTACCTACTCCACCTTTCTACTGAGGTCACTCAGGAAGTTTTCCTTTTAAGATACAAACCCCACTAACTCTAAAGGAAAATATTGATTTGTTTTCTAACTAATCAATAACCTCTGATATGCAGATGACACCACCCTTATGGCAGAAAGTGAAGAGGAACTAAAAAGCCTCTTGATGAAAGTGGAAAAGGAGAGTGAAAAAGTTGGCTTAAACTCAACATTTAGAAAACTAAGATCATGGCATCTGGTCCCATCACTTCATGGGAAATACATGGGGAAACAGTGTCAGACTTTATTTTCTTGGGCTCCAAAATCACTGCAGATGGTGATTGCAGCCATGAAATTAAAAGATGCTTACTCCTTGGAAGGAAAGTTATGACCAACCAAGATAGCATGTTGAAAAGCAGAGACATTACTTTGCCAACAAAAGTCTGTCTACTCAAGGCTATGGTCTTTCCTGTGGTCATGTATGGGTGTGAGAGTTGGACTGTGAAGAAAGCTGAGCACCAAAGAATTGATGCTTTTGAACTGTGGTGTTGGAGAAGACTCTTGAGAGTCCCTTGGACTGCAAGGAGATCCAACCAGTCCATTCTGAAGGAGATCAGCCCTGGGATTTCTTTGGAAGGACTGATGCTAAAACTGAAACTCCAATACTTTGGCCATCTCATGCGAAGAGTTGACTCATTGGAAAAGACTGTGATGCTGGGAGAGATTAGGGGCAGGAGGAGAAGGGGACGACAGAGGATGAGATGGCTGGATGGTATCACCGACTCCGTGTACATGGGTTTGAGTGAACTCCTGGAGTTGGTGATGGACAGGGAGGCCTGGCGTGCTGTGATTCATGGGGTCACAAAGAGTTGGACACGATTGAGCAACTGAACTGAACTGAATAGCTAACTGTCTAACTATCAATAAAATTTAATAAAAATTAAAATATTCTGTTCATCAGAATACATGATGAAATTGGAAGGCAAGCTGAATAGTAGGAATAGATATTTATACCATATAAAACTAATAAAGACTTGCTATCCAGAATAGATACAGAAATGTAATAATTAAATAAAAAGAATGACTCATAAAGGGAAAATTTGGTGAAAGACTTGAACAGGAACTTTACAAAAGAGAACATCTAAATGGCTGGTAAACAAATGAAAAAGTGTTTACTCTTATTAACAATGAGGGAAAAAGAAAGCCACTTTAAGATATTTTTACTGTCCATCACATCTGAAAAAATATTACTGACAATTCTAGGTAGAGCTAAGTTGTGAAGTAAGACAAATTGTTACTATTTTCTTTTGATAGACTTTTAAATTGGCTTAACCAATTTGGGAATTTGTAAAAGAAGATACTCACAGCCAGCAACCAGCAATTCTGTTTCTGACTGTGTATATCCTGCTGCTGCTGCTAGAATTAATGCATATGGGAATTATGATACATGAACAAGAGTCATTGATAATGTATCTAAAAAGGAAAAATTACGAACACTCTGCAACAGAATAATGGGCTTCCATTATTGATTTTATTTATTATTGTAAGAATTCACAATGATGGTTGAGAATTCCTTTGCCAATGCCTTAGTTATCCTCCATGCTCATTCATCAGTGCATTTATTCCAGATGTTTATGACTCTCCTAGAGAGATCTTTCCCATTTGTATTTCCCCCTTTTCTTGTCAAATAGACCTTTATTCCAAGCACCAAAGAAAAGAATATTAGTGAATGTCTTTTTCTCTCCCCACAAATTTCACTGCTTTATCATCCCCACTTGCTTCCTCATTTCTACTTTTTCTTGTTTACTTGTAGTATCATATATACTTGTATATAATTGTATATCTTATATAATTGCTAGATCCAAGGGCATCTTTTCACCTCTCATCTTAACTCCTGTTCTCTCCAATAATTGATATTTTTAAGATCTCCTAACAGTTTCTTCTTTTTTCTCTTCCCTTACGTTTACTCTGTCTTGATTATCCTCTTTTGTCTCTAACAATTTCTTAAAGATAGGTAAACCAAATAATTTATCTTCCAAACTGAAATACTTTCATACCATCAACCTTTGGTCTTTTATGTATTTTCCTTGGATGACCTGAAATATGTGCATGACTGAAACTACCACCTTCAATCATCATTCCCAAAGTATATGTCCAGTCTAACTTTTTCATGACTCCAGACTCATATTTCCAATAGTTTATTGTATATTTCCAAACTAGTAACCCAAAAGTATATGCATGACAATATTTTAAATTTTTATTCATTTATTTATTTATATCTTTTGCTGTGCTAGAACTTCATTGCTGTGGGGTGTTCTCTAATTGACATAAGTGGAGGCTAGTCTATAGTTGTGGTGTGTGGGCTTATCATGTTGTCTTCTCTTGTAGGGCAAAGGCTCTAGGACGTGCAGGCTTCAGTAGTTGTAGCACGTGGGCTCCATAGCTGTGGCTCCTGGGTTCTAGAGTGCAGGCTCAATAATTGCGGTGCACAGGTTCACTTGCTTTGTGGCATGTGGAATCTCCCTGGACCAAACATTATCCCCTTGTCAAACATGTTCCCCTGCATTGACAGGCAGTTTCTTATCCACTATACCACCAGGGAAGTCCCTGTACCTCACAGTTTAATCTTACCTTCTCCCTCAAATTTCCTACTCTTTTGTTTATTGAAGGGGTGGTGGTGAAAAGTGTGTATGTGTGTGTAAGTCTGGAAATCACACATGTATACTACTTTGTGCAGATGCTTCATTAGGTACTGGACATACAGTAGTAGCAAAAACTTAGTTCCATCATCATGACAATGCATTCTGGTATGAGAGATAGGCATTGACCAAACTAGCACGCATATAAATGTAGTAGAAGTGTGGGTAATTTCCATGAAGGAAAGAAACATGGTACTATGGGAAATACAGTAGGGGCATTTGACCTTTTTCTTCACAATACTTGGCCTTTTTTATTAGATGTAAGTGGCAATAGATAGCTCTTCTAAATTAGAGAAGAGCTTCTACCTCTGTTTCTTAAAATATTTATTGCAATTCAGTATTTAACTGTACTGGCAAATGGAGCCATTTTTCTTCTCAGAATTCCCACTGCTTTTCATCATAGTTATTCAGATGTTGTTCATAAATCACAAAAATTAAGCCCAGAAAGTGTGGCAGTGCCTTTGGTATTGAGGATGTAGGTATGGAAACTAAATGAAAGGGCACCTGTGGAAGTAGTGGTTCCTTTGTGAGAAAGAGATGATGTGCAATGGTAAGGAGCACCTGTCTAGTCACAAAGTCTGGCTGCTGTTTTCTTCTTTGTACATCCTAAGTAATATTTTGGTTGAATGTTAGTTATTCTTATTCTTTCATCATACATATTTCCCCTCTTGTGCATAATACTTGGAAGTGGTCAGCTTGTCATTTTGAGATTAAAAGACTTATACTCACTAGTAATAGCCCAGAATATGAACAAAATTATACATAGCCCTAAATAACAAATTTTATAATCAACATAAATATTAATAATTTTAAAGACAAATAATCCACAGTATTTGTCCTACATTTGTATGTTTTTACAGTAGTGGTGTTCACCTACATCAGTTAGTGTATAACATAATAACATAGCTAATATTTATGAAGTATTAACTACTTGGAAGCACTAGATAATTTATATGCATTATCTTATTTATCCCTCAGCAGTAATCTGGTGAGGTAAATGCTATCATTTATCCACATTTTTTAGATAAAGGAAATGACAGTTTAAAAATTATATCTATCAGTATCCCAGCAGAAGTCACAGCATACCTAAATGGATAATTGTGAAGAGTTTAATAAAGGACTATGATATTTATAAAAGCATGGGGAGATTTTAGAAAAGCAACAAGATATGATTCAGCACCCTGGAACTAGTAATAATTGGTATCATTAATACTCCTAGACCTAATGGGGCAAAAAAGAGAGCAGGTAATTGGAATCCAGAAAAGAGCTATAAGCACAGGTCATCTAACAGGGCCTCTGATCTTAGCCAGCCTACAGTGACCTGCTGGAGAGGAAGCCAAGGGAATAAATATCAGACCTTATTCTCCCCCAACTCTTCAGTTTCCTGATAGTACTTCTTACCTGACCCAGCTAGAAATCAGAGAACACAAAATAGCTAATTGATTCTATCTCAACAGTTAAGCTTAGTACAGAGAGAGTGAAGAAGGGTGGAGAATGAATCTGAAAGGGAAATGGAAAATATCTAGGAATTAAATAGGTACTAAATGACAGAGCCAGTATATGAATGCCAAACACTTTACTCCTCTCTACAATTCTGTACTGCCTCATAAAAAAGCTTTGATGAAATATTATTTGGCCAAGGAAAATATATTGAATCTGAAGATTTCTACCTTATCCCAAATTTTTGGATGCAGTCATATTTAATAAGTGAGACCACATATCTGGGAGCTGAGCAGCAAAGGGTGTTCAGTCATTTAGTGTCTGACTCTTTGCATCTCTGTGGACTGCAGCATGCCAGGCTTCCCTGTCCTTCACCATCTCCCGGAATTTGCTCAGATTCATGTCCATTGAATCAGTGATGCCATTCAACCATCTCATCCTCTGCCACCCCTTTCTCTGGCTTTCAGTCTTTCCCAGCATCAGGATCTCTTCCAATGAGTCAGCTCTTCAAATCAGGTGGCCAAAGTATTGGAGTGTCATTTTCAGCATCAGTCCTTCCAATGAATATTTGGGGTTTATTTCTTTTAGGATTGACTGATTTGATCTCTTTGAAGTCCAAGGGACTTCTGGAGTCTTCCCCACCACCACAATTTGAAAGCCTCAATTCTTCAGCACTCAGCCTTCTTTATGGTTCAACTCTCACATCCATACATGACTACTAGAAAAACCACAGCTTTGACTATATGTTGACTATATGCGCCACCTGCCCCCCCACCCCACCAAAAAAAAAAAAAATTTGCTTTGGGTATTGATTTTGCATGTTATTGGTATTTTCAGCATATTAAACCATAGTTGTTCCTCTTGTTCAGATTCCAGACTCCATCATTTCTCGTGGCGTTCAGGTGCTCCCACGAGACACAGCCTCCCTCAGTACTACTCCTTCGGAATCTCCTCGTGCTCAGGCTACATCTCGCCTTTCTACAGCTTCCTGCCCGACACCAAAAGTAAGTATAGTTCCTTGGCACCTTACACCTGCTCTGCTATGTACATCTGGGAAAACTAACCAGTATTTCCCTCTGCTTGTCAGGGTTGGATTGCATGCAAGATATTACAATGAAAAACTAATGGGCTATAACATAGATATCACCTAATATTTCACAAATTGTTGCATTAGGCCAACAATAGAATAGAAATTTGATTCAAAATGCTTACTACCTCACAGCTATAGGTATCACTTTCTGTAACTCCTGTTTCTTTGTGTAGACTTCTTATTTTTTAGCATACTTATTTGTATAGGTACGCAGTTATTTATTTATGCAGAGGGTGAATGTGTTTCTGGCCAATAAACAGCAAGATTAACAAAATAAAATGATGTCACCAAAAGGATTTTTTTTTTTTTTAACTTGTCCAGGCAGGGGTAACTCCTTGCTCTAGTATCATTCCAAATTTTTTTCAAACATATTCAACTTGGAATGTTGCTGCCTAATATTTGGAAACAAATCTAAATTGATAGAAAGTTTTAATGCCAACCTTTGGGGGAGGGAAGAAGTATCTTAGTATTTATTTTTTATAATTTTTCCCAAGTACTGAAGCAGTGAGCCAGGGAGAGGATTAGATATTTATTTGCTGCCTGACATTTTCATGTGTGTGATAAACTGAGCAGCAAACCTAATTATGACTATGATACTTTTTCTTAGAGTATCTCTTCCCTGTAAAGTTAGTCATTTCTAGTTTGAGGTTTCCATAGGATGGATCCACTATTGGCATCAGAAGCAAACAGTAACATTCCTTCTTATTTAATAGGATATTATTTTAGCTATCAGGCTATACAGTAAATTTATTTCAGAAATCTGTAGGTAATTTTTCAAACTATGACTTTTTCACTGTCATCAGATTTAAGGATTTATATAACTACCTTCCTCAATTCCAGCTTTTCTATGAGTTTTATGAATGTTATTGTTGAATTTAACTGGAAGTGGTCTCAATCATTTCTTCAGATGTGTAGTGCAGTTGCTTTTACATTCCATGCTACATCCTTTTTAGCAGTCTTCAGAGTGTGAACTGTTGAATATCATTTTTAGACTTGTGTCAAGTCACTGATAATTAATTGTATAGTTTAAAAAAATGAGGTCTTAAATCTTCATGAAGAAAAACTATAAAAACATTCTAGATATAAAATGTTTGTTATATGTTTATACCTTGAATGCCAGCCAGCTGAATCTTTAACCGAAGGAAAACATGGAGTTATCAAGACATAAATTGGGTAGAAGAATCTCATCCATATCTTACAAATTTTTAAAACAGAACGACTTATTGTTTGACTTCACTAAATTCCAGCTGTATAAGTTTACTCATTTATGAAGTCTGGGAAACAATTAAAGCTAAATGTTGCTGCTGCTGCTAAGTCACTTCAGTCGTGTCCGACTCTCTGTGACCCCATAGACGGCAGCCCACCAGGCCCCCCCATCCCTGGGATTCTCCAGGCAACAACACTGGAGTGGGTTGCCATTTCCTTCTCCAATGCATGAAAGTGAAAAGTGAGAGTGAAGTCACTCAGTCGTATCCGACTCTTAGCGACCCCACCTTCCAGGCTCCTCTGTCCATGGGATTTTCCAGGCAAGAGTACTGGAGTGGGGTGCCATTGCCTTCTCCGAAGCTAAATGTTAAGTCCACTATAAAAGACTACTCATTCATCAAATATTAAGACCTTAATGATTGGAATGTGGAATTATCTAAGACAGTATATTTTTCTTAGTGTTGTACTGTGTGCATAAATATTGAAAGCTAAGTATTATCTAAGTTCTTGGACCTTTTAAAAACTTTGGAGTTACGTTTTAATTACTAGGAGAACATTAAATGCAGTTATTAAATACAGTTTTAAAAATTGCTCCAAAATCCACATTTATTATTTTATTTCAAAACCTTAGGATAACAAGTGGCTTGTCTTGATATTTTTCCATAGATAACACTTAGCTGTTCAAATTGACAATGAATTCAAATAAAACAGTTATTTCAAAATCTTTTTTTTTTTTTTTTTTCAGAAATTTTTCTTCTGTATTTTGGCCTAGGAACATGATTCTGTTTCTTTTAAATAATTTTACCAATACAAAAATATAACCTCAAAGATAAAATTATTGCTTTGGTGTTATTTAATTTTAAAATTGAACTTTTAAGGTTGAATCAGGGTAGTAATATAATAGAAAACTAATTTGAATACTTTTTAAAAAGAAGTGAAGACAATCAAATTACTCTCCCTATTGAAAATCTCAAATTATAAGACTGCTTAATTAATGTATGCTAGATGCTTTAACGGAGAAGGCAAGGCAACCCACTCCAGTACTCTTGCCTGGAAAATCCCATAGATGGAGGAACCTGGTACCCTGCAGTCCATGGGGTCTCTAAGAGTTGGACACGACTGAGTGACTTCACTCTCACTTTTCACTTTCATGCATTGGAGAAGGAAATGGCAACCCACTCCAGTGTTCTTGCCTGGAGAATCCCAGGGACGGGGGGGCCTGGTGGGCTGCCGTCTAGGGGGGATCACACAGAGTCGGACACGACTGAAGCAACTTAGCAGTAGCAGCAGCAGCAGCAGATGCTTTAAGATGTAATCTCTTCCCCCATAGAGTTTACAGTTTAGTCAAAGGTATGCTGAAACAGGTATTTTTTGAATAAGTTTATTTAAAATAACCTTTAAAAATTATACTAAATAAAAAATAAAACCTTTAAAATAACGTAAAAATAACCTTTCAAATTATAATAAATATACTTTTATAATAACTTAATAATGATATACTGAAATTCATGCTAAGAAGTGAAAAAATGTAGTAGAAAGTAAAAGGAGGGAAATCTCAGATTGGATGATCAGAGAAGGCAGCTCTAAGGAGTAGCATTTCACCAGGGACATAATAAATGATGAAAACAAAATAACAGCTTTTTTGCCAGGTTTTTGCCAAACTCTCAAAACGAGAATTATGTTCAGCACTAATGACCACTTTAATGGTAGTATTCACTAGTCAAAAACTCTTTGTAAAACTTCATTAGTACACGAATAACCTAATTCAATGACTTCAAAATCCAACTTCAGATCAGTTCTTCTTTATTTTAAATAGTGATTTTTTTTCCCCTTTGCATACCAAGTAAAATTCAAGGCCATAGGTTTTAGCACATAAATATATTCTAGATAAATTAATTTTACAGCATAAAAATGTAAGGCAGAGAAGAAATTAAAAATGAAGGTCAGGGTTCTAATTTAAATTTTGGGTAAATGATGTTAACTATACTAAGAAATGGAAAAGCAAAGGAAAATTGTTAATGCATTTTGGTTTTGAATGTTTTCAGTCTAAGATATGACACATCCCAGGAATGTTATCTTGCACAAAATCAGAACACGAGTCTGACATCATTATTGTTACTACATCTTGGATGGAATGTTTATAATTTAGTACATATTACTGTTAGCCAAACCCCATAAAAATCCCCTTCCCCTGTTTCAGATTAGGCACGCAATCTGTCATGTGCAGAAAAAAATGTGCAAATACGTTTTCCTTACATTGGAAATACAATACAGTCTTAAAAGACCAACACTAGAGAGCACTTGACTTGATATTAGAAGTCCTGGTTTCAAATACTGGCTTCTCTACCTAATAATTACACTGCATTAAGCAAGTTGTCAACTTCTCTGAGCTTTTTGTCTATAATAAAACTGGTAATCCATGCCTGCCCAACAGGGTTATTAACTTTTAAATAAGTCTTTGCCTGGTGCTGGGAAAACAGTGGTGGGCAAATAACACTATTCTTGGCTTTACGACAGATAAAGCAGGCAACTATAAAGTATAATAAAGTCTAATAAATTTTATGATATATCAGCAGAAGTACAGAGTACTCTGGGAATAACCATCAGAAACACTTATCCTAGTCTTTGTGAAAATATGGAAGGGTTAAATAACCAAAATTATGATTAAAAACTAACAGTTCCAACCTTTTCCTCTGTAACATTTTATCACGGGGCAGCATTTAAGCTGGAAACTTCGTGTCCATTTGTATGTATGCATCTATTCCTGTTAGGTCAACAGCTATAATGTTGGTATTAGAAATTATTTTGAATTCACATTTTATTTGCTCTCTACAATATTTTATTCCAGATTGTGCTTTAATCCATCAAGATTCTCCACCTATAGTGAAAACATGATCTATCAAGCAAACCAAGTCTGGATTTCCCTTTCAGTACACTTGTCACAATCTCATAAAGACAGGGTATTATCTTTTCTAAAGTTCCAATGGCATTGTCTCCAGCAAAAATTTGTTTGCTCTGATGACATAATATTTTTCTGTATATGGGGAAATTTCATTTCTCCTTAATATCAGATATTTTCTTTTCATGAAATCTAACTGAAATGATAAGTAATTTTCACTCCTTTAGCTTGAGGACTCTGTGAAATGTATTTTAACAACAAACTTGAGATTTTAGTCTTACATTGTCCTAAGTAAAATAGTACCTAAGCCAAAAAGTCAACTAGTATATAGATTTTATGAATGGGCAATCTCTAGAGGACTCAAATTATAAAGTGGTAATTATCTCCCAAAAAATGGTTAGCTAAAAGAATAATTCTATAACAAATTCTGTTTTAAAGTGAGTATGATTCACAAATGAAATAAGTTCTGCTTTTCAGTTATGAAACTTCTTTCATTTGTGAATTTTGGTTATGAAAAGCAGCAGCATCTCTTTTAGAATCAAGAGGCTTGATGTAGAGAATAATGACCAGAATTAAAAAGAAAAAAAAATCCAGACTTTCAATCAATTCACCACTCCCTCTCAGTGTCATTAAAAAGAGAGAATTTTTACAAAGACCAGTTCAATTTTCCTTTTATTCCCTAAGCATCTGAAGTTTGACTAAAATAAATAGATGAATAAAGGTGGTCTCTGCACATACTCCCTTGTACTTCAGAGTTTAGAATAGAACTTTGTGCACAGACTAATCATCATGTTATTTTTTTCTCTTCTTAGAAAGAAAATATAAATTAATTTTCCTATCTAACTAAAGTTTATAAAATAATTTTTAAATATATATTAAAGTATCCTTATGGAGTATGTGTTCCTTTAATAATAATCTCTAATCTTATATTCAAACAGAATGCAGAATTACAACCTCTCTAGGCTTCTGTTATTGTCCTTGGAGCAAAGGAATTTAGATTACTCTGGATAAAGAATATTTTCTTAATTCACAATTTTTAATGTGTATATCTGAAAGGAAGTGGATTCCCTTTACATATAAAAATGACATTATTTGATCTAGTATCAAGGTAATATTTTCTCTTGAGTTTTTTTTTCCTAGTGATATTAGTTTTACCAACTAGTTTATATTATCAGTACTTTCCTTTGTGAATGCCAAGATGATTGTGTAATATGGCTAGTTCATTGTTTCCCAAGTCTTTGGAGACTCAAGAAGTTCTGCAGTTCTAGCCTGAATCAAGACACTGAGGCCTGCAAATTATTTTCTACTGTTTTTGAGAGCCTAAAGAAAGTTACTAAAACTACACTGACCATCAGGTTTCTTTGCTTTTGTCTGAAGTCATATCAACATTGGCACATCCAACAACTGTTCAGCTGTTAATGACATTGTAGAAGTGTATGGGTTCTACATGTGGAGTCAACAAACACCAAAAAGGTTGGAAAACATTTTGAATTAATAGTTATTAATGTAATTAGTGTAATTAGTTATTAGTGTAATTAATAGTTACACTAATTATTAATTAGTGTAATAAAATTCATCTCTGGACATAAAAATATAAGTTTTGGTTAACTATCTCATGGAGATGAGGGTTGCTGAGCAATAATAGTCTCAACTTTGTTGGTCAAATCCATCAGTTCTCAAACTTAATGGTCTCAGGAACCCTTCACATGCTTAGGAATTATTGAGTACCTCAAAGGCATATTTATGTGAGTCATAGCTGGTGATATTTATTGCACTGATAATTAAAACTTAGAAATTTTTAAAATGTTATTTATTTACTTTAAATTGAGAATAAGACCTTTCTTAATTTAAATAATATTGCTAAGGGTAAAAATAATGTTTTCCAAAATTTTAAAAAATCTACTAGAAAGGTTGATGTTGTTTTACATTTTTTCCTATTCATTTCAATATCTGGTTTAATAGACGACAGCTGGATTCTCACATCTGCTTCTGTACTCAGTCTGTTGGAATATGTTGTTTTGGTTGAAGGAAACAAATCCAGCCTCACACAGTTATGTGGTTAGAAAATAAAGGAATATCTCAATAACATTTTCATATAATTGTGGATATTCTTTGACACTACAACAAAATTGTTCAGTTGATAATATATTGGAAGTTAGTTAAATTGTAGAATTTAGACTTGTCAAGGGCCATTTCATACTCCAATATATTAAAATCTTTTGGACATACTGCCATATATGAAATAGATAAACAGAGACCTACTATATAGCATAGGGAACTGTATTCAATATCTTATAATAACCTATAATGAAAAGGGTCTGAAAAAGGATATAGAGAGATATATATGTATAAATGAATCACTTTGCTATACCCCTGAAACTAATGCAACATTCTAAGTCAGCTATAGCTCAATAAAAAGTTTTTCATTCTGGAAAAAAAAAAATTCATTGATCGGTCCTGAATGTTTAATGGATCTTATATCCAGGTATGTTTTTTGTAATGTATTTTTTGACCACATGGAAAATATAAGTTCTTCCAAGTGTTTACTCTATCAAAATTCATTTTCATTAATATAACCACCAACTCATTAAAAACTCTTTGGAAGCATTGGAAGCTCATGGTGATATCCATTTTACATAATTTTAATTTTTGCTTAACATAGACTTTTTTCTTTGGCCAAAAAAACCCCAACAAACCCTGTTTGTTTTCCTGAAATTGACTGTCTCATTTCATTCATTTTCAAGAAAATGTCTATCAAACATCTAAGTCTGAATAGTCATAGTTTGTGAGACATTCTTTCAAGCAAAAATAGTGTTCTGTGCAAAACCTGGCCAGTTCAGCTTGCAACTCAAACTGTTGGCTAAGTTCTTTAACTTGAGACACCTGTCATTCTTTGTTACACAGCAGAAGTGTTTTATTTCATTCTTCCTATTTGTCACACTCAACAGACAAATTTTAACTAAATTGAGTTAGTATTTACTGTTTCAATGAGAGGACAATGTTAATGAAACTGTTAGGACATAGAGGTGACTAATACAATAACTATTCACACTATTTGTATCCACTGCCTAGATTTCTACTGTAGTACCAAACCACCATTGCTTTTGTACCACCATTTCAAATGTCAGCATAGTGTTAGAGGCAAATAATGTCTTGGTATTATTATTAAAATCATTTGGCCTTGTGGACCCCTGAAAGAATCTCAGGGACCCTCACAGGTCTGTGGAACGGACTTAAAGAACCACTGGAATAATCAAATGAGTGTAGTGCTTTATGTTTCTTACAAAGCATCCTGGGTCTCTTTTTTTTAGACCGTGTTGCAATGCTATTCTCATTCCAGAGATCTTATCCTTTATGTCAATGACCATCAGTACCATGCTTAATATAAATGACTCACCCTGACTCTGATCCAGATTAATTTTTGGAAAGGGAACAGTTTCTCCTCCCTGACTCAAAACAATAAAGACTTCACAACGTCTTTTGAAGATAACAACCAGAAAATACATCTCCAGCTAGCTTTACTCATTTCCAGTGTGAAACTACTTCTATATTTGTACAGCAACTAATGTTTGTACTTATAGGTATACAGAGAGTCCTCTTTTAAGCTATAACCTAGTTGATGGAAGATAGTTTTATTAGGGATATCTTTGGGGATGACTTCCTTTTTTATAATTAGTTTGGAACATTTAAAATTGGTGAGATTTTTTAAATAAAAATACAGTTTTCAGCTTTCTAAAAAATCATGCTAATATTACTGGGCGAGATGACATATATTAATACTCAACTGGCTTTTTTAATACCCTCCAGGCTACTTTACTTGTTTGCATTAAGTGCCTGGCTCCTAGAGACTTTTGAGTAACTTATTTCTATTCTCATTCGTTATTGTCTAGTTTTTCCTCCTTTATAACATTTGTTTTGCTATTTATTCTAGTTTGATAGAAAAACAAATTTTTGAGACTTCAATTTAAGGATTTTCATATCTTTTCTAATAGGAAAGGCCAGGCACTTTCCAATATGGTAAACTGTTTCATATTTTGAAGAAAACTAAAATCAGATAGTAATAATGTATTTTAGCTGTGAATTTTGAGTCTACAAATTATTTTAAATGGTTGTTAATATTCTTAACCTTCTTAACATTCTGCTAAGTATACAAGATTTACCTTGATTTTTGTTTCTTCATTCATCTGATTAAACATCCCCTCTACCTTTATGTACAATGAAAATTGAAAATGGAATTCCCCCCATCCTTTTCTTAGCATTTAATGTTCACAGAATTAATTTATCATTGAAACTAAGTATAACTGAACTGTGAAATGTACAATCACCACATTGAAATCTGAGCTGCAAATGAAATTTGATTAGCTCGCCTCAAAATATATAGTTAACAAGAAAGTATTAGCTAATAGTTAACAGTTTTATAGGTTAGATAGTCTACAAGTGCCATGGTCTTTTTTTTATTATTATTTAAGAAAAGTAATATACATGATCATTTTCGAAATTTTGAAAAATTAATATAAGCAAAAACAAAGAGAATTCCTGTAAGACCACTGTTAATAACAGCTGTTAAAACTCTGCTTATATCATCCTGGGTTTATTTTCCTATGCATTCAAATATTTTATATAAATGGATCATGATAAGAAGCAGTGATTAAGAGCTCAGGTTCTGGAATCTGACAGGCTTAGCCTTGAATCTCAGCTTTTTCAGTTAGTATGTCTGGCTTTCAGAACATTACTTCATCTCTATAACCTTAATTATCTCATCTGTAAAATGAAAAATAATAATACCATTTGCCTCAGGGTTAATCTAAGGTTTAAATTTTAAAATGCATATAAATCATTGACTACAGTGTTTGAAATATAGGAAATGATCACTAAATATTAGCTATTGTTATTAAAGTATAAATATTATAACCTATCTCATATATTTAGTAACATTCTTTCCTTTCTATGTCATGAACATATTTCCATGTTTTTAAATTATCTTTTACAATATTAATATCAGTCTTTGTTCAGTATTCCAATTTGTGGGTATAGCATAGTTTTTTTCACCAGTCCCTCTTTTGTATATTCTAGTTACCTATTTCCTAGTCTTACAAATAATGCTGTGATAATCTTCTGGAAGTTAAATGTTTTAGAGTCTTCTCTTAATTAAACATAGCAACTTGTATTAATTCTACCTTTGTTGGAAGTATATGCCAGACTTTTAGGCCCATGGTTCCCATAATTCATATGGATCATTTTCGCATCTTCATGAATTCAGTTTTAATATTCTGGAAGAAGCAGTTTCTAGCATTTGCATTTGACTGATCTACTGATGGATGTTTAAAAATTATAGATCCAAAGTTATTTGAAAAGTCAACAATATTGAGTATGTAAAAGTACTGCTCTTTCAGGCACTAAATATTGAGCCTTGGCCTGCCACTTTATAACTTTGTTAGAACTAGTAGACCTCAGTTTCTGTATCTGTAACATCATGATAGTAAGTTCAGTAGCCTCTAAAGACCCCTGTAGGCCTATAATTCTGTTCCTTCGAAACAAGTTTCTGTACTGACTGAATAAATATTATCCTTCGCTTTAGCCCTTTTCTCTGATATTATGTTAGTGCCCAATTAATGTAAAATAATTTACATTTATTTCAGCTTTTCCATTTCATGCTGCTACATAAAGATTATTAACTGAAATATAACTTTATTTAAGATTTGTTTCATTTAGTTCAAGCTTTGTTTCTATTAAATGGAATATTGTTTTCTCTTGGTATTCACTAGCATTTTGTCTAAGTTTTGGATGATAGGGACTGAAAGCTCTAGAAATACAAGGAATAATTAAATTAAGAATACTGTCTTTCAGCTTAATTTAGTATCTTTGATTCCTATAAACTTGTTTCTAAAAGTTTAGGATATGTTTTGTATAAAAGCAGCTCAACAAAATAATCTGTCCCATCATTATTTCAGAAGCAGAATTTATTAGATATAGCCATAATTCAAATCTATGTAGTTATCTGGCCATGTCTCATTCATGAATTTACTAGAGAACATATCCCAAACTAAACTATTTCTTAGATCTTCATATTTTTAAATGATACATATACCAAAATTTGCCAGGTATTTTCTTGCCCAAAACTTCAGGGTTATCTACTCTCCTTTTTCATTCTACTTTCATTAAAGATATAACACACATTAATTCAGAAATCCATACATTGAGTATTTTTAGTGTATGTTATGTCAAATACCATGCTAGGTTTTAGAAGTATAGTAGTGGATAGACTTACTGAACCTGACCTCAAAGATCTCATAGTGGAGCAGATGTGGGGGAAAAAATGACAACGAATCTATCAAAGCTTTGATATAGTCTAAAAGAGCTTGTCTCATCTTATAGGGTAAAAAATAAAGAAAATCAGTAAAGGGCTATTTACTTAGCCCTTTATGAAACAATAAATAGCTGTTTCATAAAAACAGAGAAAATCAGCAAAGAAATATGTGGGGGAAAATGTACTCTCGCTAGAAATCTACTAAAATTTTTGTAGTCAAATTGATAACTTTTTAAATTATAATCACTGCTATAATGAGTAGTGACATGAATATTCCTAGTCACACTAGCAGAAATATAAATTTGTATGACATTGCAAGCAAGCTATATATTTTTAAAATATTTTGTTTAACCAATGGTATTATTTCCAGAAATTTTTTGGTGGAAATTATCAAACAGAGAATGAAAGATTTAATTATATGATTATTTATCACAGCATTATTCATATTCATGAGACAGAATCAACCTTAATGTCTGTGGTTAAATAACTTACTATACATATGTATATATGAGTTATTTATATAATCTAAAAAGTCATATTTAAGAAGATTTAATGGCATTGGAAAATGCTCAAAATAAAATATGTAGTTTAAAAAAGTAGTAAACAAAATTGCATAGAGATTAAATTATAGGTTATTTTATAATCTAAATTTTTTACTAGAGCAGAAAAATATAAGTTTTTCTAAATTTGTTATTTACATAGGATCTGGGAATGACAAGGATGGGTGTCTTTTGCCTGCTTTGTAAAGCCAACTATTTGCTTGTGTTTATAATTGTGTTTATACCAGGGTATTTTTATATGCAGGCTAAACCATTCTATTCCTAATCTTATTGGATAGAAAATTATATTTCATTTGAAGTTTAAATACAAACTTTTTTCTGTCTACTATATAAATAATAAATAATTCTTCAGAACATACACTATACTATTTAAAAGTTACCTATTCCAAAGTACCTAATAACTCTTTTATACTGCACCTATAATGGGGTTTTTAATTTCTTTATAGACAGATACGAAATTTGGGGAAAAAAGATCATGGGTTGAATTATTCTCTAGATAGTGGGCAGGAAATAGCATGCCTAAAAGTCTTAATTTTGTATAGATTGCATTATTTCAAAATCAAAGCTATCATAGAAACTTAGGGACCAAAATAATATGTGTAATAAATGTGTAATAAAATAAAAATATTTGAAATGATAATAAACCATTGGAAATCATAGCCTTTCAAATAAAGGATTTCCTAAGTATACAATTTTTTTGTAAGCCAGGGGGCAGTTGGTAGATCTGTGACTTGCTACCAAGGTTCTTATTTTTGACTTCTTATTTCTTCATTATTCTTTGCAGTATTTCCTTGATCTTCTCTATCCTTTTACTGGTTTGCCTTTCTCTAGCAACGCATTCGATTATTTTTCCTTGACGCACAGAATTACTGCTTCTCTTATTTTTGTTTCTTCCTTCTTTTTTATTTTGCCTTGATAAATCTCAAGTGAAACAGAATTATTTTACAATGAAGCACCAGTTTTACTGAAAGTCCTAAAATATAGTGAATTGAAATATTAACCAGATCCCAAAAGGAATTTCTTTATTCACAAATTGTTTAAATTTTGAATTCTCAAGTAAAACTTTTTAAAAACCTCCTCTGATCATAACTATCAGAAGGAGTCTGTAGCTGTATCAATATATATTAAGTGATATTGGTTAGAAGACAATTTCTAAGAAAAAAGTTTTATTTCCTGTCAGTGATACCCATACTTTTTTTTTTAAGTGGCATATTAAAAATGTCTATTTCTCAAAGTAGTTCTAAACGTAAATTAGGTAATTCTAAAAACAAAACAATTCAGTCCCTAGGACAAACAAACAGAACTGTTTTTTTAATCTATACAATCTTAATCTAAATCAATACAAAATATATTAAGGGAGAAAAGGGGAAATCTACGTAAGTCATTCTGTAGATGAGAGGCCAAATTTAATGAAGGGATCTCAGAGCCAGAGAATTTAATACCAACTATTTACTTTTATTTTATTTTATAGGTCTCCAGAAAGCTACTGATCCTAAGACCTGAGTTTTCTCATCAATAAAACAAATGTATAAAATATGTAACCTTTTCTCATAAATCTTCACCAAAATCTTGCCACTAAAAAAAAGTATTAATGCATACAACTAGTGATATGGGCACTTACCTTAACATGACTTTTACAATCCAAAAATTTCTTGAAGTTTCATATTTTGTTTCAAATATTAATATAAAGATGATTTTATACTCCAAAATCTTGTATGTTTGCCTTTAAAAAAATATTGACATTTTGCTTATAACTACTTATTATTGGCAAGAGAGATAAGGGTGAGATGGGGTAATTTTCTGCTTTGTTAATAATGGAAATACTTTTACAGTATTTACAGAGCTCAGCTTTGGAGAACCAAGCTAAATCAAAGGGAATCAACAACTCATATTGTATGAACATCCAGGCATTTCCTTTTGTTGCATAATATATCTATAATTCAAGCTCTTATTTTAAAAAGATGAATACAAATAGCAGTCTTTTCACAACTTTAGAGGCCACATCCTCATAATTAATTCCTTAGGGTAGATTAACCAGTAATTAATCCCTAAAGAAATATTCCCAGAATGCTGCCAAAGAAGTGATGCAGTGCAATCTTCTCAGACAATTTTTAATGGATATCTTGTTAATATATTCTAGCTGAGAGGCTGAATAGAAGATTGAAATGATTTTGATCCTCTAATTTATTTCTTTTGCAATCTCAGTAAAAAACATTTACAGAAAGATTTCTTCAGGCTACAGAAATCATTAGTGATAATGGTTTTTTGTTTTGCAGGTAACGTTTTAGTTTTCAATATGTGTAAATAAACTAATAATTTTAACCAACCTGTAATCCCTACAGTTCTTTTACATCCAGTCTGCAAACTTCATTTATATTGCAATGATCTTATATGTAGTATAAACATTTGAAGTTTAACCTCTTTTGCTTATTGATGGAGAATGTTTAGTCTCACAGAAAAATATAAAACAAATTAGCTATCATTGTGAGGCTTTTATAAATATCAAAATGAATTTCATTTTATCCAAATGCTCATCTTTTATGATTTCTTTTATAGTCTAATCAAAGTAAAAAAGTAATCAGGTATTTGGATTAGCTGTGAATTTCTTTTATTTATGCTACTCCATCATAACTGATGATTAAGTGTTGACTAGAATAAATGAGAGCATTATATTTTAAAATCTATGATTTGACTTCTCTCTACAACTCAAATTTTATATTTTCAAATTCTTTCTGAAGTTTTTCAATATTAGGAATTATTACCTGTGTCAGGAACAAAAAAAAAAAAAAAGCACATGACATTTGAATTACAACCACTTGTAGCACTGATAACCACATTGGTTTCCTAAAGTCTTCCTCTTATGATAGTTAAGAATTTGCAAAATCAGACTTAAATACAGAAAATCAGTGTCAAGCATTGACAGATGAGCTCTCTACTCCTAAAAATCTTTGTTTAATTTCGTGTTTAGTCTATTTTTCACATCCAGAGTTCATGGTGATTGTCTTTTCTTATATTTCATTCTTTAAACTTCTGTACTAGCACTTGCATTTGGAATTGAAATGATTTAGGAAAACTGTCTTCCATGTATTAGTATAGTAACAACATTTCTAACATAAATTGGATAGATAGACAAATAGACACACAGGGACATGTATACTTAATACAGCCTCTTATAAGCATCAGGTTTTTTTCCAACCTATTTATTTCCAGGCCTATTAAGGGTACAACTTTAAAGTAGAAATCAGGAATGGTGGATGTTGGTCTTGACTTTGTCATTCACGTCCTATGTAACCTTGACCTCCTGTTGCTGGACTTGATGTAATTTTAAGCCTTCTAGATATAAAAGATAATGTAGAAAACTGTGTTCATGTATTACTATTAATATACAATAATTCAGTTTCTAAACATTTTTAGAAAGCAACATGAGGTATTAGACTATTTTTATATAAAACTACATAGTTTATAATCAAGATATTGTGAATATCAATTTAAAATGGAAAATAGCTTTTGATATAAAAATATTCCCTGAGATCAAATAAAATAGCATGAGAAAATGACTAGACATTATGAATGCACTGTCCATCAGAGGCCCTTTATTATAGAATGTTGCCATTCTAATTAGTATCCATTGTTTCTGAATTTGAGAATTTTTTTCAACTTAAAGTTGAGTAAGGATTAGTGATTATCTGTAGGATATAACATTTAATTAGTGTTGAATAATTAATAAAAACTGTATCAAGTAAAACCAAAAATTGACTCAGTTCTTATGGACCAAGATGCTCTTTTCAAGTGAAAATGCAATTTTCTCAGTAATTGGATTTTCTTCTCAGAAATTCTTAGTGTTTCTCAGTATTCCTAAGCAATCTCTTTATGCTATCAAAGATAAAATAAAAAATATAAAACAGTAGCCTGCCTCCAGAAATTATAATTTTGTAATATGGTCAGATTTCTTATTTTTCCAGAGGACTTTAACACTGGGAATTTGGTATCACATGGATACTTCATCTACTGTCTCCTAATACAAGCAAGACCATCACAACTAACTTGAGCTGTGCTGGTCTGAATGGAGACCGTCATCCTGCACATGAAGGAATCCACAATGTAAAAGCACTTGATCTGAAGCTTCCTTTCAGTCTCCCTTGACTCTTTTTTTCAGTTTGTTTTCCTCTTTAAACAAAATATTAGTTATTGTTACAGCTCTATTAAAATAAAGCCAAAGGGATTTCTTGTTTATACCTCATCTAATAAAAACACCTTGGGTTTAGAATTTTCCTTTTCTCATTTACACAGTTATTTGAAACAAATTTCTAAAATAGCAGTTTTATTTTCTTTTTTTGTTGTCTTACCCAAGAGGAATATTCAGCTGAAATAACTGAAAGTTTTGAGGGAGTGAATGTATCTAACTTTGGTCTGGCATTAAAATTTTCTGGTTGGGCAGCACAATTGTTTAATTGGGAACCTCAGTGACAGCTGAATACCCTCAATGCTTGGGTCAGCAAGCAGAGGAACTTCACTCTGTCACCTATCAAGAATGATGCTTGTCAAGACTGATCTCTCCACTTATGGAATACTCATGCTTCTAGTAATACCACTGTTGTCTTCTGATATTACAATGGAATAGACACTAAAAGAGACAAAGTTTTCTGCATAGGTTTATTTGTAATTCTTTGTTTTTTGTAAGCCAAATGCAAATGTAACACTATTCCAGATACTGCTTCATCAGAAGTCCCCAAGATAACCAAAAGTAAGTGCCCGTTTCCTCATCTTAGGAACAGAGTCATAACAAAGACTGAATTCTAGCAACCAGCCTATTTGCAGAGCATGTCATATAGCCTCTGGGTTAGTTACTTTACTCCTTGGCCTCCTAAGACATATCTCAGAGTCGATTGATGTTTTTGCATGTATTATTTACTAATGTTTAGAAAAATTTTTAAGTTCACTTTTTCTTTATTCTGTCTTTTTTACCCATCTTCCCTCATTGTAGCAAATTAGACGGCCGGATGAAAGCAAAGGAGTTGCTAGTAGAGTTGGATCCCTCAAAGTAAATATGTTTCTAACATTTTTTGGCAAGATTTCGTCTATAGCCTACACTTCTTCCTTTTTGGAGGGTGGAGGGAGGAAGGGGGCTTTTTCCATTTTTCACCATCCCATTTTGTTTTATTTTAATATTTTTATTGGCTGTTGGGTCATATTTTTTTTGTTTGTTTCAGCTACACATAGAGCAACCAGCTGAAGGCAAGCTGTCAAATAACTAGCTTTGAGTGGCACCACAAACAAGAGAAAGGGCACCTGCCTCATTGCAGGTGCCTATAATTTGGGGTTCCAGAGTAAACCGTTCCTCTGATTGATGTCACTGACTATGTGTTAAGTTCCTGTTACACAGAGAACCAGCATTTATTTTCAGATTATTATATCCCCCTTTTTTTGTTAAAAGTAATTAAGTGTATTTTAGTGCCATTACCATTTATAGTTCATTCCAGAAAAATAATTATTATGAGTTAATAACATGTATCACATATATATAAAATCTTAAGAATTAGAAAAGGAATTTCATATGATGCCATTATAGTGAGCTCACATATAGCTAATAGTAAGCACTCTTAATCCCCTTCGTTTTATTTTTCAAAAGTTAAAAATTGATATAATATTCAAAAGAAACTGATATTTATCTAAATGTCTGCCCATTTGTGTATGTGGCCTACTAATATACCACTTAAGATTTTTCATCTAATGGTACCATTTGGTAGTTGTTAAATATCCATTTGGTCAATATGTCTTGGGCACTTGGTACTCTAATATTTAATCACGATGAAAAGATAAATAAGTTATCACCCTTAAGAGACTTAGGCATAGCCAATTAATCACTTTTAATGCTGCCACCATAAATGCAAGTTGGAAATTTTGCTGAATTTTAAAAATACACAGAGAAACCTCCTTCAAAATTAGCCACTTCTTCTATCTCAGTCCCGTGTGTCCTAACAGCAATGGTAACTGCTAAATTAATCAAAATGACATAAATCACTGTACTGGAATGTCCCAATATTCAGTAACTACTTTGAGGCTAATGTTAAGTCATTTTAAAATTTTACACACCTCCAATTTATTTCTATTTAACAATTTATGAAGCACTAATTTCTGCACTCTTTCCTCTCCTTGCCTCTTCTGCCTTCTTAATTTTACTTTTTGTTGTTGTTTATTTATCTGTATGTGTGCACACATGAGTGCACATGGATGAGGGTGTGTCTGTATGTTTGTGTCTTTTATTCCAAACAAGCCATCTTCTTTGTTCTCTAACACTGCTATATACTGGGTAGCATTTTTTTGTTATTATTTCACTAATAGTGAATCAGAGGGGCTTGGAAGTGTTGGTTATATGCCTATATCAAAAGCAAGGCAAGCTAAAATTACTTGGTCAGAAAAATATGACTTTATGTATCTTGATGATATATCAATAGCATTCCTCACTGTCTACCTGTGAGGCATCATATTTTAATTTTGAAGGGGATAGATCCATTATTGTTGAGACTGGATTATAACTCAGATTAAAGAGAAGGTGCAGTTTGACATAACTTTTTGGAAATGACTGATAGTGAAATAAAGACTAAATAGTGTTCATAACTGCAGCACCATCTGCTATAAACTGGATTATATGTGCAAGTACACCTGTGTTGATCTTGAAGTTAAGCTTTTGGATGTATAGAACTTCAAGTTGTAATTATATGTTTATTGTTTTTAAGTGTATATACAGTATGATTGTGTATATATACATAAATACATTTAAGAACAAAATATACATTTTAGGGTTCACCCCATTTACTTGGATATGAATAAAGCCTTAAATCATAAAGTGTGTTTGGGAATGAAAGGCAAATTTCTAAGTATCGTTTTTCCATATTTCTGCAAAATAGAAAGTTTTAAAGTGAATCTGTAGGGAATTATAAGAATAGTTATGGTATTTATTTTCTCTAACACTTTGGGGAGAAAAGATGCTTTAATTAAATATTCTCTTCCTAGTCACAGTTTATTGAGCATGTATTCTTGCACTGTACAAAGATCTTTGATGTTTTGAGATGTTTGCCAAAGGCAGTGAGGAATGTATAATGCTATGATCTTATTTTTAAAAGGAAAAAGGAAAACTGAAAAGAGAACAAGTTGCTTTTTCAATTCATTTTCTGATGTTTACATGTAGCTCCATCGAAAGCTGGAGGAGCTCAGAGATCACCTAGAAGGCAATGTGAAAGGATACTCTCTCAGAGTAAATGTACGATTTCACTCGGTGATTTTTTTTTCCCTAAACTTCTGCTGACTGGTAATTCCAAATCAGATTGGTTTGTCCTCTCATCTCCATTTTTTTTACTTTCTGTCTCTTTCTCCCTATCTCTTTCTTTCTTTTTGAGCTGTAGCTTCATGCTCACGTTTATGAAATAAAGATTAAACTGACAGGGTAGATGACCTTTAAGCTACACTAACATTGCATTTGATTTAATAGCATTCTGGCTCCAATGCAAATTAAAAACTTTTTTTTCCCCAAAAATCTGTTTCTTGCACAATTGTATATTTTTCTGAGGATCTTTTCATGAGACTTCACTTGGAACTTTTCCATTGACTGTGTCTTCTGTCGTTTGTTAGATGTGTCAGCAGGATTCTAAATTATGTGCTGGATTCAAGTGAGAGAACCTTGATGATTCCATTTCAGTTGTCAAGGAAAATATTCAATATTAGAGTCTCATTATGGATAATCTGGAAAGTAGATAGGTCTATTCTGAGTTAATAGTCTTCTCTTAACTCAGACTCTTTGGGAATAACTAAGATACTATTTTTTTTTTTTCTAAAAATAAAATTAGGCAGTAAGAATCTTCACTACAAACACAATTATGTAACATCTTACAAATACTTGAGATAATGGCTAATCTTACGACCCAAGACAACACTTTGAAGGAGAACAATACCTTATAGTCACTCAGTGCTGTCCATACATCGTATAGGCATACTAAAATAGTATTTTTGTGACTGATTAGTTCAGACTCAGAATGCTTGGTCCTTCTCCTGAGTATATCTTTTTAAGATAAACAATTAAAATCTCTGAAATGGTATAAGGTATAAATGCAATAGAAGAAAAACAAAAATGCTGCAGTAAATAATTTCTGGCTCTATTTAACTTTGATCTCCCCTTTCTGGGGCTTTAGAAAGAAGTTCATAAGAATCTTAGGTCTGATTTCCTTCTCCCAAGATTATTGCCATACTTTTAATTCATATTGCTATAATAGTTATGAGGGGTAGAATAAAAAATAATAGTGCTATGATAATTCTCCAGTTTCTCAGCTTTGTTTTTATGTATTCTATGTATTATGTGTATCTCTTCATTAAATTTTTGATTACTAAAGTTCAGTTTTTAGTAATGTCAATCATTAAATACTGATAGCTAAACAGAGGAGGAAATTAATATGTATCTCATTTTTCTACTTCTTTCTTTTGAGCCAGTCTTTCTTTTCAGTCATATTCTTAGAGAATTTGAAAAATCATCCACAGTCATCCCCAGATTCTATTCCACTGTTTTAAGAAATTAAAAAGATTTTTATTAATTTTGTAATTAAATAAGTCTAGATACGTCTGGATATCATTCTAGAAATTCCTAAAATGTGTCTCATAATATATGTATGTAGTGCCATATTCTTCCCTAACCAGTCACAGGAAGTGATATTATTTTTCTTTCAATGAAACCAAGACCAGAAAATTAGACTTGCTGAGGTCTATATGGTAGGGTGTTCATGTTAGATTTGGGTTAATGAAAGCTCTGTGCTTTGAAAATTGGGTTCTCATACCACTGCAGTGTCTTCAGTACCCATACTGCAAGGAGGAGTACATAGTGACTGTCTCCGTGTCCTCGCCTTTTGTTTAATTTCACTGTGTCACACTTTGTTCTACCTTTTTTATGAAAAGGCTGAATATAAAGTATATCATCCTAAAATTCCTGTTAACTGGAATAGTAGGAAAAATTTTTTAAAAATTGTCAAAAGGCAAATAATAGTATCTTCTATACAGAGTTCAGCCAAGAAAAGATACAAATCAAATCTTGACTGAATGTTCAGGTTTTCTCCTTTCCTGTTAATTCCTCCAGAATGCTTTAAAATAATGGCTTCCTAGGTGTCTCAGTGGTAAAGAATCCACCTGCCAATGTAGGAGCTGCAGGAGGCACAGGTTCAATCTGTGGGTCAGGAAGATGGAGGAGGTAATGGCAGCCCACTCCAGTATTCTTGCTGGAAGAATCCCATGGACAGATGAACCTGACAATCTATAGTCCATGGAGCTGCAAAAGCGTCAGCCACATCTGAGCATTCCTTAAATTATGCCTTGTATGTTAAAACTGTTACTTAGATGTAGAATAAAGTTATTCTCAGTATCATAGACTTTATCAACAGATTTTGTTTCTAAAATGAGATAAATTGGCATATAGTGACCATTTCATATTGTGGAAATTTATTATTTCCATAGAAGAGCAAGTATATGAGTGCTTTTTAATTCATTGAAACATTGCTAAATATTTCAGAGAGATGAAAGATTTAGAACCATGTTGCCACTTAAATATCTAATAGTTGAAGAAGGTAAGATCATTCAGAAGTTTGGGATAAGGATTTAATTAAATCAATGCTTCAACTGGTATCATCTATATGATATATAATGTTTTTTAGAGGAAAGAACCCTGCATTTTTATTTATTGCATATAATCAATGATATAAAGTTGAATATTGTATTAAGCATTTATTTTTAGAATAGTTTTGTTTTTATTTCTCATGTGAAAACATACTTTTTTATTTTACATGGATTCTTCTATAGCAGAAAGTAGTATGCACTTGATTCTTGTAAATTAAGAATGTATCATCTTTTTCTGTACTTTGTACAGAGCTTAAGTATTCTGAACCCTAAATTGGTTTTTAGTAATTTTAATAATAATAAAATTATCATCTTGGACCCTGGAAACAAGCTTAAATGTTAAAACATTTAGAAGAAAAATAGATAAGTGCTTATGAAATAAAGTCAAAAAAGAAATGAGAGGAATAAAAATACCTCAAAGCCACAAATTTTGAATTTAAATCAGTCTATATAATACCCTGGTAAATTTCCATTCATCTACAAATATATACAGATAGGTTTGCGGTAATCAAATATGTTAAATTTTTGAAAGACTTTAACAAACAGTAAAGGGAAGATGATTTATGAAAACAGATTACTGGCACATCAGAAAAAAAGGTGATGAAGTAGAAGGAATATGATGAATACTTGCTATGCTAACAACAACAAAAAAAGATGGTATTATTTGAAGTGGAAAAAGTTAAGGGAGGAGCTATCACATAAAATAAGACTATTTTTATTAAGAAAAATGTTTAAATCAAGTCAGAAAGCAATGTCTTTTGAAGAATAGTTTTTCAGTGTTTAGTAATTTCCTGAATACTGAAATAAGACTAGTATGAAATAGGATAACAAATAATGAATTAGATAATTGTGATTTTACAGGCCTTTAAGATCAGTGTTTTGATTCCAGCTTTAGTTCTAAACCAGCACTTCTTTATATGTTGATGAATTGTCTTCAGGATATTTGCACTTTTCTGTTCATTAAATTAATGCTATAACTCAGAGTCAACAAACTACAGCCCTTGGGCCAAATCCTGTTTCTCTTTTGTGGGTGCATGACCTAGGAATGATTTTTGTATTTTTAAATGGTAGGGGGGAAGTCAAAAGAATATTTCATTTTAGCACATGGAACATTATATGAAACTAAAATTTCACTGTCCAGAAATAAAGTTATTCTGAAACACAGCCACACTCTTTCATTGTATGTAATCTGTGGTTGCTTTTGCATCACAACAGCAGAGTTGAATAATTGCAGCAAAGACAGTATGGCACAGAAAGCCTAAACTGTGTAGTACTATCTCCCTGTTTGCCAAGACCTGCTAAAACTGGTTAGTATGTCAAGATGACACTGACAAAGAGATTGTTATAATAGAGGCTGTGTGAAATTATTTTACAAGCTGAGAAAAGGAGAGTTGCTTATTTTTTCTCAAGATGGTTACAGATCATTCTGCATGGAAGCATGCACTGAAAAGAGTTAATCCCCTGAAATTTCCTACCTTTACATTTTTATTCTTCCTTTTTATATTATTTTTTCCAGCTGCTCTTTCACATACCAAACACACACACCTGCACACTAAGTAAACTCACCATGAAATTACATTAAACCCTTCAAATATAGAACTGTCTTATGCATAAAATACAGATTATTAATTTCTCTTCTCTGGGCAGGGGCAGGGAGTGGGGCAGGGTACCCTTACAGAGATTTAAAGATAAATTGCATTCTTGCACTTTGAACTGTTTTAAAATGTATTTTTAGAATATTTTTGCTGCACACATTGCATTTTTCTGTTTATTACTTCCTTGTATCTTAGTAAAGATATTTCCTCTGAAAACCATGATCAACTTTTGATTTCTGCTAAATTTCCTATTTGACCCCACATAAAATCATAAGTTCTATAGGAAATTTCATACAACTAGGAAAGACTCTGTAATGTGATCAAGTAATACATCATGTCTTAATATAGCATTTAAAAATGCTTAAGTGTTTACATTGAATCAAACTGCTTTGATTGAGATGAGGAAAAACAGCTGGACCATAGTCCTTAGTTGAATAATCTTTAAGTAGCTTTTACATGAGTAAACATCAATTTGTTTATGTACTCTTTCTTTGAGCAAATTTCAGTGTTTTTTTGGTTCTTGTATGTAGAACATTGTTTGGGCCTCCTAAGTCTTCCTTCTTTGACATTTACTCACATTAATAATAGGCATTTATTTACTATTTAATTTATAACATGTAACATCCTGAGTATCTTGGTAGGTAATGTTTTATAATATGACCAGGTTACAATAATGATAAAGATGGCAGTATTTTAAGATTATCTTAAATATCTTAAGATTATCATAAATTTTAAGATTATCTCTTTAGAAAACAGGCTAATTTTGCTTTTGCTTTATTAGCATTTGTTTAACATGTAAAGTGAATTAATTCAATCCTGAAGTTTCAGTTCTACTGAAAAATAGCAAAAACCTTTCTTGTGCTTTGAACCATCTAATACTTGTAAAATTGCCTACAGTGAAGTGGAAGTGACACATCTGTGAGGGATTTAATGCTTATTATGGAATTGCCCTTCTCAGAATTGACTTTAATACAAAAATATGGTATTAACAAAAGATCTCCTTGACAAGTAAATTTCCCTAGTAATTGAAAATGCAGCAGTGAGAAGGAAAAAAAAGACAAGACTCAAACTATTTTGAAAAGAGAAAAGTCTTATGGGTATAGTTATAGAAACAGAACAAACATGCTGAGGAAGGGTTTCTTAGAACTCATATCCTGCTAAAGAAAATTAGATGTGTATATGGCCAAAAGAAGGGTTAAATTTCTTAATATGTATAGTATTGATCATATTTTAGAAACTACCTCTTAGTAACTCATTAATTGCAGTGATACATTTTATCACAAATCTTTGTGATGATAAATGTAAAGCTTTCTGAATATTCACACAATTCAGTTATTGAGGATAGGAAAAAAAGACTTTGTGTATTCACTCATTCAACAAACCATTGTTGAGTGCCTACTATTATATTCCACTGTGCTGGGTGCTAGAAATATACTAAAAGAACAAATCAGATAATGACATTTCTGATTTCTCCACTGTGCCGTCTTCTTCTGTTCTTTATTTTCCCACCCTAACTTTGTATTTTAGAACTTCATAAAGAGTATGTAGCTAGAAAATACGTACTTAAGTATTTAACTCGCATGGCATTATGACAGGATTATGAAAGAAGAAGCCACAATATTAAACATGGCGTGTGACAACCTAGAAAGTAACAAGAGGGTAGAAAATTAGCAAGTTAATGTCATGAAAAAGTCACAAAAAAGGCAATGAAACATTCTGATAAAAATGGGTCTAAAGAGTTTTATGTTCAGGTTTTTAAATATCTTTTTCTTATTGCTATTGGCTTATTTGTTTATTTAGATTCAGTACTGCAGAATGGATTCAGTAATGAGAATGGAATAGTAGGAAAAGGAAATCAGAATCAGAATATTAAGCTGGCTTTGACACCCTCTTTAAAGAGTAATATGAAAATGTACAGTAGAGACATTCTATAAATAATCTCACATGTCATCTGGCAGTGTTATGACAGTGCAATCAGTGTAGTACCACAGGAAAAAGTAACCAGTGTTCCACTTTCCTGTTAACCTTACCTGAGCATCTTCTCAGCAAGACCAGACCAGATTCTATCTGGGGTAGTCCTCTCCGTCATGGATATTTTTTTAAGCCAGGTATTTTTTTATCACAAGGTTCTCCTCAAATAGTATGAACCTTGAGATTTCAAGCCCACGTGTCTGTTTTTAAGACTGTTTTATTATCTGGCAAATGTGTTGGTGATGGAGTCTCCTAAACTTCTGAGACACTTACTGTGCTGTAACTTCCTCTTTAACAGTGTTTTCTTTTCCCCACTGCAAAACCAGGCTCGGCTTCCCTCGTGCTCATCTACCTATAGTGTATCTGAGGTATATTTTGCACGTGTTTTCTTACATGGTCAACAACATGCTCGCCCTCACCATTCTTCTTATTTTATTTTCCTTTTGCCTTAATTTATTTTGCCTTGCACTTTGCACTTGGCTGAAAGGGATGACAGTACCAAAGGGAAATAGTTAGCTGTTTTAAGGGGAAATTTGTATATTTTCATACAGTACTTTTTTCTGACAGTCACTGTATCATATTGAAATGGTTAAAGCCTAAACAGCCAACTTGATTGTTGTCACCTTAATTCCATAGATTCCTTTGAACTGGGTAATTTGTTATTAAACCCGTATTAGCTATGACAAAGATTCCACTTTGCAGACTTGTATAGGTCTGTCTCTGGTAGCTGACGATTTACAATGAATTAGTGAAATCTTGTCCCATTAATCATAGAGGAAAGCATCCAAATTGATTATTAAATGAGAATTTCATATGATTCCCCTATTTTTATGTAAAATAGACTTTAAAAAACTGATTAGGTTATTCAGGAAAATAGTCTCCTTGATGCTTGTATAAGGTTCGTACAATCTACGGCTTCCCAGGTGCCTCAGTGGTAAAGAATCTGCCTGACAATGTGGAAGACTCAGAAGATGCAGGTTTGACCCCTGGGTTGGGAAGGTCTTCTAGAAGAGGAAATGGCAGTCCACTCCAGTATTCTTGCCTGGAGAATCCCATCAACAGAGGAGCCTGGCACACCACAGTCCATGGTGTCACAAAGAGTCAGACACAACTGAGAACACACATATAGCGTCTTAAAATCTAGAAAAGCTTATCATTCATGAGATCCATGTTCTTTTAACAGAGTACTTTATGTGAACTTTGACCTATGTTCTTTCCCTTTTCAGAGATTTAATTTCTTACTCTTATTGTGTTAAACCATAGCATAAATGGGTTTTCTAGTTGTATAAGCCACAGTCACAGAAATATTAACAGACTTTCAATATCCTTTAAGCCTACTGTTCAAAACAGGGGCACTGTTGAGTAGCTAAGAGAAAAGAGCATATGTACCTCAAAATATGATTAGTAAATAACAAGACTTTAATAGCCTGTGAATTTTTAAGATCTTAACTTTTTACTTTGCAGACATAACCTATTTCTACATATATTTACTTTGTGCAGGCTACTATAGTTAGTATATGCAGGCCAGTATTGTCAACTTAATTCTGATTGCAGAAATATTATGTCTGAATGTCATACAAAAAACAGAAAGATGGCACTATCTAAAATATCAGGTAATGTATACAGAACCACAAGCAGAAAATCATCCTTTGACTTTAAAACTTTATAAATAGCCTTGCAAAGAATGGCATTGCTAAACCTGTAGCTTCACAAAGATTAATTTATCGAGTCAGTAGAATTACAGCCATCTTCTTTAATTTTTTCCTTTGCAAATTGCAGCTGTTACAGATTTTTTTTTTCCTTCCTAACACTGATTTTTGGAGAATTGATTTTTTTCTTAAAATGTGTATTTGTAGAGAGAAACAAAGTAATGAAAGCAAATGAGTTACTTGTGATATTAGTAAAGACTCTGAAAGATAAAGTTGGTACCATCTCATCGCCACATTTCCCATGGGTCTTAATTCCCCAAGATTATGATTCCTAGTGTAAAAAATATATAACCCATTTCTTTCTGCCACTTCATCCAGGCAATTCTCCATTTCCCATGAGAGTATTTAAGAAGTCTACCATTGGCATCATCTCCAGTCACAGCCTACAGCATCCATCAGGGTATCACTTTCTCTGTGACAGCATGTGTGCAGGAGGGCTCTCAGGTTGGAATGCAAAACTGGTTTCTGGGGGGATGGGATTGTGTATGCTGTGGCCTTTGCTCCATAGCACTCAGCTCTTAAATGAGTTCTGGCTTCACTTGGATTTGTTTTTTCCATTATGACACATGAGATTTATTTACTTGTCATGAAGTGTGTTCCTCCTTTTGTTGTTTGTGACGGGGTTTCTACATTTCTGTTCTCAGTGCCCCATCTCTGTAGACTCCATAGGTGGTTTTATGTTTCTCTTACTATGTGACAACCTGATAAATGTTCATCTCCTTTATCTCATCTCAATCTCCACTACGGTTCTATTTGGAGAAGATATTATTGTCACCTCATTTTGCAGATAAGGAAACTGAGGCTCAAAGAGGTTAAATATCTTGCCCAAAGTCATAAAAGCTGCCAGATGAGTAGCAGAAAATTATTTTGTCTTAAATACAGTGCTTTTCAATTTTCAGGATTATTAAAAGTCATCAATTCTCTGAATGGCATGCAGTAGTCTTGTATTTTCACAGTATATATTTACTTGGTTCAGGTTGATTATGTAGTTTTGGATTTTGTCTTATCAGAAGATACAGGTGTATCTATACAATATAAAACTTGAGTTTAAGGAAGTATTAGAAAGCCATTCCTTTCTGTAATTTCTTATTTTTCTTGTATTTATTCATTTAATAAATATTTGTTGAGCACCTACTATGCTCTGCTTAAATACAATCTTCTAGCTATTTCTTGATCTTTGAAATTGGCTTGACTCTTAAAATGCATAAAATATTATGAATGTAATGAGATTGGTGGCTTCAGTTGTACACTATTATTCATCCCTTCAAGTCAAGTTAAAAAAAGGGGAGACGGAGCAGGGGGAACTCACTTCCAGATTTCTAACTAACATTCAGTTTTGTTCCTGCAGTGTTCATTTTTTTAAAATCCTTTGAAAAAAAGTGCTTTAGAATTCCCTTAGCTTACACCAAAGCCAGAATTAGTACTGTTTCTTGGTAGAAATGGTATTCTTCTGACTTATTTGGAAAACTGAAGTATATACTAGATATAACTCTTTTATCTAAACCACCCCCCCAAAATTGAACCCTGTAAAATCTTATTTTTAGTGTCTTAGATTTCCCAGTAGCGAGATTCATTTAGATATTTGAGATTTTGAAGCTAAATTGATTTTTCCTGTTGAGTGGACCGAGACTGAAGCTTAATTGTTTTTACTTAATGCTTAAGAACTTTTAAGGAACTTCCTTGGTGGTCCAGTGGTTAAGTCTCCACACTGCCACTGCAGAAGGCACCAATTCAATCCCATTCTTAAGGAAGTAAGATCTCTCACACTGTGCAGCAAAAAAAAAAAAAAAAAAGAACCTACCTAAAGAAAAGGTGACATTTTTAAGTTGTAACCTGCTAATATGCAAAACAGTTGCTGTTGGAACTCTTAACCCACTATTAGCATACCAATTCTGATCTAAACAAATCTTGATTGACAATTTGGAGTTCTGTTGGACAATGAAGCTCCATATACTTCTGGATCAATCTCATAATCAACCATATTTATTATTATGATCATCACCATCCATCATCATTATTATTACTTCTACTTATGATATTTTTCCAGTAGTCATGTATGGATGTGTGAGTTGGACTATAAAGAAAGCTGAGCACTGAAGAATTGATGTTTTTGATCTGTGGTGTTGGAGAAGACTCTTGAGAGTCCCTTGGGCAGCAAGGAGATCCAACCAGTCCATCCTAAAGGAGATCAGTCCTGAATATTCAGGGGAAGGACTGATGTTGAAGCTGAAACTCCAGTACTTTGGCCACCTGATGTGAAGAGCTGACTCATTTGAAAAGACCCTGATGCTGGGAAAGATTGACGGCGGGAGGAGAAGGGGACAACAGAGGATGAGATGGCTGGATGGCATCACCGACTGAATGGACATGAGTTTGAGTAAACTAAACTCTGGGAGTTGGTGATGGACAGGGAGGCCTGGCGTGCTGCAGTCCATGGGGTTACGAAGAGTCGGACAGAACTGAGTGACTGAACTGACTGACTGATGATGTAGTACTTACTTTGGTCAGGGATCATTCTAGGAGTTTCATGTATGTTACCATTACATCCCTATATAGTAACTACCTTGGCACCAACTCCTGTTTACAGACCATATCTCTCTCCAGAGTTATAAGCACCTTATATATAACTCAACCCCCAAATCTGCACCTTTACCCACTAATCTATGACACTACCCAATCACTCAAAGTCTAGAAACCTGGGAGTTATATCCCTTATAACCAAATCAGATCTAAGTCGTAAAGATTCTGCCTCTTTTGTTTCTGTAGAATTTATGCCCCTTCTCTCCAAAACCACTTTCAATTATTTAGGTGGATTTTTTAATCTGGATTATTAGATCAATATCCAGACTAGTTCCTCTACCCTCATCATTTATTCTGCAAATATCACTAATCCATCTTTGCACACATAACAGAATGAACTTTTTAAAATGTTAATGTAATAATGTTATTCCACTACTTGAAATCTTTCTGTGGTTCTCCATAACCCTTAAGAGGGCTTCCCTGGTGGCCCAGATGGTAAAAAAAAATCTGCCTGCAGTGCAGGAGACCTGGATTTGATCCCTGGGTTAGGAAGATCCCTGGGAGAAGGAAATGGCTCTCCTCTCCAGTACTCTTGCCTGAAGAATCCCATGCACAGAGGAACCTGGTGGGCTACAGTCCATAGTGTCACAAAGAGAGGACCCTGGTGGGCTACAGTCCATGGTGTCACAAAGAATACGACATGACTGAGGGAGTAACACTTACAACCCTCATGAACTGGTCTCTTATCTACCTCATCTCATCGATGACTCTTACTACTCCCTGTCATGCTTCAGCCATGCTTTCTGCCATTCCCTAGTTGGCAGGATCCCTCGAATCTATGAATTATGCTGACCTTTTTCTGATTTTCCTCTTTTCTTCACACAAATTATAATTGTCCCTTAAAACTGTGTTCCTACATCCCAGCTCCAAGAAATCATTCCTGATAACCCCCTATCTCCTACCCCCAACTGAGTTAGGAGCATCTGTTACATATTCCCATAGCAGTTTGTACTAAATTCTGTTATAATACTTATCATGATATATTGTAACTGTTAAGTTTTACTTTGTGAACTCCTAGAGACCAGAGGCTGCTTTATTTTTAACCTATCATCCACAGGCTAGATTAGTTTAGGGCAAACAGTAAACAATAAATATAGGTTGAATGAATGACATTAATTATGCCCTAATTGCTATATCTATAATATTCACTTTGTTATTAGATTATTAAACTCAGTTGGGTAAACATTGATTTACCTTATCTAGCACACAATAAGCATTTAATAAACACATATTAACCTACTCATGAATTATAACCCATTATCGAGTATCTCATTATATGTGTATCAGATGTTCCTAAGATTTGTATGCATTTTTCTAATTCCCTGAAGCATATAGTAATTTAGGTCAATGCTTTTAAACTATTTTAATTCTGTACCTCCTGAATGTTCCTACAGTCTACTCTTAATATTCCATTTTTAAATCAATCATAGAGATTGGTGGAAAAATTTTTCTTCAGTGTAGGCTCAAACAATATCAAACAATCATCTCCATCTCTAAACTTTAATTCCTTGTTGACCTGGAATGTAGGAGGAGGAAAGAGTCTCATAAACTGTGCATTTGACTTTCTTGCCCTACTGTTGAAACTCGAAGTTTACATCAATGCAGCTTTGTTCTCTGTGACCCCAATCAGTCTCCTTGACATCCTATTTGAAAAAAACTGTGAACTAAAAGTCTGTGAAAAATCATACTCTTATAAATTCAGATGGGAATCAGAATTGGTACACAAACAAAAAGAAAGCTGACATTTATTGTTAAGTCAGTAAGTATTTCTTAGTTAACTTTCAACAAAATTGTAGTCAGAATCTAATATTGTTGATTGATAAATAAGTTGTATTCAGGCCTCTGATTAAAGCTTCTTCATCTGTTACCAAAACACAAAGGGAATATGGGCTGGCAATTTAAATTGAAAGGAGGCTCGAAATCTAAATTCCTAATAACTTTTTTTTTTACTCTATATCTGATATTGAGGAAAATTGACATCAAAGTGATTTTTACTGCTCTTTGGGCAAATGTCTATCGTTCTTTTCCTTCATGTGTCCTTATGCGCCACAGGTCAGCATTGCATCTCCATTTTTCCTTTTCTTTATTAATCCAATTGTCTGTTCTGCATAGGAGATAATACCAATGGATGCTTGTACCGCTTCTTGTACATTACAGAGATTTAATGAATATTAAACAGTTCATGGCCATACTATGATGTGGTTCAGAGCTTTACACACATTTGGTTTACTACCAATCCTAGTCTACTTTCTAAAGGTTCAGATAAATATCTTCTTGACTACTAGCAATGTCAATTTTCTATGTTTATAAAAGTATGCATTTGGATACAATGGAATATATAGCCTGGACTTTAGGATGAATAGAATTATCAGTTTTTTCTAGTCACCTTGTTTTTCCCCTTTGAAAAGCACATCCTTTCTCAGCCAGAGTTCCTCATCTAAACCAGTGCAAGAAGTGGTTTGTTTGGCTGTTGTCTCAAGCTGCTCTGAAGATGGTGCTCTTCTAGATTCATAAAAGAGAAGTTAATTCATTATATACAGTGGGTGTACTAGTATATCAGGGCTTAATTCTCTGCCAGAATTGAAAAAGATATGGTAATTCTTTCTTTCATTCTTAAGTATTTCAGTGCTTCTTGAAGCCATTTGTTATTTAAAGCTGTACTTAAAATTTCTTCTTTGGGAATTCTCCCTATTGCCTTATTTTTTGAATACTGAAATCTCTATATAGCCTAATGTTTACCATGTGAACTTAAGAGCTGAGAGTATGAGGCATGTTTTTATCATAAAACATGGTTTTTTTGAAATAGACTTTTCATTTTTCTGAAAGAATCAAGAGCTTTAACCAGCTTCTTAACATATTCCAAAGATGGTCATGCTTTGGAGGAAATTAGTATTTTACTGGTTGTCTCATAGTGCTTAAAAATGAGCTAAAAAGTGAGATTGAGCTAGATTTGAACCCCAGCCCTAGATGTGAATCACAGTCCTAGATTTGATACCCTGTGCTGCCTCTTAGTAAAATTGAGCTAAAAAGTGAGATTGGGCTAGATTTGAATCCCAGCCCTAGATGTGAATCACAGTCCTAAATTTGAAACCCTGTGCTACTGAGCTAAAAAGTGAGATTGGGCTAGATTTGAATTCCAGCCCTAGATGTGAATCACAGTCCTAGATTTGATACCCTGTGAGTCGGACACGACTGAAGCGACTTAGCAGCAGCAGCAGCAGCTGCCTCTTACTAGCTTTGTAATCTTAAGCACTTGATCGTTAAGTTAGCGTATCTGTACTTCGTATTTTTATAAAATGGGAATGATATCACCTTAAGGATTGAATTGGTTAAGGCTGCTTGGTGCAGCGCACGATATGCATAAGTACTCAATAAATATAAGTTTTATTATTATCAATACCGATTATCATACTAAAGGCCCAAACATAAAGTTATTTTAGTTTGAACTAACTCTGTCAGATATATGCTACATCTGTCACAGAGTAAAATGTGTCTTGTTCTGTTATGGTTATTAGCTACAATCTGACTGAAAAATCAAGTATTATTAGCTTCACTATCAATTTGATGCAAGTTAATGTCAACACTTGTACCATGCCTGCCTTCTTTTTCCTAATCATTGTCAAGTATATTGAATATGATATATATGAACATATATCTATGAGATATATCCTTTTTAGTTCAATGAGTTGACTATCTTCTCCAATATTTATCTTGTTTTTTCTCCAAAATCACTTTCCTATTTAGTGGCTGCATTATTTATGCACATAGACCTCACCTCACAGAAGAGTATCACTAGAAAGAATAGTGCTTTTGTATTACAATTATTATTTTAGGGTAGGAAAAGTTTTCCTTGACCCTCTTAGGGCCCCTGATTGGATCTGAAAATTAGACTGATAAAGATTAACAAGAATAAGCATACAAATTTATTTAATATAAATTTTACAAGGAAATGAAGACCCAAAGAAATTGGGGCTTTTTTATTTGTTTTTTTTTTAAATTTTATTTTATTTAACTTTACAATATTGTATTGGTTTTGCCATACATCAAAATGAATCTGCCACAGGTATACATGTATTCCCCATTCTGAACCCTCCTCCCTCCCCATACCATCCCTCTGGGTTGTCCCAGTGCACCAGCCCCAAGCGTCCAGTATCGTGCATCAAACCTGGACTGGCGACTCGTTTCACATATGAAACTATACATATTACAATGCCATTCTCCCAAATCATCCCACCCTCTCCCTCTCCCAGAGTCCAAAAGACTGTTCTATACATCAGTGTCTCCTTTGCTGTCTCGTATACAGGGTTATTGTTACCATCTTTCTAAATTCCACACATATGCGTTAGTATACTATATTGGTGCCTTTCCTTCTGGCTTACTTCACTCTGCATAATAGGCTCCAGTTTCATCCACCTGAAACTAAATAAGCATACAAATTTATTTAATATAAATTTTACAAGGAAATGAAGACCCAAAGAAATTGTTAAATCCGATGTTATGCTGGGGCATCCCAGGTGGCACTAGTGGTAGAGAATCTGCCTGCCAGTGCATGAGACATGAGAGATACAGGTTCGATCCCTAGGTCAGGAAGATCCCCTGGAGGAGGGTAGGGCAACCCACTCCAGTATTCATGCCTGGAGAATCTCATGGATAGTTGTTATGCTAGGTTTGATGGAGAGGGACAGTCATGGAGAAAATATGATGGGACACAAAGTATGAACTGAGGATAGTAAACTGAAAGAAACTTAGTAAGACCTTTTCATTCTTATTCTTGGTGTCCTTCTGTCTTGGAAAAAACAACGCTTCTTTCTTTAGAGTATAAAGAGGACACCTCTCATTTGAGGGCCTTGTGACCTTTTTGAGGAGCAGGGAATGGACAGGAGACCTTGCTTTCGCCGTTTTCTCATACTTCATTTTATTCAAGGTGCCATATTTCCAGGTAGCACATCCTAAACACCATCATGTATTGTCCTTGAATTTCATTAGAATTCCACTGTATGTCATACTCTAGAGATAGTCACCAACTTATAAGTGGGGCAAAACAGTTTCCAGTGAAAACAGCTTTATAAGTGGTTACCACATTTTTAGGCTAGTTCTTAAAAGTTTAACCCTCAGTAGGCTGGAATGTAGCTATGGTTTAACTGCATTGAGGGTCAAGTAGACATATATGGATTAATGTAGGAATCTATATACTATTTGTAACATTATTGCTGAGAAAATGCTTTTTAACCTCTGACAGAATTCAGTTTACTCCAATGTATTTTCACCCTGGCAAATTCTGGATGGCATCAGGATCTTACATTCTGTTTTCTTCTTGCAGCAGCTTAAAATAGAACATCTTTAAAATACACATTGTTGTGGAAGGTAAAAGTGGGAGGGAGCTAGCAATTTGGGGCAAGGACGTTTCCGTAGCATCATAAATCAGTGTTTGCTGAATGAATTTATAAACATGTTTATATCAGGGGTTTATATTTATATAGTTACATTTCAATAAACTTTCTATGGCATGTATTATTATATCTAATTTCCCTTTCTAGTGAATGCTAATATTTCTGACTTAATAAAAACCTTCTGTGTCCTTAGTATCTTGTAAGTAAGAGACAGGTCTTTGAGCCAGCTGAGCAAAATAAAACAAATATATGACTGTGAATTAAAAGCAGTGATTTCTACTGCATAGTCTGTGCATGAGAGAACTAATTTGTTGTAAATGTACCAAACAGTATTTTTAATCCTATTAAAATATTAAAAGTATAATTTTAAAGGAGTTGAATTTTGATTATCCAAAATCAAAATACTTTATCAGATCAGATCAGATCAGTCGCTCAGTCGTGTCCGACTCTTTGCGACCCCATGAACTGCAGCACGCCAGGCCTCCCTATCCATCACCAGCTCTCGGAGGTCACTCAGACTCACATTCATCGAGTCAGTGATGCCATCCAGCCATCTCATCCTCTGTCGTCCCCTTCTCCTCCTGCCCTCAATCCCTCCCAGCATCAGAGTCTTCTCCAATGAGTCAACTCTTCGCATGAGGTGGCCACAATACTGGAGTTTCAGCTTTAGCATCATTCCTTCCAAAGAAATCCCAGAGCTGATCTCCTTCAGAATGGACTGGTTGGATCTCCTTGCAGTCCAAGGGACTCTCAAGAGTCTTCTCCAACACCACAGTTCAAAAGCATCAATTCTTCGGCGCTCAGCCTTCTTCACTTTGCTTTCTATGTGAAAGTTTAGTCAGAGTGCCAAATGCAGATAAAAAAAAATATGTTGAGCTTGAAAGTATATAATGGATCTTAATACCCTGAGTTAATGTAAAAATTGGAATCAAAATAATAGTTATTTTTACTTGATTGTTTATAACTGCTTACCCTACCAGTAGATCATGATTGGGCTTTCCTGGTGGCTCAGACGGTAAAGAATCTGCCTGCAATGCAGGGGACCTAGGTTCAATCCTTGGGTTGGGAAGATCCCCTGGAGAAGGGAATGGCAGCCAATTTTGCCAGTATTCTTTCCTGAAGAATTCCCATGGACAGAGGAGCCTGGCAGGCTACAGTCCATGGGGTCACGAAGAGTCTGACACGACTGAGTGACTAAGCACAGCACAGCACAAGTCATGATGAGTCATCAAGTATCTTTGAGCATCTGTACTACAGAGTAGATATTACCATATTAGGTATATAGAAAACAGCAAAAAAGTAAACGTGGAGCCTCACTTAAGGAGTTTACAAATTAGAATATTGTCTATCCTTTTAAATCATATTCTGTGTATTCAGGCTGTGGTGTTTGGAAATATTTCTAGAAAAAATGTCTTTGGCTTAAAAAGTGAAGCTATTTAGTGGTAGCATAAAAAAATCTATAGGAAAATTACCATTTGGGGGATCTTGTATTCACAAAATAGTCATGGGAAGTTATATTAAAATTTATCAATTTGTTGGTAAGTTCTCAAGAAAGAACTTGCATAGGACAGATTTTCCTAGAATAGATTTGAGTTCTTAGGGTCTTAATTCGGAGAAGGTGATGACACCCGACTCCAGTACTCTTGCCTGAAAACTCCCATGGACAGAGGAGCCTGGTACGCTTCAGTCCACGGGGTCACTACGAGTCAGACATGACTGAGCAACTTCACTTTCACTTTTCACTTTCATGCATTGGAGAAGGAAATGGCAAGCCACTGCAGTGTTCTTGCCTGGAGAATCCCAGGGACAGAGGAGCCTGGTAGGCTGCCGCCTATGGGGTCGCATAGAATCGGACACAACTTAGCAGCAGCAGCAGCAGGGTCTTAATTTGTAACTTGAGAAATATAGTACTATTTCTTTAAGCCATATTTTTTCTATACAAAGATGGTATCAGTTATTCTAAGTTGGTGGTAAGGCTTATTTCATTTATTTGCCAAGTACACACCTCTTTGGAAAGGATAAATTAAAAAAGCTTGATGTTACTCTTTATTGCTTATGAAGAAGAATGCAGATTTTCAGCCCTTAATGCTGTGCTCTGCCCTGCAAAGTCATCTGACACATTGGAGCTGTGTGGGAAACCCTAGAGGAGAGAGGACTCTAGTAAACATTATAGGTCAAGATGGATAGCATATGCAAAGAAGATACAGTTTATGAAAAAGAATCTGATTTTTTTTTTAAGTCTACTCAGTTGATTTTAAGGGCATGTTTTGAATCCTATGAAATCCGTTCTGATCATACTGATAGTCTTCACATGTATTTCAGGCACTTACCTGTTTTATCTAATAACACCTCATTTTACAATTGCAGCTATCATTCTCCAAAGTAGATTAATCTGTAGTACTCATAGTTTTGTTAATCCTTTGTCTGTGTCTGTATCTACTATGTCTATTATTCAAGAGTTTTTTAAAATAGTATTATTTTGTCTTCTTACAGAATCTCTCTAAGGAGTTTTCATTTTATTCTCATTTTTAATAAGAGTTACATAATGTGGAATTATAAAGACCCATTGAGAGTTTTTCCACAAGGCACCCTACTAGCATCAATAGGCTAAGCTAGAAATAAAAGTGGATAATGTATGGTAATATTCTTTGCATTAGCTTTGAAAAGTTCAACTTGTGTAATTACGTGTATATAACATCAAAAGTTTTTCATAAGTATATAAATTTTATCATATTGACTTTTCTTCAGTTTAAATATTTTAGGAACCCAGATTCATATTTACTTTTTCAGCGAGGTATTTTTTTTATCCAGAAATAATTATCAATGCATTGGATGATAAATTAAAATCACACACAGCTTGTGAACTATATGTAGTTATATCATTTTTGAATCTACCTTTTCAAGTCCTTTTGATTTTTTTCAGTGTGAGTTTTGTTACAATAGAAAGTAGATTTATAAAACACAGTGATGTTATTACATAAACTAACATTGCTTTTAATATGACAGCTAGATGTGTATTATGATTAGGAAACCTAAATTGCATATATCCCTGGAAATTGAGAGGGGAGAAGAAAGAAGGTATGTTGATATCAAATGTTTTGCATTAAAAGAAACTTTTTAAAATAAAGAAAAAGAGAAATTAGGGGGCAAGTGAAAGTAAAGAAAGAGAGAGATGGAGAAAGAAAACAAGCCCTGGTTTTTCTTTCTCTTTTCTGCCTCAGTATTTTAGAAATTGGTCACTTATTCTGACTTTCCCATATTAAACAGTTGCAGAGTGAAAGCAACAACTTATAGAACACGGGTAAATTCAGAAAGACCTTAAGAATATTTTAAAATTCGTGTTCCATAAAACTCTGAATGGAATTCAGACTCATATGGACTTATGTAGCCAGAGTTTTCAATTATATTAGCAATTTTCCTTGTTCTATTTCTAAGTCTGCCTTAGGATAAGAAAAGAAGGGTCTATTTTTGAAATTTTGTCCTGGCCATTCTGCAGTCAGTATTGCCTACAGTCATAAAAATCAGGCTTGCCGCTTTTATTTTTTCCTTTTCTTTCCTCTTTGGCAACTTGCTGCTATCCCAGCACACAACAATTAAATCTAATTCTGTTTGGGCTGCCATGCCTAACTGTTCTTGTTGACAAGCATGGCATGAACTAATGCATGGCTCTTTCAGAACGCTGCTGTGTATATTTGCACTGAAAGAAAAGTTCTGTAGCAATCTAGCCCTTTACATTCAATATTAAAACCGCAGTAATTAATGATGAACATCTCTACAGTGCTTGACAGAGAAGGGAATTCCTCAGGAATGAAAGTGAAAACTGAGGGAGAAAAATGATCTTTCGCAGTCAGATACTGCTAAATTGGGCTTCCCTGGTGGCTCAGACAGTAAAGAATCCACCTTCAATGCTGGAGACCCAAGATCGACACTGCTAAATTAGTCATTGGTACTTCTCACTTTGAGGAGGTAGGCATCCATTCAAAGAATGCATATGAATGAGTGTAGGAAAGAAAAAAAAATAGGATGCCATTGAGACCTGAAAGAAGTTATAAGAGAAAACGTCAATATTTAATCTCAGATATTTGGTTCACGAGTCTGAAGTAGTTTGGGTGAAAATGAGACTGATTTTAATTGTCTTGCCATCAGATATCACAGCCTAATAATCCAGTGTTAAATATACCGAATATGACTTAACTCCTTCATATCCATGACTGTCTCAACCTGTTTTTGTAAACAACTTTTTAATTGCCTTCAGTATTTTAAATGTTTATTGGGAGCACTGGTTTAAGGATCATGTGATCAGCACCTTTTCTCAGTTTCATTAAGCATTCATCTGGTTTCGTGTGTGCATTTTTTCTTCATAAGCAAGTGAATTAAACTAGATGCTATTTTTCCAAGTGAAAAAAATCTTCCTTTTTCCTTTTACATTACAGTTTCATCTTGAGAAGATGGGAAGCAAGTGAATGGTCCTAAAATTAGGCATTTCATCTTTAGATTCCCTAATGCCCAGTGTTTCTGTTTTGTGGATGTTTCTAGATAAATATAAGGACAGTAATTGAACCATACAACCGTCAGTTACTCCAACCTTGATGTATAGGTTAGTGAAGTTTGAACAAACAAAAAATGCTATATGACCAGAAGTTCAGAATCCTCTAAACTGCTTCCTTTAGCTCATTTCCCTTTATACATAGCACATATACCTGTAATCTCTCCAGCTCATCTGCTTTAGAGCCATGTAGCACAGTTCAAGAATTCAAAGGACAAGTCAAAATAATACTGGCTTACTTGTTCAACCTTAAATACTGCCATATAGCAAGGGTCTCATATAGCAAGGATCTCTGTCGCCATTCTCACTACTATAGGTCAGTGATAGTAGCATTTCTAAAGTGTTCATGTAGGTACTACTCTTTGAGGCCACCTGTATCACTATCCTTTTAATTATCTATCTTTCAGATGTAACTGACCTCTGTTTCAAGGCTTTGGTCTGAAATATTATCCCCATAGAGTTACCTCGGAGAAGGCAATGGCACCCCACTCCAGTATTCTTGCCTGGAAAATCCCATGGATGGAGAAGCCTGGTAGGCTGCAGTCCATGGGGTCACTGAGGGTCGTACACGACTGAGCGACTTCACTTTCACTTTTCACTTTCATGCATTGGAGAAGGAAATGGCAACCCACTCCAGTGTTCTTGCCTGGAGAATCCCAGGGACGAGGGAGCCTGGTGGGCTGCCGTCTGTGGGGTCGCACAGAGTCGGACACGACTGAAGTGACTTAGCAGCAGCAGAGTTACCTATTTGGGCTTTGCATTATTGAGTCATTTATCCTGGTAGATGTAGTCATATTATGTCATTGCTTTAAGTTTTTTTTGAAATCACTTTGTTAAAAATATCCCACCCATAAAAGGAAATTTTGCTACTTGATGTAATTCATGTAGTCATGTAAGTAAGTCATGATGTAAGTCAAAATATTTTCTTACATACACAGTCTTTAAAATTTTGTAAGCTATGCCTTTGACTTTAAAAGACAATTTCAGAACAGGGATGATACTGGTGTTTTAAGGTCTACAGTGATATTTTAAAGGTTGGTGTAAGAAATTTGAAGGGAGAAATAATCTGTAAGAATCCCCAGTCCGTTATTTATTACCTTATTTACATTCACCCACCTTATTATATACAGTTTCCTATATTTCACCCTCTTAATAATTGCTGTTAAAATTAATAAGTGTATCTCATTTTACTGTAAAGGAACAAAATAGGATGAACATAGCTGCTCTTGTGTTTAATATAGTGACCCAAGCATATATTGTGCCTAATTTTTAGGCCTGTTAGTTCACAGCAGTATAAAAGAAGTAATCTGAATGAATGAATTAGCATAAATGAATTAGATATCTCTAATTTACAAGTAGCATCTCTACCTGTAAAATTTCTAAGTCTAAAATACAGTGACCCTGTTTAAAGACTTAAGTATATGCGTGCCTTTTTTAGCTTGGATGAGTTAAAATGTAATGCTAATGCATCCAGGGTTGCAATTTATAAAGGCAGCTTAACACCTGTTCTATGATTATAGACTGTAAACTAATCCTGAGTATCTTATTGCAGATATGTATGCAGAGGAAGGACTGAGGAAGGATGTGTTGATGGTTCAAAATAAATCTATCAGCAGTTGACTGAGACTGAATTGAACAAATACTATAATGGTCAATCTATATTATACTAAAAGGTTTGAATTTTAGAATTTCTAAAAAAGTCAAATGTCTGTCATTTTCAATGACACTTTCTATTTCATTTTCAACAACTTTTGTCTTGTTTTTCACATGTTTGGTAAAGAATATAGACAAGAAAAGAAAGGTGGGGGAAAAAAATCACCCTTGATCTCTTCCGTTATTTGCTATTAACATTTAATAGAAAGAAGTAATATGGGTGGTGAATTTAAGAAAAGAGGAGAAAGTAGGCAGTTCTATAGAGAATGTAAATAAAGAATAAAGAAGCATGTATAGAAGGAAGAATTATTACTGAAGAATTCCCTATGTGGAAAAATTTTAAGAATAGCTAGTGTATCAGAGATCTAAGAGTTGGAAAATTCTGTGGATGTGTTTCTGTGGAGTTTGACCTGCCTATATTCCTCATGTAACAACTGAACAATGCAAGGCACTGCAAAGCTACTTGAAACAACCCTGAGAAGAGCTGAGGGAGTAAATTGGCTAATGGTAAAACTGTCAACATTAGTGGTTACAATTTAACAGCATTCTCAGTCCACTATATATTTAGTGAAGGAAAAAAAAAAAAGATGGAAAATTCTTGGATTGAAACCTTGGCATTTGTATTCTTGAAATAAAGAGGGCAAAGGGATATACAAATGATCCCTAATTCTAAATGTAAAAAATCTAAGCCAAAGTATTTGTGAGTATCAGATCAGATCAGATCAGTCGCTTAGTCGTGTCCGACTCTTTGCGACCCCATGAACCGCAGCACGCCCGGCCTCCCTGTCCATCACCAGCTCCCGGAGGTCACCCAGACTCACACCCATCAAGTCAGTGATGCCATCCAGCCATCTCATCCTCTGTCATCCCCTTCTCCTCCTGCCCCCAATCCCTCCCAGCATCACAGTCTTCTCCAATGAGTCAACTCCTCACATGAGGTGGCCAAAGTACTGGAGTTTCAGCTTTAGCATCATTCCTTCCAAAGAAATCCAAGGGCTGATCTCCTTCAGAATGGACTGGTTGGATCTCCTTGCAGTCCAAGGGACTCTCAAGAGTCTTCTCCAACACCAAAGTTCAAAAGCATCAATTCTTCGACGCTCAGCCTTCTTCACAGTCCAGCTCTCACATCTATACATGACCACAGGAAAGACCATAGCCTTGACTAGGCGAAACTTTGTTGGTAAAGTAATGTCTCTGCTTTTGAATATGCCATCTAGGTTGGTCATAACTTTCCTTCCAAGGAGTAAGCGTCTTTTAATTTCATGGCTGCAGTCACCATCTGCAGTGATTTTGGAGCCCAGAAAAATGAAGTCTGACACTGTTTCCACTGTTTCTCCATCTATTTCCCATGTAGTGATGGGACCAGATGCCATGATCTTCGTTTTCTGAATGTTGAGCTTTAAGCCAACCTTTTCACTCTCCACTTTCACTTTCATCAAGAGGCTTTTTAGCCCCTCTTCACTTTCTGCCATAAGAGTCGTGTCATCTGCATATCTGAGGTTATTGATATTTCTCCCAGCAATCTTGATTCCAACTTGTGTTTCTTCCAGTCCAGCATTTCTCACGATGTACTCTGCATATAAGTTAAATAAACATGGTGACAATATGCAGCCTTGACGTACTCCTTTTCCTCTTTGGAACCAGTCTGTTGTTCCATGACCAGTTCTAACTGTTGCTTCCTGACCTGCATACAGATTTCTTAAGAGGCAGATCAGGTGGTCTGGTATTCCCATCTCTTTCAGAATTTTCCATAGTTTATTGTGATCTACAGAGTCAAAGGCTTTGGCATAGTCAATAAAGCAGAAATAGATGTTTTTCTGGAACTCTCTTGCTTTTTCGATGATCCAGTGGATGTTGGCAATTTGATCTCTGGTTCCTCTGCCTTTTCTAAAACCAGCTTGAACATCAGGAAGTTCACGGTTCACATATTGCTGAAGCCTGGCTTGGAGAATTTTGAGCATTACTTTACTAGCGTGTGAGATGAGTGCAGTTGTTCGGTAGTTTGAGCATTCTTTGGCATTGCCTCTCTTTGGGATTGGGATGAAAACTGACCTTTTCCAATCTTGTGGCCACTGCTGAGTTTTCCAGATTTGCTGGCATATTGAGTGCAGCACTTTCACAGCATCATCTTTCGGGACCTGGAATAGCTCCACTGGAATTCCATCACCTCCACTAGCTTTGTTCGTAGTGATGCTTTCTAAGGCCCATTTGACTTCACATTCCAAGATGTCTGGCTCTAGGTCAGTGATCACATCATCATGATTATCTGGGTCTTGAAGCTCTTTTTTGTACAGTTCTTCTGTGTATTCCTGCCACCTCTTCTTAATATCTTCTGCTTCTGTTAGGTCCACACCATCTCTGTCCTTTATCGTGCCCATCTTTGCATGAAATGTTCCTTTGGTATCTCTGATTTTCTTGAATAGATCCCTAGTCTTTCCCATTCTGTTGTTTTCCTCTATTTCTTTGCATTGATCACTGAAGATCAATGAAATTAAGCCATGCCCAAGGGGCAACCTGGGATGGGTGGGTCATGGTGGAGAGAGATGACAGGGTGTGGTCCGCTGGAGAAGGGAATGGCAAACCACTTCAGTATTCTTGCCTTGAGAACCCCATGAACAGTATGAAAAGACAAAATGATAGGATACTGACAGAGAAACTCCCCAGGTCAGTAGAGGCCCAATATGCTACTGGAGATCAGTGGAGAAATAACTCCAGAAAGAATGAAGGGATTGAGCCAAAACAAAAAGAATACCCAGCTGTGGATATGTCTGGTGATAGAAGCAAAGTCCGATGCTGTAAAGAGCAATATTGCATAGGAACCTGGAATGTCAGGTCCATGAATCAAGGCAAATTGGAAGTGGTCAAACAAGAGATGGCAAAAGTGAATGTTGACATTCTAGGAATTAGCGAACTAAAATGGACTGGAATGGGTGAATTTAACTCAGATGACCATTATTTCTACTACTGTGGGCAGGAATCCCTCAGAAGAAATGGAGTGGCCATCATGGTCAACAGAAGAGTCCGAAATGCAGTACTTGGATGCAATCTCAAAAATGACAGAATGATCTCTGTTCGTTTCCAAGGCAAACCATTCAATGTCACAGTAATCCAAATCTATGCCCCAACCAGTAACGCCGAAGAAGCTGAAGTTGAACGGTTCTATGAAGACCTACAAGACCTTTTAGAACTAACACCCAAAAAAGATGTCCTTTTCATTATAGGAGACTGGAATGCAAAAGTAGGAAGTCAAGAAACACCTGGAGTAACAGGCAAATTTGGCCTTGGAACACGGAATGAAGCAGGGCAAAGACTAACAGAGTTTTGCCAAGAAAATGCACTGGTCATAGCAAATTTGTGAGTATAGTCAGTGTTATACCAGTGCTCTTCGGTAAATCAGTTCCCTCTTTTCTTTTTTTACAGTTCTCATGTTTTAATTAAATATATCAAATACATAGTAAAGAATATAGCTGACAAATATCCATACACTGACCAGCTCAATTTAATAAATATTAAGGTTGTTCGCTTTTCCTTAAGAATTTTTCATGACCTGAATCTTGACAAGATAAGGTTTATATTCAAACTGAGTTTTCACTGGACTTGGATGAAAAAGAAAACTACACATATGTATGTGTATTAAGATTTGGAAGTCACGTTTTTAAAAGAATGAAAATTTCATATGAATTTATGACATTTTTTCAATATAGTAAACTTATTTTAATATTATAACACAAATACTGAAGTCCACCTAAAAATAACTACAGTATATATTTCATATAATCTTAGAAACCAAGGTTATACACTAGGAGAAAAACTCAAAAAAAAAATCCCACAAAACTAGGACTTGATTTATGGACATAAATTCATTTAATAGGTATACCCTACCCATGTCAAAAATTTATCAGATAAAATTGTGAAAGACTTTGAAATGAATGAAAAAGATTATTGGCTGTCTTATCTAGATCCTTCTGGGTCATCATCTCCTTTTATCGTCTGAGCTATTGTATATTGAATTGTAGTATTTTAATCCATAGAAATACATATTAAGTCCAGTGGGAGATGCAATTAGTTTTTGCTCAATTAATGTGTAAATTCATTTTGACATTACTGATATTCCATATATGTGTATTTTTTAATTCTCTTTTGAACAAATTAGACCATCTTCTTGGTTCTCTCATTAATTAACACTAGATAAAATCTTTAACACGTGTTCATTTTATAATTGTATGAATCATGAGTTTATCTTTTTTAAAAAATAACTTTTAATAGTTATGTCTTCTCTGTAAGCTAAAAGTTCAGTTTTAATGGCAATGAATTTTCTGCCTCTCCTTTCCTTAAGCCTAGACATCCAAGCTTCCCTCATAGCTCATTTGGTAAAGAATCCACCTGCAATGTAAGAGACCCAGTTCGATTCCTGGGTCAGGAAGATCTGCTGGAGAAGGGACAGGCTACCCACTCCAGTATTCTTGGGCTTCCCTTGTGGCTCAGCTGGTAAAGAATCTACCTGCAATGCAGGAGTCCTGGATTCGATCCCTGGGTTGGGAAGATCCCCTTGAGAAGAGAAAGGTCACCCACGCCAGTATTCTGGCCTGGAGAATTCCATGGAATATACAGTCCATGCATTCACAAAGCAATGGCAACCCACTCCAGTACTCTTGCCTGGAAAATCCCATGGACGGAGGATCCTGGTAGGCTGTAGTCCATGTGGTCGCTAAGAGTCAGACATGACTGAGCGACTTCACTTTCACTTTTCACTTTCATGCTTTGGAGGAGGAAATGGCAACCCACTCCAGTGTTCTTGCCTGGAGAATCCCAGGGACAGCGGGGCCTGGTGGGCTGCCGTCTCTGGGGTCACACAGAGTCGGACACGACTGAAGAGACTTAGCAGCAGCAGCAGCAGTCACAAAGAGTCGGACACAACTGAGTGACTTTCATCATCATCATCATCATGACATCCAAAACTTGAAAATGGAAAGGACTGGTATACTGCAAACAAGAGTCTAACAATAGTATCAAGCTATATCTGTCAACTGTTTACTTGGTTAGGTAATGAGAGACTTCATACTAGAGTTGGTAACCCTTCCCTTCTCCAGGGGATCTTCCTGACCCAGAGATCCAACCAGAGTCTTCTGTGTTGCAGGCAAATTCTTTACCATCTGAGCCACCAGGGAAGCCGAATATGCACTACATGTGGCTGCAATATAAGGCTTCAGAATACTTAGCTCTTATTTCTAGGCCTCAGGGGAAATTTCTAAACATTTTCTAAATCATTTCTGCTTATTAATATGTTTTAGAAATGTTTACTTACTTTTATATATCTTCCATATACCTTATGAATACTATTAATAATTAAACATTTAGAGAAGTAAAAGTCACAGCTTTTTAAATTGATGTGTTTAAAAAGAAACAACAGGCCCAAAATGGAGTCACTTGTGCTAAGCCCTACATCAGCAAATCAAGGATTAATACCTGGCCATGCAGTTTCAGCCTCTCCCAGGAATGTAACCTTTAACTAGTCAGTCTGGGATTTCCTGGCTAGCAGCACTGGTGAGGCAATCCACCTGATAGATAGCTGCCTTCCCCCACCCTCTTCCACCACCCTCAAGTAAGGTGGTGGTTGTTGTTCAGTCATTCAGTCGTGTCCACCTCTTTGCGACCCCATGGAGTGCAGCACGCCAGGCTTCCCTGTCCTCACCATCTCCCAGAGCTCACTCAAACTCATTTCCCCTGCATTGGTGATGCCATCCCACCATCCTGTCCTCTCTCGTCCCCTGTCGTCCCCTTCACCTCCTGCCTGCAATCTTTCCCAGCATCAGGGTCTTTTCTAATGAGTGGCTAAAGGATTGGAGCTTCAGCTTCAGCATCAGTCCTTCCGATGAATATTCAGGGTTGAATATACCAAGAAAGATAGCCTAACATAAAATATTTTTGTCTTGTCTTACCACCTTTCTGCCTCCAAAAACCTTCTATTTGTTCAGCTTCTCAGAGCTCCGTACTAATTACTGGTTGAAATGCCGCTCAATTCATGTAATGTTGAATAAAGCCAAGTATATCCTCGAATTTTCTCAGTTGAATTTTTTTTTAACAACTACAATATGCCTTTAACAATGCAGCCATACTCTTACATGGTATATTATACTCAATAAAAATAGTAATTTGCCTTTAACAGTTACTAATATGCCTTTAACATATTACTAAAAATAGTAATATGCCTTTAACAGTGCAGCCATACTCTTACATGGTATATTATACTCAATAAAAATAGTAATTTGTTTTGTTTTAATGAATAAGTGATATGACATGACATTTAAGAATGTTAGAGGAGGCAAATAATTTTTCATGTATCTATTTGATATCTTTGCTGAGATATCTGTGATTCTAATTAACAAGAGGAAAACGAAAGTTTGTTAACATGTGTACCTCGTGTTTACTTGGGAGCTACCCAGGAAAAAATAAGTAACTCCCTAAGAGAGCTTAAACTACCAGTTTAAATATCATCCTCAACTAAAGACAAATGGAAGAGGGGAACAGGAAGATCAGTTACAGATAGATTACTGGGAAAAGTTCAGTGAACAGGTATAAGGTTTGTTACACAGATTAAATCGGTGCCTTCTCCATTGACAAGATTACTTTGTGATTTAGAGTCATCATCTTCAGGTCCAGAAGACTGAGACTGTAGTATAAATGGAAATTTGTTTTATAAATGTAAATTTCCCTTGCAAAAGGGTAACTTCTACTCTATGTCAGAGCTTCTTTCATGTCTACTCTTTCTCAAAATAATCTTTATGCCAAAGAGCCACATTTGGGGTCAGCATTTCTGGCACTACTCTAAGAAGATCAAGGAGAATCTAGTTAAAAACTCAACATTTCAAAATTCATGGTTAATGAAAACTAATATGGTTTTCTGTCAAGTATTAGAAAATGGTAATAATTACAAGTGCTCAATAATTCAGGTTTTTATATTATTGACTGGGCCTATCTTGTACAAGGGCCTTATTTCATGAGATTTATTAGTTATTTTAAAATTTCTATTCAAATACTTACCTAAACTAATGTTACTTGATCTTATTTATGAGAGCTGTCAAAATCACAAAAGAAATTAGACGGCTTTCTCCATCCAAACAAAAGAATGATAATAATAACAACAAACATAGTAATAGCTAATACTTATACACTGTTCACTCTGGGCCAGATATTCTTCTAAGCAAACACCTTATTTCATATTATCTCATTTTCTTCACAACAACCCCATGAGATATTTATTGCTATCATTCTCATTTTATACATAAGAAAACAAAGAGAGAGATTATGACCTGTCCAGTTTTAACAGCTACTAATGATAGAGCCAAAAGATTCAAATCCAGTTTGGTTCCAGAGTGCTACTCCCCAAACTGCCTTTACATCAGTTTTTCTTCACTCCTACATTCACATGCCTGTTCTAAATGGTTTTCATTGCTACAAGGAATAGTCAAGAGCAGAAAGTCAATGAAAATTCAGGTGTGATTAGGAATACAGTGATTGCTGTTGGTAAGTTAGAAACATAAGGTTTTCTACTAGTGTTTAGAGAAATGGATTTAGAAGTCAAGAGGGTTAAGTTCCATTACTACTGTACTGTGTAATCTAAAGCCAGTAACAATCCTGGCTTTGTCATCTCTAGAATGAAGATAAATTATTCTGTAAAATAATCATTTATTCATCTGAAGATTGAGATGAATAATATTTTGAATAATTCAAAATCCCTACTAGTCAAAAAATATTTAAGTTTGTTTTATTATATATATGTGTGTGTATGCATGTGTGTGTTTATAATTAGGTAATATATTTTCCTCATAATTATCATGATCAACATTAAAATCCTCAGAACAAACATAAACTCGCAAATATTTTTGGTACCAAGAGAAGACCAACCTGGGATTTCCAAATTTTCTAGAGGTCATTGAGAATGACTCAATTTAGAATTGAAGTTTTAAATGGGAAATACTTTAAGAATATTCACCATTGATGTTCAGATTAATGTCCTGTTGAGTCATGGTGTGATCAGTTCTATTCTTCTACATGTTCTTCCTATTATATTATTCTTTGAGAATAAGGAACTTGCCATGTTACCTATAAAGCAGCATAAAGGCTTCTCATTTTAAATGGCGATTATTCACTTCACCAGCTGTGTAACCTGCCACAGTTCAACTTCTTTTAGAAGAGGTTAATACTGAAAGAAGTTAAATTCTTCACGTTTACCTCAGACTTCGGAAAGCTAAGTGGAATTTAATGAGACAGTTGTGATTTAAATGACAGTGGGGAAACATTTAAGACTGGTCCTCTGGAAAAGATTTATAAAATTATGGTGCTTGTAAATATTATCCACGTGCCTGCAAAGATGGATATGTTAGATAACAGCCTTGTTGCTCTCTGCCTGTGATCAACACATGGCTGAATTAAAAAGATAATTAATGAAACATATTCACACTTGGGATGTGTATGTGTGTGTATGTGTATGAGTTCATCTTTAGTTAGAGAGTTTGAAATGTGATGAATGTTAAATGATTATTCCATGTAATTATCTAAACCAATGGGAAAATAAGTAAAGCAGAAATTTTTTTTTAAGTCTGAGATTTTTGTAACTTCTTAATAGCCATGTTTCTTTTTTGTTTCTGAGATGGTCTTTTAAAGGGGCAATTGCTTAACTCAGTGACCAATATTTAATTTTCTTAAAAAGAGAAAGACTTCCTTTATATGTAATTTGATAAAAGGCAGCAGATGGAGGTGGTTAAGGTTTCTTACAGTTACCAAATCCTAGAGATAAAAGGAAGCTTAGATGTTATCTGTTGTACTTCAAGGTTTTTTTTAAACTTTTTGCTTCCATAGACCCTTTTGGGAATCTGGCAAACCCTACAGACTTTGTTTCAGAAAAACACTTTAAACATACATGAAATAAAATACATGGGATTACAAAAAAATTAAATTGAAATCATGAACAAAATCTAATAAAAATTATATAATAATAATACTGCCTTTAAAATGCATTAAATGACAAAATCTAGTATCAAGTCATTAGCCACTACTGTAATTTGAAATCTTGGTGACATGAACAGTATTTTTAAATATGCATAATAATTTGATGATTATAATAATAGATTATGTTAATATTACTATAGTTTGTCACCTAATAATGAACTAAAGTAATAAAAGTTAATTAGGTTGGTGAATAATTGTAATTTTTTCTCCATTCTAGTGAATGGAATACTCACTTTTATTCACAGGTTCTACCAAAGGGCCTCAACCTTAGTTGAAACCCCTGGAAACATCTTCATTTTAAAGGTGAAGAAACTAAGTCCCATAGAAGTGAGATAACTTGACTAAAATTATACAACACGATATTAGATTAATCCTTGCAGAGGTAACCTCACACTTTACCTCAGTCTTTTTTGACACTTTTGTCTAGAAATTGGCAATGATAGTCTAATGATTTGTCACTGATTTATGGCATGATCTAAAGCAAATTCTTTATTCTCATTATATCTCAGATTCCATCTGTATAAAATATAGGTGACTTAACATGGAGAAGGCATGGCACCCCACTCCAGTACTCTTGCCTGGAAAATCCCATGGATGGAGGAGCCTGGTAGACTGCAGTCCATGGGGTCGCAAAGAGTCGGACACGACTGAGCGACTTCACTTTCACTTTTCACTTTCATGCATTGGAGGAGGAAATGGCAACCCACTCCAGTGTTCTTGCCTGGAGAATCCCAGGGACGAGGGAGCCTGGTGGGCTGCCGTCTATGGGGTCGCATAGAGTCGGACACGACTGAAGCGACTTAGCAGCAGCAGCAACAACATGTACATAAGGATAATAATAATGACTTAGATTTGTATTGCTCTTTTTCATTTTACAGTAGTTTTTACTTTTACATACATGATCCTACTTAATTTTCCTCATTTTGTGGATAAGGAAATTAAAATTTCATGATTTTTAAAATTGAATGTCATATCTAAGTATCAGAAACCATACCACTGGACTCCAGAGGACATTAAATAAACCAAAACTCTGAGTTCAGTTGCATATTTATTGTGATAGCACAAATACAAATAAATAGTCATGAGGCTCAGATGAGCCAAATACATATACCCTAACTTATCCAGATAAAGTGATGAATGAATAGAACTACAGAACAGAGCTTTTGTAGACCATGTCTCCACTTTTAGAAAAGGAAGTGAGACGAGAAAGAAGTAGATTTTAAAAGTCTAAGATTGTAGAGTTGTTGGCTTAAGGTTGTTCAAATCAGTCCTTTCTTTCCTTTCATTCATGGTAGGCTAAAGAGGCAAGTAATCTGAGGTCCTTTTTCTCTCTCCTCTTAAATTTTACTTTTATGAGTAAATGATATTCAGTGAAGTTTGTTCTTTCAGAGTAGGTTACTCTTAAATAAGTTTAATAAGGTAGAGAAATTAATGTCAAAAGGACTGTGATACATCAAATACCTCTATCATTCTAGTGAGCTGACCTATGAGATACAAAACATCCTGTTCTCTTAGGAAATAAGAAATCTTCTTAACCTGACCTAAAACCTTTATTGGAATCCACATGTCACTATTTGATTAACCTTAAGCAGTATTAATAGTAATCTGTTTTCCTAATTCTTACAGTCATTCTGTAGGTTATTTCTTTGCTATAATCTACATTTTTTTCATGTTATCTCGGCGGGTCCAAATAAATAAACATTTTACAATACTGCAGGAATAGCTATGATCGTATTTACACTGTAAATAATAAATTTGAATCTGCTGGGATTGGAAAAATATATAATTACTACAAAATAAACATTCAGAGTTGACAAATATTTACTCTGTATAAAGCACTATATTTGATATAGTAAGAAATATAAAAAGAATTAAAGTCATGGTCCTTTTCCCTCCAAAAATGTAAAGTATATTTGGGGGCCTACGTCAGTAATTGGAATGAAAGTAACTATGATAACTCTTACAATAGAAGTTTAGTTAAAAGGCTTTAAGAATTTAGGTAAACTTAAAACTAGATTATGGTAATGATTATACAACCAGATAGATCTAGTAAAAGCTATCAAATGTGTACTAAAGTGAACTTTATAATAGCTGAATTCTGTCTCAATAAGGCTGTTACAGAGTTCAAGGGAAAAAAAAATTCTTTCTAGTTGAGGAACTGAAGAATATTTTTTGCCCCAGATACAATTTAAACTGTATCTTAAAAGACAAATAGTATAGGAAGTAGCTTGTCTAAGAACTAAAAGCTCAGGAGTACAAGAAATAATCTAGATGAGCTAGTTCAGACATTTCTCCCTGCCTTAGATTGTATGGTTTTCGTTCCTACCAGTATACATAGAGCTGTATGGCTATGTCATTTCCAAAAAGTTTTCCTCAATTCCTGTTGAGAAAAACATATAACTGTACATTGAGGTCTTTTTTTTTGTTTCCATCAAAAATAAGAGTTTGCCTCCATGTTGAGCTGAAGGGGAAGTTATAATGAAGAGGGTATATAATTCAGAATTATTTCACAGTTGTCAGTGGCTCCACTGATCATAACAACCACTGGTACTTGTTTCCACCTTTATAGTTTAAAATCACTGATACAGATACTATCTCCTTTGAGTCCCATAACAGCCTTTATTTTTCCAGTGAAGAAAGTAAGATTAAAGGAGGGAGGGCCTAGAGCCTGAAATAAAAAAGACGTGCTAAAGGAAAGGTCAAGATATTCTGGACTGCTAAGAATAGGATGAGGAAGAGAAAATGGTGATATAAGTAAATGATCTTTTAAAAAAATCTGCTAACTAAATTGTATAGCACACATGAATTAAAACACATCTCAGACAAAAAATAAAGCAGGTCAAGTTAACTACTATCATCAATAATAGAAAACCAAAGGTGAAATTTTTTGTAATAAGCCAATACAACCATATTATTGACAGGAACAGCTCATTGTTAAAAAAAAAAAAAAGTCTTATTCACAGTAGAGAAAAGTTCATAGGAGTCTTACAGTTTTTAAATAGGTAGTCGTTCTTTATTATTTGCTTTTTAAAATTTAAATATTAAATTTTAAAACAAACCATTGACATAGAATTTCTCAGATTATATAAGTAAGCATATATACAGCAAAATTAAATGTAAATAAAGCCAAATTAAATACAGAAGCTTAATTTTTTAATTTAAAATGTAACTGCCAGCCAGTAAAATCGTGCTAAAAATAAAGAGGGCTTTCTTAATGTTCATCAAAGAAGATGATTTGTTTTATTCTTGGCTTTGACCCCAACTGACCAACTGCTCAGAATCTTTAAATATGAGCCACTTTGTATAGATTTATTCCAAGTATTTTCAAGGAAAAAGAATGCAAATTAACCTGGTGAGCAGCAAAAGAGAGTCAGTTTTATGAAACCTGAGTTGATTAACCTGCAGTCAAATGTAGTCTCCATTTTAATATCTATACATCTTTATATTGTTATGAACCTATTCTTAACATGGGTTTTATTTTATTTCTCTCCTCCCTCACTTCTGTGAAATGCAGAAGAGAAAGGGTGTTTGTTATTCACACATTTGTACCCCACTAACTGGTATTACACAACTGGCTTCCACTGGAGAGCCCCTGACATCGCAGGGAACGGTGATCAAAATTCCACACACTAGCTTCAAGCTGGGGGCTCGTAGCTACTGCAGCATTGAAGGGGGTCTTTTCCTGGCTTCTTTAAAATAAGCATGGTGATGGGATGGTTTAAGGGAAGAACACCTCTCAAATCACTTGACCACTGCTGTGCTTCCGTGTGTCCTGCTTTCTTCATAACAGCTTGGCACTACATTCTTTCCCTGTATCTTAGTGGGCCTGTGTGTGTACAAGTGGGGTGGGGGTGGGGGCTGTCAGTAGATGCTTATATATTATGCATGCATCTTTCAATGTTAGAGTGATGTGCCTTCCCTTATATGTCACAGATTAAATCTTCTGTGTTCCTGAGAGATTGGGCTCTCTCTCTCTCATTGTTGTGAGATTCATGTGTTTTGATGTTTATACCCTCAAATGTTCTTCATGTTGCATTAAACATAAGTTGAAATGTTCTCCCATTAAGAGTTAGCTTTTCATGTTGGGCTGAACAAGTCTTCATTTCTGTGTAGCAATTCATGTTATTATAACCTATGGCTTTCAATTGTACCTCCCATAATGAAGAGCTGACTTTAAACACTGTGCTATTCTTGTTATGACCTAAGCATAAGGTAAGTCACTTCTCTAACTGTATCTAAAGATTGTGGTTGTTTAAGTTTCCTCAGCTTTGTTTAAAGCATTTTCACTTTTTTTCCTTACCATTTATTATGTGCTCTTCCCCCTTTTGTTTTCTGTTTCATGGCTTAAGATTTCTTAATGGACAATGTGATCTTCAGCAAAAATTATATATGTAAACACATGTTGAAATGAATTAAATGAGTTATTTGATGTCTGAAAGCAGTCTTGATTAGTAAATTAATTGCCTAAATTTTCAGTAAGTCTCTTGTGTTTTTTATTTCCTCCATTAACTTTAATATATTATACTGTTTCTACACATGATTTTAGTTTTTATTTCAATTAAAAGGGGAATTGTCAATACCAAAAATGTTAATTTTAATAAAATAACAAAATACAATAGAATAAAGTAATAGATCATCCAAGGCCGTACTTTTCATTTTTAATCCTTGACAAATTGGGTAAGATAAAGGAAAACAATAACAAAAAACCATAGAACTCAAGACAGACCTGTATTGCCTTCTTTATAGTCCATATTGTTCTTACAATATGAAAATGGCAACCCAGTCTAGTATTCTTGCCTGGAGAATCCCATGGACAGAGGAGCCTGGCAAGCTTTAGTCCATAGGGTTGCAAAGAGTCGGACATGACTAAAGCGACTTAACATTGTGAGAACAAAAACAGTAGTTTTTTTTCATCTTTATCCTTTAAAGTAAACCCCATTACATTGTGAGTTAAGCAAAATCTTCATATTGGGATTTTATAAAATTAAGTCAATATTAAAAAGACAACCAGTTTCATGGTACAAAAATAAGGGGCATTTACTGCATGCGTAAGTATTAAAATGTTTTAATTTAATTTCCTTAATTTTTAATGTATACTCAAAATCACTAAGGTAAAGAAGTTCATTTTATCCCTGATTTTTGAAAGTGATTTCCCTCAAATTTGAGTCGACTAGCCAATGTAATATAAATAAGAAAACATTGGTTATACTGATGTTGGCAATTTTTGAACCTAAATTCACAGATTTAAAAATTTGAATTTGTTTCATCATCCAAATTTCTCTTTCCAAAGTGTTTGAAATGTATCATTCTAAACTTCTGTGCCACAAAGCAAGGCTTGAGTTTCTTTATTAAATTCATGTTATGAATGAATTTTTTGTTTTTTAAGCCACCTAAGGAAGGGAGAGGGTTTTTTTGTTTGTTTTGTTTTTTTTATTATGGTTTTGGTTTGGTTCGTTTTTTGGTAAAAACAGCTAGTACTTCACCTCCATTTCCATTTACACAATATATAATCTGTTGAAACATTTGATGAGACAATTTGAATTACTCATCTGAACTGCTCTGTTCATTGTAAATCTCTTGTTTCTATCCATACACTAGCTCCACTCTAGATTGGAAGGGCTTAAAGATGAACTCTGGAGGAATAGAGGCTACGACTTAAGAGTAACTATTACTGATCAAAGGAGCTGCTTTCCATTCGCAAACATTGCTTTGCGCTATGGGTTTGGGCTCCTTCCGTTTCTACATCTTGTTGAAGACCTTCTTGACTTCCATTTGACTTCCTTGAACTCTGTTTTTGTCTTTTAACATTTCCCCCTTTCTTTTCTTTCTCTATCCCAGATTTTTCTCTCACTCTTTTAAGTATCTCTTGTGTTCTTTGAATCGCTTTTTAAAATGTAGTTTATCTCTTTATTAAGCTTATCTATTATTTGTCTATTAGTATTTGTTTCTTTTCTCCTTTAAGGCTGTAGTGATATAGTTAACACTTATTTTCATTCCATAGTATGCCAACTTGCTTTCTATTTTGAAGCAAGTTCATTAGTCATTCTTACTCTCTTGGTATAAATTTTCAATAAGAAATAGCAGAATATTCTGCATTTATATATTGTCCCTTTCTATAAGGCCATACTTTCCTTTCTATCTTCTAGATTTACTCAAGCCTCTCTCTCTTCTTTTTCTTTTCCTTGCTCTCGTGTCTTCCTTCCTGTATTATTTTAAGTAGTCATTACTATTTTTCCCATTTGGTCCAGAATTGTTATTCAATAAAACTGTAAGTAAAGCATTTAAGAATATTATCTTCCAGACTACTTTCTTCATTCTAGTGTATTTAAAACTAATTAAACAATCTGGGCCAAAAGAGAATAACTTTAACATCTGGAATTATTTTTCCCCTTTTTTTCTTTCTTTTTTTTTTTTTTTTGGTATGTGTGTGTGTGTGTGTTTTTCTTGTGTATGTTTGTGATTTTTTAATTATTGTTGTTCTTTCTTTAAACATTAACACTTGTTTTTTTCAGGGAAGGACAACCATAACCCACCCTAAGTTGCAACATTCCTTTCATAATTTGTTTCATTACAATAGTAGACTGTGTTAAGCAATAGAAGTTAATTTGTTGTATATACCATTTGGGGCAAGCTGCTGTGGAGTAGGAAGAAGAGGTGTTTAAACTACTTTCTCTGAAATTAACAAGTGTCAGTGTCATCAAACATGGCTCTTGAATTCATTAGTTTTGCAATATTTAAAAGAATGTTCCACTTTGAAATATTTGAGTCAGCATTAGTTTCTGATTGATGTATCTCCACACTTAAGAACTGGCAAATTAATGACTTTAATTTCATAATTTCTCTTTTCCCCTCATTAACATATGTAACTAAAAATGACTATCAAAGACTCTTTAATTACAACTTTATTACTTGAATTGCATTATTATTTTAGTCAAGAGATATGCACAGTGCCTTTAATATTAAGGAACTGAATTCACAATTGAATATGTGGTAATTTAAATTTTTCCCCATATACTAATTTCAAATACACATCAATTTTAAAATGCCTTTAGTTTTACCCTTGTCCCATTTACCGTATTGTCCCCTCATTTTTTTTCTAGAAATGAGTCCTTTCTTTAAGTAAGAAAAGGATAAGTTAAAACTATATGGAAAAAACTAACATTTTTATTTACATGTTATGATATGTGTGATACATAAAGCCTTTGCTCCTAGACCTCAGGAGTTTGCCCATTAAATATGCATACATATCTGTCTGTCTTTGTCATGAGCCCTAAATTACTGAGTTTATGCTCTCTCTGCAGGTCCAGTCCAGGTGCAGCAGCAAGGAGAACATTCTCAGAGCCAGTGAGTATATCATTATTTCAGATGGACTACTGGATTAGAACTTGTGGTTCAGCCAGAAGAAAAGCTAAAAATGACATTTTAGTGAAAGAATGAAGTAAAACAACGGGGAAAGTTAATGTCAAGAATACGAATTTTAGAGCTTTGCCTTCTAAAAATATCGTTATCAATATATTAATGAATATTTCCCTTATACCAGTTGTTTTTGCAAACTGACATCAGAACTTTGATGACACTACTGGTTAGGATAGAAATGAGCTCCTCTGTGACTCAAACATGACAGCCCTCTTTAATTGCAGCACTGCCAAAAAGTTATTTGAGAACAGACTAAAATAATATAAATACACTAAATGAATCTAACTAAAAAAGAAACAAAGATTCCTAAGAGGATACATCATAATCATTTTGTAACTATGAATTTCTAAAAGGTCTTATCTTCACAGGCAGCATGTTTTAGAACATAATGCCCTAAACCAAGGATGAAGAAAACATTTTATTTTTCTGTTTTGTCACCAGTAACATTTGCATGGAAGTAATTTGACTTTGTGTATTATTTATTTTCCTATCTTATAAGAATGAAATATAAATAGCTTTTCCTTACCTGTATCCTTGAAATGATTTGACATCAATGGTTATACTTTGAAAGCTTTGGGATTCCATGAGAAAAGTTCTGTGTAAATGCTAATTTTTTAGATATTGTTCTGTCACTTAATGATATCACTCTGTCTTCTTCCTAATCATTGTCAAGAAAAGAAGTACAGGAGGGCCATACTGAAGTTGGTCCTTACTTATACCACTGGGAGTTTTAGTAAATAGAATGGTTTCTGTTTCCAGCAGAATGTCTGTATTATTTAACAATCAAAAAAAAATCAATGGAAAACTTCAAATAGGTAAAATTTTGTTTTATTTTGTTTACTTTAACATAAAATTTTCTGACTTCTGTGTTGTGAAATCTGCTACCTTAGCTTGAAAACCTTGAGCTATTAGGCAAACACACTGTTAGTTCTTTGCCCAGAGACTTCATGTTAGAGTTATATAAAAATAAACGTGAACAGATTTGTTTAACTTGTATACTTTTGTGAGTTTTCATAATGTCTGACAGACATGTGAATCTGAAGGAGGCTTTTCAATTATAGGAGATGTAAAGTCCTATAATTCCTTCTTAAGACCTAAGATTGAGAAAACCAAGAGTCAGAGAAGTGATGATTGAATATTTACTGAAATAAAACAATAGCAATAAATAACATTTTAAAGTGACATTTTTCATGATTGCTGTATAATTTCCATTCATTGTTGATCCTGAGATGATTGTGGATCATTGACAGTGATTGTGATGATTCAGAACAAAAATAATTTTGTATTGAGAACAGATTTCTTTGAAATTTTTTTCACCTCTCTCATGGATCTTTGTGCTGTTAGAACTCCTTTCATTTCAGTTACACTCTTACTGACTTATTGGCTATTAGTCAGATGGACATTATGATGGTCCATGTTTTTCTGTTCATCTTTTCTTAGGATGAAATAGTCATGTAGATGCATGTAGAGTCCATCCTACATTGTAGCCTCTTAGTTATGTGAGTTCTACAAGTTCAAGGTCTTTCCTCTCAATATTGCTTTAGTAACTCATGCCCATAACCACACTCAGGACTTTTTCATCACCATGAGCTATTCTATTTCTGAACTTCTTAATCTCAGTACTTACTTGTGTGAAAGTTGCTCAGTCATGTCTGACTCTTTGCAATCGCATTGACTATACAGTCCATGGAATTCTCCAGGCCAGAATACTTGAGTGGGTAGCCATTCCCTTCTCAGGGGATCTTCCCAAGTCAAGGAGAAACAGCTTCACTGCTTAATTTTACCAATTATTTAAAGAAGAATTAATACCAATCTGTCTCAAACTCCTCCCAAAAATTGAAGAGGAAGGAACATTTCCAAACTCATTTCTTAAGGCCACCATTACCCTGATAACAAAGCTAGAAAAAGATCCTGCAAGAAAAGAAAAATGCAGGTCAATATCCCTGATGAATGCAGATGCAAAAATCTCAATAAAATACTAGCAAACTAAATTTAACAGTACATTAAAAAGATCATTCAGTATGATCAAGTATGATTTATCCCTGGGATGCAATGACAACTCAATATATGCAAATAATAAATGTGATGCATTAATTAACATCAATAAAGTAAAAAAAAATCATAAATCATCTCAGTAGACACAGAAAAAGCATTTGACAGAACTCAACATTTGTTCATGATAAAAACTCAACAAATTTATAGATATGGAAAGACTGAGTGAGTGAAAGTGGCTCAATCATATCCAACTCTTTGTGAACCCATAGGCAATAGCCTGCCAGCTCCTAGTCCATGGGACTTTCCAGGAAAGAATACTGGAGTGGGTTGCCATTTCCTTCTCCAGTAGAAGGAATAATAAAAGCCGTATATGATAAGCTCACAGCTGCAAGAAGATCCAACCAGTCCATTCTGAAGGAGATCAATCCTGGAATTTCTTTAGAAGGAATGATGCTCAAGCTGAAACTCCAGTATTTTGGCTACCTCATGCGAAGAGTTGACTCATTGGAGAAAACTCTGATGCTGGGAGGGATTGAGGGCAGGAGGAGAAGGGGACGACAGAGGATGAGATGGCTGGATGGCATCACTGACTTGATGGGTGTGAGTCTGGGTGACCTCCGGGAGCTGGTGATGGACAGGGAGGCCTGGCGTGCTGCGGTTCATGGGGTCGCAAAGAGTCGGACACGACTGAGCGACTGATCTGATCTGATCTGAACATTATATGCAATGGTGAAAAATTAGAAGCTTTTCCACTAAGGTCAGGAGCAATACAGTGGTGCTCACTCTCATCATTCCTACTTAATATATTACTAGAAGTCTTAGAGCAATTGGGCAAGAAAGAGAAATAAAAAGCATCAGAATTGTAAAGGAAGAAATATAATAGTCCATATATGCAGAAGACATGATTTTATATCAAGACAATCCTAAAGACTCTACCAAAAAAAGAAAATTTATCAACAAATTCAGTAAGTTACAGAATACAAAATTGGCATAAAAAAATTCAGTAGAATTTCTGTGCTCTAACAATCAGTTGTCTGAAGAAGAAAGAACATAGCTTCAAAAACAATAAAATACTTAGGAATAAGTGTGACCAAGGAAGTGAAAGATCTCTACACTGAAAACTATAAGACATTGATAAATGAATTCAAAGACACAAATAAATGGGCAGGTATCCTTTGTTCATAGATTTGTTATTGTTCATTTGCTCAGTGTGTCTGACTCTTTGCAACCCTATGGACTGCAGCACACCAAGCTCCCCTGTCCTTCACTGTCTCCCATAGTTTGCTCAAGCTCATGTCCAGTGAGTCGTTGATACCATCCAACCATCTCCTCTTTTGTCTCCCCCTTCTTCTCCTGCCCTCAGTTTTTCCCAGCATTAGGGTCTTTTCCAGTGAGTCAGCTCTTTGCATCACGTGGCCAAAGTATTGGAGCTTGAGCTTCAGCACCAGTCCTTTCAATGAATATTCAGGGTTGGTTTCCTTTAGGCTTCATTGGTTTGATCTCCCTGCTGTCCAAGCGACTCTCAAGAGTCTTCTCCAGCACCACAGTTTGAAAGCATCAATTCTTTGGTGCTCAGCCTTCTTTATGGTTCAGTTCTCACATCCGTACATCACTACTGGAAAAACCATAGTTTTGACTATGTGGATTCATAGATTGGAAAAGTTAATATTGTTAAAATGTTCATACTGCCCAAAGCCACTTATAGACAGTAGACTGTACCTATCAAGAGTGCAGTGGCATTTCTGTAATAGTCAAATCATACGGTTCTGGCATAGAAACAGACAATGGACATAGACAATGAGACAGAATCAGGAGCCCATTAATAAATCCAGTCATATATGGTCAACCAATATTTGTCAGGGGAGCAAAGGGAGCAATATTCGGTGGAAAAAAGTCTGTTCCATAAATGGTGCTGGAAGACAGTTTTCCCACATACCAAGGGACATGGGGATAGTTTCAGGATGATTTTAAGTGCATTACATTTATTGTGCACTTTGTTTCTGTTTTTAGTACATCAGCTTCACCTCAGATCATGAGGCATTAGATCTCAGAGATTGTGGACCTGTGATATCAGTGATCCCAGAGAAGTATAAAAGCTTGTGAAAACAACACTCTTACTTAAAAGTAGCACATATTTTTCCTTGAAAGGCAAATATTATATCTAAAGCAGTTGAGCCACTGCCCTTGTAATTTCATGAACATTTCAAGTGAGGAGTTCTTTAGTCTTGGTGGCATTATCTTTTGTTGTTCAGTCGCTGAATAATATCCAACTCTTTGCAACCCAGCATGCCAGGCTTCCCTATCCTTCACTATCTCCCAGAGCCTCTCAAACTCATGTTCATTACATCAGTGATGCCATCCAACCATCTCATCCTCTATTGTCCCCTTCTCCTCTTGCCTCAATTTTTCCCAGCATCAGGGTCTTTTCCAGTGAGTCAGCTCTTTGCATCAGGTGGCCAAAGTATTGGAGCTTCATTTTCAGCACCAGTGCTTCCAATGAATTTAGGGTTGATTTCCTTTAGGACTGACTGATTTGATCTCCTTGCTGTCCAAGGTACTCTCAAGAGTCTTCTCCAGTACCACAGTTTGAAAGCATCAGCTCTTCAGTGCTCAGCCTTCTTTATGGTCCAACTCTCACATCCATACCTGACTACTGGAAAAACCATAGCTTTAACCATACGGACCTCAGGAACAGTATAAAAAAGCATTATCTTGCTCATCTGCTCATCTTTGAATCAGAGCAGGTAGCACACTCTGTATTTTCTGGGCCTCTTGTAAAGCTTGAAGTAAAGACGCTTGAGAAAGGAAGAAAGAAAGCCAGAATTTCCCTGGAGTAATCAAGATTTCTATTCTTAAATCGAGGTCCAATTTTCCTACTTTTATAAAAATTAAACTATCTGACAATCTTTTTCTTTCTTCAAAAAGAAAACAATGGCTTAAAATGGATCCTGGATGATGTTGGGGACTCTACTGAATGGCAGCATCAGTTCAGAAAGATCATATCCAGTCTGTGAGTAGTAGCTAGCAGGCTTTTGTACCACAAATCGAATACCAGTCATTGGAGAATACACAGTGACCTTTTGGGGCCAATATACCCTTAAAGTAAAAGTGAAAGCGTCAGTCACTCAGTCATGTCCAACTCTTTGTGACCCCCTGGACTACTAGCTTGCCAGGCTCCTCTGTCCATGGAATTCTTCAGTCAAGAATACTGGAGTGGTAGCCATTTCCTCCTCCAGGGGATCTTCCCAGCAGGGATTAAACCCAGGTCTGGTGCATTGCAGGCAGATTCTTTACTGTCTGAGCCACAGGGAAGCCCTAAAATACCCCTATGTGCTTATCAGATATGTTATAACATTTGGAGCCAGTCATCAAAAATAATTCTTCACCATATAATAAAAAATTTAAAGTGTTGAAGCCATTTAGAAGATCTGAAATAAAGGAGAAATATCAATAATATCTTAACTTGTATGGTGTATAAAAGTATGACAGCTTCCAAATAATACATCATTGTTTCTTAGTTGCCTTACAAGTTCTATTTCTATTGAAGTTTGGTTGCAAAAACTAATTCCCACCAAAAATCTTAAGAGAATTATTTTGGTGATGTCAAGAACCTTGTCTTCTAGGTATGACCTGAGAGAACGTTTTAGATTTCCATCTCTTTGACCTGATACATAGTTTGTCATCAGAAAAATCACCTAATAGTTGAGTATAGTTCCATAGGAAACCAAGATTCATTATCAGGAACTGGAACCAAAGGAATCTGGGTGGCTATCAAAAAAAACAAGGTCGTGCAAAGCCAGTTTGGTTGTATGCGTTAGCTAGTTCGCAGGTGAATAATAGCCAAGTATGAATAATTGAAGATGCAAATGAAGTGCCCTATAGAATAGGGCAATTTAGGTAACATAGTTAAAAGGAGCATTAAACCATGGAGAGAAAAGGAGAAAAATAATAAAAATAAATAATACAATGCAGATGAAAATGTAGAAATCCACTGCCTTATTCTATGCATCTTGGGTACAACCTCTCTACAAACATGTGGTCAATGGTCTTGAATGGAAGGTGTCTCTTTCAGAGAATTGTCTGTTTGTAGAGGATTTCTAATTGGAGAAGGAAATGGCAACCCACTCCAGTATTCTTGCCTGGAGAATCCCAGGGACGGGGGAGCCTGGTGAGCTTCCGTCTATAGGGTCGCACAGAGTCGGACATGACTGAAGCGACTTAGCAGCAGCAGCAGCAGAGGATTTCTAAAAACTCCTCAGCTTAAAAATCCACAAATTCAGGTTAGATTATGCCTCCTTGAAAGCCATGAATCCAAAGATCAAACTTTTAGAGTTGTATTACTGTGGTCCTTACTGACAGTACTTGATAAGATTTAGTAGGGTTCTAGAGTTGTTTTTCTCTGATGTCTTTTCCAAAAGATGACTTACTGGGCTTCAGGTCATGCAATTGTTATTTAAAAGGGTATTGAGGAAAGGGTACTTGTACCTACTTATAAGACTTGGTATATGGCATGAATAATTCCTTGCAATACTTAGCCATGTCTGATTGCACTAATGTGGAATTTGGAATGAAGATGATATTCCTCGGTGTATGTGGGAGAGTTGATGGAACCACAGAAAGATTTTATCTCAGATTTTATCTCATTGTTATTAAAGACAATACTTTAGGCCATGGAAGTTCAGGAATCTCTGAATTTAGCTGATCTGATATTTAGATCTATGTTTGTTCTCTCTTGCCTTTGCTGAAGATTGAGGGTAAAGTTGACAGTAAAGTATCTTAGTAAGTGGGAGGACTTTCCAAAAGTCTTTAGTAATAGGCCTAGTAAAATAGATGCCTCCATCACTAGAGAGAAAGGTCAGAATTGTCTGGATTGGGAACATGAAATCAAGAAACTTTTGCTATTACTAGAGTTGTAGCTCTCTATCAAGGAAAGGCTTCAAACCATCCCAGTTATAAGTGAACAATGACTACATCATATTCAAAACAGACAGTAGCTTTATGAAACCCATTTGGAGATGTTTAAGGGTGCCCTGAGGTTTGGGCTCTTACCCATGTACTGCTTTTCTTACCAGGATTATATTGGTGACAGATGAGATAGAGTAACACTTTCCCATCAATGTTAATTATGTACAGTGGCAAGTTTCTTCTTTCACTGGTGGGTAACTTCATATAAAATTTTTACGAGATTCCATTTGAGGTCCTTCAGAGCTACTAAATAGCTAACAATGCAATTTACACACAGCTTTCTCCTAGGACCTTTTTTTGTGACTCTGGAGCTGATCGCTGGCATTCTGTAATACAGGCTTTGAACTCAATTTGCTGTTAAATCAAAGAGTTAGTTCTTTGGGGTATTATAAGGGCTATAATTTCAGTGAGGGCTGTCTTTCTGGCATGATGATTAGTCAAGACATTTTCTCTAGCCTCCATATTATCTCCTTTTGTTTAAGCCCCTACTTTTATAATAGCCACTTCCTCAGGAAGCATTAGAGCACTTAAAGATTCTATAAATTGCTAACCATTCTTAATTGAGATTCCTGCTGAGGTCAAGAATAGTTCCTTGTTTGTAAAGCATTTCAGAATCATAGAATAACCCAAAAGCATGTCTACTGCCAATAAATATATTAGCTTTCTTATCTGTAGCTAACTGAAACTTCTGGCATGCACACAGAGTTCTGCCATCTGGGAAGATTTGCCTCTGGAAAGGGATCAGTCTAAGGATGAAGTGTTGTTCATTAGGTAGGAAGTAAGTGAGGAGCTAATCTTAACTCACAAAAGGCCTGTTCATGTTTAGGGCCCAGGGAAGAGGTTCCCTTTCCAAGTACTTGGTTAAGTCTTAAATTGGCATGGCAATCGCAGAAAAGTTGGGAACCCATTGCCTGCAATAGTCAGTGAAACTCACGAATCCTTTTAATTATCTCTTTGTTACTGACATGGGAAATTTTTTAAGAGATTTAGTTCCTTGAGATAAAACCTGTTCTGGGTAATGAATTTAGACAAAATTATAACTTCTCTTTGGAAATTTTATCCTCTTTGTGAGTTGAAAAAGTAAGTGGATAGAAGGAATTAGTCTTAGAGCTCACTCTGTCTTTAGAACACAACAAAAAGTTATCCCCATGTTGAATAAGAATAGAATCACAAGGAAATTCAAAATCATGATTGAGGACTTGTGAAAAGTAAGAGTTGTGTTTCAGTAAATCTTTGCAATGTAAATGTCAAGATATATTTTGTGTTTTCTTAGGAGAAGGCAAACAAATATTGACCATTTTGACCCAAAAGGTCATTAAAGAAAGCAGAATATAAATCACAGTCAAATATGCAGCCTCAGGAGGCACTGAAGATAAAATAGTTTTGGGGATTAGTACATGGAAGTGGGAAGTGATTACTCTACTATGGCCCTATTTGCTGAACAAATCCGTATCCCCACCTATTCAGCCTTTTGATTGGGAGGATAGAAGTGTTAACAGAAACACTGTAAAGCAATCATCCTCCAATTAAAATAAATTAATTAATTAAAAAAAATAGTACAATATATGTTGAATCTTTTCTCTGTTTGCTTTTACCTCTTAGTTTTAGTGCCTCTTTAGCTTTGCTAGTAAAGTAATGCTCAAAATTCTCCAAGCCAGGCTTCAGCAATACATGAACCATGAACTTGCAGATGTTCAAGCTGGTTTTAGAAAAGGCAGAGGAACCAGAGATCAAATTGCCAACATCTGCTGGATCATGGAAAAAGGAAGAGAGTTCCAGGAAAACATCTATTTCTACTTTATTGACTATCCCAAAGCCTTTGACTGTGTGGATCACCATAAACTGTGGAAAATGCTGAAAGAGACAGAAATACCAGACCACCTGACCTGCCTCTTGAGAAACCTGTATGCAGGTCAGGAAGCAACAGTTAGAACTGGACATGGAACAACAAACTGATTCCAAGTAGGAAAAGGAGTACGTCCTGGAGAATCCCAGGGACGGCGGGGCCTGGTGGGCTGCCGTCTATGGGGTTGCACAGAGACGGACACAACTGAAGCGACTTAGCAGCAGCAACGCTGTATATTGTCACCCTGCTTATTTAACCTATAAGCAGAGTACATCATGAGAAACGCTGGACTGGAAGAAGCACAAGCTGGAATCAAGATTGCCAGGAGAAATTTCAATAACCTCAAATATGCAGATGACACCACCCTTATGGCTGAAAGTGAAGAGGAACTAAAAAGCCTCTTGATGAAAGTGAAAGAGGAGAGTGAAAAGTTGGCTTAAAGCTCTACATTCAGAAAACGAAGATCATGGCATCTAGTCCCATCACTTCATGGGAAATAGATGGGAAAAGAGTGTCAGACTTTATTTTTCTGGGCTCCAAAATCACTGCAGATGGTGACTGCAGCCATGAAATTAAAAGATGCTTACTTCTTGGAAGGAAAGTTATGACCAACCTAGATAGCATATTGAAAAGCAGAGATATTACTTTGCCAACAAATGTCCGTCTAGTCAAGGCTATGGTTTTTCCAGTGGTCATGTATGGATGTGAGAGTTGGACTGTGAAGAAAGCTGAGCGCTGAAGAATTGATGCTTTTGAACTGTGGTGTTAGATAAAACTCTTGAGAGTCCCTTGGACTGCAAGGAGATCCAACCAGTCCATTCTAAAGGAGATCAGTCCTGGATGTTCATTGGAAGGACTGATGCTAAAGCTGAAACTCCAATACTTTGGCGACCTCATGCGAAGAGTTGACTCATTGGAAAAGACTGATGCTGGGAGGGATTGGGGGCAGGAGGAGAAGGGGATGACAGAGGATGAGATGGCTGGATGGCATCACCGACTCAATGGACATGAGTTTAGGTGAACTCTGGGAGTTGGTGTTGGACAGGGAGGCCTGGTGTGCTGCAATTCATGGGGTCGCAAGGAGTCAGACACGACTGAGCAACTGAACTGAACTGAGCTTCTGGTTCAAGAGAGTATTTACACTTTAGGGTATAGGTTTCAGTGGTTTAATTTGAACATTAATAGCTTCAGCCCTAGTAATCCTCCCTATTTTCATCGAATTTTTGCTCACAGAATGAAAAGGCCTGGGATCTCCTCTAGATCTTCAATTTAGGGTCAACTTAAGCACAAAGATACTGGTAAATCAATTTCCAAATTAGCCATTATCTCTTTGCAAATAAGGGAGTCCTTTGGGATTTCAGGAAAGAAACCATCAGGAAAGTAAGGTACGATATCTCAGAAGAAAGATTGTTCTTTTGTTTAATGTCCAAAGGTAGCAGTTATGAATGAAGTAGAACTAACAAAAGGAATATTTGAGAAACACTCTGAATTTTTTTCAGAGTGTTTTTTACCTGAAGGGAGAGATTTTTAAGATTAATAGTGAAGGCTTTCCTGGTGGCTCAGTGGTAAAGAATCTGCCTGCCAGTGCAGGAGACATGGGTTTGAATCTGATCCAGGAAGATTTCACATGCCACGGAGACTAAGCCTGTGCGCCAGAATGCTGCCCAGGAACCACAACTGTTGAGCCCATGTGCAAGCAGCTGCTGAAGCCCACGTGTCCTAGAGCCTGTGCTCCCCAGCAGTGGAAGCCACTTCAATGAGAAGCCTGCACACTGCAACTAGAGAGTAGTCCCTGCTCCCTGCAATGAAAACCCAGCACAGCCAAAAATAAATACATAAATAAATTTTAAATTGTTCTTTTCAAAAAAAAAGAAAGACTAATAGTGTATGCCTCTATATCAATTAAAAAAACTTATTGACAAGGTTGTCCTTTAATATTTATATAAATTTCTCCCTGGGATTTAAGGATAAAACAAAAAATCTTCAAAACTCACTTTATTTTTGTTTTTTCCTTTTAGCTTCTTAGCTAAAAGACAAGACAGTTAGCTAACACAGGACAGTTCGTTTTTGGTGTCCTTTTTTATATAGTATTGATAAGTGTCTTTATCAAGAGATACCCTCTTTTGAGATTTACTGACCCTGGTAGGACATCTAATTGTTTTATCTGTAGTGCTAGCAATTTATTTATGAGTTTTATTTTGTTTTTATTCTAAGACTCTCAAAATATTCAGCAAGGTGCTTGATCTCTAGCAAAGGCATTATTTCCCATATCACTTTTTGCTTGTATACTGTATCCCCCATGTGGCTTAAGACTGTTTACAAAAATCTAGGAGAGACTTAGGAGTCACATCTGCTTTAACATCTACTCCTGAGTGCTGTCTAAAACTGTTAAACAGCCTATCCCTAAAGTCTCCTGAGTTATCCTTTCCTTGCCTGTAAGACTAACTCAGAGCCCAGTGTACTTTCTCAGGAAGGACTTTGGGAATAGCCTCCTTTCCTCCAAAGGACTTTGACCAATTTCTATAGCTTTTCTAAACCCTTCTGGTTTCCTGCGCAATTTAGATTCTTCTGCGCTGTGCTTAGTTGCTTCAGAGATCAGATCAGATCAGTCGCTCAGTCGTGTCCGACTCTTTGCGACCCCATGAACTGCAGCACGCCAGGCCTCCCTGTCCATCACCAACTCCCGGAGGTCACTCAGACTCATATTCATCGAGTCAGTGATGCCATCCAGCCATCTCATCCTCTGTCGTCCCCTTCTCCTCCTGCCCCCAATCCCTCCCAGCATCAGAGTCTTCTCCATTGAGTCAACTCTTCGCATGAGGTGGCCAAAATACTGGAGTTTCAGCTTTAGCATCATTCCTTCCAAAGAAATCCCAGGGTTGATCTCCTTCAGATTGGACCGGTTGGATCTCCTTGCAGTCCAAGGGACTCTCAAGAGTCTTCTCCAACACCACAGTTCAAAAGCATCAATTCTTTGGCGCTCAGCCTTCTTCACAGTCCAGCTCTCACATCCATACATGACCACAGGAAAGACCATAGCCTTGACTAGGCGAACCTTTGTTGGCAAAGTGATGTCTCTGCTTTTGAATATGCTATCTAGGTTGGTCATAACTTTCCTTCCAAGGAGTTGCTTAGTCGTGTCCAACTCTTTGCGATCTCATGGACTATAGCCCACCAGGCTCCTCTATCCGTGGGGATTCTCCAGGCAAGAATACTGGAGTAAGTTGCCATGCCCTTCTCCGGGAGATCTTCCCAACTCAGGATCGAACCCAAGTCTCCCACACTGTAGTCAGATTCTTTACCATCTGAGCCACAAGGGAAGCCCAGATTCTTCCGAGTTACCTACAGATTCTTCCCATTCTACTTTTCTCACAGAGTTTTTTGCATCTCAAGCTTCCACAAACATGAACTAACTGTTAGAGATCTGGAATCCCCAGGTATGTTCTTAAAATTATTCCAAATTGCTCTGCAGATTCACTGTGCCCTTTCTAGGCTTTGGAAAGTCGTTGATGAATCTCAGCCAAGAGGAAGAAGAGAGCTTAAAATCAACCACAAGGGATTTTTTTCTGTTCTGAGGGAAGTTAAACTTTAAGAGGCAACTGAGTTTTCAAAGTTTTTCACCAGCCAAAAGGAAAGAGGAATGGAGCAGTGGAGAGATTGGCAGAGGAAAATGGAGGCATATATAATGGGTAAAGACAAATAGATAAAACCCACTAGGTTTAAGACATGATTTTTGGAGAATCTAAACAAATATTAAGTTTTTCTCATTTTTATTTTGCCTTAATCAAGAAATTTTTTGAAGCAATTTTGGAAGCTGAATTTCTTATGGACATTTCCTGACACCAGTCAAAAATATACAGCCTACTAGATGTTTGGAATTTTGTTCCTTCTTTGTCCTACAGCACCTATCAAACAATTTTGTCCATAACAGAATTTCCCCAAAGTGGCCACTATAATTCCAAATTATCCTTGGTGAGACTACAGATAAGTACAAAGATTTGGGGTACAACATAAATACATGTACAGGAGTAGGAATTTGGTCTGGAAGAGACATAGACTTAGGTTTAGACTAAGAAAAGTGAGAACCTGTGAGAATCCAAAGTGTTACTTGGATACCTCCTACATCAGACTCCCCAGCCTAATGAGTAGATGGTCCAACTACAAACTGACATAGTTCTAGAGCATCAAAAGTTTGAAGGGGAGCTCTCTTCTGTAACTAGACTCTCACTAACAAAATAAGACCAAGGAAATGGGTAACCCAAGGCATAAGGTAATCCTTGTTCAAAGGATACCACTTTGAAAATAAATCTGAACCTCTCAGTTCCCAGAACTAGTTTGTGAAATAGACTTATTGGGGCCTACCCCCCATATTTTTCCACACGAATTTTCCCCTTACTGAGGGATAACGGAAAATGACAAGGATAGACAGAGATATATGGTAAAGTTCTTGGTAATAAGATGGGTTCCTTATTCCTACAAGACAAAATAAACTTAGCAGTTGGGGAGCTCAAAGAAAATAAATCAGTGTTTGGTCTCTTGTGAGACTCACTTATCTCACTGTGATGATTAGAGACACTCCCATTCCCCAGAGCAAAAGGCTTAAGGAGTCTCAGAGGAGCTTGCTGTTGTCAAATCAAGGATCTTGGGCTTTGGTGGGAAGGGATCTATCTTGCCTGGGTCTCCCTGTACCCTCTAAGTTGGTTGAACGCTGGCTTCCTGCAAATAAGTGGTTATTATAGCCAGGGAAAAATCTATCTTAACAGTATTAGTAGTATCTCACTGTGGGTTCACCATTGAAATATTTGGAAGCTAGGTTTAAGTTGAGGTTTTCATTGTGACAGTTTGATTAGGATTAGGTAAAGTTCATGATATAAGAGTTAAGATTGGTGGACACAGCAAGACAAGGATTTTGTGTGTATGGTGTGTGGTGATGGTGGTTTAGTCACTAAGTCATGTCCGACTCTTGTGACCCCATGGACTGTAGCCTGCCAGCCTCCTCTGTCCATGGGATTTTCCAGGCAAGAATACTGAAGTGGGTTGCCATTTCCTTCTCCAGTGTATGGTGTGTGGCTTTGTTTTATTTTACTTTAATTTTGGCCTTTTTACTCTACAGAATAGTTTTGCATATAAGCAAAATTTGAATGAAAAAAAACAAAACTGAGCAAACCTTAAGTTGAGCAAAAGGGCCAGTGCTAACTCCAGGAAATCCTGCAGCAATCCATAGGAGTAAAAACATGTTACAGTTGTGATTTGAACATATTGAATTTTTGGTGTATTCAGTCAGTTAGCCTCAATCTTCAGGTGTCAGTCAGCATGAGTGCCTAAGACACAGACGTTATATTAATAACAACCTAACCAAACTAGATAGAGATAAAGAGCTATATTTTTTCAGAGAAACAAGCCATTCCAAATCTGAAATGACTAAAAAGTTCATTTCATTTCATTCATGGCTTAAATTCCACTGGAGTCAGAGATGAAGTGTCATCAATTCCAAGAATGAAGTCTTTAGGTAATGTTTCAGATGCAGTCTTAACTAAATGTCATAGGAATACAGGGTCCGAAATGTCTCTCATTGATAGGCTCCCCTGGTTTCTAAACCATCAAATAAATTACCATGGCTTCCAAAGTCTACACAAAGCCAATCCTCCATGTCCTTCCTTTTTTTTAATTGAGGTGAAATTCATGTAATATAAAATTAATCATTTAAAGTGAATAATTCAGTGGTACTTAGTAAATTTATAATGTGGAACCACCACTTCTGTATAGCTGCAAAACATTTTCACCACCCCATAGGGAAACTCCATACCCTTTAAGCAGTTACTCTCCATCCCCCAACCACTGACAACCACCAGTCTGCTTTTTGTCTCTACGGATTTGCCTGTTCCAAATGTTTCATATAAATGGAATCATACAGTTCTGCTGCTGCTGCTAAGTCACTTCAGTCGTGTCCAACTCTGTGACCTCATAAACAGCAGCCCACCAGGCTCCCCCGTCCCTGGGATTCTCTAGGCAAGAACACTGGAGTGGGTTGCCATTTCCTTCTCCAATGCATGAAAGTGATAAGTGAAGTTCTAGATGAATGTAAAATGTAATCATTTTTATCTAGCTTCTTTTACTTAGCTTAATGTTTTGGAGATTCCTCCATGTTATAACATGTATTAGTATTTCATTCCTGGTTATAGCTGCATAATATTCCATTGTATATTTATACCATGTTTTATTTATGCATTGATCAGTTTATAGATGATTTGTGTTTCCACCTTTTGGCTATTGTGACTAGTGCTGCTTTGAACTTGCCTGTACCTATATTTGTTTTCGAGTATCTGTTTTCAGTTCTTTGGTGTATATACCTAAGAAGTAGAATTGCTGGGTCATATATTAATTTTATATTTAACTTTCTGAGAAGCTGACAAACTATTTTTCACAGTGACTGAACTTTTGTACATTCTCAATAGCAGTATACAAAGATTCCAATTTCTTCATATTCTTAGCAAAACTTGTTACTTTCTTTTTTATTTTTTTCATTTTAACCATTCTACTATAAGCGAAATGGTATCTCATTTTGGTTTTGATTTGCACTTCGCTAATGAGCAATGATGTGGAGCATCTTTGCATGCCCTTCTTGGCCATTTTTGTATCTTCCTTGGAGAACTAACCCTTCAAGTCCTTTGTTCAATTTTTAATCAGGTGATTGTCTTTTTGTTCTAGGAGTTCTCTCCATATTTTGGATACTAGACTTTAACTTATATACCATTTGCAAATATTTTCTCCCATTCTCTAGGTTGTCTCTTCACTTTTTTAATAATGTTCTTTGATGCACAAGTTTTTAATTTTGATAAAGTTCAATATGCCTAAGTTTTCTTTTGTTGTGTTGCTTTTTAAATTTTTTTTTTTTTAGGATTTATTTATTTACTTTTGACTGAGCTAGGTCTTTGTCACTGTGCACAGGCTTTTTCTAGTTGCATCAAATGGGGGCTACTCTAGTTGTGGTGTGTGGGCTTCTCATTGCATTGGCTTCACTTGTTGCAGACCACAGGCTCTACAGCATTCAGGCATCAATAGTTGAGCATGTTGCCTCAGTAGTTGTGGCACTATTAAATTTTTCAATCTTTCTTCCTTTGGATCTTAATGTGCAGTTCACTTTTATATCTCAGGTATTTGTGCATTTCACGGTGAACTAGGTAGGCCATGGCATGTATTATAAGTATCTCATGGAGATTCCATTCCCAGTAACAAAGTAATTTGTATGTTTCATCTCTGGAAGAATTTTTATCACACAAATATATATTTCATTTTCTTGCCCTAAAGTGAAAGCAGCATGTCAGTGACAAACTTGGGATTAATATGATCTGTTGTACCAAACTCCAGGCACCCCTCCCCAGTTTTCCTCCCACCTGCTTTTCCAGCCAGGGTTTAGGGTCAGGCAGCCCTGACCCACTAGTCCTATAGTGGGCCACCTCACAGCCAGCAATGGAGGCATGAACCCTGTGCCCACGGCATGCCTCACTCCATGGGAAGGGGCTCTGCACCACAGCAGTGCCCCGGCTGCCTCCAATGCAAGGATCTGCACGTGAGAGCTCAAAAGAGTCTTAGTGTTTAAACTGTCTTTGGTATTATTCATTTAAGAGTTAACGGGTCTTTCGGGAAATTCCTAGGTTAAATAATAAAGTTATTTGCAGTTTTGTCTCCCTGCTCAAGAAGCGTCTGGGTTAGTAAAGGTATGTTGATGAAAACAATGGTATGTAGTAAGGTCATGTTTGTATTCTCACTCTTGTAGCCAACATTAGTTATCTAGGCAGAAATATCCCTAGAGTGCAAAATAATTTTTCTGCACCCTAATTTGATGAAAAGGCATCCTTCATTTAACTATGTGAAAGATTCCATGCTAATTTCTGGAGACTCTTCTTTGAACAAACTGTAAAATAAATAAAATAGAGGCTACGGGGTTTCAGTTTTATAAAGACAGAACTAACTTCCTTCTTTGACTGAATTAAGAGATTTTACTACTTCAGTAGCAAAAACTGGAATAATGATTCAGTTGAGTCACTACTGAAGTAAGGGATTTCCCATAGCTCTATTTTGAACCTGACTCACCACTGCCCTCCTTTTTAAGCAACTCTTTTCTTCTAAATTGTTTTGCCAGTTCTCAAAGACTAGCACATTCATGCCAGGTTTCAAATAGGCTTTTACTTTCAAAGTAATTTTATCTTACAGACACATTTACTTGACGACATTACTATTTTATGGGAGACATTAATTATATAATAGAACAGGGTTCCATGGGATGCAGATGAGATCAGTGTCATTCATTAAAATTCTTACCAGAACTATTAAATGAAAATTTTGAGAGATGTTAGTTTATCTGCAGCTCCGAACTTCCTATGAGGCTTTGCTTTTTCTGCTTTATGCATAAAAGTTTGCCTAGTCTTACTCTAAGCAACTGAATTTTACAATTTTTAGGGTTTCTCTCACTGATTTTAATACTTCAAGCAAAAGTTTCAGAAATTAGGTTTATTTCTGTTTTATTTTATAATTAACGATTTTCTATCTATGACCTCAATATGCCAGCAAATTTGGAAAACTCAGCAGTGGCCACAAGATTGGAAAAGGTCAGTTTTCATCCCAATCCCAAAGAAAGGCAATGCCAAAGAGTGCTCAAACTACCGCACAATTGCACTCATCTCACATGCTAGTAAATTAATGCTCAAAATTCTCCAAGCCAGGCTTCAGCAATATGTGAACCGTGAACTTCCTGATGTTCAAGCTGGATTTAGAAAAGGCAGAGGAACCAGAGATCAAATTGCCAACATCTGCTGGATCATGGAAAAAGCAAGAGAGTTCCAGAAAAACATCTATTTCTGCTTTATTGCCTATGCCAAAGCCTTTGACTGTGTAGATCACAATAAACTGTGGAAAATTCTGAAAGAGATAGGAATACCAGACCACCTGATCTGCCTCTTGAGAAATCTGTATGCAGATCAGGAAGCAACAGTTAGAACTGGTCATGGAACAACAGACTGGTTCCACATAGAAAAAGGAGTACGTCAAGGCTGTATATTGTCACCATGTTTATTTAACTTATATGCAGAGTACATCATGAGAAACGCTGGACTGGAAGAAACACAAGTTGGAATCAAGATTGCCAGGAGAAATATCAATAACCTCAGATATACAGATGATACCACCCTTATGGCAAAAAGTGAAGAGGAACTAAAAAGCCTCTTGATGAAAGTGAAAGTGGAGAGTGAAAAGGTTGGCTTAAGGCTCAACATTCAGAAAACGAAGATCATGGCATCTGGTCCCATCAGTACATGGGAAATAGATGGAGAAACAGTGGAAACAGTGTTAGACTTTATTTTTCTGGGCTCCAAAATCACTGCAGATGGTGACTGCAGCCATGAAATTAAAAGACGCTTACTCCTTGGAAGGAAAGTTATGACCAACCTAGATGACATATTCAAAAGCAGAGGTATCACTTTGCCAATAAAGGTTCACCTAGTCAAGGCTATGGTCTTTCCTGTGGTCATGTATGGATGTGAGAGCTGGACTGTGAAGAAGGCTGAGCGCCAAAGAATTGATGCTTTTGAACTGTGGTGTTGGAGAAGACTCTTGAGAGTCCCTTGGACTGCAAGGAGATCCAACCAGTCCATTCTGAAGGAGATGAGCCCTTGGATTTCTTTGGAAGGAATGATGCTAAAGCTGAAACTCCAGTATTTTGGCCACCTCATGCGAAGAGTTGACTCATTGGAGAAGACTCTGATGCTGGGAGGGATTGGAGGCAGGAGGAGAAGGGGACGACAGAGGATGAGATGGCTGGCATCACTGACTCGATGAATGTGAGTCTGAGTGACCTCCGGGAGTTGGTGATGGACAGGGAGGCCTGGCGTGCTGCAGTTCATGGGGTCACAAAGAGTTGGACACGACTGAGCAACTGATCTGATCTGATATCTCCTTCTTGGTCACATGCCTATATGTTGATATCATCTTTTTTAATGATTCATCATCATAGTGATCTTAAATATTTATAAGAAACCTGTCCACGATTCCACTACTGTTTGGTTTGATAAATATTTCCTCTAATGCTAGATCTAGTCCATTAAAACCCTTTCGTATTTAAAGCATTATAAGTCTCAAATGTTACTTCTAATTTAAGTAATGAAAGACATTTCAATAAGCGTTATTTGTGATGTAACCTGACCCTCCAAATTGAGGTGCTGCTGAAATTCAGGCACACACATAAGCAGAGCTAGTGGTTGCCTTTTCCATATGTATATAATATATGTATATACTATATATATTTTTTTAGATACAATGAAAAATCTGTAGATCTCAAACATGTGTCCTCACTGGCTCATTTTATACAAGAAAACACACTCTAGTATTAAACTGCTGCTACTGCTGCTGCTGCTAAGTCACGTCAGTCATGTCCGACTCTGTCCGACCCCATATACGGCAGCCCATCAGGCTCCCCCGTCCCTGGGATTCTCCAGGCAAGAACACTGGAGTGGATTGCCATTTCCTTCTCCAATGCATGAAAGTGAAAGCGAAGTCATTTAGTCGAGTCCGACTCTTCGCGCCCTCATGGACTGCAGTCTACCAGGCTCCTCTGTCCATCGGAGTTTCCAGGCAGGAGTACTGGAGTGGGTCACCAGTGCCTTCTCCACTAGTATTAAACTACTTATATTCAAATCTTGGTTTCTCTACTTACTAGCAAGTGCTCAGTATCTCTTGCCTTCATTCTCTAATCTGTAAAATGAGGATAATAAGAGTATCTGCCGTATAGGTTGTTGAGAGGATTGAACTGTGAAATGTTCAGTAGACAGTCACTCAGTAAATGTTAGCTACTATTTGATCTGATTATTATTATTACTGCTAGTACTACAGAAATTAGTTACTGTTTTAATAAATGTTCTTTAGAGTGAGGGCATTGTCTCAAAAAAAGAAGCTACTACTTCAATGAAAATGTGTAAACTGAATGGGGTAACAAATTAAGCCTTTAGAACCATTAATTTTAGATAAACTTATAAATCTGACCATGACCTCTGAGAATTGAGTTTTAAGAAAATGGGTGCATACAGAACTATTTCCAGGGTGTAAGAAAAAGGGAAAGGCTAAAGGAAGGTAGGTCAGCAATTATCATCCTTGGTATTGGTCTCTCCTTTTAAAATATGTTTCCTTTTTCTCCAGCTTCTCTGAAGCCTCCTACTTTGGGCCCAGTCATTAAGTATCAGTGTATTCAGAGTTCTCCCTTAGACCTTACATTCCCACTCTGTATTCTGCATGTGTAAGATCACCCACTCACAAAGCTTCAGTAAACCTATATTTCCCCCTAAACTTCAGTAGATCTCTTCTTAAATATTCTACAAGTATCTCATACTCGGCATGACCAAAACTAAATTTATAATCCCAGTCTGCTCAAGAAGTGACATCAGTATCTACCTAGTTGTCCAAACCAGAAATCTTTACAGTGTTTATCTTTTATTCCTCTCCCTGCAACCAATTTTATCTTTCTCAAATGCAAGTCTAAACCTATCATACTCCTGTAGTGATTCATTCTTTAATAGCTTCTTGCTGTTCTCAGAGTCCCAAATCCTTGAAATTGTTTACAGTCTAGCTTCTACTTAATTCTTGTTTTACCTCTACCACTCCCACCTTGAATTCAGTGCTCCAGCCAAATGATACTTTCAATTTGCAAATAGTACTCTCTTTCCAAAATGTTGCCGTCCCTTCTCTTTCCCTGGAAAACTTCTGCTTATCCTGTATTTCCTCCAAGAGGCACTTCTCAAATCTGAGCGCTTCTCAAATCTCAACTACTGTGCCTTATAGTTGCATACCTTATTGCATGCCTATTTGCAGTATGGTATTTTTTTGTCTTCACTTTTTCTTCCATTCTATCCTAAGCTCCTTTCAATACCTCATCTATCTTGATCACCGGTACTATTCCCAGGATCTAGCACAATTACTGTCTCTTGATAAATGAGTTGAGTTGGTAAGTGAGTAGATAAATTAAACGTAAACCTTGGGCAAGCAGAGGAGGCAAGGGACGGCAAAACATCCAGAGTAAGAAATCAGAAGGAGAGCGGAGAAGGAAAACAGTAGACGTTAGCAGAAATGCTAACCTCTTCTTACCAATACTGTTTTTCTTAAGTGCTTCTTTACTTTAAATTATTTTCTATTTTTCTGGCTCTTATTCCTTCACTCATTCTTACTATTGTCACCTAGATTTGGGACCTATTACTAACCCTTACCTGGAGTATATTTTCATTACTTTATGATTTTAGTCTTAATACCATTCAACCCTATTTTAGATAGATAAATCTTGTGGTTAATTTTCTGCCCCTTGCCAGAAAAAAACATGAAGCTTTCTTTTTTCTTCATATTCCTCAGAAAAGAGACTTATGAAGTAGTTCTTGAAAAAGTATGTTAATTTCTTGAAGTTCTTATTTTTAGAAAATTTTCTTAGTTCTCTCCTTCTGTAAACTAATTCCTTACCCCCATAGTTGTCACTTACTAGATCAGACACCAACTGCTTATCATCACTTATTCAATTTTTCTTTACATGGCTAAGCATAATTAGTAATTCTCTTCCATAAATATTTATTGAGGTACTATTTATAAGCACCTCCCTTCTCAACTTTCTCATCTTATTTCCAATTTATTTACCAATTTCTTAAATACTTTTTCATTTGTAAAGCCTAATAATTCCATATGAAGTATTTACCTTCAATTTAAATTTGATATCATTTGTCTTGTTTTCCTAGATTATCACATTTTTATTTTGTATGAAAAATTATGACTCATTTATTACTTTTAGCCAATCTGTTTTAGTCCCTTCCTTGTCAGTATTGTATCTGATATAGCTAAAAACGTTAAGGTAATAGATTGCAGAATAGGAAGTCCTACCCTTGTGTTGGAGAAGACTCTTGAGAGTCCCTTGGACTGCAAGGAGATCCAACCGGTCCATTCTGAAGGAGATCAGCCCTGGGATTTCTTTGGAAGGAATGATGCTAAAGTTGAAACTCCAGTATTTTGGCCACCTCATGCGAAGAGTTGACTCACTGGAGAAGACTCTGATGCTGGGAGGGATTGGGGGCAGGAGGAGAAGGGGACGACAGAGGATGAGATGGCTGGATGGCATCACTGACTCGATGAATGTGCGTCTGAGTGACCTCCGAGAGCTGGTGATGGACAGGGAGGCCTGGCGTGCTGCAGTTCATGGGGTCGCAAAGAGTCAGACACGACTGAGCGACTGATCTGATCTGATCTGACCCTTGTTTCACCTAGACACCAGCTTAACAATATTTGGACCAAAATATCTTTATGAAAACTCCAGATACTACTTAAGATGTTGCAGTACCTACATATGGGCAAAACCAAGAACAAGCCAAGAGCAGGGCATTAAAATGTGTAAGAAGAGCCTTTTTACTTTGCCTGTGATCTCTTCTGCCGTGGCTTATAGTCTCTTGCTAGAGAGAGAAGGAGAAAGAAGAGTATACTGAACTTTCCAGCTTTTCACAAGGTTGCCCAGGGAGCTGGTTTCTGTCTTGCTTGATGCAGTGGTAATGGAATCAGTATGGTTTTGGTGCATCCAGGCCACTGAAAGCAAGGGAGAGCAGGAGCAACTTGCATCAACACCAGAGAGCCTGTAAGGTGCAGAACCCAGCATGGCTCAGTGCAATGGAGAGAAGTCACCCAATTCACAGTTTCTCCACTGGGTAGAAGGGAGAAGAGTAGAGCATGTATCCTGCAATCTGGGTTTTTTGTGGGGTTGTATGAAGGAATGATTTCTATCTACCTGACTCAGAGCACATGAGCCAGCATACTTTAGATGCCTAAGAATAAAAGAGTAGGTTGGTTTGCCAGTGCAACAGCAGAAAACCTGCAGCACTGAAGGCAGCACAGAAGGAATACGAGATTATGGACTTCTGAAAAAGAAACTGGCAAACAAACCTCTGAGTAGTAAGTTGTATACACAGCCAAGAGAAGCTGCATCACCCCCAAAAGGTTTCAGAGGCCTCCAGTCTCTAGCTAGGCCGATTGGTAAAAATTCCCTGTACAAAGCCCATCCATAAAGAATGGGAGGTGTGGCTAGTTTTTCAAATGCATAAAGCTCAGCCCTAACCAGCAAAAAAATCACAAGGCATTTGAAGAAACAGGGAAACATGGCCCAATCAAATGAATAAAACAGATCTCCAGAAACCAGCCTCAAAGGCACAGAGATCTATAAATTTCCTGAGAAGGAATTCAAGGTTTTGTTTTGTTTTTCTTTTGAAGCAAAATGATCTGCATGAGAATACAGATAGACAAACTATGCAAAATGGGGAAAACAGTTCACGAACAAAGTGGAAGTATCAACAAAGAGAAACTTAAAAAGAACCAAATAGAAATTCTGGAACTAAAGAATACAATAACTGGATTGAAAATTTCGCTAGGTTCTTTCAATAGCAGAATTAATCAAAAGAAGAACGAACTTGAAAGAAGATCATTTGAAATTATCAGGTCAGAAGAGCAAAAAAGTAAAGACAAGTAAACAAAGCCAATGGAACTTCTAGGACTACATCAAGCAGATTAATATATGCATCATGGGAGTCTCAGAAGAGTGAGAGAAAGGGACATAGAGCTTATTTGACAAAATAATGGCTGAAAACTTCCCAAAGCTGAGAAAAGAAATGAACATTGAATTTCAAAGAGCTCAAAATACTCCAACTAGGAATAGGGAAGTTGGGAAATTCACAAATCTGTGGAAGTTACACAAACTCTTGAATAGCCATTGAGTCAAAGAAGAAATCACAAGGAAATTGGGAAATATCTTTATACTAATGAAAATGAAACAAAACACCAAAACTTATGAGATGCAGTAAAAGCAGTCATAATAGGGAAGTTTCTTGCAGCAAACCCTACATTAAAAAAGAAAAATCTCAAATCAGTAACCTAACTATACATCTTAAAGGACTAGAAAAATAACAACAAACTAAAGCCTCGCATATATGGTCAAATGATGTTTGATAAAAGTGGCAAAACTATTCAATGGGAAAAAGATAATCTCTTCAACAAATGATATTGAGAAAACTTGATGCAAAAGAGTAAAGATTGACCCTTAACTTATAGTCTCAAGACTGGAGTGAGTAATGATTTCCTGGATATATACTAAAGCACTGACAACAAAACAAAAATAGACAAATGGCACTACATCAGACTTTAAAACTTCTATACAGCAAAGGCCATAATCAGTAGAATGAAAAGGCAACCTATTGGATGGAGCAAAATATTTGCCTGCCATGTATCAGATAAGGAGTTAATTTCTAGAATATGCAAAGAATTCCTGCAACTCAGTCACAACAATAAAAATTATTTTTAAATGGGTAAAGGACTTGTAGAGACATTTCACAAAAGAAGAATATGTATATGTTTTCATATACAAACATATGAAAAGATGCTCAACAGCATTAATTATAAGGAAAATGTAAATCAAAACTACATGTATTCAGTTCAGTTCAATCGCTCAGTCATGTCCAACTCTTTGTGACCCCATGAACCACAGCATGCCAGGCCTCCCTGTCCATCACCAACTCCCAGAGTTCACTCAATCTCACGTCCATCGAGTTGGTGATGCCATCCAGTCATCTCATCCTCTGTCGACCCCTTCTCCTCCTGCCCCCAATCCCTCCCAGCATCAGTCTTTTCCAATGAGTCAACTCTTCGAATGGGATGACCATTATCAAAACAACAGAAATAATAAGTGTCGGTAAGGATGTGAGAAATTGGAGCCCTTGTGTACTACCAGTGGGATTGTAAAATGGTACAGCTACTGTGGAAAACTGTAAGGAGATTCCTCAAAAAGTTAACATTAAAACTACCACATGATCCAACAATCCCACCTCTGAATAAATAATTGAAAACAAGGTCTCAAAGAGATATTTGCACATCCATGTTCAACACAGCACTATTCACAGTAGACAGGACATGGAAGCAGGCTAAATGTTGATCAACAGATGGATGAATATATACATACAGTGGAATATTACTGAGCCTTTAAAGACAAGGAAATCTGTCATATGCTACAACATGAATGAACCTTAAGTCATCATGTTAAAGGAAATAAGCCAATCACAAAAAGGCAGATACTGCATGATTAGACTTATCTGAGGTATCTACAGTAATCAACTAATAGAAACAAAGTATTGTGGTAGGTGCTGGGACTGGAGGAAGGAGGAAATATGAGAAGAACTCATTATTCCATTTGCACAGAATATCAGTTACACAGGATGAAAATGTTCTAGACATCTGCTTTACAACAATGTGCATGCAGTTAACAAGACTATACTGTACACTTATAAACTGTTGAAAGTGAAAGTGAAGTTGCTCAGTCATGTCTGACTCTTTGTGACCCAGTGGACTGTAGCCTACCAGGCTCCTCAGTCCATGGAATTTTCCAGGCAAGAGTACTGGAGTGGGTTGCCATTTCCTTTTCCAGGGGGTCTTCCCAACCCAGGGATCGAACCCTGGTCTCCCACACTGCAGGCAGAACCTTTACTATCTGAGCCACCAGGGAAGCCCTTATAAATTGTTGAGTGTAAAAGAAAAAAAGAAATGTATTTTATTGAATTGACCAGCTGTATACTGCTGCTAAGTCACTTCAGTCGTATCCGACTCTATGCGACCCCATAAACAGCAGGGATTCTCCAGGCAAGAACACTGGAGTGGGTTGCCATTTCCTTCTCCAATGCATGAAAGTGAAAAGTGAAAGTGAAGTCGCTCAGTCGTGTACGACCCTCAGTGACCCCATGGACTGCAGCCTACCAGGCTCTTCCATCCATGGGATTTTCCAGGCAAGAGTACTGGAGTGGGGTGCCATTGCCGTCTCCAAAGCTGTATACTGTTGATGCCTAAATATAGGCCTACCTTCTCTCCCAAACTCCAGACACTCCTTGATGTTGCATACTGAAATCACCCCATAATGTCCTGCTGGCATCTCACATTTCCCTCATCAGTAACCAAAATTTAGTACCCTTCCATCCAAATTGTTTCTATATTGCTCTGTTAGTTAATGACACTCTTGCCTACCCTAATAACCAAAGTTGAAATCTGACCACAGAATTTACCTTCTTCCCAAAGCACAGTCAGTCATGCATAGAACTGTTTGTTGTGACCCTTTTAAATATCCTGTCTCCAGTTTGTGTGGCATTAGCTCTGGCCTTCATTGTCTTTTACCTGTAGGATTTCGGTAGCATACTAATTGCTCTGCCTGTCTACAATCTCTCTTCCTTCCAATCTAACATCAGTGAAGTATTGCAGTTTTATGAATCACTTCTCCGTAAAAAGTTTTGAATGGTTCTCCATTTACTGCAGTACTAAGCATCTTCAAAATCTGTCCTTAACTGAATTGACAGTTTTATTTCTTAATATTTCATCCTTTCCATGCAGACCCTAACCGTCTTAGGCAGTTTCTCATTCTCTACAAGTTCTTTCTTTTTTTGTTCATTCGGTTTTGAATGTTCGTCCTTTTTTCTTATTGTTTAAAGCTCAAATCAGTTGTTACTTCCTCTGTGAGGTTTTACAGTTTGTTCCATCAGAATCAGTTAGTCCCTTTTCTGTATTATCATACATAGTATTTTGTTTTTACATTAAAGCATAAGTATTTACAGGGTTGGTTTTTATTTGTTTGTTTTTTACTTTTTCCTTAAAATGCAGCCTGATTTGTGTGTTCATGAGACTGTGGGAAATGGTAATCTCATCTTGTTTACCTTAACATCACTTCCTAATGTTTAATAAAGGGCCTTATATAGAGAGAGTATTCAATTCATTTTTAGTAAATAAAGTTGAGCCAAAGAAAGTTCCCCTAGTGTAATATAGGAGGAAGCACACCATACTAAATATCTGGAAATTTGATCTGTTAAGACATATGACTTTGAGCTAATCTTTTTAACCTCTCTGTGGCAGAGTTTGTTTTCTACAAGAAATCTTAATGGGCACTACACCCACACTTAGAAACTTTAAAATATTGGCCTCTGTGGTAAAGTTATGAAAATAGTTTTCCATTGCCTTACATGCTAGCATTCAGAGGCCTCCACAGTCTGGTTTTAGATGCTGTTCTAGTTTCAGCTTCCACTAACAGGCAGCCAAGGAAATAAATACCTTAGTTTCGTACTCTTCTGCTCACCAGCCTCCTGCCAGTACCTTCTATTGGCTGAGCTCAAGCAGGAGCCTCAAGGACAGAGAGACCCCTGTTCCTCTTCACCCCTTGAAGAGGAACACCACTCACCCCTTGAAGGCACAGAGCACAGTAGGGAATAATGCGCGTGATGAGGAGGAACAAACACAGCTGCTTTCTTCAGACTGTTCCCTCTCCCTTCCTGGATTTAGGTCTTCTTATCTCGAGTGATGACTCTATAAAAATAATAATAATGCAGCTATTTAACATTTATGGAGAACTTATTATTGTCCAGGCAGTTTGACATGCAGATGGAGGAGGAGATAAAGTTTGAGGAGGAGGAAGAAGGTAATGAGGGGAAAGAGTCTTGAAGAAGTTACCAGATCATGACCTTCAATTGGCCGTATTATTTTTGCAGATGAACCTAATTGCCATGCTAATGGGTTTGGACATTATTGTGAAGGCCGTTGAAGGAATTTAAACATGGAAATAGCAAAATCAAGTTTGGAGCTTTTGAAATAATGTCTACTACTTGTGTGGATAATGAATTGAGTCAGGGTGAGAGCAGAACCAGGAATCTGATGAGAGCTTGAATGAAAGTTGATAAAACAGTAATAGAAAAATAAAGCAAGATTTTTAAAATATTAAGGAATTACAGTTGACAGGATTAGAAACTGGATGTGGAAGGTAAGGAAGTCAAGAATGACTCCAAATTTATAACTTGGGCAACATATGAATTACAGTACCATATGTTGATATACCTTATCTTCAGAGTCTTACAAGATAAACAGTTATTTGCTAGTTGGACTGGAAGGAGAAGGACAGATGAGTCAGATGTGTGACAGAATCATGCTGTGTACTAGAAATTATTAAGTAGAATAAGGGTATGTGTAAGAGCAAAGAGATGAATGGAAAGAACAAACCAAGAAAGACCGAGCACATTACTCTAGACAGTCTGAACTTTGTCCCTAGGACAATAGAAAGTTTTTGATGGTTAAAAGCACAATTAAATCAGATACTATTGAGAAATTTTCCTAGAACACTAGAATTTGGCCTTGAGTTTGGAAGATGTTGACTAGAGCTGACTAAGAAAATAATTTTTTCAAAATAAATAGCATTTATTGAATATTTTGAGTGTTGTAGCAGTCAATCTGAAAAATAAAAGTAGGGAAAAATTCACTCTCATCCTATTGTGCATGCATGCATAGCTCAGTCGCTTCAGGCGTGTTCGACTGTTTGCAACACCATGAACTGTAACCTCCCAGGCTTCTCTGTCCATGGGATTCTCCAGGCAAGAACACTGGAGTAGGTTGCCATGCCCTCCTCCAAGGGATCTTCCTGACCCAGGATCAAACCCGCCTGTCCTGTGTCTTTGCATCGCAGGTGGATTCTTTACCGCTAAGCCAGCAGCGAAGCCCCTCTCATCCTATTACTTAAAGATAACTACTACTAACATATATACTTATTTTATTCCAGCCTATACATTGGATTGTACTTTATTTCTAAGCTATAATCATATTATGATGTATACTTTTTAAATCTACAGCATTCATATCAACAGAGTTAATGGTGAATTAACTACTTTTTAAGCCTATGGAAAGACCTGGATCATATCAAGTGCCCAATAAGTGTAAACTGCTTAGTTTCTATCTCCATATTGTGCAAAATACCTTAAAAACTAGATTTGTTTTCACCAATGACACTTGACTCAGTCTTCACATTTTCTTCATTCTCTGATTACCTGTTCTAAGATTTCCTATCTCAGCCATAAAAATTAGCGTCTACTACTTGCCTAAAGACCATGTTTAACAGTGTTTACCTCTTACAAGATATGAACCAAAATTTACTTTTGATTAGTCTATTGTTGAAATTAATATATAGGATAATAGGCATTCTGGAAGTTGAAGATTTTGTGCTTATACTTAATAATATGAGAAACAGCACCATAAAGGAAAAATTAAGAGAAATGAGACTTTTATGAGCTGATAAAATTTCTCTAATAGCAAAGATAACTTTAACTTCTCTTGGTCCTTTTTCTCAAGCCATTATAGAGACTAATTAGTTAATACTTTAAAAGAACTCTAAAAGGAACTTGTCAGATTCTACTTTTAAAGATTTAATAGCTTTTGATTTCTAAGGAAAAATTACTTTTTCTCTACCTTTGTCTAGGGAATGTTTAAAACAAGGACTTAATGAAGAAAACAAAATTCTAAGTTTGCATTTCAGTACTGAAGAAAACAAAAGTTTAACTTTGCATTTCAATACACTGACACAATGAAAACATTCCAAATGGAAGCTGACTAGCTGACTTTGTTTGTTCATTTGTGTGTGTGTGTGTGTGTCTGCATCTGAAACTGTATCCTGACAGTGTTTAGAGATGCAAAGTGCACCAAACCAGAAATCATATAGCAAGACAGGGATGAACCATCGGAAATATAAATCAAGCTCTGAGGTTTATGTTCCTGAGCCAGAATTAACAGCAAAGCAAAAGGTAATTACCAATAATGTATGCAAATAAAAAGGTCTGATGAAAGATGGCGGCAGAAAAGGGGAAGAGTGTGTCTAAAGCTGAAAGCTGCCATAATGGCTATAACCAGAATTCACAATTCTTAATGTATATAAAGCATTAGTGCCGCTAGTAAGGGCAGGAACAAGGGATCTTGAATTGAGACCTTCCTTAAGAACCCTCAGTCCTTAAGAAACTTTGTTGTGAAATCCAGACCTATAAAGACAATCATGAAGAACTCCTGTTGATCATCTAAAGCCGCCTCAACTCAAAACACTTTGCTTCCTTTGTTAGGAATATTGACACTTGATTCCTACATTTAAAGCTCTTTAAAGTAATTTTATCCTTTTTCTAGTGTTACTTTAGCTACTCTTTTTAATCATTATGTCTGCTAATACCATTTTCTTCACTTCCATCTCTACCCTGTTATGGCAACTCTTCACCGGTTTACTTTTAATTTTGTATATTTAACTTACCTGCATGTGACAAATTTAAAATAAAAGCCAAAGGAAGACAGTTCACACCTTATCATGGGAAGTGAATTACTTTTCCTCCTTATGGCCTTATAATTTTTCTACAGGTAACCCTCTTGATCTCAGAAATAACGGATAAGGATTTACTTACAGTGTTGTTTACAGTGTTCTCATTTTTTCTTCTAGCTTGGTAGTACATGCATTAGCTTTTTTCCCATTTCCCTGATTACTTGACCTTAGCTAAAAGTGACAGTTACCGTATTATTTTTATTCTACTTTTTCTTTTTTCTACCACAATAACTCACTACTTTTTAACAAAAAGGTAAAGAGAGGAAAAGCCAGTGTTCACTCCATTGCTAACAAATGTTTACTTTACAGCCGTCTTTGAAAAAGGAGTCATTCTCGTAAGAAGAACATTAAATTAATGAACAGAATAGAGTTTGAAATTGTGTGTAGTATACATCTCTACAGCCCATGTTCTTTGGCAATCTATATATTCTAGGCTGATTGAAATCAAACATTTAGAAACTCATTCACCAAAATTTTCTGTGTGACCACATGTGCACAGTATCGTTGGGCCTTGACTTAAAACATCTTTTCCCTTCTCAAAGAGCTGGTAATCTAATTAAGAAAGCAGACAGGTATATAAAAAAGTATAATTACTGTAAGATATGTAATGAATACAATATGTAGTGAAATGCTGACATACAGTATTTAGAGTGCCTCAGTGCAGGAAAAAATGGAATAGTCATACATTGCTCCATAAAAGGCAGACCATTAAAAAACTTCTTTTTTAAATTTTAAAATAATTTCAAGCTTTAAAAAAGCTGCAAGAAATGGTACAAACAATTCATGGATATCTTTCACCCAGTTTCCCACAAGTGTTAACCATTTTGCCACATTTACTTTGCCATTTCTCTCTACATATTAATATACATATTTTCCTGAACTGCCTATGAGTAAATTTTAGACATGATGCCCCTTAATGCTTCAAATGTATATGTCCTTTTTTAAAAACGGAAGAAAATTTTAAAAAAGACAATAATATTCTTACTTAAGCACAGTATAATTATCAAAATAAGGAAATGAACCTTGCCATAACACTATTATGTAATCTTACTCAAATTACACTTTGCCAGTTTTTCTAATAATGTCCTTGTAGCCAAAGGGAAAAAAACATTCTCTTCTTCTGATCTGGGATCCAATCCAGAATCATGCATTACTTTTAGTTATCATGTGTCTTTAGGCTATTCTATCTGGAACAGTTCCTCAGTTTTTCTTTGTGTTTCATGACCTTGACATTTGTAGAGTGGAGGAGAGTTATTTTGTGGGTGTTCCTCAAATTTAGACTTTTCTGATGTTTCCTGATAGTTTGGTTCAGGCTATGCATCTCTGACAGTTATACCTCATATGTGACTTCATGTCCTTTTTAGTACATCCTTAGGAATTTCATGAGGTCATTACTGGTGATTTTAACTTTGATCACTTGGTTAAAGTAATATCTGCCAGATTTCTCCACTATTAAATCACTATTGTGATTAATAAGAATCTTGTGGGGAGATATGTTGAGACTATATAAATATATTGTTTTTCTTAACGTTTTCATCTTCTAGTCTTAGTATCCGTTAATGATTTTTATACCAGTTATTACTGTGAACCAATTATCGTACTGTGCTGTGTCGCTCAGTCATGTCCGATTCTTTGCAACCCCATGGACTATAGCCCGCCAGACTGCTCTGTCCATGGGGATTCTCCAGGCAAGAACACTAGACTGGGCTGCCATGCCCTCCTCCAGGGCATCTTCCTAACCCAGGGATTGAACCCAGGTCTCCCACATTGGAGGGGGATTCTTTACCATCTGGGCCACCAGGGAAGCCTGAACCAATTATTACTATTGAGCCAATTACTACTATGATAGTTGCCAAGTGGTGACTTTCTAATTCTTTCTCTTCATTTATCAGTTGTCATTCTGTTGTAATGAAGAATTTTATTTAGTCATTACTTTATACTATTATATACTCATGGATTTTAATTTTTTATGGATCATTTTATTAAATAGATTATATTATCTGTTACTATCTATTTATTTTGATGCTTAAGTTGTCCCAGGCTTGACTAATGGGAACCTTTTCATATTGACTCTAAGATCCTTTGATATATGTTCTCATCACTATTTGAATATTTGCTTACCAAAGAAAGTTGTGAAAGAAAAATAATTTCCTGTGAAAACAAAAAGATGAGCAAAAACTTACTCTGTGCAGAGAAAACATACAAGAGCAGGAAAATATGAAATAGTGCAGTGCATTCCAATATCTACAATATTATTAATTTTCTGAATGATGGAGTAGTGTGTGATGACTGAAAAGGAAGCAAGAAAGGTTTTGTATACTATTCTAATGAATTTGAATTTTATCTTGGCAATGATAGTGAACCATTGATAAAAATTTGAGAGTAAACATTTTGTGACAACAATGCCTTGTTTTGTGTCTTGAGGGCCATAAATTCCAGGGGTACTTATTTTAATATTTCTTATACAAATTAACACAATCCTTCCCCTCATGATTTTTAGGTTTTATCAGAAATATTGGGTTGGCTAAAAAGTTCCATTGGGTTTTCGTAACAGCGGTCAGAAAAGATGAACTTTTTGGCCAACCCAATATTCTGAGACTCATTATCTTGAATAAACAGGTAGAAAAAGAGTATTAAACTGAAAGCAATATAAGAAATTTATTTTCAGATATACAGAGTTCCCTGTAGACCTGAGCCTGCAAACACTATCATTGCCAGTGTTTCCTTAGAGGTTTGGACCTGATTCCTCTTAATTTGAGATTTATATAAAAGACTAAATGATTTTTGTGTATCTGAGCCACACATTCTTTGAATTACCAAATGCCCTAGTTATTTAACCTGAATAAATTGCTATCATCTTTGCTTTTTAAGCTTCCTAGGAAAGTTATTCATTATCTTAGGTGGTTTGTGTTCAAAAAGAACCAGGAAATAGAAATACAAGAAACTGAAGCTGCAGATACCATGGGAAACAGAGGCAGTAATATTAATAGGGCAGACCAGGTCTCTCCCTTGAGATTTTCTGTATCTAAAGAATGAATAATGAGAATGAATAACTACACTTTGGGTAGTTTGGGCACTCTTTTACTGATTGTTCCGAAGAATAAAGTTTCCTCTTGAGGTTTTGAATTTAATCAAGAACTTGCATGAACATCTTGTTTCTATTATTTTCTGTTCTGTCACCTGAAAGCATCTTCTCTTCATTTACTTCTAATTTAAAAAATGGATTTTCAAGCCAAGGTGAAACATTGTATATTAAGAATGGGCAGATTAAAAAGGATACATTTGAAATGGGAAAAAGTCATTCCACTGGTATAAACAGTTTCATTTAATATGGCTATGCCATAAGAAAAATGTTACTGCTATATAACAAAGACCTTAGTTTACTCAATAGAAAGGAATCCATTTGTACTTTTTGTCCCTTTAAAGGCCATGTACAACATAGACATTGCCATTAGTATTTAAATGTGTCTTTAATGATGGCAATCCTGAGTGAACATCATATATTGTCTTTTTAGTGATTATAAATGCTGCATGCAAGATAGAAAAATCTCAGTAATATTTTAAGTACTTTATCTGCAGATTCTGAACTCACATGTAATCATCCCCAATTCTGAACCTATACATGAGAAAAATATAAATGAGACAAATTAAATTTTACTAATGGGAGCCTAAGCTTATTAGAGAAACCTCTAGATCATCAATCTGTGCTAATTTAGAATTGCTTTAATCCCACAAATCTACTTCAGAAACCCCTCATATAAGAATGCCATCAATGTAGGTGTTATAAAAATTAAGCCTGTTACTCGTTGCTTAGTTTGGACATCTACAAGTAGGGAAGATGTCTGCTGCTAAGTCGCTTCAGTCGTGTCCGACTCTGTGCAATCCCATAGACAGCAGCCCACCAGGCTCCTCCATCCCCGGGATTCTCCAGGCAAGAATACTGGAGTGGGTTGCCATTTCCTTCTCCAACGCATGAAAGTGAAAAGTAAAAGTGAAGTCGCTCAGTCGTGTCCGACTCTTAGCAACCCCATGGACTAGAGCCTACCAGGCTCCTCCATCCATGGGATTTTCCAGGCAAGAGTACTGGGGTGGGGTGTCATTGCCTTCCCCGAGGGAAGATGTCTAGACTTCCTTTTCCTTACCACCACCCCTACTCCCATATAAGGATCCCATATCCTAAACTACCTCATAGTTTATTTTTTGTCAGAGTAGCTAGTCTGCCTACATCATTACCATACATCACCAGAAAATTTTACTATTATCAGATCAGATCAGATCAGTCGCTCAGTCGTGTCCGACTCTTTGCGACCCCATGAACTGCAGCACGCCAGGCCTCCCTATCCATCACCAGCTCTCGGAGGTCACTCAGACTCACATCCATCGAGTCAGTGATGCCATCCAGCCATCTCATCCTCTGTCGTCCCCTTCTCCTCCTGCCCCCAATCCCTCCCAGCATCAGAGTCTTCTCCAATGAGTCAACTCTTCGCATGAGGTGGCCAAAATACTGGAGTTTCAGCTTTAGCATCATTCCTTCCAAAGAAATCCCAGGGCTGATCTCCTTCAGAATGGACCGGTTGGATCTCCTTGCAGTCCAAGGGACTCTCAAGAGTCTTCTCCAACACCACAGTTCAAAAGCATCAATTCTTGGGCACTCAGCCTTCTTCACAGTCCAGCTCTCACATCCATACATGACCACAGGAAAGACCATAGCCTTGACTAGGCGAACCTTTGTTGGCAAAGTGATGTCTCTGCTTTTGAATATGCTATCTAGGTTGGTCATAACTTTCCTTCCAAGGAGTAAGCGTCTTTAAGTTTAAACAAATATTTCTTTGAATAAACTTAAATATTTCTTTGAATGGTATAATCTTCTCAGGACACATTTCACATTTGCTAGTTTTGTTTCATTTTAGTTTACATAAATTGAATGGAGCTAAGTACCTTTACATTTTCTTTGTGACTATTAGTATTCATTTGTAAGGTAGCCATCAGAATATATTTATGGCTGTGAAATAGCTTTTGTTTTATAGGAAAAGTTCTATCCAAATTTTGGATATCTTCTCTGTCCAAAACCCAGACTTTCTTTTGTTATAACCTTCTTACTTTTTAACAATTGTCCTTTCCTTCATTTCCTACTTCTAGGTAAATGGATTTTATGGACCACTCAATGAAAACTGCCTGCTAGGAAAAAACTGCCTGCTAGGCTGTATTAACTCATCTGGTGTAAGAGACAGAGACAAAAGTGCATACTCTTTTTCCCAGTTTTTTTCTCTTCTATCAGATTTCTGTTTGAGCTCAAAATCAAGAAGAGGGATAAGGTTTGGAGTAGAATAGTTCTTGATCCTTTTTCCTGTCTGACTGAGTTCTGCAATAGTCCTGGACAGGTAGAAGTGCTTTGTGGTTGTAACTTGCGAAATAGGAAAAGTCGGAGATAACTATTCTTAAATTTTGTGAAGCTTTCAGTTTAAAACTTCTTATAAATCACTGGTATCAACATCAGAAAATAGTTGAAATTATGTTTTTTAATAGAAATCAAAAAAAAAAAAAGTATTTACTTACCAACTTTATTTTGGAAATGTATGCCTCCTAATAAATGAGCTTCCCCATGCCAGCCCATGAGAGGCCTTCATATGAGCCCCTGAGCTAACTGGTGATGCTGTGCTTCCTCAGCCTGTCCCTGCAGCTGCCAGTCCCTCTTATGTGTGTGTCCCTGGGGCTGACCCTCGAGCATGGTTTGTCTACTTTCGATCTGAAAATGAGAATACTGAATCACCTAGATCGATAGTTTTCAAATGTATTTTAGCTACAGTTTTTTGCTAAATGGAATCTTACGTAACACATAGACTCCCTGCATGTGATGAGGGATACAACAGAACTAAGTATGTTAATGTTATTTAGTAATTCCGTTTACGTAAAAAGAGCAGCTATTTAGAGAAATTCAAATCAAAACTACAACGAGGTCTCACCTCACACCAGTCAGAATGGCCATTATTAAAAAGTCTACAAATAATGCTGGAGAGGGTGAAAAAGGAACCCCCTATACTGTTCATAGGAATGTAAATGGAGCAGCCTCTGTGGAGAACAGTATGGAGGTTACTTTAAAAACTAAAAATAAAAGTTACCATGTGATCCTGCATTCCCACTGCTGTGCATATAGCTGGACAAAACTCTTAATTCAAAAAGATACATGCATCCCAATGTTCATTGCAGCACTATTTATAATAGCTAAGACATGAAAGCAATCTAAATGTCCATCTACAGAGAAATGGATAAAGATGTTGTGTGTGTGTGTGTGTGTGTGTATTACAATCAAATACTACTCAGCCATAAAAAAGAATGAAATCCCATTTGCAGCAACATGAATTGACCTAAAGATGATTATACTAAGTGAAGTAATCCAGAAAAAACAAATATCATATGATATCACTTATTTCTGGAATCTAATACAAATGAACTTTGTATAAATATTAATACAAATGAACTTATTTACAAAACAGAAATAGATTCACAGTCATAGAAAACAAATTTATGGTTACCAAAAGGAATAGTTGAGGCAGAACTAAATTGGAAGTCTGGGACTAACATATACACACACTATGTAACTTGATGGACATGAGTCTGAGTGAACTCCGGGAGTTGGTGATGGACAGGGAGGTGTGGCATGCTGCAATTCATGGGGTCGCAAAGAGTCAGACATGACTGAGCGACTGATCTGATCTGATATATAAAATAGGTAGTTTTTACAAGGATCTGCTGTATAACACAAGGAGCTATACTCAATATCTTGTAATAACCTATAATGGAAAATAATCTTAAAAAGAACATATATACACACACACACACACACACACACATATATTCTTTGCTGTATACTTGAAACTAACACAACGTAAATTAACCACACTTCAATTTTTAAAAGCACAACTATTACTTACTTCATTAATTTTATTTTTTGTATGTAGACAGTAAGCCACAAATACTACTTTTCTCATATTTGCACAACCAAGTTAGCCCTTCTTTACTGGTGAAGTAGCTGATTATTTCCACTGTGCGATCTTGGGTGGGAAGAAGCCTCTTGGCACATAGAAGTTGCTCAGTAAACACTTGCTGAGAACACATGCACACACTTGCTGATGTGCCAGAGAATTAAAGTACTTCTCCTTTGAGACTTTTTTTTTTCAGTTATTTTATCCAGAAGTCTGCTCTGATGACATGCAAACAGTTTAGTGAGGGGCAAGTGTTAACTCATTAGCATCAAAGTTTGGATTATGTATCTAGTGACACAATCACTTTGTGAAAGAGAACTGACAAATAAAGAAGATCTTAAGCACAGGGCAGAAAAGGAAGCAACACTTTGTTTCTCCCTTCCCAACTTTAGACTTTGTTTGAGGATGTGTTATTCATTCATGAAAAGTGTTAGATGCTCAGTCATGTCCAACTCTTTGCACCCCCAAGGACTGTAGCCCACCAGGCTCCTCTGTCCATGGAATTATCTAAGCAAGAATACTGGAGTGGGTAACCATTCCCTTCTCCAGGGGATCTTCCCAACTCAGGGATCGAACCTGGGTCTTGTACCTTGCAGGAAGATTCTTTACTGAGCCACTAAGGAAGCCCCATTCATTCATACCTCAATATTTATTCAGTATCTAGTATAAGGAAAGCATAACTCTAAAAGTGGCAAAGATGCACAGATTAATGAGATACAGGTTCTGCCTTCAGGGAGTTTATGATAGGCTAACATAGGCAGGGCAAATACTTAAATGTCTATACCATAAGGTGGAAAATGGTACATGCCATAACAAAAATAAACGCAAGTACAAAATTATTATAAAGACAGGAAATATTTTTCCAGGTTGATGGAAATTGGTATGCAGTTTTTAATTTAAAAAAAAATACCAACCTCTAGGGAACAATCAGGTGGTTTAATATCCTCCTGCCTTTATTTTTTATTTACTTACATACCTTTCCTTTCTGTTGAACTGAAACGTTCTTCATTGCAGATTGTATCTTAGTCTGTATAGACTGAGTATATAACTGTGCCTAGCTCATAAAATAAACTCAGTAAATATTTGTTGAATGGATGTGTGTATCACTGATAATCAAACTTGGTTTCTAATAAGAAAAATTCCATTACAAAGCATATTCAACGAATAACCTCTGTACAGTTAAAAAGTGTAATTTTCCCCTCAGAAACCAAACTTAAAAAAAAAAAAAAAGCTTTTATAAGATTATACATAATTTTCACCATAAAGAGAGTAAAGAATATCTTAGAAAAGACCAGATCTGAGATCTATAAATCTGAATAAAATGCAGAAGCATCTATCATGCTTTTCAATTATACTGGTTGTGACAATATGTATTGATGATATTTAATGACAAAACAAGGACTTCAGTGAAAGTTGTGAATAAATTTACAGTGCAATTATAGGTAAATGATTAATCACACAAAATCCTTCTCTAAGTGTTCACCTTGAAGTAGAAATTTTTTTCATATTTAGCACTAAATAATCTCTAAGGTCCTTAAGGTTTAAAAATTTTTTAATTTCATGATTGCCCATGGATGAAAAATAAGTATAAATATATTGTATGTCTTTTATTTGACTACTTATGACAGTGTCATTTGTCTTAGAATGAAAAGTATGGGACAGTACCTGTAAGTTCAGTAAATATGTCTGAAGTAACCTCTGGAGGTGGGATGGGAGGACTAAATTAAATAAATTACAATGACCAGGAACTTACAGACTTCTGAGGGATATATACAGTCACTGTTGTTCAGTCACTCAGTCGTCTCCGACTCTTTGTGACCCCATGAACTGCAGCATGCCAGCCTTCTTTCTCCTTCACTGTGTCCCATAATTTGCTCAAATTCATGTCCATTAAGTCTGTGATGCCATCCAGCTGTCTCATCCTCTGTTGCCCTCTGCAGAAATAGAGTTTATTTGTCTCACATATCAAAAGTCTGGAGGCAGGCAGTCCAGGGTTTGTACAGTAGCTCAACACTGTCATCAGGGATTCTAGATCTTTTCCTTTCCTTGTTTCCCATACTTACTCTATGGGTTTCTAGTCTCATAGTTGAAAATGACTATAGCACCTCCTAGTAGCTCGTCATATTCTCCTCTTAAAGTTTTACCTCTTTATCTTTTTATTTGTAGTAGTAAGCCTGCCCCCAGGGACTACTACCTACATCTAGCTGGCCAGAACTTAGGTGGCCATAAACATATTACATGGCCAGTCTTAGGTGAAAGGCAGCTGCAGAAGTGAATTGTGGATATTAGTTAGGATAGCCAAGCAACAGTGTTTGCAGTTACTCTTTTTAGATTAACACTTTGAGCTATAGGCTTTTACGATTTCAAAGAAAAGGCCAGGTATACTTATGCATCAAGATATTGTACTCTAAAAAGTCCCTTTCGGTTATTAAATGATACATTCATTAATTCAAAAACTATTGTCGAGTATGTACCACATACTGTTCCAGGTATTGAGGATAACGACACTGACTAAAAAAGACAAAGTTGCTGCTGTCATGAAGCTGACATTAGAAGGTTATAAATATATAAGTATATAGGTATGAATATCCATACATGTGTGTATATGTTTTTTTTTTTTTTTTCACAAAGAAAAATAAAATAGGTAAGGAGAATAAGGAGTGATAGTAGGTAATATTCTTTATAGGACATCTAGCAAAGGCCTCTGATGAAGTGATATTTTATCAAAGACCTGAAAGAAATGAGGGATGAGTGGAACCATATTATCTGGGGAAGAATGTCCAAGTAGAGTAAACGGCAAGTACACAGACCCTGAAGAGAAACATATTTGGCCTTCTCAGGCGAGGAACCAGTATACCTAAGCACATTGAACAACGGTGAAATGATAGGAGAACAATGTAGATTATGTTGGGCTTTGTAGACCATAGCAAAGACTTTACTCAGTGAATTGGAAAGTCATTGGAGGGTTGTGAGCAGAGATGAATACAATTCACCTTACAGTTTAAAAGGACTATTGTAACTGCTGTGTGGAGAATAAATTATAATGGGACAAGGATAGAAGCAGGGCGACCAGTTAGGACCCTATTCAGTTTCCCGGGAAATAAATGATGGTTCCAACTATTGTAGTACTTATAGAGATGGTGAGTAATCATGGGATTTAGAGACATTTTAATGGTAGTTTAGAGATGGTTCTGATAATAATAGAAAAATCAATGATGTCACCAAGGTTTCGGATTAATAACTTAATGAATGGAGTTTCGGTTTACCGAGATGGGAATTTCAAGAGAATAAGACATCATATAGGTAGGTTAGGAGGATGGGGAATCAAAAGTTTGATTTTGAACATGCTAGGTTTGAGTTGCCTGTTGCACACTCAAGTGCATGTTTGATGATTTATACATTTGTAGATATATACTCTTATCCACCAACTGTTTGGATGACATATAAACCTAGAGGTGAAGATAGAGGTTGGGATTGAAGATATAAAATTAGAAGTTTTAGTATATGGGTAATATTAATGCCTTGACACTAGATAAGGTTACATTGGGAGTACATAACTAATATTTTTCTATGAATTTTTTTAGAAGAAAGAGAATTTCCTATGAAATTCTAAATAAATTTAAGCTTGTACATTTCTTTTCACTAACTGGCTCATTGAGTATTAAAAGTTCAGTATACTAAGGACATGGACTCTAAAGCATGGCTACCTAGGTTTGAATCCTAGCTCTTTGTTTTCTGTCTTTGCTATTTAGGCCAAGATATGTAAACCTCATTTTCCTCATCTGTAAATAAGGATAATGATACCTCCCTTTAGGTTGTTGTGAAGCTTAATTAAATTAGTGCCATGACACATAGTAAGCACTGATAAAGAATTAGCCAGTATCATCATTAAACTTCACTAGCTTTTGCTACATGGTATAAAATTACTAACAATTTAATGTTCTGCCAAAGCAGGCTATATTTGGGGAGCAGTAGAAAAATTTTCCCCCTGTAATCTTCATTTCTGGACATATGAAATGAAGACTGAGAATTACTGTTGTTTATAAGCCATTCCCACTTTTTAATCAGGTTTCAGCATCACATTCTTAGTTACTTGTCTTCCTGTTTAGGTCACAGTGCTGTCGATATCACCAAGGTGGCTAGAAGACACCGCATGTCTCCTTTTCCTCTAACATCTATGGACAAAGCCTTTATCACAGTCCTGGAGATGACTCCGGTGCTTGGGACAGAAATCATCAACTACCGAGGTACTGTTATATTTGCCCATTGCCTTTTATTTTCATTCTTTTCCAAACAAGATTACTCTAACACTAATACCCAGTTTTCCTGAAAAAGAAATGTTATTAACCATTTATCACAGTTATTACCATCTTTGTTTTCACTTCTTATTTCTATTCAACTCTAAGATCAGTCTAACAGTATACAGAGTAAAATACTCATAAATCTTCCTTTACATTAAAAAAAAAGGAAAAATTCAACTGTGTTTCTCCTATTCATCAAAATATCAATATTCTCAAGAGAGGGCTGTCAGCACTGAGTGAGGAGAATACTTGACTGTGATCTGCCTTGTGTCCTTTCTGATAGAAGTTAGAGATAACTAATGTGTCTGGTAATGATTTTCATTTGTGAAAATCATGTTTCCAAATGTAAATACTACATCAATTATCTGTGGATCACTGAGCAGCCAGTCTGATCTCAGTTTTTCTGCTTCATCTATCCTCTCATTTTCTGCTCTTAGTTTAGTAGCACATTGAGACCAGCTTGTGGAAAAATAATGCAAAGGTAGTATTCCCCAGTGTTCAGTTTTTAACCAGCTACTTCCCTTTCTAAAAATCTAGTTCAGGTGCAGTCTGAATAAAATGTAGTTTCTAAATTGTTTTTGCTGTACAAATAAAAACAATGCAGAAGTATTGATTTTACAAATAAATGACTTTATTCATAGATCGTAAAATAGTCAAATTTCAGTGATATTAGAGAACATCTATACAAGCACTCTAATTTTTCTACAAGAAAACTCAAAACAGCAGAAAAGGAATGAAATTAAGACTCAAGACTTAACATTCTTGGGAATTCCCTGGCAGTTCAGTGGCCAGTACTCAACACTTTCACTCAACTGACCCAGCTTCAGTCCCTGTCAGGCAGCTAAGATCTTGCAAGTTGTGTGGCTCAGCCAAAAGAGAAAAAAGAAAAACACTCAACATTCTTCTCTTTCTACATGATAATGCTCTTCTGCCAACATTAAAATATAGAAAATAATAGTAGATAAAATTATATTAAAAGGCCTAAAGCTAGTGAAATATTAAATGCCAAATGCTAGCTCTTTGGTCTCTGGCCCTACTTAGGCAAAAATTGCTTTAACACCTGTCCTACTTCTTTGACGTACAGCCTTTTAGACATGTGTGTCATTAGGTTTAAACCTATTCTTTTGTTTCTGTTTTATTCCTCATTAAAGGAAATATAGATAGTAAAACTAAAGTGGGGAATTAGAAAATAACTGTGATTTCAGAAATTAATTTTAATGAAATTGTTTCTTTCTGTTATTATATGCAGATACTTAGATATTTTTATGTCAGTCAGTACTAAGACATCTTCAGAAAATATGAATGTAAAATTAAGTTGAAAAAAATTTAACAGTGCTTTACATTATATAAAAATAAGTTAACCATACCTGGCTTCTTATAATATCAGAGTAGTTTCTCTTAGTGTCAGTCCTTAAAAGAATCTCACTGTGATGCCAGGTCACATTTAGACAGAAATTCCAGGACTTTTAAGGAAAAAAACAGAACTGGAAACGGCTGTTTCTATTTCTCCTCTAGGGAAAAAAAAATACTGTCAGATGGATTCTCTTTTCCTGTCATATGTTTGTTTCTCCTTCATTTGTTCATCAAATCAGTTGTCACTTATAAGTAAGCAAACCTCTTCATGCATGGTTAACTCTTGTCAAGTGTTTCCACCCATGATGATGAGAAATAATAGTTAGGTTTGCATTCAACCTTTGAGCTGGATCACACTTGGTTTTTAATGCAAAAGAGCGTTATAATTAATCTTCCTAGGCACTTTAGTTAGGTGTTTAGAAAACAATACCATATATAGAAATATAATTTATTCAGCAAGTATCTATTAAAAATCTGCTAAATACCAGGCCCTGTGTTAAGTCCAGGTATGCAAAGATGAATAAAATAAAATCCCACCCTATGGTTCTCACTGTGTAGTACAGGAGAGAGACAGATACACAATGTGGCACTTGTTTCCTGTACTGGCTCTTTCATAAGCTTGCCTTCTTTTGTCAATTCCTTGAATATGAACTTTCTTTTCAGCTTGACTCTGGCCCTTTTCAAATCTTACATAGTATTTCAGATAACCAAACATATACCAGTTGTTTCAGGTACCACCTATTATGTGATTGCTAAATCTATATCTTTCCTCAGACCTTGCCTGAGCTCCAAACTCATACAACAGATGGATACCTGCTGCTACTAAATTTAATATCACTGTTGCTAAACTTATTTTCTTTACCACTACAATACTCATTTCCTCTACGTCCTCTTGAATCTATCCTTTATTTGCCATTCCCACTTCTCTCATTTTAATTTAGGTCTATATTATTAGCTTCCCGGATTATTGTAATAACCTTCGCTTCCCAAATTAGCATCTTCCCATCCATTTTCCAATTTGATTTCAAAGTAATCTGTTCAAATGGCGAGTTTATTATTAACATTCCTGCATATAGCTCTTCAGTAGTATTCCGCACAACTCCAGATAAAATTCAGAACTCCTTGATATGTCATATAAGGCCCTTTGTAATCTAATTTCTTCCTACTTTTTCAGTTCCTTCTCATCAGAACTTGCTTTCTCCTGAACTTGCCATGCTGTTCCTTACCTCTTATGCTCTTATCTCTAAGCCATTGTCTCTACTGCCTTTTGCTTATAACAGTTTTATCCTATTTCTCTGCTCGGTCACTATGTACTCTTTTCTTTTTTTGGTCGGACTTTATTGAGGCATAATTAGTAAGTTAAAAGTGTATATCTTTAGGGTATTCAACCATGTTGAATATACATATACATAGACGTTGTGAAATAATTACAATAATCAAGCTAATCAATACATTCATCACCTTATAGTTACCAACTGTGTATGAGTGTGTATGGTAAGAATGCTTAAGATTTACTCTTCGAGCAAATTTCAAGTATACAATACAGCATTATTAGCTATAGTCACCATGCTTTATGTTAGATCCCCAGATCTTATTCATCTTATAATTGAAAGTTTGTACCCTTTGGCCAACATCTCCCCATTTTCCCAGTACATGTTTTTTAAGAGTAAATTTTAAGAAGCTCTCCTCCATCAAGGCACTCCTGGTGTCCACTCCTCCCTTTAACCAGCTGAGTTAAGTTTTTTCCCTCCACGTCCCCATAGCACTTTGTTTGTGTGTTTTATAATGGAAATGACTGGCATATTTGATCATTCTCTGTTATAAATGCTCTAATAAACAACATGGGTATAAAAAGTTGAGTGATCTAAATGTGAATCACTATAAATTGAATTGTGAGTCAGATATGGCCTATAATTCTCTTACTAAAGATAAGAGATTTCTCCTCAGAAAAGATTAGAAACTCGTTCTCACTGTAGCCATTATCTTTTCCAGGGATGTTTGCATTTTAATGAACAAACCTTCTTGGTTCATTCTGATTTCAGCTGAATGCACCTCTAACTATCCAATTTCATCTATCAGTCACTAAATAGGAAAAGTATGCAGATGGGGATTCCAAATATTTTGCCTCTGCAAATACACTGACACCTACAATTACAGAAGCCTGTAGAGAGATGTGCACATTTTCTAAGAGAGATCCAGAATCTACGAATCTTTGAGGCCATTTGCCACTGTGAGATCTCTAAAATTACTTATTATATCTCTGTGAATGTTCAGCAAGAATCCCAGAAAACTAAGAATAAATCATGTATACAGAAGTGCTTGGAAGTGATGCTCTCAAGGTCATATACATAGCATAAATCTGTGAAGGAATGTTAACAGTATAATACATGAAATACTTATAATTTTACAAAAAGAAAGTGATTTGGAGATCAAGTAGTCTTTCTTACTTTAAAGGCAAAGAAATTTAGGACCAAAGAGGTTAATAATGTTCTTAGAAAATTTGTTATGATTAAAAACAGCTAGAACCTAAGATTCTTTTACTCCTAGTCCGTTGTTCATTCCATTACAGCAGTTCAGTTCAGTTCAGTTCACTCAATCATGTCCAACTCTTTGCAGCCCCATGGACTACAGCTTGCCAAGCCTCCCTGTCTATCACCAGCTCCCAGAGTTTACTCAAACTCATGTCCATTGAGTCGGTGATGCCATCCAACCATCTCATCCTCTGTTATCCTCTTCTCCTCCTGCCTTCAATCTTCCCCAGCATCAGGGTCTTTTCAAATGAGTCAGTTTGTCACATCAGGTGGCCAAAGCATTGGAGTTTCAGCTTCAACATCAGTCCTTCCCCTGAATATTCAGGACTGATTTCCTTTAGGGTGGACTGGTTGGATCTCCTTGCAGTCCAAGGGACTCTCAAGAGTCTTCTCCAACACCACAGTTCAAAAGCATCAATTTTTCGACACTCAGCTTTCTTTATAGTCCAACTCTCACATCCATATATGACTTTTTTTTTTAATTTTTATTTTTCTTTATTTTGCTTAACTTTACAATACTGTATTGCTTTTACTATACATCGAGATGGACATATATGACTACTGGAAAAACCATAGCCTTGAGTAGACAGACCTTTGTTGGCAAAGTAATGTCTCTGCTTTTTAATATGCTGTCTAGGTTGGTCATAACTTTTCTTTCAAAGAGTTAAGCATCTTGTAATTTTTAATTACAGCAGAGTATGTTTCAAATCAGTATGAAAATTATCCTTCTAAAATAAGAACCTAGAAGTGCATGTATATGCAAAGTTTACTGTTTATTTTAATGTGTTTTGACTACAGGTGAATTTTCTTCTGTCTCTAAACTGTCCTTTATTATATCTACTATTTTCAACTTCTGTCTGCAAGCAAGACCTTTGAGCAAGTGCTCTACTAATTAAACGTACTTTCCTTTAGTTTCTTGGAAGAGAAATACCAATGGAGATAATATTTGTCACACTATTATTTATGATTCATCTTTGCTTATAAAATACATGATGTGAATACATTATAAATTCATACTTGGTGCAGTACTAGCTGCTGTAAAGCAGATTAAAATATTCTAGAATTCCCTGTTATCCCCAATGTCTTTCAGTTAACAGTGAAAAAACTAAGGTTTGAATAGAAAGGCTTCTGCTTTCTTAGGAGCATTATTTTACAAACTCTAGGGTTTTTTTCTAAGACTTTATAATGAAAGACTTTGGCATTTCTGACCTGAGTTCTTTGTATTTCCACAAAAGACTTAAGCAGTTATAGAGATGGAATCTTTAAGTTTTTCTGAACTCAGTTTAAGGCAGTGAAGTATCCTTCTTAGAATACTGACCACAACGGACGTACTTCTCCCTGTTTCTGACCTAAAATGAGATACATTTATAATACTTTTTAAAAGAGAAAAATATGTATGTGAAAATATATAATAATATTCATAGAAGAAGGTATGAAATAGGAATATTAGTCTACCTGTTTGTGACATAGGGATGATTTAGCCAGCGTTATAGGTCTGATTTTTTTCTAAGTGAGTTAGTTTTATTCAATTGTATAACTGTAAAAATAACTCCCCCACACAAGGGGTCTTCGTAGGTGCCTAACCAGTCACATTATTAATATCTAGTCTACTGCTGCCTGCTGCTTTTCTGAAACCACACGCCCAGGGTTTATCACAGTAGTACTTCAGCTCCACCTATGGGCAAAGAGAAGAGATGGTTTAAGATCCATGACAGTATTTAAATGTAAGCAAGAGAGACACCTCCAAGTAATAAAGCATTTTGCAGCACCACTACATACTCTGTAAGTTCCCAAATCGATCATCTGGTGAGACATTGAATGAAATCTAATATTGACTGCTTGGAAGAGCTAGTCATTGCCTTATCCGTGAATCCTACTGATATATATTGATATACTTGCTGGTGTGTATTTACATTTATCCTTCAGTTCTCTTATATTTGCTGCTAACTGGAAGCCCTTACCATTTTCCAATCAATTGCATATTTCTCGTCAAATCCTTTCCCTTGCCTTAGGCCTTTAGGGAAAAAAAGAAACTTGGGGCAATACATGTTTTTCTCTTTGAAGAGACTTAAATGCTGCTGGTAAGTTAACTTGATATCAACTGCAAAAGCAGACTAATCTAATAGAGATCTAATTTACCTTAAAGATATAATTCCTTATATTTAGTATGAGTACAAAATAAAAATTGGCCAATTTTCTGTTATTAGATTTATGCTGATAACCTTCAGCATGAAGCTGTTCTTTCTTTCCAGAGGAAATGTTTAATTCTTCTTTCTAAGATATTTCAAAGACCTATAAAGACTAGATGACATATGTGTACTTCAAATATCACTTTTCTTGACTCTTCTAATATATATGTTAAAATGAGAGAAATATTCTTCTTTTAAAAATCTCTTATTCTTGCCCTTTAAAAAATAACAGCTTTATTGAAATACAATTTACATACCATATAATTCACCCACATAAATTATATAGTTCAAAGGTTTTTAGTTTATTCACAGGTATGTATAGCCATCACCACGTCAGTTTTAGAACATATTATTACTTCAAAAAGAATCTCCACCATCTTTAGCTATCATCCTCCTCCTATCCCCCTAGTCTACCATCCAGTCTTAAGCAACCACTAAACTACTTCTGTCTCTATAGGTTTACCTATTCTGAACATTCACATAATGGGATTATATAATATGTGGTCTTTTATTACTGGTGTTTTCCACCTAGCATAATATTTTCAAAGTTTATCCACGTTGTAACATGTATCCGTATCTCGTTCCTTCTTTAAAAATTATTGTAGTAAAAAACATAAAATTTATCATCTTCACATCATTAAGTTAATTAAATTAACAAATGATCATTGCAACTAAGTGGCGTTAAGTACATTCACATTGTTGTGAACATATCTCCAAAATTTTCTCATACAGGATATCTGAAACTCTTTACCCATTAAACAATTCCCTTTTTCCTCCTCATCCCAGCCCCTGGTAAACACCATTTTACTTTCTATTTATAAGAATTTGACTACTTTAGATATGGTATGTAAGTTGAGTCAGCAGTATTTGTCTTTTTATGGCTGGCTTATTTCACTTAGCTTAACGTCCTCAAGATCTATCCATGTTGTGCCATGTGATAGTATTTAGATATATACACCACATTTGTTAATCCATTCATCTGGTGATGGACATTTGGAACACTTCCAATCTTGACTATTATGAATAGCACTACTGTGAACATGGATGTGCACATACCTCTTCAAGACCCCGCTTTCAGTTCTTTTGGATGTATACTGAGAAGTGAGATTGATGGATTAAATGGTACTTCTATTTTTAATTTTCTGAGGAAATTTTTTCTCTTTTCCATACTGGTTACACTATTCTACAGTCCTACCAAGACTATTTAAGAATTCCAGTTTTTCTACATTCTCATCAGCACTTGATTTTTTGATAGTAACCAATTAATGGGTGTGAGGTGATATCTCATAGTAGTTTTGATTTGCATTTTTCTGATAATTAGTGGTGTTGATCATCTTTTCATATGCTTATTAGCAGTTCATACATCATCTTTGGAGAAATATTCAAATCCTTTCCCAGTTTTAAACTTTTTTTTACTTTTAGTTAATATGCAATGTTCTGTTAGTCTCAAGTGCACAGCACAATGATTCTTTATACATATACATATATATTCAGATATATGTGTGTGTGTTCTTCTTCAGATTCTTTTCCATTATAGCTTATTGCAAGATATTGAGTAGCGTTTTCTGAGCTATATAGTAACTCTTTGTTGATTGCTAATGCTAAGTCGCTTCAGGCGTGTCCGACTCTGTGCGACCCCGTCCCTGGGATTCTCCAGGCAAGAATACTGGAGTGGGTTGCCATTTCCTTCTCCAATGCATGAAAGAGAAAAGTGAAAGTGAAGTCGCTCAGTCATGTCTGACTCTTAGCGACTGAAGTGACTTAGCCAGCCAGCCAGCCAGGTCCCATTTGTTTCTTTTTCTTTTTCTTTCCATTACTCTAGAAGACAGACCCCCCCACCACCACCACCACCAAATATTGTGACTTTTGACAAAGAGTGTCCTGCCTATGTTTTCCTCTAGGAGTTTTATGATATCCAATCTTACATTTAGGTCTTTTATCTATTTTGAATTTATTTTTGTATATGTTTGCTGCTGCTACTGCTAAGTCACTTCAGTTGTGTCCGACTCTGTGTGACCCCATAGACGGCAGCCCACCAGGCTCCCCCGTCCCTGGGATTCTCCAGGCAAGAACACTGGAGTGGGTTGCCATTTCCTTCTTCAGTGCATGAAAGTGAAAAGAGAAAGTGAAGTCGCTATCATGTCTGACTTTTAGCGACCCCATGGACTGCAGCCTACCAGGCTCCTCCGTCCATGGGATTTTCCAGGCAAGGGTACTGGAGTGGGGTGCCATTGCCTTCTCCGTGCTAGTCACTCAGTCATGTCTAACTCTTTGTGACCCCATGGACTCTAATCCTCCAAGCTCCTCTATCCATGGGATTCTCCAGGCAAGAATACAGGAATGGGTTGCCAGTTCCTTCTCCAATTTTTGTATATGTATATGGTATTAGAGAATGTTCTAATTTCATTATTTTACATTGTGGCTGTCTACTTTTCCCTACACCACTTATTGAAGAGACTGTCTTTTCTCCATTATATATCCTTGCCTCCTTTGTGGTAGATTAATAGACCATAAGTACATGGGTTTGGGGGCTTTCTGTCCTATTCCATTGGTCTATAAGTCTGTTTTTGTGCCAGTACCATACTATTTTGATTATTGCCAGTTTGTAGTATAGTCTGAAGTAAGGGATTGTGGATTGAACTTTTAGCTTCATTCTTGCTCAAGATTGTTTTGGCTATTCAGAGTCTTTTGTGTTTACATGCAAATTTTAAAATTTTTTGTTCTAGTTGTGTGAAAAATGTCATTGGGAAGGCAGTGGCACCCCACTCCAGTACTCTTGCCTGGAAAATCCCATGGACAGAGGAGCCTGGTAGGCTGCAGTCAATGGGGTCGTGAAGAGCTGGACACGACTAAGCAACTTCCCTTTCACTTTTCATTTTCATGCATTGGAGAAGGAAATGGCACCCCACTCCAGTACTCTTGCCTGGAAAATCCCATGGACGGTGGAGCCTGGAAGGCTACAGTCCATGGGGTCGCGAAGAGTCGGACACGACTGAGCGACTTCACTTTCACTTTTCACTTTCATGCATTGGAGAAGGAAATGGCAACCCACTCCAGTGTTCTTGCCTGGAGAATCCTAGGGACGGGGGAGCCTGGTGGGCTGCCGTCTGTGGGGTTGCACAGAGTCGGACGCAACTGAAGTGACTTAGCAGCATTGAATCCATAGATTGCTTGGGTAGTATGATAATTTTAACAATATTGATTCTTCCAGTCCAAGAATACAGTATATTAATATCTTCCATTTGTTTGTATCATCTTTAATTTCTTTCTTAAGCATCTTATAGTTTTCAGAGTATAGATCTCTTGCCTGCTTAGGTAGGTTTATTCCTTGGTATTTTTTTTGTTGTTCTTTTTGATGTAGTGATAAAAGAGGTTGTTTCCTTAATTTCTCTTTCTGATCTTTTACTGTTAGCATATAGAAATGCAAAAAAATTCTGTTTATTAATTTTGTATCCAGCAGCTATACTGAATCTACTGATGAACTCTAATCATTTTCTAGAAGCATGTTTTGGATTTCCTATGTATAGCATCATATCATCTACAAACAATGACAGTTTTACTTTGTTCCCAATTTGGATTCTTTCTCTTTTTTTTTTCTGAGTACTATAGCTCAGACTTCCAAGGCTATGTTGAGTAAAACTAGCCAGAATGGTCATCTTTGTCTTATTCCTGATTGTAGAGAAAATGCTTTCAGTTTTTCACCATTGAATATGATGTAAGCTATGGGATTGTCATTGATGGCCTTTATCATGTTGAGGTATGTTCCCTCTATGCCCACTTTCTGGAGAGTTTTTATTATAAATGGATGGTGAAATATATCAAAAGTTTTTTTCTGCCTCTATTGAGAGTATCATATGGTTTTTATTTTTCAGTTTCTTAATTGATGTATCACATTGATATGCAGATAGTGAAAAATCCTTGCATCCCTGGGGTAGATCCCACCTGATCATGGTGTACAATTCCTTTTTTTACTATTTATTTCTTTATTTTTGGCTGCTCTAGGTCTTCGTTGCTTTGCATAGGCTTCTTCTAGTTGCAGCAGGTGGGTGCTACTCTTCATTGCAGTGCTTGGGCTTCTCATTGTGGTAGCTTCTTTTGTTGCAGAACACAGGCTGTAGGCACATGGGCTTCAGTATTTGCAGCACGTGGGCTCACTAGTTGTGGTGCAAGGCCTTAGTTGCCCAACAGCATGTTGAATCCTTCCAAACAAGGAAGCCTCCCAACCCTCACTCATAGTTATAGGTTTTATGTTTAGGTCTTTAATCCTTTTTGAGTTAAGTTTTGTATATGGTGGAAGATAAGAGTCCAGCTTCATTCTTTCAAAGGGGGCTATCCAGTTTTCTGTTTCTGAAAAAAAATGCTGTTTGCATTTTAATGAGATTACATTGAATCTATAGGTGACTTTAGGTAGCATGGGCTCTAAGAATATTTCTTTAAATTCCTGTTCCATTTATTTGTATCTTCTTTATAATTTCTTTCAGCAATGCTTTATGGTTTCCATTAGTACCTCACCCCTTCTTGTGGCCAAATAATATTTCATTGTATGTATTGGGTTTTTATCCATTAACCCCCTTGGTTTTCAGGCCTTTGGACTTGGACTGGAATTATAACACTAGCTTTCCGGGTTTTTTTGAATGAACTTTTTGGCTAATCCAGTATACATCACTTTTATTTATCCATTCATCAAAGGATGGACTGTTGGATTGTTTCCATCTTTTGAGTATTAATAATGCTGCAATTAATATTTGTTTACAAGTTTTTACCTGGACATATGTTTTCATTGGGCTTCTCTGGTAGCTCAGCTGGTAAAGAATCCACCTTCAATTGACTCTGGTTCAGTTCCTGGGTCAGGAAGATCCCCTGGAGAAGGGATTGGCTACCCACTCCAGTATTCATGGGGTTTCCTGGTGGCTCATGGTAAAGAATCCTCCTGCAATGCAGGAGACCTGGGTTTGATCCCTCGGTTGGGAAGATCCTCTGGAGGAGGACATGGCAACCCACTCCAGTATTCTTGCCTGGAGAATCCCCACGGACAGAGGAGCCCCAGCAAGCTACAGACCATGGGTTTGCAAAGAGTTGCACACAAATGAGCAACTAAACGCAGCACATGTTTTCATTTCTCTTGGATTTATCCTTCCCTTTTAAGAAGAACAGAATTTAAATAATAGCAAAGACTCCTGGAAGTCTAGGCTGCTAAAAGTTATTTTGAATATAACCTGTATTTATTGTTTTGATTAGACATAAAGGAAAGAAAAAATACAGTTCTGTGTCTTCAGAAACTTAAGAAACCAAATGCACACTTCTCACACTTATTACCCTGAGAACTCTTACACACAATTTTGCAAGTACTTGCTGATATACTACTAACTGAATATACAGAGTCGTATTCAGAGGGGCATCAAGGAGAACCTGTATCTTTAAGGAGAACCTATATCTTTAATGAAGTCTTAAATAGATGATGGATATTTACTGATAGCAAAAGGAAAATGTCCAGGTTTAGGGAAGTCATTGCTGTAATCATGGAGGTAAGCATCCATTATACAAAAAGATTTGCTTAAGTCTAAATGGGCAATAATGAAAGTAAAAGTTAGCAAGATATCCTTCTCTATTATATGTATTCTTTGGGTGAAGTTGTTTGTATTAATATTTGATTGATATGACTCTTCTCTATTTATCCAACATTTCCCTCCTTAGTCCTAATCATTAATGTACTCATTCATTGATTCAGTCATTCAACAAACACTCACTGAGTGCCTTTTTCTTGGTACTGGGGGTACAATGATGGGTGAGTTATGCTGTGAAAACAAGGAATTAACAACTTAATGAAGAAGTCAAGATATAATAGCTTCACAAACAACCAATGTAATGTGGAAAGTGTACCATAACAGGTGGATACAAATGTTTGAAAAATATTAAGACTGTGTATAATCCCTCCAACCCATTCTATATCTTGTCCTATGCACTTAAAAGTTCTATTAAAAAGTGCTATTCCTTAAAAGTTCCATTATCTCTGAAGAGATTTAAATGCTGCTGGGAGGTTAACTCGAAGTCATTACGTTGCTTAAAATCCTTCATTGGATTCCCATTTTCATAAGATTAAGTTTAAATTCCCTTGATCTTGCTTCTGTTGTCGAAAATGCCCCCCCCCCCCACTCTTCTCCTACTTCGTTTGTACTTAAAACTTTAAAACTCAGTGTAGGTATCATCTCATCTACGAAGATTTTCTTGATGTTCCACAAATTGTTGATTAGGTGATTTTTTTCCCTATTGTTGTCATGTCAGACTCTGCAACCTCATGGACTGTAGCATAACAGGCTCTTCTGTCCTCCACTATCTCCCAGAGTTTGCTCAAATTCATGTCTTTTGAGTTGATAATGCTATCTAACCATCTCATCCTCTGCTGCCCCCTTCTTTTGTCTTCACTCTTTCCCAGCATCAGGGTCTTTTCCAGTGAGTTGACTCTTCACATCAGGTGGCTAAAGTATTGGAGCCTCAGCAACAATCCTTCCAGTGAATATTCAGGGTTAATTTCCTTTAAGAATGAGGGGTTTGATCTCTTTGCTATCCAAGGCACTCTCAAACAGTTTTCTTGAGCACCTCAATTTGAAAGCTTCAATTCTTTGGCACTCAGCCTTCTTAACAGACCAACTCTCAAATCTGTACATAACTACTGGAAAAGCCATAGGTTTGACTATATGGACCTTTGTTGGCAAAGTGATGTCTCTGCTTTTTAATACTCTGTCTAGGTTTGCCATAGCTTTGGTTCTTTTGTGTATTCTTGCCATCTCATCTTAGTCTCTTCTGCTTCTGTCCTCTATCATGCCCATCCTTGAATGAAATGTTCCCTTGATATCCAACTTTCTTGAAGAAATCTCCAATCTTACCCATTTTATTGTTTTCTTCTATTTCTTTGCATTGTTCATTTAAGAAGGACTTCTTATCTCTCCTTTGCTATTCTCTGAAACTCTGCATTCAGCTGGGTATATCTTTCCCTTTCTCCTTTGTCTTCTACTTCTCTTCCTTCCTGAGCTATTAGCAAAGCCCCCTCAGACAACCACTTTGCCTTCTCTTACATTTCTTTTTCTTTGGAATGGTTTTGGTCACTGCCTCCTTTATATTGTTATATACCTCCATCCACTCTGTCTAGTCACCTCCAATCATAAGGGATTTGTTTTAGGTCATACCTGAATGGCCTAGTAGTTTGCCCTACTTTCTTTAATTTAAGCCTGAATTTTGCAGTAAGGAGCTCATGATCTGAGCTGATTTTTTTTGTATACCTCCCATATTACCCTGATGATATGTTGTCACGCCCCCATACTATCTTGTTGTCATATTTTTATTTTTCTGTATTCCCCTTTCTCACATATACTGTTACATATGAATTCCTTGAGGAAATCAGCCAGGTCTTACTAGTATTTTTGTCTGCAGTGTCTAGCATATAGTAGGTTCCCAGTGTTTGATGATGAATGAATAAATAAATCAGTGAACTTTGTTTTCTTGTTTAGAGGCAGAAGACCAAAGACATGATATCTGAGCTGAAACTTAGGGGATACCTAAGATTCTCTAGGCACAGGAAAGGAGAAGGAAAAAAATATTCCTGTCCAAGGCAACATCATTTGCAAAGGCATAGAAATAAGAAAAAGTCCACCATGTTTAAGATGCATCAAATCATTCTTTATATCAGAAACTAGACACTTGTCAGAAATAAAACTCAATCTCAGTATAAACATTTTCCAAATTATGCTAGGCAAGCCTTACGCTAGCACTACAGAATTCTTAAAATAGGATCTGTGTATTATTTTGTAGCCTAGTGAATCTTAGGTGGATTGTGGCATTTAAATGACTCACTTATAGGATGTAGAGAACAGGGAACCTCCACCTACACCGTTGGTGAGAATGTAAATTGGTACAGCCACTGTAGAAAGCAGTATGAAAGTTTCACAGAAAACTAAAAATAGGACTACCATATAATCCAGCAATTCCACTCCTGGGTATGTATCAAAAAAGCAAAAACAGTAATGAAAAAAGATACATGCACACCAGTGTTTGTGGCAACATTATTTATAATTGCCAAAATATGGAACCAATCTAAGTGTCCATCAACAGATGAATGGATAAAGACATTATATACACACACACACACACACAATGAGCTGCTACTCATCCATAAAAAAAAGTATGAAGTTTTGCCTTTTGCAGCAATATGGATGGACTTAGAGGATATTATGCTAAGTGAAGGGGCTTTCCTAGTGGCTTAGGCAGTAAAGAATCAGCCTACAATGCAGGAGACCCCTGGGTCAGGAAGATCCCATGGAGAAGGGAGTGGCTACCCACTCCAGTATTCTTGCCTGGAGAATTTCATGGGCAGAGGAGCCTGGGAGCCTACAGTCCATGCAAAGAGTTGGACACGACAGAGCTACTAACACACACTATATATGCTAAGTGAAATTAGTCAGACAAAGAAAGATACTGTATGATACCATTTATACATGGAATCTAAAATAAGCCAGTAAATATAACAAAAAAGCAGCAGACTCACAGATGTAGAGAACAAACTAGAGGTTACTAGTGGGGAGAGGAAGGAAGGAAGGGGCAATATAGGGGTAAGGAAGTACAAGCTATTAGATATAAAGTAAGCTACAAGCATACGTTGTACAACACAGGGAATATAGCCAATATTTTATAGTAACTATAAATGGAGTATAAGCTTTAAAAGTTGCAAACCACTATATTCTACGCTTGTAATTGATATAACATTTACAGCAACTATATTTCAATAAATAAGTAAACACACTAATTCCTTGTCATACGTACATCTCAATCTGTCGTTATTATTTGATTCTCCTCAGATTTGCAGGCTATTTTGTAGTGTTTATGTGTATGGTAAAATGAGAGTAAGGAGGGGTGATTATTACTGGAAACTTACATAACAGAATTTTTACTTTAGTTTCCAGATCTAATTGCATCAAATTATGGTTGAGTAGACTCTATACCTTAGGAACCACCCAGAATGAAATTGCACAATAAGATATATGAGTAACTCAAGTATTAAAGGGAGAAATCAAGTCAGCTGATGCGCTTTTCTCTAAATTGGCCATCAATGAGACCTTAGTTAACTTATGTTAAGCTGCTGCAGTAGCTAAGACTGTCAGTATCAACAGGCTTTCAAACTTAGCATACTAAGTGTTCAGCCTCCTTTTTCCTGGAATATAGAAGTAAAAAGAGTCTTGATGAGATTGTATCACTTCTCTTGAGCTACTGGCAAGGACCTAGGGAGGAAAAATACATGTGCTAACTGTTGATGACAGCCGTTCTTTATAGTTTTTTGTGACGGTGGTAACACATAAGACTTACCGTTTTAATCATGTTTAACTGTACAGTTCAGTGACACTAAATACATTTATGTTGTTTTACAACTGTCACTACCTTCCATCTCCAAAACTATTTCATCAACCCAGACTAAAACTACATACTCGTTAAAAAAATAACTTCCTATTTTTCCCTTTTCCCCGCCCATGACAACCACTATTCTACTTTTTGATAACTATAATTTTGAATACTCTAATTACCTCAAAAAAGTGAAATCATATGATGTTTGGCCTTTTGTGGCTGGCTTGTTTTAACTATTTTCACTTATTTCATAATCCCTTCAAGTTTCATCCATATGTATATGGATAACATATGTAAGAATTTCCTTCTTTTTTAAGGCTGAATGATATTCCTCTATGTATGCACCACATTTTGTTTACCCCTTCATCTGTCAGTGGATACTTGGGTTACTTTCACCTTTTGACTATTGTGAATAATGCCACTATATAAATAGGCACACAAATATCTGTTCAAGTTTCTGCTACTACTTCTTTTGAATATATACCTAAAAGTGAAATTGCTGGAGTATATAGTAATTTTATCTTTAATTTTTTGAGGACTCACCTTGTCACTTTTTTAAATGTTAGAACAGAGGAAGAGCAGTATGTGAAGGGTATGTAGCTATTGCCATTGTAGTAATGATTGAAGTTCTAAGATCTAAATTTCGGTCCTCTTCTAGCCATCTGTAAAATATGTGATCTTGGGTAGGTTACCCTGTTTAAACTTCTCTTAATTCACCTCTAAAATGAATATAATAATGCTTTACTAGATTTTTTTAAGAATTAAATGAAATTATATATGTGATATTACTTGGTAATTTATAAAATGCTATATAAACATTTACTAGATAAACTAGATCAGCTGTCAGAAAAACTCAGCCCTGGTGCTCTCTTTGATTATTAAATACTATTACTGAGTTATTCAAATCCCAGAAAAGTTATTCTCTTGGGATCTGTACCATGTCACACTTCCATTTTCATTCACCACACTGTATAAAATAGTTTCAGATAAGGAGCTAACCCAAGTAGTTTATTTTGATCCTAAGCAGATGCCATAGGGTCCACTACCAGAGGCTACCTTGTAACTTCAGGTTCATTTGGGAGTTAATGTTGTATATGTGTATACAAACAAGGTCCTCTAGTCCCACCACCTCCCTGGTCTTACAAAGTATGGTCCATAGCTCAGAATAGCTCTAGAATAGTTTCAACCTCCTGAAGGTACCTACAGCTAGTTCTCCCAATTCAGGTGTCACTTTCCTTAAAAAGGGTCAATTTCACTATCACTGTGGATCAGAGTACAAAATTTAAAATCTGTCTGCACTTACTTCTTTGTGTTGGGTTCTGGAAACCAGAGAACCCAAAGTAGCTAAGAATGACAAAGCTAAAAACAAAAGACAGACCAAAAAAAATTCATCCATCCAGCTCTGGAAACAATAGAATTTTCTAAACCTATACAAACATGTGTAAATCAAGTTGTATATTACCTATAGTCTTTGGAGGGAAGATTGATTTTTTTTCCCCTCCTCTTCTTCTTCCTTCTCTACCTCCTATTATTATATTACTTCTTGAATAGCAATAGTAATAATGATAATAATAAGGGCAGATTCTGACTGGAGAATTTAAGTAATTGGTTGTGACTCTTGAAACTTTTATTCTTATTGGCATGAAATCAAACTCCTGGGAGCTTGCCAAAGATGCTTGTCATCCAGAGTATGAATAGTGGTTTGAATAGTCACTTCACACAATACATTACTGATGCTCTTCTTCTAGTCACTGCTTTTTTAAGTTAATAAAGTCAAATTTTTGGCTAAAGTTAAATAGAATGCTAAGGAAGTTCCTTTCTTTACTTTTCTCTTCTAAAAAGAAAAAAAATTATAAAAGTTACATGTGATCATTGTAGAAAATTTGGAAACTTTCAGAAAAGTATAGCATAGGGTATAAAAGCATACATAATTCTAACATATTTCAGTAAACAAATACTTTCTATTTTCATGTATATCCTTCCCATCTTTTTCTATTGATCTATACACATATATCTTAACATAGTTAAGATTATACTTTACATGTATAGTTCTACATGTTTTAAAATGCATATTATAAGAATTTTCTTGTGTCAGTGAATATTCTTTATAAAACACAAATATTGTATAATATTTTGTCATAAGGATACATCACTGTTTAATTTTCTATATTGTTAATCTTTTTATTTCTTTCCATTTCTCACTAATGTAAGCAAGTCTTAAATAAACACATACAGGAAGACTTGTCCATTTTCTTAGAAATGAAATTACTGGGTCAATGACTATGACTATTTAAGAACTTACTTTTTAAAGAAAATCATCTTTGAGTTGTTAAAGGGTTTATGACATATCAACTTGAACACATCTTTGATGACTGTGTAGCTACTTGTATTCAAATAACCCCTACAAGTGTTACTATTCACTGACTGATCTAATCTTTCATTTCAGACACTAGGATGCATCTCTTCCTTCTGTCGCCTATTCCTTGGGATAGAAATCAGGAGATCTGACTGAACCCTTATACAAGCCTTGTCAGACAAGTACTTATGTCCGTCTTGTTTAGGACCACCTGTTTAACCCACTCGGGGAAGGCAATGGCACCCCACCCCAGTACTTTTGCCTGGAAAATCCCATGGACGGAGGAGCCTGGTAGGCTCCAGTCCATGGGGTTGCTAAGAGTCGGACACGACTGAGCGACTTCACTTTCACTTTTCACTTTCATGCATTGGAGAAGGAAATGGCAACCTACTCCAGTGTTCTTGCCTGGAGAATCCCAGGGACAGGGGAGCCTGGTGAGCTTCCGTCTGTGGGGTCACACAGAGTCGGACACGACTGAAGTGACTTAGCAGCAGTAGCAGTTTAACCCACTGCACTCAACATCCATATTTTTCTTTTTTTTCTCTTACAGATGGAATGGGGCGAGTCCTTGCTCAAGATGTATATGCAAAAGACAACCTACCCCCTTTCCCAGCATCAGTAAAAGATGGCTATGCTGTCCGAGGTAAATATTTTGGTTTTCTTGAGTATCAGCATACTCACACTGGTTTTGGGGGGCTTGTTGGCTTGTTTTGCTTTGTTTTTAGTTTTTGTGTTTTGTTTTTAGATTTTTGGCTCAGCCCAGGTACCTAATGACTGTTATATCTGTTTCCCCCTTGGTTGTCAGAATTCATTCACAGATAACAATATTAACCTACACCTGTATATTTTCTGGCACAATCTTGAGTAAAACTTCAGAGAAAATACTGTAGTTACTTGAAAATTCTTACTCACAAATAAACATGTAGAGGTTGATAAAGATACTGTGCAATAATTCTTTTGGCCTCTACATATACCAGATAGCAGACAGTCTTAGTCTGAAGTTTTCCAAATGTTTTCTAGTGGAAAACATCTATAGGTCCAAGGAAGACAAGCAAACTCCCACCATGGGATAAAGTGGGCCAGTTTTTTTCTTTTGCTTAAAATCCAAACATCAATAAGAGCTTCATAGAAAGCAAGTGTGAGGGAAACCTCTAAATCCCTAGAAGGTCCTATATTTCAGAGCTCCAAAGCCCCAGATGGTACCAGCAGTTCACGCCTTCAGAACTGTCTGGGATGGCATAAAGCTCAAAAGCAAAATCATTTGCCTCCCTAAAGCCCAATTTAAGAAAACACAAAATGAAAATGCAACTGAATTGCTTAGAAACTAATATTAGTTATATTGTATTGGCTGACATCATTGAAGAAACGTCTAAAAACATTTCCCAGTTTATCAGAGCTGTTAAGGATACCAGTTCCTTTCTAATGATCATTTATGGAGTCCCTTACTTGACTGTCTTCAGTTTTTATTTTTTTTATACTATATCTAATACTTTCCTCTTTCTTGTGATTAAATATATTCACTGATGTCCTCAATGTTGCATCCTAAGATAGTCTTAGGAGTATCTTTCTGTGTTGGAAACAGTAGAACAAGTGGTTAAAGTTATGGACTTCAAGCAAAGAAAGTGATCTGGGCTCTTGTACCAGTTGCATCTGTGTAACTTTAAGCAAATCAGTTCAACTTTTTGATCCTTGGTTTTCTTGTCTATAAAACTGTGATAATTATAACCATACTTACCCCAACAGGTTATTGTGAGGACTAAGAAAGTCTTAAAGTATCTGGCATAAAAAAAAGCTCTCAATGTTTTTAATGTTTAATAATAGTACCTATTATTATCAATCATATTTATTTAAACCATCTCTGAAAAAAGGAGAACATTATCTGAACTGTTATTTTCATAAAACAATGGAGAGGTTAATTCCTCCTAGTATATTCTTTCTCACGAAGCTATCTTAAATGCACCTAACTTAGCTTGATCTCACTAAATTAGTTGTTTTCGTTGTCTAGTCACTAAATCGTGTACAACTCTTTACAACTGCATGGACTGCAACATGCCAGGCTTCCCTGTCCTCCACTATCTCCCAACTTTGCTCAAGTTCATGTCCATTGAGTCGGTGATGTTATCTAAATTAGAGCTGAAAACAAATAACAAATACCCACTGCCTCCTTTGTTTTCTAAGTTCATTTCTTCTATAATGTTTATTAAGATGAATACTGTTCAGAAAGAAATTATTTTAGTATTCTGATAGCCTCATTGACTCTTCTTTCTTATTCCCTCTAAAATTTAACTTCTGTCTGAACTTTTAATTAGTAGCCATATTGGATTGTTTTGAAATGAAAAAGAAATCTTGCTTCCAGAGTAGAACAAACAACTACGGCAGATGAAACACCAAAGGGACAAGAAAGTCTATTTTTTTTACATTCTCAGTAATATAAAGTAGGAGAAAGTGAGGCAGAATTATTAATGATAATGAGACAGAATTATTCCAAAACAGAATGTTGTTCTGTGATTTGTACATAAGATAGCAGCAGCTCAATTGCTTTTAGTTTTTTTAGTTAGCTCACATGAACAATGAAAGAGCCTTTCTGCAACTGTAGAATCTATCAAAGAAATGTATATATAAAATTACCATTTAGACTATCATAGTCTATTGTTTTAAAGTGGTGGTGTTTTTAGTTATTTCACACATGTACACAAACACACAGAGACATTTAAAATGGCATCTCACAGTATAAAAGATTCAACAGACAAGCTGCCATGCAGCTAATTCACATTATTTCTTTCCTGTGAAATATTGCTAGTTCTCTAAGATGTGAAACATATAACAGAGATATAACAGAAAACCATCATGGAAATGGTTACATTTCAAAGTTGGAATGGTTGGTTAATTATGATCAACATCACAATTAAGGCAGCAAAGGTTTTCAGTGAACGAAAAGGCATGGTCTAAGTCTTTTCTGTGCTATAACACCACCCTAGGCAGTGTTTGGTGAAGAGCAGCCTTGAGGCTGCTGTGTGGCTCTCTACCACTCTACTTCCTATACCTCTTCTCTCCACCCTGTCTTCCTTTACTCCCATTCCTTCCTCCCCACTCCCTTTATTCTCCCTGTTTTTCTTCTCCTCTGCCTTTGCCTTAGGCCGTCCAGTAGTAACCTGTGGCACCTGTGAACATTGCTAACCCTCTAGGTGTAAAGAGGTTCCTAACTTGCTCTGGATCACTAAGCATTAGCCAGTATCCTTCAGAAACATGTGGGATAAAACTCCAAACCAGTTGGAGGATCTCTTGCTTTAAGGTATGTGGGTTGAAAAATCAAGACAGTAACAAGTAGCTAAAGAAATAGGAACAGCTTTTAAAGAATTAAGAAAGAATAGAATATAAAGAAGACAGGAATTAAGCGATGATGATGTAAACTAATAAATCTAAAACTACATTCAGGAGGAGGAGGAGGGAGTGAATTTGAAAGATATAAGCAGAGAAAATGAAAGTAGCATTTACCAGCTAGAAGCAATACAATAGTTTTATTCATATTTTTGAAGAGTTATTTCTCCCTTCACACTGATTAAGCTAATCATCTTCTTGATGCATTCACAGCCTCCTGTAGAGATGTGGGTGCCCATTGTCTGACAATTGCTTCTTAATTCATTAATAAAAGCAAAGATATCTCAATACCAAGTTCACTCTCTTTAAAATGTTCAATTTGACAGACTTATCACTTCAGAATTAGTTTAGGTATCATTTAGGCAAAGGAAAAATTATAAACAAGCCAGTAATTATTTTAAAAACCATGTGCAGCAAACAATTCTAGAAAATTAAGAGAAATCTTTGCATTTTAAGTTAATAATTTTTTTTACATGCTGATTAAATACATGCTTATGCAAATATAGAAAATCAAAAAGAACATTTTAAAATTACCCATTATTTCACTGTCTAGCTGCTATTAACATCTATGTACTTCCTCCTAGTAGGTTAAAGTACATACTAAAATTCGGTATAAACTTTTTAATTTTGAGCTATTTCTTATTCTGTCACAAAAGTCATGTTTAAGTGTTTCTGTTTTGTTCAGTTAAGTCCTGTTTGGCTGTAGCTGGTTCTCCAGTTCACTTGACAGCCTTTAGTCTTCCACCGTAGGACACTTTGGATGAAGAGTGTTATGATATAGGAGCACTACTCAAGTGAGCCGAGAGATAATTTGAAATAATTAATTTTAGTTAATTCCAAAAAGCTTAAAATAATATATTTAAGGAAATAGTATATCTTTTCCCAATACTAATAATATATGGGCATTTTTCTCCTGGAAGATGATGATAAAGAATATGAAATGCCTTCTAATTCATCTGTTCTACTCCTTGCCTGCTTTCCAGGCAGCAGATTTTAAATCTCAAACAATTCACCAGATTTAATCCCTCAGTATAAGTGCAGCAAGTACTGATCCTGTCGTGTTAGTCTCGTCATCTACCTTTGCCACCACTCCAAACTCTTTCTATAATGTTAATTTTAGTATACACAGAAATACTATTGCCCTGTTGCCTATCAGTCTTAGTTTGGTTCCATAGTTAGAGTAAAAAAATCTTAGTCCCTCTGCCTTATTCCTCCATTGAAGATACTTCCTAGGACCTCTGAAAGTTATGCTATCTCTCTGGCCTCCATTTATCCAACCCTAATGTGGAAACAATGAGACTTTTGTTACTGAAAATAAGTGAATAGCTATAAGAGATTTAAAGAGACCTCCCACGTGACTAGAAAATGAAAATGAGGGATAATTCTAAGGCAAATAGCCTTAGGATGATCATTTTCTGTATATTGCCACGTTGAATAGTTATCTAATGCTATCAATTTTATATCAAATGATATAATCAGATATCTTCAAATAAAGAGGTGAACAAGACTAAAAGTGTTTCCACATTAAAAAGGTGGAAGCAGCTTCAGGGTCTAGCATTAAGCTTTATAAATTGCTTACATAGTGCATTTTCTGTAAGGATTTGGTTTATATTGCTTTTATCACTTCCTTCAAATTAAATTCTACAGTTGCAAAACATAAAAGCTATTAACCGAAATGCCAGAATTGAGGCGAGGGGGGTGGGGGGTGGCAGTGGAAAGAGTCTAAGCCTTTATAGAAATCCTTGCAATCCACCCGTTGTTTCTAATGGCGTACTATGGCTTATTTAGTTTCTTTCTTTCCAAGCTTTAGGTTTATCTGCCACTGTACCTCCACTTCTGCCCCCTCCCACCCAAGCTGATAGAATTCATCTTGAAAATGGCAACCTTTTTCTTTTTTTTTTTTTTTCATATCTCTTTAATAGGTTTTTAAAATAAGTATCAACAAGTTAGGTAGATTGATCATTACTTTTCTGCCTTTATAGTAAATAACAAGCCTTGTTGGTATAAAATCAGAACTTCTGTTGTAGTTCACTAATTTTTTTATTTAAGTTTTCTATTAGTCTGAATTTGTCTGGATTCTGTTCAGTCTTACAGTGCTCTGCTTCTCAAAAAGGGTAGTCCCTGAACCAGCTGCATAAACATCAGCTTGTTAGAAATGTAGAACCTCAGGACCTATCCCAGCCTACTGAATCAGAATCTGTATTTTAACAAGCTCTCTAAGTGATTTCTATGTACATTAAGAGTTGAGAAACACTGTTAAAAGGGAAATGGTAAAATGACTCCTCCATTGGTATCAGGGACTCTCTATAGTGTTGGTTGACTAAACCTTCCTTAGCCAACAACAGAAAGGCATAGTTCCCAGGTGGAAATTTTCAGAGGAAAGTGGAGAACCTAGTTGAAGTGAGACATATCCTCTCCCCAGTTAGTGTACCATCCTTGGTAACAAAGCATCTTGCTTCTTTCACTTAAAGACTGCTTCAGATGTTGGCTTCCCTGACACTCTATACCAGCTTGGCCCCACGTTATCTCTAGCCACTCCTTATATAATGACAGTTGCTTGGAGCGCTTGTGCAGAACATTGAGATGAGTGTTTTGAGTGTATGTGTATTAGAATGTGTGAAGAGGGAAACAGGAAAACAAGAGGAGGATTGAAGAGCAGACAATTTCAAAAAAGAAATATAGGAAGTGATCCCTACCTCAAAAGAGCTTATTATCTAGCTGAAGAGATAAAATATACATGTTTATAAAATTATTTAAGAAAATTTACAAAACACAATACTAATGCATACAAGACAGTTTACAGACTTCCTACCTAAGTATTAGGGAAACGCAAAGTTCAATTCTTTATTTTAATAAGTATTTACTGAGCATCAATGATGAGCTTAGCACTATGTTAGACATAACCTAAGTTATATGGAATTGATGAGAGCAATGTTTCTAAACATTCTAAAGATGGTAAATGTTGACTCACATTTTAAAGAAAATAATATACCATGAACCAGCAGAAAAAGGAAGGCATTCAAAATACAGCATTTTGAATTAGAAAATATTTACTGTTTCGTTCATGGATTCATTTTTCTAAAAAGATTCTTAGGAGCCACACTCAATTCATTTCTTTCACTTGCGAATACATATATTGAACACTTATTGAATACCTATTTTTCAGCAGGTATCAGGAATTTCCCTGAGACAAATAAGCAAATGATTTACAAATACATTAAGAAACCGTAATTAGAGTTACTTCAGGAATACACTGGGGAAACAAAAGAGAAAGGGTAAGGAAGTCAGATATGACTTCCTAGAGAAGGTGACACTTGAGCTGAGTCCTAAAAACTAAGAAGTTTTTAACCAGAAGGCAGGGAGGAGGAAAGGACACTCCAAGCAGTGGGAGTAGCATATGCTATGGAGCTGAAATATGAGTCATCTTGGTATTCTCGGTACTTGAGAGAGCAGCTAGACTATAAGATAGATGGAGGACAAGAACCAGAGCCTTTACACATACTGTTTCCTTTAGCTGAGTATCTTGAGATGCAGCATGTCCATTTCCATCTCCTCTCTCTTTCCCTTTACCACCTCTCCTCCCTTACACACATACACACATATACTTTTTGCCTACTTAGTTCTGGCTTATCCTTCATATTCAAATCATAAATCCTTTATATCAAGGTGGCTTTCCCTGACCCTCCAGGGTAGCTCAGGTACTCTCAGTGTATGCTCTCATTAAATTGTGTTCCTTTCCTTTAGAATGGTTTTCTTAATTTATATTTGTATATTCATTGCTATGCTATGCTATGCTATGCTAAGTCACTTCAGTCATGTCCAACTCTGTGTGACCCCATAAACGGCAGCCTACCAGGCTCCCCCGTCCCAGGGATTCTCCAGGCAAGAACACTGGAGTGGGTTGCCATTTCCTTCTCCAATGCATGAAACTGAAAAGTGAAAGTGAAGTCGCTCGGTCGTGTCCGACTCTTAGCGACCCCATGGACTGCAGCCTACCAGGCTCCACCATCCGTGGGATTTTCCAGGCAAAAGTACTAGAGTGGGATGCCATTGCCTTCTCCGTTGTATATTCATTAATGTGACTATATGATTAACATTAAAATCTATCTCCCTTACTATCTCAGTGGCTTTAAGAGTTTTGGTTTCACCACACCCATAAAAAGACAGGCACTAAATACATTATACATCACAAACCAAGGATATACATATATAATACATATAAATATACATTCATGCATATACATAAACAAAATAAGTTTCTTGAAATAATTATTCATCTTAACTCGATGAATGTGAGTCTGAGTGACCTCCGAGAGCTGGTGATGGATAGGGAGGCCTGGCGTGCTGCAGTTCATGGGGTCGCAAAGAGTCGGACACGACTGAGCGACTGATCTGATCTGAACCATATGTGATAAAATATATTTTCTATTTTTCATTTAAAAAATTGCTTACAAGATGATTTTAGAGCCCACCTCTATTTGTGTAAAACATTGCCACAAATTGATACTGCATTAAAATAGAAACAGTATCTAGTTTTACTTCATTTCCTTGGTGGCTCAATCATAAAGAGTTTGCCTACAATGTAGGAGGTTTGACCCCTGGGTCAGGAAGATCCCCTGGAGAAGGAAATGGCAACCCACTCCTGTCTTCTTACCTGGGAAATCCCATGGACAGGGGAGCGTGGGGGTCTACACTCCATGAGGTGCAAAAGAGTTGGAGATAACTTAGCGACTACTCAGCAACAACTAGTTTTACTCTCTACTCTGTCCCAGCATCTAGTATGACACTTATGACATAGAAGACAGTGAGCAGAAATTCAGTGAATAAGTGAAAGAAATAAAAAGCCTTAAAAGGTATATTTTAAAGTATGATTATTTGAAATACTTTAAAACCATATTTTAAAGTATGGTTATTCCCATTTTTATCAACAAGCAAACTGAAGTTTAGAGAAAAATTTAGTAATTTGCTGAAAATCCTAAAACTAATAATAGTCAGAACCAGGATTCAGATTCAACTTCTACTCTAAAACCATGCTAATTTCCCCTTGTTCAAGAGGCAAAAAAAGAGTGTCTAGGTTGCTATGGGGAGGCAGAAAGCTGATAATATCTCTAACAGAAAAATAAAAACGTTTATTCAGATTTGAGATGCAATTAGTGCAAAACTCTGAAAGATAATTGACTTCTTAATTTTCTAAAGTAAGAAAATTATGATTAGTTTTAAAATACTTAGTGTGGGTATAGATGAAACAAAATTGGTAAAATGATGATAATTGTTGAAGCAGTTATTTCTCTATCTGTTTTAAATTGTTTCATTAAAAAGAAAAAGAAACCCATGAAAGCAGCATAATAAGAATGCCATTCAGGAAAACTGCAGTAGTCTCTTTTTTACAGGTAAACACTGAAAATATTAGTGCAGTAGGATTCCAGAAAACCAAGAGTTTATTAACTGAGACAAAGTCTAAAAAGCACAAGATACAACATATAGTAAGTAGAAGACACCTAATGTTAATTTTTGTTCCTCTTCACATTAGGTTAACCAAAGCCAGCTATACAAAAAAAGTGACTTATAAACAGCATTGTATATATAAGCCTTTGGAAAAAATACGTCACATAAACAATGAATTTTATATCTCCTCTCTAAAAGAGGGAAAATGCTTTTTATTATTTATAAACATGGCTGCAAATATGATTAAAATATTCATATAAATAGTGTTATCTTTGCTCTGTGTGTGCCCCCAGACCCTTGCTGAATGCCGATTACAAGGAGGTAATGGTCATGATCATAAAACTCATTGGGTATATATTGCCTTGACCAGTAGTATTGGTCTGAAATCCACATCGTGTGTGAAGAAAACCCTTTTTTTTTTTTTTTTTATTTTTTTTTTTTTTTTTTTTTATTATTTTTTTTAATCAAGAAACTCCTTTATTGATTATCAGAAACATTACAAACATCTAGTATGAATAAATTGTAACATGATAGTGTTTAGTTTGAACAATTAATACATTTCAGATATAATATTATACATATTTCAATGCTATTCTCCCCAATCATCCCACCCTCTCCCGGTCCCAGAGTCCAAAAGTCTGGTCTATACATCAGTGTCTCTTTTGCTGTCTCGTAAATAGGGTTATTTTTACCATCTTTCTAAATTCCATATATATGCGTTAGTATACTGTATTTGTGTTTTTGTTTCTGGCTTACTTCACTCTGTATAATAGGCTCCAGTTCCATCCACCTCCTTAGAACTGATTCAAATGTATTCTTTTTAATGGCTGAGTAATACTCCATTGTGTAAATGTACCACAGCTTGCTTATCCATTCATCTGTGGATGGACATCTAGGTTGCTTCCACGTTCTGGCTATTGCAAACAGTGCTGCTATGAACATTGGGGTACACGTGTCTCTTTCAATTCTGGTTTTCTCAGTGTATATGCCCAGCAGTGGGATTGCTGGATCATAAGGCAGTTCTATTCGCAGTTTTTTGAGGAATCTCCATACTGTTCTCCATAGTGGCTGTACTAGTTTGCATTCCCACCAGCAGTGCAAGAGGGAGAAAACCCTTTTAAATACATTTATCTTCAGGAGTATTTTTTCATCCAGCCTACTGTAGCGTATGTGGGAAAAAATTGGATAAGTTTTCTCCATCTCAATTCTGAAAGTGTTTTCTTACAGTTTAAAAATAAGCAATCAGTGGAAATGGTGATGCAGCACTGCTGGGGTCCAGCCCTGGTGGATCCAGGGAATTCAAAGTGGGGACCGCGTCGGTGAACTGGATACAATAGCTTTAATTAAATATTAATTAGAGATATAAAGAGTAATAGAATAAGGATAGCTCAGCAGGAAAATTCAGTGGAGAAAAGAGGCTGAATAACTTGGTTTACGTGGAAAACCAATAAAACTTCAAGACAAGAAGTTTGCGTCACTTACGTAGGCCACAGGCGTCCTTCTGTTCTCCCTAAGGAGAGGAGACACTGAGGCCTCCCCCGTTAGATCTTAGAAGCCCAGGCATAATAAGTAGGCTTGACGAGCCTCCACGCTCCAGATGGGAATTCAGCCAGAAGGTGAGAGAAAGAAGAACATGGAGAGACCACTCTTTCTAGGAACTGATCCCATTCTTTATTTTCCAGGGTCCACTTTTATACACAGATATGTAATACAAAAGTCACGTGGGGTCAGCAGTCCTGACTTTTATCAAAATCAGGTGCTTCATACAAATGTATACAAAGTTTTTAGGGGTATTACATCATCTTCTGGCCAGGGGGCCTGCTAACAATTTATGACCCTCTCCTTGTGACAGCGGTCAGTCAGCCAGAACACTTATTTCTCCAGGGGTGATTATTCTTAAAACAGACGCCACCTTCTGAAGGCGCCAGATAAAGTTACATTCCTATAGGGTGAGGGTGTAGTGGGTTTTAATTAAGGAAATAATTTGCTTAGCCTAAGGTCTAACGTGATTAATATCAAGGGTTAATACTTATTTCTTCTATATATTCATCAATGTGTATAAGGGCAGGGGATGTGGAGACTTAGCAGCAAACATTGGCTCAACAAATGAAAAAACCCTTCACCAGTACAATTTCTAATCAGCCCACTATACTACACTAATAATTTCCTGACTACACTAATGATTTCCTAACTTCTCAAAAGAACCTGTTTTTAGAAGGTTTAGAGCATCTCGTGCCTCTCACGGTTAGGAGGCTGTGAACAATCACATGTGGCCGGACAAACTTGTCAGGCAGGCCAGAGAACCTTCAGAGGAGTTTGTAGGTTGAAACACTCCTGTCACGCCCAGGAATTATTATTAACTGAAGCTCTAAGTTAACTCTTTTTCTGAAAGAGGTGGTGGGGGACAGCCCCCTGTAAAGTCAGAGGTGTAGGTGAGAGCACAAAGCAGTAAGGTAGGCAGACTCAGATTTTGGGGGTAGATGCTCTAGAATTTCCAGGGGGACTCCTGAGACTTGGTCTCACATTTGCGTATATTGAGCCTCCTTCCTCATGACCTTTGCCATGGGCAGAGTTCCTCACACTGGCTCCCGGCATCTGCCTATGTATTTTGTTTTTTTAGCAGCATTTTGATCCTTCATAAAAAAATAATGTTGTATTGGAAATTCAGGGTGTGAGTTTTCAAATCCTATCTCTATTACTATCACTTGTTAAAGGTACTGAACCTTTTCTACCTGAGTTACTTCATTCTGTAACTCATTTCCTTCAAGCATCAATTCAGTTCAGTTCAGTCACTCAGTCGTGTCCAACTCTTGGCAACCCCATGAATTGCAGCACGCCAGGCCTCCCTGTCCATCACCAACTCCCAGAGTTCACCCAAACTCATGTCCATCGAGTCGGTCATGCCATCCAGCCATCTCATCCTCTGTCATCCCCTTCTCCTGCCCCCAATCCCTCACAGCATCAGGGTCTTTTCCAGTGAGTCAACTCTTCGCATGAGGTGGTCAAAGTATTGGAGTTTCAGCTTTAGCATCAGTCCCTCCAAAGAACACCCAGGACTGATCTCCTTTAGAATGGACTGGTTGGATCTCCTTGCCCTACTTCATGCCTCCCTCATAGCAATGCAGGAGACCTGGGTTCGATTCCTGGGTCAGGAAGATCCCCTGGAGAAGGAAATGGCAATCCACTCCAGTATTCTTGCCTGGAAAATCCCATGGACAGAGGAGCCTGGCGGGCTACAGTCCATGGGATCGCAAGGGTCAGACACGACTTAGCGACTAAACCACCACCACCACTTCATGTGTAAGTCTCCACGAATGTGTACACACACATCATACATACATACCCTTTTATTTAGGAGGATAGACTAAAAGAACTTCCTATTTAAAAGTGCAAGAATGGAAACTATGGTACAACAAGAAAACTGTCTCCAAAGGGCACATTTAGAACCACTTCTATTGGTACTTGTAAGTTGTGAATACCAACAATCTAACTAGTATTATAGTTACAAAACTTTTTTCTTAAAGTTTTTTCTAGGCGATCAGAAAAGTGTTCTGATTTCCTGATCAGATCAGATCAGATCAGTCGCTCAGTCGTGTCGGACTCTTTGCGACCCCATGAACCGCAGCACGCCAGGCCTCCCTGTCCATCACCAGCTCCCGGAGGTCACTCAGACTCACATCCATCGAGTCAGTGATGCCATCCAGCCATCTCATCCTCTGTCGTCCCCTTCTCCTCCTGCCCCCAATCCCTCCCAGCATCAGAGTCTTCTCCAATGAGTCAACTCTTCGCATGAGGTGGCCAAAAGCCTTACCTAATCATTTGAGTCAACTTTTAGAATTCCAAGACTAGGTTCTTATTCCTTGCCATAGTTGCATTCTGATGATTGTTCTTGGTTCTGTTCATCTTACAGCTGCTGATGGCCCAGGAGATCGTTTCATCATTGGAGAATCCCAAGCTGGTGAACAGGTGAGATTCATAGGCCTGAAAAAGGCCCTAAAGATCTTAGTTTCATGGACTTTCAGAGTCTAATCCTAAACTTCTGCCATTGCTTTTATGTAAATCTTAGAGAAAGATTAGATGGGTCATCAAAGAGATGAAATGATGATTCCCCTGAGAAAGAATCAAATGAATTCTTTCTTAACGGAAAGAACCTGCATCTGGTCATATGCAGCATGGACACAGTGTTGTTAGTATAGCTCACAGACATGCCCCACAAGCATTTTCCAGCCCTGTGATTGGATGAATCTTTCTTCTCATATAAACATTAATATTCTGAATAGAGCTATAATTTCTAAGTGGTTTTCTCAGACTTTTCCCCAACTCATGTTATAAACAGGAAAACTTAAAAGAAGCAAATTATTTCTTGCTAATCATTTTGATTAACTTTATTCATTAGGGAGCTAACCAGAGAACAGATATACATATATTTCTATTAAGAAATGAAGTACTAAAAAAAAAAATGAAGTACTAATGGGCCATGATGGGTATTACAATAGAGGTCCTCTTACTGCTTTTGATACTAGTAATTGGTCATTTGATTGGAAATAAGTTACAAATGGCAAATTATTTTTTTTAATAAATTTAAATTAAATAAATGAACATTTATTTGTCATTAATCTGATGGAGAGCCAAGGCTTTTCTTTTAATAAGTATCTACTATTTGAGTTTCTATTATACCCACAAGGCATTATATGGGATTTCCAGTGTTGGTTTCTTTAAAGTGGAAGAAATTTTAAAGACCTTTGCATAGTGTCTAAGTATAGACTCCTTCTAGATTTTTATTATGTTTTTATAGTACTTTTTACAGTTGTTTCACCTACACCTAATTTGACAGGAGTTCTTTTTTAGCAGACTTTTTTAAATGAGATGTTCCAAAGGTTTAGCTTAATTTTTTCAGGAAAAATAGAACTCTTTTTACCCACATATATCACTGATTTATGGAATATTTACTTAAATAACTTGATTCAGTAGCAGCTATCACCACAAACTGGTACAAACAAGTTTGGGAAAAAAACAGTTTGCATCTTAGACCAGTAGTTTACAAGTGTCTAACAGTTTCAAACTTAGAGTGTACTGTAGGCATCATCTTCTTCGGTAGGAACTGTATGTTAATCTAGTGAGCTGTGAAAGTTGATTAAAAGAGCTCTTTCCTTATTGACTAGAATCAGAAAAAGACCAGCACACTTTTCTGCTGTCACCAAGCACTCATAACTGCTGCTAACCGCTAAGTCGTTTCAGTCATGTCCAACTCTGTGCGACCCCATAGACGGCAGCCCACCAGGCTCCCCCGTCCCAGGGATTCTCCAGGCAAGAACACTGGAGTGGGTTGCCATTTCCCTCTCCAATGCATGAAAGTGAAAAGTGAAAGTAAAGTTGCTCAGTTGTGTCCGACTCTTCGTGACCCCATGGACTGCAGCCTACCAGGCTCCTCTGTCCATGGGATTTTCCAGGTAAGAGTACTGGAGAGGGGTGCCATTCCACTCATAAGCATTGTGTAAAAATAAAGGAGGAAATAATAAATAGAGCAGTTGAGCAAAAGCTATGTCCCATGCCTTAGCATGTCCTCCCATATGTACTAAAAATAGAGAGGGGTTGAGGAAGTATACAGGAGCATATGATGCTAATGGTGGCAACCCTAGCTCCCTCACCTCTACCAAGAAGTATGTGTACTTCTTGAGCTCTGATGCTGAGCCTAGCACTATAGTAATTAGATCCTTATCCATGCTATACATAGGCTGATTTCAGTCTTCATGACTAACAAAAAGAACAACTAGTCTCGGGTCCCTTTTTTTTTTTTAATAAATAACTTACATAACTTAATAAGTGATCAAGTAAGTGATCTCATAACTTACTTGACCTCTTGGTATTTATATCCATCAACAATGGACATGTAAAGCATCCATTTTTTAACAAAGCTCCAAAATATTAATTGTTCAAGGAATACTTCTCTGATCTTTAGTAGAGTCTATCCAACTTTTATCAAGCACACCTACAGTTTGTACCAAGCACTCTGCTAGGTAGGGATATAAAGTAGATTAATACATGATTAATATTCTGACAGCTTATAGCTAGTGGAGGAGACAGTATAAACAACTAAATATAATACAATATATTAAGTGTTAAACTAATGCTGTCAGTCATGTGCTGTGGAAAACAATAGAGAGGTTAAGCATTTCGTCCTAGAAGGGTTAGGAAAATTACATTGGAGCTGGGCCTAAGAGAGTTTTTACAAAAACAGAAATGAAAAAGGACCATCCCAAGCAGATAGTATAGTGTATGTCAAGACCTAGTAGTGTTTGTGGTAGTCACAGCCTAGTATACTTAGGCAATGGTAGAAGATTGTTAAGAACCCTTATGGACCCTTAAACTTTATTACTAGTTATGACTTCCAACTGAAAACTAGAAGCACAAGAAAAGTTGTGAAATTTTAAAATTGCCAACTTCTTGTAAGTTCTCATAAAAGTATGATAGGAAAGAAAGATCAACACTATACAAGAAAACAGGGTTTTTCCACTAATTACCTGGGAGGTATTTTATCTCTAATGGATGTATCATACACATACACACTTTAAAGCAATCTCAGAGATCTTGCAAAAGCCAAATTACTCATTTATTGAAAGTACATATCCTTGAGATCTAAGGTGCCACTGCATCCACTAAAACAGTTTTTTATTTTACAACATACTTGGTGTATGAAATACTTGATCTTAGTCACTTACCATTTGGTCCTGTTGATAAGCATTCAATATCAGTTCAGTCACTCAGTTGTGTCCAACTCTTTGTGACCCCATGAACCGCAACGCGCCAGGCCTCCCTGTCCATCACCTACTCCCGGAGTTCACCCAAACCCATGTCCATTGAGTCGGTGATGCCATCCAACCATCTCATCCTCTGTCGTCCCCTTCTCCTCCTGCCCTCAATCTTTCCCAGCATCAGGGTCTTTTCAAATGAGTCAGTTCTTCACATCAGGTGGCCAAAGTATTGGAGCTTCAGCCTCAACATCAGTCCTTCCAATGAACACCCGGGACTGATCTCCTTTAGAATGAACTGGGCGGATCTCCTTGCAGTCCAAGGGACTCTCAAGAGTCTTCTCCAACACCACAGTTCAAAAGCATCAATTCTTAGGCACTCAGCTTTCTTTATAGTCCAACTCTCACATCCATACATGACCACTGGAAAAATCATAGCCTTGACTAGATGGACATTTGTTGACAAAGTAATGTCTCTGCTTTTAAATATGCTGTCTAGGTTGGTCATAACTTTCCTTCAAGGAGTTACCGTCTTTTAATTTCATGGCATTGGGCACTTTCAATTTCAGTTATGCAATTATGAAGTGCTATCTTTGGACAAAGTTCAAAAACTCCAACTCAATACCTCTATTAAGGAAAAATCAAGATTTTTATAGTTTTTACTTTATATAAAGTATATGAAGTATAAAAATTAAAAGGAATATTCTTAGCAATCTATAGGAAGTACCTCATGTATTGCTAGAGTTTTTCCAGTTGATTCAGTTCAGTTGCCGTTTATGTCTACTCTCAGTGGATATATAAATATCTTTGTATATCTGGGAATGTGTTTTACCTTGGGTTTAATATAAGTGAGCTGGTAGGAATCCTTCAGCTAACACTTAGAATTACTGTTTTGGGATAGGAGCCAAATTTTTTAATAGCTACCCAAAAACACTTCTTAAGACTTAGTTTAAGCCAAGAAGTAGAGAAAATTACAGGTATAACCACATTAAAACTTAAAGTAAATTTGCATAGTATGGTACATTGATCCAGACTAAATTGAGGCAGCCTGCAGGCTAACACACTTCAGCTTAAGAAGCAACTACCTGAAACTCACTTTGGGATTCACTTTCCCAAGAAGGCACTTGGAGCGGGAAAAAGTCTCTAAGTATATATTAAATATTTTAATTGCACAAGCTTGTAAGATAGTTTTGACATTAATACCTCTGCTAAAAAACAAATATATCAAAAAATTCATACTTTTCATTAAAAAATCACTACACTGCAAAATGGTCATGTTTAGTGAATTAAGAATTGTACCAGATAATAAGCAGTATCTGGCGCTGAAAAAAACAGATTAATGCATTGGGCCCTAAGCTTTTTTTTTTTTTAATTCTATGTATTATCTTGGTAGAAAATTACAGTGTTGTTGTTGTTCAGTCGCTCAGTCGTGTCCAACTCTTTGCAACCCCATGGACTGCAGCACACCAGATTTCCCTGTCCTTCACCATCTCCAGGAGCTTGCTCAAATTCATGTCAAGTCAGTGATGCCATCTAACCATCTCCTCCTCTGTCGTCCCCTTCTCCTCCTGCCTTCAATGTTTCCCAGCATCAGGGTCTTTTCTAATAAGTCAGCTCTTCACATCAGGTGGCCAAAGTATTGGAGCTTCAACTTCAGCTTCAGTTCTTCCAATGTGCATTCAGATTTGATTTCCTTTAGGATTGACTGGTTTGATCTCCTTGCAGTCTAAGAGTCTCTCAAGAGTCTTCTCCAAAATCACAGTTCAAAAGCATCAATTCTTCGATGCTCAGCCTCCTTTATCGTCCACCTCTCACATCCATACGTGACTACTGGAAAAACCATACCTTTGACTATACAGACCTTTGTTGGCAAAATAATGTCTGCTTTTTAATACACTGTCTAGGTTTGTCAGACAAATCCTGGTAGCTCAGCTGGTAAAGAATCCACCTGCAATGCAGTAAACCTGGGTTCAATCCCTGGGTTGGGAAGATCTCCTAGAAAAGGGAACAGCCACCCAATCCAGTATTCTGTCCTGGAAAATTCCATGGACTGTATAGTCCATGGGGACTCAGAGTCTGAAACGACTCTGCGACTTTCAGGTTTGTCATAGCTTTTCTTCCAAGGAGCAAGCATCTTTTAATTTCATGGCTGCAGTCACCATTTGCAGTGATTTTGGAGTCCAGGAAAATAAAGTCTGTCACTGTTTCCATTGTTTCCCCGTCTATTTGCTGTGAAGTGATGGGACCAGTGCCATGATCTTCGTTTTTTGAATGCTAAGTTTTAAACCAACTTTTTCACTCTCCTCTTTCACTTTCATCAAGAGGCTCTTCAGTTCCTCTTTGCTTTCTACCATAAGGGTAGTGTTATCTGCATATCTGAGGTTATTGATATTTCTCCCTGCAATCTTGATTCCAGCTTGTGCCTCATCCATCCCAGCATTTCACAAGATGTACTCTGCATATAAGTTAAATAAGCAGGGTGACAATACACAGCCTTGATGTTCTCCTTTCCCAATTTGGAACCAGTTCATTGTTTCATGTCCGTTTCTAACTGTTGCTTCTTGACCTGCATACAGGTTTCTCAGGAGGCAGGTAAGGTGGTATGGTATTCCCATTTCTTTAAGAATTTTCCACAGTTTTTTGTGATCCACACAGTCAAAGGCTTTAGCATAGTCAATGAAGCAGAAGTAGGTGTTTTTTCGAACTCTTTTGCTTTTTCTATGATCCAGCAGACATTGGCAATTTGATCTCTGGTTCTTCTGCCTTTTGTAAATCCAGCTTGAACATCTGGAAGTTTTCAGTTCACATACTGTTGAAGCTTAGTTTGGAGAATTTTAAGCATTACTTTGCTAGCATGTGGGATGAGTGCAATTGTGTGGTAGTTTGAACATTTGTTTACATTAGAATATAATATTTCTGAATAAACCTGAAATGTCTCTTATTCAAATATCAGAATAAGAGGATATAAAGTACGTAGCTCAATGCCAGATCTGATCTCAAGAATCTTTCTTCAATGACTTGTTGGAAAAAATTAATGAGATCACTGGAATTGTAAGCCAAGAAGTATTACATGCTTCATGTAGTTGTTGTGATAATGAGATCATGCATGCTTATTCATTCATTCTGGAAATACTTATTGACTGCCAACTTTGTGCCAAATACTCTCTAGGCTTTGGGATGACAGAGCAATAAATATGTCTGCAAAGGGAGTGATTAAAGATGAATGCAAGTACTCTATCAAAGATATAAACAGGATTAAAGGAAACTAACAAAGGAATGTGAAAATAAGATTTCACGACCACTTTTAAGTCTGAAGGGGCAAAGAGAGAAAGTGGTACCTGGACCTGGGCAGATCGATAGCTGTGGGAGAGGGCCACCTAATAGGAGATGTCCTGGACCTGGGCAGATTGATAGCTGTGGGAGAGGGCCACCTAATAGGGAATGTCCTGGACCTGGGCAGATCGATAGCTGTGGGAGAGGGCCACCTAGTAGGAGATGTCCTGGACCTGGGCAGATTGATAGCTATGGGAGAGGGCCACCTAATAGGGAATGTCCTGGACCTGGGCAGATCGATAGCTGTGGGAGAGGGCCACCTAATAGGAAATGTCCTGGACCTGGGCAGATCGATAGCTGTGGGAGAGGGCCACCTAATAGGAGATGTGGCATCAGTGCTGTTAGATATGACACGGCCGTCACCAAACTGCAACCCAGCAGGGAGACAGCACGGGGAATAAGAATTGTACTTCTGTCTCTCCTACCTGCTAGTCTCTTGTTGTTCAGTCACTAAGTCTGTCCATGTTTTTACAGCCCCATGGATGGAAGCATGCCAGTCTTCCCTGTCTTTCTCTATCTCCCACAATTTGCTCAAACTCATGTCCATCAAGTCGGTGATGCCATCCAACCATTTCGTCCTCTCTCACCCACTTCTCTTCCTGCCCTTGGTCTTTCCCAACATCAGGGTTTTCTCCAGTGAGTCTCTTGTTAGCTGCTCCCACTGACTGAACTTAACCAGAAGCCAGAGTGATGGGAACCTTGCTGAAACAATCCTCAGAGATCAGCCTCTAGGCCACAGCACAGGATAGAAAATAATGATGTGATCTAAAGAGGCAAACAGAAAATGAAACAAATTTCTGCCTTAATAGGGCTTATATTCTGAAACATAATAATGCACTTAACCCTAAGTCTCGCATAGACTGAGTATTCCACAAATATTAGCTATTGATTGCATTATTAGCAGCAATAACATTATAGAAATAAGCTTCTTAAGGCTTTTCTAACAAATGAATTTCCAGTTTTACTTTGATTATACATTTAGTGGAAGGATAGTTTTCCTTAATCATTCCTTTTTCTTTTTAATGTGGTGAAAAATGTGTAACATAAAATGTACCATCTTAACCATTTTTAAATGTACAGTTTTTTAGATTATATTTGCTAGACTTTTATTATTAATTGCATGGTACACTGATATATTTTATAAAGATTTTCAAGAACAATAAATTTTCTGGTTTGCCTTTATTTAACCAAAATGTTGGTTAATAAAGTAATATTCCTCAAACATCAGAACTTCAGCAAATGATCAACATGCTGGTTTTTCATAACTGTGATTCATAAAAATCATATTGCATGGCATTTTTTTTAAAGACTGTCATAACACTTTACATATATTAAGAAAATTCACTCTGAGTGAGAGATAGTAGTGGCAAATATAAGTAGCAGTTCTTCGAAAAGAAAGCAGGGCACCAAGAAAAACATCTGATAGTCATCACCTTAAGTCAATAAAAGCCTCTTTGGTGTATGTGTACCTATTTGACTTTTATTATATTTTCCCAAAATGAATAAGACTCCTTTTATGAAAGTGAAAAAAAAGCAAGTATTCGTCGCTCAGTCATGTCTGACTCTTCGTGACCCCGTGGACTGCAGCCCACCACGTTTCTCTGTCCATGGGATTCTTCAAGTGAGAACATTGCAGTGGGTGGCCATTTCCTTCTCCAGGAGATCTTCCTTTTATAGTTTGTTTCAAAAACTGTTACATCTGCAAGAGTTTCCTTTGCAGGAGTGAAGTAAATCATCTCTTGCTTGTGTGTTTCTATTTCCAGCCGACTCAGACAGTAATGCCAGGACAAGTCATGCGGGTTACAACAGGTGCTCCAATCCCCTGTGGTGCTGATGCAGTAGTACAAGTGGAAGATACTGAACTTATCAGGGAATCCGATGATGTACGTCATTACCAGGTCTTATGGCTTCATTCCTGTGGCAGTATTATAAGTCATGCCCATTTTCTGCAGTGTTTATGAGATTAGCCCAATTTTTTAATGTTATGACCTTACATTGTAGTGTATAGTGAATAAGGCATTGCCTTAGGCTTGAAAACCTTTTATTATAGAAATTGTTTTTATGACCATTACTGGGATTACAGCAGAATTTGAACTACATTTGAGCCAAGAAATTGCATTTGCAAGCAAGGAAAGAAACTATCTCAAGATAAAAAAAGCAATGATATTAACTCTTGTCCTACCATCTAGCTGAGAAATTTGTTCATCAAGACTAGCTTCTGATAAAATGTGAAGATTTTAATACAGAAGAATTTAACAAAGAACATTTGGGCAAGTTCTTGAATACTTCACTAAGCCAAGCATTTAAACCAAATGACCCTTTGAGTTCTGGTTTTCTATAATTCAGGAAAATCTGTGCCACCAAATTGCAGTCTGGAAACATTAAATTTATGTCAATTCCCTGTCTATTTCCTAAAATAAAGGACTCTGTTCTTTTATAAATAAAGACCTCTAAGTAGGCCTTTATCTCACTGAAACTACTAGCAGTTATTGAATCCACAGCATCAGTCAGGAATAAAAGTTTCAATGGAGGATTTACTGATTTTGTTTTGTGAAGAAGTTTAAGATATCTTGTATTTTTTAATACAAGAATAAATTACAAAATATGTTCTCCCAGACTGAACATATAGTAAAATTTGGCCATGCTGAGACATGCCCTCTTTTCTTCATTTGAGGATTTTCCTTTTTATCACCCACAAGTACTTACTTCCCACAAGTAAGGATTATAAAATTCAACTCTTGGCATGCAGGTCACATTGTCCTGCTGTTAAAACTGCCCAACAAATTTATTGGCATCAAGGAAGTCAGCGGAGCATTGAAATCTAGAACACACTCTGCCAGATGACAAGACACAGTTCCAATATCACAATATTAGTCACAGTTCATAAATGTAAAAATTATGATCACCATTAATTTATAGAAATCTACTACCAGGCAAACTTAAGTCTTCACTGAAATTTCTACAGATATTTGGGAATCTTGGCATAGTATTGAACCCATGATTTATGGGAACAGAATAGTTACCTCCACACACATTCACTCTATCTATTAGGGTAGAGATCTCTTTCTCTACGTATATACGTATATGTTTTTCCTTGAGAATGCTATTTACAAAATATGAGTCAATATTTGAATTGGTACATTTTTTAAAAGTATGAGAATCAGTGAAAATGTTTACTTATTGTTTGGGATCAAGTCTAATTTTTCAGGAACCTGTGGTAGAAATTCATGTTCAAAGGATTTCACAAAGGATTTCCTGTTCCTCTGTATCTTTATATATTCTGAGCCTATCCGATAATGAAAGCATCTGAATAGCTAAATTCTATTGATCGAAATTCAGTCAGATTGCTCTGTTTGAAATTACATGATTTGCTGTTACCATAGGGCACTGAGGAGCTTGAAGTACGAATTCTGGTGCAAGCTCGGCCAGGCCAAGATATCAGGTAAGTTTGTAACACATAGAACGTATAGCCAACTTTTGTTTCTACCGTGATCATGAACTCAGGAGAGCATGGCTATTATAAATTCACAGCTTAGTCAATTAACCATTAGCTTTCAGAGATTTTAACCAGTAGCAAAATGATTTTTCTAAATTATATGTCCCATGTCTGCCCTACCTACTTTTTTATGACATTAGTAAAGGCAAATGATTTATTCAAAAGCAACATGAGAAGGAGGCAAAGTCATAAGCCTGCATAATCCATAGTTGATCCTATTTCTAGATAATCCAGAATTTCCCATCCTTACCCCTAGGTAACTGAGAATTTGATATTAACACAGATACTTTCAAAGTTGAGTATTTATATAATTAGCTGAAAGCCCCTCCTCAACTACCAATAATAATGGAATGATGTGCTACTCTTTATATACAAAGTTGAGACTACTGTCTTATTATAAGTAGTGTATATCCTTCAGATGATTTTTCTCATGATTGAATATGTTTGCCCTGATTCCATTAATCCTAATTTCTTCAACATTTTGTAACAAAGCTACACTTCTTCCACTCCTGTGGGGTCAAAGTAAATGGGGTGGCCACAGAACTGGACCAGTCTAAGTGGTTTAATGGAAATTATCTCCATGGCTGTAACCTCATTAGCATTATTCTCTTCACCACAATCCTAACAAGCTCTGGAATGGCATTAGATATTTTCATATAAATGCCTGCCTTACACCAAAGAAATTTTGCAGTTGGTGTTTTTGACTATAATGTGCTACAAAGCAATTTGTAGAAGAATTTTCAAACATAAAGTAGCATATTCCTGTTTAACAGCAATAGATACAAATCTATTTCTGTCTTCCATTGTGTGAATTAAATTTTTTTAATTAAAAAAGCATAGAGTTTTAAAAATCTCTTCATATTAGTACTCTGTTCCATGCCTCATTTCTCCTTTTCCCCCTTGAGCGTCCTCTTTCTCTGACACTAAAGTTTCCCTCTGAGTTGAGAAAATATTGTTCTTAGTCATACTGCTTATGGTTCTGCTTTGGTTTTCAGACCCATTGGCCATGACATTAAAAGAGGGGAGTGCGTTTTGGCCAAAGGAACCCACATGGGCCCCTCAGAGATTGGTCTTCTGGCAACTGTAGGTGTTACAGAGGTTGAAGTTAATAAGTTTCCAGTGGTTGCAGTCATGTCAACAGGGAATGAGGTAAAAAAGGCAGGGGGAGGGGCGGGTTGTGGCAAGGGAAGGAGGGTAGTGGGACTTTCAGAGAAAAGCATTTCTGACATTCTGTGTTCTATATTATAAATAGAATATTGAAGATTATAGATCTTAACACATTTCTATAACAAGGGAATAATAAATGGGCCTCAGGATAGTTCAAGTACAGAAGATGAAAAGGAAGAACTAGAAATTATATATTAAGAAGCGTTCCCTTCCATTTACTAGAATGAAATATTACAACCAATGGCCTTCCACACATTCAGTACATATAAACAGAGAATGTTGACTGCTAGCTGTAGATATTCAACTGTGCAAACCTAGTACTTAGTCTACTGGTATAGTGAATCGTGCCTGCTCTGCTGCTGAGATGATGGGCCACCTCTGTGCGAGAAGTAATTCAGTGAATTGGGAATTGAATTCTAGCCCTTTTTCTTGTTTAACATTCCATGTGATCTTTAGTCACCAGGAAGGATTTGAAAATCATTTTTCTCTCTAAAGATAGCATCTCTAGTGGCATGCTATTCAGAATATGTCAAAATGTCATTTCAGTCCTAATTTAGGAAGGGAAATGTAGTCAGTATTCTGAGAACTTTTGAAAAACTTTCTCGTCCCTCTTTGCTTCGGTTATACAGAACTTCAATTGGAGGCTATAAGGCCAAACTAGGAATATTGAAAAGTGAATCTGCTGGAAATTCAAAGCCTAAAAGCAGAATCAGAAACTACTGAGATTTCTTTCAAGTTATTCCTTAAGATCTTATACTATTTTTAAAAAGATTAACAGGATTTTTTTTTTTCTATCTCTCTTTTAATCTCTAACTCTCTGAAAATAAGCCATTTGCTACCATTATTTTTCATTTCTCAGACTTGGAAATGAACATTTTCAAGGATCTGTTGCCCTTATAGCTCTTTTGGAAAGGACAGAAGAAAAGAATATTTTGTTTTGATAATGAAGAGATAAATCAGCATTCTACATCTGTTTACTTCCCAGTGTAGGTGTACTAGTCATTCCCTTAAACTATTGACTGACCCAAAAGAAACATTTTTTTCAGTTGATCTGCACAGTGATGATTTTCTGTCCTTAGGACCAGCCAACACTATGTTTAGCATCAGAAAGAAATTTCTGTTCAACTGATTGACTTAATGAACTGTTCTTATTTGAGAATTATATATATGCTTTGTGCATCTAAGTGACTTCATGGGGCTTAGGAAACCTAGGTAGAATGAGCAAACTAATAGACAGCTATTTATTAGGCAACTTTGTTTAAGCTACATTTTTTGTCTTCCTCCTAATGACTTTGTGGGTCTGGATTCTCAGTTACTCCCCCAGAATACATTGGCAGTATTTTTTAAGCTACCTTTTATACTCTTTATTAAAACTATTTACTAGTAGTAGGGAATAGTGACAGGATGAGACTAGAGATGGTACATACATGGTAGAACCTAAAGAAGATTTTGTAGTTCCCTGCCCCTGTAGACTTGATTGTCTTTGAAGAGGCTTTGATAGATCCTGTGTGACTCTCTTTCCCTTCGTTTTCTGGCCTGCTGTACTTACATGGTTTTCTAAGGGAATAATGCTTTTAAATTCCATGATCTCTAGTTCCATGTAGTTTGACATTCCTCCCTGTGCTGTGCTGTGCTTACTTGCTCAGTAGTGTCCAACTCTGCAACGCCATGGACTAGCCCACCAGGTTCCTCTGTCCATGGGGATTCTCCCAGCAAGAATACTGGTGTGGGTTGCCATGTCCTCCTCCAGGGAATCTTCCCAACCTAGGAATGAAACAGGTCTCCTGCATTGCAGGCAGATTCTTTACCAGCTGAGCTACCAGGGAAACTCTGACATTCCTCCCTACTCCTATCCAAAGTTCAGATCAGATCAGTCGTTCAGTCGTGTCTGACTCTGTGACCCCATGAATTGCAGCACACCAGGCCTCCCTGTCCATGACCAACTCCCGGAGTTCACTGAGACTCACGTCCATCGAGTCAGTGGTGCCATCCAGCCATCTCATCCTCTGTCGTCCCCTTCTCCTCTTGCCCCCAATCCCTCCCAGCATCAGAGTCTTTTCCAATGAGTCAACTCTCATTGGAGGTAACCAACTCTCATTTGGAGGTGGCCAAAGTACTAGAGTTTTAGCTTTAGCATCATTCCTTCCAAAGAAATCCCAGGGCTGATCTCCTTCAGAATGGACTGGTTGGATCTCCTTGCAGTCCAAGGGACCCTCAAGAGTCTTCTCCAGCACCACAGTTCAAAAGCATCAATTCTTCGGCGCTCAGCTTTCTTCACAGTCCAACTCTCACATCCATACATGACCACAGGAAAGACCATAGCCTTGAATAGACAAGCCTTTGTTGGCAAAGTAATGTCTCTGCTTTTGAATATGCTATCTAGGTTGGACATAACTTTCCTTCCAAGGAGTAAGAGTCTTTTAATTTCATGGCTGCAGTCACCATCTGCAGTGATTTTGGAGCCCAAAAAAATAAAGTCTGACACTGTTTCCACTGTTTCCCCATCTATTTCCCATGAAGTGATGGGACCAGAGGCCATGATCTTTGTTTTCTGAATGTTGAGCTTTAAGCCAACTTTTTCACTCTCCACTTTCACTTTCATCAAGAGACTTTTTAGTTCCTCTTCGCTTTCTGCCATAAGGGTGGTGTCATCTGCATATCTGAGGTTATTGAGATTTCTCCCAGCAGTCTTGATTCCAACTTGTGTTTCTTCCAGTCCAGCATTTCTCATGATGTACTCTGCATATAAGTTAAATAAACAGGGTGACAATATACAGCCTTGATGAACTCCTTTTCCTATTTGGAACCAGTCTCTTGTTCCATGACCAGTTCTAACTGTTGCTTCCTGACCTGCACATAAATTTCTCAAGAGGCAGATCAGGTGGTCTGGTATTCCCATCTCTTTCAGAATTTTCCACAGTTTATTGTGATCCACATAGTCAAAGGCTTTGGCATAGTCAATAAAGCAGAAATAGATGTTTTTCTGGCATTCTCTTGGTTTTTCCATGATCCAGTGGATGTTGGCAATTTGATCTCTGGTTCCTCTGCCTTTTCGAAAACCAGCTTGAACATCTGGAAGTTCACGGTTCACATATTGCTGAAGCCTGGCTTGGAGAATTTTGAGCATTACTTTACTAGTGTGTGAGATAAGTGCAATTGTGCGATAGTTTGAGCATTCTTTGGCATTGCCTTTCTTTGGGATTGGAATGAAAACTGACCTTTTCCAGTCCTGTGGCCACTGCTGAGTTGTCCAAATTTGCCAGCATATTGAGTGCAGCACTTTCACAGCATCATCTTTCAGGATTTGGAATAGCTCAACTGGAATTCCATCACCTCCTCTAGCTTTGTTCGTAGTGATGCTTTCTAAGGCCCACTTGACTTCACATTCCAGGATGTCTGGCTCTAGGTGAGTGATCACACCATCGTGATTATCTGGGTCGTGAAGATCTTTTTTGTACAGTTCTTCTGTGTATTCTTGCCACCTCTTCTTAATATCTTCTGCTTCTCCATACCATTTCTGTCCTTTATCGAGCCCATCTTTGCATGAAATGTTCCTTTAGTATCTCTGATTTTCTTGAAGAGATCCCTAGTCTTTCCCATTCTATTGTTTTCCTCTATTTCTTTGCATTGATCGCTGAAGAAGGCTTTCTTATCTCTTCTTGCTATTCTTTGGAACTCTGCATTCAGATGCTTATATCTTTCCTTTTCTCCTTTGCTTTTCCCTTCCTTTCTTTTCACAGCTATTTGTAAGGCCTCCCCAGACAGCCATTTTGCTTTTTTGCATTTATTTTACATGGGGATGGTCTTGATCCCTATCTCCTATACAATGTCATAAACCTCATTCCCTAGTTCATCAGGTACTCTATCTATTAGATCTAGGCCCTTAAATCTGTTTCTCACTTCCACTGTATAATCATAAGGGATTTGATTTAGGTCATACCTGAATGGTCTAGTGGTTTTCCCTACCTTATTCAATTTAAATCTGAATTTGGCAGTAAGGAGTTCATGGTCTGAGCCACAGTCAGCTCCTGGTCTTGTTTTTGCTGACTGTATAGAGCTTCTCCATCTTTGGCTGCAAAGAATATAATCAATCTGATTTCGGTGTTGACCATCTGGTGATGTCCATGTATAGAGTCTTCTCCTGTGTTGTTGGAAGATGGTGTTTGTTATGACTAGTGCATTTTCTTGGCAAAACTCTATTAGTCTTTGCCCTGCTTCATTCCGTATTCCAAGGCCAAATTTGCCTGTTAGCCCAGGTGTTTCTTGACTTCCTACTTTTGCATTCCAATCCCCTATAATGAAAAGGACATCTTTTTTGGGTGTTGGTTCTAAAAGGTCTTGTAGGTCTTCATAGAACCATTCAATTTCAGCTTCTTCAGCATTACTGGTTGGGGCATAGACTTGAATTACTGTGATATTGAATGGTTTGCCTTGGAAGTTAGCTGTTATTAAATTTATGATTCTCTGTCACCATATAGTTCAACAAATGTTTATTGAGTACTTCTATGCCAGACACTATACTGGAAACTGGAGATAAAAGAGATAAATAAAGCATAGTATCTCTCCTGAAGGCTTGAGATCCTCAGATAGCCAGAAAACAATAAGAAAAAAATTATTCATTTATTTCAAAGAGGCCAAAAGTAATTACATTTGTATATTAATGTGATAAGTCTATAATTTACTCACTCACAGCACAAGCTCCACTTAAGTATTAGTTCTGACTTCTCCTGATATGTATGGCTTCACATATGCCACCTCTTAAATCCAATGTGGTATATTGATAAGCCTTAGGTAGCCCGAAGAATCCCATACAAGATGTCTATGTAGACTCACTCAAAACCTGCTTTGTATTTTGTGACTACATGAGCTTATTCAGGATGAAGGAATCATTTTAAAATTGGGAAGCCAGAGTTGCAAACTATAACTCACACAGAATAGCTGGTGTAGACATTTGTTAATTTTGACAAACTGTGCAAGTTAAAATTTAAGTAATAGCATCCAGTAATTAAAGAATTGTGGTCATACATTTCCAACCTCATGCATTTGCTCAGTAACTGTTTGATGAACATCTGTTACATGCTGAAATACTCACCAGAGGTTCTCTTAAGTAAACATCAGACTTAGAAGATATGAATAATCTATACCTTGAACCAGTTTCCTGAGATATTAAAAAGGAAACCCAGCATTCAGGAGGGGAGCATCAGGCTTTCTTCAGTGGGACCAGTCATCATAGTACTTCACACAGCCATCCAACAACTGTTTTCTTTGTTCTTCAAGTAACATTTAGGTGCAGGGAACAAGAGTTCTACTAGGAGAGTATGAGAGCCATCAGCATAAAAGCACCATGCCCTACATAGGAATCGGTATTTCTTATAACAATCTTAGGTAGTTTCCAGAGTCCCTACAAGGGAAATGCCCAGTTTCAAATGTTACCACATTCATGGAGCCCAAAGCCTGGCTTTTCATTATGGATTCATTCGTAATCTCTTCTATTCCATATGCAAGTTGCTATTCAGACACCGTTTTTACCATAAGAAATGCTGTCTACTAACAAGTTCACCTTTTTTTTTTTTTTTTGTCAAATTTCCAGAGAAACTGAGCTAGAAAGTTAACCCAAGTTCAAATTTGTCCTTAGAGATGGAGAAAGGATTTTGTTAACCTCACATAAAAGAACACACTGTCTGCAGAAAATTAGAAAACAGTAGTAAAACTAACTACAAGTCATTCTGTTCTTTATTATCAGCATGCACTGGTAATTCTAAGCAATGTCAGTGATAAAACATTCCTTTCCACTGAGGCAATCACTCTTACAACCCCTCCTGTCTCAGTATGCTATCACACTGATGCCAGATACTATTCTGAGTACTAGAGACAACAGCAGCAAGCAAGACAGATAAAGCCCCTGCTCTTATAGAATTTATATTCTGATAGGAGGAGGGGGATAGTCAATAAACAAATAGTGGTAAATTGTATGAATTTTTAAAGCAGAGTAAGATGATAAAGATTGCTAGTAAAGAGGTATATGCCAGGTATATAATAATTGTATTCAATATAATGAATTATTCATTATATTCAATTCTATTGAATAATGTAATTATATTCAATATAATCTACTGAAACTTATTCCATATCAACCCTTTTATTCTCTCTCTGATACAATAAAACTGGAAGCCTGAAAACACAATTTCTCAGGCTCTCTTTCCCTGTGGTCCAGGTGGGTTTTGCCACTGGGATGCATAACATGATATTCAGATCAGATCAGATCAGTCGCTCAGTCGTGTCCGACTCTTTGCGACCCCATGAACCGCAGCACGCCAGGCCTCCCTGTCCATCACCAGCTCCCGGAGGTCACTCAGACTCGCATCCATCGAGTCAGTGATGCCATCCAGCCATCTCATCCTCTGTCGTCCCCTTCTCCTCTTGCCCTCAATCCCTCCCAGCATCAGAGTCTTCTCCAATGAGTCATCTCTTTGCACGAGGTGGCCAAAATACTGGAGTTTCAGATATTAGAAGGTGGAAAAAGGCAGCAGCAGTGGAATCTCCTCAACTCAGTAGCATCTCTCTCCTCCAGCAGCCCCAGGGACAGTGGTGACTTCTGGCAATTACTGATCTTTAGTGATATACTTTTCTTCTTTTGTTTCTCCAACTTGGCAACATACTTATAACCAATCCCATGCATTAAATCCTCTCTTTTCCTGCTCTCTCCTTTTGAAAAAGCTAAAGGAGTTTTGATTTTCATGTCTGGACCTGACTGGCAGACAGATAGAGTCCTCTGTTTTACAAAGACTAATTAGGCCTCACTGATGGGGGAAAGCAGAGTAGAAATCCTAAGACATTGACGGTACATGGCCTGTGACTAGAATTGTGTTCCAAGCAGAGGGGATGACAACCACAAAGGCCCTGGAGTATAGTGCATGCTTATCATGTTTGAGGAACAGCAATGAAGCCAATGTGGCTGAAGAATAGTGGGAAGGTAGCAAAGTGAAGGGAGAAGTTGGAGAGGTAACAGAAACAAGATCCTTTTATTCTAAGTAGACAGTTTTGAGGAAGTGGAACATAAAATATCTTAAATTTGCAAATGCTTACTCTGTCTTCTATATGAATGATTTGGCATATGGGAGGGAAAAGGAGAAAGACCAAGAGGCCTGTTGAAAGGCTGTGGAGTACTCCAGCAAGAGATTTGGACCAGAATGATAGTGGAGATGGTGAGAAGTAATCAGATCCAGAATATATTTTGAAGGTAAAATCAGCAAACAAGATTTGCCAGAGAATTCAAAGTAGAAGATAAGAGAAAGTTAAAAATCAAGATGAACTCTAAGGTTTTGACCTGAGGTTTGATAACTGACCTAAGGAGAGTTATCATTTACCCTGATAAGAAAGATTAGGCAGCAGAAATCAAGGCTTCCTCTTTGGAAATGTTAAGTTTGAGATGCTTATGAGAATTAAGAATAGGCAATTAAATGTATTAGTCTGGAGCTTAGGAGAAAGGTTAGAATTAAAGGTACATATTTGAAAGTTATCAGCATATATATAGTATTTTAAAATAGTACATATATATAAATATAGTATTTAAAATCATGAGACTGCATAAGGTCACCTAGGAAATCAGTATAAATAGAAGATAGGAGGTGTAACTTTTACACTTAAACAGCTGTCCCTTCTTCCTCTTTCCCCAACCTTTATATTTCCAAGTTTTATTTTCTAATTTTGACTCTTGAAGACATCATCTCTCCATTCCATAAAATATATTGTTTCCCTTGAAACTGTAGATGGTAACTTACAGATCTTTAAACTGGATATCAGTCTGCCAGCTGCCATTAGCTTCAAGAAATCAAGATTATATGATTGTTACCTAGTTACCGAAGTACTAGCAATAAGTATTCCTTCCAGAGATGGTGAGTTTTCATCTAATTTCAGTCACCTTCAGCCATATTCCATAACTCATTCATTCATTTTTATTCATTCTGTCCCCCACCTCGTTCATTGTATCTCCCTCCCTCTCTGTAGCCCTCTCTCTCTATCTCTCTCTCACGCACATGCACACAGAACTAGGTGTATTTATGTCCACTATTTATTTTATTCCATCTTTTATAAATCTCTTGGCCACTCTAATAACAGGTGTTTGTACGAACAAGTTTATACTTTAGAAACATAAGGTCTGTCTAAAATCTCCCTATACTGTTCTTTGGGGGCTGCCACAAGCAGCTGTTGTTATAAAAGTAGAATCTTTAAAGTCTTTGTCCCTACTAATAAGAAAAAGAATTAGAAGTTGAATGTCTACTGTGACCAGTACTGCTATGTGCTTCATGATTAAAGCAACACTATGAGGTTAATATAACTATCCTTCATTTTATGTGAGAGAAAATTGAAGCTCAAAAACAAAGCAACTTACCCAACATCATATATTTTGTCTAAGTGATTAAGCCTGGTTTCACACCTAAGTCTTTTGCTGTAATGACCTTTTTCCACTATTCCACAGTGCTTCCCTATTCCTTAAATTTCATTTCCCCAACTTTTTAATGGAAGTCTCTGAAACCTATCAGGTTAGATATTCCTCTATTTCCTTCTAGCCACACTTTATTTCTTGTCCAGATTCAAACCGTGACTCACCACTTTCAAGTTGCCCTCTCTGACACTTCAGATAGCTTCACTAAAATTTATTCCTTTGCTTACTATGGTGATACCCAAAGTGAGTGACTCCTTTCTCCACTTTCTCCACTTTTGTTCCCAAGCAGAAAAACAGTACTGAATCAAAGTCATAGAACTATGATTACCTGAACAACTACAAATTACTGGCATTTAGTGGCAACCTGGAACTTAAAGTTGTTCAGTAATTCTGATGTAACTGTCTTGTTGGCTTTCTAGCACATTCTTCCAAATCCAATATGATAGTTCATTCATACATTCTACCCCCTCTTCAAACCTAAGCAGCAGCCCTGCTTTCAACTCTTGGCGGATGATCTCACTACCTTTGTGGGGAAAAGTGAAGCTTAAAAATAAATGTATCTGTGAAACTGAGCACTATGAGGGCTCCTTCTTCTTCCCATCTCATTACCTCAAAAATTTCACCATTCCTTTACCTATATTCCTTTCTTTCAATCTGAAAGGAATTCTTTCAATCTAAAAGAAGAGGTACTTCTCCTTCCTAAGAACAATACTTCTACTTTTAAGCCTACTTTTTCTCACCTTCCTCAGAACTTTGATTTCTAAATTATTTCCTGTGTCTTCTGGGTTCTCTATTTTCTCTCCAGTGGCTCATCCTCCTGTATCCAAATAGACAAAGATTACCACTATCACAAGAGAACCTATATTTAAACACCACTTTTCCTCATTGAGCTACTGCATAGTCACCTCCTATCCACTACTAGATTTGTTGAAAGAGAGGTCAGCAATACTGCCTTTCCTTCCTTACTCTCCACTCTCTACTCAAATTCCTAAATCTCATTAGTGTCCCATTAGTACAAAAACTGCTTTCCTGAGTACACTCATCACCTTCTAACCTCCAAAACCTGCTCTGATATTCAACCTCCTTACCATGTATATATCATTTGACATCAGACACATTCCTCACCCACCAACTGGAAACTACTTCATTCCTAGTGCTCTAAGACAGTTCTCTCCTGATGCCCTGACAACTACTCCTTTTTATCCTCATCATGCCTTTCTCTGTTCCCTACTTGGAACATTCCCTTAAGATGCTGTTCTCTGCTGTGTCCTCCACTCTCTCCAGATTCTCCCTCAGACTTCTCCTTTCATGCCAGATATGTGCAGACAACTTCTCATACCTAAAGCCCTAATTTTAACCTCTTTTGTAAATGCAAGCCTTCATTTACAACTTCCTTTGGATATTTCCACCTCATATTCCTTGGACAGCAAAGAGATCAAACTAGTCAATCCTCAAGGAAATTAACCCTGAATATTCATTGGAAGAACTGATGCTCCAATACTCTGGCCACCTGCTATGAAGAGCCGACTCATTGAAAAAGACTCTGATACTGGGAAAGATTGGGAGCAGGAGGAGAAGGGGACAACAGAAGATGAGATGGTTGGATGGCATCATCAACTCAATGGACGAGTTTGAGTAGACTCCAGGAAATAATGAAGGACAAGGAAGCCTGGCATGCTGCAGACCATGGGGTTAGAGTCAGACATGACTTAGTGAGTGAACAATAACAATCTCATCTTCCACCATTGCCTAATCTCACTCATCACTTTTCCCTTCCTGCTATAAAGAATGGAATACTTCCTTCCTGACTTACCCCTCCTTTTTTTAATGTGTTGTTGTTTAATTATTTTCATTAATTTTTGTTGGGGTATAACTTGCTTTACAAAGTGGTATTAGTTTCTACTATTTTTTATAGGCATCATTCTTCCCTAAAATGTTTATTACCAAGGTCATCAGTGACTTTTTTTTTCATTTTTGATTATGATAAAATACACATAACAAAACATTTACCATGTTAACTATTTTTAAATGTATTTTGTTGTTGTTCAGTTACTAAGTCATTGACTTTTGATAATTAATTTTTCCAAAAGAGGAAAAAAGGAAGAAATTATATGTAAGGGAGCTGTTTGCAATGGATGTGGAAATAGTTACTGACCTATAGAAGTCTAATATCTTCTCTTTGTTAAGACGAGAAAAGTCTTAGATGCAGACAGCTCCATTTCAGTACATTAAAAAGAGAAAGTAAATCATTATAACAGTCTTGGGCCCCTTGATAATTCCATCAAGACCACAGGGTTAAATCTCTGAAGAACAGAAACAAAGAGGGAGGTCTCTTAAAATAAGTGATTTCTCTTTTAGACAAATAAGACCGAGAACTTCCTCCTGAGCGTTTAACAAAAGAGATTTCAAATGTTTTGGATTTTTACTTAAATTTAATTTTGAAGCAATGCATAACAAAATGATAATCGCTGAATATTCAGAATAATATTCATCCTCTGTTCTAAAAGTACCTTCAAACTGTCCACTTAAAAAATAGTCACAATTGAGTTACCTTTTATTGGGTGAGAATTTTTAGGACTTCAGGCCCAGGAGACAGTGTCTCAAGTAACCTTGAGAGAACTGCTTCAAGGAGGGGGCGGGTCAGGTTATATAGAAGTTTGCAACAAAGAGCAGGTACTCTGATCAGAAAAACATCTACTTCTGCTTCATTGACTACACTAAAGCCTTTGACTGTGTGGATCACAACAAACTGTGGAAAATTCTTAAAAAGATGGGAATACCAGACCACCTTACCTGCCTCCTGAGAAACCTGTATGCAAGTCAAGAAGCAACAGTTAGAACCGGACAAAGAACAAAGGACTGATTCAAAATTGGGAAAGGAGTATGTCCAGGCTGTATATTGTCATCCTGCTTATTTAACTTAAATACAGAGTACATCATGTGAAATGCCATGCTGGATGAATCCCAAACTGGAGTCAAGATTGCCAGGAGAAATATCAACAACCTCAGATACCACTCTAATGGAAGAAAGTGAAGAGGAACTAAAGAGTCTCTGGATGAGAGTGAAAGAGGAGAGTGAAAAAGCTGGCTTAAAACTCAGCATTCAAAAAAATGAAGATCATGGCATCCTGTCTCATCACCTTATGGCAAATAGATGGGGAAACAATGGAAACAGTGACAGTCTTTAGTTTCTTGGGCTCCAAAATCACTGCAGAGAGTGATTATAGCCATGAAATTAAAAGACGCTCCTTGAAAGAAAGTTATGACAAACCTAGACAGCATATTAGAAAGGAGATTCATCACTTTGCTGACAAAGGTCCATCTTGTCAAAGTTATGGTTTTTCCAATAGTCATGTACGAATGTGAGAGCTGAACTATAAAGTAGGCTGAGCGTCGAGAAGTTGATGTTTTCAAATTGTGGTGCTGGAGAAGACTCTGAAGAGTCCCTTGGAGACTCAAGGAGCTCAAACTAGTCAATCCTAAAGGAAATCAACCCTGTGCTTTGGCCACCTGATACGAATAGCTGACTCATTGGAAAACACTCTGATGCTGGGAAAGATTGAGGGCAGGAGGAGAAGGGGCGACAGAAGATGAGATGGTTGGATGGCATCACCGACTCAATGGACATGAGTTTGGGTACTCCAGGAGTTGGTGATGGACAGGGAAGCCTGGCATGCTGCAGTCCGTGAGTTCACAAAGAGTAGGACACAACTGAGCAACTGAACTGAATTGGAACACAAAAACTTCCATATATGATTCTAGGTTCTTTGGCTGGTCTAATAATTAAATTGACAGATTACCAGAGAAAATATTAATCTTGTACATATAGGAATCCCATAAAAATATGAGACTCAAAAGCAGTCATGTGATTGAGGTTTGTATGCCAGTCTGAGCTGAGAAAGGGAAAGACCCTGGGACTTCAAAGGGAGAGAAGGGCAGTTCACAGGAAGATGAGAAGAGCAGATGTTTTGTAATCAGTCGTTTGCCCTGCCATACAGATATGTCTTTCAGGTGAAAAATCTTCTCCTGGTAATGGCTCTTTTTCTGGGCCAGGTCCCCTATCTAAGTTCTTAGGCAGTCAAGGGAATCATAAAAGTTTTTGTTGAGTCTGCTAGGGTTTGATTGTCTTCAGCTCAAAATAATCCACCTACCAAAGAGGTTCATTTGGAGGTGGCATATTCTGCTCCCCTTCTAAACAAAATAAATTTCAGCTAACTTTGAGAGCTCAACAAAAAAGGATCAGTGTGTGCTATGTCATTTCAGTCATGTCTGACTTTTTGTGATCTCATGGAACTGTAGCCCACAAGGCTCCTCTGTCCATGAGATTCTCCAGGCAAGAATACTGTAGCGGGTTACCATTTCTTTCTCGGGGGGTCTTCCAGGCCCAGGGATTGAACCATGTCTCATGTCTCCTGCATTGGCAGGTGGGTTCTTTTCCACTAGCGCCACCTGGGAAGCCCTCTACTTGTAACTTCATCACTAAGTTATCTTGAATGTGCTGCTGCTCCTCTCTGGTATTCCTGCCACACTGTCTATAAAATGAGTCTTCCAGGCTGGACAGGCTCCCAGCTCTAACGCAGTGTCACTACTTCTAAATAGCCCCACCCAAATGTTACAATGAAATCTCCCAAGAACCTTTATTTTCTGAAAACCATCGTCTGTCAGAACTTTTCCGTAGCTCAGAGTTTAACCATCCTCCTGTTTTTCCTGAGCTTTCTTGCTTTGTGAATGATCCTTTCAAGATCCCAAGAATAAAGCTGTCCCCAAAGCTTGAAGGAGATAAAAAGCAACAGCAGTATAAGAGAGTAAGCTCCAGGAGTTAGTGATGAACAGGGAAGCCTGGAGTGCTGCAGTCCATAGGATTGCAGAGTCAGACACAACTGAGCAAGTGACCTGCCTGGCTGACTGCCTGAGTACAAGAGAAGAAGAAATTTGTGGGCTCTTTCCCTTTCTTCTCCTTAATTTAACTTCTGACCGATTTAAACATTTGTTATACTTTTCCTAGAAACTTGAAAAGTTGAATTTGGAATCCAGTCAAGAAGAGAAAAAAGGATCAGAGCTTTTAATGTAAATGCTGGACTTACCATCATAGATAACAACTTCCCCAAACACAGAGACCCAAGACCTCAGTGAAGTGCAGTTTAACCAAAATGAGAATACTGGTGTCATGGGGTCTTGCCTAAGTGTGGTGGGGACTTCAATGGCTATCATGATCTTAGTACAGAGACCACCTGGGAAACCGGCTGATCATACAAAGCTGGGTATATTAAAGTTTCTGAACAAGGAAGAGCATCACCTTGATAGAGTGCTGAGTCTTCCAAATTTGCTGGCATATTGAGTGCAGCACTTTCACAGCATCATCTTTTAGGATTTGAAATAGCTCAGCTGGAGTTCCATCAGCTCCACTAGCTTTGCTCCCAGTGATGCTTTCTAAGGCCCACTTGACTTCACATTCCAGGATGTCTGGTTCTAGGTCAGTGATCACACCATCGTGATTATCTGGGTCGTGAAGCTCTTTTTTGTACAGTTCTTCTGTGTATTCTTGCCACCTCTTCTTAATATCTTCTGCTTCTGTTAGGTCCATACAATTTCTGTCCTTTATCATGCCCATCTTTGCATGAAATGTTCCTTTGGTATCTCTGATTTTCTTGAAGAGATCCCTAGTCTTTCCCATTCTGTTGTTTTCCTCTATTTCTTTGCACTGATCGCCAAAGAAGGCTTTCTTATCTCTTCTTGCTATTCTTTGGAACTCTGCATTCAGATGCTTATATCTTTCCTTTTGTCCTTTGCTTTTCGCTTCTCTTCTTTTCACAGCTATTTGTAAGGCCTCCTCAGACAGCCATTTTGCTTTTTTGCATTTCTTTTTCTTGGGGATGGTCTTGCTCCCTGTCTCCTGTACAATGTCACAAACCTCCGTCCATAGTTCATCGGTACTCTGTCTATCAGATCTAGGCCCTTAAATCTATTTCTCACTTCCACTGTATAAATCATAAGGGATTTGCTTTAGGTCATACCTGAATGGTCTAGTGGTTTTCCCTACTTTCTTCACTTTAAGTCTGAATTTGACAACAAGGAGTTCATGATCTGAGTCATAGTCAGCTCCCAGTCTTCTTTTTTGCTGACTTTATAGAGCTTCTCCATCTTTGGCTGCAAAGAATATAATCAGTCTTATTTCAGTGTTGGCCATCTGGTGATGTCCATGTGTAGAGTCTTCTCTTGTGTTGTTGGAAAAGAATGTTTGCTGTAACCAGTGCATTTTCTTGCCAAAACTCTATTAGTCTTTGCCCTGCTTTATTCTGTATTCCAAGGCCAAATTTGCCTGTTACTCCAGGTGTTTCTTGACTTCCTACTTTTGCATTCCAGTCCCCTATAATGAAAAGGACATATTTTGGGGGTTTTAGTTCTAGAAAGTCTTGTAGGTCTTCATAGAACCGTTCAACTTCAGCTTCTTCAGTGTTACTGGTCAGGGCATAGACTTGGAATACTGTGATACTGAATGGTTTGCCTTGGAAACAAACAGAAATCATTCTGTCCTTTTTGAGATTACATCCAAGTACTACATTTCGGACTCTTTTGTTGACTATAATGGGTACTCCATTTCTTCTAAGGGATTCCTGCCCACAGTAGTAGATATAATGGACATCTGAGTTAAATTCACCCATTCCAGTCCATTTTAGTTCGCTGATTCCTAGAATGTCGATGTTCACTCTTGCCATCTCCTGTTTGACCACTTCCAATTTGCCTTGATTCATAGACATAACATTCCAGGTTCCTGTGCAGTATTACTCTTTACAGCATCAGACCTTGCTTCTATCACCAGTCATATCCACAACTGGCTATTATTTTTGTTTTGGCTCCATCCCTTCATTCTTTCTAGAGTTATTTCTCCACTGATTTCCAGTAGCATATTGGGCACCTACCGACCTGGGGAGTTCATCTTTCAGTGTCCTATCTTTTTGCCTTTTCACACTGTTCATGGGGTTCTCAAGGCAAGAGTACTGAAGTGGTTTGCCATTCCCTTCTCCAGTGGACCACATTCTGTTAGACCTCTCCACCATGACCCGTCTGTCTTGGGTGGCCCCACACGGCATGGCTTAGTTTCATTGAGTTAGACAAGGCTGTGGTCCATGTGATCAGATTGGCTAGTTTTCTGTGATTGTGGTTTTAGTCTGTCTGCCCTCTAATGCCCTCTCTCAGCGCCTATGGTCTTACTTGGGTTTCTCTTACCGTGGACGTGGGGTACCTTCACGGCTGTTCCAGCAAAGCGCAGAGCTGCTGCCTACCTTGGATGTGGGGTATCTCCTCTTGGCTGCCGCTCCTGACCTTGGACATAGGGTATCTCCTCTCCGCCGCTCCTGCACCACGCCCTCAAAAGAATACTTATAGGATTTTGAGAACTGGGATTGGTCATGGGGTGGTTTTAAGGTAGTTTGTAAATGTGGTCTAGGCAGAGACTGATCACATTTTGTAAAGTAGGTGAGTTGCTGAAACAGCTTCATTTTTTCTTTGGAGTAAGAGTCCATATGGAATTACCATTGTCTCTATTTATCCATGATATTACAGGAACATATAGGTCTGAATAAGCTTGTGTTGTAACAATTTGACTTAAGATAGTTTGTGTTAAATATCATGGTTTGGTATAGTTTGCCTGTTTTGCAAGTTGATGTATCTGTTTTATCTCTCAGAAAGAAAGTTTGTTGGCAAGATAGCCAATTATAAGGCTTTTGAAAACATTCAGATATATTGAATACCTGAAATTCAGACGAATGGGGAGTTGATAAGAGAGTGAATGGAAACCTAGGGTCATTGAGGAATGGAGTAAGGATTAAGGATTGAAACCTTTGGGAAGATAGCAGATTACAAAGGAAAAAAAAATCAAAGATTAAATGTTTGAAAGCTGGAAATACAATGACACCATTGACGGTAATAGAAACAGGAATTGAAATTTGGCATTTGGTAGATAAGAAAGTAATAAGATATGAAGATAATATGTTACGGGTTTTTACTTTGTATTGTAGTTTTTCTTTTGTATTTTAACTATAGTAAGTTTTAGGCATCATTCTAGAGATGACCGGAAGATGTTAGAAAATTAGATTTCATTTTAACGAGGAATATTGTGAATTTATTCTAGTGCATGCAACCTTATAATCTTTCATTCAATTCTGTGTATTTTCTTTGAAAATACTTAAAATGTGCTGGAAATCCCACACCCTCATTTAACTAGCTAATATTTCATTGTGTCAGTTTTACAGACAAACAGCCAGTGATCTCTAATTGTTCTGTTATTTCTGGAACTTTGTGCAGCAAAATAACAGAGAGAATATGAATGGCAGAGAAAATGCCCTATGAACAGGGAAATCTTATTCCTTAGTTGGTGGTCAATATCCTTTGTGAAAAATATCTTTTCTCTCCGTTGCAACTTGTCTGATTAATGGCAGTTAAAAAGCTGGAAGTCTTGGCCTTTATAAAATTATAATAAATTCAATAATAACTATGTGTTAATTAAGATCAGAAAATCAACCTATATTAGTACTGCAATAGCAGTTTTCCCAGCTCTGCCAGTGATAAAGGATACGAGTGGGTTGCTGTGTCACATGGCATCTGATTAAGTCAGATTAGTACAGGATTTGAAGGGAAGTCTCCCAGGTGACAGTGAATAAGATGATCAGAGTTTTTCTCCAGATATTTTAAGGGGACAGTTGGTTGAAAAGCTACTACTTTTCCAACATAAAGCCAAAAGTCCAGCCACATGCTATCACTAATGAGTCAGAAGGAAAGACTGAAGGGGCTTCAGGTTACTGTTTGGCAGTACTGATATAGAAAGCCCTAGGTATTAACCATATTAACAGCCTAAGTGTCTGAAGTATGCAGGCTGGCCTTCAGCCTCCTAATATTCCAGTATAATTTTCCAATAATAGTCCAGATACTTTTCTCACTTCAAAGATGTACTTTTTTTCATTTTCTAATTTTCTGAAATCAAAGTACATCTTAAAATTGTATAAAGTTGCATATTGAGTGTATGTGTGTTAAGGACCTCCTACGCTTCAGTATTTTATAATCTAATGTAGATCTGTGTTCACATTGTCAACTGATTCCATCTATACTAGCATGTATAAGTAACAATATTAAGGACAATTGGAATTAGGTGCTTTTTCAATATTACATGTAATAAAAAAAAAGGACAGGGAATTGCATTTCTTTTCTATTTGTCTATATTATCTGAGTGTTCACTATCTCAATCCTAACAGCTGCCTTTTAAGGTAGTTATTATTATTACTGTGTATTATAAATGGGAATATTATGGCATAACATATTTGGGCAACTTGAATTTGAACCTCATCTGAACAAGGTAGACTCTTGCTACTGTGCCACACTGCCTCACTAGGACATCCTAACATAAAAGAAACTTCTTATAATTTTCTTTTTTGACATATAATTGTAGATATTAAATCTCTAAAGGGTGATTCAGTTCAAAGTCATGGAATTGTGAGTGTGTGCAATTAAGTATTACTTGTGTAAGTTTGCTAATAGAGACAAAATATCTGGCTCCATCTCCTTCAAATAAGTTTAACTTTTTCGATATTTCTGATCCCACTTCAAAAAAGATATACAAAAGCTTGAAAGAAAAGATAAAATATCAGTCTCTTCAGACTTGAGAATATCATGTCAGAGTCTCTACCTTAAGTATTCTCAGTGAAAGACAGATTAGAAAATAATAGTGAGAGAGAAAATAGAAAGTTTGTTGTTGTGTGTGTTTGTTTTTGCTGTTTGTTTTTTTTGTCAGTTTGACCCAGTAAACAGCCAGTGGGAAGGCCACTATCTCCAGAGCACTGTTTTGTCAAATTATAACCAAAACTGGTGTGATATTTGGCCTACTATTTAGTCACTTGAATTTCTGCATGTCTTTTAATTCTGGAGAAATGTTTTCTCATTCTCCTGGCTTTCCCTATTTACCAAAGATCCTTTGAGCATGTATCTTTCTCATGCCAGATAATGTTGTAGGTGCTAGATATGCTAAACTCTGTTTATTAGGTCTATTTTTTTTTCCATTAACAATAGGCAGTATTATCCTAAGAAAATAATTTGTGGTGGTTTTTTTGGCTTTGTAGTTGCTAAATCCTGAAGATGACCTCTTACCAGGAAAGATTCGAGACAGCAATCGTTCAACCCTCTTAGCAACAATTCAGGAACATGGTTACCCCACAATCAACTTGGGAATTGTGGGAGACAAGTAAGTATTGGATTTTATTTTGAAGTTGTTGTGGTACAAATACAAATTTGGGGGATACTAACTAGGTGAGATTGTTGCTAAAGAGAAAGGGATTTAATACCATAATTTCCACTTATTTCATTCTTCAAAAACCAAAGATTTGTGGAGGTGTCTGTTTCCTTTAGTGGTAGACATTTTTCTGGAAAGCCTTTTACAACCAGAGAAATACATTGCTCTGCTGTGGGTGCTATTCCTATTCACACTTTTACTAGTTTCAAGAAAGATAAGGAAGATACAGGTGAGATGAGTAAGAGAGAAGTGTCAAAATTGGCACTAACTGATGCTTTGAAGTTTAAGTACAATTATTTTCTAGGACTTTTGTATTGATTTTTGTATTCTTATATAACTTGAGTTTCTCCAGGCTTCACCCACCTATAAGTACAAAAGGAGGAACATTGACTATAATTGCCCATCTCCAAGAGCACATTACCCCCATTTACTCAATTAACTCAGCTGTCTGCTAAATCCTCCACGTATTTCTCTAAATCTCCAACTGCATCTCACTTGTGATCAAAAACAAGTCTGCTCTTCCTGAGCAACCCCTTCCATGCAACATGCCACCTTTCACCAGGCACTGTTTCCAGTTCACAAGAGGTGTGCCTGCCCTTAGTAACCCTCAAATATCAGCCTGCTGGCGACAAAGGTAGGACACAGATCTGAGTGATGGATACCCTGATGTATCTGTCACCCATATATGCCTCTTTCTGTCTTACCACCACCTTGTCACTAAGAAAAGCTCATTATGCCTGGCTTCTTCTTCTCTAACGATGAGTGCTTTCCCAAGGCTCAAATGTGCTTTTGAAGAGGCTCTGCCCTACCATTCCACAAGGTATGTTCAGACACCTATAAACCGGACACAGTGTAGTCCAGACCTAAAACACAGCATCTTGCCAGTAACCTGAAAGGTAATAGTTTTCAATGTTAATCTCACCTTTTAAAGTTCTCTTCTTACCTCTTGATTTTTTCTTTCTCTGAGAACACTGGAGTAGAGGCTGTTAGACATATATTCAAACATTTTTTTTAAATTCACCATTTATAATTACCTGAAAGTTTAGTGCTAGAGAAGTCCATAGGTAAGTAGACAGCCAACTTAGAACCCATACTGGTAAAGTCACCTAGTATTAACTTGATTCGAACTCCCTAGCCCTGAGAAGGGAAAGAAAGAACCCACTGAAAAGACAAGGAGTGGGTTAAATTTGGACCTGGCCAGTAACTTGTCTTTTTTTTTTTTTTTTTAAGATTTTTAAGATAACACTAATTTCTTAAAAGTTAACGTGCATAATAGGAAACTAAAAATGCAAAAAGCGAAGTCATTCATAATCACAGGCAGTTTACCATTTGATGTGTCATCCTAGGTTAATTTGTGCATTGCACAGCTAGCATCCATTTTTATGGAAGTATGATCATACAGTTATGTATCATGCTGTTTCACACATCAGGAATGTTTATTGTTTCAAAGTCCCAAAGCTATGAGTATTTTGATAACCAAGAATACACTGCACCAACTCAATCTGGAAGGGAAAAAATATATAATCCTGCCTTCTTGGTGACAAAAATTTCAGAAAAGACAAAAATGGCAACAGTCCTCTAGATAAAGATATTGGCAGAGTTATGATTAAAATACTACATTCCTTAATGTTCAATTAAAACTGAGACATAAAGCAATAGCATATACCAAGGATAATACTTCTAAGAGGATTCATCGTTATCTGATCTAAACTATTAAAGAAATATGTTTCCTTAGAATACTTAACAATGCATTCTTATTGTACAATCAAAAGATGCACACACATGTATGGTTATCATCAAAATATAAATATACATACATCCCTTCCTTTATATTTCCTTCTGCCCCTCTGCCGCTAGCCTAAGTGAGCAGCAAGTCCTGACATAACATTTCTCAGAGATGGTCATATAAACTTCAGGCATCTAAAAATTATCCTGATGCAGATACACCTTTAAAGATGACAAAAATTAATTTCTTAAAAGAAATTGGATGTATCCAGGAGTTATAGTAGCACAGAGCCTGAAGTTCTAAGGAACAAACTCACCAGATTTTGAGTTTGTTTCCTACCCACTGCTGGCTCTGGCCCTGCCACCAAGTGTGTTTGTAGCTCTAAGAACTGTCATGAGGTAAAAGGTGCTTTTTGTTTGTGTGTATCATTTTTACCTTATGCTGTTCTAGACTATAATTCTGTTCATTCTCTCCTCCTAATGTTGTACTTTTGTATTAAAAAGGAGGTAACTTAATATATATACTATATGCTGCATTGTCTTACTATGAAAGCCAAAACACCATTAAAAGGTTACTGTGTTGATAAGCTAATATTTGATTGTCTAGGGCTAATTGTTGACTTGCTATAGACATTAACCAATAATTAATGTACCTTGAAAACAGCATATAAAGAACAACAAAACTATAAGCAAGATATAGGCAATTCTGAGAATATGCAGATCTTTATTCCTTTCTTGGATTGTATACCTTACGTAAAACTGAGAACAGTTTTTTAAAGTACAATTGATGCAAATCTAAACTTCCTCAGTCTTAGAGTGCTATATTGAAAAATCCCAGAGTAAATGGTTTAAAATGCAGAGGTGGAATGTGGGAGGAAAGAATTTATAACTGTTCAGATGGAGATCTTTGCTGGGAATTGAGCAGAGGAAACAAGGCACATTTAATCTGTAGCCTGTTGATATTCTGTGAAGGTTGCCTCCCTCTTCATTCTTCTCTTTCCTGTATAAGACATTTGCTTATGAAACAAAGCTTGTTATACAGAAGCCTTTGTGTGAAACTCTCCAGGGAAATGAGCACGGTCTTGAGAGAAACTACCCTATGTTTAAAGCAGGGAGAGAAATAACTCAAAATGTCAGCAAGCACAGAACTCAGCTAGGCAGATAAGAGTAGGGAGTAAGAGTACTATTCTTATTACTTTCAAAAGGTTTCAGTCTGGCTTTAAATTCTACATGATTAGATTTCTCAGCTCTTATTCTTATCACCTTTCATAACTTTAACAGTAAATGTTAAAATTGAAGAATAAGACTCTATAAAACATTTGTTATTTGTGGTCTTTTTAATAATAGCCATTGTGACAAGTGTGAAGCAACTTTACACTGTGACTCTGATGGATTAGTGATGTTGAGCATCTTCTCATGTGCCTATTGGCCACGTGTATGAAAAAGATGAATTTTTAAACCCAGAGATGTTAATTGAACTTTCCCAGCATTGTACAAGTGAGTGGCAGAGGTGGAAATGAAATCTAAATTTCTTTAACTATCATTATGAGGACAAGAGAATAAAAATACATATGTCAAAACAAGCATCATATAGGTTGGAATGGTCTGTGAGAGTTTTTAAAAGGTGCATTTTTGGCTAGAACAGAAAGGATGAATAGGATTTGTGTAGTTAGGAAGAATGTATTAACCAAATAGGAAACAGGGAATGAACAAAAATAGAGGAGTAGAAATGAACAACTTAGGTCAGGACAGACTGTTTAAAATAGGTTTAGGAAGAAGGATACATGTAAATTTGATAGAAATTTGAGGCCAAATTTTGAAAGGATTTGCAATCCAGGCAAAACTACCCAAGTTGCTTAAATGTACAGCTTTTTTTTTAAAGCAGAATTGACATAATAAATCATTATTTTGGAAAGATAATTTGACCAGGTGTTATCACATGGACTAAAGTTGGAGACCTATTAGAAATAAGAACAACAGTTTATTTCTTGTTCAGTTCGGAAGTACTGATTGTGCATCTTTGCAAATCATCTAGAGAGCTTATTAAAAATGCTGATTCTGATACAGCAAAACTGGAGTGGTCCAAGATTTAGCATTTCTAACAAGCTCCTAAGGTATCAAGCCACTGGTCCATGGATCACAGGAAGTAATAAGAATGTAGTATATTTAATCATGTATCAGGGCTTCCTTGGTGGCTCCTGTAAAGAATCTGTTTGCAGTGCAGGGGACCGCCTGCAATGCAGGAGATGCAGGTTCAATCCCTGGTTGGGAAGATCCCCTGGAGAAGGAAATGGCAACCCACTCCAGTATTCTTGCCTGGGAAATCCCATGGACAGAGGAGGAGCCTGGTGGGCTATAGTCCATGGAGTTGTAAAAGTCGGATACAACTTAGTGAGTAAACCATCACCACCACTACAAAGCCTCATTCAAATGGTATGTGTCTATTCTATAAACACAAATAAAATGCTTGCAAAACCCAGTTATTAGGTCTCTCACAGTCTTACATCCTTCTCTAGCAATACACCATTTCAGCTTCTTCATTCTCCGTTAGTAGTTTATCCTTTCTTGATTTTGGCAGCATCTCTTCCTATGCTCATTTCCAAATATAAGTGTCAACCATGGCTCACCCTTGACTACCTTTCCTTCTGATTCTTTATGCTGACTCCCAAATCTGATCTCTGTCTTGAGCTCTATGCCTAGATCTACCTGCTTGCTGGGTGTATTTTCTTTTAAAGTACGATAGGCAGAGCAAACTCAACATGTCCAAACTAAATTCATTATCCCTCCTTTCCTCTCACTGCCTGCCCCCACTGCCATCTTATTCCATGTCCTTGAGTTCTTTAACTTACATGCAGAGTACATCATGAGAAATGCTGGGCTGTATGAAGCACAAGCTGGAATCAAGATTGCTGGGAGAAACATCAATAACCTCAGATACGCTGATGACACCACCCCTGTGGCAGAAAGTGAAGAAGAACTAAAGAGCCTCCTGATGAAAGTGCAAGAGGAGAGTGAAAAATTGGCTTAAAACTCAACATTCAGAAAACTAAGATCATGGCATCTGGTCACATCACTTCATAGCAAATAGATGGGGAAACAGTGGAAACAGGGGCAGACTTTATTTTGGGGGCTCCAAAATCACTGCAGATGGTGACTGCAGCCATGAAGTTAAAACACGCTTGCTCCTTGGAAGAAAAGTTATGACCAACCTAGACAGCATATTAAAAAGTGAAAAATTACTTTGCCAACAAAGGTCCATCTAGTCAAGGCTATGGTTTTTCCAGTAGTCATGTATGGATGTGAGAGTTGGACTATAAAGATATCTGAACACTGAAGAATTGATGCTTTTGAACTGTGGTATTGGAGAAGACTCTTGAGAGTCCCTTGGACTGCAAGGAGATCCAACCCGTCCATCCTCCTAAGGGAAATCAGCCCTGAATGTTCATTGGAAGGACTGATGCTGAAGCTGAAACTCTAATACTTTGGCCACCTGATGCTAAGAGCTGACTCATTGAAAAAGACCCTGATGCTGGGAAAGATTGAAGGCAGGAGGAGAAGGGGATGACAGAGGATGAGATGGCTGGATGGCATCACCAACTCAATGGACATGAGTTTGAGTAAACTCTGAGAGTTGGTGATGGACAGGGAAGCCTGGCATGCTGCAGTCCATAGGGTCGCAAAGAGTTGGACATGACTGAGCAACTGAACTGAACTAAACTGAGTTTTCTGGCTCAGCAACTGCCCACACCAGCCACCCAGTCTCCCAAGCCAGAAGAAACCTGATTGGAAAACTTGTAGCTCTCACTCATCCCTGCATTTAAATGCCTTACAATTCCCCCCATCAGTATTTCTTATACATTCTTCTCTCTTCCTGTCTACTATGCTGGCTTAGTTTGGGGCTCCATTTACTTTTTGTTTAGACACGTGAGACTAGCCTCTTAACTGGTCTCCCTACTTCAAGTCTTGTTCTCTTCCAACTCACCATCTATTCTGCTATGAATATGATCTTTCCATGGTGCAAATTATGTACTTATGGCAGAATTGGGGTTTATTATATATGCATAAGCATACTCCCCAGTGGCTCAGGCGTTAAGAATATGCCTGCAGTGCAGGAGCCTTAGGAGATATAGGTTCGATTCCTGGGTCAGGAAGATCCCCTGGAGAAGGACATGCCATCCCACTCCAGTATTCTTGCCTGGAGAATCCCATGGACAGAGGAGCCTGGTGGGCTACAGTGTATGGAGTCCGAAAGAGTTGGATACAACTGTAGTGACTTAGCAAGAGTACTCTAATAATTCAAGAAACTTTCATGAAGTGTTATGCTATATCAGACATTGTCTCAGTCTTTGGTACTACAGGGAGAAGGAATTGGCAACCCACTCCAGTATTCTTGCCTGGAAAATTCCATGGACAGAGGAGCCTATCACAAAGAGTCAGACATGACTGAACAACTTTCACTTCACTTGGTACTACAGAGATGAATAAGATAGTTATTAGTAAGAACTACAAGGAAGATTTCAATTCTATTTCACTCCTCTCTTTCCTCCCCAGCTAATCCATATCCATTACCTCCAGCCTTTTCACTCCAAACTTGTCAGTCTTTACCTGGGAAGAGACATGAATCTTTACTTACTACCTACTATGTATATAACACTATATTGCACTTTTTTCACTTATCTTATTTAGGCCTCATAGAACAACAGATCCAGATAAGTGTATTTTATCCTCATTTGGTATATAATATTGGGTTAGCCAAAAAGTTCTTTTGAGTTTTTCCACAGGATGTTTTGGGAAAACCCATGAGACAAATGAAATTTTTGGCCAACCCAATAAATACTACTGAAGCTCAAAAAAATTAAATAAGTTGTTCAGAGTCTTACCCTCTCTTATCATAATCTCTTCTTTTATCTTTCCTCCCACAACTACTGGAGCCACTTTTGCAGCATTTATTACCTTCAGGTAATTTATTATACCAAGTTCATAGTGTCTTCAGGAGTGGGAGAGAATGGAGAAGACAAAATAAGAAGTCCAACCCAGGCCTGTCTAACTCCAGGATCTTTCTACTTTTCCTCTATCATACTGTCCTCTTAATTAGGCTTAGCACCCACAATTTACTAATATTAATGTTCATAAACTAAATATTCTACATCTGTTTTAATAGATAAAACCTCTAAGTAAATAGTAATTGTCAATATTTCAAAGTCCAGAGAGGAAAATTTAGTTTAACTTTGAAATTAAATACTGATTGTATATATGAATGAATGAAAAGGACTTGAGCTGCAAAATCCTAGATCTTTAAGTTTTATAGAAGTGGACGGGAAAAAAGGCAGGAGGATTTATTTTTTATTTTCTGGACCCCTAAATAAATCGTATTTACTGTAAAATACACTCTTCCTTCCATACAAAGAAAAGCCCTTTCCTATTATAATCTCTTCTTTTATCTTTCCCCTCACAACTACTGGAGCCGCTTTTGCAGCATTTATTACCTTTGGGTAATCTGTTATACCAAGTTCATAGTATCTTCAGGAGTGGGAGAGAATGGAGAGAAAAGGAGTATGGGAAAGAGAAAAGGGTGTGCATGCAATGTGAATGTATAATAATTTCGTATTCAGCCCTGCATTAATTCAATTTACAAATGACCCAGATTCACAGATGGCCTATTCTAACCTTTCCCCTACTCACCATCTAAGTACCTCTGTCAGTACTTTAAGAGAAGGGAAAGAGAAATAGCTTTTAGAGAAGTGAAAGGGGGAAAGCCGTGAATAGCAAAAAACTGTCAAAAGACAGTTAATCTCCTTATTCCCCAACTCTCAAGACCCAGGCTACTTAGAGGAGCCCAAGTCATTGGCTCCATGTGCGTGTTCTGTTTACTTTGCAATAGTTCCTGATTGCAATACTGATAATCTAGTATTTATAGTTCCATTTGTGTTTTAAAGTATTCTACCTGAGGATGAGTCATTTACATATTAATATTTATTAGTTCAAATCAGATATCCAACATGTGGGTAAGTCTGCTATCCTGAAAAAACAGGAACTAACCACTTAAAACAAAGTTCTCTGACTTAGAGGAGCAAATTCTGAACAAGACCACATCAGAACCTTAGCACAGCAAGATATGTAGGCATGGCAAGAAGTACATTTTATTTATTTGGGTCCTCTCTCTTTTTTCTTGATGAGTTGGCTAAAGGTTTACCCATTTTGTTTATATTTTTGAAGAAACAGCTCTTAGTTTCATTGATCTTTCCCAGTATTACTCTTCATCTTGTCTTTAATTCTGTGTATGTATAGAGTTTATGTGTATGTGAATGTATATAGGAAAAAACAAAAAATTGTACTTATTTTCAGCTTCCCTGGTGGCTCAGATGGTAAAGAATCTGCCTGCAATGCAGGAGACCCAGGTTCAGTCTCTGGGTCAGGAAGATCTCCTGAAGAAGGGAATGGTAACCCACTCTAGTTTTCTTGCCTGGAAAATTCCAAGGACAGAGGAGCTTGGCAGGGTACAGCCCAGGGAGTTGCAATGAGTCAGATAAGAATAAGACTGAGCAAGTAACACCCATACTCATTTTCACCTTCCATTTTCCTTCCATTTTTTTATTGAGTACATCATAAACATCTGTCCATATCATTACATAGACTCCGCTATATCATTTTAATACCTACATATTCAGTTCAGTTCAGTCTCTCAGTCGTGTCCAACTCTTTGCAACCCCGTGGACTACAGCATGCCAGGCCTCCCTGTCCATCACCAACTCCTAGAGTTTACTCAAACTCATGTCCATTGAGTCAGTGATACCATCCAACCATCTCATCCTCTGTCGTCCCCTTCTCCTCTCGCCTTCAATCTTTCCCAGCGTCAGAGTCTTTTCAAATGAGTCAGTTCTTAGGATCAGATGGCCAAAGTATGGGAGTTTCAGCTTCAGCATCAGTCCTTCCAATGAACATTCAGGGCCGATTTCCTTTAGGATGGACGGGTTGGATCTCCTTGCAGTCCAAGGGACTCTCAAGAGTCTTCTCCAACACCACGGTTCAAAAGCATCAAATCTTTGGCTCTCAGCTTTCTTTATAGTCTAACTCTCACATCCATACGTGACTACTGGAAAAACCATAGCCTTGACTAGACAGAGCTTTGTTGGAAAAGTAATATCTCTTTTTAACATGCTGTCTAGGTTGATCATAATTTTTCTTCCAAGGAGTAAGCATTTTTTATTTCATGGCTGCAGTCACCATCTGCAGTGATTCTGGAGCCCCAAAAATAAAGTGTGCCCCTGTTTCCACTGTTTCCCCATCTATTTGCCATGAAGCGATGAGACCAGATGCCATGATCTTAGTTTTCTGAATGTTGAGCTTTAAGCCAACTTTTTCACTCTCCTCTTTCACTTTCATCAGGAGGCTCTTTAGTTCTTCACTTTCTGCCATAAGGGTGGTGTCATCTGCATATCTGAGGTTATCGATATTTCTCCCAGCAGTCTTCATTCCAGCTTGTGCTTCATTCAGCCCAGCGTTTCTCGTGATGTACTCTGCATAGAAGTTAAATAAGCAGGGTGACAATATACAGCCTTGATATACTCCTTTTCCTATTGGAACCAGTCTGTGTCCAGTTCTAACTGTTGCTTCCTGACCTGCATGCATATTATTCTACAGTAAAAAGTATAATTTGACTGATGGATACGACCCCTTGTTGACAGACATTAGATTGTTCCCTAATCTTTCTCAATTGTGAGTAATTGATGAAGATCTTTATAACTAAATCTTACCATATACCCACAATTATTTGATAGCTTTTTAATTTCTATTTTATTTATTTTATGACCATTTATTGAGTAACTGATGTATGCAGAGCTATAGTGAAAGCAGGGGTAAAATGATAAAACAACTGCTGTCTTCTACTGCTTGGTGGTAGGCATGTGGAACAAATTGTTCATAGCTTTATCCTTAGCTTTTAGAATATTGCCAGCACATGGTAGCTACTCAATAAATTCCAGGAAGTAATAGGAAAGGAAAGAGGGTAACACCGAATATAGCCTGAATATGAAACTAGTCAAACCTGGGGATGTCAAACAGGTACAAATTAGTGGGTGTTTACAGGGCTGAAATACTTCTAAGCGCCATCCTATTTCTACTTTGAATATGGAACAGTAGATGTCCTAGTCTTCTTTTCCCCATGACTGATTAAAAACCTATTAGCCTCCTTTTGTTCTCCTAGGCAGCATGAGCTATTGTTCCCTACTGTGGAGAAAGTCTTAGCAATGAGGATGGTTGCATATGTACATAAGTAAGAGTGCTGTGTGTGCCAGCCATGACAGTTGCAGCCAGACTTGGTTAAGATACTAGGCATTTGGCACATATGTGCTTCTCTATGTTTACATTTTCCTCTTTGCCCTCAGTGTCCTGATGTGGCCTAAACAGGGTAGGAAAAGGATTTGTTCCTATTGAGCCAGAGTTGTTTTCTTTCCCATCACACTAATAAGCTCCATAAAAGCCAGGACAAGATCTGTCTTGGTAATCCTGTGTCTACAGCCCTTAGTAGGAGTACCTCCTCTAGATTGTACAATCCTGCCTTCTTTTCCTATACCACCCTCCTTTTCCATGGTACCGAGAAACTTCCAACTGTGCAACTGTCCAGAAAAATCTTACAGGGTTCCCTCAAAGTGGGTACCTTAGCCATGGGAGCAGATCAGAAAATATGGCTCTGACAACAAAACTGAATTAGTGACTGAGGAACATCGCAAAAAAAAAAAAAGGAATGAAAAGCTTTGTACCTAGGATGATTCATTTTATATTTCTGAAGAATGTGGGGTGGGATGGGAAAGCAGAATTCCAAATAGATTTAGGAAGCTTCTAATGTTAAAAGTTGGAGAGTTATCCCACTCGCTTTGGGTGAACTTACACGTTTACCTCTTAAATATAACAAGCAGTGATCATGGTTCAAATACACAGAATCCACTTGGGGAAATTTTTTTAAATGAACTTCAGCATTGATTGAATTTATATCATTCCTAAAACTGAGTTTAACTATTGAGCTGTTTGTATTTCTACATCAGTTTTGAAACAGCTTGGTAAATGTAGCTTTCAAACTGCTGATTTGTACTTTCTGTTCTAGCCTTTCAGGGGCTGAAGGGCTGGGAAATTCCCTTAATTAAGAAAAGAATTCCCCCTCCTGGAAAATCGCCATCCCATAAGCCTACCCCATTCAAATCATGCTGGGCTTGCTTGGTTCTGTCATAAATTGATGTTTTGGATTTAAATTTCCTGATCCTACTGCTGCCAATTTGTGAAGCTGCCTCCTCACATTAAAGCATGAAACAAGAGGAACAAGCAGTAAGATAGCAAATTGGATTCTTTTAAAACTGGCACATTTAACAGGAATTAACAAGCTAGACTTAACAGTACAGTAATTATTTGAGCAAAGCCCAGTGCCTTAACATCCTCTAATTTGTGAACCAAACATATCCTAGCTTCCTAGTGCTTAATTTGTAGAGCTAGAAATCTCATATTATCAGACAGAATTTAGATCTGGGTTTAATTGGCTCATATCCTCTTTATAAACTACCAGCTTCCCTTATGGAATAAATACCCTTTTCTGCTCAAAATACAAAAGTTTTAAGTCAACATAATAGATTTATTATCTGATCCCTTATTTTCTATTGGCTAACCAAAAATATTTTTTATTGTAACAAACGTTATGGTATTCACAAAAGAGTCTTCATACTCTTAATGACAGACTTTTTCATGGCTACTGCATTTGCCTTTTTTAATCCTTAAGAGTTGCTATTATGGTTGACATGACTGTTTCTTCCAAGAATTACCTCTAGGTACTATTGTAATTTTAGAAATTTTTTCTCATATGATCTGGCCCTCATAAAAAGTAATATGTCCAGAAAGCCTTTCCTAATTATTCCAGGCCAATTCTGATCATTCTCTTCTACTCAACATTTGTAACATTTCATTTGTATTTTCATTTTAATTAATGTATTGTGGCGGATTCATGTTGATGTATGGCAAAACCAATACAATATTGTAAAGTAGTTCAGTTCAGTCGCTCAGTCGTGCCCGACCCTGCAACCCCATGAATCACAGCACGCCAGGCCTCCCTGTCCATCACCAACTCCCAGAGGTCACTCAGACTCACATCCATCGAGTCAGTGATGCCATCCAGCCATCTCATCCTCTGTCGTCCCCTTCTCCTCCTGCCCCCAATCCCTCCCAGCATCAGAGTCTTCTCCAATGAGTCAACTCTTCGCATGAGGTGGCCAAAGTACTGGAGTTTCAGCTTTAGCATCATTCCTTCCAAAGAAATCCCAGGGCTGATCTCCTTCAGAATGGACTGGTTGGATCTCCTTGCAGTCCAAGGGACTCTCAAGAGTCTTTTCCAACACCACAGTTCAAAAGCATCAGTTCTTTGGCACTCAGCCTTCTTCACAGTCCAGCTCTCATATCCATACATGACCACAGGAAAAACCATAGCCTTGACTAGACGAACCTTTGTTGGCAAAGTAATGTCTCTGCTTTTGAATATGCTATCTAGGTTGGACATAACTTTCCTTCCAAGGAGTAAGCGTCTTTTAATTTTGTGGCTGCAGTCACAATCTGCAGTGATTTTGGAGCCCCAAAAATAAAGTCTGACACTGTTTCCACTGTTTCCCCATCTATTTCCCATAAAGTGATGGGACCAGATGCCATGATCTTCGTTTTCTGAATGTTGAGCTTTAAGCCAACTTTTTCACTCTCCACTTTCACCTTTCATCAAGAGGCTTTTGAGTTCCTCTTCGCTTTCTGCCATAAGGGTGGTGTCATCTGCATATCTGAGGTTATTGATATTTCTCCCAGCAATCTTGATTCCAGCTTGTGTTTCTTCCAGTCCAGCGTTTCTCATGATGTATTTTGCATATAAGCTAAATAAGCAGGGTGATAATATACAGCCTTGATGTACTCCTTTTCCTATTTGGAACCGGTCTGTTGTTCCATGTTCAGTTCTAACTGTTGCTTCCTGACCTGCATACAAATTTCTCAAGAGGTAGGTCAGGTGGTCTGGTCTGGTATTCCCATCTCTCAGAATTTCCTACAGTTTATTGTGATCCACACAGTCAAAGGCTTTGGCATAGTCAATAAAGCAGAAATAAATGTTTTTCTGGAACTCTCTTGCTTTTTCCATGATCCAGCAGATGTTGGCAATTTGATCTTTGGTTCCTCTGCCTTTTCTAAAACCAGCTTGAACATCAGGAATTTCACAGTTCACATATTGCTGAAGCCTGGCTTGGAGAATTTTGAGCACTACTTTACTAACATGTGAGATGAGTGCAATTGTGCAGTAGTTTGAGCATTCTTTGGCATTACCTTAATTAACCTCCAATTAAAATAAATTTATATTTTAAAAAAATTTAGAAAAGAATAGTATAAATAAAAATCCTAAACACCTAAGGAAAAAAAAATAAATTCAATCAATCAATGTTAATTTAATTGCTCATTTTATTCATTTTCTAAATTTTTTCATATGTTTTCTGCACTGATTTGTAAACATAAAGGTGGCAACCATACTTTGTTCTATTTTTATATGATTCCATAGTACTTAAAAACCCAGTGGGAATGAAGGAGAACTAAATGATGACTATATGAATATACAATTTGATTCTGTACCTGAAATAGACACCCAGGAAATATTCATTATTCAGGAATTTATCCTTCCTTGACTTCTGAAGAAATTAGTATATTATTAGTCTATCTTTATCTTTTTTGTAATCTATGTATGATCAACAGCCGTTATTTTTTCATCTCCAAATCCTAGAATTTTTTTCTCACCCTCCTACCGTCATCTTCACTCTTCTTAAAATGATACAGCTCACAGTTGGTGTAACAGATGAAACAAGAAACTAATTAGCAGTTGTTGTCCATCTGTGTGTTTATATTAAATATTTTAAAATAAAACTGCATTTGCATTCTGAGTACTCTGTCTGAAATCCATAAAATCTAATCTTGGGTAAAGGTTCTGTCTTTGTTTTGACTTTGCAGTAGACTACATGGTAAAGCAAAAAAAAAATTTATGCCAGAATCAAGATTATAGTAAGTTAAGACAAATACAATTTTTTCCAGCTTTATTGAGATATAACTGACATATAGCACTGTATAATTTTAAGGCATACAGTATAATCATTTGACTTATGATAGGTATATGTTTAGTTTTATAAGAAACCTCCTTACTGTTCTGCATAATGATTTACCAATTTGCATTCCCACCAACAGTGGGAATTCCCACCCTTTTCTCCACACCCTCTCCAACTTTATTGTTTGTAGGTTTTTTGATGATGCCATTCTGATCAGCATGAGGTGATACATGCGCTATTGTAAATAGTTCATCACTGCACTATTTACAAATACCAGGACACAGAAGCAACCTAAATGTCCATCAGCAGAGGAGTGGATAAAGAAGATGTGGGATATATATATACACACACACACACACACACACACACATATATATATATATATATAATGAAATATTACTCAGCCATAAAAAAGAATGAAATAATGTCATTTGCAGCACCATGGATAGACTTAGAAATTGTCATGCTGAGTGAAGTAAGTCAGACAGGGAAAGAGAAATATCGTGTGATATTGCTTATTTATGGAATCTAAAAAAATGGTGAACTTACTTACAAAATAGTCACAAATGTAGAAAACAAGCTTTTAGGTATAAGGGGGAAAGAGGAGGAGGGATAAATTGGGAGATTGGAATTGATCTATAAGGCTACTATATATAAAATAGTCAATGACAAGGACCTACTGTATAGCACAGGGAAATCTACTCAAAACTCTGTAATAATCTTTATGGGAAAAGAATCTAAAATAGAGTGGATTTATGTGGGATATAACTGAGTCATTTTACTGTACCACTGAAACTACCACATTGTAAATCTACTCCAATAAAAAAAAATTTTTTTTAATCTTTTGACTTACATACATCATGAAGTAATTGCCACAGTGAATTTAGTGACCATCATCTTTTGTAGATACAAAATGAAAAAATTTTTTTCTTGTGATGAGAGGTCTGTGGATTTACTGTCTTAACAACTTGCATATATAACATATAGCAATGTTAATTAATCATGTTGAACATTACATCCCTAGTACTTATTTATCTTTTAACTGGAACTTGGTACCTTTCCATTGCCTTACCCAATCCCTCTCCCCCCTTACCACCTGCCTCTGGTAATCACAAGTCTGACCTCTTTTTTCATGGGTTAGTTGGTTGGTTTATTGAACTGTAATTGATCTACAACACTCTGTTAGTTCCTAGTATACAATATGGTGACTCAATATTTCTATACATTACAAAATGATCACCATAGAGTTAGTTACCATCTGTCACCTACAAATATATTACATTATTATTGACTGTATTCCCATACTGTACATTTCATCCCTGTGACTTATTAAGTTTGTACCTCTTAATTTCCCTCACCTATATCATTCATTCCCCCATCTCCTCCCCTCTATCAGTCACCTGTTTGTTCTCTGTATCTGTAACTCTGTTTCTGTTCTGATGTGTTTGTTCATTTGTCTTGTTTTTTAGATTCCACATATAAGTGAAATCATACTGTATTTGTCTTTAACTAATTTCACTTAGCATAATCCCCTCTAGGTCTATCCATGTTGTCGCAAATGGCAAGATTTTATTCATTTTTATGGGTGAGTAGTATTCCACACATACTGTATACACACCATCTCTTCTATTTATCCAGGCATCTATGAGTGGACACTTAAGTTGCTTACCTGTCTCACTATTGTGGATAGTGCTACAGTGAACATGCTGCTGCTGCTAAGTCCCTTCAGTCATGTCCGACTCTGTGTGACCCCATAGATGGCAGCCCACCAAGCTCCCCCGTCCCTCGGATTCTCCAGGCAAGAACACTGGAGTGGGTTGCCATTGCCTTCTCCAATGCATGAAAGTGAAAAGTGAAAGGGGAAGTTGCTCAGTCATGTCTGACTCTTAGCGACCCCATGGACTGCAGCCTACCAGGCTCCTCCGTCCATGGGATTTTCCAGGCAGAAGTACTGGAGTGGGTTGCCATTGCCTTCTCCACAGTGAACATAGTGGTACATATATATTTTCAAAATACTTGTTTTGTTTTCTTTGGAAATATACACAGAAGTGGAATTGGTGGATCATATGGTAGTTGTATTTTTAATTTTTTAAGAAACCTCCAAGATGTCTTCCATAGTGGCTGCACCAATTTACATCCCACTAAGGCGATGGCACCCCATTCAAGTACTTTTGCCTGGAAAATCCCATGGACGGAGGAGCTTAGTGGGCTGCAGTCCATGGGGTCGCAAAGAGTCGGACACTACTGAGCAACTTCACTTTCACTTCCCACTTTCATGCACTGGAGATGGAAATGGCAACCTACTCCAGTGTTCTTGCCTGGAGAGTCCCAGGGACGGGAGAGCCTGGTGGGCTGCCGTCTATGGGGTCGCACAGAGTTGGACACGACTGAAGTGACTTAGCAGCAGCAGCAGCACTGCAGAAGAGCCCCCTTTTCTCCATATTCTTTCCAACACTTGTTATTTTTTTATGATAGCCACTGTCTTTTTTATAATAGCCATTCTGACAGATGTGAGTTGGTACCTCACTGTGGTTTTGACTTGCAATGCTGTGACAATTAGTTAGCCTGAGCTTCTTTTCATGTGCCTGTTGGCCATCTAAATGTCTTCTTTGGGAAAATATCTATGCAGGTCATCTGCCATTTTTAAATCAGGTTATTTGTTCTTTTTTTTGATACTGACTTGTATGAGTTGTTTATGTATATTGGCTATTAACCCCTTATTGGTCATATCACTTTACAAACATTTTCTCCCATTCAATAGTCTGCTTTTTCATTTTGTTGATAGTTTCCTTCTTTGTGGAAAAGCTTTTTAGTTTGATATAGTCCCCTTTGTTTATTTTTGGTTTTTGTTTCACTTGCCTGAGGAGACTAAAAATTTGAATAAAATTTAAAATTAAAATTAAAAATTTGAATAAAAAATTATTGCTAAAACCAATGTAAAAGAGCATACTACCCATGTTTTCTTCTAGGAGTTTTACAGTTTCTGGACTTAGGTTTTTAACCCATCTTTAGTTTATTTTTGTATATGGTGTAAGAAATTGGACAAGTTTGATTCTTCTGCAAATAGCTGTCCAATTTTCCCAACACCGTTCATTGAAGAGACTATCTTTTCTTCATTGTATATTCTTGCCTCCTTTGTCATAGATTAATTGACCATAAGTTTGTGGGTTTATTTCTGGGCTCCCTGTGTTGTTCCATTGATCTGTGGGTCTGTTTTGGGTCTGGTTTTGATTGCTGTAGTTTTAGTATGGTTTGAAATTAGGGCGCTTGATACCTCCAACTTTGTTCTTCTTTCTCAAGATTGTTTTGGCTATTCATGGCCTTTTGTATTTACATACAAATTTTAAAATTATTTATTCTAGTTCTGTGAAAAAGGCCATTGTTATTTTGATAGGAATTATGTGAAATCTATTTTCTGGGCTCCAAAATCACTGCAGATGGTGACTGCAGCCATGAAATTGGAAGACGCTTACTCCTTGGAAGGAAAGTTATAACCAACCTAGATAGCATATTCAAAAGCAGAGACATCACTTTGCCAACAAAGGTTCGCCTAGTCAAGGCTATGGTCTTTCCTGTGGTCATGTATGGATGTGAGAGCTGGACTGTGAAGAAGGCTGAGCGCCGAAGAATTGATGCTTTTGAACTGTGGTGTTGGAGAAGACTCTTGAGAGTCCCTTGGACTGCAAGGAGATCCAACCAGTCCATTCTGAAGGAGATCAGCCCTGGGATTTCTTTGGAAGGAATGATGCTAAAGCTGAAACTCCAGTATTTTGGCCACCTCATGCGAAGAGTTGACTCATTGGAGAAGACTTTGATGCTGGGAGGGATTGGGGGCAGGAGGAGAAGGGGACGACAGAGGATGAGATGGCTGGATAGCATCACTGACTCAATGGATGTGAGTCTGAGTGACCTCCGGGAGCTGGTGATGGATAGGGAGGCCTGGCGTGCTGCAGTTCATGGGGTCGCAAAGAGTCGGACACGACTGAGCGACTGATCTGATCTGATCTGATGCGAAATCTATAGATTGCCTTGGGTGATACAGTAATTTTAACAATATTAATTCTCCAATCCATGAACACAGTTGGTGTATCCTCTTGCTTATGTCATCTTCAATTTCTTCCAACAGTGTTTTATAGTTTTCCAAGGACATGTCTTTTACCTCCTTAGGTTTATTGCTAGGTATTCTATTCTTTTTGATGCAACTATAAAGGGGATTATTTTCTTAATTTCTCTTTCTGATTGTTTGTTGTTAATGTATAGAAACACAACAGACTTATATATATAACTTTGTATCCTGCAACTTTACTGAATTCATTTATTAGTTCTAATCGGTTTTTTTTGGCTGACATCTTTAGGATTTTCTATGTATAGTATCACATCATTTGCAAACAGTGACAGTTTTTTTTTTCCAGTTTGGATCCTTTTTCTTTCTTTCTCTTGTCTGATTGCACAGCTAGGATGTTCAATGCTATGTTGAATTAAAGTGGTGAGAGTAGACATCCTTGTTTCATTCCTGATCTTCAAAGTGCTTTCAGCTTTCCACCATTGAGTATGATGTTGACTGTAAGTCTGTCATAAATATCTTTATTATATTGAGGTACATAGCCTCTACCCACTTTACTGAGAGTTTTTATTGTATGTGGATATTGCATTTGCCAGCTCTTTCTACATCTATTGAGATGATCGTATGACTTTTATTCTTCTTGTTAATGTGGTATATTATATTAATTGATTTGTGGATATTACACCATCCTTTTCTCCCTGGAGTAAATCCTACTTGATCATGATGTATATTGTTGAATTCTGTTTGCTTATATATCATTGAGGAGTTATGTGTCTGTGTTCATCAGTGTTTTGGCCTATAATCTTTTTTTGCGATATCTTTGACCGTTTTGCTATCAGATGATGCTGACCTTGAATATAAGTTCAGAATCATTCCTTGCATCTCAGTGTTTTGGAATAGTGTGAGAAATATAGGCATTAACTGTTCTTTTACTCAGTAGAAAATTTCTAACAGCTGGCCATCAGGTTTTTATTTGATACTTTCACTGAGAAAGATATTATTTGCCTCATAAGATAGCACATTTATTCTTGGATGGCTGTTATGGCAAGGATTTTTTTTTCTTTTTATTATACTAAGCCAAAGTCTTTATCCCTGTTTCTCTCAACTATTAGTTCTGATTCTGCCCTCATGAGCAACACCAAATAAATTAACTCCCTCATCTACATGACAGCCTTTCAAAGGAAATACTATTTATGATTATATAAATGTTAAGTAGTATCTTCTCTTCCATCCACAGATAATACTATTTGCCCATATCATTATAGTTATAAATATTATATACTGTTCATTCCAAAAGCTACTGTGGAGAGATTAAGTTGAGGCCAGGGTTCATTCAATTCATTTATTGAGTGCCTACAATGTGCAATGAGTTGGCAGGACAGTCAAGAAGCCTAGATAAAATGAGACTATGTCTTGTGAGACAGACATATATTATTGTATCAGCTTTATAAATTTGCCTTTCATCACAACTTGTTTCCTCTCTTTATTCTGTTTAGTTCTTTTGACTTTAAACTCCACTTTTACATCAAAATGCCATTCCTGATTTTTTGCATGTTTACATTAGCTTGGGGCCTTTTACCATAGCTTTTATTTTTATTCTTTCATATCTTTTAAGTGTATCACTTATAAATAAGATCCAAATGGGATTTGAGCTTTAAAAACTAAATCTTGGATTTGTCTTAAGTTACTATAACCCTGATCCTAGCTTGAAATTCATTTTGCTTTACCATGAAGATTGCTATAAATATTCCCTTGATATTTTTTCCTTCCATCTTACATTATTTTTACTATTAATAGAATTTTTGTTATCCTTGTCCTTCTCTCTGTTGTTGGTTTAATCTAGGTGCTATTTGTTCCCCTTCACTCATTATTTTGGCAAGTATGGGGTACTCTACCATCCCCCTCATACTTTCCTTCCAAGTTCTGATACTAATAATCAAATATTTATTTCTCCACTGTTATATTTTTAAAAGGTGCTCACTATACCCCTCCTGCACAGCCTTCCCATTTCCTCCCTGTGCCTCCTACACCACTGAGACTTTGAGAATACTTTTACTTCTCCCAGCTACTTTCACTCCCCCTACTTTTAGGCATTGCTGAAATAATGCTTTTAAATCTAGACTATTACTAAGTTTTCTTTTATAGTATACATCTCTACAACTTCTGAGGAATCCATGTTTAGCACATATATTATAATTTACCTGTTTAATTGTTATTCATTTAGATTTAGCTATATATTTTCTAAATGCGTGTTTGTGTGTGTTTTACTAGCGTTTTCTCTACTCCTCATCTTCCCCTATCTTGAGACCTCTGATCTGGTTAAATTTTTTTCATTAGAGTCATTTTTCTATGATATTACTTATTGATTTATTATCTAAATTTTTGCATTTTTACAAATATTCTTCTGTACTGATAGATGAAGAGTATCTGGGTATAGGATTTGGGTGTTGCAAGCCTTTTTTCTCAGAGTACATTGATGTTAATCTACTGTTTTATAGTTTTTAGTGTTATAGGTAAGAAATCCAAAGCCAATATTCTTTTTTTGTTTGTTAGTAAGTCTAATCTTTCTGTCTGACAGTTTGTAAGATTTTCTCTTTATCCTTGAAATTTATTTACATTCTTAGGTTTAAACTCTTTTGTCAGTCTTAAACTAGATCACAATCAGTTTCTAGTGCTTTAAATCAGTGAATGTTAGACATGGAAAAGACCTAGTCCAAATTTTCATTTTAAAAGTAAGGACAATGAGACTCAAAAAATGATGTTCATTTTTCAAAGTCATCTCAGCGGTAGAGACAACTTGATTCTAGGCCCTGACATACTCAAGCCTTCAATTAACACTTCTGTTTTCTGTCACTGAGCATTTAGATTTTTAGCATTTAGCACTGAATCATTGCTTTTATATGTTTTTATGTTTAATATTGATAGTCTCAAAGAACCATGGGTAGGTTACTTATTCCAAGTGAAAGTGGAAACTGTTAGTAAATCAAGATTAATACTAGTATTAGATTTATCTTTAAAAATGGTTAATCACTCTCAAAACCTAATTAATACTGCAGTTTTTAATGAATTAAGAATTAAATGACATCACAGTATCCCTTTAAGACCTGCTGCTCTTTGAGGAAAGGGAAGCAACTGATATATATATATATATATTTATATATGTGTAAAGCTTAATCTGCTTAATTCCATATCCCTTCCAGTGGCAATGGCAAGACTATATTTCAAATGAAAAAAGTACAATTTATTGGATATTGATCATCACTATTTGACATACACAAATTAGATATATATTCTTAGATAACAATGATACATAGCTATTTTTCTAAAGATAATATAACAAAGTGTCTTTCACAATGTGAATAACTACTATAGTTTAAAAGAATAGTAAAATGAATATAGGTGACCTTGAATCTGTCACTGCCTTTGTGAATTTCATTGACCTCTCTTGTCCTGCCTACATCGTAGAATTGTAAAACTAACACATAAGTGTGAGAGTGTGTTGTTCTTTTAAAATGTGAGAATTACTGTCATTAATTTTATTTCTTAAATATCAACTGATCTTATATATGGAAGTAATGTCATATATAAGACATATAAGGCCATATTGTGTTTTCATTTTATTCTCCTCTCTTTAAGAAAAGTAATGTGCTATGCTCTCTGTTTAACAAAACATAAAATCATGAATTATGTTTTGTTGTTGTTGTTGTTGTTAAGTCACTTCAGTCGTGTCCGACTCTGTGCGACCCCATAGACAGAAGCTCACCAGGCTCCCCCGTCCCTGGGATTCTCCAGGCAAGAACACTGGAGTGGGTTGCCATTTCCTTCTCCAACGCATGAAAGTGAAAAGTGAAAGTGAAGTCGCTCAGTCGTGTCCGACTCTTAGCGACCCCATGGACTGGAGCCCACCAGGCTCCTCCATCCAGGGGATTCTCCAGGCAAAAGTACTGGGGTGGGGTGCCATTTTAGCCTACTGTAATATCCATGGTTATAATCTTTGCTACCTATTTTTTTATCATTATTCAGAATAATCTCAGTCTTAGAAAGCAAACTCAATTTTTATTTTTTAAAAGTAAAAAGGTTTAGGTGAGTGAATATAAAATAAATACAGGAAAATATCAGCATTTGTCAGATGTGAAAGATGGATACATGGGTGTTACACTCTTACCTTATGTTAGAAATATTTCATCATTTAGAATATATTATGACTCACAAAAAAGAGAGAAAATTTATGACTTGTAAGCAGTCCTAAGTTATGTTTAATCAAATCTTAGTTTTCATCTGAATATAGGATTCAGAATTATGTTGGTTTCATTCCCCAGAAATGTACTAACATGTCCACACACGCACTTTTCAGAATTATGTTGGTTTCATTCCCCAGAAATATACTAACATGTCCACACACGCACTTTTCAGAATTACGTTGGTTTCATTCCCCAGAAATGTACTAACATGTCCACACACCCGTCATCCCAGACAGATCCTCACCTGCTGCCTTAGCATCCTCTGTTTGGTGCTTTTGCACAATGGTCCATTCTGCTGAGAACTTTCCTTTTATGACATGTCATATGCCTGAGAAAACAACTATACAATTTCTCTACATACGCACTTGACAAGGAGGCAGAGGTTCTAATCCTAGCTCTGGCCCATACTGCCTAGCCTTTAATATGCCACTTTGCCACTCTGAATAGTGTTCTCCTTTTCTGTAAACTAGGGATAATTCATACCTGTTCAATCTACCTCAGAGATTTATTGTGAAATAACAGGTGGAGCTATATCATGCAATATAAGTGAAGGTACAGATCCTCTGACAGTTGCCACACTTTGCTGCCTATCCCTCTAAACTATGATCTCTTACTAGATCAAAGAGGTAGGCAGAGGAAGACAGAGGAGTGCCAGCCCCAGAGTGTTCAGAGCTGTGCTACTGAACACAGTGACCCCCAAAGACCTTTCTGACTTTAAGATTCAGTGATTTTGTGAATCCACCAGCCTCAGAGTAGAAAGTAGCATTGAGCATATTCTTTTAAACATAATAAATTACAGTAAGGACTTACTTGGTATAAAAGTCCTTTTAGTTTATTTCTGCAAATTAGAAAATTTCCTGTGGAAAGTTGATGACTCTTCAGTTTTACAAAAACAGGAAAAAATCTTTCCCAGATAATATGAAAACAATAAATAAGGAAACAAATCACTGAAAAGTATGTTTATTTGCAGTCATCAGCTAGCCTGTCCCAGGAACTTTATCCATATACAAAGATGTCAGTGTGTATGTCACTGCTACTTTGTTTCCAGTGACTTTACAACCCTGTAGAGTCAACATGCTACAAGTGAAATACTGTAAAATGTGTGGAATTAGCTGATGTGTCTTTGTACCAGCACAAAGTTCTATTATGTGTTGATAATAGTCACTGTCCACCTGAACCACATTCCACATCACCCTATGCTTGTAACGCTTTACCATTTTATTCATAGGCCAACCATTTGGCTCAACTTAATGGAAGGGACCAGAGTGCTGGGCATACAATAATCAAGAATCCACACTCATATCTTATAGTATTTCAATACAGAGGATAATTTGCTTTTTCTTCTTTAAAGCAAAATGAAAAAGATTGATGAAAAATCTGTTCAAAATACACAGTCCAAGAATACTTTAAATACACCCATTTTGAATATATTTCTTCCAAGATGTTCACCTAACCAAGTTGACTTCAAAATCCATTTCAGGGATTCTTTTTTTTAATGTTTACACATAAATCCTTCCTTCATTAAATGCCTGGATATTTTTTGCTGCATAAGCAATTAACTGGATGAATTCAAGGGATCTCTGTATTATAGATTGAACTTCATATCAGCCATTTTTCAACTTTTACCATTGTTTTGTCTTCTTGGGAGTTCATTCACCAGAGCCAAGCAACCTCCAGTATACTCATGGACAGACCAGTGCTTGGGGTGCAGGAGAGTTCTGTCTAGATTCAGTAAGAGAACTTAATAGTAAATGAAACTATTTAGGCTGAAACCAGGCCTGGGTTATTGAGCCATTTGGACTTTTCAAATATAGTTCTATGATTGTATTTGAGGTCCAATCTCTGATATTCTTCTGTGTTAGTCATTGGTATTCTCCTAAATAAAAACTGCCAAATATGCTAAAATTGAGCTCTGCCAGGTTGTTGGGTATGTTTGAGTGATAACTTTCCTCAGTACTTCCAGTAATATCAACAACAACAACCAAACTTCCTTGAGAACTTGTTTTGTACAAGGTTTTATTCCATAAACTTATATGTACTGTTACTTAATCCGCATAACAACCTTATAATATTCCCACTTTATAGGTGGAAAACTAAGAAAGAACAGTTAAGCAACTTATCACTTTTCTAAGGTTCTACATCTCCCAGGTCGTAGCACCAGGATTTAAACTCAGGCAGTCTGAGTTAAGAGCTCACACTCCTAATCTCTGTGCTGTGTACCTCCCAACTTTGTCTCTTGTAGAGCCTCTTGGGTAGATCTCAGGTTTCCTTTCTTACCTCTGTTACTCCTGGATAAAATATGAAATGATGCTCTACTTAAAAATCAGCCCATTTCTTAAGGCCTAACCAGATTAAGTCATATTCCCTCTAAAGGGTCCTAAGTGTCTCTAACACCTAGAGTGATCAATTTTCCTGGTATGCCTGAAATTTCCTAGAACATGTAACTTTCATGTTACATGAAACTAAATCCGGGATATTCCTAGGCAAACTGGGAGGGTGAGACAGCCCACTTACACTTCACTGCGTCCCCTCTTTATACCGCCTTGTTATATAGAGCAAAAAGCCCATCAAAGTACCAGTAACCACTACTTCTGCACTTACAAGTTCCTTTCTTCACAACAAGTTATGCTCCCACTGCAAAGAGACCTTTTTGATTCCCACTTCATACAGAATTTAGTGCTGTGCTCATGTTAATGCCTACTCATGGAATAGGTGGTTTAGTTTTCAGCAGGCACTATATATAAGAATCTTTCCCTGTGTGTTAATTTGCTTGTCTTTATTTTTTTTTCCAGCCCAGATGACTTACTCAATGCCTTGAATGAGGGTATCAGTCGTGCTGATGTCATCATCACATCAGGGGGTGTGTCCATGGGGGAAAAGGTATGAAAAAATGGGGTTCTTGAAACATAAGATTGATTAACAGTGGTCTGGTAGACATCTTGTATCCATAACGAGACCCCTACGAAGCTGGAAATCCACAGGGGTTCAGAAATTCCTGAGCATTCTAAAAGGGATGCAGTACAGCCTACCATCTCAAATTAAATCTCAAAGGTCAGACAGCCTACCATCTCAAATTAAATCCAGCAGTGAAGGTGTTAAAGTGTAGATATTAATAGGTATTCTCCATATAGCAGACAGATTGCTGGGATAGTCTTCCCTCAAAGTTTCCTAGAGGTCTTGAGCAGATTGCTACCATTTTCTCCCCAAATCACAAAACCTAGGGGCTAAGGCCTGCATTGTCACAAAGCTGTAAAAAATACTTTGCATTACCATCAAACTACCTGAGGGGCTCTGAGCATCATAAGAGCAGACCCTGAGGTTAAGAGTACTTAAGTGCTATATTTATTATTTCTAGAGAGTGTTTCGTGTAAAAGTTTTCTTGGTTGCTAATGAACTTAATTATGGGACAGTAACCATTTGGCAGACCAAAAGTTTGTTTTTCCAGAACTTCTCAAGAGGCAGCAAGCTTGTAATTAACGTAGGCTTGGCAGTTGTGGCTCAGTTATGGTAAGAACAGAACACTCAGTCTTAACCTTCTTTATTAGTGCTAACAAAGATGTCGTTTATCCTATGGATTTGCTCACAGGTAAACAGCCAATATAGTAAAGCATATTGGTTTTCTTTATTTTACTCTCTGTGTAGTAAGATACTTAAAATAATCCTTTAATTTACTAAGAAGGCGATTTTAAGAACTGGCCATCCCAGAGTATTCCATAGTGTTAGTTTCTCAGTCGTGCCAGAATCTTTGTGACCCTATGGACTGTAGCTTGCCAGGCTCCTCTGTCTGTGCAATTCTCTAGGCAAGAATACTAGAGTGGGTTCCCATTCCCTTCTCCAGGGGATCTTCCTGACCTGGGATTTGAACCCAGGGCTCCTGCATTGGAGGCTGACTATTTACCATCTGAGCCACGAGGAGCTAATAATTGTCCTTCCTACCTCCTCAAGGGGGAATGAGATGAGAGAAGAACCAGGAAGAAAGAGATAAAGTATCAATGCAGCAAACTCCTGCCAGCCTGCAAACTCTTCCTCAAAAGAATTCCCGTGTACTTCAGTAGCAGAAAGAAGGAAAAATATAAGAGAGAGAACATCTGTTTTAGCCCAAGGGCTGAGTCTGAAAATCAGTCACTGAACACACAGGGAAGTAAGTCAAAGAAAGATCCAGAAGCATTATGTAGCAGACATGAATTTTAAGTACAGAAACTCAGGTATGCAAGAAATTTATTTACTTGTTTAAACTTAAATTCTACTATGAGCACCAATACTATGGAATTGGCAGGAAATTTACTTAAGCCATTGCCGAATTAATTGCCTCCAGGAATTATACCAAAGAACCGGCAGGGGCTTGAGAGGCAGGCAGCAGGGCATCGAGGAGGTACACATCTGGTCACCAGTCTTCACTGGATGACACCTAGAGTGTCCTTGTCACGTTACCATATACCTCAGGTCTTTGCTCTTTGGGGGCCATACTAATAGCACTGAGATCAAGGGGGAGACTGGAAGCCTTAGAGCAGAGTGAAGGGGCCCTTGCTGCATGTGGGACCTACAGACCCCAAACCTCATCTCAGCCAAGGAGAAATGACTCTTCACAGTTGCTTCCTTTAAAATATCTCCCCAGCCCCACCTCTTCCTGCTCCACAAAGCCTTTTCAAAAAGTTTTCATTTTTTATGTATCTGCTTTTTGCCCTAAAAACTAAGGAATTATATGCATTACTATAAATTCTCCACCACCTACAGAATTGTAAAATAGCTCAAAGACAATGAAGAGTATATAGATAACCATTAAGAATACCCTAGATGAACAAGGCAATGGCAACCCACTCCAGTACTCTTGCCTGGAAAATCCCATGGACGGAGGAGCCTGGTGGGCTGCAGTCCATGGGGTCACGAAGAGTCAGACACGACTGAGCGACTTCACTTTCACTTTTCACTTTCATGCATTAGAGAAGGAAATGGCAACCCACTCCAGTGTTCTTGCCTGGAGAGTCCCAGGGACGGGGGAGCCTGATGGGCTGCCATCTATGAGGTTGCACTGAGTCAGACACGACTGAAGCAACTTAGCAGCAGTAGCAGCAGCAGATTGAACACCTAGTAATTGTTTCTTCCTATTTCAAAGTCTCTTAATTCTTCCTAGGGCTTCCCTTGTGGCTCAGCTGGTAAAGAATCCACCTGCAATGCAGGAGACCTGGGTTTGATCCCCAGGTTGGGAAGATCCCCTGGAGAAGGGAAAGGCAGCCCACTCCAGTATTCTGGCCTGGAGAATTCCATGGACTGTATTGTCCATGGGGTTGCAAAGAGTCAGACAAGACTGAGTCGGACTGCCTTCAGGCCAGCATCAAAGTAAAACAGGAACTTTCCTTAGAAAATAGATATTAAAAGATATTAAAGTAAGACTCTGTATTTGGATACAGTATGTAGCAATTTCATAAAAAATTTTGGTCAGTGTTGTCCCTGAAGGGAAAACACATCATTGACAGTATAAGCATTGTCAAATCTCTAGACAGACATTTCCCATAAAGCATATAATTTATGAAATATTATATTAATGACATTTTACCTGCTTGAATCTAACCTAGCACACAGTGAGCCTGTTCTCAGATGTAACAGTAACTTCCTTTCCATGAAATTCTTATAATGGTAACATCAAACAAACCTATTTCTAATGTCTCTTTTTATACGATAAAAGAACAAACCTTCATGACTTTCTAGGAGCCCTCTAGGAAATTTCAAACATAGTTTTAGGCTTAAAAAATATTCTGCAATTTTTTTTTTCTATATTTTGGTCTGATCTTTAGAAGGAAAAATCAAAAGAGTTGTCCAAATAAAGTGGGCCCTTGATTAAGATCATGGATATCTAAGAAACAGTTCTTGGTTACCTAATTTTTCAAAGCAACAATAAAATATTTGAAAACAAGCATAGAGAACCTGCTTGCTATGTTTTTTTATTTCCTTAAATAATCAAAGACAAAATAAAGTAAACAAAAAGCACAAAAAGGCAGATTACACAAAAAGAAAAACACTACATATCATAGGGAAAGCATTGGTCAGTAAACCCAAGAAGTAAGCTCAGAAAACTTACTGAACTTACTAAAAGTTTAATATATATCTCAGCTTCATTTCAAACACAGATATTATAAACCAAGGCAAATCAAAGTCACTTTCAGAGTTTTATCCTTTATTATTTTTTTTTTTTTTAATGTTTTGGAACAACCTGACTCTTTACTTTAGAACTAAGAGTGGTCTGCAGATCCAAGAGTGTCTTTCAGATTCTTTAAGCAGGTCTGCAAGGTTAAAACTATCCTCATAATAAAACTAAGTCTTTATCTGACTTTTTTATTTTCCTTCTCTCATGAGTGAATAGCAAGTTTTCCAGTGTGGAAGATGTATGATCTCATCAGACTGAATACTGAAGCAAATAAGAGAATCTACCTGACTTCTCTTAGATCAGATCAGTCGCTCAGTCGTGTCCGACTCTTTGCGACCCCATGAACCGCAGCACGCCAGGCCTCCCTGTCCATCACCAGCTCCCGGAGGTCACTCAGACTCACACCCATCAAGTCAGTGATGCCATCCAGCCATCTCATCCTCTGTCGTCCCCTTCTCCTCCTGCCCTCAATCCCTCCCAGCATCCGAGTCTTCTCCAATGAGTCAACTCTTCGCATGAGGTGCCAAAATACTGAGTTTCAGCTTTAGCATCATTCCTTCCAAAGAAATTTCAGGATGATCTCCAGGGTGGTGGATCTTCTTGCAGTCCAAGGGACTCTCAAGAGTCCTCTCCAACACCACAGTTCAAAAGCATCAATTCTTGGCGCTCAGCCTTCTTCACATCCAGCTCTCACATCCAACATGACCACAGGAAAGACCATAGCTTGAAGCGAATCTTTTGGTAAAGTAATTCTCTCTTTTGAATATGCTATCTAGGTTGGTCATAACTTTCCTTCCAAGGAGTAAGCGTCTTTTATTTCATGGCTGCAGTCACCATTGCAGTATTTTGAGCCCAGAAAAATAAATTTGACACTGTTTCCACTTTTCTCATTATTAGTAGTGATGGGAAGATGCCATGATTTTTCTGAATGTTGAGCTTTGCCAACCTTTTCACTCTCCACTTTCTCAAGAGGTTTGCCCCTCACTTTCTGCCAAGAGTGTTACTGCATCTGAGGTTATTTCTCCCAGCAATTGATCATTTTTTCTCCAGTCAGCTCTCGCATATAAGTTAATAAACAGGTGAATGCAGCTTGACTACCTTGAACCATCTGTTTCAGAGTTGCTCTGACCTGCAGGAGGAGATCAGTGGTGGTATCCCTAGAATTTCCAGTTTGATCTCAGTCAAAGGTGAGGATGATTTGGCCTGCTTTCTGATCAGCGGATTGGCTCTGTTCTCTGCCTTTCTAAACAGCGACATCAGGAAGTTTGTTCCAGTGAAGCTGGAATGAGAATGAGTTGTGCGTGTTTGAGTGGCTGGACCTTTTCCATCGTGGCCCTGTGAGCACTGTGAGTGCTCACAGACGGGCTCCTGATTCTCCCTCCACTAGTTTTGATGCCTGATAAGATTTGCTCTAGGTAGTAGCTGGCCGTCGTTCTTCTTTTTTTTTCCACCTCTTCTTTTGTTGCTCTGTTTGCCGTTTGTGTTGGGTCCTGTCCATTCTGTTTTTTCCTCTTTTTTGCATTGATCACTGACTTCTCTTAAGCTGAACATTAAAGAGAGTTTTTAATTATAAAATGCATAAACAATAAATTACTTATGTTAACATGAAGTAGTTCATCATTGATATTTCCAGATGAACCAACAAATAAATACTTTTAACTTCTTAGTTTTAATTTCTAACACAGTAAACATTGATAGACATAAACCACATAAACAAAAGCTCAAGGATCCTTAATGGATTTTAATTTAAGAGAATATAAAGGGTCCTGAGACCAAATATTTTGAATATTGGATGTCTTTAATTTTTTTCCTTGAAAAATGAAGGAACGTGCATAATTATACTTGTCTGTCATTATTACTCCAACATTTAAGAAAATAATGTCTATCTCATAGTGAAAACTAGAGGACATAGATAATTGACAACTCATATGTAACCATTTTAGCAGACTACCCAAGTTCATATACACACAGAATACAGCTTTGTAGAGCAGACGCCTCCCCTCTTTAACCTTCTTAATGGAGCAAAAATGAAAACATATTCATTAACACAACCCAAAGGTATATCCTCCCTATGGCATATTAAAATAATAGGCAAAGTACATTAGCTTAAAGTTATGTTTAGTAAACAGTGATCCAGTGTTCTATCTTACTTAGAAATCATCTAGGTTTCCCATGATTGTTCATTAATTAACCAATTTAATAACTTCAAGATTTTAAATTAAAGATCTTGAAAATTATTTTCAAGCTGACATTCTACAAACATAATTACTATTGAAATTAAAAGTTTTTCAGAATAATGATTAAATTTCATTGAACCAAATTTTAGATTTTATATAAGAATTACATTAGCTTCTTTGATGAATTAATCTATATAATTTTAGGAAAAAACAAACTCGGGCAAAATAAAATGCATTTGCCTACTTAACACTGATAAATAAGAGAAAGAGCATGGCTGGATTTACTTATTAACCAAAATAATAAGCTAGTCTCATTTGCCAAAGATTTACCTTAACTGTGTGAACTTTGATTCTTGAAATTGTAAGAAGAATATTTTTTAGCATAGCATATTTAAAATATTATAAATTTTCTTATCAGAATAATTAGGAATTTTAGGAATATTCTATTTATATAAGTACTTAATCTCTCTAAATCAATCAGATTTGATTTAAGAGACAATAGAAGTGTTTTGGTGTGTTGGTTTTTCTCCCCTCTGGCAAAGCAAAGTTTATTGTGGGCCTGTGGTCAGGGCTCTTCTCTCCAAGTCCTAGTGAAACCAGAGTTGGGAATGAGAGGCTCTCTCTTGTGTTGCTCCCACCAGGGGCAGAGACAGGTAGGGGACACCCTGAATCTGCAGTGTGCCCTGAGAAAGGCATGGTGGTCTTACAGTCATATAATTTATGAATATCCTCCAGAAGTAGGAAAACATTTCACACTCTCAAAGCAAGATAAATGGCTTTCTGGATCAGACACATAGTCACACAACCACGTAAAGAATAGCTTCATCTCTACAATTTCAATGACACGGTGAGAATAAACACAGAAACAAACAAAAAACTACTCAGTCTACAAATAAAGAACTATTTTCCTTCCCAGAGGAAGGAAAAATTATTCATTGATTTAGGTTCAAAATTACAGTAAGACAAATAAACTCACAAAACCAACAAACCAGATTCTCTGTCTCCTCTTACCCAACAGAGAATAGACTTCAATCATCCATTTATAGGAGTCACCAAATGGTGAGATCATAAAACCAAATTCTCAATCACTGCTGCTACAAGGGGGACTACCTTAATGACCATGCACAGAAACAGAACCAAAATTAATATAGGAGGCAAAAGTAGAGAAACCAGCATTTAGCAGTTTTCAGGTTTTATTGCTGCTTGGCATTCACTGCAGAGACCAAGGAAAAATGTATCCAGGTTTAAACCACCCAGAAAGTACACTTTTCTGACAATCAACTTTACTTGGCTTTGTCAGATAAATCAATATGGTATCTCTGTGGAGCCTTCAGAATCATTAAGATATAGTTTTTTAAAGATAAAATCATGAATCTCATAAATATATTTTTTATTTTATAAAATTAACATGTGTCAAAGATTTTATTTAACTCATTAATTAGTGAAGGAACTAGTAAGATAGTACAACTGGTTCTAAGAATTCAAAACACACAGACACAGATAGGTAGTCCAAAATACCAAAATCAGTTTTCTAATAGATGTAAAATTGTTCTGTATCTGGAGGAGAATAGTCAATTACAGCTCTACTGACATAATTTTTATTTCTTTGGATACTAATCATGTTCACTATTATTTTTCTGCAGATTAATTTTTGTAGAATAGCTCAAAGATAGCGAAAGGCACAAATAACCCAGAAGGTTATTTGGGCACCAGATAATCTTTTTTACCCATTTCAAGTCTTTCACAATTTTCCTGACATTGTTTGTTCTTGCTTAAATTGAGTGAAAGACCAGTCTCCTTCATTCATTCGTGTTTCTTCTTCATATCTGGATCTAGCTTTCAGAACATCAGAGATCCTTTCTGTTTCTGGAGATAGAAAAAACAAGAGCAATGATGATTCTCAGGCTTTATTGCTATGTCTGGTACAAGCTTTCTGTCACAAAAAACATGAAGCAGTTCTTCATGTTCAACAGAGAATTGAAAAGGGACATTTTTTACAACAGAGATGATTTTTTTTTTCAAGAATAATAAAATACTCTCATTCATTTAGCAAATATGTAATGAGTATATATGCTTCCCAAACTCTGTATCATTATCCAGAGATAATGATAACCCTGCATGTATGGCCTCTCCCTGTCTCTTCAGCCTCCCCTTATGCCTTTCCCCTGCTCATTCACTACCTTCCATTGTCTTTTCAGTTCTACACATGCTCTTTACTGCTCTGGAAGCTTTTGTATATACTTTTCTCTGCCTGGAATTCTTGTCCCTCCACACTTCTCATGACGGAGTCCTCCTCATCCTTACCACCTGTTTTAAAGCGGTCTTTCCTTATTCTCCACTTCACACCACAGTTCTCTATCCTAGCATCTACTTTTTTCCTTCAGAGTGTATTCCACACTGGTTTGCTTGTTTTAGGCTGTCTCCCCCACCAGTAAACTATAACAGGACATCTTTGTGCCAGGGACCTTTGTCTGGTTCACTAGTGAGTCTCAAACACAAATAGAATTCTGATACATAGTTCAGTTCAGTTGCTCAGTCGTGTCCAACTCTTTGCGACCCCATGAGTTGCAGCATGCCAGGCCTCCCTGTCCATCACCAACTCCCAGAATCCACCCAAACCCATGTCCATCAAGTCGATGATGCCATCCAACCATCTCGTCTTCTGTCTTCCCCTTCTCCTGCCCTCAATATTTCCCAGCATCAGGGTCTTTTCAAATGAGTCAGCTCTCCACATCAGGTGTCCAAAGTACTGGAGTTTCAGCTTTACTATCATTCCTTCCAAAGAACACCCAGGGCTGATCTCCTTTAGAATGGATTGGTTGGATCTCCTTGCAGTCCAAGGGACTCTCAAGAGTCTTCTCCAACACCACAGTTCAAAAGCATCAATTCTTCAGCGCTCAGCTTTCTTTACAGTCCAACTCTCACATCCATACATGACCACTGGAAAAACCATAGCCTTTACTAGATGGACCTTTGTTGGCAAAGTAATGTCTCTGCTTTTTAATACACTGTCTAGGTTGGTCATAACTTTCCTTCCAAGGAGTAAGTGTCTTTTAATTTCATGGCTGCAGTCACCATCTGCAGTGATTTTGGAGCCCAGAAAAATAAAGTCTGACATTGTTTCCACCGTTTCCCCATCTATATGCCATGAATTGATGGGACCAGATGCCATGATCTTAGTTTTCTGAATGTTGAGCTTTAAGCCAATTTTTTCACTCTCCTCTTTCACTTTCATCAAGAGGCTCTTTAGTTCTTCCTCACTTTCTGCCATAAGGGTGGTGTCATCTGTGTATCTGAGGTTACTGATATTTCTCCCGGCAATCTTGATTCTAGCTTGTGCTTCTTCCAGCCCAGCGTTTCTCATGATGTACTCTGCATAGAAGTTAAATAAGCAGGGGGACAATATACAGGCTTCACCTAGTCCTTTTCCTATTTAGAACCAGTCTATTGTTCCATGTCCAGTTCTAACTGTTGCTTCCTGACCTGCATACAGGTTTCTCAAGAGGCAGGTCAGGTAGTCTGGTATTCCCATCTCTTTCAGAATTTTCCATAGTTTATTGTGATCCACACAGTCAAAGGCTTTGGCATAGTCAATAAAGCAGAAATAGATACATAGTGGACACTCAGAAATATTTGTTGAACTAACAGATGAATGAAAGGCAAGTGTGTGTCACTATGGACTCATTATAAATATATTTACAGGGTCCTTGTTCTCACAAACTATATAGTACAGTGAAGAATACAGATAGTTATCAGGCAATTGCCATATTACCTAAGTATATGGTGTCAGGAAGACTTGGTACTATAAGAGCACAAAAGAAAGGCCTGGAGATTTCTGCCTTTACTATGATGGAGTGGCTTATTTGGACCAACTCTCCCACCAAGAACAACTATGAAAGCTACGTGAAAGAAAGATTATGGAAGCATGAAAATGCTAGAAAGGACTAGAGGACAAAGGAGAAAGGGTTAATATATAGGTAAATGTAAATGAATTGTTGATTATATGAAATAATATCTTGAGGTTTACATGTATATAAATATAAAATATAAAGTATATGTTGTCTGTATAATAGTTATATATATACACACACATTCATATTTATAATGTATATAAAATATATGCTATAGGATAGCACAAAAAGCAAAGAGGAATAAATAGAGTTAACATATTTTAAAGTTCTTACGTTTGGGGGAAATGATGAAAATACCAGATTATGGTGGACTATAGTAAGTTAAGAATGCATTTTGTAATCTTTAAAGCAACCAATAAGAGAATGTGTAACTAACAAGCAAATTGAAGAGAAAGAAAATTAAAAAACAAAAAAATTTGGGGTAATCAAAGGAAGACATGAAAGGAGAAAAAGGGAAATAAAAACAGAAGTGACGAATAACTAATGAATAGGAGGCCAATAGTTTTAAATCCAAATATAGCAGTAATGAGGGACTTCTTGATGGTCCAGTGGTTAAGAATCTGCTGTGCAATGTAGGGGATGTGGGATCAATCCCTGGTGGCGGAGCTAAGAGTCCACATGCTGCAGAGGAACGAAGCCCACACCTGGCAACTACTCAGCCTGTTCACCACAACTAGAGAGCCCAGGCATTGCAACAGAGACGCAGCACAACCAAAAATAAAAACAAATAGATAAAATTAAAAATATATAGCAGTAATTATATTAAGCATAAATGGACTGAGTCCTCCAATTAAAAATTTTCATTTTAGATTTTAAAAAACAACAAATTGTATGATGCTTATAAGAGACCCACCTTAAATATAAAGACACAGCTATTTGAAAGTAAAAGATGAGAAAAAAGTTAAAGAACAGCTAGTTGGCTATCTTGACATCAGAAAAAATAAGGTTAAAAGGATTACTAGATATTAAGAGGAGGGACATTTCCTATTTCTGTATTTACATGGATCAGTTCATCAAGAAAATTCTAAATTATTTCATCTAATAATAGAGTCTAAAAGTAATCATGAATCAGTAATAAATCTACTGTCCAGCCCTGGGAATTCAGAGGAGACTTGAGATTGAGAATAGAGAGAGGAGGGCAGAAAGAAAGAGTATTCCAGACAAAAGGCAGAATATTTTCAAAGATTTGAGGCAGTTCAGTCCAGTCACTCAGTTATGTCTGACTCTTTGCAACCCCATGAACCGCAGCATGCCAGGCCTCCCTGTCCATCGCCAACTCCCAGAGTCCACCCAAACCCATGTCCATTGAGTTGGTGATGTCATCCAACCATGTCATCCTCTTGTCATCCCCTTTTCCTCCTGCCCTCATCCTTTCCCAGCATCAGGGTCTGTTCAAATGAGTCACCTCTTCACAGCAGTGGCCAAAGTATTGGAGTTTCAGCTTCAACATCAGTCCTACCAATGAACAGCCAGGACTGATCTCCTTTAGGATGGACTGGTTGGATCTCCTTGCAGTCCAAGGGACTCTCAAAAGTCTTCTCCAACACCACAGTTCAAAAACATCAATTCTTTGGCACTTAGCTTTCTTCATAGTCCAACTCTTACATCCATACATGACTACTGGAAAAACCAGAGCCTTGACTAGACAGACCTTTGTTGACAAAACAATGTCTCTGCTTTTCGATTTGAGGCAAGAAAGTGTGAAAACTGACAGCAATATAGACTTGTAGGAATGTTGAGAGAGATTGAGAAAGAGGAATGGGGCTGGTGGGAAACGGATTGCCTGATAAGAGCAATGATTGGCAAAAGAAGGCTAGAAAATATCAGTACAAGAATCCTAGCTATGATCATTTAAAAGATGAGACTTATTTCTGGAGACCATGGAGTTATTGAAGTGTTATATAGTGATTTGATCAGATTTGTCTCTCTCACTACTCTCAAGGGAATGAATTGGAGAATTGGCAGAGATACCTGTTTCAGGAATTCAGGTGAGATGATGTTGGCTGAGGCTGTAGAGATGGAGAGAAGGAAATAGCTTTTAAAAATAAAATGGCTCATAATTTGTGAAATATTTAATATTTTAGTAGGATACTAGACTCTCTTGAATTAGTGAGCAGGAAACTCAGTAACAGAAGTTGCATTACTTTGGAGAAATTTTTTAAACTGCTAGTTTTTTTCTTTATATCTACAAAACCAACTACAAGGCACTGTTGCCTTTCCTTTCCGAAGATCAAGTTTTGTCGGATTGCTCTGGGTTGATCATAACCTTAGGTTGGTTGTGTTAGTAGTCACAGAATATGAAGTTGGAGCAATTAAACTCCCTTGACTTTCTGTTTAGAGCTCCCTCCCTAAGTTTTTAGTTGACTTATTTAGACTCGGTAATCTTGGGTAAACTCCAATACTTTGGCCACCTCATGCGAAAGTTGACTCATTGAAAAAGACCCTGATGCTGGGAGGGATTGGGGGCAGGAGGAGAAGGGGATGACAGAGGATGAGATGGCTGGATGGCATCACCGACTCGATGGACATGAGTTTGAGTGAACTCCAGGGGTTGGTGATGGACAGGGAGGCCTGGCATGCTGTAAGTCATGGGGTTGCAAAGAGTCAGACACGACTGAGTGAGTGAACTGAACTGAACTGAATCTTGGGTAAATGTCCAAGTCTCTCCTCAAGGAATGCACATTAGTTCAAGCTCATTAAGCAGAACAGCATGGGATGCATGCACGTGGCTTCCCTGCCCAAGCACAACTTCTTAAGCCATATTTATTAACATCCTTTCTCAGACAAAGTTCTATCCTAAAAGAGAGACAACAGCCTATCAAGTAATAATTTGTATGTTAATGTGGTTCTTTGGTTTACTCTCTTACTACTTCTATTGGAACGTTCTGTTTATGAGGAAAGGAACATGGCCTTTTTGTTCAAGGCTGCATCTCCCTGTATATTGATTTATATTCAGCATACATATATTATACTTGATACATATTTTCTGAGTGAATAAATGAATGAGGAATGAAGAAATAGTTGTCATAAATCAACTTCACTAAAATAGGTTTTTATTTTCATTTCAATCTTATACATTTTTTTTTCATTTAAAGTCTGAAAGTCTGATATTGAAATGTTTGAAAGTAAAGTGATTATTTTTCATATTTGCAGGACTATCTCAAGCAGGTGCTGGACATTGATCTTCATGCCCAGATCCATTTTGGCAGGGTTTTTATGAAACCAGGGTATGAAAATAATCTTGTTATCTAATATATGGGTTGGTTTGGCTTGCTTTGACTAACAAAGTTTTTAAATGCTTTCCTATTACATTTTCTATTATGGATTATTTATTCTAATAAAGAAATGTTACAGTATTAGAGTTCTTTGAAAAAGTATATATCCTATCTGAAATGGGAATTCATCTTCTTTATTAAACACTGGATCTGGTTTAAAAAGAAGCAAAGCAACTTTCCAAACCTTTTCTCCTTTTAATTCCCATGTCTAGTTCCTTCCTTCTCTTTTTCAGCTCCTTCTCTCACTTAAAAACATTTTAGTATGAAAATTCTCAAACATACACAAGTGCAGAGAGTATAACGAAACCCCCTGTACCCCATAACCCAGCTTCAGTAACTATCAACATTTCTCCTTAGTTGTTTTATCAATCCCTTCCTTTACCTTTTTGGGAGGACAGAGGGTTAGATTGTTTTAAAACAAATTCTAGACATGGCATTTTAGTATACGCCTCAAGTATTAATAACAACAGCAGTATTATCTTATATAATCACAATAGTATTATCTCACCTAAATAAATAAGAACACCTGAATATCATCTTAATTCCCCGATCATATTTGAAAAGTCTCCCGAATGTCAAGGAAGAGTATGCCTTCTTATATATGTTTTATTTGTATTAGGATTTGAGTTAGGTCTACTCAATGTATTTGCTTGTTGACTCTGTATTAAACAAGAACATTTAATACCCGCCCCCGCTCCCACATTTTTGGTATGCCATTGACTTGTTACAAAAACTGAATCCTTTGTCCTTGTGAATGGGTTTGGCTGATTGCTTCCTTGTGGTGGTGGTTGACTTGTTTCTCTCTCTCTCCAGTGTATTCTGTACACTAGAAGTTAGATCTAAAAGTTTGATTAGATTCAGATTCACTTTTTTTCTTTGCAAGAATACTTCATGAATAGTATTTCATAATGCTTACTACCTCCAAAGAGGAAAGAAAAGTAAACACATACCTAGATCTTGCATATCTCCTAAAAATTAATATCTCCCTGAGAAGTGGCTGGAGTTTTGTGATCCATTATAAATCCTCAAAGAATGCAAACATTGGTGTTGATAAAATATGTGTGGCCATGTCTTTAAGCAATAGCCTGTCTGTTCAGACCGCTGCTGCTCTCTAAGTCTGTGATGCATAAACATTATAAAAACAGAGTTGAAAGGCCTCAGTGTGTGGGTGAGCATTTCAACACACCTCCATGCTATCAGGGACAGCAGTGATGATGCTTTAGTTCAGGGTTATACTCTGATGGGTGCTCATGTGAACCCTGAGAGTAGAGGTGGGACCTACCAGTTATAACAAGTGAGCTATAATGGCAAAAATAGCCAGGAAATAGCAGAAATTTCTAGAAAGAAGCCTTTTTTAAGTGTCAAGCCAGACCTCCTGGTCTCCCTGATTTATTGGGCACCTCATGTCAGTTCTAAGTCAGAGATTGGGCTTTATGTTTAAGTATCAAGTTAAAATAAGCCCTGAAGCCTTTCCACAATCTAATAGAATTCAGAATTCTTAATGTTGTATTTCTGTAGTTGCTCCAATATGGCCACCACTGACAGGACCTTTTTATTATTGAAGCTGTTGGATTGGGATCATTCTTACTAAGAATATTTTGTCTTAAGCAAATATCTTTATGCTGTGAGTACCCACAGACTTTTTAAAATTCCTGTCCCCATGGGCAGTACTAATTTGATTAGAATACAGAGAACATCCCATGAGTCTGTCAATGTACCTCTCACTAACTGCAACAATTGAATTATTTCTCTACAGTGAGAAAGAAGCTGATATTACTTGCCCTCACCTCTAGGGGAGAAATATTTGTGTAATATCTGTTATTTAAATCAATCTCAGCACCTATGATTTATAATAAGTACTCATTTTATTTTTAATCTGTTATTACCATTCACTTCAGCTATAGGAGTTCATCAGTTCCTACTATTTATTCTCTTGCCTTAAAGTCTAAAAGCTATTACATTCTGGTCTCAAGAGGGAAAAGGAACAACAGGTGTTGGGTTTTAAGGAAATAGCTTTCCAGATCCTAAACAGAAACTTCATAGTCTAGCAATAAGACAGTCATGATAGCAGTACACAATTACCAAATGTTTTATTATAATGGAATCTTTTTAAAATGAGTATCTTTAGAGAAATCACAGTACCTGTCTGCAAGATTCAAAAGATGATTTAAAGTAGCTTTAAATACATAGAGGGAAGGTGTCATGTGTTCCCTCCTCACTCTTAGTGTTTTAGTTTGCTATAAAAAAGTGGTTTAGAACTTTAAATGGGCTTCCTTTAATTGGCCAGAATCTTTATACTGTCTGAAGATAAGAATTTAAAGTAATTGCTACTTAATAGTAGAACAAGAAGAAATATAAAAAGCTGAAGAACAATTTAGCTTTGCTCTTCCCACATACAGTGCATTCAGAATGCAGTTAACCTCTTTCATTTTAGACAAAGAGATACTCAAAAAGCATTTGGAATATTATCAACCAGATCTACCAATCACGGTTTTTATGGGTCATCTGCAGCAAATATAGCTGTAGTCAAAATATACCTTGGAAATTATTTTCATCACACAGTAACAATAATCGCCAAATAACCTATCTATAAATAGATAAGACAGTCTAATCTCTGTTTTCTAAAATACATCAAAGAATCAGGAAGTAAGCATAAAAGGCCCCAGTAGCCAAAAATAGATGTTACAAAACCAATATAGTAACACTTAACAGCATACCCTATGAGAGCCTTATCTAATAGTGAACCATAATGTTAGAAAAACCTTGGTTCAAATCTTTGTTTCCCCATTTTGTATCTGAGTGATTTTGGCTAAATCGCTTAATCTCTGAGTCTCAATTTCACCATCTATAAAATGGAATAATAATTGTCACCTCATAGGATTTTTGTAAGAATTAAATGAAATAATGGATATAATGCTTAGATATTTCTTTAAAAGTGGTGGTTTCTATTATTGTTGTTGTTGTTATCATTCTAACAGTATAACTATTACTACTCTCTGGTTCCAAAACCTAAGGCCAGCTTTAAGGGTCGAGATGATGGCAGTCTCATATGAAGGGGACCCCAGAAAAATAAAACACTAGGGGGAGAAGAAGCAGAAGCAAGAACTGTAGAAACATTGCAGCACGTCCTGTTGTGTTATGGTTTAATTCTGTGGTAACCCAGTATCACTGTATCATAGCAGAGAAGAATTGGTTAATAATGATAGCTGCGATTCATCAAAAATGTTAATAATGTTCATCGTTTACTGCAAAAGGTTATGCGTGAGTGATCCTTTTCTCATTCAGCCCATCAGTGAAAATAGTAAAAAGGAAAACAGTTTGGGTAGTTTTTTAGTTATGTGGAAATTTCAGAATTCCCTAAAATTTTGCATCATTAAAGTTTCATTTATATAATAAAAATTTTAGCTGAGATTATATGTGAAGGGTAGTCGATAGGAAAAAAAAAAATCACTCTTATTTACTGCCTGCCGCGTTCATGCCACTCACACCCCTCCCCACACCCCTGTGATGAGGATTCCTGTCAGGCCCTTAAGGAAATATAATTTGAGAATATTTTAAAATTATTATTGCTTTAAGGGCACTCAAAGCCGATGCACTGGGACAACCCAGAGGGATGGGATAGGGAGGGAGGTGGGAAGGGTTTCAGAACGGGGGGACACACATACACCTGTGGCTGATTCATGTCAATGTATGGAAAAAACCACCACAATATTGTAAAGTAATTAACCTCTAATTAAAATAAATTAATTAAAAAATAAACTTTAAAAATCATTATTGCTTTAATTTTGTTCTAGTCATGATATTTTGTTTTGATGTTTCAAAAAATTCCCTTCATAGGGAAGCTTTTATGTTTATTGCTGAGTGTAGTCTTAAAGGGCTGAGAAATACTCATCTTCAACCATAGGCGGTTATCTGATAGACGTGTCTTACCAGATAGTCATCTGATAAAAAGAATGATTGGTACTGGTCAGCAGGAAATAAATGCATTAGCAATTGTTAAACTAAAGGGCTAGAGAAACTGGGGTTGTGATACACTTCTTTGGCACTAGCAAGAAGGAAACAAATTAAACTATAGAAAACCAGGAAGCGTTGGTTAAAAACAGAAGATGCTAAAAACAAATTAATTTAATTGTGCTTCACTGCAGGTTATAAAGGTTTAAAGGAGAGTCAACAGAAAAGTATTTTTAGACAGTAAGTGATCTGTATGAAGGACTATCTAACAAGAAAACTGCAGTATTTAATTTACTCATCAAAGTGCTTAGCAGTCACTAACAAATATCCTCTATTTTTTTTCTAGCCTGCCAACGACATTTGCAACTTTAGATATTGATGGTGTAAGAAAAATAATCTTTGCACTGCCAGGTAAGAATAACTTAAATACTTTCTTTTGCTTTTTCTGGAAAAATAACCAAAATCTTTTTGTGCCCCAGGTGACCAGTCCCCTATCAGAGCACAGGATTTGGAATCTGAAAGACCTAGGCTCGAGCCCCAGCTTTGCATACTGTATGACCTTGAACAAATCACATAATCTCTCTGAAGCTATTTCTTCATCTATAAAATGGGGCAAATACATGCTTCATAGGGCTTGTGCAAACGTCAAATTAGATAGTACCTTTCAAAGCACAATTCAGACCCTAAGATGATAAGTGTTACCTGTTACTACATCTTTCTGGGGCACTTACAGGACACTGGTCAAAGTTGGCAATGTACTCATCTCCCGCAACTAGACTTTTGTGCTCAAAGGGCCTTGAATCACCCCTGCAGATACTAGAACAACAGCAACAATGGAATACAACATTGCATCTACTTGTTATTTTTTCAACTTCTAGTATTATCCTCTGATCTGTAGGCAGTGTTCCATTCTCTATTTTTTGGCACAGATTCCTTCCAAAAATAACCTACTAATTCCTTTCAGATGTACAAGTCTGGTGGCTTTGGGATGCTTATTTGCTTTTTATAGTTAATAAATCTCAGAGATAGAAAAGGCAGGCAAAAAATTTTAGAATTTTAAAGACATTTTTAAAGCCCCTTATCTATAAGCATAAAAGAGGTTTGCTTTCTATCATATTAAGAGAGAGGACATGTAAGTAAAGTTTTAGTTCTCAAAATTTATCTGTAGTATAAAACTCCTTAAGGCCTTTAATAAAGCCCTAGATACTCTGAACACCATTATGTAGAGAAAGGATAACCTCTTTGTCACTTCATTTTGCTTAGAAGAGACTGTTTATGTTGTCTATAGAAGATATGACTTGACCTACGAAGTATGTTGTAGTGGGAGCCTGTTTTGCTGTTACTAACAAAGTGTTGTTTATCTGCCAAAGAAGTTACAGTTAAATAGCCTACTTTTCAAATTGCTCCTCTGAGATTTTCTGTGCACAGCCTGAAGGTACCAAAAGAGGGCAGCAACAGTTCACATGTTCAGATTGTAAAACCAGCAAAGTGGTTCTTTTTACAAGGATTTGAAAACTCAGAATTGGATTTTTGCACATCTTGTGTACCTACTTGTTCTTTTTTTAACTTTTTAAACTTTAGTAATAACATGTGTTCACTGTAAAACATTAGAAAATACTTAGATAAACAATAAAAATGTTATCCATAATCTCCCTTACCCGAAATAACCACTATTTTCAGATTTTTGGTGTTGATTCGTCCAGTCTCTTTTTTTAACATCGACCAATTCATTTTTTATAGAGTAATTTTATCAAGCAGTAGCATTACAGGAATACTGTAATCATTGTTGAGCTTTTTTTCTTTTTCCTTTTTTTTGCTTTCCCAGAAAAATTTCCATCTGTTTACATTTTGATTAAAGAGTAAAGCAGTTAATTGTCACTAAGAGTCTGCTATCCTGTGGAATAACTCAGAAAAACAACGTTTTTTTCTACTGAAATAATTGTGTCACTCATCACTTTACAACTTTAAAAAAATCTCTTTTTAACTGCTTTTGTAGGTAGAAGAAAATTAAAGGTATGGTTTTAGCTAGAAATAGGCTAAACCAGCAGGGAAGGCAATGGCACCCCACCCCAGTACTTTTGCCTGGAAAATCCCATGGACGGAGGATCCTGGTAGGCTCCAGTCCATGGGGTCGCTAAGAGTCGGACACAACTGATGGACTTCACTTTCACTTTTCACTTTCATTCATTGGAGAAGGAAATGGCAGCCCACTCCAGTATTCTTGCCTGAAGAATCCCAGGGACGGGGGAGCCTGGTGAGCTTCTGTCTATGGGGTCGTACAGAGTCGGACACGACTGAAGCGACTTAGCAGCAGCAGCAGCAGCAGGCTAAACCAGCCATTGCCTTTTATTTTGATGATGAAATTAGCATCACATAACCAGGCCAAGGGAATCTAAAAGCACAAGCCATTCCCTACCCCCACTATACACACATACACACACACACAGACACACACAGTCACATATCACTGTATAAAATTATCAGTAAAATTATAATTTTAGAACCAACAGGGATATTGAGATTCATATCATCCAAACTTTTTATTTTGTGATTGAGTGAAGTTAGACCTAGAAAAGGTTTGGAATTCTTGCCAGGGTCACACAGCTTTGTTAGTTAACAATACCACACAAGAAACTAAATCTGTTATTCTCCACTCAGTCATTTTTTCATAGCTCACCTTACCTGCCTTTGAAGTGCGTGACACACCCAGATTTCTTCTTGGAGAGGTACAATTGAATTCCTCAAATTTTTCTTTTAACTCTAAAAGAACTTGGCATTTGTATTATTCTGCTCAGGCTGCCAAAGCAGAATATCACAGACTGGGTGGCTTAAACAACAGAAATGTATTTTCTCACAGTTCTGGAGACTAGAAGTCTAAGCTCAAGGTGCCAGTTCATTTGGTTTCTGTTGAGATCTTTCTCCCTTGCTTGCAGATGGCCAATTTCTCCCAACACCTCCACATGACTTTTTCTTCTGTGTACACTCCTCGTGTTTCTTTTTCTTTTTATGAGGACACCAGTCCTATTGGATTAGAACCTCACCCTTATAACCTCATTGAACTCTGCATGTGTGCTAAGTTGCTTTAGTTGTGTCCGACTATTTTCGACCCTATGGACTATAGCCCGCCAGGCTCCATCTGTCCATGGGGTTCTCCAGGCAAGAATACTGGAGTGGGTTCCCAGGTCCTTCTCCAGGGGATCTTCCCTACCCAGGGTTTGAACCTGTGTCTCTTACCTCTCCTGCATTGACAAGCGGATTCTTTACCACTGGCGCCACCTGGGAAGCCCATTTAACCTTAGTTACTTCTTTAACAGTCCTATCTCCAAATACAGTCACATTGGAGGGTTAAGACTTCAACATATGAATTTGAGGGAAACATAATTCAGTTCCTAACAGTATTCACCTTCAAATCCTTCACATTTTAAATCATTTTGTTTTATATTTTTTAATTTAAAGAAATTTCTGGGTAGGGAGGATTATGGATACATTTCTTTATGCTTATCCTACTTGCTAATATTTTTTTGCATTGAGTATGTATTACTATGTAATTTTATGCCATTTTAAAAATAGCAAGTACAGACTGATTAGTAAGGGCTTCAATGTATGGCTCTCGGGAAAGCAAAAATAAATGGTGTTCAGCAGCTTCTGTGCATCAGAAGTCTGCGTTTCACTGGTAAATCCAAATGTTTACACACTTATGCCATTTGGTTGACTATAGCTCTCTTCTGGCATCCTTTTGGATTCAAGGTGATTCAAAAGAGGAAGGCTAGTGATTAGTCACTTCATTCCCTTTGATACCTGAACGTGTAGACATTCATGATTTTTGGCAAATTTCTATGTGTATACTATAAATAACTGCTTGGTTGACTTCCAGGGAATCCTGTGTCAGCCGTGGTCACCTGCAATCTCTTTGTTGTGCCTGCACTGAGAAAGATGCAAGGCATCTTGGATCCTCGGCCAACCATCATCAAAGCCAGGGTAATGTTTTCTGATGACCAGAAACCAAAACTGAAGCCTAATAACAAATAAGGATATGATTTTTTACTGCCCAAAACAAACATCTAGAATTTTATATTGTGGTTGTTACTCAGTCACTCAGTCGTGTCCTACTCTGTGTGACCCTCTGTAGCATACCAGGCTTCTTGTCCTTCACCATCTCCCAGAGCTTGCTCAAACTCATGTCCATTGAGTCAATTTTGAAGAAAAATATAATCATATACCTCTCTTCATGATAGAAAACAAAAGCAAAGGAGTCCCCTTTATTCCCTTCCCACATTATTCCACGACTCCCAAAGGGAATAATTTTCTTCAGCTAGAAGTCCATTTAGGGATGGCTATGTAATGACAAAATGGTCAATAGAATACTAAACTAATACTAAACCCTATGGAAGGAGGGATAAAAATTCCCTTTTCCCTAGGTAAACTTAGAGAGAATAGCAATTTATTTGATCACTTTTTCTGTGACCCCACTGATCAATTTTAAACAGTTCAGAAAAAGACAGTTAAAGGACTAGAAAGAGAAAAAGAAGGAAAGGGTGACCATATTGTTTGGAAAAGGACTACTAAGGCTGAGGAGTTATACCTGCAGCAAAAGTCAGTCAGAAATTACAGTCCCCTTCTCACCACACTAACTCCAACTTGATTTACTACTAGTCAACTAACTATGTAATATAGTTTCTGTGTAACTAATGAACAATTTTCCTGGCAATTTAAACTAATCCTAAGCCAGTGCTTTTCTTTCTTTTAAGATTTACTGAGGTATAATTTATATATACAAGTTGTACATATTTAATGTAGACATTTTGAAAAATGTAGACAAACACACACCCATGATACCATCACCACAGTCAAGATACTAAACAACATCCATCACCTCCAGAAATCCCCTTGTGTTCTTTGATTTGTTTCATGGTAAGAGCATTTAATGTGAAAACTATCCTCTTAAAGGATCTCAAAATGCACAGTACCACATAACTATAGGTAATATACTGTACAGCAGATCCCTTAGAGCTAATTCACCTTGCATAACAGAAACTGTATATCCATTAAGCAACAATTTCCCATTTTCTCCATCCCTCAGCTCCTGACAATCACTGTTCTATCCTTTGCCTCTGTGAGTCTGTTTTAGATACTTCCTGTAAGTGGAATCTGGCAGTACTTTTGTAAATAGCTTATTTCACTTGGTATGATGTCCTCTAGGTATATCCATGTTGCCTCATGGGAAACAGTATGGAGTTTCCTCAAAAAGTAAAACTACCATATGATCCAGCAGTCTCTCTTTTGGATATATGTCCAAAAGAATTGAAATCAGGATCTCAGAGAGATATTTGCACCCCACCATTCGTTGTAGCATTATCCTCTATAGCAAACATCAGGAAGCAACCCAAACTTCCAACAACAGATGAATAGATAAGGAAAATGATGTATATGTGTACAATGGAACATTATTCAGCTTTTAAAAAAGGTTAGTCATTGATCTTCACAAGATATAATTGAATGCCTGTTATGTGAGAATATTATGGCCTGTAGTTTGATTTAAAACATATTGAAAATGATAGAACTATCTATGATTTGTAAGAAGTATAAGCCAATTTTATTATTACTAGGAGATGAAAATTATAATTAGGTTATAGAAATGTTGGGAAAATGAAGTTGAAACTTATCTGTGCCAATATGCATAAGAATTTTAATGTTACATGATAAATTTCAGATGATTTGTGGGGCAAATGAGCTCAAGCCCCTCTCTTTTAGACTAATGAAATCAGTGCTTATAACTTCATAGTACTTTTAAGAGTTAGTGTCAAGGTACTTTAAAACCACTCTTTGGAAGCTTTGACAAGACTCAAACAGTCCAGGCCCTCAGTATCAGCCAGGGCCTAGAGCACGTCATGTGGGGCCTCCACTCAAATAGAATCCCCTTTTGTCATCTGTTTTCTCACGAACTCTCTTCTCTAGTCTGTGCAGCAATTAGTCCAGCCTCACCCCCCGAGTCTTTTGGAGCTTTCACCTTCCCATATTATCACCAGCAAACGTTCCAAACACATTCGGGTTTCGGTAGTTGTCTAAAAGTCTTCTTTTGTGCCTGACCTCTTATCATGAGTTGCTTTATTTCCATAATTCTTGATAATTTTAGTTTTGCTTCAGCCGCTCACATGCCCATCCATTTAAATGCCATGAAGTGCTCCATCTCAAAACTCACCAACTCTGGTATACAGTTCAAGAACAATGACAAGCTACCTACCAGTAGATATAAAGGAATTTAAGCACCTCACCCTTTTTCCTCAGTCCATAAGCCCCTTCTGGCTTTAACCCTTTTCTCATCCAGCCTAAATCCTATGGTGTATCACTTCAACTTTTTCTAACACCCTCAATTTTTTGTTTTTTTGCCTCTCCTTCCTTCTACTAGAATCACTCTAAGAATCCACAAAGTTGAATCAGTTTTCCCTTTTTGTCCTTCACTTTCATTCCCAGGGCACTGAGTACAACTGGAAAAGAGTGTACATCTTTTCGAGTTATCACTTCCAATTTACAAATCTCAGGAGGGGCCAAAATTCCCCTTGAAGAACCTTTTATATCTGTGGATCAGCTTTTTCCATTCCTTACTCCAGCCTTCCAGATCTTCACCGTTCTCCTAACGTCCCCTCCACCATCTGCATCCTCTGTGTTTTGTAGCCAAATAAACCTGATTTGAATAATGGGACCAACATTTGATGGTTTCTCTTCCTCTAATCTTGCTTGCTTTTAAATCCCTTTTATGTCTAACTAATCATTGTCAGCACCTCCAATCAAAATTCTTCAATGCTTCCCATGACCCTAGGGTTAAATTCAGACACTCAAGTGAGCATAGGAGGCCTCCATCCCAAGGCTTGTTTTCCCTCCAATGTTATCTGCTTCCCATCCTGCATTCTCACCATACCAAGCTTTTTACTGTCTCCAGGATAAGCATGAGATCGCCTTCCTAGGAGGGTCTCTCCCTAACCACCACCTTCTCTTTTCTCAGCTTAGAAAATTCCTTAATCGTAAGACTCAGGCATCATCATGCCCTCTGTGAATCCTTTCCCAGTGTCCCTAAGAAGTCTGATTATTTACTTCTTTGTCCCCTTTTATACCATATAAATGGCTCCATAACAACTTTATTATACTATTAGTTCAGTTTACTCAGTCGTGTCTGACTCTTTGTAATCCCATGAATCACAGCACGCCAGGCCTCCCTGTCCATCACCAACTCCCAGAGTTCACTCAGACTCACGTCCATCGAGTCAGTGATGCCACCCAGCCATCTCATCCTCTGTTGTCCCCTTCTCCTCCTGCCCCCAATCCCTCCCAGCATCAGAGTCTTCTTCAGTGAGTCAACTCTTCGCATGAGGTGGCCAAAGTACTGGAGTTTCAGCTTCAGCATCATTCCCTCCAAAGAAATCCCAGGGCTGATCTCTTTCAGAATGGACTGGTTGGATCTCCTTGCAGTCCAGGGGACTCTCAAGAGTCTTCTCCAACACCACAGTTCAAAAGCATCAATTCTTCACAGTCCAGCTCTCACATCCATACATGACCACAGGAAAAACCATAGCCTTGACTAGACGAACCTTTGTTGGCAAAGTAATGTCTCTGCTTTTGAATATGCTATCTGGGTTGGTCATAACTTTCCTTCCAAGGAGTAAGCATCTTTTAATTTCATGGCTGCAGCCACCATCTGCAGTGATTTTGGAGCCCCAAAAAATAAAGTCTGACACTGTTTCCACTGTTACCCATCTATTTCCCATGAAGTGATGGGACCGGATGCCATGATCCTTGTTTTCTGAATGTTGAGCTTTAAGCCAACCTTTTCACTCTCCACTTTCACTTTCATCAAGAGGCTTTTGAGTTCCTCTTCACTTTCTGCCATAAGGGTGGTGTCATCTGCATATCTGAGGTTATTGATATTTCTCCCTGCAATCTTGATTCCAGCTTGTGCTTCTTCCAGTCCAGTGTTTCTCATGATGTACTCTGCATATAAGTTAAATAAACAGGGTGACAATATACAGCCTTGATGTACTCCTTTTCCTATTTGGAACCAGTATGTTGTTCCATGTCTAGTTCTAACTGTTGCTTCCTGACCTGCATACAAGTTTCTCAAGAGGCAGATCAGGTGTTCTGGTATTCCCATCTCTTTCAGAATTTTCCACAGTTTATTGTGACTACTATATTTACATTAATTACTTACTATGCTAGATAATTCTTGGAGGTCACTTCTCTAAAAGATGGACAGGACAAAGAAGAAGGACAAAATATTCTCCCCTTATTTAACTAATAAATTTTGTTTTTTATAGCACATCCATGTTCACAGCAAAATTAAGCAGAAAGTTCAAAGAGTTCCTATATCAATTCTCCTCCCCACCCCATATATACACACACACACACACACACACACACAATCTCCCCGACTGTTGACGTCCTGTACCACAATGGTACATTTGTTACAATCCATGAACCTACCGTGACACATTCATTATCCCCCAAAGTCCATAGTCTACACTAGGGTTCACTCTTGCTGTTGTGTATTCCATGGGTCTTGATAAATGTACAATTACATGTATTGACCCCTGGGTTGGGAAGATCCCCTGAAGGAGGGCATAACAACCCACTCCAGTATTATTGCCTGGAGAATCCCGTGGACAGAGGAGCCTGGCCGGCTACAGTCCACGGGGTCATAGAGTCAGACACAACTGAGCAACTTAGTACGTATCACACACCACTGTAGTGTCGCACACTTTGACAACCCAAAACCCCTCTGCACTCTGCCTGTTCATTCCTCCCTCCCTACTAACCCTTGGTCTTTTTACCATCTCCATAGTTTTGCCTTTTCCAGAATATCATATTGTTGGAATCATGCAGTATGTAACCTTTTCAAATTATCTACTTTCACTTAGTAATATGAATTTAAGTTCCCTTCAAATTTAAGTTCCCTTCATGACTTTTCTTGGAGAAGGAAATGGCAACCCACTCCAGTGTTCTTGCCTGGAGAATCTCAGGGACGGGTGAGCTTGGTGGGCTGCCGTCTATGGGGTCGCACAGAGTCGAACACGACTGAAATGACTTGGCAGTAGCAGTCATGACTTTTCATGGCTAGATAGCTCATTTCTTTTTAGCACAGAGTAATATTCCTTTCTCTGGATATGCCACTGTTTATCCACTCACCTACTGAAGAGTGTCTTTGTTGCTTCCAGTTTTGGCAATTATGAATATAAAGCTGCTAAACATATTTGCGTGCAAGTTTTCATATGAACATAAATTTTCAGTTCACTTGGGTAAATACCAAGGAATGTGATTGCTGGATTGTATGATAAGATACATTTAGTTTTGTAGGAAATGCCAAAATGTCTTCCAAAGAAGCTGTACCATTTTGCATTTCCGCCCCAGTGATGAGTCCCTGTTCTTCCACATTCTCAACAGGATTTGGTGTGGCCAGTGTTTTGGATTTTTGGCCTTTCTAGTAGCTATCTAGTGGTATCCCATTGTTGTTTTAATTTGCAATTCCCTGTATGATGTTGAACATTTTTTCATATACTTGCTTCTCATATGTGTATCTTCTTTGATATGGTGCTCAGTTCTTTTGCCCAGTTTATAATTGGATTGTTCATGTTCTTACTGTTGAGTTTTAAAAAAGTTTTTATATATTTTGGATAACAGGTCTTTATCAGGCATGCTTTGTACAAGTATTTTCTCCCAGTCTGTGGCTTTTCATTTCATTTCATTGACCTTTCTTTTTTTCCTTTTCTAATTCTCACCATTAGATATTTACATGTAGAGCATACCATATAATACCACACCAAATAATACACTTTTATCTCTTTGGTGACTACTATGCACCAGAAAAATATTCAAAGGAAGCAGAGGACTCCTAGTCTATAGCTCACTGCCCAATTTCGAATAAGTGGAAAAAAAGTAAAACATCCACAATTTGCAATGTTCTTCCACCAAAATATATGTGTATATTTACTCATGGTATATCATTATTTTAAGCACTGATGCTCATAGTAAATAGGTGCTTTCTTAAGCTGCAGCTAACTGATGTAATATACCAGAACTATAATGTCAGTACAACTAAATATATTAGTGAATAAAGTATTCTGCATTTCAGTAAAATACCACAAAAACGTGATTTAGCTTCATCTCTTGCTTCAAAAGGAACAGCTCTTTGTGAGGCTATGAAAAAAATTCATTCACTTCAAATTGATGCAGTTCTTATTTCTTAAATTAACATAAATATACTCCTTTAAAACAAACAATCCCATTTTGTAGATGAACAAACAGGTATGGGAAAGCAAAGTAGCTCTGCAGTACAGCACACCAGTTAACAGTAAGACTGGGAGCAGGTGCTGGTATCTTCACAGCCTGGTATTTGCGCCACTGCACTGCCATCCGTGAGCCAGTCAGTGCCACTGCCGGGGAGAAGCTTAAACGTGTAGCAAATGACACAGCCACGTGATGTTCTTATGGTTTAGAACTGGAGAACACACACACCCATGGGGAGAGGTTGAAAGACAGAGATTTTTGTCCTCAAGTAAGCACAGAATAAATTAGGAACAAGTGCAAGTTACCCCCTCAGTAGATATGAAGTAGCATATAAACATAAGTAATATTACATGAAAGAGTTGAATGCGATTTAATTAAGGAGAAACACCCTTGAATTGAATTTTAGTCTAGATTCCAGAGAGAAAGTCTAATTAGAATAATTATTGTTGTTGGGTCACTCAGCCGTGTGCGACCCTTTGCGACCCCATGGACTGCAGCATGCCAGGCCTCCCTGTCCTTCACCATCTCCCGGAGCTTGCTCAAACTCTTGTCCATCGAGTCAGTTTGCCATCCAACTATCTCGTCCTCTATTGTCCCCTTCTTCTCCTGCCTTCAGTCTTTCCCAGCATCAGGGTCTTTTCTAATGAGTCGCGTCAGGTAGCCAAAGTATTGGAGCTTCAGCTTCAGCATCAGTCCTTCCAATGAATATTCAGGACTGATTTCCTTTAGGATTGACTAGTTTGATCTTGCAGTCTAAGGGACTCTCAAGAGTCTTCTCCAACACCACAGTTCAGAAGCATCAATTCTTCTGCACTCAGCCTTCTTTATGGTCCAAATCTCACATCCATATGTGACTACTGGAAAAACCATAGCTTTGACTGTATGGACCTTTGTTAACAAAGTAATGTCTCTGCTTTTTAATACATTGTGAAATATTACTCTTTCAAAAAAAGGAATGGAATAACGCCATTTGTAGCAACATGGATAAACCTATAGATAATCATACTGAGTTAAGTAAGTCAGACAGAGAAAGACAAATATCATGATATCACTTATATGTGGAACCTAAAAAAAGTACAAATGAACTTACCTACAAAACATAAATAGACTTACAGATGAAGAAAACAAACTTATGAATACCAGGGAGTAAAGAGGTTGTGTTGTTGTTGTTTAGTTGCTAAGTTGTATCCACCTCTTTTGCGATCTCTATCCATGGGATTTCCCAGGCGAAAATACTGGAGTGAGTTGCCATTTCCTTCTGCAAGGAATCTTCCCAACCCAGAGATCAAACCCATGTCTCCTGCATTGGCAAGAGGTTCTTTACCAGTGAACCACCAGGGAAGCTCACCAGAGAGTAAGGAGAGGGAAGAGATAAATTGGAAGATTAGGTGACCTATACACACTACTATGTATCTAGTATATATAAGACAGTAAGGACCTACTGTATAGCACAGGGAACTCTACTCCATACTCTGTAATGGCCTACATGGAAATGAATCTAAAAATGAGAAAATATATGTGCAACTGATTTGTTTTATTTTACATCTGAAACTAACACAACATTGTAAATTAGTTGCACTCCAATAAAAATTTTAAAAATGTAAGAAAGTAACTATCCCTTTTATATTAAAGATAAGTATATGAATGAGTTGCTAAATTAGCACCTCAATAAATCTGTTTGATGGAAGGATGGATAGATGGACAAATGGATGGATAGACAGATAAATGTATATTGAGCTTGTTTGTTGAGGTCTACCTCCTTTATTTTCGGTGTTAAAATATCTGCTTTAATTTCTCAATTCATAGGTCAAATTAGACTTGAAAAATAGACTTTGTATTTTTCATCTACCCTTTTCCCCACTGCAAATACCAACTTCTTAGCCTTTTCTCTTTTGACCAGAGCAACCCTACCTCTGGACTTCCTATGTTAAGAACATAAGATGGCAGTGGTGGAGACAGCAGAATGCCAGGATATTTCCCAGTCCATTGCACTCTTTGCACGACCACCACCACCCTATTGTTTGAAGAGATGATCAAGTTTAAGAGTGATTGAGTTTGTTTTCCTTTCCTGTTTTTTCTGTAGTTATCATGTGATGTAAAACTGGATCCTCGCCCAGAGTACCATCGGTGTATACTGACCTGGCATCACCAAGAACCCCTACCTTGGGCACAGAGTACAGGTTAGTCATTCACACCTGCAGGCATCTCTTTGCACCCATTCTGTCAAAACAAATTTATGTATAACCTCCTTCCTTGAGTATACCTAATTTTGTAATTATTGTGCATTTTCCCTTTTGAGAGATTAGATGTTAAGTTATTCATAAACAGTGTGACATAACAGGACAAGAGTAAAAAAGACTAATAATTGTTCAGTTATTCCTTGGAACTGTATTTCTAGACAAACGTTTGAAATACAAATCTAGAATTACAGAAGATTTTTATCTGTTTGTTCAACCAGTAAATTCTAAGCATAACTTTGGTTTTAGGAAAAGGAGGGGACTATGGCCATGCCACGCTGAAATGTGACGTTAAAGCCTAAATAGACTGTGATTCTCTGTAGCCTTTACTATGCTCTAGGTATTGGTAAGTTCTGAGGACTCAGAAATCAGGTTTGCTAATTGAGTTCTATAGTTACCTGCTGTAGACTTTAAATTTTTATCCCCAACTTCTCTAGTCATATTTTACCTGACTTTTGATGCAATTCCAGAAAAAATTTAAACAAAGATCCTATTAAGTGCAAACATCAGCACAGTGAGTAAGTACATGGGCTTTGCCATCAGAGATTGTTTGCAAATTGGCCAACTAGTTAGTAGGACCATAGGCAAGTTACCTAACCTCTTTTGAGGTGTCGAGAATTAAATAAAGTAGTTGAGTAAAATGCCTACCACCTTGTCTGGTACTTAAGTAAATACAAAAGAAATGGTAGCCACTGCTGTTATTATCATAATTATTTTAATAGGTTTTAAAAGCCTCTCTTTTAGACACGCATCACACGTTAGCCTGAATTGAGAAATTCAGTGGCATTTGCCACAGTGCTGTAAAACTTTGGTTTCGTTCTCTTAAACAGTATTTTTTAATGTTTATTTTTTAAAGCTCAATGAAAAGGTAGCAGGATACAGTAGCTAGGTCACCTGAAAAAGATACTGGGAAGTTGGATCATCTTTCTTCCTCTTGAAGACCTGTGTTTCTGTTCATAAGTTTTTATTTTGCGAAGAACTATAAGGGCTCCACGTGCATACACTGTGGTGCTGCTGCCACTGTAATAAGATATTTCCTCCTAGGTAATCAGATGAGCAGCCGTCTGATGAGCATGCGCAGTGCCAATGGATTATTGATGCTTCCTCCAAAGACAGAGCAGTACGTGGAGCTCCACAAGGGCGAGGTGGTGGACGTCATGGTCATCGGGCGGCTATGATGGTCACCAGTGGGAGAAAGCTTTGATGCATGTCCACATATCATTGACTGTATCCTGTAATATGCAACGGCACAGCTAGTTTTTCTGATTTGGATAAAAGTTAATCTGTATAGTCAACATCTTGAACTATATTTCAAAAGAATTTAAATATCTTTTAAAGAAAAAACACCTAAAAATAAATCTCTTAACAGACAACTCTATTCTGATTATATCAAAGCAAATTTTTCCTTTCTTGCAAATTGCTTTGTGTGTTCAGTGCTAGGTCTGATAGCGATAGCTTTTAGTAGACAGCGGTAGGTGCCTGCAGAACTTGTGTTTTTCTCATCTTTAAAATACAACTACTTATGCTCTTAAATCAAGGCTGTCTGCTTATTTATACTAGTGTAGGCCACACTTGAATTTCCCTTCTTAGTATGCTTCATAACTGCTTTACAGAGAGCTTCTGCTTGTTCTTTATCATGCATCTCGTGTTTATGTGCACAGTGCCAAACAAAGAGTGACTGGGTGGCGGCCCTGCCCTGCCTCAAGGAGAGCCATCCCCGCAGAGCATCTGGGGAGGAGCGTCTCTCATCCCAGTAGCCTCGTGGCACAGTACTCTTGGGCAGTAACTGGATACCTTTTATTTGAACAAACAAACTGGGGGAAAAAATGCTTCCTTAAGTGCTGACAGCCTTTTTAACCAATACATTTAAAATTGTACAGAACAAAAAAAATCAAAGACTGATCTTGTACAGATATTAGTGTTACCAGCATTCATGTGGAAATCAAGAGCAAAGAAAAAACAATGTTAAACAACTCTGTACCATAACATTTTCTGTAATGATACCGAAACTTAATGAATAAAAAAAAATCCTTGGTCATTATTTAAAATCCATTGTGTTGGCCTTGTTATTTAGAAAGAGAGAGAAGATTATCATGCCATTCTGATGGGGTGCTGCTTGGATAAAAGCAGTAGTTAAGATGGCTTAGCAAGGTGAAGTGGTATAAAGGAGTTTTTTTCAAACATAGGGTAGTCTATATTTTACTGTAGCATTGTACAAATATAGACTAGAAAGTAGGAAAGAACCTGCAGTTGGTCTGGTCTTCCCAGCCATAGCTGGAGAAACTAAATTTTTCTTTCAGATGTCACAGAAACAAATCAAATATCTATAGTTTTTTGGAATAGGAGGGAAAATAAGTAATGAACCAAAAAACTTCCAGTGAGTACCTGGACTTTTTTTTATCATGATCAGAAGTAAGAAATGGGGAAAATCTGTATGACCACAGAAAATACAATTAAAATATATGCTGTCCACAATGTCTTCTTTAACAAAACTTAAGGGCACTTTTCAAACAGTGGTAACCCGGGACATTAACATGCTGTAGAGTATAGTTAGTAAACCAAACAGCAAACATTAGTTTACTAGTGAACCAGAAGTTAAATAATGGTGATGAATAAAGTCAAGTTGTGAACAATAAATGTTTGATACTGATACTTGATATTTCCAAAGTTGAAAATAAAATGTTCTATATTTTAAATGTATATTTTCAATTTAAAAAGATAAGGTCAGTTGAGGTCAAATGAAAACCCATGCAGAGTTCTTTACCTCCATTCATCCAAGAAACATCTATGAACCAGGTACTGTGTGCTTGAGTTTTACAAGGATGAATAGGGATAAAGCTGACATTATACTCCATCAAGAAAGAGTAAAAAAAACATGTGCAAGTAAGCATACTATTTGATGTGTTTGATATTTCATAGTACATGATAGAATTGTAGAATGTGATAAATGCTGTTAATATAATTCAGATTTAAAGAGTTGGAGTGTTTGAATGGGAACCTTTTTAAGATTTCAACGGGTAACAATAATGCAGAAAGAGGGCATTCCAAAAATAGAATTATGTATAATTAATAATAATTTTTATTTTTATTACAGAATGTAAGGCCTACAAGGGCAGTGATTTTTGTTTGTTTTGTTTACTGACATCCCCAAGTCCTTAGAGTTTCTGACATATGTACATGTAGGCATATGTAACTATTTGTCCCATGAAACATATTATACAGAGCTTACTATATGCTGTTCAATTTTCTAAGTGTTCTTCATATGTTTCATTTTCACAGCAACACTGTGTTACTATTCCTATTATAAGGAGAAAACTGAGGCACAGAGAGGTTAAGGAACTTGTCCGTGGTGACACAGCTAATAAGAGGAGGAGCCAGGATTCAGACTTAACAATCTGGCTTCAGAATCCATATTCCTAAAAACAGCCATAGAAACAGAAAACTGATATATTTGTAAGACCAAAAACTACATGTTTGAGGCCCAAACTATGAAGTTCTCAAATGCCAAGGTAAGGAGTCTAGATTATCTAGAGACAATTAGACCACAATTAGACAATTAGACCATTAGAGAGTCTTCATCAGGGAAGTATTAGGATCAGAGCCTTTTTGGGAGGGGTGGGGGAAATTGCTCTGGCAGCATTGAATAGGATAGACTGGATTGGGGGAAAAACTGGAGAGAGACACCAATTAAGAACTGATCGTGATTGTGCAGGTGAGGAGTGATGACAGCCTTAACTATAGTGGTGGAGGTGATGGGAAGGTCGTGACAGCTGAATGCACCTTTGAACAGGAAAAATTGAAAGAATTTTATGAGCAGTTGAAAGTTTAGGAAAGGAAGTTAGACAAAGAAGACATGATTCAAAGTCTCTTGTCATGGCTGACTGGGAACATGTTCAACAATTAACCAAAAAATAAAGTCAGAGAAGTGGATTTTCTGCAGGCACTGGTAAGTTTAGACATGTGTTTGAAATGCTAGAGGAGCACTAAGGTCATCATGTCCTGTTGGCATTTGAAAATATAGGTTAGGATTTCACAAAAGAGATGCTGGCTGAATGTAATCTTGGGGATCACTCCTGTAAAGGTGATATTTGAAATGTAAGAGTAAATAGGAAAATTTATCAAAAAAGGACTTGCCAACAGGACAGGCTTGCGGAGTATCTTATTTTGGAGTGTTGCTGGAAAAAGCCATGAATGGAATGAAAGGAAAAACTGTAGAACAGATGAAAAAGGGTGCTGCAGTATCACAAAACCGGGGAAGAGAGTTTCAAGAAGGAAGGATGTGTGTTAGTTGCTAGGTTGTGTCCGACTCTATGCAATCCCATTGACTGTAGCCTACCAGGCCACTCTGCCCATGGAATTCTGGAATGGGTAACCATTTCCTTCTCCAGGAGATCTTCCCGACCCAGGGATGGAACCCAGGTCTCCTGCATTGCAGACAGATTCTTTACCTTTGAGTCACCAGGAAGAATAAACAACTGTCAAAAAGAAATGTCAAGAACGATGAGGGCTCAAAAGAATCTACTGATCAGGCAATCATTTGTGAGCTACAAGAGTGCAATTTCAATCATGAGTGAAAGGAAAAATCAGATAGCAAAATAGAAATCATGACTGAATTATTTGAAACATGGGCATGAGAAAAGAAAGACAGACACGAGATGGTGGCTTAAACCAGTAACAAGATGGGGAAAAGATTTTTGTTTGTGAGTTCTGGGAAGGGAGAAACAATAGTAGTGGGCATATTAAAAATTTGAGAGTAAGGTTCCAGATGGAGAAAGAAGAGGAAGGAAGAGTTGCGTTTAAGGATCCTGATGGCCCATTTAGGCTGGAGAAGGAAAGGAACATTCTTCCTTCTGAGTTAGAGAAGGTAAAAAAAAAATGCACATTTGAAGTAGATTCAAGGCAAATTTAATTGTAAAGTTAAAGAACAGTTGTTCCACTTGGCACAGGGAAAGTCCATGTCATATAATCTATTTGCATTTATTTGAGCAAAATTAATTTAGAATGCCAAATGCCAGGCTGGATGAAGCACAAGTTGGAATCAACATTGTCAGGAGAAATATCAGTAACCTCAGATATGCAGATGATACCACCCTTATGCAGAAAGTGAAGAGGAACTGAAGAGCATCTTGATGAAGGTAAAAGAAGAGAATGAAAAAACTGGCTTAAAACTCAACATTCAAAAAACAAAGATCATGACATTCAGTCCCATCACTTCATGGCAAATAGATGGGGAAACAATGGAAACAGTGACAGACTTTATTTTCTTGGGCTCTAAAATCAGTGCAGATGGTGACTGCAGCCATGAAGTTAAAAGACGCTTGCTCCTTGGAAGAAAAACTATGACCAACCTATGCTATGCTATGCTAAGTCACTTCAGTCGTGTCCGACTCTGTGTGACCCCATAGATGGCAGCCCACCAGGCTTCCCCATCCCTGGGATTCTCCAGGCAAAAACACTGGAGTGGGTTGCCATTTCCTTCTCCAATGCATGAAAGTGAAAAGAGAAAGTGAAGTCGCTCAGTCATGTCCGACTCTTAGCGACCCCATGGACTGCAGCCTACCAGGCTCCTCTGTCCGTGGGATTTTCCAGGCAGGAGTACTGGAGTGGGGTGCCATTGCCTTCTCCAATGACCAACCTAGACAGCACATTAAAAAGCAGAGACATTACTTTGCCAATAAATGTCCATTTAGTCAAGGTTATGGTTTTTCCAGTGGTCATGTATGGATGTGAGTTGGACCATAAAGAAGGCTGAGTCCTGAAGAACTGATGCTTTTGAATGTGGTGTTGCAGAAGACTCTTGAGAGTCCCTTGGACTGCATGGAGATCAAACCAGTCCATCCTAAAGGAAATCAGTCCTCAATATTCATTAGGAAGACTGATGCTGAAACTGAAGCTTCAATACTTTGGCCACCTGATATGAAGAGCTGACTCGTTAGAAAAGACCCTGATGCTGGGAAAGATTGAAGGCAGGAGGACAAGGGGACGACAGAGGATGAGATGGTTGGATGGCATCACCGACTCAATGGACATGAGTTTGAGCAAGCTCTGGAAGATGGTGAAGGACAGGGAATCCTGGCGTTCTGCAGTCCATGGGGTTGCAAACAGTTGGACACGATTGAACAACTGAACAACATTTTAGAATTATGCATATATGGTATATTATGATTGTCTTAGTATTATAGTTGATATTTAAATAAAAGATTGTAAAATAAATGCTATTAAGTGATGTTGCATGTTACAGCAAGTTGATTCTTCGGATGGCTTTTATTTTTGAAGTTATTTTCTAACCAACAAAACTTCCTGGATCTAACCCATAACTAACTCCTGATCTTCATGAAACCCTAATAGGTAAGTTATTATCATTCCTAGTTATAGAAAGTGGGGATTTATGTAAGTATAAAATTCAAAGAAAATAAATTGTGTATCTTGTTATCCCAATGATGATGGATCTGTGTTAAATAATGCATTGTATTCTAACAGCCTTATAAGAAGCATGGACCTCCACTCTCTGTTATAGAGTTGCATTATTATAGAGTTCATTAATTTTTTAACCAAGAGGTTAAAAAATTGCTCAATTCTGGCCATTTTTTTTTACAGTCAGTTAGCAGTATTTCTCCTGTAGTCTTTTGTAATAATTCAATAATTTATTTAACAAACATATATTAAGTTCCTGCAGTATGCCAGGCTCCATGATAGACTCCAGGGATACAATGATAAATGAGACAAAAACTCTAGTAGCCAAAAGGAGACATGATGAAAAAAAAAAAAAAAAAAAAAAAATGTAAATACAGATTATGAGAAGTCTATGAAGAAAATCCTATTATAATGTTAGAGAGTAACTGGATGGAGGCCTAAATCATCTTCAGTACTGTCAGGGTCCAGCAGTTAAGAAAGGCAGAAATCACACTGAGACTTCATTGTAGGAGTACTGTTAAATTTGTGGAATACAGTGGTGAATTTGGCGCTGGGAGGTAGTCACTTGTCCAGGAATTGAGGAAAGGGTTCTCTAAGCAGGTGATATTTGAGCTCAGAGCAGAAAAAAAAAGCCCCTCATGTTAACTGAGAGAAAAGCATTCAGACAGAGGAAAGGGCTTAAAGAATACAACTCCAGAAAGGAGACTGAAGCATGATGAGGGAGGGGGCAGGATCTAAAATATAGTTGGAGACAACTTAAGCCAGGATGAAGCAAGATCATGCTCACACATGTATAGGCTCTTGTGTGATACTAAGTACACACACACACACACACCCCTTATGATATATGTCAAATAGCCTAATAGCATGGGAAGCCACTGAAGGTTTTTTTTAAAAAAAGACTTATTTAGTAAACACTAAATAAGTTGACTTATTTAGTAAATAAGTCAACTTATTTATTGAATACAAGGCACCACTCTAGACAAGGGCTCCTGCAGACAAGGAACCCACCCTCCCTGCCTCCTACACCTGTTCCTCTGCCTGTATTTTATTTCCTGGTTAATGGCACCACCATTTACCCAAGTTTCCCAAACCGGAAACCTCTGAGTCATTCTTCTTCTCACTTCCCACATCTGATTAGTCACTAAGTTCTGTCAACTCTACTAATAGTTCCTACATTAACCCACTCATTCCTAGTCCCACTGCTACCATCTTAATCTGTACACCTCTGGAATTGCCCTCCCCGAATTCACCCTTCACGCTGCTACCAAAGTGGTTGATACAGAGCATAAATCTCTTTGTACTAAAACTCCTCATGAAAAAACTGCTGCAACAAATGAAGTCCAAGCCCCAGTCAGGATGGTTAAAGTCCTCCATGATCTAGCCCCTCCATCATCCACATTCATTTATCCCCCTCCCACTTCACTTAACACCAGACCATTTGCAGTTTCCCCTTCAAATCATGTCATTTTATGCCTCAATGCCTTTGCTCAGGCTGCTAATCTTTCAAGATTAACCTTGGACACTAACTCTTCCAGAAACCCTGCCCTAAGTCCCCAGATTGGACTAAGTGGCCCTTATCTGTGCTTCCACTTATCACTGCATCCCATTGGCACCACCCGTCCTCCACTTGATGGCACAGACTGTTCACCTCTGTAGCCCCAGCTTGATATGGTGCCTAGGAAATAGTAGGTACTCGTTACTAAACTTAGCAACAGAATTGACCTTGGATAGTACTCAGCAAGGAGCCAGAGACAGAAGCTGACAAGAAAACTTCATATCCCATGCTTAGAACATGCAGCAGAGGGGACCCCACACAGGCATGAGCAAGTGGGCACACCTCACGAGGGACAAGGGTGGAGGGCTAATTGGTATGGACTTCACTTCAACAGAGTGCCTCAAACTCAGAACTATGGCATCATCTCCAAGAACAGTTGTAAGTATGATTTAATACTCTGTGCATGTTAGAAAACATTAATATTTTAAAGATGAATATTTAAAATATACCATGATTTTTATTTCCCTCCCTTGCTATTTCTTCACGTTTTTAAGATACCGGTAGGGAAAAAAAAAAAAGGAAGTGAGAAAGGAAGCATTTCATCAAGACATCAGAATTAGTAACAACAACATGGAAGAGGTGAGATCAGATTTATGCAGAAATATTTCCTGGCCCTGATGCAGGAAGCAGGGAAAATGGCCAGTGGTCATGCAACAAATATGCTGAATGAAGAAATGAGTGACAAGAAATCTAGCCCATGATACTCATACAATTAGAAGAAGAATTTGTCCATCCAGAAGAGAGCATTCAGGATAGAAGCAGGAAAGGGAGTGTCTGAGGCAAAAATAACAGGAAATCCTTTGATATTGCACATGAAGAGGCTGCCCTTGTTGGCAGACCGAGCCAGTTATACATGGAAAGATATTACCAGTAGACACCCCAATGATACATCCAGTCCTCAATTCTGGGAAAGCTGCCCTGATATATACCCTATGGGAGTAGATGCTGTAATCTCCCTGACCCCAGCACCTGGTCCCAAATGGAAGTTACAGTCCTTAAGGAAATAGAAACCCTATTATCCACTCAAAAACTCAGATAATATTTATTTTGAGAGACTGAATGTTCTCTGTGCAAAGCAAGTGTTTGAGCCTGCAATATGGTGACCCAAGTGAAGCAAATTCACCGAGGTAACACCCTCCAGTCCTGAGTGGTTGATTACTATCCCCCTTATGCTCTTCCATCCTCAGGAGCAGGTGAGGTGGCTAGACGGGTGAGCACCTGCAGCCCCTCAACCATAACGCAAAGGTGAAGAAGGACAGTCCGACAGGAAAGCCACACAGAAAAGCAAAGACAAATAATCACGTTTCTTCAAGAGGGAGGAGATCTTCAGAGAGAGAATACCGTGTGCTTCATTACATTCATTTGTTCATCCAACAAACAATTACTAGGTTGGGTGCCTACCACAGCCTGTGTAAGAATGTACTAGAAGCTGAGGTATAAAGATGCTTTATGAAATTAAAAGACACTTACTCCTTGGAAGAAAAGTTATGACCAACCTAGACAGCCTATTAAAAAGCAGAAACATTACTTTTCCAACAAAGGAAAAACACTGGTTTTTCCAGTGGTCATGTATGGATGTGAGAGCTGGACTGTGAAGAAGGCTGAGCGCCGAAGAATTGATGCTTTTGAACTGTGGTGTTGGAGAAGACTCTTGAGAGTCCCTTGGACTGCAAGGAGATCCAACCAGTCCATTCTGAAGGAGATCAGCCCTGGGATTTCTTTGGAAGGACTGATGCTAAAGCTGAAACTCCAGTACTTTGGCCACCTCATGCGAAGAGTTGACTGATTGGAAAAGACTCTGATGCTGGGAGGGATTGGGGGCAGGAGGAGAAGGGGACGACAGAGGATGAGATGGCTGGATAGCATCACCAGCTCGATAGACATGAGTCTGAGTAAACTCTGAGAGTTGGTGATACACAGGGAGGCCTGGCATGCTGCGGTTTATGGGGTCGCAAAGAGTTGGACACAACTGAGCGACTGAACTGAACTGAGGTATAAAGAGGCCTCTGCCCTCTTAAGAATATCACCTTTTGAAGTTTTTCTTCACAGAAGCTCACACACACACACACACGTCGCTCAGTTGTGTCCGACTCTGCGACCCCATGGATTGTAGCCCACCAGGCTCCTCCGTCCATTGGATTTTTCAGGCATGAATACTGGAGTGGGTTGCCGTTTCCTTCTCCAGAAGCTCAAAGTGGCTTAAATATTAGTATGTTTAAAGTCTCTGAAAATTGGGATGTAGTTAGATGGAAGGACAAATTATCACTTGAATTATAAATTATAGTTTTCAACTCCTCAGTACGGTATCTTTTCCATGGTGATGCTGTGACTAGATGGTCTTTTCTCTCCAGGGAAGCCTCTGAACTCTTCACACAGCAACTAGAACTGCAGCTCCGGAGCTGTGCAGGCTCCCCAGAGTGCTGGCGACATCTAAGCCCAGGTGCTCCTTTCAGGGCTACTCTGCTTTTACTTCAGAGACGATGTCAGCACTTTATGATGCGGGAGCCTGAGAACAATGCCCAGGGCAGCCTGGCCTCCTGTGTTCTTTACTAAGTGGTTAGTTGCCTGCCCAGTAGACTGAAAGCACCTTCTGCCAAAGAAATGTGAGAAGAGTTGAAAACGTGCTATTTGGAGACTATTCTCCTAGTAGACATCCAGGAGATCTCCAGAGATCTAATTCCTCCTCACTTCTCCACAGTAAGTGACTGCCTGCTTCCTGCCACTTTAGTGTGAACCTGAGGGAGAAGGAAAGGAGAGTTGAATGAGTCCTCATAATCTGAGGGCAAAATGTCTGTCCTCTTTCCATCTTTCCCTTTTCCTTTATAGTTTCATTTCCTTCTGGTTTCAACTGGAACAAACAAGAAATCTCAGATTCTTAATACCTGGCTGTTGAACTTAAAAATAATTTGAGACTTTGTTTAAAATAAGTTTTCTGGATGATTTTTAAATTCTGATTTTTCAAACTGTTACACTAGTTTTCTCCCATAAGTGACTGAATTGAATGAGTTTATGGAGATAGTCGTTTTAGACTATTCAAATGGGAGAGATCTCAAACACGGTTTTTCTGTTCAAAGCTGAAAGGTTAGTTGGAGCCACACTGTCAGAAGAGAGGGGGCCCATAACAGTTAGATCATCTCAGATTCAACTACAATTGCGACCTAGGATTTTGATGGACCAATCTAAAAATGTGTTTATTACTGTGTTAAGAATCTTGGGGGAAAATCTAAGTAAATGCTTTGCTTCAAAGTGCTACAAGGAATGAATCTCCAAGCTCTGAGTAGTATTACAGAGACCAGCCCCGATATGTGACAGGTAAACCTATCATTCAAGAGCTTTCACATAATTACAGAAACAACACACATAGAAGAAAAAGACAGGAGAACCTACATGTCAGTACCTGGGTGTTTACTACGGAATTCTTTCAGCTTTGGTGCAGCTTTGAAAATGTTTTAGAATAAAATACCAGTGAGGGCAAAGCCACCATGAAAGTAGTAAACACCCAACACGTAGAACATTTTCAGGGACATTTATAGAAACCCTTTCTGATTTCACTGATCAGAAGAACTACCAAAACCACTTCCACACTGGCGCCCACTCTCTCCACTTCCCAATTTCCATTAAAACTCAAGCTGCCAAAGGTCCAGAAATTTCCCAGTAACCAATAACCACATCGTCATCACCATCACAGGGTGAAGAGACCTTATAGCTGTACTATTTTTAGCACTAATAGGGCCTTGGTCTTTCTTGAAACATTAGCCATATTGGGGAGGTCCTAGTGACATCATGGAAGTCTAGAGCAAAACTGAAGTAATTCCATCCCTGAAATGTTACAATTTCTCATTGCTTCTCTGTGCTTGGTTTCCCCATTAAAATCCTGGCATTGGTTTCTGGTCTGTAATCAGATTTAGTTTGGAATCTGTTTTGTTTTACTAAAAGTAGCCAACAATACTTTTCAGATGAAAATCTGTACTATAATTCTGCAGAAAAGTACGACCTGATTTAACTATCTGCTGAATTAATCTCCACTTAACTGGAACTAAAAAGAAAAACAAGAAAAACTGAGGGGATAAAGCACTAATTATTTTTTTTACTCTTATTTTTTACTTTACAATATCGGAGAAGGCAATGGCACCCCACTCCAGTACTCTTGCCTGGAAAATCCCATGGACAGAGGAGCCTGGTGGGCTGCAGTCCATGGGGTCGCTAAGAGTCAGACATTACTAAGTGACTTCACTTTCACTTTTCACTTTCATGCATTGGAAAAGGAAATGGCAACCCACTCCAGTGTTCTTGCCTGGAGAATCCCAGGGACGGGGGAGCCTGGTGGGCTGCTGTCTATGGGGTCACACAGAGTCGGACACGACTGAAGTGACTTAGCAGCAGCAGCAGCACTTTACAATATTATATTGGTTTTTTAAAAGAAATAAGGGATGCAAAGAATCTGCAAATGGTAGGATAAATTAGGGTTCATCTCAAATAGAACTCGATTCCTTTATGTAGTCCTTGCTCCACAACACACAAAACACCTTTCTCTGTAATATCACTCGATATCTTACTTGCTTAATTAGATGTATAAGACATTTAATGGGCCTGGTGAAAGGCATAAATTATTGGAAAAAATATAAACTTAGATGATGAAAACTAACGCACCATCCTTGTACAATATAATATAACAAAGGGTTCTGTGAATCTGTGAAATGACACTAGCGTTTCCACGGTGACCTATAGCAACCCTACTTTGTTTCTCTGCTTTAATTCACACATTAATTCAGCACATATTTATTGTAAAGTCATAATCCATACATTCATTGACCCTTTAATGTGATTAAGCTATTTTTAATACTAAAATTTATTTTTTACTTGAGTTCTATATTGTAGATAGACCTCTACTGCACATGTAATAATAGTAAAGCAAAATGGTATGAACTTTCATAAAGAATTTGCATAGTCTTCTTTTACTCTTAAGATATTTTCATAGAATCTATAAATGCTCAGCTTATTAATCTGATAATGCTTTTGCCAATTTCCCCCACAACACCTCTGCTCTGACTTTTCATCATCAAGGCCATGTTCACATGATTCATTCTCTGACAATTCAAGAGTCACAGGGTGATACAAGAGAGATATAAATGCATTATTCATGTTTTACATTTATCCTGACTAAAAATTTATCCTGATGAAAATGTTCTAAAGTAAGATTAGGAGATTATGGTGCCAACTGCACAGCTCTGTAAATGCACCAAAAATCATTGAATTGTACTAACCCTTTAAATGAGTGAAGTTAATGGTACATAAATTCTATCTCAATAAAACTATTTGAAAAATCTATCCATGGATAAGATTATTAGAAAGACAAAAACCACCTGTGAAAGCCCAGCCCACACAAATTAGAGTTATGCTGAATCACCAGAGTTAATCACATTACTTCTGTAAGGGTTGCTCTTTGGCTAAGACGCTGGGGTCGTGAGCAGCTGCTCGTCTGCAATCCCCCCACGAGAAAGCGCAGCAGAGCGCAGGGGCTCTCCAGAGGGAAACCGCGAATCATCTACTACTCTTTAGAGGGGAAACCGCAAATCATCTACTGCTCTCTGAGGGGAAATCTTTTCCCAAACACCCTTGAACCATTGGGTGCAATTTGTTCTGGTAAATCTTACAGGAGATGGTGATGTTCCACCACCACCACACTATGAGGTCCACACTATGATTAGTAACTACTGCTGTTTTTTTAAAAAAATACTGATATTTAATGTCATGGGAAAATATTAGTATATATTACATATATGAAGCAATTTTAAAACTTCCAGCTTTACAGATATAGGGTATATATGTCTATGGATATACATATATATAGAGAGAGAGACATATATATTGATATAGATGGAGCTATACCAAAACTTTAATACTATCTTTAGGTATTAAGAGTAAGCTTAGTAAATAGTTAACAGCTGACCCTGCTTTTGAACCACTGACAAGATGTGTTGTGTGAGTGCACGGCCACACAACTGGTTTCACAGAAGAATTCATACACTTTAAGAATTGTTAAATACTGCTGTCCCAACTAATTAACTGAGATAACTGAAGAGATTAGGGATGGGGGTTTTGGTGTACAAAGTGTTAATCTCAAACCACAGTTACAACAAAACTAGTTAACATTCAGCACACTTTTACCAGCCATACGCATAATCCAAAAGTACCAAAGTATTTCCAGAGCAAGTGCTTAGCAACAAACAATTTTCAAAAATCCTATCACATCAGAGAAGATAAAGGATTCTATTTCATTTCCTGCTCCTTGGCTGATCCCACCCTTTGTTCCACGGTTCAAAGGGGATGCAAGAGGCCAGGCCTGCTCTTGGTGGCCAGTCCCCTGGAACCCTTCCTTCCTCTCATTCTCTCCTCCCTCTCGGTGGCCCTGGATCCAAGCTGCTCTTGTTCCCCTGAGAGATCATTCGCCCTCTGGAGGCTTTTTTCTCATATCCAGGAATTCTGGGAGCCACATAAATGACTGCACTGGGAAAGGGCCACAGGGCATATACAGAATAGTATGCGTTTGTGAACAGCAGATAAACCCTCCAACATGTGGATGTTGTCACTTTGTCAGAGTGATTTTTTTTAATGTGCACTTTATCACCCACTTCTGGATGAGCAAGAGTCAACTACTACATTTTATCAAATCTAAAATCGATCGTTTATAAGATATAATATTTTATGGGCCAATGAAAAAGAAAAATGCAGCTAATTATATAACTCAATGCCTTCTTACAGCTTGGAATTTTCCACATGGTATTTATCTATTACCCTCTGTGCCCTCACCCTCTGTTTCTTAGAGGAGTGCTCCATGCTAGTCTCTGGGGCCTTCTTCCAAGCCTCTGATGTGCATTCTGCAAGTTTTACACTGAAACTTTCTTGTTACCAGAAAGGGTCAACAAGAGACTTTAAGGTATTCATTAAGGTCACATTTTAAATGGCAATTAAATGTAACCCAGGTAGTACAACCTATGTATATAATTTAACATGAACAACCATGACACATGCAACCAAGTGACAACCACCAGGAGAGTCTGTCCCCCCTGCACACACACACACACACCCCATGAAGAGTGATCACAAGACATACTCCACTTCAGTTTTTAAGCTGAGGAAAAATGTGTTCCTTAGAATGAATGAAACTTGGGAAATATGAAACTAATGGTGATCAAGAAGGAACCCAGTCCAGCAAACAATGGGGAGAGTGTACCTCCGGACGTGGGATCAGGCGTGGTGCATCAGTGCGAGCACCGTGCAGGTGCTCCCTGCGCGGTAGGCATGCTGGTCAGTGTTTTTTTAAGCATCATTGTGTCCAGTGGGCTCAACACTGAGTTGAGTCAGATGGTTTTATCCTCATTTTACAGATGAGGAAATTGATCTCAGAGATGTTAAGTAACACACCAAGGTCACAAAGGAGCAGGTGACAGAGCCCAAATACGAACCTCGATGTGTCTGACTCCAGAATCCTTTATATCCCCACCACACCAGTTTCCATGCTGGTCTTAACAGCACTTGAGTTCTGAGAGCAATTACACTTGTAGTTGGTCTGGTCCCACCTGAAGGGGGTTACTTCAGAATTTTATGGAGAGGAAAAAGGACTGTCTACAGTGACTCACAATATATGGCATGAAAACTACACACTAGTGATGAAGTGGTGAGATGAGCATATGTAAGTGTATGTAGATACACAGCTACCAGCTGGGAATAGAGAGAGTTGAATAGGGTGCTCTGGCTCTTTATAGGAAGAAATACCCAGGCTTCTCAGGACCCTACATTGCACAATGGTTATTTAAGTCTATATTACTAGCCACCTCATATTATCAAATACCCTCATTGACTATAGGAACCCAGGATTTCACTTATTTGGCAGTTTCAGGCCTGCTGCAAGCTACACACTCATGATTGTCTGGCTCTACTCACTGAAAACCATGATCAAGACCATTGAAAACAGCTCAGCTCAAATACAGACAGCAGCTCTCTGACCACTGATAGAGTTAATGAAACTCTTTCTAAGGCATGGATCTCATGTGTGAAATGAAAGTAAGGATTAGCGTTGACATTTTCTTCCTTTATATATGCCTATTTTCCATTTTTGTTTCCTTTACAAAAGACTTCATCATGAAAAAGAGGAAGCCCAAACTCAAGTGAGTTAAAACTTTGCCTCCAAAAGGATTGTGGCTTGGCCCTGAGTTGAGGTAAGAGGTGATGGTGCATATGGGGGTTAGGAGGGGACCTCATGAAACTACTTCTCTTGATCTCTCTGCCTTTAGCTCTCCTTTCCAGGCTTTTCTTTTTTGTTTTTAGCTGCACCAGGTCTTAGCTGTGGTGTATGGGATACTTTAGTTGCAGCGTGCAGACTCTTAGTTGCAGCGTGTGAGATCCAGTTCCTTGATTAGGGATCAAATCTGGGCCCCCTGCATTGGAAACATGGAGTCTTAGCCATTGGACCACCAGGAAGTCCCTCCAGGCTTTCTTTTTCTCTTTTCCTCTTCTGGGAAAGATAAGACGCTGTACCAAAGACATTGCTTACAGGGATCAACGCGTCTAGACCTCAGGCAGCGATATGGGAACTGACAGAAAAGAGTCTGTCTGGGCTGAGAGGGATGAAAGTGACATGACACTTGCTCTGGGAAATGAAGGGTGAATAGCTGCTGTGATACTGCTGATGACCCTGACCTGAAAGCCTGCTGACCTTTGCTTTCCTTCCTCTGTCTTCCTTTCTCTCATCTGAAAGTGTGCTTTTCTTATGATTTCTTGTCATATCCTAGGAAATCCCCATATATTTAGGCCCCCAATAATCCAATTAATGTTTTCATCCATCTTCCCTCCTCCAACCTCTCACTTCCTTCTTCCTTGTATTATTATTCCCATCCATCTTTCCAAGCACTCAAGGCAGGACTGAACTGTAGGCAATGACATAAACTTCTCTCATCAGTCTGTGAGGTTCTGATTCATGGTGTGGGGACTTAAAACCTCGGGTAAGTTACTTTCCCTCTCCAAGCCTCATGATGTATAAAATGAGCGTCTCAATAATGCTGCTTCATAGTGCTTTTATAATCAAATGAGATAGCACACATAAAGCTGTTATAGCGTGCCACAAAGCAAGAACTAAATAAATGTGGCTGATTATTGTTTTCCATCCTCTGTTTCAGCTTGTCATTTTCTCTCTCTCTTTTATTCCTGAATGATCTTTTTTCTGTCTCATTCTATCTACATTTTGGCTCCTCTGGACTATCATTTCCTCTTGGCTCATTTTACTTCCCATGTGTTCATGTAAGATGCACTGAAGTTGGGGTGGGGAGGGGACATTGTGTTGTCAACAGCAGAAGGTCTGATGGGAAATTCCCGGAGTCACATATTCATGAGCTGTCAAGCAGCGGTGGTCTCTGTGCCCCCACGCTCTGGCTGGGGAGGAGATGAGACATGTTCACTACCCTCTAGCTTGGTCAGGGGAAGGAAGAGAAGGATCTCTGAGAAAGGACTGAGGTGGAAATAAATATTCAGGGCCTACCGCTTGCCAATCAAGGACCCTTCCTCTGATCTGGCATGGAGTTTGTGAAGGGGAATGAGTGATCTTTTGAAGGCTTGAACAGAATTGCCTTCTGGGGCCTTGTTCCCTTCTTGGAATTCTGTGATTTCTGGCAGATGAAAGATCAAATCCAATGATATAGAGCCACTGTGTTGAAGCAGTTGTGAAGAGAGAGCGGAGAGACAACAGGAGTTGCAAAGCTGTCAGTGACTAGACAGAATCCACTGTTCACTAAGCCTCAGTCATAGATGAACGTTTTAGGAAGAAATGGTCTCAGGTTAGGATGGCTTTTATACTCTAATTACAATAAAAGGCTTGAGACCTATGCAATACAGGAAGGATAGTGGTAGCATTATTTAGGAAGATAGAAAATAATGGTTTGGGTAGGGGGAAATATGCTGAGAGTCTTCCCTTCACCACCCTAACTAATTCCTGCTGCTAGCATGACACCCCAGACACTTTTTGTCACATGGATCTGATCCAGAGTCTTTGTAACCCTTATCATCCAACATTTTTACTTGCTTACTCTGTCTCTCCAGAGAGAGTAACCTACATGAAAGTGAAAATGTTCATCGCTCAGTCGTTTCTGACTCTGCAACCCCATGGACTATAGCCCGCCAAGCTCCTCTGTCCATGAGTTTCTCCAGGCAAGAATATTGGAGTGGGTTGCTACTGCCTTCTCCAGGGGATCTTCCCAACCCAGGGATCAAACCTGGGTCTCCTGCACTGCAGGCATACTCTTTACCATCTAAGCCAACAGGAAGTATGTCTGAGGGCAGGCGTATTATGTCTGATTCAGATGGATCTCCAGTGCCCAGCACAGTGCCTGGAATACCATCAATGTGGATAAAACATGTTGAATTAATGAGGCAACTTAATTATTATGTTAAATGTTCTCTGTCTCTATTCATTGTACATCCATTCCTTCATTTTCCTGAGGTTTATACATAAGCACAATGAAGAAGAGTAACAGGAAATCTCCCACAAGGATCGACGAGAAAGATGACATCTGTGTCCCAGACTCCAAGGATCCAGGAGAGCTTCAAAATATGTTGAATGGAGGAGAATACGCCCCTTTTGTATCTCCTCCCATATTAGAGAGCAATTTTATCCAGGTAAATGATAATTAAACCCTGAATTAAGTTCCAATAACCTCAATAATTAATTTTCTCAAAGACAATGGAAAAGGTTGGAAAAATTATTTTAATATTTTAAAAGGGACTGTGTGATAGAATTAAAAGGGATAGTTTGGTAACTTCAAACAATCTAAACTAATTATAATGTAAAAGGAAAATTCATTTCAAATTTCCCCAACAAACTCTAACCTAGAAATTCTGTCCCAACTCTACTGAAATTTTTCTATAATCTTCCCAAAATTACATAAAAGAACATAGTCATTTTAAAATATTCTGCCATGGGAAAGCATTCAGATAACTCCTTTCTTAACTTAGGAGACATTTTAAAGAATAATATCTGTGACACAACTGGGGATTAAAATACATTTTCCTTCTTAGTTCTGAAGAAAAATATACTTGTTAAATTGTATCAAGGAGAGAAGTTTCCTTCTCCTAAAAATGTACCTACATTATGAATGAAACCACACTTCAATGCATTTGGGAGCAGTTCTAAATTTCCTCTAAACATTCAACATTAAACTATTCAGACAGAGGGTTCCATAATAGTCCAGTGGTTATGATTCAGTGCTTCCGCTGCAGGGGCACATTTTTGATCCCTGGTCCTGGAAGTTTCGCATGCTATAAGGTGCCAAAAAAGAAAAGAAAAAAAATTCAGACAGAGAAATGGAGAACTGAATTAAATGATGTAGGGCATACCCTTAAACTTCTTGAAAGTGTCACAACCAAGTCAAACACAAAACACACCCATTTAAGCAGCTCCTCAGCTGATTCTACGTATAAATGACAACATATACGTGTCCTCTGCACTGATGGGAGAGCTCTTCACCTCCAGGAAGTCATAGGGAGGGAGGTGACGCCTCGAAGAATACCAATGTTTAAGTCATACCCCAAAACGCACGTGAGGTCATATTTTGATGTAATTCACCTTCTGTGTGCTTCTTTCCTAATTATCTTTTTATTTTTCTTCTGCACCTTTCTCAAATAATCATTTTCAAGCTTTAATGAACACTGAGGGAGGCAGTCAGCTTTCGATAACTTAGATATGTCCCCATGTCATAACTAGATAAGTTACTCTCTTCAACACACACAACCTCTTATGATTGCTATGTCTTTGGCAGCAAGTTATCAAGGTACTTGATTGAAGTGTGAGTGAAAAAGAACACTGATTATCTCAAGTAAAGTGGTGGCTCAGATGTAAGGAGTCTGCCTGCAATGCAGGAGACTCAGGTTTGATCCCTGGGTAGGGAAGACCCCCTGGAGAAGAGAATGGCTACCCACTCCAGCATTCTTGCCTCGAGAATCTCATTGGCAGAGGAGCCTGGGGGCTGGGGCCAGTGGGTTCGCAAAGAGTTGGATACAACTGAGCGACTAACACAGATACAGATTGAAAGAACCACAGGGCTGCAACTCATTCACAGGAGCCATCAGGGTCCTGGCTTCTCTCTTTTTGTCCAGTCAGTTCAGTTCAGTTCAGTTCAGTCTCTCAGTTGTGTCCAACTCTTTGCGACCCCATGAATCACAGCACGCCAGGCCTCCCTGTCCATCACCAACTCCTGGAGTTCACTCAGACTCACATCCATCCAGTCGGTGATGCCATCCAGCCATCTCATCCTCTGTCGTCCCCTTCTCCTCCTGCCCCCAGTCCCTCCCAGCATCAGAGTCTTTTCCAATGAGTCAACTCTTCGCATGAGGTGGCCAAAATACTGGAGTTTCAGCTTTAGCATCATTCCTTCCAAAGAAATCCCAGGGCTGATCTCCTTCAGAATGGACTGGTTGGATCTCCTTGCAGTCCAAGGGACTCTCAAGAGTCTTCTCCAACACCACAGTTCAAAAGCATCAATTCTTCAGCACTCAGCTTTCTTCACAGTCCAACTCTCACATCCATACATGACCACTGGAAAAACCATAGCCTTGACTAGATGGACCTTTGTTGGCAAAGTAATGTCTCTGCTTTTCAATATGCTGTCTAGGTTGGTCATAACTTTTCTTCCAAGGAGTAAGCATCTTTTAATTTCATGGCTGCAGTCACCATCTGCAGTGATTTTGGAGCCCCCAAAAATAAAGTCTGACACTGTTTCCACTGGTTCCCCATCTATTTCCCTCCCTTCAGGACATCACATGCGAGCAGGACGTGACAAGCTGCCAGAAACAGATGGGATACATCTCCCCTCTGCAACTGTGAGAGCTGAGACCCCTTTCCCAGAGCCACTGGGAGGCTCTGTCCCATTTGCCAGGCCTGAGTCACATACCCCTGCAGAGAGCAATCACTGGCCAGGGGATGGGATCTCCGTGACTAGTTTGGGTGGATGAGGAGTTTGCTCCTCAGCTGGCGCCCCATCCCTGAGGTGTAGATCCTGAACAAAACCAGAATTCTATTAATCAGGAAGAATAGGAGCATGGCTTTGGGTAGCTAATCAATAGTGTAGGCTATAATCTCCTTCTAAATATATTTGTTTTTCAGTAATTTACTTTTCTGCAGCAGTTAATATGCAGCTGAGAAACCAAGTGTTTCCCCTCTCTGGCTTCCTTCACATCCCTGTCCACCCACTTTCCAGTCTCTTCCTCTTCCAGCCAGCAGAGATTCTCCTGGGTGTCCGGCCAGTCCATGTCCCATGTTGCTCAGGTGTGATTTAGTGGCCCTTCCTCAGGGGACCTTTTCTGACTCTATGGCCAGGGTGTACTGAGCTGGCTGATTGGTAAGAGTTCAGGAAGTTTACAAGTCAGTTGTTAAACACAGTCATCATAAAAAATTAAATAGCATAACCTTATAAATAAAACTATATTCAGAACAAAGGCAACAAATGCTCAAAATCCATCCTTCATTCTACTACATTTTACTATTATCTTAGGGTTATGCATACAAGAGATCCAACCAGTCCATTCTGAAGGAGACCAGCCCTGGGATTTCTTTGGAAGGAATGATGCTAAAGCTGAAACTCCAGTACTTTGGCCACCTTATGCAAAGAGTTGACTCATTGGAAAAGACTCTGATGCTGGGAGGGATTGGGGGCAGGAGGAGAAGGGGACGACAGAGGATGAGATGGCTGGATGGCATCACCGACTCAATGGATGTGAGTCTGAGTGAACTCCGGAAGTTGGCGATGGACAGGGAGGCCTGGCGTGCTGCAATTCATGGGGTCACAAAGAGTCGGACATGACTGAGCGACTGAACTGAACTATGGATACAAGAGTTTGACTTCTGTGAGAACCACTTGGCTGTATGGACTACAACATAGAACAGTATATGACTGTAAATTGTCTGCTACAGTCTATAATAAACATATCTTCTCTGAGAAAGGTAATTACACACGTACCTGCCTTCTTCCCCACTAAGTCAAGTTTTCTGTCATGAACCCCACAGCACAGTACCCTGAACTTGTGCTCAATAACACTTTAGACACTTAGTGACATACTTGTTTAATGTTCATTTTCCCTGGTGGACCCCAGAGATCAGGGACCATGTCTATTCATTGTGATATCTCTAAGAAGTCACATGAGCAAAGCATCATGGTTCAGTTCAGTTCAGTTCAGTTGCTCAGTTGTATCTGACTCTTGGCGACCCCATGGACTGCAGCACGCCTGGCTTCCCTGTCCATCACCAACTCCCGGAGTTTTCTCAAACTCCTGTCCATTGAGTTGGTGATGCCATCCAACCATCTCATCCTCTGTCATCCCCTTCTCCTCCCGCCTTCAATCTTTCCCAGCATCTGGGTCTTTTCCAATGAGTCAGCTCTTCACATCAGGTGGCCAAAGTATTGGAGTTTCAGCTTCAACAGCAGTCCTTCCAAAAAACAACCAGGACTGATCTCCTTTAGAATGGACTGGTTGGATCTCCTTGCAGTCCAAGGGACTCTCAAGAGTTCTTCTCCAACACCACAGTTCAAAAGCATCAATTCTTCAGCACTCAGCTTTCTTTATAGCATCATGGTTCATCTCTCCTTTGTTCCTACACTGTTTGGGTAAGTGAGGTTGTTGAGGCCACAGACCTTATCAGAACGTCCCTCTTCCTTTTCTCTGCCTTAGGTCAACAGGAGAGGTGAATCCATTTACCTTCATAACCGAGCCAACTGGGTGACTGTAGGCATCTGCTCTTCCAATCCCACCATCAAGACCCCTAACATGATGTTGCTGGCTCATCTGACACCCACCATCCAGAAAGATTCAGAACCCCTGTTTAAAAGTCTCCTGACATCTCCTTCTCCAGAAAATCTGGTGCTTACCAGGTGAGTTACAAAGGAAAGAGGTTCACGACCTGTCAGAAAAAGACGCTTTACCCTGGAGGAGATGAGACTAGAAACACAGATGGTAAGTGCTCCTCATTTGTTTCCTGCTACAGATGACAGAGTCACAGCCTTAGAGTCTGGGGAGGTAGTCTGACAACCTGGCAGTCAAAACAAGTGGTTCACCTTTAACTTCTCAAAAATTAAACCTAAGGGACTTCCTCGGTGGTGCAGTGGCTAAGACTCCACACTCTCAGTGCAGACACTTGGGTTCAATCCCTGTTCAGGGAACAAAGGTCCCACATGCTGCAGCTAAGACCTGGCACAACCAAATTAATTAAATAATTATATAAAAAGAAGCCTGGCATGCTGCAGTCCACGGGGTCGCAAAGGGTCAGACACGACTGAGCGACTGAACTGAACTGACTGAACAGGAACTTCCTCCCCCACCATCCCAACTTCCATCAGGATTAGTTCTGTTCTTGTCTCAATCCACCAACTTGCTGTAGGACCCACAGCAAATCACTCTCAGTCTCAACCTTGCAGGACCAACTAAATGGGACAACTTCTCCTAAATAAGTAATAAATAGCTGATATAGGAGAAGGCAATGGCACCCCACTCCAGTACTCTTGCCTGGAAAATCCCATGGACGGAGGAGCTTGGTAGGCTCCAGTCCATGGGGTTGTTAAGAGTTGGGCACAACTGAGCGACTTCACTTTCACTTTCATGCATTGGAGAAGGAAATGGCAACCCACTCCAGTGTTCTTACCTGGAGAATCCCAGGGGACAGGGGAGCCTGGCGGGCTGCCATCTATGGGGTTGCACAGAGTCGGACACGACTGACGCGACTTAGCAGCAGCAGCATACTAGTTGATAGTCTTAGGAGTATGATTCAGGTGAGTTGGTCTTCAGGAGCCTGATTATATATATGAAAAATCAAGCTTTTGAGCCTCAAAAACCATGAGCCAGACCTGGGAACATGTGGTCACAAGAAGGTCCTGCCGCATCCCACGCTAGCTCCTCCCCAAACCTGTTTGAGAGACACACCTGGTGTCCTGTCTCACTCCACAGACGTCTGTAACAGGACAGGCCTTGTGACAGTTTCCAGTCAGGCCTCCAGATGATAATTGCATTTGTCTGCAGGTTTCTCCCTCTGCAGTTTGTGACTCTCTCTGTACATGACGCCGAGAATACGCGCATCAAAGTAAAGCTGGTGAGTGGCCGAGCCTACTACCTCCAGCTCTGCGCCCCTGCATGTAAACAAGATGCCCTGTTCTGTCAGTGGGTAGAGCTCATCTCCCTCTTGAATAAGGAGAAAGCCAAAGCTTCCAAAGTGTCGGAAGTCTCCAGCCTCTCAGAAATCACAAACAGCACAGACATCACAGGCTCAGTGGACATCATGGATATAGCAGCCTTCCCCACCATACAGCCCTCACACCTGTCCACGTGTTCAGACCCCAACAACGATGTAGAAAGCATCGACTTATCAGAATTCACAGACATCACCGACGTCACCGACGTCACGGATATTCCAGAAAATGAGGTCACCGAGGCTCCAGATATAAATATTGTCACCGAAGTCATAGAAGTCACAGACATCTGTGGAGTCACAGCAAGCTCAGGGGTCAGAGTGGTGTTTGAAAATGATGACATACTCAAGGCCAAGCAAGAGGAAAAGGTATGTGACATGGAAGACTTTCATTCTCTAATAATTACTCTCTTTCGCTCTCTTTGGTGAGCTTCATGACATGGATTATTGAAATAGTATGGAACTTACTCTGATTAACCTAACATTAAGAATGAGAACTGATCCCTGAACCCCTGCGTAAAAGAGTTATAAGATGTCATGTGAAATGGGCAGTGACCATCCATACCATAAAACTTAAGCCTGTATCAGGAGGCATGGGAGGATAAAAAGAACTTTGGTATCAGAGTCAGAAGTCTTGGGCTGGAATCTTGCCCTCCTGCTTCATGTTAGTTTGGCCAAATCCTGAACATGCAGCTTTCAAATGAGAATATTAATATAATGTAAGGGTTCTATTAAGGTTTAAATGTGCACAAAGGTATGAAGTACACTGAAGGATGGGGTGAAATTTCAATAAGTAAAAGTGAGGATGAAAATAAGAAAATAAATTCCCCAAAGACGTGAGCAGCTTTAGAAATAGCCATAAAGTGGAAAAACACAGAGCCATATCCAACAATATATCAGTTTGGCTGGAGCATAATATATGTGGAAAATATTAAGATATAGGATTGGAAAATTGCTTGCAAATCTTAAATGCCAAAATAAAAAGTGTAGACTCAGCCTTTGAACAAACCTTAGCCACAAAAGCTCTGTGTAAGGGAGTGAAGGGGCTGTGTTTTTAAAAGATTATTCTGATGGCAGGACAGATTGTAGGTAAAGAGATTGGTGTGTTGACTGTAGCTGAGAACTCCCCATGGGGCCCAGGACAGAAAGATGACAGAGGGCAAAGATGGACATTTCACAGAAGAAACCACTAGCTACTAAAGTTAGTGGAAAAGGTTAACCTCACTAGTAATAAAAAAATGCAAACAAAAAAAATATTTCATCCATAAAGCTGTCAAATAAGAGATCAACACAGTCAGCATTAGTAAAGTTGGGATCATCCTGGAGTTTCTAAAGATTCATGGCAGGGTGAGAATTAGAACAAACTTTCTTGCAATCATTATGAGTCAAGAACCTAGAAATGTTGACACCCTTTGACTCAGTGATTTCACTTTTAAGAATCGTTCTTAAGGAATTAGTGAAGTCGCTCAGTCATGCCTGACTCTTTGTGACCCCATGGATAGTAGCCTGCACCAAGCTCCTCCGTCCATGGGATTTTCAAGGCAAGAGTACTGGAGTGGGTTGCCATTTCCTTCTCCAGGGAATCTTCCCAACCCAGGGATCGAACCCAGGCCTCTCACATTGTAAGATTAATCTTAAGGAATTAATCACCAATAAGAATGAGGATCTAGCTATAAAGATGTTAATTGTACCACATCTATACTATGTTTATAAAAATAAAATAATGATAATGAAGAAGTATCCTAAACATCCACCACAGAGGAAGGGCTAAATGAATTTAAACCACAGAGGGCATGTGCCATGTTTATCATTCAGGAGCAACCAAAGTGACGGACAAGATTATATCTACTCAGTAAATACTGGTTAAATGAACAACTACTCTGTAGCGCTAAAACTGTTGGAGAATTTTTCTTTACCTGGAAAAATATTTATGGTATAAAGCTGAATGAAAAATGAACTAAAGGGTTTTATAATCCTTATTACATAAAAATGCAAGTGTATACATAGATAATAGGAGGGGGAGAAAGTCATGTTGTTAATAGTTATTTCTGGGCTTCCCTGATAGCTCAGTTGGTAAAGAATCCACCTGCAATGCAAGAGACCCCAGTTCAATTCCTGGGTTGGGAAGATCCTTTGGAGAAGGGATAGGCTACCCACTCCAGTATTCTTGGGCTTCCCCTGTGGCTCAGCTGGTAAAGAATCTGCCTGCAATGCAAAAGAATCCTCCTGCAGTGCAGGAGAACTGGGTTCAATCCCTGGGTTGGGAAGATCCCTGAAGAAGGGAAAGGCTACCCACTCCAGTATTCTGGCCTAGAGATTTCCATGGACTGTATACTCCATGGGGTTCCAAAAGTCGGACACGACTGAGCAACTTTCACATCCTTATTACATAAAGATGCAAGTGTATATACACAGACAATAGGAGAGGGGAAAGTCATATTGCTAATAATAATTGTTATTATTGTTATTATTACTATTATTGTTATAATAATTGTTAAAGTCATATTGTTAATGATTGTTTATTTCTAGGTTGTGGTCTTATAAGCAATTGATGTTTTCTTCTTTATGGGTTCTGGATGTTCTGCTTCTTATAATAATAATTTTTAATTAGAAAAATTCAAGTAGCTTTACAAAGTTTTTAATAACATAGGGAGATTTTTATAATAAATTTTAAAGTGAAAAAATTTGGGCTACAGCACTGCAATATGATCACAAAACAGGCACATTCAAAATAAATAAATGGAGAAAAAGACCAGAATGAAGTGTACCATAGTAGTTATTTCTGGCCCGTGGCATCAAAAAGCAATAATTTTCTCCCTTTCATTGAATATCTTTTAAGATTTTCTAAATATTCTACAAAAAATATATATTACTTTCATTGTCACAAAAAATGTTTAATTTTTAAAGATTACTGTATTATTTTCAAAGAACAGTATAGAGGTGGTGGACTAGATAATGACAAAAGGGGGAAGAAGGTGCAGATGTCAGGGATATTAGACAGAATCTTTCAGACCAGCTGGCCTATGGCTCTGAGGCCCGAGAGAGAGTCTGGGGGAGGCGAGGAGCCACAGAGCAGTGGTGCTAATGACAGATGCCAGGGGCACTAGGAGAATGGCTGAGATACTAGAATACGAAATTTTAGTCTTTTGAAAAATAGACTCGTTAGTATTTTTATGAACCTCCAACTCCTGTCACCTGTTAGATGCTCTTAAGTCAAGAGCAACTTTGGATGGGGAACAATCAGTGGCAAGACATTTCTAGAAAACCTTCCTTTCCCTGCCAGTTGAGGGAGAGGAAGCCCTGGGACTGAGTCCCAGTTTTCCTTCTCGAGGTGACTCTGGTGTGCGTGACCCTGTGAGGTTTCGAATGTGCTGTGTCGGGTCCCCATGCTGCCAGCCTCCAGTGCCCACCTAGGCTCCTCTCAACGGCTGTGCAACACCAAGCCTCACGCCTTCATCACTGCACTTGTGCGCTCGAGGGCACTCAGGAAATATAAATGAAATAATTACGGCTTCATAAATAATCTGTTTCTGGGGGATGCTCTTCTGTTACCTGATTTGCTGCTGCTTGTTATTTTCAAAGGAAAAAATGGAAAACATTCTGAAGTCTGGGTGTTTACGAGATACAAAAAGTAAGAATGAGTTTAGAGAATCCTCAAAACGTGTCACCATCTCAAACCTAACACTGACTTTCGAAGGTGAAAGATGTTTTCAAACTACCTTGACTCCAGAAGAAGATGAGACAGAGAAATCCAAAGAGATGAGCGACAGACCCCGTGAAATAAGGACAATGGACTCTGAAAGCACAACTCTCAAGGCTGAAGAATCCAGGTATGTGAAGCAGCGAGATGCCAAACGATGCTGAGACATGAAATATGTAAATAAGTGCATGCTTTAAAGTCCCTGCAGGACTTCCCTGGCAGTCCGTTGGTTAAGACTAAGCCCTTCCAATCTAGAGGGCATGGGTTCAATCCCTGGTCAGGGAAATAAGATCCCACATGCTGTGTGGTGAGATCAAAAATAAAGGAAAAATAAAGTCCCTGCAACTCAGGCATTTGTCATGGAAGATTCTCAAACATACGAATGACATATGAATGATGACATAATCTCAGACATATGAATGATAACATAATCAACTCAATTATCCACATTTGGTTTCAGTTCAGTTCAGTCGCTCAGTCGTGTCCGACTCTTTGCGACCCCATGAATTGCAGCACGCCAGGCCTCCCTGTCCATCACCAACTCCTGGAGTTCACTCAGACTCACGTCCATCTAGTCAGTAATGCCATCCAGCCATCTCATCCTCTGTTGCCCCCTTTTCCTCCTGCCCCCAATCCCTCCAAGTATCAGAGTCTTTTCCAATGAGTCAACTCTTCGCATGAGGTGGCCAAAGTACTGGAGTTTCAGCTTTAGCATTGGAGTTTCAGCTTTAGCATCATTCCTTCCAAAGAACAGCCAGGACTGATCTTCTTTAGAATGGACTGGTTGGATCTCCTTGCAGTTCATTTGGTTTAACCTTGTCTAATTTTTATTTTCACACCAACTTCTTAAACCAGTCAGTTGGCATTCTGAGCTACCTGCCTTGTATAGATGGTGTGTGCTGAAGGAAATAAAATAGAATCATGGTGTCCACATTTTGGAGTTAGGGCATTGATTATCTGGAGTAATTATGGGTACTTTTGTCTTTACGCTTCTATTTTCTTCTTTACATGTCCCTTACACTTTTCTACACTTTCAATGAATAACTTAATCTGAAAAAATGTTTTTATAATTATAAATACCCAATTACAAGATGAATGTCAGAGACACCGTGGTATTATAAAAAATAAAAGTTAATATGTTTATTCTGGAGTAACAGCTATCAAGAAACCAGAGAAAAACATAGAGATCTAAATGCTATATTAGCAAGAATGAAAATCAGGAATGTATTGAACTATGTCTAAGTTATTTTTAAATATAAAAAGGAACAGAGGAAAACAGGGAAACAAACTTTTTAAAGGTGTGAGTCATTCATTCAATATTTACTGAGCATCTTCTCTGTGCTAGAGACAGGGCATACATCAGGGAAAAGAAGTCATGCAGCGTTTCGTTCTAGTGGAGGGTATCGATAATAATCAAAGTGTGTTATGCCAGCTGGAATGTGCTGTGAGAAAACCTAAAGAAACAGAAGCATTTGAGGACGGAGGGAGTAGGTCTATCTTATATAAGTGGTCAGGGACTGCTTCTCTGAGGAAGGGCAGAGATCTGAAGAGAAGGTGGAGCGCTGGTGGAATGGTTTCAAGATGATTGACTGTGTAGCAATTATAAGAGGGCCATGTTAGGTGTTCAGTAAATGGTCATGATTGTCACTATTAATTCATTTCCAACAGCAAGGATAAAATAAAGTTAGCTATTCTGTCTGAAAAAAATCTTAATCGACTGAAGGGTAATCGTTCAAAACTCTCTTTTTCACCTCCTTTCCAGCTAAGTAGGGATGCAGGGAAGCAAAGGAATATGGATGATCCTTGGAAGATTCACAAACCTTGAAGTCAGAGTAATGTTTCTTTTACTCTCTAGCTCCTGGGCAGCCGCATTTCTCACAGTTCTAGGGCCTCTACATCCAAGTGTCAATACATTTCTGGTGTTGCTGGATCTCGATTATGATTTCAATGGTCAATTTCAATTCAATTTCAATATGATTTCAATTTCAAATTATGATTTTGGTGGTCTGCTTAAGCAAAGCGTTGTGTCCTACCGAGGGTTTTTATACCAGTGGTTCTTAATGTGTGGCTGGTCAGCAGCAGCACCTGGGAGCTGGTAAATGATGTAAATTCTTGAGCCCATTCCCACCCTGCTGAATCATAAACTCTTGAGATGGGCTCATCATTTTGGGTTGTAATAAGCCTCCAAGTGGTTCTAATGTACAACCATGTTTGAGGACTGTTGCCTTATGAGAGCCAGTCCTAGAAACAGTCAGATCGAGCAAGGAGTCCTCTCTTGTGAGCACTTCTTCTAAGGCCCAAGAACCAAAATGAGGGTTTCTCTTCATAGCCATAGGAAGAGCTATCAGTTCAAATTCAATGAAGTCCACTTCAGAAAATTTTCCTATATGACCAGATGTTCTGAAATTTGCATTAAAAAATATATTTAAAATCAATTAATTGCATTTTCTTCTCTGATAGCCACAGCTGCTGCTCCTGCTGCTAACTCGCTTCAGTCGTGTCCGACTCTGTGTGACCCCATAGACGGCAGCCCACCATGCTTCCCTGTCCCTGGGATTCTCCAGGCAAGAACACTGGAGTGGGTTGCCATTTCCTTCTCCAATGCATGAAAATAAAAAGTGAAAGGGAAGTCGCTCAGTCATGTCCGACTCTTAGTGACCCCATGGACTGCAGCCCACCAGGCTCCTCCGTCCATGGATTTTCCAGGCAAGAATACTGGAGTGGGTTGCCATTTCCTTCTCCAATACATGAAAGTGAAAAGTGAAGTGAAGTCGCTCAGTCGTGTCTGACCCTCAGCAACCCCATGGACTGCAGCCTACCAGGCCCCTCCATCCATGGGAGTTTCCAGGCAAGAGTACTGGAGTGGGGTGCCATTGCCTTCTCCGATCGCCACAGCTAGGCCTTCCAAAATTATGTTGAATTAAAGTGTTGAGCTCACTGACTTGATGGACGTGAGTCTGAGTGAACTCCGGGAATTGGTGATGGACAGGGAGGCCTGGCATGCTACAATTCATGGGGTCACAAAGAGTTGGACACGACTGAGCGACTGAACTGAACTGAACTGAAAGTGGTGAGAGTGGACATACTTGTCTCGTTTCCTGATCTTAGAGGAAATGCTTCCAGCTTTTCACCACTGAGAAGAATGTTAACTGTGGGTTTGTCATTTTTTGTTGTTCAGTTACTCAGTTGTGTCCGACTCTTTGGGACCCCATGGACTGTAGCACAGGCTTCCCTGTCCATCACCATCTCCCAGAGCTTGCTCCAACTCATGTCCATTGAGTCGGTGATGCAATCCAACCATCTTGCCCTCTGTGATCCTCTTCTATTGAGTCGGTGATGCAATCCAACCATCTTGCCCTCTGTCATCCTCTTCTCCTCGTGCCTTCCCAGCCTCAGTATCTTTTCTAATGAGTCAGCTCATTGCATCAGATGGTCAAAATATTGGAACTTCAGCATCAGTCCTTCCAATGAATATTTAAGATTGATTTCCTTTAGGATTGACTGGTTTGATCTCCTTGCAATCTTGGCCTTTATTCAGTTCAGTTTAGTTCAGTCGCTCAGTTGTATCTGACTCTTTGCTACCCCATGGACTGCAGCAAAGCCTGGCCTCCCTGTCCATCACCAACTCCCTGAGTTTATTCAACTAATGTCCATTAAGTTGGTGATGCCATCCAACCATCTCATCCTCTGTTGTCCCCTTCTCCTGCCTTCAATCTTTCCCAGCATCTGGGTCTTTTCCAATGAGCCAACTCTTTGCATCAGGTGGCCAAACTATTGGAGTTTCAGCTTCAACCTCAGTCCTTCCAATGAATATTCAGGACTGATTTCCTTTAGAATGGACTGGTTGGATCTCCTTGCAGTCCAAGGGACTCTCAACAGTCTTCTCCAACACCACAATTCAAAAGCATCAATTCTTTGGCACTCAGCTTTCTTTATAGTCCAACGGTCACATCCATACATGACCACTGGAAAAACCATAGCCTTGACTAGACAGATCTTTGTTGGCAAAGTAATGGCCTTTATTAGGTTAAGGTAAATTCCCTCTATGCCCAGTTCCTGAAGTTTTATCATAAATGGGTGTTGAGTTTTGTCAAAAATTTTCTGCATCTATTGAGATGATCATATGGTTTTTATTCTTCGATCTTTTGATGTGGTATATCACGCTGAATATTGGGAAAATCCTTGCATCCCTGGGATAAATCCCACTTAACTGTGATTTATGATCCTTTTAATGCACTGTTAGGTTTCGTTGGCTAGTATTTTGTTGAGGATTTTTGTGTCTATGTTCATCAGTGATATTAGCCTGTAATTTTCTCTCTTTTTTGTGGTATCTTTGTCTGATTTTGGTATCAGGGTGTTGATGGGCCTCATAAAATGAGTTTGAAGGTATTTCTTCTTCTAAAAATTTTGTAATAGCTTCAGAAGGATAGGTGTTAGCTCTTCTGTAAATGTTTGATAGAATTAATCTGTGAGGCCATCTGGTCCCAGACTTTTGTTTGTTGGGGTTTTCTAATCACAGATTCAATTTCAGCACTTGTGTTTGGTCTGCTTATATTTTCTATTTCTTTCTAGTTCAGACTTGGGAGATTGTAACCTTTCTAAGAATTTGTCCAATTTTTCTAGGTTGTCCATTTTTTGGCATGCTTGTAGTAGTCTCTTATGATCTTTTGTATTTCTGTGAGGTCAGCTTTAACTTCTTTTTTCATTTCTAATTTTATTGATTTGAGATATTTCGCTTTTTTCTTGATTCTGGCTAAAGGTTTATCAATTATGTTTATCCTTTCAAAGAACTAGATTTAGCTTCATTGATCTTTGATTTTGTTTTCTTCATCTCTCATTTATTTCTGCTCTGATCTTTATGATTTCTTTCCTTCTACTAACTTTTGATTTTGTTTGTTCTTCCTCTAGCTGCTTTAGGTATAAGTTTCAGATCAGATCAGATCAGTCGCTCAGTCGTGTCCGACTCTTTGTGACCCCATGAACTGCAGCATGCCAGGCCTCCCTGTCCATCACCAACTCCCGGAGGTCACTCAGACTCACATTCATCGAGTCAGTGATGCCATCCAGCCATCTCATCCTCTGTCGTCCCCTTCTCCTCCTGCCCCCAATCCCTCCCAGCATCAGAGTCTTCTCCAATGAGTCAACTTTTCACATGAGGTGGCCAAAATACTGGAGTTTCAGCTTTAGCATCATTCCTTCCAAAGAAATCCCAGGGCTCATCTCCTTCAGAATGGACTGGTTGGATCTCCTTGCAGTCCAAGGGACTCTCAAGAGTCTTCTCCAACACCACAGTTCAAAAGCATCAATTCTTCAGTGCTCAGCCTTCTTCACAGTCCAGCTCTCACATCCATACACGACCACAGGAAAGATCATAGCCTTGACTAGGTGAACCTTTGTTGGTAAAGTAATGTCTCTGCTTTTGAATATGCTATCTAGGTTGGTCATAACTTTCCTTCCAAGGAGTAAGCATCTTTTAATTTCATGGCTGCAGTCACCATCTGCAGTGATTTTGGAGCCCCCAAAATAAAGTCTGACACTGTTTCCACTGTTTCTCCATCTATTTCCCATGTAGTGATGGGACCAGATGCCATGATCTTCGTTTTCTGAATGTTGAGCTTTAAGCCAACCTTTTCACTCTCCACTTTCACTTTCATCAAGAGGCTTTTTAGCCCCTCTTCACTTTCTGCCATAAGGGTGGTGTCATCTGCATATCTGAGGTTATTGATATTTCTCCCAGCAATCTTGATTCCAACTTGTGTTTCTTCCAGTCCAGCATTTCTCATGATGTACTCTGCATATAAGTTAAATAAACATGGTGACAATATACAGCCTTGACGTACTCCTTTTCCTATTTGGAACCAGTCTGTTGTTCCATGACCAGTTCTAACTGTTGCTTCCTGACGTGCATACAGATTTCTCAAGAGGCAGATCAGGTGGTCTGGTATTCCCATCTCTTTCAGAATTTTCCACACTTTATTGTGATCTACACAGTCAAAGGCTTTGGCATAGTCAATATAGCAGAAATAGATGTTTTTCTGGAACTCTCTTGCTTTTTCCATGATCCAGCGGATGTTGGCAATTTGATCTCTGGTTCCTCTGCCTTTTCTAAAACCAGCTTGAACATCAGGAAGTTCATGGTTCACATATTGCTGAAGCCTGGCTTGGAGAATTTTGAGCATTACTTTACTAGTGTGTGAGACGAGTGCAATTGTGCAGTAGTTTGAGCATTCTTTGGCATTGCCTTTCTTTGAGATTGGGATGAAAACTGACCTTTTCCAATCTTGTGGCCACTGCTGAGTTTTCCAGATTTGCTGGCATATTGAGTGCAGCACTTTCACAGCATCATCTTTCAGGATTTGGAATAGCTCCACTGGAATTCCATCACCTCCACTAGCTTTGTTCCTAGTGATGCTTTCTAAGGCCCACTTGACTTCACATTCCAGGATGTCTGGCTCTAGGTGAGTGATCATACCGTCGTGATTATCCTGGTCGTGAAGCTCTTTTTTGTACAGTTCTTCTGTGTATTCTTGCCACCTCTTCTTAATATCTTCTGTTTCTGTTAGGTCCATACCATTTCTGTCCTTTATCGAGCTCATTTTTGCATGAAATGTTCCTTTAGTATCTCTGATTTTCTTGAAGAGATCCCTAGTCTTTCCCATTCTGTTGTTTTCCTCTACTAGGTTGTTCATTTGAAATTTTTCTGTTTCTTGAGGTAAGATTGTATTTCTATGAACTTTCCTCTTAGAATTGCTTTTGTTGCACCCTATAGATTTTGGGTCATCATATTTTTGTTTTTATTTATCTCTAGGAGAAGGACATGGCAGCCCACTCCAGTGTTCTTGCCTGGAGAATCCCAGGGACGGGGGAGCCTGGTGGGCTGCCGTCTATGGGGTCACACAGAGTCGGACACGACTGCAGCGACTTAGCAGGAGCAGCATCAGGCATTTTTAAAATTTCCTCTGATTTTTTCAATAATCCATTATTTGTTTAGTAGCATATTATTCAGTTTCCACACATTTGCATTTTCTTGCAGGTTTTTGTTTGTTTTTTTTTTTTTGGTAATTTCTAAGCTCATAGCACTGTGATCCGCCCCCCAAAAAATACTTGATATGATTTCAATTTTCTTGGTTTCTCTGGTAGCTCAAATGGTAAAGATTCCGCTTGCATGGAAGCATATACACTACTGTATGTAAAAGAGATAGCCAGTGGGAATTTGCTATATGACTCAGGGAACTCAAACCAGGGCTGTGGTTTGACAGCCTAGAGGGGTGAGAGGTGGGAGATGGGAGGGAGTTTTAAGAGAGAGGAAACATATGTATACCTATGGCTGATTTTTGTTGATATATGGCAAAATCCAAGACCATTGTAAAGCAATTATCCTTCAATTAAAAATAAAATTTTTAAAAAGTAATCATCAGTCAGAAGGAGTGAGGGAAAGACAAAGAATGTAAGAGACAAAGGTATAGAAGCAGGTGCCACTCAGCAGGAAATGTACTTTTTGCTATGTACGAGTATGACTTTCATAGAAAAGCGTAAGATTTCTAAAAAATAAGTGAGATAAAAACGAATCCATCCAGTCTAGCAATTTTTCCTAAACAGTAATTAATCAGGTCTGATCATTCTGACAGCTTCCTCTGCTTTACTTCATTCAATATATCTCAAATTCTGTCCTGCCCCTAAGCTTTCAGAAACACCCAATTCAAAATCTTAACAAGGTTAACTGTTTAAATCACTTCAACTTCTTTCCTCACCCTTTTGCAAATAATGGATGCCCTGAAGCACTGGATTAACTTTTAGTGCCTTAAAAAATCTTTAAAAAATAATAAATATTTTTAAAACATAGTTTTAGATTTACAGAATAATTGAGCACAGAGTTCATACAACCCTACACCCACACCACTGCCACCCCCTTACCCTCCCTCATCCCCAGTTTCCCCTATTATTAACACTTGCATTAGTGTGGTACCTTTGTTAACAGTTAATGAACAAAACATATGTTATTATTAACTATAGTCCCTAGTTTAAGGTTCACTCTCTATCTTGTACAGTTTTATGGGTTTTGACATATGCACACTCACATGTATCCACTGTTACATACAGAAAAGCCTCACCTCCCTAAAATTTCTCTGAGCATTAGACTGCTCGTAGTAGTTTCTTAAAATGTTAAAAATTGTAAGGATAACTTGTTTCTAGGTTGAAGTGATCTGCAAGTGTGAAGTTTTGTTACTCTCACTGTTATGATCCGTATTAGAAATGAGAAAATGGATGCCTATATAGATAGCAAAAATCTTAGGATTTTAAAGATTACAAAGGATCTTAGTTAGCAAATCCCAAAATCTTCCAGGCTCTGCCCTTCAATCTCTCAGCTTCCTGTATCATTTATCTGCTGACTCTACTGTAAAGAAAGAAAGAAATAGATTTAAAAAAAAAAACAAAGCAAAAAATGAATTTTGGTTCTAACTAATCCTCTTAAGCCCAATTTAATCAAGTATAGATTATATTTTAGTGCCTATTTACATCAGGAACATAATTACTAGCTAGAGCCTAATTTGAGAATGTTCATTATAATTGAAAGACGTAATAAAATCAAAGAACAGAATGGGATTCACTGATACTTATTCCTGGGATATTTGTAGGATTAAGTCAGGATACTGTGAGAGTGATAAATGAATTATAGTGTATATTTTTCCTCTCCAAGACCATGGATTTCGGTGACACTTTTCTAACCGAGTACTTTGAAACAATGAAAAAAAAAATTGAACAATGACCTTGTTGAGTATTTTGCCCTCAGATTCATTGGCCTTTAAAATGTAAATTGAACAATTTAAATCTAGATAAGTGAAAGACTATGGAAACTTCTATAATGTCACTCTGGGTACTTTAGAAATGAAGGATTTACTTTATAGAGCATTTATATTCTTTTTCATATCTTGGCAATAGTGTTACTGTGACTCTTCCCCTTGTTTTAAAGAGGATAATGGCAGGCTTCATTTTAGTTTGCGCCTACTCTTTTAAAGTACACTTATTTGATACCTCTCAGTCTATTGAAAACTTTTATCATTAATCTCAACCTTATTTAAATCACCAGACCCATTTGGTAAAGGTTATGAGTATTTGCAAACTTCTCAGAAAATTACTAACTTAACCTTTACATTTGAAAGATTCACTAAAAAATTTGAACTGCATGAATTTGTCAGATCCTCTAAATGGATCAGAATTATTTCTTTGTACATTTATCTGAGAAGATATTATATAAGGATAATTATTCTTCCCATAATTCTCTTACTCAAACAGCAAAACTTTCAAAATAGCTATTGCAGTGTAGCCAAGAAACAAAGATTTGGAGAAAATTAACTGACTTAAGTTTATATTTTAGCATTCAGTAGGTTAAGAAAATAAGTATTTTAATTATTGATATTAATTTTAAAAGTCAGACATACAGGGACTTGCCAAGTGATCCAGTGGTTAAGACTCCATGCTTCCAGAACAGGAGGTTGGATACCTGGTCTAGGAACTAAGATCCCACAGGCCATGTAGCATGGTAAAAAGATTAAAAATTTTTTAAAAGGTATCAGGCATGCAGAAAACAGACTTTATCCAAAGATATCTCTGAAAGTAAAATAGTCCAAAAAACTGACAGCTAGCCCCCTACTTTATATCCACTAAGCTGTAAGAAATTGTAATAATTTGGATGAATGATTGAGGTTATTCACCTAGAAGATTCCCATTAAGGCCACCAAGATTGTGATGAAGAGCTAGCAGAGGTGAGCAACTACAAACTCTGGCACGCATCCATTCCAGAATATATCCCACATGTCTACAAGAGCGGAGAAGGCAATGGCACCCCACTTCAGTACTCTTGCCTGGAAAATCCCATGGACGGAGGAGCCTGGAAGGCTGCAGTCCATGGGGTCACTGAGAGTCGGACACGACTGAGCAACTTCACTTTCACTTTTCACTTTCATGCATTGGAGAAGGAAATGGCAACCCACTCCAGTGTTTTTGCCTGGAGAATCCCAGGGACGGGGGAGCCGGGTGAGCTTCCGTCTATGGGGTCGCACAGAGTCGGACATGACTGAAGTGACTTAGCAGTCTACAAGAGCGTGTATTCCCAATGCAACTGACTCCATTACAGAAACCCCTGAACAGCAGCAGTTCGCTTCTTTCAGTCTCAACCCCAAATGAGTTTTTAGGGTCTGGAGATGTAGCATGATAGGGATCCTTACAGCCTCACTGAGTGATAGCCACAATAAAAATAGATTATATGTAATGACATACAACTCACTTTTATGGCTTTTATAGCCATATGTTACATGTTACATAAATTTAGATAATTTTACTCTAAGATGTATCATAATGGATAATACCCTTGGCTAGGGCTTCCCACATGGCACTAGTGGTAAAGAGCCCACCTGCCATTGCAGGAGATATAAGAATCGTGGGTCAATCCCCGAGTTGGGAAGATCCCCTGGAGGAGGGCATGACAACCCTCTCCAGTATTCTTACCTGCAAAATCCCACGGACAGAGGAGCCTGGTGAGCTCCAGTTCACAGGGTCGCATAGAGTTGGACATACTGAAACAACTTAGCACGTACATGTGCACCCTTGGCTTGCTAAATATATGTCATTATACCTACGAAGTACTTAGAGAATGGTTGTTTTCTCATACCTAGTAGTTCTTTTCTAAATATTTGCGGTTATACTGGCCAAATTTTGAAATGTGCTATTTATTTTTACAGGAGCAGGAGAACTGATTCAAACACTTCAGGTATGGACCAAATTCCACCATATTTCTCTGTGATCCCTGGTATCAAGCAGTCACCTCAGGGCCCTAGAACAGAGTAGCTAAAAACAAAGGAATCGAGCCAGGCATTTTGAGGCATTCCGTTTCCTGTCTTTGCTTCCTTCTGAGAGTCTGTCCTACAGAAACTGCCTCAAAGACTACATTCATGCTATCTTTCAAGCAGTAGGCACCACTTTGCTTTTTTCTGTGCTGATAAAGTTCCCTAGTTGCCAGGATCTCTAACTCACAGGGCAGGAACCACTCCCAAGCTAGCTCTGCGAGCAGAATCGAACATGATATGGCCTCTTATTCCTGCTGATTTGGAAGGGAAGTGATCACAGCTCAATTTCTTGGTAAATCTGAAATCTGCTAGCCCCTCTTTTCTTCCTGCTTGTGTCTTTGTCTTCTGCTCTGCTGTCAGGTGATAGAATTCAATGTTTTCTTCTGGCAGCTTTTTCTTTACATATTCCCACATCTCGGGGTCATTAACTGGCAACAACTGTTTGAAGTAAAGGCTGCCATGAGGAGAGTTTGTCCCTTGCTTGCTGCTGACCCACTTCTGAGTGACTGTCTAACCTCTGGGGAGTAGAAGAGACCTCTGCTCCAGTCATGAACATAAAAGAACATCATGGAAGGAACATAAAATCACATTTCATTGAACTTAGAAAGAGGGGGAAAAAAACACCAGAAATACTTGAAGGTGTTTTTTAGTCACATTTGCAGGAGTCCTACAAAAGAAAAGAAAAGGATTGGTGGGGAGAACTAAACGGGAAAGGGGATCAACCTGTATTTTTGAGGGGGAGCACATACAGAAATAAAATTGTACACATGAAATTTATATAATGTTAAATAAGTAAATATTAGTTCAATAAAGTTTTTTTTTAAGCCAATGATTATAGAAAAGCTATTTATACAAATGGGATTCATCTTTGGGCCTTCCCACTGGACTTTAGTGTCCAAAAGTACCAGAGGAGCTTCACTATAATGTGGTTTTTACCTATATTCCAATCTATAGAACTGAACCTGAAAACAAATGCTATTATAGTTTATAAGAAAAATTTAAAATTTCCCTCACAGAGGAGGAGCTAAGATGGCAGCCGAGTAGGATGGGGAGAATACTTTCTCCTCCACAAATCCATTAAAAGAACATTTGAATGCTGAATAAATTCTACAAAACAACTTCTGAATGCTGGCAGAGGACATCAGGCACTTAGAAAGACAACTCATTGTCTTCAAAAGGAGATTACGAGCCCTGTGGTAACTCCTTTTGCGGAGAAGCGGCTCGGATACCAGCATTTGCTATTAGCAAGCCGGGGCTGGGCTAGGAGGAGCAGCGGGGCCTGCGTCGCATTGAGAAGGGATTTGGCCTGGCTATCTCGAGCGCTATCTGAGCAAAATAACCAGACTGTCGCTTATCTACTACATCAAAAGCCAGCCCTAACTTAAGACACCACCAGGACTACTTACAGAACATAGGAATGCACAGAGATGGCCGGCTGCAGGCCATCCCACTCCGGTGACAGGCAGCCAGGGCCGGAGACGGGCGATCACAGCCCTAGAGAGACACTGCCTACAGAACTGTAAGTAGGTTTCTGTGCTGACTCACGCTTCTTGGGGCTCTGGATGGCCAACATCTGCCTGAGAAAGTGTGCCGGTTGTATACCCAGAAAACTGAGTAGCAGGGAGGCGATAAGTCGCAGCAGCTGCGCTCGCTAAACACTTCATCACCTGCGCTACTCGGATCTGGGAAGGGCATAAAACGCAGACTCAACCAAGTCTGTGCTTCTGAGGATTATCTGAGTGCCTGAACCTGGCCGGCTTAGATTTGGGTGTTCATCTCCGCCCCCTCTGTAACAGGGCAGAGATCAGATATTGAAAAGACCAGTAAACCGCCTCAATAAAGAGAATTCAACAAACTACCAGAATATAGTAAGGACACTCTAAACTTGGCAATTTTAACAAAATGAAGAGACAAAAGAATACCTAGCAGCTAAAGGAACAGGATAGATGCAAACCAAACCAAACCAAAGAGGAAGAGATAGGGAATCTACCTGATAAAGAATTCCGAATAATGATAGTGAAATTAATCCAAAATCTTGAAATCAAAATGGAATTACAGTTAAAGAGTCTGGAGACAAGGATTGAGAAGATGCAAGAAAGGTTTAACAAGGACCTAGAAGAAATAAAAAAGAGTCAACATATAATGAATAATGCAATAAATAAGATCCAAAATACCCTGGAGGCAGCAAATAGTAGAATAACAGAGACAGAAGATAGGATTAGTGAATTAGAAGATAGAATCCTAGAAATAAATGAATCAGAGGAGAAAAAAGAAAAATGAATCAAAAGAAATGAGGACAATCTCAGAGACCTCCAGGATAACATTAAACGCTACAACATTCGAATCATAGGAGTTCCAGAAGAAGAAGATAAAAAGAAAGACCATGAGGAAATACTTGAGGAGATAATAGTTGAAAACTTCCCTAAAATGGAGAAGGAAATAACCACTCAAGTTCAAGAAATCCAGAGAGTCCCTAACAGGATAAACCCAAGGCGAAACACCCCAAGACATATATTAATCAAATTAACAAAGATTAAATATAAAGAACAAATATTAAAAGCAGCAAGGGAAAAACATCAAATAGCTCACAGGGAATTCCCATAAGGATAACAGCTGATCTTTCAATAGAAACTCTCCAAGCCAGGAGGGAATGGCAAGACATGATTAAAGTGATGAAAGAAAATAACTTACAGCCTAGATTATTGTATCCAGCAAGGATCTCATTCAAATATGAAGGAGAAATCAAAAGCTTCACAGATAAGCAAAAGTTGAGAGAATTTTGCACCACTAAACCATTTCTCCAACAAAAACTAAAGGACATTCTCTAGATAGGAATCACTAAAAGGGTGTATAAATTGAAACCCAAAACAATAAAGTAAATCCTATATCAATAATTGCTTTAAACGTTAATGGGCTGAATGCCCTAATCAACAGACAAAGACTGGCCGAATCAATACAAAAACAAGACCCCTACATACCTTGTCTACAAGAGACAACCAAAAGACTAAAACAGGACAAATGGATAAAAAAACTAGACCCCTATATATATTGTCTACAAGAGAACCACCTTAAAATAGGGGATATATACTGACTGAAAATGAAGGACCGGAAAAAGATTTTTCTATGCAATTACGGACTAAAAGTAAACAGGAGTAGCAAACAGGATACTCATATCAGATAAAATTGACTTTAAAGATCCTGAAAAGCAGACAATCAAGGTTATACATAATGACTTAAAGGAACAATCCAAAAAGAAGTTATAACAATTATAAATATATATGCACCCAACATTGGAGCATTGATATATCTAAGACAAACATTAATTAGTATGATAGAAGAAATATGCAACAATACAATAATAGTGGGAGACTTTAATACCCCACTCATACAATCTGGCTATAATAGACAAAGTAAAGAGGAAATCATATTCACTTATGAGCCTCAAAAAATTCAGTTCACTCAGGAGAGTTAAAAAAAAAATAGACTTATTTGTTCACTCTGTAAATGTTTATTGATTATTTTATGGGTCTGATACCACTTTGGGTAGTAGGGAGGAAGAAGTGACAAATGTGATCCTATCCTAAATAATATATTGTGGTAAAGATAGACCTACCAATACTAAATACCAAGATGTGCCTAAGATGAGGACACCCAAACTGGACTTTTAGTTTCCTGAACTTTTCATTTCCAGATCAAACCTCCTAATATAGGATAAATTCAACATGATTTTTTTAAATTGTTCTTTGTGATTAAAAACAGAAAGCCATTAGTTAAGAAACTACATATACTCCTCCCCACCATCACTCCCCTTCTTTCTTCCCATTTACCTCCCACCCTTATTGATCCTTTCCTTTGTAAAAAAAAAAAAATTCCCTCACAGTATATAGAATTTTCATCTATCAATTTCTATCCCAAATTTTATTTCAAAAAGAAATCAAATCTGTAAAAATTCCCAAGATATGCTATTACAGGCAAATATTTTCCTCTTATTTTCTAAAGGCAATATTAATCTAGCAAAAACCTTATAACCTAATACATAATTAGTAGCTGAGCATATAATTAGTACATTCTTTATACATTCTGAAGTACTCCTTATTTAAGCCATGGAAATTTAAAATTAATATAGGACATTGATACTTTCACTTTCATCTTATATGTGACTGATTCACCTGCCTCCTGGCACAAACTCAATTTTGTTCAACTAAACAACATTCAATGCTCATCTATTATATAGGAGGCACTGAGACAGACTCTGGGAGAGATTAAAAACAAATAACAGGACATATACCTGGCCTCAAGACATTTACAAATAATGTAAGTCAGAACATTACAGGCCCTCTAAGAGAAAAGTAGAGAACATACTTTTTGCTCAAAAGAGAATATCATGAAGAAGTCTATGAAGATGGCAATCTTTGTGTTAGGAAAGGGGAAACAAGAATATCCGCCTCTGTGCGACCCCGTGGACTATACAGTCCATGGAATTCTCCAGGCCAGAATACTGGCATGGGTAGCCTTTCCCTTCTCCAAGGAGATCTTCCCAGCCCAGGGATCAAACAGGGATCATCTGCATTGCAGGCAGATTCTTTTACCAACTGAGCTATTAGGGAAACCAGATATAAGCAACAGGGTGGGCAAAATCACAGGGCTGGGACAGTGCTGGGCATATTCAGTTTAGGAGCAGTGAGAGCAGGGCAGGAGCCAGTCTGGAGGAGTCTTAAACCACACTAAGGAGTTTGGATAATACTGCTTGGTAGGTAAGGAGGATCCACGGAAAAGCCAGGGAAATGACAAAATCAGTATTACATTTTAGGTAGATTACTCTGACTGCAGTCCCTAAGAGAAGCTGAAACAGGTTAGAGGCAGAACGTCATTATAATAGTCTGGGTGAAAGGCACCCAAGTCTTGACCAGGTAAGAAGCAGTGAGATGAAAAAAGACCTGAACACACAGTCAACAAGCTTTAACACCTAACTACTTGTGAAAACAAGAGTAAAAGAGAAAGTAGAGACAACATGACTAGAAGGTACTGAGTCCATGAAACAAGCTGGGAAAAGGAAGAAAATCTGGAAGGAAAAGGTGAAGAAATAAGCTATGAAACACTGAGCTTAGAACTGAAAGTCCTAGATTTGGGTTCTGTTTGTCCTGTTTCACGAATGTGTCATTTAATCTCTCTGGGTCTCAGTTTTCTCAGCTGTCAGATGTATGTGCATATGGGTGGGGAAACGAAGGCGTGACTGGCTGTGTCAGGGCCCTTTCTGCTGCTGTGGTTTATTAGCTCATGTTTGTGGTCCTGGTGGCCCGTCTATGTACATTTTAGCAGGCAGCTTGAAATGGGGCTCTGAAAGTGAAGAGTTGAGGAAAGATACAGCAAACATGCAGCGAGATTCCACTCTGAGCTGTTAAATCATGAGGCTAGTACAATATACAAATTTGGCATGCAGTTTTCACCAAGTATTAATTATTTTCCCTCTTTGTTTTCTTTCCTGTACTTTCTCATTCTTTCCACTTTCCTTTCCTTTATCCTCTCACTTTTCCTTACTTAGGCTTGTACAGTTTTTCAATTTTCCCTCTGATTTGCATTTCTTTCCCTTTTGCCACACTCTTCTGAATCACTTTTTTCCCTTTCACATTCCCTTACTCACACTTAACACTCTTCACCCCACGGAAGCAAAGATTAGTAACCTTGTCTTATTGAATTTAGACTGAATGTAGACTGAAAATAAGTTTGTAAATCTGATTTCTATTTTAGGCAGAAGCCAGAATAATAACTGTTCCCACAAGAGTAAATCAAATCACTGTTTCTATTAACTTCATCAGATTCATATTCAACAACTCTTGGGCAAGGCTAGATGGGACAGCAGTCTCCAATTCTCTCTAACCTCTGAGCAGTTTGGAAGAATTACACTTTTCCTCCTTTTTGAATAGAGTTTCAGGTACAGCAGCACTTCAAATGTACTGTTTTTATGAAAAGTCTACAAGGTAGGGCCCAGGCTAAACCCATCTCTTTGGATCTGGGTCCATCTCTCTCCTTTTTGGACTTTCCATTTCTTACCTTTCTAAGCTTTATTCTCTTTACTTTTGCTGATTTTCTTTACAATGAGCCCAAACAATAGGCTTATCTATGATCCCCTGGCATTTTTCCAAGATGGAAAGAAATGAGACAAAAGACAGATTATTAAGAAAAGAAGAGAGAGGGAAATCATTTTTGAAATACCGGGCATGTCCTCCCCTCCCCCACCCATCTATCTTTTCCATTTTCTTAATTATGGCAAATCAAACCCTTGGAATCCTAAGAAGTAATAGGAGAATTCTAAAAGGGAAACTGAAATTTAATAATGGGCTCCATTGGAAAGAATAAAGACATTTTTGATGAGGTTAGAAAATCATTTGAATTTAAGACTCAAGTTCTCTCTCTGTTACTTTCTTCTCTCTGGTTCTTGGCCTTTTTCTTTCTTTCTCGTTTCCTCTTTCTAATGATCTCACTTCCACTTTGCTGGACTGTTTCCTGGCTCTCCGCTCTCCTGTCAAATCCTCTCTAAATTCCTCACTCTCGTGCCTCATCTGTCGTTCCTTTCTCAGGGGAATGGACGTCAGGAAAGGAAAGTAAAACAGGAAAAGAAAAGGACAGTGGAAAAACCGTATAAGACAACTAAGGTAATTTTTGCAGTTACAAGTCTCTATAGCTGTAAATGACATGACACTTTCACAAAAAGTTGTCAGTAAACTGAATCTTTTAACAGTGAATCATATTACTTCTATTATAGTAATAATAGAGGTGGAATGGAATGTTGAGGGTTTTGTTGTGGTTTCTGCTCTAGAATCCACCAGGGGTCAAAATGTAACATCAGCAGGGCGAGAGGGCTCTTCAGGTGAGGCACTGGAAGAGAGTTACTTGCTGCTGCTCCTAACCACGATTCCTTTCATTCTCACTGCTACTCTTGCTCTCTGCTCCCTTATCATACTCTTTCCCAACCTGCTTTCTCAGATTAGCCAACACAGCCAAAGCCTCTTACTTTCACACCAAAAATTATACAAATTCCTCTAGAGTCACTAGAGGGCTGCCATGTACAACTGCACAGATTGTACACTGCACAGAGTTGGGGGCCCATTCACAAGGTGGTCTCTGTGCAATGAATAACTTGCCCAGCTGTGTGTGGTGGCCAATAGTGTACTAAGTTTCTCTGAGACACGCTTTACAGTGAGCTATTTATGAATGAAACTTCTCTCATTTGCCTCTCCTAATATAACTATATGCTGTGTGTGTGTGTGAGAGAGAGACTGCATATGCACACACATACATTTAAGGCTAAATTCACACAATTAAACAGACAGTTGGTGAAGCAGGGGCCATTCCAGCAAGAAGCACATGCCCATCTTATTAGGGTTCTGATGATGGAATTGAGGTGCCTACCCTTTTTTTCCACCTTTCTGTCACTCCGCCAACTAAAGTCAGTTTAGCATTTGAGCACTCAGTTTATTAACAGGGCCCCACCCAGATGTACACCATCGGCCAGAGATAAGGCACCAGAGAAAAACAAGTGTGGCTAAAAAACATCAAATGTTCACACATGTTAATCCCCTGGCCTCCACATACGCTCCTCAGTCTTTTGTCACTTCTTTTCCCCGTTAAGTGTGCTCTTAATAATGTTCTATGGTGCTAGACAGTGAAGGGATGCACTCAGGGTGACATGCTGGTTCCTACACCCATCTAGGGAGAGTTCCAAGCCTAGTTATTTCTCAATATATTATAGCCTTTAGAGGGAGAAATTCCTTTTAAAAGTGAACCAAATATACTACAGCAATTTCATCCTTTGACTGAACAAAGAAATTCTGTATTCTTGTATTCTGTAACAAGAAATTTCAAATACTGTGGTCTCATTGCTAAGCTAAGTCACTTCAGTCGTGTCCTTAAGAGAGAGCTACAAATGCAAAGAAGGGCAAAAATAATGGTATATATAACATATTTAGATCTTGACTTTGTAAATTTTAAAAGTGGCTCCCAAATATTTAAATTGTGAATTACTAATATATGGGGAAAGGTAGATTTTTTTTAACATGGCGAAAAGTTTGCTACTAATAAAGATTTCATATTGATATTATTACAACTGAAATCATGTGAAAGTTACTAGGCCCCTTATTTACAATAAGCATAAACTATGTGTGTGTAAATCTCACATACATTTGACTAATTTCAGGACTCAGTTTAGCACAAATCAAGAACTTGCAAATAATTCAATGACAATGTCTACAAGCTCTAAAGAATAAAAGTCCATAATTTTAATCTTGACTTCTTGATTTACTAGGTAACGGCATGGTAGAAGTAATTTTTAAAAATAAAAATTTTAAGAAATTCCTTTAACATTATATCAACTTCTAGATTTAAAAAATGATAACTTACCTGTCCAAAGGATATTTATTGTTATATTAAGAAGAAATACTGTATTATAGATATAATTTTACTTATTTCACTTATTTTACTCATATCTAGTTATTTTAAGTTTTACATATAACAGTAATAGCTTTAAAAGATTCTGTATTTCAGACTTTCGAATTAACTAAACTAACTCCATCTTTTTTCTTTACCAGATAAATGTAAACTACTAAATTAAAAGCAAGCACAGCTTAAGAAATAACAATTGAAGGAAGGGAAAACAAAGCAGCATCTTTCACGTGGCAGAAATAAAGGCTACTACTAATCATTAAGCATTCAATCCATGTCAATCTTTCTTAATCTTAGTGATTGTTAATTGTGGATATTGATTTTAAAGTAAGTAGAGAACTACATACTTCATAAACTCAATTTTTATCTGTAGGGCTTCTTTTCTGTGGGACTATTGAATGAATATGTTGTTCTCTTTGGTTTTACTTTTCTCATTTGGACATTAGCCCACCGCTGATAGCATATTGAAAAGCAGAGACATTACTTTGCCAACAAAGATCCATCTAGTCAAGGCTGTGGTTTTCCAGTGGTCATGTATGGATGTGAGAGCTGGACTGAGAAGAAGGCTGAGCGCTGAAGAATTGATGCTTTTGAACTGTGGTGTTGGAGAAGACTCTGGAGAGTCCCTTGGACTGCAAGGAGATCCAACCAGTCCATTCTAAAGGAGATCAGCCCTGGGTGTTCTTTGGAAGGAATGATGCTAAAGCTGAAACTCCAGTACTTTGGCCACCTCATGTGAAGAGTTGACTCATTGGAGAGGACTCTGATGCTGGGAGGGATTGGGGGCAGGAGGAGAAGGGGACGACAGAGGATGAGATGGCTGGATGGCATCACTAACTCGATGGACATGAGTCTGAGTGAACTCTGGGAGTTGGTGATGGACAGAGAAGCCTGGCGTGCTTTGATTCATGGGGTTGCAAAGAGTCAGACCCGACTGAGCGATTGAACTGACTGACTGACTGTGTGGTCTCTAACACGGGATGCCCCAGGGTCCTCAAAGCCAGGACCGTATTATTTCCATCTTGTGTTTTAGTGAGCACCTGGCCTAAGAGGCAGTACTTATGGAATCAATGAATGCCATTTTCAAACAAATTTTTTAAATTCTCTAACTTTTAAAAATAAAGGAAATACAGACAGTCCCCATCCAAAGAATTGTTTGGATTAAAAAAAATATGATTTGTTTGTATCAGGTCTTGGTTGCAGCACATGGACCCTCCAGTTGTGTCCTGTGGGCTCAGTAGCCACAAGTAGGATCTTATTTCCCCCACCAGGGATCAAACTCACATTCCCTGCATTGTAAGGCATATTTTTAACCACTGGACCACCAGGGAACTCCCTGTTTGGATTTTTAAAAGCCACCATTTACCTATTTTCAACTTTGCCAGTCATTTTACCATATGCTTTGCATAGATTCTCAGTCTTCACAGTAATCTGAGAGGTATGATTACTTTCCTGTTTTACAGACAGATGGTGAAAGTGAAGCTTGGACAATTAAGTTACTTGTTCAAAATCATACAGCTAAAAACATATGTGTGTGTATATATATATATATATTTTTTTTAATTTTATACAAATAGTACTGGTATTTCCTACCAGTGACCTGAGTTGCAATAACAAATATGTTTCCCCTCTATCTTCCATTTCCTGTCCCACAGACAACGCTCTAGAACTACATGGTCCAGTATGGTAGTAAATGGGTATGTATGGCTCTACTGAGCACTTGAAATGTGGCTATTGCAACTGAGAAACTGAATTTTAAATTTCTTTTCATTTTAATTTAAAAAAAAACTGAAGCAGTGTAGAATTCTTCTTCATTAAACATAAATATTGTTTGGGTAAGGTTATGTGTTTTCACCTCAACTCTTGGAAATTTAGCATCTGTACTATGATAAAGTGTAAAACATGCAATTGATTTTTAGGCCTTAGTATGAAAAAGAATGTAAAATACCTCAATAATTATTATATAGATTATATGTTTAAATTACAGTATTTTAGCTATATTGGGTTAAAATTTAGAAATTAATTTCATGTGTTTCTTTTTACTTTTCAATTGGCTACTAAATAGTGTTTCACAAAATTATATATGTGGCTCATTTTATATTTCTATTGGACAGTGCTATAGGGGAAAACCCTCTACCCAGCCCCCTTGGCCCACAGCCCGGGAGATTCTTCCCATCTTTCCTTGCTGTTCCAAAGATGAAAGGGATTTCTTTCCCACTTCTACAATCAATCAGAGATGAAATAGGGAACAACGAAGATAAGATTAATATTAGGGTTATTTTTAAGATATGAATATATGTAAACTAAAAGTTTCTAATTTGGAGTTGACTGTCTCATTATAGGAAATGCTTTGTTGAGAGTGATTATCTGGAACAAATTGGTTCTTTAGGAAGAAAGTCACAACTAAGACTGAGTAATAGTACCCAGCAACAGAGTCCTTCAGAAGGCAGTACCAGACCACACCAACCGTGGGTGACTGTGTGGGACCACTGGCTCCTTCATACGTTGTGGCCCCTGCACAACCACTGTGGAAAACAGGAAATGCCTTATGAAGTTCAGACATTATTATCAGATGGCCAAATGATCCTACTCTAGGTATTTACTAAAGAAAAATAACATGTTCACAAGACATATGTTCAAAACAAGACTTGTACACAAATATTCAAAGGAGTTCTGCTCATAATAACCAAAATCTGAAAACAAACCAAATACCTGCCAACAGATAAATGGTTCAACGAACTGTGGTATATTCATAGAGTGATACTACTTCATAACAACACAACAAAAACACGTAACACGAAGTCAGATACGAAAAGAACATACATATGAAGGACTTCCCTGGCAGTTCAGTGGTTAAGACTCTGAGCTTCCAATGAAGGGGGAGTTCAATCCCTGATCAGGGAACTAAGATCCCACATACTCCTGCAACCCAGCCAAAAGGAAGAAAAAAAAAATACATACTATATGATTCAGTTGAATTGAATATTCACAAGACAAATCAGTTTACAAAGACAAATTAGTAATTTCATGGAGTGGAGGTGGGCTACAAGATATTGACAGCAAGGTGGTAAAGGAAACTCTGAGGTGAAAGGAAGTTGTATATCTTAACTGGGGTGGAATTAATAGTTACATTGGTATATGCATTTACCTAACTTACTACTTTAAAGTGGATGTATTTTATTGCATATAAATTATACCTCAACAAAATGATTTTTTAAGGCAGTACTATATTTTTAAAGCAAAAAGAAACTCTAGGAAGTTCATCCTGAAGTTGCAAATTTTTATTAGGTTTACACGCACACACACCCAAACTTGCTTGCTCTTAATAATGTACTGAATTTTTTTATTAAAAATAGATTTTTGGTCAGAGAAAATTCATAAATATTCCATAATTGAGTTGTTTCAACTTCTGCAGTACTCATTCTTCACTATGTAACACATAAAACAGGTTTATAACATTTACCTAAGATTTTGGAATTTTGTACCAGTACTCCTTTTTTTTTTTTTTTTTTAATCAAGAATCTCTTTTATTGATTATCAGAAACATTACAAACATCTAGTATGAACAAATTGTAACATGATAGTGTTTAGTTTGAACAATTAATACATTTCAGATATAATATTATACATATTTCAATGCTATTCTCCCCAATCATCTCACCCTCTCCTGGTCCCAGAGTCCAAAAGTCTGGTCTATACATCAGTGTCTCTTTTGTTGTCTCGTAAATAGGGTTATTTTTTACCATCTTTCTAAATTCCATATATATGCGTTAGTATACTGTATTTGTGTTTTTGTTTCTGGCTTACTTCACTCTGTATAATAGGCTCCAGTTCCATCCACCTCCTTAGAACTGATTCAAATGTATTCTTTTTAATGGCTGAGTAATATTCCATTGTGTATATGTACCACAGCTTGCTTATCCATTCATCTGTGGATGGACATCTAGGTTGCTTCCACGTTCTGGCTATTGCAAACAGTGCTGCTATGAACATTGGGGTACAGGTGTCTCTTTCAATTCTGGTTTTCTCAGTGTATATGCCCAGCAGTGGGATTGCTGGATCATAAGGCAGTTCTATTCGCAGTTTTTTGAGGAATCTCCATACTGTTCTCCAAAGTGGCTGTACTAGTTTGCATTCCCACCAACAGTGCAAGAGGGTTCCCTTCTCTCCGCACCCTCTCCAGCATTTATTGCTTGTGGACTTTTGGATAGCAGCCATACTGATTGGCGTGAAATGGTATCTCATAGTGGTTTTGATTTGCATTTCTCTGATAATGAGTGATATTGAGCATCTTTTCATGTGTTTGTTAGCCATCTGTATGTCTTCTTTGGAGAAATGTCTATTGAGTTCTTTGGCCCATTTTTTGATTGGGTCATTTATTTTTCTGGAATTGAGCTGTAGAAGTTGCTTGTATATTTTTGAGATTAGTTGTTTGTCAGTTGCTTCATTTGCTATTATTTTCTCCCATTCTGAAGGCTGTCTTTTCACCTTGCTTATAGTTTCCTTTGTTCTGCAAAAGCTTTTAAGTTTGATTAGGTCCCATTTGTTCATTTTTGATTTTATTTCCAATATTCTGGGAGGTGGGTCATAGAGGATCCTGCTGTGATGTAAGTCAGAGAGTGTTTTGCCTATGTTTTCCTCTAGGAGTTTTATGGTTTCTGGTCTTACATTTAGCTCTTTAATCCATTTTGAGTTTATTTTTGTGTATGGTGTTAGAAAGTGTTCTAGTTTCATTCATATGGAGGGGTCTTGTTTTTGTATCCATTCAGCCAGTCTCTGTCTTTTGGTTGGGGCATTCAACCCATTTACATTTAAGGTAATTAATGATAAATATGATCCCGTTGCCATTTACTTTGTTGTTTTGGGTTTGAATTTATATATCCTTTTTGTGTTTCCTGTCTAGAGAATGTCCTTTAGTATTTGTTGGAGAGCTGGTTTGGTGGTGCTGAATTCTCTCAGCTTTTGCTTGTCTGTAAAGGTTTTGATTTCTCCTTCATATTTGAATGAGATCCTTGCTGGGTACAATAATCTGGGCTGTAGGTTCTTTTCTTTCATCACTTTAAGTATGTCTTGCCATTCCCTCCTGGCTTGAAGAGTTTCTATTGAAAGATCAGCTGTTATCCTTATGGGAATTCCCTTGTGTGTTATTTGTTGTTTTTCCCTTGCTGCTTTTAATATTTGTTCTTTGTGTTTGATCTTTGTTAATTTGATTAATATGTGTCTTGGGGTGTTTCGTCTTGGGTTTATCCTATTTGGGACTCTCTGGGTTTCTTGGACTTGAGTGATTATTTCCTTCCCCATTTTAGGGAAGTTTTCAACTATTATCTCCTCTAGTATCTTCTCATGGTCTTTCTTTTTGTCTTCTTCTTCTGGGACTCCTATGATTCTAATATTGTAACGTTTAATATTGTCCTGGAGGTCTCTGAGATTGTCCTCATTTCTTTTAATTCATTTTTCTTTTTTCTCCTCTGATTCCTTTAATTCTGCCATTCTATCTTCTAATTCGCTAATTCTATCTTCTGCCTCTGTTATTCTACTATTTGTTGCCTCCAGAGTGTTTTGGATCTCATTTATTGCATTATTCATTATATGTTGATTCTTTTTTATTTCTTCTAGGTCCTTGTTAAATCTTTCTTGCATCTTCTCAATGCTTTTCTCCAGACTATTTATCCATGATTCCATTTTGCTTTCCAGATTTTGGATTAATTTCACGATCATTATTCGGAATTCTTTATCAGGTAGGTTCGCTATTTCTTCCTCTTTTGTTTGGTTTGGTGGGCTTTTATCCTGTTCCTTTACCTGCTGGGAATTCTTCTGTCTTTTCATCTTGTTTAAATTGCTAAGTTTGGGGCGTCTTTACTGTATTCTGGTAGTCTGTGGAGTTCTCTTTATTGTGGCGTTTCTGCACTATATGTGGGTTTGTACCGGTGGCTTGTCGAGGTTTCTTGTTTATGGAAGCTTGTATCAGTGTTCTGGTGGGTGGAGCTGGATTTCTTTTCTCTGGGGTGCAGTGGAGTGTCTAGTAGTGAGTTATGAGATGTCTATGCTTTTGGGGTCGCTTTGTGTAGCCTGTGTATTGGAGCTCAGGCTGTGTTCTTGTTTTTCTGGAGAATTTGCTTGGTATGTCTTGTTGTGGAACTTGCTGGTCTTTGTGTGATGCTTGGTTTCAGAGTAGGTATGGAGGCTTTTAATGAGCTCCTGTCAATTAGTGTTTTGTGGGATCAGGGTATGGACTTAAGCCTCCTGGTTCCAGTTATTGGTCTTATTTTTACAGTAGTCTCAAAAACTTCTTCTTCTATAATGCATTCCACAACTGGACTGCTCAGAGATGTTCACGGAATTATACATAGAAGGAAAAAGGGAGGAAGGAGACAGAGGTGGTCAGGAGGATAAAAGGAGGGAGTGTGAAGGAGAGAGACAGATCTAGTCAGTAATCAGTAAAGAAAAGAAAAAAGGAAAGGAAAAAAGCAAAGGACAAAAAGGAAAAAGGAAAAAAAAAAAACAAAACAGGGTCGCAAAAGTTATATCTAAACGTGGAGATTAAAGAAGTACTAGAGGATAAAAAAAATAATAATAATAAAAAAATAAAAGAAACAAAACAAACAACAACAAAAAAAAATTAAAAGGAAAAAAAAATTTTTGTTTTCCTTTTTCCAATTAAAAAATAATAAAAATTTAAAAAATATATATATATTAAAAAAAGAAAAGAAAGAAAAAAAAAAGGAAATAATGATGGGAAAAATAGTAACAATATATATAAGAGTTTCTCTATTATTGTTGTGGGTTCAGTTCATTTTCAGCTAGTTCCTTGTTCCGGCTTAAATTTCTCAAGATCTATAGGCCCCTTTCTCTGTGGTTGTTCTGTATAGTTCTTTGTTCTGTGCACGGTTCGGCGGTGTTCTGGGCCAAGGCCCGCCACTCGTGTGGTCGGCGCTGCACAATCTGGATTGCCGGCCCAAACTACTCCAGTTAGGCAGCACTCCAGACAATCAGGCGAACGAAGTCTGCGCTGAGGCCCGCAGAAGGGGAGGGGTCGGCGACGGGAATGGCGGGCGGGCGGGTGGGGGAGGGGATGGGGTGGCCCTCGTGGGAGCCGCCGGCACAGCGGGCGGGGGCACGCCTGCACGGGAGTGGCCTGCGGGGGAGCGTCCAGTGGGGGAGAGTCCCGCGGGGGAGCGTCCCTCTGGGGAGCGCCGGCAGCGGAGCGTCCCACGTGGGAACGGCCAAGGCGTCTCCCTGCCCAGCCCCGGCTCCCCAATGGCAGATGCGGGCGTTTGCAGCGGTGCTTTTCCGCTGCGGAAGTTACCGCAGGGCCCGCAGTCTGTGGGTTCTAATTGCTCAACTGTTCTCCTCCCTGTTATGATAGTCTCCGTGTTTCCCAGGTTCGGCGCAGATTCCGCAGGGAGAGTGTTTCCTGGTGTTTGGAAACTTCTCTTTTTAAGACTCCCTTCCCCGGACAGAGGTCCGCCCTCCCTCTTTGTCTCTCTCTGGCTTCTATATTCTTTCCTACCTCCTTTAGAAGGCAGTGAGTTGCTTTTCTGGGTGTCCGACGTCCTCCGCCAGCACTCCGAAGTTGTTTGTGGTATTTACTCGGCGCCCAGATGTCCCATTGATGAATTTGTGGAGGAGAAAGCGTATTCCCCGTCCTAATCTTTCGCCATCTTAACCGGAAGTCTGTACCAGTACTCCTTTATCTTATTTTCCACATCTATAAAAATATTTCATCTGATAACACATTTTTTCCTCAGTACAGCACTCTCCAGTAAATTTTTTTTTTTTATGAAAAGCTCAATATCTGTGCTATCCAATATGGTCAGCATAGCCTTAGAACAAAACTCGTAAGACAATGTCTATTATAAGAAAAAATATTTTCATGATCCATTATGCTATGCTATGCTAAGTCACTTCAGTCGTGTCTGACTCTGTGCGACCCCGTAGATGGCAGCCCACCAGGCCTCCCCGTCCCTGGGATTCTCCAGGCAAGAACACTGGAGTGGGTTGCCATTTCCTTCTCCAATGCATGAAAGTGAAAGTGAAGTCGCTCAGTTGTGCCCAACTCTTAACAACCCCATGGACTGGAGCCTACCAAGCTCCTCCGTCCATGGGATTTTCCAGGCAAGAGTACTGGAGTGGGGTGCCATTGCCATTATACTTTAATACAAAAATGTTTTAAACTATACTTTGGAAATCTTTCAATAAAATGAAGGTGATATTCTACATGAAAGAATAAATAAGTGGTACATATAAATACCAGGTATTAATCTTGAGCATATCTGGTTGTCAAGTTAGGTGGAATGGTCTGTTAATGCCAATAGTTAAGGAAAATTCAACTAAAGACCTAAAAGCTAATTACATGGCTGATTTGAGTACAGTGTTACCTCTCTAGGAAGCAGATGATCTCCATAGTTTAGATATGAAGTCAGTCCTTGCTGCTGCTAAGTCACTTCTGTGCGACCCCATAGATGGCAGCCCACCAAGCTCCCCCGTCCCTGGGATTCTCCAGGCAAGAACACTGGAGTGGGTTGCCATTTCCTTCTCCAAGGCATGAAAGTGAAAAGTGAAAGTGAAGTTGCTCAGTCGTGTCCGACTCTTCATAACCCCATGGACTGCACCCTACCAGGCTCCCCTCCGTCCATGGGGTTTTCCAGACAAGAACACTGGAGTGGGGTGCCACTGCCTTCTCCAATAATAGTTGTTAGAAGGGCCTTTAGACATAAATAGACTGAGGCATCAGAAGTGTACCCTTGTCCTCTGTCACTATTATCACCACAGGACTCTGAGCAACAGAAATGGCCATAACCTTTCTGGCTACTGGGGATGCTACTGGTGCCACTTCATGGGACCAGGATAAAGTAGAGGAATCCCAGATATTCTGGCTGGACAACTAGCATGAGTGCTACAGGAAGCAATTCCCACAGTCATAAATTTTACCTGGAAAACACATTTTCTGGTGCACTGGTGAAGTTTTGAAGGAGCAATTTTTTGATGAAATAAGATTTTGTGGGTTTTGGAACTGATTTATAACCTCACAATAACTATAACTTGTCTGTTATTTGAGAGATCCTTATATCATAGCTCAGTTGGTAAAGAATCTGCCTGCAATGAAGGAGACCTGGGTTTGATCCCTGGGTTGGGAAGATTTCCTGGCAAAGGGAAAGGCTATCCACTCCAGTATTCTGGCCTGGAGAATTCCATGGATTGTATAGTCCATGGGGTCACAAAAAGTCAGACATGACTGAGCAACTTCCACTCACTCACTCACTGTATCTTCAAATACGTCAAGCAAGTCTAGAGTTTGCAGGGCAGCAATTCTCTGTGGCTCACTGAACACCTAAGTAAAGGCATCTTACTAGGGCAAAAGCAACACAACTTCTGAAAGGGAAGACTCATGCCACGGGAATCTATTAAAGTTCACCAAGGCTAATTCTGAAGACAAGGGAGACTTTATAGAATTGTAGAGTATGAATTTATTTGAACTGTCCACACCTTTTGACAAAGTGCCATATCAAAAGTGTTTTGCTCTGTGTAGAAAGCAGCCCTGCTGTTGGAGTACAGCATTTCCTATGCTCATAAGGAAGAAAATAAGGGTTTTCTGCAAGGACTAGGGCAAGTCCTGGGTGGGTTTGGGAAAGAGTGATATAGCTATTGTTAGAGTGAATGTGGACACAGACAATAGATTGCTATAATGCTTTAAACATTATTTGATTTTATCTCAGTTCAGTTCAGTCGCTCAGTTGTGTCCCACTCTTTGTGACCCCATGGACTGCAGCATGCCAAGCTCCCCTGTCCATCACCAACCCCTGGAGCTTGCTCAAACTCAAGTACATCAAGCCGTTGATGCCATCCAACTGTCTCATCCTCTGTTGTCCCCTTTTCCTCCTGCCTTCAATCTTTGCAAGCATCATGGTCTTTTCTAATGAATCAGTCCTTTGCATCAGGTAGCCAAAGTATTGGAGTTTCAGCTTAAGCATCAGTCCTTCCAATGAACATTCAGGACTGATTTCCTTTAGGATTGACTGGTTTGATCTCCTTGCAGTCCAAGGGACTCTCAAGAGTCTTCTGCAACACCACAGTTCAAAAGCTTCAATTCTTTGGTGCTCAGCCTTCTTTATGGTCCAACTCTCACATCCATACATGACTACTGGAAAAAACATAGCTTTGACTAGATGGACCTTTGTCGGCAAAGTGATGTCTCTGCTTTTTAATATGTTGTCTAGGTTGATCATAACTTTTCTTCCAAGGAGCAAGCATCTTTTAATTTCATGGCTGCAGTCTCCATCTGGAGTGATTTTGGAGCCCAAGAAAATAAAGTCTGTCACTGTTTCCATTGTTTCCCCATCTATTTGCCATGAAGTGATGGGACTGAATGCCATGATCTTCATTTTTTGAATGCTGAGTTTCAAGCCAGCTTTTTCACGCTCCTCTTTCACTTTCATCAAGAGGCTCTTCAGTTCCTCTTTGCTTTCTGCCATAAGGGTGGTATCATCTGCATATCTGAGGTTATTGATATTTCTCCTGGCAAACTTGATTCCAGTTTGCGCTTCATCCAGCCTGGCATTTCGCGTGATGTACTCTATATATTTTTCCAGTGGTCATGTATGGATGTGAGAGTTGGACTATAAAGAAAGCTGAGCACCAAAGAATTGATGCTTTTGAACTATGGTGTTGGAGAAGACTCTTGAGAGTCCCTTGGACTGCAAGGAGATCCAACCAGTCCATTCTGAAGGAGATCAGCCCTGGGATTTCTTTGGAAGGAAGGAATGATGCTAAAGCTGAAACTCCAGTACTTTGGCCACCTCATGCAAAGAGTTGACTCATTGGAAAAGACTCTGATGCTGGGAGGGATTGGGGGTGGGAGAAGGGGACGACAGAGGATGAGATGGCTGGATGGCATCACTGACTCAATGGACGTGAGTCTGAGTGAACTCCGGGAGTTGGTGATGGACAGGGAGGCCTGGTGTGCTGCGATTCATGGGGTCGCAAAGAGTTGGACACGACTGAGCAACTGAACTGAACTGAAAGTACTTATAACATGCTAGATTACCTGGTGGTTTTAAAAATATGTCCACAGATACCTGATGCTCCTCCCTTCAAGAAATGTGCCTTTGGGGCCCTTGCCTTGGATGTAGGAGGGACTTACTGGTTTGCTTCAGTGGATAAAGTGCAGTGGGGGTGGTGTGATTTTGAAGACTAGGTCATTAAAAAGGCCCTGCAGTTTCTATCTTGGTTGTTCCTCTCTTGGATTGCTTATTCTGGGAGAGGTCAGCTGTCATGTCCTAAGGAAAGGTCCACATGGCCAGAAACTGAGGCCTCTAGCTGACAGCTACCTGAGGAATATTCCTGAAAGCACTTCCTCCAGTCCAACTCACTTCAGATAACTACAGGCCCAGATGACATCTTCTGGAGACCCCCATCCAGAGCCACCCAGCTGAATGGAGCTCCTGCTTTCCTAACCCTCAGCAACTGGCATTAGGGGACTTCCCTGGTGGTCCAATGGCTAAGACTCCAAGTTACCAATGCAGGGGGCTCCGGTTCCATTCATGATCAGGAAACTAGATCTCACATACCACAACTAAGAGTTCCCACACTGCAACAAAAATTGAAGATCCCTAGGACTGAAACTAAGACCCCGTAAAATAAAATAAATATTAAAAAACCCTAAACTTACATTTGTGTGCAATTTTGCATCACAAAATCTCAATTACCCTAATTCTACTATAAGAAGAGCTTGTCCTTCTGGGTATATTTTATATAAGAACTTCTAGATGTTTTTTGAAATCTGTTAATATATTTTGGATACCTTTTGAAACAGCTCAATGTTCTCATTAAAGCTAATTCAAATGTAAATGGAAAAATAATTTTCCTAACAGCATAAAGGAAAGGTAATTATCAATCTTCTGATGCTTTAGGAGATGGTTCTTTTCACTGCTAAACACAATTGTGCTAAAAGATGGTTTTCAAGGAATAATTGTTCACCTGTGTGTGTGTATGTTAGTCACTTACTCGTATCTGATTCTGTAACACCATGGACTGTAGTCCACCAGCTCCTCTGTCCATGGGATTCTCTAGGCAAGAATACTGGAGTGGGTTGCAATTTCCTTCTCCAGCAGATCTTCCTGACCCAGGGATCAAACCCAGGTCTCCTGCATTGCAGGTAGATTCTTTACAATCTGAGCTATAGTTGAATAATGGCTTTGACTTCCAGGTTACCAGATAAGAAACAGGAAACCCTCAGTTTCCACATACTTTCAAGAGCCTTTGAACTCTGGTTTGTGTATTACAAATTAAATTTAAGCACCAAAGAAAAAATCAACAGTTCACACATTTCACCATGATCCTAGGTGAATCATGAATACACCTTTCAGGTGTATTCATCTCCTGTTATAGACTTAAAAGAAAAAACAAAATCAGTGCATTTGTATTCTTGTTACCAAAGTTTTCTCAGTTCTTATGTGTCCCAAATCAATATCACAAGGCTTGGGACACTCCTGTTTGCTATTCCAGCCTCTTGCATTTGCTTCAAGTGTTATGCAGGGGCTGTGAGACCTGAAAGCTTTCAGTTTAAGTACTTGGTTAATCAGGCCCTGGGACTAGCTTCACACTGTTTACTTTTACTTGATTTAAAGCAGTTTATCTTCTCAAATATGGCTTGAAATTTTCTTCTAAAAAATACTCAGGAAAGTGGCCCTAAAGGGTTCTCTGTGGTACTCCAGATCTCTTATTCAACCCAACACATTTTTAAAAATTTAGTTGAGGGCCAATGCATATTCTGTTTCCCCTAGAGTATACCACATGTGAAAGTTAGGACTTTTCCAGGAGAAAGAAGCTTGTAGAGTCCCAGATATCTGTTTCCACTGAGTTTTTGCAAATTCCTAATTAGAATTATCTCCTATATGTGATCTGCTATTTCCACCAGAAATCCCTTTCTTAGGCTAAGACTTCTCTACCCTGTCTTATGGCAGGGGTATGTATGCTCTGAACTGACATATCCACTAAACGGTCACACATAATAAACCCTTATAATCTGTCAGGTGTTAGAAACAAGATATCTAAGCTTGTCAGAGACATATAAGTTCAGAAGTAAAAGTTAAATGCAACAAAATAGTTATATCTGTTACTACTTTCAAAGGAACTTTTTGCTTTCTAATTCTCAGTCCTGTTAATCAGATGAGGATTTATTGCAGCAACTGGAATGACCCATGAAGCATAGGAAGGAGGTGGTGAAGAATAAATAGTTTTCTTTTTTGTGTTTGTTATACTATCTCCCTCCTTCAATACACAGTACTATCTAAGAGCAAAAACAATCATGTTTAGGCAGAAACTGTTCTTAAGATGGGCTAGTCATAGGCCAAAATTAGACAAAGCTTAAGTTTTTCTTTGATCCTTTTATCATTCCTATTCCACATACTCACATCTGTTTCATTCATTCATTCATAAAATATCTACCAAGTACTGTCTATGTATTCCCCTGGAGTGGGAAATGGCAACCCATTCCAGTATTCTTGTCTGGAGTATTCCACGGACAGTGGAGCCTGGAAGGCTATAGTCCAAGTGGTTGCAAAGAGTCAGACATGAATGAGCAACTATGCACGCATGCACACATCCACATTAGGTACTGTTTAAGATACTGAGGAATCTAAAAATAAGTAGTGGTGAATAAAATAAAGTCCTTGCCATTACATTCAAAATAACAAATATGCAAAATATCAGATGGTGAATAAATACAGTGAAAAATAAATTTGGGCAGAAGGGATAAGGAGTGATGGAAGGTGGGGCATGAGAGATGTTCTAGATTTTATCTAGAATAAGACAGGCCTCCCTGATAAGATAACGTTTGAAATGAGACCTAAAGGAAGTGAGGGGAGAGTAAGCATATGGATACTGGATGTTTTAGGCATAAGAAAAAGCAGAGGCAGAGGCTCTGAGAAGGCTCTGACTCTGTCAGGAGCAACAAAGATGCTGCATAGCTGGTGGGAAATGAGAAGGAAAAGAGTAGTAAAAGTTGAGGTCAGGGAGGTCATGCCAGGCTGCAAGAGACTGAGCAGAGCAGAGACTTGATCTCACTTTTATTTTAGCAGGATCCCTGTGGTTACAGTAACCAGAAAAGAAAATATGGGTGGGAAGAGCATAATGCAGTCATTCAGGCAACAGATGATGATGTCCTGGAGTAGGGTGGGAGCTGTGGGGTTGGTGAGAAGTGGTTAGAGAATGGAAACATTGTGAAGGTAGAAATAAGAGAATCTCCTGATGGATTCAATGTGCAGTGGGAAAGCAAGCCTCAACAACTGGAAGGATGGCATTACCATATCCTGAAATGCATAAAACTGGACGGAAACGAAAAGTTTGACGTATTAAATTTGTAATGCTCCCTAGAAATTCAGAAGGAGGTGGCAATCCACTCCAGTATTCTTGCCTAGAGAATCCTGTGGTCAGAGGAGCCTGTTGGGCTACTGCTGTCCATGGGGTCGCACAGAGTCAGACACGACTGAAGCGACTTAGCATGCATGCATGCACTGGAGAAGGAAATGGCAACCCTCTCCAGTACTCTTGCCTGGAGAATCCCAGGGACGGCGGAGCCTGGTGGGCTGCCGTCTATGGGGTCGTACAGAGTCAGACACAACTGAAGCGACTTAGCAGAAGCAGCTAGAAATTCAAATGGAGATGTTGAGTGATCAGTTGAATAGGTGATTCTAAAGTTTAGGGTAGAAGTTCAGGCTAGAGATAAACTTTGGGTTTATAGTGTAAAGATGGAATTTAAGGCCACTGAGACTAGAGGAAATCATGCTGGGATGAGTGATAAAGAACATGATGATAAGAATATTTCACTCTGTTAATGCATATAGTGATGGACACTGTTCTAAGCACTTTACATAGACATTTCATTTAGTCTTTATAACCACTGGAAGTAGCTACTTTTATTATCTTCAATTTATAGATGAGAAAACCGAATTTTGGAGACATTAAGTGACTTTCTTATGATCAACACCTAGTAAGTGATAGGGCTGTCTGTTTAAACCTAGGCAGAAAGAAAAGTAAAATATTGTACGTGAGAGCCCTGAGACACTTCAGCTTTTAGCATTCAGGGGGATATAAAAAAGAACTAGCAGAGGAGACTGAGCAGGAGGATCCAGTGGGTAGGAAAAGAAGGTAGAATGGTACTTCTATTGTCCAAAGGACAAAAGGAGAAAATGCTCATGGGTGTCAAATGCTGCTGGTGGCTCAAGGAAGATGAGGACAGAGCACTGACCTTGGCATTTACGAAAGTAGCTCTTCACAAGGCTGCTTTGAAACAGTGGTGGAGTTAAATCAGAGTGTTAGTGTGGGAGTTAAATCTCTCAAAGTCAGAGATGGTGTGAGAGAAGACAGATGAGGCCTTAGGGTTCAGCTCTTTGGAGTTCAGCACAGGTACCACTCCAGATCCAGTCATAGGTATTCACACATGGATATGAATCAAAGTGACTGCTGAGATGAACACATTAAAAAAATAGAGATTTGATTGGGAGCTTGACGAGGAAAAGATATGGGGAACATTATAGTCCTTTTCAAGGAGAACAAACTTGATTTCCTGTCGCTTGGCATTCAGTCTTGGACTTTCCTTCGTTAGATAAATTTCCAAGCTCCAAATTTGCTTACATCTTCCCTCCAAAATAAAAATTCTCCTGGGTCATGTTTTATTTCCTTACATCCTCAGCCTAGTACAGAACCAGCAAAGAAGGGTACAAATAAAAGTGTGATAAATGACTAACATCCTAAATATTGAATATCCTACCCTGAAGTTATTGTATACTACTTGCTGTTCCCATAAAAAGCCCATATTTGTCCCTGTGGACTGCACTTCCAGTCATTCAAATTGATTAAAATTTTATATCTATCTTTTAAAAGCCATATGTGAGATCTTTTCCTATTATTGTGGGTATTTTAATAGTAGTTTACTCTCCATCCCTCTTGTCCCCTAACCCTCACCATTAGAAATTAGTAAAGCTTCTCTTAGCATAAGACTGCCTTTCTCAAAGTCCACAGAGCACCTTATTTTACTTTCCCTTGTATTTCACCTATGCGAACGTGTCTTAGCTTGTCTGTTCTCTTACCTTTTTATAGTCCAGGACAGGGACTGTCACGTGTTTTGATTCCCTACAGCCCAGTGCTTAGCACAGAGGAAGTACTCTATGTATCTTAATGAGTGAATATGAAAGTTGATTGAGTTGAATTAATACTGACCTATCGGGGAAGGCAATGGCGCCCCACCCCAGTACTTTTGCCTGGAAAATCCCATGGACAGAGGAGCCTGGTAGGCTCCAGTCCATGGGGTCGCTAAGAGTCGGACACGACTGAGCGACTTCACTTTAACTTTTCACTCTCATGCATTGGAGAAGGAAATGGCAACCCACTCCAGTGTTCTTGCCTGGAGAATCCCAGGGATGGGAGCCTGGTGGGCTTCCGTCTGTGGGGTCGCACAGAGTCGGACACGACTGAAGCAACTTAGCAGCAGCAGCAGCATACTGAATAATACCAAAGCTAAATGCAGACAGTGAGACCTCCCATTTCACATGGCAACAACCTCATAGTGTTCCTAGTTTAAGGTCATAATATTTCTAGGTAAGTTTATGAAAGGTTAAGAAGTACAGGACTATAAAATATCAAAATAACAACAACTAAGCCCAATTAAATTAGAAGTCTATGGTTTGTTGGTTTGCTTTCTGGGTTTTTTTTTTTTTTGCATTTAAGATATTTTTAGATATTTGTTGAATAATATGCTTACTAATTTGTTGTTTCATAACTTCTCACATCTTAATCAGTGAGTATTCTTTTAACTTACATTATTTCTGATCACCTGGTTCATACAATTATGAAGTGATTAGGCTATTAATTCAGTTATGAAAATTCAGATTTCACTGATACACAGAGGTGATAAAACCAAAGGGATATAATAACCTTAGTTAAGAATTTCATATCTAATGGTTAATGGTAGAATCTTGAAAACTGAGATTTCAGACTTGTTGCAAATATCTGAAATGCAATATTAATATACTTCCCCAAAACCTTTAATGACATAAAATAGCACAATATTTTATTACATTAACATGTAATAGAAGCTGTTGTCCGATGATGGGTTGAGCGGATGCCAAAATGAGGAAGGAGGAAGGGTATTTACTGTGATTACTCTCCACGGTAGGCTTGATTTTAGAGTCTGGCTTTCATTACTCATCCAAAGGACTTAGTTACAAATTTGCCAGGGTGATTCAGGGGGTGAACTGCTTTGTGACAAGGATAGACAATTCTTCTGACTGGAGCTTAAACCACAAATTGCCCATTTTATTCTATTTTGGGATGAATATTATATTTTTTCAACTGCTGATGCTATCCATGTTAGATTCCATATGAGGAGACTTCCAGAATCTTAAAACTAGAAAGAGAAAAAAGTAGTTAACTTGTTGATTTACACATGAGAAAACTGAGGCCAGGGAAACTCGTCAGGCATCCAAATCACAGAACTAGTTAATATCAAAGCTAAAACTCAAATCCAGTCACCTTGCCTCCAGTTTCTATACTTCCCATTCTTCGAGCTGTCCTTCATTTGCACATAAGACAAGTAACTTGAGTGACTTGGGGATTCTGGGAATGGTTCTATTCACCAGAAAATAAAATAAACTTTTTATTTGCCATAGGTTCTACCCTCTTTGAAGATGAAAATAACTTTAGAAAGTAAAAATAATAATTAACGTTTATAAAGCACTTCACAAAGGAATGTCCACATATTTTGAGGCCAGTAGCTGCTATCTCACAGATAGTTGTCAGCATTTTACTGGGATAAGATCCTGTTGACAGAGGAGTCTAAACATCTGTGGAAGAGAGGGTTCATTTGGGTGGGGTCTTTTGCAAAACTGCTTGAGGCCAAGCAACTGGAAGTGAAGTGAAGTGAAGTGAAGTTGCTCAGTCGTGTCTGACTCTTTGCGACCCCATGGACTGTAGCCTATCAGGTTCCTCAGTCCATGGGATTTTCCAGGCAAGAGTGCTGGAGTGGATTGCCATTTCCTTCTCCAAAGCAACTGGAAGGCATGGGTAAAGAGAGACTACTTTCTAAGGAGGCCATTTCTTTGAAAAGCTACATCAGTGATTCTAACTGGAGGTGAGTTTGTCCCCCAGGAGATCTTTGACAACGTCTAGAGACATCTCTGATGGTCACAAATGGGGGTAGTGGTGCTGTTGGTATCTAGGGGGTAAGAGACCAGGGGGGATGCTGCTACACATCCTAGATTGCACAGAAAGAAAGTGAAGTCACTCAATCGTGTGCGACTCTTTGCGACCCCATGGACTGTAGCCCACCAGGCTTCTCCGTCTATGGGATTTTCCAGGCAAGAATACTGGAGTGGGTTGCACAGGATAGCCCCCAAAGAATTATTTGGCCTAAATGTCAATACCGCTGAAGTTGAGAAACCCCGAGCTAAAAGGAAAACAAACAAAAACTCATCGAGGAACTAAAGGAAGTTTCTTGAATTACTACTTATTTCCGTATTTAACACCTTAGAAAAGGAAATCGATCTCTTCTCACTCACACACACACACATTTTTTGTTTCCTTTCCTTTCTGGATATGGCTAACAGTTTCCAGGGAATCTTGAAGACTGTTCATGTGGATTTCCTTGTACTGGATGTGGGTTGGCCCAGGTACTTGAGTTTTGTGCAACAGTTATGGCCCTCTTCTGTGGCATCCTTCCTGTCTGGTTTTCAGAATTCGGTCCTAGCTGCTAGCTTTGTGAAGTCTTCCATGGTAGCAGAGAATTCTTTCGTGGGACACCACACGCATCCAGGTGTTCGGGTATGCCATGGTTCTTTTTTACACAAATGTTAAGATTGTGTGACGTGCTTCACAGGACATGACGAGTAGCCTCAAGGGACACCAGATTTTCTTCAGCAGCTGACGGACATTCAGGGAGATAAGAAAGGTCTGTAGAGCGTGAGCCCGCCCACTGCATCTTAGCGAAACCTCACGTCCTCAAATAACCTGGCCAGCGAGCTCAAGCCAAAGGTACTTCCCCAACGCCTGAAAGCCCGAAACATTTCGCGTTTTCCACTTGAGGCGCGCCAGTGCGCGCGCGGCCGGCCCCTCGGGAGCTGCAGAGCGGACCAATGAGAGGGCCCGTTCTCCGCGCCGGCTCGGGATTGGGCGAATAGCGCGAGCCTCTCTGCCAAACAGCGGGCAGGCGTACGGAGGAGCGGCTGGGATAGGCGCGCCCACTGCGCCAGAGTCCCGGGAGCGCGTGCGCGGTCTCGCGCGGTCTCGAGGTGGAGTCACTGGCGGCGACGGCGGCGACTGGTGGTGGGGCGGGGGCGGGGATTTAGGACTGTGAGGTAGGGAGTCGCGAGTTTCTGGATTCTTTATCCGGTATTTTAAGTGCCACTGGGAAGCTGTCGTTTCTGCAGTGTTTAGAGGAGGCCCGGGCGGGAGGAGCGGCGGCCGCCGTGGCGCGGAGGTAAGAGGCTGACCGGCGGCGGCTCGGTGTGGCGGTCTTAATCAACAGGTCCCCGCGAGCGGCTGGGGGAGGCGCGGTCGCGCTCACCCCCTCCCCCACGCGCGGGCCAGGGCGGGACCCCGGGCTGCTTCGCGGGCTGCTCCAGGCAGCGGGAGCCCGGCCGGCAGCGGAGGGTGTCAGCTCAACCTTTGTCCCTCGGAGGAACGCTGCCTGGCGGTGCCCGCTCCCTCTGCCTTGGCTAACGACCCACCACGGCGGGTCTCCTGACCGCCCGGCCCGAGGTGCAGGGAGGCGCCTGCCCTCTGCGCCCGCGCCTCAGCGTTCGCAACTCTCCGGACTCGCTCCAGGCCGGGTCCGGGATCTTGGCGAGGCGAAGAACACTTTCCTCTGGGAGACGGAATGTAGTCGTCGTTTCTCTGCCTGACTCAGCTGCTGGTATTCGGCTCCTCGCTGCAGTCTTGAAACAGTTCTTCCTCGTAACCATTTTTAAAGAAAAGCCTAATCCCGTTCATGGTTTCTGGTAATTTAACTTTGCAGGTTGAAGTTGGAAGCCTGTAAATTGTTGTCAGCTGCGTTTAACGAGAGGGTTTAAACAATCTTGGGTGCAAATTATGTAACTTCCTAATGATAATAACTCACCTTCTGTCTAGTTAATTGACATACAGTAAGATGTTCAGAATTTAGGTTTCCGTCGAAAGGTTTTTCTTGGCAGTTGACGTTCAAATTAAAATCTCATACCTACGAGGTTTTTAGAAGTAGTATATAGTGTGTGTTTTGTCTCCGTTCTCGTTTAGAATTGTGAAAATTTAGATTTGGCAAGCCCTTGGAACAAACGTTTGAAATTTCGATTTTAATGACAAGGTGAAAGGTGTTAATATTTGTGTTTTTTAAAAGTGTTACGTGTTAATGATAGTGTCTAGTTATGCTTTTGGATTATACCAGAAATTAATAACCTAATAAATTCTTCAATAGGAACAAGTGGCATGCTGGTTATTGGTGTCTTTGAAGTGTAAATATTGGGATAATGAAATTGTTAAATAAGCTCTTTTGGATAGTAGACCACTAGATTTCTGTAGATTTGCATGTTACAGGTTTTTTATACTATTGTAGCAAGCGGAAGCTATTATCGTGTAGGAACTCTGTAGATGAAACAGGCAAAAAAATACAGAAAGAAATTCATCATTTTAGCTTTGTTAAAGTCAGGTAAACTTACCATGTAGTTGAATGACTTTTGGCCACACAGACTTGAACTTGAGAAGATTGACTCATTAATATTAACGTATTTCAGAATGGTAAACTACAAAAAGGATATGCAAATTTTACATGAGGGTTGCCCAAGGTAGTAGGACTTTCCCTCATAGCTCAATCGGTAAAGAATCTGCCTGGAGTGCAGGAGACCTGGGTTTGATTACTGGGTGGGGAAGATCCTCTGGAGAAGGAAATGGCTACCCACTCCAGTATTCTTGCGGGGAGAATCCCGGGAACTCTGCCTGGCAGGCTACAGTCCATGGGATTGCGAGAGTTGGAAACGACTTAGCGACTAAACCACCACCACCAAGTTAGTAGGGTGAGTTTAGAAGTTTATATGCTCTTTCTGAATGATTATTATATGATTAAAAAGCTCATCACAGACATACAAGAAATTTGGCCCATTTTTTGTATCAGTATCCTTGTTGAGTTGGAAGTAATCTTTAGCCTTTGTATAGTCTAACCTCTTCATTTTCCAAGAAAAAGAAAGTGAGGTATATAGATTAGTTAGCAGCAGAGTTGAAACTAAATGCTAAAATGCTTGCCTTATGATAAGTTAAACTCTTCTGAAAAATCATATATGGAGCCAGCAGAGTTAATTTTTTTCCCTTATGCATTTTTTTCTTTTTTTTTTAAATAACCACTAACCACAATTAATTCATTCCTTGACTGAAGGATTATTCTCAGTTTTTCAGTATTTCAGACAATGTTTAGTGAACATCCGTATGTGTATCTCCTTGAACACATTTGTAAAAGTTTTCTCTGGAATGAATTGCTGGGCCATAGCTTGATGGGCATTTTCAACTTTGCCAGCTGCCAAATAATACTCTAAAGTTGTAACAGTTTACAGACCTGCCAACAGTATATGAGTCACCCTTATCCACATTTAGAATTACCAGATTGGCATCAGATTTTTTAATTTGTGCCAGTCTGGTGGGTGAGAAATGATATAATTATTTTCCTTCTTTCACAAAGGTTTTAACTTTATTTTTAATTTTGGTGAAGAAATTTAACTCTTTTTGTTGTACAGTTATTTTGACAGATACATAGAGCTATGCAACTACCAAAATTGAGACACCCAGTAACAGTTCCAGCCCCTGAAATTCCCTTGAGCTGCTCTTTTATAGTCTTTAACTGCTGACAACTGATATTGATTATTGTCTTTCCTTGTAATTTGTCTTTTCTAGACTATCAGGTAATAGAATTATATAGTTTTTAGCCTTTTGAATCTGGTTTCTTTAATTTAGTGTAATACTTTTGAGTGTTTCTTGATGTTGAGTGTATTAGCAATTCTTTATGTTGCTGAATGTAGTATTCCAGTGTATGGATGCATCACAATTTATCCATCTACCAGTTGAAAGACATTTGAGTTTTTTGTTTGAACTATGAGTAAAGCTGCTATAAATCTCTGTTAGCAAGTTTTTATGTGAACACAAGCCTTCATTTCTCTTGGATAAGCACCTCCAAGTGAAATTTCTGGATCATGTGGGAAGTGTATGTTTAACTGTAAAAATATGTGTTAGGTAGAATAGTGGCCCAAGATGTTCTGCTCCTTGGAAACTGTGAATAAATTAGATTACATGACAAAAGTGAATTAAATTTGTAGCTGAAATTAATCAAGTTAATTTGATTAATTTTGAAATTAATCAAGTTAATTTGATTAATTTTGAAATTAATCAAATTAAGTTGACTTTAAAATAGAGTTTATCCTGAGGTTATCCAGGTGCTGTGCCTAGAGTATCACAAAGGTTCTTAAAAGGGGAAGAGAAGGTAGAAAGATGCAACAGTGGGAGCAGGGACAGAGAGATGCAGAGTTCTTGGTTTTGAGGTTGGAGAATTTGGGGCATAAGCTAAGAAATATGGTCTCTTGATAAGGCCAGGAAATGGATTAATCTTTAGACCTCATGGAAAAGAACAGAGTTCTGCCAACAACTTGATTTTCACCCAGAGAGACCTGTGTCAGATATTTAACCTACAGAACTGTAAAATAATAAGTTTATGTTGTTTTAAGCCACTAAATTTGTGGCAACTTGTCACAGTAGTGTAGGAAACTATACGCTCAAAAATACATTTTCCAAAGAGGCTGAATTATATTCTCAGTGGTGGTGTATGAGTATTCTAGTTCCTTTACGTCCTCATCAACACTTGGTATGATCACTCTTTTTAATTTTAGTCATTGTAATAGGTATATATATATATAGCAGTATTTCATTATGGTTTTTATTTGAATTTTTCTCATGAATATTGATGATGAATATCACTTCTGTGCTTACTTGCCATCTGCATGTCTTTGATGAAGTGTCCAAGTTTCAAATCTTTTTCCATTTTTAAATTGAATTTTCTTATTGTCTGATTTTTTTCTAGTCCTTGGTCAGATATGTGGTTTGCAGAGATTTTCTTCCAGTCTGTGGCCTGCCTTTTCCTTCCTTCTCAGCTGTGTCTTTTGAAGTACAGAAGTTGTAAATTTTGGTTAAGTGCAAAGTATCAATATTTTCTTTTATGAGTCTTAGTTTTGGTATTGTATATAAGAACTCTTTGCCAAACCAAGATCACAAGGATTTTCTCCTATGTCTTCTTCTATAAATTGTATATTTTACCTTTAGATCTGTGTTACACTTTTGAGCTACTTTTTGTGTAGAGCTGTAAGTTGAGTTTCACCTATTTGTCCATTTGTTCTATGTCTGTTTGTTAAAAAGACTATTCTCCATTGAATTGTCTTTGTTTCTTGGTCAAAAACCATTTGACTACATTTGTGTGGGTTTCTTTCTAGCCTGCTCTGTGTTTCTTTGTTGTATTTGGCTTTTTTTTCCCCACCAGTATCACAGTGTCTTGATTAATATAGGTTTAAAATTAAGTCTTGAAATCAGGTAATGTGAGTTCTCCAACTTTTTTATTCAAAATTGTTTTAGCTATTTTAGTACTTTTGCCTAAATTTTATAATCAGCTTATTGCTATAAATATATATAAATTCCGTGAACTTCCAGATGTTCAAGTTGGTTTTAGAAAAGGCAAAGGAACCAGAGATCAAATTGCCAACATCCGCTGGGATATCGAAAAAGCAAGAGAGTTCCAGAAAAACATCTATTTCTGCTTTATTGACATGCCAAAGCCTTTGACTACGTGGATCACAAGAAACTGTGGAAAATTCTGAAAGAGATGGGAATACCAGACCACCTGACCTGCCTCTTGAGAAACCTGTATGCGGGTCAGGAAGCAACAGTTAGAACTGGACGTGAAACAACAGACTGGTTCCAAATAGGGAAAGGAGTACGTCAAGGCTGTGTATTGTTACTCTGCTTGTTTAACATATGCAGAGTACATCATGAGAAACGCTGGGCTGGATGAAGCACAAGCTGGAATGAAGATTTCCAGGAGAAATATCAATAACCTCAGATATGCAGATGACACCACCCTTATGGCAGAAAGTGAAGAACTAAAGAGCCTCTTGATGAAAGTGAAAGAGGAGAATGAAAAAGTTGGCTTAAAACTCAGCATTCACAAAACTAAGATCACGGCATCTGGTCCCATTATTTCATGGCAAATAGATGGGGAAACAGTGGCAGACTTTATTTTTGGGCTCCAAAATCACTGCAGATGGGGACTGCAGCCATGAAATGAAAAGATGCTTGCTCCTTGGAAGAAAAGTTATGACCAACCTAGACAGCGTATTCAAAAGCAGAGACATTACTTTGCCAACAAAGGTCCATCTAGTCGAAGCTATGGTTTTTCCAGTAGTCATGTATAGATGTGAGAGTTGGACCATAAAGAAACCTGAGCGCCAAAGAGTTGATGCTTTTGAACTGTGGTGTTCGAAAAGACTCTTGAGAGTCCTTTGGACTGCACAGAGATCCAACCAATCCATCCTAAAGGAAATCAGTCCTGAATACTCATTGGAAGGACTGATGGTGAAACTGAAACTCCGATTCCTTGGCCACCTGATGCGAAGAGCTCACTCATTTGAAAAGACCCTGATGCTGGGAAAGACTGAAGGCGAGAGAAGGGGACAACAAAGAATGAGATGATTGGATGGCATCACTGACTCAATGGACATGAGTCTGAGTAAACTCTGGGAGTTGGTGATGGACAGGGAGGCCTGGCGTGCTGCAATCCATGGGGTCACAGAGTCAGACATGACTGAGCCACTGAACTGAACTGAGGATTTTGAAATTGTTGTAGATTAATTTGATAATTGACATCTTAACAAAATAAAGTTTTCCAATCCGTGAACATGATGTTTCTATTTAGATCTTTTATTTTATGAATGTTTCATAGTTTTCAACATGTAGATCCTGCAAATGTTTTATTAGTTCTCTACCTAAGTATTTCAGTTTTTTAGTCCTAATGCAAATGTCATTTTTAAAACCTTGTCTTTCCAGTTGACCATTGCTAGTATGTGGAAACGCAATCAATTTTTATATGTTGCCATTGTATTTTGAGTTTTTATTAAACTCATTTATAATTTCTAGGAGCTTTTTCCTGTAGATATCTTGGAATTTGTCTAAGGAGGCAGTCATATCATTTATGAATAGAGAAACCTACCTTCCTTTCCTGTATGTCTTTTTTTTTCTTGACTTTTTGCAGCATCTAGGACTTCCAGTCGGAGAAGGCAGTGGCACCCCACTCCAGTACTTTGCCTGGAAAATCCCGTGGGTGAAGGAGCTTGGTAGGCTGCAGTCCATGGGGCCTCTAAGAGTCGGACGTGACTGAGCGACTTCCCTTTCACTTTTCACTTTCATGCATTGGAGAAGGCAATGGCAACCCACTCCAGTGTTCTTGCCTGGAGAATCCCAGGGACGGGGGAGCCTGGTGGCTGCCGTCTGTGGGATCACACAGAGTTGGACACGACTGAAGTGACTTAGCAGCAGCAGTGGGACTTCCAGTAGGGTTGAAAGGGAACATCCTTGCCTTGTTCACAATCTTAGAGCGTTCAGTCTCACCTTCAAACTATAATGCTAGATGTAAGTCATTTTGTAGATTCTGTAAATCATATTAAGGAAATTTCCTTCTGTTCTGAGGTTGCTGAGAGTTTGAGGGTTTGCATTTTTAATCATGAATAGATGTTGAATTTTGTCAGATGCCTTTCTGCATCTGTTGAGGTGACCATTTGAATTTTTTAAATCTGTTAACACAGTGAATTACACTGATTACTTTTTCAATGTTGATGCGGCCTTGTGTGTTTCTGGGAATAACTCCAGAGTTGTTGCAAACTAAATAATTTTGGGTTATTTTCCTTTGATATTGACATTTTTCTTAAAAAGGAAACTGAATGTAAGAATTTATGAAAGTGTTTATAATGTCATCACAGTCAAGGTATTCATTAACAGTTGTGTACATTTCATATGTTGTAGGACTTCTTTATCTATACTGGAGTTTATAGACTGTACTTTACCACTATGGGACTCCTATTTCAAATTACTAAATGAAGAAAGACAATGTTTGTAACACTGTAATCAAGCATTTCCTCATGCTGGCTTAATTTAAGCAAATTGTTTAAGTGTATTTGGATAGTGAAGTATATTTTGAATGAAGATAAAATGATTTAATTGGGAGATTTTTTTACTTGGAATGAAAGCAATGGGAATGTCACATACCATGGGAGGTGGCAGGGGTGGAGAAAGCTCCTTCAACAGGAGAAAATCAACTAGACCTTTGAGTAATCACATAAATGTTTGGTTTGATCCAAGTGTAAGGAATTCAGTGAATGTATTAAAAGGTGTGAAGTATAAACTACTTAAAATACCAGGCTCTGTTTTGCTATACTGAAGAGGTTCTTCATGAAAAAATGTAGGTACATCGTAAAAAGATACATGTTGATTAAATATGTTTTAATATGGTGAATTGTGAAGTTTTTCCTCCATCACTTTCTACTACAGAAGACACTTTAATTGTTAAAAATAAGGTTTCATGGGGAATTCCCTGGCAGGCTAGGACTTTGCATTCCCCTGCAGGAGGAGGCACAGGTTCCATCCCTGGTGGGGGTACTGAGATCCAAAACGGAGATCCCATACCTTACCACCTTCCCTTCAAAACAAATAACAAGGGTTCAGTAACTTCATAATCAAGCTATTCAGTTTTATCACTTTTATAAATTTTAGCTTATCATGCTTTAAACATAGAGTTTCAAGCAATTTCTCTCATGTAATTTTGAAGTTCCTTCTTTCTTAAGTTAATAGTTGTCTCAAAGAAGCTGAACATTGAAGTTTTGAGGCCTCTGAGGTTCTTTGCATTTTTGATACTTTAAGGCAGGGGTTGGCAAATTTCTGTAAAAGGCCAAGTAGTAAATATTTTAAGCTTTGCAGATTGTACCAGTTCTGTTGCAGGTATCCAACTCTGCTGTTACAGTGCAAAGATGGCCAAATGAATCTGTGTTCCAGTAAAACTTTGTTTATAAAAACAAGGTATGCCTTATTTGGCCTGTGGGCTTAGTTTGCCTATTTTGATTTTGGGCAAAAGTCAGCAGGAAAAATGAAAGTAATTATAGTAATGTAGCAGAAAGACTTTAAGATCAGCTGAGTTGAAAGCTTATTCAGTGCTGTAATTCCCAGCCACGCCTTCATTTTCCTTATCTTTAACAGGTGGCCATCTAGGAAGATGATTGAAAAAGATAAAATAGGGTATGGAAGGTACTGAACAAAATATTCTGACATGCAGTAGATACTTAATAAGATTTGCTCCCACCACCACGCCATTTTATGTTATTTTACAGTATGTGGGTGTCCAAATATTAGAAATTATGGTTGTATTTATGCTATGCTATGCTATGCTATGCTAAGTCACTTCAGTTGTGTCCGACTCTGTGTGACCCCGTAGACGGCAGCCCACCAGGCTTCCCCGTCCCTGGGATTCTCCAGGCAAGAACACTGGAGTGGGTTGCCATTTCCTTCTCCAGTGCATGAAAGTGAAAAGTGAAAGTGAAGCCGCTCAGTCATGTCCGACTCTTAGCGACCCCATGGACTGCAGCCCACTAGGCTCCTCCGTCTGTGGGATTTTCCAGGCAAGAGTACTGGAGTGGGGTGCCATTGCCTTCTCCGGGTTGTATTTATATTTCTAGCTAAATTATCTTTTGAATTATGCTTTATTGGACATGTAAGTTGTAACTGTTTGGCTTCACAGTAGTATCAGAAACTTCACATGAAAAAATTGAGAGTTTGTGTTAAAATATAATTTCTTGTTTTGAGGATTTTACATTGTCACAAAAAATGTTTGATAATGTCACTTAAAATGTCTTATTTTGATATGACCTAAGAAGTAGGTTTTCTGTATTTTGAGTGCTTCAGAAGTGCCTGTAAGATTGTATATATTTAAATTAATTGACTGACTCCTGTGAGTGAACTGAACTGGGCGCTCTGCTAGGATTTGGTTGTACTTTAAAAGTACTTAAATTTAGGTGCTCATTTTTGTTTAATGTTTGGAACATAATGGATGCCTCAGAAAGTTGTTTTTCTTTCTTTCTTTCTTTCTGTCCAGATAGAGCTTGATTTGAAATTTTAACTCCCCTCGCCCCCCCCCCCCAAAAAAAAAACCAGTGCTTTTTGGCAGATCAGAGGCAGATGCCACATACGTGGCTGTTGGGTTAATTTTGTGCCAGTAGTTAGTGGCAGGACTGGGGTTGGAGCTCATGTACCAGATTGGTTATCTTTTTAATACTTATTTCATTGCTCTGTTTTGTGGCTTGTTAGCACTGTTATTACCTGCCTCTGGACTCCCAGAAATTGTTTTCTTGTCCCATGTTCTCCATTTTTCCCTTCAAGCTTAAGCAGAAGCTGTTGCAAAGTCTTATCAGATTTTACTAAGAAAACTTTATATTATTGTTTAATCACAGTTATAGCTTAGAATGCAATTGTATTATACTTAGTGTGAAAGAAAAGTTTGTTTTTAAGCAGATTTTTAAAATTCAGCTTTACATTGATTATATTATCTGTATGATACTTATGTATGAGTTGGTTTTTCTTTGATCTACAAGTAATCATTATAACTAGTTTATTCAGAAGATTATACGTAAATACTGAATATTTATAATGTGGAGACTTTGGGTGGGATATAAGGAAGTATTAGATGAAGTCACTGCCCTCAAAGGCCTGGCTTTGAACTAAGTATGGATAGTCTTTTAGAGACTAAGTTGGATTAAGAGAATTTATTAGTTGTTTTAAATGGACAGAATCACAGAATTGCTTAAATAATATGCAAATAAATTCTAAGGTTCCTTTTATAGTGTTGCAGACTTATATAATTTTTTAAAAATTATATATCAAGGTTTATTTAACTGTGTTACTGTTGATGAGTTGTTTCTAACTTTTGGTTATCATGAGTAAAACCATGAACGTTCCTGTAAGTTTAGTTTATGAAAGTGCATGCGAACACATGTTTCTCGGGGACTCTGTTCTCTAGTATAGTATAGTATAGTGGCCACCAGCCACATGTGACATTTGGATTAACTAAAATTAAGAATTCAGTTCTTCACTTACCCATGCCACATTTCAAGTGCTTGTTAGCCATATATGGCCAGTGTGGCTGTGTTATTACCACACAATGCAGATACAGAACATTTTCATTATTGCATATAACCATCAGAACATTCAAGGACATTGTATCGTGAACCCCAGAGTTAAACCTCTGGCCAGGTGATTTATCTGAGGACTATACAAATAAGCAAATAAGCTACACACTTTTTTCAAAATAATGATTCACTTACAAGTAATCAGTAGATACCTAAGAGTTTATGAAAGGAAATTTGGTGGTTCTTTGTAGGCATCTTAAAGGGACAGTGTTCTTTTTACATTTTAATCTTTTATACTTTATTTCTTACCCTTATACTTTCTGCCTTATCCTTTTACTTCAGTTTTATAGTGAGAATAGTATTTAATTTGGCTGAATCACAGTACTTTTTTCTTTCCCCAACCCTACTCAGAACTGTAGCCTCGGCCCCATCTCTTAGTTTGTCATCCTTTGTATATAGTTCTAAACATTAACAACTTTGTGACCAGATCAGAGGCTCAGAGAGATTATTTTATCCTGATTCCTGTTGTAACTGATAGCAGGTATTTGAACTCAGTTTATTTTTCTCCAAAGCCCTTGGATTTTTCTATTTTGTATTTTAGCCTACTTTTAGATTTACCTAATTTAACACTGTCTTTTTGGTAAGAATCTTTTTTTAGGAAAGACATCTTTAATTTAGTATTTAAATTGTACTTGAATTAAAGTGAAGAACTTTGAACCTGTAAATTGTAAGCTTCTTAAGGGTAGGGGCTACGTCTTTTTACCTTAACATCTCACTGCTTAATATGGCACATGGTAGATGGATTGGAGAAGGCAATGGCACCCCACCCTAGCACTCTTGCCTGGATAATCCCGCGGATGGAGGAGCCTGGTGGGCTGCAGTCCATGGGGTCGCGAAGAGTCGGACAGGACTGAGCGACTTCACTTTCACTTTTCACTTTCATGCATTGGAGAAGGAAGTGGCAACCCACTCCAGTGTTCTTGCCTGGAGAAACCCAGGGACAGGGGAGCCTGGTGGGCTACCGTCTGTGGGGTTGCACAGAATCGGACACGACTGAGGCGACTTAGCAGATGGATGTTATCAATTTGCACTTTTTAATCATTTACTTATTAAACCTTAGCCTTACTTGTAAGTTTCATCCCAGAGACTATTCTAACCTAGTCACCTCTTGTAGCCTGAGAGAATTTGAGATTCCATTTATTCGGTGTTGACCATAAATGTGTTTATTGATGGATGGGGGGATTGTCTAATTAGCTTTCTTTACAAATACTAAATGAGAATGGATGAATTATGGGAATGTGAAGTCAAGTGGGCCTTAGAAAGCATCACTACGAACAAAGCTGGAGGAGATGATGGAATTCCAGTTGAGCTATTCCAAATCCTGAAAGATGATGCTGTGAAAGTGCTGCACTCAATATGCCAGCAAATCTGGGAAACTCAGCAGTGGCCACAGGACTGGAAAAGGTCAGTTTTCATTCCAATCCCAAAGAAAGGCAATGCCAAAGAGTGCTCAAACTACTGCACAATTGCACTCATCTCACATGCTAGTAAAGTAATGCTCAAAATTCTCCAAGCCAGGCTTCAGCAATATGTGAACCGTGAACTTCCTGATGTTCAAGCTGGTTTTAGAAAAGGCAGAGATCTCTGGTTCAGAGATCAAATTGCCAACATCCGCTGGATCATGAAAAAAGCAAGAGAGTTCCAGAAAAACATCTATTTCTGCTTTATTGACTATGCCAAAGCCTTTGACTGTGTGGATCACAATAAACTGTGGAAAATTCTGAAAGAGATGGGAATACCAGACCACCTGATCTGCCTCTTGAGAAATCTGTATGCAGGTCAGGAAGCAACAGTTAGAACTGGTCATGGAACAACAGACTGGTTCCAAATAGGAAAAGGAGTACGTCAAGGCTGTATATTATCACCCTGCTTATTTAACTTCTATGCAGAGTACATTATGAGAAACACTGGGCCACAAGAAGCACAAGCTGGAATCAAGATTGCTGGGAGAAATATCAATAACCTCAGATATGCAGATGACACCACCTTTAATGGCAGAAAGTGAAGAGGAACTAAAAAGCCTCTTGATGAAGGTGAAAGTGGAGAGTGAGAAAGTTGGCTTAAAGCTCAACATTCAGAAAACGAAGATCATGGCATCTGGTCCCATCACTTCATGGGAAATAGATGGGGAAACAGTGTCAGACTTTATTTTTTTGGGCTCCAAAATCACTGCAAATGGTGACTGCAGCCATGAAATTAAAACAAGCTTACTCCTTGGAAGGAAAGTTATGACCAACCTAGATAGCATATTCAAAAGCAGAGACATCACTTTGCCAACAAAGGTTTGTCTAGTCAAGGCTATGGTTTTTCCTGTGGTCATGTATGGATGTGAGAGCTGGACTGTGAAGAAAGCTGAGCGCCAAAGAATTGATGCTTTTGAACTGTGGTGTTGAAGAAGACTCTTGAGAGTCCCTTGGAGTGCAAGGAGATCCTACCAGTCCATTCTGAAGGAGATCAGCCCTGGGATTTCTTTGGAAGGAATGATGCTAAAGCTGAAACTCCAGTATTTTGGCCACCTCATGTGAAGAGTTGACTCATTGGAGAAGACTCTGATGCTGGGAGGGATTGAGGGCAGGAGGAGAAGGGGACGACAGAGGATGAGATGGCTAGATGGCATCACTGACTCGATGGACGTGAGTCTCAGTGAACTCTGGGAGTTGGTGATGGACAGGGAGGCCTGGCATGCTGCGATTCCTGGGGTCGCAAAGAGTCGGACACGACTGAGCGACTGATCTGATCTGATCTGATGGGCTTTTCTGATAGACATCATAGTTGCAAACCTTGTACCAATTAAGTACTTATACTGTGGAATCAGCTTGGTGCTTCCTGACTTGTGTGTGACTCTGGGCAGGTTACCCTGTGAAAATCTGATTGCTTCTCTGCAGAATGGGCGTTGTACTTGTGCCTGATTAGAGGTTGTAGGGCTGTCTGAGGAGGCCTTACAAATAGCTGTGAAAAAAAGGGAAGCTAAAAGCTAAGGAGAAAAGGAAAGCTATACCACCCCAGTACTTTTGCCTGGAGAATCCCTTGGACGGAGGATCCTGGTAGGCTCCAGTCCATGGGGTCGCTGAGAGTCGGACACGACTGAGCGACTTCACTTTCACTTTTCACTTTCATGCATTGGAGAAGGAAATGGCAACCCACTCCAGTATTCTTGCCTGGAGAATCCCAGGGACAGTGGAGCCTGGTGGGCTACCGTCTGGGGTCGCACAGAGTCGGACACAACTGAAGCGACTTAGCAGCAGCAGCAGCAGCATACCCATTTGAACGCAGAGTTCCAAAGAATAGTAAGGAGAGATAAGAAAGCCTTCCTCAGCGATCAATGCCAAGAAATAGAGGAAAACAATAGAATGGGAAAGACTAGGGATCTCTTCAAGAAAATTAGAGATACCAAGGGAACTGCTGCTGCTAAGTTGCTTCAGTCGTGTCCGACTCTGTGCGACTCCATAGATGGCAGCCCACCAGGCTCCTCCGTCCCTGGGATTCTCCAGGAAAGAACACTGGAGTGGGTTGCCATTTCCTTCTCCAATGCATAAAAGTGAAAAGTGAAAGTGAAGTCGCTCGGTCATGTCTGACTCTTAGCGACCCCATGGACTTCAGCCCACCAGGCTCCTCCATCCATGGGATTTTCCAGGCAAGAGTACTGGAGTGGGGTGCCATTGCCTTCTCCGACCAAGGAACATCTCGTGCAAAGATAGGCTCAATAAAGGACAGAAATGGTAGGGACCTAACAGAAGCAGAAGATATTGAGAAGAGGTGGCAAGAATACACAGAGGAACTGTACAAAGAAGATCTTCATGACCCAGATAGTCACAATGGTATAATCACTCACCTAGAGCCAGACATCCTGGAATGTGAAGTCAAGTGGGCCTTAGAAAGCATCACTATGAACAAAGCTAGTGGAGGTGATAGAATTCCAGTTGAGCTATTTCAAATCCTGGAAGATGATTCTGTGAAAGTGCTGCACTCAATATGCCAGCAAATTTGGAAAACTCAGCAGTGGCCACAGGACTGGAAAAGGTCAGTTTTCATTCCAATCCCAAAGAAAGGCAATGCCAAAGAATGCTCAATCTCCTGCACAATTGCACTCATCTCACACGCTAGCAAAGTAATGGTCAAAATTCTCCAAGCCAGGCTTCAGCAATATGTGAACCGTGAACTTCCTGATGTTCAAGCTGGTTTTAGAAAAGGCAGAGGAACCAGAGATCAAATTGCCGACATCAGTGTATCATGGAAGAAGTAAGAGAGTTCCACAAAAACATTTATTTCTGCTTTATTGACTATGCCAAAGCCTTTGACTATGTGGATCACAATAAACTGTGGAAAATTCTGAAAGAGATGGGAATACCAGACCTTCTGATCTGCCTCTTGAGAAACCTGTATGCAGGTCAGGAACCAAGAGTTAGAACTGGACATGGAACAACAGACTGGTTGCAAATAGGAAAAGAAGTACATCAAGGCTGTATATTGTCACCCTGCTTCTTTAACTTATGTGCAGAGTACATCATGAGAAATGCAGGACTGGATGAAACACAAACTGGATCAAGATTGCCGGGAGAAGTATCAATAACCTCAGATGTACAGATGACACCCCCCTTATGGCAGAAAGTGAAGAAGAACTAAAGAGCCTCCTGATGAAAGTGAAAGAGAAGAGTGAAAAAGTTGGCTTAAAGCTCAACATTCAGAAAACGAAGATCATGGCATCTGGCCTCATCACTTCATGGCAAATAGATGGGGAAACAGTGTCAGACTGTATTTTGGGGGGCTCCAAAATCACTGCAGATGGTGATTGCAGCCATGAAATTAAAAGACGCTTACTCCTTGGAAGGAAAGTTATGGCCAACCTAGATAGCATATTCAAAAGCAGAGGCATTACTTTGCCAACAAAGGTTCGTCTAGTCAAGGCTATGGTTTTTCTAGTGGTCATGTATGGATGCGAGAGCTGGACTATAAAGAAAGCTGAGCGCCGAAGAATTGATGCTTTTGAACTGTGTTGTTGGAGAAAACTCTTGAGTGTCCTTTGGACTGCCAGGAGATCCACCAGTCCATCCTAAAGGAGACCAGTCTGCGTGTTCATTGGAAGGACTGATGTGAAGCTGAAACTCCAGTATTTGGCCACCTGACGCAAAGAGCTGTCTCATTTGACAAGACCCTGATGCTGGGAAAGATTGAGGGCAAGAGGAGAAGGGGACGACAGAGGATAAGATGGTTGGATGGCATCACTGACTTGATGGACATGAGAGTTGGTGATGGACCGGGAGGCCTGGCGTGCTGCGATGAACGTTCATGGGGTCAAAAGAGTCGGATACAACCGAGCAACCGAACTGAACTGAGGGAAGGAAAAACCTTTTTCTCTTTCCTCCTAGGTTCTTTGCCTGGGGCTCTGCAAATTAAACTGACAAAAGACAGAGTAACAGAAGAAATGGTTGTTACTTATGCATATGAAGGGCTACAGAGGAAAGAGTTGGAGAGCATAGAAGCAGTGAGTCTGAGCGATAAATTGTGGAATACAGACAAGACAAAGGAAAGAGGCTTTTAGGGCCTGCAAATTATGGGAATAAATATGTGGGAGCAACTAGTGAATATAAAGATTATTTTAGTTAGGTTTGTTATATAGATTTATGTCTGTGTCATCTGCATTGATAAGAGTCAACTCTGAGGATTGAGTTCCTCTTTCTGGTACTTTAGAAATGAAAATTCATATTACCTTTAAAAAGGAAAATTTATGCCCTGCTTTTTAAGTCTGATAGGGGAAGGCAGTTTTTTTCTGTTGTATGCTGTTTTAGGCCTGGAGTGTTGCAATTCATGGGGTCGCAAAGAGTCGGACACGACTGAGCATCTGATCTCATCTCAAAATAACCCTTTTGCCAAAATGTCACCTTTTGAAGTGGAATATTCAGATCCCCTCAGAGTCTTATTTTGAGGATAAGTTGAAATGAGGTATCAAGAATGATTAGCATAGTACCTGGTATATATATTAAGCACTTCATAAATTCTTATCCATAAATAAGAGAAAGAATACAAACCTGTTTTATGATACTTATAAGGACTATCAATGAACTGTATTGTTTTCATAAATATATTTTGAATAGTTTGTGTATCAATAATTTGATTAAGCAGTTTGTAGGAATTGTGTGAATTGGTTATCATAGACTGAGTCAGTGATGGATAATTGTAATTTTGTGTTGAAGTAAAGCTTCTATCATTTCTGAAATAACAGTGAAAGTCAGTGGGGGAAAAACAGTTTGTTGCTCTATTTATAAACAGCTTACGTATGTAGTGAGATCAAGTTCTGCTCAGCATTACTAGTTTCTCTTATTGACTCTCAAGCATCAGTCAAGGGTATTTTTCATTAGGTCATGTTTACTACACTTTAAAATAGGCTTAAAAAGCATAGTTTTTAGAGTTGAGTTTCATTATGGGGATTTAAAATTTTATGTTTAGAAACCATTTGTTTAATTTTACTCATGTTAGAGTGCTTGAATTAGTGTTTTATTTACTTTTTTTCCTTTTGTGTAATGGAAGCCTTTCATATATGTCTTGGGTCTTATATTCTTTCCCATTTATACAAGTTTTCTTAGGATGCTCTTCCACAGCTAATTCCTGTAGCATTTTCTGCAGTTGTAGTGCAGCACTTACCAAATAGCATTGAAGTTCTGTAGAGGTTTTGTTTGTTTGCTTGTACACTTATACTTATTTTTCATACTAGAATTTAAGTACCCTAAGAATTTAGACACTGTGCCTTAGCAGTCTTCTTGCTAGTGACTATCCCAAGTTTTTGTACCAAATGAGTACTTACATTGTAGAATGGATGAATAGTTTAGTAACCTTTTATAACTATAGGATTTCTGTACAGTAATCTTCCAGATTGACCTTTTATTCTTATTTCTTATGAGTCCTCATTATGTTTTACTGCCTTCTAAGACTGGTCAAAATCAGAACATGACTCATATCCTCAGTCAGCAGTTCTGTAGTGCTAAAAGTTCAGTGGATTCTAAACTTGGTGACATTTGTATCCTCATCAGTCTTCTTCCTTCTCAAATTCGCCTTTCCTGTTTTGATAATATAATGTCTGGTCCTGAAAGTATTCTCTATGGATTATTAATTTTAGTCAGTTTTTTTTGTTCTGATAATTCTGAACTAATTATTTGGTATTCCTTCAATGACAATGCAGATTTTTTTTAATTGCCTGTTGTTGCATTGCATACCAATAAGCCATCTGGGTAGAGATAATCATCTGCTAATTTGCTGACCTTTGGAGTCTTTTTTTTCCCTCTAGTAAACTATAAATCACTTGAAGTCAAAAGTTGGTGTATCTTAACAATGCACTTTTAGTGAACTGCAGCTTGTGATACATGCGTTTCAGGGAAGGAGACTGCCTAAAAGGATTGACAACCTAAGTTTAAAGGGGAAGGAGAAAATCTTTATAAAATAGGGATACAAATAGGCATCCAGAAGGCAAAATATTAACCCTGTGAGTTTGGAAATTAGGATTCTTTGAGTTTGAGATTATGTATTATTAATACGATGAATGATGAAGTTGACTTACTATATTATAAAGTGTTAGTAGTCTGTTTTGGAATTTTTCTTTAAACTAATGCTGTTACTCCTTTGGTAAACTGGTTTCCTCTCATTTTTGAATTACAGATGTAATGTATTCATTTTTGTGTGGTAGAAGATGTCCTGACTTCTGAAGAGTTTTAATGATTGCTTAAGTGATTTATTTATAAATTCTTATTGTTGAATTGTTTATAAACTTGTTTAGGATCTTAGGGATAATATTTTGATTCCTTCTATTTGCCTAATTGTTCTAGAACTCTTGAAAGGGCTTTGGTGCTTCTGCTAATGTTTTATACTTTAAGAAGGTAGTTGTAATTTTAAAAGTCACTACTTTTTCTTTCAAAAAAGAATTATCTTTGTGGTTTTTTCCCCCCTCAAATTATAAAAGTAACACATTTTTTGTCAGTGTTTTGTAAGGTGTCCAAATTGTGCAGGAAGTAAAACCTGATAAATAAGTTATCCTTATTTTTCAGAGGTACTAAGTGAAAACAATATTCTGTATATTTTTCTGGATTTTTTTTGTGAATAACTTTAAAAACGTTTTTATGTGCATTTATAAAAATGGGATGATACGTATGTGTGTGTTTGTCCCTCAGTCGTGCCTGACTCTTTGCAGTCCCACGGACTGTAGCACCCTAGGCTCCTCTGTCTATGGGATTTTCTAGGCAAAATACTGGAGTTGGTTGCCATTTCCTTCTCCAGGGGATCTTCCCAGCCCAGGGATCAAACCTGAGTCTCCTGCATTGCAGGCAGATTCTTTACCATTTGAGCCACCAGGGAAGCCCCTGGGTGATATGCAAGTACCATTAATTCACTTGCTTATTTTGTTCCATGTCAGTTCATATAGGGCTTTATGCTCTAGTAGCTACATTAAAAAAATTTGAAATGAACAGGTAACATTCTTTTTTTTCTTCCATTTTTTTTTTTCTTCTTTTTTTTGCCACACTGTGCAGCTTGCATGATCTCAGTTCCTCCACCAGCAATTGAACCTGGGCCACAGCAGTTAACACCTGGAATTCTAACCACTAGACCACCAGGGGACTCTCCTAATAGTATATTCTGTTTAACACAGTGTCTAAAAAATTACCATTTCTGCATGTATTAAATGCAAAAAATAATGAAATGTTTTGTATTCATTTTTCCCCCATGAAAGTGTGTGAAATTTGTTAGTCACTAAGTTGTGTCCAACTCTTTGCGCCAGTGTCCAGCTCAGCCCACCAGGCTCCTCTGTCCATGGAATTCTCCAGGCAAGAATATGGGAGTGGGTGGCCATTCCCTTCTCCAGGGGATCTTTTCAGCCCAAGGACTGAACCTGGGTGTTCCTGCCTTGCAGTCAGGTTCTTTACCATTTGAGCCACCAGGGATGCCCATTCCCCCCGCCCCCCGCCCCCCGCCCCGTGCTGAATCTTTAAAATCTAGTGTGTATTTTATGCTGATGACACATCTCAATTAGAATGATAGCCTTTCATTGGAAATACTTAATATATATTTAGATTTTTAAAATTTTACAGTTGAAAAAGAGTAACATACCCAAATTGTTCCTAACAAACTATATAGGATAAATTTCCAGAAAAGGAATTGTTAGTGAAGGTTTATTTAAAATTTTTGGTTTATTGTTGTTCAGTTGCTCAGTCATGTCCGACTCTTTGTGACCCCATAGACTGCAGCACGCCAGGCTTCCTTGTCCTTCACTATCTGCCGGAGCTTGCTCAAATTCATGTCCATTGAGTCAGTGATACCATCCAACCATCTCATCCTCTGTCATCCCCTTCTCCTCCTGCCTTCAATATTTCCCAGAGTCAGGGTGTTTTCTAATGAGTCGACTCCTGGCATCAGGTGGCCAAAGTATTGAAACTTCAGCATCAGTCCTTCCAATGAATACTCAGGGTTGATTTCCTTTAGAATCGACTCCTTGCAGTCCAGGGGACTCTCAAGAGTCTTCTCCAACACCACAGTTCAGAAGCATCAGTTCTTTGGTGCTCAGCCTTCTTTATGGTCCAACTCTCACATCTGTACACGACAGCTGGAAAAACCACAGCTTTGACTATGTGGAGCTTTGTCGGCAAAGTGATTTGTCTCCTTTTTAATACACTGTCTAGGTGTGTCATAGTTTTCTTCCAAGGAGCAAGTGTCTTTTAATTTCATGGCTGCAGTCACCATCTGCAGTGATTTTGGAGCCCAAGAAAATAAAGTCTGTCACTCTTTCCATTGTTTCCTCATCCATTTACCAAGAAGTGATGGTACCAGATGACATACAACAGTGAAGTTAAATGAAGCAGTCAAGTGAGAAAACATGAATTTTCCATAATCATGTTTTAAAGGTAAAAGAACAATGTAAATGTAATTTTTTTTTTTTAAAAGGAAGCCTGTAGTCAGTATGGTTATTGTTTTACAGAGACAATTAACCTAGCACTATGGAGCCACATGAAGGTTCACTTCTCTGGCTTTTAGTTCCTGTTCTGTAACTTCTAGCTCTGAAACTTAGCTTACAGTGCTTGCATGTCTTCTGGAAAATGGGGATATCTGACCTGCTCACCTTTCAGGGCACCTGTTGAGATCAAATGAAATAATGTGCTTGAATTACTATAAAAACTGAAAAGCTTTACAAATAAATGTGTAAGATGTGAATATGTAAATCACTTACAAATTTTCATTTCTAGCCTTTGAATCCCTGTCTAGCAGTTAATAGCAAGACAGAATTCCCACTCAAAATGCAATACTTCTAAAATGCAATACTTCTAAAATGCAATTTATTGTCTTTCCAATTCTCCCCTCTCCTTTTTTTCCATGGGAGAAAAACCTTATTCTCTAAATTTTCCTATTTTAAGGTCCTGTAATTTCTGCCAGGTTCAACTATCATGCTCAGTATTACAGAATTGTATTTAGTTCCTGGTCTCCAAAGCCAGTCAGATCATCCATTATTATAAGCATTGTTTGAAATTATCCCTTTTCCTTCTGCTATTTCCTTTATCCTCCCATGCATAAAGTATTAAAATGTTGTCTCTATTGACTGCTCTACTTACCTTTATCTTAATCAACTGGTTACAGTGTAAAAAAAAGATTTTAACTTTCTGAAAACTTCTTTGTTTCCCATTCTTTTTAAATTCCGAAACCAGTAGTTTCCCATTGCTTGCAGGAGAAAATTCCAGCAGTTTAGTTTGCATTTAGAGTCTATTCTGGCTTTATCTTCTATCTCTTACACTGGCTCTGTTCCTTATCAGAGACTGTTCTTGGTCTCCCAGCTAGGCCATAAATATTCTTGATTGGTAGCAATATTACTAAAAAGCCACATTGCAAGTAATTTTATTCCACAAGTTTAAAAATCCATTTCTAGTCAGTTTGAAAATGTTATGTTATCTTTTGTTCTAGTTCCTTTTTTCAGAAACTTTACTAACCTTTTGGATGTGTTTAATCTTTCATTACTAAGTAGTTGAAGGTGATAATGGGGCAGTTCAAGTAACCAACCATTTGATATCTTTGATACTGTTTGGCTTTTAACCAGTTCTTTCTATGAGTTTGTGGTCTTAAATATCTCCTAAGACCTTCAACCTTGTGTTTGATATAAGCAAATGGAGAATTTTTCTACTGGGGGAAAAATAAAAACTATAATACTTTTCACTTAAGAATATTACATGATATATAGGGAGCTTAGTATTGTCTGGTTAAAAAAAAATGATTTCTTATTCCTCCACCAGTTCCTAATATTGCAAGATATTAATGGGCTATGAATATGAAGTTTTGCCTCTTCCGCCATATTCACCTGACCTCTCACCTACTAGACTACCACTTCAAGCATCTCAACAACTTTTTCCAGGGAAAACTCTTCCACAACCAGCAGGAGGCAGAAAATGCTTTCCAAGAGTTCATTGAATCCTGAAGCATGGGTTTTTACACTACAGGAATAAGCAAACTTAGTTGTTGTTGGCAAAAATGTGTTGATTTTAATAGCCCCTATTTTGATGAATAAAGATGTGTTTGAGCCTAGTTATGATTTAAAATTCACAGTGCTAAGTCACTTCAGTCATGTCCAACTCTGTGTGACCCCATAGATGGCAGCCCACCAGGCTCCCCTGTCCCTGGGATTCTCTAGGCAAGAACACTGGAGTGGGTTGCCATTTCCTTCTCTAATGCGTGAAAGTGAAGTTGCTCAGTCATGTCCTACTCTTAGTGACCCCATGGACTGCTGCCACCAGGCTCCTCTGTCCATGGGATTTTCCAGGCAAGATTGCCTTCTCCGAAAATTCACAGTATGAAACCGCAATTACTTTTTTGCACCAACCTAATAGATCAGCCCTGGGATTTCTTTGGAAGGAATGATGCTAAAGCTGAAACTCCAGTGTTTTGGCCACCTCATGCGAAGAGTTGACTCATTGGAGAAGACTCTGATGCTGGGAGGGATTGAGGGCAGGAGGAGAAGGGGACGACAGAGGATGAGATGGCTGGATGGCATCACTGACTCGATGAATGTGAGTCTGAGTAACCTCCGAGAGCTGGTGATGGATAGGGAGGCCTGGCGTGCTGCAGTTCATGGGGTCGCAGAGTCGGACACGACTGAGTGACTGATCTGATCTGAATACCTACTATCACCATCACTGCTACTCAAATTCATCTAAGCATTCTAGTTTTGTCCTCTGTAAAATACCATATGAGGATGTTGTAAGGAGTATATGATACAAAGACCTTGAAATCTTGATGTGTTCAAGAGTGCATGTTATAACTGTTGAATGTTTATTCTTTGTGTTTGGCCGCACTGGGTCTTCGTTGTTGCACACGGGCTTTCTCTACAGAGCAGGGCCTACTTTTTTTGTTTTGGCGCACAAGCTTCTTGTTGCTGACATGGGCACTCGGACGGGTAGGCTCAGTAGTTGTGGCATGCAGATTTAGCTGTGGCTCTGCAGCATGTGGGATCTTTTTGGACCAGGGATCGAACCCGTGTCCCCTGCATTGGTAGGTGGATTTTTAACCACCAGACCACCAGGGAAGTCCCATTGAATGTTTGTTTTGAGGTGCTCCTTGGGCAAAATACTTTGCTTCTTTAAACCTGTTTTCTCTTTTGTCATTGGGTATAACACTAATACTTACACTTGTATACTTGTTTGAGGATTAACTGTATAAAGTATGGTAGCACAGTGTTCAGCACACAGAGTAAATACTAGCTTGACCATTAAATGTTTTGTCTATACATTTTAAAAAACAGTTGTAGTTTTTGTTTTTGATCATAGTTCACATCATGTGGGATCTTAGTTCTCTGACCAGGGATCCCTAACCCACGTTGCTGGCTTTGAAAGCACAGTCTTAACCACCAGAACACCAGAAAGTCCCCATCTTTACATTTTTTTAGTCTTGTTTGGGCCACTTTTAATGTAAATATTTATCATTTTGTATGCATGTTTAGTCTCTCTGGCCAGACTGTAATCATGTGATGGAGGTGGTGGAATGTAGTATATGCTGGAATATATTATTAAAATTGTATTTGCACTGCCACTCAGGTTCCAGTGTGCAATACAAGGCAATTTATTTGGCAGTAGTTTTTATTACTTTTAATGAGCTCTTTCCATCCACTGCCAAGATGACCCTTGAAATAAATCTTTTCCTGAACATTTTGAAAAGCAGTAGATTAGATGATATTAAGTGTCTTTCAGCCTCCATATTTATTTAGAAACTAACAGTACTTGAAAAAGAGTTTTGTCTTGGAAGTCTGAGAAGCTTAATGAAAATTATTGAATGAGTAAATGCCTCAATTTTGGGTTAGTTTAATTCAGGGACTCTTAAAGTGAAAGTGTTAGTCATTTAGTTGTGTCCAACTCTTTGCCACCCTGTGGATTGTAGCCAACCAGGCTCCTCTGTCTGTGAAATTCCCCAGGCAAGGATATTGGAGTGGGTAGCCATTCCCTTATCCAGGAAATCTTTCCAAGCCAGGGATTGCACCCTGGTCTTCCACATTGCAGGCAGATTCTCTACTCTCTGAGCCAGCAGGGAAGCCCCAGGGTCTCTCAGCTTTGGTATTATTGACGTATTTGTACTGGATCATTCTTGGCAGGGGGTGCTATCTTGTGCATATTTAGCAACATATCCCTAGTCTCTGCTATGTAGATGCCAGTAGCACCCTTCAACACAGGCCTAACAGTGAATATATCTAGACATTTTCAAGAATTCTTCTGGTGGGGATAGGTGGGAGGCAAAATCACCTGTGATGGAGAGCCACTGTGAAAATCTAGTCTTTTATTATGGTAAAGCTCTATACAGTCAGCAAGAACAAGACCGGGAGCTGACTGTGCCTCAGATCATGAACTCCTTATTGCCAAATTCAGACTTAAATTGAAAAAAGTAGGGAAAACCACTAGACCATTTAGGTATACCTAAATCAAATTCCTTATGATTATACAGTGGAAGTGAGAAATAGATTTAAGGGCCTAGATCTGATAAAGTGCCTGATGAACTATGGATGGAGGTTCGTGACATTGTACAGGAAACAGGGAGCAAGACCATCCCCATGGAAAAGAAATGCAAACAAGCAAAATGGCTGTCTGGGAAAGCCTTACAAATTGCTGTGAAAAGAAGAGAATTGAAAAGAAAGGAGAAAAGGAAAGATATACCCATCTGAATGCAGAGTTCCAAAGAATAGCAAGGAGAGAGAAGAAAGCCTTCCTCAGCGATCAATGCAAAGAAATAGAGGAAAACAACAGAATGGGAAAGACTAGATATCTCTTCAAGAAAATTAGAGATACCAAAGGAACATTTCATGCAAAGATGCGCTCAGTAAAGGACAGAAATGGTAGGGACCTAACAGAACCAGAAGATATTAAGAAGAGGTGGCAAGAATACACAGAAGAACTGTACAAAAAAGAGCTTCACGACCAGGATAATCACGATGGTATGATCACTCACCTAGAGCCAGACATCCTGGAATGTGAAGTCAAGTGGGCCTTAGAAAGCATCACTATGAACAAAACTAGTGGAGGTGATGGAATTCCAGTTGAGCTATTTCAAATCCTGGAAGATGATGCTGTGAAAGTGCTGCACTCAATATGCCAGCAAATTTGGAAAACAGTGGCCACAGGACTGGAAAAGGTCAGTTTTCATTCCAATCCCAAAAAAAGGCAGTGCCAAAGAATGCTCAGTCTACTGCACAATTGCACTCATCTCACACGCTAGCAAAGTAATGCTCAAAATTCTCCAAGCCAGGCTTTAGCAATATGTGAACCGTGAAATTCCAGATGTTCAAGCTGGTTTTAGAAAAGGCAGAGGAACCAGGGATCAAATTGCCAATATCCGCTGGATCATGCAAAAAGCAAGAGTTCCAGAAACACATCTATTTCTGCTTTATTGACTATGCCAAAGCCTTTGACTGTGTGGATCACAATAAACTGGAAAATTCTGAAAGAGATGAGAATACCAGACCACCTAACCTGCCTCTTGAGAAACCTATATGCAGATCAGAAAACAACAGTTAGAACTGGACATGGAACAACAGACTGGTTCCAAATAGGAAAAGGAGTACATCAAGGCTGTATATTGTCCTCCTGCTTCTTTAACTTCTATGCAGGGTACATCATAAGAAACGCTGGACTGGAAGAAGCACAAGCTGGAATGAAGATTGCCGGGAGAAGTATCAATAACCTCAGATATGCAGATGACACCACCCTTATGGCAGAAAGTGAAGAGGAACTAAAAAGCCTCTTGATGAAAGAGGAGAGTGAGAAAGTTGGCTTAAAGCTCAACATTCAGAAAACGAAGATCATGGCATCTGGTCCCATCACTTCATGGGAAATAGATGGGGAAACAGTGGAAACAGTGTCAGACTTTATTTTGGGGGCTCCAAAATCACTGCAGATGGTGACTGCAGCCATGAAATTAAAAGACACTTGCTCCTTAGAAGGAAAGTCATGCCAACCTAGACAGCATATTAAAAAGCAGAGACATTACTTTGCCAACAAAGGTTCATCTAGTCAAGGCTATGGTTTTTCCGGTGGTCATGTATGGATGTGAGAGTTGGACTATAAAGAAAGCTGAGCACCAAAGAACTGACGCTTTTGAACTGTGGTGTTGGAGAAGACTCTTGAGAGTCCCTTGGACTGCAAGGAGATCCAACCAGTCCATTCTGAAGGAGATCAGCCCTGGGATTTCTTTGGAAGGAATGATGCTGAAGCTGAAACTCCAGTATTTTGGCCACCTGATGCGAAGAGTTGACTCATTGGAAAAGACTCTGATGCTGGGAGGGATTGGTGGCAGGAGGAGGAGAGAATGAGATGGTTGGATGGCATCACTGACTCAATGGACAGGAGTTTGGGTGAACTCCAGGAGTTGGTGATGGACAGGGAGGCCTGGCGTGCTGCTATTCATGGGGTCGCAAAGAGTCGGATATGACTGAGCGACTGAACTGAACTGATTTATAAAAGAGTTTATAAGTAAGTTTTTGATAAACTTTGGCAAATCAATATTTTAGGATACAGATATTTAACAAATTACAAATGCAGCAGTATTTTTTCCGTGTTATCTTTTTATTTTTAGGCAATTGTGTAGCCTAAAATTACTGGCTGTGAATAGGAGCTTAAAAACTAAGATCTTTCTCTTGCAGATATGTTTTATATGCAGCTTTTGCCAGGAATGTTCAAAGCTGCTAAGTCTTTGAAAGTTTTCATCTGAGAAAGATGTGTCTTCTAAGCTATTGACATTGCCCTGTTGATACTCAGTTAAATTGAACAGGAATCCTACCTTCCTTTTTTTTTTTTTTTGGTCTGTGAAAGCAATTGATTATCAGATCAGATCAGATCAGATCAGTCGCTCAGTCGTGTCCGACTCTTTGCGACCCCATGAACTGCAGCACGCCAGGCCTCCCTGTCCATCACCAACTCCTGGAGGTCACTGAGACTCACATCCATCGAGTCAGTGATGCCATCCAGCCATCTCATCCTCGGTCGTCCCCTTCTCCTCCTGTCCCCAATCCCTCCCAGCATCAGAGTCTTCTCCAATGAGTCAACTCTTCGCATGAGGTGGCCAAAATACTGGTTTCAGCTTTCGCATCATTCCTTCCAAAGAAATCCCAGGGCTGATCTCCTTCAGAATGGACTGGTATAAGTACCTTTAAATTGTATGTTACTCCTACCTCCTCATTTGATATCTATTTTGAGGATATTTTTCAAATGAAGGAATTTTGCTTGCGTTCTGTCTGACAGTACATTCTAAATAAAATAGTTTTAAAACTGAGGATAGCAATGGCTTCTTTGGAATGCAGTTATCTGGATGATAAATAAAGGTTCCTTAATTTGAAACCGAAACCATGAATTAGGTAGAATTTTAGAAATTCCCTTATAGGACTTGTCAGAAGTTCCATTAAAAAATAAACCCAGAATATTTGGATTTGGTCTATTTATTATGGAGCTTGGTTTGTCAGTTGTATAAATCTGTTTTGCTGCTTAAAAAAAATTTTTTTTTACATTGTACTTCATGAATTAATCTTCAAATATATTATTTTTATTTAAAAAATATTTTTAAAGTATGTTTAGTTCTTCATAAAGAATAATTGGGAAAAGTAGTGTCTCCGTTAAATCTTTGGTGGATTTATGTATTTTTGCTTAAATTGTTGTCGGTAGTAATCTCTGAGCTAATGCTTTTCATGAATAGCCTACATATAGTTGACCCTTGAACAACACAGGTTAGAACTGTGCAGGTTCATGTGTAGGTGGATTTTTTTCAGTAGTAAATACTACAGTACTACAGGATTCGTAGTTGGTTGGATCCATGAATGGAGAACTGTGGATATGGAGAAATCACCTTTATGGAGAACCTCCTATAGGTTATACATTTCCACTACACAGAAGGTTGGTGTCCCTGTATCCTGTATCATTCAGGCATCAATTCTATTTGAGTTTTAAATTGTATTTAGTTTTAGATATAGCTAAGTTTCTTCTCTGTGAAGATGATGCACAGAGCATTCATTGTTGGAAAGTAAAATCTGTGCGTTGAGCTAAACATTTATTGATGAAATAGGATTTTTTATGTGATGTCAGTGTGTGACTTGGTCTTTTTAAAAAATTGGTTTTGTTAAGATACCATTTGATGCAGTTTTAAATGTATTATTTAAAATCAGCTCAGTAAGTGTAATACATTAAAATTAATTAATTTTATGTGTTCAATCTGAATTTTGAAAACAACTTTTTTAAGGTATTGTGTTCTATAAAATTCACATGTTTTATAAGTACAGTTTGAGTTTGTTAAATTTATATCATGTAGGTGTCACTGAAATCTATTTTTATTACACTTCCATCCCCCTCATCCCCTATCATAGCCAGTTTCTGTGGCCACCCCCAGCTGCAGGAATCCACCAAAATGCTTTTCTAACAGCACTAATTTTGCCTTTCCTAGAAATTTCATATGAATGGAATCATCTAGAATGTACACTTGTATCTGGCATTATGTTTTAGAGGCCATCCACGTTACTAAGTAAGTAAAGTTGCTCAGTCATGTCCGACTCTGTGACCCCATGAATGGTAGCCTACTAGGCTCCTCTATCCACGGGATTTTCCAGGCAAGAGTACTGGAGTGGGTTGCTATATCATTCTCCAGGGGATTACTGAATAGTATTCCATTGTTTATAATTTATCCTTTCATCAGCTGAAGGACATTTGAATTGTGTCCAGTTTAAAGCTATCATTATTAATAATGCCTTTATGAATATTCCATACAGATCTTTGTTTTTTACAAATAAAAATATGTATTTCTCATATGGAATCACTGGATTATATATCATAAGTCTATGTTTAACTTTTTAAGACATTGTCAAACTGATCACCAATTCATGTTCTTACCAGTATGAGGGTTTCAGTTTCTCCACGTCCTCTCCAAAGCTTAATGTTGTCAGTCTTAAATTTTAGTGATTTTATTGTATTTGTAATGGTGGTTTAGTCGCTAAATCATGCCTGACTCTTGTGATCCATGGATCCTTGGAGGCTGCTAGGCTCCTCTGTCCAAGGGATTTTCCAGGTAACAATACTGAAGTGGTTAGCCATTTCCTTCTCCAGGGGATCTTCCCAACCCAGGGATCAAACCTGGGTCTCCTGCACTGCAGGCAGATTCTTTACCGACTGAGCTACCAGGGAAGTCCTGTTTGTAATGGTATTTCATTGTATTATTTAATAGCTCTATTGAGTTATGATTCCAATACCATGTATGTATAATTCATCCAATTCAAGTGTACAGTTCAGTGACTTTACATACATTCAGAATTCTGTGATCATTGCTACAAAAAGTTCTAGAACATGTTCATCACCCCTCAAAAGAAACCTGCGTCCCTTAGCCATTCCTTCCCATCTCACACACATACACACCAGCTCTCAGCAGTCACTAATCTACTTTGTCTCTCTAGATTTGCCTATTGTAGACATTTTATAAATGAAATCATATAGTACTTGGTCCTTCGTGACTGGCTTCTTTCTCTTCTGTTCAGAGTTCATCAGTGTTGTAACATATATCAGTCCTTTTATTGCTCAGTAATATTTCATTTTGGATATACTGTTTATCCATTTATCGGTTGACGGACATTTGGATTTTTTCCCAGTCCTTTTTGGTGTTAATACTGCTGTAAACATTTTTGTACAAGGTTTTTTTCATTTCTCTTGGTTGTATACCTGGAAGTGGAGTTGCTCTGTGTTTAGCCTTTTGAGGAATTGCCAGACTGTTTCACGGTGTAACTGTTCGCTTTGATATTCCCAATAGAAGTTTGTGAGTTTCAGCACTTCTTTTTTTTTAACCTTAGCAATCCTAGTGGGTGTTGTGGTGTCTCATGGTTTTGATTTCCTTTTATTTGATGAGTAATAATGGAGAATATATTTTTATGCATACATTTAATAAAGCCATTTGTATATTTTCTTTGGAAAACTCTGTTCAGGGGCTCTTACCACTTTAAAAATCAGACTGTCTTTTTACTATAGACTAAAATCAGACTGTCTTTTTACTACAGAGTTGTGTTTGTTGTATATTCCAGATAAAAGTCCTGAATCAAGTAAATGATTTGCAAATATTTTCTCCTTTTATGTACACATTGTTCACATTCTTCACAGTGTCCTTTGAAGCACAAGGTTTTAAAATTTGATCATATCTAATTTATCTGTTTTCTTTTTGTTGCTTGTATTTTTGATGTGTCTTAAGAAACCACTGCCTAATCAAGGTCATGAAGATTTATGCCTAAATTAAGTTTTATAGAGTTCTTATGTGTGTGTTTTTGACCTGTTTTGAGTTAATTTTTGTATATGGTATAAGGTAAGAGTCCAATTAATGCTTTTGCATGTGGACGTATGGATATCTAATTTTCCTAGTGTTATTAAGAGACCGTTGTTTTTTTTATGTTTTTCCCCCCATTTAATTTGTCTTGGTACTCTTGTTGATTTGCCTGTAAATGTTGGAGTTTATTCTGGTATCTTCTGTTCCATTGATTTCTGTCTATCCTGTGCCAGTATCTCATTGTGGTTTTATTAGCATACTTAATGATGTTGAATATTTTTCCAAATGTTTGTTGTTTGTATATCTTTGGTGGTCAAATCTTTTTCCTCTTTTAAACTGCTATATCATTTGACTTACACAGTTGTAAGAGTATTTATAGTGAATATAAATATTTTGCAAGTATTTCTCATTTTTTATAGCTTGCCTTTTCATTTTCTTTACAGTATCTTAGTGGCATATTTGGGGCTGGCATATTCTGCCACTCTTCAGATCAGATCAGTCACTCAGTCGTGTCTGACTCTTTGCGACCCCATGAATTGCAGCACGCCAGGCCTCTCTGTCCATCACCAACTCCGGAGTTCACCCAGACTCACATCCATCGAGTCAGTAATGCCATCCAGCCATCTCATCCTCTGTTGTCCCCTTCTCCTCTTGCCCCCAATCCCTCCCAGCATCAGAGTCTTCTCCAATGAGTCAACTCTTCACATGAGGTGGCCAAAGTACTGGAGTTTCAGCTTTAGCATCATTCCTTCCAAAGAAATCCCAGGGCTGATCTCCTTCAGAATGGACTGGTTGGGTCTCCTTGCAGTCCAAGGGACTCTCAAGAGTCTTCTCCAACACCACAGTTCAAAAGCATCAATTCTTCGGCACTCAGCCTTCTTCACAGTCCAGCTCTCACATCTATACATGACCACAGGAAAGACCATAGCCTTGACTAGACGAATCTTTGTTGGCAAAGTAATGTCTCTGCTTTTGAATATGCTATCTAGGTTGGTCATAACTTTCCTTCCAAGGAGTAAGCGTCTTTTAATTTCATGGCTGCAGTCACCATCTGCAGTGATTTTGGAGCCCCCCAAAATAAAGTCTGACACTGTTTCCACGTTTCCCCATCTATTTCCCATGAAGTGATGGGACCGGATGCCATGATCTTCATTTTCTGAATGTTGAGCTTTAAGCCAACTTTTTCACTCTCCACTTTCACTTTCATCAAGAGGCTTTTTAGTTCCTCTTCACTTTCTGCCATAAGGGTGGTGTCATCTGCATATCTGAGGTTATTGATATTTCTCCCGGCAATCTTGATTCCAACTTGTCATTCTAAAAACCTTGTGAAATCAACAAATCTTGGCAACCGATTAGAACATCCTGGAGATAGTAGTATAATTAACAATAGTAGGGAAGAAGTTGAGGTCAGTTTAGGATATACTGAAATTGAGATTCCTGGTGACATCCATGTAAAAATGTACTTTGTGTTCCTTCAACTTGGAACCCTTTATTTCAGGATATTCCCACAGCTGACTTTTTTTTTTTTTTTGTCATTCAAGTCTCAGCTCAGTTATCACTTCCTAAAATAGACCTTTCCTGACCATCTTATCTAATGTTGAACCTTCCAAACATCATTCCAAACATATCTATTACATAACCCAATTCTACTTTCTCTGTACTCCTTTCTCTGAAGCCATCTTACTGTGTATTTGCTTTTCGTTCTATGTTATCCTATCAAAATATAATCTCCCATTAGGATAGAATCCTCTGTCTTGGTCTTCAATGTCGTGTTAACATTTCCCCCTCTGAATTAACTGTGGTTCCTTTCTGTCACATTCTTTTTGGATCCTAAACTTCTCATTTTCTTGGCCTTATGAAATCATTTATAAAGTTTAAAATTGATCCAGAAGTTGTAATTAAAACAAAGAAATCCCTTAAATTGCATTTTTGTTTGAGCCTTGCCTAGAGATAAAAAATGTCATTAAAAATAATCTACAGAAAGGTCATGCCCTTTTTCTTTCTCATCATTGACTTTAGGTAATTTATATTGATTTTAATTGATGTTGGAGAAGGCAATGGCAACCCACTCCAGTACTCTTGCCTGGAGAATCCCAGGGACAGAGGAGCCTGGTGGGCTGCTGTCTGGGGAGTCACATAGAGTCGGACACGACTGAAGCGACTTAGTAGTAATAGTAATTGATGTGTATTAGTGATGGGTGTATGTGCATTTTTATTGCTTTATACTGAGAAATCCTAATTATCTGGAAACAGAATTGGATATCATATTGAATTAATTTTTCTGTCCTTTCCCTCGCTCTAAAAGATTCTGCAGATTTTTACACTTGATTGTCTCTTTTCTGTTTTACAGAATAAGAAAGTCTGAGTTTTGTGAAAAAATCAGAAAAGAACTAAGAAAATAGTCGACAAGAACTTTCTGATTTGCATAATGTAAGTTCTTTTCACTATTCTTGGCCTGAATTTTGTGTTAGCTGACAAAGCTGTCTCTATGGAAACAAATAGTGCAACTTCTGAGAATGTCAGAGGAATGCTGATCACTTAATATGAGACTTTCCAGCTGCTGGTCAAAGGGCATTACTCCTAGAAGGGGAGGAAGGATGACTTGAAAAAATATCTGGAGTTCTAGATGCTAGTTTAGACCAAGTATGTTTATGCCCATGAAGTGTATGTTTTACATTTCCCACTGCCTAAGACTTAGGATACTGATTATATTGGAACTCACCTTCTTTTAGCAGTTCATGTTTCCTGGATCTCATGTAAGTGGTTTTGTTTCTTGGTATGGAGTTTTCAGTGAGCCTGTATCCCTCAGCTATTTCAGGCCCCCCATTCTCAATCATTTGTACTTACTGAAACTTACTTAGCTTCTTTTTACCCCCTTCTTCTGTATTCAATTCACATGAGCAGAGCCCTTTTTCTCTCGCTAGTTTGAAGTTAGCATTGAAATAGCTTTGGCCTGTGAGCCTGAAAATTCGTTTTCTTCTTTTGTGGAATACATAAAGAGAGTTGTTTTTTTTTTATTTATTTATTTCTTTCCACACCCCCTCGCCCCCTCCTAGTCCCACGAGGTGGGATGTATAAGCTGGGATTCTGATGAGGATTTGAAATGTGGGCCTTCAGAGCATTTTTGAAACAGTTAATTTATAATTAGAGGATAGAGAAGAGAGGGATACTCTTTAGGGCCAGCAGCTTGTAACTGCTTTAGCTGCATAAGGCAGTCTTTTATTTACATATAAGGGAGTAATTCTCTAGTTCAGTCATTTACCCGCCTCCAATTCCAAATCGTCAAACAAAGGAATTGTTTTTTGTTTTCTTTTTTGAGAATGAGAGTATAATTCCTTTGGATTGGTACTCTTTCATTGTTTATTTTTATGTGTTGGCTGCATAAATAAGCTAGAATATTCGTGGTTTGTCTGTTTAAAAATTATAATGATCTTTAATTTTAAAACTATGGGACACAGCATAATGTTTCTTTGATTGTAGAACAATCTGTCTTGTACTTCATGAATTAACTCATGAGCATTATTATTAAGTCTTGGAGTTTTGGTACTGTGAGATCATTATTTAATTGAGGTGATCTGGAAAATTTTCTCGTGGTAGATCTTGAAAGTAGAACATGAAGGGAGAAGCAGTTCTTAGTTCATAAGGCGTTTGGGCAGGAAGAGAAAGATGTGGGATAGGCAGGCACAAGTGAGCAAGCTAACTTAGAAGACTTGGCACAGGAAAGTAGTAAAAGATACAGTTGGAAAGCTGGGATTTTACCTTGTGAGTTTGGATTCTATTCTCTAGGCAATATGAAAGCCATCAGATGTTCTGAACATAGGAATAGTTTATTCATATGCCTAATTAGGTGTTTATCCTTTACTAGATAGCAGGTCTATGCAGATCAGTAAGATCCCTGCTGATTAGATCATTTATCTCTAGGACATACAGTCACCTTGAAATTGTGTTAAATCAAAACCTGTAGCACCCTTTAATTTTTCTCCTCTTCTCTCTCATTCCCTTCTCTTGAGTTCTCCATCTTGGTTAATGACATTGCTGTCTACCTAATGACCCAAAGATAGTGTCCATGAAATCATAGTGCCTGGTTCATATTCTGAAGCCTGCAGTTTGCTTGGTCCTATGCTAGGTAGGCAGTGTCACAGATCTAGAGATGAGTCAGCATAATTCCTGACTTCCAAAGATTTCTAGTCTGGTGGAGCAGACAGACAGATACAGACTGCTGTAGTTGAGTTTGATCAAAGTTGTGATAGGGATTGAGAGGAGGCACATGTCCAGTGTGGAAAATTACAAAAATCCAGAGGAGGATGTATGTGAGGTGAGACTTAAAACTAGACAAGGATTAGGTTCTAGACAGTCTGGTTCTAGAGCCTATACTCTTAAATGCTGTGCTGCCTTAGGTAACTGGGGAGACATAGTGGCATTAATTAGAGTTGAGAATGGAGGAAAAGGATCAAGGAGTATAGAGGAGATTAAAGGGAAATATAAGTTTAGTTCTGGACACATTAGTTTCTAGATTCCTGTGGGAAATTTTGGTAGATAAACTAATGGGCAGGATCCTGTCTCTATAGCTCTAGTACCTCAGGAAGGGGTAAGTGCTCAATTAAATTTATTTTCAAATCACCCCTCTTTTTTCAATCTTTGATGGCTTTCTTACTGCCTTGAGATTAAAGACTTATATTTAAGACTCTTTTTAAGTTGGACCCAGTCAAATTTTCCTGCCAGTATTCTCTTGTACAAATTGACCGCTATAATTCAACTAGCTTTGTTTATGCTTTCCCCAGACTTTATATTTTTCTGTCTTTGATTCATATGGCCTCTTTTCTTACTCTTTGATCCTGTCCTCAAGGCCTACTTCAGTCCCTGTTCCTCATTTATAAAATAGGCATATTTGGGCTCTACTTTTAGAGTTGTAGCAAGGATTAAGTGATTGAACACTGTGTAAAGTGCTTTCAGTAGTATATGGCATAGAATTATGAGTTCAGTAAATGTAGTTGTTAATACTACTACTACTGATGCTATTACTACATCCTTCTTCTCTTCCTTTTGCCCTGCTGTATGTAATAGAAACCCCAAGTTTTGGTAATTCTGTAAACTATATAATCTCTTTAATGTGGTTTTTTTTTTTTTCATTCTAACCATCTTAGTTTAGGACCCCGTTTCTTACAGTTGCCCTCAAATTGGTCTCATTGCCGCCCTTCGGTCTGTCCTCTAGTTTTCTACCAGAGAGATATTTATCTAAAAGTGAGTGTAATCGTGTTATCCCCTGCTTTAAATCTCAAAATAATTCTTACTACTTTCAGGGTAAAGGTCGGAGCCTTAGCTGTTACCCTTTTCCATCTGGCCCCCTGCCTGCCTTTCTAGTTTTATCATTGTTCATGTATGGCATATTCCCATTGTCCCATCCAGCCATTTTGCATTCTTTCCTACTTTTACAGCTGCCACATTCTCTTGCTCTTCCTTCCTTTTGGTCTTATGAGTCCCTCTGCCTGTAACAGATTGTTCTATCTGGCTAATCTTTAATCTTTTTTTTTTTAATGCTGCTGGAAGAGAGTATCCTTATGTTGTGAGATTTGCTGTGTCTCTTTATCACAGACTAAATTTTAGAGCCCATCATCTATGCATCATCTGTGAATTTATGACATTTCTAAGTTTAATTGAACAGATACTTGATGGGCATCTTCTATATGACATGTATTGTGTTAAGCCCAAGGAATGTATAAAAATAAGACATGAATGACCCATTTTTAACAAATTGAAAATCTAATGAGAAATCGACTGGGAAGAATAATCATTCATTTTCTTTGCTGTCTCTCCGATGGACTATGAACACTCTAAGGGAAATGACCAAAATGGAGATTTAAGTGGATTACTATCAGGTTGCAGAAACTTTTCTGAGAGTAAAAGACTAGATCCAGGTAGACAAGCATGATCATAGTACAAGCATTAGAACTTCAACTGAAATTACCTGGCCTAATTTCTCTTGCATAATTATGATTTCATATAGTGAATATGAGGGGAAGGCAATGGCACCCCACCCCAGTACTCTTGCCTGGAAAATCCCATGGATGGAGGACCCTGGTGGGCCGCAGTCCATGGGGTCGCTAAGAGTCGGACACGACTGAGCGACTTCACTTTCACTTTTCACTTTCATGTGTTGGAGAAGGAAATGGCAACCCACTCCAGTGTTCTTGCCTGGAGAATCCCAGAGACGGGGGAGCCTGGTGGCCTGCTGTCTCTGGGGTCGCACAGAGTCGGACACGACTGAAGCGACTGAGCAGCAGCAGCATAGTGAATATGGATACAATCTTATAAAACTTAGTTTTTAAGCTAAGTTTTAATTTCAAATAATTTTTGTAGATAAGCATATGTATAGTAAAATATTCTATTAAATTTGATTTTTAATATCCTATAAATGTTATAAATAGAGAAAGTTGAAAGTTTTAATTTTCTGAAAGTATGTATGCTCCTAAATTTTTAAAATTAAAGTTAAATATAGCAATACAGTGGCTCCTACATAAATTTCAGTTTACTTGTAATGAAAATATTAAATAAGTTAAATTTGTATTTGTATATGATCAGTATTACAGGGGTTCTCTAGTGGCTTAGCTGTAAAGAATCCACCTGCTAATGCAGGAGATACAGGTTCAGTCCCTGGGTCCAGAAGATCTCCTGAAGAAGGAAATGGCAACCCACTCCAGGATTCTTGCCTGAAAAATCCCATGGACAGAGGAGCTTGTTGGACTACAGTCAGTGGGGCACAAGAGTTGGACACGACTTAGCAACTGAATAACAACAATAATCAATATTACAAAACTTAAGAATTATCTAACATTCTGATAGCTCTCATTTTTAATGAAAAAGAAGGCAAGTTAATGATAAATAAGGTATTTATATGTAGATCGCATAAATAGAGAAACTAAAATTTGGATGGAAGACAGAAAAATCTACCAGAATTCTTGCGAAGATATAATTTTTGTGGTCATGTAGCTTGCACCTATTAAATATTTTCCTGATTGCTGGTCTAGTGGTTTTCCTAGTAGTCTAGGTGGGTTTGTGTTAAACCATCTGTGACAAGTAAACCACTTGAAAGGAGATTGGCTGGCATTAGGAATATTGTCTGAAAACTCAGCTTTTGCTTTGTTGGCATGTTCTCTAACAAACCTATTAACTGCAGTGCAGCTCAACTCAAGCAGGTTATTATTGTAAATATTTTTGAAAGTCTTGAGCAAGAGAAGACTAATTAGATTTAGTATGTGGGTTTATACTTATGTAAACAATCTGTGTATTTATGCCCAAGAAATGGCTTGATCAAAAGCCATTGTCATCCACTAAAATATTTTTCTTGTCTAAAATATGTTGGATTTTTAAAATAAATAGAATCAATACTAAGAATTACTAAAAGTATAAATACTTTTTAGTTCTAAAACTTATATACATTATTTCATTTGAAACTCAGAACAGTTCTGTGAATAAATTTTCCAAAGGAATCTGAGGTTCAGAAAAACTAGTCTTAAATCATAAAACTAGAGAAAGTAGAAGATCCGAAATTAAAATACAGTTTTCTGGTCTCCAAGTCCAATATGTTCTTATTTGCTGTACAATGTGACTTTAAAACATTTTTGAGTGGTAGCAGATAATACCCTTTTCTCTAAGTGAATCCTCATAAAGAATTAACCCTAATTCTTTTTTTAGTGTAACCAGTTATAAAGACGAATAACCAACATAGTCATTTTCTCACTTTAATCTTATAGGTGTGGTTTTATCTTATAGAGGTGTTTTTATCTTGTAGATGCCTTAGCTGCTAATTAAAATTTTTTTCATTTCTTTTTCATAAACTCTTAAAAAGTGAATTGTCCCCTACAATGCTGCCTTATCTCAAGTGAGTTGACAACATAACTTGCTGTTTGCCAGCCAGATTCTTTAGCAATTAACTAGGAAGGGATTCCTGGAGAAGGAAATGGCAACCCGCTCCAGTATTCTTGCCTGGAGAATCCTGTGGACAGGGGAATCTGGTGGGCTCCTGTCTATGGGGTCACATAGAGTCAGACACGACTGAAGCGACTTAGCATGCATGCATGCATGCATCGGAAAAGGAAATGGCAACCCACTCCAGTGTTCTTGCCTGGAGAGTCCCAGGGACGGGGGGAGCCTGGTGGGCTGCCGTCTATGGGGTTGCAGAGTCGGACACTACTGAAGCGACTTAGTAGCAGCAGCAGGAAGGGATTTCAAACTCGTGTATATTAACTGACTATAGAGTATTGTGTTGAGACAACTATAAAGGTGATTAAAATACCTTTATACCTTAAATTGCCTGGAGAATCCCAGGGATGGCGGAGCCTGGTGGGCTGCTGTCTATGGGGTCGCACAGAGTCGGACACAACTGAAGCGACTTAGCATTAGCATTCAGATCAGATCAGATCAGATCAGTCGCTCAGTCGTGTCCGACTCTTTGTGACCCCATGAACCGCAGCACGCCAGGCCTCCCTGTCCATCACCAACTCCCAGAGGTCACTCAGATTCATATCCATCAAGTCAGTGATGCCATCCAGCCATCTCATCCTCTGTCGTCCCCTTCTCCTCCTGCCCCCAATCCCTCCCAGCATCAGAGTCTTCTCCAGTGAGTCAACTCTTCGCATGAGGTGGCCAAAATACTGGAGCTTCAGCTTTAGCACCCAGAACTTTATTTTTCTGCTTTGCTAAACTTTCTAATATTTCATTTTTCTCAGCTGTAAAATTAAGCAACATGCTTCAAATACTTCAAACAGCTTTTTTCTTGAAACATCTTGATTTCCTCAGTTCTGTAAAATGAAAGGAAAATATTTAATCTATATAGCAAAATAATATCATATACTTTTGAGATATTTTCTGTATTGTTTAGCAATAGAGATTGGAAGTAGATGATGTAAATTCTACTTTTATATTGTAATTCTTATACTTTTTTCCCCCCATCTTTCCCCTTAGATTTCCTTCATGGATACATTTTCATAGCATTATTATGTGATGTGAGAAGTTTTTTTTTTGTTTTGTTTTTTTTGAAGTAACATGGATTTTATACTACAGAATCAAGAGATTGGCTTTATAGGAAAAATTGATTTATAAAGAGTGGTACAGGTTTTTATAGATAACCATGACAACATCCCATATGAATGGGCATGTTACTGAGGAATCAGACAACGGAGTAAAAAATGTTGATCTTGCATCACCAGAGGAACATCAGAAGCACCGAGAGATGGCTGTTGACTGCCCTGGAGATTTGGGCACCAGGATGATGCCAGTGCGGCGAAGTGCACAGCTGGAACGCATTCGGCAACAACAGGAGGACATGAGGCGTAGGCGAGAGGAAGAAGGGAAAAAACAAGAACTTGACCTTAATTCTTCCATGAGACTTAAGAAACTAGCCCAGATTCCTCCAAAAACTGGAATAGATAACCCTATATTTGATACAGAGGAAGGAATTGTCTTAGAAAGTCCTCATTATGCTGTGAAAATATTAGGTAAGTAAAAACAGTAAAAGAATTAGAAAATGTTTTGCTGTTGTTTATCTTGCCTTAACATAAATGTGTATAGGAGGTAAGAGTTATATAAAGAATGTAAGTAATAACAATTTGAATTCAGACCAGGATCAGTTTTTTTCTTAGAAAGGCCATATAACTTGTTTTGTTAGCCATGTAGAACTGGAGCATGTATCCTAAATGTTCAGGATATATGCTACAACATGATTTTTATATTTAATCTTTGAAGTAAAAATTCCTATATAAGGCCTGATCTTTAAAGCCTTGAAATTCACATTTCATTTCAAACTCAAATTTTATATAAAAATTACTGAAAAGGAATTTTCAGATTTTGAATTTCTGATTTCTTTAAGGTTTATGAAATAATTTAATAGTTATTAATGAGAAAAACTTGGTGTTATTTCTCTGGCATAATACGTATAAAACATGGCTTTAAAGTCCCTATACTAACTATTTCTAAATTTCATTTTGTGAGGAAAACCAAAAAACTGCTGCTATGATATATTAATGGACTTTCCAGGTGGCGATAGTGGTAAAGAACCTGGGCCTGCCAGTGCAGGAGACATAAGAGATGGAGGTTCGATGCCTGGGTCCAGAAGTCCTGGAGGAGGGCATGGCAACCCTCTCCAGCGTTCTTGTCTGGTGAATCCCATGGACAGAGGAGTCTGGCAGGCTATAGTCCATAGGGTTGCACAGAGTTGGACATGATTGAAGCAACTTAGCATGCATGCACATGATATATTTATAGATATAAAAGAATTCTGTGATCAAACTTTGAGAACAGGGGGTTAAATAAGTTAAACAGCTTCTTATTACAGTACTTCTTGTAGCCTTTAGAATACTAATAGGCATTGGAGAAGGCGATGGCACCCCACTCCAGTACTCTTGCCTGGAAAATCCCATGGATGGAGGAGACTGGTAGGCTGCAGTCCATGGGGTCGGTGAGTCAGACACGACTGAGCGACTTCACTTTCACTTTTCACTTTCATGCACTGGAGAAGAAAATGGCAACCCACTCCAGTGTTCTTGCCTGGAGAATCCCAGGGACGGGGGAGCCTGGTGGGCTGCCGTCTATGGGGTCGCACAGAGTCGGACACGACTGAAGGGACTTAGCAGTAGCAGCAGCAGGCATTATGAATCTATAAGAGAGATTGATGTCAAATGGGTGTTTCCAAACTTAAGTATTTTATTGTTGAACTTACTGCTCTCTCTTCCTCTACACACAAAAGAGAGATCTCTGAACTAGTGTCAGTGGTGTACATTAACTTGTGTTCCATTAAAACCAGGCTAACTCAAAGGAAGTATTTTTATTTCTTAACGATTTATAATTATAGATGTGAAAAGACAGATACTTGACTTTGGAAGGAGAGGGTTTTCATTGTTGTTTTGCCATTTATTTAAGTGTTTATTGAATCCTTTACTTGATGCTATAGCAAATACCTTTCTGTGTAATTTCTACAATAGTTCTGTTAACAGGGCTCTGTAATACCTATTTTGGAGAAAAAGAAATTGAACTTCAGTTAAATCACTTGTATAAGACTCCATGCTAAGTAGTAGGGCCAAGTTTTAATTTGCCTAATCTGGATATGCAGTTGTTATATGCAAAGAGCAAAGGGTTTGAGTGGAAACTGACATCCGTCCCGTTCTTCACTCACTGGACCAGAGCTTTGGCTACCAAGAGTGCAACATCTTTTTCTTACTTACTCAAAGTTACCATCTATATAAATGTACTATATACTATCTATCTGTATATAAAAGTACCTCATTTACTATCTGTGTATATAAAAGTACCATATGTACTATATATTTGTATATATGTTTACCATATATACTAATTGCAGTCTAGACCATTTTCTGCTACATCATATCAACTGTTTTTTCTTTGCTATACCTTTACAAAGGATTCATATCTCTTGACAGAAAGCATTGTGTGTGTTTTTCTGTGATTTAAGAAATCATAGATATATTCAGTCATAATGAAGTGTGCAAAAAATGCCTAAATGGTAATAATGAAAGACATGATAGTAAAAACAGAGAGATTACGTATTTTAAAAATGCATTTATATGAAGGAATTTTATGCTGTTTTTTCTTAAGAGTTTTGTTAGAGTAAAAATATTTCATTGCCTCTTATTGGCATCATCTCATACCACTTCATTATATTTTATTAAAATACTCTCTAAATATTCTCTATGACTTGGAGAAAACTTACATTGTAATATATCCAACCCAAGCCTAGTTTGAGTCTTCTGGGTTTCTATTTAAATTTCTTTTGAGATTAATGTATTTGTCCATTTACTTTAAATGAATTAGGCATAGATGTCCGTGTAGTAGATAAGACTCATGTAATCCCATGAAGAAACAGAATTCACTTGTGGAATTTTTATTTATTTCCTTGCCTAACCACAGAAAACTGAAGACTTGTTGCTTGGTTTTGTTTTTCTACAAGTGTAGTTAAAGGACAACTATATTTTCTTCCGACTTGCAACCCACTGTGGTTTTAAAAATTATCTTTGGGTAATCCTTGAACTTAAGGATGTTTTACATAATTTATTTTAAAGTAATTTGGAATTTAGTACCAGCTGTCTGTAATTCATTTCTTGGATAAGGAGAATATTTCGTGTTTTGAGAAATGAGTGATAGATTTAATTTTAATGCACTCAACACAGATGTGTTATTTGTAGGAGGCATGAAAAGTTACCGTAAGTTATAAAGTTGTTTTTGTCAGTCAAATCTTCAGTTTTGGGATGTACTCAGTTTTAAGTTTTCACTCTAAAATGAAGTATACTAGCTTTGTACCAGACATTTTTTTCCTGTTTGTAATTTGCTAACACATCAAACTATACCAGTACTCCCTAGTGTTGTATGAGTCTCCCTGCCAGTGTTTAGATTAATATGTGCACGCCAGGAGACAACTTCTCAGCTTTTTTCACAGCCAGAAACAGCAACCTTATTTTAAATGAGGCAAGGATGGGGCAACTGATTTATTTCTTCTGAAAAGGAGCCTTCATTTTCCAAATGATACATCGTCGTTTATCTGTGAGTAGAGGAAATTCTCATTAAAGAATTGGAAGTGTGATTGGAAAGATTGGATACTTTGTCTGGGTGGTGATTTTTAAAAAGTATTTATAAATTTGGCAGTGTATAATATTAAACATGCAGGGATGGATTGATAGAAAATATTCGGAAAGGATGAACTGAATTTTCTTGTGTAAAAGCACTTAGAATCTTATTGAAAATTAGAAAATAGTGATGTGGGAAATTTAAATGAATAATTAATATTGCTAGCATAAATTATGGCAACCCACTCCAGTGTTCTTGCCTGGAGAATCCCTGGGACGGCAGAGCCTGGTGGGCTGCCGTCTATGGGGTCGCACAGAGTCGGACACGACTGAGGTGACTCAGCAGCAGCATAAATTATAAGAATTTTGATACATTAAGGAGCCTTCCTTAAAATTGGCATGCGTTGTTAGAACTTCCTATGAATGAAATATCATTGTCTTGTTCTCTTTCATAAGTAAAGATACAAACTGCCTTGTGAGAAAAATGCTGAGAAGAGAGCAGAATGTAGGTTAGAGTAGAATGAGGGAGAACAGGGTCATCCTCAGATGTCTTTGTAGCTTTCGCTGTTTCATTGATTTTTGTAATCACAGATAACTGATTTGGGTCAGGACTCTGGACAAGTAAATACAGTAGACTGTTTAAAGGGAGTAACTAGGAAACATTGCTGTCTATCACAGACATGACTCTGATTCTCACATTTGTGAAGAGACCTTCGGAAACGTGTACACACCCACTCAACACACACCCATAGCAGGCTGTAGGTTTTATGGCTGATAAGGAGATTCTTGAAATTTGTGATTAAGGGCTTTCTGGTTTTCACCAGATGCTGTTAGTGATAAGAAAAAATTTAAAAACACACACACACACACTGAGGGGAAAAAAACTAGGATAAATAAAATATTTTTATATTAATAATACTGAGTTTCAGTCTTTATTAGTACCTACATATTTTTGCCAGGTGTCTCTGCATATTCAGACTATTAATGCTAAGTCAATAGTATTCTTGTATTTGATGTTATAAAGTAAAATATTTCTTCACATTTCTCTCTGATCATGGAATATACTAGAATTGTGCTAGATTGTGATTAACTTTTTTTTAATTGGCTTTTAAAATAAAGTTTATTTAAAGTCAACAAAAAAAAAGTTCCAGTGCCAATAAACTTTGAGTTCATACTATTTCTGAGAAGTTAATTGCTATTAAATTTTTGCTCAACTTCTATAAATATTTCCAAACTTTATTAGCCGTTCCTTTGAGGGACTTTTTTTCTGAAAGTGAAATGGTTAAACCTATTGGTATTAAGCTTAATATTTAAAATGTGGGGACTGTTTGTTGATTTTTTGATTTGCTCATATTGCCAAGATGAGACATCTAGGTTGCTTCCATGTCCTTTCTATTGTAAATAGTGCTGCATTGAACACTGGGGTACATGTGTCTTTTTCAGTTCTGGTTTCCTCAGGCTATATGCCCAATAGTGGGATTGCTGGATTGTGTTGTAGTTTTATACCTAGTTTTTTAAGGAATTTCCATACTGTTCTCCATAGTGGTTGTATTAGTTTGCATTCCCACCAATGGTGTAAGGGGGTTGCCTTTTCTTCACACCCTCTCCAGCATTTATTGTTTGTAGACTTTTTGATGATGGCCATTCTAACCATGTGAGATGATGATACCTTATTGTGGTTTTGATTTGCATTTCTCTAGTAATGTGTGGTGTTGAGTTTCTTTTGAGGTGTTTATTAGCCTTCTTCATCAGAGATACCAAAGGAACATTTCATGCAAAGATGGGCACGATAAAGGACAGAGATGGTGTGGACCTAACAGAAGCAGAAGATATTAAGAAGAGGTGGCAAGAATACACAGAAGAACTGTACAAAAAAGAGCTTCAAGACCTAGACAATCATGATGATGTGATCACTGACCTAGAGCCAGACATCCTGGAATGTGAAGTCAAATGGGCCTTAGAAAGCATCACTACGAACAAAGCTAGTGGAGGTGATGGAATTCCAGTGGAACTATTCCAAGTCCTGAAAGATGATGCTGTGAAAGTGCTGCACTCAATATGCCAGCAAATTTGGAAAACTCAGCAGTGGCCACAGGACTGGAAAAGGTCAGTTTTCATCCCAATCCCAAAGAAAGGCAATGCCAAGGAGTGCTCAAACTACCGCACAATTGCACTCATCTCACATGCTAGTAAAGTAATGCTCAAAATTCTCCAAGCCAGGCTTCAGCAATATGTTAACCGTGAACTTCCTGATGTTCAAGCTGGTTTTAGAAAAGGCAGAGGAACCAGAGATCAAATTGCCAACATCTGCTGGATCATGGAAAAAGCAAGAGAGTTCCAGAAAAACATCTATTTCTGCTTTATTGACTATGCCAAAGCCTTTGACTGTGTGGATCACAATAAACTATGGAAAATTCTTAAAGAGATGGGAATACCAGACCACCTGATCTGCCTCTTAAGAAATCTGTATGCAGGTCAGGAAGCAACAGTCAGAACTGGTCATGGAACAACAGACTGGTTCGAAATAGGAAAAGGAGTACGTCAAGGCTGCATATTGTCACCATGTTTATTTAACTTATATGCAGAGTACATCATGAGAAATGCTGGGCTGGAAGAAATACAAGTTGGAATCAAGATTGCCGGGAGAAATATCAATAACCTCAGATATGCAGATGACACCACTCTTATGGCAGAAAGTGAAGAGGGGCTAAAAAGCCTCTTGATGAAAGTGAAAGTGGAGAGTGAAAAGGTTGGCTTAAAGCTCAACATTCAGAAAACGAAGATCATGGCATCTGGTCCCATCACTGCATGGGAAATAGATGGGGAAACAGTGGAAACAGTGTCAGACTTTATTTTGGGGGGCTCCAAAATCACTGCAGATGGTGACTGCAGCCATGAAATTAAAAGACGCTTAACTCCTTGGAAGGAAAGTTATGACCAACCTAGATAGCATATTCAAAAGCAGAGACATTACTTTACCAACAAAGGTTCGCCTAGTCAAGGCTATGGTCTTTACTGTGGTCGTGTATGGATGTGAGAGCTAGACTGTGAGGAAGGCTGAACGCCGAAGAATTGATGCTTTTGAACTGTGGTGTTGGAGAAGACTCTTGAGAGTCCCTTGGACTGCAAGAAGATCCAACCAGTCCATTCTGAAGGAGATCAATCCTGAAATTTCTTTGGAAGGAATGATGCTAAAGCTGAAACTCCAGTATTTTGGCCACCTCATGTGAAGAGTTGACTCATTGGAGAAGACTCTGATGCTGGGAGGGATTGAGGGCAGGAGGAGAAGGGGACGACAGAGGATGAGATGGCTGGATGGCATCACTGACTCGATGGATGCAAGTCTGAGTGACCTCCGGGAGCTGGTGATGGACAGGGAGGCCTGGCGTGCTGCGGTTCATGGGGTCGCAAAGAGTCGGACACGACTGAGCGACTGATCTGATCTGATCTGATCTGATCTGATGTCTTCTTTGGAGAAATGTCTGTTTAGGTCTTCTGCCCACTTTTTAATTGGGTTGTTCATTTTTCTGATATTGAGCTACGTGACCTGCTTGTATATTTTGGAGATGAATTCTTTGTCAGTTGTTTCATTTGCTATTAAAGAATATACATTTTTAATGGATCGCTAACAGAAGTTTGTGAAATAATATCCAAGTCAAACCCAGTCATGTTGTAGAGAGGCCCAGAGATTGAAATAAATTTTCCAGTGACATACATTGCAACTAATAAGTAATCTAAGCCATAACCAGGACCCAGATATTCTGACCTCAAATTTAGTTCTTTTTCTTGCTCACCAAATTCATTACAGTTTTGTCCAGAGAAAAATCATGAAATTTTTGTACCTGATTGAGCAGTAATCATTTCAGTGGTGTTTCTCCATTGTCCTATATTTGGAGCTAAGATGTTTGCTCTGTCTTCTCTCTCAACTGTCTTTGCTTGTATACTTGTCTAGAATTTGTTTTTAATTTGTAACCCAATGTGTTAATGATTAATTACTGTTCAGGGTCTTTCAGGAGCTTCTGATTATTTTTAATAAATGCATTTTAACCTAGTCCACTAAAAACCAAAGCTCAGTGATCTGAATTTTATTTCCTTAAATTTAAAAAGAAAAAGGAAAGACTACCCATCCCAACTTAAGCAAGGATTTCCTAAGTGGAAGTTCTAATTTCAATTCAGTGGATAGATGTACTGGAAACTGGTATAATTTCTTCATTTGTTGTTGTTTAGTAAGTTGTATCTGACTCTTTTCCAGCCCTGTAGACTGTAACCCACCAGCCTCCTCTGTCTGTGGGATTTCCCAGGCAAGAATACTGATCATATCAGATCAGTCGCTCAGTCGTGTCCGACTCTTTGCGACCCCATGAATCACAGCACGCCAGGCCTCTCTGTCCATCACCAACTCCGGAGTTCACTCAGACTCACATCCATCGAGTCAGTGATGCCATCCAGCCATCTCATCCTCTGTCATCCCCTTCTCCTCTTGCCCCCAATCCCTCCCAGCATTAGAGTCTTCTCCAGTGAGTCAACTCTTCACACGAGGTGGCCAAAGTACTGGAGTTTCAGCTTTAGCATCATTCCTTCCAAAGAAATCCCAGGGCTGATCTCCTTCAGAATGGACTGGTTGGGTCTCCTGGGACTCTCAAGAGTCTTCTCCAACACCACAGTTCAAAAGCATCAATTCTTTGGCGCTCAGCTTTCTTCACAGTCCAGCTCTCACATCCATACATGACCACTAGAAAAACCATAGCCTTGACTAGATGGACCTTTGTTGGCAAAGTAATGTCTCTGCTTTTGAAGATCCTATCTAGGTTGGTCATAATTTTCCTTCCAAGGAGTAAGCGTTTTTTAATTTCATGGCTGCAGTCACCATCTGCAGTGATCTTGGAGCTCAGAAAAATAAAGTCTGACAGTGTTCCCACTGTTTCCCCATCTATTTCCCACGAAGTGATGGGACCAGACGCCATGATCTTCGTTTTCTGAATGTTGAGCTTTAAGCCAACTTTTTCAGTCTCCACTTTCATCAAGAGGCTTTTGAGTTCCTCTTCACTTTCTGCCATAAGGGTGGTGTCATTTGCATAATTCTCCAGAGTCTTGGGAATCTGAGGGTAGAATTTTCAGATAGAGCAACTCTTAGTAATTGCTTTCTGTTACCTATTTTAGAGTCTTCATTCTGTTTCATTTTAGGTGGCAGGAGAGGGCCAAGAGGAAAAGGAGCATTCAGGGGATGGATTTGTGGACTTCTGTGTGTGTATTTAGCTGATTAATTATCCCCAAACCAAATGTCAGTAGTTTTTCTTACTTTTAGATAATATACCTTTTCTTTCAACATAAATGATCAAGATGTAGCTATTGTATGAAATGTTAGAGCAGATGATGCAAACTTAATGTTTATGGAACATCAAATAAGAGGAATGGATCATACTGCAGGACAAAGAATTTGAACTAGATATAAAGCACTTGCTTGTAGGGAAGTTGTTGCAAACTAGAATTTATCAGCAAAGCCATATTTGTGATGTGCGCGTTTGTCTGCCCCTCTGTGCAGTGTCCGCGTTTCTGTCTGACCTCTCTCCTGCCTTATTGTGAGTACCGCTCTGCCTCAGTGCTCCCTTCTTTGCTCACTCCCTACTCTACAGTTGTGTCATTTTTTTCTCAGTAGCCCTGTACTTCTCCATTTATGTCTCTGCTTCTCTGCATAAAGAACCATGTAGTTCTTTTTCTTTGTGCTTATTGTGTGTGAGAATGAGGTAGGGAGCCTCTGATCTGTGTATGGGGAGATCTCCCTTCTCTCTATAGTTTGTACTCTGTTGTTTATCTTCACCATTATTGTAGAAGTAGATATGTATTTGACAGGCTAGATTTAGCTGCATCTGATTAGATTTTTCCTATTTCCTCTGGAATTGTGCAGAATTTCAAATAACTTAAGTAGTTTTTGTTTAAGTATCATATAATCTAATTACTGCGTCAGACAATGGAACATTTCTTAAAGTGTGTAGAAAATGTGCTGTTCTTGAGTAACATGAAGTGCTTGTAAAGATATACGGTATAAAAACAAAGTTTTTTAAACCTACAACAAAATACCTTTCAAAATTAATAATTTTTTTATGAAACTAGAATTAATGTGTCAAAAATGAGAATCCCTAAGTAGATATTGCTAACAATTATTTTTCATTATGACATCATACTTAATATCAAAGAAAAGACCATTTATCAGAAGTCCGTTCAGAGTTTTCTAATAAAATTCATTATAATCAATATTTTAAGACTAATGGTATAGATAGATATTTGTTGCTTGCTATGTGACTTTAAAACTTTATTGGACAGAAGGAGCATAATTTTTAATGTCTGTTAAATTTATAAACTGATGAATGTTTCTTTATAGAGAAGTTTTTATCATTTACTGTTTCATATTTTCTCTTAGATATTTCTTTAATTACATATGGTTTAGTTCATATCTTCTGTCAAGCTTATAATGAAGTTTTAAAAACTTCTGAGTGTTTGGTAACTTAATCTGTTCTGTTTATTCATTAAACGTTTTTAATGGAAATTTATTTGAACCCAAAGCATGAGTGTACGTGAGGAAGCTTTCTTGCCTAAAAATATGATCTGGAAACTTTTCCAGCTAAATTGGCCATGAAAGCAGATATGGAATTTATCTGAAAACTGTCCACATAAATCACACTTATCAAATTTGCTGTCTAACTTACCCAGGCTGGTGCTGCACAATCAAAGATACTTTTACAATATTTCTCAAAAAGCTACATTGCCCCTTCATTCACAGATTGCAGTTTTGGTTTCTTTTGCTGAACCTTCACAGTGTACTATGTAGCATATTATTGTGATTATGTTAGAATTGAAATAAAATATTCTGAGAAAATACTTAAAGCACAAGACACTTGGTTAAAATAGCAGAAATAAATGCAACAGTACTGTAAAAGTAACATTTAGAGGGTGCATTATATGTGTGAACATATACAAACACAGTTAACTAGAAGAAATTCTGTCTATAGATACATGGTAAAGTAGAATGTTTAAGCACCTCCAAATGCTAGTCAGTGTACATTACATGATTCTGTATTATCAGGTGAGAAGACATCTCAGGTCAGCTTTTCTGAAGCAGATGAATGACATATCACAATTAAGCCCTAAAATCTAAACAATAATAATAATAGTGATGTTTATCTTTTTAAAATCCCTTGGCGTTGCAGGAAAAACATTTCCTTAGAAGTCAGAGAAAAAGATTTCTTCACCCAGGTGCCATTTTTGTGTGTGACTTCATTTTCTCCATCTGAAGAGATTTGATCTGAACTATGTATGTCTCAGGTTTTGGTGGTTTTTCTAAATTGGGAAAAATTTGTCAGATTTTAGGATTAAAATATATGTAGTTATGCCTATAATATAGTTATTGTTCTATATCCTTCTATTCAATATTGGCAGTGACCAATGTGAAATTCAGGCCAAATTTGTATCAGGCCACCATGGAAAGAGCCAACTCATTGGAAGAGACCCTGATGCTGGAGAAGTTTGAAGGCAGGAGGAGAAAGGGGTGGCAGAGGATCAGATGGTTATGTAGCATCACCAACTTAATGGATGTGAATTTGAGCAAATTCCAGGAGACAGTGGGGAAAGGAAGAGCCTGGTGTGCTACAGTCCATGAGGTTGTAAAGAGTCAGACATGATTTAGTAACTGAACAACAACAACAACACATACTTATAGGTTTTCAGTAATGGTTGGTGATATTTTATTGTAAAAGCTGAGCTTAAGTGCAGGTGATCTCAATGTAGTCTGACAACATTGACTAATGTACTAAGTCTGAAGTTAACTTCTAAAAAGGGATAATTTCAGTGAAAACAGTTTTTAATAATTAAACAACAAAAAATGTGAGTAGGACTTCATAAAGGTTAATGGAATTGTAAAGGATAATAATTAACAAAATTAAATTGGTCTTGATGACCTTCAAAATTTGAACCCGAAATCCAGTGAATTTTGCAGTTTCTGGCTCATGGCATAGTCCTTAAGTTCTCCCAAAAGCCTTTACTTAAGTAAAGTAAGATCTGTCTTATCCCTATAGATCTTATGTTGATCCCTGATTTCCTGAGAGAAAGACATTTCCAGTTTGATCCTGAAATTTTTTTCCCTGGGTTTTAAACTGTAATGGATGGTCTTTGTCTTTGAATTCCTCAGTATGAGCACAATTTGGACAGATTAACCAGATTTTATCTTTCTCTAGAACTGTATTCCTTACCTGAGGTCCTATCAACATGAGAAGGCTACTCATTTCTTAGAACTTGAAAGCAATCATCCCTTTTGGACTAACCACAAAAATTGCCTATTTCCTGTCTGTGCAGAATCTCAGCATCTCAACTATTATCTGATCTCCTGAAATAAAGTCAGTGATCTCTAGTTTTATCTCTCATTAACCCATGGAAAAGAAATGCAAAAAAGCAAAATGGCTGTCTGGGGAGGCCTTGCAAATAGCTGTGAAAAGAAGAGAAGTGAAAAGCAAAGGAGAAAAGGAAAGATATAAACATCTGAATGCAGAGTTCCAAAGAATAGCAAGAAGAGATAAGAAAGCCTTCTTCAACGATCAATGCAAAGAAATAGAGGAAAACAACAGAATGGGAAAGACTAGGAATCTATTCAAGAAAATCAGAGATACAAAGGTACATTTCATGCAAAAATGAGCTCAATAAAGGACAGAAATGGTATGGACCTAACAGAAGCAGAAGATATTAAGAAGAGGTGGCAAGAATACACAGAAGAACTGTACAAAAAAGAGCTTCACGACCTAGATAATCATGATGGTGTGATCACTGACCTAGAGCCAGACATCTTGGAATGTGAAGTCAAGTGGGCCTTAGAAAGCATCACTACGAACAAAGCTAGTGGAGGTGATGGGATTCCAGTTGAGCTATTCCAAATCCTGAAAGATGATGCTGTGAAAGTGCTGCACTCAATATGCCAGCAAATTTGGAAAACTCAGCAGTGGCCACAAGATTGGAAAAGGTCAGTTTTCATCCCAATCCCAAAGAAAGGCAATGCCAAAGAGTGCTCAAACTACCGCACAGTTGCACTCATCTCACACGCTAGTAAAGTAATGCTCAAAATTCTCCAAGCCAGGCTTCAGCAGTATGTGAACCGTGAACTTCCTGATGTTCAAGCTAGTTTTCGAAAAGGCAGAGGAACCAGAGATCAAGTTGCCAACATCCGCTGGATCATGGAAAAAGCAAGAGAGTTCCAGAAAAACATCTATTTCTGCTTTATTGACTATGCCAAAGCCTTTGACTGTGTAGATCATAAGAAACTATGGAAAATTCTGAAAGAGATGGGAATACCAGACCACCTGATCTGCCTCTTGAGAAATCTGTATGCAGGTCAGGAAGCAACAGTTAGAACTGGTCATGGAACAACAGACTGGTTCCAAATAGGAAAAGGAGTACGTCAAGGCTGTATATTGTCATCCTGTTTATTTAACTTCTATGCAGAGTACATCATGAGAAACGCTGGACTGGAAGAAACACAAGTTGGAATCAAGATTGCTGGGAGAAATATCAATAACCTCAGATATGCAGATGACACCACCCTTATGGCAGAAAGTGAAGAGGAACTAAAAAGCCTCTTGATGAAAGTGAAAGTGGAGAGTGAAAAGGTTGGCTTAAAGCTCAACATTCAGAAAACGAAGATCATGGCATCTCGTCCCATCACTACATGGGAAATAGATGGAGAAACAGTGGAAACAGTGTCAGACTTTATTTTTCTGGGCTCCAAAATCACTACAGATGGTGACTGCAGCCATGAAATTAAAAGACGCTTAACTCCTTGGAAGGAAAGTTATGACCAACCTAGATAGCATATTCAAAAGCAGAGACATCACTTTGCCAACAAAGGTTTGTCTAGTCAAGGCTATGGTCTTTCCTGTGGTCATGTATGGATGTGAGAGCTGGACTGTGAAGAAGGCTGAGCGCCGAAGAATTGATGCTTTTGAACTGTGGTGTTGGAGAAGACTCTTGAGAGTCCCTTGGAGTGCAAGGAGATCCTACCATTCTGAAGGAGATCAGCCCTGGGATTTCTTTGGAAGCAATGATGCTAAAGCTGAAACTCCAGTGTTTTGGCCACCTCATTGGAAGAGTTGACTCATTGGAAAAGACTCTGATGCTGGGAGGGATTGGGGGCAGGAGGAGAAGGGGACGACAGAGGATGAGATGGCTGAATGGCATCACTGACTCGATGGATGTGAGTCTGAGTGACCTCCAGGAGTTGGTAATGGACAGGGAGGCCTGGCGTGCTGCAGTTCATGGGGTCGCAAAGAGTCGGACATGACTGAGTGACTGATCTGATCTGATCTGATCTGAAGCCATTCCTAGTTTAGATTCAGAGAAGGCGATGGCACCCCACTCCAGTACTCTTGCCTGGAAACTCCCATGTACAGAGGAGCCTGGTAGGCTGCAGTCCATGGGGTCATGAAGAGTCAGACACAACTGAGCAACTTCACTTTCACTTTTCACTTTCATCATTGGAGAAGGAAATGGCAGCCCACTCCAGTGTTCTTGCCTGGAGAATCCCAGGGACAGGGGAGCCTGGTGGGCTGCCATCTGTGGGGTCGCACATATCCGGACACAACTGAAGTGACTTAGCAGCAGCAGCAGCAGCAGTTCAGATTATCCTACCTTACCGTTCCTGTTTCCTTGGGATATTTACATATATTTAAAATATTATAAAAATGAAAATTATATGCTGTGTTTACCACAGAAGTCAAAAACAATAAAAGAATTTGTCACAAAGGAGTAAGTAGAATAACTGTAAGGCTGACACAAAAATTCAGTACAACAATCAAGGTTATTTAATATAGAAGAAAATGGGTTTGGGTACCTTAGTTATTCCCAAATATATCATGTCAGCTACAACTGCACAACTGCTGTTAATAAAGCATGTAAATCATTGGTTCTTGAGAGTACATAATCAATTTAAATATATATAGGCATCAGGTCAGATCAGATCAGTCGCTCAGTCCTGTCCGACTCTGCGACCCCATGAATCGCAGCACACCAGGCCTCCCTGTCCATCACCAACTCCCGGAGGTCACTCAGACTCACATCCATCGAGTCAGTGATGCCATTCAGCCATCTCATCCTCTGTCGTCCCTTTCTCCTCTTGCCCTTAATCCCTCCCAGCATCAGAGTCTTCTCCAATGAGTCAACTCTTCACATGAGGTGGCCAAAGTACTGGAGTTTGAGCTTTAGCATCATTCCTTCCAAAGAACACCCAGGGCTGATCTCCTTCAGAATGGACTGGTTGGGTCTCCATGCAGTCCAAGGGACTCTCAAGAGTCTTCTCCAACACCACAGTTCAAAAGCATCAATTCTTTGGTGCTCAGCCTTCTTCACAGTCCAACTCTCACATCCATACATGACCACAGGAAAAACCATAGCCTTGACTAGACAAACCTTTGTTGGCAAAGTAATGTCTCTGCTTTTGAATATGTGATCTAGGTTGGTCATAACTTTACTTCCAAGGAGTAAGCAAGGAGTAAGCGTCTTTTAATGTCATGGCTGCAGTCACCATCTGCAGTGATTTTGGAGCCCAGAAAAATAAAGTCTGACACTGTTTCCACTGTTTCTCCATCTATTTACCATGAAGTGATGGGACCGGATGCCATGATCTTTGTTTTCTGAATGTTGAGCTTTAAGCCAACTTTTGCATTCTCCACTTTCACTTTCATCAAGAGGCTTTTGAATTCCTCTTCACTTTCTGCCATAAGGGTGGTGTCATCTGCACATCTGAGGTTATTGATATTTCTCCCAGCAATCTTGATTCCAACTTGTGTTTCTTCCAGTCCAGCGTTTCTCATGATGTACTCTGCATAGAAGTTAAATAAACAGGGTGACAATATACAGCCTTGACGTACTCCTTTTCCTATTTGGAACCAGTCTGTTGTTCCATGTCCAGTTCTAACTGTTGCTTCCTGACCTGCATACAGATTTCTCAAGAGGCAGTTCAGGTGGTCTGGTATTCCCATCTCTTTCAGAATTGTCCACATTTTCTTGTGATCCACACAGTCAAAGGCTTTGGCATAGTCAATAAAGCAGAAATAGATGTTTTTCTGGAACTCTCTTGCTTTTTCCATGATCCAGCGGATGTTGGCAATTTGATCTCTGGTTCCTCTACCTTTTCGAAAACCAGCTTGAAGTTCAGGAAGTTCACGGTTCACATATTGCTGAAGCCTGGCTTGGAGAATTTTGACCATTACTTTACTAGCATGTGAGATGAGTGCAATTGTGTGGTAGATTGAGCATTCTTTGGCATTGCCTTTCTTTGGGATTGGGATGAAAACTGACCTTTTCCAGTCCTGTGGCCACTGCTGAGTTTTCCAAATTTGCTGGCATAATGAGTGCAGCATATATATACATATGTATGTATATATATATATAGGCATATGTATATATAATTAAGGATGACAGGGGATTCTGATTGTGTTTAAGGTAAAATTCGGGACATAAATATCTTTGTAAATTTTCCTTACTGATTTTCATAAATATCTTTGATTAAAAATCCATTGTTCTGATATAGCACAAAAATTATATTCAGTGTGTTCTACTTAAGCCTGCAGGGATATTTATAAAATCTGTGTAATTCTGGTCATCAAGGAAAAAAAGATCTAGCAGGAAAGTGGTCAAAAGATAAGCAGAAAATTGAGGAAAAAAGAAACACAAATGACTATTCACCTTGTGAAAATATATTGAAACTCACTATTGGTTAAAGAAATACATGTTTTCCTAAACAGATCACCAAAAATGAAAAATTTGGTCTGTTTGTAGAAACATGCACTGAAGTTTTTTGATGGTAAGAGTATGAGTTAGAACAGAACTATGAGGGCAGTTTGGCAACATGTATAAAAGTTTTAAGTATTTTTATAATCTGATAAGTGAAAGTTACTCAGTCGTATCCAACTCTTTGCAACCCTGTGGACTATATACTCCATGGAATTCTCCAGGCCAGAATACTGGCGTGGGCAGCCTTTCCCTTCTCCAGGGTATCTTCCCAACCCAGGAATCAAACCCAGGTCTCCCACGTTGCAGGTGGATTCTTTACCAGCTGAGCCACAAGGGAAGCCCTAATAAGTAATTTTATGCTAAGAATTTATTCTGTAGACATTGGAAAATATCAGATTGCAAAACAGCATTTATAATGTGGTCTCTGTGGTTAAGACCAGCATTTTTTTAAAGTCTGAAAGGCTATATAGTATAACAAAATAGTACCAGTAGTTATAGCTGAAAGGTATGACTAGAGATTAAAAAAAAATTTTAATGTCCATGTTTTAGTGTCTTTGTTGGTGGCTTTGGTACATAGAGGTTATGCAGAAATACCTTTGCCTCTAAAAATTTAACTCTCCCTGGGCTTGAAGAGACATAGTACGGAGATTGTTACCTTCTGGGCTGACTAAAGTTGCTTATTGATTTGTCAGCAGTGAGATCTGAAGGTTTTGATTTTCTCATTGCCCTGACAACCAGGCTAAGCCCCTTTAAACAGTAGATTACTCTTTCTGAGTAATCTACTCAGAAAGATTATAGTCTTCAGGAGAGTATAGTCAGCTAATTTGTTGATTTTGTAATTCTTTTTCCTTTTAAGATGTTTAAAATGTCTTCCTGTTTTACTCTAAAGATACTTTAAGGCTATTGAATTCTTCCTATTCTGAGAATTCTTTATATACTTAGGTAATTTCTGTGGTAACTTCTTTGAATTTGATGAAATCTGATGTTCCATATTCTTTCCAGCACTGCTTTACTGATGTACAGTTGGCAAAAAAATTTTATGTATCTAAAGTGTACAATCTGATGTTGTAAAATATACCACAATTAAGTTGATTAACATATCCGTCACCTCACATATTTACCTTTTGTGTGTGCGGTGAGAATGCCTAAGATCTACTCTCAGTACATTTCAAGTATACAATACAGTATCATTGACTGTAATCACCGTGCTACCTGTTAGACCTTCAGAACTTATCCACCTTAAAACTGACAGTTTGCACTCTTTGATCAACATCTTTCAGTTTCCCCTATCTATATTTTATCTACTCTTGTAGATAAATCATTAACTTGATAAATCATTAACTTAGAGCTAATTATTTAGTTCTGGATCACAACTTCTTAGGTTGTTCAGATGACTGTTTTGACTTTCTGATTTTTTTTTTCCTGTCTTTTTGAGGAGGGCTACATTTTAAGTTACTAGAGAACTTTTCTTTTTAGAACTAAAGCAGTTTTGATTTGGGGTGAGGGGTGGAAGATGGGGAACTTCAGAAGAGCTGATTAGAAGAGCTATTCTAATCTGTAAAATATTAAACTCCTATTTAGTAGTAGGATATAAGAATTAATAACCTTTCTGCAAGCCCTGTATGAAGAAAACTAACAAAGACTTAAACCAAGAGGTTTTTTTTTAAAATTAGTATTTTTTCATGGGATTATATAAGACACAGATATACACAGACAGTACCTGCTATTACGTTTTTCCCAGAATCATTTACAGTTTTAATTTTAGACAACATCTTAGTAGGTTTTTTTCTTTTTGGATACATAGGAGATAGTGAGGAGGCATCTTAAAAATGGTTTTGTAGCTCACTTGAAGTCAAAACATTTTTGAAAAAGTAATGAGCAAGTTTTTGTCATTTCAATATGAGTGTAGACTATAATGTTACTTGAAGAAGATTTCAGTTCTGATAAACCAATGGACTAGAAACAGACCCTGATATAAGAATTTGGTTATATCATAAATCAATGGAAAAGAAGAGATTATTCAATAAATGGTATTAGAATAATTGGTTAACCATTTGGGAGAAGTAAAGTTCAAATTTCCCCTCAAATCTATACCATATTAATTCTAGATGGATTGAAGTTACCTGTGGAATAGAAACCATAACAAGTTTTAAATGTGGGTAAACATTTAATGACCTAGGAAAGTGAAAGTGAAAGTTGTGTTCAGCTCTTGTGACCCCATGGACTATATATATAGTCTGGAATTCTCCAGGCCAGAATACTGGTGTGAGTAGCCTTTCACTTCTCCAGGGATCCACCTATTTCTGTGTGATTTCTTTCACTGTTTCTATGCTTATAAACTTAATGACCTAGGGGAAGAAGTTTATAAGCATAAAAACAGTGAGAGAAATCACACAGAAATAGGTGGATTATTCTTAACACATAATAGCCAAAAATATCTACAGTAAAGTTACCACAAATAAAATTAACAGACAGAAAAATTAGAAAGCTATTTCCCACAAGTGTGACAAAGTGTATACATGAGCACATATCTACCTGTTGAGGATCAGAGAAGAGGCAACGTGGTTCTTACCCATTTTGGAATAACCTCCTTCAAGAAAAATGTATGTGCTACATATGGACACTAATGCTGCTGCTGCTGCTAAGTCACTTCAGTCGTGTCCGACTCTGTGCGACCCCATAGACAGAAGCTCACCAGGCTCCCCCGTCCCTGGGATTCTCCAGGCAAGAACACTGGAGTGGGTTGCCATTTCCTTCTCCAATGCATGAAAGTGAAAAATGAAAGTGAAGTCGCTCAGTCGTGTCCGACTCTTAGCGACCCCATGGACTGGAGCCTACCAGGATCCTCCATCCATGGGATTTTCCAGGCAAAAGTACTAGGGTGGGGTGCCATTGCCTTCCCTGATGGACACTAATAGAAACATGCAAACATACCCATGCCCCAGTTTTTCAGTATCATCTTAGGACACTCCTATGTTCGTAAGAGTTCTGTGGACCACAGTTCTGTGGGTAAATACGAGTAAGCTTCAACATCCCTGTTAAAGAAATGGAAGGGTTTTAAAAATGATAATATTAGAATATTGGTAATGGGATGTGAATTAGTAAAACCTCCCTAGAAAACTCTTTGGCTTTTAAAATGTCAGAATGTTATTTTAAAATGCCATTTCTTGAAATTATTTTAAGGAACATCAGAATCTCAGACATATTTTTACACAGCAATGATCATTATGTACAGAAATGCTTATTACTTACACTGCAAAAAAATTGGAAGCACCCTGAATGCTTGATTTAAATGCAATGGTTATTATAAGTTATAGTTTGAGACATGAAATGGAACATCAAGGAGCCATTGTACATGTTTTTGTAAAGACTGTTTGATGAATGGGAAAACTAAATGTCCTATTAAATGAAAAAAAAAAAAATGCCATGAGATTTTTTTAAAGTTGTTTGTAAGTGATGGGACTATTGGTTGTTTTAAATTTTTAATTCATTTATGTATTCTACCCCCTTATTTATTTTTATAGTGATAATATATTTTACATAATTAAAACACTTGAAAAAATGTACTTGATTCTATTGTATAATTTTTAAAGAGTTTTACATAAAAATCAGTAAAATGACAGTGATTTGACACTCAAAAAATAGTTGTTGTTTTTTTTTTTTTTCCCAAAACTTATTGTTATTTGTTTAAGAAATTTTATCTTAAGACACTTGTGGAATTAAGACAAAATTAATTTTTGGATACCTTTTCCTTCTCCTACTAGAAGTGGAAGACTTGTTTTCTTCACTTAAACATATCCAACATACCTTGGTAGATTCTCAGAGCCAGGAGGATATTTCACTGCTTTTACAACTTGTACAAAATAAAGATTTCCAGAATGCGTTTAAGATACACAATGCTGTCACAGTACACATGAACAAGGCCAGTCCTCCATTTCCTCTTATCTCCAATGCACAAGATCTTGCACAGGAGGTATGTATTCTGAACATCTCATTGACATATACAAGGTAATTGTTAGTGATAGTGAGGCAGTATTCTTGGAAAATACTTCTGTGACTCTAAGGTTCATTAGAATTAATTACTACTGATCACATGTTAATAATTTATGTGTTAGGAAAAATTCACTTATGTGTATTTTATCCTGAAAAAAAAGTATACTTAGTTCAAAAATAAGACTCTGTTCCATGAAAAGAAGAGCATTGGTTCTTATATTTGTATAGTAAGAGGAGCATTTGTCTAAATTGCTAAAGGGGAAATTTTTTTAATACTTTTAGTATGGTTTTATTTTAAGCAATATACATTGTAAACTGAGATAAATCAGTACTGATGAGATTAAATTATGTTAGATAATCAGGTATTATAAATATATAATTTCTAAGATTTGTTGCTTGTATTGAATACATATAGAACTCAATATATATTTAGAAACATCCTTTTCTAGGTGCCAAAACTAGAGAACAGGCTAGTTTTGATGCTGTCATTGCTGTGATCTACTTGTGGTCAAATTGATTAATCTCAAAATTATTATCTCTTAGTTTTGATAGGGGAATTACTTTAAAAATTATTTAAAATAACCATAAGAATTGTTAGAGAATTACTGGATTCCTATTTTAATCATGAGCTAACTTTTATTAAAAATCTATATATTAATTTATTTCTATATGTTTTCATCAATGGTGATAATTTTGGTTTTGTTAATCTGCATTGTTACAAAGTGCTCTTTTTGGTACTGGAGTAAGGAAATAGAAAAAGGAGGAAAATCAGAGATGTTGATAATGAGAACATATATAATATTTGAGGAAAAATAGCCCATAGAGCAAATTTTAAATATTTATGGGAGAAGAAAAGAGTGAACATAATTCAACTGAACATACAGTTCATGTGATTAGAAATTAGAAAGGGAAGTAACTGAAAACAAAAAGGAATTAAATTACTTACATAAATTTAACATTAAAAGTTTCTTTTTTTAGAGAACAGGAAAATAGAGAAACCATTGACAGATGAAGAAAAAAACACTAATAATGTTAGCAAAGATAAAAGCATAAATTATAACAAATTATAAGTTTATATTATTAAATATGAAAGTGCTATCACCTGGGTTGTTTTTGTAAGAAAATAAAAATTGCCCAAAGTGACTTACAGATACCTGAAAAAAGTAGTAACAGTAGGTAAAATTGGAAGTTAGAAATCTACTCCTCAAAAAACTGCCAAACTCCTTCAAAACATTAGAGAACATATAATCCTTATGTTAAATAAACTGTTTTCACACATAAATATTGACTATTTCCCATCTCATTGTACTTGGATAAAATAATCTAGATACTAAAAACAATAGTGAACCAGTATACCATACTAGTGACTATGTGTGTATACACACACACACACATATATATATATAGGACTTCCTTGGTGGCTCAGAGGTTAAAGCATCTGCCTGCAATGTGGGAGACCTGGGTTCGATCCCTGGGTCAGGAGGATCCCCTGGAGAAGGAAATGGCAACCCACTCCAGTATTGTTGCCTGGAGAATCCCATGGACAGAGCAGCCTGGTGGGCTACAGTCCACGGGGTCACAAAGAGTTGGACATGACTGAGCGACTTCATTTTCACTTTTCATATATATACAAGTATATATATACTTGGTGACTATACTCACCAAGTAGAGGTCAATTCATTTTATGAACATTAATATAGAAATCTTAAAATATGAGTAACTCACATCTAGAAATATATTAAAATAACAATTTACTGTGTGCTAGGTAATATGCTAAGCAGTTTATATGGATTATGTCAATCTTTTAAGAACCATGAGTAAGGAAACAGGCTAAAAAAAATTCATAATCAAGTGGAGTTTATACTAGTGGAAGAATTCTTGACTTGAGGAAAATTTTTAATATAATTCATTATAGTATAGTGGTTATTCTGTCACTCTCATATACATTTATCTTGTTAATCTAACTCTAAAAGTCCTCTCTGATTTAAAATGTAGTTACATAAACGTATGGTTAAAAACAAAATAGCCGCATAACTGTTAGAATAGCTTTTCTCTCATATGGTCATTATTAGTCTATTTTATAATGTATTTGCAGAAATTCTCAAGAAGGAAATGCCTCATTCATAGTCATAAATAAAAATGCTATCGTCAATCATGATAAGATTGAAAATTCTGAGAAAAAAACATTTTAAAAATGATAATTCTCTTTAGTGCTTTTCTGTCTTACAAATAGTTTTTACAATTTTAAATCCTAACCTTTCAAAAAATCTGTACAAATGTCATATTTTCTGTAACCTAGGAATAATCTTTGTTTCTTAGGTACAAACTGTTTTGAAGCCAGTTCACCAGAAGGAAGGACAAGAATTAACTGCTCTGCTGAGTGCTCCACATATTCAGGTAGAAAATGGACAGAGCATTATTTTTGTGGTTTTTCCAGCATTCAGTATTTTTCCAGCATTCAGTATCACTCTTGGACTAACAAAGAGCTCAAATATTATGTAGCCTATTTTGATTGTTGTTGTTGTTCCGTCACTCAATTGTGTCCAACTCTTTGCAACCCCATGGACTGCAGCACTCTGGGCTTCCCTGTCCTTCACTATCTCCCAGAGTTTTCTCAAACTCATGTCCATTGAGTCGGTGATGCCATCCAACCATCTCAGCCTCTGTTGTCCCCTTCTCCTCCTGCCCTCAGTCTTTCCCAGCATCAGGGTCTTTTCCAATGAGTCGGCTCTTTGCATCAGGTAGCCAAAGGATTGGAGCTTCAGCTTTAGCATCAGTCCTTCCAGTGAATATTCAAGACTGATTTCCTTTAGGGTTGACTGGTTTCATCTTGTTGCTATCCAGGGGACTCTCAAGAGTCTTCTCTAGCACCACAGTTTGAAGGCATCAGTTCTTCGGTGCTCAGCTTTTTTTTCAGCTTTTTTTTTTACTGTCCAGCTCTCACATCCATACATGACTACTGGAAAACTGTAGCTTTGACTAAAAAACCATAGCTTTGATTGTTTACATCACAAAGTAATTATTGTTGGATTATATACTTTTCTACTTAAAATTAAGCACATTATTTTTGAAACAACTTATTTACAAACTTCTCTTTTTGGTTATGTTTTTCTGTAAATTTTAATTATAATCTTGGACCCTTAAAGTGATTCTGTTTTTATGAAGTTTAATAAGCATTTTAGACTTTCATAACTCATTCCAGAGTGTTCCCTAGTGTAACTAACACATGTTAGTTGGCTAAAAAAGAAACAGAGCTGCATCTGTACTTCAGTTGGAAAGTTTGGAAACAGATCTGAATATATAATTATACCACTTTTAAATGTATAATGATCAGGATACTTTGTACATGATTAGGTTAAAATCTCTCTACAGAAATAAGTCATGTTGTTACTTTAAATGCTTTGGGTTTCTTTGAAACAGGCACTTTTACTGGCCCATGATAAGGTCGCTGAGCAGGAAATGCAGCTAGAGCCTATTACAGATGAGAGAGTTTATGAAAGTGTTGGCCAATATGGAGGAGAAACTGTAAAAATAGTTCGTATAGAGAAGGCTCGAGATATTCCATTGGTAAGTGTTCCACACCTCTGATACGAGATCCTTTCTGAGATCTGTTCTGGTAGTTTCTCTCTTTTGAGGCTGATTTTTTGGAATTCTTTTATGTTCTTGCTCATATTTCTTATTGGACTGAGAAGAATTTGTTCATCTTTTCTCACCCATAATTTGATGAAAAAATAGGTTTTGAAGTAATTGAACAAAGAAGGGACAGACAAGTAATCTGCTTCATTATTGTTCTAGCTTTAAAAAAAAAAAGTTAGAAATTGTGATCATTTCATTCAATGTAATTACTAACATACTTCACATATATTTAGAAGTATGCATTGTTTAATGTTAGTATTTTATAGTTCTTATATGTAAATGTTTTTTCTCTTAGTCTGCTAGTATTACCTTAATTTTGTTCCTTTTTATTTTTGGAGAAATATTCTTGAATTCTAAGGTCTTAAATTTTCTTGCATAACATTGTACATGAAATAGGGACTGTATTTTATTAAAAGGCAGTTTATGTAACAAGGTTTTATTCCCCACCAAAAAAAAAGAAATTGGGAAAGTTATGACAAATTTTTAAAAATTCAGGAGAAAAGTATTACAAACTATCTGCTTTTAAGCTTTATTCAGATTTCCATTTTTTGACTATATATTTCAGTTGTGCTTCTGATTTGTATCATAAATATTTAATACATTTTAATGTGGATTGGATACAGCTATAGTATTTAATATTTTGATTATTAAGCAGATTAGTATTCATCGCTTCATGATATTTTGAATTTAAAAAGATTTTCAGTTACAAGTCGTGTTCACTAATTGTACCTAAATATAGTATAACCATTTGAATAGCATCTCTACCATATAAAGAACAAATTTGATTATAGGCTTTCACTTTATTTTTGAGCAAGTGCATTTTTAAGCTGTTGTATGCTTCAAAAGTCTGATTTTAGAATTTTAACAAATAGAATGCTTCCAAAGCAGAAAATGTGGAGGAAATGATCAGCTTTCAGACTTATTGCCATGGTTACTATATGTAAATAATTTTTTTTCTCCAGATAAATGAAGGCTAATATTGTTAACTAGAAAAGTAAGAATTTTAAAATGAGGAAATAAAAAATGCATTAAAAAAAAAATTGACTTCAATTTTTTTTTTTTTTAGGGTGCTACAGTTCGTAATGAAATGGATTCTGTCATTATTAGTCGGATAGTTAAAGGGGGTGCTGCAGAAAAAAGTGGTCTGTTACATGAAGGCGATGAAGTTCTGGAAATTAATGGCATTGAAATTCGGGGAAAAGATGTCAATGAGGTTTTTGACTTGTTGGTAAGTTGACACGGGTAGAAGAATAATTGATACAGTCTCAAAAATTGTTTCCTTCAGTAGACTTCAGAATAAAATATTTTAAAAGCATTTTAAAAATAAGATTATCTATATAATTTCTAGCATAATTTTCACATAATTATTTCCGTAATATTTACTGCTGCTAAGTCGCTTCAGTCATGTCTGACTCTGTGTGACCCCAGAGATGACAGCCCACCAGGCTCCCCCGTCCCTGGGATTCTCTAGGCAAGAACACTGGAGTGGATTGCTATTTCCTTCTCCAATGCATGAAAGTGAAAAGTGAAAGTGAAGTCGCTCAGCCATGTCCTACTCTTAGCAACTCCATGGACTGCAGCCTACCAGGCTCCTCTGTCCATGGGATTTTCTAGGCAAGAGTACTGGAGTGGGTTGCCATTGCCTTCTCCAATAAAATTTACTAGTAGCATTTTATTCTTATGGGGACAGTACTAATTTTATTTATACTGTTAGGTACATTTTATTTGCCTCTGAAATCACTAATAATAACTCACTAAATCATTCAAAATATATGTATTAAGTGCCTCCTATGTGCTAGCTGCTAGGGAAGCAGTAACAAAATGAAGTTCATACCCTCATGACGTTTTTGTTCATTTTCTTTATTATCTACAATTGGTTGTTGTTTTTTTAACAGTATTAGATAATAACAATGGTATAGCTCTACACTGTTCACTATAATAGCCATTAGCTACATGTGCTAGTTATTTCTATTTAAATTAAGAAAAATTTAAAATTTAGTTTCTCATTCATGTGTGCATGCTAAGTTGCTTCAGTCATGTCCAACTCTTTGCAACCCTATGGGCCATAGCCTGCCAGGCTCCTCTGTCCATGGAATTCTCCAGGCAAAAATACTGGCGTGGGTTGCTGTGCCCTCCTCCGGGGATCTAACCCACATCTCTTACATCTACCTGCATTGGCAGGTGGGTTCTTAAACATACTAACGCCACCTGCGAAGCCCTCAGTAACTGCATTTCAGATGTTCAAGAGCAGTGTGTTACTAATGGTTATCATATTACAGTGTAGATTAAGGAACATGGCATTCTGCAGTTTCAGCCCACTGATCAGAATTCTGTCATCTCAGAAAGTTCTGTTAGACTGCTAGTATAATCAGGAAGCAATTTAGAGTCAACTTTTGAGGACAGTTTATGATCACCTCATATATACTCATCAACCACATTTATAGTCTTATTTACTTAATATCAGTTGTTACATTAGAATTTCTCCTATCTGCGGACATCTGTTGTCAGATTTAGAAAACATCCTCACGTTCTTATTTTTACCCAATCCCATTCATTGCTTTGGTAGCACAAAGTGCCATTGGTTATTGTTCTTAGATCTTGTTTTATTGGCTGCTATCTCTAGATTGAGAACTGTTTCAGTACCATTCCCTACTATGTCAGGACCATAAGTGTGATTACTGTCTAGGCTGGAGGTATCTGAACAAGGCAGGCAGTGGTGTACAGTTGTCCTTTGATATCCAAGGGAGCTTGGTTCCAGGACCCCCCATGGGTACCCAAATCCATGGACGCTCACGTCTCTTACATTAAATGGCATAGTATTTGAATGTAACCTACACATCCTCTAGTATATTTTAAATAGTCTCTGGATTACGTATAATACCTAATACAATATAAATGCTATGTAAGTAGTTGTCCGCAGATGGCAAAAATAAGTTTTGCTTTTTAGAATTTTCTGGGATTTTTTTTCATCTGCAATTGGTTGAATTCACAGCTATGGAACCCTTGAATATGGAGGGCCACTGTACTGGAAAATAATAAAGAACCTAGCAGTAAGACTATGTACAGTTAAAATGTAGAATGAATGACAGAGACAAAGCATCTAGGAAGTAAGAATATTTGTATATTTGCATCACTTTTCTAATCCTAGTGACGATTACCATTTCAAATTCTACTGTACTAAAATTGATGTATGTCAGAGTAGATAAGCCAGAAGTGCTGTAATATTTTCCAGCCCTTCATTGTGGAATTGTCCTAAACTTAAACTGAATGGAAAACAGAAACCCAAGAGTTAAGGGCCAAGTGGCCTTCCCCAGTGGACCAGAGGACCAAAATTGTTGCATGCCATATGCCTGGGTAGCTCTAATATACTGGAGTCCACAAAAGGAGTAATTTGTGCTTCCTAATAAAATGGGATTCATCTTTACCAGTTTCTTTTTTAAGTTTCCTTGAGGTTCCAGTATAGTCCAGCTTAGGAACTGTTGATCATAAGATCATGAAATGATTTTCATAAATACAGCTTTTTAAAATAATGTGCTTTTTCTGTTGTAGTCTGATATGCATGGTACTTTGACATTTGTTCTGATTCCCAGTCAACAGATCAAGCCTCCTCCTGCCAAGGAAACAGTGGTAAGTGATTTTTTTTAATGCTCCTTATTTTATGATGGCTACTGTTTACAGTTTTCTTAATTAATAAACTTTATTTTTTGAGAGTAGTTTTAAGTTCACAGCAGAATTGAGCAGAAAATATAGAATTCCCACATAATTCCTGCCCCCACACATGCACAGCCTCCCTTGCTGTCAACATCCCACATCAGAATGGTGTATCTGTTACATTAGAGAATTTATGGTTTCATTGTTACCCAGATTCATAGTTTAGGATTCACTTTTGGTGGTGTACATTCTATGAGTTTTGGCAAATGTATAATTACATATATCTACCATCATAACCTACAGAATAGTTTCATTGCCCTAAAAATCCTCTATGTTCTGCTTATTCATCACTTCCTCCCCGCTTGACCCATGACAACCACATTGTCTTGACTGTCTGGTTGTAACTGTTGCTTCTTGACCTGCATGTGATTTCTCAGGAGGCAGGTAAAGTGGTCTGGTATTCCCATCTCTTTAAGAATTTTCCAGTTTGTTGTGATCCACACAATCAAAGGCTTTGGCATAGTCAATGAAGCAGAAGTAGATGTTCTTCTTGAATTCTCTTGCTTTTTCTGTGATTCAGTACATGTTGGCAATTTGATCTCTGGTTCCTCTGCCTTTTCTAAATCCAGCTTGAACATCTGAAAGTTCACAGTTCACATACTGTTGAAGCCTAGCTTGGAGAATTTTGAGCCTTACTTTTCTAGTGTGTGAGATGAGTGCAATTATGCGGTAGTTTGAACATTCTTTGAAATTGCCTTTCTTTGTAGGATCTTAGCTCGCTGACCAGGGATTGAACCTGCACCTACTGTATTGGAAGGCAAAGTCTTAACCACCAAACCACCAGGAAAATCCCCTCTTCTCCCTATAAGAGACTTAATAACTTTCTAAAGACTGGGGGCATGATTGACCCCCAAAATCATCCCTCTTGATTTTGGGGGTCTGGGCTGGGCGGATAGAGATGTAGTTTTAGGGGAATTTAAAGTCTTAGCAGAATACTAAAATCATAGTTCAGGGATACAAAGCATAGAATTATCCACTAGCTAAGGATCCCAAATAGTTTTTTTCCTTACAATGAATATCTACTTGATCCCATTTGTGTACTAGGCACTGTGCAAATAAATGCTCATTTTATAGTAATGAACATGTTTGGGGTAAATATCAGATCAGATCAGATCAGTCGCCCAGTCGTGTCCGACTCTTTGCGACCCCATGAACCGCAGCACACCAGGCCTCCCTGTCCATCACCAGCTCCCGGAGGTCACTCAGACTCGCATCCATTGAGTCAGTGATGCCATCCAGCCATCTCATCCTCTGTCGTCCCCTTCTCCTCCTGCCCTCAATCCCTCCCAGCATCAGAGTCTTCTCCAGTGAGTCAACTCTTCGCATGAGGTGGCCAAAATACTGGAGTTTCAGCTTTAGCATCATTCCTTCTAAAGAAATTCCAGGATTGATCTCCTTCAGAATGGACTGGTTGGATCTTCTTGCAGTCCAAGGGACTCTCAAGAGTCTTCTCCAACACCACAGTTCAAAAGCATCAATTCTTTGGCGCTCAGCCTTATATAGTTTGGTGTAAATGTTGAGATGGAAGTCAGTGAGTATAAACACTGAGAATAAAAAAAGAGGTGTGGGATTGATTATATAAGGTTGGCAGGAAAGGCCTCCAGGAGAAGGCAATGTGAAGCTGACACCTGGTAGGATGAGATGAAGCCAAGCCTGTTAACTTCCAGAACTTTCAGGTATAATTTCCAAAGAACTTTGTATTTGGAAAACCTGTGGGAGTGGAGCCTAGTGAGGGAGTAGAAAGGTGGGGCTTTCTACTCTAAGAGATTTCTATTCTAAGAGATGAGGCTTGAGAGATAAGTAGGGCCAGGTCAAATAAGTCTTCGCCATGGTAGGGAGTTTGGATTTCAAATACAGTAACATCTGATTTGTGTTTAGAAACAAAACTACTCTGGCTGCTGGGTAGAAATTGGATTAGTAGAGCCAATAATGGAAGCAAGGAGATTTAGGAAAGTGTTGCTGAAGCCAATATAAACTATGATGATGGCTTAAATTTCTATGATAGCAGTGGCAGTGGAGAAAATTATGCAGGCTGTGTTCTGGAAGTAGCAATGACAGGACTTTTTAATGAATGTGAAGAGTAATGGATAGGCAAGAAGCAAATATGCTTCAGCAACTGGATGGATAGTGGTGTTGCTTACTGAAGGGCGATGTGGAGGAAAAACTGGTTTGGGGAGAAAAATCAAGAGATACCTGAGAGGCATTCAGGTGTAGATACCAAATCCATAGAATTAAATACATTGTTGAGTTGCTAAGTCATGTCTGATTCTTTTGCGACCCCATAGACTGTAGTGTGCCAGGCTCTTCTGTCCATGGGATTTCTCAGGTAAGAATACTAGAGTGGGTTGCCACTTCCTTCTCCAGGGAATCATCCTGACCCAGGGATTGAACCGGCATCTGCTGCTTTAGCAGAAGGATTCTTTACCACTGAGCCATCATTCTGGAATTCTACAGAGAGATCTAGGCTGTAGTTGTATTTATTGTGGGGAGATCAGGTCAAGGGAGCAGTCTGTTTATATATATTTCATATGTTTGCAAAAAAATTCTAAAGATTTTTAAAAATGATAGGTTAGGATTGTTCACAGCCTATGAAGATAATTGGGTTGAAAGAAAAGATTGAGAACCACTACCATCCAATATACTTTTCTCTTAGAAGTATAGAATGTACTATATAATTTTCACCTTAATTTTTTTCTCATTTGGAAGAAGATCTTAAGTTTTATAATGCAGTAAAATGTTTATAAATATATATGTTTTATCAGAAGATGAAAAAATATTAATTTCAGTGAACAGTATGGACAGTGAACAGATAGACATCTCTTTTCAGGTTCAAACAGTTGCTTTATTAAGTTTTCTGTTGCCCTAAGGTTCATATTTTTGTCTGCCTCCTACTAAACATCAAGTGGATACCCACAGATACCCCAAATTTCTCCTGTTAAATATGGGAAAGAACAAGTAAAGATATTCCTTCTTGGGCTTCCCTGGTGGTCTCTCCAGTGGTGGGGAATATCACCTTGCAATGCAGGGATCACCAGTTTGATCTCTGGTCAGGGAAGATCCCACAGCTGCAAGGCAGCTGAGCCCACAAGCCCTAGAGCTCGTCCTCCAGAAAAAGAGAAGCCACCACAATGAGATGCCCTCGAGCTGCAGTAATCCCCATTTGCTGCAACTAGAGAAAGGCCCAGTGCAGCCATAAATAATAAATTATTTTAAAAACTATTCTTTCTTGAATGGGTGTCAGAGAGGAGAAATCTTAGAATGAAGAGGAGGAATTTAAAAACTGTTGCTTGACACATTGCAAAGGCTCTTCTTGATGCTGCCCTTAGTATTTATTTATTTTTGACTTTGTTGGGTTTTTGTTGCTGCATTGGCTTTTCTCTAGTTGCGGTGTACAGGCTTCTCATTGTGGTGGCTTCTCTTGTTGTGGAGCACGGGCTCTAGGACAAGCAGGCTTCAGTAGTTGGGGGCTCTGGGGCTCTAGAGCACAGCTCAATAGTTGTGGTGCTTGGGCTTAGTTGCTCCAAGGTATGTGGGGTCTTCTCAGACCAGGGATCAAACCTACATTGGCAGGTGGATTCTTAACCACTGAGCCACCAGCGAGGCAAAGAGGAAAATGTTGGGCTGGAAGATAATTATGTCTAAACAACCCTGTAATTTAAAATTTAAACAAATGATTTTGTTTGAATTAGAAACCAAACATTGTTTTGGTCAGATATACTTTACTGATGCTACTGCATGGTGAAGCCCTGGAGCTTTCTTGTAGGGGTCAGAGTCTCTGCTGCTGCTGCTGCTAAGTCACTTCAGTCGTGTCCGACTCTGCGTGACCCCATAGACGTCAGCCCACCAGGCTCTCCTGCCCCTGGGATTCTCCAGGCAAGAAAACTGGAGTGGGTTGCCATTTCCTTCTCCAATGCATCAGAGTCTCTACTTCATTTAAAAAGGACTCTGTTTTCCTTTGTATGGGAAAGGAAAAAAAGTAGCCAGTACCCTAAGATTGCTGGACATAACTTGTAGAACTGATAAGAATTGCAGTGGAATGCCTGTAGGTGTACTTAAGGGATAGTGTAGGTTCAGTTCCAGATCACTTAAATAAAATGAGTCATACAAAATTTTTGGTTTCCCATTCCATGTAAAAGTTATAATTACATTGTTCTGTAGTTTGTGAAGAGTACAATTGCATTGTGTCTAAACAAACAACATTATACACTCATTTAAAAATACTTTATTGCTTAAAAATGCTAACCTTCATCTGACAACACAAGGTTGCCACAGACCTTCAATTTAGGTATATATATATATATGAAAAATGCAATAAAGTGAAACAGTAAAACAGATACATGCCTATATATAGATAGAAGTCATAAAAAAGTCACATAGTATGTGTTAAGGCAATACTCAGACTTTAACTCAGTCAGTTGGTTAATTTCTCTGATGTGAAATAAACTTTGCTCTCAGTTTTAGAGTACATTTTAAACAGCACTAAATAAACTTGTCACATAAACAAAGTATGTCTGTCCTCTCTTCTCCTCTTCCAGTCAACACAACAAGGGGCCTCATTCCAAACCAGAAAAATCTGAATGGTCAAGGGATGAAACGTAAGCAAGAGTAGAGAGAAAAATATCTCTGGGTGATTTTGTCTGCCTCTGGCAAAGGTCATAGATTTAGATATAGCATCTTCACTGGCCTATTTAGTTTCCCTCAGGATAGTAATTCTTCAAGATTTTAGGGTATATCTTAAATGACATGTATGTAGCAATTATTCCAAGAAACTTAATTAAAATACAGAATCTGAATGCTTAAGATGTGGTATAAGAAGTCAGTATTTTAATAAACATCCTAGTAAGTGTTCTGAGCAAAACACTTTGAAAACAGCATGCTGGGTATTGATTTCAGAAAGTGATTTGATAAAATCATCCATCAGGCTGACAAGAAGTCTGATTTCATAGATCTCTGAAAAGCTTGATAATAAAATGAACTCTCCACCACAATAAATGATGCCTGTAGTTTCATATTTAGATTTCCAAGATTGTTTAGCTAAAAAACAACAATTTAAACAGATGTGGAAGCATTATTAATAGGAATAGTACAAGCAGAGATTTTATTTTATCATCCTATATATTATATGCTTCTCATGCCAAGATTATAAAATTGTATGTATAATCTTTTTACCCAGTCTCTCAGCTATGTTTTGACTTACTAGTACAGTACCCTGTATAACTCTAAAATTCAGTTTTATCAGATTTCATATAATCTGCAGATTTTGGAAATGCCACATGCCACTTGACCAGGTTGGATAAAAATTACAGATAGAGGAATTAAGGAGAATATTGATTCCTTTATACCTTTTAAGAAGTAAGAATACTTTGTTATAACTTACACAAGTATATTGAAGAAAATAGTATAGGAAATAATGGAACTTTTAATAAGGTTCATGTGAATTCTTACCTATTTTTAGTTCTGAGAGCATAGCAGGTTTTAGATATGCAAAGCACAGTTAGCAAAAATTTTAGTTTGTAGCACTAATAATATTTCAATGCCTACATACAGAACGTGATAGGAATTGGTTATAAACTTGATTTAGATAATTTTAGCAGTTTGGGGTTGATTATATATGAACCTAGACATAGTCCTTTAGAATAGACTGAGCGATCAAGGCATAGTCACACTGACAGTGTGGTCAAGAAGAGATGATGGCACCAGGGAAGCTGACACTCACCTGCTTAAATGACAGATTTGGAGAGGTTTACAGTTTACCTTTCCTGGTGATAGTGGTTTAGAAATTACATACCTTACTGCAGTCATTGTTTTCGCAAGTCAGGAATGGAGAGGGAGGGACTCTGTATTACATTCCTTCTGCTTCTGTCAAACTTCTAAGGCCTCTTGGCATCTCAGCTTGTTAGCAATAACAGGGCAGTGTTTTGCCTTCTCTTGTACATGTTTGCAATCAACAGGACTGTCTTAATTGAAGAAAACAGATGAGTCTGAAAAAAATTCTGCCCTCAAATATAATTACTAAACTAACCTTGATCTGTTTTCCACTCATAATATCTTTGTGCTAATGAAAAATTTTAACACTCACATTTATGCTAAACATTGTGTTGCCATTTCATTATTGTCCTTACTTTTATCCTTTTTATTGTTTAGATCCACGTAAAGGCTCATTTTGACTACGACCCATCAGATGACCCTTACGTTCCATGTCGAGAGTTAGGTCTGTCTTTTCAAAAAGGGGATATACTTCATGTAATCAGTCAAGAAGATCCAAATTGGTGGCAAGCCTACAGGGAAGGAGATGAAGATAATCAGCCTCTAGCTGGTCTTGTTCCAGGTAAAAGTATGGTAGAAAGTACAAAGTTTAAAAAACACATTTAAAATACAAATCTTCGAAGGGAAAAACTCACGTTTTTATGCCTTTTTAAAAAATGATGTAGTCACTTTTTCATTTTGTTGGGTTTTTATGTTGTATCTGTAATATAAGTATCTTGGATGTAAGTGACCAGTTTGTTGGGCTTTAGAATGGGATTATCATATAATCTCATCAACTACCCCCATTTGTCCTACTGTTCACTGTAGTGCACTGAAATTAACCCTGTTTTCAAGGCAACAAAACTTATACTGTAGCAGGAGATTATCATCCACTGGGGCAGCATACTTGATATCTAGATAGGAATTTGTTAAAGATGTGCGACTTTATTCAGAATCAAAAGAGTAAGACTGCTGAATTTATCTCTTCTAAGATATCTTAGGGTAGAAATAAGATGCATCTATCTTTTGATTGAAGAAAACTCTAATTTAGACTATACTAAAAACTAGCTCATATTGGACATTAAGATTATTATAGAAACATATTTCTTCTAAAATGTGAAGATGATACTTAATGGAATGAGATATGTAGATGTAACTTTTCCTACAGATTGTTTTCTACAGTACTCAGGAGGGTATGACAGAATGAGGGAAATAGAACCAAGGGAAGTATAATAAGATATTTAATATGTAAAACATTAAAATTATTTTGTTATTTTCTCTAGATCTGTTATAGTCACATACTTTTAAAAAATTTTAATGCTCTTAAAAATTTCCATATAGCCATAGTTACTTGTTTTATTTAGAAACGCAATCAGTCTGTACAGTTGCTGGAGATAACCTGATTTTCCTTAATGCTTTTTATGTGTCTCAAACTCAATATTAACCTTTTTTGCTTGTGGTCTTATAAAATGCACTAAGTTCAACAGATTATTCTAACATAGATGGAATTTGCGTATTGATTTTTTTTTTTTTTTTAAGAATCTCTGGCCTGAATTGGAAAGAATCAGATATAAAAATTAAGTATAAAAGTAGAACTCTAATTCAGAATTTTCTAACTAAAACCACTTTTATCCTTCAGAAAAAATATACTTGATTCTAAGGTAAATCTCTGAAAATAAGATGAAAATCAGAAACCTTGAAAGTGAAATCATAATCCTAAGAGGAAAAACATAATAGGTTTTTCATTTATTTCTATCATGGGTAGCTTAATGTAGAAATGAAAAATCTTTAAAACATATACATACATACAAAGAAAGAGAGGAATTGAATACAGTAAATGTAAGAGAATATATTGAATGGTGTCTTTGAATCAAAAACTGATGAATTTTATGTAATTTTGGAAAGATAACTCTTAATTTGTTTGATTTGCAATAATTCAAATGATCAGAGCCATTTTAAGATCCAGCACAGTACTTTTCTCATCAGTTCAGTTCAGTCGGTCAGTCGTGTCCGACTCTTCGCGACCCCATGAATCGCAGCATGCCAGGCCTCCCTGACCATCACCAACACCTAGAGTTTACTCAAACTCATGTGCATCGAGTTGGTGATGCCATTCAGCCATCAAATCCTCTGTCGTCCACTTCTCCTCCTGCCCCCAATCCCTCCCAACATCAGCGTCTTTTCCAGTGAGTCAACTCTTTGCATGAGGTGGCCAAAGTTTTGGAGTTTAAGCTTTAGCATAAGTCCTTCCAATGAACACCCAGGACTGATCTCCTTTAGAATGGACTGGTTGGTTCTCCTTGCAGTCCAAGGGACTCTCAAGAGTCTTCTCCAACACCACAGTTCAGAAACATCAGTTCTTTGGCGCTCAGCTTTCTTCACAGTCCAACTCTCACATCCATACATGACCACTGGAAAAACTATAGCCTTGACTAGATGGACCTTTGTTGGCAAAGTAATGTCTCTGCTTTTGAATATGCTATCTAGGTTGGTCATAACTTTCCTTCTAAGGACTAAGCATCTTTTAATTTCATGGCTGCGGTCACCATCTGCAGTGATTTTGGAGCCCAGAAAAATAAAGTCTGACACTGTTTGCCCATCTATTTGCCATGAAGTGATGGGACCAGATGCCATGATCTTCGTTTTCTGAATGTTGAGCTTTAAGCCAACTTTTTCACTCTCCTCTTTCACTTTCATCAAAAGGCTTTTTACTTCCTCTTCACTTTCTGTCATGAGTGGTGTCATCTGCATATCTGAGGTTATTGATATTTCTCCCAGCAATCTTGGTTCCAGCTTGTGCTTCCTCCAGCCCAGCATTTCTCATGATGTACTCTGTATATAAGTTAAATAAGCAGGGTGACAATATACAGCCTTGACGTACTTCTTTTCCTATTTGGAACCAGTCTGTTGTTCCATGTCCAGTTCTAACTATTGCTTCTGGACCTGCATATAGGTTTCTTGAGGCAGGTTAGGTGGTCTTGTATTTCCATCTCTTTCAGAATTTTCCACAGTTTCTTGTGATCCACACAGTCAAAGGCTTTGGCATAGTCAATAAAGCAGAAATAGATGTTTTTCTGGAACTCTCTTGCATTTTCCATGATCCAGCTGATGTCGGCAATTTGATCTCTGGTTCCTCTGCCTTTTCTAAAACCAGCTTGAACATCTGGAAGTTCACGGTTCACATATTGCTGAAGCCTGGCTTGGAGAATTTTGAGCATTACTTTACCAGTGTGTGAGACGAGTGCAATTGTGCGATAGTTTGGAAATTCTTTGGCATTGCGTTTCTTTGGAACTGGAATGAAAACTGACCTTTTCCAGTCCTGTGGCCACTGCTGAGTTTTCCAAATTTGTAGGCATATGGAGTGCAGCACTTTCACAGTGTCATCTTTCAGGATTTGGAATAGCTCAACTGGAATTCCATCATCTCCACTAGCTTTATTTGTAGTGCTGCTTTCTAAGGCCCACTTGACTTCACATTCCAGGATGTCTGGCTCTAGGTCAGTGATCACACCTTCGTGATTATCTGGGTCGTGAAGCTCTTTTTTGTACAGTTCTTCTGTGTATTCTTGCCACCTCTTCTTAATATCTTCTGCTTCTGTTAGGCCCATACCATCTCTGTCCTTTATTGTGCCCATCTTTGCATGAAATGTTCCCTTGGTATCTCTAATTTTCTTGAAGAGATCTCTAGTCTTTCCCATTCTGTTGTTCTCCTCTATTTCTTTGCATTGACCTCTGAGGAATGCTTTCTTAGATGCTAAATGGAAAGTTTTGTAAATACCTGTTAAAACTTCTAGCCTTTGTTTATTATTTATCTTTTTAAATACATGATATATAGTCTAGTAATACATGTCCTTTGTGTGGATCACAATAAACTGTGGAAAATTCTGAAAGAGATGGGAATACCAGACCACCTGATCTGCCTCTTGAGACATTTGTATGTGGGTCAGAAAGCAATAGTTAGAACTAGACATGGAACAACAGACTGGTTCCAAATAGGAAAAGGAGTACATCAAGGCTGTATATTGTCACCCTGTTTATTTAACTTATATACAGAGTACATCACGAGAAACGCTGGACTGGAAGAAACACAAGCTGGAATCAAGATTGCCGGGAGAAATATCAATAACCTCAGATATGCAGATGACACCACCCTTATGGCAGAAAGTAAAGAGGAACTAAAAAGCCTCTTGATGAAAGTGAAAGAGGAGAGTGAAAAAGTTGGCTTAAAGCTCAACATTCAGAAAACGAAGATCATGGCATCTGGTCCCATCACTTCATGGCAAATAGATGGGGAAACAGTGGAAACAGTGTCAGACCTTACTTTTCTGGGCTCCAAAATCACTACAGATGGTGACTGCAGCCATGAAATTAAAAGACGTTTACTCCTTGGAAGGAAAGTTATGACCAACCTAGATAGCATATTCAAAAGCAGAGACATTACTTTGCCAACAAAGGTTCATCTAGTCAAGGCTATGGTCTTTCCTGTGGTCATGTATAGATGTGAGAGCTGGACTGTGAAGAAGGCTGATCGCCGAAGAATTGATGCTTTTGAACTGTGGTGTTGGAGAAGACTCTTGAGAGTCCCTTGGAGTGCAAGGAGATCCAACCAGTCCATTCTGAAGGAGATCAGCCCTGGATGTTCTTTGGAAGGAATGATGCTAAAGCTGAAACTCAGTACTTTGGCCACCTCATGCGAAGAGTTGACTCATTGAAGACTCTGATGCTAGGAGGGATTGAGGGCAAGAGGAGAAGGGGACGACAGAGGATGAGATGGCTGGATGGCATCACTGACACGATGGATGTGAGTCTCAGTGACCTCCGGGAGTTGGTGATGGACAGGGAGCCCTGGCATGCTGTGATTCATGGGGTCGCAAAGAGTTGGACACGACTGAGCAACTGATCTGATCTGAATACATGTCCTAGGATTGAGTGAGAGCCAGGTTGCAACTTAACACCTTAAACATTTGGAGCTTATAATCATAGTTGACATTCTGTCATGTAGTGGCAGGAGGATTCAGAAGGGACTGTAAATGAACAGTTACTTCTGGTGTCGTCCCTTAATTAAAGGAAAAAATTGATCTATTCTTTTGTCTTAACTATTTCATTCTTTTTCTTCTCTATTAGGGAAAAGCTTTCAGCAGCAAAGGGAAGCCATGAAGCAAACCATAGAAGAAGATAAGGAACCAGAAAAATCAGGTTGGACTCTTGTATTTGACATTAATGAGAGGTTTCTTTGGCTTCCATCTGGAATCAGGTTTAAATTTGTATATCAGAACTGTCAGGGAAGATGTATTCATGGCAAGATGGATGTGAGAAGCAAAGCTGCTTATCTTAGGACTGTTAAGAAAGGACAGGATTTAAGTATGAAAGATTATCTGTCTATAATGTGAGATTAATGGAAAACTTTAACTTATTTCCCTGAAAAATAGTTATTCTGTGAACAATGTAATACATGTCTGTAAATTTAAATTTAAAACTAGAGTTCTTCAATTTGAAATACATAGCTTTATTCAGGGAAACAAATACCCCATTTAGACTTATGTTTCTAACTGTCAACAGGAAAACTATGGTGTGCAAAGAAGAATAAAAAGAAGAGGAAAAAGGTTTTATATAATGCCAATAAAAATGATGGTAAGTTCCACTCTCAGATATAGCCATATTTATATCCAAAAGAGGTCCATGTCTAACATTTGAACGAAATTAAATGATATTTTTAGGGAGTTTTATTTATGGTCCTGGCCTTTTAATGTAACATATGTGTGTATTTAATAAAGTCATTTAGCAGAAATTATTTTCTTCTAGAAAACTGTGAGTAATGCAGAATTTTGAAATCTGAGAAAAAGTTGTTTAAAAATTAAAAGTATGATGTGGCTGTATACTGTTGTATTGATAGTTTTCTCTTAAATTTTTTTCCTATGTAAACTCTTCATTTGCAAAGTTAATACTTGTTCCTAACAAATTCTAACAATATAGATGTATTTTAAGTGAAAAATGAACTTTTTGCCTATTGTTAACTCATCTCACTTAGGCAACCCATTCCATAGAGCCTGCTGGCTGAGTCAGGCACACAGGAGAGTTCAGGCACACAGGAGAGTATTTTGTTTTAATTTATTGTTAGTGTTAAAAGCTTTTCAAGTTTTAGCTTCTTTTAAAATCAAAAGTTCTGATAACACTGGGCTTATATTCCAGTATGTCTGCAGCCTACTGAACCTGAATGATGGCTGTTGCCTTTTTAGTGGACCCCTATCTAGTTCAACAGTCTCCACCACATCCAGTTTTTTATAAACCCAACCTGATACATTGCTTTCATTACCTTCTTGATTGGTCTTTATGGGCTTTAGAATTTGCTACCCCTTCTTTAATTAACATTAGAAACAAGCCAAATAATAAAGCAAAGGAACTCTGTAACTTCCTACACAGTTTATAAGGCTTATTTTTAGTTCTCTCAGTACCTTAAAAATTTTTGGCAGCATAAATGAAACTAATGAAAATGTTATAGATTATTGAAAATTTTGATACAAACTAAACCTGAGATTCTACCTACTATAATAAATTTTTTTTTCAAATTAAACATCCTTAATGCTAATTGATAGATTATGTAACTAAGAATATTTATTGGATTTATAGTTCTTTTCTCTATACTTCAATAAGTGATTAATATCTCTTTCTTTATCCTTTGAAACACACTGGAGTTAACTGGTTCAGCTCTAAAAGCTATTTTACTGTAGGAAATTTGCAATTCTAAGTCTGTGAATCAAAATATTTCCACAGTCTGATTGTACATGTTAGAAGAAGGAACTTAGTTTTTCAGAGGGAAAAGCATTTTGAGAAGGAAATGCTTCACATTTACATTTCTGCTCTTGTTATTAGAATAATGTTTTTATTAATGATAATTATCATTTATAATGACTATTCCATTCAAGGGGAAATAGCCTTCATCCATTTAGTTCTCAAAATAAATTCCTTGAGATTACAGATTAGTAAATTCAAATTCAGATATGAAAGTCACCTGTTTAAGTTCTTACAGCTAATACAGGAGAAGGCAATGGCACCCCACTCCAGTACTCTTGCCTGGAGAATCCCATGGGTGGAGGAGCTGGTGGGCTGCAGTCCATGGGGTTGCGAAGAGTCGGACACGACTGAGCGACTTCACTTTCACTTTTCACTTTCATACATTGGAGAAGGAAGTGGCAACCCACTCCAGTGTTCTCGCCTGGAGAATCCCAGGGACAAGGGAGCCTGGTGGGCTGCCTCCTATGGGGTTGCACAGAGTCAGACACGACTGAAGTGATTTAGCAGCAGCAGCTAATACATGGTTGAGTTGGAATTTAAACAAGTAAAGTTTGGGTTCCTACTTTGTGCTCTGTGTTAATCAATGACAAGCTTAAGATGGTCCCCTCTCCCTGGGAACTTAGAGCTGACAGTCTGACTGTACATCTAATGCTCTTACCTAGTTAGGTGAAGTAATGAGAGTGAGAAGATGACAGGTCACTAGTTGTCTGCCTTTGTTCTTACCACATGACAACTCTGATTTCATCTGGATTACAGCTTTAGGAATGTTAGTGTACCAGTTATAATTTATACCTCTTCTTGAATCATGATCACAGGTTAGTATTAGTATTCCAGAATAAAGGTAGGCGTAAATGTAGGAAGTTGGATAGCATATGTTGGTATGCTATGTTTTCAGGTTATATAATCAAAGAAAAGTATTCCAATGCTCTTTGTTAACACTAGGCGCGGCACTGTTTGTAAATGTTTATCTGTGCCAGGTATTGTTTTCAGCATACACATTTTCTGCTCCTTAAACTAACCCTGAAATTAAAGTATTGGTATCCCCCGTTTTATAAAAATGACAGCTATTATTCTCATTAGTTTATACCTTAGTGCCTCACTATCAAAATATTGTCTGCAAACTAGCTATTTTATATGAACCAGTACAGGTATATTGTAGTAAACCTTCAAACACGGTGTGAAATAAGAAAAGCAGTAATCATTTCTAGAAGGAGTAATATACTATTTATTTTCATAAATAAGGATATAATGACATGAGAAAATACTTATGATATAATGCTACTCAGTTATTACTTTCTTGATCTCAAAAGTTGTGTTTTTAACCATGATAACTTGTGCTGTTTTCCAATTTTTTGGAAGAATTATGAGTATATATAAATATACCTTTATATATATTTATATAAATATGTTTAAATATATCATTATTATACAGCAGTAATTCTGTTTGAAGGGCTTAATTTTTCCTTTTTTCAAAGATTATGACAATGAAGAGATCTTAACTTATGAGGAAATGTCACTTTATCATCAGCCAGCAAATAGGAAAAGACCTATCATTTTGATTGGTCCACAAAACTGTGGCCAGAATGAATTGCGTCAGAGGCTCATGAACAAAGAGAAAGACCGCTTTGCATCTGCAGTTCCTCGTAAGTTTGGATGCATTCCCATTTTCCTGTGCATTTCAGCTAACGTCTGTAGAACCTAACTGTGTAGGGAAAGTTTTCACCCATTTCCTCAAACAGTGATGTCCAAAAAATAGGAACTTTGTTTTTACCAAATCTTTTGAGAATTTTCTACTAAAGATAGTCATTCTTGAGGACCATTTTTCTGAGAGTATGGTACTAATTACTTTGTATAAATGAATTTCAATTTTGGCTTCTTACAATCCACTGTTCAGTATGGAATCAGCTCCTGGTTTTTTTTAACTAATGCAGAAGACAGAACTTTAGACATAATCTCTGAGCATAGAATTTCTGTTTAAACATTGTATAGTACCTGATCTTATGGAAAAATTGAGTGATAATGTTTTAAATGAAATGCAAAATGAAGTAATTTAGAGTGTGAGTATAAAACATACTAAATGTAACTATACTAAGATACTAACACCACAGTTTTATTTCTCAATCTAGAAATAAAACCAGTCAATGTTTAAAACACACGGGGGTCTAACGTTTCCTTAATTCATTATTTTTTAATTTGTATTACAAAATAAAATTTTTTTTCTGACTAGCAGAATTATTCCTCACCCTTGCCCTGATCTGTGCTTAACTAATTTTGCCTGATTTTGTCTGCCTAGATACAACTCGGAATCGGCGAGACCATGAAGTAGCTGGTAGAGATTACCACTTTGTTTCACGGCAGGCATTTGAGGCAGACATAGCAGCTGGAAAGTTCATTGAGCATGGTGAATTTGAGAAAAATTTGTATGGAACCAGTATAGATTCTGTACGCCAAGTGATCAACTCGGGCAAAATATGTCTTTTAAGTCTTCGTACACAGGTAGAACTCTTTTGGTTTAGAGTGTTGAACTTGTATTTTGGTCCAAGAATCACAGGACCTAATTCTCATACAGATTTTTCACATTGATTCTCTACATGAACTCAGGTTGCTAAATCACTTTCAATTTCCTCAGAGTGGAAAATACATATATTACATACTTGCCTATATATAAATGTACATATTTTTGGAAACTTAAAATACAGTAACTGTTGTGCTGGTAGTACTTTAGTATTTTAAAGGTTATAAAAGAATTTTCCTTTCCCATATGAGAAAAATTAGAATAGCGAGAGGTCATTTTTATGGTTTTAAATGCCATCCTTCAAGTATTAGTACTATAATGAGTGGTTGGTTGTAGCTAATGAAACAGCCATTGCTTTCCATTATCTGTCATACAAAGCAAAACCTTCAAAAATTACTAACAGTTGCCTTTTAGATTTCTGTTAAAAATAATTTTAGAAATTTTGTATTTTTAAGATCATGTTTTTGTGGGTCTTTCTCTTGATTGTACACCTTTAGCGTAAAACTTTCCTTAATGTGGTGGAATCTACTTTGTGTGTCAACTCAGGAGATAGAGGCAGTGGTTATTAAAGAGATGTGTATGAGAAAAATTGACTCCAAAATGGCTTTCCTGAAATAGTAATTAGGTTTTCTTTATTTTAGTGTTTGCTATTCAGTTATAAACATTAGATTTAAGAAAAGCATCCATGTTTTTATTTTTACTAAATTCCTTAAGAATTCTTTATTTTGGCTAACAGAATTACCAAAGAACTTAAGAGTAGTTAAGCATATTGTCTTAATTACTGTTTTTAGATAGAGAAGGACATGTCCGTACAATCCCCATTTTTGTGAAATGCTTCACTTTAGGGACACACAGTCATGCAAAGGCAAGGTGAAAAACTATAATCTTTTAATTCTCTGCTTTTTTCTTCTTGGATGTATTTTTCCAGAATTTTTTTTTTTTTTTTTTTTGCATGTGTACGTGAAGTTTTTCTCTGATTCCTTTTGCATTTAGATTGTGGCATATGGTTAAGGTGACTGCTTTTGTAATTCCTTCAAAATGGATTTTTAATGTTATTATAATCTGTGTATGATCTTATTTTAGAGTATTTTATCATCATGTTAAGTCTTCATTTCACTTTTGGTACACAATATATTCTTATGTTGAATGGTAGGATCTTTTCTTCCTGTTTTTTGTTTTTCTGTCTTTGATTTTTTAAATTATCAAAGAATGATAGCACATCTATAGACTTGGAAAATACATGACAAAATTACATAGTTCTATATATTACAATTATTTTTTTAAATAGATAAATCAAGGTTTTTAGTTGGAGTTTCAGTATCAGACTCTCAGATCTGTCTTTGCTTTACAGTCCTTGAAGACTCTACGGAACTCAGACTTGAAACCATATATTATCTTCATTGCACCCCCTTCACAAGAAAGACTTCGGGCATTATTGGCCAAAGAGGGCAAGAATCCAAAGGTAAAGTTATTATACCGTTAAACTATTCCATTAAAAGTAAACATGAAAACCCATGGCTTAATATGTCACAGTGCTTAAAAACCACATCAGCTAGGCTTTCAAACTGATTATTCTTTCTGCCATGTCACTTTCCCCAAAACTGCCACACTTGCCTCTGGTTGCATTTAGGCAGTTCTCCAAAGAAGGGGCTCCTCTTGTTCTGCATACAGTTCCTGTTGTTATTCCAAATGTATGGTAGCCTTGACATTTCTTAAAACTTCCGTCATCTTCACACAGATCCGTGTTATTTCTGATTTCTTAAAATTTCCATGTCCTCTTCACCCAGATCCATGTTATTTCTAACAAGGATTAGATGGTACCCGCCCCGCCACTAAATATTCTCAGCAGATCCTTAGGGATTACCCACATTTTCTGCAGATATTCCATATATGCCAGGATCCAAGTTGAGTGCTTTTGCCTTTCTCTTCTTTTTTCTGATTGAAATTTTATGTTCGGTGTGTCTTGCGCATTTGATCTTTTCATATGATCTGAAATGGAAAATTTTTAAAAAATTATCTTATATTAGATGCTGAGTGTGGTTGAGGTGGTCCATATTATACCAAATGGTACTAAAAATTAAATGATAATATAGTGATATATATTAATCAAAGCATTGATATTTTGACATTTTAAACATATGATATGAAAACCATCAAGTGACATGCTATATCACAGTAACAAATACTCTTCCTTGTTCTTAGCAGATTTCCTAAATGGTTCTGTTTTATAAAGGAATCACTTAGAGCTCATTTCATTTGCCTTTTCCTTCTCCATAAAAATACATACTACTACTCCTCCCTCAAATCTCCTCAGAAGTCACAGCATCACACCTCTCCTTTTCTTTGGTTTTTGACTGTTGACCACATCCCCAGCCTTCTTTGTTCCTTCCCAGGATATCTTTTTCTACTATAGAAAAAGATTTGTTATTCAACCTATATTCAATGTCTTAGACCCCAGGGACTTCCGATCCTTTATATTGAGCATAATTCGATTGCTTTGTTATAGACTAAGTAGGCCAGCTGGTTAAAGTAGTGTTTCACTCCGTTTTCATTTTTGCAGTCACAAAAGACCATATTTGACATGATAAGCAAATCTATGGAGACCAAAAGTAGATTAGTGGTTGCCTAGGGCTGAGGGTTGGGAGAAAATGGGAGTGGCTGCTAATGACTATGAGGTTTTGGGGGAAGGAGAACAGGGCAAGGAGAATGCAGGGTGAGGAAAATGTTCTAAAATGGATTGTGGTATTGATTGCACAACTTCTCTGTGACTACAAAAACTGTTCAATTGTATATTTTAAGTGAGTGAACTGTGAGTCCACCATTGAATTGGTTGCAGTTCACCATTAAATGGGTGAATTGTGAATGAACTGTATCTCAAGAAACCTGTTATTGGGGCAGGAAAAAACCACAGTGGGCTTTTCTCTAGAAATTGAAGGTTGTTTTAGAATTTGTGTGGAAATTTTAAAGAATAACCAAAACACTTTAGAAAAAAGTTGGAAGCCTTTTTCTTTGTTAATTTTCTTTATTGTTTTCTATTTCATTGAGTTACATTATTTTTATTCTTTCTTTATACTTACTTTGGCTTTAATTTGCACTTGCTCTAGTTTCTGAAGAAAACATGATTTTTAAACCTTTTCTAATAAGAAGTTATATATTTTTCATTATCATTTTGTTAGAAATATTTCCTAATTTCCTCTGTCATTTTCTTTCTTTAACCCATGGGTTATTTGGAAGTATCTAATTTCCCCCACTGGAGATTTTAGAATGTTTTATTGCTGTATAATTCCCTTGTGGTAAGAGAACATACTCTGTAAGATGTCACTCTTTCACATTTTGTTGAGCCTTATTTTATGACCCAGTTATGTGTTCTGTCTTGGTGCATGTTCCTGCACACCAGTAAGAATGTATATTTTGCAGCTGTTGGGTAAAGGGTGATGTATCTGATTGCTTTTTATGTTTTATCTCCTTTGGTAATTAATAATGCTTATCACACAATAGAAGTGTTAAGTAAAAACTGATCCTAAATTTTAACTCTATGAAATAGTGTTAGCTAAGAAAGTAATGGTGTTCTTCACTGAATGCACAACTTAAATAATCAGTTATCTTGTTACATTCTGAATCTGGTTTTGCTATTATGGGGTCTTAAGAGTGGTAAACTAATAGTGTGAATTATTATGGTCAATTTTGCCTATAGATAATTTTTTCAGGCCAAAGATTTTTGAGCAGAATCATTTTGTTTCAATTTCGTTGTGAACTGTAAAAGAATTATAAAGTACCAAATTATATAAGTCATTTTTGGCAAAAGATAAAATGCTTCAGTTTGATAAGGAAAAATTTAGGATTAGATACTAATGTGAATCTATGTAAGATGTGCAGCTTAATAACATTTACATTTCAAATCTAGTAACACAAAATTTAGATTCTCTTTTGAGTTCTAGAATGTTCTTTCAGTAACCCAGAGCTTTGGATAAACATAAGTTGTGACCAGAACATCACAGTGTGTTCAACTACAATGGTGTAGTAACTTCCTGCTGGGAAACAAAGGATTCTATGTGCCAGAGCCAGCTGCACAGCATTCCAGAATGAAAATTAGAGCCACACAAGAAACCAACTCAGGACAAGCCAGAGCTATGAAATTTTTAGTATGTTTTCCTACTGTTAAAAGTTTGACTGGTTGAATGATATAAACTGCTTGATATTGTGGGTCCAATGTATTTTTGATGTATGGCCTCTATGGCTGAGACATTGGACATTTAGTTCTCTTCATTGACGGGGCGCTTTGGGGGCAGTTTCACTTTCTTGGATACCTGTGCTTGATCATCAGAGGGGTTCTGGATAAGTTTTGCATATTACCTTGCCATCTGCTTGTCTGTGAAAACACTTGTTTCCTTTACATATTAAAGTAGCCTGCTTCTATTTGGCTTCCCAAACTCTCTTAGGATACTTGTTTTTGCATCTTAAAGACCTCCTTTGTGTATTGAAATTGTCTATCAACTTAAAGTATTAAACTATTTCCCAAAAAAACATAGATTATTAAAATCTTGAATTTCCAGCATGTTTTCATAAAAAAAGATACCCATTCTATTGATCCTTTTCTCATGGTTTTATTCTTTTAAACTCTACAACAGATATAAAAGGCAGGGGCTCTTTATAAGAGCCAGAATAGGTGGTATTTAGGGTCCTGCCAGAAAAGTTCACTCTGTTACAGAAGACGTTTTAGGAAAAGGTTATGATGACCTAAAACATTTGAAAATGAGCGTCTGTAGAGAATTCAGAGTTAATGGTCTGTGCTCTTGAAGCCTCTTGTGGATAAGACAGAAACACACAAAACCTACAAAGCAGTATAAATAGGTTATGAAAAGAAAGTGAAAGTCATTCAGTTGTGTCCAACTCTTCACGACTGCATGGACTACATAGTCCATGGCATTCCCAAGGCCAGAATACTGGAGTGGGCAGCTTTTCCCTTCTCCAGGGGATCTTCCCAACCCAGGGATCAAACCCAGTTTCCCACATTGCAGGTGGATTCTTTACCAGTTGAGCCACAAGGGAAGCCCATAATTAGGTTATATACGTTATACTGAGTCACAGATGACTTGCAGTGAGTGTGCTGAAGAGGCCAAAGCAAAGGGAATCTCTGTGGCCATGACAGGGTTTGGGAGGAGCTCTGAAGTGGAGTATTTTGAGAGACAGAAAGGAAAGCAGTATGTTCTAGCTTTTTTTCACCCATCTTGTTTTTCACCCATCTCTGACTCATTGTGAAGTTTGGGATGGTTTACCTCATAGTTTTTCATCTTTTCTTTGCAGCCTGAAGAGTTGAGAGAAATCATTGAAAAGACTAGAGAGATGGAGCAGAACAATGGCCACTACTTTGACACAGCAATTGTGAACTCAGATCTTGATAAAGCCTATCAGGAACTGCTTAGGTTGATTAACAAACTTGATACTGAACCTCAGTGGGTGCCATCCACTTGGCTGAGGTGAAGGAAAACATTCATTCTGTAGCAGGACTGGACTTGACCTGGCAGACTGCCCATAGGAAGATAGCCCTGATACTTGAGCACGTCTCTGAGAAGGTGGCAGGCAGTATAAACTGTAGACATGTTCTTAGATCTTGAATTAGTGAGAAAATCCCCTTAAGCAATTTGTTAACAGCAGTCTTTATTCTCTCTCTGTACCTGGCTTTAGAGGTTCTTGCCTCAGATGGGGATTTTAAATGGAAGTTTTCAACAGAGCCGTTCTAGTTTATCCATGGTAAAAGCCTTTTAATTCTGTTTTCATCTAACCAAATCTTTTCTGCCTAGTCATATTTCCACAAAAACGTGTATATATACACAATGGTCCGTGTTTCACACTGCAATAAATATTGATGTTATTTAACAGTTAATTTAAATGATTTCATGAGAATTTGGGAGTGAGAGGGAACTGTGCTGTGCACTGGGCAAGACAACAGTATTTGGTTAGAAGACTGGTTTAGTCATCAGAACTACTTTACTTTTTTTAAAAAATGGTGCCACTTTGGTCTGGAGCTACTCTGTTAGCCTTGAATTCATTTATATGTCTTTTAATTCTTAAAAACATTCCATTAGAAGCACCAATTTTTTTAGCTCAAACTTTGTGGATCAGACTTCACTGCAGACTCTGATCTAAAACATAGACAACATATGCTGATCTTTTTAAAGGTATAATGAGTTTTTGAATTTTTATCTTAAATTGTCACAACTGATTTGGTTAACTTCCTTTTCCTGATCTGCATAGTACAATAGAATGTATAAGTTATATTTTTATGAATGGCAGATATTCATATAAACTGTGTTGATTATTAAAAGTTTCTTCCTCATGATGCAGGTTTTTACATACATGAGAGGACATAGCACATTTGACGGTTTTTGCATTTTATATATGAACACAGTATAATTTGATGACTGTGTTATATATGTAGGTAATAAACTGGAATTCTGTGATCAATATAGCTGCTGTATTGTATACTAATATTTAATAGATTGACAAATGGTCATTATTTACACTTGTTCAACATTGAAATAAAATTATATGAGAGAAATGACATGACAGTTGACTTTGAGATCAGAAGGAAAAGATGACCTGAAAGTCATTTGAATACTTTAGGAAAAGAACACTGCAGGGGAAAAGTTAAGCATATAGAAATAGGTTTTTATCCTAAAAAAGTCTGCCTCTTATGACCAGAATGCAACAAGCTAAATCATAAAACATTTAAGCTAATGGGATTTTCATACCGTCTCTATAGCTTGAAGCTTTAAAAGTCAACTTCTGTAATTGGCATGGAAAGTTAATTTGTAGTCTCTTCCAGGTGTAGGGGATGGTGTGGTGTGTGACAAACAACCTCAAATGTGAATGTCTTGATTTTATTTTTATGATGACTACAGCTACAACAATTCTGTTTCCAAAACTAAACACTGGAATAATATTGAATTGTCACTTATTAACATAAGCAACTGTTTTTAATGAGTAGTTTGTCTTGGTGTCATGTATGTATTTGAGTTTTTCTCTTTTGCATAATATTATTTGAACAAATGTAGACTGTTTATATGTAGCCTTTTTCTGTTCAACTTTGTGTGGCCTCAGAGTTGGCTGTAGAGTATGTCTTATGCAGAAATAATGTTCCTTAGAAGAAAGTAACATTCCTGGGTTGAGGGAAGGAATGCCATACATACTGTCTCTTCAGGTCTGAAACACTCCAGTTTATGGCAGGAAAATGCAAAGGTCACAGTGATTTTCAGCAACAAAAACAAAGGACTCTAAGTACTAAATCTTTTCACTTTCCCAGTTTACTTTCTCCTTAGGAATGAAAGGTAGTCTGTGGAATTTCGTGAGCTGCTTAGCATAACTGACAACTGTTTTCAACCCTAAGGTCTAAAATGTTTGTAGTTTCAGTCAAGTTAGAATTGAGATTTTAGGTGGTGTCAGTAAGTGGCTACCATGCTAGTCTCCTAGTTAGCCTGCAGACCACAGGGCCACACAAGGGCCACGTGCTATGGACTCGGGCATGGCTTTAACAAGCAGGTTCAAGGACCCTGCCGAGGCACATGCCATGCCATAGTGTACTCTTAAAAGTCTAAGGTGATGAGGTATTTTAGGGGTCAGTGAAATCTTATGTAATTCTCTCCTTCCTCATCAGCAGTGATAGAGGAATAGAAATGTTTATGTCCCACACTTTCTTCAGTCCCAGTGATATGGATGTGCTAGTACTCATCCCAGTCCCTCCAAAGTGAAAACTGAGTTGTTGCTGACTTCTTTAAAGAAAATAGAAAAACCTTGCTCCCTCCCTAGCTGTGCTATGTACCACTCTGGCCAATTCCATTTCCTGGCCTTCTGTGCTTCTGATTAGAGACCCCAATGTTGGGGAGGTCTTAACCACATACTAGGAACCATACCAATAGCTAATGAAATGCACATTAGTTCAATTAAGAAAATAACCTTCCTTTACTAAATTTTCTTAAGTCAGAACAAATAGAAAGGAGAATAGTTTTTAGTTTAATCCAGATTTGCTTTCTATGAAAATCTAATATCTGGATTTTTTTTTCCTTTTCTCATGGCCTAAGGAATAATTTGAATGTAATTTTGTGAATGTGTGTGGAAAATATAAACCAGGGATTTAGCCTTAATAAAGGTAACTTTTTTGACACCTGTTGTTAATCTTCCTTTGTACTTTACCTTGCCTTTATCTGCACTCTTGTTATTTTGAGATGTAATACTGCACAACATAATATAAAAATAAAAAGTAAAATTATGTTTCAAATTTTAAAAGCCACTGACTACTTTCTCTTGTGTGCTTATATCCTCTGCCATTCAAGGTTTCAACACAACTAAAACAACCCACCCATATTCAGGTTTTGCTAGCAAGTCCATTGGAACCTCTAGGTGAAACACAAAATATGTTTTATTTTTCATAGTGGAAGAGTACCCCCTATTGGCACAAATGTAGGTTCTGTTTCCTTAATTGTTTATTTAAACTATATTAAAGATAAACAAAGCTGGAAGCTCTACAAGTTTTCTGGGGAAGAAGATATGTAAGGCAGATTCTACCACATGCAACCATGGATTTGAGAACACTGAGGGTAGGATGAGTTGTTGACAAATACACATTTCTCAAAACTTTATCCTTCCTCCTTTCCTATACCTATTCTGTATCTCCCAAAGGAGGCCAGTCATATACCAAAAAGTATCACACATACACACCTTGCTACCCCAGCCCCACTTTCCATTCCTAGTCCTGATTGCCTGCCTCCCTTTGCCAGCAGCTCAGGTCACCCAACCCTACACAACAAATCATCTGTCCACTACTGTCAGTATGCTCAAGTGGGACTTCCCTGGTGGTCCAGCAGTAAAGACTTCACCTTTCAGTGTAGGCACTGTGTAGGTTCAATCCCTGGTTGGGAGCGAACATCCCACATGCCTGTTGGCCAAAAAACCAAAACATCAAACAGAAGCAATATTGCAACAAATTCAATAAAAGATTTAAGAAAGACAGTCCACACAGAAAAAATATTTTTTAAAAATATGCTAAACCATAAAATCATCTGTACTTTTGTAAGGGCGGTTAGCCAAGGCCAGTTAAGTAACAAAGGTTGATGAAGCCACAGGAAAAACCGAGGGTACTTCTCTAGCTCAGTGCTTTAAAATTAATATAAATTTACCTAAATGAAACCACTAAAATTGGCTCTCTGCATTAACTTTTCCACTAGTTTTTGCCTCCCACAGAGCATACATACCACTTAAGATTCAAGGCTCTTAAACTCAAGATATATTTGCTCTGCATTCCACCTGCAAAATGGAAATGATTGGTATTTATACTTCACTAGGGGCTTCGCACAGAGAAGGCAATGGCAACCCACTCCAGTACTCTTGCCTGGAGAATCCCAGGGGTGGCAGACCCTGGTGGGCTGGTGTCTATGGGGTCGCACAGAGTCAGACACGACTGAAGCAACTTAGCAGCAGCAGGGGCTTTGCAAGTGATGCTAGTGGTAAAGAACCTACCAGAGCTGGAGACTTAAACTAGGGTTTGATCCCTGGGTCGGGAAAATCCCCTGGAGGAGGGTTGGCAGCCCACTCCAGTGTTCTTGCCTGGAGCATCCCACAGACAGAGTAGCCTGGTAAGTTACAGTCCATAGGATCACAGAATCGGACATGACTGAAGCAATTTAACTTGCAGGCACTAGGGTATTGGGAAGATTACATATTAGGCAGTTCATCGTTAAACCTATTTTCAAGACTTACTTGATTATTAATTTCCCAATTATTGAATTTACATTGAGTCTGAGATTTTATTTTGTAGGTAGCAACAGGATTTCCTAAATATCAGCTCCTCCAGGACAGGCCTTATGTGTTACCTTTACCCCAAATTTTAAATGTAGGAGAGGCAAAAAGAAGAATATAAAACTTCTGAACTTAGATTACCTGGATTTAAATGGGACTAACCACTTTTCTAGCTTTTTAATATAGGACCACTCAAGCTCCTTATGCCTCAAAATTTTCTGTGAAATATGGGATTAAAATAATGTGTACCTCCTATGGTTGTTGTGATGAAATGATATAAACAAGGTTCTAAATGGCACAACTAAGTTGTTTTGTAGCAGGTGTTAAATGTTAACAAAATTACTTGGTTAATTTAAAAGCCAACCGGGGCTTCATGGTAGAGAGTCCACCTGCAATGCAGGAAACCTGGATTCAACCCCTGGGTTGGGAAGATGCCCTAGAGAAGGGAATGGCTACTCACCCCAGTAGAATTCTTGGAGAATTCCATGGATAGAGGAGCCTGGTCCATGGGGTCGCAAAGTCGGACATGACTGAGCAACTAACACATGATTTTAAAAGCCTAGGCTGTAATACCAGTTGATTTAAACACAATACTATTAAGGCTAGTGTTGTAATTTCATTAACCAAAAACTGCTCCATGGCCAATCATGTCAAAAAACCCTTGGAACTGAGTGCAGGAAAGCCTGAATAATCATGGACGACTCACACCAAATCAAGCTACTAAAAACCTCCATCACCTGATACAGCCATATTACTCTCAAATGGGAACTGGTATTTTTTTCTTAGATTAGCAACAGCAATATCAATAAGCTCTCCTCTCTGGCAATCATGTATTTATCGGTACCCCCAAAACTCAACAATCATCTCAGTAAGCTTATAAGTAAAACACTGAAATCTGAAGGATGGAGGAAGGCAGACTCCCACTTCATATACATCTATGGAGGAAGCTCGTTTTGAATGCCAATCCCATGTGCCAATCAGCATAAGAACACAACTTACTCTTAACAGTAAATTCATTAAAAAAGGAACAACTCATTTTTAAATCATTTTACTGTTTATACCGTAGTCACATTTGATTTGGCAGAACTGTTCCCATGACAGACCAGAGACCTATTACTCAAGGAAAAATAAGTGAAGGTTTTCCTAAAGCTTAAGGAGAGACATCCCATAGTAACTAACACAAGAATGGCTGTAGCAATCCCAGACAGTGGTGCCAAGGTGTGTGAGCAGGTAGGAACAAAGGGTGCTCCAGAGTAGCTGGCCAGCACTTCTTCCTAAAGGGATTTTCTTATTATGTTCGGTAAGCAGATGACTTGTAACAGATGTATAATTCAAGTAGGGTGACACTTCTGCAGCATAAATTCTACAGGTTTCAGGACAGGTTCTACAGATTTCATTGGTGATTAATTGTTGCTTAATTATGATTCTGCAAAGGTAGATCCCATAAACAGACATTCAGTGAAATTTTACAACTGGTGAAATTCTTAAGCCAAAAAATAAATAGCCACACAACAAACCTACACACCATGAATTAAAATGGTGACATGTTAGGTCTTCTGAAAGAACCAGAGCAGGAAAGCTTATTCAAACAGAAGATCTTCATCCTTCTCTTCAGCCAGGAGATTAGCAGGCTCTATCACCTCTCCGGCTGCCCTCCGTTGCTCCAAGTCCTTATCAGACTTTTCCTTGAGAATCTTTTTCTTCTCCTGTATTTTCTTTAACCTGTAAGATAAAGGAGGGAGTTTTCTGAACAATGTTTTGGTACTAAGTGGAACTGATTTCTTCTAGTTTTGTAACAAGGATAATAAACACCTCTACAAAGTCAAACAAAATTCTGCCTTTATTAATTTCAATTTTGGTAATATATTTATGACCCTTTTTTTTAAAGACTTGATGTTAAACATACTCGTGGCTCAAATGTTTAAGAATCTGCCTGCACTGTAGTTGGCCTGGGTTCAATCCCTGGGTCGAGGAGATCCCCTGGAAAAGGGAGCGGCAACCCAGTCCAGTATTCTTACCTGGGGAATCCCATAGACAGAGAACCCTGGTGGATTATAGTCCATGGGGTCTCAAGGAGTTGGATATGATTGAGCAACTAACACTTTAACACACATTTTAAGCTAATAACTGATTGCAAAAGCTCCTATCTCAGGGTGAATAAACTTTGATATTCATGTGATGATATTGAGTATTCAGACATTAAAATTCTGGATCATTCAATTTGGATTACCACAACTCTGCATACCAACTGAAGAACTAAATTTTAATAATAATGATTATAAATCATAATCAAATGCTACTCAAGGTCCAAGACAGTCATGGCTTGCCTTCACTTATTTTGCACTTCTCTGAACCTGCCACACTGACCCCTGCATACCACCTATGTAGTATGTATTGTTCCATAAATCAAGGTAAACCTGGAAGTGGTCAAATAGATGGCAAGAGTGTTCATCAACATTTTAGGAATCAGTAAACTAAAATGGACCAGAATGGGCAAATTTAATTCAGATGACCATTATATCTACTACTGTGGGCAAGAATCCCTTAGAAGAAACGGGGTAGCCCTCACAGTCAACAAAAGAATCTGAAATGCAGTACTTGGGTGCAATCTCAAAAATGACAGAATGATCTCTGTTTGTTTCCAAGGAAAACCATTCAGTATCACAGTAATCCAAGTCTATGCCCCAACCAGTAACGCTGAAGAAGCTGAAGTTGAACGGTTCTATGAAGACCTACAAGACCTTCTAGAACTAACACCAAAAAAGATGTCCTCTTCATCATAGGGGACTGGAATACAAAAGTAGGAAGTCAAGAGTTACCTGGAGTAACAGGCAAGTTTGCTCTTGGAGTACAAAATGAAGCAGGGCAAAGGCTAATAGAATTTTGTCGAGAGAATGCACTGGTCATAGCAAACACCCTCTTCCAACAACACAGGATAAGACTCTACACATGGACATCACCAGATGGTCAATACTGAAATCAGACTGATTATATTCTTTGCAGCTGAAGATGGAGAAGCTCTATACAGTCAGCAAAAATAAGACCGGAAGCTGACTGTGACTCAGATCATGAATTCCTTATTGCAAAATTCAGACTGAAATTGAACAAAGTAGGGAAAACCACTAGGCCATTCAGGTATGACCTAAATCAAATCCCTTTGATTATACAGTGGAAGTAACAAACAGATTCAAGGGATTAGATCTGATACAGTGCCTGAAGAACTATGGACGGAGGTTCGTGACACTGTACAGGAGGCAATGATTGAAACCATCTGCAGAAAAAGAAATCCAAAAAGGCAAAATGGTTGTCTGAAGAGGCCTTACAAACAGCTGAGAAAAGAAGTGAAGGCAAAGGAGAAAAGAAAAGATACCTATCTGAATGCAGAGTTCCAAAGAATAGCAAGGAGCAATAAGAAAGCCTTCCTAAGTGATCAATGCAAAGAAACACAGAAACCAATAGAATGGGAAAGACTAGAGATCTCTACAAGAAAATCAGTGATGCCAAGGGAACATTTCATGCAAAGATGGGCACAATAAAGGACAGAAACCGTATGGACCTTAGAAGCAGAAGATACTAAGAACAGGTGGCAAGAATACAGAGAAGAACTATACAAAAAAGATATTAATGACCCAGATAACCATGATGGTGTGATCACTCACCTAGAGCCAGACATCCTGGAATGTGAAGTCAAGTGGGCCTTAGGAAGTATCACTACAAACAAAGCTAGTGGAGGTGACGGAGTTCCAGCTGAGCTATTTCAAACCCTAAAAGATGATGTTGTTAAAGTGCTGCACTCAATATACCAGGAAATCTGGACACTTCAGCAGCGGCTACAGGACTGGAAAAGGTCAGTTTTCATCCCAATCCCAAAGAAAGGCAATGCCAAAGAATGTTCAGACTACCGCACAATTTCACTCATATCACACGCTAGCAAAGTAATGCTCAAAATTCTCCAAGCTAGGCTTCAACAGTACATGAACCAAGGACTTCCAGACGTTCAAGCTGGATTTAGAAAAGGCAGAAGAATCAGAGATCAAATTGCCAACATTTGTTGGATCACAGAAAAACCAAGAAAATTCCATCTCTTGCTTGAGACATCTACTTCTGCTTCACTGACTACAGTAAAGCCTTTGTGCAAATCACAACAAACTGTGGAAAATTCTTAAAGAGATGGGAACACCAGACCACCTTACCTGACTCCTGAGAAATCTGTACGCAAGTCCAGAAGCAACAATTAGAATAGGACATGGAACAGACTGGTTCCAAATTGGGAAAGGAGTACGTCAAGGCTGTATATTGTCACCCTGCTTATTTAACTCATATGAAGAGTACATCATGCAAAATGCTGGGCTGGATGAAGCAAAAGCTGGAATCAAGATTGCAGGGAGAAATATCAATAACCTCAGATATGCAGATAAAACCACCCTTATGGCAGAAAGCAAAGAGGAACTAAAGAGCCTCTTGATGAAAGTGAAAGAGGAGATTTAAGAAGCTGGCTTTAAAAAATCAACATTCAAAAAACAAAAATCATGGCATCCCCCCATCCCATCACTTCATGGCAAATAGATGGGGAAACAATGGAAATAGTGAGATACTTTTATTTTCTTGTGTTCCAAAATCACTGCAGATGGTGACTGCAGCCATGAAATTAAAGACACTTGCTCCTTGGAAGAAAAGCTGTGACAAACCTAGACAATAGTATTAAAAAGCAGAGACATTACCTTGCCGACAAAGATCCATCTAGTCAAAGCTATGGTTTTTCCTATAGTCACGTATGGATGTGAGAGCTGGACTACAAAGAAGGCTGAGCACCGAAGAACTGATGCTTTTGAACAGTGGTGTTGGAAAAGACTGTTCTTGACAGTCCCTTGGACTGCAAGGAAATCAAACCAGTAAATCCTAAAGGAAACTGCTCCTGAATATTCACTGGAAGGATTGATATTGAAGCTGAAACTCCAGTACTTTGGCCACTGATTCAAAGAACTGACTCACTGAAAAAGACCCTGATGCTTGAAAATATTTGAAGGTAGGAGGAGAGGGGGATGACTGAGGATGAGATGGCTGGATGGCATTTGTGACTCAATGGACATGTATTTGAGCAAGCTCCGGGAGATGGTGAAGGACAGGGAAGCCTGGTGTGCTGCAGTCCACGGGGCTGCAAAGAGTTGGACATGACTGAGCGAATGAACAACAACAACAACTTTAAACGTTAGCCTGCGGCCTGCCAGGCTTCTTGTCTATGGGATTTTCCCAGCAATACTGGACTGGGCTGCCACACCCTCCTCCAGGTTACCTTTCCAACTCAGGGATGGAACCTGAGTCTCCTGCATTGCAGGCAGATTCTTTACTGTTGAGCCACCAGGGAAGCCTCCCCTTATGAGACACCCACATAATCACTTTCATTTGAAAGAATTATCAACACTATTTCTAGTTTCTCTGAAAGGCCTACGTTTTCAGAGACACCACATTTCAGTTATGTGCAAAATTTGGCACAGATTTGTCTCCACAGCCTTTGGCAGTATCATCTCTTGCTTCTTACCAGAATAAAACACAAGTTGTGCTAATTCTAAAGAACATAAGCCAACAACTCTCTCAGCAAATTGAGTCTTTGTAATATGGAAAAACAAAAAATGACCAATAACTTCCAAATCCAACAAACCTGTAGAACTCCTCTCGCTCTCTTTCATCCAGCTCTGTGATGATATAAGCAAGGGTACGTTCAATCCGGGGAATGATGACTAGGGTTTAAAAGTATATATGTAGTCAGAACTTCAAACCTCCTTTTTTTAAATTGCCAGTGCTCATTTGTACAACAGTTACTTAACCATAAATGTACATTTAATGCAAAAAACAAAAACAGAAAAATCAAATGAAGTATAATCCCACCACCCTGGGTTAACTATTATAAATATTTTGGTATATGTCCTGTACTGTCTTTTCTATGCACAGGTTAACACTGGACCATGATATATACAACACTGAATATACTGAATTTACATGAATATGTAACACTGAACCACAAATTTTATTTTAAATATAATAGCAATCTACTGTTAAATGCTGGGACACTGAACAGAGGGAGTACAGTAAGTTGAATTTTGTGTCAGTCATAGGTTCAACTTTACACAGAATTTGTTTATTCTGCCTCTAGAATGTGAGCTCCTTGAGAATTGGAACTTAACCCATTTTGTTTTGCTTGCAATTCCAGGCATGAGGCTGGCACAAGCAGTCAGGAAATGTGTTTTGAGTTTTTAAAAAATGAGATAAGTTCCTCTTTAACACTAACAGATCCCAAGCTAAATAATTTCCCTGTTGCTCAAAGTTTGCTACTTTCTTACCTTAAAATTAAATAGACGTTTCTTTAATGAAAACTGAGCCTTTTAAGGAAAAAGTACTTTGGCAACATTAAGGAATCATAGTTTTAAAATAATGAAATAAGAGAAATGGAGGACAAGGGCGTACAATAGGAAAACTTATTTTGAGAAATCAAGAATAGGAGATAAGGCCTAAGAAAGATTTAAAGTTAAATACAGTAAGTCCTCTACATAAGAACTTTCCCATTGTGAACTTTCAAAGATACAAACGTGCGTTCACATGGCTGATGTACGTTGTCACATGCGTGCATGTGGTTGTGCTTTTGTGTACTTTACTGTAGAGTACAGTAGCACAGTATATTTCAAGCCCAGGATTTCTGGAAGCCAGTGTAAAGGCAGTGATTGCTGTAGCTGGTACAGTGCTCCCTAAACACCACTGGAGCGTTTTTCCAAGTGTAGACAGAATTCAATCCAGCAAGGAACCTGTGTCACCAACATCAGGCTTGAGTGAAATCAGCTTGTCCTCCGCCTGCTACTGCTGACGATCCATCTCCCACCTGCCCTCCCTCCTCCAGTTAGTAACTCTTCCTGCCTGTTCACTCGATGCCAGCTGCTGCGCTATACTACTGTATTTTTCAAGGTAAGATTTTAAATGTCTTATTTTTCTGTTTGATGAACACTTATCTGTACTGACCCTCTGCCCTTCTCACTGTGGACAGGGGCAACATCTTACTCAGCAGGCAGCCAGTGCCTGAGTCCTAGCAGGTCTGAGACAAGGATGGAGGCGGGGACAAAAGGGCAGCTTAAACTCACCATGTTCAATAGCATTTACACGCCTGTTGGTTATCTTAATAGCTTCATCCAAAGTAACAAAGGAAGTCTAAAATAAGAGGATAAATTAATAATGTAGGCTCAAAATTTTCTTCCTCATCATACCCTGGCCACTTGCCTTCTCCCAGAGCTTGTAGAAAACATTTGGAAACCAATACTACTACTTCTCAACATACTTAGAAAACAGAAAAGTCTTATGAGTTTTCCACAGAGCTAACATGACTTCCATTCTATTAGAATTCATTTACTTCAGACTCACCTGAAGTTATAAAAATGGCAAGAGGAAGAGAATCATACACTAATGACCTAGACACATATTAACTAACCACAAATGGGAAACAAAGGCTTTCATGCATAAATCCTATAACATATGCATTTAAATCTAGTATTGACTGTTGCTGTTCTCACCTAGTCAAGAGTGAAGCTATACCACTGCACAAACATTGTGTTAGTGATAAAAAGTAGGAACAATGGTGCAGAAGCCCCCATTTCAAGAAATCAAGGCATTTCTGGCTTGTTTCATGCAGGCATGGCAGCAGTTTAAAGTACTAAGTGCAATATGCACCGATTCAGGATCTGAATCTCCCCAACGTGACTGTCAGATATCAAACTGCAGGACTTACCTGCAGTGAAGCCAGTTCCACCAGTAGTTCCACTGCTTTGGCATAATTCCTCTTCAGTTTAGCCAACTGTTCCCCACCTCTGGCTAAACCAGTCAGTTCATAACCTAAAAGAACCAGTCAGACAACATTTGCATTTAGAGTGTACTCTTCCCCATAAACTTCCCAAAAGATGGTAAGACAGAATTAATACCAAAGACAGAAAAACAAATTTAGGACCCTATTCAATGCACGCACAAAGGGCCCATTTCACTCCCCCAAACCATCGTGCCTGCTGCTATTTGCACGGGGGCACTATTCTAACTATAGGGGAAGCTGTGGACTAACCTTCACGTGCCCAGCTTGGAGACTATACTGCCTGATGCCCCAGTACAGTGACAGTCTATTAACAGGTGATGCTCTAGAATGCTTCTTCATTCAAGCTGTACTAAATATTCTATGTGAACCAATTAAATAGGAGGGCTAAAGAAAGAATATTTTTATTTCTATGAGAAAGAGCTGATTACTTTGGAAAGGCTCAACAAAGATGTATTACCACCTAAAACATGTTGTCAAAGTAGGAAAAGTGGAAAGTTGTAAAAAACTGAGGATGAGCTGGCTATAAAAGTTTAGGAAGATTCAGCATTCAGGTTGTATCACAGTGTCTAAGAATTCAAAGAGACCCAAACTGCAAATTATGAACAATGCATTATGGGTGTGGTATGCAGAACGACAACATTGAAGTCTAATTAGTGGATTCATACTCAAAGAAAGGTCAAGGCTTTGTATTTCTAAAATTTGGAAATGACTAAATTTCTAGGTGGAAATGAAGTATTTTAAGCAATGTACAATGTTTTACGACTCCACACAGTAACACTTTTTTGATTAACTGATAAACTATTGTCCCCACTGTATCTGATAAGAAGGCTTACCAACACTGGAAATACTGAACTCTAATAAGATCTATCTATCATCATTGTACAGAATAAGGTTCATTTAAAGAGAAACTAGAAGAATCCAGAGACACACATAAGTTTCACACTTACTGTCAGTTCCTTCATGATAATGTTCAAATACTGGCAATGTAACACCTGTTAAACAGAAACATATGGATTCACGAAAACATGTCCTTGAAGTATGGCTTCTTAACCATGGTTTCCTGTTCCTTTTCCAGGAAATATTCAAAAGTCAAGAGACTGCCTGGAATCATAACTTGTTTCAAGAAATGAATTTAGAAACCTGCCTTCTTAAGTGTTCATTCCTATTCCAAAGTCAAGTTATCCTTAGTAAGGGATCTGGTTGTAACAATGTTTGTTTGTTTGTTTCCTTTCAGCTTTGAAGTATACTTAATATGTAAAAAGCTGCACATATTTAATGTGTACATTCTGATGAGTACAACATATGCATACACCCATGAATACCATCATCACAATCAAGGTGATAAACATGTCCATCACTTCCAAAAGATGTGTCCCTTTTCCTATGTGTGTGTTAAGAATACTCAAAATGAGATCTACTTTAAGTTTCTAAGTGTAGAACATCAAATTATTAACTGTAACTACAGACTGTACAGCAGGGTCTCTAGAGTATATTTATGTTTAATAACTTATTTTATATTCACTGAATGACCAGCTCCCCAATTCCCCTACCCCCATCCCCAGGCAACCAGTTAACAACAGTTTCAACATGTAAAGCCAATCAACTTTGTCTAAGAGGAAAAAATTAACTGGGCCATTAAGATCTTGCTGTATAAATGAAAGTGAAGTCGCTCAGTTGTACCTGACTCTTTGCGACCCCATGGATAGTAGCCTGCACCAAGCTCCTCTGTCCATGGAATTTTCAAGGAAAGAGTACTGGAGTGGGTTACCATTTCCTTCTCCAGGGAATCTTCCCAACCCAGGGATCGAACCCAGGTCTCTCACATTGTAGACAGATGCTTTACCGTCTGAGCCACCCAGGGAAGTCCTGCTGTATAAATGGGTTGATTTAAAAATGTTATCTTTTCTCTGCCAAGAGTTTTAAAGGGTTGAAAAGTTACCTGCTACATTATCTTTCTTTGCTCTAATCTTCACTTGGGCCTTATTTACATTTTGGATAACTGTGGTGCTGCAAAAAAGAAAAGGCCTTGATTTAGTTGTGTCTTTAGAGTGAGAAGTAAACCAGCAGGGACCTATAAAGTATTTCAACACAAGCAAGATTTCACAATTACATTTTGATGATTGTCTTTTCAGAAAAAGAAACGATCACTACTACCAAAGGAGAGCCTGAGAGAGCAAAGTATGAACAACGTTCAAACATTAACCATAAGAATACAAAGAATGGTTTTAATGTACATAGACTGCTTAAGTTTTCAATCAGAGATGTGGTGCGTGGATGTGACTTTAGGGATTTTCATTCCATTGATGTAATTAGGAGAAGACCTTCCTTCCTTTTGGGTTTGCTATCAAACCTTCCAGGTTTGGCTGAGCAGCAGTTCAGTTCCTTTACCCTGGAACCTATCTAACTTCCAGCTGGCTGCACCTGACTCCCCATTTGTTACCATCACAAAATAAAGTGTCTTCCCCAAAACCACCCTAAAACATTTTCACATACCACTTACACACTATTTATTCCCTCCCTCTCATGAAAAAGGCAATGCAAATCATTATCCTACTAATACTGGTGAATATTAAAGTCTACTAGTTCAAAAGGACTCACGCCCTTCAAGCTGTAAGACTGTCCATAGGTAATGTTCCTAGATAACACAAACTAAGAATGGAGGCATTGTGTTATTGGTAAAGAAGACTAAACTAAAAAAACCTGGAAATATCTTCCACTTCTGCCCCGAACAGTAATTTGACTTCAGGAAAGGACTGAACTTAAACTAAGAATCACAATGCTCACCTCGTCTACCTCACAGGCTTATGGGGAGAACCGAGTGATGTTATCTAAACATATGTAAAGCAGTAACTAAGCTATTTTGTACGCTTTGTAAGCCATATATTGATAAATGCCATAAAGTCCATGCTCTTTAAACAATCAATTCCATTCTTAAAAATTTTCCTAAGGAAATGATTCAACAGAAATAAGTATATAAAGATGTTCATGGCACCTTTTCTAATATTCTGAAAATCACCCTAAAGGCCCATCATTACAGGAAAACATTAACAAATTATCATACATCTAGAGAAAGATTATGCAGCTGTGTGAAAATGAGGAAACGTTTATGATACAATATTCTGTGTGTGTGCACATAAGCATTTAGTTGCTCTGTCATGTCTGACTCTTCGAGACCCCATGGACTGTGGCCCTCCATGCTCCTCTGTCCATGGGATTTTTTTAGGCAAGAACACTGGAATGGGTTGCCATTTCCTCCTCCCAAGGGATATTCTCGACCGAGGGATCGAACCCATGTCTCCTGCGTCTCCTGCCTTGCAGGCAGATTTTTTACCTGCTGAGCCATTGGGGAAGCCCTTATTTAATTTAAAAAAAAAAAAAAAAAGACTGTAAAAAATAGATGAGAAGGGGGTGACACAGGATGAGATGGTTGGATGGCACCACTGACTCAATGGACATGAATCTGAGAAAACTCAGGGAGACAGTGATTGACAGAGAAGCTTGGTATGCTGCAGTTCATAGGGTCACAGAGTTGGACATGACTTAAGAGACTGAATAACAACAACAATAAAATATTAAGTATCCTGTGCCTGAAGAACTATGTAACAGATAATGTACATTAAGGTGATGGAAGTATTCTTATTATATCATTTGTCTTTAATGCTTTTATATATATATTAATTAAAAGTGGCTTTAAATGAAATTTTGAACATAAAGGCACTTTGTTTTCCAAAATATCCCACTTTACCTGAAGTCCCCTGCTGTGAACTTGGCCTCAGCAAGTGAAAAGGCAGCTTCTCTCATCACTTCACCCATCAACGTTTTAGTCTGGAAAAGCACAAATCAACAGCCGATTCAACCCAAGTTTTTATACAGGGAAAGGTGGTATCATAATCATGTCCCTTTAACAACCACCAGTGTTTCATACCAGGTGTACATGTAAATATTGATCTGGTAACAATAAAAGAAACACATATAATTTTGCTTGAAAGGTTTGATTATGGATACTAACAACATGGCAAAATCATAAGTTTTATAATTAATATATTACAATAAAGACACTAAAAAATTGAAAACTAAATCTTTACTGAAAGGCCTACCTTATTCCTGAATGGGTCCATGGCAATTTGTTCAAATTACTCTCTTAGATTCACTATACTGCTGTCAAAATCCTAATGGCACAGTGATTCTAAAATAAATCTGGAAGATGTAATGTTTGAGAATACCCAATAATTTTTTTGAAAGAGAAGACAAACTGGGACAGGGGTTTAGAAAGTTATCAAACAGGCCAGAGGAGCAATTATAAGAACACAAGGGAAAGAGCACTTCAGGCAGAAAAGGAAGAGCTGTACTGGATCCCAGTACTGGATGTTAGAAAAAAGCTCCAAATGAGACCAGAGGGGCAGGCAAGGGCCAGAACAGGTCAAGAGGGGGCAAGAGTAAAGAGTCTGTATTTTATTTCATGACCTTTCTGATACTTGTTACATTTATAACGGCATTTTTAGTTTTGAAAGAAAAATATACAGCCATGCTGGATTTTCCATAGATACTTCTAAAACAGTTCTAAGAAAACTTCCTTCTACCTCTATTATCTTCTTAAGGATCTGTCGAAATCGAAGAGTTAAGGCATCAGATTTTTTCTTCAGGAGGTTTCGACCTGTCTGTGCTCCTTTTAACCGAGCCTTCATGATGGTCTGTGCCCTATGTAAACAAAGTTAAAGAAATTTAAGATAAAAATACTTCCCTAATATGCTGTTAAAACCCTGCTTTATCTGTTGATGTCACGGGTGCAAGAATATACAGCATTTGTGGCTGACAGGCTTAACTGGTTTTTCAATATTGTAGATATCCACCTTCAGTGTTCCAAAAGTGAGAAGTCTTTTTTATATAAAATGTAACAATCCTTTAATAAGTATTTAATAAATTAGTATTTATCAAATCAGAATAAACATATAAAGAGCCCTATTTTATGATGTCAGCATTGTCTACTTACTTGATTTGTGAATTATAACAATATATGTGTTTTCATTAAGGATTTTTAAATTCTGTCCATTAACAGATAGCAAACTTTGAAATGCACTTATCTTCAGGACCAACAACTGCACTTTAAGGGATTTATGCCACTGACTGACTCCCACATGTACACAAAAACATGTACAAGGTTAAGGATGAGTAAGTACTCCAGCCTTACTTGTGATAGCAAAAGGGTGGAAACAAATGTCCCACAAATCATGGTTCATCATACAACAGAATGATATGCAGCCAGTAAAACAACAACAACAAAAAACAGTAATGCAGACCCGCATATATTCCCAATATTACACTGTCTTAGTTACACAAAGGGATACATGTGCTTATATAGATACAGAGAACAGTTCTAGAAAATTTCACAGAAACTGTTAACAGTTTCCTTTCAAAAATAAGGCATTTACTTTTTAAATGGAAAAAACAGATTTACTCTTTACTACTACACTGTTTTACCTTCTGCATTTTATACCATAATCATTTCTCACTTTTTTCATTAAAAGTGTGGCATGGAAGTAAGTGTTTTGATATCACCAATGAAGACTCTACTACCAATCACTTTATTAATTTGTAAATGACTCTACATAACAAATGACACATAAGTAAACACTCCTGAGAAGTGACAAGCCACTGAAGTCTCCCTACCTCATTCCAATCTTTTCCCATCAGAAACCCTCAAACCGAAGGCAAGAAAGCAACAGCAAAAACCGACATTTCTGTTCTTGCTACCATATGCCAGATAAAATTCAATAATGAGGAAGAAAAAGTGGGTAGTCAGATTCAGTAATAGTTTGCATGACATACTTAGAAAAATTTAAGGGGATATAGTTTCATATAACTGGTGTTATAATCAACTGCAAAATAGTTTTTACTAAACTTTTGGGTAAATTCTTAGATTATGAATCTTCTACCATAGGCCAAAGGTTACTAAGACTATTCTGTAGCTGGAAAGGGCTTTAGACATTATCTTGCAGGACAGGAAAATGAAGCTCAAAAAAGTAAAACAACTTTCCCACAGTTGCTCAGTGAAGAAAAGGCAGAGCAGGAACCTGATCAAGATTTCTGACTCTAGAGATTTCACCAAGGCTGAAACTAAGGCTCAAACCTAAGTCCTCTGTACCCCAACCTATGCCACACTGCTTCAGCTAGATTATAAACCACTTCAGGCAAACAGTTCTGTCTTTGAAAAACTAGCTATTAGTGGCTGAAATTGCACTGACTAGCCTCATTGGAGGTCTACCCAAGTGAAGGTGGTTCAGTTTCCAGCCTGAGTAGGAGCTATGCACCCCCAACTGTGTACATTTAACATACCATGTTGTTGACACTAACCACCAGAATTTGAGTTCAAAGAGTTGAACCAAATTTAAGTCAAATCGTAGTATTGCAGATTGCAGCAGGTATACAGTAAAAAGGTGAACTGTTTGTGAATTCATGTTAACGTTAATCTATATTTAATTTCTTTTCTGGTGAAATAGACAAATTTTAATTCTTGAAACTCAAAGAGTGATTTGCCCAAGGGCCTACAGTTAGTATGTAGTAGAACCTTGATGTGACTGATTTCTGCAGACGCTGAATCCTTCATGCCTCTTTTGCTTCTACTCTGAACTTGTTTTTGCTTTCTGCTGCCTCAGCAGGTGACAGCACCATCTTACAGCATAATACAATAAGGTGAAAGTGTCTGAAACAAATCACTAGTGTATTTTCTAGCCTAGTTCGTAAAAAACTTCTTTTGTAAGTTACAAAGCTGCTCGGCCCTACAAAAAAAGCTTGACCTTCAACTAGGACGATGACTTTCCTTCCAGCTGAATCAAAGACATCTGACTGCATGACAAAGTACCTGCTGATAGGCCTTGGGAAAATATTTAGAGGAGCAGTTACTTCCTGCACCTGACTTTACTCTAAATCAGCAAGCTGAACACTCTAAAACAGCAAACTGTCACCTCCCCAAACCTATCATTCTTGTCTAAGCCCAAATAAGCGTATTCTCACCTCCTAGTCTTAAAGTAAAAACATCAACAAAACTTAACATTCTGACTACTACCAAAGATAAACAAAGCCAGACATTAATTAAAGTGGTGAAAAGAGACATTATTCAGTAACTGCTGACAGCAAGCTCGTTTCCGATGGTGCACAGGTGATTAGGCATTTTAAAAGGAGTAAGTGGACACAATTTGGAGAAGAGAAAAATTTCAAAAGGTTGAACAATGGAAATGCCATCAGGCGAACTGTGTCTGCTAGCATGCAATTAAGGAAGGGAGGTCAGAGGCACAGCCTTCTTCTTCTTCTAAGTCGCTTCAGTCGTGTCCGACTCTGTGCGACCCCAGAGATGGCAGCCCATCAGGCTCCCCCATCTCTGGGATTCTCCAGGCAAGAACACTGGAGTGGGTTGCCATTAAGGAAGGGAGGTCAGAGGCACAGCCTAAGGCGTTGCATATTTGGGTAGATGAGCTTTCTTAGGCCCGCATTTTACTGGGTGCTGGAGTCATCTTAGGAACATAATCTTAGGCTATTAGAAACCAAGCTACTAGAGTCTGGTGGTCTCTCAGTGCAGGGGTTTGGATGGAGTCAGGGTCATAAGTGCTGGGAGTTCTACAGTCCTCACAAACCCAGGGTATTCCTGATCTTTATCTATTTCTGAAAGCACTGCCTTTCTCCGTAACTGACTTGCTTCCCACCTAAGGCAAACAGCTATTAGAAGTCAACAGATAAGGTAAAAACCAAACAAAAACCCCCTCATTTCATTAAAGCCCAAGAAGAGACAGAAATCTAGGTTTGGGGTTTAAATAAACTCTTATTTTTACCGTCCTCAGATTCTCTGAGAAAAGTCAGGAAGAAGAAAAACAACACAGCATACCCAAAGAGATAGGGCCAAAATCAAAAGATCCAACTGTCCAAAGCCAAAACTGATTTCTGCTCCTCAGTGAAAAAAGAGTAAGAGGAAAATGAGAGGGCAAATAAGAGCAATCTTTATCTTCCACACGTTAGGCGCATTTGATAAAACGTCAGAATTTTCTCCTGCGGAAGAAGTTAGACCAAAAGAGAAAGGAGACCACAACCGAACAGATTCCACGGCCATGGGTTCATTCAAGCAACATTTTCTGTGGACGATTAACAATCAAGACATCTCTCATCCTGGAGAGAGTTCCCAGTTCAGTGGTAAATGTACATAATTTTCTATCCACTTTACAATGAGATGGACGATATTAACACAATGAATACTGAATGAGATGCAATGGTGATGGAATAAAATGAGCGCCTCATAAATTCAGGGATAGCTTCCCTCCACATGTGACATTTCAGGGGACCTTGCCAAGATGAACCTGACGCCCACGTTAAGGCGATTCAACCCCCCGATATGGCCTGCTTCACATCGCAGTCAACTTCCCTTCTCAAAGCATTTATCAAACTTCATGGCCTGGTCTATATCTTCACTGAACTGTGAGCTCTATTCTGGAAGCAGTAGCGACAATTCAGTTACATAAATCTACTGCCCGGATCAATAAGGAATGTGGAATGAACGGCTCGATTAATGACTGAAGTCAGCAGACCTCCACAAAAGTCAGCAGCTCGGGCTGGACTCTGTCCAGTCTGGTTCCACTTAGAGCAAAGGGGCTCGTCAGGGAGCCTTGCCCTGGACTCAGGAAGAGGCCTGAGAGCTCAGGATCGGCCCAAGATACAAGGAGCCCCGCCGCTCCAGGGTAATGAAGGGACAGCGGCTCAGGCAGATGGTCCTGAACACCTGCTCACTCCATTCTTTTACTTACATTCGCGAGGGAAATATTTCAATTCGGTCTTTGCCCGACATTCTGACGATGACCGTTCGGCTCGGGTCCCTAGCCGGGCAACCGTGGCTGCAACAACCCAGCCACTGAGTCTTTCTCTACCGGAGTCAGCTGGTGTGTCACGTGACTCTCTCCCGTTGCTAAGAGGAAGCCAGGCTATACAGCCTTCACTTCCCCTTCCTGTCGGTATGGGTGAGGGCGGGGGTATGGGGAGGGCGAGGACAAGAAGAAGGCGATGCCCGGATGTTGAGGCGCGCGCACCCCGGAATCGTCCCTCACTTCCGGTTCGCCTTCTAGCCCCTCCCCTTCCACCGCCCAGGCTGCTGCGCTCGGTTCTGCACGCGCCAAGCGAAAGAACAGGTAAGAGTACACTCCTTCTCGTCCTCCAGTTTTCATCTTTGGGCACAGCGCCACCTACTGATTAACTGAAGGTTCCAGCGAGGATTTATGCTTTAGGGACAAGGAATCAGTCTTCCCTTTTACCTGCGCCTTGACGGTTACTTAGAGAAAGCTAAAGATAACGAGAAAACGTACTTTTCAGGTCTTCCTAAGGTCCACATTCTTTGTCCTCGGAGGACCTGGACTCTATGGTCAGTGACGAAGAGGGGTCCCTCTCCCGTTGGCGCTTGCGTGCTGCGAGCTGGTTCCGCATGCGCGGTGTGGTCAAGCGAAGCGCACGCTGAGAGTCGGCGGCTGCTGAGGACTGATCGAGTCTGAGCTCTCCGACTGAGGAGCGTGGCGTGGGACCTCGGTGTGGGATTCAAACACATACCTCAGGTGACTAGTCTCTCTGATCGGTTTCTCCAGGAATTCACTTTGATTGTGTCTAGGGACGTGGGTGGTCGGTAGAGGGTAGGCCCCGGGGCTAACACCCCCTCCTTTTCCCGTCCCCGCGCGGGAAGTGTCTGGACATGACTGCCGCCACCCGCCGGCTGCGTGTCGGCCTCCCCCTGTAGCAGAGGTGTCATGGTACTGACGGAGGAATCTCGCGAAGGCAAGTGGGCCAAGAGATGGGACAGCCTCGTCAATATGCTGATAGTGGGGGGGTGTCTTGAGGTGGGGCGGCCTGGGGAGAACGCCGTGACACCCCGCCCCACGACGCTGAGCACTTTGCTGTCTCTAGGCCTGAGAATTCCATCCTTTTTTCTTTTCCTTCTTCTTCCGCCCCTGCAAATACTACCTCTCAATGGTGACCAGACAGGACACTTCAAGGAACCTGTGGATTGGGCCACGATTTTGACAAGAGTTGAGTTAAAAGATCCAAGAAGAGTTTGTTAACCGGACCACTAATATTAAAAAATCGAAGCTCTTGTTAACCTGTCGCTGGAGTTGGGCGTTTCTGTAGAGTCAGTCCTTAATACGAAACTGAAAGATACTACTGAAGAGTTTATTATTCTTCGTATCATTTTGCCGTATTTTCAGCACCGATGAGAATAGACTTGTAGAATTAAGCGCTGTGGTCTTACGGTGAAACAGAACTGAAAAACACAAGATACGGAAATTTTAGGTCCCTTTTGTTAACTACCCCAAACTTAGTCTACTTTAATTTTCTTTAAGCAAGAAACATTGTTGCTTGGGGAAAAGGTGTAGCAAAGAAGTCTTGGTTTTTCTTCCTATTGAAGTTGTTACTCAAGGGGGAAAAAAAAATCTTGTAACTCCGTGTCTTTCAGCAGTTCGGAATTACATAAAGCCTGTTCTTAGTTGATCGGATGCCAGATGAGAGTTTCTGGTTCGCAAAAGATCTCAAGAAGATGCGCAGTTTTAGAGATTGGTGCTTCCTGTTTCAACTACAGTGAAGTAATTGAAAAGCTTTGTTTGTTTAGCACTTCTGTACTAAAGGCGAGCATTCAGAGAGCATAACTGCTAAGTGTTAGAGCCGAATTAGTGTTGCCACAGGAGTTGCCTCTGACACATCATGCTTTGCTTTGGAAGGGAGTGTGGACTTCCTGTACCCACGATGGCGACTGGAGCACGCAGTGATTTAAGAACTCCTGTCTACCATTTGACCAGGCAAAATTACTGACGGTGCCGGATGTTTGAAATTAGCTTGGAGCTCAGTTGTTGTATTTTGAAAGATTCTTTACTGGAGAACACATACTGTATTGTAGTACTCTGACATATTGAGGCTTTGTGGGTTAAACTCTGGATTTAGTGTCATATGACCTGGTTTTAGCTCCTGTTGTACTTAGTAAGCATTTGTCTTTGAGGAAATCATTTAGTACTTATTTTAATAATAAAAATAATTGTTTAATGAATTAAGTTGCAAAATGGAAATGATATTTCCTTTACCTTTTAATATCTTACATTTGTATAGCATTACACTTTCCAACTCTTTTCACCTGTATATTATTTCATTTGATGTCCTCCACAAACCTGTGAAGTACATGGCACATATTAGAAGCTACAGTTAATGGGAATACATTAGTATTCCTAAGCCACAGTTAGTAAGTAGGAGAGCAAAGTCGTAGATTATTTTTTTGTACTTATCTACTATCTTTCACTGTGAATGACATACCATCAGCAGTATTCCTTTATTTACATTATCTTTTGCAGAGAGATTTGCACCTTCTGAAGCAGAGGCATTCATATCACTCCAGAATTCTTTTACACTATTGCCTATGTTCTTTTACAATCAAATTAGGTCTTGCTTCTCCATACTTATCGGCTTTACTATTTGAAGAAACTTGGTTCTTGTTAAATCTCTTAAAATGTTTCACACCTTTCCATGATGTTCATTTTTATACCCAGTATGAAACATTTTTAGCTCTCAAGTTTTAGTGCTTTACATACAGATATTTGAGAACAGTTGTCCAAGAGAAAAAAAAGCCCAGTTTAAAAATGAATGGACCAGCTCAGCTCTTTCTTGGTGGGTAATTGTAACCATTGTATGTCTACTTCCCTTTGCTAAATCCCTATTTTGTCAAGCTTCAAAGAGAAATATTTCTCTACCACTGTTATATACAGCTTTATTTTTTATTAAATAGGATAGGTTAATAATACAAATTTTATGTGTGTGAGTCTGATACTTGTGTCACACAGTTGTGTCTGACACTTGGTGACCCCATGGACTGTAGCCTGCCAGGCTCCTCTGTCCATGGAATTTTCCAGGCAAGGATACTAGAGTGGGTTGCCATTCCCTTCTCCAGGGGATAATCCCGATCCATGGATTGAACCTGGTTTTCCTGCATTGCAGGCAGATTCTTTACCATCTGAGCCACCAGGGAAGCCCCAATATTAATACTAAAATGTATTAAGTTCTAGCACTGAATGTGTACACTGATAGTGCTTTTTGTTTAAGGTATTTCTAATTGTCATGTATTTATCAATAACGTTGAGAGAAAATATAGCCTAATGAATAAGACACAAACTATGGATTCAAACGTTACAGGTTCAAATTCACTTGTTAACAGTATATGATAGAACAAGATGCTTAACCCATGCTTCATATTTTTCATCTATAAAACGGGGTAGACTATAAGGAAAGTGGTACTTCAGGAAGATATGCAGTGGCTGGATTATATAGGACCTTGTGGGTAGCAGAAAAATGTATGTCAGTGGGTAAGCCACTAGGAAGATATATGTGGGTGCAGTTGGCAGTTCTGAAACTGCCCTGCAGCAGAACCCTGGTGTTTCTATGAACTGGATGTAGGTGTTTTATCTTTGAGACAGGTAATGGTGGCCCTGTTACCCAATTAATAAGAAAAAAAGGTAAGTTAGTGTAAATTTTCACAAATTTTTCATAGGACTTGGGATCTTATTGCCTATATTCTGAGCTTTAACAATAGTAAATTAGTTAAGGTTACCAGAAAAACATGAAAATTACCAACAAAGATTAATTTGAGAGCTTCCTTTTAAAAATATATTTCTATTCATGGAATGATTTTAGGCTTGTGGGTCATAAAAGGAGTGATGTTTAAAGTAGGTTGGGTGGATCAAAAGGAATAATTCTAAATATATTTAGTGTGTGGAGATTAAGAGAAACTTGAACTTTATAGTAGTAGGGATATCTACTAAAGGATTCTCGGGGTTGAGTATACCTGTTCAACAAGAGAGAAGATTATTTGGAAGTAATGGGAAAAGTGGAAGCTAAAAATTATGGTAGTTGTGAATTAAATTCATGTTTAAGAGGAAAAAAATTCAGAAGGATATGTTTTAGTTAAATTTAGTATGTTTTGTGATTAATCTTTAGTTTTTGTTGTGACATGTATGCTAATGCTAAGTCACTTCAGTCGTGTCCGACTCTTTGTGACCCCAGAGATGGCAGCCCACCAGGCTTCCCTGTCCCTGGGATTCTCCAGGCAAGAACACTGGAGTGGGTTGCCATTTCCTTCTCCAATGCATGAAAGTGAAAAGAGAAAGTGAAGTCGCTCAGTCATGTTCGACTCTTAGCGACCCCATGGACTGCAGCCCACCAGGCTCCTCCGTCCATGGGATTTTCCAGGCAAGAGTACTGGAGTGAGGTGCCATTGCCTTCTGCCTAAAATAAATGATAGAGTTGTGTGTGTCAACAGCAGAGGATGAGATGGTTGGATGGCATCTCCAACTCAATGGATGTGAGTTTGAGCAAACTCCAGGAGATGGTGAAGGACAGGGAAGCCTGGCACGCTGCATTTCATAGGGTTGCAGAGCCGGACATGACTTGGTGACTGAACAACAAACGATAGAGTATATCATTTGATGTGTGGTTAGAGTTAAGATTTAATTTGTTGGAAAACTCTTCCCTTTATATGGTGGGTGGTAATCAGTCTTAGCCGACTTGGAGGAAGAGTAGCTTTAGTTTTGCTGATAGATTTATAACAGTAGGTTTCCCTTTTGGCTCAGCTGGTAAAGAACCCACCTGCAATGTGGGAGACCTGGGTTTGATCCTTGGGTTGGGAAGATCCCCTGGAGAAGGGAAAGGCTACCCACTCCAGTATTCTGGCCTGGAGAATTCCATGGATTGTATAGTCCATGGGGTCACAAAGAGTCGGACACGACTGAGTGACTTTCACTTATAACAATAGTGATGCTTCCTATCATTTGTTATGAAGTATTAAAATACTATTTTACTCTTTATAAACGATCATTATTTTTTATGATTCCTTTGAAACTAATTGTAGAGAATCATGCAAGTCTTAGAAAAATGTGGAGCAAAATAAAAATTAGGCTTGGTTCCCGAACATTCATCTGTTTTCTAGCACCATTTAAGAAGTTTAAAGAGATGAGAAGACTAAAAACTTCCAGTGGCAAGACGTGAAAAATTGATATTTTTATGTTGACCTTAACTGAACGCTGACTTGATTCTTTTGTTTAAATTGCAGAATGCCGGGTCTAAGTTGTAGATTTTATCAACACAAATTTCCTGAGGTGGAAGATGTAGTGATGGTGAATGTAAGGTCCATTGCTGAAATGGGCGCTTATGTCAGCTTGCTGGAATACAACAACATCGAGGGCATGATTCTTCTGAGTGAGTTGTCGAGAAGGCGTATCCGTTCTATAAACAAACTCATCCGAATTGGCAGGAATGAGTGTGTGGTTGTTATCAGAGTGGACAAAGAAAAAGGTAAATGAGAAGAACATTTAATTTTTATTTTAATCATTTATATTTACTTATTAACTATAAATGTAATCATAATGAATAAATATTTTATGTTAAATCATTTATATCTGAAATTTTTCTGAGTTAAACTTATTTTAAAATATATTTTTTGTGCATTGCCTGCTGCAGTAAAAAAACAAAATGCCTCTTTTTGTACTTAAACTCTTTTACATACAGTTGTTAGAGAAGGATGCCAGTTAACCATCTAAACAAAACCTTTTAAGTTAGTAGTGATTAATTAGTTTATCCAGAACTAGCTTTTGTAAAAGTAAATGAATTTTAGGAATATTTTATGTCTTTAAAAAAGACACATCTAGAACTGAGTACTATCTGTCTCTCTGGTAATCAGAATGAGGATCCTATGGTCCTTCGGGATCTTTCAGGCAGAGGTGAATACGTATTCATTTATTTACTGTGTTATTTATTCAGAGTGTGTGTGTGTGTGTGCGTGCGTGCACAAGTGTGTGCATGTGTATACTGTGCTGACTCTTAGGACCCCATGTAAATCTTCACCTTTATAAACACAGTTTCTAAATACGTTGTACCATACCAATGAGTAGGTTTTGTATTATAGTTAAGATCATTGGTTTCAGCCGTCTCTCTATAATTTGTCAGGTGTTCATTTCAGTCATGTAGTTACCATCATGCTTAAAAGACTAGTCAGTCACCCTGACTGAACTTGTCTTTCTGAATCTCCTCAGCCATCTAGTTAATTGATACTTTTGCAAATGAATGATTTTATACATAACTGACTTTTTTTCTGATTATAATCTCAGATAATAAACTTTGGAGACAGCTTGTATTACCTCTTAAGAGGCGCTACCGTTAGCACATTGATTATTCTAAATGCTTTGATATGACTTGTAGCACTCTCCCTAGCCCCCATTTATTAAACTACTTGAAGACTGAGATTATTCTGTTATAATATTGTGTTTAATCACTGCCCTAGTAGGACCTCAGCTGGTGTCTTAGCTTATATTGCTTTCCTCTTATATGAAATAGATAACACAAAAAGGAATCAAATACATTTTCAACTGCAGTCAGAAAAAGTGAAAGGGTATACTTGAGTAAGTACAGTAGATAGATGTAAAAATGTATTTTCATAACAACATTGTTTGTACAGTATAAGTTAAAAACATGAAACAACAATCTAAATTGTGGTTAAATAAATCATGACACAGCCAGGCAAAGCAATTTTCTGCAGAATGAAATCTGAATATTCTGATATGAAAAGATCTCCATGATAAGATAAGAAAAAAACAAAGTGCAGAAGATCCTAAGAGGGGATCCATTTCTGATACTAGAATTTTAAATCCTGTTGGATAAGCCATTCAACATAACTGCTGTCAACCCTAAGCAAGTATCTAAACGGGTGGTAAATTTTATCTGAAGAAAATGGAAGCAACCAAAAGCAGGCTGAAACTGAAGGCAAGTTAACACTGGGAAGACAAGAACTGCACTGGATAAGTTTTACAGCCTTTTGACTGAGTGCCATGTTATACCAAGCAGGGCAGTGAAGATTCTAAAGGATAACCCACAGTCTTAATGACTTGAGAGCCAGAGATAAGAGTTCTGGACAGCCAGAACAATTGGAAAGTAGTGATAGGGATTAGAGGAAGAGACACAGAGAGAGCCCCTGAGTTTATATATAAAAATTCTGCTCAAATCTCTAGCTGACTCCTGAACTACTTATAGAGGTTAGACTGCAAGCAGCCCTACAGGATAAAAATCTAAACAAATTTTGTTTGCTTTCCATCTGGGAAGACAGCTCTGTATAGTTTTGAATTCAGACAAGTTAACTGCTAAAACAAATTGAGTATCCTTGGGAGTTCCCTGGCAGTACAGTGGTTAAGACTTTGTACCTTCGCTGCCAGAGGTGGTGGTTCAGTCCCTGATTGGGGAACTCAGACCCCACAAGCCATGCAGAGTGAACAACAACAACAACAACAAAATCAGTATCCTTAAGAGGAACCTAAAGGAATTCAGAGCTCTGCCACATATCTTTTCTAATGTCCAGGATACAGTTCAGAATTACTAAATATTTGAATGAACAGGAAAATATGACCCATTCGAAAAAGATAATCAGTGGAGACTGACCTAGAGATGACGCTGATGTTGCAATTGGCAGATAAGCATTTTAAATAATATGTTTTAACTGCTCAAGGATATCAGGAAAATGTACTTGTAGTGAGTGAGCAGAAATCTTAGTGGAGAAATTAGAAACTCACATAAAGAACTAAATACAATTTCTAGAAATGAAATTTTTTTTAGTATCTAAAAATTCAATGCATAGGCTGACATCAGATAAAAGATAACAGAAGGCTTGAAATTTGAAGGTAGTTCATTTAAAAAGAACCAATCTGAAGAACTGAGAGGAAAAAAAGAGCAACCTATTAACAATCAAAAACTTTATTCCAAAAGAAGAGAAGAGAAAGAAAAAAGCAGAAAATACATTTGAAGAAACCATGGCCAGAAGTTTCCATATTTGCTGGGAGAAAACTATTGAAAAACAAAATCTTCAAAATAGCCAAGGAAAATGATGTTATTTACAGGGGAACAGTAATACAAATTACAATGGCATTCTTTTATTGGAAATAATGAAGGTCAGAGCGTTGAATGACATCTGTAAAACACTGAAAGAAAACTATGAAACCAGAATTCTGTTTCTAAAGAAAATATTCAGCAATAAAAATCAAATGAAGACATTATCAGGTAAATAGAAACTAGGGGAATATCTTATAAGACAGAACTGCATTATAAGAGATGGTAAAGGAAGTAGTTTAGCCTGAAAGATATTCAGATCAGATCAGTCGCTCAGTCGTGTCCGACTCTTTGTGACCCCATGAACTGCAGCACGCCAGGCCTCCCTATCCATCACCAGCTCTCGGAGGTCACTCAGACTCACATTCATCGAGTCAGTGATGCCATCCAGCCATCTCATCCTCTGTCGTCCCCTTCTCCTCCTGCCCCCAATCCCTCCCAGCATCAGGGTCTTCTCCAATGAGTCAACTCTTCGCATGAGGTGGCCAAAATACTGGAGTTTCAGCTTTAGCATCATTCCTTCCAAAGAAATCCCAGGGCTGATGCAAAAGCATGGTTTCAGACTCTGAATTTTAAATCATTATAACTAGGCTCAAACACATCTTTATTAAGCCAAAATAGGAACCATTACAATCAATACATTTTTGCAAAAGAGAAATAAGTTGGTTTGTTCCTGTAGCAAAAAAATCCATGCTTCAGGATTTGATGAACTCTTGGAAAGCCTTTTCTGCCTCCTGCTGGTTGTCGACTGCAAAAAGTTGTCAAGGTCTTGAAGAACAGGTAGCCAGTTGGCAAAAGGTCAGGTGAATATGACAGATGAGGCAAAACTTCGAAGCCCAATTCATTCAACTTTAGAAGCTTTGGTTGTGCAAATGTGCGGTCAGGCATTGCTGTAGAAAAGAATTGGGCCCTTTCTGTTGACCAGTGCCAGCTGCAGGGTTGCAGCTTTCGGTGCATCTCATAGATTTGCTGAGCATACTTCTCAGATGTAGTGGTTTCACTGGGATTCAGAAAGCTGTAGTGGATCAGACTGGCAGCAGACCACCAGACAGTGACGATGAGTTTTGGTGCAAGTTAGACTTTTAAGAAGTGCTTTGGAGCTTCTCAGTCCAACCACTGAGCTGGTGGTTGCTGGTTGTTGTATAAAATCTACTTTTTGCCACACAACAAAATCCAACTGAGAAAGGGTTCGTTGTAGTTGTGTAGAATAAGAGAAGATGACACTTCAAAACGATTATTTTTTTGATATGCGGTGAGTTCTTGAGGCACCCACTTACTGAGCTTTTTCGCCTTTCCAATTTGCTTCAAATGCCAAATAATCGTAGAATGGTCGACATTGAGTTCTTCAGCAACTTCTCGTGTAATTTTAAGAGGATCAGCTTCCGTGATACTCTCCGTTGTTCTCAACTTCCGATGGCCAGCCACTGCACTTCTCATCTTCAAGGCTCTCATCTCCTTTGCAAAACTTCTTGAACCACCACTGCACTGTACGTTCATTAGCAGTTTCTGGGCCAAATGCGTTGTTGATGTTGCAGCTTGTTTCCTGTGCTTTATGACTCATTTTGAACTCGAATAAGAAAATCACTCAGATTTGTTTTTTGTCTAATATCATTTCCATAGACTATTTCCATAGTCTAAAATACATAAATACATAGGAAATAAACAGCAAGTAATAATTCATTACCAAAAAACATAAAGCAATAATTGCACATTAAAATAATGTATAACAGCCACATTTAAGAATGTATTCCAGCAAATTTCTACAGTGCAAAACTGCAGTTACTTTTGCAACCTTATATGTGGGTAAAGGTGAAAGACCATTTCTCTCTCTCTCTTTTTTTTTTTTAATTTTTTTTTGGTATAGTTGATTTACAATGTTTTGTCAGTTTCAGGCATACAGCAAAGTGAATTAGTTATACATACACACATATCCAATCTTTTTTAGATTCTTTTCCCGTGTGAGCCATTACAGAGCTTTGAGTATAGTTATATGTAGTAGTGTATATATGTCAATCCTGGTCTTCCAGTTTATCTCCCCATCTTATCCCCCGACAGCCATGAGTAATACTCCACTGTGTGTGTACCACATCTTTATGCATTCCTCCATTGTTGGACATTTAGGTTGCTTTCATGTCCTGGCTGTTGTAAATAGTGTTCCAGTGAACGTTGGAACATTTAATTCTTTAAAATACATTTAACTTCTTGTCTCATTTTGTGCCCATGGGACTTTCATTTATGAAGGTGACTGGTGACATGGAGTGGCCATGCCATTGAAAGAAGATTTTTATTACTAAAGTTTCCCAGGAAATGGGGACCCAGCATGCTGTGCAAAGCAACGTGAGGAAGCACCAGTTTTGATCAGGAGGCAGGAAGAGCAAGGGGAAACCTTAGGCCAGAGCCTGTATTGAGGTTTGCATGAGAAAGACAAGGCAGGTCATTGTAAACAGTTTACAGTTGGCTCATCTGAATAGTATGGGTAGTGCCTGGTGCACGGGAACTGTCTCTGGTTGTCTGGTATCTGGCCCTATGTCGGTTTAGGGCATGGGGGAGTATTGGCCTGATGCGTGGAACTTTGATGAGATGGTTGGGGACGTGGGCTCTGAGTTGATTGATTTCCATGTGAAAGGCTCCCACTGAGCCCTTGGCTAGTGCTGGGCAGCAGAGTCTTCCCTGGTCAGCCAGGCCACAAATGTCAGAACATCAAGAATACAGAAAACATGATACAGTTGATCCTCTGATGCTTAATAGACATGGTTTTAGCTCTCATTTGGATAATTAAAATTATTAGTTCCCTCCACCAAGATAACATTACATGATGACAAAAATTTACTTTAAAACATAATACTTGTTCATAATACATGTACTTCTTAGGCAGTTTTTTTATTGATACAATTTAAGTAGGAAATAAGTGTAGGTATGCCAACCCAGCAATATGGTTGTGAAAATTGTCAGAGTGATTTGTTGATACCTGGACAGAGATGATGTTTTCAAATTTTTCTCATATAGGATATATTGATTTGTCAAAAAGAAGAGTTTCCCCAGAGGAAGCAATCAAATGTGAAGATAAATTTACCAAATCCAAAACTGTAAGTTGATTAGTCAAATTAGTCCACTGTTAAATGTGTTTAATAAATAATCTACATGGCATGTTGCTAACAGAAACAAAAACCTAGATTTTCTGTATCTGTATTTCCATTTTCAGTTCTGTGCTTCATAGGAAAATAATTTGAACACTCCATTTTGAAAGAGTGTGACTTTAGTGAGACAACATTAGTTGTCTCATGTTACTACCTTAAAGCACTGACGTCTAATGTTCTCAGATCAGCACCAGACCATTAGTGTTTTTAAGCTCTTTTATGTTAACTATGAGTGAGTTTAGCTGATTTGGCTAATTATGTTAGCCAAAACTGATTTTGTCATAACATCAGTTATGACATATGTTATATGTCATAACATATAAGTTTTGACTTTTCAACTCTTCTGGGGTAAGGATCACAGAGACAACCAGCTTTTTATTATTATTTTTGCTGTTATTTGTTACTTATCCACAGTAAGCACTAATAAGGCAGAAATTGTCATTTCTTCATTCTCATCTTCCTGTGTTTTTCTGTTCTTTGGTCCTATTTAGATTTTCCTTTATTCCCTAGATCTTTAGTTTTTATTGGGAGTTTCCACTGCTTCTCTTTTCTTTATCCTTCTTTTGTGTCTTTCGTTCTCTTCTGCCTTGTGTGTTTTTATCTTCAAGGTAAAATGCCAAGAAAACTGTTTAAATGAAGAGAAGATTTTTTAAATCTTGCTTAACCCTGGTAAAAGAGTAAAAATACAAAAGCCGTGGGACCATTACCCAAATCTTTCAAGTCCCACCAAGTCGAAATTTGAGAAGCACGTCTCTAGGAAATTTCCATTCTGTTTTGTTCCCCTAGGCTATTGTAAAATGTTGTAAAATGAGTACATGAGTAGATCTTATTGGGATGATAAGATGTTAGAATGAAATAGCCAAAGATATTACCTTCCCTGGGTCAGTTTTTGTGTGTAATTAACATGAAACCTTTCTCTTCTTTGAGCTATTTTATTTTTAGGAGATTAGAAAAAAAATTGGCAACAGTGAGTAGGAGATGGGTAGGATTGAAGGATAATTGTTAAAAGATAACAGAGCAAAAGAATTACTAAAATCTCCATCCTGGTTCTATGCTCTCATGTTGTTGTTGTTGTTGTTGTTGTGTGTGAGTGTGTGTGTGTGTGTTGTGTCTGACTCTTTGCAACCCCATGGACTGCAGCCCACCAGGCTCCTCTGTCCATGGAATTTTCCAGGCAAGAATAGTGGAGCAGGTTGCCATTTCCACATCCAGAGAATCTTCCCAGTCCAGGGATCGAGCCCCCATCTCTCGTGGAATAGTAGTCCTAATGTCTTATATTTGATCCATATAAAAACTCTCTACAATAAAAAGGAGAGATACTGCTATCTCCCTTTTCTAGATGAGGAAACATATTCAGAGAGGTTGGTTTGTCCCAGAATTGACTTGCTCTGGATCTTAGGCTATAAATGCTATACTGTTTGTGTGTGTTCATCCACTTGAGTTCATTGTTATGGAAAAGGAAATAATTATGGGAAAAAAAGTTTTCATATGGTAATCTTTTGTTGTTAAGGAGTTATTCTAAACAAAGTAACCAAAGGTTTGTTTTTATATGCTGTCTTCTAAAATGTAAAAATATCTTTTTAAAAAAACATGTAGATCTCTTATCTTTGAATTGTTGTGCTCTTCATTTTTTTTTCTAGGTTTACAGCATTCTTCGTCATGTTGCTGAGGTCTTAGAATACACCAAGGATGAGCAGCTGGAAAGCCTGTTCCAGAGGACTGCCTGGGTCTTCGATGACAAGTACAAGAGACCCGGATATGGTGCCTATGATGCATTTAAGCACGCAGTCTCGTAAGAACTCCTCCTTAGCTCTGCTTTTCCCTTAGCTCTGCTGCTGGGCCTAGCACACAGGTTGAGAGCCTAACATTTACTAACACAATATCCATGTAGTAAGTCCTTGTCAAATTTAGATTAAAATATTTTAGTATAAAAGGCCCATGATTTTGGCCAGTCCTCTAAAGCTAAGCCTGTATGATTTGGTGTACCATAGTTGGGTAGTTCTTTAAACCATCCTGACGCTATTGCCTTAAATCTTTTCCTCTCCAAGTTTTGTGATTGTCCTTGGTGACTTCAGGGCCAGCATAGACATTTCATTTAAACTGTAATCTCTTGTTTTCTTTATCTCATTGCTTAGACTTTCAGCCCACGCCATGTTAGTCCCATATGACCTCACCCTGGGTCTTGCTGTCACCAGGATTTGCTCCTCCAAAATCTTTAATTCACACATTCTGTTCTTTTATCACAGCCTGCTGTCCTTCCAGCTGCCACATTGTCCTACTCTGTCGTCTTAATTCTTACATCAGGCTCTGATTCTAGACCCTTTCTTTCCTCCCTGTCTTTTCACCTTTTCTTGCCTTCTCTTTCTTACTCAGCATAGACCCCTGGTCCATCATTTCAGTAACTTTCTTGCCAATATCATGAGCTTTGCCCTGTTTTTCCTTCTGTTACATCCAGCCTTGGAGCGATGTTCCTGCCTTCTCTGCACTTACAGACTGCTGGGTGCTGCTAGGAACAACCACAGTCTTACAGGTTGGTGCCACTGCATATTCATGGTCTCCAACCTCAGCTGGGCCTTAACTGCTGCCCCACACCCTCTTTGCTCCGGATCACTTCTTCCTCCCATTCTTAGATTGGCTGTTTCAGAACTTCTCCACACTTCCCCAGATACCCACTCTATTCCTCTTCCCTCCCTCTTAACCTGCTGCGCTCACTGCCTGAAAAAGAAGCCATTACACAGGATCACCTCCGTTTCCTTCCACCATCTCATCCAACTTACCTCTTTCCCACCTGTCATTACCTCCTTTGCTCCTGTCACACTGGAATTCGGGTCCTTCCTGCTCTCAAACTAATCTTACCACCGGTGCCCAGCTATTCCTAAGGAATATCATTTCCATCTGTTATTCCCTCCCTTGAGTCTTCAGCCTTTTTCTTTATTGGTTTTGCTTTATCAACATAAAAATATGCTCAGATTTTTCCCATTTATACTAGAAAACAAACTTTTCAACCTGCCCTCTACTTTTCTCCTGTAGGACGCACTGTGTCCTCTCCTTTTAACAGCCAGACTTCTTAAGTTCTCTCTACTTACTGTCTCTGCTTCTGCACCTCCCACTCCTTCTAGATGTTAATACTTCACGAGCAGCCTCATCACTGCATCATTACCTGCCAACTCGTGTCCTGCCACGGGAGATTAGTCTCTTCAGCCCTCAGAATTGCCAAGTGGGACTTTGAACTGTTAGAGCCTCCATCATGCCTACTCACTTGAGGCTCCAGATCCCTTCCACCACCCCCCCCCCCAATGTGACTTAATTTTTTTTATGTCAAATTGTGGGAAAGGTGAGAAGAGTAATAATTATGACAGCAAACATACATGTCATTCTCACAACCACCTGTGGTGTAAGTGCTGTTATTCCTATCTTATAGATGAGGGAATTGAGGCAGAGGTTAAATTGTCCAAGTTCACACAGCTACCAAATGGTAGAGCCAGGATTCAAACACAAGCATTCTAGGTCCGTCCAGAGTTTATGCTATTGGGCATCAAACACTGCTTTACATTTCTGTCCTCCCTGACTTTGGTCTTGGGCTCCTCAGTCAGTACATCTCTCACCTCGGTTTGCTGTCATCATTGGCCCTGCTTACAGCTTCTGCCTCCTGCACCTTCTCCATTACTGCTCTGCGTTAACATTCTTAACAAATTAACATTCATCCTAGTGAATTAATCTTCATTTATCACCCTTAAAATTGTTATCTTGCTTCGTCAGCCATGTTGCAACTGGCTGTTGCAGATTTAACTCATCATAATTCGATGCCACATGTGCTTCTTTTTTTTTTTTTCCTTTCAGTTAAAATTTCTGAGGTAGTTGGAAACAATATTTTTTGCCTCCAAGGCCATTTTGGTCACTCAGCAATGGTAACCACTGTTGTGAAATTATGTGTGCATCATTATCATTTATGGTATTGATACATGTAAATGTGTGAATAGATTATTAAAAGTACATACAGAATCTTTTTTATGTTTTAAAATGTTTAAACAAAACAAAATTTATTTTATCATTGTGACAGGTTTTCAGTACTTACATTTTTACTTGTGATGCTGTTACTGTAAATTTCAGTAATCTATCAGTTACTGTAAATTTCATAAATCTATCAATTTCTCCAAATTGATACATGTATGCCTACTTCATATTAATTTCTATATGATATTTCCTTGTGAGAACATGCCCACTTTTTTGTTCCTCTATTAAAAAATGTTTAGGTAATCCTCCCCCTGTTTTTCAAATAATGCTATGTGAATACATGTACATGTCTCTGTGTACACATTTGGAAATTTCTAAGATAGATACCTTGGAATAGAACTGTTGAGTCATGGGACTGATTATATGCACCTTTAAATTTACTTAGTTTTGTTAAAGTTTCTCCAAATTGGTTCTATAGTTTATAGTCCTTTTAGCAATTATATGAGTGTTTCTATTTCTCTTCATCAACATTTGATATATATCTCAGATTTGTCTTTTCTTTTTGCAAAACAGATTGATGTCCAATAGTGTCTTGTTTGGGTTTGTGTTTTGCCGGTTGTTGGTGGAAGTTGACCACTTTTCCTATGTTAATTGACCATTTGTCTTCTGTGAAACGTCTGTTCATCTCATTTTCTTTTTTTTTCTGTTGGTTTGTCTTTCAGTTTCAGTATATCAGAATTTTCTTAAAACAGTCTTGTTAAAATCCTACCATTCTTTTAGTCATTATTTCTTTTTTTCCATTTTTTAATTTGTTCAACAAACATGCCAGCGAACAAGACTGGTCCCTGTTTGTGGCACTTACGAGGGTCAGATGAAATGCCACCTCATTCATAAAGCCCTTCCTGACCCCACTGATACCTTCCTCACCTCACCCTAGAAGTGCAAAAATGCACTTCTTTTTTTTTTTTTAATTTTTTTCCATGTTTCTGTTCTTTTTGAGCTCCTTGAAGCAAGGACTGTTAATTACAGGGATATGCTTAATTGTAGTGGGATGTGACATATATAAGCAGAATTCATTTTACTGCACTTCGCAAGTACATTTTTTACAGATTGAAGGTTTGTGGCAACCCTGCATCAAGCAAATCTGTTGGTGCCAGTTTTCCAACAGCCTTTGCTCACTTCATGTCTCTGTCATGAAGAGAATTCTTCACGTCTATTGAGAATTCTTGCAATATTTCAAACTTTTTCAATATTTTGTTGTGATCTATGATCCCTCGATGTTACTATTGCAAGAATATTACATCTCCCTGAAGACTCAGATGATGGTTACCATTTTTTAGGAATGAAGTATTTTTAACAGAAAACTATGGCATAGGCGTAACTTTTATACACACTGAGAAGCCAAATTTGTGACTCACTTTATTGCTAAACGTGCTTTATTGTGGTCTAGAACAGAACCCACAATATCTTCAAGGTATGCCTGTATAGGAAACATTAAATTGCTTGCTTTAGTCAGATCTCTCAGATTTTCCTTTTAATAATGATCATTTGGGTGTTTTCTTTTTGTCATACAGGCCTAAGCACTTCAGTTGGATTATCTCATTTAATTCTGCAGTCCAGTGAGATACACAGTTTTTATTCTTGTTTTACAAATTTGGAAATTGAGATCTAGAAAGGCCCCCAAGCACAAAGCTATTAAATTGTAAAGCTAAGATTTGAACTCTTAATTCTGACACTAAACGCTATGCTCTTAAACATTATTCTGTTGTATTATGTTTGGTGTCCTAATTACCAGTAAAGTAACCTTGACATTTTGTTGTGTGTGTGTTCTTTCAGAGACCCATCTATTTTGGATAGCTTAGATTTGAGTGAAGATGAACGGGAAGTACTCATTAACAATATTAATAGGCGTTTGACCCCACAGGCTGTCAAAATTCGAGCAGGTAAATGATTTTTTAAATGCTGTTTAAAATATTTTGCATGTACCAGAAAAGCTATTAAATAATGACCCTCACCAAAGAATATGTTGGTACATCAACATCTACCTTTTTCTAAATGTTTTTCACAGCAATAAAAGCTAAAGAGATTAAGTAATATTTGCTTCTACTGAGTTATCATAAAATGCGTATATATTGACACAAGTAAATGAGCTCAGCTAACCTTAAGTTGGCCCTTTTTTTGGGTGGAGTGATTATTTTGTTTTAGTGCATGCTTTAAAATTCTGACAGTACAGTAATATCCTCCCCTCTGGATTAACCACTGTTAATTTGGGATCTGTTCTTTCAGACATTTTTTTCTGTACCTATGCTATTTATGTTCAGATATAAGTTTTTATGTTTTCGTAAGAATGGGATCATAGTGTGCACCATTTTCTTCAACTAGCTATTTCTATTTGGTGTACTATGGCTGCCCTTCCCTGTAGAACTTGAGAATCATTCTCATTTTGAATGTTAGGTAATATTGCATAGAATAATAAATCTTGATATCAGCCAGTCTCCTCCTGATGAATGTTCAGGTTGGGCCAGTCTTTTTTACTGTAGTTGACCCTTAAACAATGTATAAGAGGGTTGCCCACCCTCTGCGCACTCGAAAATTCATATATAACCTCGTCAGTCCTATGTGTCTGTGATTCTGCATCTGAGATTCAACTACCGTGGTTCATGTAGTATTCTAGTGTTTATTTTTGAAAAAAATCAACATGTAAGGAGACCATGCAGTTCAAGGCTGTATTGTTAAGGGTCAGCTAACTATATTACAAAAAACACTGCATTTTAACACCTTTATACACATAGACTTACCCATTTATACAGGTGTTCTGTAAGGCAAATTCTTAAAAGTAGGATTGCTGGGTCAGAGTATGCAGTTATTCTAGACAATTTGTAGTTATATTATTTTGGTTTTTTATAATGTTCTATATTTGGGGGGCTTTGCTGGGTCTTTGTTGCTGTGCAGGCTTCTCTCTAGTTGCTGTGTGCGGACTTCTCACTGTGGCGGCTTCTCTTGTCGCAGAGCAAAGGCTCTAGGGTGCTTGGGCCTCAGTAGTTGCGGCTCCTGAGCACAGGCTCAGATATTCTGGCACATCAGTCTTGTTGCTCCACAGCATCCTAGATCTGGGATCGAACCCATCTCCTGCATTGGCAGGCAGATCCTTGACCAGAGTTACCAGGGAAGCCCCCATGGTTATTATTTCATTCAGATTTCATCACACTCCTAACCATTTCACCAATAAGGAACTGAAGCATAGAGGGGTTGGAATTATGATTTCAGCCCAAATATAGCCTGAATTCAAGATGTTTGTTAAATTTCTCTTTTTTATAGTTTCATCATTCAGGGGCTTGATGTTGATGAGAAGATATGATATCACTGCATGTTCAGATATTTTTAAATATGAAAGTTAATAGCTGGGGTTGATTTCTAATTGAAAGGGTGATGAAAGCTTTCATAAGTATTTGAGTACTAATTGTCATATCTCTGATTTCTTTTTAAACTTAAAAAAATTTTGCATATTTTGAAGTAAGCTTTTGAATTTTTATAATTTTAGATATTGAAGTGGCTTGTTATGGTTATGAAGGCATCGATGCCGTAAAAGAAGCTCTGAGAGCGGGTTTGAATTGTTCTACAGAAACCATGCCCATCAAAGTGAGTAGCCTGTTTTCTCCCTCCCTACTGAAATATCCACTTAATCCAGATTAAATCCAGATTTTTTTAATGGTCATATTTCATATCAAGTGTTACTAAAAGTGGTTCTTGATGATATTTCTAGGGAGTGTTTAAAATTATGTGTAGGCTTTTGTTGTAGCTACTGCTACTATCACTATGGATAGAGATTCCTATTGGTATTTAGTGCCAAAGAACCAGCTTTGCTAAACCTCCTTTACAGTGCCCATTATGCTCATAGAATCTTGAAAAGGACAATTTATTCTCTTATATTCACAAACAGTTTTAAGGAGGTTTGGCCTGACTCTTTGATTAACAATAAAATTAACTGGATGGCTGTTAATCAGAATCACTTAGAAGAATTTCTTCCATTGGTTTAGTTTAGAACCAAATAGGAATCTTTTTTGTTTATTTTAGAGACAGATTATCCAAGCCCAGAGATGAGGGAGCCTGGTGGGCTGCCATCTATGGGGTCGTACAGAGTCAGACACGACTGAAGCGACTTAGCAGCAGCAGCAGCAGCAGACTGCTTCTACTACTGGGTTACATCATAGTGTCAATTAGTTTCAATTAGCTTCTGCTTCATTAACAAACTACCCCAAATTGCTGTGCTGCAGAATTGGGAGTAAATTTGGGGATGATTTGTTTTTAAAGCAGCAGATGAGCAAAACGATTCTCAAACATCCTAATTGTTATGTGGTCTGTAGGTACATTCATAACTGAATTTTTGTCTTCCTTAGATTAATCTAATAGCTCCTCCTCGGTATGTAATGACTACAACCACCCTGGAGAGAACAGAAGGCCTCTCTGTCCTCAATCAAGCTATGGCTGTTATAAAAGAAAAAATTGAAGAAAAAAGGGGCGTCTTCAATGTTCAAATGGAGGTGAGGTCAATACTGGGATTTTTTGCCTTGTTATTAAAGTTTTTAAGAAGTTTCAATCATGTAACTGGTTTGCCTTCTAAAATATCTTATCAGTGACTTATAAAACATGAGATATGTTTAAAACTACAAGTCCTCTAAGTATAAAATAGTCATTGACTCGATTTCCTAAAAGGGTTTTAAAAGTAAATAAGAACTATCATGGGGTGGTTATTCAAGACTGTGGTCACTGATCCCCCAAAATGAAAAAAATAAAGACAGTGAAAATAACTGAAAAAAGAAAGAAGTGATTGATGATTGTCAGAATTTAGAATGCTTGAAGTTTGATTTCAGCATGAGGAACTACAGTAGTGTCCTGTGTTTTTCTCATCTCAACAAGAACAAAACCAAATTTTCATATGTAATTTTCAAAATAAATTCCTTCTGTGGAAGAAATTTTGAAGCCAGAAGATGGATTTTTACAGGTCATCTTTTTGTGTGTTTCAAAGATACAGCCACTATACAGCCAATATATATTTTCAGTTTTATTATCTCATGGAATTTATTGGTAGTGCTCAGAATTTTTGGTGCTCAGAATAAGAGTTAAAATACCAGGCAGTAATAGTATTGAAACTGAATTTGTGTGTGTTTAACTACATTCACGTTGAAATTGTGCCTCTGCTTCCACAGCCCAAAGTGGTCACAGATACAGATGAGACCGAACTTGCAAGGCAGCTGGAGAGGCTTGAGAGAGAAAATGCAGAAGTGGATGGAGATGATGATGCAGAAGAAATGGAAGCCAAAGCTGAAGATTAACTTTGTGGGAAACAGAGTCCAGTTTAAGGAACACAAAGCAGCCTTCCTGGCTGTAAACCCTAGACTTAAAAGTTTTCCAGTATTGAAAACTTCAAAGCTGAATATTTTTTATTTTAAGTATTTAAATGTTCCGACAGACCAAAACATGAAATGCCCTCCTAAATGTTAGCTGTTTTCACACAGTAGCTCCAACACCTTGAGCATTTTTAAGGGAGTGGCCTGATTTCACTAGAGACAGATCTTCAAGACGAGACATAAATTGGGCTTACGATTTCCATTTCTGATATCTCCACATCGGCACCCCTTTGTAGTTTAGTGCCTCCGTGAGATTTACCAGAGGCACTCAAAGCGAATAGTTCCAACCTTTCTATATAAAATGTATCAAGCAAACATTAAATAAATTTCTGGGATATTTAACCATAGGTTTCTTCCTTATTATCACCAGTTAAAAGCATTACGATTCCTAAGAATTTCATTTTATTTGAAATGTAGTAATTTAAAGGCAGGTGACCAGAGGATAAGTACAGTAGATCCTTTCCAAAGGAAGGTCTACAGAGACTTTGCCAGTGGTCAGGACTCCATGCTTTAACAGCCGAGGGCCTGGGTTTGATCCCTGGTTAGAGAGCTGAGATCCCATGAGCCGTGTGCTGTGTGCCAGGCACCCTCTCCCCCCACCCCCACCCCCTTTAATAAAGAGGATTTAGAGAACATTTTAATTAGTGAAAGTTTACTCCTAGGGAAAACAAGCCTTAAAATGTAACTAAAGAATTACATTAGTTGAGTGCCTTTTACCTGTTTGAGACTGATGACAACATGTGGTCAGAAGGAGAATTTATCACACCGGTCCTTGGTGTACTAAGCTGCTTGTCCTGAGTTTGTAATTCAAGTTGGTAACGGGTGGGGGGTTGTTTTTGTTTTAACTTTGGTTTTTTTTTGGTTTTTGTTTTTCTTTTGTTTTTAAGAAAAAAATGCTGCTTTGTAAATTTAGTTATTTTGAGTATGATTGCCCAACTTTTAATTTTTTTTTTCCAGTAAAATATTTGCTAGGTGCCACCTTAGAGTTTCACTTCTCTTCCTAACAGGTTAGGGGTCTGTTTGAACACAATTAACAATCGTTTTTCAAAATGTTTCCATCATTATTTTCTTTAAGAACTGATTGTTTTAAAGATAAATAATATATACAAAGGCAAATAAACTTCATAGATAACACATGGTTTGCAGTTACAGCTACAGTGGCCAAGGTGTAGCAAGTCTTGAGTTAACTTTGATTTACTTCATAAATTTAATCTCTTAGGATACTTGAGGTACTAGATAAATTAATTTTACTAATTATTCCCAAGAATAGCTATTTAAATACTTAGAAGATTAAATCTAACCCACCTTACTCAATCCAGGACTAGACTTAACTCACTGTTAAAAGGACTGGAAAATAGAAGAGTGTGTTGGTTAGACATTTACGCTATTTCTGAAAGTTTGTCCCTTTGTTTAATTGCGCAGCCTCTACTAGCTCTTTAGATCCAGGTCTAACAATATAACTGTTTTCATGAGGGAGCCGTGACTGCTAGGTTGCATGCCATACTGGGAATATTTAGAGGAAATCTGGATGTATTCAAATCAGCACATAATTTTCACTTCAGTTTTTTTCTGAGGAGTAAAGCTCACAGCATCACAAATGTCATCAAACTATATAACAGGTGCTCCTTAAATGTTTGTTGTAAGCAGAGAAATTGAATTCTCACTTTGTTCACTGGATTTTTTAATACTTCAAAAGCCATAACTGTTGAGAAATACTGGTGGCATCCATGGTGAGCGGTTTATATCCTATGCAGGCCTTTTGTTCAGTTCCACAACAATTCTGCAAATTTATGACCCTTGCCAGAGAAAAAGATCAATACCTCACTGATGATGGAGAGAATTACGTAAACTTTCCCTGCTGACCTAAAAGTATCACTTTCAAATATGAGAACAAGATCACACCCAGTTCTAAAAACCTGAACAGATTGACAAAAGATAAGTAACCAGTTTACCCAAATTTTGAATCTCTCCACATAAAGACTCACTAGAAATTAACAGTTTGATCTACTCCCAGTTCTGTCTTTGAGGTCAAGTGGTTATCAACTCATAACTGAAAATTAACAATAGTTTGAGTCTCATTTAGATATTAGTTGAAAATTTTAAATGGCCAGAAAAATACAAACATCCAAATGATCTTTCATGTTTTCTAGTAAAACAAGACAAGCCAGTACTTGAGGATAATGCTTAAACACTTAGTGGAAACCCACAGATGGCCTTACTTGACCTAGTTAAATTAACTTCTACAGTAAAAGCAATTTAAATGGTTAGGAATTTTAAAAATTCAAGTGCTAGTACCCTTGGCAAGAACTGTCCCATGATTTGCCTCAAAGTGATAGTCAACTACTTTTCAACTCATGATACTGATACCTACTGTACAGAGAGGGGTGTAATTGTGCCAATTTACAATCTAGAAGCCATCAAACCAAATGCAGCTTAATTCAGATAAAAACCTATATTGATAGCAAAAAGCAATAAAAAAAAAAAAAAAAACTAAGGACCCAGACCTTGGTGAGATGCCAAATGGAAAATGGTGCTTTAAAAGGCAGTCTCTTACAATGTAAGGAATAAAGTAAAACCTCATTAGCTTGGAATTCCTGATCTGAACCATCAGGTATTCTAGACAAGATCAAGAAAAGATAGTTCAAACTATTCAAAAGAATGAACTTTTACTTAAGCACTTTGGAGGTGTTCATGCCCCTTAACTGTAAGTTACATATCTATTCATTGAAGGAAGTCTGAGCAGTTGTACTGGCAGATTACTGTATTAAGCTTGAAAGTAATAAAAATGTTTTTAAAGACACTGTATGATACAGACTTTTCACTACTTCAGATTAACCTAACTGATGAACCTTCTTGGTACCTATTTGTCTCCGTTAATCTTCATTCTAAAACCAGAATTTCATGCTTTAATTCTCCCATTGACATCTTTACCTCCTTTAGAAAGCTCCTGCTCTGCATCTTTCTAAACAACTTTTTTCTTTTTTCACAGAAAAGCTGTAATTTTACTTTTATGTACGTGACTAATCTGAGTCCATGATTTCTTTTCTGCAATGTGCAATACGAAGGCTTCTTTTTCAAAACAAAACAATATTTCGTTCAAGATTTTGCCCCCATCTGCACTTTAAGATGAGGCCTTCAGCTCACTTGAGATGTTTTTATAATCAGCTTGCCTAATAATTCTTAGCGTTAAGCATGAAAAACCTTTGAAAACTGAAACTTCATATAGGAATTCTAATAGCCAGGAACAAGTGTCCATTTTTATTCATTCCAAAGGAGTTAAGAGGCGCTGACAGCATTTCCGAGATCTCCATCATGAGGTTATAGTGTTTTGTTCAGTATTGCATGGCCAGTTAGTGTGACAAGGGAGACCTACTTTGGTACCCAAGGAATGGCTGGTTGTGATAATGGGGAAAAGTCAAGGTGCTGACAGGGCTGCTTCAGCATTTACAGGCTAAATGAAGGGTAGGGAAGGCAATAGCACCACTGCCAACTTTAAGGAACTCCACCAATCTCACTCCAAAGCAGTACAAAATATAAAAAGTTAAAAATCTTAACATACTCCCATTGTCCGGGAAATCCTGTGTCATCTGGTAAGAGGGAGGAATCTCAGTCCCATTCCCTCAGGTCCTTGTCACGTTAGCTTCTTGATAGCTTCAATCCACTCTGAACGCTCAGCCTTGCTGCTGGCCTGGATATAATAGTGGATGTCATCCTTAGTAATCACTTTGAAGAGATTTCCCTGGACATTCCCTTTAACCCCTAGGCAGGAAGAAAAAAAAGAAAAATCAGTGAGTGAATATCCATGTCTGCTTTCAGCTGGGAACAGCTGAAAGTCACTGAGACAGACAAAAATACATAATGAAGTATTTCTTAGTACAAGTGTGCATATATGGTTAGGAAATCCCACCAGAGGCACGCTTCCCTATTTGCCTCCATCCGTCCCCTCTCCCTCATCTGTGCCTTAAGGCCTGCTAGCTTTATGTCTGAACGTTCTTGGAAGACCTCTTGGCCTGCCCTCTATGCTAACCATAGATCTGCAGTCTCTCTCACATCAAAAAAGTCCAGTAGGTTTATGTTAAAAGCATGGACAGATGTGGGATTTGACTGGAATTGTTTAATTTCTTTGAACCTCAATCTTCCCATCCATAAGTTGAGAATAATACTATCTGCCTTAGCTGTCTAGTGTGAAATTAGCATGATAACAGATATTAAACTGTGTTGTCAATCTTTAAACACTATTGTAAGCTATTGTTCTTAGGTGGAAGTTTATGGGCCAGTAAGCACAGAAAAGGATGGGAAAAGAATATTAAAGATGAGAATTATTTAGTTGTGTTGTTAAAACACTAAGAATACCCCATGTGCCCTTTCTCTGATTTTGAAATTGACTTCAGAATTCACACCATTCATTGTCTCACTGAGAAAGCCCCACTCAGGCCCCACAGCTTTGTCCATCATCAGCAGAGCATTGCTGAGAGAGCAGGAGGGAGGACCCTGAGATGAGGATGGGGCCAAAGTTGCCCCTTACCGGTGGGAACGCCATTATCCTCCAGAGCTGATACCAGGGAGCCACGAAGAGAAAACCCACCCACTGGCCGGTTCTCTTCCTGCAAAGGAAAGTAGACCTGATTAGGGACTGTGAAGGCACAGAACTCTTATTAAAGAGATGGAAATAACTGGACCACATTACCTGTCTCCTGAGAAACCTGAATGCAAGTCACGAAGCAACAGTTAGAACCTTACATGGAACAACTGGTGCAAACTTGGGAAAAGGAGGACGTCAAGGATGGATATTGTCACTCTGTTTATTTAACTTATATGCAGAAATGCCAGATTGGATGAATCACAAGCTGGAATCAAGATTGCCAGGAGAAATATCAACAACCTCAGATATGCAGATGATACTACTCTAATGGCAAAAAGCCATTTAGAGGAACTAAAGAACCTCTTAATGAGGCTGAAAGAGGAGAGTGGCTTAAAAATCAACATTCAAAAAACTAAGATCATGGCAACCGGTCCCATCACTTTGTGGCAAACAGATGGGGGAAAGTAGAACCTGGGACAGATTTTCTTTTCTTGGGCTCCAAAATCACTGCAGACAGTGATGGCAGCCATGAAATTAAAAGATACTTGCTCCTTGGAAGGAAAGCTATGACAAATCTAGACAGCATAGTAAAAAACAGAGACATCACTTTGCACGTCCGTATAGTCAAAGCTACCTCACACCCCTAAGACTGAGGCCAGGGGCGACAGGCGGGAGGAGCAACCTCACGCCCGAGGCCAGGGTCGGTGGCCGGGAGGACCAACCCCACGTCCAAGGAGCCGTGGCTGCGCAAAAGGGCCTAGAGGAGCTATCCCACGTTGAAGATCAGGAAGGGCGGCAGTGAGGAGAGACCCCTCATCCAAGGTAAGGTGCGATGGCTGTGCTTTGCTGGAGCAGCCGTGAAGAGATACCCCACGCCCAAGGTAAGAGAAACCCAAGTAAGACGGTAGGTATTGCAAGAGGGCATCAGAGGGCAAACACACTGAAACCATACTCACAGAAAACTAGTCAATCTAATCACACTAGGACCACAGCCTTGTCTAACTCAATGAAACTAAGCTATGCCCGTGGGGCAACCCAGGATGGGCGGGTCATGGTGGAGAGATCTGACAGGGTGTGGTCCGCTGGAGAAGGGAATGGCAAACCACTTCAGTATTCTTGCCTTGAGAACCCCATGAACAGTATGAAAAGGCAAAATGATAAGATACTGAAAGAGAAACTCCCTAGGTCAGTAGGGGCCCAATACGCTACCGGAGATCAGTGGAGAAATAATTCCAGAAAGAATGAAGGGATGGAGCCAAAGCAAAAAGAATACTCAGCTGTGGATGTGTCTGGTGATAGAAGCAAGGTCCGATGCTGTAAAGAGCAATATTGCATAGGAACCTGGAATGTCAAGTCCATGAATCAAGGCAAATTGGAAGTGCTCAAACAAGAGATGGCCAGAGTGAATGTTGACATTCTAGGAATCAGCGAACTCAAATGGACTGGAATGGGTGAATTTAACTCAGAGGACCATTATATCTACTACTGCGGGCAGGAATCCCTCAGAAGAAATGGAGTGGCCATCATGGTCAACAAAAGAGTCTGAAATGCAGTACTTGGATGCAATCTCAAAAATGACAGAATGATCTCTGTTCGTTTCCAACGCAAACCATTCAATGTCAGTAATCCAAGTCTATGCCCCAACCAGTAACGCTGAAGAAGCTGAAGTTGAACGGTTCTATGAAGACCTACAAGACCTTTTAGAACTAACACCCAAAAAAGATGTCCTTTTCATTATAGGGGACTGGAATGCAAAAGTAGGAAGTCAAGAAACACCTGAAGTGACAGGCAAATTTGGCCTTGGAATACGGAATGAAGTTCCGTACGGGCAAAGACTAATAGAGTTTTGCCAAGAAAATGCACTAGTCATAACAAACACCCTCTTCCAACAACACAAGAGAAGACTCTATACATGGACATCACCAGATGGTCAACACCAAAATCAGATCGATTATATTCTTTGCAGCCAAAGATGGAGACGCTCTATACAATCAGCAAAAACAAGACCAGGAGCAGACTGTGGCTCAGACCATGGACTCCTTATTGCCAAATTCAGACTTAAATTGAAGAAAGTAGGGGAAACCACTAGACCATTCAGGTATGACCTAAATCAAATCCCTTAAGAGTATACAGTGGAAGTGAGAAATAGATTTAAGGGCCTAGATCTGATAGAGTGCCTGATGAACTATGGACTGAGGTTCGTGACATTGTACAGGAGACAGGGATCAAGACCATCCCCATGGAAAAGAAATGCAAAAAAGCAAAATGGCTGTCTGGGGAGGCCTTACAAATAGCTGTGAAAAGGAGAGAAGCGAAAAGCAAAGGAGAAAAGGAAAGATATAAACATCTGAATGCAGAGTTCCAAAGAACAGCAAGAAGAGATAAGAAAGCCTTCTTTAGCGATCAATGCAAAGAAATAGAGGAAAACAACAGAATGGGAAAGACTAGGGATCTCTTCAAGAAAATCAGAGATACCAAAGGAACATTTCATGCAAAGATGGGCTGGATAAAGGACAGAAATGGTATGGACCTAACAGAAGCAGAAGATATTAAGAAGAGGTGGCAAGAATACATAGAAGAACTGTACAAAAAAGAGCTTCACAACCCAGATAATCATGATGATGTGATCACTGACCTAGAGCCAGACATCCTGGAATGTGAAGTCAAGTGGGCCTTAGAAAGCATCACTACGAATAAAGCTAGCGGAGGTGATGGAATTCCAATTGAGCTATTCCAAATCCTGAAAGATGATGCTATGAAAGTGCTGCACTCAATATGCCAGCAAATTTAGAAAACTCAGCAGTGGCCACAAAATTGGAAAAGGTCAGTTTTCATTCCAATCCCAAAGAAAGGCAATGCCACAGAATGCTCAAACTACCGCACAATTGCACTCATCTCACACGCTAGTAAAGTAATGCTCAAAATTCTCCAAGCCAGGCTTCAGCAATATGTGAACCATGAACTTCCTGATGTTCAAGCTGGATTTAGAAAAGGCAGAGGAACCAGAGATCAAATTGCCAACATCCGCTGGATCATGGAAAAAGCAAGAGAGTTCCAGAAAAACATCTATTTCTGCTTTATTGACTATGCCAAAGCCTTTGACTGTGTGGATCACAAGAAACTGTGGAAAATTCTGAAGGAGATGGGAATACCAGACCACCTGATCTGCCTCTTGAGAAATTTGTATGCAGGTCAAGAAGCAACAGTTAGAACTGGACATGGAACAACAGACTGGTTCCAGATAGGAAAAGGAGTACGTCAAGGCTGTATATTGTCACCCTGTTTATTTAACTTATATGCAGAGTACATCATGAGAAACACTGGACTCGAAGAAACACAAGTTGGAATCAAGATTGCTGGGAGAAATATCAATAACCTCAGATATGCAGATGACACCACCCTTATGGCAGAAAGTGAAGAGGAACTCAAAAGCCTCTTGAAGAAAGTGAAAGTGGAGAGTGAGAAAGTTGGCTTAAAGCTCAACATTCAGAAAACAAAGATCATGGCATCCGGTCCCATCACTACATGGGAAATAGATGGGGAAACAGTGGAAACTGTTTTTCTGGGCTCCAAAACCACTACAGATGGTGACTGCAGCCATGAAATTAAAAGACGCTTGCTCCTTGGAAGGAAAGTTATGACCAACCTAGGTAGCATCTTCAAAAGCAGAGACATTACTTTGCCAACAAAGGTCTGTCTAGTCAAGGCTATGGTTTTTCCTGTGGTCATGTATGGATGTGAGAGTTGGACTGTAAAGAAGGCTGATTGCCGAAGAATTGATGTTTTTGAACTGTGGTGTTGGAAAAGACTCTTGAGAGTCCCTTGGAGTGCAAGGAGATCCAACCAGTCCATTCTGAAGGAGATCAGCCCTGGGATTTCTTTGGAAGGAATGATGCTAAAGCTGAAACTCCAGTAATTTGGCCACCTCATGTGAAGAGTTGACTCACTGGAGAAGACTCTGATGCTGGGAGGGATTGAGGGCAAGAGGAGAAGGGGACGACAGAGGATGAGATGGCTGGATGGCATCACTGACTCGATGGACATGAGTCTCAGTGAACTCCGGGAGTTGGTGATGGACAGGGAGGCCTGGTGTGCTGCGATTCATGGGGTCTCAAAGAGTTGGACACGACTGAGCGACTGATCTGATCTGATCTGATCTGATAGTCAAAGCTGTGGGCTTCCCTAGCGGCTCAGATGGTAAAGCATCTGACTCTGCAATGCAGGAGACCCGGGTTCAATCCCTGGGTTGGGATGATCCCCTGGAGAAGGAAATAGCAGCCCACTTCAGTATTCTTGCCTGGAAAGTCCCAAGGACCGTGGAGCCTGGTAGGCTACCTTCCATGGGGTCACAAAGAGTTGGACACAACTGAGTGACTTCACTTTAACTTTCATAGTCAAAGCTATGGTTTTTCCAGTAGTCATGAACGGATGTGAGAGTTGGACCATAAAAAAGGCTGAGCACTGAATAATTGAATCTTTTGAATTGTGGTGCTGGAGAAGACTCTTAAGAGTACCTTGGACTGCACGGAGGTCAAACCAGTTAATCCTAAAAGAAATCAATCCTGAATAATTCATTGGAAGGACTAGGCTGAAGCTGAAGCTCCAATAATTTGGCCACCTGCTGTGAAGAACTGACTTATTGGAAAAGACCCTGATGCTGGGAAAGATTGAGGACAGGAGATGAATCGGGAGACAGAGGATGAGATAGTTTGATAGCATCACCAGCTCAACAGACATGAGTTTGAGCAAACTTTGGGAGATGATGAAGGACAGGGAAGGCTTGTGTGCTGCAGTCCATGGGGTCACAAAGAGTCGGACAGGACTGAGCGACTGAGCAATAACAACAGAAGAATCATGCTCTCATCATACCACCCTCAGTCAGTCTACTAAAGAATTAGTCCATGAGAGTCGTTTGTAACAGAAGATGAGGCTGCACTTGCACATCCCATGGCAAGTTATCTGCATGAGTGAGGAAGTTTGAGCTTCATTTCACAGCCAGTCACATCAGCACCATGCCCCTCCCTGCCCCTTAGCCCTCCCTGTGGTCTAGCAGGGTCCCCAGGGGCTCCTTCAAGCTCCCTCATGTTCTTGGCTTAGGGTTGGGTTCCTGACTGAATGCCCACTCTTCATTATTTCAAAAAAACAAATGAAAATCACACATCTACCAAGACAAGGCTGAACAGGCTGACTAAAAGGCCATGTTCTGTTCTTTTGATTAGAATTAGACCGACTGAGCATGCAGTAATACTTATTACCTGAAACTCAGAAGAATGGCTTAAATATTAAATGGTAAAAGAAACCTTTCAAAACATTGGTGGGGACAAGAGGATGAGAGGGCAGAATTCACGCCCTCTTTGGGTGGAAAGGGGTGAAAAGAGGCTGGAAAGCACCAGTCAGGAGTCTCTTCATCAGCTCAGCTCCCCCTTCGTAGGCACACAGCCAGCTTTGGAGGAACTGAAAGAAGTTTCTCCTCCCAAAACAATGAAGATCCACTGAGCAGGATCAACTGAGCAGGCGACGACATGATGAAAGAAAAGAGAGGTCAGACTGGCAGGAGTAGTTTGCAACTTGTAGAAGGAAAGGCATCGTGGGTGGAAGTTATGGTAGGGAGGCTGGGAGGAAGGCTGGAGGTGGAACCGCCCCGGTTCTGCTGGGGAGAGACGTGTCTGGAAGCACAACAAGGTACTCACTTTGGAAGGGTCGTAGTAATGCAGAAAAGCCGGGTCCTTCCTTAGAACAAAGCGCCGCACCTTCCAGTTTTTCCTCTTGTGCCCCTGAGGCAAAGAAAGGATGTATGGCTCGCGGGTGACAGACAGCTTGTAGTCACATCCTCCCGCCTTCATGCCTCTAATGCCTTAGGCCTGCTTATCTAGGACTCCTATGGGCACGGACATGTGCCAGCCCCTTGCCTTGGCTCCCTTGTGGCTACTGCCGGACCCTGACTTAGCAGATGCTGCTGACAACTAGCGCCCTTTGGAGTCTCAGCCCCTCCCACCCTTTGTGGGGGCTCCTGCCTCCCCCGAGGCTCAGGACGGTCCACCTCCTCCCTGCTCCAAGGCGGGCCGTACCACACCTGCTTGGCCAGATAGCCTTGCTTCACCACAGTGCCGCTTAACTCCATGGTGCTGAGACTGATGTCTTCCTTGGGACTTATCTTCTTCTTGCAGCTCTCAGCCTGGTAGGAAGGAGAGACAAGGACTCTTGTTACCAACGCATCCCAGATCCAGGCTGGGGAAGCTTCCACAGGGGAAAGGAAACTCCCACTCCACCTGGGGGTGAAGAGAGGCCCTCCCCAGGCCTCTCCCCGCTGACCGTGGACCCCTGGCCCACACTCTGCAGCCTCTTCCTCTCTCTGCTCCCGTGCCAAGAGGAACCCAGAACCTCACTTACGAATGTGTACAGGGCCGTGGAGTCATCCAGGAACTGCTCGGACAGATCCCCTGAGCGAATGGCTCCCACGCTTCGGGTGCCTACTGGCCGAAGGAAGTTCTCCTCCATGAGCATGGAGGCCAGCGTCACAGCCTCCAGACGGCTGGCTGCAAAGCTGTTGGAGAGGAGCCAGTCCACCAGGGAGGAGCCTGCAGCGGGGCAGGGGCAGCACCCGTCAAGACGACAGGCTCCAAACCAGCTTCCTCAGGGGTGCCTGGCTGTGACCTCATTGACCTTGACCCCTGGGGCAGCCTTGGAACAGCCTTGGGGCTCAGCCCTGGAGCAGACCAAACGCCAACCCTGCTGCCCAGAGCTGTGGCCACACCCACCTCTCAGGCTGGCCCCTTGGCTGCCAGGCAGCTCAGGCCTCAACACCACTGAGTCCCAGGTCACCAAGCCCCAGGTCTCTAGTGCCTGGTCCAGCCCCGGGGGTGGGGTAGGGGTCAGGGGCTCACCTATGAAGGTCTTTTTGTAGGTGCTTCCCTGCTCCATGTTGGGGCTTGGCCGAATTCCGCAGCTACTGTCGCGCATCTTGTCCACGATGCGACTACATGGAAGGAAGGCGAAAGAGAGACCCTTGTCACATTGACAGGAATGAGGTGGGTCCATGAGCCACTGCTGAGGGTATAAAGCACGTGGCAAGTGGCATAATACACATCGCAGAGCAAGAGGGGTATTCTGTTATGCATCCGAATTTGAGAGGTAGGGGAACATTTCTTCTTGTTCATCTAAATGTTCTAATACTTCAATGCTAGACAGGTATTCTGTTTCTAGTAAAACTAAAGAGTTGTGACTTAATTTAAAAACAAAAGAATTATCTCTGATCTGCTGCATAAAGTCCAAACTCCAGCTACTTCTCAAAAGTCACCCATCACTTGAACCCACTCTCATCTGCTGTTGGTCCTCCCTGCACTCACCATGGGTTAGCCACGCCCTAGATGCACATATGATGCTTTCGAACTGTGGTGCTGGAAAAGATTCTTGAGAGTCCCTTGGACAGCAAGGAGACCAAACCAGGCAATCCTAAAGAAAATCAACCCTGAATATTCATTGGAAGGACTGATGCTGAAGCTCTAGTACTTTGGCCACCTGATACAAAGAGCTGACTCACTGGAAAAGACCTTGATGTTGGGAAAGACTGAGGGGAAGAAAAAGAGGGCAACAGAGGATGCAGTGGTTGGATGGCACCACTGATACGATGTATAGGAACTAGGGCAAACTCCAGGAGATGGCGAGGAACGGGGTGGCCCGGCGTGCTGCAGTTCATGGGGTCGCCAAGAGTCAGACGTGACTTAGGGACTGAACAACAAAGATGAAAAATCAAGATTCCAGAGCCTGGTATGGAGTTTTTTGGTAAGCCTGGGAAGTTCTGCTTCCTGCAAGGTTAGTGGGCATTTCCTGCAGATGCATGGATATAACAATTTCCATGATGGGAATTCCTTTCATCCTTCCCTACTTTATAGTATCACTGCCACCACTGACCTGCTTTCCTTCTGTTCTGTGGGACAATCCCTGCCACCAATGGCAGACCTTTTCTCATTGTCTATTTAGGCACTTGGGCTGGAAAGCCCCTGAGATGAGACTTTGTTTATGCCCATCTGCATGAGCACCTAGAGCGATGTATGGCATGCAGCAGGCACTCAATAACTATTTCTTAAAAGAGTGAGTGGATGGATGGATGAAGAATCCCACAGAATAAGAATACAGCTCTTAACAGAACACATATTCTTTCCACCAGGCTGCAAATAAGACTAATGACTTGGTGCGTGGCGATTCCTGGGGAGCTGTTTTTATAGCCCTGAGCATCCCGGTTGACACTCAAGGGAGGGGATCAAGACACTGAGGGGGGCAGGAGCAGCAGGGACCCCAAGAAGTTACCAGGGCAGGCTGGCAGGGCCACTCCCACATAGAGAAAACAATGTAAGCAGGCCCTGGAGCACCGTTGCAGGACCAGCCAGGTCTGTGTAGCAGCCACAGAGGCTCCCTCCTTGAGGCGTGCAGACAGCAGAGACTGCAGCAAAGCCAGGGAGGGCAAGGGCAGGGCCGGGCACTCACTGCAGGCTGATGTGAGGGGGCAGCTTGAAGGAGTTCTTCAGTAGGTGAAGCTGTTGGACCTTCCCTGGCTGCCCCGCGTGGATGGCTCCTGTTATCTCAAAGGCCCAGGCGTCCCTCTCCTCTCGAGAACAGGCCTCCAGGAAGTACTCCGTGGATGTTTGAGTTTTCAGCTTAATGAGGAGCTGTGGGAAGAGACGGCCAGTCAGACCAGGCTGAGAGAGAGAGAAAGCTGGCTGGGCAGCAAAAATGACAGAACCGAAGCAGAGCTGGGAGACCACGTGATCCAGTGACTGCCGAATGCCTCACCCCTCGACCGCGTCCCAGCTGCCGGGCCTTTAAAGATTCCCCTATACACCGCCAGTGACAGAGAGTTCACCACCTTGGCCCCTTTGGATAGACTAATTAGCGCAGAGTCTGCGAGGCCTTGGTCTCTCTGCTCCCAATTCTGCCTTCTCGATTAAGCTCACTTCTTATGAGAGTCCCTGTGCTCAAGAGGGAAACACACAGGCTTCCAGGTGAAACTAAGCTAGATCCATAGCTACGGTCGCTTGGGCACATTAAAGGACCCACTGAGCCTCTCAATGCCTTCATCTGTCCTCTGAGGCTATTAACGCCTACCCCGAAGGAACTCAGTTCTGCTCCTTTTGATCATCTTTTTTATTTATTTTTTAAAATGTATTTACTTTTAATTGAGGATAATGGCTTTACAGTAGCTCAGTTGGTAAAGAATCTGCCTGCAATGCAGGAGACCCAGGTTCAATCCCTGGGTCACGAAGATCCCCTGGAGGAGGAGATGGCAACCCATTCCAGTATTCTTGCCTGGAGAATCCCATGGACAGAGGAGCCTGGCAGGCTATAGTCTATGGGATCGCAAGAGTCGGACATGACTTAGCGACTAAACTATTGTGTTGGTTTCTGCCAATATCAACGTCAATCAGCCATAGTATACCTGGTGTCCCCTCCCTCTTGAACCTCCCTCCTAGCTCCCTCCCCATCCCACCCCTCTAGGTTGTTACAGAGCCCCAGTCTGAGCTCCCTGAGTCATACAGCAAATTCCCCTTGGCTATTTTACACATGGTAATGTAAGTTTCCATATCACTCTCTCCATACACCCCACCCTCTCCTTCCTCAACCCTCCTGTCCCGCCCCCGTGTCCCTAAGTCTGTTCTCTGTGTCTATGTCTGATCTTCTTCTTGATTGGGTCTAATCATCCCAAGTCTTTCACACATTCTTCATATAATATGGTTTAAACTTTGTCAACCAATTCATGCCCGAATCTCCATCCATCCCAAAGTTGTACCTGAGTCAGATGGCTCCTAAGGACATTGTCCTCCTTTTCAGCAAGACAATGTTCTCTGTGGCCAATAATATCTGTACCAACATTTAGAACTGTTTTTCAATTAACCACTTGCTTTCATAACAAGATCATTAACTGAAAGAACCAATCTTACAATTTTCTTTCTTGACTTCTCCAAGCCTAGCCAATTTCTTGGCACTTACTGAGCCCTCAGTAAATGATTAATTCTGATTCTTTTCTGATGGTAGATGGTAAATGATTAACTCAGGTTCTTTTTAGGGTTGAGCTGCTCCTGACTTTTGGAACACGTACCCCCTGGGGGATGAAAGCCATCCTATTGAACCTGAAGTAGCAGTAACTACTCGCATCTGTGTGGTACTTCCTAGGCTACAAGTGTTTTGACCCACCATTACCTTCATGATCTTCATCAAAGCTGTGAGCAACAGTCAGGTGTCATTATATTATCCCAGTTTATAGACTAGGAACTCAGGCTCAGAGAGGTTCAATTACCTGCCCAAGGTCACGTGCCTGGTATGTGGCGCAGCCAGGATTTGAGTCTAGGTTTTTCAGTAACTCAGCTCTTACCATGACTCATACCACCTTCGGCTAAGAGGCCAGGGAGCGGGGTGGTCCAGGGAGTGGGAGGGAAGTGCTGGGAAGAAGGGCCTTCACTTACCGGTCGGTTTTCATACTCCAGGCAGGGGCAGGTGATGGTGCAGCCATCCAGAAGGATGCGGCCCTTGGGAGGGGTCACTTTCCGACCCCCTCGAACTTGTAGTATAGCAGCGTGTTCTGCCGAAGAATGAACCACCGTGCTTTCCAGTTGTGGACAATGTGACCCTGAGGACAGACAGGAGAGCCCTGAGGTGAGGTGGCCAAGGGGACGACCTCGTCATAGGGAGAGGAGTCTCGTTGCACAGGTGGTCAGACTGTGCCAAGGGATCAACTCTCCAATAAGGAGACAGCACGCTCTCTCTCTTGCTTAGCTTAATTTTATTTTTTAATTTTGAAATAATTTTAATTCAGAGAAAAGCATAAAACTTTTTTTACAAAAAAAAAACTTTTACAAAACCATTTAAGAGTTAGTTTTTAACATGATGCTCCATATATTAATATTGATGCTTCTCAATATTTTATTGTCTCCTACCAAAAAATAAAAAGTATTTCCAACATAACCACAATACAATCATCAACATTAGGAAATTTACCTAAATATGTTATTTTCCTCTGTTCTATAAACTCCACTCAAGTTTCACCAATTATCCCAACAATGTCCTTAAGAGCCAAAAGATCCTGTTCCAAATTATATGTTTATTTTCATTTTCATGAAGAAATTGTGAGCTTTGGATCCCTTTGTCATCTCTTTTGAGTATGTAACAAAGCCTTTGGCGTTGACTTGCTAGTTTCTGTTTGTTTTTTTTTTCTGTGGTTATAAGCCTTGAAAGAAACTGCAAAGTACACAGAAGAAAAGATCCTAGGGACTTCCCTGATGGTCCAGTGGCTAAGACTCCAAGCTCTCAGTGTAGGAGGCGTGGGTTCCATCCCTGGTCTGGGAACCAGATCTCACATGCAGCAACTAAGAGGTCACCTGCTGCAACTAAAGATCCTACAAGCCTCAACGAAGACCCAGCACAGCCAAACACATAAACAAGAGAGAAATCCTATGAATACCTTGTATTTCCCATGTCTTTTTCCCTTTTAGTTTTTAACCAAGAGCATATTACGTATAGTTTTATTTTCCAGTCTTTGTTTTGTTGACTTTGCCAAGCATCTTCTCACACCATTCACTTCAGTTCACTTCAGTCACTCAGTCGTGTCTGAGTCTTTGCAACCCCATGAATCGCAGCACGCCAGGTCTCCCTGTCCATCACCAGCTCCCGGATTTCACTCAGACTCAACATATCTTTTAATGACCAACAAGTGGATGTATCATTTCCTTGCCCATCTCCTGTTGTCTGCAACTGAGGTTTCCTTTTTTTGCTTTTAACTATTATAAATGACTCCATAGTGAATATCCTTGCACATAAGTTTTGATCTGCATCTCTAATTTTTTCCCCTTAGGATATATCCCCCCTCCAAAATGTTACTAGTTGAGGGATGTGGGGAATTTGTAAAGTGAAGCCACCAATTAAGAACTCTAACCATCTTACCTAACCTGGTGTGACAGACCTAAAAGGCAGGGGGAGCCTGCGGGGCTCTCAGATGGGTCCTGGAGCCAGTGGACAAAACAGGCAGCTGAAGACAGAGAGTCTGTTTCTAGAACAGACCAGTGGATGGGGGGGATGTCTGCTGAAGAATAAGAATGGAATAGCTTTGTACACACTCATGAAAGTGACTTTCTTGGCATATTTCCCAGAGCAGAGCCCAATTAGGGCTGGATTCTAACCAAGAGAGATGCACTTTATTTGAATCAGAGACTGTCCACAATTTACTCGTTTCCTGACCCAGCACTGATTCCTTTCCAAGGCCCCTTCAGTTGTCACATCTATGATGCTGCAATTCTGTTTAATGCTCAGCAGGTATACACTGAGTGTTAGGGAACTGGAAATTGTTGAAGGGGTTGACTGTGTGAGCACTGGTCTAAGCCAAACAGAATTTACTGTGGCAACTAAGTATGGCATATATATAGGCTTTCCTGGTGGCTCAAACGGTAAAGAATCTGCTTGCAATGCAGGAGACCTGGGTTCAGTCCCTGGGTAGGGAAGATCCCCTGGAGAAGAGAATAGCTACTCACTCCAGTATTCTTGCCTGGAGAATCCCATGGACAGAGGAGCCTGGCAGGCTAGAGTCCATGGGGTCACAAAGAGTCAGATACAACTGAGTGACTAACTCTTTCACTTTTCCATATACATATATATTTAATTGGAATATTAAATATATATTTATACAAATATTTACACATCTATATATATTAAATATTTATATCTGTATATATTTAATGGTCACCCTGCTTTTTTAACTTATATGCAGAGTACATCATGAAAAATGCTGGGCTGGATGAAGCACAAGCTGAAATCAAGATTGCCAGGAGAAATATCAATAACCTCCGATATGCAGATGATACCATCCTTATGGCAGAAAGTGAAGAACTAAAGAGTCTCTTGATGAAAGCGGAAAAGTTGGCTTAAAACTCAACATTCAAAAAACTAAGATCATGGCATCTGGTCCCATCACTTCATGGCAAATAGATGGGGAAATAATGGAAACAGTGAGAGACTTTATTTTGGGGGACTCCAAAACCACTGTAGATGGTGACTGCAGCCAAGAAATTAAAAGACACTTGCTCCTTGGAAGAAAAGCTATGACAAACCTAGACAACATATTAAAAGGCAGAGGCATCATTTTGCCAGCAAAGTCCACCTAGTCAAAACAGTTTTTCCAGTAGTCATGTATGGATGTGAAAGTTGGACTATAAAGAAAGCTGAGTACCAAAGAATTGAAGCTTTCAAACTGTAGTGTTGGAGAAGACTCTTGAGAGTCCCTTGGACTGCAAGGAGATCAAATCAGTCCATCCTAAAGGAAATAAGTCCTGAATATTCATTGGAAGGACTGATGCTGAAGCTGAAGCTCCAAAACTTTGGCCACCTGATGCAAAGAGCTGACTCACTGGAAAAGACCCTGGTGCTGGGAAAGACTGAAGGAAGGAAGAGAAGGGGACGACAGAGGATGAGATGGTTGGATGGTATCATCTGCTCCATGGACATGAGTTTGAGTAAGCTTTGGGAGTTGATGATGGACAGGGAAGCCTGGTGTGCTGCAAAGAGTCAGACATGACTGAGTGACTGACTTGGAATATAATTGCTTTACAAAGTTGTGCTAGTTTCTGTTGTACAATGAAGTGAATCGGCCACATGCATACGTATATCCCCTTCCTCTTGAGCCTCCCTCCTACCCTAAATATGACTTTTAACAGTTATTCTGACAAGAGTTTACTAACACGTCTAAGTGTCATTACATTACATTGTGCGTGAGCTGTGCCCGTGAGAGGACAGATATGTCAAGCTGAGTTTTACAGTTTTGCTCTCTTCACTGTATCCTGTACCAAGAATCCACGTCACACGATGGCTGATGGCTGTTCTTGACACGAGCTGACATGTTTAAAGAAATGAAAAAGATTTGGCTCTAACTCCTCAGCAATGAGGGTTCTATACTGCTCTCCACATGGCCCAGACTCAGGTCTCCTTGCTCGATGAGCCCCTGCTGAGGGGGTTCAAGCGCAGCATTAGCAGTAAAGGCAGTGAACTGCCAGCACACAGGTGTGGCTGGTGCAGAGAGAGGAAATTGCCATCTAAGCTGACGGCATGGGGGCCAGTGTAAGGTGGAGGAGAGGAGGAGAATTAATTTTAAAACATAGGCATTCTGGGCTGCATTATGCCCTTCTCCCAAATTCATAGTTGATGCCCCAATTACTCCCCCACCTCTACCTTGTGCTGTGCTTAGTCAGAGTCATGCCTGACTCTTTGTGACCGCGTGGACTGCAGCCTGCCAGACTCCTCTGTCCATGGGGATTCTCCAGGCAAGAACACTGGAGTGCACTGCTAGGCCCTCCTCCAGGGGATCTTCCCAACCCAGGGATTGAACCCAGGTCTCTCACATTGCAGGCGGATTCTTTACCACCTAAACCACCAAGGAAGCCCAAGAATACTGGAGTGGGTAGCCTATCCCTTCTCCAGGGGATCTTCTTGACCCAAGAATCACCACTACCTTAGAATGTGACTGTATTTGAAGAGGTCTTTAAGGAGGTGATTAGGTTAAATGGGGCCATTGTGTGCGTGCTAAGTCACTTCAGTCCTTTCCAACTCCTTGCCATCCTATGGACTGTAGCCCACCAGTCTCCCCTGGGATTCTCCAGGCAAGAATACTGGAGTGGGTAGCCATGCCCTCCTCCAGGGGAATCTTTCCCATCCAGGGATCGAACCTGCTTCTCCTACGTCTCCTGCATTGGCAGATCAGTTGTTTACCACTAGCACCACCTGGGAAGCCCAGATGAGGCCATTACCTGGGTCTTAATCCAATCTGACTGGGGGCCTCATGAGAAGAGGAAATTTGGACACACATGTCAGGGAGTCCTGCACACAGAGCAAAGACCATGTGAGCACACAGCCAGAGGTGCCAGCATGGGCGAGCTGAGGAGATGGCCTAAGGAAACCAAACCTTCGACACTTTACACCTTAGACTCCAGCCTCCAGAACTGTGAGAAAATAAATCCCTGTTGTTTAGGCGATCCCATCTGTGTCTTTTGTTACAGGAGCCCTCATAAACTAAAACAACAGAGAAAGAAGAAAGGGGCTTGGAGACGTTAGGGAGAAAGGTGAAACCAACAGATGTTGAGCAGAACAAACTAATACACAGATAAGGCTACATTTCCTGGACGAAACGCTACGTTTCCCAGAATTTCTGGCATGAGGGGAACAGGGAGGTGGGTAGGTGGCTGCCAGGCCTGCGCATGGGGCACTGACCCGTGTTTGGCAGCCACCAAGGTGGCAGGCTAGTGATGGAAGGACAGGGTCTTCTGACACCCAGTCCCCAGAGTTATCAGGAACAAGCGACAAACAGCATCGGCAGGATGTTTCCACTAGAGACGCCTCCTGGTGCTGTGGGGTATTTCTGTCTGGCTGCACTGTCCCTGGCTGTATGGCACTCGGTCCTCCCAAATATTTCCAACTTACCCTTCTGTTCAAACTTGCTAGAGAGCACTGCGTTAAGAGCAACTAAGAATCCAGTCTGACAGCAAAGGAGAGCAGTCTGAGAAAGGCTGATGACATGGGCTCACTTTGTAGGTAGAGCAACTTGAAGCGGCTGGTGACCTCACTGTGGCGGAGGGGAGTCCCTAAAGACTTTTAAGCAGAATGATGACAAGCTTAGGTGCTCATGTTAAAAAAAAAAAATCACCTGACTGCACCGTGGCAGAACAGCTGAATTAAGTTCCGCCAGACGGGAGTTGGCAGCTCAGCTAGAGGTTCCTGTTGCTGCTAAGTCACTTCAGTCATGTCTGACTCCATGCGACTCTATAGACGGCAGCCCACCAGGCTCCCCCGTCCCTGGGATTCTCCAGGCAAGAACACCGGAGTGGGTTGCCATTTCCTTCTCCAATGCATGAAAGTGAAAAGTGAAAGCGAAGTCGCTCAGTCGTGTCCAACTCTTAGCGACCCCATGGACTACAGCCTACCAGGCTCCTCCGTCCATGGGATTTTCCAGGCAAGAGTACTGGAGTGGGTTGCCATTGCCTTCTCCAGAGGTTCCTGTAACAACCCACAAAACAGGAAAGATCCCAGCTCTACAGATAAGCTACGTCATACTGAGAGGGTATAAGCGACTGACCCAAAGTCAGCAGGTAAACGGTGTTAAAAACCAAAAATACACTGGTTGTAGTGGGAAAAGAACCCAGGCCTCCCTTCACCTGGGCATCTTCTACCTTCTCCAGGCTCCTTGTCTGTAAGCAGCTGGCGTGGATCAGAGGTCATTTGGACCATGAATGGCTTAGCACCCTGTTAGGGGGAATGAAAGTCCATAAGATGGGATGTAACCCTAGGACTGGGCTTAGAAAGCACAGAATTTTACAGCTGGGGGACCCTTTGAAAAAGTCTATATAATACTATGGGCTTCCCTGGTGGCTCAGATGGTAAAGAATCTAAACTCCCTAAGTTTCATAATGAGGAAACTGAGGCCCAGAAAGGTCTTGCCCAAGACCCTACAATCCTGAAGAAGCAGAGATGGTACTTACTATGGGTTGAATTATGTCCCTGCAAAAGACATGTTGAAGTCCTAACCCGGGGGAATCTGTGAGTGAGGTCTTATTTGGAAATCGGGTCTTTGCAGATGTAATCATGTTAAGATGAAGTCATTCAGTTCAGTTCACTTCAGTTGCTCAGTCATGTGCCACTCTGTAACCCCATGGACTGCAGCACCCCAGGCTTCCCTGTCCACCACCAACTCCCAGAGCTTGCTCAAACTCATGTCCATCGAGTCGGTGATGCCATCCAACCATCACATCCTCTGTCATCCCCTTCTCCTCCTGCCTTTGATCTTTCCCAGCATCAGGGTCTTTTCCAATGAGTCAGTTCTTCCTATCAGGTGGCCAAAGTACTGGAGCTTCAGCATCAGTCCTTCCAATGAATATTCAGGACTGATTTCCTTTAGGATTGACTGGTTTGATCTCCTTGCAGTCCAAGGGACTCTCAAGAGTCTTCTCCAACACCACAGTTCAAAAGTATCAATTCTTTAGCGCTCATCTTTCTTTATGATCCAACTCTTACATCCATAAATGACTACTGGAAAAACCATAGCTTTGACTAGGCAGACCTTTGTCGGCAAAGTAATATCTCTGTTTTCCGATATGCTGTCTAGGTTTGTCATAGCTTTTCTTCCAAGGAGCAAGTGTCTGTTAATTTCATGGCTGCAGTCACCATCTGTGGTGATTTTGGAGCCCAAGAAAATAAAATCTGTCACTGTTTCCATTATTTCCCCATCTATTTGCCGTGAAGTGATGGGACCAGATGCCATGATCTTCGTTTTTTGAATGTTGAGTTTTAAGCCAGTTTTTTCACTCTTCTTTTTCACTTTCATCAAGAGGCTTTTCAGTTCTTCTTCAGTTTCTGCCATAAGGGTGGTGTTATCTGCATATCTGAGGTTATTGATATTTCTCCTGGCAATCTCAATTCCAGCTTGTGCTTTATCCAGCCTGGCATTTCACATGATGTACTCTATATATAAGTTAAATAAGCAGGGTGTCAATATACAGTCTTGATGTACTCCTTTCCCAATTTGGAACTAGTCTGTTGTTCCATGTCCAGTTCTGTTGCTTCTTGACCTGCAATCAGATTTCTCAGGGGGCAGGTAAAGTGGTCTGGTATTCTCATCTCTTGAAGAATTTTCCACAGTTTGTTGTGATCCACACAGTCAAAGGCTTTGGCATAGTCAATAAAGCAGATGTTTTTCTGGAACTCTCCTGCTTTTTCTATGATCCAATGGATTTTGGCAATTTGAATACCAGCTGAGCCACCAGGGAAGCCCCATACTAGATTATGATGGCCCTAAAAACATTTATATAATTGGTGTCCTTATATGAAGAGGAAATTTTGGACACTGAAGGACACATGGGGAGAAGATGGTCATGTGATGATGGAGGCAGAGATCAGAGTGAAGCACCTACAAGCCAAGGAACACAAAAGAGAGCCTGTGTGAGATAACGCATGCATGCGTATGTGCTCAGTTGTGTCCAATTCTCTGTGACCCTGTGGACTGTAGCCCACCAGACTCCTCTGTCCATGGGATTCTCCAGGCAAGAATACTGGAGTGGATTGCCATTTCCTATGTGAGATGACAGAAAATACATATATTTTTCTTTGCCCCCAGTTCTTGGTAGAGAGCTCCTGAACCCTTTGAAGTTTCTTGGGTGACAGGAGCATCTTTTGTGCTAATGAGGAAACTCTGTGTGGGCTTCTTGGTGAGGGCTGGCCACTGGAAAGACTGAGCCATGATTAGCAGCTTGGAATTTTCAGCCCCACCCTCCCGCATTCTCTTGAGAAAAGAGCTGAAAGTGGCATTGACAACTTGTCATGCTTACATGTGCCTCTATAAAATCCCAGAAATATGGGATTTGAAGAGTTTCTAGACATTCACCCCAAGCAGAAGGTCACTGGAACCTCTGATCTGTGGTTGGCTACACAGTCAGAGCACAGGTGACAGCTTAGGCTTTGGACTGGCATCTGAAGTGTGTGTGTGGAGGGTGGGGGAAGGTTGGGGAAGCAGCCTTGTGAGACTGCGCTCTTAACTTGTGGGACCGGAGACTGCCTCTGGGTAGATGCATCAGAACTGAGTTACACTGTAGGACACGCACTGGTGGTCACAGGGAATTGCTTGGTGTGGGGAAACCTCCACACATTTGGTGACTAGAAGAGTCAGAAGTGAAGCAGTCTGTGTGAAAGTAAACGAGAGTCACAGGATGGAGAAAAACACAGCAGGTAAGAACTAGATTTTTCCTTACCTAGGAAGGAAAAATCGGTTTTTCCTTTACAGTTTGCAAATACCAGAATCAAAAGAGGCAAGGAGGGGCTCTCCCCTGCAGGCTTCAGAGGGAGCAGGGCCCTGCTGACACTTCAAACAGACTTCTAACCTTCAGAACTCCTTCTAGTCTTTTTTTCATCCAAGTAATTTTTCTTTTTCCTTTCTCATACCATTTATATTTTTACTCTTTGGACTATAATATGAAAAACATTTTTAACATCTCCATGACCATGTGCTATGCTAAAGTTGCTTCAGTCATGTCTGACTCTTTGTGACCCCATGGACTGTAGCACACCAGGCGCCTCTGTCCATGGGATTCTCCAGGCAAGAATACTGGAGTGGGTTGCCACGGCCTCCTCCAGCGGATCTTCCTGACCCAGGGATCGAACCCATGTCTCTTACATCTCCTGCATTGGCAGGTGGGTTCTTTACCACAAGCACCACCTGGGAAGCCCTATGCTGCTGCTAAGTCGCTTCAGTCGTGTCTGACTCTCTGCGACCCCATAGATGGCAGCCCACCAGTCTCTGCCATCCTTGGGATTCTCCAGGCAAGAACACTGGACTGGGCTGCCATTGCCTTCTCCAATGCATGAAAGTGAAAAGTGAAAGTGAAGTCGCTCAGTCGTGTCTGACTCTTCGTGACCCCATAGACTGCAACCTACCAGGTTCCTCCATCCATGGGATTTTCCAAGCAAGAGTACTGGGGTGGGATGCCATTGCCTTCTCAGGGAAGCCCTATGCATAACCATAATTCACTTGTAATCATTTGTTTATTTGAGGGGACATGTAGGTAGCCTCCTACAGTTTTTATTCTCTATCTAAATAACACTTTGTTCCTAAAGCCTTTTTTTAAAAAAAAAATATTATTTATTTATTTTTGGCTCCTCGGGTCTTTGTTGTTCCATGACATGTGGGAACTTAGTTCCCCAATCAGGGATCAAACCCACATTCCCTGCATCGGAGGGCAGATTTTTCACCACTGGACCACCAGAGAAGTCCCATTCCTAAAGCTTTTATGGCCTTTCCTGGAGATTGAGTCCTACAGATGAAAGATCTAGGTTACAGCATGTTGACACGGCCATGTCATTTTCTGAGAGTTGTAGGAGGTACGAGCCAGGCAGCCATGCCTGATGTGTTCTAGCCGCTTCTTTAAGGACAAGCAGCCCTACCCATGCAGACCTGCCCTCCTTCCTGGGCACCCTCCTTTAACACCAGGCCAAGTGAGCACCCTGCATTTTTGCCTGGAGCTTCGCCGTCTTTCTTGTCTGGGCTGGATTAAGAATCAAATCCATCTTGCCCCTGCCTGTCTCCTGCTTCGCCCTCACCAGTGATGACTGTTCTGTACTCTGGGTTGCCAGCTTGGGCCCCGCCCCACTTCTGGACCGTAAACCCTCTTGAACCTGTGGAATCCCACAGTCACAGTCCTGCAACTTCCCCGGTGGACATAGGGGCTGCTGCCGCCATCCAGGAGGAGAGGGGAAATAATGGGGGATGCAGGAAAGTCTGAGTGATCCGGAGGTAGGGACTATTGGCAGGGACAAGGGGCCCCATTCCTCACTTTGCAGGAAAGGGTGTGGCTTCCGCTTGCCTCTGGGTCAGGCTTCCAGCTCCAAACACTTGTCTTTGGGTTTGGCTGGACAGCGCTAGGGATTTCAGACTAGCCGTCTGTGGGCTTTTGGGGTCAGACGAGATGACTGTCCTCCCTTCTCTGTACCTTGGACTCCCTAAGGGGCCACACTATACTGGCCTGTCTGGAAGAGAACTCACCTCCTCCCCTCCCTTCAACCCTCCCCTGACTCTGTATGGTGGTGGTGGTGGTGGTGGAGGGAAATCACATAAGGCAAGCCCCAGGAACAGGGATGCCCACAGGGGCCCATCTGAGAGGATTTATCTTCAATAGGCACCTAGCAGGCTCAATTATTCTACCAACCAACACCTTCAAGGAACTTTTCCTGCAGCTTCTCAGGTGAGGGAGAGAGGGACAGGGGCCTTGGTGGGCAGGCCCCTGACAATCAACAATGTCCACCAAACCCCCAACCTGTCTCCCTCACCTTAGAAGCCACAGGCAAAATTCTCTAAAGGTGTTCTCTTTGGGGTGTGACTGCCTCCACAAACCCTGAAGGACTAATCTATCATTTCAATCCCGGTGACACGAAGTGGGCGTGGAATTCTGTACCTGCTTGTATCCAGTCTGACCCTTGACCCAGCACAGCCTCCTACACCTCCTCTGGCTCATAGTTTTGAGCAAACAACACACCTACCCTCCTATATCAAATAATGTGTAAAATAACATAACTATATTCCCTACTGACCTGAAAGAGACTTGGGACCTCAGGGTTGATCTGCTGGCCAGGGAAGGCCATGGGAGGGAGAGTCCCTTCACCCCTCTTCACCCATCCCCCTGCCAAAGCTGGAAACTCAGTAGAAGAGCCAGAAGGCTCATCCCCAGATTTTATGCTCTGCTGTTGCTGCTGCTGCTGCTAAGTCGCTTCAGTCGTGTCCGACTCTGTGCAACCCCATAGACAGCAGCCCACTAGGCTCCCCCGTCCCTGGGATTCTCCAGGCAAGAACACTGGACTGGGCTGCCATTTCCTTCTCCAATGCATGAAAGTGAAAAGTGAAAGTGAAGTCGCTCAGTCGTGTCTGACTCTTTGCAACCCCATAGACTGCAGCCCACCAGGCTCCTCCGTCCATGGGATTTTCCAGGCAAGAGTACTGGAGTGGGGTGCCATTGCCTTCTCCGATGCTGTGCTGTTAGGTTAGCATAAATGTTCAGTGTGAACATCAATGTTAAAAGAACTTTTCAAATCTAATTTCCCTCCTGCAGCTGCTTTTTCCTTCATCTTCTACCTTGGTCCCATATGCCTGGTTTTCATCTGGACTCTTGCTTGCTGTGGGAAAAGCCGCATGTGGTGACGTGGAAGGAGTGAGGATGGAGACTGCTCAGAGTCTGCTTGAATTTATGGTAGTGGGTATCTTTGCCCCTCTTCTTTCTGGAATGGCTAAAACTTTTTATGCTTACCAAAGTGAAGGAAAATAATTTATTTGCTATCAACTTCGATAGATTCAGGGTTTCCCTGGTGGTTCTGTGGTAGAGAACCCACCTGCCAATGCAGGAGATGCAGGTTTGATCCCTGGGTCAGGAAGATCCCTTGGAGTAGCAAACAGCAACACATTCTAATATTCTTGCCCAGTAAATCCCATGGACAGAGGTTCCCAGTGGGCTGCAGTCCAGGGGGTTACAAAAGAGTTGAACACGACTTAGGACTAAACAGCAACAGCAATAACACGATAGATTCAGCCACAACTGAAACAAAATGATCTAAAAAGTACTTCAGCATCAATTGTTCGATTTATATAATATTAATACTCATAAGGTAACCAGTTGTCCCCCAATATTTTCAATATGATCAGTAAAAACTTTAGAATTTTGAGGCTGAACACTACATAGAAATAACATGTGACTGGATGGAAGGTTTGGAAAATAAAACTCCAGATTTGTGAAAAGAAACAACACAGCTGACCCCTAAACAACAGGGGATCCAGGGCAAAGACCCCTGAGCTGTTGAAAATTCACATGTAACTTTACAGCTGGCCCTCCGTATCCAGGGTTCTCTAAACAAGGACTCAACCAACCACACGGCCACACGGGGCTCTGGGCAAGCGACCTCATCTTTCTGCCCCTCGGTTTCCTCATCTGATAGAGGGATAATAATACCCACCCTGCAGTGGGCAGCCTGAGTGGCTTCGATCCTGCTCCATCACCCACTGGTCCAGATCCTGAGCAAGCTACTTAGCCTCTTTGAACTTCCTATTCCCCTTTCAGAAAGGGCGGTAAGGTGGGACCACCGACCTGTCGGACTGTTGGGAGGACTAAAAGAGACAGCGTCCAGGACTGGTGCACGGCAGAGGCTTAACAAACAAAGGCTTTCTCCTTGCTCACGGGTTATTGTAAAGAATACAGGAGATGATGCATTAATCGGACGAGCTTGGGGGACTACAAAACACCCTTCTGTTGTTTTAAGACATCATAGTTAAATCCTAGACGCTTCGTATTTTAGTAAGTTGTTTTAAAGAAGCTGTCCTCTAAAGGGTAGCCGCCCGCCCGCACTCCACACGAGCTAGCCGAGCGAGATTCTCCTCCTTGCCCGTACCCCCAGCCCCTCTTTTCTAGCTAAAGCTCACCCCCAGCCACCGCCCCCCACCCCCCCACCCCCACCCCCCCCGCCCCAGCTCTCTGTCCACGACACGCGCGGCTCGGCCCAGAGGGGCCCCAGCCCGCCCGATCGCGGCTCAGGTAAGCCGGCGGCCGCCGCGCACCCGCCCCGGCTGTGTCCGGAGACGCTCCGGCGCGCTCACCCTCTTAACTAGGAAGCCCTCCTTGAGCACGCCGTCCTCCATGGCACCGTCCCGCGCCGCCCGCTCCTCCGTTCCCGCGGCGCCCAGGAAGCGCCTCCGACCCGGCGCGGCGCCGCCCTCTGGCCCGCGCCCAGAGCCCGAGGCTGCGGGGCCTCCCGGGCAGGAAGTCAGTCCAGGTTGGGATTTCTAATGTGCTTCCCCCGCCGAAGGTGCCCTGAGGTCCGTGGTTAGTCCTCCAGTTGCTGAGCCTGCCAGCCGTTCGCGTCCCGCCCCGGCTGCCTCCATCCAGATGTCCCCTGCGCGCTGGGCACCTCTTACCCTTCCGTCTCTGCCCATCTGCCGCCACTCCCAGCCTTAACCAGGTGCCTGCCTGGCACCCACTTCATTGCTCTTGACTAATACTTAGGGAATCAAGCTGATCGGAAAGGATTTCAAGAATCTGGGGTCATCCCTGAGCTCTATAGAAATAGGGGATGGGAGAGTGGATGAGGTGCGCCAGATAGGGAACGTAATCCTGGCCTCTGGTAGGCGCAGAGAAATGTTCCCATTAGCGAGGTCACGGGTTTAAGGAAGCAGGCACCATCTTCAGGGGCCCTCTGGCCCCATAATACTCCTCTCTGCCAAAAAGGCTGGAACTGAACTTTCCATGCTGCTAAGTCACTTCAGTCGTGTCCAACTCTGTGCGACCCTATAGACGGCAGCCCACCAGGCTCCCCCATCCCTGGGATTCTCCAGGCAAGAACACTGGAGTGAGTTGCCATTTGAACTTTCCATGATTAGGGGCAAAATTTAAGGGAGAGCCAGGGAACCCAGTAATCTAGATAAATAAAATGTTAACACAACATTTAAAATATGTTAAGTGTTTTTGAAATTTTTTAAATAAAAATTAAGGCCAAAAAAATCCATGTTTAACAAAATGTCAAAAACAGGAAAGCATCCATAATACTGAACCTGTCCTTACGACGCTGTCCCTTTATCCATTGTTTGCCCCAGCATGAAGGGCCCTATTAGGACTGTTCATCAGGACAGGAAAAGGCCCCAGATGCCTAAAAGGGAAGAGAAAGCTCTAGATTGGGAGAAGATGCCCCTGGGTGCCTTTCAAAACCAACCGGGAACCCACCCCTAAAGCACAGTGGGTGCCCCTGCCCTAGAAATGGCCCCCTTCAGCCTTCTGTACAGACTGACTTTTGGATCTCAGAGGAGTACAAAATGAAAGGGGCTTTCATTTCATTTCAGGATGAACATCAACTCCACACCTTCTAAAGCCAGACGTGTATTAGGTTCAGTTCAGTCGCTCAGTCATGTCCGACTCTTTGCGACCCCATGGACTGCAGCACACTAGGCTTCCCTGTCCATCACCAACTCCCAGAGCTTACTCAAACTCATGTCCATTGAGTTGGTGATGCCATCCAACCATCTCATCCTCTAACGTCCCCTTCTCCTCCTGCCTTCAATCTTTCCCAGCATCAGGGTCTTTTCCAATGAGTCAGTTCTTGGCATCAGGTGGCCAAAGTATTGGAGCTTCAGCTTCAGCATCAGTCCTTCCAATGAAGATTCAGGACTGATTTCCTTTAGGATGGACTGGTTGGATCTTCTTGCTGTCCAAGGGACTCTCAAGAGTCTTCTCCAACACCACTGGGTTCTAATTAATGTACAACACACCATAAGGTGAGTTTATTATCCCATTCTTTCCAGCCAAGGAAACTGAAACTTGAAGCAGTTAAATAACTTACCCAAGGTAGCACAAGCTTGGATTTTAACCCCAGGACAGTGTGAATGCACTTGTTTCTCACATCAAGAGCTGGGAAGAGGAGGAAAGAATAATCTGAGCTGTGAAAACTTGCTGGACTCAAACCCAGGACATGAGAAATTGGAATGGGAAATTCTTATTGGCTCTGAAAGTGAAAGTGAATGTCACTCAGTCATGTCTGACTCTTTGCGATCCCCTGGACTATACCATCTATGGAATTCTCCAGGACAGAATACTGGACTGGGTAGCCTTTCTCTTCTCCATGGGATCTTCCCAACCCAGGAATCAAACCAGGGTCTTCTGCATTGCAGGAGGATTCTTTACGAAATCAATTATGAGGGAAGCCCTTTTGACTCTAACTTTGGTCTGTTACTCTCCTTCTTCCTCTCAGATGCTGGGGGGCAGCGAGTTGGCACAGAGGTTGTTTTGGTTTTACCTAGACACAACTTTCTGAGTCTTAGAAGAGTGGCATTTTCTTTGGCAAGAGGATTTCCTGAATGAGTTCACAAAAATGGGAAAGGGGGAAGGATTGGTTCTTTCTCTTGACCGTGTCCCTGCTAGGAGGGAGTTAAGGCCTCTGCATACTTAGAACCTACTTCTTGTCCTAGAAAAGCCCCTGGTCCAGCCCACCCTGAGTCTGACTCACTGGACCCAGAGCCTGAGTCACACCCCTTCCTCCCCAGGCTGTGGTGGCTAAGCCACGAGTCTACCAAGAAACCACAGTGACATAAACCAGACTCAACCACAGGCAAAAGGAGGGAGACACAGGAAGCAGACACACAGTGGCAAACAGCTGAGACTAGGGGAAGGAAGCAGGAAAGGGAAGGAAATTCAGGACAAAGGAACTTGTCTTATTGTTCCAAGGATTGTCTTATTGTTTCATTTCCCTGTCAGGTCCAAAGGTTGATGTGGAAGGGACCCTGACTCTCCTAAAAGGGCCAGCTAATGTTTGGAATGTGTAAGCTGTAGACAGCTCTAGGGTCAGTATGTCAGATCAGATCAGTCGCTCAGTCGTGTCCGACTCTTTGCGACCCCATGAACCGCAGCACGCCAGGCCTCCCTGTCCATCACCAGCTCCCGGAGGTCACCCAAACTCATACCCATCGAGTCAGTGATGCCATCCAGCCATCTCATCCTCTGTCGTCCCCTTCTCCTCCCGCCCTCAATCCCTCCCAGCATCAGAGTCTTCTCCAATGAGTCAACTCTTCGCATGAGGTGGCCAAAATACTGGAGTTTCAGCTTTAGCATCATTCCTTCTAAAGAAATCCCAGGGCTGATCTCCTTCAGAATGGACTGGTTGGATCTTCTCGCAGTCCAAGGGACTCTCAAGAGTCTTCTCCAACACCACAGTTCAAAAGCATCAATTCTTCGGCGCTCAGCCTTCTTCACAGTCCAGCTCTCACATCCATACATGACCACAGGAAAGACCATAGCCTTGACTAGGCGAACCTTTGTTGGCAAAGTAATGTCTCTGCTTTTGAATATGCTATCTAGGTTGGTCATAACTTTCCTTCCAAGGAGTAAGCGTCTTTTAATTTCATGACCGCAGTCACCATCTGCAGTGATTTTGGAGCCCAGAAAAACAAAGTCTGACACTGTTTCCACTGTTTCCCCATCTATTTCCCATGCAGTGATGGGACCAGATGCCATGATCTTCGTTTTCTGAATGTTGAGCTTTAAGCCAACCTTTTCCCTCTCCACTTTCACTTTCATCAAGAGGCTTTTTAGCCCCTCTTCACTTTCTGCCATACGAGTCGTGTCATCTGCATATCTGAGGTTATTGATATTTCTCCCAGCAATCTTGATTCCAACTTGTGTTTCTTCCAGTCCAGCATTTCTCATGATGTACTCTGCATATAAGTTAAATAAACATGGTGACAATATGCAGCCTTGGGTGGAGGTAATTCACAGTCTGATGCAAAATTCCACCATTAGAGACTCACTCCTTTGGCTATAGCTAAGAATTCCATTTAAGGTCTTTCCTGGTGGCTAGGTGGTAAAGAATCCACCTGCCAATGCAGGAGACCTAGGTTTGATCCCTGGTCCCAGAAGATCCCACATGCCATGGAACAATGAAGCCCATGCACCACAACTACTGAGCCTGTGCTCTAGAGCCCAGAAACCACAACTGCTGATCCCACGTGCCACAACTACTGAAGCCTGCACACTTAGAGCCCATGCTCTGCAACTGGAAAAGCCACCAAATTGAGAAGTTGCACACTGCAACGAAGAATAGGCCCCACTCACTGCAACTAGAGAGAAGCCTGTACAGCAGTGAAGACCCAGCACAGCTGATAAATATTTTTTTAAAAATAATTCCATTTAAGATACTTACAGTAGAAAAAGATAAATCATGGTGCTTATTCATGACGAATACCTTGACCCACTGAGTTTATTAAAATCACAGAATCAGAATCTAAGCCTTAAATCATCTAATCCAGTACTTTCTTTTATAAATTACTTGTCCACGGTCCCACAGCCAGTTAGTGGCAAAGCCAGGACCAGAAAACAAGCTAACAAGACTTCCTCCTGATGCAAATGCAGGGGCATTTTCTCCAGCAGTGTCCTACATCAAAGCAGGGCTGCAGTGAGGGATTAACTGTCTGCAAAACCAGAAAAGACTTTAAACAATGTTTCCTAAGTTTGTTTCTGATCATAAAAGTAATCTGTGCTCATTATTGAAAATGTAGAAAATACCAAAAAGAATAAAACCACTTAAATCCCATCACCTAGACAGGTGCCGAGTATTTTTACATGCACGTATATATTTTATATAGTTTATATAATTATGGGCTTACCTCATAGCTCAGTTGGTAAAGAATCCACCTTCAATGAAGGAGACCCTGATTCGATTCCTGGATTGGGAAGATCCGCTGGAGAAGGGATAGGCTACCCACTCCAGTATTCTTGGGCTTCTATATATATTAATTTTATTTAAAAATTTAAGCCCTCCCTTTTTTCATTTGTGATAGCTAATAAGCATCTCCTCAAATCATTAAAAACAATTCAAAAACATAACTTTAATGGCTGCATAATATTTCATCATGCCTGAGTCAGAATGGATTTAATCATTTCCATTTAGTTTGAACTTCCTGTTTCACTGTGTAAATGATGCTGTGTTAAATATCTCTGTACAAAAGATTTTGCTACATCCCTGATTCTTTCAGATAAATGTCTAGAGCTTAATTTTAAGTTAAAGGTATACATTCTTTTAATTCTTGATACATATCTCCAAGCTGCTTTCTAGCAACATACCACTTTTCTAGATGCCCTCACCAGCAGCACATACTAATGCTGGCCTCTGGTGTCTATACCAGCACCAAGTGCCATGTTTTTACAAAGCTGCTGACTCTTTCAGACTCAATACAGACCATCCCCACTTGCCTATGCTCTATTTTATCTCTGTTGGGGATGGACCCCTACTCCCTAGTGGCAGCCAACTGGAGGAGGGGTCCCCCTGGAAGAGACTCAGAACAGGGAAGTTGGTGGGGAGGGCAGTGAGAGACCCAGAGCAGGGCAACACTCACAGAAAAAGGAGGGCTTGCATTTAAGAGCTTAGGCAGAGACTAGAAAGCGGGAGGAGAAAGGAGCTAGAAATGCAGACAGCAGGAAAAGCTGGAAGTGAAATTTTGCCCAAATCTGGGCTTTGCTTAAGGCCATCAAATTGTCCTGTGAGAAACATATTCATTCATTCACCCTTCAGTTCATCCATTCACTGGAACAGGAGGCTCATATTGAGTATATCCTGTGTACGAGGCACAAACCAGTTGCCGTGGGCAATACACGGACCCTCACCCCAGGTCTCACATATTCAGTGTAAACAGGTACCATTTTGATTAACCATAAATATCTCTCTGGTCTGCTGCAGTTAACAGGGCAGGCCCACCAGCACACAGTGAATGCAGTGATCCAGAGCATTGCCACTCATAGCATCTGTGGTGACAACCAGCGATTTCCATTGCCTCTGAGTCATAGACAAGATGTGGTCCTACTTTCATGAAGAAAACAGCTTCCACCACATGCAACTTATCAGAGACTTCTACATCACCCAAACCGGTCTGTATCCTATTCCGTGAAATAAGGCCAGGCCATCACTCCTGCACTTGAGTGTCATGGCCATGTCCAGCTCCCATAAGCTTCCAAACTTACTCTCAATTTCTTATCTATCAAACAAATCACTCTTGAAAAGCATTGCTCTAGAGCTCAGGCCCTGGAATCTAAAGCATGGCTTTCAATCCTACTTCTGTCACTGTATGACCTTTGCTAAGTTACTTATCTTCTCTGATCCTCATTTTCCTAATGGGTAAAATGGGATAACAATAGTACTTACCTCTCAGGGGTATTGGGCCAAATAAGTGAGATCATGAAGGTAAACTGTGTGGAGCAGTCCACCTAGTAAGAACACAAAATCTCTCCGTTCCATTTGACCTCAACCCTGTGAGGTTATTAGAAGGAATCTTGATAGTAAATACCTCCAGAGTCATGGGTAAAATACAAAACATGGGCAGAGAATAGAGTAGGAAGTTTATATTTACTGTATTCCTGTGGATGTGTACTAAGTAGCTTCAGTCATGTCTGACTCTCTGCAACCCCATGGACTGTAGCCCACCAGGCTCCCCTGTCCATGGGATTCTCCAGGCATGAATACTGGAATGGGTTGCCATTTCCTCCTCTAGGCGATCTTCCTGACCCAGGGATCAAAGCAGCATCTCTTACATCTCCTGTGTTACTGTATTCCTGCTGCTACTGCTAAGTCACTTCAGTCGTGTCCAACTCTGTGCGACCCCATAGACGGCAGCCCACCAGGCTCCCCTGTCCCTGGGATTCTCCAGGCAAGAACACTGGAGTGGGTTGCCATTTCCTTCTCCAACACATGAAAGTGAAAAGTGAAACTGAAGTCGCTCAGTTGTGTCCAACCCTCAGCAACCCCATGGACTGCAGCCTTCCAGGCTCCTCCATCCATGGGATTTTCCAGGCAGGTGTACTGGAGTGGGGTGCCATTGCCTTCTCTGACTGTATTCCTACCATGTGCCAAAGACTTAACATTTACTACTCATTTAATCCTCAAATTTCTCAGTGAACTAGGTATTACACCCATTCTGTAGATGTAAATGAAGATTCAGAGAAGGTAGGTAAATAACTTGGACAACATCACACAACTAGTATGTGACTGAGTCCAGGTTAAAATAGAGGCCTGTCTGATTCCAACTCTGTTTCTTTTCACCACTTCACACTGTCTCCTTTGCCCGAAGGATGTTCTTAGAAGGAATCCGCTTGGCCTAAGTCAGGTCTACCGCCATGGTAGACTGCATCCAGATCAGATCAGATCAGATCAGTCGCTCAGTCGTGTCCAACTCTTTGCAACCCCATGAATCGCAGCATGCCAGGCCTCCCTGTCCATCACCAACTCCCGGAAATCACTCAGACTCACATCCATCGTGTCAGTGATGCCATCCAGCCATCTCATCCTCTGTCGTCCCCTTCTCCTCTTGCCCTCAATCCCTCCCAGCATCAGAGTCTTCTCCAATGAGTCAACTCTTCGCATGAGGTGGCCAAAGTACTGGAGTTTCAGCTTTAGCATCATTCTTTCCAAAGAAATCCCAGGGCTCATCTCCTTCAGAATGGACTGGTTGGATCTCCTTGCACTCCAAGGGACTCTCAAGAGTCTTCTCCAACATCACAGTTTAAAAGCATCAATTCTTTGGCGCTCAGCCTTCTTCACAGTCCAGCTCACATCCATACATGACCACAGGAAAAACCATAGCCTTGACTAGACGGACCTTTGTTGGCAAAGTAATGTCTCTGCTTTTGAATATGTGATCTAGGTTGGTTATAACTTTCCTTCCAAAGAGTAAGCGTCTTTTAATTTCATGACTGCAGTCACCATCTACAGTGATTTTGGAGCTCAGAAAAATAAAGTCTGACACTGTTTCCACTGTTTGCCCATCTATTTCCCATGAAGTGATGGGACCGGATGCCATGATCTTCGTTTTTTGAATGTTGAGCTTTAAGCCAACTTTTTCACTCTCCACTTTCACTTTCATCAAGAGGCTTTTAGTTCCTCTTCACTTTCTGCCATAAGGGTGGTATCATCTGCATATCTGAGGTTATTGATATTTCTCCTGGCAATCTTGATTCCAACTTGTGTTTCTTCCAGTCCAGCGTTTCTCATGATGTACTCTGCATATAAGTTAAATAAACAGGGTGACAATATACAGCCTTGATGTACTCCTTTTCCTATTTGGAACTAGTCTGTTGTTCCATGTCCAGTTCTAACTGTTGCTTCCTGACCTGCATACAGATTTCTCAAGAGGCAGATCAGGTGTTCTGGTATTCCCATCTCTTTCAGAATTTTCCACAGTTTGCTGTGATCCACACCATCAAAGGCTTTGGCATAGTCAATAAAGCAGAAATAGATGTTTTTCTGGAACTCTCTTGCTTTTTCCATGATCCAGTGGATGTTGGCAATTTGATCTCTGGTTCCTCTGCCTTTTCTAAAACCAGCTTGAACATCAGGAAGTTCACGGTTCACATATTGCTGAAGCCTGGCTTGGAGAATTTTGAGCATTACTTTACTAGCGTGTGAGATGAGTGCAATTGTGTGGTAGTTTGAGCATTCTTTGGCATTGCCTTTCTTTGGGATTGGAATGAAAACTGACCTTTTCCAGTCATTGTTCCCAAATTATTCACCGCCCAATCCCTGTGATAGAATTAGACATTCCTGTGCCAAGTCGCATGCAAATGACTTGGGATGCGTCACCTGACTTGCTTTGACCAATGAAGCGTCAGCTGCATATCCCAGCAGGCCTTTAAGCACCATCACTTGATACCACTATTGCTCTTTCCCTGTACCACAGCCCAGCATGGCCCACGGAGAGGCTGCTCCTACAGCTTGAGTCCATTAATGAAGACAGCAGGGGAAGAAGGCTAGAGTCAAAGAGAGTCAGAAGCAAGCCTTTGTTGTTATACACTGAGGTTTGGGGAGCAGGGCTGTTTGCTCCAAAGGTATAACTTAGTGAAAGCTGACTGATACCACCTCTCGATCCCAGCTGCTGCCGGCTCTCACCATAACGGATGCTACAGGGCAATGCCAAAAGAAATACATGACTTGGAACATCTCTCTGACATGAAGGGGTGCTGTGCCCTCCCATGAACACTCTGAAGCTCACTTCCCTATTCCACTGGAAAAGCTGGAACACCTTGAGAGGATTGTCTGTCTCTTCAGGGTGCTCCGTCAGCCTTTGGTGTGGGAGAGCCCAGACTTTCTGCTTTCCCACAGGACCACCAACCCTCCCTACCCCTCAGCACCCAGCCCTGAAGGAGAAATGCCCAGGCAGCTGTCTCCTGCCTGGGAGATGGGGGTGGAGCCGGATACAGAGCATGACTCAGCTGGGCGCAGGCAGACTGGGACCTGTTTAATGTAGATAAGGGCCCTCTCCTCCTTCTCTTTCCTCTTCCTTCCTCTTCCCTCCTCACTCCCTTCCTTAAATGTTATTCCTGGAGGTTAGACTTGCTTTTTGTTTATTTCATGTGAGTAAAAGAGAAAGGGGGGCTTCCCAGGTGGCTTACAAGTGGTAAAGAACCTGCCTGCCAATGCAGGAGACTAAGAGTTGTAGGTTTGATCCTTGAGTCGGGAAGATCTCCTGGAGGAGGGCATGGCAACCCACTCCTGCCTGGAGAATCCCAAAGACAGAGGACCCTGGTGGGCTACAGTTCATGGGGTCGCAAAGAGACAACTGAAGCGACCTAGCAGGCACACAGGCAAGGGAAAGGGGCAGAACCTCGGCCTGGGAATGTCTGAGAAACCCCAGCAGGAAGTGAGTGGCTGTGGTGCCTTGTGTTGGCCAAGCTGTATCACACCTGGTCGCATCTGCTCTCCAGGCCTCAGGCTCCCACCTGGCAGTTCATCAGAACCACCTGCAAGGCTGTGACCAGCCCCACCCAGGGCCCTGGCTCAGGGCACTAAAGGTTGTGTTCTGCATGACAAGGGCCTATTGTGGGGGCTGAAGGGCAGTCCCTGCCCCCCAGTCCTTGATCCCTGAGCCCCAGGGTTCTTCACCTAGAGGCTTTGTCCACTTGACAAACAGGGCTGCATCTGCATTTTCTACTTCATACAAAAGTGGCAGGGGCCATGCCCATCCCCAGGAGATTCTGCTTCGTGGATTGGGGAAATCCTCACTTGAGAAATCTCTGCAGGTGAGCAAAGACTCTCTGAAGGTAAGTGGCTCTGGGAACCTAACTCTGGAAAATCACTAGGCTTCGCAGCCCTCCTATGGTCAGGGACCTCTCAGCTCCAGCCACCACGAGTGGCAGCTGAAGGTTAGTACCCTTTGCTGATTCAGAGCCCCAACGAGGCACTGCCCCCAGGGGTCTCTGCCTCTTCCAGGTGATGTGAATGGTTTGAGATCCATTCAGGTGAGCCATCTTCAGCCTGGTCTCCCACCTGCACTCTTGCCTCCAGAAAAGCCAAGATCCCGACACACTCGACTTTTCCCACGTCCGGGGTTCTTGGTTGCAGAATGAAGCCAGTCCCAACAATTGTAGAGCTGTGACCTCAGAGGTATGTGAGGGGTAAAGGGTTGCTATGAGCTTCCTAGGGTTAAACATGGCAAGAGGTGACCAAAGGACTGGATGGTGACTCTGAACAATCACGCTCTTTTTTTGAAGTACCCTGTACAGGAGTTACTCTAACCAGAAATCCCCAGGACTGGAGCCTGGCACTTCTCAGCATCCCACATGTGCAGCTTGGATGGCACCGCCAGCTAATCGAGACCTCTCACTTTCAACTTTCACTTTCCCCCACTTTTACTTTTCAATTTTTTTTTTTACTTTTAAGGGAGGGACACATCTCAAAATCCTGTAGTTGTGGAGTCAGCACCCGAGAGCACGTGCCTCCTTAAATTTTTTTGCCCTCAGCTTCTTAGTCTCAAGGAGTCTTTAGTCCGCTGAGTCTTAATCCCAACCCAGAGTTGTAGTGTCCTCCGAATTAGCTAGTGCTTCTGACAGCCTGTGGGATGCCCAACCACGCTGTAGTAGAATTTAGGACTCTTAGAAGCTCACTTCCCAGAAAAGGGATGAACTGCCTCTCACTTGAAGATCAGAAATTGAGGTCTTTTCTGTGCAATCAGGGACTTTCCAGGTGGTTCAGTGGTAAAGAATCCATCTGCCAGTGCAGGAGACTAAGAAGACCCAGGTTTGAACCTTGGGTTAGGAAGATCCCCTGGAGGAGAAAATGGCAACTTGCTCTACTATTCTTGCATGGACAGAGGAGCCTGGTGGGCTACAGTCCATGGGGTTGCAAAGAGTAGGAACTGATTAGAGTGACTGAGCACGTAGGCCTGTGAAATCAATGATACATTTCTGATAAAAGCAGATGTGGAAGGAAATGGACGACAGTGACTGAGGTCGCAGGCTCTGGATGTGATCTGCCTCTCGAGGGCTGTGCCCAGCCCTGGGCTCTGAACTTCTAACTAGCTCTCAGATGATGAGACTGTGGTTGGTCAGGGACCAGAAGTGTCAGTTGCTCAGCTACTCTCGAGGGGAGACCAGCAATGTAAGTTGCAGGGCCCAATAAAAAATGAAAAGGTAGGCTCCTGGTTCAAAGATTAAGAACTCCAAGACATTGACAGCAGAGTATTATAACGATTGCCAGGCCTTTTGCCCCTTACCTGAGCCTCATAGGGTTGTTGGGAGGATTAAGGGTCAGCCATGGAAAGCACTTCGAAAGCCCATATCCAGGATGTGCCTGGTAAATCCTTGATAGTGTTCGTGATCATTATTGTCCAGTCCCCAAAAGCCTTGACTATCAGACCATGGGTTGGTATGCATACCAACCTTCAGTTTACAGGAGAGGAAATGGAGCCCCACAGCAGGAGTTTGAAGAATAAACATTGGGTGGATGGATGACAGGCCTCCAGACATCAGCTATGGCTTTCCCTTCCGGTTGGCATTCTCGGTGGGGGGAGAATGTGATAACAGCACAAAGATAACCCTGCATCTCTCAGAGATGCTGGGGAAAACCTGGACCTGATGGGGGAGGGTTGACCCTATGTGAATACAAGGGTAACCATTGTATTGTTCACCTGTTGGACTTCTAGCCCAACAGGTAGGTTCTGAGCCCACTGATAGGAGCATGGAATTATGCAGAAACAGCAGAGATGCCGTCAAACATGGGCCCTGAAACAGATCCAGGCTGCTGTACTATGTGCGTTCATGATCTGCTTTTCATAGTTTTTCTGTCTCCTCTCTTATTGCCAGTTGCCACTTCTCATGCTGTCAGGGTGCCCATCTCTGTTGGCTACTCTATAAATTGCTTACAATCTGATTAGACTCAGACAACTAACCTGGGTTATTAGATGGTGCTTTCAAAAAAAGATAAGTGGTGTCTGAAAGCATTAGTGCTGCTATCATATGACATCAATTTCTCCGGGCTTTCCCTTTTTCCCCTGATTACTGATGGTGCGCTTTGTTTCGCAGGTGAGTGAGGTTGCCAGATATTGAATTCTAGATGAATGCGTTATCACTGCAACAATAAGGAAATTGATCAGTTCAGTTCAGTCGCTCAGTCGTGTCCAACTCTTTGCGACCCCATGAATTGCAGCACGCCAGGCCTCCCTGTCCATCACCAACTCCCAGAGTTCACCCAAACTCATGTCCATCAAGTCGGTGATGACATCCAGCCATCTCATCCTCTGTTGTCCCCTTCTCCTCCTGCCCCCAATCCCTCCCAGCATCAGAGTCTTCTCCAATGAGTCAGCTCTTCCAATGAGGTGGCCAAAGTACTGGAGTTTCAGCTTTAGCATCATTCCCTCCAAAGAAATCCCAGGGCTGATCTCCTTCAGAATGGACTGGTTGGATCTCCTTGCAGTCCAAGGGACTCCCGAGAGTCTTCTCCAATACCACAGATCAAAAGCATCAATTCTTTGGCGCTCAGCCTTCTTCACAGTTCAACTCTCACATGCATACATGACCACTGGAAAAACCATAGCCTTGACTAGGTGAACCTTTGTTGGCAAAGTAATGTCTCTGTTTTTGAATATGCTATCTAGGTTGGTCATAACTTTCCTTCCAAGGAGTAAGCGTCTTGAAAATTGATAGCAGGTTTTTAAAAATTACTGCCATCATTACTGTTTTGGTTGTCATTATTAGGATTTTAAAAACTGACAGTTTCTGAGGTCATTCTGAGAACCAGAGCAGCTCTTCCTTTCTAAGTCAGGGTAATCCGTGCTAAGATGGCAGTTGTACTTCTAGGGCCACCAGCAGGCAACTTATGTTGAGGACAGCTGGGTGCTGAGATGCCCAGACCTCAGCTTTGTGTACACCCCAAACCAGGGCATAGATCGTGGCCACCTCCCCCCCTCCCTCTCTCCTGTCTCCCTCTGACACTGCTCAGGTATCTTGTCATTGGCTTAGGACAGGAGAAGTGGGTGAGGCTGGGGTCAACCGTGTCAGGCAGCCCTGAAGACAGAGCAAGGCAGTTGTTTTCTCCCAGAATGGACCTCCCCACCACCCTCTCCAGCATGACCCCGCTGGTCTCAGGGACCCCTCTTCCAAAGCCCCCCAGCTACCCCCAGACACAGCTGTGGCTCAGCCCTGTGCCTCACCGCAGCTTACTAGTAACAATAATAGTAATAGTTGCCATATTTGGAGTTGCGTGCTAAGTGGTCCATTAATCCTAACAGCCCTATGGGATAGGTGCTGGTTTTCTTTGATTTACAGGTAAAGAAACAGAAGTAACTTGCCAAGGCTGTTCGGGCCTTGGTCCAGGAGTGGGATGATAAGTAAAATAAACAGACCTCCTGTTTACATGTGGCCCTTTTCTCTAAGCCAGCATTAGCCAATAAAACCATCTTTGCTGATGGAAATGTTTTATATCTGCTCTGTCCGATACCACTCATGGTTATGGAGCACTTAAAATGTGGCTTAGTGTGAGGAACTGAAGTTTACATTTTATGTCAATTACAATTTAAGTAGCCACAGGTGACCAGTGGCTAGCAAACCGGACCATGTAGATCTTGACCTACAAGAAATCATCTTGTTTTCCAAATTAAAACTCAGGACCCAGGGTCCAATATATGGGAGTAGACATGTCGGGTAAAATATTTGACATTTAGAATGGATGCTCGGCTTCCCTGGTGGCTCAGGGGTAAAGAATCAACCTGCCAGTGCTGGAGACGTGGGTTTGATCCCTGGTTCAGGAAGATGTCGCATGCCGCAGAGCAGCCAAGCCTGTGTGTCCCAAGTACTGAGCCTCTGCTCTAGAGCCCGTGTTCCACAACAAGAGAAGCCACCGCAATGAGAAGCCTGTGCACTTCAAGGAAGAGCAGCCTGCTCTGGCCGCAACTAGAGAAAGGCCCACACAGCAACCAAGTCCCAGCACAGCCAAAAATAAATGAATAAAATGTTTCTAAAAGTTATTCAGAGACTAGATGCTAATTCCTGGACACTAGGTCTATGCTTGACCCCTTTGTTGTTTTTCAGTCACTAAGTTGTGCCCAACTCTTTGCAATCCATGGACTGCAGCACACCAGGCTTCCCTGTCCTTCACTATCTCCCCGAGTTTGCTGAAATTCATGTTCATTGAATCGGTGATGTTATCTAACCATTTTGTCTTCTGCCACCCTCTTCTCCTTTTGCCCTCAATCTTTCCCAGCATCAGGGTCTTTTTCAATGAGTTGGTTCTTCGCATCAGGTGGCCAAAATATTGGAGCTTCAGCTTCAGAATCAGTCCTTCCAATGAATATTCAGTACTGATCTCCTTTAGGATTGACTGATTTGATCTTGCAATCCAAGGGCCTCTCAAGAGTCTTCTGCAGCACCACAGTTTGAGAGCACAGCCTTGTTGTAGCGAATGGGCTTGCATAATTCAGTAAAGCTGTAAGCCCTACCGGGCAGGGCCACCCAAGATGGATGGGTCACAGTGAAGAGTTCTAACAAAACGTGGTCCACTGGAGGAGCAAATGGGAACCCGCTCCAGTAGTTTTGCCTTGAGAACCCTATGAACAGTATAAAAAGGCTTGAGCTCCAGCTTAGGCTTCAAATTCTCTCTTTGGGACTTCCCTGGTGGTCTAAGGTTAAGTCTCTGTGCTTCCATTGCAGGGGGCCCAGGTTCCAGCCCTGGTCAGGGTACTAGGATCCTGCATGTCATACAGCCAAAAAAAAAAAGTAAAAATCTCCTATTTCTCCTTCTTTCATGTATTTTTACTTCAAATCCTCACAGAAACTCTATAAAGAAAATAATCTTACTCACTTTTTGCTGATGAGGCAACTGAGGCTCAGAAAGCTTAGTGGTGGCCAGATCATGCCCCTAGAGCTGTCTAGTTCCAAAGCCCAGCTCTGCCCACTGGGCCACACTGCTGCTCCTTAGGCCTTTAAAGTCAATTCATCAGGACTCAGACCAGTCAATCCTAAGGAAATCGATCCTGAATACTCATTGGAAGCACTGATGCTGAAGCTCCAATACTTTGGACACCTGATGCAAAGCACTGACTCCTTAGAAAAGATCCTGATCCTGGGAAAGATTGATGGCAGGAGGAGAAGGGGACGACAGAGGATGAGATGGTTAGATGGCATCACGGACTCAATAGACATGAGTTTGAGCCAGCCCTGGGAGATGGTGAAGGACAAGGAAGCCTGGCGTGCTGCAGTCCATGGGGTCCCAAAGAGTTGAATACGACTGAGCAACTGAACAATAACATCAAGGGTGGCCCAGCCGTCCCACAAAGCCTGGGGGCACAGCTGCTGTGAGAAACCCAGGTAAGGAAATCTCTGAGTTCAGTGACTGAGAAGCTACTGCTATATCGAGGAGAGGAAGGGAGCAGCTGGCCCACCCACAGAGCCTAACCTGCATCGCTTCATTGCTTCCCGCACCCCTGTACCCCCCTGCACCCCCAACTGCATCTCCCGTGCAGCACCCACAGGTGTCTTGTGGAAGAGGCCAGGAGAAGGCATGTGGGAGGTGCCATGTCTGGGGCCTGCCTCCTGCCTAAAATCCTTTCCATGCTGTCTGAATTATAGCAGTGACAGATTGGTTTTCCCTCTCAAAATCTCATTCACTTGCTCTCTCTTTTCAAGAAGAAAATTATTTGATAGATTGGTTTATGGGGAGGCAAAGGGGGCTTTGATAGGGAGGAGGGTCATTTGAAGAGTAGGGTTAGAGAGAAAGGCAGGTCTGGGTGGAGTTCCAGAATGGGCAAACGTTAGTCAAAAAGCCTGAAGACACAGCATTCCAGGGCAGGGGTCGGGGCTGGGGGCTGGGGGCGTTCGGGGCGGGGGGGGGGGGGGGCGGGGCGCTGGCATGGGCAAGTGGAATGAGCAAAGACGCAGGAGGGAAGACGGAGAACGCTGGCAGGCAGATCTGGAGAGGTGCTGAAGGTGAACCCACTTAAGCTCCAGTTTGCTTCTCTCAGGCCTCTCCAGCCAGCCTGGCTCCCTCCTGCCCCAGGGCCTTTGCATGTCCTGCTCCCAGTACCCCCAGGCCTCACTAGCTTCTGCCTGGCTCACCCCTCCTCTTCCTGCTTCAGCTCCCAGCTTATAGATCACTTTCTCAGGTCTATTAATAGCTCCAGACCTTGCATTGTATGCATGGTAGGTTCTCACAGCATCTCCATGTGCTTAGCTCAGCTTCTAATTATTTACTTGTTAGGATTGCTCTCTGGTTAATGTCTTACTCCCTCATTGGATTCTCAGCCTCACGAGAGCTGGGCCTGTGTGTGGTTTTACTCTCGGTTTTAGCCTCTCACTGTGATGCCTGTGACATAGGTGCCACTGCATAAATATTGGCTGAAAAAGTTAATACAGATGAAGTTAGTCACCATCTACACAGAATTTTCTGCCCCTTTTCACAAAGAACTTGGGTTTGCCCAGACTGGTCACTAGAACTGTGATTTATCCATTCCCAAATGCCACCTTCGGAGAAGGCAATGGCACCCCACTCCAGTACTCTTGCCTGGAAAATCCCATGGACAGAGGAGCCTGGTAGGCTGCAGTCCATGGAGTCACTAAGCGTCAGACACGATTGAGCGACTTCACTTTCACTTTTCATTTTCATGCATTGGAGAAGGAAATGGCAACCCACTCCAGTGTTCTTGCCTAGAGAATCCCAGGGACAGGGGAGCCTGGTGGGCTTCCATCTATGGGGTCGCACAGAGTCAGACACGACTTAGCAGCAGCAGCAAATGCCACCTTAACTTTCTTCTCTCATTTGCAGAAAAAATATATACAGGTTATAATGCTTTGGGTTGCAAGTAACCAAAAAGTCAACCAATGTTAGCTTAAACCCTAGGGAGATGTTTTTATTACTTAACAACAAATCTTAGGATAGATGGTTTCAGAGTTGATTCAGTGGCTTAATGCTGCCATGGAAAGCCAGGCTATTCCCACTTTTTCTGCCCTGTCATCATCAGTGTATTTGCAGCAACAAACATCACAGTCTCTCAAAACAGTGTCCCAAACTGGATGGAAAGGGGCAAAAAGGGGTTGGGAAGGTATTTGTTTCCAGGATTGGATTTACAAAACTAAGCAGCTGTCTATATAAACCTCTAGGATAGTACTTACAGCATGGCAATGTAGTTCTTTCCTGACCCATGACCACCCCTTCCGTTTCCTCCCCAACGCGCTTCTTCGAAACAGAGACTATACTATAGGAATTTCCTCTACCAGCCCCTAGCACAGTCCGGGCACTCTTGGTGCTCATAGCACGGAGAGCCCTTAAGGGGGCCAAGAGAGAGGGGTGGGGAGCTGCCACAGAGCGGGGAAGGGCTGTGCCCATTGCCAGACTGGGGAACCCAGAGGGAAAGTGGGGTAGCACAGCAAAGAGGAAGTGGTCAGTCTAAGAAAAGGCTGGAGAGAGTTGTGGCAAATATTGGCACGGTCGAAGGGCTCTGCAAAAAAGGGAAGAGTGTGGATAGTAAGGTTTGTGCCAACGCAGCTTTGCTCACGTCCCAGCAGTTTCCTCCGTCTCATGCATGTTGTTCCCTCCCAGGGAGCGAGTGTGAGGCCATCAGTCTACTCAGAAGCATCCAAGTGCAAGGGAGCCCTGGAGGCTGTTTCTGATGACTCCAGCAATAGTTGGAGCATTTCCAGGATTTTAAATCCCCCTCTTACTTCTCAGCTGTTATGCTCCAGTGGAATTGAATGCTCAGCACCAGGCAGGGGAGACAAGCTGATACACTGGGGGTAGTTAAGAGAGAAGACAGTAGAACCAACCTCCCAGCCCCATCCTCAGCATCCGGCACCCTCCTCAGTCTTGAGTCCCAAGCTGCTGAAGGGCATGGGGGGCAAAGCTGTCAGGGTCAGGCTGGCTCTCAGGGCACCATCAGATTAGGAAGGCCGTGCCCACTGTTGTGACCCTGTCTTGTGCTTGGGAGTTGGTCCCCTGTGGTCCTAGCCCAGCTCCCCTCCTTTGCACCCTCCCCTCCCAATGCCTTAATTCTTCCAAGTCCCACTTGGGAGGAGGGACATCATCCCAACTGGCTCAACCGCTTTACCTTGCCTGGGGAGACCAAGTTTCATATTCAGGTGAAACCATTTTAATGGCTGGCTTATGCTGCCCCAAACAAAACGTCTCTAAGTGGTTTCTCAAAATAACACATCCCAAACCAAAATACACTCCACATCAAACATCTAGAATATTCAGTATGGCTCTCAGATTACCTTTTCCTGTGGAAAGTTCATCAGAGCAGTGGCCTCTAGGACATTCAACACACAAGGGAGAAAATTGTTGGGTCTGAGAGCATCTTGGTGGAGCTCCTGAGGAGGGAAGGGGATTGAACTTCGCCCTTGGGGTTTTCAATGGTCTCAGCAGAGTTAGGAACCAAAGATGGGGGCCATGGCTGTGAGACCTTTGAAAGTACGGGAGGGGGCTTCTCTAGTGGTCCAGTGGTAGGATCGCCGTGTAAGGCAAGGGACACAGGGTTAGTCCCTGGTCTGGGAAGATTCCATGAGCCGAGGGGCAACTGAGCCCGAGTCCCACGGCTACTGAAGCCCATGCACCCCAGAGCCGGCGCTCTGCAACGAGAGAAGCCACCGCAATGAGAAGCCCATGCATTGCAGCTAGAGAGTGGCCCCTGCACGCCGCAACTAGAGAAAGCCCTCTTGCATCAACAAAGACCCAGCACAACCAAAAATAAAATAAAATCTCTGATGTGTAAAAAAAAAAAAGTATGGGCTTCCATATTTTGGCCACCTCATGCGAAGAGTTGACGCATTGGAGAAGACTCTGATGCTGGGAGAGATTGAGGGCAGGAGGAGAAGGGGACGACAGAGGATGAGATGGCTGGATGGCATCACTGACTTGATGGGTGTGAGTCTGGGTGACCTCCGGGAGCTGGTGATGGACAGGGAGGCCTGGCGTGCTGCGGTTCATGGGGTCGCAAAGAGTCGGACACGACTGAGCGACTGATCTGATCTGATCTGATGGGCTCCCATGTAACTAGCTTTGTCAGAGGTTCCATTATCTGCTGCCCCCTTCACTATGAGGGTTATCAGTCAGCCCCTCAAATGGCCAAGTGGGATTACCTTCAGCAGCAACAGAGAAAGGGGAGGCTGGTGCTGGTTTGGGTGGGGGAGTCCAGAGTAAAGAGGACCTGAAAGTCTGGAGACTCCCGAGGTTCAATCTTGGAAGCAAAGACAACTCCGAGCAATTCTAGAATTCTAGGCCTGAGGTGTGCCTAGGAGGCCAGGACCACCGTGAGAAGAGGGGGAGGAGGCGGGCAAGCTGAGCCGAGAGGCCGTCATTTTCCAGCTGCGCTCTCCAGTCCTCTAGCTGGAGCAAGTACCCCAGGCCCTGGAGCAGTCGGAACTCTGCACGCTTCTCGGCGCCAGGAGCCTTTTTCACTCGTAAGGAGAAACTAAATAAGTCAAGGGAATTGGAAAGATGAAGTATGGGAGGTGATGTATGATACAGGATGCTCGGGGCTGGTGCACTGGGATGACCCAGAGGGATGGTATGGGGAGGGAGGTGGGAGGGGGGTTCAGAATGGGGAACACGTGTACACCCGTCGCGGGTTCATGTCGATGTATGGCAAAACCAATACGATATTGTAAAGTAATTAGCCTCCAATTAAAACAAATACATTTATATTTTTAAAAACTGCTGAAGACAATGGGAGGTAGGGGGCGTACTCAAGCAGAAAGCCTGCACTCTGATGTTTGTGATAGTGCCTTGTAACTGGAATGCACTATCCAAACGCTATTATAAAATCGCGTTTTCTATTATGAGAAGAGCTTCTGCCTCGTGGGCGCTAGGGGGCAGCCGAGTCCCACGCGGTTGAGATGGTTTCCGCGCGGAAGACTCACCTTGGTGTGCCAAGACGAGGACAAGAGAGGCAGCCCTGCGGAGACGCCGCCAACCACAGACCTAGGGGCTCGGAGGCGAAGCTCAAGTAGGTCACTTTTGTTGGAGGCTTGCTTCCTTGCTCTCTGCAATCCCCACGCACGCCCCGAACTCACTCAGAGCTTCCTGTCTGCCCACCCCAGCCCCACTCAGAGTCTGTCCCCCACAGAAAGCCTGCTAGGACTGGCCTGCCCCATCCGATTTCAGTTCTTATTTTCTTGGGTTCTACTAAAACACTGGCTCATCTGAGAAACTCATTTATGCTGAATGGCAGATGACTAAATGTACTGTTTAGCCCATCAAGGGATATCCAAGCTGAGTGCTGTGCTGTGCTGTGCTTAGTTGCTCAATCGTGTCGGACTCTTTGCAACCCAATGAACTGTAGCCCTCCAGGCTCCTCTGTCCATGGGGATTCTCCAGGCAAGGATACTGGAGTGGGTTGCCATGCCCTCCTCCAGGGATCTTCCCAATCCGAGGATGGAACCCGGGTCTCCCCATTGCAGGTGGATTCTTAACTGTCTGAGCCACCAAGGAAGTCCAAGAATACTGGAGTGGGTAGCCTATCCCTTCTCCAGGGGAACTTCCCCACCCAGGAATCCAACTGGGATCTCCTGCATTGCAGGCCGATCGCAGCTGAGCCACCAGGGAAGCCCAAGCAGAGGGTATTTGATCCCTAATAATGATGAGGTAAACTATTTCCTCAGGCCCCTGCATGGACAGGTTATCAGTCAATTCAGTTCAGTTGCTCAGTCATGTCTGACTCTGCGACCCCATGGACTGCAGCATGCCAGGCCTCTCTGTCCATTGCCAACTCCCAGAATTTACTCAAACTCGTGTCCATTGAGTTGATGATGCCATCCAACCATCTCATCCTGTCATCCCCTTTTCCTCCTGCCTTCAATCTTTCCCAGCATCCGGGTTACAGTAAGCTGTAACACTATATTTTTCTGTTATCTTCTGCCACTGTTATGGTACCATCCAAAAAGCCTCTTGCACACGTTTCTGAAACTCTCCAAAAGGCATCTTACAGGAGCTCCACCTACGACCCAGACCACCCATCATGGGGAAGCTTCTGACTGTTTCTGTTGTAACGTTAGAGGGACCACCTGCCTTCCTCCATATAAAGGCGTCTTCAGTGTACCAAACCCAAAGCAATAACAGAAAAATATCCACAGTCAGTACTTATGTAGCGCTTATGTGACTGGCATTTTCCTAAGGATTTATATACACTTAGTTTTCACAACAACTAGGAGGAACTATCGGGGAAGGCAATGGCACCCCACCCCAGTACTTTTGCCTGGAAAATCCCATGGATGGAGGAGCCTGGTAGGCTGCAGTCCATGGGGTCGCTAAGAGTCAGACATGACTGAGCGACTTCACTTTCACTTTTCACTTTCATGCACTGGAGAAGGAAATGGCAACCCACTCCAGTGTTCTTGCCTGGAGAATCCCACGGACGGGGGGAGCCTGGTGGGCTGCCGTCTATGGGGTCACACAGAGTCGGACACGACTGACGCGACGTAGCAGCAGCAGCAGCAGCAGGAGAAACTATTGTTATTACCTCTGCTACACAAGTGAGGAATGTGAAGCCCAGAGAGGTTAAGTACTTTGACCAAGGTCACACAGCTGATGAGTGGGAGAGCCAAGATTGTTGTGAAGACTAAATTGTGTAAGTCATTAGGAAAGTGCCAGGCAGTCTAGCTCTTCAGCCAGACTTGTAACCGATACACACAATGTCTCTTTAGAGAGCTCAAGAAACTACATTTTCAGCCTGGAGTCTCTTCACAATCTTTCTTACTAGAACACAGTCGGGCAGACCTTTACTCAACAATGCCCCTTCCTTCAGACCTCAGAATCTGTTTTTCAGATAGACTTTAGGGCTGGGCCTTCCTTCCTTTAATATTGGATGTCTACCAGCCACTCCTTGGGCCTCCCTCGGGGCTCGGTGGTAAAGAATCCACCTGCTAATGCAAGAGATACGGGTTCAGTACCTGGGTCAGGAAGATCCCCCAGAGAAGGAAATGGCAACCCACACAAGTATCCTTGCCTGGAAAATTCCATGGACAGAGGAGCCTGGCAGGCTACGGTCCACGGTGTCACAAAGAGTTGGACACGACTGAGCGACTGAACAGCAACAACCAGGTTGCTCCTACAGGCAAGCTCCCTGCAGCCTTTCCTGAGAGTGCTGAGTTCCTTTCCAGCCACTGCCCTGGGATCCAGGCCAGGAGACAGATAGGCTTTGGTTTGAAGAAGCCTGATAGACTTTGGGCAGCCTCTCTCATCTCTCCCTGTAGGCAGTCACCTCATCTGATCATCCTAAAGTTGGTCCGTGTGGCAGAGGGTATCACCCCACAAAGTCAAAAGGATAAAAGAATCATGGAGTAGGAAGGCTCAAGACCCCTCCCCTTGTTTTATAGAGAATAAAAGCTCATAGAAGTGAAATGATTTGCCCAAGCTCGCCAAGCTGAAGCTGAAGCCATCACTAGAAACTAGATCATTTCATTAATAACAATAATAACAGCATCTACTCTTTATTAAGTGCTTACTACATGTTCAGTACCAACGCCCTTTACATGCACGACCTCATTTCATTCTCTTGACATCCCTATGCTGTGTGACACGCTCAGTCGTGTCCGACTCTTTCGACCCCATGGACTGCGGTCTGCCAGGCTCCTCTGTCCATGGAGATTTTCCAGGCAAGAAGATTGGAGTGGGTTGCCATGCCCTCCTCCAGGGGATCTTCCCATCCCGGGGATCGAACCCAGATCTCCCGCATTGCAGGCAGATACTTTCCCAGCTGAACCACCAGTGAAGCCTAACATCCATATAACCTGGCTCTATTTGATGTTCATTTTACAAATGTAGAACCTAAGATTACAAGGGATTAATTAACTTGCTCAAGATTGCATGGCTTGTCAGCTGTGGAGCTGGCATTGAACTCAGATTTGTCTTTGACTCCAGAGTTGTTGCTCTGAACTCTTACAGTGCATAATGGAATCACAGGCATCCTTGTTACACTCTTGAAGGCGGAGGGCAAGCCTGGCTGTGTCTTGGTTAGAGCTGAGGCACGTGGCCACAGTCATACATGCCAGTACCCTCTTCTGCTTGACAAACCCCATGCCCTGCATGACAAAGACCCAGGGCTGCCTGGGACAGAACCCGAGTCCTGCAGACGATCTGAGTTCACTTATGTACTATCAGGGCTTGGGGAAGATAGATTATGGGAAACAACATCAGGGTACTGCTAAAATAGGGAAGGATCCTGGCCTGGTGGCTCCAACTCAAAACCAAGGCCCAAGTGGCTGGTTCTGGAGAAACCCTGACCTGGCCCTGCACCCGGTGCTGGACTGAAATGTCAGTGCTCTGAATGAAGGAGAGGGCTGCCTGGCAGAGCTGAGGGAGCCATCCCGCTGGGGGTTCAAGGGACTTTTCTCTAACTTTACACCCTCAAAGAAGGATGAAGAGCAGGCCTTTATTGGCAGGAAGGTGACCCAAGTGGAGTGTCATATTGACGAGCAACTGATGCTGATGGTGTCAAGGGGATAGAGCTTTGGAGGAGGCCAATGGTGACAACTGGAGGGGTTGAGTCTTGGCATCGAGGGGGTCGGTGCAAGTATCAGGCACAGCCCTGGAGCTTAAGACCCAGATGAGCACTCACCTGGCAGAGAGCTTCATTAAGTGGAGGCAAGGCTCCGCTGCTCATTCCAATCCCTTGGGGACTCTGATTTAACTCACTTAAAAAAAATGTTATCATATAGTCGATTTACAATGCTGTGTTAATTTCTTCTATACAGCAAAGTGACTCCGTTATACATGTATATACATATATTCTTATTCATCTTCCTTTCCATGATGGTTTATCACAGGATTCTGAGCTATAGTTCCCTGTGATACAGTAGTGCCTCGTTGTTTATCCATTCTATGTATAATAATCTGCACCTGCTAACACCAAACTCCCAGTCCTTTCCTCCTCTTCTCCCTTTCCCGCTCGGCAACTACAAGGCTGTTCTCTGTGTCTGTGAGTCTGTTTTGTTTCATAGACATATTCATTTGTGTTGTGTCTTAGATTCCACATATAAGTGATATCATATGGTGTTTGTCTTTTTCTGACTTACTTCCCTTGGTAGGATAATTTCTGGGTCCATCCATGTTGCTGCAAATGGCATTATTTCATTATTTTTGATGGCTGAGTAATACTCCATTGTGTGTGTGTGTGTGTGTGTGTGTGTGTGTGTGTGTGCGCGCACCACATCTTCTTTACCCATTCATCTGTTGATGGACATTCAGGTTGTTCCCATGTCTTGGCTATCGTGAATAGTGCTCCTCTGAACACAGGGGTGCACGTATCTTTTAGAATTATAGTTCTGTCTGGGTATAAAGCAGTTACTTCTTGTTGTGCCTTTGGGACCTCAAAATGCTCTGGGAAAATGTCTTCCCAAATATGTCTTTGTCTTTACACACAATTCTATGTTACCCCAATCACTTGGCAAGAGGAGTGTCTGTTCTCTCTGGATTTCAGAAAGATAAATCAGACAATGTGAAATCCAAGGCAGAGCTGGACACCCAGTTCCAGTTTACAAACTCTGGATTAACACAAGCAAGGAAAAATGGTTTGGGAGACATGAGCTAGGTCATGTTCTAGGAGTTCCTGCACCTAAGCTCAGGCAGATGAGCCATCGGTACTCATCTGAGGGCCATTGGCGCCCACACTCTAAATGTCATTGCTGGATGATGATAAAAATGGGCATGCAGTTCAATCTACATTTTCCCCTTCATTACACATTAAAATATGTTTTAACGTTAGTTTCGCTATATACATGGAACAAAAAAGGGATGTAGTGAGAAGTGTCCCTCTTGCCCTTTCTCTCTGTCCTGCCCACCCCAGGGGCAGCCACTAGTAATTGGTAATATCTGCGTGATGCTTTACAGGTTAAACAATGATTTCCCATAAACCATCTCATCAGATCCCAGCAATAACTCCCTGAAATATGGTAGGCATAAATTTTTATTGTCTTCTTTTACGGATCGGGAGTACAGCTCAAAGAAATTAAGTGACTGGCTCAGAGCGACACTTTTGGTAAATGACAGAGTCAAGATTTAGGCCTTGGTGGTCTGAGCCCAATTTCCGAGCTCTTTGAATTACATCACACTGCCTCCTTTGCAAAAGAGTCCTGGGTTCTTAGAATTTGGCATATGCCATAAATAGTTCACCTTCTGTGAAAAGAGACTTGTGGTTGGTCAGGAAACAGGAAAAATCTCATTTCTTGAGTATTTACATTCCGGAGTGGACTGTTCATTCTCTGCTTTGGGCAGCTTACAAGGACATTTCTCTGTGTTTTAGATAATCCTACAATTAAAAGTCAGCACTGGGGACAATTTCAGGTGAAACTAGGGATCCCGTGTAGACTAGTTTCATAGGGCTCCCTAGCACAGTACCACAAATGCGTGGCTTAAATCAACAGAAATTTCTCTCTCACAGTTCCGGGGGCCAGAAGTCTGAGATCAAATTATGGGCAGGGTTGGTTGCTTCTGGAGACTTTGAGGGAGAATCTGTTTCAGGCCTCTCTCCCAGCTTTGGATGGTTACCAGCAACCTTGGCATTCCTTGGTCTATAGATGCACCACCACGTCAGCCTCCGTCTGTCATCACATGGCATTCTCCATCTCTGCGTCTGTGTCTGCGTGTCTGCATGTGTGTCTGCGTCTTTCTCTTTTATATAGACAAGAGTCATTGGGTTTAGGGCCTCCACTAATATTAGACGGTAAAGAATCTGCCTGCAATGCAAGTGACCTGGGTTTGATCCCTGGATCAGGAAGATCCCCTGGAGAAGGAAATGGCAACCCACTCCAGTATTCTTGCCTGGAGAATCTTGTGAACAGAGGAGCCTGGTGGGCTGCAGTCCATGGGGTTGCAAAAAGTCAGACACGACTGAGCCACTAACACATATCTATACATAAAATGATATAAAACACTAATCCAGTTATGACCTCATTTTAACCCTAATTATGTTTGCAAAGACCCTATTTTCCAAATAAGGTCACGTTCTGAGGTTCTCTGTGGACATGAGGGGATACTTATTCAACTTAGTTCACTGTCTTCCTGTTTCTTCCATAAAGAGGGATGAAAGTGAAAGTGAAGTTGCTCAGTCATGTCCGAGTCTTTGCAACCCCATGGACTGTAGCCCACCAGGCTTCTCCATCCATGGGATTTTCCCGGCAAGCATACTGGAATGGGTTGCCATTTCCTTCTCCAGGGGATCTTCCCAACCCAGGAACTGAACTTGGGCCTCCCACATTGCAGGCAGATGCTTTGCCCTCTGAGCCGCTTCTTGGCCTTTTGATTAAGATCAAGTGTAAAGAGGGATGACGCTTCTGGAATACTCGAAGTCTTCCTAACCAGCCATATCCTCACCCAGAAAGGTGGTGCCAGGACAATCCTGCCCATCTAACAGGCAGGGAAAGGAAAAGGCAGTCAGACAAACAGAGGTGACTTCAGAGCAGCTCACAGACTGCTGCTGGGAAGCACTGTTCACTGGGCCTGGGGTCGGGGTGGGGAGTGTATCATTTTATCAGCATGGATTTGGGGTCAGAATATTTGTATTTTAATAAACATGAGAATGAAGAGTGGGACAGAGGGAAGGAAAAGGGAAGGGGAGAGCTGGTTTACTCACAAAAATGATTCTCCCTCCCCCCAAAATAGTTGGAAATTAATTTGACTTGGAATAAATGATATTTCTTCAAAGAAAATTTTAAAGCAGGAAGAGTAAAGCAAAACACAAGCGAATGAAGAACTATACTCTTCTCCTGATCATAAAGTCTAACTTAAGTTCAGATTACAAAAGAATATAAATTAACACAATGAGATACATCACAATATTTAACAAATAAATTATAAAACTCAGCTGGAGTATGAATGGGAAAAATGCCACAAAATGTTTTGAAGGAACTTAAAAAGGCAGAGGAACCAGAGATCAAATTGCCAATATCCGCTGGATCATGGAAAAAGCAAGAGAGTTCCAGAAAAACATCTATTTCTGCTTTATTGACTATGCCAAAGCCTTTGACTGTGTGGATCACAATAAACTGTGGGAAATTCTGAAAGAGATGGGAATACCAGACCGCCTGATCTGCCTCTTGAGAAATGTGTATGCAGGTCAGGAAGCAGCAGTTAGAACTGGACATGAAAAAACAGACTGGTTGCAAATAGGAAAAGGAGTACATCAAGGCTGTACATTGTCACCCTGCTTATTTAACTTATATGCAGAGTACATCATGAGAAACGCTGGACTAGAAGAAACACAAGTTGGAATCAAGATTGCCGGGAGAAATATCAATAACCTCAGATATGCAGATGACATCACCCTTATGGCAGAAAGTGAAGAGGAACTAAAAGCCTCTTGATAAAAGTGAAAGAGGAGAGTGATAAAGTTGGCTTAAAGCTCAACATTCAGAAAACGAAGATCATGGCATCCGGTCCCATCACTTCATGGCAAATAGATGGGGAAACAGTGGAAACAGTGTCAGACTTTATTTTGGGGGCTCCAAAATCACTGCAGATGGTGACTGCAGCCATGAAATTAAAAGACGCTTACTCCTTGGAAGGAAAGTTATATCCAACCTAGATAGCATCTTCAAAAGCAGAGACATTACTTTGCCAACAAAGGTTCGTTTAGTCAAGGCTATGGTTTTTCCTGTGGTCATGTATGGATGTGAGAGTTGGACTGTGAAGAAGGCTGAGCACCAAAGAATTGATGCTTTTGAACTGTGGTATTGGAGAAGACTCTTGAGAGTCCCTTGGTCTGCAAGGAGATCCAACCAGTCCATTCTGAAGGAGATCAGCCCTGGGATTTCTTTGGAAGGAATGATGCTAAAGCTGAAACTCCAGTATTTTGGCCACCTCAAGTGAAGAGTTGACTCATTGGAGAAGGCTCTGATGTTGGGAGGGATTGGGGGCAAGAGGAAAAGGGGATGACAGATGATGAGATGGCTGGATGGCATCACTGACTCGATGGATTTGAGTCTGAGTGAACTCCAGGAGTTGGTGATGGATAGGGAGGCCTGGCGTGCTGCGATTCATGGGGTTGCAAAGAGTCAGACATGACTGAGCAACTGAACTGAACTGAACTGAAAATAACCACTACCCTAGTGGCTCAGTGGTAAAGAATCTGCCTGCCAATCAAAAGCCACAGGTTCTATCCCTGGGTCAGGAAGATCCCCTGGAGAAGAGAATGGCAACCCACTCCAGTGTTCTTGCCCAGGAAATCCCATGGATAGAGGGATGGAGGAGCCTGGCCAGTCCCTAAAGAGGCAGACAAGACTTAGTGACTAAAGAACAACAAAATAACCAGACAGTCATTACTATATCCTACTGGGGTAAAGACAAGAGAAACTGCCTGGGGGAATGGAATAGACTCTACAGAAAGAGACTGAAGTTATTTAAGGACTTGATGTAAGGTGACTGGGTGTCAGCACAAGGCTATTAGAAAGAATCACTATTTTACAAATATCATCTAAATCCTGGGATATCAGCATGGATCAGAATTAGCTTATATCCATATTTTTCACACCATGCACTACAATACATTTCAAATGGGCCATAAAAAGCCAGAATAGGAAATGGAAAAGCAAATGTGTTTCAACTGTGATGAGGAGAAAACATTTTGACTATTGATGAAAGAGATATCAGGGACAGGATGGATGGATCCAAATGTGTTGTTAAAAGCCTTTTGTGCCACAGAATGTAATAAAGCCAACACAAAAACGAAAGCCACAGAAGGGGGGAAATATACGTGGCAAATAAAGCTTTCTATCCAAAATAGCTAAGGAATTGATGTAACTATAAAAGGCCAGGATCCTGCTCCTTTTTTGAGAAGCAGTCAAAGGAAATGAGTGGATAGTTTACACACAAAGCCTTACATCGAAAAATGACCAGCTCCATTATAAATCTTGAACTTGCAATATGGACAACTTTTATATTGCTACAAAATCAATTTAAAGGCTAAAAGTTAATGTTTAATTATTCAAATTCCCTTGAGACTAATTTGGGAAAAACTACAAAACAATGCCTAGCCTTTGATTCTGTAATCTTTCTTTTAAGAAAATGTCTAAAGAAAATTATGCAAAAGAAAAAACATTATTTTTACCAGATCTTCATTGCAGTATTATTTAAATAGAAAGCAATAGTTAGCAATCACTTGCATAGTGATTTCTTAGTACTCCTTGAAGCAGGGTCTTAGGCTCCCCTAGAGCAGAATCATCTAGGAGGCTTGTCCAAATGCAGATGTGGGGGCCACGTTTCAGACCTACTTCATCAGCATCTCTGAAGGGCACCTGGGAATATTCATTTTATCAAGCAGGCCAGATGACTCATAACTACACTGAAATTTAAGAACCACCGAACTGTAAGCAAACTGCAGACCACGGGAACATTGAGAGGACAAGACAGGGTTTCAGGTGACAGACCCTGTGCCTGCATAAAACTGGATAGAAGGCTTAGTGACGACTGCAGAGGACTCAAAGCCCATGGGCAGCCCACGCACGTGAGCAGTGGCCACAACAGGATAAAATCACTGATGTCCTTGGTGCTCGTTACGTTGCATTTTGTTTTAGACATTGTTTATAAGATTCATCATGGTCATACAAGTTTTTCACTGATTTGTCAAACTCCCATGAACGGCACTCGAAAAGTGAAGTGCTGTGTATCATAGGGAGCTCAGCCTGGTGCTCTGTGATGACTTAGAGGGGTGGGAAGAGGGGAGGCTGGGAGGGAGGCCCAAGAGGGAGCGGCTGTATGTATGCATATGGCTGATTCACGTCGATGTACAGCAGAAACAAACACAGTATAGTAAGGCAACTGTACCCCAATTGAAAAAAACAAACATTGACCAATAATCTCCATGATTCCTGCCTCGAGCCATACCTGCCTGGATGTCATCCCCCTCTCCCTTTCTTCCCTTGGACCCCAGGCTCTGGGCAGTAACAGGCCCTTTCTGCCTTGGATTTGATCCAAAGCCTCACATCCCACTGACTGTCACCCCACTGCTTCCTTGGCCGTGTCCAGTGTTTGCCGCTGTGGGATGCAGTCCTCTCATTAGAACACATTCTTGCAACAAACTGGGGGTGGGGGCAGGGAGAGCTTAGCAGGCAGCTTGTTGGAGACTGTTGGATATTCCCTTTTCAGGGTGAGGAAGGGAGACAGGTCTGATGGGGTGAGTTGCTAATGCAGTTCTGAGCATCTGTGGCTCCCAGGGGGCTTCCTTCCCAGCGGGCTGATCCCCGAGGTATAGAAATACCACCAGAGATCTGCTTCCCACAGAAGCCGCCTTCCTGGAACCAACGTATCCATTCTTGCCCGGAGCCTTGGGGCTTCTTGCCAAGATCTATGGATGTCACAAGAAACTACTGTCCGGTCAAGGTTGGCCAACCTCCCTTAAGAAGGTTGGGCAAATGCCCAGGACACCAGGCGCCTGTGTGGGATGGGGGAACCCGTTATGGGACAGCCGGGGGATAGTGGGAGCCAGACTTTGCTCAGCAACATACCTAAGATTCGAATCTTGATGTTCTGCAGCCCCGAGGGAGTACAAATTCCTCCTTTCATACTGGCGCATGTATTCCCTGGCCCTGAAATACCAGTCCTCACCCGCGTCTGGCTATCTCACAGCTGTGCCCTCTAGGTGGTACCCAGTCTTGGGCATCCGTGTATGGTTCAGCAGAGGAGCTCCTTTTCCATGAGGGAGACCAGGCTGGGGAAAGACACCTGACTCAGGACACCAGAGGCGGTACTGGGAGTTGTCACTTTGTTCCCGGCCTCCATCCAACACCCTATAACCTCTCTGTCACCTTCAGCCCTTTTGGAGGTCTTTCCCACAGGTTCAGAAACCAGCCCAGAGGGTAGATTCTGTACTTTGCCAGCCTCCTGTGCAGTGAGACAGCCCCTCAAGGGAGAGAGCAGAGGAGCAGAAGCCAGAGGGCTGAGAGAGACACTGGGCTGTGATCCTATTGTGACTTTTGGAATGGACTTTTCATCTTCCATCCAGAAGCAGTTGAGTACCAAATGCTGTGCTAGGAAGATACAACCAAGAACAGACAGACCCCCTGCCTTCATGGAAATTATATTCTGGTGGAGGCGACAGAAGGTAAACAAGTCAGCAAAGTCACGAAATAACATTTATATCGTAATGAGTGCTCAGAAGGAAATAAACAGGTGCTGTGGTAGAAAATAAACTGGAATTCTGTCTCAGAAAGGAGGATCAGGGATGCCCCCACTGAGTTGAGCCTGGGTGACCGGAAGCTGTTGACTGAGAGCAGGAATCTGCCCAGGGATCAGAAGGCCCTGAGGAAGAAAGGGCGTGGTGGGCTCCAGGAACTGCAGATCCATCAGTGCGGGGGCTCGCTGAGGGAGGGCAAGACCTGTGTGTTAAGATGGTTGGATGGGCAGGGGCCAGACCAGTCAGGCCAAGCTGAGGAATTTGTATTTTTGTCTATGTAAAATAGGAGATCATTGAAGGCTTTTAACCAAGTGACATGATCTGGTTTAAATGTTCAAGCCACACTGTGGCTGTAGGTCTGGGAATAGGCTTCAGGGACTACAGTGGAGAAAATGAGAGCACTTAGGAACCTCTGCAGTGTCCAGGTGAGAGAGGATGTTGCATAGACTGGCTGGTGGAGTGGAGGGGAAGGGGTGGAGCTTGAGACGTATTTGGGAGGTTGGACCCTGGAGTGAGGTGTGGGGAGGAATTGAGACTGAATCTCGGACTTGCAGCTTGAGCCACTTGACGGTGGGTGGTGCCAGTCACCGAGGCGGGGAGGACCTTAAGAGGGAGGCGGACAGGGAATGGGCATTGGGAACAGAACGAGGTCCTCAGGCTTGTCCTGACTCCAAAGCCAAGGAAGTCATTACCCCATGTTCCTTCCCAGCCTCTCCTGTGAGAGGCTGTGAACCTCACAGGCTATGAACGAGGTCTGTGAATGTCATTTTCTAGGCTGAGAGAAGCAGATTGGGCCCAATGAGTCAAGAGTCAGGGCTGAGAGATGACAACAAGGAGCCAGTTTGGGCCCTTCTGCACCCTGCCTGGCTCTCTCTTTCCTAGTCCAGCTATGAAACCCCTTCCCAAACACCTCACCAAGGCCACTTTGAGGCACCATGGTAACCACTCCCAGGACAGGAGGCTCTGGCTCCAAGATATTTTGTCCCATCCCTAATGCTTTTTCCAGTGCCCCTTCCTGGTCGGCATCTAAAGGGTGGGATGCTCTTATGCTGGGGCAGGGACCTAGGAAGCAGAGACAAGGGCTGGATGCTGGTTTCAGCTCCTTCCTGGCTGGGCCCATTACTTCCCTTCTCTGAGAACTTTATATTTCTGACTGCAAAATGGAACACAATCCCCCCTTTCTTTGTGTGTGTTAGTCGCTCAGTCGTATCCGACTCTTTATGACCCCATGGAGCGTAGCCTGCCAGGCTCCTCTGTCCATGGAATTCTCCAGACAAGAATAAAGGAGTGGGTTGCCTTTCCCTTCTCCAAGGGAGGGGGTTAGGACTGGGGGCTTTAGATTCAGGAGGACCTCAGTTCCAATCCCAGCTAGCTGTGTGATGTTGGCAGGTCACTCTCTACGCTGCAGCCATGTCACCTTCAAAAAAGGCAAACATTAAACCCCTTTCCTATGGGACTTTTGAGAAGATAAAGTGAGATTATGGAGGCCAAGGGCCTTACTTACCCATAGCATCACTGTAAATGGTCGCTGGTGTTATTGTGTTGCTGTTGAACATTGACTGATGAAGAACATTCATAAAGGGACAAGGACAGGTGCCAGTTTCCCTAAGACAGGTGGGAAATTATAGGATCTGGACAATGAGTTCTCATCCACATACCTTAAGTTTTAGACACACATACACTTTTAATCTGACCTCTGCAGAGTTAGGAAAGTCCAAGGTCAACTGAATATTACTTTGTGACTTCATTTTTGGTCTGTGCCTTAATGACCTTATCTGCAAAATGCAAATAAAAATCATTTCTATCTCATGGGGTTGCTTTGAAATTTAAGTGAGTTAGCTTGTTAAACACTAAGTATATAAAATGTTTAAAATAGTGTCAGGAACAGGCTCTTGTTCATATTTTAGTAGCAGCAGCAGCAGTGATGGTAGAGGTAGCAGAGTAGTAGCAATAGTAGCAGCAATGGTAGTAGAGAAGGCGATGGCACCCCACTCCAGCACTCTTGCCTGGAAAGTCCCATGGATGGAGGAGCCTGGTGGGCTGCAGTCCATGGGGTCACAAAGAGTCAGACATGACTGAGCGACTTCACTTTCACTTTTCACTTTCATGCACTGGAGAAGGAAATGGCAACCCACTCCAGTGAAATGGCAACCCACTCCAATTCTCCCACCCCCTGGAGAATCCCAGGGGCAGGGGAGCCTGGTGGGCTGCCGTCTATGGGGTCACACAGAGTCGGACACGACTGAAGTGACTTAGCAGCAACAGCGGCAGCTATAGTAACAGAAGCAGCAGTGGTAGTACCAGCAGTAATAACAGAGGTAGTAAAAGTTGTTCAGTCACTGTGTCTGACTCTTTGTGACCCCACTGAGTGGAGCACAGCAGACTCCTCTGTCCCCCATTATCTCCCAGAGTTTGCGCAAACTCGTGTCTATTGACTCGGTGATGCTATCTAACCATTTCATCCTCAGTTGCCCCCTTCTCCTCCTGCCTTCAATCTTTTCCAGCATCAAGGTCTTTTCCAATGATTCATCTCTTCACATCAGGTGGCCGAAGTTTGGAGCTTCAGCTTCAGCCTCAGTCCTTCCAAGGAGTACTCATTGATTTCCTTTAGGATTGACTGGTTTGATCTCCTTGCAGTCCAAGGGACTCTCAAGAGCCTTCTCCAGCACCACAGTTCAAAAGCATAAATTCTTCAGTGCTCAGCCTTCTTTAGCAGCAGTGGTAGCAATAACGATAGTAGCAGGATTAATAGTAGGAGCAGTAGGTTTTCATCAGCATGGCTTAGGGTGAAATGTCTCTTTTCTGTTGTCAATGCTTCCATTCTCTCATCAAAAGAAGAAGAAATGAATGACTAAGGGCTGGGCTGCTGACTATTCACAGAACTGATAATTCTGGACAAAGGTGCAGAGCTGAAAGATTCATCCATCCTACCACATAAGAGCTTGAACATGGATCTGGGAGCATGTGAAATTCAATAGTCACCAAACTCTAGGCATGAGAGGTGGATATCTACAATGCTGTTTTCTCCAGGATAGGGCAATATGGGAAAAAAATAACAACTAGTGGGTTTTTCTTAAATCTAAATTTACTCCATTTTTCAACTTTGAGATTTTCATCCTTCAGACATTTGGTGTTGAAATAATCTTTCTTTTATAAAATGTTGGTGATAGTTTTTGGTGATGTGACTGATGATCCATACTGGTGGATGTGACTAGTGATGATCCATACTGGTCCATGAAACCCCAAATCTGAAAACCACTGGTCTTTTTTACAAATGCGGAAACTGAGAGAAGGGGAAGGAGTGACTCAAGGTCACAAGTTTTGTGGTTTGTGACAGAGCCAGGGCTGGAACCTGAATGTCCTGACTCCCAGGCCAGTGCTTTTCTCACTGGACTCTTCCGTGGCTCATTTAGGACTCTTTCACTTTCTTTTGCCTTAAGCAAAAGAGAAATTCAAAAAGACTTCCAACTAGAAAAAAGGAGAAATAGACTCTTGACAGGAAAAAAAGCTTTGAGTGTTCATGAAATCACTGGAAATAGACCCCCATCACAACCAGAAGCGAGGAGTACATCATGAGAACCAGCCAAGAGGAGAGACCCCTCGTCCAAGGTCAGGAGGGGTGGCCAAGAGGAGATACCCCTCGTCCAAGGTAAGGAGCAGCGGCTGCGCTTTGCTGGAGCAGCTGTGAAGAGATATCCCACGTCCAAGATAAGAGAAACCCAAGTAAGATGGTAGGCACTAAGAGAGGGCATCAGAGGGCAGACAGACTGAAACCACAATCACAGAAAACTAGCCAATCTGATCACATGGACCACAGCCTTGTCTAACTCAATGAAACTAAGCCATGCCGTGTAGGGCCACCCAAGATGGACAGGTCATGGTGGAGAGGTCTGACAGAATGTGGTCCACTGGAGAAGAGAATGGCAAACCACTTCAGTATTCTTGCCTTGAGAACCCCATGAACAGTATGAAAATGCAAAAAGATAAGACACTGAAAGATGAACTCCCCAGGTCGGTAGGTGCCCAATATGCTACTGGAGATCAGTGGAGAAATAACTCCAGAAAGAATGAAGGGATGGAGCCAAAACAAAAACAATAGCCAGTTGTGGATGTGACTGGTGATAGAAGCAAGGTCCGATGATGTAAAGAGTAATATTGCATAGGAACCTGGAATGTCAGGTCCATGAATCAAGGCAAATTGGAAGTGGTCAAACAGGAGATGGCAAGAGTGAACGTTGACATTCTAAGAATCAGCAAACTGAAATGGGCTGGAGTGGGTGAATTTAACTCAGATGACCATTATATCTACTACTGTGGGCAGGAATCCCTTAGAAGAAATGGAGTAGCCATCATGTCAACAAAAGAGTCCGAAATGCAGTACTTGGATGCAGTCTCAAAATGACAGAATGATCTCTGTTGGTTTCCAAGGCAAACTATTCAATATCACTGTAATCCAAGTCTATGCCCCAACCAGTAACACTGAAGAAGCTGAAGCTGAACAGTTCTATGAAGACCTACAAGACCTTCTAGAACTAACACCCGAAAAAGATGTCCTTTTCATTATAGGGGACTGGAATGCAAAAATAGGCAGTCAAGAAACACCTGGAGTAACAGGCAAATTTGGTCTTGAAGTACAGAAGCAGGGCAAAGGCTAATAGAATTTCACCAAGAGAATGCACTGGTCAAAGCAAACACCCTCTTCCAACAACACAAGAGAAGACTCTACACAAGGACAGTACATCATGTGTACTATGCAGAGTACATCATGAGAAACGCTGGGCTGAAAGAAGCATAAGCTGAAATCAAGATTGCCAGGAGAAATATCAATAACCTCAGATATGCAGATGATACCACCCTTATGGCAGAAAGTGAAGAACTAAAGAGCCTCTTGATGAAAGTGAAAGAGGAGAGTGAAAAAATTGGCATAAAGCTCAACATTCAGAAAACAAAGACCATAGCATCTGGTCCCATCACTTCATGGGAAATAGATGGGGAAACAGTGGAAACAGTGGCAGACTTTATTTTCTGGGGCTCCAAAATCACTGTAGATGATGACTACAGCCATGAAATTAAAAGATGCTTACTCCTTGGAAGGAAAGTTATAACCAACCTAGACAGCATATTAAAAAGCAGAGACATTACTTTGCCAACAAAGGTCCACCTAGTCAAGGCTATGGTTTTTCCAGTGGTCATGTATGGATGTGAGAGCTGGATTATATTAAGAAAGCTGAGCACTGAAAAATTGATGCTTTTGAACTACGGTGTTGGAGAAGACTCTTGAGAGTCCCTTGGACTGCAAGGAGATCCAACCAGCCCATCCTAAAGCATATCAGTCCTGGGTATTCATCGGAAGGACTGATGTTGAAGCTGAAACTCCAATCCTTTGGCCCCCTGATGCGAAGAGCTGACTCATTTGAAAAGACCCTGACACTGGGAAAGATTGAGAGTAGGAGGAGAAGGGGACGACAGAGGATGGGATGGTTGGATGGTGTCACTGACTCAATGGACATGAGTGTGGATAAACTGGCAGTTGGTGATGGAGAGGGAGGCCTGGAGTGCTGCGGTTCATGGGGTTGCAAAGTGTCAGACACTGAGTGACTGAATTGAACTGAACACAACCAGAGTTTCCCCTCTGGGAATGATGGGGTTCAAAACCCATCATTAGACTTGCCCAGATTCTTAGCCTCCACCCTACCCCTCCAACATACACACCCTGCCCCCCAACACACAAACACACATACAACACATTCATCTGTACCCTCATATACACACACAGAGACTCCTCATTCTGATCAGTCAGTCCCTGAGGACCCAGACTTTGCCTCATTCACCCTGACTCATGCCTTTTCTCAGGAGGCACCAGCCTGGAGTGTCTAATCTACCCCACATTAAACTCATCTCACTTCTTCCTCAGGGACAGAGTTACGTCCCTAGCAAAGGTCATCATAACACACTGTCCCCAGGAGCCTTTGAGACAGGACTTACTGGCTGAGTAGTTATGCCTTTCTGCATTTTCTTTACTGTGTTGTTGACAATCTGCATACATCCAGAGAACTAAAAATAAATAGCAAGAGGGCTGACTTGTTTGAAGCTGGGTCAGTGTTTATTTTCTCAAAGATTGAACTTCCTTGATGTGGATGTAAAGCTACATGAAATGGGCCTTGGATGCATGGACTGTGGTCTGTGTTTTAAATATACAGATAGGGAGGATTTGTCTTGAAAATCTTAACTGTGGAATCCCTGTCTTACTCACCTTGCCCCACTCCTGGGTCAGGTCTAGGGCATGGGAGACACACTCCACGAATCTTCTGCTTTTCCCCAGTGCTGCCTGATTCTACTTCTCCCCCTGCCTTGACACACTGAGCAAAAGGACACCCTTCTCAAGGCCTTACTGTCCCCATCCGGCAAGTGGGTCAGTGAAATATAATGGAGGGAACGATGGCAGAATATTGATCTTAACTGTTTTAGTGTCTTAAGGATAGAAGTGGTTTGTGACAAAAGAAAGATGAAGCCCTTTCTGGTGGTGATGACCTTGCCACAAGAACATGCCTCTCACCAAGGATCTCTTTCATCCCTCTCCAGAATAGAAAACACAGGAAGAAATGCCTGGTTCTTATTTCGTGGATGGGAAATGCCCAGGATGCTATTCAATCACCACCACTTTTAGCCATGCATAAACAGTAGTTTTGTGTGTTGGCTGCTCTACTGTCCTCTGCCAGGCTATGAGGAAAAACAAGCTTCCAGAAGGATGCTTCTTCAGATGGAAGCACCACTGAAAGCACCCTATACCAAGGTGAATGGAAAACCATCCCAATAAACACATTTTGCATACAAAAAAAGAGAAAAAGACAGATGAAAAGCCAGTCCTCCAAGACCTTGACTCCCTTTCTTTCTTCTTCTGCCCAGCTAGAGATTAAAATGACTGGGCTCCAGCCCCCAGGATCAAAACCCCTGGCAGTGAGCCCAGGTAACCACCGTATGCTCAGAGCTATCTCTTCTGTAGGTTCCATTTACAAAGCGATAACGCCAAAGAAAGGGCCATGTGTAACTTGCTCCCTATATCCTCAGCGCCAGCTTCTCCAGTAGGCTCAATGGACAAGGTGCCTAAAGTCCTGGCTTGGTTAATTTTACGTGTCAGCTTGACTGAGCCATGAGATGCCCAGATATCTGGTTAAACATTATCCTGGGTATGTTTGTGTTTCTGGCTGAGATTTGAATCAGTGGACCCATGGATCAGATTGCCCTGTCCAGTGTGGGTGGGCCTCATCCAATTTGTTGGAGGCCTAAATAGGACAAAAGAAGGCAGAACAGGGAGGCTTTCAAGCTCTCTTAGCCTGGGACATTGATTTTCTGTCTTCAGTTTCAGATTTAGATAAGAACTCACGCCATTGGCTCTTCCTGGTTCTTCAGGCTGTCAACTGAAGCCTGTAGGACTTCTTGGCCTCTGTTACCACATGAGCTAATTCCTTACAATAAATCTTTTCATATATTTATATATCTATATATCTCCTACTTAAATTGAAGAAAGTAGGGAAAACCACTAGACCATTCAGGTATGACCTAAATCAAATCCCTTATGAGTATACAGTGGAAGTGAGAAATAGATTTAAGGGCCTAGATCTGATAGATAGAGTGCCTGATGAGCTATGGAATGAGGTTCATGACATTGTACAGGAGACAGGGATCAAGACCATCCCCATGGAAAAGAAATGCAAAAAAGCAAAATGGCTGTCTGGGGAGGCCTTACAAATAGCTGTGAAAAGAAGAGAAGTGAAAAGCAAAGGAGAAAAGGAAAGATAAAAACATCTGAATGCAGAGTTCCAAAGAATAGCAAGAAGAGATAAGAAAGCCTTCTTCAGCGATCAATGCAAAGAAATAGAGGAAAACAACAGAATGGGAAAGACTAGAGATCTCTTCAAGAAAATTAGAGATACCAAAGGAACATTTCATGCAAAGATGGGCTCAATAAAGGACAGAAATTGTATGGACCTAACAGAAGCAGAAGATATTAAGAAGAGATGGCAAGAATACACAGAAGAACTGTACAAAAAAGATCTTCACGACCCAGATTATCATGATGGTGTGATCACTGACCTAGAGCCTGACATCCTGGAATGTGAAGTCAAGTGGGCCTTAGAAAGCATCACTACGAACAAAGCTAGTGGAGGTGATAGAATTCCAGTTGAGCTATTCCAAATCCTGAAAGATGATGCTGTGAAAGTGCTGCACTCAATATGCCAGCAAATTTGGAAAACTCAGCAGTGGCCACAGGACTGGAAATGGTCAGTTTTCATCCCAATCTCAAAGAAAGGCAATGCCAAAGAATGCTCAAACTACCACACAATTGCACTTATCTCACACACTAGTAAAGTAATGCTTAAAATTCTCCAAGCCAGGCTTCAGCAATATGTGAACCATGAACTTCCTGATGTTCAAGCTGGTTTTCGAAAAGGCAGAGGAACCAGAGATCAAATTGCCAACATCCGCTGGATCATGGAAAAAGCAAGAGAGTTCCAGAAAAACATCTATTTCTGCTTTATTGACTATGCCAAAGCCTTTGACTGTGTGGATCACAAGAAAATGTGGAAAATTCTGAAGGAGATGGGAATAACAGACCACCTGATCTGCCTCTTGAGAAATGTGTATGCAGGTCAAGAAGCAACAGTTAGAACTGGACATGGAACAACAGACTGGTTGCAAATAGGAAAAGGAGTACATCAAGGCTGTATATTGTCACCCTGTTTATTTAACTTATATGCAGAGTACATCATGAGAAACGCTGGACTGGAAGAAACACAAGCTGGAATCAAGATTGCCAGGAGAAATATCAATAACCTCAGATATGCAGATGACACCACCCTTATGGCAGAAAGTGAAGAGGAACTAAAAGCCTCTTGATGAAGGTGAAAGTGGAGAGTGAAAAAGTTGGCTTAAAGCTCAACATTCAGAAAACAAAGATCATGGCATCCAGTCCCATCACTTCATGGGAAATAGATGGGGAAAAAGTGGAAACAGTGTCAGACTTTATTTTTTGGGGGCTCCAAAATCACTACAGATGGTGACTGCAGCCATGAAATTAAAAGATGCTTACTCCTTGAAAGGAAAGTTATGACCAACCTAGATAGCATCTTCAAAAGCAGAGACATTACTTTGCCAACAAAGGTCCGCCTACTCAAGGCTATGGTCTTTCCTGTGGTCATGTATGGATGTGAGAGCTGGACTGTGAAGAAGGCTGAGTGCCGAAGAATTGATGCTTTTGAACTATAGTGTTGGAGAAGACTCTTGAGAGTCTCTTGGACTGCAAGGAGATCCAACCAGTCCATTCTGAAGGAGATCAGCCCTGGGATTTCTTTGGAAGGAATGATGCTAAAGCTGAAACTCCAGTACTTTGGCCACCTCATGTGACGAGTTGACTCATTGGAAAAGACTCTGATCCTGGGAGGGATTGGGGGAAAGAGGAGAAGGGGACGACAGAGGATAAGATGGCTGGATGGCATCACTGACTCGATGGAGGTGAGTCTGAGTGAACTCCAGGAGTTGGTGATATACAGGGAGGCCTGGTGTGCTGTAATTCATGGGGTCGCAAAGAGTTGGACACGACTGAGCGACTGATCTGATCTGATATCTCCTACTGGTTCTCTTTCTCTGGAGAACCCAGACTAATACAGTTACCAGTACTTTTAGGGGTCCATGAAAATGTTGCAGTTTTTTTAATCAGAAAGAGAAGACAAATATAATAAAAATGAATATGCAAAAAAACTAGTCAAGGCTGAATTATACTTGTCTTTATGCCAATGTAGTCACAAAGTATAATTTTAAATATATTTTTATAGAAGAATAAGCCTATAAGGGGACAAGTGCCTAAAGCCCAGGCAAGCCATAACGTGACCCCACTCACCCTCTATAGTGCTCCATCCTTGAGGATTGGGGTCTTTTTATCTGGGAACCAGTGTCCACCCATTGGTTTAGTGGGTTGACCAGGATGATGTCTCTATGGCCTTGAAGTGACCTTGGAGATGAGGTTATTTTGGAGTTGCCCTCTTGAGTTGTATCTATTAATAGAACCGTGTGTGTGTGTGTGTGTGTGTGTGTGTGTGTGGGGGTGGGTCTAGCTGGGGTGGGTAGCTGTGCAGAAGGCAGAGTAAACCAGAGCTAGGAATTTGATAGCAATAGCTTCTCCTTCAGAAGAGGTTGGCTGTAAGGAGCACCGTCCCTGCCTCCACCCCACCAGTTTTCCTCTGTGTCCTGTCCTGGTTCTTGTCTAATTAGGTTGGCCTCTCTCTCCTAGAGACCAGGACTCAATATTTAGTGTCCAAGATATGTCAGATCCTGCTTGGGGCAGAGATCAACAACACCATGCCTGTAGCCTTTGCAAGCAGTTTTCCCTAGTGGCTCAGACAGTGTAGAATCTGCCTGCAATGCAAGTGACTTGGGTTTGATCCCTGGGTTGGAAAGATCCTCTGGAGAAGGGAATGGCTACTACCCACTGCAGTATTCTTCCCTGGAGAGTCCCATGGATGGAGGAGACTGGTGGGCTACGATCCATGGGGTTGCAAAGAGTCAGACATGACTGAGACACACACACACACACACAAAGCCTGTAAACAAGCTGATGGAATAGAGTACCAAGCGCTATGGGAAGACCCATTGTTAACTCTGCCTGGGTGAACCATGAAGACATCCCACAGGTGGGAACGCTTGGAGGTGGAAGTATAGTTGTGATTTTGACCACAGATGTAGCCTCAGCGGAGAGAGGGAGAGAGGGCGTGTATCCTTCCATCTGCCCAGAGGGAAGAATTTGTTTGTGATGATGAGAAATGTGATAGAACTGAGAGCAGTTACGTGAAATGAGTTCTGGCAGTTGTGAGCCCCAAATTATAACTCTGTCCTGTGACAGTGTAAAATGATTTCTTCCAGCTAAAAAACAGAAGCAAACATAAATTAAGAGCACTCTGTCAGGACTTCCCTGAGGGTCCCGTGGTTGAGACCTCGCCTTTCCAATGCAGGGAGTCAGATTTGATCCCTGGTTTGGGAGCTAAGATCCCACACATCTCAGGGCTGAAAAACTAGAATATAAACAACAGAAGCAATACTGTAACAAATTCAATAAAGACTTTTAAATGGTCCATATTTTAAAAAAGAGAGAGAAACTAAAAACAAAAGAGTTCCCTGTCATAGAAGACCTACCACCACCACAAAGCATTCTGGGCCCTACAACCTTTGTGATCACCTGCACTTTGACAGGAAAAGAAGGGAAAGAAGGTCATGCCAACAGACAGCATGGCCAGGCAAAGGGGAGGAGGGCCCGTGCCTGGGGAATGGTAGGTAGTTGTGCCAACTCAGAAGTGGGGTATAAGAATGACATGGCCCCAACCAAGCCCCTTACCCAAATAAAGAAACAGGTACCAAGAAAATGGGGCTTCCCTGGTGTCTCAGACATAGAATCTGCCTGCAATGCAAGAGACTCGAGTTTGATCCCTAGGTAGGGAAGATCCTCTGGAGGAGGGTTGGAAACCCCCTCTAATATTCTTGCCTGGAGAATCCCATGGACAGAGGAGCCTGGTGGGCTACAGTCCATAGGGTTGAAAAGAGCTGGACATGATGGAGAAAAGGATCATCCTTGCCTTCCCTGGGAGGAGTGTGGCCTCTTAACAATGAACATGATAAAGTAAGTGTCCAGAGTGTGTTTCTGAGGCTCTTGCTGTAAACATCCTAACTGATTTAGGCACTACATATATAATATATATATAGTATGGTGTACTATGTGTAACAGAAAAAGATTAGTCTGTGTTCTGGGTTCCTGGCACAGAGATCCTAAAACCCTTGGAATTTCCTGATAGGAGTGTCTTGCTATTCACAATGGGCCCTTTTGAACACACTAGAGTTTATGCTAATGAGGTGACTCAGGATGAGACCCCTAGAGATAGCTTTATGGGGGCTGCTCACCCAAAAGAACAATTATTCTTAAAGGTGGGAATTTTCAGCCCCACCTCCCAACCTCTGAGGAAGGGAGGGGCTGGAGGCTGAGTTATAAAAACTCAGGAGCAATGAGATTTGGAATGTTGGGGTTGGTGAACATTTCGAAGTGCTGAGTGGGCAGTGCACCCTAAGAGGACACAGAAGATCCCCCCATACTTTTTCCTGTGTGTCTCCTCCACTTGGCTCTTCCTGAGTTGTATCCTTTATAATAAAGTCATTAAAAGCAGAGCACTTTGAGTTCTGAGTCATTTCAAGTGAATTGTAGAACTTGAAGAAGGGAGTCATGGAAGCCCCCGAATTCATAATTGGTCAGGTAGAGGCAAGGGTCACTGGGGGACTCCACTTGCAGCTGGCAAGTGCAGGGGCGGTGCTGCGGGACTGAGCTCTCTAACTGGTGGGATGTGACACTAAGTCTAGGTTGGTAGTGTCAGCCAGGTGGTTCCCTGTCTGGCTCTTCTGTAGGTAGCCTCTGTGCCTTTGGGCAAGTTGCTGCCATCTCAGGCTTCAGTTTATTCATTCGTAAAATGAGAGGTCCTGGACTCGATGAATACTCAGGTCCACTCCGCCCAAGGCAGGGTGCCCCAAGACACAGTAAAAGAGCAGGCAAGGGGCTTTATCACACTGAATAACAACGAGTGTTGAGTAAAGGAATTTTTCAGAGAAGCAAACAGACTCCAGGTGACTCCTGCCCCACCTGTGAGCCAGATGCCCTCCAGGAAATCAGAGAAACAGACAGACTGCGAGGTGGCCCCTGGGTCAGCAGAGGCTGTGTGATTAGAAGGCTGTCCAGCCATAAATAAGATGAAAGGACAACCCTCAGAATGGGAGAAAATATTTGCAAATGAAGCAACTGACAAAGGATTACACTGCAAAATATACAAGCAGCTCATGTAGCGCAACATAAAAAAAAAAACAACCCAACCAAAAAATGAGCAAAAGACCTAAATAGACATTTCTCCAAAGAAGACATACAGATAGTCAACAAACACATGAGAAGATGCTCAGGATCACTAATTATTGGAGAAATGCAAATGAAAACTACAATGAAGGGTTACCTCACACCAATCAGAAAAAAAGGGGAAAGTGAAATCGCTCAGTCATGTCTGACTCTTTGCGACCCCATGGACTGTAGCCTACCAGGCTCCTTTGTCCATGGGATTTTCCGGCAAGAGTACTGGAGTGGGTTGCCATTTCCTTCTTTAGGGGATCTTCCTGACCCAGGGATTGAACCCAGGTCTCCTGTGTTGTAGGCAGATGCTTTTACCATCTGAGCCACCAGGGAAATATTTCACCAGTCAGAGAGCCCACCATCAAAAAAAAAAATCTACAACAGTATGGAGAAAAGGGAACCCTCTTGCACTGTTGTGGGAATGTAAATTGATACAGCCACTATGGAGAACAGTATGCAGGTTCCTTAAAAAACTAAAAACAGAACTATCATATGACCCAGCAATTCCACTATTGGGCATATACCCTGAGAAAACCATAATTCAAAAAGATAGGTATACCCCAGTGTTTTGGAGGAGGAAACGGCAACCCACTCCAGTACTCTTGCTTGGAGAACCCTGTGGACAGAGGAGTCCTGTGGGCTATAGTCCATGGGGTCACAAAGGGTCAGACACAACTGAAGTGAGTTAGCACAGCACCACAACATTCATTGCACCACATTTACAATAGCTAGGACGTAGAAGCAGCCTAAATGTCCATCAAGAGATGAATGCATAAAGAAGATGTAGTACATATATACATGGAATATTAGTCATAAAAAGGAATGAAATTGAGTCATTTGTAGTGATATGGATGAACCTAGAGTCTGTCATACAGAGTGAAGTAAGTCAGAAAGAGAAAGACAAATATTATATATTAACATGCTGCTGCTGCTGCTAAGTTGCTTCAGTCGTGTCCAACTCTGTGTGACCCCATAGATGGCAGCCCACCAGGCTCCCCCGTCCCTGGGATTCTCCAGGCAAGAACACTGGAGTGGGTTGCCATTTCCTTCTCCAATGCATGAAAGTGAAAAGTGAAAGTGAAGTCGCTCAGTCGTGTCAGACTCTTCGTGACCCCATGGACTGCAGCCCACCAGGCTCCTCCATCCATGGGATTTTCCAGGCAAGAGTACTGGAGTGGGGTGCCACTGCCTTCTCTGATATATTAACGTATATACACGGAATCTAGAAAAACAGTACAGATGAATCTATTTTCAGGGCAGGAATAGAGACACAGATGTAGAGAACAGACTTGTAGACACAGTGGGGGACGGAGAGGGTGGGTCAAAAAGAGAGAGTGGCGTTGGCATATATGCACACGTGTAAAACACGTGTGTATAGCATGGGGAAGTCAGCTTCTTGCTCTGTGATGACCCAGAGGGTGGGTTGGGGGAGGGTAGGAGGGAGGCCTTAGAGGGAGGGGATATATATATATATACACACACACATATAGCTGATTCACATTGTTGTACAGCAGAAACACAACATGGTACAGCAATTATACATCAATTAAAAGAAAAACCAGAAGTTGGGTCAAGCAATCTTCTCTTGGCAGTCCTGGCTTCTCCCTAATGAGACCTTTCCCAGGATGGGCAGCATGCCACCACTTACCACATTTTCAAGAGCCTGCTGGTCTGATGAACCATGAAGACCCTGAAAGTGCATTCAATACACACGTGACACAGAGCAGGGAGGGAGAGCTGCTGTGCTGGGTGGTAGAATCAGGTTTCAAAACTACGCCCCCTGACTTGAAAGATGCATTGAAGTTAATGAGATTATGTTTAATAAGGAGAAATGAGACCAAGCTCAGATCCAAAAAGACCAAGTAGATCAGGGGTTGGCAAACTTTAGCCTGTGTGCTGAGTCCAGCCTGCAGCAGCTTTTGTAAAATTAGATTTTACTGGAACACAGCCACAGTCATTTGCTCACATGTTTACACGCTACAAAGACAGAGTGAGTAGTTGCACCAGGATCCTATGGTCCACAAAGTCTAAAATAATTGCCATCTATCTGTATGACTCCTGAAAACTAGACAAGGAAGTTTGGAGGAGATTTAAATTTATAGCAGCTCAAATGGAAATAGAGAGGAGGAGAGAGAAAATGAAGGTGTGATTATTTAGTCTGCATTAATAGTGGAAACTGGAAAAGATCCTGATGATGGGAAAGATTGAGGGCAGGAAGAGAAGGGGGTGAGAGAGGATGAGATGATTGGACGGCATCACCGACTCAATGGACTTGAACTTGAGCAAGCTCTGGGTGATGGTGAAGGACAGGAAAGCCTGGTGTGCTTCAGTCCATGGGGTCGCAAAGAGTTAGACATGACAGAGTGGCTAAACCACAACAAAAGGGTGTTACAATATAAGACAGATTCCCTGGAGGCTCAGTAGCAGAGAATCCACCTGCCAGTGCAGAAGACGAGATCTGCTGGTGCAGGAGACGTGGGTTCGATTTCTGAGTTGGGAAGATCTGCTGGAGAAGGAAATGGCAACCCACTCCAGTATCCTTACCTGGAAAATCCCAGGGACAGAGAGGCCTGGAGGACTACAGTTCATGAGACTGAAACAGAGTTGGACATGACTGAGCAACTAAACAGCAACAGCAACAATATTAAGACAAGGAATGTATTAGATAGATAGGTCTCCTTTTGCTGTAAGTGACCAAAAGTAATGCAAAATTAGCTCAGCACCAGAGGACTGTATTGGAGGGACACAGTCAGATGACCCCGAAGTTCTGAGCTATTGACTTGGCCCTAAGCCTTTATATCAAGGAGGCTGGGTTGGGTCCAATTGCCCCTTTCCCTGGTTTCAGGGGTGTATGAGCCTAACAGCCATTGCACCAAGGAAGCCTCTGACAGATGGAGCAGGAGGGCAGGGAGGGGCAGCACCAGGGAAAGCATCCTGGCACCTGAGAAATGGACGGTCTGCCAGAGGCCCAGGCCCTGCAGAGGCGTCACACATGAACCATGCAGGCCCCCGGGACGCTGACTCACTGAATCCTTAACCTCCTTCCATAGATTGGGCTGTCGCCTTCCTGCCTATCAGGGATGTATAAACAGATTTTAATTTTTTTCCCCAAAAGTTGCTGATGGATTTAACTGTTGCTGATCTTGTGCCAGGTCAAGGTAGTATTCCTGTCTCGCTGGTGGTGGGTTTGAGGTTCAGAGCTGGGATGGGAAGTTGAGGAGTGAACAGGGCTCTGTTGAGTCAGGAATCCACACACAGGGCACTGCATCTGCCAGGCCTTGGCTGGGGCTTCCCTGCTGCGGAGGGAGTGGGCTCCCTCCCAGGTTTAGAGCTCAGCAGAGTGCATCAGGGGGGCATGGGAAAAAGCAAGGTGGCTGTAATCATACATCCTGGCTCTGCCACATACCAGCTGGCTGATCTTCTGCAAGTTAGCCTCTTTAAGCCTCAGTTTTCTCACCTGCAAAGTGGGGAAGAATCATATGTCCATCTCAGGAGGATGTTAAAAAAATACCAATTCCTTAGTTATACCAGCAGCAGAGCAAGGGCTGGCTTGAGGGCGGCATGGGGTGGTAATAAGAACCTGGCTTCCAGGCCAAAGTGCTTGGGTTAGGGCCTGGCTGCTCAGCTCTGTGGAATGTATTTAACCTCTCTGCCCTCCAGTTTCCTATTCTGCAATATAGACATAGTCATATTTAAGTGCTTCAAGCAATTGTTAGAGAATTTAAATATTAAATGTGTGCAAAGCATTTAGAACAGTGCTTGGCACATAACAGCTGCTAAATACCTAGCTGACATTCTTATTTATCCTTGTAAATCCGGGCAAATTTACCTGTTGAAAATTCTTTTTTAGCATCTCATAAGCATCTCCTTGACATTGTCATCCCTCCTTCCTTTTAAGGATGACACTGTGTACCCTTTTTTCCTTCATGTAGTAATTGTTCAGCCAGTTGTGTCCGACTCTTTGTGACCCTATGGACTGCGCATGCCAGGCTTCCCTGTCCATCACCATATCTCAGAGCTTACTCAAACTCATGTACATTGAGTCAAAGATACCATCCAACCATCTCATCCTCTGTCATCCCCTTCTCCTCCTGCCCTCAATCTTTCCCAGCATCAGGGTCTTTTCCAATGAGTCAGCTCTTCGCATCAGGTAGCCAAAGTACTGGAGCTTCAGCTTCAGCATCAGTCCTTCTAATGAATATTCAGGACTGATTTCCTTCAGGATTGACTAGTTTGATCTCCTTGAAGTCCAAAGGACTCTCAAGTGTCCTCTCCAACATTGCAGTTCAAAAGCACCAATTCTTTAGTGCTCAGCCTTCTTTATGGTCCAACTCTCACACCCATACATAAGTACTGGAAAAACTACAGCTTTGACTAGATGGGCCATTGTTGGCAAAGTAATGTCTCTGCTTTTTATACAGAGGTTTGCCATAACTTTTCCTCCAAGGAGCAAGTGTCTTTTAATTTCATAGCTGTAGTCACTGTCTTCAGTGATTTTGGAGCCCAAGAGAATAAAGTCTGTCACTGTTTCCATTGTTCCCCATCTCTTTGCCATGAAGTGATGGGACCAGATGCCATGATCTTCATTTTTGGAATGTTGAGTTTTAAGCCAGCTTTTTCACTCTCCTCTTTCATTTTCATCAAGAGGCTCTTCAGTTCCTCTTCGTTTTCTGCCATAAGGGTGATATCATCTGCATATCTAAGGTTATTGATATTTCTCCCAGCCATCTTGATTCCAGCTTGTGCTTCATCCAGCCCAGCATTTCGCATGATGTACTCTATATATGTTAAATAAGCAGGGTGACAATATACAGCCTTGATGTACTCCTTTCCCAATTTTGAACCAGTCTGTTTTTCCATGTCTGATTCTAACTGTTGCTTTTTGACCTGCATACAGGTTTCGCAGGAGGCGTGTGCCACGTAGTATTAATTGCACACAATCTTCTGACCTTTCTTTTTTCCAACCTTTTGGCTCCCTTCTCCTCCGGAACTCAGCAGGACCTCCTATCCACATTCTCCTGTTAACAGCATAGGGCTCAGCTAGGGCTTCCTGAGTGTGTAGAGATCCACACACCTGTCCAGCACACGCCGTGACCTGAGGGCTCTCCATTCATTCATTCATTCATTCATTCATTCATCAAACACTCAGGGGTCGTCTCTCTTTCCCAGGCACTGTGCTAGGCACGGGTGGCACAGGATTGATAGCCAAGGTCTCTGCCCTCCAGGAGCTCACAAATCGAGAGACAGGGAGGCCAAAAATAAGAAAACAGATCATTAAAGTAGACTTTTATAAGTTGAACGATAAGAGGAAGCCCTGGTCCCTTGGGAACACAAAAGAGGTGCTTAACTTAGGCTGAGGGGTTGGGACCAGTCTCCTGGAGGAGGTGACTCTCCTACAAAGGGCACCTGCCTTGGCCCAGAGCACCTTTGAGCACATCTGGTTGCTGCTGGCCATCTGCTCTGCTTGGGCCTCACCAAGGGGCGGGCCAGGGTCATCATGCCCTTCCCGCTCCCTGGCTGCCCTCCGTTTCTCCTCCTTGCAGGTTCCCTTCCCCCACCCCTAGGTCTTTCGCATATCATCCCCTCTTCTAATAGTTTCCGTCAGTCCCCACCTTGGCTCCCAGTTTCCTTTCATACCTTGGCTCATATGCGACTTCCCTTGACCTCCCTGAATAGGTCAAATCCCCCACCTCCCTCTTCATAGGTGCTTGTAGACGTTTGTACCCCTGTTTTTGTAGCCCTGAGACACACATTCTGTGACCAGTTAATTCAAATCTCTCCTACAGATCAAATGTAAAATTGAATGACTAACTGAATGAATTAACGAGTGAAAAAATGGATAATAAATAAATAAGGCAGGAAAATGTGTATGTTAATCTTGAGAGACTATGGAAAGCATGCTTTCTTTTAAAGTAATTTATAATAATCACTCATAATAGCCATCACTTACCACATATAACAAACACTGCAATAGGAGTTTCTTTATTGTCCATGGGATTCTCCCAGCAAGAATACAGGAGTGGGTTGCCATTTCTTCCTCCAGGGGATCTTCCCAACCCAGAGATCAAGATGTCTCTGACATCTGCACTGGCAGGAGGTTTCTTTACCACAAGCATCACCTGGGAAGCCCATTCATTCATTCACAAATATTAATTAAGTGTCTGCCTTTGATCAGGCACTCTTCTCAGCACTGGGGTAAGAAAGCAGTGAAAGGGTTAAGCATGTGCCCTGCCCTCTGAACCCTACATTTGAGTGGAGAAGACAGAATAAAGAGATAAATGCATAAGTGTAGAAATCAGACTTTGGAAAGCTGTCACAATCCCACAGCTGCAGACCTTCACAATTTGTCCTGTCCTTGAGGATATCACAATGAGAAAGATGACATTGACTCAAGAAATAGAGGAAACCTTATTGGGAAAGTTTCACCAGGGGTTCAGACTCGAGCCTCTTTGAGCTCCCTAGTGCAGGCCTGGCCAGGAGTTGTTGGTACCAAATGCCCCAGGAGAAGTGGGCGGGCTGGGCTAGGAGATGACGGAACACCTGAGGTTCTGGCTGGGGGTGCATCAGGTATGGCTCCTCTCTGGTGCCAGGTCTCCTTGTCAGCTGGCCAGAGAGCTGTTTGGCTGACTTCTATGGACCAACGTTCCCCTGCCTCAGCAGACGGGAGCGGGAAACAAGGGCGGAGCTGGCCAGTCCCTTGTGACAGTGAGTGCTGCAGCCCGAAACCCGAGGAGACGGGCTGAGATCAGTGCTGGCCTCTGCTACCTGACCGGGGGTGAACTTAAGGCTTCGAATCTTTGCTGCCATGAATGAGAGACTCCTTATAGTGGATATGGGGTGCCAGAATCAGGATGGAGACCACTCTGGGGAGGATGGATACGGGGTTGAAGCTGGAATGGGGTGAGCCTCCTCCTCAAGCTCGGAGTTGATGGAAAGATGTGTAGTTCTCTGGCCTTTATGGACTTGTGATTATACCTGCCTGTTCCATCATTCACTCCACAAATGTTTATTGAGCTCCTACTGTCTGCCAGACCCACACTGTACAGGTACTTGGGATGTGGTAGTGAGTGAGATGTGGTCCCCAGTCTCCCCCAGATCATGTGGACAACATTTTGTTCTTCTTAATGCACTGTGAGGATCTCAAGTTATCCTTGTTACAATCCTGTGAGTCCCATGAGAACGTTACTATTGTTCCCATTTGATGGATGGGCAAACAGAGGCAGAGAGAGGTTAAGTAATTTGCTAGTTAGAACCAGCCACCAGGTCTTGCTTAGTCCTTTTGCTGACCCCCCACCAAGGGAATTCAGGGAGGTGGTCAGTCAGTTCAGTCGCTCAGTAATGTCCGACTCTTTGCAACCAACCCCATGGACTGCAGCACACCAGGCTTATCTGTCCATCACCAACTCCCGGAGCTTGCTGAAACTCATATCCATCGAGTCGATGATGCCATCCAACCATCTCACCCTCTGTCGTCCCCTTCTTCCTCCTGCCTTCAATCTTTCCCAGCATCAGGATTTTTTCCAAATCAGTTCTTCGCATCAGGTGGCCAAAGTATTGCAGCTTCACTGGAGAAGGGAATGCCAAGCCACTTCAGTATTTTTGCCTTGAGAACCCCGTGAACAGTATGAACAAGGAGGTGGTACTTTCTACTGATTTTTAATGATTCATCCTGATCACTAGCATCTGAAAGTAAAACTTACTAAATCAGGGAAGGTTTCATGGAACACCTGACCTTATTTTCCTCATTCACTATTTCATTTTTATCACCTTCTTCCTGAATGGAACCAAAGCCCTTGATGGGCAAGGGGATACATCAGAGATATATTTACAGTTCTTGCTTTCATCACTCACATCACACCCTGGTGCCCATCTTTACCAGCCCTGCTTAGAAGGCCTCACTGGATGGATGCAAACCTAGTTTGGTTTGAAGCTGAAAGGCCTCCTGGGTTACACATCAGGCTCTTAAGGGTCAGAGACACAGCTTATGCTTCTGTGCCCCCTCACAGCAACAAAGAGCTCCCTGTTCCCCACGTAGGCGTTCAATAAACCCTAATTGATTAGCTGATTGGGAACAACAGATATATGGTGTAAATGCCTGGAAATACAATCTCCCAAAGGCTGCCAGCCAGCCAGGGGCTCAAGGGACAGGTGTTTTCAGATCAATGTGCTTGCTCATCCCCAAGGCAAAGTTTAAAGTGAGTGACTGAGCATTATTTTAGAACAGTGCAAAATTGGAAAGAGGCAAATACCCAGCGACAGGGGAATAGCTAAGCTGACTGGGTTATATTAAGATGCTGGAAGACTATAGTTTTTAAAATGGACACTACAACACAACACCAAATAGAAAATTGTGTACCAAGTACTAAAGTGGGGAAACAGAGTATGTGGAGAATGTGGAAATATACACACAGTCATTTAGAAAGACAAGAAGCAAACAACTACTCAGTAGCTGCTTTTTGTTAAGTTCACTAAGCAAAGGGAACGACCAGAGCAGGGTGGCGTCTGTCATAGTGCGTGGTGTGATGGGAAGAGTCCTTGGACCAGTTGACCAGGTGACCCAGGGATCCTGGTGCTGCCAATTATAGTCCATGTGCTCTTGAACCTCAGTTTGTTATCTGTCAAGTGAGAATTTTAATACTTGCCCTACTTGTCTCACAAGGTAAGAACTTATTTTCCCCACTTAGTGTGATATTTATAGGTTTCCTGTGGAAACAATAATGTGTTTGACTACGGGGTGCTGACTCGCACCTGGTTCAGGTGTTACAAAATATACAGCATTTAAATGTTATTCTTTTTCTAAAATCCAGAAAGTCTCACAAAATCCCATGGGTTTAGAGTAAGGAATCAGGGACCTGTACTAAGTGTTTAGACACATAATTTTATTTAACTTAATTTTCAGAATAATCCTTTAGAGTAGGTTAGATCATTCCCACTTTACAAATGAGAAAACTTGTATGTATAGAGGTTTATGTGCTTTTCCATTGATAATAAGTGGCCCAGTTCAGATTGGGAGCATTCGAAGCCCATGATTTTGGCCACCATGACCAGATCAGCAGGAGTCCAGAAATATGTGGTGGAGTGACATCTGCTTGTATTTGACTTATGAGACCAACAAAGAATATTTCTTCTCATATCTGACATCAACTGCATGCCAAGCACTTGACAAGTGTTGTCTCATCTGATCCCCACGATTCTGGGAGGTACAGACTAATATTAGCCCCATTTTCAGATGGGAGACTGAAGCATAGACAGGTTACATCACACATCCAAGTGAGACAGGGACCTGAGATTCAAACTCAGGTCTAATGACTCCAAAGCCTGGGATGTTGTATCTTCTGCTGAACAATCAGAAAGTTTCCAGGGTAACATGGAGTGCAGATGGTCACATTCTGGAAAGACTGAGAAAGGGCCTGGTTACAAATAGTGTCATGAATGTAGAGCAATCTGGTCCTTCCATGTCCTGTTCTGAGCCTTTCCTCCCCTCTCCCTTACCTTCATCTTCCCTCCTCGTGGGCAACAAGGTCAGCAGGCATCTCAAGGACATTAAATGTAAGCTGGGATTGGGTCCCAAGTGCCTTCAGCAGAGTCATAGGAAGGAAAAGTATGGATACTAGACAGGATCACAGATAGGTCAATCAGAAGGAGACGAGGATTTGTTTCTTAGGGAGGCCAAGGCCTGCACAGAAGCAGAAATGATGAGATATTCCTACAAAAGGTACCATCTGGTCCTGCTGGTCAGCAGGCTTGAGACCCTAGGGGAACAGACCGAGTGGAAGTCAGCAAAATAACACCTAACGTCATTTTGTTCTCATTTCTCAAGTGATCCAAGAAAGAGACTTGTTCTTTGGTGTTGAAGTGGTCTAGACAAGCTTCTGTCTTCTGCCTTGACCCTTGACTTTGGTTCAGCAGGAGAGACTGTCCCAAGAAGCAGCCCATGCAGGAGCCAGGTGGGCAATGAGCAGTAGCTGTCCTTAACTGTCCACCCAGAGGTGGCAGGCAGACTTGTGCCTATCTCTAAAGGATTTAAAGATCTTCAGTTTCCCCATCTGAAAATGGGGCTAATATCAATTCAGAGCCCTAAGGGTTTCCTAGAGACCCTACTGCAGAGAAGGACAGTCCCTGAATCAGATGAATCCCAACTGGAACAGGTCTGAACCCCAGAATATGCACAAAATTAGAAAGAGTGTTACTTGCACTTCTTAGTTTATAAAAGAAGGGCCTAGTTTGGGGCACTCCCATGTTGGAGCTTCCTCAGCTTTCAGCAGTCAACCTAAGTCTCCCAGCAGGTGCAGAGCTGGCAGGCATAGATTGTCATGGGTGAGGTCTCCTGGAGGTGGGGTGCAGACTCGATAAGGGGGTATTATTTCAAGGCATGAATAACATCTCACGAATCAGGAAGGAGTGTGAGGGCTAATGATACGATTTCAGGTGACCTCTGATGCTTAAAAGAAGTCAGGTGTGTAGCAGGGTTCTTAACTGTCAACATAGAAGGTTCTCACTGATTTGCAGAGAGTGGGAGAAGGGTTGGTTAAAAGCAACACAATCAACTAACACAAAGTAAGAAGGGATTAATCGGAAAATTGTGAGGGTCACCTAAGGTGTCAAAGAAAAGGCCAAAGAACACTTCGAGAAAACAACAGGAACCCAAAGTCCTCTGGGGCTCCAGGGGACAGGAAGGCTTTATTGGATGGAGATGAGCATGTTTTGTTCACTGGTGTGTGTAGGCCTAGCACAGGACTTGATGTGTCGCGGGGTGAACGAATGAATGAAGGTCTGCTGCGTGGACAGCTCCGGAAGAACTGAGCTACTGCTGCTGGCAGCTGGCACGCTGAGGGTTTCCAGGGAGACAGCTCCCATCCTGAGTTTGCCTGAACTAAATCGAGAGCTGGGGCCAGTGAGAGCATGAAGTAAACAGAGACCAACCATGCTGGCTGTAACTGAGCTCATCTGTCGTCTAGTTGGGCTAAGAGAAGGGGTAAGAACATTCCAGGAAGAGGAACACAGGGCTGAGGGCCCAGAGGCAGTGAGTGGGGACACGCCAGGGGAACCACAAGTCATTCTTCCTGGACTGTGCAAGACTGAGGGGAAGGTGAGAAATAAGGCCAAACCACAGAGGGTTGTGTAAGCCTCGCCGAGGTGGTGAACTTGATCCTAAAGGTAATGGGAAATCATTAAAGAGTCTGGAGTAGGGAGTGAAGTGGTCAGGTCTGCATCTAAAAAGAAAACCCAATTGCAGCTACAGGCAGTCTTGGGATGGACAGCTCCAATCCCAACCTAAATGTCTGAGTTCTCTCCAAGGTTACCTACACTGTACTTCTAGCTCTTACTCTTAATGGAACTCCTACACATGGGTGTAGGATACAGGGCTTCAGAAGAAATCTCCCTCCTGACCCCTTGAGTGGCTCCCCAAAAGATTGATTGTTGTTGATTTTTAGTCGCTAAGGCCTGTCTGACTCTTTGTGACCCCAAGGACCGTGGCCCTCCAGGCTTCTCTGTCCATGGGATTCCCAGGCAAGAATATTGGGAGTGGGTTACCATTTCCTTCTCTAGGGGGTCTTCAAGACCCAGGGATCAAACCCATGTCTCCTGCTTGGCAGGTGGATTTTTTACCACTGAGCCATCTGGGAAACCCCTTCCCCAAAGAGAGAGCCACATTCAAATGCCTGGAACAAATGAATGTGAACTTTATTTGGGAAAGGGGTCTTTGCAGATGTAATTAAGTTAAGGATCTTGGGATGAGATCATCCCAGATTACCTAGATGTGCCCTAAGTCCAGTGATAAATGTCCTTAGAAGAGGAGAAGACACAGAAGGGGAAGAGGCCATGTGACCATCGAGGCAAAAACTGGAGTGACGCTACCAAAGCCTAGGAAGCCAAGACGTGCCAACAGCCACCGGAAGCTGGAAGAGACAAAGAACGATACTCCCCTACAACCACCAGAAGAAAGCCCTGCTGGCACCTTGATGTCAGACTTCTGACTTCCAGCGCTGTGAAAGAATAAATTTCATTATCTTCAGCCAGCTAGCTTGTGGTAATTTGTTGCAGTAGCCACAGGAACGAATACAACCTTATACTGTAACTAAGAAGAGTCAGCCTTCATCATCAGTGGACCCTTATAAACCAGAACATTTTCTTTCTGTTTGGAAAGTGTGATTGTGACAGAGGCAAGAAGCCAGACTAGACTAACAGTGTGGCACTGAAAGGACACCTCTGCCCACACCAAGAAAGATATCACCAGAATGAAGCAATGGACAAGTCGGTGGAGCTGGGTCTTTGGCCAAGGACCAAAGACTCTGGGAGTGAACCTGGAACGCCGGCAGGGCCCTGCAGGGACTGATGGTTTGGAAACAGAGGGGAGGGCAGGGAGTTGCTCTATGGCAGAGGGCACAGGTACGGCAGGGATGACTGTTACCCAAACAGGATTCCTAACTTCAGGTTCCCCAAGGGGCAGGGGGTGCCCTAGAACATCCAGCCTGACCTTCAGGGTGGGCTTACTAGGTCTGACATCCTGTAAGACTTCATTCATCAAGAGTTCCTTAAAGTACCCACTGTGTGCTGGCTTTGTTCTGTAGTCTACCCATCTAGGTGTCTCACAAAGCACAATCAACATCTGTCTTTCTGGACAGTGAGAAGTCAGCCCACCGCTGAGAGCATCAGTACTTGGCCTTCAGGTCTGTGCTATGTCTCTTCCCTGGGGAGTCCTCGCCTATCCCTGTAGATGAGTCAGCTCCTCTGTCAGACTGATGCTTCTCTTTTGGAGGCCTGATCAACATTGTACTGATACATCTGCATGAAGGAACATTCAACGCCTGTCTCTTGACTAGCTGTGAGGACCCCAGTAATTAGCCTGGTCCCCAGCTCATTGTAGGTATCCAATAAGAAGTTGAAGAACTAAGCAGGTCAATTCTCAGGCCAACTGAGTTTTCAAAAGGAAAAAGATTTCACCTGGTGGTGAAGACCTTGATGCTGGGAAAGACTGAAGGCAGGAGGAGTAGGGAATGACAGAGGATGAGATGGTTGGATAGCATCACTGACTCAATGGACATGAGTTTGAGAAAGCTCTCGGAGTTGGTAATGGACAGGGAAGCCTGGACTGCTGCAGTCCATGGGGTCACAAAGAGTCAGACACGACTGAGCGACTGAACTGAACTGGTGGTGTCAGACCCTCTGAGAGCAACTACAGCTAGGGACTCAGGCTTAATCTCAAGAGAAGGAAACAGGGTCAAAGGTGGAAGGCCCAGGGAATAAATATAGCTGCACATGGGAGGGAGAGAAGGTGTCAGCCCTAAACCCAAGTTGCCAAAGGCCAAAATCTCACAACCCTCCCTCCATGAGGAGCCATGAGCCAGTTGGTTTAAGTCTTGGCTGAGATGGTATCTCATACTTTCTTCTTTATAACCCTGTCTCTCCCCCAAAATCTCCTCCTCCTGAACATTAATTTCTCTTCGTGGATGGCCTTTGGAGGGGCTTGGCTCTAACAACATCCGGAATCTCATTAAAGCACAAAGGAGCACCTGAATCATCACAAGTTCTTGCTAAAGTAAGAGAAGGGTCTTCTGCTCACATTGAAACAAAAAAGTGATGTGGTAAATCGCAACTGGAGACTGGTTGCCCCCAGACCTCCTCTGTAAAATAGAGAAACAGTGAAGCTCACCTAGGATGGGAGAAAATTCGAGAATGAGAGTGAGCATTCAGTGTGGTGCCTGAGTGGTCACAGCTGCAGCATGACCAGCAGCAGCAACCACAGCTGTTGTTCTTCTAACCTGTGATGTGATGAGTCAGAAGGTCCCTTTGAATTGGGTAAGGGTGGGGCAGAGGAGGTAAGGAAGAAAAGTTATATCAGAAAGGAAGGTATCCATTGAGTAGAGGACAGAAGGAACTGGCCAATGCAGAAGGGCCTCAAGTCCTTTCAGGCTCTTTGTTCTGGGTCTTACTTCTTGCCTCTTCTCCATCAAGTAGACCTTGTTCCATGAAGCTTGCCTCTTTATTTTTAGAAACACTTGCTCTAATGAACTAGTCTTACAGGTTTGTTTGTACTAACATGTAAGTGACTGTTGGGGCTTTGCTCCTTTGTATAAAGGGAGAGGCTTTCAGTTACAACAATGAATACCAGCAAGTGAGGGGGTGCGGGTGGAGGCTGAGGGCCTTCTCAGTGATTCAGAAAGCTCACTGCCTGTTCCATCCGGAAAACCAACAGGTATTTTATAGCCTAGCTGCGGTAGTGGGGGGCGGGGTGGGGTGGGGTGGGCAGGCAGGCCATCTTGGTTTGGTTAAACTGGCTGAGCAAATTCTGAACCCTCCCTCCTCTTCCCAGAAGTAAGAAAGTAGGCAGGAGCGTGGTGGGAGGAGAGGAGGACAAGAGGGGCTAGACAGAAGACAGGTACACTGAGCAGGAAGGGATGACTCCCTCCAAACACACTTCTAGGGGAAAACAGCACTGCTGGGGGGGTGTGCAAAATTCTGTTTCTAAATAGCATGACTCCCAAGGCAATGGGAAGTAAGGGAGTCTGGCCTTCCAGCTCTTTGGGGTACCCTCAGACTCTCTCCATGGGCCCTCCTACCCCATGAGACATGGCAGGTCATGGCTGGCATTTTGAGAGGAGCTCATCTCATGGGCAGTAACTTAGAGCCAACCTGGATACTGCCTGAGCGGCTCCATCTGCCTGGCAGTCTGGGCCCAAAGTCAGGACTGGACCAGACTGTGATGTGGAGTGGGAGGGGCTGGGTGGAGAATTCAGGTTACCAGAGCAGGTCAGCTCAGAGATTGTGGATAAGACTGGTAGAGAGGGCCATCTGCCTTTCCTACAGCATGGCCCTGTCCAGCATGCTTCAGGACAGTGTGACGCCAGTGTATGTAGGGCCAGCAGCCACTAGGGAAGGGGCTCCAAAATATAAGAAACAGAGATGGGCCAGAGTCAGTCCTGGAACACAAACACCAGTATATTTTATGTGCACGAATGTGAAAAGAAAGAGACAACGAGACCAATGGAGACAGAGCAGGCAATGGGCGCACAAACGAGTCGTGTGTCCTTCGGAAGAGCTGCCATAGCTGTGAGACAGTCCCACCCATGAAAGGCCCTTTTGCAGAGCAGGGACCTGCAGGTCCTCCAGGCCTGGGGGGGCCTTGGAGTGGAAGCTGCTTTCCTTGCCTGAGCCATAACTCCCCCAGGCCTGGGCCTCCTATTTTTCTGCATCCCCTTGACGATGTCTGCATAGCCCAGAGTTTCATAAATACAGGTTCTCATGACCTCATCCACTCAATGGCTGCCTCCCTAGGAGACCCATGCAGAAGGCGAGGGACCAGGACAAAAGGACTTTGCGGGCACCCCCTAGGTATTATTGCTGTGAATAAGCATAGGCCATTGTGACTCACTGGCACATCAGAGGGGACATGGCACAAGGGACAGGATGCCTAGCAGATGTTGGAAGCGATTCAACCATGCAGGGCAGCACATGGCGGCCTGCTGCCATGGCCAGTGGGGAGAGGCCCAGGACATCAGAGGTTCATGAACAGTGAGTAGATTCTCTCCTGCTTTGCAGGGCTGGATTACTCCAAACTTCTGAGTCCTTGGGCACTAATGGATTGGGGCCCTGAAGATACCCAAAAGAGCAAGAGTTGAGGTCTGGTTGACCTCTGGTGAGCTCTGAGCCTGCAGATCCTGGTCACCTGGAGTGAATGTGAGAGAGAACAGGAGCCTTGGGGCACCTGGATGAAGCAGAAGCATAGTGCTCTGCACGCTGCCAGGCAGGCAGGTTTACTCGGGGATCTTTCGCACTTGGGAGTTTATAGGGCCCAGAGAGATGGTACCAGGGAGCATGGACAGGGCAACCTTCTGGAGCAGACAGATCCAGTGGGCCATCCAAGGGCTGGCTCTGGGAGAGAATCACAAAGGCCTTGGGCTGGGAGACATCAACAAGCTGACCACCAGATTTCCATCCTGGAGGAAAGAACAAAAGGTGAGTGGTGTGGTCTAAGGGCCCACTAGGGGGCTTGGAGGGGTCAGGGGTGCGGGTCCAGGAGACCAAGATAGCATGGAGCAAAGGGAAAAGACCAAGGAGATGGCTACAGGGCAGAACGACTACAGGGCCGTCGTAGCAGATGACTACAGAACGGGGGACCTGGCAATACTCTTCCTCTGGAATCCCCTCCAATAGTAGATGGAAAGCAATTGGCCCCCACTGGAAAGTTGAGTCCCTGGGAACCCCAAAACCCTGCAACTGGAGCCACATAAAATCAAAGGGAGGGTTAATCCCTATAGAATATAGGTCGTGCCTGGACTTGAGGAGCCTGCCTAGGACAGAGAAACTGGGGATCACCCTTTATCCTGTCCTGGACAGGGTCACTGCAGAACACAACCCTGCCAAAGGCAGAGTCTCCTAGCCTTTCTCCCAATCCGGGACACCACTCTGCCCACCCCCAGCACCCTCACCCCGGCTTGCACCCTGGCTGGTACTGTCTGCACAGTATACCTGGAGTGGTACAACAAGAAGAGGAACTTCTCTCCACAGGTGGTATTACCGCTTTTAATGTTCTATAAAATGGGAAAGGCAAATTTCTACCTAAGAGTCCTAGGGTGGTCAAGAAGAGACCTCGTTCCACAGGATAGGCTGCGTTTGATGGAGCCCTCCCCTAGGGGAGGCGGCAGAGCTGGAAGTGGACTGGAGTTAGGATCTCACTGTCCACTGCCAGGAATGGACCTGTCAGTGGGGAAGGTGGGGCAACTGAGGTGACAACGCCCATGAGCATGGCAGGCTTAATCCTGTTTAAGGAGCAAGCTCGGTGGGCTCGTCTTTCTGGGAGGGGGAAGGAGACGTTAGATCTGAGGAGGTTTCGCTGCAGGGCTGGGGCTATGGGCAGAACCAGAACTAACTCATTCCTGCTACAGATGCTTTGAGGACCCTCCCAAAGTCAAAGTGTTAGTCGATCAGTCGTGTCCGACTCTGTGACCCCATGAACTATAGCCTGCCAGGTTCATCTGTCTGAGGGATTCTCCAGGCAAGGATACTGGAGTGGGCTGCTGTTGCCAAAGCTGAAAAACCCCCTTTTCCTCCCTTAGTCTCCATGACTCTTCAGCACTGGATACCTGCTCCTCCACCCTCTGGAAAGCTGGACTGTCCCTATCTGGTTTGAAAATAAACCAGCCGGGTGCCTTTACTGCCCACCTCCCCTCCCCCTGCAACTGATTTGTCTCTTGGTCCCCATTGTGGATCCGTGGGGCACATCTTAGCCTGACTCTGCACTGGGGGTGTCATTCGGTTTTTAGCCACTGCAGGGAGGTGAGCACCAGGGGCCCTGCCACGTCCCCCAGATAAGGGGGAGGGGAACCATAACAAGGAACTTCTCAGGGATCGGGCCAGTGGCAATAGGGGAGGGAAGGCTGCAAGACGGCGGAACGGATCTGCTCAGGGCTCTATCTCTGGCAGCTGTTGTGTTGGCTAGGGAGATGGGGGTGGGGACAGGTGGGGTGGTTGACATGGATACAGGGGGCTGCTAGTGGTAAAGTCTCTGAAAATAAAAGAAAAGGGGGAAACGCCACCGAAACACAGGGATTGAAACCTCCCAAAGCCCAAGGTTGGTGAGAATCCAGCACCAGGGGGAGCCCCAGAAGGCCAAGGGAGCAGCGTGGGGCCCTGGGGGAGGGGAGAGGAACCAAGGGAAGGCCTCCCAGCCCTTGCAGACCAGCAGTCCTGCCCAGCAGCCTCCTAGCTGCCCAGTCTCTTCTTAGGCTGCAGCTCAACAGGCCTTGGGGGGAGGTATTGGTTGCAAGCAAGCACCTGAATATTGCCTAATGGAGCCAGCCCAAGCCCAACTAAACTAGGTGAGAGGGAGGGAGGCAGCGGCGGCTGCAGCCGCCAACAGCCCCTGCAGGCCTTGCCTCCCACCTTCTGCCCCCTTCTCAGAGTACCTTCGCCAAGACAGGACCTGCTGCCTCCAAAGTCACCCACATAAATCCAGTCGCTGCGTAACCACAGGCCTCCCGCCTCCAGCCCCTGAGCTGGGCTGAGATCCACGCACTCTACCCCAAGTTCCTTTGCCACCCCCAACACCTGACCACGCCTCCAATCCCACCCACAGCGGAGGGTCCAGGGGTACTCCGTGTGCTCCCCCATTGGGCGGGGCTTGTGCTGTATACAGGGGGCAACCCCACCAGCTTGGTACCCTTGTCCACAGGGTCCATGAGAGCCCCCGGGGGCCGCAACCCAGCAGGTCCCCCCACCCAACTCAGTCAGTCTTGACGTGGCCATTGGCCAGGGCCAGGGCACCGCTGGGCTCCCCGGGCTCGGCATCCTTGTCGAAGCGGAGGCGGAGGGTGTTGCGGATGACAAACTGCTCCACGATGAGGGCCCCGCAGAACCAGGGCACGGCATACTCCAGGGTGATGAGGCCCATGAAGTCAAAGTCGAACTGGGAGTAGTCCCAGGGGCAGGCGTTGAACTGGCGCAGGATGAAGCCGGTGGTGAACTCCCACAGGTAGGTCCAGAGCGTGTAGATGAGGCAGCGCACCAGCAGCGGGCAGCGGCCACGCAGGCGCAGGTACATGCGCTCCACGATGAGGATGGACGTGCCGTAGATGAAGAGCGCCCATACGCTCGTGACCCCCGGGAACTTCCAGTTAAAGTTCACCACGAACTCCCAGGCCGCCGTGAACATCACCTCGCAGAAGTAGCCGTGGATGGCGTACAGGTACCAGCGGGACAGCGCCGTCAGGGGCTCGGCGGAAGCCATGGTGCTGACTGGGACCGGCTGGCTGCTGGGGACCAAAGGACACACAGGTGAGGGAGGCACGGAGGGGCTGCCACTGCCCGGCCCAGGGGTCTGCCGTGGCCAGCCGGAGGGATTTCAAGCCCGCTTTTGCCTTTCTCTTTAGTCAGCAATCGTATTCCTAAGCCTGTTCCTTGTTCCTTGCTGCTGCTGCTGCTGCGTCGCTTCAGTCGTGTCCGACTCTGTGCGACCCCACAGACAGAAGCTCACCAGGCTCCCCCGTCCCTGGGATTCTCCAGGCAAGAACACTGGAGTGGGTTGCCATTTCCTTCTCCAATGCATCAAAGTGAAAAGTGAAAGTGAAGTCGCTCAGTCGTGTGCGACTCTCAGCGACCCCATGGACTGGAGCCCACCAGGATCCTCTGTCCATGGGACCCTCCAGGCAAAAGCACTGGGGTGGGGGTGCCACTGCCTTCCTTGTTCCTTACTTCAGTTCATATTCCTTACCTGAGCCGTGGAGGCAGGAGAAATAAAAGAATACAAACAGCCCCGCCTGGCTTCCTCTGAGCCAACTCTACCCAAGTGCTACTTAGAGGGAGGTGGCTAGCACACTCCCCATCATAACTTCTTAGGATTTATTCGTGGTCAGTGAAAGCGGCGGCTATCCTGGCCCAGAATCACCCCCATTTCCAAGCTATTTGCTCATCTTTTGCCACTGGGGTTCCCATCTCTTCCTTCACTTCTCAAACATCTCCACATCATGTTTCTGAGATCTAAGGAGCCAGTAATGTTTGGGTGTGTATGTGAACATATAAAAGTTACCACTTTACCTTGTGTTAAGTGTACACTGAGTGGAATTAAGTTCGGTCTCATTGTTGTGCCTCCATCACCACCAGTCATCTCCAAAACATTACCCCCATTCCAGACTGAAACGGCACACTCATTAAACGCTGACTTCCATTCCCTCCCCAGTCCATGCAACCACTGTTCTACTTTGTCTTTATGAATTTGACTTCTGTAGGTATCTTATAATTTAAATGGAATCATACAATATTTGTCCTGTTGTGACTGGCTTATTTCACTGAGCATAACATCTTCATGGTTCATCCATGTTGTGGCATGCGTCAGGATTCCTTCCCTTTTTAAGGCTAAATAATATTCGATGCTGATCTATCTAGATATATTTTTTTAATCAATTCATCCATTAATAGGTGTTTTTGGTTACTGTGATAATGCTGCTCTGAACTGTGCTTAGTCACTCAGTCGTGTCTGGCTCTTTGAAACCTCATGGATTGCAAGCTGCCAGGCTCCTCTGTCCATGGGGATTCTCCAGACAAGAATCCTGGAGTGGGTTGCCATGCCCCTCCCCAGGAGATCTTCCCAACTCAGAAGTAGAACCCAGGTCTCCGGCATTGCACGCTGAGCCGCCAGGGAAGCCCGCTGCTCTGAACATGGGTGTACAGATATGTATTCCAGTCTCTGCTTTAAATTCTTTTGGGTACACACCCAGAAGTAGACTTGCTGGATCATATGGCAATTTTATTTTCATTTTCTGTTTTTCACAACAGCTACACTATATTACATTCCCACCAGCAATGCACAAGAGTTCCAATTTCTCCATATCCCTGCCAGCACTTGCTATTTTCTGGTTTTGTGATAAAGGCCGTTCTCAGATCAGATCAGATCAGATCAGTCGCTCAGTCGTGTCCGACTCTTTGCGACCCCATGAACCGCAGCACGCCAGGCCTCCCTGTCCATCACCAGCTCCCGGAGGTCACTCAGACTCGCATCCATCGAGTCAGTGATGCCATCCAGCCATCTCATCCTCTGTCGTCCCCTTCTCCTGTGTGAAGTGGTGGCTTGTTATGGTCTCATTGGTCTTTAAGTGCTCTGTTAAGTGGGGTTTTGATATTTAGTTTGTTGAAAGGAAACCAGTGGGTTGACAGAGGAGAGAGTCCTCCCTTCTAGTTCTTATGTCCTTCCGTTCCTCTCTTTTAAACGCCACTGATCTTCAAGGCCCCATCATATTTCCCCAAAGACTGGCCTGGCCCTGCGCTGGAGACTGTGTGGACCACTCATTTGGTCCTTTATTCAATGCTACCCCAATTTACTATTTTGAGGCACATGCCCACTTGATCCCACCAGCCTGTGTACACCTCGAGGGCAGCAACTACCTCCCAGTCCTCTGTCCTGAAGCCTTGGCACAGACCTCCCCTGAACAGGCATCTCTAAATGCCATGCAGTTTATACGGAGGGTGGGATGAGAGAGTTCATGGTTAAACCGAGAATGGGAAGATAAAGCACGAGAACATGAACTATAGCTCTGCCAGCTGCCAGTAGACTCAGGGCTGACACCTCTGGCAATCCTCTCTCCGAAGTGCTAGAGGGGACAGAGGTTAACAAGATGACATGTGTAGGCACTTCCCTGGTGGTCCAGTGGCTAAGTTTCTGTGCTCCCAATACAGGGGGCCTGGCATTCAAGACTGTCCAGGATCTCACTCCAATCTACGTTTTCAGCCTAATTCTCACATTTCCAGCTCTCCCTGTCTTACCACCATCTCGTTTATTGTTTTCTGTGTGTTTATCTTCTTGCCTCCACAAGTACAAACCCAGCTTATAGGTTACCTCTGGTACAGAATCTTTTGCATCCTCCCAACCACAAATCCTTTCTTCCTCTGAATATCCACAGCAAGTACTTTGTCTCTCTTTGGTACAGATGATTTTGTTTCACTATGTTGATAATTTTCAATCTGCAGCCAAACATCTTTCCTGTGTTCTATATCTATTTATCCTATTCCTTCCTGAACACCTCCACCCAAGTGTCCTATGGGCACCTCATATTCCTTTCCTTAATCAAACTCACTATCTTCTCTCCAAAAGTCTGTTTTCCTCCTATGACCCCCATCTTGATTAATGGTACCACCACGCACCCAGTTAGCAGATAGAGGTCCTTCTTGCTTCTTCTGCCGCATTGCCCCTTTAACCTGAACTCCCCAAAATTAAGGGCTTTGTCTCATTCAGCATTGCATCCCCAGATGCCGAGAATAGTGCCTCGAACACAGTAAACACTCAATTCAAGAATGAAGACATTTTTATCACTCAGCAAGTGCTGCATAACAAATCATCCCCAAACTCGGTGGCTTAAATAAACTCCCATTTATTATTACAACTCACATGCCTGTGGATTGGCAGATCTTAGCTGACCTCAGTCAGGAGACTGTGAGTCATCTAAGGGCTCTGTCTGTCCTATGCTTGGCCGGGATGGCTCTGCTCTGCTTGTCTCTTGCCCTTTCCCTGAGCCCAGTGGACTAGCCTCAGCAAGTTCTTCTCATGGCAAGAGGCAGAAGCCCAAGAGCAAGCAACCCAACTGCACCAGTGCTTTTCAATACTGGTTAAATGGTTAAGTCATGCCCCCTAACATCTTACTGGTCCAAGCAAGTCACATGCCAAAGCCACCAAGTCAGCTATCCATCTACCTATCCATTCTACCTCTTAAATATCTTTGAAATTCATCTCCTCCTCTTCTTTCTTCTTTCTCATTTCTGCTCTAGTTCAAGCCTCATCATCTCTCACCTGGATGACTCCAATAGTCTCTCAGTCTCCCAGCCTTGCCTGGTTCCTTTCAATCCACCCAGCACATTGTGAAAGAGTGTATAAAAACAACAGACTTTCTAAAATACAAACCCAATGTTTCTCTCCACTTAAAGCCCATTAGTGGATCTTCAATATCTGCAGAGTAAGGCTCAGTTCCTAGGCATGACTGGCAAAGCCCTTAGTGATACACTTCTGCTTTGGAGCCTCTCCTCCTGCTCCCTCCGTTGCTGATTTTGTTACCTGGGGTGCCCTTCCCAACTGCTGCTGCTGCACAGGTCACCCCCCATCCCCGCCACCCGCCCAACCCATGGCCCAAGAAGTCATAATCCTTCTTCAAGATCCACGTCCTCCTCTGTGAATGTTCTCCTAAATCCTTGCAGCTCCAGAGCTGTCCACTGCCCTATCTACCTCTGCACCCCATTTGCTTCTGTGACAATAGCTAGCACTCAGCTTTGCCACAATTTGTTTGCAGGCCAGCACTAGTAGCCGCTTGATGAATGTTTGTTTAATACAATATTAAGAGAAAAAAAAGCAGGCTTTGAAACAGAATACTTAGTACAATTTTGATTTTGCAAAGGCATGCAGTATGTGTTAGTCACTCAGTCATGTCCGACTCTTTGCGACCCCGTGGACTGTAGCTTCCGGTTCCTCTGTTCATGGAACCCTCCAGGCAAGAATACTGGAGAGTGGGTAGCCCTTCCCGTCTTCAGGGGATTTTCCTGACCCAGGGATTGAACTCGCATCTCTTGCATTGGCAGATAGATTCTTTACCACTGAGCCACCTGGGAAGCCCCAGTTTCCTTATACGTGAGAATAATGAGTAACTTGCTCCAAGGTTACAGGGCCAATGGATGAGCTAAGAGAAGTCCACTATTAAGGGTATAGCAAATGCTCAAAAAAAGGTGGCTTTCATTTTTGGCACAGAGCCAGGCTTCGGGTCAGCTTCTCCCTCCCACCTGTGGCAGGGTCTTCCTGCCTGTCCTTGCTAGCAGCAGGGCAGCCTTCCATGCCAAGCAAGTCAGGTCTTTGCCCCCACCCAGAGCCTCAACCCAGGCAGCCAAGCTACTCGTGAAAATAAAAATCATACCACAGCCCACAGGAGGACAGAAACTCAGCTGAGGAGGGTCAACAGGAGCTGGAAGCTCCTGTGTGGCTGAGGAGATTTGATGAAAGGGGAACGGTCCCAGAACCAGCCCTGTGAGGACCAGGCTTTAAAAGAAATGTGAGTGAAAAGGCCAGCATTCCTGCACAGTTCCTTAAGCTCTCATTGTATCCTGAACTCCCAACAAGTCCTAAGCTCTGCCCAGAACAGAGCAGGACTCCAGTGAAACTCACTGAGGAGCAAGGAGGGGTCCATGGTCTGAGGTGGGTGGACGGAGGTGGCCTGGAGACCACTCTGCCTCCTGCCTGACTCAGGGTCCCCTGAACTCAGGTCTCTCCACCTGGCCAGCAGTTGTACCCTTGGCCCCTCTGTCCCACAGGACCCCAAGGAAGGGGCTTCTTCAGATGTGTCCTTCAGCAGCCTCATGTAACTGGTGGAGCCATCACTCAGCTCAGTCCCCATCTTGATGCTGATTTTTAAGACCCTGCTCTCTCGTTGCCTCTTGGTCTCATCTTTTGCGGCAGCCAAGAATGGCTTCCCGGCCAGTGACACATCAGAGGCTCCAGCCCCCACCCCCACCCTGAAGCAGGTGACATGGAAGAGATGGACCCCCCAAAGAATCTAGGGAGCAGAAGCAAGATTAAAGGAGTAGCTGTCAAAGGGTAAGAGGATGGTGGTGGAGAGAGAACAGGGTGAGCCCAAAACCTGGATTCCATTTTTAGACTCTTCCGTGCCTGGAAGAACACAGGTAGGTTGGGGGCAGGGGGAAAATGCATACCTAGGTGAGGTCAGGCCGCGTCTGAGAGGTTGTGCCAAGACTGGTCCACGGAAGATGAATGGGGAAAGCTGGAAGTCCTGGCTGGGGCCAGAAGGCAGGGGTGAGGACAGGGACGGGGACGTGAGGCAGTGTCGTCAGCTGGGATGGCAGCTCGCACTGTGATGGGACAGATGCTAAAATTAGAGGCGGCCAGTGGCCAGGGAGGGTTTTCAGAACTGCACTCCCCAAACCCATTTCTAATCATCACCGGAGCTATGCTTAAACTTTGAGCTAGTACAAGCTCCCCCTCCCTCTGCTAGGCCCAACAGCCCCCCATCCCTGCCTGGCCTCCCTCCGCCTGAACCCTTTGCCCCAGGCCCTTCCAGTACCTCTTGTCCTGCCCCAGTCAGAGTGGCATCAAGAGGAACCAGCAGCTCATGAGATGTTGCTTCTTTCTCCTGCTGACAAACATAACCATCCTGAGGACCGTGACACAAAGATGGGACAGTCCGGCAAAGAAAACTCGGGGTGGAGTACAGCGGAGAGCATGGGCAAGACTGAGGGCAGAGAAAACAATCTGGAGAGCAATGGATGGTTTCACAAGCAGGATTCGGGGGAACGGCACACAAGTACAAGAGCCCTCGTGTATGATGAAAGAATCTGGGCACAAGGAGTTCCCGCAAAGGACCAGGGCCCAAGAGTGTCCTAAGGACAGGGCGCCGCCCCTCCCAGGAAACAGGTGGTGGTGGGGGGAAGGCTGGCTTTCTGAGCCTGGCTTCCTAGGAGAATCTCACCTGCTATTCTCAGAACCTGCTGAGCTGTTCCTTAGGTGGCAGAGAGCAGACTGAGTAGTTGAGAGAAGTGAAGAGAATACCATTCAAGTCCAAGATGGGCTGGAGGCAAAACCAGATGGGGTGACTGCTCTTGGTTTTGCCCAAAACTCCCATCTTGTTCCCGGGAAGCTAAGGTGCTACAACACAACGACTCTGGGAGTTTTCGTCCAGGGGAGCATCTTGCTAGAAAACTAGGATTCCCCTTCCATGCAGACAGGCTAGGCAGGCCTTCCTCTTTCACTTCATTTACTTCCCAAATTTCACTCCCCATCCCCAGGCAACAAGGTAATTAATACCACTGCCCTGGGGAGATGCACAAGCCTTCCAGGGGCCCCTGAGGGCAAGGGATTTGGGGCATGGCTTGAGCAACCCTGAGTCTAGTCTCCTGGTAAGGAGTGGAGTCACTGAAGGGTGGGTGGGTACCCTGACACCTGGATGCCAGATGCAAGTTCTCAACAGTCCTGAGCTTCCCCTGTGGTCATCAGATTGAAGGAGAGGAAAACCGTGGCAGGGAGGGCCTTCGGAGCCAAAAGGGAAGCAAGTGGGGGAAAATACCTATGGTCACTGGCTGGCCAGAACGCCGTACAGTTCCACCCTCTCTTGCTGTGGGTGTCCCCCAGGAAAGGTCCCAGGGATGGTCTGCCTGCCACTTCCCAAGGCACTCTTCACAGTACTTTCCATGTATTAACTCAGATAATTTTCAAGCCCATTTCACAGATGGGGAATTTGAGGCAGAGAAAGGCTGCAAAATTAGCCCCAGTTCTTACAGCTGTACAAGGTAGCCGTCCGCTGGGATTCAAACCCAGCTCCAGAGTCTTCCCTCCTGATCAGTGCGCCTCATGGCCCTTAAGCCTGACTGCAGGCTCCTCTAAGACACTACATTTTCTGAGTTTCTGCTTGTGGCAGGCTGAGATGGTATCTGGAGAGACAACAGGAAAGCAAGGACAGGAGCTTCTAGGTAGATCATCAGTGAAGCTCAGGTCTGGTGTCAGAGCTGCTGAAGGTGCTCAGCCTATCCTGAGAGGCCAGGTTCCACTCTGAAGCTGCATTCATTCTGGCAGGAACTATGTGAAGGTCCTCCTGGGTCATAGCTGACCCTCCCAGGACCATCGCAGCAGCACGTGCCATTCAAAGACCTCTCACCAGGACATGTATTACCCAGAGCTTCCCTGACTGCCAGCCTGCCCCAGTGCTGCCGGGAATCTTAGATGCCCCAGCCCTGCCATGGCAATGCCAGCCAAGAGCAGTGGAGGCTGCCCAGAGAAGCCTTGTGCCTGGAGCAGCAGCAGCCAGAGTATCAGAAGCAACAAATCCACACAGGGTGGCCGGCAGGGGAAGATTCAGATGGCCTCAGATGCTAAGCAAATCCCAGCTGGCAGGTGCTGGGGGGTGGGGGGGCAAGTGGGCCTGGGGCATAAAGTCAGGTTGGCACAGAGGCTCATCGGGGCTCAGGCAGCAATGGGCAGCCTGCGGGTGGTGCCTGCAGGCTGCAGGACCCCCCCCCCACCCCGTTCCCAGACCTCCTGCGGCTGCCTCTCTGTTGTCATTCAGATCTCAGCTCCTCCATTACCCCTCAGAGGATTCTCTGATCTCTGATGCAAAGCAGCCTTCCCCTCACTCAGGGCGTGCCATTTTAGTCACAGCACTTTCAGTTTCAGCTGTTTTGCTACTTGTTCACTGTCTGTCTCTCCCAATTAGAACGAAAGTTCCACGAGGGCAGGGCTCTGCTTTGTTCATTCCTGGGTAACCAGTGCCTAGAACAGTGCCCGGCAGTGAGATCCACTGGCTTTATCTGTGAATGAATGAGTTGGGCCCAAACAGGTTCAGGGCCTTAAACTGATAGGAGCAGGTATAAAATGTTAACCAGCTCAGCCTTTCGCTTCAACTCTTTCTTGGGAAATATAGCCTTTAAAATTTTTTTTATTTCTAGCATTTTAAAGTCATTTTCCCAATTACAAAAATGACATGTGCTCACAGTTGAAATTTAAACATGACAGAAAGGAATGACATAGAAAGCAGAAGTCCCCCATCTTCCCACGTCTTAGACAAAATCACTTTTAAAGGTATGGTGTGTATGCATCCAGATTTAATTTCATTTTAAAAGAAACAAATTCATGCATCATAGAAAGAAAAGGCATTCATAATTCTAGCAACTAGCAGCCATTATCATTTCCCCTCTGCAATCTTTTCTCATGTGTTTATTTTACAAGTTACCGTAATGTATTTATCCTGTAACCTGACACTTCACTCATGATATCATAATCATTTTTTCAAGTTGTTATATTTCCTATGTCCTCCTCATTATAATGGCTGCATGATATTCCACCAAGTGGGAAACTGTAATTTACTTAACCTAGATGTTCAACAAAGGGAGAACAACTGTTTTCCATATCCACTCTGACAATGACACCACAAGAAACATTTCTTTTATGCCTGTAACAGGAAAATTCAGCCCTTGTCTTTGCTGGGACTATTTCCTAATGAAAGAGTTCTCAACAATTCCAGAAGTGGGATCACTGGATGAAAGGGTTTTTGTTTTTGACACTCTGCACGGCATGTGGGATCTTAATTCCCCAACCAGGGATCGAACCCACGCCCCCTGTAATGGAAGCAGGGAGGGAGTCTTAACTACTGGACTGCCAGGGAAGTCCAGGGCTGCTTTAAGACTGATGATTTAAGTTGTTCTGGGGAATTCTGTGTAATGCAGGGAATAGGTTTCTGTCTGAGTGGCTGCATTTCCCATAGTGGCCTCCATGACCACCATCTACCCCAAACCCCCTCCCATGGTCCAGGCTTGCTCACACCACCTTGGCTATAAATCAGCACAGCACAGTAACACCCTTCCTGAAAGACTGTCCAGTCACGAACTGATTCTGTAAGCCTTGGCTGACTGAAAAGTAAATTCTAGCCTTGAGTGTTAAACTGTCAACTAGCAGTGGAGTCAAGAGTTACCTAAAGCCGAGAAGTGCCCAGTTGCCCTTGCCCTCTCTCCTAAGAAGAATCTCAGGGCTCTGGGCTCCCATGGACCAGTCCAACACCTCCTGGAAGCCTATCCAGTCAGGAGTGCAAAAGCACCGGCCCTCCCTGCCCTGTCTTCTTGGGGAACTCACGACCTGCTGGCCCCGAATCCCTCAGTGGAACTGACTGCCCTATTCAGACAGATGAGCCTTTAGGCTGGACAGCCTCTGGATAAAGCAGCCAATTGTCATTTTTAAAAGTGTCATCAAGGAAAAGCCAGAGGCTGAGGCTGGAAAGAAAGGCTGTGCGAGGACAGAGGAGACTCCACAGCCAGAGGGCCCTCGCCCTAGAAGGCTGCTCCTCTGGACTAAGGAGGAGATGTGGCTGAAACACTGTGGAGGAATACTGTGTTTCTGAAACACTGAAAAGCAGTGGAGGACTTGCTCCTCTTGACGACATTTATGGCAGCCAAGATGCCACAAATCCCTCCCCATCCAGTGCCCCAGATGCCCTACCCAAGCCACATGATCCACTCATGGCTTCTGGGCAGAGTCTAGAAATCTAGGTAAGATCCAGTTCCCACTGCACAGAGGTGAAGCCCAGGGCCCAAGGCATTCATGAGCCTACAGATGGGAACGAGAATTGGAGAAGTTGCCATCTCCTGAGGGCTGAGTGTCTCCCATCACTTAGCTCAACTGGCTCTGGCCTGTTTAGAAGCCATGAAGCTGTAAGATGGCTTGAGTATGTGATACAGCCTGAAACTGCTGGAAAACCCCCTCTCATTCCAAAACCATAACCCTGTGACAGGCCCTGGGATGGGAAGCAGGCTCAGAAGTGGAATCTCCAGACGTGTGCTCGTGCTGCTGAGGCAGGAAGGGCCAGTGATTCCCCTGGGAGCCAGTAACATACTCACTTATCACACCCTTGAGTGCGCAGCTCTGAACAGACATCAGGATCACTGGCCACGAGTGTCCCGGGTTAACCTTTGTCCTCGTGCCTGGCTGGGCCGCAGTGCCATTCTCAACAGTGTGAGCAAGCATTAGCCCCAGGGCTCAGCTGATCCTTGGCTACTGGGGGAGTGGCTTCCATTTATCCCTGGAATTAAAGAGGAGGAGTCCATCAGCTTAAACTGCTCCAGATCTGAGCTACCAGGCTGGTCAGAGAGGCGACCTCAAGGCAAACATGACAGCTCCAGGCACTGGCTCAGCACCAGATGCGCATCACGCCCAGGCCACGAGGCCCTCTCCTGGAGCCGGCCACCTCCTCCCAGCCATCCTGCTCGCCCAGGTCTGGTTAATCCGGTGATGAGAACCCGGCAAGGATCCCAGGCGACTCCCACGGGGGCTAGGACTTAGCGCTTCTTGCGCCATGAGTGAATGTGTGCACACTTGTAAATCTGAGCGGGGATATAATTTTAGAATCCAGTTCTCTTCTCAATTTAGCTTCAAATTACACTCTCACCTTCACCCTGTAGTGGGTACATCTGTTCTCAAGGGCAGTCAAGAACCTCACAGAAGACAGACAACATAGGACGTTTGATTTTAGCATTTGGGGAGCCAAGCACAATTACACCTGGAAAAACAAGCACACCAACACGATGTGCGCTAAAGCCCTCTCCCCACACCCCCACTCACTCAAATTTAATTCATTGTTATTTTTATTATTATTGTCAGACTGTTCCCATTAACATCAGTAACTGACTACAAGCCAATGTAAATCTGACTTCATAACATCCCTTGCCACACACATATTTTTAATATAGCCCCAAGACTTGACCGTTTGGTCGAGATTTCAACATTCATTTTTGTTTCCTAAAGGAAATCAACCCTGAATATTCATTGGAAGGACTGATGCTGAAGCTCCAATACTTTGGCCGTGTGATGCCAAGAGCTGACTCATTGGAAGAGACCCTGATGCTGGGAAAGAGTGAAGGCAGCAGGAGAAGGGGGAAGCAGAGGATGAGATGGTTGGATGGCGTCATCAGCTCAATGGACATGAGCTTGAACAAACTCTGGGAGATACTCAAGGACAGGGAAGCCTGGTGTGCTGCAGTCCTTGGGGTCACAAAGAGTCGGACATGACTGAGCAGCTGAACAACAACATTTTTGTTTTAATATGAAGGTGCTGAAGCTTCCACTGAAAATCCCTGGGACACTGCCCCTTCTGCACGAGCCCAAGGACAGAGCGCAGATCCAGCCCAGTCCTACAGAAGGAGGGACCAGCTGCTCAGAAACTGAGAACAGTGTGTGACCGGGGGGAGCTGTCACCATACCCAGTGGACATCAAGCAGGGTGAACCACAGAGGCACCACCTGAGCTGCTGCCCATGGCCCCCCTCCTCCTTCCCTCTACTCACCCCCCAGGCTCTCTGAGCAGGGGTGACTTGGGCCTTTGCTTCCAAAGCTGACAACCTGCAAGGCAGCAGGGAGGGGAGCCAAGAGAAGTGAAAGGGCAGGGCTTGGGGAACTGAAATTCATTGTGTGTGCATGTACTTAGGGGTAGGAAAGGTGTGCACCCCCGGATCTCTCCCCAGAGCCTCTCACTGAGAGAACTGAAGGATGAAAGACAGAGGGGGTGAGGGGTGTGGGTTGCTATGCTCTCCTGGCCTCAGCTCCCTCCCCATCTCCTCCACAAACAGGAGGCCCCCCTCTTCTCTTCTCCCAGCCTGCCAGACCTTGGGCAGGGGTCACCCTGGCATGTACCTGTCATCAGCATGTCCAACACACCCTCGACTCCCAGCATCACCATGGCCCAATGCCTGAGGAGTTTGAGTCCCCTTCACGGGCACTTCCCCTTCTCTGGGCCCTAAGCAGGCCTCCTTAATAGCACAAGTCAAACCCAAACAGAAACAGAAACCAAAGCCCACATCCTGGCAGCACAGCCTGCCTGCAGTCAGCCCTGGGAGCCTCTCACTGGCTGCGGGGCTGCCCCAGCAGATGAAGTGCAGCAGTCAGGTTGGAGCCCCCCTCCTTCCTCATCTGCAGACTCTCCCTCTGGGGAGCCAGGGGCAGGTGGGGGTGCTGGACGAGGATGTGATGGGCTCCCACCTCTGCCTGGACTGCGCCACCTGTCCCCAGACTCCTCCGACACTCCCTGGCCCTTCAACTGGGTCCCACGGTATAGAGGGCACGCTCTCTTGTGGACAGCATGACCTGAACCAGAAGTTTCTGGAAGAGAGGAACGGGCGAAGAGCCCTTAGATAACTAACATGGGGGTAGAACTTAAACTTTTTCAAGTGTATCATCTCTCATGATTCTCCCCAAACTCCTGCAGGGAAGGCAGGAATTAGTCTACCCCCCACCCTGTCCACAACCTTGCTGCATTTTAAAGATGAAAATACTGAGTTTCATGACATTAAGCAATTAGGCCAGATCCACACACTTGATTCAAACGCTGGCCCTGGGGCTCCAGAGTCACCCCTCTCTCCACACGGCATTCCCTCCAGTTGCTTCCCACCCCAGTCTCATTCTTAAGGCCCATGTCCACACATGCTCCTCCTTCGTTGAGTGTAATCTACTTAGTCTGTTCCGTAAGCCGCTTACTCAAAAACATACAGCTGAGTCTGTTTGTCTAGCTTCTCCTTCAACCCAACCAGATGCCCCAGAAGCTTGAAGGAGTAGAGACCATGTTCAAGTTCAAGCTCTCTCTAACTGCCCTCCTCTGCAGCCCATCACACCCACGCCTCCTTTGAGATCCTGCCCCTCTTCATTCTTTTGTGACAACATCCTCCGACAGTCCCCCAGTTATTCTATCACCGATGTTTCTATAGGGTATTGAACATCCTCCCATTGAAACATATGGTCCCATCTTAAAACGATGCAGTGTCTGTTTCCCCCTTCATATGGTGAATCCCTTGAATCCATGGAACTTCTGTTGCATGGAGGGACAGGCAAGGTAGAGAAAGCTCCAGCTAAATTATTGGGTGATTGCAACATCCAGTGTTACTAATCAAACATAATGATGCCTCAAAGTGTTAAGTCACTCAGTCATTGTCTGACTCTTTGCAACCCCATGGACTGTATGTAGCCCTGGGCTCCTCTGTCCATGGAATTCTCCAGGCAAGAATACTGGATGGGTAGCCATTCCCTTCTTTCCAACTCAGGGATTGAACCTGGGTCTCCTGCATTGCAAGCAGATTCTTTACCATCTGAGCCACCAGAGAAGCCCCATATGTTCTCTGATCTTTAGGCCACCATCACAGAAGGGTTCCTTCCCACAAAGCACGTAAATATTGGTTTACAATGGCCAGGGCTGTCTCTGCAGAGGAAAGAAAGAAGGGTACTTGCTATCCTTTCTCCTACCTCCATAAGCCATCACCCAGCCTAAGGTGAGAAGAGATGGGGTGAGTGCCTGGGGTCTGGATGATACAGAAGACGTGAGAGGAGAGATGGGGCTGGAACAGCACGTCCTAGGCATCCTGGGAGACACTGCAGGCTCTCACGGGAGCAAGAGGCCAGGCTCAGGTTCAAGTCAGAGAATACCAACGCCTATTCTGTTATTTCTACAATGTGCTGGCACTCTCAAAAGGCGCATCCAGTTTTCATATACGTAGGATTCATCTCCCAAAGAGGTTTAACCAGCAGCTGCTGGCAGGAAATTCCCACAGCAACGCTCTCTCTCCTCCCCTGTAACTATTTAGGGTAAGCTGGGCTTGCAGGATTGAATCTCTGCTTCTCCGACTAGAACCTCAAAATCCAATCTACCCTCCCCCACAACCCTTCTCCATGGCTCAGAACCTAAGACTGAAACCAGGAAGCGGCAAGCAAACACTATGCCTTTTTCTTTCCTATTCTCTTCCACAGATTCCCCCACTCAGGTGCCCATAAAGTAAAGAGAAGATGCCTCAGAGACCCACTGGAGTTTGCTCTGGTTATGCATATCCTCCCCAGTTCTTCCCTTTCGACCCAGAACAACTGCTTTTACTTGTCCTGTAGTAAGACCAACCCTGAACGCAAGTGGATTTGGCAACTTGCCAAACCAAGGAGTGACCACTCAGCTGCAAATGCAATAGGAACTCCAAATTCCCCCCGGGGTGGGATGGGGAAGCTGAGTGTGGTCAGCTCTCTCTGGGGAGCAAGGAGCCCCAAGCCCTGGGGCCTGACTGGCATGCGGAAGAAAGGGTAGAGATAGGGGATGGGTTCCCCACTCCACCTGGCCATGTCCTTCCACTCCATTCCCCTCACCCTGGGCTTGGAATTTGGGTTTCCCTGCCTGCCTGCTGGACATCTCACCACCACCACCCACCCCCCGCCCCATCTTCTGTCTCACCTGCAGGCCACCCTGTCCTGATAACCTTTTCTTCTTCCTTCCTCCTCCCCACTCTCCAGCCCACTCTCCCTGAGTCCCTCCTCTCCTCCTCCCCCCAGAACCAACCCTGATGGCCTGCCCACATCCCCCTACACCTTAGAGAGTGGTCTCTGACCCTGTGCTCCTTGCCTTCCCTCCCATCCTGCCCCCTGGCACTGGGTGGCTGCTGCTCACTGCCTGAAAGGCTGGACAGCTGCTGGGCTCTCTAATTAGCTGCCTGGCCGCCGTCCCAGAGTGAGGTGTGTGTTACTGTACAGAGCTGCCTCCCCTCCCCTCCGCCAATAATCCCCTATGCAGATCCCACCGGGTGGCAGCTGAGGGGCCCTGGGATCCTCATCATGTGAGCCCGGCAAGGTTCCTGCTGTCAGCTGGATAGGAAGAGACGACCATGGCCTCACAGCCTCCCCCACACACTGAGCAGGAATTCTTCTCTCTGGTTTCTCCCTATTACTGCTCACATCCTTAGGAGTTCCCACAGGTAAATCCACCACACCCTACCTTTGGAGCAATGGAGACCCTGCCCCTTCATCGCCTCCCCAGCGGAGGCAGAAAGAAGCCCAGGGCAAGGACAAGTCTGGACGCTGTCAACAGCGTGACACCCAATGCCCTACTTTTCACAGCCTTCTGCAGCCAAGCCACCCCCGGAGATTTCTAAACAACCAGGGGACCGGGTCCAAGAAGTCCTGTGGAGGCTGGTTTCTTCATCAGAGGTGTCGTATTCCAGCAGTCAACAAATATTGACCAAGCACCTGCTGAAGGCCAGGCACCGCACCCACTGTGAACAAGGCGAGGCTCCTGCCCCCTTGATGCTCGCAGCTCTGTGGGGAGACAGACAATAAGGAAGCCAGCCAGCACATGCTGTAATGTCTGATATCAGGCCATGAAGAAGGGAAAAGGCCTGGTAGGGGACAGAAAGAAACTAGATGCTGGAGGGCGAGTCTTAAGCTTCTCTAAGGAGCTAGCATCAGGCATAGGTCAGAAAGATGCAGAGAAGCTTTGCAAAGGGTGTCAGGAAAAGCATTCCAAGCAAAGGGAACAGAAGTGCAAAGATCCTGAGGCAGAAACAAGCTAAACAAGCTTCGTGTAATTAGGGGTCTGACATTCCCTGCCCCCAGAGTCCTCTGGTGATCCTTACAGGGTCTACTGGGTCAGGGCAAAGTGCTCAGGTGCCCAGTAAATACAGCCAGCCCACTGAAGACTCTTTCTGTGGTCAGGGGCTGGAAATTGTGAAACCTTCCGCTGTTGCTTGGCAATTGTATTGAACAATGACGGGAAGACAAAATCCTTTGACTAATGGCCTGGAACTTCCACCTGCTTCTGATCAAAAGAATTTAAGTAACTTTACCAAATCCTCTCTAGTCCGGGTGTTTCACCTTAACGAGAAAGTAGATATTCCTTTTTACTCCAGCTAGTTTGTTAGATTTTCTGTCACTTGTGATCAAGAAAATTCTGCCAAGCACAGGTGGTTTTCCCTCATCTGGAACGTACCTAGCTGGCATGAGAATCACGTACCTGAGCACCACCTACCCACCTCTGCTGCTGTGAAAACCAGTGGCTTTGGCCCCTGCAGACTATAACGGGGCAGAACTGCGGAATAAGAAGGTCAGATGCCCGGCACAGTCGGTGAATCTTAGCAGGATGGCTATAGCTCTGGGGGTTCCAAATTGCCCTTCTGGTCACTGATTCTTTTCATTGTCCCTTGACTCACCTGGCCTTTGCCAACAGCACACTGGACAATCTTCTCCAAACGGGACATGTGAAAACTAGTAGCCTAGAGATGCGGCCCAAGCCAAGAAAATGAAGTACTCAGAGATGAATTTTCTGAAAACTGCATAACTGCACTAGCCAGTCTGATAGCTACATATAGCTATTTAAAATTGAACTTTAATTAACTAAAAATGAATAGAATTTAAAAATCCAGTTCCTTAGTCACTGGAGCCACATTTCAAGTGCTCAGAGCTACATGTGGCAAGTGTCCACCGTATTGGCCGGTGCAGAGGTAGAATGTTTCCATCATCACAGAAAGTTCCACTGGACATTGCTCTCGGAATTACCAAGGGTGACCAAAAAGCTGGCAGACTTACAGACCTGAGGCTGAGCCTCACTTCCTCGCTCTTGGAAATCTTTGTTTTCTGAACAGACACCCTGCCCTCCTTCTCTCCCACGGACTCAGACCTAGTCAACCAAGGCTGCCATTGTGAGATGGGGGAGAATGAACCCTTGTTCCAAGAGAGTCCCTGTCTACTGTCTGAAGAGTGACTTTTATCCAAGAGGCCAGGAGAGGGCCCTGGCCATTGGTGAATGAGACCCGTCCTTGCATCTTTGGCTGTAACTCAGTGTAGGGGCCGCTGCTTGGAGTGTTTTTTTAAAAAAACCTCAAACCATTTATTGAGTACCCTCTACATGCTGGCCAGTTGCCACACAGGTTGTCTTGTGGGTCCCCTCCATGAGCCCATGACGTGGATTAACTCAGGAGGCAAGGGAGGCTCAGAGGTTTAATGACAGCTGGAAAATGGGAGGACCAAGGTTTTCATCAGCACTTTCCCTCCCATCACTCATGAGAGATGCGGATGTGTGGACAGGAGTCAGGGCACTTAATTTTCCTATGGCAACAGGCCACCTACAGCTGCCCCTTCATTCTTACAGCAAACAATCTCATATGACCTGCCCCTTCCAGCCTACTCAAGCCCACCCAGGGGCTTGGGAGAGATGCCTTCCATGGATCTGCCCATGAAGGCCCAGTTATTGAAAGACACCTTAGAACACATCAGAACCAAAGGAAGGTCATGGTATAGAAGATAAACCCTGGAAGGGGGTAGGGGACAGAATACAGACATGTGACATTGCTCCTGGACAAAGAGGAGAAGGGTGTGATCAAATTTTTGGTTTTGGAAAGACATCTGGACCATGGGTTCCTTATCTTTGCATCCTCATGTCCTGGATAAAACTTGACATACAGTAGGAACTCAAAATCCAAGTACTGGATGGGAGAAAAGGCAGGGGGCAGGTCCCCCAAGAGTGAGAGACTTGGCCAAGAGGATCCTGAAGGGCAAGTGCACTGTGAGGAAGACTGACCAATGAGTTGTTCAGGAGGAGCTGTGATGGTTGCTGTTTGCTCTGTACATGAGCTGATCTGATCGTCCCTTTAGGTAATGGCCCAGAAGAAAGGCCAGCATACACGAGGCTGGGCACTGACTGCAGCCAAGCGCTTCCTCTGTGGGCCTTAAGCCGTGCAACCCTGGTCCCTCTGGACCAGCTTCTCCCAGACAGCTCCATCTACTGTGAAAGCACCGAACCTTGCAACACATTCAAATATGGCTCCAAACAGCACTTAGGCAAGAGTAATTAAAGGGAATGTTATCTCAGTCAGGCTCTCATTAGCCACGTAATTAGACTGCTGAAAATAATTAACATTCCTTTTGACAAAGGAAGCGAAGGACCCATTACATTCATTAGGACAGCCTCAAACCAGCCTGCGGAGGGCCCAGAAGAGGACTCATCACCTGCCAGGCCTGCACAAGACAGAGTCAGCATCCAGGATCCCAGACCAGGTGGCAAGTCCTGCCCTGCGTCAGGCTCCTGGGTGAGCAGAGAGAGATGGCAGTGGATGCCTACGTGTACATATTACAGATGATAATAGTAAGACACTCACTGAAGAAGATTTGAAGGAAATGTATCTCTGTATCAAGATGGCAGACCAGGGGCAACTGTGTACCTCCCACAAGGCCCTTGAAAATGACAGAAAAGACATTTTCCAAGAAGAATAAATCCATTAGAGCACCAAAACACAAGAGGGAATTCTATCCTTGAAGATGGAAGCAAATGAGAATAAACTGATAGAGAAACTGCAACCCTCTCAAAAAAACCATGAAAATTAATAATAACTGACGTTCATACAGCACATATATATGCTGTATGAATATATCTCATTGAACCCTCACAAAAATCCTTTGAGACAGAGACTATTATTTTCCCCACTTTACAAATAAGACCTAGAGTTACATAGCTTTCCCAAGGTCATAGTGCTAGTAAGTGCCGGCGCTAGGATTTGAACCCCAGCAGGGTGGCTAAGGATTCTACATTTGGGGGAATGGCTCTGGGAGCTCCAAGTTTGGAGCAAGCAGATTAGGGGTCCAGGAGAGGCCCTGAGTGGTTGGTCATGGGATCTGGAGCGGCCAGGCAAGCAGCCCCTGCCCCATGTCTCCACCCAGGTGTGCCTCCACCAGGGACATTAGGGCACTGAGGCAAAGGGACACCTAGACAGCTCCTGCATCCCCAGCAGGTACATCCTACCCTCCTGTCCCCAAACAGTGGTGGCTGGCTCGAGAGCATGTAATCAGGATTCATACAGAGGTGACTGAAAAACGTCAAAATACAGAGAAACACAACCAAGACTCACCAAACATTTGACAAAAACCAAAACATCCAAAGAAGCACCAAATTGGAGAACACAAGTTCTAGCTAGAAAACAAAATTAATAAAGTCAACAGACTGAAACATTTGTCACAGTGTGATTAATATCCTCTGAGGGACAAGAAGGGCTCCTGAATCTATGAACCCAAATGAGCCATTGCCAGAAGAATGTCAAAGATCTCAGAAATGAAGGAACCACACCACGGTTAACTGGTTATCTCTGGATGAAAGAACAGAGTGACTTCATTAAAAATTTTCTTTGTATAGCTCTATTTTTCTAAGCTTCTTACACCACACATGTATCACCTGTAGAATCAGAAAAGTTTTTTGTTTTTTTCTTTAAATGCCTGGTATGAGGTAGATGGTCAGTAAGGGGTAGATCCTGCCACCTACAGCAACCCTTGGCCCCATCCAGGCTGGTACATAACTTGCCAGCCCCCAGTCACTCCATCCACCCTCTCACCTCTGGGTCTTTGCGCACACGGTTCCCCTCCTGGAATGCCCTTATTTCTGTTTACCCAGATTTGCCTGTCCTTCAATGCCCACTCAGAGATGACCCTTGTTAATGAACGGTCCCTGCATCAATCTTACCTAAACCACTCTGATCGCTCTCCTCCCAAACCCCTAAGAGCCTCTAGTTCTCCAGGGTCACAGGATAACTCTTGTTGAGTTGTCCCGTGGGGTCACAGTACCGAAGACTTACACGTCCTTCACCTTTCAGTGACCAAGTCTTGTCTCCGCCACTCAGTGGTAGGCTTCTTAAAGGCATCGAAGGAATGAGCTTTCTTTTTATACCCTACCATGCCCAAATAAAGCTGTGAAGCTTTCGCAAAAACATTCTTATGTGTCAGTTGAGTGAATGACGAATGAGCTTCTGTTTCTGGTGGGAGTAGAAAGAAGGAAATTACCGCGGCGATGTGGTTACTCAACAGGGCTGGCTGGCACAGCCAGGCCCTCCCATGTGGGCGAGGCCCTCATAAATAGGTCACCTGGTCCCGGACAGCTCGAGCTCCCATCCCTTGGGTGGGATCCTGAAATACCTGTAAACCCTGGGTGGATGATTGCTAAGTCTTGGGGCAAAGTGTAGATAAGGAGTAAGACATTCATATGGTCTTGTCTCCCCACAGATGGCTTATTGCTGTTGCTGCTACTGCTAAGTCGCTTCAGTCGTGTCCGACTCTGTGCGACCCCATAGATGGAAGCTCACCAGGCTCCCCTGTCCCTGGGATTCTCCAGGCAAGAACACTGGAGTGGGTTGCCATTTCCCTCTCCATTGTGTGAAAGTGAAAAGTGAAAGTGAAGTCGCTCAGTCGTGACCGACTCTTAGCGACCCCATGGACTGGAGCCTACCAGGCTCCTCCGTCCATGGGATTTTCCAGGCAAAAGTACTGGGGTGGGGTGCCATTGCCTTCCCCGAGATGGCTTATTAGTAGTGAGGAAACATCAGTAAACACACAGTGAAGAAACAGGATACCTTGGCCAAGCGATCAAACTTAACATCACACAAAAGTGGCAGAAGGACATCTGGTGCCTCTGGATGTAACACTGAAAAAGACACGATATTACTCCTGTGCGTGTTAGCCGGGAAGGCACAACTTGGCGTCTAAACATAACCCAATAACATACCAATCCAAAGGGAAGAGCCTTCCTTTTTTTTTAAGGTGAAAAGGAAGCTATCTTCTTCAAACATATCAATGTCATGAAAGACAAAGAAAAACTGAGGAACTGTTCTGGATGAAAAGAGACTAAAGAGACGTAACAAATGCCATGTTGGATCCTGAACTGGAGAAAAATGCTGCAAAGGATGTTATTAAGTTAATCAACAATCTGCAATAAAATCAGCAGATTAGATAAAGTATCATATTAAAGTTAAACATACTGCAGATATTATAAAACAGTATCCTTATTCTTAGGAATCCACACATGAATTATCCGAAGAGAAAGGGCCACCATGTAGGCAACTGACTCTAAAAAGATTCAGAAAAAAGAGAAAGAAGGAGAGAGAACATAAATAATAAAGCAAAATGTTAAAAAATACTGAATCTGGATAAAGAGTATATATGTATTCTGTGGGCTTCCCAAGGGGCACTAGTGGTAAAGAGCCCAATCCCTGGGTGGGGAAGATCCCCTGGAGGAGAGCATGACGACCCGCTCCGGTATTCTTGCCTGGAGAATCCCATGGACAGAGGTGCCTGGGGTCTACAGCAAAGAGTCAGACACAACTGAAGTGACCTGGCATGCATGCACTTGTGTTCTGTACTATTCTGGCAACTTTTCTGAAGTTACTTATGAAGTAAGTAAAAAGTTAGGAGAAAAATAATGACAACAACAAAGGAATCCCTGCCATTAGGCGGGGGGATGGAGTAGAGCAGACAGAGAGGGTGAATGCAGGGGGGACACGTCATCACCTGTCTACCTGGGCCCCAAACTCTAGCCCTGTCAATGGGTCCCTCATAGACACATTTCCTCTCCAGTGGGGCCTTCCCCTTCTCTTACTTCTCTACCTGTTTACTCCTTTCTTTCCCCAAGATCAGCAATCTTCCAGGAGACCATCCTATCAGGACGAGAGGACAGGATTATTTAGATCTATTCTTGGACGTAGTTAATATTTGCTGGAGATGTTTTGACACTTGTTTTATCCACAAGCCAATACTAATGAGTTAGTGTATGTTTGTGCAACCACAGCCTTCTAAGTATTACCTGGTATTTCATTCCCCCTATGCTGCCCAGATTTGTGGTTAGTCCTATTCATACTGCCTGACTTTAGGTCTTTAGACCATGTTCATCCCTTTTGAGATCTCACACAGGCACAGCCTCTCTCCCCCAAGTACCATGTCTGTCACAGCTGAGTGTGGCCACTTTATTTGTTCTTTTCTTCTATTTTTTGGCCACACTGCATGGCAGTTCCCCTACCAGGGATCGAACCTGTGCCCCCTGCCATGGAAGCATGGTCTCTTAACCACTGGACCACCAGGGAAGTCCCAGGGTATGGCCACTTTAAATAACGCACCTCATTAAATAAGGGGCAAGTGATGGAGTCTCTTTAAGCAGCCTCATTGCAGGAAAGGGAATCAAGCAAACTATCATATTGTGCAACTTCATTTATTTATTAATTCAGAAATCCTCATATGCATCTTTTATGTACAGACTACTCAGTGCTAAGTGGGTTGAAGTATGAAAGCTGAAGCACAACAGTGGCACTGATTGTCTTTAGAACATTGTACATATACAATCTTGGAAATTCTACTGTAGCATCAAATACCAGAAGCCTAGTAATGATAATAACTTCGACAGTACCTTTTACTTAAATGAACCTACTTCAGGTTCATCTTATTATTCATGCACTCATTCACATGTTCTTTAAACAATTACTCAGTATCTATGTCATGCCACAAAGTACACAGAAACACCCAAGAGGCAAAGACCACAGGCAAAGACACCTCAGGCCACAGGTGGCTGACATTCTAAGTGATCCTGGACTGTCCAAATGGCCCACGAGACACATACGTAGGGCCACCGGCCACAATGGGGCACCAAAGGAAATTATTTTAAAGAAGGGCAAATGAGAGAGATTAAAAAGGAAGCTATGAGAGAGAATAAAAAAGAAGCTGCAGTGGCTTTGGTATACAAATAAATTTTGTTGTTTCTGAAAACATTATTTTATATTATAATTTAGAATGAGGTTAATTTATTTTTAATTACTTAGGAGACTCTAAGCCCTTCCGTGCCAAGAGCCTCTAGAGACCTTAATCCGGCCAAACAGTAAGTACAGGTTGCAATCCTAAATGTCAACAAGGGTCAGGCAGCCAACTCAAATTAGCAAAGACTCCAGAAGTATTAAGAAAGCAGGACTTAGGACTCAGTGAGAGATTTACTGGAGGTGGGGAAGGGGACAGGAAAGAAGGAGGTATGAGAGAGAGAGAGAGAACGGCACCCATAGTTCTGACTTGGGCAATGGTAGGGTCATTCACTGAGAGAAGAGGATGCAGGCAAAGGTGTGCATCAGAGGTGATCCGCAGTGAACTGTGTTTTGATGCTCTAATTTTGAGGCCCACAGGATTCTAGGCTGGAGGTAGGTCTCAGCCCCCACTGGCTGCAGTGGTAGAGAGGAGGGGCCTGCTGGGGAGGAGGTGCAATAGGTGACCTCCCGGACCCACAGAGGGTGGAAGATGAAGCCTGTGGAGTGGTCAGGGAGGGAGCAGGACGCCCAGGAAGGGGTCTTGCTGGGGAAGTGGGAGCAGGAGAGTGTGAGGGGCTACGGCCAACCGCAGAGGCAGGCCAAATGGGGACTGAGGGGAGTCGGCAGCAAAGAGGCTCCTGGAGACCTTTGTGATTGGGACAGTGTGGACAGGTGACTCTCTCGAGAATTTTGCTTATGAAGGGAAGGGGAGAGAAAAGCTGCTGGAGAGTAGAGATGGGGGCAGGGGGAGGTGTCCTTTCTCCCTTCCTCCTTCCTTCTTCCCACATAAGAGAGGGGTGTGTGTGTGTGTGTGTGTGTGTGTGTGAGTCATTCAATCATGTCTGACTCTTTGTAACTCCATGGACTGTAGTCCACCAGGCTCCTCTGTCCATGGAATTCTCCAAGCAAGAATACTGGGTGGGTTGCCATTCCCTTCTCCAGAGGATCTTCCCTACCCAGGTATCAAACTTGGCTGTCCTGCATTGCAGACAGATTCTTCATCATCTGAGCCACCAGGGAAGCCCTAAGAGAGACATAAATATGTTAAAATGCCCAGGAGAAAAGCACAGTGAGGGAGAGCTGTGTCTGGGACATACACCGTGGGATACATATGGATACACTGGGCTGACCTGAGGTCACGGAGGGAGCACCGTGAGCCACAGTCCCAAAGACCAAGGACAAGTGTGTCATTATATTAATAACCCCTTTAAAGGGAGGAGACCCAGGCAGCCAGAGTTAAGGTCATTCAAGTACTAAGGTGCCTTGACCTGAAAGCAGATCTCCCAGTTCCTGGTCCTCCTGCTCGTTCTTCCAGACCAGTAGTTCCCAGTGGGGCCACCCCTAGAAATGGGCGGGATGTGGGGGCCCTGTGTCAGCACCACAGTGGGTGGGGAGCGCTGCGGGTACTTATTAGTGGGGACCTGGAATGCCGGACACCCTGCAGTTCCCACAACAACCCACAAAAGAACCCTCCCACATAACTTAGAACATGCCACTGGGCATTCAGAGAGGGGAAACGCCCATTCACAGTTATCAGCATCTAGAATCAAACTCCTTCATGCATTGGAGAAGGAAATGGCAGCCCACCCCAGTGTTCTTGCCTGGAGAATCCCAGGGACAGGGGAGCCTGTTGGGCTGCCGTCTATGGGGTCGCACAGAGTCGGACACGACTGAAGTGACTTAGCAGCAGAACCAAACTCCTTTCTGACATAAACACAGGAGATTTTTGCACAGTTTTAACATATACTGAATTGACCAGGAATACCACTGGAGTGCAAACCAAGGGGATACTGTACTTTATGTTTGGAACTTTACCAAGAGAGTTTCACCGACTGGAAAAACCACATCAACTTCAGGGGCGCCTCTCCTGGTATCTGAGTCACCCACACGACACACCTGGATCTTGTGGGTATTTGTGGCTGAGAATGTAACATTCTCAGTGATTCTATGCACAGGTTCAAGCACCTGGCTCCTTCCTTCTGTTTTCTGTGTCCTTGTGCCCAAGCAATCCATACTGGAATATGTGGTATTGTATTATAATTAATTTTCCCCTTAGTTTTCTTTCAGTTTAGGCATATTTATTTTTAAATTTATGTATACAGGTATGTCATATTATCTATAAATTTTAATTGGGGTAATCGGGAGGCATTACAAATAATTGTTCTAATAAAAAGGGACACCATCCTAGATTGTGCAGTGCAAGGGAAATTGCAGTGCTGAGGGGAATGGAGGTGAATAGAATCAGGGTGGCTTCACGTGATCAACCCCAGACAGGAAGTTCAGTGGTCTCTTACAGATATTGACATGAAGTTCCTGAATGATGCGTACACGGTGTGATCAAACCTTGGGGCTGAAGACAACTATACAATTGGGGGGGCCTTTGGGAAATTTCATCTCCACAAATAATTTAAATTATACTATACTGCAGCATTTTCCAGCACGTAATAATAGGTAGAAGACTGCATGTCATCTGCAGGGCCCAGGGAAATGACAAATGGTTGAATGTCTGGAGGCAGAGGTGTGTTTAGATGAAGTCAAAGAACGAGGTGCCAGGCTTGGTCTGGTGAATATCTTCCTAATGGATGAGAAGATGAGTAAACGGTATGTAAGAGGATGCTTAAGGATATTTATGGAAATGCTATAGCACGGGGAATCGTGAACAGAAATAGGGATAGAGAAATGATCTCAGAGGACCTCCAATAGGTTAGAAAAACAGACCAGAAATACTTATGGCTCAGAATACAAGACAGGCTGGTTACTTAATGGTAGGGGAAAGGTGGCCTCAACTCCCATAGGCATGCCCATCACCGCCAAATAGGTACAAAGGATTCAAAAACAGTGTCTTTCTGTGTATACCTGTGGCTGATTCATGTTGATGTATGGCAGAAGCCAACACAGTATTGTAAAGCAATCACCCTCCAATTAAAAATAAATAAAATTCTTTACAAGTGTCCTTCAGTCAAGAGATAGCTAACTGATTCATGTATCCTCCCCATCTGAGGCCACATGGGGATGGGAAAAAAGGAAAGTCACAGCCTGCTGGCTTGGATACTAATGGAGGGCCTGGAAACAGGGCTGTCTGAACCTGGTTCTTCCACAAACCCTCACAACTCTATTATCTCTCCTCTCGATTCCCTCATCCAAAAATGAAGACAACACAAAAACACACTTTAGATTCCATCACTGTACATTTTTCTACTGTTCTGCTGTTCTTCCAGGAGCATTTGTGTAATATATATATTTTAATTTTAAAATGTCAGGTTGAAGCAGCTATAGGGATTAACAAGAAGAGTGACTCTCCCTTCTCAGAAGGCGGTAGAGGAACTTGGCTCACCTCGGCTCTGAAGAAACATGCAGGTGTAGGACTTGCATCCAGGAACCAATTTATAAGTCTCTCTGCAGAGCTGACTCGGTCAAGGGCCAACAGCCTACCCCTCCACCCCCACACCCACCCCCAGGATTAGAGTGAAATGCAAGCACCCAGCAGGCACTCCCACCTGGAGGACACACCAGTTCATCATTGAGATGAACCAGGAAGCCTTCTTGGTTTCCTAGGGTGAGGCAAGATTGATGATGTACCTAAGGTGCAGAACTGAAGGAGGTGCCAAAAAAATCTTAGCAATCAAGATAAATGGTATTGTATGTAATACAATATTTAAAAAAACCAAATCGGTAAACCAAGGTATGGGCTATCATACTGGAACCAGGGCTGAGATTAGGACAATGTCAAGGAGGCAAGGTCGTGTGAGGGTCTGTGACGCTGGCACTGTCCTGCATCCAAAGGACCTCTCCACCTGTTACTGCCAATAGCACCTCTGGAGAAATACTGCCCAGAACCACAACCTCTGCTCCCAAACCCCTGACATTCAGAATTGTTTAGATTTTTTTTTTTTTTAAGGTAATGTAGAGCACATCCAGTAGACTACATAACTCCCCACAGCTGGGTCTGGGGGCAGCATACCAAACACACAAACATCTCTGCAGCCAAATCTATGAATATGCTGGCTCTGCGGATAAAAGAGACTGCCACTGGCCTCATGTTCGTCCAGGTCAGGCTTTGCCATCACACGAGTTTAAAAAAGTTTTTTGGTTTTAGAATGTTTTGGATTTTGAAACTGCCGATAAAGGAGTGTGGGCCTGAATAGCATTACATTAGGTCTCTTAAAGAAAAAAGGCGGCAGATTGGACCCAAAACTTCCGTTACCAACTTGTACAAAAAAGAGAACTCCAAAGGTCCTCATCAGTGACCACCCCGAGGAAGGTGATTTCTAGAAGTTAGTCAATCCCAAAGCAGACTTACAGCCTTCCCTACCTACCAACCAACCAACACTTAAATACCGTCTGCATGTAAAAGCTTGGCCAGAGTCCTGGGCTGTACTGAGACATCCAAGACACAGGTCCAGCCCGTGAGAGCTGAACAGTTAGATGGGGCTGGAAGACAACTATAAACCATTGTATTTTGGAAATCAAAAGGAGCAAAGCCACACCCATACTTTAGGAATGGTGAAACCAAAGTTCAGAGTGGGTCAAGGCCTTTCACGTATTAGCAACAGGAAGTGTGTGTCAGGGAGAGTTCAGACTGGGGTGTGCTAACTGCCCTTCCCTACGCTCTGCATAAAGGCACATAATAACTGCCATTTTAGTGAGGAAATGGCAAGAGTTGTCAAAGATCCTAGCGGAAGTGGCTTTGGTCAAATACACCTTTGCAGCAAAGATGGGTTCCCTTAAAAGGACTGTAATGTAGGGAGGGAGCAAAGAGGTGAGGGGCCTCCTGGCAGGGAAATAATGAGGTATGGGGCGGGTGCCATGTGGCAGGTGAGCGGGCATGTGGATTAGGCTTTGGTGAAAGGCATAGACGGAGTTGTTGGGAAAGCAGGCGGAGGCGAGGAATGGAGAGCTCAAATGCCAGGGTGAGGACTCTGCAATTAGGTCCTAAGGCAGCATTTCTCAATCATTTGAGTTCTGCCTTCATGACTTACGGCTTTCTACTACCCTTGTAGGAAGAGGCAGACATAGCGATTTAAAAGAGACCACTCTGGGACTTCCCTGGTGGTCCAGTGGTTAAGAATCCGCCTGCCGATGCAGGGGATACAGGTTCTGTCCCTGATCCAGTAAGATCTCAGACGCCTTGGGGCAACCAAGCCTGTGTGCCACGAATACTGAGCCTGGCCTGGGAGTCACAACTACCGAAGCCTGTGTGCCCTAGAGCCTGTGTTCTGCAACAAGAGAAGCACTGCAATGAGAAGCCTGTGCCCCACAACTAGAGGATAGCCCCTGCTCTCTGCAACTAGAGAAAGCCCACGGAAAGCAACAAAGACACAGCACAGCCAGGAAAAAAAAAAAAAAGAGCCCACTCTGGGGTCACATTCTTTCCATCTGAATCTGGGATCTGATGCCAACTGTGTGACCTTAGAGAAGCTCTCTTTGCCTCTGCTTACTCATTTGTAAATTAAAAAATAATACAAGTACCTCCCTTGTGAGAGTTACATGAAAGAGTGTTTTTGGTTGTTCGGTTGCTCAGCCGTGTCTAAATCTGTGACCCCATGGACTGCGGCACGCCAGGCTTCTCTGTCCACCATCTCCCAGAACTTGCTCAAACTCATGTCCACCCCCAAAACAGCACCTGGCATTCATTATAAGTATTTAATAAATGTTAGCTGTTGCTAACGTCTTGATTTAAATTAAATTTGTAGTTATGTATGTATTGTAGCCTTATCCTAAGCAATAATATTCACGAAATCCTGGGTTTCTTTTGTTATTATAATTCTGATGACACACAAAACAAGAGGTTCAGTCAGAAGTCTTGAAAATCTTAACTAAAGCACTGAATACAACAGGTCTGATGCTCCCCAGCCGGTGCAAGGGCCTCCAACAGAACCATCCAGGAAATCTGATATCTGAGCCTGCAACTGAGAGGGCAAGGTGGACTGGCATCTGACTGTACCTGAGACACACAAGGTGTGAGACCTGAGCGGCCCATCTGCTGTGGGTAGAGCCGAGGGGCCAGCTGAGCTGGGGGCGTGGGGGTGGGCCCGTGTCCTCAGGTTCACTGCAGGAGAAGACAGTGTGATTGCTTCCCGGCTAATGTGGGCCACATGCAAGAGAGGCTGGCTCCAGATCAGAGCAGGTCTTGTCCAAGAGGACCATTTGGACAGATGGAAAGACCTTAGCCAAAAGAGGCTAGAGGTGAATCGCTGGATTTTCAGGGGCTGAAGAAAGAACAGTGATCTAGAATAGAGGATAATTTGCTCTTTTCAAGACAACTGGAAATAAACAGTCCCCACTTATGGAGGAAGAGTCTCTGAGAAACCCATGGCCGTGGCCACAAGAAGAGACTCAGCATTAGGTACCTGCCAAGCCCAGGAAGCTGGGAGCTGGCCAACAACAGTGCTGGCCAAGCAAGCCCTTTCCTGTCCCTCTCAGCCCAGGGAGAAAGGACTGGATGTATTCAGTACTGAATTGAGAAAGTTTGTGACTTAAAATGACCACAGGACCTTCTACTGCCTAAGATTGACTCGGATCGTTCGTTATGAGGCCTGACGGAGTTTTCCTCCTGGGGCAGGGAAACAACCAATTCCACTGAATCAACATAAAGGGACAGCAGGAGACAAAATCAAGTCGTATTATGAGTGAATCCCAATGAGTCATGTTTCTTTACACTCATTAGAAACATAGCTATTAAAACAAAATGTTTGTCCCTGGACCAACTTAAATAATTTCTCAATATCTCTAGTGTATGGTAACCACCATTCAAAATCACTGCAATAAGGCAATAAGGAACTCAGGAAGAAGGCAAGGTAGGCAGGGACAGAAAGGATTGGTTTGGTGGATTCAATGGCAACTCATTTGCTCCCCAACCTTGAATATGATGAAATTAAAATATGTACCAATGGAGAGCAGAATCCTTGGATGAGTGGCTTGTTCAAAAGGAAATCGAGGCAGCCTGATTCCTTCAACAGAAAAGCTGTGACTCTTTGGATCCCTAGGCTGAGCTTACCATATGATCTTGTTCTTTTAGGAGGAGTTAGGGCTGCAGCATTGAAAAAGGCCCTGATGCGGGGAAAGATTGAGGGCAGGGGAAGAAGGGGGCAACAGAAGATGCGATGGTTGGCTGGCATCACCGACTCAATGGACATGAGTTTGAGCAAATTCCAGGAGATGGTGAAGGACTGTGAAGCCTGGCATGCTGCAGTCCATGGGGTCGCAAAGAGTTGGACACAACTGAGCCACTGAACAACAACAACAGCAAGGGCTGCAGCAGGGGATACATTCTCGTTGACTCTGAGTCACTGGGAAAGCATCGGCCAGTCCCTAGTTCCTGGAGCTTTGGGAGGATACTGGGCTGAACCAGAACCTGTATCTGCCAAATCCAAGCACAGACTGTAAGACATACACCAGTGCACGACCTCTCTGCTGCCTTCACTTGGGGACAGTAGGAGGATGGGGGGGTGAAGATTAAGTTTTAAGACAAGATAGGGGTGTACGTCATCATCAGGCAATGATAACAAGAAGGGTGGACAGAAGCCACCTCTTGGCTCCCCATTTTAACAAGGAGAAGGGACCCAACCCAGGCCTCCTTCACAAGACTTAGTCCTCTAACTTGCAATGTGGCTTCTTTCTCCTTCAACTTTACCTCTATTCTCTCAGCTGTGACTTCCTCCTGCTCCAGACCAGCTTAGTTATCACCTGAGAAAGAACGAAATTGTCCAGATTCTAACATGTCTGTGTGCATTTAGTCGCCCAGTCGGATCTGACTCTTTGAGACCCCATGGACTATAGCCTGCCAGGTTCCTCTGTCCATGGGATTTCCCAGGCAAGAATACATTCCCTTCTCCAGGGGATCTTCCCGACCCAGGGATCGAACCCACGTCTCTTGTGTTGGCAGGCAGATTCTTTACTGCTGAGCCACTCGGGAAGCCTCAGAAATCTACTAGATGACCCAGGCATTATTGCCGGGGTGGGGAGATGTTAGAGAATATCTCTCCCAACACTCCTGTTTTACAGATAAGGAAACGAATTTATGTCACATGCCCTGAGTCAATGAGTTGAGACAAGAACTGAAGTCCCATGACCTCAGCACGAGGCTCCATTATACACTGTCATGTCAACTCTCAAAAGGGGGTCAGCCCCCTTGCTGCAGGCCACCACCCAACCTCCATTCCTCTTCCATAAACATCTCAACAATGGTAGAAAAGCCCCAGAGTTAACTTGCCTGGAACAAACAAGAAAAAAAAAAAGATGAGAACCATCTCAATGAACCAGCTGGTCATCTTTGAATGGAGTAATCAGTGGCCACAAACACTTTCTCAGAAGGGCAGGAGGGTCCAATGCTTGCCGTACCCTAGAGAGTATACCTGAGATCCAGAGTCATAATCAGGGTCTCCACAGCTGGACTATAATGATGGGCAGGGGAAGGCCCAGAAACTAGGTTGGAAGATGAGGCCTGGAGTCCAGAATCTGCAAAGGACTTCCCTGGGGTACAGTGGATGGGAATCCACCTGCCAATGCAAGGGACACGGGTTCAATCCCTGGTCCAGGAACTAAGATTCCACAGGCCGTGGGCAACTGAGTTTGTGCACCACAACTACTCACCCCATGTGCCTAGAGCCTGTGCTCCACAGCAAGAGAAGCCAGTGCGATGAGAAGCCCGCGCACAGCAACGAAGAGTAGACCCCACTCACTGCAACCAGAGAAAGCCCGCACACAGCAACAAAGACGCAGCGCAACCGAAAATTTAAGATTAAAAAAGAATCTGCAAAGATAAACTACGCTGACTAGAAGAGATAGGGTGATAGAAGGAAAATGCTGCCCAAATAGCAGGTTAAACAAGAGAAAAATTTGGCATGCAGATGAAATGGGGTTTACGCTAAGCAGAAAGTCTGTCCTCTTATAGTAACTCCCCGGCCATCTGGTCTGCTTCCCCAGTACAGGGTACTGACCTCTCTCTTCCCGAACATTCGAACACTTGTCAGGATATTGTTTTTCAAAGGAGAATCTCAATTTCCATCTCCTTTTAACTAGTTGTGTTTAACGCACCCCAGCGTTCCTACTTACCCTTTAACTGCCACTACCTCCACTTGACTTTCTCCCCGACATTTATTCCACCATGCGATCCAAGGCTACAGAACACAGTGGAATCAGACAGATCTCAGTCCAAATCTCAGTTCGGACTCTTGCTAACTGTGTGGCATGTGCAGTGATTTTATCCTTTATCGAGTGCTCAGCCCAATGCCTGGCACAGAGTGAGTATTCAATAAACAGTGGCTGTCGTGTTATTATCGCTATGTTCACAGAAGCCAGCTGGAGCTCCACGGGTGGAATGAAATCTCAGAGGGCTGAGGTGGGCTGGCTGTCCAAGGTCACACAGTGAGTCAGGGAGGGATCCCAGATTTCCTAATCCCAGAAGCCTTTGCCAGCTGTCAGCTCCTACACAAACAGCATTATTGCCCAATGACCTCGAAATCTGGGTATCTGATTATATCCAGGTACTACAGCTGGATGATTAAATAAGTGCTCACCACATGCTGAAAACATGGCAGACTATATGAAAGCTCTAAGGCATCTACAGATTAGCATAGGAAGGCCATCTCCTTGTTTGTGACAGCCAAAACCACAATCACGATACAAAAGTCTGGAGCCACTGCTTGTGTTGCCCAGTGGTGATAATATTTCTCACCCATATTTGTTTTCAGAAGGTAGATGAAAGGAAGACCAATGTCCTGGCTGCCCCATTCCTGGCTTTTAGAAAGGCTTTTTCAATTGAGAAAGAGAAAGGGAGAGGTCCTCGGGACTGAAAACTAAATGGGTCTGACCAAGGGCTGCTATGAAAACAAGATGGGGGCTGGAAGTGGGCTAAAAATAGGTCCCCACCATTGATTCAAGGAACTGCAGTTATTTTCTTCAAGGTGGGCTTCTTGTTGTACCAGGACCTGTCTCTCCACTGACTGTGCAAACGACAAGACCCGGGAGCCCCAGGAAGCACACTATCTTGAAGTATGAATCACCCTCTCAGAACTCCAGAAAAGAATCCTCTCTTTGTGGCCCTTCACTCTCCTTCTTGGCTGGCATCCCTCGCTCCTCGGGGCTAGTGTCAAGGCCTTAGGATAAGATAACCCAGGGCGAGTGATCTTTCTGATGGAGGCAGACCATTCCAGAAACTCACGAGACAGGAGTGCCTCTTAAAAACTGAAAGGAAACAATGAATGAATGAACCAGCTAGAACGCCTTCATTATTCAAGTTCCACAGTGAAAGCAAGTCTCAGTGCATCCTGAATGCAGGGCTTCTGAAGTGCAAAGCAGTGGCAGAAAGAGCCCTATGCAATTATGCTCCCTGATCTAGTAGATCTCCCAATGGTAAGTTAGGATTTGACAATGCCATGTCTGATTTTTTTTAACTGCCACGCATCTAGAGGGTGGAGCAGCAGAAAGGAGCAATCTGAGGACCCAAGTCCTGCCACGTAGACCATCTGCCCTTATTCCAAGGATGCTATCCTGTCTACAATAGCAGCCACACGGAGAGCCAAGAGCCCTGAAAGGATATCAAACACCCCACTAGGGATTAAGCAGAGTAAAAGACAATGGGGACCTGAATGTTCAGAAGCAGGAACTGGCAATGACTTTGGTTACTCTTCAAGCTGCCAGACTTGATTGTGACCGACCCCAAAGGCAGAAACACCAACATCAGTAGAGGGTGGAAAGTTACCGTTCAGAACCATCCTCTGAGGAAACAGGGAGCCAATATCACTCATTCTGTGGCTTTGACCTCACCAAATACCTAAAGGAACTGATGGATGTTAAAATGAACATGGGAGACACCCTTAGGGTCTGGGGGTGGGAATCCACAGCTGCACGATGGTGTGAGCAAAGGGAAGGGAGCAGGCTCTCCCTTTTATTTGCAAATGGCATAGATTCCCTATCCAGCCTCAGTTCTGCCTATGGATGTCAGTTGCAAGGGTGAAAACCCCTTCCATTCCCTTGAAGCACAGCAGCATGGCACATCCCACAGCACAAAGTCTAAGACAAATGTATATCTGAAATCAAACATGTGGGTACCTAAATTCTATCAGTGCATGTCTATCTCATAACAAAAAAGTATAACCAGTGGATCTCCAGTACTGGATTCTAAACAGTCTTAAATCCCAGGCAAGAAAAACTTCCCCAACACAGGCATTCACACATACCATGGCCAGCATGCTAACTCACAGTGTGACTCAGTTTCCCTCCATGGGAGCCACAGTCAAGAGTGCCACCTCCTAGCCCTTCCCCAGAAATCAGCTTGGACTTTACTTTTCAAATAGAAAGCCTCTATGATTTCTGAGAGGTGGTGGTGGAAAAAGCAGAAGCCCTGGCCAGGCAGGCTGGGTTCCTTCCTGCTCGGAGCATCAGAGTCCCTCTGACATTCCCAGGTGTTGCCACAAAGGGAGTTGAGAATTTGCCAAGTCAGAAGTTATCCACACCTTCAAAGGAAAGTTTCTTGAATAATTATAAAACAGAAAAACAAAAAAACTAAACCACCTTGCCTGTAACCTGGGAATGTGGGAAGAGGGCAAAGGAAAGTAGAGAGACAAAAATTTGTAAACAGTCAGACAGGGCCAGGGTTAGATTTCCCTTCCCTCAAGGACAGCCAGATCTGATACGGCTGCTGCTAAGGCCAAGCAGCTTCACTTTACTGCCCTTATCCAGGTCTCAATTTGTAACATCAGTGTTCCCAAACATCATCAGAGACCCTTCTGAGAGCATGGAGGGAGACTGTCACTGACATCCAGGCTGGACAACATCTACCAGAAAAAAATCCTACTAGGAAGGAGCTCAAAAGGCTTCCGGAGAGCAGAGACAGACAGAACAGCACTTGCTACCCACAAGTACCTTTCTGATGAAAAAAACTACACTTTTGAAACCAACACTGAGCTTTCCCTATCACAGATGCTGTAATGGGGCCCTTTCCTGCAAAAGGACACCTTTCCCTTTAGAAACAATATGTGAATCTGATACAAGTGAAATAAACACAGTATAAGTATCCCTAGCTCATTAAACATCTTTCATTCAAGACTTCAAGGCACTTAAGTCATTTTATAAATGTAAAAATTCATGCCTCATCACTTTAAAAGGGGGAGTTGGAGGGAGTATCATTTCCCCATCTTACGTTCAGTACATTTGAGAAACAGTCCATGGAAAAGCCCCTCTCTCCCCACTGTAAGTGGGGAGGTCAAACCTCTATATCATTATCCTCAGCTTGGAAAAGCTTGGGATAAACCCAAAGGAGAACTGAGCCATAGTTAAGAGGGGTGAGGGCCCTAAAAGTGGGGTTGGTGGTGCTCTCCAGTCTCGCACCTGCATCTGACTTCAGCCACAGGTTCCAGGGCCATATAGAGCTATAGCTCAGGGGACTCAATTTTTCCTGATATCCTTTACTGCATCCTCCCTCCTGTACCTTTAAGTGGCCAAAGTCAACACTAAATCAGCTTGTTATTTCCCTCCAAGGTCCAGATAAATAAGTTGACCCAGCATCGACTGTTTCCCCAGTTACTCAACTCTGTCCCCAAATATAAAGCCTTGGGGAGGAGGGCCAAGCCTTATCTCAGCCCACCCCTCCATGTGTCCAGCCAGGCCCACCCCTGGCCCAATCACTTACAGCATTAGTAGTTCATTTACAGGAGCAGACAGAAGAGTCACCCAGCCTGCCTGCCCCCACCCCCGGCAACACCACCCCCAATCCCACCCAGCGCATTCTGTCTCCACAAGCAAGCAGATGTAGCTCTGCCTTGCACTTTCTAAGAAGGCAATGGGCAATCCTGCCACAGGATGGAGCCGGGGGTCACATGCAAGGGGCTCAGAGCTGGAGGCACCTTCTTCTTGGAGACACAAGGTCGGGGACTGGGGACCTGGAAACTGGCTCATTCGCTTTCTATAGAAAAAGACACTCTATCCACCAACCACCCCCCCCCAAATCCCCGGAGGGTGTTCAGCCCCTCCCCTTGACCCCTCTCCCTGCTTACAGCAAAGAGAAAACCCCAGGCCTCCCGACTCAAGTCCAAAGGCCAGAATAACGGCTCATTTGTTACTGGGTGCTGAGAAGGCAGGAGACTTGTGAGCAGAGCCCCCAAGGTTACACTGGCGCAGCTCCCCGGGGTCCTGTTCTTTTCCTTCTGGGAGGGCTCCCAGTGGCATCAGAACAACCTGTCACCCTAAGCAGGTTGTACCCGAGGCAACCAAACAAACATACCCCCGAGGAAACTGAAGAGAAAGAGGGAGACATAGTCCAGGGAAGGAAGGAAGGGGGTCAGTTTCGACTGGACATAGAAAGAGGGAAAGGAAGACAAGACACCTAGGAAAGAGGCCAACGTCTCCCTCCCCTTGCGGTAATGGTCCCCATCCCAGCCCCGCCTCTCCCACAGAGGACCAGAGATCAAGGTGGGCAGATGGAGAGCTAGCAACCCGGGGGCTGGGCTGGGCCCCAGAGCCGGACCGGGGGAGGGGAGGACTAGGTGTGCAGTCCACCATCGCCTAGTTTTCCCATGCACCCTGGAGAGAGGGTTCATCTAGGCACGGTTTCCTCCCCTTCAGAAAAGTCCTCAAACTCAGGAGGGCCCGTGGTTCCCACTCCCAAGCCTCTCTAGCTTCCACCCAGACTGACGCCCCCTCCGCCCTCCCGAGGCTTCGGGGATGCTCTCCGCGCGGAGGAAGAGGGGGTGTCAACCTTGTGCTGCAGGAGATCCCCGGCTGGCCCCTTCTCCTCGCCTCTCCCGGATGCCCCCTTTGTTTCTGGCAGTGAAAGTTGCCAAGGTGCACCCCTTCCCAACACGCCCCCCTGTGCGCCCATCCCCCGCAGGGAATCCAAGCCCGGGCGCACCATCTCATCTGCAGCTCGCTCTCTAGCCTGGGCACCGCAACGAAATCGAAAGCAAAGAGCAGGCGGGATCCGGCAGCGCCTCCAGCCTGGTCCCCCGGTCGCAGGGTCTTCCCCCATCACCGCACCATCGCCCGCGCCCCCTGCAACTCGGCGCTGCCCCGCCTCGCGTGGCCACTTCTCCCGGCGGCAGAAAGGCCTCTCTGCGGGCATCGAGGGCACCTACCGGTGCGGGGCCGGGATCGCGAGCCGGGGCAGGGCAGGGCCGGACGCCTGCCGGGCGCAGGTGCGGCCAGGAGCGCCGTCTCCCGGGCTCGCTCCCGCTCCTCCTCCCGCGCCGGGACTCGGGGCGCTCTCCTGCGCCGCCTGCTCCCCGCCCCCACGCCCGGCGTTCGGGCCCCCCCCGCGCCGATATGCCGCTGCCCGTGCCTCCCCCACGCCGCCGGCCCTCCGGCGCCGCGCCTAGTCCCGCATCGTGTGTCGGCGCCCGCCGCGGCGCGGGGGCTGGAGGGCTGCGGCCGCCGCTGCCCGGGCCGAGCGGAGCCCCCGGCGGCGGCGGCGGCGGCACTCACCCATAGTATGGATGCGGTGCAAACTGCACATGCTCGCGTCTGACAGGCGCTCTGCCTCCGGCCCCGCTTAACTCCTTGCTCGCCCGCTCACCGGCTCGCCCTCCGGGTTCGCGGCCCGGCCGACTCCCCTCGCCCCTACCCCGCCTCCAGGAATCGGCTGCGCCCGGGGCGTCTGGAAATGCGCCCCCCAGTCCCGACCGCGGCGCAGGGGGCTGCAGTACAGAGCTCCTCTGCCTGCCGGGCCCCTGCCACCCCGCCTGCGTTTAAGGTGTCTGAAGGAGCCCCGAGGAGAGCACCAGCCGGGACCCCTCACCTCCCCGCTTGTAGGAGTTGTGGGGGCACAACGTCCACTGTGGGTGTCCTGTGGGTCCCCGTTCCCTGAGGGCCACGGGCCACACGGCACTGCAGACCCATTAGATGCCAGCGCTGTGTTTTGTTCTGTCCATTCGTTGAAATAGGCCTGCAAGATGGGTTTTATTATCCCCATTTTCAAGATGGAAAAACTGAGGCCTGTGGAAGTTAAGGAATCTACCTAATGGAGAGCCCTGAACTTCCAAGGTTGACAGTTTGGTTTATACCACAAAGATTAAACAGAACATGTTCTTTCTTAAGTCAGTTGGGATCCTTCTATTGGAAGATGTGAAATAATGGATGCCATCTAGAAAACCTGGAGATTCTGATACGTGGATCAGTGGGAAATCCCTGACAGGAGGGCCAAAACTTGAGACAGGCCCCTCAGGTGGGTCCTAGGTCTTGCAGAAAGGCTGGGAAGCAAGTAGGAAGGCAATGTAACTACGTCAAGCCCGGGTTTGGAACTGGAGCTACAGCCAAGAGGAAAGGACATTTTAACAATTTAGGGGTATCTTTTTGTCAATTATCTGTCCAGAGGGGGCACCCTTTGCTAATTCTCACAGGGACCCTATGTGTGCCGAGGCCTGATCAGAGAGGTCTGATGGCTGCTTCTCTCCTAGCCCTCACCCCCTTTTTAATCACTGCCACAGTGACAGAGAGTTCTCAGGGGTCCAAGGCAGCACAGAGTCTTCTAAGGAAAGGAACCATCCAGCCAGTCTCGCCCCACTCTGGATGAGAAGCTGAGCTGCTGTCCTAATCTGACCCGAAATTGTGGGTTTCTCAAACCTGCAGAGGAAGTGCACAGTCACGTGATGCCAATGGCAAGAGCTCTTGGCTTCCCTGAGTTAGTTTCCTCCTCTGAGATGGAGGTAGTATGGCCTGGGTTATAAGTATATTGTGATGACCCAATAATGAAATGCATGTAGCATCCTCAGTACAGAAGACCTTCCATAACAGGAAAGTATTTTCTGCTGAGGGTAAAGCAGGGCTGGGGAGAAGGGATCAGGGCTACCTTGAAGCCATGGGCTGTCCTAGGACACTGTCAGAGAGGCAGAAGACAGGCCTCTCTCAGGAACACCTTGCAAGAAGATACTTCAGTCAATCTGGCAGCAAAGCCCACCTGCTGAAGATGTACCTCCCTGGTGCCCCCTTGCCTTGGAGTCCCTTTCTGCTCTGGTTTTCAATCTCTGGCTGGTGGCTGATTTCAGTCCCTTCTGGCTCTGGGAGGCAGCATTGCGCAGAAGAAAGCATAACAGGCTGTTAAGGCAGAGGATCTGAACTGGGGGTGGTTTATTCCTTAGATACAGTGCAGGGCCGAGCATCCACAATATTTTTAGGGCCCATAAAATTTTCTGAATTTCTTTTAAACTCAGAGGCAAAAAATAAACTTTGAGGTCAAAGAAAATGTTTTCCTATATAATTTTAGTTTAGAAGCTATAGTGTATAGAAGCCAAGGGGCCAGTTATAGAAAATAAAAGAAGGAAGAGTTAGGAACTAAGGCCCAAGCCTTAGTTTGGCATCAGCCAGTCTCTATCCAGCTCTCCCATGGACTTCACTCCATCATCTGTGTCTTCCTCATTCTGAAATTAGAATTCATCTCTTCCTAACAAAAATATATACAATGCCTTACAGTTGACTTATCTTGTTTCTTGGATTTATCATTAATCCCATTTTATAAATGAGGAAGTCAAGGCTCAGAGAGATTATATGGCTTGGTCAAGGTTATATTGCTAGTAAAAACGGAATGCAATTCAAACACAAGTCTTCTGGCACCCTATCCATGATCCTTTCCATCTGCATGCCAAGTAAAGATCAGATGTGTACAGGACAGAGCTGTCTGCTGCAGAAGCAGACCTAAAAATAACATCCGTAGCAGTGAGTGGGTCCCCTGGCTTTTCACCCAGAGAATGCTGAGATGTGCACTCATTGTTGTGAGAATGGGTAGAGAGGGTGACCCTGGGTGAAGGGAGGCCCTGTATAATGGGTCTAGTGATTCAAGTACAGATTCAAGGTGGAGGGCCATGGGACAAATCAAGCCCCACTGCACCAACACGTACACCAGAGGATGCAGCCCCCTTCTTGACTTCTTGTCAACCTGGACCTGAATTCAGACTCCACATCCTAGTCAGGCATCTTAAGGCAGTTTATTTAAACTTTCTGAGCCTATTTCCTCATCTACAAAATGGAAATGGCAATAAAACTCAACTCCATGGCTGTTGCAAGCATAAATAAAGATGATGAACACATGCAGAGTTTGAAGTCCCTGCCACCACAGGCATTTAATGATCATTCTCTTCATATCTCTCTTCTACCGGGTAGGAAAAAAGAGAGTCTTTCAAATGTCTTTGTAGTCTCTAAAGTACCTGAAAATGATAGGTCCTTAACCATATTTTCTGAAAGACAAGAACTTTTCTGCCCTTCTACAAAGCAAACCATCCATAAAGTGGTAGCTCTTGTCTACCATAAGTCATTTTCTTGATGACTTTCAAGGGGAACCAGAAAAACTTCTGCATACTCGTTAGAAAGGGTTGGTTTCCTGGGGGTTGCCCTCTGACCGCAAGTCAGGAGAGATGTTGCTCAAGAGGATGATTTCAGTGAAGGGACTGGGCCAGCAGCCAGAGCAGGAAGGACTTGGGAGGGGATTGAGGCGTGGAAACTGGAGGCCAAGAGATAACTGTATATGGTGTGTCGCAGAAAGCTATGATGAGAAAAAGAGAAGTGAGGTAGGGCAGAGGAAGCGCTGAAATCAAAGGCTATCTTGAGCTTAGTTATTTGGACCAGCTTAACAGGAAAATGGGCTTCCCAGGCAGCACTAGTGATAAAGAACTTCCCTGTCGATGCAGGAGACACAAGAGACACAGGTCAGGAAAATCCCTGGGTGGGGAAGATCCCCTGGAGGAGGGCATGGCAACCCATTCTGATATTCTTGCCTGGAGAATCCCATGGACAGAGGAGCCTGGAGGGCTACAGTTCATAGGGTCACAAAGAGTCGGACACAGCTGAAGTGACTTAGCAGGCAGGCAGAACAGGAAAATAATTTGGGTGGGAAAGAACTGGGGAAAACCGCCCCCCCACCCCCAGGGAACCAGTCTTCCCTTACAAGCATACAGAAATGTTCCTGTTCTCTTTGAAAATCATTATGAAAATTACTTATGGTAGACAGAAGCTACTGCTTTGTGGATGGTATGCTTAGTGGAAGGGCAGAAAACTTCTTGTTTTCCAGAAGATACACGCATGGTCTAGGCAGGAAGAGAGGAAGACAAGATCTGCTGAAGTCTGAAAATGAGGTGGGAGGAGGAGTCTGTTTGTAACAGCCTTTTTTCAAATAGGAAGGAAAGAGGCATAAAATTTAGAGGCATAAAGAGTCTAACTGGAAGAAATATGAATCTGGAACTTTTAGGATTCTTTGGTTGCAAGCAACAGAATCCAACTTTAGCTGTCTAAAAGGAATTTATTAGCAGGATATGATCAGATGGCCCACAGATTTGGAAGGAATGCTGGCCAAACAGACTTGAAAAGGCTAGGGCCAGGACAGCTTTGGGAGTCCAGGGAATTGGAAGTAACTGAGAGCCTCCTGGGGCTCTGCTGCCAGAACAATGGGACTTCAATTATTTTTATCACTTTTACCTACTCAAGTGCAGGGTTAAGTTGGTGAAGTTTACCTAAGCTGAGTCTTCTATCACCTCTCAGCCAGAGAAAGGCCAGAAGAATACCCTGATGTAAGATCCACCAACACCCCACATCATAATCCAGAGGAAGACAGGGAAATTGAAGTGTTGTTACCCCAAGGGAGAGAAAGGCTGCTGGGCAGCTCCCGAAAAGGGTGTGTCCACGGTGTATGGGGGAAGCAAGCAGCACAGGGGATGTGCACCTGACTCGGGGCCCCGTTACGTTCTCCGTCATGAGAGAAGGTGAAGGGAGAAACAGAGAGGCCTTCAGAAAGTAGCAGGAAACTCTGAAAAGTACCAGGACAGGCAGGCCTAGATTGCTGACTAAATCACTGCTCGCTCTAGGGTGGGTATCGAGCTGGAGACAGGCCAACACCTTCGGGACTTTACACAGCTACAAGCTGTGCTCAGAAATGGATGAACTGTAATAGCAAAGCAGGTGCAATGGGTTATTAAGGATGTCCTTGAATGTTTGTTAAATGCTTCTGAGGAGTGGAAAAGTGGTACCAGCAGAGAGCTAGGAGGCATCAGGCCCCAGGGAAATGGTCAAGTTGACTACAGGTTTATGAGAAGGTTTGCTATTCACATGTCCATGTGAGAGAGGGGTGTGTGTACTTTCACTGAGCTCTCAAAATAATGCATGTTCCTACTTTAGGGATCTTTAAAAGTCATGTCCTCTCTCTCTTTTTTGTTTTCAGTCATCAAAAAGAAAACACAGTGGATAAGAACTATGCAGTATTCATGAACACCTAGAGCCTGAAAATGAGGAACTCACTATATTCTGTGATAATGTGAATTCATCCGTAAAGCATTAAGACATTAATGTGTGGGCACTAAGATAGCCCAGAAAATGAGCACAGGTTCATGAGACCAGCAATAAATTAAGGGGTGGGGGGAGGCCAATGCTCAAAGAAATCAAAGCGAGAACATGAACGTACATGGGAACTACACAACTTCATGGTCGTTAAGTGCGTGTTTAACTGTGATGGTGGTAAACTGGAGGAGGGGGAAGCTAGAGTTGATTATGAAACTTGGGAATCATAGGGAGAGCCGTCCCCAACCCCAGCTGCTCTCATTTCCGACTCAGCAGTCAGTCCAGGTGCTGGGCAAATTTGAAAGAATTTCTACCCTGGAGATTAGAAACCAAACTCCCAGCTAGTCACCTCCCCTCTGTGCCTCCCTCTGCCAGGATACAAGGAGCTCAGTCGTCTGAGGAGGGACAAAGGAGTATTGTTAAGGCGAGCCTGGTTAGGAGAAGGCTTTGCAACTAAAAGCTTTTCTGCTGCTATCTAAGCCCTTCAGCCTGGGGGGGTGGGGGTGGGGGGGAACTCTGTGTGCCTGTCCCAACTTCACTGGATCAGTTCAAAGAGAAATTTCAGCCTGAAATTTTTGATTGCAGAATAGCTTGGGACTTGGCAGCATTAATAGGTTAAGAATTTCTATCACAACATCTCATCCAAGACCCAATTCCTGGTCCGACTAGGTCCTGAGATGGGTTAGAGTGGGAAAATCTTTTTTTTTTTTTTTGATTTGCCTTAAAGAAGCTGTCCCATAGGAGCTGACTGAGAGGCAGCCCAGCTTGGGGGTGAGAGTGGGGTAGATGGTTGGGGGTGTTGGGACTATATTACCTAGGGTAGGATATAACCTGTATCAGTTCTTTTTCTGCCTTTGTGCAGTCTTTTTCTGCAGTCTTTGTCTGCCCCTTGAAGAACTCTGCCAACTTCAGAAAGGGCTGCACAAGCCTGAGGGGTGGATGATCTCAGGGTCTCTGTCTTGTCTGAGACATGAGTTCAGGTGAGGTGTCCCATTAGTCTCAAATGCTCACAAATTAATAAGTTTTACATCTAATCTCTTCTCTGGTACTGTGCTGTCATGAGGACTGGACTCCTGATTTGAAGAAAATTGTTACTCAGTTCAACAACTATTAATGCACATGCGCTGTGTTGAGCAGTAGGGTCATGGAGGTAAAAAGATTGAGACCTAAGCGTTTGGATGTGGGGACACTACACAAGGGTCTCTAACAGGGACCCCACACTCCTAGGGACTTAAATTTTCTCCCTCCCATGGAGTTCAGTTCAGTCCACTCAGTCGTGTCCTCTGCAGCCCCACGGACTGCAGCACGCCAGGCCTCCCTGTCCATCACCAACCCTCGGAGTCTTCTTAAACTCATGTCCATTGAATTGGTGGTGAAAGGCAGTGATTATTAGTGTTCTAAGATGGAGTTGTTTTCTTACCAGGCTTTATCCCTACCGCACTTGATTTGTAAAGCAACTTTCAGGCACTGGCTCAATATTGACTGCTGCTGCTGCTGCTGCTGCATCACTTCAGTCATGTCTGACTCTGTGCGACCCTATAGACGGCAGCCCACCAGGCTCCCCCGTCCCTGGGATTCTCCAGGCAAGAACACTGGAGTGGGTTGCCATTTCCTTCTCCAATGCATGAAAGGAAAAGTGAAAGTGAAGTCGCTCAGTCGTGTCCTACTCTTAGCGACCCCATGGACTGCAGCCTACCAGGATCCTCCGTCCATGGGATTTTCCAGGCAAAAGTACTGGAGTGGGGTGCCATTGCCTTCTCCCAAGATTGACTAGTATTTGCAAATTTGTACATTTCTTTCTGTCAAAAGACCCTTTGCCCTTCTTTCTTGCCCGTGACTTAGGTCAAAGTTTGCTTTTGTTTATGCCCTTCAGCAAGATACAGACTTGGGACAGGGCACTGACATCTTTAATGGGATTTTCCATACATGTGAGCCGTAATGATGTCAGATATAGAGCTGTGACCTCCCTGGGGAATACAGCAGAGGGATCTAGGGACAGGGAAGGAAGAATAGTGGGGTTCCCCATGACTTAAAGGAAGACCACAGAGGACTGAGTGCTTTGTTATGGACCTCCATGTGTGTTCTTAGCATCGTCCAAGAAGGGAGCTAGTTACTCCAGGCCTCATCTTAACCTCGTAAGTGCCCTTATGGGCAGTTGTATGATGGGAGGTTAACACTACCCCATATCCTAGCATTTTCACCATTGAAATCCAAATTCATGTTGTAGGAAGACACTGGACCCAGTGGATGCCACCCTCTAGCTTAACTGAATGGAGCTGGATGATGGCCCAACACTCTAAGAATGTCGAAGGAAGGGTCATGAGTGTCTCTGGTGCTGTAGTCAAGGAGCATGGATGAGCAGAGGTGGGTGTGGAGGAATGAGAAGCATAGAAGGAAGGAACAGGGGCTCCAGACTTTCTTCCTGAGATCATGCACCATGCTGCTCCCAGCCAGAGGCTCACAAAGTCTACCCTCTGGAACACATCCAACTAGCGTCACATTCCTTCTGCCCTCAAGTGGACCCCACAGCTGAACGCATCATTTCCCTTGCAGGATGTAAAATGGGCTTGGGTTAGAACTGGACCCAACTTAACTCTGTCCCCAGACTTGCGTTTGCTCCTTCAAGACCGGGACAACTTCCAGACCACAAGAACACAATGTGTAAGAGGAATCCAGTAATGCTGTGTGGGCATAGCTTAATTGCTCTGAAGAGGTAACAGGATCCGGGCAATATTAAAAGCATGTGAGTCCCCTCTGATCTCAGCACTGGTCCCCAGCTCCTCCCCTTGTCATACCCCTGCCCAGGATCTTCACCAACTGGAGACAGGGAGTTGGCATGAAACGTGAAGGATGGGAGGTTATGAGGCAAGTTCTTTGGTAGATTGTAGCTTTCTTGAGTTAGTTGTCAACTTCCCTCAACTTTATACTTTACTGATGAGATCCATATGTTTTAAACATTTTAATAGCTTTATTAGAAAAATTATCTATACTCCTTATAAAACATTCACATAATATAAAAAGAACATAAACTAAAAATATTACACCAGATTTCTACACCCAAATATAATCAGATAATCACCATTAATGTTTTTTGGGAAAAGCTGTCTACCCATATTTATTTATGTATAGTTTTATATATATATATATGTATGTATGTATATAAATATATACAACTATATGTGTGGGGAAGTCAATGGCACCCCACCCCAGTACTCTTGCCTGGAAAATCCCATGGATGGAGGAGCCTGGTAGGCTGCAGTCCATGGGATTGCGCTAAGAGTCAGACACGACTGAGCGACTTCACTTTCACTTTTCACTTTCATGCATTGGAGAAGGAAATGGCAACCCACTCCAGTATTCTTGCCTGGAGAATCCCAGGGATGGGGGAGCCTGGTCGGCTGCCGTCTATGGGGTTGCACAGAGTTGGACATGACTGAAGCGACTTAGCAGCAGCAGCAGCAGCATATACATATACATATATATGTAGGCTTCCAGGTGGCTCAGTGGTAAACAATCTGCCTGCCAACACAGGAGACACAGGAGGTGCGAGTTCTAACCCTGGGTCAGGAAGATCCCCTGGAGAAGGAACTGGTTACCCACTCCACAATCTTGCCTGGATAATTCCATGGGCAGAGGAGCCTGGCAGGCTATAGTTCATGGGGTCGCAAAGAGTTAGACATGACTGAGTGACTAATCACAGTACATATATAGTTTTACATAAAGTAAATTATATTAAACATACTTTTCTGGAAACTGTTTCACTTGACATTAATAATGAATTTGTTCCATGTCAATAAAAACAATTCTTCAACATAAATTTTAATGGCTGCATAGTATTTTATTTTCTAGACGAATTTTAATAATTTATTTACTGGGTTCCAACTGATGAACATTTAGGTTGTATCCTTTTTTCTTTACTCTGTTATTATTGCTGCTATAAATATTTGGGGCAACACAGTCCTTTGAAGCATCCTTCTCCTAATGACAAAAATACTAAATGATGTAGCTTGAGGAAGGGCACAAGAATCATAAAACCCTGTCAGTGAGAACAGCAATTTGGAGTGGAGGAAAAGGTCTTAGAAAATATTTAGTGATCCTCACCTGTATAAATGGTTTCCAATTTTATGTATATTACTACATATGTACATGACTATTGCACTGGCTTAAGTGGCAAGTTTATTTAGAATTATTTCTCATTCTGAATATCCAGTGAATTTATTTCAACACTAAAACTTTGCTTCCCAAAAGAACTGTGTTCTTCCCAAGAGAGGCTTTGTTCCAGAGATCCTGCATCCACGTAAGTACAACTCCCTGTGCCCTGCAGGGAGATTCCCTCTTGCAGGGTCAGGCCATTCCAGAAGCCATCTGAATGTTTCCCCAGTGGCCAATGGGGCGATGCATAATGTTTAGAAGGAGCAGCAGTCACATGTCACCCCTACAGCAATGCCTGTTGGTTTCCCATCATAGAAGCCTGTGTGTTCTGCTTCCTTGCTTCAGTTCAGTTCAGTCGCTCAGTCATGTCCGACTCTTTGCAACCCCATGAACCGCAGCACGCCAGGCCTCCCTGTCCATCACCAATTCCCAGAGTCCACCCAAACCCATGTTCATCGAGTCGATGATGCCATCCAACCATCTCATCCTTTGTTGTCCCCTTCTATACCTGCCCTCAATCTTTCCCAGCATCAGGGTCTTTTCCAATGAGTCAGCTCTTCGCATCAGGTGGCCAAAGGATTGGAGTTTCAGCTTCAACATCAGTCCTTCCAATGAACACTCAGGACTCATCTCCTTTAGGATGGACTTGTTGGACTTCCTTGCAGTCCAAGGGACTCTCAAGAGTCTTCTCCAACACCACAGTTCAAAAGCAGCAATTCTTTGGTGCTCAGCTTTCTTTATAGTCCAACTCTCACATCCATACATGACCACTGGAAAAACCATAGCCTTGACTAGACAGACCTTTGTTAGCAAAGTAATGTCTCTGCTATTTAATAGACTGTCTAGGTTGTTCATAACTTTCCTTCCAAGGAGTAAGTGTCTTTTAATTTCATTGCTGCAATCGCCATCTGCAGTGATTTTGGAGCCCAGAAAAATAAAGTCTGACACTGTTTCCACAGTTTACCCATCTATTTGCCATGAAGTGATGAGACCAGATGCCATGATCTTCGTTTTCTGAACGTTGAGCTTTAAGCCAACTTTTTCACTCTCCACTTTCACTTTCATCAAGAGGCTCTTTAGTTCCTCTTCACTTTCTGCCATAGGGTGGTGTCATCTGCATATCTGAGGTTATTGATATTTCTCCTGGCAATCTTGATTCCAGCTTGTGCATCTTCCAGCCCAGCGTTTCTCATGATATACTCTGCATATAAGTTAAATAAGCAGGGTGACAATATACAGCCTTGACGTACTCCTTTTCCTATTTGGAACCTGTTGTTCTGTGTCCATTTCTAACTGTTGCTTCCTGACCTGCATACAGGTCTCTCAAGAGGCAGGTCAGGTGGTCTGGTATTCCCATCTCTTTCAGAATTTTCCACAGTTTATTGTGATCCACACAGTCAAAGGCTTTGGCATAGTCAATAAAGCAGAAATAGATGTTTTCTGGAACTCTCTTGCTTTTTCCATGATCCAGCAGATGTTGGCAATTTGATATCTGGTTCCTCTGCCTTTTCTAAAACCAGCTTGAACATCTTGAAGTTCACGGTTCACGTATTGCTGAAGCCTGGCTTGGAGAATTTTAAGCATCAAAAAAAGATACCAAGGGAACATTTCATGCAAAGATGGGCTCAATAAAGGACAAAAATGGTAGGGACCTAACAGAAGCAGAAGATATTAAGAAGAGGTGGCAAGAATACACAGAACTGTACAAAAAAGATCTTCACAACCCAAATAATCACGATGGTGTGATCACTAACCTAGAGCCAGACATCCTGGAATGTGAAGTCAAGTGGGCCTTAGGAAGCATCACTAAGAACAAAGCTAGTGGAGGTTATGGAATTCCAGTTGAGCTATTTTAAATCCTGAAAGATGACGCTCTGAAAGTGCTGCACTCAATATGCCAGCAAATATGGACAACTCAGCAGTGGCCACAGGACTGGAAAAGGTCAGTTTTCATCCCAATCCCAAAGAAAGGCAATGCCAAAGAATGCTCCCTTGCTTACCTCCCTTCAAATGTACAAGACCTGTCTGTAGGCGCTACCTGATTCCTTAGGGTGGACTCGATTCTGCAAGGGAAAAGAACTAGTGCTCCCTCTTCTGGGCCTGGATCAGAAAATTGAGAACCTGGAAATCCAGATATTCCTCTTTGGAAAGGTACACTATCCTTAGGACCTCTCTGAGAACTCCAAAGCTCACTTTTACATGAGAAAAGCCCAGTTCATGCATGGATTCCATCAGTGTTCTGAGTCAAGCCATCTGATTCCAGCTCTATGTCCCATCACTTTATCTGTGGCACAGCAAAGATGATTCTTAATGCTCAATTTGCACTTTGTGTAGAAGAGACTCTTCCTGTGCCCTCCTCTTATGGCACAGTTGGGTGAGAGATGCTTGGAATAAGTGCCAAGCTGATGGTCTGTGTGTGCATGCTGGAGCCACCCAGCTGGGAGAAAGGAGAACGTTCTATCTATCCCTACTTCACCCTAGTCTTTTAATACCTCTAAATTCTCCAATCCCCTTCTCTAAAAATATGTAAAACTGAACAAGGACAAAGGATATGGAATTTAAAGTTTCCACTTTAGGCAGAGCTTAAAGCCTCATGAATCACTTTTCAAAGTGTCCAAAGCCCGCAGTGGTCTGATCAGAAGGGACATAGCCCTACGTGTGGCTGGAAGCAGGAAGGTGCCGGCTCAGTCTTTTCGGGAAATAAGCCATACCCACCACTAGATGGCGCTGAGAGATAGCCTCCAACGTCCTAGCAGGTAAGTGGCTCACACCCAGGACTTTGAGATGGAAGACAGGTTATGTTGCCTGGACTAACCCCTCTTCACAAAAAGGAGTTGGCAATAAGAGCTTATTATCGGAGAAGGCAATGGCACCCCACTCCAGTACTCTTGCCTGGAAAATCCCATGGATGGAGGAGCCTGGAAGGCTGCAGTCCATGGGATCGCTGAGGGTCAGACATGACTGAGCGACTTCACACGCATTGGAGAAGGAAAGGGCAACCCACTCCAGTGTTCTTGCCTGGAGAATCCCAGAGAAGGGGGAGCCTGGTGGGCTACCGTCTATGGGGTTGCACAGAGTCGGACACGACTGAAGTGACTTAGCAGCAGCAGCAGCATTGGATATAAGCCCTGACACTTTGTAAAAAACCCTGAGCCTAACCCTGATGATCAGAAGCACAGAAGGCAAAGCTGTGATTGATCAAGGGAGACCTGCTGGTTTCATGCTAAACCACCCGGGAATGGAGGAACTGCTGCAACGACTGTGTCTTCTCGCCCCCTCAGGTATTTCTGGTCTCCCTTTCTCTGTGAATTCTGGGGAGCGTGTTGGCCTGCTCTTAACAGCAACCACACCCTGAAAGGTGCCCTGCAGGGTAATGCTGTATTCCTGAAGCAGGGGGAACTCCCAGCCTTGTGCGGCGGTCCCCACCTCAGTCCACAGGCCTCTTCCAGCCGAAGCAGCTGCTTAGAAGGGAAGCCAAGCTGCCATAGCACCTGCCACCTACTTGGACTTGGTCCCTGCCCAGGCCCTCCTGCCCACTGATGTGAGCAGCCATTGTTTTCATCTGGGATGAAAGTTGAAGGAGAAAAAAAGACAGCTGGTTTCAAACCACAGTGTTCCACGTTCTGAAATGATCTATCAATAGAATCCCAGTTAGATGGCTGGATTTACCAGATTCTCATGCCCTGAGCTCCATCAGCTCCAAATTTAGCTTCTCTTTCCCTCTCCCTGCCATCTCCTCTCCCCGATTTCCACCCCCCTCCTCCTGGCTCTTTCTGGCCTAGGGAGCCCTCAGCTACACTGGACAGATCATTCTGCATTGATAAATGTCATCATTACGTCAGTTCTACCCTGTGTTCCCCTCTGGGGCTGTTGCTGCTCTCTGAGAAGATCACTGGAACGTGGGAATATGATGTATAACAAACCTGTCAGTACTGGGCAGGATCCAGGTCCTAAGCAGCAGAAAAATACACATCCCTGAGCCTGCTGACCCCAAAGGCCAGGGCCCGAATGCATATTTTGAATAAGTGCCCCCAGGATTTTGTGGCCAGAGGCTAGATGGAGAATCACTGCCTACCTTCTTGCTGGAATCCTCCTCCACACCCCGCCCGCCCCCGTCACCTACTCCTCTTGATAGTTACCAGGTCTTTAGTTTTTGCATATCTTCCTAGTCCTCTACCCCTTTATATCCTCATGTTCACTCATTTAACAACACTCGTTGGGTGTCTATCATTTGCCAAGGATGGGGCTAGATCTTTACCTCCACCCCTCAGAGCAGGTAAGAATCCTGCTCCCTGCCCTCCAAATGCAGAACCCCGCCCCTCCCGACCTGGCTTCCTCTGGCTTCAGAGCCCACTGCTGCACTGGATGGATGGGTCATTTTCAGGGACACAAGCGTTAACTGCATCGGTTCTTCCCCATGTTCCCCATTGGGAAGAGCGTGGATTAACAGCAGGTATGTCAGCTTTTGAAGCCCGTGTCCCACGTTCACCACACTTGCCTGGAAAACAGGAAGTGCTCCATAAATATTTGTTAGGGAGCAGCTGAATGAATAAATGAGAGAAGGATCCACATTCGATCTTAGGATACTCCCCCAACACACACACACAGACACACACACACATTCTGCCTCTGGGCCGTCTCAGGTCCTTCCTGCACTGCACCTCTCTGCATGTCCCATCACTGCCTTCCCAGCCCCATTTGGATGATGACTGAGCCTCCACGACCCCAGCCCATCGTTGCTCTGACTGCTCCCAGAGACTCAGCAGTAGAAATAGCCTCCTGATTTCTCTGTAACCCCAAAGCCACCAAGCTTTGCTCCTGAAGCAAAAGGCTGGACAGGGACTGGCCCCCAGGCTCCTGAGACTCCGAGGCCCCTCCCCCTTCTCCTCTTTGCTCTCCTCTCCCCTCTTTACTCTCCTCCTTACAGCAAGTGAGAATCAAGCTGTGAAGGCAAAAGGGTTGCTTTGATTTGATAAGGTTTCTGTGAAGCAGGAGGGCTCTCTTTGGACCACAGAACGCTGCTCAGAGAAAACAAGTGGGGTTGGGAAGTGAGGTCTCTGGAAGGCTCAGGACATGTGGAGGACAAACGGTCAAACATTTCACCAGCTCTCCTAGAGTTACTGCTGTCTCTCAAGCTATCTTGCTTAACTACTGCACTGCAATCTTACAACAAAGAGAATTCTTTGGAAGCAGATAACACTTCTGGACCTAGTAGGGGAGGGATGTGGGAGGGTAACTAGTAAACATTAGACCTCCAGCAAATATTTGTTCAAGAATGCATAATAAAAACTATCATTTAGACAGCACTTGCTGGGTGCCAGACGTGTACTATCTCACTGAACCCTCTCAAAAAGCCTAAGCTGCAAGAATTGCCATCACCATTTTACAAATAAAAAATTAACTCAGAAAGCTTAACAATCATCCCAAGTTTACATCAGCACATAGGTAGTGAAGCTGGGACTCGAACTGTGGCCTGGCTGGTTCCAAGGTTCCCATTCCCTTTCACGGTGCTGCCCAGGGAACCAGGCACAGCCTGGGATGCTGTTGTATTGACTCTGGAGGAATTTATTTTTTAACTCTTTCAGTCTAAACATTGTGGTGTGTGTATATGAACAGACTCCCTCTCACCCCTAGAGTGGTCAGTTAGAATCTGAAGTGCCCGAATAAGGAAGCTGCACTCTACAGCACAGTTACATAAACACTTCAAATGCTATTAAATGCTACACAAGCGGGCTGGATGTGCTTGAGGGATGCTAGAAATAATCTCTCACTGGTAAGATGAGTGGCTTTCAAAATATGGAGGTAGTCAGAAAGATGATCCGGGCCCTCGCGTGACAGACACGTGGGAAAAAAACAGGCCAGCTCCCCAAGTCCCGTGAAGCAGGCTGTGGGGCTTTTGGTGCCTGCTTGCTGATAAATGTTTGTGCATTTGGTAGGTTCTGGTCTTGGCCACATTTAATGCTCCACCTGCAGGAAGTAATGGAAAGGGGACACGTGGCCTCCACTCACCTCTCATTTCCAGTGGCTGCAATGTATTGGCCCAAAGTTCATTCAGGCTTTCTGTAAGATGATACGGAAAAACTCGAAAAAACTTTTTTACCCAACCCAATAGGAGACCTTGACTATCGCCAAAGGGCCAAATGGGTTCAGAGCTGTTCACAGCGGGTGCTTATCCAGGCCTCATCCTCCTCTCAGAAAGGTGAAAGGAGGCCTTCGGCTTCTGTGGCCCAGCTGAGACTTCATTTCCGGGCATGTGATGGCTTTCTCCATTCCTCTGTTCTGTCAGGCCACCTGTAATGATAAGCTAACATCAAGCAGAAACAAGCTTTAGGTGTGGAGGGTACCCTCTCTGTGGACCCTTCAGGGAGTCTGGAAGTTCAGAGCCTCTCTCTCAGCTCCATCCAGCGCTGCCTGCTCTCCTTCCTCTCCCATAATGGCACCCGCCCAACACAGCTTATTATTATTATTTTTTGCCTCAGTTTTTCAAAGTTTTTCCCCTCTTCTGTAGGGACTCCCTCATAATCCAGCCTTTTCCTCTAGCTCTCAAATATCACGATCCAGAGGGTAGCTGTGCAGAGGAAATAATTTCCCCACTTTGTTGTCGTTCAGCTGCTAAATTGTGCACAGGATAAAGTGAGACAGGAAGCAAGGAGATAGTTTATCCAAGCTTGTAGCTGGACAGCTAATAGATTCTCTGGAACAACTTGAAAGTCAGCTACCACAAATGAACAAGTGAATGAATGAATGAAAGGGAGGAAGAGAGGGACAGGCATCAGCAGATACTGTCCGCTGATTCAGTGATAGCCACGGTTTGACTTTGTCTCGGTCCATGGAGGGCTACATAAAAAGTGCTTTTCTTTTTTTTTTTTTAATATTTTCAATGCGGACCATTTTAAAAGTCTTTATTGAATCTGTTACATTATCGCTTCTGTTTTGGTTTTTTGGCCAAGAGACATGTAGGATCTCAGCTCCCCTCCCAAACCCCCTGCATTGGAAGGCCAAGTCTCAGTCACTGGACCTCCAGGGAAGTCCCAGAAAGAGCTTTAAGACAAAAAGACTGTGGGAAAAAAACAGTGTCTCAGACATTCCAACCCTGAATCTCAGAGCTGAGTTAGGCGTAGGCCAGCCTGAAGGTCCATAAGAATCCATCCTTGGGGAGGTATGGCACGGGAGCTATGGCTGAGGGCTCTGCTGGGGAGCCAGCCTCACTGAAGCCTGAACAGTCTGTCTCTGATTATTGGAAACCAGTGAGGGGGCCAGTGGAGGAACCCAGCCAGAGTTGGGGGACAGTGGGCAGGACCTCTCCGGGCTGCTAGCATGGGGGTGGCTGGGGTCAGGCAGAGGAGGCAACTGCAGCAAAGGCTGGTGGGACAACCTGTAGCAGATGGGAATCTGCTCTGCCTGTGCGCATTCCTGCCGGCCTGGTTATTGATTACCTGCCAGGGTCTGAGGCTGTGGGAGTCACTTTTTCCCCTAGAGCAGAGGAGGGGGCCCCGGCCCATCTTCCTCCAGGCAACCATTCACCCTGGGGAGTACTAGGTAGGGATTAATAATAGTAAATAGAAGAGCCATAAAACTGAGGTAATATTGGGACAATTGGGGACATTTATGGCCTGTTCAGTCAATGATGGTATTGTGTTAATGCTAAATTTTGTAAGTGTGATGATATTAGGAAAACATGTTTGTTCTTAGCAGGAATATCCTGAAGTATCCAGGGACAAAAGGTCATGATGTGTATAACTAAGTCTGAAATGGAAAATACACACACACACACATACACAGAAAGAGAGAAAGTAAATGCAGCAGTGTGTTAATTGGTTCCCTGGTGGCTCAGAGGTTAAAGCATCTGCCATTAGTGCGGGAGACCTGGGTTTGATCCCTGGGTCGGGAAGATCCCCTGGAGAAGGAAATGGCAATCCACTCCAGTGCTCTTACCTGGAGAATCCCACGGATGGAGGAGCCTGGTGGGCTACAGTCCGTGGGGTCGCAAAGAGTCGGACACAACTGAGTGACTTAACTTTAAGTCTAAGTGAAGAGTGTATGGGTGTTTAATATACTATTTTTTACAACTTCTTTAGGTTTGGAATTTTCATAATAAAAAGTTGAGGAGGGAGCAGAGCTAAGAGAAGAAGAATAGCCATCACTTATCAAACAATGATTGGATTTCAAAATTTAGGTAACTCTAATATCTGATTTAATCCTCAAACCAACTCCAGAGGGAGACATTACAATCCTCATATTAAAGATATGGAAACTGAGTCCCAGAGAGACTAAGGAACTCACCCAAGTTTATACAGCAGGGATTGAGACAGAGCCCAAGGAAAGGGAGGTCTTGCAGGGGAGAGTGGCTAAGAGTCCGTCATCTAACACTTTTATTGAGCCTTTCTCTATGCTGGCTGCGTTTTAAAATCGTCCATGTGTTTAACTCATTTCATCCTCCCTTCCTAAAAGCTTTGTGCTTTGTGATAAATCACTTCATCATTGTGGGTGGGAGGGAACAAGATCAGATCAGATCAGTCGCTCAGTCGTGTCCGACTCTTTGCGACCCCATGAACTGCAGCACGCCAGGCCTCCCTGTCCATCACCAACTCCCGGAGGTCACCCAGACTCACATCCATCAAGTCAGTGATGCCATCCAGCCATCTCATCCTCTGTCGTTCCCTTCTCCTCCTGCCCCCAATCCCTCCCAGCATCAGAGTCTTTTCCAATGAGTCAACTCTTCGCATGAGGTGGCCAAAATACTGGAGTTTCAGCTTTAGCATCATTCCTTCCAAAGAAATCCCAGGGCTCATCTCCTTCAGAATGGACTGGTTGGATCTCCTTGCAGTCCAAGGGACTCTCAAGAGTCTTCTCCAACACCACAGTTCAAAAGCATCAATTCTTCGGCGCTCAGCCTTCTTCACAGTCCAGCTCTCACATCCATACATGACCACAGGAAAGACCATAGCCTTGACTAGACGGACCTTTGTTGGCAAAGTAATGTCTCTGCTTTTGAATATGCAGTCTAGGTTGGTCATAACTTTCCTTCCAAGGGGTAAGCATCTTTTAATTTCATGGCTGCAGTCACCATCTGCAGTGATTTTGGAGCCCAGAAAAATAAAGTCTGACACTGTCTCCACTGTTTCCCCATCTATTTCCCATGAAGTGATGGGACCGGATGCCATGATCTTCGTTTTCTGAATGTTGAGCTTTAAGCCAACCTTTTCACTCTCCACTTTCACTTTCATCAAGAGGCTTTTAGTTCCTCTTCACTTTCTGCCATAAGAGTGGTGTCATCTGCATATCTGAGGTTATTGATATTTCTCCCAGCAATCTTGATTCCAGCTTGTGTTTCTTCCAGTCCAGCATTTCTCATGATGTACTCTGCATATAAGTTAAAGAAACAGGGTGACAATATACAGCCTTGACATACTCCTTTTCCTATTTGGAACCAGTCTGTTGTTCCATGACCAGTTCTAACTGTTGCTTCCTGACCTGCATACAGATTTCTCAAGAGGCAGATCAGGTGGTCTGGTATTCCCATCTCTTTCAGAATTTTCCACAGTTTATTGTGATCTACACAGTCAAAGGCTTTGGCATAGTCAATAAAGCAGAAATAGATGTTTTCTGGAACTCTCTTGCTTTTTCCATGATCCAGCAGATGTTGGCAATTTGATCTCTGGTTCCTCTGCCTTTTCTAAAACCAGCTTGAACATCAGGAAGTTCACGGTTCACATATTGCTGAAGCCTGGCTTGGAGAATTTTGAGCATTACTTTACTAGCGTGTGAGATGAGTGCAATTGTGCGGTAGTTTGAGCATTCTTTGGCATTGCCTTTCTTTGGGATTGGGATGAAAACCGTTTCCAATCTTGTGGCCACTGCTGAGTTTTCCAAATTTGCTGTCATATTGAGTGCAGCACTTTCACAGCATCATCTTTCAGGATTTGGAATAGCTCCACTGGAATTCCATCACCTCCACTAGCTTTGTTCGTAGTGATGCTTTCTAAGGCCCACGTGACTTCACATTCCAGGATGTCTGGCTCTAGGTCAGTGATCACAGCATCGTGATTATCTGGGGAGGGAACAAAGGAGCACTCAAATGCACCGACAGAAGTGTTGGTTGCTGCAGTCTCCTTTGAGGTCAGTGCACAGCATCCACTGAAATTTAAAATTCACGTTGTGTTTACATCCTGCAATTCCACTTCTAAGTGTTAAACCGTAAAGATAGTCACATATGTGGACCAAGAAATAGGTATAGAGATACTCACTGGAGCCAGGTATATAATAGCCAAAGACTGGAAATGTTCTAAATATCCATCATTAGGCATGCTAGGGAACCATTTAAAAAGCAAGGCAAATGAACAAACATAACAAAACACAGAGTTATAGGTACAGAGAACAAACAGGTGGTTTTCAGAGGGAGGAGATTGGGGAGAGGAAAGTAATAGGTGAGGGAGATAAAGAGGTACAAACTTCTAGTTGCAAAATAAATGAGTCGTGAGTATGAAATATACAGTATGATGAATATAGTTAATAATTATGTAATATCTTTTTATGGAGTGGAGAGTGAAAAAGTTGGCTTAAAGCTCAACATTCAGAAAACAAAGATCATGGCATCCAGTCCCATCACTTCATGGGAAATATATGGGGAAACAGTGTCAGACTTTAGTTTTCTGGTCTCCAAAATCACTGCAGATGGTGACTGCAACCATGAAATTAAAGACACTTACTCCTTGGAAGGAAAGTTATGACCAACCTAGATAGCATCTTCAAAAGCAGAGACATTACTTTGCCAACAAAGGTCCGTCTAGTCAAGGCTATGGTTTTTCCTGTGGTCATGTATGGATGTGAGAGCTGAACTGTGAAGAAGGCTGAGCGTCAAAGAATTGATGCTTTTGAACTGTGGTGTTGGAGAAGACTCTTGAGAGTCCCTTGGACTGCAAGGAGAGCCAATCAGTCTATTCTGAAGGAGATGAGCCCTGGGATTTCTTTGGAAGGAATGATGCTAAAGCTGAAACTCCAGTACTTTGGCCACCTCATGTGAAGAGTTGACTCATCGGAAAAGACTGATCCTGGGAGGGATTGGGGGCAAGAGGGGAAGGGGACAACAGAGGATGAGATGGTTGGATGGCATCACTGACTCTACGGACTTGAGTCTCAGTGAACTCCGGAAGTTGGTGATGGACAGGGAGGCCTGGCGTGCTGCGATTCATGGGGTCACAAAGAGTTGGACACGACTGAGCGACTGATCTGATCTGATCATAATAACCAGTAGTTAGAACCGAACATGGAACAACAAACTGGTCCAAAGTTGGAAAAGGAGTGCATCAAGGTTGTATATTGTGACCCTGCTTATTTAATTTCTATGCAGAGTATAGAAATATCATGCGAAATGCCAGGCTGAATGAAGCACAAGTGGGAATCAAGATTGCCAGGAGAAATACCAATAACCTCACATATTCAGATGCTGCTGCTGCTGCTGCTAAGTCGCTTCAGTCGTGTCCGACCCTGTGCAACCCCATAGGCGGCAGCCCACCAGGCTGCCCCGTCCCTGGGATTCTCCAGGCAAGAACACTGGAGTGGGTTGCCATGTCCTTCTCCAATGCATGAAAGTGAAAAGTGAAAGTGAAGTCGCTCAGTCGTGTCTGACTCTTGGTGACCCCATGGACTGCAGCCCACCAGGTTCCTCCATCCATGGGATTTTCCAGGCAAGAGTACTGGAGTGGAGCAGAAAGTGAAGAGGAACTAAAGAGCCTTTGATGAAAGTCAAAGAAGAGAATGAAAAAGTTGGCTTAAAACTCAATCACTGCAGATGGTAACTTCAGCCATGAAATTAAAAGATGCTTGCTCCTTGGAAGAAAAATTATGACCAACCTAGACAGCCTATTAAAAAGCAGAGACATGACTTTGCTGACAAAGGCCCATATAGTCAAAGCAATGGCAACCCACTCTAGTACTCTTGCCTGGAAAATCCCATGGAAGGAGGAGCCTGGTAGGCTGCAGTCCATGGGATTGCTAAGAGTCGGACACAACTGAGCGACTTCACTTTCACTTTTCACTTTCATGCATTGGAGAAGGAAATGGCAACCTACTCCAGTGTTTTTGCCTTGAGAATCCCAGGGACCCTGGAGCCTGGTGGGCTTCCGTCTATGGGGTCACACAGAGTTGGACATGACTGAGGTGACTTGGCAGCTTAGCAGCATAGCTTTTCTAGTAATCATGTACAGATATGAGAGTTGGACCATAAAGAAGGCTAAGTGCCGAAGAATTGATGCTTTTGAACTGTGGTGTTGCAGAAGACTCTTGAGAGTCCCCTGGACTGAAAGGAGATCAAACCAGTCAATCCTAAAGAAAATCAATCCTGAATATTCACTGGAAGGACTGAGGCTAAATCTGAAGCTCCAATACTTTGGCCACCTGATGTGAAGAGCCAACTCATTGGAAAAAACCCTGATGCTAGGAAAAGACAGAAGGCAGGAGAAGGGGACAACAGAGGATGAGATGGTTGGATGGCATCATCGACTCAATGGACATGAGTTTGAGCAAGCTCTGGGAAATGGTGAAGGACAGGGAAGCCTGACGTGCTGCAGTCCATGGGGTTGCAAAGAGTCAGACACGACTGAGTACACATACACACACACACACACACACACACACACGCATACACACACTAGCGGACAAGGGACAGTGGAGGAAGGAGACTTACTATTCATTGTTAGCCCTTCGGTATTATTAATAATTCAAATTTATACTATGTGAATGATTACCTATTCAAAGTGAGTGAATGCATGCATGAATGAGCATAAGTCTCCTTGACAAACTCCACAGGACTTGTTTTGGGTCTTCCTTACCAATATTTCCAGTCTTGAAGGGGACAGAGGCCAGTTACCCACAGTTTGGGGTTGATCTATTTCAATCCTCAGGAGGTATGAGTCCATGTGTAAGCTCACTGCTGCTGCTAAGTCACGTCAGTCGTGTCCGACTCTGTGTGACCCCATAGACGGTAGCCCACCAGGCTCCCATTCCTGGGATTCTCCAGGCAAGAATATGGAGTGGGTTGCCATTTCCTTCTCCCGTTCATGAAAGTGAAAAGTGAAAGTGAAGTTGCTCAGTCATGTCTGACTCTTTGTGACCCCATGGACTGCAGCCTACCAGGCTCCTCTGTCCATGGGATTTCCCAGGCAAGAGTACTGGGGTGGGGTGCCATTGCCCTCTCGTGTAAGCTCATAAAGTCCCATTAACCCTGTTGAACTTTTTGCCCTTGGCCTCCTGAACTACATGAGTCAGCTTTCTAGAGTCTGGGCTCTCAAAATTGTGCATGAGAATTACTTGGGGGCCTTATTAACTGCACAACTTTGCAGCCTAACCTCCAGATACTCAGATTCAAACGTGGGGTGCAGCCGGGGGGGCACTACCACCTGGAAAGAAACTTTCAAAGCCCCTGAGGAGAAACTCTGGTGAGTCTGCCTCTGTTCAGAACTAGCCTGAGAGTCTGCCGGATTGGGGAAGAAAGCTGTTCTGAAACGTGGATCCTTTCCTGCAATATTCTCCATATTCATCGTCTTTACCCCATATCCACCTAACTAAAAACTGAGTACTCCACCCCCATCCCCAACCCCTCGCAGGTTTAGGATTGTACTGGTGAGCGCAGGGGCTGCAAGGGCGCACGGCGAGCTGCCCGCGCAGGCGACGTGCTGTTTGCCTTTCCGGTTCCTCGGCCCGCCGGCTCCTTTAAAATAAATAATGCGTGCATGCATACATACAGACGTACGGACGCAAGCAAGTTACCCTCTAGGCTGCGGTGAGTTTTGTTTTTTCCTTCATATTACATATCAGAACTTTGGTCTCCCAATGGGACAGACTCTTTGAAATAAGGATTTCTGCTCCAAATATCCAGGCGTGACGGTTCCTGCAAGTCGTTCGACCAATACGGGAACCTCCTTTTGAGGGGGGACGGGGGAGGGGTCTGGTCTTGCGCCCCATCCAAGGAGGGTCTCAGGCTAGTTGGGAGCTGAGGAGATGCTGGGGGCGCCCCGGCCGCCCCAGGTGGCCACTGATTCGGCCTCTGCAGAGAGCTCGGGGCCGGAGCTCGGGACACCTCTCGGCCCGCGGGACCCCGCCGCTGTCCCCGCCGCCCCAGGGACGAGCCCGGCGGTGCCGAGAGGTGGGAGGCTGGAGCCTGCTGAGGTCATTTCCTGTGCCTCTCCGCGAGCCGCCCCGGGAGCCCAGCCTGGCGCGCTGCCTTTAGGGAGCGGGCGGGGAAGGGGCGCGGCGGAGTATTGAATGGGGCGCTGCGAGGTCGGCTCGGCTTTTGTGCAGCCAGCGGGCGGGCAAACCTCCCGGGCCAGCCCGGCCCGCCCCGCCCACGCCGACCCCCTGCTGCCGGGGAGCGGAGACCCGGCGGCCGCGGCGGACTCGGGCGAGATCGACGCAAGGTCAGCGGCGGACGCGCGCCGGAGGCGCCAGTGTACCCGGTGCGCGGCGGGGACTCCCGGGATCTGGCTGGAGGTGAGCGGCCCCCGGGAGCCCCGCGGGCACAGATACGGTGCGCGCGGGGGTGGGAGTGAGGGTTCGCTGGCAGGGGAGGGCGTTTGGTTAGACTGAGAGAGGATCCGCTGCCTCTGGCCGGAGGGCGATTCCGGAGCAGGTGCCTCCCTACCTGGAAACAAGCTCCTAGCAGCCAGGAGCGCTGGGAACGGAGCGTCGGGCTCGGGCAACTGGCACCGCCAGGCGAGGAGTAGCCTTCCTGGAGAGGATCCGGAGTTTGGGACCGGATCGATCCAGTTGCTCCCGGGAAGGGCCCTCGGAGCGAACCTGCAGGCTTTCCACCGAGTTGCCTGAGCTCTAGCAGGCTCTCAAGTCCTCCCGCTTTCTTCCCGGTCTCATCTCGGGTTATCGCTTCTGTGATTCCTGGGTGGTTCTCTTCGGGTCCCGGTGGATTAGGCTTGATTTATGGAGGCAGGTCAGCCAAACAGAAGAGAAAACCAGTCGGGCGCCAAATGACAGCAGGAACTTTGCGTCCTAGAAGCCTTAGAGAGGAATCGGTCACCGGGGCGCAGGGGGTCTTAATGGAGGTGGCAGGGGCAATGAAGACCCTCATTTGGAAGTAGATCTGCTCTCTGTTGGATCTGTCCCTGGTGGTTTAGTCGCTCAGTCGTGTCTGACTCTAGAGACCCCATGGACTGCAGCCTGCCAGGATCCTCTGTCCATAGGATTTCCCAGGCAAGAATACTGGAGTGGGTTGCCATTTCCTTCTCCGGAGGATCTTCACCCATCCAGGGGTGGAACCTAAGTGTTGTGGGAAGTCTCCTGCATCGCAGGCAGAGTCTTTACCAACTGAGCCACCAGGGAAGCTCTGGATCTGTTCCTGCCAAGGGACAAATAAGCTTTTACTATGAATACACCTCATGAAACTTCAGGACAAAGCTTTAGTTCTGGCTATAACTGCTGCTTGAAAGATCGTTTTGATATCAACTAGTGGAAAAGTTATTTGTTCCTTAAACTTTTGGGACTGTCTTCTATGCTGCAGACATTGTGTCTTTGGTAACATCACTTAACTCGTTATAGAACGCCACTTGAGTGTTTCTGCACGTTATTATCCCCGTTTTATAAAGGAGGAAATTAGGACTCGGAAAAACAGTGACTTGCCCAAGGTCATATAACTGAAAAGTGGAGGAGGCAAGACTCAAACGGAAGCCTCTTAAACTGCATTTACATCGCTCTTCACCACCCTCCTTCTCCACAGGCTGCTGAGGGGGCCTGTTCAGAGCTGGGTTACTAATTGAAACTAACAAGTGAGCTGAGAAAATGCCTCTGGCACTCGTTCTGCCCTCTCCAGAAGGCATCAGCTACGGGAAGAAGTCACTCTGCTTGCAGAGGAGTGCTCCATACTGTTCCCGTCTTCTTTCTATGAGGCTGTGTGTGTGTGTGTATTGCTTAGTCGTGTCTGACTCTTTGGGACCCTGTGGACTGTAGCCTGCCAGGCTCCTCTGTCCATGGGATTCTTCTGGCAAGAATACTGGAGTGGGTTGCCAGTTCCTTCTCCAGGGGATCTGTCTGACCCAGGGATCAAACCCAGATCTCCCACATTGCAGGCAGATTCTTTACCGCCTGAGCCACCAGGGAAGCCCCATTTGAGGCTGTGTAACTGTGCAGAACTCTGTGCTCCCTGTGGGTTGAAGAGTGCGTTCTACATGCTGGTGCTGAGGTGTCAGGATCCCCTCACTACTGATTCAAGTGACTCCATAGCAGTCTGGCCACTGAGCCACCATCCTGTGTTCTCTGGCCAACTGTTCTGTCAAAAACGAATTAAAAACCGACCACCTCTGTGGGGAAATTGGTGCTTATTGCTGGCTAGAGTATGAATTAGAATAGCCTCAGGGGAGGGCAGTTGGAACTCTTTGGCCATTGCAAAATGTACATCACTCAGTGGTACAGTTCCATTTCTGGGACTTTATCCTTGAGATAAACTGAGATGTGTATGAAATAATGTCTATTCATTGAATATTCATTGTGGCACTGTTTTAGTGAAAGGTTTAAAACAACCCAAGTGTCTGTCAATTAGGGACTCAAATGAAATCAGGTAATAGCCATATAAGAGAATACAATATAGCTCTTAAAAAGCTTGAGGGAAGAATGGGGCAGGTATATATTATTATATATGTACATGGTTTCTCTGGTGGCGTGGTGGTAAAGGATCCGCCTGCAATGCAGGAGACTCAGGAGACATGGGTTTGATCCCTGAGTCAGGAAGATCCCCTGGAGGAGGAAATGGCAACCCACTCCAGTACTTGCTGGGAAAATCCCATGGACAGAGGAACCTGGTGGGCTGCATTCCATGGGGTTGCAAAGAGTCAGACTGAGTGAGCATGCATGCATACGCACACACACATATATAGGAAGCTCTCTGAGTTATATTAAGTACAGTGTTTATAGTGTGCCACCATTTGCTTGTGCGTATGTGTGTGCAACATACATATGGACACTTGTATATGCAGGGAACATCTCAGAAAGACTCAAATCCTCCTAACAGTGGTTGCCTCTGGGGAAAACTATGCCTGGAGTTCAGGGGTGGGAAGAAGCCTTACTTTGTACCATATACTCTTTTGCTTAGTATTCAAAAACAAAGAGGTAAATAATTTTTTTATTTGGCCACACTGCACAGCATGTGGGATCTTAGTTCTCTGACCAGAGATCGAACCCATGCCCCCTGCGTTGGAAACCCAGAGTCTTAACCACCGGACCATCAGGGAAGTCCTGAGATACAAGAATTTTTAAAAATCTCCTGACTTGCTCTCTGATAATGGTGTTGAGCACATCTCCAAGTATGCCCAGGGCACTGTTGGTTTGCCTTTTGTTTGTTGAGAGTAGCTGTTATTTATTGAGTACTTCCTGTGTGCCAGGCTTTTGTATTATAATACCTCCTTTGCTTCTCAAAAAAATCCAACATGGTGTGGCCTATGAAATTGCCATTTTTGAAAGTCAAAAAATGGTTAAGTGTTGACAATTTTACATGGTTCGACCTAATATTATTGTGCTCCTTTCAAATATTATTGCCTTCAATTTAAAATAGGTTCAGAGAGGTCAAGCAGATGGTTGAAGGTTACAGTTCGTTCTTGAGTCAGTATTCAAACCCAGGTCTGTTTGGCGCCAAACCTCAGGATCTTAAGTACTACACTCTGCCATTTATTTTTGTTGGTTTTTGTCTGAGGGATGCTATATTCCTGGATTTCTTAGCCCCTTTTGGGATTTGTGTCCCGGAAGTCTGTAACATGCTCACCTTTTCCTGACTCCCACCGTTGTGAAATGGGATGCTCACTCAGCATGCAAAAGAGGTAAAATGCATGTTGTTGGCTTGATCAGATAACAGTGAGAGATCAGATTGAGGGAGCTGTGCCCCTGTGTGCACTCACCCTCCCTCCGACTTCATCCCCAGAAAGGAGCTCTTCCTTGCCCAGAGCTGGGCAGGTAGTCAACCTATTCTGCACAGCCCTTTCAGAAGCCCACTGCTAGTGAGTGGGACTCACAGAAGGTGCTCACGCTCAGAGAGTGAGCCACAGTGAGGTGACACAGAAGAGCCTAGTGGAGCCTGCACCCAAACGCAGTCCCTGTTACCTTCTGATGCCTCCTGCAGCAACTTTAGGCACTTGCTCTGATTGGCCGTCTTTGCAGGAAGGTTCCAGGATATTCATACTGTAGACCTGAAACCTCACAAACCACAGGGTCTTTGTTCCTCTTTGTGTCTCCAACCTCACACATAGGAATCATCTAACAAAAATTGGTTAAGTTAAATTTACTGTCAGCATTTTGTCCATTTCTGGTCCATATCCCTAAAGTTTCCAGAACTATCCCAGGTCAAGTTTGTGTTTTCTCTGATATAGATTGAAGTCACCTAACAACTTCCTCTTGCCTCTTTTCACCACCCTTCTACCCATGGCCCCTGCCTCTTGAGGCATGTCTCTGCTGACCTCTGTGGCCGTATCAGTCCAGGGCGCTGGGAGCCTTAGGGAGTTCTAAAGCAGGTGCCAAGGCCATGGCAACCATTTGACTCTTGCCTGCCAAGCCATTCAGCACGCTGGGCACTAGTGGGAATCGAGAACTAGCTTTCACAAGAGCAACTATGAGTTGGTGATCATTATAGCTGGCCGGAGGGCACGTGGGGATTTATTGTACTGTCCTCCCTACTTGTGTGTGTTTGAAGCTTTCCAGGATAAAACATGAAACAAACAATTGAGCTGGGGTTTGTCCCCAGCTCACATCCCTTCTGTCATTTCCCCATCTAACGCAGCACATTAATGCTGTATCTTCATTAGGCTAGCCTGGTAGCATAAGACTCCACAGCCACTATAGAAGCATCTTCATGGAAAGAGGACAGTTCTAGATGTTGGGAGATCAGGATTCTTAGTCCAGCTCTGATACAACTTGCCTCTGTGTCCCTGAGCAAGTCACCGATGCGAGGAGTTTGCTCACCTGTTCAGTGTGAATTATATCACTTGGCCTCCATCTCGGGGATATCGAGAGGGTAACGAGAGAAATAACACCTGACAAAGCAATGCTTTGAAGAGTTAAGGACCATTCTGCAAGTTCATTTCTGCTTATCCTTGCACATCTTTATGGGCGGTTCAAATGCAACGTGACTTAGCAGCTGAGGTTCAACTTACTGGTATCTCCCCCTAACATCCTGTATACTAAAGCTGCAGCTCCAGCCACCTGCCTGTGTTGAAAGAGCCTCTGGGTCTTGATTTCACAGCAGGCACCTTGCTCCAGATCCATTTAGAAACCTCTTAGTTCCACTCACATGCTGAGACAAGCCTAACAAGAGTGCCAGCTCCTTCACCAGCATCCCCAAGGCAGGGAGAGGATTAAGCTGAGCACTTGTAAAAACCGTGATGTCATGAAGATGCTGGATTGGGGAAAGAACTCCTTCCAGACTAGGTATAATCTCAGGTATCACCGCGGGGCAGAGACCAGTGACGTATTTTATTTCCAAAGTCCCTGGAGATTTTGATAATTTGGGTTTCTGCCCTCCAGCAGAATCTGAGCTGCAGCTTTGGCAATTGGTAAGAGGGAATTAACACTCACCAAACTTTTTTTTAAACAACACAAAAGAATTGAGTTTCTGCTGCCCTTTGGTTTTACTTGGGTGCTTTTACTGCTAATTCTTAGCCCCGGGCTAGGTTGCAAGACTCCAGGGTCCTAGCTTCCGGTCCGCCACTTTTTGTACTTAGGCAGAGAAAGTGAAATCCCCTTTAAAGGACAAAGAAATCTAAACAGGGAGTCTCGGGCCTTCTATGGAGGCCCCACAAGGTTCTGTTGTGTCTTTCCAGCTGTGATCTTAGCTCAGAGAAGGTCATGTTTTGTTTTTGTCTTTTGTCTTCCTGCCCGTTCCAGTTGGTCCCAGTCTTTTGAGGTGGGGATGGCTGGGAGGTCACAATGTCGAATTGTTTGGGATGACAGTTCTGGGAGCGCAGGACTGAGATCATGTGTCCAGCGTTCTGAGCTGCCCAGAACCGAAAGGCTCCATCACCTGACCCGTCAGTGGTTTCATTGTTGGGCCTTTCTCTACAGGTCTACTGACCTTGTTTTTAAACAAAAAGGGCACGTGACAAATATCCTCCATGCTTATGGAGGATAAAGGGTCAGAATATATGAGACCAGGGTGCCCTGGGAAGTCTAAGGTATAGGTTCACCTTTGCACTGAGGATCTTGAGAGAGCCTATAAAATGTTTCATTCTTAACAGTCTGCTCTACTCTTTTTTTAAAAAACAATGAAAGTTTTAATTAATTTTTTAAAATACTTACTTCCTTTTATTTATTCGGCTGTCCAGGGCCTAGTTGCGGCATGCAGGATCTTTGGCTGTGGCATGGGGGACCTAGTTCCCTGACCAGGGCTGGAATCCGGGCCCCTGCATTGGGAACCTGGAGTCTTAACGACTGACCACCAGGGAAGTCTTTTCCATTCCACTCTTTGTGAAATCAATTCTTACAGTTTTTGGATGGGTAAGGAGCTCAGTGGCTAAGAGTAGGCACTTTAGAATGAGAATCTCAGCCCTACTGCTTACTGGCCACAGACTCTGTTCCTCAGAGTCCTTACCTGAGAGTGTGGACTAAGTCCCACTCTTTGTCTCATGGGTTCTCATGACAATGAAAGAGGCCACATGTGCCTGGTATACAATAAGGACTCAGTAGGTAATAGCTGTTCGTGGTGTATAATGGGAGAAAGATATTGTAGAGGTCACATGTCAGATGGGAGGCAATATTGGTGGTGAACCTAGCAAGGACAGGCTCACTGGTGCCCCAGGGTAATATTTAGTGACATACAGGAGGTGGTTGGGTTTTCTGAGACCATGTGTCTCCTGAAGAAGGGAAAAGAGATTTTTTAAAACAACAAATTTTTTCATCTTTCTTTTTTTATTGAAATATAGTTGATTTACAATGTTGTGTCAATTTCTGCTGTACAGCAAAGTGACTCAGTTATACACATATATACATTCTTTTTTATTTATTTTAAAAATTTATTTAATTGGAGGCTAATTACAATATCGTAATGGTTTCTGCCATACATGGACATGAGTCACATGGGTGTACATGTGTTCCCCATCCTGAACCCCCTCCCACATTCCTCCCCATCCCATCCCTCAGGGTCATCCCAGTGCACCAGCCCTGAGTACCCTATCTCATGCATCAAACCTGGACTGGTGATCTATTTCACATATGACAATATACATGATTCAATGCTATTCTCTCAAATCATCCCACCCTCCCCTTCTCCCACAGAGTCCAAAAGTCTGTTCTTTACATCTGTGTCTCTTTTGCTGTCTTGCATATAGGGTCATCATTACCATCTTTCTAAATTCCATATGTATGTGTTAATATACTTACTGTATTGGTGTTTTTCTTTCTGACTTACTTCACTCTGTATAATAGGCTCCAGTTTCATCTATCTCATTAGAACTTATTCAAATGCATTTTTTTGATAGCTGAATAATATTCCATTGTGTTTTTGTACCACAGCTTTCTTATGCATTCATTTGCTGATGGACATCTAGGTTGCTTCCATGTCCTGGCTATTATAAACAGTGCTGCAATGAACATTGGGGTACACATGTCTCTTTCATTTCTGGTTTCCTTGGTGTGTATACCCAGCAGTGGGATTGCTGGGTTGTATGGGAGTTCTATTTCCAGTTTTTTAAGGAATCTCCACACTGTTCTCCATAGTGGCTGTACTAGTTTGCATTCCCACCAACAGTGTAAAAGGGTTCCTTTTTCTCTGCACCCTCTCCAGCATTTATTGTTTGTAGACTTTTTGATAGCAGCCATTCTGACTGGTGTGAGATGGTACCTCATAGTGGTTTTGATTTGCATTTCTCTGATAATGAGTGATGTTGAGCATCTTTTCATGTGTTTGTTAGCCATCTGTATGTCTTCTTTGGAGAAACGTCTGTTTAGTTCTTTGGTCCATTTTTTGATTGGGTCATTAATTTTTCTAGAATTGAGCTGCAGGAGCTGCTTGTATATTTATGATATTAATTCTTTGTCAGTTGCTTCATTTGCTATTATTTTCTCCCATTCTGAAGGCTGTCTTTTAACCTTGCTTATAGTTTCCTTCGTTGTGCAAAAGCTTTTAAGTTTAATTAGATCCCATTTGTTTATTTTTGCTTTTATTTCCAATATTCTGGGAGGTGGGTCATAGAGGATCCTGCTGTGGTTTATGTCGGAGAGTGTTTTGCCTATGTTTTCCTCTAGGAGTTTTATAGTTTCTGGTCTTACCTTTAGATCTTTAATCCATTTTGAGTTTATTTCTGTGTATGGTGTTAGAATTTCTGTCCTTTATCGAGCCCATCTTTGCATGAAATGTTCCTTTGGTATCTCTGATTTTCTTGAAGAGATCCCTAGTCTTTCTCATTCTGTTGTTTTCCTCTATTTCTTTGCATTGATCGCTGAGGAAGGCTTTCTTATCTCTTCTTGCTATTCTTTGGAACTCTGCATTCAGATGCTTATATCTTTCCTTTTCTCCTTTGCTTCTCGCTTGTCTTCTTTTCACAGCTATTTGTAAGGCCTCCCCAGACAGCCATTTTGCTTTTTTGCATTTCTTTTCCATGGGGATGGTCTTGATCCCTGTCTCCTGTACAGTGTCACGAACCTCATTCCATAGTTCATCAGGCACTCTGTCTATCAGATCTAGGCCCTTAAATCTATTTCTCACTTCCACTATATACTCATAAGGGATTTGATTTAGGTCATACCTGAATGGTCTAGTGGTTTTCCCTACTTTCTTCAATTTAAGTCTGAATTTGGCAATGAGGAGTTCATGGTCCGAGCCACAGTCAGCTCCTGGTCTTGTTTTTGCTGACTGTATAGAGCTTCTCCATATTTGGCTGCAAAGAATATAATCGATCTGATTTCGGTGTTGACTGTCTGGTGATGTCCATGTATAGAGTCTTCTTTTGTGTTGTTGGAAGAGGGTGTTTGTTATGACCAGTGCATTTTCTTGGCAAAACTCTATTAGTCTTTGCCCTGCTTCATTCCGTATTCCAAGGCCAAATTTGCCTGTTACTCCAGGTGTTTCTTGACTTCCTACTTTTGCATTCCAGTCCCCTATAATGAAAAGGACATCTTTTTTGGGTGTTAGTTCTAAAAGGTCTTGTAGGTCTTCATAGAACCTTTCAACTTCAGCTTCTTCAGCGTTACTGGTTGGGGCATAGACTTGGATTACTGTGACATTGAATGGTTTGCCTTGGAAACGAACAGAGATCATTCTGTCATTTTTGAGATTGCATCCAAGTACTGCATTTCGGACTCTTTTGTTGACCATGATGGCCACTCCATTTCTTCTGAGGGATTCCTGCCCACAGTAGTAGATATAATGGTCCTCTGAGTTAAATTCACCCATTCCAGTCCATTTGAGTTCACTGATTCCTAGAATGTCGACATTCACTCTGGCCATCTCTTGTTTGACCACTTCCAGTTTGCCTTGATTCATGGACCTGACATTCCAGGTTCCTATGCAATATTGCTCTTTACAGCATCGGACTTTGCTTCTATCACCAGACACATCCACAGCTGGGTATTCTTTTTGCTTTGGCTCCATCCCTTCATTCTTTCTGGAGTTATGTCTCCACTGATCTCCAGTAGCATATTGGGCACCTACTGACCTGGGGAGTTTCTCTTTCATTATCCTATCATTTTGCCTTTCCATACTGTTCATGGGGTTCTCAAGGCAAGAATACTGAAGTGGTTTGCCATTCCCTTCTCCAGCGGACCACATCCTGTCAGATCTCTCCACCATGACCCGCCCATCCTGGTTGCCCCACGGGCATGGCTTAGTTTCATTGAGTTAGACAAGGCTGTGGTCCTAGTGTGATTAGATTGACTAGTTTTCTGTGAGTATGGTTTCAGTGTGTTTGCCCTCTGATGCCCTCTTGTAACACCTACTGTCTTACTTGGGTTTCTCTTACCTTGGGGCAAAGATGGGCTCGATAAAGGACAGAAATGGTAGGGACCTAACAGAAGCAGAAGATATTAAGAAGAGGTGGCAAGAATACACAGAAGAACTGTACAAAAAAGATCTTCATGACCCAGATACTCATGATGCTGTAATCACTGATCTAGAGCCAGACATCCTGGAATGTGAAGTCAAGTGGGCCTTAGAAAGCATCACTAGGAGCAAAGCTAGTGGAGGTGATGGAATTCCAGTTGAGCTGTTCCAAATCCTGAAAGATGATGCTGTGAAAGTGCTGCACTCAATATGCCAGCAAATTTGGACAACTCAGCAGTGGCCACAGGACTGGAAAAGGTCAGTTTTCATTCCAATACTAAAGAAAGGCAATGCCAAAGAATGCTCAAACTACCGCACAATTGCACTCATCTCACACGCTAGTAAAGTAATGCTCAAAATTCTCCAAGCCAGGCTTCAGCAATATGTGAACCGTGAACTTCCTGATGTTCAAGCTGGTTTTAGAAAAGGCAGAGGAACCAGAGATCAAATTGCCAACATCCGCTGGATCGTGGAAAAAGCAAGAGAGTTCCAGAAAAACATCTATTTCTGCTTTATTGACTATGCCAAAGCCTTTGACTGTGTGGATCACAATAAACTGTGGAAAATTCTGAAAGAGATGGGAATACCAGACCACCTGACCTGCCTCTTGAGAAATTTGTATGCAGGTCAAGAAGCAACAGTTAGAACTGGACATGGAACAACAGACTGGTTCCAAATAGGAAAAGGAGTACGTCAAGGCTGTATATTGTCATCCTGTTTATTTAACTTCTATGCAGAGTACATCATGAGAAATGCTGGACTGGAAGAAACACAAGTTGGAATCAAGATCGCTGGGAGAAATATCAATAACCTCAGATATGCAGATGACACCACCCTTATGGCAGAAAGTGAAGAGGAACTCAAAAGCCTCTTGATGAAAGTGAAAGAAGAGAGTGGAAAGGTTGGCTTAAAGCTCAACATTCAGAAAACAAAGATCATGGCATCCGGTCCCATCACTTCATGGGAAATAGATGGGGAAACAGTGTCAGACTTTATTTTTCTGGGCTCCAAAATCACTGCAGATGGTGACTGCAGCCATGAAATTAAAAGATGCTTACTCCTTGGAAGGAAAGTTATGACCAACCTAGATTACATATTCAAAAGCAGAGACATTACTTTGCCAACAAAGGTGCGCCTAGTCAAGGCTATGGTTTTTCCTGTGGTCATGTATGGTTGTGAGAGCTGGACTGTGAAGAAGGCTGAGCACCGAAGAATTGATGCTTTTGAACTGTGGTGTTGGAGAAGACTCTTGAGAGTCCCTTGCACTGCAAGGAGATCCAACCAGTCCATTCTGAAGGAGATGAGCCCTGGGATTTCTTTGGAAGGAATGATGCTAAAGCTGAAACTGCAGTATTTTGGCCACCTCATGCGAAGAGTTGACTCATTGGAGAAGACTCTGATGCTGGGAAGAATTGGGGGCAAGAGGAGAAGGGGACGACAGAGGATGAAATGGCTGGATGGCATCACTGCCTCGCTGGACGTGAGTCTGGGTGAACTCTGGGAGTTGGTGCTGGACAGGGAGGCCTGGCATTCTGCGATTCATGGGATCGCAAAGAGTTGGACATGACTGAGCGATGATCTGATCTGATCTGATGGTGTTAGAAAGTGTTCTAGTTTCATTCTTTTACAAGTGGTTGACCAGTTTTCCCAGCACCACTTGTTAAATAGATTGTCTTTTCTCCACTGTATATTCTTGCCTCCTTTGTCAAAGAAGGTGTCCATAGGTGTGTGGATTTATCTCTGGGCTTTCTATTTTGTTCCATTGATCTATGCTTCTGTCTTTGTGCCAGTACCATACTATCTTGGTGACTGTAGCTTTGTAATATAGTCTGAAGTCAGGCAGGTTGATTCCTCCAGTTCCATTCTTCTTTCTCAAGATTGCTTTGGCTATTCAAGGTTTTTTGTATTTCCATACAAATTGTGAAATTGTCTGTTCTAGTTCTCTGAAAAATACTGCTGGTAGCTTGATAGGGATTGCATTGAATCTATAGATTGCTTTGGGTAGTATACTCATTTTCACTATATTGATTCTTTGGATCCATGAACATGGTATATTTCTCCATCTATTTGTGTCACCTTTGATTTCTTTCATCAGTGTTTTATAGTTTTCTATATATAGGTCTTTTGTTTCCTTAGGTAGATTTATTCCTAAGTATTTTATTCTTTTCATTGCAATGGTGAATGGAATTATTTCCTTAATTTCCCTAATTTGTATAAGAATGCAAGGGATTTCTCTGTGTTGATTTTATATCCTGCAACTTTACTATATTCATTGATTAGCTCTAGCAATTTTCTGGTGGAGTCTTTAGGGTTTTCTATGTAGAGGATCATGTCATCTGCAAACAGTGAGAGTTTTACTTCTTCTTTTCCAATCTGGATTCCTTTTATTTCTTTTTCTTCTCTGATTGCTGTGGCTAAAATTTCCAAAACTATGTTGAATAGTGGTGAGAGTGGGCACCCTTGTCTTATTCCTGACTTTAGGTGAAATGCTTTCAATTTTTCACCATTGAGGATAGTGTTTGCTGTGGGTTTATCATATATGGCTTTTATTATGTTGAAGTATGTTCCTTCTATGCCTGCTTTCTGGAGGGTTCTTATCATAAATGAATGTTGAATTTTGTCAAAGTCTTTCTCTGCATCTGTTGAGATAACCATATGGTTTTTATCTTTCAATTTGTTAATATGGTGTATACATTCCTTTTTAATGTTCTTTTCCATTATGTTTTATCCCAGGAGATTGGATATAGTTCCCTGTGCTATAGTAGGACCTTGTTGTTTATCCATTCTAAATGTAATAGTTGTCATCTGCTTATCCCAAACTCCAAGTTCATCTCTCCCCACTTCCCCTTGACAACCACAAGTCTGTTCTCTAAAGACAAATTTTTATTATGGGAAATTCCAGGCATATATTCAAGTAGAGAGACCAGTATACCCATCACCCAGTTTCAGAAATTATCAGTGTTTTGACAAGTCTTATTATATATATCTCTCTCACCTCCTATATACCAGCTTCTCACCTCCTATGGTGAAATGTTTTAAAGAAAACCCCAGGCATTATATCGTTTCACCTGTAAGCCATATTTATCTCTAGAAGATAATATTAAAGTATATTATCAACCTAAGACTCATGCTTCCACTGCAGAGGGCACAAGTTCAATCCCTGGTCAGGGAACTAAGATCCCACATGCTACATAGCACAGTCCCTGCCCCCAAATTTTTAATGAAAAATAAAAATTAATAAAAAATGTATCAACCTAGAAAATTAACAATCGTTCTTTAAAATCACCTGATAGGGAGACCATATGTCATGGTTTGAAAGAGACCAAATTTATGCTTATTGTCAAGCATAATTATTAAAAGCACCCTGCTGCTGCTGCTGCTGCTAAGTCACTTCAGTCATGTCTGACTCTGTGCGACCCCATAGACGGCAGCTCACCAGGCTCCCCCGTCCCTGGGATTCTCTAGGCAAGAACACTGGAGTGGGTTGCCATTTCCTTCTCCAATGCATGAAAGTGAAAAGTGAAAGTGAAGTCACTCAGTCGTGTCTGACTCTTAGCAGACCCCATGGACTGCAGCCTACCAGGCTCCTCCGCCCATGGGATTTTCCAGGCAAGAGCACACATACACATTCTTCTTCATTTTCTTATCCCTGACCCAGGTTTGTTTCTCTTCAGGAGACATCTGGGTAAATTCCCCTGGCTGGGGATATTATAGGTGTCTACTTGGCTTGTTCTGAATCTGTCTGGAGTGTTTTCTAAAGATTTGTGGTTTCCTCCATTGTGTGTGCATGCTTAGTTACTCTTTTCGAGTGTCTAACTTTGTGTCCAACTCTTTACGACCCTATGGATCGTATCTGCTAGGCTTCTCTGTCCATGGGATTTTCCATGGCAAGAATACTGGAATGGGTTGCCATTTCCTCCTTCAGGGGATCTTCCCAACCCAGGGATGGAACCCGTGTTCTCCTGTGTCTCCTGCATTGGCAGGCGGGTTCTTTACAGCTGAGCTACCTGGGAAGCCCACAGTTTCCTCCAGAGGCTATAGCAAAATATCTACCAATTTTCTGGTTTGCATTTTATAACTTAAAGGAAAGTGGGAATCTGTTCCAAAACAGGATGATTTGATGACAACATATGAAATCCCAACTGAATAGAAACTTGTCAAGGAAATTTGAAGCATTACATTTTCATTCCATTTTTTTTTTCCCATCTGAAATCTTTATAGTTGTAAAAAATCAGTACCCAGCTGGGAATCACGGTTCTATCTCCAGTTAGCCTTGTGATCATGGATGAATCTGCTACCCAGTTTAAGCTTTCCCTCAGCACCCTCCCCCTAGCACAGTCCACTCCATTTTTCTGCTTTCTTTTATTTGCATATTGATTAGTAATTGTGACTACATTGTAATTTTGCAATTAGACTTTCCCAAAGAGTTGTTTGAAAAGACACGGGGACCTCTTTCATTTCCCTTTGCATCTCCAATGTCTAGAACAGTGTCTGGCACTGAGGTTTGTTGAATGAACACATTTTTGTTAAATGGATAATTGAATGAAAAACCAGTGAGCCCTGCTTTTCACTTCTGTAACAGTGAGACGAGGTTCTCTGTGCGGTTTCTCAGGTTTTGTGATTTTTCTGAGGCTGCACAGCTGCCTTATGATGAAACAGGACCAGCTGAGCTCAGAACCTGCCCGTGGGCAGAGGGAGAGCTAGGCTCACTTGCCTTTCCCGCCGTGTTTCCTCTGTGTTCCGCCGGTCTCCTTTCCCCACCGAACTCCTCCTCACACACTTATTTTTTCCCCTCTCTGTATGCTGGTCCTCAGGGCTCCCTGGAATCTCCACAAGTTGCTCCCATCATGGCAGACCTCATGGTGGAGACGCGGGCCAGTGTGGACTGGCAGAAGCGCTGCCTGGCCCTAGAAACCCAGCTTTTCCGGTTCCGACTGCAGGCCAGCAAGATCAGAGAGCTACTGGCCGACAAGGTGAGTCCTGGGGAGCAGGTAGTCTCTGAGGTCCCTGAAGAAATCACTGTCGGAGAGGAGAGTTGGGGAAGGCCAACTTTCTTTTCAATTTTTGTTTTTTAGAGGTTTGATTGATTGGTTGATTGATTGCAATATAGTTGACATATAACATTGTGTAATTCAAGATGTACAACATGTTAATTTGATCCATTTATATATTATAATATGGTCACCATTGCAGCAGTAATTAGCTTGTCTATCATATTACATAATTATCATTTCTTTTTAGTGGTTGGAATAATTACATTCTAGTCTCAGCAAGTTTGATGATTATAGCACAATGAAAAGTGAAAGTGTTAGTCACTCAATCATGTCCAACTCTTTGAGACCCCATGGACTGTAGCCTGCTAGGCTCCTCTGTCCATGGAATTTTCCAGGCAAGAATACTGGAGTGGGTAGCCATTCCCTTCTCCAGGGGATCTTCCGAACCCGGGGACCAAACCCAGGTCTCCTGCATTGCAGGTGGATTCTTTACCATTTGAGCCCCAGGGAAGCCCTAGGGTACAATATTGTTGTCTATATTCATTATATTATGCATTTGATCTCTAGGGCTTATTTAGTACCTGTTGCAGTATGGTGAACTTTTTAAAAAATTTTATTTATTTCTAATTGGAGGATAATTGCTTTATAATATTGTGTTGGTTTCTGCCATACATCAACATGAATCAACCATAGGTATACATATGTCCCCTCCCTCTTGAAAGGGCTTCCCCAATAGCTCAGTTGGTAAAGAATTCGCCTGCAATGCAGGAGACCCCGGTTAAATTACAACTGGGAAGATCCACTGGAGAAGGGATAGGCTACCCCCTGCAGTATTCTTGGGCTTCCCTTTTGGCTCAGCTGGTAAATGTGATCCACAATGATTGAATACTTGAGAGGATAGCCCATAATGAGTGAGAGTCCATGTGTGCAACAAACTGGACTCAATTCCACCCCCCAAGAATTTCTAATAACTGTTGTTCCAACTGTTCTAAGAACTGTGGGTAAGACACTATGAAGTCCATGAATTCAAAACTACTTAGGGGAATTCCTTGACAGCCAGTGGTTAGGACTCTATGCTTTCACTTCTGAGGACCCAGGTTCAGTCCCTGCTTGGGGAACTAAGATCCCACAAGCCACTCAGTGTGCCCCCTGCCCCACCCCAAATAAAACTATTGAAGACATAATAAAGTAATTGAAAATATAAGACAAGGACAGGACATCATCCAAAAAGATCAGAAAAAGAACCAAATAGGACTGCTAGACATGAAAAATATTTGCACCGAAATGCAATACTCAGTGGCTAGATTAACATCAGATAAGGCGCCACGTGAGACAGACCTCAGGAATGGAAAGATGGGCCTGAGGACATAACCCAGTCTTGAGGGCAACGCAGAGAGATGAAGACACAGGCTAAGACGTGGATGCCAGACTGACAAGATCCTTTTTGAAGATTCCAGAAGTGGAGAAGAGAGGCATGACTTCAAGAGATAATGCCTTTAAAGTTTCCAAAGTTGATGAAAGACCTGAAGCCTCAGATTTAGGAAACAGGATGAGCCAGGCAGTACGTGTGTTTAAAAAATCCATTCCTTTTCATGTGACATTCCAGACATAAGCAGCCTAGCTCTGGGGGGAGGCCTGCGCATGGTTGAAGGCGGTTCACCCTCATGACCACATTCTGGTCCCTTCCCTTTGAGAGCATGACCCAAAGGCTGCCTTCATTCCTTCCGCTCACATCCCATTGGCCACTTATTCACGTGGTTATATCCCACCACTGAGAAGATTGGAAAGTGTAGCCCTTATTCTAGATAACCATGTGCTCTGTTAAAAGTCAGAGCTTCTACCTATATGACAAATAGGGGGAGAAGAGAATGTGGGGAACAAATAGAAGTCTTCAAGTCTGTCACTTCAGTTGCTCAGTCATGTCTGACTCTGCGACCCCATGGACTGCACTACACTAGGTCTCCCTGTCCATCAGCAACTCCCGGAGCTTGCTCAAACTCATGTCCATCGAGTCAGTGATGCCATCCAACCATCTCATCCTCTGTCATCCCCTCCTCCTCCTGCCTTCAGTCTTTCCCAGCATCAGGGTGTTTTCCAATGAGTCAGTTCCTTGCAATCAGGTGGCCAAAGTATTGGAGTTTCAGCTTCAGCATCAGTCCTTTCAATGAATATCCAGGACTGATTTCCTTTAGGATTGACTGGTTTGATCTCTTTGCAGTCCAGGGGACTCTCAACACTACAGTCTTTTCCCAACACTATAGTTTGAAAGCGTCAATTCTTCGGCCCTCAGCTTTCTTTATAGTCCAACTCTCACATCCATACATGACTACTGGAAAAACCATAGCTTTGACTAGACACACCTTTGTTGGCAAAGTAATGTCTCTGCTTTTTAATAGCTGTCTAGGTTTTCTAGCTTTTCTTCCAAGGAGCAAGTGTCTTTTAATTTCATGGCTGCAGTCACCATCTGCAGTGATTTTGGAGCACAAGAAAATAAAGTCTGACACTGTTTCCATTATTTCTCCATCTATTTGCCATAGAGTGATGGGACTGGATGCCATGATCTTAGGTTTTTGAATGCTGAGTTTAAACCAGCTTTTTCACTCTCCTCTTTCACTTTCATCAAGAAGCTCTTTAGTTCCTCTTCACTTTCTGCCACAAGGGTGATGTCATCTGCGTCTAGAATAATAGAAATAACAAATAAATGTATAACTTTCCAATCAGGAGAGTAGCTACTGGAAATGGAATAAAATCTATTAAATCCAGGCAGGGAAGAGAAACAGGAATATAGAAAATAAGGAGTAAATACAAAGCACAAAATGCAGCAGTAGAAATAAATCCATATACAACATTGTAACCAACTATACTTCTTTTTTTTTTTTTTTTTGATAATCAACTCCCAAGTTTAATGCTTATTTTTTCTATTTCCATCAATTTTCTGACAAAATCTTTTTTAGTAAATGGAGCAACTGAAGACGAGTGAAGCCTCAAAGGTCTTGAAGAACTCTGGCAAGTCACATATATCCCATGTTGCTTTTGGTTTCCCATCTCTTCTTTGCTTCAAATCCCCAGGCAAGTTTCTTCTTTTTTCGTGCAACCTGTGAATTTTCAGCCTCCTTTTTGGCTTTCACGAAGTTGTGGCAGGCAATAGCTTTGGCAATTTTTACACCAAGCTCGCGAGTAGCTAGCTGGTTGCTGAGTTCCTTGGCCTTCTCAATGTTCCACTCTTCCACAGCTTGGTCTATCCTCTTTTCAAGTCCTGACTTTTCAACTTTTTTCCTTTTAACAGGGGGGTCAAATCTCTCATTGACTCCAAAATACTGGGTAAGTTCCTTCCACTGGGTTTCACTTGAAGACTGTTCACTATGAGATTCTTCTTCATTCTTCAATTTACCTTTTCTGGAGCATTTTCTTTTTTCTTTTCGGATCTAGAAGCTGAAGTTTTCTGTTCAGAATGCTTTTTATGCAATTCTTGAAATTTATTCCACATATTTAAGGGAATTCCAGAGGGACACTCTTCATATGCATTTATATTTGCCTCTGCTGCAGTGTTTGGTCCATCTGTAGGAATATCTACGATCTCTGTCCTTTCAAAGGTCCCATCTTCTTTACCCTCTTGTAAGTTAAGTTCAGAGCTCTCTAATGTGGTATCATCGTCAGAATTCAATTCAACATCACTTTCATTTAGGCCAGGAGGTAACAGCCCACTCCACATCTTTTCAGTCCGGACGGTGCCGCCCGGCAGCCATCTTAAGACCTACCCTGTAACCAACTATACTTCAATTAAAAAAAATAAGGAATCCAAATATATTGGTCATAAATAGACCTATACAAGAATGTCTATTGCAGCATTGATGCATGAAAAGTTGAAAATATTCTAAATGTCTATCAACATGATTGGGTAACTATGTTGAGTGTATTTGTGCAATGGAATACTACATTGCAGTTAAAAATGAGTCAAGTAAAGCTATATGTATAAGATCAACAAGTCTCAAAAAGCAACATTGAACAAAAAGGATCAGAAGAATATATATACAAAAATACCATTTATATAAAGTATTAAACTTGCACAAAACAGTAATGTCAAAGCAACATTGAACAAAAAGGATCAGAAGAATATATATATACGAAAATACAGTTTATATAAAGTATTAAACTTGCACAAAACAGTAATGTCTGTTGTTGAGGGGTGTTTACAAATGAAGTAAAAATGTAGACGTAGTCAAGTGCAGGGTACATACATACAAAGGAGAGGAGTAACATTGGAGAGAGGAACACTGGAAGCGTCAACTGTCTGTAGTGGTTTATTTCTTAAAAAGTCAGAAGCAGATCTGACAAAAATTAAGATTTGACAAAGATGAATAGTTGATACGTGTTTTTTTAAAAATTATTCTCTATATGTTTCTGTTGGCCTGAAATGTTTCATGATAGAAAAATAAAGTGTTTTTAAATGCTTTCCTCCCCTATTCCCCAGCAGCCTTAAACACATTATAAATAAACATGTTCTTTTTCCACAGCCCCTTGGATCTGGGGAGGTTGAACTTCTATTGGGTTGGCCAAAAAGTTCACTCAGCATTTTCCGTAAGATCGTGTGGAAAAACTCAAACGAACCCTTTGGCCGACACAGTATAATATCAGCCCTTTCTTTTCTTCCAGACTGTATTTGCTAAGTAACCAGAATGGTCTCTAAGTACCAGTCTTTACCATCTAAGCAACCAGAACGCTCTCCCATAAAGACGTTGGGGGCTCGGGGTGGGACTTGAGTAAAGAAAGGAGAAGCATATAGACTCAGGGCAGAAGAGCCTGGGGGTGTAGGAGTGGAGAAGGGAGAGAAAGAAATCTTGACTAGGAATCATGGGCTGGAAGACTTAAGCAGGGACTAGGGCTGGGGCATTAGCCTGACATCGGACCTCTTGGCAGGAAACCTTAAGGCCTATATATACCGTGTTGCTCAATGTTGGTGCCGCTCTTATCATCTGTTGTCATTCCCCAAACCAGTAGGCCAGATTTTGCAATTCATTAGAGGTTTTCCCCAGTACATCAAGGTAAGTTTCAGGTCCTAGGAAGAGATGACCCAGATTTCTCTCAGGAGAGCTCCTACCAGGGCTGGGCCCTGATCCCCGTCCCTGTCGCTGCTTCCAGAACTTACTTCTTAGTCATCACCAGTACCCACCTGCACCGAGGTGAGCCAGGTCAGCTGGGTCCCTTTGCCCCTACCCCCTCACCTGCCTGCCCCCTCCACTGCCACTGTTCCACACAGTTCGCCCACTGGCCTGTCCACCCATGGAGATGGCACTGCCTGGATGACTGATGGCCACTCACTCGCCGCTGGCAGTGGTGCAGGGCAAGCCGAGCCTGTGTGTCTCCCAGGGGGCAGGCTCTGCCTGTGATCAGATGTCACCCGCTGGCTGCTGCTAAGGCTTGAGAAAGAGCCCTCCTCCTTCCCCATCACACAGACTGATCGTACCTGATCCCTCTTTCGGAATTGTCATTCGACACATGGAATCGTTGTGCTGAAAACCAAATTTTTTTTAAAAAAGAAAAAATGTCAAGGCTGCCAGATAATTCCTCACCTATTTTGGGGGCTCCAAAATCACTGCAGATGGTGACTGCATCCATGAAATTAAAAGACGCTTACTCTTTGGAAGGAAAGTTATGACCAACCTAGACAGCATATTAAAAAGCACAGACATTACTTTGCCAACAAAGGTCCGTCTAGTCAAGGCCATGGTTTTTCCAGTAGTCATGTATGGATGTGAGAGTTGGACTATAAAGAAAGCTGAGCACCAAAGAATTGCTGCTTTTGAACTGTGGTGTTGGAGAAGACTCTTGAGAGTCCCTTGGACTGCAGGGAGATTCAACCAGTCCATCCTAAAGGAGATCAGCCCTGAGTGTCCACTGGAAGGACTGATGCTGAAGCTGAAACTCCAGTCCTTTGGCCACCTGATGCAAAGAGCTGACTCATTTGAAAAGACCCTGATGCTGGGAAAGATTGAGGACAGGAGGAGAAGGAGACGAAAGAGGATGAGATGGCTGGATGGCATCACTAACTCGACGGACTTGAGTTTGGGTGGACTCCAGGAGTTGGTGATAGACAGGGAGGCCTGGCGTGCAGCCGTTCATGGGGTTGCAAAGAGTCGGACTGAACTGAACTGAAGGGTGAGAGATGGGAGGAAGTGGAAGGAGGGGAGATGGGAGGAGGGGAGACGGTTCTAGACCTTGTTTCTGCTGGGACGCCTCTCACGGTCTGCTGTGCCCTTGCCAGGGTCACCCATCCTGAGGCCAGGTGAACCGTGGACTCATTTTCCATCTGGCACAGGAGTCGAGGGAATGGCTGTTGTTTCAGAGGTCACATCTTGTCCTGCTTCTGGGAGCTGTTTTTCCGGCTCTCTTCTTGGTTGTGTTGAAGAAGTCACAGCTAGTCTGATCAATCTAAAGTGAAGTGAAGTGAAGTCGTTGCTCAGTCGTATCCGAACTCTTTGTGACCCCGTGGACTGTAGCCCACCAGGCTCCTCCATCCATGGGATTTCCCAGGCAAGAATACTGGAGTGGGTTGCCATTTCCTTCTCCAGGCTATCTTCCCAACCCAGGGATTGAACCCAGGTCTCCCACATTGCAGGCAGACGCTTTACCCTCTGAGCCACCAGGGAAGCCTTGATCAATCTAAAAGTTGATGCTGTCCTAAGAGCTGGATGTGTTAAAAGTCCCTTGGACTTTGTTCATTCTTGCCAACCTTGTGCCTCAGTTTTCCCATCAGAAAAGTGAGAGTATGGCATTTATCTGCAACAGAGCTTCGTAGGAATTATCATGATGAGTACATGGCATCAATATGAGGACTAAAACGAGTTTAACATTTTTTTATTTATTTACTCCCTCTCTGCTTCCAAAGGGGATTTGGGTGGATCTGCTAAAGAGAGGACTTTATGTAATAAAACATCCCTCATTTTTTAGCTTGAATATTTTTAACTGAAGCAGGTCTTCCTGAGGCCTGTTTTGGTGGGTTTGTACGCACTTCCTCTTTTTCTAGAATTCCCTTACTACTTTCTCCAGCCAAGGTTTTGAAATACAGTAACTCAGTTTTATATTTATATACCAAAAATTTGTACTTCAGGATTTTTTTTTTTTTTTTTTAGTGTATCAGTGGTTCCGTTCAGTCCCTTAAACAAAGGAACAATGGCTATTGCTCTTCCCCACTCTGACCAAGGATTATACAGAGGCAGCGATTCAGTTTAGGCACCAGCTTGACAGAGCAAGGATAGTTCACAGAGCCCAGAAAAACATCCTTATATACTTCAGAATTTGTGAGAAGACCGGTACTGTTATATGAAAGGAGAACACTAGGGCTAATTAGGACTAGTTGAAAATAAAGTCTGCATAAAGTCATCACAGAGTCAGCCTTAGCAGATCTCCTTGCTGATAGATCAGATTTGCCTTCTAGAACTTTTATTCACTATGTTTAAGGGTGTGCATGCATGTGTGTGAGTGTAGAGAATTTTTTTTTATTCTCCTAACCCCCACTTTTTAATAAGGCCCACTATAATATTTCGCAGGAACTGTAGTCTTGCTAGAGCTTTGTACTCCTATAAAGCCATTTGAGAAGAGTCCTGTACCCATGGGGGCTTGGCCCTGGGGTGTTTGCATCCCCAAAGGAGTCAGTTAGCTTTGCTTTGCATTCTGTAGCCGGTCTAGCGTTTTTCAGAGAGTGGTCTGTGGACCACCCGCATCAGGATCACCTGGGGTTTTCTTTTCAAGCACATTCCTGGGTTCACGAGGCTCAGGCACCTCAGATATGCTAAATAAAAACCTCTGTGGACACAATCCAGGGATCTGTAACAAGATCCGTGTGGATGACTATGCCCCTGAGGGTGTGACATCTACTGCCACAAACTCCTGCCCTGAACATGTCCCGGGCCCCATTCAGCCATCCTTCTAGCCTTGAGCCCTGTGAGCCTCAGAGGGACTTCTGGGCTGGGTGGGGCCATTGGACCCACAGACAAGACTTAGGAGTCCCTGCCTCTTCTGCACTCGGACACCAGGGCAGCCCCACAGTTGTGTGTTTTTTATATTTGGGAATAAGAATATGATTTCAGTTGAACACAGGATTTGATATTAAAAAACAAAAAGTTGAGAATCAAGGTCTTTGATGACAACAGAGTTAGAACCATTTAATAGCTAGCACTGGGGGTTGTAATTTCAAAGGCTTAACTAATCTTCTATGAACACAGAAGTTAACTAATCTTCTATGAACGCAGTGGGAGAGTTCTGGAGAGGATTCAAGGAATGTGCTATAGCTAGAGGAGGAAGCCAGGTGTCGCCAGAAGAAAAGGTAATTGTCCCGTGTCCAGATCTCCTCAGTTTTCAGGAGAAGCTGAGAATCGGGGATTGCATTTTGGAGTCTGGGTTTTTGCAGGACATGAAATTTGCATGTGAGGGCCATGGTAGCTAAGGGTATAATAAACTCTGGAGCCAGTCCTCCGGAGTTTGAATCCTGGCTCTGCCTCCTGGCTGTGTGACCTTAGGCAAATTGCCTCATCCCTCTGCATCAGTTTGTCTGTACAACAGGAATAATAACAGGACCTGCCTCCTAGGATTGGGATGAAGATGAAATGAGCTGATAAATGTGAAGTGCTTTAACCAGTGCCAGACACATAGCAGGTGGCCTTGTTTAGATATATCTGTGTTGGCTAAATGCCCACAACATGGTAGGTCTTACACGACACTCTGTAGGCTAATAGCCCTGACTTAAAGCCATTCTCTCTGTAGATGGATCGTAAGCAGCATGACCAGGTAATTTATCATGTAAACCAGGAGACTTTGGAGAGAGAAAGGAAGGGTCTATTACTCATTATTCTGGAGGACAGGTGACCACAGGACTGTCCCAGGGAAACTGGTCTCCCTGGTCCTAAGCACCACCTTTGGTTGTGAAAATCCAGCAAGTAGCTTATATCTGCAAACTGCTCAGTAAGTGCCAAGTTGTGCACATGAGCTGGCCGGGAGGCATCTCCTGTGATCTTCACCACAACCCTAGGAGGTGGACATTCGTTGCTGTTTTTTCTACTGGTGAGAAAACTGAGGCTCAGAGAGGTTAAGAAATTTATAAGTCACACTGTGGTGGGGCCATCCGGGCTCCAGAGCCTTATTACTTACTGGTACCATTCTCTTCGGAGGGTGTGATGCAATGGTGAGAATGTTGAGCCCTTTTCAGAGGGATAGTTGAGAACAGCCTGGCGAGGCTCCGGGCTCGAACCGCTGCTCAGCACGCAGGTCTGTCCTGGGAGCACAGGAGGGTGCCTGCTGCCTTGGGGCCAGTATTTCACAGCACCACAAGGAGCTGTGGACATGGGGATTAAATACCAGGTTGGTGCCAAGAGCCTTTCATCAGGTCACTGCAGCCCATTCTAGGATGGCTTACAAGTCTCATGTGTAAGTTGAAACTGGTGAAAGTGGATCCCGCCTAAAAGCCAGCCATCCAAACCTGATGTCACCTTGGCTAGCATGTCACCCAGACTAAAAGGATAGCTGAGGACTCAGTCCTAGGGAATGTTCTGAAAGGAGAAACAGAACCCAAATAAGGGGGCCTGCCTGTATCACCTTTTCAGATCTCCCAGTGTGGCCCTTTAAGTGCATGCAGGGGATGATCTGCTGTCATGAATTGTGTCAATCCTGGAATTAAGAGTTTGAAAACTCCAAAATCGACACTCAGTTATAGGCACAGTTGGGAGTGTTCCCGTAGCAATGGAGAAAATGTATTTTCGTAAAAATGGAGGGAAACATGATGTTAAAGATATTCTCTTCAGACAAGGATGGTAGGATGTTGGTAATTGTTGGAGCACAGTCACGGATACATAGATGGTCTTTTATACTCTTCTCTTTTAAAAAACTACCAGATGTGCCAAATGGTTTCAATGTTCAGAAATTTGTTTTAGAGACAAGAGAGTACTCCAGCATAAAGGTGAATACAGACTGCTTTTAGCTTTGAGTCTCGAGTGCCCTTGTCCAGTAGATAAGAATGGCTAGAGGGTGGGCGGTGGGGAGGACCCTGGCAGTCAGGCCAAGGCTGGGAGAAGACCCTAGGTTCCAAGGGGCACGCCTTCCTTCCCATCTGCTTCAGTGATAGCGTACCCTAAAGGATATCTGACATTAAAAATTTAGGGGGTAGAATGCTCAAACATCGTTAATAACATAGTGGTTTATGGCTCTGACCCGTGTCATTGATCACTCTTGACCCAAATGGAAATGCCCAAGTAGGAGGTAAGACTCAAATGCATTTTCTTCTTCCCTCTACCATGGTTTCTTTACTGTGTAAGGTCACAGATATGAATGATCATTTCTTATGGAAATCATATGTCTTCTGAGCTACAGAGCGGATGTCAGATCTAAATGAAGGTGAATCTAGGAAACTTGTCAAGAATCTAAAGCCTTCCCATTCGGTGTTTCATTGTGTTCTTAAAAATTAAATGTATTAGTTAGAGGTGTTCCTGATGTGGGCAGAAATTTCAACCCTGGCTAGCTTAAATAGACAGGGCATTTATTAGGAAGGGCCTGGGACATATCACAGAACTGAAGGACTTACCTGATTATCATGACTTGGTAAAGTTCATGCGTGTTCTCTGGTGCAGTCCCCTGACTCTCATCTCTGGCCTCTTAATCCCACATTTTGGTTTTCTGGGGAGAGAGAACCTGATTTGCTCCTGGAACAGTCAATTCTGGTGCTCAAGGGGGAAGGGTTATATAGTACTAACCTGGTCACTGGGTTATGTGTCAACCACCACCCCACCCCTCCACCAAGTAGAATGGTTTTGCACTATGCAACCATGCCTATCACGGTAATATTGGTTTATTCTATGCTGTTACCTCCCCCATAGCTACGATGGCCCAAGGACTGTTTGATTTTGGAAAGGCCATCTGGCTATAATTGATGCCTGAGTCTGGCCAGAACCAACCCAGTGTCTCAGGCTTGAGTCAAGAGGTTCCATCATGATTATTAAACCCAGGAGAGGAAGGAAAGAGGAGATGCAGACATCCTTGGACTGAGCACAGGAATGCTCATCAAAGATGGTCCTGTTGGTTGGGAGCCTAAGGAGCATTTTTGTCCCCTGGGTTGTAAATCTTGAGGTTTTTATTTGGTATCCTCTGTCCTTTCAAAGGAAACGTGTACTGAAAACATCTGTCTCTCCCCAACTCCAAGGAGGAAAAAACGGATGAGGGAAGGTGGTCCTGAGAGCAGTTTCTCTAGGCTCTCTAACTTGAACCCTCCTTTCACTGCCTGGCACCAGACCGGGGGACTTCTTTTCTTTTCCATCCTTCAATCAAGACCTGAAAGCAGAATTTCACCTAGGCGGAAGAGAGGTTGAGAAAGAAAGAAAATTAATTGCTCAGTTCACTGGTAAATATCGAACCAGGGTTCATGCTAGATGGAGAAAGTTGAGTAGCCAGAGAAAAGGCCAAATCTGCAGAGATAAGGTGGGTGAGGACTGGACTAGCGCCTGGGATGTGAAGCCTGTCCAGTCACACGGAGGTCACAACTGGGACATGACACCTCTAGTGTGGTTTTCCTGCATACCTGTTGCCCTGGGACAGGGCATGGTGGGGGAAGCAGGAATTGACTCAACTAGGCCCTGGCCCATAGCGTCTGGTTGGAGAATGGAATGTGTGACTGTGCTCTGCTTCTGCAGGGCCTTTATGTGATGGCGTGTGGTTTTGGCAGTGCCCTCCGAGCCCTGACCAGGGGGAGGGTGGGAGCTGAAATCCACTCCACTCGGTAGACTGTAAGCTCGAGAAGTGGCAGAGATGCCCCCACTACTCCTGAGCTGCTCCTTAGGCTTTAGCTTAGATCTGTTGCCTGATGAGCTTCTGTGTGTAAGAGAATTAATCCCTTTCCTTGGGCCAGTTGGCATGAGATTCCAGAATTGCTGTGATCCTCAGACCTCTACGGGAAGCAAGAGAGAATTTTTAAGAAATGTGTCTTAAGCCTCTATTTAAGATTAAAACAATCAAGAAGGGGATATCCATGAATGCCATTTGCAGTCAGAGGCGTCCTGAGAGAAGGAAAGGAAGTATTTGTCCCCAGCCATTGAGCCGTTCCCAGTGGGAGAGAACATCCTCATCCTGATGATGGGGGCTCACGTGGGAGCAGGCTCCATGTCAGACCTGTGCCGAGCAGTGGCGGGGCACTGCCTGCAGCCCGCTGCTGCGGGGAGGACAGCATGGGAGAGGAGCCTGAAGGCAAGAGTGGGGCGAGGACGCCCCAGGAAGAGAGATGGTGGCACTGCTGCCCCTTCCTGGGGCCCCCAGAGGGAGAAAGACCTCAAATTTTCTCACTCACTGTAGAGAGGACAGCACCTCTGGGCTCCTTACCTGCCCCAGGCTTCAGGGCTACCTCTTGATGAGGGTGAAAGAGGAGAGTGAAAAAGGTGGCTTAACACTCAACATTCAAAAAACAAAGATCATGGCATCTGCTCCCATCACTTCATGGCAAACAGATGGGGAAAAAGTAGAAACAGTGGCAGATTTTATTTTCTTGGGCTCCAAAATCACTGCAGATGGTGACTGCAGCCATGAAATTAAAAGATAATTGATCTTTGGAAGGAAAGCTATGACAAAACTAGACAGTGTATTAAAAAGCAGAGACACCATTTTGCCAACAAAGGTCGTCCAGTCAAAGCTATGGTTTTTCCAGTAGTCATGTACAGATGTGAGAGTTGGACCATAAAGAAGGCTGAACACCTAAGAATTGGTGCTTTCGAACTGTGGTGCTGGAGAAGACTCTTGAGCATCCTTTGGACAGCAAGGAGATCAAATGAGTCAATCCTAAACGAAATCAACCCTGAATATTTATTGGAAGGACTGATGCTGAAGCTGAAGCTCCAATATTTTGACCACCTGGTGTGAAGAGCTGACTCATTGAAAAAGACCCTGATGCTGGGAAAGGTTGAAGGCAAAAGGAAAAGAGGGCTTCGAAGGATAAGATGGTGAGATAGCATCACCGACTCAACGGACATGAATTTGAGCAAAGTCTGGGAGATAGTGAAGGACAGGGAAGCCTGGCGTGCTGCAGTCCATGGGGTTGCAAAGAGTCGGACACAACTGAGTGACGAAACAACAACCAGGGCTGCCATGGACATCTTTACCCTGACATTCTTGAGCCTCTTGCAAGGGGTAGTTTAAGCCCGCCTGTGTGTAGCGTCTGCAAAATTCACGTGTGTTGCCTTGATGCCGTGTTCATAGCAGGGACACCGCACTTATATCTTGTTTTCTCTCTGGCTGAGCAGATGCAGGAGCTGGAGCAGAGGCTGCTGGAGGCAGAGCAGAGAGCAGAGAACGCGGAGACCCAGGTAATGGGGAGGAGATGGTGGGAGTGTGCAGGGAGAATGACCTTTCCTGACCATTCCCGTGGACACTCATGGACACATCAAATCGATGTGGTCCGCCCCAAAGAGACCTGCTTCTTACAGGGACGAGGAAAACCAGCAGTCATGTGTTAGACCTTCTGAACAAATGAAGGTGCCTGGGGCTTTCTATGGGCATGAGGGAATCTCGGGTAAGGGTCAGTGCAGTGAGCAGATGCGTGGCATAGTCCAAATAGGCTGGGTTATGCTGAGGTAACCTGTGGAGTCTGACCTGTCCACAGTTTATCATATTTAGTTCTCATTCATGATACCTCTACTGAGGGTCAGCCAGGGATTCTGCTTCACACAGTGATTTGGGGATCCAGGTGAATAGAGTTCCCCGTCTTCCAGCTGAATCAGCTAGCACATGCAGTCTTCTTGGTTGGCATGGCAGGGAAAGATAGCTGGGTGCTTGTGCATCAGCTCTTAAATACTTCAGCCCCGAAACGATGCATCGTTCCACTCCGACCCATTGACTTCATGACTTCCACGGCCACCTAACTATAAGATGGCTGAGAAGTATTAGGAAGTTCATGAAGATTCAATGAGCAGCAAATGCCTCTGTCACAGTGAGGTTGGAGCATTTCCTCTCCAGGGCTTTTTGTCCTGCCCAGCTTGTCCTTACTGGGGCCCCCAGAGTTAGATGGCCCTACACCTTGCTATTCCTTCCTCGTCAATTCCTTCTTTTTCCCAGATGAGGCTTCATAGATGGTCACTGAATTAATTGGCTCCCATTGCCCTGGGTAAGAACTCTGCCTGGGAGTAACAGGCTGGGGCATCAGGAAGCATCCCATCCCATGTGAGTGGCATCGCATCCCCACCCTATGACAAAATTGGTACTTTCCAGGTGGGTGTGATGGAAGAGAAGGTGAAATTGTCCAATCTGATGAATGTGGACTCAGCAGGCAGCTTGCACCGGAAGTACCAAGAGTTGCTGAAAGCCATGCAGGGCAAAGATGAGCTCATCAGCGAGCTGGAGGCACAGCTGGAGAAGCAGGTAAGTACTAGGGCCCTTTGCAGCAGCTGGAGCAGCTGCCCACGGCCCTTGAGCAGAGCCCCTCTGCTTCGGCCTCTGGTGGCAGGGGCGGCTCACTCCCTCACCAGGCTGTTCATCCGCATGGAGATGTAATTATTGGAAGGGGAATGAGGAGCCAGGCAGGGGATGTGGTAGGAAATGGAACTGGAGGCTGACTCATCTGGGTTGAATCCCATCTTTAGGACCTGTGACCAGATGACTTAAATTGCTGATTTTCTTTTTACACATCTGTAATATAGGGGTTGTACTATGTCATAGGACTGTTAGCAGAATGAACTCAGGGAGTCAGGGTACAGTGTCAGACGTGAGGTTGGTGTTTGGTCAGGAGAGCTTTTCCTTCTCCACCACATGCCCTGCCAACCTGTGGGACATGTAGTATTTGGAACAGCACAGAGCCAGACTGTCAGCCTCGGTTGGCCAAAGTTTCTCAACGCACCTGAGCAGGCAGAGACCAAGGTTGCTGCCTCCTCTGAAAAGGGCATGGAACTCAGGAGAGGCCAGTGCCCAGTGTTGCAGCCACAGTCAGCACCTTTGTTCTGGAGAGGACATCTGGGACACCCCCGCCACCAGTCCCGTATACCCAGCTTCCCCGTCGTGATCTCATTAACTTCATCCTAATTCTGTCCCTCCCCTCTGCCATTGGTCTTACCTACCCAGCTTTTCCCTGGTGCAGAGCTTCATTGTTTCCAACAACAAAAAAACTTTATAGCTTGGCCAGACAACTTGCAATTTTCCAGATGTATACACTCTATGGAACTCCCAGCTGATCCTGCTAATGCCTTCCCGCTGTCGCAGGCACATTCGTAACCATTCGCCAGTAGTCACTGAACATTTCCGCTGTAGGGGTGTACCTCCCACAGTGTGGGGCACCATGTCTTCCTGAAAAACCATGGGGAAAGTATAATATTGACACATGGAATCTTTCATCAATTTCCCATTGATTTTAGGTGCCTGTCTTCTCTTTTGGGCTTGCCAGGTGGCCCTGGTGGTAAAGAACTCGTCTGCCAATGCAGGAGACATAAGAGACATGGATTCAGTCCCTGAGTTGGGAAGACTTCTGGAGGAGGGCATGGCAGTCTACTCTAATATGCTTGCCTGGAGAATCCCCTGGACAGAGGAGCCTGGTGGGCTACAGCCCATGGGGTCGCAAAGAGTCAGACATAATTGAAGCGACTTAGCGCACATGCACATTTCTCTTTTGAGTGGTCCTCAGTTAAAAGTGGCAGCATCTGGCATGGGTGGACAAAATGCGTCCTGCTGAGGTCAAGAAAAAAATCCTTTCACAGTAATACTAGGACCAGATCAGAATAGGAAAAATGCTGTTCTGCAAGTCAGTAGACCTGGCTTTAGTCCCAGCCAGGCCTTAAACTAACCGAGGCAAATCATTTCACCCTCTGGGCCTCAGTTTCCATAGCCACATAAAGATCAGGTTATCAGGCTAGGTTGAGTTGGCAAATTTTTTCTGCAAAGGGCCAAGTAGTAAATATTTTTGGCTTGCAGGCCACATGGTCGTTGTTGCAATACCCAACTCTGCTGCTGTGGCCTGGAAGCAGCCTTGGACAACACAGAAATGAATGGGCAGGGCTGTTTGGGGAGGGCCCAGGTGGAAGGCTGGATTTGGCCTGGGGCCAGTCTGCAAACTTCCAGGGGCTCCCCAGCCTCCAGGATCTAGTGCCTGATGATCTGAAGTGGAGCTACTGTAATAATAATAGAAATAAAGCCCTCAATAAAGTGCTTGAATTATCCCCAAACCATCCCTCGCATCCACTCACCCCAGTCCATGGAAAAATCGTCTTCCATGAAACTGGTCCCTGGTGCCAAAAAGGTTGGGGACCACTGCACTAGAAGGCTTACCAGCTCTCCAGCTCTGAAGTACCGAGTCAGACATATTCGTAGCCCCATCTCATTTCCACCAACCCTCTTGTTTGGGGCTTATATCCATCATCGTACAGTTTCGAGGCCGTTTTCCCCTAGAAGGGTAATCAAAGTCGTTCCAGTTGGTCTCTGAACGGCGAGAATACACCAGTTGTCTCCGTGTTCTTTAGAGCAGGGAACTCGTTCTGGAAGAGGTTATCACCCACTCCTCAGGCGCTGTGCTGTGCGCATTCTGTCCCTTCATCCTCAAGATGATCCGGAAGGGAGATGTGTCATTGCCCATTTTAGAGATGACATCACCAGGGCGTGATGGAGCCTGCGCAGTGCCCGGCAGCAAATCAGCCTCAGAGGCAGAGGCAGATCCACAGCCTGTATTCTGTTCTTCCCTAGGCTGCTGTTCTTTAGATGCAAACCTCACTTTTCAGTCACTTTATAGTGGTCCCTCTGTGTCCACAGGGGACTGGTTGCAGGACGCCCCACAGATAACAAGGTCCACGGATGCTGGAGTTCATTGTATAAAAGGGCAGAGCACCCTTTTATATAGAAAAGGGTATATAAGGATCCTCCACATCTGTGGAATCAGGTCTATGGTTGGTTGAATCTGTGGATGCCAACCCCACCAGTAGGAAGAGCCGACTGTACTCTACCCTTCTATCTAATGACTTGAGCACCCACGGATCTTGGTATCTGCAGGGTGTCCTGAAACCAGTACCCTGGTACATACCAAGGGATCACTGTATACTACTGATTATTTTGAGGGAATGGCACTCATGTGCTAATTCACCTTTATTTTTTGCTTTTTAACTGTAAAGGTAATACATGCTTATAGTAAAAAATACAAATGGACCAGAAGGATATAAAATGACAGTATTTTTCCCCCTGGCATCATCCTTCATTTCCATTCCTCGCCACTAATCACTGTTCTTTGTGACCATTTCCTGTGTATCAGAGCACAGCGTTCCATTTTCATTTTGTTTATTCAGCCAAACCCTTATTTGTGGACTCTTAGAGGTTATTTCCAGTTTTGAGGGAGTTTTTTGTTTTTGTTGGTTTATCCAATAATAATGCAACTAATGATTCCTAAGCAGTAGGTTTGTTAGATCAATGGTATGGACATTTAAAATGTTGACAAATACTATCAAGTGTTTCCCCCAAAAGGCTTTGCCAGTTTGTAGGAGGTGAGCTGTTTTCCAACACCCTTGATAATTTGGGGTTATGTCAAACTTGTAGGTTGTATTAGTCTAGTCACTTTAATCTGCATTGTTAAAATTATAATTAAGATTGCGCAGCTTTTCATGGGTTGCTTTACCTTAATTTTGCTGTTGATCTCCTATTCATATTCTTTGCATAATTTATTGGTTTGTTCATTTCAAATTATCCCCTTTGTATGTAAATCATTTGTGTTGCAAATCATCCCCCAGTTGGGTTTTTTTAGGGGGGGCTCTATGCTGGGTCCTCGTTGCTGTGCGGGCTTTTCTCTAGTTGTGGCAAGCAGGGGCTCCTCTCTAGTTACAAGCACAGGCTTCTCATTGCAGTGGCTTCCCTTGTTGCAGAGTGTGGGCTCCAGACCACATGAGCTTCAGTAGTTGCAGCTCCCAGGCTGTAGAGTCCTGGCTTAATGGTTGTGGTGCACTGGCTTAGCTCAGTTGTTCCGTGGCACGTGGGAGCTTCTCAGACCACAGATCAAACCTGTGTCTCCTGCATTGGCAGGTGGATTCTTTACCACTGAACCACTAGGGAAGCCATCCAGTTAGTCTTTTAATTTTGTTTAAGGGCATCTCTTTTTGGTTTGTTGTATAGTAATTTATAGTGATGATATAGATCTATTAGTCTTTTCCTTCATGGCTATTTGGGATTTGTATTTGTAGTGTGCTTAGGAAGGCCTTTCCCACTTTAGAATATTTTCTAAAAATTCATAAATGAATGTATCTTCCGTACTGGCTCACCTCCGTCCCGTCTGGTAATATTTCTTCTCAGGGCCTCCCACCTCCATTTATTCACTAAACCAGGGACTGCCGTGACTAACTAAAGGCCCTTTCCGTCTTGCAGAAGCAGATGAGAGCGGAAGAGGCAAAAGTTGTTCAAGAAAAAGCTGCAAAGATTAAGGAATGGGTGACACTGAAATTAGCAGAAGTGAGTTAAAAGCTGGTCTGGGGAACACCTGGGAGGGACCTGTGTGGGGTTGCTCTGGTCCCCCGGTATGTGTCTGCTTCCATCTGTACTCGGGGTCTTGCCTGCCTTTCATTTTGTTAACCATTTGTCCCCCACTCAGCTTAGATGTGGAGACACTTCACTTTCCCCTTCCTGTTGTCAGGGTTGGGTTTCTCTCGAGCTCCTGGTTAGCTTTGTGTCTGGGGAGAAGGAAGGATTTTCCCTTCTGAGAAGTCCCATCAGTTTCCCTCAGAGAAGCACATACGGTCCTTACCATCCACCCTCTGTCCTCGCCATTCTTTTTAACTTTTTTTTTTTGATGGTCAGATATACATAAAGTGTACCATTTGAGCTGTCTTTAAAGTGTACAATGCGGTGGAATTAAGTACATTCACAGAGATGTGTACCCATCACCACTATTTCCAAAACTCTTCATCACCCCAGACAGAAACTCTGTACCATTAATCACTAACTCCCTATGGTCTCCGTTCTACTTCCACCTCTGTCCGTCTCTTTTCATAGTTTCATCACTTGCTACAGCTTTATTTAGGAAACTCAGGACTAGAAGCTACAGCACTGTGGAAAAAAGAAAAAAGCTCTAAACAAAAGGAGAGGGAATTAACTTTTGGAGAGGAGTGAACACTCATCGTGGCTTCCTCTTTCCTGACACAAGTGCCCCACACCTGCGGGAGGTAGCTGCTCATTTTGCCTCTTGTCCCTTCTGTGGGTGCACAACTCAGGTCACCTGCTAGACTACAAGTCCTTGGGGACAGAGCTGACGCCTGCTACTCCATCTTCCACAGCCTTGACCTCTTGCTAAAAGAAGCTCAATAAAAGTGTGAGAAGGCAATGGCACCCCACTCCAGTACTCTTGCCTGGAAAATCCCATGGACAGAGGAGCCTGGTGGGCTGCAGTCCATGGGGTCGCTAAGAGTCAGACACGACTGAGCGACTTCACTTTCACTTTTCACTTTCATGCATTGGAGAAGGACATGGCAACCCACTCCAGTGTTCTTGCCTGGAGAATCCCAGGGACGGGGCAGCCTGGTGGGCTGCCGTCTGTGGGGTCACACAGAGTCGGACATGACTGACGTGACTTAGCATAGCATAAAAGTGTGTTGGCTTTCATTTCCAAGAAAATGCAGCCATTCTGAGGCTGGATCTCATGGGTGGTGTGTTGAGCAAAAGAAGCCAGACAGAAGTCCACAGAGAAGAGTTCTATTTACATAAATTTCTAATGGGCACAACTACATGAATGTGCGTAGGAATACATACTTAGATGGTAAAACGCAGAAAGCAAGGAAATGAGTCTTAGAGACTCAGAAAACTTGTCTCCTTGGTGGGCAGGGAGGACCGTGTGACTGGGGAGGGATGAGTCTCGGTCGCCTGGGGTGCTAGCAGATTCCTCTCTCTTAACCTGCGTGGCGATCACATGACTGTTCATTTCACAGTCATTTGTTAAGATATTCATTGGTGTGGAATGCATTTTTTGTGTTATATTTCACCATTTTTTGGAAAAGTTAAAAAAACATAGAAAAGAAAGCCCGAGGGCCCCCAAATGGAATCTTGTCCCAACCAAAACCAGGGAGCCCAGAGGGAAGGCAGAGGTCAGGGCTCCCGGAAGAGTGGTCAGTGGATTGGGTTAAGGGCACCATGGGTTCTTTTTTGAGGATTTGATCTTTGAGAAGGATTTTCATCTCGTTTTGAGTTATTTATCTAAACCTGAATCTTCATTTTTCTTTAGCTTGAGATGGAGAATCAGCACCTGAAAAGCTGTAATCAGCACCTGGTGGAGCAGGTGGGAGCCCTTCAACGTGCACTGGAAGGTCAGTGGACCCGCCTGCGCGGGGACTGGGGGAGTGGGGTGTGTGTGGAGGGGGCGGGGGTGCTTGTATATGTGGTGAGTAGTGGCAGAACTGGGGGAGCTCTTAATATGCCTATATTTGCCCCAACCACAGCTCTTCAGATGTCACCTTCGGGGAAGCTGCTGGTGGCCCCCCAAAGAACCACAGAGCGGGAGTCTGTCGCTTTGGGACCAGGGGCCCAGCCAGCGGGGCAGGACAGTGGTCCTCTGGCCCAGGGTGCCCTGAAGGCAGCTATCCCTGCACCTTCTCCAGGTGCCCTGCAGAGCAAAGACTCTCTTCCTAAAGGAGGAAGCCCCGTGGAGGATTCTAGTTCCCGGACAGTCCACCCTGGAGCAACATCAGAGGCTAAGACGCTTCCACTTCATCTGGGAAGACAGGGCTCTCCTGGCCAGCTGTGCCTGAGGCCTCGCACCCCCAGGCATTGTCTGGCCTCCTGGGGTGAGGGCCTGGTCACTGCTCAGGGAGGGACGCTCCCTCGGACGAAGACTTCTGCCAAGGAAGGTGGCCCCGGCTGCAGCCTGACCCTGCCAAAGGCCCGGGCTCCCAGCACCCTCCAGGACAGCATCCAGCTGGCAAAGCGGCACCACAGCCAGCCTCAGGCAGGCCCTGGGCACTTCAGCCATGTGGTGCGCATTGAGGTGGGGACCCTCTCAGCCTTCCACCCCCCCAGCCTTACCAAGGGGGTGGCCAGAGCTGAGCCCCGGGAGGAACCAGAGAAGATGGAGATGGAGGAGCAACCCCCCGTGGGGAAGAAGGAGGCCCAAGGAACAGAACTGGAGGAAGTGGATTTGGAGAACAAACCACCCACACCACCCTTGCACCGCTTTCCATCCTGGGTAAGAAACTCCCTCAGGAACAGGACAGAGGGGCCTGGCTGATGATATGACCACTTTTGTGGTGCCCAGACCACCCCACCCACAAGGAGTGGAGCAAAGACTTCTGACGATCAGATGGTGGCCGGATGTTTCCTGAGCTTGGACCACAGCCAAGCTGCGTGCCTATTTTCTCATGTAATCTTTGTGACTTTCCAAGGAGGTTCGGTGTGGTGGCTAAGAGCACCTAGGATCAAACAAGAAGGATTGAATCACTAGCTCTGTGAGTTAGCACGAGCTGCTGAACCTCCCTGCCTCAATTCCCCTCTCCGTAAAATAGGGATAGTAGTACCTGCTTAGAGAAGGCAGTGGCATCCCACTCCAGTACTCTTGCCTGGAAAATCCCATGGACAGAGGAACCTGGTAGGCTGCAGTTCATGGGGTCGCTAAGAGTCAGGCACGACTGAGCGACTTCCCTTTCACTTTTCACTTTCGTGCATTGGAGAAGGAAATGGCAACCCACTCCAGTATTCTTGCCTGGAGAATCCCAGGGACAGAGGAGCCTAGTGGGCTGCTGTCTATGGGGTCGCGCAGAGTCGGACACGACTGAAGCGACTTAGCAGCAGCAGCAGCAGTACCTGCTTTACAGGGTTGCCCTGAGGATTAAGTGTGTTAATGTGTGTTTGATGAGTAGTTGCAGTGGTGGCTCACAGCAAGGGGAGAGGTTGTTGGAAACAGGGCAGGGGCCAAGAGAGGTTAGAATACCACCAGAACCATCCCTCCTCTTGTTCACTGCTATCTTGTAAATCCAGATGGTTTGGAGTCCTAAAGCAGAGGTGGGCAGTAAGGGAGCATTCGGCAAGAGGGCTCAGCTCCTTCCGTCCATGAGACAGGATCACTCTTGTCACTTTAGGGAACCATAATGGCCAGAAAACCCAACGTCTCTTCTTGGGTGGGACCAGCTGGGCAATAACCACATGGGAAAAATTGAGACTGAAAATTGTGGGAAGGCCGTTTCTCAATCTGAGTAAGTCAGATGGACTTATTAAGAGGAACTTATTAAAGGAACTGATTTAGAGTTCCTTTTTCTGATAGTCTGCAAAATAACCTTGTGAGTTAGGCATCATGGGCTGTGTGCTCAGTTGCTTCAGTCATGTCCCACTCTTTGCAACCCTATGGACTGTAGCCCACCAGGCTCCTCTGTCCATGGGATTTTCCAGGCAGAAATACTGGAGTGGGCTGCTATTCGCTCCTCCAGGGGATCTTTCCAACCCAGGAATCACACCCGTGTCTCCTGCATTGGCAGGTGGGTTCTTTACCACTAGTGCCATCTGGGAAGTCTGAGTTAGGCATCAGGTAACCTTCTGTGAAACACTCTTGTATTTGTTTAACCTAAATCCCACAAGTTTCACTTTCTGTCTGTGAAGTCAGAGGCCTATCCGTAGTTGAATTCCACAATCACTGCTGCTGCTGCTGCTAAGTCGCTTCAGTCATGTCTGACTCTGTGTGACCCCATAGATGGCAGCCCATCAGGCTCCCCCATCCCACAACCACTACTGGCAGGAATAATCTTTTTTAGGCCTGGTTTTACCACTTGGACCCAATTTATCTGCCTACATAAGCAGAGAATTCCCTGCCCCAGCCCAGTGCCACCCCCACCCCGTAATCCCTCCTTGTTGCCCATCACTTCCCTTCCCTTGCCTGCAGGTACCGCAGGCTCTCATCCCAGCCCTTGCCAGCCCACTCCTCCCTCCCCCACGTGCCCCAGCACTGCTGCTCCTCTCTGGAGTGGCCTTGATGTAGCATCCACCCCGCTTCCCGCCCCAACCCCAAGAACCAGGCCAACACCGTCTCCCGGTTCCTGTGTCTCACATGTCACCTCAGGGGGCCTTTGTTTTCCTTTTACCTTGGGTGGAAAAGAGATATGGAAAAGGATAAGTGGGACTTCTGGGTTGTTAGGGAGGGATCCAAACCCTAAGGAACGCTCCCCAGGCCTGTGGGCCTGCTTCAGAACCAGGGAACCCTGAGGGCCAAGGGAAAAGTTGGGGTGGGCATCCCTGTTGTCTTCTGTGGTGGGGTTCAGGAGTCTGGGTGAGCTAGGACTTTGAGCTTGAAGCCTAACCGTGATATGACATTGTTGCCGTAGGGAAAAAAGATGTCTCAGTTTTTTAACAACTGGCTTACAAAAGGGCACGTCCTTCCCATGGGACTCTCACCTCCTCATTGTCAGTGCCCCAACTTCTAGGGCTCTAAGATGCAGAGAAACAGGTCCTGGTCCCCCCTCCTCCTGAACTTCTTGCCCCAAGGGGAAGGGCCGCAGCGAGGGAGGGAATAAATATCACCTGATGAGCACTGGCTGTATTCTAGGCGTTAGATGTTTTTGTTGATAATTTCATTTGATTGTCACAACAGCCTGAAAGGTATTATTTATTATGCCCATTTTGGTTGGTTGGTTTTAGTCACTAAATTGTGTCCAACTCTTGCGACCCCCATGAACATGGACCATAGCCCGCCAGGCTCCTCTGTCCATAGGATTTCCCAGGCAAGAATACTGGAGTGGGTTGCCATTTTCTTCTCCAGGGAGTCTTCCTGACCCAGGTTTCTCCTGCATTGTAGGCAGATTCTTTACCGACTGAGCCACCAGGGAAGCCCACATTTAGAGCCGTGGAAAATGAGGTCCAGAAATGATGTTAACTTGCCCCCAGATCCCCCCACCCCTACCCTTGGAGGCTAAGCGTAAATGTGGACCCAGGTCTGCCCGTCTCCAAAGCCAAAGGCCGGGATGGGCACAGGGGTGGGTGGGGTGCATGGGCTCTGACCCCCTGCCACCGCCCTGTTCCAGGAGAGCCGGATCTACGCTGTGGCCACGTCCGGCATGCGGCTGTCTGAAGTGCCTGTCAGAAGTAATGCCACCTGCTGCGGTGAGTCCCAAGTGGCTCCTGTGGCGGGCAGGGTGGGCATGCACGGAGGAGAGGACTCTGAGCTACGCCCAGGCCAGGTCACCTGCAGCCCATTCCTTCCCACAACAGGTGAGGTTCAGGTGAAAGCATGTGGCCAGGGCTCCCTTGGAGGGAGAAGGAAGCTGCAGGGCTCTGCTCGTCAAGTGTAGGGTGGGGGTGGGCGTGAATGGAATTGTAGCCAATTACAGAGATGGAAGGGGTTTTGGAGGCGGGGCCTCCAGCAGCCGTCCACCTGTGCTGGCCTTCCCTGCTGCAGCTCGAGGACTGTGGGCTGGAGCCGCCACCCCTTGCCGTGGCCGGAGTCAGCCGCCACAGCGTCCCCACAGTGATGCGAGCGCCGCGTAGTCACATGGCTTGTAACTCACCTTGGCAAGAGTGGGACTGAGGAAGACCTGGCCTGGTATCTGTCACCCGGTCTTTCCGGTCTGTCCAGAGTGCTGTTTGTTTCACGGAATGCTGTCTATGCGGATCTCTCTCCTCCTGGCGCCGCTTTGGCCTCCTCCTTCCCTCCCACCCCTTTCTGGGTTATGTCACGGGAGTGAATCTCATTCCTCTCTCCTGCCCCTCCAGCTTCAAGCCCTCCTGCCCTGGCATCACCTGGACCATTCTCTGGCCTTGTCTACAAGAACGTCACCGTGCCTGTCTACACAGCCCTAAAGGGGGTAAGAAGCCGCTGTTGGAGGAGGGATTGTCCTCCAGAAAGGCCCTCCCTTCACCTCCTGACCACCCCCCATATCTGCAGGCAGTGGCTGGAGTCGAGCTCTAGAGTTAGGCCTCTGAACACACATGTAACTCTGGGCAGGCAGCTCAGTGCCTGCTCCACTCTCCCACTGACCCCCCCATATATCATTTATTAGATTTTTTAAAATCTATTTTTAATTTTTCTTCCAATTTTATTGAGGTAATAAAAACCTAATAAAGGTATTGCTGTGCACCAGGAACTTATATAGTGTTGTAGGTAAATTATACTTCAAAAACAAAGAAACTCATAGTAAAAAAGAGATCAGACTTGTGGTTACTCAAGTGGGAGAACTGAATTAAGGTGATCAAAGGTATAAACTTCTAGTTATAAGAACTAAGTATGTAATGCACAATATGATAAATATAATTTACACTGTTATATGTTAATACATGAAAGAGTAAATCCCAAGAGTCATTATCACAAGGGAAAGATTTTTTTTCTATTTCTTAAATTTTATATCTATATGAGATAATGGATTATTAAGCTTATTGTTGTAAACATTTCATGATGTATGTAAGTCAAACTATTATGCTACACACCTTCACCCCCCACTTGAGGAACCACAAGTCTGATCTCTTTTTTTCTATGAGTTTCTTTGTTTTTGAAGTATAATTGATCTACAACACTATATGAGTTCCTGGTGCATAGCAATATCTTTATTCGGTTTTTATTAGAAAAATTCTACATTTACAAAAATGTGAAAGATTATGATGGAGGGCAAAGTAAAAAGTTAGAGGTTAAACCAGTGCCTGGTCCACCTCTTCTCATCTTTTCACACGTCTGTCCCAGAGACCAGTGGGGTTCCATCCTGAATTTTTTATGTGTTCAAACATGTATTCCCATATATACTCCCATAACTTTTCTACATTTTAAAAAGACATCTATTTATTTGGCTGCCTCAGGTCTTAGTTACAGCCCATGGAATCCTTACTACATCGTGTGGCATCTTCCACTGTGGCCCGTAGACTCTCAGTTGCTCCACAGCCCGTGGAGTCTTAGTTCCCTGACCAGGGGTCAAACTCACGTCACCTGCACCGTAAGATGGATTCTTAACCCCTGGACCATCGGGAAGTCCCTATATATATATATATATATATATATTTTTTTTTTTTTTTAACAAAAATCAGATATTGCTACAACATGTTTTCATATACTTTTTTGATCTGCTTTTGTTACTGTTTTTTGAAATCATAACAGTAATACTTTGTAAAACTTGTTTGTAGAAGGATAAAAAGCCCAAAGTGAAATTTCCTCTTACATTGCTTTTCCCTTATTCCTAACCCTAGAGGCAACGATCACTGATAGTTTGGTGTTTATTCTGTAGTGCCCTCTGATGCATTTACAGACTTTCTGTCCCTCTCTCGCACGCGCGCACACAGAGGATGACGTCATACATGTCAGTCTGCCCATTGCTTTTGCACCCAGCCCTGTGTCAGGTCTTCCTGCCTCGCCTCCACAGGCAGCACAGCTCTGCCTCCCTTTTTAGGGCTGTCCAGTATCCCTGGTATAGATGCCCCATAATGACTTTAACTTGTCCTCCCCTGATTCACAATGTGGGTCATCTCTATCTCTAAAATCAATGTTGTGATGAACATCACCTTGCAAATACTTCTCTGTGCACTTATATATACATATTTCTGTAGGACCTAGTTCTAGAGGTGAAATTTATGGGTAGATAATATGCATGTTTTAAATCTTGACAGGTAGTGCCAAATAACCTTCTAAAAAGATTTTATCGCACTATAGAGAGTATCCTTTTCCACACAGTTTCCCCAACATTGAAGTAATTGGTCTTTTAAAATTTTTACCATTATCTCTCGATTTGTCATCCCCACCCACTTTTAAAGCTCAGGTCTCACCCTTGGCCCGTGGTGTGGTTTTCTGGCCCCCTAGTGGCAGGGAGCAAGGATCCCAGCTGCCAGGTGTTCAGCCCCAGTGGGGCAGCTCCCCTGGGGACCACGTGGTGTGTGGGGGAGAGAGAAGCATGGAGCTGAGGATGCAGGGGTAATGTGATCAGGTCGGGAGGGGACATTTGTCTTTTGGGTGTCCCAGCTGGGTGGAGGCGTCCCCATGCGCTGGATGGGCTGTGTTGGCCACACCGGGGTACATGGGGCTGGAGTGAAAGTGCAGGTGGGCGAGGCTTGCTTTGCAGCAGGAGCTGCAGTGGGGAGGGGGCCTGTCTTGCAGAAAGCCACACAGATCAGCACGGTGCCCTTTGTGGACGAGTCCTCTGGGTCCGATGATGACTGCAGCTCCCAGGCAAGCTTCCGAACTTCACTCCCCTGCTCTGAGTCCAGGAAGACCAGTGGACTGGGCAGCCCCCGGGCCATTAAGAGAGGTAGGGAGGAGGGGGCTGGGAGGGGTGAGAAACAGTGACGGGCCCCTCCTCTCCTCCCACGGGCGATCCTACTTGGGGGTCCCTGGTGGGTGAGGAAGGCCTTGCAGTTCCCAGGCTGGGCTAGCCGGGAGGGTGTGGACCCAGGCCTGGACTCCTCTTCCCTTGGCCAGGTGTCTCCATGTCCTCGCTGAGCTCTGAGGGTGACTACGCCATTCCCCCGGATGCCTGCTCCTTGGACAGTGACTACTCTGAGCCTGAGCACAAACTGCAGCGCACCTCATCCTATTCCACCGACGGGTTGGGCCCCAGCGGGGTGAGCTGGGAGCTCTGCTCCCACCCCATGGGGCCGAGGCAGGGCTGGGTGGGAGCGGACCGCCAGCACAAGGCCCAGGCAGCAGCTGTGGGTTCCCTGGGACTGGTGAAGGGACAGCGGGGCCTGGGGGCTGCCACTAATGATGTGAGGCCTTGGGGAGTGGGCAGGGGGTATGCAGTTAGGAGGTCAGGTGCATTCAGACCCCATCACTATGGCCCAGGGGGCCCAGTGGGCAAGAGGAGTTTACACGTGTTGCCTCTTTAGCGCTACGCTGACCCTGGGATGCTGAGGGCTAACAATGTATTTATTGAGTTCTTAGTGTGCCGGGCACCATGCTCAGGGCTTTGCATATAGTGTCTATTTGTCCTCACGGTCATCTCAGGCTTATTACCCCACCTCGCGGATGAGAAGCCTGAGGCTCCGGTGTGCTGTTGTGCTCTAGAGCCGGCAGTGAGTCCAGGTGGCTCATTCCCCAGCCCTCGCTCCACACCCCTGTGCTGCTCTGTCTTGTCTTTCCCTCCCCCTCCACAGACTCTCCTCCCCCACTCAGTTCATGTTCTCCAAACTCTTCTCTCGCTCTTCCTTGCTGCCTGGAATGGCCTCCTTCCTCCTCTGGGCTCATCTTGAAGGAAAGGCTGATTTCCTTTCAAGGCTGGTTCAGGTCTGGCTCCTGCTGGAAGCCTCCCCTGGCCAGCCTCTCGCTTGTACAGCCCCTGATCCACCACTTTCTCACGGTCATGTGTTGTCTCCCCCTGCCAGCAGGACCACCCACGCTTTATGACTCCTCTCTGCACCCTTAGCTGGGCAGTTCCCTGAAAACACACGTTGTTGTTGTAGTTGCTAAGTCATGTCCGACACACACAGTAGATAATAATTTGTGTTAATTGATGACAAAGCAGTGATTCTGCTGGGCCCTTTTGGCCTGTGTGATGTCCAGGAACCCCAGTGATTTTTCCCCTTCTTGCTCTCCACCCCTCCACTCCTGCAGGAGTCACTGGAGAAGTCGGGCTACTTGCTGAAAATGGGGAGCCGGGTGAAGACGTGGAAGAGGCGCTGGTTTGTGCTGAGACAGGGACAGATCATGTACTACAAGTCTCCGGTGAGACCTTCCTTCCCTGGGCAGTAGGATAAAGTACCCACCCCAGCCCCAGAACTGCATGAGGGACTGGAAGCCGGGCAGAGGGCGAAGGTCTGACAGGTGGAAGAGGCAGCCTGGGCAGGTTCCTGAGGCTCTGAGCCCCACATGGGACCAGGAGTGAAAATAAGCCCTGAGCAGTCAAGGGCACTTCTAGACCGCTTGGCTTGGTGATTTCTTTTTCCTTCGGAAGCTGAGTTCTTCTTATGCCTGGTCCTGTAAATGTACTATTCGTAGGCTGCCCTCACGTGATCTGGGCTGTTTTAACAGGGAAGCGTGTTACCTCCTCCATCTCCTTCCAACACTGTTTGGAATTAGAGACCCTTAGGATCCTGGGACCTAGGAGAAGGCAATGGCAACCCACTCCAGTACTCTTGCCTGGAAAATCCCATGGATGGAGGAGCCTGGTAGGCTGCAGTCCATGGGGTCGCTAAGAGTCAGACACGACTGAGCGACTTCACTTTCACTTTGCACTTTCATGCATTGGAGAAGGAAATGGCAGCCCACTCCAGTGTTCTTGCCTGGAGAATCCCAGGGTCGGGGGAGCCTGTTGGGCTGCCGTCTATGGGGTTGCACAGAGTCAGACATGACTGAAGTGACGCAGCAGCAGCAGCAGCAGGATCCTGGGACCTAGTTTGGCAGGATCTCCCTGGAGGACCAATGTTAATGTTCTTTTTATTTTTTTTTTAAATTTTTTCAATGTTAATGTTTTAAAGAAGGTGAAAAGGCCTGTCTCTTGTGCAACTCCAGTTGATTGTTAGTGCATGCCTTGAGCACCATGTTAAGGATTCTGGGCCTGTACCACTCAATGAGTAGGCATGCTCTGATTGATTAATAATGTCTGAAAAGGATATTGGTGATATACAGGCCACCTGTTGATGACACTTGCTATAAAATGTATAGTAGAAAGAATTTAAGGGCTTTTTAGCTCAGGAATAACTTAGTGGCTTCTTACTCAATTTTTAAAAAGGTTCAAGCTATACTCTTGAGGCCTGGATTAGCAGGACCCATGTCTCTAATCATTGCTCCATTTACTTAGAACCAGGATCCAGAACAAGTTACCCATCATACTGCAGCCCAGGAACGCTTGGGAGGCACTTTCCCCTTTGTGACCTGGAATAAGATTGGAGAGGAAACGGTGGGCTCTGGGAAGGCTCCAGCCTCTTTCCTTCCTTTTTTTACAGAGTGATGTCATCCGGAAACCGCAAGGCCAAGTGGAACTAAACTCCCGTTGCCAGATTGTTCGAGGGGAAGGTGCACAGACATTCCAGGTGAGCGTGCTCCTGGTGGTTGGTGTTTTGCATAGAAGAGGTGCTGGGTTTGGATATGGCTCCAATGAAAACAAAGATGGGGCAAGATGAGCACGTATGGAAGACATGACACTGACGTTTGCATCGCTCATTTGTGAGTTTGAGGAAGGAAGAGGAGGCAGGATGTGAGATGGAGTGAAGTAGGAGAGATATGGAGAAGAAGAGGAGAAGAAGGAAGGCCCGGTAGGCCAGAGTTCTGTGCCACCTCATAGCCGGGCCCCTGTTTTTCCATCCTCCTCTCCCCACCCCCCAGCTCATCTCTGAGAAGAAGACCTACTACCTGACGGCTGACTCGCCCAGCCTGCTGGAGGAGTGGATCCGTGTCCTGCAGAGCCTGCTGAAGGTCCAGGCCATTGGGCCTCCAGCCCTGCCTCAGGGCGGCACCAAGCCCACGGTGAAGGGCTGGCTGACCAAGGTATGGGTGGGGGGATGGGGGAGGCACGTGGGCCTCCTGAGAGTCAGGGGAGCCAGGAGTGAGTCCCGGGGTGGTGGGTCCCCTCCTGACACAGCTTTCTGCAGAAGGTTCCTCACACTGGTTACCTGTGGTCTGAGCCACATAAGGTGATGGTGAATGACTCTCTGGAAAAATAGGGATCAAGGTTGTTAGAGCAACAGCTGGTCTCAAGACAGAGGGGCGAAAGGAATGTCTTGGACCCATTTTGAGATCATTAGAAGTTGCCCCCACCACTGCCTTGTACCCACCACAGCTCAGTATGAATAGAGGGAAGCTGTGACCTCAGTGAGGTAGGCGTGGCCAAAGATTCATAATATCTCAGGCTGCCCTAAAGATGTTTTTTGATTTTTTTTTTTTTTTTTAAGCCTTGCCACTTGGCATGCAAGATCCTAGTTCCCTGACCAGGGATCGACCCCAGTGCCCTCTGTAGCGGAAGCTCATAGTCTTAACCACTGGGCTACCAGGGAAATCCCTAAAGACATTTTAATTAGGGCCTTTCTGGTTGCAGGGAGCTGAGAAGCACTTGTTGACCCCAAGGGAGGGGAGGTTAACAGGGAAGCGCAGTAGCTAGACCAGGGCACTGTCAGGAGTGATACGTGAGAAGCTCCGTGCTCGGGGCTCTTCCTCTGCCTGCCTGTTCAGTCTGGGTTCACAGCCCTCCTCTGCCCAGGTGGGCATGATTACATTTGCCCAAGGGCTTCAGCCCATGATGGCCCTGCCCTCCCAACTCTAGCCCTTGCTGACTAGCAAGTTCTTCTTGTGGTCATATTCCTGGGACAGGACATCTGGTTGGCCAGGTTGACCTTTTAATGGCAGCTTGTATGAGGATGAATGAGGGTGTGGTGGCCATGGACCCTTGCTGTGAAAAGGCTGGTTCCATTAGTCGAGAATCTGGGTGGCATCTGAGTTTGACCTGGAATTGACCTAAGGGTCTAAGTTGAACCAGGGGTTTTGAGATCTGTCTCCTCGTGGCTTCTCTTTGCCAGTCCCAGATTTACTTCTGGGGTCATCTGATTCTGATAATGCTGGTCCACTTCTGACCTGCAGGTCAAGCATGGCCACTCCAAGCTGGTCTGGTGTGCTCTTGTTGGGAGAACCTTCTACTACTATCGAAGCCATGAGGACAAGGTACTTCCTGGCCTCCCAATAGCTTCCCCCAATCTGCATTCCTGTGGCTCCGTGTCCTGATGGAAGGCCCCACCCCAAACCCTATAACCAGTACAAAGCTAGTGGCCGGATCCCTCTCTTGAGTGTGTGACCAGTGTGCAAGGCCCACAGGTTGTTTTTGTGTGGTGTGTCTGTGCTCCTCCAGGCCTGTCTCCTCTTCCCCATCCTATCATCCATCCACCTCCTTGATCCCCAGCCCTATAAGCCCAGAGATTCAGAGAGAGGAGACTCCTCCATCCCTGCCAGCCCTCCCTTTCATGCAAGGCTCCTGTCTGCAGCGACCCCTGGGCCGTCTGCCTGTGCGGGACGCGCGCATAGAGGAAGTAGATAGATCCTGCGACTCAGACGAGGACTACGAGGCTGGAGGAACCCGGCGGTTGCTGTCCTCCCACTACACACTGGTGATCCACCCCCCAGAGCACAGCCCCAGCTACCTCCTCATTGGCACAAAGCATGAAAAGGTGAGGGAGGGACTGGGCCTCCGTGGCAAAGCTCAACCCTTCGATTCTCATCTTCCTTCCTTCTTCCCTGAGAGTCCCAAAATTCAAATTTATTTTCCTCCTAGACATGTTGGCAACTTGTATTTCCTGATTGGGAATATTCCTTGTACTGTGTTCATTCCCAGTGACCAACATCTCTACACTGGGGCCATGAGATGGAGGGGACCACAAGCTTAGGAACTTAGGTTCATGTTCATTTGATCCCAAGTCTTTGCTCTTAGAGACCAGTGGCCTCAGCTTGTGCCAACCAAGCAGGCTGAGCATCACCCTGGACTTGGCCCCTTCAGGGAAGCTCCCTTGGAGGTCCTGCCTCCATTCTCTCCCAGCCCAGCCCCATCAGCTGGCTTTCCGTCCGCTTCCAGGATACGTGGCTTTACCACCTCACAGTGGCTGCAGGTGGCAGCAGTGCCAAGGTGGGCACTGCCTATGAGCAGCTCATTGGAAAGCTGATGGATGGTGAGGGAGACCCAGGTAAGGCAAGGGTGGCCATCACTGCTGGGTTGCAGGGCAGTGGCTGAGTAATTGGTGGTTGGGAACCCCAAGAAAGCACGACCGCACCCTGAAGCTGTTTGGAAACCATCTGAGCCACAGAAGGGCGTTCGTGTCCCATGCTCCAGGGCTTTGTTTCTGGTGAGGATACTGGGGAGACCACTCAGTATCTGGGGGAGTTGTCTGGAGAGCAGACACTTGGTCAATGTTTTACTTTGTTCCCTGCAACTTTGCTGGCTGGACAGAGGGTTGAGGAAAGAAGGTGGCTGGTTAATCTGTAGTTAGAGGTGGTTAATAAATGAAGTTAGGATCAGGCTGACTTGAGCCTGGGGCATTTAGAAGTCTGTATTTTGCTACTGATTCTCAGGACCCTAAGGACCTAAGGGTTCCCAGCACACACACACTGCTCCACTGCTGCTTCAAGGCTTGTTTGTTCCAGGCTGATACACATTCCTCTATCCAGACCTGATGCTGCAATGAGGGGGCCTCCCTTGCACGAGTGTGTGCACACACACACACACTCTTACATTCAGATATCCACGCCTTGCACACTTACTCCTACTGCAGCCCCACGAGCAAAGCAGTAGCTGGCTTCCTGTAAGCTGTGCTTCTGAGTGTGCTGAATAAATGCAGTGCACACCTGCCCAGCCCATGCTCTGAGTGTAAAGGCAGCACAACCCGTGTGTCCAGACTGAAAGCCCTGTCTTCCCTGTAGATCAGAGCGGGGGTGGGGTGGGGGCACGTTCCCTCCGCACTGCTGACCCCGCTGCTCTCTGATGCTGTGCTCTGGGCAGACTCCCCCCTCTGGAGGCACCCCATGCTGTGCTACAGCAAAGACGGGCTGTACACCTCCCTCACCACCCTGCCCTCCGAGGCCCTGCAGACGGAGGCTGTCAAGCTCTTCAAGGTAAAGTGGGAGCCGAGCCCAGGCCCACAGACTGGCGGTTGGCACCCTTGCCCTGCATCTCGGCTCTGGCCAGAGCAGTTTTGCCCACCATGGTGGTAGAGACCCAGGCAGTTTAGCGGGTAGCTTACGGAGAGATCTGAAGAGGACGGGAGATAGTCCTTCAGGGTTCCCACCGTGTCCTTTATGGGGAAGATACTGGAAGCTCTGGGATGTCACCCCTGGGCCTTTGAAACGAAGAGCTGCCCTCCTCCTGGAGTGCACAGTGGGAAGGGGCAGGTTTCTGTTGCTTCTGGACCTGAGAGGTTCTGGCCTATTTTAGGATGTTCTTTGTTCCCCTCTGAATATTCTATCTTTTTAAAAAATGAATATGTCTTGTTTATGTAATGGGAATACTTAAAGAAGGAAAGATCCTCTCCCAAAGTAGCCATCTCAGAAAGCATAGATATTCTCAAGCAGTAACGATGCTCCCTCTGAAAAAGCGCTGTCCGCAGTGAGCCGGGGCCCCCCTTGAGCTCTCAGGGGGTGTGGGGGACAGGCCAGTCTGTCCCAGCCACAGAGGACAGTCGTCAAGGAACCGCCCGAGCCTGCCGTCATCTCCCTGCAGTCCTGCCAGCTCTTCATCAACGTGCCCGTGGAAGCCGCCTCGGTGGACTACCACGTGTCCCTGGCACAGACGGCGCTGCAGGTCTGCCTGGTTCACCCCGAGCTACAGAGTGAGATCTACTGCCAGCTCATGAAGCAGACCAGCTGCCGCCCGCCGCAGAAGTGCTCCCTCATGCAGGTGGGCATCCCTGGGGCAGAACAGCCGTGGGCCAGGGCTGCCCAGGAGGTAGGAAAGGTGGAAGGAGGTGACTGGGCACATATCCTCCGAGCTTGGCAGCCAGCAGGTGGCCTCGGGGCACAAAGCTGTCCCCCTATCCTCTCTGTGCCCCTCCTGGATGTCCACACACAGATTGTGTGACTGCAGTTCTGGACGGAGCCTGGCCAAGCTGGCCCTCCCGGTGCCTATAGGAGGTTGGGGGCTGTGGTTTGGAGGGGCTGCTGAAGGCTCTTCAGCTCAGGACCGTGAGGGCGGTGGTGCGCAGACCCAGCAATCACCCTGCACTTCCTTCCCCCCAGTGCTGGCAGCTCCTGGCTCTGTGCGCCCCCCTCTTCCTGCCTCAGCACCACTTCCTCTGGTATGTCAAGCAGCAGCTCCAGCGCCATGCAGATCCCAGGTGAGATAGTGCCCCTCTGGCATTACTGACAGGTGTGATCAAGAGGGACACTGGGGGAGACCAGGATGGATCAGATCGCCCCTGCTCCCTGGGGTTTGTGTGGTGGCCATGGAGACTTTGCCCATCAGCACGTACACTCATGGGCACATGGCGATCCGGGCATGCTGGGCTCCTCTACATGCCAGTCCACATAGGCATGGGTATTTTGTGGGGGCTTTCATGTGAAGCTACAGTGCCCCCACATCCCCATATTTTCATTCTGTTGCCATGTTTTGGGGCTCCTGCAGAAAATAGCCATGCCACCAGCCTGCAGCAAATAGACCCCAAAAGACAAACACCCCAGACCAGTCTTCGGGGCTCCTATCACAGCCTCCCAGCTGTGGGTTCAGTCCTACAGGTTATGTGTCGGTAGGGAGCCTGGGGTGAGTGGATTCCCCAGTGTTCCTTTTTCCCTTCACCTGTCTTTTTAGAAATGAAACTGGCCAGTATGCCACGTACTGCCAGCGGGCAGTGGAGCGGACGCTGCAGACCGGGGAGCGGGAGGCCAGGCCGTCGCGCATGGAGGTGGTGTCCATCCTGCTGCGGAACCCTTTCCACCACTCTCTGCCCTTCAGCATCCCCGTGCACTTCGCCAATGGGACCTACCAGGTGACGGGGCTGCTGCGCTCCCTGAGCTGAGTCTTCTCATGTCACCAACCCAGAGGAGAACACCTCTGGGCCAGAGGGTGCTGAGCCTCCGTAGGCCCAGCAGATCTTAACAGGCAGACCAGCTGAAGCACAGGCCTGGTGTTTAGAGGGCGAGTGGGGCCATTTGCGCCAGTGTGGAGGGAGGAAGGGGCTGAAATCGCAGAAGTGCTTCAGTGTTCGGGGCCTGGGAGGTGGATCTTTTGAACCCACTGCACGAACAGGGAAGCTGAGACACTGACCACCAGAGTGGCCTGGGAAAGGGCCCCCCAAAAGTGTTTATAGCATGTGGAACTGCAGTTCACTGTGGTCAGGCTCCTCCCTTAGGCACTCACCACTCCACATGGAAACCAGCTTCCTTTGGCCTTTGCAATCGCCCTTTCAGACTTCCTGGTAGCTCAGCCTGCAATGTAGGAGACTTAGGTTTGATCCCTGGGTTGGGAAGATCCCCTGGAGAAGGAAATGGCAACCCGCTCCAGCATCCTTGCCTGGAGAATTCCATGAACAGAGGAGCCTGGCGGACTACAGTCCATGGGGCTGCGAAGAGTCGGACACGACTAAGCGACTTTCACTTCACTTGCTTCTTTCAGTCACGCCTTTCCACTTCCTGGGCCCTGACCCCTCCACTGGCCCCTCTCCTGGCAGGTGGTGGGTTTTGACGGCTCCTCCACCGTGGACGAGTTTCTTCAGCGGTTAAACCAGGAGACAGGCATGAGGAAGTCCTCCCATTCGGGCTTTGCCCTTTTCACGGACGACCCTGCTGGCAGGGACCTGGAACACTGCCTGCAGGGGCGTGTCAAGGTGATGCCCCCACCCCCAACCAACTGAGTCCCTCCTGCGCTACCTTGGCCTTCAGGATTTTGTGTTCCCAGCCTGTTGGAGACTAGCCCGAGGCATTCCCCCAGGCCAGCACTTCTGTGCCACCCTAAAATGAGCCCATAGAGGCAGAGTTGTCTCTGCCCTTGTCTCTGGAGAGATCTCTACATCTCTCCCTCCCTTGAGAGGCTTTTTAGGTTCCAGGGGAAAAGCTGCCTCTCAGCTCAGTGTTGGAAGGACAGGGAGGCGCTTGTCAGCATCAGCCCGACCCGGGCAGAGCCCCCTGCCAGTTCCAAACACACACGCATAGACAGACAACTGTATGCTGGACCCAGCAGATGTTGTGTTGCACACTGGCCACTCACTCTTACCTCAACTGCCAAGGCCCCTACTGTGCTTGTAGTTTCCATCATAAAGAGGTAGATCCTTATGGTACTTCTATATGGACTTTGAGTGGGATTCGAGCCCTGTGTTGCATTAGGGTCTGGGCTTAGAGCTGCAGGGCATGCTGGCTGTTGGTGGCAATGTGCTGGAGCAGTTGATGAGGAAATGAGGGTTTGGCTTCAGTGTCTGCTTTCTCTATGGTGACAGGACAAAGGCTTCTGTAGTCTTTTACCATTGCCTGGAAAAACTATGCCATGTACCTTCTTTGTAAATGCCTGGCATCTGTAAGGCTTTGTTACATAGGAGGCCTCTGGTAATACTTGTTGAAGAGGAGAATGGCAGCTGGCGGAAGGAAAGTGGAGCTGGTGGTAAGGGGCCATGTTTTTTGACTGGGGCCACCTTGGGAGGTGGCCTCAGATGTTAAGGCCGTGGGGGGCAGTGTTCCGTGGTTTGCTGCTCACACTGCAGGCAGAGCTCCACCTCTGTCTATAAGGAAGTCGCTGGCACCCTGGGTCCCGGGAGCATGAAGCCCTCTCAGCCTCCAGATGGAGAATGATCATTCTGCTCTGCCTGGGTCCAGGCATGACTGGACCTTCTTCCCCTCATCAGGGGCTTTTCTGACTTTGCTCTTTTGCATCTTGCAGATCTGTGATGCCATCTCCAAGTGGGAACAAGCCCTGAAGGAGCTGCACACCGGAAAGTCTGAGGGCGGCACACGTGTTGTGAAGCTCATGTACAAGAACAGGTCCTGAGGGCTGCCAGGGGGGCACCGAGCATGAGGGCTGCTGCTGGGTACAGCTCCTCACTTTTGTACTGGAGGCCTGTCCTTCACAGACAGGCCCACAGATATAACACTGCCTACTGGTCATTAGCTGGGGGCCCAGGCTGGCTCTGCTGTTCTCTGTGAGACCCTGGACAGCTCAGGCTTTTGGTCCCTGTACTGTATCTGCACACTCACACATGCCTGCAAACACACACACACACACCCCTGACCACCAGCCAGCTTCCTCAGGTGGCTACATGTGCTACATTGAGAGAGGAAGATTTTGAGCACTGGATATTTAAGGCTAAAGAATAAATTGCTCCTGTGCCAATTCCAGGAAATACAGGAGCCATCCTGACTTTATATCACTTTGAGTAAGAAAATTTCATCTCAGATATGTCTCCAGGCAAATAATTTCCATTAGTCACTTGGAATCTTACCTCATCCAGTTCCCTAATGAACTATGAAAAGGGGGCTTCCCAGATGGCGCTGTGGTAAAGAACCTGCCTGCCAATGCAAGACACCATGGGTTCAGTCCCTGGGTTGGAAAGACCCCCTGGAGGAGAGCAAGGGAACCAAATCCAGTATTCTTGCCTGAAGAATCCCATGGACAGAGGAGCCTGGCAGGCTACAGTCCATAGGGTTGCAAAGAGTCTGAAGCGACTTAGCATGCATGCATCAGGTACCAGCTTCCCCTCTCCTAATCCAGTAAGTCTAAAGGTGAATTCAGAATTAACCACACACTACTGCTGCTGTGAGATCTGGTGGCCCTGTATCTTCTCTGTGTCATGCTTAGTTAAATTTTCTGGAGGCAGTGGAAAACAGACTCACAGATGGTATAAAAAGAGTAGTTTCTTTCTTTGGAAATCAAGATACACAGATGCAGAGACAGCCTCATCCGTTCGGGATTCCAGTTCAGTCCTGGCTTCTCTTTCTCTCTCCTGTAGGCTGTATTTTCGGAGTCAAGTCAAAGGTGAGACAGAGCGAGAGCGTCTGCTGCTCGCCTGCCAAACTAACGGGGAGATAGTGGCAGGGAGGTTTCCTGTCAACAAGGAGCTGGCTCTGGAGACGGCGGCCCTGATGGCTCAGGTGAGGTTCTGTTCAGGAGTCAGGAGGGTCGGGGACCGTCTTGGACTCGCAGGCAGGATGCACCACACGGGGGAAACAGAAGGTTCTGCAGGTTCTGAGGTGCCAGAGAGGGTGGCCTTGCTGACGCCTTACCTAGTAGGGCACCTCACTGCAGACACCGAGAGCACGGAGCCCAGGGCCTAGGTTTGAATCCAGCCACCTAACTGCTATGAGATCTTGGCCAACGTACTTTGCTTATCTATGCTTTAGTTCTCTTTTGTATTCTGAAAGCAAAAATCCCTTACGGCCGCCCCTACAGTGTTGTACTATGAGTCTTAGATAATGTATGCTGTAAAATGTGTACTCACCAGCTGTCAAACGCTGCAGTGAGAGCTGGGGAAAGGAACGTGCATTCAGGCTTTGACTCTTCTTCCTGTTACCTTTAGGAGGCTGTCTTGCCAAAGGCATCTGGGATGCCTTCTTGTTTCCCCTAAGAGTCTGGGTTTATATGCTGGAGAAGGGGAAATAATAACAGTTGATCTTTAATAAACATGTACTGAGCGTTTTATATGCATTACCCTGTTTAGTTCTCATCCTTACTTTGTAGGAGAGTAAACTGAGCAGAGTTTAACCTGATTGTGGTCTCGAAGCTGGTAAATGGCAGAGCTGGAATTTGAGTCAAGCATCTGACTCCCATGGCCACATTTGGAACACTGCTATACTGTAGGATCTATAGCATCTTCTGCCCTCTATCCCATAGTTTGGGATTAGAAGCCAGAATTTCTGTAGTGTTGTCTGCCACTGATTAGCTATGTCTTTGGATAAGGCACTTAACTTCAGCTCCAAAATGAATGTTGAATTTGACAATCTTTAATATTCTCGGACCCTAAGATTTTTTCTCTGGTGTCTGGGGAGCTTGAGATAAAGGGTCTGTTCACAAGAAATGTTTTTTTCCCATCCATTCCCTCCTCACCGATAAAGGAATGAAATGATGGTTTATTATACCTCTCTCAGCAGGCCCCCACCCACACCCTATCCACATCCAATTTCCTGACTTGTCCCTCCGCCGTGCTTCTATTGCAGGTAGAGTACGGGGACTTGGAGAGGCCCATCCTTCCAGGACCTGGGGGTACACCCTCTGCCAAGGCTCAGCATCACCTCCAGCAGGTCCTGGACAGGTTCTACCCAAGGCGCTACAGACACGGGGCCTCCCCTGAACAGCTGAGGTAGGCTGCAGGATCTTGCAGGGAGTCACTGTGGGGAGGGCTGCAGAGTTGGGGAAACCTCAGAGCTGTGACAGAAATATGGCACCCTGTCTCTCCGTCCATCCAAACCAGGCACCTGGCAGATCAGCTGACCACGAAGTGGGCGGCACTGCAAGGCTGCTCCTCTCCTGAGTGCATCCGCATCTACCTGACAGTGGCCCGGAAATGGCCCCTCTTTGGTGCTAAGCTCTTTGCTGCTCAGGTAAGTGTGAGCGTTTCCAGTGGAAGGAGTGGTTACCATCCCATCTGGAAGCCCACCATACCATCAGAAACTCCCTTAAGTTTCTCAGGGATTCCATCAGGTTTGAGCCAGTTCAGTCTGTAGCGCCTGCCTGCACACTAGCAACCACTAGGGGTCGCCATCTCTCCACCCATTTCTTGCCTGCTGCAAGCTTTCCCTGGTCCAGAGCAGTTGTGACTCATTGCTTTTGGACCAGGATTATTTCTGGGTGACCCTCAACTTTCCTTTATTGACTTCTTTCCCAATCCTACCCCTGAAAAAAAAAAATTATAGGGTCAACTAATTCACAGCAGGGTTCAGACTTGATATGACGTCCCTCTCAAGAATGCTTTCATTTGAAAAGAAGTTTGAAAGGACGTATTAGTATCATAACCTAAACAAACACACCTCCACCGACCTGGAGTTGCCACGGGGAGTGTGACTACTCAGGCAGAAGTTCATTTCTCCTGCATGAAGGCCAGGTGGCCAACAGTAACTCAGCTGGAACTCTTCTTCACTGGGTATCTGGTATGTGTGAACTTTGTACATAATCACACAGAGTGTCCTGTCCTCGATCGTGATCCTGTTCACCGAGGGTACAGATCAGACAGTAGACATTCACTCATTCATTCAGCGAAGAACTGTTGAGCTCCGATTATATCTCATGCATTGCGCTGGTTGTTTGGGGCTGCAAGATGTAAGCAAATCCGACACAGTCCTTGCCTTCATGGAGCTTCCTATCTAGTAGGGAAGGTCCACATTAATTAAATAATAATTCTCTCTCTACATATATAATTTTTTACAAGTTGTCACAGTGCTATGAAGGAAAAGTACAGGGGTGTTATAAAGGCATATAACATGGGGACCCTCTTGGCCTGGAAGGTTGGGGAAAGCTCCTGATGAAAGAGACATGTCCATCTCTGTTCCCAGACTTCTGGGTAGAAGAGACAGGAGATCTAGATTGCCCTCATGCAGCTCTGGCAGGGAAAACTAGTCATTCTAAGACTTGCCCACCAAATAGTCAGTTTTCTCCCTGGTAGGGCCTAAAGCCTTAAAGGTTGCATTATTGTTTTCCTGATTTAAAAAAAAAATAATCCCTAGAAAATTGGTTGAAGCAGAATGCACTGGAGCTGGAAGAAACTGTGTGGAACGCTTTCAGTTTCTGAGAGCCAGAAACTGAAGACAGCCTGTTCTCCATGCTTGTGACGGAACAGCCAGGGCTGGCCTCTGCTCTGCAGCAGGAACAGAGTGTGCTGTGCTCTGTTTAGGAGCCAGGTGGGCTGTGGGTACTGCAAGAAAGTGATACCCTTCCCCACTCAGCGTAGTTCATAAGCGGCCAGAGCTCCAAGCCAGACGCCTCCTGCCACGAGCAGACTCTTTATCCAGTGTGCTGCACAAATATCATCATCTGTGTTTTCTAAAAGGAGATAAAAGTTGGAAATCACTGCCTAGCAGATCGCTGGATGTGCCTTCCACTTCAGAAAGCTCTAGTGGTTCAGAATCCTAGCTGTTACTCGGTCTGATGGGATTTTCCTGTTCCCCCAGCCTGCACAGCTGTCTTCCAAGGAGAGTGCTCTGGTGTGGATTGCTGTGAATGAAGATGGAGTCAGCATCTTGGACCACAACACTATGGTATGGGAGGGTGAGGGCTAGCTCCCTGGTGGCTCCTCTCTGCACTCAAGAGTCCTGAGCTGAGTGACCGTGGTTGCTCTGCCCCCACTACCCCCACCCCCACCCCAAGCACTGCTGTCTAGTCTAGACACAGCTGTAGACATTTGAATGGAGCTCTCCGAAGTGTGGCCGCTTCAGACTTCTCTCTCCTGGTCTGACAAGACTCCCAGCTCAGGAGGCAGGGGGAAGCTACCCAGGAACTAACTGGATCGCTTCTCACAGCAACTGCAAGTCACCTATCCCTACTCTTCGGTGACGACCTTTGGTGGCTGCCGAGATGACTTCATGCTTGTGATCAGATCCCTTCCAGACCAGAGCTCTGGGAAAGGCCACGTTGAGAAGTTGATCTTCCGGATGGCTGCTCCCAAGGTGGGCCTGAAAGCTGCTACAACATTTGACTCTGATCGAGTATGATGAGGTGGGCTTGGAGCACAGAAAGGAAATTGGGGTTATGATAATACCCCAGAAGGGCCCCGCCCCGAAGAAAAATGTTTGGCCTTGTCTCTCATCAGTACTCCTGAGGGTGCTGGGCTGGTAGGTAGAGGGGCTGGTGGGGGCACTCCTCACGTTACTTCTTCTGTCAGCCACAGCACTGGGCGGCTTGAGCTGGGGGCCTCTAGCTGCTCGTCCTTGTAGCAGGCCAGGCCCAGGCCCAGGGCGGCTTTCTCCTCCAGGCGCTCTCCCCTTGCCTTGTGCTATCCCAGCACTTGTCACAAGTGGGCCAGTCAGCACAGGCTCCCCCTTCCCTGGGTTCTGAAGAAGCCCAAAGACCTGTTTCGCTTTAAGGGCCTTGTTCCTACTCGGTACAGGAAATGTTGATTGGCAAAAATAACAATTCCAGAGACTCTGAAACCGAAGTTCTGATTTATAGTTTCTGGCTCCCTTCTGAGCAGCTGGAAACCCTGTTGTCTTAATGCTAAAGCTGGAGTTTAACAAATCTCCTCCTCCTTTTAATACTATCCCTGCCGAAGGAGAGGACACGCAGGTCCCTTCCTCCAGGGAGGCCGCCTGTCCCGGCTTGGAGACAGCCAAGCGGAATGTTGGTCCTCTTGTTTTCAGGAGGTACCATGGACTCCAGACGCCCATTTCACTGGTTGTCTGAACCTCACCAGTAATGATCCCCCGCTTGGACATTTCCACCCTGGGTGGGTATTTAAGAGACAAACCAAAGCCCAAGAAGCTTATGTACCCAGTGCAACAGCTAGTGAGAGAGAGCCAGAATTCAAGCCAAAGCTAATTCCATTCCTTCATTTCTCTGTTGTCTCCTTAGATTGCAGAGGTGACCTTCATCTTGGCCAGCTACATGAACCACTGCTCCACAACTGTGAACCCACCCTCCACCCCCGCTGCTGCCTGCCAGCCATGGGAACTGGATGGACGACAGTTCTTTGCTTCTGTTCCCTGTGCTGCCAAGGGGCCAACGTTGCTGTGAATATTTCTCTTGCCCCTTTCCCCACCACCAGCTGGTGCCTCTGGGATTAGACGTGTATCCTCGGGTGTGATACTACTGTGATGGGTCTGATAGCCCCCGCAACCCACCCCAGTTGTTCTGTGAAATGTGTACTTCAGTGTCCACTTTACTCTCCAGGTGCCTTATCATGTTCCAGGGCCGACCTTTAAAAATCCAGACCCAGTATAAAAACCACGTCCCTCCCGCACACACACACAAATACTGAGCTGCAGATGCTATTCGGTTCTAGACGCAGGGTTGCCCGCTGCCCCTGGTCACTGAGGGCATCAGTGCTGTACGTCAGCTTTCCTGCACTGCTGCTCTCAGGGAGACTAGTGTTTTTTATATTGTCTATAGTCCTCACGCAGGGATTTATACTTGAAGTTTTCCTGACATCCCTGAACGGGAGAGAACTAGAATTTCCAATTCACTTGAACTTCAACAAAAGCCTGGAACTCACTCAGGCTGGACTTCCTTTCCCACACGGGATAGGTGTTGGCGGGGCTGGAGACAAAGGAGTCAACCCACCTTTCCCCTTCCCCTGCTACACACGAGGCATCAGTGGCGCCCTTCTGGGGCGGCAGCCCCTGTCCCTGCAGGACAAGGTGCTGTCCCCTGAGAGTGGAGCTGGTCTCCTCACACTGGACCGTCAGCGCAACTGAGTACAAGCAAGGGCAGGGGTGGGTCCACCCTGGCCTCTCCTCATCTCATTTTAACGACTGGACAGGGCTCAGCGAAGGCTGTGCTTATTACTGTAGAAGGTGGGCATCACTTATTCCCCTGCTCATTGCAAGACCAAGCAAATGCATCCTGCTCTTTGCTACTCTGTGAGGCCACCAAAAATGACTCAGAAACAGAAGATCCCCCTCCAGGCTTCTGAGCCTGGATTTGCTTAAGACTTCTGGTGAACTTACACTGGGAATTAGTTTGAGGGCAGAGCACACACATGTGTTATCTGATGCCTGACTGAAAATTTCTTTCACCTTTTGCCTTCCTGATGATGCCAATATCTCCCCACCCCCGAGACCTGCTGTTGAGTACAGAGATGATCTTGTCTCCGCCCTCCCCTGACAGGAAAAAAAAAAAAAAAAAAAGACGAAAGAGTTCATTTATACTCTGATTTTCCAACACAGGAGAAACTTTTATTTCATAGCTCTAAGGCAGCCTTATCATTTTTCAATAAAGTGCTGAACAAAAAAAAAAAAGTTTAGCAATAGCATCTATGAACCAAGCCTTTAACCCCAACAAAGTGTGTGGTGGGGGCACACTGCAAAAACTGCAAGGCTGGAACTAGTTTATCTGAACACCTCAGCTGCTGTAAAGCTTTCCCTCTCACCCTTTAAACCGAGAAGCATGGTGAAAAAGGCAGCACATCAGAGCGTCTGCCTCTTTTAAATGAAGTGGACTTTGCTAGGCTGGCAATTTTATAGTTGCCTCCCAATTTGGTTTCTCCCTTTCCCCCACGATTTGGGATTTAGCTGAGACATTTCTACCTCGAACAAGTCACATGTCATATGTCCCACTGGCTCCTGAATAACCCTTCCAGGGCTGGTGTAAAAGGCACAAGTTACAGCTCTGGTTTTGTAATATCTTGAGAATCTCTAAGGCAAATAAGGATATTATCCTATTGGATAGGATATTATCCAAATAAGGATAATATCCTATTAACAAGGATATTATCTACAGGACCCTGTACAGAACTACCCTGTACAGAACACAGGAGCTAGGTGGACAGAGATTAGACTTTTGTAGGACATTGCTTCCTACTAACCAGTCCCTGAAGGACTTGCTTTTTTCTTTCTTAACTTTTATACAGGGACACTGCACAGTTGGAACAATTATCTTTTTCAAAAGAGCTGAGGTCAGGAGTTAAAATAAAAAAATCCCAAAGAAAAAGTAAGCAGGAATGGAGCTGTTCCTACTGAGTTTAGAGGGTCAAGCTGTTTTCCCTGCCCTTCAGGAATCCTCCCAAGTTTGTTGATTTTATACAAAAGAAACAGCCTTATAAACAAAGGCTTCTATAGTATGTATGTTTATCCTTCTTCAACATGTCTGGGAACCAAAGTCAAATTTCTGTCTGGCTTTTTGTTTCATCCCTCTTGGCAAAAGAAGTTTTTGGAGTCATAGACAAAGCTGAGTAACAAGAGTATTAATGTACTTGACACCCTTGACTGAAATGCCACGATCATGTTTGTCAATAAAAAGCAGCTGTCTGAACCAAGCAGTGGTGTATGTTTTGGAAGAATATCTGTTTATTAAGAGAATCATCATAAAGTAACCCTGTACAGAACACAGGAGCTAGGTGGACAGAGACTAGTCTTTTCGAGGACATTGCTTCCTACTAACCAGTCCCTGAAGGGCTTGCTTTTTTTCTTTCTTTACTTTTATACAGGGACACTGCACAGTTGGAAAAATTATCAAAAGAGCTGATGTCAGTTTCCCATTTTCTATAAATTCCAACAAAAAGTAAGCCTTTGTGAGTGTGCTCACAAATGCGCTTAGTCAACATTACTCCTAACAGTTTCAAGGTCTCCCTCAATTGGTAAAATAAATAAAACCTTACAAAAGGAACAAAATATACATTAATACTTTGCTCAATATCACACAATAAGTTAGGTTTTCAGTCACCTTCTCTATGGCTCTGAGATCTACCACATCCATACTGGTTTCTCAGACTATGTCCACTTGAAGGTTTAAAATACAGAAAATAAGCCAGCCACTGTGGCGTAGGAGGCTCCTCTGGAAGACAGTACTGGCTTTCTGAATGCTGGGACTCACGGGCTCGTTGATGTGGCTTTCTGGTGTGCCAGGATCTCCTGGCAGCTCCTGTACACTTCAATCAAGCAGTCCAGCCGGGGCTTGGCACTCTGAATTCCAAAGGGGAGAAATGCAGAGTGGAGATGAACGTAAGAGACTGATCAGTGGTGCTGTGTCCATGTGCAACCTTGTTCTCACCCACAACCCGGGGTGGTCTAAACGGCATAGGTGTGGGCTCAGAGAGGTGGAAGTTCAGGCCTCACAGGACTTTGCTGGGAGTGATCCCTAACCAGGCCCACAGCCCAGCCTGTGAACTGTGGGAAGCAGGAGCTCAAAAGACAGTTTTTAATCTGTCTAAATTTCATGATATCCGTCTAAGAGCAAGAAAGGGGAGTAACAAGGACAGACCCTCTTGGGAAGTGTCACAAACTGTGAAGCAGCTCTCAGAGACAAGAAGGGCACTTTGATATGTAAATACTGCAAATTATTTTGTATAATGAAATACAATACAATCAAAAGAAAAGCCACAGAATGAGAAAAATGTATGTGGAAAGCATATTTAAAAGTTGGCTACCTAAAATAAATTGTTACAATGCGTAATCAATATGTAGTATCTGCTTAACTAATAGAGGAGATGGATAGTTTAAAACAAGAGAAAATACTGATAGGTAATACAAGGAAATATAAAAGTCTGTTATTTAAAGAGATACAAATTTAGTAACTCTAAATTCCTTTAATATATACTAAACTAAAAAATAGCTAAAACTACTGTTAGACAAGACTACATAAAAAGAAGCACAAATTCCCAAAAGTATGGTAAAGTTGTCTAATCTCTAGAGCCAAATCTCAAACACTATTATATTAAAATCTATGAAAATATTCATAAGCTTTAGTATAATTTTGAGATAAATTCAAAAGAATTTTAGCTTAGCTGCCTTAAATCCTTTGTGGAAAAGGCAGTGAGGCAGAATTAACTGCATACATAATTTACATACCTATAAAATAATTGACTGTAATTATGTTTGTATTAGTATTTTTTATACGAGCAAAACAAAAAATAATCTGGATGTGGTTTTAAAAGCTAGCAAATGATGTGGCTAAATAAACTAATATTTGATATGATGATATAATTATTTAAATAATAAGTATAATGGCTTTTATAGATACATGAAAATATATATATTAAAAAAGCAATTATGGCTGATTTACATTGTTCTATGGCAGAAACCAATTACAACATTGTAAAACAATTATCCTTCAATTAAAAAAGAAACATTAAAGAAAAGAGTTAACTGAAAAAAAAAGCAAGATGCCAAAAGAGCATATAGCAGTCTGTAAAGATTAGTAACATTTATGTAAAATCATATATTGGGCTTCCCTGGTGACTCAGTGGTAAAGAATCCTGCCAATGCAGGAGACCCAGGTTCCGTCCCTGGGTCGGGAAGATCCCCTGGAGAAGGAAACAGGCAACCCACTCCAGTATCTTTTCCTGTGTAATCTCATGGACAGAGGAGCCTAGGGGGCTCCGGTCCATGGGGTCTCAAAGAGTTGGACATGACTTAGTGACTAAACAACAACAAAAATCACATACTAGCAGACTGACAGAATCGAAGCAGGTGAATGATGATATACATGCAGAAGCTGCTGCTGCTAAGTCGCTTCAGTCGTGTCCGACTCTGTGCAACCCCAGAGACGGCAGCCCACTAGGCTCCCCCGTCCCTGGGATTCTCCAGGCAAGAACATTGGAGTGGGTTGCCATTTCCTTCTCCAATGCATGAAAGTAAAAAGTGAAAGTGAAGTCGCTCAGTCGTGCCTCACTCTTCGCGACCCCACGGACTGCAGCCTACCAGGCTCCTCCATCCATGGGATTTTCCAGGCAAGAGTACTGGAGTGGGGTGCCATTGCCCTCTCCGCAGAAGCTGCTATATATATATATATTATTATCTCTAGAATTTGTATAGGTTACTAATATTTCTGAAAGTTTTATCTGCCTCAGAAAGGAATTTCTGAAATAACATTCTAATTCTTGGCAAAAGTAGCCCTCAGGAATCCTCAAATATTCTTGACAATAGAAGATTACATTCCTACTGAACCTAAGAAGCAGTGGATCTGCTCAGAGAAGGAGTAAGGTAAAGGACTTCTCTGGAGAAAAAACTTAAGTCTTCTGTGCTCACCTGGAAGATGGGTACTACTTGGGATATCCCATGTGGTTCCACTGGATCCTTCAGTAAAATGCAGAGGTAGTAAATCACCTTCTGCTGTAAGAAAAATAAACCAAATAGGAGAGATCTAGGTGAAACTCAGTTTTCTTTCTCAAAACTTTTCATAAATAGCACTTGATAGCTTCTGAACTGAGAGAGGGGTATATTCTCATTCTTTAGAGGAAAAAAGACAAAACAACAACAACCAGAGATGATTCTGAAGCTGGGCTAGAAAATAAAGTTGAAATGCTAATTCCCTACCCATGGAAACCTACTGCATCTCTTTAAGAATAAAGGGCGGATGTTTTCAATGCAAGTTTACTTTTATGGTTTAAAGACATGCCAGCCAAAAAGAAAACACTCTTAAGTACTAGTTCACGAGGGAGACCTTAAGTTTAACTCTGTGACATTGTTACTTGAGGTATTAAGACTCAGTTTAGATCCAGACACACCCCATGGGCTGCCTCCTCTAGGGAGGCCTGTAACATTTACTGATTTAAATACTTACCATGTAAATAGCCTCATTAATGATGACATCCTTCACCTTGCCCATCTCAATGAAGGTGGTGCTTTCTTTGCCTGAGGCATAGGATGAGGTCATCTGGATGCCCAGGGAATCAATGATTAACAGAGTCTCGTGATCAATCTTTACAAAATGGAGGTAACCAAGCAGGCCTAAGAGAATGATGAAGATGGCAGCAGAGAGGATCATGCTGTTCTAAAGAGAGAGCCAGACACAGGCGGTTAAGATTGTCAAGTGTTTCTCTGCTGGTTAATAAGTCAACTCCAGACAAAAAAACCTTTGTTCTCCTTGAGGTGAATGGATAGGAAGAAGGTGCTTGAAGGAAGAGGAAGCTGGCACCCCACCCCAGTACTTTTGCCTGGAAAATCCCATGGACGGAGGAGCCTGGTAGGCTCCAGTCCGTGGGGTCGCTAAGAGTCGGACACGACTGAGCGACTTCACTTTGACTTTTCACTTTCATGCATTGGAGAAGGAAATGGCAACGCACTCCAGTGTTCTTGCCTGGAGAATCCCAGGGACAGGGGAGCCTGGTGAGCTTCCGTCTATGGGGTCGCGCAGAGTCGGACATGACTGAAGCGACTTAGCAGCAGCAGCAGCGCTAGGAAAGCACATGATAAGACACATCCAGACAACAAACGGACAGGTCTGGGGAGGAGAACCTCCCTCAGCAGGATACCCATCACACTACTCTCTAAGATTTTCCTTCCAAAATTGCAACTTAAGGACTCAGATTTTTTCTTCTCACCTTTCATCAGTAAAATATGTAGCAAAATCTCAGAATGAATGGTAATAAATAATAAAATCCTTAGCACAGTGCAGCAGATAATACTCAACAGCTTCCTAATACTCTTCCTAACACTCTTGCCAACGACTGGTTCAGAAATGGACCAATGACACAACTCTAGCCAATGACGTATGAGGGGAAGTCTACTGGAGGGCTTTCTAGAAAACTAAGTCCATCTCAAGAAAGAGATCTAAGGAAGAGAAGGCCCCTTCATCCTGAAGTTTTGATGCCCAGAACTACAAGGCCTCTGCCAAAACTGTGTGGAAAGCTGGGCTGAGGACAGGTAAAGGATAGAAGATTGGTAAGATGAAAAAACTAAAATCAACCGAGCCTCTTATGCCCTCTAGAGTCCTTCTTCATCTTGACTTCTGGTTTTGTTAAATAATAAAGATCTTACTATTCAGGGCCCTTTTGGTTGTTTTGGGTTATGACTGAGTGATATGTTAAGGCTGGCTGATTAGCTGAAATGACTAAGGACAGTGTTAAGGGTCCCCCAAATGGTATTTATTTCTTTGATTCTAAGAACCTTTTAACATTTACAACCTTTTAACATTTCTGAAGTTGAAGTGTGTTTTTTCTATCGAGGTATGTTTCTTTGTTTTCCTTTTTTTTTTTCCAAAAAGCTATTTAGAAGGATGGCACAGGGGAAAAAAATCACTGATGACCTAAAATCACAAGAGATTCACTAATTTATGGCTGTCATTCCCCAAGGGCAGGAGGTGTTTTACTAATCTTCGTTACTGACAAGATACCCTCTCTGACCTAACTCTAGTCAGACTCTTGTTGAACAATGCAGGCCTTGCTGGCCAAGTTGTGGCAAGAATCTTGCTAAGTGAGTTTAGAGAAGACGCTCATCTTGGTTATGTTATCACCCTGGCCTGCCTTCAGCGAGAATCCTGTTGAATCAATTTAGCCAGAATCCCCGATTTACTCCTCATGTTTCCTTTTAGTAATTTTGCATCCATTGACCACTGACCCTGCTCTTTGGCTATAAATTTCTACTGGTCCCTGATGTATGCAGAATTGAACCCAACCTTCAATACTGAGATCTCTTTTCTCCCACTGCAACAGTTTCTGAATGAAATCTGTTTTTACTGCTTTAACTACTGACCAGCTCTGGTTTTCCTTCAAAGTGCCTTTCTACTTCTTTCTATATAACACATAGTTAAGAGTTAGATAAGAAGTCTAGGAACTATTTGGGCCTGTGATATGCTTTTGTCTGGTCCACATTAAGCTAAAACTGTTTTTGGTTTGTTGTTGGGTTTTTTTACATTTTTTGAAGGATTGATAAAGAAAATGAAACAGAAGAATATGAGAGAGAGACTTGCAAAGCCTAAAATATTTACTGTTTGGCCTTTTTAAGAAAAAGTTTGCTGACCTCTGCACTAGATAATTATTTGTTAATTAACAAATGGAGGATGGAGAAATCTATGTGCTGGGTCTTTGATGGGCCTAGAAATATCTACTTTGAGTTAATTAAATGTCTAGTACCTAGTACAGTGCCTTGTACATAATGTGAACTGAATAAGCATTATAGAAGAATGGAGAGAGAGAAACTTATGTTCTGGCCCTTACAGATTTATTAGAGGCAAGATTAAAATATATAAAATATTTTTGGAGAATACTATAATATAGAAGATGCTGGGAGTGAGCTCCACCCATGACAAAGGTCATGAGGAAGGAGGCTCAGCATACACAAAGGTGGGATCAAGCCTCAGGAGCCCCCTGGAAATTCTCGAGCATCTACCCCCAAGACCAGAGTCTGCCTACTTTCTGCTTTGTGCTCTTGCCTACACCTCTGACTTTATGGGGGGCTGTCCCCCACTACCTCTCTCTGAAAAAAGAGTTAACTTACAGCTCCAGTTAATAATTCCTGGGTGTGACAGTGTTTCAGCCTACAAACTCCTTTGGAAGTCCTCTAGCCTGCCTGCATAGGTTTTTCCGGCCACATGTGATTGCTCAGAGCCTCCCAACTGTGAGAGGCATGAGATGTTCTAAACTGTCTAAATACAGATTCCTTTGATTAGAAATTGTATTGGTGAAGGGTTTTTCACTTGTTGGGCCAATGTTTGCTGCTAAGTCTCCATATCCCTTACCTACTGTGTCCTTGGCAGTGTATTGATTGATATAATTGGTTTATAGAAATGTAAGTAGTAGCTTTAATGTTTGTAATCTTGGACCCTTGAGTTAATTCTTTTTCTTGTTACAACCCACCACACCTTTCAGATCAGATCAGATCAGATCAGTCGCTCAGTCGTGTCCCGACTCTTTGCGACCCCATGAATCGCAGCATGCCAGGCCTCCCTGTCCATCACCAACTCCCGGAGGTCACTCAGACTCACATCCATCGAGTCAGTGATGCCATCCAGCCATCTCATCCTCCACCATCCCCTTCTCCTCCTGCCCGCAATCCCTCCCAGCATCAGAGTCTTCTCCAATGAGTCAACTCTTCGCATGAGGTGGCCAAAATACTGGAATTTCAGCTTTAGCATCATTCCTTCCAAAGAAATCCCAGGGCTCATCTCCTTCAGAATGGACTGGTTGGATCTACCTGCAGTCCAAGGGATTCTCAAGAGTCTTCTCCAACACCACAGTTCAAAAGCATCAATTCTTCGGTGCTCAGCCTTCTTCACAGTCCAGCTCTCACATCCATACGTGACCACAGGAAAGACCATATCCTTGACTAGGCGAACCTTTGTTGGCAAAGTAATGTCTCTGCTTTTGAATATGCTATCTAGGTTGGTCATAACTTTCCTTCCAAGGAGCAAGCGTCTTTTAATTTCATGGCTGCAGTCACCATCGGCAGTGATTTTGGAGCCCAGAAAAAGAAAGTCTGACACTGTTTCCACTGTTTCCCCATCTATTTCCCATGTAGTGATGGGACCGGATGCCATGATCTTCGTTTTCTGAATGTTGAGCTTTAAGCCAACTTTTTCACTCTCCACTTTCACTTTCACCAAGAGGCTTTTGAGTTCCTCTTCACTTTCTGCCATATAAGGGTAGTGTCATCTGCATATCTGAGGTTATTGATATTTCTCCCAGCAATCTTGATTCCAGCTTGTGTTTCTTCCAGTCCAGCGTTTCTCATGATGTACTCTGCAAAGAAGTTAAATAAACAGGGTGACAATATACAGCCTTGACGTACTCCTTTTCCTATTTGGAACCAGTCTGTTGTTCCATGACCAGTTCTAACTGTTGCTTCCTGACCTGCATACAGATTTCTCAAGAGGCAGGTCAGGTGGTCTGGTATTTCCATCTCTTTCAGCATTTTCCACAGTTTATTGTGATCTACACAGTCAAAGGCTTTGACATAGTCAATAAAGGAGAAATAGATGTTTTTCTGGAACTCTCTTGCTTTTTCCATGATCCAGCAGATGTTGGCAATTTGATCTCTGGTTCCTCTACCTTTTCTAAAACCAGCTTGAACATCAGGAAGTTCACGGTTCACATATTGCTGAAGCCTGGCTTGGAGAATTTTGAGCATTACTTTACTAGCATGTGAGATGAGTGTAATTGTGCGGTAGTTTGAGCATTCTTTGGCATTGCCTTTCTTTGGGATTGGGATGAAAACTGACCTTTTCCAATCTTGTGGCCACTGCTGAGTTTTCCAGATTTGCTGGCATATTGAGTGTAGCACTTTCACAGCATCATCTTTCAGGATTTGGAATAGCTCAACTGGAATTCCATCACCTCCACTAGCTTTGTTCGTAGTGATGCTTTCTAAGGCCCACGTGACTTCACATTCCAGGATGTCTGGCTCTAGGTCAGTGATCACACCATCATGATTATCTGGATTGTGAAGATCTTTTTGTACAGTTCTTCTGTGTATTCTTGCCACCTCTTTTTAATATCTTCTGCTTCTGTTAGGTCCATACCATTTCTGTCCTTTATCGAGCCCATCTTTGCATGAAATGTTCCTTTGGTATCTCTGATTTTCTTGAAGAGATCCCTAGTCTTTCCCATTCTGTTGTTTTCCTCTATTTCTTTGCACTGATGGCTGAAGAAGGCTTATCTCTTCTTGCTATTCTTTGGAACTCTGCATTCAGATATTTATATCTTTCCTTTTATCCTTTGCTTTTTGCTTCTCTTCTTTTCACAGCTATTTGTAAGGCCTCCCCAGACAGCCATTTTGCTTTTTTGCATTTCTTTTCCATGGGGATGGTCTTGATCCCTGTCTCCTGTACAATGTCAAGAACCTCATTCCATAGTTCATCAGGCACTCTATCTATCAGATCTAGACCCTTAAATCTATTTCTCACTTCCACTGTATAATCATAAGGGATTTGATTTAGGTCATACCTGAATGGTCTAGTGGTTTTCCCTCCTTTCTTCAATTTAAGTCTGAATTTGGCAATAAGGAGTTCATGGTCTGAGCCACAGTCAGCTCCTGGTCTTGTTTTTGCTGATTGTATAGAGCTTCTCCATCTTTGGCTGAAATGCAACTCCAATGCTTTTGGAGGGCGGCGCCTGACTTTAGAATAATCACCTTTAGAGAAAAGTAAGTTTCTTAAAATGTTGACAGGCCTCCGGGCCAGAAGATGATGTAACTCATCTAAACTTTTGCATATGATAAGTTTGAAAGCCTGGCTCAGGGACTATTGTCCCGGCGTGACTCCACCCCTTCCCCCATTATCCTCTATGCATAACTTAAGGCATAAAAACTACTTTGAAAAATAAAGTGCGGGGGCCTTGTTCACCGAAACTTGGTCTCCCCATGCCGTTCTTTCTCTTACCTTCTGGCTGAATTATTCAGCCTCCTCTCTCCACAAAATGTTCTCACTGAGCTATCCTTATTTCATCCGCTTTTCTTCACTGAATTTCCTCCTCACTGAGCTATCCTCATTTCTATTATTCTTTATATCTTTAATTAATACTTAATTAAGCAATTGTTTCCTGATCATCACCAATGCCGTCCCCGCTTCGAATTTCCTGGATCCACCGGGGCTGGACCCCAGCAAGAAGTGACTAAGACAGGATTAACAGAGAAAGAGAAAAAGCAAGAAAGAGAGAGATTAAAGCACATAGGAATATCCTATGAAGACTTCTAAGGAAGCAGGATTTAACTGGTGCTGAGGAGGTGGTAATTATTGACAGATATACTTAGCTGAGAAAAGGAAGGGGGAAGAACATTCCAGGTTGGAATAAGTAAGGTAAAAACCTAGAATTCTAATAGAACTGTGAATTAAAAAAACTGGGAGGAAAGAAGGAATGAAGAACAAGTATATACTTAGGAGATTTTAATATTATTTTTAAATTTTTTATTTTATTTTGGAGTATAGTTGATTTATAATGTGTTAGTTTCAGGTGTAGAGCAGAGTGATTCAGTTATACATATTCATATATCTTCACATTTTGAAATTCTTTTCCTATTGAGGAGTAGCGTTCCCTGTGCTATAACAGTAGGTCCTTGTTAGTTGTCTATTTTAAATATAGTAGTGTGTATGTATCAACCCCAAATTTCCAATTTATCCCTCCTACCTTCTTTCCCCTATGGTAACCATAAGTTTGTTTTCTAAGTGTGTGAGTCTGTTTCTATTTTGTAGGTAAGTTCATCTGTTTACTTAGGGGGTCTGACCCATATCAGCTTTCTTATAAAGTAATCACTGCCCAAAACTTTATTACCCCTGCATTTTTTATACTTAATTTTTCTTTCTGAAATTCTAACAATTCAATATTGGTTTGGGTTGAAGTAAAGCCACATGTTTTAATGAATTCCTCCAACAGATTTCTTCTTATACAAGCTGAGATTCATTACTCTGATTAATAGTATTGAATAGGAGGAAAAATAGAAATTCTGGTACACAGAGCCCTTAAGAAGTGCTGCAGTGGAGTTTAAAGGAAGATAAGGTTACTTAGCCCTGGACATTGATGAGGGTTAAGTAGGATATACCAGGATGAGATAGATAAGTACAAAAGGGAGCTGGTGTAAGACAAAGCTCCTATTTAAAAATTCTGCTAAGAAAGCCATCAGACAACCTTGGGTTTGAAGCCCCAGTAGGCCATTTACTAGTTTTATCATTTCAGATAAATTACTACTCTTTCTAAGTCTCGGTTTTCTTCTAAGGTTGAAATGAGGCGCTCAGTAAAGCAGCTGGCACTCAGTGGGCTTTAATAAATATCTGTTCCCTCCTCCTCACATGACTATGTGGATAGAACTGAGGCTAGTACTGAAATTCAACTATATTATATATTAAAATTTTTAGGGGGCAGGAGGAAGAACTGTCCTGGCATTTCAACCAGTTCAACTTACTTATAAAATTTTAGATACAACTGATACAAATAAGGGTCTTAGAAGGCTGAGCGCCGAAGAATTGATGCTTTTGAACTGTGGTGTTGGAGAAGACTCTTGAGAGTCCCTTGGACTGCAAGAAGATCCAACCAGTCCATTCTGAAGGAGATCAATCCTGGAATTTCTTTAGAAGGAATGATGCTAAAGCTGAAACTCCAGTATTTTGGCCACCTCATGCGAAGAGTTGACTCATTGGAGAAGACTCTGATGCTGGGAGGGATTGAGGGCAGGAGGAGAAGGGGACGACAGAGGATGAGATGGCTGGATGGCATCACTGACTCAATGGATGCGAGTCTGAGTGACCTCCGGGAGCTGGTGATGGACAGGGAGGCCTGGCGTGCTGCGGTTCATGGGGTCGCAAAGAGTCGGACACGACTGAGCGACTGATCTGATCTGATCTGATCTGACACTAAATTAACCATGCTCTGAAATATGCTCTGGTGGCTTTTTCAAAAAGCTAATGGGGGACTTCCCTGGTGGTCCAGTGGTTAAGAATCCACCTTGCAGTGCAGTGGATGGGGGTTGGATCCCTGGTTGGGTGAACTAGGATCCTACAGGTCATGGAGCAACTATAATAAGCAAGCAGCTGCAACTACCTGCCACATCCAAAATAAAAAACTTTTTTTTTTTTTTTTTTTAAGAAAAACAAATAGATGCAGTATTGAAAACCATACCCAAATTACAGAAGTAAATAGCCTTGCTGTACTTAGCTCTGGTCATATCACTCCTGGAATAAGACATGTCACTCAGGACACTACATATGAGACTAAGTTAAAAATGCAAAGGGCAATTAGGATGATTCCTTTGAGAGTTGTCACGATGCTGCTACATATGACCCTCACAATGCTGTGGCATTGGCATAGCAGGTATCAATTCCATTTTAGAGGTGTGAGAACTGAACCTGAGAAAATACTGATGGGAATGAATCTGGAAATTAAGCACAGAAACCACCTATCTCTGAAATCTCACAGTTCTTTAGAAAATACTTGGAAGTGGGGTAGTGATTGTGGGGTGGGGGAGGTGAGACTGCCCTGAAAAAGAGAGATTCTTAACCTGCACGTGAGAACTGTGGAGGCAAAGGTAGTTTCTCGAAGACTGTAAAAGGTATTGCAGCAGTGATTCCTGTGAAGAGTGGAAGTGATGGGTGGGGACGATCCGTCCACCTAGTTCTCTAAACTCTTGGAACTGAACTACCATGAGCCTGTACTACACAGAGCACATGGAAGTTAACGTTTTAGGCTGTCGAGCAAGGACGAGATGTATGCTGAGTGGAACCACAGGGCAGAGAGCAGCGACCCCGGAGCGCGGATAAAGTACGAGAGCGCAAAGTTCACTCAACGCTAAGGAAGGAAGAGAGCTGTCCAGCAGCGGAATGACGTCCCCAAAACCAGCGAGTTTCTGCCCTCCAGGCCGCACGACTGTAGGAGAGTCAGGCGAGAGCTCTGGGCTCGAGCCTAAGACCCCAAAGATCCTTCCAAACCCAAGCCCCGACTCCGAGGCCGGCCTTACCTCACAGAGTGTGAAGAGTCCGTAGGCCGCCAGCCACACGGTGCAGGTGACAGCGGTGAGCGAGCGCAAAGAGATCCGAGGGCAGCTGAGGCAGAACTCCAGGCAGGAAGGGGAGTAGTATCTGCGGTGCAAGGCCAGACGGCCGCCGCAGATATCCGAGAAGCTTCGCTCGTCCTCCACGACTGGCTCGCCTGCCCCAGGCCCGACCATGCCGCGCCGCTCTAGCGCGCCCTCCAGCGTCCTCTCGTTGGCTCTGGACTCACTTCCCCACCGCGGAGTTGGCCACGCCCCTCCACTGGCGGCGCGCAGCCGCAGTTCGGCGCGGACGGCGGCGAAGGCTCTTGAGGGGTTGTCTTTTCACCCCTTGCGCGGCCGGAATTCTAAACGTATATAATCACCGAGATTCGTCGAGGGTGCCAATGCCTGAGCGGAGAGATGAAAACCGCTATTAACGTGCTTTCCACTCGACAAACTGATTTTTATTTCCAAGCTAGAGGGCACCCCCAGGAGGCAGTAAGCAGGTATTCGTTCATACCTCCTGTGGCAGGCCGTTTTAAGTGCTGAAGGTACAGAGGTGAACAGGATCGACAAGGTCCTTGGCTTCAAGCAGCTTCCTTCCTATTGAGAAACAATATAGAAATAATTCCAGGGAGTGTTGTTGCAGTAATATGACCTGCAGGGGTGGCTTGGGGAGTCAGGAAAGTCTCAGAGAAAATATACCAGAGCTGCAAGGATATGGAGCCAGATTAATCTCTGGGAACTCTGGAGGAAGAATTTGCCAGGAAAGAGGACCAGAAAAGACAAAGCCCCCGAGGCTGAAACGGGATTGGCTATTGGAGGAATCAATAGGTCAGAGAGGCGAATGCGAGGGAAATGCAGGTGGAAGTTAGGGAAGTAGGTAGGGGTCAGATCCAGGAGAGTCTTGTAGGGCCTGGTAAGGGGTCTGGATTTCATTGCCTAGTTTTCTCTCCCAGACCACTAAGTGGAGCACTGAGTAGGCAGACAAATCCTGGCTGGAAGGGTTAGTAAGACTGAAGGATGCAGAAGGTATAGATAATAAAATTACCAAACTCATGAGTAATAGAGACTTGTGGATTCCCTTTTCTTTTTTATTTGGAATGTGGCCCAAGAGTGCGCGTGTGGCCCGTTAAAAGAATTACGGTGCTTCAACCCTGAGGCAGCATCGTGTATTAAAGAATTTGTGTAAAAAGATGAATGGTATAAAGGTCTCATCAGCTTGTATCCTGATGAAAGTCAGGTTCAGTTTCTCCATCTTCATCCAGGATTTTTTTTTCCTTTTCCTTCAAGCATTATTTTGTTTGTCCAATTTTATTTCTGTATACTTAATCTTACCAATACACTCCTTTCGTTTTTGTAAATATGTGATGTCTTTTATAATGGTAAAAGTGATGTTTGCTTATTATGGAAAATTTGAACAATACAGAAAAGAAGAGGGACTTCCTTGGTAGTCCAGTGGCTAAGACTCTGTGCTCCCAAGGCAGAGGTCCTAGCTTCGATCCCTGGTCAGGGAACTAGATCCCACATGCCATAGCTAAAGATCCTGCATGCCACAACAAAGACTGAAGATTATGCACGCGTACAACTAAGACCCAGTTTAGTCAAATAAATTTTTTTAAAAATCGTCACCATACATGGTTGTAAAAAATAATAAGAAAAATTTAAACCATCCATATTTCCACTACTCAGAGATAAACACGTTCAGTGTTTTGGGGAACCCACTAATCCTAGAGTTCTTAACTTGCACACCATAGATAAAATCAGAGTTTTATCTTTAGTTTCTCAACTTCTAATTGAAATTTAACATTTCTTTTGATTATGAACTAGGCAACAAACCAATTAATATTAGTAATACTTGTGATTTTTGTCACTGATAGAAACCACAGATATTTTCATCTCATAATAATTATCTCAAAATGTCATTTCCACTCATTCCACTTCAAAATTTATGCAGTAATTATTAGACCAACTACTAGATCTCCTTACTTAATGTGTCAATAGAAACACATATTACCATAAGACATTTTAAAAAATATTCTGATAACTATTTTAATTCACTTTTGTTTGAAATTCTATGTGTTCATTTACAAACATTATTGTGATAAGGGGTCCATTAGGTTTACTAGATTTACAAAGTATCTGTGACAACAAAAAAAGTGAAGAACCTGTGCAGGCTCAGAAGTTTCACCACTCTAGAGTCATAGAAAAAAGACACCTAAGACACCCATTTAAAGTACAAATTTAAGTATTTAATGTACTTAATTTTTTGAATATTAAATTATTATATTAAATACTAAATTCTAGGGACAAATAGTATGGTAATGTAATTCCACAACCTTTATAATCACTTTGCTCTATCAGATCGTCTTCTTAACTTGCTTATCTGCAGTAGAAATTGAAATCTGGGTATTTGCCATTTGCTTAGATGCCACCTGGGATATAAAGTGATAAGTTCTCATGACCATAACCCTGTAAAGACAGCAAGGAGTGATATATATATATATTTTTAGCTCTCAATTTTGGACTACAAAGAGAAACACAGCCTCAAAAGTTCGGTGGAGGGGACTTCCCTGGCAGTCCGGAGGCTGAGACTGTGCTCCGAATGCAGGGGGTCCAGGTTCAATCCCTGGTCAGGGATCTAGAACCCACATGTTGCAACTAAGAGTTTACGTGCCATAACTAAGGTCTGGTGTGGCCAAATAAATAAATAGAACTAAATAAATAAAATTAAAAAAAAAAAAAAGGTCAATGGAATATAACAGCAAGGAAGGGTGGGCTGACGAAAAGAATTCAAACTTAGCAATTGGCAAGTTTCTTCATGGAGTTTTATTAATGATATCTTTTTTCAGGATCACTAAAGGAGTCTCACAATTAATTCCGTAGTGAATTTAGTTGTGGAGAAGCAGAGAAAGGAAGTAGGAGAAACACTATCAGTATGCCAAGTGGTGAAAGAAAAATGATTTGGTGAACAACTGGCCAGTCTTTGCTACACTTTCCAAAGAGTTCTGGCTACAAGAACTAGGAAATATATTTGAGTGAATTGAGCAAGGTGGTGGCAATATACAGGATTAATCTGACCTACTTTTGATAAAACGGGTACTTCAACTGCTGAAGTTGTTCTTGGAAGCTGAGTGTTTATGAATAGTAAGGAAAATATCTAGCCAAAGAATTCAGATAACTTTTTACTTTTATGGCCCATATTAGAATCCTTTTTTTTTGGCTGTGATGGGTCTTCATTGTGACATTGGGGCTCTCTCTAATTGTGGAGAACAGGCTTTCAAGTGTGTGGGCTCAGTTATTGCAGCACCTGGGATCTTAGTTCTCCTACCAGAGATTAAACCTGCATCCTCTGCATTGGAAATCGGATTCCCAACCGCTGGACCACCAGGGAAATCCTCATGCTAGATTCTTAAAACCCTTCTATAGAGCTTTCTCTTAGTATTTACTTACACTTATCGATGGCGTAGTTTTTCTAAGAATACTGTCTTATTCTGTAGTTTTTATTCTTTCTTTTTCTTACGATATAGCATTAATGATTTGCTAGAAGGAAATGGCAACCCACTCCAGTACTCTTGTCTGGAGAATCCCATGGATGGAGGAGCCTGGCGGGCTACAGTGCATGGGGTCACAAAGAGTCAGACATGACTGAGCGACTTCACTTTCAGGGGGGCTTCCCTTGTAGCTCAGTCAGTAAAGAATTTGCCTGCAGTGCAGGAGACCCGGGTTCGATCCCTAGGTTGGGAAGATCCCCTGGAGAAGGAAATGGCAACCCACTCCAGAATCCTTGCCTGGAAAATCTCATGGACAGAGGAGCCTGGTGGGCTGCAGTCCATGGGGTCCCAGAGAATTGGGAACGACAAACACTAACACTTACTTAACTGAGAGTAGAGTAGACTTAATTTCGGAGAAGGCAATGGCACCCCACTCCAGTACTTTTGCCAAGAAAATCCCATGGATGGAGGAGCCTGGTAGGCTGCAGTCCATGGGGTCGCTAGAGTCGGACACAACTGAGCGACTTCACTTTCACTTTTCACTTTCATGCATTGGGAGAAGGAAATGGCAACCCACTCCAGTGTTCTTGCCTGGAGAATCCCAGGGATGGGAAAGCCTGGTGGGCCGCCGTCTATGGGGTCACACAGAGTCGGACACGACTGAAGTGACCTAGCAGTAGCAGTAGCAGCAGACTGAATTTAGGACCACTTACTCATAGGGGAGAAAAAGTAGAGGCCCATCTAAGTGAAAAGAAATTCCAAAGAAATAGGGTTTTAAAAAGATGAAAATTATACCTCAATTTTTAAAAAGCCAACTAAAAGAACTTAAAAAGCTTGTTGCAATTTTGTGAAATTGATCAAGAATTTACTTTGCATAAAAAAGGTAAATATAACACTTCATTTTGTTCAGAATTTCATTTTGGTTTATCTATGTAGTGTGGATATGCCTCTTTATATAGCTTTTTTTAGTGAGATTTCTTTTGGTACTACATTGCATGTATGAAACTGTTTTAGAAAAGACTTGGTCTACTGTGTTTCTCCTTTACTCTTACACTACTACCACACTCACAACACTTCTGACACCAAATGCTGGGGAGGGGAGTCCCACACCAAGGACAATAATTCTCTGTGACACCAGTTTTCAGACTCCATTATGTTCTGTTCTCTTTTGTTTTTCCTTGTGCCAGCATCAACCTGTCTCATTACTTCACAGTAGGCATTGATTTCTCATAGTGTTAAGTCTTTCAATTGTGATATTTTACTTCCAGACTGTTGAAATATTTTACTTCAAGACTATTGTTGGCTGTTCTAGGTTCTTTGTATTTTCACCAAAAATTTTGCTTGGATTGCGTCTATCAATCAATTTAGGGAGAATTGACATCTTGTTTTTTTAACTGAGGTATAGTTGACTTACAATATATAAGTTTCAGGTGTACAACATAGTGATTCACAGTTTTTCAAGATTATACTCTACTTATGGTTATTATAAAGTATTGGCTATATTCCCTGTGCTGTACAATATATTCTTGTAGCTTATTTTTTTTGCTTTTGCTTTGGTTTTTTTTAACTTTTGTTTTGTTTATTTATTTTTTAACATCTTACTTATGTTAAGATTTCTAGGTCATGAACCTGGTACTGTATATCTCTCTTTATTTAGGGCTTCTGTAGTTGTCTTGTACATCTTTCATCACACTTATTTCTAGGTATTTGGTGCTTTTTGATACTCTTACAAATAATATATATTTAAAAATTTCTATTACCTGATTCTTTTAATAAGATGTTATTTTCCCAAAAACGTCAAATTGAAATTTTATAAAAGAAAATATATTCCTAACCCTGTTACCTAAAAAGTCTTCATTTCTCAAGCATTTGAGTCCTTTTGTTTTAATGTTTTTAATTATTGAAAACATGGTGTAATATAGAAAATCTGTGAATGAGAGAGAAAAACCCTAAAGACCTTTCAGTTTTACATATTACTTTTCCATCATTCTCTCTTAGTTTCTGCACTTTAAAATATTATCATAGTGATAGAATACACACCATTTTGTAATGTTAAAATATAAACTGAGGCATAAAAAAATATGTTTATTTGAGAAAAAATCGATTCAAATAGGGCAGTACCAAGCCAGAAGTGAGTAAGAGCTCTCATTCCACTGACAGGCGCTAAGGAAAAGACCTTTATAGAGAAATTGTTCTTGCTGTTCAGTTGCTAAGTAGTGTCTGACTCTTTTGTGACCCTATGAACTACAGCCTGCCAGGCTCCTCTGTCCATGGGATTTCCCAGGCAAGAATACTGGAGTGGGTTGCCATTTCCTTCTCCAAGGGATCTTCCTGATGCAAGGATCCAACCCAAGTCTCCTGCATTGCAGGGGGATTCTTTGCCAGTGAGCCACCAGGGAAGCCCTTATAGAGAAAAAATGGAAGAAAAACAAGGAAATCATCTGATTGGCTGTAGTATAAGGCTATAGTATTTGGAAAGCCTGGTCAGCCATTTGTGAATTGGTTGTCTTTAGGTTTAGATTTCTTAACCTTGAAGCATTTATAGGTTTTTTTGGTTTGCTTATGTAGGCAGCAAAAGTATTAGAATCACCTCAGTGTAATGTATTTAACAATAATTAAAAATGAATGTTTTTGCAAACATTTTCCATATTTCTATAGAATTTATGAATACATTTAAAATAGCTACATAGAGTTCCAGCCTGTTAATCTACCATAACTTGCTTCATACCCCCTGTTGTTTTCCTGCTTGGTGAAAATGGCTAGTAACTATTTCAAATAAGGGAGAAAGACAGTGGGAACGGGGGAGCCTGGTGGGCTGCCGTCTATGGGGTCACACAGAGTCGGACACGACTGAAGCGACTTAGCAGTAGCAGAAAGGGAAAATAGACACAGACATAGAAGGAAACTTGCAGAAAGAGATATAGTAGAGAAAGCAGAGGGGTTTTTTCTTGGAGTCATATCTCCACCTTGTGGTACTTTAGGATAGTGACGCTTAATGTTTTTGATTTAAATCAAAGAACACAATGGCCTTTTTTTGTGTGTGGGGGGAGGGAGGTTTCTCTCACCTCTGAAACATCAAGCGACTGTATATCCTTGAACACTAAAGAGTTTTAAATGGAATAAACCAAATGTGGAAAAGTTTAGTTAAAATAATGGATCTAATTTGAAGGACATGGGCTTGAGAAACAGGTTCAGATAGACCATTATATTTGCAGCTCGAACTCAAGAGATGGGTATCAATGACTTCTTTAAGTCATTGATGAAGCCACAACTGTGTAGCCTAGGAAGTTGTTACCTTCGTGTGAAAATGATTCTGAAGATTTAAAAGAAAAAGTGAAGGGAAAAAAAGGCTGGTTAAAGCCTTACCATTCAGTGTGGTAGGTAGAGCAGCCACATGGACATCACCTAAGAGCGTGTTAGAAGTGCAGATTCTTGGGTCTCACCGTAGATGTGTGTGTGTGTGTGTGTGTGTGTGTGTGTGTGTGTGTGGCGCGCGCGCGCGCAACTGAGTCAGACTCAGTTGTCTGACTCTTTTGCAACCCCATGGACTGTAGCCCGCCAGGCTTCTCTGTCCATGAAATTCTCCAGGCAAGAATACTAGAGTGGGTTGCCTTCTCCTCCAGGGGATATTCCCAACCTAAGGATTGAACTCTGTTTCCTGCATCTCCTTATTGGCCAGCTGATTATTTACCACTGCGCTACCTGGGAAGCCTCTCCCACCCCCACCCATAGGCCTACAGACTCAGAATCTGAGTTTAGCAAGATTCTTAGGTGATCTGCTTACACATTAAAGTTTGAGAAGCACTGAAAGATCTAACTCCTCATACTTGATTTTCTATCTTGGCTGCATATTAGAACCACCTGGGGAGCTTTCAAAACTCTATTGTCTGAGTCCTTTCTGATATCTGATGAGTGGTGGGGGAGGGAGGATAGGGACTTGAGTATTTCTTAAAAAGTTCCCTGCTGCTGCTGCTAAGTCGCTTAAGTCGTGTTCGACTCCGTGCAGCGCCATAGACGGCAGACCACCAGGCTCTGCTGTTCCTGGGATTCTCCAGGCAAGAACACTGGAGTGGGTTGCCATTGCCTTCTCCAATGCATGAAAGTGAAAAGTGAAAGTGAAGTCGCTCAGTTGTGTCTGATTCTTCAAGACCCCATGGACTGCAGCCTGCCAGACTCCTCTGTCCATGGGATTTTCCAGGCAAAAGTACTGGGGTGAGTTGCCATTGCCTTCTCTGAAAAAGGTCCCTAGGTTCTTTTTATCAGCTGCCAAGGGTCGAAAACTGCTGGGAGAAATATTTTCCTCTGTCATTTTAAGTTCAAATGATGGGGGTGGGGGGGGGGGGGGCTTGCAAATTAACTGACAAGAGATTAACAGGAAGAAAGGAAGTTACTCAGTAAGAGTAACTCACTGAATGGCCAGAGTAAAGCTATATACACCAACTTAACAAAAGGAGAAGCGGGGAGGACTTCATACTTCAAAGTATGGAAAATTCTGTTTGACTTTTTGACACCAATAGGCAGCCGGTTCCCTCTTTGGTGTTAAAGGTCAGTCATTTCCCAATCAGGAAAATCCCTCAATGGAGTGAGGGGTGGGAGTCAATGGCAACTGTGTTTTCAGGAGGCTCTGCTTAAGTTTTTTTTTTTAATGTTCTTTTTATGGCTCATATCAGATATTATTTAAAAAATTTTCATACAACTTTGGTGGGCTCTTTATCTTTTAAAAAAAAAAAAAACACCACACAATCCCTCTTTTAAATTTTATTTATATTTGGCTGCTCTGGGTCTTCTTGCTGCTCTTGTGGCAAGCGGGAGCTACTCTCTAGTTGCTGTACGCAGGCTTCACACTGCGGTGGCTTCTCTGGTTGTGGAGTCCAGGCTCTAGGGTGCGGGCTCAGTAGTTCTGGCGTAAGGGCTTGGCATGCTCCCAGCATGGCATGTGGAATCTTCCTGGAACAGGGATTGAACCTGAGTCCCCTGTGTGGGCAGGCGGATTCTTAACCACTGGACCACCAGGGAAGTCCCTATTCATTCTTTTAGAGCTATCATTCTAGCACCACCATTCTGTCACTCTATATTATATAATACATATCGTATATATGTTACTCTAGTACACCATCCTCCGCCTCACCCAGGCTTAACACCTCTCCTAATCTGCAGCTCAGTGCCTCGTATTTCAGTTGCTCTGTACTTTTAACCTCTGTCCCTCACCTCCCTGACTGCACTAGTTGATAAAGTTCTCCCCTATACATAGTCTTTACCACATTACCTTATGTTATTTATCACACATGTTTTATTTATCATGCAGATCAATACCTACAATTCTGTCTCAAGGAGAGCTTGGACTCTTTATCACTATACCCCCAGATCCTAGAACACTATCTGATAAATAGTGGGAGCCCAAATATTTATTGACTTTCTCCTTCCACTTTCATCACTGAGGTTCCAAACACCCTACAGATTCCTCCTGGAAAATCCTTAAGCTCAGCTTCAACGCCAGTTCCATGAGTTCTTCCCTGACCCATATAAGAGTGGTAATTACATCCTCAGAACTTTCATAGCGTAGAGAAACATAACTTTTAATTTTTTTAAGCTTTTTATTTTGTACTGGGGTATAGTCAATTAACAATGTTGTGATAGTTTTGGGTGAACAATGAAGAGACTCAACCATACATATACATGTATCCATTCTCCCCCAAACTCCCCTCCCATCCAGGCTGCCACATAACATTGAGAAGAGTTCCATGTGCTATATAGTTGGTCGTTGTTGCTTATCCATTTTAAGCATAGCAGTGTGCACAGAGACATGACTTCTTTTAAAACTCACTTATGGTAAATAACAGGACTGGATGGCATAGGGAACTATATTCAATATTTTATAATAACCTATACTGGGAAAAGAAGAGAAGCAAAAAGCATAGGAGAAAAGGAAAGATACAAGCATCTGAATGCAGAGTTCCAAAGAACAGCAAGGACAGATAAGAAAGCCTTCCTCAGTGATCAATGCAAAGAAATAGAGGAAAACAATAGAATGGGAAAGACTAGAGATCTCTTCAAGAAAATTAGAGATACCAAGAGAACATTTCATGCAAAGATGGGCTCGATAAAGGACAGAAATGGTATGGACCTAACAGAAGCAGAAGATATTAAGAAGAGGTGGCAAGAATACACAGAAGAACTGTACAAAAAAGATCTTCATGACCCAGATAATCATGATGCTGTAATCACTCACCTAGAGTCAGACATTCTGGAATATGAAGTCAAGTGGGCCTTAGAAAGCATCACTATGAACAAAGCTAGTAGAGGTGATGGAATTCCAGTTGAGCTATTTCAAATCCTGAAAGATGATGCTGTGAAAGTGCTGCACTCAATATGCCAGCAAATTTGGACAACTCAGCAATGGCCACAGGACTGGAAAAGGTCAGTTTTCATTCCAATCCCAAAGAAAGGCAATGCCAAAGAATGCTCAAAAGTGAAAAGTGAAGTCGCTCAGTCGTGTCTGACTCTTTGTGACCCCATAGACTGTATCCTACCAGGTTCCTCTGTCCATGAGATCTTCCAGGCAATAGTACTGGAGTGGATTGCCATTTCCTTCTCCAGGGGATCTTCCCAACCCAGGGCTCGAACCTGGGTCTCCTGCATTGTAGACAGATACTTTACTGTCTGAGCCACCAGGGAAGTCAAACAATGCTCAACTACCACACAATCGCACTCATCTCACACGCTAGTAAAGTACTGCTCAAAATTCTCCAAGCCAGGCTTCAGCAATATGTGAACCGTGGACTTCCAGATGTTCAAGCTGGTTTTATAAAAAGCAGAGGAACCAGAGATCAAATTGCCAACATCCGCTGGATCATGGAAAAAGCAAGAGAGTTCCAGAAAAACATCTATTTCTGCTTTATTGACTATGCCAAAGCCTTTGACTGTGTAGATCACAATAAACTGTGGAAAATTCTGAAAGAGATGGGAATACCAGACCACCTGATCTGCCTCTTGAGAAATCTGTATGCAGGTCAGGAAGCAACAGTTAGAACTGGACATGGAACAACAGACTGGTTCCAGATAGGAAAGGGAGTATGTCAAAGCTGTATATTATCACCCTGCTTATTTAATTTACATGCAGAGTACATCATGAGAAACACTGGGCTGGAAGAAGCACAAGCTGGAATCAAGATTGCTGGGAGAAATATCAATAACCTCAGATATGCAGATGACACCACCCTTATGGCAGAAAGTGAAGAGGAACTAAAAGCCTCTTGATGAAAGTGAAAGAGGAAAGTGAAAAGTTGGCTTAAAGCTCAACATTCAGAAAACAAAGATCATGGCATCTGGTCCCATCACTTCATGGCAAATAGATGGGGAAATAGTGGAAACAATGTCAGACTATTTTGGGGGCTCCAAAATCACTGCAGATGGTGACTGCAGCCATGAAATTAAAAGACACTTACTCCTTGGAAGGAAAATTACGACCAACCCAGACAGCATATTCAAAAGCAGAGACATTACTTTGCCAACAAAGGTCCATCTAGTCAAGGCTATGGTTTTTCCAGTGGTCATGTATGGATGTGAGAGTTGGACTGTAAAGAAAGCTGAGCACCAAATTTGATGCTTTTGAACTGTGGTGTTGGAGAAGACTCTTGAGAGTCCCTTGGACTGCAAGGAGATCCAACCAGTCCATCCTAAAGGAGATCAGTCTTGGATATTCATTGGAAGGACTGATGCTGAAGCTGAAACTGCAGTACTTTGGCCACCTCTTGCTAAGAGTTGACTCATTGGAAAAGACCCTGATGCTGGGAGGGATTGGGGGCAGGAGGAGAAGGGGATAGCAGAGGATGAGATGGCTGGATGGCATCACTGACTCGATGCACATGAGTTTGGGTGAACTCTGGGAGTTGGTGATTGACAGGGAGGCCTGGCATGCTGTGATTCATGGGGTCACGAAGAGTCGGACACAACTGAGCGACTGAACTAAACTGAACTGATACTGAGAAAGAATATGAAAATATATGTATTAATATCTGAATCACTTTGCTGTGCACCAGAATCCAACACAACACTGTAAATTAATTATAGATCAGATCAGATTATACTTCAATTTAAAAAGACACTTACATATGTAATTTAGTATCTATTTATTCAGTAGAAATTTATTGAACACCCCTCCTGTACCAGGCACTGTGTTAAATGATATTAAGACACCATTCAGGCTCTCAAAGAAGTTGCTCTTCAGGAGAAAGAGATAATCCTCTAAATGGATGATTGTAAGTCAGGCTGCAGTGAGCCAGGGGAAGGGTAATCAGTACCCTTGATCTGACTTGGTTTTGGATTCTGCTTTTGACCACTTACTCTGTGACCCTGAGTAAATGACTTTGCCTTACCAAGTCTTGGTTTCCATATCTTAAATGGAGATAATACCAGTGCCTACCTAACTACATTGTGATGAAAATTTAAATAACACTTGTAACTCCTTATTGCCAAATTCAGACTTAAATTGAAGAAAGGAGGGAAAACCACTAGACCATTCAGGTATGACCTAAATCAAATCCCTTATGATTATACAGTGGAAGTGAGAAATAGATTTAAGGGCTTAGATCTGATAGATAGAGTGCCTGATGAACTATGGAATGAGGTTCTTGACATTGTACAGGAGACAGGGATCAAGACCATCCCCATGGAAAAGAAATGCAAAAAAGCAAAATGGCTATCTGGGGAGGCCTTACAAATAGCTGTGAAAAGAAGACAAGTGAAAAGCAAAGGAGAAAAGGAAAGATACAAGCATCTGAATGCAGAGTTCCAAAGAACAGAAAGAAGAGATAAGAAAGCCTTCTTCAGCAATCAGTGCAAAGAAATAGAGGAAAACAACAGAATGGGAAAGACTAGGGATCTCTTCAAGAAAATCAGAGATACCAAAGGAAAATTTCATGCAAAGATGGGCTCGATAAAGGACAGAAATGGTATGGACCTAACAGAAGCAGAAGATATTAAAAAGAGGTGGCAAGAATACACAGAAGAACTGTACAAAAAAGATCTTCACGACCCAGATAATCATGATGGTGTGATCACTGACCTAGAGCCAGACATCCTGGAATGTGAAGTCACGTGGGCCTTAGAAAGCATCACTATGAACAAAGCTAGTGGAGGTGATGGAATTCCAGTTGAGCTATTTCAAATCCTGAAAGATGATGCTGTGAAAGTGCTGCACTCAATATGCCAGCAAATTTAGACAACTCAGCAGTGGCCACAAGATTGGAAAAGGTCAGTTTTCATCCCAATCCCAAAGAAAGGCAATGCCAAAGAATGCTCAAACTACTGCACAATTGCACTCATCTCACACGCTAGTAAAGTAATGCTCAAAATTCTCCAAGCCAGGCTTCAGCAATATGTGAACCGTGAACTTCCTGATGTTCAAGCTGGTTTTAGAAAAGGCAGAGGAACCAGAGATCAAATTGCCAACATCTGCTGGATCATGGAAAAAGCAAGAGAGTTCCAGAAAAACATCTATTTCTCCTTTATTGACTATGCCAAAGCCTTTGACTGTGTAGATCACAATAAACTGTGGAAAATTCTGAAAGAGATGGGAATACCAGACCACCTGATCTGCCTCTTGAGAAATTTGTATGCAGGTCAGGAAGCAACAGTTAGAACTGGTCATGGACCAACAGACTGGTTCCAAATAGGAAAAGGAGTATGTCAAGGCTGTATATTGTCACCCTGTTTATTTAACTTATATGCAGAGTACATCATGAGAAACACTGGACTGGAAGAAACACAAGTTGGAATCAAGATTGCTGGGAGAAATATCAATAACCTCAGATATGCAGATGATACCACCCTTATGGCAGAAAGTGAAGAGGAACTAAAAAGCCTCTTGATGAAAGTGAAAGTGGAGAGTGAAAAAGGTGGCTTAAAGCTCAACATTCAGAAAACGAAGATCATGGCATCTGGTCCCATCACTATATGGGAAATAGATGGGGAAACAGTGGAAACAGTGTCAGACTTTCTTTTTCTGGGCTCCAAAATCACTGCAGATGGTGACTGCAGCCATGAAATTAAAAGACGCTTACTCCTTGGAAGGAAAGTTATGACCAACCTAGATAGCATATTCAAAAGCAGAGAGATTACTTTGCCAACAAAGGTTCGTCTAGTCAAGGCTGATTTTTCCTGTGGTCATGTATGGATGTGAGAGCTGGACTGTGAAGAAGGCTGAGCGCCGAAGAATTGATGCTTTTGAACTGTGGTGTTGGAGAAGACTCTTGAGAGTCCCTTGGACTGCAAGGAGATCCAACCAGTCCATTCTGAAGGAGATCAGCCCTGGGATTTCTTTGGAAGGAATGATGCTACAGCGGAAACTGCAGTATTTTGGCCACCTCATGCGAAGAGTTGACTCATTGGAGAAGACTCTGATGCTGGGAGGGATTGAGGGCAGGAGGAGAAGGGGACGACAGACGATGAGATGGCTGGATGGCATCACTGACTCGATGGATGTGAGTCTGAGTGACCTCCGGGAGTTGGTGATGGACAGGGAGGCCTGGCGTGCTGCGATTCATGGGGTCGCAAAGAGTCGGACACGACTGAGCGACTGATCTGATCTGATCTGTAACACGTTGAGCGGGTATCTAGTATATAATAATTATTCAATAATGTTAGCTAGTACTATCATGTCTAACTCAACACTGGAGGGTCTGGAAAGGCTTCCTTGAGGAAGTGACTTCAAGCTGAAAACCTGAAGAATGAGAAGGAATTAAGTAAGGGAGGGAAGGAGGGAAAGGAAGTAAAATCCTAAACAGAAAGAACAGTAAGGTGCAAAGGGCTTGAAGGTTGTTTGTAGTGTAGAACCTGAACAAAGGACAAAGTGTTCTGGTGTCCTTTGCAGCCCCAGCCTCTACTGGCACTAAAAGAGATTTCACACCTAAATTTCATTTGGCCTTTGATGGCAGCTGTTGGTCTGTTTTTACTTTATCAATGATCAAGGCTAAAAATAAAACCCCCCTCTGTGTTGTAGGAGTGAGGGTGAAGGTGAGGGGGGAGTGATGAGTATGTGAGGGGCTCAGGCACCTCTCCCCACACAGGTTGGGCAGGCAATGAGGCCAGTCTTTACTCCTACGTCCCCTCTTCTATTTCCCTCACTTCGGGCTTTCTACTGAACCCAGGAATCCCCACTGCATGGTAAAAAGACTGTTACGTCTTACCTCTCCTTAGAACTCATCCTAGGCTACCTTACCCTTATTGTATGAATTCTCCCAGCTCCAGGATGGAAAAGCAAGAAAGAAGGGACCACATTTTCCCAACTCCCTAATGCAGATTCAGAAACATTAATCCTCTGCCTTTCTGTAAAAATTCTTTTTCTGAAGTTTATCCACTTCAATAATGCCCCTGATATCTGACCCCCACCTACCAACATGACCCAGGTCACCGTGTTTCCTCTGCTCTGGACATTTGGGCTATATAGGCATTCTTGTTCTTCAGACCCATAACCAGTTTCAACTTAGGGCTATTGGTCTTGCTGTTCCTGTAAGCCTGAAAGGCTCTTTTCCTAGAACTTGTTATGGTAGCTCCTTAATCATTCAGGTCTTTGGCTCAAATGTCAGTTTGGAGAGGCCTTTCTTGACGCTTCTCTCTAAAACAGTACATCTGGTTCCATTACTCTGCATTATTTTCTCCATACCATTTACTGCCATCTGAAATTATGTATCAGTGTGTGTGTGTGTTCAGTCACTATGTCACGACCAACTCTGCAATCCCATGGACTGCAGCATGCCAGGCTTTGCTGTCCTCCGCTATCTCACAGGAGCTTGCTCAATTATGTATCTACTTGATTGTTTTCCCCACTAGAATGTAAGTACTGGGAGTGATGAGATTTTATCTGTCATTGTCAACAGCACATAGAACAATGTTTTTTTTTGCACGTTAAATATTGACAATATTTAAATGTGTTAAATATTGACAATAAATGAATACATGAATAGTGTAACTAAGAGGCTCTAAACTTTAGAGTTGGGCTTCACATGTGGCTCAGTGGTAAAGAATCTGCCTGCCAGTGCAGGAAATGCATGAGACTTGGGTTTGATCCCTGGGTTTGGAAGATTCCTTGGAAGAGGTAATGGTAATGCACTCCAATATTCTTGCCTAGAAAATCCCATGGACAGAGGAGCTTGGTGGGCTATAGTCCATGGGGTCGCAAAGAGTCAGACACAACTGAGTGAGTATACACACAGACTTTCGAGTCAAAAGGTGTGGTCAATGAGCTCAGCCCTTTGGAAATTTTCACTTACCATATCAGATCCATAGACCAAGGACCATGAATAAGGGCTTCATAAAAGTCTGTAAGTTTTGTTCATTACCAAGCTCCTGTTATGTGCCAAGCACTGTACTCTGAAAAAGATCAAATGATGAACAGAAAGAGTCATGGTTCCTGCCTTTGAGAATTTGCAATTTAGTCCTCTCTGAGTTCCCTTAGATTTGTAGTAAACAGTGGTGTGCTGGACACTGCTTTTAGCCACCTGTCGGAAAGATCTGCTGGAGCTGGAAATGGCGACCTGCTCCAGTATTGTTGCTTGGAAAATTACATGGCCAGAGGAGCCTGGTGGGCTACAGTCTCCATGGGGCTGCAGAGAATTGGACACGACAGAGCGACTAAGCACACACAAGACCCTATAGTAAAATTTTCAGGAATTTTGCAAGCCAGTTGTTAAACATTGCCATCATTAAAAGTCAAATTATATAAATTTACAAGTAAATCAACATAAAAACAAAGATATACTCAAAACTTCATGCCTAATTATTTTACTATATCTTACTTTTTTATCCTCTTGAGGTTATTTATGGTGATTGTATACATATGGTGAAAATATTTTATAATGAGCACATTTTCCCAGTTTCATGTTCAGTGACATCACAATGGTAGCTTGAAATGATAGCCCTTGTGGAGTATTTACACCAGGGAGATCTCTCAACACCATCATCAGGTCTTACCTACTGACCACCCCCCACCTATAACTCCCAGCACACACTCCCAGTGAAAGGTTGTTGCGTCACGCGAAGACACCGGGATTCTTGGCCCCCGGAGCATAAGAATTCAATCCGGGGCCAGAGACGAGGCTTGATCGCTCAGAGCTTTTGTGTAATAAAGTTTTATTAAAGTATAAAGGAGATAGAGAAAGCTTCTAACATAGGCATCAGAAGGGGGTAGAAAGAGTACCCCCTTGCTAGTGTTAGCAATGAAGTTATATACTCTAAAGAATGTCAAAGGTTGTAAAGACCTAATTTACATTTGAAGATTTCTCAGGCAGGATGCATCCTGGAAAAGACCAGGTCTACCCCCTAATTTACATTTTAAGATAACACTGTCTTCAGGCAGGATACATCCTGGAAAAGACCAGGTCTACCCCCCTAATTTACATTAACACTGTCCTCAGGCCAGATACATTATTGTTGTATAATCCTAAGGAATGTGGAGAAAGAAAAAAAGTTTGTCCTTTTTTCCTCCTTGAGAATTCCAGACCCCTCTCTCCTTGGGGACCCCTAGACTCCTTATCAATCTGCCTAGGACATGACTCTCTCACCAGCAACCTATCAAGGAATAGAGTATGTGTTGGCAGCCAGTGAATTGCAGAGGCAGAATCTCTAGGTCCTCCTACAAAGGAAGAAGAAAAAGAGAACCAGCTGGTTTGGACTTGAGGAAAGGTCCAAGAGCTATACTATAAAAGAGTACTACAAGTTTTAAATTAATTTCTAAAATTTAACTCATTCTTTTATGCAATTTTAGAATATTTAATTACTTACTTTGAAAATAAACACCTATTTGAAAATAAAAGCAGACCTGTCATTTGAACTTTGGGTTTTAAAGAAATGAAATAAAATATTTCAGATATATAAAATTAACAATTTTAAAGTATAATAGTGTGATAAAAATCTACTATTCACTCCCCTGATGTATAGTATTGTGGAACTAGTAATTTACCTGTGAGTAAACTGTAGGTGGTGGAGGACCAGTGAAAGTGACATGCGGGATTCATGTAATACTTTAGAAAATCAATCGGGTGACTCTCAGTAGGTGCTCATGAGCTGAGGTTTCCAGGAAAGCCTGAGGTAATCTGTGACATTATCAACTTCTGAAAACATAGCAAGGGGGAAAAATGGACGGGTTGATGGGCAAGAAAAACGCACTTAGATAATCACAAGGATCTGCTCAGATCAGATCAGTCGCTCAGTCGTGTCCGACTCTTTGCGACCCCATGAACTGCAGCACGCCAGGCCTCCCTGTCCATCACCAACTCCCGGAGGTCACCCAGACTCACATTCATCGAGTCAATGATGCCATCCAGCCATCTCATCCTCCGTCGTCCCCTTCTCCTCCTGCCCCCAATCCCTCCCAGCATCAGAGTCTTCTCCAATGAGTCAACTCTTCGCATGAGGTGGCCAAAATACTGGAGTTTCAGCTTTAGCATCATTCCTTCCTGATGTTCAAGCTGGTTTTCGAAAAGGCAGAGGAACTAGAGATCAAATTGCCAACATCCGCTGGATCATGGAAAAAGCAAGAGAGTTCCAGAAAAACATCTATTTCTGCTTTATTGACTATGCCAAAGGATCTGCTCAAGTGTAACAAATCAGTGACTCCCTGACTGAGTTGTTTAAAAAACCAGGCCGTTGGCGCCCTTCTCCCACAGAGTTACTTAGCCAGTAACTCTTGGAGGTCAGTTGAGTTCAGTTCAGTCGCTCAGTCGTGTCAGACTCTTTGCGACCCCATGAATTGCAGTATGCCAGGCCTCCCTGTCCATCACCAACTCCCAGAGTACACTCAGACTCATGTCCATCGAGTCAGTGATGCCATCCAGCGATCTCATCCTCTGGTGTCCCCTTCTCCTCCTGCCCCCAATTCCTCCCAGCATCAGAGTCTTTTCCAGTGAGTCAACTCTTCCAATGAGGTGGCCAAAGTACTGGAGTTTGAGCTTCAGAATCATTCCCTCCAAAGAAACCCCAGGGCTGATCTCCTTGAGAATGGACTGGTTGGCTCTCCTTTTAGTCCAAGGGACTCTCAAGAGTCTTCTCCAACACCACAGTTCAAAAGCATCAATTCTTCGGTGCTCAGCCTTCTTCACAGTCCAACTCTCATATCCATACATGAGTGAGTGAGTGAGTGAAGTCGCTCAGTCGTGTCCGACTCTTTGCAACCCCGTGGAACGTAGCCCACCAGGCTCCTCCGCCCACAGGATTCTCCAGGCAAGACATACTGGAGTGGGTTGCCATTTCCTTCTCCAGGGGATCTTCCCTGACCCAGGGATCGAACCCAGGTCTCCTGCATTGCAGGCAGACGCTTTAACCTCTGAGCCACCAGGGAAGCCCCATATCCATACATGGCCACAGTAAAAACCATAGCCTTGACTAGACGGACCTTTGTTGGCAGAGTAATGTCTCTGCTTTTGAATATGCTATCTAGGTTGGTCATAATTTTCCTTCCAAGGAGTAAGTGTCTTTTAATTTCATGGCTGCAGTCACCATCTGCAGTGATTTTGGAGCCCAGAAAAAGAAAGTCTGACACTGTTTCCACTGTTTCCCCATCTATTTCCCATATAGTGATGGGACCAGATGCCATGATCTTCGTTTTCTGAATGTTGAGCTTTAAGCCAACTTTTCCACTCTCCTCTTTTACTTTCATCAAGAGGCTTTTTAGTTCCTCTTCACTTTCTGCCATAAGGGTAGTGTCATCTGCATATCTCAGGTTATTGATATTTCTCCCGGTAATCTTGGTTCCAGCTTGTGTTTCTTCCAGTCCAGTGTTTCTCATGATGTACTCTGCATATAAGTTAAATAAACAGGGTGACAATATACAGCCTTGATGTACTATTTTTCCTATCATGGAACCAGTTGTTCCATGTCCAGCTCTAACTGTTGCTTCCTGACCTGCATACAGATTTCTCAAGAGGCAGGTCAGATGGTCTGGCATTCCCATCTCTTTCAAAATTTTCCACAGTTTATTGTGATCCACACAGTCAAAGGTTTAGGCATAGTCAACAAAGCAGAAATAGATGTTTTTCTGGAACTCTCTTGCTTTTTCCATGATCCAGTGTATGTTGGCAATTTGATCTCTGGTTCCTTTGCCTTTTCTAAAACCAGCTTGAACATCAGGAAGTTCACGGTTCACATATTGCTGAAGCCTGGCTTGGAGAATTTTGAGCATTACTTTACTAGCATGTGAGATGAGTGCAATTGTGCAGTAGTTTGAGCATTCTTTGGCATTGCCTTTCGTTGGGATTGGAATGAAAACTGACCTTTTCCAGTCCTGTGGCCACTGCTGAGTTGTCCAAATTTGCTGGCATATTGAGTGCAGCACTTTCACAGCATCATCTTTCAGGATTTGGAATAGCTCCACTGGAATTCCATCACCTCCACTAGCTTTGTTTGTAGTGATGCTTTCTAAGGCCCACTTGACTTCACATTCCAGGATGTCTGGCTCTAGATGAGTGATCACACCATCGTGATTATCTGGGTTGTGAAGATCTTTTTTGTTTGGGGGTCAGACTCAGTAATCTGCACTTTTGCCAAGCATGCAAATATTGACCTTGCTGATCTGGGACCACACTTTCAAAACCACTGCCTCACAGTAATACTCTGCTGACTTTGCTTAAGGCTTCAAAGACACTTCTTTCTAAACCAGCAGGGGGAGACAGATATAAAATTTATCTTTTAAAAACAAAAGTGCCTTAGGAATTCCCTGGTGGTCCAGTGGGAAAGACTCCATGTTTTCACTGCCAACAACCAGATGGATCCCTGGTCCCCTGGTCGGGGGAACTACAATCCCTCACAAGCCCCTGCAGCGCAGCCAAAAAACAAACAAAACCTGTCTTATAGTACTAAAGCTCCTTGGAATTATGACATCACCATGGAGACTTCAGGGGAAGGCAATGGCACCCCACCCCAGTACTTTTGCCTGGAAAATCCCATGGACAGAGGAGCCTGGTAGGCTCAGTCCATGGGGTCGCTAAGAGTTGGACACAACTGAGCGACTTCACTTTCACTTTTCGCTTTCATGCACTGGAGAAGGAAATGGCAACCCACTCCAGTGTTCTTGCCTGGAGAATCCCAGGGACAGGGGAGCCTGGTGAGCTTCCGTCTATGGGGTCACACAGAGTTGGACACGACTGAAGCGACTTAGCAGCAGCATGGAGACTTCTGAAATATTTTAAAGACCAGCATGTAAGTTGGCATCAGGTGAAAAAATTTTCAGGTATTTATATAAAAATTTATTTTTGATAGGACTAATGTCCAGATTCCTATAAGTCACTCCTTACAAGTCATTCCTGTAAGACACCAGTCATGGTTAAGGGCTTGGACTCGAGAGTCAGGCAGCTACCACTTACAAGCTTCTTGACTTTGGAAAGGTAAATATCTTCTCTAATCCTGTTTCCATGACCTTAAAATAGTCCCTACTTTACGGAATTGTTAGGGGGCTAAAAGTTCTTAGAACTTACATTGCTTATTAGAATATTACTACTACAACCTTAAGTAGTTACTGTCAGTTCTTTTAGTTCAGTTCAGTTGCTCAGTCGTGTCAGACTCTTTGTGACCCCATGAATTGCAGCACACCAGGCCTCCCTGTCCATCACCAACTCTCAGAGTTCACCCAAACTCATGTGCATCAAGTCGGTGATGCCATCCAGCCATCTCATCCTCTGGCGTCCCCTTCTCCTCCTGCCCCCAATCCCTCCCAGCATCAGAGTCTTTTCCAGTGAGTCAACTCTTCCAACGAGGTGGCCAAAGTACTGGAGTTTGAGCTTCAGAATCATTCCCTCCAAAGAAATCCTAGGGCTGATCTCCTTCAGAATGGACTGGTTGGATCTCCTTGCAGTCCAAGGGACTCTCAAGAGTCTTCTCCAACACCACAGTTCAAAAGCATCAATTCTTCGGTGCTCAGCCTTCTTCACAGTCCAACTCTCACATCCATACGTGACCACAGGAAAAACCATAGCCTTGACTAGACGGACCTTTGTTGGCAGAGTAATGTCTCTGCTTTTGAATATGCTATCTAGGTTGGTCATAACTTTCCTTCCAAGGAGTAAGTGTCTTTTAATTTCATGGCTGCAGTCACCATCTGCAGTGATTTTGGAGCCCAGAAAAAGAAAAGTCTGACACTGTTTCCACTGTTTCCCCATCTATTTCCCATGAAGTGATGGGACCAGATGCCATGATCTTCGTTTTCTGAATGTTGAGCTTTAAGCCAACTTTTCCACTCTCCTCTTTTACTTTCATCAAGAGGCTTTTTAGTTCCTCTTCACTTTCTGCCATAAGGGTAGTGTCATCTGCATATCTCAGGTTATTGATATTTTGCCCGGTAATCTTGATTCCAGCTTGTGTTTCTTCCAGTCCAGTGTTTCTCATGATGTACTCTGCATATAAGTTAAAGAAGCAGGGTGACAATATACAGCCTTGATGTACTATTTTTCCTATCATGGAACCAGTTGTTCCATGTCCAGCTCTAACTGTTGCTTCCTGACCTGCATACAGATTTCTCAAGAGGCAGGTCAGGTGGTCTGGCATTCCCATCTCTTTCAAAATTTTCCACAGTTTATTGTGATCCACACAGTCAAAGGCTTAGGCATAGTCAACAAAGCAGAAATAGATGTTTTTCTGGAACTCTATTGCTTTTTCCATGATCCAGCGGATGTTGGCAATTTGATCTCTGGTTCCTCTGCCTTTTCTAAAACCAGCTTGAACATCAGGAAGTTCACGGTTCACATATTGCTGAAGCCTGGCTTGGAGAATTTTGAGCATTACTTTACTAGCATGTGAGATGAGTGCAATTGTGCGGTAGTTTGAGCATTCTTTGGCATTGCCTTTCGTTGGGATTGGAATGAAAACTGACTTTTTCCAGTCCTGTGGCCACTGCTGAGTTGTCCAAATTTGCTGGCATATTGAGTGCAGCACTTTCACAGCATCATCTTTCAGGATTTGGAATAGCTCCACTGGAATTCCATCACCTCCACTAGCTTTGTTCGTAGTGATGCTTTCTAAGGCCCACTTGACTTCACATTCCAGGATGTCTGGCTCTAGATGAGTGATCACACCATCGTGATTATCTGGGTTGTGAAGATCTTTTTTTGTTTGGGGGTCAGACTCAGTAATCTGCACTTTTGCCAAGCATGCAAATATTGACCTTGCTGATCTGGGACCTCACTTTCAAAACCACTGCCTCACAGTAATACTCTGCTGACTTTGCTTAAGGCTTCAAAGACACTTCTTTCTAAACCAGCAGGGGGAGACAGATATAAAATTTATCTTTTAAAAATAAAAGTGCCTTAGGAATTCCCTGGTGGTCCAGTGGGAAAGACTCCGTGTTTTCACTGCCAACAACCAGATGGATCCCTGGTCCCCTGGTCGGGGGAACTATAATCCCTCACAAGCCCCTGCAGCGCAGCCAAAAAACAAACAAAACCTGTCTTATAGTACTAAAGCTCCTTGGAATTATGACATCGCCATGGAGACTTCTGAAATATTTTAAAGACCAGCATGTAAGTTGGCATCAGGTGAAAAATTTTTCACGTATTTATATAAAAATTTATTTTTGATAGGACTAATGTCCAGATTCCTATAAGTCACTCCTTACAAGTCATTCCTGTAAGACACCAGTCATGGTTAAGGGCCTGGAATCAAGAGTCAGGCAGCTACCACTTACAAGCTTCTTGACTTTGGAAAGGTAAATATCTTCTCTAATCCTGTTTCCATGACCTTAAAACAGTCCCTACTTTACGGAATTGTTAGGGGGCTAAAAGTTCTTAGAACTTACATTGCTTATTAGAATATTACTACTACAACCTTAAGTAGTTACTGTCAGCTCTTTTAGTTCAGTTCAGTTGCTCAGTCGTGTCAGACTCTTTGTGACCCCATGAATTGCAGCACACCAGGCCTCCCTGACCAGCACCAACTCCCAGAGTTCACCCAAACTCATGTGCATCAAGTCGGTGATGCTGAAAGGTTGTTGTTGAATCACGCGAAGACACCGGGATTCTTGGCCCCCGAAGGAGAAGAATTCAATCCGGGGCCAGAGACGAGGCTTGATCGCTCAGAGCTTTTGTGTAATAAAGTTTTATTAAAGTATAAAGGAGATAGAGAAAGCTTCTGACATAGGCATCAGAAGGGGGTAGAAAGAGTACCCGCTTGCTAGTGTTAGCAATGAAGTTATATACTCTCCAGTGAATCCAAAGAATGTCTGGAGGTTGTAAAGACCTCATCAGACCTACTCCCATAATTTACATTTTAACAAAATTAGCCAGAAGGTTTAATCCAAAGACTGTCCTCAGGGAGGATACATCCTTGTAAAGACCAAGTCTACTCCCATAACAGAAGGTTTAATCCAGAGACTGTCCTCAGGCAGGATACATTATTGTTATATGATCCTAAGGAATGTAGAGAAAGAAAAAAAGTTTGTCCTTTCTTCCTCCTTGAGAATTCCAGACCCCTCTCTCCTTGGGGACCCCTAGACTCCTTATCAACCTACCTAGGAAATGACTCTCTCAATGCCATCCAGCCATCTCATCCTCTGGCATCCCCTTCTCCTCCTGCCCCCAATCCCTTTCAGCATCAGGGTCTTTTCCAATGAGTCAACTCTTCCAATGAGGTGGCCAAAGTACTGGAGTTTCAGCTTCAGCATCAGTCCTTCCAATTAACACCCAGGACTGATCTCCTTTAGGATGGACTGGTTGGATCTCCTTGCATCCAAGGGACTCTCAAGAGTCTTCTCCAACACCATAGTTCAAAAGCATCAGTTCTTTAGTGCTCAGCTTTCTTTACAGTCCAATTCTCACATCCATGCATGACCACTGGAAAAACCATAGCCTTGACTAGATGGACCTTTGTTGGCAGAGTAATGTCTCTGCTTTTTAATATGCTATCTGCTGCTGCTGCTGCTAAGTCACTTCAGTCGTGTCCGATTCTGTGCGACCCCATAGCCCACCAGGCTCCCCCGTCCCTGGGATTCTCCAAGCAAGAACACTGGAGTGGGTTGCCATTTCCTTTTCCAATGCATGAAAGTGAAAAGTGAAAATGAAGTTGCTCAGTTGTGTCTGACTCTTAGCGACCCCATGGACTACAGCCTACCAGGCTCCTCCGTCCATGGTATTTTCCAGGCAAGAGTATTGGAGTGGGGTGCCATTGCCTTCTCCGAATATGCTATCTAGGTTGGTCATAATTTTCCTTCCAAGGAGTAAGTTTCTTTTAATTTCATGGCTGCAATCACCATCTGCAGTGATTTTGCAGCCCCCAAAATAAAGTCTGACACTGTTTCCACTGTTTCCCCATCTATTTCCCATGAAGTGATGGGACCGGATGCCAGGATCTTCGTTTTCTGAATGTTGAGGTTTAAGCCAATGTTTTCACTTTGCTCTTTCAGGTCATCAAGAGGGTTTTTAGTTCCTCTTCACTTTCTCCCATAAGGGTGGTGTTATCTGCATATCTGAGGTTATTATGTGCTGCTGCTGCTAAGTCACTTCAGTCGTGTCCAACTCTGTGTGACCCCATAGACGGCAGCCCACCAGGCTCCGCCGTCCCTGGGATTGTCCAGGCAAGAATAGTGGAGTGGGTTGCCATTTCCTTCTCCAATGCATGAAAGTGAAAAGTGAAAGTGAAGTCGCTCAGTCGTGTCCGACTCTTAGCGACCCCATGGACTGCAGCTTACCAGGATCCTCTATCCATGGGATTTTCCAGGCAAGAGTACTGGAGTGGGGTGCCATTGCCTTCTCCGGTTATTATATGAGATACTGAATAAAGAGCCCCTGTCAGCTCTTTAGCCTCCCTAATATTGAGAAGTAGTTCAGATACATTGCTATGCTTGTTTTTTAATAACCGTTACTCCCGTTATTCAGATGAAGAACTGAAAACGCCTAGAAGGTAATTTATAAATCCTAACCTTCACACCCAAAATAGCTAGAATAGGTGAGTTATTAATATTAACATGCCCCTCCCGGAGAGCTCTAATCTATATTGGATCTCCTAGCCTTTGACGCCCAAAGGGGGTGACAAGCACGTTTCCTGGACCTTGAGCTCTGAGATGAAACGGAGCCGATGGACAGCAGCTTGGTCTTGGCCAGGCACTCACGGGGAGTTGGACCAAGTCCAGGCCCAGCCATCTCTTCCGTAGAATTGGCATGTGCCAGGCGTTCATTTGTGCGAACAGAGTCACGATCCTCGAGCCTATGTACGTGTTGGTTCGTTCGCGTGTTCCGCTGAGTTCGCGAATTTTGGGGGGCGGGGTGGGGGGCGGCGGCCGCTTCCCGCCAAGAGACACACCTCTCCAGGACCTCCCTCTTATTGGCCAGGTCCCCGATCTTGGCCCTGTGGCGTCAGCGGCAGGGGCATGTCCTTGGCCCGAGAACGCGGACCGGAGCCAAGTGACATCAGCGAGAGCAGGGGCACGGAGCAACAACGGGCGGGGCCTGCAGGAAGGTGTGCCGGGGGCTGGCTGGGGGCGAGGCGGCGGTGGCCTGGGCGGGGCCGGGAGGCGGTGACGTCATGGGGCGGGGCAGGGCGGCGCGCGCCGCTAGGCTTTAAGCGCTGCTGGCCCCGGCGCTCACCTCAGGCGGCGATTCGCACGCAGCAGACCTTTGGGTCTGCTACTTCCTGCGCTACCCATCATGTCCCTGAGGAGCCACCTCTCGCGTCTCTTCCGGACGCAAGTGCACTCCGTCCGGAAGAAGTCTGTCCACTCCGTGGCTGTCATTGGAGCCCCATTCTCCCAGGGACAGGTGAGGACTGGGACATAGCACTTTGGGGCAGGGTTCCTCTTCCCTCAATCCCCACCCCCCACCCCTCACTCGAGCCCCGGAGAAAATCGGGACCGGTGGAAATAACGAGGAGGCGAGGAGAGGATGGGAAGAAACGGAGAGGGGGATGAGGTGGTGGATTCCCGCGACTGGACACCGGGAGAGCACGTGGGATTTTTTTCCCCCACGGGTAGAAGATGGGAAAGGAGGGAGGGGATTGATGGAGGGCACCCTGTTTGCGAGGCGGACCGGGGCTAGCGGCCTGGTGCGTTTCTTCGGCCTCCACTCCGAGGAGCGAGAAAGGGGTGGATTCCCCTCCGGGTGATGGAGAAGAGGAAAGACGGGAGAGGATTTCACAGAGAGGCTGGAGGAGGAGAAACCGAGGACAATCCCCGGTGGAAAATCGAGGGCGGAGAGGCTAAAGAGAGCGACCGAGGATTTAAGCCTCCAGGGTCTATTCTCAGAAAGAGCGTTCACTGGAAAGGAAGTCGGCGCTTGTCTCTCCAGCGGCGGGAAGACTGAAGGGGCTGTTTTGTCCTCTCTTCAGTGAAAGAAACCTGCAGTCATGGAGAGCTCACTGATGGAGAAGCCAGGGCTCAGCTCAGGCCAGCGACACACACACCCGACAGCCAGATTCTGACTTGGCTCAGTCTCAGTCGACACCTAGTGGCTTGGGAGGTTGATTTGAATCCAGTGGTTGTTGTCCCTCTCCTTCCCTCCAAGTGTTTGAAATGACCAGAACTCAGATTAAAAGGAAGGAAGGGCTGATGTTGTCACAGGTATTCCAGAGGGATCTGCTGGAAACTAAGACTTCTGTATTTTTTGTGAACTAAAATGGACTTATTTTCAGTCATCTTCCCTCACATCTAGCTCTAATTTAACTTACAGAAAAGAAAAGGAGTGGAATATGGTCCTGCTGCTGTAAGAGAAGCTGGCTTGATGAAAAGGCTCTCGGATCTGGGTGAGTGGCTGGATTTTAGAAGTCTGAAGGCTGTTAATAGGCCAGTTCAGAGTCTTATTCTCTTATATCCTGGAACTGCATGGTGTGCTTGGAAAGCGCTTCCCATCCTCCCTTGGATTTCACCTGCAGCTTAAGATCTATGGAGGAGTCTTCAGGCAAAGTCTTTCTTGCAATAAAGAGCAAGGAGGTGGAGTGAGGCAGGACCTGGAGCAAGTGCTGGTGACTGCAAAGTGGTGCTGAGGATGCTGGCTCCTGCTCCCACTGGACAGTCAACCCTTCCTTGAAATTCTAGTTCTCCTAACTCAGTCAGAGGTCCTTCTGATTCATCAGTCTAACCAGTTTCCTGTCTTCAAGTCATTTGTTTCCTCCTTAGTTTTAAGAACTTGCTATGACTGTAAGCAGAGACTTAGATCTGTGTTCTCCAAACTTCCCTGATTATGAAAATAACTTGGTTTACTTGTCAGAAATAGAGATTCCTTGGCTTCACTGAGGACGAATCTGATTTTCTGGCTCTGAAGTGGGACCCAGGCATGTGCATTTTCACAGACAACCCAAATACTCAGAAGTAATATTGCTGTCTTATAATCAGGATAGTTTGTAAACATACAGAACCAGAAGTAAATCCCACCCACAGATATATGCCATTTGTCTAGTAGTGAAAAAACTTTTTAGTAACAGGGCACCAAATTCCAATACCTTTATGGTAGGAAGTTTCATATATTGAACTGAGATGTTTCTAGCTGCTATTCAAGGCCATTTCCTCTGTTATATTAGGACCATTCACATATCTCTTCTGGAGCTATAAAGTGCAAAAGGCGAGGCAGTAGGGAACTATAGGTCCTGGAGACAGTAATATAGAGGTTAGGTGGACTCTCCCCTCCCCATGCTTACTTAGAAATCCCCTAAGCATGCTAATCCCCTCCCCATGCTTGCTTAGAAATCTCTGCTGATCATTGAGTCCATTCCAGGGGTAGGTCATCTCCCTCTAAAACAGGATTAATGAACTCTCCGAAATCACCCTGAATTGAGGGGCCCTTCGTACACCACTGGCTTCATATGGATGTGGTGTTTTGGTTTGAATACTGAAAACTTTTCTGTTAAATAATAAAGAACCCTACTGAAGAAGGAACTATAATTGATCACTTTAATAACTTTCCAAGTTTACCAACAAAGATGAAAGAGATTTACTCTTCATGTGTCAACAAGTTACCTGATGGGATCAGATCATCCCCCTCTTCCTGCTTATAAATGAAGGTGTGTGTACTTAGTCCATCAGTCATGTCTGACTCTGTGACCCCATGGACTATAGCCCACCAGACTCCTCTGTCCATGGGCATTCTCCAGGAAAGAATAATGGAGCACATTGTCATGCCTCCTCCAGGGGATCTTCCCACCTCAGGGATTGAACCCAGGTCTCCCACATTGCAGGCGGATATTTTACCATCTGATCCACCAGGGAACCCCATAAATGAGGATACTGTCTCTTTGAATCAGCTGTATATTCTTTCTTTTTAAAAATGTCTTTTACACTAAGGAAAGCAATTTCTGCTAATCGCTGTTTTTTTAATACTTGCTAAACCTGCAGCCCATCTGATAAACTGAGCCTAGCTTTGCTAAAATTGCCTGCTCATTCTTTTCTGCTTTAAGAGACTCATGACTGGAATCAATTGTAGCTTCTTACAGGGGAGGTTAGTAAAATCCAGCTGCTGCTGCTGAATGAGGGGGAGGGGAACGTTTATAGCAGCTTCTCTTGCTCTTGCTTTGTAGACCTTCAAATACCAGAGCCTGGTATTTTTCCACTCCAACCTGGGGAAGCCACTCTCCCTAAAAATTCCACTCACTCAAAAACTTGTGTAAATTTCCAACCTAAAGTGATGATGAAGCTTCAGTTTATTTGGTCTCCCCTTTAATTTTTTCCAGATATTTTTAGTTTTACACTTTATGTCCTTACCCTGTAGCTGATTGGCAACCCGCTATTACAAGCAGTCTGAAATAGGATCTCATTGCATATTAATAAGATCGTGGCACTCAGCAGATTTCCAGCATGCGGTTTTGGCTAATCTCCAAGAAGATGCTGGAGAAAAGTACCAAGAGAAGTTTTAAATGGCACTATTCTGAAACAGTACCAAATAAGCAGCATGAGTCAAATTTCAAGGGAGAGAAGACCCGTGGAAAGGTAGCTCACAAATCCCTTTGTTCCTTGCCTTCTGCTCTGATGTCACAGGCTGCTAGTGTTGCCATGGCATCAGTTAAACTTCCTGTTCCCTGAATGAATGTATTTGTATTTGATTTTGTCTGGGTTTGTTTGTTCCTTTCCCTGGGCTTAGGCCATTCAGTGGTTCCTCTCTTGGGTGACCACTTTAGTATATAAAGAGAGCCTGAGAGAAAAGAAGAAGTAATTTCTCTGGCAAGGCTTAGGTGCAAGTCCATTGCTCCTGATTCTAGTTAGTGCTTATGGTCATGGTAATTTGCACTCTTTCCTCCAGAAGGGGAATGAATGTTCTGTGGTTAAGATAGTTATAAACTGAGACTAACAGTTTGAGGGGGAGAAGGCAATGGCACCCCACTCCAGTACTGTTGCCTGGAAAATCCCATGGATGGAGGAGCCTAGTAGGCTGCAATCCATGGGGTCGCTAAGAGTCAGACAAGACTGGGCGACTTCACTTTCACTTTCCACTTTCCTGCATTGGAGAAGGAAATGGCAACCCACTCCAGTGTTCTTGCCTGGAGAATCCCAGGGACAGGGGAGCCTGGTGAGCTGCAGTCCATGGGGTCGCACAGAGTCAGACACGACTGAAGGGACTTAGCAGCAGCAGCAACAGTTTGAGGTGTCTGTTATTGTAATTATGGTAATTTGACCCATCTGTGGTAAGGAGTGATGGCAGCCACTGAAACGACAGCCTAAATGAACCGTGCTCCCGAGATCAGCTAAGGGTTCTGGAGTTCAGGAAGCCATTGTTCCCCTCAACTAGGCGAGGGACATTTATGCTTTTGTTCCATTTGGTGCTCCATTGGAGAACAGGGCAGGAATCTCTGGTTGAGACCTAAGCATCTGGTTTGCTTCAGCAAGAACCAACAGAGAGCCGGAGATAGTTTAAACATAGAGATATCAGAGCTGTTTGTTTGGGACAGATTGCTGTGTGAGTGCAGGGGTCTGTGTGTGGTAGAGAATGTTTCAATGTTTGGTAGAGAATGGTAGCCATCACACATTTAGTTGTATGATAGTGATGCTTCAGCCTGGTTCCCATCCCACCATTGTACTGAAACTACCCCGAGTAAGCTTACTGGTTTGTCAGCCTCTTTTTTGCTGGACCTCTCTACTATATACCACTTTATTCCTGAAATATCCTGTAAGCCAAGACACTGCTGTCTCCTGAGCCTTCTCCCCATTGCCTGGTCCTTCCTGGACTCCTTTGTGGGATCCTCCTCTTCTTCTCAACTCTCAAGTGCTCATGTCCCCAGTGTTCCTCCAGCTTTCTTCTGAGTAGCTTCATCTCACTGTCACAGATGTCTCAAACAGGATAGAAACAAAATTCATTACCTCCCTCCCCAGTTTGGTCCTTGGTAGGGGAGCTAAGATCCCACATGATTTGTGGCCCACCCCCCCAAAAAACCCATAAAAACAATATTGTAGCAAACTCAATAAAGACTTGTAAAAAGGTCCACATAAAAATAAAAAGATAGTGCATACCACTGTGAAGACTGACAGTCCCATATGCTGCACCTAAGACCCAGTGGAGCAAAACACATACACTTTTTTTTTTTTTTAAGAGAATATTCAAAAAAAGATCCTTTATAATTTGACCCTCAACTACCTCTTCAGACTTCTCTCCATCCACATTCCACTTCATTTTTGTTGTAACTAGGGTTGTGGGCACTTGACCTCGGCTCTACCAATAGAAACACCCATCCTAAACCTTGTCTTGATATTCTGGATGGAGCAGTAAAGATTTAATTCCGTGAGGGGCTGTGGTGGCGGCAGTTCCGGCAGTAGCTTCTGTCTGTGGGGTCAGCCATGCAAACTGCAGTGCTTCCTACCTGCTATTAGTGGAGTTGAGGGCTGCAGTAGTATCTTCACTGGGCAAACCTGCATTGGAAAGGCAGAGTCTTAACCACTGGACCACCAAGGAAGTCCTAAGCGTAAAACTTGAAAACATTATCAAGTTCTAGGCATGCCTGACTATGGTAAACAGACCTACCTTAGTGTGTTAACTATGACTTGTTAATAATTTTACGTTCGGTGTTCTGTATCTTAAGCATGGTGGAGGTTATAGGAGTACATATATTTGCCAAAACTCATTGCACTTAAAATGTAAATGAATATAAAGTATGCATCAAAGCTGTTTAAACATTTCTAGGTTTATTCTTTTTTTCTTTTCATACTGTGCATGGGGTTCTCAAGGCAAGAATACCAAAGTGGTTTGTCATTCTCTTCTTCAGTGGAGAGCCAACTCGTTGGAAAAGACCCTGATGCTGGGAAAGACTGAGGACAGGAGGAGGAGGGGTCGACAGAGGATGAGTTGGTTGGATGCCATTACCGACTCAATAGATATGAGTTTGAGCAAACTCCAGGAGATAGTGAAGGACAGGGAAGTCTGGCATGCTGCAGCCTACATAATCACAAAGAGTTGGACATGACTTCGTGACTGAACAATAGGTTTATTTTTAGGATCAGCTTTTAGTCACTAAAAAACTATAACAAGTTCACTAATTTGCATTGTGATTGTCTGCAGGTGTTAGTCACTTAGTCGCATCCAACTCTTTGTAACCCCCATGGACCATAGCCTGCAAGGCTCCTCTATCCATGGAATTCTCCAGGCAAGAATACTGGAGTGGGTAGCCATTCCCTTCTCCAGGGGATCTTCCTGACCCAGAGAAAGAACCCTGGACTCCTACATTGCAGGCAGATTCTTTACCATCTGAACCACCAGGGCAGCCTACAATTTCATTAATTTGTATATTCAAAAAATTTGAGCACTACAGAGAAACTAAAAAGCCTCTTGATGAAAGTGAAAGAGGAGAGTGAAAAAGTTGGCTTAAAGCTCAACAGTCAGTGAACTAAGATCATGGCATCTGGTCCCATCACTTCATGGCAAATAGATGGAGAAACAGTGGAAACAGTGTCAGATTTTATTTTGGGGGGCTCCAAAATCACTGCAGATGGTGACTGCAGCCATGAAATTAAAAGATGTTTACTCCTTGGGAGGAAAATTATGACCAACCTAGATAGCATATTCAGAAGCAGAGACATTACTTTGCCAACGAAGGTCCATCTAGTCAAGGCTATGGTTTTTCCAGTGGTCATGTATGGATGTGAGAGTTGGGACTGTGAAGAAAGCTGAGCACTGAAGAATTGATGCTTTTGAACTGTGGTGTTGGAGAAGACTCTGGAGAGTCCCTTGGACTGCAAGGAGATCCAACCAGTCCATTCTAAAGCAGATCAGTCCTGGGTGTTATTTGGAAGGACTGATGCTAAAGCTGAAACTCCAATACTTTGGCCACCTCTTACTAAGAGTTGACTCATTGGAAAAGACTCTGATGCTGGGAGGGATTGGGGGCAGGAGGAGAAGGGGACGACAGAGGATGAGATGGCTGGATGGCATCACCGACTTGACGGACATGAGTTTGGGTGAACTCTGGGAGTTGGTGCTGGACAGGGAGGCCTGGCGTGCTGCAATTCATGGGGTCGCAAAGAGTCGGACATGACTGAGCAACTGAACTGAACTGACTGAAGCTTTAGGTACTAGAAATACAATAGTGAACAAAACAGAAATACCTGTTATCATGGAACTCTCATTCTAATGAGGGGTGGTTGGAAGCTGATATAATTAAAACGTATAGTATGTCAGATGTAATGACATAAAGAAAGAAATGAATTGTAAGGGTTGGGGGATGGGGTAAGCATTGCAAATGTAGGTAGGAGGCTTCACTGAGAAGGGGTCCCGTGAGCAGACCTTTGGGAGATAAGGAAACGAACCATGTGCATATCTGAAAGAAAAGCATTTTAGGAAAAAGATAAGTACAGTAAGTGAAGTGTTAAGACCCTGAAATAGAAAGGTGCCTGGAATGTTGAGGGAACAAAAAGCTACTCCTAAGGTGGTGTTGGAGAAGACTCTTGAGAGTCCCTTGGACTGCAAGGAGATCCAACCAGTCCATTCTGAAGGAGATCAGCCCTGGGATTTCTTTGGAAGGAACGATGCTAAAGCTGAAACTCCACTACTTGGGCCACCTCATGCGAAGAGTTGACTCACTGGAAAAGACTCTGATGCTGGGAGGGATTGGGGGCAGGAGGAGAAGGGGACGACAGAGGATGAGATGGCTGGATGGCATCACTGACTCGATGGACGTGAGTCTGAGTGAACTCAGGAGTTGGTGATGGACAGGGAGGCCTGGCGTGCTGCGATTTATGGGGTCGCAAAGAATCTGACACGACTGAGCGGCTGAACTGAACTGAAGGTCCTTCCAGTGGTTGTCTTGTGGAAAGGGGAGGGCCTTTCTACACTCTCATCTCCAGTTTTTCAAGAAAAGCCAGAAATCTGGGTTCTTATAGGAGATTTAAGAAAAACATGATATCATAAAATGGAATATTGAGTCACAAAAAGGAATGAATTGCCAGTTCATGCTGCAAAATGGATAACTCTGACAGCATGATGCTGAGTGAAAGAAGGAAGAAGACCACATATCATATAATCCATTTATATGAAATGTCCAGAGCAGGCAAATCTATATAGAAAATGATTAGTGGTTCCCAGCGACTCAGGAGAGAGAGAATAGGGAGTGACTGCTAGTGGGTCCTGGTTTCTTTTTGGAGTGTGTTAAACTTTTCTGGAATTAGTAATTTGCTAATGCCTTGGCAAAAGTACACATCACTGATGAGCTTGAATATAGGCAGATTTATTATAGGCATTACTGGGTAGGATTTGGCAAATTTTAATATAACTGTATCTTTCCTGCTTAGAAAAAGGCAGCACAGAATTTAACTTACATCTTGTATTTCAAAGTTGTTTGATAGCTAACCTTTATTATGTTCTAGGCACTGTGATCGGGGAAGGCAATGGCACCCCACTCCGGTACTTTTGCCTGGAAAATCCCATGGACAGAGGGTCCTGGTAGGCTCCAGTCCATGGGGTCGCTAAGAGTTGGACACGACTGAGCAACTTCACTTTCACTTTTCACTTTCATGCATTAGAGAAGGAAATGGCAACCCACTCCAGTATTCTTGCCTGGAGAATCCCAGGGACGGGGGAGCCTGGTGAGCTTCTGTCTATGGGGTCGCACAGAGTCGGACGCGACTGAAGCGACTTAGCAGCAGCAGCAGCAGCAGGCACTGTGATAGGCTTTTGCTCTTGTGGGATCCTTACTCTTAAGAGCAAATTATGACATTAGGCTAGCATCAAAAATAAAAAAACAGTTGTTGGCGAGGATGTGGAGCTATTGGAACCCTTGTACACTGTTGGTGGGAATATAAAATCATTCAGGTACTGTGGAAAACAGTATGGCATTTTCACAAAGTTAAAAATAGTTAATAGATGATCTACAGATTCTACTCTGGGCACATATTCAATGGAATTGAAAAACAGGATTTCAAAGAGATTTTCATATACCCATATTACGGAATTGAAAAACAGAGGTTCAAAGAGATGTTCGTATACCTATATTCATAGCAGCATGCTTCATAATAACAGCCAAACGGTGGAAGCAACCAAGCGTCCCTTAATGGACGAATGGATAAACAAAATGTGGTACAAACATACAACAGAAAATTAGCCTTAGAAAGGAAACTGACATATGCTATAACATGTTGAACCTTGAGCACTATGTTAAGTGATATAAGCCAGTTGCAAAAAGATATACTGTATGAGTCCATTTATGAGGTACCTGGAGTAGTCAGATTCATAGGAGCAAAGTGGAATGGTGGTTCAGGGACTGGAAGAAGAGGGACTGGAGAGAGATGGTTTAATAGGTACAGAATTTCAGGTTTACAAGAAAGAGTTCTGGAGATGGATGGTGGTGATCATTACCTAGCAATGTGAATGTACTTAATACCCCTTAAAAGTGGTTAAGATGGTTATTTTTATGTGTATTTTACCATAATTTAAATTTATGTGTATTTTACCACAATTTAAAATTTGAAAATGTATTAGAATATTCTAAGAACAAGGAAGTTCACTTGAGGTTGTAACTTCTCAGGGACATAATAATGCTGTATGCTTGAAATTTTTTCAACTTGTTATTTAGCACACTGTTCTATAAATAAAAACAGAATGGAAAAAAAAAGTATGGCCTGAAGGTCGTACAGTCAGCAGTAGAAGTAGTTGAGAGCTTCACAACTTGCCATATACAACCTAGCCCCTCAGTTGGGGCAGTCACCTGCTTTCTTGGTTCATCATAGCTGAATAAGCTGAGTGGCCCCATCATAAAGTTATGGTCTCCAGCTTCTTCTGAAATTCCTGTATTTCTCATGATGACTATTTCAAACCTACCCACAATTCTCCTATTTTTCCAACTCAAGTATGAACTCCCTTAACTTCTAGCTCTTCTCATCCCCTCAATTAGTTGTATCTACAAAGATGTTATGACACTTTCCTTAGAGGAATGAGGTATCCAGTCCTTCCTGGATAGGCAGGTACAATTGCACGTGATCAAAGTCCCAAATAACAGTGCTTTAAGAAAAACAGTTCACTCTCCAGGAAATAGAGTCTAGAGAGAAGTCAGAGCTGGTTTGGAGGCCCAGTTCCTTGACATTCAGACCTAGATTCTTGCTGTATTACCAGCAAGGCCTCTATCTAATGGTCCCTTACGGCTATGGCCTCATTTCTGGTGGCAGGATGGGAGAATGAACCAAGAAGGGCAGAGGGAGAGCCTGCGCTTTCCCTTAAGGGAAGTTCCCAGGACACTGCTAGAGGATGCCGCTGCTTGTCCTTTTGGCCCCAGCATGTTGCATGGCCACAGCTGGAAAGGAAGATGCTGAATTTAGTCTATTCTAGGGGGTCACGCCTCAGCTATTAATATAAAATTCTTTCTGGAGGAAGGGAAGAGCAGATACTGGACCCGTGATTCTCGGCCATGCCATCTCCCTGTAGTCTACAGCCTGTCCCTTTCTACTTCCCGAGTGACCTTGTTCCAGCACTTAGCCCTTCTTTCCCTTGTTTCTCAGCACCTGTCTACTCACCTGTCCCTTCAATAATTCAGTGCAAATCTTACCCACCTCCCACCCCGTCTGCCAAATGTAGCCTTCCAGCCCTTGTCCGATATTTTGCTTCTCTTCAGAGCCACTGTCTTAGCTTCCCCACTGCCTTTTTACACATCTCCTTGCTATAACCTGGTGTCCTGGGCCATCACTGCAATGAAACTGAAACTGATTTTGCTAAGGTCTCTGACCTCCTACTTTCTAATACGGTAGATTCTACAACATTCACATTTGAGACTATTAACCATGCCATCCTTATTGAAGCTGACACCACCCTCTTCTTTTAATTCTTGGGGTTTCTTTGCAATATTCTCCGCCGCCTACATGTTGGTATTCATCAGGGTTTTTGCCCTTGATCCTCTTGCTTTATGCTGCCTTGGTTGGCAGTTTGTCCATTTCCATGGCCTTCCTGGTACTGGTACATTGATGCCTCCAGAGCTGTATCTCCAACACTTAAAATTCCCTTTCCTTCCAGCTCCAAACTTATATGCCAGCTGGCTTCCATGTATCTTAACTTTATTATGGAAGTGTTCAAACGTAAGAAAAGTAGAGATGGTAACATAATGAATTTGATGTCTATCACCCAATTATCCATACCTGGCAATGTTTCTCATCCCACTTCCATACCTTTTGAAGCAAATAATAGACATAATATTTTTTCATCTGCAAATATTTCATTGTATTTCTTCAAAATACAAGAAAGCTTTAAAATTAACTACAATATTTACTGCATCTAAAATAAGTTAGTATCAGAGTATCAGGGAAATATAATTTAAAAGAATTTCTCAACTGAGAACCTGTCCACAGAGAAGGAAAACAGTTTATTTTTGAATAAGCATTAAATCAGGCAATCTGCTGAAAAATTACAAAGATAAAGAAATCTTACTCTTTTCTATAGCCAAGCAGGTACAAGTACAATCCATGTTTTCAAGATTAATAACTAGTCCTCTAGTTAGAAGACTTTGATAGTTGACCTTATGTCACAGGGCTTCTCATGTGGCACTATTGGTAAAGAACCCACCTGCCAATGCAGGAGACAGAAGAGACTCAGGTTCGATCCCTGGGTCAGGAAGATCTTCTGGAGGAGGGCATGGCAACCCATTCCAGTACTCTTGCCTGGAGAATCAATCCCATGGACAGAGGAGCTCCAATCCATGGGATTGCAAAGAGTTAGACATGACTGAATTGACTTAGCATGCACAGTTATATCACATGTTCAGTTCAGTACAGTTGCTCAGTCATGTCCAACTCTTTGTGACCCCACGAACTGCAGCATGCCAAGCCTCCCTGTCCATCACCAACTCCCGGAGTTTACCCAAACTCATGTCTGTTGAGTCAGTGATGCCATCCAACCATCTCATCCTCTGCCGTCCCCTTCTTCTCCTGCCCTCAATCTTTCCCAGCATCAGGGTCTTTTCCAATGAGTCAGCTCTTCACATCAGGTGGCCAAAGTATTGGAGTTTCAGCTTCAACATCAGTCCTTCCAATGAACACCCAGGACTGATCTCCTTGCAGTCTAAAGGACTCTCAAGAGTCTTCTCAACACCACAGTTCAAAAGCATCAATTCTTCTGTGCTCAGCTTTCTTTATAGTTCAACTCTCATATCTATAAATGACTACTGGAAAAAATATCATATGTAGTTCATCCTAACTTTATCATGGAACTTGGAGGGACTACTTTAGTTGACTGGCTTTATCTGGAGGGGAAACAAACATCTCACATCTTAACGTGGGAGGTAGTTTTTTGGCTTATTGAAGCAAGGAGCCCACCATCCATGCCCTTAGAACTGGGAGGTTGAGACCCTGGATGTTTGCATTTCAAAAAGTGGTTTCCAGCTCCCTGAGGAAACATTCCTAGGTTATGAGGCCTATTTAGTCCTAAAGATTACTTACATGTGAAAGGGACAGAGAAAGAAATTCTGAAACACAGGGAGGGGAAAAGTCTACCCTTGTAGACTTTTCAACAGGGATAATTAAGTCTATCTTCAATTTGTATCTGTCTTTGCACAGTTAAGATTCACAGTACCCAACTGATTTACACTTGTGGTTGATCTGTAGAGGAAACTAGGTCATTTGTCTGTAGAATCTCTCAGCTTGGATTTTGCAGGTGGCATCCTTGTAGCATTCTGTGACATGTTCTTTGTCCTTTGTATTTCCTATCACCTGGTTACTGAATCTAGATTCTTGGTCAAATTCAGGTCCAGCTTTTTGGTTTTTTTCCTGGCAGTCCTGCTTCTGTGCTCAGTCACATAAAACTCTTTGTGGGGCCATGGACTGTAGCCCACCAGACTCCTCTGCCCGTGGAGTTTCCCAGGCAAGAATACTGGATTGGGTAGCCATTTCCTTCTCCAGGGTATCTTCCCAACCCAGGGATCAAACCCAGGTCTCCTGCATTGCAGGCAGATTCTTTACCATCTGAGCCACCAGGTGACCTGTTTTCATTCAAAGTGATGTCGTCAGTCACTGAATACTCATTTAGCCTTTAACTTGTTGAATTGAGCCATTAACCCACTCCTGTGTATGAGCAACAGGATAGTCTCTAACACTCCAATGTCAGTTCATCCAAAACTGAACTTACCATCATCTCTACCCCCTTTCCCTGTGCTTTCTTATCTCTGGTGGTAGCAGAGCCAGAAAGCTGGAGGGCAAATCCTTTCCCCCCCATAGCCCTTTTAAGTATTGCTGGAATCTTGTTAGTTCTCTCCCACCGCCTTGTCTTTATAGCCCCTCTGGCAGCTGCTCTTCTGCAGGCTAGGCAGTTTTCCAGAGGCCACCGGATCTACAGTGCAGATTTGATCTGTCACCCCCTGATTTGAACCTTAGTAGCTCCTGCTGCATATAGAACCTGAACCCTGCCTCTTCCTGCCTCATCTCTCTGCAGTCATCCCTGATGGTCCCTCGGCATTGCTGTGTAGGGCTGAAGGCTGTCTGGGGAGGCCTTACAAATAGCTGTGAAAAGAAGAGAAGCAAAGGAGAAAAGGAAAGATATAAGCATCTGAATGCAGAGTTCCAAAGAATAGCAAGAAGAGATAAGAAAGCCTTCTTCAGCGATCAATGCAAAGAAATAGAGAAAAACAACAGAATGGGAAAGACTAGAGATCTCTTCAAGAAAATCAGAGATACCAAAGGAACATTTCATGCAAAGATGGCCTCAATAAAGGACAGAAATGGTATGGACCTAACAGAAGCAGAAGATATTAAAAAGAGGTGGCAAGAATACACAGAAGAACTATACAAAAAAGATCTTGACAACTCAGATAATCACGATGGTGTGATCACTCACCTAGAGCCAGACATCCTGGAATGTGAAGTCACGTGGGCCTTAGAAAGCATCACTACGAACAAAGCTAGTGGAGGTGATGGAATTCCAGTGGAGCTATTCCAAATCCTGAAGGGTGATGCTGTGAAAGTGCTTCACTCAATATGCCAGCAAATTTGGAAAACTCAGCAGTGGCCACAGGACTGGAAAAGGTCAGTTTTCATTCCAGTCCCAACGAAAGGCAATGCCATAGAATGCTCAAACTACCGCACAATTGCACTCATCTCACACGCGAGTAAAGTAATGCTCAAAATTCTCCAAGCCAGGCTTCAGCAGTATGTGAACCGTGAACTTCCTGATGTTCAAGCTGGTTTTAGAAAAGGCAGAGGAACCAGAGATCAAATTGCCAACATACACTGGATCATGGAAAAAGCAAGAGAGTTCCAGAAAAACATCTATTTCTGCTTTATTGACTATGCCAAAGCCTTTGACTCTGTGGATCACAATAAACTGTGGAAAATTCTGAAAGAGATGGGAATACCAGGCCACCTGATCTGCCTCTTGAGAAATTTGTATGCAGGTCAGGAAGTAACAGTTAGAACTGGACATGGAACAACAGACTGGTTCCAGATAGGAAAGGGAGTACATCAAGGCTATATATTGTCACCCTGTTTATTTAACTTCTATGCAAAGTACATCATGAGAAACGCTGGACTGGAAGAAACACAAGTTGGAATCAAGATTGCTGGGAGAAATAGCAATAACCTCAGATATGCAGATGACACCACCCTTATGGCAGAAAGTGAAGAGGAACTAAAAAGCCTCTTGGTGAAAGTGAAAGTGGAGAGTGAAAAAGGTGGCTTAAAGCTCAACATTCAGAAAACAAAGATCATGGCATCCGGTCCCATCACTTCATGGGAAATAGATGTGGAAACAGTGTCAGACTTTATTTTTCTGGGCTCCAAAATCACTACAGATGGTGACTGCAGCCATGAAATTAAAAGACGCTTACTCCTTGGAAGGAAAGTTATGACCAACCTAGATCACATATTCAAAAGCAGAGACATTACTTTGCCAACAAAGGTTCGTCTAGTCAAGGCTATGGTTTTTCCTGTGGTCATGTATGGATGTGAGAGTTGGACTGTGAAGAAGGCTGAGCGCCGAAGAACTGATGCTTTTGAACTGTGGTGTTGGAGAAGACTCTTGAGAGTCCCTTGGACTGCAAGGAGATCCACCCAGTCCATTCTGAAGGAGATGAGCCCTGGGATTTCTTTGGAAGGAATGATGATAAAGCTGAAACTCCAGGACTTTGGCCATCTCATGCGAAGAGTTGACTCTTTGGAGGGCAAGAGGAGAAGGAGATGCCAGAGGATGAGCCGGCTGGATGGCATCACTGACTCGATGGACGTGAGTCTGAGTGTACTCTGGGAGTTGGTGATGGACAGGGAGGCCTGGCGTGCTACGATTCATGGGGTCACAAAGAGTCAGACACGACTGAGTGACTGATCTGATCTGAAGGCATTATGTGCCTTTTCTGCTTGGCAAGCCTTTTTCCTTTTATTCCTGACTAAACCTTCAAGATTCAGATACCGACTCTTCTGAGATGCCCTCTTGGCTCATCCTGGGTCTGAGTCAGCACCTTCTCGTGACTCTTCCCATCACATCCTGTTTATGACGGCATCATCACAATTAGCAGTGGTCTGTGCTTTCTCCGCCTGTCTTCTGACCAGGCTGTGAGCACCCTGAAGGCTGCAGCCAGGAGCACAGTCAGCACACAGTCAGCTTTGGTTGAAGGAAGAAATGGGGCAAGGCATTCTAGCTGTCTTCTGGAACTTCATTCCCTTCGTGACCCATGGGATTTTTCTGAATCACAACTTCCTTTCTCTCCAAATGGTTTGCTCCTCAGAAGCCCCCTGGTTTCCCAGATTTTAAAAATGTATGACAATAAATAATATATCAAATTGATATATTATCAGATTATATATATTAATCTATATATCTGTCATGTATAAAATTGTTTAATTCTTATAAGGTATTGGGCTACCAGTTGAATGAACTTAGTCACACTAAGTGTTGGTAAGCAGCGATGGCCAGTTTTTGCCTCCTTTTTTGAAACATGCTTGGTCTTAATCTAGAACCTGAGTATCCAATGATGACTGCTTCAAGTAAGGCTGACCTCTAGTTGCTTTAGAAAGAAGAGGCACTGTTCCTTTCATATCCAAGACCTGAAAGATGATGCTGTGAAAGTGCTGCATTTAATATGCCAGCAAATCTGGAAAACTCAGCAGTGGCCACAAGATTGGAAAAGGTCAGTTTTCATCCCAATCCCAAAGAAAGGCAATACCAAAGAATGCTCAAACTACCGCACAATTGCACTCATCTCACACGCGAGTAAAGTAATGCTCAAAATTCTCCAAGCCAGGCTTCAGCAGTATGTGAACCGTGAACTTCCTGATGTTCAAGCTGGTTTTAGAAAAGGCAGAGGAACCAGAGATCAAATTGCCAACATCCGCTGGATCATGGAAAAAGCAAGAGAGTTCCAGAAAAACATCTATTTCTCCTTTATTGACTATGCCAAAGCCTTTGACTGTGTAGATCACAATAAACTGTGGAAAATTCTGAAAGAGATGGAAATACCAGACCACCTGATCTGCCTCTTGAGAAATCTGTATGCAGGACAGGAAGCAACAGTTAGAACTGGACATGGAACAACAGACTGGTTCCAAATAGGAAAAGGAGTACGTCAAGGCTGTATATTGTCACCATGTTTATTTAACTTATATGCAGAGTACATCATGAGAAATGCTGGACTGGAAGAAACACAAGTTGGAATCAAGATTGCTGGCAGAAATATCAATAACCTCAGATATGCAGATGACACCACTCTTATGGCAGAAAGTGAAGAGGGGCTAAAAAGCCTCTTGATGAAAGTGAAAGTGGAGAGTGAAAAAGTTGGCTTAAAGCTCAACATTCAGAAAACGAAGATCATGGCATCTGGTCCCATCACTACATGGGAAATAGATGGAGAAACAGTGGAAACAGTGTCACACTTTCTTTTTCTGGGCTCCAAAATCACTACAGATGGTGACTGCAGCCATGAAATTAAAAGATGCTTACTCCTTGGAAGGAAAGTTATAACCAACCTAGATAGCATATTCAAAAGCAGAGACATTACTTTGCCAACAAAGATTCGTCTAGTCAAGGCTATGGTCTTTCCTGTGGTCATGTATGGATGTGAGAGTTGGACTGTGAAGAAGGCTGAGCGCCGAAGAATTGATGCTTTTGAAGTGTGGTGTTGGAGAAGACTCTTGAGAGTCCCTTGGACTGCAAGGAGATCCAACCAGTCCATTCTGAAGGAGATCAGCCCTGGGATTTCTTTGGAAGGAATGATGCTAAAGCGGAAACTCCAGTACTTTGGCCACCTCATGCGGAGTTGACTTACTGGAGAAGACTCTGATGCTGGGAGGGATTGGGGGCAGGAGGAGAAGGGGACGACAGAGGATGAGATGGCTGGATGGCATCACTGACTCGATGGATGTGAGTCTGAGTGACCTCCGGGAGTTGGTGATGGACAGGGAGGCCTGGCGTGCTGCAGTTCATGGGGTCGCAAAGAGTCGGACGCGACTGAGCGACTGATCTGATCTGACTGTTCAGAGGCCTAGAACCTAAGGGATTACTGTGGTTAAATAACTTAGTCCTTGAATAAATTTACTTGTCCTCTGTATTAATGAGCAAGCTTTCCTGGTAGGGAGGGTGTATTCCTGTAATAGATGTAGTAATGCTAAGATCTGATGAGAAGATAGCATCTTTCTGGCTCCCTCCTCTATCCCAAGAAACCAGAATTACACAATAGGAAAAGTAGAAAATACCTTCCTGTGTGACTGAAAATTGAATCACAATGGGGTGTGACATTGTGGTTAGGGTTTTTGGAGAATTGGTGTCCCAAGTGAAATGGGCCGTGCCTTTCAATTCTTTTGTAGGGAAGGTAGAAAATCTGAACTATGTGTGAGAGCTGGACTCCTTAGGAGCCATTGTGATGAGAAATCAGTGGGCCTATGTGTATTTGCTACTTCTCACCGAAAACCCTTGTTCTTCTCAAAAGGACATAATCATATCACAAACAAGTTTTGGGAAGTCTTAAATTACACCATCTGTTGTGAGAAAAGGGTAGGGTGGAGAGAAAAACCACAAAGATGCCTCATCTAGTTGAACTAATACCATGTGACCCTTAGTGTCACATGGTATTAGTGTAGGTTTTTCCTTGTTACCTTATTTTAACTAACAACTGTGTGAGGGTGGGCACACTTAGAGACTGAACTTGGTTGGAGATCTTCTGGGCAGTCACAGCCAGAGGACAGCGATTCTTTTCTTTGCATCTGTTGTGACCACAAGAGCCACCCTCGCCACCTGGTCTCCATGCACTGTGCTTTTGAATAGTGTGGAATGTGATCGATCTGGTTTGTTGAGGTTCCTTGGGAAACTCACTGGGGTGCTAGCCCAGGTATGGGGCAGGGAGCTACACATCTGGACTGGTTCACTGGCAGAGCCTTAGTAGTCACCTGCCCTTTCAGTCCTTCCTGGAACAAGGTGAAGCATCAAGAATTTAAAAAAGAAAAAAGATCACATATTCTGAAGAGCACTATTTCAGCCCCAGGGATCGTTGCTATCTCTTTCTGTGGTTAGATAGTGAAGTAGCTTGAGGTCTTATCCGCATGTTAACAACGGATCTTTTTCTCAGAGAAGCTTAACAGTCTTGTTTGGAATGAGGGAAAGTGGTTATGTTGCAGTAACTTGTGAAACCAGAGGAACCCTCCTCTTCTCTCTGCCCCTGCGTGTGTTGGAATCAGGCTGCCATCTGTCCACTGAAGATCTGAAAATCTGCCTGAGAAAGCTCAGCTGGCTGGCTCACCATGGTCTAGAAGTGCCTGGAGGGTTGACATGAGTTGGGTACAGAGGGGCATACATTACTAAGCCTATTCTCAGCAGGCGATGCCCTGTTCTTTGGCAAGAAGTTCAGATGTAGCTGGAAAATCAATTAGCAGGAAACAATATAAATATGAATATAATATAAATATAAATGGTGTTGCAAGTCATCTCTTGTTACATGTCTTGAGCCAAACTCTAGAGCTTGTTTTGTGTTGGGTTTTTTTTTTACACCAGGATCACAGTCATGCACAGGCATCTAGTAATACCACGTCTGTATCAGCTGATCTTGAGGTTAAGCCCGGTATGTGTTAGATGGACATGTCTGGAGTGACCAGCCTGGATACTGGGATTAACCTTCCATCCTCGAGCCCCCTATGCCACTCTCCCTGGCCTTCCTCAGCTGTGGTCTTACAGTAGCATTGTAACTGTTTTCAATAAGTTGGTCTTCCAGGTACAACTTTGAGGTTCTAAGAATTAGCAGGTGCAGTCCTTTTAAAATATCAGGAATTCCCTTTCTGCGGGATGAAACCTGCCATGTACAATATATGAATCTGTAACTTTAAGAGCCACCAGTGTTCTTGGTGCCAAATGAGAACTCAGAGTCTTTGTTTTTCTGCACGTTTCACTGACTCATTATTCCTGACAAATCATGAGCACTCATCCTGTTCAAGGACAGTTCAAAAGACTGTACACTAATGGACTCTCGGGCTTCCCAGGTGGCTCATCTGCCTGACAAGCAGGAGACGTGGGTTCAATCCCTGGGTCAGGAAGATCCCCTGAAGACGAAATGGCAGTCCATTCCAGTATTCTTGCCTGGGAAATCCTGGACAGAGGAGCCTGGCGGGTTATAGCCCATGGGGTCTCTAAGAGTTGGCCACGATTTAGCGACTAAACAACAGCACAACAACAGACTCTTAGCTTTACTCCAAGTCTAATATTCTGCCAATAGGCTCCCTGTGGCTTGCTATACTCACCCATGTGTCAGCCCACTTGACCCATCTCTCTTGACTTGCTGGAGGCCTTGGGAGCAGCTAAAGCTACCTGTAAGTACAAGTAGAGCAGCAGAGAGAACGGAGTGCCCTTCTGCTGTAGAAATGCCTGCTCACTCATAATATTCTTATCTGATCTCTAACCAAAGGAGGATTCAAGCATGCTCTGAACTTTAGGTGCCATTTACCTTTGCTGAATTTCTTCTGCAGTATGTGGATGATGATATCAACAGAGGAAGTACTGAGGATTAGCAGCTCTGCGTAAAGCATCTAGGCAGCACTCCATGGTAGGCAGAGAGAGACAAGTTTTGCTCCTTTCCCTTGTTTCCTGTCACTGGCTTCTTTCAGAGATTCACTGGTGATGAGGGGCCTGAAATAGAAGTGCTGTTCGCAGACATTGCTAAGGTCAGATAGGGCTCTTTTCATTTCTTCTGGTTGCATCATTCTGTGGATGCACTTGTGTTCTCGTTCCACTCCGATGGAACCTGAGAGGTTTATCAAGGCCAAAGGTAACATCCAGGCCTAAAAGATCAGAGTAGTAGGCAGTGTATTTTTATTTCCAGCACTGGGGAGAGAAGCAATGAGGTGGTGCCAGTTTATATAGGGCTTGACTTTTTTCCCCACTGCAAATGAAAAATGAGAGCCCTTTCCAGTTGGTTCCAGATCTATTTGATATGAGAGCTTCCTTGGAAGTTTCGGGTTTATTTCATCTTACAGTATCTTCTAAAAGAGGAAAGAGCAGCAATGGAATATTGTGTCTCTTCCAATTTAGACTTGCAGATGAGTTGACCTGAAGGACAAAAGATTTGAGAAGAGAGAGCTCCCTCCAGCATGGTAGCTATTCCATGTTATAATATGTGCAGTTTTCACTATTATTCCAAGATTCATTAAAATTGGTGAGACCATTTCTTGTTTTTTGAACCAGAAAATTTTCCATTAGCACTCAAAGTAATTGCTTTAACTTTACTCAGTTCATCCTGCTCTTAACAAAAAAATTAACCTCCCATAAACCTCTCTACACCTCAAAAACAGCCTATGGGTCATAATTTATGTTCCCTATAACCTCATATTGCTTAGCTCCAAAATGCAGACATCTCATTCTTATTAAATTGTTCAACTGTTTCCAAACAAGGCATATATTTCTTCTTTCAGGTCCTCATTTTCTTTAGAAACCAATCTTAGGCTCTGTTCCACTAGTCCTTTGGGTGTTAGAATGCTACTGGTGCAGCAGGCATTATAGGAGAAAGCTGCATCAGTCTGCATCCGGATGGCCTGGTCCCCTCACTGATTCAGCTCTGTAATGAACTAGATCAGTTAAGATCAGCAATATAAGCTTTCATATTTTGAGTTCTTAATCACTTAAAGATTATGGCAGTGGAATTATCCAGTCTCATCCTCTTCTGGATGTGAAAACCTAGTTTGCTGGCCAATGCCATCTATGCAGGAATGATATGCCACTTCTAGGCTGGGGCCTTTAAAAGCAGAGGTGTGCCTTCTTAGTGCCTTCTCCCTCTCCACCTGCCTTGAACCTGGGGAGACTTAACCTTAGCCATACAAGATGACAGGCTCCTAAGTGTGGCAGACCCACGAGCCAGAAGGAGTCTGGTTTCTGAATCATATAGAGGAAAGCTGCTTGCTGACCTAGAATATCGAACCCTAGATACTTAAATGAACAAGAAACCAATCTAACATGTATATGTATGGCCGAGTCCCTTCATTGTACACCCGAAACTATCACAACATTGTTAATCGACTATACCCCAATACTAAATGTTTTTGGTGTTAAAAATATATATATAAAAAAAGAATATTATGGTGCTTGCTTCAGCAGCACATATACTAAAACACTGGAACAATTCAGAGAAGATTAGCACAGTCTGTATGCAAGGATGATATGCAAATTTGTGAAGTGTTTGGCCACCTGATGTGAAGAGCTGACTCATTTGAAAAGACCCTGATGCTGGGAAAGATTGAGGGCAGGAGGAAAAGGGGATGACAGAGGATGAGATGGTTGGATGGCATCACCGACTCAATGGACATGGGTTTGGGTGGACTCCAGGAGTTGGTGATGGACAGGGAGGCCTGGCGTGCTACAGTCCATGGGGTTGCAAAGAGTCGGACATGACTGAGCGACTGAACTGAACTGAAAAAACAAAGAATACCATGGATTTTGTTTAGGCATAAAGGTCTACAAGGACAGAGTAGTCAAACTTGGGGAATGGGATAAGGGACTCTCACCATTCGACACTTCCTTGACAATTTTACAAAAATTTCTATTGTCAATTAGGAAGGAAAACAACAATAGAGTAACAAAATTTTCCGGTATAAAATTCACTCATTGTAGAAGCCCTTCGTTGTCTACATGATCCTCCCTAAATTTCCTTTCGCTTCTTTAGCATTCACTGTCCCTAGTCCTTACTTGGACTTTATTGTGGAAATCCAGGAGCAGAGTTGGGAGTCATAAAGGGTGGGCCACTCAGACAGGGCCCTCAAGGTATTAATCCCTTTGAAGGGTCTGGTCCTCAGCTTTGTGGATCCAGGAACAGAAGTCTTAAAGTGTGCAGCAGAGTTTATCAGACTGTCACACCCAGAGACTGATGCTAACCATGATGTATAAACCCAAATGCCCATCTGTACGTAATTACAGTGAGTAATGGTCCTTCTGACATCCACTGTCAGAAGAGGAAGTCCTCTTGCTGGTATGAGGGCTGCTGGGAAACTGAGTAAGCAGAAGGCTGTTTGGCAAGCAAGGAATCAGAACCCACCATCCAGGCTGTGAATTAATCTGGTGATTCACTCCACAGTTACACGTTTAATGACCAAAACCCTTTTATGAAATTCAGTCTCTCTGCCATGGAGAGTGTTGTTTTTAAGACTGCCAGATTCTCTTAAGGTTTCTTTTCAGGCTTTCTAAAGCTTTATTCTGATAAGTAATCAATAGTGAGCCCAGTTAATACTGTTTCTGTCGCACTTATCGAAGCCTACATCCTATATTCCATGATTGGACTTGAGCGTTCCTCAAGTTCTGTCACTTAACCACCAGGCTGATCATCACTTTAGTTCTCATTTATTTCTTATTGGTTATGGGAGGATTAAATGAGTTAGTCTTCAAAAATTAATATTAGTATTATTTACTTAGATTATAAACGCTTTCTAATTATACACCTAACATAAAACACCTAGGAAGAGCCTAAATGCTTGATGTGGTTTAAGGAGATGCTGAGATAAACATGGATAGGGAAGTTAAAGGGGCTTCCCAGGTTGTGCTAGTGATAAAGAACCAGCCTGCAAATGCAGGAGACTTAAGAGACATGGGTTCGATCCCTTCGTTAAGAAGATCCCTTCGAGAAGGGCATGACAACCCACTCCAATATTCTTGCCTGGAGAATTCCATGAACAGAGGAGCCTGGTGGACTAGTCCATAGGGTTGCAAAGAGTCAGACATGAATGAAGCGACTTAGCACTGGAGCACTGGAGGGAAGTTAAAACATCCAAGTATAGGCACTGCCATCGAATCTGTCCTGCACAAGACTGTCTTGCAACAGTGGCAAGACCTAATATTAACTTGAAAGTTAATTCTTAATTTCTCTTAAATCCAAAGTGTCCTTCCATATTTTGAGATTCAGTAAAGTACATAGTGACCTTCAGTTCAGTCACTCAGTCGTGTCCAACTCTTTGTGACCCCATGGACTGCTGCACGCCAGACTTCCCTGTCCATCACCAACTCCCAGAGCTTGCTCAAACTCATGTCCATTGAGTCGGTGATGCCATCCAAACATCTCATCTGCTGTTGTCCCCTTCTCCTCCTGCCTTCAGTCTTTCCCTGCATCAAGGTCTTTTCCACTGAGTCAGTTCTTCACATTAGGTGGCCAAAGTATTAGAGCTTCAGCTTCAGCATCAGTCCTTCCAATGAATATTCAGGACTGATTTCCTTTAGGATTGACAGGTTTGATCTTACAGTCCAAGGGACTCTCAAGAGTCTTCTCCAACACCAGTTCAAAAGCATCAATTCTTTGGTGCTCAGCTTTCTTTATAGTCCAACTCTACACATCCATACATGACTACTGGAAAACCCATAGCCTCGACTACATGGACCTTTGCTGGCAAAGTCATGTCTCTGCTTTTTAATATGCTGTCTAGGTTGGTTATAGATTTTCTTCCAAGGAGCAAGTGTCTTTTAATTTCATGGCTGCAGTCACCATCTGCAGTGATTTTGGAGCCCAAGAAAATAAAGCCTGTCACTGTTTCCATTGTTTCCCCATCTATTTGTCGTGAAGTGATGCGACCAGATGCCATGTTGTCTTTTGAATGTTGAGCTTTAAGCCAGCTTTTTCACTCTCCTCTTTCACTTTCATCAAGAGGCTCTTTAGTTCCTCTTTGCTTTCTGCCGTAAGGGTGATGTCATCTGTGTATCTGGGGTTATTGATATTTCTCCCAGAAATCTTGATTCCAGCTTGTGCTTCATCCAGCCTGGGATTTCGCATGATGTACTCTGCATATAAATTAAATAAGCAGGGTGACAATATACAGCCTTGATGTATTCCTTTCCTAATTTGGAACCAGTCCATTGTTCCATATCCAGTTTTAACTGTTGCTTCTTGACCTGCATACATATTTCTCAGGAGGCAGGTCAGGGTGGTCTGGTATTCCCATCTCTTGAAGAATTTCCCTCAGCTTGTGATCCACACAGTCAAAGACTTTGGCGTAGTCAATAAAGACATAGATTTTTTTCTGGAATTCTCTTGCTTTTTCGATGATCCAATGGATGTTGGCAATATGATCTCTGGTTCCCCTGCCTTTTCTAAATCCACCTTGAACATCTGGAAGTTCTCAGTTCACATACTGTTGAAGCCTGGCTTGGAGAATTTTGAGCATAACTTTGCTAGCATATGAAATGAGTGCAATTGTGGGGTAGTTTGAACATTCTTTGGCATTGCCTTTCTTTGAGATTGGAATGAAAACTGACTTTTTCCAGCCCTGTGGCCACTGCTGAGTTTTCCAAATTTGCTGGCATATTGAGTGCAGCACTTTCACAGTATCATCTTTTAGGATTTGAAATAAGTCAACTGGAATTCCATCACCTCCACTGATGCTTCCTAAGGCCCACTTGACTTTGCATTCCAGGATGTCTGGCTCTAGGTGAGTGATCACACCATTGTGGTTATCTGGGTCATTAAGATCTTTTTTGTATAGTTCTGTGTATTCTTGCCACCTCTTCTTAATAGTGACTGTACTCATCTTTTTTCTGTTTAAAAGACTTTTAAGAAAATTTTTTTTATAGTTGTTTTACTTGTTATTTTTTTCTCTTGGTTCCCAATATCTTTGGTCTGTTTTCCTATTCTACCTCTAGAACTTTTCCTTTTTATTTAGTCATTGAGATCTTCTCTGGTTTTGGATCTCTCATTATGTTATTTTTTAAAAAGCAATGGTATACAAAGAAGATACACACAGAAGTCTAGCTGCATATGCATCTTACCTTTAATTGAGAATAGGATAAGGCAGTCTGTTTTGCTTCCAGTATCCTTACTAGTGGTGACCCCTTGGTTGGGCTTATGCTGCAGGCCATTGTTGGCCTTATGTTCCAGACCATGGCTTCTCAAGTTTCTACATTCTCTCAGAAGTTTGGCTTTGGATTGAGTTTGGGTTCAAGATCAGATCAGATCAGTCGCTCAGTCGTGTCCGACTCTTTGCCACCCCATGAACTGCAGCACGCCAGGCCTCCCTGTCCATCATCAGCTCCCAGAGGTCACTCAGACTCACATCCATCGAGTCAGTGATGCCATCCAGCCATCTCATCCTCTGTCGTCCCCTTCTCCTCCTGCCCCCAATCCCTCCCAGCATCAGAGTCTTCTCCAATGAGTCAACTCTTCGCATGAGGTGGCCAAAATACTGGAGTTTCAGCTTTAGCATCATTCCTTCCAAAGAAATCCCAGGGCTCATCTCCTTCAGAATGGACTGGTTGGATCTCCTTGCAGTCCAAGGGACTCTCAAGAGTCTTCTCCAACACCACAGTTCAAAAGCATCAATTCTTCAGCACTGCTTTAGAATATGCTATCTAGGTTCATAACTTTCCTTCCAAGGAGTAAGCGTCTTTTAATTTCATGGCTGCAGTCACCATCTGCAGTGATTTTGGAGCCCCCCAAAATAAAGTCTGACACTGTTTCCACTGTTTCTCCATCTATTTCCCATGTAGTGATGGGACCAGATGCCATGATCTTCATTTTCTGAATGTTGAGCTTTAAGCCAACCTTTTCACTCTCCACTTTCACTTTCATCAAGAGGCTTTTAGTTCCTCTTCACTTTCTGCCATAAGGGTGGTATCATCTGCATATCTGAGGTTATTGATATTTCTCCCGGCAATCTTGATTCCAACTTCTGTTTCTTCCAGTCCAGCATTTCTCATGATGTACTCTGCATATAAGTTAAATAAACATGGTGACAATATACAGCCTTGACGTACTCCTTTTCCTATTTGAAACCAGTCTGTTGTTCCATGACAGGTTCTAACTGTTGCTTCCTGACCTGCATACAGATTTCTCAAGAGGCAGATCAGGTGGTCTGGTATTCCCATCTCTTTCAGAATTTTCCACAGTTTATTGTGAGCTCAAAACTGTACAACATTCAAGACTGGTCTGTGCTGGTCTGAATCCAGATCTTTAACACAAATCTCTGCAGACACTAAGATGTCTATCTATCCTGTGACCCACCCCTTGCCCCTCCCCGCATCATACTTGGATCCCAGATGGAGAAGGAGGCCCTTAAGAATACAATCTAACATTCTGTTTATTCAGATCGCCTGATAGTGTTAGATTATTTAGTCCTCACCCTAAATGTAACTGATTTATTGATACAAGTGGTTAAGATTGAAAGATTGGTACTCACACTAAAGATTAACATGTAGTTGGGGAAGCAATGGCACCCCACCCCAGTACTTTTGCCTGGAAAATCCCATGGACAGAGGATCCTGGTAGGCTGCAGTCCATGGGGTCGCTAAGAGTCGGACACGACTGAGCGACTTCACTTTGACTTTTCACTTTCATGCATTGGAGAAGGAAATGGCAACCCACTCCAGTGTTCTTGCCTGGAGAATCCCAGGGACGGGGGAGCCTGGTGGGCTGCCGTCCATGGGGTCACACAGAGTCGGACACGACTGAAGTGACTTAGCAGCAGCAGCAGTAAAGGTTAAGGCAGAGTGACTAATGTCATAATTTGCTGGAATACTGTGAACCCTGCCTGGGTGGGAAAATATTACAGCTTACTGTCTGAATGTACCAGTAGCTCATTTTGTTTGTTTTAAAGAGAAGTCTGTGCCTTTACTGGCCAAACAGGTACTGAAGGCGGATGAAGCAGGAGGAGTGGGTGGCTCCATGCTTCATGGGCTTGTAGGTGATGGAGAACTCGCCCAGGTAGTGTCCAGTAATCTTGGACTTGATTTCTACCCGAGTGAAGGTCTTGCAGTTGTAGACACCCACCATCTGAGCGGGATGACTTCAGTACCCATGACTTCTCTTTGGGTCAAGCCCCAAGACTGGTCCTGCCCAGGAGCTTCTACCACGGCCATGGGGTGCCGTGCAGCTGTGTCACTGCCTCAGCATGTCCAGCAGCTGGTCTGGTTGCTCATCCCTGTGGGTGAACTTGTGGAAGGTCCACTGCTCCCTGCTCCCCTTCTGCTGTCTTGTTGGCTCCTCGGAGAGGGCTGTTTTTCTTAAACTGTTGGAATCAAGAGGGAGTCTTTGAGGTCTCAACTGCATAGTCTAGAATACACACTTTGGGGCAGACGGCCTGAATTGGGATCCTGATTCTGACACCTGGAAACTGTGTGACCTTGGGGCCTTGCATCAGTTCCCTCGCCTATAGAATGGCATACTGTAGTTGCCTGATAGGATTGTGAGTCTTAAGAATTTCTGTTGAGCAGTTACAACAGTGTTTGGGATCTTATAAGTAATAATTGTAAAAGCCTCCTAAACATAAGAGATATTTAGGTACTCAGATTGGCCTTTTATTTTTTAAAATATTGATATTATGAAAATTCCTATTTTTGTTTTTTTGTCCTAAATTAATGCTACTTGATTTTCTGTAAATCCTTACAGTTCCTCTTGGTATTTTACTTTCACTCTGTAACTTGAGGCTATCTGAGCTCTAATTGAGACCAGTTTTGTGATGGGTAGGTTAAGTGAGTGAACATTTCTGGGTTTTACTTTCTAAAATTCAGCTTTATCTGCAAAATGATATTCCTAAAAGGATCTACCCCACAGGATTGCTGGGAGGATGGAGAGAACCCTGCCACTGTCGTGTGAGGTTTTAGTTACCCGATGTGTACTCTATTACAACTGTTATTTGTGGCCCCGGCCAGTAAAAGGGGGAATAACATGATTACTCTTGTCATCCCTCATTCATTTCTAGGCTGCCACCTTAAAGACTTCGGAGATTTGAATTTTACTCCAGTTCCCAAAGATGATCTCTATAACAACCTGATAGTGAATCCTCGCTCAGTGGGCCTGGCCAACCAGGAACTAGCGGAGGTGGTCAGCCGAGCTGTGTCAGGTGGCTACAGCTGTGTCACGGTGGGAGGAGACCACAGGTAAGAGGGAGCCAGGGTGGTGGAGGGGCTGGACCACATGGCTCATTTAGAGTAAAATACTCTAGAATTTCTAGGGCATCATGTACATAGCATTTTCATGTCTAAGATCAGGAACCACTTGAGGCATGTACAGTTTCCTTTGTAAGACGTGTCACATAGTATGAGGACAAGTTCAGAGTTAGACTAAGCAAAGTTTTTAGACAGTATGTTTCATGCTTGCTTCTTGGAAAACTTTCTTAAAACTTCTAATGACTTTTCATTTTGGTTATTTAGGAGAATTAGAGGGATTCATCGATAGGCTCAATTTATTTTAAGCATTTCTGCTAATAGGTTTTAGAAATGCCCCACTTAGCATGTGAATACTTTCTCTACCTCCACAGTATAGACCCTAGGTGGCTTACCCAATTGATCCTTCCTCTCAGTGAATCAGCATGCACTTTACTGAGCACTGTTCTGATGAGTTGTCAAGCAGTGCCAAGAAGTATTGGAAGCTTGTGATCTATTAGAATTAAATGAAATAAATACACATGGAATGAGGAAAAAATACTGAATTCTACATCTCAGAAGGAAGAGATCAGTCTGGGCTGGACTAGTCATATTTCACGGGGGAGTATGATTTGAGCTAAGTAATGAAGATTTTTTTGGTAGAAAGAAAAATGGCATTGAAGTACTAGGAATATCAAGCATTTAATACATAGTCTCAGTTAACCCTCAAAACCGTGCCATGAGGTAGATACTATTTTATCTAATTCACTGCTGGGTACAGTGAGGGACAGAGGCTGAATAACATCTAGAGCCAGGAAATAGTAGAGCTTGGATTCAAGTCCATTGTGACCACTGTGGGCAATAATCTTTTGAGATCAAATCTAGCAACTTCCCTGAGTTACTCAGCTTTTCAGATCAATTAACAGAACTGGAAAGACAGGTAGATTCCTCATTAATAAAATTTTAGGTAGAGTAAGGAAGTCCGTCCCACATTCTCTACTGAAATTGATTAAATAACTCAAGGGTGGGTCTCTTGCTCTGAGCTCAGTGCTCTCTGAGCTCTGAGAGCTCATCTGTTGTCTCTTTCATATATTTATTGTCTCTTTTCTGGCTGGCTTACTATTTAGGGACCACTTATTACTGCAATTATAATCTTTGGTTTTTCTTTTGTTTGTATCAAGACTGCAGTCCTCTCATTGCTAAAACCTAGGCTGTCTGGAAGATTCTAGAAAGGAAGGGGTGTGTGTATAATCTGAACAGCTGAATATTTGAATTTGAATATTTTGAATACTTGAATTTGAATATTTTAAAGAAGGAGGCATTTTTCAATCACTCAGCTCCCTTTAACAGTGTAACATACACTGCTGCTTTGATCATCAAACCGACTAACATTATTATCCTTATCTTATGGAAAGAGAAATAGCAGTCTAGAGAAGTTAGATGACTTGTCCTATTTCACACAGTTCTTCCTAGAAAGACCCCCAGTATTCTGAATTGATCCAGTGCTTTTAGCACCATACCATGCTCTTTCTTAAAAAGGTCCTACATGGAACTCAGGGCTTAAAATGCTACCTCAGGGTATACTGACCAAAAGGATGACTGGCTAGTTCCTAAAATGCTTAAGCTGCATTTCCCATTGCCCTGAGGACAAGTTCTTTGGTTCCCAGGAAGCTTGGGCAGCTTTCCAAACACAATTTCATCATCTGTACTCCTTCAGTTCAGATAGGATAGTTGGCTAATGTAAGCAGAGACCAAGGACAAGCAAAGCAAAAACCAGAAACACCTAATGATACCTGAATGTCATGCTAATGTATAGAACATACAAATAAACTTCTATTTTATTCAGTGATCTAATGAGATCTTTAATTGGGTTGCCCTGTTAATGTCTTTAAAAATGTTGACTTCTTGTTTTAGGAAGTATCACATAATCTTTCTAAAAAGCGGTAATACAAATTTTTATCCTTAAAAAGTTAATATAACTGATTCTCTAAAAGTAATTCTTCTTGGTCTCTCAAGAGATATTAAGTAGTACTAGTGAGTTGTTACATACTGATCACCTCTTTAACAGGATTTCATTTGTTGAACAAAAATTTGGGGTCCTTTTCTGGGCCAAGACTAATGGATCCAATTAAAGGCATTTAGGGGCAGCAATGACACCTGGCACACCACAAGAATAACCAGTTGTCAGCTTTGAATCTTTACAGCCTTCCATTTCTCCCTGTCTTTCATTCAGGATTTGTCTTTGGGAATGAGAGTCCCAGGTACCCTGTTCTTATCCAAATCCAGACTCAATCTAGAGCCCTGATTTCACCCTGAGGACAAAGTGTGAGCTGTGCTGGCTGAGGATATTTGTTATTAACGATGTTTGCCAAGCAGGGGGCCTTTAAGATTATTTTATTTGTTCTTTGCAGTCTGGCAATCGGTACCATCAGTGGCCACGCCCGACACTGCCCAAACCTTGGTGTGATCTGGGTTGATGCCCATGCTGACATCAATACACCCCTCACCACTCCATCTGGAAATCTACACGGACAGCCAGTTTCATTTCTCCTCAGAGAACTACAGGACAAGGTCTGTGGGCTGAAATGAAGAGAATGTAGAGCAGGTTTTAAGGGTTATCCTGGGGCTCTGAGAATCTAGTTCAGTAAGATTTCTGTGACAGATAGATTTATGGTGATGGTAGTAATGTTCCCCACTTCTTCATTTGTTCACCAAACTTATTTTGGACCAGATAGTATAGATGCTGGGGTCATAAAGAGGACTAGCACACAGGCCCTGCTGCTGGAGGGGCTCATAATCTCATCTCATAATAAAGGAATGTGGTAGTGGGCAGTGCCCTCTAGAGATATGGATAATCTACAGCCTGAAGAATTCTTGGTAAGAAGCTCCTGGGCCTCACTCTTGGACCCACCAGTCCAGAAGACAAATAAACCATGATTACCTCAGTAATGTTTTCCCAGGCTCTTCAGAAGACTTGGGAGCTCATGGCATGTACTAGAATCTGTGTATCCCTCCCCTCAGTAAGGGACCAAGTTAAACCAGGACAGTAAAAAGGTTATTCGCTAGGCAGAATTCACATTTTGACTCTTGGGGACTTGAAACATAACCTGGTTCCCATCTCAAGAACCAATCTGTAAACAATTCAATAGTGTGCAAAGAGGTGGAAAAGATCTAGTCAGCAGTATTCTTGCTATTTAGGTAAGTTAATGAGAAACCAAGGCCATCTTCAGTTCAGGTCAGTTGCTCAGCTGTGTTCAGCTCTTTGTGACCTCATGGACTGCAGCATACCAGGGTTCCCTGTCCATCACCATACTCCTGAAGCTTGCTCAAACTCATGTTTGTTCAGTTGGTGATGCCATCCAACCATCTGATCTGCTGTTGTCTCTTCTGCCTTTAATCTTTCCCAGCATCAGGGTCTTTTCCAGTGAGTCAGCTCTTCACATCAGGTGGCCAAAGTATTACAGCCTCAGCTTCAGCGTCAGTCCTTCCAATGAATATTTAGGACTGATTTCCTTTAGGATTGACAGGTTTGATTTCCTTGCAGTCCAAGGGACTCTTGAGAATCTTCTCCAACACCACAGTTCAAAACCATCAATTCTTCAGCACTCAGCATTCTTTGGCACTCAGCTTTCTTTATAGTCCAACTCTCACATCCATACATGACTACTACAAGAACCATAGCTTTGACTAGACAGACCTTTGTTGGCAAAGTAATGTCTTTACTTGATAATATGCTGTCCAGGTTGGTCATAGCTTTTCTTCCAAGGAGCAAGCATCTTTTAATTTCATGGCTGCAGTCAACCAGATGGCAGTGATTTTGGAGCCCAAGAAAAAGTCCGTCACTGTTTCCATTGTTTCCCCATCTATTTGCCATGAAGTGATGGGACTGGATGCCATGATCTTAGTTTTCTGAATGTTGAGTTTTAAGCCAGCTTTTTCACTCTCCTCTTTCACTTTCATCAAGAGGCCCTTTAGTTCCTCTTTGCTTTCTGCCATAAGGGTGGTGTCATTTGCGTATCTGGGGTTATTGATATTTCTCCCAGCACTCTTGATTCCAGCTTGTGCTTCATCCAGATGGGCATGTTGCATGATACACTCTGCATATAAGTTAAATAAGGAGGGGGACAATATACAACCTTGATGTACTCCTTTCCTGATTTGGAACCAGTCTGTTGTTCCATGTCCACTTCTAACTGTTTCTTCTTGACCTGCATACAGATTTCTCAGGAGGCAGGTTAGGTCAAGGTGGCCTGGTATTCCCATCTCTTGAGGAGTTTTCCAGTTTGTTGTGCTCCACACAGCCAAAGGCTTTGGCATAGTCAATAAAGCAGAAGTAGATTGTTTTTATGGAACTCTCTTGCTTTTTTGATGATCCAGTGGATGTTGGCAATTTGGTCTCTGGTTCCTTTGTCTTTTCTAAATCCAGCTTGAACATCTGGACTGTTGAAGCCTGGCTTGGAGAATTTTACTACTTTGCTAGCCTGTGAGATGAGTGCAATTGTGCAGTAGTTTGAGCATTCTTTGGCATTGCCTTTCTTTGGGACTGGAATGAAAACTGACCTTTTCCAGTCCTGTGGCCACTGCTGAGTTTTCCAAATTTGCTGGCATATTGAGTGCAGCACTTTAACAGATCATCTTTTAGGATCTGAAATAGCTCAACTGGAATTCCATCACCTCCACTAGCTTTGTTCATAGTGATGCTTCCTAAGGCCCACTTGACTTTGCATTCCTGGATGTCTGGCTCTAGGTGAGTGATCACACCATCATGGTTATCTGGGTCATTAAGATCTTTTTTTGTATAGTTCTTCTGTGTATTCTTGCCACCTCTTAGTATCTTCTGCTTCTGTTAGGTCCATACCATTTCTGTCCTTTATTGAGCCCATCCTTGCATGAAATGCTCCCTTGGTATCACTAATTTTCTTGAAGAGATCTCTAGTCTTTACCATTCTGTTGTTTTCCTCTATTTCTTTGCACTGATCATTGAGGAAGGCTTTCTTATGTCTCCTTGCTATTTGGAACTCTGCATTCAAATGGGTATATCTTTCCTTTTCTCTTTTGCCTTGAGCTTCTCTTCTTTTCTCAGCTATTTAGAAGGCCTTAGACAACCATTTTGCCTTTTTGCATTTTTTTTTCTTGAGGATGCTTTTGATCACTGCCTCCTGTACAATGTCATGAACCTCTGTTCATAGTTCTTCAGGTACTCTATCAGATCTAATTCCTTGAATCTATTTATCACTTCTGTATAATCAAGAGATTTGACTTAGGTCAAACCTGAATGGTCTAGTGATTTTCCCTACTTTCTTCAAGTCTGAATTTGGCAATAAGATTGAGTTGATGTTCTGAGGCAGTCAGCTCCTTGTCTTGTTTTTGCTGACTGTATAGATCTTCTCCATTAGACTGCAAAGAATATAATCAGTCTGATTTTGGTATTGACCATCTGGTGCTGTCCAAGTGTAGAGTCTTCTCTTGTGTTGTTGGAAGAGGGTGGGTGTTTGCTATGACAAGTGCATTCTCTTGGCAAAACTGTTAGCCTTTGCCCTGATTCATTTTGTACTCCCAGGCCAAATTTGTGTTACTCCAGGTTATCTCTTGACTTCCTACTTTTGCATTCTAGTCCCTTATAATGAAAAGGACATCTTTTTTGGGTGCTAATTCTAGAAGGTCTTGTAGGTCTTCGTAAAACTGTTCAACTTCAGCTTCTTCAGCATGAATGGTTGGGGTACACACTTGGATTACTATATTGAATGGTTTGCCTTAGAAGTGAACAGAGATCATTCTGTCATTCTAGATTACACCCAAGCACTGCATTTTGGACTCTTTTGTTGACTATGATGGCTACTCCATTTCTTCTAAGGGATTTTTGCCCACAGTAGTAGATATAATGGTCATCTGAGTTAAATTCACCAACTCTAGTCCATTTTATTTCATTGATTCCTAAAATATTGATGTTTACTCTTCCCATCTCCTATTTGACCACTTCCAATTTACCTTGATTTGTGGACCTAACGTTCCAGGTTCCTGTGCAATATTGTTCTTTATAGCATCAAATTTTACTTCTATCACCAGTCACATCCACAGCTGGGCGTTGTTTTGCTTTGGCTCCGTCTCTTCATTCTTTCTGTTGTTATTTTCTCCAGTAGCATATTGGGCACCTACTGACCTGGGAAGTTCATTTTTCAGTGTTCTATCTTTTTGCCTTTTCATACTGTTCATGGGGTTCTCAAGGCAAGAATACTTGAGTGGTTTGCAATTGCCTTCTCCAGTGGACCACATTTTGTCAGAACTCTCCACCATGACCTGTCCATCTTGGGTGGCCCTACAGGGCATGGCTTATAGTTTTACTGAGTTAGATAAGGCTGTAGTACATGTGATCAGTTTGATTAGTTTTCTGTGATTGTGTTAAGAGAAGGTATTTTATTCTTCAGAAGACTATACTGTTCTGCAGCTGCCCTTCTGAATCATTTCCACGTCTATCAGTTCTTTCCCAGATTGTGTGTTTGCTGGTTTACACATACACTGAGGGTAAGAAAAGAAAAAGCACACTGCACACAGTGACTATCTTGGGGAGACTGAGAATCCCTGATGAGTTCTTCTCTTCACAGGTACCACAGCTCCCAGGATTCTCCTGGATCAAACCTTGTATCTCTTCTCCAAGTATTGTATATATTGGACTAAGAGACGTGGACCCTCCTGAACAGTAAGTTGATACGTTAGGGTTGAGTTTTGGGCCTGTCCTGGCCACTAATGTTCCATTTGATAGGTTATTTCTGGACTTAACCTGTTGTAGGTCACTATAAAGACAAGCCCCATTCCCACATCTGATTGAAAAACTGCTTTTTAGCTAAGGCTTCTTTCCTTTATATCTCACCAGTTTTATTTTAAAGAATTATGATATCCAGTATTTTTCCATGAGAGACATAGATCGACTTGGTATTCAGAAGGTCATGGAACAGACACTTGATCTGCTAATTGGCAAGTAAGTAACTACATTGGATGTCTACTTCTAGGTCCCAAAGGGAACAGGGCAGACTCTCAGTGGGCAGTAAACTTTGGCCTGTCTCTTAAGATAATGACCTTATAAAAGCAAAACATACATATGAAAAAACTCAGATAATTCAGAAAGGGAGACTATGAAACTTCAGTCATGTTCTTCTGGGGCTGGGAGGGAAAACAGCTCTGGTGAATTTTTCTTTAGCTCCATTTTTAATGCTTATCTTTCGAAAGGAGAAGCATTCATTGTTCCAACTTTTCTCTTCTTCCCAGCCTCAACTATTGCATCATCTGAAAATTTTATATTAAGCAAATCTTGGTAGTATAGAAAGATGATGGGTGAATGCTAATCAAATGCTAGTTAAGAACATTTTCCCAGTGCTGAGTCTTCATTTCTGGGTGATTATTTGCCACCTTGGTAGTATACTGTTTCTTAAAGTGTTAAGAAGTATAAATAATTTACTATATAGGTGTTTACTGTATGTTACCTTCAACCACTGGATGCCTGGGCTAAACTAAAGTTGGAATTGGGAGATGGTAAGATCACAGTCATAAGTTCAGAGCTGCTGTTCCACTCTGAGAGAATAACTAACTGTAACCTAGACCAATCCAACTTCAACTAGAATTTGTCAGAACCCATGTCCTATGGAAGTGAGGAATTCTCTCTATTGATAGTTCTTAATGTAAGAGGCTCTAAAGTGAAAGTGAAGTCACTCAGTCATGTCCGACTCTTTGCAACCCCATGGATTGTAGCCTACCAGGCTTCTCAGTCCATGGGGTTTTCTAGGCAAGAGTACTGGAGTGGGTTGTCCTTGCCTTATCCAGGGAATCTTCCCGACCCAGGGATCAAAGCCGGGTCTCCCACATTGTAGGCAGACGCTTTACCCTCTGAGCCACTAGGGAAGCCCTAAAGCCCAGGGTAAATCAGAAATACAAACTGGAGTTAGTCTGAGGCACACAGAACCGAGGGCAAGACTATGAAGTGGTATGTAAGCACCTAACATAATAACTTTCAGAACAGGAAATCTGCTGTATTAATAAAGTACCCCACTCCAGTACTCTTGCCTGGAAAATCCCATGGATGGAGGAGCCTGGTAGGCTGCAGTCCATGGGGTCACTACAAATCAGACACGACTGAGCGACTTCACTTTGACTTTTCACTTTCATGCATTGGAGAAGGACATGGCAACCCACTCCAGTATTCTTGCCTAGAGAATCCCAGGGATGGGGGAGCCTGGTAGGCTGCCATCTATGGGGTCGCACAGAGTCGGACATGACTGAAGCGACTTAGCAGTAGCAGCAGCAGCATTAACAGCAACAAAACCAAGGAGTTGTAGCTGTAGGAAGGACGAACATCCAAGTACAGCCCAAATGACTTTCTCTTATTTTATTCCTTTCAAGAAGACAAAGGCCAATCCATCTGAGTTTTGATATTGATGCATTTGACCCTACACTGGCTCCAGCCACAGGAACCCCTGTTGTAGGGGGACTGACCTATCGAGAAGGCATGTATATTACTGAGGAAATACACAGTACAGGTAAGCAGTGATCAACCTGTTAATTACCTAAGTAGATCTGCTGAAGCCTCTTGCCTGCCAGGGGATCTTTTCTGTTATTACATGTCACTGGAGACATTGTTTCTCTTTAAACTTCTATAGCCTAAAAGCCATGTGGTAAGGCTAATAAGGAATTATTTAGAGGCATGTTTGGACCTGGCTGATAACAAAATACATTAGGGTAACACTGAGTAAAAAAAAATATATTGTCCATTTAAACACTTAATAAATACAAGAATAAACTGCCAAACTGATGTAGTTTTTTGCATCTGAATTGTATAAAGGCAGATGAAGACTAAAAGGCAAGGCCAAATAGTTCTAATTTTAATCCTGACTCTATGAGACTGGTTCACTGGGAGTTAAGAACGTCAAGCTGAAGCTTCCTTTGAAGATACTTCAAAGCTGGACAACACCTTGTGCCCTTTCATAGAAGTCGTACACTAGAGCTTGTTTGCTAGGACCTGTAATATGGGAATACTAGAAGATGAATGGCTGACAGGAAGATCAGTAAACTGAAAGCTAGGGGATCAAGAGTAGCTACATGGGGGGAATTCCCTGGTGGGCCAATGGTTAGGACTTAACTTGGTGCTTTCACTACAGTGGCTGGGTTCGATCCCTGATTGGGGAACTAAGATCCCACAAGCTTCATGGCGCAAAAAATTAATAAAAATTTTTAGAAAAGAGTAGCTACAAGAGATTACTGTCCCCAAACTCCTACTCATTTGCAAACACTTTCCATCTCTGTCAGAAAGCTCTTGGTTTTAAGGCTACTTTAAATGACCTCTCATTGCAAAATTTAAACAATTACTGCATGGTACTTCAATACCACCTCATGAATTTGGAGTTGAAATAGCATAGAGACCCCAGACTGAAAAGTCGAGGACTACAGGAAACCCTTGACAATCTGGGATGGGATATGGAAGTTGAGAAATGGTCTCCCTGGCTCTGGAGCCTACCAGAACCTTAGGCACTACAGAAAGAAGAATGCTTGTCAATCAGATCTGATGAGACCAGAAAATCTTATTCTCAGACCTACAAGTCAGACACTGTCAGGTGTCCTTGGCCAGAGGTTCCCACTGATACCAGTTAGACCAGAAATTAGTAACCTCGAGCACTTAATGGGGGCAGTGGTCATACCCTGTCCCTCCCTCCCCTGCTGCAGTGTTATTCTATTCCAAAAGGCTGTCTGTCCTGAGACTATCAACTAGATAAAGCAGTTGGCTTAATCTACAAGGTGGCAGTAGTCTAGAAATATGTGTAGTATATGTTTTTAACAGTTTGTGCCCTCTTGATTTACTTCTGGGCTATGTAAAAGGTCCACATTTAGTAGGTAGAAATTGGATACAGATGTGTGTGCAGGGACTGGTGGACAGACCTGCTCATTGTAGTTCTGCACAGTGCACTGAACTCCGCATTGCTCCTAAGGGACAGCACACTGTGCGGATGTACTAGCAGTGAATGTACATGTACTAAAATGTGATATCCATAAGTCATTAGGTATATTCATCCGTGTATCCAGGCTTTATGGCCACGCTAAATATTCAGATACTTGTATTCTCCAATCTAGTTTCTTCTAGTGACTCTTAAAGGAGGTAGATAAACTTTATCCAGAATAACCAACTAAAAATAAACACTCCAGAAGTAGGGCATGATATATATGTTGATGGGGAGGGGCAGAGGGCAGGTCTAGATAGGTTCTTTTATGATCTAATCTTCCCGCCTCAAACCCTTTGGCACAAGTACCCAGACCCTCACAGAAGGTAACTGGAGTTCAAACTAAGTATGACCAAGTGCAAGATACTGCATCCGTCTGAAGGGAGACCTGAGAACTGTGTCATCCATGGAGCCTGTCCTCAGAGTTCAAACTTGCAGGGGTGAGAGTAAGATATGCAATAACAGCTATACTTTAGGACACACGGTGCCTTAAAAGCTACACAGCACCAGAGTTCAGAAGTGGGAATAGAGTGCTGGCTCGTGAGACGTCAGAGATCTCATCACACAACTACAGGCAGGCATCTGGCAGGTCCCTAGAAATACTGGAAATGATACACTTTCCCAAAGCCTGTCAGCCATGCCTGTTATGTTCATTACACAGGGATAACTGACTTATTACTTCAAAGGTTTCTTTCAATCCTACTCCAGCATTAATTCATGCCCAAGAGGATGAGGTGTGAGGGCCTTCCTGAGCCTTCCTGACAGTGGGTAATTTTCTAGTAGAATATGACCCTTTCACCTTTGTGTGTTCTGCCCAGGTGGGACGACCCTCACTGAAAGGAGCAGCTAGGAAGTTTTCTTTTTGTCCTGCTTTGTGTTTTCAGGGTTGCTCTCGGCCCTGGATCTCGTTGAAGTCAATCCTCGGTTGGCCGTGTCAGAGGAGGAGGCCAAGGCTACAGCCAGCCTGGCAGTGGACGTCATTGCTTCGAGTTTCGGGCAGACGAGGGCGGGTGGGCATGTTGTCTACGACCAACTTCCTACTCCCAGCTCACCAGATGAATCAGAGAGTAAAGAACGTGTAAGAATTTAGGGAATACTGTTTGTTGACACATGTGTCAGTGGGCATTCCAGAGCTGTGAGGCGTTTTCGGTGACAGATACTGAATGATCATCTGGGTCAATACTGCCTTAATGAGAACATTTGTGCGTTCTCACAATTGTACAGTTTCCTTCCCTTTCATTTTGGTGACTGGTAATAGTACTGTACATGTATTTGGTTTTTTGACGCTCACAGGGTATTAATATATTGGAGCACTATGTAAACTTAAAGAAGTCAAATAAACAACATTTATTACCTTGGTATATCATACTGGTCTTATTGCTGTTCCTTCACATTTCAGTGGTCTTCCGTCTTCCTCCCTCCACCCACAGTCTGGCTACACAGTGCCTTCTTGAACCGCTAGTTCACAGCAGCAATAAGATTTTTTCCACACCTCTAACGCCATTCAGAGTCACAGTTCTGGTCCACAAACCCTTCCCTATAGGAGGTTTAATGCCTTCGAAAGAATTTGTAATAAACCAGGCCTCCCAGAATGGCTAGCTCCAGTAAGATGACAATGGAAAGCAGCAGCTTGTTGGTTGTCACTCTACAAAGAGAAGCAAAGTGGGATGTAGTCAGAAGTCTGGGTAACCTTATTTCTTTCCATTCTTAATACTGAGGAGTTTGACCTGGGGCCAAGGCAGGATACTGTGAGGCAGACTGAATTTTTGTTTGATCATGTAGCCACTTAGTAACCTTGTAAATAATTACTACTATCTACCTCACAGAAATATTGAAAACTGGGGAAATAAGATACCAAAACATACAAATGTTTTTTTCTAAAATGTCTTCAAATAGTAATTAGTACTTCATTTTAAAAGTAGTTTTTCTATGATGGGCTAATTAGAAAAATATTAAATATATACGTGAAAAAGTATACCATTTTTTAAATCAGTTCAAAGTAGAAGTTCACCATCCAACCATCTACAGCTGCCCTGACCACATACTACAGCTGTGAGGACACATTAGAAGGGGTGGCAGGAGGACCCCAGTGTCCAAGTCCAGCTCGGGTACAAGGAGGTGGTCCTGCTTTAGGATAAGTAACTAGAAGCTGGGAGTGCCTTTCAATGTCTTCTCAACTTCTTGCCTTTCTCTATAAAGGTAGAAATTTTTCTGAAGCTCCTATACTCTTTAACACAAAGAACCAAATCAGACATTTCCTCCTGTTCCACAAGGAACTTACTACTGTTTTGGAAAATCTCACTCTCTTGCTCGTTCTATAACTTGGTTATAGTTTCACTCATACTACCTATACCGATTTACCCCCCAAATTCAGCCTCAGTGCCAATACTTCCCTTCTGCGCATGGTTCTGCTGCTGTCAGCATTTACCTAAAGGGTTTTTTCTCAAGTCAACTCCTTGCTAACAAGACAGAACTCCCAAATAGGGGCTGACTCCCATAAAGGGCAAGCAGAGCCAAAATCAAGTACAAAGCCTTAGCAGTGAAAAGTTTTCTAATTAAGTTTTTACAAATTAATTTTCAGGAATATGAAGCTCTGTTCCCATGTGCTGTCTTCTCTAAGGAATGTAAACTGGGATGAAAAGTCCTTCCAGTGGACCAGTTTTCCACTGCTCCAAATCACAGCAGCATATATACTCCCAACAATGGATTTTTTTCCTGGGATACTTAACTATGTGATATTCTTTATTTCTTCTGTTCTATCAGTACCTTTGCAAGTTATGGTTTAAAGCTTTGACATTCTCAGCTGAAAGATTAGAATTAAGAGAAATTAATTCTGTGACTAATTTTTAAAACTTACTTTCTGGACATTGAGCGGAGAATCTTCCGACTTTTGCTCAAGTTTTCACTTGTATTTACCAGCTGAGAAGAGAAAATAGCAATTATTTCCCTCTTCTCACAGAAGTACATGCTGTAGAAGTGAACATTAGTAAACTGATGGGTGTTAAAGGGTTTATGTTGAAAAACTCCCAGAAATCAAATCAATTTAAATGATGGCCTCTGTAAGTAGAAGAAACTGGAAAGGACAAGATACTGCTGCTGCTGCTGCTGCTAAGTCGCTTCAGTTGTGCCCGACTCTGTGTGACCCCATTGACCACAGCCTACCAGGCTCCCCCGTCCCTGGGGTTCTCCAGGCAAGAACACTGGAGTGGGTTGCCATTTCCTTCTCCAATGCATGAAAGTGGAAAGTGAAAGTGAAGTCGCTCAGTCGTGTCCAACTCTTAGCGACCCCATGGACTGCAGCCTACCAGGCTCCTCCATCCATGGGATTTTCCGGGTAACAGTTCTGGAGTGGGGTGCCATTGTCTTCTCCCCAAGAGACTTTATTACTTGTCAATAGGCCTAGGAATCATTGTATCCCAAGGCTGCTGTGAGGAGACCTCGGACTGAGCTAATCCTTCACTGTGGCTACACAAAACAAAGTCTTCACGTGTACCTTGCCAGTAACTGAAGTAACTCTGAGCAACTTAGGATGTGAATTTCATCAGCCAAACTCCAGGAAAGCCTCCTGAGCTAATGTTTGTTTTTGTAGCCTGGTGGATTACCATTTTTGAGATGTGGTTCTTTTACCTTTTTTCTTTACCCTTTAAGAGATACATTGAGTTATGAAGGGAATTAATCTTTTTTTAAAAGCCTTTTTTCCTCCTTTTGGTTGCCTGTTACTAACCTATATAGCTGGAGGATGCTTCAACAGATGCCACCTGCCATCTGTTCCTGTTCACCAGTAGCCTTGGTAAGTTGATCTCTCAGCTCATTCCTCAGCTTTTAAATTCAACTAATCCATCTAGTAAATTCAAAAGTAAAAACAAACCATGCAATCTGCAAACAAGCTGCTTTCTCTGCAGCTTACCTTGAATTCAGTACTTTACTGTAAATTTTCACTGAGGAGGGTGATACCAGACTTGATTTTAAGTTGTCAAAATCATTCTGACTTGATTTTAAGAGTGGAGAATTATGGCTATTAAGGTGGGAAAATAACGGCTCAGTGTGGGGATCTGAGATGACTTTCTCATATCTAAGTCTTGCCCACAGTATCTGTGTTTCATTTATCTGCCTCATGCTCTTAATACAGCATTCCACTGGCAATTTTTAAAATTCCTCTGCAGATGGTACAGAAAGGAAGAAGTAAGTTGTTTTCCAGAGCCTCTTAGAGTGGTAAGTGATAGAGATTAGAGGCCAGTGTCGTCACTGTTTGGCCTCAGTATTTGTTTTCTCACAGTGTCTCCCTTGGTTTGTAGCAGTAGTAGTGTTAGTTGCTCAGTCATATTTGACTCTGTGATTCCATGGACTGTAGTCCACCACGTCCTCTGTCCATGGGACTTCCTAGGCAAGAATACTGGAGTGGGTTGCTATTTCCTACCCCAGGGGATCTTCTCGACCCAGGGATTGAACCCCTGTCTCCTGTGTCTCCTACACTGCAGGCGGATTCTTTACCACTGAGCCATCAGGGAAGCCCATGATCTCCCTTACCTTAGGTTAAGAAGAGTCCAAGATTAAACCTCTATAAATTGTCAGTAGTACTATTTTATGACATGTGGAAAATAGCCTTGGCTCTAAATGACAGGAAAGCTAGAATCTTTTAAAGCAAATGTGGCTTTCATAAGAATAGCAGGTGTTCTACTAGACGTGTGAGAAACAGAAATTTAGTTCATAATACAGGACCTAATATAGGACCTAATCCTATTTGACAATTTTCAATAAATGTAGAAACTGGGTTTTCTGCAATCTCAGTCCCCCTGCCCAATCACCTCTAAATCTTACAAGTAAAATTACTTCCAAGGGATATGTTTTAGTCAAGCAAATTATGAACACAGAAAAGCATAAGAACCTAAAAAATCATACCCTGAATTTGGAACTGCGGTAGCTTCTGACAGCAGCAAAGCATCAGGGTATGATGGGCCCACCTGCTTTCCCCATTCTTGCCCCTCTATCCACCCAGACTTACTCTACTCTTGGTACGTTCCAACTGGTCACGTTGCTCCCCCAGCTCTTCTATGATTTCTGAGCCAATCTGGTCAGTCTCTGCAGCAATACGATGAGAACGCTCAATACTCTGGGTGGCCCGGTTCAGGCTGTCAGTGCCTTGCAGAAGCAATGCCCTTTGAGACTGTAGCCGATTCTGACAAGAGTATGGAAGGGAATTGTTAGACTTCTTCGATTATAAATGAATTTATAAGAAGGGATGTAGTGTGCAGTAATTTTCATTACTTGTAAGACAATCAAAGATGCTAATGAATCAGACTACAAGAGAACCTGGGATTCAATCTAGGATCACAATACCTCCCAGTCCACTGCTTGTTACACTTAAGTGAGGCAAGGAAAGGATTCAGTATACCAGAGCATCTTCCTTGTGCTCCTGACAAATCTGAACTGACTCATGTGCTTCCTGGACTAACAACTTCTGAGAGGCAATGGCCCAGATCTGGGATGCAGGAGCTACCTGAAAATGCATACATCCTATCATTTTGATAGGGCAAACCAACTAAACTCTACCGCCTTAGAAACAGTGAAATTCACTCAAAGTTCCCACTGATTGGTACTGAGTGACCATGAATAAGCTATTCGTTTTCAGCACATATAGAAATCACTTAAAAGTGTGAGACTACTACTCCCTGGAAAAAAGTAGCTACACTCTTGGTAAGCAGCCAAAGACTTTCGCCTCAGGCCAAATAGAAAACAAATACTGAAATTGTTACACTGGTGATTTGCTCTCAGGGGAGATAGTATCTGGGGCCAAGTAAGCGCCCTATTTCTGAAACTCCACCAAAGTATTATTCCACCTATTCCTAAGCACAGGAGGCATGAAGACCGAAGCAGCCTTTGTCAGGCCAGAAGTAACTACTGACAGAAATGGAGGCAGCTCTAGGCTCTCAGCTCTTCAGAGCATACATGAGCACAAACTCTGGAAAAGGGGTCAGCTCACAAGGCCTATTTACTGAACAGGTGACCTAAGTTAGCACTCGATACCACCATTAAGAAGCTGAAAGATGTGTTTCCAGATCAGAAGCAACAAGAAGGCTTTTTCACTTCATATATAGCATACAGACAAATGAGGAAACCACTGAATGAGGCCGAAATGAACTCCAGTTTACACTGGCTTAAAAGCAGCAGGAAAACATTTTTAAACATAAAAGATGAGGATTTTCAAATGATTGGGCTTAAGAAAGAGTAGGGAGAGACAGTAAGGTCACATGAATCAACCCCAGATTTGGAACAGTAATTCCACTGAAAGTAGTTTATATACTTATATTGTTTTTATAATTTCTGAAACTAATAATTTTAAAGAAAAATTATTGCTTGGAATTATCTTCCCCCCTTTTGTTTTTGGGGCTTTTGGGTCACAGATGACCAAGGTCACCGTGCACCTTTCATCTCACTTTTAACACGCGCTACTTGCCTGTGTTTTCCTGCTCTCCTTTGAAAATCTTACATCATCTCAAAAACTCTAGTTTCACATCAGGAATGTCAGGCCAGTATCATTTGAATATCTCAAACTATATTTAGGATGCTTCATGAAATAGGATTTGTTTAAAACTGTGTCATCACTCTACATCCATACAGTCTGCACCAGTGGGCCCCCCTCCACTTCTCCCCCACATTACCAGCCAGGCCATTTCTACTCTATGCAATGGAATATAATCCCAAATGTTAACACATGAAATTTAATCTTTGTGAACCTTTTCTCCTTTACCTATCTAGCTTCTTTAGACAGTTTGAGAATACACATTTTCAATTTAGTATAATTTTATAAATGAGAACACTGGAGGTTAGAGAGGCAGTCTGGCTCACTTTCTATTATGATGAAGTAAGGTGTCAGCCCCCATTTTTTTGAGGAACATCCTGCTTTCTCTACTGTATCTGGGGTATTGGACCATTGATACAAATGTAAGAAAAAGTGTGGGTTACTATTGTAACAATGCTCTGATAAGTTAAAATCCTAACTGAACTCTGGGGGGATATGTGAGAAAGAAACTGGATCGGTGAGTCAGACTATAGAGTCCAGGTGTAATATGAATAGGTAACACTTGTATATCACCACTACCCATCAAGCACTGTTTTATACATAAAGGATACAAAAAACTCTAAACAGGTAAGTTGTTTGGAATGGTCTGCATTAAATTCAGTAGAGACAGGCACCCAAGGGGAGAAGGGGAATTGGATGCAAGAAAGAAGATAAGATGGAAAAAACCAGTCAAGTATTATGCACTGATAACATCAATTGTACTCCACAATTCGGTTAATCACTGGGCCACAGACCCACAGGGAAAAGACAGCTGATGCTCACCATATGCTCGTTCTCCACAGCGTATGTGCCATACTTCATGTCTCCTCGGGCCCCAGGAGTGGCTGTCAAAGGCGTACTTCTCACTTCCCGATGGAGTTTGGCAAGGTCCTTCCGGTAGGTTCGCAGCTTAGACATCATAGGGTTACGAAAAGATAGGGGTGCATAACGCAGTTCCTCTTCCATCTCTGCCAGCTAGGAAGGCAGAAAGTAGTGAGTAGACGGCCTGCTTCTATTCTCTCTCATATGGGTAATATGTCTAGTTTGGACTAATCAAACCATAAGCAATCCTAAATAAATACTCAAAATGTGGCCCAGGAGAGCAGGGACCACATGTGACACCTTCACTTCATTACTGAGTGCTTGGCACAGTGCCCAGCAGGCACAGAACAGGCCTTCAAAAAGTATGTGATGAACAAGTGAGAAAAATAACAAGTACCTTATAGCTTATTAAACATTTTGACATATATTTTCTCATTTAATCCTTACAACAGATCAAAAAGGTAAGAAATACTTTTACTTCATGCATCTGGTCCCATCACTACATGGGAAATAGATGGAGAAACAGTGGAAACAGTGTCAGACTTTCTTTTTCTGGGCTCCAAAATCACTGCAGATGGTGACTGCAGCCATGAAATTAAAAGACGCTTACTCCTTGGAAGGAAAGTTATGACCAACCTAGACAGCATATTCAAAAGCAGAGACATCACTTTGCCAACAAAGGTTCGCCTAGTCAAGGCTATGGTCTTTCCTGTGGTCATGTATGGATGTGAGAGCTGGACTGTGAAGAAGGCTGAGCGCCGAAGAATTGATGCTTTTGAACTGTGGTGTTGGAGAAGACTCTTGAGAGTCCCTTGGACTGCAAGGAGATCCAACCGGTCCATTCTGAAGGAGATCAGCCCTGGGATTTCTTTGGAAGGACTGATGCTAAAGCTGAAACTCCAGTATTTTGGCCACCTCATGCGAAGAGTTGATTCATTGGAGAAGACTCTGATGCTGGGAGGGATTGCGGGCAGGAGGAGAAGGGGACGACAGAGGATGAGATGGCTGGATGGCATCACTGGCTCGATGGATGTGAGTCTGAGTGACCTCCGAGAGCTGGTGATGGATAGGGAGGCCTGGCGTGCTGCAGTTCATGGGGTCACAAAGAGTCGGACACGACTGAGCGACTGATCTGATCTGATGAGACTTGAAGAAACCTGTTCAAGATTACTTAAGTCAGGATTCCAGATCTTCATACTCTTTTCAGTATACCAAGTTCTTAGCTTGTTATGGTCCAAGTGCTATCACGAAGCACTTAAGGACCTACTATGCTAAAAATGATTAGGGGTATGGCATCAAGGTTCTTCCCTTCCTCCTCCTGAAAATCAACTGTTTGTGTCCATGTCAGAATAACCAGGGGTCCAAATCATTTCCATTTTTCTGGGACAAGTAAATTGTAACACACAGACTCATTTGTAAGAGGCCATGAGTCATTTTCTTCTGCTTTGGATGGCTAGAGTAGGACTGGTTAACTTTAGAAAATGCTACCAAGATGTTAACTGAAAAAGAGGCCTAGCTCTGTAACAGATATCACAGATACATGCCCAGTAATGCAGAGGTATTAGAAAAGTTTCTGGTACTCCCATTATGAAGGTGATAGTTTCCACAGTCTGGTAGGTTGATCCTTCTTCAAATACATGCAGAGCAGAAAAAAGGATGCAGATGGGCTTAACTTCTAAAAATTTCATTGGAATAAAGGACTTATTCTTCAACAAACAATAAAGTTCTCTGGCTTAAAAAGAATTCTTCAGTCTACTTTGGGGTAGCAGATACTAGAGGCAACTGTTTATTTGGAGTGCTACCAGAGACCGAGATTTTAGCTCCAGACTCCTAAAAGGGTTTGCTAAAGCTAGAGCACAATGTAATGAAGACAGAGGACCCTTACTTCTAAAAGGTAAGAGCAAAACTTGCTTTCTTTCTTTTTTTAAAGAAAAGTCATAGATTAAATGAGAAGCAGTTCTTAAACTGCTTAGCAACCTGGACCAACTTCTGATAAGCTTTGGGTCCTGACTGAGAACTCATCCTGACCATGCATGCCTTGCCCAAGGTACCAAAACCTTTTATTTTTTAAAACAAGGCAATGTGAGTAGGAACCACCTCTGAGCTCCATTTTCTGTGACAGTAAGTTTAACAAAGGAGAATAACTTATCTTAATGGCCAGCTTTTAAAATGTGCTTTCAAAAGGCCACCCTTGTAAAAGGAGGATGTCCTTATTGTATTAGCAATGTTTTAGCAAGGACTCACTTCAGGGGAGTCTTCAAGTTTTACTCAATACCCATCCCCATCAACTGGCCTCATTTAGTAAGAAATAATCAAAACTAAGGTCAACAGACAGGAACAGTCAAATCTGTGATCATAATGTCATAAGCATTACTTCTGGCAAAGACCAACAAACAGGAAGAGGAAATAAGGACTTGTTCCTGTTCTCACCGTTTCATTTGCTTCCTGTTGTTTTTCATCGAAATCTCTGATCAACTTCTTCTTCTCTTCTGGAAAAGATAGATGAGTTTTAAATACTCAATCCTGCTTCCAAACATTTATTTGTAGAGGACATACCCTCTGCTTAGAATATACTCCCCATTCCCTTCCTGGGGATACCGTATACAGTACTTAATCACTCCTAAAAGACACTAAGAAAAGTAAGGGAACTAGTTACCACAATTAACGGGGGGTGGGAGAGGGGGTGGGGGTGGTAGGGAGGTGGTGGATGGTATTACCATTGGCATTTAAGTGCCCAGGGAACAAGAGTACCTATGCTAGGGACAGTCCTACGTAACAATAATCTGGCCCCAAAGACCAATAGCATTCCTACTAAGAAAGAAAACAGGTCTAAATTATTGTCAATCTTTTTTCACCGACCCTAACAAAGGGACCAGGCATGGTTTGATCAATAAGAATGTTTAACAATACCAGTTCTCTGAAATCTTCATCCCCATGGTAAATCACATCTCTACATTAACCCTTATCCACCGCTTTTCTGCAAAATATACTCAAAGCCCACCTACTCTGCTCTCTGGAGAGCCTGCAAAGCATACAGCACAAGTTTCTTAGCCATACCCACTGGCAGCGGTATAGGAAATGATGTAAAATACCACTGACTCACACAGGGGAAAACGTCATTCCTTGTTCAATCCTTTGCATCATGTCATTTTAGTTCTAGTAAGTCTTTAATATCTAAAAACGACTAATCTCCTCTTTAAAAAAAATAGAACAGGCTTTAGCCCCAAAGCAAGGACAGCTAACTAAACCAGCATTGCTTTGTCTTCATTGTAGCTTTCTGATCATATAGCTAGGTTCCACAGACTTTCCATCTAAGGCAGTGATATAAAATGTCCTTCTAAAGTAACTTTATATGTTAAATAAATGCATTTTACATGAAATACTGATATAAAGGAAATACAGTAAATATGGTGCTTAGACACACCACAGTGATGAAGGGAGTGCCCGGTAAACTTTGTATGGGGGGAAGTGCTGGGGAGTAAACGGGCTTAGGTTTTGGTCTTAGCTTTGGGCCTAACTCAACATGCAAGCCTGGATAATTCTCTTCATCTTTTTGGGACCTAACCTCCTTCCTCAGCCAGGAAATGCGGCAAATCACACCTAAGAAGCAAAAATTAGCCCTATTTATGAGGAGTTTGTTTTTTTCAAATGTATACAGCAAAACGAACGTTTTCCTTGGAAATCTACACACAATCTACTTATTACCACAAAACTGTCACTGCTTATAATATTTTTTGAATTCATCTTTTGGGATTACATTCACAATCTGGGATACTTTTTTTTAAATTGTGGTAAAATACATGTAACATAAAACTTACCATTTTGACCATTTTAAGTGTACAGTTAAGTGGCATGAAGTACATTCACAATGTTGGGCAACCATCACCACTATCCATCTATAGAACCTCTGCATCATCCCAAACTGAAACTCTCCACCCAGTAAACACTAACTCCCTATATGCCCTCCCCTCAGACTCTGCTTTCTGCGTCTATGAATGTGACTACTCCAAGCACCCCATATAAGAGGAATCATACAGTATTTGTCTTTTGTGTTTGACTTATCTCATGTAGCATAAAACCTTCAAGGTTCCTCCATACTGTAGCATGTATGAGGACAGTCTGTGTGTTTTTCACTCAGTGTGATTTCTAAATACAAGCTGGCACTGCCATCAACTGAGGAAAGAGCAATCTTTACCAATGCCAAGAAAACAGCAGAGTAAGGCCTATGAAGGGATGGCATGCGGGGACTCGACATGCTGTCCTAAGATTTTCTTGGATAATTTTGTTTACCCTGATTTTCATCTCACACCTTGACTTTCAAATTCAATCCCATGTTGGAAGTAACATCACTGTCATACTTTATATAGATTTATATTGTGTTAATCACATAGCATCTAGCATGTCAGCTGTCCACTACTTTTTAATGTAAATCACTTGGCTGTATATATTCTATAGTCTCAACTTGAGCTCAATCTCCGTCGGCGTAGAGAAATTTACTTTTTCTTTTATACATCCCATAGGTTCTAGAACTCTAAACCTGGTAGGGTGCATCTTAGACAGTTATTACCTCCAAGAGTCAAGTGACAATCCACCCTTTACTAAGCTGCATTAGTTGTCATGCGCATTCCCTTAATACGTATTCCAGGTGAACTATTTTTCACCACATGCTGCTCACAACGCACGGCCCCCCTCCCCCCAAAAGGAGAAAGTTCAGGCAACGCAAAAGGCCTACCTCTTGACCAATCATGAGGTGACCACCATGAAATTACCACCACGAGTCAAAGTGTTAGTTATTCTTTGCAACCCCATAGACTGTAGCCTATCACGCTCTCCTGCTCATGGAATTCTCCAGGCAAGGGAGTGGGTAGCCATTCCCTTCTCCAGGCGATCTTCCCTGACCCAGGGATTGAACCTGGGTCTCTCATACTGCAGGCAGATCTCTCTGTCTGAGCCAGCAGGGAAGTGCCAAAGCAGCCTTATTATCCTTGAGTGGGCTGTGTTTCCACCCATCAGCAGTGAAATAATATCTGCAATCAAGAACGGCTACTTCATGGAAAGCTTATCATATCATTTTATAATAAGCATTCACAAAAGTGTTGCATGTCACCACTCCTCTAAAGAGGCACATCTCCACACTCAAGCACACGCACTCACTTCTGATCCAAGATGACGGTATTCTCTAAGTGCATTCTGGTCCTAGATTTTTCTACACCTCTGTTAGTCCTAAGTTCTCCTCGTTTAATCTTTGTTAAAGGATATGAAGATCTGCTTTCCTAAGAGACAAATTCTAGAATAATTTAAAGAATGCAGCTGTATAATAAGAACTGGGGTAGGGGGGTGGCAAGGCAGTCCACAGTCTTGATCCTTTCACTAACTTCCCTGTATGATTCTGTTATTCTCAGTCTTTGTGGAATACTCTACTCTCTGATTTCATAAGACATATATTCTCCTAGGAGTGTTCTAGAGCCTGTACACTTTTAAAGATTCAAGAGATGGAACCCCTACCCAACTGAGAGGTATCAATACCTGTTCCTTTATGCTTTGCTCAGAATTGTGAAATTAATGAATGTTAAGAGCTACGATGGCCCTCAGAAATCATCTAGTCTAACCTCATTTTACAGTTGAGGAAAGCAGAGCCTGGAGAAACTGTCTTTTCCAAGGCCATAGAAAAGAGAAGATGTAACTAGTACACTAGTTACAAAATGCAAGTCTCCTAATTAGGACACTGTACACCATGTACACTATGGCACTGAGGGGAATTTCCATGCTCCCAAGGTACACAGCTATAATCTTTTCAAATCTCTTCATTTTTTAGGGAGCTAGAATTAACACTGCAATCAACTACAAAACAGCAGGACTGATACCAGGTAGAATGGACACTGGAAACTCAGAAAGAATGAGCTACTCTAAATAATACTATTCCTGGCCCCTCATGTCTTTCCAAACCATTCACATGTGACTCACTCTGAAGCCAAATGTTTGGTGAACTAGGTGCACAGCAGCACAATGTTTCAGACAGAATAAAACAGAAACACCCAGCTCTGAAAGTGCTAGAGGAAGCCCACCTCATCTCAACCAAGGTGGCAGCCTCTCCATCTTGTAGAAAAAGAAAAGAAGGTGGCTCAGTCACGTCCAACTCTTTGTGACCCCCACAGACTATACAGGCCATGGAATTCTCCAGAACAGAAAACTGCAGTGGGTAGCCTTTCCCTTCTCTAGGGGATCTTCCCAACCCAGAGATCGAACCCAGGTCTTCTGCACTGCAGGTGGATTCTTTACTAGTTGAGCCACTTGTAGGAGGTTTGAATTTTCACAGCCCCAGAATGACTCATCTTGGTCCATTAGAACTGTGGAAATAACTTCAGTTTCACCAGGATCTTTAAAATTTGTGATTAATGCTTTTGGTGCCCTCTTGCGGCATTTCTAGGACCTACATCCTCTTTGCAGACCTCATGGTTAACCTGATCTCACACCATAAAGGAAATTAAAGCATCAGATCCCTCTAAGCTTGGTTCCTCAATTATAAATAAGAAATGTAACAGCACAGACCTGTATAGTTGTCTGAAAAAGACACACACATAACAAACAAGCAGCAAATGCTAAGCTCATTAAGGGTTCAATAAAGAGTGACTTTACCAGTGTTTTCTAAAGTAAATTCCTAGGTAGGAAGAACTAAGCAAAAACTAAATTTAAAGAATATGAAGTGTTGGAAAAATTAAAATTCTGCAGTCAGTGAGTAATTGTGTTTACCAACCGGCTACATATGGTCCTCCAGAGTTATCATTTTTTCTGGTTTCCAAAATAATGGAGTTTCGTGTATAGCAACTGAAACTTATGTGAATTAAAGTGAAAACCTGAATAATTTTACAATGTTCATTACAGCATGTAGAGAGATGCCTTCAGGTGCTATGAAACGAAAACGAGAAATCATGACTATAGGTACTTACTGTATTAACTGGATAAGAATTTACAGCAGCCTGAGATATGTGGAGAGACCTCTTCAGATGCTGCAAAACTAAGGTGGGTGTTTAAAGTAATAATGGATTATTAAGTATCACAAATGCTAATGGACGGTCACTTCCATACAAACTTCCTCAAGTAGGACACATTGTGTCTGTTAATCCTATCCTTTTTAAAAATAGGTGTATACATTGATTTTAAAAGTGATGACAATATGGAAAACGTGGTAAATAAAATCACCTTCACTTTCAACATTTAATTATATACTGATAGTTACTATTTTCTTCCCAACAATTCACAGTATTTATACAACCATTCAACAAATATTTATAGAGCACCAAGTATGTACTAGGCATTGTTCTAGGTGCTTGAGTGCTTAGTCGGTTCAGTCAAGTCTGACTCGCTTCGACCCTATGGACTGTAGCCTGCACCAGGCTTCTCTGTCCATGGGATTTTCTAGGCAAGAGTACTGGAGTGGGTTGCCATATCCTTCTCCATCTAGGTGCTTAGAATATAAAAGTAACAAAACAGACAAAATATAGAGCTTACAACAGAAGAGGAGGGAACACTTCCAAGGTCTTTATGAGGCCAGCACTACATTGATACCAAAATCAGAGAACATCACAAGAAAAGAAAATTACAGGCCAATATCCCTGGTGCAAAAATACTCAACAAAATACTAGCAAAACAAAGGGCATTTTCCACAAAAACAAGACAAACAATCCAAAAATTTGTATGGAACAATAAGATACCACAATTAGCCAAAGCAATCTTGAAAAAGAAAAAGCTGGAGGCATCATGCTTTCTAATTTCAAACTACAGCTCACCGTTGAACAAGGGTATGAATTGGGCAGGTCCCCTTATAGAAACATTTTTTTCAATAGTAAATTCTACAGTACCATATAACCTGTGGTTGGCTGAATCTGCAGATACTGAGGAACCTTGGATAGGAGGGACAACAAGCTACACTTGGATTTTCAGCTACACAGAAGGCTGGTGTTCAAGGGTTAACTGTATATTATAAAGCTATAGTAATGAAAACAGTATGGTAACTGATATTATAACAGATCCAAAGCTCAATGGAATGGAAAAGACAGTCCAGAAAAAAAATCCACCAATGTATGGTCCCCAGCATATTTTTGTGCCTCTCTTTCAACCTCTACCCAGTCACCAGCATTCTCCTTCTAAAATACAATCATATGGTCTGATTTTATTTTAGAATCTGTATTTTGTTCAGGATTTTTACATCTGTGTTCATCAGGGATAGTGACCTGTAATTTTCTTTTCTTGTGATGTTTCCTGCCTTTGGTTTCAACATAGGCTGGCCTTTAAAAGAACTTAAAATCCTTTACTGATTCTCCATATCTAGTTTAGATGTCTTAATGTGATATTTAGGTCCCTTAGTGGAAACAGTGTCAGACTTTATTTTTTTGGGCTCCAAAATCACTGCAGATGGTGACTGCAGCCATGAAATTAAAAGACGCTTACTCCTTGGAAGGAAAGTTATGAACCTAGATAGCATATTCAAAAGCAGTGCTGAAGAATTGATGCTTCTGAACTGTGGTGTTGGAGAAGACTCTTGAGAGTCCCTTGGACTGCAAGGAGATCCAACCAGTCCATTCTGAAGGAGATCAGCCCTGGGTGTTCTTTGGAAGGACTGATGCTAAAGCTGAAACTCCAATACTTTAGCCACCTCATGCGAAGAGTTGACTCATTGGAAAAGACTCTGATGATGGGAGGGATTGGGGGCAGGAGGAGAAAGGGACAACAGAGGATGAGATGGCTGGATGGCATCACCGACTCGATGGACATGAGTTTGGGTGAACTCCGGGAGTTGGTGATGGACAGGGAGGCCTGGCGTGCTGCAATTCATGGCGCAGCAAAGAGTCGGACACGACTGAGCGACTGAACCGAACTGAACTGAAGAGTCTGGCTGTGTCTTATTTACCTCATCTACTACTGATCTCCCATATGCCGGGAGCCAGAGAGAGGAACTCCGCCCATGGCAAAGGTCATGAGGAAGGAAGCTTGACATACGCAAAGGCAAGGTCGAGTCTCAGGAGTCCCCCTGAAATCCTCGAGCATCTACCCCCATAACCAGAGCCTGCCTACTTTACCACTTGTGCTCTCACCTACACCTCTGACTTTACAGGGGGCTGTCCCTCACTACCTCTCTCTGAAAAAAAGAGTTAACTTAGAGCTCCGGTTAATAAAAATTCCTGGGTGTGACAGGAGTGTTTTAACCTACAAACTCCTCTGAAGGTTCTCTAGCCCACCTGACAGGCTTGTCCGGCCACATGTGCTTCTAAAAACAGGTTCTTTAGAGAAGTTAGAAAACTATTAGTGGGCTGATTAGAAATTGTATTGGTGAAGGGTTTTTCATTTGTTGAGCCAATGTTTGCTGCTAAGTCTCCACATCGCCTACCCTTGCACACATTGATGAATATATAGAAGAAATAGGTATTAACCTTTGATACTAATCATGTTAGACCTTAGGCTAAGTAAGTTCTTTCTTTAATTAAAATCCACTCTCACCCTATAGAAATGTAAATTTATCTGGTGGAGTCTGTTTTAAGAATAATCACCCCTGGAGAAATAAATGTCCTGGACTGACCACTGTCACAAGGAGAGGGTCATAAATTGTCAACAGGCCCCCTGGCCAGAAGATGATGTAACACCCCTAAGACCTCTGTATACATTTGTAAGAAGCACCTGACTTTGATAAAAGTCAGGGCTGCTGACCCCGCATGACTTTTGTATAACATCTCAGTGTATAAAAGTAGACCAGGGAAAATAAAGAATTGGGATCAGTTCCTCGAAAGACTAGTCTCCCCATGTCTCTCTCTCTCTCAAATTCTGGTTGAGTCTCCATCTGGAGCACGGAACCCACCATGCTTATTAATTATGTCTGGGCTTCTAAGATCCGACTGGGGAGGCCTCAGTGTCTCCTCTCCTTCGGGAGAACGGAAAGACGCCTGCGGCCTACGTAAGTAGTGCAAACTTCTTGTCCTGAAGTTTTATTGGTCTCCTGCGTAAACCAAGCTACTCAGCCTCTTTTCTCCACTGAATTTTCCTACTGAGCTATCCTCGTTCTATTATTCTTTATATCTCTAATTATATCTTTTGTATCCTGATCCTCACCGACGCTGTCTACACCTCGAACTCCCTGGATCAGCCGGGGCTGGACCTCGGCACCCATACACATATTAAGTTTCAGTCACAGTTCTGACTATTTGACTTTTTTTTTTCCCTTCCTTTGTTGTCTCCTCTCATTTCCCCTCTCATGCAAACTCCCAGTCAACCCTTTACACTCAGAAGTTCTCCTTTCTGAGAAGCTTTCCTCTCACTCCCCTGCGGCCATGTTAGCCTTTCTGTCATGGTCTCAAAACTATCTTAGGACTCATCACACTCTTTGGAAATCTGCTCCCATTTAAGGCAAGAACCACAGAACTCCCCAGACCCAGGATACTGAGTGATACATAATTCTTGATAGATGTTCACTGAAAATACTGAATTCAATTAGAGAGCATAAGCTAAATGCAAGGGATGTGTTACGTATTAATATATTACTCAGTGCTTAATAATTCATGATAGAAAAGCTTTGGAAAGCCTATGAAGTTGTTTCAGGACAAGAAAAAAAGGATTCAGAGATGACACCCCAGTATGTTTGCTTAATTAAGTCCAACTTATTCAACAAATATTTATTGAGGAACATAAACAAAGCAGTGAATAAAGAGACTGAAGGCTGTTGAAATTCTCATAACCTGGGAATATGCAAGAATGCTCAAACTACCGCACAATTGTACTCATCTCACACACTAGTAAAGTAATGCTCAAAATTCTCCAAGCCAGGCTTCAGCAATATGTGAACCATGAACTTTGGGATGTTCAAGATGGTTTTAGAAAAGGCAGAGGAACCAGAGATCAAATTGCCACATCCATGGAAAAATCATGGAAAAAGCAAGAGAGTTCCAGAAAAACATCTATTTCTGCTTTACTGACTATGCCAAAGCCTTTGACTGTATGGATCACAGTAAACTGTGGAAAATTCTGAAAGAGATGGGAATACTAGACCACCTGATCTGCCTCTTGAGAAATTTGTATGCAGGTCAGGAAGCAACAGTTATAAATGGACATGGAACAACAGACTGGTTCCAAATAGGAAAAGGAGTATATCAAGGCTGTATATTGTCACCCTGTTTATTTAACTTATATGCAGAGTACATCATGAGAAACGCTGGACTGGAAGAAACACAAGCTGGAATCAAGACTGCCAGGAGAAATATCAATAACCTCAGATATGCAGATGACACCACCCTTATGGCAGAAAGTGAAGAGGAACTAAAAAGCCTCTTGATGAAAGTGAAAGTGGAGAGTGAAAAAGTTGGCTTAAAGCTCAACATTCAGAGAACAAAGATCATGGCATCCGGTCCCATCACTTCATGGGAAATAGATGGGCAAACAGTGGAGAAACAGTGTCAGACTTTATTTTTCTGGGCTCCAAAATCACTACAGATGGTGACTGCAGCCATGAAATGAAAAGATGCTTACTCCTTGGAAGGAAAGTTATGACCAACCTAGATAGCATATTCAAAAGCAGAGACATTACTTTGCCAACAAAGGTCCGTCTAGTCAAGGATATGGTTTTTCCTGTGGTCATGTATGGATGTGAGAGTTGGACTGTGATGAAGGCTGAGTGCCGAAGAATTGATGCTTTTGAACTGTGGTGTTGGAGAAGACTCTTGAGAGTCCCTTGGACTGCAAGGAGATTCAACCAGTCCATTCTGAAGGAGATCAGCCCTGGTTGTTCTTTGGAAGGAATGATGCTAAAGCTGAAACTCCAGTACTTTGGCCACTTCATTGGAAGAGTTGACTCATTAGAAAAGACTCTGATGCTGGGAGGGATTGGGGGCAAGAGGAGAAGAGGACGACAGAGGATGAGATGGCTGGATGGCATCACTGACTCAATGGACGTGAGTCTCAGTGAACTCTGGGAGTTAGTGATGGACAGGGAGGCCTGGCGTGTTGTGATTCATGGGGTCGCAAAGAGTTGGACACGACTGATCGACTGATCTGATCTGATATATACTTACCCACTGAACAACTAAGTGTTACCAGCAACTTGTGCTGAGAATATTTTGTACTTGGGTAGAAATTCACACGTTTTTGACTGTCCTCTTTGCAGCAATTAGAAGTTCAGGAAGATAACAAAAGTGAATACAACTAAGTTTTCTATTTTTGGAAACAGAATGTCCTTTGGCATTATTTACCCTTCCCTGATGGCTCAGTTGGTAAAGAAGTCGCCTACAATGCAGGAGACCAAGTGCAATACAGGAGACAGGGGTTTCAATCCCTGGGTTGGGAAGATCCCCTGGAGAAGGAAACGGCAACCCACTCCAATCTGGGAAATGCCATGGAAGAGGAGTCTGGTGGGCTACAGTCCATGCAGTTGCAAAGAGTCAGACACCACTTAGCAACTTAACCACAACCACACCCTTACAGAAACAAATCTTGCAAAATTTAAATCAACACCAGGCTGAAAAAAATCTATTTTTCAACCGTGTAAATCATATCCAATCACTCTCCTGTTCTGTAGCCTTTAACTTCAAGTCACTGTATTTAGATAAAGATGCAAATCTTTCTCCATGGTTCACAGGGCCGCACACAATCTGGCTCTTTAAAACCTTATCTACTACTACTATTTCCTTTGCTCATTCCACCCTAAACACATTGGTCCTTTAGCTCTTCCTAGAGCATACCAAGCTCACTTCTGCTTAACGACTATTACAGTACTATTCTGTCCTCCTGAAGATTTTTGCATGGTTCGCTCCCTTACTTCAAGCCTCTGCTCAGACGCCACCTCGTCAAAGAGGCCTTTCACAGCCACCCAATCTACAATTAGGGCTTCCCCATTCCTTGCCCTGCTTTATTTTCCTGTATGACCCTTAACACCACTTCCTAACATTTACATATCATCATCGACCCATAAGAACAGAGATCTGTAAGTCTTTTCACAGCAATTTGCAATATTACCAGCATCGAGACAGTGCCTAGTGCACAGCAGCCTCTCTTAATAAGTATATGTTAAACAAAAGTATGAGTTTCATTCTCACCAGACTCATTCAATTCAGGTGACCTTGGGTAACTCTCAGAGCAAACACTCAAGCTTCCACGCTTCAGTAAAAGCAATGGAAGTCTCATCGGCCTTGCCATCAAGATCTTCTATGATAGACCTGCCTATACAGATTGAACCAGAAAACTCTTAGCTCCCCCAAGCCAAGCTTGCAGCACACTGCATTATGAAATCAAGGGGCAGGAAGGTCTAAGCAGAGGTCATAAAAGTATCGCACCTGAAGGCCACCATCCTCATTTTAAAGACCAATCCCTCCCCCAACTCCCACCCGCCCCCAAGACTGGTTATTTACACCAGCCTCAAAAGTCATGATGGCTTTGGGTTCTTAACCCTTTTTGTGCTACAGGTCTTTTGCCAATCTGGTGAAAACTATGGGTCTCTGGAGAATACTTTCAAGCGTGAAAAACAAAATGCTGAGAGCCACAACGAAAACCAATTATACTCAGTTTACAGATTTAAGGGTCACAGGTCGAAGGTCTCTCATGCCCATCTTGCCACAGTGAAAATGAAACGAGCGAGCTCTGAAGGCTACAGGGCATTCAAGAGAGAGATGACACTCCGTGGTGGATTCCTGGGTGCCTAAGTGGCAGCACGGAGATTCTGGACGCCGGGACTCAGCCAGCCCTAGGGGGCGTGTCTGAGGATGCCAAGCGAGGAGACGAGAGAGTGGGTCGGGGAAGGAGGTGGGGGCTCTTCTTCCCGGTGCTAGCGGAGCGCTGTTCCTGTTGGCTCATCCCGCCCCCACCTCACCTGTCCCTGCCATCCCCAGGAGCCGCTCCGGCACCCCTCGTAGGTCTTCATGGAGGCCGCGGAAGATCTCGTGCAGTTTCTCGAAATGCTCCGAGGAGGCGGCGGAGGTGGCCATGGCGCAGGCCGCTCTCGAGCAGCGGGCGCCGAGATTCTGGGCCCAGGGCCCACTCCTATTCCGCCGTCAGCCACCTAGCGCCGCAGGCATCACGGCGACCGCCGCCACGGTCGCCCAAGACGAGGCGCTTCCGGGGCCGCGGCGGGGTCCTCCCGGGCCGGAACGCCCACCCCCTGCATGCCGTCACTGACGGCGCGCCGGGCGCCAAAGCCTGACAGAAAGTTAGTCTGGCTCCGTTGCCCGGGAGACTCCTGAAGGGGTGGCGGCGCTTTGGCGCGAGCGGCAGTCTCGGAACCCCGGAAATACTCAGTCCGAGGCTGGGGGGAAACCCGATGGCGGAAGGAAAACATGGGCACCCGCGGGCCGGGCGACGCGGCCGCCTCTTTCCTGGGCCCCGCCTTCCGGCAAGGGTTGGGGGAGCTGCAGTGCATGCCGGGGGTTGTAGTTCGGCGCGGAAGACGCTCCGACTCGGAAGTCACGAGTTGCTGGGGGCGGTGGTCCTGCCGTAACCGTGGCCGCCGGCATGACCCTGATGCGCAGCGGTTAGGTATCAGTTGGCACCTGGCCGTCGTCTTCATAATCATCGCACTGTGTGACTATCCTGATTTCCTCACTTCACATTCCGGCTGTTAGCTTTCAGTTCTCAGAAGATGGTTGGACCAGGTGCCTGCCTGCCCCAAGCTGAAAGCACTTTTATTGGGGAGCAGGTGACCGGAGTGGTCCCCGGGCAGCAGTGCGACCCCTCAAATATGCGCTCAGCCTTTTATTTGGGCTGAGCTTAAATATGGGCTTGCTCATGCAGTCATTCACTCAGCAGGTGTTTGTCAATTTAAGCGTAGCCTTTATACTGGGTTCTGGGCATGTGTTGGTGAATAAAAGATTCACCCTCTGCGCTTGGATAATTTATAATGTAGTGAGCAAGGCAGACCTGGCTTCATCAGGTCTTTTTCCCATTAAGTATAATGCGTTAACAATTACAAAGCCTTTCCCTGCACTCTGTGGGTTTCCATGGTTGGTGGGGGGAAATTCCTGTTTCCGTTGATTACATGGTTTGCCTATGGAGTTCATTCTGAAATGTTTCCTTGGCAGCCCAATACTGAAGACTGCCCACACATTAAGATACATATGACTGTTCAGGGGGAAATGATTTGGTGATGTATATCTCCTGGGCCCTTATTTTTATTAGACTGAATTCACTGACCTTTGATTCAACAAATATTGTTGAGCTCTTTGCGTAGCCAAGTCTGCAGTTGTTAGTAGCAGTGCACTGTGATAAGTCCCATGAAAGTGAAAAGTGTCAGTCGCTCAGTCGTATCCAGTTCTTTGTGACTCCATGGACTGCAGCCTGCCAGGCTCTTCTGTCCATGGGATTTCCTAGGCAAGAATACTGGAGTGGGTAGCCATTCCCTTCTCCAGGGGAATATTCTTGACCCAGGGATGGAACCCAAATCTTCTGCATTGCAGGTGGATTCTTTATCACTGAGACACCAGTATTCATTGAACATTCAGAGATAGCAAAGTCTGGGATTGTTAGTAGCAGTGTACTGTGATAAGTCCCATAGCATTGTGTTACAGAAGGGGCAGGTACAAAAAAGAAAGATTATAAATAGCCTGGGTTGGAAAAGTGGTCTTTGAACAGTGTCATAAAAGATTAGTAGAAATGGGTGAATGAACAATCAAATTATCAACAACCCAAGTTAATAGCATTTGAATTGAGACTGCACTGTGGCAAACTCTGGGACAAATTATTCTCATGAATGAGGACTGATTGCATAACCATAGTAATGAAAAGTGTTCTCTTTTGACCGTAATTAAACTTTCATTTAAGTGCTTTCTTCTGTTGACTCACATTAAATTTGCTTAATTATTACAGGTTTTATTCTGGTAAATAAAAAGATGGTAAATCATCAAATTTTTTATTTGTCATTGATAGTTCAATATAAATTAAGTAAAATATTAATTCAGTTCTGTACTATCAAAAGTTTTCCAATTTTTCCATAAAATGACCATATCTAAATATATAGTTTAATGGTCAAAACAAGTTCAACAAAAGATTATTTACAAATATGAGAAGACTATGGTCCTATAACTCTTTTCTCCACCAAAATGAACATGTAATTGTTAGTCCAAGAAAATCACAAACTCTACTAAAAGAATGTACTCCAAACAAGTGATGGGACATGTTTGTGTTCCAATTTCTCAGACTTCCATTACTTTGGGTAAACATTCTTCAAGTAAACTATACAGCAGACATTTTAATCTTGTCATTGTAATATAAAGGAAATGCCCTGAAAGAGTTTTAAAATGACCATAATTACCAATACCAATCCTTAAGATAATTTTGCTGAATAACGAATTAGAGGGGGTGGGGGACCGTTTTTGCTTTTTCTGCCACATAGATTGACGGGCACTTGTTAAAACAGTGCCTTATCATGCTTGAACACAAGGTAGTCACCCTCAATTCTTCTATTGCTGGATTTTACCATCTTTAGCTGTGCATTAAAAAAAAAAAAACACTCTTTTCTAGCCCCATCATTGCCTTTGCATGCATTACCTTCCAGGATTCTTTTCTTTTTTGGACTTCTTCCCTGCTACCCATGTGCTTCTTGGGTAGAGTTCATTTCCTATTTGTATCAAAGACTGAATGACACAGGTCCACTCTGTCTCTGATTATTTATCTGCACTAGGGTCTAGTTTAATACTGTTCCTTTGTGACTATTTTGAATACTCCCAGCTGCTTAAAATACAAGGACACACACACAAAGATATACTCAGGGATGATCATTAAATAGCCTTCCTCTTCTGGTTTTCTAAGAGAAACTAAGGCACAAAGAGGAAGCCTCCATGAATTAGGGTCAGTAAGTGAAGTCAAGTGGCCTATCTTTTCAAATTGCCTTTTCCACTAGCTTCTTGCTGATTTGAGAAACAGCAGAAAAATGAATGACTGTTTAAATTTGATGTTTATTTCTGCCTTTCCACAAATCTCTGCCATCCAGTAAACTCCACCTTCTTAGAAAAGGAAGTTCTTCTGTGATCTAGGTATGGCAAAGATAAAGCCATGCCACAATCCAGATTCAGTGAAGAGCTGAAAGAATTCAGATGTTGGTGCCATGGTGGTTTTCTTACAAGAAGAAGGACAAACCCTGCTCTTGAGTCAAGCCACTGGGACTCCTGGAGTTTAGCTGAGGCTAAATTATGCCTCCCCTTGAAGGTTGTTTGGTTTGGAAGAACTACATTGTGGACAGAGGATAGAAACTAATCCAAAGTGCCATCAATCAACGCCACAGCCTAGGTTCCCCTGGGTAAGAGGCTTCAGAAGGAAAAGATGAGCTTGGAGGTCAACTGAGGGTCTACTTAGGCTATATTATCTCTAGTAACGGGCAGTAATAGGAGCAAAATAACCTGGACAAATGCAAGGTGTTTGGATGAATCCGGCAGTGTATACTGGGCTTTTATCAGGCATCAAGCAGGCAAGGCTGGAAGGTTTGCTTTGTGCTCAAGGTTTTGGCCATCCTGAAGAAGAATCATTTTGGCAGGGCATGCTGAGTAGTCTGCTTCAGGCTTCTCTGGGGTCCAGCTGCCATCATCAGCCAGTCCACAGGGATGCCCAGCAGGTCACAGCTGACATCCCACAGCCGTCTTGCTACCGTCTCATTACGAGCCTGTGCAGAGACCCATGCCACATGGCAGTCACTGGAAGGGAAAGAGAGAGGCTTAGAACACAGGGTTAAGAATGCGGTCTGCCCTCCGCCTGGCATAAGGAACATGACAGAAAAATAACCCGGGGATGACATGTGCTCTGGGTGCTTCACAGGACCAGTGTTTGTCCTATCTCTTCATTCTCCAGTCTTTACCCCAGAGAAAAATGGGGTCAGAACCATTTTGGAGCTCATAGACCACCTGGGATCAGAATGTTTATTTGATATATAATACATATCATTTAGTCTTTATGTCCCCCTTGTGTGTGTGTGTGTGTATATAAATATTTAATTATAATATCAGTGCCTGGCTGATACCTGTGTATGTCCATCTTGTTCAAATATGTCTGTAAGATCAACTCTGTAAGATGCTGTATGGTGTCATGTGGCTGAGATACTACATTGCTCATAGATGCTTGGAGCGATTAAAAAAGTGCTTCTTCTTTCTGCAGTGTACCTACAGTTATAACTTTTTAAACTCAAAGAACAAGTAAAGTCAGCTTCATAACCAGCAAAAGAAGGAAAAGATGATAGGAGAAAAGAAATGGTAACACGGGGACTTCCCTGGTGGTTCAGTGGTTAAGACCTGCCTTCCAACGAGGTGCAGGTTTGATCCCTGGTTGGAGAGTTAAGATCCCACATGCCTCATTGCCAAAAAAAAAAAAAACAAAACAAAAACAGAAGCAATATTGTAACAAATTCAAAATGACTGTTAAAATGGTCCATGTTAAAAAAAAAAGGTAAAAAAAGAAATGGTAATAAGGTCCCATCTGTTTCATATACTTTCTCTTCACTGTTGTAATTCCAATTATTTTAAGTCCCCATTAAATACAGGAGAGATATCCCAACTCTTTACTGCCCAGAAAAGTGTCTCAAGAATAATTCTTTTACTCATTTTTGTGTTCTCTGCATCTAGTACACAGCAGGGATTCAATGAAGGGTTATTTTTTTAATGATTGACTAAAGGGAATCACGATCTTTGAAGTCACGTGAGAAACAATTTTTAGGACAATACCATTTTGGGGGCCCCCTGGTGGCTCCACAGTGAAGGATCTGGCCTGCCAATGCAGGAGACACAGGTTCAATCCCTGGTCTGGGAAGATTCCACATGCTGTGGGGCAACTAACACCATGCGTCACAACTATTGAGCCTGTGCTCTAGAGCCTGGGAACCTCGACTATTGAGCCCACTTGCCGCAACTACTGAAGCCCGCTTGCCCCAGAGCCCGCAGACTCCGCAGCAAGAGAAGCCACTGTAAAGAGAAGTCCACGCATCGCAACTAGAAGAGTAGCCCCAGCTCGCTGAAACTACAGAAGAGCCCTTGAAGCACAGCCTAAGATAAATAAAATTACTAAAAAAACACACTATACTATTTCAGGATTTTCCTAGTGGTCCAGTGGTTAAGAATCTACCTGCCAGTGGAGGCGACATGAGTTCTATCCCTGGTCCAGGAAAATCCCACTTGCTCCAGAGCAACTGAGTCCATGTTTCACAACTACTAAAGACCTCACGCCTGGAGCCCAGGCTCCACAACAATAAGAAGCCCAAGCTTCGCAATGAAGAGTAGCCCTTGCTTGCCGCAACTGGAGAAAGCCTGTACATAGCAATGAAGACCCAGTGCAGCCCCCCCAAAAATAAATAAATAAATAAAATTTTTTGAAGGGTATAGTGTATCAGACAAATCCAAATAATTTCCTATAGGCAATAAAATTCCACCTTCAAAAACAGACACATTCATACCTGAAATGGTTTCCGCTGAGAACTTCAAGACCCTCTGTTAAGGCACAGTATAGGCTGGTCTGGGCTCCCTGCTGTGGGGTCTTGATGAAGAAGGAGAAAATCCACCAGATCCATCTCATGAGGGCTGAATGCCGAACCAGTTCAGAGTTGACTGTGCCAGGGTGCACAGAGTACACCGTTACGCCAGAGCCTGATGCTAGGAAGCCACATAGAAAGAGGGAGACAGGACTTGATGATGCTGAATGGCCAAAGAGGGCAGGAGACATGAACGGACATTTGCCTGCTGTGGACTCTGCTCTCCTGATGCTGTCACAATCACTCCTCACAGTAATGTATATTTTCACTTCACAGATTACGATTCAGGCTGAGCGTGGCTATTAACTGTCAGGAAGCAGCAGAGCCAGGACCCGCTCAGAAGCACTTGACATTGTTGATCACTGCCTTTCTAAAGCTGCCTTTTCACTGATGGTGGTAAATCTCCAGTACTATATGGAAAGATCTCTAAAATACGGTTAGAATTTCAGTTCCTTATGTATGGTATATACATATATACATTATGTATGGTATATATATGGTATATACAGTTAAATGCACAAGAAAATAATTGGAGACAGTGGTTTCTTGGGGCAGGTGGTGGAGGGGAAGCAGAAGAGGGACAGAGAAGAGTAAGTGAGGGGGGTTTTCATTTCTAACTCTGTATACTTCCATATTATTGGAACATTTTTTCACAGTGAAAATTATTCATGCATTACTAGATTCATTTTACATGGGACAGCTGGATAAAAACTTGCTAATTTTTTCTCTCCTGTTGAATGTGAACCATTCCCCCCGCCCCAGCCCCTAATCCAGTGTGTAGAATAACATGGGTCCTGAATACGTGGCTACTGAACGGCTGAATGAACGACTCTTCATCATGCCCAGGTTTCTTTCTTTGCATCACAGCTTATTTCCCACCTAATCCTCATCAATCAGGTGTCCTTACTTGTGTATCCTCTGTTCTTGTCTGATCCTCACAGCTGGACCCATCTCTGCACTTCTAGGCCCCCCTAGCACCCCATCCAACTTTTGGTTGATTTTCACCACCCAGTTCCCCTGATCCATCTACAGCTGATAAAGGATATCACGCCCTAGGCATAGACTTTCCTCCCCATCTCAGAGCTGTTCATGTGTTTTGACACTCCTGTTCCAGTGATGAAGCGCCTGTGTCTGATTCCTTCTGCCTGATCTGCCTGCCTCAAGTCTAAGCACTTCTAATTGTCCACGTTGGATTTCCTTACTCTTTATTGAAAATCCAGAGTAGACTGTGCTAAGGACCTCTGGTTGTGTCTGGAGACTCCCTTCCTCAAGCATACATTTCCCTTTTATTTGAACCTTTGCTGTTAGGGAGAACCCCTCAACCCTCTATAGTCCCAGGACCTGTTTTATCCTCGTGTTTGTAGCCAGTGCCAGTTTTGGCCCCTCCATTCTATCTAGAAGTCAAAAACCTTGACTTGCTCATGCTGCTGCTGCTAAGTCACTTCAGTCGTATTCGACTCTGTGTGACCCCGTAGATGGCAGCCCATCAGGCTCCCCCATCCCTGGGACTCTACAGGCAAGAACACTGGAGTGGGTTGCCATTTCCTTCTCCAATGCATGAAAGTGAAAGGTGAAAGTGAAGTGACTTGCTCATGAGGCTTAAATTAATCATAACAATAATCCATGAAGCAGTCCCACTTTACATATGAGGAATTAAGTCTTGAAAAGTTAAGCAACTTGCTGCAGCTTGTGCAGCTAGTAAATGCCAAAGCCAAGCTTTCAGAACTCCCCCATCACCTCCAACATTCATTTGTGGGCTGTTTCCTAAAGCCATACCCAAGCAGAGCCATGAAAGCAGATGCTGTCTACCAGATGGGCTCCAGAAAACAGCTCTGATTCCTGTGACTTTTAGCTTCTTCTCATTGACTCATGTCTCCATACTCACTACTTTTAAGCCTACCTTTTAGCCTCCGGGCCAGTTCCTGGGTGAAGAGAATGTTGGCTAATTTGCTGTGACAGTAGGCCAGACCTGATTGGTAGAACTTCTCGCCCTGCAGGTTATGGAAGTGGATCCTTCCCAGGAGATGTGCTAAGGAAGACACATTCACCACCCTCGATGGTGCTGATTCCTCCAGCTTTTCTAGCAACAGATGGGTCAGGAGGAAGTGACCTATGAGAAAAAGAATTAATAGATTTCAGGGCCAATGTGGGGGTAAAGGGAGTAGTAGTGAGCCAGGCTCCGCTATGGGAGAAGAGAATCCAATAATAAAGCTTTTCGCTTCATTAATTCATTATTAATTACAGAACACATTCAATGAGAGTTTAGGGACATAGGAACAGCCAAAGACATGAGACATTCTTCTATGACAGAGGTCTAGATTATGTGAATATGAATTCTCCAGGCTAGAATACTAGAGTGGGTAGCAGTTCCATTTTCCAGGGGATCTTCCCAACTCAGGGATCAAACCCAGGTATCCTGCATTGCAGGCAGAGTCTTTACCAGCTGAGCTATCAGGGAAGCCCTCATGAAGATGAAATCATATCTTATTCCAACTTTGAATAACATCACTGTTGCAGAGAGGAAGCCAATTCTGACCCCGTGATGGAACTGTTTCTTTGATTTGCTCTTTGCTGCTTTTGTTATTAAAATCATACAGAATGGTTTGCCTCAGAGAATCCTGCCACTCTGCCTGGCTGTTAAACTAAAAGTGCCTTTGTTTAGAACCCTGTCCAGCTGTGGATGGCAGGAAGGGAGAAATTAACACATCCCATGCCTGAGGCTTGCCATTCCAGCAGATGTTTGCAAGATTAATGGTCTTTTTACTTTGCTTCCTTACCTATCCCCATCTCTGATCTATAGTAGAACCTGGCATCCAGACCCTGATAAGATGGTTACTTTGAGGTGCTAGCCTGCCATCTTCTCAGTCTGCCTGCTCCCTGATTAAAGTCTCTTCCTTGCCTCAACACCTCGCCTCTCGGATTCATTGGCCTGTCGTGCAGTGAGCAGAGTAAGCCTGGACTTGGTAACAACTCTTTAAGAGCCGATGGCCTCCATTTGATGCCTGCCACAAGGGTGGCTACAAAGAAAGCAACACAGCACCCACTCCAATTAGGTTAAATTAAACTGAATGTGAACCACAGATTAAAAAATGAGGGGAACCTCAAGGGAGCCTGAGCTTTCTGGCAGGGCCATATTATTTATTAAATGAATATATTTATGGTCTGTTATGGCCCGGAGGTCCATTCACACCACAAAGAAGACGCCATGTGACCCTAAGTTTTCCAATGAGAATTTAACTTTCCCTTTAGCTTTGTGATGAGACAAGATTTCTTACCTAAGTGGTTGACTCCCATATGCATCTCAAAGCCATCTGCTGTTTTGGAGTAGGGACACATCATCACTCCTGCGTTGTTGATCAAAATGTGGAGATGCTTTTCCTCTGTGGGGAAGAGGAGACAGAGCGTGCACGTGGCCAGCCACGGCTGTTACATCTTCGAAATCTGCCCCACACCCATGCTTTGAAAAGGGATGCATGGCTTCAATCTTCCCTCTATCTTCCTTTCATATTTATTTTGTATTGTTTTTCATTTTAAGATGCTAGTTGAATCCTACAAACTCTTACTACAGGGAAAAATTCCACATGACATGACCAAATGGCTTTTCCAATCTTTCCAATTCAGGATCTACTGACTCATTGCTTTTGGGAAGTGTTCTATCTCTCCCAATAGAAAGACTTCCCCAGCTGAATGAGAAATTCCAAAACAAGAGAAAAACAGGATGTTTGGTATGCCTCCCTGCTACTTGGTTTCACGCCCCCAAAGAAACACTGGTTTCACCTCTGTTTCAACTGCCAACTCTCTTATGATTTCTTTTTTCATATCATTTGTAATTTTTGTCTAAAAGCATTATCAGTGGAAGTTGTTTTCCTTGGGAGGCCTAGATCCCTGGGTTATGAGGGAAAAAGTCTACAGAGTGCTCTTGGACTTGCTTTTAATGTGACACTACAGGATTTTATGTTAATTTCCCAGCTTAAGTTTCTTGCATCAGTTAGTGACGTGAATGAAATCCCCACGCCCCCATAAATGATGTCAGCCTGAAGTTCTAATTTCTTGCAGATGACCTTTTATTCATCCACCTCCTAGAGAGATGATAGGCTTCTTTGTCATATCCTTGAGCAGCTGGCCTGGGTTTTTTTTTTCTAAGCCCCTGTACCGTGGACCAGATGACTGTGTGGATCCCAGCCTGACGTGGAGCCTCAGGTACAGCAACCCAGCCCTTGACATCCTGAGGCCTCATCTCTTATCTCTATACGGATATGTGGACTCCAGACCTTAAAGCCCATATGGAGTTCTGGTACACATATGAGATTTCTGACTTTAGTTCTTATGCACTACTATGACATTTTGGGGTGAATTTTATTTATTTATTTTTGGCTCTGCTGGGTCTTCTTTGTTACGTGTAGGCTTTCTCTAATTGTGGCAAGGGGGGCTACTCTCTTGTTGTGGAGAACGAGCTCTAGGAAGGTACGGCTCACAGGCTTAGTTGCCCCGAGGCATGCAGGATCCTCCTGGACCAGGGATGGAACCTGTGTCCCCTGCGTTGGCAGGTTGATTCCTAACCACTGGACCACTGAGGAAGTCTGCTGTGACTTTTCAAAGTCACTTTTTTTCCTGCCTCTTGAGGATTTCCCTTTGTTACTAATGAGTTCCACTATGAATCCAAAAGTTTTTGGTTGTATCTTGTCTACCATTTCTAGATGTCAGAGAGAGAGAGGAATCTTCCTTTTAGCTAAGTCTTCCATGTTGATTGCAAGACCCACAGCATAGTCCCTAGTTGGACACCCACCTTCTAAGAAGCGCTTAGCAAAGGCTCGAATAGATTTAGTATCAGCCAAGTCCAGTTTCCGCACCAACACTTGTTGGTTCCCTGTCATCATCTGGATTTCTCTGGCCACCAATTCCCCCTTTTGCACGTCCCGGCAAGCTAAATACACACGGGCTCCTGTCAATCAACATATAAGAGAGATAAACTGTTGGCTCTGATTTTGAGTGAGCATCAAAGACTTAATTCTAATGTTAAATATTATTTTCTACTGTTTGTTTCTAAAAAGAGGATATCTGATGAATAAATCAGGAAAGAAAAATAAATCAACACTTTTCATTATGTCCATTATATGTAGAACATGTACAGCATTCAGACCAGCAGATCAGTGGGGCCCTTCAAATGTTCTTGAATCCCAAGCCTGGGAGGAAATAATTAAAATGGTCATCATGGCAAGGGATAAAATAGCAGTAGCAACAGGAGACCTAAACTGAAGTTTCTCCAAAGACAAAGGGCCAACAGGCACATGAAAAGATGCTCAACACTGTTAATTATTAGAAATGCAAATCAAAACTACAATGAGATTATCACCTCACACTAGTCAGGATGGCCATTATTAAAAGCTAGAGAGGGTGTGGAGAAAAGGGAACCCTTCCATGCTGTTGGTCGGAATATAAGTTGGTGCAGCCACTATAGAAAACAGTCCTCGGAAAACTAAAAATAGAATTACCATATGAACGAGAAATCTACTCCTAGGCATATATTTTGACAAAACTATAATCCCAAAAGATACATGCACCTTTATTTCATAGCAGCACTATGCACAAAAGCCAAGACAAGGAAAAACCCAAATGTCCACTGACAGATGAATGGATAAAAAAGATATGGTACATATATACAATGGAATTCTACTCAGCCATAAAGAAGAATGAAATAATGCCATTTGCAGCAACATGGATGGAACTAGAGATTATCATACTAAGTGAAGTTAAGTCAGCAGGGGAAAGAAATATACCATATATCACTTACATGTAGAATCTAAAATATGACACAAATGAAGTTGTCTGCAAAACAGAAACAGCCTCACAGACACAAGAACAGATGTGTAGTTGCCAAGGCAAAGGGAGGAGGTTGCATGGATTGGGCGTTAGGGGTTGGCAGATGAAAACTACTACATATAGAATGGATAAACAACAAGGTCCTACTGTATAGCACAAGGAACTATATTCAATATCCTGAGATAAACCATAATGGAAAAGAATGTTAAAAAGTATGTATAACGGAATCACTTTGCTGTACACAAAGTGATTAACACAAATAAACACAATACTGTAAAATCAACTATAAGGGTGTGAGTCATTCAGTTGTGTCTGACTCTTTGAGACCCCATGGACTGTAGACCGCCAGGCTCCTCTGTCCATGGGATTCTCCAGGCATGAATACTGGAGAGGGTAGCCATCCCCTTCTCCAGGGGATCTTCCTGGGTCTCCTGTATTGCAGGCAGATTCTTAACCACCTGCGCCACCAGGGAAACCCCAAATCAACTGTACTTCAATTAAAAAACAAACAAACAAGCAGCAGAAGGGAACTGAAAGCAGATAGACTTGCCTCTTCGAGCCAGCTCTTTGGCTGTCTCCTTCCCGATGCCTGCGTTGGCTCCAGTGACCACAGCCACTTTTCCAGGAAGCTGGATGGTTGATGTACAAACCCCGCTGGACAGCATCTTCCTGCAGACAGAGGAGTTATCAGTTCTTCATTTTCTTTGCCTTAACCAGAGGCTCCTGCAACACCCCCTTATCTACACATCTCAAGGCTGACGGCTGTTTTCGTTCCTTCTACTGCTGTCCTTTTACAGGCTGAAGGAAGATTGGTGGAAACAAAGCAAAAGTTTTCTGCTCTTAAGATTTTCTTGCTCAAATTTTTTCTGCTCTTGCTTAAGGACAGAAATGATTCTATTAAGGGCAACTTTAACTTTAGCTCCTTGCAGTACAAGAACTGGATGAATATTTGAGCTCCTGGTGGAGCTCTTCCTTGGGCTGAGGAAATCACAAGACTCAGCCTAGAAAAAGAAAGAACTGGTTCCCTGATGTGAATCGGTCCATAACCGGCACTTTATGGCCTTTATGGTTGAATAAAACAGCTTACCCAACAAAAAAGTTTAAAAGTATGAAAGCTTGTCAACCTGAGATAAAATGAAAGGAATCACCCCTCCTCCCCCCGCCCCCCAGCTCCCTACACATGAACAGTTAAAAATAAGGCAAAACATGACTAAATAAATACAGAGCGGAACTTGAGATTCCAGTCCTGGTCTAATCAGTACAAGTCCTTCTTCCTAAGCAATACACTACTCTACTTCTCCAAAGGAATAAATGCAGAAACAGGTATTATAGGTCTTAGATCATCCTTTACTCCGCAAAGCCTGGGGACTCAATTTAAAACAATCAGTTGACTGGGATAAGCATTTTTTAATTCAAATGTTTCATTGAAAATTGCAAAGCACACACTGCTAGCCGCTCAAGTTCCTGCTTAGAACAAACAGGCCAATAAGGAAGCAAGGTGCCCACCAGCAGCGGGTATCTTTCTCCTCAGACAATCCTCCCCGCTCAGTTTTCCCACGTGCATTCAGCTTCTCCTCCACGAGCACCCACGAGGACCTCAACCCAGCTGTTCCTTCTCCTTAACCAGGAGGAAAGAAAGAGACAACCAACTATGAAAGTCCAGCTCTGGTCCAGCCCCCCATGACCTAGCTTGGTAAGTTGGGAACATGACCCTTGGAGTATAACTTTGATTAGAAAAATCTCTTTGAGGTATGAACAGTATTTTCAGTTCAGTCGCTCAGTCCTGTCTGACTGTTTGCGACCCCATGGACTGCAGCACGGCAGGTTCATCTTTTCACTGAGATTCTGTGTGGATCAGAGGATGCTGTGGCGGAAAAGAGAGAAAAAGGAGCGTATTCATCCGAGTATCGCACTCGTGTGAGCTTCTGGAGGTGGGAGCGCGGCGAGTTCAGAGGAGGAACAACAAAATGGGAGAATCGGCTCGAGCGAGGAAGGAAGGAGTGAGTGTGTAAGAAAGGGCGGAGGGTGATCTAGCGCGCCTTCCAGTTCCAGTAGGACCTTGACTGCATTTCCCTTCCACCCTACCCAATCCCTACCGAGGGAACAAGTGTTCTCTGCAGTCACAGGTTCACCGTCACTACTGGTGACTTACTCAGAACCAATCAGCAGGCTGCCTGTCCTGCAACTCGCTGCTGATTCTCTGGGGCACTAAGCCAGCCATTGGCTGATTATCACCTGGTGCAGAGACCACGACCCTCAACCTCTCCTCCTCACCCCAAAACCCCAGGGCAAGACTCGGGACCGCCCTCCCCCACGCCGCCCCACCCCTTACTTCTGCTGCTAAGGCATGTTAGAAGGCAAGAGTAATGAAACCCTTTCATCCTTTACAGCATCTGCCCAGAGGCCAACAGCAACAAGAGAGCAAACAGTGGGGCTGCAGATGGCACGACTGGCATCGAGGAAACAAAGCAGGATGCTCCGGACTGCAGCCTCTTCCCACGACCTGGGGGTCTCCTGATCTCGCCCTCCTCTCCCCGGGCAGCTCGACCTCCTCCGACCCACCGAACATCCCCTACCTGGAGACCCGCAGGGAGTCTTCCTATCCTCCTTTTGAAGCTCAGAGCTTCGATGAGGATGTATGTCTCCCCTCGCCCCGCGCCCCGCAGATTTCTCAAGAGGAAGGCAGTACATTTGCACAGACCTGATTTGGGGTGCAGCGATGTACAGGAGAAAGGGGAGAAGGAGGAGCAGGACGCCAACCATCTCGCCGGCAGGCAGGTGCGGCTGCAGCCGCAGCAGCGAGATGCCTCAACTGTGCTCGCCGACTGCGGCCTCGCCTCCAAGACACGCCCTGGTAAACTAAGACAACCCGGGGAGTAGAGCCTTCTGGGAAATGTAGTCCGAAGCTTGGCATGTACACTCCTAATTCCCAGACTCGGAGAGAAGCTTAATCTTGCCCCAAATACGCAAGGACTCCCCAAACGGCTAGGATCTAGGACCTTTGGGATCATCCAACCTGCTCTCCTATGGCCCCTCTGGCCACCGTGAAATCTCCCCAGTCCTCTCTACCCTGAGCCCAAGTCCAGACCCTGGTTCAGATTTCACTAATTATGGTTAGTCGGTTACCGCATGTTTCTTCTAGAGGTCAAATATTGGCGTCAGGAAAATGCTCTAATAAGGCTGATTACACAGGAGAGGAGCGGTTGGAGTCTGACAGTTGGAGGGAGGTGGGGGGTGGGCAGAAATTCTTTAGGGATTCCTTCACCCAAAGGAGCAGAAGCAATCCGTCCCTGAAGACATTACAGGAGAATCACTTCGTGTCTTTTGAATTATAATGAAATAAAAACATATCATGAAATAGAAAGTATAATTTTCCTGGTGTTTGAGTGTTAACTGAAGATAGAATACAGTTCTCTTGAAGACTTGGGTTAGTTATTTTAACCCCCAGAATAGCAGTGGATTTCTCAGATTAGCACAATTGGTTTTGCCTACTTGGGAAAGTACTTAATCCGGTTTTGCATAAAGCTGTGGAAATTCTCTAGGAACAAGCAGGTTCCCTGATCAGATCAGATCAGATCAGATCAGTCGCTCAGTCGTGTCCGACTCTTTGTGACCCCATGAACCGCAGCACGCCAGGCCTCCCTGTCCATCACCAGCTCCCGGAGGTCACTCAGACTCGCATCCATCGAGTCAGTGATGCCATCCAGCCATCTCATCCTCTGTCGTCCCCTTCTCCTCCTGCCCTCAATCCCTCCCAGCATCAGAGTCTTCTCCAATGAGTCAACTCTTCGCATGAGGTGGCCAAAATACTGGAGTTTCAGCTTTAGCATCATTCCTTCCAAAGAAATTCCAGGATTGATCTCCTTCAGAATGGACTGGTTGGATCTTCTTGCAGTCCAAGGGACTCTCAAGAGTCTTCTCCAACACCACAGTTCAAAAGCATCAATTCTTCGGCGCTCAGCCTTCTTCACAGTCCAGCTCTCACATCCATACATGACCATAGGAAAGACCATAGCCTTGACTAGGCGAACCTTTGTTGGTAAAGTAATGTCTCTGCTTTTGAATATGCTATCTAGGTTGGTCATAACTTTCCTTCCAAGGAGTAAGCGTCTTTTAATTTCATGGCTGCAGTCACCATCTGCAGTGATTTTGGAGCCCAGAAAAACAAAGTCTGACACTGTTTCCACTGTTTCCCCATCTATTTCCCATGCAGTGATGGGACCAGATGCCATGATCTTCGTTTTCTGAATGTTGAGCTTTAAGTCAACCTTTTCACTCTCCACTTTCACTTTCATCAAGAGGCTTTTTAGCCCCTCTTCATTTTCTGCCATAAGGGTGGTGTCATCTGCATATCTGAGGTTATTGATATTTCTCCCGGCAATCTTGATTCCAGCTTGTGTTTCTTCCAGTCCAGCATTTCTCATGATGTACTCTGCATATAAGTTAAATAAACATGGTGACAATATACAGCCTTGACGTACTCCTTTTCCTATTTGGAACCAGTCTGTTGTTCCATGACCAGTTCTAACTGTTGCTTCCTGACCTGCATACAGATTTCTTAAGAGGCAGATCAGGTGGTCTGGTATTCCCATCTCTTTCAGAATTTTCCATAGTTTATTGTGATCCACACAGTCAAAGGCTTTGGCATAGTCAATCAAGCAGAAATAGATGTTTTTCTGGAACTCTCTTGCTTTTTCCATGATCCAGCGGATGTTGGCAATTTGATCTCTGGTTCCTCTGCCTTTTCTAAAACCAGCTTGAACGTCAGGAAGTTCACAGTTCACATATTGCTGAAGCCTGGCTTGGAGAATTTTGAGCATTACTTTACTAGCGTGTGAGATGAGTGCAATTGTGCGGTAGTTTGAACACTCCTTGGCATTGCCTTTCTTTGGGATTGGGATGAAAACTGACCTTTTCCAATCTTGTGGCCACTGCTGAGTTTTCCAAATTTGCTGGCATATTGAGTGTAGCACTTTCACAGCATCATCATTCAGGATTTGGAATAGCTCCACTGGAATTCCATCACCTCCACTAGCTTTGTTTGTAGTGATGCTTTCTAAGGCCCATTTGACTTCACATTCCAAGATGTCTGGCTCTAGGTCAGTGATCACATCATCATGATTATCTGGGTCTTGAAGCTCTTTTTTGTACAGTTCTTCTGTGTATTCTTGCCACCTCTTCTTAATATCTTCTGCTTCTGTTAGATCCACACCATCTCTGTCCTTTATTGTGCCCATCTTTGCATGAAATGTTCCTTTGGTATCTCTGATTTTCTTGAAGAGATCCCTAGTCTTTCCCATTCTGTTGTTTTCCTCTATTTCTTTGCATTGATCACTGAAGAAGGCTTTCTTATCTCTTCTTGCTATTCTTTGGAACTCTGCATTCAGATGTTTATATCTTTCCTTTTCTCCTTTGCTTTTCGCTTCTCTTCTTTTCACAGCTATTTGTAAGGCCTCCCCAGACAGCCATTTTGCTTTTTTGCATTTCTTTTCCATGGGGATGGTCTTGATCCCTGTCTCCTGTACAATGTCACGAACCTCATTCCATAGTTCATCAGGCACTCTATCTATCAGATCTAGGCCCTTAAATCTATTTCTCACTTCCACTGTATAATCATAAGGGATTTGATTTAGGTCATACCTGAATGGTCTAGTAGTTTTCTCTACTTTCTTCAATTTCAGCCTGAATTTGGCTGAATGACAAAGATATGACAAAGATATGACAAAGTGTGACATAGATATGACAAAGATATGACAAGGTGTGGTCCGCTGGAGAAGGGAATGGCAAACCACTTCAGTATTCTTGCCTTGAGAACCCCATGAACAGTATGAAAAGACAAAATGATAGGATACTGAAAGAGAAACTCCCCAGGTCAGTAGGGGCCCAATATGCTACTGGAGATCAGTGGAGAAATAACTCCAGAAAGAATGAAGGGATGGAGCCAAAACAAAAAGAATACCCAGCTGTGGATGTGTCTGGTGATAGAAGCAAAGTCCGATGCTGTAAAGAGCAATATTGCATAGGAACCTGGAATGTCAGGTCCATGAATCAAGGCAAATTGGAAGTGGTCAAACAAGAGATGGCAAGAGTGAATGTCGACATTCTAGGAATTAGCGAACTAAAATGGACTGGAATGGGTGAATTTAACTCGGATGACCATTATATCTACTACTGTGGGCAGGAATCCCTCAGAAGAAATGGAGTGGCCATCATGGTCAACAAAAGAGTCCGAAATGCAGTACTTGGATGCAATCTCAAAAACGATAGAATGATCTCTGTTCGTTTCCAAGGCAAACCATTCAATGTCACAGTAATCCAAGTCTATGCCCCAACCAGTAACGCCGAAGAAGCTGAAGTTGAAAGGTTCTATGAAGACCTACAAGACCTTTTAGAACTAACACCCAAAAAAGATGTCCTTTTCATTATAGGGGACTGGAATGCAAAAGTAGGAAGTCAAGAAACACCTGGAGTAACAGGCAAATTTGGCCTTGGAATACGGAATGAAGCAGGGCAAAGACTAATAGAGTTTTGCCAAGAAAAATGCACTGGTCATAGCAAATACCCTCTTCCCTGATCAGTCACTCCTTTTAGCTCTGCCATCCAAGGACTTTCTTGTTTCCAGAGAATGAATGTTTTTCAGATGGGAAATGTTTTAAGTCATCATCTGTCTGTGATTCCTGACTGCACTGAGTAATGTATTCTGGTTCTTCTGGACAATTCATTTCCATTTGATTGAAAAACACATGTTCCAGGCTCAGTTTAAACCAGTGTATTTTACAGCACTTGGCAAAGAGAGTATTTCCTTCACACAATACAAATTTGATTATTTAATAGTCATCATATTTTGTAACACGCTAATTATTGAGTTATCTAATATTTGAATCAGCTTCCCTGGTGAGTCAATGGTAAAGAACCCGCCTGCCAATTCAGGAGAAGCAGGTTCAATCCCTGGGTCAGGAAGACCCCCTGGAGAAGGAAATGGCAACCCACTCCAGTATTCTTGCCTGAAGAATTCCATGGACAGAGGAGTCTGGTGGGCTACAGTCCGTGGGGTTGCAAAAGAATTGGACACTACTTAAAGACTTCCCTGGTGGCTCAGACAGTAAAGCATCTGCCTACAATGTGGGAGACTCATGTTCGATCCCTGGGTCGGGAAGATCCCCTGGAGAAGGAAATGGCAACCCACTCCCGTATTCTGGCCTGGAAAATCCCATGGATGGAGGAGCCTGGTTGGCTACTGTCCATGGCGTCACAAAGAGTCGGACACAACTGAACGACTTCACTCACTCACTAAAGACTAAACAACAGAAACAATATTTGTCCCACGTTTTGTTCCTTATACTTTCACTCATTTATTTGACAAATGTTTATGGTATTCCTGGGCTTTCCTGGTGGCTCAGACGATAAAGAATCCACCTGCAATACAAGACACCCTGGTTTGATCCCTGAGTTGGGAAGATCCCTTTGAAGAAGAAATGGCAACCAACTCCAGTATTATTGCCTGGAGAATTCCATGGACAGAGGAGCATGGTGGGCTACAGACCATGGGGTTGCAAAGAGTTGGACATGGCTGAGCAACTAACACTTTCACTTTATGGTATTCCTGCGGTGTATTAGGCACTGTGCTGAGGTCCAGGAAGGAGCCAGGGAGAAATTACGTCTGCAACAAGTGATTACTGTGAATAAATTGTGATGAGGGTTACAAGGGGAAATAGAGAAAGTTTTGGGAGGTTATAGCAGGAGACCCCTTCTGATCTGGAAATCAGGAAGACTTCTTTGAGGAAACAACTTAACCTCTTTGAGTTGAAGCCTGAAGAAGGTCAGAAGTTAGTGGGCAAGCAACATATAGGCAAGAATTCTCTAAGCAGAGGACTTGAGTGAGCACACAAAGTTAAAACAGGGGCCACTAGAATGAAGGAAAACATTGGTCTATTTAGGCCACAAAGGCTAGGGGCAGTGCCAGAAATGACAATATGACCCAGTGCTTATACAGTGCTTACTATGTGCCATGTATGTTAAGTTGCTTTGGCAGTGTCCGACTCTGCAACCCTATGGACTGTAGTCTACTGGGCTTCTCTGTCCATGGAATTCTCCAGGCAAAAATCCAGGCTTCTCCAGGGGATCTTCCTGACCCAGGGACCCAACCTGGATCTCTTGCATTGCAGGTGGATGCCGGAGTCCAGCTCCAGCAGCCAGGGATTCAACCTGAAGGGGTGAGCGGTGTCGGCAAGAAAAACTGAGGCAGCCTCTCATTTTACTTGGACTGCCTGTTTATTTCAAGCTAATGATTCTCTTTTATACTTTTACAAAAGCATTAGGTCAGAGGTTTGATATTTTTAGTTCCCATGGACCCATATTTATTTTTCTCCAAAAATCGTTGTTGCCCCTCCAAAGGAGTTCCTTCCTCAGAGATTCTCTTATCTACTTTTCCTCATGTGTCCTTGTGAATACACTGTAACTTATGCTAATGTCTGGGCTGCATACCACATTCCTCAGTTTAATTCTTATCTTTCTAAGTCCTGTTTGCTCCTAGGCTATGGTTTTTCCTGTGGTCATGTATGGATGTGAGAGCTGGACTGTGAAGAAGGCTGAGGGCCGAAGAATTGATGCTTTTGAACTGTGGTGCTGGAGAAGACTCTTGAGAGTCCCTTGGACTGCAAGGAGATCCAACCAGTCCATTCTGAAGGAGATCAGCCCTGGGATTTCTTTGGAAGGAATGATGCTAAAGCTGAAACTCCAGTACTTTGGCCACCTCATGCGAAGAGTTGACTCATTGGAGAAGACTCAGATGCTGGGAGGGATTGGGGGCAAGAGGAGAAGGGGACACCAGAGGATGAGATGGCTGGATGGCATCACTGACTCGATGGACGTGAGTCTGAGTGAAATCCAGGAGTTGGTGATGGACAGGGAGGCCTGGTGTGCTGCAATTCATGGGGTCGCAAAGAGTCGGACATGACTGAGTGACTGATCTGATCTGATTCTAAGCTCACTATTTCTTAGAAAGGACTTCTACCTAATAATATCTCTAAAGTCCCCAATTTCTATAGGCTATAGTAGAATATGCTAACATTACAGCAATCCTTAAATCTTTAGCTTCTAACTATTTTAATTATTCCTAAGCCCTAAATTCAGCAAACTCCTTTGCCATAAACTTGTCTCACAAATGGGCTTCAGATAGCAATCCCTCCCATGGCCTCAAGCTGCGGCCGTGTGCTCACCCTGGAACACTTTTTTGTAAAAGTCCTTGAACAAATGTCAGTGATTAACTTTATGAATTATTCTTTGAGCACAGTTGCAGAAGGCTTTATGCCTTCTCATGCTCCTCTCAAAAACAATAAGCACCTTAGTATTCTCTTCAGTCAACTCAGCCGAGGAAAGGGAAAAACAAGTCAGAATCCCAAAGCCTAACTCCTTCATTCGGGTCCGTGCCTACAGAACAAAGGGAGGGGGTTTAGGGCTGTGCCTCTATTTTGTCAGTAATGCCTAACGCGGCTCCTGACAGGTGGATTCTTTACCATCTGAGCCACCAGGGAAGAGCTCTATATCTATTAACTACTTTACCTCTCATAACAACTCTCTGAGGCAGGTATTAATACTACAATTTTCCCTCTTTTATAGACATGGAAACTGAAACAACAGGAAGGTTAAATATGTTAGCCCAGGCCATAGTGGCAGAGCTGGGCTTCGAACTTAAGCAGGTTGTATCCAGGGTCTGTGCCCCTAACTATTGAGCCATTGTGCCAAAAGATGAGGCTAGAGAACTTGTTATACATATGCACATTTGTGCATCCACACAAAATTTGCATGCAGTTTCATTCATAGAACCTAGATTAAAAACCAAGATTGCTTTAGTTGATTCCACAGACCTGGTGACTGAAGATAGGCAAGCAGATAAGACGTTTGGAAAGGAAGTTAAAGAAAGTGGAGAGGATGGCCTTGAGGAGCACTCGCATTATAGGACAGCTGAGCCTGGAAGCAGTCTGTGAAAGGGGGGACAGAGAGGCTGGAGACATGTTAGATTGGGTCTGAGCAGATTAGGAAAGTCACACAGTAAATTTGAACAGGGAACATTTAATATGAAGAACTATTAAACATAACGAGGGTCTGGAATAACGAACTGACTTGTACAGGGGTGGTTAAACTTTTCTTGTAGAGAAAAATATTTTAGGCTTTGGGGGCCATCTCTTTTGTAGCTACTCAACTCTGCTATTGTAGCATGAAAACAGTTGTAGGCAATATGTAAATGAATGAGCATGACTGTGTTCCAATAAAACTTTATTTACAAACAGGCAGTGGGCTGTATTTGGCCTGTGGGACAGTTTGCCAACCCATGGGCTAGCAAGGAGATGGCAGCCCACCAGGCTCTGCCGTCCCTGGGACTCTCCAGGCAAGAACACTGGAGTGGGTTGCCATTTCCTTCTCCAATGCATGAAAGTGAAAAGTAAAAGTGAAGTCGCTCAGTTGTGTCTGACTCTTCGCGACCCCATGAAACCTACGAGTCTCCTCCATCCATGGGATTTTCCAGGCAAGAGTACTAGAGTGGGTTGCCATTGCTTTTTCCAGGTAAGGTGTAAAGAGAACTCTAAAGAAGATGAAAAGAACAGCTAAAAAATATGACCAGTATTTAAAATTGTGATAGCAGGTTGTCATTGTTCAGTCACTCAGTCAGGTTTCCTACTCTTTGTGGTCCCACGGACTGCAGCACGCCAGGCTTCCCTGTCCTTCACCACCTCCCAGAGCTTGCTCAAACTCATGTCCCTTGAGTCGATGATGCCAGCTAACCATCTCTTCTTCTGTCGTCCCCTTCTCCTCCTGCCTTCAATCTTCCCCAGCATCAGGGTCTTTTCCAGTGAGTCAGCTCTTCATATCAGGTGGCCAAAGTAATGGCACTTCAGCTTCAGCATCAGTCCTTCCAGTTAATATTCAGGACTGATTTCCTTTAGGATTGACTGATTTCATCTCTTTACAGTCGAACGGCCTCTTGAGTCTTCTCTAACACCATAGCTCAGAAGCATTGATTCTTTGACGTTCAGCCTTCTTTGTGGTCCAACTCTCACATCCACACATGACTACTGGAAAACCATAGCTTTCACTAGATGGACCTTTGTAAGCAAAGTAATATCTCTGCTTTTTAATATGCTGTCTAGATTTGTCATAGCTTTTCTTCCAAGGAGCAAGTGTCTTTTAATTTAATGGCTGCCGTCACCATCTGCAGTGATTTTGGAGCCCAAGAAAATAAAGTCTGTCACTGTTTCCATTGCTTCCCCATCTATTTGTCATGAAGTGATGGGACCAGATGCCATGTTCTTTGTTTTTTGAATGTTGAGTTTTAAGCCAGCTTTTTCACTCTCCTCTTTCACTTTCATCAAGAAAGTTCTTTAGTTCCTCTTAGCTTTCTGCCATAGGGTGGTGTCATCTGTGTATCTGAAGTTATTGATATTTCTCCCAGCAATCTTCATTCTGGCTTGTGCTTTAACAGCAGGTATAATATAAATAATACAACACAATACAACATATAATAGCTTCTACCCTGGGCAGAGAACTCCCAAGGGAAAGACCCCTTCCACTTCCAGACTGGAGCCCAGACCTTGTTAGAGCGTATAGCGCACTGAATGGCAAAGAAGTCACTTTTCTGCTGCATTAGTGGAATTTGATGGAAATCCACTGTGCTGGGGTAAGCTGTCCCACAGAGAGATGTCTTGCTGGAGGCACTCTGCTACAAAACCACCTGACGGGAAGGTTGCTGGGGGAGGCTGTGAGCAACTGAATGATGATGGAGCCAGGCACTGGAGAGGCTGTGTGGATCACAAGAGTCTGGCACTGCAGGAGCCAAGCATGCTACAGAAGTCTACAGAGCTAGGGCACCAAACCCCTTTCCTTTTTTAGTGTCTCTCCAGTGCCATCTGTTGATAAAGCTTAACATCCTGCCACATGCCAAAGAAGAGGATATTTAAAGGGTCTGTTTTCACTCTCACAGAGTAGGCAAAAAAGATGAATTGGATCTGAGAGGCAATAAATTGATAACTGACACCAGAAGGAGGGGTTTCCCTGGTGGCTCAGTGGTAAAGAATCCATATGTCAATGCAGGAACCACAGGAGCTGTGGGTTTGATCCCTGGGTCAGGAAGATCCTCTGGAGGAGGAAATGTCAACCCACTCCAGTATTCTTGTGGGGATAATCCCATGGGTAGAGGAGTCTAGCGGGCAACAGTCCATGGAGTCACAAGAGTCAGACATGACCGAGCACATACGCAAACACCAGAGGGACTCCAGTGGATGTAATGTAACAGAATGCATTTAAAGACATTTAAAGAAATGGGAAATGGGTACAATATCAAAAGCATAATCCATAGACTAATGAATTGATAAGTCAGACTTTATCAAAATTGTTAACTTCTGTTCTGTGAAAAATAAAGACTGGGAGAAAATATTTACATATCACATGTCTGATAAAGGACTTGTAGTCAGAATATGTATTTTTAAAACTCCCCAAACTCAAGATTAAGAAAGCTACCCAGTTTTTTAAGTGGTCAAGTGATTTGAACAGATACTCCGACAAAAAGATGTATAGATATAAATGAGCACTTTCTTTAAATGCTCAAATCATTAGTCCTTAAAGAAATACAAATTAAAACCACAATAAAATGCCACTATATACCTACAATAATGGCTAAAATAATAAAGACCGACAATGTCAAGTGTTGATGAAAATGTAGAGCAACTAGAATCCTCATATACATCTTTTGAAAATGCAAAATGGTACAACTGCTTGGAAAACAGTTTTTTAATTTCTCAGAAAGTTAAATGGAAGTTAAACCTACATCTATCATATAGTTCTTAGGTTATTTCCCAAGATAAATGGAAATTTATTCCTACAAAGACTTGCATGTGAATGATCATAGAACCTTTCTGTGTTATAACAAAAAAATAGGAAGCAATCCAAATGTCCATCAACAGGTGAACAGATAAACACATTGTAATATATCCACACAGTGAATATTACTCAACAGTAATAAAGCATAGATTTATCAATGCACTCAACAGCCTGAATGAATCTCTAAGTAACTATGTTGTGTAAAAGTAGCCAGATTAAAATGATTCCATTTATATAAAATCCTAGAAAAATCAAAACTGTAGATTATAGATTGTGATGACAGAAAGCAGACCAGTGGCTTCCTGGAAATGGGGGCAGAGGGGAGGAAGAAGAGAGGGGTGGAAGGTTTTACCAAGGGGAATAAGGAAACTTTGGAAGGTGATGGATGTGTTCATTGTCTTGATGGTGGTGATAGACTGTGTGATAAGCATATATTTATGCCCAAACTCATCCAACTATATATTTTTAACATGTGCATATAAATTATACCTCAAAAAAACTGTGAACAATAGAAGTAGGTAGTGATCAAGTATGCTATACTACTGAGAAGTCAGGCAGCGTAAGAGTTGAGACTTGCCCACCAGATTCAGCGTTGTGTCAGTCATCGGCAACTTTGGGGAGAACAGCTTCAGAGAAGTGGTGGGGTAGGAGCCTGGTTGGAGGTGGCTGTGGGGAGAGCAGAAAGTTAGAAAGTGTAGGCAACTTTTCAAACTGGGAAAGAGAAAGAATTTAGTATAAGGAAGAGGAGGTGGGATAGTAGGAATATTTTTATTTACTTGTTTATTTTTGGCCACCCTGCGTGGTTTGTAAGATTAGTTCCCCCATTAAACCTGGGCCCTCAGTAATGAGAGCACAGGGTCCTAACCACTGGACCCCCAGGGAATTCCCTGGTAGGAGTATTTTTAAAGAGCACAGACAAAAGAGCAAGAGAAGATAGGAGTTAAATGATAGAATAAGATCCCCGAAAAAGCAGGAGACAGTGGGCTAAGGAGAAATTCATTTTAGGAGGAAATGAAACTACAATGAGCATGAATTCAAATAGACTTCTAGACTTGGTAGCAGAATATTCAGGACTATTTCTTCTGATGGTCCGTGTGTGTGTGTGTGTGTGTGTGTGTGTGTGTGTGTTAAGAGGTCAGGATACATGCTGAAATTGAGACAAGAAGTTAAGAGGGACAGTAAAGATGTGAAACAATCTTTGTGGAGATGAGATTGCTGGCAATTAGGGAAATAAAAGACTGACAGTTTCTTCGGAAGCCTTGGGTGACATGGGTGGCTATGCACTGGTAATGGCATCATCATGCAATGTGATGTAATTTTTCTCTAGCAGCTGCATGACGAGGACCAAAGCATGGGTTCATCCAGAGTTGGGGTTTTCATGCTCTTAGCACAGAAAGACTAGAGTGTCAGGGGCTGAGGATATTGGCAAGAGGATGATTGAAGTGGTAGATATGAAATCTCAGTTGGATAAGAACAGAAGGGATGACAGTAGGTGTTTATAGTGATCCGGAGGTCCTCCTGGGGTTAAATAACTGTTGGGATTCATGCCACGAGACCTAGATGAGTAGGAGGTACTGAGAGGGGGAACCTGAATGTAGAACTTCAGAGGTGGATGCTTTCATGTGCGGACAGACCGAGGGACAGGAATGAGGTAGAGGAGAGGGTTTCAAGGGTCCGAGGGTCCAGGGAGTTGCTGGCTCATCTATGAAGATAATGAAGTCACCTGGATGATGGTAGTATTAGGATGAGAAGGCTGAGAACCAGGCACCACAGTCATCTGTGAAAGAAGAGACATGGAGGGAAGTGAATCCAGGACAGGGTCAGAGAGGAGGAGTCTCATGAGCCAAAAAAGGGGCAGGCACTTCATGTCAGGGTGGAGGAAATGTCTGAAAGTGGGAGTTGGGTGTGGAGAAGACAGTGATACCCTGGCCCCGGGGAGCTGAGGCATGTGGAGAGTGGGAGGAGCAACAGCCTCCACTTCAGAAACTGCAGGCAAAGAGGTGTTCACAGGACAAAGCCAGTTTTCAATTGAGGCCTGGAAATGGGGGTACATCAGAGATACAAGGGCTTCCCTGGTAGCTCAGTTGATAAAGAATCTGCCTGCAATGCAGTAGACCCTGGTTCGATTCCTGGGTGGGGAAGTTCCCCTGGAAAAGAGATAGGCTACCCACTTCAGTATTGTTGGGCTTCCCTCGTGGCTCAGCTGGTAAAGAATCCTCCTGCAAAGTGGGAAACCTGGGTTCGATCCCTGGGTTGGGAAGATCCCCTGGAGGAGGGCATGGCAACCCATTCTAGTATTCTTGCCTGGAGAATCCCCATGGACAGAAGAACCTGGCAGACTACAGTCCATGGGGTCACAAAGAGTCGGACACGATTGAGCGAGTCAGCACAGCAGAGATACAAAGGTGGAAGATGTGAGGGTGTTTATTATTCATGAAAAGGGAATTCCAGTGAGAATTGTGGAGGGAAGAGGGTTGTGGGCTTGGTTCAGGGAGAAGACCGATGGGTTTATGTTTGAGAATGTTCAATCAGCAACCCTGTGTGCAGTGTGGTACGCATGTTCGTTCAACAGTCAGGAAAATGTCAGCGAGGACGTAGTGCGATAAAGGGCTGCTGTACAAATAGCACAGGCCATTTGAGGGTACAGGGGTGGAGCACCACTAGGGCAGGCAAACCAAACTCCAGCTAATGAAGGAAAGGCATAGTCAAGAGGCCAGGAGGAGGAGCAGTTGGACCAAGCTGGCCAGTAGATGGGGCGGACGGGGGATCAAAGCACACCAGGCATGTGTTTGAGGGCACATGGTGACTGAGCGCACAGTATTCTAAGAGCATGAAGGAGTCTAGATTAAAGAAGAGGAGGGTACGGGTGAGGGATGGCAGATTAGGTCAGAGACACAGGCAACTGGCAAATCACGAAGGACTTGTGTGCCAAGCCAGAGTTACAACTTTATCCTGAATCAAGCCAGTCAAAGGTTTCAAGTGGAATGAGATAATTGGATTTATGCTGCTGTCCCCCCAAACAAACTGTTCAGTTCAGTTCAGTCACTCAGTCATGTCCGACTCTTTGAGACCCCATGAACCACAGCACGCCAGGCCTCCCTGTCCATCACCAACTCCCGGAGTTTACCCAAACTCATGTCCATTGAGTCGGTGATGCCATCCAACCATCTCCTCCTCTGTTGTCCCCTTCTCCTCCTGCCTTTAATCTTTCCCAGCATCAGAGTCTTTTCAAATGAGTCAGCTCTTCACATCAGGTGGCCAAGTTATTGGAGTTTCAGCATTAGTCCTTCCAGTGAATACCCACTGATCTCCTTTAGGATGGACTGGTTGGATCTCTTTGCAGTCCAAGGGACTCTCAAGAGGCTTCTCCCACATCATAGTTCAAAAGCATCAATTCTTCAGTGCTCAGCTTTCTTTATTGTCCAACTCTCACATCCATACATGACTACTGGAAAAACCATAGCCTTGACTAGACAGACCTTTGTTGACAAAGTAATATCTCTGCTTGTTAATATGCTGTCTAGGTTGGTCATAACTGTCCTTCCAAAGAGCAAGCATCTTTTAACTTCATGTCTGCAATCACCATCTGCAGTGATTTTGGAGCCCCAAAAATAAAGTCAGCCACTGTTTCCCCATCTATTTGCCATGAAGTGATGGGACCAGATGCCATGATCTTTGTTTTCTGAATGTTGAGCTTTAAGTCAACTTTTCACTCTCCTCTTTTACTTTCAAACAAACTGTAATGCTCAATAAAACAATTTCTCCTGCCCAGACTTCTCTGAGCTCCAGACCTGTATTTCCAACTACCTTCCAGATGTCTGGAGGAGGCACTGGCGATCCACTCCAGTACTCTTGCCTGGAAACTCCCATGGATGGAGGAGCCTGGTAGGCTGCAGTCCATGGGATCGTTGAGTTGGACACGACTGAGTGACTTCACTTTCACTTTTCACTTTCATGCATTGGAGAAGGAAATGGCAACCCACTCCAGTGTTCTTGCCTGGAGAATCCCAGGGACGGGGGACCCTGGTGGGCTGCCGTCTATGGGGTCGCACAGAGTCTCTCCCTTTGACTGTCTTGGCCTTTCCTCCATGTGCCTTGAATCTGATGAATGACACCTCCCTTCTTTATGCCTACACCTAACCTTATGGGTGCTGTTAGAAAAAAACATGCTGCTGGGTAGACTGGTGCCAGGACAGATTAATGGTTAGCAATGAAGTTGCCTAACAGACATGTATATTAACTAATATGCTCCATTATCATGCTTGATCAGAGTTTGAAGATGACCTAGTCAGCATAACTGGGTTCAGGGTGGAATTGATCTATGTGTGCATGCTAAATCGCTTCAGTTGTGTCTGACTCTTTGCAACCCTATGGACTATAGCCCGCCAGGCTCCTCTGTCCATGGGATTTCTCAGGCAAGAATACTGGAGTGGGTTGTCATTTCTTCCTCAAGAGGATCTTCCTGATGGAAGGGATGGAACCCACGTCTCTTACATCACCTGCATTGGCAGATAGGCTCTTTACCGCTTGTGTCACCTTGGAAGCCCAGAACTGATCTAAGACATATTATTTTCTTTTTCTCTTCTAAGCTTTTATTTAAAAGATAAATGCATAGATAGTAAGATTTCATTAGTAAGGCTATCTGCTCCTTCCTATCACTTAAGGAAATTATTTTGCAAATACAGGCTTGCAAGAGTTCTCTTAGGTTGTTTTTTTCAGTTACCTATAGTTGTGTAACAATCCACCCACATGTAAAGATTAAATAGCACTTATTTTATAACATTCATGAATTGTGGGTCAGAAATTCAGGCAGGGTTCAGCTAGGTGATTCTGCCTCGCCACCTGGAGTTGACTGCGATTACCCAAAGAGGAAATCAGATGATGTCTGGGTTGATCTAGAGGGTCCAAGAAGGCTTCTCCCCACACGTCTTGAATCTCAGGAAGGATAACAAGAAGCTGAACTCAGCTGTACCACTCTCTCTCTCCACATAGTCTCAGGACCTCTCCATGGTCTTTCCAGCAGGCTTGTTTGACTCCTTCCATAATAACAGAACTCAAGGAACGATATTGAAGAGAGAAAAATCTCTTCTCATCTGGGCTTGGAAACTGGCACATTTCTCTGTAGTCTGTTGGTCACAGAAGTCCTGTGGAGCCCACCAAGATTCAAGGGGAGGAGGGGCACATAGACCTACTTCTCCATAGTTAAGAGACTGAAAGACTGTATGCCAATTTTATTTTTTTTTTCTTTTCCATTATGGTTTGTTACAGGATATTGAATACAGTTCTCTGTGCTATACAATAGGACCTTGTTGCTTATCCATTCCCTATAAAAAGGTTTGCATCTGCTAATCCCAAACTCCCAGGCCAACCCTCCCTTTCCTATCCTCCCCCCTTGGCAACTACAATGTATGCCATCTTTAAACTGTGTTCTTGCTAGGAATCTAGACGAATATTTTATAAGTGAAATTATTCTGTGGTATTTCTGTGAAATTTACTGAAATTTTTATCATTCAAATATGTGTGAGGACAGGACATCCCTGGTGGTCCACTGGCAAAGAATCCACCTGCCAACGCAGGGAACTCAGGTTTGATCACTGCTCTGGGAAGATTCCACATGCTGCAGGGCATCTAAGCCCATGGCCCACAACTGCTGAAGCCCCCATGCTTATAGCCCAGTCCTCCCCATCCAGAGAAGGTACTGCATTGAGAAGCTAGGGGCAAGAACAGCCCCTGCTAGTGGCAACTAAAATAGCCACCCACAGCTATTTGGGTTGGACACGACTGAGCGACTTCACTTTCACTTTTTACTTTCATGCATTGGAGAAGGAAATGGCAACCCACTCCAGTGTTCTTCCCTGGAGAATCCCAGGGACGGCGGACCCTGGTGGGCTGCCGTCTATGGGGTCACCCATAGCCACCCACAAACACACAACACAACCAAAAATTAATTAATTTTAAAAACTCTAAAAAAATGATTAAAATTTGTAATATGTTATTGAATTCTTTTCTTATAACTGACTTCTTGTTTTCACTTTTGCACCTAATATTTATTCATAGTACTATATTCTTTATTTTCTGGTTACAAGTTTAATGAAAGGCTTGCATGATGGTGCATCATCCAAAAGGCTTGCATGATGGTGCTCAGAGTTAGGGAGGTCCAGGCTTTCCCTTTGCACCTCAGTAGAAACAATATGGTGTCCAAGTACCCTGGCCAGGCTTAGCACATGGGGTTCACCGGCAGAGAAAGAATCTGATAGCTTGAGGGATTCCTGAATGGAGTCCATTATTACACTGCCATCGCAGTGGGTCAGTACAGAGGGAGCAACCAACCAGTGTCTGTCCATCTGTCATGCGGACGCACATAGTCTTGTTTACTGTCACCCCCAGCTTCTGCCTGGCGTGTACAGCTGGGGGGTCCTTGAGGAACACTCTGCACTGAGCTCCTCTCCTAGCAGCATGGTTGGTCCAGCTCCAGCCATTTGTCCCCCAACCGCCTCCACGCCCTTCAGCTTCCTCCAACCTCCTCCAGGCCCTTCAGCTTCCTAAGAACCTTTCAAGTACTGTGGTCTCATACTACTATGTTCTTTTTTTTTAAAAGAGTCCCGTAAATTGAGCCCTCCAACTTCACCATCCACTTCTGATGTTCTATTTCGTTAGCCAGATAGTGAGTATGAGTATTCTTCATATTCTGTGCTCCAGCTTTTGGTTTACCCCAAATAGATTATAGTCAAGCATTTTTAAGTAGTCTAGGTCAGGAATCCCCAACCTCCAGGATCTAATGCCTGATTATCTGAGGTGGAGTTGATGTAATAATAATAGAAATAAAGTGCACAATAAATGTAATGTGTTTGAACCATCCCGAAACCATCCTGCCCTCACACACCCCAGTCCATGAAAAATTGTCTTCCATGAAACCAGTCCCTGGTGCCAGAAGGTTGGGGACCTCTGGTCTAGGAGGCATTTGCTTTCTGTATCTCTCCTTGTCCTGGTATTGGGTGACTGTGACCCTGCTGGTGGCTGTGGGTACTCGAGTTGGCAGAGAGTCTGGACAGCCGAGTCTCTTCCTCCTTGAGGTCTCACAATGCAGATCTAAGGCTTGGGCTTTGTGGTCCTCTTTTATTTAAAAATTTTTTAAAGAAGTAACTGCAAAACTCTCTCAGCTTCTTTTCTACATCCCATTGCATTTCAATCTCTAGTGCCCAGTGCATTCCCTTTTAATTATTCCCTATAGGGATGACTCACAGTTCACTTCTTTAGAACCAAAATCGTCACAATGTTCACAAAGCTGCAAAGAATTAATCTAGAATATTTTAGAATTCATAACCAGAAAGAGATGACTATAAATTCAGTCATAGTTACCACTATTGATTGGATGTCTGCTTCATGCAAATCTTGGTTCTAGGTGCTGGGAAAAAAGAAAAAGGAAGACCCTGTTTCTGTCCTTGAGTTGCGGAGACAAGAATTTGCCTAACTAAGCTACAAGCCAAACACTATGGTTCCCTTCAAAGTGTTTTAGTCCCTCAGTCATGTCTGACTCTTTGCAACGCCGTGAACTGTAGCCTGCCAGGCTCTTCTGTCCACAGGATTTTCCAGGCAGGAATACTGGACTGGCTAGCCATTCCCTTCTCCAGGGGATCTTCCCAACCAGGGATAGAACCTGGGTCTTATGCATTGCAGGCAGATTCTTTATGACTAGGGAAGCCTTTAGGGAGAGGTGAGTGAACTCTGGGAGTTGGTGATGGACAGGGAGGCCTGGCATGCTGCGGTTCATGGGGTCGCAAAGAGTCGGACACGACTGAGCAACTGAACTGAACTGAACTGAAATACCATGTATGGGAACAAGAGAAAGAGATGATGATTAGAGCAGGTGAATGCTTCAGGGAAGAGATGATATTTAAATTAAACCTTAAAGATAGTAAAACTTCTTCAGCTGAAGAAAAGTCCCATCACTATATAGTAGGGCAATTGTTTTTCTATCATTGCATTTTGTTCTATATTTCTCAATATCGTACCATTATAATCTTTGGATAATTTTTTTTTAAATATGAAAAAAGAAAAAAGTATAACACAACATTGTAAATTGTTCAACTTATACTTCAATTTTTTAAAAAGCATAAATATGGCAATGTTTTCCAACTTTTTATTCTGAAATGTTACGTCTCGATTCTTCATGACAAAAGGTTTGTGTGTTTTCAACATTTTAATGTGAACAAATGTGAACATTCATAAAAGCTTAAAGAATTTTACAGTGAACATCCACATGTCCATCACCTAGATTGTATATTAACAATTTATTACGCTTGTTTTTTCACAAAAATAAAACAAGTATAATAAAATGTCTTCCTTCTATCCATCATCTATCTTATTATATTAATGCACTTCAAAGTAAATTGCAGATGTAAACATATTTCCCATTTAAAAACTCCAGATGGGGATTTCTCTGGTGGTACAGTGGATGGGAATCTGCCTGCCAATGCAGGGGACACAGGTTTGATCCCTAATCTGGGAAGATCCCATGCCACGGAGCAATTAAGCCCATGTGCCACAACTACTGAGCCCATGTGCTCTCGAGCCCATGTTCCACAAGAGAAGCCACCACAGTAAGAAGCCTGTGCACCGCAATGAAGAGTAGCCCCCAGTTGCTGCAACTAGAGAAAACCTGCATGCAGCAACAAAGCTCCAGTGCCACCAAAAAAATAAATAAAATTTAAAAAACTTCAGATGCATATCATTAACTAGAACTTGATATTTGTCTACAGTTTTTTTTTTTTTATAAAAAATTTCACATATAGTGAAATGCACAAATCTTTTTTTCTTTTGATGCAAAATTTCACATATAGTGAAATGCACAAATCTTTAGTGTTTATTCACTGAGTTTCAACAAATGCATAGATCCATGTAATCCAAACGCTCTCAAGATATAGAACATTCCCATCACCCCGGAAAGTTTCCTCATGAGTAGTGCACAGATCCCAGCCCTAGTAGACGAATAGAGTCATCAGAGGTATTCAGAATTAAGCCTTAATAGAATAGAATATGTGCATGCTCAGTCGTGTATCACTCTGTGACCCCATGGACTCTAGCCCACCAAGCTCTTCTATTCATGGGATTTTCCAGGCAAGAATATTGTAGTGGGTTGCCATTTCCTATTTCAGAGGATCTTCCCAATCCAGGGATGGAACCCGAGTCTCTTGCATCCCCTGTATTGTCTGTCAAGCAGATTCTTTATCACTAGCACCAACTGGCATGCCCGCAGAATTCAGCTGGGAGAAGGTGAAAGGGTTAGGAGATAGCTAGCACCTTTAGCTCCTAGAAATGTACTAATAACTGACTATGGCTTTCCTTTTCCGGTCAGCAGCCTGAGGTGACCCCTAAAAATGGTGCGCTATTCACTTGACCCAGAAAACCCCACAAAATCATGCAAATCAAGAGGTTCAAATCTTCATGTTCACTTTAAGAACACTCGTGAAACTGCCCAGGCCATAAAGGGTATGCATATCTGAAAAGCCACCAAGTATCTGAAGGATGTCACTTTAAAGAAGCAATGCGTGCCATTCCGTCGTTACAACGGTGGAGCTGGTACGTGTGTACAGGCCAAACAGTGGGGCTGGACACAGGGTCGGTGGCCCAAAAAGAGCGCTGAATTTTTACTACACATGCTCAAAAATGCAGAGAGTAATGCTGAACTTAAGGGCTTAGATGTAGATTCTCTGGTCATTGAGCACATCCAAGTGAACAAAGCCCCCAAGATGCGGCGCAGGACTTACAGAGCTCACGGTCGGATCAACCCCTACATGAGGTCTCCCTGCCACATTGAGATGATCCTTACTGAAAAAGAACAGATTGTTCCTAAACCAGAAGAGGAGGTTGCACAGAAGAAAAAGATATCCCAGAAGAAACTGAAGAAACAAAAACTTATGGCCCGGGAATAAATGCTGCAAAAAATAAATGCAAATAAAAGTAAAAAAAAAAAAAAAATAACTGACTATGGATAAACAGGTTAATCTGGCTAAACTCCAGTTGAGTGAAAGGCCTAGGATACAAAGCAAAACATTACTGTGCTCTAACTCTTTTTATTTATTTGGAGAAGGCAATGGCACTCCACTCCAGTACTCTTGCCTGGAAAATCCATGGATGGAGGAGCCTGGTAGGCTGCAGTCCATGGGGTTGCTAAGAGTCAGACACAACTGAGTTACTTCACTTTCACTTTTTACTTTAATGCATTGGAGAAGGAAATGGCAACCCACTCCAGTGTTCTGGCCTGGAGAATCCCAGGGACAGAGGAGCCTAATGGGCTGCTGTCTATGGGGTCACACAGAGTCGGACACGACTGAAGTGACTTAGCAGCAGCAGCAGCAACCCTTTTTATTACACACATACTGAAGTTGTATCATTCTGTTATCCTGGGGGCTCTACCTCTTGGAGAGCAGTGGCTCTCAAATGAGATAGTTTTGCCCTTCAGTAGATAGCAAAGACTGGAGATGTTGTGGTTGTCACAGGAGCAACTAGTGCTACTGGCTTATATGTATAGAGGCCAGGGATGCTGCTAAGTACTAAGTACTTCCTCCAAAGTACAGGGCAATCCCTCAGAGGAATATTTTGGCTCCAAAATCAGTAGTACCTGCTGTAGGTGACTAACCCATATGGGAAAAATCAATACGTATTACATACTAGCAGTAGACTTTTTTTTTTTTTAAAAAAAGAAGGATAATAAGTTTTTCACCTTTTAAAATCAAGAAAAAGGAACAATCAGTGCTTGCTTTGGCAGCACACATAGTAAAAAAAAAAAAAAGAAAACTGGAAAAAAGGAACAATCGTTATTATTGGATAAAACTAACCATTTTGGTAGTTTTTGGGTAGGGATATTGGAAGAGGCAGCAAGTTCCTTATGGCAGAAATAGAAATATCTATGCCGTGCTGTATAAGCCCTTTTGGAGGGGTGGGGGCAGTTTGTGGTAGGAAGTTTGGATTTGAGACACTCTGCTGCTGCTGCTAAGTCATTTCAGTCGTGTCCGACTCTGTGCGACCCCATAGATGGCAGCCCACCAGGCTCCCCTGTCCCTGGGATTCTCTAGGCAAGAACACTGGAGTGGGTTACCATTTCCTTCTCCAATGCATGAAAGTGAACAGTGAAAGTGAAGTCACTCAGTCGTGTCTGACTCTTAGTGACCCCATGGACTTGCAGCCCACCAGGCTACTCCATCCATGGGATTTTCCAGGCAAGAGTACTGGAGTGGGGTGCCATTGCCTTCTCCATGAGACACTCTACTTCTCTGCTAAGCTTCCAGAATCTGTGATTTTAAGACTAGGTGAAGAGAGAGCGAGAATGAGAAGTTTATAGTTCTTCCTCTTGCTCTAATTTGTAAGAAGTCCCTTTCAAGAGTAACCAGGGCAAGTGCAGGTGGCCAGGTGGCCAGTGCAGTATGACTTCATATGAATTGCGACCAAAAGTCAAATCATAAAGCGGCCTTCCAGCTTCCTCTCATGTGATCTCTCCATGGACACTCTTCAAGGATGGTGTTACCTTCTGATCTGTGATTTAGCAGGTGTCAGGGTGAGGTGTTGCACATGATGAGTGCTTCCTCATAGCTGAATTTTAGGTCTGTTCCTGCACTGGTTCTCCTGATGTTTTCATCTCTTTCGATTATATGTAAGATTAAAGTCCTTAAAAAGCAAGTGTCAGATTTTGGTGTCGATTCCAATGATGAAGTAGGTCAAAATGTTGGTTTCAATACACTTATAAGCAGAAGATATTAAGAAGAGGTGGCAAGAATACACAGAAGAACTGTACAAAAAAGAGCTTCACGACCCAGATAATCATGATGGTGTGATCACTGACCTAGAGCCAGACATCCTGGAATGTGAAGTCAAGTGGGCCTTAGAAAGCATCACTAGGAGCAAAGCTAGTGGAGGTGATGGAATTCCAGTGGAGCTATTCCAAATCCTGAAAGAGGATGCTGTGAAAGTGCTGCACTCAATATGCCAGCAAATTTGGAAAACTCAGCAGTGGCCACAAGATTGGAAAAGGTCAGTTTTCATCCCAATCCCAAAGAAAGGCAATGCCAAAGAATGCTCAAACTACCGCACAACTGTACTCATCTCACACGCTAGTAAAGTAATGCTCAAAATTCTCCAAGCCAGGCTTCAGCAATATGTGAACTGTGAACTTCCTGATGTTCAAGCTGATTTTAGAAAAGGCAGAGGAACCAGAGATCAAATTGCCAACATCCGCTGGATCATGGAAAAAGCAAGAGAGTTCCAGAAAAACATCTATTTCTGCTTTATTGACTATGCCAGAGCCTTTGACTGTGTAGATCACAATAAACTGTGGAAAAGTCTGAAAGAGATGGGAATACCAGACCACCTGATCTGCCTCCTGAGAAATCTGTATGCAGGTCAGGAAGCAGCAGTTAGAACTGGACATGGAACAACAGACTGGTTCCAAATAGGAAAAGGAGTACGTCAAGGCTGTATATTGTCACCATGTTTATTTAACTTATATGCAGAGTACATCATGAGAAATGCTGGACTGGAAGAAACAGAAGTTGGAATCAAGATTGCTGGGAGAAATATCAATAACCTCAGATATGCAGATGACACCACCCTTATGGCAGAAAGTGAAGAGGAACTCAAAAGCCTCTTGATGAAAGTGAAAGTGGAGAGTGAAAAGGTTGGCTTAAAGCTCAACATTCAGAAAACGAAGATGGCAGTGGCACCCCACCCCAGTACTTTTGCCTGGAAAATCCCATGGACAGAGGAGCCTGGTAGGCTCCAGTCCATGGGGTCGCTAAGAGTCGGACACGACTGAGCGGCTTCACTTTCACTTTTCACTTTCATGAATTGGAGAAGGAAATGGCAACCCACTCCAGTGTTCTTGCCTGGAGAATCCCAGGGACAGGGGAGCCTAGTGAGCTTCCGTCTGTGGGGTCGCACAGAGTCGGACACGACTGAAGCGACTTAGTAGTAGTAGTAGTAGTAGTAAAGCTCAACATTCAGAAAACGAAGATCATGGCATCTGGTCCCATCACTACATGGGAAATAGATGGAGAAACAGTGGAAACAGTGTCAGACTTTCTTTTCTGGGCTCCAAAATCACTGCAGATGGTGACTGCAGCCATGAAATTAAAAGACGCTTACTCCTTGGAAGGAAGGTTATGACCAACCTAGATAGTATATTCAAAAGCAGAGACATTACTTTGCCAACAAAGGTTCGTCTAGTCAAGGCTATGGTCTTTCCTGTGGTCATGTATGAATGTGTGAGCTGGACTGTGAAGAAGGCTGAGTGCCGAAGAATTGATGCTTTTGAACTGTGGTGTTGGAGAAGACTCTTGAGAGTCCCTTGGACAGCAAGGAGATCCACCCAGTCCATTCTGAAGGAGATCAGCCCTGGGATTTCTTTGGAAGGAATGATGCTAAAGCTGAAACTCCAGTATTTTGGACACCTCATGCGAAGAGTTGACTCATTGGAGAAGACTCTGATGCTGGGAGGGATTGGGGGCAGGAGGAGAAGGGGACGACAGAGGATGAGATGGCTGGATGGCATCACTGACTCGATGGATGTGAGTCTGAGTGACCTCCGGGAGTTGGTGATGGACAGGGAGGCCTGGCGTGCTGCAGTTCATGGGGTCGCAAAGAGTCGGACACGACTGAGCGACTGATCTGATCTGATCTGGCACTTTATTTTTTTTTTTTTTTTTACAAAGGAGGCAAGAATATACAATGGAGAAAAGACAGCCTCTTCAATAAGTGGTGCTGGAAAAACTGGATAGCTACGTGTAAAAGAATGAAACCAGAACACTTTCTAACACCATACAAAAAAATAAACTCAAAATGGATTAAAGATTTAAATATAAGGTCAGAAACTATAAAACTCTAAGAGGAAAATATAGGCAGTACACTTTTTGACATATATCACAGCAAGATCCTCTTTGACCCACCTCCTAGAGTAATGGAAATAAAAACAAAAGTAAACAAATGGGACTTAAGCTTAAAAGCTTTTGCACAACAAAGGAAATAATAAAAGACAACAATATTAAAAGACAACCCTCAGAATGGGAGAAAATAATTGCAAATGATACAGCTGACAAAGGATTAACTCCAAAATACATAAGTAGCACATGTAGCTCAATACCTGAAAAACAAACGACCCAATCAAAAAAATGGGCAGAAGACCTAAACAGACATTTCTCCTAAGAAGACATATGGATGGCCAACAAACACATGAGAAGGTGCTCAACACCACTCATTATTAGAGAAACGCAAATCAAACTACAGTGAGATATCACCTCACACCAGTCACAATGGCCATCATTAAAAAATCTACAAACAATAAATGCTGGAGAGGATGTGGAGAAAAGCGAACCCTCTTGCACTGTTGGAGGGAATGTAAATTGCTACAACCACTGTGGAGAACAGTGGGAGGTTCCTTAAAAAACTAGGAATAGAACTACCATGTGACCCAATAATCCCACTACTGGGCAAATACCATGAGAAAACCATAATTGAAAGAGGTGCATGTACCACAGTGTTTGTTGCAGCACTTTTTACAATAGCTAGGACATGGACGCAACACAGATGTCCATTGACAGATGAATGGATACAGAAATTGTGGTACATATATACACTGGAATATTACTCAGCTTTAAAAAAGAGCGCATTTGAGTCAGTCCTAATGAGGTGGATGAACCTAGAGCCTATTGTGGAGAGTGAAGTCAGAAAGAAAATCAAATATTGCACATTAAGGCATGTGTATGGCATCTAGAACACAGTACTGAGGACTCTATTTGCAGGACAGCAATGGAGATGCAGACATAGAGAGCAGACAGCAGGAGGAAGAGGGTGGGACAAACTGGAGGAGTAGCAGGGAAACATAGATGCCACCATATGGAAAATAGCTAGCTGGTGGGAATTTTCTGTTGTGACACAGGGAACTCAATCCAGTGCTCTTAACAACCTAGATGGGTGGGATGGGGTGGGAGATGGGAAGGAGGTTCAAGAGGAAAAGGACATGTGTATACTTGTGGCTGATTCATGTTGACATATGGCAGAAACCAGCACAATATTGTAAAGCAGTTATCCTTCAATAAAAAATTTTTAATGTTGTTTTTGCATATACAGAAACACATGTTTAAGAATATCTCCATACAGTTTTGAGAAATAGCCTTGTTTTGTGATATTGCAATGGTTCAGTTCAGTCGCTCAGTCGTGTCTGACTCTTTGTGACCCCAGCACGCCAGGCCTCCCTGTCCATCACCAACTCCTGGAGTTTACTCAGACTCACATCCATCGAGTCAGTGATGCCATCCAGCCATCTCATCCTCTGTCGTCCCCTTCTCCTCCTGCCCCCAATCCCTCCCAGCATCAGAGTCTTCTCCAATGAGTCAACTCTTCGCATGAGGTGGCCAAAGTACTGGAGTTTCACCTTTAGCATCAGTCCTTCCAAAGAAATCCCAGGGCTGATCTCCTTCACAATGGACTGGTTGGATCTCCTTGCAGTGCAAGGGACTCTCAAGAGCCTTCTCCAGCACCACAGTTCAAAACCATCAATTCTTCGGCACTCAGCCTTCTTCACAGTCCAACTCTCACATCCATACATGACCACAGGAAAAACCATAGCCTTGAATAAATGGACCTTTGTTGGCAAAGTAATGTCTCCGCTTTTCAATATGCTATCTGCTACTGTTGCTAAGTCGCTTCAGTCGTATCCGACTCTGTGCAACCCCATAGACAGCAGCCCACCAGGCTCCCCCGTCCCTGGGATTCTCCAGGCAAGAACACTGGAGTGGGTTGCCATTTCCTTCTCCAATGTATGAAAGTGAAAAGTGAAAGTGAAGTCACTCAGTCATGTCTGACTCTTTGTGACCCCATGGACTGCAGCCCACCAGGCTCCTCCATCCATGGGATCCTCCAGGCAAGAGTACTGGAGTGGGGTGCCATCACCTTCTCCGAATATGCTATCTAGGTTGGTCATAACTTTTCTTCTAAGGAGTAAGCGTCTTTTAATTTCAATAAACAATTTGTTTCAAAGTGATCTGGGTCTTTTTGCTCAAAACTTTAGTTTTTAATAAGCCATGGCTTATAAGTTCACAAGGTGCAAAAAGGGTACATTCAGTGAAAAGCCTCCTCTTCCTGTCCCCTGTCCTCCTAGAAGCAACCATTGTTAATTACTTATCTTTTCTGAGATGGTCTATGTATATCAGATAAATATGTCCATATATTCTTTTTTAAACAAATGGTAACATAAACACTCTTCTGCTCCTTGACTTTTTATCCTATGTTCTCAAAGATTGTTCCATGTCCCTATGTTAAAAAATTTTTTCTTTGTTATAGCTGGACATTTAGAAGTGTTTTCAAACTTTCACTATTAAACACAGTGCTGCAATGACAATCTTACAAAAACAAGAACATGGGATGTCTAGGTCAATAGATAAGAGTTTTGATTAACTGGATGTTTCTACACTTCTCTCTGTAACAATCAACTCTCAGTAGTATTTCATCATTATTTATTCATACTCTCAACCAGTGGATCATACTATAATCTTTTTGATCTTTGCCAAATTGATGGGTGAAAAGTGGCTCCCAGTGCAGTTTTAATCTGCTTTCTCTTATTATGAGTGAGGTTAAAGAACCACCTGTATTTATTTTTCTGTAAACTGTTATTTTAATTGAGTTTTTATTTTTTTCTTAGTGATTTTAAAGAGTTTTTTATATGCTAAATAAATGCTTATCTGCAATGCATGTATTTCCTATCTGATTATTAGGTTTCATCACTTTAAAATCATTTAAAAATTTGTTCAGTGGTTTTTCTTAATACTTTAATGGTTTTGTTTTTCACATTTATATCTTTGATCTATTTGGAATTTTGTGTAAAGAATAAGATAAGGATCAAGATTACTTTTTCCCAACTGTATACCTAGGTATTATACTTTATTAAATACTCCATCTGCCCCATCCCACCCCAATTTGAAATGGTGTTTTATCATATCTATATTTCCATATGTACTGGGGTTTGTTTCTTGGCTTTCCATTTGGTTCTACTGGTTAGTCTGGTTAGTCTGACCATTTACCTGCTTGTACCACACCATTTTTAGGGCTTCCCTGGTGGCTCAGATGGTAAAGTATCTGCCTTCAATCCGGGAGACCTGGGTTCAATCCCTGGGTCGGGAAGATTCCCCTGGAAAAGGATATGGTAACCCATTCCAGTACTCTTGCCTGGAAAATTCCATGGACAGAGGAGCCTGGTAGGCTATAGTCCATGGAGTCGCAAAGAGTCGGATACGACTGAGCGACTTCACTTTCACCACACCATTTAAGTTGGTATAGTTTTAACATAGTTTAACATTTGGTAGACAGGGGAGCCTGGTGGGCTGCCGTCTATGGGATTGCACAGAGTCGGACACGACTGAAGCGACTCAGCAGCAGCAGCAGCAGAGCCAATCAATCAGCTGGTGATGGTCTTTGAATTGCAATATGTAACATATTTTCAGCCAATTATTTGTGTCTTTTCATAATTCTAGATGTCTTATCTTCCTCCTAACATCTTATCTGTGCTGCTCCAGAGCACAATATACTGTACTTTAGGGCTCTCTGCCTCCCAGACAAACTTAAGATAAATTGCATATCATCTCCACAGGGGCAGAGCATTTTAATTTGATTCAGTAGTGATGGGGAGCCTGCAAGACTTTAGTACAAAGGTACTCAGATTTGAGGTTCCTAGATGTACTTTCCCTCTCATGGTATGGCACTGTGTCTGTCTCAGCAGTTGACTCTAGCTCTGATTACATGGGGGTAAGGAGGACTCAAATAAAACACCAATACATCTTGTTTTCACATAAAATCTATGGTGTTGTAGACCCAGTATCAGCAGGTATTGAAGAAAAGGACTCTGTGCAATCAACAGGACCAGGTGGGCCCAGCAGACATCCATCTCAAGGAGACAGACATTGAGAAGCACCAATAGAAATTTCCCCTCGGGGGCTTCAGAGACTCTGCACTATTTGCAACTGTCATTGCTGCAGTGAACTGAAGCCAGTGTAGGAGAAGTGGGAATATATGGGAGAGGCAACCTGGGAGTCAAGAAGGATTCACCTTGGGAGTGACCTGACTACTCCTTGTTCTGTTCATTGGTTCTTGGGATTCGTGAGGGGCGGGAGTGACTCTGAGAAATGCTCAGTGAGTGTATGTTCAGTAAATGGATGAATCGTTGAGTGAGGGAGTGAGCAACTGCCTGTCACAGAAGTCTTTTTCCATCACTCATGTCTTTTAGGAGCCTCCTCTATCTGTGCAGGAGGGAGCGGATCTGGGGCATAACGCTTGGAGTCCTGTCCAGGAGAGGAATGCTGAGTAAGCAGAGGCTGTGAGCCCTTCACGTTCCCCTCCCATCCCCTCACACAGCTCCAGAGGACTCTGAGAGTTTCTGCTAGGTTTGTTTCTTATGTTTCCCCTCATCTTTAATAGCATTCCACTGAAACATCCCCGGCATTCATTACCTCTTGCTTTTCTTCTCTATTACTGCTACTGCTAAGTCACTTCAGCCATGTCTGACTCTGTGCGACCCCATAGACGGCAGGCCACCAGGCTCCCCCGTCCCTGGAATTCTCCAGGCAAGAACACTGGAGTGGGTTGCCATTTCCTTCTCCAGTGCATGAAAGTGAAAAGTGAAAGTGAAGTCATTCAGTCGTGTCCGACTCTTAGTGACCCCATGGACTGCAGCCCACCAGGCTCCTCCATCCATGGGATTTTCCAGGCAAGAGTACTGGAGTGGCGTGCCATTGCCTTCTCCTTTCTTCACTAACCTCTTGAATAAAGCAAGTAAAATAGCGAAGGAGACAGAAATCAATACAGCTAATGACAACAGCTAACTCCTACACACAACTAAATGTGTTAGTTTCTGTTTCAAATTTTCTATTTAAATCTTTTAAAAGGTAGGTGTATATTTTATCCTGCCCATTACACAAGTGAGGAAACTGAATTAGTAGAGAGGTTTAGTAACTTACCCAAGGTCACTGCTCTGGTAAACGGGTCAGCTGAGATTTGAACCAGAAAGTTCACTCTAGAGACCACACACTGACACTATCCCTTTGCTTTGGCATGTGTACGTGTGGGTTAACTTCACTGAAATAGAACATAAACACCGTCAAGGGCTTCCGTGGTGGGCCAGTGGCTAAGACTCTGCCTTGCAATGTAGGGGACACCAGTTTGATCCCTGGTCCAGGAGGATCCCACACACTGTGGAGCAACCAAGCTCATGGGCCACAACTGCTGAGTTCATGAGCCACAGCTACTGAAGCCCCATATGCCCAAGAGCCTGTGCTCTGCAACAAGAGAAGCCACAGCAATAAGCCCATGCACCACAATGAAGACTCAAGTACAGTAAAAAATAAATAAAAAAAATTAAAAAACCCACCAAGTGCACAGATCAAGTGCATGACTCAGTGAATTTTCACAAAGTGAGCACCCCTGTATAACAGCAGCCACCTCAAAGAACAGAACACTACCAGCATCCCCCACCAGAAGATCCTAACATGCTCCACCCCAATCTCTACCTCTTCCCAGTCAAGGGAAACCACTCCTGAATTCTCGCATGGTTCTCCTGGGGGTTTCTTTCTTGTCTATTTTAATCACACTGTATTTCAAGTATCATGGGGTCTATTGCTAAAGTTAAAAATTTCCTATTTTGCAGGTGTGGAGCTGGGGGTGGTTGAGAGAATACACCCCCTAGATAAGAGAAATGACTGAGGATGGGAAAGTTAGGAGGCTGTTCTCCATCTGCCCTCATTCTCTTTGCCAATGTGAGGCTCTGCTCCTTTCTCTGTCCTCCTCCCCCAGGACTACATCTCCCAGCAGGCTGTGCTCTGACAGCTCTCAGATTTAAATAGGATTCTGGGCTACGCTCAGAGCCAGGCTGTTGCTGAGCACCCAGGAGCGAGAGGAGCTGGAGGAGAGAGAAGCAGCAAGAAGCAGCCAAGAGTTGGAGCCAGACCAGGAGGAGCCTGAGCCAGAGTTGGAGTAGAAGTTGCTCTTGCTGAAGCAGCAGCAACTAAAGAAGTTGAAAAGATGCTGGTTGTTTTGGGACTGCTCACCTCCTTCCTTTCTTTCCTGTATGTGACAGCTCCACACATCAGGTTTGTCTTAATTCAGTAATTCATTGAATAGTTTACAAAGCCCTGAGTTGGGAGCCATGGAGCTTGTAAGGAGATGAGTTCTCAGCTGCTGAAGGAGGAGAAAGGGATGGAGGCCAAGGGAGAGAAAGTCAAGGCAGATAAAGCATGAAGGAAGGAGGTGGTTATGAATACCGTGGTGGAAGATGAGAAGGAAGCACCTGGGGCTGGGGGAGGAGAGGTGGGTTTGAGCTCTGAAGCTAGTGACAGGCTGCATGGACGAGTCTAGTAAGTAGCTTGAAAGCCATCTTATGGGAGAGCCCTTGCTCTTTCATTCTACGCCCTTGGGTTCCTCTGAAGACCTCCCTTTCTTCAGTATCCCCAGTCAAGGTGGGCTTGCTGCATTACCATGGGTGGTCCTTGCCAAGGGACTCATTGTTAAGTACCAGGCATCTTGGGAAGGAAACAAACTCTCCCCACTTTGAAACTACTGACAAGTAATGTTTGGGGATGGCTATTTTGCTGTAAGATCTGGGGATGTCAGAGAAATGTGTGTTCTGATTAGAGAATTTTTAAATTGCTGATGGTCAAGAAGGTTAAAGGGACATAGCAAGGACAAAGTATTACTCTAGGTCCTGGCAGAGAAACCTGGGTTCAGATTCCAGTTTTGCCACTGTTAGCAAGTGAACTTCTTCAAGCCTCAGCTTTCTCCATTGTAATATGGGGATAATAACAGAATGACTGAATTAAATTCCCTTGGAAAGTGCCTGGCTTAGTGCTTGGCAGCTGGATGATGTTCGGGTCATGTCAGGTCTGTTCCCTCCTGTCCTATTTTGGGGAACTTGTCAGGTCAACTCTATGTAAAGGGATGCTCTTTGCACAGAGGTCTGAGCAAGGGAGGTTTTCCTCTCTGTGCACTGACGGCTAGAATGAAACCTCTAATAAGATGGCAGAATATTCTGGCTCTCTTAAAACTGGCAAGGCAATCCAAGAGCCATGTTTACGTATGAGACCCCTGGAGGTGCTGTTCATCGGTTACTCACCACTGACGTTTATTGAAGACCAAGGGCTCAGGACCACTGATTGCACGAATGCCCACCCCTCTCATGTTTGTGGCACAGGTTAGAGGAGGAACCTGACCTCTAAGAACCTCTAGAGTTAAGAGCAAGATATCTTTGCTATCTAACAAGGAAGGTCTCCATTGGCTCTGGCTCAAGAGAATTGATTTTATTTGCTCTGATGATCATTTGTAGCTTCCAGGCACGTGACCTCCCCACCTGAGCTGATAAGCAGGAGACTGTCTTGCTCACTGGGACAATGCTGTCCCCTGAAGATTAGCTGCTTTAGGTCTGACAACAATGCAAAGAAATTCCTCTTTGGGGGCGGGTGGGTTTTATGAATCTCCTTCTGGGGTTAGAAAAGGTGGTCCATAAATGTTTTGTTTCCTTTGCCTATAGGAAGTTCTTCGCTGGTGGGGTTTGTAGAACAGATGTGCAGCTTTCTGGGAAGGTGGTGGTGATCACGGGCGCCAACACGGGCATCGGCAAGGAGACGGCCAGAGAGCTTGCTCGCAGAGGCAGGTCTTTCCCTTTGTCTCCACAGGGCAGGACCTCCTGCCTTTCTTGCTAGGAGCTCTGCTCACATTCCCTTATCTTTCCTCCTGGGCTTGGAGGTTGTGGCCAGGAACTCAAGGATCCTGGAGTTCAAGTCCAGCTGGGACACCAACTTACTCTACAGTTTGAAACCTTCCTGCCTGCCCCTTCCTTATTATATAAAATAAGGAAAACAGTGATGCCTGCGTATAATATTGGTCAGATTGTTTATTCTAAAAGGAGATCCTTAGCTATGGTAAATATAAAACCAGGGTTGTAAAAATCAGGGTTCCCAGCCTGGGCTGAAGCTGATAGCAAGGAGAATCCAGGAGTGGCAATATAGCCACTCATTGTTTTAAGAATGTTGAGGGGGGTGCTCTGCCCACCAGTCCCGAACTCACTTACTAAACTCTTCTCCAGCCCAGGCTCTGAACATGTAGTCTTCTGTTTGTTTTGGCCCTAGGAGCCCGAGTATACATTGCCTGTCGAGATGTACTGAAGGGGGAGTCTGCTGCCAGTGAAATCCGAGCTGGTACAACGAACTCCCAGGTGCTGGTACGGAAACTGGACCTATCTGATACCAAATCCATCCGAGCATTTGCTGAGGGCTTCCTGGCAGGTGAGGCCCCAATAGGTGGCTAGAAAGGCAGGAAGCTGGGTGTGGGAGTGGCTGCTCCACCCTGGACCATCTCTGACTGTAAAATCAGAACCATCATGGATCCCACTGGACAGGTTCTGCCGCATGAACTAGCAGGGCAGGGAACTGGCACAGGGACAGTGGGTGGACAGGTTAGGCAGGATCCTTATCATTCTCTTGCCTCAAAAGTGGAGATGTTGAAGGTGTCAGCTCCCTGTCTGGGCTTGCACCTTGGCATCAAGGTGTGGCCCTGATGCCACACTCTTCTTTGATTCTGAGAATTAGCGTTCTGTGGCTACAGGCACTAGAGGAAGTTGTGTTGCTGCTAATATTCTTCTGTATCTTGGAAAATGACCATCTCCCATCAAGGACTATGAAATCTATGAAGGACAGGGACCGTGTCTGTCTTATTTACCACTGTGTGCCCAGTGCCTAGCCCAGCCCCGAGTCAGTACTGAATACACATTTGCTGAATGAATGGATGAATAGTGTCCAGGAAGACAACAGCAACCAAAATTAGAAACCCAGTGACAGCGGTTACTGAATATCACTGAGATAGGCCCAAAGGCAAGGAACAAACACTCAGAAGTGGGACAGGCAGCTAACCACATGGTCTCCTTGGCTGTGCTCTTTAGAGGAAAAGCAGCTTCATATTCTGATCAACAATGCAGGAGTGATGCTGTGCCCGTATTCCAAAACGGCTGATGGTTTTGAAACCCACTTGGCAGTCAACCACCTGGGTGAGTATCTTTGAGTGAAAAGCAAGGCATACTGGTTTTTCCTTCATTATCTCTCTCCTAACCAGTACAAAAAAGAGAGCTCCTCTTACTCACACCATGAAGAAACCCCCCAAATTTGGAGATACCAGGAAGAAGAATGTCATTCTGAAGGGAACCATGGTAATGAAGACTTGCCAGGCAGGGCCAGATGTGGGGGTGCAGGGATCTTTGGCTGCAGGGGGTCAGTTACTGTAACAAGTAAACCAAGGGTTGGTCCATGGAGGAGGCAGACCTTCGAGACTTGAGGTATGAGAGAGGCTATGGTTCAGAGTTCAAGGCAATGGCTTTCATGAGGGTATCATGGAGCATGTTCTCTGATCAAAATCACGTGTTATTTTCCCTGAATATTTCATCCTTCCTTCGTCCATGGCCACAGCTGTGTGATCATAGCTAGAAGGGAGATGTCCAAAGCTCACAGTTGCCCCTGACTGGGGCAAGGGCAAAGGTACAAATAACTACAGATTACACCTGTATTGCCTTACCCACAGTCCAGCTCTGGCCCTTGCCTTGAGGACTCCACTAACTCAGACTGACTTACCCCTAGTGCTAAGTTGCTCATTGTATCAACGTGTTCACACCCAGAAGAGAGTGAGCTAGTGCTAAAGTCCTGTCATATGCCAGCTCTCACACCCAAGCCCAGGCTGCCAGTCCACTCTTAACTTCCCCACCCCTGGCTCTCCTCACAGGTCACTTCCTTCTCACCCACTTGCTCCTGGGGCGGCTGAAGGAGTCTGCCCCTGCACGGGTGGTGAACCTGTCGTCATTGGCCCACCATGCTGGCAAGATTCGCTTCCATGATCTCCAGGGTGAGAAGTACTACAACCGGGGTTTCGCTTATTGCCACAGCAAGCTGGCCAATGTGCTCTTCACTCGCGAGTTGGCCAAGAGGCTCAAAGGTGAGTCTAGAGAAAGGGCCAGAGTTAAGACGGCAAAAGCATGGGCTCAGCCCAGTTTCGAGGTTGGCAGAAACTTCTGAAGTCAGAACGTCAAGCATGCACATTTCAGTGGCAGCTCTGTGCACTAAGGAGAATGAGGTTACAAACAGAGTGAAAAATAAATGAGGTTATAAAACAGAGTCCTTGCCCTTGGGAAGGACTGTTAAAATTGAACAGGGGTCAGGAAAACCTATAAACCTTATGTGTTTTGTTACATCTTATTGGGTTGGCCAAAAAGCTCATTTGGGTTTTTCCATAACATCTTACAGAAGAACCTGAACGGACTTTTTGGTCAACCCAGTATTTCATATTTATAATCTCATCTGATTTTTAAAATAATTTTATTTATTTTTGACTGTGCTGAGTCTTCATTGCTGTGAGGGCTTTTCTCTAGTTGCGGAGAGTAGGGGCTACTCCCTAGTTGCAGTGTGCAGGCTTCTCATTGCGGTGGCTTCTTTTGTTGCAGACCGTGGGTTCTCGCGCACGCAGGCTTAGTAGTTGGGGCACATGGGCTCGTAGTTGCGGCTCCTGGGCTCTAGAGCACAGGATCAATAGTTGTGGCGCACAAGCCTAGTGGCTTCACAGCGTAAAGGATCCTGCTGGATCAGGGATCGAACTCATGTTTCCTGTATTGGCAGGCAAATTCTTTACCACTGAGCCACCAAGGAAGCCCTCATCTGATTTTTTTAATGACAACCTCTTGCAACAGACAGAATAGGTATTGTTTTTACTGTTTTATGGGTCCACACGGAGATTCAGAGAAGTGGCCGGCCCAAGATTATACAGCAAGTGAAGGACAAGGACTGGAATGTGGGGACTGAGATTTAAATCAGGTTGCTTCCTTCACTGGGCCTTCTGCTGAGGTTCACATGGTGAGCTGAGCTACAGAGCGGCCACTCGCTGCCTGGAGTCAGGGTTTCAGATACTTGAGTCTGAGTTTTTGCTCTGCCATATGTAGAGCCACGTGTATAAGCAAACATGTCCCTTCAATCTCCCTCAGCTGTAAGGGGAGGTGAGGCCACTCTTAATCCTATGATTCTATGCTCCCCTGGAGTTTGTGTTGAGCTGTTGACTTTGATATCTTTGAATCTAGAGGACCATTTGCTCTAGTGAATAAGCCAGAGTTTGGGAGAAATGGTATTTACTATCAGAACACAGAAAGTAGGAGAATCGGGTAACTCTGTTCAATGTCTTGTGGTGGCCTGGGTAGGAGGGGAGCTTGGGGGAGAATGGATACATGTATATGTGTGGCTGAGTCCCTTTGCTGTCCATCTGAAACTATCACAACACTGTTAATCAGCTATACTCCAATATAAAATAAAAAGTTAAAAAATACTAATAATGACAACAATAATTGAGAGTTTGTGTGTGGCATGTACTACTGATGTCTTTACTCATTTAATACAATATTCCTATGAGGTAAATGCTATTATTTTTCCCCTCCCTACAAAGGAAGAAATGAGCACAGATATCTTAAGAAACTTGGCTAAGCAGGATATATTATTCCTAAATGAGACAGGATTCAAATCCAGGCCGCTTGGAAGTCCATGTTCTTTGCTCTACATCAGGGTTCAGACCTTGGTTCTGCAACCTGCTAGGTGGGACCTTCCTTAACCTGTCTGATGAGAACTCAGTTTTCTTAGCTATAAGTGGGCTACTTAGTATTGCTTACCCCATGAACCGCTTTGAGAGTCAAATGAGATGACATGTAAAATATGTAGCACAGCCCTTGTATGTACTAAATACTAAAGACAGTAGAGGTAGCAGGGGTGTCTTAGGGGCCTGTCAGTAGCCCCCATAATATCCATCAACACCCCTCAACCTATGCTGCTACTGCTACCGCTGCTAAGTCACTTCAGTCATGTCTGACTCTGCGTGACCCCATAGACGTCAGCCCACCAGGCTCTCCTGCCCCTGGGATTCTCCAGGCAAGAACACTGGAGTGGGTTGCCATTTCCTTCTCCAATGCATGAAAGCAAAAAAGTGAAAGTGAAGTCGCTCAGTCGTGTCCGACTCTTAGCGACCCCATGGACTGCAGCCCTCAACCTATATGCTTTATCAAATGCGCTTGCCTGGCAAATGCAGTTTACAACAAGGTCCTGGCTTCCTACCTTCTAACAGAAATGTTACCCCTGAGACCCTCCCATAGAAATTCCAAAGATACCATTTAAGCCAAAGATTAAGATAACACCGAAACAGGGACTTCCCTGGTAGTCCAGGGACTTGACCTTCCAGTGCAGGCGGTATGGATCTGATTGCTGGTTGGGAGGTAAGATTTCATAGCCCCAAACACCAAAACATAAAACAGGATCAATATTGTAACAAATTAAAACTTTAAATAACCGTCTACATAAAAGAATCTTAAAAAGAAAAGATGACACTGAAATAGAAGGACCTTCAACCAAGCATTCCATCTGGCGCGTAGAAGGCTGAGAAAGTTATAGATCTTTCTGGAAAACATCGATGAATTACTTGTGAACTTCTACCTGGTGACTTAGTGGCTAAGCCACCACCACCACCTCCACCTGGCTAGAAGTGGTGTCTTTGGAACACAGGGGTTCCCGAGGCCCTTCTTGTCGCTTGTGCATGTTGGTGTAGGAGGTGAGCTGTTTTCCTGGCCTGGGAGTGTGTCTCTGGTCTAACTGTGCCCTCTTTGCCCTAGGCACGGGAGTCACCACCTACGCGGTGCACCCAGGCATCGTCCGCTCCGAGTTGGTCCGACACTCCTTCCTGCTGTGCCTGCTTTGGCAGCTCTTCTCCCCCTTCCTCAAGACGACGTGGGAGGGGGCCCAGACCAGCCTGCACTGTGCGCTGGCTGAGGGCCTAGAGCCCCTGAGCGGCAAGTACTTCAGGTGTGTAGCAGCTGTGTGCCTGACGGGGGAATCCAGATTCAGGTTGGGCCAGTAAACCAAGCGCTTTTACTTTTTAAAGGAAGCTTTGATTTGATACATAGGCTTCCCTGGTGGCTCAGTGGTAAAGAATGCAGGAAACGTAGGTTCAATCCCCAGGCCAGGAAGATTCCCTGGAGAAGGAAATGGCAACCCACTCCAGTATTCTGGCCTGGAAAATCCCATGGAGCCTGGCAGGCTACAGTCCATGGGGTCTCAACAGAGTCAGACATGACCTAGTGACTAAACAACAGCTTTGAAACTTGGTAAGAACTGGTTTCAACAACAACAACAAGAGTTGGTTTCATGGCTCTGTTTGAAGCCTGTGGGCCACATCCAGGTAAGCTTTGCAGAGCCTTTTTCTTTTTGCTGAAGCCTTTGGCTGACTTCCTTCATGAATTTTTAAATAGCACATATCACAAAGCTCCAGGGCAAAGCCACTGCTTCCCAGCGTGAATCCTGTCTCCCAGAGATGCCGAGATTGGCATTAACTGATGGAATATAAGAATAGACATTTTGTTGTCTACTAGATGAGCTAGTCTGGGGTCTGATCACCATCAGATTTCAAAGGATTGGTGAGCAGAAGTGACATTCTGTGGTCTCTGAAATAGTGGACCTCTGAGTAGTGGTCTCTGAAACCACTGCAAAGTGACACGAACATGTTACTCTGCTATACATTTGTTTTTAAAATATTTTATGCTATATATAAGACAGATAACCAACAAGGACCTATTATATGGCACAGGGAAAGCTACTCAGTATTCCGTGATAACCTTTATGAGAGAAGAACCTAAAAATGAATGAAGATATGTACATGTCTAACTGAATCCCTTTGCCACACACCTGTGCCTAACACAACACTGTAAACTTGACACCAAGAAAACTAAAATGTTTAAAAAGTCAATACAAAACCCAAAATATTTAAAAATTGCCTTTTAGTACAGTTAGTTTTCTTTTTATCTAATATATTTTATACAGTTAGAAATCTATTCCAAGGAGGAGGATGTGAACTTTTCCTGACTGTCCATTTTCACACCTGGATATTCACTCTCTTTCTCTGCCCTCCAGTGACTGCAAGAAGACCTGGGTGTCGCCCAGGGCCCGGAATAACAAAACGGCTGAGCGCCTGTGGAACGTCAGCTGTGAGCTTCTGGGAATCCAGTGGGAGTAGATCTGGTGGAAGAGGCACGGTTGTATCAGGCCGAGTCCACACCACGAGAAACGGGGACTGAGGAGAAGGCCTACCCTGCAGGCTTGTCCTGGCAGGCTGCTGTAGTGAACCCTGGCCTGTTCTGATATTCCTGACCCTTCTAGAAATCTTTGCACACCCAACACTCTCATGAGGCTGGCTTATGACATAAGATGGTCACACCTATAGAGCACTCTTCTCCAAGACTTACAGTCTCTTGGGCCAGGAGAATGGGGTGGATGCCAGGCTGGGCATGAGAATGGCAAAAGAACCTGGGAAACTGGGTCAGTTTCCTCACCAAGACCAGGAATGCCAGTTAGCACACTCAGCTGAGGGGATGAACATCAGTGTTACATCTTTCTAGGATCTACAGGCTCAAAGACTATTGACTGATCTCTTTCCTCTTTGTAATGCTAGTCTGGAGTCTGGACCAACTCAGGAGGATCTTGGCTCAACCTTGGCTGACTTTATTTCCTTCCTCTGAACATCCTGGAGCCGTAGTGTAAAGGCTCCAGTGTAAAGGCACAGGAGCCTGTTTTCTCATTCCAGTAGTTGTTTGTTTTTTTTTTTTTTAATTAAAAACAATTTTTTTCAGCTCTCAGATCAGATCAGTCGCTCAGTCGTGTCCGACTCTTTGCGACCCCATGAACCGCAGCACGCCAGGCCTCCCTATCCATCACCAGCTCTCGGAGGTCACTCAGACTCACATCCATCGAGTCAGTGATGCCATCCAGCCATCTCATCCTCTGTCGTCCCCTTCTCCTCCTGCCCTCAATCCCTCCCAGCATCAGAGTCTTCTCCAATGAGTCAACTCTTCGCATGAGGTGGCCAAAATACTGGAGTTTCAGCTTTAGCATCATTCCTTCCAAAGAAATCCCAGGGCTGATCTCCTTCAGAATGGACTGGGTGGATCTCCTTGCAGTCCAAGGGACTCTCAAGAGTCTTCTCCAACACCACAGTTCAAAAGCATCAATTCTTCGGCCTTCTTCACAGTCCAGCTCTCACATCCATACATGACCACAGGAAAGACCATAGCCTTGACTAGGCGAACCTTTGTTGGCAAAGTGATGTCTCTGCTTTTGAATATGCTATCTAGGTTGGTCATAACTTTCCTTCCAAGAAGTAAGCGTCTTTTAATTTCATGGCTGCAGTCACCATCTGTAGTGATTTTGGAGCCCAGAAAAATAAAGTCTGACACTGTTTCCACTGTTTCTCCATCTATTTCCCATGTAGTGATGGGACCAGATGCCATGATCTTCGTTTTCTGAATGTTGAGCTTTAAGCCAACCTTTTCACTCTCCACTTTCACTTTCATCAAGAGGCTTTTTAGTTCGTCTTCACTTTCTGCCATAAGGGTGGTGTCATCTGCATATCTGAGGTTATTGATATTTCTCCCGGCAATCTTTATTCCAGCTTGTGTTTCTTCCAGTCCAGCATTTCTCATGATGTTCTCTGCATATAAGTTAAATAAACATGGTGACAATATACAGCCTTGACATACTCCTTTTCCTATTTGGAACCAGTCTGTTGTTCCATGACCAGTTCTAACTGTTGCTTCCTGACCTGCATACAGATTTTCAGCTCTACTGAGATATAATTGACATATAACATTGTATAAGTTTGGACCTTCCCATTTTCAATCATGTAGATGGTTTCTTTTTCTAAAGAGTTGCCTTTGCCTCAATTTTAGAGAAAATAAAGACTGTGTATTTATCTTATTGCCTTATTTATTCTCTCAGGGTAGCAAGGGAGAAACAAAACCAACTTCAATGAGTAATATTTCACTTTCTCACCCACTGACCCATAATCTTCTTATAATACGTCCTCTAGGTACAGAATAAGATGGTTCAGTTGGGTGTTTTCTCAAGTTTCTTCCAGCTCTTACATTTTATTATTTAAGAAGTGGTAGGAGTGATTTAAATTATACAGATGCTGAGCTTCACTATAGATCAAGGTCAGAGGCAGTAGAGGACTTCATTTAATTTGATACATAAAGACAGAAAAATCAAGCTCTGATAAACCCTCTAATTAAAACCATAGATCTCTTCTCTTCTCGCCTCCCTGTTCTCATCTACTGTGGCCCTGGGTGACATGCTCCTTGCCTTAAGTGCTGAAGGTCATCAAGAAGAGACAGATGCCAAATTTTAAGTCAATTGATCCAAGAAATTATGTTATTGCTTCCAGTTTGAATGTATCCAAAGGGCATATCGGAGAAAGCAATGGCACCCCACTCCAGTACTCTTGCCTGGAAAATCCCATGGATGGCAGAGCCTGGTAGACTACAGTCCATGGAGTCGCGAAGAGTCAGACACAACTGAATGACTTCACTTTCACGCATTGGAGAAGGAAACGGCAACCCACTCCAGTGTTCTTGCCTGGAGAATCCCAGGGACGGGGGAGCCTGGTGGGCTGCCATCTATGGGGTCTCACAGAGTCGGATACGACTGAAGGGACTTAGCAGCAGCAGCAGCAAAAAGGGCATATGGTGACAAAAGTGCCCTTTCTTTCCATAGCAGGCAGACTTAAAAGACAGACAAGCAGGACTTGCCTGCTGGGCTAGTGGTTAAGAATCTACTTGCCAGCGCGGGGGACATGCGTTCAATGCCTGGTCCCAGAAGATTCCACATGCTGTGGAGCAACTAAGTCCATGTGCCCCAAATATGGAGCCCATGCCCTAGAGCTGGTGCTCCACAACAAGAAAACCCACCGTAATGAGAAGATTGCACATCGCAGTGAAGAGCAGCCCCCACTGGCTTCAACTAGAGAAAGTTTGCATGCAGCAAAAAAGACCCAGGGCAGTCAAAAATAAATAAAATAAATTTTTAAAAAATGAGGAAGCAAAAAACTATTTTACTAAGGACGTTTTCAAATAGATGAAACTAAATCAAATAGTGGACTTCCCTGGTGGCTCAATGGTAAAGAATCTGCCTGCCAATGCAGGAAACACAGGTTCGATCCCTGGGTTGGGAAGATCCCCTGGAGAAGGAATTGGCAATCTACTCCAGTATTCTTGCCTGGAAAATTCCATGGACAGAGGAGCCTGGTGGGCTATAGTCCATGGGGTCGCAAAGAGTCGGACATGACTGAGCGACTAAACAACAACGAGGCAAATAGTTTTGTGACTCTCCAGTTACCTACCTATCATCCAGCTTTAACAGTGTTAACATTTTGTCAATCCTGTTTCATCTATTTCCTCTTGACATTTTTTGGTGCTGGGGGTGGGGGCTGGGGGTTGGGGGAGAGTTGGGTAGATATTTTAAAACACATCCTGTCGCTTAGTCGCTCAGTCGTGTCTGGCTCTGTGTGACCCCATGGACTAAAGCCCATCAGGCTTCTCTGTCCATGAGATTCTCCAGGCAAGAATAGTGGAGTGTATTGCCCTGCTCTCCTCCAGGGGATTTTCCTGATCCAGGGATTGAACCCAGGTCTCCTACATTGTGGGCAGATTCTTTACCGTCAAGCCACCAGGGAAGCCCTTTGAAGCACATTCTGCTGCTGCTGCTGCTAAGTCACTTCAGTCGTGTCCGACTCCGCGTGACCCCATAGGCGTCAGCCCACCAGGCTCTCCTGCCCCTGGGATTCTCCAGGCAAGAAAACTGGAGTGGGTTGCCATTTCCTTCTCCAATGCATGAAAGCGAAAAAGTGAAAGTGAAGTCACTCAGTCGTGTCCGACTCTTAGCGACCCCATGGACTGCAGCCCACCAGGCTCCTCCATCCATGGGATTTTCCAGGCAAGAGTACTGGAGTGGGGTGCCATTGCCTTCTCCGGAAGCACATTCTAGACATCAAATATTCACCCATAAAGACTGTTATGTGCTTATCTCCATAACCTCCGTGTTTTACAAAGCGACAATACATTATCACTCCTAACGATATTAAGAAATCCTGAATCTCATTTATTAATAATACTCAGAGTTTCAGTTCCCCTGGTTGTCTCACAGATGTGTTTTTACTGTGGGTTTGTTCGAATCAGGGAAAGAGAAACGGTCCTTTTGAAGAAAAAGGAAGGTTTTCTTTGCAGAAGCCCCAGCAAGTCTGCCTGTGCTTTACTGGCTGGGAGGAATACTGGTTTCCCTCCTGAACTCATCACTAAGGCTAGGGATGAGCTATGTTCATTCCATTCAGTTCAGTCGCTCAGTTGTGTCCGACTCTGCGACACCATGAATCGCAGCACGCCAGGCCTCCTTGTCCATCACCACCCTGGAGTTTATTCAAACTCATGTCCATTGAGTCAGCGATGCCATCCAACCATTTCATCCTCTTCTCTTCCCGCCTTCAATCTTTCCCAGCATCAGGGTCTTTTCAAATAAGTCAGTTCTTTCCATTGGGTGGCCAAAGTATTAGAGTTTCAGCTTCAGCATGAGTCTCTACAATGAATATTCAGCATTGATTTACCTTAGGATGGACTGGTAAGATCTCCTTGCAGTCCAAGGGACTCTCAAGAGTCTTCTCCAACACCACAGTTCAAAAGTATCAATTCTTCTGCGCTCAGCTTTCTTTATAGTCCAACTTTCACGTCCATACATGACTACTGGAAAAATCATAGCCTTGACTAGACGGACTTTGTTAGCAAAGTAATGTCTCTGCTTTTTAATATGCTGTCTAGGTTGGTCATAACTTTCCTTCCAAGGAGGAAGTGTCTTTTAATTTCATGCTGCAGTCACTATCTGCAGTGGTTTTGGAGCCTCCTCAAAATAAAGTCTGACACTGTTTGCACTGTTTCTCCATCTATTTCCCATGAAGTGATGGGACCAGATGCCATGATCTTCGTTTTCTGAATGTTGAGCTTTAAGCCAACTTTTTCACTCTCCTCTTTCATTCTCATCAAGAGTCTTGTTAGTTCCTCTTCACTTTCTGCCATAAGGGTGGTGTCATCTGCATATCTGAGGTTGTTGATATTTCTCCCAGCAATCTTGATTCCAGCTTGTGCTTCCTCCAGCCCAGCATTTCTCATGATGTACTCTCAGTTCAGTTCAGTTCAGTTCAGTTGATCAGTCGTGTCCAACTCTTTGAGACTCCATGAATTACAGCATGGCAGGCCTCCCTGTCCATCACCAACTCCTGGAGTTCACTCAGACTCATGTCCATCGAGTCAGTGATGCCATCCAGCCATCTCATCCTCTGTCGTTCCCTTCTCCTCCTGCCCCCAATCCCTCCCAGCATCAGAGTCTTTTCTAATGAGTCAACTCTTCGCATGAGTTAGCCAAAGTACTGGAGTTTCAGCTTTAGCATCATTCCTTCCAAAGAACACCCAGGACTGATCTCCTTCAGAATGGACTGGTTGAATCTCCTTGCAGTCCAAGGGACTCTCAAGAGTCTTCTCCAACACCACAGTTCAAAAGCATCAATTCTTCGGCGCTCAGCCTTCTTCACAGTCCAGCTCTCACATCCATACATGACTACTGGAAAAACCATAGCCTTGACTAGACGGACCTTTGTTGGCATAGTAATGTCTCTGCTTTTGAATATGCTATCAAGGTTGGTCATAACTTTTCTTCCAAGGAGTAAGTGTATTTTAATTTCATGCTGCAGTCACCATCTGCAGTGATTTTGGAGCCCAGAAAAATAAAGTCAGCCACTGTTTGCACTGTTTCCCCATCTATTTCCCATGAAGTGATGGGACCAGATGCCATGATCTTCGTTTTCTGAATGTTGAGCTTTAAGCCAACCTTTTCACTCTCCACTTTCACTTTCATCAAGAGGCTTTTGAGTTCCTCTTCACTTTCTGCCACAAGGGTGGTGTCATCTGCATATCTGAGGTTATTGATATTTCTCCCGGCAATCTTGACTCCAGCTTGTGCTTCCTTCAGCCCAGTGTTTCTCATGATGTACTCTGCATATAAATTAAAGAAGCAGGGTGACAATATACAGCCTTCACATACTCCTTTTCCTATTTGGAACCAGTCTGTTGTTCCATGTCCAGTTCTAACTGTTGCTTCCTGACCTGCATACAGATTTCTCAAGAGGCAGATCAGGTGGTCTGGTATTCCCATCTCGTTCAGACTTTTCCACAGTTTATTGTGATCTACACAGTCAAAGGCTTTGGCATAGTCAATAAAGCAGAAATAGATGTTTTTCTGGAACTCTCTTACTTTTTCCATGATCCAGCGGATGTTGGCAATTTGATCTCTGGTCTCTCTGCCTTTTCTAAAACCAGCTTGAACATCTCAATGTTCATGGTTCATGTATTGCTGAAGCCTGGCTTGGAGAATTTTGAGCATTACTTTACTAGCGTGTGAGATGAGTGCAATTGTGCGGTAGATTGAGCATTCTTTGGCATTGCCTTTCTTTGGGATTGGAATGAAAACTGACCTTTTCCAGTCCTGTGGGCACTGCTGAGTTGTCCAAATTTGCTGGCATATTAAGTGCAGCACTTTCACACCATTATCTTTCAGGATTTGGAATAGCTCAACTGGAATTCCATCACCTCTACTAGCTTTTTTTGTAGTGATGCTTTCTAAGGCCCACTTGACTTCACATTCCAGGATGTCTGGCTCTAGGTCAGTGATCACACCATCATGATTATCTGGGTCATGAAGATCTTTTTTGTACAGTTCTTCTGTGTATTCTTGCCACCTCTTCTTAATATCTTCTGCTTCTGTTAGGTCCATACCATTTCTTTCCTTTATCGAGCCCATCTTTGCAGGAAATGTTAGGCTAATCACTATCCACCCCTGGAGCCAGTGTTCATTCCATCTCACCCCACCCCATATCACCTGTGGGAAAGAATAGTAGTTCACAGAAAGCCTTTATATAATTAGGATTCGCTATCGTGGCTTAAAGCTCAACATTCAGAAAACTAAGATCATGGCATCTGGTCCCATCACTTCATGGGAAATAGATGGATAAACAGTGGAAACAGTGTCAGACTTTATTTTTTGGGCTCCAAAATCACTGCAGATGGTGATTGCAGCCATGAAATTAAAATACATTACTCCTTGGAAGGAAAGTTATGATCAACCTAGATAGCATATTAAAAAGCAGAGACATTACTTTGCCAACAAAGGTCCGTCTAGTCAAGGCTATGATTTTTCCAGTGGTCATGTACAGATGTGAGAGTTGGACAATAAAGAAAGCTGAGCACTGAAGAATGGATGCTTTTGAACTGTGGTGTTGGAGAAGACTCTTGAGAGTCCCTTGGACTGCAAAGAGATCCAACCAGTCCATCCTAAAGGAGATCAGTCCTGGGTGTTCATTGGAAGGACTGATGCTGAAGCTGAAACTCCAATACTTTGGCCACCTCATGCGAAGAGTTGACTCATTGGAAAAGACCCTGATCCTGGGAGGGTTTTGGTGCAGGAGGAGAAGGGGACGACAGAGGATGAGATGGCTGGATGGCATCACAGACTCGACGGACATCAGTTTGAGTGAACTCTGGGAGTTGGTGATGGACAGGGAGGCTTGGCGTGCTGCGGTTCATGGGGTCACAAAGAGACGGACACGACTGAGTGACTGAACTGAACTGATCTTCCCAATAACCCCCTAGGGTAGGTGCTATTGTTATCTCTGTGTTATAATGAGGCACAGAGAAGTTAAGCAGCTTGCCAAAGTCACACACCTGGTAAGTGGTAGAGTGGGCCCAGATAGTCCGTGTCTAGAACCTGGAATCTTAACAAGTGGAGGAAGCAACAAAGTCCCTCAAGGATAAATGTCGGAATGGGAATGAACAGGGTAGAGAATGCTGGGAATACAACCAATGTATGTTCACTACTGGGACCTCTAATCTCTGCTTCATAGGCTATTGGGTCCAATGGAAAATGCTTTGTGAAGAATGAAGGGGAAAAGAGGAGAGAAGAAAAACAACAGGAAAAGACAATGCAAGGGTGGGAGGCAGGGCTGGCAGAGAGCACACCAGGCATTGACGACCCTGGATGTCTTCTCTAGGCTGGAGGAACACACTTAAATCAGAAACCAGGTGCACGGAATGTGGAAGCAAGCAGGCAGGGCTGCTTTTGGGGACAATTATAACCGGGAGGGTGAAAGCCACACCTGTGTGTTCCTGTGAATGTCAAGCAGTGCAGTGGAAACACTAAGGCAAGAGGGGTGCACTTGAGGCCTTTATGCACATCAGAGGGAGCTGGCTGTAAATGGGAGAAACAAAGCCGTGCAAGGGCTGCAAGGCTTTGATGCCAGCTGCCATATCTAGGCAACACACTGGCCTTGATATTGGCCTAGTGCACGCATGCTCAGTCATGTCCGACTCTGTGCAACCCTATGGACTCTAGCCCACCCAGCTCCTCTGTCCATGGGATTTTCCAGGCAAGAATACTGGAGTGGATTGCCATTTCCTTCTCCAGGAGATCTTCCCGATCCAGAGGATTGAACCGGTGTCTCCTGCACTGACAAGCAGATTCTTTACCACCAAGCCACTTGGGACCATGGTTCTGGAATAAACTCGCTCACAGGTTGGGTTCCTCCACTTTCACACATAGTCGTTTTCAACAAATCTATGGTTGCCAAGGGCTTCCCTTGTAGCTTAGTTGATAAAGAATGCCCCTTCTATGCAGGGGACCCAGGTTGGATTTCTGGGTCGGGAAGATCTCCCTGGAGAAGGAAACTAAACCCACTCTAGAATTCTTGCCTAGAGAATCTCATGGACAGAGGAGCCTGGCAGGCTACAGTCCATGGGGTTGCAAGAGTTGGACATGACTTAGTGACTAAACCACCACCTTGGCTGCCAAAGGGAAAAGGGGAGGGAGAGGGACGAATTAAGAGTGTGAAACTAACATACATACACCACTGTACACAAAACAGGCTTCACTGGTGGCTCAGATGGTAAAGAATCTGCCTGCAATGTGGGAGATCTGGGTTTGATCCCTGAGTTGGGAAGATCCCCTGGAGGAAGGCATGGCAACCCACTCCAGTATTCCTGCCTGGAGAATCCCCGTGGACAGAGAAGCCTGGTGGGCTACTGTTCATGGGGTTGCAAAAAGTTGGACATTACTGAAGCGCCTAAGCATAGCACATATAAAAAACAGAGAAACAACAGAGATTTTCTGTATAGCACAGGGCACTATATTTAATGTCTTATAATAGCCTCTACTGGAAAAGAATCTGAAGCTGGACACCCAAACCAAAGCAATATTTTAAATCAACTATAGTTTAATAAATAGAATTAAAAAATAAAACCAAATGCAGTCATGTTTATTAAAGTGGAATCTTCTCTCTATGGAACATATTTTTCACATAACAAAATGCTAGCCCATTCAAAAGATTGTTCTTTAAAATATATGGAATCCTTACAGTATGTGTGTGTTTGGAATCCTTTGGGCTATTACATTTTATACTTTTTTTGTGTTTGGCAGACTTTTTGCTAGTACAGTTGGCTTAACAAAGGTTATCCAATTCTTGCGTGCTAAGTCACTCAGTTGTGTCTGACTCTTTGCGATCCCATGGACTGGAGCCTTCTAGGCTCCTCTGTCCATGGGATTCTCCAGGTAAGGATACTGGAGTGGGTTGCCATTTCCTACTCCAGTCTAATTCTTGACTTGTGTCAAATACCCGAAATCTGAAAAACCTCTTTGTATGTTCTCTGAGACTCAAGGGCTTTCCCCGTGGCTCAGATGGTGAAGAATCTGCCTGCAGTGCTGAAGACCCAGTTTAAATCCCTCACTTGAGAAGACCCCCTGGAGAAGGGAATGGCAACCCAAACCAGTATTATTACCTGGAGGACCCCATGGACAGAGGAGCCTGGCAGGCTACAGTTCATGGGGTCACAAAGAGTTGGACATGACTGAGCAACTAAGACTGTAAGAGACTCAGAAAGCTTGGGACCAATTGCTGGGGGCAGGGTGCTGATAATCTCAGTCTAGAGTACAGGGCCTGGGGCATAGCAACCGAATGGGGCCTAGGACTCAGGGCCAAGACAGAAGCTTGAATATAGAATCCTCAGGGCCTGTAAATGCTAGAAGCGGCGCATCTAATTTGGGGAGGCAGATGTAAACAATCTGAGTGGGACTCTGACACCCAAGAGGGAGGGACTTGTCTCCCCTACAGCCTAATGGTCTTAGGAACTTTGTGGGCTCATGGTTGAGGGTCATGATGTTTGTTGGAGAAATCTATCCCCTTGAATTCTAGGGTGGGGATTGGGGAGAGTGCATTCCCTACATTATCACCTAACCCTGGTCTCTGGAAAACACAGAAGTTGCCCCAATCCTACTTCCCTAATCATAACTTCCATACTGTAGATCCCCTTACTTCCTGAAGAGCGACTCAACCAGAGCATTCCCCCTTTTCCGCCATCCACGGGAAGTGGCACAGCTCAACCAGCCCAAAGTGGTTAGGCTGTGGTGGTTCTCCTGACCACAGTGCTACACGGCTTCTCACTGAAAGAAGTCTGGGAAATATTATTTGGCCAGGGAAGATATTTTAAATCAGAAGTTTTCTCTCCCATCCTATTGTTGGGTGCATTAATACCTAACAGTAGTGATGCCAACTATGGGAGAGCTGAGAAGAAAAGAAGGCAAAAAAGAGAAAAAAAGAAAGAAAGGAAAAAAGAAAAGAGGTGTGGGTATTGACTTCATGGGTTGTTGGTATTTTTCGGCTACTGTTTCCCTTGTTTGGATTTTAGTCTCCATCACTGCTCATGGCCTTAGTCTCCCATGAGACCCAGCCTCCCTCAGCGTTTGCTCCTCTTTTGGAAGCCTCTCGTGCTCAGGCTTCATTACGTCTCTGTGTGACTTTCTGCCCCCAAATATTGTCTTCTCTGTTCAGCCTGGGCAAGAACAAGTACCAGCCTTGACCTCTTGTTATGTTTCCAGAAGAGACTTGCCCCCACATTCACTGCCATGCAAAGGAAAGGCTTTGGCCCAACACAAACGAGGCTGGGGAATCTGGTGGCTGAGTCACCCTTCTACCATCTCATCTCTGCGCCTTAGCTTCTTCTGTGACCACAGAGTCATTTCCCTTCCATTCCACTTGTGCTATGGATATGCCTTCCAGCCTGGTAGAATGCCTCTTAGTGTACAGGAGACAAAACTGCAGATGAGGGCTCAGGAATGAGAATCACTGTGGATTTCTCTTCTTCTTGGTGCCTCTCTAGCCGCCCCAGGTCACTGCCTTCACTAGTCTTCGTTTCTTTTATGCTCTGAGATGCTCAGCTAGCCTAGCCCAGGTAAGGAAAAATCTTTCCCTTTGGCTCCACTGAGATTGGCTTAAATTTCTAAAAAATAAAACTTGTCCGAGACACTAAAGAGAAAGGAAATCAAAGAGACATGAGAGTAGAAAAGCAAAAGTCCCAGAGCACAGATTACCTAAGGGCTGACCAGCTGCTGCACATCACCTTGTTGGCACTTGGTCCTTTTCCAAGTCAAATCTGTGCTATGTGTCACCATGCCTCCAAGCCCAGGAGGATCTGCCTTGTATGTTTGGCCTCTTTTATAGGATACACACTCACTTTGAGAAATCGTAGGCAAAAAACAAAACATGGAATACCTTCCTCATAAATTCAAGGAAGGACTGAAACTGGAAAGTGGGAAAGGGCAGGAATAGGTCTCAAAAACAACTAGAACTCAAGCATCAGAATCACCACACTCCTATACTGGGCCTTTCTCTAGATGTGGGCTTCATTTCAGAGTAAGTGGCAAGACACTGAGCTGTTGAAAACTCTCAAGCTTTACACCTTGTGGTTTTTACCATTGAAGAGGTACTGTAGCTACTTTTTATTTTTAGTGTCTAACGAATCTCAGGTTTGGCTAGGAAGCATTCAGCTATGGTAAGGGAGGGAAGAATCATGTGAGAATGTGAGAGCTGCAGATGTTGCATTTCAAATTAGGGAGAAAAACGTGGACTGTTGAATACATGGAGTTGAACATACAGTTCTCCAAGTGAAAACATAGGGTTAGAGTTCCTGTCTCACACCATTCTAAAAACAGGTATACTAGAGGGATTAAAAAAAATGGATTAGAGGAAAATATAAGAATATATCTTAAAGATCTTAGAAGAGGGAAGATCTTTTTGAGACTTGAAAAGCAAGAAGCATACAGGAAAAGAGGGATATACCTAAAAAGCACGCCTTAAAAAGTTTAAGTCAAAAGTCAAGTGACGTTGATGAGTATACTTGTAATTCAAGTCAAGTATCCTGGGAGATTGACTTTGAGATGGACATTGTCATACAAGGAGTCTGTGGGGATTTCTCTTGGGATCAGTGTCTATGGTGGAGGGATGCTAATAGGGTTGGGCAAAAGGGGTGTGGAATTGTGGGGCAGTTCTGATCCCACTGGGAGTGCTGGAACTGAGTTGTCCTGAATTGAGCAGAGGAGGTTGACCCCCCCACACACACCAGATGTGGGCAGTGTCCAGGAAGTGGGCATGATCTGGGTGAGGACTCTCTGGTGAAGGCATGTTCTAGAGAGAGACTCAGCTGTGAACTATCAGCTATGCTCTCAGCATCTAGGGGGATAGAGGCTTTGTTTCCTTTTTGTTTCTGTTTATTTCATTATTTATTTTTGGCTGTGCTGGTCTTCCTCACTGCATGTGGGCTACTCTCTAGTTGTGGTGTGAGGGTTCTCACTGTGGTGGCTTCTCCTGTTGGGGAGCACAGGCTCCAGGGCTCAGTATCTGTGGTGCATGGCTTAGTTACCCTGCAGCATGTGGTTATCTTCCTGGACTAGGGATAGAACCTGTGTCTCTTGCATTGGCAGGTAGATTCTTAACCACTGGACCATCGGGGAAGTCCAGGTCTTCATTTCTGAAATGAAGACCCTGGTTGGCACCCCACAGCATCTACTGTACTGATATATAGATCAGTACTCATTTAGAGAAATTTTACTTGTCAATTAAGATAGGACATAGTACCCAACAGACCACTTTGCAAAAGGTATTAATAGAAAATTTGCATAAGAAATAAAAATGGTCTCTACACCTTAGTAATAATCAGGGGACTACAGATCAAAACAAAATGCCATAATGTAATTTTTCAGTCATCAGATTGTCAAAAATTAGATTGCTTAACAAATTTTGGCAAAAGTCTATGAAATAGATATTTTTATATACTGCTGATATGAGCAGAAGAAATGGAGAAGCCAATTCTCAGAGATTTACTTCTTACTATCTGCAGTAACATTACTAGTAGTTATTTTTTATAAGAAATAAAAATAAATACTAACATTCAGATCAGATCAGCCGCTCAGTCGTGTCCGGCTCTTTGCGACCCCATGAACCGCAGCACGCCAGGCCTCCCTGTCCATCACCAGCTCCCGGAGGTCACTCAGACTCACATCCATCAAGTCAGTGATGCCATCCAGCCATCTCATCCTCTGTCGTCCCCTTCTCCTCCTGCCCTCAATCCCTCCCAGCATCAGAGTCTTCTCCAATGAGTCAACTCTTCGCACGAGGTGGCCAAAATACTGGAGTTTCAGCTTTAGCATCATTCCTTCCAAAGAAATCCCAGGATTGATCTCCTTCAGAATGGACTGGTTGGATCTTCTTGCAGTCCAAGGGACTCTCAACAGTCTTCTCCAACACCACAGTTCAAAAGCATCAATTCTTCGGTGCTCAGCCTTCTTCACAGTCCAGCTCTCACATCCATACATGACCACAGGAAAGACCATAGTCTTGACTAGGCGAACCTTTTTTGGTAAAGTGATGTCTCTGCTTTTGAATATGCTATCTAGGTTGGTCATAACTTTCCTTCCAAGGAGTAAGCGTCTTTTAATTTCATGGCTGCAGTCACCATCTGCAGTGATTTTGGAGCCCAGAAAAATAAAGTCTGACACTGTTTCCACTGTTTCTCCATCTATTTCCCATGTAGTGATGGGACCAGATGCCATGATCTTCGTTTTCTGAATGTTGAGCTTTAAGCCAACCTTTTCACTCTCCACTTTCACGCTCAACAAGAGGCTTTTTAGCCCCTCTTCACTTTCTGCCATAAGAGTGGTGTCATCTGCATATCTGAGGTTATTGATATTTCTCCCAGCAATCTTGATTCCAACTTGTGTTTCTTCCAGTCCAGCATTTCTCATGATGTACTCTGCATATAAGTTAAATAAACATGGTGACAATATGCAGCCTTGACGTACTCCTTTTCCTATTTGGAACCAGTCTGTTGTTCCATGACCAGTTCTAACTGTTGCTTCCTGACCTGCATACACATTTCTCAAGAGGCAGATCAGGTGGTCTGGTATTTCCATCTCTTTCAGAATTTTCCATAGTTTATTGTGATCCACACAGTCAAAGGCTCTGGCATAGTCAATAAAGCAGAAATAGATGTTTTTCTGGAACTCTCTTGCTTTTTCCATGATCCAGCGGATGTTGGCAATTTGATCTCTGGTTCCTCTGCCTTTTCTAAATCCAGCTTGAACATCAGGAAGTTCACGGTTCACATATTGCTGAAGCCTGGCTTGGAGAATTTTGAGCATTACTTTACTACCGTGTGAGATGAGTGCAATTGTATGGTAGTTTGAGCATTCTTTGGCATTGCCTTTCTTTGGGATTGGGATGAAAACTGACCTTTTCCAATCTTGTGGCCACTGCTGAGTTGTCCAAATTTGCTGGCATATTGAGTGTAGCACTTTCACAGCATCCTCTTTCAGGATTTGGAATAGCTCCACTGGAATTCCATCACCTCCACTAGCTTTGTTCGTAGTGATGCTTTCTAAGGCCCACTTGACTTCACTTTCCAGGATGTCTGGCTCTAGGTGAGTGATCACACCATCATGATTATCTGGGTCGTGAAGCTCTTTTTTGTACAGTTCTTCTGTGTATTCTTGCCACCAACATTATGCCACATAAACACTATTCCTTATGTTTGAAGAGGCATTGTTTGTACTAGGAAAGAATTGGAAACAACCCAGAAGTCCATCAGCTGGGGAAAACTAAATGATCTTTGGTGTAATCACACAATGAATTAGTACACTTGCATTTGGGATAATTACTCCTAAAAATAATTGCACACATACACAACACTATATATATATATATTCATATAAATTGATGAGTTGCAGAATGATGAATATGTGCAGATGATGAGATTCATATTACAAAATTATACACTCATGTAACTTGATATCATATATCTTCTATGGGTACATATATAAGTATACAAATGCACAGGAAAAGGTCTAAAACCAAATGTAATGAACACACAAGAGAAATTGCTCTTTAAGAATTGATGGAAAATAATATTTCAATTAAAAAAAAGAATATTTTCATATTTTATTTGGAAATTAAAAATTAGTGGTTTCAGCAGATGCTGTTGGCTACTGCTGTCACTGTGACCATGATTAACCTATTGCAGTGTTCTCAGCCCTGAAAAGTGAAAATGAAGTCTCTTAGTTGTGTCCGACTCTTGAGCAACGTTATGGACTGTAGCCCCCCAGGCTCCTTCGTCCTTGGGATTTCCCAGGCAAGAATACTGGAGTGGGTTGCCATTTGCTTCTGCAGGGGATCGTCCCTACCTAGGGATCAAACCCGGGCCTAACTACATTTTATTTAAAAAAAATTTTATTTAACTGATCTGGGTCTTAATCGTGGCCTGTGGGATCTACTTCCCTGACCAGGGATCAAACCTGGAGCCCCCTGTGCTAGGAGTCTGTGAACTGCTGCTCCAAGACAATCATGGTGAGCACATTTCTCTTGCAAGTGACTGACTGTGAAAACCACATGTGCCTCAATCATGGGATGTGGAAGCTTCTAGGAGAGGCATTCCTCACTGATCAAAAAGTGAGACACATGAAGAAATTTTCTGTCTTTTTCTGCTATACATTGTCATGGCCGAATGTTGCATCTCAATCTATAACAATTACCTTGAGTCATAATTGGAGCTGAGTGAGACGGGGAGGGCGGGAGGGAGGCTCGAGAGGGAGGGGATGTACATATTAGCTGATTCATGTTGTTGTACAGCAGAAGCTAACACAACAATTGTAAAGCAATTAGACTCTGATTAAAAAATTTTTAAATGTATAATTTGAAAAAAATAAGTGGAGCTGAGCTGGCCCAAAGACCAAGTTCACATGCTTAAGATAGTAGAGGGAAAGAAAAAAAGAAGCTGGGTCGCTGACAGTAAAGTAATAAATCACTAAATTAGCCAAGATTGGAGTGCCCTCCCTTGAGGCTTGTTACATAACACCATAAATTGTCTTTATTATTGAAGTCTATGTCCTAACTGACACTATAGTATTATGTTGAGTATTATAAAATTGCTGACAATGAAAGTGTTAGTTGCTCAGTTATGTCCTACTCTTTTGTGACCCCATGGACTGTAGCCCACCAGACTCTTCGTCCATGGAATTCTTCAGGCAAGAATACTAGAGTGGGTAGCCATTCCCTTCTCCAGGGGATCTTCTCAACCCAGGGATAGAACCCAGGTCTCTTGAATTGCTGGCAGATGCTTTATCATCTGAGCCATCTACTTTTTAACCTACTTTTTTCCATTGTCACTGCTGATCTAAGGCGGATGCCTCCCTGAGTTACTTTTATCACCTTTAACTTCCTTCTGTTTCATTGTATTTTTCTCCACTCCAAAGATCTGTCATCTTTCATTGATTTTAGTATCCCCAGTGATAACTTATCTAACATCCTAGCACAGAACCTTAATAGTCCTGTTTTACTTTTACACAATTAAGAGCGCTTCGCCTTCCCGCGACCGGCGCACAATTAAGAGCGCTGCGCCGGCTGCGTCGCGCACTAAGAGCGCGGCCGAGAAGAGCTACCCCACGACCGAGGAAGGACAGCGGTGAGGGCCAGCGCACTAAGCACGGCCGAGAAGAGCTACCCCACGACCGAGGTCAGGAAGGGCGGCGGTGAGGAGAGACCCCTCGTCCAAGGTAAGGTGCGATGGCTGTGCTTCGCTGGCCGGGAGCAGCCGGGACGAGATACCCCACGCCCAAGGTAAGAGAAACCCAAATAAGACAGTAGGTCTTGAGAGAGGGCATCAGAGGGCAAATACACTGAAACCATTCTCACAGAAAACTAGTCAATCTAATCACACCAGGACCACACCCTTGTCTAACTCAATGAAATTAAGCCATACCCGTTGGGCAACCCAGGATGGGCGGGTCATGGTGGAGAGATCTGACAGGGTGTGGTCCACTGGAGAAGGGAATGGCAAACCACTTCAGTATTCTTGCCTTGAGAACCCCATGAACAGTATGAAAAGGCAAAATAATAGGATACTGAAAGAGAAACTCCCCAGGTCAGTAGGGGCCCAATATGCTACTGGAGATCAGTGGAGAAATAACTCCAGAAAGAATGAAGGGATGGAGCCAAAGCAGAAAGAATACCCAGCTGTAGATGTGTCTGGTGATAGAAGCAAAGTCCGATGCTGTAAAGAACAATATTGCATAGGAACCTGGAATGTCAGGTCCATAAATCAAGGCAAATTGGAAGTGGTCAAACAAGAGACGGCAAGAGTGAATGTTGACATTCTAGGAGTTAGCAAACTAAAATGGACTGGAATGGGTGAATTTAACTCAGAGGACCATTATATCTACTACTGTGGGCAGGAATCCCTCAGAAGAAATGGAGTGGCCATCATGGTCAACAAAAGAGTCCGAAATGCAGTACTTGGATGCAATCTCAAAAACGACAGAATGATCTCTGTTCGTTTCCAAGGCAAACCATTCAATGTCACAGTGATCCAAGTCTATGCCCCAACCAGTAATGCCGAAGAAGCTGAAGTTGAACGGTTCTATGAAGACCTACAAGACCTTTTAGAACTAACACCCAAAAAAGATGTCCTTTTCATTATAGGGGACTGGAATGCAAAAGTAGGAAGTCAAGAAACACCTGGAGTAACAGGCAAATTTGGCCTTGGAATATGGAATGAAGCAGGGCAAAGACTAACAGAGTTTTGCCAAGAAAATGCACTGGTCATAGCAAATACCCTCTTCCAACAACACAAGAGAAGACTCTATACATGGACATCACCAGATGGTCAACACCGAAATCAGATCGATTATATTCTTTGCAGCCAAAGATGGAGAAGCTCTATACAATCAGCAAAAACAAGACCAGGAGCTGACTGTGGCTCGGACCATGAACTCCTTATTGCCAAATTCAGACTGAAATTGAAGAAAGTAGGGAAAACCACTAGACCATTCAGGTATGACCTAAATCAAATCCCTTATGATTATACAGTGGAAGTGAGAAATAGATTTAAGGGCCTAGATCTGATAGATAGAGTGCCTGATGAACTATGGAATGAGGTTCGTGACATGGTACAGGAGACAGGGATCAAGACCATCCCCATGGAAAAGAAATGCAAAAAAGCAAAATGGCTGTCTGGGGAAGCCTTACAAATAGCTGTGAAAAGAAGAGAAGCAAAAAGCAAAGGAGAAAAGGAAAGATATAAACATCTGAATGCAGAGTTCCAAAGAATAGCAAGAAGAGATAAGAAAGCCTTCTTCAGCGATCAATGCAAAGAAATAGAGGAAAACAACAGAATCGGAAAGACTAAGGATCTATTCAAGAAAATCAGAGATATCAAAGGAACATTTCATGCAAAAATGGGCTCGATAAAGGACAGAAATGGTATGGACCTAACGGAAGCAGAAGATATTAAGAAGAGGTGGCAAGAATACACAGAAGAACTGTACAAAAAAGAGCTTCACGACCCAGATAATCATGATGGTGTGATCACTGACCTAGAGCCAGACATCCTGGAATGTGAAGTCAAGTGGGCCTTAGAAAGCATCACTACGAACAAAGCTAGTGGAGGTGATGGAATTCCAGTCGAGCTATTCCAAATCCTGAAAGAGGATGCTGTGAAAGTGCTACACTCAATATGCCAGCAAATTTCGACAACTCAGCAGTGGCCACAAGATTGGAAAAGGTCAGTTTTCATCCCAATCCCAAAGAAAGGCAATGCCAAAGAATGCTCAAACTACCGCACAGCTGTACTCATCTCACACGGTAGTAAAGTAATGCTCAAAATTCTCCAAGCCAGGCTTCAGCAATATGTGAACCGTGAACTTCCTGATGTTCAAGCTGGATTTAGAAAAGGCAGAGGAACCAGAGATCAAATTGCCAACATCCGCTGGATCATGGAAAAAGCAAGAGAGTTCCAGAAAAACATCTATTTCTGCTTTATTGACTATGCCAGAGCCTTTGACTGTGTGGATCACAATAAACTGTGGAAAATTCTGAGAGAGATGGGAATACCAGACCACCTGATCTGCCTCTTGAGAAATCTGTATGCAGGTCAGGAAGCAACAGTTAGAACTGGTCATGGAACAACAGACTGGTTCCAAATAGGAAAAGGAGTACGTCAAGGCTGCATATTGTCACCCTGCTTATTTAACTTATATGCAGAGTACATCATGAGAAATGCTGGACTGGAGGAAACACAAGCTGGAATCAAGATTGCTGGGAGAAATATCAATAACCTCAGATATGCAGATGATACCACCCTTATGGCAGAGTGAAGAGGAACTCAAAAGCCTCTTGATGAAAGTGAAAGTGGAGAGTGAAAAGGTTGGCTTAAAGCTCAACATTCAGAAAACGAAGATCATGGCATCTGGTTCCATCACTACATGGGAAATAGATGGAGAAACAGTGGAAACAGTGTCAGACTTTATTTTTCTGGGCTCCAAAATCACTGCAGATGGTGACTGCAGCCATGAAATTAAAAGACGCTTACTCCTTGGAAGGAAAGTTATGACCAACCTAGATAGCATATTCAAAAGCAGAGACATCACTTTGCCAACAGAGATTTGCCTAGTCAAGGCTATGGTCTTTCCTGTGGTCATGTATGGATGTGAGAGCTGGACTGTGAAGAAGGCTGAGCACCAAAGAATTGATGCTTTTGAACTGTGGTGTTGGAAAAGACTCTTGAGAGTCCCTTGGACTGCAAGGAGATCCAACCAGTCCATTCTGAAGGAGATCAGCCCTAGGATTTCTTTGGAGGGAATGATTCTGAAGCTCAAACTCCAGTATTTTGGCCACCTCGTGCGAAGAGTTGACTCATTGGAGAAGACTCTGATGCTGGGAGGGATTGAGGGCAGGAGGAGAAGGGGACGACAGAGGATGAGATGGCTGGATGGCATCACTGACTCGATGGATGCGAGTCTGGGTGACCTCCGGGAGCTGGTGATGGACAGGGAGGCCTGGCGTGCTGCGGTTCATGGGGTCGCAAAGAGTCGGACACGACTGAGCGACTGATCTGATCTGATCTGATTACTTTTACAGGTATTCATCTAAGTTTTAATTTGTATGAACAATCTATTTTTTGTACATGATATCTTTTAGCCAAAATAATCAGCAGAAAAGTTTATAAAACATCATGTACACAATGTATTCTCATAGAAGTAGTAGATTAGCTGTTGTAACAAACAACGCTAAATGTTGGCAGCTTAATGCTTGCTAATAGTCCAATGTGGGGATGTGAGTGGGAGGGTGGTTTTGCTCCACATGGCTTTCATCTCAACACAATCGTGAATTATGTTGCTGTAATCATCGAATATTTTGTATTCTAATGGCAGTAGTTATTTAACTGAAGGATTAAACAAATACAAAATATGCTTGTATTCAAAATATGTGCAATTTAAATACATTTTCATAAAATGTAAATTGAAATAAAAAATTTTAAACGTCAGTTTATTTTCTAAAATATTTAAATTAACTATTAAAATTAAAGACAAAATACATTATTACTGTGAATATCAACATTTTAAATCAAAATTTTGGAAATAAAGCTAAATTTTTGTCTTTAAAAATTTAAATATTTCTATGAATTTTTATGAAAATAAAACTATTCACAATTCTAATGTTCAATGTCCATTTAGTTGCCACTGTAAATCATGGCTATCATACTTCATGCATGCTTTCTCTACACTGACATGTCTATCAGTTTAAAAGTAATATAAATTGATTATTATTTAGCCTCCATTATACAAGTTTTGCAAACACATGTGTATTAGAATATAGAGAGATGAGAAAACAGAAACTCAGCACTACTAAAAATGATACTTATTATGCAAGTGTTCATTATAATCGTGCTGAGAAAGAATTTCACAAGTTAATTAACTTGTCTTGTCTCCAGTTGCTTCGTCTATTCAAATTCTCTCTGCACTCAGAAGCAACAGCACAATCTACACACCTTCAGAACATTTGGATGTGGTCAAGATATACTTTCCTGGGGCTTAAACAGTGCTTGTCATGGGAGCCAATGTCTAGGGAATCAGGTAGTATATAATGTCAGAACTGAACACTAAGAACCTCAGTTAAAAGATGTCCACATATTCTTATATACATTTGCTTGTATATGCTTGTGAAATGTAGGGCTTTTAAAAGTGAGTGACTAAGAAAAGGAGCCCTTCCATAGTATATAGGCCTGACATGGGTGTTAGACCGTGGCAATTCTCAGAAAAGAGGCTTCTTTCCTGTGCCAGGGCACATGTCTATCTTGGAGGTTTAATGATCTGGCATGAAAGAAAGATTGAATGTTTACTGGACACAATAGAATTCTGCCTCATAAAGTTTCTTAGAGAGTATGATTACAGAGCAACCATCACAACTCAAATAACAACTGGTACTGTAGGAAGACCAAGTGAAGAGTGTGATGATTGTGGGTATACATGGGCTGCCCAAAGCACTAGTATTTGAAAGTATCCACTCAGACTCAGTTCCCTGATATCCTCTGCACTGACCTGTTCCTCCATCCCTTCATCTCCCTTTCCCATGACAAGAACCACCCCTGGGCACTTTGTCATCACATGAACTCGCTGTGTCTCAAATATCTTAACTTCCAACATTCCACTCCAACCACAACCTTCTACTTCTCCAACTTTCTCCTGCCAATTCCGTGTCCCATTATCACCCTCTCTGGCAAAGGCTAGAAGAATACAGCTGTCTGATTTCTACATGCCAAGAGTGCTGGTGGAGAAAATAATTCAGCCTGGCAGACGGGAGCCACTATCAGTCACTTGTCCTCAAGGTTAACTTGGCTTTCGGTGCTACTGGATTACCTGTTCTTCCACAGTCAACGATGGATCCAGGGATACTTATACAGTTCATGGGATCATCTTTAAAAGTTCAGTTCAGTTCAGTCACTCAGTCATGTCCGACTCTTTGCGACCCCATGAACCACAGCGCTCCAGGCCTCCCTGTCCATCACCAACTCCCGGAGTCCACCCATACCCATGTCTGTTGAGTTGGTGATGCCATCCAACCATCTCATCCTCTGTTGTCCCCTTCTCCTCCTGCCCTCAATCTTCCCAGCATCAGGGTCTTTTCAAGTGAGTCAGCTCTTCACATCAGGTGGCCAAAGTACTGGAGTTTCAGCTTCAGCAACAGTCCTTCCAGTGAACACTCAGGACTGATCTCCTTTAGGATGGACTGGATGGATCTCCTTGCAGTCCAAGGGACTCTCAAGGGTCTTCTCCAACACCACAGTTCAAAAGCATCAATTCTTATGCACTCAGCTTTCTTTATAGTCCAACTCTCACATCCATACATGACTACTGGAAAAAATCATAGCCTTGACTGGATGGACTTTGTTGGCAAAGTAATGTCTCTGCTTTTTAATATGCTGTCTAGATTGGTCATAACTTTCCTTCCAAGGAGGAATCGTCTTTTAATTTCATGCTGCAGTCACCATCTGCAGTGATTTTTGAGCCCCCCCCAAAAATAAAGTCAGCCACTTTTTCCACTGTTTTCCCATCTACTTGCCATGAAGTGATTGGACTGGATGCCATGATCTTAGTTTTCTGAATGTTGAGCTTTAAGCCAACTTTTTCACTCTCCTCTTTCACTTTTATCAAGATACTCTTTAGTTCTTCTTCACTTTCTGCCATAAGGGTGGTGTCATCTGCATATCTCAGGTTATTGATATTTCTCCCGGCAATCTTGACTCCAGCTTGTGCTTCCTCCAGCCCAGCATTTCTCATGATGTACTCTGCATATAAGTTAAATAAGCAGGGTGACAATATATACAGCCATGACATACTCTTTTTGTGATTTGGAACCAGTCTATTGTTCCATGTCCAGTTCTAACTGTTGCTTCCTGACCTGCATACAGATTTCTCAAGAGTCAGGTCAGATGGTCTGCTAATCCCATCTCTTGAAGAAGTTTCCACAGTTTCTTGTGATCCACACAGTCAAAGGCTTTGACATAGTCAATAAAGTAGAAATACATATTTTTCTGGAACTCTTGCTTTTTCGATGATTCAAAAGATGTTGGCAATTTGATCTCTGGTTCCTCTGCCTTTTCTAAATTCAGCTTAAACACCTGGAAGTTCACGGTTCACATATTGCTGAAGCCTGGCTTGGAGAATTTTGAGCATTATTTTGCTAGCGTGTGAGATTAGTGCAATTGTGCAGTAGTTTGAGCATTCTTTGGCATTGCCTTTCTTTGGGATTGGAATGAAAACTGACCTTTTCCAGTCCCATGGCCACTGCTGAGTTTTCCAAATTTGCTGACATATTGAGTGCAGCACTTTCACAGCATCATCTTTTAGGATTTGAAATATCTCAACTGGAATTCCATCACCTCCACTAGCTTTGTTCGTAGTGATGCTTTCTAAGGCCCACTTGACTTTGCATTCTAGGATGTCTGGCTCTAGGTAAGTGATCATACTCATGATTATCTGGGTCATGAAGATATTTTTTGTACAGTTTCTTCTGTATATTCTTGCCACCTCTTCTTAATATCTTCTGCTTCTGTTAAGTCCATACCATTTCTATCCTTTACCGAGCCCATCTTTGCATGAAATGTTCCCTTGGCATCTCTAATTTTCTTGCAGAATTTCTAGTCTTTCCCATTCTATTATTTTCCTCTATTTCTTTGTACTGATCACTGAGGAAGGCTTTCTTATCTCTCCTTGCTATTCTTTGGAACTCTACATTCAAATGTGTTTATCTTTCCTTTTCTCCTTTGCTTTTTGCTTCTCTTCTTTTCACAGCTATTTGTAAGGCCTCCTCACACAGCCATTTTGCTTTTGCATTTCTTTTTCTTGGGGATGGTCTTGCTCTCTGTCTCCTGTACAATGTCACGAACCTCCATCCATAGTTCATCAGTTACTCTGTCTATCAGATCTAGTTCCTTAAATCTATTTCTACCTTCCACTGTATATCATAAGGGATTTGATTTAGGTTATACCTGAATGGTCTAGTGGTTTTCCCTACTTTCTTCAATTTAAGTCTGAATTTGGCAAGAAGTTCATGATCTGAGCCATAGTCAGCTCCCAGTCTTGTTTTTACTGACAGTATAGAGTTCCTCCATTTGGCTGCAAAGAATATAATCAATCTGATTTCTGTGTTGGCCATCTGGTGATGTCCATGTGTAGAGTCTTCTTTTGTGTTGTTGGAAGAGGGTGTTTGCTATGACCAGTGCATTCTCTTGGCCAAACTCTATTAGCCTTTGCTCTGCTTCATTCTGTATTCCAAGGCCAAATTTGCCTGTTACTCCAGGTGTTTCTTGACTTCCTATTTTTGGATTCCAGTCCCCTATAATGAAAAGGACATCTTTTTTGGGTGTTAGTTCTGGAAGGTCTTGTAGGTCTTCATAGAACTGTTCAACTTCAGCTTCTTCAGCGTTACTGATTGGGGCAAGGCTTGGATTACTGTGATATTGAATGGTTTGCCTTGGAAATGAACAGAGATCATTCTGTCATTTTTGAGATTGCATCCAAGTACTTCAGACTCTTTTTTGTCGACACGATGGCTACTCCATTTCTTCTAAGGGATTCCTGCCCACAGTAGTAGATATATTGGTAATCTGAGTTAAATCTACCCATTCTAGTCCATTTTAGTTCTCTGATTCCTAGAATGTTGACGTTCACTCTTGCCATCTCCTGTGTGACCACTTTCAGTTTGCCTTGATTCATGGACCTAACATTCCAGGTTCCTATGCAGTATTGCTCTTTACAGCATTGGACCTTGCTTCTATCTTTAAAAGAGAATACAAAATTACAGATACAAGGGACATCACTGGTGGTTCAGTGGTTTAAGACTTTGCCTTCCAATGCAGGGGGTGAGGATTCGATCCCTGCTTAGGAAGTTAAGACCCCACATGCCTTGTAGCCAAAAAGCAAAAACAAAAATCAGAAACAATATTGTAACAAATTCAATAAAGACCTTAAAAATGGTCTACATCAAAAATCTTTAAAAAAATACATATACAAAATTAGGTACACAGGTGACATTGATTTAAAATGAGGAAACCGGGGTACTCTTTCTACCCCCTTCTGATGCCTATGTCAGAAGCTTTCTCTATCTCCTTTATACTTTAATAAAACTTTATTACACAAAAGCTCTGAGCGATCAAGCCTCGTCTCTGGCCCTGGATTGAATTCTTCTCCTTCGGGGGCCAAGAATCCCGGTGTCTTCGCGTGATTCAACAGCAACCTTTCATCTTGGGGGCTCGTCCGGAATCCTTCAGGACAAGGTAAGGATGCTTGGAGCTTTAGTTCTTTGTTCTCTTAGTGAACACGTTTTCTGCTGTGCTTTACTAACTCTACCGTGTGCTTGTGTGAATGAATGGCATGCCTTGCGTGAAGCAAGTAAGGAGCCCTGCTCTGCGGTTCCATGGTGATTTCATACGGCTCATGGCAGCAACCTGTCGAGGAGTTATACCGACCTGCCAATGCCAAGAGGCACCCAATGTCTCCTTTGGGAACCGACCAGAAATGGGCAAAGCGTGTGGACCGAACTCTCCTTCTCGGTCAAACTTTTCGGTCTCTTTGACCATTTCATAACTCCTTGGGAATTAGAAGTACTAACCTGATCTATAGGATCATAGACTTTCAAGGGACTTGTGATCTATACTGTTACTGTGTACTGTGGCTTAGGTCCCAAACTTGGATTGGTAGTCAAGAAAGCGCCTAGCCTTGCTAGGAATCAAAAGTTCAAAAGCTAGCATCTGATGACTTCTACCAACCCTAAAATGGACTGGTGCAACACTTTGTACTTTAACTATGGACATGATGTGACTTTTAATTTTAATTCTGATTGTTTTGTTCTTGCTGTTTGCTCCCTGCATCTGTAATTGTGTAACTGGATTTGTTTCTAGCCACATGAAAGCTTTTAAGTTGCAAATGGTTGCTCAAACTCCTGCTACTGCTGTAGCTTCCTCCAACTACTATTTGGGGCCCCTGGATCAGAAATCCTCAATATGAGGATTAGGAGAATATGTTGCCTCACCAATTTAGAGACAACGCCCCTTGTCAGCTCGGAAGCAGTTATGGAACGAGACCGACGCCCCTTTTCCCTAGGCAACATAATTCTCCTAAAAGAAAGGGGGGAATGAGAGAGTCATGTCCTAGGCAGATTGATAAGGAGTCTAGGGGTCCCCAAGGAGAGAGGGGTCTGGAATTCTCAAGGAGGAAGAAAGGACAAACTTTTCTTCTTTCTCTACATTCCTTAGGATTATATAACAATAATGTATCCTGCCTGAGGACAGTCTTTGGATTAAACCTTCTGTTATCTTAAAATGTAAATTATGGGAGTAGACTTGGTCTTTACAAGGATGTATCCTGCCTGATTTTCTTGAAGAGATCCCTAGTCTTTCCCATTCTGTTGTTTTCCTCTATTTCTTTGCATTGATCGCTGAAGATGGCTTTCTTATCTCTTCTTGCTATTCTTTGGAACTCTGCATTCAGATGTTTATATCTTTCCTTTTCTCCTTTGCTTTTCGCTTCTCTTCTTTTCACAGCTATTTGTAAGGCCTCCCCAGACAGCCATTTTGCTTTTTTGTATTTCTTTTCCATGGGGATGGTCTTGATCCCTGTGTCCTGTACAATGTCACGAACCTCATTCCATAGTTCATCAGGCACTCTATCTATCAGATCTAGGCCCTTAAATCTATTTCTCACTTCCACTGTATAATCATAAGGGATTTGATTTAGGTCATACCTGAATGGTCTAGTAGTTTTCCCTACTTTCTTCAATTTCAGTCTGAATTTGGCAATAAGGAGTTCATGGTCCGAGCCACAGTCAGCTCCTGGTCTTGTTTTTGCTGATTGTATAGAGCTTCTCCATCTTTGGCTGCAAAGAATATAATCGATCTGATTTCGGTGTTGACCATCTGGTGATGTCCATGTATAGAACAGAAGCAGAAGACATTAAGAAGAGGTGGCAAGAATACACAGAAGAACTGTATAAAAAAGAGCTTCAAGACCTAGATAATCATGATGATGTGATCACTGACCTAGAGCCAGACATCTTGGAATGTGAAGTCAAATGGGCCTTAGAAAGCATCACTACGAACAAAGCTAGTGGAGGTGATGGAATTCCAGTGGAGCTATTCCAAGTCCTGAATGATGATGCTGTGAAAGTGCTACACTCAATATGCCAGCAAATTTGGACAACTCAGCAGTGGCCACAAGATTGGAAAAGGTCAGTTTTCATCCCAATCCCAAAGAAAGGCAATGCCAAGGAGTGCTCAAACTACCGGACAATTGCACTCATCTCACACGCTAGTAAAGTAATGCTCAAAATTCTCCAAGCCAGACTTCAACAATATGTGAACCGTGAACTTCCTGATGTTCAAGCTGGATTTAGAAAAGGCAGAGGAACCAGAGATCAAACTGCCAACATCCGCTGGATCATGGAAAAAGCAAGAGAGTTCCAGAAAAACATCTATTTCTGCTTTATTGACTATGCCAAAGCCTTTGACTGTGTGGATCACAATAAACTATGGAAAATTCTGAAAGAGATGGAAATACCAGACCACCTGATCTGCCTCTTGAGAAATGTGTATGCAGGTCAGGAAGCAACAGTTAGAACTGGTCATGGAACAACAGACTGGTTCCAAATAGGAAAAGGAGTACGTCAAGGCTGCATATTGTCACCATGTTTATTTAACTTATATGCAGAGTACATCATGAGAAATGCTGGACTGGAAGAAACACAAGTTGGAATCAAGATTGCTGGGAGAAATATCAATAACCTCAGATATGCAGATGACACCACTCTTATGGCAGAAAGTGAAGAGGGGCTAAAAAGCCTCTTGATGAAAGTGAAAGTGGAGAGTGAAAAGGTTGGCTTAAAGCTCAACATTCAGAAAACGAAGATCATGGCATCTGGTCCCATCACTGCATGGGAAATAGATGGGGAAACAGTGGAAACAGTGTCAGACTTTGTTTTTCTGGGCTCCAAAATCACTGCAGATGGTGACTGCAGCCATGAAATTAAAAGACGCTTGCTCCTTGGAAGGAAAGTTATGACCAACCTAGATAGCATATTCAAAAGCAGAGACATTACTTTACCAACAAAGGTTCGCCTAGTCAAGGCTATGGTCTTTCCTGTGGTCATGTATGGATGTGAGAGCTGGACTGTGAAGAAGGCTGAGTGCCGAAGAATTGATGCTTTTGAACTGTGGTGTTGGAGAAGACTCTTGAGAGTCCCTTGGACTGCAAGAAGATCCAACCAGTCCATTCTGAAGGAGATCAGCCCTGGGATTTCTTTGGAAGGAATGATGCTAAAGCTGAAACTCCAGTATTTTGGCCACCTCATGCGAAGAGTTGACTCATTGGAGAAGACTCTGATGCTGGGAGGGATTGAGGGCAGGAGGAGAAGGGGACGACAGAGGATGAGATGGCTGGATGGCATCACTGACTCGATGGATGCGAGTCTGAGTGACCTCCGGGAGCTGGTGATGGGCAGGGAGGCCTGGCGTGCTGCGGTTCATGGGGTCGCAAAGGGTCGCAAAGACACGACTGAGCGACTGATCTGATCTGATCTGATCTGATCCTGCCTGAGGACAGTCTTTGGATTAAACCTTCTGGCTAATTCTGTTAAAATGTAAATTATGGGAGTAGGTCTGATGAGGTCTTTACAACCTCCAGACATTCTTTGGATTCACTGGAGAGTATATAACTTTATTGCTAACACTAGCAAGTGGGTACTCTTTCTACCCCCTTCTGATGCCTATGTCAGAAGCTTTCTCTATCTCCTTTATACTTTAATAAAACTTTATTACACACACACACACAAAATGAGGAAACCCCCCACTCCCAAATCATGAGTAATTGGAGCTGTGGGAATTCAAAATCTTCTGATATCTTTAGGCAATTTGATAGCAATACTTGCATAAAAATGCCTTCTGAAAGCAGTCTGGCTTCCTCTCCCCACTTAACTCCCCTCCCCAATTCTCAGCAACTCCTGTAACTCTCAGGGGCCCAAGTGAACTTCAAGAACTTCATTGTAAAAACAGCCCTTAGGTTACAATATGAAGAGGTTCACATCCTCTCCATATTTTTAAGCCACTTCACCAAGCAGCTCCCTTGAATTAGTAACAGGTGATTTCTCCTTTGATTTCATGGAGAACATGGAAGCCAGCAGTCCTAACTACTTCAACTTTCTGCTACCACACTAGCAAACTTACCTATATCTCATTCGTATTATCTTCCTTTCTACTTTTCATGGTAAAAGAGGTGTTACTCCCTCTATTGTTTAATCTTCATATTGAAAATTTCTCTGAACATTTGTCTCCTCCTTTCATCAAAGATGAAGTTTCTGTTTGTGTTTGTTGCCCTCCTTCGCTCTTTGGGGGTGGTTTATGAGAGTAAGCAGAGCCATGTGGAAACAAGAGATCAACACGTGTTCCCTTGGTTTCTGTGAACTGCATTCCTAGTTCTCCTCCCCTTTCTGGAACTTCTTTCCAGGTTCTTCCTCTTCCTGCCCTTAAATTGTAGACATCCTCCACTTCTGGTGGCAGAGTCTGGGGAAAGGGCGGCAGGTGCGGTGCGGGGCCACGAAGGTGGCAAGAAGAAGACCCTGTAGCTGCCCAGGCAGCAAGCCCAGGGAATGGATGAGGAAGACAAGGCATTCAAGTAGAAACAGGAGGAGCAGAGGACATTTGAGGAGCTGAAAGTGAAGGCCATGGGGAAAAGGTCCCTAGCCTCAGGTGGAATTAAGAAATCTGGCAAAAACAAGCTGTTCCTTGTGCCCGAGGCAATTATGATCTTTAATTCCATCCTTTTTAAAACACCTGGATTCCCTGCCATAACATTTGTTGCCACCTATAGCTAGAATGAGCGACTGATCTGATCTGATCTGATAGCTAGAATGCGGGGAAGGCAATGGCACCCCCACCCCAGTACTTTTGCCTGGAAAATCCCATGGACGGAGGAGCCTGGTAGGCTCCAGTCCATGGGGTCGCTAAGAGTCGGACACGACTGAGCGACTTCACTTTCACTTTTCACTTTCATGCATTGGAGAAGGAAATGGCAACCCACTCCAGTGTTCTTGCCTGGAGAATCCCAGGGACAGGGGAGCCTGGTGAGCTTCCGTCTATGGGGTTGCACAGAGTCGGACACGACTGAAGCGACTTAGCAGCAGCAGCAGCAGCATAGCTAGAATGAAGTGTTGTCTTGAAATCTATTGTACTTTTAAGAACAAGCTTTTGTTTAAAAAAAAAAAGTAAAAATAAAAAAAAATTGTAGATATCCTCAGGCCACCATTAGATCATTCATTTATTTAAAAAAGTATGCACGATGTTCCAGGATCGTTGCCAAGTATGGGTGATAGGAAGTGAACAAGAGACATGCTGTTTCTGCTTTTACTACAGGGACACCTGGCAGAAGTGCCCATGCTTGTCTGCGGTGAGGCGAAGAGATCTGAGAAGTTCTAAGCCACGTGCCATGTGCTTAGCAAGACTTGTTCACCAGGTGAAGTGAAGGTAAAAAGAGATCAGGCAGCAGGTTCACAGGGGGCAAAGAATGGTCACATCTGAGAAGCTGAAAGAAGGGAGTGGGGGTGGAAGGTGAAAAATGAGAGGTAGGTAAGGATCCAATAGGGCTTCCTTGGTGGCTCAGGGGTAAAGAACCCTCCTGCCAATGCAGGAGACAGAGGTTTGATCCCTGGGTCAGGAAGATCTGCAGGAGAAGGAAATGGCAACCCACTTCAGCATTCTTGCCTGGGGAATCCCAAGAACATGGGAGTCTTGCAGGCCATGGGATTGCAAAAGAGAGAGTCAGACACGACTTAGCAACTAAACAACAACGATGAGGGTCTAATAAGGATGGGCCTTGTGAGCCCTGTTGAGGATTTGAAGTTTATTCTGAGGGCTACAGAAAGCCTCAACTACCATCCAAATTTGGTAAAATCTCTGCTTCTCCTCCTCCCCCTGCCCCAACTAACCCGTGCTCCATTCTGCAGCCAATGCTATGCTATGCTATGCTAAGTCACTTCAGTCGTGTCCGACTCTGTGTGACCCCACAGACGGCAGCCCACCAGACTTCCCCGTCCCTGGGATTCTCAGTGACCTTAAAATTAAAGACACATCATGTCATTCTCTTGCTTAGAACATTCTGATGCTTTTGTATTATTCAGTGGGTTAAATCCCGAACTCCTTAACAAGCTTATAAGACCCCACATCGCCAGGTCACACCATGCTGACCTGGAAAGTTCTTTGATTTCTCTCGGTGAGGTGCTCTGTTGTTTCTGGACCCCAAGACAAATTGTTTATCCTGCCAGGGACCTTTTTCCAGCTATTTGTGTGTCGAGCATCACATTTGCTAGGAAGCCTCCATTGACTTCTCCCTAGTCTATATCCAGGACTCCTCCCGTGAGCTCTCATTTATACTTGGACATCCTCTTAATATTTAATACATAAGACAAGTGACTGGGCATCTGCTATGACTCTAAAAACTCTAGCATATAGCTCATAATATAACCTTGATATTTGTTGGATGAATAAGTGAATAAAAAATGAAATAGGGGATGTAGTCAATATGTTCTGTGATCGCTTTTAGCTCTGAAAAATACATTCTCTGTAGGTGCTGTCTGATACAGGTGACTTAGGAAGAGTTGAACAATTTACTTCTAACAAGACAGTGGGAGTCAAATTTCTACTCTTTGAGTTCCTATTTCCATTAAATTGAAGTAACTACTATGTTGGATTTTTTTCCTCAGCTCAAATGTTCTCAATATAGCAACACAGAAATGAAAAGTATCTCCTCAGCTTTTCTTTATATATGTTCAATCTTGCCCATTTTCTCTATAAAGTACTTTTCTTTTTCTCTCTGAGGAAATGATTTCTATACAGGTTTCAGTTTCAGTTCAGTTGCTCAGTTGTGTCCGACTGTTTGCAACCCCATGAACCACAGCACGCCAGGCCTCCCTGTCCATCACCAACTCCTGGAGTCCACCCAAACCCATGTCCATTGAGTTGGTGATGCCATCCAACCATCTCATCCTCTGTCTTCCCCTTCTCCTCCTGCCCTCAATCTTTCCCAGCATCAGGGTCTTTTCAAATGAGTCAGCTCTTTGCATCAGGTGGCCAAAGTACTGGAGTTTCAGCTTCAACATCAGTCCTTCCAGTGAGTCCTTCCAGTGAACACCCAGGACTGATCTCCTTTAGGATGGACTGGTTGGATCTCCTTGCAGTCCAAGGGACTCTCAAGAGTCTTCTCCAACACCACAGTTCAAAAGCATCAATTCTTCAGTGCTCAGCTTTCTTTACAGTCCAACTCTCACATCCATACATGACTACTGGGAAAACCATAGCCTTGACTAGATGGACCTTTGTTGGCAAAGTAATGTCTCTGCTTTTGAATATGCTATCTAGGTTGGTCATAACTTTTCTTGGAAGGAGTAAGCCTCTTTTAATTTCATGGTTGCAGTAACCATCTGCAGAGATTTTGGAGCCCAGAAAAATAAAGTCTGCCACTGTTTCCACTGTTTTCCCATCTATTTGCCATGAAGTGATAGGACCGGATGCCATGATCTTAGTTTTCTGAATGTTGAGCTTTAAGCCAACTTTTTCAATCTCCTCTTTCACTTGCATCAAGAGGCTCTTTAGTTCTTCACTTTCTGCCATAAGAGTGGTGTCATCTGCATATCTGAGGTTATTGATATTTCTCCTGGCAATCTTGATTCCAGCTTGTGCTTCCTCCAGCCCAGAGTTTCTCATGATGTATGTACTCTGCATATAAGTTAAATAAGAAGGGTGACAATATACAGCCTTGACATACTCCTTTTGTGATTTGGAACCAGTCTATTGTTCCATGTCCAGTTCCAACCATTGCTTCCTGACCTGAATACAGGTTTTTCAAGAGGCAGGTAAGGTGGTGGTATTCCCATCTCTTTCAGAATTTTCCACAGTTTCTTGTGATCCACACAGTCAAAGGCTTTGGCATAGTCAATAAAGCAGAAATACATGTTTTTTTCTGGAACTCTCTTGCTTTTTCAATGATTCAGCGTATGTATGTTCCTTAAGTAAACTATTCCCATTGGTTTGAACCAATTAAAAAATTCAGCTAAAACTGACTGACAGCCCATCAGGTGCTAGGCTCAGTCCTGGGGATATAAATAAGTCATTTGACCTTACTGTTATCTGGCCGGCTTACAGCCTGGAAAGAGCCTCTTAAACAGATAACTTAAAAATGTTTCACTTTCTCAACTATTTCTGGTTCAGGACATGCTTTATACTATACAGTTTAATTTAAAATAATATTTATGTACTGGTAAGTAGTGTACAAGTAATTTGTAAGTAAACTCGAAGATGAGCAAAAGATGACCTTGGCTTCCAAGAGCTTATGGTCTATGAGGAAACAAAATGACACGGAAAAATTGACTGTCAGCTCAGGGAACGTAGAGGGTTGGGAAGGGTGGCAGGTGGGAGGGAGGTTTCAAAGGCAGGGGACATATTACACCTATAACTAATTCATGTTGATGCATGGCAAAAATGAAACCAATATTGTATAGCTTTATCTTTCAATTAAAAATAAAGAAATTAAAAAAACTGAATGTCAGGAAGGCAGACTAGGGGAGCTTTAAGAGACACAGAGGGATAAAGGAGTAACAGCACACATCCTTCAGGGAAGGGCAGGGACAGAAGTTGCCTAGTCACTCAGTTGTGTCTGACTCTTTGTGACCCCATGGACTTTAGCCCGCAAGGCCTCAGTCCCTTGGATTCTCCAGGCAAGAAAACTGGAGTGGGTTGCCATTCCCTTCTCTGAGAGAAGGAAATGGGGAACCAGGAAACAAAAACTTCTCAGCACAACTGCTATTCGGAAAGGGCCCTGAAGTACTGATAAAATTGATGTAGGTACCTTATGTAAGTGGAATCATGTATTATTATCTGTCCTTTTGCATCTGGCTTAGATTTCACTTAGCGTAATGAAAAGACAGTTTTTATGTAGTCAAATGTATGCTTATGGTTTTTTTTTTCTTTTTTTAATTTAATTTTATTTAACTTTACAATATTGTATTGGTTTTGCCATATATCAAAATGAATCTGCCACAGGTATACATGTGTTCCCCATCCCGAACCCTCCTCCCTTCTCCCTCCCCATACCATGGATTTTTAAAATATGGGCCTCCCTGGTGGCTCAGATAGTAAAGAATCCACCTGCCATGCAGGAGACCCAAGTTCGATCCCTGGGTTGGGAAGACCCTGTAACAAAAATAAAAGGACTACCAAAAGTTGTGCAACACATATGACAAACAAAGATCTAATTAAGTGAGATGTAGGGTAGAACGGTGATTACCAGGGACTAAGGGTAGTCGAGGAGGGATGGAGGCTTAGTGGTGAATGGGTACAGGGTCTCAGTTTGGGAAGATGAAAACGTTCTGGAGAGGGATGGTGGTGATGGTCACAAACAATGTGAATGCATTCAATGCTACTGAACTGCACACTGAAAAATGGTTAAAACGGGAACTTATGGTTACCAGGGGAAGGGATAGTTAGGGAGTTTGGGATGGTCATGTACACGCTGCAATATTTAAAAAGATAACCAACAAGGACCTACTGTATAGCACACGGAACTCGGCTCAATGATATGTGGCAGGCTGGACGGGAGGGGGTCTGGGAGAGAATGGATGCATGTATATATATGGCTGAGTCCCTTAAGCTGTTCACCTGAAACTGTGACAACATTTTCAATCAACTATACTCCAATACAAAATAAAGAGTTCCAAAGAAACAAAATAGTTAAAATTATGAATCTTTTTGTTAGGGACATTTTAATCATAATAACAGCTAAATAACTTCATGGAAAATAGATGGGGAAACAGTGGAAACAGTGACAGATTTTCTTGGGCTCCAAAATAACTACAGACAGTGACTACAGCCATGAAATTAAAAGACGCTTACTCCTTGGAAGAAAAGCTGTGACAAACCTAGACAGCGTATTAAAAAGCAGAGATATTACTTTGCTGACAAATGTCCATATAGTCAAAGCAATGGTTTTACCAGTAGTCATGTACGGATGTGAGAGCTGGACAATAAAAACTGCCGAGCACCAAAGAATTGATGCCTTTGAACTGTGGGGCTGGAGAAGACTCTTGAGAAAGATTCTTGGAAAGTGAGAAGATCAAACCAGTCAATTCTAAAAGAAATCAACCCTGAATATTCATTGGAAGGACTGATGCTGAAGTTGAAGCTCCAATACTTTGACCACCTGATGTGAAGAGCTGACTCATTGGAAAAGACCCTGATGCTGGGAAAGATTGAAGGTGGGAGGAGAAGGGGACGACAGAGGATGAGACAGTTGGTAGGCATCACCGACTCAATGGACATGAGTTTGAGCAAGCTCTGGGAGATGGTGAAGGACAGGGAAGCCTGGTGTGCTGCAGTCCCTGGGGTCACAAAGAGTTGGACACAACTGAGCGACTGAACAACAATAATTAAATGTTTCAAGGGTTCTGGAACTTACACCTGCTTAGAAAGACTTCCCATGCTGGAAGATCATAGAAAAGTTATTTTTTCCATAAGTATTTTGTCTGTTAATATGGAGTTGATTGGAGGTGCAAATTTTGGATAGGTGTTTGAGATGAAGAAAGTAGGCTTCTGCAACAGAGGAGGAAGTGACAAGGACCTGAAGTAAGGTGATGAAGGGCTAGGTTCTTCAACTGGGAAAGCAGGATAGGAGGTCTTGGCTTTCAACAGGATATATGCTTGATGCCTGGTAGGTACTTGAATATTTATTGAATGATGAGGGAAAAGAAAGAGTCAATACAGACAACTCCTGAGGTTTCTAACCCAGGCAGCATTCACAATAGTAATACTAATACTAATTAATTGATGATACTAATATTCATTGAAGGAGGAAGGTTTGTGGGTAGAAGAGGATTGTGTTCCATTTTGAACATGCTAATATTTTTAGGGGCAGTTCAGCCATCTGGGTGAGTTTCAGAAAAGAATCAAAGATGGATCTGATGTGGAAAAAACTTAAGGAAGACAAATTTGGTTTATAACTTGGCCAATGAAGATGATTGCTGAAGCTATGGGATTATTCAGGAGAGTATATGAGTGTCAAGGAAGAATGGATGAGACCTTGAAGGATTTTAGTCCTTCAGTGGGATGAAGAGGAAGCATAGCCAGAGCAGCAAATAATTTGTAGACAAGGCACTTGAAGTGGGTTTGAAGGGAATTCCCTGGTGGTTCAGTGGATAGGAGTCTGCACCTCCACTGCCAGGGATATACGTTTGATCCCTGGTCAGGGAACTAAGATCCCACATGCTGAATGGTGTGGCCAAAAAAAAAAAAAAAAAAGAAATGGGCTTGAAGGAAGGTTTTGGATAACAGCAGATTGGAGGGTAGAGTAGCGGACGTGATGAAAGGAAGAGTGCCAAGCAGAAATAACAATGTGAAGAAATAAGGAGTGTGAAAGCACCCACTAAAGAAGCCATTCAGTAACCAGATGCTGAATAAATCTGTTGTAGAAGAATGGGAGGCTTCAAGGATGGGTCAGTTAACATCATTACTAAAGAAGAGAGGATGATAATCAAGACAGGCCGTCTCCCTCGGGGTTATGGTGACCGTTGCTATTTGGTTGCTTGAGTAATAAGAACCTGAGAGCATTTGATCTACTTCACTTAAAGCTCCAGCCAAAGATATCCAGTAAATTTGGAGCATCTCAGGTTTCTAAACATAGTCCGGGGCGTCTATCTTAAGATTTACTTTGGGTGTTCCAATTTCCTTTGTTTGAAGCATCTTTGTGCCAGATCCCAAACGGGGGTTTTCAGGTGGACTTTCATCATTACTTTTTGTTTGTTGTGTGTTTGAAGTTTTGTTAATTTTCTTAAATGAGATATTGGATGAGATCATGTTCCTGGGGAAAGACGATAATGGTAGCAAAGCTCCTGTCTGTGGCTCAAGTGTCATTCTGCACACAGGTGCTGGAAGAGGGCGGCCAGAAAACAACAAGCCCAGTGTGAGTTCTACTTTCCCCAAAGATCCGACTCTTGGTTTCAAAGAGTCACAGTTTGGTTGATATTAAAAAGATATGTAGAATTAAAAAAAAAAAAACAGCTTGAAAAAAAATTTCAGAGTTCCATTTTTCATTCTCAGACTGCCAGAGATCTACAGAGTTTGCTAAGTGTTGACGTAAGGGTGTGGGAAAGCAGGCCCTTGTCTTCACTGCTGGTGGGACAGGTAATTCCCATGACCTCTATGGGAGGTGACTGACAACACTCACCAAATGCTCATATTCTCTGACCCAGGGTATTCTAGTTCAGAGGTTTTTAAATTTTTTGACTATGCCATGAAGCATACAGGATCCTAGTTCTCCAACCAGGGATAGAACCCATACCTCCTGCACTGGAAGTGCGGAGTCTTAACCACTGGACTGCCAGGAAGTCTTTGACCCAGGGTATTCCAGACAAGATAATTCCCTGCAGCATACTCTGTTGTGGTAAAGATGGCAACCACCTAAACTATCTGTCAATAGAGACTGCTTAAATAATTATGGCATATCTTCACCACAGAATACTTCGGTCATTATTGCTTCTATGCGCATAAGAGTTCTGAAACTATACACAAGAAACTGGTCACACAGATAGCCTCTGGGAGGGGATGGGGCTGAGGGCTGAGGAGATAGGAATGGGAAGGACTTTTCATTTGCCTTCTCTACCTGATGAATGTATAACCTACGTCCACCCACCACTCTGAATGAAGCAAAAAAAAAAAAAAAATTGCTGGTGGTAGAGAGTACACTGGTAGTTTTTTGTGTGTGCCTAGTTGCTTCAGTTGTATCTGACTCCTTGTGACTCCATGGACTGTAGCCTGCCAGACTCCTCTGTCCCTGGAATTCTCCAGGCAAGAATACTGGAGTGGGAGGCCATGCACTCCTCCAGTGGATCTTTCCAACCCGGGGATCGAACCTGGCTCTCCCGCATTGCAGGCAGATTCTTTATCATCTGATCCACCTAGGAAATTTGAGAAAAATCTTAACCCAAGAGGCATGATTTATAACAGGAATCATTTTGAGAAGTTCAAGAGTTGAAGGCCATTGTATCTTTCCCACCCGCCTTTTCACTCTACACAGAACCCAAGGCAAGAAGGGAAGGATAAGAGCAAGACAGCACAAATGAGCCATGAAGCCAAGAACTTGTAGGACAGACATTTTATTGTGACTTGCTTATAGTCAAACATTCAACCCGTTGACTTGCCCATTAGTTAATTGTTTTGCTGGAGATCACAGCCTGATGCCCAAAGGCCCTTAGCCTCATCTTATGTCAGTCTAGTCAATGGTTGCCTATTTTACAGTTCAGTTAATTAGAGGAAAATGTCAGGAAAATCTGGTCTTAACATCTCAAATTAATGGCTGTGAGATTTGCAATCCATTTAATATAAAGTGCTCAAGTTCAGTGCAAAAAGGGCAGACTCAGAAGGGCAAGCAGATGCCAGGGAGGAACGTTTCCTGGGAGACAGATGCATTCTACGACTCAAAGAAGAAAAAGCCACTTGTCCAACTTCCCCATAACGGGGTCTAGTATTTTCTTTGCCATCTCTTCCCTCCCTCAGAGGACCAGAACTTCTACAGATACTCTTAGAGTTGTTTAGTTCACTATTTAAAAAACCTGGTTCAGAGGGAGATCCTCAGGGTTTCTAAGCACCAGAGATACTGACTTGGGCTTCTAGCTCCCGTTCCTCTCAGCAGCCCCTGCGAGGCTGACAGGCTGAGTTCTGGCTGGTGGGAGGCTTGCAGCTGTGGAGCTCTCTTCACACCCCTCATTTGCAAATTCACATCACGGACTAGGGCAGACCTTTTCCAAAAGCTTGTCACATCTCCAGTGGGAAGACAGGCCCACGCTAATTAAATAAAGGAGCACTTCATCTGGTTGCTCACCAACTGGACATGACCTATTTCATCATCCCCTTGTTTAACTCTTGTCCTCAGGCCCAACTTTAAAGTGAACCTTTGACTCCCACTGTTAAGACAAAGAAGTGCACTGCCTTCTCAATGACCCTGGATCTCTGCATGTCCATCCTTCTGTCCTGAAGAGACTGAAGAGAAGCAGGTGGGAAGAGGAAGCGATTTTTTAACCAATTTAAGGGGCATAAATAGGACTGTAACTCAAACAGGCAAAGTCTAGCCATTCAGTCCCAGGACCCTGGCTATTGTTTCTCTCCCAGACTCTCCAAAAGGAAGCCACGTTCTTTTACTTGGCAGCAGGAATATTGACAAAAGCCAGTTCTGTGCTTGTAGACAACTCTCCTGCAATGCTGTTTGGAGAGGTTCCCTTTTCTCTCCCTGTGGATGAACACCATGGCACCCCTCCTGCCTGTGTCTGGGGCTCCAGACTCCATCAGGTGGCCAGGCAGCCACAGCTTTCAGAAGCCAGCACCTGAGGACTCTTCTGTTCAAATTACTTTCCAAAGACTCACAGTAACTCTTGTGCTTGTGAGAGGAGAGATGCTCAGAATGGTTTCACACCACAGGAAGCACCTGCCCCAAAGCCATCTCTGCATCTGGGGACGGGAAGGAGGGGCAAAGAGGCAAGCCTCTGATGCAGCTCCATCATTCTCAGTCAAAAACCCTTCTAGTCACGAGAAGCTACTGGAACATCTCCACACCAAGGAGACTGTGTACAAACAGGATGAGCCCGGGTTAAGAATCAAAAACGCAGGAAGGTTTTCAGACAGGCAGAAGTCGAAAGAAAAGTGCCTCTTTGCAGTGGGGGTGAGCTTCGTTTGTTCAGAAACGCTTGGGTGTAAACATGAGTGCAAAGAGCGTGCACACACACACTCACTCTGAGGTAGAAAGAACTGGCCATCTCCAGACAAACACACACACAGACTCCACAATTTTATGGAAACATGGCACTTGCGTGAAAGATCCTATTTTGCTCAAGATGGCAGATCGGGTCCAATTCCAGCTCTTTCTGACCTGGGGTGGAGCCAGGGAAGTCCTGCCCCATAGGAGGAAAGAGCTGGAAGTGTGCCCATCACTCCTGCCCCACAGCTGTCCGGCCCTGCAGCCCAGGGTCACTTCCTGGAGGCCGAACCATGGGCACCCTGGCTGCGGCTTGTCAGAAGCCACTGGGAGCAGATGTCTTGCACCACTGCATCTCCGCTGCTCTTGGCGGCCTGCTGCACCTGCTCGACTAGGACCGCGGCCCGAGAGTGTTCTTGCTTCACGGCGATCAGGTAGGCAGAACGCAGCTTGCAGCACGTCAGGTAGGCCTGAACCTGGCAATTGGGTGTGAGAGATGGCCGGAAGGAAACCGTCACTGCCAAGTCACCAAGAAGCATACAGGGCCGTGTGAAGAGAGACAAGACAGCACTTCTCACCCACCAGTAACTGGGTTCTTGCCTTTTATTACGTTATGGCCACTCTTTAAATATTCTGGACACTAAGCTATTATACTGTATTACTGTACAGTGTAAAAGTTATTAGAAATAAGCCAAGAATTTTAAAAAGCAGAAGGTAGGCAGGCAGAGCCTGGCCTCTATCTACTCCCTTCAAGGCCCTCACTCTCCTGGGCTCTCCAGCTTTCTCCGGGCCTCGCTGCTGACAAACTGTGGTTTTTGCAGTTATTTGGGTGATTATTTGATTGATGCCTGTATCCTTGACTAGGAGGGCAGGAAAAGTGTCTGCTTTTTCTAACCATTCCTGGAGCCGAGCACAGAGCTGGGCATGTGGGTGTTCTGTGAATGTACATGAAGTGAATGAATGAGTGAATAAGTCATCACACCTGCCCCCTACAATGGGCCCACAGGGCCCCTTTCTCTGTTTTTCTTCTACCTGCTTAGTTAAAAATCTTCTACCAGGAGGCTTGGGAAAAGAAACACAGATACACAATTAGAAAAAAGTCTAATTAAGGAGTGGCCCCAGATTGACCTTATTTGCTGTTTGCGTCAGAGGCAGTCTAGTTTCCTGCATTCTGGACACACTCCATCTCATGAATTCCTAGCGTGAGGGAGATGAGAGCCCCTTCCTTCCCTGCCCTGACCCCACCAGCACCTCCCTGGTTAGCCAGAGCTCCAGGCTAGCAAATGGCAAGGTCCTGGTGAGCTGCCTCAGACCTCCAGGCCAGCAGCTGCCTTTTGCCATGACAGTCCTAGTGGTTGGAGAGGACTCCTCTCTTCATGTTTCAAAGCTTTACCTTCTTTTCTTCAGTCACTAAAGTCTTCCTTTTCTAAGCTCAATTACAGATAGTCGGCAGCTGCAAGATGGCTGGCACGTTCTGAGCTCTGGTCTGGTGAATCCACCTGCTGCTGTGGGATGTTCGTTCTCACCCAGGCCTTCAGCTCCACTTGGCACCAGCGTACATTGAACAGAATATCACCAAGTCAACAGGCAAAACTCCCTACCTAGAGAAGGGCATTTTCCCAGAAAGTCTGGAATAAAAACTGAATGAAGCTCTTTTACGGCAAGATCTTGTGGCCTTAGATCACTTAAGTGTGTTAGAACAGCGACTGACAGAAGAAAAAACCTGAAGAAGTAACAATGATGGTAGAGATTCCAGGGTCCATCTTTTCCAGGGACAAAGGCTCTGTCCTACCGAGCAGGAGGCTCCCTGAAGGCTTAGAAAAGAGCCACACACAGTCTGAGAATCAAGAAGCCTGGGTATTAGGCCTGGCTGTCAGGTTCTCAGTCTGATTCTAGAAAAGGAATTTTTCACATTTCGGGATGTCAGAATTTCATCCTTTTCATAGGATTGCATCAGGATCTTGCAGAATTAGATGAAGAAATGTTAAGAACAGATCCTCCCTAAACCCTTGAGTGAAACATGCCCTGGAAATTCAGTTCAGGAAATAGCAATACCGCCATGGGGAGCAGCAACATGGTAGTGTATAAGAAGTTGTTTGCTAACACGAGTTTTCTTCACGAGGCACTCAGCTGCCAGAGGATTCCGTTGCTAGTGGCCAGGGTGGGCTGGCTGGGTTTTCTCATGCCTCTCCTGGCCTGCAGGCCTTCCCCTGGATGGCAGGTGGATTGAGCCTATGGTGACCCACAAACTGGAGCAACTGGGAATACTTTTAGTCTATCCATTTCCTACGCAACAGGAAGCAGGGGTGGGCCTCTGGGCAAAGGCCTGTTCTGGAGACCGAGGCACTAACAGGCATTGTTGGTCAAAGGGCTGGGTGGGTTTTTTCCCCACCATAGAGGGTACCCTCGCTCCTTTAGGATAAAGAGATGACTGTTCACTCTGAGAACCTTATTCAGTGAGACAAGCTGCAAGTGAGGATTTCCTAGGGATGGGAGAGAAAACCTCCATGGAAAGTGGGGAGAGTGGAAAGGCCTGTGTGTCTTGGGGGTACAGAAGAGAGAGTGCCAAGGCTCATGTGGTTAGGGTTCCTATGTTCTCTACCTGTTCCCTCCCTTCTACGCCCTTATCTGGGTCCCAGCCCCACCTCTGATAATATAGAGGGCGAGATAGGGGGTTGAATGGAGCTGTCGTAGCAAGTGAGGGGTGAAGGTGACAAGGCAGCTCCAAAGGGCTGTTCCCGAGCATTACTGGGTGAGGAGACAACTCTGCTCACCTTGTTGTCGTCACTGTGTATCGCCTGGATCAGGCCCTCCAGCTCCTGTGCAGGACAGAGACACAGCAGTTGTGAGAATGGGAGCCGGGGCTTAACTCCGTCTCAGCCCAGCCCTTCTGACTCTGGTTGGGGATGCTTGGCTGACCCTTCCTTATAAACTCAACTCTTGGGAAATCCTGGTGGTCCAGGGGTTAGGACTCGGTGCTTTCACTGCCGAGAGCCCAGGTTCAGTCCTGGTTGGGGAAATGAGATCCTGATGGCCTCGTGGTGTGGCCAAAATAAAAAAAAACAAAAAACCTCAACTCCTGCTATCAGAGCAACAGAGGAAATCTAATGATAACACTAAGCTTGGGAATCTGAGAATCAACATCAGACCAAAAGCTTTTCCCTGGCTTTCATGAATGACGTGTCTTTGTTCATCCCACAAAGCCACCAGGGGACAGTTTTGCAGGTGACATGCCACCCGCAGGCCCACACTGACCTCGTCTACAATCCCTGGGAGAAACTCAACTCCGTCTGTCTGCAGACACTTCCAGGTGTCAATAACATTAGACAACGGGATGCTCGGGGCAGCTTCTGGATATGTACCATGAATTTTCTTCCCAGGGAAGGATTGATTGATTATAGAGGGGTCAGAAAGACAGAGGGATCTTGTAGAGTTTCGGGTACATGGGGAAGAGAAAAATAAAGAGGGGGATGTGAAGACACTGAAACAGATGCAGGAGCCGAGGTCTGGGGTGGGCATACCTGGGGGGGAATCCTCCTGAACGCTTCCACGCAGTTGAGGAGGACGGTGTCCCTGTCACTTTGGGCTGCCATGCCCGACTCGCTGACGCACTTGAGCAGCTGTCGGATCTCACCGAACTTCTCCCTCTCCACCAGCTGCCGGGCGGCCTTGCAGTAGGTAGCGGCGGCATCCAGCTGGAAGTCCTAGAACAGAACACAGGATGACAAGGGTAGGGAGGCAGGGACTCCACAGCTGAGGGAAGGAAGGTGACATTCACAGAGCTCCGAACGGGCTTGGGGCAGACACGCCAAATTGACCGCAGTCCCAGTAGAAACATACATAAGCAGACAAGCAGCAGAAAGTTCCTCTTTTGGACTTTGGCAGACGTTTGGGAAGCAAGAATGAAAACTGGAACTTTGAGATCTACGCTGGTTCATCTCACTTGCTGCCGCATCACTGCCTGAAGATATTCCAATCAAATGCCCAAGACCAGCTCATTCTCCCTCTAATGAGTCAACCTTCTCTTGGAAAATGGATGTTGGGGGCTGATACTGGCTGCCCGGGACACCAGGTGCTCTGTGAAGACAGGCTGTGGTATTAGGAGACAGACCAGTTCCCCAAAGGGCAGATGATCTAGAAACTACTGGAGAAATACTTTGTTGCCTTGGGGTCTGAAAGGAGCTGTCACTCCGCCTGCCCACGGGGGTATCTGTGTATGGAGAGCTTTGTCCAACACAGAAAATGGGTGGGAAGAAAAGAGATCTGTCAGATTGGCTTGCTGGCTGTCTTTGATCCTTGAGATGTGCACAGTGTTAATTAAGACCCTCCTCTGGGTGCCTCTGTGTCACTGTGCAGTAGGGGTGGTCTGACTTCTCATGGTCTTAGCGCCCTGCTCCATCCTCTGCTCCAGTGCCACAGCTGTACCTGGGTCCTCTTATCACAAGCAACAAAAAATGGACGCCTTGAGCTGGCTTGTGGGCAGATGAAGGATGGAGGGGTGGCTCTCGCTGCCAGGGAGCCCCTCCCATTGAATAGGACCTCTCCCCCCACCATCACCTCATCCAGCCATGCTCCCCTGCAAGGACAGCTGTGGTGAACTGTCCGAGACCCAGTTACAGGTATTTATTTGACAGTTTTGATGAACTTATCACCAGTTGCTTGGCTTTTGTCAAAGTGGCCTTTGGTCTCGAACTTGACCCAGTTTTGTACAGCCACCTCGTTGCTTTCATCCTTGATGTAGTATAAATCTACTTTTCTCAGGATAAAAATTTTCTGAGGAATAATCTCTCACAGAACTGTGCTCATGTGCTGATCCCAGCTCGTATAATCCTGAGTAATCCGGTCATACCTGCAGAACACGGAATGCGATTCCAAAACCATCTTCTACATTTTTCCCTCCTAGCATGACCTGAAAAGGAGAGAGTAACATGCTTACAGAAACAGTGATGACTGGAGCAGCCCCTCAGTCAAGAACAAGGCCCTCGTTCATTCGTTTATTCAACAAATATCCGTGAAGACTCTACTGGGCACAGGCATGAGGGATATGAGTCTCATCAAAATGGACTCAAGCCACAGCCTTCTGGGGCTCACACTCCATTGGGGAGGCAACCATCAAACAAACGACTGAAAGGATCAGACGATTCCAAGTGTGACGAGCATTTAACAGCCTGCCGGGGGCCTGTGACATCAGGCATACCTTGCAGGCAACATCCATTTTCATGTGGTTATTTCCAAACAGGGTTGGCAGAGGCGAGGTGGTGACTTGGGAGGTCCCAGCACTTTCGCAGCGATGCAAGAACCTGGTCACTTCCATCTGCAGCTGAAGGGTGTTCATGTGTCTGTGGGGACAGGTGACACACAGTCTGGCCTTAGGAGGGAACTCGGGGGTAACCAGGACCAGGGGGGACTGAGAAGTCATAACAGGATGGCAATGAGAAGGGCAAGAGAAAGGGTGCGGAAGGAAGCGATCCAAAAGGCCCTCTGAGAAGTTACGACAGGACAAAAAGGGGTGACGAGTGTTTACAGAGCATGGCATGCTGCTAACAACAGAGGTTGAGACAGACGTGAACCCTGGCCTCAGAGGCTAGAGGAGAGCTGGGCAGGGAATAAACACACGAAGGCATCTAGTGACTGGAACTGTGAAGGAAAAGACAGCGGCAGTGAGCAATCACCTCAGATGCTGTGTTCTCAGCATAAAGGCTGAGAGGAGGGAAGGACTTGGGGCGCCAAGGAGCCAGGGTGCCTGATGCACCTCAAGAAGATTGAGATGAAGGGTCACCCAGGACTTCTTTTGCCTCTTGCATGGGGTAGCGGTTTAGCCTGATTGTCACAGGTGAGCCTAATCCCTGCCCCTCCCCCACTCTCCTTTCCTCCAAGCTCCTCTGGAGACTTTTGAGACTTAACACCAGACACTATCATCCGTGAATGACTCCTATCAGGTGTGTATGTTCGTTTCCCACGATTTCAGAGATGTGCGAGGGCAGCTTCATCACCAACAGTCCTCCCGGTTCCAGCCCTTCTGCACCGCCCCAACTGTTCCCTGAACCTCGAGCTACCTTGACACATCAGATGCCGTCATCTTCTTTCGGAAGAAGGTGGTTTTCTTCCTTCCGCTACGTCGGGAGGTTTCTTGGAGGTAGATCTTCAGGTGGTCCTTGGCTTTCAGCAGCCAGGAGAGCTTCTCTCCCAGCTCCGTGTACGTCTTTGCTTTGTGAGTGAAGAACCGGATACAGGTCATGGCGGCCCGCACGTGGTCCTGGAAGAGGAAAATGAATGTTCGGGTCAAAGGAGACTTGGAGGGTGGGGATGCGGGGAGAATTCTGATCTGAATTCCACCCAGGATGTCTGGTTGCCAGCACCCCTTCCCTCAGAAGCCCAAGAGATCCAAAAGTCAACCGACTGGCTGGGTTCTTGTTTCTGTAGCCTTGTGAAATGTGCGTGTGCTCAGTTGTGTCTGACTTTTTGCAACTCCATGGACTGTAGCCCACCAGGCTCCTCCATCCATGGGATTCTCCAGGCAAGAGTACTGGAGTGGGGTGCCATTTCCTCCTCCAGGGGATCTTCCTGACCCAGGGATCAAACATGCATCTCCGGTGTCTCCTGCATTGCAGGAGGATTCTTTACCTGCTGAGCCATGGGGGAAGCAGCTGGCCAGACTCTTGGGTGGGACATTATTCCACCACAAAAGAGATCTTTAAAAAGGAGACTTAGGATACTCCGTTCGACTTGCCGTCACTTTCACTTTGGCATTGAATCGCTCAATGTCTCTGTGACTTAGTATTGGCTATGCTCACAGACTGGAAGAAACATGATCCCTCTCTTCATGCATCTTCTCTACAAATACATCTCCACCCTTCCCTATGAATTCTGCATTCACGCCCTATGTTTATCTAGAAACTACCATATCTCTCTTCTTTTTAATCTTTATATTTCCTGAATTCTTAAGAATGCCATTACTGACAATATTAAAGTTTGCCTCTTTGGGATGAGAATGGAAATCCTGATATTACATAAGAATGCCTCAGAGCAACATGGATTTGTTGTTGCTGAGTCAAGGAGCAAGGCTAGGGGCCAAGTGACAGTCTTGTTCCCTTATCCTGCGCAGACCCAGCTCATGGCAAGGCTTGCAGGGACAGAGGTAGCAGGCAGGATGGGGCTGTTGTTACCTTCATAAACTGCTGCAGCTCATACAGGATGTGGTAGTAGTTCTTCTTCTGTAAATGCTGGCAGGCGGCAATCAAGTACTTTCCCCAGCTTTCCAAGGATGAGTCAATAGATTCTAGGAGGTTTTCTAAATCGTGTAGCTTCCCACTTTTATAGCTTGGCTGGAAAATGCCTTCTATGAAGACTTCTGGGGGACTCTCCTGGAGCAGGGCAAAGCAACAAGTCAGAAGTCTTGAGCCTGGCTCTGGCACTGCTTAGGATCCATTCTGTTTCCTTCTACTCACATCCCTCCGCATTCTCCTATAGGGATGCTACTTAACCTTTTTGTGCATCACAGAGGATCCCTTTGAGAATCCCACTTCAGTGACTGCTTCTCTCCTCTGTACAGAAGAGCTCCTTGATGGAGTTATCTACACCCCCTGTCTCTAATTCCTCTTCTGTGATTGTCTCTTGAACTCACTCTCATCCAGCTTTTATACCTACAACTCCACTGCAACTGTCCCTTAGGTTACTGAAGACCTCTACTTTGTTAAATGGAAAATTCTTAGTCCTTATTTTCCACTTATCCTGTCAATAGCTGCTGATAGCTGGTGGCTTGCTCCTTGAAAAGCTGTCTTTATTTGGCTCCCAGGATACCATCCCTGCCAGGTTTTCATTCTATTTCTCTGGCTAGTCCTTCTCTTTTTGTTGATTCCTCCTAAGCTCCCCAGGGCTTAGGAGGATCCTCTTCTCTTTTCTTTTACTCACTCTTTTGATTTTCTAAGTCTCAGGGCTTTAAATCTAGCTATTTGCTGATTATGTCTAAATCTCTATTTCTAGCCTGTTTATTCTTCCTGAACTCCAGAACTGTATATCTAAATTATATTCAACTGCCGACCCAAAAAGTCCTCTTGGGTATCTAGAGAATAAAACATACTGATATAAAGCTGCACTCCTGATTATTTCTCCTCAATCTGCTCTTTCTGCAGTCTTCCCTTTCTCAGATGGCAATTTTATTCTTCTATTTGTTCAGGCCGAAAGCCTTCACCATCTTCTTTTTACCTTGCAACATAGAAGTCATTATCAAATTCTACTGGCTCCACCTCAAATATACACAGAATCTATATGTAATTGACCACTTCTTACCGCCTCATGTACCACCCTGGTCCATGTCATGGGCACCACTTGCCTGAATGATCCCAATGGCCTTCTCCCTGGTCTTCTTCTTTTACCTCCTGCCTCTTTTTTAACTAACGTCAATCAACCCAAGTGATTTGGTTAAAAATATAAGTTAGATTACATTATTTCTCTGCTCAAAATCTTCCAAAGGTTTTCCTTCTCACGCAGCACAAAGCTCAAGTCCTCATAATGTCTGCAAGGCCCTATATGATCTGGGCCCTATTAGGTTTTTGACCTTACCTGCTACCACTCTTGCCCCAGCTCACTCTGCTTAAGCCACCCTGGCTTTGCCTTTGTGACTCCCTCCACCTGGACTGTGCTTCCTCCACCATCTGCACAGTTCATTCCCCACCTACTTTAAGCCTTCGCTCAGATGTCACCTGTCCAGACATCCTGTCTACAATTGTACAGTTCGCCTCTTCCCTCTCCCCTACTTTATTCTTATTACTTGTCACCTACACTATATATTTTATTGTTTATTGTCTCTCTCCCTAGTATAATGTAAGTTTTATAAAAGTATATTTTTTTTGGTTTGCCTTCTTTTTCCTTTACTGTTGTACTTCTGGTGCCCAGAATAGTCCTTGGCTATTTAATAACTATTTTTTTGGTGAATGAATAAATGATAAATATCATGGATCTCATCAGGAAAGTGTACACACTCACTAATCTACTCAATTCTGAAGTTCATCTGTGGTTCAGAGACCCTGAATCATAGCTCCCATTGCATAGTCATAGAAAAGAAAATCATTTGGCCATTTAGACTTTAGATTATGAGTAAGTAATGAGAAGTGAAGGACAGCTATAAACTCATGGCAGTACAACCATGCTGGCCTTGAAGCACTGGGCACAAGCTGTTTAGAAGTGGAGAGGATCTGGGCTTTAGAACATCCACAGTGGGTGAGTGGCTTCTCTCCCAATTTTGGCTCTTCCTGAACACTCAGACCTAACCTAAAAGTTGTAGGACACACTTTAAGAAGCAGGGAGATCAGCTGCACTGGAAAGGTAGAATATCTCAGAAGAGCAACCCCTTAAGAACTTTCATTTCATCCACTCATTCACTGGCATTAGGACTGGTGCCTGAAGATAGCAGGTAAGGGAAGTAAGGGTCTTCTCAGTCCAGACGGGAAGACACAATTGTAAAGAAATAGCTGCAATCCACTGGGATAAAAGCAATAAGAAACCTAGGTTCTAGGCACAGAGGTGGTATATAGGAAGAGGTGAATGCTCAACAGAGAGGGTCTAGAAGGACAAACAGGAGTTCTCCAAGAAAACAAGGAGGGGCAGGGCATCCTAGGGAGGCGAAACAGTGATGCAGACTCCTGGAGCTAAGAAAGGGCATGGAACAACTAGGAAAATTTAAGCAATCTGGCAAGTCTGCAATACAGACCATGGATAGGATTTGTGGTGAAAGTAAACTGGAGAAATAAGGGGACCTGATCCTATTGTGTTCTGCATTCATGCTAAAGAATGTGGACTTCATCTTACAGCCATGGGGATCCACCAAAGGCCTTTTAGAGAGAGGAATCACATGAATTATGAATACCATAAATAACATGTACTATGTTTTAGAAAGCTCTCTCAGGGATGAAAGGCGGGGAATGAGCATCTTCCACGCTCTAGGCATTCCGTTGTAGTTTTCACAATATTTTCTTTTCTTTTCCTGTTGTTCTCCACCTGCTTGAGAAGGTAAGATAGTCCATTTAAAGGGTAGTTGTGATTACAGGAGACAGAAAGAAGAAGCAGGGGCAAAGCTGTCGTCAGCTTTTACCAAGATAAGTAAGTAAGCAGCTTAACTCTGCACTGGACAGAACTGGGTGAGGTAAAGCAGCTTTATCTCAAAACTCATTTGGAAACTGAGCAAACAATTAGCAATTGAAGACCAAATAATACAACTTTTACAATATTCTTGACACCTGGTTAAGACACAGTAGCTAAGGCGGCGTGAAAACATCTCCCTTTTGTGTCCTGTGTGTGTGTGCTCATTCGTGTCTGACTCTTTGTGACCCCATGGACTGTAAACTGCCAGGCTCCTCTGTCCATGGGATTTTTCAGGTAAGAAAACTGGAGTGGGTTGCCATTTCCTCCTCCAGGGGATCTTCCTGACCCAGAGATCAAACCTGCATCTCCAACATCCTGTAAGGGTGGGGTTACCAGGACTCCATACTGCTGACTCACTGGGAGATATCCCAGAAGGTGTGTCTATTTGTAAACGTTCATTGGCTACCATTTTGGATGAGGGCAGCAGACTAAAATTAAAGTAAAACTCAAGTTTCTTTAATTTTATATGAAATTTGGTATGAATCAGTTTTTCCTCAGAAAAACTTCATGGGACATTCAGATAAAAAGAGAAGGTCAAAGAGGCATGGTGAAATGGAGTTTTGACTTGGCTTAACAATAGCTCCAAGGAAATAACACACTTCACCTTTGCCTCCCGTGAGAGGAGAGCTAGAGGTCGTCAGAGGAAGAAAGGAGCGCATACTCTCCTCCTGTGAGATGCTTGGGGCCCAAGCTTAGGATCTGTGTCTTAGGGTGCTTCCTGGGCTTTGTGATGACAACTTGGAGTGGATGTGCAGTTGAATCAGCAGCAGGACATAGTCCAATGCAGGTGGGAAGTGTGTGGAAACAGAGAGAAGTTAAGCAATTTGCCCAAGGTCACACCACGCCTACCAAGCATCTCGTTCCAGAGCCCACATTCTCACCTATTATTTAGTTCTGCTCTATGTTCTGGGAGAAGGGATGAAATTTGTCATTGCCAGTGAGAAGGGCAATCTGGGATCCAGGTTAAGACTTTGCATGCTCATCCAAACATGATTTGTGTAGAGGGAATTTGCCATTTGTGGTTTTTTTTTTTTTTGGTTGCGCCACACAACTCACAGGATCCTAGTTCCCTGAACAAGGATTGAACCTGGCCCTCGGCAGGGAAAGTGCAGAGTTCCAACCACTGGACCACCAGGGAAATCCCTAGAACTTGCCATTTGGACTTGACTCTGCCTGAGATGATCCTACAGCTGAACCCTGGGGTAGCGTTAAAGGGAGTTACTGCCGCCTGAAAGCTGGGCAGGCTCAGCCAAGTGGGCAAGGCAGGCACTGCGTGCGAGGAGGTCTGAGGGTCCCACCGTGTGCAGCAGGTGCAGCAGGGCTTCCCGCAGGCAGCTGTGCCTCACATAGAAGCTGATGATGGCCAGGTGGGTGCTGTAGCTATGCAGGTAGAAGAGGCATTCTTGGTAGTAGGTGTTGTTCAGGATCTTCCCTTCAGGAATCACTTCCAGAGAGAGGCTCTGGGTCCGGAGGGTTGCTTCCAGCTCTTTCAAGGTGGCCAAGAAATCATCATCTTGCTGCCAAGAGAGGACAGAGTGAGAGGGAACGAGGAACCCAGAGAGTTCTCAGCAGCCTCTGGAAACGCTGCTTTCAAAAAACACTTAACAATACGGAAAAACGCTCTCTCGTATAGTTTCAAAGGTAGAAAACAGGCAGGATATAAAATTCTACACATTATAAACCATATGCCATGCTGTGCTAAGTCACTTCGGTCGTGTCTGATTCTTTGCGACCCTAAGGACTATAGCCCGCCAGACTCCTCTGTCCATGGGGGATTCTGTAGGCAAGAATACTGGAGTGGCTTGCCGTGCCCTCCTCCAGGGGATCTTCCTGACCCAGGGATTGAACCACATCTCCTGCATTGGCAGGCAGGTTCTTTACCACCAGCATCACCTGTGGAACCCTGTATAGCACTGTACAGCAGCAATTTAATTCAAAAACAGAACAAAGAAAAGTCACCAAAATCTAAATACGGCTTAAGTCTGGATATGGGATTATATGTGATTTTCATGTCTTTAAAATAATTCTTTTTATTGTTGGAAATTTGACTCTTTATGACTTATCTAATCACACAGATGGTGAAGGACAGGGAAGCCTGGCGTGCAGCAGGTCCATGGGTCACAAAGAGCAGGACATGACTAGGTGTCTTTCCTGGAAAAGCAACCACATACACTGGAAAGGAGGAAATCCAAACCGGACAGTTCTGGGCGGTACTGTCATTGGGACAGAAGTGATCTTCCCAGGCCAATACTGCTCTGGGGCCTCGCAGTTCCCCTGAGCTCAGCCTCTGCCTGCTGTGCTCTTACCACAGATAGGAGTGGCCTTGCTGTGGACTCCAGGTACTCGACCACCTCCTGCACCAGTCTTGAGCCATGGTTCAGCTGATTGAGGTCGAAAGGGGGCTTCAGGCAGCGGCTGAACTTCTCCCGTGCGGCAGTGAGATTTCCAGCTTTGAGGCAGGCCATGCCCCAAGCATGCCATGCCCCGGTGGGATCAAGGCCAGTCTTTGTGGAGACCTGGAGGAAAAACCGCTCCTTTTAGGGAAAAGGACTTGCAGCCAGGTCTGAGGGTCCCAGAGACTGATACTGTCCCCTTGTTGTCATACATCTCCCCCACCCCACCCCACCCCACCTGCCACGACTCCCACACTGGCAAACTGGTCATGCCCTAGACACTCTCCGTGGCCAAGGAAAAGTGGAGGAAGTAACTCACTGGGGCAGACATGAGCTCTGTGCCTCACCTCAACACCCAGTTGGTAGTACTCAGCTTCCAAGAGCTGGTTCCTGAGCCTGGTTACCGCAGCCGGTTGCAAGATCTGATCCAGAGATGGCACGTGGCGATAGGCGGCAGCAACTAAAATATTCAGCACATCGACCTTGCTGATGTAGCTACCAGGAAGAAAAGGGCATGGCAGTGAGGCTCCCCAGGTTCCTCCCAGGAACAGTGCTGCTTCAAGGTTTCCTATTTCATTTTTAATGTGAAATGGGATCATGAGAATTGGGAGGTACATGGGCGAATAGGTGCTGGAGTAAGACTTTCTGATTCTCAACTCTATCTCTTGGTGGCTCTATGATCTTAGGCAAGTTAGCTAACCTTTCTCTGCCTCAATCTATTCATCTGTGAAATGGATATAACAGGGAGTTTTAAGGATAAAATAAAATAACTGAAGGAAAAGACTTAGGATGGTATCTGGAGTTTGCAGTAGATTGCGGAAGACGTAGCGTTAGTCGATCAGTGGTGCCCAACTCTTTGTGACCCTATGGACTGTAGCCTGCCAGGCTTCTCTGTCCATGGAATTCTCCAGGCAAGAATACTGGAGAGGGTTGCCACTTCCTTCTCCAAGGGATCTTCCCAACCCAGGGATCGAACCCAGGTCTCCTGCACTGCAGGCAGATTCTTTACCATCTGAGCTACCAGGGAAGCCTCCCAGGGAAGCTTTCAGGAACTCATTAAATGTTAGCTATCAATACATGGAGTAGGGACGTCCTGGAACACTCAGGTCTATTTGAGGCAAGGCCTTTACATTGAATGTTAGGAGCTCACAGGCTACCCATTGCTATTTGGTTCTCTGGAAGCCTATTTGGGAGAGTGCATACAGACTGTATCAGGGGTCTGCACCTCCAGTCAGTATGGAGGTCACAGCACTACCATCCTCTGGAGTGCTACTGGGCAGGGGACTCCTGGCCTTTCACTTGGATTCTAGTGCGCTGGACTTGACATCCTCTATCTGGGTCAAGGATGGATACTGTTACTAGGACTGCTGCCTCTGATCTTACTCCTAATATCTGGTGATTGCAAAAACCTTTTAAAGACAAATTCCAGAAAGCTGTCTGGGATCATTCTGTGTGGTCCTACCTGAGACAGGCCTACACTCAAGGTTCTTGACTCTTGTATCAGATTCTATCAAAATCCTTCCATGGATCCTGACTTGTCCACTGATTTCCCTGGAAAGGGATTCAGCACATGAGTGAGTCTCAACTAGTAGGGGTAGGGCAGGGGACGGTATAGTGTATAAAAGCAGGTTTGGTATCATCATGTACTACTGCTGCTGCTGCTAAGTCATTTCAGTCATGTCCGACTCTGTGTGACCCCATAGACTGCAGCCTACCAGGCTCCTCCGCCCATGGGATTTTCCAGGCAAGAGTACTGGAGTGGGTCGCCATTGTCTTCTCCATCTAGATACGTGCAATAGGTGGTTTGAGCTTCTGTCTTTAAACATTATTTGTCTACAGACTCTTGAGCGTCCCTTGGACTGCAAGGAGATTAAACCAGTCATTCCTAAAGGAAATCAATAGTCATTGGAAAGACTGATACTGAAGCTGAAGCTCCAATACTTTGGCCACCTGATGCGAAGTGCCGACTCACTGGAAAAGACCCTGGTACTGGGAAAGACTGAGGGCAGGAGGAGAAGGGGGTGACAGAAGATGAGATGGTTGGATGGCATCACCGACTCAATGGACAGGAGTCTGAGCAAACTCTGGGAGACAGTGAAGGACAGGGAAGTCTGGCGTGCTGCAGTCCATGGGGCTGCAAAAAGCTGGACATAGCTTAGCAACTGAACAACAATTTGTGTACTGGAAGAAGGTATTTAAAACAGTGGAAAAATACTCTGCAAACCAGGAGCTCTCAATACCTGAGAGATGAATCTACTGTTGTCAGCACCTGGGTACAAGTGCAGCTAATGTGAGGACTCCAGGGTTGGGTGGAAAGAATGTGCAATTTGAAACCACTGCTGTTACGTATCCAAGAAGCCCATGACACCTGGGGGTGGATGAGAATCCTCCTGAAGCAAGGACCTCCTTAATTTCTGTTTACTTAGTCCAAAGTGGATATTGCCTCCATCTGTACTGGATTTTGAAGGAAGTTTAGGACTATTAAATTTGTTCTGCCTCCCCACAATCTGAGTATATTTTTTCTCTTAGTAAGACTATTTCATTTACATTTCTGATATTTGAGAAATATTCAGACATCTCAAGATTTTTGCCATTAACTCTGCCTTTTGCTATATGGAATGGTCTCTGTTCTTTCCTTCTCTTCTCCCTCATTTCTGATAAATTGGTATAGTTTTGGTTCTTTACATGGTTATTTAAAAAACTGTATTTAACATATTATATTCCTCTTTTTTTTGTCAACTTGAAAAATGATATAGAAACCTTTGTCTCTTGATCAAGGAGTAAAATTAACTCCTATATATTTCCTTCCACTTTCTGTCCTACTTCTTTCTGCCTTTCTCAACCTTCAGGTGTTTGTTAATAAGAATAAAACTGACATTTTTGGAGTACACAGGCTCAGTTCTTAGCCCTTTATATGGTTATAGTACTCACACTTTATCCTTATAACAGCCATATGGAATAAACATCATTATTGTCCCCATTTTCCAGAGGAAGAAACAGGCCCAGAGTCATCTAAAGTTATAGAGCTCTAGGAAGTGGTGAAGCTGAGCGTCACTGCACTCTCTGTGATCTGGTGAGTGTGCAGGCTGTTACTCTGGGCAAGTGCCTGAAGCACTGACACATCAAAGAAAATTATGCTCTCTGCTCTGAAATCTGGGTAGGACTGAGTGCTGGGAACATACAACATGAGTCACACATTTGGGTGGGTAAGCTGGGAATTGGGAGTTTTCAGTGTCAGGTTAACGGAGGCAGAGCAGATTGTGCAGGGGCCTGGGGCAGAATCCTCCCCTTTCCACAGAGACTTCTATTTTATGACTCACGTTTCTCCCTGGGATGCAGGGACAGTGTGCTTCAAAGATCTGTCATCTAGAGCTCCCTGAGGCCATAGTCTCAATTTGGTCAAGACTGGGTAGAGCTTTGGTTAAGGCTAAGGATACATTTTCCTTGTCTTTTTTTTTTTTTTTAAATTTTTGGTTGCACTGAGCAGCAGGCAGGATCTTAGTTCTCCAACCAGGAATCAAACCTGCACCCTCTGTGGTGGAAGATCGGAGTCTTAACCACTGTATAGCCAGGGAAGTCCCAGGACACATTTTCTTTAAAAGCCAGAAAGTTCCACAGGGACTAAAGGTGTTCCCCTAAATTAATTTCAATTACAAATTAGCCAGTCTTTCTTTCAGAACCTAGCTAACCTAGAGAAGGTATAGCTAGAGAACCTTCCTTGAGGACCCCTCAGGGAAAGGGAAGAACTGTCGCGGGAGGGTGAGGAGGACGGCTTTTGGTCTGGTGATGGCATTTTGCCAAAGTCAGATGGGATGCAAAACAGTTCAGCACGTCTTGTCAGAGGATGGGGAGGTGAAAACTCACAGTGGGATCAGAAAAAGAAGCTGGATAAACATGTTTAGTCGCTAAGTTGGGTCTGACTCTTTGGCGATCCCATGGACTATAGCCTGCCAGGCCAGAATACTGGAGTGGGCTGCCACTTCCTTCTCCAGGGGGAGTTTGACCCAGGGATCGAACTCGTATCTCATGATCACCAGGTAAAGGAAGAGGGACTCACTTCTGCTTACCTGTCACAAAGCGCCAGGTCCTGGCTCTGGCCTGCCTTGACGAACATCATCTTGGCGCTGAAGAGCAGCTGCTTCATGATGTCCGTGAGCAGCCCCGCATCCACCTCGGGGTTGGTGAGCCCCTGGGACAGCCTGCAGCAGTGCTCGATCAGCTGGTGGCCGCAGGCCACGCTCTCCTCATGCAGATTCAGGATGGCGATGCACAGCGAGGCGCTGGGGGCCTGGCCCGAGCGGAAGACGAGAGAGGCACACTGTGAGTTCAGGGGCCAGGTCAGTCTTCAAAAGTAGCTGGGGAGGCAGGAACTCTACGCATTCCAGGAAGCTTGAAAAACTCAGGTGGAAGAAGCCAAATTCCCACAGAGCAGAAGTGGAACTAACACAGTTAGCAAAAGAAGTGGAACGAAACATATTTTGGAAGTTCTAAGTCATATTCTGGCTGCTAGGCTTTGTCACCTGACTGGGAATAAGGCAGCTATGTCCACGTGTCACCTACTGCTTGGGAATGTCCAGAGGGGCCCTTCTTTTCCAGTTTACTAGGAGTTCAGGTACTCTTTGATGCTGGTTTGGACAACAGTTGACTTGCTTGTTTAGCTACCTGGAGAGGTCTCTGCTTCAAGCTACTGGACACAGTCCTGCTAAAATTAATATTCTTAAAGCACATTCCATGGCCCCCCCATGTCTACCAAGTACATATATCTCACTGCGGAGTGTAAGGCCCTACACATACATAGCCCATTTCAACCTTACCTCTATTAATACACCATGTTTCCTCCAAATTAAACCACTTCTAACTCCCCAACTATTTGGGACACTTTGTCTTTGCTTGGATGTTCTAGTTTGGAACTCTTTGTCCTCACCCTATCCTCACTTCCCTCGTGACACCCAAACTTCTGCTTGCCAAACTCCTACCGCGCTTCCAAAGCTCATCTTAAATGCCACGAAGGCTTTTGTGATTTTCTCCTGTGTATTTCTCAAGCTGTTCCTCATTTTGTGCTTTTAACTGGTTTCCTTGCCTTAGCTCCCATGTGATTACACTGTGAGCAAGTGAAGACCAGCCTGTGTTTGCCCAATTCTGCGTTTCCTGCTATGTGACTACACATCATGTGTGTATGGGTTTTCAGCTGATCAGTTGGGTCTGACTCTTGGTAACCCCGTGGACTGTAGCCCGCCAGTCTCCTCTGTCCATGGGGATTCTCCAGGCAAGAATACTGGAGTGGGCTGCTATTTCCTTCTCCAGACTACACATCATAAAGAAACTCAAATGACTATCCATTTTATTGCTATTACCTGCTCATAGTAAAATTCACTCCGCACCAGCTCATTTTCCTCCTCGTTCAGATCCAAAATCCATTCCACCTCTGCTGCTTTGGGGACTCTCACCACAGCTGAATACGGAGGGCTTTCGCTCTTGGAGCTGTCTGGGGCTGAGAAGACAGATACCATCCGTGTGCCATTCACTGGAAGCAGCCCAGTTAGCCCAGCCAGTGGGTGGCGTGGGCAGATCCCTGCCTGCTATCTTTGGGCTCTTTCTTTCCTTTTGGTCCCTTGAATTTCCTTCAGGAGATCACCTTGGGTACCTTACACTTTCTTCCCCAGGCACAGACCCACGATGAGTGTTGCAATATCTGCCACATAACCCTGTTGCTTCATGTGAGAAGCCCTGAAAGGTACATGCTTCCCAAATGGAGGGCTGAGCCACTGGCTGCTCTAAACCAACCTGCCCAAACTACCAACAGTGATTACTAAGGGGAGGGAGGGAGTGTTGGGAGGCAGGATGGTGGTCAAGGGGAACCTAGGGGAAACAAGAAAAATAAGCTACTAAAAGTTAAGGACCCAATTCTTTGGCTACTGGCATTCTCAATGCTGGAAGCTAATGGGTCAGTGTGATAAGTTAATATGATGACAAACCTTAAGGAAAAGAGCCTGATAGAAATGCCAAGAATTTTATTTGGTCAGCCTACTGGACTGAGTTACCACTGAGGGTTGTCAGGTGCAGCAGATATGCTGAAAGAATGGCTAACTTGAGCACAGACAGGAAAAGTCACAAGGAGGGAGCTCCCTGGCGGTCCAGCGGTTAGGACTCTGTGCTTTCGCCTCCAAGGGCTCGCGTTCAACTCTTGGTTGGGAAACTAAGCTCTTGCAAACCTGGCAGCAAGGTCAAAAAGAGAAGTCACAGGGCAAGTGAGTCAGCCTTACCTTCTGCTTGTCCTGGATTCTCCTCTGGTACACTGGAAACAGAGAAAAAAAAGGTGAAATGCCTGTGAAAACAGAATTCCTCCTCCTCCTTGAGCTTGGTATACAGCACTGACATTTACTGTTACTCCACTGACATTATCAGGGAATCATCCAAAACTCTTCTCTCTCTCTCACCTGTCACAGCCAAGCACTTATCATTTCTTGTCCATTCCATCTCCTAAATACCTCTTTAAATATCCTCATCTCTCTCCTCATCCCTGTCTCAGAGACAGCCCTCATCACTCAATGCTATTGCCTCTGCAGTACCTCCTCAACGGGTCTCCTTGATTCTGCCAATCTATTCTCTACTTTGTAGCTATAGCAAGCTTTCAAAAAATGCATTATGTTATGCTTCTGCTTAAAATTCTTTAATAGCTCCTCGGGGTACAAATATTCCACATTTGCAGGTTAGCAGACAAAGCTCCTCATGGTCTGGCTGTCTCTGGAGACCATCTCCTACCACCCATGACCTCTGCTCAACCCATAAAAGTCCTATCCACACTGTCACAGGCTTTGATCAAGTTCAATTGGTGCCATTAACCACTAAATCCCAATGTCACAGGCTAGAGCCCAAGGCTAGCACCTGCACGAGGAGCCTTCTGGTCAACCAATCCCAGCCCATGCTGCCAAAGAGCAAGCTCCAAGCCACTGTGCCATTCCCCAGGTCCTCCCAGCTCGGCTGCCAGCCCCTGAGTCTAGAACCTTAGCCTATGACCTATCTATTTACACTTTTCAAAGGACCCACATTTTCTCCTATCCCTCAATTTGCAGGTGTTACTCCCACTTTTGGGCACACTCTGTTTTGACTTATTTTATCACCAACTTTTCATCCTCTAAGGAGGCTTAGGCCAAGTGCCACACCCCTAGGAAACCCTCCTGATCACTGAGCTAAGCTGCATGTGTCTCCAGACCGCACTTACCAAAGGGCTCTGTGGGCTGTGTTTTGGCTATCTTCCCACCAAAATAGGAGCTCAAGGGAAAAGTGATTACTGCTGAGTGATTGCTGAGTGAAAGAATCCTTACTGACTGCTCATTTCAAATCTCAGCAGAAAGATAAATGGGTAATTTCCCTGACCCTCAATAGGAGGGAGACAGTGGTATGCCAGGGTCACAAGAACTGTGGTATAAGCAAGGCACATCTTCCTTTGTATCAGGTCAGTAATCACCATGATAAACAATGATAAAAACGTTCATGTTAAAAGAAACACAAACATGCGTTTGAGATCGATTTAAGTCTGTTCATAAAACACAAAGGAGTCAAAGTAATTTGGCTTTTGGATCGCTGCTTTGGTCCATATGTCCATGCATTTAGTTTTACCCTCTTTTGCTGATAGAAGTAGTGGAAAAAACTGAGTGACACTGAGCTGGCAAAAAACCCTTGACCTGTTTTGCCAGTGGCGTGAGCAGTTTCTGAGATTGGTCCCCGGGTGAACTGCGTGTAGGAAAGTGTGGGCACTCTGAGTCATGGATAACAAGCCAGAATGAGAAGGTTGTTGAGAGCTGATGTAAGTGAGGCCCCAATATTCAGTAGGTGACTGTGTGGTTTTGAGTCCAGCTGAGACCGACTGAAGCAAGAGTGGCTGGAAAAGAGGTGAGGGTGTTGGCAAGCAAAGATCAGCGGCCTCAGTTAGGGGACAGGCCAAAGAACCCAGGGCCCTGATCTCAGAACATCACGCACGCGCTTGCTCTCTGCTTCTACACACCCCTACTTCCTCTCTCCAATGTCTCTCTGACCAAGGTGGACCATTACACCACAGGCTCAATGGCATTTCAGTGTGAATGTGGAAAGAAAACTTTGTAATCAGATTTGAGATGCTCTCCCTCATGAGACTTGTAGGTATGTCAGGACCCTGGGGGAGGGGGCACTGGTCAAAAGCTGCAGTGGCCCCGCCGCAGGACACTCACTCTTGGTTGAAATAGCTATAGCACTGGTCACACACGCGGGTGGGGTTCTCTCGGCAGCCTTCCACTACCATTTTCTTGGTGGAGCAGGCGCTGCATACCAGCCGGCCACAGCGGCGACAGTGATGACGCCTGTTGAACTGAGGAGTATCATTGGAAAGAGAAAGAGGAGTAGGGAAGAGAAAGTGAGATGGCCGGACCTGTGAGCAACCTGTCAATCCATTTATCCTTGGAATGAGCCACCTGTGACTTGCTAAGACTATCAGGTGCTTGGGCCTCTGTGGAGAAAGATCACACTAATCCTTGCCTTCACAAAACTGACATTTAAAGATCTCTCTCATTTGGTTGGCAAAGATGCCCAAGTCGTGGACAGTTTTGCAAGAGCTTCTGACAAGCCCTACCTGTCTATGGAGGAAACGTGTGAAGACAGAATAAAAAGCAGTGGGGAAGAAGTGACTTTCCCAGCCAATGAGGAACAGAGTTCTACAAAGTATTGATGATGATGAAAAAGTGTCCTTTTTCAAATGTTTTAAAAATACTGCCTTATTTCATCGTAAGAGGTTGATAGACATTTTACACCTTTTTTATAGCAGAGGAGGAAACAAACCCAGAGAAATTACACCACCGTCATTTTCCCACAGGCTGAGCTATTATGCCAGTCAGGTACTGTGCTCAGTGTGGTAACATGTGTTACTATACTTAGTGTTTATGAACCAAGTAATAATCATCACCCCCAGTTTACAAGTGAGCATCTGAGATGAAAAGATTAACAGTCACATTCCAAGTAAGAGGTAGGGCTGGGATGAGAACTGACGTCCTCTGGCTCCAGCACGGAAAACCATTACCAGGTCACCTGTCTTATGCAAAAGACACAAGAGCTGGAAACAAAGATGTCCTGATGTTTGGTCACTCCTTCTGCAATACCTCTGCCTCTTATCATTTATTTCATAAGAAAGGCAGAGATATAGAATTTAAGGCTACTCAAGAGTGGGGGGCAGTCTACCTTCTATCTGAACTTAGAAAATACATCCTGGTCAGGTCAAAGATAAACCCAGTGCCTTAGACCTTCTGAACATACCCTCTCTCTTGAGAACAGGAGATGACTATAAACTCAGGCTCATGAAGGAGAACTTTTATTTCTCCTGCAGGTGAAGCTGGAGACAGATATGACTTACCATGGTGAAGCGTTCCCTGCGGCAGACCATGCAGACGCTCTCACTCTCATCTGGGACCCACTGGTGCCTGGCAGGGGGTGTAGCCGGGGGCACAAACTCCAGTGGCAGCTGACTCTGGGGGAAGTTCCTCTCCCTCAGACTTGGGGAATGTACAGTGGAGACACCTGGGAGTCAGAGCCAGAAGTCAGAGTAAAAGCTGATTAACAGTCAAGCTGATAAATGACAAAGGAATGAGAGAATTAGAATTGTACCATTTTACAAAGCCTCCTGATATCACAGCTCCAATTAATGGTCATCGATGGCTGGTTGCCAAAAGAGCATTGTGTGGGACTTCCCTGGTGGGCCAGTGGCTAAGACTCTTGGCTCCCAATGCAGGGGGCCTGGGTCCAGTTCTTGGTTGGGGAACTGGATGCCACATGCCACAACTAGGACCTGGCACAGCCAAATAAATAAATATGTCATGTTTCTGAAGTTGGTGATTTAAAGAAAAAAAGAGCATTGTGCATTTCCTGACAGAAGGCACAAGACCGCCTATCAAATATACTAGCCAAAAAACACTGAGCCTGAATCAAATTAAGCTTCTAGGTCTATCTACAGGGTACTGGAAACATAGGGGACGGAGACGCAGATTACCATAGGGTGACAGTCAACAAAATCTGTGGGAAGCTCTATGGGACAAGTGAACCAGTTTCCTTCACAAAGAAAAAAGAGGTAGAGGAAAAAAAGAGGGTATGGAAACCTATTGATTAGAAGAGATTCTTATTAAGAGAGAGTTTATCAAATGCCATGTGTGGACATTATTTACATCTTGATTCTAGAAATACCAATCCTAAAAAAATTCCTCATGAGATTATTCATGAGGAATTTTTTTAGGATTGGTATTTCTAGAATCAAGATGTAAATAATATTACTGGGGAAATCTGAATATTGACTGGATAGTTTATAATAATAAGGAATCATTAATTTGGTTTTAGGTATGAGAATGATGTTTTGGTTTTGTTTTATATAGTCCTTATCTTTCAGAGATATACACTGTTTTTTTTGGGTTTTTTTTTTGGGGGGGGGGGGCATGCCATGCAGCTTGTTGGATAGGGATTGAACCCAAGCCATAGATATGAAAGCCCTGAACCCTAACCATTTGACCACCAGGGAATTCCCGAGATAGACACTGTTTTATTTATGAACAAAATGGTATGATGTCTAGGATCTGTTTTAGAATAATCCAGTAGAGGGACAGGGGTACAGATGAAACAAGAATGGTCAAACTCAGATGATAAATATTGCAACTGAGTAATAGGTACGTGACACTTCATTACACTATTCTCTCTACTTTTGTGTACTGGAAATTTTCTATAATAAAAAATAAAGAAAAAATTAAGTACACCAAAGTGGCTCAGGCTGCCTTATGCAGATGTGTGCAGCTGCTCATATCCCTGTATACCTGAGCCCTTCTGTCAGGTCTGCTGATTATCCTGAAGCATGGCTCCTTCTCAAAGTTGGGCCACAAAATGCCACTTTGCTTTATGGTATCTAAGGAGAAGGATGGTATGGTACCTAGCAGAATGATGCTGGCAGGTCACAGAAAAAGAGAACTGGGAACACAGTGACTCTTAGCAGCAACCCAAAGAAGAGGGATTGTTGACCTCTCCCCAGGAGCCGGTTCTCCTGACTGTTGGCAAAACAAACACTTGCTGAGCCTCTTCCGAGTGCAGGCCATTGGGCAAAAGTCAGGAGATTGGAGTGGAGGGGTGGTGAAAAGGGGTGACCCAGAAATGGCAGGAGACTTCAAAGGCCTTGCACCCGGTGTGGGTGACAGGCATAAGTAACTCCCTGTAGGACAGGGTCAGAACGAACACGACAGCTAAACAAGGTGATCCTCCTTACTAGTAGATTCCATATTTGTGAAGTTGCTTACTTGTTAAAATCTACTTTTAACTTCAAAATCAGTATTTGCATTGCTTTTGTAGACACATAGAGTGGTGAATAATTGGAGTTGCAGGCTTGTTATTATGCAGGTTCTCATCTACAGTTGAATAAGGTCATGTTTTGCTTCCTTATTTCAGCTCTCATACAGAGCAGACCAGAGAATGGAGCCAGGAGAGGACAGTGTGGCAGGGAGTGCAAGAAGCTCACTTCCGGGGATGGTTGCACAGGGTTTGAATCCCAAATGCTCAATGTGCACTCGTGGATGGGGTGACTTCAGGCAAGTCACTTTAACACTCTGAAGCCCTTTTTCTCTTTTGTACAATAAAGAAAATAGAATCTACTGGGATGAACTGTTTTCAGTTTGAGATTATAATGTATGTGAAATGTTATATATACATATATATACACATATGTGTACGTACAAGCATACACACACATACAAGCATATTTTCCCTAGGAGCAATGGTTCAGTATTTGCTAATTCATTGTTTGTGGAATCTTCATAGCAAATAGTAAGAATCATTCATATGTTTGAGTTTTCTGGGATATACAAAGCTGGAACAAATCAACAAAACCAGTACGAATGTTGTGACTGGAAATGAAAAAAGCAGCAAAGGAATCAGAAAATCAGAGTAAGGCAAGACCGAACTGAAAAATGGGTAACTCTCAGAACTCATTCTTACCAGGAGCAGTAGCAGAAGAGAACTCGGCTGATGGTGATCTAGACAAGGTCTCGAGGTCTGAAGCCTGACTGACAATCTCCTGGAGGTGAATCACAGAGTCTGCAGGGAAGGAAAATGTTGACCGATCATTCTACCATAAATAAACCTTACTTGTTTTGCTAGGAATTTAGTTCAAAGCCCTGATGGTTTCACTGTCATCCCCTGATTCTACCAGGTATGCAAAGAATGAGAGAAGGGCGTCTAAGACAGTCATTAGCATGCTTCTCAAATGCCTCAATAAATAAACCATGTTAGGCATGTGAGATAAACGATGTAGACACTAGGATTTTACAAAACAAATCTAAAGATGTCCAGAGAGAAGTGGAAGATATTTAAGTGATAGTCCTGGAGGGTAGGGAGTAAGGAAAAAAAAAAAAAGCTGGCTGGGAACATTCAGTTCAGTTCAGTTCAGTCACTCAGCCATGTCGGACTCTTTGCAACCCCATGAATCGTAGCACACCAGGCCTCCCTGTCCATCACCAACTCCCGGAGTTCACCCAGACTCACGTCCATCGAGTCAGTGATGCCATCCAGCCATCTCATCCTCTGTCGTCCCCTTCTCCTCCTGCCCCCAATCCCTCCCAGCATCAGAGTCTTTTCCAATGAGTCAACTCTTTACATGAGGTGGCCAAAGTACTGGAGTTTCAGCTTTAGCATCAGTCCTTCCAAAGAAATCCCAGGGCTAGTCTCCTTCAGAATGGACTGGTTGGATCTCCTTGCAGTCCAAGGGACTCTCAAGAGTCTTCTCCAACACTACAGTTCAAAGGCATCAATTCTTCTGTGCTCAGCCTTCTTCACAGTCCAACTCTCACATCCATACATGACCACAGGAAAAACCATAGCCCTGACTAGCCGGACCTTTTAGCCCTCATTTATTTCATTTTCTTCATTCTATTAAGAGACTGAGTCAGTTCACATACTAGTGACATCTGATGTGACCCTGGGAATAGTCCTCAAATCAAAATGATGGCACTTAAGAGCCCACTGCACAAAGGCTAGACAGACGCCACTCTCGGCACGTTTTGTTTTTTGAACCTTTATGTTATTATGCACATGGCGGTTATCCACCATCATTTCATTCAGGTTAGCCTGCCACTTCCTCCAAGACTGAGATCTCTCCTATACAAAAGAGCTCTCTCTCCTGAAGCGTATCCTCTCATTCTCTATCAACTCAAAATCATAAAAGAGGAGAAATGAAAACTAATGATGGAGCACAGTATTTCCTTCTCCATGTAGAACTCCCCCTGAGCACGCTGGCCATTACCTGAGCGTTTCTCCCGCAGAGGATATGGGAAATCCAGGGCTTTTCCCGCGTATCTGGAAAGCAGCGAGTCCACCTCGTCCGTGGTGAAGCCGATCTCCTGGCCGGCCAGCAGCTGGCGCAGAGTCTGCACGGCCACAGCGGCCCAATCCACCTTCATGTTCATGAGCAGCTGCTCCAGCATGAGCAGGGGGCTGGAGGACAGGTGGGCGTAGCTGGCCCGGTGCTGCTCGGGCAGGGTCAGCAGCACCTGGGATGGGGGGAGAGCCCCAGTGTGAAGGAAACAGGATATGAACTTCAGAAGAAAGTCAAGATTCTCACGGGGAAGTGGGAAGGGTATCTGGGACCAGTGGGCTCTTGGCCAGCTGGCTAGGAGTCTTTTAGAAAGGAAGTAAGGCTGGACTCCTAGCTAAATCCTCCAGGTGGCAATCAAGATGAAGGGAACTTTCTCTGGAAAGGTTCAGATAGTAAATATTTCAGACTTTATAGGCCATGAGGTCTTTGTGGCAACTACTCAACTGGTAAACGAGCATACATGCTTGTGTCTCAATAAAACATGATTTATAAAAGCAGGCAGAGAACTGGATTTGGCTCACAGGTACTGGTCTCCTAACCCCCAGCCTAGACCAACCAGGCATGATTGACTTCTGCCTGATCCGTAACGTCACCATTCTGTCCTTCTGAGGCTTTGCTAGAATAAGCAATATAAGGTGGACTAAACCTGGCATCTCCAGGGTCCTAAAGGTGAATGATGACTCTAAATTTTTCCTAGGGGTTGTTATCACTGGGCTTGAAATATGTTCACTGGCTCTGATCACTGCCAATCTTCAAAGATTCCACTTAGGCACAGTACATCCAAAAGAGAAAAATTGATGTATCCTCTTTAGGATCATTTTACTTGGTTGAACTCTTAGCAAGTAGGCTGGTGGTCATGTTCATGGCTCTATCAGCACTGGTTCTATTCATGCGGTGTATTCTATCCTCAGGGGACAGTATGACAGGCAATCACAATCATTATCAGAGAGTTAGAAGGCCTTATCTTTTCCTAAACACTAATCCACTGAAATTAGCTTATAATTTCTTCTACTAGGTTACACACCAAGGGTAAGGACTTGTTATCCCATTGCATAGACAATTGACCCCTTTCCTTTAGCATAGAGTAATTTTAAGGATTTAAAGCAGCAGTTTTAAATCCTCACATCAGAATCCTTCTGGAAAATAGGCAGGTCCTGTCCCAAAAAGTTCAGTTGTAATTACTCTAGGGTGTGGGTCAGCTACTGCTATTTTTAGAAAGTCTAGGTGATTCTTGGGGAAGGCAATGGCACCCCACCCCAGTACTTTTGCCTGGAAAATCCCATGGACAGAGGAGCCTGGTAGGCTCCAGTCCATGGGGTCGCTAAGAGTCAGACAAGACTGGGCGACTTCACTTTCACTTTTCACTCTCCTGCACTGGAGAAGGAAATGGCAACCCACTCCAGTGTTTTTGCCTGGAGGATCCCAGGGGCAGGGGAGCCTGGTGAGCATCCGTCTATGGGGTCGCACAGAGTCGGACACGACTGAAGCGACTTAGCAGCAGCAGCAGCAGGTGATTCTAATTCATAGTCAGAATTTAGAAGCCTTGATATAGCAGATGTCAGGCAAAGCATAAAGAGAACTTAGGAGGACTGTAAAATTCACTTTGGAGGCAGAGCAGTAGGCAACGCTACGTTCTAAGGGATATGGTAGGCTATTAGGGTCAAGATATTGTATAGCACAGGTCAAGGAAGGCAGGTGCCTGGAAGACCAAGTTCTGAAGTGGGAGCTGGACCATCATGCTTTCCCGACAGCCCCTTCTCCTCCTGACCTTGGATCCCATGTACAGTGCCTGGATTTCACGGTGTCGGTCAGCGGTCAGTTCTCCATAGAAGTGGGTGGTGAGGTAGTTGGCCAAGAAGTGAGAAGTGGCCAAGCTAGGGTGCTGGTCGAGGGACTGCTCTGTGACCTCAAGGCACATGGTGGGGTCGGGAATTCTTTGTAGAAGCTGTTGCAGGAGGAAGGCAGAGGGAGAAAGGTGAGTCCTAAAGAAGAACTCTTAGTCCAGACTTGTTTTGTTTGAGAACAGAACCTTTCGGTTTATTCACTTTGGATTAACCCTTTCTCTGCACTCATTTTTTTTTCCCCCCACCACTCCTTAGCTTCATAAATGATGATTTTGACAGGACCAGAGATCAGCAGGATCTTGGACCCAGCTGCCCACCTGGCACCTAATGTAGGATTGGCACTTACAGGCAGGGTGACTATAACCAGCTTATGGAGGAGCAGATGTGAGACTGTGAGTGCTCTTAATGGGATCCAGTAGGAACAGAGCCATCTGATTCGACCAACCTTCGCATCCCTCCCCAAAGAAAACTGGGAAGAGTTGGAGGCTTACCTGCAGAGCCTTTTCATGATCTCCTCTTTCTAGAAGGTGGAGGAGATGCTTCTGATGTAGGTTGATTAAATGTTCTCTTGGAATAGGGTAGAGGCAGCCCCACTCTTCACACAGCTCATACTCCTGGAAGGAAACACACATGCCTTCAACCCCTTTAAAATCCTGGCCTTGTCACTCATTCAATGCTTGCCTGAATTTGCCAAAGCCCCAGGACAGCTTGGGAAGTGTTGACGGGAACTTCGTTGTGGGATTAAAGTGGGATCATAAAGGACTAGAATTGGCAAGGTAAGTTCTGAAAATGGTGCAAGTAGGCAGCTAACGATGTCCTTTTCCTCTTAGCTTGACTGTAAAAAAGAAACAGACGACATACAGCCACTAGCACTTGGTGTCGGTGCCGGGAAGATATTAAGGAAGTGGGCAAGACGGAGAGGACTGTCAAAGGAGACAGAGCCTACTCAGCTCTGACTGTGGCCATATGACTGTGCAGGCCCAGTGCTGCCAGAGTTTAAAATTTTTCAAAAAAATTTTTTAGGGCTTCCTCGGTGGTCCAGTGGTTAAGACTCCACACTTTCACTGCAGGGGACATGGGTTCAATTCCTCATCTGGGAACTAAGCTATCTCTCACATGCTTTGTGGCATGGCCAGAAAAAATAAATTACAAAAACATTTTTTTTTAATTGAAAAATCTCCCTATTTTCCAATGCTAGCAATGAAATCAATATGAAAAGCTAAAAATTCTGCAGACCACTATTGCACAGGCCAAATAAACACGTTGGTGTTGGATTCCACTGATATCAACCCTTGTTACTCCCTGCATCCCCACCCCCAATTTGTGAACTCTGGAATAAAGTTTCAGACAGTGGAATTCTCAGAGCTACGTCTGAGTGTTCTATGGTGGCATGTGGAAGGCTCTCCCCACAACGCTGCCTGGGGCCACCTTCTTCAGGATGTTCCCTTGTCTCTCAGGCTACATTAGACGCCCTGCCTGTGCCACCACCACAGTCTGGGCTTGCTTCTGTCACTTGGTATATCACAATCACCTAGGGATATGTCTCACATTGCCCCCCACCCTCGCCCTACCCACCCCCTTCCCAAAATAATGAGTTGCACAAAGGCAAAGGCTAAGCTTAATGACCTTTGTTTCACCACTATCTAGCACAGCGGTCAATATAGGTTTCCTGGATGAGTCAGCACCTGAATAAATACATCTACATTTGGATCTATGATATATATCAGCTTCTTAAGGGTAAAGAAAAAATTTACTCAGCATTCAATGTCCAACAAACTCATGGAAAGGTAGTTAAGGTCATTAGTAATCATGACAATGTAAATTAAAACAATGATGAGATACCATCTTATTGGCAGAAAGTAAAAAGCTGGACAAGGCCAAAATTGCCATGAAGATGGAGCAATAGGCACTGTGAGTGGGAGAATAACTGGGCCAGAACAGTGTGGTATCATCTTAGTAAAGGTGAGGGTGCTCGTGCCTCATGATGCAGCAGTTCCACATTGGGTATGTATTTTGTACCTACTGTGAACAGTGTAGGAAATTTCATGTATGAAAACAAGGGTGTTAGTTCAAAAGCGTTAACTGTCTTGTTCTTTACACTTCTCTGAATGTTGGTAAGTTTCACATGCATAAAAAAGAGAAAAAAGAGTGTTACGTAATTATAGAAAAAAATGTGAACCTTGACATATGGAAAGGAGTCTACCTAACTGGCTAAGGAGGGGCAAATCTAGAAAGAGGAGGAAGGAGAATCAGTACAGTTCAGTCGCTCAGTCGTGTCTGACTCTTCGCGACCCCGTGAACTGCAGCACACCAGGCCTCCCTGTCCATCACCAACTCTCGGACTTCACCCAGACCCACGTCCATCGAGTCAGTGATGCCATCCAGCCATCTCATCCTCTGTCGTCCCCTTCTCCTCCTGCCCCCAATCCCTCGCAGCATCAGAGTCTTTTCCAATGAGTCAACTCTTCGCATGAGGTGGCCAAAGTACTGGAGTTTCAGCTTTAGCATCATTCCTTCCAAAGAAATCCCAGGGCTGATCTCCTTCAGAATGGACTGGTTGGATCTCCTTGCAGTCCAAGGGACTCTCAAGAGTCTTCTCCAACACCACAGTTCAAAAGCATCAATTCTTCGGCACTCAGCCTTCTTCACAGTCCAACTCTCACATCCATACATGACCACAGGAAAAACCATAGCCTTGACTAGACGGACCTTTGTTGGCAAAGTAATGTCTCTGCTTTTGAATATGCTATCTAGGTTGGTCATAACTTTCCTTCCAAGGAGTAAGCGTCTTTTAATTTCATGGCTGCAGTCACCATCTGCAGTGATTTTGGAGCCCAAAAAAATAAAGTCTGACACCGTTTCCACTGTTTCCCCATCTATTTCCCATGAAGTGATGGGACCAGATGCCATGATCTTGGTTTTCTGAATGTTGAGCTTAAAGCCAACCTTTTCACTCTCCACTTTCACCTTCATCAAGAGGCTTTTTAGTTCTTCACTTTCTGCCATAAGGGTGGTGTCATCTGCATATCTGAGGTTATTGCTATTTCTCCCAGCAATCTTGATCCCAGCTTGTGTTTCTTCCAGTCCAGCGTTTCTCATGATGTACTCTGCATATAAGTTAAAGAAACATGGTGACAGTATACAGCCTTGACGTACTCCTTTTCCTATTTGGAACCAGTCTGTTGTTCCATGTCCAGTTCTAGCTGTTGCTTCCTGACCTGCATACAGATTTCTCAAAAGGCAGGTCAGGAGGTCTGGTATTCCCATCTCTTTCAGAATTCCCCACAGTTTATTGTGATCCACACAGTCAAAGGCTTTGGCATAGTCAATAAAGCAGAAATAGATGTTTTTCTGGAACTCTCTTGCTTTTTCCATGATCCAGCAGATGTTGGCAATTTGATCTCTGGTTCCTCTGCCTTTTCTAAAACCAACTTGAACATCAGGAAGTTCATGGTTCACATATTGCTGAAGCCTGGCTTGGAGAATTTTGAGCATTACTTTACTAGCATGTGAGATGAGTGCAATTGTGCAGTAGTTTGAGCATTCTTTGGCATTGCCTTTCTTTGGGATTGGAATGAAAACTGACCTTTTCTAGTCCTGTGGCCACTGCTGAGTTTTCCAAATTTGCTGGCATATTGAGTGCAGCACTTTCACAGCATCATCTTTCAGGATTTGGAATAGCTCAACTGAAATGCCATCACCTCCACTAGCTTTGTTCGTAGTGATGCTTTCTAAGGCCCACTTGACTTCACATTCCAGGATGTCTGGCTCTAGGTCAGTGATCACACCATCATGATTATCTGGGTTGTCAAGATCTTTTTTGTACAGTTTTTCTGTGTATTCTTGCCATCTCTTCTTAACATCTTCTGCTTCTGTTTGGTCCATACCATTTCTGTCCTTTATCGAGCCCATCTTTGCATGAAATGTTCCTTTGGTATCTCTAATTTTCTTGAAGAGATCTTTAGTCTTTCCCAGTCTGTTGTTTTCCTCTATTTCTTTGCATTGATTGCTAAAGAAGGCTTTCTTATCTCTTCTTGCTATTCTTTGGAACTCTGCATTCAGATGCTTATATCTTTCCTTTTCTCCTTTGCTTTTCGCTTCTCTTCTTTTCGCAGCTATTTGTAAGGCCTCCCCAGACAGCCATTTTGCTTTTTTGCATTTCTTTTCCATGGGGATGGTCTTGATCCCTGTCTCCTGTACAATGTCACGAACCTCATTCCATAGTTCATCAGGCACTCTATCTATCAGATCTAGGCCCTTAAATCTATTTCTCACTTCCACTGTATAATCATAAGGGATTTAATTTAGGTCATACCTGTATGGTCTAGTGGTTTTCCCTACTTGCGCAGGTGGCTGGGACGATCGGCGCGCTAAGTGTAGGTGACTGCAACGACCAGCGCGCTAAGCGCAGGCAGCTGAGAGGAGCTACCCCATGTCTGAGGTCAGGGGCAGAAGCTGGGAGGACCCCATGCCCGAAGGGCGGCGACCAAGAGAAGTTACCCCACACTGGAGGTCAGGGGCAGCGGCTGAGGGTGCCAGGCTGCGATAGCACAGGAACGGCTGAGAGGAAGGAGAACAGTACCCAGGAAAATGGTACCTTGGCTTCCAGAATCAGGTTCATGACAGTCGATGGGTCCTCAGCACAACAGTTCCTCAGGGCCTGCCAGTCACACCACACGGGGGTAGACTGCAAACCTAGAATCTAAGGAAAGACAAGAAAAGCTATCAAACCACACTGTAGTTTCTCTGTCCAGGAACAAGTCCTTGGAGTTTCCAGCGATGGGCCATCCCCAGGTCTCTGTACCAAACTTGCCAGGAGAGAGAGGGAATGAGAACCAGGGGACAGAGTGTTTGGTGAGATGAGTGAACCGATCTGGCAAGTATAACCAGGGAGCCAAGATTTGGAGTGGGGAGGCCACAATTGTAGGACAGTTCTCAGAGGCTTCTGTCCTTTGCAGCTTGTTCAGTCTTTTGGGGTCACTTGTCCCTTGCTCCTTCATCTCAAAACTCTATCCAGGTTATTATTCTGGCTTGAATGCTCTGTGGGATCACCCTTCAGGCAGCATTTTAGCTCAGCATGAAAATTGCCGAGGAAGAGTGGAAAGAAAATCTTTTTCACTTGCCATTTTCACTTTCCCTGGTAGGGCTCTGGACTCTGTTTGGTTAACAGTACACTTGGAAAGATTAGCATATATGTATACTTGTTATGTAGCTGTATCACGTAAATCTACCTCCCTAAGCCTCTTGATCTTGAATATAACACATACATCACAAGAACCTTTCACTTGAAAGACTGAACTGAAAGTGAAATTGTCACTTTCAGTTATCCCTTTCAAAATGGCTATTGTTATAGTGGAGAGTTCTTATAAGACATGATCCACTGAAGGAGGAAATGGCAAACCTCGAGGAAATTTTTGCCTTGAGAACCCCGTGAACAGTATGAAAAGGCAAAAAGATATGACATTAGAAGATGAGTCTCCCAGATCAGAAGGTATACAATATGCTCAAGGGAAGAATAGAGGGCAATTACTGATAGATTCAGAAAGAATGAAGTGGCCAGGCCAAAGTGGAAATGACGCTCAATTGTGGATGTGTCTGGGAATGAAAGTAAAGTCCAATGCTGTATACAGCAATACTGCACAGTAACCTGAAATGTTAGGTCCTGAAGCAAAGTAAATTGGACATGATCAAGCAGGAGATGATATGAGTGAACACTGACATCCTAGGAATCAGCCAACTAAAATGGACGGGAATGGGTGAATTTAATTCAGATGACCATTATATCTACTACTGTGGGCAACAATTTCTTATAAGAAATGGAGTAGCCCTCATAGTCAACAAAAGAATCCAAAATGCAGTACTTGGGTGCAGTTTCAAAAATGACAATGATCTCAGTTTGTTTCCAAGGCAAACCACTCAATATCATAGTAACCCAAGTCTAAGCCCCAAACACTAACACTGAAGAAACTGAAGTTGACTGGCTCTATAAGACCTTCTACAGCTAACACCAAAAAAAGGTGTCCTTTTCATCATAGTGGATTGGAATGCAAAAGTGGGAAGGCAAGAGACACCTGGAGGAACAGGCAAGTTTGGCCTTGGAGTACAAAATGAACCTGGACAAAGGCTAACAGAGCTTTGCCAAGAGAACACACTGGTCTTCAGATCAGATCAGATCAGTTGCTCAGTCATGTCCGACTCTTTGCGACCCCATGAATCGCAGCACGCCAGGCCTCCCTGTCCATCACCAACTCCTGGAATTCACTAAGACTCATGTCCATCGAGTCAGTGATGCCATCCAGCCATCTCATCCTCTGTCGTCCCCTTCTCCTCCTGCCCCCAATCCCTTCCAGCATCAGAGTCTTTTCCAATGAGTCAACTCTTTGCATGAGGTGGCCAAAGTCTTAGTAAACACCATTTCCCAACAACCCAAGAGATGACTCTACACATGGACACCACCAAATGGTCAGTACCAAAATCAGATTATGTTCTTGGCAGCTGAAGATGGAGAAACTCTATACAATCAGCAAATCAAGACCGGGAGCTGACTGTGGCTCAGATCATGAGTTCCTTATTGCAAAATTCAGGCTTAAATTGAAGAAAGTAGGGAAAACCACTAGGTCATTCAGGTATGACCTAAATAAAATCCCATATGATTATACAGTGGAGGTGACAAATAGATTCAAGGGATTAGATCTCTTAGACAGAGTGCCTAAAGAACTATGTACAGAGGTTTCTAACATTGTACAGGAGATGGTGGCCAAAACCATCCCCAAGAAAAAGAAGTGAAAGAAGGTAAAATTCTTAAAGAGATGGGAATACCAGACCACCTTACCTGTCTCCTAAGAAACCTGTATGTGGGTCAAGAAGCAACAGTTAGAATTGGACATGAAACAATAGACTGGTTCAAAATTGGAAAAGGAGTATGACAAGGTATAGCAGAGTATATCATGTAAAATGCTGAGCTGGATGAATCACAAGCTGGAACCAAGATTGCTGGGAGAAATGTCAACAACCTCAGATATGCAGATGATACCACTCTAAATGACAGAAAGTGAAAAGGAACTAAAAGCCTCTTGATGAAGATGAAAGAGCAGAGTGAACAAGCTGACTTAAAACTCAAAAAATGAAAACTATAGCATCCAGTCCCATCACTTCGTGGCAAACAGAAGGGAAAAAAGTGGAAGCAGTGACAGAATTTATCTTCCTAGTCTCTAAAATCACTATGGACAGTGACTGCAGCCATGAAATTAAAAGATGCTTGCTCCATGGAAGAAAAGCCATGACAAACCTAGACAGCGTATTAAAAAGCAGAGACATCACTTTGCCGACAAAGGTCCATATAGTCAAAGCTATGATTTTTCCAGTAGTCAGGTACAGAAGTGAGAATTGGGACCATAAGGAAGGCTGAGTGTCAACGAATTGATGTTTTTGAATTGTGGTACTGGAGAAGAGTCCTCAGAGTCCCTTGAACTGCAAGGAGATCAAATCAGTCAATCCTAAAGGAAATTAACCCTGAATATTCCTTGGAAGGACTGATGCTGAAGCTCCAATACTTTGGCCACCTGATGTGAAGAGCCGACTCATTGGAAAAGACCCTGATGCTGTGAAAGACTGAAGGCAAAAAATAGAAGGGGGTGGCAGAGAGTGAGATGGTTAGATAGCATCACTGACTCAATGGACATGAATTTGAGCAAACTTCCCTAAAGGACAGGGGAGCCTGGTGTGTTGTAGTCCATGGGGTCACACAGAGTCAGACACAACAAGGTGACTGAACAACAGCAACACTGAAATTTAACTGAAGTTTAAAATAATCTTTAAAGAAGACATAGATTAAATGCTATAAAAACTCTTGACCACCACCACCAATAAGACACGATATCCATAAAATGTACACAAAGCTCAAATATACAGGTATTCCTTGGGGATACTGCAGGTTCAATTCTAGACGATGACAAAATGAATGTTATAATAAAGTGAGCCACACGAATTGTTTGGCTTCCCAGTGCAAATAAAGTTATGTTTACACTATACTGTAGTCTATAAATTGTACATTGTCTGGAAAATGCACATGCCTTAATTAAATATTTTATTGCTAAGAAATGCTATTTTTTAGCATCTGAGCCTTCATCCAGGTGTAATCTTTTTGTGACAGCAACATCAGAATTCACTGATCACAGATCACCGTAACAAATATAATAATAATGAAAAAGTTTGAAATATGGTGAGAATTCTCAAAATGTGACACAGAGACATGAAGAGAGTAAATGCTATTGGACAAATGGTGCCAAGAGACACTCAGCTCAGGGTTGCCACAGACCTTCAATTTGTAAAAAATGTAGTATCCACAAAATACAAAAAGGCAAAGTGCATCAAAAAAGAAAGGTATGCCTACACATAAAAAAGATGCTTTTTAGACTGTAGAGCATCATTGCAGTGTTAATCTTGTTATGATTTTTAATCCTCATCTGACACATATGTATTTAAAACCATAGGAGTCAATAAAATGGGAACCAGATAAGAGACCCTATTGATATTCACCTAAGAACAGAAGCTAGATACAGAGAAATAGCCAGGCCTAGATTTTGTTTCTTAAAATCCACCATCACATGAGAACAGGCTGGAGCTGGTAACAGGGTAAGAAGCCTACTTCCTTTCTCTTGATGCCAGGTCCTATACCTTCTGATACACCTGCAGCTCCGTGAGCTTTCTCCGTAGCTCACATTCCAGCCCATCTTGGACAGCTGTGTCTGAAAGGCAGTAGGCCAGCATCTCCAGGCACCACTCCAGGGGCCACCGGTCCACAAACTGCAGTGTTAGCTGACTTCTGAGACAGGCATCCTTCACAGCAAACAGGTACTGCCAACCTTCTTTGTCTACAAGACAAAAAGATGTTCAGCAAGCCTGGCACGGGAGCTCAAGAGTCCAGGTTACTTCTTAAGAAAAGGGCTGCGTTCAGTTTTACAAAACAGGAGTTGGAAAGCTCCTGAAGATCCAGCTGACCCGAATTAGTTTTTACACTTGGAACAATTCTATGATGGGGACAGATGCTATATCTTGTTTCTTGTTTATGCAAATGAAATCAAAGTCATAGGGTTTCTGAAGAGAAAGAAGGAGAAGAGAAGAGAGGAGAAAGGAAGGAAAAAAGGGAGAAAGAATGAAAAGAGAGAAGACAGAAGAACAGATGAGGAGCTCCATGGTTTGGCAAGCTGCATACACAGCACTGTTTCAGATTCAACTTGTCAGCAGAACTTTTGGTTTTCCCTGTATTTCCATGCTGCTTCCTACATTATGACTTGAAAGTTATTGCACGCAAACTAGGTAATTTTTTCTTTTACTGTTGTTTTTACTTAGAAGCTCTCTTTCTCACACTCCCACATCACAGAGCTGAAACACAGACTCCAAGCCATTAAGACCTCGGAGCTAGTCACGGATTTCTCCACCTTCTCAAGGAAGGATTTTCTCCTTTCGTAGAGAAGCCAAGGACCCACCCACAGCCTGCCTGGCTCTTGCTCCCCCTAGTGGAGGGCTGAAGGTTACCACTCTCACCTCTGGGTACACGGCTGTCTCCTGGGGAGCTTTTATAGTAGAAGTTCACTAATAGGCCCCCTGTGTATGTGTGTGTATGTGTGTTTTAAATAATTAAAAAAAAGTCATTTATTTATTTACTCTTGAGTGCATTGGGTCTTTGTCACTGCCCAGGCTTTCTCTAGTTGCAATGAGCAGGGGCAACTTGCTAGTTGCGGTGTGAAGGCTTCTCCTTGTGGTGGGCTCTAGAGCACAGTTGACCGCCTCAATAGTTGTGGTCCCATGGGCTCTGTTGGGCTCTGCCAGCAGGTGGGATCTTCCTGGACTAGGGATCGAACCAGTGCCTCCTGCATTGGCAGGTGAGTTCTTTACCATCAGGGAAAGGGTCTGTTTTTATAAAGATTTATTAGAAGACAGCCACACTCGCTTATTTATGGTCTATGGCTGATTTCATGCCGTAAAGACAGATCTGAGAGGTTGCCACCAAGCCTGTAGAGCTTACAAAGCCCTTTACAGAAAAACCTTCCTGATTGTTCTTTTAAAGCAAACACTTGCCTGAACCTTATCATGGGCTGGAAATGCTGCTGCTGCTGCTAAGTTGCTGCAGTTGTGTCCGACTCTGTGCGGCCCCATAGACGGCAGCCCACTAGGCTCCCCCGTCCCTGGGATTCTCCAGGCAAGAACACTGGAGTGGGTTGCTATTTCCTTCTCCAATGCATGAAAGTAAAAAGTGAAAGTAAAGTCTCTCAGTCGTATCCGACTCTTCTCAACTCCATGGATGGCAGCCCACCAGGCTCCTCCATCCATGGGATTTTCCAAGGCAAGAGTACTGGAGTGGGGTGCCATTGCCTTCTCTCTGGAAATGGGGCTCAGATATTTGTAGTCTATAACATTTGCCAACGATTCTGATATGCAGGGTTGAGAATACTGGTTATGAGTGCCTGTCCCAAAGTTTGATGGGCTTGGGTTCTAAGCTCTGCTTCACCACTGACTATCTTGGGCAGTTTCCCACACTCTGGGCCTGGCTCGCCTCTCAGTATCATCAGACTATGGAGGCCCCTTTCTCTAGAGTTCCTGTGAGGATCAGACTTGCCGAGCCACTCGATGAACACTCAATGTTATTACCACTAGCTGAGGGAGGGACACACAGCTTTCTGCTCACCACAAGCCGCTGCACAGCTCAAGACTGCATCCCGTATGCTGCTCAAGTCGTCCACATCTCGTCCGTACACATCAGTGAGCTGAAGAGCTCGGCGCCAATCTCTAGCCACCAGGGCTTCCTCGAAGGCCTCGGTGAGCACGTCCAGGGCAGTGGGAGAATGGAGGCCCAGGAGGACGGTGGAGAGACTGGCCTGGCCACAGAGACTCGAGGCTAGACTCTGCCCCTGCTCGGAGGACCCTCGGAGGGGTTCCCAGGCAGCCAGGAGGGAGGCCTCCAGCAGAGGGAACTGTTCCAGGAGGCGCTCACACTCCCGAGCTACCTGCTCGGCTGTCAGAGGCACTTCCCTGCGGCCACGAAGCTCCTTCCATGACAAGCTGGGCTTGGTGACCTTTGACCCCCGGGAAGCTCCCAGACAGGCCACGGTAGCCAGCAGCTTCGAGCGGGACTTCAGAAAGGCCAACGTGGAGGAGGTGAGGGCTGAGGGTGATGAGTCCCTTGGGGAGGAAGGGGGCTTTCTCTCCAGTGTGGGGTTCTCAGTTGACTTCAGGCAGCTCAGCGTGGAAAACGGAAGGTCATCCAGGAAGTGGGAGGTGTGCAGCTGGGCCAGGGTGCCCAGGCGGGTCAGAAGGGCTGACGTCTGCTTGCTCTGCCTGGAGGAGCAGAGGGTGAGGGGCTCGCAGCAGCAGTTGACAATGACCTGTGGCACGCTCAGGCTCAGACCCTCTTGGGCCAGGAGGGCTGCCAGCCTGGAGGGAAAGAAGCAGAGGGTACTCAAGGCCTGAATACCTGGGCACCATCACTCAATCTCCAAATTTCTTTATGTTTAAGCAGAGGTAAATGCAGACTCTCTGTCTCCCCCTATTCCTCTCCTCTTTTTAACTCAAAAGGCAGCCTATTAGACCCAATAGGTCTCTTGCTTTTTTACTTAATAATACATCTGGCAGATTTGTCCATATCCATCTATAGAGAGGCCCCTCATTCTTTTTTATAGTTACACAGCATCTCATTATGTGGAGGAACCTGAATTTAACTAGTCTCCTATTAGTGGACACGGAGAAGGCAATGGTACCCCACTCCAGTACTCTTGCCTGGAAAATCCCATGGATGGAGAAGCCTGGTAGGCTGCAGTCCACGGGGTCGCTAAGAGTCGGACACGATTAAGCGACTTCACTTTCACTTTTCACTTTCATGCATTGGAGAAGGAAATGGCAACCCACTCCAGTGTTCTTGCCTGGAGAATCCCAGGGACAGGGGAGCCTGGTGGGCTACTGTCTATGGGGTCACACAGAGTCGGACACGACTGAAGTGACTTAGCATAGCATAGCGTAGCATTAGTGGACAATGGCTATGCCATACAAAGTTGTGATAAAATGACTTGGTACATACAGCATTTTTCATATGTATAATAAAGCATTGGGATACACTTCCCAATGTGGACTGCCAAAAATGTCAAAAATGCGGATTGTCATTTTAGTGGACATGGACAAAGTGCTTTCCCACAGGGGCTGTACCGATTTATATCCTGCTGGTAATCTGTGAGAATGTTTGTTTTCCTACAGCCTAGTCAACTAATTGTGTTATCAACGTTTTGGATTTTTGCCTATTCTTAAGTAGAGTCACCTCCTAATTTTATTTATTTATTTATTCTTAATCTGATTTTAACCCCTTTATTTAGATGTGGATATGAAGAAACAAGGTGCACTGAATTTTAATGAAGCCTGCATAAGAGTAACTGCAAATTAATGGAAAAGTTGAAGAAATCCCTGCTTCTTGTACTGAACTCAAACACAGCTCCACTGAGCTCTTGGTTTCCTTGATGAAACAATTAGGAAGGCCCATGCTTGACACTCACGGGGTGGCTCCTACCTGTCTGGGGGTACTTGTCGCTCAAGCAGGAGGTGTGACACCAGTTGGGAAGAGCTTTGTTGCAGGAGAACAAAGGGGTTTCCTACCTTGACCTCCACGTGATCTGCAGAAGTAAAGAAAGTGATCTTTGCATCACTGACTGCAACATTCAGAGCCCTATTTTCCAGAATCACCAACAAAACAATAGTGTCAAAACTACACAGAAGTCCTTTCATTGGTATTTGTCTAGGTAAAAGGTATTCTTGACATGATGCTGACCACACGTTTATCTACGCCTTACCACTGCTCTAGAGACTTCCAAGCACAGACACACTTCAGTGAACAGGTCTAGCCACAAATAGCAATTTTTGCTCCCTTCCATGTGACTGAAGCACAGGTAATACTTGCTCTGTGGACTCGAGTAAGCGTCTGGCATTTTAAACAGAGGCTCAGTTCCTCTTCTCAGTTCTCATATCCACAGTAGATGGAAGATCTGAGAGAGTATTTTTGAGTCATTAATGCCGTCAAAATGTACTGAATACTCTTGTGTGCTGTACTACTTCATGAGTCATTGGGGAGACAGAGGTGAATAAGAGAGGACCTCATAAATCTAATGTCCTTGGCTACTGCTGCACCTGGAACCTCTTCATTGTGTGCCTTCTTCTTCCTTGCCCTAGACACTCGTGGGCTGGGCCTGGCTGTACTTCCTTTCTCCTGCTACTTACCAGGTTCCGAGCTCAGGCTCCGAAGGAGAACAGCAGCCAGGGTGCTGCAGTACCTGAAGAAGGTGCCCATGTAGTCAGTCTGCTTGCCACCTGCTGCCGTCTGTTTGCCTAGGTTCTTCTGGAGGAGCTGAGCCTGGATATACACAGGGTGGGCCTCGGCCTCCGGAGGTTTCTGGGCCACCTGCTCCACCAGGGAGGAGAGTGGGGTACTCCTGGGCTCTGGGAAGAGTTACAGAAGGAGAAGGCACGCAGTCTTGAGTCTGTGCATCTGGCTTTGGGTCAACTTCCAACACAATAGGGGAACTGAGCCTCTGCTCAGTTCTACATGGGGCATCCTATACTTGGGTATTATACTTACAAGGCAGCTATAAAATCCTCAGTTTATGAAATACAAATACAAATATATACTGCATGGGGCATCCTACAGCTTGGGTATTCACTTACAAGGCAGCTACACAATCCCAAGGGCTTCCCTGATAGCTCAGTTGGTAAAGAATCTGCCTGCAATGCAGGAGACACAGGTTCGATTCCTGGGTTGGGAAGATCCCCTGGAGAAAGGATAGGCTACCACTCCAGTATTCTTGGGCTTCCCTGGTGGCTCAGGTAAAGAATCTGCCTGCAGTGTGGGAGACCTGGGTTCGACTGCTGGGTTGGGAAGATCCCCTGGAGAAGGGAAAGGCTACCCACTCCAGTATTCTGTCCTGGAAAATTCCATAGACTGTACAGTGTCACAGAGTAGGACATGACTGAGTGACTTTCACCATACAATCCCAACTTGGTTCCCTGTGCAAGTGATTCTCAGCCAGGAAGAGTTCTGAGCCTGGAGAAATTAGGGTGAAGAGTTCCAGTTTCACTCCAGTGTCTCTGGGGTGGAACTCCTCTGTGAAATGCACAGCACTCTTTTGGGGACGGTTTGGCCAATGTTTATGGAGTGACTTCTGGGTATATCTTTCATTAGGAATGAGAAACGTATACCAGCTAATGGTGCGCTAAGCATCCCTTCACTTAGGAGGTGGGGAAACAGGTGGGATTAGCTACAAGACCAGTCCTGGTTAACTAGAGTGCTGGTAAGGCCCACTTCTGGGCTTCCCAGGTGGCGCTAGTGGTAAAGAACCCACCTGCTAATGCAGGGGACTTGGGTTCAATCCCTGGGTCAGGAAGATCCCCTGGAGGAGGGCATGGCAACCCACTCATGCCTGGAGAATGTCATGGACAGAGGAGCCGGACGGGCTATAGTCTACAGGGTGGCAAAGAGTCGGACATGGCTGAAGCGACTCAGCACGCACACACAAGGGCCCACTTCTGAGTTCTAAGCCTCCATTCCAATGTGCTTCTTCACTCTCCACTATGTCCTTCCCCTTCCCCTAGTTCAACCTCAACTGCTCCCTCACAGAAGGACTGGTACCTGGCAGCTCTAGTGCTTCTCTCAGTGACTGCAGGATCTGCTCCAGCTGCTGGGAGAGGGTGGTGTGGCTGGCTACACAGTCCTCGGTGAGGCTGGGCCAACACATCTGAAGCAGCTCAGCAATGCTGCACCGTGGGGGACCTCCTCCTTTATCCTCTCCACTCTCTATGGAGAGCAAACGAGAAAGAAAAAGTCAGATCTGGTGCTGACCCAACGTTCCGAGTTCAGGAGATTAAAAAACGTAGTTAAGCAGCTCACCTGATTTGATTTGCCCGGCTGACACAAGTGGGTAATTGAGAATCTTACTGATCTGCTGAAGAACGCCTGGAAAACCTCGAATGCCATCAGCATTGACGAATACGTGGTCTAGCCGGCGACCTGGAAATGGATCAATCAAGAGGGAATGCAGAAAAAAACATAAGGTACTTTCAGAGATTGAAAGTCCTGTATTTATGTGTAAAGTTTTATCTCCTTCAATATTAAGGGGGAGGTAGATGCTGTGCCGGTTGAGTAGACCAGTAAATCTGGTGTGCTCCATGCTTGTGGTTCCAGGGCTATCTGTGGCAAGATGCCTCAGCTGTCCACAGCAGCAGACCCAGAAGCTCTGGTGTTCCTGGGGAATTGCTGGCCCAAGCCGACCAGGCACTTCTTGTGGATTTGCCTTGGTACCTTTCTCAGTTGAGAATATGAGCTGGGATCCAGTCTACTCTAATTGTTTTAAATGGTATCCTGATACCCTGACTAGACTATAAAGAACTTTATGTAGAGATTATTCCTTATACCTCTCTTGTGCTCCATAAACTTCAGATAATCTGGAAATGCAGCAGGTACTAAATTAATTCCTGACTGGCATGAAACCAGTTGGCCTGAATATTATATAATCTTCATTCATTTTAGAATATAAGTGCTAGACGAGGGGGAAGTAAACTGTTCAGTACAAACAGCATTGTGTATGCCACAGTACACTGTCTTAGAAGGACTATGTCAGCATTAAAGGATTTCAAGCCAATAGCTCAGAAGTGATTTGGCAGGGCGTGCATAAAAGAGTTAACACAGAAGGCCTGAGACGCTATCCTCAGAAAGGCCTGCTGGCAAGGTTGGTCCTTGGCTGGCATCTCGGAACTTGACTGGTAGAAGCTTTTCTACACTGACAAAATTTTCCCTAGATGATGGAAGTGATTGATTGTGCCTAAACCGTTCTTATGGTGTGGTTTATGCTGAACACCTGCCTTCCTTCCGAGAGTCTGGAAGTTTGGTACATGTTGGGCAGAGGGTGCCTTTGTCACCAGCCCCCAGTAAAAACCTTGGGCACTGGGTCACTGATGAGCTTCCAGTAGACAACATTTCACATTTGTTTGTTGTCACAACTTACTGCTGGGAGAGTTGAGTACATCCCGTGTGACTCCAGTGGGAGAGAATTCCTAGAAGCTTATGTCTGCTTTTCTCTGGACTTTGTCCCATGAGCCTTTTCCCTTTGCTAATTTTGCTTTGTGTCCTTTTGATGATACAATTTGCAGCCATGAGTATGACTGTATGCTGAGTCCTGTGGGCTCTCCCAGCCAATCACTGAACCCAGGGAAAGCTACTCATGTCACACCTGTTCACCATTCTGCCCTCCGTACTCCTCAGAGTACGTTCCTTCAGTGTTGGGTGTGTATCAAGGATGGGTGGGGAGTGACACTTTGCCTAGTTCTTTCTTCACATTCCTCTACCTTAATTCCTCTAAGAACTCCATAGACTCATTCTGGGATATCGTTAACCTCAAGGTACAATCCTCCCCTTAACTGTGATCCACTAAAATTTTCCCTTATACCTGGTGTACAAGTTTGAGACCTGGGTTTAAAGTTAAGTGGGATTCACTGTGGAGGAGGTATGCAGTTTAGGGGCACAAATTCCATTTGTACCATTTTTGGAAGGCAATATTCACCACTGTATCACCAATGCCATCTGAACCAGTTTTGAATGTTTATCTCTTCCTTGAGTTTATCTATAAACCAAAAGAAAATTTCCCCAAATGACTATAGACTATTATGTCTGTTAAGAAGGTGAGATTCTTGGGTTTTCCTGGTGGCTCAGTGGTAAAGAATCCGCCTGCCAGTGCATGAGACACGGGTTTGATCCCTGATCTGGGAAGATCCCACATATCGCAGAGCAAATAAGCCCTCATGCCACAACTATTGAGTCTGTGCTCTAGACCTGGGGAGCTACAACTACTGAGTCCCTCACGTGCTACGGCCTATGCTCTGCAATAAGGGAAGCCACTGTAACGAGAAGTCCGAGCACCGCACCTAGAGAGTAGCCTGGCTCTCTGCAACTAGAGAAACAGCAAAGACCCAGCACAGCCAGAAATAAAATAAATTAAAAAGAAAAGAAGGCGAGACTCTCAGTAGACTAGTCACCAGAATGGACATGAAGAAATAAACAAACAATCCTTTCTCCTTGTCCCTCCTTCCCTAGTAACTTTCTTCCTGTACAATTATCAAGCATCTCAGAACCCTGTCTCCTTATTTGAGAATAAAGGGATCATGTGAAAGAAGCATACTCACCCTGACTCTCAAGGCTGCTGTTAAGGCGTCGTTCAGCTGTTTCCAAGAGCTGCTTGCCAGTTTTCCAGAGCTGGCACTGTGAGCAAGCCAGGTCAAACGCAGCCATGGCGGGCGGGCTGAGGTCTTCCAGAACCTCTTTCAGGGGAGCAGTGAGCTCCATTGGGCTACTGCTTATCCAAAAGTCCTCCTGGAGCGTGGGGATGGGGTCTCCAGAGGTGCTGAGCAGCTTGTCGGTCACATCAGAGATGGAATAAAACACCATCCCTGGACACCCAGCGGTTGGGGGTAAAAGGCAAGAGGTTAAAATGATGCTCACTACCACTTTTATTTTGAGAAGTAGTTATAAGGTCAGGAGGAGTAAGGGTTTCTTCCAGATCGGGACTAAAAGTAGGCTGAGAAAGAATGTGGTAGGTCTGTGTGTGCTCATCTGAAAAGCTCTCTAAAATATATTGCTAAAAAACCAAAGCAGAAAATAGTACTTGTTATAAAAGCTCATTCATATTAAAAACAAAAAGCATATGCATATATTCTTTTGAATCTGTAAAGAAAATTTCTGGGAGCATATAGAAGGGGCAGTGTGTGATGGTAACTTGATATATTCAGCCTAGACCGGCAAAAGATGTAAAACATGGGACAAGATCCCACTTTCAAGAAACAATGAAAGGATGAGCTCTTTCTACAGTACAGCCAAGGTTGGGCCTGGAGATCTGCGAACCCCAGGCCACAGATGTTCGACAAAACTTCTTCACTTTTTAGGAACGTAAAATAATCCCTGAATAACTACATGGGAAGAAGATACACTAATCAATTCCCCAAAGCTCAAGATAATGGCCATCAAAACCCGTGGTGGAAACTGCGTTCACACTCCTCAGTATAAGTCACGTAGGACAGGCTTAATGGAATAGTTCGAGTGGCAGGTAAGAGACCCCTGTGGTCAGCAAAGTTGGCCACAGCTAGAAAATGACTCGGGGGGTGTCAGGACTGCTGTTCTTCAAGGCAAGCGTCCTCCCCTGGGTTTCTGTCATCTTCACGGTGAGCCTCTGGTTTGGGCAGTTTCTCGCCCACACCCTCCTCCCACAATTCCCTCAGCACCCGACAAGAGGGAAGCTGGACCTGCTGCCGCAGCGCTGCCAATGGCCTGCAGGGTGGAGCGGCCACTTCCTGTTCTTCGGATGGTGCTGCTGCCCCCGTCTGAGTTCTGGTTTTCGATTTTATGTTCTACTCGGGCCAGCTCCTGGATCACCTCCTGGTAGCGCTCCATGAACATCAGCTCCCCAGAACTGTGTGAAGACTTCAGGTTGAAGGTGAATACCACCTGTCACGGGAGAGAGAAAGGGGTGTGGCTTTCGGTGGGCCTGCTGGAGTGGGGAGAGTCTACAGATCTGAAATCTTGCCAGTCATTAGCCTCTGGCCCTGAGACAGCTGCTTTGTGGGGCTGGAAGAGTGCTGGATGTGCAGAGGGTAGATAATGTAGAAATAACTCATAAAAGTCAGCAAGAGAGTCACCAGAGCCCCAGCAGAATATAGGTAAATGATGTGGACAATTTCAAAGAGAAAATACATGCGACTGATACACAGATGAAAAAATGCCTTCCCTTCCAAGTAGGATTCCTGTATTTCTCACAGCTTGCACACAATCCTCTTAACATTCCAGGAGGCAGCACAAGCAGGTATTACCTTTAACTCCAGTTTTCAGGTGAGGATATCAAAGCTCAAAGAGAGTAGCTCAGAGGGAGTAAGGGTCTTTCCGATTTTTAAATTTTAAATTCAGGGAATTTAAAAGTCATACTACTGTGCATCTATCATAAGGACAAAGTGTAAAAATAAACTCTCAGGGGGTGGTGGTAGAATGAGCTGTCACACTCTTTTTGAAAAGCAATTTGGCAATCTATGGAGCTTCAAAAATGTTTATATTCTTTGACTCAGTCATTTTTATGAGAAACTTTCTTAAGGAAAAAATTCCGAAGTCTTAATGTGTAAAGGTGATAATTTTTATGCTAGTTATTACAATGATTATAGGATTGAAAATAATGGTCAAACGCAGCTACATGATCAGATAAGGTCACTAAAATCAGTTACAGAGCAAATACTTGTAAAAAAGGCACTAAAATTTTAGATTCAAAGTGATCTTCTTGGCTCTATATAAAGGTCTCATATATTTCAGAAAGACATTGGCAAAAAATATACTTTTATCTTTGATATTAGTTCCTCTGGATAATAAGATTAAAACTAATTTTATTTTCTGGTGAATACTTTTTGGCATTTTCTTATATGCACAACTTGCTATGCAACCAGGCTGAAAAACTTCTATTAAAAAAGAAAAAAAGAAAAGAAAAACTCAAAGTCTCAGAAAAGGAAGTGAAGACTTTAGTGGTAAAGCATCAGAGACCTCATAACTGACTTTTTGGTTTGGGTGTCAGAAAGGCTAGTGAGAGTCCTATCCTCCTGAGAGGGACAGAATTGTCACTGTTATTAAAATACAAGAGCTAAAATGTGTCAGAGGAAGTTAAACAAAAATTATCCCATCACATAGATGTTTCCATGTAAACTCACATGAAAGAAAAATTCTGACCTGTGTGCTAAGAGACCAGCATAGGCATCATAAGTACAAGAGAGTTTTAAAAATTAGAATAGTGGGTTTTTATGCTATTACATTTAAACAATAGCAGAAGATTCCTGTATTTCTCACAGCTTACGCACAATCCTCTTAACACTCCAGGAGGCAGCACAAGCAGGTATTACATTTAACTCCAGTTTTCAGGTGAGGATATCAAAGCTGAGAGACAGTAGCTCAGAGGGAGTAAGGGTCTTTCTGATTTTCACTCCCTGCAATTTCCCCTACACACATGAACCTCCCAGTCTGCTAGCCCCCCTCCACTTCCTGCGAATTGAACTGGCATTCTATTTCTTGTTAAAAATGGTCTGCTCAGTGATTTCTAACTATATAAAACCACATATATGTTCAGAGAAGGACTACAAGGAAAGACATAAAAATCAATGTTTTGATTGCCGCCCAATATTTTATCTTGCTAAAACACCATTTATGTTAAGAAAACAAATGATTCAATGGCTTAAACCTCCCCCTGGCTGGATCTTGAAATCCACAGTGCTCAAGATGGAGTTTTATACATGCAAACTCCCTCCTGCTTCTCCTGCTGGAATTGCGCCCTCGGGTGCACCCAAGTGGCTCTGGCTGCACACACATCTGCTTCTACCTGTAGCCCCGCGGGTCCCAGACGGTAAAAGGCTGCCCTAGCGCTCTTTCTGTGACAAGGTAAGGCTGAGGCTGCTGACACCTGTTGCACACGAACCCGCCTCACCTGGTGGGCTTCTGCAAAGTTCCCCCGGAGGATGCAGGATGCCAGCAGTGACTCAGGTGGGGAGAACATCATGGGGATGAGTGAACTGTGAGGTTGAGGCTGCAATCGGCCCTCCAGCTCGTTCTTCCCAGACGCAGCACTCAGACTTCCCTCTGTTGGGATACAGGAACATGGGCGGCCACGGAAGGGACAGAAATTGAGGAAAAACTATCCTGTCACCTGCTGCCAAACGCCTATCCTTCTCAAAGTCCTCTAAAAGGTCTGTAAATAGATCTTGATTTTTCCTCAAATGAAGGGCACACCTATGCTATCATCTTTTTCTCTTCTTCTTAAATCTGAAGTACAGTTGAAGTATAGTTAATATTGTATTACTTTCAGGTGCACAGAAAGTGATTTGGTTACATATACTCTTTTTAAAAATTCTTTTCCATTACTGGTTATTATAAGATAATAAGTATAGTTCCCTGTGCTACCTACCCAGTGGCAACCCACTCCAGTACTCTTGCCTGGAAAATCCCATGGATGGAGGAGCCTGGTAGGCTGCAGTCCATGGGGTCGCTAAGAGTCGGACACGACTGACTGACTTCACTTTCCCTTTTCACTTTCATGCATTGGAGAAGGAAATGGCAACCCACTCCAGTGTTCTTGCCTGGAGAATCCCAGGGTCAGGGGAGCCTGGTGGGCTGTCATCTATGGGGTCGCACAGAGTCGGACACAACTGATTTAGCAGCAGCAGCAGTGTGTATCTGTTAATATGCTAAATTCTTTAGCATATTAAATATAAGACTTTATCATCTTTAAATATAAGACTTATGTACCAACTACTTTCCTTGGGTATTTACTTCTGTTTCTTTGTACTGATGGGTAACTCAGCTGATAGGGAAATAGCCCCTTCACTGCTGAACACAAGCAAGAACTGCTCAGTCCAAGGTTTCACACGGGGTGTATGACAACTCTATCAGGGCAAAGTTACTGGGAGTTGGCAACTGGCAGGGACACCGATACCTGAAGTACTTGTGCTCAGTTCACTACTCGTATTTTCCAGGGATGATTTGGAACCTTTGTCCCGGTCATCTAGAGGTATTAGGAAGAAACAGAGAAAATCAACCATCAATGCCTTACAGTGCAGAAAGTGGGGGAAGGCAGAAAGTGGGAGGTTGGCTTGAGAGCTGAGATCCAGGTAGAGTGAAAAGATAATGAGTAGTTACTACACCAGTGACTCCTTCTACAGCAAAACACCAACTTCCTACGGACCTATATATATATGTATGTGTATATATATATGTATATATATATATAATAATTTTCCCCCCAGTGGTGAGTCTTTATTCCTTTTAGCTGAGCTGTATTGCTCCCCTTGCAGGGCGGAGAATTTCCTCCTATCTCAGTCCAGCTGCTCCTTCTGAGCACCCTGAGAAATTGGGATCCATCTTCTTAGTCTCATTCTAGAAGGCTCCAGCCTTCCTCAGCTGATGGTCTGCCTCTGCTCCAGCATGAAGATACACCTCGCAATAAGCTCCAGGGAGGGGTGCTGGCCCTGCCAGAGGAGCAGGGTCAGGAACTGGGGTAAGAGAAGCGACTCAGAGTCTGGCTGAAGGTGCTAGAGCAGCAGCTGCAGGAGTGGGCCCAAGACGTGAGAGCGAGGGCCCTGGCTGGACCCCTCCCTTGGCATACTGATGGCCCCAGGGTGAGCTTAATATGACCCCAGTGCTCATTTGGGTAGAAGCTTATACCAGTGGTTAACAAGCTCTGGGTCTCAGAGCCCCAGGAGCTTTCAAATTACTTCTAGGGGTCAACAACCCCCATCTGCCCACTAAGCACTGTCAACAGTCTGAAAAAAAAATAAAAGTACACCTATTATAGCCAGGAAGCAGTAGGGTGCCAAAGAGGGTCACACAAATTTTCTGACAGAAAAGGTGGTCCTAGTACTTGAAATAGCAGGGAACCAAAGTATAAGGCCAGGCAGGCTGAAGACCATGATATTGAAAGCCCTGGAGAAAAAGCATCTTCTCAACACTTGCTTTCCTGAAGTGCTGGGGCTTTCAAGGGAAGCTTGCTATTCTTTGTTGTGATCAATATGTAATTTGAGGGTAATGTCAGGCCACGTAAGGCAGGCTCCTTGGCTTACTGTAGGGAAGGAACAGACAGCTGCGGGAAAGAGAAAATGAACTATGCATTTGGCGTTGGATCAGCCAGGTGAATGCAAACTATGCCTTCTGACTCCAATTAACTGAGTCACTTAAGGGCCCAGCCTTTAAGTTTTCCATGTTTCTCTCTCTGTATCTTCCAGTCTGGCCAGGATGCTTGCATCTCTCATTGCCACTTATCTAAAGCTAACTCATTCATCCATGTTTGGTTCAACAGTCAACTCTTTTATTAAACCTGTTTCTCTGCCTTTTCAGGCTATGCTGACCTTCCCTTCTAAGAGATCTCTTCTGTCAGGCCCTGCCACTGGGCAGTTTAAGTTTTTCATGGGTATTGTTTACGCAGGTAAATTATAAATTCTTCAAAGGCAAAGTCCCAGTTTATACCTCATTCACCTCCCTCAAAATACCCAGTATTACTGTGCCCTAAAAAATACCCAGTATTTTTTAGGGCACAGTAAACTATTTAAGAATTACCTGTTAATTATTTAAAAACTAACAAAAATCATAATGGAATATGACATCCAAAATTTAATACTTCTGTATAATGCTCAATAGACAAAATGCAGTGAAGCTTGTAGCACATAACGACAGAATATTTTCCTTCAGGTATAAGAGCTTCTTACAATTCAACAAGAAAGACAAACCCAAAAGAAAATATGGACCTGAGACTGAAAATTATAAACGGCCAATAAATATATGAAAAGACACAATCTCAAACTAAAAATTAATATTAAATTGATGACACACCATTACTATACTAATCATATTGGCAAAGATTAATACTACTCAGTTTTTTTTTTTTGATACTGCTCATTTTTGATGAGTGTATATTCAAATAGGCTTTTATATACAGATGATGGGAGAGTAAATTGGCCTGCCTTTTTGGGGGGCGATTTGTTACATCTATATTTTGTGCCCACATATACTTTGACTTTCTGTTAAACTGCTGTCTATATTATAGATATATTCACACCAGTATGCATAGACATACATACAGAGTTGTTTACTGTAGCACTGTTTATAGGAGCAAAAAACTAGAAACAATTTAAATGCCCACAAAAGGGCACCTAGGACAATGGACTCCTAAGCAGGCTTTAAAATAAGTGAAGTGACTTCTTAATACGGAGAATGATACATTTACACATGTAAGTGAAAAAAGAAAGTTGCAGCTCTCTCTATATAGTAACAATGAATCTATACATCTTCCCAGGTGGCACTAGTGGTAAAGAACCTGCCTGCCAATGCAGGAGATGCAAGAAACGCAAGTTTGATCCCTGGGTTCAGAAGATCCCCTGGAGGAGGGCACGGCAACCCAGTCGAGTATTCTTGTCTGGAGAACCCATGGACAGAGGAGCATGGAGGGCTATGGTCCATAGGATCACACAACTGCAGCAATTTAGGGCACATATATATATAAAATGATACATATGCTTACATTGCATAGAGAATTTCTGGGAGAAAACTATAAGCAGGGATTATTTTAGGGGAGTGGGATTAGGATAATCTTAGACCACTTCTGTTTATACTTTATCTGGAATTGCTCTAAGATACTTTATCTTTGGGTGGTCCAGTGGTTAAAGACTCCACATTCCCAGCGCAGGGGGCCCAGGTTGGATCCCTGGTCAGGGAACTAGATCCCACATGCCACCACTAAGACCTAGCACAGACAAATACATAAATAACAATTTAGAAAAAAAAGGTACTTTATCTTTAGGAATTGCTTGACTGTTTTATCTTTAAGAATACTAGACAAGCGGCAATACACCATCTGCCTGGTGCATGGGATGGAGGCATGGAGAGAGGTCTTTGGATTACCTGCCCGGCTCTTTCTTGTCCGACGTCCCCGGCGGAGACTGGGGTGCCGTGTGGTGATGGGTCGGTATCTTCGGGAGGGTTGTTCCTCTGAAACAGCAAACCCAGTGGGTCATATGGGAGGGTGATCAATTTTTTTTTCTAATTGATGTATCACTACTGCTGTACAGTATTATATGTTACAGGTTACATATAATATATAATGTAATATTGTATGTTATAGTTGCACAGTATAGTGATTCACAATTTTTAAAGGTTATACTCCATTTATAGTTATAAAATGTTGGCCCTATTCCCCATGTTGTACAATATATCCTTGTAGCTTATTTTATACCTAACCGTTTGTACCTCTTACTCCCCTACTGCTATACTGCCCCTCCTCCCTTCGAGGGTGACCAATTTTGAGTTGGTCCACCTCCTGGAGGAATAACAGGGAGGATCTGGACCGGCCTGTGAGCCACAGAGCAGTCCGCGAGTTCTGACAGGGGTGGCTCTGGTGATGTGTCTGGAGCTAGTTGGCTCTATGCACTCCTAGCTCTCTCCCATATTCCCAAGATGTTTCTTCCGCCTCCCCTTCTGTTATCTCCTCTCACCTGAGCCCTGGATGCTGGTCACCACCTTGTACCTCCACTGGGCCTCCGAGAGAACCTTGGAGAACTGGTGCAGGCGACTCTGCAGTCCGTCTCTGCTGCCCGAGCCGCTCTGGCCTTCCAGCAGCTTTGGCTTCTTAGGGGACCGCGGCTGCTCAGCTCATCCAGTTGCTCCTGGAGCAGCCTGAGGAAGGCCCCTATCGCAAATTCATCAGCCAGGAACCCACTGACACCACTCGTAAAGTGCTTCAGGTCCAAAAAGCTGTGCCTGTGAGGCTCCAGGGAACTGTCTTTTGGCTCTGGCTTCGGACAGCTTGGAATTGTGTAGGCCAGGCTCCTGGCGGTACCCAGGGGTTCTGACTTCCTCTCAGGCTGTGCTACGTGCTGAGGGCTCTCTGATGGGGACCTCAAACCCAGGGGGCCCTTCCCCTCAACATCATCGTCCTCAGCGTAGTCCTCGGGCAGGTGAGGCTCTGGGTGAAGATCGGCAGAGGTGATGAGGAGCAACGAGAAGATGTTTTCTAGAAGTTCCAGGCACAGAGAGTCAGGAATACTGCACAGATACTGCTGACACCTGGCCAGGTATGTTGAGAAGAGATCTGAAGCACCTGAAGCAGCATGGGTAAGAGAAGAGGCCAGAGAAGGAGAAGGAAAGAGAGAGAATGCAAACATTAGAAACAGTACTTGCCAGACCCAAACATTTTCCCAACTTTAACTCATTTCTTTCTTTGTAACGACTCAGGGAACTGTGGTTACAGTCAGAAGAACGAGAGACCGCTAAGCCATGTCTTCATGATTTGCACAAAGATTCTGTTCCCTTAACAAAAAGCACAGCTGACTGAGCACTCATAATTTTGTTTCTGCTTTTTGAAATTACATTATTCCTCGTCTCAGAGAAGCACTCCATATTTCAATTCCTACAATGAAGACAGCCTGGAGAATCCTTATCCTTCATTTCCCATTTTCATTCACCGTTACACTACAGGTGACCACAGGCTACCCAGATCACTTAAGACATACTCACTGGTCAAAAATGACCATGCTTAGAGTTGAAGGTCTATTCCAAAGCTGCAAGGGAGAGATATCTGAACTCAACGCACAGAAGGCAAATAAGGAGTTGCAAGTTATCAAGAAAAATGGGAGAGAATAGGACAGAAGGTTTTTTCAAACTGTAGGCTGTGAGCCATGACACTGACTTAGTTGCACTTGAAAAAATGAAATAAAACCGAAAAATAATCTGGAGTGTGCTCTGTATGGAAGGGTAAGCAATGTTTCTTGAAAGTTATTTCAGTTTTGTTGTTTAATTGCTAAGTTGTGTCTCTTTTGTGATCCTCAAGGACTGTAGCCTACCAGGCTCCTGTCCATGGGATTTCTTAGGCAAGAATACTGGAGTGGGTTGCCATTTCCTTCTCCCAGGGATCTTCCCTACTCAAGAGATTGAACCTGCATCTCCTGTAGTGGCAGGCAGATTCTTTACCACTGAGCCACCAGGGCAGCCCTATTTCAGTTTATACGTCACATATATACATACACATAAAAGCACAGATTACATACCTAGGTACAGACTGAAGTGATGTAAAATACTGTGGATTGAGTTAAAAAAAAAAAAAAAGCATTTGGAAAACATGGGACTAGATCAGACTCTGAGAAGTTATACAAATCACTTGCTTTCTCCATGTCCCTTTGATTCACAGAGGCTGATACATGGAAGAAATTAATCATGGAGGCAAAGAATATACAATGGATTAAAGATAATCTCTTTAACAAGTGGTGCTGGGAAAACTGGTCAACCACTTGTAAAAGAATGAAACTAGAACACTTTCTAACACCATACACAAAAATAAACTCAAAATGGATTAAAGATCTAAATGTAAGACCAGAAACCACAAAACTCATAGAGGAAAACATAGGCAAAACACTCTCGGACATTCATCACAGCAGGATCCTCTATGACCCACCTCCCAGAATATTGGAAATAAAATCAAAAATTAACAAATGGGACCTAATTAAACTTAAAAGCTTCTGCACAACAAAGGAAACTCTAAGCAAGGTGAAAATACGGCTTTCAGAATGGGAGAAAATAATAGCAAATGAAGCAACTGACAAACAACTAATCTGAAAAATATACAAGCAACTCCTACAGCTCAATTCCAGAAAAATAAATGACCCAATCAAAAAATGGGCCAAAGAACTAAATAGACATTTCTCCAAAGAAGACATACAGATGGCTAACAAACACATGAAAAGATGCTCAACATCACTCATTATCAGAGAAATGCAAATCAAAACCACTATGAGGTACCATTTCACACCAGTCAGAATGGCTGCGATCCAAAAGTCTACAAACAATAAATGCTGGAGAGGGTGTGGAGAAAAGGGAACCCTCTTACACTGTTGATGGGAATGCAAACTAGTACAGCCACTATGGAGAACAGTGTGGAGATTCCTTAAAAAACTGGGAATAGAACTGCCTTATGACTCAGCAATCCCACTGCTGGGCATACATACTGAGGAAACCAGAATTGAAAGAGACACGTGTACCCCAATGTTCACTGCAGCACTGTTTATAATAGCCAAGACATGGAAGCAACCTAGATGTTCATCAGCAGATGAATGGATAAGAAAGCTGTGGTACATATACACAATGGAGAATTACTCAGCCATTAAAAAGAATACATTTGAATCAGTAAGGAGGTGGATGGAACTGGAGCCTATTATACAGAGTGAAGTAAGCCAGAAAGAAAAACACCAATATAGTATACTAACGCATATATATGGAATTTAGAAAGATGGTAACAATAACCCTGTATACGAGACAGCAAAAGAGACACTGATGTATAGAACAGTCTTTTGGACTCTGTGGGAGAGGGAGAGAGTGGGATGATTTGAGAGAATGGCATTGAAACATGTATAATATCATATACGAAACAAGTCACCAGTCCAGGTTTGATGCACGATACTGGATGCCTGGGGCTGGTGCACTGGGACGACCCAGAGGGATGGTATGGGGAGGGAGGAAGGAGGAGGGTTCAGGATGGGGAACACATGTATACCTGTGGCGGATTCATGTTGATATATGGCAAAACTAACACAATATTGTAAAGTTAAAAAATTTAAAAAAAGAGAAATTAATCATGGGCATAATAAAAGGCCACCTTCCAATCCTGGTGGAAAAGTGTTCCCACACAAAGAGCCTCCTGGGGCAGGTTGTGCCCAGCTTCTGCCGGGGAAAGGGTGAGGGTGGCGCTGTACCTGGGGAGGAGAGAGGATCGTTCATGGGCTCTGCAACTGAAGCCAGGTCATCAGAGGGGCTGTCCTTGCACTGCTGGCACTGGGAGTGCTGGTGTGAGCTGACGCACAGGGCATAGATGGCGTACTTCATGGCACAGAAGCTCCGGTAGAGAGTCAGGCTCTGACTCTGGCTCAGGTGTGCGGGGACGAGGGCATCAGATGAATCTGAATTTCAGAGAGAAACGGGCAGAACTTCGGGGTTGCTCTTTTTAGGCCAGGGCCGCACTCGGGGCTGAAGCACAGAGCTATCAAGCTGCTAGTCCCCTAAGTGTTCTCACCCTCTTTCTTTTTGGGCAGTGTGATGGGTATCTCTTGCGGGTCTTGTTTCCTACTCAACAACAACGTCTGGTCCCCCTGTTTCCTTTTCCCCACCAACCTCCCCTCTACATGTCTGTTCAACCCACGTCTCCTGGCTATTTAACAAGTCTTCCCCTTGCATTTCTTAAAATACTTGTTTTTCTTTTTTTAAAATAATTAAAACTTGTAAAAGTTTAGTCTACTTTTAGAATGCTGCATTATCCAAGAGGAGGCTTAAAATGTGTTTAGATCAAGAAACAAGAGAGCAAAGGTAACACAAATTTTTTTAAAAATTGATATTTTTAGGAAAGCCCCAAAGCAGACATCATGAGAAAAAAATACAAACTGTGTTGAGATTCCTTTACACTTATTTAATAATTTATAATATTTTATTAAAAATTTGTTTTGAATTTAGGAAGCAAGGTCCCATAAACTTTACAGAATCTCTAAACATCTTAATCTAGCCCAAATTATTTCCATAGAAGTACAACCTGTTCAAAGAAATAAAGCAAAAACAAGAAAAAAAAATATCACCCACAATCTTACCAGCTAAACACAACCACTGTTAGGTACATTCTGGTTTAACCCCTTTCACACTTTTGTGTACAAGTGTATGTGTTTAAGTCAAATGTAATAACATTTTGTATACAATTTACTTTTTCTACTTCTTACAAATCCCTTAGAGCATAAGCACTGGATTATGTTTCTTTATAAACTAAATCTCTGCTGGCTGCATATAGTTCTACCATATGGACCCTTTTTCTAGGCATATTCCTCAAGGGACACTGGAGTTGTCAGGGATGCTTTGCTACTACAATGTTGGAACAAGGCCCTTACAGGTTTCCTAGTGATCACTTCTTAGAAGCTCAGCTTTGCCAAGGTCAGGGTAATAAACAGAACAAGGTCAATATTGTTCTACGGCCTTGACCTCTTCATGGCATTACTGCCCAGAGCCAGGACTTGCAAGCACCCAGACAGGGAGTGACTCCAACATTGTGCCAGAAGCCACTCTTGCCTCACCCTGTACTGTGTGACACGCTCTGCTGCTGCTGCTGCTAAGTCACGTCAGTCGTGTCTGACTCTGCGTGACCCCATAGACGTCAGCTCACCAGGCTCTCCTGCCCCTGGGATTCTCCAGGCAAGAAAACTGGAGTGGGTTGCCATTTCCTTCTCCAATGCATGAAAGCGAAAAAGTGAAAGTGAAGTCGCTCAGTTGTGTCCGACTCTTAGCGACCCCATGGACTGCAGCCCACCAGGCTCCTCCATCCATGGGATTTTCCAGGCAAGAGTACTGGAGTAGGGTGCCATTGCCTTCTCCGGTGTGACACGCTCAGTTGTGTCCAATTCTTTGTGACCCCATGGACTGTAGCCTGCCAGGCTTCTCTGTCCATGGGGATTTTCCAGGCAAGAATACTGGAGTAGGTTGCCATGCCCTCCTCCAGGGGGTCTTCCCAACCAAGGGATCGAACCCATATCTCCCTTATTGTAGGCGGATTCTTTACCCTCTGAGCCACCAGGGAAGCCCAAGAATACTGGAGTGGGTATCCTATCCCTTCTCCAGGGGATCTTCTCGACCCAGGAATCGAACCAGTGTCTCCTGCATTGCAGGCAGATTCTTTACCAGCTGAGCTACCAGGGAAGCCCTGCCTCATCCTAGTCTAGCCCTATTATCATTCCTCTTTTGCCTCTTCCAAGTGCAAGATCTGAGTGTGTCCTGTGACAGAATTCAAACGCTTCTTTGGAGGATTTTTATACCTGCATTCTGGAAAATAGAGTTCCAGTTCTTTTAGGAAATCTGCTAAAGTTGTCTACATTTCTAAAGAAAAAAAAAAAAGTGGAATGTAGTAACACTAGCTGTAGAGTTAGTGGTAGGTCCTTTAAAAAAGTAAATGGTGGGGTGGGATGAATTGGGAGATTGGGATTGATGTATTATATACAAACTAGGTAACTAGTGAGAACCTTCTAGAGAAGGAAATGGCAACCCACTCCAGTATTCTTGCCTGGGGAAATCCCATGGACAGAGGAGCCTGGTGGGCTATAGTCCATGGGGTCACAAAAGAGGCAGACATGACCGAGTGACAAGACAGCAACAGTGAGAACCCACTGTGGAGCGCGGGGAACTCTACTCAGCGCTCTGTGGTCACCTAAGTGGGAAGGAAATTCAAAAAAGAGGGGATATATGTATACATATAGCTGACTCACTTTGCTATAAAGCAGAAACTAACATAACATTGTAACGTAATTATGCACCAATAAAAATTAATTTACAAAAGTAAAGCAAAGCAATATCTAGGCTGAAAGACATCTACTGCCATATGAAAATGTTTGTTTCTCTCAAAGGTTAAGGTCCCTGGCCTGTGTAGTAGATTGAGACTACACTATGATATGATTTTTGAGAGCGGAAAGAAAGAGCTTGCTACGAGGGCTCTGAATTTACACCAAAGATCTAAGGTTAAAGTAAGGCTTTGTTACTGTTTACGGCAAGTGTTTCTTTGAAAAGAAAAACTCTAAAAAAGTTTGAAAAAGAATCTTCTAAGAGAAAAATCCTACCTGTTCAATAGACTGTGAAGAAGATACAGGAGGGAAGGCAGGCACAAAATGTGCTATGAGACAGCGAATGGACCTTGGGGACTCACCAAGACCTGGCATAAATACTGCCAGTGACAATGCTGTGAATTCAGAGGGCAGTTCCTAGGTCCATGGATTGAGGGTATGCTTGTGGTTCCTGAGCTGGATCCCTATGGGACTGCTCTCATAGGATTCCCTTGGCCTCATCCTACATCTCATAATCTGAATGGAGCAAATAGCACTAATTTAGAAGGTACCTGCTGGACCACCCATCTTGACAGGTCCCAGCAATCATGCTAAATAAATCTTGTGCTAAAAGAAACATGTGTAATACTTTGCTTGGGGGAACCCTGCCTAGGTCACTCCTTCGCCAACTCACCATGCTCTTGCTGGGGGTCCTTGGCTGGCACCTTCTGGAGGAGCTTGAGAACATCTTCCTCCCTGAGGGCTGGAAGGTTTGTAAGGTGATGGAGAGAGTAGAGCACTGAGTGGCTGTCTCCACCATGTAAATGACACAAGAGATCTCTCTTTGGTATGGGGTTGCTGAAAGCAAAAGTTGGGAGGATGGAAGGGGAGACAGTTTAAATAATTGCTTGGGAAAAGACCAGTCTCCGTTTCCTCTTATTCTTTTTCTCTGGCTTGTAACACCACAGGTTTCACTTCCCCAAACACTAAATTTCAGATGGACCATGACAGAGGATAGCATTTGTTTATCCTCAAGGAAGGACATCTATCAGACCAGCTTTTTACTTGTCTAGAAAGGATCTAGAAAGGGCCTTTGTGCTCAGCAGACTCTAAAAAGGGCCCACAGATTAAGGTTCCTAATTTCTGTAACCTTCCTAGCTGAGGTCCAACAGGAGCTTCTCTGCTTTTCTTTGAGTCAGGGCCCTCGCTACTTCCACCTCTGCTGGTAAGGTAGGTGAAGAACAAAACAGGAACCCAGATTTAGGGAAGACTAATGCTAAGTTATCAGGAAAACACAGGACCCCACACACATTTCAAAAGGCAGTAGTTGAATAAAAATGTGACTTAAGATAACATGCAGCTAAGGATGTGGACCACGCCCCAAAGCTGTGTGACACTAGGCATGTTACTTAACACTTCTGGGCTTCAGGGGTCCCACCTTTAAAATGAGGATAACTTTGGTGTCTATCTCAAAGGATTAGGGTCAAGCTTATTACATAAAGGACTTAAAGCAATCCCTGGTATACAGTAGGTGCTCAGGAAACACAAGCTTTTGTCTTGTTATCATTGTCATCCTTATATTATCCTCTAGTTATGACCTTGTGGCTGTAGTGAAAATCATCACTACTTATGTTTCTTTCCTGGTTTAATAGTTAGAAAAACTACTTGTTGTGGGTCAATACTGTCAACTCAAGACATTTATGGGGAAGATGTATTGAAAAGGCCACATGCGTAGATTGTGGGGTCAAGTGTGCCCAGTGGTGGGAAGGGGGCTGGCGGCACAGAACCGTACCTGCTGTGCTGCACACACCACTCCAGGACCTCCAGGTGAGCCCACAGCCCATCACAGGCATCCCTCAGGAGCTTATCACAGCCTTGGTCCTGCATTGATACAGGAGAAGAAAGAGATGCTGACTTGGGTCCCTGGGGTCAGAGGCTGTGACCTACTTCAGGACCCTGCCCCAGCCCAAAGTCTCATCACACACATTTCTGGAGGAGCTTGGGCCACAGCATGAGTTACCTGGGTCCCGTGGAGTGTCTGGAGCAGGCTCTTGGCTGACGCTAGGCTCTGGCAGTGTGTCCAGCCCAGGAGCACAAGCAGTCTGCTGAGAGGCCTGAATTCTCTATTGAGCAGGCAGCCAAGACTTGAGAAGTCCTCCTCCTTCAGTAGGGTGAGTGCTGTCACCTGGAAGCCAAAGGAGACGGCTAGAGAACTTGCTGCGCATCAGGGTGAGAAGATTTTCCGATTAGAAGGGAGGTTTCCAACAATGCCAGAAGTGGCCAGTTGTTTATAAAATGTTTACAAAAATACTAGATGGTAAGCTTCCTGAAGGCAGGGACTGACTTCTGTTGTATCTCCAGATCCTGGCATAGGATATAGCACATAGACTAAGTTAATAAACAGTTGTTGATAGCAGCACTGTTTACAATAGCCAGGACTTGGAAGCAACCTAGATGTCCATCTGCAGATGAATGGATAAGAAAGCTGTAGTACATATACACAATGGAGTATTACTCAGCCATTAAAAAGAATACATTTCAATCAGTTCTAAGGAGGTGGATGGAAGTGGAGCCTATTATACAGAGTGAAGTAAGCCAGAAAGAAAAACACAAATACAGTATACTAACGCATATACATGGAATTTAGAAAGATAGTAACAATAACCCTGTTTATGAGACAGCAAAAGAGACACTGATGTATAGAACAGACTTTTGGACTCTGGGTCTGGGAGGGGGCGGGATGATTTGGGAGAGTAGCATTGAAATATGTATAGTATCATGTCGGAGATGAGTCGCCAGGCCAGGTACAATGCGCGGTGATGGATGCCTGGGGCTGGTGCACTGGGACGACCCAGAGGGTTGGTGTGGGGAAGGAGTGGGGAGGGGGGTTTGGGATGGGGAGCACATGTATACTGGTGGCGGATCCATCTCGATGTATTGTAAAAGCAATACAATGTTGTGGAGTTAAGCAAAATAAAATTTAATTAAAAAAAAAAAAAACAATTGTTGAATTAAACTTGAGCTCAGCTGCAATCTGGAAGAAGGGTAGAGTAATTAGATTCCCCTGTCAATTAGGCGACATGTTGCTGCCACTGTCTCTTCTTCCTCACACTCTCCACAAAGCTTATACATACCTGCCCAAGGACAGACATGAAATGAAATGCCGGCAGTTCTAAATATGAATGACACTGGTTCTCAGAGCCCTCTGGAACTGTGAGAGGGACACAAACTAGATGACTTACCACTAATTAAACTGCTTTGCATCGGACAGATGAATGGGCAAGAAAGGAAGAATGAAACCTGGAAAGGATCCTTGTGAATTTCTGTGACGGAGAATCACCGAGTTTGACTTACCAGGATCTGCTCAAGGAAGTGCTTGCTGTTGCTCAGGCAATAGAAATAGGCCAATTTCCAGGCGTGGGCTGGGTCAGGATTGGAGAACAAGGCTAGCATTGCCCGCTCAGGGTCGAGAGGATCTGGTGGGAGTGAAAATGAACACAGACAGCTCAACTGATGTGAGAGTTCATTCTTTCAGAAAGTTACACCAGATTTCCTACCCTTCTATCTTAAAGACTCTTTCTTCTCGGTGTGCATGCTCAATTCATCAGTTGTGTCTAACTCTTTGCAACCTCATGGCTCTCCTGACCGGGCTTCTCTGTCCATGGGATTTCCCAGGCAAAAATACTGGAATGGGTTGTCATTTCCTTCTCCAGGGGATCTTCCTGACGCAGGGATTGAACCTGCAACTTTTGTGGCTCCTGTATTGGCAGGTGGATTCTTTCCCATTAGCGCCACCTCTTTCCTGCTAGTGTATCATTTGTTCCCTCATCACTCCATCTTGGACTACAAAATCTGTGCTTTCACAAAGCACAGATGCCCATTTTTACAGAACCCTTGCCCATTTTTGCTTAGCTTCTCCCATTAGATTTCCAGAGCAACATGGAAGGCAGGGCTTCAGAAGGGTTGGACAGAGTAGAATTGGCAACACAGAAGCTGTGCAGGGACACACCTTTTCCCAAGAGTGTGGCCTTCTCTGCATAGGTGTGGCTGTACAGGGACACCAGGTCCCGTCCGACCTTGTGCAGCAGGCAGCCCAGCAGCCGCTCCTCCCGCAGGGGACTCCCCTCGGACCTGCAGGCCTCCAGCAGCTCCTCACACAGGAGACGCAGCTCGGCCCCGAGCGGCTCTGCAGGGCAGCGCAGTGTCCGCAGGGCCCCGTAGATGGCATCAACTGTCCCTGGGGGCGCGGTGGTAGGGCCCTGCAAAGTTCGCAGTGCCTTTCGAATGAGGTCCACCAGTGCTTTCTGCAGAGGCCAGCCTCGGAGGCCTGCACCATCAACCTCCCCAAGCAGAAGCTCCAGCAGGGCCTGTGCGACCTGGGGGGCCTCTCTCAAGAGATCCCAGAGCACAGACACAGCTTCTGAGCTGAGCTGAGGGGGCCAGCTCTCCTGCCTCAGGTTTCCATCAAGCACAGGGTCCACTCTGTCTTGTGCTAAGACCGCATACAGCTCCTAGATAGAGGATGAAGAGAGAGATGGGTGGTATGCCCAGAATGTTATCACTTACAAGCCTTGATGTTTCCCTCCTTTCAGTGTACACATGCATGGATAGTAGCAGTAGCAAAAGTTTCTGTAGTCGCTACCATGTGCCAGGTTCTTTAGACAGAAAAATTAATACTTAAAACCACCTTAGGAAGAAGACACTACTATTATCCTCATTTTGAAGGTATCCTCAAACTAGGGGGTTGAGGCAAAGAGAGATTTGTCTAAGGCCTCCATCCTCAAGCTAGTCTATCCACACCCCTATCCCTATTGCCCCTGAAATGTACACTGTCACACTAAATCAGGGACCTCAAGCTCACAGACCAGGTAACAAATTTTTATAAGCACTTAAATTCAATTTTTAAAAGAACACTACAGACTAGTTTTTAACCCTGGATCTAAAGCCCAAGCAAGATTTCAGATACAGCCTGTACTTTTCTTTTTGATTGTTTATTTTTTCTTAACTTTTTATTTTATATTGGAGTGTAGCAGATTAACAATTTTGTGATAGTTTCAGGTGGACAGCAAAGGGACTCAGCCATACACATACACGTAACCAATCTTCCCCAAACTCCCCTCCTATCCAGGCTGCCACATAACACTGCAGATACAACCCATTTTTTTATCTTTCCATAAAACCTTCCCCAGTACCTCCAACCCACACAACTCTCCCTCCTTATGGGGCTCAGTACCATATGATTTAGTACATAATTGTGCTATGTGTGTATTTCCTTCTTCCCCCACTAGACTGTAAGTCTTTAAAAGGCAAGATCTCTGGAGCCTATAATTTGTTTGGTAGGTTATTTTCTACTCTTCATTCCTGTGGGTGGTGCTCAGGGATACTTCTTCATTACCTGCCTCCAAGACAGTCAAAGGACCTTGAGTCCTAGTGAAAGTCCCTACCTTAAATCCTACTGTAAATATGTCTTTCATTAGCTGGTGGCCAGGTCATGAAGAAAATAAGCATTAAGCCTCAGAGCATCCCTCATGCAATAAAGCACAGATCTAGTTAAGATTCTGAATCTGCTCCCAGAAAGTGGTTGTGAGGATTAATTGTAACATATTCAGTGCACCTATTATAGAAAAAAAGTTTTTTTTTTCCTTGTCTAGGGGATTTTTCCAGGCAAGACTATTGGAGTGGGTTGCCATTTCCTTCTCCAGAGCTATACTTAGTACTTCTAGCCAAAACACTTCTAGGAAGTCTACAATTAGATAAGATTTCCCTATCTCTAAATTTCCTTCAAGGGGCCCTCCCCCTGGTCTGGCCTGAGAAAACTGAACAGCCAACATCCTGAGGGCTTGTTTCTGCTGGATCCGTGAAAGCTGAGCTTCTTGAGTGACTGCACCCCTGGGCAGACAGAGCTGGTGCTTTCTCTCACCTTGAGGATGTCCTCTGAGATGTCACTTGGGAGGTCTTCTGACAATAAAAGAAACTCAAGTTTTCTCCGGAAGCCAGTTGGGAGTAACTTCTAGAAGAATCATAAGAAGGAAGCATAGAGATTAAGAATATGTTTTAAGGGAATTCCCTGACTATCCAGTGGTTTTTCTGTAGTGGGCCTCGGTCCAATTCCTGGCCAGGGAATTAAGATCCCCCACACCACATGGAGCAGCCAAAAAAAAGAAAAGACTATTATTTTAGCTGAAAATTATAAGTATGTACTTCTCTCTGGTTCAGCTTATTTCTGCTGTTTTCTCTAAGACAAAGTACTTTCTTTTTTGATAAAATACTTTTGACCATTACATTTCTAGGTATGTTTTCATTCAGACACTTTTCTTTATAAACATAAACAGCTAAACTGAACATATACTCCCCTTAAATACTAACACTGAGATCCCACACTGATCAGCCTCAAATGCCAAAGCTTGCTCATTTCATGTGATTTTTTTCCCTTCCTAACCTGAGGACCTTCTCCAAGAATCTTCCTTATGGTGTCCCAAATACCCAGTTATGAGTAAGTTGGGATGGAATGACCCACGTGATCCTTTTGTGGACCAACCCCCTATTTTTAATGTCCATTTTTAGTTAGAAAATTAAAGGGGGAGAGATCTAATGTTCATGAAACACTTATTTTGTGCCAGTTACTACGTGCCAAGTTTTCATATGCTTTGAAAAATCTCATTTAATTGCTAAATCAACAAACCTATGGCCTTGGGATGTTTTAAGACACAATCTTCAGTAAAGATGAAATGATTAGGAAGTATTTTCCAATCATTTCAAGCATGAAAAGGAAGATGTTTGTTAAAGAGACATGTTATTGGAGACTAATGCATAAAGGAAGAGAAAGCTTCTGACCTATTCTGTACCTGCTTATTTCACAGTAACTTCCCTTCACCTGGTCCTTAAAACTAAAATGATAGTTCCCCTTTCTCTAGGCACAAATTCAAATAAGATGAAAGTCTGGGACTAATCCTGACAAGCACCCTTTAAAACTAGAGACACCTGTAAATCTTGCAGCTGGTTAAATCTTCCAGAAGATGGGTTTTATTGAAAAGTCTCCTAAATCAAGGCAAGAAGCACCTGCAGGATTGTGTGTCTGTTAAGTGAAGTTTAGAATAAGAGCACGCTTACTTTATTTGTGTGTCATTCTTACATCAGAGGCTAATAAGATCTAGTATGTTCTTGGTCCAAAATCCTTCTTACCATGCCCTCCCCTAATGCTCTATGCCACCTGAATCCATGCACAATGCTAGTGATTGGCGGGTGATAAAGAAAATTCATCTGGCAAGCTGAAAGTTAGTGATTCCATTGAGGACTAGGAGGAAGGAATAGATAATGCCAGAGAGCAGGCTCTTAATAAAAGAACTGGTTAAGATTTTAGGACTTTCATTTAAAGTCCTAAAGACTGACCAGCTTGTATTTTTCTACTGGTGAGGTTACTTTATGCCTCTGCAGGGTCATAAACATTTAACATTTGTAAAACAGGCAAGAATTTGCCCGATGTTTCTAGGCACAGATTTTCTTATTATAAAATCAAGGCCACGTTCAATGTAGAAAAATCAGAGAATACAAACAGGCAAATAAAAACACACATTCACAACACACACATACCCCAAATCTTTCAACTAAAGGAGAACTATAATGAAAACTGTATTCTAAGAGTATTCAGACCATTTTCTATATATGCAGATGGGCATGCGTAACAAACACTGTTTTCTAAACAGCTTTTTCTTTTTCTTCACATAGCAGAATACAAATATCCTTCCACAAGACTGAAAATTCATTTACCACGTAATTTTAATAGTGCCATGGTATTTTACAAATAGATTAATCAGTTCTGGACTGTGGACATGGGAGCTGTTTCCATTTTTCCCCTTTTAGAAGCAGCAGGCTGTGAACATTATGCTGTTCACATAATAAAACATAAAAAGGCAGAAGGCAAAAATGGATGAAGGAAAGGGAAAATGGAACCACTGTTTCAACAATTAAAAAGGAGCTTTCAGTAGCAGGTGGTAGGAGAAGGAGCTGTCAGCAAGTCCCTAGAAGATGAAGGCCGGTCTAGGATAAAGACTGGCTTTGTAGAACTACTCCAGGAATGCATTTGAAGTCTTGGTCCTTGTATAAAGTTTTAAAATTCTCTGAGGTCCTTGTATAAAGTTTAAAACATTCCCTAAACTGCTTAAATAACCGAGACACTGGGGCTTTAAGGACCAGATTATCTTCAATGCTGGGTAAAACAACTCTTAAGTCTGTGAAAAGGAGCCAGGGAAGTGAAATTCACCTTCAGATCTGGTTGAGTAACTGTGCAGAAATTTAACCACCACCAGTTAGCATAGAGTAAGCAAATATGCTCTGTGAGGTGAAAGTTCATCTGGTTTGACAAATTCCATGTGTGTACTGAAAAGGTCCTTGGTACATTTTTTTCCCCTTTTCTCTTTGACGATACTTTTGGATATTTTAGTTGAAGATGTCTCTTTTAGATCTGAAACTACAGCCAACTCTGAATCACCCTGGGATTGATTATTTTTCAGTTTTGCTTCTCTTTATTCCCTCTCCTGCTGACCTTTTTTGTCATTTCTCTTTGCTAGTCCATTATCAAAAATCTGGATGATGAATGCATTTAGATTAGTAACTTCTGGTACTTTTTGAAATCTATGTGAAGAAAGGTAAGTGTCAGGCAAATTCAGAACTAAAGACAAAATTCATTTTGATGACCAAGAGAAGGGAAGAAGAAAATCAGGCTGAATTATAGACATTTAGAAAACAATTTACAGTTTCTTACTTTCCAGTCCATGTAGGCTAAAGATAACACTGAGGTGGGAAAAGGAGAGGACCAAGGAGTTGGAGGCAGAAGACCCTGGTTCCGGCTCTAGTTCTGCCAACTAACTTTATGGTGTGACCTTGAGCCAGTCATCTCTTTTTTGAGTCAGAGGTTCCTCACTTAAATCTTAAAAGTGTCAGCTTTAATACAAAATTGCCTCAGAGTTTCTTTAATGGATATTTATTTCTGATAATTAACACATATTTCTAAAAGAGCTAAGAATGGTAATTTTTCTTAAAATAAAAACAAACCCTAAACCCTTCCTTATGTTTTCTTTCACTATTAATTTATTCAGTTTTTTTATTTGGTAACTTTTAGTTCCAGTCACGTTGAGTTATTAACTTATTAATTAATCATGTTTAAATCAATAAGATTGCACTGTACTAGACTAGTTAAAATACAATTTTTGTATCAACAACTAAGTTTTGATTCAGCCATTCTCCATTACTTGAGTATTATGAGGATTAGACTTTATTCACAGTCTTGTCACTTTCACCGAGTTCTCCAAAGTTCTCTTCCAGCACAAAAGTCACAGTGGTTTTTAACAGAACGGTATCACCTCAAATGGTAGGTTGGTGACTCAATGGCAATGTAGGTTAGTAAATTAATAAATGAATTTAGGTAAGGAGACATCAATAAATATTCAAGCTAACCTCACTGTCAGTACTGAAAAAGGAATACAACAAACCTCAAAATAAAGGAAGCAGCAGACAGAAGGGAAATTTCACAACTCCTTCCAAGTTCTTTTCAATCCTGGCCTCAGGAGAAAATTTGAAATGTAAACCTATTTACCTTTTCCAGGGCCAACCATTTTTCCAGTACAAGAAGCCAGACCCAGGCTAATCTTTGAGGACTGATATCCTGTCCACATCTGAAAAATGTAAAAAGAAAAAAATTCTAAACAAAGAGTTTCTACTGATTTTTTCTTCTTTGTGATCCAAAATTTAGATTTCACTGCTCAGTCTGTTTTACACATGAACAGGTAAGATATCGCCCTAATGAGAAATTTTTGAATGTATGTGACAGATCAGTAAAGGGAGAATCAGAACAGAACTAGCAGCATTCACTTAAAAAAGAAAAGGAAAAGGTCTCAATTCTATCTCTATCTTCTTAGCTAGTCTTTCTTATTTTTAAACAAAATAATATTCCACCAAAAACCATAAAAGCAAAGCTATCTGAAACAGAAAACTTGAAATCCTGAAATAGAAACTGATATCAAGTAATCAAAGAAACCAGAAAGTTCATAAAAATTTAACTCTATGCTAAAAATAGGATTGGGGCTTCCCAGGTGGCCCAAGTGGTAAAGAACCTATCTGCCAATGTAGGATACATTAGAGAGGTGGGTTCAGTCCCTGCGTTGGAAGATCCCCTGGAGTAGGAAATGGCAACCCATTCCAGTATTCTTGCCTGGAGAATTCCATGGACAGAGGAACCTGGCAGGCTACAGTCCATAGGGTCGCAAAGAGTTGGACATGACTGAAGCGACTTAGCATAAAAACAGAATTATAGGAGTTCATAAGCCTTTCTTTGAAGTTAGTTTAGACAGTAATTGACTAGAATCCAAATTTAAAGGAAAAAAAAAAGGAAGAAAAGAATCATGTAAATCTCCATTCTACATGTGTTAATACAATACTTTCTTATAAATAATTGCCAGAGTAAGGAAAAATGAGGGAAAAGACTGAAATTTAACTCCTATACCACTAACTGCTAATAGCACTGCCAGGAAGAACTTCACAATTCACACAGAGAACATTGATTGCCCGGGGACAAGGAAGGAATCAATGCACAAGCAGGCAGTCCCAGGGACGGGGGGAATTCTTTTGTGGTGATGCCTGATTACAGTTTTAGTTGCATGAATCTAAGAATGGATAAAGATGCACAGAACTACATACATAAAAATGAATACATATTGGGACTACCCTGGTGGTCTAGTGGTCGGGACTCGCACTTCTAATGCATGGGGTGTGTGTTCCATCTCTGGTTGGGGCACTAGGACCCTACATGGAGTGCAGCACGACGGAAAAAAAAAAAAAAAAAAAGAGAGAGAGAATGCAGATTAAAAAATGGTGAAGACTGAATAAGGGCTGTAATCTAGCTAACAGTGGTGGTGGTTTAGTCACTTAGTCGTGTCCAGCTCTTTGCAGCCCCATGGCCTGCCAGCTCCTCTGTCCATGGGATTTCCCAGGAAAGAATACTGGAGTGGGTTGCCATTTCCTTCTCCAAGGGATCTTCCTGACCCTGGGGCTGAACCCGAGTCTCCTGCATTGGCAGACGAATTCTTTACCGCTAAGCCATGAGGGAAGCCCCACCTAGTTAACAGTACTGGTGTCAATTTCTTGGTTTGATATTGATTATAGTTATATAAGATGTCACAATTGGGGGAAGTTGGGGAAAGGGTACTCTTTGTATTATTTATGCATTTCTTGTGAGTCTATAATTAATTATATTTCAAAATAAAATGCTTTAAGTGAACTCATTTCTGGTCCTTTGTTAAAGCTACAACCGTATCTTCAATTTCACAAGCAAGAAGGGAGCAGGATTTGCTCTTATGGAGGCAAAGAAAATGCTTTATTATTAATCATAATAAACATGAAATGCTGGTTCCAGGCTTATATGCAGTTTCAGATGATAGTTCAAAGCCAAACTGATTAAGTAATAAACAGGCATGTATCAATATTACAGAAGTAAAATTTCAGAACAAGTGAAATACAATCTGCCTTTGTTAATTCTTCACAGGTGATTGAGTGAGGCATGTGGACCAGAGCTCAAGTACTGAACCTTTTCTCTCCCATCCTGTGACTGCATGGCAGGAAGCGAGAGATCCCTTACCTCAGCTGATTGGGACACAGGACCAGCGCCCAAAGTATATCTTCCACCTTCTTTGGGATATCCCCTTGTGCCTCGTGGAGGTGAGGTACGCATGCCTTTGCCAGTTCCCATTCTCCTCTCCGAAGGCACTCACAGAAAAATCCTAAAAGCTGCTTCTGGGAAGCAGCTTCTTCTTTTCCAAATGGATGGTGCATTTTCCCCAGCACAGAGTGCAGGGAGATAGAAACAGATGAATTACACAAAACACATCGGCTTTTTTCTCATTTGTGGACTATCTCCTAGAAACAATACACATCCGGGAGAGAAGAAAAGGAAGGAATAAGACAAACTAGTAACTAGTTTGTCTAGTAACGAGGAAAGGCAGGACTTATTTTTCTAATTTGACATGTTACTGTCTCTCTTTTTGAGAAGTTCTACCTTTCCCCAAGGGGTGGATCCCATCTTTCTAGGCGCATCCAATATTTGATTAATATTAATCGTCATATTAGTCCGCGACGCAGACCCAAAACTCCACTTCCTTATTTCCTCCTGAACTTTATGCCCAATCCGGCCCCAAATCCCCAGGTGGTCGCCTCCCTAAAGATGAGAAATTCAGCAGGAACCTCCCTAGTTTGAGCCCTCTTTTAAGGCAGAGCACTGATGATCAGGAGAGGAATCGGGGTCAGAACGAGAGGGCGGTGGAGATTGGGGCGCAGGGACGCTTCCTACCGGGATCGTGGAGAGCGCTCCTGCCTTCTTGGGGCGCATTACACTCACCCGCTCCTGGTGCCCAAATCTGTACATCTTCCAGCGAAGCCATGTTTGAGCCGGGTCAGGTGACAAATCTTGTTCGGCAGGCTGGGCCGGGGGGGGGGGTGCGGGGAGCGGGGGGAGGAGAGGGGAGGAGGCGGGAATGACGATTGACATCGGCTACTGTAATTGGTCAATGGAGGAAAGATGCAAATAAAGCGCCATATTTGTTTGAGTCACGTGGCTCTACCTCAGGCCCCGAGGAAGCTAGCCAGCTGGGAAAGCGATACCAGATACGTGCCTTAGGACCATCCCTCACAGTTGTGACAGTTCCTCCGCGTGATACTTTCCGTTTTGCCTTCGATGGAGCTAGTGGCAGGAATAGCTGTGTGCCTTGATCTTTTTTCTTTTGTTTTCTTTTCTCCTCCTAGTTTGAAGTTAGCGTTTACCTAGCGCCAGCCAGTGACAGTGCTTTGCCACGCCCTGGGGATACCCAGATCAAGGAGACTTAACGTGAAGTCGCTCAGTCGTGTCCGACTCTTTGCGACCCCATGGACTGTAGCCTACCAGGCTCCTCTGTCCATGGCATTTTCCAGGCAATGGTACTGGAGTGGATTGCCATTTCCTTCGCCAAGAGATCTTCCCAACCCAGGGATCGAACCCAGGTCTCCCGCATCACAGACAGACGCTTTACCGTCTGAGCCACCAGGGAAGTCCAAGGAGACTTAAGTCCTCCGTTATTATTCCGCCCACTTGGACTCCCTTATAATTCCAGAACCCTACGTTCTGAATTTCCGGTTCCTTCTGCTTAACTCCCGTTATGTATTTGCTCATTTACTGACTTATGACCAACCTAGACAGCATATTAAAAAGCAGAGACATTACTTTGTCAACAAAGGTCTGTCTAGTCAAGGCTATGGTTTTTCCAATAGTCCTGTATGGAAGTGAGAGTTGGACTATAAAGAAATGCTAAGCTATAAAGAATTGATGCTTTTGAACTGTGGTGTTGGAAAAGACTCTTGAGAGTCCCCTGGAGTGCAAGGAGATCCAACCAGTCCATCCTAAAGGAGATCAGTCCTGGGTGTTTACTGGAAGGACTGATGTTGGAGCTGAAACTCCAATACTTTGGCCACCTGATTCGAAGAGCTGACTCATTTGAAAAGACCCTGATGCTGGGAAAGATTGAGGGCAGGAGGAGAAGGGGACGACAGAGGATGAGATGGCTGGATGGCATCACTGACTCAATGGACATGGGTTTGGGTGGACTCTGGGAGTTGGTGATGGACAGGGAGGCCTGGCATGCTGCAGTTCATGGGGTTGCAAAGAGTCGGACAGACTGAGCAACTGAACTGAACTGAACCGACAACCGTGAACTGTGCACTAGATTCTACTTTAGAAGCTGAAGAAGATGTGGTCCTTGTCCTCAAAGAGATCACAGTCTATTGAGGGGTGCAGGTCAATAGTAAGGATCAGATCAGATCAGATCAGTCGCTCAGTCGCGTCCGACTCTTTGCGACCCCATGAACTGCAGCACGCCAGGCCTCCCTGTCCATCACCAACTCCCGGAGGTCACTCAGCCTCACATCCATCGAGTCAGTGATGCCATCCAGCCATCTCATTCTCTGTCGTCCTCTTCTCCTCCTGCCCCCAATCCCTCCCAGCATCAGAGTCTTCTCCAATGAGTCAACTCTTCGCATGAGGTGGCCAAAATACTGGAGTTACAGCTTTAGCATCATTCCTTCCAAAGAAATCCCAGGGTTGATCTCCTTCAGAATGGACTGGTTGGATCTCCTTGCAGTCCAAGGGACTCTCAAGAGTCTTCTCCAACACCACAGTTCAAAAGCATCAATTCTTCGGCGCTCAGCCTTCTTCACAGTCCAGCTCTCACATCCATACATGACCACAGGAAAGACCATAGCCTTGACTAGGCGAACTTTTGTTGGCAAAGTAATGTCTCTGCTTTTGAATATGCTATCTAGGTTGGTCATAACTTTCCTTCCAAGGAGTAAGCGTCTTTTAATTTCATGGCTGCAGTCACCATCTGCAGTGATTTTGGAGCCCAGAAAAAGAAAGTCTGACACTGTTTCCACTGTTTCTCTATCTATTTCCCATGTAGTGATGGGACCAGATGCCATGATCTTCGTTTTCTGAATATTGAGCTTTAAGCAACCTTTTCACTCTCCACTTTCACCTTCATCAAGAGGCTTTTTAGTTCTTCTTCATTGTCTGCCATAAGGGTGGTGATGCAGTGGGCTAAATGATAAGACAGAGGTATGCACAGGGGAGATGAGAGCAAAGAATTAGCAAAAAGTCATTCTCAAATATAATAATCTGAGTCTTAAAACAATTTACTAGGTTTCCTCATCATAGCTGCCTTTATACTGAACTTTCTGGTTTCTGTCATGTTCTTCAACTATAAACTCGGACTTTTCCCCATTACATGTTTTTGGCTTGAGCAGTTTCATTCAATATTTTCCAAACTATTTCACCACCAAAGGCGGAGAAAAACCAAAGCAAACCAAAAATTCTCTTCCAAAACTTGGATGATTCGTGGATCCTCATCTATTCTCAGAAAATTAACTTGTCTTTCTGGCCCATTAAGCAGTTTTTAAATGAAGTGACAAAATAACAGAAAATTAAAAGAAAGTTATTTCCTGGCATCGTATCTCCTTGCTAATATTCCTCCACCGGATTTTAATAATCACTATAATGGGAAATTGACTGGGACTCCAGTACTCTTGCCTGGAGAATCCCATGGACGGAGGAGCCTGGTAGGCTACAGTCCATGGGGTCGCAAAGAGTCGGACACGACTGAGCGACTACTCTTCACAGATATTAGAGAGTGTGAACTACAATTCCCAGCAAGCAGCGGAGCCGCCCTGGGCCTGTGCCTACCTTTTATTGGGTAGTTCCGCAGGGTGACGGCCCAATCAGCGCTTCGGTTGTTGCTTTTCATCTCTTTCCGCGGGGAAGAGTGTAAGGGATAGGGGAAACTTTGAAAGTTGGATGCTGCAGAACCCGGTACTGGAAAGTTTCCTGTTGCGGGCGGTTTGGGGGAATGGGGTGCGCTTCTTATTTCCTGCTCCCTCTCTGGGCACGTGTTGTTGATATCGGGGGAGTGGAGAGCCACTCTTGGGTGTAGGCGCACGCCCCCTTAGGTACATTGGGATCTTAACTTGAGCCCAGCCTCAGATCTTAGGGGCTCTGGTCTTCCTTTGTGGGGGTTGCGTGGAAGCTGCACCTTGTTGGGAAGAGCTATTGTTAAGGGATTCTGGGGTGATGTTTTCGCCTCTTGATGTCCATCCATCTTCCCACGTGTGGGCAGTTTGAGGTCTAGGAAGGAGAGCCTGTCATTAAGGGAAGTTGAGTGTCTGCCTGTCTTCAGGTGTTGTTGAATTAGATGTACTTAATAGTGTGGAATATGGAGTCAGATACCTGGGTTCGAATGCAAACTCTACCTTGTGCTAGATGTTAGGCTTTGCTTAAGTTTTTCAACTCAGTGCATTAATATCAAACTATAAAATGGGGTAAAAATCGGAGTTCTTGGAAAAGTGGCATGTATTAAGGGCTCAAGAAATATTAGCTATTATTGTTAATTCACAGTTTTCTATCGTGAGGATTTTTCTTTTGATAAGAAGAGGATTCACTTTCCAGGATCGAACTTCTTCCCTCACACCCTTGTGTACATGCACTCGCACATATACTCAGAGCAGGGATTTAACGAGGAAGAAACAAACGTTCAAACCATGCTGCTGCTGCTGCTGCTAAGTCACTTCAGTCGTGTCCGACTCTGTGCGACCCCATAGATGGCAGCCCACCAGGCTCCGCCGTCCCTGGAATTCTCCGGGCAAGAACACTGGAGTGGGTTGCCATTTCCTTCTCCAGTGCATGAAAGTGAAAAGTGAAAGTGAAGTCGCTCAGTCGTGTCCAACTCTTTGCAACCCCATGGACTGCAGCCTACCAGGCTCCTCCATCCATGGGATTTTCCAGGCAAGAGTACTGGAGTGGGGTGCCATGGCCTTCTACAACGTGTTAATAAGATTATCGAACAAATGAGTACACCATGTGATGAGAACATTGGAGAGAAAGAGAGTAAGCAGGAAGTCTTTGTGGAGGAAAATCAAGGGAGGCAGGATGGTGCTTATGTAACCTATTAATGTTATGGCTGGAAGGCAGGTCACCTGAGGTTGCAAATGCTGGTTTTGCTGAATGAGTTGATAGTAATTGTTCGCACTACGAGCCAGGCACCATCCACATCCTTTAACCTTCACTACATTCCTGCAAAGTAGATATTTACACGATGTCTGTTTTTCAGGTGAGGAAAGTAAGGTACTGGGAGGCAAGTGATTTTACCAGAAAGGTCAGAATCTGGGCCTTGCGATCTGATATATGAATGAGAGGAAAGTGAGGTACCAGTTTGCCAGGAGACTTTAGGCCATCATAAGAAATGTGGAGTTTATCCTGTAGTCTCACGGTCCCATGGGCAGTATGAAAGGATGAGAGCGACAGGATTGGAGCACATTTTTAGGAGGCTACCTCTGACAGGATTGTGACTTGTGGGTCAGTTTGGTGCGTATTCCTTTCTGCTTCCATCTGAGTGTGTGTGTTCTTGTTGCTGTCGTGTCCGACTCTTTGTCAGCCTATGGACTGTAGCTGCCCAGGGGGATTCTCCAGGCAAGAATACTGGAGTGAGTTGCCATAGCAGATTTAAATTCCTATGACAGTACTTGCTGCATGACTAATTATTTGTGTATATATTACTTTTCATTTTTTACTGTGAGTTTCCAAAGGGGAGAAATATACTAAAGTGATTCTTGTGCCACAGCACTCAGCAGAATGTGTGCTTAAGAAGCATCTGTGGAAGGAACAAACCATTTATTTTTTTGTGGGTTGGGGGGTGGGTGTGCAGGGCAGGGAGTAACCAGAGGCAATATGAGTAGTCTAGGCAAGTGATGTGTGTGTGTGCACTCAGTCGTGTTTGACTCCTTGTGACCCCATGGACTGTAGCCCACCAGGCTCTTCTGTCCATTGGATTTCCCAGGCAAGAATACTGGAGTGGGTTTCCATTTCCTTCTTCAGGGGATCTTCCCTATCCAGGGATCAAACCTGCGTCTCTTGCGTTGGCAGGTGGATTTTTTTATCACTGAGTCACCAGAGAAGCCCTGTTCTCCTTTTTGGGTTGAATTTAAAATGATGTCATTGCCCAGAGCTACCTGGTATGTGAAGACCCTGGGCAATGATTCAGCAGATGTCACTTGGTAAACTTTCTATTGGAGACATAAAACCCATCACCGACAAATTCCCTTTGAGTGAAATGAGAAGGATTTATTTTGTGATTGTGGGAAGGGTGTGTGTGTGTGTGTGAGAGAGAGAAAGATGAGGGAGAGAGAAAGAGTGTTAATCTGATTAGAAATTTGGGCCATGAGAAAGTGAAGAGGAACTAAAAAGCCTCTTGATGAAAGTAAAAAGTTGGCTTAAAGCTCAACATTCAGAAAACGAAGATCATGGCATCCGGTCCCATCACTTCATGGGAAAAGATGGAGAAACAGTGGAAACAGTGTCAGACTTTATTTTTCTGGGCTCCAAAATCACTGCAGATGGTGACTGCAGCCATGAAATTAAAAGATGCTTACTCCTTGGAAGGAAAGTTATGACCAACCTAGATAGCATATTCAAAAGCAGAGACGTTACTTTGCCAACAAAGGTCCGCCTAGTCAAGGCTATGGTCTTTCCTGTGGTCATGTATGGATGTGAGAGCTGGACTGCGAAGAAGGCTGAGTGCCGAGGAATTGATGCTTTTGAACTGTGGTGTTGGAGAAGACTCTTGAGAGTCCCTTGGACTGCAAGGAGATCCAACCAGTCCATTCTGAAGGAGATCAGCCCTGGGATTTCTTTGGAAGGAATGATGCTGAAGCTGAGACTCCAGTACTTTGGCCACCTCGTGCGAAGAGTTGACTCATTGGAGAAGACTCTGATGCTGGGAAGGATTAGGGGCAGGAAGAGAAGGGGACAACAGAGGATGAGATGGCTGAATGCCATCACTGACTCGATGGATGTGAGTCTGAGTGTACTCTGGGAGTTGGTGATGGACAGGGAGGCCTGGCATGCTGCGATTCATGGGGTCACAAAGAGTCGGACACAACTGAGCGACTGATCTGATCTGATTGGAAATTTTTTATCTACATTCTCAGTGAATAGTTTAATTCCCAAATGTGACTCTTTTTCTGATCATTTTATTGTTTTATCTCCTGGAACAATGAAGAGTCCCTGTTTATACTTTATCCAGAGAATATTCTGCCATCTGAGTATAATACAGCTTCTCCTTTGCTTGTGTTATTAAGAAAATCACAGTAATTCTGTTCTAACTCTCTGAAGGCACATATTTCATGAGCCTCATTTAGTCCTCACAGGGTTCAACAGCAAGAGTGAAATTTAATTGCATGTGGGAATGTGAGCAGCTACTATAATAAAAAACAATTTCAGTTTGTAAATAACACCTGAGATAACAAAATCTCAGTTGATTCAGAATGTTTGTTCTGATTCCTAAAAGAGGTTCAGTATGATTATGGACTTGTAGAAGAGTGTACTGACTAAGGGATAGGGATAGTCAGACTTCCTGGGTTCGAATTCTGGATCTACCATTTACTTTTTCTGGTTACAGTGGAATGGCTAACCTTTCCAGACTTTGGTTTTCTCATATGTAAAAATGGGATCCGTCATCAACCTTCTTATAGGGCTGTTGAGAAGCTTAAATGTGGCAATTGATGTAAAGCTTTGAAACAGTGCCTGATACATAGAAGGTAGTCAATAAATTTATTATTGTTTCAGTGCAATGAAAACAGACTTTCTGGGAGTGCTCTTTGGAAATATTTGTATTAATTACACATCCAAATAAAGTTTATGAATTAACTGAAAATCTTATGCTATGTAAATGTGAAATGGTATTATTATATTGTGTAATAAGTTTTTAAAAAATTGTGAAATGCAGATTCTTACGTTGTTTCTTTCCATGTTTGACAAACAGTAGTCTCCCCTATTTAAAGTATTTAGCAAGATTTATAGCCTTCTTTTATTTTATCAGTAATATTTTAAATATCATACATTTCATTTTATACATGGAGAGGCTTGAAAAATGTTTTATTTTATAGAGTATTGTGGATAGCCCATCTGCTACTGCTTATGCTATTTCCCAATGTTTTTTCAAGGTTATTTTTCTTGCTGCATCTGGAGGCATGGGTAGCAAGAAACTAAGACGAGTGGGTTTATCACAAGAGCTGTGTGACCGTCTGAACAGACATCAGATCGTTACCTGTAAGGTACAATTTTTTAAATTTTTCTCAGTGAGAAACCTTAAGTGCAAATTAATCTTAAGTGTACCTAAATAACTCTTTTCTTAAAAAATTTTGCTTCAAGTTTTAGAAAACATGTTTATTTTAATTGGAGGATAATTGCTTTAAAATATTGTTTTGGTTTCTGCCATACATCAACATGAATCAGCCGTAGGTATACATATGTCCCCTCCTTCTTGAACCTCCCTCCCAATAACTCTTAATTGCATCTGAATGCACATTTAGGTTTGTAAAAAAAAAGATAAATGATGGTGCTTGCTAATTCAAAATAACACACCACTTACCTTGTATTTCCAAATGTGATTTCATTTCAAGAGCTTTGCATTTTGGTTAGGATTGGGTCGGGAGAATGCTCATGGCAGGAGGTGAAATACACCTGACCATTTATTTGGGATTCTAGAGAAGTTTTGTCCTTGTAAAAGAAATTCTGTAGTTACATGAGAAATATGACTCAAATGAGGAGACAATATTCAAAATGGGTAATTTCTCTTGAAAGTAAGAACAATTTTTAGGATTATTTTTCTATCAGTGGAGTGAGAAAAATATATAAAGTGAATGTATATTTAAGCACAAGAGTAAAGCAAATCCCTCTTAGGAGGTTAAATTAGATGTAACATTTTACATTAGGATTTAATTGTTGATAACATGGACTTTTAGAGAATGCTGGAGTTTTTGTTTTTTTTTTTCAACTGCTTTGTGTGTTAATGATATCTTTGCTTTCTCTGTTATACATTTGATAACCTTCGTACTTTGAAATACTCTTAAAAATATGATATTTAACATTTCAGTCCATAGTTGGTTTTATTCTCTCTCAATTATTAAATACTTCCTCTGAATGATCTTATAGCTTAGGATGAAACTGATTTCATTTCTGGGTGTCTGTTTGTGTCCAGACTTTTGGGCACAGGGGCAGTGCTCATATCCACTTGGGCTGATTTCTGCTGCTATGTAGTTTTACCTGGTTTGTCCTCTGATATATACTGAGTTGGACAATTAGAAGATAAGATTATGTCATATCTTTTACTTAAGGAATATTTAGGACGAAAATACTATAAGAAACATACAAACTGATCTACAATGAATTATACTTTTATTTACACGTGGACAGTGTCAATTGAAAGCTTCCTTTTAATTCCAGTATCTTTTTTGTACATGTATATTTAAAATAGTCTCTTTATGTTTTCTAGGACTTTCTACGTCTTTCCCCCCTGGAGCTTATGAAGGTGACTGGCCGTAGTTATCAAGGTGTCCATGAACTTCTGTGTGTGGTCAGCAGGGCCTGTGCACCACAGATGCAAACGGTATGTATATATTTTAGAGTTATGATTTGGTTATGATTTTTATTTTGAAAAGCTTCTGTATTCTCTTTAAAATCTTTTAGGGGATAAGGTAAAAGCAAAAATAGAGATGAACACCTCAAAAATACCAACCCTCACAACGTAAGAGTTAGTCCTCTAATGAGAATAAATTTATGTTGTTTATAAGCTCATGGGAGACAGTTACGGGAATGAGAGGTAACAGGAATTTTTTTTCTCTGTAGCTGGCAGTGTTATTTCAAAAGGTCATCTTTCTCTTTTACTTGTTTGGGAAGGATTTGTGAACCTCATGGTTAAACTATAAAATACTCTTCATTTTAGAATGTCCCTGTCTCTATAATACTAACTTTTACCATCATCATTTACTCTACATCTCAGAGTACGCATATTGGACTTACGTCGACATATTGATTGAATGAATAATGCTTTAAAACTTATCCTCACTCCTGAGAGGAGTTAAAGTCTTTTGAAATAAGCCCAAATCAAGTTGTACTATTATTTCATACTTTCTGTGTCATGCCTTTAGCTTTTTAAAATGTAGGATTAGTGCATGGTAGAAAATGTCTTATTTTCTCAGCGTAAGATTTACCTGAAAGCCTGTCCAGTGTTTTGCAAATGTATTTATTTGTGTGGATTATAAAGTACTTACTGTGTTATACTGAAACTTGGTAACCACTGAGCAATAAAGGAGGATCCAACTCTGTGGAGGAGGAAGGAAGGAATATTAGTGTCATTTGAAACTTTGAAAACAATGAACAGATTGAGTATTTTCTTTTGTTCAGGTTTTGCTTGTGATCTAAGGAAAATACTTTAAAGGCAGAATCATCAGAAGGTGACTTAGAATTCGAATTAGAGATGGGCACTAGTGTTAGCTTTGTCTTTGGTTTCAACAAAGATAAGTAGCTTTGAACAGCTCACTTTGTTTCATGGGAGAAGTTAAAGAGTTAAAATCATATGTGATGATTTCATTAGGAGGTTCAAATTAACCTGTTACTATTTTGAAAGTTGTAAGGCACCAAGAGAACCTTTTAATTTGACATCTGTGATTCAGTACTTGCCTGGAAACACCCATGAACGGAGGAGCCTGGTAGGCTGCAGTCCATGGGGTCACTGGAGTCGGACATGACTGAGCGACTTCACTTTCACTTCTCACTTTCATGCATTGGAGAAGGAAATGGCAACCCACTCCAGTGTTCTTGCCTGGAGAATCCCAGGGATGGGGAGCCTGGTGGGCTGCTGTCTATGGGTTCACACAGAGTCGGACACGACTGAAGCCACTTAGCAGCAGCAGCAGCAGCAGTCAGATAATTAAGCAGGAGGTGATGGCTAGGAAATTCACCTTCAATCTCCACGTCCTTCACCACTTTCAGCTGCAATGTCACTACCATTCCAATTGCCAATTCAAGGAGCCATCTTTCTCCTTTGTTGTACATTTACTTTTGTAACAGTCATTCTTTAGAGTCCTGCCTTAAATATTGGATTAGCCTTAGTTCATTCCTTCACAAAGATTTTTTGTTTTGTTGATTTATTTATTCAGTCATTTATTCCTTCAACTAATATTTATCAAGTGCCAGCCATGGATCTCTCAGGTATTGGAGATATTGTGGTGAAGATGACTGATAAAGTTTTCTGCACTTGTGTAGCTTACAGTCTAGTGGGAACAGTTGGACATTAAACAAGCAATTGTATAAATGATTGATTAATGGTAGTAATGATAAGTCCTATCAGAGAAAAGTACAAAGAGCTTAGAAACTGAAAGGGACATTACTTAGTGTAGGGGTCAGCAAGGGCTCCCTCATGGAAGCAACACTTCAACTGAAACTGATGGATGCACAGAAGAGAGACAGCCAAAGGGATTGGGAAGGGAGGGGAGCAGGGAAGGGCTTGCAAGCAGTGGGAGTGGGAAATGCAGAGACCCTGTGAAGAGCAGGAGAATGGCGCTTGTATGGTAAGAAGGTCAGGCCGGTCTGAGTGACCATAGCAAGGAAGAGAGGGGCAAGAGATGAAGCTGGAGAAGCAAGCAGGGTCAGATCATTGGGGCCTGCAGGCCTGTTAAGGATTTTGGACTTTATTCTGAGAGCAATGATAAGTCATCAAAGGGAGTAATCTAGTATGAGCTTTTAAAAAACTCAGTCTTTAAACATAGACAAGTGATTGAAAAGGAACAAGAAAATATTTGTGGACTAGTTAGATATCTGTGACCATATTCCAGACAGATTGTGACATGGACTATTAGTGTGGTGTTAATGCCAATGGTATAATGTCAGTTACCATGAGCAATACGTAGGAGGTAGCATGAATAGGGTTTGGTGATTTGTCTGTGGGTGGTGGTGGGGTACAGGAAAGGGTCAGAGATGATTCCTTGATTTTGCTCTAAGAGACTGGATGGTATCATTTCCTGAGATAAGGAATATAGGAAGAGGATCAGATTTGAGGGAGGCAGATCATGGATTTGTTAGTACTTGTTGAATTTAGGCACTTGTGAAACAATGAATATGTGAAGTAGGCAGTTAAATATGTGGACCTAAGCTTGAAGGATAGTGTGCACTGGGGAGTCATTGGGATGAATATGGTAGTCAAAACCATGAAAATGGATGGGAGATTGCCGAGAAAGTATACACAGTAAGAAAGTAAGTGTGCCCGAGGCCAAGTCCTGAGTCAGTTAGCATTTAAAGACCAGATCAGACAACGATGGATCTGAGAAGCAGCCACTGAAGAAGAAAACTGGTGGAGTTACTGATAAAAGGTTTTGGCCAACCCTGTATTAATATGTTGGTCTCCTGTGTCCTCATAGAGGCAGAAGAGCTTGGATTTGAGACAGATTTATTAAATTGTAAGCTGTAAGTGGGTAGAAACTATGTCTATTTGATTTACCACTCTATTCCCAGAGCTTATCATATATTATATAGCATGCTGCTGCTGCTGCTGCTAAGTCGCTTCAGTCGTGTCCGACTCTGTGCGACCCCATAGACGGCAGCTCACCAGGCTCCCCCGTCCCTGGGATTCTCCAGGCAAGAACACTGGAGTGGGTCGCCATTTCCTTCTCCAATGCATGAAAGTGAAAAGTGAAAGTGAAGTCGCTCAGTGGGGTCCGACTCTTAGCGACCCCATGGACAGCCGCCCACCAGGGACCTCTGTCCATGGGATTTTCCATGCAAGTAGACAATTAATTTGTATTTGTTGAATGAATGAGTGAATGAATAATTACTATTCTGTGGCTTGACTTCAGTTTATTTGGGCAACTTAATACTAGTAATTTTTAATGTTAGAGATTCTTACACATTGCTGATAGGTATGTAATCATGTCAACCACATCTGCAAAGACCTCTTTTTCAACTAAGGTGACATCACAGGTTCCAAGGATTTGATACGGCTTTCTTTTGAGGGGCCATATCTTAGTCCACACCACCTGCTTTCAAGCTGTTCTTCACATACCAAGCTCAGTTTGAAACGGTAGCTTGATCGTGTCACTCCCTGTTGCTCTCAGCCTACATGCCACACTTCAGCAAGATTCATCTGATGCAGGCCCTGCTTGTTTCTCCAGCCTCATCATTTGCTGTGCCATCTCACAACCATGCTCCATCTTTCAGCCATTCTAAATCACCTCTTTCTTTTTTTGCAATTTCCCTTAGTTTCCATTTCTTATTTCTTGCTCCTTGACCTCTCTTCCTACATTCTTGTCTCTTTGACAGGAATGTGCACATTTCCTTTGCCCATCTCATAGCCTTTTCGGGTTTTAGCTCAGACATCCAGATCTTCCCTTGATCACAAAATCCAGATCAGGTGATTTGACCTGGACAAATCCACTTGCCAGTCTCCACTTGCCCTATCACAGTAGCTTGTGTTTAACTGTATTATAATTGCCTACTTTCTAGTCCTGGTTTCATAGTCTCTAGTTGGCTATAAGTCCTGTGAGGGCAGGGGCTCTGTCTTTTATATCACAGCCTTCAAATTTAGCACAGTCCATGTGAAGTGAAAGTTGGTCAGTCATGTCCGACTCTTGGCAACACCATGGACTATACAATCTGTGGAATTCTCCAGGCCAGAATACTGGCGTGGATAGCCTTTCCCTTCTCCAAGGGATCTTCCCAACCCAGGGATCGAACCCAGGTCTCCCACATTGCAGGTGGATTCTTTACCAGCTGAGCCACAAGGGAAGCCCAGCGCAGTCCATGGCACAGAGTAAATAGTTGTATAATAATTAAGTTATAGAAGGAAAACAACATGAATTGGGTTCTAGCTGCTAAAATTTGAAATTGGAGTTGGCTTATGTTTTTGAATAAATATGGAGGTTGAAAAGAACTTAACTTTTTCTTTGATCAGGCTTATGAGATAAAGACACAGAGGTGTGCTGCTCACTCATCAGCATTTTTGTCTACAACCCTGTCTGCTTTGGATGAAGCCTTGCATGGTGGTGTAGCTTGTGGATCCCTCACAGAGGTAAAGAAGACTCTTTCCAAACCTTCTAACATTGACCTAGAACCTTCAGAACCAGGGGAAAAATATAATTAAGATATATAAATTATTTCATGAATATTAATCTAAATTGTAAGTACCTCAAGGGCAGGGTTCTCCACTCAAGTCCCTGGTGGCACTAGTGTAGTATACCAAAAGGAAGATGTTCTAAAAATCTTTGCTGACTGACTGAAATCTACTTGGGTCATTGTCTCTCTGAATTAGAAATTGAATATTATGAAATAATAGGAAACAATTCGGGGGGAATTAGAACAGGATCCCTAGTGTATTAGGAATGAAAATTTGAAATTTTATTAATGTGCAGGTAAATTTTAGTATTATGCTGAAATGAGCTATTTTTACTCCCTATTAAAGATAAAATTTGGTTCTAGGAAGTAATCAGTTGTTGTGTTAGTTATTTATTGTTACATAACAAATTACCCACAAACTAAGTGGCTTCCACGACAGTAAACACTGATTTCTGTTTCTTTGGGACTGGCTTAGCTTTGAGATACTGGCGAGGGGTGCGAGGGGGCAGATTGGTGCTGGTTGTTGGCAAGAGGTCATGATTCTCTCCTGGAGAGCTCCCTGCAGGCTGCCTCAGTCTCCTTGTGGCACAATGTCTGACTCCCCAGACAAGATGGAAATGGCCATTCCTTTGATGATTTAGCTTTGCAAGTTACACACCATCATTTCTGCCACTTTCTTCTCTTTAAAAGCAGGTCATTAAGTCCAGTCCATGTTCAAGAAAAGGCAAATTAAGCTCTACCTTTTGAATGGAGTGTCAAGAATTTGAGGATATTTTAAAACAACAACAGGTTTTTTTTTCCCTGAAAACTGCATTGATGTGCTTCCTGGTCCTGATGTGGTGACTCCATAGGCTGTGTTTACCAGTGCAGTCCTGAGGGCCTCCTTGCCAAAGAGTTCTAGGGGCATAGATGCATGAAACAAACTTTTAACAAGAGTAGATGCTTAAAGCATTGTGATAGGCATAAATTTAACTGTAGATATTTTTCTTGGAAGATAGAGAACCTGTTTTAGATAGTAAGCCTTGTTTTATTTCCTGACTTCCAAGAAAGATTTAAAAATGTGTGTCCTATAAGTTATGACCAACCTAGATAGCATATTCAAAAGCAGAGACATTACTTTACCAACAAAGGTTCACCTAGTCAAGGCTATGGTCTTTCCTGTGGTCATGTATGGATGTGAGAGCTGGACTGTGAAGAAGGCTGAGCGCCGAAGAATTGATGCTTTTGAACTGTGGTGTTGGAGAAGACTCTTGAGAGTCCCTTGGACTGCAGGAAGATCCAACCAGTCCATTCTGAAGGAGATCAATCCTGGAATTTCTTTAGAAGGAATGATGCTAAAGCTGAAACTCCAGTATTTTGGCCACCTCATGCGAAGAGTTGACTCATTGGAGAAGACTCTGATGCTGGGAGGGGTTGAGGGCAGGAGAAGGGAACGACAGAGGATGAGATGGCTGGATGGCATCACTGACTCAATGGATGTGAGTCTGGGTGACCTCCGGGAGCTGGTGATGGACAGGGAGGCCTGGCGTGCTGCGGTTCATGGGGTCGCAAAGAGTCGGACACGACTGAGCGACTGATCTGATCTGATCTGATCTGATGCCTAGTAAATGAACCAGCAAGAGAATTAATCTTAAAAAGAAATAAGAATCTGCTGTTGCAGTGCACTGCCACCAGATGGTGCCAGAATCCTATCTTCCATAATCTTTGCACTCTAATTAGCTCTTTCTTGAAATAGGTCTATGAAAAAAAAGTTTTATAACAATTGTGAGCCATAGTTATAAACTTACTTATTTAGATAGCAAAAAATTGAACTTCAAGACAATTAACCAACAAATACTTTTTTATGTTTTAAGTTTTGGAGTACTTTTCAATACTTTTCACATCAGTCAGTTTCAGTCCCTCAGTTGTGTCCAACTCTTTGTGACCCCACAGACTGCAGCACACCAGGCTTCCCTGTCCATCACCAACTCCCAGAGCTCACTCAGACTCATGTCTATTGAGTCAGTGATGCCATCCAACCATCTCATCCTCTGTCATCCCCTCCTCCTCCTGCCTTCAACCTTTCCCAGCATCACAGTCTTTTCCAGTGAGTCAATTCTTTGCCATCAGGTGGCCAAAGTATTGGAGTTTCAGCTTCAACATCAGTCCTTCCAATGAATATTCAAGACTGATCTCCTTTAGGTTGGATCTCCTTGCAGTCCAAGGGGCGTTCAAGAGTCTTCTCTAACACCACAGTTCAAAAGCATCAATTCTTCGGTGCTCAGCTTTCTTTATAGTCCACGTCTCACATCCATACGTGACTACTGGAAAAACCATAGCTTTGACTAGACGGACCTTTGTCAACTTTTTCATGTAACTTTTATCAATTCTTTTCGAATTTAAGAGGTAGTTATAAGCCCTGAGATGTTTTTTCGTGATCTGATAGGATGGCCTGGACTATAAATACCCTAATTGCTTATTAGTGGCAAGTTCTTTACTTTCTGTTCCAGTCACAGGTAGCCTCTGCAGTCTTTTTTGGGACTTTTCAGCTGATTACAGAGATTGTTTACCTTTTATTAAAAACAAAATTTAATATATATCTTCTGTATACAAGATTAAGTACTTCCTGCATGTATAAATTATAAATATTTATGAGCCTATGACCCCAATATAAACCGCAGAATACCAAAATCATTGAAATTAACTGTGGGCTCCTCCCTAATCTTATCTTTGGCTTTCTGTTGAGAGGTAACTTCCATCCTGAATTTCTGCTATTCTTGTAGTTTTTTAAAATTGAAGTATAGTTGAATACTTCAATTATTTACAATATAGTTGAATTAGTTATGATATAGTTGAATATTGTTAAGAATTGACTTAACGATATTATGTCAATATTAGTGTCAGGCGTACAGACCAGTGATTCTACCATTCCTATGCTTTTTTCCCCAGTGGTTACTTATACCTGTAGTTTTTTTTTAAGTCACCCATGTACATAGGAAATGTAGCATTTTATTTAGTTTTGCTTTTTGAGCTCTGTTACATCATATATTGATGATTAAATCATAGCATATCTCTTCTATGAATTGCTTTTTCCACTTAATATTATTTTGTAAGATTTATCCATGTTGTTGCAAGTAGCCAGAGTATAATTCACTTTCATTGCTGTATCATACTCCTGGACTTTTTCTTTTTTTTTTAATCCTTTTTTCTGTGAATGAACATTTGGGTTGTTTCCAGTTTGCTGCCAGTATAAATAAGTCCTATGAAAAGTGTTGTACATATCTCCTGGATCACATGTACAAGTATTTCTCTGTAGCAGGGATTGGCAAACTACTTCCTAGTGGTCAAATCTAGCTAGCTGCCTGTTTTTTGTAAATAAAGTTTTATTGTTACACAGCTATGTTCTTTGTTTACATTTTGTCTGTGGCTTTGTTTGAGATACAAGACAGAGTTGAGGTACTTGTGACAGAGGTCTCACAGTCTGAAACACCTAATGTATTTACTGTCTGGTCCATGTTGAGGGTATTTGCCTTGGAGTAATGGCTAGTTATAGAGTATGTACATAGGTAACTCTGCAGAATGAGGACAAATTATTTTCCAGAGTGGTTGTGCTTGTTTAATTTCCCACCAGTGATGTGCATGAATACCTCTTGCTCCATATTTTGCCTTGGTATTATCTGACTTCTTAATTTCTGCCTGTCTTTGTTTTCATTTTCCTGATTACTAATGAGCTTTAATTTCTTTTTTTTTTTTTTTAATAAATCATTTGGCTATTTAAAAAATAATTTTATTAATGTACAACTTAAATACTATGAAAGGCTATTTAAAAAATAATTTTATTAATGTACAACTTAAATACTATGAAAGTCAGTGTTTGTAACTGTATAATTCAATTGTATTAGTGGATTTATAGTAAGTCATCACTGCAATCCACTTTTAGAACATTTCCATTATCCTAAAACGTTCCCTCGTGCCCATTTATAGTTAATCCCTGCTCCCATTCTCAGCCCTAGGCATCCACTGATCTACTTGGTGTCTCTATAAATTTGCCTTTTCTAAACATTTCATTTAAATGGAATTGTATAATATATAGTCTTTTGTGTTTTTTTTTTTTTTCACATAGCATGATGTTTTTGAGGTTCATTCATGTTGTAACATATATTAGAAGGTTGTTCCTTTTAATTATTGAGTAATATTAATATTAGGAGTGGAAAAGGTCAATCCTCATCCCAGTTCTCAAGAAGGATAGTGCTAAAGAATGTGCTAACCATTGGACAGTTGCACTCATCTCCCATGCTAGTAAATCTCGCATGCTGGGCTTCAGCATTATGCGAATCAAGAACTTCCAGATGTCCAACCTGGATTTAGAAAGTAAGAGGAACCAGAGATCAAACTGCTAACATTTGCTGGATTATAGAGAAAGCTAGAGAATTCCAGAAAAACATCTACCTCTGTTTCATTGACTACACCAAAGCCTTTGTCTGTGTGGATCATAATAAATTATGGAAAGCTTTTAAAGAGATGGAATTACCAGACCATCTTACCAGTTTCCTGAGAAACCTGTATGTAGGTCAAGAAGCAACAGTTAGAACCCTGTTTGGAACAACTGATTGGTTCAAGATTGAGAAAGGAGTACAGCAGGGCTGTTTGCTGTCACCCTGTTTGTTTACTCTATACGGTGAGCGCATCATGAGAAATGCCAGGCTGAATGAGTTACAAGCTGGAACCAAGAGAAGCGGGAGAAACATTAACTACCTCAGATATGCGGATGATACCACCCTAATGGCAGAAAGTGAAGAGAAACTAAAGAGCCTCTTGATGAGGGTGAGATAGCAGAGTGAAAAAGTCAGCTTAAAACTAAATATTAAAAAAAACTAAGATCATGGCATCTGACCTCATTATTTCATGGCAAATAGAGGGGGAAAAGGTAGAAGCAGTGACAAATTTGCTCATCTTGGGCTCTAAAATCACTCTGGTGACTGTAGCCATGAAATCAGAAGACGTTTGCTTCTTGGCAGGAAAGCTATGACAAACCTAGACAGTGTATTGAGAAGAGAGACATTACTCTGCTGACAAAGGTCCATATAGTCAAGGCTGTGGTCTTCCCAGTGGTCATGTACGGTTGTGAGAGCGGGACCCTAAAGAAGGCAGAGTGCTGAAAAATTGATGCCTTTGAACTCTGGTGCTGGAAAAGACTCCTGAGAGTCCCCTGGACAGCAAGGAGATCAAACCAGTCAATCTTAAGGGAAATCAACCCTGAATACTCATTTGAAAGACTGATTGTGAAGCTGAAACTAGTATTTTGGTCATGTGATATGAACACCTGACTCATTGGGAAAGTCCCTGATGCTGGGAAAGATAGAGGGCAGAAGAAGAGGGTTTCAGAGGATGAGATGGCTGGATGGCATCACGGATGCAATGAACATGAACTTGGGCAAACTGTGGGAGATGGTGAGGGACAGAGAGGCCTGGTGTGCTATAGTCCATGGGGGTCGCAAAGAGTTGTACAAGACTGGGCGACTGAACAGCAACATTAGTGTTATTCCATGGTATGGTTATAACACATTTTGTTTATCCAACTGTTAGTTGATGTTCACTTGGATTGTTTATAGTTTTTTCTATCAGGAATATGACATGTTTTTCTGTGGATATCGGATTTTATTTCTCTTGGGTAGATTCCTAGGAGTGGAATGGCTAGATCATATGCTAGGTGTATGTTTAGTTTTTTTAAGCAACTGCCAAATTTGCTTTCTGGAGTGGCTGTGCCATTTTACATTCTCATCTGCAATGCATGATAGTTTATTTCTCCATATCCTCACCAACACTTGGTATTGTTTATCATTTTAACTATTCTAGTGAGTGTTAGTAGTAGTCATTGCGGTTTTAATTTGTATTTTCCCAGTGACTGATGACATCAAACACCTATTCATGTACTTTTAACCATTTGTATGTTTTTTTAGAAATGAAATATCCGTCCCAATCTTTTGCCTGTTTTTAAATTGGTTGTTTTCTTGTTACTGAGTTGTGAGTTCTTTGTATACTCTGGATACAAGTCTTTTATCAGATATGTAATTTGCAGTCCAATCTATGGCTTCTCTCCTCATTTTCTTAATGGCAGCTTGTGAAATTTTAAATTTTGTAGTCTAGTCTATTGGTTTTTTCCTTTATACTTGGTGTCAACTCTCTGAATTTTTTTGTCTGGCCAGGGACACAAAGATTTTTGCCATATCTTTTTCTAGAGTTTTATATTTAGGTTTTGCATACAGTCTGTGGTCTATTTTGAGTTATTTTTTTCTGTGATTTATTTTGAGCTAAATGATAGAATGATTTATGGAATATCTTTTCTTTTTTATGTACTATAATAGTTTGTACATTATTTCTTGAAAATTTGATATAAGTTTCCTGAAAAAGTGTCTGATCTTAGTATTTTCCCTGTGGGAAAATTAAAACAATGAAATAAAATTCCTTTAATGATTAAAGGACTATTCAGGTTTTTTATTTCTTTTTAAGTAGTTTTACTGAATGATATTTTTAGAGATTTACCCATTTTAAGTTTTAAAATTTATTGTCGTAAAGTTTTTCATTGTATTCTCATCTTTAAATCTGGTTTTAATGTGTTTCTACCCCCTCTCCCTGTTTTCATTTCTACTGTTACTTCTTTGTCTTCTCTTTCCCTTCCCTTTAAAAAGACCTGGTCAAAAAAATTAAAAAAAAAGACCTGGTCAAATGTTTGAGTATTTTATAGTCTTTTCAAAGAACTATGCTTTTAAAATTTTGGTTCTCTGTTGATTTTCTATCTTTTCTTTGTCTTCTACTTCAGTGATTCCTGTTATTTTCTTATCTCCCTCTATCTAATTGTATTTTTCTGGGATTTTTCTCCCCCTCCCTCGAACTTCTTAAGTTATTTTCAGTTTTTCTTCCTTTTACTCTGAGCTGTTGCATTCTTTTTTTGTGTGTGTGTGATGAAGTATTTTCATTTTTATTTAGTTCTCATAGTATTTAATAATTTTCATTATAATTACTTCTTTCACTCATGATTTTTTTTGGAATTTTTGAATATCTAAATTATTTAATTAAATTTTCTTTCACATTTTAATTAGATTGCTAGCTTATTTGCATTTTAGTCAAAGACTTGTGTGTGATACTGATTCTTGGGATTTTTCTTGTTTTAAGGATTAACGTGATTAACTTTTGTAAGTGTCCTAAGTGTGCATGAGAAGAATGATTATTCTCTAACGATTGAGTGTTCTGCTTATGACAGTTAAGTTAAGCTTGGATTTTGGGTTGTGCAACTCTTGTTTATCTTTGCTGATTTTTTTCTTCAACCCGACCTAATACTAATCCAGAGAAGGTTGTTAAAATAGTCTATTATATCGTTAACGATTTTACTTGTAGTTCTGTTATTTTGAATATTTTGAGCCTATTTGATTATGTCTAAATCAACAGAATTGTTGTATATTTCTTGAGAACTGACATGTACCATGGTTCTTCTATGTAAGTACTTCTCACTGTTACAGTTTTACTGTTTGTGTGATTAGTTAATGTATGTCTTCCTCATTGGAGAATAAATTCCAAGTGCGCAGGAATTGTCTTTTTCTTCTTATTTTTACGTCTACAATATTAACACATGTGATGGTGGTGGCTTAGTTGTTCAGTAATGTCTGAATTTTGCAACCCCGTCGATTGTAGCCTCCCAGGCTCTTCTGTCTATGAGATTTCCCAGGCAAGAATACTGGAGTGAGTTGCCATTTCCCTCTGCAATTAGCATATGTAGAAGGTGCATAGTAAATATTAACTGAATGAATGAATTTGTTTTCATTTATTTATTTTCAAGCACTTATTTACTCTAATGTTTTGGTTCCTGCTGCCTCTCCTCCACTCTCAGACTCTTTGGTCTTGGAATAAGCCAAACTTCAGTAACTTTTTATTTTCATTTGTATGCCATTTGTTTTTTTCAAATGATCAAAATAGTACATTTTAAGAAATATGATTTTTTTACCTAATTGATTTCTTTATTAATAAATATCAGCGATTATTTTAGGAGTTTTTTTCCTCATAAGTTTTAAAGTCGTTCCTCTCTGATTCTATATCTACAGATGTATAGAACTGTGTTAAACTGCTGTTTAACAAACCATTCCAAAACGTAGTGGCTAAACACATCAATAAATGTTTATTATCTCACACAGTTTCTGAGTCAGGAATTCAGGAGTAGCTTAGCTGGCTGTTTTCAGTTCTGATGTCTTAGGAGATTACAATCAGGAAGCTGGCTGAGGCTGCCATCATCTGAAAACTTGCCTGGAGGTGGGGAAGATGCCTTTAAAGCAGCTCCCTGACCTATAGAACTGTGAGATAATAAACAGGATTGTTTTAAAGCTGCTAGTTTGTGGTCAGTTGTTACATAGCAATAGAGAGCTCATGCAGATCTCAGAGGAGATGTCTAACTAGTTGTGTTGCTCCGTCTTTGTTTCTGGTGAAAAGTTCAAACCTAGCAGCCCAGATATCGGTAGAAGTTAGATCTGGTGAAGATAAGATGTAAGGCATCTAGTTGAATAAACTTCGACCAGGCCTACGGATGACTTGAGGGAGGAAGAATAAATCTGGAAACATTCTGCTGTCACTTTTATAGCTGCTCTTTCCTGACTCTGACTTCAAAACAACCTAATTTATTTATCATCAGTTTTGATTTATGTGAACTGCCCTGAATCTGTGTACGTTCAGCTACAGTACCAAGATTAAAAGTGGAATTAGAGAAGTGCTACTCATGCCAAAGGCAGAAGCAGCAGAGGAGAAATCAAAGGGAAACCAACTGTGCTGAATCACTAATGGAAGTGGGCTACAGGGCTTTGTCTCATTCCCAGAGAACATCAGATCCCTTACTTATGGAATGTATAAGCAGATAATGCTACAGCTATAGTGACAGTATTGGTAGGGAAGATATGTTTGAAGTTTAAACTTTAAATATTTACGTTATGTGGAGATCAGACCGTGTAATGGTAGCCTTCTCACATGAGGTAATATAGATCAGATCAGTGTTTCTCAATCTTTGTTCACTACCACCCCTTAAGGAGCTTTTTAGTCATTTTTCCCCCCAATAACACTTCCACCCCCACCCGAGATTTTAATTGTTGCCGGTGAATTTAAGGTTCTTGCTTTGTCATGAAAGAATTTAGAGACAAAACAATAGGTAAGAAGTGGCTTTATTTAGAGAGAAACACACTCCAAAGACAGAGTGTGGACCATCTCAGAAAGAGAGAGCAAGAGAGCCTCCAAACATGATGTGGGAAGTTTTTATGGGCTGGATAATTTCATAGGCTAATGAGTCAGGGATTATTCCAATTATTTTATGGAAGGGGTGGGGTTTCCAGGTATTGGGCCACCACCCACTTTTTGACCTGCTATGATTGGTCTCAGAACTGTTATGGTGCTGGTGGGTGTGTCATTTAGCATGTTATTTTACCAGGAGGAGAAGGGGATGACAGGATGAGATGATTGGATGGCATCACCAACTCTATGGACCCGAGCTTGAGCAAGCTCCAAGAGTTGGTGATAGACAGGGAAGTCTGGCGTGCTGCAGTCTGTGGGGTCGCAAAGAGTGGGACATGACTGAGCAACTTAACTGGTATTACCATGAGCACATAATGAGACTCAAGGTCTGCTGAGTTGGCTCATCTACCGTCTTGGACCCAGTTAATTCTAACCAGTCTTTGTCGTGTTCTGTCATTCTTTAAAAGGTTGTGCCCTGCCCCTTTCCCTCCTGTTTCACGTAGATATACTATATATCTGTTTATGTACTGTATGTAGATCTGTGCTTTATATGGAAAAGAGAGTAACATCTTTCTTCCGTGATCAAAACCAAGTTTTGCCCTTGAGGTCACTGTCACCCTTGCTGAGAATGCATGATAAAGATGCTGATATAATTAGGTAAAATTAAAGATTGTATTTAAAGGGATCATTAAAAAAAGGTATTTTCATATTGTAATCCAGAGATTATAGGAATAGAAAACTGGTCCAAACATGTCAATGAAAAGAGATATGGCATCTGCATATGTTGGTTGGAGAGTACCTCTGGACGGGTAAACCTGTGAAGCACCGCCAAATTTTTATAACATTTACGAAGAATGATTATACCCAGATCCTTGCTCTAAATAATGGGAAACAATGTGGCACATGTCTACATTATTTGTGTTTCCTGAGTTGTTTCTATGCTTTGTTCATGATTTAAGGAGACCACGTGTCCTCCTCGAAGGGGGCAGTTTTGCTTTGGAGGTGACCACTCTCCTGTCCCTAAAAGGTAGAGGCAGAATGCCAGACTCCTCTTTTGGCTTCCTTATCTTTCCTTAGAGCAGTTGTGCTTGTTTCTCGTTGACTGGGTGGGCTGTCTAGGATTACAGGAGACAATAAGTCAAGGCTTGTAAATTCAAGTGTCCACAAAGGTCTTGGCATGTATAGAAATGCATAAACAATGAAATATAAGACATACATACTTTATCAGTCAATTTTGGCTGCTTACTCTGCTTACAACAGCAGCAGACAGTCATTTTTCTTGCTCAGGGGTCTGCACGTCAGTCAGGGTGGGTCTCATCTCTTTTTCAAGATGCAGTCAGGTTCTGGTCTGTTCCACGTGCAGCAGGCAGCAGTAGGAAAACTAGGGAGAAATTTCTAATCTACATTCCTGGAACATCATCTGCTGACAAGATTTGTTTATCCTGCCCTGTGTTTTGAAAGGCAAGATAACCAGGCCTCTGTCCTAAGGCAGGAGTTTAGCATATGTGGTTGATTGAATCATTGTTCCTAATTCTTCACTCATTTCCTGATTTAGAAATGAGTATCTTTCTCCATATAGGTTTCATAAAGTCTTTTATATGGCACATATTATATGATTGTTAAATTTTTTTTAAGTTTTATTTTTAAAATTGATGAAGGATAATTGCTTTACAGAATTTTGTTGTTTTCTGTCAACATCAACATGAATCAGTCATTGGTATACATATGTCCCCTCCCTCTTGAACCTTCCTCCCATCTCCCTCTCATCCCACCCCTCAAGGTTGATTCAGAGCCCCTGTTTGAGTTCCCTGAGTCATACAGCAAATTCCCATTGGCTATCTATTTTACACATGGCAATGTTTCGACACTGGTTTTTTTTTTTTTTAATGTGAATCGTGAGGTACTTGTCATTTTCATGTCCTCTTGTTTTCTTTTTCTACTCTGTTACCCTGCCTTCTTTTTTCCCCTCATCTTTCCATTTACTTTAAAAACAGCAGTTGTCAGTATGGAGTAAGAGAGAGTTGTGGAGAGAATTTAAAGTATAAAAGCTTCCACTTGTTGATATAAAATAACTTTAAAGATGAAAGTTTCTTTCACAGGCAAACAGCTGCCTGACCGTTCTGAGATTGTTTGCTTTGGGATTCAAAGAGTGATTTTAAAAAAGAATTCTTTAGGTTTGAAAACCTAATTGTATTTCTACCTAATCGTAGAGCACATGGAGACAGGTAGTTGGATGCTGGGGAAGGAGGCCATTAAAAAGATGATGTAACATTTCCACATGCTCATTTCTCAGATCAGAACCAGGCAGTCCTTAAATTTTCTCTGCAAAATATTGGCTTGGTGGATTGCCCCATCCTCTTGACTCCATCTTGAATGTAGGGGAGAGCTACTTGGTAAGATTTTGGGTCCTACTAGGTCTGGGTTTCCCATTCTTCTCTACTGCTTGTTCTCTTTTGAGACTAAAATGACTAGGCTTCATTTTCACTTCAGTACAGTTAAACTGGGCTTCTCAGGTGGCTCAGTGGTAAAGAATCTGCCTGCCAACGCAGCAGACACAGGAGTCTTAGGTTCGATTTCTGGGACGGAAAATCCCTGGAGGAGGAAAATGGTAACCCACCCCGGTATCCTAGCCTGAAGAATCCTATGGACAGAGGAGGCTGGCGGGCTCCAGTCCATGGGGTCGCAAAGAGTCAGACACGACTGAGGACACACACACGCACAATTAGACTTTCTTGGTAATAATTCTTTCCTCTTTAAAGCAATTGCTAATATTTGCTTCTTTGTTGATATTCTAGTGATCTTCACTACTGGATGTTTCCTTTCTGTTCTTGTACATTTCTCAGGCAAGATTGTTGAAACTCAGGCTCTAACTATATGAAGCTAATCGTATTTTACCAGTGTCTTCTGTGTGTAAATGCTGTATTCGCTTTGAGTTTCCAAGAAGCAATCACTTAGACTATTCTGGTTTGGCATGTTCGCTCTTTCTGACCACCATTGGAGCTGAACCTGGGAACTGAACACAATTTGAAATTTTGTGGTTTGGCTGCTAGAAGTCAGAGCTAAACTATCTGAAGCTAAAAATTATTAATGTTGAAATGTTTTAACCCACTAAGTAAACTTGAAAAAATAATGAAATTTAACTCTAGCCAACCTTTAAAAATTGCATACAGCATATTTTTTGAGGCAAGAAAGACAGGAAAAAATATATGAAAAGGATCTGAAATTGCTAAAGAATTAGAAATTATTTATTATAGTTTACTTAAAGAAAATGTTAATATTCGAATTTGAAAGCAAAGTAAAGCAAACATAGAAAACCAAATGAACCCCAAAATCTTATGTTCTCCACGTGATGTTCTACTTTTTTCAAGACTGTACTGAATCAGTACATAAAAATAATGAAGCAGGTAAAATGCCAGTTGCATTTATTTAACTTCAGATTTTTTAAAAACATGTTTTCTTTGAAGATGAAATGATAAGATACTACCTTACATTTTTATGGTATTTTATACTTTACTAAATATTTTCACATATAACATCTTAAAAAATGTTTTTAAGTTGAGGGCTTGCTTCACCTTTCCACTAAATATTAAATGTATTTCATAGGTTTAAGCTCATTAAATCTCAGAACACATCTAAAGATCTAATTAAATCTTTCAGTTCAGTTCAGTAGTTCAGTCGTGTCCGACTCTTTGTGACCCCATGAATCGCAGCACGCCAGGCCTCCCTATCCGTCACCAACTCCTGGAGTCTACCCAAACCCATGTCCATTGAGTCGGTGATGCCATCCAGCCATCTCATCCTCTGTCGTCCCCTTCTCCTGCCCTCAATCTTTCCTAGCATCAGGGTCTTTTCAAATGAGTCAGCTCTTCGCATCAGGAGGCCAAAGTATTGGAGTTTCAGCTTCAACATCAGTCCTTCCAATGAACACCCAGGACTGACCTCCTCTAGGATGGACTGGTTGGATCTCCTTGTAGTCCAAGGGACTCTCAAGAGTCTTCTCCAACACCACAGTTCAAAAGCATCAATTCTTTGGCACTCAGCTTCCTTTATAGTCCAACTCTCACATCCATACATGACCACTGGAAAAACCATAGTCTTGACTAGATGGACTTTTGTTGACAAAGTGATGTCTTTGCTTTTTAATATGCTATCTAGGTTGGTCATAACTTTCGTCCAAGGAGTAAGTGTCTTTAATTTCATGGCTTCAGTCACCGTCTGCAGTGATTTTGGAGCCCAGAGAAATAAAGTCAGTCACTGTTTCCACTGTTTCCGCATCTATTTGCCATGAAGTGATGGGATCGGATGCCATGATCTTAGTTTTCTGAATGTTGAGCTTTAAGCCAACTTTTTCACTCTGCTCTTTCACTTTCATCAAGAGGCTTTTTAGTTCCTCTTTACTTTCTGCCATACGAGTGGTGTCGTCTGCATATCTGAGGTTATTGATATTTCTTCCTGCAATCTTGATTCCAGCCTGTGCTTCCTCCAGCCCAGCGTTTCTCATGACATACTCTGCATATAAGTTAAATAAGCAGGGTGACAATATACAGCCTTGTATATGTCTTTAGGACATATCTGAAACTGGATAGGTAGATAGTGTATATTGAAAGGAAGTCCTTTGTTCCTCTATTGGTTAACACTCTGAAGGGCTATCATTTTTCACGTTTAGGACCCACTTTCAACTTTATTTATGAATATTTCCTTTGCTCTGATATCTGGCGGTTAATTTGATCCATATTGTTTTTGATGTGATAAAAAAGTCAATGAAAAGTGTTTTGGGGTCTTCAAAACTGCCAGTCTCCAAAGGAGAGTATGTAGCATGGCCCATTAGGTTTTGGGAAGAAAATACTAGAATTTTTGTTGGTGTTACATCTAAAACATAAAATAAACCTTAATTGACATTTAACATATGGCATCCTCACTTGATCCCTATCTTATACTGTCATGTGTCAGGTAATAATCCATGAAGAAAGGGTACAGAAGGTTGACAGAGACACCTTGTTTATATCTTTATTTTCAACATGTCGGGGTAGATTATAGTCCTACGTGTTGGGATTCCCTGGTGGCTCAGACAGTAAAGCGTCTGCCCACAATGTGGGAGACCCGGGTTCAATCCCTGGGTAGGGAAGATCCCCTGGAGAAGGAAATGGCAACCCATTCCAGTACTCTTGCCTAGAAAATTCCATGGATGGAGAAGCCTGGTGGACTACAGTCCATGGGGTCACAAAGAGTCGGACATGACTGAGCGACTTCACTTCACTCACTTATAGTCCTACATGGGCCTAGTTAGGTCAATTTATGGATTTAGCTAAATCAAATCTCACAAAACAGACAAATGGCATAAAAATATTCCTGGAAAAAAACTGCATATTAAAGGCAATACTAATAATGTGAGTAGAAATGAACCACATGTATGTAAGAGTCAGAGGCGATAACTCTCCTACGATTAATGAAGTAAAAATCAGTGACAGTCTAATCTCATTTGTAAAGACATCCCCAAAATTTGGAATTAGAAAACAATTTGATATATGGAATTATCTCCATTATTGTTAATAATGAAACTTTCTCTGTTATTTTGTTCCTTGAAATAGTGATAGTAGGAAGACATTGTTAAGAAACATACATCACAGAAAGACAAACATTCACAAGTTTTTCAGTGACGTTTAAGGTCATGTGACACATATTCAGTATCTAGAAAAATTTCAGTAAAATTAATGTTAGATATTTAAAAGCCTGTTTTGGGTTTTCTTAATAACAAAAGACCAAATGCAATACATTTTTAATAACATTAGGGACACCCTTCAATGGACATGGGTTTGAGTGGACTCTGGGAGTTGGTGATGGACAGGGAAGCCTGGCATGCTGCGGTTCATGGGGTTGCAGAGAGTCGGACATGACTGAGCAACTGAACTGAACTGAACTATTCTTTTGTTAAAGTAAAATGGATGATATAAGACAGGGGAAGCAACATGGAATAATGTACATGGATTCTTTTAGGAATAAATACTTTCAGCTGGAAATCATTGCCAGTGATGTGAAGCATTAAGAATTAAAGCAAATTATTCATTGAGGAAAGATGCTAGACACTTAAAGTACAGAAGTTTTTAATAGGGCCCAGATTATCTTCTTAGCTAGATTCTGTTTCAGTAATGAGATACATGAACTAAATTATTTTTAAGCCACAAAAGTGAAGCTATATCAAGGAAGATATATTCTCAAAAATAAATGACTTCTTAAATATAAAACAATGTTTATGAGGGAATTTCCTGGCAGTAATATTCTTGTTCTGACCTGATAGGGGTTTGGATTGCTTACATATATATACATTTGCTACAGTTCATCAAATGAAACACTCAAGATCTGGGCATTTCATTATGTGGAAAATTCACCTTAAAAGAAAAAAGAATCATACTTACTAAATTCAGGTTAATGATACACACATCAAACTTTTAGGGGAAAGTATATTTATGTCTCTGACTTACTTTGAAATATATTTAAACACATCTAAGATGGACTGATGAATGAATGGATTGATGGATAGTCTAGAGTATTAGTGAAAGTGAAAGTGAGGTCGCTCAGTCATGTCCGACTCTTTGCGACCCCATGGACACCAGGCTCCTCTGTCCATGGGATTTCCCAAGCAAGAATACTGGAGTGGGTTGCCATTTCCTTCTCCAGGGAATCTTCCTGACCCAGGGATCGAACCCAGGTCCCCCACATTGTAGACAGACGCTTTACCGTGTGAGCTACCAGGGAAGTCAAGTGTATTAGTAGACTGTACAATAGTATAAATATATGTATATATGCAGGCACACTCAGTCGTGTCCAGCTCTTTTTGACCCCATTAATAGACTGTAGGCCTCCAGGCTCGTCTGTCCATGGGATTTCCCAGGCAAGAATACTGGAGGGGGTTGCCGTTTCCTTCTGCAGGAGATCTTCCTGACCCAGGGATCGAACCTGTGTCTCCTGCATTGGCAGGCAGGTTCTTTACCAGCTGAGCCACAGGGGAAGCCTGGTATAATAGTATAATAGTAATAAAATGGCAGTTGCAGAGTCTAGGTGGTGAGCATATGGATGTTACATGTAAAATTCTTTGCATTTTTATGGTACATCATCCTTAGTCTGTAGTAACACAGAAGTTGATGTCATATGTGTGAAGAATGCTTCAGGATGGTACAATTTTTATAAAAACCTGATTAGTTTTTATTGACTCTTTATAGTACTCTGTAACGTGATGAGGAGTGATCATGAAAATCATTTGAATCACAAGAGCTTCTTTGGTTATCTCACAGCAAAGATTGTAAAAAACTGTTGAATTTAAAAATGGGTGAAACTTTTTTAAAATGAAAAGTCAAATTTGTTGATACTTTTTGTAAAACAAGTGACTGTGTAACTTGCCACCTAGCAGATTGCAAATCAAGCAATCAGCGAACCAATGGAACACTGTTATTCCATCCCTTCAAAGTAAAGGTGATATTTTTATAATGAGTGAGAAAGTAACTGCTTATTAAATGACAGAGATCAAAATACAGAAATTTATTCAAATTTCTGCTTGGGAATGTTTTATGATGTGGTTTTTGTCTTTAAAGATGTACATATCTTGTGAAAAAACTCTAACAATATTTTCTAAACTGTTAAGAAATCATCCAAATAGTTTCATTTGATTTTGAAATCAATTTTTAAAAATGTTAAAGTGTAATACATTTTGATTGGTTTGCAAGAATAATTAATTGACCCGAGGGAAATGACCATTTATTAGCCAAAGTTGAACAATAGCTTTTGCAATTATCCTTTCTCAACTACAGAGACATTACAATTGAATACTACAATAAGCAGAATTTAGGACCTGTTTCAGTTGCTGGATTACAAAATATTTAAATCAGTATTTTAAAAACAATGTACATAATTTCATTTATTTTCATTGTTTATTAGATTGAAAAGATCTGTACAACTAATATAAAATATGAGTATTCTTTATGTTTCTAGATATTACTACTTTGTCACTTACATGTATCACAAATATAACCTTCAAATTTATAAGTCATCTTTTTACTTTCTTTATGGCATATTTTTTATCAAAAAAAGTTCTTAATTAAAGCAATGAAACTATTGATTTGTATTTTAAATGAAAAAATATATGAAACTTTTTAAATGCTTGTAATCTTTTATTTTTAATCTCTATGTGTATTTTTTACTGTCCATAATGTATTAGTAAAATAGTTTATATATAATACATATGCATATACTGGAGGATTGTAATAAAATTTTGTTTATGTTTGTTTTTTTTGGGTATGTTTGTTGGAGTACGTAATCAAAGAATTTGGGCGTTTTCACTAATCACTCATGATCTGGCACAGTGTTATTGCTAGCAGCAATTATTTATACTAAAAGTTTAAATCATTGTTTTAGAGATTATAAATCAACACATGGTTTCTAGCTTGTGAGCCTTTGTTTTTTTCAACGTTAAACTTTGAAAAATGAAGTTTACCTTTAGTCTAAGTTCTATAACTGGTTCTCAAATGTGGAGCAGCATCAGTGTCAACTTACTAGAAATATAAATTTTCAGGTCCCATTGCAGACCTATGGCTAACCAGAAACGCTGGCTAATGAGCTTGCCAGGTGAGTTTAAGCTCAGTCATGTTTCAGAACCACTGGCCTAGATGATTTAGACTCCTGTGTCATCACTTCTTATTTCTTCCTGCTTCTTGGTATATCTGAGACATTGTCTTCAGATCTGGTGTGTCTCAGTTTAGCTCAGAGTTCTGTTCATCTCTACTTTAGATTTTCTTCTCTCCTCCTTTTCTCCTTTTTCTTTTCCCTTCTTCCTATTGTGAAAAATTATTCATTAGTGCTATTCTCACAAAAGGGAGATAGTGTTTGGTTCTGAAAATTTGGATGCCATAGCCAGTATGACAAACAGTATGTTAAAAGGGGCTATTTTAAGTATTTCAAATTAATTTTTGGTAACTACTTCTTGTTGGACTCAAATATTGCCTTGATTAATGTCCTTGGCATATTCTTTTCCATCTATGCCCTCTTGTTTTCAGATTTTAGAGTCTCAAAATAGCTTTCCAACAACTAAACTTTTAAAATACACACTTCAAAGTATGAATCACCTAGATTTAGCAGTTGTTGAATTTATTTCATTTGCTTTATCTCTCTTCTACACACACACACACACACACACTTTTTTTCCTTTGCTAAACCATTTAAAATTGTATACATCAATACCTTTTACTCTTAAATACTTTACTAATATTAACGATCAAAGTACCTTTAAGTGGGACTAATATAAAATTGTTTTGAAAGGCCCATTTATAACAAATGTTAAACCAATTATTAAAGCCTCTTAAATATTTTCAGAGCTTTCTATAAATGTCCTATTGAGAAAAAATATAGAACTTCAAGTTGTGAGTGTATCAATGAATCCTCAAGCCTTTCTCAACCAAAGTTTTTCATCTGAACTTTGCACAACACAGGGATGATTTCAGTGACTGTTTTCTCATTTCTCCCAAGGATGGTCCATAACTAGTACTAATCCAGATGCATAGGGGAGGAGTTCTTTTATTATATATATAGTGAAAGTGAAAGTCACTCAGTCATGTCTGACTCTTTGTGACCCCATGGACTATACAGTCCATGGAATTCTCCAGGTCAGAATATGGGAATGGGCAGCCTTTCCCTTCTCCAGGGGATCTTCCCAACCCAGAGATTGAACCCAAGTCTCCTGCATTGCAGGTGAATTCTTTACCAGCTGAGCCACAAAGGAAGCCCAAGAATACTGGAGTGGGTAGCCTATCTCTTCTCCAGTAGATCTTCCCAACCCAGGAATTGGACTGGGTGTTCTGCATTGCAGACTGATTCTTTACCAACTGAGCTATCAGGGAACCCTTAAGAGTTATATTAACAGTGTTCCCTTTGGGAACCCAGGTTAGTTGAACTGTGACAAGTTCTTAAAAGGATTTTGCTTTAACTAGATTGTAATGTTTATACAAATAATATTATTTTCTTCTTTTTTTTTTAGATTACAGGTCCCCCAGGTTGTGGAAAAACTCAGTTTTGTATAATGATGAGCATTTTGGCTACATTACCTACCAACATGGGAGGATTAGAAGGAGCTGTTGTGTACATTGACACAGAGTCAGCATTTAGTGCTGAAAGGTAGGAGATTTTATTTTCTATTATAATGCTTTATTTTTGTAACATATACAGCATAAAATATTTACAAACAGATTAATATTTACTTTTGAGAAAATATTGTTAATAGATACAGGTTTAAAGGAATTTTCTTTTCAAAATTGACACAGAAAATGTATTCTTTTTTTTCAGACTTTAAACTTTTTGTTTTAATTTGATGGATAGCCAATTAACAATGTTGTGGTAGTTTCAGGTGAATATTAAAGGGACTCAGACATACTTATACATGTATCCATTCTCCTTCAAGCCCGGCTCTCATCTAGGCTGGCTCATAACACTGAGCAGAGTTCACTGTGCTATACAGAGGTCTTAACCTTCCTAAAGTCCCTAACTCTCCAGGAAACATTTTCTTTTTGCCTTTTATATCCCTTTGTTATGGTTTAAAGGGAGTTTCTGGATAAGCTGTGTTTTTTACAAAGTCAGGAAGAAACAAGTTTAAGAAACAGAGGGAGAAATGTAAGTAGAAAATGGAGAAGAGAGAAGATTAATAAGATAGACAAAAGGTAAAGTGTTTTGTAAGGAATTTCTAGTTGGAAGTAAAATATTTGTGAATGAAAAAAATTGCAATTTTCAAAACATTTTTTATTGAACATTATTTTACTTTAATCTTTGAGATAATGTGGTATTAAATGCAGCAAATACTGATAGTAAGTATATGCATGCTTAGAAAGAAAAGATTTCCTTAATTTGGCAAGGACCTTTGTTTTAACATTCTGTGAGAAAGGTATTCAGTCATTTATGTAATTCTGTAAATCTGAAGATAAGTCTGGTCTCCTCTTCTGCTACTCTGATAGACATTCATAGACGGGAGTGCTTTATACATCTGGAAACTGATTCAATTCTGTTTTCTTAGCCAAGGTGTAGAGTAGGCATAGTTCTTTGAGTCTTTCTCTAATTGTATCACAATGAATCTTCCTTATTTTTCTCTAAGAGTACTATAAAGATCAAAGTGTATTACCTGACCAGGTAAATTCCAAATTTTGCCTAGAGCTTGTTTGCTTTGTTCTACAAATGGCAACCCACTGCAGTACTCTTGCCTGGAAAATCCCATGGATGGAGGAGCCTGGTAGGCTGCAGTCCATGGGGTCGCTAAGCATGGGCATGACTGAGCGACTTCACTTTCACTTTTCACTTTCATGCATTGGAGAAGGAAATGGCAATCACTCCAGTATTCTTGCCTGGAGAATCCCAGGGACAGAGGAGCCTAGTGGGCTGCCGTCTATGGGGTCACACAGAGTTAGACATGACTGAAGCAACTTAGGAGCAGCAGCACACTTCTTGATAATTTTTTCTTCCTAAGTATATACCACTGGTTTGTCAGCTGTTTAAGTTTGTGTTACATCTTTGTATCTTCAAAGCCAAATCCTACAAGTGGCACATACTGGCTACTCAGAAAATGTTTGATAAATGAGGGAATTGACAAGTGTTACTCTCAGATCATGGAATCCAGATACCATTTCCTACTAAAAGGAACTAGGGTTCCATAGGGGAATGGCCAATTCTAGCTATGGAGTAGAAAGTTTTTGTTTTTTAGTAAGAGGCAAAAGATTTATTTGATCTGAAGTTCAATCAGAGTATTAGGAGGTTTATAAGTTGAATCTGAAACATCAGATATCAAGAGAGCTATCAAAGACTACTTACAGGAGTATCAGAAGGACTTAAGAATCAACCTGAGGAGCTCACACTAGCCAAAGATGAAACAAATTGATTACCAATAGAACAATAATAGAAGTAGACTAAGATACATGAAATATATTTAAATTCATGAGTCTGTAATATTAAGAATGAAAAGCAACACATTGATCACCCTTGGAGAATTCTGGAGATGCAACTTATTATTTTGAAAATGGGTTTTTATAAAAAGGGAAATTAAGCATTTATTCTGTTTTCTATATAAATATTACTAAGTAGCTGCTGCTGCTACTAAGTCGCTTCAGTCGTGTCCGAATCTGTGCAACTCGATAGACAGCAGCCCACCAGACTCTGCCATCTTTGGGATTCTCCAGGCAAGAACACTGGAGTGGGTTGCCATTTCCTTCTCCATACTAAGTAGCAAATATGTCTTTTTTATAGACAATAAATGAAGAAGAAATAATAGAACATCACCAAATTATAAACCCTAAAAATCTAATGGATCTAGGCACTGAATATTGTGATATAATAAATATGTGTTTTGTAGTCATCCTGGTTCCTGTCAAAACAACTTCTAAAACTTTTGAAATTTCCTGAGTGATAGAACTGAAAGAAGCATCATTTGTATTCATAATTACCCCCTTTCCAACCATACTTGATTTATGCTAATGAGATGACTCTTGATGGCCCTCTAGATTGCATCCAAATGGAACTGATTGCCAGAGGAATCTGTCCTGTAATTATAGGTTTGAACTTTCAGTCCTACCTCCCCAGTCTCTGAGCAGGGAAGAAGGACTAGAATTGGATCAATCAGCATTTCAATCATGCCCATGTAATGGAATCTTCCAAAACTCTCTGATTGATAGAGTTTGTAGAGCTTCTGGGTTGGTGTTAGACTTGAACTGACTTGCAGGACACACAGTTAGTGTCCATAGGGAATTGGAAAATTGCTCAGTATAGAAAACCTACACATTTGGTGTAAGAAGTGTGAATAAAAATGGTTCATAAACAGAAAAGCATGCTAACATCACAAGGCAACCAGCCGTTGTGGTACTTCCTGATGGAAGAATAATCAAATCAGAAAGTGATCAAGGTTTCAGATCCAATGACCAGTTTACAGGGGCTTCCAGCTGGCGGTGGTGGTAAAGAACCCACCTGCCAATGCAGGAGACATAAGACATGTGGGTTCGATCCCTGGGTTGGGAAGATCCCCTAGAGAAAGAAATGGCAACCTACTCCAGTATTCTCCCTGGAGAATCCCATGGACAGAGGAGCCTGGTAGGCTGTAGTCCATAGGGTCACAAAGAGTTGGACACTGCTGAAGTGACTTCAGTCACTTAATAATGTTTCCTAACTCACAAGGTACTTATGAAGGTCATTTGAAGACAAGGATTGAAATTTATATTGTTTTTACTTTTCTACTCTATTCTTCACAAGGCTTGAAAAGTGTAGTCATCTAGTGCTAGGGTCAGATCGAATCAAAGGTCCTGGTGCTCTTTTGTATAGATGTCAGACTTGTGTTCTTATAGTGCCTTCTGGAGTTGGACATAGCGGGTTACAGAGTGGCACCAGCTCTGTCCTGCTTGGTCATGTTTCATTTGTGCTATTATAAGAGTGTTTGATCCCTGTTTGATGTTGCTGGGAAGGGTAGGTCAGGAAAGCTTTCTCCTGCAAGCAGTTGAATACCCAAAGAATAGTGGCTTAAACAACAAGAGGTTTATTTTTTCTCTCATAGCAGGAAGACCTGGGTTGCTGGCAGTGGTTCTGCTTCTCAGTGGTGGTAGAGACCTAGGGCTGGTACATTTTCGGCGTTATATCCATTCTGTGTTCCCGTCAGTGAGATGAGAAAGAGCCATTATATCTTAATCAGGAAAGTATACTTTTCAGAATAGCTGCCTCCTCTTCTCTTCTGATTTTCTTTTCATGCTTTGGAATCCTTCTCCAGATTTCTCAGTTGGTCACCCTTGCATGCAAAGGAGGAGGGAAAAATCAGGAGAGAAATATTTGTAACAAGTCTGATGGGGCTGGTTAACATTACTGCCTGAGTGAAATTAAGGTTCCCACATTGCAGGAAAGAAGTGGAAATGGATATTGGTGGGTAATTAACAGTGTCTGCCACAGCTGGGATAGTTTATGGACTTGGAAAAGATATAAAGCAGGAAAAATAAGACTGAAAAAGGAATATTTTTAGCTTTCTGTATGTCTCTATATGGAGTACTCTCTCCATTTTGTGTTTACAAACAATTTGTTGGAAGAAGGCAAATGAGAAAGTAAATTGAAGGATTAATATGATGAAAGATTAAAGGATTCACATCTAGGGAATTTAGGGTAAGTGGAAAATATTTTCTATCAATAAATTGCTGAATATCTTTTTATCAAGAAGGAGGAAGAAAACAGTAAATAGAATGAAAAAGAATAAATAAAAGTAAAAAATTTTAAATTTATTTTAAAAAAGAAACCCTTGTGGGTGATGTACTTAAAAGCACTTTGGAATGAATTGGGATGATTAGTTATGTATATTTTTTACAACAGTGCACTAGCTAGCTTATTTTTATATGACTTTGAGCAGTATGTTAATCATACATGTTCATCACAGACTGCAATTGTATTTCCATACAGTTAATAATTAGATAATAGTATGAAAATCAGTGTTGCTCAGTTGTGTCCGACTCTTTGTAACCCCATGGAGTATGCAGTCTAGGGAATTTTCCAGGCCAGAATACTGGAGTGGGTAGCCTTTCCTTTCTCCAGGGAATCTTCCCAACCCAGGGATCAAACCCAGGTCTTCCATATTGCAGGCGGATTCTTTACCAGCTGAGCCACAAGGGAAGCCCACGAATGCTGGAGTGGGTAGCCTATCCCTTCTCTAGTGGATTTTCCCGACCCAGGAATTAAACCGGTGTCCCCTGCATTGCAGGAGGATTCTTTACCAACTGAGCTATCAGGGAAGCCCAGATAATACTATAGTCTGGTGCTAAACCCTCAGGTACTTAGGGATTGCCTTGGGGAGAGGAGAATGCAGCAGAATTCTAAATCCCCTTCTTCTGATTGATTCAGGAAAAGTCTGTTTTTATTTGTTTTACCTATTGGATTTCTGATTAGGGTCTGATATAATTTTAGATGCTATATACTGTATACACCTTGAGAATATGGATAAATAGATTAGTGACCTGTCTATGGAAATTTTGGCAGCCATGAAAATTCCAGTATACATGAATTGAATAAATACTATATTGTCCCTATTGGGGATAATTAGAAAAAAAGATGGAGCTGGAGGTTAATAATAAAAAAGGAAGGTAATATGAATGGTAAGTAGTAATAGTGATTTTTGAAATAAAACTTTGTGAGAAATAAAATGGATAAAGGAAAATAAACCCAGGTCTTAGGACTGCAAATGGATCTGTGTGTGAGAAAGGCTGAAGGATCTGGGGAAGCCGGACTCAGGGCCCTGGAAGGTGGTGACTTGGGGAGGAGGGATATAGAACTGGGACTGTAAGAGGCGGAAGTGGACATTCCTGAGTTGTCATGAAATCAGAAGAGGTTGAAAACCAAGAAGAAAGATGTAGTGCAATAGGGGATGAAGATAATCAACTAATCACAAAAATGTAAAATTATAACTATTATAACTAAGTATGCAAAGAAGAGGTATATGTTGTGTTGGTACCATGTGGCAATGGCCAAGCTTAGATCTGAAGGAAGTTTTCTACTTAGGGTGCAAGTCACTTCTGAGGGTACTCGGTACTCTACCACTGCTGCTGCTGCTGCTGCTGCGTCACTCAGTCATGTCCAACTCTGTGTGACCTCATAGTCGGCAGCCTACCAGGCTCCTCCGCCCATGGGATTTTCCAGGCAAGAGTACTGGAGTGGGGTGCCACTGCCTTCTCCGACTCTACCATTAGTGCCCTTTAATTCCTACCAAACTACTCAGAACATCAGTCTTTCTGAACCAGTGAAAGAGGGAGTAACAGGTAGTGGTAGTGACAGCTTGACTTTGGCTGATTCTGATGGCAATGGCAGTGTAGTCTTAGGACCATCTACCTACTTGATAGTATGAAAGTGAAAGAGGAGAGTGAAAAAGTTGCTTAAAGCTCAACATTCAGAAAACTAAGATCATGGCATCCGGTCCCATCACTTCATAGCAAGTAAATGGGGAAACAGTGGAAACAGTGGCTGACTTTATTTCTCTGGGCTCCAAAATCACTGCACGTGGTGATTGCAGCAATGAAATTAAAAAACGCTTACTCCTTGGAAGGAAAGTTATGACCAACCTAGATAGCATATTCAAAAGCAGAGACATTACTTTGCCAACAAAGGTCCGTCTAGTCAAGGCTATGGTTTTTCCAGTGGTCCTGTATGGATGTGAGAGTTGGACTAGAAAGAAAGCTCAGCGCGGAAGAACTGATGATTTTGAACTGTGGTGTTGGAGAAGACTCTTGAGAGTCCCTTGGACTGCAAGGAGATCCAACCAGTCCATCCTAAAGGAGATCAGTCCTGGGTGTTCATTGGAAGGACTGATATTGAAGCCTAAACTCCAATACTTGGGCCACCTGATGCAAAGAGCTGACTCATTTGAGAAGACTCTGATGCTGGGAAAGATTGAGGGCAGGAGGAGAAGGGGATGACAGAGGATGAGATGGTTGGATGGAATCACCAACTCAATGGACATGGGTTTGGGTGGACTCTGGGAGTTGGTGATGGACAGGGAGGCCTGTTGTGCTGTGGTTCATGGGGTTGCAAAGAGTTGGACATGACTGAGTGACTGAACTGACTGACTCACTTACAAATCCAGGATCTTTGATCCAGGAGACAAACAGTAAGGGAGATAAATTCCTTTTTACCAGTTTATGAGATGGCTTCTTGAGTCTGATTAGGTTTTTCTTGGTTCACTTCCAGCTCTCCTATCACTTGTGAATCCAGATAAATTAGTGGTGAGGGAGATTCTGAAGATTTCTGTGATAGAAAATCATTATTCATAAATACTTAGTATCACTAAAACAAAACTTTGGAATATTTTGGAATCTGTAAGGAACTAATAGATTCACATTATTATACTTAGTAATACCACAGTACTGAGCAAGTACATACTGAATTAATGAACAGGAAAGTATTACACGTGTGCAAGAAGCTTTGAGAAACCATAAACATATTTCAGCACATTTATTGTGCTAGATTTCAGCTAGAATTTTGAAAAGCTTTTTTTTTTTTTTTTTTTTACATTAAGCTTGTGTTTTGTTTCAAATTGGCATGTGGTCACTAATGTAAAGCTTTTAACTTTATTTTTATATGAGAGCTGTGAAGTAACAGGGAAAACTAATAACAAAAACCTTGATCTGAATCCAGTCTTCTTCACTTTCAGTTCAGTTCAGTTCAGTTCAGTTGCTCAGTCGTGTCCAACTCTTTGCGACCCCATGAATTGCAGCACGCCAGGCCTCCCTGTCCATCACCAACTCCTGGAGTTCACCCAGACTCTTGTCCATTGAATCGGTGATGCCATCCAGTCATCTCATCCTCTGTCGTCCCCTTCTCCTCCTGCCCCCAGTCCCTCCCAGCATCAGAGTCTTTTCCAATGAGTCAACTCTTTGCATGAGGTGGCCAAAGTACTGGAGTTTTAGCTTCAGCATCATTCCTTCCAAAGAAATCCCAGGGTTGATCTCCTTTAGAATGGACTGATTGGATCTCCTTGCAGTTCAAGGGACTCTCAAGAGTCTTCTCCAACACCACAGTTCAAAAGCATCAATTCTTTGGCTCTGAGCTTTCTTCACAGTCCAAGTCTCACATCCATACGTGGCCACTTGAAAAACCATAGCCTTGACTAGACCTTATCTTGAATGCAGTGTTACTAATTACCTGAGCCTTTCGGTCAAGTCATCATCTCTTATCTGGATGACTGCACTAGCTGATCTTGCTGTCACCCTTGCCCCTCTGTGCCCTATTCTGCATTTGGTAGCTAGAGTGATTCTTCAAAAAAAAAAAAAAAGAAAAAGAAGTCAGGGTTTTCCTTGTGGCTCCATGGATAAGAATCCACCTGCCAATGCGGGAGACACAGTCCAGGAAGATCCCACATGCAGCAGAACAGCTAAACGTGTGCACCACAACCACTGAGCCTGCAGTCTAGAGCCCAGGAGGTGCACCTGTGTGAGCCCACATACCCTAGAGACTGTGCTCTGCAATAAGAGAAGCCACCATAAAGAGAAGCCTGCGCACTGCACCTGGAGAGAAGCCCCTGCTCACTGAAGTTAGAGAAAAGCCCGAGCGCAGCAACCAAAACCCAGCACAGCCAAAAATAAAGAAATAAAATTACTTAAAAATATGTCATATCGTGTCAGTCGTGATCGTAGGTTTCCTATCTTAGTGAATAAAATCTAAAAACAAAAACAAAACAAAACACCCGCAAACATAAAAATCTTCTGTGTCTTTGGCCCCTGGCTGTCTCTTCGACCTTATTTCCTTTTACTCTGCCTCCTGGTTTCTGTGTTTCAGCTACTACATTAGCCCCTTGTTTATCCCTCCAGCACACTAGGTATCTTCTCACCAAAGAGTGGACTTGTGCACTTGCTGTAATTCTTTCTTCCTGTGTGCTGTTTCACTGGATAGCCATATGGTTCATTTTCTTATCTCCTTTAAACTTTGGCTCAAATGTCACTTTATTAAAGAGGCTTTCCCTGACTACCTTCCATGAAACAGCCCTTCCTTCCTCCTGTTACAATTTGTTCTGTGATCCTGAGTCACTTTTCTTTAAAGCACTTATCATCTGACATATATATTTATTTGTCTTTCTCGGTAGCATGTAAGTTCCATGAGAGAAGGATTTTTTTGTTTTGTTGATTTTGTTCACTGTTGTATCCTTAGCACCTAGAATGGTATTTGGCATATAGTGGTGGTCGTTTAGTCACTGAGTTGTGTCCAACTCTTTGTGACCCCATTGACTGTAGCCTCTCAGACTCCTCTGTCCATGGGACTTTCCAGGCAAGAATGCTGGAGTGGGCTGCCATTTCTCTCTCCAGTGAGTCTTTTCCACCCAGAGATTGAACCTGGGTCTCCTGCACTGTAGGTGGATTCTTCACCAACTAAGCTACCAGGCATATAATAGGTGCTCAAATATTGGTTGAATGAATGAATGAATATTAAGTGCACCTTTTGGAAAGAATGCTTTTTATAAAAAAGACATCCACTAGATGGCATTGCTTTCAAATTTTTTGTAATTTATGTCTGGGAGGAAAAGATAAGATCTTTTGCTTGCTGTAACCAAAAAGACCTTTGTGATAAAGATTGTCCTAGATTAATGTGAGGCCTATAGAATATTATTTTTATATTTGGTTTTTGATTTATATGGATTTCAGATACATTTTTCTAAAGTTAACATTTGGAGAAGCTTATAGGAAAACAACAGCATATTGGTATGTAAATAACCATTCGATAATGTTACTTAGCGTGGTTAACTGTGATGTCCACATAGTTCATGTCCACACACTGACCATCCTACTTCTGAGGGGCCTACATGCAACAAGAGAACAGAAATAAGTTCCAGAGTCTTTCACTACTTGAGCCACTAGTTGAAATCGAGCCTAGTGTTAGAGGCAGGAAATTATTGTTGTCTGTCAGCTGTTCAGTTGTTGCCACCAATGAGTTAGGTACTCTCATCTCATTGGGTTCCTAATGAGTCTGGTTCCTAATCAATTGAAGATCCAAATATTAAAAAACAAAAAAAACAACTCCCTGTTTCCGGCAGATGTCACCATCGCTATCGTGTTGAAAAGCAATAGACTCCAAGGGTCAGAGCTTTTTAGCTGACTTCTTTGACTAGCACTTAACTCAGCAAATAGGTTTTCTAATCAAGAATTTTGCACATTTTTCCCAAGCTATTAAAATCTGCCCATTTCGCCTTTGCCCGTCTCATCTCATTTCTTCTTGTTTTCATCACCTACCTTGTTATTTGTCCAATCCCCATGCCTACCTCTCTCAAGTACTTCTCCTGAATGGTCATTTGATCCATCTTGTTCTCACTTTTATGGATCCTGATTCTCAAGCTGGAATCGGGGTTGCCAGGAGAAATATCACTAATCTCAGATATGCAGATGACACCACCATTATGGCAGAAAGTGAAGAGGAACTAAAGAACTTCTTGATGAAAGTGAGAGGAGAGTGAAGAAGCTGGCTTAAAACTCAACATTCAAAAAATGAAGATCATGGCATCTGGTTCCTATCACTTCATGGCAAATAGATGGGGAAACAATGGAAACAATGAGAGACTTTATTTTTTTGGGCTCCAAAATCACTGCAAATGGTGATTGCAGCCATGAAATTAAAAGACGCTTGCTCCTTGGAAGAAAAGCTATGACCAACCTAGACAGCATTTTAAAAAGCAGAGACATTTCTTTGCTGACAAATGTCCATCTAGTCAAGGCTATGGTTTTTGCAGTGGTCATGTGTGGATGTGAGAGTTGGACCTCTTCTTGGAACTCACTATTTAGAAATGAAAAGTGTTTTTTATACTTTTGTATCATTAAATGGGACATAAAATATAGGATGGTTTTAGTGTTTACAGTTATTCCTCCCAGACACCCTTGGATGATTAAGTTTTGGGCTGCTGAACTATCAGAGACAGAGACAGTTACACTCAAAGATTTACATTTTTAACCAGAAATATTTGAAATTTCTAGTATTACTCCATTTCTTATATTATTAATGATAAAGTTGCATCTGTTTCAACTTGTCACCTCTAATGCTCAGCCTGCCCCATGTATTTGATCTAACTTTGAGGTGAGAATTCAGTGTTTAGAAAATAGTTTTTTTTTTTTCTAAAGGAAATTATGGGCTTCTCTGGTGGTTCAGACTATAAAGAATAGGCCTGCAACGCAGGAGATCAGTATTTGATCCTTTGGTCAGGAAGAACTCCTGGAGAAGGGAATGGCCACCCACTCCATTATTCTTGCCTGAAGAATTCCACTAACATAGGAGCCTGGTGGGCTACAGTCTGCTGCTGCTGCTAAGTCACTTCAGTCGTGTCCGACTCTGTGTGACCCCATAGACGGCAGCCCACCAGGTTCCACCGTCCCTGGGATTCTCCATGCAAGAACACTGGAGTGGGTTGCTATTTCCTTCTCCAATGCATGAAAGTGAAAAGTGAAAGTGAAGTCGCTCAGTCGTGTCTGACCCTCAGCGACCCCATGGACTGTAGCCTTCCAGGCTCCTCCGCCCATGGGATATTCCAGGCAAGAGTACTGGAGTAGGGTGCCATTGCCTTCTCAGGGGCTACAGTCTATGCAGTCTCAAAGAATCGGACATGACGACTAAGCACAAAGGCAATGTGGATAGCATCCATATGTTTGGAAAATAGTATCCTGTTTACAAAGGAGCAATTGGATAGCATTTATTTAGTATGTATTAAGCTTTAACTGAGAAACCATGTTTTTCTGGTCTGAGACATGGAGATTTACTGATATCTGATTATTAGAATGATAATATTCAAATATATATTTCATTCATGAAATTGAAAGCATTTTTCTTAATTTACTAAACACATCTTATAGGTGGTAGTCAGATCGTCATTTATAAAATAACATTTTTGTGTTAAACCTCAGAGATACTGCTTTCTCAACACTAGATGAGATCTAAAAGCCCTTGCTGGGCTCATGCTCTGACTGGTAATCTTTTAGGGATTATAAAAAAGGGCTTCCATTCCAAAATCATATACAAAGCCGTTTTGCTTATACCTGCTGTATTGATAAGACTTTTTTTCTAGTGTTACTTATGGCTTATGAGTTTCCTAAATAAAAGTCATTAGAGGTTTAGCAGTGTGACCTTAAATATTGACTTATTTAAAATTTTTATTACAATTTTAAAGGTTACTATCCATTTATAGTTGTTACAGAATATTGGCTATATTCCCTGTATTGTATAATATGTCCTTGAGCCTGTCTTACACCCAGTAGTTGGTATCTTCAACTCTTCCACCCCCATGCTATCCCTCCCCACTCCCCACTAGTAACCAGTAGTTTGTTCTCCGTATCTGTGAGTCTGCTGCTTTGTTGTTGTATTCACCAGATGGTTGTGTATTTTTTAGATTCCACATGTACATGATACCATACAGTGTTTGTCTTTCTCTGACTTACTTCACTTAGCATAATGCTTTCCAAGCCCATCCATGTTGCTGCAAATGGCAGAGGATATTGACTCTTGTTGCTTGTGCTATTTTTTCCCTCCACAGACTAGTTGAGATAGCAGAATCTCGTTTTCCCAGATATTTTGACACTGAAGAAAAATTACTTTTGACAAGCAGTAAAGTTCATCTTTATCGGGAACTCAGCTGTGATGAAGTTCTACAAAGGTATGCTGTTTTAGATTTTGGCATGTTAGTAATACTTTGAAGATTTATTCTTTTGTTCTTCATGTTTTCAGCTTCTGAGTGAAAAAAAGTCCCTACATATTAGGATTAAGAGAAAAATCATTTCATTGTTCTTTATTTACCACAGCCTATTGGTTGAAGTGGCCAAAATACTGGAGTTTCAGCTTTAGCATCATTCCTTCCAAAGAAATCCCAGGGCTGATCTTCTTCAGAATGGACTGGTTGGATCTCCTTGCAATCCAAGGGACTCTCAAGACTCTTCTCCAACACCACAGTTCAAAAGCATCAATTCTTCAGCACTCAGCCTTCTTCACAGTCCAGCTCTCACATCCATACATGACCACAGGAAAGACCAAAGCCTTGACTAGGCGAACCTTTGTTGGCAAAGTAATGTCTCTGCTTTTGAATATGCTATCTAGGTTGGTCATAACTTTCCTTCCAAGGAGTAAGCATCTTTTAATTTCATGGCTGCAGTCACCATCTGCAGTGATTTTGGAGCCCCCAAAATAAAGTCTGACACTGTTTCCACTGTTTCCCCATCTATTTCCCATGTAGTGATGGGACCAGATGCCATGATCTTCGTTTTCTCAATGTTGAGCTTTAAGTCAGCCCTAGGATTTCTTTGGAAGGAATGATGCTAAAGCTGAAACTCCAGTATTTTGGCCACCTGACGCGAAGAGTTGACTCATTGGAGAAGACTCTGATGCTGGGAGGGATTGGGGGCAGGAGAAGGGGATGACAGAGGATGAGATGGCTGGATGGCATCACTGACTCGATGGATGTGAGTCTGAGTGACCTCCAGGAGTTGGTGATGGACAGGAAGGCCTGGCGTGCTGCGATTCATGGGGTTGCAAAGAGTCGGACACTACTGAACGACTGCTCTGATCTGATCTGATTGGTTGAAGTATTTCTTTAAAAATGAAAAAAAATTAAATGAATAAAATGTTTTAGATTTGACTAATTAAGTGGTATATTAATTATCTACTGTTCTGTTAACAAATTATCCCAAAATTTAGCAGCTTAAAATAATCTATCTCACGTAGTTTTTGAGGGTTAGTTATCTGGAAATAGCTTAATTGGGTATTTTTGGCTCAAAGTTGCTCAAGAACTTGCAGTTAAGCTGTTGGGCAGGGCTGTAGTTATATCAAGGGTCACTTGAGGCTGGGAGATCTTGGAGAATTCCAGGATCACTCATGTAGTTGTTGGGAGACTTCCATTTCTTCCTGGATTCTAGCCAGAGGTCTCCATTTCTCACCATGTGAGCCTCTCCATAGGGCTTCTTACAATATGTTGTTTACTTAAAAAAGTGCACAACTTAAAAGTTGAAAATTATGTTTTATTCAGTGGTCATACTGAGGACTTAAGCTTGAGGGGCAGCCTCTCTGATAGTTCTGAGGGACTACTCTAAGGATATAAGGGAGGAACCAGGATATAGGAGTTTCTGCAAAAAAAAAAACCAAGTAGTCAGAATATCAAAAGATTACTGTTAATTAAAGAAAAACCAGACATCTTTAAAAAAGTATATATGTATATTTATTTATTTGGCTGTATCAGGTCTTAGTTGCTAGTTTCAGTACATGGAATCTTCCTTGCAACATGCAGGTTCACAAGGGATCTATAGTTGTGGCCTGTGGGATCTAGTTCCCTGACCTGGGATTGAACCTGGGCCCCATGCATTGGGAGTATGGAGTCTTAGCCTCTGGACCACGATGGAAGTCCCCAAATCAGACATATTGAGTTAAAGACTTTAACACGTTTCTATTTGGGAAGATACAAGAGTCTGGGCTCATTGAAACCATTCCTTTGATATGCACCTTAACTGTCTAGAGCCAGTATCTTGCTTTTCTCCATCCTGAATTCCCTCATGGTGCACAGCTTCAGTAGCTGATGGCTTGATGGCCTCAACATCATTTGTTTACTCATGTGGCAGGTGGCATTTCTGGTCCACAGTGGTATCTTGCCTTTCCCAGAGTGAGTGCTCTGAGAGAGAGTGGGCAAGTGAGAAAGATCCCAAGATGGAAGCTGTAGCCTTTTACAGCCTATCTCTTAGCAATGATGCGCCATCGTTTTGTCATTTGGTCCAGAGACGAACCTTGATACAGTTGGGAAGGGGACTCTGTAGGGATGTGAATACCGGGAGATAGGAGTAAGTGGGGGCCATTTTGGAGACTAGCCACTGCAAGTAGTTTTGCTCTAAAACTGGAGCTTTAGCAATATCAAGAAAAAGCCAAGGAATAAATCTACAGGAAAATATTTTGGCTTATTTACAAAAGAATGCAGTGTGTATGGAAGAGCTGGAAAATAAGTTATGTTTATTGAGAATATCTGCACTAACTACTGTAACTTAGAGGAGAGTTATTTGTTGTTTTAAAGTTGGTTAACCTTTGCAGTGCTCTATTTTTAAGAATTATACCTTAAAGTCATCCACTATCTTATATATTCTGCTTTTACAGGATTGAATCCTTGGAAGAAGAAATTATTTCAAAAGGAGTTAAACTTGTGATTATTGACTCTGTTGCTTCTGTGGTAAGAAAGGAGTTTGATACACAGCTTCAGGGCAACGTGAGAGAAAGAAACAAGTTCTTGGCAAGAGAAGCAGCCTCTTTGAAGTATTTGGCTGAGGAATTTTCAATCCCAGTAAGTTTTTCTTTTTCTTTTTTTCCTTTCTTGTATATGAAGTTCACTAACTTATAATATCAAATAGTATAATTAGAAAGAATTATAAAACAGATGACTTTTTAAGGGTAACAGTCTGATTGCTATAGCAAATACCGCCATCTTCTACAATTTGTTTATCTGTTGAGATTGTTTTATCTTTTTCATAATTTGAGCCTAGAGCAGATTTAAATATTATTTTCCAAAGTTCCTATAGTCAGTCCTTTTCTTCTCTCTCATTGTTTACTCTTTGTGCATGTTTTTATATTACTTTTGTTATGCTGAGGTAAGTAATAAGAATTAAAACTCCATGAAATCGCCCATATCTATATACCTTTTTTTAAATGACAGTATTCATCAGTTTTATAAATTTTTAAGGTTGAAATATTGTTATTGTGTTCAGTGCTGTTTTGTATGCTGTAGGAATTGGTTTGCTTCAAAAGCCAGAGACTGAGTCTTAGGGTATGAACATTGGGAGCGATAGTAATGAAAGTGTAAGTAAGGAAAACTTGAAAATGTACTTTTGGCATGACTTTCAGTAGTGGACCAGGAAATCTGACTATGAGATGTATTGTAAGAGTTAGTGGTGGGTAAGCTACAAGAACAATAAGTTATATTCCCATCAGTAGCATGTGGGAGAGTACAACTTGTTCTAAAGTCTCGCCAGCATTTATTACGGTCAGGCTTTTAAATTTTAGCCATGTGTCTTCTCAACAGAAGATAGGAAAATTCCTTAAACTGAGATAAAATTTAGTAATGATTTTATAATTTTTAGATTTGTTTGGAAAATTAAAACCTAGGATCTTTGTAACATAGGAATATGTACCATTAGTGGAAACTATCACATAGCCTTTGAGATTTATAAATCAAAACAAGGAGTTGAGGGAGAAAATGTGGCATTCAGAAAGTTCTGCATGTTTTAATGGCTTTTAAATTCATATTTTGGATTATATGGTATACTTCCTGGTGAATCAAGTGCTGTAAAAGTTATCTCGGATGATGTTTATCTTTTAAATTTTGTTACGGTTACATAAAAGGACAAATTCAAACTGTATATTTCCGGGTCAAGGAGAATAGGGAATTAAAAAATATTTTATAGAGTTGATTGAGTGGAAAAGTTAAGTGTATATGTTTATTTCATTAATTCATACTGTTGCCTGATTTAATCTTATGTAAAATATGAAAATTCACTTTTTAAAAGTTGTATTTGTTATTTTTCTATTGTAATTGATGCATTTCAGTTTTTTCTCAGGTGGTTATTTTTCTGAGTGAGAAAGAGCCTCTACTTTTGTTTGTTTTTATAGAGCCTTCTGAAAGAATGGTGCTTAGCATCTCCATATTCCTCTGTATTTGCCTTTGTTTTTCTGTTTAGTGGTAAATGCAGAATACAACATATATTTATGTAACAGTATGGTATTGGTTTTTCTGACAAATCAGTATTGGTTTTAGAAAGCTTTTGAAAAATATTTTCTTTAGGAAATGTCTGACTCTTCCTAGCCTAATTAGCTTGTCTAAATGGAAAACCATAAACTTTTAAACTTATACTATACTTTGAATAGGTGGCTTCGTATGGAAATATATTAAAAAGTATGTTGTTTTTTTGGTTCATTGTACCTTTCAAATTAGCAAGCCTTATGCGTCTTTGTATTTACCAAAGTGAAAGTCACTTAGTCGTTTCCGACTCTTTGCGACCCCATGGACTATACAGCCCATGGAATTCTCCAGGCTAGAATTTTGGAGTGGGTAGTCTTTCCCTTCTTCAGGGGATCTTTCCAGCCCAGGGATCTAACCTAGGTCTCCTGCATTGCAGGCAGATTCTTTACCAGCTGAGCCACAAGGGAAGTCCAAGAATACTGGAGTGGGTAGCCTATCCCTTCTCCAGTGGATCTTCCCATCCCAGGAATCGAACTGGGATGAGAAGGAACTTTCCATCCCAGGTCTCCTGTTTGTGTTTACTCAAACATGTCCACAGACATTCCTGTCCCAGTAAGTCTTTGCTGTTGCTTAGCCTGAAATATTCCTCTACTATATCCATATGATTTATTGTCTCCTGTTGTCTTGTTACTGAGGACTTCCCTGACCATACAAGTATTAATCACACAACTTGTGTCTCTCTCTCTTATTATGCTTTATGTTCCTCCATCATAGTTTTCACCTTCTAGCATTATATATTTTTTATGTTTATTGTTTGTGTGTCCCCACCACCCCATCGTATGGTTATAGGGACTCTGTCTTCTTTGTTCATGGCTTTATTCTCAGTACCAGGAATAGTGCCTAACACATAGTAGGCACACTGAATGTGTGAACTTAGATATTACATTTCTTCTTAGGCTTGATTAAATCATGCATATATTTATATTGAACTTAAATTTTATTATTTGCTTTAAATTCTATTTTGATCCTATCTTTAATATTATTTACTATTTATATAGTGATAAAATATAATTTTAGATGGCAGAATCTTATCATATAGGAGCTGCACTCCGTTTACACTGGTGTCTTATAGGAAAAAAATTGTTCTTAAGATTCTTAAGCTTGGAAAAGGCTTTGGAGATCTAGATAATATCACAAAGCCAGGAATTTTAGAAGAGATTTTATCTCAGTTTAGTAAAACTGTGAAAAGTGAATGTCTGATGATCTCTGAAGATTGGGCAAAAAGCCAGGCCCTCCAACCTGTTGTTTGGCTGTGGATCTGAGGTGGTGGATAGGGCCAGGAAACCTGGCATATTGCTACACTTTAGGTATGTTTTCATTCAGATGAGAATAAAGAGTCAAACCAACTTGGGTGGTGGGTTGATTGCTTCATTGAATTTAAATATTTCTCTATAGTGAAACTTCAGTGCTTTCAAAATGTGGGGAAAAAGCTTAAAATATAATTTGTATTTCATTTTGATCATCACACTGTGTATGTTTGTGTGTGGTATGTACAGTTGCCCCTCAGTATCTGTAGGAACTTGCTTCCAGGACACCCACAGATACCAAAGTCTGCAGATGTTCAAGTCCCTTGTGTAAAATGGTGGTCCTCCTTATCCGTGGGTATTATGTTCAGGGCTTTGCATCAGAAATTCTTTAAATGAGAATTTTTGATCCATAGTCAGTTGACTCCTCAGTTTTGGAACCCATGAATATGGAAGATGATCATATGTATGTTTGTATGCAAGCATGTCTATGTGCATGGAGATTTCAACCTCCCTTCTCAGTAACTAATGGAGTAAATAGAAAGTCAGAAGAATAACATCAATCAGCTTGATCTAATTGATATTAGATTAGATTATAAAACTTTCCACTTAAATGCCTGCAGAATACATACTCCTTTCAGGTGCACATGAGATATTCACCAAGATAGACTATATTTGGTGCTGTAAAATAAATCTCAATATATTTAAAAGATTGAAATAGTACAAAGTATGTTTTTTGACCACAAGAAAATTGAACTAGAAACAGAAACATGTCTGGAAAATTCACAGGTATTTTCAAATTAAGTAAAAACACTTCTAAATAACTCATGAGTCACAGAATAAATCTTCTAAGAACTTAGAAAATATTTTAAAATAAGTAAAAATGAAAATACAGTGTATCAAAATCTGTGGGTTGCAGCTAAGTCAGTGCTTGGAGGGGATTTTTTTTTTCTGCTATAAGCACTTGATTAAAGAAACAAAGACTTATTTAATATTTAATATTAATTTTTAATATTTAACATTAAACTAATATTTATTACTTAATTTTAATATTTATTATCTGATTTTTATTTAATATGTATTTAAAGCAATCAGTGATCTAAGCTAATGAAAAGTAGAAAAAAATTAAATCCAAAATAAGCAGAAGGAAGGAAATAAGGAAGATAAAAGCATAAATTCATTAAATTAAAAATAGGAAACAATAGAGAAAAAGATCAGTGAAATAAAAAGCTGGTTCTTTGAGAAGTTTAGTAGAGTTGATAAGACTCTCCAGACTGATCAAGAGAAAAAAGAGAGAAAAAGCAAATTAACAGTATCAGGAATGAAAGAGGTTATATATCACTGGAGGTCCTAAGATATTAAATGAACAATAAGGGATTGTTATGATCAACTTCATTTCACTAAATTTAGTGATGAAATGGATAAATTCTCTGAAAACTATAAACTACCAAAGCTTTCTGAGGAAGAACCATATAACCTGGATAGTCTCATATCCATTAAAGCAGTGGAGTTTAAGGGACTTCCCTGGTGGCTCAGTGGTAAAGAACCCACCTGCCAATGTGGGAGACTTGGGTTTGACCCCTGATCTGGGAAGATCCCACATGCTGCTGCAAAGCAACTAAGCCAACTGTTGAACCTGTGGTCTGAAGAACCTGGGAGTCACAGCTGCTGAACCAACGTGCTGCAACTACTGAGGCCCACGCACCCTAGCACCGAGCTCCACAACAAGAGGGGCCACCACAGTGAGAAGCACACACACCATAACTAGAGAGTAGCCCCTGCTTGTTGTGATTAGAGAAAAGCCCATGCAGCAACAAAAATCCAGCACAGCCAAAAATAAGTAAGTAAACAAAATTATTAAAAAGAACAGAAATTGAATTTGTAGTTAAAAATCCCATGAAGAGACAGCTACATGTAAAAGGAGGAAGTTAGAACACTTCCTAACACCATACACAAAGATAAACTCGAAATGTGTTAAAGACCTAAATGTGAGACCATAAACTATAAAACTCTTAGAGGAAAACATAGGCAGGACACTCAACGACATAAATGAAAGCAAGATCCTCTATGACCCACCACCTAGAGTAATAGAAATAAAACCAAAAATATACAAGTGGGACCTAATTAAACTTAAAAACTTTTGCACAGCAAAGGAAACTATAAACAAAGTGAAAAGACAACCCTCAGAATGGGAGAAAATAATAGCAAATGAAACAACTAACTAAAGGATTAATTCCAAAAATATACAAGCAGCTTGTACAACTAAATACCAGAAAAACAAACAACCCAATCAAAAAGTGGGAATTAAGACCTGAATAGACATTTCTCCAAAGAAGACATACAGATGGCTAGCAAACACATGAAAAGATGCTTGACATCGCTTGTTATTAGAGAAACGCAAATCAAAACTACAATGAGATATCACCTCACACGGGTCAGAATGGCCATCATCAAAAAGTCTACAAACAATAAATGCTGGAGAGGGTATGGAGAAAAGAGAACCCTCTTGCAGTGTTGATGGGAATGTAAATTGATACAGCCACTATGGAAGATGGTAGGGAGATTCCTTAAAAAACTAGGAATAAAACCACCACATGACCCAACAATCCCACTCCTAGGCATATACTCTGAGGAAAGCAAAATTGAAAAAGACACATATACCCCAATGTTCATTGTAGCACTATTTACTGTAGCTAGAACATGGAAGCAACATAGATGTCCATTGACAGGTGAATGGATAAAGAAGTTGTGGTACATATACACAATGGAATATTACTCAGCCATAAAAGGAACACATTTGAGTCAGTTCTAATGAAGTGGATGAACCTAGAGCCTATTATACAAAGTGAAATAAGTCAGAAAGAGAAAGATAAATATCGTATACTGATGCATATATATGGAATTTAGAAAGATGATACCAAGAATTTATCTGCAGGGCAGCAGTGGAGAAACAGACACAGAGAATAGACTTATGGACATGGGGAGAGGAGAGGAGAGGGTGTGATGTACGGAGAGAGTAACATGGAAACTTACATTACCATATGTAAAATAGAGAGCCAATGGGAATTTGCTGTATATTTCTGGGAACCCAAACAGGGGCTCTGTATCAACTTAGAGGGGTGGTATGGGGAGGGAGATGGGAAGGAGATTGGAGATGGGAAGGAGATTCAAGAGGGAAGGGACATATGTATACCTATGGCTGATTCATGTTGAGGTTTGACAGAAAACAACAAAATTCTGTAAAGCAATTATCCTTCAATTAAAAATTATATAAATTAATAAACAAAATCCCATGGAGAAAATTCTAGGCAAAATTCACTGGTAAAATCTATCAAACATTTAAGGGTAAAATAATATCAGTTCTACATAAACAACTACAGACTGATGTTTCTCATGAACATAAATATACAAATCCTTAAAAATATTAACAAAGTAAATTCAGCAATAAATCAAAAGAATGAATACATCATGACCGAGTAGAGCTTATTTCAGGATTGCTAGGCTGATTTTGAATGCAACATTAAAATGTAAAATTTACCACAGAACAGATAAATAAAAAAGATCATTTCAGTAGACGTAGAAAGAAAAAAACATTGACAAAATCTATTAACTATTTATGATGAAAACTCTGAGCAAACCGAGAGTAGAAGAGAACTTTCTAAACCTGATAAAGGATTTAATACTTAATAGTGAAATACTGGGAGAAGGAAATGGCAACCCACTCCAGTATTCTTGCCTGGAGAATCCCAGGGACAGAGGAGCCTGGTGGGCTGCCATCTATGGGGTCGCTCAGAGTCAGAAATGACTAAAGTGACTTAGCAGCAACAGCAGTGAAATACTGACTTCTTTCTTCCTAAGATTGGGAATAAGGCAAAGATGGTCTAATCTTACAATACATAATTAGCAGTGTATTGTTGAATCTAGCCAGTGTGATATAGCAAGAAAAAGAATTTAAGTATATTCAGATTAGAAGAGATAAGACTATCTTTACTCATAGACAGTATGATATATTTGGTAGAAAACCCCAAAGATTTTACCCCAAAAAGCTACTAGATTTAATGAGTGATTTTAGTAAGATTACAGAGTATGGAAATCAATATATAGGCATTAATTGTTTTTCTGTAAGTTCACTTCAGTCTCTCAGTCATGTCTGACTCTTTGCTACCCCGTGGACTGTAGCCTACCAGGCTTCTCCGTCCATGGGATTCTCCAGGCAAGAATACTGGAGCAGGTTGCCATTTCCTTCTCCAGGGGATCTTCCCGACTCAGGGATTGAACCTGGGTCTTCTGCATTGGAGGCAGACTCTTTAACCTCTGAGCCACCAGGGAAGCCCCTAAGGATATAAGAGTTTAAAATAATTAACAAATTGAAATTGTTTTTAGTGAGGCAAATATTATAAGGTTAAACTTTTCATTATTATTTGACAAAAGCATAAAAACATTTTTCTCAGTTTCATGGTAAATTCACATGGGCCAGAATTTCTTCTTTTTTATTTTTAGCTGTTCGTCATACAGGATAGATTTAATCTTACAGGGTTATACCATATTTTAGATATTACTAAATATTGAAAATTAAAAAAATAGGAAGCTAGGTCAATGCATTTAAAATAATTAAGGTTTTGTTAATTGCAAAACTATAATACAATGTTTATGATGTGAAATAGAAGGAAAAGGTATGTATGAGCCCAGTTTTGACATTTTTATCATAAATGTAAAAATTCAGGACTTGCATTTTCATAAAGCATTTCGTAATGAAGTTTCTCTAATTGTAAAGTTGAAATCCTGGACTCTAGATATATGTAAGTAAGCCATCAAAACTCTATAGTTATATTTTATTCTTGTGTAATGTTATTATATGATTTTTCAGAAATGATACAATTTTTGGATTGATTACTTTCATCTTAATTACTGAAAGCAAACACTATGGGAATTCTATGAGATAAGAAAAGTCTTTTACATTTTTTTTTCTTTTGTCCTAAGTACCTTGTGTTTGCTAACTCACATTTGAAGTCAGAGTATCCTTAGCGGTACCCTATATTCATTTTGGTGGCTGAAACTAACAGTCCGGACTAAGTCTTTATTTTATTTCATTAGTAACTGATAATAATTCTAGAAAAATTATATTCTTCCTTTGTGTGGCTCTTTATAATTTATAAAACTTTATTTTTAGTGTAGACTAGAGCAAAAAGCTAGGAACAACTTAAGGTGAATGAGTGTGGGGTGATTGGCCAAATTAGTGGTAGAAAACCCATACAATGGAATACTGTGCTGTTGTTAAAATGAAGGAGATAACCCAAAAATGTATTCATAAGTTGTACAGGGAAAAGTTAACTCAGCTGGGGTGGGTTGCTCAGACCTAGCATGCTCCCAAGAAAGTCTGGTTTTTGGGACTATCAGCTCCTGGGAAATGAACTCAGAGCCTTTGGAACATTCTTAAGAGTGTTTTTGTATGCCAGATGCCTTGGACCACATAATACCAGTTGACTCAGATGGTTTATGCAAACAGTATGATTTATGGTGAACACTTAATGTTGCTCTGGTGTTTAGTCTCTAAGTCATGTCTGATTCTTGCGACCCTATGGACTCTAGCCCACCAGGCTCCTCTGTCCATATGGTTTTCCAGGCTAGAATATTAGATTGAGTTGCCATTTCCTTCTCCAGGGGATCTTCCTGGCCCAGGAATTGAACCCAGATCTCCTGCACTGCAGGCAGATTCCTTACCAACTGAGCTACCAGGGGACTGGAATCTCAGTAGCTCAGGTCAGTCATGCAGGCTCTGGATGTTGTGTGACTGACCCCTAATAGAAACTCTGAACACCAGAGCTTGAGCAAGCTCTCTTGGTTGACTTTACTTTTCACATGTGTTGTCACATATAAATTCTGGGGGAATTAAACACATCCATGCAACTCCACTGTGGGATGACACCTGGAAGCTTGTACCTGGTTTCTCCTGGACTTTGTTCATGCTCCTTTTCTTTTTGCTTATATCAGACTGTATCCTTTTGCTGTACTAAACCATAACTGAGTGTAACAGCTTTTCTGAGTCCTAGGAGTCCTTTTTATTGAGCCAGAAAGTGGTCTTAGAGACCCCTGACACACAGGGACATTAGTAGATAGGTACAAGAATGTTTAGGACTTTCATGGCAACTTAATTTAATTGTTCAAAGCTGACAAAATTTAGTTATTAGTATTTCATCAGCCTTAATTTATTGGTTTTGATCAATGTATACAATTATTTATAAAAGCTGTCAACATTAGGAGAAGCTGGGTGAAGAGCATGTAAGAACTCTCTGTATTTTTTTTGCAACTATTTATTGGATGAATCTAAAATTATTTTAAAATAAAAAGTTAAAAAGAACAGAGTGGGTTGGGTGCTTTTATATGTGTAAATTGGCTCTGGAAACTCAATAAGAAACTCCGTTGGTTGAATCTGGAGAAGGAAAGTGGGTGTTGGAAGAGGGCTTATGTTTTAATCACTGAATGTCTTCCATTTAGTCATCTGGTCCTGTAGGTGTTACCTAATACCACTTCAATTTAGATGCTCCTCTTCATCTTTCAGCTAATCTGGCTCTGTTTTCAGTATATACTAAGTACCATCATCAGATTCATTCCCAGCATCTTCAGTGTTATCTACCCTGGTTCCGGGTGGTTAAGAGTACTGGCTTTGGAGTTAGGTGTTGATTTGAATCACAGCTTCACTGCTGGTTTTATGACCTTGAGTAAGTTTATAGTTCCAACTCTTAGTTTCCCATTTGAAAAAATGGGGATAATAATATCTGACTCACAGGGGTGTGGGGATTAAATGAGATAATGTCTGTATTGTTCTTTGTGCAGTGTTTGATACATTCAATAAGAGGTATCCATTAATTATTAATTTTAGTAGTTACATCATTCCACATGCTTGGTGTATTTTATCTCTCGCCTCCTATTTTTTTTTTTTTTCCTTAGAAGTCTGCAAGCTTTTCAGAAGGAAAAATGTCTTACTGCTGTATCCCCTTCCAGATACTTTGTTGATGGTTGCTGTTACCGTCTGACTCTCCTATACCTGGTTTACTCACTTATTCTTTGGATCTTAGACACTCTTCTTCTTTTCCTAATTCGATCCTCAGCAGTGTGTACAAAACTCTGTGCTAGGCACTATGAGATCATAATGATGAATAAAACATAGTCTTTGCCCATAAGACTTCTATAAATAAATTATTTGTAGAAGACACATGGCTTTCTATGGTATAATGGAGAATGAAATAAGTACCTTGTCTACTATTCTTTTTCTGTTTCTAACAGATAAGTAAATGTCTTGGTGTACTCCCTTCTCTGTCCTTTACTTAGAACTACGATTACACAGAGAGAAATAGAGGTAGCATAGATCTTCATTTTTGTTGTTCAGTTGCTCAGTCATGTCCGACTCTTTGCCACCCCATGGACTGCAACATGCCAGGCTTCCCTGTCCTTCACCATCTCCTGGAGCTTACTCAAACTCACGTCCATTGAGTCTGTGATGCCATCCAAACATCTTGTCCCTTGTCCTCTTCTCCTCCTGCCTTCAATCTTTCCCAGCATCAGGGTCTTTTCTAATGAGTCAGCACTTCACATTGGGTGGTCAGAGTATTGAAGCTTCATCTTCAGCATCAGTCCTTCTAATGAATATTCAGGACTGATTTCCTTTAGGACTGACTGGTTGGATCTCCTTGCAGTCCAAGGGTCTCTCAAGAGTCTTCTCCAACACCACAGTCAAAAGCATCAGTTTTTCTGCTCTCAGCTTTATGGTCCAACTCTCATATCCATACATGACTACTAGAAAAATGATAACTTTGAATAGATGGACCTTTGTAGGCAAAGTAATATCTCAGCTTTTTAATATGCTGTCTAGGTTTGTCATAGCTTTTCTTCCAAGAAGCAAGCCTCTTTTAATTTCATGGCTGCAGTTACATCTGCAGTGATTTTGGAGTCCAAGAAAACAAAGTCTCTCACTCTTTCCATTGTTTCCCCATCTATTTGCCATAAAGTGGTGGGACTAGATGCCATGATCTTCATTCTTTGAATGTTGAGTTTTAAGCCAGCTTTTTCACTCTTCTCTTTCACTTTCATCAAGAGGCTTTCATCATAGATCTTCATAGGCTCTAACTAAATTCTGTCTCATCTGATCTTGACCCTGATGGTCCATTCTCTTTCAAGGAGTGTGCTTTTGGAGACAAATAGTGGTTAAACTGATGAAGTATAATTCCAAAGTTGAGTTGGTAAGAAAAAGTTAGGGATGAAAGAAAACAGGTTGTAGCTGTTAGATTTTAGTGTTACTTTACATTTATTAGGCAGCACTTTGACGTGCTTGTAGAATTTTCCAGTTGAGGATCTTAAGGTTGTAGCTGAGTGGCAAACTTCAATTCTCAAGTGAGACCAGGGATGCAGAGAAATGAGGTGTTTTATCTAGGACTGCTCAAGAAGTATTTGCAAAATTGAATACTATCACTTATATCTTCTCTCCTGGATTATTATTACAGTGTCTTAATTGTTCTGTTGCTTTTCTGCCTAAGTACCTGTTACTGCTGCATAATTTCCCAGAGTATATCTCTGATCACATCCTCTGCTCTAAAGAATTTCATGGCACCATATTTTTTTTTTTTTTTATGGAATAAGCCCACTAGATTATCTACCCACTATGAGGGTAGAGAACTTCTCTGTTTTGTTCACACTTGTATCCTTTGCGTCTCGAATTGGGGTACATGACACAGAATAGTTGCTTTAATTGGTATTTGTTGAATAATTCATTCTAAGTTCCTGATCTGATATTCAAAGTTTACTTCCACATGGTTCTAGCTTACTTCTCCTGCCATTTCTCTTTGGTTCTGGCTGCTGGTCTATCGCTGGTCACCCTATGTTTATTCCAGCTGTGGATGTCCTTCATCTCTCCTTTCTAAACTTTACTCTTCTTTGTTGTCTGAGCTCTCACGTTTTCTCTTTCCTGAGAGTTTTGTACCACTTGATTTTTAAGTACCAGTTAATTCTACACACAGGTTTTAATCTGCATCAGTTCTGTCTTCTTTGTAGTATACATGGTCTTGACTTCTAAATTGGAACTTTAATCATTTATTGCTTTGCAGTATTATTTAAATTTTTGTGTGTCCATGTCTGGGCTCCTTAGTTATATTAGGAAGCTTCCTGAAAACAGAGCTATATTATAAATATACTCTAGAGCTGCTTATATAGAATAGTATCCCTATTGAATAGTGTCGTATGTATATTTTTAGAATGATTGTATCACTTTTTCTAGTCATGCAATTTATGAAATGTATATTTAATTGTCTACTTCACGTCTTACAATACTAAAAGGGAAAACCTTCTAACATTCATTATAAAAAGTGAAAAGATACTTGGAAACTTTTTGTTGTCCTTTGCCAACTCCTTTCCTTTTTTAAAATTGATTTGCTCATAATTTGCTAGTTCTGTACATTTAATTTAATATGATGGAAGAACTTCTGTCAGACATCATCAATCAAGATTTTATACAAAGAGTTGTGATCATCAAAGTGGGAATTTAACATTAGTTCTCTGATACATTATTACTATAATGCCTTGTTTGGAAGCTTAACAATATTGGATAATATTCTGTTTTATGATTTTTAATTTATCAGAGGAAGATCAGATCAGATCAGTCGCTCAGGCGTGTCCGACTCTTTGCAACCCCATGAACCGCAGCACGCCAGGCCTCCCTGTCCATCACCAGCTCCCGGAGGTCACTCAGACTCACATCCATCGAGTCAGTGATGCCATCCAGCCATCTCATCCTCTGTCGTCCCCTTCTCCTCCTGCCCTCAATCCCTCCCAGCATCAGAGTCTTCTCCAATGAGTCAACTCTTCGCATGAGGTGGCCAAAATACTGGAGTTTCAGCTTTAGCATCATTCCTTCCAAAGAAATCCCAGGGCTGATCTCCTTCAGAATGGACTGGTTGGATCTTCTTGCAGTCCAAGGGACTCTCAAGAGTCTTCTCCAACACCACAGTTCAAAAGCATCAATTCTTCGGCGCTCAGCCTTCTTCACAGTCCAGCTCTCACATCCATACATGACCACAGGAAAGACCATAGCCTTGACTAGGCGAACCTTTGTTGGCAAAGTGATGTCTCTGCTTTTGAATATGCTATCTAGGTTGGTCATAACTTTCCTTCCAAGGAGCAAGCGTCTTTTAATTTCATGGCTGCAGTCACCATCTGCAGTGATTTTGGAGCCCAGAAAAACAAAGTCTGACACTGTTTCCACTGTTTCCCCATCTATTTCCCATGTAGTGATGGGACCAGATGCCATGATCTTCGTTTTCTGAATGTTGAGCTTTAAGCCAACCTTTTCACTCTCCACTTTCATCAAGAGGCTTTTTAGTTCCTCTTCACTTTCTGCCATAAGAGTGGTGTCATCTGCATATCTGAGGTTATTGATATTTCTCCCAGCAATCTTGATTCCAACTTGTGTTTCTTCCAGTCCAGCATTTCTCATGATGCACTCTGCATATAAGTTAAATAAACATGGTGACAATATGCAGCCTTGACGTACTCCTTTTCCTATTTGGAACCAGTCTGTTGTTCCATGACCAGTTCTAACTGTTGCTTCCTGACCTGCATATAGATTTCTTAAGAGGCAGATCAGGTGGTCTGGTATTCCCATCTCTTTCAGAATTTTCCATAGTTTATTGTGATCCACACAGTCAAAGGCTTTGGCATAGTCAATAAAGCAGAAATAGATGTTTTTCTGGAACTCTCTTGCTTTTTCCATGATCCAGCGGATGTTGGCAATTTGATCTCTGGTTCCTCTGCCTTTTCTAAATCCAGCTTGAACATCAGGAAGTTCACAGATAACTAGTCAATCTAATCAGAGGAAAGCATTGTACATAAATTGGATCTTGAGTTTCATGGAATCAAAAAACAGCTCACACTGTTTAATTAAATTCAAATGAAGAATTTGAAATACACTCTTGGCTATATGAGAGGTTGGTCAGAGGATACTGTCTTGTGTTTTTTAAAGACAAAAATTATTCCTTTGGTTCATACTGTTGCATTTTCTTTGTCTTTCCTCAGTATATCTGTTGAGTTAATTACACTTATCTTCCAAGTGTGTACATATTGATATGTTGTTAGTGTTTTAGTTTTACACTTTAAAAATCTTTGCATTTTAAAAAAAAATTTGTGTTTTTTTTTTTGAGCTTAATTCTTTGACATTGTAAATTTTGACTTCTTTCTGGAAGCTTCCAGTTTTATCATTTCTGTTTTCCATCAGTTTATTAAGTCTAATAAATTTATTTCTCAGATAACTTATAATTTTAATAGAGTTTGAAGTCCTAGGCAAAGTTTAGCTTTAAAACAGAAAACAATTTTAATAATGGCAGTTAGAATTTTTTTCCTTTATTGAGTATAAGAATTAAAGTAGGGGTTTAATTAACTTTCCAAGATTTAAGAAAGTTTCCAAATACTTGAGTCTGTGTAAACATGTAACAGCTGTAGTTTAAAGGTTTTATTTCTCTTCCAGTACAATTAAAATAATTTACAATAGAGACTATTGAAAGTTAGATGTTTCTTATTTGAGCAGTTTTTCCTTCCCCCTTTTTAATCTTTTGTTTATCCTTGATACTGAAAAATTTCAATTTCACATTTTCCTTTTTGTTTTGATTCTCCTAATGTGGATTTGTCTCTGCTGGGAAATGTCTTATTAAAAGTAAAACATTAAGGAATTCTCTGATGGTCCAGTGGTTATGACTCAGCGTTCTTACTGCTGGGGCCCTGGGTTTGATCCCTGGTGGGGGAACTATTATTAATAAGATCCCACAAGCAGCATGGCATGGCCAAAAAAAAAGTAAAACATTAAATCAGTTGATGGCTCTTTAATTCTTAAGACTGTTTTGATTGTTACGGGAGAGAAAAATGTATGTGGATAGAAAGAGAACAAGGGGGCTCCTTACCACTAGTGGTTTGAAAAACCTAAGCTGCTTCTAAAATTAAATTTTGATCATACATGTTTGGATTTTGAAGTCCCTTTTAAGATCAAGGACCCTTTATTTAGTATTTCAGAGTTTGTGATAATTGTTTTACTGGCAGAAGTAGTTGTTGACGTTCTAATTTGTCACCTTGAAAGACTGTTAATTATAAATAGCTGGACCTTACTGAGCTCTTAAGTTTTTGTTCCAGGTGTTGTAATGAGCACATTTTAAACATTTTTCATTTAATACTTTAAATAATTTTATGAGGCAGGTTATATTATTCTTGTTTTATAGTTGAACAAATTGAGCCTTGTAAGCATTAAAGATTTTAACTTTCCCAGAATCACATGGCTTGTGAGTGAAAGAGGTAGAATTTGAACTCAGATCTGTTTAATTTCAATGTACATATTTTTTATTCACAGTGGAGCATTGTTTCTTAAAGCACTAGTCAAAATTATTCTGCTCCCTCACTTAAAAAAAAAAGAAAAAAGTTTTATTTATTTGTTTTTGGCTGCACTGGGTCTTCATTGCTTTGCATGGGTTTTCTCTAGCTGCAGTGGGCAGGGGCTACTCTTCCTTGTGGTACTCAGACCTCTCATTGCCGTGGTTTCTCTTGGAGAGCACAGGCTCTAGGCGTGCAGGCTTCAGCAGTTGCAGCACATGGGCTCAGTAGTTGTGGTGTACAGGCTCTAGGCACTCGGGCTTCAGTAGTTGTGGCACGTGGGCTCAGTAATTGCTGCTCATGGGCTCCAGAGCATGACCTCAGTAGTTACAGCAGCATGAGGAATCTTCCCTGACCAGGGGTCGAGCCCGTCAGTGTCCCCTGCTTTAGCAGGTGGATTCTTATCCATGACACCACCAGGGAAGTCCCCTTAAAAGCTGTTCAGTACTCAGAATTCTTTCTTCCAAAGCTTTTTCAGTGGGAGATCTCACACTTTGCTTAATGCTTTGATTGTTGTTTGGAAGTGTAATGGTAGATGTGCTTCTGTGTTAGCTGTATTGGTATTTGAAGTAAGAGAAATGTTTGAACAGTTACAGCTTGGTTGCTTTTCCACCTGCATATAAATCATACTTGTATGTTAATGGTATGATTAATCCCTTTTATCTGCTAGTGAATATGCAGACTTGTTGGGTTTCTATATTTTCCAGCTGGAATTGGCGAATCTTAGCCTAAATCCTGTGTTAGGTATGCTATCTTAGGAAAATAATTTCTAGACACTTGTACTTTAGACCTCTCTTAGGGAACATCTGAAGTACAGACAACCTCCTAAGATTTTGCTCTGAGGTTTAATGAAGACTTAATACGTGCTGTAACTGTACGGGAGATATTTCAGTTTCATGGTATTGCCAGATGTGTCTGGTAAAATTGGGTGTTCATGAATTTAATTAAAAGTTCCTAGGATCCTGGTAGGCTCCAGTCCATGGGGTCGCTAAGAGTCGGACACGACTGAGCGACTTCACTTTCCCTTTTCACTTTCATGCATTGGAGAAGGAGATGGCAACCCACTCCAGTGTTCTTGCCTGGAGAATCCCAGGGACGGGGAGCCTGGTGGGCTGCTGTCTATGGGGTCGCACAGAGTCGGACACGACTGAAGTGATTTAGCAGCAGCAGCAGCAGGAACTTACAACTTAAGGTAGTTTTTATAAGCATCGGTACTCAAAAGATCTTTAGTGTATATATTTGAGGGAGGGATAGTTTTGACTTGAACTGAAATAAAGCGATGTTTGTAGTTATGATGACCAAGGTGCAATATTTTAAAGAAATACTGAAAATGTTATAATGTGAAGTTTTTTTTTAATGCTCCTAAAGTTATTGCAGTTGGTTTCATTTCCTAGACTATATTGCAGTGAATCTCTCTTTTGTTCTTCTTTGTGATCTTTAGCTTAGTTTACCAGGTTGTCCAATGACATGAGATTGGCTTGCTCTAGAGCCTTAGAAATGACACTTCTGTGTTCAACAGTAGACCTCTCCTTTCACATTTCTTGTCCCGTCTTTGGGAGTCAATCATGTTTTGAAGAGTAAACATGTTATACAAACAGGATGATGTAGTAGAAAGTACCCTAGAATTTCAAGTCTGAAGATACGATTTTAGTAACAAGTATATTTCAACTAACTGTGTGATTATGGTCCAGTCAGTTCTCCTTCCTGAGCCTCAGTATCCTCGTCTGTAGAAAGGGCATATAAATTCCTTCTCATAAGCCTTAATGTTATTGTTACTCCTAATAGTAATATTATTACTAATGCAAACTATAGCTAGTCGATGAATAATAGTATTCATATTATTAGTAATCAGATCAGATCAGTCGCTCAGTCGTGTCCGACTCTTTGCGACCCCATGAACCGCAGCACGCCAGGCCTCCCTGTGCATCACCAACTCCCGGAGGTCACTCAGACTCACATCCATCGAGTCAGTGATGCCATCCAGCCATCTCATCCTCTGTCGTCCCCTTCTCCTCCTGCCCCCAAACCCTCCCAGCATCAGAGTCTTCTCCAATGGGTCAACTCTTCTCATGAGGTGGCCAAAGTACTGGAGTTTCAGCTTTAGCATCATTCCATCCAAAGAAATCCCAGGGCTGATCTCCTTCAGAATGGACTGGTTGAATCTCCTTGCAGTCCAAGGGACTCTCAAGAGTCTTCTCCAACACCACAGTTCAAAAGCATCAATTCTTCAGCGCTCAGCCTTCTACTTATTGCTAATACAGATTGCTAAATTACTTTTATAGAGATTTTTACAGTTAACAAACCACTTTCATATGTAGTAATTCTTTAAGAAGATCTATCTATCTATGAAAGGACTAAATTCTAAAGCACTGTGTGAGTATTACTTGATATTTTCATAACCAATTGAAGTGGCTGTTTTCAGTTTTAGTCATTTGAATGATAAACCAGAGTTTTTAAAATTCAGATAACACATTTCTGTTTAGCTAAAATAGAAGTTTTAGAATGTTTTCTGACTAGTGTTAAGATTGATTTTAAGTTAAATTTCAATAACATCTGATTTCTATATTACTATTATTATTTGGATTTCCCTGGTGGCTCAGACGGTAAAGCATCTGCTATTTAAAGAAACTGAGATCAGATCAGATCAGTCGCTCAGTCGTGTCCGACTCTTTGCGACCCCATGAATCGCAGCACGACAAGCCTCCCTGTCCATCACCAACTCCCGGAGGTCACTGAGACTCACGTCCATCGAGTCAGTGATGCCATCCAGCCATCTCATCCTCTGTCATCCCCTTCTCCTCTTGCCCCCAAGACATTACTTTGCCAACAGAGGTTCATCTAGTCAAGGCTATGGTTTTTCCTGTGGTCATGTATGGATGTGAGAGCTGGACTGTGAAGAAGGCTGAGTGCCCAAGAATTGATGCTTTTGAACTGTGGTGTTGGAGAAGACTCTTGAGAGTCCCTTGGACTGCAAGGAGATTCAACCAGTCCGTTCTGAAGGAGATAAGCCCTGGGATTTCTTTGGAAGGAATGATGCTAAAGCTGAAACTCCAATAGTTTGGCCACCTCATGCGAAGAGTTGACTCATTGGAAAAGAAATAGAGATAGATGATCAGTAAAATTATGAGTGGTCGGGAGTACTTGTGAGCTAGTGTCATTTCTAGAAACTACAAGGTTCCTGTTGCACTAACAGTAAGTTTATCATTTACTGCTAAATCACTGTGATTATTTAAAAATAAACAGTTAGCCCTTTATATTTACAAAGTACCCTGCAATTGTTAATTAGCCTGCATCAGTGTTTATAAAGGGCTGGACTAGTGCCTGTATTGGTCAGCTTTGTGCAGGATTTCCAGACACCATTCTGATGACTCAGTCTAACTCTGGGATCAGTTGATATTTGTCTGTATACTGCAGGGCATTATCAAAGCTTATTTCGTCATTCAGTTGCACCATCATTTTCTCAGAAAAAAGCTGAAGAAAAAATTATGAAATCTTTTCTGTGCATTTGTTTCAGAACCTCACAGTTTCTGGGACCTACAAGTTCTTACTAAGTATAATATAAATATTTCCCTTCAGAATTTAAATAGCTAATAGTTTTAAGGTAGTTACCATTTAAGGCATTTTATAATGAAATAATCTTTGCTTTCAAAACTCATATTCTACTAGTGGATGTAAGACATATATTTGAGAAAAGATCAATGTGATATAAGGTAGTAGGTAATGAGTGTTAACCAAGTGGTTGTGGCAGATACTGTTAGTTGCGTATCTAGTCCTCATTTCCATCTCCCATTGTTAATAGACCCTGATTAAGGTGGCAGTGTCCTCACCTTAGCTAGTGTTATTGTCAGTCACTCAGTCGTGTCTGACTCTTTGTTACCCCATGGACTATAGCCCGCCAGCTTCCTCCGTCCATAGTATTTTCCAGGCAAGAACACTGGAGTGGGCTGCCATTTCCTTCTCCAGGGCACCTTAGCTAAGTTCATGGCAATCATGTTCCTTCATTTCCCAGGTTCTTTGCAGGTGAAGGTGGTCATGTGAGTTAGTTCTGGCCAATCATAGCAGTTTTAGTTCTCTGTTGTGCTTAATAAAGTCTTCCAGAATGTAGTGACTTAAAACAACTTAAAACTTCTAGCTATAGCTAGAAGACTCCAAGACTGGAGGCTGAAATTGTATGAAAAGGCCCCTTTGTAGTTTGACAGTTAATGCTTATGCTCCTGGGGACCCAGCTAGAACATTCACACGTGGTCTCAGCGTGGTTTCTGGGTTCTAAGAGTTTCCCAAAAGAGAGAGCCCTAGATGGAAGCTGTATTCTTTTTATGATGTTGCCTCAGAAATCACATAGCATCACTTCTGCTGTACTCTGTTGGTCAAAACTATCATAAGTCCCCCTCCCAGATTCAAAGGGAGAGAATATGACCTCTCAGTTGGAGAAGTACCTATCACATTGTAAAAAGAACATGTGGGCTGGGGTGAGTTTGTTGGTGTGACTATCTTTGAAAAATAAAGTTTGCCACAACCTATTGAGGGGGAAGCTTATAAGAAAGCTTTTATAATACTTTCCAGATAAAAGAGAAGTGATATTTCTGCATGGTTCTTTGTTACTTGTCCCTTTTTCCTGCCTTAAAGGAGCAGCAACCATCTTGTGCTTATGATGTGACAAATCTGCTTTCAGATTTTTTCTTCAGTCAGTTCAAAGTCAGTTCAGTTGCTCAGTCACATCCGACTCTTTGCGACCCCATGGACTGCAGCGTGCCAGGCTTCCCTGTCCATCACCAGCTCCGGAGCTTGCTCAAACTCATGTTCATCGAGTTGGTGATACCATCCAGCCATCTCATCCTCTGTTGTCCTCTTTTCCTCCTGCCTTCAATCTTTCCCAGCATCAGGGTCTTTTCCAATGTGAGGCAAATAATTGCCTATTTATTTAAAGTTGCCGTAGAGAGGTTTTCTTTTTTTGCAATTTATTTATTTGGCTGTGCCAGGTCTTAGTTGCGGCATTTGGGACCTAGTTTCCTGACCAGGGATCGAACCCAGGCCCCTGCATTGGGAGCACAGAGGCTTAGCCACTGGACTGCCAGCAAAGTCCGTAGGTTTTCATGATCCTGAAATCTCATGGTTGTCAATACTGAGTGTGCACGAGAGATCACCTGGAGAGCTTGTTAGGGCTGACTTAAAGGGAGAGATGGATCTTGGGCTAGATAAGTACGATTTGGACAGATAGAATTAGGGAAGCAATTCAAGTATTACAGGTAGAATGAGCAAATACATCAAAGCAAAAAAAAAAGTTAAGTTTTTTTTTTTGAACTTCTATAAAGTAATCAGCTTACTTGGAGCTTTTTATTGAGGGTAGGAAATTAGTTAAAGGGGAGGTAAGAACTATACTAAGGAGGTCCATGGAGGCCAGAAAGACATTTCTTTTTTATTTTGTAAGTAGTTAGATGTCTAGAACTTGTCAAAGGCTTGTACTGTTTGACCCTTGTTTGTCATTCCCCCGCCTCCAGTTCCTGCTAACCACCATTCTACTTTGTTTCCTTGAATTTTTTTTTTTTAAGATTCCATGTATAAGTGAAACCATACAGTATTTGTCTTTCTGTATCTGCCTTATTTTACTTAGCGTAATGTCCACCAGGTTCATCCATGTTGTCGCATATGGCAGAAATTCCCTCTTTCTTATAACTGAATAATATTCGTTCATTGGTTGACACTTAAGTTGTTTCTATATCTTTTTTTTGGCTGTTGTGAATAATAATGCCCTTAAAATTTTATATTTCACTAGATTTGTGTAGTGCCAGATTTATGTGGTGACTCGAATTAGGTACCAATTAGACTTCAAGTTATTGACCCACATCTGAAGATAGCCTTGTATAGTATGTATGTGATAATTTGTATTGTGCATTGTAGGTCTGATTTTGAATTAATAGTTCTTCCTTTATGTCAGTGTTGAATCCTAGATAGAATCTTTTATAAAACAGTGAGCCTAACCTGTAAAATGATCACATTCCTTTAGCTTTAGTAGCTTAAAAAACTGTCTCATCTGTTAGTATGTTATGACTGAGATATTTGCCACGTTTTTCTTAGGAACAACTCTTGTGCAAGCTGTGAGCCTATATAGTTGACTTCAGCCTGTGCTTTCTGTTATTAGCAAATAGTGTTTCTTCCAGGGAATGTTACGTTTCCTCAGTCTAGAAGTTCTGTGACGTAGAGCAACACTGAAGGTCAGATCACACAAACCACATTTTTGGTATTGCTTCCAGAGACCTCTTACGCAGTTTCTGTGACTGATTTTTGTTTAATCTAAGTAGTAGATGTTTGACATTTGTGACATACGTGACTGTCTTTTTTAGACAGTTTTCTCCACAAGTTGTTGCTCTGTATTGTTAGAGGGACGTGTTCTGTTTGTTTGTTTTTTAAAAACAGTTTTTTGAGCTATAGTATACATACCATATAATTCACCCTAGGAGGAAATCTTGGTTCCATGGAAAGACTAATAGATTCGAAACAAAGCCCACATTTCTTTATTCATTTATTCCTACATATATCCCATGTTATGAATTTACTTCCTGCTTTACTGCTAGGCTACTATATATCCTGTTGCCATTATTATTATTATTATTATTATGCATCTTACTTGATATATTTTGAAATAAAAAGCTTCCATGTCATTTTAGATTGATGAGTATTTTGAAATTATTTTTATAGTTATACTCTAATATGAATTCTAATAGGTGAAAGAGCTTTGCAAGCCATCTTACAGAAGACAGTAAAGATTTTAAAGATGTCCCAATATAATGAGATTTCTAACAGCTGGAAAAGTTGATGCACTGAATTCAGAGCCAAATGATAGCATTGAAACATTAATGGGATGAGGGAAGAAAATATTTATCTTGGATGTTATTTACAGTCTACTAAGCATCTGTTCTTCTTTTTTCCTTCCTAATGGACCCATGCTTTTCCTCCAGGATTCCCCTGAAAGTGAAAAAGAACGTGAAAGTGAAGTCGCTCAGTCATGTCTGACTCTTTGCAAGCTCATGGACTGTAGCCTACCAGGCTCCTCCATGCGTGGATTTTCCAGGCAAGAGTACTGGAGTGGGTTGCCATTTCCTTCTCCAAGGGATCTTCCCAACCCAGGGATCGAACCCAGGTCTCCCACATTGCAGGCAGACACTTTACCATCTGAGCCACCAGGGAAGCCCTGGGATTCCTCTACTCCCATGTAACCAGTAAGCATCAGGAAAGCTGATTTCCACCCTCAGTTCAAGGGTGGGCCTGGTTGATCCAGGGTTACTTGCTGCTTGATGGTTCAAGTGTGAACAGATGACCTAATCCTGGCAAATAGGAAAGTGTTTTAAGTTTGGGGGCTAGTATTCCTTGCTCTTATAAGAGATCCATGGGAAGCCACTCTATCTCCTGTGGAACATAATCAAGGAAATCATGTATTAATAGCTCTGATTACTATTGTCATCCACACTGTACCCAAAAAGGTGGAGCCAACCTTAGGATGAAGCTGACATTTTGGATGGTATCTCAGAGAGATAGAAAAGCTATGGGTTCTTGATCACATTGTTGAACTGTCTTATCTCTGGGTTTCCAGAAGTATTAATACATATATTTCTTCATGGTTTAAGTTGCTGGTATGGAAATGGTGGTCTGTGAACTGATAGCATTAGCATCACCTGTGAGCTTGTTTGAAATAAGAAATTTCAGGGCCTACTCTAGTCCTGCTGAATCAGAATCTCCATTTTAATAGGCTGTCCAGATGATTCATATACATGCAAAAACTGAAGAAGTGTTATTTTAAGCCACTTTGGAATGAGTTTTTGTTTACTTACAAATGAAAGCATCCTACTATGATATTCTAGAGTTTTTTCTCTGAGAAGTTACAACCTGTTCCAAGCATGCCATTTAGAAATAATGGAGTTGGGGACAGGCACTATTTCTGGTTGTTATAGAAACAGGCTTTAACTGGGTCATGGTACAGAGTTTAAAAAATTCTCATCACACTTTGACTAATGTATGGTTTTTTTTTGGTTGTTTTTAATAGTTATTTTTAGATGAAACCTAAAACTGTAGTCCTTACTACTTGTGGTCAAAAAGACCCTAATGTTATTTTTGGAAAGTTGGGAGATGTGAGTTTAGTTGTGCTGGCTCAAAGCCAGCTTTGAGAGTTGCATTTTACCTTACCTAGGACCACCCCGTCCCATTCTCTCCTCACTCCCATTCCTATTTCAACTCTCTACTGCTCTACTCATCCAGAACTATTAACCCATTAACGTCTGGGGAGTACGTCTTGCAAACGTCTGCCTTTTAGACCAGATGTGTGTTTCAGTTACATGAATGGGGGAAAAAATTTTCTCCGCCTGCTGTAAATTATAAATTATCTGTCTGTATGAAGGTTAAAGATAGCATGAGTAAATTAAGTCCACTGTCTATCTGGGAATTTTATTTGAGAATTTTTTTCTTCTACATTTGTGCAGAATTAGATGCAGCATTCCAAAGAAGCAACTCAGATATTAAATTATACTTCTTTGTCCATTTTTCTAGAGGCCTTAATGAGCCTCTGTCAGGATAAATTGGATAATTCAGTTCACAAATTAGATGATCATTTCTATAATTAATTGAGGATAAATGGTATCTGGTATGCTTTACTGTGAGAATTGCCAAAGGTCTGTGTTCAGTCAGAAAGGTCTTAGCTCTGAAAGGAGTACTTTTTTAATGGAAATGCCAGTGTGCCAATTGATTTTATTATTGCTATTTGCTGAGTTTTTACTGTGTGTTAGACATTATGCTAGTTACTATGAAAATTTATCTCTGATCCTTACAGTTACTCTAAAAGTAAATGATCATTTTATTTCCATTTTAGACATGATAAAATTGGGGCTAGAGAGATTCAGTAACTCCCAAGATCATATATATGTTAGAGCCTGTGACTGGTATACCCAAGCTCATTCAGGCCCTCAAGCAGTTTTAATTTCTACTGAATGGGAGTCTAACATGCAAATAGTGCACTGTAATACAATGAAAGATAAAGTAAAATTTTAAAATAAAGTGAAATCTAAAGATAGAATACAAATAACATTTAATGAGAGAGTAGAGGAAGAGGGAATTAATTCTAGTCCAGAAGATCAGGAGAAAAATAATTCATCTTCCTTCCCATTTCTCTAGTTCCTTAATAGGCTTCATGTGACTTCTCTTGTTCTCTTGATGTTATTAGTAATCAAGACTCAGAAGCTTTGTTATTTTGATTTTCTTCATATTCTTACATTTCGTCAATCTGTAAAGTCTTTTAGTAGAGTTTCTGGCCATCTCCTACTGTTCATTCCCACTTCTATTATTGTAGTTTTATCTATCGCTGTACTGTCTAGCTAGTAGTTGTTAACCTCTGTTGCGCCTAGGATTCATCTAATGGTGCTTTGTCAATGTACAGATAGATTTGATTCATTAATTTGAGGTCACAGGTGATTCTGATGTACATTACAGTTGAGAACCACTCACCTAAGACAGGGAGTCCTCAAAATTTGATCTGGGCTTCCCAGGGTTAGGAGGCATTCCCTGGGAATCTTTCAGGGGTGTGCACAGTCCATAACTGTTTTCATAATTGTACTAAGATGTTATTTGCCTTTTTCACTGTCCTGACTTTGCACTGATGGTGAAAAAGCACAAAGAGTAAATTTGTAGTGCTTTACTCAAATTAAGGCAGTGGTGCCAAACTATGTTAGTAATCATTGTATTCTTTACTGTCACACCCTTGTGGAAAAAAATCTAGTTTTGCTTAAGAATGTTTTTCATGAATCAGTTAATATTGTTAATTTGATTAAATCTTGCCCCTTGAGAACATGTTTTATTATGACTATTTGACTGCTCATTCTGCATTCTGATGTACAGTGGTTGTCTCAAGGAGTGGTACTTTTGCAGTTGTTTGAATTGCGGTAAACTTTTTTTTTTTTTTCATGGAACACCATTAAAAAAAAAAGTACTGATAGACTGTGGTTATTTAAGATTTTGATATTGGGCAGAAGTTTTCCCCAAACGAGCAAAAAGAATTTTACAATTGCTTGTGATAAAATTTAAGCTTTCAAGCAAAAATGAAAATGTGAAAAAAACTTTCCAGTACTTGAAGACTTTTCAGATGAAATTGATGGTGTTTGAAATGTGTTGCTATTAGAAAGATAGCCAGTGTATTCCACATGACCAATGCATGATATTATAAAATCATTCAAAGTCCAAAGTAGAACAATGGATTTTAATGTAACAGAGCCTCAAGAGTTCACTGATAATAGTTCAAGTAGCAAAGCAACTATCCATTTCTCTACCTCTTCTTCAACATTTGTTATCTGTGTTCTTTATGATGATAGTCATCCGGCAGGTGTGAGGTGTTATCTCATTGTGCTTTTGTCTTTAAAAAACGACCACTTGTTGAGTTTGATGAACTGTCAAGGAAGACTATCTATAGTTACCCATAAAAGCTACTGAAACACTTCTTTTTCCAGCTACATATCTGAGGCCAGATTATCTTTAGATACCTCAACCAAAACTATACATGATAAGACTGCAGAAGCAGAAGTGAGAATCTAGCCATCTTTGATTATGATTTACAGACAAATAAAACAGTGCCATTCTTCTCACAATTTTTTTTGGAAAATACATTTATTATTCATAAAAATGTGTTAAAGTGCAATGAGTTTTTTTTTTTTTTTTTCCATTTCTGTCTTCAAATAAATGAGCAAACTCAAGGAGATAATGAAGGACAGGGAAGCCTGGCATGCTGCAGTTCATGGGGTCACAGAGTCAGACACAACTTACGACTGAACACAAACTACAACAAAATAAATGAATAGATAAGTACTTAAGCACTTAATTTTTATTTCTAATATGGTAGATATCAATATCTAACATGGTCAGTCAGTTCAGTTGCTCAGTTGTGTCTGACTCTTTGCGACCCCATGGACTGCAGGCCGCCAGGCTTCCCTGTCTGTCACCAACTCTCGGAGCTTGCTCGAGTCATGTCCATCGAGTCGGTGATGCCATCCAACCATCTCATCCTCTGTCATCCCCTTCTCCTCCTGCCTTCAATCTTTCCCAGCATCAGGATCTTTTCCAATGAGTCAGTTCTTCACATCAGGTTGGCCAAAGTATTGGAGCTTCAGCTTCAGCGTCAGTCCTTCCAATGAATATTCAGGACTGATTGTCTTTAGGATTGATTGGTTGGATCTCCTTGCAGTCCAAGGGGCCGTCAAGATTATTCTCCAATACCATAGCTCAGAAGTCAGTAGTCATAGTCAATTCTTTGGTGCTCAGCTCTCTTTATGGTCTAACTCTCACATCCATACATGACTACTGGAAAAACAATAGCTTTGACTATATGGACCTTTGTTGGCAAAGTAATGTCTCTGTTTTTTAATATGCTGTCTAGGTTGGTCATAGCTTTTCTTCCAAGGAGCAAGTGTCTTTTAATTTCATGGCTGCAGTCACTATCTGCAGTGATATGCACCCCAAGATGATAAAGTCTGTAACTGTTTCCATTGTTTCCCCATCTGTTTGCCATGAAGTGATGGGACTAGATCCCATGATCTTAGTTTTCTGAATGTTGAGTTTTAAGCCAGATGTTTTACTCTCCTCTTTTACTTTCATCAAGAGGCTCTTTAGTTCCTCTTCACTTTTTGCCATAAGTGTGGTGTTATGTGCATATCTGAGGTTATTGATATTTCTCCTGGCAATCTTGATTCCAGCTTGTGCTTCATCCAGCCTGGCATTTCGCATGATATACTCTGCATATAAGTTAAATAAGCAGGGTGACAATATACAGCCTCAATGTACTCCTTTCCCAATTTGGAACCAGTCTGTTGTTCCATGTCCGGTTCAACATATGAAAAAACTCTTTGGGAACTGCAGTCATTTTTAAAGAGTGTTAAGGGGCCTGTAAGTGAGTTGAGTGTTCCTCAAAAAGATATGTTCATGTCATAATCCCTGATCCTTTATTTGGAAACAGGATCTTGGCAGATGTATTCAAGTTAAAATGAGGTCATGGTGGATTACCACAGGCCCTAAATCTAATTACTGGTGTCTTTATAAGAGCAGGAAGAAGGAGATTTGAATATAGAGATGCAGAGGAGATATATAGAGAAGAATGCCCTGTGAAGACAGAGGCAGAGATTGGAATGATGTAGCTATAAGCCAAGGAACACCAGGGATTACCAGAGGCACCAAGGCTAGAAAGTGGCAAAGAATGATTCTCTATTAGAACCTTCAAAGGGAGTGTGGCCCTGCCGGTACCTTGATTTCAGACTTATAGCCTCCAGAATTGTGACAGAATACCTCTCTGTGTGTTAAGCCACTCATCTGTGGTACTTTTGTTACGATAGCCTAGAAAACTAATACAGGATCTTGAAACCAAAAAAGTTTCAGAATCTCTGACCTAGGTTACCCACCTATTTTTTCTTCCAGATTTTGTCTTGTCAGTACATACTGCTCACCACTGCCAACTTACTTATCCTAAAACAAATATTATGCTTCCCTTTCTAAGAAAATGTCACTGATTTTTAAAATTATCTTTCAACTATAGTTCAAACTCTAAGTTTGCATTCAAAGTCATCTATAATCTGGCCCTAACCTACTTTTCCCATTTTGTGTCTCACATTTTCCTAAGATACCATTTTCTAATATACTATACCCTTTGGAATATTCACTTGAGTGGACATTTAAGCATGTATTCTCTTGTTCATTCATTTATTTATTCAACAGAAAAAAATACCTGTTCTGAGTTTTTATTTTAATAGTGTATTGTGTAGTATGGTAAGCAGTAGCTCCAGGTGTCTATTGATTTGAAATTAAATAAATAAAACTGAAAATTCACTTCTTTGGTCTCAGTGGCTGCATGTGACTGGTGACTGCTATATTGATCAGCACAGATATAGAACATATCCACTCTGTAGAAAGTTCTTTTAGATAGTTCTATTCTTATAAATAATCTCTTCACCTTGGCCCCACATCATCTTGCATTTTCCTTTGTTTTCAGCACTCCTGATATGGTCTTCCCAGAACTGGCTCTCTACCACACACCCCACACCTTTCCTCCAATTCCCTGGCATACTTTCCTTCTTGTTATTTACCAAAATCAACTTTTGATTCTGACTCAGATGATTCTTTTAAGATGACTCGAGCTGGATAGAATCCCTTGTTTGTATTACTGTAACACTAATTTTATTCTGTGATATATTTGTCTTGACCTGCATTTTCACCTGGCATGTAAGATGAACAGTTATGGTGTCTTTCCTACTAAGCTCGTTGAAGGTAGGAACCTTGTCTAATAGACTTGGGTATACTAATTATCATACTAGAAATAGAAGAAAAGAAAAAGAAACCCACCAGATATATCAAATGTTTGCTGCTGCTAAGTCGCTTCAGTCGTGTCCGACTCTGTGCGACCCCATAGACAGAAGCCCACCAGGCTCCCCCGTCCCTGGGATTCTCCAGGCAAGAATACTGGAGTGGGTTGCCATTTCCTTCTCCAATGAATGAAAGTGAAAAGTGAAAGTGAAGTCGCTCTGTCGTGTCCGACTCTTGGCGACCCCATGGACTGGAGCCTACCAGGCTCCTCCGACCATGGGATTTTCCAGGCAAAAGTACTGGGGTGGGGTGCCATTGCCTTCCCCGTCAAATGTTTAGTGAATATATTAATTTTAAAATCTTAATTTCTATTGAAAAATCCTCTCAGGCACATCTGTAAAGTGGTTACGATGTCTTGTTTTCGTTGTTGTTCAGTGGCTCAGTTGTGTCCAACTCTTTGCGACCCCATGGACTGCAGCACGCCAGGCTTCCCTGTCCTTCATCATCTCCTGGAGCTTGCTCAAACTCAAGTCTATCAAGTCGGTGATGCCATCCAACCATCTCATCCTCTGTTGTCCCCTTCTCCTCCTGCCTTCAATCTTGCCCAGCATCAGGATCTTTTCCAATGAGTCGGCTCTTCCTATCAGGTGGCCGAAGTATTGGAGCTTCAGCATCAGTCCTTCCAGTGAATATTCAAGATTGATTTCCTTTAGGATTGACTGGTTTGATCTCTTTGCAGTCTGGGAGACTCTCAAGAGTCTTCTCCAAAACCACAGTTAGGAATAAGAATTATACTGCTTCAGTATTTTTGTTTGTTTTTTGTCTCCTGTTTCAGAACCAATCAAATTGCCAGCTAGGTCTGTCTTCTTGGATGTTTCATAAGCTCTTCAGATTCTTTGTATCTAAAACTGAACTTCAATTGCATTAGTGGCTCTTACTGGCCACAGAGAAGATTTGAGTCTCCAAAACAAAACAGAACAAAAACCCCTACACAATTGATTGAAACACATTTAATATAAAATGATCTATATTGATAGATCTATAATGATAAAAGGAGAAATACCCAACATCTCACTGAGACCACTGAAGAAACTAGGGCACTAATTCTGGTCTGGAAATTGGCCATTTAAAGGAAGAAATTCAGCATTTAATTAATTCACACTTAATACTAATTAAGATTTGTATAGCTAATCTTCTGGATTAGCTTATACTTCAGGGAGGTCAAGTAGCCCTTTACAGAAGAATTCCAGCTAATAAGTATGGAAAAAAAATGAAAGAAACAGAAGTTCATCATTTTCTGACCACACCCCCCCAAAAAAAATTATTGATTTAAACCACATTCATTGATGGATGAGGTTTGAATGAAAGGTTAAGTATGATTGATTATGTGTGTTTTGTTCCTTTACGTATATTTGTGTGATGCCTCTTTACCTAAATGTGCATGTCTCTTTACTAAGTATGCACCTAAATAGTAGAATCTCCTTCAGTCTGAGTTTTCACATGATTAGATGTGAGAAATACTCTTTCTGGGAGGGGATATATGTATACCTATGGCTGATTCATGCTGAGGTTTGACAGAAAACAGCAAAATTCTGTAAAGCAATTATCCTTCAATAAAAAATAAATTAATTAAAGAAAAAAAAGAAATACTCTTTCTGACAAGAATACCACAGGAGTGATGTGTATCCTGTGTATCACAACAGAAGGTAAATGATATTGATTTGTCCCATTGCTATTGGTATTAACTTTAATCACCTTGTTTAGGAAGTATCTTTCAGGTTTCCTACAATAAAGTTACTATTTTCCCCTTTGAAGTTTATGTGTCTTATGAGGGGATAGCTTTGAAGCTGTAAATGTATTCTGTAACCCCTCAAGCTTTCACTCTTTTAGCATCCCCTGAGGCTTCTTGCCTGAGTCAGTCACCACTATGATGGTTGTCAAATGGGAATTTTCTAATATTATCATTTTATTTACAATTGCTAATGGGATTTCTACTGGAAGGAAGAAGTTTTCTGTTTGTTTGTTTTTATAAGCATGAATTCATGGATTTTTAAAAATTCACTTGTCTGTAAACCTTTACTATTATTATGAGAAAAGGTGAACATCTTTTCTTAGGTTTAAAGGCCAGTTTTATATCTTTTTGTGTAAATTATTGATTTTTTGCACATATTTATTTGGGGTTTTTGGACTTTTTTCCTTTAATTTTAAGATTTTTAAAATTTTGTTAGTGATTATTAGCCCTTTATCTGTGACATATTTTATGTATACTTTTTCCATTTGTTTTCTTTTGACTTTGGCACATTTTTTGCCATGCATAAGTTTTTTATTCTTATGTAGTCAAACATATTTTCTTTCATGTATCTAGAATTTAAGACATGGTTAGAAAGCCTTTTCCTATACTGAGGTTAGAGGGGAAGCCACTTGTATTTTCTTGAAGTATGTGCATATAGGTGATCTTCATTGCGGATTCTGTATTTGTACTAAAATGTATTTGTAACCCCAGGTTAATACTCGTGGTGCTCTTGCAGTCATTTACTGATATTTGCAAACTGGCACAAATTCGGGTCAGCCAGTGATCATGGGCCCAGCTGAGTTCGTACAAGGCGATGCTCTGCTTTCTTTCAGTGCTCGTATTGTAAACAGTGTCCTTTTCATATTTTTGTGCTTTTTGTTGGTGATTTTACTGTTTGACCCCAAAGTATGGTGCTGAATTTGTGTCTACAGAACTTCAGTTCTTAAGCACATGAATACCGTGATGTCCGTTAGGGAGAAAATAAGTGTATTAGATAGGCTTCATTTAGGTATGAGTTATAGTGCTGTGGTGGTGTGTTCAATGTTTATGACTCAACAACATACATTAAATAAGGTGTCTCTGAACAAAAACACATAAAATAAGTTATGTGTTGATCAGTTGATGAAATTATTATCAGAGGCTTGCAGGAATCTAACCCTTTGTTTGCCCTAGGAACAATCATTCAGTATTTGTGAATTCAAATACTTTGAATTAATTAATTCTGAATAAATTGCAGAAACTTTGTAGAACGTTGACATGAATGCCATGAATACCAAGAATCGACTCTAGTTTCGCTTTTTACTTTTTAATCTCTGATCTTTTGGGATTTGTGTGAATAATTTGTTGCAAGGATCTAGTTTTATCTTTTTCCAAATGGCTAAACAGTTGTTCCATCATTTTTCTTTGTTCCTTTCTTCCTCTCTTTTTCTTTCTTTCTTTCTAAAATTTACCTTAGTTGTAGTGATTTGAGATAGCACTTTTATTATTACTAAGTTTCTATATGTATTTAGCTCTGATTTCAGAGTCTCTTTAGTAGTTTATTTGTGTGCTGATACCTCATGTTTTAATTATAGATATTTTGTTTTATGTTCTAATTTTGGTAAGGCTAGTTCCCTCTCATACCTTTTCTTTTTTAGTGTTTTCCTGGATATCTTTACTTGTTTATTTTTCCAAGTTGTCTAGTCCCCAAAAAAGATTCTTAGTATTTTTATTAGGATTGTATTAAATTTAGAAGTTAATTCAAGGAGAACTTACAATTTTATGATGTTTAGTTATCCTGTCCAAGAACACCAGATATCTTTTTGTTTGTTCAAGTCTATTTTTGTGCCTGTTGAGTGTCTTAAAGTTTCTGTCATATAAGTTTTGCACATTTCTTGTTAATTTGTTTGTAAGCATTTTATCTTATTTGTTGTTATATTAAGTAGAGTTTTCTTGTCCACCATATCCTTTAACTATTTTTAGTATGCTTGCATATGAAGGCTATTGTTTTTTATATTTTAATTTTATATCTTTCTACCTTATTAAATTCTTTTATTGTTTTAATTAGTTTATCTTATTGATTTACTAAGATTTTCCATGTTCCCTCCTACATCATTTGAAAATAGTTGTTTAATTTTATTTTTCTCCAATTTATAAGCTTCTTGCCCATTTCATTGGCTAATACTTTCAGTCCAGTGTTGAATAGTAGTGGAGATAGTGGACACCCTTGCCTTGCATTTGATCACGCATCTCTAGTGTTTATTAAGTAAGATGTTGGCTTTAGGACTGAGATATGTATTATTTTATCAAGTTAATGAATGATGCTTTTATTTTGATATAGTAAGACTGCTAGAACTTCTAACTTAGTGCTGGGAAGATCTAAGTAGAGAGAGAGGAAATGAAGTTGAAATGGACAGAAGAAGGAAGCAAGTGAGAAAGGAAAAGGCTTTGGAATGATCAGTAAAACTGCTCAATGGGAAAGAGAATGCTGTTTTTAATAACAACACATCTCATTGTTCACTTGGTTAATTAATCGAAGACTGAATGTATGCACATTAAGATAGTAGAAATAATTCTAGAAATATTATTATCACTCTGCCTCTATTATATTCTTGGATTTTGCTGGTAGCTTGAGTAAATAAAATACTTATATGACTGTAACCCTGAAAATGGAGCTTTGCCTTGTTTTTGAACTTCCAGTTTTTCCAGATCTCTTCATAAGGCAATCATAAATGTTTATTGAATGCCTTATATTAGAATATATATTTATATATATGCACACGCACATATATTTACAGTACACGCACACACATACACATTGTCTAGCTTCAAGTGAGATTTAATCCAAAGGCTCAAATGATTTTATCCGAACTCAGTCTTCTTTCTCTTGATCTTTCTGTTCTACTTTTGTTAGTGTTCCCCTCATGCTCAGGGTCTGCTTTTGGCAGAATAGATTTAGATTTATGTCTTCACCTCTTTGTAGCTCCTGTACAAGTCCTTGGAGTTCATTCTGGCTGGACTAGCCCCATCATATGCCCACAGTGGCAGCAGGGTTTGTGGTTCCCGCTGGACCCCAATGGCACATTCCACTCCTTCTGATGGGGATGCAGGTTCCTCCCCAAAACACATGGTCTGAGAGACTGGAGGGGTAGTTTTCCAAAAGAATGGGGTATATTTATTGTAACAGAAGAAGGGAGGATTAGGTGCCAGTCAGGCAAAAAAGCAACAGCTGTTTGCTGCAATAACTGAGTAAAGTTTATTTGATGGACTCAAGTTTAGTAGTGAATGAAAAAGTTGTAGTAATTTGGAGAAAGGGAAATGCCTGAATGAAATCTTTGGACATAGACTCCTCACTGCTTGCTTCCTCCCTTCCTTTGGCAATAGCTTACTGTTTTCCCCCAGAACTGATTCCTCTAGCTTTATTGGATTCTTTCACCCTTGCTGGAGGGAAATGATATTGGCTAAGTAGTAAACTGGTCATGGAACAACAGACTGGTTCCAAATAGGAAAAGGAGTATGTCAAGGCTGTATATTGTCACCATGTTTATTTAACTTATATGCAGAGTACATCATGAGAAATGCTGGACTGGAAGAAACACAAGTTGGAATCAAGATTGTTGGGAGAAATATCAATAACCTCAGATATGCAGATGACACCACCCTTATGGCAGAAAGTGAAGAGGAACTAAAAAGCCTCTTGATGAAAGTGAAAGTGGAGAGTGAAAAGGTTGGCTTAAAGCTCAACATTCAGAAAACGAAGATCATGGCATCTGGTCCCAACACTACATGGGAAATAGATGGAGAAACAGTGGAAACAGTGTCAGACTTTGTCTTTCTGGGCTCCAAAATCACTGCAGATGGTGACTGCAGCCATGAAATTAAAAGACGCTTACTCCTTGGAAGGAAAGTTATGACCAACCTAGATAGCATATTCAAAAGCAGAGACATTACTTTGCCAACAAAGGTTCGCCCAGTCAAGGCTATGGTTTTTCCTGTGGTCATGTGTGGATGTGAGAGCTGGACTGTGAAGAAGGCTGAGCACTGAAGAATTGATGCTTTTGAACTGTGGTGTTGGAGAAGACTCTTGAGAATCCCTTGGACTGCAAGGAGATCCAACCAGTCCATTCTGAAGGAGATCAACCCTGAGATTTCTTTGGAAGGAATGATGCTAAAGCTGAAACTCCAGTATTTTGGCCACCTCATGCGAAGAGTTGACTCATTGGAGAAGACTCTGATGTTGGGAGGGATTGGGGGCAGGAGGAGAAGGGGACGACAGAGGATGAGATGGCTGGATGGCATCACTGACTCAATGAATGTGAGTCTGAGTGACCTCCGGGAGTTGGTGATGGACAGGGAGGCCTGGCGTGCTGCGGTTCATGGGGTCGCAAAGAGTTGGACACGACTGAGCGACTGATCTGATCTGATCTGAAGTAGTAAATGTGAAGATAAGCATCACGGTTCTGTTTTTCTGCAGCTTTAGTCCTGCCTCCCAGATCTGCTGCCAGAGATGAATAGAAGGCCTCCTCCCAGCTTTTCTTTCAACTTTAGGGGATGAAATGTGTCATTCTTACATAACACAGAGAATATTTATCATATGGCATTCTTGTACCACAGTATTGGTTCTTTTTTTTAGTGTCATCTAAAGTAACATGTATAAGTCTCTATCTTTCCTTTCTAGGGCTGCCAATACAAAAAAGTAATATTTCCTTTTGGAGCCTGAGGCTTGTTTTCCTCTTATTTATGGAGAATATGCAATTTAGATATTTGAATAGGAATAGCAGAAGCAGCCAAAAACTTTTCAATAGTCCAGTTAAAATACATAATAGCATATGTTTAAAGTAAATCTTTGGAATACAGATTGGAAAATCCTGGATATAGTCATATAGTATGTACCGCAAAGGCATGCCTTGCTAATAAGTACAAGTGGGAGGAAGCAGTACATATCCTACAAGGGGTCAGAGATTCCTACTAAGATGTTTCTCTGGCAGCCTTGTTCCCGTCTAGGTAGCTGAAGGACTAAAGGAATTTTCCAGTCTTGCTTAATCTACTGGCTTTTATTGAGTTAAATGCCATCACCTCTGCAGCCTCACATATTTGCATAAACACTCTCCTTCGGAATTTAAACAAAGAGTTATATATTTTCCTTTGTTAGAATGTAAGAAAAAAACTTGCAAAGCCTGGAAGTCTATGGAGGATTCACCTCATTTTAATCATAGACATGGACAAGGGGCAGTCTAACTTAAAGATGTGGACTTTGGCACCAGGCCAGCATGGATTTTAACCAGGTTTTTCATGGTTTGGATGTGTATCCTTAGACAAGTTGATTGTTGTAGGCCTCACTTCTCTTATATATGAAAGTTATTCATTTATTCATCCGACACGTTTGTTATTAAGTACTCTTCCAGTTAATGCATCAATAAACAAAACAATAAAGGTCTCTTCCTTTCTGCGCCTTACGTTGTAGTGGTGGGGAGAAGCAAGAAAGAGAAATTGTGTGTTCAAAAATCATAATTGCTGTAAGAAAGGAAAGAGAAGAGCAAGATCATGGAGAAATGGATTAGGGAAGAGAGTGGGTGCAGAAGTAGGGTAATCAGGGTTGGCATCACTGAGAAGGTAATGTTTGAAGTTGCCAGTGAAGTTTTAAAAGACGCTCTCTGCCTTGAGAACAGATTGTCAGGGGTTAAAAAAGCAGAGAGAATTGTTAGGAGGCTTTCATGGTAACCTCGGTGACCGAATGGTGACACAGTAGTAACACTGAAGATGGTGAGAATGGCTGAACTCTGTATCCATTTTGTAGGCTCAGCCAACAGAATTTTCTGATGGTTTAGCTATGTTGTGTGAGACAAGAAGAGGAACCAAGGCTTCTGACCTGAAGAACTGGATGGAGGAATTGTTAACTGACAACAGGAAGACTGTGGGTAGGGTGAGTTTTAGGGAAAAGATTAGAAGTTCAGTTCTGTGTATATATATATTGAGTTTGAGATGTCTTTAGGCATCCACATAGGCATAAGAACATATACCCACAGGTTGCTTGGGTGATTCAGTATGGTGACTATAAATCACTTAGCACAGTGCCTGACATAATTATCTGTATGAGATCAGAGAATATATTGCTACATGAAACAAGAAATCAGTTCAGTTCAGTCACTCAGTTGTGTCCGAATCTTTGAGATCCCATACAGTGCAGCACGCCAGGCCTCCCTGTCCATCACCAATTCCTGGAGTTTACCCAAACTCATGTCCATTGAGTCAATAATGCCATCCGACCATCTCATCCTCTGTTGTCCCCTTCTCCTGCCCTTAATCTTTCCTAGCATCAGGGTTTTTTTCAAATGAGTCAGCTCTTTGCATCAGGTGGCCAAAATATTGGAGTTTCAGCTTCAACATCAGTCCTTCCAATGAACACCCAGGACTGACCTCCTCTAGGATGGACTGGTTGGATCTCCTTGCAGTCCAAAGGACTCTCAAGAGTCTTTTCCAACACCACAGTTCAAAAGCATCAATTCTTCGGTGCTGAGCTTTCTTTATAGTCCAATTCTCACATCCATACATGACCACAGGAAAAACCATAGCCTTGACTAGAGGGACCTTTGTTGACAAAGTAATGTCTCTGCTTTTTAATATGTTGTCTAGATTGGTCATAACTTTCCATCCACGGAGTAAGCGTCTTTTAATTTCATGGCTGAAATCACCATCTGCAATGATTTTGGAGCCCCCCAAAATAGTCAATGACTGTTTCCACTGTTTCCCCATCTATTTGCCATGAAGTGATGGGACTGGATGCCATGATCTTAGTTTTCTGAATGTTGAGCTTTATGCCAACTTTTTCCACTCTCTCCTTTCATTTTCATTAAGAGGCTCTTTAGTTCTTCACTTTCTGCCATAAAGGCAGTGTCATCTGCATATCTGAGGTTATTGATATTTCTCCCGGCAGTCTTGATTCCAGCTTGTGCTTCTTCCAGCCCAGCATTTCTCATGATGTACTCTGCATATAAGTTAAATAAGCAGGGTGACAATATACAGCCTTGATGTACTCCTTTTCCTATTTGGAACTAGTCTGTTGTTCCATGTCCACTACTAACTGTTGCTTCCTGACCTGCATATAGGTTTCTCAAGAGGCAGGTCAGGTGGTCTGGTATTCCCATCTCTTTCAGAATTTTCCACAGTTTGCTGTGATCCACACCGTCAAAGGCTTTGGCATAGTCAATAAAGCAGAAATAGATGTTTTTCTGGAACTTTCTTGCTTTTTTGATGATCCAGCAGATGTTGGCAATTTGGTCTCTGGTTCCTCTGCCTTTTTTAAAACCAGCTTGAACATCTGGAAGTTCACGGTTCACATATTGCTGAAGCCTGGCTTGGAGAATTTTGAGCATTACTTTATTAGCATGTGAGATGAGTGCAATTGTGTGGTAGTTTGAGCATTCTTTGGCATTGCCTTTCTTTGGGATTAGAATGAAAACTGACCTTTTCCAATCTTGTGGCCACTGCTGAGTTTTCCAAATTTGCTGGCATATTGAGTGCAGCACTTTTACAGCATCATCTTTCAGGAGATTTGCAATAGCTCCACTGGAATTCCATCACCTCCCCTAGCTTTGTTCGTAGTGATGCTTTCTAAGGCCCACTTGACTTCACATTCCAGGATGTCTGGCTCTAGGTCAGTGATCACACCATCGTGATTATCTGGGTCATGAAGATCTTTTTGTACAGTTCTTCTGTGTATTCTTGCCACCTCTTAATATCTTCTCCTTCTGTTCGGTCCATACCATTTCATAACAAGTTGCAAAACCAGATATTCAGGGGGAAAGGGCTCATTGACTATAATAGCAAAATGATAAATAATAGTTTGGAAGGCTGAGGAAATGTCTCCGAAAATGAAAGTCAGAGGGATGCAAAAGTCATAGAGAATCCATGTAGGAGGTCTAACTCCTTCCTAATAGGACTCTTAGAGACACAGACCAAAGAACATGAAAAGAGGAAATTATGAGTGAAATAGGACAAGAAAAAATTCCAGAACCGAAGGACAAGAATTCCTAAATGGAAAGTGTTCAGCACTAAGAATAGGGGTTTGAGTGGGGTGGGAAGAAATATAGTACCAAGACATTTTAGAGCAGCAGAGAGAAGCAGCAAGTCACAAAGAAAGGATTAGAAATTAGCAGATTGTCAGCCTTTTCAAAAGTAATACAGGATGCAAGTAGATAATGGATTAGTACCTTTAAGGTTCTGAAGGAAAATGATCAAACATAGATTTCTATGTTCAGCCAAACAGTTAGTTATAAGGATAAGGTGACAATATTTTCCAACGTGCAAGGTCTCAGAAAATTTATCTCCTAATACATCCTTCCTTGGGAAGCTATTAGGAAAATAGGATATAGCAGTAGAGAGACATAAAGGAAATTCCTAGAATGATGATGAAATAAAGTCCAGGATAACAGCTGAATAGCAGGTCTAGAGGTTAAGGTAAATACAGTTAGGGCAGAAGGATGTAAGACCCAGGGAACATGTCTCTAAGAAGAAGATTGAACTGACATTTGATGTGTTTGACTTTTCTGAAGGAGATTCATAGCTCTTGCAGAGAGCTAGGGGATAAACTGTTCCCAGCTTAAAGCAACTTACACTGCAGTGTGGCATATGCACAAGGAAGTAGGTAATTACTGTCGTCTGTGAAGGTTTGGAAAGCTTAGTACCCTTCTCCTAGACCACCCGTAGTTGGAATGTGGGTTTAGAAGTCTAGTATTTAGCTCCTTCAGCATCTGTAATTGAACTGTCAAACCAACAGCTTGAAGCTGACTGTTGGACTAGCTAAAAAATCATTCCACAGTCTAGGAAAGAAAGTCTTTTTCTTTTTCAGGGGATGGGCAGGGAAAACTATTGCTTATTATTAGTTGAAAAAATTTAAAATATATTTATGTATATTTATAATCATTTATCAGTTTTTATTTTTGTATGTATGACACTATATGTAAGAATGTCGTGTTTTTACAATAGGTGTGGAATACTACAAGAGAAAAAACTTTCAATTGTCAATTTAGGTATAAAAAGCAACTGAATATTTTATATAATAATTTATTTTATCCTCCCAAGATAACTTATACCCCATTGACTTCTGCCTATAAAATAATGTTCTCCCAATATAATAGTGACCTTTTTTGTGTGTGAAATTCTTCACTATAAAGTTATTTTATAGTTGGAGATTGATTGCAAGCAAATTCAAATTTTACTGTTTGGCTTAGACTTTGCATTTTTTGGTACGCTTTGGCTATTTTTTGTGTCACATAAGTATTTCTCAATATAAATATGGAATGATATTTATGTCTTATCTAATTTCTCAGTCACTGCTGCAATCCATGGGGTTGCAAAGAGTCACACATGAATGAGCAACTGAATAGCAACTGTTAACATATATACTGTGCAGATGTATAGAGTGAGTATATAAAGAAAAATTGCAAGGGGAGAAAAAGATAATCAAAATGAAGTTTATTATTTTAAAGTTTTAATACTATGTAAGATTTTTATAGTAGTTAAGTTGCTATAAAATATGGTCATCTGTAATATATGACCTGGGAACATCAGTTAATCTGCTAGGAACACAGGAAAAGTTAGGACGTTATTCCTGCCCTCTGATAATTCTTAGTCCTAAAGAAATTAATTTATAAACAAGTAAATGTAATAAAATAGAGGGTTGTTGATGCATTGTGCTAAGTTGCTTCAGTCGTGTCTGACTCTTTGTGACCCTATGGACTGTAGCCTGCCAGGCTCCTCTGTCCATTGGATTCTCCAGGCGAGAATACTGCAGTGGGTTGCCATGCCCTCCTCCAGGGATCTTCCCGACCCAGGGATAGAACCCATGTCTCTTATGTCTCCTTCATTGGCAGGTGGGTTCTTTACCACTAGCACCGTCTGGGAAGCCCAAATAGAAGGTTAGAAGTACTTTAAATGATATTTACCAAATGAGTAAAGAGAGAAAATCATCCCAAGAAAAGTATGGATTAAGAAGACAGATATGGAGATGCAGTACTATTTGTGGAAATGGCAAACTTTTTGTTTGTGGCGTAGATTAAGAGGAAGGACCTGGGAAATACATGAGCTCCATCTTATAGAGCAGGCCTGCCGTACTCAGAGATTTAATTATTTCGTCCTAGGACAGTGTTTCTCAAATTTATGTGATCATAGGAATCATGTAGAAAGTTAAAGCAAAGCAGAACAAGAAAACCTCTAAAGTTCACCCTTGACCTGACAAATCAGAATCCTCAGCGGAGGTCTGGTTTAATGTGTCTGGTGCTGCAGACCTAACTGGCACAGCAGAACTGCAGTTCATCGGTATTTCTTAGTTGTTATTCGGTCGCTCAGTGTCCACCTCTTTTGCAATCCCATGGACTGTAGCCCACCAGGGTCCTCTGTCTGTGGGATTTCTCTGGCAAGAATACTGGAGTGGGTTGCTACTTCCTTCTTCAGTGGATCTTCCTGACCCAGTACCCGGTCTCCTGCTTGGTAATCAGATTCTTTACCACTGAACCACAGGGGATACCCATTTCTTGGTTAACTTTCAGGTTTTCCAGTTTTTTTATGTGGTTCCTCTGGATAAAGGGAGCTCAGACCACTAGGGGGTGCTTTGTAATTAGAAAATGCAGGTCCTCCTTTGCTACCACTGGGGTCAGTGTAGCAAAGCAGTGGCCAGTCAGAAGAGTTGGTGCCAGTCCTAAGACACATTTAAAATAAGAGAGAAAAGAAGAAAGGAAGAGATGACGATAGCGAGAAAAGAAGTCGAAGGGCAAGAAGAGAGAAGAGGAGAAAGTAAACAGGTATACTTGTGAAGGAGGTTGTCAAATACCATCAGTAATTACCTCAGGAAAATGGCTCCTATGCCGCTTGTTGCTGATTTATTTCTGTGTTTATTCATTTGACTCTCATTTAGTGAGAATCAACTGAGGATAACATGGTTATCAAGATGTTCTCCCTACTCTCTGAGAGTTTATAAAGGTAAAGGGAGCTTAAAAAATCTGAACTTAAAATCTTGACCCTTTCTTTGTGGAGTATGTTAATATGGAAAAGAATACTTTAAAATTTTAGTTTTGTTTGTTCCATATCCTGTGTTTCATTCCCCTACTGGAGAAAACCTTTTCTAGAATTTCAAAGAAATTTTTCTGATAAAAAGTATTTGAAAATTAGCTGCTTGAGGTCTAATTTTTCAGAAATTCAGAGCATGTAGTTCATTACTGGGCTGTTATTGACAGGTGAGGGAGTGTGGAGGTGTCCAAGTGTGTTGAATAAATGATGGGTTCAGAGAGGGCCCTCAGTAGCCAGCTCCTGATTAGAGTCTGCAGCCTTCCTGGCTCGTTCCAGAATTCAGGCTTCTGACCTGGAGCACTCTCCCAACAGCCCAGTATTCCCTCCTCAGCTATAGCACACTGCTGCCATTGCCTGTTTACAAGGCTTTCTGTGTGTCTCCATAGTGGTGAGTTCTTCTATGGTAGACTATGTGTCTAATTTAACTCATTTATGTAATCCCAATGTTTGGCAGGTGTGAGTGTTCAACAAATTTTGGTTGAAAGGGTGAGTAAATCGTATTTGGTAGTGAACTTGGTAAAAGATAGATTCCTAATAGGGCTCCCTTCTACCAGAGGTGTTTTTTGAATATGCCAGAAAGCCCTTTCTTTAACACTTTTCATATGCATGAGAGAGTGTGTAGACTTGAAGTATAAGATTAGAGTACACTTTCAGAGATAACCAAATGATGCACCCTTCATCAGATAGATGGATTTATCAGTCCAACTCAAATTTTAATGTTGGATTCTGTTGCTTCACCATAGGTAAATAGCCCAGCCTTAGTTCTCTATATTTCTAATATAATAGAGACTGATGGCACCTATTATTAATACTTCAGGCTCTAGGGTTTGCTGAGGACCTTGTCTTACAAAGATGTGCATTGAAGTTGTCAAAGTTGAGTTGAGGAGTAAAAGACAGGAAGACAGATTTCACAGTGGGTGAATTCTACTCCCTCAGAGGTCAGTGACAGAAGATCAACATCTGTTGAATTCGAGAAGTTTACTATTCAATAATGCACATCTGAAATAGATGTATCATTACAGACCTCAAATTGCTTGTTGTTTTATAAAGAACACATTACAGAAAGCCTTCAAATAACAGAAATGTTTTTAAAACAGCTTTATTGAGATATAATTCACATATCATACAGCTCACCCTTTTAAAGTAGATAAGACTGTTTTATTTTTTTTTAGCATATTCACAAATTTGTGCAACTGTCACCACTATCTTATGCCCAAACATTTTCATCACCTCCCCAAAGAAACCCCATACCTAGTTAACAGTCACTCTCTGTGACTGTGAGAAGAGAATAATTATTTCCCTCTTTTGTGGTTCAGGCAGTGTATGCTTTTAGAAATACAGCTGAAAACAAAACAAAAAGCAACAAAGGACCAACTGGTTCCAGCAGGGATGGCAGTAGTTCAGCTCTAGTCAAATCATTATCAGAGCAATATCCTCACAGTTGATCAATATCATAGTGCTGCAAGCTGTTATCTGTCTTTGACTGTAGGTTCAGTGAGAGTTGAACCTCAGTGAGAGTTGCCCTTGGGCTACCGAACGCCTAATTTAGATGATGAAGGGGAGGTATGAGGAGAAGATGTAATGTCTGTGTCAAGGTTTTCTACTAGTCATGGGCGAGTGAACTGCTCTGATGAACATGAGCATGGAGTGACACGGTAGGGTGGTTGTGATCACTTGCACATCTTTTTGGTGGAGTCTCATCCTGTGATCAAGAACAGTCTTGGTCCCCTTACGACACTTTTAGCTTGATATCAAAGTGTAGTGGTAACAGTGAAGATATTTTAAACTCAACTGAGATAAATTAAGAAATGGTCATATGTAGCAAGTGAGAAGGCGAAGGCACTCCACTCCAGTACTCTTGCCTGGAAAATCCCATGGACAGAGGAGCCTGGTAGGCTGCAGTCCATGAGGTCGCTAGGAGTCGGACATGACTGAGCGACTTAACTTTCATTTTTCACTTTCATGCACTGGAGAAGGAAATGGCAACCCACTCCAGTGTTCTTGCCTGGAGAATCCCAGGGATGGGGGAGTCTGGTGGGCTGCTGTCCATGGGGTCGCACAGAGTCAGACACGACTGAAGCAACTTAGCAGCAGCAGCAGCAGCAGCAAGTGATAGATACAGATGAATGATTTTTTTTTCTTCTTTTTTTCGTGGAGTGTTTGAAAAAGAATACTAAGAGTCTTCTGAGAATGATGTTCAATGTCCCGAAACTTTTCCTGGAACCACCTATCAAAACCGTTATGGATTCTTGACCAAGACTTCTCAGCTGTATTAATGTGAAAAGGTTTGGGTTTGGTAAAGTAGCCTGGCATATGCTGCAGTATTTAAAATTTTTTTTTAATTTTTTTTTTTTTTAAATAATAGCACTAATTCCAGATTATAGGTGCACTTGTGTGAACAGTTCCCTAAACTTTTCTTTCTAAAGTGTAAATTGTTAAGTCTTTTGGAATAACAGTACAGTTGTCTCTTTAGAAAGATCCTTTAGATTGATGTCTTATGACTGGTCTAAGTTCTTCTGGCACATTCTGACTCCTTTTTATACCCAGAGAGATATTTCTTTCTTCTTAATCTATGCTTTGTTCAGAATAAAGAAATGTCAGAGAAGTTCTCTAACATACTTTTAGAAGAGGTTGCACAATAAAATTTTGAATCCAGAATGGCATAAACTGTCTACTTTTGCTGTTCTGGGCTGATGGACAAATTTGTAATCAACCGTTTTGCATAATGGTCATGTAATTGAAGTTGTAGGTTTAACCTTAAGAACACAACCTCAAAGACACCTGTGTTCAGTAAGTAATGTTTAAGGTGATTGTGAAACTCTTTGCTGTCAAATAGTGGGGACTTCTGTATCAGTTTGGTTTGCTTTGCAGACGATGCTGTCTTTAAGTAAAAAACAGTTGACACCTCCATGTCACATTGGCATGTCTGGTTAAAGGTAGCTCAAATACATATGAAACTTTTGTGTGTGATAACGTGCTCTCCAAGTAAGGAGTCAGCACTGTATGACTCTAGAGGAATTGTCTCATTTGATAATTTCAGTACCACCCAGGATTTTAGCTAGTATGTGATGAGGTCATGTAGTGACTGTTATTATATATTGATTCAGAGTCTAGGAAGATAATTGATAAACTTGGTCCTTGGTTCCCAGAGGTCTGTCATAGAAGAATGGCAATGATTAAAGAAGCAATCTTTATTGTTGCTGACCAGCTCTACTGTGGAACATTTAAGACATTGGGGCTCTGATGTGAAAGATGAATTGAAAAATAAGTATTTAGCACTTATTCTATGCCCATAACTTTGTTAGGTACTGGTAAGTTAGAGACATAATTTCTGATCATGAGGTACTTAAATTTAGGGGAAGATAGGCAAAAAGATACTCCTTTTTTTAAAAAAATACATTGAGATAATGGTTTCCCTGGTGTCTTAGATGGTTAAGAATCTGCCTTACCATGCAGGAGACCCCGGTTAGAACTCTGGGTCAGAAAGATCCCTTGGAGAAGGGAATGACCACCCACTCTGGTATTCTTGCCTGGAGAATTCCATGGACAGAGGAGCCTGGTGAGCTACAGTTCATGGGGTTGTCAAGAGTTGGACAAGACTGAGTGACTAACACTTGAAGGACTTTACTTTTTCTTCCCTCCCCATTGTGGGATCATGCACAAAGAGGGATTAGCAAATGCATTAGAATATGCCATCAGTTGTAAAAATTATTTTATAAGAGGCAAGAACAAAATAAATGCATTACTCAGAATATTGATGATCTTTGGGAGGGAGACAGAAGAATGGAATTCAAGAGGAGCCGATGTGTAACTTCATTGGGATTGGGAATATTTTGGTTCGTAAATTGGGTGATGGGTCCATGGGTATATATTTTATCATTATGCTTCAGTAACCTACATAGTTTACATATTCTTTTATATCTATTAAATGGTATATAAGTTAAAACAATCAAGATATTTTAGTAAACATTTCCCAATCTTAATTCATTAGAAGTATTTACTTAGGATAAATTATGGGAGAAAGACTGAACTCAGCCAGACTTTCTCTGAACAGTATCTATTCATCCACTCATCCTTTTTTTTTTTTACTTTAATTTTTTGAAATATAATAAAAATAATGTAGATTTTTCTCATATGACCTGAATGTCCTATTTCTGTGCTCCCTAAGGTTCCATGTACTCTGTGTAGAACCCAGTTTATAAGTCAAAAGGATTCTGTCTGGACTGGCTGGCTAGACATTTAAGTATTCATTACCTCTGTTTGTGCATGTGTGTGTACGTGTGTGTGTGTGTGTATATTTAGTGATGTTTGTGCATGACTTAGCTAGGGATTTTGAAGTATTTGTAGGGTTTTCCTATTTGCTGGGTGGTTTTAGAATTGAGAGCCATCAGTAGAAAGAAAATAAAGAAAAATACTATTTCTTCTTTCATCTATGTCCTGTATCATACAAGTGTTGGCTGAAAATAGCACCAATTTTCTGGGAAAGGTCATGCCTGAGACTTTTCTCACCCTTTACCCCTACCCTCCAATTCATGTTTCCTTCTTACAATGTGGTCACGCGCTTGCCCAAGTCGGGCTTATGAACCGTGTAGAATATTTGTGCAGTTTTGTTTTTTAAGCCCTGCACTGTGCACATGATGCAGTATTTAATTTGGAATGGACCCTGAGTTTAGTCACACGTGCTTCTTGTGGTGTTTATCTTGGAATCCACAAGTAGGAGGGAGGTATTTTTGCATTTTATACATCTGGACATTGTTCATGATCCTCTTGTGACTTGGGAATTCTGTGTGGGGCAAAATCCAAAGAATAGCATTAAAAATAACATGGAGCTATTATGACATCTGAGTAAAAATCCTTGAGAATGCCCTTCTAATCCCAACAGAGTTTGATCTTGATGGTGTGTGTGTGTTAGTCATTCAGTCGTGTCTGACCCTTTGCAACCCCATGAACTGTAGCCTGTCAGGCTCCTCTGTCCATGGGCTTTCCCAGGCAAGAATACTGGAGTGGTTTGCCATTCCCTTCACCAGGGGAATCTTCCCGACCCAAGGATTGAACCCAGGTCATCTGCATTGCAGGCAGATTCTTTACCATCTGAGCCACCTGGGAAGCCCTTGATTTTGAGAGTGAGCTTTTTCAATTGTGCACTTCACTGTTGGCCTGAGTAGATTGCTGGGGTTATGCTTACCTGACACCTTTGCATGGAGACTAATGCACTGCCAGGCTTTCTGAAAGTCTACTGCACAGGTAGCCTTTTGGGAGGGGAAGATTCTGCCTTGATGGTGCATGGGGTAAGACAGATGAAGTAAGTTCTGCTTACTGCTCCAGTGTTTCTACCATTCTCTTACTCCACGGGGATCTTAAGATGATGATGACCTGTGAGTGTCTTTGCAGTCGTTCCCTTAATCTTGCCTCATTCCATGTAGTTTAGAGCTAAAGGTTGATCCGACACCACCTCGGGCTGTGTCAAGACTAGGGATGGGAGTCGGGGGAGGGTGTTGGGGGGTGGGTGGGGGAGGCAGGGAGGTGCATCCGGTGAACTTATCCTTTCCTTGATTATATATGGAAAGTTGTTTTCAACAGGATTGGACAGATACAGTACATCGCCTCCTCCTTTTGGCTAGGGTTTTGCTAGGATGGCAAAAGTGAGAAGGGATATATAGAAGCCTTGCTGCTCTTTGAGTGAGTTTGCATATGGACAGTCTTGCTTTTTGGCTCCAGTCTAGTTTTTTTTCATTCCCATGTCTCATCTTTTATGCAGCTGCAGAGAGCAGGCTCGGAAAGCGGAAAGAAAGCTTCAAGCAAATTTGCTCTTGAATACAAGAAAGAGTCATTTTTCTGGGTCAGAGTACAGATTCAACTGAGGAGGAAGCTGTTTGCCTTATCTCTTTCTGAGTGAGGGCTGTTAGCTTTTTCCCTTCAAATGTAATAAAAAGGGGGAAAAGCTGATAAGGTAGTTGGATCTGCTAGTTATAATTTATATAGAATTTTCAAATGTACTTAATAAGGTTTATCATATGATTATAAAAGAAGTAAATACTTGGAGGGCAAAGGTCAGCCTTTGCTTGAGGTTTCAGAAAGAGTGGAATATGGGGTGGTTGAGTGCTTGAATAGAACTACTGAAGTAGGAGCTGTTTCTCTTTGCTGGTTTCTTTGGCCTTTGCTTTGGGAACTTTTTCCTCCTTACTTTCCTAATGCATTTTGCAACTTTCAGTTAAAAAATATCCACCAGAGTTTAAGCTTTTAGCAAATAAACACGTCCTGGTCCTACGATGGGAATCACAACATAACTGAGAATGGCTTGACTTCAGCTGGAGAGAGGTTAATCCTTGGAACTCCGAGGGTTGATACCAAGATCGTGCTTGTTTAATGTTTTAATGACTCCAGAAGGAAATGGTGAAATCTGCTGATGACACCAAATAGTTTTTGCTGATCCAAACAGGAATTTCTGGGAAGCTTCTTCATAGTATTTGGAAGACTGGAAGAATTGGGCAATGTGGTAGCAGACACACCAAACTTGAAGTGAAGGTTTATGTGAAGTAGCAGGAGTAACGTCAGTTTGTCGAAGCTACAAAGCCTGCCAAATCCTCCAAGGGGAAGACTGCGGGGTCCCTATAAAGGACTTGGCTTTGATTCCTCTCATGAAAGGAAGATTTAGAACAAAGCATATTTTGATATATAGAAAATGAAAACTACTGTGGTAATAGTTGTAATTATAAAGCATAGTGATTTAAAGATATGGTGTCCAAGTTTCTTTTCTAGTGCCAGCAGTAGTATATCCACATAAGTGCTGTTTTCCCTCCAAATGCTCATGGAAGACTATATACTCATTTTATGCGTGCTCCTTTTTGGGGAAATAGTTCCGAGTATATATCCTTTTCACTATTTTCTGGGGTGGCAGGTCTTAATTTTTTAGGTTTATTTTTGATTTTTGATGTAGCCAGTGGTCAAAGGAGTTCCCAGGTGGCTCAGTGGTGGTAAAGAATTTGCCTGCCAATACAGGAGATGCAGCACATGTGGGTTCAATCCCTGGGTTGGGAATATCCCCTGGAGAAGGAAATGGCAACCCACTCCAGTATTCTTGCCTGGAAAATTCCATGGACAGAGGAGGCTGATGGGCTACAGTCCATGGGGCCACAGAAAGTTGGACACGACTGAGTGACTGAGCAAACTACACACACCAGTTGTACAGGGTAATGGTTTGATATATGTATATAGTGTGAAATGATTACCACAATCAAGTTAACACACCCATCATTTCACATAGTTACTACTGTTTTATGTTTGTTGAGAACACTTAAGATTTACTTTCTTAGCAAATTTCAAGTATGTAATGCTGTATCTCTAAGTATAGTCGTCATATTGTACATTAGATCCCCAGAACTCATCCATCTTATTACTGTCCCTTTGTCAAGCATCTCCCCATTTTCCCCCACTCCAGCCCTGACCAACTACTATTTTGCTCTCTGTTTCTGTGAGTTTGACATTTTTAAATTTCACATATGAGTGAGATCATACAGTATTTGTCTTTCTCTTTCTGAATTATTTAATTTAGCAGAGTGTCCTCCAGGTTCATCCACGTTGTTGCAAATAGCCAGACTATTTAGAGTAAGTTCTTGATTGATTTATTTCCCAAATGTCACTCAAATAGATATGTAATGATAGTGTTGTTAAAACATTTGTTTCATTACATTATAGATACACCATGTTTATAAGTGACCTTCTCTTTTTAAAATTCTTAGAACTCTGTGTCCCCCAACTGTACTCTTAAGGAGGAATGAAGAGATTTAATAGTAACTGGAGATTCATTTAATACATTGATATTTTGTCATTAAAACTTCCATCTGTATAATTAAAAAAGACCCTGTGGGTTAATAAATCAGACAGTCACTGTCACAGAGGCTCTGGGCTAGCTGTCTATATCCATCCATCCATCTATCTGTTCATTTACTTCACAAGAATAGTCATAGACCCTTACTTCAAGATTTTTTTTCTCCCTGACATGGTGGTAAATTCATGTGAAGCAGATAGCAGTGAGTTGTACCGGTGTCAGTGGAGTAAGTCAGTGGTTTTCAGACTTTGTCTGTGGATGTATTTTGATTAAATGAGGGCAGGATGGGAACAGTGCTTAATTTTTGTCTTCTCTTTTCCCCCTCAATGAGAATTCATGGAGTAACTTTTGAAAAATCACAGGTACAGAGAATAAGTTATCTGGAAGATCAGAAAAGAGTTTGTATACAGAAAGCAGTGAGGGAGGCTTACTTCATTTCTTCCCTACTCTTCTAAGATTATTAAAACAGAATTAAGAATTTCTATTTATCAATCTTATACTTTTGTATCTTGAAAATCAGTAAAACACAAAATCCAAATTTATGACAGTTTCACCATCATAGTTCTCTGTGTGTAAACTGTTTAAAATATGAGAAAAGTAAGAACATTTAATTTAAGAACAGATGGATAGTGCAAACATAATCTATGTCTTAGAGCTCTATTGTTCTAAATTCTGGGCCCCAGACTGACTGTGTCAAATTTGGCAAGGCTTTCAAATTTCAGCTCAGACATAATGAATCAGAATCTCCAGAGTAAGGCCCAGGTATTTAAAAAAGTTCTTTGCATTAAAATAACACCTCTGGAAAAACAGATGTATATGAAAAAAGCCTATAGGGAGAGATAATGATGTTACAATGTATTAAGGTAAAGTGTTGTAGAGTTTGTCCTATGGAGTTCTGATGACAGAAGGTTGATTAATCATTATTTGAACCAACTTATAGTAATAGCTTGATATCATGGTAAAGAGATGGGTTCTAGACCCGGAATGTCTGGATTTAAACATAGTTTGATGACACTTAGTTGTGCTACTTTGGGCAATGTTTGAATAACTCCTTTGTGCCTCAGTTTCCTTATCTGTAAAATGGAGATAATACTAATGACAGCTGTCTCAAAGGATTATTGTGACAATTACTTGAGATATTGAGTCAAAAGCACTTAAAACACTATTTGGCACACAGTAAACTTTCAGTCCAATTTCATGGATCACAGCCTTGTGGTGAAAGGGCTTGTGACCCTGATGCTGGGAAAGACTGAAGGCAAAAGAAGGGGGCGGCAGAGGATGAGATGGTTAGATAGCATCACCAACTCAATGGACATGAATCTGAGCAAACTCTGGGAGATAGTGGAGGACAGAGGATCTTGGTGTGCTGCAGTCCATGGGGTCACAAAGAGTCAGACACAACTTAGCAACTGAACAACAACAAAAACTGTCAGTCAGACTTTGCTACTATTATGACTTGTTCTTCTAATACACAGGAGTAAGTGTTTGGTCCCTACTGTGATACCTTCTTATAGTGAGTTTAGGCCTACTAATTAGAAAGTGAAAAGAAAGCAGGAAAAATGATTGTACAGATATGAAAGAGTGTGTGTGTGTGTGTGTGTGTGTGTGTGTAGGTAGGCAGTTACACTAAGTATATGTATAAAAATATGTAATGGGGAAAAAAGCACACCCTCTAATTTTTTTGGAATAGAATTTTAAAGTAACAGATTCTTAGTTTACTACATTTTGCATTTCTCCAGCACTCTGATAAAATGAACAAAAAATGATGTGATCCTGACAGACACAGTAGATGGCGCTTTAGACTTAATTTTTAAAGGAACTGGCACCAGAAGGAAAAAGAAAACTAAAGCACATTTTAATGGACTTTTTAAAAGTTTCACCACCAGGACAATTTCATCTTAGGATACATACCTTTAAGAAGTAAAGATTTTTTTTTTTGTTTTTGACAGTGCTGGATAATAATTTTAGCAAAAATAAATTTCCCAGTTGCTATGTTTGTGCCAGGTTTGTCACTTGGAAAATGTTAGTTGTGTCTTAAGCCACAAATATATAAGGAAATAGTTTTCTTTTGAAACACTGAGATTTATGAGATTTCCCCTGCTCTTTTTCTCTATATTTAATATTTCTTTTCCTAGTTTTTTTGGGATCCTTTATAATTATTAACTATAAAAATGTCATAAAATTAATTTGAATCACATTCATTTATAATGTAGTTATATTTAAAAATTCAGCTACAGTCATCCTAACAGGCCTCAAAATGCAGGTCTCCTTTAAAGGATAATTATAGTACTTTTGTTACTACTATGTTATACTTTGTGTACTTGATCTTAGTTAATCTTAGCAATAACTCTATCAGGATTGCTGTTCTCTCTTTTTAGATAAATAAACTGTCTCCAAGATGTTTTGTAACTTGTTGAGCTCACATACTTAGTGGTAGAAGTAGTAGCCGGTTTAAAAGTTTCATCAGTGCCGTATAGGTGTATTTTTTGAGCAACTGCTGTGTGTTAGGCTTGCTAAGCACTGGGCGTAGTATAGTGACCAAACCCTGCCCTTCTGGACCTTGCAGATTGTTAGCTATTTGATAGCAACTCTTTGAAGTCTACAAGATTGGGAATATGCAGAGATGTATTTCAGAGTCACTGTGATTTTTAGGTAGATCAGGGAGACCTTAACCAGAAAGACTCATGCCTAGCTTGAACATACTGCTATACTGAAATACTTCTTCAGGCATACTGATTCTAGCCAAGGAAAGAGCAAAATCTCCCTTCTCTCTACAACTCTGGACAGTTAAATTATAAATCAAAAAATGAAAAAAATAAAACCAACAAATAAAACCCACCATAAAAATCACCGTACACTGATTTCCAGATATGGGACAGATAGAATAAGGAAAATATAAGTGTACTAGAATGTCAAAATTTTCCTTTGGTTAAATGGTATTGAAACATATAAGGCAAGAAAATGTCAGTGATAGTCTGAGAGAATAATGGACTTTGTGCGCAGTAAGACTATGGTAACTTCTAGATGGTTTCACTTGTGCTATTTGGTGAAATGTTTTGATGTACAACCAGTCTGTGCTTAGTCGCTCAGTTCTGTCCAACTCTTTGTGATCCCATGGACTGTAGCCCGCCAGGCTTCTCTGTCCATGGGGATTCTCCAGGCAGGCATACTGGAGTGGGTTGCTATGCCCTCCTCCAGGGGATCCTCCCAACCCAGGGATCGAACTAAGGTCTCTTGCATTGTAGGTGGATTCTTTACCAACTGAACCACCAGGGAAGCCCAGCCAGTCTAGTGATAACCAAACTGCCAAGTATCCCTTTCACTTTGAGATGTTTAACATTTTTCTTTTAACTGATTTTTTTTTTTTTTTAAAGTTTTGCTCTATTATTTTCACATATGATCCCAAGCTCCTATGCTAGAGAAAGGTATGTAATTGATGAGGAAACAGACCAAGAATTTTAAACTAAGGTCCATAACTGGGCTTCAGAAAGTCTTCAGAATTCCTGAAATTGTATGAAATATTGTGTGTAAGTACTCAGGAATGTTACTTTAGGAAGAAACTCCATAGCATTCACAAAATACTTAAAGACTTCTATGACTATTAAAAAAGTTAAGAATTACTGTAACTAGGACTTTAGTCAAAGAAGTTTGCTAGATTCACTCCAGTTCAGCATCATGAAAAGAGAGGTATCTTCCCAAACAGCATCTTAGAGAAGGAGGGGCTGTTTTGTTCCTTGAAGGAATTGCAGTTTTGAGACTCTGAGTAAATTTGGGATTTGAAGGTATCTGTTTATCAATGGAGTTTTAGAACTCTCCACTCTGAGTGGGGTATCCTGATTTCAATTGGGGGATACCTTTTGGGGAATTGGAAAATGCTTCTTTTCAATATAATCTTTTAGTCAAATAATTCCCAGGTAGCACAGTGGTAAAGAATCTGCCTGCCAGTGCAGGAGATCCAAGAGACTGGGTTTCAATCCTTGGGTTGAGAAGTCCCCTGGAGTAGGAAACGGCAACCCATTCCAGTATTCTTGCCTGGAAAATCCCATAGACAGAGGAGCCTGACGGGCTGCAGTCTATGGGGTTGCAGAGTCAGACACAACTGAGTATGCATGCATGGACATTTTTTTTTTTTGAAAATGAAATAGAAAGGTAGTAGCAAATGAAAAAAGTTGTTAGATCTCGGTGGAATAAATAACTGAAGAAATTAATTCCTAAATCTTTAAATTTCATCACAGGTTAAAGATATTCCTTTAGTTCAAAGTCTTTGGTGTAAGTTCTTTGATAATACAAATTGACTTTTTTGGGGACACAGGTTTAAGAGGATAGGAGATATGTATAGGAGATGTGTATAGTTCTTCTTTTTTCCCTATCACCTCTCTTATCTTAACCTTTGCATATATTTTGCTGAAGATCAGGTAGTTATAACTTACAGTTAGGGTTTCCCAATTAAGCTGTTACCTGTGATTCATATTTAAAAGCAGAGACATTACTTTGCCAACAAAGGTCTGTCTAGTCAAGGCTATGGTTTTTCCAGTGGTCATGTATGGATGTGAGAGTTGGACTGTGAAGAAAGCTGAGTGCCAAAGAATTGATGCATTTAAACTGTGGTATTGGAGAAGACTCTTGAGAGTTCCTTGGACTGCAAGGAGATCCAACCAGTCCAACCTAAAGGAAATCAGACCTGGGTCTTCATTGGAAGGACTGATGTTGAAGCTGAAACTCCAATACTTTAGCCAACTGATGCGAAGAGCTGACTCATTGGAAAAGGCCCTGATGCTGGGAAAGATTGAGTGCAGGAAGAGAAGGGGACAACAGAGGATGAGATGGTTGGATGCAATCACTGACTCGATGGACATGAGTTTGGGTAAACTCTGGATGTTGGTGATGGACAGGGAGACCTGAAGTGCTGCAATCCATGGGGTTGCAAAGAGTCGGACGCAACTGAGCAACTGAACTGAACTGAACTGAACTGTGGTTTTAGATAGTTGAATCAAAAAGTAGAATTAGATTTCTTAATTTGATATATTTGTCTTTTATTTTTATCTAATAATTTTTTGATCAAACTGATCTTTTAATTCTAACACTGTCACACATAATAATAGTACCTATCAAATAGGATATGGTGAAGATTATGGTGAAGGGTAGACTGAATAATAAATATGGTGTTTAGTGTAGTATCTGAGGTTTAATGAATACTTACACAAGTATTAGCTATTGCTATCTTCATCATCATCATTATCATTAATAGTAATATGTATATTATATATCTCTATGACTGAATACATAGCATAAAATCACCCCAAAATGTAAAGAAATGCGAAGGCTATGTTAGCTGGCCTCTTGTTTAGGAAAGCAGATTATCCCAGGAGTTGAGAGAGTTTCCTGTAAGGCATGCATATCTTTTATTCATGGGTTAATGGCAATATGGATAGCTTTTTAAAAAAAAAAATAATTAATTTTTAACTGAAGGATAATTGCTTTACAGAATTTTGCTATTTTCTGTCAAACCTCAACATGAATCAGCAAGAGGTATACATATATCCTCTCCCTTTTGAACCTCACTCCCAGCTCCCTCCTCATCCCTGCCCTCTAGGTTGATACAGAGCCCCTGTTTGAATTTCCTGAGCTCTTTGGATGTAAGAAAAATAATGGCGTTAGATCAATTATAAACTCATGAGGGCAAGGACTGTGTTTTATTTGCCTGTATCCTTTTTGGTTTTGGCTGTGCCGTGTGGCTTGGGGGATCTTATTTTCCCAACCAAGGGGTCTAATGTGGGCCCCCTGCAGTGGAAGTGTGGAGCCCTAACCACTGGACCACCAGGGAAGGCCCTCTGCCTGTACCCTTAACTCTCCTTTCAGTGTCTGGCCCATGATTGGTGTTCCATTACTTGTTTTTATTTATTTATGTTTTCTTTGTTTTTCCTTCAGCTTCCAAAAATATTTGCTGTTTCCATATTCAGAATTCCTATGAAAGAGTTACATTAGTATTGTGACTTTTTGAATTATTGATTAAAATGTGAATCTTTTTTGGAATGTTTTGCTTGAAGCAAATTACCTGTGAAACAAGAGTCAATTCAACTTAAGAACATTCAGACTTAAGACTTTTTGTAGAAAGGCAAATATTTGGTCTTAACAAAGGAAAAAGAACTTTATCTTCATTTGTGTGTGTGTCCGGCAATCACTAATGTTTAACAACACTTAAGTTACCTAGTGTACTTGTGTGTATAGATCATAATGGAAAAATGTACTGCCTAAAGAACAATATCTTTAATGAGATATTTAAGAAACACTGTTTACTCTCCCATATTAGAGAACTTTAGACAGCCCAACAAATATTTATGATTATAGGAAACATGATATTTTTCAGAAATGAATACCAATCATAAGTATGGCTACTGTGACAAAATTAGGTAAAATAGTTACATCTGTTAACTCATCTTTCTTTTGGAAATGTATTTAGATTAAATACTAAATTGGGCATAAAGATTAGTATCCCTATTGCATAAAAGAGCCCAGCTATATGCAGGCCCAGTGTACTTTGTTATAGTTTATAAGAACATTGTAGATATGACCCCTTTGAAAAATGGACTCTCATGAGGCTTGGTTGGTTCTTGAATCACTCAAGATTGAGCTCAAGTTAGGGGACATTTCACTTCTTTGGTCATTGAATTGTTTTCTCCCTATTTCTAGTAATAAACAATGAACTCTGGATGCCTTCTGAGACAGAGTAGAAATAGCACCTATCTCTAGTAACAGGAATTAGGGTCTGGAGATAAATGATACTCAACATACAGTGTTACAGTATCTTTGTTTTGGTAGGAGATTTGCTTACGGTATATGTAGTTGGTCACCTATGGTTTGGTATCCATTGAAATGTATTATTACTCATTTGGTCTGGAGTTGGGTGAAGTTTGTATTAACAATATCTGCTTGTTGTCAGAGGGCTTCTGGTCTTTTTCTTTCTTCTGTGGTAGTGCACTATTATTAAGTGAAATTTTTACGAACATTTTTAGAAGAATAGAAATTGAAAAATTATTTGTTAACTAACTTCAGCCTTAAATGTAGCGTTCATTCCTCCCACCCCCCGCCAAAAGTTATTGTCCTCTTGGATTAAAAGATTTAGATGGTGGAGTAAGAATGATGAGTAATTTTGAAATTCAAAAGTTAGAACCTGTTTTCTCTTGATCATATAATCACTGCTGCTGAGTCACTTCAGTCGTGTCTGACTCTGTGCGACCCCATAGATGGCAGCCCACCAGACTCCCCCATCCCTGGGATTCTCCAGGCAAGAACACTGGAGTGGGTTGCCATTTCCTTCTCCAATGCATGAAAGTGAAAAGTGAAAGTGAAGTTGCTCAGTCGTGACCCCATGGACTGCAGCCCACCAGGCTCCTCCGTCCATGGGATTTTCTAGGCGAGAGTACTGGGGTGGGGTGCCATTGCCATATAATCACAGGAGTCACAAGAGTGGGCCTCATTATCAGTAGATGAAAGTTCAAGATTATCTGAATTTAAAGTTTTAAATTAGGGTCTTCCCTGGTGGGGCAGTGGATAGGAATCCACCTGCCAATGCAAGGGGGCACAGGTTCCACCCCTGGTCCAGGAAGATTCCACATGCCTTGGAGCAGTTAAGCCTGCTAGCCACAGCTACTGAGCCTATGTGCCACAACCACCGAAGCCCACTCTAGAGCCCGAGGGTAGCAACTCCTGAAGCCTGTGTGCCTGGATTCTGTGCTCTACACCAAGAGAAGCCACCATAATGAGAAAATTGTGCACTGTGATGAAGAGTAACCCCTGCTCGCCGCAACTGAGAAAAGCTCATGTAGCAATGAAGACCCAGTGCAGCCAAAAATAAAGAAATAAATACATTTAAAAAATTAAATTTTACTTTAACCATAGTAACATTATTAAAGTCAACCACAGTTGACTTTATGCCACCATGTTGTCTTGGGAGGTAATGTCAGGTGGCTAGAGAGTTGCTTATAGTTAACCTTGAAGGTACCTCATTCTCCTGAGAACACTTTCTATAACTTAGTATTTATTTGCAAAATAAACCACATTTTCCCCTTGCCTTATTAAAATGATGGAATTATTTCTAGCATATGGAAACATTTCTGCACCTCATGTTCTTTTGAGCAAGTAACCCCATGTGATTTATAAATATTGGTAAAAACAATAGATATTTCCAAATGCTATTAGAATGATGCAACTAATATATAGGTATTAAAAAATTTTCTTCATTGGGATAAATGAAAACTGCAATGAATAAAGTATTAGGTACTCTTTCTACTGTTTTAATTCCAGAATTACTTTAATTATTGTTGCTACTTTAATTTTTGTTGCTACTGTAATATTAGTATCACCACAGAAGATTCAACAGTCCTCTCAACAGGCAACCAAATATTGCCCACCAAAGGTAGAAAGTTCTCCCTGCTTCACTTATAGAGAAAATAGCTGATAGTTAAAAAAAGGTGTCCAGACTTCTTGAAAGTATCATTTTAAATTATCATTGTCAAAACAAAATACGTGCCAGGTTGAGATTTTAAGCATATAAAATCTGTGCATGGAAGAATGAGTGAAATATTTCTATAATATATTAATGATGATCAGATATTAATATATGGGGAGAAGTAATAGTAAACCTGGTCCTGTATTCTGACTGTAAATGAGCAGAGTGCTCATAAAAAATAGTGACATATCACTGTAATAGGATGTACTCTAAACTCCTTCCTAAATGACATCTTGAAACTTTGCCCTGTCCAAAAACATTTTTTTTTTTTTTTTGAGGAAGGACAGATGGGTTTAGCTGCTGTCTTCAAGGAAAAAGAAAAACTGACATCATAACCTCTATTAAATTTCATGAGGTAAAGTAAAGATGACCTCTGAAAAAATGATAAGGTAGAGAAGGAGCAGGAGAAGAAGGAGAGGGGCTTTAAAAAATTAGAAATAGTTGAAGATATTGGGGTGTCTAATATCATCAGGAATGATGCATGTAATGAGACTGTTGGCAGAGTGCAGCTTCAGAGTTCTCTGAGGATTCTAAAAGCAAAAATTGTTTTTTCAACACAAAAGAATCAGACATTCTTTGGCATTTTAAAATGAGTGTCTGCTACTGCATCAGCTGTTTTGTGAAACTTCATTAATTCAATGCATATTCTAGATCCATCTACTGCAGGCTGCTATGCTGAGCATTTCAGAAAAAACAAGATGTTATGATATTGTTTCTGTCTCAGAGAATTTATTATCCAGTAAGGGAGAGAGCATCCATATACAAATATCTACAGCACAGAACAGAACAAACATCTGAGAGGACTCTTCTGACAAAACAGATTCCATCCTTTTGTCAAGATGAATGCTTCATGAAGGAGGACAGGTGAACTGGATGTTGTTTTGCTCTTTTTTTTTTTTTCCGGCTGTACCACGTGGCTTGTGGGATCTTAGTTCCCTGACCAGGGATCAAAGCCGAGCCCCTTGCAGTGGAAGCACCCAGTCCTAACCACTGGGCTGCCAAGGAAGGCCCATGGGGTGTTGTGTGTGTAGAATTTGGACAGTTTAAGATGGAATTGGGGTTGGAGTTAGGCTTTTGGCAAAGAAAGAAGCATGAGCAAACTGGAGCAGGGATGAAGATGGGGGACGTGTTTAGGGACCAGGGCAGAGCTGAGAGAGAGTAAAGTGTAGGTTTTTATGGAAGAGAGTGATGGGAGGCAAAATGGAAAGTAAAGCTTGGAGTCAGGGATGGAAGGTTTTAAAAAGTGAACTGAAGGATTTTGGTCTTTATTCTCTAGGCAGTGGGGAGTCCATGAAAGCTCTTCATCGGTGACAAGATAGGAGCTAATTGCTGTGCTTTAGAATACTTAACTGGAAGGATACAATGGAGTAGGGAGAAACTTTAGAACTAAGATTTAAAATTAAGAGGCCTGGAGAGGCCCACGTGAAAAATAATCAGGGTCTGACAGAAGCTGTGGCAGTGGAAAAGTTAAAAAAGGAGAAACATTTAGTGAGAATCAGCAGAACTGAACTGTGATTGTGTGGGCTAAGTAAAAGAAAAGAGAATTCAAGGAAGATTGGCATCCGCCCGAGTTAGGGCAGTGGTGCTGCTATCAACAGAAAGAGGAATGTTAAGCAGAGGAGCTGGTTTGGGAGATTAAAATTCGTTAAGGCAGTGGTTGAGGAGGAAAAAAAGAAGATTCGTTAAATGCTTGAAATGAATGGGTAGGGGCACATAAGAATGATAAGGAAGAAAAACAAGAAGACAAGAGATTGAAGATGAAGAAGCCTTAAGAAATACGTACTTTTGGGGATTTGAATAGAAAAAAAGGAAGAAGTTGACAAGAATGGTCAAAGAGGGGATGAAGAGATAAGGACGCTGTGTTCTTCAAAGGTCCCTCTTTTAGGCTGTGTGACCCTGCTCTACGGCAGTCACTGAAGATTCTACTACCTGTGTGGTCCCTGCTATACTCCCTCAAAGACTTTTCATTGTCCAGTGAGTGGCCTTTCTACCAAAGAAAACCCCCCAAATTTCTGGAAAATTGGTTACAGTAGCCCTCTAACTCAACTTAATTCCATTGTTCTTTTTACTTCAACATCACAGGAGCTGTTATGACTGATAATCAACAAAAGGGTACAAGGAATCAGAGGCTTACATTGCCAGTGCCAAGGTTACATAGCACTCCTGAGCTCACCTGATAGATCAGATTCTGTGCGCGTATTTCCCCCCGCTGGGAAGGAATCAGTGTGAGTCCGCTGTTTCTTTTCCCGTATCTTATAAGTGAGGGAAGGGAGGTGGGCATTTTGTTGGTGTAGAGGCTGGCTCTCATGTTCGTTCTCCAGATCATTGTGTCACTTGGAAACCAAGAGATGAAAACATTTTAATGAGAGTTCGTTCAGTCAGTAGTATCATGATTAACACCACTTGGTTTAGTGGTTTTGAGCTCATGGATGGCCTTTGAGAAGATAGTTTTAGTAAAATAATATAGGTAGAAGAATCCACTAGTTATAGAATAAATACATTATCAAGAATGGACTTAACTATTGTAAACTACTTTTTCAGGGCTTGAGAATAGAGAGCAATGGGAATAGATAGGACCACTGGGATGAAAGGAAGACTTTTTTCCCCTTGTCTCTCTCTCTCTCTGTTTTTAGTGGGAAAATGAACATGTTTGTAGGCAGAGGTAAGGGAGCCTTAGGAGAATGTACTGGGGAGTAGAGGGTTCATTACTGATTGACAGATATTGGAGGAGTCTGGAAAGAAGGAGATCAAGAGTATGGGTTCAGGTATTGGTGTTGGGAGGGAATATTTAGAGATCAGAGGAAAAAGGATGAAAGATGGATGAAGGTGGGGGAGCTCCATGGTAGAGAGGACAGATGCTGAGGGACAATGCACTACATGACCTCAGACATCTCATTAAAGAAGGAAAATCCACTTGCCAGGAGTGAGGGGAAAGGAAAGAGGAGAAAAGATGTGGAGTAGCTGCTGGGGTCGCATAGAGTCGGACACGACTGAAGTGACTTAGCAGCAGCAGCAGCAGCTGCTGTGAGAAATAGTTTAATTGTTGAGTTTCAGTGAGAACGCAATTGAGGATAGTCAATCTTATTTCTTGCTTTTCTTTAGTAAGATTTATGTGAGGTTTTTGTTTTTATTTTTTTCACTTAAAAGGATAGAAGAAATTTCCATGAACGTCTGCACTCAAAAATGTGAAGAATTCTTTTGTCAGCTAATTCATGCTGATGCGTATATCTTGGATCCAGAAATATAGATGACAATGGTACTATTCCTGCTGATGGGTGGATCACAGAAAAGCAATATCCACTGAGGACCTGATGGTTCTTTCAAGTGTTAAAAGAAAACAAAATTTCTTCAGGGACTTGTTTTAGGAATGTAGATTGGGATTTCGCCAAGCATATCTTCTCTGTCACTCAGTGGCTTGGTTTTACATGACAGTGTCTGGCTCCTCTTGTTTCTGATTTCTTCTTTTTCATATGAAAGGTATTTCTCTAGGTTTGGAAATACTCCAAATCAAGATATGTAAAAGATGCTTGACTCAATCATCAGATCAGACAGATCAGTCGCTCAGTCGTGTCCGACCTGCGACCCCATGAACCGCAGCACGCCAGGCCTCCCTGTCCATCACCAGCTCCCGGAGGCACTCGACCGCATCCACGAGTCAGTGATGCCATCCAGCCATCTCATCCCTGTCGTCCCCCCCCCGCCCTCATCCCCCAGCAAGAGTCCCGGCCCCGAGGTGGACTGGAGTCAGCAGCATCATCCTCCAGATGGAGACCTCAGAAGGACGGACCGGTCGGGACCCAGTCTCCCACACCACAGCAGCATCCCGGGCCAGCCTCTCCAGTGCCACCACTGACCACGGAAGACAGCGACGGCGAACGGGGCGGGCACAGGGGGCACCCCGGAGGCGAGGGGTCACAGAGTGATGGAGCCCAGAAGTCTGACCGCCCGCCCCAAGGAGGGACAGATGCAGATCGATGAGCGCCCCCTCCACTACCCAGAGCAGCCCCCGAGAGACACGAGGAGACCGCCGACTGCGTAGCGAGCGCGAAAGGGACAGAGCGGGCAGGAGGCCGAAGTGGGAGAGGAGGGGAAGAGGAGGAGAGGACCCACTCAGAGGGGAGGAGGCGAGGAGAGGACGGGGAGAGAGAGGAAGGCACCCACAGATGGGAGAAAGGACAAGTCAAGGGGCAAAGAGTAGAAGAATGAGTGACTCAATCATAGAAGACTGTAAATTTTCTGAATTTGTCATGATGAAAAAGGAAATATTACATATAGGTATTGGTGGTAGTTCAGAAAAGTGAGACAGTAAATTCTATGGGGCTAACATTCATTGTGTAACATTCATTGTGTATAATGAACTTGACAAACATCTGTAGAACAAAGCAGAATTGAACCATCTGAGAAGACTCCCAGATCCCAGCCTTTTTTTTTGGTCAAAGTGAATGCTTCATGAAGGCGCAGCACATGAACTAGATGATATAGTACATTTAGAATTTGGATGATGAAGGTGAGTTTGGGGTAAGAGGCTTTTGGCAAAGAAAATAGTATAAGCAGAGATGAAACAGAGATGGAGATGTGGGACATATTAAGGAAACTTCTTTATTTCCCTAGTTCCTTTTCTGAAAGTAAATACTTGAGGTAGCTGCTTATGGAGGACATAGAGTTCAGATAGTATAACATCTTTCTTTGTCTTGTTTTACTTTAATGGTGATTGTCTGATTTTTAGAATTACTTGCTATTCTTAAAGTGGAAAGAAAAAAGAAATGTCAAAGTCTTTAAGTTTTAGCAGTTGCTATCTTCATTTCAACTAAAGAGTGTTTTAAAATACATCTACTATATATAAGATGTTGATGAACAAGATAAAATTCCTGCCCTGAAAACATGTGCACCCTGTAAAGAGAAATTTCACCTTGGAAATTTTGATTATTTGAGCAAACTATGCTTTAATGTTCAATTTATTACACAATATAAGCAAACCAAATTGTGCATAATTTTGTATATTCCCATTGTGATTCTAGACCTACATTGTTCAATATATTAACCACTAGCCACTTGTGGCTGTTAAAATGAATGAAAATTAAATAAAATTAAAAATTAAGTCACACTGATTCATTTCTAAGTGCTTAGCAGCCACATATGACTAGTATTTATTAGTATGTACTGTACTGGAAATCAAGGATACTGAACATTTTCACTGTTACAGGAAGCTCTGTCCTGTTCTAGAGATCTAGAACATATTTTAATTGTTTTGGTCAGGTGGTTGGCTTAGTCATTCATCTCCTCAGTGATGCAGCCACAGTACTGAGCATTTGTGCTATGCCAAGTCCAGCATCATGTCAGAGAAGCCCCGCAACAGCCCAGTGCAGATGAAGAAACTGAAGCTGAGCAAGGTCAAGTCACTCGCCCAACATCACTTAGCTGAGAAAGGACTGAGTCAGGATCTGTACCTAAGCCCCTCTGATGCCGTGTGTGTGTGTGTGTGTGTGTGTGTGTGTGCTCACTCAGTTGTGTCCAACTCATTGCGACCCTGTGGACTGTAGCCCGCCAGGCTCCTCTGTCCTTGGGATATCCCAGGCAAGAATACTGGAATGGGCTGCTATTTCCTCCTCCAGGAGATCTTCCCAACCCAGAAATCGAACCTGCGCCTGTTGCGTCTCTTGCATTGGCAGGAGGATTCTTTACCATTGCGCCACCTGGTAAGCCCCTCTATAAACCTTCATTAAATGCCTGCCATATGGCAGGTGTTTGTGCTAGAGCTAAGTAATAAAGAAAAGTCATGGTTTCTGTCCACATGGACTTTTCAATCTGCTGGAGGAAAGAGATAAATTAACAGGTGGATTACATAGGATATGATAAGTGCTTTCAGTTGGTAAAGAATCTGTCTGCATTGCAGGAGATCCTGGTTCGATTCTGGGGTCGAGAAGATCCACGGCAGACAGGATAGGCTACCCACTCCAATATTCTTGGGCTTCCCTTATGGCTCAGCTGGTAAAGAATCTGTCTGAGTTTGATCCCTGGGTTGGGAAGATCCCCTGGAGAAGGGAAAGGCTACCCACTCCAGTGTTCTGGTCTGGAGAATTCCATGGACTGTATATAGTCCATGGGGTTGCAAAGAGTCAGACACAATGAAACAACTTTCACTCACCATGGGAAAAGAAATCCAAGAGTCTATGAACAGTATATAAAGAGAACTACAAAGCAATGTAGCAAAACTACAGAAGAGGTAAAGCAAAGTTTACCTCTGAGGAGAGGTCAATAGATACTGGCTTGTGTAAGCTGGAGAGAGTGAGTGAAAAGATGATCCTGGCAGTGTAAAACACCTAGGTTGTAAAACAACACAGCAAATTGGAGGGACTGAAAGATGTTCACTCTGACTGGGGCCAAATAATCTCTAAGACCTCACAATTCAGAGTCTTTGTTTTTATGATATATTTACATTATTTTAAAAAACAGGCTGAAGTTGAATGGTTTTGTGAAGACCTACAAGATCTTCTAGAACTAACACTCAAAAAAGATGTCCTTTTCATTATAGGGGGCTAGAATACAAAAGTAGGAAGTCAAGAAATACCTGGAGTAACAGACAAATTTGGCCTTAGAGTACAGAACGAAGCAGAGCAAAGACTAATAGAGTTTTGCCAAGAGAATGCACTGGTCATAGCAAACACCCTCTTCCAGTAGCACAAGAGAAGACTCTACACATGGACATCACCAGATACTGAATACTGAAATCAGATTGATTATATTCTTTGCAGCCAAAGATGGAGAAGCTCTATACAGTCAGCAAAAACAAGACCAGAAGCTGACTGTGGCTCAGATCATGAACTTGTTATTGCCAAATTCAGACTTAAATTGAAGAAAGTAGGGAAAACCACTACACTATTCAGGTATGACTTAAATCAAATCCCTTACGATTATACAGAGGAAGTGAGAAATAGATTCAAGGGATTAGATCCAATAGACAGAGTGCCTGAAGAACTATGGATGGAGGTTCGTGACATTCATTGTACAGGAGGCAGTGATCAAGACCATCCCCAAGAAAAAGAAATTCAAAAAGGCAAAATGGTTGTCTAAGTAGGCCTTACAAATAGCTATGAAAAAAAGAGAAGTGAAAGGCAAAGGATAAAAGGAAAGATATACCCATCTGAATGCAGAGTTCCAAAGAATAGCAAGGGGAGACAAGAAAGCCTTCCTTAGTGATTGGTGCAAAGAAATAGAGGAAAACAATAGAATGGGAAAGACTAGAGATCTCTTCCAAGGGAACATTTCATGCACAGATGGTAACAATAAAGGACAGAAATGGTATGGACCTAATAGAAGCAGATGATATTAAGAAAAAGTGGCAAGAATACACAGAAGAACTGTACAAAAAGATCTTCACAACCCAGATAATCACGATGGTGTGATCACTGACCTAGAGCCAGACATCCTGGCATGTGAAGTCAAGTAGGCCTTAGAAAGCATCACTACGAACAGAGCTAGTGGAGGTGATGGCATTCCAGTTGAGCTATTTCAGATCCTAAAAGATGCTCTGTTAATGTGCTGCACTCAATATGCCACCAAATTTGGAAAGCTCAGCAGTGGCCACAGGACTGGAAAAAGTCAGTTTTCATTCCAATCCCAAAGAAAGGCAATGCCAAAGAATGCTCAAACTACCACACAACTGCACTCATCTCTCATGCTAGTAAAGTAATGCTCAAAATTCTCCAAGCCAGGCTTCAACAGTACATGAACTGTTAATTTCCAGATGTTCAAGCTGGATTTAGAAAAGGCAGAGAGGAACCAGAGATCAAATTGCCAACATTTGTTGGATTATCGAAAAAGCAAGAGAGTTCCAGAAAAATATTTACTTCTGCTTTATTGACTATGCCTAAGCATTTGTGTGGATCACAGCAAACTGTGGAAAAGTCTGAAAGAGATGGGAATACCAGACCACCTGACATGCCTCCTGAGAAATCTGTATGCAGGTCAATAACCAACAATTAGAACTGGACATGGAACAACAGCCTGGTTCCAAATCGGGAAAGGAGTACATCAAAGTATTGTCACCCTGCTTATTTAACTTATATGCAGAGTACATTATATGAAATACTGGGCTATATGAAGCACAAGCTGGAATAAAGATAGCTGGGAGAAATATCAATAACCTTAGATATTCTGCCACCCTTATGGCAGAAAGTGAAGAACTGAAGAGCCTCTTGATGAAAGTGAAAGAAGAGAGTGGAAAAAGTTGGCTTAAAGCTCAACATTCAGAAAACTAAGATCATGGCATCTGGTCCCATCACTTCATGGTTAATAGATGGGGAAACAATGGAAACAGTGACAGCCTTTATTTTGGGGGCTCCAAAATCACTGCAGATGTTGACTGCAGCCATGAAATTAAAAGACGCTTGCTCCTTGGAAGAAAAGTTATGACCAACCTAAATAGCATGTTAAAAAGCAGAGACATTACTTTGCCAACAAAGGTCCGTCTAGTCAAGGCTGTGGTTTTTCCAGTGGTCATGTATGGATGTGAGAGTTGTGAAGCTCTGTGCTTCTGAGCTTTCTGTGAAGAAAGCTGAGCACCGAAGAATTGATGCTTTTGAACTGTGGTGTTGGAGAAGACTCTTGAGAGTCCCTTGGACTGCAAAGAGATCCAACCAGTCCATCCTAAAGGAAATCAGTCCTGAATCATTGGAAGGACTGATGCTAAAGCTGAAACTCTAGTACTTTGGCCATCTGATGCAAAGAACTAACTCATTGGAAAAGACCCTGATTCTGGGAAAGATTGAAGGCAGGAGGAAAAGGGGATGACAGAGGATGAGATGGTTGGGGGGCATCACCAACTCCATGGACATGAGTTTGAATAGGCTCTGGGAATTGGTGATGGACAGGGAAGCCTGGCGTGCTGCAGTCCATGAGGCTGCAAAGTTGTACACGATTGAGCGACTAAACTGAACTGTAAAAACAGGCTCCTTCCTTTTCTGAAAAGACAAAAAAAAGGTCCCTGGGTCTCTCCCACTGTTTGGGGAGCTTCTTATACCTATCTTACCTTTATAGATCCTGCAGTTACAGGAAGACAAGAGATAAAAAGAAATTGGAGAAAAGAAGGAAGAAAGAGAGAAAGATGGCCAGAACAAGCTGCAGAGAAATAGAACAGGTGATATTTGATGGGGAATGTCAGTACCATTTATAATTCTCAGATTCCCTGTCTCTCATCAAAAGTTCAGATCAACCATTTCAAAAGGTCATGTCTTTGTATCATGAAATGTATTTATGTGAGAGTATTTTTGATAAGGTATCTAAAAACTGAACTGCTCTAGTGATTCATTTCATTAGAAATCATAATAGAATTTTCTTTATTCTATCGTCATGTCTGTGCACTTACAGTATATTCCACCTGGCAGAGTATATTCCACCTGGCAGAAATTTAAATGCTATTATTTTATTTTTATAGGGCAATACATAGTCACTGTAAGACTATAAGATTGAAACATAAGGAGTCAGAGATGGATTAAAGTCAGGACACAATGAATTGTATCTTTACTCACCAATTCCAGAGATTATTCCATGTATTATACAAAATACATTACACATAATAAATCTCTCACGTTTTGTAAATATTTAGTCGTTGTTGATTTATTTCTGCCTTGGCAGCCATCATGTCTCTGTTCTGCATTGTGAAAGTCTGTTTATATGTCTGTGTCGACATCATCTGCGCTAAGATGGAGGCTTCTGGAAGGCAGGAATGATGTCTATTTGCTTTGCATAATGCTTAGCATATAGCTCTGTACGTGGAGCTTTATTTTTGTTTGATGATGATGATTTTATTTATGTATTTCTTTTCTGTCTTGTCTTCAGATTGGCCACATCCTCTGATAACAGTGAATCCAGTAGAACACAGAGATGAAATTAACTGTTGAATGCCTACTCAGGCTGGGCAGCCCAATGTCTCTTGCAGCTATATGAGGTCTTACACCACCACAAAGAGGCACCCTCTTGTAAAAAAATGAAAAATACAGAGAAGCCACCCACGTTGGTTTTCATGAAGGAAAAATTTGGTGTCTAGTTTTACCACCAGTGCTTGTCAAATAAACTTGGTATGAAATCAAGGCTGAATACAGTAAATAGAAAATTCAGATAAAAGCTAAGCGGAAAAAAAAAAGTCCTCTTTATTTCCATCCCTATTCTTTTTGGGGATGGGCTTCTGGAATAGTGTTGGGGGTTCAATGTAAGTTTGATCATGGAGCTGGAGCCAAGTAAGAACTCAGTATTTTTTCAAGATCTTCCAACTCTTTGTTTTAGTAAAAACAAATTTTACTACTGTATCCTTCTTTAGATTATCCATCTTTTAAAACTTGCATCACTAAATTATTAATCTGGGTATCTAAAGTCATTGTGTGGACACAATTATTAAGTTTAGTTTTGTTAGAATATTCCAAACACTAAAAAGAAACATCCTAGACTCTTAAGGTACCTTTAAACATTTCCTTAAAAACTCTTTTCTCCTTTACCTTGCCTTTTCTGCTCTTTCTCTAGATTTATCATGAATTTTTCTATTGTATTTCAGAGAACTTTTAGGGGTTACTTGTTACAACTTTTATCATAGTCAGCTTTTTATGTAACCTTTTTTGTATTAACCTATTATAAGTGATAATTCTTTTATATGATTTCTAGATTCTTCATTTTTATTTTTATTCTATATTTTATTGAGGTCTGTATGTGTAACATAACAAATCTTATAAGGGGAATCAATATTCAGTTCAGTTCAATTCAGTTACTCAGTGGTGTCTGACTCTTTGTGACCCGGTGAATCGCAGCATGCCAGGCCTTCCTGTCCATCACCAACTCCCGGAGTTCACTTAAACTCATGTCCATTGCATCGGTGATGCCATCCAGCCATCTCATCCTCTGTCGTCCCCTTCTCTTCCTGCCCCCAATCCCTCCCAGCACAAGTCTTTTCCAATGAGTCAACTCTTCGCATGAGGTGGCCAAAGTATTGGAGTTTCAGCTTCAGCATCAGTCCTTCCAATGAACACCCAGGACTGATCTCCTTTAGGAGGGACTGGTTGGATCAATATTATTAATATTGAAATTTAGATTATGATTTTTAAGCTTTTTGAAGGTTTCTGTTTGATTCTCTTGGGTTCCTTTGGGCAATGCTTACTTTTTTTTTTTCTTTCAATGCTTTTGAAATTTATATTAGCATTGAAAAATGAAGATAGCTCAGGAATAAATGTTGTATCTTCTTCTTTCTCATATATATGTGTGTCAGTTCAGTTCAGTTGCTCAGTCGTGTCCGACTCTTTGAGACCCCATGAACTGCACCACGCCAGGCCTCCCTGTCCATCACCAACTCCCGGAGTTCACCCAGACTCACGTCCATCAAGTCAGTGATGCCATCCAGCCATCTCATCCTCTGTCGTCCCCTTCTCTTCCTGCCCCCAATCCCTCCCAGCATCAGAGTCTTTTCCAGTGAGTCAACTCTTCACATGAGGTGGCCAAAGTACTGGAGTTTCAGCTTTAGCATCATTCCCTCCAAAGAAATCCCAGGGCTGATCTCCTTCAGAATGGACTGGTTGGATCTCCTTGCAGTCCAAGGGACTCTCAAGAGTCTTCTCCAACACCACAGTTCAAAAGCATCAATTCTTCGGCGCTCAGCTTTCTTCACAGTCCAGCTCTCACATCCATATATGACCACAGGAAAAACCATAGCCTTGACTAGCCGGACCTTTGTTGGCAAAGTAATGTCTCTGCTTTTGAATATGCTATCTAGGTTGGTTATAACTTTCCTTCCAAGGAGTAAGTGTCTTTTAATTTCATGGCTGCAGTCACCATCTGCAGTTATATTTCAAAAAGTTTATAAAGTGGTTTCATAGAAAAAGTCTTATTCTTGGTAGGAAGAGGCACTTATAATTGATAAATGTTTTTAGATGTCTATATATATATACACATATACACACATTGTATATATACATATACACACATATATGTGTGTACATATATACACACATATACACACATTGTATATATACATATACACACATATATGTGTGTGTACATATATATAGACATCTAAAAACATTTATCAATTATAATGTGCCTCTTCCTACCAAGAATAAGACTTTTTCTATGAAACCACTTTATAAACTTTTTGAAATATACAAATATAAAATTGATATTCTATATGAAGCATTTAAATATACTATTCATCTATTGAGCAGAAGAAGAATCAAGTTCAGGGAAGCTGAATAATCCATCGTTTATTCAAAGTCACACAGTTTCATAGGAACTGAGACTCAAATTTAGGAGTGACTTGATTTCATTTCACTTGATCTTTTCATGACATTTCATCTCTTTCTAAAAAATATTCAAGTCTTTTATGATTAATTTCCATAAATCACATTTGTTTTGTTAGTTATCAGTGAAGGTTCTAATTTTCTTCGGTGCAACATTTCGGAGGAACCTATATCTTGGCTTTTGTTTCAGGATCCTGTCTCAGGGATTTTAGTAATTTGAAAGCATCAGAGTATAGGTTTATCAATATATACACAATATACCTAAGAGGAAATATATTTAAGAGAAATATATTTTTGAGAACACTGGATGGTGCCTGGATATAATAATCAACAATTTCCCAGACTCTGAAAGGAATTTCTTTATCCAGATACAGTTTGATAAGAGAAATTCTCTAAGGTCCTTATTTCCTTAACCTCTGAAACAGAAGAATGAGATCAGTCAGGAAAAAAGGAGAAGTTTTCTTTCACACATGCTCTGTATCTCTGCCTCAGACAGATGGGGTGCAGGTGATCAGAATAGCAACATGGCTTACTTTGCTATTTTTTCAAAGCTACTTACTACTACTACTCATAGCTTGAGGAAGAACTTTATTCTTGCAAAGTTATGTATTTTGGATCATTGACATAAAGATGGTTAGTGCTTAGCTGGATACTTAAAACTTATAGCTAGCTTAAGTTATAGTTTATAGTTATATAAGCTCTATATCTGTTAGTGCCTATCAATATCTGTATATAAGTAACAGTATTCAAAAAAATTTAGGAAGTTTAGGTAGGCAAAAAAAAAAGAAAAAAATCACTGACTACAGCAGAGAGCTATTAAAATTCTGTTGATAGCCTTTTGGACTTTATAGTATATGTAATATACACACATAGATCAAACACAATATACATAATTAAAATAATAAATACACTTTAAAATATGCTCATATTGATGAAAAGTGCCATTGTAGAGCTATGGAAACAAATTATGGACTAGAACAACACCATTAAAAAACTAGTAAGTGGTGGAGAACCAATAAGGAGTAGAATAGAGATGGCTGAAAATTTAATGGGTTGGAGCAAAAGCTTGATACAATCACCGTAAAAACAGGGGTAAAGATGAAAGCATATTGTTCACGATGAAAGATATGACAAGAGGCGAGTCAAGGAAAAGATGACTGGTGTCTGTGAGGAAGAGGAGTCAAACAAACGGAACTAAAAAGGTATTCAGAGAATCGAAACAGCAAAACTTAACTGAAATGAAGAGCTGAATCTGCAGGTTGAACATACACACCAAATACTGAAATTGGTAAAGAAGAGTCAGTATCAACTCATATCCTGGTTGTGTCTGAAGAGAGACTTCTTCAGTCATCACACAAAAGCAAAAGTCATCTGCAGGGGAGAAGATTAGAGTGGTCTGAGACTTCTCCACAACAAAGTGTAATACTAGAGAAGCTGTGTCAACGAAGTTCAGATATAGGAAAATATGACTAAGAATATTGTATGTAGACAAGTTATTAAAGAATAAAGGTAGCAGGCATGTAATCCTCAAATGTGAAAGAACCCTGAGAATACAGTATCTGTGAGATCCCTGGAAAACTTACTTGTTAAAATTTAGCCAACCAAGAGATGAATCAGAACAAAACTGGTTTTGAATATTAAAAACATTTATATATGTCTCAGATTTAGAAACTGTGGTTAACAGGATGTGAAAATTATACGCTGTAGCAAAGTAAAACAAATATTGGGAGGTGGGTGGAAGGGAAATGGAAATTATTAATCTCTTTATCTTTCATAGCAACAATTCAGTCAATATAGTCTAAAATTTAAAGTAGTTTTAAAGTAATATTAATCTCTATGATTTTTTATAATTTTTCTTAAACATGGATGTTTTATAATTAATATTTTTTGAGTGAAGAAGCAATTGTCTAAGGTTTAAAATTGCTTTAGTTTCATTTTAACTTCTGTTACTTTCAAGTAAAATTAGCATTGATATATTTTTATTATTTTCAAAAGCGAGTATACTCTTATTTTTTAGAAGTAAGTATACACTTATTTTTAAAACTGAGTATAGTCAAGGCTATGGTTTTTCCTGTGGTCATGTATGGATGTGAGAGCTGGACTGTGAAGAAGGCTGAGTGCCGAAGAATTGATGCTTTTGAACTGTGGTGCTGGAGAAGACTCTTGAGAGTCCCTTGGACTGCAAGGAGATCCAACCAGTCCATTCTGAAGGAGATCAGCCCTGGGATTTCTTTGGAAGGAATGATGCCAAAGCTGAAACTCCAGTACTTTGGCTACCTCATGCAAAGAGTTGACTCATTGGAGAAGACTCTGATGCTGGGAGGGATTGAGGGCAAGAGGAAAAGTGGATGACAGAGGATGAGATGGTTGGATGGCATCACTGACTCGATGGATGTGAGTTCTCAGTGACCTCCGGGAGTTGGTGATGGACAGGGAGGCCTGGCGTGCTGTGATTCATGGGGTCGCAAAGGGTTGGACACGACTGAGCGACTGATCTGATCTGATCTGATCTGATACTCATCCTAGAAATAATAAATTTATTTTTGTTTATACTTCTATCTGTATATGTGAGTAGCTGTCTGGAGTGATATTCACTAAATCTTAATACTGAATATTTCTCAATGGTGAGATTTTGGGTTATTTGTTGAATTTTTCATTTTGTATTATTTGAATATTGATAGACTATTTTGGAGAAGGAAATGGCAACCCACTCCATTGTTCTTGCCTGGAGAATCCCAGGGACGGGGGAGCCTGGTGGGCTGCCATCTCTGGGGTCGCACAGAGTCGGACACGACTGAAGTGACTTAGCAGTAGCAGACTATTTAGTGAAAATGATACAATAAATTTATTATCCTGAAAAATGGATTTATACTTATTTATAGTTTCTCAGATATAGAATTTACTATCCTCATTTACTTTGCCAGCAAAGGTCTCTCTAGTCAAAGCTATGGTTTTTCCAGTAGTCATGTACAGATGTGAGAGGTGGACCATAAAGAAAGCTGAGAGCTGAAGAATTGATGTTTTTGAACTGTGGTGTTGGAGAAGACTCTTGAGAGTCCCTTGGACTGCAAGGAGATCAAACCAGTCCACTCTAAAGGAAATCAGTCCTGAATATTCATTGGAAGAACTGATGCTGAGGCTGAAACTACAGTCCTTAGGCCAAGAAGTGTCTAATTGGAACTAACTCATTGGAAAAGACCCTGATTCTGGGAAAGATTGAAGGCAGGAGAAGAGGGGGATGACGGAGGATGAGATGGTTGGATGGCATCACCGACTCAATGGACATGAATTTGAGCAAGCTCTGGGAGTAGGTGATGGACAGGCAAGCCTGGTGTGCTGCAGTCCATGGGGTTGCAAAGAGTCGGACAGGACTGAGCGACTGAACTGAGCTGATTCTCCTTTAAAAAAAAATTTATTATGACCCTTTTCCTCTCTCCATGATATTTAACAGCTCACAGTGTTTATGGATATGTTACACTTCTTCCAGTCTTGATCTCAGTTTCTTCATCTGTAATTTCAGAGTTGGATTAGGTTAGTAGTTTGCAGTCTTTTTCTTTAAACAGTAGAAACTTTCCAATAAATAAAACAATTTATAACTCTTGGAATATAGTTTCAAAGCTGTACAGATTAGGTAATTTCTGAGATTTATTCCATTTTACCAGAAAAGTGTTTTTCTTAGGATTTTTTTTTTTTTTTTGAGTGACTGCTTACTGTGTGTTAAAAAAAGAAAAATCAAGTAATAGCCATGATCTTAAGAATCAGAATTTTAAGGTGAAAGGGAGGAGCCTTTAAAAACCATCTCATCTATTTCCCCTAACTTTTAGATATAAAGAAACCAAATTTAAAGTTGCTTAACTAAGGTGAAATGTATGGGACTTCAGCCCAGATCTTCTGACTTTCTATGCTGTTCTTTCCTCTACAGTACATGTGAATATATATATATATATATATATATATATGTATGTATGTATATTTTAAATGATGGGCAGGAGAGATACAATTTTATCTTAACCTATTTCACATGTAGACTAACTTGTAAATGTGAGGAAATGCACTTAATTTATAGTGTATTTATTTTTTTCCTCGTGAAGAAAGATCTGCAGGGCAGGCATTTATTGAACTCCTAAGTTCCAGAAGTTAGGAAAGTGAGTGGGATTTTGGTGAGGAAGAAAGCATTTACTTGTCAAAGATTTGGAATTTACTGTGGTTGCTGAGATTAAAATAAAACTAAAACTTGACTTGGCAGAGGATTAAAAACAAAGCAGCTCCAAAGTGTGTGCACATTATGGAGAAGATGCCATTCTTCCTTCAGGCGTCCAAGGGGGAAGGGAGTATTGTTTCTTTGTGTTGCCGGAGTTGATTTATTTAGTTATGATTTCAGCATGCCTAGGAGGCAAACCCCAGAAAACATTGCACAACATTAACCGGAACAAATGTTTTTTTTCCCCCTATATCCCCCTTCTTAAGGTTTTCCAAATAAAACAGCACTGTTTTTTGTTTTTGTTTTTTCAGACTGTTTAGATGGCTCTGATTATGTTTGACTGTTGGGTGTGGCAGGTTTTAGAATCTTAAGTGGTACTACAGGTTCCTGAACAAGAAAGAGAATTAAAGGTGAGGTGACTTGATTATTGGAATGTGTAGAATGTAAAGTTTGAGAGGTATTATGGTCTGCCACAGGCTGCTCTTAGTAATAGGCCTTCTTGTTAAAAGCCCTATTATTATTGGAAATTTATTTTGGAAACTACCATAGACGAAATTTGACAAGAAAGTGAAACAAACCACCTTGTCTCGTATTTCCTTTCCACACAGGCACTTTGAAGAGCTATCTTAACTATTGTCAAGCCTCAATTATCCTGGGATAGGTTAGCATTAGCACCATCCTCACATCCTCACAAACTTAAATTAAACACACATGGTGTTGCACTGTGTGCGACAGCACAGAGACAGTTAGCAAACAAGCTCCTTATCCTTTTGGAGCTTGCTAAAAGTTGAGAGCTTCCTATGTAGTTCACCAAATCCCCATCTCATTTTCCCACACACTGTCTCTAAAGCCGCCTCCCTTCCTGTGTTCTCTCTCTTCTCTAATAGCTCTCCATCCTCTCAGCTGGAAACCTCACGTCCATGTTGAGTCCTTATGTTCTCTTAGGTTTCCCAGCCAATCGATCCACAAGTCCAGTCTCTTCTGTCTCCAGAATTGCTTTTGCATATGTTTCCTCTCCTCCGTTCTCATAGCCATAGGCCTTGTTTAGGCCCTTTTCATCTTTCACTTCTTAGGAGAGATGCTTGTCTGCTTTCAGGCTTTCCGTTTTACAATCCATCCTCCATACTGCTGTCAAACCTTTCTTTAAAGACAGATCCAATCATATCATCTTCTGGCTTAAAAACCTTTGATGGGCCCCCATTGCCTTCAAGGGGATAAAGTCTAAACTCCTTAGCTAGTCATGCAAGGGTTTCATAGTCTGGCCCCAGTCTGCTTATTCTCGCCTCATTTTCTGCCACATTTCCATCTCCCTCCACCTCTTGTTCCACCAGATTCCTCATGGTTTCCTGAGCTCACCCTCTCCTCTTACTTTTGATCATACTGTTCCTTGCTTTCTACTCACAGAATGCTTTTTCTTGATTGCCATGATCCCCAAGCCCAAGCCTGGTTACCTCCCCACCAAAACCAGGAAATGATGACTATTTTCAGTTTGGTGTCTGTCCTTCAAAGCAAGCCTTTTTATATGTGAGAGATAGATGCAGGGGTCGATAAGTAGGCTTATGAAAGACACATAATGTTTTGTATGTGGGTGTTTGTGTGTGCTTTTCCCACAAAAACAGTATTGATTGTATTGCCTCTCATTGGTCAAACTTCCTTTCTAGATTCTACAATTGATATTGGAGATCTTTTCATATTATGACATACAGATGATTTATGACATTTTTTTCAGCTCCTCCCACATGGTATCACCTTTAGGACTAGCTTTACTTTTCCTCTTTTCCTATATTCTCATATGTACAATTAGAAGGTAAAAGAGAAAACAGTTATAGCAAGCAAGTACAGATTCTGATGCCAATTAAATAAGGAAGAAGCTTGCAATTGCTGGCTGGGGAAAGGAATGTTTTCCTTAAAAATTAGACTGTCTTAGAAACACTGTTGGACGCAGTTCAAAGGATATCACTGACATTAACACCCTCTCCCCTCCCCTTCCCCTACCGCATTTCCCCAACTGTTGCTGGAAAATAAATGTAACCAAGGCTCTTTTTGTTATGTGTACATCTGGCTTTCCCTTTTCCATATGCTCAAGTCCTCCCTCCTCAATTGCTTCTGTTTAGCACTTAATTTAAATTCCCAAATTAATCCAAGAAGCAAATTTGAAACCTGTAAATTGAGGGGGTTTGATGATTTTTTTAGGTCTTTTAGACCTCTGAAAAGCGAAAGTGAAAGTCGCTCAGTCATGTCCACCTCTTTGTGACCCCACGGACTGTATAGTCCATGGAATTCTCCAGGCCAGAATTCTGGAGTGGGTAGTCATTTCCTTTTCCAGTGGATCTTCTCAACCCAGGGATCAAACCCAGGTCTCCCGCACTGCAGGCGGATTCTTTACCAGCTGAGCCACTAGGGAAGCTCTTTAGAGTTCTAGGATTCTTTTAAATAGTAGGCAGTTTTATTTCTGAGAATTTATTCTAATAAAATGTTTAAGTTGTTTGTTTAAGTTGTAGTTAAGGGCCCAAGAGTGGGCTCTTGTCTAACATCCTGAAACGAATTGTCGGAGGAGACACACATGCAAGAGACTTTATTGGGAAGGGGTGCGCAGGCAGAGAGCAGGAGGGTAAGGGAACCTAGGAGGACTACCCTGCCATGTGACTTGCAGTCTCTGGTTTTCTGGTGATGGGCTTAGTTTCCTGGTTGTCTTTGGTTACTCAGGGTCCTTCCTGGTGGCTCACACATTGCTCAGCCAAGTTGGATGCCAATGAGAAGGATTCTGGGAAGTGGTAGGACACATGCTGCTACTGCTAAGTCGCTTCAGTCGTGTCCGACTCTGTGCGACCCCATAGACGGAAGCTCACCAGGCTCCCCTGTCCCTGGGATTCTCCAGGCAAGAACACTGGAGTGGGTTGTCATTTCCTTCTCCAATGCATGAAAGTGAAAAGTCAAAGTGAAGTCGCTCAGTCGTGTCCGACTCTTAGCGACCCCACGGACTGGAACCTACCAGGCTCCTCCGTCCATGGGATTTTCCAGGCAAAAGTACTGGGGTGGGGTGCCGTGGCCTTCCCCGGGTAGGACACATGGGGTCTCCTTTTGACCTTTCCTGAATTCTTCAGGTTGCTGGTGGCTTGTTTTGTGTTCCTTGCCAGGACTTCCTGTTGTAAAGTAACTCATGCAAATAGTTACCATGGTGCCTGGCCAGGGTGAGTGGTTTCAATCAGTTTCCTCTAACATTAGGCTACGGAAAAGTTTTCTATGTTAGAAATAAAAATACTGAAAACTAATATAAAAGTAAAGGTTTGTAACATTGTAGGATCTGATCTGATCTATACAATTCTCCAGCTCTAATGTTCGAAGACATTTACTGCCTTTGACAAATAATTAGCGACACACCTTTTAGGTTTTTTTGGTTACATATTTGTTGAAATATTCTCCATGAGTTCTGTCCTTTAGATAACCTTGGAATAGAAAGTCATATATAAAATTTGCCACTTTATTTGAATTCTAGTCCTTTTTGTCGAGTTATTATGTCAGGTTCTGTTTCTAAATTCCATTTCTCTCTTTCTTGTGATTGGTTGTTTTTTATGATAAAAACCTGTTAAAAAAACTCTTAACCTCCTTGAAAAATATCTGTTGTTCTTTCAGTTGATGTAAACACCAGTAAACTTCCTCTTTAAAGAAAAAAGGCAATTGCAGTCGAAAGGAGATATATATTTGAGGAAAGAGTATAAAGAAATGCATACTTTTCTCATTGTACTTCTTTCCAAATTTTTGTCACCCCAGAGGGTGTGAGAATTCTTTCAAAGCTTCAGGTCTGATTGGTGAACAGAGCTGATACTTGATCGTGTGAAGTCCAGTGGTGTTTGGCTGTGTAGTTTCTGCATCTGGAGACGATTCTGTTATGTGAAAAATTAAGATTACAATTTTTAAAGTATATATTTCACAATCAGAGTATTTATAAACACATATGAAACTTGTTCTATATGTAACTTATGCTGAAATGAAATGGTAATGTTTATAACTCAGTAGGTAAACTACTCTGGAATGTTTCAGACCCGTCTCAGCTGACATTTTGAACTAATAACATAAGAAAGAGTTTGTTTCCTTATTCAGCAGTTTCATATGCACTAAAAAAGATAGCTGATGTCTAGTTAGTTCCAAATTTAAGTTTGCTATACTTATGCCACTAGAACATGTTTTTTCTTCTGTTTGTAGACATAGTAATGTTGGTCTTGGAATATGGATTTGTAGGTTAAAAAAAAAAGATTACTTTATTTGATTCTTCTTGAGCTTTAGAATTCAAATCAGTCAAGTAACCAAGAAGCACAATTAGGATACTGTTGACATGCTTTATATTTCTGTTGCTTTTTCTTTCTTTGTCTGCAAACTTATACTGAACTGTGGTTTTGTATTTAAAAATAAATTACTATTAAAATAAAAGTTTAATAGCATTAGAGAAAACTTGGAAAATGGAGAGAGGAAAATGAACTATGATAAATAGGGTCTGAGATGAGTCTTGAAGAATACATAGTACTTAATGTTGGTGTTTAGTCACTAAGTCGTGTACGACTCTTTTGCACCCCTTTTGCTGTAGCCTGACAGCTTTTTTCAACATTCAGAAAATGAAGATCATGGCATCTGGTCCCATCACTTCATGGCAAATAGATGGGGAAACAGTGGAAACAGTGTCAGACTTTATTTTTCTGGGCTCCAAAATCACTGCAGATGGTGATTGCAGCCATGAAATTAAAAGACGCTTACTCTTTGGAAAGAAAGTTATGACCAACCTAGATAGCATATTCAAAAGCAGAGACATTACTTTGCCAACAAAGGTTTGTCTAGTCAAGGCTATGGTTTTTCCAGTGGTCATGTATGGATGTGAGAGTTGGACTGTGAAGAAAGCTGAGTGCCGAAGAATTGATGCTTTTGAACTATGGTGTTGGAGAAGACTCTTGAGAGTCCCTTGGACTGCAAGGAGATCCAACCAGTCCATCCTAAAGGAGATCAGTCCTGGGTGTTCATTGGAAGGACTGATGTTGAAACTGAAACTCCAGTACTTTGGCCACCTTATGCGAAGAGTTGACTCATTAGAAAAGACCCTGATGCTGGGAGGGATTGAGGGCAGGAGGAGAAGGGGACGACAGAGGATGAGATGGCTGGATGGCATCACCGACTCGATGGACGTGAGTTTGGGTGAACTCCAGGAGTTGGTGATGGACAGGGAGGCCTGGCGTGCTGTGGTTCATGGGGTCGCAAAGAGTCAGACACGACTGAGCGACTGAACTGAACTGAACTGACAGGCTCCTCTGTCCATGGAATTTCCCAGGTTAAAATACTGGAGTGGTTTGTCATTTCCTTCTCCAGGGGGTCTTCTTGACCCAGGGATTAAACCCGTGACTCCTAGGTTGGCAGTCAGATTCTTTACCACTGAACCACCAGGGAAGGCCAGTATTTGATGTATTCCAGACTGTCTCTTGGATGATCTGTGTGACTGTTGTGTGTTATATGTTATGCAACTGTAGTCATCCTGCCTTGGTGGAAAGAGTTGATAACGACAATATAATCTTTAAAAATTTTTTCTAACTTAAAAACATTTTTTAATTGATGTATAATTGATTTACAATGCTATGTTAGTTTCTGATATATCGTAAAGTGTTTGTTATACATATATATTCCTTTTCAAGTTCTTTCCCATTGTGGGTTATCACAGATATTGAATATCTGTGCTTGTTTATCTATTTTGTATATAGCAGTTTGTATCTGCTGATCCCAAACTCCTAATTTATCCCTCCTCCACCCCCTATAATATAATCTTAACATATCTCCATCTATAAAATGATCATAGCTATATAATTTAAGGTCTATTTAATTCAGTGGAGGTAAACCTTTTAAATTTGTGGAAATGACTTTCACTGTGAGTGGATTTAAGATATCAGATAGCATTGCATATTCACACATTGTTCTACATTTAAGATTGAACCACTTTTGTTTTTTTTTTGGCATAGCGTGAAGATTAGGCTCCCAAGATAGTTTGAGTGCCTTCTGCATGTTCTAGCTGGCAATAGTCTTAACCATTTTATATCCAGCATCTGGTTTATCCATGAGACCCTTATAATTAGGCAGTTATACTTCTCTGTTTGGGAAGATTTATAGTATACTTCAGGTGATGTGAGATAGCAGGCAGAAGACTGAATAGCTAACTCTTCTTAGTTTAGAAGAAATGTGTATTCCTGATACCAATATTGTTAAAAAATTATTTCCCCAAACTCTTTATTTGACATGATTGATAACTTTACTGTCTGAACAACCTAAGAAGCTAAGCTTCTTGGGTGTGGTTTTAGTCTTAGGAAAGCCTGAGGAACCTGGGCTTTAGGGGGGTTGACTTGTGTGTTCTGGAGTGTTATGCAAGGAAGAATTATTGGGCCAGGTGCCTTTCATGTCTGTATCTGCCACAGTAAAAAGCTGTAGAGGCAAGAGTTTGTCGTAATAAAATTTTCATATGTTCACTTCTCTAGGCAAAATGGCTTTGTAATACAAGCAAGAGTCCAGATACTTCATAGGTAATCAGTCTCTAAAGGGAAATTTGTTTTCTGATTGGTTATCAAGTAGATACACACTTCTGTTGCTGTGTTCTGCTTAAACTATAATTAAGAAAATCTTGTTAAATAGGATTTTATGAAATGAAGCCTATTAATTACATCAGACCCTTTGGTTTTATGTGAAACTATTATCATGGCATGAATTGAGAGCTGATTGTGCAACCTACTTATTTGGAAAATTCTTTACCTTGAAATTTTGTTTCAAATCCATGACTTCTAATGGAAAGGGTGTGGTGAGAGGCAACACTAGATTTCTCATTCTCTTTTTCTTAAAAATCCCTCAGTGATCAAATTGCTTTGATTGAGTAGATCTAAATCCAGGGTTTGAGGTTAGTTAGTTTCAAGACGTTTTGTGAAGTACTATTCTAGGGACAGGTTTATGCTAGCTAGACCCATAGAAATCAAAACTTATCAACATAGTGATGACAATGTAATTAGCCACATCTATCAGCAGTGTATAATAAACCATATCTGAGGCTGCTGAAATGTCCACTGAGGTAAAAATTCTTGCTGTACTCTTGACTCTCAGTAATGACCTTAAGGATTTTGAACTCTGTAAGTGGACTTAAATCTAACCTGGGATTTACTTTGTGGTTTCAGGTAAATAGTGTGCAAAGTTAGGAAACTAGATCAAAACAAAACTCACTTCATAACTCGGATAAATTATGATAGAGTGAGAAATTGGCAGTAAGAAGTTTTAGTGAATAGAACCTTCAAAGAAAGCTGAAGTCTGTTGCATTGACTTTAAAAAAAAAAAAACAAAAAAACTTTGTCTAAACTGTTAAAGAAGATTTTATGTAAATTGTTCATGCTAAATATTTGCATTATATATTCCTATTTCTTTGTACTTCCCATTTGATGAAGTTTTCAAACTGTGGTTTGCTAGAGGGAAAAAAAACCCAAACCCAAACCACATAGGACAAATTGAATTACAAACCTGGTGTGGTCCTTTAACTCAATTACATCTAATTTGTGTTATTTTAGTCATCCTGGGAGGCAGCTGTTCTGCGTGATTGCCCACAAACAATTTCAGTGTAAGAATTTGTCCTGATTAAGACTCCTTAAGATTAGTAGTAGCCTATTACTAGTAAGGGGCAAACTTACAGATTAATTTTGTGTTATCAGGACCATTTTAAAAATTAAAAGTATAGTTGGTTTGTTTCTTAAATTGACTTAAGTATTAATTGTAAGCATATAATGTGTAAGTGTTAACTTTTAATAAGTTCACCTCATTTTTAAAAAATTTCTTATTCTTCTAAGGTTTCTCCTAACAATAGCCTCTTAATTACATCTTTTAGGCAGTTATCAATTTAAAGGCAAGGGAATATGGAATTTTAGGTTTTTGAAATACCTCAATATATATTTTGACATTCTAAACCAACATTTGGAATGGTGTTGGAAGAAAGGACAGGAAAGAATATGGATTTAGGATTGTTCTGTATAATTGAGAGGGAAATTTCAGTTAGAGTTGAGTCTGAAATGCAGTTGACTTTACAGAAATGAAGAATTTGTAAATTCTTCAGAATTTATAGAAATTGAAACCCAAGTGGCTTATGCAAAAACAGACACAGGAACCACTTACATGAATGGTGTCTAACAATACCAACTTGTCCTTCACTCATCTTTCTGTCTTTTGTGATTATTTTTATTTTATTTTCAGGGGATTCATCTTCTGAGCAAAATACTCAGTTTAGATCATAGAGTATTATTAACTTTGATAGTAAGAGGACACTTAAATGTCTTTATTATTAGAGGTGAAATCTGCAGAATATATAGATGCAGAAGAGAACATTCATGATAGAAAGATCTCAACTAGTTTTGTAAAGTGGGTAGATGGGGCAGTGCTAGAATGGGAATACTGTGAAGAGATACTGTCCAACAGAGACAAAAATGGAAGAAAAATGTTAATTCCTCATAAATGATATATGAATATGTTTGGAAAGACGTCTTTCTACCATATCTAGTAATTTTCAGTTAGCAACTGAACATCGGTTATGTGTTAGATGTTGTTTTAGTTACTGAGACTTCACAGATCACTCGGCTATAGGTCCCTACTTTGGAGGAATTTACGTGTAGAAAGGATGGCAAACATGTAAATAATAATTTGTAGGGAATTCCCTGGCTGGCCAGTGGTTAGGACTCCATGCTTTTAATGCATGGGCGTGGGTTCAATGCCTGGTTGGGAAACTGAGCCACTTGGCACGGCCAAAAAATATATAATACTTTATGGCACCAAATGGTAGGTAATGTGATAGAGGTTTGAATAACTTCAAAGCTTATATTTTGTTAGGTCAAAGTATAGGACTAAAGTTAGGATTTAGATCAAAATGGAAGTGTAATCCAAAAAATACTACTTTGTATGAGAGGCATCAGTTACTAGTTGACCCATAGGTTTAGGAATATAAATTAAATTTGTGGTATCTATCAGCTGCCTGTACTGCTTTCCTGTCATTCTCTTCATAAGGAAGAAACTAACAATTTGATCACCTTTTATTCTGAGCATTTTCTTGCATATTATCTGCTTTTAATTAGTTGTGAACTATACCAAGTTCAGTAACATTAAAAATTTTTTTTCATCATCCTATATTCTTTTATTTCCGACCCTATCCACATATTTACTACTTGAAATTCTTAACACCCCTTGGTTTTCAATGGCAGTATATTTTTTGATTTTCCTCCTGCTTTTCTAACCTTACTTGGTGTCCCTTTTGCTGGCTTCATTTCTAGATTAGTTATCTATTGTTGTAACAAATTATCCTAAAATTTAGTGGCTTAAAGCAATGAACGTTCATTGTCTGACTGTTTCTGTGAACCAGTAATAACACAGGCACATAATATATATTCAGACATTCAACAAATATTGTTGAATGTTTCATAAATGGATGCTGTTATTCTAGTTGATGTTCTCATCATTTCACACCTAGATAACTCCACCTACTTCTTTACTGGCTTTCAGTCTTTATCCCCATGTTGCTGTTAAACCAGCATTTGTGAAGAATTTCATGATGTTGCTTCTCTGATCTGTAACCAACTGTGACTTTCATTGGACTGACTTTAAGTTTGTATTGGTCTTCTTGGCAAAGTATTCCATATAGGAGCCTCACCCTATTTATTTAACCATTTTTCTCAACAAACACCTACTTTATCTACTTATTTATTTTTATTGGAATATAATAGCTTTATAATCCCATGTTAGTTTCTGTTGTACAGCAAAGTGAATCAGCTATGTATATGCATATATCCCCTTTATTGGGGATTTCCATTTAGGTTACCATAGAGCATTGAGTAGAGTTCTCATTAGTTCCATTAGACAGTAGGTTCTCACTAGTTACCTATTTTATGCCGAGTATTGTATATGTCAGTCCCAATCTCCCAGTTCATTCCCCTGACCCTGTATCCATACATCTGCTCTCTACATCTGCGTCTCTATTTCTGCTTTGCAAATAGATGCATCCATGTCATTTTTCTAGATTCCACAAGTAAGCCATATTATCTGATACTTGGTTTTATTTTTCTGACTTTACTGTGTATGACAGTCTCTAGATCTATCCATGTCTCTGCAAATTTTGTTCCTTTGAATGGCTGGGTAATATTCCATTGTTTATATGCACCACATCTTCTTTATCTGTTCCGCTGTTGATGGACATTTAGGTTGCTTCCATGTCCTGGCTATTGAAATAGTGCTGCTATGAACATTGGGTTGCGTGTATCTTTTTGATTTATAGTTTTCTGCTGGTACATGACCAGGAGTGGGATTGCTGGTCTGTGGTAGTTTTAGTTTTAGTTTTTTAGGGAACCTCCATATTGTTCTCCATAGTGGCTGTATCAGTTTACATTCCTACCAACAGTGTAAGAGGGTTTCCTTTTCTCCACACCCTCTCCAGCCTTTACCGTTTGTAGATTTTTTTGATGATGGCTGTTCTGATGGGTGTCAGGTGATACCTTATTGTGGTTTTGATTTGCGTTTCTCTAAGAATTAGTGATGCTGAGTATCTTTTCATATGTTTACTGGCCATCTGCATGTCTTCTTTGGAGAAATGTCTATTTAGGTTTTCTGCCCATTTTTTGATTGGGTTGTTTGTTATTTTGATATTAAGCTGCATAAGCTATGTATATATTTTGGAGATTAATCCCTTGTCAGTTGCTTTGACAAACACCTTCTTTAGTACTGGTTGTTTATACCTTATATCAACCCCCATCTCTATCCCTAATACTATGTTTGATTTTGTTTTTTTATTGCCTTTATTACTGATTTTCTCCCAAATTTTATCCTCTCTCTAATTATGTTCCTTCCACTTTTTCAGTAGTCACTTTGGACTTTTTCTGGCCCATTCTAGTTTTTAATATTTGAATTTTCTGTTAAGTAATGCTCTGGCCTGGAGAATTCCATGGACAGAGGAGCCTGGCAGGCTACAGGTCCATGGGGTCGCAAAGAGTTTGATACGACTGAGTGACTTTCAGTCACACAAACACACTCACACACACACCCACCAAACAGTATAGTTCATTATCTTTAGTTTGAGTTAATTTCTCTTCCCAACTAGAATCCCAATTATCTGAGAGCAAAATTCTTTCACTGCATGTATCTCTAGTGTACTGAGTCTGTAATGTGCATGCATGCATATCACTTCAGTCGTGTCTGACTCACGTGTTGCTTGATTCAGAATTAGAAAACTTGGGTCACCTGTGAAAATGCTGCTGACTGAATCTTAACTCCCAGAGCCATAAGTGAGGATGAGCTGGGACTACAGGACAGTTTGGAACTACATTTCATCATTTTCATGAGGCATTGATGTATGAAGTGATTAATTTGAAAAATGTTCCCTCTGGCCAACAATCAAAACTGGCTTTTAGCCTTGAACTATCAAAGCAAAAGTTTCACACTTGCCTGGAGCAAAACAGGTATTCAGTAGCAAGCAGTTCAAGGCCTCTGATCCCTGCTTCAGCTATCTGCCTGGCCAAGCCCCTTGGCATAGATAAATCAAGGAATTTACTTTTATCTTCTTTCTCTTAAAAGTTTCCTGAGTTTGATTCACAAAGAAAGGGGTAATAATTGAATTTTTATGTCAGCATCTTCTCATTCTCCTAAAAAAGTTAAAGTTAGATAATAATATTAATCAAAATATAAGAACACATATAGCTTGAAAACATCCTTGGGGCTAATTGTGTTCCTTAATCCTCGGTATAATTTTGCACTAGCCCTGGAGAATGAGGCTTGAGAGCCAGTGGGAAGTAAAACTCCAGTTCTTTTGGCAGCTTTTATTGTGTTTTTGCTAAGATAGGATTCTCTTAATATTCCCTTGTATGCCTTTATTTTTTTATTTCCTTCTTTCTCTCCCTTTCTGTTCCTCTTTGTTCAGTTCAGTTCAGTTCAGTCGCTCAGTCGTGTCTGACTCTTTGTGACCCCATGAATCACAGCACGCCAGGCCTCCCTGTCCATCACCAACTCCTGGGGTTCACTCAAACTCACGTCCATTGAGTCGGTGATGCCATCCAGCCATCTCATCCTCTGTCGTCCCCTTTTCCTCCCACCCCCAATCCGTCTCAGCATCAGAGTCTTTTCCAATGAGTCAACTCTTCGCATGAGGTGGACAAAGTACTGGAGTTTCAGCTTTAGCATCATTCCTTCCAAAGAAATCCCAGGGCTGATCTCCTTTAGAATGGACTGGTTGGATCTTCTCTTTGTTACTTACCCCCAAAGCTATAGGTACGGTATTTGGTCATGGTTAGAATATAAGAAGAACATTAAAATTTTCCTTGCAGCCATCTCAAATTCTTTTTAGGTTTGTATTTTAGGATTATTTATAGTATCAAAACTATGATTTAGCTTATTATTTGCACATTTTTGGTTTCACTGTGGCTAAATTACTGATGTTTATATAAAAACTTTTTTTTTTCCTTTTTATTTGTTCATGTAGGTGTTTCAGCCAAGATTCCTGTCTTTAGCACAGGAATATTTGAATTAGAGAAATAAAGGAAGTTGAAAAGGTTAAAGCTTTTGATTCTGGCCTTTTATCTGTATAGCTAATGACTTTTGGCTGTGTTTCCTGGAGAAGATAAAGAGTATCAGTTGTGAATTTACCTGGTTACTACCCAGATCACCTTGATTCATACATCCTGCTTCTGCATTCCTGCCTCTAGTTTCCCTGCACATCTCAGGGCCTGCTCATACATGCCAATCCAGTAATGCTAATTATTACCTCTTTTAGTTTTCTTCTGTTCTTATCCCATACTTCTTCACATATGGAAAAGTGAAGTCGCTCAGTCATGTCCGACTCTTTAGGACCCCATGGACTGTAGCCTACCAGGCTCCTCTGTCCATGGGATTTTCCAGGCAATAGTACTGGAGTGGATTGCCATTTCCTTCTCCAGGGGATCTTCCCGACCCAGGGATCGAACCTGGGTCTCCCGCATTGTAGACAGACGCTTTACTGTCTGAGCCACCATCTGCTACACTGCCTGCAGCTGTGCTTAAAGATGGGCTTCCCAGGTGGCTCATTGATAAAGAATCCACCTGCCAATGCAAGAAGCCTGGGTTCGACCCCTGGGTTGGGAAGATCCCCTGGAGGAGGAAATGGCAACCCACTTCTTGCTGATATAATCCCATGGACAGGGGAGCCTGGTGGGCAAGCCACTGAGTATGCACATGCTTAAAGGTAAAAGATAAAGAAGTAGGAGACAGAGAGTGAGGGAGAAGCAGAGACACACAAGAAGATTGTCAGGAAGAGATATGATTGTTATCTTCAATGGACTCCCTGCCCTTTCCAACCACTGCCCTCCTCTGCCTTGTTCCTGTTGTCACCACTTGAATGTTTCTAAAAGGAAGTGTTAGTCACTCAGACGTGTTTGACTCTTTGCAACCCCATGGACTGTAGCCTGCCAGGCTCCTCTGTCCACGAAATTCTCCAGACAAAAATACTGGAGTGGGTAGCCATTTCCTTCTCCAGGGGATCTTCCCAACCCAGAGATTGAACCCAGATCTCCTGCATTGCAGGTAGATTCTTTACTGTCTGAGTCACCAGAGAAGCCTCAAAAGGGATTTAAATAAAAATTAAATTTTTATTTGAATTTCAGTTCCCAACACTCAGAAGTGCTTTTGAGAAAATCACCAATGTTGTCCTTAAATCGCATGGTTTTTGCTTAGTTTCCATCTTCCTTGATCACTCTGCTGCATTTTATACAAATTGAACACTCACTTCTTGCTAAGAAAGAAGACTTATGAATACAACTTTTGCCACATGAAACCTTGCCTAATCAGCCTCATTTGAAAGTACACATTTCATTTGATGGCATTTGCAAATTATCTACCCTCCTCTGTCCCGGAACTTGCAATATTAAAATGCTTCCATATGCTAAAAGCCAGTCTACTCATTTTGCTGAAGAAGAAAGAAGAAAAATGTACTTTACTAACTTGCTGTTTTATAAACATGAAGCTACAATGTGGGCAGACTTGGCAATGGCAGCCCCTCAGAGTTCACTGTAAACAACTTTGTGGCCCAGAGGCTTCACTGCCATTCAAGATGAGTGTGGAGAGTTGTTTTTGTTAAAAAACAAAAAAAACATGCATTTGTGACTTGTATATGGTTCTAAATTATTTAAGTACAGTTAAAATATAGTATTAGACTTTGATTAGATTTGGGCATTTAGAATAGCTAAAATACTTAGCTATTCTAAGTTTCAGATTCTTTATCTCAAGGCATTTATTTCAATAGCCACCACTCTGATCTGGGTCCCCAATACCACATGGCTGGATTATAGCAACAGTCTTCTCACTGAGCTCCCCAACATCAGTCATTATGCAATCATCTCTTTTAGTGTCTCCTACCTGGTGCTGTAGGATAATCTTTCTTAAATAACTTTATGCCTTTTCCTATCAACTGATCTCATTTATACTAATTTCACCAGTATTTCTTTCAAGCTCTGACTTATAATTTCCTTTATGGAGTCTTCATAACAATCCCATCTGGCCCTGTTTTTCCCACAGTACTTTTCACCCAAGCTCCTGCTCAGTTGTATGTAGTTGATTTGTTACAGATTTCCTTGTTGTTGTTGTATGTGTGTTGTTTCCTTTTCAAGTGGATATTAGTGTGATAGAAATACTGTCTGCTATTTCTTTTGACTGGATTCTCATGGACTTATAAGCAAATAATAGATATAAAATATGTATATTCTGTTACTACAGGTTATCAGTTAAAAATTGTGTCTGTTTGCCTAAATTGCATAAATTATCAAATAAGAAGCTGAATTATGGTATCTGAGCAATGCTAAGTATATACGAGAGACTTTAAAATAAATCCTACTGAAGTCAGTAGGAGACTGTACTTTGTCTTCTTTGAAGATTTATTGCTTGGGTTTTAGCACTGATGGTTTTATCTTTAAAAGAAAGAAATAGGTCTGCTGTTCATGTGGTTATAGACAGAAATTCTAGTATTTCATATTTATCACTGCAGCATCTTACACCCCCCCCCCCAAAAAAAAGTCTTAACAACTTTGGAAAAGGAGATTAAGTTTGAGGACTAACATTACCTGACATCAAGACTTATAAACCTAGAACAAATAAGACAGTGTAGTATTGTCATTAAGACGAGAAATAAACAAATGGACTTGATCCACGCATAATTGAACAACTGAATTTTGACAAAACTGTAAAGGCAATTAATTGGAGAGAGACCATTCTTTTAAAAAGATGGTGCTAAACCAGTTGGATATCCATATTAAAGAATGATTCATATCATACCATATAAAATACTAACTCAAAATGGATCATAGACTTACATGTAAAACCTAAAACTGTTAAACTCGTAAAGGATATGATAGACAAACCTTTATCTTGGTTAGGCAAAGGTTCTTGTACACAATTGCAAATGTATAATCCATAAAAGAACAAATTGATAAATTGGATTTCATCAAAGTAAAAAAAATTGCTTTTCAAAAGAAAATGGAAAGATAAGACACACAGTAGGAGGTAATATTTTTGGAAAGGACTTGTAATCCATGGGGTTGCAAAGAGTTGGACATGACTGAGCAACTTCACTTTCACTTCACTTTATATACTCAAAATGTATAAAGAACTCAAGAAAACAAACCACCCAGCGAGTAATGAGACAAAAGATTTCAACAGATTTTATTTTACCAAAGAAGTTATATGGATGATGAATAAGAACATGAAAAGAAGCTAAACATCATCAATTATTAGGGAAATGCAAGTGAAAGCAAGAGTGAGATACCATACCTATTGGTATGGCTAAAATTTTAAAGATTGACCATGCCACATGCTGCTGAGGATGTGGAGGAACTAGAACTCTGATGCCCTGCTGGTGGGAACATAGAATTATACAGTCACTTTGAAAAACAGTTTGGCAGTTTCTTTTTTCTAGCTTATTTTAAGATATAATTGATGTTGAACATTGTGTAAATGTAAGGTATGCATGTTGATTTGATAGATTTATATACCGCAAAGTGATTACCACTCTAGCATCAGCTAACATTTCCATCCTGTCATATAATTACTATTTTTTTTTTTTTTTGTGGTGAGACTATTTAGTATCTACTCTCTTAGCAGCTTTCAAGTACATAATATAGTATAATTAGCTGTAATCGCCATGCAGTACACTAGACCTTATTAACTTTTCAGATGGAAGTTTGTGCCTTTGACCAGTGATCTCCCCATTTCCCCTACCCTTCAGCCTCTGGTAACTGCCACTCTACTCTCTGGCAGTTTCTTAAATGTTAAGCATAGACCTACTATTCAATCCAGCCATTCTACTTAGCTTTTTACCCAAAAGTATTAAAAGCATATTGCTGTACAAAGGTGACTTATACATGAATATCATAGCAGCCTTATTTTTAATAGCCCCAAAATGGAAATCATGTTCATTAACATGTGAATGGATAAAAAAACTGTAGTATATCCATGCAAGAGAATACTGTTAGGAATAAAAAGAAATTATTGGCACATGCAACAACATGCATGGCTCTCAAAATAATTATGCTGAGTCAAACAAGGCACACTTTCTCTTTACTGCCCCCTCCCCAAAGTATATACTGTAGTATTTCAATTCTGTAAAATTCTATAAAATGGAAACTTTTCTGTATTGACAGCAGATCACTGGTCACCTAGGAATGAGGGGCAGGGGAAGAGGAAGGAGTCCAGAGAGGCACATGGAAACCTTTGAGGATTATTGACATTTTCACTATCTTAATTGTGGTAATGGTTTTGCAGGATGTGTATGTGATTCAGAGTTTATAAAATTTTACTCTTTGAATGTGTGCAGCTATTTTATAGGTCAATAAAACTATATCTCAATTCAAAAAAAGAAAAAATATTGTGAAAAAAAAGGTCCAATTTAGCAACAAAAACAACATCATTTAGCATACTTATTTACATGTTATAAATAATATATAAACAAATATATATTTATAAACATAAATATAACAACATATACATTATTGAAGAGACCCACATGCCACTTTCCATATTTAGTCTTATAGAGTTGCGGCAATGTTACCAAAGAAGATCATTTTAAAAGGGAATTATTATACCCTGACCATCCAGCATTCGCCTTTCATTCTGCATAGAAGATCTGTACAACTGCAGTGATAACAATAAAAAAAGGAACTGCAAGCTTTATTTTTAATTCTGGTGGACTATCTCAATCTTTATCTAAATATCAATATTTTTGTTTTTCTGTTCTTTCACTTTCTTGATAAAGCCTTATATTTTGCTTTATCTTCTCAGTGTGTTCTCTTAAACCAGGTTATTATTAACATAGGGAGTGGATCCAGAGGAGCCATGTAAACTGTTCCATGGTATTGCTTAAGCAACTAAATTACAAAATAATGTGGGAAGGGAAATTACTGTATTTTATCACAAGTGAGGAATGAGAACCAAAAAAATACCAGTGGTTAAAATAAAGAGTCTAAATCAAGCAAAGTGTTAAGATTCTCTTGTTATTTTATATATTGTGCTGAAGTTTTCCATTATGAAAGTGAAGTCAAATCTCATTGGTCTCTTTATTTTTTAAAAAGGGGAATTTTATGTAGGCCAACTTATATCAACATCAGTCTGAGTGAAAGAAAATAATGAGTTTCTGCTAAGGTTCAGTGACACCAGTTGGACAGCTCAGTACTAACATGTAATAATGTGCAAAATATACACAAATTCGTTAGTGTTTTCTCACTGCAAACTATCACCAAACTACCAAGGAGCAGACACTAGGGGTGTATGACTTTGACTTTTTATATATAATGATGTTTAAGAGATATTCTTTCATGCATTGGAGAAGGCAATGGCAACCTACTCCAGTGTTTTTGCCTGGAGAATCTCAGGGACGGAGGAGCTGCCGTCTCTGGGGTTGCACAGAGTCAGACACGACTGAAGCGACTTAGCAGCAAACTTGACTTTAAAGCTCTGCAATGATTTGTCTAAGATGAGCCTATAAAACTACTAAACTTTAGTTGTTTTTTTTTTTAAGTTCTTGTTGATAGTAATAAGCATGTCAATTATTTGATGTTTTAATACTTTGGAGGAAAGAATGTGACCAGTTGACATATTGGCTGAAATAACATTGGTAAAATAAGTGGCCTGTGCTGACAGTTGTTAGACATACCTTGATGGTAAATCACGTTGACGGATCGGAAACAACTTCATATCTATACTTATATAACTTAGACAAGTAAAAAATATTAGGTGAAGCTAAGTTTTTATTAAAGATTCAGTTTGGTTCTTAAATGTTATAACTAAGTCCTAATTTAGTTATAACATTTATAACTTAGTTATAACATTTATAACATTGATGCATAACTTACCAATGACTTATGTACTTTCCTGAAGTAATCCTGTAAGACATTGCCAGGTGTTAATTATTGTAAGCATTTTTGGTTTCAAGACACTTCTTACTCTAAATACAAAGTTTTCATTACCTATGTGCTTTGTTCTTCCTTGAATTTATATTCAAGACCTTTCACAATCCATCATCAAGCTATCCTTTATCTCTTTGTGTCACTGCGCCTCTGTATGAATTGCCAAGAATTCTGTGATTTTTTTCTTCTTTGCCTTTTGTCTGTCTCTCTTCAGCTGGACCCTCTGCTTTTCTCTCCTCTTTAGTTTTCACCCCTCTAAGCCCTACAGTGTTTCAGGTGCCACATAAGTCAAACTTTTCTTGATATTCTGGGCTTCCCTGATGGCTCAGCAGGTAAAGAATCCGCCTGTGATTCAGGAGACACAGGAAACGTGGGTTCGATCCCTGGGTCAGGAAGATCCCCTGGAGGAGAAAATGGCAACCCACATTTTCTCGGGGAAGGCAATGGCACCCCGCCCCAGTACTCTTGCCTGGAAAATCCCATGGACGGAGGAGCCTGGTAGGCTCCAGTCCATGGGGTCGCTAAGAGTTGGACACGACTGAGTGACATCACTTTCACTTTTCACTTTCATGCATTGGAGAAGGAAATGGCAACCCACTCCAGTATTCTTGCCTGGAGAATCCCAGGGACAGCCATCTATGGGATCGCACAGAGTCAGACATGACTGAAGCGACTTAGCAGCAGCAGCAACTCCATTTTCTTGTCTGAAAAGTCCCATGGACAGAAGAGCCTGGCAGGCTGTAGTCCAAAGGGATACAAAAAGATGGACACAAGTGAGCATGCACTTTGGCTGTTGCGCTTGACATTCTGTTCACACATGTTATATATGCCTCTCTGGTGCTTCAGGTTGTCTGTGCCATTTGTCACCAAGGTAGGGGCAGAGGGTGAGACTGCCCAGGATGTTCCACTGCGGTACAGGAAGAAAATATTAGAATTTTACAAATATTTTTAATTTCATCCTGGTTAATTTGTGTGTGTGTGTGTGTATGTCTTATACAAGATAAATTATTATCCAAACAGAAGACATAAAATAATTGAAATACATGTAGTGGGGGTGGGGGTACATGCCCAAAATATGTTACTGATGGAGTACACACCAAAAAGTTAGAGGACCACTGATCTACACTGGTTATCATATGTCTCGAATTGTCGGATCTGTTTCTTCATTTGTTAAATTAGGTCCAGGATTGGGTTAGATCATTTCTAAGGTCTTTTGTAGCTTAAATGTTCACTGAATTAAAAATGTTGTTAAATTTTTTTTTAAGCATACAGAGAAGTTTCAAGTACGGTATAGTGAACTCCCTTATGTACTCACATAGTTTTAGCCACTGTTAACTTTGTGCTACATTTCCCATTTCTTCTTTCTCTCTTAAATACATATATATCATAATACTTTTAATCAGAACCATTTCATAACAAATTGCAAAGGTTGTGACCATTCAATGTAAATACTTTAGCATGTGTCTATTAAGAGCAAGGACAGTCTTATATAATCACAGTACATTGATCAAATTCAATACTGGATTATTATCTAGTCCACATTAAAATTTTTCAAATTGTCCAGAGTATGACCTTTGTAAGCTGTTTTCCCCACAGTCCGAGGATTGGAGGATCATTTTTTTTTTCATGTCTCTTTAGCTTTCTTTACCAGAACAGTCTTTTAACTTTTCTTTGTCTTTCATGACACTGACATTTTTTGAAGAATACAGACTTTCAATTTGGTGGAGTGTCTCTTTCCAGTTTTGTGCAGCTATTTCCACTGTACCTTGGTGTTTTCTTTTTTGTAGTTTAATTCTCTCTCTATGTTATGTACTCATGCTATGTGTTCATGTGTGGATCTTCTTTTCTGAACTAGATTCTAAGTTCCTCAGAGACAGTGATGATTTATCCTGTTCATATTTGTTCTTTACACTTCCAGGCACATGTAATACTTTGCCTATAATATGTGTTACAAATATTCACAAACCAAGAGCTCTTTCATAATTTTTTGTAGGTTAAAAGGGTTCTTTAGAACATAGGGAAGGATACAACAAATTAATTAACTCTTAGTAATTAATGTCAAAGAGTGCCATGGTAACAATAGAGACATTATGTTTTATTTTATTGAGTCTCGAAGGAATTGGCTGCCTCAAAGTGTAGTATAATATGGGGCATGTTAAGAACATTGTGAATCTTGTACTTATTGACACACTTCTTTTCATGATTCCTCTGAGGAAACCCTTTGCAATAATGTTTGACCCCTTCCATACACAAAATTCCAATATAGCGCTTGCATCTGTTCTGATATTTCAATAGGCAGTGAAATTAGGATGAAAGATCTTAGGCATAAATACATCTTTCAAGATTGGAAATATCTAACGTTGTCAAGAAAAGGTGTTTATTATCCTTAATTATCCTTTCAGTTAATAACTAAACAAAGTTATAAGAAAGTGATTCAGCCAAAGTTTCAAGGCAGCCACAAGTTAAAAGTTTTCCATTTTAAAATCAGCATCTGAGAAGCTGTAGCCTTTTAGAGGCTCTGATTTCCCCTAAAATTCATCAGTTATTTGTAAAAGTCCATAGCTTTCAGGAAGCCTTAGAACTCAGTTTTCTCTTGTTTTGATGGCTGACATTTAATACATGGGTTTTCTTAGTATTGACATTTGTAACTATCGTCTGGAACAGTTATTGTCTTGGTTGATTATCTCTGAAAGCGTATTCTAACTCTACATTTATCTGAACTTACTGAATAACTCCTCGTTACTCAGCACATACTTTAGTGAAGATATTCTTAGGAGTAGCGGCTGACATTCTCCATATTGTGGTTTGTCTGTGTGTATGTGCCTGTGGATAACTTGGCAATCACTTCCTCAGTAAAATAACAGTCAGTGCGGTTCAGCCAAAGTTTAGAGGAGTGAAATGACTGAAGTGGGAGTTTTTTGCGTAATGCCAAGTGATACTGTCCTTGGTTCATTCTTATTGAATTGCTCAGGTAGCAGGTAGTGTTTCATTGCTTTGGAAGGTATTAAAAGCACAACAATACAAAGCAAGCAAGCAAACAAAGAAAACTCAACAAGTGACAAACAGAAAATACCAGGTAATTCAGATGCTCTACTTTCTTGCCATGGTGTGAAGACAAAAACTCTTCCTGTAACTGAAAAATGGATGCTTAGATAAGAATCTGATTTAGAGAATGAAAAACATCTTTTCTGTTTTTTCCAGGATCAGATTTAGTAAGAAACTGGTGATGCAGTAATCTTTTCTTAGATATGACTTGAGATTTTATATGTCAAAAAAAAAAACCACCAGAAACCAACAGAATTTTTTGAGGCTTATTTCTACTGCAGCAGGAAGAGAAGTCCTGTTATCCACTGAATTGTATGAATTAAAGGCATGATCATGGAACAGACCATTGAAAATGATGGCTCCTGCAGGATTAAAAGTACTTTGATCTTCTGTTTTCATATGATGAGTTTATCTTTAATTATATGTGATGATAGTTGATTACTATACACTTAGACTATTATAATGTGGTTTGTAAAATGTAGTTTACACTATATAATAACTTTAGCACCCATGTTTCAGTAGTTACGGGCTTGCAGAGATATGTTCTACTTTTGTTTAAATGAAAACTACTAGATTTATGAATTAGCAGACACTTAAAATGTAAAATATTTATCTGCCAAGCAAAGTATCTTTCCTGTAAAAAAAGGATTATTGTGCTCAGTTGGACCCAGTGTCTTATTTTATGAAGGTAACAGAATTATGTATGGTTATTAATTCCTGATCTATCCACTAACTGTCTGCTTGACTTCAGGCAAATCACTTAAGTTGTCAGGGCCTTTGAACAATGAAGGCCTTAGACTGGGTGAAATTGTTACTGAATACAAGTTCATGTGTCTGTTGCACAGTGAAGCCAAGCAAACCAAAACGTCAGAGTTCGGAGCAGAGAAAGGGTTACTGCAGGTGAAGCAAGGGAAATTGATTGGCATTTGCTCTAAAAATCCCCCAATAACAATATCCCAGGCTTCAGCTCTGAAATTCTGTAATTCTACTATTCTGTGATGTCTGTGATAGACATAATACAGAATAAAATAGAAATTCCCAACACATTTTCTAAAAGAAAGATGTTTGTACAGTATTGTATAAGTTAACAATTTGACCTTGTATTTTGATATGGAAATGTGATTAAAAAAAAAAAAACACCCTACAACGACTTTTTCATTTTGCTGGGACAGGGCAGTGGATCGGTGGGCAACCCCGCTATAAAGCCACAATTGTCAATTTTATTTGAAATTTCCTGTATTACACCATCGCTTTAGCCTTAAGGGTATGAGGTCTTTCTTTGAAATTGCCTGCTTTGCTTGCTTGCATTTACATGCCCAGCCTTGGATTTTTCCCAATTTAGGCAGTTATATGCTCTGCTTATGAAATGTCCTTAAAAGTTTGAACTGGATTGAATTCTCCAGAGGAAATTACAAAATTATTCTTTTCAAATGGTAGCCAGTCATAGTGATTTGATTCTTAACACCGTTTCATCAAATTTGCAATTGTTCCTAATGGGACAATCAGGCAAAAAACAAAAGTAAAAACGAATTAAACAAAATCCTTCAAGTCCAGGGGCTATTTGGACAGTACAGTTAGGGACCATAATATTCCATGTGTTTTTATCCTGGATTTTGCTTATCTTTGTCATATGATAATCCTTTACTTGCTTAAAAGGCATCTCATGTTTTAAGAAACTTTTCCCTAATTATGGTTAGGATGCTCTGGAAACATACAGGATGATAGGTCCATAATAGAAATTTGTAAATGTGAATATAAACTTTTAATATTTATTTATATTTTTATAAACAGAAATTCACTCAATAAATATTTAAGTGAATTGCAGTTTCAGAAACATTCTTCAAACATAAACATGAAAGATTTAAGAGACTAGATTAATGGTTGAAATTGTTAAGCTTCTTAACAAATGCTAGAGTTATCTTTGTTGAAGAAATGAATTGTATGTTTTTCTTCTCTTTTCTTAATTGACTATAAGATTCATTACTTTAAATTCTGATCTGTCACACATGACAATTGGGTATGATTATTTACTGCCCAGGAAATAAGCATTACTACTTTGACAAGTTTTAAAAAATTTTTTTTTGCTGAAAGATCATAGTATATTTTATTTGTAAATACTTGCAGAATTGTTTAAGATAAAGCCTATAAATACAGATAATTTGTAGTAAGTAAGTGACAGAGTGAAAAGCAAAACCAGAAAGGTATAATCATACAGCTGCATCTCATGCTAGTCTCTTCTTTGCTCACAGACTATTGCTATGTTAAGATTTTAGAATTTGTTTCTTTTTAGGGAAAGTGGAAAGGTGAAGTCTTAGTATAAACCAGCAGTCCTCAACCTTTTTGGCACCAGGGACCAGTTTCATGGAAGACAGGTTTTCCTTGGACTGAGGTAGGGGGGATGATTTTGACGATTCAAGTGCATTACATTTATTGTGCACTTTTATTTTTATTATTATTTCATCAGTTTCACCTCAGATCATCAGGCATTAGATCCTGGAGGTTGGGGACCCCTGAATGAACCATTTCCAGCCAGTTAGCTCTATACCACGTACTAACGGAGAAGAAAAGAGGTACAGATAATTCAAAACAGTTGTTAACTATTGCTTCCCTTTGTTGGTAAAAAGAGCGCAGGAAAGGCATTTGGGAACTGGAGCTGGGTGGGCATGTAAAATCTGAAAACCCTGTTGCTGGTGTCTTTTTTCCCCTCTGCCTCTGTCCGGATCCCTCTCCCCCTGCTTGTTCAGGATCCCTTGAAATTGAACTTCAGGAAGAAGAATGAAGGGGGAAAAGAGAGAGAGGACAGATCACTGAGCCTAAGGCAACGGTGACCCTAGTGGTAAAGAACCCACCTGCCAAGTGCAAGAGACTTTAGAGATGTGGGTTTGATCCCTGTTGGGAAGATCCCCTGGAGAAGGGCATGGCAACCCACGCCAGTATTCTTGCTTGGAAAATCCCATGGACAGAGGAGCCTGGCGGGTTACAATCCATAGGGTTGCAAAGAGTCAGACACGACTGTAGCAACTTAACACATGCAAGGCAATAGCATCTATGGGTTCTCTTTCTTTCTTGTTCCCTACAGGCAGTGAATGTGAGGCCTCAGTAAAATTCCAGGTTAGATGATTTAGCAAATGAGCACTCAGAAGGAAAAATATTGATCTCTAAGGAGCCAACCTGAGTTTATTAAAAAAAAAAAATGTTATGATAGATGAACCTAAATTCATTCTCCTTTAGCAGATTATCAGGAGATTCCCTGGTGGCTCAGATGGTAAAGCCTCTGCCTGCAATGCGGGAGACCCAGGTTCAATCCCTGGGTCGGGAAGATCCCCTGGAGAAGGACATGGCAACCCACTCCAGTACTCATGCCTGGAAAATTCCAAGGATGGAGAAGCCTGGTGGGCTACAGTCCATGGGGTCGCAAAGAGTTGGACACAACTGAGCGACTTCACTTCACTTAGCAGATTATTAGACTATTAACACACAATACAAGTGTCTGAATTTTATCATGATGGACCATACCGTCATGATATCATTGTAGGCAAGATGAGTGAGAATGATATGATAATACAGTTATGTTAATGTGCAGCCGGTTGAATAATTATCTGAAAGAGTGTTAACAGAAAGGGAAGACTCCAGGATACTACAGGAATCCTGTCTTTGGCTTCATATTACATAATACATAAACAAAGAGGTAAAAGAAAATAATAGCTGGCACACTGATCAAATTTGTAGATAATTGATAATTGGAAAAGAATGGCTAAAGATGATAGAGACAGGAATCAAGAGTTTTTAAACATGCAGGGATGATGGCCTTGATCAAGGAGATGAAATTCACTGAGAACAGATTGAGAATGTAATATATATTGCGCATGCATGCTTAGTTGCTCACTTGTGTCCAACTCTGTGATCCTATGACTGCAGCCCACCAGTCTCCTTTGTCCATGGGATTTTCCCCTCAAGAAAATTGGAGTGGGTTGCCATTTCCTCCTCTACGGGATCTTCCTGACCCAGGGATCGAACTCGTGTCTCCTGTGTCTCCAGCGTTGTAGGTGGGTTCTTTACCACTGAGCCACTGGAGAAGCCAAGAGGTCATAATAGCCATCTCCTAATCTTTGACGGACATCCCTTTACAAGAGGGTTTAGAGTGAGACTGTGAGGCTTCCCAACATAAAATGATAGCCAATGGTTGTATGTTATACAGCAATCGATTTTGGCTCCATATAAAGAAGAGTTTTCTGGTCCTTAGAAGTGTCCGAAAGAATGGAATGGGCTACATTGGGAATTAAATAGTGAGTTTTCCAGGCTCTTGCCAAATTATTTTCTGGGCCTGTGGTAACAGGAAATTTTTTCATCCAATAGGGAATAAAACTGTTTGATTTAAAGATGCAGCCTGACTTTTCTTTGGTGGTATGGTCCCTATTTGTTTACAACCAGTCTTGCTTCCTGTCATTTGGCTAAGAATGTCTTTGACCGAAAATTATGAAGCAGGAATCATCTGTATAGGTTATTATCAAAACATGCCTGTTGCTTTTGCAAGGAGCTTTTTTCTTATCTGTTCACTCCTAAAATATCTTTCTGAAATTAGAAGGACTTAACAAAAGTGTTTAGAAGGGAAAATGTTTGTAGGAAACGTTATGTATATACTTGACACATTTTTTATTAGCACCAGAACCAAGATGATCATATGGTAGCTGTTAGAAGATAGTACTCTGCAATGAACACATTACAGATATATCAGAAAAACCAAGTTTACTGGTTTGGTCTCTCATTTGTTCTTTTACTTACTAATTCATTTATAAGTATTTTTTTGACTCCTGGTAAATGCTAGGCACTTTGCTAGGTGATAGGAAGCTAATGTATACTAGTTTCTTTCATCAAAAGTCTGTAATAGGCTCTGTTCCTTATAACTTGCCAAGAAATACTTTCATTTAAAATAATAAAAAGTATCACTCCATATTTTCGATTTTTTGATGATATAAACTTCAAAAAAAACTATAGGGAATTCAATGACAATTCAGTGATTGCTGCTGCTGCTGCTGCTAAGTCGCTTCAGTCGTGTCCGAATCTGTGCGAGCCCATAGATTGCAGCCCACCAGGCTCCCCCATCCCTGGGATTCTCCAGGCAAGAACACTGGAGTGGGTTGCCATTTCCTTCTCGGCATGAAAGTGTAAAGTGAAAGTGAAGTCGCTCAGTTGTGTCCGACTCTTAGCGACCCCATGGACTGTAGCCCACCAGGCTCCTCTATCCATGGGATTTTCCAGGTGAGAGTGCTGGAGTGGGGTGCCATTGCCTTCTCAAAATTCAGTGATTAGGACTCTGTGTTTCTACTCCCGTGGGTCTGGGTTTGACCCCTGGTCAGGGAACTAGATCCCACATCTCATTCCCACAGCCATGTGGCATAGCAAAAAAAAAAAAAAAAGAAACTCTGGAAAATCCTGACATTGACTCTGGATTATATATATTCATATAAAAATTATGATTTTATTAATCATAATTTTATATAATAATCGTCACTATTAACATTGCTTTGAGACTGGATTTGCAGGCAGAAGTTATTTTTTTCAGCTTTCTCTTCTTTCGGAATTAGTGTTTTATATATTTTCTTGTTTTTCTTCCTTGGACTGTTAGTATCCATGTTGCTCTTTGAAAAGAAAAATAAAATACTATATAAAGGGCTTAAACATACTAAATACAACTTTTTAAGAAAAAGTTTTGCTCTCTTGACTGAATGGTTTTAGCTAGTTTTAATTCAGTGTGTATTATTGCTAGGTAGACAGAAATTATCTTGATAAAAGAAAGCTTTTGAAATATTAAGCCAGCAAAGGCATTGCCTGCAGGATAAGTTAATAGTTGAACATATTCACTGGTTATGCTGCCAAGTTTTATCCTTAATTTATTTTAATATAAGGTGGTTACTTTGTCTTTCATCTTTAAAGAGCACCTATTAATATGAGCTTATAAATCAATATCACACCTAGATAGGGTTTATTAGTAGCATTTTCATAATTAAAAATACAGAATGAGAAGCAAGTCCTCCTGTGTGACTTATATAGCCAAGCAGTGTTTAAGTCAGGGAGGGGTCCCCGCTGGTTGGTCTTCAAGTCATCTATACATGTCTGAGACTATTGCTACTGCCGTGTTGTCTTTCTCTGAAGTTTTCCAGGTTTCTCTGGTGAAATGTTAGCTTCCGACAATCAGTCTTACCATCCCCAGCTTATGGTCTTCGCTAACATTTCCCATAATCATCCCAAGATTGCAGAGAAATGGAAAAGATACTTATATACTCGTGTTCATAGCAGCATTGTTTACAATAGCCAGAAGATGGAATCAATCCAGATGTTCATCAGCGGATGCATGGAAAATTATTCATCCTTAAAAAGAAAGGAAATGTTACAATATGGATGAACCTTGAGAACATAACACTGAGTGTAATGAGGCAGTAGTAGAGACAGATAGTATATGATTTCATTTATATGAGGCATCTAGAGTAGTCTAGCTCATAGAGACAGAAAGTGGAATGTGGTTGCCAAGAACTGGGGGAGGTGGTAATGGGAAGTTGTTTAATGGGTATAGTTTTCTAAGGTGAGAAAGTTCTAGAAATTGGTTGTGTTAATACAACAGTGTGAATATACTGAACACTGATGAATTGTATACTCATGAGTGGTCAAGATGGTAAATTTTTTATATGTATTTTACCACAATTAAAAAGAGAACTTTCAAAGCTACTTCAAAAGGTTAACTAAATAGAAGTGTTTCCATCATATTAAATAAAAAGTTGCAAAGAAATGAAAAAAATGAGAACAAAAACATGGCCTCCACAAAAATAGGTCACCAGATTAAGACCTGGCTTTGACTTTCAGAATTTGGACTGTGAGACAGATTTACTAGAGGAAATAAGTAAGTCATTTACTCCACATGTCCAAAACTGAACTCAGCATCTTTTCACAAATATGTTTTTGCTTCCTCTGTCCCTTGTTGGACATATGAATGTCAATTCACACCTCTTTTTGTCATTTACCCTCCAGATACTACTGATGGGCAAATTCTGCTAATTATATATTCTTCACCTTTCTCTTAGCTGTGTTCTCTACATCACTGATACAATTTATTCATTTCAGGAATACTTTGTTAGCAGTAGTATATGCAGGACTCTGTTCTAGATGACTGAGATTTATCAATCAATCCAGTTTAGTCCCTCAGTCATGTCTGACTCTTTGCGATCCCATGGACTGCAGCATGCTAAGCTTCCCTGTCCATCACCAACTTCTGGAGCCTGCTCACTCATGTTCATAGAGTTGGTGATGCCATCCAACCATCTTATCCTCTGTCGTCCCCTTCTCCTCCTGCCTTCAATCTTTACCAGCATATATCAGATGTATCAATGAATAATAGCAAAAAAAATCCCTGCCTTCATGAAGCTTGTGGTGAGGACAGATAATAAAGACTAGATCTAAGAGTTAAATGAATTGTATACCATTTTAAAAGGTATTAATGCCACAAAGAAGGAAATAGTATGATAAGATAGGGGGGTTGAATTGTGGGAGTGTGGAAAGAGTTGTGATTTTAAAAATAGTGGTCTGTGTTGACCTAACTGAAAAGATGGAAATTGAGCAAAAACCTGAAGGAGGTGAATGAGAATATCTGGGGAAAAGCTTTCCAGATAGAGTAAGTCAGTGCAAAGACTGTAAGATGAGAGTATCCCTGGTGAGTGCAGGGAACACCAAGGAGGCCAGTACATATGGAGTACCTCTGGAGTACAAGAGAGCAAGAGCAAAGATCATGGGAAATGAGATTTTAGATTTAACAGTGGTCAGTTTCTGTAGGGTCTTTGTGGAGCACTGAATGGAGGTATGCGTTGAGCAGAGAAGAGATAACCAGATGTATATTTTAAGAGAGTCACTTTGGTTGCTGGGCTGAGAATGGATTGTATGAGCAAGGACTGAAACAGACCGGTTAGGAGGTTGGAATATTTTAATCAAGAAATGAACATACCTTGGATGGAGTGTTTAGTGTTAAATGGACTAACAGTCCAACAGTAGTTGGCAACAGTAGTTTCTAATAGATTAGATACTGGGCATAACAGACAGCAATGGCACCCCACTCCAGTACTCTTGCCTGGAAAATCCCATGGATGGAGGAGCCTGGTAGGCTGCAGTCCATGGGGTCGCTGAGGGTTGGACACGACTGAGCGACTTCACTTTCACTTTTCACTTTCATGCATTGGAGAAGGAAATGGCAACCCACTCCAGTGTTCTTGCCTGGAGAATCCCAGGGACGGGGGAGCCTGGTGGGCTGCCGTCTATGGGGTCACACAGAGTCGGACACGACTGAAGCAACTTAGCAGTAGCAGCAACATAACAGACAGGGTCAAGATAAATCTAAGGTTTCTTTTCCTCCCCTCACTGACTAACTATTTCCCATCAACTGAGATGAAAATGCTGTGGGTGGAAGAGCTTTAGAAGGGAGCAATAAGCCTTGAGTTGTTGGACTTGTTAACTTTGAAATGTCTACCTGGTATCCAAGTGAAAATATTGAGTAGATAGTCAGATACATGAGTTCAGAATTCAGTGGAAATAAATTTGAGAGTCAAATGCCAATATATGGTATTTAAAACCAAAGACTAAATGAATGTTCTAAAAGTATGAGTAGATGGAGAAAGGGACAAGAACTGAGCACAGTGCTCTTCAACACTAAGAAGTCTAGGTTTGGGTGAAATGGGGACAAAAAGAGAATTGACAAAGGAGACTGAGAAGAAGCATCCAGTGAAATAACCAGGAGATCTAGTGTGGTGTCCTGGAAGACCAGTGAAGGAAGAGTATCAAGAAGGAACAAGTGGTTCATCTTTGCCTTAGTTTAGGTTTCCTTAGTCATGTCCTAAGTTATACATTATCCATATCTCCAGTCCTGTCCTCAGCCCTTTCCGTATACCCTATCCTTTTTCTACATCTCTATTGTGAAAGTGCTCTTTAAAGCAAACACACAAAAACACAAAGAGAACATTATTCTGCAATTAAAAATTTATCAGGTACTCCTAGTTGTCTCTGAAATCCATACTCCTTTTCATGATACAGGTTTTTGTGGTCTGTCATCCCTTTATCTGGTCTCACCTCTGTTCCCTTTCTATCTTCTGCTTCAGCCTTACTGAATTATTTTACTGACTCACACTATCTCATGCCTCTTCTATTTATGGAGTATATTGTGTTTTCCACCCTTCATCCCCAAATTCACTTATTGAACATCTGTATATCTTTCAAATCTTAGCTTTGTCATCATCTTTGGATGAAGACTTTTTTGTAGAACATACCTCCTAGCAGAACTGATCACTTCCTTCCTTGCTCTGACTATGGCAAGTACCTACTTTTCTCAAAAATCCTTATATATTGCACATATATAAGCATATTTGTTTATCTGTCTTTCTTCCTCCTAAGTGTCTTGAGGATAAATATTATTTCTGATTCATCACTTTATCCCCAGATTGTAGCATAATGTTGGATACATTGTGGTACCAAACAAATGATTATTAAAAGGTAACATTTTGTGCTTTAAACAATGTTTGAAGGAATTAAATAAATGAGGAAAAAAGCCTTTTATATTTAACATTAAATACTAATATTTTAATTAAATTTATTTTATAAATTTATTAAAGTTTAATTTGTACATGTTTACTATGATAATACAATTTATAAATGATGATTTTATATTTATTAACCCACTTCAGTGTTCTTGCCTGGAGAATCCCAGAGATGGGGGAGCCTGGTGGGCTGCTGTCTATGGAGTCGCACAGAGTTGAACATGACTGAAGTGATTTAGCACCAGCAGCAGCAGCAAATATTAAGCATTAAAACTAAAAATTAATAATAAATGCTACATATTTACCTTTTCTGATATTCTTTGTTTCTTTGTGTAGATCCAGGTTTTCATTTGGCATCATTTAACTACATCCTGAAGAATATTCTCTAGCATTTCTTTTATTGCAGATGTGTTTGCAATAAATTCTCTCAGCCTTCGTTTTTCTGCAAAAAAAATCTTTATTTTACTTTTCTTTTTAAAGGGTATTTTTACTAGTTACAGATTCTGCAGTGACAGTATTTTGTGTGGGCGTGTGTGTTTTTCCTTTTCGCACTAAAGTTGTCATTCTATTATATTCTAGCTTGTGTTGTTTTGCATGAGAATTCAAAGGAATTCTTACCTTTGTTGGCATGTAATGTTTTTTCCGCTACTGCTTAAAATTTTTTCTCTGTTTATAACTTTTCTTTTAGCACTTTGATAATGATGTGATTTTCAGTGGTTTTCTTTATGTTTATCTTGCCTGCCATTTGTTAAGCACTTATGTGTGTTTTTTTGCCCCCATCAAATATGGCAACTTTTGACCATTGGTTTTTCAAATACTGTCCTGCACATCCCCCACCCCCTGCCCCTCTCCATTCATGGTACTCTAATTATATGTATGTTAAAATAGTTGATTTTGTTCCACAGATAGTGAGCCTTTGTTAATTTTACCTTTCTTTTTTCTGTGCCTCAATTTGAATAATGTCTATGGTGCTTCAAGGTCAATGATCTTTTCTTATGTCCAATCTGTGATTAATTCTATTCACTGAATTTTTCACTTCAGATAATGTTTTTCACTTTTAGGAGCTCTGGGGTGTGTGTGTGTGTGTGTGTGTGTGTGTGTGTGTGTGTGTGTGTGTGTGTGTGTGTGTATGTGTATCTTTCATTTCTCTCCGTGTTTTCGTTTCCCTTTATATTCACAAAATAAGTAAATTTAGTTCTTTTACAGTCTTTCTCTGCTATTTCTGTATCTTTGTCATTTATATAGCTATTTTATTTACTAACTTTTCTTTTGTTTATGGATTTCATTCTCTTGCTTCCTTGTATGTCTGATAGTTTTTATTGGATATTGTGAATGTTACATTGTTAAGTGGAGAATTTTATTGTCTTTCTATCAAGTGTGTGTTAGGTTTAGGTATAGCAAGTTGTTTAAGTTAATTGTCGATCAACTCTCTTGAACTGGGTTGGAGTCAAGAGTTATCTTTTCTCTAGGGCAGTAGTTCTCAATATACGTTACCTGAACTAACTGCATCAGTATGATGTGGAAACTGGTTAGAAATATGAATTACAGAGCTTTGCTCCAAAATCACTAAATCAAAAACTGTGGGGGTGATACTTAGCAGTCTGGGTTTTAACAAACCCTCCTAGTTTTTCTGATGCATTCTAACTTTAAAAAAAGATTTATTTTATTTGACTGCCTTGGGTCCTGGTTGCATCATGTGGGATCTTCTGTTGCTGTGCCGAGACTCTGTAGCTGTGGACTGTGGGCTCGGTAGTTGCCGCTCCTGGGCTTAGCTGCTCTGTGGCATGTGGGATCTTAGTTCTCTGACCAGGGAATCAAACCCAGGTCACCTGCATTGCAAGGCAGATTCTTAACCATTGGACCACCAGGGAATCCCTGCATCCTTACTTTTTAAGTACCACTCCAGAGCTACTTGGGACCCTTTTGGAGTCTCTGTGCAGTGTTCTATATATTTTTTGAGGGCTCTACTTTAGCTGGTCAAAATATGTCACAGCCTTGTATGAATTCTGGATGTTACTCAGATTACCACTCATTGAAGTTTGTCTCTGTGGCCTTTACTCTAGTTTTCACCCATAGTCTCAAGAGGACCCCGATACAGATTTCTTGAGCTCTTCTCTGCATGGCTGCATTCTTTCTCCTCTGTCCTGCAGAGTCCATCTCTTCTCTTCTTCAAATTCTGGACTCTGTTCACCCCAAGGCAACAAGACATCTGCACGCTGATTGGGTTACCACTCCCTGTGTTGCATTCTAGAAAATGCTTTCAGACAGACATCCTGGGTAATTTGGGGGCTTACCTTATTCATTTCCCTTCACTTAGGGGACACAGTCTTATCCTGACATTTGTCCAGGGTGTAACAATAATTCTTTTGTATATTTTATCCAGGTTGCTGCAAATAGGAGGACAACTCTGGTCCCAGGTACTTAATGTTTATGATCATAAGGCGACGGGGGAGCCTGGTGGCTGCCGTCTATGGGATCACACAGAGTCGGACACGACTGCAGTGACTTAGCAGCATAATAGCTAATTAAATGAGGACAATGAACATTGTATTAATTTCCTCATATCATATCTAGCACTATTTGAGTGCTTTATGTACTACATAATCAACACTATACTAGGACAGGCATCTTCAAACCTCGACAGGACAGAGTCTTTGCCTTCAAAGATCTCATAACCTCTGAGGGTAGACTGACATATAAACAACTCATCATAACTCAGTCTATGGTAACGGCTATAATAGAAGCAGCTTAAAATTATGTAAAGACCATGGACTTTGAAGTCAGATAGGCTTCATTTAAATCTCATATCCATGACTTATAGCTTTAGTTTCCCATTCTGCAGAATAGAGAGAATAGTACTTTGTAGGACCATTGAGAAGATTAAAATGAAACTCTTTTGTAGAGCATCTAGCATGTAGTAGAGGCTCGTGAAGTGGTAGTTTCTCCTTAGAATAAATGGAGGATACAGGGACAGGAATTATTAAATACATAGAGTTCTTGTGTGAGGAAATGATATTTAAATTGCTCCTTTGAAGGTCAAGTAGGATTTTGATATATGTTAGATGTGTGCCAAGAACATTCCACTTTTATGGAGCTAAATGAGCAAAGGCTCAAAGGGTAAAATGTGGGAAAGCTTGCAAATATCCTTATGAAAGTTAACATAGTCTAGACCCTTAAGAAAAGCAGTTTGAATATTAAAAAGAAAATTCCTAGGAGTAGGAAAGTAAAAATGCAGAAAAAAGGACAAACCGAAAATCTAACCCATAGTAAAAAGTATACTTCCTTAGACCATTCCTATTTACTGCCATGACTAATAAATTTGGGCAGGCCTGTGGAAAATTCCTGTGGGCTGATATTTTCCTAACCACTATTCAAAATGACTTTAAGTTGATATTTTAAGCTGATCATTTCATTAATATTAAACTCCAGACCATGCCCCCAAGTTTCCAAGTTTGCTTCATTGTTTTTCTCTAGTATCTGTTTCCTTGGGTTACTTACATTTTTTTCTTTCATTCTGCAAACATTGATTCTCTAGGTTTTCTAAATGATTGGTAATATGAAAGCACTAAAAAGATCTTTCTTAAACACTGGTTTGTCTTTCTGTGTTCACATTTGGTAGGAATACTAAAGGGCTTAGTAAATTATATGAATGGTATTCTTTCTACATTTCTATTGGTGGGGGATTATAAACATAAACAAGTTTAAAGAGGATTTTAAATTAATTTTCAGGTTAGGATTTGTCCTCATGAGATTTTTGTTTGTTTGCTTTTAATTATCATCTTTTATACTGTCTATTAAGAATCAGATGGCTTCCTGGATTGAGTTTGCTTCATTTCTTCAGTGAGTAACTTTTATGTGACCTTTAGGTATTTATTCTAATATTGTTTGGTTTGGTTTCTGAAGCTTTGGGATGTTTTAGGAAAAATAAAGCTTAAGACTTCCCTGGTGGTCCAGTGGTTACGTTTCTGCACTTCCCCTGCAGGGAGCCTGGGTTCCATTCTTGGTCAGCAAACCAAGAACCTGCATGCCCGTGCATGCTCAGTTGTGTTTGACTCTCTGCTACCGCATGGACTGTAAACTGACAGGCTCCTCTGTCTACAGGATTCTTCAGGCAAGAATACTGGAGTGGGTTGCCATTTCCTCCTCCAGGTGATCTTCCTAACACAGGACTTGAACCAGAGTCCCTTGTGTCCATGGGCAGACTCTTTACCACGAGTGCCACCTGGGAAGCTCTGCATGCCATGGGGTGCAACACCAGCCTCAAAAAAAAAAAAAAAAAGTCTCATGGAGAAGAGATATTATCCCCGAAAATGAAAAGATCAAAAATAGAAAAAAGAAAAATCAGAAATCACCCCTGAAATCTTTATTTCCATTTTTAAAATGTCCTTTGCTTCTGTCTCTGATACCAATTATTTAAAAGATTATCTGTCTCCTTCTGTAATATACTTTCACCAAAAATTCTCTTGTGTTTGTACTAGGATTATATTGAGTTCAAAACTTAAGTGAGGAGAATTTACATATTTATGACAGTGAATTTTCTCACTCATGAAAATGTTTTTTCCTTTATTTATTTAGACCTTTTTCAGTAATATTATAGGTTTATCCCCAGAGAGCTTACACATCTTTTATTGCTGCTGCTGCTGCTAAGTCGCTTCAGTTGTGTCTGACTCTGTGCGATCCCATAGATGGCAGCCCACCAGGCTCCCCCGTCCCTGGGATTCTCCAGGCAAGAATATTGGAGTGGGTTAGGTTTATTCTAATAAAAGTTCTGAAGAGTTTTTTAAAAATGGGAGTTATGCACAGTCACATTGGAATTGCCTCAAAAAATTGATTTTATGTATAGATTTTGAGTCCAACAAACTTGCTCTACTTGCTTATGAAAATGAGCTGTAGATTTTCTTTGATTTTCCAGGGAGAGAATCCTATCGTATGCAATGGCAATCCTTTCCTTTTCAAATCTCATACTTCTTTATTCTTGAATGAATATGGTGCTACTACTGCTGCTGCTGCTAAGTCGCTTCAGTCGTGTCTGACTCTGTGCGACCCCATAGATGGCAGCCCACCAGGCTCCCCCGTCCCTGGGATTCTCCAGGCAAGAACTCTGGAGTGTGTTGCCATTTCCTTCTCCAATGCATGAAAGTGAAAGTGAAGTCGCTCAGTCGCCTCCGACTCTTAGAGACTCCTGCTGCTAAGTCCCTAGTGGGACTTTATTTTGTTCCAGATTTAAAGAGACTCCCTCTAATGTATCAATTTTCATGTTAGAAAGTTTCTTTTTGTTGCTGAATCAGTGGACATTTTCAAAAGTAGTGAATCACTATAGAATTTCACAAATGTGTTTCCTGTGTCTACTGAGGTAAATTGTATGGGTTTTCTCTTTTATTCCATTAATGTAGTAACATATGTTAATGGATTTTCTAGTGTTCAACCATTCTTATACTCCCAAACTCTATTTGGTTATATAAAAATAATATATTGCCAGGTTTCTTCCATTAATATTTTGTTGAGGAATACCCTGGGATATTTCTTTTTAGTATTATACCTACCATTTAATCATAGAGTAAACTTGGTAGCTTTTCCTCATTTTCTGTTATCTGTAAAAAGTTATATAACATAGGATTTGTTTCTTCCCTGAAGATGACATGGTAAACTTATTTTATGCCCTCTGTACCTAGTGTGGAGTTTTTAGGTGGGAAGTTTTTTGTTTTTCTTAAATTTTTAAAATATTGGAATATAACATATATATGGGAAAAGTACATAAATTATAAACATGTAACTCACTGAATTTTCAGAAACTGAATAGATGTATATATCCAGAATCCAGATTAAGAAACTAAAAATTGCCAGCTCCCCAGAAGTCCTTATTGTGTGCTGAAAGGACATGCTATGGTCCTCTCCAGGGGTAACCACAATCCACTTTCTAAGCCATAGGTTAGAATCTTTTTATAGGTCTTTTTATAGGTCTCATACTATATGTAAATAGAGCCATAGAGAAAGAGTTTTTTTGTATGTGGCTTCTTTTACTCAACAGTATATTTGTGAGACTCATATTGTTTCGGTAATTATAGTTTATTCTTTCTGTTTACTGTGTAGTATTTCACTCAGTAGAATCTACTACATCATTTATCCATTCTAGTACAAACGGATTTTTGAATACTTTCCAATTTTGGCCAATATGACTATGTCTTTTGATGAGTAAATTTACATATCCTCCTTTAAAAATTTTTAATTAAAATATTGTAGATTTACAATGTTGCATTAGTTTCAGATCAGATCAGATCAGATCAGTCGCTCAGTCGTGTCCGACCCTTTGCGACCCCATGAACTGCAGCACGCCAGGCCTCCCTATCCATCACCAGCTCTCGGAGGTCACTCAGACTCACATCCATTGAGTCAGTGATGCCATCCAGCCATCTCATCCTCTGTCGTCCCCTTCTCCTCCTGCCCCCAATCCCTCCCAGCATCAGAGTCTTCTCCAATGAGTCAACTCTTCGCATGAGGTGGCCCAAATATTGGAGTTTCAGCTGTAGCATCATTCCTTCCAAAGAAATCCCAGGGCTGATCTCCTTCAGAGGTGTATAGCAAAGTAATTCAGTTTTACATACAAACATGTGTGTATATATATGTGTGTGTGTGTATGTGTTTACATTCTCTTCCATTATAGATTATTATAAGATATTAAATATAGTTCCCTGTGCTATACAGTAGGTCTTTGTTGATTATGTAGTTTATATTTATATATTTTAATCTCAAACTCCTAGTTTATCCCCCACCCCTTGATAACCATCAATTTGTTTTCTCTGTGTGTCTATTTCTGTTTTTTTAAATAAGTTCATTAGTATCATTTTTTTTAATTCCACATATAAGTGATATCATATAGTATTTGTCTTTCTCTGCCTGGTTTACTTAGTATGATAATCTTGAGGTCCATCCATTGCTACAAATGGTATTACTTCATTCTTTTTTATGGCTGAGTAATATTCCTATTGATAGACACTCAGGTTGTTTCTTCAGCTGAGAAGTTGAATTGTTGGATCATAGGATTTGTGTTTGTTCAGTGTTAGTGGTGGTGTACAACAGCTAAATTGTTGAACTAGCTTACATTCTTACCAGCAGTGTTTGAATTCTGAATGTTCCACATCCTTGTTGGGATTTCATATTTAATTGTTTTATTTTAGCCAGTTAGTTGCTATGTTGAATATTATAGTATTTTGTTCATTTTTCCTTGGTAAGAAAGTACATTAAGGACCTTCTTCATAAACTTATTGCTCATTTGTATATTCTCTCTGGTGAAGTACCTAGATAAGTTTTTGTTCATTTGTATCATCTGCCTTTTTCTTATTGATATATGAAAGTTTTTATATATCATAGATAACATCCCTTTGTTGGATTTCTTTATTTCAAGTAGCTTCTCTTAATGATTAATTATGAATAGACATTTATTATAATAGAAATTATGGATATTTGGGCCTACATCTTCATTTATCAACAGCTCCAACCCAATTTTAAGAGAAAAGTATTAGGAACTTTTCCAGCATAAATTAAATGCAGCTAATTAGTAGCAAAGTGCTGATAAATACTACATGAAAAATTTAAACATCTGTTCACTAGATAAACTTTAAAGGCCAACAACCAAGAAGTGGAAATGTTTGCAGCATGTGTGTTGATGAAGGGCAAATCTCTCTATACATAGTGTTCATGAAAATCATAGAAAGAAACAATGTTAATCTCTAATATAAAGTGGCCAAATAATATTTAAAAAAAAAGATTTCACAGAAGAAATCCAACTGGCTAATAGAAAAAAGATTAGCTTCATTGATTAAATAAATGCAAATTCAATAATGACATGTTATTTTTTGCCTTGCATATTTTCAAAAAATATGATACCTTTTGTGGGCAAGTATGGAATGGAAACTCTCAGATAACTCAGTAGCAGAAATGTAAGTTGGCATTACCTTGTGGAAGACATTTGACAACACTTATAAAGCTTGATATAATATATCTGTATAATTTAAACCAGAGTTTTACTGCTTGGAATTTATTCTAAGAAAATAATCGTTATTTTTAATATAGGTTGAATACAGTGATGTTCATTCCAACATCAAGTTTAATGGCATAAATTTGAAATGAACAATAGAGAGATGGTTAGTTACATACAGTAGAATATTTTACCATTATTGAAGTTAATGCTTTAAAATGTGGGCTAATTGCTTTTCAAGTAATATTAATGTTAAATGAAAAATAGCAATATACAAATCTATGTAAAAAGTATAACACTTCCATGAAAAACAACAACTACTCCCATAACAACCATTAAACATATACATGCATATACATATATAAAAATAAACATCTCTTTATATTGGAAATAAATACCACCTTTCACTGATAGCAGTTATCTTTGGATGATATTTTCTCCTTTAGCTAGTTCTGAATTTTCCACATTTTCAAGAATAGATACATATTGCTTTTAAATTAGGAAAAAAGTATAACAATTACGAATAAAATGTTTTCACACAGATTAAACAGATTATTATAGCATGGTGAGAATTTGTTCCATATGGCCATGGGATTTTCTGTTTATAAGTTGAAGTGCTGACAGTTGTTAACTAGTTTTCTAAGTGATAGGAAGCAGCTTTGAAATTTGAAGCATTTTAAATCGTATGGGTTGACAATGAAGAAAATACTTGGGCAAATAGTGTCAATAAGCTTGACAAGTACTGCTAGCTTGTCACCAGTTTGGTTAACATCCATGTGATGATAACTTTGTTATTCCTCCCCCATTTATTACAGTCTCCCAGCTCACCCTTTGCCAACCCCATATGAGTAGTTATATGTTGCAATAATAGATATGAGGCCCATTTCAGTAGTCCTCTCTCCCTCCAACTTCCTTCCAAAACCTTCCAAAACCTAACATTTACCTTTAAATGTTATATTTTATTTATTGTTGTGAATATGTTAATGAAATTTCCCTAAATAAGGAGAGCCATCTGCCTGGTTTTGGGGTCATGGTCTCTTTAATTATATTGGAGTTTTTATAATTATATCTAATGTGGAAATCTGTATTAATTCAACCTTATTTTGCATCTCCTGTGTATCATTGTACTTGTATTAGGGATATAAGAAGGAATGGGCTGTGAATTTTGTCATTCTGTAGTTCCCCGTGGAGACTATATATTAATAGGATAGTGGGGAGAGAATCAGTTCAGTTCAGTTCAGTCTCCCAGTCGTGTCTGACTCTTTGTGACACCATCGACTGCAGCACGCCAGGCTTCCCTGTCCATCACTAACTCCCGGAGCTTGCTCAAACTCATGTCCATTGAGTCAGTGATGCTATCCAACCATCTCATCGTCTGTCTCCCCTTCTCCTCCTGCCTTCAACCTTTCCCAGCATCAGGGTCTTTTCCATTGAGTCAATTCTTCGCCATCAGGTGGCCAAAGTACTGGCGTTTCAGTAATTGAAAGAATGAACTACTTAATGGGATTAAATGCCTGCTTTATAATTTACCAGTCTGCAATTTAAGCTCTCTATAGCTTTATCTCCAAAGTAGAAATAACAGTACTTCCTTCCATCACCCTCTATTTCCTTTTTTGCTTTTCTTCATTGAACTTTTCACTTGTGAGACATGGTTTTGTTCATTTATTGACATTAATGTAAAATCCTGGAGGACAGTCACTTTATTTTGTTCACTTATGTATTTTCAGCATCTAGCTTAGGATCTACTACATAATAACTCTCAGTAAATTGCTATTCCCTCTCCTGGGAATATTCTTCCTACATATTTGCACATAGCGCATCCTCATGCTCTTTTAACATGCCCAAATATCATCTTGGTGGAGGGACCTTGCTAAACAACCTCTTCTATAAAACAGCATCCTCTATTTTTCTCTATAACACTTGACACTACTGATATTATATTTCTTGCTTATTGTCTATATTTTCCACTAGAATATAAGATTTCTGTTCTAGGACTTTTTTGGTTTACTCCTTGATCCTCAGTTTCTCACCAGGCACATTAGGATCTTAAATGTTTGTTGAATGAATAAACGAATAACAGTGTTGAATATATGGATGAATAGGTAAAGGAATATTACTTATACTATAGGGTTACTATGAAAATGAAAAAATTCATGTGTTACACTTCCATAGTGACTGATACAAGTAGACATTTAAATAAATGCTAGCCATAATATAATGGAGAAGGCAATGGCACCCCACTCCAGTTCTCTTGCTTGGAAAATCCCATGGATGGTGGAGCCTGGAAGGCTGCAGTCCATGGGGTTGCTGAGGGTTGGACACGACTGAGCGACTTCACTTTCACTTTTCACTTTAATGCATTGGAGAAGGAAATGACACCCCACTCCAGTGTTCTTACCTGGAGAATCCCAGGGACGGGGGAGCCTGGTGGGCTGCCGTCTATGGGGTTGCACAGAGTCAGACATGACTGAAGCGACTTAGCAGCAGCAGCATAAATATAATGTTGCTCAGAATTTCTAATTCTTACAATAAATTTGCTAAAACCGTTGTTTTTTTTTTTTTTTTTTTTTTTACTATTTTATAGATGAGAAAATTGAGGCTCAAGATTTGTTCAAGGTGTAGTAAAGGCTAATTCTTAGATTCAGACTTTAATCTGCCTTTTTCCTCAGTTGCATCTCTTTTCACTCTGCCATGTTGCTGTCAGAAATATTAAAGAGTGCTCATGGGGATGGCAACATTTGAACTAGCTTTGAAAGATGAGTGGGAGTTTGCTTAGCATACAGTTAGAGGACAGGCATTCTGAGTAGTGGGAACTCCATGATGGAAACCATGAGCAGTGAGCAATGACAGAAAGCATGGTTATGCAGGTGCACTTGTGGTAAGCTAGCTCCTTACGCTCAGAGAAGGCAATGGCACCCGACTCCAGTACTCTTGCCTAGAAAATCCTATGGATGGAGGAGCCTGGCAGGCTTCAGTCCATGGGGTCGCTAAGAGTTGGACACGACTGAGTGACTTCACTTTCACTTTTCACTTTCATGCATTGGAGAAGGAAATGGCAACACACTCCAGTGTTCTTGCCTGGAGAATCCCAGGGATGGGGGAGCCTGGTGGGCTGCCATCTATGGGGTCGCACAGAGTTGGACTCAACTGAAGTGACTTAGCAGCAGCAGCAGCAGCAGCTCCTTACTCTGAAGAGCATCAAAAGAATTTTTTTTAATCAGAATTTTTATAACTGGGGTATTATGGACATTCTGGCTGCCAACTTTGTCAGCGATTTTACAAGTCTTAATGGGGATATTTCTGGCACACAGCAATAGACAGTTCAGCAATAGACCTGAACTGCCCAAAATGGTAGCTGGTGGACATCTGAGGCCATTTAAATATAAATTAAAAGTAAAGTAAAAACTTAGTTCTTCAGATGCCTTATCTGCATTTCAGGTGGTCAATAGCTACAGGTGGCCAGTGGCTACTATATTGGAGAGTGTGGTTATGGAACATACCCATTGCAGAAAGTTCAGTTGCAGCATTGTTACAGACAGCTAACACATGACTGGATAGAGGACTCAAGCTGATTTATATAGATGGAGAGGATAGTGAATAAAAAGATTTCCCAAGGTAAAAATGTTTTACAAACAGAGTGTGGAGTAGTTATTGGAAATTCTACTCTAATCAAACTTAAAAAGGTCAGTTAGGCTTTTGTTTTTCCTTATAGATGAAAAACTTCAGTTTATTTGGCTTAGGTGGAGATACAAAGCCGAAAGCCTCAGGAGTCTTGGAACATTGCTTCATGGATATAGATTAAAAGTCAACAAATGTGACAGAGGATGAGATGGCTGGATGGCATCACCGACCCAATGGACATGAGTTTGAGTGAACTCTGGGAGTTGGTGATGGACAGGGAGGCCTGGCGTGCTGCAGTTCATGGGGTCGCAAAGAGTCGGACATGACTGAGCGACTGAACTAAACTGAATGTGCCTCTCTATGCTGCCCATTAACCTGGTATGCCAAAACAAATGGAGTCAGAAACTTGGAATAGCCCATCCCTGATCTAGGCTCTGAACCACTTAGACTGGTTACTGATTAGGTAAAGAGTTGAATTTACTTAATATGGATTTATAATCATCTTCGTATTTACAGAAGTTTATATATTGTCTCTTCTCACTTTATAAAAACTTCACATAAATCCTCAAAATATCCCTGTGAGTTTGGCTCTGTTTTTTCAGATAGAGAAATAAGAATGCAAGTGGACTTGTCTGATATCATGTAACCAGGAGGTGCTAGAGCCAGTATGCAGCCTCATATTTTCTGACTTTTAGGTCAAATGCTCCTCAAACCATGTTAACAGTGAGGATACATTGTTTTAACCTGGATAAAAAGGAATGTAAAACTCTTATGACCAAAGTGAGAAGAGCTCAGATGAAAGGTAGGATGAGAGGCCTTAAAGAAGTCACTGTTTTGGCAGCAACAGGTTGATCCTCAAAATCATTGAAAGTCACCAAACTTCTGTCCTTGCAGTGTGGTAAAACTTGGTAATGAACTTGATCACTCTGTTGAGGAGCAACTAGGTGAAAGAGCATGTTTGATGCTAGGAATCTAATGATGTACTATAAATAAAAGATGATCTGGGCTTGGACTTTGTAGAAAGAAGTTTAAGGGAGGTAGATTAAGATACATCTTGAAGAAAGAATGCATATTATTTGGCATAACATTATTCTAACAGTCAGGCTTAAAACATTGGTCTTCCCAGTTCTACTCAGGATTGTCTTAATTTTTTTTTTTTTTCTTCAGTCCTTTAACCCTCTAATCCAACCTGCACAAGAATCTAGATTACACTTCTTCAAATATTGCTATTACCATTTCATTCTTTTTCAGTGTCTTGCCATGATCTCTGAATTAAGTGAAAATCCTTAACTTGATATTCAAACATTTTTATATGATAGCTAATTGGAACATACCTTTCCACAGCACTAGGGAAAGTCTTAAAGGAAGTAAGTTCTTAAGAATTGCTTATTGATATGTTTAGATTGCTTTGAGATTCAAAAGCTGCTAAAGACACAAAGCAACATAAAAAATGACTTGAAAACAGTAGAAATCAATATATCATCAATTACTTGACCATGTGATTAGTCCACACATGCCGTAGTACTTCAGAGAAAAAGATCATTGAAACTTTGGGTCATCAGACATACAGCTTTATTGGAGAAGCTGACAGTTTTGGGGACCCTGAATCATTTATTCATTTTATTTATTCAGACTAAATTTCCCCCTGTTTTCCTAGTAAATATATGAGGTTTGAGAGTAATGGGCTCTGTTTTGTCAGTATAAAAATAATTTCTTTTGTCAGAAGAATTAGGATACTTATACATAGAAACTTGTGGTTAAATGTCATTATTTTAAATGTTATTGGATCCCTTCTCAGAACATTGAAAATACATATACCTGAGCTGTTTCTTCTGATCAGCTTCTACTGTGGGCACTTACTTTGAAGTCACAATAGAATAATTGGAGAAAAAGTTGAATTTGGCAGATATAGCATTCGAGTATCTATCATAAAATTTAGATTTCAAACAGGATATGGCATTGTTTAAGCTCAACTTATAATAAGTATAATTTGTCAATTATGTAATATGATATATACTCAAAAGTTCTATTTTTATGGATGATGGCTTTTCCTATATGGTTAACTTCTCTGTTTTGTACTCAATACAAATAAATTTGTATTTCTTTGTCTTTTAGATAAAAGAAATTTAGAGTATCATATACAATAGTAAAAATATCAGATGCCTTAAATAACACTTCTAATTTTCCAGGAATTTTCAAAAATAGAAGATAGTTGTATCTTTTTAGTGACTGGATTGGTTACTTTTCCTGATGACTATTTTAACTAATTAATTCATCAAGACAAGTTGTTTCTATTACCATGACATGGCTAGCACTTAAGCTACTAGTGTTCAACTTGTATCCATCCTATGTCTGTAAAAAGGGCTGTCTGTGACCCTATACTTACTGCTTTTTATTTACTTAAACTTTATTTATTAGACATTCCTAAGCAAAATGAGTAAAATTTTTATACATATGATTTCATTTCCTCCAATACTTATTCCAGTTTCTAAGGGCTTTCTGATTTACAGACTTTTAAAAATCTTTCTCCTTCCAATTCAAATGTAAGTAATTAGCTTCTTCCTAATTTGGAACTTCAACTTAAAAACTAGTGTGTTTGATTTGGCATTAGGTTAGGCATCTTATTTTAGATGAGATCGTATAACTTTGGTTTTAGGTGATCCCAGAAGTGTTTGTCGAGCAGCATCTTTGTAGCTTTGAGGAAACTAGAAAACAACTTTTCTACTAAGATTATGATTCTCCTTGACAGTCACTTTAACTGCAGTTAGGCCCTGGCTGTACCAACTCCAGTTTAAACAACTGGACTCTGAACCTGTTTTTGTTCTGATTAAGAAGTTTATTTATATGTTCGGGAATACAGAGGCACAACCTGTTAACAGCTGTAAATTTGGTTGATTAAGCTCTGTGTAGACAAATTTACTAGCGGGGACTGCTCCCTAGAAATTCCAGTTCACTTACATATGAAGGTAGTCTGGCTATTTCTCACCAGTTTCCATCACTTCCTGCCAAGAAAAATAAACATTTTCTTGCAAAGGATTGATGTAGAGGTTAGAAGTGGTCAGTGTTTTATCAGTCATACTGGGCTGTCGTGAATCTCAATAAACAAACATAGTAATGTCCATGTATATGCCTGGAAAAGCAGCCAGACCCGAGAGAGGTCATTTCTTTCAGATAGTCTTCCAGACCTTTTCAATGTAGATGAATGTCAATTATTAATAGACATTTATTGTAATAGAAATTATGGATGTTTGGCCCCATATTTTCACTTACCAACAGTTTCAGGGAAGCTTGTGGTTTTAGTGGATAATAATAGGCTGGAGCCAGAAATGATGTTTTCTTAATTTAGTGTAACTGTAGGTACTATTATAAGTATTGTAATAAAAATGAGCTTATTGGGTCAAACTTCTGGTATTCAACATTTCCCTATAGTGGTCTGTTGGGCAAACTATGGCCCCAGAGCCATCCCACAGAATATTTTTGTGGTGGGCACAATCTGAGAATTGTTTTATATTTTTAAAAAGCTATAACAAAGAAGAATATGCAGCAAAGACTATATATAGCTTTCAACGATTAAAATGTTCATTATCTGACCCTTTAAGAAAAGTTCACCAACTCCTACTAATAAAGATTAGCAATAGGCATGGTGAGATCAATTCTTGTTTAGTCGCTCAGTCATGTCTGCCTCTTTTGTGGCTCTGTGGACAGTAGCCTGCCAGGCTCCTCTGTCCATGTGATTTCCTACTCAAGAATACCAGAGTGGGTTGCCATTTTCTTCTCCAGGGGATCTTCCCCACCCTGCAGGATAGAACTCATATCTCTTATGTCTCCTGCATTAGAAGGTGGGTTCTTTACCACTGAGCCACCTGGGAAGCCTGACCATCCATTACAAGGATCCAAAAAAAGTCATCTGAATAAACAAAGCAAGATGAAAATATGGAAAATATGTTTTTCATAGTTTTAGTTTTAGAGGCTTTTATTTCTGGTTTGCACGTGATATGTGAAATAAAGATGATGACATTATCCTTATAGGGTTCTTAGAATCATTGAATCATGGCTCCTTGCAGTGCCTTACATATGGAAGATAACTGGTATCTATTACTGTTGTTATAATAATGAGTTGAATGCCTGACAATTGTTTCTGCTTTAATTTATGAGTCTCTGTTCTATTCATGCCATATTTGCATTTTATTTAATTTTGTAAGGCACTTTCATGTCTTTTATATTTTAGTTGAAATGCAAATCTTAAGTGTTGCAGTTTTATTGCTCCTGTTACTATGGCTGTGTAACAAATTACCCCAACATTTAGTGGCATGAAAAAATAGGTTATAATGCTCACAGATTCTGTGGATCAGGAGTTCAGACAGGGCACAGCAGGATGACCTCTCTCTTTGTTCTGCAACATCTGAAGCTGGAAAACTCAAAACTGGGAACGGGAATCATCTGAAGACTCATTCACTCTGGCGGTTGTTGCTGTCTGTTGGCTAGGAAGGCTCCAGTTCCTCTCCATATGGGTCTCTCCTTGTGATATCTCCAAATGGACTACTTTGTGCTTCCTTGAGTGAGCCAACAGGATTCCCCAGAGCATACATTCCAAAAAGAGAGAGCCAGGCTGGAGCTATCCTCTCTAGAACATAGCCTTGGAAACCACAGAACATCATTTCTTTTTCCTGCTTTGATGGTCAGAACAGGCACAAGTCCACCAAATTCAAGGGGAGAAAAAAAGACTTCTGATGGAGGCTGAGGATATCTTTTTTGGAATTAAAATTTCCTGTAATTATATCATTTTATTTATTTAACAATCACTTACATATGATTTAATCCACATACTAGACACTATTCTAAGTATTTTGCAAATATTAATTCATATACTCTAGAATAGGATTCTTTTATAGATAGAGAAATTGAATCAAAATATTGAATTAACTGGAATATAATTTTCTCTGACTTTGATGGATCATAAAAAAGTTACTATGATTTTTTTAATTTGCACAGTATTAATTCAAAGATTTAAAAATATTTCAAATACATACTTCTGTTTCTTGCCTTAGAATTGCTTTGAGAGAGGCATAGTTTCATATAAGTAATTTCTTAAATGTGTGCAGTGGTCAGGCCCCCACGGTCCCATCCTTCCATATTCTTAGTGTTGGGCTGTGTGGTAAATAAGTTGGGATTTCTTAATGAAGCAGGTTTCAAATAAATCAGTAAGTAGGAATAATACTCTGTTTTGACAGCAGTCTTGGACTAGCATACCAAACTTGACTAATAGATTGATTCTGTGTCCTTTTATGAAAATCACTACAGTGTCTTGGTCTAGGTGTGATGATCTTGCATATTAATTGCTATCTTTTCCTTCATTGCTATTGAAATCACAACCTTTGGTTGGTAAGGTCAGTGATCTTTCAGTCTCCATTGTCATGAAGATATTTTATCAGGGGCAAATATTCCTTCTCTTCTTTTTTTTTTTTAAATTAACAGTATGAATGTTTGTTGGGTATATTTCAAGCCCTAGGTCTTTTTGGTTTTGTGATTTTTTTGCTCTTTTACATCTATTGATTGGTTTTTACCTTGGAGATTTAGCAGTCTCTGACCAAGTTGTTTATAGCTTTTCAATTGGTTTGGTCTCCCAGAATTCAGTAGTCTTATTTTAAGGGTAGCCCAAAGTGACTTTCACCCTGATTCATTTGTGACACAGTTAACACTGTATCTCCGAGTCTAATGATTTTATGCTTGCTTATACATAGTGCTATATTTAAAATGGATAATCAACAAGGACCTATTGTAGAGTACATGGAACTCTTTTCAGTGTTATGTGGCAGCTTGGATGGGAGGAGAGTTTGGGGGACAATGGATACATATATATATATGACTGAGTTCCTTTGCTGTTCACCTAAAATTGTAACAACATTGTTAATAGGCTATCCTGCAATACAAAAAAAAAATTAAAAGAAACACTGTATCTCCTAGTGTCAGCATATATAAATGTATAACAAGTATGAAGTATGCAGATAAGCAAAGGGTAGCCTTGTTAGAGTTCAGTTCAGTTCAGTTGCTCAGTCATGTCCAACTCCTTGCGATCCCATGGACTGCAGCATACAGGCCTCTCTGTCCATCACCAACTCCCAGAGTTTACTCAGATTCATGTCCATTGAGTTGGTGATGCCATCCAACCATCTCATCCTCTGTCATCCCCTTCTCCTTCTGCCTTCAGTCTTTCCCAACATAAGGTCTTTTCAAGTGAGTCAGTTCTTCATCAGGTGGCCAAAGTATTGGAGTTTCAGCTTCAGCATCAGTCCTTCCAATGAATATTTCCTTCCCTTTCCTTTCCTTCCCTTGTGGCTCAGCTGGTTAAGAATCTGTCTGCAATGCAGGAAACCTGGGTTCCATCCCTGGGTTTGAAGATCCCCTGGAGAAGGGAAAAACTACCCACTCCAATATTCTGGCCTGGGTCACAAAGTGTCGGACACGACTGAGCGACTTTCACTTGTTAGAGTATCAAAACTCAGATGAAGTATCTAATATTTTAGGGGAATATTTAAATAATTTTGTTCTAATTGTAAAATTTGGATTGTTCTTTTAAAACATATTTGATTAGGAGTACATGTAGAAATTTGCATATCAAAACTTGCCAAATCTAAGACTCACTAATTTTATATTTTTAAATTTAAAATATAAGACAGAGAGATCAGTACTATGTGATCTGATTACACATGTGTGTAATGTATGTGAATTAACTGATTACATTGAGTGGCATTATTTATTTACTTATTTAGACTCAGAAATAGTCTAAGAATGAATGCACAAAGGAGCTGTCCTGTTGCTCACTCATGTGCGAGGTAGCATGGTGCCTGGTTTTATAGTCTAACTCTTCTGCCATCTGTGTGATTTTGTTCGAGTCATTCTTTCTTTGTGATTCAGTTTCATTGTGTGGTAGCTTAGTTCTCTCATTGGTCATGGCAGCACCTACCTCTTAATGTTGTAGTGGAAATGAAATGATTTAATACATATCAAGTGCTTCAGACAGTGTTTAGCAAATTGTAAGCTCATAAACAGCTCTTATTCATTAATCCATCCTTTCACTTACTCATTAAAAAAACACTTATTGAACATCTACTATGATGTGGACACAAAGATAAAGAAAGTTCTGCTCTGAAAGTATGAGTAGTTTAGTGGGGCAGAGGAATATAATAGTTGTTATAACGTAGGATGAGGGAAGTGATACATTGTAAAGTAGATAAATAAAAGTGCTATGAAAAGGAAGAGGTTGGGGACTTCTCTGGTGTTCCAGGGGTTAGGGCCCTGCACTTCCACTGCAGGGCACACAAGTTCCATCACAGTGCAGCCAAGAACAAACAAAAGGAAAGGAAGAGGATGGAGTTTTTGATAGCCTTAATCATTTTACTTTTCTATGACACTGTTTTTCATCTGAAAATGTTCTTTTGTGAACCTTTTAAAATTCTTAAGGACATAGTTTCCTTTCTTTGTATCTCTGTATCATTTTGTCTTATAGTATTTATCACTTTTTGTCTTGTTAAATCATTATTTGCTCATATCTTTTTTACTTGAAGATGTCAACATTTCTGTATCACCAACGACTACTCAACAGTATGCTTTAAAAATACTTTATAAACATTTGATAACTTAGCTGGTAAAGAATCCACCTGCAATTTAGGAGACCCCAATTTGATTCCTGGGCCGGGAAGATCCCCTGGAGAAGAGGAAGGCCACCTACTCCAGCTTCCCTGGTGGCTCTGACAGTAAAGAATCCATCTGCAATGCAGGAGACCTGGGTTTGATCCCTGGGTTGGGAAGATCCTCTGGAGAAGGGGAGATGCCCTGAACAAGGGCAGATGCCCTGGAGAAGGGAACAGGCTACCCACTCCAGTATTCTGGCTTGGAGAATTCCATGGACTGTGTAAGTCCATGGGGTTACAAAGAGTCGGACACGACTGAGCAATTTTCACTTTCTTTCTTTTTCAAGTGGCTCAAAAAGTAAAACTGATTAAAATGCTTAGATGCCAGTCTCTGCTTCTACCTTTTGAGGACTTCTTAAAGGTGTAGATAGGTGGATAAGTGCAGAGTCTGAGGGTGAAATAAACAAGATACATATATGGCTCACTATCTGAATAATCAGGCTAGTTCTCTAGATTCTCTAGGAGGGTAAAAAGCCCCATTTGTACCATTTTCCCATTTCCACAGTATGAATACTCCCACTATGGCCAAACTTATGCTACAATGTGACATTACTGAATGTAAATGGGAAGAGATGTGCAGTAGAATACCAGCATATAGTAATATCTCCACTGCATAGATACAGTAGCTATAATTAACTTTGAGTAAAGATATTAGTAAGGTGTAGTAATACAATTTAAAAATGATGTATTTTCAGTATTTTTTAATTTAAAATTTAATTATACATTTACAGAATTTAATTTTTAATGATGTTGGTGTTTAACAACTTGCTTAGAAAATTTCTGAAAATGTAACAATAAGTACTTTTAAGCCTATGCAAGCTGAGTCTATCACATCTCTTGTCCCAGGCCCTGTTCTTTACTGATTATATGTCTTTGACTAGTGATTTAGTTGCTAGAATTTATGCTAAGGAAATTATCTGTGAATCCAAAAAACACAGATGTTTATCTTGGCATTATTAGCATAACAAGAAGCAACCTAATATAATAGTTTAAAGTGAATTGTGGGATTTTTATTGGTTTGTTCAGTCACTGAAGGGCTTCCCTGGTGGCTCAGATGTTAAAGCATCTGCCTGCAATGCAGAAGACCTGGGTTCGATCCCTGGGTCGGGAAGATCCCCTGGAGAAGGAAATGGCAACCCACTCCAGTATATCTTGCCTGGAGAATCCTGTGGGCGGAGGAGCCTGGTGGGCTACAGCCCACGGGGTCGCAAAGAGTCGGACACGACTGAGCAACTTCACTTTCACTTTCAGTCACTGAATTGTGTCCAACTCTGTGACCCCATGGACTGCAGCATGCGAAACTTCCCTGGGCTTCAGTATCTCCCGGAGTTAGCTCAAACTCATGTCCACTGCGTCAGTGACATCTTCCAACCATCTTATCCTCTATTGACCACTTCTGCCTTCAATTTTCCCTAGCATCAGGGTCTTTTCCAGTGAGTTGGTTCTTCATATCAAGTGGCCAGAGTACTAGAGCTTCAGCTTCAGCATCAGTCCTTCCAGTGACTATTCAGGGTGGATTTCCTTTAGGACTGACTTGGTTTGATCTCCTTGTTGCCCAAGAGACTCTCAAGAGTCTTCTCCAGCACCTCAGTCCAAAAGCATGAATTCTTTGGCACTCAGCCTTCTCTACACATCCATACATGACTACCAGAAAAACCATAGCTTTGATTATACATATCTTTTGTCGGCAAAGTGATGTAAAGTATGAATTGTGGTTAAGTAATTTATTAGAATATTTCCTAGAATTAAAAGTGACTTTATTGAAGACTATAATAGCATAGAAAAATGCCATAAGTTTAAGTGAATAAGAAAGAATACTGAATACCTAATTTTTATAGAATTATCAAAAATTTTTATGAATATAGGAATATGTTAATTAGAAGGAAGTGTTAGTGGTGAGAATATGGCTGTATTTTTTTTTAATCTTTATCTTCACTTTACAAATTTCCAGCAATGAGCATATTTTATATCTATAATGAAAACAGAGTATCATTTTTGTTATAAAACCAAGTTCTAAGTAATACCTCTAATTTTTTGTTGAATTAAAAGCATTATCGTTTAATTTAAGCATAGATCTTTTCTTTTTTGGAAATTAAATATTTTCTTGTAACAACCAATAAAACATACATATTGAATTTTTTTTTTTTTTTGGAATTCAGAAACACAAAACTTATTTCTTCTTTTGTTGCTTATTGTTTTATTGGAATTTCTATAAAAAATGCTTTCTTTCAGATCAGATCAGTCGCTCAATCGTGTCCAACTCTTTGCGACCCCATGAACTGCAGCACGCCAGGCCTCCCTGTCCATCACCAGCTCTCGGAGGTCATTCAGACTCACATCCATCGAGTCAGTGATGCCATCCAGCCATCTCATCCTCTGTCGTCCCCTTCTCCTCCTGCCCCCAATCCCTCCCAGCATCAGAGTCTTCTCCAATGAGTCAACTCTTCGCATGAGGTGGCCAAAATACTGGAGTTTCAGCTTTAGCATCATTCCTTCCAAAGAAATTCCAGGGCTGATCTCCTTCAGAATGGACTGGTTGGATCTCCTTGCAGTCCAAGGGACTCTCAAGAGTCTTCTCCAACACCACAGTTCAAAAGCATCAATTCTTCGGCACTCAGCCTTCTTCACAGTCCAGCTCTCACATCCATACATGACCACAGGAAAGACCATAGCCTTGACTAGGCGAACCTTTGTTGGCAAAGTAATGTCTCTGCTTTTGAATATGCTATCTAGATTGGTCAGAAAAAGTAAAAGCTGTTGGCATCCAGTGACATTTTTTAAAATTTATTTTTTAACTGGAGTAGAATTGCTTTATAATGTTGTGTTGGCTGACTCATATTGTTTTATAGCAGGAGCTAACAGAACATTGAATTTAAGTTTTATAGATCTATACTAGATTTGTTTTTCTCCCTAGATCTCATGTACAGGCTGTCATAGATTTCCATGGAATATTTTGAATTTTTATAAAAGTATCCTACATTAAAAATGCTAACTTCAGAAATACCATTTTGAAAAGCTGCTTAGCAGTTAAGGCACAAACTCTTCACTTTAAGAAAACTGAGGATGTATTGTTTCACAATGGTGTGGGTCCTGTGTGTCTCACATTCCTGTCTAATCTCTGCATTGTTAAAAAAAATTTTGACCATTATAGCTCTTCTTTTGTGAAGGAATTTCTCCAGAGCTTTTCAAATTATCTTTCGATATAAATAGATAATCTAATTTCACACACTTCCAGAAAGTAGTTTTAACTACTTTTCCTGTCCCTTTTTAGTTAATAACTGGTTAACTGTAGTAGACAATTTAGAAAAGCTTCTGTGTAATTTTTTTCCCCTGAAGATTAAGATGTGATGAAACAAATCACCTGTGGCATTCTTTGTAGAAAGAAAATGCTTTTTTTGGTGATTTTTTAAAAGGTACTAATTTAAACGTCAAAGCAAGTTCTGTTAAGATTTTGCCTTTGTTCCAAGGTTGTAATGTCTCTTACCACTTTATTTACTTGGTTTGGATGGGTTTCAACAGGATTTGGTCTAAGGTAATTCTCTGTATTTTTATGAAGGAGAAATTGAAGCATTTCACGATCTCTTGAACTCTCCCTCCTAGGAACTCCTAGTACTTATTATTTGTGTGTTTTTATCATGTGTTCTTATTAACTTTTTGAATTATTCAACTTTTTATTTGTCTGGATGGTGTTTTTAAAATACCATAAACTCGGTGATGCAGATATGTGTGGGCCATGGGGAATGATAGGTAATGAATTTTAGAGTGGGTAAATCTGACTTATCACTGGCTATGGGACCTTGGGTAATTATTCTTTGGGCCTTAGCCCTCTTATCTCTAAAGTGAATAGAACAACCTCTAGCTTTTGGGTTACTGAGAGGATTAGAGATAAGGTATAATGTTCCTGGCATATAATAGCTGTTCAATAAATGACCAGTTATTAGGTGATCAGTAACAATTGAGTGAATGACTGGTTGCTTAAGCATCAGAAATCTATTTTTTCACAGTTCTGGAAAAGTTTTTTCACAGTTCACAAGTTGAAGATCAAGTTGCCTGCCAGTTCACTTTCTTTTCCTGGCTTACATGTGGCTTCACATGGTTAGGGCTGGAGGTAAAAGAGAGAGAGAAAGGGAAGAAGCAAGCTCTTTGGTGTCTCTTATATGAGCACTAATTCCACTAATTCCATCATAAGGAGCCTTCATGACCTCTTTTAACATAATTATTTCTCAAAGGCCCCATTTCCAAATACCATCACATGAGATGGGGGGTGATTAGGGCTTTAACATACACATTTTGTCTTGAAGAAGGCAATGGCGACCTACTCCAGCAGTCTTGCCTGGAAAATCCCATGGACAGTGGAGCCTGGTAGGCTGCAGTCCATGGGGTCGCTAAGAGTCAGACACAACTGAGCGACTTGACTTTCACTTTTCACTTTCATGCATTGGAGAAGGAAATGGCAACCCACTCCAGTGTTCTTGCCTGGAGAATCCCAGGGATGGGGGAGCTTGGTGGGCTGCTGTCTCTGGGGTCGCACAGAGTCAGACACGACTGATGTGACTTAGCAGCTCCATACACATTTTGGAGAGACATGATTTATAACAGAAATTTGGATTACTGAAATAGCCATTAAACACCTACAAAATTTTAAGCACAGTCAAAAATGAAATTAAAAGATGCTTGCTCCTTGGAAGAAACACTGTGATTAATCTGGACAGCATATTAAAAAGCAGAGATGTTCCTTTGCCAACAAAGGTCCATATAGTCAAAGCTATGGTTTTTCCAGTAGTCACATATGGATGTGAGAGTTGGACTATAATAAAGAAAGCTGAACGCAGAAGAATTGATGCTTTTGAACTGTGCTGTTGGAGAAGACTCTTCAGAGTCCCTTGGACTGTGAGGAGATCCAACCAGTCCATCCTAAAGGACATCAGTCCTGAGTGTTCTTTGGAGGGACTGATGTTGAAGCTGAAACTCCAATACTTTGGCCACCTGATGCAACGAACTGACCCATTTGAAAAGACCCTGATGCTGGGAAAGATTGAAGGCAGGAGGAGAAGGGGATGACAAAGGATGAGATGGTTGGATGGTATCGCCAACTCAATGGACATGAGTTTGAGTAAACTCTAGGAGTTGGTGATGGACAGGGAGGCCTGGCGTGCAGTCCATGGGGTCGCAAAGAGTCGGACACGACTGAGCAACTGAATTGAACTGAAAACTTAGAAAAGAAAATCACTTATAATTGCATTGTCCAGTATTAACGTTTTTAGAGTATATCAGGTCAGACTCTTTTTGTGTTCACATGTAAAAATTTATTATTTTTGTGTGGTAGATTCAGAATTTAAGTTTGGGAAGATGACAAAGTTCAGGAGATGGATTGTAATGATGGTTGCACAATAATGTGACTATATCTAATGTCACCGAAGTGTACATTTGAAAATAGTTAAAATGGTAAGTTTTATGTTATGCATATGTAACTGCAATATAAAAACATTTACTGTTTGCAAAAATAAGCTCATACTCAATATCTTTTTTTAACGTCTACTTTTTATGCTCAACAATGAAAAAAAGAACACCTTTCCACATAAGTAAATATATTTTTGTACTGTGATTTTTGTGGCTGAATATTTATTTTATCCTTTGGATGTACCACCTTTTATTGAGGGCAGTGTTAAAGCAAATAAAAAGGAGTGTTAGCCCTTTCCTTTTTAAGTGGATTCACAGAGAACTTTGTGATGCATGGCAGAGGACTTGGGGAAATAACCAGATGGTGGAAACTGAAAACCCCCCTGGGTCCTTAAACTGTGTCTGCCTTGTTCAAATGACTCTCTAAATAAACTGCTTTACTGTTCTGATGTCAACATGGCAGCTTTGCTTTCTTTTTTTTCCAAGTATAATTTTTTTTTATTTGTCTAAAAGGATGTTTATTCCAGACTAGTGGTTTTCTTGGATTTCTGCCTTACTACGTTAATGTCGTATTAGAGGACTCAGGGCAAAAGAGAAGCAATAGATGGAGAATATTGCACCCTGAGAATTGGTTCCTTCACACAAGGATCAGATGCCATGATGGCAGGCATGTCTGAAATTTCAGCATTGGTAAGCCACTCTTAGGAAGCTTCCTCTTGACTTAAGGTCTGGCTCTCCCCTAAGATGCTATTTTTTTTTTTCTTTTTTTAAAATAGCTCTTCTGAAAGGATGCTCCTCATTTTCCCACACTTTGTCTGTCACAGAGTCCTTGTCTTCCTAGGCTGCCCCTACCTCCTTTAGACCACGATTTCTTCACCTGCTGTAAAATACTCTGCTTCTTTTTATTTATTTATTTTTGACTAAGCTGGGTCTTTGTTGCTGCATGCAGCTTTTCTCTAGTTGCAGAACGTGGGCTGCTCATTGCAGTGGCTTCTCTTGTTGCAGAGCAGGGCTCTGGGGCATGCGGGGCTTCAGTAGTTGTGTTACACAGACCTACTTGTCCCGCGGCATGTGGAATCTTCCCGGACCAGGGATAGAACCTGCATCCCCTGCATTGGCAGGTGGATTCTTATCCACTGGACCACTAGGGAAGTCAGTACTCTGCTTCTTTGAGGATGCCGTTGCTACTCAGCTAAGCTAACTGGTATTTCTTTTCTGTGCCATAGTTTCCTTATCTTTCCAGCTTATACACCAAATCTTCAGCCTTTCAGGGACTTGCTATTATATGGCACGCATTCTTCACTCCTTTTTCTCTTCACTTTAGATTCCATGGACCATAACTCTTAACTTATCTCTTGTCAGCTTACTGAACTCCAGTGCCCCATTATCAGTCATGTCTACTTGGTGTTTTCACAACTGTGGGTGACTCTGAGATTTTTCTACAATTGCTCCCAGGCTGCTAAATTCAGTGGGAGAAAAGTATAGCGTGAGGCAGATGTCTCCATCAATACATGGCCCTCTCCTCATCTGTGCTCTCAGCATTACCGAGAAGTCTTGTGTCATTCCCTGAATAACCTTTTCCTGCATCCTCCATGGCAGTGTGTTTCACCTGGGGCTTTTCCTGCTAGTCTCAGCTTGCACCCCACCAAGCACCTCATATAAAGCAGTTCTCTGTAAGTTCTCTTGGCCCTGGAATCCTGATTAATTTCCTCCAGTAGCATATCACAATATGAAATTATCTTGTTTGCTTGTTTATTTTATGTATTCCCCTGAATAAACTGAAGGATCATATGAGCTGATAACTTAGTTTTGTTTTACTCCTATATTCCCTGTGCCTAGAATAGTACCCAGTGCGTTTTGTTGAGTGAATGGGTGACAGTTTCAGTTATTTTCTACTCTTCAGTCCTATCTTGATTCTCAGCAAATGACTACTTCCAAGTCAATAGGAAAGATGTATGTGTGTGCGCAGTCACTCAGTTGTGTCTGACTCTTTTGCGACCTCATGGACTATAACCTGCCAGGCTCCTCTGTCCATGGAATTTTCTAGGCAAGAATACAGGAGCAGCTTGTCATTTCTACGCCAGGGGATCTTCTTGACCCAGGAATCGGACCTTGGTCTCTTGTGTCTCCTGCACTGGCAGGCAGATTCTTTACCACTGTGCCATCTGGGAAGCCCCAGTAGGAAAGATAGAAATCTTCAAATGGAAAACCTGCTCCTCATTTGCCATTAAAAGTAAACCTTTCTACATGTTTTTTTTTTTTATTCCTCTGTCCTGTCTGTTATGAAAAAACAAAAAAAGGCTTTCCTCATTTCCTAAAGCCTGGGGCCCATCCTTTTTCACCTAAAAGTATCTTGACTTTTCTCTAATCCTGTGTATGGTATGGTGATTATGAATGTGGACTTTGTAATCAGACATATGGATTCAAATTTGAGGTCTGTTGCTATGAAATTTTGGGAAAAGTATTTAACATCCCTCAGCCTCAGTTTCTGTGTGCTTAGTTGGAGATAGTAATATCTATATCATAGAGTTGTGAAGCTGGAAAGATTTCATATTTTTAAAGAGCTAATAAGTTTTGTGGTTGGGACAAAACAAGCACTCAGAAGAAAGGTTTTTGTTATTATTGCTTCCCTTTCTATGAGTTCCTAATTTTATTAAGCTCATCTTTAAAAATTGTCCTATTTCAACTACATATTTAACGCCCTATTTTTCTTTTACCCATCATACCTCTTCTCCAGTTTTTACCTCCTCCTCATTTTAGAACCCACTCTGGTCTGGCTTCCCAAACATTTCACATTTTATTCCCAATCCTAATCCCAGTCTTGTTACTTTCCCATCCACCTCTCTCCAAGCCTGTCTACCTCCAGTGATTTCATCTCCCAGTGGTCCAAATCAGAAGCCTGGAAGGTAGGCTTGTCCTCTCCTTCTTCCTTCCCTACATTGCATCACCAAGCAGAATTCTGATAATTCTACGTCCTAAATATTTGTTCAATTTTCCCTCATCTCTTTTTCCTTTGATGCTGCCATTCCAGTCCAAAGATCTATCGTCTCTCACAGGATTGTGATCATAGCTTCCTCTCATTCACTCCTGTACCACACTGTTCGATACTCCACACTGTAGACAGAGCAGTCCTCTAAAAAACACAAAGCTGATAACATTATTCCCTTTTTAAACATTCCAGTGACTTCTTACAGTTCTTAAGGCAGAGCCCTTCTTGATTAGATCTTACTTATCTCTTCGGCTTTACCTTGTACCATGGTTCCCCATGTCAATGCCTTAGCCCTCTATTGAATTTGATTTCTTTCTCATTTGTTCAGCTCTTTCACATACTGTTCTACTGCCTCTTTCATCATCCCTCTTTCCTGCTTAGCCTTCTGTTTTCAACCTAAATTTTACTTCCTCAGATAGGCCTTCCTGCAGTTTGGTGCCCTGTGGTCTGTCCCATATCATTGTTTCAACATGGTGTTTGTTACGTGTGATAGGTCCTTGTCTCTTCTCTAGATCCCTGATGGCAGGAGGCATGTAATGTTTGTTTATCAGTGTATTCCCTTGTGGAGTGCCTGGTCTATAGTAGATACTCAGAAAAGTTTTATTAAATATTGTTATTAAATGATAATTCAGTGAGGAGAAAAACCATCCTGTTTTACATTTGGTAGGGTTTAGAGCTACATATGGTATTCCTGTATTTAGCTTTGAATGTATCTTTAAACATAAGTAAATGTGGAAAATAATAAGACTGCTTTTCAACACATGCTCTTATTTTTCTATCTTCACACATTCCCTTATTTTAAAATCTTTTAATGTTTGTTTTTATTCTGTACTACAAACACAGATTCCCCCATGTGGATGCTTTTGAGTGTGAAATGCCACTTAACATCAGCACGTCTGCTGCACTGTTCATTCAGCTCTAATTGCATGACATTTCCATAGACAATCTTGTGAAGCTTTTCTATTAGACATTGAGTCTAAATCATGCAGTCTTGTAATGGTGCATTTGCAAAATGGTGAAGCCTACTGAAGTGTCTTGTTCTCCAGCACACTAAATAGAAAGCACTAGAAGGACAGGGAGCTGTGACTTAGACTTTTTGGCTCCTCATAGCCACTCCACAGGCTCTTGATGGATTAATGATCCTTTCCTTCTCAGTCAGCTTTGGGTCTAAGCAGGTTATGGAGCTGAATCATCCCTGACAGGCAAAAATAAATGCTCTGGAAAGACATGGGAACTGGCTTAGATGCATTTTCTTCAAGGGTATTGATGAAAGCTTCATTATGGAAGGTAGCTGATACTGATTGTGTTTTTACTGTTCTTAAGAAAGAAGTCCTTTTTTTTTTTTTTCTAAAATCTGAGCTACAAAGAGATCACAGCATGTTAGTTTCCCTTGCCTTACTAATATGACCACCAATTGTTTGACTGTTTGTTTAATAATGTAGTTTGTGGCAGCTTTTATTCGTTTTTTAGTGCATCTTCGATTAAAAGTGTAAACAGGAAAATTTTACAGGGAAATATTTGTAATCTTGTATTTACTGGGCTTTTCATAGGATTTGTCAGTACTCTTTTCCCCAAACCGATTAGACTTTTATTTTTAGATCAGTCATGAGTATTTGCTTTCTTAAGTCTGTAACAAGAATGTAAGATTATTATATTTATATAACCCCATTTGATACAAAATTATCATTAGCTAGAGTTAATTTAATGGGTATCTCTTGTGCACAGTTTCAGGCAGACTTGGATAGCACTTTTAGCAAGAAAGGTAAATCGGTTGTTGAAAATCCTCAGAGGAAGGTCAGTCTAGTTAGTTATGAAAAGTCCTTTAGGGAGAAAGAGTAAGCTGTTTCTATTATTTATTTATTTTTGATGTCAGGAAAAACTGAGAAAGCAGTAGCTAGAGGGATCTAGCTACTGGTTAAAGAGGTCCTTTTGTTTGTTTTTTAAATTTTTATTGGGGTATAGTTGATGTACAGTGTTGTGTTAATTTCAGGTGTACAGCAGAGTCAGTTAGTTATACATATACATATATCCATTTTGTTTTGTTTTTAGATTCTTTTCCCATATAGGTCATTATAGAGTATTGGGTAGAGTTCCCTGTGCAATACACTAGGTCCTTAATAGTTAGCTGTTCCATTTTTTTTTTTCTTCAAATTTTCATCTGGCAATTGTCTATACCCAGGGAGCCTGGAGGGCTCCTCTGAAGAAATTGGGATTCCTAATGTTGCAAATTAAGTAATGCATCCTATGTGTCTTGTATTTCAAGCAGAAGCAGGAAGAGGATCTGATGAAGGAATTAACTTTGTGTCTCCAATGTTAAATATATTCTAAATCCATTTTGGTGATAGGTGTTTCCTGGTTGCAGTATCATCTCTGGTTCTTTAGACTCTGATAATTTAATTTACTCAGTTCTACTTTAAGTAAAACTGTCAAGAGCTCGTATTCATGGATTTCATCATTTTATCTCTTATTTCCGGAGTCTTTTTTCCCTTTTATCCTTATCTTTAAAAAAATAACTTAAGGTGTTTGTCTTCCGAAGGCTGGCAGGATGTCAGTTTTAATGTGTTCATAAAATGAGCTGTTTTTGTTTTATGTGCATGGTCCGATACTCTGCGTAAACATCAACTAATTTAAAGGAAATTAATTCAAGTGTTTTAATAAGTGAATAATTACTTTCTCACAGATTAACACATTCTGAGTTACATTCTTGGGTGAGATATGAAAATAAGAAAATACACCGTTAATCTCCTCTTGTTGAGTACTAATATGAAAGGAAAGTTTATCTCATTACTACCTCGACAGTTCGGGAGGTGGGCTCGAGCTGCTGTTTATACTGTGGGGGAAATATATCCAGGGTTAGATGGGGAACAGCAATCCGAAGTTCCCCCCTCACTGTTTCCTTCTGCTTAATCATGGTAGGGAAGGCTGGGGCGGCAGGAGCTGCCACTGATATTCTGGATGCTAAAAGGGCCATGCCTTCCTCTGGGAGTGTAAAAAATACTGTTTCTCCCCACTGGTAGTAGGCCCCAGGGCATAATGAAAAGAACACAGACCTTGCAAGCAAGATGGACTTGGGCTCTAATCCCTCTGCTGTGATTTACTTGCTGCTTAGTCTTAAGCAAACTGCACTTTCTGATGCTCAGAGAAATTAAATGAGCTTGAAAATGAGAATGAGAAAAAAATATGACATCTTATGTTTATGACCTGGTTCATCTGAGGGAGCCAAGCTTCCTGTGTCAGGACATAAAAAGGTAGATGCAATCTTCAAAGGCCTATTAACTATTCTTGCCCTGTTGTTACTGACCATGGTACCAACTTATTAATGACATAGACTAGATTTGTAACAAAACCTAACACCACATTCCGGTATCTTTCAAATACAAAGAAAATATCAGAATTAGTTAATGCTAATAGAAGTTAAACGTGATTTACCACTATATCCTAGAAGATTATAATGATTAAAGATTGGTTATATAGTAGATTTCAAACCCTAAGATTTAAGATTCAGTTTATTTCAATTCAGTCACTCAGTCATGTCCATCTCTTTGCGACCCCAAGGACTGCAGCACTCCAGGCCTCCCTGTCCATCACCAACTCCTGGAGTTTACTCAAATTCATGTCCGTTGAGTCAGTGATGCCATCCAACTATCTCATCCTCTGTTGTCCCCTTTTCCTCCTGCCTTCAATCTTTCCCAGCATCAGGGTCTTTTCAAATGAATCAGTTCTTCGCATCTGGTGGCCAAAGTATTGGAGTTTCAGCTTCAGCATCAGTCCTTCCAGTGAATATTCAGGACTGATTTCCTTTAGAATTGACAGGTTTGATCTCCTTGCAGTCCAGGGGACTCTCAAGAGTCTTCTTCAACACCACAGTTCAAAAGCATCAATTCTTTGGTGCTCAGTAAGGTTTAAGATTTTGGTCAGTCTTAACAAACACAGTTTATGTTAAGATGTAGAATTTTTGCGAAGATTGTTTGTACGCTCAGTCATTCACTCCTTTTTTATTCTATATGATTTTACTTCATATTATAAATTTTCAAATGCTGCTCTCTTGTCATATATTAGTAAGTATCTGGCATTTGAAATGTGTGGCCATTGTGAATGGAACTTTTAAGGAAAAAAAGAAGCAAACTGTTGCCATCACTATATGTCCAATAGTTAAAAAATACAAATTATATGTATTAGACACATGAGAGAATTTAGAGAGAAGATTCAACTGAAACCATTGTGCCCCAGAACCTTAATAACTTAAATGCAAATACTGGCATATATCCAGAAAGTAAGATGCAATTAAGTACAGTTGTTTCATCTTAAAAAAAATCATCTTTCCATCAAGAAATTTTGGCAGCTGTATTGATGACTTCTCAAGAGACGGGCAGATGGGACTATAAAGACGCCTGAAATCTTCTTTTCCCTCTGACTTCCTAATTCTTCATTTTTCCCCCCCTTTTTACTGTCAGGAGGAACCAGGCCGTAGAAATCAAGTACTCTGACTTGCCCTCTGCTTTTCCAATCATAAGTTTAGTTACTCTAGCTGTCTCTTATCTGTTCAGATGTTATAATTTGTAGTGATGGCGTAAGTGGATGTAATGGAAGTGGAAATTGGATAGGATCTAGATGGCAGGTTATGGGCTTAGTTTCAAAGACTGTTTTTACCTGGAGAATAAATAAGAAGAGTTAATAAGCATTTTCTAGTGATTGGTGGTTTATCTGTTCCTTGTGTTCCATCTTGACTTAGCACTGGTCTCTCGGGAACTTCTATAACCTCTCTTGCCTATGTCAGAATTCATTTTTTTTCCTGAAGAGATCAAAGCTTTTATGGGCATTATTTATTGTAGTCTCACGATAGCCTAGGGAGCTAAGTAGAGTTTATGTGGCTCCATTTTTATTTTTAAAGTCAAGTGACGAACAGATAAATCTCTTCACCAAGGTTACAAAATGAGGCTGTGGTGGAGGCAGAAATAGACTCCTTAGTCAGAGACATCTCTTCATTCTGGCCCTTGTGTCTAAGATGCAGTAGGTTGTTTGGCCTTTCTCTAAACAGGCCTTTGACACTTAGAGTGTGTGGAAAGTATGTGCTTCCGTCAACGAGTTTTGCTGTTTAGCTATTCTTTGCCTGTTAAAGTAATGAGGACTAAAGAAAACAGAAAGGACGTCCAAGCCTTATTTCAGCCGTGAGCTTTGAACAGAGAGTGCTTTTTTATTTCCTTAGGATTACTTTTCTGTCTTTATATTCAACTTGAAAAGGATTTTTCTTCAGGGCACTACTGATATTGAGAACTTTTAAGGGAAATTAATATTATTATTTTTTTAAAATGAAAGCTTTGTATGTGAAAATTAGACTTTTGAAATAATATGTATACCAATACTAGACCACATTGAAAGAGGATTTGGGGAGATAACTGCACATTTTTACATTTTCAAATGTAGTTTTTGTGCCCTGTCTTTTTTTTCCTTATTTCCCCTGAAAGTCATTGCCAAATGGATTATATTTTAAAATTACCCTAATTCAGCAGTTTATATTACTATACATTAAAGTTTTTAAAAATGAAATAGTATGCTTGATAATAAATATTTTGTTAAAATAAATTTTCAACTGTTTTCATTTGAATATTTATCACTCAATGGTTATTAAATTTATGACTTTTTATAAATTTACTCACTCCACTCTTCTCTTTTAGTATCCATAATGCTTATTTGGAATTTTAAGCACAAGACAGGAAGGAATAGTTTTTTCTTCGTTCCTTTTCTTTAAGGTCTGCTTCTCAAATTAGTGTGCATGCCTGAACCAGTGTTACAATTCAGAAGAACAGTGGAGTGTATTGCATACAGTCTTTTTGTTAAGCCGGGTTAGCACCACTATCCTCCTGATGTCTTAAACATTGCAATTTTTGTAAACTTTTCCATGTGCCTCCAGCATCTCCAATTTGTGAGCAAGTCTTACTATATTTATCCCTATTGTATATGTTCACATGTTTGTTTTGCAGTGTAATAACTCTTGACAGTTATAAATTTTTCCATATGTTCCATCCTGTAGAGATAAACAATATGTGTGCTATATGTTTCCCTCAGCTTTGAAGACTTACTTTTGAAATAAACAAACCCAGAGGACACTATGCTTGGTTTTGGAAAGTCATTTACACGAGCATACTTTCCATGAAAGGAAAGGTAGTGAATTTTCACCCTTTTAATGTGAAGCTGGTTAATTGAATTTTTCTAAAGGACTAAGAGCTATTTAACTGCTTTCAGTTTTTCAGAGATTTACCAGGCAATTCAGACTTATTTTTGAAAGTCTTTAAAAGTGCCAGTTAAATCATAAATGACCATTTCACGAAGTTCTCTCAGTCTCTCACCGGTTTACTTTGGCTGTAGGGATTAGTGAAATAGCTTTGGATTTCCTTATAATTTTCCCTTTTATCTTTATAGATTGAAAAGTTGGTATTGGCATGTAATGATGGCATCTGAAGCATTTATATTGTGGCTGCTTTTTTTTTTTGTCTATAGAAAGAATCATTATGATTCACTTATAAGCAGCTATTTCTTTTTCTTTGGATTCTCCTAGGAAATCAAGTCTTTCTGACCAGTTTAATATGTGAAAATTGATGCAAGTATCTTTATTCTTAGCTAGAAGCATGTATGTGCGCTCGTTCATGTCTGATTCTTTCCAACCCTGTGAACTGTAGCCCTCGGGGCTCCTCTGTCCATGGGATTCTCCAGGCAAGAATACTGGAGGAGGTTGCCATTGTCTTCTCCAGGAGATCTTCGCATCCCAGGGATTGAACCCATGTCTCCTCCAGGCGGGTTCTTTACCACTAGTGTCACCTGGGAAGCCCTGATATTCTTTTTACCCCAACAGATATCTTCTGCCTACATTTCTTTCCCCCAGAAACACAAAGGTGCCTTTATTAGTTGATTTGCTGAAGCCTGTGGGTATATAAATGTTTCTTACATTTTCTATTGCTAACTGTAAGATTGACTACATAAAAGATACACATCGTATCTGTATTGCAATTTTTATTTATTTATTTATTTTGTTGTTGTGTCTTTAACATACAAAATTTATCATCTTTCTCCAAGTGATTTTTAACTTAGAAAACTGAGAAGTGATTTGTAAATCTGATGGTATAAGCAACAATGTGCAGGATGTGGGTCAAGGCTAGTGACATGCTAGAGTGAGCCCCCACCAACTCCTAAAAACCAATTATTAAATTTTTAGAAAATTTGTGAGCTTGTTAACATTAAAAATTAAACTTTATAAACTTTTAATTAAAATAAATTATATTAAAAACAAAAAGATTTGTACTCAAAACTCATCACATCATAATTATTTTTTACTACATTTTACTGTTATCAGTGCTCTTGAAATTATTTGTGCCTATTTTATCTGTATTGGGGTTGAAGTACTGAAATGCAGTACTTGGATGCAATCTCAAAAATGACAGAATGATCTCTGTTCGTTTCCAAGGCAAACCATTCAGTGTCACAGTAATCCAAGTCTATGCCCCAACCAGTAACGCTGAAGAAGCTGAAGTTGAACGGTTCTATGAAGACCTACAAGACCTTTTCGAACTAACACCCAAAAAAGATGTCCTTTTCATTATAGGGGACTGGAATGCAAAAGTAGGAAGTCAAGAAACACCTGGAGTAACAGGTAAATTTGGCCTTGGAATATGGAATGAAGCAGGGCAAAGATTAATAGAGTTTTGCCAAGAAAATGTACTAGTCATAACAAACACCCTCTTCCAACAACACAAAAGAAGACTCTATACATGGACATCACCAGATAGTCAACACCGAAATCAGATTGATTATATTCTTTGCAGCCAAAGATGGAGAAGCTCTGTACAGTCAGCAAAAACAAGACCAGGAGCTGACTGTGGCTCAGACCATGAACTCCTTATTGCCAAATTCAGACTGAAATTGAAGAAAGTAGGGAAAACCACTAGACCATTCAGTATGACCTAAATAAAATCCCTTACGATTATACAGTGGAAGTGAGAAATAGATTTAAGGGCCTAGATATGATAGATAAGAGTGCCTGATGAACTATGGAATGAGGTTTGTGACATTGTACAGGAGACAGGGATCAAGACCATCCCCATGGAAAAGAAATGCAAAAAAGCAAAATGGGTGTCTGGGGAGGCCTTACAAATAGCTGTGGAAAGAAGACAAGCAAAAAGCAAAGGAGAAAAGGAAAGATATAAGCATCTGAATGCAGAGTTCCAAAGAATAGCAAGAAGAGATAAGAAAGCCTTCCTCAGCGATCAATGCAAAGAAATAGAGGAAAACAACAGAATGGGAAAGACTAGGGATCTCTTCAAGAAAATCAGAGATTTTGCATGAAAGGAACATTTCATGCAAAGATGGGCTCGATAAAGGACAGAAATGATATGGACCTAACGGAAGCAGAAGATATTAAGAAGAGGTGGCAAGAATACACAGAAGAACTGTACAAAAAAGATCTTCATGACCCAGATAATCACGATGGTGTAATCACTGACCTAGAGCCAGACATCCTGGAATGTGAAGTCAAGTGGGCCTTAGAAAGCATCACTACGAACAAAGCTAGTGGAGGTGATGGAATTCCAGTGGAGCTATTCCAAATCCTGAAAGATGATGCTGTGAAAGTGCTGCACTCAATATGCCAGCAAATCTGGAAAACTCAGCAGTGGCCACAGGATTGGAAAAAGTCAGTTTTCATTCTAATCCCAAAGAAAGGCAATGCCAAAGAATGCTCAAACTACCGCACAATTGCACTCATCTCACACGCTAGTAAAATAATGCTCAAAATTCTCCAAGCCAGGCTTCAGCAATATGTGAACCGTGAACTTCCTGATGTTCAAGCTGGTTTTAGAAAAGGCAGAGGAACCAGACACCAAATTGCCAACATCCACTGGATCATGGAAAAAGCAAGAGAGTTCCATAAAAAACATCTATTTCTGCTTTATTGACTATGCCAAAGCCTTTGACTTTGTGGATCACAATTAACTGTGGAAAATTCTGGAAGAGATGGGAATACCAGACCACCTAACCTGCCTCTTGAGAAACCTGTATGCAGGTCAGGAAGGAACAGTTAGAACTGGACATGGAACAACAGACTGGTTCCAAATAGGAAAAGGAGTACGTCAAGCCTGCATATTGTCACCCTGTTTATTTAACTTATATGCAGAGTACATCATGAGAAACACTGGACTGGAAGAAACACAAGTTGGATCAAAATTTCTGGGAGAAATATCAATAACCTCAGATATGCAGATGATACCACCCTTACGGCAGAAAGTGAAGAGGAACTCAAAAGCCTCTTGATGAAAGTGAAAGTGGAGAGTGAAAAGGTTGGCTTAAAGCTCAACATTCAGAAAACGAAGATCATGGCATCTGGTCCCATCACTACATGGGAAATAGATGGGGAAACAGTGGAAACAGTGTCAGACTTTATTTTTCTGGGCTTCAGAATCACTGCAGATGGTGACTGCAGCCATGAAATTAAAAAATGCTTACTCCTTGGAAGGAAAGTTATGACCAACCTAGATCACATATTCAAAAGCAGAGACATTACTTTGCCAACAAAGGTTCGCCTAGTCAAGGCTATGGTTTTTCCTGTGGTCATGTATGGATGTGAGAACTGGACTGTGAAGAAGGCTGAGCGCTGAAGAATTGATGCTTTTCAACTGTGGTGTTGGAGAAGACTCTTGAGAGTCCCTTGGACTGCAAGGAGATCCAACCAGTCCATTCTGAAGGAGATCAGCCCTGGAATTTCTTTGGAAGGATTGATGCTAATGCTGAAATTCCAGTACTTTGGCCACCTCATTGGAAGAGTTGACTCATTGGAGAAGACTCTGATTCTGGGAGGGATTGAGGGCAAGAGGAGAAGGGGACAACAGAAGATGAGATGGCTGGATGGCATCACTGGCTCCATGAATGTGAGTCTGAATGCCCTCTGGGAGTTGGTGATGGACAGGGAGGCCTGGCGTGCTGCGATCCATGGGGTCACAAAGAGTCGGACATGACTGAGCGACTGATCTGATCTATCTGTATTGGAAATACTATATACTAGTGAATACTTCTGGACACCTCTTCCAACTCTATGTTCACTGATGTCTTGTTGGTAAATTGAAATCAAAGAAGTGGTAACACCATTGGCAAATACGGCAAATTAGGACTTGATTTATTGTTTTGTTAATTGTCTACACTTATGAAAGTGATGAAGTATCAATGACGAAGACTACACTTGGAAGTATGTCATATCTATAGCTACTATTAGGTTGGTGCAAATGTAACTGAGGTTTCAGACTGTGAGTTTTAAATCATTATAACTAGGCTCAAATACATCTTTATTAATCAAAGTAGGAACCATTACAGTCAACACATTTTTGCCAACAAGAAGTGTTTATTACTGTAGCAGAAAAGTCTGGGCTTTAAGATTTGATGAACTCTTGAAAGCATTTTCTGCCTCCTGATGGTTGTGGAAATGTCTTCCCTGCAAAAAGTTGTTGAGATCGTTAAAGAAGTGAGAGTTGGTTAGCAAGAGGTCAGGTGAATATGGTGTGTGTGAAGTAACTTAAGTTGTCTGACTCTTTGTGACCCTATGGATTATAGCCCTCCAGGCTCCTATGTCCATGGAATTCTCCAGCAAGAATACTGGAGTGAGTTGATATGTCCTTCTCCAGGGAATCATCTCCAACCAGGGATCAAACTTGCATCTCTAACATCTTTGCATCTACTTCTCATGTAGTTGTAAGAGGATCAGTTATGATGATCCGCTCAACTGGTCTTTGTCAACTTTCAATGACTCGCCTCTATGCTCCTCATCTTCAAGGCTCTCATCTCCTTTGCAAAACTTCTTGAATCACCACTGCTCTGTATGTTTGTTAGCAGTTCCTGGGTCAAATGCGTTGTTGATGTTGTGAGTTGTCTCTGCTGTTTTACAATGCATCTTGAACTCGAATAAGAAAATCACTTGAATTTGCTTTTTGTCTAACATCATTTCCCTAGTCTAAAATAAATATTAAATAAATAGCAATAATAAGTCATTAGCAAAAGTCCATAAAGTGAGAAATGTGCATTAAAATGATGTATAGCATAACCATATTTATTTAAGAATGTATTTCAGAATCAAGTGGCAAAGTTCAACAATGCAAAACTGCAATTACTTTTGCACCAACCTAATATGAATAACACAGAAAAACTTGAGAAAATATTTTTCCAGTATTTGAAACTGTTATCTGATTCAGCAAGAAGTGGTTCACATCATGGAAAACTGAATGAGTGAAATTCTGACATACGTCTGTGTTCATGCTCCTTTTTCTCATTAACTTGAACAAAATCATCAACCAACTAAGCAGAATTGTAAGAATAATATATTGCTCCAAGTGTACCAGACATTCGATGCTAAATACATCAAGAAGCCTTTTATAGTTCTCTTCTGAAAACCATGCTACTCACAAACATGCTGCCTCTCTTCCAACTCATACATGACTTTAGATTTCCTGTCTTTGCTCTAAAGGCTATTGTTAAAGAGTATGACAGATTCATGTATTCAGTCATCTGCATCCATCCCTTTGACCACAAATTACCTTGGAGTAGTGTTAGAAAAAGTTTGCTGGAAAAGAGAAACAGTTTAATACTGGATTTATAAAACCGTAGCTTTCCTTTCTTGGAGGCATAATTCTGTTATTTAGCCCACTGTTGAGAGGTAGTTTAGATTGGCAGTTTACGTATCAAAGGAGAAAATAGCTTTATTCAATAGAATTTGTTTTCCTAAGCTTTATGGATAGTCTTCCCTGGTGGCTTAGAGGTTAAAGCGTCTGCTTGCAATGCAGGAAACCTGGGTTCGATCCCTGGGTCCGATTCCTGGGTTGGAAGGATCTCCTGGAGAAGGAAATGGCAACCCATTCCAGTACTCTTGCCTAGAGAATCCCATGGATGGAAGAGCCTGGTGGGCTACAGTCCACAGGGTCGCAAAGAGTCAGACACGACTGAGCGACTTCACTTCACTTCATGGATAGTCTGATGTATGTAATTCATACAAATAAATGTGGGTAAGAATATCATATGGTTAAAGTTCAGTTTTTCAGCCTTGAGTGACCAGAAGATTTTGAAATACATTTGGAACTCTTATCACACACTTGCTCCTTATGATGGGATAATCTAGTCAAGCCCCTGCCTTCCTGTTTTAATTGATGTTTCAACTTTAGTCATTTGAATATCACCCTCATCATTTTTGTCATATCCACGTACCTCTTATAGCTTTATTTACTTACTAATTTTTAATTGACTTTTTCCTTATAACATAGCTTTATTCTAGGTGACAATACCCATGAAATCTTGAGTTTAATGTAATCAACTTGTGTTTAAGTTATTTTTTTCTAATACCCATTAAAATATTGCCTAAAAATTAAAATTTTTTAAGTTTGTCCTTGCACCACCAATGGTATGTATACCACATTTTGGGAAGTGATGTACCAGTGGATGGTAATAACTAGGCATTAGGCCAAATAGTCTTGTTTATTCCTCATGTCAACTTTATGAGGTAGGCATTGCTATCTCTATTTAATAGGTGAGGAAACTGAGAAATTAGATTTGTTAATTAACTTGTCCAGAGTCGTTAGTTGAGTCAAAATTTACCTACCAAAGACCCATACTAACCCCTGAGACTCAGAGCTTGATTTCTAGACCAGCAGTATCCAGCATCACCTGGGAGCTTCTTGGAAATGCAAAAGCTCTGGCCTCACTCCAGACCTAATTAATTAGAATCTGAAGTTTAACAAGATTCCCAGGTGATTCTGATGGACAAGGTGTGAGAAGCCTTGATCCAGACACCTGTGGTGTCTGCCACGGGAGCAAAAGAAAAGATGGATGCCTCGACAGTAAAAGCGACCATCATGCCCTGCTGCTCTGAGATGTAGCTATTTCTGAGAAACATCCATTGGTTAGGGATGGGAAGGTAGGAAATCATGTTCTCAATCACTTCGGTTATTTTTCTCTCTTGAAGTCATCTTTTGTTCGCTTCCCTTTTTTCCTTGAAGTATAAGGCTAGGTTGTAAGGTCAACATTTTCTCTCTTTTCTCTCCTCGTTTCCTTCCCCAGCATCCAAAGATCAACTTCTTGCCCTCTGAAATGGCCTGGTCCTTTTTCTCTTGCCCACCCCAAACCTACCTAGGCCCTGAGAACTGTCTGCACAGCTACAACTACTTTTCAGCTATTCTTGGATGGTTCTAATAGTATGTATACTGTCCTGACTCTTGGCTTCTTTCCTTCTGCTCGCTGCTGCCTGCAGCTCAGCTATTTTACTGCTTGCTTTTATTTTCTCTAAGCCATGCTTACCTCTGCACTCGTGAGGCCTCTGTTTCCATTCTGCTCTGCATCTCACTCTTGCTGTTGCTCTTACAATTGGAAGTTTTACTATAAGTAGCAGCCTCAGGAGACCCTATTAAGACAATCTCACGTAAGTGGTCAGAGTGTTGGGAATTTGATGGTTGGTTCTGGGAATATCAAGAATGGCTGTGACTGATGAACATGACTAGCTATAAATTTTGAAGTATTCCCGTGCGTCATCAGCATTTCATCAGCTTATTGTCTTAGTGTTTTTTTCATAGAATTTCCTTATGAATCCTATGCCTGGAGGAATCTGCAGGGTTTCTAGACACCGCACCCAGTTTGTACAGTTACAGGCCTTCTGTCTTGGTATTTATGTAGTTGTTTATTCAGTCTCCAAGATGACTAGTTATTTGAGATGAGTGGAAGTTGGATTTATTAATGAGATCAGACCTTGCCTTCTTGTTCACTACTGGCCAGGTACAGGTCATAATAGTATTTCATTTTCTTAACTTTGAATAGTGTTAAAAGGGAGTTGACTCATTTGAATTATAAGAAGTACTGAAAGAAAACTATACTGTTCATTATATATTGTAAAGTGAGAAACAAAGAGGGATGGTTGTTTCTTACCATAGTAATTTCAGGCTCTGAAAGATTTGTTTATCAGCCAACTATAGACACACCTATCCCAACCCAGATTTTTTTAACGACCTTCAGCTTTGTAGTCATTTAGACTTGAGTCTTTTTTCCCTGCTCTTTTCTCCTTTCTGCCACATTTTTTGGGTACCCACCCTTCTTCCCTCCCCTTTGTCATTTTCTTGTTTCCTTGAGAAAAGGAGAGTCCCTCTTAGAGTGTAAACAGTTCTTTGTGAAGTGTGACTTATTTATGCTTCAGGGGTTGTCAGTGTGTACACAATAGAGAAGGTGATGGAGGCTCCCAGGCATGCCAAGTCAGCACTTTGCGCATGTGAAGGCCAAAGAGCATGTTAAGCAGGCTGAAAAAAATTTTAACAAGTCAGAACATTTTACAATTTCCATATTTATCAAACATGTCAGGGGATGGGATCACAAAGCCTTCCAGGGATTAACTGCCTCTAGGACTTGAACTGTTTTATTAAGATGGAGGAAGCCAAGTTCTCAATACCCCATGATTTTCTCTAATAACCACAGGAGTTAGAATGTAGGTGATCTTTGCTGAATGAAAGGTAATCCTCAGGCTAAAATGCTCGTTGAATGGGAAAAAAAAAAATCTCTCAACAGATGAACTGTGTGTGAATCTATCTGACAGAGCTTTGGAGCTTGAAGTTTATTTACCTAGAGCTTCAGTTTTATTAAATCTCTGGTTGGTGGTTCTTGACCTTTGACACTTAAGGGTTTAGAATATGAAGACTAAGTAGATGTCAAAAACATGCAGACATTCTTAAAGGGGGTGGCCTTTGGGTTTTGGGGTTTGGCAAGGCATCCTAGAGTTATTATTTATTTTCAAATGTTTGGGGTTTGGCAGATCCAAAGATGCATTTTGCCAAGCATTTTCCTTTGAATTTTAGTACAGGAATATATTGGGTGGAATTTAATTGCTTTATTGGTGATTCATTTGCATTATACTGATCAGAATTTTGGAAAATATATTTGATGATTGACAAATATTAGGAACTTGACAGTTTATTGAGTACCAACATTTTCTTAGATGAGGATAGAAATGGCATTCAGGCTCCAAATATTTTCAGTAAGATTTGGAACTTGGAATCTTTAAGTAGTAGTTTCCAAATTTGTCTATCCCTTTTTCCACAAAAGCAAACCAGACTTTACTTCCCTGGCTTGATCTGCAAACCTTTAGAAAAGTTGCCGAGCTGATCTGCAACATTGGGCCAACTCTTAATTTGAAAATTAATATTAAAAAAAGATTTTCAACAAGTAGAGAGAGCAACCCTCTTCTGGAGAAATAAGCTGGATTTAAAACAACAGCCCAAGAAGACTAAGCATAGGATAGATTTGGGGTTCTAAAGCCAAATTATCAGGAATCACAAAACCCCTGAGAGGACTAAAGTTATATAAGGTGCCATGAGGTAGCTTTTCCATTACAGTTTGTAGAAAAGCTTGTAAAAGAAGGAAGCATGCTGAGACTTTACAAATGAAGACTAAGTCATAACTTTTTAAAGAACAAGAAAGGGACATGGCTAAATACGGCACTGAACTTCTCACTGCCCATTGGGTTACAGCAAAGTGTGATGATAAAAACAAGTTTCTTATTGTCTGTTGCCAGCTTCTTATCTTTTGTGATTGGCTCAGAAGCAGCAGTGCCAGCAACTTGAATGACTGACTGCACACACACTCCATGAGAAAACAGCAATGCAAATAATCATCTAGCAGGAGAAAGAAAAGCATTTTAAACAAATGGGCATGGATGTCTTCCATGTTCCAATCATTTTAAAACCAACTGGTAGGAAATTTTGGGAAATTTTAGTTATGAATTCTGCAAACTAGTGGTAGGAGATGACAGAATGACATAGACTTCTCCATTTGCTTCAAATAGTGGGGTGCAGGAAACTGTGGATGTATCATTAAGCTCGCATCTCCCTTAATCCATATGTTCTTTAAATGACTTAAAATGCCCAAGCAGCAAGATGATTTGTTTGAATCCTTGACTTTATCCTGGTACTGATTTAACAGATGAGATTATTAGGTGATCTGTAGAGAACCATACTGATGTATGCCTAAAATTTTTTATTTGGACCAACTTTAAGTAATTGTAAATGTCTTTCAGTGTAAGTAAAATTTCATGTTTTTCTTCTTAAACTTTGGTCCTGATGACCTTGAAACAGGCAATTTGCCAAAGACAACTTTTTATTTTTTCTTTCTCTCTCCTTTCCTCTCTTTTTTTATTGTTCCTCCTTCCTTCCCTTTCTTACTGGTTATCATCTAATTAGTGGGTGCTTATTAATGACCAATGGAACATGTGACTTTTTGCTCAGCTGCAGTCTGTTCCAGCAGGCAGGATTTGTGTGAAGTTGACAGGAAAGGATGGATCCCACCCATCTGATGCTGTTACCTTTTAGAAAATTGAAATGATTTGTTTCATAATTGAGAACATGTGTTGCATTTGGACAGTAGAAAATGTAAGTAAACATTTCAAGGGTAACTCTTGCTCTATGCTTGCTATCTCCCACAGTGCCTTTTATGTAGTAGAGGCTGAACACAAAATTGTTACTGATTTTAATTCTGTTAATTTTTGACTATAAGGGAAGATAAACTCATTTTGTTATCTTAATATGTTATCCAGGGATGGTAAACAACATATTCTGCAAAAAACCCACTAACCATAGTAAATAAAAATCAACGAAAGTCTTACAAGTAAGAAGTAATTTAGTTTTTACAAGTTATGTATTTTTTAAAGAGAAGGATAAAATGTTTTGCAATATGCATTTGAAATTAAGATTAAAAAGCAAAGCATTCTCACAAGTAAGTATGTGAAACAATGAGAAAGTACCTTACCTCTGCATTTAGTGCTGTTCTACAGTAGGTATTAATTAGTGACCAGAGGGCAAGCCAGTATGTAATATGGGATAGGAGAAAAGAAAGCATCTTACTTAGCTCAAGGCTGCTATAGCAAAATACCAGAGACTGGGTGACTTAAACAAAAAGTGCTTATTTCTTATATTTCTGGAGCCTGTGAACTTGAAAATCAAGGTCCCTGCAAATTCATTTCTGGGTATGGGCTCTCTTCCTAGCTGGAGACAGTTGCTTTCCTGCTGTGTAGTCATCTGGGCTCTCCTCACTGCTTGTGTGTGGAGAGAGAGTGAGACCTCTGTGGCCCTGTTCTTATAAGGGCTCTAATCCCATCGTGAGGGTCCCACCCTCATGATTTAATCTAACCTAATTACCTCCCAAAGACCCCCATCTCCAAAACCATCACTCTGGGGATTAGGGGACTAGGGCTTCAACACATGAATTTTGGGGGAATTCTTTCAGTGCATAATAGAGAGTGTGATGTGCAAGCTCTCATGAATGATGGTTTAACTGCTTAAAAAGAGAAGCCTTCTAGATTTGTTCAGGGTTTACAAATATTGGATTTTTAAAGTTTAATTATTTTAATTCTTTTCTCAGTTCGTCTCAGTTTTTTCTTCTTAGATTTAGTAGCAGCACTACTGGAAACCATGGCTTCCTCCTCAGGAAATTGGAAGAAAAGAGAATTTGTGGAATACTTTGCTTATCTTGTAGCCATTAGGAATATTGCTTCTGAAAAATGTTTAAAGCCATCTGCAAACTGTGGTTTTCAGTATAAAATGGGGTTAATTATTGATACTTCACTACAGTCAGATAGAATTATGTTATGGTCCAATTTAAGCTCATTGGATGAAAGATCCTCCAATTTAGTATAGTATGCAGGTCAGGAAGCAACAGTTAGAACTGGTCATGGAACAACAGACTGGTTCCAAATAGGAAAAGGAGTACGTCAAGGCTGCATATTGTCACCATGTTTATTTAACTTATATGCAGAGTACATCATGAGAAATGCTGGACTGGAAGAAACACAAGTTGGAATCAAGATTGCCGGGAGAAATATCAATAACCTCAGATATGCAGATGACACCACTCTTATGGCAGAAAGTGAAGAGGGGCTAAAAAGCCTCTTGATGAAAGTGAAAGTGGAGAGTGAAAAGGTTGGCTTAAAGCTCAACATTCAGAAAACGAAGATCATGGCATCTGGTCCCATCACTGCATGGGAAATAGATGGGGAAACAGTGGAAACAGTTTCAGACTTTGTTTTTCTGGGCTCCAAAATCACTGCAGATGGTGACTGCAGCCATGAAATTAAAAGACGCTTGCTCCTTGGAAGGAAAGTTATGACCAACCTAGATAGCATATTCAAAAGCAGAGACATTACTTTACCAACAAAGGTTCGCCTAGTCAAGGCTATGGTTTTTCCTGTGGTCATGTATGGATGTGAGAGCTGGACTGTGAAGAAGGCTGAGCACCAAAGAATTGATGCTTTTGAACTGTGGTGTTGGAGAAGACTCTTGAGAGTCCCTTGGACTGCAAGGAGATCCAACCAGTCCATTCTGAAGGAGATCAGTCCTGGAATTTCTTTAGAAGTAATGATGCTAAAGCTGAAACTCCAGTACTTTGGCCACCTCATGCGAAGAGTTGACTCATTGGAGAAGACTCTGATGCTGGGAGGGATTGAGGGCAGGAGGAGAAGGGGACGACAGAGGATGAGATGGCTGGATGGCATCACTGACTCGATGGATGTGAGTCTGGGTGACCTCCGGGAGCTGGTGATGGACAGGGAGGCCTGGCGTGCTGCGATTCATGGGGTCGCAAAGAGTCGGACACGACTGAGCGACTGATCTGATCTGATCTGACCTGTAATATATAAGATATAGGATCATTAGGATTTTAGCAATTTTTAAATTCTAACATTTCCTGTGTTTTCAACATATTAAGAGGCCAATTCACATCATGTATTCACTACAGGAGGCTTTTACAATAATGTGTCATGTATCTATATAAGTAAGATTTCTATTTATAAGTAAGCTTCTTAAGAGCTCATTTTTGTTTATTTTTTATACATATAATTAAAAATTTTTTACTGAAGTATAGTTGGTTTACAATGTTATGTTAGTTTCAAATGTATAACAGTGATTGTTATACATACATACATACATACATATGTATATATGTTCTTTTTCAAATTCTTTTCCATTATAGGTAATTTAAATATACTGAATATAGTTTCCTATGTCATACAGTAGGTCCTTATTATCTATTTTATATATAGTATGTGTAAAGTTTTTATTCTTTAAGATCAGAAAGCAAGTGAAAGAATAGCAGGTAGACAGCTTTCAAAGAATCAGAAGGAACAAGTTGAAGGAAATAAAGTTTATGAGAAGAGCTTTGATCTTGTCATTAAGAGAGCCAAGGTGTTCAACAGAGGGAGAAGACAAAAATTCTATCAGTATCTACTTGGCAGAGGAAGTAAGACCCTCTCCCATTTCTTTTATGCAAAATCCCAGATATTTTCACCTTTATGATTATAAAAAAAAATATGTACCTGTTGGGAGAAATTTGAAAACAATCAGAAAAAATAAAGAGTAACCATGTAACATTAACCATCTGGAGATTACTGACTCAACTTTTTTCTCATGGTTGCATGACTTTATTCATGCATTTCCCCATATTTATTGAAATGTAATTGATTTAATATCATTATATAAATTTAGAGTGTACAGTGCAATAGTTTGACATATGTATATAGTATTGTGAAGTGATTACTATGATAAGGTTAGTTAACCATCACCTCACATAGGTTTTTTTTGTTTGTTTTTGGTAAGAACTTTTAAGATCTAGTCTCTTAGCAACTTTTAAGTGTATAATATGGAATTATTAGATATAGTAATCAGGCTGTTCATTACATCCTCAGAACTGATTAATCTTAAACCTAGAAGGTGGTCCCCTTTAATAATATGCACCCTCTCTACCTGCCAAGCATCTGGTAGCCACCAGTCTGCTCCGTTTCTATGAGTTCCTGTTTTTCAGATTCCAACCTTTAAGGGATATCATACAGAATTTGTCTATCTGACTTAATTCACCTAGTATTATGCGCTCTAGGTCCATCCATTTTTCCGTGTTGCTGTAGATGGCAAGATTTCCTTTTTTTTTGGTTTTTAATGGCTGAATAATATTTCCGTGTGTGTGTGTGCATGTGTATGTGTGTATCACATCTTTCTTGTCCATTCTTTTGTTGATGGGCACTTAGGTTATTTCCACATCTTGGCTACTGCAGTAATGCTGCAGCAAATGTGGCAGTGCAGCTATTTCTTTCGCGATAGTGACCTCATTCCCTTCAGATATGTATCTAGAAGTGTAATTTCTGAATCATGTGTCAGTTCTGTTTTACTTTTTCAGGAACCTCCATACTGTTTTCTATAGTAGCTGTGCCAATTTACATTCTCACCTGCAATGTAGTAAAGTTCCCTTTTCTTGAACACTCCTGCACTGTTAGTGGGAATGTAAATCGGTATAGCCACTGTGGAATAGAGTATGGAGGTTTCTTAAAGAACTAAAAATAGATTTGCCATATGATCCCACTCCTGGGCATATACCCAGACAAAAATATAATTCAAAAAGATACATGCATCACTATTTTCATAGCAGCACTATTCACAATAGCCAAGACATAGAAGCAACCTTAATGTCCATTGACAGATGAATGGAGAAGATCTGGTATATGTATACAATGGAATATTACTCAGCCATTAAAAAGAATGAAATAATGCCATTTGCAGCAACATGGATGGATCTAGGGATTATCATGCTAAGCGACGTAGGTCAGACAAAGAAACACTAGTATTGTCTGATGTCACTTACAAGTAGAATCTAAAATACAATACAAATTAATATGTCTATGAAACAAAAACAGATGCATAGATACAGAGAACAGACTTGTGATTGCCAAGCAGGGGGTTGTGTAGGGAAGGACTGGGGAGTTTGGAGTTAGCAAATGCAAATTATTATATGTAGGATGATAAACAAGGTCCTACTGTATAGCATAGGGAACTATATTCAGTATCCTGTGATAAATCATTATGGAAAAGAATATATGTGTGTGTGTGTAACTGAGTCACTTTGCTGTATAAGCTATACTTCAGTAAAATTTAAAAAGAAAAAAAAATTCCTTTTCTTCCTCTTCAGTACTTGTCTTATTTTTAATAGTACCATTCTAACAGATGTGAGGTGATACCTCATTGGGGTTTTGATTTGCAATTCCCTGATGATTAGTGATGTTGAGCATCTATTCATATACCTGTTAGCCAATTGAATATCTTCAATGGAAAATGTCTATTCACATCTTTGCCCATGATGAATAAGTACTGTCTTGCTATTGTCCTGCTTTTGGTTTTGTTGACCACTGTGTTTTATTCTCGTCCTGAGTAATTACAATATCTTAGGCATCGTGTTAAGCACTTTACAAATACTATATCCTTTCAACTACCCTGGTAGCTCAGGGGGTAAAGCATCTGCCTGCAATGCAGGAGACTGGGGTTCAGTCCCTGGGTTGGGAATATCCCCTGAAGAAGGAAACGGCAACCCACTCCAGTATTCTTGCCTGGAGAATCCCATGGACAGAGGAACCTGGTGGGCTACAGTCCAGGGATCACAAAGAGTCAGACACGACTGAGTGACCTCACTTTCACTTTCACTAACACTATAAGGATAGATACTATTATGCCTTGAGGTTTTGTTTCAGGGAATGTCTATAAATGAGTCTGCTTCTTTAAGTGGGCTTCGGTGTATGGGGAGAATGCCTACAGGAAGAAAGAAAGCTAGACACATTTCATCTAGTCTTTTCATTTCTCTCACCTTTCTCTTTCCTCTCCTTCTTTGTTAGGTTTTATTTTAGAAAGAAGGAAAGGAAATTTTCCTTTTTAAAGGATAAATGTTTTTAACTGAACCCTTGTCTGCCGTGTTTAGTGTGTGAACAAGTTTTAAATTGTGAAAAAGTCTTATCAGAAGAAAGACTGCTTTGAAAGTGATATGGACATATTTGTTGGGCGTTCACTTCTTTAAGCCTAGATGAAGTATATGAGGGAGTAACTAAATTTTACAATGCTTGGATGGTTACACAGTGAGTAAGCATTCTTTATGCCTTTAATAGACAGTTAAGATCAGTCTTCGTAGAGTTTATATGATAGGACTGAATCACGAAATTGGTACCTTGGACATTTTTGTTAGCTCTAGAGCTGCTACTCAGACCCTGGGCCAGGTCCCACTTCCCTCTAAGGTGCCAGAACACATCAGAGTTCCTAGAGGCTGCAACAATGTTCCAGAATACTTCTCCAATTAAGTGCCTCTGTTCCTCTGCCAACACCCGAGGCCTCTCCATCTTTCCTCCTCAGAGGCACTCCTTGCCCTTTCCTCCACCTTCTAGATTACAAACAACTTCAGATTCCCCATGTCCAAGTGATCTGTAGCTCCTAGAGCTCAAGATCTCTTTGGAATTGCTATTAAGACTTTGAGATTTTATAGCAAGAGTTTCCGACTTGGATTTGCCCCTGTGAATCTATTACCATAGCCAAGAGAATAATGCAGGCCTTCGTTACTCCAGCAGCCTCCTAATCAGCCCTTCTGCTTCTTGCCTCACTGCTCATCCTCTTATGTACCATTCCAGATTTATCTTTCTAAAACGTTTCTCTCCTGTCATTCCTCTTCTTAAGAATGCCTTGAGCATCAGGCCCAGATTCCTCAGCTTATCCTCCAAGGCCGTCTTTAACCTGACTGGGCACTTTTATTTCCCCTTCCCCCATGAAACTTTGTGGCCCACAGGTGTGTGTTTTAGCCTGTAACCCTTTGATTGTGTTTTTCCCATAGGTCTAGAAAATCCTTACTTCTTAAAATTTATTGAAACTTTATCCTCAAGTTCCATTTCTTCAATTAAGTGTTTCCTAATTCAGTTTTCCAAAATGTTGTCTTATTCTGTACTTCCCCTTATATAAAGTATCGTATAATGAAATCATGTTATTATGGAAGTTATTTTCCCAAATAGATTATAAAATTCTTCATCAATGAAGCCATGATAAAGATGGAATGAATGCTGTTTCCTTTTCTTCATCATCATCATAAATAAAGCATGTACTCTTTAAAAGCTTATTCTTTTTTTTTTTTCCTCCAACTTTTTTCCTGTTACCCCTCCTTGATAATTCAAATCATTGGACTGTTATCCCCTCTCCCTTCTATTGTATTTCTCTCTTTTCTTTTGGAAGCCTCATCAATATACCAGCATATTCTAGTATGTATCATATTTTAATCTATAGTGCTTGTTTTTTTGTACATATTACTGTGTAATTATTTTCATGTAAAACATTTTTGAAACCCACATAAAAAAGAATCTGAAATCCCATCACAGTAAGAAGTCTACCGTGAACATTTTGGTGACTTGTCTGTTTAGGCATTTCCCTTTATATACACATTGATGTAAGTGCCATGCTGCTTTTCAGTAATATCTTTTCAAAAATGTACATTTTTTTTGAGAAGGAGGTTTATCTTTTCTCATCTTCTTACTATCTCTTTAGGCATCCGTGTTAACAAGCTGTATGTCTAAACATTCACCAAGTTCCATTTGATCATATACAAATACAGGGGCTTTTTTTCCTTTTGTTGCAGGAAGGGGGACCCCTTGCAGGGCCCTAAACTGGGCTCTTGTCTAACACTCGGAAATGAATTGTCTGAGGAGACACGTGTTGACAAAGCAAGAGATTTTATTGGGAAAGGGCACCCGGGTGGAGAGCAGTAGGGTAAGGGAACCCAGGAGAACAGCTCTGTCACATGGCTCATGGTCTCCAGTTTTATGGTGATGGGATTACTTTTAGCCAATCGTTCTGACTCAGAGTCTCTCCTGGTAGTGCACGCCTTGTTCAGCCAAATGGATGCCAGAGAGAAGGATTCTGGGAGGGGGTCGGACATGTGGTGTCTCCCTTTTGACCTTTCCTGAACTCTTCCGGTTGGTGGAGGCTTATTAGTTCTGTGTTTCTTACCGGGACCCCCTGTCATAAAATCAGTATGCTTTCCCTAACACTTTCAGTTTATCCTTAAGGCTTTCTGAAATTTTTGACACTGCTATGAAAAGAACAATTATGTTTTTAGCTAGTTACTTAATGGTATAAAGAAAAGCTATTGAGATACATATATATTTAGTATCTAGTCATCTAATCAGACTTTTTTCTTATTAATTCACATTCCTTGTTAAAATTTCTTGTAGAGTTAGACACAAAGCAATTCTTTAGAAGAATTATCTCAGTGTATAGTTAAGTGGAAAAAGCTAAATCCCAATAACTGTATATAATCTGATCCTATTTTGGCAAGCATACTCCCCTCCCATATGTAACACTATATCCATATATATATATTTATATATACACACATATATATATATGTGGCTCAGACGGTAAAGCATCTGTCTACGATGCGGGAGACCCGGGTTCGATCCCTGGGTTGGGAAGATCCCTTGGAGAAGGAAATGGCAATCCACTCCAGTACTATCGCCTGGAAAATCCCATGAACAGAGGAGCCTGGTAGGCTACAGTCCATCGGGTCGTAAAGAATTGGACACGACTGAGTGACTTCACGTTCACGTTCACATATAAAAATGTTATATATAAATAAATATATATTATATATATACTTCGTATATAAATGAATATATGTATAAATATAAATATATATATAAGTATAGATCCATATATATAAATGTTGTAAGGAGCATCCTGTGGGTAAATTTTTGTGCACAATCCTGGTTTTTTTCTATGAAATAAAAAACCTGGAAGTAAAATTGCTGGATGAATTTTCACACTTTTAAGGCCTTTGCCACATGGGTGCTCATTATTGTACTATTAACAAGTGTTGTTGTTTTATTAGCTAAGTGGTGTCCAGCTCTTTGTGACCCTATGGTTTGTAGCCTGCCAGGCTTCTCTGTCCATGGGACTTCCCAGGCCAGAATACTGGAGTGGGTTGCTGTTTCCTTTGCTAATCTAATTCCCAATGGAATCTTTGTTTACTAAAGAGACTGGACATTTTTCACATTTGGTATTTTTATTTGACAAGTATTTTTTCCTTTTTGACAACTGTTGTTAGGGGAACTACGAAGGGATCAACTCACTAGCTTTCAAAACTAAGAAAAAAACTTACTTGAGTTTTAAAGCATTTTGAGATGTAAATGGTACGCAAACTGACAAATTGCAATCAAACTACAGACTCCAACTTTTTTGAACATGACAGGAAGATCTGGTTTTTCTACATTTCACTGTTTCACTCTCTATGGCAATTAGGCCCTTAATATCTTGAGGAAATAAGTGATAAGCAAAATGTGATATCCGGGGAATTCCATATCAGAAATCTCTTAAATTTTCTTCTTAGGTCCAACTTGGATAACACCATCAAGGTATATTTCTTCAGCTTCTACTAGTAATTAATTAACAATAGTAGTAATAACTAACATATTGAAATAGAATAGATAGAATTCTATTATTCTGAGATAGAATAATAGAAATCCTGAGATAGAATTTAAATATTTTGTTTCTTTTTACTGATGGGAAAATTTACCATAATGAGGAATTAACTAGCATTGAGTGAGAGGACAGAACCCTGCAGTTGGCCTCATTATTACTAACCATAATCATTTCCCTCATTCAATCTTTTCTGTCTTTAGTCCTAACTTCTGCTTCCTCACCTCTAGTCATTTCTAGATTTCTTTACTCTTTTTCTCTCACAGTGTCTTCCTCTGCCCCAATTCCCTGCCTCCTTGTTATATGGACACCAGCTGTGCCGCCTTCTCTTTTTTTTTTTTATGTCTTATCATCCATTTGTTTTATTGGTTGCTGCTGCTGCTGCTAAGTCGCTTCAGTTGTGTCCGACTCTGTGTGACCCCATAGACGGCAGCCCACCAGGCTCCCCCGTCCCTGGGATTCTCCAGGCAAGAACACTGGAGTGGGTTGCCATTTCCTTCTCCAATGCATGAAAGTGAAAAGTGAAAGCGAAGTTGCTCAGTCGGGTCCGACTCCTAGTGACACCATGGACTGCAGCCTACCAGGCTCCTCCGTCCATGGGATTTTCCAAGCAAGAGTACTGGAGTGGGGTGCCATTGCCTTCTCTGGTTTTATTGGTAGCTATATTTAATTTAACCTACGGAAGCTTGATCTTCTTCTGGAGAAAAAGGGATGGATCTAGTGCCCATTCAGTTGGAAGGAATGTTTACTTACATTGTTGTGTTTTTAAAATGTAGTTATTTATTTATAAAATTAAAAAAGCTAAAAACTAAAAAACATATGTATAAAAAAGGAAATAAACATTGGTATAATTCTGTTAACTAGTTTATAGACCTTATTTATATTCTTTCATTTGTTTCAATAATAGCCTTTTTAACAAATTAAAATCCCTGATCATGTGTTGCATTCACTTACCATGCTTCTTAATCTTTACTCTGAGACATTTTATTAGTCATCTTTGTCTTCCACTATTAACATATTTGATTAGTACTGGTTTGTTATTTTATTCAAAGCACATCATTTTGAGTTTGTGCAATTCCTTATGATCAGATTTAGATTGTGTATTTTCAGCACCAATACCACAGAAATGATATTTTGTCCTTATCTCTTCCTGTAAAAAACGATGGGTTCATACTGATTACTCCAATTCCAATTCAGTATCACAAAGTTCATTCTATTTTTCCTCTTTTCCATGTTTTTAGTGCTCTTTTTTTGACCGTGAGAAACTGGATCCATTATCTTCAATATACTTACTTATTTACTCAATCCTAAAATACAAAGGAAGCAATTTCAGAATTTCTAACCCATATATCTACCAAAGGAAACTTGTTAACTATGTACAGTGTTTTAGGGTGCTTTGTTTTTAGTCTAATAAATATGGTTGTATTTATCATAGTCCAAATAACTGTTTCCAATATTTGCTTGGATTAGTTTGCCATTCTCAGTTCTCTGCTCCTCTATCAAGTGTGGTTGTGTTATTCATTTAAAATACAAGTTTGATTCACTTATTCTCTTTGTGTTTCATTTTCATATCTCCTGTCATTCTTATTATGTGTGTGGGTGGGTGCATGCATGTGTAAAACATTGACATGTTTCCCAAACTCAGAACTGTATGAAAAACTATATTCAGAGAGGCATTACCTCCCATTTTTTCCATGTCATTTCCATACCCCATATTTCCCACCCACCAATCTGTACGTATGTAATCTCTCTCATTTTTTGGGCATTCTCTTGATGTTTCTTTTTTTGCAGATATGTATATATTTTGTTTTTTTGAAGATATGTATATATTTCTTATTTGAACAGATGCTTCTATACTTCTTTTTCTCTTCTTTCTTACACAAAAATGTCACACACTTTTTAAAATAATGTTCTTAAATCATTCCGTATCAGTTCATAGAGATTTTCCTCATTCTTTTTTTCAATAGCATAATACTTTATTGTATCAATGTACCTTTAGATTACATTTATCTTGTTAAAAAAAAACAAAAAAACGTTTTATTTTGTATTGAGTTATAGCTGATTAACAATGTTGTAATAGTTTCAGGTGAACAGTTTAGGGACTCAGCCATACATGTACTTGAACTAATCTTTAATTGTATTGAGGGACCTTTTTCCTCTTTAAGTTTCAATCAGTTTAAAGAGCTATTAATAGTTAGGCTATGATAGTAGTAGTATATTGTAGTAATTTCCACAAACTCAACAGTGTAGGAATAAACTAATATTCCTAACACGTGAGAAAGACTTATCTAAATATGTGGTAACTTGAGGCCTTACTTTCTGCCCCTATAAATATGAAGGCATTGATCTAGATGATCTAGATCATCACATTCAAGATGTCCCTTCCATCTTGCATATATTGATTTTGTATCCTGAAACTTTACTGTTTGTTGATTTAGTTCTAATAGTTTGGGGTTTTTTGTGGTAGTGTCTTTTGGATTTTCTGTATATAATATGTCATCTGAAAATAGAGATAGTTTTATTTCTTTCTTTCCAGTTTGGATGTCATCTATTTCTTTTTCTGGCCTAATTGCTCTGACTAGGACTTCCAGTATCATGTTGAATGAAAGTGGCAAGAGTGGGCATCCTTGTCTTGTTTCTGGTCTTAGAGGAAAAATTTTTAGCTTTTTACCATTGGATATGATGTTAACCAGAGAAGGCAATGGCACCCCACTCCAGTACTCTTGCCTGGAAAATCCCATGGACGGAGGAGCCTGGTAGGCTGAAGTCCATGGGGTCGCTAGGAGTCGGACGCGACTGAGTGACTTCACTTTCACTTTTCACTTTCATGCATTGGAGAAGGAAATGGCAACCCACTCCAGTGTTCTTGCCTGGAGAATCCCAGGGACAGGGGAGCCTGGTGGGCTGCCATCTATGGGGTCGCACAGAGTCAGACACAACTGAAGTGACTTAGCAGCAGCAGCAGCATGATGTTAACTGTGGGCTTGATATATATATGGCCTTTATTATGTTAAAGTACCTCACCTCTATACCAACTCTCTGGAGAGTTTTTGCCATGAATGGGTGATAAATTTTGTGAAGTTTTCCTAAGTCTATTGAGATGATCCTATGATTTTTATCCTTTATTTTGTTAATATGGTCCATCACATAGATTGATTTGTGGATGTTGAACCGACTATCCTTGTATCTGTGAAATAAATTCCACTTGACCATGATGTGTGATGATTTTAATGTATTGTTGATTCCAGTTTCTTAATATTTTGTTGAAAATTTTTGCATATGGTTCATTAGGGATATGGAACTATAATTTTCTTGTAGTGTTCTTGTCTGATTGTGGTATCAGGGTAGTGCTGGCTTTGTGAAATGATACTAAAAGTGTTCTTTCCTTAATAAATCCCTTGGAGGAAGAATGATTATTGACTTACTTATGTATTTATGTATGATTAGGATGTTCAAGAATTCTGATGTACTTGATGATATGCAGATAAACAGTATTAACTTATATCCTTTACTACTGCATTATGATAAATTGTTTATCATCAAAGGCAAAAATTCCCACAAATGATTCAGAAAAGAGGTTAAAATAATTAACAACCTAGAAGAAATGGATAAATTCCTAGAAATACAACCTACCATGAATCCTGAAGAAATAGAAAATTTGAATAGACCAGTTACTAGTAAGGAGACTAAATCTGAAATCAGAAACCTCCCACAAACAAAAGTCCAGGACCAGATGGCTTCAGTGCCTCATGGAATGTTATGGTATGAGGTGGAGAGCAATTATGTGATAATAGCAGCTAGAGATCAATAAGCAATGCTAGTGTGCTCATGTGAGCAGTACATATACTAAAAGTAAGCAATGCTAGTACTCTTGCCTGGAGAATCCCATGGACAGAGGAGCCTGGTAGGCTGCAGTCCATGGGATCGCTAGGAGTCGGACACGACTGAGCAACTTCGCTTTCACTTTTCACTTTCATGCATTGGAGAAGGAAATGGCAACCCACTCCAGTGTTCTTGCCTGGAGAATCCCAGGGACGGGGGAGCCTGGTGGGCTGCCATCTATGGGGTCACACAGAGTCGGACACGACTGAAGTCACTTAGCATAGCACAGCAAGCAATGCTAGATATAGAAATCTTGTTGAGTATTTTAAAATATGTAATTATTTATATCTTTGCAAAAATATAAGATAAATATCACACAGACATACCTTCTGGATATTTACCATGTCCTACTAGAATTGGGTTACAATTTTATCATTTGCCAGTAGATGCCACTATCTGATATTATATCTTCTTAACAACTAGGATATTGTGTTCCTTACTTCCCAGGCCTCAAAGACTAAAAGTAGTTGCCTCCAGTATCTATTTTATAAAGTTGAAAGTCTAAATTGACAGTTTATTGAAAATGAAGATTATTTCAATTGCCTTGAAAATTTTAACATTACAAAAGCTTTCCTTTTTTCCTTTTTCTGTTCTCCTTTTATTTTTCTCTTTTAAGTTTTCATTTTCCTTCTTGAATGAAACTTCCTTTCATTTATAGGGTTGTGGGGCTTCCTTGTTGGCTCAGATGGTAAAGAATCTGCTTGCAATGCAGGGGACCCTGGTTCAATCCCTGGGTTGGGAAGATCTCCTGGAGAAGGGAATGGCTACCCATTCCAGTATTCGTGCCTGGAGAATTCCACGGGCAGAGTAGCCTGATGGGCTATAGTCCATGGGGTTACAAAGAGTTGGGCATGACTGAGTGACTAACATGGTGTTATTAACGCAAAGCAACCCTTTGTTTTGTTTTGATATTACTTTGGCAGAGGCATGTGAGTGTCATTCAAGCTTCATTCCAAGGTTGGCTCTGATTTTGTCAGTTTTCAGTATATATACATATATTTTTGAAATAGGTATTGAATCTCAACTGATATATCCTAAGTACCAGATATAGCACTAAAAAAAACCTAAAAGAAAGCATCAGTAAGTGTTGATGTGAACCTCAATAGAGAATAATTTTTTAAGCCTAAGAGCAATGGAAGAAATAAAAGATTAATAGACTTATGTTAAAATATTAATACTTTATTAATACAAAAACCTTAAATATAAAAAAATCATATATCTTGAAAATGAAAGTGAAGTTGCTCAGTCTTGTTGGACTCTTTGCGACCCCATGGACTGTAGCCTATCAGGCTCTTCCATCTATGGGATTTTCCAGGCAAGAGTACTGTAGTGGGTTGGCATTTCCTTCTCTGGGGATCTTCCTGACACAGGGATAGAACCCTGGTCTCCCACATTGTAGGCAGATGCTTTTACTGTCTGAGCCACCAGGCATACTTAAAACTTATTGATTTCATTTTCTTTTTGTTTAAAAATAATGCCTAAATTTATGTATGATATGAATGCACTCATAGACCTTTGGGGGTATAAAATGATACAGCTCCCATAGAAAGTAACTTAGTGTCATCATATCATGAATTTTGAAATTGTCTATAAATTTTTTAATATGATTAACAAAAGAGCTATCTTAAATCATATATAAATATAAATATTTATAAAGAATTTACTGCCTTGTTATTTTAAAATGAAAAATAGAAAATAATCCAAATATTTCAGTGATTAAATATGTTATTGATATTTATACAATATTATACAGTATTGGGCTTCCCTAGTGGCTCAGCTGTAAAGAATCCGCCTACAATGCAGGAGATGGAGGTTTGATCCCTGGATCAGGAAGATCCCCTGGAGAAGGAAGTGGCAACCTACTCCAGTATTCTTGCCTGGGAAATTCCATGGACAGAGGAGCCTGGTAGCCTACAGTCCAGGGGGTCATGAGAGTTGGACATGACTTGGTGACTAAACCACTACATGGGTGTTATTTTCTAAAGAGTGTTTTCTTCCTTTGACCTGGTGAGATCAACCTATTGACTTGCAGTATATTCCAAAAGATTAATCAGAAATATAAAAAAGTATTCATTGTCATACTCATAATAGTGAAATTTTGAATGCAACCTTATGTTATGAGAATTAAGGAGGATGATGGTTCAATAGGAGAAGATATAATGTTTGCAAATTATCTGTAATGGTATGAGGAAACATAATATAATTAAGGGGGCATTTTATAAAATTGTATGTATAGTTGAGATCTCAAACTATGTTGATAATACCTGAAATAAAGTATGAGGGAGAATACAGAAAAATGTTAGTTTTTCTGTTGGATTGATAGTATAATAAATACTTTAAATTTTCTTTTCACTTTTCCATTTTTCTAGAAAGACATATATAATGTTTTCATTTTTGTTTGTTTTGCTTTGCCCTAAGACAACATAAATTTATTTTCTCACAGTTCTGGAGCCCAGAATTTCAAAATCAGTGTCTTGGCAGGGTTGATTCCTTCTGGAAACTGAGAGAAAATTGGTTCCATGGTTTTCTCCCAGTGTTGTGTGACTGTGGATAGTCCTCAGCATTCATGGTCTTGAGGCTTCTTAACTTCAGTCTCAGCTGTGTGGATATACCACATTTTATTTATCCATTCATCACTTGATAGACATTCAGGTTGTTTCTACTTTTGGGCTGTTAGGAATAATGCTATTATGAGTATATGTATACAGATTATTGTATGGGCATGTTTCAGTTCCCTTGTATTTTTACTTAGGGGTGGAAGGAATAGGTGAGTTGTTTGGTAATTCCGCAATTGTTGCAAGCCTTTTGATTGATTCTCAGAGTTCTCGAGGAATTGATTTTGACAGTTTTGCTACTACTGGGTGTAACTGTCAATATGGAAGGAAATATTGAGGGCAGTGCTGGTTGTTTGAAACTGGGCTTCTATGGGTCAGTTTCCTTATGTCTAACTGAGATGATATTACTTCTCTGTACAAGAAATATTCATTGAGTGTAGAGGTACTTTTTCATGCCTTTTCTTCACAAATAGAAGGAACTGAAAGTAGTCTTTTTATTAGTAGTACTCATATCTCAATAGCTATAGATAGCAATCAACTATCTTATCCTCATGAGCATTTTATCAAGTGCCTTTACCACACACAGGTAAGAATGAATGACTTATAAAATATTACATGTCAACTATATAACCAGTTACCCAACCAGTAACGCTGAAGAAGCTGAAGTTGAACGGTTCTATGAAGACCTACAAGACCTTTTAGAACTAACACCCAAAAAAGATGTCCTTTTCATTATAGGGGACTGGAATGCAAAAGTAGGAAGTCAAGAAACACCTGGAGTAACAGGCAAATTTGGCAAAACTCTATTAGTCTTTGCCCCACTTCATTCCGTATTCCAAGGAAGTGCACTGGTCATAGCAAATACCTTCTTCCAACAACACAGGAGAAGACTCTATACATGGACATCACCAGATGGTCAACACCGAAATCAGATCGATTATATTCTTTGCAGCCAAAGATGGAGAAGCTCTGTACAGTCAGCAAAAACAAGACCAGGAGCTGACTGTGGCTCAGACCATGAACTCCTTATTGCCAAATTCAGACTGAAATTGAAGAAAGTAGGGAAAACCACTAGACCATTCAGGTATGACCTAAATCAAATCCCTTACGATTATACAGTGGAAGTGAGAAATAGATTTAAGGGCCTAGATCTGATAGATAGAGTGCCTTATGAACTATGGAATGAGGTTCGTGACATTGTACAGGAGACAGGGATCAAGACCATCCCCATGGAAAAGAAATGCAAAAAAGCACAATGGCTGTCTGGGGAGGCCTTACAAATAGCTGTGAAAAGAAGAGAAGTGAAAAGCAAAGGAGAAAAGGAAAGATATAAACATCTGAATGCAGAGTTCCAAAGAATAGCAAGAAGAGATAAGAAAGCCTTCTTCAGTGATCAATGCAAAGAAATAGAGGAAAACAACAGAATGGGAAAGACTAGGGATCTCTTCAAGAAAATCAGATATACCAAAGGAACATTTCATGCAAAGATGGGCTCGATAAAGGACAGAAATGGTATGGACCTAACAGAAGCAGAAGATATTAAGAAGAGGTGGCAAGAATACACAGAAGAACTGTACAAAAAAGATCTTCATGACCCAGATAATCATGATGGTGTGATCACTGACCTAGAGCCAGACATCCTGGAATGTGAAGTCAAATGGGCCTTAGAAAGCATCACTATGAACAAAGCTTGGAAGGAAAGTTATGACCAACCTAGATAGCATATTCAAAAGCAGAGACATTACTTTACCAACAAAGGTTCGCCTAGTCAAGGCTATGGTCTTTCCTGTGGTCATGTATGGATGTGAGAGCTGGACTGTGAAGAAGGCTGAGCGCCGAAGAATTGATGCTTTTGAACTGTGGTGTTGGAGAAGACTCTTGAGAGTCCCTTGGACTGCAAGAAGATCCAACCAGTCCATTCCGAAAGAGATCAGTCCTGGAATTTCTTTAGAAGGAATGATGCTAAAGCTGAAACTCCAGTATTTTGGCCACCTCATGCCAAGAGTTGGCTCATTGGAGAAGACTCTGATGCTGGGAGGGATTGAGGGCAGGAGGAGAAGGGGACGACAGAGGATGAGATGGCTGGATGGCATCACTGACTTGATGGGTGTGAGTCTGGGTGACCTCCGGGAATTGGTGATGGACAGGGAGGCCTGGCGTGCTGCAGTTCATGGGGTCGCAAAGAGTCGGACACGACTGAGCGACTGATCTGATCTGATCTGATGAACAAAGCTAGTGGAAGTGATAGAATTCCAGTGGAGCTATTCTAAATCCTGAAAGATGATGCTGTGAAAGTGCTGCACTCAATATGCCAGCAAATTTGGAAAACTCAGCAGTGGCCCCAAGATTGGAAAAGGTCAGTTTTCATCCCAATCCCAAAGAAAGGCAATGCCAAAGAATGCTCAAACTACCGCACAATTGCACTCATCTCACAAGCTAGTAAAGTAATGCTCAAAATTCTCCAAGCCGGGCTTCAGCAATATGTGAACCATGAACTTCCTGATGTTCAAGCTGGTTCTAGAAAAGGCAGAGGAACCAGAGATCAAATTGCCAACATCCGCTGGATCATGGAAAAAGCAAGAGAGTTCCAGAAAAACATCTATTTCTGCTTTATTGACTATGCCAAAGCCTTTGACTGTGTGGATCACAATAAACTGTGGAAAATTCTGAAAGAGATGGGAATACCAGACCACCTGATCTGCCTCTTGAGAAGTCGGTATGCAGGTCAGGAAGCAACAGTTAGAACTGGTCATGGAACAACAGACTGGTTCCAAATAGGGAAAGGAGTACGTCAAGGCTGTATATTGTCACCCTGTTTATTTAACTTATATGTAGAGTACGTCATGAGAAATGCTGGACTGGAAGAAACACAAGTTGGAATCAAGATTGCTGGGAGCAATATCAATAACCTCAGATATGCAGATGACACCACCCTTATGGCAGAACGTGAAGAGGAACTCAAAAGCCTCTTTATGAAAGTGAAAGTGGAGAGTGAAAAGGTTGGCTTAAAGCTCAACATTCAGAAAATGAAGATCATGGCATCTGGTCCCATCACTACATGGGAAATAGATGGAGAAACAGTGGAAACAGTGTCAGACTTTATTTTTCTGGGCTCCAAAATCACTGCAGATGGTGACTGCAGCCATGAAATTCAAAGACGCTTACTCCTTGGAAGGAAAGTTATGATCAACCTAGACAGCATATTCAAAAGCAGAGACATTACTTTGCCAACAAAGGTTCGCCTAGTCAAGGCTATGATTTTTCCTGTGGTCATGTATGGATGTGAGAGCTCGACTGTGAAGAAGGCTGACAGCTGAAGAATTGATGCTTTTGAACTGTGGTGTTGGAGAAGACTCTTGAGAGTCCCTTGGACTGCAAGGAGATCCAACCAGTCCATTCTGAAGGAGATCAGCCCTGGGATTTCTTTGAAAGGAATGATGCTAAAGCTGAAACTCCAGTACTTTGGCCACCTCATGCCAAGAGTTGACTCATCGGAAAAGACTCTGATGCTGGGAGGGATTGGGGGCAGGAGGAGAAGGGGACGACAGAGGATGAGATGGCTGGATGGCATCACTGACTCGATGGATGTGAGTCTGAGTGACCTCTGGGAGTTGGTGATGGCCAGGGAGGCCTGGCGTGCTGCGATTCATGAGGTGGCAAAGAGTCGGACATAACTGAGCGACTGATCTGATCTGATCTGATTTATTTCAATTGAATCGCTCAGAATATTGTGTTATTTCCTATCTGTGTTTCAGCTCCCTCTAGGTTTGCGATATGTGAAAGGTGTCATTTCTGGTTTGCTTTCAGGTCTTATTTTATCAGTTTATTAGTAGCAGATGATAAAGTAAAAATGTATGTGTGTTCAGTCACTCGGTTGTGTCCAACTCTTTGCAGTCCTGTGGACTATAGCCTGCTAGGCTCCTCTGTCCACAGAATTTTCCAGGCAAAAATACTGGAGCAGGTTGCCATTTCCTACTCCAGCGGAGCTTCTAGACCCAGGTGAATTCTTTACCATTGTGCCACCTGTGAAGCCCATAAAGTAAAAATAATGTAGCATATGTGTTAAATTCTAAGCCTTAGCCTTATTTATTTTCTAAATAAAGATGATGAAGATTTTCTAGGTGGACTGTATCATTAAAACCTTATAAACATAATTAGTAGCAGACTTAGCAAATTATTTGAATGTTTCCCAGAAAGATGGAACTTTGGCTGTGATGTAAGAGGTACTGGATTTCCACTTGAATAGGCCATTGGTTTTATTAAGACCCTATGTTGAACTATATTTTAGTCTATTTAAAATTCTGGATTTATTTTAAATGGTTATCCATATTTTCATGGTACATGCTACACCTTCTGGGACTCTTTATGTCTTAGAACCCAACCAACTTCTCTATGGATATTTGTCAGAGACCATTTTTCCTAAATAATCATTTCATTTTTTGTATTTTAAAAGTTGTTTTACAATTGTTCATATATTGTTAACTCTCCACTCTACCAGTACGATTTCAGGAAAGGAACACTTAAGAGAGTATGTTCAATTAAAGTTTCTGCAGATAAATTATTACTTGCCCTACTTTTCCAGTTTCATGTGGTCTTGGCAAAATGTAGTCAAAATTGTAGTCTAAATGTAGCTTAGAATCGTATGTTTCCATTGATTTTTATAATATTTGTGGCTGTTAAAAAAAAAAAGTACATCAATCCTGCTGCTGCTGCTGCTAAGTCGCTTCAGTCGTGTCCAACTCTGTGCGACCCCAAAGACAGCAGCCCATCAGGCTCCTCCATCCCTGGGATTCTCCAGACAAGAATACTGGAGTGGGTTGCCATTTCTTTCTCCAATGTATAAAAGTGAAAAGTGAAAGTGAAGTCACTCAGTCGTGTCTGACTCTTCGCAACCCCATGGACTGCAGCCTACCAGGCTCCTCCGTCCATGGGATTTTCCAGGCAAGAGTACTGGAGTGGATTGCCATTGCCTTCTCGATAGTAATGTTTATGTCTTGCTGCTACCTAAACTCTGATACGTCCAAGAAAGTGGAGGGTGTCATAGTAGTATTTTCTTTATAGTTGTAGCTTAGAATATTGCTATCAGTATAAGTAAATATTTGAGAATTAGAATGAGCCTGCCTGTCTCAGTGGAATCTAAATCTTTTAGTTGATTTTTGCTTTGTCACCACTGCACCCAGTGCTATTTGAATATTAAATCAAAATGCATTAACAATATAAAAGGCAAAAAGACAGAAGGTTTTTTAATGTGTATATATATTTTTTCTCATTTCCCATGACATTAGACTACATCTGTGCTATCTATTTAAAATGAATTTTGTTTACCCCTTTCTGTTTCCAAAAAAAATTTCAGGTGTGTTTCTCACTCTCTCTCTCTATCACCCCTGCCCCTCTTCCTTACACACATAAACATCCTCCTAGACATCAAGGACCCTGTCTTTTCTCCCTTTATCCCCATTTCTTTTCTTGCTGTGCAGTCACTAAGCCATGTCTGACCCTTTGCCACCCCATGGACTGCAGCATACTAGGCTTCCTGTCGTTCAGTATCTCCCTGAGTTTGCTCAAATTCATATCCATTGAGTCTGTGATTCTATCTAACCTTCTCATCTTCTGCCACCCCCTTCTCCTCTGGCCCTCATTCTTTCCCTGCATCAGGGTCTTTTCCAAGGAGTTGGCTCTTCACATCAGGTAGCTTAAGAATTGGAGCTTCAGCTTCAGCATCATTCCTTCCAATAAATTCAGAGTTGATTTCCTTTAGGATTGATTTATTTGATCTCCCTGGCTAAAATAATATTCTGTATGCATGAACACAATCATTGCACATTATGTTGTGATTATTAGGTAGTTCACAACTTTCTTGAAGGACAGATACAAAGAACAAATGGGTCCTTCTTTCAAAGGAAAGATTAAAACATAGCTTCCTGCAACTTAACCTTACTGTTCTCACTCAATCATTACTTCTGTAAACCTGTAACTTTTCCCCTCCACATTGTGAACTTTTCTGCTTCATGCCTGATTTTCTTATTTGCAAAATAAGAATAAAAACAGTTGCTTCCCATTTACTTCACAGAGAATTAAAGGAATGGGCTATGTTCCTTCCCCAGATGTAGCAACTTAATCTTATTTGTATATTTTCTGTCTGTTCTTCTCTTCCATAATGTCCAGTTGTATATATATTTTCCATTCTTTTATTTACATTCTTTTCTTTCTCTGGGGTTTTTCAAAATCAAAGCATGTTAATCGCATTTCACAATGTACTTGAGTACTCAAGATACTTTTCAGACATGGGAGATGTTTGAATAGCTGCATTTGTTTTAAAGTGTCTATCAAAATCCAGGCCCCGGACCATTGAAGAATACAATAAGGTGGAGTGTCCCCAACCTGAAGTGTTGATTAGTTCCAAGGTGAGTGTTTCAGCCTTCTCTGAAAACCTCTCTGGTCTTCTCAGTTACCTTCTTTTCTTTTCACCTAGATGATCATTTATGAAACAATGGCATGATTGAGGGTTGCGTTTGCTGTCTTCAAGAGCATTAGCTGAAAAGTCTGATTTCTCATCTGAAGAACAGATGCTTTATCACAGTCCTCAACGCTTATGTGCCTGGTCAGCTTGATATTGATAGAGAAAAAGAAAAAGTTTGGTAGCCAGTATCTGGTGTCACTATCAATTACAGATAAACTATTAACAGTTAAATTACAACATAGTTATTATTTTTGAATAATAGGGCATTGAAACTTAGACCTAAACTATTAATTGATGTAATTTCACTAAAGATTAGTGTCAGAATAATGGCTTCCCTTTATAAGGCTGTGCAGAAATCCTGGCCATGATATGATTTCTGAATTCCAGTGGGAGCAAACTCTTAGTTGAAAACCCTAAGTTTTTAGCACTAACACGACCTGGAAACAATGATCTTAGATTTTGAAGTCACTAGTTAACAATTAGAAGTCTCTATCACTTTATTATGGCTCTTTAAAAAATGAAAAAAAATTTTTTTAATTTGCCCTATAATAAGATCCCTAAAGGATATTATTATTTACTACTCTTTAAGTACAAAAGAGTGTCCTCCAGAGATCACAGGTTTTGGGTTGGTATAACTGATAATGAATTTTTTGTCTTCTGTTAGAAAGTGACCAAAGATCAAATGCTTCTTGAATCTGCTCCTAGAATATGTGAGCAGGGCTGTGGTCCCAGTTCCACGGAGCATTCGAAACTTTCTTTTAGCTGTGGCCCCAGGACATGTGTCCAGATCATACAGTCACTTCATGAAATGATTGTTGTTGTTTAGTCACTAAGTTCGTGTCTGACTCTTTTCGACCCCACGGACTATAGCACACCAGGCTCCTCTGTCTTCTACAGTCTCCCAGAATTTGCTCAAATTCATGTCCATTGAGTCAGTGATGCTATCTAACCGTCTCATCCTCTGCCGCCCACTTCTCCTTTGCCTTCAGTCTTTCCCAGCATCAGGGTCTTTTCCAGTGAGTTGACTCTGCATCAGGTGGCTAAAGTATTGGAGCTTCAGCAACAGTCCTTCTAATGAATATTCAGGGTTCATTTCCTTTAGGATTGACTGTATTGATCTTACAGTCTAAGGGACCCTCAGGAGTCTTCTTCAGCACCAGAATTGGAAATACAGGTGTTTTTTTTTTTTAGAAAGAGGGGAGCTAGGACAAAATTTTAATTTGTGACACTTAAATTTGGAACCACCTGTGACAAACTTTTTTCTGTATTTATGTGTATTTCTTAATGATAGACAAATAAATTAGGCAAAAAGATGTCATTTTTTTTCTTTTCCATAATTTAGGAAAATGAGCTTTATCAGTATTCACTAATTGAATCTTAATGCTGCCTCTTTTTCATTGCAAGTACATTGATGTGAAGAGAAAGTTATTGATGGAAAAAGCTGCCATCAGTTTTGTTGTTGTTGTTGATTACTGTTTTGTTTGGGCTTCCTCGATGGTGCTAACAGTAAGGAGCCTACTTCCCAATGCAGAACATGTAAGAGATGAGAGTTCAATCCCTGGGTCCATAATGTCCCCAGGAGGAGGGCATGGCTGCCCAGTCCAGTATTCTTTCTTGAAGAATCCCATGGACAGAGAAGTCTGGCAGGCTACAGTCCATAGGGTAGCAAAGAGTTGACACGCCTCAAGAGACTGAGCGTGTACTGGTTTGTTAGGAGTTCTTACCAGTGCCATGTTCATAGAATGTTGAGGTACACATTGACCAATATATTAACAGACTTTACTGATTTAGAGAGTAATAAATAATTTTTCCCTTGATGGACAATTATGCGTTGTTTTGACAAATTAGATTTTAAATTTCAGTTGTATTATTTTCGAATAAGAAATACCTTCACCTGGTTCATGATTCCAGAGCTACACAGCTACACAGCAGTCTGTAGGAAGATGTGTTCTGCTCATTCTTTTCCCCAAATCACCGTATTATTCTCTCTGAAGTACAGTTTCTGTTAACTAAATTCCTTTCTTTCCATAAATATTTTATACATATAGAAGATATACGTATATGTGTATGTATATATGTATATTATTTGTAACAAAAGAATTTTCCTTTTCACATAAATGCTTACTACTATTTCTCATGTTGCTTAGTTTCACTTAACAGTGTATCGTGAACATAATTTCATGTTGGTCTGTAAAAAGCTTTCTTATTCTTGTGGCCTCATGGTATCTATTATATGGGTGGGTGATAGTCTTATTTAACGTAGGCCCCTACTAATGAACATTTAGGTTGCTGCCAATCTTTTATTTTTTATTAACAATGATTAATATTGCTTTCTCCTTATTTTTAATTGTTAATTCATTTCCTGCTTTTGTCAGGGTCTATATATTAGTACCAAGAACTGAGTAGCATTTATTCTGACACATTTGGTATTTGTATGTAGACATTCAGGTAAATGTGCACACTCCTAAGCTATAGTTCTAGTCTCCTTCCTAGAGTAGTCACCTACAATAAAACAGCACCTATTGGCAAACTGGAATTTCTTTGGAAGGAATGATGCTAAAGCTGAAACTCCAGTATTTTGGCCACCTCATGCGAAGAGTTGACTCATTGGAGAAGACTCTGATGCTGGGAGGGATTGAGGGCAGGAGGAGAAGGGGATGACAGAGGATGAGATGGCTGGATGGCATCACTGACTTGATGGGTGTGAGTCTGAGTGACCTCCGGGAGCTGGTGATGGACAGGGAGGCCTGGCGTGCTGAAGTTCATGGGGTCGCAAAGAGTCGGACACAACTGAGCGACTAATCTGATCTGATTGGCAAACTAGAAATTTCCAGTTACTAATCTGTGATTTCAATTCCTGTGCTATATTCCATGTTTCAGTAACAGGGAACAACCCTTATTTGGTGAGAGTCAAATAGCCTTAAGTAAAATTGTATCATTGATAAGATAGGGTTAAGAAAATGGAAACTGTCTAAGCTCTTAGGGTGAGATGAGTTTAGAAGATCAAACTCAGAGCAGTTTTACTCTTTGACTTCAGGGATTCCATACATTATTTCAGATAATTCTCTTAGGGCCACAGCTGGGACATTTGCTGATCAGAACTCTTAAGGTAGTTAATATGTGTGTGTGTTTAGTTGCTCAGTCGTGTCTGACTCTTTGGGAACCCATGGACTATACACAATGTTTTCCAGGCAGCAATACTGGAGTGGGTTGCCATTCCCATCTCCAAGGGATCTTCTTGATCCAGGGATCAGGATCTTGTGTCTCTTGCATCGGCAGGTGGATTCTTTACTGCTGCGGCACCAGGAGAGCCCCTAAGATAGTTTTCAGATGTAGTAATTAGATAGCGAATCATTGAGCAGGTTTGTTGACCTATGGTTCAGTTCAGTTCAGCTCAGTTGTGTCCGACTCTTTGCGACCCCATGAAGCACAGCATGCCAGGCCTCCCTGTCCATCACCAACTCCCCGAGTTCACTCAAATTCATGTCCATCTAGTCGGTGATGCCATCCAGCCATCTCATCCTCTGTCACCCCCTTCTCCTCCTGCTCCTAATCCCTCCCAGCATCAGAGTCTTTTCCAATGAGTCAACTCTTTGCATGAGGTGGCCAAAGTACTGGAGTTTCAGCTTCAGCATCAGTCCTTCCAATGAACACCCAGGACTGATGTCCTTTAGGATGGATGGTTGGATCTCCTTGCAGTCCAAGAGACTCCCAAGAGTCTTCTCCAACACCACAGTTCAAAAGCATAGATTCTTCTGTGCTCAGCTTTCTTCACAGTCCAACTCTCACATGGAGAGTTTTCTATACATGACTACTGGAAAAACCATAGCCTTGACTAGATGGACCTTTGTTGGCGAAGTAATACCTCTGCTTTTCAATATGCTATCTAGGTTGGTCATAACTTTCCTTCCAAGGAGTAAGCATCTTTTAATTTCATGGCTGCAAAGTTACTCTAAATTGTTACAATATCATATAAAGTACAAAAAGAATATTGTCACAGCAAGCAATGGAGGTTTTAATATTTAATCACTAGATTGAACCAATTTTCCCTAATATTTTCACTTTTTCACTCAAGGAATCATAACTGCAGTTCTCTTAGCTTACTCTGATTTTGTTCAGAAAACATCACTTCTTAAAAAAAAAATGTATCTGGGAAGGACAATAGAAATAAAGTCATTAGGATTGTTATATATTGGTATTGATTTGATGGTTATTTGGCTGTATAAATAAAGAGAGAACAGATAAAATTCTATATTTTAAAAGTCTATGGAAGTAAATAAAATTTTTACTGGATCCTGATTATTTTCTATTAATGTATTTCAGTGACATATATATATATTTTAAATAGACTTAGCCTCTTTAACCCCTCTTTTCCTCTGTTTAGTAACTCCCTTTCCCCTCTCTTTTTTCCATTTCTTGCTTTTCTTCAGATAATTGGGGACTTTGTGTTGCAGCATTTGCTGCTATCAGTCATGCCAGGAAATCTTCTGCACCAGAAATACTGTGAGATGTTTTTAAGCAAGACACAAAAAAAGAGAGAGGGGGGAGGAGAGAGATAGGAGGAAGTGGGTAGATGGGGTATGGGGGGATGGGAAGGAGGGGGTGAGCAACACTGTCTGGGGTCATTGTGCTGGTGTTTTTTTCCTCTTTCAGTGAAGCTTCAGATTCTGTTTGGCTCTGGCTCAGCTGCTCTTTGGTCATAACTGAAGAAGGGGGTCGGAGAGGGGGAGAAGGCAATTAAAACCTTGAATACTGTAAAAGCCCTTCTAATTAAGTGGTGAGGATGGAAAAATAAAATTCTTTCTTAGGCTTTATTTCCGTTCTCCCTTTAAAAGTCTGCTGAGGGATTGAAGTTCATGTCCCTTAGAAGAGATAAAGTTCAAAATAACAACTCTGGAAAGAAAAAGTTTTCATGAACTTTTCAAATAAAGCCATCTTTATTTGATTTCTTGGGCCCCCCTCACCTGGATCCTCCTCGCCACCCCCACCATCACTCCAGCCTGAAGCACCTAATTCTCTGGAGTATTGCAGGAGACAGTTCAAGTAGCTTGCTGCTCCAGTTCCTTTGTGCAGGTTGCTTTTGGTCCTTGCTGGGAAATGTTCTGAAAACTGAACCGGCCATGAAACACAAAGGCTGACCTATGTCTTCCCTCCTGGTAACCACTGTGCGATTTGTTCCCACTCCTGTTCAGGACTCATTAGTTCCTCGGAACAGAAAAGGTTGTTCCCCTGGAATAAAAGGAATGGGCCGGGCTCAGAGTCCCCTTTCACCTTTTCCTGTGTTTTATTTGGGTGCTCTCACAGCCCCCTACCTTCATTAGTGACCTGGTGCAGGGGGGTCGGGGGGTTGCAGGGGGGTAGGGGTGGGGTCGCAGGGGGGTGGGGGGGTCGCGGTGGGTTGGCACAGTGCTGAGACCAGATTTTGCTGGTTCCCTGGGTGTATCGGACATCTCAGAACTCAATACCTTACTGTGAAAATAAAAACTCTGCTTCAGATGACCTTTGCATGGAACAAAGCCATACGTCCCAGTCTGCCTGGGCCTCTCAAATTGCCATCCCTACCAAGAGTCCGTCTTGCATTTTGCACATGCCCTTCACCCCCTTAACTTCCCCCTCGCCCCCACCCTCCCTCTGACCATGGTTCTTTAGGTTGCCTCTGTATCAGGTAGATGTTTATGTGTATCTGAACATGCAGGCTTTATGTGAAGACCTTGTGTATTTAAAACACAGTTCAGGGTGGTAGTTTCTTGGAAGAGCTGTAAGCAGCAGACATCTGTGGGCTTTTACCCGGGCTTCCCAGGTGGTGCTAGTAGTAAAGACTCTGCCTGCCAATGCTGGGGTTGCAAAAGACACGGTTTCTGATCTCTGGATGGGGAAGATCCCCTGGAGGAGGACATGGCAACCGATTCTAGTATTCTTGCCTGGAAAATCCGATGGACAGAAGCGCCTGGCGGACTGCAGTCAATGGGGTCACAAAGAGTTGGACACGACTGAGTGAGTGAACAGACACTCACACACCCCAATTGATATCATTTCAGATTCATATAGGAAGTTTGGGAAAGTATGTGAAAACTTAAGAGATGCTCTAGAAAACTGAGTTACATATTTATAATTCAAGTTGTTTTCCCTAATTTTCCAGAGTGACTCAATTATTGTCTTATTTAAAACCTGGTCTCCTGGAGATCTCTCCCTGATGCCAGAGCCACACGTATGCATGTGTGTAATAATGTGCGACATTAACATGTACAGTGTCCATCAAATTTATCTTTAAAGCCCTTGGAGTACTCAAGAGTATTGTGTCTGTTCAACTCCCAGTGTTTACATGCTATAATTCTTGGAAACGCATTACTGTACTTACTTTAAGGCATTGTGGGAAACTAAAACTAAGGGACTTTTTGTTATTAAATGACCATTAGAGTCTTAAGTAGAATTCAACTTTCTTATCCATTGATTGTTATCACATCATCACTGCAACAACAAGGTAAGATTTGCAGTTCTAATGTGCTTGGTCGCTCAGTCGTGTCCAACTCTTTGTGAGCTCACGGACTGCAGGCTACTAGGCTCCTCTGTCCATGGTCTCCTCCAGGCAAGAATACTGGAGTAGGTTTCCGTTCTTTTCTGCAGAGGATCTTCCCAACCCAGGGATCAAACCCGGGTCTCCTGCATTGCAAACAGATTCTTTATTGTATGAGCTACAGGGAAATTCTAATCAGATCAGATCAGTCGCTCAGTCGTGTCCAACTCTTTGCAACCCCATGAATCACAGCACGCCAGGCCTCCCTGTCCATCACCAACTCCCGGAGGTCACTCAGACTCACATCCATCGAGTCAGTGATGCCATCTAGCCATCTCATCCTCTGTCGTCCCCTTCTCCTCCTGCCACCAATCCCTCCCAGCATCAGAGTCTTCTCCAGTGAGTCAACTCTTCGCATGAGGTGGCCAAAATACTGGAGTTTCAGCTTTAGCATCATTCCTTCCAAAGAAATCCCAGGGCTGATCTCCTTCAGAATGGACTGGTTGGATCTCCTTACAGTCCAAGGGACTCTCAAGAGTCTTCTCCAACACCACAGTTCAAAAGCATCAATTCTTCGGTGCTCAGCCTTCTTCACAGTCCAGTTTTCACATCCATACATGACCACAGGAAAGACCATAGCCTTGACTAGGCGAACCTTTGTTGGCAAAGTAATGTCTCTGCTTTTGAATATGCTATCTAGGTTGGTCATAACCTTCCTTCCAAGGAGTAAGCGTCTTTTAATTTCATGGCTGCAGTCACCATCTGCAGTGATTTTGGAGCCCAGAAAAATCAAGTCTGACACTGTTTCCACTGTTTCTCCATCTATTTCCCATGAAGAGATGGGACCGGATGCCATGATCTTCGTTTTCTGAATGTTGAGCTTTAAGCCAACTTTTTCACTCTCCACTTTCACCTTCATCAAGAGGCTTTTAGTTCCTCTTCACTTTCTGCCATAAGGGTGGTATCATCTGCATATCTAAGGTTATTGATATTTCTCCCAGCAATCTTGATTCCAACTTGTGTTTCTTCCAGTCCAGCGTTTCTCATGATGTACTCTGCATATAAGTTAAATAAACAGGGTGACAATATACAGCCTTGGCGTACTCCTTTTCCTATTTGGAACCAGTAATAAATTATTCTAAATCTCAAAGTTCATTATTTCATTTCAATGATAATATTCAGATTGTATCAGATATTTAGGGCCTTTGTTTATAGAGTATTCAGTAATTTAAGAAAAATCTCTTTTGAGTCTATAGGAAAATAATATACATATGCAAATATGATGTGCTATTTTTGTTTTGTATTTCAGGTTTGCAGACATGCTCTAATTTTCTACAGAAAGTTTATGATAGACTCTTTGTTTGAAAAATCTATAGGGATAGAAATATTTTCATAGTTTGGGACTACATGATTTTATATTGCATAAAAAAGTGGAGTACCTCTCCTTCCTGCTACCACAGACAACAGTGTAGAGCATCTTTGAACTCTCCAGGGTTTGTACTCAGGAGTAGGATTGCAGGGTCATCAAGAACACACATTCTGAACATCCCTAAGTACTGCCAGGTTGCTTCCTGGAAAGGCTGCCCTAGTCTGTGTCCCACCAACAGGAGATGACTGCTCCTGCTTCCCACATCCTTGCAAAGATTTGCTATGTTTAGACTTCATCATTTTTCCAAACTGATGGGTGTAGAGTGATATTTCACTTTAATTTGCATGTCTCTGATTGCTAGTGAAGTTGAACATTTCTTTACATACTAGTTAGTTATTTGGCTTTTTACTATCATGACTTGATTTAAGGTTTCATGTTGATGTAGACCTTAATTTTGAGTTTTGCAAATATATTCAAAAATTATGTATATTTTAATCTTACAGTTTATGCTGTTAGGATTCAAGATCATGGGTTACTCTCTGACATTTTTTTTCTGTTAGCCACACTACTTTTAAGCTTTAATTCATCTAGATGTCACTTTTGGTTATAGCAGCATTGTTTTAGGTAGCAAATCCATACTTTGGAACATGATACAGCAGTTTGGTATGAACTCAAGGGCCATATTGCATCATGGATGCAGTCTGAAGAGAGTATTCAGTGGAAAAAAGATGGCTATGGATTCATGGTGTATTAAACATGTATATACACAAGATAGAGTAGGAAATAGCAACCCACTCCAGTATTCTTGCCTGGAAAATTCCATGGACAGAGGAGCCTGGTGGGCTATGTTTCATGGGGTCGCAGAGTTGGATACGACTAAGCAAGTGAGCACATACGCAAGACAGTACTTGATATTTTTCAAATAAACAGTCCATATCCAAAGATAGTCACTAGACAGGTAAGTGTTTGTTTATGTAGGAGTAGGAGAGAATAGGAATTATGGATAAAGGGGGAAAAAAACCCCAAATAAATTAATAAATTAAAATAGACAGAGAGGGGCCTTGCAGAGATGGTATATTCTGAACTGAGAAGTATGATTAACCCAGTGATTTGGGAACAGGGTGAATATAATTTAGAGAGGTAATCAGAAAATAAGTTAGGTGACCAGCTAAAAGAGGTTAATTGAAGGAAAATAAAAATAAAATATTTTAATTGTTATAATTTGTAAGATTCCTATAAGGAAAAGAAATGCTCTTAAATAACGGCGTCTGGTTGTGGGCTTTTCTTCTTCTTCTTTTATTTTTTTGTTTTGAAAGCTTGTGTGGGAGAAACAAATTTTTCTTATTATTCCTTAGGTGGAGATATCGGTAAGAAAGAAAGCAGATGTTTCTTTTCAAGTGCATGTGTACACCTGCCATAAGACAAAATGAGTAGTTACCACTGAGAACAGGCCCTGGTTATTTTTTATGTTGCTTGTTAAATTAAAATTTTTTTCCTGGCAAGCATAGGTTTATAATTAAGTCATTTATCATAAGTGTTCTTTTGACTGCAACTTAAATTTGATGACATGCAGAAGTAATATGTGGATGGTTACTTGGAAATTAGATGAATGAATTATTTTACTGGTCTTTATCATTTGATGTGTTGATCTGCCTATTTATAACAGACACTTAACATTGATTAATTATTTGCAACTGAAAAAGTAAAAAACATCTTCGTTTGGAACTGTGTTCTTGACTTATTTCCAGCCCACCAACACTTGAAGAGTGTGCTACATTAATAGAGATGGTGCTCTCTTGGCACCATACTCAATTCTTTTACAGTATGAAGAAGCTTCCATTGTCAGATACAGATTCCATGTTTCCCTTGCCTCAATATCCTGTATTCTCCCTTTTTGCTATATCAGTTCTGTTGGTACTCTGCCCCTTGCCCTCTCATTTATTTTGTGTCCACATACTCAGCACTACACTAGCACTTTACATTTTTTAAATCTCATTTATTCCTCATTACACGTCACATACTATAGGTAGAGAAAACAGACTCAGAAAGTGGATGTGATTTTTCTAGGGTCATACAGCCATCAGTAGCAGAACAAAGACTTGAAGCCAAGCATAACTCCTAAACTCACCTCTTTTTCTGCTTGACTACATTATACTTTTCATGGGCTATCTTCAAAATTCATATTTGTGTAGAGTGTGGTATCTTCATTGCTGCTAAGTCACTTCAGTCGTGTCCGACTCTGTGCGACCCCATAGTCGGCAGCCCACCAGGCTCCCCCGTCCCTGGGATTCTCCAGGCAAGAACACTGGAGTGGGTTGCCATTTCCTTCTCCAAGGCATGAAAGTGAAAAGTGAAAGTGAAGTCGCTCAGTCATGTCTGACTCTTGGCGACCGCATGGACTGCAGCCTACCAGGCTCCTCCATCCATGGGATTTTCCAGGCAAGAGTACTGGAGTGGGGTGCCATTGCCTTCTCCAGGTATCTTCATTAGGCTCCTTAATTTTGAAAAAGAATCCTCTTTCAAATCCTATTCTCTGCTCCCACTGTTGCTGAAAGAAGTGGACACCTTTAAGTTGCATCATAGAGAATCTATATTCAGGTTCCTTTTACAGATTAGAATTTTGAACTCTCTAGTATTCTAGTTGGTCAAAAGTCTGCTTGTAGAAGATTGGCCTTCAATGATTGATGTTGTCATGAAATTCACTCTTCATGAGTAATGGAGTTTTTGAAGAGGCCCTGACTACATCACACCCAACCATCTTTAGGATGACCTGGAAATGAAATTCCTCAAGCCTCTGGGTCAGGAAACAGTGCTTGATTTTCTGTTTAGAAAAAAAAATCTTGTGGCTTTTATGAATCTTATATTTGATTATATTTTCTTCTTTAAGTACCTTGGAGCCAAATTTGCACATAATTTCTAATAGCTGTGGAGAAATAAACAATGTGCATTTGTGTGCTAATCTTACTCTTAGCATTATTACACCTAGCATTATTTCTCTGTGTTCCTCTTTGATCTTTTGTTTCTTTTTCTCTGTGGCCCCATGGACTGTAGCCCACCAGGCTCCTCTGTCCATGGAATTCTCCAGGTAAGAATACTGGAGTGGGTAGCTATTTCCTTCTCCAGGGAATCTTCTGACCCAGGGATCGAACCCAGGTCTCCTTCATTGCAGACAGAATCTTTACCATCTGAGACACTAGGGAAGTCCTTATTTATTTGTATTAAGTGTATTTTCATTTGTTGTTGTTGTTTAGTTACAAAGTAGTATCTGACTCTGTGATCGCATGAGCTGCAGCATGCCAGGCTTCCCTGTCCTTCACTATCTCCTGGAGTTTGCCCAAACTCATGTCCATTGAGTCGATGATGTCATCCAACTATCTCATTCTCTATTGTCCTCTTCTCCTCCTGCCTTCAATCTTTCCCAGTATCAGGGTCTTTTCCAATGAGTCAGCTCTTCATATCATGTGGCCAAAGTATTGGAGCTTCAGCATCAGTCCTTCCAACGAATATTGTGTTGATTTCCTTGCAGATCTCCTTGCTGTCCAAGGGACAGTTTATTTTCATAAATTGTCACAAATCATTTCACTGGTGTGGAATATAAATATACAATATCATGTGACAGCTCAGTCACATTCCTATTAGGAAATGTCACGTGTTCATCTTTCATGTTTGTTTCCTCCATTCTTTCATTTCCTAATTTTCCATTGTTTATTAGGGATTTCTCCCGTGATTAACAGGTTAGTAGAATTTCAGTGGTGCTTCTGATTGTTGAGTGTCTACACAAGGAGTTTTTTTTTTTTTTTAGAAAAATTAATCTTGTAATTTGTATTTCTCTAAGCTCATGCTTTTAGTAAAAGTATATTTTTTTGTGGAAAAAATAAATTTAACTAATTTGATTTTGTTTTCATCTGAGGATAAGAATAGGGAAATTTGGAATCTCAGAGCAGTGCCATTATATAAGGTTTGGAGAATTTATATAGAATGAAATGATTTTTCAACTTATCATAATGAAGGCAATGAATTCTGTGTCCATTGCCTACTGGACATCTCTAACTGGATGTTCAGCTGCTACTTCAGATTGTGTGAAACTTCACAACTAATTCCCCTCCTCAGTGAAGTTACCTCCACCATTTTTGGCTTTCCATTCCTCATTCCATTTCCTAATTTGATGACTGGTATTACTTTGTACCTCGTTACCCAAATCATATATGTGGCAGTCATATTAGACTCCTCTAAGCAGTCACTCGGCTTCCCTGGTGGCTCAGTGGTGAAGATCTGCCTGCCAGTGCAGAAGACACAGGGGACATGGGTTCGATCCCTGGGTTGGGAAGATCCCCTGAAGAAGGAAATGGCCACCCACTCCAGTACTTTTGCCTGGGAAATCCCATGGACAGAGGAGACTGGTGGGCTACAGTCCATGGGGTTGCAGAAGGTTGAAGCAACTTAGTGACTAAACAACAACAGTCAGTCACTCATTTCTTAACTTATTTCACAGCTTTTAAGCTGCCCCTTTTCCAGTCTCATTGCTTTTTACCAATTCCAGTGCCTTCCCAGAGCCTTTCCTAGGCAGGCACTCCAAATTGTTGGTTGAAAAAAGGAAGAAATGGCTGAATGGATGCAGGAAGGAATTGTCTTCATTTCACTTCTGCTCTCTGGACTACTGTAAGACCTATCTTTGTGCCTCTATCCTGGCCCCTCCTAATGTCCTCAGAGTGATAACCTGAAAATGCAAGTCAGATCCTGTCAGTCTTCTGTTTAAAACCTCCAACAACTTCTTTAGCTTCCAGGATTAGATTTAGTTTAGTATCAGAGCCATCCATGCCAAGTCCCCTGTGTCTTTCTCATTTACCTCCTGCATTTCTACTGGTAGCTTCGTCATGTGGCTGCATGTTCCACCTCCTCCCACATGCTCCTTCATTCTGAAGAATCTAACTGTAGTTTCACTGGAGAACTTGACTGACTGAGTTAAATGCTTTTTCTCATTGCCCTCATATTCCTTTATTCACAGCACATGGCTCATCTCACATTAAACTATTATCATGACTTCCTTATCTAGGGGACTTTAATTTTTTTTATTTTTTTCTTTTTTAATTCGGCTGCATTGGGTCTTAGTTGTGGCACTTGGGGTATTTGATCTTCGTTGCAGCATGTGGGATCTAGTTCCCTGACCAGGATTGAACTCCGGCCTTCTGTATTGGGAGCAGGGAGTATTAGCCACTGGACCACTAGGGAAGTCCCTAGGGGCCTTTTCTTAACCTGGGTTCTTTACTCATAGACAGTATCCAACATGTAGCGAATAACCAGTAATTGAGTGACTGACTGACTGAATATGGAATAGAAAAAGTCTGTAGGCTATAATCCAATCTGTTTATTCAGTAACTATATATTGAGTACTTGCTACATTTCAGATGTTGGTTGAGGGCTGGGATTACTGCAGTGAACAGTTACTACACAGACAATTATCAGATCAGATCAGATCAGTCGCTCAGTCGTGTCCGACTCTTTGCGACCCCATGAACTGCAGCACGCCAGGCCTCCCTGTCCATCACCAACTCCCGGAGGTCACTCAGACTCACATCCATCGAGTCAGTGATGCCATCCAGCCATCTCATCCTCTGTTGTCCCCTTCTCCTCCTGCCCCCAATCCCTCCCAGCATCAGAGTCTTCTCCAATGAGTCAACTCTTCGCATGAGGTGGCCAAAATACTGGAGTTTCAGCTTTAGCATCATTCCCTCCAAAGAAATCCCAGGGCTGATCTCCTTCAGAATGGACTGATTGGATCTCCTTGCAGTCCAAGGGACTCTCAAGAGTCTTCTCCAACACCACAGTTCAAAAGCATCAATTCTTCGGCGCTCAGCCTTCTTCACAGTCCAACTCTCACATCCATACATGACCACAGGAAAGACCATAGCCTTGATTAGGTGAACCTTTGTTGGCAAAGTAATGTCTCTGCTTTTGAATATGCTATCTAGGCTGGTCATAACTTTCCTTCCAAGGAGTAAGCGTCTTTTAATTTCATGGCTGCAATCACCATCTGCAGTGATTTTGGAGCCCAGAAAAAGAAAGTCTGACACTGTTTCCACTGTTTCTCCATCTATTTCCCATGCAGTGATGGGACCAGATGCCATGATCTTCGTTTTCTGAATGTTGAGCTTTAAGCCAACCTTTTCACTCTCCACTTTCACTTTCATCAAGAGGCTTTTTAGCCCCTCTTCACTTTCTGCCATAAGGGTGGTGTCATCTGCATATCTGAGGTTATTGATATTTCTCCCAGCAATCTTGATTCCAACTTGTGTTTCTTCCAGTCCAGCATTTCTCATGATGTACTCTGCATATAAGTTAAATAAACATGGTGACAATATACAGCCTTGACGCACTCCTTTTCCTATTTGGAACCAGTCTGTTGTTCCATGTCCAGTTCTAACTGTTGCTTCCTGACCTGCATACAGATTTCTCAAGAAGCAGATCAGGTGGTCTGGTATTCCCATCTCTTTCAGAATTTTCCACAGTTTATTGTGATCTACACAGTCAAAGGCTTTGACATAGTAAATAAAGCAGAAATAGATGTTTTTTCTGGAACTCTCTTGCTTTTTCCATGATCCAGCGGATGTTGGCAATTTGATCTCTGGTTCCTCTGCCTTTTCTAAAACCAGCTTGAACATCAGGAAGTTCACGGTTCACATATTGCTGAAGCCTGGCTTGGAGAATTTTGAACATTACTTTACTAGCGTGTGAGATGAGTGCAATTAAAATTAGCAAATAGATGTATAGTGTTGGATAGTGTTAAGTGCTATAAGGAAAATGAAGAAGGAAGGATACAGAGATTCCAGAGTGTACAGTCATGCAAGACATGTTTGGAGAGGAAACCTTTGAGCAGAGACCTGAATGAAGAGAGGAGCCATGTGGCTCATTTGGTGCTATGGGAGATGGGTGGTTCTAGGCAAAGATAATAACTTTCCTGAGTACTTATCCTGTACCAGGCCCTACTCTAGGGGTCCTGGGAAAGCAATGAGCAATACTGTTAAACGTCAGCACTTTTTATTGTTTAATGGTGAAGTCTATTTTTTTTCAATATTACATATCATACCTTTCTTTAATTGCTTGATTTTCTGAAATTGAACAATTCTATTATGGGGAAGTCCCTTCTTTCTCCCTAACTGCTTTTCATTTTTCTTCAGGAGAAGAACCTCTAGATTTTTACTAAGGAGTCCTAATGCTAGTAAAGTCATGCTCAAAATTCTCCAAGCCAGGCTTCAGCAATACGTGAAACATGAACTTCCAAATGTTCAACCTGGTTTTAGAAAAGGCAGAGGAACCAGAGATCAAATTGCCAACATCCGCTGGATCATGGAAGAAGCAAGAGAGTTCTAGCAAAACATCTATTTCTGCTTTATTGACTATACCAAAGCCTTTGACTGTGTGGATCACAATAAACTGTGGAAAATTCTGAAAGAGATGGGAATACCAGATCACCTGACCTGCCTCTTGAGAAACCTATGTGCAGATCAGGAAGCAACAGTTAGAACTGGACATGGAACAACAGACTGTTTCCAAATAGGAAAAAGAGTACATCAAGGCTGTATATTGTCACCCTGTTTATTTAACTTATATGCAGAGTACATCATGAGAAATGCTGGGCTGGAGGAAGCACAAGCTGGAATCAAGATTGCCACGGGAAATATCAATAACCTCAGATATGCAGATGACACCACCCTTATGGCAGAAAAGTGAGGAAGAACTAAAGAGCCTCTTGATGAAAGTGAAAGAGGAGAGTGAAGAAGTTGGCTTAAAGCTCAACATTCAGAAAACTAAGATCGTGGCATCTGGTCCCATCTCTTCATGGCAAATAGATGGGGAAACAGTGGAAACAGTGGCTGACTTTTTTTTTTCTGGGCTCCAAAATCACTGCAGATGGTGATTGCAGCCATGAATCTCCTTAAGTTATGACCAACTGAGATAGCATATTCAAAAGCAGAGACATTACTTTGCCAACAAAGGTCTGTCTAGTCATGGCTATGGTTTTTCCAATAGACATATATGGATGTGAGAATTGGACTGTGAAGAAGGTTGAGCGCCGAAGAATTGATGCTTTTGAACTGTGGTGTTGGAGAAAACTCTTGAGAGTCCCTTGGAGTGCAAGGAGATCCAACCAGTCCATCCTAAAGGAGATCAGTCATGGGTGTTTATTGGAAGGATTGATGCTGAAGGTAAATGAAACTCCAGTATTTGGCCACCTGATGCGGAGAACTGACTCATTTGAAAACACCCTGATGCTGGGAAAGATTGAGGGCAGGAGGAGAAGGGGATGACAGAGGATGGGATGGTTCGATGGCATCACTGATACAATAGACATAGGTTTAGGTGGACTCTAGGAGTTGGTGATGGACAGGGAGGCCTGGCGTGCTGCAGTTCACGGAGTTGCAGAGAGTTGGACATGACTGAGCGACTAAACTGAACTGAACAGTAGGATACTGATTCAGGGGACAGACCCTCAATCTAGCCATATTTAATTATGGTATTCGGGAATGTGCGAAAGTGTCTTAAGCTTTTATGTCTTTGAGTTGACACAAATTGTGGATGTACATAAAGTTCCCTTTCCATGACTAGATATAAATACCTCCATTTCCTTTTTCCAGACCCCCAGTCTAGCCCACAATCCTGGGTAAAACATTTTTAGATCCTTTTGAGTCCCTAAACCAAGAAATCACAATTTTAAAAACAGTGGAGTATAGGTAATTTACAATATTATGTTAGTTTCAGATGTACAGCATAGTGGTTCAATATTTTTATAGACTTTACTCTTTTAGAGTTATTACAAAATAATGATAGCTCAGCAGGTAAAGAATCTGCCTACAGTGCAGGAGACACCAGAGTTGCAGGTTTGATCTCTGGGTTGAGAAGATTCCCTGGAGGAGGAAATGGCAACCCACTCTAGTATTCTTGCCTGAAAAAAATCCCATGGACAGTAGAGCCTGGTGGGCTGCAGTCCAAAGGGTTGCAAAGAGTCAGACACAACTGAACGACTAACACACGCACACACTTGTGCTGTACAATATCTCCTGGTTGCTCATTTATTTTACACATAGTAGTTCTTTAATACCCCTATCTCGCCCTCTGTACTTTTCTCTACTCGCTGGAAAACACCAGCTTGTTCTCTGTATGTAAGAAATCATAGTTTTGGATGCTATTCCTTACTTTGTAACTTGCCTACTTGGTAAGTTAAATCTGCTCTGTGGCAGTTTCCCATTGGTAAGCAAGGCACCCTTCCAGTTAAGTTGTAAACAGTCTCCCTTTAAATAAGCCCCCATGTCCTTGAAGAATAGGAGCTGTAGAAGCGGAACGTCCATATAGGAAAAAAGAAAGAACATTCCTAAGAAAACTGTAAATTTGCAAATTCGTTTTCCCCTGGATGCAGCTGACAGGTGGAGTGACAACCCGACCAAATAACACTAGGGCCATTGTGATAGGAGGGAACTTAATATTGTTATTGTTCCGCTCGGATGAAGTTTGCGTGAGGCCATGCCAGCTCTTGTATTGAGAACACCCAGTCGAGCGGAAGAGTCTTTGGTTTCTGCGTTTAGAGCTGCCCAACAACTGAGGAAAACCGATTAAATCTGGAGGGTGGCAGCTCACTCGACAGGCTTCTCCGGGCACCCTTGAGCAGAATCAAAGATAAATAAATACCACGTTTTATGAGAGGAGTGTGGGGTGAGAGGGGGTGCCTGGACAGGAGCTAAAGTTTCAAAGGGTGGGGGACGTTCTCACTGACTTTCTTCCTGATCACACTCTTGTCTTATGACCTCGTTCATGCTCGGATTAGAGCCAGCCTTGTAAATACGTGTGAGTTTGATGGGGAAGAAAGGAGATAAAAGTGTATTTCCAACGACCTCATCTGTAGAAGCAAAATATTCAAATACAAATATCTTTTAAAAATGGTATATTGGGTGCTTGTTTGCCTGTGAAATGTGTAAAAATTCTGGCCTTTTATGCAGAGATTTATTTTTGAAAGTCTAATTTTTTTCAGGGAAAGTTTAGGGACTTTCAATATGGCCCATGTTCCAAGTCCAGTAAATTACCCCAAGGCCAGGTGGCACTCTGATTCTCTGTTTCCTGAGTTTGGACCTTAATTCCTCATCTTTCCACTGTGCCTTACTTTTTTTTTAAAAATCTTAATGAATAATTTTTCACTTGAGTTTGACCTACCTCAGAGGGCTATGAATATTTAATTGGCTAAAAATAATTCATTATTTTCATAGGCTTATAGAGCTTTAGAGATCATTTGGCCCACTCCTCTTATTTTATAAAGAGAAACAAAAGTCCAGAGAAGTCAAGTGGCTTGTCTAGGGAAAATCAGATGGCAAGTATAGACTCAAGGACTTCACCCAGATTCTGACACACCCAGTACTCTCCCCGCCCCCCATGTCTTTTGATCTGCTTAGGGTTCAATATTACATACAGTGGAGAGAACTATAACAGTTTACTTTATTGATATATAAGAAATAATTAATGAAATAATTACAGGAATTTTCATATAATTCAAAACCTCGTATTTGAGAGCAGCTGCAGAAATAGATGACCACAATGAGTTTTAATTTGTTGTGTTTTCCTTCCTGCTGTGGTGAATATGGTAATAAAAAAATAAAATGAAGTAGCATAAAGTTAGGCAAACAGCGGGTGAAGAACAAAACCAAAGGTGTTAATTACTTTATTAAGTGCCAATGACTGAGATTCTAGACTTTGACTCCTGTGAATATAGTCTGAATTGCTGTGACTATTGTTAAAACATTTTATGTCTCCACAGCTTATAATACTTTCTCATTCTCATTCTTTTTTCCCAGTGCGCAAAGTTGACTTAAAATACTAGTACAGATTGGGGAAGGATAGCTTTTAAAGATTTTCTAGGAAGAGAGGGGCCCTTGCCTGGACTAGAATAAAGGAGAAGAAAATATATTACTGACTACTTTTGATAGACCACGTCAGAGAACAATTTTATACAATTTTTTTAAACAATTAATTTTAAACAATTAACTAAAAAAGGCATTAGTATCAAATAATCCCTCAAAAGAAAAGTGCTTTATGGATGAAAAATACAGTTAATTACTCCTATAAAAATGTAGGGAATTTTGCAGGTTCAGTATATTTTGTTCCCTCTTAGAAGTGATGGTTGGCATTTGTTAGTATTCGTTATCAGTGCTGCTCTTTTTCAGTATTAGCTGTGGCTTGCCTGGTCTATCCTCCTTCTCTCTTTGTTTTAGAGAATAGAACTCACTCAGTCAGTTTTCAGAAGGGCTGAGGTAACCTTCAGTGTGACAATAGTACTGTTTATATTGGAGACAAATCCCAGAAACTCACAGTAACGACATTCACAGAGTGAGAGAGTATATCCGGGAGATTTTTATTTGGCATTTTTACTGCTAACAATCTACAGAAGTTTTTGTATTTAGTGCCAGGTCAGGCTTAAGGGGAAATCTATTTCTGTGTGATTTTGAAAGGTACAAAGAATCAGCAAAAGGATTATATAATAGATAATAGACAATGAAGATTCTAGCTTCTATAGAAACTTACAAAGATATGGGGGAAGGCAAACAGCTGCTTCTATTTTGCTGTTGTTGTTTTAATTAAAGGAGCTCAAGAAGTTCGGTGTATTTTTTGGTTCTTTGAGCAAGGCCTTTGTTTGCAAAAGTCTTGGAAACCCACCCCCTTCCCCAGACCTGTATATACTTTTGTGACAGATTAAAAAGACAGGTAAACTGAGAAACAAAGAATTTAGAAGATAGGCCTCGAGTCACATGGTGTGACCAACACAAATTCTGTGTCTTAAAATTCAGTTATCTAATCTCCCCACTCCATTGCATATTCTACTAGCAGTCATTCAGTAAAGTACCTTTCAACACTGTGGAGTCTTGCTATAAACACAGTGGCTTTGGAACAAGGTTATCTCTAGACTGCTGACATCGTGTCTCTGCTCACATACCAATTGGGTGAATATTGGCCCACATGATTCTTTTTAAGTGGATTACAAGGAATCCATGATAGATTTCCTTCACTTCTGATGAAACCAGGAACTTTGCCTCTCCAGTGTCTTAGTGAGATACTGTTATTTGTGTATTACTCAGGGTGCAGGTAAGGGCTGTTAGCTCTCTGAATTCTTAGGCATTCAACTGTGAAAATCAAATCCATCATTTTACTGCACTTATGCAGAAGTTAGCTATATTTGTAATAAGGTCTAGTAGGAAATAGTAATATCTTTAAAATTATGAAAGGAACAAAATAGCAGAGCTTCCAAGTCCTAAGAGTTTCACATAGCTCTGGCAGTTAATTAACTTTGAACAAGTTACCTAATTAACTGAGTTTGTTTCCTGAACTCTAAAACAAAGATAAATGCTCTTCAGGTAAATGCTCTTCTAAGTTGCCTCAAGCTCTTAAATTCTCTAATTACTGTGTTACAGTCATACACTGATAATGAAAAAAAATTAGCTATGTGCATAATTATATTTTGCAGTAAAGAAGATGGATTTATATTTGTTATTTATATTTGTTAATAGTAGACTTGAAACTTCTTCTGTGTGTGTATGGTTGGTTATACTTGGCCAGTGAATGCAAAATTTTGGGTTGTTGGTAAGAAACAGTTAACGGTTTCTTCTAAGGAGCAAGGCCATGGGTTTGTGGGTAAGAGAAGAAGAATTTTATATTCATTTTATACTTCTGTTTGCTTTTATTTTTTTACTAAGTCCATGCATGGTTTAAGTTATTTAAATTTGGCCTTATTATTTTTCAAAGAGCAAAGGGGAGACTTTAGAATCATTAGTGACTGTATACTAGAATGATAGTATCTGGAACTTAATTTCTGACTCCAAATATTTTATTTAGCCTGAAAGTATTATTTGAAATTACAAGTAAATTTTTTGCTTTTATTAAAGGTCTTTTAAATCCTATCAATGAGAGCAACTACTTTTGTATGATGAAACAAGCAGCCTTTTAAAAACATAGAAGCAGAGTTTAACAATATTAATGACAGTATTATATAGCTTCTATTTACTGATTCTCAGAAGATCTTTATTCTTTATCCTTTCTGTAACAGTTTCTGGAATTATCTTCCTTTGATTTGCAGCTATGCGAATGAAATAGAGGTGGGGAAAAAATTGTTTTTCAAATCAGTTAGTAAAGATGAATGCCAAGTTTAGAGTGTCTCACAGTCATATTGCCATGCTTTAAATGCAAAACAGTAGCTCTTAATCTTCTTAGAAGATAAAACTACAGGAAATGAAAAAGTCTGTTCAGACATTAGAAGCCATTTTTAGAGGCTGCATATGGCAACTGGACTTGAATTTTGGTTTGAACATTGGTTTTTGTTCTCTTTTCCTACTTTTACAGATACTTCTATGAAGTTTTGAGAAACCATAAGAACTCAAAAACTAAGGGTTTCTAGTCTGGCATATACATGGGGTTCCTTTTCTTTTTATCTTTTCTACTTTTTGGTTTTTTGAAAAAATGAACTTTACAGAAAATGAGAGCCTAAGGAACATTTCATTCCATTTTTGAAAAATTGGAGTACCTTCTTAGCACTGTTAATGCATTTATTTTATTATAATCAATATAATACAGACATGATGGGATTTTTATTGAACATTTCCTCCTATCTGGATCAAAGTTTTCTAGCCTTACCCATATTCAACAGGAGCAAGTATGGTGGTCCCTTCATATCTGAGGGAGATTGGTTGCAGGACTCCCGTGCATGCTCAGTAATTCAGTTATATCTGACTCTTTGGGACTCCACAGACTGTAGCACACAGGCTTCTCTGTGGCATTCTCCAGTCAAGAATACTGGAAGGAGCTTTCATTTTCTACTCCAGGGTATCTTCCCAACCCAGAGATCAAACTTGAGTTTCTCGTGGCTCCTGCATTAACAGGAAGACTGGATACTGAAATCCGAGGGTAATCAAGTCCCTCATATAACATGGCATAATACTTGCATATGATCTTTGCACATCAGCCCATATACTTTGAATTATCTCCAGATTACTTATAATACCTGCTGCTGCTGCTAAGTCGCTTCAGTTGTGTCCCACTCTGTGTGACCCCATAGACGGCAGCCCACCAGGCTCCACCATCCCCGGGATTCTCCAGGCAAGAACACTGGAGTGGGTTGCCATTTCCCTCTCCCATGCATAAAAGTGAAAAGTGAAAGTGAAAGTGAATTTGCTCAGTCGTGTCCGACTCTTAGCGACCCCATGGACTGCTTATAATACCTAATACAATGTAAATGCTGTTATATAGTTGAAAATACAATATAAACACTATGTGAATTGTTGCCAGTTCTTGGCAAATTCAAGTTTTGCTTTTTGTAACTTTTTGGATGGTTTTTGAATATTTTTGATGCCCAATCAGTTAAATCCAAGGATGTGGAACTTCTGATACCTTATCACAATCTACTTATGTGGAGAACCTGTCTTATTTGATTCCAGTCTGCATTCTGTTGCATTCTACTGCCTCATAATAATCAGTACTATTTCCTTCTTTAAGATGTTTATAAACATATAGCATTGGTTTGAACATGCTTGATTATGGAGATAATTATTTCTTTTTAACCTTGGTGCTTTAAGACTAGAAGAGACACTCAAACCTAATACTTTTAAGATCAAAAAGGGTACAACACTTAGAAATAAATTTTACCAAAAAAAAATTAGAAGATTTTTACATTGAAAACTACAAAACATTGCTGAAGGAAACTAAAACAGCCTAAACAATGGAAAATCCCATGGACAGAGGAGCCTGGTGGGCTGCAGTCAATGGGGTCGCTGAGGGTCGGACATGACTGAGTGACCTCACTTTCACTTTTCACTTTCATGCATTGGAGAAGGAAATGGCAACCCACTCCAGTGTTCTTGCCTGGAGAATCCCAGGGACGGGGGAGCCTGGTGGGCTGCCATCTATGGGGACACACAGAGTTGGACATGACTGAAGCGACTTAGCAGCAGTAGCAGCAAACAATGGAAAGATATCTGGTGTTTAAGGATTAGAAGACTCAGTATTAAGATGGAAATATTCCCCAAGTTGATCTACAAATTCAATACCATCTCTGTCAAAACTTTAACTGATCCTAAATTCATTTTGCCTCAAAATAGCCAAAATAATTTTAAAAAGAAAAACATAGTTGGCGGACTCAACGTTTCCAACTTCAGATTTAACTGCAAAGCTGCAGTAATCCAGATAATGTGATGCTGGTATAGGGTAGAAATATAGATCAATGGATTAGAATTAAGAGTTCAGAAAATAGATTAGTGGTTGCTAGGGAAAAAAAATAAAGAAAAAATGAGAACAACTACTGAGTTTTTTGGGGGTAATGAAAATGTTTTGGACTTATGTACTGATGATGGTGATATACTCTCTGACTATACTAAAAACACTGAACAGTAAAAGAGTAAATTTTATATTGTGTGAGTTATTTCTCAATGAAACTGTTACATCTATCTGATTTGGGGAGTTTGGATTAAATTTGGGTTATCTGTATTTGGGTTATTTCAGTCTGAGTACAGTGTAATGTAGACTTTTATTACCATGAGCATCTTTAATCTTCTTTGTCTGTCTGTTGCCTTACTTTACACTGGCTAGCCTTATTGAGGAGAAGGCAATGGCACCCCACTCCAGTACTCTTGCCTGGAAAATCCCATGGACGGAGGAGCCTGGTAGGCTGCAGTCCATGGGGTCGCTAAGAGTCGGACACGACCGAGCGACTTCACTTTGACTTTTCACTGTCATGCATTGGAGGAGGAAATGGCAACCCACTCCAGCGTTCTTGCCTGGAGAATCCCATGGACAGAGGAGTCTGGTGGGCTGCCGTCTATGGGATCGCACAGAGTCGGACACGACTGAAGCGACTTAGCAGCAGCAGCAGCAGCCTTACTGAAGTGAAGTGAAGTCAAGTCAAGTCACTCAGTCATGTCTGACTCTTTGCGACCCCGTGGACTATAGCCTACCAGGCTTCTCAGTCCATGGGATTTTCCAGGCAAGAGTACTGGAGTAGGGTGCCATTGCCTTCTCCAGGGGATCTTTCCGACCCAGGAATCAAACCCGGGTCTCCCACATTGTAGGCGGACGCTTTACCCTCTGAGCCACCAGGCTAGCCTTATTGCTGCTGCTGCTGCTGCTGCTGCTGCTGCTAAGTCGCTTCAGTCGTGTCTGACTCTGTGTGACCCCATGAATTGCAGCCTACCAGGCTTCTCCATCCATGGGATTCTCCAGGCAATAACACTGAAGTGGGTTGCCATTTCCTTCTCCAATGCATGAAAGTGAAAAGAGAAAGTGAAGTCGCTCAGTTGTGGCCGACTCTTAGCGACCCCATGGACTGCAGCCTACCAGGCTCCTCCATCCATGGGATTTTCCAGGCAAGAGTACTGGAGTGGGGTGCCATTGCCTTCTCCCAGCCTTATTAGGTATAGGCAAAAACTGATAAAATATGAAGCCATTTTTTAAATACTTTTTTCTTGATTCCTTTTTTTAAAAACCTTAATGTTATATTAATGTTCAAACCAAAAGTGGCATATTATTATAATTATATCACTTGGATTATGTGTTTATTTTCAGGAGTACAGATTTGATTTAGAAACTGCTTTTCCTTCATTCTTCCTTGTTCATTGCACTTGATGGCCACCCAGTTTAAATGCTTCCTGGCCAGAGCACAAGAGTCTTGTGGGTCATTGTAGAAGTGATTCATGATTTGATAAAATGTAGGCAGGTGGAATATGACTTTTATAATGTGGCTGTGAGCCCAGCTTATGGTATGGATTTGTATGTGTCTCTTTCATAAATATGGAATTGAAGTAGGTTTTATTTCTTGAATGTTCTAGCATAGTGCTGGTGAGAAGTGTGAGTGTCCTACCCAGAGCATTCTATAGCAGAAAGCAAAGTTTGCTGAGAGAAATAGGGAGCTTGGTAGAAAGAAAAGATAAAAATCTTTGATGGGGGACAGTTCTTTTCCATTGATATTCCCAATGCGTTTCCCCAGGATGTGTGTTGGAGGATCCTGTACTGTAGTTGGTAGATAATATTTCCTCTTATGCAGGGTGATTGGATAAAGAAACCAGTTATTTGGGGCCTGGAGTATAGACAGCAAGGAGCCATGGTTCTGAATGTGGTATCTGGCCAGGCATACTTGCCAGTGATGGTAATATAAGCTGGGTGGGGAAAGAGTGGGCGACAGTATTTGATAACACAAGCCCTGGCATCACCAATTTTATTTCTGGTCTTCCCTTTTAAAATAGATTATGTTTTAGCCTCTTGTCAAATTGCATTCTGAGTATCCCTGTAACTGTTGCCTGCCTTCTAAGTCATTGACAAACATGGAGAGAATTCTATAAATGCTGTTGCCAACACATTTGAATTGTTAATTTTAATCAACTCTTTCATACATTGGTCCTGCCCACCAACTTTCCCTTTTTGCTCTGTAGTCTTTCTACCCAGTTCAAGTGACAGCAACTTCCAAATTCAGCAGTCTTAATCCCTGCCTGGTGGGAGGCCGTCTGTGGGGTCGCACAGAATTGGACACGACTGAAGCGACTTAGCAGCAGCAGCAGCAATCCCTAACTTTATAGTTGTTACTTTCAGTGGTACCATGGGCAGTTGGCTTGTGTGTTCACTTGAATTTCTGAAGAAATAACATGTTTTCATGCCAGAAATGGACTTACCTGGTAGCTGAGATGATAAAGAATCTGGCTGCAATGCAGAATACCCCGGTTTGATCCCTGGGTCGGGAAGATCCCTTGGAGAAGGGAATGGCAACTCGCTCCAGTATTCTTGTCTGGAGAATCCCATAGTCGCAAAGAGTCAGACACAACTGAACGACTAACACTTTCATGCTTTCATGCCAGAAATGCATTTTAATTATTACACCATCTTGGAGTTAAGTGGAATCTTGAGATAACATCCATTCTCTTCTACCTAGTGGAATGCTTTAACTAAAACCATCCTAAGAAATAAACTATCTTAATTTAAAGAAAACCTTAATTTTAAAAGAGATAACTCATTCTAAGGTTTATGGGTTTTTACAGTCAGGGAAATTGTGTTTTAATTTTTTTTTAATTGATTTCCTTAAGCAAAGTTAATTCAGTTTTCTCACTTATTTTTCCTTAATATCCTACCAGGTAGATTTTTAATATATTCACTCTCAATCTGAAGCATGTCATTTTTCTCTACTTTAACACTAAACATTTCTCTCCAAAACAGGGGGAGAGGAGGGGAGTCTCTTAGACAAGTGGCTTCCTAGTCACCCTTGAGTTGTATCTCCCTTGAGTTCACGTTATGCTTGAACTGGACATAGATGTCTGGTTTTACTACTCAGAGATATGCTGACATTTAAGTATTATTAATAGTTTGAAGTCTCTGAAGTCCAAATTCTATTGAAGTTCATAACTAGACATCCGCCATTCCCAAGAACCATCACATTCAGGAGCTACTGAGAAATCAGGGTAAGTTTAGTGTGTCTTCTGAGAAAGGTGGAAGTTTAAGATGGGAGAACTGTGCACAAGTGGGCAGCAGGCCTATTTTGTGAGGTTTCCTGTTGAATTCAAGATCCTGATGGGTTAGGAACTCAAGAGAATTCGTGCCATGAACACAAGGGAGCTGGATAGAAGTGGAGGATGAGGAGATTCTTAACTATGCTGAAAAAAATGAGGAAGTGTTCACAGTATCCCGTAATCCCCTCTTCTTACCATTATGACTTTGGTAAGAGGACAAAACCGAATCTCCTTTCTCACCTCTGTGTCAAGGTTGTTAACCCGCATTGGATGGAAGGGAATCAGGGAGGGAGCAGAGCTACATTACTTAAATTTCTTTTTTTAGGACTTTGGATGCTGAAGTCTTAATGATGGTCAGTTTAGGTTTTCATAAGTAAAAGTAGGACTCATAATTATTACCATTTATTGAATACAGGAATTGTGCTAAGCACTTTAACTATATTATTGCTTTATTTATTTAATCCATACAGCTCTGCAATATAAGCATTTCTCTATAAGTTAATGAATGTAAAGCACTTAGAGTAGTGCCTGAAATATAGCAAGAACTCAGTAAAATGTTATTGTCAATACCCATTTTGAAGATAAGAGAATTATCTTAGAATAGCATTGATAGAATTTGAATCCATGGCTGTTAAACTCTTAAGTTCGTGCTTTAAACTATTATGCAGTATCATGTCCCTTTCCTTTAAGAACTAAACTTCCTTTACAAAAGTGTTTCCTGATCTTCTCTGTGATATCCATTCTAGGATAATACTTATTTTTAAAATTCTACATTCCTACCTGTTCTAGTTTGTAAGTCCTAAATCCTTTTTTTCTCCCCACTGCACTTATCCCTGGGGAAGTTCATTCTTCAAATTATCAAGGTCTGGGCCAGATTTGTTCAGTGAGAATGTAGAATTCTTCTTAACAAGATTTTAAAAGAACAAGTAAGATAATTACATGAAAGGATCTGTTTAGGCTCTTTTGCATGGTAGGGGGTGGACCAAATAACCTTTGGATCACTTCCACTTGTATAATTCACCATTTCGGCAGGACAGCAACATTTCAGGCCAAAGTTCAACTTTTTTTATTATTAAATTCTTTTATCATCACCAGGAAACTAGAGAAAATGAATTCTTCACAGTGTGCTTGTGCATGCAACTTGAAACGGTTTGCACACTAAATGAAATTAAATGAAAGACAGCTGTTTGGGAAAGAGCTGTCAGAAACTGATTGGGTTCTATTAGGGAAGAATAGAGGCTAGGAATAAGTTTTCAGAAACAGGATATCAGTGGTTTAAAAAGCAAGCAAATTTACATACACAAAAGCTCTCATGTGGTTGTGCTGTTGCATGTCTTTTCAGTTCATTCATCTTAAATTATTATTTGCTCTTGGTGAGGAGGTGTCTGCTTTCAAGGCTGCTTTTCACATATCAAGTGTACAGCAGTTCTTTCTGAGAAGTAAATACAGCTCAACCCCACTACAATGCCATTCTGAGTACTTTGGTTTTGGTTAAACTGCAAATCTAGTATTGCCCACCAAACCACTTCCTTTGCCCAGTACCTCTGTGTTCCTACCAAAATGCAAAAGGGGAAGGACCACCTAGGCTGGGTTGCCAGAGGTGCCACCAGGGTCTCCTAAAATGGCTGACAGCAAGAAAGGAGCAATTACATCCCGTCACAGACTCAAAGCAGATGGTCTCCTATGGTGATAAGAGCTATGATGTTATTAAGCCTTTGATTTGTGATTTTACTTTGTACTTTCAAAGCATTCAAGTTGTGTTACCTGTGTGATGCTGCTCTCTGACCCGCAAGACCTCATTGCTCATTGTTTGGGTATTTGTCCTTGTATCTTACCCTAAAACCCTGCTACTGCTGAAGAGCTTCACTCTGCTGTCCTCCAACCCTCCTGCTAGATGATAGCTCTTGGTAAGGTCTCTGCTGGGCCCTCACAGCAGCGGATACAGTGCTACATGTGAAACTACATTTAAAGTAATTAAAGTATTCCTTTAAAGGAATAAAAATATCCTCACATTACAGCTCCTGTATTCTTTATTACTTCTACAAAATAAATGGCGGTAGGTACCAGTTTAGAGGCACCAGCAAAGTTCGCCATCTTTCCGAAGGTATTTCCTGAAGCAGATGTCATTATTGAAAGTAAGCCATGACCTTACCAGTGATTTTGTTGATGAGAACATTTGCTTCTTAGTTCTGAAACTGCTCATGTTAATTCCTCTGAATGCTTTCTTCCTTTTTCTCCTCGTTAAGCTCTAGAGCAGATACCAAAAACATTGTCCTTTTTTTCTTAAACTCTTGATTTTGTATTGGAGTATAACCAATTAACAAACCATGTTGTGATAGCTTCAGGAGAACAGCAAAGGGGGGATTCAGCCATACATATACGTGTATCCATTCTTCTCCAAACTCCCTTCCCATCCATGCTGCCACATAACAATGAGCAGTTCTGTGTGCTATACAGTAGGGCCTTGTATATAGCAGTGTGTATATGTACATCCCAAACTCCCTAAGTATCCCTTCCCCCTCATCTTTCCCCCCAGAAACCATAAGCTTGTTCTCTAAATCTTGGAGTCTGTTTCTGTTTTGTAAGTAAGTTCATTTGTATTGTTTCTTTTTACATTCCACGTATAAGGGATGTCATGTCATATTTATCCTCCTCTGATTGACTTCACTCAGTTTGACCCTCTCCAGGTCCATCCATATTGCTGCAAATGGTATTATTTTGTTCTTTTTAATAGCTGAGTCATATTCCATTGTATATATGTACATCTTCTTTATCCACTCCTCTGTTGATGAACATTTAGATTGCTCCGATGTCTTGGCTATTGTAAACAGTGCTGCAATGAACATTGGGGTGCGTGTATCCTTTCAGATCATGTTTTTCTTGGGATACATGCCCAGGGCTGGGATTGCAGTGTCATGTGGTAGCTCTATTTTTAGTTTTTTTTTTTAAGGAACTTCCATACTGTTCTCCATAGTGGCTGTACTAATTTACATTCCCACCAACAGAATAAGAGGGTTCCTTATCCTCTAAACTGAGAAGGCAATGGCACCCCACTCCAGTACTCTTGCCTGGAAAATCCCATGGATGGAGGAGCCTGGTGGGCTGCAGTCCATGGGGTCATGAAGAGTCGGACATGACTGAGCGACTTCACTTTCACTTTTCACTTTCATGCACTGGAGAAGGAAATGGCAACCCACTCCAGTGTTCTTGCCTGGAGAATCCCAGGACGGGGAAGCCTGGTGGGCTACCGTCTATGGGGTCACACAGAGTCAGACATGACTGAAGCGACTTAGCAGTAGCAACAGCAGTATCCTCTAAACCTTTTCTAGCATTTTTTGTTTGTGGATTTTTTTTTTTTTTTACGATAGCCATTCTGGCTTGTGTGAGGTGATAACTCATTATCATTTTGATTTGCATTCCTCTAATAATTAGCAATGTTGAGCATCATTTCATGTGTCTATTGGCCATCTGTATGTCTTTTTTTGAGAAATTTTCATTTAGGTCTTCTGCCTATTTTTTAACTGGGTTGTTTGTTTTGATGCTGTTAAACCTCATGAGCTGTTTATAAATTTTGGAGACTAATCCCTTATCTGTCACATCATTTGCAAATATTCTCTCCCAATCTATGGGTTGTCTTTTTGCTTTTATTGTTTTCTTTGCTGTGCAAAAACTTTTGAGTTTCCATAGGTCCCATTTGTTTATTTTTGTTTTTATTTCCATTATTCTAGAAGATGGATAAAAAAAATATTGCTGCTATTTATGTTAGAGAGTTCTGCCTATCTATTTCTCTAGGATTTTATAATATCCAGTCTGACATTTAGGTCTTTAACTCATTTTGAGCTAATTTTTGTGTATGGAGTTAAAGAACGATCTAATTTTATTCTTCACATGTAGCTGTCCAGTTTTCCCAGCATTATTTGTTGAAGAGACTGTCTTTCTAGCATCGTATAGTCTTACCGCCTCTGTCATTTATTAACTGACCATAGGTATATGGGCTTATATCTGGGTTTTCATTCTGTTCCATTGATCTATAGTTCTATTTTTGCGCTAGTCCCATACTCTTTTAATGACTGTATCTTTGTAGTATAGTCTGAAGTCAGAGAGCCTGATTCCTCCAGCTCCATTTTTCTATCCCAAGATTGCTTTGACTTTTCAAGGTCTTTGGATTCTGAGGTTTTTGTTGTTGTTGTTCTTTTTCTGTGAAAAATGCCATTGGATATTTTATAGGGATTGCATTGAATTTATAGATTGCTTTGGTAAGTATAGTCATTATGACAATATTGATTCTTCCTTTCCACGAACATGGTATATCTTTCCATCTGTTTATATCTTCTTTGATTTCTTTCATCAGCATCTTATAGTTTTCAGACTACAGGTCTTTTGTCCCTTCAAATCAGATCAGATCAGTCGCTCAGTCGTGTCCGACTCTTTGCGACCCCATGAATCGCAGCACGCCAGGCCTCCCTGTACATCACAAACTCCTGTAGGTAACTCAGACTCACATCCATCGAGTCAGTGATGCCATTCAGCCATCTCATCCTCTGTCGTCCCCTTCTTCTCCTGCCCCCAATCCCTCCCAGCATCAGAGTCTTCTCCAATGAGTCAACTCTTTGCATGAGGTGGCCAAAATACTGGAGTTTCAGCTTCAGCACCATTCCTTCCAAAGAAATCCCAGGGTTGATCTCCTTCAGAATGGACTGGTTGGATCTCCTTGCAGTCCAAGGGGCTCTCAAGAGTCTTCTCCAACACCACAGTTCAAAAGCATCAATTCTTTGGCGCTCAGCCTTCTTCACAGTCCAGCTCTCACATCCATCCATACATGACCACAGGAAAGACCATAGCCTTGACTAGACAAACTTTTGTTGGCAAAGTAATGTCTCTGCTTTTGAATATCCTTAGGTAGGTTTATTCCTAGATATTTTATTCTTTTTGATGTAATGGTAAATGAAATTGCTTCTTGAATTTTTCTTTCTGATTTTTCAGTGTTAGTGTGTAGTAATGCAACATATTTCTGTATATTAATTTTGTAACCTGCAACTCTACCAAATTCACTGATGAATTCTAGTAGTTTTCTGGTAGCATCTTTAGGATCTTCTATGTATAGTATCATGTCATCTTCAAAGTGAGAGTTTAACGTCTTCTTTTCCAGTTTGGATTTCCTTTGCTCCTTTTTTTCTTTGATTGCTATAGCTAGGACTTCCAAAATTATGTTGAATAAAAGTGGTGAGAGTGGACATCCTTGTCTTGTTCCTGATCTTAGAGGGAATGCTTTCAGCTTTCCGTCATTGAGTATGATGCTAGCTTGGTTTATCATATATGGGCTTTCTTATATTGAGGTATGTACCTTCTATGCCCACTTTCTGTACAGTTGTTTTTTTAATTACATATGGTTGCTGAATTTTGTCAAATGTTTTTTCTGCATCTATTGAGATGACCATATCATTTTTATTCTTCAATTTGTTGATGTGGTGTGTTATATTGATTGATTTGCAGATATTGAAAAATCCTTGTGTGCCTAGGTTGAATCCCACTTGATCATGGTGTATGATCTTTTTATACTGTATTCTTGGATATGAATTGTTAGCATTGGGTTGACCGTTTTTGCTTCTATGTTCATCAGTGATATTGGTCTGTAATTTTTTTGTGTGTGATATCTATTGGATCATCGAAATATCTGTTGGATCATTGAAAAAGCAAGAGAGTTCCAGAAAAACATCTGCTTTATTGACTGCACCAAAGCCTTTGACTGTGTGGATCACAACAAATTGTGGAAAATATTTCAAGCGATGGGAATAACAGACCACCTGACCTACCTCCTGAGAAATGTGTGTGCAGGAGTTAGAAACAACAGTTAGACCTGGACATGGAACAACAGACTGGTTCCAAGTAGGGAAAGGAGTACGTCAAGGCTGTATAGATTGTCACCCTGCTTATTTAACTTATATGCAAAGTATATCATGAGAAACGCTGGGCTGGAGGAAGCACAAGCTGGAATCAAGATTGCCGGGAGAAATATCAATAACCTCAGATATGCAGATGACACCACAATTATGGCAGAAAACAAAGAAGAACTAAAGAGCCTTTTAATGAAAGTGAAAGAGGAGAGTGAAAAATTGGCTTAAAACTCAGAAAGCTGAGATCAGAAACATTCAGAAAACTAAGATCATAGCATCAGGTCCCACCCAGTAGATGGGGAAACAATGGAAACAGTGACAGCCTTTATTTTGGGGGGCTCCAAAATCACTGCAAATGGTGACTGCAGCCATGAAATTAAAAGGCACTTGCTCCTTGGAAGATAAGTTGTGACCAACCTAGACAGCATATGAAAAAGCAGAGACATTACCAACAAAGGTCCATTTAGTCAAAGCTATGGTTTTTCCAGTAATCATGTATGGATGTGAGAGTTGGACTATAAAGAAAGCTGAGTGCTGAAGAATTGATGCTTTTGAATGGTGTTGGAGAAGACTCCTGAGAGTCCCTTGGACAGCAAGGAGACCCAACCAGTCAATCCTAAATCCTAAAGGAAATCAGTCCTGAATATTCATTAGAATGACTGATGCTGAAACTCCAATACTCTCTACTTCTTACTTTTTCTGTATCACATAAATAATTAAATCATAAGTCTTGTCTTATTGTTACCTAGTTAGGGGAGACTTAATTGTATCAGTTGCCTTTTATAATCTTCAACACGTTCCATCTCATTCATTCAGAAAACATTTCTTGAGTAACTGTTCTGTGCTAGGTACTATTCTAAGACTGATGTCAGAAAAATTGATGAACTGTGTCTCTTGCTCTTGAGAGCTTATGGTCTGGTGAGCTGTGAGGAAAAGTGTTTTTCTGAGTGGTGATATAATAATTACTTGTTGTTAATGGCAGTTATGTCAATAATAGTTTTAATAATATATTTCTCTCCTTCTTCATCTGATCAATGTGGTATTTATTCCCCTCCACAAAATATCATCAGCCCTTTTGTCTACCTGACCTCAGATGAGAAGACAAAACATGCATTGGGATACACGACACAGCCACAAACGTAATTCTCTGCGCAGATAGTCTTCCCTATTTCTTGGCACATTTTAATTGTCAATGTTGTGAATCTTTGCTGTAGTAATATAGATTCAATTATCGTGTGATCAAGCTGGGGTGATTGTTTTTAGTGTAGCCATGAGAAATCAAAGCTGACAATGGGGATGCAGCTGTAACCCAGCTGGTTCTGTTGAGCTGCATTCAGTGGGAGAAGGGGTGGCAGCTCTCCAGGCTCCACAGCTCCAGGAGATGGTCTTCTTCAGTCATCCAAAGCAAGCCCTGCCAGATGCTTTTGAAGTCAGTGCAAGTAACACTCAGGAAGTGAGACTTCAGTAAAAAGATATTAAGAATATAGTGCGTGTTTAGGGCACATGTTATTATCATTTTCTTCTTTACACATTTAATAAACCTACAGCATAAAGACTACTTATGTCATACAACCAGGCAATATTTTCCCTGCATTACAAAGATATGCTTTTAAGGTTGACTGTCTTAATGTTCTCTATACTCTCATAAGAGTCTAACCTATGATGTCTAATTTTTGCCTGAAAATATTTATAGATTCTATCAGGCAGAATAGCATATTTATGTTTAAAATATATTCAGTTGTTTTACTGATTTTATTAATTCTCACTAGAATTTGCATTAGCTACTTTTAGTTTTCATGGAGCAAACCATGTTTATAATTTAAATTAATCAATGTTGTCCTTATTTTAAATGATATTAATACTATAATGAAAGCTGGAATAAAATTGTTGCTGTGCATAATGAATGACTGACTAGTATCCACAATATATTCAGAATTGTACAACCTATTGTGTTGGTTAGAGCCAGACATCTTGGAATGTGAAGTCAAATGGGCCTTAGAAAGCATCACTACGAACAAAGCTAGTGGAGGTGATGGAATTCCAGTGGAACTATTCCAAGTCCTGAAAGATGATGCTGTGAAAGTGCTGCACTCAATATGCCAGCAAATTTGGAAAACTCAGCAGTGGCCACAGGACTGGAAAAGGTCAGTTTTCATCCCAATCCCAAAGAAAGGCAATGCCAAGGAGTGCTCAAACTACCGAACAATTGCACTCATCTCACACGCTAGTAAAGTAATGCTCAAAATTCTCCAAGCCAGGCTTCAGCAATATGTGAACCGTGAACTTCCTGATGTTCAAGCTGGTTTTAGAAAGGGCAGAGGAACCAGAGATCAAATTGCCAACATCCGCTGGATCATGGAAAAAGCAAGAGAGTTCCAGAAAAACATCTATTTCTGCTTTATTGACTATGCCAAAGCCTTTGACTGTGTGGATCACAATAAACTATGGAAAATTCTTAAAGAGATGGGAATACCAGACCACCTGATCTGCCTCTTAAGAAATCTGTATGCAGGTCAGGAAGCAACAGTTAGAACTGGTCATGGAACAACAGACTGGTTCCAAATAGGAAAAGGAGTATGTCAAGGCTGCATATTGTCACCCTGTTTATTTAACTTATATGCAGAGTACATCATGAGAAATGCTGGACTGGAAGAAACACAAGTTGGAATCAAGATTGCCAGGAGAAATATCAATAACCTCAGATATGCAGATGACACGACTCTTATGGCAGAAAGTGAAGAGGGGCTAAAAAGCCTCTTTATGAAAGTGAAAGTGGAGAGTGAAAAGGTTGGCTTAAAGCTCAACATTCAGAAAACGAAGATCATGGCATCTGGTCCCATCACTGCATGGGAAATAGATGGGGAAACAGTGGAAACAGTGTCAGACTTTGTTTTTCTGGGCTCCAAAGTCACTGCAGATGGTGACTGCAGCCATGAAATTAAAAGACGCTTACTCCTTGGAAGGAAAGTTATGACCAACCTAGATAGCATATTCAAAAGCAGAGACATTACTTTACCAACAAAGGTTCGCCTAGTCAAGGCTATGGTCTTTCCTGTGGTCATGTATGGATGTGAGAGCTGGACTGTGAGGAAGGCTGAATGCCGAAGAATTGATGCTTTTGAACTGTGGTGTTGGAGAAGACTCTTGAGAGTCCCATGGACTGCAAGAAGATCCAACCAGTCCATTCTGAAGGAGATCAATCCTGGAATTTCTTTGGAAGGAATGATGCTAAAGCTGAAACTCCGGTATTTTGGCCACCTCATGCGAAGAGTTGACTCATTGGAGAAGACTCTGATGCTGGGAGGGATTGAGGGCAGGAGGAGAAGGGGACGACAGAGGATGAGATGGCTGGATGGTATCACTGACTCGATGGATGCGAGTCTGGGTGACCTCCGGGAGCTGGTGATGGACAGGGAGGCCTGGCGTGCTGTGGTTCATGGGGTCGCAAAGAGTCGGACACGACTGAGCGACTGATCTGATCTGATCTGATTGTGTTGGTTTCTGGCATACATCAGCATGAATCAGCTGTAGGTATATTTATATCCCCTCCCTCTTGACAAGCTTTATTTTTAAGGATAAGCATTTTGAGGTTTCTTCACATATGACCTGTTAGTGAAGACCTTCCCACAATCATATGTACAGGTTTTTCACTGTACATATATGCATATGTATAAATGATACAGTCAGAGATATGATTTCTCAACAAAAGATTTCCCACAGATAGTGCATCCATGGGGTGTCTCTGCAGTATGAATCTTCTAAAGTGTAAATTAACTCTGACTTCTAGCTGTGGACCTGCCAATATTCAGTGCATAAGAGTTTGTCTCCAGGAAGAATTTTCTGGTATGAATGAAGGCTTAATCTTTGGATGGGAGTTTTTCTGCATTCCGTATATATAGTTTTTCATGTCTGTGGACTCACTGATGTCCTAGGAATTGCAGGACTCATGCTTGTTTTACTGCTGCTGCTGCTGCTGCTAAGTCGCTTCAGTTGTGTCCGACTCTGTGCGACCCCATCGACGGCAGCCCATCAGGCCCCGCCGTCCCTGGTTGTTTTACTATTTTGTCCTAAATACTTGTGATCCTTGTTAGTGACAGCTGTCCAATCCTGAGTCATGGCAAACACTTCACCTTTATTGAATGACATGCTCTTTGCCTAATTATGCTTTTTGTTATGTATCTGAATTTATGAAAGTGGAATTTGACTATTTCTTTGTTATATGCTAGAAATTGTTCCAAGTTACATTCAAAGACCACTTGTTTTTGCTGACCCATTTATATAGATTGCATGCTGACTTGCCATAATAATCCTTCAGCTATGTAATCTGAGTGTCACACAGTTGAATAACAGTATTTTTCTTGTCTGCCAGCTTAGTATGATAGTCACTCTTTCAATTAAGCTTGTGAGGGTTATACATAGCCTTTTGTCTTTAAATTTGTGCAGTTATATATGATGGTTTCTCTGTTCTATTTCATAATATACCAACATGTTAAAATTGTTAGGTCAAGAGTACTTATTTTCTTAATCTTGTTACTCTTATTGGGTTGAGTTTCTTAACAAAATATGGGCTAAATATTTATTAACTTGTGTTCCATTGTCATGGGTTTGGTGTACAAGTAAAAGTATTGGTATTTCCCTAAGACATTTATAAAGTCATTTTTATTGAACATCAATTGATTTGTCAGAATTTATTATTATTAATTGCAAATCATTTTTGTAATTACTGTTTATTGAGTTCATACTCCTGAACAGCTATTGTGTAGAATGTTTCATGTATTATCTCATTTAATCATCTTAATAACTTTTAGTATGGCTGTGTTTTCAAGTGAGTAATAGTTTCATACTGGCTAAGTAGAGCACAAGTAGCAGTAATTTGAAGGAATTCATTGAGAAAATGTATAAAACTACAGTAACAGAGGGTAAATGATTCAAATCTGCAGATATAAAATTTTCTTTTAGCCTCTGTAGGATTCTGCTCTTTGAATAGTGATAGAATATGGTCTTCTGTTTAAGCAGAGAATCTGAGAGTTGTGAGATAGTATTGTGAACTTTAAATCTTTACTAGCTCTCTAAATCATTGTATTTCTCTTAAAATCCCCAGCTGGAAATGTTGAATGAATGTGCTTAGCTATTACTTAGGGGCATTTTTTATACTCACAGGCTTAGACCATCGGTGAATACTGCTTGGGGTTTTTGGTTAGTTAATTGTGTTTGTTCCTGGTTCTGCAGTATAAGAAATTGGACTTTGCTTATATAAAGAGATGTCTATAAAGGCACAGTAAGTAAAGTTGGTATTTCTTCCTTGGGGAAATCTGGACTGTAGAGGTATAAGCAAATATTAAGGTTCAAAGCAGGCAATATAATGAGCACATTCAAGAAATTAGTAAGTATGTAACACTTCATGTTTGCAAACTGTTTTACAGCCATATTCATTCATTTACATAAGTTCCCTGGAAGGTAACAATATTATTACATCTGTTTTATAAGCAAGACAAGCAAAATATAGGCAAATTAACTGGCAAAAGAGAAATTAGGACATTGATTCCAAGGCTTGGGCCTATAATCTGTAGAACATTATTCCACTAGGGAAATAAATAAAATGCTTCTGTTTTGTTGTAGACTTGGGCATCATGCCTATTTGGGTAATTGCTTATATATTTATATAATTTTATATATTATTTTTTCAATTATATGGTTCAAAGGCCTTCCAATACAGCTTCTAATGAATGAAAATCTGAGCTTATTAATTCATGAATAAGGTCCCTAGTTATAAATTTTACATAAAGTGTTCATGGCCAACAGATTGGTGAATATGTCTGGGGGATGCTCAGTGTTGACCTTGATAGAATACACGCTGAGACCAACTGAGGGATGGATGACCTTGGAGAGCTGACCTTGCTAACTGCATACTGCCTGTACACCACTCTCCTCTCTCACTGTTTCTCTTTGTACTTTCCTTACACCCCCCAGATCAGATCAGATCAGTCGCTCAGTCGTGTCCGACTCTTTGCGACCCCATGAACCGCAGCACGCCAGGCCTCCCTATCCATCACCAGCTCTCGGAGGTCACTCAGACTCACATTCATCGAGTCAGTGATGCCATCCAGCCATCTCATCCAGAGAATAGCAAATTTCTACTAAGGAGTAATAAATTTTCTCATAACCTCAAAAAGGTAAAACTAGAAGAACTTCCTAACAGACGAGATTAGAAAAATCACTCAGACTCTTGTGTTCGAAAACAGGAGACATGATAAATTATTGCATTCAATTAACTTTTCTTTCACTTACTAAGCACACAAATTGCTTTAACACCCTGAGGTGTTAAAAGTAACGAAGAGTCACTTTTTAGAATAAATATACCATAAGGTACCCTGTTTAAATGAATGCTATTCTTCAATGTAGCCACTCTTTTACACTAATTCAACAATGCTGTTATTGCAAAAAATATTTTTGGACCTTGTCCTTTTGAATTGCCTTTGGAAGCTATAAAACCGTAAAAGAAAACAGAGTCGTATTTACCTAAAGTCACACCATGTTTTTTTAATCAACTCCTCTGCAACCAAGAAATTTATTACCCAGATAGATTACTGACCTTTTCACCAGCCTTTGTTCTGCACTAATTTTTCTTTTCTTTTCTGATTTCAAAATCAGTTATATACTTTAAAAAAAAATTACAATTTGCCATCAATAAGGGTATTTATTAATTTTTTCTTCACCCAGCTTTCTCTAATGTTAACATCTACTTGAAGTATAGAACAGTTCTCAAAATCAGGAAATTGTTATTGATAAATACTATTTGATAAATACTAGATAATACTATTTGCTAATCTTCAGACATTATTGAAATCTCTCCAGTTCCCCAGTAATATACTTTTGTGTTTCAGGATACAATCCAGGATCCCACACGGCATTTAGTTGTCATGTCTCTTTAAGACTTTAACTGTAATCTGTGACAGTTCCCAATAAGAACATTTAAAAGAAAGTACTCCCTTGGAAAAGAAGGCCATAGACTCTGAATGTAATTCCAAAAATATCTGTCTCTGTCACTGTCTTGTGAATATTTGATTTATTGTGGCCTAAAATTTGTGCTGACTGCTGAAATAAAAAGAAAAGTAGGATATGCTTGGACACAAAAGAGCTCACAGTGCATGAAAGCAAAAGACCTGTCTGTTAGGGTGCCAGGTGTATATCAAGCTCTGGATTTTTCTTATGATGCTCAGAGCCTCTTATATCTCTGCCTTCCTTTCCGTTTCCTTTGCCATAACCTCAGTTCAGACTCTCTCTACCTCATGCCTTATCTGTCACAATAGTTTTCTACCTAGTCTAACTATAATTCCCTTCCCCCTTCCAGTTCACCTAAAATACCTCTTAAATGTATCATCTCCCTATTCAGTAACTTTGTAGCTCTCCCTAAATTTAATTTCTTAATAACTTCTGTTTCTTAACTGGACAGCTCTAATGTTTGTTAATCATTGAACCTACTCTAATAGCTCCCTAATTGGTTGCCCTGTATCTGCTCTTGTACCTTTATATTATACAGAATGATCTTTTCAAAATGCAACTCTGACCACATCATACTTCTGTTTAACCCTTTGAGTGACGTCCTATTGTTCTTAGGATACCATCCAAATCTTTAGCAAGACCTATTAGCCCTTGTATGATCTGACCATATTATTATTGCCTCATAGGGTTTTACGAAGGATTAGATGAGTTAGAACTCATAAAGCACTTGAAATGTCGTAAGCAGTTAATAAAAGTACAAAATCATTTCATTAAGAATGGTGAATTTTGTAAAATACTTTTCATCATGTAAAGACATGCTAATATAATTATTTTGGTGTTCTAATATGGTAAATTATATTAATAGATTTCTTAACATTGGACTATCCTTATATTCCTAGTATGAACTCTATTTGGTCATAGTGATTATTCTTGCAGGCATAATGACTGAGACTTATTTGTACTATTGATTTTTTATGTTAGTTTCTCATTCTCTAGTCTTTCTGGACATATCTTATTTCCCTTATATAGTGCTTTCCGCTACTATAATTAATTTTTGTCCAATTATTTGTTTGATGTCTTTTTCCTGTTAGACTATAAATACTTTGAATGCAAGAACCAAGTTTGTTTTATTCACCAGTGTATCCCTTACACTCAGGTCTTCCCAGGTGGTTCAGTGGTAAAGAATCCACCTACCAGTGCAGGAGATATGGGTTTGATCCCTGAGTCAGAAAGATCTTCTGGAGTAGGAAATGGTAACCCACTTTAGTATTCTTGCCTGGGAAATTCCATGGACAGAGGAGCCTGGCAGGCTACAGTCCATGGGGTTGCAAAGTGTCAGATTGGACTGAGCATGCACAAACATTCCTTACACTCAATACAATTTTGCGAGCACAGTAGATGCTCAACAAATATGTATTTATTGAATAAATGAATTAATTAGTAATTATACAAGCGAATAGATACATTTTTTGCAGTGATGCAAGCGCCTTTAGCTTCTTCCACTACTATTACTACAATAAGGGACTATATAAATACTATACAAGTATTTTTGTGTGAAAGTCGTTTAGTCATGTCTGAGTCTTTGTGACTCCATGGACTATTACAGTCCATGGAATTCTCCAGGCCAGAATACTGGAGTGGGTAGCCATTCCCTTCTTCTCCAGGGGATATTCCCAACCCAGAGACTGAGGCCTAGTCTCCCACATTGTAGGCAAATTCTTTACCAACTGAGCCACCAAGGATGCCCATAAGTGCTTTAAAGTTAAGCAATTCCAAGAAAGGAAAACTTAAATGAATAGTGTCTATTTCCCCTGTTTCCTCTGCTCTCACAAATATTTGTGATTTAATGAAGAGGTAGAATAATCTTACAGGAGAAATTATTGAATAATTCCTTACCTATAGCGCTTCCAATCAGGCTGAAATTGTTATTTAAATAAGAAACACTTTATTTACAAAGATAAATGGGGCAGAGGGCTGAAAAATTCAGCCCTTTGTCCCTTGTTCTCAAGATTCTGACCATTTAGAACTTCTTACTGCTAAGTCGCTTCAGTCATGTCCATCTCTGTGCGACCCCATGGACTGCAGCCTACCAGGTTCCTCCGTCCATGGGATTTTCCAGGCAAGAGTACTGGAGTGTGTTGCCATTGCCTTCTTTTAGAACTTCTTAACTTTCTGTTTTTCCTAACACTTACTTTTAAAGAGAAATTTTAAGTGTTAGGGATGACCCACCACTGGCAAAGTTCATACTGAAGAGGAGAATGTGATTGGGCTTAATCAGTTTTCAGATTGGTAAGTGGGCACTCAGCAACCACCTATGGATTGTGGATCCTGGGTCAAGTTAGTATCTTTCATCCATCTGACTGGACATGAGGATAGAATCGTATGGTGTAAACCTTGACTGCTACCATTCAACAGGGTGAAATAACATCTCTTAGAAGCATACTGGTAGGCAGTTGCCATACTATGTGGCTACTACAACTTCCTCCTACCTTGAATCATTGGAAAAGTTTCATAAATGGTCTTTCAGTTTCTTTATTTTAAAAATAAGGCTAATAAGGCATGGTTACAAAGTTAGTGTAATGATTAGAGGTAATATATGTAAATGCCTGGTACACAATAGTACTCAGTTGTTATAGCTAGTGTTATTCATATGAGATAACATTAAAAAGTGTTCTAATTTGGAACACACAGAAGAAAGCTATAACTTCCATGGATTCTTGTTCAGTCGCTCGTATCTGACTCTTTGCAACCCCATCGATTGTAGCACATCAGGTTTCCCTGTCCTTCACTATTACCTGGAGTTTGTTCTAATCCATGTCCATTGAATCAGTGATGTTATCTAACGATCTCATCCTCTGCCACTCTCTTCTTTTGCCTTCAATCTTTCCCAGCATCAGTCCTTCCAATGAATATTCAGGGTTGATTTCCTTTAGAATTAGCTAGTTCGATCTCCTTGCAGTCCAAGGGACTCTCAAGGGTTTTTTCTAGCACTACAATTTGAAGAGGTTAGATAATTTATTTACTCAGGACTACATAGTTTATATGTAGAAGAATTTAGTTGCAAAGTTTGTGCTTTTTACTACTATGTTCTTTCATATGAAGATACTTTTTAAAATATATGTGTGTATATACCTAATTTGAGAGGCCAACATCTTGCTTAATAAGGAAACAGCAAAAGCATTTCCATAAAATTATTAAGACAATATGTCTATTCCCACTATCACTTAATATTGTTGTAGAGATACTGGCCAAAGTAGTCTTACAAGAAAACAATTAGAGGTAAACAAAAAGTTGGAAAGAGGAGTGTTAATCATACTTTGAAGCTTATAGAATTGTATATCTGGAAAACTGAAGTGACTCAACTGAAAACCTGATAAAAATAAGAATGCATAATGACATGCTGAGAAAGAAGAGTATAGAGGTGAATTAGTCCATATTTTTAATAAAAATATTCAACTATAATTTATGCTGATATAGCTGAGTGGAAAAGCCTGGGAAATTCAAAAAATCAGTGTGGGATAAATATACATATGTGGAAATGTCACAGATGATAAAATTGGCATTATGATTCATAAAGGACAAGATGGAAGCTTTAATAAATGTTAACTTTCTGTAAAGAAATAAAGTTAACTTTTACCTTAAACCTTATTACAAAATAATTCATAATGGAACATAATTTAATGTAAGGAATAAAATGAGAAAAATCTTTTCAAGATAAAATACAAAATCCAGTAGCCATGAAAGAGATGATACATTTATATACTTCACACAATTTTTCATTGAAAATAATCCATCATAGCCAAAAGGCCAAGACAGAAAACAGCAAAATTCTGTAAAGCAATTGTCCTTCAATTAAAAAATAATCCATTATATGCAAAATCAAATAACACATGAAAATCTAGAGAAATATCTTATGTATATATGTCACAGACCAAGACTATTTTATTTATTGTATAAAGAGCATCTACAAATAAGTAAGAATACAATAACCAACAATCTCGTAGAAAAAATGGATAAGGGACAAGGACAGACAGAGTAGTAAATACAATGATTTTTAAACTTAAAAAAAGATGTCCAATTTCACTTATATATTAAGTGAAATAACATCAGATTGTTGAAGATAAAGAAGTTTAGTCAAAAGTGTATCATCAAGGGTTTGAGGAAGCAATTGGTCTCATACCTCTGGTGGAATGATAAATTGAAACAACTTCTGTAATGGTCAGTCTATTAAAAAAGAAAAACCCTTGAATTTGTGTATACTTTGATTAAGTAATGCCACTCTTAGGAATTTTCCTACATTTGTACTTTCATTTGAGCAAAATGGCGACATAAGCATAGTTACTGCATTATCATTTGTAATACCAGAGGTTTGGAAACAACTTAAACGTCTATCAGTAGGGGGCTGATAAATATATTATGATATACCATGGAATATACTATGCAACTTTTTAAAAGAATGGGGAAGTTCTACAGTGCTGATGGAACAATCATATTGTTAAGTAATAAAGCGAACTTAGGACAGTAAATTTAATATGCTACCATTTGTATAAATTACACACATGCAAAGCTTAGCTTATTTTTATAGGATTGTTTTTAGGGAGAGAGTTGAGGGAAACAGGGAAAAGAAAGAGATTCTCTTTTCACTGCAAATCCCTTTGTATTTTATATCATGTGCAGGCTTTGCCTGTTTGAAAAAAATAAAATTAGCCATGTAAATATTGTGAACTTATTTTAAAAGTGAGATGATGTCAATTCATGGTTGCATTTCAGGCTGTTATTGAAAAGATCTACATGCACAGGAGACTGCGTGGAATTTCATTTGTGTCTCTTAGAAGGATAAAAGCTTGGTTAGACTTGGTCTGATTTGACTGTTTCTGTAGGAGCTAATATTCCAACATGATGTATTAGGTCCCTGGACTCTTTTGATTAGTGATCTATAGGTCAAGACCTATGATATGCTATTTAAATCATCTGGCAAATAGATGTTTGAGGGAAAGAACTCTCCCCATTTTTTAAAAAAGAAACTTAAGTTTGTTTGTGTGGTAAGCACATAGAATGATTGGAACCATCATTTTGGAAACGTCCTTAAATGAAAGGAGGATATGTAAACTCATAATTCCATCCAACAGGGCAGGTCCAGCTTTATTTTTCCATTCCTACCATGGAGCTGCTGGGTAACCCTGAGTAAGCAGTTTCATGCACTTTGACCTTAAGCAGTTTCATGCACTTTGACCTCAAGCCTGTATATTCCTAATGGAGGAGCAGTTATGTTGATACATTTCTTATTCAGAGGGTGGCAGATTAATGGGACTTTGGGTAGTTTCAAGATTCTAGCCAAACAAAAAGGACTTTTGTATACAAGATGGTATGATTTTTCACTTAGTTATTTCATTACATCTCTCCTCTTTGAAACCCTATAAGAGTTTTTCCTAATTTAAAACACTGAACTAGCTCCTTAATGTCACTGAATTTGCAAATCATTTTGGTTCATTTTGAATAATGAATAGGTCTCATAAATTGTTAATAAAAATAAGACAGATATTCTTATTCTCATAATGATATAAAGATGCAGTTGAAAGATTATATAACTTTCTCAAGTTCTCATGAGAAACCAGATGACAAAAGCTTAAGTTTTCTCACATAATGTCATTTTGGATGAGAAATATATTCTTGTTTAAAATATTATATCAGTGAGTCACAAGCTTTGTGGAGCTCTCATGCCAGCAGTAACATTACTGAGCCCTATACTGGGCAAGCAAGAAAGTGGTCTGAAAATTGGATAGAGCTCTAGCATCCATTTACGTAGCATTCAAAACAAAATTAATTTCGAGTCAGGCAAGTAGAACTGTAGAATTTAAGGGGGTGGGAAATGATTTGTGTTCACTTCTTTTTTTATCCTCTCGTTTTCTTTAGCTGATGTTCTTCTCAGATGCCAGAGAGACCAGTCATGGTTGCCAGATGACTGGGCCCTGCTGGCTCATCGAGGGACTGTGGCAGTGCTTGTTTCCATGAGAGCTGGAAGAAAAGATGCAATGGAAAAAGCACACGCAGTCATTTATAAGTGGCTGGCTATGGAATTCTCAGTGCCCTGTGCACCTCAAAATGTGAACTTAATCTGGGAATTCTTACATCTGGGGCATCTTTAACACAAATTCAAGTGCCTGAAAGCTGATACATGAGCAGTGGCCGAGCACTTTGGTTAATGTGTACACATCCAGGTTTGTAGACATAATCGGTGCCACTTGACTTGGGTCAATTTGATTGCCAGGAGTCTGTGAGTGGGAAAGACAAAGTGCCTCATTTCTGAAGATACTGTAATCATTTAGATACTTAAGAGATGTATTTTGTAAAGGTAAATCCCTTTTTGGGTGATCAGAGTGTTGATCCTAACTATCATGTAATCTGCTATGAAATTTGATGGTAGGCTCTGCGCTGAGAAAAGGAGTTCAATCAAAGCCCATTCTCATGGTGTTTTTTAGAAGTATATTAAATATGATAAGGTACCAAGGCCCCACAGGAATCACATAAAAGCAGAGTTTATAAAGAAGTTACTGAAATGATACCTTTGAAGTTGGTGTTTTCTCATGGCTTCTCTGTTGCTAGATCTGACATGAATTACTTGGCTACAATAATTGTAATGAAGTGGAGATTGAATTATAAACATCTATTTCTTATAGCCATGCAATTTCTTTGGGCTAATGATGTTTTTTCATGACTGAGTGACTGAGTTCATACTTCCCATAGTAGCAAAAAATAATCAGTTTCCTTTTTTGAATATTCATACTTCACTCTTAGTTTACATGGCCTAATTTTCTGATCACTTTTACTTTCTTGGTTCTGTTGTGCGTATTATTTTTTCTGGTGAGCCATTTAGCTCTTGTATATGCCAAAAAACATCTCACATTCAAGATGCACAGTTACTTTTCTTCTTAATGGATTCTTCTGTTTTCAAGTTTTCTAATCCTAAATCACTGTCAGCAAAGATGAGAAGCAGCAGTCCAAAGTATTCTACTGCTTTGAACAACTAGATAAAACTGTATCTACCTGTCCACCTCCAGATGGGTTTTGCACTATCGTACATCTGATCAGTGTGAGATTGCTGCTGGACTGGACCAGAGGCTGTACATCGACCCTCTCGACAGCAGGGAATTTTTTTACTTCCCTTATGCCTAAACTGAAACATTTGTCTATACGCAGAAGTGACCAGCTTGTTTTCCAATCAAAATGGTTTTTTCCTGCAATTCAACCTTTTTGGAAATTAGGTACGCTTTCCAACATATATGTTTTGAGGCCCTTGGGTATTTGAACCATTTCCTAGCCCATTTTCCCAGACATAAAAGATACCATGTGTGAAATATGTGGAATGAGATTGTCAAGGTGTTTGAGTGGATTCTTTCTGCAGAAAATGTATTTGCTTGTTGCAGTTTCTCTATAAAGACTTTGTGTCAGGGAAAATCTATAAGTACCTCTTCAGAACTGAAGCCATTTATGTCTCCCAGTATAAATAGAACCTAGAATATAAGCCAATTAGCTACTGCAAATACCACCTCCTTTATGTAGCCTTCTTCATTCATTGCCTTTGTTGAAAAGAAAGCAGTCATCCCTTCTCTGCTTTTACCAGGCACTTTCCATTTACATAACAGTGCTTATCTCATATCTCAGTCTGCCTCTAATTAGGTTTTTATACATTTCTCTCCCCATCCACCATTAAAGCAGGGTAGGGATTTTGTCTTCCTCACTTTTTATTTCTCCAACTGTTATATCCAGACCGTTGATTGTAGCAATAGATCAGGCATTTGCCCCAACCTGCCTGATTTCTTCCTCTAAAAAGGTCTGTTTACTCCTTTGTCTCTGCTAGGATTATGTTCTCTTGAAGCACTGCTCGCACACTATTCCAATGACTTGCTTGCATAGGGATTTCTCCTGTTAGATTTTGTACTCCCTGGTGACACGACTATGCCCTCCATCTGTATTTCCTCAGAGTCTATCATAGTGTTGGGACACACAGAGTACTCATTAAATTTCTACTGAATGACTATTGGACTTAGTGAACAGTGGCCTTAAGTTATATGAATGGGAAAGATAGGGGCCCATTTTCCAAAGTTAGCTATACTGTGTAATAATAACAAAGCATAAATAACAATTGCACATTACAATACATATACATGCTTTGGTACTTTTTGTCCCTGGAGAACTGTGAGTACTCAAGAAGTATTCTACTTTATGTTCATACCATCAAGACATGAAGCATATTTTGCTTTTAATTCTCACCTTAAAACCCAGAGATGATAATCTGTCTTCTCTTAGAAGGTTAGGTAGAGTTGATTCCTATCTTTTTGTCTGATCTGTAATCAGATTTAGACTTAAATTTTTGAGTTTTTATTTTATTAATTGATAGAATTGGCTTTCCTGGTGGTTCAGATGTGTAAAGAGTCTGCCTGCAATGCAGGAGACCTGGGTTTGATCCCTGGGTTGGGAAGATCCCCTGGAGGAGGGCATGGCAAGCCACTCTAGTATTCTTGACTGGAGAATCCCCATGGACAAAGGAGCCTGGTGGGGTACACTCCATGGGGTGGCAAAGAGTCTGACGTGATTGAGCACAGCACATTGATAGAATTGCCTGTTAAAGAAATGATCTGTCTCTTCCAGGAATGTGTACACCCTGGGTGTGGAAACTGTGCCTCTTACTCCCAGGCTGCTAGCAGAGTGCCTGAAAAGTATGGTAGATGATCAATAAATATTGAATTGAATGTGAAAATAAATATGACCCAAATGAAATTAAAAGACTCTTGCTTCTTGGAAGAAAAGCTATGGCCAACCTAGACAGCGTATTGAAAAGCAGAGACATTACTTTGACGACAAAGGTCCATCTAATCAAAGCTATGATCCTTCTAGTATTCATGTATGGATGTGAGAGTTGGACCATAAAGAAAGCTGAGTGCTGAAGAATTGATGCTTTTGAACTGTGGTGTTGGAGAAGACTCTTGAGAGTCCCTTGGACTACAAGGAGATCCAACCAGTCAATCCTAAAGGAAGTCAGTTCTGAATATTCATTGGAAGAACTGATGCTGAAGCTGAAGCTTCAATACTTGGCCACCTGATGTGACGAACTGATTGGAAAAGACCCTGATGCTGGGCAATATTGAAGGCAGGAGGAGAAGGGGATGACAGAGGATGAGATTGCTGAATGGCATCACTAACTCAATGGACATGAGTTTGAGCAAGCTCTGGGAGTTGGTGATGGACAGCGAAGCCTGGTATGTTGCAGTCCATGTGGTTGCAAAGAGTTGTACACAACTGAAGTGACTGAACTAAACTGAACTGAACTAGAAACACCTATATGAATTATTTATCTTAATTTTCTTTTTCTTTTAACTTAAAGAAAATTAATTAATTTAGCTGTATTGGGTCTTAGCTGTGGCATGTATGCTCTTTCTCTGCAGTGTACGGACTCTAGTTGTGGTGCTGGGCTCCAGAGTGCACAGGCTTCAGTAGTTGTGGCATACTGGCTGAGTTGCTCTGCGGCGTGTGTTATCTTAGTTCCCTGACCAGGGATCAAGCTTTCATTCCCTGCATTGCAAGGTGGATTCTTAACCACTGACCCACCAGAGAAATCTCTCTCTATCTTAATTTTCAAGTGAAAGTTCTTTTGCCTGCTTGAAAATGATCACTGGACCAAATGACTTTTGAGATAAAAGTTGCAAAGATGGTGTCTTACAAGCTAGAATATGGGTTGTCTGGTGTTGGTTGTTCCTAGGTTCTTTTTTTAGAAAATTATGCTTCATTCCTTTAGAAGCTTAATCCTATTTGTTTCCCTATTTCTGTCTTAGATTATCATCCAGAGAAACAGATTTTTCAAAAAGGTAATGTGAGGGAACAATCAAATTAGGTCACAAGAATAAAGTTTCCTAGCAGTCACATTTTCTGTAACTTTCAGATCAAATGTAACAGAGGATCCTTTTCTGCCTATTCTCACATAAAAGTAATTGGTATTACCCAGCTCTTAATAAGTTATCCATTTCCTCTTAAAGTGACATGAATTAAATTTAAATTCTCAACCTAATTTTGATAAGCCTCTAAAAGTTAATGTGTCATTGAAAATTAATTTTTCTTTACTCCCAAAGATAGCTTTCCCAAAGATAGCTTTCTACAGATGGAAAGATATCTAGCATTTTCTACTTCTTGTGAGATATTAGGCAAATTAAGCAAACTTGCAATATTATTTACTACTTTATATCTTTCTTTTATCATCAAGGGCATTGGTCTGGCCTCGGCAGGAATGATATGTGAATGAGAAAGCCACACATAATTTAGCTGCAGAACCTTAGAGCCCATCCATTGCACTTCATTTTATAGATGAAATAAAGGCTCTGGGATGTTAACTGACTTCTTAGGATAACACAGTTAGACCCTGGTAGAGCCTCACTGGAGAAGACAATGGCACCCCACTCCAGTACTCTTGCCTGGAAAATCCCATGGACGGAGGAGCCTGGTAGGCTGCAGTCCAGGGGGTCGCTAAGAGACACGACTGAGCAACTTCACTTTGACTTTTCACATTCATACATTGGAGAATGAAACGGCAATCCGCTACAGTATTCTTGCCTGGAGAGTCCCAGGGACGGGGGAGCCTGGTGGGCTGCTATCTATGGGGTCGCACAGAGTCGGACACGACTGAAGCGACTTAGCAGCAGCCGCAGCAGAGCCTCATTGGATCCTGAGTCTTTTGGCAGCTAGTCCAAGACTCTTTCTACTGTGCTTTATGGGTTTTCTTTATCTAGTAAGGCATGATGCTCACTTCCAGGTCCTTATTGCTAAAACTGACCATCAGAGTTGTGTGAATTGAGTTTTGGGTGGCTAAAACGTAACACACACAGCCAAGATGTAAAGATTTAAATTCACTGTATTATTCTTTCACTGCAGAGCTAGATGGTACAATGTAGATACCACATGGCAGTGATCCCCAACTGTTTTGGTACCAGGGATCATTTCTATGGAAGATAATTTTTCCACAGACTAGAGGTGAAGGGAGTGGTTTCAGGGTGATTCAAGCATATTACATTTATTGTGCACTTTTTAATATTATTATTACATCACCTCCATCTCAGATCTTCAGGCATTTGGTCCTGGAGGTTGGGGACCCCTGCCCTAGGGGAACAACAACAGTGAGGTGCCTCTTAGTTAATGATGTAATGTAAGGTTTATCCTTAGAGGTTAAACTACAAATCAAGAAATACTGGAGCCCAGTGGATATTTATACAACAGTTTTAAAGAGTATGACTCCAAGACAAAAATATATGACTACAAAACTAAATAGCATGTATTAACATCCCAGAGAAACAGTGTATCAGTCAGAAAATACGTTGGCCAGCTGTTGAAGCATGGATGATCACAAGGTCAAGTTGCCTGTGCCTTAACCATCATGTACTTCTGTGGTTCCCAGACTGCAGTGCACTCCAGAGTTAGCTGGAGGGCTTGTTAAAATACAGATTGTGGGGCCCTACCCTCCAAATTCCTCTGGCCCAAGAATTTGCATTTCTATTAAGTACCTAGATGATAGTGATGCTGGCTGGGAGAGCTACATTTTGAGACTCATGGGTTTATAGGTATATTAGTTTTCTATATTTGTATAACACATTACTAAACTGTGACACACTTAGCAGCTTTAAACAACTTGTTAGCTCACGGTCCTATAGGTCAGAAATAGGGAACGGCATGCCAGAGTTCTCTATATTGAGCCCGAAATCAAGGTGTTGGATGGCAACATTCTCATCTGGAGCTCAGGGTCCTTTTCCAAGCTCATTCCTGTTATTGGCAGGAATAGGACTGAAGTCTTGTTTCTTTGCTGTAAGCCCTAATCGAAGTTGGGGCCTGCACTCAATTCCTGATGGTCACTCTCAGGTCCATAGAGGATTCCTACAAGGGAGAAAGTATGCTAGACCGATAGACTCAAATGTTCCTGGTCTATGTAGTAACTGATTTCACTCAGATGATTAGTAAATCAGTATCCAGATTATATCTGTTAGCTCCTGTGAACTTATTTAATGTGAATTTCATCTTAGTATAAGGTCCCATTCTAATAGTTTAATAGACTGGGTTTTGAGACTGAGCGGCAGCAATTCAGATCCTGGATAAAAATAAACTCAACAAAATGGAAACTGATGTTGGGGGGCAGTTAGGCTGTTACGGCAGCCAGCCTACTTTCCTAGGGATCACCCTTCTCTATTGCTTTACATTTGTACTTGTTCTTCGAACGTTTTATTATGTAGCACATCCGAGACTAAAGCCATGCTTAAAATTAAAATGGAAACGTTCTCAGAAATTCAGACAAAACGTCCACTGAGTTTTCTTTAGCCAGTCTCCCCAACGTCTCTTTGTTGGAATTGATTCTTTAGCTGAAGCCTTGCTGAGCAGTATAAAGTTTCCGAACTGAAGTAGGACACTGAAGATAAAATGAGAAAAGGTGAAACAGTGGCAGCTTCACTTCACTTTCCTGGGAGATTCCTGAAAACACCAGGGTGGAGAAGTACATGGCAGGTGCATATGATTGAGAGTTAATGCTACTACTGCGGGCAGGAATCCCTCAGAAGAAATGGAGTGGCCATCATGGTCAACAAAAGAGTCCAAAATGCAGTACTTGGATGCAGTCTCAAAAACGACAGAATAATCTCTGTTCATTTCCAAGGCAAACCATTCAATGTCACAGTAATCCAAGTCTATGCCCCAACCAGTGATGCTGAAGAAGCTGAAGTTGAACGGTTCTATAAACACCTACCAGACCTTTTTGAACTGACATCCAAAAAAGATGTCCTTTTCATTATAGGGGACTGGAATGCAAAAGTAGGAAGTCAAGAAACACCTGGAGTAACAGGCAAATTTGGCTTTGGAATATGGAATGAAGCAGGTCAAAGACTAATAGAGTTTTGCCAAGAAAATGCACTGGTCATAACAAACACCCTCTTCCAACAACACAAGAGAAGACTCTATACATGGACATCACCAGATGGTCAACACTGAAATCAGATCGATTACATTCTTTGCAGCCAAAGATGGAGAAGCTCTATACAGTCAGCAAAAACAAGACCAGGAGCTGACTGTGGCTCAGACCATGAACTCCTTATTGCCAAATTCAGACTGAAATTGAAGAAAGTAGAGGAAACCACTAGACCATTCAGGTATGACCTAAATCAAATCCCTTATGAGTATACAGTGGAAGTGAGAAATAGATTTAAGGGCCTAGATCTGATAGATAGAATGCCTGATGAACTATGGAATGAGGTTCGTGACATTGTACAGGAGATAGGGATCAAGACCATCCCCATGGAAAAGAAATGCAAAAAAGCAAAATGGGTGTCTGGGGAGGCCTTACAAATAGCTGTGAAAAGAAGAGAAGCAAAAAGCAAAGGAGAAAAGGAAGGATATAAATATCTGAATGCAGAGTTCCAAAGAATAGCAAGAAGAGATAAGAAAGCCCTTCAGTCATCAAGGCAAAGAAATAGAGGAAAACAACAGAATGGGAAAGACTAGGGACCTCTTCAAAAAAATCAGAGATACCAAAGGAATATTTCATGCAAAGATGGGCTCGATAAAGGACAGAAATGGTATGGATGTAACAGAAGCAGAAGATATTAAGAAGAGGTGGCAAGAATACACAGAAGAACTCTACAAAAAAGATCTTCACTACCCAAATAATCATGATGTTGTGATCACTGACCTAGAGCCAGACATCCTGGAATGTGAAGTCAAGTGGGCCTTAGAAAGCATCATTACGAACAAAGCTAGTGGAGGTGATGGAATTCCAGTGGAGCTATTCTAAATCCTGAAAGATGATGCTGTGAAAGTGCTGCACTCAGTATGTCAGCAAATTTGGAAAACTCAGCAGTGGCCACAGGACTGGAAAAGGTCAGTTTTCATTCCAATCCCAAAGAAAGGCAATGCCAAAGAATGCTCAATCTACTGCACAATTGCACTCATCTCACACGCTAGTAAAGTAATGCTCAAAATTCTCCAAGCCAGGCTTCAGCAATATGTGAACTGTGAACTTCCTGATGTTCAAGCTGGTTTTAGAAAAAGCAGAGGAACCAGAGATCAAATTGCCAACATCCGCTGGATCAAGAGAGTTCCAGATAATCATCTATTTCTGCTTTATTGACTATGCCAAAGCCTTTGACTGTGTGGATCATAAGAAACTGTGGAAAATTCTTAAAGAGATGGGAATACTAGACCACCTGATCTGCCTCTTGAGAAATCTGTATGCAGGTCAGGAAGCAATAGTTAGAACTGGACATGGAACAACAGAATGGTTCCAAATAGGAAAAGGAGTACGTCAAGGCTGTATATTGCCCCTCTGTTTATTTAACTTATATGCAGAGTACATCATGAGATATGCTGGACTGGAAGAAACACAAGCTGGAATCAAGATTGCTGGGAGAAATATCAATAACCTCAGATATGCAGATGACACCACCCTTATGGCAGAAAGTGAAGAGGAACTAAAAAGCCTCTTGATGAAAGTGAAAGTGGAGAGTGAAAAAGTTGGCTTTAAGCTCAACATTCAGAAAACGAAGATCATGGCATCTGGTCCCATCACTACATGGGAAATAGATGGGGAAACAGTGGAAACAGTGTCAGATTTTATTTTGGGGGCTCCAAAATCACTACAGATGGTGATTGCAGCCATGAAATGAAAAGACACTTACTCCTTGGAAGGAAAGTTATGACCAACCTAGATAGCATATTCAAAAGCAGAGACATTACTTTGCCAACAAAGGTTTGTCTAGTCAAGGCTATGGTTTTTCCTGTGGTCACGTATGGATGTGTAGAAGGCTTCACTGTGAAGAAAGCTGAGCGCCGAAGAACTGATGCTTTTGAACTGTGGTGTTGGAGAAGACTCTTGAGAGTGCCTTGGACTGCAAGGAGATCCAACTAGTCCATTCTGAAGATCAGCCCTAGGATTTCTTTGAAAGGAATGATGCTAAAGCTGAAACTCCAGTACTTTGGCCACCTCATGCGAAGAGTTGACTCATTGGAGAAGACTCTGATGCTGGGAGGGATTGGGGGCAAGAGGAGAAGGGACAACAGAGGATGAGATCGCTGGATGGCATCACTGACTCGGTGGATGTGAATCTGAGTGAACTCCGGGAGTTGGTGATGGACAGGGAGGCCTGGCGTGCTGCGATTCATGGGGTCACAAAGAGTCGGACACGACTGAGTGACTGATCTGATCTGATCTGATGTTCCTAATTGTGCATGTGTGTCTTTTATTTCTGTTTTCCTAATTTTTTTTCTTCATCACTTAGGAAAAAGGGTATCAGTGGCCTATAGGTCCTTTAATACACATTTGTTGTTGTTGTTATGGACCAAGTTATGTCCATCTCTTTGCGACCCCATGGACTGCAGCAGGCCAAGCTTGCCTGTTCTTCACTATCTCCTGGAGCTCGCTCAAACTCATGTCCATTGTGTCGGTGATGCCATTCAACCATCTCATCCTCTGTTGCCCTCTTCTCCTTTTCCCTTCAATCTTTCCCAGCATCAGGGTCTTTTCCAGTGTGTCGGCTCTTCACATCAGGTGGCCAAAGTACTATAGCTTCAGCATCAGTCCTTGCAATGAATATTCAGGATTAATTTCCTTTAGGATTGACTGATTTGATCTCCTTGAGTCCCAAGGACTCTCGAGAGTCTTCTCCAGCACCACATTACAAAAGCACCAATTCTTTCACTCACTTAGCTTATTTTTTAATATAAGTGAAATATTCAAATATAAAATTTTTAAATTCCTTTAGTAGAATTGATAATAGGACTATTCTTAGTTCATTCCTTTGTTAGATCAGGATAGGTTTGCACTGCAAGAGAATAAAGCTCAGTTCTATTTGCTTTCTTTCCTAAAGTCAGTGACAATCATGTCAGAACATTGGTGATAGTAAACCTTTGTAGACTAGGCTAGGACGAACTATGTAATCCCAACAAGCTGAAATGTTACTCAAGTTTTTAAAAGTCAACTGTATAATTTAGGGCAGAAAATATTTAATTTTATAGAAATTCGTATGAAAAAGACCTAAAATTTTAATTCCCTATAAACTCAAACTCTACCATCTTTCTCATACACTTGTGACAGGGAATTTTACATGAGTGATATTTCCATAAGCATGTGTCTGGCCCAAAGATGGAAATATTATTCTATCTCTGCTATGACCAGGCCACCTGTTTTTTGACTGTTCAGAAATTTTTTGATAAATGAGTTTACTTAAGAGGGAATCATTCAGGTTAGAGATCGGAAGTCAAGTCACATTAAATAATACAGTTTAACAAACTGGGCTTGTTGTTGTTCAGTCTCTGTCATGTCTGACTCATTGTGACCCCATGTACTGCAGTACAACAGGCTTCCCTGTCCTTCATTATCTTCTGGAGTTTGCTCAAATTCATATCCATTGAGTCAGTGATGCCACCCAACCATCTTCTGTCTCCCCTTTCTCCTCTTGCTCTCAATCATTCCCAGCATCAGGGTTTTTTCCAGTGAGCTGGCTCTTTGCATTAGGTGGCCGAAGCATTGGAGCTTCAGCATCAGTCCTTCCAGTACCTATTCAGGATTGATTTCCTTTAGGACTGACTGGTTTGATCTCCTTGCTGTCCAAGTGACTCCCAAGAGTCTTCTCAAACACAATTCAAAAGCATCAGTTCTGTGGTGCTCAGTTACATAATGTTAAAAGAGAACTTGAGGGGTGGGTATGTTTCAGTTAAGAGTCTTTGATTGCATAAACTAGGTAACTTTAACAGTAATATACCTCATTGGAAGGGAGTCAAGGAATTTATAGACTCAGAGAAGATAGAAGAATCAGGTTACAAAAAAATGAGGTCTCAGCAGAGGTCTCAGTTACCCTGGTGGCCATGTTCCTCAGGGCTTCATTGCCAGAGCCATCAGTCCTCAGCAACCTTTAGCACTTTTGTGAAGATTCAAAACTAGGGATTCTAACTTGGGTCATGTGCTCACTCTTTGGCTAAAGGAAGGCAGGGTACCTTGACTCACAGTCCTACCAGGCTACATTCAGTAGGGGAGAGGTGATTTCCCACAAAGAATTGGGATTCTCTTATTGATATAGGGAAGCATGCTTTGCAGTCAAAAAGTAACAAATTTACACGACAGGTTATGTGATCATGATCTTTGAATATTTGGAAAAGAGATGAGACTTGGTATAGATGTAGGACAAGGGTTAGCATGTCAAGGAGGTCTTATTGGATTTTAACTTGAGGAAGAACATTCCAACAGAGCTGTTAACAGGCTGCACTGCGAGGTTATGGACCTCTTATTTTTTATTAGGATTCTTTTGGTTGCATGCAGCAAAAATTTGTCTTGCATTAGCTTGGTAGAAAGAGAAAATTATTAGAAAAATACTGTGACTATCTCATGTGAACAAGGGAAGGACTGACCAGCCAAAGGACTGTGGGAAAGGCAGACATCCCACTGGGTCTCAGAAAAACTAGAACCAAGGACTCAGATGCAGCAGGTCTTATTTCTGTTTCTCCCATCCCTTGCTCTCTCTGAGTATTGGCTTTACTTTTTTTTTTTTTTCCTCTGCAGACTCTCTCTCATGTGCATCATGTGAAACATGGTTGCTGAGTGCCTGAGTTTCACATTTCACAACACTGCAGATAAGCTCTCTTTCTCTATCACATTTGAGAAGAATCTTGTGGAAAGGCTGTGGTTCAGCTTCAGCCAGATGTCCAACTCTGGGCAAACCAACCAGCGCTAAGGGACAGGAGGGCTTCCCAGGTGATGCTAGTGGTAAAGAACCTGCCTGCCAATGCAGGAGGCATAAGAGACACAGGTTTGATTCCTGGGTTGGGAAGATCCCCTGGAAGAGGATGTGGCAACCCACTTCAGTATTCTTGCCTGGAGAATCCCACAGACAGGAGCCTGGCAGGCTATATAGTTCATAGCATTGCAAAGAGTCGGACATGACTGAAGCGACTTGGCACACTCAGGGTCAGGTTGCTCAGTGTGGTCAGCTATCTTCTCTGGACTCAATCAGAGTATGGGAGAAATTTGGCTCTTGGTAGAACCACAATTGGGACAAAGCAGTTCACCACTGAAGAAAAAGGGGTGCTTGTGTTTGAAAAGAATGTGGTGGGCCGGTAAAACAATAAGAATCCATTGCTCTGTCACTGTATCTGTTTAAACAAAGGTTGGATCAGTCAGAGATATTACAGAAAGGATACTTCTGTTGGTGGAAATTTAAACTGCAGTTATTAGAACCCTAACTTCTAAGAACTTAGAACCCTAAATTCTTTCCAACTTGGAGATACAAACATTCCAACTGCTTTCTAAATAAGGCAGTCCTGTGTTAGTTTTGGGTTGTATCTGAGATTTTCTTTTTCTGTGTATTTCAGTTCCACAGTTATTCTGGTTGAAACCAGGAAATATTTACCCAGAATTTTTTTTTTTTTTTTTAGTTTGAGAACAGAGAAAATATTGTACAATTTAAAAATGAATAGATTCCTGGTTCAGGAAGATCCACTGGAGAAGGGATAGGCTACCCATTCTTAGGCTACCCATTCTTGGGCTTCCCTTTTGGCTCAGCTGGTAAAGAATCTGCCCGAAATGCGGGAGACCTGGGTTCAGTCCTTGAGTTGGGAATCCCCTGGAGAAGGGAAAGGCTGGCTACCCATTCCCGTGTTCTGGCCTGGGGAAATCCATGGACTGTATAGTCCATGGGGTCACAAAGAATCGGACATGACTGAGCAACTTTCACTTTCATCCAGTGGAGGAGTCATGTAAAGGTTTTAAAACAATGGAACTTAGGGACTTAAAATCACATTATTATCTTCAGAGGGCGAGAACACTCTTAAATCTGAATTATTTGTTTTAAGATGATTTTGTAAAAACTTTTTATTTTGAAATAATTATAGATTCACAGGAAAATGCAAAGAAATGTCCAGGGAAATCTCATGTGCCCTTCACCCAGCCTCCCCCAGTGTCAGCATTTTGCATGACTCTAGTACAATGTCAAAACCAGGAAACTTGAATCGGTAAAATCCATTCAACTTAGTTTTCACAGATGTTATATATGCACTCATTTGTCTGTGTGCATACATATAATTTTGCATTTAAGCACATGTGTAGCTTTGTTTAACCACCATCAGAATACTGTACTGTTACCATAAAGGTCTCTACAGCCACACCCATGATATCCCCAAGTCCCTCATCTCTGGCAACCACTAACCTGCTCTCCACATCTGTAATTAGATTATGTCACAGATGTGATATAACTGGAACTTCCACATGTACCATTTTGAGATTTACTTTTTTCACTCAGTAAGGTTTCATTAGGGTTCCTCCACATTGCTGTGTGGATATGTAATTCATTCTTTTTTTATTGCTCAGTATTATTCTGATGCTTTTGAACTGTGGTGTTGGAGAAGACTCTTGAGAGTCCCTTAGACTGCAAGGAGATCCAACCAGTCCATTTTGAAGGAGATCAGCCCTGGGATTTCTTTGGAAGGAATGATGCTGAAGCTGAAACTCCAGTATTTTGGCCACCTCATGCAGAGAGTTGACTCATTGGAGAAGACTCTGATGCTGGGAGGGATTGGGGGCAGGAGGAGAAGGGGACGACAGAGGATGAGATGGCTGGATGGCATCACTAACTCGATGGATGTGAGTCTGAGTGACCTCCGGGAGTTGGTGATGGACAGGGAGGCCTGGCGTACTGCGATTCATGGGGTCTCAAAGAGTCGGACACGACTGAGTGACTGATCTGATCTGATTATTCTGTGGTATGGATGTACTGTAGTTTTATTGTTTACCCTTTTAAGGGTATTTGACTAGTTTCTATTTGGGGGCCATTATGAATAAAGCTGCTATGAACATTCATGTACAATTTTCCAAATGTAACTTTTATTTTCTCTTAAGCTATATGGCTTTGAGTATTTATCTGGGTTGTTTGATAAATCCATTTTTAGTTTTAAAAGGTATTGTCAAACTATTTCCAGAGTGGCTATTCCATTGACCATTCCTGCCAGCAGTGTGTGAGTCTTCTAGTTATTCATGCCCTCTTAAGCAATTGGTGTTATCACAAATTGTAATTTTAGCCATTTTGATAGGTGTATAGTTATATTTCATTGTTTGACTTTTTTTTTTTTTGGCCAAACTGTGTGGCATGAGGAATCCCAGCTCCCTGACTAGGAATTGAATCCATGCCCCATGCACTGGAAGTGCAGAGTTTTAACTACTTAACTGCCAGGGACGTCCCTCATTATGTTTTTAATTTATATTTTTCTAATAGCTAATGATATTGAACATCTTCTCATGTGCTTACTTGCCATTTGTGCGTCTTCTTTGCTGGAGTGTCTCTGCGTATCTTTTTGCTTATTTTCTAATTGAACTGTTTGATTTTTTAATGTTGGATTTTGAAAATCCTTTCCATAGTCTGCATACAAGTCCTTTGTTGGATATGTGGTTTATAGATGTTTTCTACCAGACTGTTAATTGTTTTTTCATCCTCTTAACCTGGTCTTTTGCAGAGCACAAGTTTTAAATTTTGATGAAGATGATTCTGTTTTAAATAATGAAAAAAATATATTTTGCATATTTGTGAGTGATCTAAAGAATTTTAAGTTAGTAAATTACCTGCTCCATCTTCTCCTTTTTCTGCTGAGAAGCTGAGACATGGTTAAATTTAAAACGAATAAAATCATTTAGTATACATGTTAAAATGTACTGGAATGCCTGTGTGTTTGACTCTATTGTGGACTTCCCTGGTGGTTCAGACGGTAAAGAATCTGCCTGCGATGCAGGAGGCCTGGGTTTTGATCCCTGGGTCAGGAAGATTTCCTGGAGAAGAAAATGGAAATGCACTCCAGTATTATTGCCTGGAGAATTCCATGGACAGAAGAGACTGGTGGGCTACAGTCCACGAGGTTGCAAGGAGTTGGACACTACTGAGTGACTAACAATTTTTTACTCTAACACCTATTTTTTTCTTTAGTGATATTTTAATTAATGAAGAAAAAGAAAATTCAAGTCTTTTAAGGAGGTAGTTTCATTTTTAATTTAAGCAAGATACTACAGATTGGAGAGAGGACATGTGATTTTACTTGTACCACTGATTTTGCAAATAAAGACACTTCATATTACTAGTAGTTTTCTCTCTACGCAGTCCCAAACACACCAGCAAGTGCAGCCACATTCAATATTGCTTTGGTTATACACATTTGTCTTTTGGCTTTTCCTCTGGACAGTCCATTTGCTCAGTCTAAGATACTGCAGCACATACCAGAACCTCAGGACTGTGCTGGATTAGGGTTATAATGGGGAACAAGATTCACATAGGTGCTGCCCTCATGGAGTTTACATTTTTGTTCTTATTTCTTGATATTATAGACTTGTGTTGCTTGTCAGTGTTTCATTGATTAAATTAAATGTTCTTATTTCCCATCTCTTGTTACAAAATCTTTCCCACTTATCCAGTGTGTCCAAATTTCAGTGAATGATTTTGATGCTTGGGAGTGGCTGCATTCCATTAAAATGAAAACTCAGCCAAACAAGGAATACTTACAAGCATACACATGAAAATTTGTTATGAGGAGGATAATCCTCATATTTAGTTAGTTTTTTGCCAATGGAGGAAATTTTTGGCAGAGCCTTTAGTTATCTTAAGTGTGATTGAAGATTCTAAATATGAGATCTCAAAGGCTCCCATTCACCTTATTCTATAAAATGAAGCCCAGCCATTTAAATGAGCCAGTTCATATGCTATTTGAATGAACCAGTTAATATACTTTCTGCATAAGCCATGTTTTAAAAAATCTTGATCTTGTATCATTTATAAAAATTATGATTCCATGTTGATTTTATGTTATAAATAGGACATTTTTTCCTGTCTAAAAACTGGGTGACCTATTTGTAGTCTGGCTTAAATGTAACTTGCCCAAACATAGAGAAAATTCTAAAATAGCATCTAAAATGTATTAGTTAAAAATCAAAATTGGTTAAGAAACATTCTGAGTTGAAATTTTAGTTTTGCGTTAAATTCTGTGTTATTTGATAGGATATCAAAGTGATAGAATCAATAGAGTTAAGAACAGAGGGAGAAGGAAACTAAGATGTTCATATCTGTGACAGATGATATTCTTACACGTTGTTATAGCTGAACTTTGGGACCTACATCAAAGTGGAAAGTCCTTGTAGATTTTTAGTACTACACTGATCGATTAGAACCCTTTTATGAGAAAGTAATAAAAAAAATACAAGTAAAACTCTATCATTAGGTTGCATTTGGCTGTAAGTTACAAAACTTCCACTCCAAATGACTTAACAAAAGGGAATTTATCATCTTGTTATCTCACATGTTGAGAATACAGAGTTGGCAACAATTCAGCAGCTCACTGATTTCACTAAGAACTCCTATTCCATCCATGCCTCTACTCTGCCTTTTAGTGGGGAGGCTTTGCTGCTAGATTGACTTTCCTCATGTTCAGATGGCTATAGCATTTCTATCACATTTTAAACCAACATGATCCAAAGACAGCAGAGAGACTCTTGTGCACCTTTCTTAGGAATAAGGAAGCCTTCCCCAAAAGCCTCTTGACACACTTCCCCATATGTTTTATTGATCAGAATTCTGTTACACGCCCATTTGAAAATCAGTTTCAGGCAAGGAGAATGGCAGTACCATGTTTGACTAGGCTCGATGCCGTCCAACAGAACTTTCTGTAGTGATGGAAATGTTTTGTATTTGTGCTGTTCCGTACAGTAGCCACTAACCACACGTGGCAGTTATTGAGCAACTAAAACTAGTGCAACTGAGGAACTGAATGTTAAAAATTATTTTAAATTTAACCACATATGGCTAGTGGATGCCATATTGAACCGCATAGGGCTGGATCAGTCATTTGAGATAGTGGATTTTGGGTAGTCAACTACCACGTTCATCACATCTTTAAATAAAACAATGAACCAGTGATACAGTAGTTTTTAGAACTTCAGTCAAACTACTGACCCACTAAGAAGGCTCTTTGGGAGACAGATAAACCACATAAGTAAAACCAGTGCAGACAGGTGTGTGTGCTAGCAGTAGCAGCCTCTCGTAGGTGAAAAGGTAAGGTTGTGAGATGATGGGATGCTAGCATTGTGGCACGGTGTAATTGATAGTGGGGGTTGGATTGGGGTATCGTTGGCTAGGAACTCAACTGGTGAGGAACTCCTCTTCTCCGTTAGGATGCTGTTTTATTTGCAGTGTTGTAAACAGGGAATAAGAACAGCTCTTATTAATATAATAATGCCAAAGCCTTTTTGCCTTGGAGGTTGTGCAGCCAGGAAAATGCATAGATGGCATTGGTGCATCCAGTAAATAATCAGTTACTTGCTGTGCTCCATATTCTAGGTACTGAAAAGATAGTAAACAGGACTCAGACTAGTGAACAAGTTCCTGCCCTCATGGAACTTAGTTTTTACAAACAAGTAATGTATTTCAAATTGTGGTAAGTGTTAAGAAAAAAACAAGATAATAGGTAGAGTGAATAAAACAGCCTTAACAAATGTCTAGATCTGTGACTGTCTTGTCAAAAGCTCGGGGGTTTTAAGTTTTTTCTCTGGGAAAAAAAGGACATTTGAATTTTATAGGCTTAATTAGTTTAACAGCAAAGAGAAACAAAAGGTCTTTGGATTAGCTATTTGCCAAAATACAGGGAAATTAAGTTAGTTTCTGAGAACGGTTTTCTGATTTTAAACTAAATTTTGCCTGAGTTGTGTGGTATTGTAGGTGTGACCCAATTGTAGGATGAAGTTTATTTCTATTTTGACCCTTTTCTTCTGTATCCTTTGCCTTATCTGGAGAACTTTGGCTACTTTGTCAACTTCTAGGCTGCAGCTCTCTCAACCATAAAATGGCATTATTTAATAATAATAATTAATTATATGGGTTCTGGGAAGATTGGCTATTATCAGAATAATTACGAAAATTTTATAAAATTGCAGGCCAAAGGAAACATTAAGCTTTTTTCATTAAAATTGAGCAAGTCCTTTAACCTCTCTGGGTCTTAGTTTTTCCAGTGTTGAAACAAAGTAGTTAAAGTGTTGTCAAGAATGTTAGCAAACAGATCCTCTCTTGTGGTGCTGATGGAAATTTAGTCACTCAGTTGTGTCTGCTGCTTTTGCGACTCCATGGGCTGCACCCCACCAGGCTCCTCTGTCCATGGCAATTTCCAGGTAGGAATGCTGGAGTGGGTTGCCATTTCCTTTCCCAGGGAACCTTCCCAACCCAAGGAGTGAACCCAAGTCTCCTGTATTGGCAGGTGGATTCTTTACCACTGCGCCACCAGGAAAGCCTTGCTGATGGAAGTAGGGATTGGTATAATCTTCCTCCAGAGCCAATTTTCAGAATAATTTCAAGTTCTTTAAAATGTACAAACCTTTTCCCCCTAGGAACAGAATTCAAACAAGTATTCACAGGTACACGTTTAAGGATGTTTATCATACTATTGTTTATAATGGCAAACAGACCGTAAATGGATGTTGAACAGTTGAAATTTGATTCAGTTATGATACATTCCCTGTGAAATTCTGTGCAGCTACTAAAGATGATAGTATTAATAAATATTAATGTAATTAGATAGAAGTTCTCTGTGCCAACATATGTGGTAGTCTGCCTCTTCACTTTGACCTACTGCAGTCAAGGGTAGTAATTATGGTTGCCTAGAAAACAATCTAGCAATAGTGGAAGATAATAATTGAGCACTCCAGTATCCTAGGCACCAGACTGAACTTTCCTCATGTATCATCTCACTGAAGTTTTCATATTAACCCTACTGAGTAAGAACAGTTTGGAACCTAACTTTACAGATGAAGAAACCAAAGCTCAGAGGAATAAAGTACCTTGTCCAAGATCTTAAATGCAGCAGTAAAGTCAGCCTTTGTAACCTAGTCATTTGACTTCAGAGCCTGCTTTCTGAAGCTTTGGGCCAGACTGCCTCTCTATAAACTATCTTTGGATTCTTCTTCCACTGGTAGATTGTGGAAACTCCTTCACATCCTTTCCTGTAACTGCACACTTATTCAAGAATACTTTGGCCTGGGACTATGGCAGAGGAATGAGTGGTTCACTCTTTAATATAAGAAACTAAGAAGATCAGTCGCTCAGTCGTGTCCGACTCTTTGCGACCCCATGAACTGCAGCACGCCAGGCCTCCCTGTCCATCACCAACTCCCAGAGGTCACTCAGACTCACATCCATCGAGTCAGTGATGCCATCCAGCCATCTCATCCTCTGTCGTCCCCTTCTCCTCCTGCCCCCAATCCCTCCCAGCATCAGTCTTCCCCAGTGAGTCAACTCTTTGCATGAGGTGGCCAAAATACTGGAGTTTCAGCTTTAGCATCATTCCTTCCAAAGAAATCCCAGGGCTGATCTCCTTCAGCATGGACTGGTTGGATCTCCTTGCAGTCCAAGGGACTCTCAAGAGTCTTCTCCAACACCACAGTTCAAAAGCATCAATTCTTTGGCACTCAACCTTCTTCACAGTCCAGCTCTCACATCTATACATGACCACGGGAAAAACCATAGCCTTGTCTAGGCGAACCTTTGTTGGCAAAGTAATGTCTCTGCTTTTGAATATGCTATCTAGGTTGGTCATAACTTTCCTTCCAAAGAGTAAGTGTCTTTTAATTTCATGGCTACAGTCACCATCTGCAGTGATTTTGGAGCCCTAACTCTTTAATATAGAGGCCGGCAAACTACGGCCAGAGTGCTGATACAGCCTGCTTGTTTTTGTGAATCAAGTGTTACTGCAACCCAGTCATGCTTATTCATTTAGGTCTTGTCTATGGCTTCCCTGGTGGCTCAGATGATAAAGAATCTGCCTACAATGCCGGAGACCTGGGTTCAATCCCTGGGTTGGGAAGATCACCTGGAGAAGGAAATGGCAGCCCACTCCAGTGTTCTTGCCTGGGAAATCCCATGGACAGAGGAGTTGCAGAGTCAGACACAACTGAGCGGCCAACAGTTTCGGTTTCCTGACTGTTTTTGCATTGCTAGGGCAGAAATGAGTGTTTCAACAGAGACCGTATGGCTATTTTTATTATCTGGTCGTTTACAGAGAAAGTTTGTCAGTAGAAATCTGGAGGGATGTGTGCTGTATTAGTTATCATTTTTCTTTCCTTAAAGAGAGTAACTTGGAAGACAAAACAGTGGCTTCTCTGGTGGCTCAGTGGTAAAGAATCTGCCTGCCAATGCAGAAGGCGTGGGTTTGATTCCTGGTCCAGGAAGTTCCCACATGCGTGGAGCAACTAAGTCCACGTGCCACAACTACTGATCCTGTGCTCTAGAGCTGGGAACTGCAACTACGGAAGCCCGTGAGCTACAGTACCCCTGTTCTGCAGTAAGACAATGAGAAACCCATGCAACTAGAGAAAGGCCTGTGCAGCAACAAAGACCCAGCTCAGACAAAAATAAACTTATTAAAAAAAATTTTTTTAAAAAGAGGCAAAACAGCTCAGTTTTAGGATCACTCTCCTGCCACAGGGATCCAGGCCATTGTGGGGTTTTCCAAGGCGGTGAATAAGAATCTATTTCAGGACGACTGAAGGCTCTCTGTGTGCACGCTGACTGGCATTCTCTAACTGGGTCTTAGTTGCCTTGAAACTCTGCCTGCTGTTGCTCCTCTGAGATGGAATGTGTATTCACAAGTGAGGCGCTCCATTAGTCATGGTGCATTTCCTGGGCCCTGGAGACAGGGGCATGACATCACCAAGGGCCAATGAGAAAGGCTTCCCCTGTCCCGAAAGCCCTTGAAGGTCTGTATGGAGTGTGTGTTCTGTTCCTAGCCCTCAGGGTGTGATTTGAGACTGCCTTCCTCATCCAGCCATATTCTGGGCATAGAAGTTGAGCTTCCAGACCCCAGAGGCCAGGACAAGTTTGAAAATCTGCAGAGCTGGAGGCAGATTCCCATTTCGTACTTTTTTCCAGGGCTAAGGTTTTTATTCCCACAGTTTTCCACTCTTAATGACGTTGATACTTTATGTGGGGAAGGGAGGCTGGTGAAAGATGCAGACTGTGTTAGATAAAAGACACTTGGCAGTTAGAGTTTCTGGGTAAGTATAGGTTGGTAACATAGCAAAATCAAAAGCATATTTTGCTGTTTTGTTACATGGCTTTTGTGTGTAGCTTAACATTGTAAAACAACATCTTTTAACAGAAAAGGCTCCTGGCAAAATTAGTGTGGCTCAGAGTAGGGCAAGTACCAAAGGAATTTTACTGAGGGGAATTAGTCACTCATTAAATCTTTTATCTTCAGGAAGAAAAGAAACTTTTCTTTTCCAATTCTTCTTTCTTAGAATTTAAGCATTTTAGGTATACCCCATGCCAGCACCCCCTCTTCCTAATTTGTGTATTTGTTTATTTATGAGAATGATTTGTGAAATTTAGTCTCAGGGATAACTGTGTACCAGAAAGTTTATTGAAAAAGACTTGTTTTCTTATGGATAACAGCTCAATCTCTTGCTAACAAGTCATAATCGTAAAATTCCCTCTTTAAAAATCATTCAAGGAAACAGGCTCAGGACTCAGGGTGAGGTTATACTGGACAGACTTTTATAGTTTAATTCAGGAATTGAGCCCAAACTTGTGTTTTCCAATCTTCATAGGCAATCTACGGTTGAGTGAGAATGATTCCTTTACTATTTTTTCATGTTTGAACACTTTTTGAGGACATCTAAGAGAAACTCCAGTATTTTGGCCACCTCATGCGAAGAGTTGACTCATTGGAGAAGACTCTGATGCTGGGAGGGATTGAGGGCAGGAGGAGAAGGGGACGACAGAGGATGAGATGGCTGGATGGCATCACTGACTTGATGGGTGTGAGTCTGGGTGACCTCCGGGAGCTGGTGATGGACAGGGAGGCCTGGCGTGCTGCGGTTCATGGGGTCGCAAAGAGTCAGACACGACTGAGTGACTGATCTGATCTGAAGAGAAATTATGAGGCACAGTCATTTTTGTTAGTATGTTACCTGTGGCTGCCCTAAGCCACCCCTACTGCTTAAAAAATAATCCTCATTGTTTCTTCAAAGATGAAGATGATTTTACTTTATTAAATTGTAGGCGCTTTTAAGAATCGCTTGAAACCGTTTGAAGTTATTCCTGTTTTCTAAGAACAAGTATACAGTAGGTAAAGGAATTTCTTCTAGAACTGTGCTGCTGCTGCTGCTGCTGCTAAGTCGCTTCAGTCGTGTCCGACTCTGTGCGACCCCACTGACGGCAGCCCACCAGGCTCCACCATCCCTGGGATTCTCCAGGCAAGAACACTGGAGTGGGTTGCCATTTCCTTCTCCAATGTGTGAAAGTGAAAAGTGAAAGTGAAGTTGCTCAGTCGCGACCCCATGGCCTGCAGCCCACCAGGCTCCTCCGTCCATGGATTTTCCAGGCAAGAGTACTGGAGTGGGGTGCCATTGCCTTCTCCCGTAAAAGAGGGCTGTGTGTGCGCTTAGCTGCTCAGTTGTGTTTTTCGCATTTCAGAGATTCTCCCTTGAAGAACTCTATGCAGTTTAAAATATTAATGATTAAAATTTCCAAACATCTGTGGTATTTTTTCATGATATAGCTTTTATGGGTGAGGAAACTGACATATGGAAGGACTGAATCTCCTATCTTGTGTCATTCATAGAAGTAGATGCTGAATGCATAAATCATTCTTATCAAAACACTTAAGACATTCCTCTGTATCTTTATATGTGGTTGTTCTTATTTTTTCTTTGCTAGCTTCGAGCTTTGCCTCATTAACAACAAATTGTGTTTTTCATAAGCTCTTTGACTGGGACAAAAGAGCAAGTTAGCCTGGGCAGACTGGAGCCAGCCTGGAAAGGGGCCAGTTACTATAGGGGTGAAGGTGTGGGGCCGGGCCTCTGGGGGATCTCCTACTGCCTTGCTCTTGGCAAAAGGACTTGATTCTCCTCAGCCCCATCCCCCAGTTTCTCACACCTGAACTAATATTTTGCCACCTCTCAGGGTTGTCATGAACACCAATGAGTTTCATGTCCAAAAAATGCCTTTTGGAAAGAAGGTCTGTCTTATATAAGTAAGTACACGATTAGTATTGGCCACAGTACCTAGTCACAAGCCTCTTGAGTGGGCAGTAGGTACCCTTGGATGAAGTTAACCAGATCCTCATTTTGCTGAGGACAGACTCTGGAGTGAGGTCTGCTGCTGCCTTGAGAGGACACATCTGGCTTAAAATGTTGAAAGCCAGGTGCTCCTTACAGCAGCTACACAGTAATGTCACTTCACTGCTTCTGTTTTCTGCTAATCTGGGGAGTAGCAGATGCCTCCTTCGGAATCCCTCCCAGAGCCCTGGCATGCCGTGGTGATCATCTCACTAAGCCCTACACTTCTCCCACAAGAAGAAAAGTCTCGAAAGACTAATTCAAAATATGATAGCAAGAAGTCTTGAGAGATAGTCAAATTGGTTTAGGAAAAGTTGAGGATGAGTCATGTTACTGCTAAAGGGATTGGCATCTATTTATCACACTAAACCAAACACTGAAGGAAGAATGTCTTTAGTCTCATTAAGGAACCCAGACAAAAATCCCACTTAATCCATCTTGCTTTTCCTTTTCCTTCAACTCAGCTGGTGTGCAGGTGTAGGGCAGCTTGGCAGAAGCTTTGAACATTTGGAAAAGGGAGTCATTACTGAAAGTCACTGACACACACTTCCCTTGGAATGCTGCTGATGTCATGGAAAACTAGGACCTTCGCAGTAACCCCTAACAACCAGAGCTACAGTAAACAGTAAATGTTACCTCCACCAAGGCATTGGTTTTTAAAGAGTTTTAACAGGCTAGGGCTTGCCAGCCACGACTCATAAAAATGTTCTTATAATTTTACCCTACTCTCTAAAAGCACTGGATAACTGCTGAGGTTTCTCTGCCACTGGGGTATGCAAAGCCAAATGCATGTCAGTTTCAAGGTTCACTATTCAGAATTTATGGTGCTTCTTTTCCATTCCTTTTCATACCCCCTGCCATGCTCACAGGGAGATTTAACACTTTTTCAAAAAAGGCTCTTGTCTTACTGAGTTGCCCCCATTTCTGATGTTGGGGTAAATCTATGTGCTAGCTTTTGCCTGGTGTTTTATTAGCCTAGCGGTTAACCCAATCTGGTTAATTTGTAGCCCTTGATCAATAGGTTATATTCCAACCAATTTGACATAGTTGGTTTAAGTGACACATTGTAGTTCAAATTCTGAGCTAGGTGAGTAACAAGAGAACAAGTAGCCCGTGCTGTCCTATAGATCTGTCAAGAAAGGAAAAGTTTGAAAAAAAAAAAAAAAAAAAGGAAAAGTTAGATATAGACACCAGAAGATCAGGAGGACTTTTCTTCCACGATTGGCTTTCTTTAAGGAGAAGAGTCTGGAGAAATATTACTTTGTAAATAAAACCCAGCATGACTTCTTTTAGACCTGTCCACACAGTGGGAAGAAGCAGAATGCTAGCACTACTCATGCAAGACATTGTCAAAACCATATAACTTACTGTGCAAACGGGATACTTGGGAGAGTGAAAGGGCTCTACTAATAATTACTCCTGGGACAATGGGAATAAACCTGGACTGTCCCAAGCAAAGCAGGCATATGGTTACCCTTATCACTGTACCAAAATCCAAGCCCAGTCCCTTTGAGGAGGCAGTCTTCATAGTGCCAGAGAGAGTAGACCCAACCTGGGTTATCTCAATTCCAAGAAGACAAATCCACTCCTAGAATTAGTGGCCTAGATAAGGAACTCTCTTACTGAAAAATTTCCCTAAGTTAAAACCTCAAGTAGAGTAAGCACTAAGATATCTGTTAAATAGACAGAAGGAGGGAAAGTTAGCTAATTTAGCTAGTTATTGAAGTCTCCAGCCCCCAAAATAGAGGGCATTTATTACATCTTTAAAATACCACAGATAGGTCTTCAGTTCAGTTCAGTCGCTCAGTTGTGTCCAACTGACTCTGTGCGACCCCATGAATCGCAGCACACCAGGCCTCCCTGTCCATCACCAACTCCCAGAGTTCACCCAAACTCATGTCCATCGAGTCAGTGATGCCATCCAGCCATCTCATCCTCTGTTGTCCCCTTCTCCTCCTGCCCCCAATCCCTCCCAGCATCAGAGTCTTTTCCAATGAGTCAACTCTTCCCATGAGGTGGCCAAAGTACTAGAGTTTCAGCTTTAGCATCATTCCTTCTAAAGAAATCCCAGGGCTGATCTCCTTCAGAATGGACTGGTTGGATGTCCTTGCAGTCCAAGGAACTCTCAAGAGTCTTCTCCAACACCACAGTTCAAAAGCATCAATTCTTCGGTGCTCAGTCTTCTTCACAGTCAAACTCTGACATCCATATGTGACCACAGGAAAAACCATAGCCTTGATTAGATGAACCTTTGTTGGCAAAGTAATGTCTCTGCTTTTGAATATGCTATCTAGGTTGGTCATAACTTTCCTTCCAAGGAGTAAGTGTCTTTTAATTTCATGGCTGCAGTCACCATCTGTAGTGATTTTGGAGCCCCCCAAAATAAAGTCTGACATTGTTTCCACTGTTTCCCCATCTATTTCCCATGAAATGATGGGACCGGATGCCATGATCTTTGTTTTCTGAATGTTGAGCTTTAAGCCAACTTTTTGACTCTCTTCTTTCACTTTCATCAAGAGGCTTTTGAGTTCCTCTTCACTTTCTGCTATAAGGGTGGTGTCATCTGCATATCTGAGGTTATTGATATTTCTCCCGGCAATCTTGATTCCAGCTTGTGCTTCTTCGATAGGTCTTAGGAATCATGAAAAAAGTGAAAGTGAAGTTTCTCAGTCATGTTCGACTCTTTGTGACCCCATGGACCGTAGCCTGGCAGGCTCCTCTGTCCATGGAATGCAGGCAAGAATACTGGAATGGGTTGCCATTTCCTTCTCCAGTGGATCTTCTTAACCCAGGGATTGAACTCGAGTCTCCCACACTGTGGGCAGAATCTTTACCACCTGAGCTGCCAGAGAAATCCACGAATGCTGGAGTAGGTAGCCTGTCCCCTCTACAAGGGATCTTCCTAACCCAGGAATCAAACTGGAGCCTCCTGCATTACCAGCTGAGCTGCCCAGGAAGGCTGGTTTTAACCTTTGTGACTTGCTAAATCAAAGCAGCTGAATTTGACATAAGTTCAATATAGTTTCCTTCAAGAATTAACTCATATTTCTAGATTTGAGATACCCTGTGGATATTTTTTCCATGCTTTTTTTCCACCCAGGACACTGTAGAGTTCAACAAGAGACCTCTTTAAAAAAAAATTTTTTTTTTAAGTGTTTAATTGGAGGATAATTGCTTTCCAGTGTTACATTGGTTTCTGCTATACAACAAGGTGAATCAGCCATAGGTATATATATGTCCCCTCCCTCTTAAACCTCCCTCCCACCCCCTGCTTCATCCCACCCCTCTAGGTTGTTACAGAACATTTGATTGGGCTCCCTGTGTCGTGTAGCAACTTCCCACTGGCTATCTATTTTAATATGGTAATGTATGTATGTGAGTGCTACTCTCTCAATTCATCCCCTCTGCCTTCTTCTGCCTGCTGTAAGTGACCTCTTCTGAATTAAGATGTCAGTTGGGAGATGGGCACATACAGGCTTCACCTTAACGACCATAACAACCCCTGTAATGCCCTTGTTGGTGTCCTGTATAAAACTACAGATGGTGCCAACTACAGCCAGTTCTTCGTGTTTCCCACTATTTGCCAACCCAGAGCCTCTTTTCCCTCCAAGGGCAACTGAGGTCTATGTTGACGTGACTGAAGTCCCTCCGCAGGGTGCCTCTGGGGCCCTTCACAGTAACTGTGTGGTGATAGTTACCATGTTCAAGGTGACGTGGGCATTTTCTGGAATGTCGACAGTCTGTTGAGAATTGACTTCATTCTTACAGTAGAAGCAGCAAAGGGAGGTATTTTTGTTTTTATGTTTTAAATTCATTTTAATATGGTTTCTGTAGTACTGAACAAAAATTTTTTTCTCAAAAACAAATCTGAGAAAAAATGATAGACTGCTTTGTTAATGTACTTGTAAACTGACATTCAGTGGGCCCTGCATATCCACAGATGTGGAACTTGCCATTTCATATAAGGGACTTGAACATTTGAGGATTTCGGTGTCTGCGCAGGATGTCCTGGAACTAATTCCCTGTGGATGCCAAGGGGCCATATTTCCACCCATCCCTCCACACTCACAAACTCCTTTTCAGAATCAGAACCTTTAAAGCCTTTAAAGGTTGGTTACTTTTTTCTGAGAATGTGATTTTTCTCAACATCAGAAATTATTTGTTTTGGCAAAAAGGGAAAAATTCCATTATATATTATATATATATATGTGCGTTTGTGTGTGTGTATATATATATGCACACCACATCTTCTTTGTCCACTCACTTGTTGATGGACAGTTAGGTTGCTTCCATGTCTTGGCAGTTGTAAATACTGCTACTGTGAACATTGAGGTGCATGTATCTTTTTGAATTAGTGTTTTTTTCCCCCAGATATATACCTAGGAGTGGAATTACTGGGTCATTTGATAGTTCTGTTTTTAGTTTTTTTAAAACCTCCATAGCATTTTCCACTGTGGCTACAACAGTTCAGATTCCCACCAATAGAAGGCTCCCATTTCTCCATATCCTTGCCAACTTTTGTTACTTGTGTTCCTTTTGAAGATGGTCATTCTTACAGGTATGAGGTAACAACTCATTTTGGTTTTGATTTGCGTTTCCCTGTTGATTAGGAAACTGACCCATCTTTTCATGTGCCTGTTGGCTGTCTGCATGTCCTCTTTGGAAAAAATGTCAATTCCGTTCTTCTGCCCATTTTTTAATTGGATCGTATGGGGTGTTTTATAATGTTGAGTTGTATGAACTGTTTATATATGCTGGATATATATATCTCCACATATGGATATATATGTTGAATATTATATATAAAAATATAAGTATATATATATATATATGAAACCTCTTATCAGTCATATTATTTGCTAATATTTTCTCCTATTAAGTAGATTCTCTTTTTGTTTTATATATGGCTTCCATTGCAGTATGAAAGTTTCTAATTTTAATTAGGTCCCATTTGTTTATATTTTTTTGGATCCATCTCCTAAAACAAAGAAATAAAGATATTCTGCTTGGTTTTAGGTTAGTCTTTTTTCTGAGTGCAGTTAGTTATATATCTCCAAGTCTCTTTTCCTTAAGACCTAACATTTTGGATAGTTACTTACAAAACTTATATGAAATTTTAAAATAAGTAAGCAGAGAGAATATATCACAGTTCTTATCAAGTTCTCTTTTAAAAAGGGCTTGAAAAAAACTTAAAAAATAAAAAGGTTTGGTGGGGGAAGATTAGTATTTTGTCTGAGATGGAGTCCTAAAGGAACACTGATATTTGTGGACAGGGAGGGCACTGACTGGATGCAATGGGAAAACTGGATATTTGTCCTGACTTTTGCTGTTTTCTAAATATTAGTATGATTTCAGCAGGTTACCCTGCTTTCCTTAGGTACTCTTCGTTTCCCCATCTGTAAAATCAGAGTGCATTAGATGGTCTTAAAGGCCCTTGCAGATCATCTTACTCTATAGCTTGTATTATACTGTCAGGACTTCTTGAAGTCCTTAGTTGACAAATAAGGTTTGGGCGGAAATGACAGAGTCTTGAATAACCAAAATGGATTTTGTCTACACGCATGTGCTAATCCCCAAAAGAAGAAGAAAATGCAAACGAGCCAGGGGCCGAACACGAAAATGGTGACATTGAGAACATTGAAGCAGACAGCTGAAAGCTCCATTTCCTGGCCTGCATGAGAAAAGCTGAGACTGCCAAAGCCTCCAGGCAATCAAGGCCAGAACTTTGGCTCACTCTAATTTTGAGCTACCCCCATACCACACACACAAACCACACAGGAAAATTGTCTCTCTCCCTTCATATTTGTGCATTTTGGCTATACTTCTATTTATGCCAACTTCTTGCCTAATCCCCTTCTTCCAGCTGTCACTGTATTCTGCCTGCTGCTTTCTGGGGCTTTGGAAAGCAGCTGCAGTTGTCAGTGAAGGCCCAGAGGTGGTGGCCTTGGCAATGGGGCGTTGTCAGGGTGTGTGGACTCTGTAAGAATCCACAGTCACTTTTACCTGGTTTATAGGCAGTTTGAGCAGTGTTCTCACGCTCCTTCTTTGGCAAATGTCCGAACTGATGGCTTTAATTTTTTCCTCTCCTCTCTTTGGGGGAGATTTTTCCTCCCTCTGCATTCCTCAGGCTTTTTGTCTGCGAACATCCTATGGAAGGTTTGGTTTGTCTCAGGTTCTCTGCCCATCTTCTTCTTCTTTTTGCCTTTTTTCCACATAAAACATATTTATCTATCGGGAGAGCTTGAGTTGGATAGCCAGAGCTTACAAGCCTAGAAATTTGACCTCTTCTCATTTCTGACAGTGTATCCCAAGCCATTAGGTCCCCCAAGGCCCAGAGAGCTCTTGGCTGGTCGCTGTCCATCCAGCCCCAGTTGTGGGAGTGGCTAGCTTTGGTGTTCTTTCACCTCTGGCTTTCAGTGTTTCCCACTGAGCTTGTCTGCATACACCTCATGCTGGCTCTTAGTGATGGCGAATGAGCAAAGAGACACTTGGTTCTCATCATTTTAGAAAACTGAGCAAGAATCAGGAAATCTGCTTGAAGAATTTTGGCTGAATATAAGAAGTCATGAAGGTTTTAAATCATTTCAGCATGCACAGACTGACCTTGCTGGCCTGAATATTGAAAGCAAAACACAGCAAAACTGCCTCACAATCATCTTTTGCTGATAAGGAGAGCTTCTTCAGGTCCAATGGGTTGTTCTCTGCCACTCTGGAAATGCCATTAACTATCTTGCCTCCTACTTGACAGAACCAATTCACACAGTTGTTTATATAAGAAGAACTTTACATAGTTTTCAGAAACTAGTGTAAAAAGCAAAACTCAAAATGTGTCTGTATTTGTATGATTTTTGTATTTTATTTCAAGGAATTTAAATGTTAGGTATGTTAAATTTAAATAGATGAGTCTATTTGATAAAATCCTTTGGTGATAGGATTCTGTTTAGCTTAATAGGAACTATGTCAAGTCTTTTCATTCATGTTGGGAATATAATATCAATATTACAAAGCCATTTTCTTTCAATTCTACCTGACTTTTTCTCAGTCCTGGACTTACTTGATAATATTGTTTCTTATGCCCAGTTAACCCTTTTCTCATTCATCCTTTGATCCAGTCCACATTTTTTGTGCTGTCTATAATTCATAGAGTTATAGTTTGATAAAGCGTTAGTGTTGGAAGGGCCCTTAGATGTTAACTACCCAAACTTCATTTCAAAGAGAAAAAGCCTACAAAAGGAACAGGATTAGGCCAAGGTCGCATACCTGCCAGAGCTTAGACTCACAAGTATTTTTCCATTATACTACTCCAGACTCCATGTGTCAGGAATTTTCCAAATCACTAGACCAGTAATAACTGCTTCAACAGCCAGGGAGTGCATCCTCCTGGAAAGGGCAGAGAGTAAATTAGGCAAGTAATAAGTTTTTAGGGACTCTGTTTCTTCTTCTGTAATATGGGAATAATAGTAATAGTTTAGAGTTATTATGAATATTGCATTATCTGATCTATATAATATGCCTGTTATACATGTGTTCAACAAATTATTATTATAAAACTCTACATATCATAGGGAAATGTTATATCATATATGTAAATAATAATTTATTAAAATAGGAACTTTATAATTGGCTAATCTGAGCGTCACTTCTTCAATATTCTCCTAAATTTAGCATTAAAATATGAATGGGGTGAGTTGTCTGGAAATGAATTCCTGAAAGTTATTTATACCATGACAGTGATTCATGTATTTCCCTTTTCTTTATGGCTTTCATCTGTACTTAGCTGCAGCGTATCTTGTCCAAAAATTTTTGTGCAAGTTGAACTTAACTTAGGAAGACGTCTGGAGCATCCTTGGGTTTGGCCCCTGGTTTTCATTTAGATAAACACTAGGGTATAAATCTAGAATATAAGCTATATGGAATGTTATATTCATATTTTTGAGAAGCTTGAAATATTTACTGTTATCCTGAAACTCAGAGAGCTGTGTGATGAACAGCTTTGATGTGAAGTTATACGTACTTGTTTGGAGAATAGGCTGAAGTTATGTTCAACATAAAGGGGTCCAAGATCATTATGTTAAAAGGAAGTAAATCGATGTTTTTACTGTTGTCCTTGTTGAACCCTATGGCATGGAGAGGAGGAATGAGTTAGGAAACAAAAGCTAAGACTGAATTAGCAAAGGCCGGAAGCAACAAAAGAAGGTTTGGAAGCTTTAGAAGGAGTGATTCAGGGGAATTTCAGTTGAGGGCCTCTTGGGTTGCATTGATGTCGTTCGCTGACTGGAATGCACTTAAGTTTGAAGTGGATGGAAGGACCTTGAGAAACTAGACAGAAAGAATTTTGTTTCTTTAATAAAGAGAGGGCTTGGGATAAAGAGCTTTGGCTTAGATTTTAGAGAAATTAAGTGCAACTAGAAAGAGACACTATTTGCTTTCCTCCATATGGAACCCTTCATTGCTTAGGTACTTACAAATCCATGTAATTTGGTCCATAACTATGATTAGATACACAGAAATGTAGATGCTTTTTTTAATTGCTTTTTCAGTAAGGTGAAAGTGAAAGTGCAGCAGTGGTAGCGAGCAGAATGGATATTCCTTGTGCGCGTTCCTATCTACTGTCGTATGTTAGGTTAAAAGCCTTAGCCTGGCAGTTTCTTAAAAGTAGACATGAGTTTGGAGGAATATTATAACCGAATATGAGCAGGAAGTAGAAGGTGCTATTTTGCTCTAGTTTGGGTTCATCCAGATGGGATCAAACCAGAGGAATTTGGCAAGCATTGGGACTCACCACTTAGAACCGCACTGAAATAGTTGTGGTAGCAAAAGAATTTCTCCAGGAGACTTATTCCACTTGAGGCATAACAGCCAGAGATTCCTGACCCTTAAGGGGAGTGTGCCAAAGTTGATAAATTTTAGTACAATCAACTGAAGTCTATAAACTCAGGAGAAATGGTTCACTTAGATGATACCGGGCCTGCATTGTTTCCTTGATTTTCACACAGAAGACATACTGTGAGAAAAATGTTTCTATAATCCACTGTTTAGAATTAGCTCCTCCCTAATATTATGTCCTTTCCTTGGGATTTATTATATTGCAATTCAATAAATGAGACGAGTCTAAAAGAATTTAAGAACTTGTGTTTGACTTCTGTATTTGTGAAATTCTGACATATTAACCTTATCTTTTTCTTTTTTTAAGACTTTCTGGAAGAGCTCTTTGTGGTCTAAAATTTACCTTCCCGTTTAATTATTCTCTGAGGCTTTTTATACCCTGGCAATGTGAACTACACTTCATCACCATTGGTGTTGCTTATCCCTTGTCACCTGACATCTATCCCTGTATTGTTCAATTGTATCCCCTTCAAGTGCCCAGTCCACTGACTTAACATACCTTAGGTTTTCATTAAATATTTTTTTTATTTAGTGGTGAATGAGGAAGTATTTCTTTATATTTGAAACAACTGGCTATTGTGGAGAAAGCACAACAGGAAGGAATTACTGTGAGTAAAGAGTCAAACAAGAGACTAAAAATGAGAGTGTTAAAATTTTTTAACAGCTCTGTTGAATCATAATTGACAGTAGGCAGCACATCTTTAATGCAATTCAATAAGATTTAACATATGTATACACCCATGAAGGCATCACCATGGATAATGAACATGTCCATCATCCCCAAAAGTTTCTCTGCGGCTGTTTTAATCCATTTCTCTCATCCTTCCCCACCTTACCCTCTTCAAGCAAACCACTCATCTGTTTTTGTCACTATAGTTTTCATTTTCTAGAGTCTTCTATAAACAGAATCATTTAGGGTAAACTCTTTGGGTCTAGCTTTTTCACTCAGCTTAATTATTTTGAGATTTATCCATGATGTTGCATGTATCACTATTTTACTCATTTTAAGTAGTATTCCATTGTATTCATATAACACAATTTACTTATCCAGTCACCTAGTGATGGATATTTGGGGTTCTTTTCCAGTTTATGGATATTATAATTAAAGCTACTATGAACACTTGACTACAAATCAGAGGTATGCTGTTTTGTTTTTTTCTTCCCATGGATAAATTCCCAGGAGTATAATGGTTAGATCACAGGATGGTGTGTGTTAAGCTTTGTAAAAAACTGACAAAACTATACCAGAGTGTCTATACCTTTTTGCATTTCTACCAGCAGTGAAATAGAGTTCCTGTTGCTTCACATACTTGCCAGCATTTGATAATGTCAGAGCTTTGCATCTTATCCATTCTAATAAATGTACCGTGATATCTCATTATTGTTTTAATTTTCAATTCCCTAATGACATATGAGGTTGAGCATCTTTTAAATAAATACTTATTTGTCACTTGTATGTCTTATTTGGTAAGATGTCTATTCAAATCTTTTACCCATTTTTAAATCAGATTGTTTAAAAGTTGTTTGAGTCCCTTGTATATTTTGGATATGAATCCTTTATCACTAAGTGTTTTGTAAAGTTTTTGTCTCAGTCAGACAAGCCATTTCATTCTCTTAACAGTGTCTTTGCTAAAGAAATTTTCAATTTTAGTGAAGTCCAGCTTGACAATTTTTTCTTTCATGGACAGAGCTTTTGCTGTTATATCCAAAAACTCATTGCCAAGCTCAAAGTCACCTAGCTTTTCTCCTGTATTATTTTACCTTCCAGAGTTCTGTGACTTTGTATTTTATATTTAGTTCTATCATCCACTTTGAGCTAATGTTTGTAAAGGGTGTAAGCTAAGTGTCTAAATTCATTTTTTAAAATGTGGGTGTTTGACTGTTCTAGCACCATTTGTTGAAAAGATGATCCTTCTACATTGAATTGCCTTTTGCTCCTTTGTCAAAATGCAGTTAACTGTATGTGAGTCTATTTATAAGCTCTCTCTTTTCCATTGATCTAGTTATCTGTTCTTTCACTCATGGCACATTGCCTAGATCACTGTAGCTTTACAGTAAGTCTTGAAGTCAGGTCGTTTCAATCCTCCGGTTTTGTTTTTCTTCTGTATTGTGTGGACTACTATGAGTCTTTTGCCTTTCTTTATAAGCTTTATTATCAATGTGTCCTTATCCATAGGGCAACTTATGGGGATTTGAGGAAGACTATTGAGACTATTGGGTCTTCCTATCCATGGAATGTGTCTCCATTTATTTAGATCTACTTTGAGTTATGTCATCAGAGTTTTATAGTTTCCTCATATAGAGCCTAAGTATTTATACCTAAGTATTTCTCTCCCTCTCTCTTTCAGTGGCAGTATAAATGGTGTTGTGTTTCTAATTTCAAATTCTAATTGTTTATTGCCGGTATGAGTGAGTAATAGACGCTCAGTCATGTCTCACTCTTTGCAACCTCATGGGCTATAGTCTGCCAGGCTTCTCTGTCCATGGGACTTTCCAGGCAAGAATACTAGAATGGATTGTCATTCTCTTCTGCAGGGGATCTTCCTAACCCAGGGCTCAAACCCAGGTCTCTCGCATTGCAGGCAGATTCTTTACCAGCTGAGCCACCAGGGAAGCCCACCAGTATATAAGGAAGCAATTAAGTTTTTACATTAATGTATCCCATCTTCCTTTGGATTAAGTATTTTTTATGATTCCATTTTATATCCTTTATTGTCTTGTTACCTATAATACTTTATTTGTTTTTTGTGGTTACTTTAGAATTTATATTATACATCTCAAGTTATCACACTCTAGCTGCTGTTATGCCGCTTCACATATAGTATACAAATGTTATAGTACACAAGTTGGAATCAAGATTGCCGGGAGAAATATCAATAACCTCAGATATGCAGATGACACCACTCTTATGGCAGAAAGTGAAGAGGGGCTAAAAAGCCTCTTGATGAAAGTGAAAGTGGAGAGTGAAAAGGTTGGCTTAAAGCTCAACATTCAGAAAACGAAGATCATGGCATCTGGTCCCATCACTGCATGGGAAATAGATGGGGAAACAGTGGAAACAGTGTCAGACTTTGTTTTTCTGGGCTCCAAAATCACTGCAGATGGTGACTGCAGCCATGAAATTAAAAGACGCTTACTCCTTGGAAGGAAAGTTATGACCAACCTAGATAGCATATTCAAAAGCAGAGACATTACTTTACCAACAAAGGTTCGCCTAGTCAAGGCTATGGTCTTTCCTGTGGTCATGTATGGATGTGAGAGCTGGACTGTGAAGAAGGCTGAGTGCCGAAGAATTGATGCTTTTGAACTGTGGTGTTGGAGAAGACTCTTGAGAGTCCCTTGGACTGCAAGAAGATCCAACCAGTCCATTCTGAAGGAGATCAATCCTGGAATTTCTTTAGAAGGAATGATGCTAAAGCTGAAACTCCAGTATTTTGGCCACCTCATGCGAAGAGTTGAGTCATTGGAGAAGACTCTGATGCTGGGAGGGATTGAGGGCAGGAGGAGAAGGGGACGACAGAGGATGAGATGGCTGGATGGCATCACTGACTCGATGGATGCGAGTCTGAGTGACCTCCGGGAGCTGGTGATGGACAGGGAGGCCTGGCGTGCTGTGGTTCATGGGGTCGCAAAGAGTCGGACACGACTGAGCGACTGATCTGATCTGATCTGATACATTTTATTTATACATGTTATACTTAAATTATGAATCACATGTAAAGTTTTGTTTAGGCAACCAATTTTATTTAAAATATATGTAAGTAATAAAATATCTTATATACTTACCTGCTGCGCTGCTGCTAAGTCACTTCAGTCATGTCCAACTCTGTGCAACCCCATAGACGGCAGCCCACCAGGCTTCCCCGTCCCTGGGATTCTCCAGGCAATAACACTGGAGTGGGTTGCCATTTCCTTCTCCAATGCGTGAAAGTGAAGTTGCTCAGTAGTGTCCAACTCTTCACGACCACATGGACTGCAGCCTACCAGGCTCCTCCATCCATGGGGTTTTCCAGGCAAGAACACTGGAGTGGGGTGCCATTGTCTTCTCCATATACTTACCTGCTGCTGCTAAGTCGCTTCAGTCGTGTCGGACTCTGTGCGACCCCATAGACAGAAGCTCACCAGGCTGCCCCGTCCCTAGGATTCTCCAGGCAAGAATACTGGAGTGGGTTGCCATTTCCTTCTCTAATGAATGAAAGTGAAAAGTGAAAGTGAAGTCGCTTAGTTGGGTCTGACTCTTAGCGACCCCATGGACTGGAGCCTACCAGGATCCTCCGTCCATGGGATTTTCCAGGCAAAAGTACTGGGGTGGGGTGCCATTGCCTTCCCCTATATACTTACCTAGTAGGTATCATTTTTGTTGTTCTTTATTCCTTTGTATAGATCCAGATTTCAATTTGATGTTATTTTCCTTCTACCTGAAGGACTTACTTTATTATTTCTTGTAGTGTAGGTCAGCTGGTGATGAATTTTTTTAGCTTTTATATGTTTAAAGAGCTCTTTATTTTACCTTTGTTTTTGGAAGATAGTTTTCCTGGGAATAGAATTCTCAGTTGAGTTTTCTCTCTCAGTTTTTTGAAGTTGTGCTACTGTATTTTTACTTTCATTGTTTCTAACTAGAAACTGCACTTATTTTTGTTTCTCTGTATATAACACATCTTTTTCTCTTGTTCCTTTTTCTTTCTTTTCACTCATTTCGAGCAACTTAATTATGATGTACCCTTATGTCATTTTCTTATGTTTTTTATGTTTGGGATTTGTTGAGCTTTTTGATATTTGGAGTTACAGTTTTTATCAAATTTGACAAAATCCTGACCATTATCTTTTCAGAAGTTTTTCTTCTCTTTTACTTCTTTTCTCCTTCTTGGAGACTCCTATTACACATATAGTAAGCCACCTAGTATATTCAAAAGCAGAGACATTATTTTGCCAACAAAGGTCCGTCTAGTCAAGGCTGTGGTTTTTCCAGTGGTCATGTATGGATGTGAGAGTTGGACTGTGAAGAAAGCTGAACGCTGAAGAATTGATGCTTTTGAACTGTGGTGTTGAAGAAGACTGTTGAGAGTCCCTTGGACTGCAAGGAGATCCAACCAGTCCATTCTGAAGGAGATCAGCCTTGGGATTTCTTTGGAAGGAATGATGCTAAAGCTGAAACTCCAGTACTTTGGCCACCTCATGCGAAGAGTTGACTCATTGGAAAAGACTCTGATGCTGGGAGGGATTGGGGGCAGGAGGAGAAGGGGACAACAGAGGATGAGATGGCTGGATGGCATCACCGACTCAATGGACATGAGTTTGTGTGAACTCCAGGAGTTGGTGATGGACAGGGAGGACTGCAATTCATGGGGTTGCAAAGAGTTGGACATGACTGAGCGACTGAACTGAACTAAACTGAATTGAAACCACCTCAGGTAGTCTCATAGCTCAATGTGCTCTTTTCATTTTGTTGATTTTTTTTCTGCATTTCATTTTAGATAGTTTATGTTGCTATCGCTTCTGCCATTAATCCTATCCAGTGTATTTGTCATCTCATATATTGTAGTGTTTATCTATAAAAGTTTGATTTTGGATCTTTGTGCTATCTCTATTTAACTTTTCAAACATACAGAATATAGTTAAAATAAGTATTTTAATGTTCTTGTCTACTCATTCTAGCATTTATGTCAGTACTGAGTCCATTTCAGTGACTGATTTTTGTCCTTATTATAGGTCTCAAGTTTGCAGTTTCTATACATATTTAGTTATATTTGATTAGATGCTAGACATTTCATTTCATGCTGGACATTAGATGCTAGAAGTTTCACCTTCTTGGGTGCTGTATTTTTTTGTACTCGTGTAAATGTTAAGCTTTGTTTTGGGATACAGTTGAATTATTTGGAAACAGTTTGATCCTTTTGTATCTTGCTTTTAAGATTGGGGGTCAGGGTTGGGGCAGAACCACAACCATTTGTTTTAAACCTAATTATTCTTCCCTATCAAGGCAAGATCCTCCTGTATCCTCTATTCAGTGCTGCATGAAATTTACAGTCTGGTTGATGAGGAGTAGGCATTATGCCTGGCTTTGTGTGAGTACCAGGCACTTGTCTCTTTACTCCTATCAAATCTTTTTTTCTACAGCCTCAAGCAGTTTTCTCACATGCATGTATTGAGGGAGATTCTCCACAGATCTCTCTTGAGAACTGTAGCTGCCGTGTTCTTCCCAGGTCCTAGGCTTCATCTTGTCAACTTTAGGGGTCTGCTTGACTCCATCGGGGCTCTATCTCCATGTATCATAGCCTAGAAATTATTTCAGGGCAGTATGCTGGGGCAATCATAGAGTGTTCTTTGTTTTTCTATCTCTAAGGGATCACTCTTTTCTCATTGCTTGATGTCCAGTGTCTTGAGAGAGAGGGAGGGAGAAAGTTGTTTCATATGTTTTGTCTTAAAACTTTTTTTTTTTTTTTACTATTCTAGGTGGTGGGGTAAATCTGATCCCTATTACTCCATCTTGGTCAGAAGCAATAAAGCTTTTAAGTTTTCAGTGGTGTTTATAAAAATGACCGATAGTAAAACAGGGAGTCTCTAACCAAAATATCCATGGTATTTTTTCATAACTTAAGAAATTGGAAAGAGAATTAATCTCAGAATTATCATCATCTTTTCTTTCTTCCACTCATATCCATCACAAACATTTACACAACAAGATTCGTTGAACAAATAGTCAATCACATCATTCAAGGGGGAAACATTGAATCTGAGAGGAAAAGCCATCACAAGCCACTAGAATTATAAGTTTCAAAGAACATAGTATGTAAAAAGGAAGTCATGTCAAGTGAATTGAGTTGGTATCATAGTACAGTATTATTTTAATTTTTTTATATCAGTAAATAGCTGTGAGATTTTTGGTTTTGTTTGTTTTATTTGTGCTTCACAGGGAAGCCAAGTGATTTTTGCCAAAAAAAGAAGCAGAAAAAAATAAGAAAATGCTAGAGAAATGTAGGTTATCTCTTAGTTATTCTTATAGCCCCTATAATGTCAGCCTAGTCAATAAATGTTTGCAAAAACCCAACTAGAATGTGATAAGGTAGTTGCTGTAGCTGCTTTCTCTTTTCCTACTTTTGTAAAAGTAGTAAAGTTCATGGATAAACGATAGTAATTAGCATGCAATTGTGAATCTAGGTTGCAATTTGCAAGTGTGAGTTTCAAATTGACTAGGCCCTCAGAACAGAAAGACCCTTCTAAGACTGGTACATAAAGACTTAGAGTTCATCTTCCCAGTTTATATGACTAATTAGCACTTAGGGTTTTCTTCAATAGGGGCTAGTGAAGTAAGACCTAAATAATATCTCGTAAGATCTTTTTTTTTTATTTCTATCTGTACTTCTTAGAAGAGTGGCTTGTTGAATTGGAACGGAAAAATTAAACAGATTTTTAAATGAAGCCTTGACATACTGGCTGCTTGCCTGCTCTATTGGGACAACTCTGGTTCCAGGGAAAGAGAATGCTTTTTTTTGTTTATTTGTTTGTTTCCAGACAATTTCCTGCGTCATCACATTTTTTGTGAGAGCCAAGTGTTTGAGGTTGATGATGTTGACAGAGCCCTTGGAGAATCGAAGGAGTTCATCTCCACAGAGAAAAGCTTTTGTATTTCAAGTTCTGAAATCCCAGAATATTTTTCAATAGCATTGTTATTGCTAGCTTTTTATGTCTCTCTATGGGAGAAGACTGATCTCCCTTTTATCTAGTCATCAGCTTTTTAGGTGGATTACTCTTATAAGTCAAGAAGGCTTTTTAGAAAAACTATTTCTCTTGGTATTTATGAAACTCACAACCATGCATCTTGCTCAATTTGAGTGTGTTTGGCTGGTTGTACATGTTGTAATCCCAGAGGCTTAGAGTTTCATTGTAACTATAAATTCTATGTTTATTCATATTTAATTTTCCTATAATAGAATCATTGCATAAATTGGTGATATTTTCTCTTGAAGTATTTGGGAAAATATAAAATATGCTTGAACTATAATGAATTATAATGGCTTCCATTTATTTACAAATTTACTTTTATGAATAATGTACCCAAGACTATTTTTGACAATTTGAAAGCAGAAACTTTTTACATATGTGTGTGTATACAAACACACACACATACACATATGTTTTTCTGGTAACATTTGGGACTCTGACATAAAGGTATAAAGTCTTATTCATAATTGAGTTCTCAATCTGGTTCCATACCATCTCTGATTCAAATAGAATGTCACAGTTTGTAAAAGACTTACCTTTGGTAGCTGAGGTGGTGATTTTGGAGAAATGGTGGTAGAGGGGGAAGTGTTAGGTACAGAAATATTTTTCTAACATCTATTATATGCCAAGTGCTGGGCCAGACATCTGTACGTTATCCTTTTATAAACTGTCATTTCTGAATCTCAGAAAATGACCTGATTAGATGGGATTTATACAACTAGAAAATCTTATTGTTATATCTTTTTTAAGTTAGACCTATAAAAGAGTATTAAAAATTCTTTTAATAGGAGTGCTTCTTTTTCTCTGCTTCAGATTTAAACTGTTATTCTATAAGCTAATCAATAGAGAGGTAGTTAATATTTTAAAGCATGTTATAGGAAAGGCATGGCATTATGAAAAATGGAGACACTGAATAAAATATAATGAATAGTAGGTATGAAATCAGGTAGTCTGAGAACTATAGAATTAAAAATAATCTTAGAAATCACTTGGACCATATATTTCACCTGACAGACTAGAAAATTGCTGTCCTTACTGGGCTGGATGAAGCTCAAGCTGAAATCAGGATTGCTGGGAGAAATATCAATAACCTCAGATAGGCAGATGATACCACCCTTATGGCAGAAAATGAAAAGAAACTAAAGAGCCTCTTGATGAAAGTGAAAGAGGAGAGTGAAAAAGCTGGCTTAAAACTCAACATTCAGAAAACGAAGATCATGGCATCCAGCCACATCACTTCATGGCAAATAGATGGAGAAACAATGGAAATAATGACAGATTTTATTTTCTTGGGCTCCAAAATCACTGCAGATGGTGACTGCAGCCATGAAATTAAAAGTCACTTGCTCCTTGGAAGAAAAGTAATGACCAACCTAGATAGCATATGAGAAAGCAGAGACAGTACTTTGCTGACAAAGGTTCACCTAGTCAAAGCTGTGGTTTTTCCAGTAGTCATGTAGATGTGAGAGTTGGACTATAAAGAAAGCTGAGCGCCGAGGAATTGATGCTTTTGAACTGTGGTGTTGGAGAAGACTCTCGAGAAACCTTTGGACTGCAAGGAGATCAAACCAGTCAATCCTAAAGGAAATCAGTCCTGAATATTCATTGGAAGGACTGATGCTGAAGCTCAAGCTCCAATACTTTGGCCACCTGATGTGAAGAACTGACTCATTGGAAAAGACCCTGATGCTGGGCAAGATTGAAGACAGGAGGAAAAGGGGACAACAGAGGATGAGATGGTTGGATGGCATCACCGACTCGATGGACATGAGTTTGAGCAAGCTCTGGGAGTTGGTGATGGACTGGGAAGCCTGGTATGCTGCAATCCATGGGGTCACAAATAGACACGACTGAGTAACTGAACTGAAGGAACATGTAGCTCATGGCAGACTATTCTCATCACACCCTTCCCATAGACTTTTTTTTTTTTCCTTCCCCCACACCCCATTCCAACCTGCCTTGACAAGACTCAGTGAACAGGAACCATTGTATGAGTCGGAAGGAAAATGCCTTAAATATATAAGTTATAGTGACTTGGTAAGTGCTATAAAAATACTCTGTAACTGAGTTGGAAGTTGCATCATCCATGCCTGTGGCACTATGGACTGGGCCCAAGTGGTATAATTCTCTACTGTAACACTGAAGTAATGTTTGCATCTGCCAAGTAAATAGGTTAGATTTCAAACCCGTGAAATGGCCAGCTGTAATTGTTCAATTCCAGTGAACCACAGGTATATTTTGTTTACTTCTTACTGTCTTCTTTAGGTATGCTGAGCCATCTAATTAAGATTGTGTTCTTATACGAATCTACAAGGTGGGCTGTAAAGTCACTCAATGTATTTGAATGCCTACATATTATACAGCCCTGCTGTCTTAAATTTACAAACTCTTTAATAGAGTATAAGTCCATTTCTGTAGAGAAAACAATAATTTTCATCTACATATGTAATGGTAATGATAGAAATGACATATTGTAGTAATAGAGCATGCTGCTGCTGCTGTTGCTGCTAAGTCGCTTCAGTCGTGTCCGACTCTCTGTGACCCCATAGACGGCAGCCCACCAGGCTCCACCATCCCTGGGATTCTCCAGGCAAGAACATTGGAGTGGGTTGCCATTTCCTTCTGCAATGCAGGAAAGTGAAAAGTGAAAGGGAGGTCGCTCAGTCGTGTCCGACTCTTCGCGACCCCATGGACTGCAGCCTACCAGGCTTCTCCGTCCATGGGACAAGAGTGCTGGAGTGGGGTCCCGTTGCTTTCTCCGAATAGAGCATGAGAAATCAGAAATTTGAGATTCATCTTTTCCCTGTCAATCTTCATTGGATCTGGCTTGAATCATTTCCTTTCTCTTTAGTTTCTTTATCTGCTGAAGGTGAATAATAATACTTTCATTTGCCCCACAGAGGTGCTGGTAGAATGAAAGATAAAATTTTCCAAAGCACTTTGAGCTATTTAAAATAAAGATTATTTGTTTATTTGATTAGTATATTGTTATTTCTTACAACAGTATTTGAATGTAAGTGTTAGAAGAGGCTCAAAAGATTTGGTTGTTTTTCATAACTTCATTTGTAGTAGGTAAGGAGGTGAGTATAATGGTCCGCATCTTATAAACAAAGAAACTAAGGCCCCAAAAGATTTGTTTATTGTGGCACTTAAAATGAATATCCCTTTATGAGAACTGGGAGAAATCAATTAGGGTATAGGCAATAACACTGGCCATGAGTTGATAATTACTGAAACTGTTAATGGGTATGTGGGGGATTATTATACTTTCCTGTACACCTTGTCTGTGTTTGAAAGTTTGCATAATACAAAGTTAAAAATATATTGATTTTAAAAAAAGAATGGCCTCTGTTTTTGTTTACAAAGTCCTTTTCAAGAGCTACTGAGTCCCTTTATCTCCTAGGCCTGGATAATTCTTTATTCATAGGGTTCAGCAAAAAAAATTAACATGCTTGGATCAGAGCACAGGCATTTTAGTTTTTCATATTTAGTGTTTATGTTCTATTTCCTCGGAGCTCAGCTGGTAAAGAGTCCTCCTACAAGGTGGGAGACCTGAGTTCGATCCCTATATTGAGAAGATCCTCTGGAGAAGGGAGAGGCTACCGACTCCAGTATTCAGGCCTAGAGAATTCCATGGATTGTATACATGGGGTTGCAAAGAGTCAGACACGACTGACCGACTTTCACTCACTCTTTTTCCATTGCTTTTTCAGTCACCTGCTACTTTTATCACTTTTAATGGAATCGATTATTTTTAAAGAATTAATAGATTACTTTTTTCTTACACCTATTCCAGATACTTGTTACCTTCTCTTTGTTGTTGTTGATTTTAGATTTTCCTTTTCCTATTTCTGAAAATTGTTGGGAATTATAAGCAGTCACTTATTAACTCAATTATTTTATGCTTCAGCAGACTTGTCAGTGGGTGGGCCGTATGAATTATTTCAGCTTTTAGAGACACAGATCAACCTTGCTACTCCATACCCACAATGGAAAGCTGCTGACCTCCCCACCGTAGGATCTTATAATCAAATGGCATGTGAAACATGTGAGAGTGCTCATATTAAACAAACAAAAACAACCCTCAGCCTGGGTTATTTTCACTGGCAGACTTGAATGCTTAAAACTTGTTATCTCATAGGCTCCTAATAACATGAATGCTGGACTGAAAATGCAACATAATGGTATTTATTTGTTTTTACACATCAAAGAAATTAAATTTAGAATATAATCATAGAACTTTAGAGTTAAGAAAGCTCAATTTATGTGTGAAAAAACTAAAGTCTAGAATGGCCAAGTAATTTTCTGGGTTACGTAACTCAGTACTGGCAGAGCTGGTTAGCTTTCAATTCAGAGTTCTCAACTGGGTTGCCTCTCAAGAGCATTTAGGTCCTTGATGTTGTTTGTGAATACTAGATATGCCTCTGCTTTTTCTATTAATAGCTTAGAAATTTTACTGTTCTGGAATGCCATGATGAGCCATTTTGAAGCCTGGGGCAAAGGAAAAAGTCAATGATGTTGACTCTGCCTTTATTTAAAATTCTGATATTTTCTTCATCACGGATTTTTGGCATTAATTTTGATTTTTAAAATTGTGCATTAAAATGTCATTAATCTTGCTTCTACCTTGATTACCGAGTTTTGCATCTAAGGTAGGTGTCTCACTCAACACACCCTAGTCCCAATCATGATATTTTAATCCACTGTTTAACCCCTCTTTCAGTCTTCTGGAAGTTATTAAAAAAAAGCTATTAATATTAAATTATTATACTCAAAGCAAACCTTTACTGTTGGCCACCTAGAAATGTGGCAACAAAGAAAACAAACCAAATTTGCATGTATTCATTGACATCATAGGAGGTAACTCTAAGCATAATAATTTTTGGCTCCATGAGTTTAAGTTCTTTTAGACTCTATACCGGAGAAGGCAATGGCAACCCACTCCAGTACTCTTGCCTGGAGAATCCCAGGGACAGGGGAGCCTGGTGGGCTGCCGTCTGTGTGGCCGCACAGAGTCAAACACGATTGTCTGACTAAGTCGACATGATTGTCGCTAAGTCAGAAGCGACTTAGCAGCAGCAGACTCTATACCAGTTTATTGAAAAGAACTCAAAGCAATCATGGGTTCTGATCCTTGACTGCATTGTGTTTTTCAGTCTTATATAATGTGTTTGTTTTGATTTTTTTAAAGTGAGAACCAGAGGAAGGAAGCTCTTTATAGGCTTATTGTGTTCATTATTTTACTTGGTCTTTTCAACAACTGTTTGAGATAGGTAATTCATAGGTTAGGACCTTTTTGGTTGCAAGTGATAAAACCTAACTCAACCCTGACTTAAGTAAAAATAAAAGGGAATTCATTAGCTAACGTAACTGAAGAACGTAAGGGGTAGATCGAACTTCAGGTATTTTACATTGTCTCATCAAGGCTTGGTCTCTCTACATCTCTTGACTTTATTTTCCACTGGTTTGATTTTTTCCACACAGAAGCTCCAGGCTTATGGTCCTATTAGCTTAACAACTTCAGGAGAAAGACGATGAATCTTTCCTCTTTCTCCAGCAGAACGCCTCAGAATTGAGTATAATTGGCCCAGCTTGGGTCACATGCCCATCCTTGCACTATTAATTAATACGTAGGACATGCATTTATTTCACTGGTTAGGTGGGCCTCACATGCTCAACCCTGGAGCACAGGAATATAATGAGAGTGGGAAAACTGTTTCCTCCTAAGGAAGAGAGTACTTCTTAACCCCTTCGACCCAAAAGGGATGCTGGAGGGCAAAGACAAATGTCTACTAGGATGTTGTTATACCGTTTCATTAATGAGGAAGCTGAGGCTTAATTAAGTTGATTTTCAGAAGGCTACATAGCTATTGAGTGATAGTCCTAATTCCAGTCTGCGTAACTCTAAAGCCCATCTTCTTTTCTTCATAACTTGTATCCCTAGAATACTGTGCTTCTTCCCTGATGGCTCAGGTGTAAAGCACCTGCCCACCATGTGAGAGATCTAGGTTCGATCCCTGGATGGGGAAGATCCCCTGGAGAAGGGAATGGCTACCCACTCCAGTTTTCTTGCCTAGGGAATTCCATGGACAGAGGAACCTGGCATGGGGCTGAGCAACCAACACTTTCACTTCATGTTCTCCTGAATAAAACTGCAATGGTTGTCCTTCCTTTACTGCAGTTGCTTTCAGCTTGGGTGATTTTGCCTTTAGGGGGAAATTTGGCGATGTCTGGGGACATTTTTTTGGTTGTCAGAACTGAGCAGGAAAGTTGAAGAGATACTGCTGGGTAGAACCCAAGGATGCTGCTGAACATTTGTGCACAGGACAGCACCTCACATGAAGAATCACCCAGCCCCAAACGCCAACATAGTGCTAAGGTTAAGAAACCCTCCTGTATAATAAGGTTCCAGTTCCAAGCTATTACTATTAAGAAAAATTTTGAAAGAAAGGTATGATACAGAGCAAGATTTGAAGGATTCAGACATCTAGGTACAGTTCAGTAGCCAACTGATTCAGAGAAACTTATTTATTTTCATAAAAGCCAATATTAGAATACTGATTTCTCTTATTTAGTGGGTAAAATTGTCATATTAGTGAAGTAAATCAAACAGAGAAAGCAAAATATCTGTGATACCACTTATGTGTGAAATCTAAAAAAAATGATACAAATAAACTTACAAAACAGAAATAGACTCACAGACTTAGAGAATGAGCTTATGGTTCTTGGGGGAAGGGGGTGGGGGAAGTGATAGGGAGTTTGGGATGGACATGTACACACTGCCATATTTAAAGTGGATAACCGACAAGAACCTGCTGTATCACACAGGGAACCCTGCTCAATGTTGTGTGACAGCCTGGATGGGAAGGGAATTTAGGGGAGAAGGGTTTGGTGGGGGTTTTGGTATATTTCTTAGAGTTTTCCTTTTCTTTCATTGAAATATATGATGTACAGTATTATGGTAGTTTCAGGTGTACAACATAGTGATTTAACATTTAAGTACATTATGAAATGAAAAGTCTAGTAACCATCTGTCCCCATCCAAAGTTTCTACAGTATTATTGTTGATATCCCCTAGGCTGTATATTACAACCTGTGACTTACTTATTTTATAACTGAAGTTTGTTCCTCTTAATTTCTTTCATTTATTTCTCTTATTCCCCTGCCCCTTCTCCTCTGGAAACCATCAGTTTCTTCTCTGTATCTGTGAGTCTGTTTCCATTTTTTTAAATTCATTTTGTTTTGTAGATTCCACATGTAAGAAATCTGACTTATTTCATTTACCAAATACCCTCTAGGTCCATCCACATCTTCACCAATAGCAAGATTTCATTCTTTCTATGGCTGAGTATGGGCTTCCCTAGTGGCTCAGTGGTAAAGAATCCACCTGCCGATGCAGGAGACTAGGGTTCAATCCCTGGGTCGGGAAGATCCCCTGGAGAAGGAAATGGCAACCAGTAACCAAATACTCCAGTATTCTTGCTTGGGAAATCCCATGGACAGAGGAGTCTGGTGGGCTTCAGTCCATGGGGGCACAACTTAGCAACTAAACAACAACAGCAGCATTCCTTTGTGTGTATATATATCTGTATACCATGTCATCTTTCCATTCATCTTCCGTTAGACATTTAGGTTGCTTCCATGAATACTGAATAATTTTAAAACAAATATATAAGTTTATTTTAGAAGCCTTTTAAATATTAAAAATAGAAGATTCTATACGAGGGGAAATAATTCTTTTTTAACCTCTCAGCCAAGGCATTTTTTAAAATTATGATGCTAATAGGATATTTAATGTGCTATAAAATGTACAGAATTTTTTTCCCTTTAATCAGCACATGTTTGGGGAAAAAAGGAAGGAAGGCAGAAGAGTATATTTAATATACTGTAGCTGCTAGTTATAGGGGCTTCCCTGGTGACTCAGATGGTAAAGAATCTGCCTGCAGTGCTGGAAACCTGGGTTCAATCCCTGGGTTGGGAAGATCCCCTGAAGAAGAGAATAGCTACCACTCCAGTATTCTGGCCTGGAGAATTCCATGGACAGAGGAGCCTGGCAGGCTATAGTCCATGGGGTCACAAAGAGTCAGACACGTCTGAGGAACTGAGCTGCTAGTTATGGGGCTTAGCACTTCAGAGAAATCAATCTGCTTGTTTAATGACACGGACATACTTCCAACAGTCCACCTCCTTAAGACTGCAAGTGCTTTCTGGATTGTGCAAATCTGAATAACGTAGGAAAGCCGTACTTCTCTAGTCACACCTCACATAGCATTCCAGTAGAGTAATGGAATGAGTAGAGGGATAGTACAGAAGACATTGACAGAGAAGTCTTTAACAATCCAGCAAATCAAATTTATTATTGGAATTGGAAGATTTGGGACTTTTCTCATTTTGCCTGTCATACCAAAAAATTTTTCAGTATCATATTCCAGGTGCCTCACAATTCTGTGCATGCACGGAATTACAGATCCATTTCTCTTTAATTCTTTTCAGCTTCACTGAACCCAAACCAGATCAACAGCATTTTCTCCAATTTCAATCAAATAATTCCTACTTGCCTTGGTATCTCACATGGAAGACCCTCCTTCTGTCTTGCTTTAATCACCTGAGGTCCCTTCAGCCCATGCCTGTCACCCCCTGGTTTGGCTTTGTTTTTTAACTCACCATCCACCCAGCTCTGTGATTGCTTCTTTTGTTCCTTCTGTTTTCTTTTGGCCTCAGTTGCCTCCCCTTTGTTATATTTCCTCAATGCAGATTACTCTTACTTCCTTTTGTGTCCCAAGCCTTATTTGTTGTTGTTGTTTAGTGGCCAAGTCATGTCAGAACTCTGCAAATCCATGGACTGCAGCATGCCAGGCCCCTCTGACAATGAGGCAAGAATATTGGAGTGGGTTTCCACTTCCTTCTCCAGGGGATTTTCTCTCCCCAGGAATCAAGCCTTCATCTCCTGCTTGGCAGGTGGATTCTTTACCACTGAGCCACCTGGGAAGTCCTCAAGCCTTATTTACTGGTTCCATATCCCTGCTGCCGCTGCTGCTGCTAAGTCACTTCAGTCGTGTCCGACTCTGTGCGACCCCATAGACGGCAGCCCACCAGGCTCCGCCGTCCCTGGGATTCTCCAGGCAAGAACACTGGAGTGGGTTGCCACTGCCTTCTCCATTGTGTGAAAGTGAAAAGTCAAAGTGAAGTTGCTCAGTCGTGTCCAACTCGTAGCGACCCCATGGACTGCAGCCTACCAGGCTCATCCATCCATGGGATTTTCTAGGCAAGAGTACTGGAGTGGCTTGCCATTGCCTTCTCTGATATCCCTAGAGATCCCCATTTCTTAGCCTGTGTCCTCACCTACTAAGATGTCTAATGTCTACCCATCTAGCATATTTTAGTAAGGTATGGGTGTATAGCTTACTAAAATATGCTAGATGGGTAGACCTTAGACATCTATAGGGTCACACAGAGTCGGACACGACTGAAGCGACTTAGCAGCAGTAGCAGCAGCATGGGTGTATAGACAAGCCATGTATTCATTGTTCATAAAATCCAATTTGCAATTTCCTGGGAAGTAAGGCAACTACTTATCTTCAAACCACGCAAGGTCTTAGTCTCCAGAATGCAAGTCCTCCTGACATAGTAGCAGGGGTAATAATTGTATGTCTACAAAACATTTTGGGAAAATACTTTTGTAAATGGTGCTGGGTAAAATGTTACACTTTATTAGTATCAGATCAGATCAGTCGCTCAGTCGTGTCTGACTCTTTGCGACCCCATGAACCGCAGCACGCCAGGCCTCCCTGTCCATCACCAGCTCCCGGAGGTCACCCAGACTCACACCCATCAAGTCAGTGATGCCATCCAGCCATCTCATCCTCTGTCGTCCCCTTCTCCTCCTGCCCTCAATCCCTCCCAGCATCAGAGTCTTCTCCAATGACTCAACTCTTCGCATGAGGTGGCCAAAATACTGGAGTTTCGGTTTTAGCATCATTCCTTCCAAAGAACTTCCAGGATTGATCTCCTTCAGAATGGACCGGTTGGATCTCCTTGCAGTCCAAGGGACTCTCAAGAGTCTTCTCCAACACCACAGTTCAAAAGCATCAATTCTCCAGCGCTCAGCCTTCTTCACAGTCCAGCTCTCACATCCATACATGACCACAGGAAAGACCATAGCCTTGACTAGGCGAACCTTTGTTGGTAAAGTAATGTCTCTGCTTTTGAATATGCTATCTAGGTTGGTCATAACTTTCCTTCCAAGGAGTAAGCGTCTTTTAATTTCATGGCTGCAGTCACCATCTGCAGTGATTTTGGAGCCCAGAAAAACAAAGTCTGACACTGTTTCCAGTGTTTCCCCATCTATTTCCCATGCAGTGATGGGACCAGATGCCATGATCTTCGTTTTCTGAATGTTGAGCTTTAAGCCAACCTTTTCACTCTCCACTTTCACTTTCATCAAGAGGCTTTTTAGCCCCTCTTCACTTTCTGCCATAAGAGTGGTGTCATCTGCATATCTGAGGTTATTGATATTTCTCCCGGCAATCTTGATTCCAACTTGTGTTTCTTCCAGTCCAGCATTTCTCATGATGTACTCTGCATATAAGTTAAATAAACATGGTGACAATATGCAGCCTTGACGTATCCTGCTAATTTCCTTGAAAAGAGATGTTCTTGGAGATTTGGAATTTCTTATCTCTCCATTTATATGCATTTTCCTGGTGCTGTCAGAAGTTTACTCCTCCCCACAGTTTTGTGGGATATGTTGGTATTCTCAGTTTACAGAGCAGAGAGAAGAGAGGTCACTTGACTAAACCAGTCATCTGACTTGTTTGGAATTTTACAGCAAGCTAATTGCAGAGTCCTTGAGTTTCCTGGCTCTAGTTCCTGTGATATAAATATAAAATAATTTATTTTGCATTGCTTACTTATATAAATGCCTTAGAGCATTTCCTTTCCTTCAATAAAATTGTAAAAACTCTTACCTGGTAAAGATATTGTTAGTATAGAAAAGAAATGAACTAGGGCCAAGGTTACCTCAATTTGATTACTGCCTCTTCAGCTGACTAGCTCTAAGGGATGTTGGTTCCTAGACTCTCCTTTCAAATTGTGAAAGCTGTACTCATTTTATTCTACACTGGTGATGTCCCTTGAAGTCCTTTAAGAAAAACAAAACAAAACAGAAAACCTAAAGTACAAAGTGTAATTGTTGATTAACTTAAAATGACCCTTGTTTGTGTTGCTAGGGCAGGTGATCCCATGGGTGAGCATTGTGGAGTGTGGTGGGAACCAGCCAGGTCTCAGTAATTTCTTTTGGATTTCTAGGACTGTCTTTCTGTGGAGTTGAAGTGGGGAAACAGCTTGTGGAACTGCTTTTGGTGCTGCCATGAGTGTGTTTGGGAAGAAAAGGGTGCATTCCGATGGTATGTTAGGGGGATGTTAGCTGTTCAGGAAAAATAACCCTTACCAAAGTTAATGGCTCCCACTAGCATTTTCAGTAACATGTACCAGATGTGGGTAGTTAATTATTCTCAGATCTGATAAGTACCTGCCAGCCAAGGCTAATTTTATTTTCAGTAAACAGTGGCCAAAGGTCCTAGCTGTTCATTTGATAGGATAGGGCCTGTTTGCACTTATCTATTAATAAAAGCACAACACTCCTTTAGTTTTCCTTTCCCAGGGCCAGATAAAACATTTCAGACACTCAATGTATTTGTCTTAGTAAATCAGGCAAAGTAAACAAATCTGGTGGATTAACTTGGTAAACAGAGAGTGGTTAAGTGTTACCTTTTGAGTTTAGCTCAATGCCATATAAATAGCATTAATCGCATGGTATTTTCAATAACCTTTATGGAGCAAGACAGAAGAGGCTTTTTTTTTTTTTTTTCTTTCCTTCTTTCAGTCACAAGGGATATGGTGTGTTTCTTAAGTACTTTCAGATGTCCTTCTGTAGGAAGATTTGAAAATCACTTTAAAATGAAATTTATTCTTTTGTCCCATTAATAACGCATTGGGAAGCTTGCACCAGTTAATGTGTGTAAACCTGGAACCCTCCATGGATCATCTTAGAAAGTAAGATTGCACAGTGGCATGTGGGCTTTGCCACAGAGAGATAAGGAACATCTAGAGGTTATTGATTTAGATGGAACAATGGAAAGGGGGACCACCTTTATGGTGGAGAAAGGGGCAGGGAGGCAGAAATTCAGACTTTATTCATCCAAAATTTTTCTCTTGGACAGAGTCCTATTAGGGTCAGGAGTGCTATTTATTTTGTGATGTAGATGCTTGTCTTGTGAGAACTGGCATGAAACAGATCAGTTATTTCATACTAGCCAACAAAGCACCATTATATCAAAGTATCTTCCAGTCACACCAGGCCTGGACTGGATTTGTACTGATGATCATGTGGTATAGATCTCCAGTCTCTCGCCAGCTCTCTGTATCATCTTGTATCCCTTGTTAAACTTTCTTTTTTTAGTAATGATCAAAACCAACTCTCTACTTATACACATACACACACACACATATATATTTTGCATTGGCTTTATACTCAAGGTTGTATGTACTTTATAAAATTCTTTTTAAGTTTTGCATGCTGTAGAATAATTCGCTTAATTTGGTAAACATCATGCATAAGAGAAATAGCTGAAAGGCCTTAGAGACAATTCCCTACTCACACCTCCACCCCCATTCCTCTGCATTAATACCTTGTTCTATAAAAGGGTGATCTGACCCAGTGCTGTGAATACAGTGCCAAGTGAATATAGTACAAGGTACCCACTCAGTGGTAACATCCCAGAGGTGACTGATGATGATAGAGTGGAAGAGACAATGAAAGCCAGGAATTTAGATCTATATTCTCTTTTCAGCTTCACTTTATTGACCTACTGAGGGACAACTGAATGACTGCAGTTGTCTTCTTGCCACCAGACGTATCCAACTGCAGTCTATTCTCGGGCCATTTCTAGTACTACTACTACTACTACTACTACTACTACTACTAAGTCGCTTCAGTCGTGTCTGACTCTGTGCGACCCCATAGATGGATGGCAGCCCACCAGGCTCCCCCGTCCCTGGGATTCTCCAGGCAAGAACACTGGAGTGGGTTGCCATTTCCTTCTCCAATGCATGAAAGTGAAAAGTGAAAGTGAAGTCGCTCAGTCGTGTCTGACCCTCAGCGACCCCATGGACTGCAGCCCACCAGGCTCCTCCGTCCATGGGACTTTCCAGGCAAGAGTACTGGAGTGGGGTGCCATTGCCTTCTCCGATTTCTAGATTAGCCTTCCAAAATGCAAGTCATAAAGTGTCACTTTCTCACTTTAAAAAATTTGCTAGTAGATTCTTGTGACCCTACAAGATAAGATTTAAACTTCTGATATTATTGCGGTCTTAATTATTTTTACCTTGTTTCTAGCTTTGCATCCTCTCATTGGTTTATGCTTCAACCATATTGAATATTTGTGGGTTATTAAGCATACATGTTGTTGAACACTCTACCCTCTCTCCGTCCATTTCTTTGATCGATCAATACCTGTTGATTTTTTTGACACCCAGTTTCGGGATAAAGTCTCTAGTGACTCAAATGGAATTGATTAATCTTGCTTCATCGTACCCTGTGCATATTGCTTACATAGTTCCTATGAAACCTATGGCTCGTATTTTGTGTATTTCCTTTTCTTCATACTTAATTACCAGAGGGATTGTGTCTTGTCCAGTTTTGTATTTTCATGTCCAGCTGAGTGATTGGCACAGAGCTAGGACCTGGCTCGTTTGGATGGATGGATGGATAGATAGATAGTGGAGTGTATGCATAGATGGATGAAGTCAAGTCCCATAACCATATCTCCATGCTCAAATTCCATTCCCTTTTCAGTGTTGCATGGAAATAGCCCTTAAAAGTACCCAGATTAAGATATGATAGTTATACTTGGTCTTTACTTGTATGAGTAAAGGATCAAGAAGAATGCTCCCATAGCCCTTGTACTTACCCAGAGATTTCATAGTCTGAAATTTCACCTTAAAGACTCATTCATCAGTTTTCTTATATTATATCTACATATCCTGCCCTCTTTAGAACTTTATACATATTTGTGAAGTCCTTCCATAAGCATTGTCTTATTTAGTTTTGAAAAGGACTTTATTAGATAGATTTATATTATATAAATTTTAGAGGTAAAAGAATATAACTTCAAAGCAATTCACTGATCTGCCTAAGGTCATTCCTTTGCCATGGATGAGCTAGTGCTGAGCCGAAGGCCTTTGACCCTGGCGTCCTCTTTTCTTTAGCTCCTTGCCTTAGAAGGAGACACAGATCTATTAGTCATTAAATACTTTAGGATATTAATACTGTTTGATATTAAACAGATGACTCTCTCCATGCCAGCTCACCAGATTCTGAGGAAAATAAGAGTTTTGATTTCTAAATTGGGAAGGAGAAGTAATATGAAGAGAAAAAATGAAGGATAATTTTAAAGACTGGGTCAAGCACAAAGAGTTTGGTTAGATATGACATTGGCCCAGGATGGACACTACCTTAACATAAATATACCAAATTTATATTTCTTAATTCGCCACTTCTTTGTTAAACTACATTTTCACTAATAAAAGGGACATAGACATTTCTATCATCATTATATTGCTATTCATACAGATCTTATCAAAGTACAAGGTGCTAAATATTGAAAATCATATCCTTAATATCCCCAGAAGTGACCTTTAAGCATCTTTAATATAGTTGTTTCATTGTTGTTGATGTTGTTCAGTCACTAACTTGTGTCTGACTGTGTGACCCCATTCACCACAGCTTGCCAGGCTTCCCTGTCCTTCACCATCTCCTGGAGTTTGATTAAACTCATGTTCATTGAGTTGGTGATGCCATCCAACCATCTCATCCTCTGTTGTCCCCTTCTCCTCCTGCCTTCAATCTTTTCCAGCATCAGGGTCTTTTCCAGTGAGTCAGCTCTTTGCATCAGGTGGCCAAAATATTGGAGCTTCAGCTTTAGCATCAGTCGTTCCAATATGTATTCAGAGTTGATTTCCTTTAGGATTGACTGGTTTGATCTCCTCGCTGTCCAAGAGACTCTCAAGAGTCTTCTCCAGCATCACAATTCAAAAGCGTCTTTGGTGCTCAGCCTTCTTTATGGTCCAACTCTCACATTGGGAAACACAAACTGTTTTTATAACACAGGTGACATGGATGGGATTATGATTTGCTCTTTATCTCCCATGTTGGAGGCTTTCTTTCAAAAGTCTGATGTTCTTTGGCACTCTGTGTTGAAGAGTAAGAGGTGCATGCACATGTGTGGGCATCACATGTTTGTACCACACACACAGACACACACAGGTGCTTTAGGTACATGGGCAGTTTTGTTGACTGGTGTCTTTATTAGATGGTTTATGGCATGGAAACAGTGTCTTGTGGGTGGACCTCCAAATGTCTACATCTGTATATCTTTTCTCTACATAGAAAAGAAATCTTTTTGTCCAGAGAAGACTGTTTCAATTTTCTCTTTGAGAGTTAAACATCTGGTTGCCAGAGTTTAGGGAGCTTAGGGAGAGAAAGAGGCTAAGGTGCAGATGTTGTCTCTCCCAGGATGTAGACTCTTCCTTAAATCTTCCATTTCAATTCAATTACCTCCTCCAGCCCACCCTCTACCTTTGTGTCCAGAAGCCCTTTACATCCATTTCATTGGGAATAAACCCCTGAAGTATATGTAAATTGTGGGTAGGATTTAAACACAAGGAGATCAGAAAACCTTCCTGCAAAAAGAATAAAGCAGGAGAATGTAAGGCTGAGTCCCTCTGTTGTGCACCTTAAACTATCATAGTGTTGTTAATCAACTGTACTTCAATATAAAATAAAAAGTTTAAAAAAAGGAAAATGCAAGCTAATACATGAATTTGGGGGAAAAAAAAAACAGAATGAATGGGAAATAGCCAATAATTCACTTCACTTTGTGTGAAGCACACATGAAGATGTGTACTTGAGAAGAAATGAATGTGGGAACAGAGACTAAAGCTTCAAAGACTAAGAAGCCTAGACTTCTGGAGGCATCGAAGAGCCAGCTTCTGCACACTCATTCATTAATTTGTTCAGTCTGTTTCTGAGAGCCTGGTAGATCATTACTGGAGTTTTAAAAATGAGTTAGATTGGACTGCTGCTCTGTGACTTTGACACAGTTCACTATTTTTCAGTTGAGGTCTCAACATGGAAAGACTTCATATTTCATATATATAATGTTGGAGCTTACAGATTCTAAGGAGGTTATCAGGCTTGGGAGACTTGATGTTTTTTGAGATCTGCATTTCGTTCTCCAACAATGAGACCATTTTGTTAGTGTATGAGAGCTTGGAATATCTTTTATCTTCTTGTCAGTGAATATTATTACTTATAGCACAAATATCACTTCTTCAGGTGGGCCATATGACCAAGGAACCAGGTGGGTCATATGACTAAGAGGCTCGAACGAACATTTTTGCTTCATAAATGGAATTAAATTTGATGTTTAATAGAAAAGGACTTGTAGAATTTTTTGCCATCAACCCAGGACCAAAATACAGGACAAAACTATTGTATATTGCCTAACACTGTGCTCAGTTCTGCAAAGTCTTTTTATGCTGTTGATGATGATAGTGGTGAAAATTTGTAAGTACTTTTTGCCCACATATGTATGCCGTGGTAAAGCAGTTTTCTTCCTTAGCGGTGTAGGAAGAACATTATTATATTTATAGACCTCAGTTATAAATTCTCTCCTTCAGACTATTGGCCTGAGCTTAAAAATATGACATGATTACACAAGCACTCTGGAATTTAGATTAAACAACATTCAATTTGAAAATCTAATCATATTATCTAAATATCATGAAGTTATAATAGGCTGATTGATAGGGACCAACGGTGTCTTTTCCTGGCGCAACATGCCTTTCACTCATCCAGCCTTTTCCAGCTAAGATGTTGATAAAGGCGACTATAAATCTTAATAGTTGCAGACAGTTTAAAAGCATAGTTCACTGGGTAAGGTCACACCCACTTAAGTGATCTATTTTGTATACTTTTCAAAAATAGGTTAATTAACTTAATAGAAATAATAGGACTCTCCTATTGATGTGCAATTACTACTAAAACAAGTTTTTTCTTTTTTTTTTTCCCAAGTGAGCATGATGTTCATGAAATTGAGGCCATAATAGCCATGACAAGAACCAGGCTTAGCAAGGCAGGTCACATTCGGCGAGTATATTTCAGACTTGCCCTTTAAAACCCGCGTTTATTCCCGTCCTAGGACATGGGCATACCTCCACCAACGCATTTCATTCCTGGCACTCTCCTCTTTCAGTTTTCAGGAGGGATTATTCTTGCTGTTTTGTTTCCCTAATCACTCTCACAGTCGTTTATATAGCCTCTGTTCCCTGAAGACTCCAACGTGCGTAGGATGCTCTATGAATTTGGGTCTCTGTTCTTTTTCATCTGAGGCTGTTTTCTTCACTCTTCTAACAAATGATTCATCTGGTACCCTGGGAGAAGCATGGTTTCAAAGGAGGCTGCAGTGAAGGAGGACGAGGGAGGGCCCAGGCCAGAGTCATGTTTGGGACAAGTTATATTGTCCTAAAATGGCCTGGTTTCATTTTATTGTTTAGTGCCTGGTTCCAGCTTTCTGCAGTCAAAGTGATTTGCCCTACTCTAAGACCTCTTGCTGATGGCTTAACCTTCTTATTTTATTATTGGTCACTCACTTTGCATAATTTGATTGTTTCCATTTATTTAGTCTTTAAAATATACCTCACTGTTTTATATCTTAAATCAAGTGTATGGGTGTTTATTATATTATTTTTCAGAACACCTAAATATATTTAAAATAGCATATTACATTTTAAGATGTGAATCCCTTCCTTCAATGTGATATCTTATATCACAAACAGCTCTCTCTGTGCGTATTGCTGAGTCCTCAGGGCTTGAATTCTCTTGTGGCCTAGGTAGTATAAGAGGTAGTTGGTTATTGTTGTTTCGTTGCTAAATCATGTCTAACTCTTTGTGACCCCAGGGACTGTAGACCGCCAGGCTCCTCTTTCCATGGGATTTCCTAAGCAAGAATACTAGAGTGGGTTGCCATTTCCTTCTTCAGGGGATCTTCCCGACCCAGGGATTGAAGCCACGTCTCCTGCTTCGGTAGGAAGACTCTACTGTCTGATCCACCTGGTTAGTGATATCTGTACATATGAGGGCAGGATGCATTTTGAACCAATGGGCATATTTTGAACTGGAGATCCCAGGTGGATTCCTAGTTTATCTTACGTCTGTACTATTTTTCCACTTCCTTACACTGCTCTGCCAACACAGCCTTTTCTAAACAGAAACAAATCTTGTCGGTACGTGTATGTGAATGTACATAGAAAAGAGCAGATAATACTTAAATGGGGTAGAAAGAACCTTTGAACCATCTCCCTGCCTTAGGTTCTTCATTAGAAAAATGCCTTCCTTACAGATGGTTGCAATGACTGTGAAGTTCAGTTTTCAGACTTAGTTTTCTGTTGAGCAATAAAAAGGTTCACCTGCAGTGCAGGATGGAACCACCCCACTTGAATATGCCATATTCCTGTCTCCTAGGTTAATGTTAGTGGTTTTCCCTCCCAAGCATTCTCTCTAGAGTTTAGCAGCATTCCTTTCTTGAAAGCAAAGACCTCATTTCCTATTTCTTTCATATCCTCTAATTTGCCCAGTACAGGGTCCAATTGAGAACAAGCGTTTGTTAAAAACATTTTAGGTAATTAACTAGAAAACGTCTGGCTTGGGTTTCAGAGAGCATGAGAGATTGGGCACGGGAAGTTCTGGCAACGGGAGAATTGAACTCAAAGGGATATCTTTTTTTGTTACTATTTTTCTTTAATAATAAAAGAATTATAAGTACCTTGTACATATAAAATTTGGGAGCACAAAATTGTTTTAAAAATGGATCCATCTGCTCCTAAGTATACACTTAAAATAATTGAAAAAAGTTGTATATCAAATGTTCATAGCTTTATTATTAGTAATACCCCCAAAGTGGAAATACCTTAAATATACATCAGTGAATGGATGAATAAACAATTCATGGCATGTCCATACAATGAAATATTATTTGATGGTAAACAGAAATGAAGTACTGATACACGTTACAATGTAGATGAACCTTGAAAACATTATGCTAAGTGAAAGAAGCCTTTCACCAAAGACCACACATTCTATGATAACATTTGTGTGAAATGTCCAGAACAGGGAAATCTATAGAGACAGAAATTAGGTTAGTGGTTGCTTACGGATGGGAGTGGGTGGGCTTGTGGATGATAGCTAAAGGGTACAGGATTTCTTTTTGAAGTGATAAAAATGTTCTAAAATTGATGTGGTAATGGTTACACAACTCAGTGAACATTTTAAAAACGATTGAGAATTTTTCAATGAATGAATTGTATAGTATGTGAATTATCTCTCAATAAAGCTATTATAAAAAAATTAATGATCTAAAACCCCATCCTTAAATATCTACTGTTAATAACATATTTCCTTCATCTTTAAATATTTAAATTTTTACACACTTTAACTCATAGTCTACATAATCTTGTATAGTGTTTTCATTTGCCATTTCATCATGATCATTTTCTCATTCTATTAAAAAATTTTTTGTAAACAGATTTTTAATGGCCACAAAATAAATTCTCTCATTGTAGCATAATTTCCATCACTATTCTTCTAGATGTTGTACATTTAGGTTGTATCTCTTTTTCACAATTAGAAAGTTACATTTTGGAAAGACTGAAAACTTTTATTCTCATTTGTGAGCATAAAGAGTTGAAGTAAAAGAAAAAGAGAAGTGTAGTGAATAATGCCTTCATTGAGTTTTAGACCAAGGTTTCCCAAAATAAAAGCTTTATGTCTTGGTTTTAGCCTTTGGGTAGAACAAAGTAATGGAGAAGGCAATGGCACCCCACTCCAGTACTCTTGCCTGGAAAATCCATGGACCGAGGAGCCTGGTGGGCTGCAGTCCATGGGGTCCCGAGGAGTCAGACACGACTGAGCGACTTCACTTTCACTTTTCACTTTCATGCATTGGAGAAGGAAATGGCAACCCACTCCAGTGTTCTTGCCTGGAGAATCCCAGGGACAGGGGAGCCTGGTGGGCTGCCGTCTATGGGGTTGCACAGAGTCAGACATGACTGAAGTGACTTAGCAGCAGCAGCAGCAGAACAAAGTAAATTTTCATCAGGAGTGATTAAAAGAGCAAGGCCCACCTGCCCAGGGAGAGTTTTAGGTCAACATACAAATTAACTCCTCCTCCATACCCTGGCAAGTAGCAGACGTCTCTTGCTTTCCTGTGTGAGGAGGTGGACAAGTTCTCAGCCTGACTGAGTTCATATCTTTATACAGTAGGTTCTTTTTCCTAAGAGGTTCTACCTTATTTGATCCTTCATCATTTTCTGTACTCTGGAGCCTGCAGTATGAAAAAGAAGTAAGAATTTCTAGAGAAGAGTCTTCTCTAGAGAAGAGGATTAAAGTTTTATTCACTGTAAATTTTCATTTTGTTATTTTCTAAAGAAAAAATTAAATGCAGTATTTTAGGCAGTTATTACCTTTCATCATATTCATCATATCTCATATTGTTATTTTAGGCTGATGAAAATATTTAAAACTTGAACATCTCCATATCATAACTCTATTTAAATTTGTATACCCACCAGCCAGTTTTAGTATACTTCTTTCCATTGTATTCTGTTTAGTCTCTAGTTTCAATTTATACCTTCCCTTCTGTCTTAAATTGTCCAGTTCTAATTCAGAAGGGTAAGGAAATGCTTGGTCAGTTGTTGAGAGGAGGGTGTTGATCTTGTGTGTTTTTCTGTCATTTCATTCTTAACCTATTACATGTATTAATACATTTGTCCTGTCCTCGCTGACTTGACCTCTGATCACATTGCAAAGTACAAACATCTTCTAAGGAAGGGAGAGCCAGGCGCTAATGAGCTTGTGCCTTTGTTAGCCAGGGCTCAATTCAGAATTTCTGTTTTCTAACTTGGGGAAATAAGAAGCTTAGCTAGATTAAGAGACTTGCCTAAGTCACATAGCAAGAAGCTGAGATCAGGACTGAGAGCTGTTGCCAAACTCTTCCACTAAAATCTATAAGCTTATGGAAGCTCACTCATACAATATATAAATTGGTGTAGGGAAGGAAAATAATTATGTATCCAGGTTGAACTGATCTCTCTCAAATTTCAAGTGAAGAAAGACCCTTTAAGGAAGAATTTAAGAGAATTTAAAATGATGTGAACCTGAACCATGGTTCCTTTCTCATTCAATTATTTCCTTTTAACCACTGATGGCTTTTTGTGCTTGGCTGGGTATGTTTTCAGCTAGTCAAGCCTATGTTATGAAAGAGAAATAAGACACTTAATCCTGTGAATGATTAACCTGCATTGGCCTCCCTCTCCAGTAGCTTGCCCTTCCTGTATTGTAGTCTGTTTACTCACTTCTGAGCCAAATCTCCAAGGTCTCTTCTTATTGAGTGTAGGGCCATCTGGATCAGGAGTAGGGCCTTGCCTTTGTTTTATTCTGGAGATGATGTGACTGATTATACAGCTCCAGGCATTTGCATTTTTCAAAGGAATTTTTAAGTTTATTGCTTGCAAAAACCCAGTTACAGTAAAATATCAATTAAAAAAAGTTTACTGATGAGGAAGTTGAAGTGAGCGAAGTTTTGACCTTCCGAAAAAAGTTCCCCAACAAGTCAGTGGCAGAAATCAAATTGGTGTACACTCTTATATACTTAGTTCAGTGTCTAATTTGTTGAGGTGTATTTTTAATTCTTATTTATAAAGCCAAGTAGAGCTGGCTTGAGTCATTTGTAGTTAATAAGTTTTTGTATTTGATCTGTTGCTATTGAAACCCAGGTCAGGCTTAAAGATAGAGTTATATTCTCTGCATTCTTGGCAAAGAGCTGTTTGCTACTTTGTCATACTGTCTGAGAGAGAAATTCAACCTGAGAACCAAAAATTTATTCTCCAAGATAGCTGTCAGTAGGTTCAGTGAGACCTAGGGAATAACCTTTGGGCTGTAGATTTTCCTTCTGTGAACTGGACGGCCTAATTGGACTCCCAGAGGCGACAAGAACAGACTGATTACTCAGTGATTTAGATTCCAGGGCTTGGGCACTTTTAGTGGGATGAGAATCCCATGGAATATGAGTAATTTTGTGTGAAGGTCTCTAGAACTTAGTCCAGGGGCGTAGACTCTTAGTTCCTTAGTACAGGGAACTAAGGAGAAATGGCTTTCACATTGTCATATTGAAAAGCAGGAGCAGAAAGAAGCCAGATTTCCTGGCTTCGCTCTTTGGGCTGTAACCATTAGACTGCATAGATAAATATTTACTCAAGGAAGAATGCATAGCACTGAAAGAGCAAAGTCTTAAAATGGGCAAAATATACAAAATACTCCAATGTAGGTTATTATATTGACATCTGTGGCCACATACTGGTCCACGAAGGGCAAAGTTCTAGCCACTGAAACCTCAACCACTAGAAACTTACTCTGCAGGGTGTCTTTGTAATTATGACACTGACTAGCCCATGCTGAGGGTCGGACACGACTGAGCGACTTCACTTTCACTTTTCACTTTCATGCTTTGGAGAAGGAAATGGCAACCCACTCCAGTGTTCTTGCCTGGAGAATCCCAGGGACTGGTGAGCCTGGTGGACTGCCGTCTATGGGGTCACACAGAGTCGGACACGACTGAAGTGACGTAGCAGCTTAGCAGCCCATGTTAATTAGCAACCCCTATTAATTCCTCAGTTCAGTTCAGTCACTCAGTGGTGTCCGACTCTTTGCGACCCCATGGACTACAGCCCTCCAGGCTTCCCCGTCCGTCACCAACTCCCAGAGCTTACTCAAGCTACTCCTTTTGTTATTTTCCTAATGACCCTTACATATTTTGCTATCTTCTTACTCTGCACATTTAGCTTCTGGTGGAGGTGCTGGTGAGTTCTACTTTGTGGTAGATTTTTAGCTTCTGGTGGAGGTGCTGGTGAGTTCTACTTTGTGGTAGATTTTAGAGTCCAGATAGTCAAGAAAGAAAGAACAACAGTGAGAAAGAAATATCATCTTGTCAATGAGACCTACACATCTATTCTGACCCATCTATTTGAACTTGCAGTGAATAAAATGAGTTAATTAAACCTCATGTTGATTAATCCTGAATTACACAAGAAAATTTAATGCTATAGATGGTTGAGCTCCGTGGTATTATAATCCTCATCTCGGTTTTTAGTTTAATGCTCCTTGAAAATACTGGTATTCAATTAGTGCAAATATTAAAAAATATTTGCCCATGAGAAAGGAACAGGGTGTTTATTCCCTTTCTTCAGCCATACTTTGAATCCTGGTGATCAAGATTTTCCTGAAAGATTAAAAATGAAATAAGGCAATACATTGATTTAGTTACATGATCTTTTTGTATACTAATATACTATATTTTCTCATTTCATTTTTTTCCTCTCCATGTTTTTTTTTTCCTATCCAATGGAAACTCATAGTCTCAAACTCCTTTTTCATCCTTTTGCTGTCAGGGGTGAGGAAGAACTCAAGATGCTTTTGCTGAGCTTCAGATCAGATCAGATCAGATCAGTTGCTCAGTTGTGTCCGACTCTTTGCGACCCCATGAATCGCAGCACACCAGGCCTCCCTGTCCATCACCAACTCCCGGAGGTCACTCAGACTCACATTCATCGAGTCAGTGATGCCATCCAGCCATCTCATCCTCTGTTGTCCCCTTCTCCTCTTACCCCCAATCCCTCCCAGCATCAGAGTCTTCTCCAATGAGTCAGTTCTTTGCGTGAGGTGGCAAAAATACTGGAGTTTCAGCTTTAGCATCATTCCTTCCAAAGAAATCCCAGGGCTGATCTCCTTCAGAATGGACTGGTTGGATCTCCTTGCAGTCCAAGGGACTCTCAAGAGTCTTCTCCAACACCACAGTTCAAAAGCATCAATTCTTCAGCGCTCAGCCTTCTTCACAGTCCAATTCTCACATCCATACATGACCACAGGAAAGACCATAGCCTTGACTAGACAAACCTTTGTTGGCAAAGTAATGTCTCTGCTTTTGTATATGCTATCTAGGTTGGTCATAACTTTCCTTCCAAGGAGTAAGCATCTTTTAATTTCATGGCTGCAGTCATCATCTGTAGTGATTTTGGAGCCCAGAAAAACAAAGTCTGACACTGTTTCCACTGTTTCCCCATCTATTTCCCATGCAGTGATGGGACCAGATGCCATGATCTTCGTTTTCTGAATGTTGAGCTTTAAGCCAACTTTTTCACTCTCCACTTTCACTTTCATCAATAGGCTTTTGAGTTCCTCTTCACTTTCTGCTATAAGGGTGGTGTCATCTGCATATCTGAGGTTATATGTAGTTAAATGTTTATAATCAAAGTAAAGCATACCAGCGGAGAAGAAAATGGCAACCCACTCCAGTATTCTTGCCTGGAGAGTTCCATGGACAAAGGAGACTGGCGGGCTACAGTCCATGAGGCCACAGAGTTGGACACGACTGAGCAACTATCACAGAGCTTACCAAAGAGGCACGGTATTAGAGTTTGATCAGTCATGTAGACTAATTTAAGTATTAAATGCATCAGACAGCTTATTTCCGCTTTCTTTGTTATCAGATCAGATCAGTTGCTCAGTCGTGTCCGACTCTTTGCGACCCCATGAACTGCAGCACGCCAGGCCTCCCTGTCCATCACCAACTCCCGGAGGTCACCCAGACTCACATCCAAGTCAGTGATGCCATCCAGCCATCTCATCCTCTGTCGTCCCCTTCTCCTCCTGCCCCAATCCGTCCCAGCATCAAAGTCTTCTCCAATGAGTCAACTTTTCGCATGAGGTGGCCAAAATACTGGAGTTTCAGCTTTAGCATCATTCCTTCCAAAGAAATCCCAGGGCTGATCTCCTTCAGAATGGACTGGTTGGATCTCCTTGCAGTCCAAGGGACTCTCAAGAGTCTTCTCCAACACCACAGTTCAAAAGCATCAATTCTTCGGCACTCAGCCTTCTTCACAGTCCAGCTCTCACATCCATACATGACCACAGGAAAGACCATAGCCTTGACTAGGCGAACCTTTGTTGGCAAAGTGATGTCTCTGCTTTTGAATATGCTATCTAGGTTGATCATAACTTTCCTTCCAAGGAGTAAGCGTCTTTTAATTTCATGGCTGCAGTCACCATCTGCAGTGATTTTGGAGCCCAGAAAAAGAAAGTCTGACACTGTTTCCACTGTTTCTCCATCTATTTCCCATGTAGTGATGGGACCAGATGCCATGATCTTCGTTTTCTGAATTTTGAGCTTTAAGCTTCTAGAAGTTCCCGCCTTAAATCCTCCTTTCCTAAGGTCTCAGATGTGCCAAATGTGAGGTTTCCCTCAGGGCTCCTGAATGCGGGTCTTCCGCTAGCACTTTTCAAAACCCTCATAGCTGGGTCGGAGAAGGCAATGGCACCCTACTCCAGTACTCTTGCCTGGAAAATCCCATGGATGGAGGAGCCTGGTATGCTGCAGTCCATGGGGTCGCTAAGAGTCAGACATGACTGAGCGACTTCACTTTCACTCTCCACTTTCACTTTCATCAAGAGGCTTTTGAGTTCCTCTTCACTTTCTGCCATAAGGGTGGTGTCATCTGCATATCTGAGGTTATTGATATTTCTCCCAGCAATCTTGATTCCAACTTGTGTTTCTTCCAGTCCAGCATTTCTCATGATGTACTCTGCATATAAGTTAAATAAACATGGTGACAATATACAGCCTTGACGTACTCCTTTTCCTATTTGGAACCAGTCTGTTGTTCCGTGTCCAGTTCTAACTGTTGCTTCCTGACCTGCATACAGATTTCTCAAGAGGCAGATCAGGTGGTCTGGCATAGCTTAAACAGACTTGGTAGACATACTTGTTTGTGGCCTTCCCACCTGTGTTTGGGATGAGTTCATCATGGTTTATAAACATAGCTGACATTAGGTAGTCTTTACATGGAATACAACTAAGAAGCACCTATTTTGGATTGCATCAGGTGAGCTATTGCTGACTCACCCTGTGATGCTTTTTGGTCTAAATCATTGCTGGGGCTTGATACTACGTGTGCCAGTGCTCACCAGTAAGACCAGAGTTCTTTTATGGTTCCTAAATCAAATTCAAGTTCTGGAATTTATGGTGTCTGTTTAAATTCCAGGTGGCTGAGATAAGTTCTCAGTTAACATTTGCACATTGGATCATCATCTTCTAGTAAATTCTTAGTATCAATAGAAAATGTATGGATTAGTCTGACCTAGGTTCAGATCTTTCTACTGTTACTTATTCTGTTGGGTAAACCTCTTTGTGCCTCCACTTCCTCATCTGAAAATCTGACAGTTCAAAGATGATGGCTTCATGATTCTCGACTACACATTCACTTTTTAGAATAGTTGCACACAATTTGCAATATCTGTCATTGAGGTGTTACCTGTTTTTCCTTCCTTTGTTCTTCTGTTGCTGTAACTGGTATAGCAGCCTGTTTACTGCAGTCATCAGGAAGTTGCGAGTCCTCTAATTGGCTCTTCCTGGTGAGCTGGGACTCCATTTGGGTGTTGTGTTCTATTTGTTGTTGTTCAGTCACTCAGCATGTCCAACTCTTTATGGCCCCATGGACTGCAGCATGCAGGTTCCCCTGTCCTTCAGTATCTCCCAGAGTTTGCTCAGATTCATGTCTGTTGAGTCACTGATGCTATCTAACCATCTCATCCTCTGCCACCTCTTCTTTTGCCTTCATTCTTTCTTAACATTAGAGTCTTTTGTATTGATTTCACTCTTCACATCAGGTGGCCAAAGTATTGGAGCTTCAGCTTCAGCATCAGTTCTTCCAATGAATATTCAGGGTTGATTTCCTTTAATATTGGCTGGTTTGATCTTCTTGTAGTCCAAGGGACTCTCAGGAGTCTCCTCCAGCACCACAATTCAAAAGCATCAATTGGCATTCAGCCTTCTTTATGGTCCAACTCTCACATCCATACATGACCACTGGAAAAACCATAGTTTTGACTATATGGACCTTTGTTAGCAAAGTGATGTCTCTGCTTTTTAATATGTTGTCTATGTTTGTCATAACTTTTCTTCCAAGGAGCAAGGGTCTTTTAATTTCATGGCTTTGTGTTCTATTAGCTGCGTTCTGAGTGTGTGACTTGCCAATCTATCTAGTCCTTAATTCTGGGAAATGAAGAGACAGATTTTGTTTCTTTGGTGTATGCATTTTGGGAAACATCAGCTCACACTTACCTACTTTTCTGGGACCTTGCATGAAGGTTAGAAAATGAAAACTAGAGGTTAAGTCACTTATTCAAGATCCATAAGAGTAAACAGGGAAACAAATTCAAACACAGGTCCAACTAGTTTCAAAACCTGCACTCTTAGCTCTCATATACTTGGTCATTTCTAAAACTAATGTAATAGAATCTAGTGGTGAAATAGTGAATGAGGAAATTAAGATTTCACTTCTCAGCTTCACCATTGCCTTTACCTCGGCAACTCAATTATCCTTTGATGATTTGTCCATAAGGATAGTGAGGAATGTAATGTCTGTAGCATTAAAAGCTAAAACAAAATAACATCAGTAAAGACTTTCAGTCTCCAGAGGATGAACATTGCATGAATTTATAGTTGTTAATGTTTCATATTGAAGATTTCTGAACACATCCATTTTAAACACAAAAAGGTAAACTTTGGATCATGAATATCCAGATTCTGGGAATCAAATGGTAACCAACCTTGAAATAGTTATAACAGTGCCCAAACAGGGTAGGATAACAGAACAATGTCACCCAGGTAACTACCAGAGAAGGCTGCTGGATTGTTTCAGTTAGCAGCAAGAGTATGCATTTCTTGGGCCCAGAGCATATTAATCAACTGCCCTGTGCCAAGACTTGAGTTCTGTTTTTTTACTAGAGACCTGTTCTAAATCACTTTGTTCATAATATTGTCGTCAAGTTTGCCATCCACAGTTGAGGCATGTCATGAAATGAGCAAAGGAGCTTTTTTCTCCCAAGCTATAACTACAAGAATGAGCCAAGAAAGATAATTTTGAGGATTTGGACTTGTTTCTGTGAAAGCTTATTCTTCTAGACTCTAGAATGCCACTGAGCTCATTGTCACATCTCCCTTCAAGGGCAAATAGCACGTTATGCTATACATGGACACACTCAGTGATGTTTCTCCTGGAAACCTGTAAAAGTACCACCTTTTCCTGGATGCCGGAAAGACACTCAGCCCACTAGCAGCTGCCTTTGTTTATGCACGTGTGTGCACATAAAGGCACTTAGTTTCTTCTTTTAGAGAAGGATCTTTTTTTTTTTCTGAATGATCTTGTTTTTTAGAATAATCCTGTTGCTGCCTATTACCAGAGCAATCTAATTATATATGCTTTACTGATTCCCATCTAGCAATATCCATTTCTCAAGTGTAACTAGGTTTCCTCAATGGTTCTTTAAAAACATGTGATCCATCACAAGTAGTTATCATTTCGCTTAGAGCTGAAGTCCTTTCATAAGGAGAAAATATAAAATTGTTTTAATTTTGGCATTACCATTGAAGTTTCTCCCACAATTCTAAATTGATTTGAGAGAGTGTGAGAAAAGGAAAGAAAAAGGAGAATGGAAAGGGAGAGGGGAAGCAGAAGGGAGAGAGAAGGGGTTTAAAGACTTGAACTGTCCAGCCAAAAGGTTCAAACCTTCTGACCTTTGACCAGCCTTTCACCTGGTCTTATCTATTGTTCATTGAGTCACTGTTGAGATGACCAAGATGTCTAGGGGCTGAGAATACTTTAAAGAAAGTTGCCTTGCTGGAGAACATTTTCCTCCTCAAGTATCTTTAACAGCTCAGTGCACATGACCTTGACTTTACCTGAAAGGGGCAGCTCATCCAAGTGGGTAGAGTACCAGATCATGTCAGCACTGCTTTCATTCATTAAGGCACTTACCTAGCATTGAGCTGATGACTATGTGCCGCCTTCATTTTGCAAGAATCAGGGTCTTCTCCTTCTTTTCTCATCCTCCTTCCCTGCCCTGAGGCTGTTTTGACAACGGGAAGCATAAACTGGAAACCCATATCTCTTTGCAAAGACCTAGAATCAATTAATTGATAGGCAGCTTTTTAGTATTTAACTTTGGACTCATTTATCAAAATTCTAACTAAGACTCTTCCCTGGTGATCCAATTAATTAGAATATGCTTTCTAAAGCTGTTGGAGAGACTATTACTGTTTTATATGCTTTACTGTTACCACTTCCCATGTTGCAGTGCACTGTACACACTTTCTTGTCATCATCTCCCTGCCTATACTGTCGGTTTCATGAATGACAAACTGGGGTTAGTACTTGACCATAATCATGTGAGGAGCTGGCACTGGAGATTGGATTAAGATTTCGGTCATGCAGGTAATTAAACTACACACAGCTTATTTAATCACATTCCTTTCCAAATCCTTCTTTGTCAGAAGTTTGAAGGTCCGGATGTTTTATTTTCTCTTATTCCTATAAGTCAACCAAGGAATTTTTAGGCTGCATCTGGACTTCTTCCCAGTCCTGGCCCATAGCTAACATATGGGAAATTGGCAGAATGTAGGGTCAAAAGAAAAAGGAGTTCTCAGTAAAGCACCGTGAAAGCTTTCCCCACACTAACACATCCATTTCAGTGCTCCTGTTTTGTGTGGCTGGCAATTGGTGTTGTTTGGGTTGTAAAAAAATCATTTTGCCCAAGTTTTTCAGGCAGACGCAAGACAGGATTCTTTGAGGTCAGAACTCGAGCAAAGTATTTGGTTCTATTGAAGAAGTTGAAATAAAGGGCACTTTGAATGAGATGCATAGATGAAAATGTTGCTCTGGTCTGAATCACAGAGAAGTGTGCATTTTGTCAAAGTATTGTGGGAGTATATTGGCATTTTGGACAGAGAAGCAGGTGAGATTAGTGCCACCTTCTTGCAAAGTACAGTAAAACCCCTTCTTCCTTCATTAATATTTTTTCCTTTGAAGATAAAGGAGCTACTTCCAGTATGTGTTAGCATTCCTTTTATCATTAAATTACTGTTTATTGGTATGTGATTTCCTTGTTACCCTAGAATGTGGTAGATTCTCCTCATATATAATCCCTGGATTACAGGCTTTGTTTTTAGGATAAGGCTCTGTTATTATTATTATTTTTTTCTTTCTTGACAAGAAAAAACAAAGGGATAAAACAGATTTCATTCAGCAAATTAAAAATAAATATTTAAATTATTTTTTTCTTCACCTAAAGTTTCAAAACACTTATAGCTAATTTTACCCTCAGATCAATCCAAAGAGATAAATATATATATATTTTATCTCTGACCTATAGATAGGAAATTAAAGTGCAGAATAGTAAAGGCCTAGTTTCACTTACTAGGTTGCACTTACTAAGTTACTAAATGTTTGGAGCTTACTGAATGGTAGGTTTCTTTCTGGTATTAGTCTAGAGCAATGCTTCTCAACCTTTCTATGCCATGATGCACAAAAATGGGTACTAATTACTCTATGGTACCTGGAATATTTTTTTCAAAGGACATCTCTAGTGATAACCTAATTTAGATAGGAGAACAATGTGAAAAATATTATATTATTATTGTATGTGTTGGGTATAAAACTGCCAAAGGGCTCATGCCTTAGAGTGCTCATCTGTGACATGGGTAAACAGACAACACATCCTTCACCCCATAGGAGTGTTATGCCAGACATCATGCTAAAGATACAAAGGGCTTACAAGGAGCCACAAAGACTAGGATTCCAGCTAGTTCAGGTCTTACTTCAAGACAATTGAGTCCTTTACAAATGGTAGACAATGTCTATGTGTGTATTCCTTCAAGGCATTCTGTGACTGGAGTTGGGCCTTTGACACCAACAGTTTCTCAGTTCTGAAGAACATGTATAGGCCAGAGCTTTGCCTAACTCAAATAGTCATCCTTAGTATTCTTGCCTGGGAAATCCCATAGACAGAGGAGCTTGGTGGGCTACAGTCCATGGAGTCACAAAGAGTTGGACATGATTTAGCGACTAAGCAACAACAGTCAAGGAAAGGAGTTTCAGCACCTGTCACCTTAAAATATGTGAAATTTGGGTAGATGCTGAACCATCACCTGCATTTTTAGAGAATTTAGTTTCATGGAGTACAGAGTATTTACAGCACTCCACCCCATTCATCTTTATTTTGCCCTTGACTAATACTTTGCCCAGACTTGTTTATCCTATAGCATGCTTACAAGTACCTCCATTTGCCTTTGCTCACTGTGCTTTGCAAGTAGCAGCTCATCTGTCCACTGATAGATGAGGCTGTACTGGTAAAAGTACATTACTATACTCTACTATTAGAGGAGAACAGTTAGAGGAATAGTCTTTTTAAGAAAAGTACTCAGCATTGGTAATGGAAGTATCATCATGTTCATCATCATGCATTACATTTTAGACACTGTTATAACATTGTATATTGATCCTTTAAAAAAATATTTTAGGTGGACATGAGTTTGAGCAAGCTCTGGGAGTTGGTGATGGACAGGGAAGCCTGGTATGTTGTAGTCCACGGCGTTGCAAAGAGTCGGACACGTCTGAGTGACTGAATGGAACTGAAATGAACTGATAGTTGATTTACATCGGTGTGCTTATTTCTGTTGTACAGCAAAGTGATTCAGTTATACATACCTGTATTCTTTTTCATATTCTTTGCCATTACAATTTATCCCAGGATATTGAGAATAGTTCCCTGTGCTATACAGTAGGACTTTTAAAATTAATCTATCCTATACATACTACTTTGCATCTGCTAATCCCATACTCCCAGTCCTCTCCTCCCACATCTCTCCTCCCTCTTGGCAACCACAAGTCTCTTCTCCATGTCTGTGAGTCTTTGTTTCATAGATATGCTCTCTTGTGGCAAGAGTGAATGTCAACATTCTAGGAATCAGCAAACTGAAATGGACTGGAATGGGTGAATTTAACTCAGATGACCATTATATCTACTACTGTGGGCAGGAATCCCTCAGAAGAAATGGAGTGGCCATCATGGTCAACAAAAGAGTCCGAAATGCAGTACTTGGATGCAATCTCAAAAACGACAGAATGATCTCTGTTCGTTTCCAAGGCAAACCATTCAATATCACAGTAATCCAAGTCTATGCCCCAACCAGTATTGTTGAAGAAGCTGAAGTTGAACGGTTCTATGAAGACCTACAAGATCTTTTGGAACTAACACCCAAAAAAGATGTCCTTTTCATTATAGGGGACTGGAATGCAAAAGTAGGAAGTCAAGAAATACCTGGAGTAACAGGCAAATTTGGCCTTGGAATACGGAATGAAGCAGGGCAAAGACTAACAGAGTTTTGCCAAGAAAATGCACTGGTCTTAACAAATACCTTCTTCCAACAATACAAGAGAAGACTCTATACATGGACATCACCAGATGGTCAACACCAAAATCAGATTGATTATATTCTTTGCAGCCAAAGATGGAGAAGCTCTATACAGTCAGCAAAAACAAGACCATGAACTCCTTATTGCCAAATTCAGACTGAAATTGAAGAAAGTAGGGAAAACCACTAGACCATTCAGGTATGACCTAAATCAAATCCCTTATGATTATACAGTGGAAGTGAGAAATAGATTTAAGGGCCTAGATCTGATAGATAGAGTGCCTGATGAACTATGGAATGAGGTTCGTGACATTGTACAGGAGACAGGGATCAAGACCATCCCCATGGAAAAGAAATGCAAAAAAGCAAAATGGGTGTCTGGAGAGGCCTTACAAATAGCTGTGAAAAGAAGAGAAGCGAAAAGCAAAGGAGAAAAGGAAAGATATAAACATCTGAATGCAGAGTTCCAAAGAATAGCAAGAAGAGATAAGAAAGCCTTCTTCATTGCTCAATGCAAAGAAATAGAGGAAAACAACAGAATGGGAAAGACTAGAGACCTCTTCAAGAAAATCACAGATACCAAAGGAACATTTCATGCAAAGATGGGCTTGATAAAGGACAGAAATGGTATGGACCTCACAACAGACAGCACAGAAATACAAAGGATCATAAGAGACTACTATCAGCAATTATATGGCAATAAAATGGACAATGTGGAAGAAATGGACAAATTCTTAGAAAAGTACAACTTCCCAAAACTGGATCAGGAAGAAATAGAAAATCTTAACAGACCCATCACAAGCACGGAAATTGAAACTGTAATCAGAAATCTTCCAGCAAACAAAAGCCCAGGTCCAGACGGCTTCACAGCTGAATTCTACCAAAAATTTAGAGAAGAGCTAACACCTATCCTACTCAAACTGTTCCAGAAAATTGCAGAAGGAGGCAAACTTCCAAACTCATTTTATGAGGCCACCATCACCCTAATACCAAAACCTGACAAAGATCCCACAAAAAAAGAAAACTACAGGCCAATATCACTGATGAACATAGATGCAAAAATCCTTAACAAAATTCTAGCAATCAGAATCCAACAACACATTAAAAAGATCATACACCATGACCAAGTGGGCTTTATCCCAGGAATGCAAGGATTCTTCAATATCCGCAAATCAATCAACGTAATACACCACATTAACAAACTGAAGCATAAAAACCATATGATTATCTCAATAGATGCAGAGAAAGCCTTTGACAAAGTTCAACATCCATTTATGATAAAAACTCTCCAGAAAGCAGGAATAGAAGGAACATACCTCAACATAATAAAAGCTATATATGACAAGCCCACAGCAAACATTATCCTCAATGGTGAAAAATTGAAAGCATTTCCTCTAAAGTCAGGAACAAGACAAGGATGCCCACTTTCACCATTACTATTCAACATAGTTTTGGAAGTTTTGGCCACAGCAATCAGAGCAGAAAAAGAAATAAAAGGAATCCAAATTGGAAAAGAAGAAGTAAAACTCTCACTATTTGCAGATGACATGATCCTCTACGTAGAAAACCCTAAAGATTCCACCAGAAAATTACTAGAACTGATCAATGAATATGGTAAAGTTGCAGGATATAAAATTAACACACAGAAATCCCTTGCATTCCTGTACACTAATAATGAGAAAATAGAAAGAGAAATTAAGGAAACAATTCCATTCACCATTGCAATGAAAACAATAAAATACTTAGGAATATATCTTCCTAAAGAATCTAAAGACCTATATATAGAAAACTATAAAACACTGGTGAAAGAAATCAAAGAGGACACTAATAGATGGAGAAATATACCATGTTCATGGATTGGTAGAATCAATATAGTGAAAATGAATATACTACCCAAAGCAATTTATAGATTCAATGCAATCCCCATCAAGCTACCAATGGTATTCTTCACAGAGCTAGAACAAATAATTTCTCAATTTGTATGGAAATACAAAAAACCTCGAATAGCCAAAGCTATCTTGAGAAAGAAGAACGGAACTGGAGGAATTAACCTGCCTGACTTCAGGCTCTACTACAAAGCCACAGTCATCAAGACAGTATGGTACTGGCACAAGGACAGAAATATAGATCAATGGAACAAAATAGAAAGCCCAGAGATAAATCCACGCACATATGGTCACCTTATCTTTGACAAAGGAGGCAAGAATATACAATGGATTAGAGACAATCTCTTTAACAAGTGGTGCTGGGAAAACTGGTCAACCACTTGTAAAAGAATGAAACTAGAACACTTTCTAACACCATACACAAAAATAAACTCAAAATGGATTAAAGAGCTAAATGTAAGACCAGAAACCATAAAACTCCTAGAGGGAAACATAGGCAAAACACTCTCTGACTTACATCACAGCAGGATCCTCTATGACCCACCTCCCAGAATATTGGAAATAAAATCAAAAATGAACAAATGGGACCTAATCAAACTTAAAAAGCTTCTGCACAACAAAGGAAACTATAAGCAAGGTGAAAAGACAGCCTTCAGAATGGGAGAAAATAATAGCAAATGAAGCAACTGACAAACAACTAATCTCAAAAATATACAAGCAACTTCTACAGCTCAATTCCAGAAAAATAAATGACCCAATCAAAAAATGGGCCAAAGAACTCAATAGACATTTCTCCAAAGAAGACATACAGATGGCTAACAAACACATGAAAAGATGCTCAACATCACTCATTATCAGAGAAATGCAAATCAAAACCACTATGAGATACCATTTCACGCCAATCAGAATGGCTGCTATCCAAAAGTCTACAAGCAATAAATGCTGGAGAGGGTGCGGAGAGAAGGGAACCCTCTTGCACTGTTGGTGGGAATGCAAACTAGTACAGCCACTATGGAGAACAGTATGGAGATTCCTCAAAAAACTGCGAATAGAACTGCCTTATGATCCAGCAATCCCACTGCTGGGCATATACACTGAGAAAACCAGAATTGAAAGAGACACGTGTACCCCAATGTTCATAGCAGCACTGTTTGCAATAGCCAGAACGTGGAAGCAACCTAGATGTCCATCCACAGATGAATGGATAAGCAAGCTGTGGTACATATACACAATGGAGTATTACTCAGCCATTAAAAAGAATACATTTGAATCAGTTCTAAGGAGGTGGATGGAACTGGAGCCTATTATACAGAGTGAAGTAAGCCAGAAACAAAAACACAAATATAGTATACTAACGCATATATATGGAATTTAGAAAGATGGTAAAAAATAACCCTATTTACGAGACAACAAAAGAGACACTGATATATAGACCAGACTTTTGGACTCTGGGACCGGGAGAGGGTGAGATGATTGGGGAGAATAGCATTGAAATATGTATAATATTATATCTGAAATGTATTAATTGTTCAAACTAAACACTATCATGTTACAATTTGTTCATACTAGATGTTTGTAATGTTTCTGATAATCAATAAAAGAGATTCTTGATAAAAAAAAAAAAAAGAAAAGAAATGGTATGGACCTAACAGAAGCAGAAGATATTAAGAAGAGGTGGCAAGAATACACAGAAGAACTGTACAAAAAAGATCTTCACGACCCAGATAATCACGATGGTGTGATCACTGACCTAGAGCCAGACATCCTGGAATGTGAAGTCAGCCTTAGAATGTGAAGTGGGCCTTAGAAAGCATCACTATGAACAAAGCTAGTGGAGGTGATGGAATTCCAGTGGAGCTATTCCAAATCCTGAAAGATGATGCTGTGAAAGTGCTGCACTCAATATGCCAGCGAATTTGGAAAACTCAGCAGTGGCCACAGGCCTGGAAAAGGTCAGTTTTCATTCCAGTACCAAAGAAAGGCAATGCCAAAGGATGCTCAAACTACCACACAATTGCACTCATCTCACACGCTAAAGTAAAGTAATGCTCAAAATTCTCCAAGCCAGGCTTCAGCAATATGTGAACCGTGAACTTCCTGATGTTCAAGTTGCTTTTAGAAAAGGCAGAGGAACCAGAGATCAAACTGCCAACATCCTCTGGATCATGGAAAAAACAGGCGAGTTTCAGAAAAGCATCTATTTCTGCTTTATTAACTATGCCAAAGCCTTTGACTGTGTGGATCACAATAGACTGTGGAAAATTCTGAAAGAGATGGGAATACCAGACCACCTGATCTGCCTCTTGAGAAATTTGTATGCAGGTCAGGAAGCAATAGTTAGAACTGGACATGGAACAACAGACTGGTTCCAAATAGGAAAAGGAGTTCATCAAGGCTGCATATTGTCACCATGTTTATTTAACTTATATGCAGAGTACATCATGAGAAACGCTGGACTGGAAGAAACACAGCTGGAATCAAGACAGTTGGGAGAAATATCAATAACCTCAGATATGCAGATGACACCACCCTTATATCAGAAAGTGAAGAGGAACTCAAAAGCCTCTTGATGAAAGTGAAGAGTGAAAAAGTTGGCTTAAAGCTCAACATTCAGAAAACAAAGATCATGGCATCTGGTCCCATTACTTCATGGCAAATAGGTGGGGACACAGTGGAAACAGTGTCAGACTTTATTTTTCTGGGCTCCAAAATCACTACAGATGGTGACTGCAGCTATGAAATTAAAAGACGCTTACTCCTTGAAAGGAAAGTTATGACCAACCTAGATAGCATATTCAAAAGCAGAGAGATTACTTTGCCAACAAAGATTCGTCTGATCAACGCTATGGTCTTTCCTGTGGTCATGTATGGATGTGAGAGTTGGACTGTGAAGAAGGCTGAGCACTGCAGAATTGATGCTTTTGAACTGTGGTGTTGGAGAAGACTCTTGAGAGTCCCTTGGACTGCAAGGAGATCCACCCAGTCCATTCTGAAGGAGATCAGCCCTGGGCTTTCTTTGGAAGGAATGATGCTAAAGCTGAAACTCCAGTACTTTGGCCACCTCATGCGAAGAGTTGACTCATTGGAGAAGACTCTGATGCTGGGAGGGATTGGGGGCAGGAGGAGAAGGGGACAACAGAGGATGAGATGGCTGGATGGTATCACTGACTCGATGGACGTGATTCTGAGTGAACTCCGGGAGTTGTTGATGGACAGGGAGGCCTGTTGTGCTGTGATTCATGGGGTCGCAAAGAGTCAGACATGACTGAGTGACTGATCTGATCTGATCTGTGTCATATTTTAGATTCTAATATAAGTGATATCATATTGTGTGTGTCTTTCTCTTTCTGGTTTACTTTTCTTAGTGTGATAAGCTCTAGGTCCGTCCATTGTTTCATTCTTTTGGATGGCTGAGTAATATTCCATTGTATGTGTGTATCTTCTTTATTCATTCATCTGTTGACAGATATTTTTTTTTAATTTTTAAAATTAATTTATTTATTTTAATTGGAGGCTAATTACTTTACAATATTGTAGTGGTTTTTGCCATACATTGACATGAATCAGCCATGGGTGTGCATGTGTTCCCCATCCCGAACCCCCTCCCACCTGCCTCCCCATCCCATCCCTCAGGGTCATCCCAGTGCACCAGCCCTGAGCACTCTCTCTCATGCATCGAACCTGGACCAGCGATCTGACAGACATTTAGGTTGTTTCCAGCTCTTGGCTATTGTGAACAGTGCTGCTATGAACATAGGGGTGCATGTATCTTTTGGAATTATAGTTTTCTCTGGGTATATGCTGAGCAGTGGGATTGCTATGTCATATGGTATCTATTTTCAGTTTTATGAAGCATTATGTTTTCTATAGTGTGTTTTTCAACAACGTCTTTTCTCCACAGCCTCTGTAACATTTGTTATTTGTAGACTTTTTAATTATAGTCATTCTGACCAATGTGAGGTGATACCTCATTGTGGTTTTGATTTGCATTTCTCTAATAATTAGCGCTGATGACCATCTTTTCATATGCCTATTGGCTGTCTGTATGTCTCTTTAGAGAAGTATCTATTTAGTTCTTCTGCTCATTTTTCAATTAGCTTATATTTTTGTTATTGAATTGTATGAGCTGTTTTTATCGTATATTTGATCTTTACAACTCTACGAGGTTGCTGGCATCATTATCCTCATTTTACAAATTAGGAAACTGAAGCAAAGAGAGGCTGAGTAACTTTTCCAAGGGCATACAGGTCATGAATTTGCAGAGCCTAGAACGTTTAACTCCAGAGTCCCTGGCCTTATGCACTATTTCTTCTTTAAGTAGATGGGAGTCGGGAGAGATACTTTAGGGAGCAGATGCAGAGAATAATAGAAAATCACAGTGGTGGGGTGAGCCCTTGTGCTGAGTTACGTACTTCAAGAGGTAAGGAAAAGATGGGGAAATGTGGAAAGACAAAGCGTTTTTTTTTTTCTAGATCAGAGCAGCCATGTGGCCATCATGGTGAAGTTGGATCCTGTCTGGCGTCTACTGTGAGCATTCCTGTCCGTATACATTGGGAACATTAAGATGGGGAAGTGGCAAGACAAGCCAGCATCACCTCCATGAGGCTGGTGAGGAAAGGGAGGCAAACAGTAGAAGCATGGAGTGTCTTGTATTTAGGTGAGCACACAGCCTAATATGAAAACTCACTTATTATTACATGAACATTTGGATGCTCTTTGAAAGGCTTCTGGGAGGGTTATGAGAATGATTTGAGGGTGGGTTTTGGTCTTGACCCTGTGCCACAGCAAACAAAATGAAACTCTCCTTGAGCTCAAGGTAATCAAGATGAAAGTGTGTTTACATAGATGAGCAGTGGGATTTATCCTGCGACTCTGGAAGGTAATCCCAGGGTTCAGCGCTCCATGAATACCATGCCGTGTTCCTAAGCTGGTAAATTACTGTGAGCTTTTATGAGAATGGATTGTGGGAAGCATCTAGATGAAATTCAGCCTGTTTCACCTCAAGTCCAGGGCCCACTAATGCACTCCAGGTGTGCAGGCTGCCCAGGCTTTCTGCCTTGGAAGCCTCAAAGAAGAACTTTCATCCCACAAGGGAAGCTTTGAAGAATACCAAGGGCCTTTCTATCTCTCCTTGTTTTTTTGTATTCTGTCTGCCCACATTTGGTAATTGGAGATATTTGTGGTGTTAAAGCCGGACTTGTTCCTTCTCAGCCTGCCCCTCCAACAGTGAAATTTTAAGCCTGTGGCTTCAATTGTGCACAGCAGTGATTTCTCTGCAGTGTCCCTCAGATGTAAAAGGAGAACAGCTGAAATTCTAGAAAGGGGGATATAGGAAATCACCAAACAACAATTTTCCACGTCTATAGATCCTTTCATCTGAGGGCAAAAGAAGCTGGAAAGGGTCCCTCCAAGAGGACTGGCGGGGGTTGGGGGCACAATTTAAAACTCCCTGGTTATGGGCTAAGGAACTAAAGATCAAAGGACTCTGTCCTCAGAATTACACAGTGAGTCACTGGAAAAACTCTGAGTAAAAGTCAGGCATCCTGTTCTCCAATCTTATATGGCTAATAAGTACAATTGACTTTAAACAGTACGTTTATTTTTTTCATTTAGATCCAATACTTTCCTAAAGAATATAATTATATGTGCATTATAGATGAAGAATTTCAAGCCCTGGGGCAGTCTGAGGGATTTTGCTGTGATGATACAGCGGTTGAAGGGCAAAGGGACTTGAGAAGCCATGTGTCTATTGTGTGGTCCCTGTGCTCTCCTGGGTTGTTGGCCCCCTTACAAACCACTGCCATTATTCAGGCCATCTTGTGGCTTCCATTTAGAAGTTCTCCTTTAGGAGAGATTTTTCCAAAGCTAAATTAACAGCTATGAACTCTACTGGGTAAGCCTGTGATTTCCTTTTTCCAATTTTGACTGCTGTAAGCATTTCAGTCTGTTGCCCACTAGTTCAGAGTAGCATGTCGATTTTAACTTTATCTCCAAATGTACTGCTTTCACATAGTATAACAAATGCGTTTGTAGATTTGAGGGCAGCAGAGTTTGCTTGAACAGGGACTGTATAAGTTCTGTAAATATTTTAATATCCCATTTAATTTTGATTCTTTATTCATAGGTCCTCTTTTTAAAAAATATTTTTGGCCTCACCATGTGGCATGTGGGGTCTTAGTTCCCTCACCAGGGATCGAACCTGAGCCCCGTGCACTGGAAGCACAGAGTCTGAATCGCTGGACCACCAGGGAAGTCCTCACACGTCCTCTAGATGTATGTCAGTTTCTGATGATGGGTGATCTGGCTTGAAGGTCAGGTACCTTGAAGTGCAGGTGGCTAATATGTGCATGTGCCCACATGAAATGTTCATGTGGTAAAACTGAGCCAGAGATGTTAATCTTCTCACTACCTGCCAAAAGCTGGAAGAAAACATCCACTGCAGAGATGAGTTCTAAGTATCTTCCCCAAGCATGTTCTAAGAGACCACCTCCTGGGGAAAATGTTGAGGGCTTTGCCTCTTTGTTTCTTGGAGATTTAAAGAGCATTGGCTCTCTGAACGTACCTAGATTGGTGAGACACGGGGCTGTCATCTTTGGTGTCATCTAGGAAGTGTATTAGAGTCAGAGAGACTTTTGCAAATCCCTTGAGACGCATACAGATATAAAGGTAGCAAGGACATAATGAAAAGAGCATGAACTTTGCAGTGAGACAGATTAGGGCTTAATGCAGGCTGCACCACTTCCTGGATATGTAACTTTCAGTTAATTACTTAATTGCTATCATCTTGATTTCTTCTTTCATGAAAATGAGAATAATAATAAGTACCAGCCAGATTTGTTGTGAGACTTAACCAAGAATAAATGTGTGAAAGTTTCTAGGACATGGTAGAGTTTCTCTAAATATTAGTTTTATTTCACCTGTGTCATAGCCCTCTTCTCACTCTATCCTCATATGACCAGCAAGAAGAAAAGAAAGCTCTTGTGTTTCTTCTTGTAAGGGCACTAATCCCATCATGAGGATTCTACTCTCGTGACCTAATTACCTCCCAAAGGCCCCATCTCCAAACACTATCACATTGGGAATTAGAGTTTCATTATGTGAATTTTGGGGGGACACAAATATGTTCCCTCCAATTCATACCACTTTCCCTTTCTCCCTTTTGCATATCTGATTTGAAAAATCTATATGCTATCAGTTCAATTCAGTTAAGTCGCTCAGTTGTGTCCAACTCTTTGCAACCCCTTGGACTGCAGCACGCCAGGCTTCCCTGTTCATCACCAACTCCTGGCGCTTGCTCAAATTCATGTCCATCAAGTCGTTGATGCCATCCAACCATCTCATCCTCTGTCATTCTCTTCTCCTCCTGCCTTCAATCTTTCCCAGCATCGAGGTCTTTTCAAATGAGTCAGTTCTTTGCATTAGATGGCCAAAGTACTGGAGTTTCAGCTTTAGCATCAGTCCTTCCAGGAATATTCAATATTCAATGAATACTGATTTCCTTTAGGATGGACTGGTTGGATCTCCTTGCAGTCCAGGGGAATCTCAAGAGTGTTCTCCACACGCCAGTTCAAAAACATCAATTCTTCAGTGCTCAGCTTTGGTTATGGTCCAATTGTCACATCCATATATGACTACTAGAAAAACCATAGCTTTGACTAGATGGCCTTTTGTTGGCAAAGTAGTGTCTCTGCTTTTTAATATGCTGTCTAGATTGGTCATAGCTTTTTTTCCAAGGAGCAAGGCTACAGTCACCATCTGCAGTGATTTTGGAGCCAAAGAAAATAAAGTCTCTCACTGTTTCCATTGTTTCCCCATCTATTTGCCAAGTGATGGGACTGGATGCCATGATCTTTGTTTTCTGAATGTTGAGCTTTAAGCCAGCTTTTTCACTCTCCTCTTTCACTTTCATCAAGAGGCTCCTCAGTTCCTCTTCACTTTCTCCCATAAGGGTGGTATCATCAGCATATTTGAGGTTATTGATATTTTTCCTGGAAATCTTGATCCCCTAGCTTGAGCTTCATTCAGCCCATCATTTCACATTGTACTCTGCACATACAATAAATAAGCAGGGTAACAATATACAGCCTTGACATACTCCTTTCCCAATTTTGAACCAGTCCATTGTTCCATGTCCAGTTCTAACTGTTGCTTCTTGACCTGCATACAGATTTCTCAGGAGGCAGATAAAGTGGTCTGATATTCCCATCTCTTGAAGAATTTTCCATAGTGTATAGTCAAAGGCTTTGGTGTAGTAAATAAACAGAAGTAGATGTTTTCTTTAATTCTCTTGCCTTTTCTGTGATCCAGCAGTTGTTGGCAACTTGATCTCTGATTCCTCTGCCTTTTCTAAATCCAGCTTGAACATCTGAAAGCCCTTGGTTCACGTACAGTTGAAGCCTAGCTTGGAGAATTTTGAGCATTACTTTGCTAGCCTGTGAGATGAGTGCAATTGTGTAGTAGTTTGAACATTGTTTGTTATTGCCTTTATTTGGGATTGGAATGAAAACTGACCTTTTCCAGTCCTTTGGCCACTGCTGGGTTTTCCAAATTTGCTGACATATTGAGTGCAGCACTTTCACAGCATCATCTTTTAGGATTTGAAATAGTTCAACTGGAATTCCATCACTTCTACTAGATTTGTTTGTAGTGATGCTTCCTAAGGCCCACTTGACTTCGCATTCCAGGATGTCTGGCTCTAGTTGAGTGATCACACCATCATGGTTATCTGGGTCATGAAGATCTTTTTTGTATAGTTCTGTGTATTCTTGCCACCTCTTTTTAATATCTTCTGCTTCTGTTAGGTCCATGCTGTTTCTGTCCTTTACTGTGCCCATCTCGCATGAAATGTTCCCTTGGTATCTCTAATTCTCTTGAAGAGATCTCTAGTCTTTCTCACTCTATTGTTTTCCTCTGTTTCTTTGCATTGATCACTGAAGAAGGCTTTCTTATCTCTCCTTGTTATTCTTTGGAACTCTACATTCAGATGGGTATATTTTTGCTTTTCTCCTTTGCCTTTAGCTTCTTTTCTTTTCTCAGCTATTTGTAAGGCCTCCTCAGACAACCATTTTGCCTTTTTGCATTTCTTTTTCTATATGCTATCATTGATTTTAATTATACTTTTCTCACCATAAAATGCGATCAAAGTCTTCTAAAAACTTGATTGGACATTTGGATTTCATTGCATCTTTTCATGATTTGCTTATAACATGTATGATTCTATCATTTGACTTTCTTAACCTATGTGAAATTCAGAGTATGAATTCACTGACAAGAAAGCATTCAATGTGCTGTTGGCATTTTCCTGTCAAAGTCTGGTCAGCAGTTAATGGCCCTAGATTAAGGAAGAGAGGCTTATCCACGACTATGTCAGGGTCTGGCCTTGCCCACAGGGCCTATTTGATTTGTCACCTAACACTAGTTGTTTTCATACATAAACTCCTAAATCTCAATGACTCAGTGAATTCAAATTTATTTCCTGCTCCCATCAAATTTAATTAGATGTTGTTAGTTGGTGGAAAGCTCTTCTCCAAGCAGAAATTCCTTCCACTTTGTAGCTCAGTCATTTTCAACAAGTGACGTCCAAGGTCACTTTGGAAGAAGAAAGCACATGAAGATTTGCAAACGGGAAGTTTTTAGAGGTCAACCCTGGAAGTGTCTCAGATCAGTCTCATCCATATTCCATTGGCTTGGACTTATACAGCCATAGTGAACATAAGGACAACTAGAAAGTGTGACGTAGCTATGTGTCAGGTAGAAGAGGAAATAGGTTCCGTGCACAATCAGCCATCTCTGACAGATGTATTTGTTGGTTCAACCTCATCCTTCTGCACTTGTTTGTCTTTCCTCAGTTGACCCCTGTTCCAACTTATGACATCAGTTTGTAATTTTGACTCTAGCTTTGTTAACACTTTATTTAAGAGATTTTTTACCTACTTAATTTGTCCTCATCTTATATCCTTTTCACTCTGATTCTTGCCCCTGCCCTCTGGCCTTTGTTCATTCAGAGAAGATTGGAATTGTTTCAGAGTTAAACAGAATTTTGGAGATCATTGAGTTCAACAGTTGTTTTTTATACTAGAGGTGTCTATTTCCAAGACCATTGGTAAGTTTACATAGTACATGGAAACAAAATATGAATGTATCAGAATCTTTTTCTGCAGCTTTCCTCTTTTCTTAAATATTTATTTTATTTATTTATTTGGCTGTGTCGGGTCTTAGTTACAGTATATGGGATCTAGTTCCTTGACCAGGAATCAAACTCGGGCCCCCTGCACTGGGAGCATAGAGTCTTAGCCACTGGACCACCAGGGAAGTCCCTGAAGCTTTCTTCTTTGTAATGCTTGGGCATTGTGAAAGGGAAAGGTCGGCAGGAAGAAAGGAGCTTCCTGGTGTGATGGAACGTGTTCATGAATTTCAGCCCTAGTTTTGATGTTGATTAGTCATGTGAAAATTTTCTCATTTTAAAATGGGCTTAATAGGAAATGACAACCCACTCCAGTACTCTTGCCTGGAAAATCCCACGGATAGAGGAGCGTGGTAGGCTACAGTCCATGGGGTCACAAAGAGTCAGACACAACTCAGCAACTAACACAACACTTAATAGAATGTAGAGAAGAATTATTAGACACAAGGAGTAACAGTGTTCTATCTGGTGGTAAGACGATGAATGATTCTTTGGCTTGGTTCTGTTTCATTTTTTACTTTTTTTTTCCTCCAGATTTTATGCACTGGAAATATATTCCTTTTCTATTTACTGCCCTTTCCCAGCTGAGTATCTCTTCAAATGTAAAAATCATGAAGAGCAAAAAGATGGAGATGAATTCTAGCTCCAACTATCTCATAGAGGTAGGAGAATCACATGAAATAAGATGTAAGAGTATACTCTGAAAAATGAAGGCCAACTATCTAATAAGGTTATTGCTGACAGGTTAGACTTGGCCTTAAAGATTCAGAATTTCTATGCAGGGGAAGTGGAACACATGAAGACGTATTTTTTAAAAATTACTGATTTATTTGGCTGCTGCCAAGTCTTAGTTGGGGCACACAGATCTTTAGTTGCGACCTGCTGTGACCTAAGACATCTGGTTGTTGTGTTAGTCACTTAGTCGTGTCTGACTCTTTGTGACCCCATAGACTGTACTCCACCAGACTCCTCTGTCTATGGGATTCTCCAGGCAAGAATGCTGGAGTGGGTTGCCATTCCCTTCTCCTGGAGATCTTCCCGACCCAGGGATCAAACCCGGGTCTCCTGCATTGCAGGTGGACTCTTTACCGTCTGAGCCACCTGGGAAGCTAATGATGCATCTTGAATATCTTCAATTCACCATTTCAGTTGATTGCTCCCCCAAGAGGAGGAAATTTGGCAGGCCCAGCATGAATATTTGTTTCTCACAAAGACAAAAGCTAAAGATTGTTTGCTGCTCATACAGACTAACAGTAAAGTATTCAGTATTAAAACAATCACTTTAACGTCCACATTTGGGGGGAAAAAAATGACCTTAGGAAGGAATTACACTGTTTTCCTGAAGAAAGTGAGGAGATAAATGAGGATTGTCTGCTAATCTAGAAACCCTGCCTTTGATATGTTATGTTGGCCACATAGAAATGGGGCAAACCTGCTTGTTAGTGGTGACTGTCACGTGGAAGGGCTTTAGTTCACTTATCTGGCTTCCCACAACCTTTGTGATTATAGGCCACTGTCGAAAGGTTTTATTTAAATCAAATTGATCCTTCAGTGGTTTTTCTGCTTGTAAAAGTAGTACATACTCATAAAATTCAGACTTTTAAGAACTATATTATGAAGAAAAAGAAATAGTCCCCCATTATCTTAGACTTAACTACTGATAGCAAGTTTGTGTACAGTCCTTTACATTTCTTCAATGCATATATGAACGCATTTACTATGAATTTTCTGAACAAAAATGTGTTTCAGTGTTACATACTGTTTTGCACGTTTTTTCACTCATGTTACATCATTACATCTTGAACATATTTCATAGGAGGATTTTTGATACCGGTTTCCCTACTTTTCTCATTTTCTTTCAGAGCCCCTTAGACCCTGATCTGGATGGTAAATAACTTACAATGTGAAAAACAAGAAAGCCGGAGAGTGATTTAAAAAATAAGGCAAAACCTTTTTTAAAGTCAGAGATTTTTCAGTTTGGCCATGGCCCTACATTCTTATTGGCCAACCTATTACTTGTGACTGTTGTATTGATAGTATGAGTCATGAATTAATGACTTCAGAAAAGTAACTTTTTCCCCCCATCCTGGCATTCTTTCTAGCACAGGGCTTGTGAAAACTAATTGGATTTAAGGGTGATGTTGATCTGCCCTGGAAAGATGGAATGAGTTATCCACTGAGAAATACATCTGATCCAGCCACTCTCCAAAAACATCTCTCAATTTCTCTTCTACAGAATAGAGTCCAAACTCATTAGTTTCATAGGTCAGATTTTCTTGGCTCATCTCTCCAGTTTCAACTCCCAGCATCCCATTCCATGTACACATGCTTCAGAAACTGCCTTTCTTGCTGACTCTTACCTTTGTGTTTTTGCATTGACTTAAGCAGTGGCACCCCACCCCAGTACTTTTGCCTGGAAAATCCCATGAACGGAGAAGCCTGGTAGGCTCTAGTCCATGGGGTCGCTAAGAGTCGGACACAACTGAGCAACTTCACTGTCACTTTTCACTTTCATGCATTGGATAAGGAAATGGCAACCCACTCCAGTGTTCTTGCCTGGAGAATCTCAGGGACAGGGGAGCCTGGTGGGCTGCCGTCTATGGGGTCGCACAGAGTCAGACACTACTGAAGCGACTTAGCAGCAGCAGCAGCACCCTTTGTGAAGGTGCATTTTGCTAGCTTCTTTGCTTGGTGGAGCTTGTATGCTCATCAGCTCTTTGGTGAGATTTTGCTGGACTCCCTAGGCAGAGTAAAGAACTCCTCTCTCTTCTCTATGCTGGTTCTATTATGGGGGTTCTGATGCTAGAGTGAAACTTACCTTACCAGTCTGAATTCATACCAGAACTGTAAGCCTTTAGAATTTAAGAACCATATTTTATTCATCCTTTCTCTCCAGAGATACTCAATAAGTGCTTCAGTGAATTAGTAGCACTTATAATTTCCTCAGTCCATCTAGTGTTGATTTCTTTATGGGAAGGGGACAATAAAGGTTTTGGTTTTTTTGTTTGTTTGTTTGTTTTTTAGGACTATGACCAAGTATATTTGTTTACTTCCTTGCCACTAGCCTCAAAAGTGAAGAGATATAACTCAGTACCAATTTCCTCAGTAGCAGTTATGGATTGTCAGTAGCAATTATGGATCCATGAACAAAACCAAATTTTATCCATTTATCTATCCACTTGATGAGGCTTCCCTGATAGTTCAGTTGGTAAAGAATCCGTCTCCAATGCGGGAGATCCTGGTTTGATTCGTGGGTCAAGAAGCTACCCTGGAGAAGGGATAGGCTACCCACTCCAGTGTTTTGGGGCTTCCCTTGTGGCTCTGCTGGTAAAGAATCCGCCTGCAATGCAGGAGAGCTGGGTTCGATCCCTGGATTGGGAAAGAGAAGAGAAAGGCTACCTACGGGAGAAGAGAAAGGCTACCCCGGAGAAGAGAAAGGCTACCCATTCCAGTATTCTGGCCTGGAGAATTCCATGGTTAGTCCATGGGGTCGCAAAGAGTTGGACACGACTGAGTGACTTTCACTCACTCACTCACCCATTTGATAAAGTTTTACTGGAAAATATAAATCTTAAGACTTGAGGTATTAGCAGAGAGATATGGTTAGGATCAAACTGCCTTCCCCTTATTATTTATTCCTTGTAGTAAAAAGCAACTGTGCCTTCCCTTTTAAATTCCTAAATCTAGGTTTAGACTACTTAAGAAATGGAAATGGATGTTTAATTTCAAAATTGCTTATCCCACTAAGAGTTGCCGACATAGTAAAGGAGATAGTATTTATGTATGTTTTTTTAAGCTAAATATCAGAAAACTTGCTCAGAGTAATTTGACTTAACAAAAGGGTTCAGTAATCTTCCTTGAAAAATGATCCTGAAATCAATTCCTTTAATTTACACTAGGCTTTCCAAGGAAATAAACACACTTTCCTATTTAAAATGAGACTGGCCCAGATACCTTTTCTGAGCTAGAAAAATCCAGGCTGAAATAGTACTTTACACTGATTCCTTTTATAAACTCTTCTTTGGGACTTCCCTGGTGGCTCAGACAGTAAATAGTCTGTCTGCAATGCAGGAGACCCAGGTTTGATTCTTCCTGAGTCGGGAAGATCCCCTGTAGAAGGGAATGGCTGCCCACTTAAGTATTCTTACCCACAGAATTCCATGGACAGAGAAGCCTGGCTACAATACATGGTGTTGCCAAGAGTCGGGCATGACTGAGTGACAAACTCACTCTGAAAAATATATCTAGAAGTAGTTAAACAATAGAACCCAATGGGCATGTTTTTTTCTGTCCTTATGAACTCAGATACCTTTTTCCCTTTTCAGCCTTAGTTTTATTATACAACTGCCTTTCTTCCATTAATTAACTAAGCTGTCAATCACCTCATTCATTCACGTTGTCATTGTTGATGCCTATTTTATGTGCAAGACACGCTAGATGTGGGGACACAAAGGTACCAAGTTCAGGTTAGAATTTTATCTCAATTCTCTATTCTTAAAAAATTAGTTTTTACTCCCTGTGACTGACTGCTCAATTTAATGAGTGTCCATTTAGGATCTATTCTGTGCTCAGAACTGTTCAAAACCCTAATCCATAATCTTTCTAGAAGCTAGCAATTTATCCTATAAATTTAAATGACTAATAAATTTGAAGTTCTTTCTGTGGTTAATGTCCTATATTTCTTTTTTAATTTATTTTTTATTGAAGTATAGTTGATTTACAATGTAGTGTTAGTGTCAGTTATACAGCACAGTGGTTCAGTTATATATGTATATGTTCTTTTTCAGATTCTTTTCCCATATAGGTTATTACAAAATATTGAGTATAGTTCCCTGTGCTACACACTAGGTCCTTGTTGTTCATCTATAGTAGTGTGTATATGTTACTCTCAAATTCCTAAGTTATCCCCCGCTCTGTTTTTCCCTTCAGTAACCAGAAGTTTGTTTTTTATGTCTGTGAGTTTCTGTTTTATATGTATATTGTATATATTTGTATCATATATTTCCTTAGTAATAATGAAATGGAAGATTTATGGAAACTTTTCTTATTTCATATCTCCTTAGTTCTCAATATTGATTATCCAAATGCTTTTAGTTAATGCTCTATTACTGTAGGCTTTTTAAAATATGCTGAAAGAATGTATCTGTGTTAGATAAATGTTACTGTTCATTTTTAGAGGAATTGAGTGGTTTTCTTAGCAGAGTTGGAAACAGAAATGTGACTGCTTAAATCTTAAATTGTGTTAAGATGTGAACTGGTGATAAACAGACAAAAATTAATCATATGTGCCATGATTATGGTTTTATAGAGGTCATAGATCTGCTTTATGGAAACTGGAGTTTCTGTGTAACAGTGTGAAATTATTGCATAATCAGGCCGCTTAATAGGACAACCCAATAAAAGGTAATTTGAAATGAGTAAAATCAGTCTCTCCTTTAGTTTCATCTGTTGTGGGCAGGGGAAAAACAGTTCTTAGAATCAGGTCTTAGCTTATCTAAGACTGAGAAGGCACTGGCAGCTTCTCAGTGTATACCTTCTAGGGAAGCAGATAATGAAAGACCCTTTCTTCCTTGTCTTGTATGATCTCTCTTTTAAAGCCCAGGTCTTATTTAAGCATAGATTCTCATACTCAGAAAAACTCAGACTGTTTTGGTCTTGACCTATAAATCAAGAGGTAAAGCCTTTTCCTGCTCTCCTGAAGAGTTCTGCCCTCACTAAAGGGCAGAGTAAGAGTTTATGTCATAAATCACTCAGGAGTTGTTTACCACGTTAATCTAAAGGGCACTAGCCCGTGGCAGGCAGTAAAGTTACCTTGGTTGTTTAAAAATAACCTGAGTGGTTTATTTAGACTGTTCACAAATGTTTGGACATTATTCAAGGGCTGTCTTAAACTGACCAATTACCTTTATTTTTCACTGCTCTTCTTAGATTCACCCTTACACCATCCAATCACATTGAGTGGAGCAGGGGTTCCTGAAATTGCAACATTACTGACCTTCCAGCCATGTGATATAGCGTCTCAGACCCTGAGTTAAATTTCAACCCAGGCATCTCTCTTCAATTTGGGTCACCTACAGGCCAGACAAAAATCAAGGTCATGTTGAACCAATGTAAGGAGTTTTTTGTTGGTTGCAATAACTATAATGTTATTCACTGTTTGAAATACTATACCATGGTTAATCATAAGTTGCTGCTGTTGTTTCCTTTTATTTATGAGCCCTTAATCAAGAGGATGCAGCAAGGGCCACTGTTTGAAAGGAGCCTTTCATGAGGTCTTCCTTTTGGATGCTCCTTCATCTTTCATTGTGAAAAGAGGACTTCATGTGATTTTCAAAAGTTATTGAATATTGTATATTGGCCTCTTGGAGAACAGATTTTACTCTTCTGAATTTAAATGATCGTGTTATAAACTTTATGTTTCAGCTGATGACCAGTAGAACACTAAGCCAGTACTCTTCACACTATTCCTTTCAGTTGGTCCCAAACTTGATTAATTCTTATATGTCAGTCACTATCACTAAAAGTTATATATTGGTTCTCTGAAAGCACATTTTGCTATCTAGAATTCAAGTTGTCTGTTTTTAACCATATGTTTCTGCTGATGTTAATGTAAACATCAGACCAGATCTCTCCAGACAGCTCTTTTTACTGCCCCTCCTCCCCCACTCCTTCAAACTAATGGTTGAGACCTTAAATGTCAGTCTCTCTCTTTTTTAAGCTTTTATATCCTATTTTATGAGATTTCATCTTGTGAAGTTACCCTTGTTAAAAGAGGGGGTGATATCCAGGAATTAGGATAGGATCACTTGTGAATGAATTTTGGAATTGATCATGCATGTGAATGAATTTTTTAAATCTAAGAATTGAGTAATAGGTTATGCTCTCAGACTTGTTGATTTGTCAACTTCATCCTAAATTGAATTTGGATAAAACTAAAGCTTGGGTGGCTGCTTTTTCTTTGGGACACTCAAAATGTTTCCAAAGTTTAAAATCAAATTTATTTTTTACTGATAGCTTTTTTGTGGATAATGATATGAAATGATATGAAACGAAATGAAATGATAGCTCATTTCATTTACATGAGCTTTTAACTCTTCAGTTGCTCCCTTGTGAGCCCCCTCCACTGGCCACACTGGTTTCATGTGGTTCCCTAAGCATAGCATACACTCCTGTGTGGCTTGGATTCTGCTGTTACTGTTACCAACCAGAGTTCTTGGCCTCCTTAATCAATAGAAATAGATAAGAGGCTAGACAGGAAATTCAGGCAAAGCATTATCGGGGTTCCTGTTGTAGCAGGAAGGAGTGAGAACAAGTAACAGGTTCCCTTGCTCGCTCACTCCCTGAGGTGGGGCAAGCTGGATCCTTTCGTGAAGTGAGGGTAGCGGTGGGCTCAGCTGTTGGGCCTGAGGGTGGTTTAGGTGTTTTGCCCCTCCTTTTGGTGGTATTGTGTGTAGGGAACATGCATAGTACCCTGTTTTTGCTCCTTGCTCTTAAGAAGTGGCAATTGGGTTTTTGGTCTTTTTGTATCTTGTCTATAATTTGTCCCAACTGCTCATGTATGTGGTTGTTTTTTGTCCCTTATTTCTTTTATTTTGTTGCTTGAGGAGACATTTGTCCAGGGACAAGCACGATAGCAAAGGGTCCCAGGTCTCGGTCCCAACCTGTCTCATTACTGCAGACTGGTGTTCTATAGTACTTGACATCCTTGGAGATAAGGCTGAAGTACTCCTTCCATCATTACCTTCTGCCCTCTGCTTACCACCTGGACTTAAATGCTGCTCACTGAACCATGTTATTTGGCCTGTTACTGAAGCACTTATTTCACTCTGCTACTGCTAAGTCACTTCAGTCGTGTCCGACTCTGTGCGACCCCATAGATGGCAGCCCACCAGGCTTCCCCATCCCTGGGATTCTCCAGGCAAGAACACTGGAGTGGGTTGCCATTTCCTTCTCCAATGCATGAAAGTGAAAAGTGAAAGGCAGTCACTCAGTCGTGTCCGACTCTTAGCCACCCCATGGACTGCAGCCTACCAGGCTCCTCCGTCCATGGGATTTTCCAGGCAAGAGTACTGGAGTGGGGTGCCATTGCCTTCTCCATATTTCACTCTACATTGTGTTTTAATTGATTTTGTGCACATTTTACTCCTCTATGAGAGGCAGACTTATTGAGGACTGGGACTCTATCTTCATGCAGCATCCAAATGATTGACTTGATACAAAGCTGTGTGCATCTCTTGTTTTTCCATTAACATAAGGAAACATTTCTCATACCATTTCTCAGAACCGCTGTGAGGAAGGGCTAAGAGATGGAGAGGAAAACTCTTGATCAAATTCAGAAGTCTCTTTACAATAGTGTTGATCTGAAAAGGAATACCTCAAGTTTTCAATGACAGAGTGTGACATAACAGCTTTGCATTTTTCTAAGATACCCAAAGATTAAGATGGATAGTTGGCCAGAACAAGAGGTGGTATCTGCCTCCAATCTGTTTGACCAAGTCAAGTTGAGACAAGAATGCTGGAGAATGAGCTTCTCTGACTAAACATGTTTGTTTAGGCCTCCTTCAAGCTTCTTACCCCTGGGCTTCCTCTCTCCTTGTACCCACATTTTCAATGCTCTTTTTATGTAGAATGGCATGTTAGCTGTAAGAGATAATAGAGATCATATTCTTTGTACCAACAATAGTCTATCTTAATGTGATTACATGCACTAGAAAGATTATTACAGGAACTTGGGGTAAATAGCGTGGGACATTAACACAAACAAGCCAAGAGGGCTGTCTGGGACCAAAGGAACAGAGTTACTGGATTTGTTTAAAGAATTAAGCTTATGAGTTACACTTTCCCCCTTTGCAACACAGATAAAAATCTTTACTTGAGGGACATTTCAACATCACAGCTGCAAGTGTAGCGTACAATGGAAAATGTTTTTCATTTTGGAAAGAGGCAATTGCTATTTTGTAATGGAAGACATGCTATTTTGCATGCAAAGCCAATACAGTTTGATGAAGGGAACAGAGTCTAGTGTAACAACCTCTAAGTCAGGAGATCAACATTTTCATCTCACTAGTCCTTCAGTCAAGAAATCTTAAGTGTCTCCTCTGTTCAGAACTGCTAAGTACCATGGACAATATAGTAAAAGTAGAAGACACTATGTCTTCCCCAGGGGGGAGAGGAAACTTAATAGGCAGCTCATATGTACCAAGGTCAACAAAGTATGTTAGTTCAGCAGGGTATTATCAAAGTGTCACATGACTAAGTACGAACCAGAAGGCAAGGAGTGGATTGCTGTGGATTTTACTGCTAGGTGGCTTTAGATTCTTAGATCTTCTCCATGACTCATGACTTCCATTTAAACTGAAGATTATACCCACGGTCTACCAAGTAATGGAAGTAATCAAAATAATGTTGAGGCTGTGAATTTAGAACCTGAGTCTCTTGCACTTCGGTACACAGAATGAGAAGATATGACAGTGTGGTAGAAGAGACTCTTGAAGATTGCTGAGATTCATGTTGATGTATGGCAAAACCAATACAATATTATAAAGTAATTAGCCTCCAATTAAAATAAATAAATTTAAATTAAAAAAAGAGTGCTTTTATAATATGATTTCGATTAAAGAGATGCTTCTTTTAGGTTTGTAAAATGTAACTTTCTGTTAATAAGTGGCAACTTATTACAAAGATCTATCAAGTTGATTTGTTTTTCCTTTAAGAAACACAGGACATTTTATTTTCCCATAAGACTATTTTTTTTTTCAATTTTATTTTACTCCATTCATTAACTCATTCAGTTTGTAATTACTGAGCATGCATGCTTTATTTGGCAGGAATATAAATCTGAAGAAGGCATGGGCCATGTTGCTAAAGATCTCATGTAGAGGAGACTGAAGAAACCAAGGAGAGTTTTTACTGTTTTGAGTAGTTAGGATCATTTTTGCTTGTTTTTGATAGTTTGAAGAAAACTCCAGATTTTACCTAGGTTTACTGTGCTGTCTTCATTTATTCATTTTTTTCCAAGTTAATGGGTACTAGAAACCTGATCTTTCTTGACATCTACCTTTCATTTGCCCTTGAAATACAAATGATCCCCAAGGCCTTTTGATGTCTTTCTCCAGGATATGTGTTGAATCTGTCCACTTCTCAACTTATTTACCCTCTTGACTACTCCATTCACCTTCTAACTGGTTTCCGAGGTTTTGCTCTTAATCCCTCTCATTAGAGGCTTTCAACCTTTTTTGACTATGACTCACAATAAAAATTACATTCACAAGACCCACAGTACACATATGTCTGTGCTTTGTTTTTGTCAGTAACTCTGAAATGAGAGAGTCATAAAATAATACTTTTGCTCTGTATGACACAGTCTGATATTTTTTAAATTCTGTTTCTTTCTTCTTTTTATACTGCCATGGTCAACTAAATTCATTTCATGATCCATTAATGGGTTGAAATACACTATGCTGATCCTTTTCAACACAGTGGCCAGGATGATGGTTTTATCCCACTTCTTGTTTAAAACTTTTCATTGGCTTCCCGTTGCACTAATGATGAAACCTGGAAATAACAGTGCTATCCGTGAGGTCCTGCATGATCCCACTCCTGCTTCTCCTCATTCTTTCCCATCTTTCAACACCTTTTCAGTTCAGTTCAGTCACTCAGTCATGTCCAACTCTTTGCAACCCCATGAGCTGCAGCACACTAGGCCTCCCTGAGTTTAACCAAACTCATGTTCATTGAGTCGGTGATGCCATCCAACCATCTCATCCTCTGTTGTCCCCTTCTCCTCCTGCCCTCAATCTTTCCCAGCATCAGGGTCTTTTCAAATGAGTCAGCTCTTTGCATCACGTGGCCAAGTATTGGAGTTTCAGCTTCAACACTAGTCCTTCCAATGAACACCCAGGACTGATCTCCTTTAGGATTGACTGGTTGGATCTCCTTGCAGTCCAAAGGACTCTCAAGAGTCTTCTCCAACACCACAGTTCAAAAGCATCAATTCTTCTGCACTCAGCTTTCTTTATAGTACAGCTCTCACATCTATACATGACTACTGGAAAAACCATAGCTTTGACTAGACAGACCTTTGTTGACAAAGTAATGTCTCTGCTTTTTAATATACTGTCTAGGTTGGTCATAACTTTCCTTCCAAAGAGTAAGCGTCTTTTAATTTCATGGCTGCAATAACCATCTACAGTGATTTTGGAGCCCCCCAAAATAAAGTCAGCCACTGTTTCCACTGTTTCCCCATCCATTTGCCATGAAGTGATGGGACCAGATGCCATGATCTTAGTTTTCTGAACGTTGAACTTTAAGCCAACTTTTCCCCTCTCTTCTTTCACTTTCATCAAGAGGCTCTTTAGTTCTTCTTCACTTTCTGCCATAAGGGTGGTGTCATCTGTATATCTGAGGTTATTGATATTTCTTCCAGCAATCTTGATTCCAGCCTGTGCTTCTTCCAGCCCAGCATTTCTCATGATGTACTCTGCATGTAAATTAAATAAGCAGGGTGACAATATACAGCCTTGACGTACTCCTTTTCCTATTTGGAACTGGTCTGCTGTTCCGTGTCCAGTTCTAACTGTTGCTTCCTGACCTGCATACAGGTTTCTCAAGAGGCAGGTCAGGTGGTCTGGTATTCCCTTCTCTTTCAGAATTTTTCACAGTTTATTGTGATACACACCGTCAAAGGCTTTGGCGTAGTCAATAAAGCAGAAATAGATGTTTTTCTGGAACTTTTTGCTTGTTCGATGATCCAGGAAATGTTGGCAATTTGATCTCAGGTTCCTCTGCCTTTTCAGAACTTCTTCCAGGTTGAACATCTGGAAGCTCACGGTTCACATATTGCTGAAGCCTGGCTTGGAGAATTTTGAGCATTACTTTACTAGCATGTGAGATGAGTGCAACTGTGTGTTAGTTTGAGCATTCTTTGGCATTGCCTTTCTTTGGAATTGGAATGAAAAGTGACCTTTTCCAGTCCTGTGGCCACTGCTGAGTTTTCCAAATTTGCTGGCATATTGAGTGCAACACTTTTATAGCATCATCTTTCAGGATTTGAAATAGCTCAACTGGAATTCCATCACCTCCACTAGTAGTGATGGTTCCTAAGGCCCGCTTGATTTCACATTCCAGGATGTCTAGCTCTATGTCAGTGATCACACCATCATGATTATCTGGGTCAAAAAGATCTTTTTTTGTACAGTTCTTCTGTGTATTCTTGCCACCTCTTCTTAATATCTTCTGCTTCTGTTAGGTCCATACCACTTCTGTCCTTTATTGAGCCCATCTTTGCATGAAATGTTCCCTTTGTATCTCTAATTTTCTTGAGGAGATCTCTAGTCTTTCCCATTCTACTGTTTTCCTCTATTTCTTTGCATTGATCACTGAGGAAGCCTTTCTTATCTCTCCTTACTATTCTTTGGAACTCTGCATTCAAATGGGTATATCTTTCCTTTTCTCCTTTGTTTTTTGCTTCTCTTTTTTCACAGCTATTTGTAAGGCCTCCCCAGACAGCCATTTTGCTTTTTTTCATTTCTTTTTCTTGGGGCTGGTCTTGATCCCTGTCTCCTGTACAATGTCAGGAACCTCTGTCCATAGTTCATCAGGCACTCTGTCTATCAGATCTAGTCCCTTAAATCTATTTCTCACTTCCACTGTATAATCATAAGGGATTTGATTTAGGTCATACCTGAATGGTCTAGTGGTTTTCCCCACTTTTTTCAATTTAAGTCTGCATTTGGCAATAAGGAGTTCATGGTCTGAGCCACGCCTATACATGTGTTCTTTCCTCTTCCTAGTTTTTACCCAGGCTACTCCTCCTGTTTTCCTGTAGGACTCTGTATAAAGATCACTGCTTTAAGAAAATTAGATTTCTCTTTATAATCCCTCATCTTCCTCTTTACTTTTTATTAATTGTAATTGTTATAGTAATAAAAAAAAGTTTGTTATGGTTTTATGATTATGTGTTCCATTGTATGACTCTTTGTTTAATATTGATGGCTCACCCTAGACTGTAAATTGCACAGCAGCTGGGACCAGGCCTGTTTTGTTTATTGCTGCCTCCATAGCACCTCGCACAGTCCTAGCATGGTTAGCAAATATTTTTGAGCATCTACTTTGTGTCAGGCTCTGTGCTTGGCCCAAGAGTGCAAAGATGAATAAGTCATAGACCCTGCTATGAAGGATATGCCTTTTTTGGCATGTGGTGTGTCTCCCATGGACACAGCCTGGAAGGCTGCAGTCCATGAGGTTTCTAAGAATTGGACACGACTGAGCGACTTCCCTTTCACTTTTCACTTTCATGCATTGGAGAAGGAAATGGCAACCCACTCCAGTGTTCTTGCCTGGAGAATCTCAGGGATGGTGGAGCTTGGTGGGCTGCCGTCTGTGGAGTCGCACAGAGTCGGACACGATTGAAGCGACTTAGCAGCAGCAGTGTCTGAAAACAAGCTCTGTAGAAAGCAAAATAGGTTAAGAAAAATGTTTGAAAGGGTATGAGAATGCTAAAATTCCTACAAATAAGGGTTTCTTTAGTTTAAGACTGTAACTGGACCAGGGTTTTCCTAATTGTAATACAAATTTAAGAAACTAGTGCTTTGTGGAATGACTATGACATTTCTCACTGATATATAGAAGGATTTAAGCAAATGATAGATGCCTTTTCTTTTGAATGTTATTTATGTCTCATTACGTGGTTCTCAGACTCAGTCTGAAAGACAAGGCATTGAGACTAGTCTCCCTCTGAATTCCGGAACACTCAAGTTATAACATCCCTGCCAGGTGCTCATTAAACCTTGAACTCGTTCAGTGCTGGAGAAGTAACTCTTAGACAAAACAGCCTTTTCCATTTTGGAACAGTTTGAATTGTTAGAAAATGTTTTATTACGTTGCTTTATTTTTCTGCCCATTTGTCTGCCCTTTTGAGTCATGGAGATGTGCTTGCTGTTTCTTCCACAAAACAACTCTCCAGCTATGTATTTGCAGATAGCTCACCTGCTCACAGCATTCTTTTTTCCCTGTTGAAACAATTTTCTTTTTTCCCATTATTTCTGTGATATGATTTCCCTACCCTTTCTATTCCTATGACACTCTTAACATGTTCCAGGTATTTCCATGTATACTTGGAAACTTAGCACCCACGATGGGGGCAGCACTCCACTTATGTCCGAACCAGTGCAGCACAGGACTATTTTTTCCTACTCTGAACACTATACCTCTGCTAATCTGGCCTTAAATTGCATTGGATTTTTCAGCAGCCAAGCCACACTGCTGGCTCACATAACGTTCACAATCAGCTAAAACCCACTAGGTCTTTTTCACATGAACTCTTGTTCAGCCTGGTCACTCTCCCACCCTGACCTGAGGCGTGTAATAGTTTTCTTTCTTGTATCCATGTAATAGGTTTTTACATTTATTCCCATTCAGTTTCCTCTTATTATCTTCAGACCAACATTCCCTCCAGTTGCTTGTGGAGTCTACAGGCTTGGCAAAAGAAGAAAAAAAAAAAAAAGAAAACCAAAAACCCTCCAACTCTAGTGAATACCACAAACAGTTATTTGCTTTAGGTTCAGGAAATGAAAAGTTATGCTGGTTTTAAGTTTCTCAATTTGCCTTCCTTGTCCCTCCTCCGGACCACCCCCCACCCCTTCAGTGTTTCGGTCTGAGGCCCAGTGCAGTATGTCTGCAACTTAGGCTCTCTTTACGGAGGGCCCAGCTCTCATCCTCCACACGCTGAGGTGCGGCAATAGCCAGGGTCTGTCTTGGCTAAGCTGAGGAACATCTCTTAGCCTTGCTGAGGCAACCTTTGCTGCCTTGTGATATGAAACACGCCACCTACTTGCTCTGTGCCACTGTGGGGCCGACTTGGCTCATTGTCTCCCAGAGGAAACACAGAGCAAGCAAACTCCTTCTCCCTCGCCCCCTCCCTCACCCCCCACCATCTCTTTTGTCCCCACAATCCGGCTCTGGAAAATATCTGAAGGCCACAGAAGTGGGAGTACCCTTTGATGTTTATATTGGCTGGCTCCTTTTCCTTTTTACTTCTTCTTCTTCTTTTTTTTTTTTTAATAATCAGAGTAGTAGAAAACGTGGAGAATTAACCGCATGACAGCAGCAGAGGAATTCATTAGAAAAACTGAGATGAATTCTGCTCAGATTTCAGGTTCTCAGGCAGAATCACAAAGGAGTAATCGTCTTCTAGTTGTTTTTAATCATTTCTTTTGTGGCACCTTCCTTGTCCATGAAACCAATCTCAGTGTCCAGCATGAGGGAGCCTGAGAACAGAGGCTGTCGGAATGGAGGCTTTGATTGGCAAATTACTACAGTGGTATTAACTACTTCCTTCTAACCTCCCTTTGATGGAACTTGTCCATCTTGGAGAGGCCAACGGACAGTGCTATGTCATTGTATTTTATTTCAAGTGTTACCTATTAACTTTTTAAGACTGTAAGTAATGTGCATAAAACTTTACTACAGAAAATTCTTAAATTGACAAAAACAAGTTCTGAGGCACCAAGTTTTGCAAAGTGTGTTTTCTCACTTAAACTGCAGAACTCCCCCCAACCCTTTTTTTCTTTATTAGCCTTGAAAGCAACTCTGATGGTGTCTCTGCCCTTGACTTAGTTCATTTATGCTTAAAATTTTTCTTGAAGGAACTTGGTAAAATAAAACATCGATTTTCTCTCTAAATATATAAAGGCAGCAACTGGATTTCCAGAAGCTACGATAGGATAAAAATTTTACTCCAAAGTAGTTTTGACTGCTTTGCTTAAATATTGGATCTTCATTGCTATTCTATTTACTCATGAATCTGTTTTTAAAATGCAGTCATATTAGGAAGTTTCATAGTGGAATAATTTAAGAGAAAAATCTTTCTCAAGTACTTTCATACCCTTCATAAGTTCCTGTTAATACACAATGTACCGATCTTTTAAGTATGAATGTTTGTATCTACTTATTAAAGCAGATTCTGTAAAGCCCTCCCTTTCAGACGTTTTAGTGCAGTTGTAGTAAAATAGATCTTCCCAAAAGCAATGAAAAGGACAGTGCTTGAATCTTAGTGATAGTTTTGCAAAGAGAATTCATTAACCTGAAGTACTCATGCATGTCATTTATTTAAAAGCCATTTGGTTTTAACTTTAAGCTCACCCAGTCAGCACGTGCTTTTGTCAGACATTTAGGGCCTAACAGGGATGGATTTATTTAGTATCACAGAAAATTTCCCAGGGAACACTCTTCTCATCTTAGGGCACAAAGTCAGACTCGGAGACTCAGAACCAGACCGTTGGCAAGTAAATTACCTTTTCATGGCATGTTCCTCTTACCTGCCCAGTGGAGATGCACAAACTTGTTATCTGCTTGTCAATGAGAGAAAAATAGATCCTGTCTTTTTTGTGTCAGTGGTTATCAGGAAGCAGTGATAACTGTGGCCTGCAGTTTTTATAGGGAAGGCCCTGTGGAAGATGGAAGACATAAGCGAGGCCTGGGAGAGTACATAGGATGTTAGTCATTCCAAGACCATTTTTTGAGGACTTCTGATACAGGGACATTTAAAATATGTTGCCTGCTTCTGTTTTAGATTGGCACAGAGGAGTCACAAAGGCAACAACAGAAAAGGAGTAAAAGCATAGCAGCCAAAAAGCTCATAGTGTGTTTTGTATTCATGAAGCAGTAGAAGATGTTATTCAATTTAAGTTTAAAAAACAGCCATTCATCCTAAGGTGATCATTAAGAAATGAATATAAAGTATGTTTTTATGAATATTTTTATTTGTGCTATTTATAAAAATGAAAAGTTGGGGGAAAAGTCTCAGAAAACTGATTGAATAAGACTATAAGTAGAGAATGGAGTACTCTACAGATACTAAAATCATGCTGTATAAAAGTATTTATTCCAATGGGGAAATACTTGTGGTATAGGGAAGAATGGAAATGTAGGTTATGAAATGGAATATACACTGTGGTTCCAATTTTATATAAAGTGTTTATATTTATTATGTGGGGAAACATTAGAGAGGATCCATAACAGTTAGCAATATGTTCTGAGATGAGTTTGACTTTATTCTTTAGGCTCTGATGTTTTCAGCTATCTTCTGCCAACAAAAGGCAATTAATTCTTTTTTAAAGTTGGGCTAAGCAGTTAGACACTTTTTGGAATTGATTTATTCTCTTATATGAGGCAATACAGAGTCCATTGAGAAAATCTGAGTCGAGGAGTGACAGAAGGAAAATAATCTTGTTGGGAGACAAATAAGATAAATAAACATAAGATGTTCCAGTGTAGAGAGCCTACAGTTGGAGTGATGAATCTACAGATTGCAACAATACTTTATTGTAAAATGGTGGATGTTTGATGTTTGTTCCTGGAGTAGGAAATGGCAACCCACTCCAGTATTCTTGCCTGGAAAATTCCATGGACAGAGGAGCCTGGCAGGCTACAGTCCGTGGGATCACAAAGAGTTAGATGCAACTGAGTGACTGAGCACAGCACAACACAGATGTTTGAAATAAGAAGGTAATTGTAGGAATTCAAAAGAAGGGATGGATGTGGAACAGTATGAAGGATGAATAGGCAGAATATGGTGAAATGGCTCTGGATATGGGGGAGAGAATAGTCCTGAGGGAAGATGCAATATTTCAAGCTTGTTGAGGGCATGAAGTCAATAGAAGACAGAGACCACTGTCTTGGAAATAGGGAAAAGTGGTTTTCAATCCAGGTTGGTTGATTGGTTTGGTTGTTTTTTTGTGTGTGTATGTTTTAGTTTCTAGCTTTTTATTGGGAAGTGCAAAAAAATGTTGCAAAATAAAAATAGTATATTTGAGTACATTTACCCAGTGATATTTGGCTACAGTTGCTTTATAACTTATCACTTGTCTATGTACATATACATACTTTTTTTCAGATATGTTTATCTTGATCCTTTACCCTCAAATACTAAGTTTGTATTTCAGAAAAAGTGGATATTCTCTTCCATAACCATTGCAGGGAATTATCAACTGTAGTAAATTGGATTAGATACATTTATCTACACTATCATTAATATTCCAGTTTTGTCAATTATGTCAGTAATGCAACAGCGTCTTTCACAGCATTTTTTTCTCTGTAGCACAGGAAAGAAGTCTAGGTTTAAGTATTACAATTAATTGTCTTTCCTTTTTAGTCTCCTTTCATCTAGAACTGGAACATACTCATAGCCTTTCATTTTCTTTTATAGCTGATATTTCTGAAGACTATGGTTTGTCTATCCACCACCCCCCGCCCCCTTTTATTTTTAATTTGTTTTATTCAGTTTCCTCATGATTAGGCTTGAGTTATGCCTTGTCAGCCAGGTAAATGTTTTGTTCTTCTCAGGTTATCATATCTGGAGGCACATAATGTTCATCTGCCTCTCACTGGGATTTAAATTTTAATCATCAGGTCAAGTTATTATTAGATTTTCCTCTACATAGGTACTATTTTTCCCTTGCAAACACTAAGCAGTCAGTGGGCAAATATCTTATTCCTCATGGTTCACCCAGATTTACTGTCCACTAATAATTCTTTCATAATCCAAACTTTTTAAGATAGTTGCAAAATCACAATTTTCCAACTCCAATACTCCCTCCTCACTTACCAATCATCACTAGATATTTTCCAGTAAGCAAAAGAGCTCTTTCTTTTTCTCATCTATTTATCCATCCATCTCTTCCTCCATCCATCCCTTACCAGTTTGGATTTATGGATTCCTGTTTTGTTTTGTTTTAATGGTCAATACTGTACTGAATCACTTTAGTGCTCAGATTGTCCCAAATTTGGCTAATGTGTTTTTGTGCCATATCCTCACCATTTATTTCCCTTCCTTTTAAAAATATTTACTTTCTAATTGTTTGGCATAGTAAATTATCTTAGGCTCATCTGAACCTATTCCTTCCTAGTCCTTAAATTGCCCATTTCTCCAAGAATCCTCAGTTGTTTTGTAGTGGAATGATATTAGAGACCAAGTTCTGGGAATAGGTGGGCTCATTACTACTGGAGTATCTTTGCTTCTTGGCCCTTTTGTGGACAGAGTTGAGAACTATATACATTCATACACACCTGCATATATACATACATACATATACATATTTTAGAAACTGAATTCATTCTTATACTTCCAAATTTAGTCCATTCCCACAGGTTTCTTCCTTGCTTAATTCAGTTTTCTATGACTTTCAGTTTGAAATAATGATAAGGCAAAATGGTAAAGAAGTCCAGCATGCAGTAGGGAGACATAAAATTGAAACTCAGGTGAAAGCGTCAAGTTTAGTGATTAGGTTAGGGTGTCACCCACACAGAGTAAGGCGCAAGTCGAGTTTGCCAAATCCAAAGGCAAGAGAAAGATAGTGAAAGTGGCAGAGGATGGCCACTGAATTTTGAGATGCATGAAGACATTGCAGTAGAGATAAGAATAGCTCAGGGAAGGAGACACAGAAAATGGAGTCAAAAAAGGAGGAGAAGCCAGGAGAGTCACGATGGTCAAGACTGGAAAGATTTTCAGTAGCCAGATACTTCAAAATGGTCAGAAAAAATTGAAGATTGAGACTAGACCTTTGGATTTGATATTTGATTACCAAAGATTTTACAAACTAGAGCTCATTGGAGAATTTTTTGAGAGTACAACTTTAAAGTGGCCACGTAGCTCAGGCTAATTATGATAAAATTTGATTAAATGTTTGGGGGATATTCACAGTTACTTTTTCTTTTAGATATGTTCACCAAATACCATTTTGTTTCTAATTACATGCTAATAAGCAAGTATGTTCTGTATATAAAGTGACCAAATCTAAGAGGCATTGTAGACGGGCTATTTTAGGGAACTCATGTTTTTCTTTAAAAGCTCAGTTAGCATTTGGAATCGATATACAGTATAATATTTAAAAGAAAAACAACATATTTCCTCATCCCCCAAGAGGTTTCTTAAAATAGCATGTAATCTTACCTACAGTGGGAAAAAGTCTCAAATTTTATAAATTGGGTTGAATCTACTAACTCAGATTACCTGACCAGGAGAGCCCCCAAGAAAAACAAGGTGTGGTAAGGTTATTGTAATGGTAATTAAGAAATTTGTGTTCTGCATGCTGGGCCTCCCTCACTAAAGGCAGTGACCCAGGCTGTGGCTACTGGCTCCATTTCTACTGCTGAGACATGCTGTCTTTTTAGAGAGACGTCCAAACCAAATCTTTGCCCACTTTGAAAGCCAAAATATTCTTCTCATTCCTTGCAGCCACAGAAAGGCTGAGCTTTTGCTAATGGGATCCATGTCTGTGACCTGTTGAGGCATCAACCTGTTTTTTTACGTGGCATGTTAGCAATACAGGGTTTAATTTTAGTTGTTTTTCTTCCCAGAGTCAGAAGTGCTAGAAATCAGAAAGGATCTCTGAGGTCAACTGCTTTAAGCCTCTCACTTTCCAGATAAGAACACCAAGGCTCAGAGAGGTGAAATAACGTGTCCATGGTCCCACAGCTGGAAGACAGTGGAGCTTAAACTCAGGCCAGTTGACCTCCCTCCCAGGTCTGCAGCTGTGCCATACATCACAGCGTCTCTAGTCCACAGTAAAACCTCTGGGGTTATGTATTATACGTTAGATGCTATGGATCAGATTTGTGTGGTGACAACCTGTCCTGTAACAGAGTCATACTGGGCTCAGCAACAGTTTGGTAGCTACAGCCACAAGCAAACCCTGTGGGCAGTCTGAAGGAACAGTCTGTTCCGAGTGGAAAGGAGTCTGTGGAGATCCGTTCTGTAAATCTGTGAAGCTCTGTGTTGCTGAGTGCTTGCAGCTCTTCTCCAAGCTGTTGCACTTTGTGGAAGTCCTTTCCTCTTTCGGGATGGGTAATCCCATTTGCAAATTCTGATGGATCAGGAAGATTTTCTTATCCTTCATTTTACAAGACTCAAAGACAGTCGATTAAAAAGTGTTTCTTCTTTCTTCCAGTAGTGAACATCCCACTTTACTTTCAGTAGCACGTTCTACATGCTAATGTCTAACATTTTGGCACATATAGGAGCTTGTTTCCCTTTTATCTGATTTTAGTCAACAGATATTCACAGAAGGATGTGTGAGCCAGGCACCATGCTGGGCACTGTGAGGTGACCAAGGGCCTTTGAGAACTGTTCATCGTCCCTCCTGAGTTCAGGCTAGTGACCAATTGTGCAGCAACCTCTGCTGACTGTCTCTGAGAGGCCCTTGATGGGTAACCACTCTGGTTCCCAGGGCCTTGTTATCAGCTTCAGTGATACTCTCTCCAGGGAACTTGTCCCTCTCACTATGATTCCCTTCAAAAAGGTGAGACTTTCCAAGAGAATTTTAAAAGTATCTTTGTTGTCTTAATCATTTCATTTGTCTTTAACATTTGAAAGGACTGAAGTCAGGAGAAAGAAGAATGTTTAGGTCTAAAAAAATGTGAATGTTCCTTTAAATCTGCTTTAGAGAAAATGATAGAAAGATATTCAGTACACTCAGAGATCTACTGCCCTTGGGATACTCATGCCTTGACTACCATCATGTTAGAAGATGCTATGTTTAGGCTTCAAAGAAAGGAATTATACTGGGAACTCTTAGTAATGAATCTTTTATTGTAACCTTGGTTTTCTTCCTCCTGCTAATCTTTTTAAATGGGTATTGCAGGAAGCTACTTGCCAGGCTGTAATATACCTCCAGGGAATGTAGCACATAATGTAGCACATAATCTTTCTCCTTATTTGGCACTGAAATTTCATCAGGCTGTATTAATCTGAGTGAAGCACACTCTAGGAATATCTTGAGAATAGCTCTCTAGTTAGGAAAGTTGAGACCAGATGCATGCCTGAAACAAATAAAAATGACCGGTATTTGTGTGCAATATCAGACACACCAGGCAGACACACCAGGACCACATAAATAGTACTATCTTGAAAACATTCTCGTCCATGTCTGTGTTTTCTTTTAAAAAACGTTAAGGATGATAACGCAGTGTAGGGTACATAGATAGACATGAATCATTGAAGAAACCAGCCTCGCTTATTTGGTTGACTAGGACACGGGCTAATTAAGGGTAGTGGAGTGATCATCCTGTCTGTCATGGTTGCCTTTGGTGAAGTCTGGGTGGACTGTGATAGCAACCTCAGCTGCTGTAATATAGAAAAAAACCCTTGAACTTAAAGCAGTTTCCTTACCCGTAACAGACAGACAATAATCTCCACCTCACAGAGTTGGTGTGAGGGTTAAATGAGAAAGTGGGAAAGTGCTTTGTCATCCACATAGCACTCTGCAGAAGCAAAGATGTTCTTCTGATCATTGTCACAATGACATGGAATGAGTTATTCCCCAAATATTTATGATAAGGTCGTCAGAAAAGAGTAGGTAGCTCACTTCACTAGGATTCTGAATGTGTTACAGGAATTCCCAGTTTGAGTCACAGAGTTAAATGAAAGGCAATGAGAAGTGTGCTTCATTGAAAATGTTATTTCATTTTCACATTTCATTCTTCACCACTGACCTCTTTCACTTCATTTCCAGTCACTTTCACTTTCAAGTTCTCAAGCTTCAGTTCAGAGTTAGTGATGTTCCCACACTTCAAAATTTGCATTGTTTTCCTCGATCTTCTCTGACTAATGGATTGTGGTCAGGATGAGAGCATTGCTCGGGGTGTATTTCCTAGGTAGGAATGTCTAAAATCAACAAGAACATTTTCTATGACCCTCCTGTCCCACCCTCCTCTCCCAATGCCAAGTGACTCTGATTTGTTTGCATCTAGGACTACTTCCCATTTTTAGTTCAAGGGCCTGACTGCTTGTACACTGGACTCTTTCTGTGAACTGTGGCTTAGAGCCTTTATTAGCATCTGGCTACCTGCTTTTTTCTGTAAGTGAGAGTGTTATAACAAGGCAGTAAACTCTTCCATGACAGATTTTCGGGAATCTAAGGTATTCTGGCTTAGTCTCAGGAATCACAGTCTAGAAAACTTTTCATAGCATGTACCCTGTTCTGTCATCTTTCAGCATCCTTCTCATAAGCCCTAGAAAATACTTAAACCAGAAGAAAAGGTAAGCAAGTAGGTTTATGCTGTGCTTAGTATCTGAGCTGGCCTGAGGCCTCCAGGTGTCTAAGGGAAAGCAGGATGGGATGTGTCCTTTGGGGCCCAAGAGACAGACAGAACCAAGGCCGTGGGCAGAAGCTACACAGAGACAGATTTTTAACTGAATAATATGAAGATTGGTCTAACAGAGCTGTCCAAACATGGGATGCCTTGCCTCAAGAGTCTGTGAGTTTCCATTACTGGAGGTGTTAAAGAGTAAACTACACTACCAGTGAAGGTATATCATCGGGAAGATTTATATTATCAGATGAGATAACTTTTATTTTTTTAAAGCATTGGAATTTTAACCATGAAAGTAATGCATGCCTTTTATAACAAATAACACAGGGCTATATAACGAATCTGCTAATAGTCCTTTTTCTTTTCTCTGATCACATTGCTCTTTCTCTTTCCCCCTTTCCCCAGTGATACCACTGTGAGGAGAAGATAGGGAAAAACACAAAACATCTCAAATCCTATTTCTATACTAAAAAGGGGGGCTCTCAGGTGGTGCTAGTAGTAAAGAACCTGCTTGCCAATGCAGGAGACATTAGAGATGTGGGTTTGATCCCTGATTCAAGAAGATCCCCTGGAGAAGGGCATGGCAACCTACTCCCGTATTCTTGCCTGGAGAATCCCATGGACAGAGGAGCCTGGTGAGCTGTAGTTCATAGGGTCACAAAGAGTTGGACACAACTGAAGCAACTTAGCACACATGCACACACTAAGAAAGAAAATTAAGAAGATAGTAGGAGAGCGCCTGTTTTTCTTAACTGAGTCAAAGGTTTTAGGCCAAAGCTGGTTGTGTTATGAGTCTAGACTAGATATGGGAGTTACTCAAGGACTTGGTTGGGAAGTAAATTTTTATCTATATCTATATCTATATATGGCCGTCAGAGAATGGATTAGAGCAAAGATGTGGAAATTCATCTAAAGAGAATGATGATCTCTAAGCCAAAGACTGGCAGGCGTGGTGGTGGTTTAGCCGCCAAGTCGTGTCCAACTCTTGCGACCTCATGGAGCCTGCCAGGCTCCTCTGTCCATGGGATTCTGCAGGCAAGATTAAACCTAAATAAAACACAAATGTGTCCGAAATAAAGCTAGTCAACATCACAAGCATCCAGAGTGAACACTGGCTGTGCTCTGTGTCCCCAGCAATTGTCTATAGGAATGGGAGTCTTCAAGGTTTCAGTTCCCCTGGCAAGAGCCTTCCTCTGTAGGAAGTTCATTTCGACATTCCAGTTCTATAGCAAGTTCCTCTTTCTGATACCTCATGATTATCGTATGCCTCTGTAGGTAGAACTGTCTGAAGGGGGAAATGCTCTGGTCAGAATATGAGTATCTTAGTCTGTGTGATAGATACATCACTATTGTAAAGCAATAAATTGGCATTCTGGTTTGCAGCACTGGTTTATTATGAACTTGGTTAAGGTGAAGTGTGAGAACTAACCCTTGTCAACTCTGGGATACAGACAATGTCAAGTTTCTGGGCCTGCAAGGCTGGAACTGGACCCTAGCTGTTAGTTCGGATAGTCTTAGGTTGTCATTTAGTACAAAAGGGAGATAATATACACTTGGATAATTTAGTCTCTAGAGTCTGATTTGGGTTTGAATGCTTGATCAGCCATTTATAAAATGTATGAACTAAGCCTTTTTCCTTCTCTGTAAAAGGGAGAGAGATCATCATAACCCCAACCTCAAAGGGTTGTTTTGAAGATGAAATTAGATAATCTGTGTAAAATGCTTGGCTCAGAGCCCTACACAGAGCTGCTCTCATCTTATTACCAAAGCAAATGACACCTTGTGATGATTATTAAAAGCCAGTATGAGCTCATTAAAGCAAAGCATTCCTATTTCCTTCTTTTACATTTCATCTGATTGCTTATAGGAATGTCATAGAGTAGAGTTGAGGTGTTTGACAGAGATTTTTATTATGTCCTTGATGTCTCATTGGGTTAATTAAGTAAACTCAGAGCTGGTTGAACAAATGTGACCAAGTGGTTTTGAGCTTGGATCTAGATTGGATCAATCTAGAGGGAGATCACCACAGTAAGGAATCTGTTTGCTGATACTGTTCTGTCCAATTTTCTCACTTAAAATTTTGATGAAAACAGAGAAGACATGTTTGTGTAACATATGGTGGCCTCAAAGTTGAAAGAGATGGCTCACCCATCCAATAAGAGAGACCGGATTTAAAAAGATCTGTGTAGGTTGATGGGATAGGTTTGCTGTTAACAACTGCAAATACATTTATTGAGCCCTTACCATGTGCCAGGCAGAAAGCTAAATATGTTCCATGGATTCCCTCATTTAATCCTCACAGTCACCCTCTGAGTTGTATATTATTAATATTCCATTTGATAGGCAGATATAGAAGCACAGAGATGTTATTTCCTCAAGTCCTCCAGACACAGAGGCACAGCTGGAACATGGACCAGTTGTCTGACACCAAAGCCCACTCTTAACCACTGTAATAAGCTCTCTGAACCAGTGAGTCTAAATTTTACATAAGTCGATGTGAAGTTCCACACTTAGGTTAGCAAAATATTGTGATAAGTCCTAAAAAGAAGGCAGGAGCTTGGTTTGATAGCAAGTAATGGGGAGAAGTTTTAGGGGTGTTTGTTGATGGGTAACTCAGTGAGAGTCAACACTGCCATGTACTTGCTTTAAAAAGAAGAAGAAGAAGAAGAATGTCTTCTATACTCTGAATGAGAAAGAAGGGAACCTATTTCACATCTGCCCCAAAATCCTTCTTGGAATCCTTGGATGGGGCTGCAAAAAATACCAAAATGTTGCTCTAGCATGAGGCCCCTCAGGAAAGCCTCAGGGCAAGGGAATTGTGTTAGCTCCAGTACTGGTCATCTGTGGCTCCAAGGGCAACCAGATCAGCAGGGCAGCCTTGTCCCTGGACTGTCCAGCCTCTGTGTGGAATGGTGTGAAGATGACCCTGCCAGCAATGGGAGTTGTGGGGGATAGAAGATTTCTAAGACCCCGTCCCTAAGATTCTCTGAGATAATATATGACGCACTGAACAACAACTCTGAGTTAAGGAAGTCTGTGGTTTAAGGGCTGAGTTTAAGCAACAAGAGACGGCCGATGTTCTGAGTGTTGTGGTGGTCATGTTTTGGACGTGGCTTTGCTCCAGCTATTTGTTCACCAGTGTTTTGAGTTAAAGGGAATGACAGTCTAGAAATTTATGTACATGGCATTTCACAGAATAGAAGAAGCCAGCTTCTGGCCACTGATATCCACATGCAACAAATAGAACTTGTATCCTTCCCCTAGGACTCAATTTGTAAGCCTCGTTATTGCATTGTGCTGTAGTAACTATTCCCCAGTTTTGTGGGCTATCTGTGAAACCATCTTTCCCTTGATTTCCACTTTATTGTTGTTGTTTTGCGTTTATACAATGAGTTAAATGATCCCTTAGGGGTTCCAAATATATTATGAAAAAAGACCTTGGAGTTCTGAGAACCTGAAGAACATTTTGTTCTTCTCAGCTAGATATTTAGGGACCTTTAGGACATAGTTATCATTTTCAAAAAATGTTAAAATTAATCCTCTCTGTCAGTTCAGATGTCAGAAATAGTATATTCAATTCTCTCTTGACTTATCCTCATAATAACCCCATATTCTTATATGGTCTTTTACATTTTCCCAAATGCTATTTCACATATGATAATCATCACAAATAATACTATCTGAAAGATAGAACACAGGAGGCAAGATAGGTATTATTGCTTCATTTCAGAAACAGAGAATGTGAAACTGAGGTTGGTGGTGGTAATAATTACTTATTTCCTGAAAGCCAACTCTGTGCCAACTACCTGCAATACTTTATTTAATTCCTATAATAATAGTTCAACAAATTAGATATCATTATTTCCATTTTGAGATGGGGAAGCTGTGGCTCAGAGAGTGATTTGCTCAAAGTCACACAGTAGTAAGCAGAAGAACCAGAATCAAATCTAGGGCTTTTGGTTCTGAAATCCAGGCTCATAATCAATAGATTATTACCATCAGAGAGGTTATGAACCTGCCCAAGGCCATCTGGCTACTCAGTAACCTCAATCAGGCCAGAATCTATGTCTTTAGACTGCTCGACACATTTTTTTCCTATGTATATACTGCGGCTGCTTCACTGGTTTTCATTAACATTGGTTCTTTACAACATATAAAGAGGAAACCCCTTCATGGATCATAGCCTTGTTGTGCTGAAGGGGCTTGTGTAACTCAATGAAATTATGAGCCATGCTGTGCAGGGCCACCCAAGATGGACAGGTCATAGTGAAGAGTCCTGAAAAAATGTGGTCCACTGGAGGAGGAAATGACAACCTACTCCAGTATTCTTGCCACAAGAACCCTATGAACAGTATAAAAAGGCAAAAAGATATGACACTGGAAGATGAGCCCTCTATGTCAGAAGGTGTCCAATATGCTGCTGGGGAAGAGTGGAGGGCAATTACTAATAGCCCCAGAAAGAATGAAGCAGCTGGGCCAAAGCAGAAATGACACTCAGCTATAGATGTGTCTGGTGGTGAAAGTAAAGTCTGATGCTGTAAAGAACAGTATTACATAGGAATGTTAGGTCCATGAATCAAGGTAAATTGAACATGGTCAAGCAGGAGATGGCAAGATTGAACATCAACATCTTAGGAATCAGTAAACTAAAATGGATGGGAATGGGCGAATTTAATTTAGATGACCTTTGTATTTACTACTGTGGGCAAGATCCCTTAGGATAAATGGAGTAGACCTCATAGTCAACAGAAGAGTTTGAAATACAGTACGTGGGAGCAGCCTCAAGAATGACAGAATGAACTCTTCTTTGTTTCCAAGGCAAACTATTCAACATGACAACAATTCAAGAATATGCTCCAACTACTAATGCCAAATAAGCTGAGGCTAACCAGTTCTGTGAAGACTTACAACATCTTCTAGAACTAACACCCCCAAAAATGTCCTTTTCATCAAAGGGAATTGGAATGCACAAGTAGGAAGTCAGGAGATACATGGAGTAATAGGCAAATTTGGCCTTGGATTACAAAATGAAGCAGGGCAAAGGCTAGCAGAGTTTTGTCAAGAGAATATACTAGTTATAGCAAACACCCTTTCCCAGCAACCCAAGAGGTGACTCTACACGTGGCCATCACCAGATGGTCAGTCCTGAAATCATATTGATTATGTTCTTTGAAGCTGAAGATGGAGAGGCTCTATACAGTCAGTAAAAACAAAACCTGGTGCTGACTGTGGCTCCAGTCATGAGCTCCTTGTTGCAAAATTCAAGCTTAATTTGAAGAAAGTAGGGAAAAGAATTTTCTTTAGGTTTCATTTAGGTATGACCTAAATCAAATCCCTTAGGATTATATAGTGGAGGTGAAATTAGATCTGGTGGATGAAGGCCTGAAGAACTATGGATGGAGGTTTGTAATGTTGTGTAGGAGGTAGTGACGAAAACCATCAAAACCTTAAGAAAAAGAAATGCAAGAAGGACAGTGGTTATCTGAGGAGGTTTTACAAATAGCTGAGGAAAGAAGAGAAGCAAAAGACAAGGGAGAAAGGGAAAGATAGACCCAACTGAATGCATACTTCCAGAGAATAGCAAGGAGAGATAAAAAAGGCCCTCAAGTGAACAAGGCAGAGAAATAGAGGAAAACAATAGAATGGGAAAGACTAGAGATCTCTTCAAGAAAATTGGAGATACCAAGGGAACATTTCAGGCAAGGATGGGCAAAATAAAGGACAGAAACAGCAAGGACCTAACAGAAGCAGAAGATATTAAGAAGTGGCAAGAATGCACAAGAATGTACTGAAGAGCTGTATCAAAAAAGTCTTAATGACTCAGATGACCACAATGGTGTGGTCTCTTCCCTAGAACCAGACATCCTGGAGTGTGAAGTCAAGTGGGCCTTGGGGAGCGTTACTATGAACAAAACTAGTGAAGGTGATGGAATTCCAGTTGAGCTATTCAAATCCTAAAAGATGGTGCTGTTAAAGTGCTACACTCAATATGTCAGCAAACTTGGAAAACTCAGCGGTGGCCACAAGAATGGCAAAGTTAAGTTTTCATTCCAGTCTCAAGGAAGAGCAGTACCAATGTTCATACTGCCATAAAATTGCGCTCATTTCAAATGCTAGTAAGGTGATGCTCAAAATTCTTCAAGTTGACTTCAGCAGTATGTGAACTGAGAACTTCAAGATGTACAAGCTTGGTGGAGAAAAAGGAGAGGAGCCAGAGATCAGGTTGCCAATATTCATTGGATCATAGAGAAAGCAAGGAAATTCCAGAAAAACTTCTGCTTCATTAACTATGCTAAAACTTTTGACTGTGTGGATCACAACAAACTGGGGGAAATTCTTAAAGATATGGGAGTACCAGACCACCTTACCTGTCTCCTCAGAAACCTGTATGTGGGGTAAGAAGCAACCGTTAGAACCAAACATGGAACAATGAACTGGTTCTAAATTGGGAAAGGAGTATGACAAGGCTGTATATTGCCATCCTGTTAAATATATTGCCATATATTTAACTTATATGCAGAATACATCATGCAATGTGTTGGGCTGGATAAATGACAAGCTAGAATCAAGGCTGCCAGGAGAAATATCAACAACCCAGATATGCAGATGACTTCACCCTTAGTGGCAGAAAGCGAAGAAGAACTGAGAGCCTCTTGATGAGAGTAAAAGAGGAAAGTGGAAAAACTGGCTTAAAACTCAACATTCAAAAAACTATGATCATGGCATCTGGTTCCATCACTTTATGGTAAATAGAAGGGGAGTGGAAGCAATGACATATTTTTCTTTGCTTAGGCTCCAAAATCACTGTAGATGGTGACTGCAACCATGAAATTAAAAAATACTTGCTCCTTGGAAGGAAAGCTATCGCAAATCTAGAGAGCATATTAAAAAGCAGAGACATCACTTTGTCGACAAAGGCCTGTATAGTCAAAGGTATGGTTTTTCCAGTAGTCATGTATGGATTTGAAAGTTGGACCATAAAGAAGGCAGAGCACCAAAGAAATGATGCTTTCCAATTGTGGTGTTGGAGAAGACTCTTGAGAGTGCTTTGGACTGCAAGGAGATCAAACCAGTCAATCCTAAAGGAAATCAACCATGAAATATTCACTGGAAGGACTGATGCTGAAGCTGAAGCTCCAATACTTTGGCCACCTGATTCGAAGAGCCAACTTATTGGAAAAGACCCTGATGCTGGGAAAAATTGAGGGCAGGAGCAGAAGTGGGAGGCAGAGGAGAGATGGTTGGATGGCATCACCAACTCAATGGACATGAATTTGAGCAAGCTCCAGGAGATTGTGGAGGACAGAGAAGCCTGGTGTTCTGCAGTTCCTGGGGTCATAAAAAGTTGAACACAACTGAGCTTCTGAACAAAAGAGGAAGCAAATGAAAACTGAGCCAAATTTTGCCCTTATCACATAAAGGAACTCACTCAGAACCAAAGAGAATCTAAGGCTCTTACGGGTTTTTAAGTTCCTGATGTTCTCTTCATAGTCTTTGTCTTCACCATCACCATCATTTAATGCAGGTGGTTCTTGTCTGAGGGTGATTCATATGTGACCCTGAACCAAGTACACCTGTTTTACTCAGTTTGACATCTGTAGAGGCAGCATGTTTTTCAACCAACTTGGGGGAAGTAAGTTCTGATACTCTGTAGTCGACAAACAAACAGGAGAGACAACAGATTGAGCAGAAGGAACTTTGGCATCTGTTTTCAGCAGAGTTACAAATCCCAGCTCAGCCTCTTCCTAAAGAAATGAGTTTCTGAACCTCACTACAAATTTGTTTCGGCATTTGGGAGAATGGCATTGAAACATGTATAATATCATATATGAAACGAGTTGCCAGTCCAGGTTCGATGCAAGATACTGGATGCTTGGGGCTGGTGCACTGGGACGACCCAGAGGGATGGTACGGGGGAGGGAGGAGGGAGGGGGGTTCAGGATGGGGAACACGTGTATACCTGTGGTGGATTCATGTTGATATATGGCAAAAGCAATGCAATAATGTAAAGTTATAAAGTAAAATAAAATGGAGATAGCACTTGAATCATGGGTTTGTTGTAAAGAACAAATAAAAAAGGTAATTAAGTGTTTATTGGGCATGTACTCTCTGGTTGGTGCTGTGCTTGCATCATTTACTTTTTTTTTTTTTTTTAGCATTTTTACATCATTTAATCCTCATAACAGCCTTAAGAAATAAGTGTTATTAGCCTTTTACCCACTTCCAACCACTTGACAGATAAGGGAACTGAATCTCAAGGAGATTTTATAACTTTCCCGAGGTGATTTTTACCACAGTGTCTTAGAAAAGTTTAAGAGGGCATTCTATCAAACATACCTAAATCAGTTTCCCTAAGCCATGAACTATCCTTAAGACTCCCCAAAATGTTTCCCAAATGTTTCCCAAAATCTTCTTAAAGAATGCCATCTAGCTTCCATTATCTTAGCTGTTTCTCCATCTTTTTGGTGCCATAAAATTAAATTTAAAATTACACAGAAAAATAATTAAATGTATATTGCTCTGTGGTATGGATTTATGTATCCCCTTCTTCATCATCAGGAATCAAGAGGGGGTTTATGCACTTGAATAAGATCCCCTTTTACTTAACTTCATTGGACACTCCGTTATCAGGAGTCAAGGGGAACCCAGGTAATCATCCCTCTCTGACCCCACTCTCAGCCAGGTCATCAATCTCTGCCTCTAGTAACACAGATCTGATTTCATTGTGCTTGGATTACTGTGTAGATGTCACAAGGAGCCCAACTTGTAGGAAACCCTTTATCTCCCAAACCCTCATTCCTCTCTTCCACCCCTTCTTCATCTCCCTGCCAAGTCCTGTGTCCCTACAGTTCAGAAACTGACATCAGCAAAATCTGGCATCCTATATCCTCAGCCTCTTCTTGGAACACCCCTTTCCCCTTTTAACTCTAGGAGAACTTTGCTTCTCATGTGTCTAAGCCTGCTGCCCTCTTAATTAACGGCAGTTATTTTCCATAGTCTCCTACCATGAGCCCCGGGTATGGGGTTGGCATCATCCTTTTTCTCATTGCTGCTTTCAGATCATTCTTCATTCCTCCTTTCTAAAAGCCTCCAACTTAGAATCTCAGGTTATCAGTAATATGGAAACTTCAGAGACTTTTTTTCTACACAGTATAAAGGCATATCATTTGTGGTTGATTAAATGCTCTTTTACAGAAAGGGGTCCTTTGTAAAAGGTCCCTTGATCAAGAACATAACTGCTATTTTAGTGAGTCAGTACTTTGTGATAGGGCTGTGTGGGACAGGGGAAGTGGGTTTAGCTTCCATCACTGGGAGTTGACATCATAGTCCACGAAGAGCACAAGAACTGCTATGTTAATGAGCAGACACTCAGACATGCTGTCTGAAGCACTGCTGGCATCTGTTCTGAACATCGGAAATATACCATCCCTGCCCTGGAGTGATAATCACAAGATTTTTTACTTGGTGGGACTGTGTGGCTCTGAGCTAAATTCAATTTGAAATAAACTCCATTTTCATAGTCTCTGTGGAGGAATGGGACCTACAAAATGTGGTGCGGAGAGTTGGGCACCTATGTCGAATGTTTTTCTAAAACAGAGGAAGTCGTGGAAGACTCAGGTAGTGTTTGTCTACCTAATTTTGAAAGGACAACTTTGTAGACATGAGCAAAGCCTTCTTGTTGAAGGTTAATTTTAAGAAGTAAGAAGGCCTTGTTGGATTTCTCCATAATTCTCAGTGGTTCCCAGAGGTCAGAACTACTCCTTATCTATAAGTGGTGGGTCTTTAGGTTATAGACCTAGTGGGGATATAACTTTAATGTTGTGCAGTTAAACCAGCTTCACACTATTTACAAGACATGTCAGACAACACTGAAAACAAGAAATTAGAGTATGTGGAAACTATGCTACTAAAATTAAGCAGCGTAAGGAAAATTAATATAACCCTGTAAGTCACAGCTTGACTTCTATCTCAGGAGCCAACCCAAAGGCAATAGAGCCAAAAACAATTTTAAGACCTGTTCTGTTCTGACTTGTAAAGATTATTTGATGTTACCCCTCCACATACACCCCTACCTCACTTCCAAGTTAGTATAGGGGTTAGGAAAAAGATTATAATGTTTCCTGATTCATTTCTGGTCTAACTTTGATCCTGGCTTCAGTAAGGTGAGATGTGTACTTTCTGTTCAGTATTGCTGGCAGTTAGCAGTGCATTTCATGTTAGTTTATGTGGCTGCCAGTATTATTTATGCTACTCTGAAGATGGACACTGAGGAAATATGTGCTTATTGGAAAGTATGCCAATTTGTAAGGGATGACTTCGTTTTGCTATTACCTGAGTGTGAGTGCTATTAATATGGCATGATCTATTTAATCAAGAGACAAATTGCAAATGTATAATTATGACATGAGTGTATTGATCTCTCTTTAGAGATAAAAAGCATATAGTTAAGAGCTGTGCAGTTGCCCTAATTATATCAGAAAATTCATAGTTCTATGTTGAAAATGTATGTAGCTAAGGCAATGGCACCCCACCCCAGTACTTTTGCCTGGAAAATCCCATGGATGGAGGAGCCTGGTAGGCTCCGGTCCATGGGGTCGCTAAGAGTCGGACATGACTGAGCGACTTCACTTTCACTTTTCACTTTCCTGCATTGGAGAAGGTAATGGCAACCCACTCCAGTGTTCTTGACTGGAGAATCCCAGGGACGGGGGAGCCTGGTGGGCTTCCGTCTATGGGGTCGCACAGAGTTGGACACAACTGAAGCAACTTAGCAGCAGCAGTAGCAGCAACATAAACCAAAAGCTTGATTTTGTGGAATTTTCAGTATGAAAATATGATGTATTAGTGAGTGGGCTGTATATATTTTATCAAGGCACAACTTGGAATATTGGTATTTGATTATCCAGTTATCATGGAGGGGAGCAGAAGGGATTCCGTGAAGCACAAAGTCTGGCAAGAGGTGAATGAGAAAAATTCTCCAGTCTGACCGACTGGTTGGGCAAAAATAAGGCTGACAGCAGAAAAATTTTCAGAATTAGGGGAAAATTAGAAAATTCTGGAAATATTAGTAAAGAGAATGGGAACTTCTAAGTAGCTAAAACTCCCAGCATCAGTGTTTTTGACAGAACACCTGAGTCTTGTGTATCAGAGCTTCTGAGTTCATCCACAGCAGGAGAATTTGATAATTTTTTTTTCTCCCATAAGGATGACTTATAGAGGAAAACAATAGGAAGCTGGAATTATCCAAAAGAAGTTGACTTTAACATAAACCCGGTTGGACTTCATCTAGTCCATAACATGTCTTTCTGTTTATCCCACTTGGTTACCTTAAAATACTCTCTAATCCCCCTCCCCCACTGCTGCTGTCCTTCACTAACCTACTCTCTGCGTCTAAGAATTTGCACATTCTAGACATTGCATATAAAAGTGTATGTTGCCTTTTGTGTCTGACTTCTTTCTTTTAGCATAATATTTTCAAGTTTCTCCCACTCTGTAGCATAAATCAGAACCTCATTCCTTTTATGGATGAATAGTATTCCATTGCATGGATACACCGTATTTTGCTTATTCTTGCATAGTTGTTAAACTCAGAGTTATATTAATGTCATATAGTCTATTCTCTTTCTCCCTCAGGATACTCTGTCAGATTTGAGGTTTTGAATCTTATTTAGCTTTTCAATTCTTTATTCTTCAGTTTTATAAGATTCTTTTGAATTCATAATTTTACTGCCCAACACAGTATTATTTACAAGCTACAAAAACCTACATCAAACATGACTTGTTTCATTTTTTAAACAGACATGTCCATTATATGATGGATACAGCAAGTCCCTTGTCATTTGTCAGATTCTCATCCCTCACAAGTTTGGGCATTTACTAAACAGTCTTAGAGAAGAGTTCTTCTCAAAGCATGCTAACTCACTGGTCCTGGGAGTAGGTAAGGATGGATTAGCGTGTTTGATAGCAGATGCTCAGTTTTTACAAAACCTCCCTCCTGTTGCTGATGGTGATCATTTGTTCCCTCTTCATGAGAAGTGGACATACAGAACATGAGGACTTTTAAAAGAGCATGGATTGGGACTTCCTTGTGGTCCAGTGAGGTTAAGAATCTGCCCATCCCTGGTTGGGGAACTAAGATCCCACATGCCGTGCAGCAACTAAGCCTGAGCACTCTAACTAGAGAGCTGGCATGCTGCAACTGGAGAATCCACGTGCTGCAAGGAAAGATCCCACATGACCCAACAAAGATCCCACGTGCCGCAACTAAGACCCAACATGGCCAAATAAATATTTTTTACAAACTTTTGAAAGAATGTAGATTTACTCTTGTGAACATAGACGCATTTGGCTTTGTGTCTTGGCTGTGCTATTTGGCAGCAGCTGTATCCTAATTGTTATATCTGTGAAATGGAGTAGTAATATCAATCTTGTATAGTCGTGATGCCTAAATGAAATAATCTGTAAAGTCCTTCCAAATAATACCTGAAAAGCGAAAGTTAAAGTGTTAGTTGCTCAGTCATGTCGGACTCTTTGCAATCCTATGGACTGTAGCCCATCAGGCTCCTCTGTCCATGGAATTCTCCAGGAAAGATTACTGGAGTGAGTTGCCATTTCCAGGGGAATCTTCCTGACCCAGGGACTGAACCCAGGTCTCCTGTATTGCAGGCAGATTCTTTACTGTCTGAGCCAGCAGGGAAGCCCTTAATAATGCCTGGATGTGCATTTAAGAACAAAATGAAAAGCTTAGGGAAATATATTGGAAAGGCATAGAAAGTACAAAATAGTATTTTCTATGTCACTTTAGTAAATTTTGAGGGATAGTGTAGAACCCGGTGGGCTACGGTCCATGGGGTTGCAGAGTCGGGCACTTCTGAAGTGACAGCATGAACACACGTAGAGGAGGTACCACTGATATCAAGTAAGAAATGTGTCTTACTCAGATACCTATAAAACAATCTCCTGGGGGGCTGGAACTCCCATTTCCTTCTCCTCTATGCCTGGAAGTACCACATGAAATGACTACATGGAGTGGCCACCCAAGGGAGGTATATACTAAATCGCTGCCTGTTAGCATTCTAGATGCCGCCCTTGGTTTGCTTCTCACTGTGCATTCTCCCTGAGCAATCTCTTATTTATGCTTATGAAATCCACCCACGCTCTGACCAGTCTCAGAACTCTTCTTGTAGCCCAGACTTCTCCCCTAAGCTCGCGGTTCATATGTCCAAGTGTTTGCTGGATATCTCCTAGATGTTGTGTAGCCACCTGTGGCTCAGAATGCCCAGGTCTGGACTGTCAGTCTTTCTTTCCACAATGACCATCTCTCACGGTTTTCCCATTTTTGTTAGTGGAATATCATGGTCCACATAGCTGCCCAAGTCACAGTTTAGGGGCATAGGAGCTCCGCCTCCCCCATCCAAGTGAATACATTTACCTTCCTCTTTCTTCTGTGGTTCAGGATTCCCACCAAGACAGGGTCCTTTTCTCATTACTCTTAGCCTTCCTCACCAAAGTTTGATCCAGAATATACACGTTTTTCATAAATGTCTAATGAACTGGCATTTTATTCTATAGTTTTTCATTTTTATTGAAAGGGCACACACACAAATGTGTGGGCCTGTGACCACATACATCCATATACATCATCCTAGTTCACCATCTCCCATTCAGTGCTCTTAACTCTCTCAACTTATTGGAGATTAGCACAAACCTACAGGTATGTCTAGTTGTAAAGAGGATGTGAATTGAGAATTCTGCCATGATGAACTCAAAACTCCTTCCTACTGGCTAGTTAAGCCACACACTCCATTCTGCCAAACCTTTCTCAGACATTTCTCAACCATTTTCCTTCTCCTTTGCTAACAAATTTTCAAAATTAAAGAAAAAGAAAGAAGGAGAAAAGAAAAGCATACCCTAAGAAATTATCTTGAGCTTGATGAAAATATCATTTGGATTCCCAGTTGACCATTTTCCATTCTGTCACAGAGATGTATCTGAAGAACAACAATAAATAACCCCTGAGCCCTGTCATTGTTTCTTTATGGTTCATGTTTCACGCTCTGCTGCTTAGCCGGCAGGGAGGGAGGCTTAACTGACAAACCCAATTTCTGGAGCTGTGCTGATATCATCCATGATTCAAAGCCACAGTAAAAAATTACAAGTCAACCTCAGCCACATTTTTTTGTTGTTGTTGTTGTTCTTCTTCTTGCTGAGAAACACACATGCACAGACAGAGAAGTCCCGTGTTTGCCAAGTGGGACCAAATGATCCCAGTGTGGAATGAAGAAAGATTGTGAAACCATAGTGACTGAAATTACGGAAACCATAAAAGGCAAATGACTTTGTTTCCCTGGATTGCCTGGCCTTTTAAACCATCTCCTTTTTACGTAGTGTCCATCCTGCACAAAGCCTGTTGTGTTAATTAGCTGTTTACTCACTAACTGAGATTGCACTGAAGTGGCGTGACTGTGTGAATGGTACTTGGATGACTTTTAGTTGGAAAAATTACTGTAAAAATAGCGTCTCTCCAGCATCCAGTTCGCTTCTTTCCCAATGACTCCCTTGGCTGGGGTGTCATGAGCTGTGTCAGGAGGCATGCCATCCTGCCTTCCTGTGCTTAGTGCATGTGCCTTCAGCTTGAGTGTGGGGTCAAAGTCCTGCTCACTCCTCAGTGTCCACCTTAAATGTCATCTCCTTTGGAGAACCTTCCAAGTTTGTATGTGTGTGTGTTTTTTTTTTTTTTTTTTCCATATTCTTTCCCCATCTCTAAGCACCTAGTGTGTGCATAGCAGGTATCTGACAAATATTCATTAAGTTGATGTTAATATATGGCCCATACTATTGTGATCTTAATTGTTCATGTAAATAACAAAAGACATCTTAAAAAGCCAGTTTCATTTTGAGCCCCAGTGGTACTGACAGAAAACATAGGAGATAAGTATGTTTGTAGAGAAAAAAGCATTTAGACATGCCACTGTGCAATTTATAAAAATTCTATTGTGAATTTAGAAAAATTGTGCAAAGAAGGAGAAAACACTGTGGGAACAGTGTATGGTAACTAAATTGTGTTTTAGCAACTCATTACTTCTTAGATGCCACTGAACTATGTGTATTAATAAAAAAACAGTGATGCACAAAACCCAAATCTCCTAATATTTACATTTGATACACATTTTAGGATTCCTGTTCAGCTAACTTATTGATACTTTCTTATGTTTTTCCTGTATTCTTCCAAGGTAGTTCTCCCTAACTGCTTGGAGGAGAGTAGATAGAAAGAAGCATGTTGAGAGTTGGGAGATAGCCAGTTTAAGTTTGCTATGAAGGATAATTTAGTTTTACCCTAAATTAGGGTGCTATAGTTTTACAAACCAAAGTATGATCTTGGAACACTAATTTAGGGAACCTTCCTGTAGGAACTATGACACAATCAGCTTGCTAGTCCGCATTCAGAACCATAGTAGGAAATTGTGCTCAGTTCTGTGATTTGTAATTAACGGGGAGGAGTTGAGTCTCGAGGTAGCTGAGAGTTCAGCCACAAAGGTGATTAAAGGATTGGGAAAGAAGAAGTATGAGGGAATTTAAAGAAACTGGGATTAGTCAGCTTGGAAAGAAAAGAGGATAAAAGGCAATTTAATAGCAATCTTTGCATCCATGAACATGCTTAGCAGAAAATAATGACATGTGTTTTCCATCTCACCTGAAAATAACACAAGAGGCTTAAACTGCAGTATGAAGCATTGGGGATGGATACAAGAAGTATCTACCAAGAAGCAAAACTGGAGTAGACTATAGGAAATGTCTAGAACTTCCACCTCTGAAGGTTATATATATAACTCTGTTCTCTTCAAGTGTTTTAAAATGAATCCTTTTTTAAAGGTTTTAAAGTAGCTGATTAACAATGTTGCAATAGTTTCAGATAGACAGTAAAAGGACTCACCATATGTATATACATGTATCCATTCTTCCGCAAACTCTGTTCCCATCCAGGCCACCACATAACACTGAGCAGAGTTCCCTGCGCTATACAGTAGGTCCTTGTTGGTTTTTCCTGAAATAAGTCCTGCTCAAAGACAGTGGTACCAGAGCATGACAGAAAACAACAAAATTCTGTAAAGCAATTTCCTTCAATTAAAAAATAAATAGTTTAAAAAAACACAGTGGCACCAGATCCTATGGCTTCTTTGAATCTCATTAATCATGTGGCATTATTTTCAAGTCTCATGGACAGCAGAAGAGAAACAAGAGTACCAATCAAGTCCTGAAGCAGTGTGAGTAGAAAAGAGGGTGCCCCACTTTTAAGGGAACTTCATTGCTGTCCTAGGTGTCAGTCAGTCAGTTCAGTCCCTCAGTCGTGTCCGACTCTTTGCGACCCCATGAATCGCAGCACACCAGGCCTCCCTGTCCATCACCAACTCCTGGAGTTCACCCAAACTCATGTCCATCGAGTCAGTGATGCCATCCAGCCATCTCATCCTCTGCTGTCCCCCTTCTCCTCCTGCCCCCAATCCCTCCCAGCATCAGAGTCTTCTCCAATGAGTCAACTCTTCGCATGAGGTGACCAAAGTACTGGAGTTTCACCTTCAGCATCATTCCTTCCAAAGAAATCCCAGGGCTGATCTCCTTCAGAAAGGACTGGGTGGACCTCCTTGCAGTCCAAGGGGCTCTCAAGAGTCTTCTCCAACACCACAGTTCAAAAGCATCAATTCTTCTGCACTCAGCCTTCTTTACAGTCCAGCTCTCACATCCATACATGACCACAGGAAAAACCATAGCCTTGACTAGACAGAACTTTGTTGGGAAAGTAATGTCTCTGCTTTTGAATATGCTATCTAGGTTGGTCATAACTTTCCTTCCAAGGAGTAAGCGTCTTTTAATTTCATGGCTGCAATCACCATCTGCAGTGATTTTGGAGCCGAGAAAAATAAAGTCTGACACTGTTTCCACGGTTTCCCCATCTATTTGCCATGAAGTGATGGGACCAGATGCCATGATCTTCGTTTTCTGATTGTTGAGCTTTAAGCCAACCTTTTCACTCTCCACTTTCACTTTCATCAAGAGGCTTTTTAGTTCCTCTTCACTTTCTGCCATAAGGGTGGTGTCATCTGCATATGTGAGGTTATTAATATTTCTCCCAGCTATCTTGATTCCAGCTTGTGCTTCTTCCAGTCTTGCGTTTCTCATGATGTACTCTGCATAGAAGTTAAATAAGCAGGGTGACAATATACAGCCTTGACGTATTCCTTTTCCTATTTGGAACCAGTCTGTTGTTCCATGTCCAGTTCTAGCTGTTCTGCTGCTAAGTCACTGCAGTCGTGTCCGACTCTGTGCGACCCCATAGACGGCAGCCCACCAGGCTCCCCTGTCCCTGGGATTCTCCAGGCAAGAACACCGGAGTGGGTTGCCATTTCCTTCTCCAATGCATGAAAGTGAAAAGTGAAAAGAAAGTTGCTCAGTTGTGTCCGACCCTCAACGACCCCATGGACTCCAGCCTTCTAGGCTCCTCCATCCATGGGATTTTCCAAGCAAGAGTACTGGAGTGGGGTGCCATTGCCTTCTCCGAGCTGTTCTAAAGTTAATTAATTAATAACGATCGTATTGTTCTTGCCACTTAACTTCTCCATATTTTAGGTTCCTTATGTGTAAGGTAAGGAGGCCAAGTTAAATGACAGAATGGAGTTTAAAAGATGAAAAGTATCATATCAGTAAACATAAGTGAAAAGCCTCTTCTAGGCCAGCCATGGTATAAGACTGCTTTACATATTATCTCCTTCATAGAACATCTTATCCACCTATTTTATAGATGAGGAAGCTGAGGGCCAGAGAGATTAAGTTTTATTTTATTTTTAGAATTTTTATTTTATATTGGGGAGCTTCCCTGGTGACCCAGATGGTAAAGAATCTGCCTGCATTGTGGGAGACCCAGGTTTGATCCCTGGGTCGGGAAAATATCCTGGAGAATGAAATGGCTACCCAGCCCAGTATTCTTGCCTGGAGAATTCCATGGGCAGAAGAGCGTGGTAGGCTAGAGTCTATGGGGTCTCAGAGTCAGACACACCTGAGCAACTGACACTTAAGTTATTACATAATATTGAGTCAAGTTCCCTGTGCTATACAGTAGGTCCTTGTTGGTTATCTATATTTTAAATACTATATTTTAAATATAGTAGTGAGTATGTTTAAGAGACTTACTCTTTTTTTCCCTCCACTTTTCCTCAAAATTACCAGTCTTTGATTTTTCAGTCTGTTGCTGGACTGGATTTAATGTAGTGTCTCTGTTTCATCAGTTTTATACATCTAGTTTTAGAACTGGGCAGACCCAAGTCTCCTAACTCCCAGGCCAATATTCTGTCACTTAGCTAGGGCTCTGATAAATTTTTTGAGAATCCTTTCTAGTTTTTTTAACCTTCCCTTCCCCTTTTCCTTCTAGAAATGTTTATTGTGCCCTATTAATATGGTAGGCACTATAGAAGGTGCTGGCCATACATAATGGATCTTTGATGGAATCGTCAAGGACTTTAATTCAGAAGTGTTGGAGGCATCTTTGGGATTTTTCCAGGCATGTAAATACCTATCACAGTACAATAATGCCTCCTTGACCCAAGTCAGTCAGAGGCAGAGTATCAGGAGGGAGAGATACACATCCTCCAAGGCCTGTGGCTTTGACTTAGATGGCAGTAGGTCTCTCCTGTCTTTTTTTCAGAGAGTCCCTTCCCTCTTTTTTTTTTTCTCTCCTCTCAAACCCTCTGATTTGGACCTCAGCATGGCTAAGACATAGGTGGAGCTTTCCCAGCTGCCAGAACCAGGTTCTAGAATCCCAGGAATATACCTCCCCTCCTGTGGGGGCTCAAGGCTGTAGCCAGTCCTTCAATCTGAAGGTTCCTTGGGTTTAAATCCCTACTCTGCCCCTCACCAGCTGGTGACCTTCAATAGGTTACTTAAGTCTTCCATGAAAAGGAGGTAATCCTGATGCCTCTACCTCGGAGGGATAGGATTAAATGAAAGGATTAAATGAAACCATGCCTGTGAAGCTATGATTATTACTGAGGAAACAATTAAGTGTTAGCACTCAGTACATTTTAGCGATTTTGATTTCCAAGGCAGCAGTACTACCCTCACCTTCACAGTCATGGTCCCTTCAACATAGTTCCAAGGAGACCAACCCCGTCCCAGACCTTTTCAGTGAAATGGTGCTTTCTTCTCATGGATTAGTCTAGAGAGGGTATTTCTGTTTGGAGACAGTGTACAGGGTAGTCATGTGTTCAGGTTCCCTTTTTTCCATCCTAGGCAAGAATGGAGGTCTCACTTCTGGACCAGAAGTAGACATCATAATGGTTTCTAGGTCTTATAGCTTACTGAAAATAGCCCCTATTGCTGGCAAAACAATTCACATAATGTTGAATTATTATTGTTGATATGATTGTACACATTTATTTATCTTTTGCCTCAATTCTCTTGCCTTTACCACAGTGTGAAAATGTATTAATGCTAAAACATCAAGAGGCACTTTTAGAAAGCAACTTTTTTTTTTTTTTTTTTTTTTTTTTTTTTGAAGGAACTTAATTATATGTGTATTTATCATTTTATGCCTACATAGACCAGCTCTTGGCATATCAGATGTGTTTTATCAATGCATGTTGAATGGGATGAATGAATGAATGAGAATTCAGTAGCTTTGTCTGTAAAGCACTTGGTGTGGTGAAACGAGCACTGGACTTAAGTCAGATAATCTGTGCTCTCAGTTTAGCCAGGCCACTGATCAACTGTGTGACTTACATCAAGTAACTACTTCCTAACTGTCCCGTACATGCAGTTTGACCTTTATAAAATAGTCAAATGTAATCTAAATGATTGCTAAGGTCCCATCTGAGTCTCAGCTTTTGTAGCTTTCTGTAGACTGTGGAAATAAAGTATGCCTTTTTTTTTTTTTTTTTCCCAGGGATTCATCTGGAATCCCAGAACCTAGCCAATTTGGAAAGAAAACCTTATGTTCTCTAAAAATACTACAGAAATTCTTAAGTTACCAACAGATAAGTTCCAAAAGTCTACTTGTTCCTAAGTCCCAAAAGATACTATTCATGCGACAGCTAATAACATCTTTTGCTGATGAGCTAAGTTGACGGAGACATAGCTTTATACTTTCGAAGTTTATAAATGGAAAGTTCTGTTGTAAGGAAATACCTCTAGATTTCTGAGAAGTAATTATTTTCTCTTATATTAATTTGACGGAGAAGGCAATGGCATCCCACTCCAGTACTCTTGCTTGGAAAATCCCACGGATGAAGGAGCCTGGTAGGCTGCAGTCCGTGGGGTCGCTAGGAGTCAGACATGACTGAGTGACTTCACTTTCTCGTTTCACTTTCATGCATTGGAGAAGGAAATGGCAACCCACTCCAGTGTTCTTGCTTGGAGAATCCCAGGGATGAGGAAGCCTGGTGGGCTGCCGTCTATGGGGTCACACAGAGTCGGACACGACTGAAGTGACTTAGCATAGCATAGCATATTAATTTGAATATATTTAAATCTTTTATATTAACTTGTAATAGCATCACTGACTCAATGGACATGCGTTTGAGTTGGTGATGGACAGGAAAGCCTGGTGTGCTACAGTTTATGGGGTCACAAAGAGTTGGACATGACTGAGGGACTGAACTGAACTGAATAGTCGTCAGTCATCCTGGTCAAGTTAACATGTTTTAATGGCAGGAGCTGGAGAGCCTAGTCACTATTGGCCTCATTTTATTCTCTGCACACCTATGGAACTCTTGGCAATTATAGGGTTTCTTATAAAACTCTTTCCTGGAGGGGCCTTAGTGGATAATATGAACAACACATTGCATTTTAGAATAGTATGTGATAAGAACCAAGATGGTGAAATAATGTTTGAGACTTCTGGACAATTTTCAATGTAGGTAAGAATTTGATATTATGTAAGATGCCTCTGGCTTACATTGCCATTTCCAAGGTCTTTTATATTGCAGGCTGAGAGAGAAATGAGTCCATGGAGTACACAGCTGCAATAAAATCTGAGTTAATCTCCTCACAGTTAGTTTCAGAGCAGAGCAGTATCCATGGTTTTGGGAATAACCCAGCCACAGTCTCTAGTCCTAGACTCCCTTTTTTTTTTTTTTTTTTTTAATTTTACTTATTTATTTGGACACACAGGCATTTGGGATCTTCGTTCCACGACCAGGGATTAAACTTATGCCCCCTGCATTGGAAGCACAGCCTTAACTACTGGACCATCAAGGAAGTCCCTCACATTCTTGCGAGGTGTTTGGCATATGCTGTATAGTGCTCCCTTTTCAGGTGGTCAGTCACTGTGTCTCCAGACAAAGAAGCTGGCCCTGAAAGCTGTAACCAACAGGGCAAGTATCCCAGCTCCAGTGTGGGGCTTGCTCTGCCCTGTTAGTTAGACAAGGCTTCTCTTTAGGGCCAGGCTCAGAGCTGTGTTATAGATCTGTATCTCTGCAACCACACCCACTACCGTCAGTTCTCTAGATTGTCTCATCTCTAATTGAATGTCTTAGGGTTTGACAGAATGGTCCTGACCAGTTTCTGGTGCCATCATAAAGCAGGCTACAGCTTCATCTCTTATTAAAATTTTAACTTTTTGGCTAGGTTAACTCATCTCGTTTCTAGCCTATCACTGCATTCTGGCCCTGCTTTTCAGAACAAGTTAAACTGTTTCAGCTGGGTTTCCAGGACTCCGACGGCACAGAGAACAGGCCGGTAGTTCAGAGGTTGCAAAAGGCATCAAGCTGCAGAACAGCCTTACTTGTTGATTCAGTGTAATGTGGATCGTATTAGTTAAGAGTTTTTAATTAAAATTAACAAACGCTAACTCTGGCTGATTAAAGGGGAAAAAAATCAATTTTGGAATAGATACAGAGTAAATCATATAACTGAAGGAAAAGTAGAGTAGGACAGCTCTAGGAATACAGGAAACAGGAGCTAATGGACACATCATAGTACCACCTTGGAGATGAATCCATTCCAGATATTTTCTGATCTTTGTTGATTAGCTAATTAATCAGATTCCCAGGAGAGAGTTCGATTGGCTGGCTTGGGTTATAAGCCCACCCCTTGGCTAGCAGAATCACGTGTACCTGGGATGACAATCCCATCAGCGCTGGCTACAAGGAAGGTCAGGATGGTGCAACAAACCACGTGGTTCTACTGAAAGAAAGGGAGGTTCAGAGACAACAGATGCTAACTACAAGACTGTACAGAGTGGGAATAGAGTCAGCCTCACAGCCAAAGAAACAGGCAGCTGTGCAGATATTTGTGTTTCTTAGGAGTTGGCATACAGATATTTAACCCAGCTTAGGGGTCCTTGGCTCTAATTTTCATGCCCTTTTGTCCCCAATATACTTTCAGGCTTTAAATCAGTAATTAACAAGAGGCATCTTTTGGTCATTGTAGTTGCCTGGAGCAAAATGAATTTTTAAAATTCTTTGTGATTAAAAAACACCATCATTGTCATTATCACATATGGAAGGCCAATTATTAGAAGTAAACTGCCAGAAGAACATCCCAGTTAGTTCTTTTCTCATTTTTGAGTTATGTCAATTGACAGGATTTGAGTCTTTGAGGGCTTTGATGAGAGTAGCTGACTTCAAAAGAGTCAGCAAGACAGATATTTCAGTTTCTATAGAAGGCTGAGGGATTTCTAACCAGAAGCCATATTGTGGATAGTAGATTATAATAACAAAGGAGATTTTAAAAATAAGGATGACACATTGACTTGGAATGTTTTCTCATCTGTATTTACTTATTCCTAAATATTTTCCTTTATGCTTTCTTTTTCAAGTGGATGGCCAGCTGCCTGCCACCTTTTTCTTTCTCTTTGCCTCTGTTCCTCATTTCTTTCTTTTCCTTAGCCACTCCACTTTCCTTCCTTGAATCCTGTGTTTTCTCTCTAAATCTTCCTTTCTCTAATCCTATTTCATCCCTCTCTTTCTTTTCCTTATTTGGTCTTACAGTTCATAACTTCTCTTTCTTTTCCTGAAATTCCCTTCTGTTCTCCTCCTCCAAAATCAATGTTCTGGTGCCTTATTCCCAAGCTTCTTATCTCTTCACTGTTAATCCCTAATGTGTTTACTGATCTGTGGGCCAAACGGCAAAATCCCCAGGGCCCCTCTCCATGCCAACACAGTGAAAAGCAGCAGTTAGCATTGCTCAACAAGTGCCCTGTGAACCATGAATCAATGGGTGAAAACCCTGTCAGTGAAAGGTTGCATATGTCTGTTTGTATGTGTATATGAGATGTATGATGATGCTCAAGCAAGAAGTTTGTTGAATGGAGGGATTCTTGGATTTTTTTTTTTTTTTCCTGGCAGTAAAGAGAATTAAGCAGCAAGCTTTGCCTACATTTCTTTCTTCATTAAGTTAATGGACATGTTTCTAAGAAGTTATGTAGGGAAAACAGATGATGTTAAAGAGAGAAACAGAGACAAGAGACTGGTAAACAGTCAGGCATTAGTAGATCCTGCTGACACATTTTTGATAGCAAACATAAAGAATGTGTTATGAATGCAGTGATAGAATAGAAAGCAGAACCAGGAAAGAGATGGCAATAAATGGTAACAAAATCCAAGTGATTCATATGTTTGAATGAAAGAAAGAAGAAAGACAGCAGTGCCCAAAATGTGAAAGGGTAAGAAAATGGAAGTAGAGACATACTGGTGGAGACCAAGAGATTAGAACTTTGAGAAACTCTTCTTACATCAATAAAACATTACATGTTAAACAACAAACAAAGAGCATTCAACTGTACTTCTCAGATGCAGTATCTCTAGTAACTTTAGGGAAATAAAAGCCAGATAAGATTAGTGTAGCATCTTTAAAAAAAAAAAAAGTAAACTTCAGAATTCACATCCTCTATAAAAGGATTGGAAGAATTTGAATAGATGAGGAACAGTGGCAAGTGATAGAAATCTTAAGCAAGAAAAGTGATTTTAAATGGTATTGCCAGGTTTTCAAAAAGGAGAGTACTCTGGTTCTCTCTGCCCTGAGAGCTGGGAGACCAGCATGGCCTAAAGAAGAATAGACCCACCTCATGTTTGCCATACACTGAGCTGGATGCTTTACGTCCACTTCTCATTTAAGCCTCGTGATATATAAAAGTGAAGCCAAAGACTGAGAATGATACCCACCGGGAGGGAAAAGAGGGAATTTTCTGAGCCAGTTCCCAAATTATAAGGCTCAGGGGGAGTAGCTTTGGTTTTGTCAAGTGAGAGCGGACCGCCAAAGACAGCAGACATAGGATATTATCAGAGGTAAATCACCCAGCTAAGCCTGTTCTGTCTTTATTGCAAGGTCAGAGGACCATAGCAAGGCGGCCAAATGTTTTCAACCATGGAAATCCCCTAACTTTCCAATGGCTGCAGCCCCACAGCTCTGAGGTTTTACTCACAGGATGGCTCTCATCCAGCTTTCAAATGTCTTCAAGTGGATTAATCATTTTCTTTTCCTGACTCATTCAAGCCTCCAGCAAATAGCTGTAGGTATTGGAGGGGCTGAGTAGATCAGTTGACTTGATATTGGGCTATAGAAAAACCTATAATACAGTGACAAAAGCACTTAGGTATCTGTCCTCAGATGCTAGTATGTGGGCTATGGCCAGACAACACTGGCTCATTCATGTGTTTGAAGCAGGGTATTTTCATTTGCAGTAGGAAACTTGGTTATGTGTGGACATTTTAGTCTCAATTGTAAGATTAAGTATTGTATGCCACTTACTTAGACAGTAATTCCATTATGACAGCTTATTTTTATATTTATTTAGATGGATTATGGGTCAGAACATAACCCCTTAATAACAACAGCAAACATATATACAGTGCTTATGGTGTGCTGGGCATTGTACTAATTGCTTTCCTTAAGAGGGCATATTCACAGGATTGAAAGGTCAGTTCTGGTTGTCTAAGCCAAGACCATGTCTATCAATTACATTATTTTGTCTGGCTAGTGTTCCTCATCATGAAGTTTGTTTTTGAAGAAGTGTTCATTTTTAGATTCCTGATTGTACTTAGTTATACTGGAAAGTCTGTTTTTCTTGCTTTCGGAATGCTTTAATTTCCTGGTTCAGTCGTTCAGTTCATGGACACTTATTAAGCACCTGAGTGTACTGGTCATGGAAGATACGGCTGTGAGTAAGACATGGCCTCAGACCTAGAGTTCAGCACTGTGTTAGTGCTTTGTGATTGGCACGAGCAAAATACCTGGGAAGCAGCAGCAAATATTTCTTCAAAGGAAACATTAGAGCTGAAACTTTAAGAATATATAGAAACTGCTCACTCTAATAAAGGCAAAAGGAGCGTCATCAATAGAAGAAACAGCATGTGAGAAAGAATATAGAATGTTCAGGGTGGAAGAAGACACTTTAAACATGGGATTGTGGCAAAAAAATGAACCTAAATAGGTTAAGTTGGGATAAGATTCCGATAGATCTTGTATAACATCCTAAGGCATTCTCTTGTAAGTACTGGAGGGGCTTTTGGAGGTTTTTAAGAAAGACTAACTTTATTTGATTATATTTCAGTAAGAGAGTCCTGATGATAATGTGGGGTAGGAGAGAGGGGTAACAAAATGCGACTGGTTAAAAAACTGTTGCACAGTCTCGAAGCGATAGCAGTAAGGGCAAAGGTGGGGGATAGATTTGAGATGCAGCTGGGGAGTGATGTGAGCAGACTGTAATGTCAGGTTGGATACAGAGATTGATGTGTGGGTGCTGTCCCAGATGAGGGACTCAGGTCTTTGGGTGGGCCATGATGCTTTACCATGAGAAATGAGGAGGTAAACTAGCCTTGGGGAGTGATGAGATTCCTTTGTGACATGTTGAGTTGAAATTAAGTTGCTAGTGAGAGGTGAAGTACTTGAAGCTGATTAGATCAGTGAAGCCGAAGAGGAAGAGGGGCCAAGGACAGTAAAGCGTGCATTCTATTTAGATTGTGGGTCAGGAATCTATCCACGCTGTGTAGAGAGAGTTTGGGGAATTACTAGCTGGCTGTTTTAGCCATGTTGGTTGTTTCTGTGGTAGAACACACTTTGGATTCTGTTATTTTCCTACGCGTGACTGATACATTTTTAAATGAGGTTGGAAGCCTCAGTCAAAGGCTAGCAGGACACTGACCCCGTATAGACCATTATTCTGCATGTGCTGCTTTGAGGAGGAGTTGAGGAGTCATTCTTGGAGACACAGAAGCACAAGTTCCCACTCAGATTTCTCTGGCTGACCTGGATTCCAAAGGACTGCTGGCCCTATAGAGATTTGCAGACATCCACACAAAAGGAGCATCGTTTGTATGCAGCCCCTGAACTAATTGTAACAATCTGTTCCTTAAGTCTCTGAGAAAGCACACAAATTGATTCTCCAGGACTTGTCCATTTTCAAGGACATCTGTGTGACCCTTCATCACATCAGCTGACCCCCTCCCCCTTTTGTTCACCTGCTGTTTCAATTATGTGAGCTGGGATGTATCTGCCTCAAAACACCCTGTCCTGGGAAATTCCTTCAGAAGAAAATTATTGGAAAAGATATTTCTGCTTTTGAGGCAACTCAGGGATTTAAATCTCCTCCGGCCTACAGAGCCCTTGGATTCAAGTGTCTCTTCCCTTTTGACTCTGGAAGATTGAGTTGTGTCTTGAATGGAAGCTCATAAGCACATTGAGGAACTCGGAGTCTGTTTCCTCCTGCTGTTTACTGAAGCAATGAAAATATAAACGAATTCAGTTAGTCCAGAGCCAGTACTAAGGATCATGTGATGGGGCCCAGTGGTGTTCCGGAGCTCAGGAGGTCAGTTTTTGGTGCCTGGTGCATAACTGTCTTCTGCAGGCTTCTGAAGCTACCTGCCTCTTTCAGAAATGCCACTTTCCATTCATCATCATAATTGACTGACCAGGATGTATGTTCTTGTTCCTGACTTTCAGTGCCTTATACCCAAGAGGTCTGTGATAAATATTTTCAACCTGTTGGATTGTCTCAAGTTTTGGAGGTCACTTAATATATTTAAAGGCTTCTGAGCTCATTGAATGCCATTAACTTTGCTAACAGCAAAGGAAGGTGCAGATATTGATCGACAAAAGCTGGCAGTCATGGGATCCTCTGGTCTACAGATCTATGGGCCATACTTAACTCTCTCAATGATGTCTTTAGGAAAATATAAATTTAGTATCAATATTAACAGATAGAGCGAAATCATTATAAAACAACCCAGGTTTTCTGACTTTTTTGGAAACTGCAAGATTTGACAGCATTGGGCTGCATTCTTGCAGGTTGATGATTGATGAGAGCTGCATAACTGCTGCTCATTTGAGGGTGGGCATACCTCTCCCAGTTGCCAAGATCTCCACTGTTCCCTTTTTTTGTTACACTCAACATACCTCACTCACATGTTTCATGCCTCACCTCTGTAGGTTTTTCTTTGTGGGTATCACCAGCAAAATTACTTAGAAAACTTACAAATTAGCGTGATATTTCAAAAGCATTTTATTTTGATATAATTCACTTACCATAGGGACTTCCCGCATGCTCCAGTGGTTGAGACTCCGCACTTCTCCTGCAGGGGCTGTGGTTTTGATCCCTGGTTGGGGAACTAAGATCCTACATGCCACTCAGCCAAAAATGGGAAAAAAAAAAAAAAATCACTTACTGTAAAGTTCACCCATTTAAAGTGTGCAATTCAGTATTTTTTGGCTTATAGTTGTGTAACTATTGCCACTACTGCATTTTAGAACTTTTTGTACTCAAAAGAGATTCTATACCCAGTAGGAGTCACTCCCTATTCTTTCCCCAACCCCTGTTGCTGCTGCTAAGTTGCTTCAGTCGTGTCCGACTCTGTGCGACCCCATAGACAGCAGCCCACCAGGCTCCCCCGTCCCTGGGATTCTCCAGGCAAGAACACTGGAGTGGGTTGCCATTTCCTTCTCCAGTGCATAAAAGTGAAAAGTGAAAGTGAAGTCGCTCAGTCGTGTCCGACTCTTAGCGACCCCATGGACAGCGGCCCACCAGGGTCCTCTGTCCATGGGATTTTCCAGGCAAGAGTACTGGAGTGGGGTGCCATTGCCTTCTCCGTCCCCAGCCCCTGCTAAGTCACTTCAGTCGTGTCCGACCCTGTGCGACCCCATAGACAGCAGCCTACCAGGCTCCCCGTCCCTGGGATTCTCCAGGCAAGAACACTGGAGTGGGTTGCCATTTCCTTCTCCAATGCATGAAAGTGAAAAGTGAAAGTGAAGTTGCTCAGTCGTGCCCGACTCTTTAACGACCCCATGGACTGCAGCCTACCAGACTCCTCCGCCCATGGGATTTTCCAGGCAAGAGTACTGGAGTGGGGTGCCATTGCCTGCTCCGTCCCCCGCCCCTAGACCTCTGTTAATCTGCTTTCTGTCTCTGTGGTTTTGGGTTGGTTCTACTTTTTATTATAGGTAATGGTGCTAATGCATATTTGCATACAAATGTCTGAAAGAACATATGTTTTCATTTCTTTTGGGAATATACCTAGGAAGTGAAATGATTGGTCTTAACTCTGTGTTTTAATTTTTTGAGGAACTGCCACATTTTTTTCCAAAGCGACTGCACTATTTTACATTCCCCATCAATGTATAAGGGATCAAGTTTCTCTACACCCTCACCAGCACTTTTTATTGTTCTTCTTGTAGCCATTCTAGTTGTTGTGAAGTTGTGTTTCATTGTGGTTTTGATTAAAAAAAAACATTTTTTTATAAAATAGAATTTATTAATTTTTACAAGGAAATGTTGCTAATAGGTCATGCTAACCGTTCTTCATCACTGGAACTCTCAGCTTCGTCTCAGTTCTCATGGTCAGACCACATCATATATTGCATATATTCCCTGGCTGCCACCTGTGGCACCCTCATGAATGGGATTAGTGCCCGTTTTACAAAGACCCCAGAGAGCTCTCTTGCTCCTTCTATTATATGAGGTTACAATGAGAAGAGAGCAGTCTGCATTCCAGAAGAGAGTCCTCACCAGAAGCTGACCATTTTAGCACCCTGAACTTGGTCTTTCCAGCCTACAGAATTGTGAGAAGTGAATTTCTGTCATAAGCCACCCAGTTAATGGACTTGATTACAGCAGGCCTAATGACCTAGGTGGGAGCTTCTCTGGTGGCTCATTTGTAAAGAATCTGCCTGCAATGCAGGAGATCCTGGTTTGATCCCTGGGTCAGGAAGATCCCCTGGAGTAGGGAATGGCAACCCACTCCAATATTCTTGATTGGAGAATTCCATGGACAGAGGAGTCTGGTGGGCTACCGTTCATGAGATCACAGAGTTGGACATGACTGAGTGACTAACACACACACACACACACACACACACACACACAACACACACACACACACACCAGACTTAGACACTGGCCTTCCAAGGGAAGAAGCAGTGATCCTGCTCTAGACTCAGGTTCTCTTTTTTTCCCCAAGAAGCTGTGCTTTCTCTTTTCCCCCACTGAGTCCGAGGGCTTGACTCTGGTACCTGACTTGGATCTGTTTTCGTGAACTCACCACTCTCTGCTTTTGTTTACTGCTCTCTTTCTCTCCTTTCACACTTTCTCACTTCTACCCACCCATTCCATCAGCCCAGCCCAGAGGTTCTGACCCAGTTCTGAGACTCTGGAACCTCCTTTAGTGATACCACCAGCCAGAAGAACCACATGAGTCCTTTTTGTCCAGCAGAATCTAATTAATTATCAGATGTTCCAACAATTGCATTTTGAATATTCTGTTCCATCCTTGCCTTAACTTCACTGGCAAGGTTTTCAAGTAGCAAAAATTTGGCTACCTTAATTGTAATGCAATCAATATCTGAGTGAAAAAGTGAAAGATCTTAGTCTGGATGTGAAAAAGCTTCATTGGCCACGTTGTTCCAGTCCACAACTATCCCATATTTTTACTGAGTCTACATAAAAGGCTACTATCTGACCACAAGAACATCCATGTAGGCATCTAGAGCAAAGAGATCTTTTCACTAAGTATGACACTGAAATTCTCCAGGAGCCCCCAACTCCTCTTTATCAGCAACAGTGGGTTTTATAGGACACCCTTATTACCTGGGGTGTTATATCTGCAATAATAAAGTCTGCCTCAGATCTTTCACTTCCTTTATCTCAGAACAGACCTTGTTGTGTATATTTAGATCCACAGCCCAGGCCTATTACATCTGTAATGAATGGAATGACTTAAAACAGCACCTTTCACCTCAGAATCTGGAAGCCTTTAACAGCCTCAGCTCCACACTTCCACACACAAACACTTTAGGGAAGGACAGACAATAAACAGGAACTTCTGGTGATTGTCCTGTCAGGGAGAACCGAGAGAAAAAGAAGATGGTATGCTCGGGCAATGTAAGCCTTTCCCCTTCAGTCACTGTGACTTAAAGCTCACGTGAATGTCTAGGGTAATTTTTCTACAGCATAGGCATAATCAGTACTTTCATTTGAAGTGCTTTACTCATCGATTGCTAAAAGGGAATTTGGTGATAAAGGACAATTATTTCTCTAACACATAGGAACTTGCTCTTTCTGGTGAGTCAGTAGAAGAATAAGATAAAGTGTCCAGAGTACAATCGGCCTCTTGTTTTCGTATGGCCTAATATTTGTTCACCTTGCTGCTTCATTTACTTCTCAAGGAAGCAGGCTCTATTCCCATACCTATACTCACTTATAGGTAAGGCCAGAACTCCAGGACTTTAACCCATAGAACCTTCCTTGATGTTTTTCTTTCTTAAGATTTAGAGAACTACTTTATATTTTCCAACTTAAACCTTCAGAGAAAGAGAGCTAATCTTACCTGTTTGTTGGCTAGAGTGGGAAGCTAAGAAAGAAAAGGAGAGGAACTAGCGTTTGCTTGGCTTCAGGAGCTGTGCTGGTCACTCTGTCTATATTATCTCATGAAACTAAAAGAAAACCCAGAATGTGTATCATTTGTTCTGTTGGCCAGTAGCCATCTGTATGCCATCATGGCCTTAGTCCTGATACCCACCAGGACCTATTCTATGATATCTTGTCTTTCCTTTTAAAACGTGGCTCTGGTACATTAATAAACCCAAATTGCACATTCTTCCCTCTTGCAAGGTGCTATTCAGGGTCAAACTTAGCACTAGACAACCATCTTTCTCTGTTTTAAAAATCTCTTTTCTCTCTTCCTTTGTTGTGAGAAAAACATATTTATACTCTATTAGAGTTGTCAATCACAGTGTTCTAATAAAATACTTGGTTTTATCATTTTGGCTCAATTGAATAAGTTTCATTTAATTTAAATTCTCTTGGTTCTCAGATTTTCTTTTTTTTTTTTTTTTTAGAAACCTGTAGTCCCTGCTTAGGAGAAGGCAATGTCAACCCACTCCAGTACTCTTGCCTGGAAAATCCCATGGATGGAGGAGCCTGGTAGGCTCCAGTCCAAGGGGTTGTGAAGAGTTGGACATGACTGAGCGACTTCACTTTTACTTTCACTTTTCACTTTCATGCATTGGAGAAGGAAATGGCAATTCACTCCAGTATTCTTGCCTGGAGAATCCCAGGGACAGAGGAGCCTGGTGGGCTGCTGTCTATGGGGGGTCCCACAGAGTCAGACACGACTGAAGCAGCTTAGCAGCAGCAGCAGTCCCTGCTTGCTGCCTCCTGACCCAACCCCTGGCAGTCCAGCCCATGTTTTTTCTCCCACCAATAGTCAAAAGACTATTACATGATTCTCCTGCCCAAATCTGTCTCTGTCTTCACAAATTCTGGAGTCATACTCACTGACTTTGTCACCCCCAAAACTCATCCCCAAAACTGAGCTATGTGACCTTGGGCACACATTTCCTCATTTCCCCTTCTGAAAACACTGACTCAGTTTTTATCAGGATTAAATGACCTGGTGGTGTCTGCCCTGTTCCCAGGTTCCCCCTGCTTGGGTTGACTGCGTACTCAGCTAATAAATCATTTTGCCTGAGCCTTGCCATATCTTGACTCTGAAGCTTCTCTGACTCCTTCCCACTGTGCCTTCGCATTTGAAGGGCCTTCTAGATAAAGAGTCTGCCTGCAATGCAGGAGACATGGGTTCGATCCCTGGGTTGGGAAGACCCCTTGGAGGTGAGCATGGCAACCCACTCCAGTATTCTGGCCTGGAGAATCCCCATGGACAGAAGGTGCTGGCGTGCTGCAGTCCATGTGGTCACAAAGAGTCGGATGTGACTAAGCACCGCACGGCATGGCACAGGCTGCTCCACACTGCTCTTTCCAGACCTGTTTCTCGCTACTCCACAGCATAAACTGTCTTCCAGCCAGCCTGGACTAGACATTCCCTAATGATGCACTTGCTGTCTTCACATTATACTTCTCTTGGTACACCCTGTTTTCCCGGGATGAGTCCCTTTTGCCATCTTTGCTCATCAGAAACCCGATCACCCTTGATGGTACCCTCAAGGGAGCAATCGCTGGTCACCTCCAGACTCTGAATCCTAGTTAGTCTGTGCCTGGATAGCTCTTGTCATAGACAGCTGGAGAATGATTAGCACAACTTCTCTTTCCTCTTCTAGGTTATAAGTCCCATGGAGGTAGGAAGTTTAGTTCTTCTTACGTGTCAGTCCTTAATAAATATTTGTTGAACAAATAAGGCCCCCTTGGTCACTTTCTCATCTCCTCAGCTGAACTTGATAGTTTCCTCTACTGTTTAAACAGAGGAGGACAGAGTATATGTGCAGTAAGGATTTGACCTTATGTCACCAACTTGCACTTTCTGAGTACCTGCTGAATGTTAGAAACGGTGCTATTGCTGGGGTCAAAAATAATAATTGCAGCCACAATTTACTGAGCCCTTCCTAGGTGGTAGGCACCATGCTAAACTGTTTTTTTTTTTTTTTTAATATTATCTCACTTAATACTCAAGATAACCTTATGAGGAAGATACTTTCAGTGTATTTTCATGAAAGCTATATGGTTCAGAGAGGTTAGTACCCTGCTCAAGGTCAGCAGCTAGTCAGAGGTAGAGCCAGGATTTGAAACTAGGTTGTCTGCTCCCAAACCTGTGCTCTTAATCCAGATAAATAAGAGTTCTACCTTTTGAGTTACTAAGTGTCCAGTAATGAAGATATGTGAGCTGGTCCACATCTTCTTCTCTGACTTTTACCTTGTAATACCACACTTCAACCACACTGGCCTTCCTGCACCCTCTTCAGTGTACCAGACCTGTTCCTGCCCCAGGACCCTTGCACCTACAACAGTGCAGACAGCCGCTTAGAATGCTCTGTGTTGACCTTCACATCACTGGCATGTCTTGATTAGAAAGTCATCTCCTAGAAAGACTTCCCTGAACTCCTCAGCTAAAGTAACATTCCACTTTCCCACCTGCTCTGTGCTCCCTCTACCCCAGTTACCCTGGTTCATTTTCTGCTGGTATTTCTATCACTGTCTGTATTGATCACATGTACTTGTGAATTTATTCTTTTCCCCTACTAGAATTGAAGTCCAGCAAGAGTAAAGCTTTATTCACCACTGAATCCCCAATATCTAGAACAGGCCTTGTGTGTTGAACAAATGGATGAGTTTTTGACAGCTGACTGTTTCAGGTTGGGTTCCAGAAAAGTATACACTGGAGTGGACTTTGCAGTGCAAGATGTTGTTGGGAATCAATACTTGCAAAAGACAGGGGAAGGGGCAGGATTGAACAGAGGGAGGAATTGAGTTGTGCAAAGAGCCAACTCTTTGCAACAGAGAGTTGGATCCAACAGAGCTTCAGTCAACCCTGTAGCAAGTTTTAGAGTTAAAAAAAAAAAAAAATCTTCCCACTAGAATTTGCTGTATGACACAGGAAGTTCAAACCGGTGCTCCATGGCAACCTAAAGGGGCGGGATGGGGTGGAAGGTGGGACAGAAATTCATAAGGGAGTTATTGTTGTTCAGTCACTAAGTTCTGTCTGACTCTTTGTGACCCCATGGATTACAGCACCTCAGGCTTCCTTGTCTTTCAGTATCTCCCAGAGTTTGCCCAAACTCATGTCCATTGAGTCAGTGATGCCAACTAATCATCTCATCCTTTGTCACCCCCTTCTCCTCCTGCCCTCAATCTTTCCCAGTATCAGAGTCTTTTCTAGTGAGTTGGCTCTTTGCATCATGTGGCTAAAATATTGGAGCTTCAGCTTCAGGATCAGTCCTTCCAATGAATATTCAGAGTTGATTTCCTTTAGGATTGACTGGTTTGATCTTGCAATCCAAAGGACTCTCAAGAGTCTTCTCCAACACCACAGTTCTAAGCATCATATCTTGATGCTGGGGGACATATGTATACCTATGGTTGATTCATGTTGATATATGGCAGAAACCAACACAATACTATACAAAATTATTCTTCAATTAAAAATAAATTTTAAAAAGAGAGAGAAAAAAATGCCTCCACTAGACTAATAATAAGCTATGCTAAGTAACTTCAGTCGTGTCCGACTCTGTGCGACCCCATAGACAGCAGCCCACCAGGCCTCCCCGTCCCCGGGATTCTCCAGGCAAGAACACCGGAGTGGGTTGCCATTTCCTTCTCCAATGCATGAAAGTGAAAAGAGAAAGTGAAGTCGCTCAGTCATGTCCGACTCTTAGCGACCCCATGGACTGCAGCCTACCACGCTCCTCCATCCGTGGGATTTTCCAGGCAAGAGTACTGGAGTGGGGTGCATTATATTAATAATTAAAAATCAGGTTTACTCTAGAACTTGCTGTGGACTTTATACTCCCCCCCACCCCCCACTGATACCTCCTTAGTTAAGGGGTGTGGGTGTGATCTACTCCTGGAAGGTCATGACCTCAGGCAAGGAGGCCTCTAAAACTGGGGCTGACCCTGAAGGAGTTAATGTTGGATGCTGTTTGCTGACTATCCTCCCCATAGCCAGAAATCAAACCCTTCCTTACAGAGGCCTTTGGTCAGTGAGCTTTAGTATCTGCTAACTAATAACAGTATTATAAATAGTGGGTACCTTATGCATAATTGTCTCTATTGTTGATGTAAGTGGTGTTCTTCAGAATTAATTTACATCTCAAAACTGGGAGTATTTATACCAGAAATTTTAAAGCAAATCAGTACTTGTTGCTATCAGATCACCCATTGCTTTGATTCACATATGATATTCAATGACCTTTCTCTCTCTTTCTCTTTCTAATATATGTTTGGCATTATAATTTTTCAAAATGCACCAAAAACTTGCCTAGAATTATTACTATGATGACTGTTTTATAGTTAGTGACAGATTTTCAAGGTGATTTTTTAACCTTTGTAAGTTCTGGTAAACTGAAGTTTCTTTTTATTTTTTCTGTAAAGCAGTGTTCAAAATTTTTTTTTCTGATTATAAATATACTTATATAAACCTTTAGACTAACAACAACTTTCTGCATGTTATTTCATGTTTTTAATAGTTTATCTTTTTAACTAGGTCATTTAGCATGTAAGAACTATTGAGCAACATCACCAATTAATTGTCATGTTTGGTGTTATTTTATATTTTCTGAGGTCTCAATCTTAACTGACTTTTTTTTTTTTAATCTGGCGTTTTTCTTCCTTGGGGAATTTAATTTCCCTTTGTTCACTTATTTATAGCTTTGCAGGTGGCATGGTTTGGAACCTTAGTTTTTATCGGTTTGATTATTCTACAGTAATTGACACACTACACATTCCAAGTCCCATGTTCCATCTACATATGGACACATACGACTTGATGACTCAAATAGACTACAATGAGTCCCCTTTGTTCTGGGATATCTTTGAGATTCTGGGTTCCTGTGTGAGTCTGTTCTCCTTAAATATGGAACTGACAGCATTGAGTATTGGAAACAACTGACCTTTTATTTCCGCTGACATTTCATCACTATGGGTGCATCCCAATCTAATTATATGTTGATTTGTAATCAACAGAGGCTTCCTCTTATTTAATTTTCTGCTGACTTTATTTTCTCCCTGTTTGGAAACCTCCAAGATTATTATATCAGTTTCAATTTCTTAAACAGGTTTTCGTTCATGATGGCCTACTTCCAATCTCTTACTTTGCTATTCAGTTACTCTGTCAATCCATGTTATCTGTTTAAAAAATAAAAAAGCCAAACCAAACAAAATGCTGATCTGTTGGTGGGCTCTATGTTGTCATCTAAACTGTTCTGGAGAGAACTATTTGTGTTATAATGTTGTTATGAATTAACTCAGTGGCCCATATCTCTCTGTACGTGAAATGCACTTGACCTTAGAAAAAAAAAAAAAATCTGAACCAGAATCCTCATTGAAGTCTCTGACTTGGCTACAATAAGAATTCATCAAAAACATAGAAGCTACATTTCCTAGGAAATGCAGGCTTTTTCCTGTATTTGGGAGCGGTAAAGGATACGCCCAAGAACTTGGAACAGATACAACCCTGGCAGACAAACAAAAGATCTGAAGGGCAGAACTTCCTTTTTATTCCCTGAGCTCTCTCTCCCATTGTCTAAGAGAAGATGGGGCAAATACCCAGACAGAAGCTGCTTCAGTATTGTCTTTTATTGATAGGCTGCTTGTGTTCAGTGATTCCTCTGGCCCATAGTGTCTGCTGGACAGTTGGAGGCTTTTGAAGCCATTGTATTGTTAGAGAATAATTAGGGTGAATGAAGCAGGGGGTAGGGGTTAACAACAATTCTTTGTTGCAAGCAATTGCTAGTCTTGGCATCAGTATTGGTAACAAGGCCAATCTACTGGAAGGGATGGAAACAAAAGAAGGAAAGGTTGCCGTTGGTTTGTCTAATCCATCCAGCAAATCCACCCATGCGTGGCCATTGTGCTTTGTGAGCTCTCTGGAAATGCCTTTGGTCACACTGCATTCCAAGCCACTGGGTGGGTGATCTCTAGGCGGATCGCATACATGGATTTCCTAGAATGCTTCCCACAGCAAAAAAGTGGATGCACAGGTGTTGCCTTGGCAACTAATCAGCATACTTCATAAAGAAAATAATCTTCTGACATTTGGGTAGATGGATGTCCTAACACAAAAGAGCTAAGATGTGTCGATTGACACCAAGGTGAACACACCTGTGCAGAACCGTGGCCTATGTCCTCGCTTTCTCCTCCATCCTTTCTAGGACAGTCAGGCCCTGTCCTGGTCATCGCAGTCTTGGTCTCACTTGAATTGTGATCTAGAGGAGCCCTAGCCAGAGTAGGGTCCAGCAAACTGGGGTGGTTATCAATTTAATGCTTCTAGGAAAATGGTTCTTACTAAAAGACTTTATAAACTGGTTGCCTATCTCAGCTTGCCCATTTGGGGAACTGGAGCTGCTGCTGCTGCATTCAGAGTCAAGGCAATGTCTAGTTGTGGTTGATCAGATACCTGATGTATTAATAATACGTGGCAGAGTATCTTACATGGGGGCCTAGGTTCCTACTTGGAGTCTGCTGTTCAGATTTTATAGCATCCGTGTAATTTTGTAGCATGTGTTGCTTCCTACATCCTTCTCCCAAATCAGCTTTCTGACAAGGGTGCCCAAGCACAGAGGGGGTATGCCTCAAATAGTTGATTCAAATTGTACAACAGAAGTTACCCCATATATCCCTTCCTGTTGCTTATCGAGAAGGACAGAGACACAGAGGCAGTTTGGAAGTGGATGGAGGCATCTCTCCAAGGAGATTTTTTTGACCTTGGACACACCTCCCCGAAAGATGAAATCCTGCTCTCACGTATTAAATAGGGCTTTAATGTTACAGTCTGATTTAGACCAACGATAATTTACATTTGAAATCTCAAACGGGGAATGTTCAAGGTTGATCCTGAACTCTGAGCAGTTGGGGCAGAGGTGGTGTTTACCTATGTGTTATGCTGAGGGCATCTACGCTCCCGGGAGTGGAGTGATGGGCGTTAGGCAGCGGGTAGAGAGAGAGGGGCCTTAAGGAGCAGGGAGGACAGACAGAGTGTGCTTCTTCTCAGTTGTCAGCTGTTCGGGAAAACTGCCAAAATGAATGAGCTACAACAAGCCCGCATGGTTGTTGTAAGCCAAGGCGAGGCTAGGCCCCTCCTTTTAAAAGGCTCTGTGGAATTTAGACTTAAAACTTCATGTGTATTTGGTTTGGGGCAAATGTGAAATCCCTGAACTTTCCCCAGGAAAATATTAGCTCCCTGGAACACACAGTGGGTCTGAATTCTCTGGACAGACATGTGTTTGAGGGAAAAAAAGAATCCAGCACCTTCCCATTTAGCCTCCTGACTCTGTTTGGCCAGCAGAGAAAGATTGATGAAAACCCTGATTAGATCTGTCTCCATGGCCTCCAGCAGATTATTGGAAAGGCCTGAAAAAATCCTTTTGATACAGGGGGTAGAGGTTCCAGTGGACGGGGGGAGGGAAAGGGCTGAATCTTACTAGCCCAAATATGCCGGGATACACACAAAACAAGCAGCCGGTGAGCGGTGGGGAGAATGAGCAAAGGCTGAGCATTTTTACAAGACTAGGCATCGACATTCTCCTAAGGGAGAGGGAACCTGGAACATTTAAAATAAGGCACTTCCATATGGGAAGAGTCGGACCGACTGAGCGACTGATCTGATCTGATCTGATCTGATATGGGAAGAAGAGTCTGTAAACCCAGTGTGGTTGAGATTTCAGAAACAGAAATCCATGGCTAGGTTTTTCTAGGCAGGACTTGTATCCTCTGTCGGCAGTCAGGTTCCAAGCCTGACCCCTCTGCCGTGTGACTTTGGTCTGACGTTCTTGTCAGGAAAACTCTAGGCTGTTTTTGCCGTCCTGCCTGCTAATGTTGACATTGGTAGGGAGAGAGGAAATCTGGATAAATAGAACTCTTTTCTTGGCGTTGTTAAAAATATTACTAAAAAGAGCAAAGGGTGTTTTCGGAGCTACATGGAAGCAAAGTCTTTCTTTGGAACTTTGAAAGCCTAGGTAGGTGGCTGGGTAAGCATTTTCTTGCAGCCTGTTTGTTTTAGCCCGTGGTGGTTTCTGATTAGCTTTAAAATTCTGATAGAGGGCACACACACCCCCATCCCACAGTGGCCCTCTCTCCTGACTCTGTCCTTTGTATCTTGTGATTGAAAACTTACACAGCTTTTAGGACTTTTCTGAGGATCACATTGTAGCTGGTTTACCACGAGCTTTAAATTTTCTTGAAATTTTACTGTCAAAAGCAGAACAGCTTTTCATCATTGAACTGGGAGGAGCAGTTTTGTTTGCCCCTTATGTTTTGCACTTTCAGAAACTGAAATTGAGAACTACAAGCAACTTGCCTGAAGTTACACCGTTTAGTTAGTATGGAAACAGAAATGAAAAACTCTTAAGTTTCCTAATGCCTGGGTTATTATCATAACAAAAGCTGTGCCCCCAGAAGGAAATTTCAGTTCAGATTCTCCATAACTTTAAGAACATGGACGAATATATGGATTTTAGTAGAAACAGCTGATCAAGATAACCTCATCATTCTCAAGGGAATGTAACTTTGAGGCAACACATTTGGAATAACCTGATTTTACATGATAATGCAAATTCTTTCTCTACTCTAGTGGGGGAGATTTTCCTATGTTGCATGAACTGTTTGAACATTTTCTAATATAAAACTTTTTATAGCCATAAAAGCATTTGTGCTGTGCTCAGCTGCTTCAGTGGTCTCCGACTCTTTGTGACACTGTGGTCTGTAGCCCACCAGGATCCTCTATCCATGGGGATTCTCCAGTCAAGAATAGTGGAGGGGTTGCCATGCCCTCCTCCAGGGGGTCTTCCCAACCCAGGGATCAGAACTGTATCTCCTGAGTCTCCTGCATTGCAGGCAGATTGTTGACCCATCAAGCCACCTGGGAAGTATACTTTTTTGAGAATAAACACAAATTGGTTATGCAAGCCCTTCACACAGAGGGCTCCGTAACTGATGCTGTCAACCAAGGAAGGGTACAACAGAGCTGGGGAGATGGTCTCCATAGTGCTTTGTAGCTGACAGGACGCCTTCGCATACATGTTCAAACTGATCTTCTGCACAGTTTTGTAAAAGTAGGAAAGGTAGGGATAAGTACAACTGTTTTCCAGAAAAGAAAAACAAAGCTCAGTGATACAGAGTAACTCACCCAGCACAGGTGGGTGCTGGGTTGGGTCTCAAACCCAGGCTTTCACTCGAAGCCCGCAACTCGTTTCATTACCCCTTGATACATGCATTACGCAGGTGATAATGCCTTAGGGAGCAATCCCTGTTTTTTTTCTTTCTAAGGCAGAAAGTGCAGTGGCTACACCGCGCCTGCCCAGATGGTTTTTACTTCCTGGCTTGTTTTATTCTATCAGTGCTATTTACCTTCCATGGAGGGACTCGACCTTTCAAAAATCATTAAAATGAGTTTTTGAGGTTATCCTCATTTCTCCTTCACATCCTGAACTTGAGACCTAATGCTCCCCGTGTTTCCATTCGCACGAGAAAAGGATTATTGTGATTGTTGGTGATGTCTCCCCAGGATGCCAGCATAAATGAAGGATGCTCTTTTTAAGAAAGAAAGAAAGAAAAATGCAGTTTAGCAGTGTTGTTGATTATTTTTACTCTTTTAACACATCTGCTTTTAAAGACGTTATTTGTTTGCTTCCTTGTTTAACACTAGGTGGCAGAATAACTACACCGCATAGCACCGCAGCCTTTGTTTCTTGCTGCTCTCGGAGCAGGGACTGTGAGGCATAAACCATCTGTGGTTGCATGGGACTGGACCAACCAACCTGGCCAATATTTTCTTGACAGGGAGCTGGCTGCAGTGATTCTAAAACATATGCTTCCAAGATACTGTCTTTAAGGTTTCCCTCTTTCTTATTTTTCCCAGCTCCCCAGCATTTTAATGTGTATGCCCCATTGCATCCATGCAGACAAGGCCTGCAGGCAGCTGCTTTGAAATGGCAAATCTGGATGGACGCACCCAATGGTGCTGGCACTCTTGCCCTTGTGTGCCAGTGGGTCAGGGAGGGTCTGGGGAAAAGAGGCCTGAGCCCTTGTCCCCACGTGGTGTCAGCGGGTGTGGTTGAGGGGCAGCAGTGGCCAAGCTGGACCAAGCTTGAAAATGCTGCCCTCACTAACTCAGGTATACAGAAGGATGTTTGTTTTGAAAGAGCAGCCTGATCTTGGTTCAGCTGTTTAGCGGGATTAGAAATGCTGCCACGTGGTCTATGGGACCCTGCCTCTGTTTCTTCCCTCTGACGCTCTGCCTGAGTCTCAGTGCTCGAAGTGTCTGTTGCCCCGAGCCCCTCCCGAGCCAACAGGATGTGCTGTGCTAAATGGAGCTGCTCTGGGGTTGCCCTTTCATGTTGTAAAGAGGATGAGCTTAGGGGTGCAGAAATACTTTTTCAGATTTTTTGCTGAAAAAGAATATCGTTATAACAAAACAATCCATATTTAAGTCTAGTGATAGTACTCTATACTCTAAGTATACTCTACCTCAAGGCATCCCAATGAAACCAAGTCTGAATGTGTAAAATGGATCAAACAGAAAGGTCTTATTTTAATTATAAAAGCATTCCTTACAACTGGAGCCACAATCGGATTTTCATTAAATAGCATGCTCTCTGATGTGAATTGTAAATGATTCCATTTACAAAAATGAAGAAAAAAGAAGTATTTAAACCTTGACTTTTCAGGAACCCACTTGTTGCATGAACTGGACTACAGTTTCCCGTACTTTCACCACACCCTACTCCACTTTCCAACTGGGAATCTCAGGGTATTTTTAGCTTATAGCTGAGGGCGCTGGCCCTGACTTGAGTTTTCAGGGAAGACATTGGTGACGTGAAGGCTCCTTGTTGATGGGACCCAGGTGAGTCACAGTAATCAGGGCAAGTCTGCAGCTTAGGGATTTGGGGGGTTTGTTTGTTTGTTCACTCTCCAGAGATGCCACTCTTTCATAAAGAATAAACTATGTGACTTTTGAGAATACCTGAAACAACATACATAAATCAGGCCAAGGATATCCATCTCAGGCCACCACCATGGGGAGGCTTTGAAGCTCAAAGAGGGTTGAGACCTTCTTGTTTGTTAAGAATGAAATGTCATAAAAATTCCAAAGCAAGACTCAAATTTCCAGGGGGAAGGGACCTCTTTATTGTTTCCTCTAATAGCTGCTTTGGTGTTTTAGTGAATAAATGTGTTGCTCAAAATAACCCGAGATACAGGCTTGGAACTATAGCCTGGCTTGGCTCCACTTTTGTCCTGAGCATCCTTTCTGAATTATTTATTTATGATCATTTTGCTGTTTTCATCACTCCTCGCTACCCCCTCTCCCCACTCCCCGCCACCATTTGTCCCATCTTTTATTCTCACACCCTTCAATTAAGTGATATCTTCTGCTCTTAGGACAGCAGCAAATGTGTCTCTCTGTGTTTATGTGGGATCCTCAGTAAGCAGGCCATGCTTTTAAGTTTCTGGAATAGAACAATGACAGAAATGAGTCACGGCTTGTTTCCATGTTTGCTTCTGAGTAAAGAAACTTAGTTTTCCCATTATAATGCTCAAGGTGCAGAGCTCGAGTTGACTTTTTAGAGACGTAACCAAAATGTAGTCAGCTCCTTTCATCAGGTGTTTTTGAATCATACAGAATTCTCTAGATTTGTATTTCCAAAATGAAAAAAGCACAGTGGCCATGGTTTTTTTTTTTTTTTCCCTTAGGGAGAAAAGCTTTACCCAAAATAGGCCAGATCTTCCCCCAAATTTTCTCCAGCAACAGGCCTTTGGGGTATGCCCAAGGTCGCTCATAACCTTAGGATGACCAGCCTTCACTGAGGGCCTTATACCTGTATTTAAATGACATCTTAAAACCAGAGACCTGAGGGACTTGGATCTAGTAGTAAAAAAATATGAGATACAACTTAGGGTTAGGGGGCATTTGTGGTGCAAGAGTAGAATATTGGCAAAACAAAACGGGAGAGGTGAGCTGGGGGCCCAGCCCCAGTGCAGTGGCCGGACTATAGCAAAGGGTGACCAGAGGCTCTGGCACCTCCCCCCTCATGGACACAAGCCAGAGATGTCAGTTTGCCTTGATTTTCAAACATAATAAAGCCAAGTAATGTTCTTGAGTGTCAGTTCATGGATATCTCCAGTGCAGCCTCATAACTTATATTAATTGGGAGGAAAATGCTTCCAGAGAAGAGAGATGCTGGAAAAAAAAAAAAAGTGTGTCTTTGACTAGTTGTCACAGCCCTGCTGTTTGCAGTCACTGACAAGTCCTTGGTTCTTATATGACAGATCCTGCAGAAAAGTGATTCATCTTCTCTCTGCTGTACCTTTCAAGGAGGACATTTTTTTCTTTCTTAAAGACAGATTATGTTTATGGACAGAACACCACTGGCGGTGGCCAGTGGGCTGAGAATCTTTGCAAGATATAATTTACTATTCTGCTCCTCCCTCCTAAGTTTGTACACCATGAGAAGCTCCATCCCATTAAAATTCCTTCTTAAAAGCATAAGGTGAAAGAGCCAAGCATGTGGGGGTTTTTGTTTTTTAAAGGGAGTGTAGCTGCAAAAGGGGAGAGGACCCTGGCCTTTTCTCTTTAAAATTCTAGTAAATAGCTTAAAACCTGTGGAAGCTTTTGGAGGAATGTGAAGGAGTTGTCATTTGACTCTAATGTTTAGAAAAACAAAAAAGTTTTAAGAAGACACTTTTCCTTGATGGACTCTAGTCTCTGAAGTGTCCTGTGAGCACCACATCCGTTCCTCCGTGTACGCCAGCTAACTTCAGTTGCCTCCATGACTGCTGGACCCAACAACTTTGCTCATTTTCCTACTGAATTTTTCTTCAGACTTTAGGTCTGTACTTTTTTCAGCTCCATCCTTATAAAAGTGTGAAGTACTGTTTTTGACAGCAAGAAAGAATAGTGTTGTTTAAAGATGAGATGCTAATGTGTTTATGTACACATTCTTCATTTTCTAATGTTAGAGGAAAACCACCAGTGTCTGTTGTGACTGAATGGCTTTCTCACTGATCCATGTTGCCTTAGGCTCATGCCTATAAAGATGGACCTGGGAAGCCTTCACAACCTGAAAGGCTCGGGAAAGAACTGGTTTTTATCGAGAATTTAGAAGGAGTATCTTTCATAGCCAATAGCTTTCCTTTCTGAGTCTCTTATTTCTAAGAGATCTTTTGCAGCTTCTACAAAAGAGAGAGGGCTTAAATTTGTCTTTGAATCCTCCAGCCTGAAGGAATTGAATATATCTATAGTCAAGCAGCGGAGAGGCGGGCACCCCACGACTGGAAATCCCACGGACGGAGGAGCCTGGTAGGCTGCAGTCCGTGGGGCGAGAGTCGGACATGACTGAGCGACCACTTCCTCACTGTCATGCATGGAGAGGAATGGCAACCCGCCCAGTGTCTGCCGGAGACCGGGGGGAAGCCGGGGCTGCCGTGTGGGTCACACAGAGCGGACACGACGAAGTGACAGCTAGCATAGCATAGCATAGTCAAGCAGGGCTTCACTTGTGGCTCATCTGGTAAAGAATCCACCTGTAATGTGGGAGACCTGGCTTCCCTGATAGCTCAGTTTGTAAGGAATCCGCCTGCACAATGCAGGAGACCCTGCTTCGATTCCTGGGTCGGGAAGATAGAGAATGCCATGGACTGTTCACGGGTTGCAGAGTTGGACATGACTGAGCAACTTTTACTTTCATAGTCAAGGAGCTAAAACTTGAAAACAGCAAAAGAAAGGTGTGTATTCAATTGTGTCTGACTCTTTTGCAACCCTATGGACTAAAGCCTGCCAGGCTCCTCTATCCATGGAATTTCCTAGGCCAGAATACTGGAGAGGGGTACCATTTCCTACTCCAGGGGATCTTCCCAACCCAGAGATCAAATCCACATCTCTTGTGTCTCCTGCATTAGCAAGCAGATTCTTTACCACTAGTAATTTGCCACCTGGGAAGCAAATAACAATCTAAAAAAATTGTTTATTGTATTTTAGCTGTGGACATTTTGAGCTTCAGACCCCGATGAGGTCCTGGTTTTCCTGGGAAATTGTCTGTGTAGGGCCTCAAATTTAGATATTGAAAAATTATATGATGGTGAAATAGAAGCCATATGAAATGATGTGAATCTAGCTTGGATATGTATTTTGAATATACATTTAAATATGATCCTATCTTAGACTCTGGAAATGCAGTATACTCCCTCAGACCCTAATTTATTCTCCTGCTTCTCATCCACCATCTCTCCTTCCATCCACACACACACACACACACACACACACACACACACACACATGCATCTTTTGGCAAATAGCGGAGAAATATACATAATATTTTTAATGAGGTTATACTTAACTGTTTTGTAACTTGTTTTGTTTTATGTTAAAACATGGCATAAAAAATATACTTCATTCTGTTATAACAGCTGCTTACTTAAAGTTATTTGAATATATGCATGCATATTATGTATGTTTCTAACCCGTTTGCTATAAATGGACATTTAGAGGACTCTTCATTTTTCACTATTCCAACCAATACTGCGGTGTTATTTTATTTGTCTATTAAAAAGAAATGTTTCCCACTGTAAACTTGGTCAAATTCTCCGTTCACAAAGGCAGCAAAATATAAAGAATATAAAAATCACTTACTCATAACCCTCTATCCAGAGACGCCTTTAACATTCTGACATCCATTTTCTTTTCAATGTATTCGTGTTTTTATAAAATTGATAGTCTGCTGTATGTAGTTTTGGTCCGATTTTTTTCTACTTAACAGTTTACTTCAGGTATTTTCTCACATCATTAAAACTTCTTTTGAGCAAACTTTCCGTGTGTGTTTTGTCTTTCGTGAGTCGTCTATGTCTTTTGCTCATTTGTCTATTGGAATGTTAGTGTGTGTTTTTATATTGATTTGTGAGAACTCTTTTTGAGGTAAGACCATTAATCTTCCGTCTCTCATATTCATTTCAATTATTTCCCTTAATTTTTCATTTACCTTTTAATTTTGTTTATGGAACCAATGCTATTTAAAAGTCTTAAATTTCTGTGTAATCAAATATATCAGTACTTTCCTTTATAGTTACTTTTAGGCTTGAAAGGACCTTTAAAGAAACCGTAATAAATAATAGACACATTTTTAGCACTTAACTACCATGTCAACAGTTTTATATGTATGTATTTTCTCTTTACAACAAATCAATGAGGTAGGTAATACTATCTCTGTTTCCTTGTTGAGGAAATTAAGGCACAGAATGTCATATAGACGGAAGAGGCATAAACCTAGGCAGCCTGGCCTGGGAGCCTGTCCTCTTCCTGACTTCACTGTATGGCCATATGTTTGACAGAGTGTATTTATTTAGCCTCAAGTTCTCTGCTAAATCCTGCTCTGTTTCAACAATCACTGAAAACAAACAAACAAAAAAAGCATCCATATTTTCTCCTGGTTTTGAATAGTTTTAATTATATTTAATTCTAGTGTGTCCAGATCTTACCTTGATGTGTGGTGTGAGCTGGGGCTTGTATATTTCAGTCAGTCAGTGTCCCCAGTGTGAGTGCATTTCTTTAAGAATTTGGAAAGGACTTGCCTTTTCCAAGAAGCCTTTGTAGTCAGTGCCACTTCATGCTGTTTCTTCAGCTATATTTCTTCAGAGTTGTCGGTTTTCTCAGCAACTTTGGTCTGCATAATTTTGTGGAATCTCGTGTTGCTGCTAGATTAAAAGAGACTCTTCTACTTGTTTTCACTCTGTATAAGAAGAGAATAAGAGATTCCCATCCTAGGGTCAGTGGAACCCTCTTCTCCCTGAATTCAGGATATCTGTGAGCTTGGATAAGAAAAAGAAAGTACATCTCCATTTTCACTAACCTTTTAATGAAATCGATCTTTTCCTTCAATTTTGAATGTAGACCACATACTTCAGTAGTATTAGCAGAACCTGGGATTTTAAACTATAGATACTTAGTAGTACATTTCAGTTGTTCTTGAATAATTCTTTACACTTATCACTACTTTGATATTATAGTAATTGTATTAGATTGACCACTAGATTTTGCTATTTAGAGGATTAAGAAGCACATTTATTAATATTTTACATATTCAGAAGTTATTTTGAAAACTGGATTTCTATAGAATTGGTTTCCTTTGTGATCCTATGTATTTTTTTTTTTTTTAATGCACTAGGAAACATTTTTCTGACAAAGTTTCCATAGATTTCATCAAACCACCAAAGGGATAATGGCATAAACATTGTGAAGAGCCCTCATCTCTTTGAATGCAAGGCATACCATTCGGCTTTATAAGCACTCCTTAAGTACTGAGTAATCAAGAGATGATCTGGGTGGAGGTGGAAAACAGTCCAGCATATTCCTATCTGTTGTCTTGATTCTTTCACTGCTGGAAATATTCTATCATCCTAAATAGAACTGTTTCTTGTCTTTCTTCTCCTTCCTTCTTTACCCTCCTCCCTTTGCACTTAGTACTTCTTTTTCTTCCCTATTCTCTCTCTTTTTCATTTCTTTCTCTTTCTCTTCCTCTATTTGGCTCTTCTTCTTTTTCTTCCTATTCTTATTTCTCTTCTTAAAAAAAATTAATATCTTAAGGAATTTGTTTCAACTATTTTAAAAAAATGTTTCCTCTTTTGGGTTTAAGAATTAATTCAAAGACAGTGGGGGAAAAGAATTGATAGAAAGAGTTAATAACATCAGCAAGAAGTTGAAAGCAAGATTTGCCAAAGATAAGTGTGAGATAATTACCTGGAGATAATTAAAAATTGACTTTTTGTTTGACCACAGGAAAAAGCCTGTGTCTCTTGGTTCTGGCTCATAAGTCCAAGTCCTGCTTTCACATCTGACTTAACCAACTTCTTTGATAAATTGTTTGCCTCATAAGATAATCAATCACTCTATAAATTTACAGAATACCCACAGGGAGGAACCTGTTTTGAAAGAATGAGACAGCCAGGCTGTATTATTGATTTGCAGTCATTTCTTTGGGATCAGTTAAAAAGTATACATATTTAATGGGCAAAAGTTATCACACAGTTTTCTCACTTAAAGTGGAACTTTTGATGCTTGGAATAAGTTAGTATTTCATTTCTGAGATGCTCATACCATGGGCTCACCTGTCTGCTGAAATGTAGCAATGATTCATTTTAGTCATTGGTCATGGTCATAGATTGTTTATCTACTGATAAACAATCTGTATGGCTATAGAATTTTTCCTCTTTTTCTTAAAGTAAGTTCTGTCTGGGATAATGCTGTTTTTCTACGCTAAAAACATTAGCTCGTCTTACAGCTAACATAAGCTGAAAATTAGAGGTGCCTGGGGGAGGGAAATGAGGCAGATGGATTGTTTACATGAGTGCTATAGTTTCACTTTTTATGCACCAGTCACCTTGGAAAAATTAATGCCCTGTAAGTTTGCCAATCAGATTGCTCCAGTCATCTCTAAACATTCCATTTGGTTTATTAGAATAATAAATACTGTGCAAAGAAAGTTCATCTGGATCCAAGACATTATACTGTGGTCAACCAAAGAAATATGTGCTGCACCTTACCTCTGACTACATTTGGTCAGGTGACATGCTGTATTGAACAAACAGATACAGATTTACCCAATTTGGGCATTGAATTTGAGGACTGGCCACTGGAGTTATAGTTCATGTAACTGGAGTTACAACATCATTGTTGCCTGTCCTGGCCAGTGTTGGTGGCCCTTTCACTCGCCATTTCTGTCATGTCCTTCACCATCTGATGTCTGCTAAGTGTTCTCTTTGGAAAGGAGTAAGAAGTTTCTCTTCATCTGTCAGGTAGATTTTGTATCTGAAGTTATCCCCAGAGAAGACTTACCAAAAAGTCCATTTAAAGGTTTCATCTGATTTGATGACTGGGACCTTGAATTAATTTCGATTTGAGAAGTCTCAGTTTTTACATCTGGCTTTCAGATCCTTCTCTTCTCTTTCAGGTTGTTTTAGCTGTTCCCCAGTGATACTTCTGCCTCTCTCAGGGAACCAGTTCTTTGAGTCACACTGCTTCATCATATACTTCAGTATTTTCTCTGAAACTGCTTTCCTTATCTGTAGAGTCCCTCTTCTCTGAGGTATGTTTCCAATGCCTGAGTCAAGTTTCACCGTCTTCACTTGCCTTTCCTACAGTCTCCATCCATCACCAGTTCTCTCTTGCTGCGCTAAATTTCTACTGATCTGACAGTTGGTACAAAAAGACTAACTTTGGGGATAGGAAGCAATCAAATTGAGTCAGAGACATACTAAAGTCATCAATATAAAAAATCTAGTTTTTATCATACAGAGTTTACTAAAGAGATCATAAATAATCAGTCTTTCTAAGAACAACGTTCTTATTTTAACTCTTTGTTTCTGGGGATACCGGATATAGGGAAAAGTAATAAAATCTAAAATTGAACAAACATTACAAAATGACCAGTACACTGATTACATTAATTGCAGCATTATTTATAAAGGGAAAAGCATCCTCAATGTCTAACAGTAGAAGAATGACTAGTTTGCTTAATACATTGTGCTTTTATTAATTGATAACAATTTAAAATTAAATGATAATTTTGAAGATGTTCCACTGATAACAATTTTTGTATAATAGTAAGCACAAGCTGGAATCAGAATTGCCAGGGGAAAATATCAATAACCTCTGATATGCAGATATACTACTCTTATGGAAATAAGCGAAGAGAAATTAAAGAGCCTCAGAGGAGAGAGAAAAAAGCTGGTTTAAAACTCAGCATTCAAAAAACGAAGATCATGGCATCTGGTCCCATCAATTCATGGCAGATAGTTGGGGAAACAATGGAAACAGTGACAGACTTTATTTTCTTGGGTCCAGAATCACTATGGACAGTGACTGCAGCCATGAAATTAAAAGATGCTTGCTCCATGGAAGAAAAGCAATGACAAATCTAAGCAGCATATTAAAAAGCAGAGATATTACTTTGCCTACAAAAATCTGTCTGGTCAAAGCTGTGGTTTTACCAGTAGTCAGGTACAGATGTGAGAGCTGGACAATAAAAAAAGACTGAGCACTGAAGAATTGATGCTTTCAAACTGTGGTGCTGGAGAAGACTCTTAAGAGTCCATTGGACTGCACAGAGATCAAACCAGTCAATCCTAAAAGAAATCAACTCTGAATATTCATTTGGAGGACTGATGCTGAAGCTCCAATATTTTGGCCACTTGATGCAAAGAGCCGACTCATTGGAAAAGACCCTGATGCCGGAAAAGATTGAAGGCAGCAGGAGAAGGGAATGACAGAGGATGAGATGGTTGGATGGCATCACCAACTCAGTGGACATGAGTTTGAGCAAGCTCCAGAAGATAGTGAAGGACAGGGAAGCCTGGCGTGCTGCAGTCCATGGGGTCACAAAGAGCTGGACACGACTGAGTGACTGAACAACAAAGCAATAAAATCAGAACATGAAATTATAAACATGGGTATATGGATCAGGATAGAGCATAGATAAATGAAAACAGTTGATTGGTTAAGGTGGTGGGGATTGGTAGTCTTTTTGATTGAAAGATTTTCATTTTAGCAATATTATGAAATCTTAAAGTTTGTTATATGAATATATTAGAGTTTCAAATCTTGTTTTCTATGAAAATTTTTGGCATCCTAACTCAATTTTAAGCTCCATAAAAGGAGAGTATATGTCTTTTATTTCTATCATACCCTGTGCTTTTAAAAGAATAAATTGGTACAGCCACTAGGGAAAACAGTATGGAGATTCTTCAAAAGATTAAAAATAAAGTTATCATATCCAGCAATTCCACATCTGGATATTTATCCAAAGAAAACAAAAACACTACCATGAAAAGATATACACACTACTGTATTCATTGCAGCACTATTTACAACAGCCAAGATAGGGAAAAACCTCAATGTCTATTGCTGGATGAATGGATAAAGAAATTATTATATATATATATCAGATCAGATCAGTCGCTCAGTCGTGTCCGACTCTTTGCGACCCCATGAACCGCAGCACACCAGGCCTCCCTGTCCATCACCAGCTCCCGGAGGTCACCCAGACTCACACCCATCAAGTCAGTGATGCCATCCAGCCATCTCATCCTCTGTCGTCCCCTTCTCCTCCTGCCCTCAATCCCTCCCAGCATCAGAGTCTTCTCCAATGAGTCAACTCTTCGCATGAGGTGGCCAAAATACTGGAGTTTCAGCTTTAGCATCATTCCTTCCAAAGAAATTCCAGGATTGATCTCCTTCAGAATGGACTGGTTGGATCTCCTTGCAGTCCAGGGGACTCTCAAGAGTCTTCTCCAACACCACAGTTCAAAAGCATCAATTCTTCGGTGCTCAGCCTTCTTCACAGTCCAGCTTTCACATCCATACATGACCACAGGAAAGACCATAGCCTTGACTAGGCGAACCTTTGTTGGTAAAGTAATGTCTCTGCTTTTGAATATGCTGTCTAGGTTGGTCATAACTTTCCTTCCAAGGAGTAAGCGTCTTTTAATTTCATGGCTACAGTCACCATCTGCAGTGATTTTGGAGCCCAGAAAAATAAATTCTGACACTGTTTCCACTGTTTCTCAATCTATTTCCCATGTAGTGATGGGACCAGATGCCATGATCTTCGTTTTCTGAATGTTGAGCTTTAAGCCAACCTTTTCACTCTCCACTTTCACTTTCATCAAGAGGCTTTTTAGCCCCTCTTCACTTTCTGCCATAAGAGTGGTGTCATCTGCATATCTGAGGTTATTGATATTTCTCCCGGCAATACACACACTATATACATATATCATATATATACATATGAATATATATGCATTATTATTATTATATATAATATTATTTAGCCATAAAAAGGAATGACATCTTACCATTTGTGACAACATGGATAGACCTTGAGGGCCTTATGCCAAGTGAAATAAGTCAGAAAGACATATACAATATGATCTCTCTTATATGCAGATTAACAAAAAAATAGCTTATAGATATGGAGAACAGACTGGTGATTGCCAGATGTGGGGGTCAGTGGGTGGGAGAAATAGGCCATAGGGTCAAAAGATAAAAAGAACTGAAAGAAAAAAATAAAAAATAAAAGCTTCATTTCAAAAAGTAAATAAAAGAATAAAGTAGAGCAGATATTATCTCTCCAAAGAATTATTTAGTAATCAAGAATTAACAATAAATGAAATATACAGTTTAACTTTGTAAGCAAGGAAGACTTAATTTTTTTCTTTAGGAATATATGCATTATTTTTTGTGTATGTTCTTTTTTTTTTTTTTTTTTTCCAAAATCCTCTCTATCACTTGGAAAAGCAGAAAATCAAAAAGTAATAAAATAAATTATCTTTTGGTTTATGCATGGAGCACTTAATGTGGAACAAACCTTACTAAGGTTTATGATTTCTAAAAAAATTTTTTTAAATTAAATATTGCTTTAAAATAAATACAGAATAGATAGTTCATGCTTTTGGTTAATGAGTATATTTATTTATTAATTATGAAGAAAGTAAAAACATTTACACTAAAGGGTGGAAACTGATGTTTTAAAATACTTTTTATGTGCCCGACAAGGGGCTAAATGTTTAATATAGTTTATTTCATTTAAATATCTGTTCAGTTCAATCGCTCAGTAAAACCCTGTAAATATCTGTATTCTGTATATATCTGTAAACACCTCATTTGTGGAAATCGTGGGAAATCAAATGGTTCATCCAACCCAGGGTTAAACTGTGAGCTCAAAGAATAGCAGTCTCAGATCTGCTATGTTATGTCTTCATAGTGACTTAAATGGTACTAAGATGCTGATTTCAGACTTCTGTAACAAACATTAAGCAAGTACAGTTTCCTACAACACAAAGTAAGGTCATAACTTTAAGGTGAAATTGCTGTAAACAAAAACATTGTTTTTAAAGATCACCAAGTCAAAGTAGAGCTTAAACTAGCTAGGATTTACTTTAGTGATGAAAATGCACAGAGGAAGTCTGGTGACAAAGGACCTTGCCTCTTCCTACTAGTGATATACATACATATATATACACCACTTGAGTGAGAGTTGGACTATAAAGAAAGCTGAGTGCAGAAGAATTGATGCTTTTGAACTGTGATGTTGGGGAAGACTTTTGAGAGTCCCTTGGACTGCAAGGAGATCCAACCAGTCCATCCTAAAGGAGATCAGTTCTGAGTGTTCATTGGAAGGACTGACGCTGAGGCTGAAACTCCAATACTTTGGCCACCTGATGCAAAGAACTGACTCATTTGAAAAAACCCTGATGCTGGGAAAGATTGAGGGCAGGAGGAGAAAGGGACAACAGAGGATGAGATGGTTGGATGGCATCACCGACGCAATGGACATGAGTTTGGGTAAATTTTGGAGTTGGTGATAGACAGGGAGGCCTGGCATGCTGCAGTCCATGGGTCGCAAAGAGTTGGACATGACTGAGCGACTGAATGGAACTGAACTGACACCACTTGAGACCATGTAACTTTGTATATAAAAATGTATATACCCAGGTGGCTGAGTGGTAAAGAACCTGCCTGCCAATGCAGGAGACACAGTAGATTCAGATTCAATCCCTGGGTCAAGAGGATCTCCTGGAGTAGGAAATGGCAACCTGCTCTAGTGTTCTTGCCTAGGAAATCTCATGGACACAGAAGCCTGATGGGCTACAGTCCATGGGGTTGCAGAGAGTAGGACATGACTGAGAGATTGAGCATATGCACCTCTCTTAATGGCTAGGTATCTCAGATTCAGAAACATGAATTGTGTGAGGTGATGTGGGTAGTAAGATTTCAAACTAGTTGTTGGTTTTGATTAGTTTTTCCTTATCCGAGAAGCGTACCTCTGCTTCTCAGTAATAAAATTACTGTGACCCTGGAAAATTCCTGTGGGCTTTGTGTCTTAATAAAACTTAAAAGCCCTAGATTCACTGAATATGTGTGTAAGTGTATGTATATGTATCACTAATAATGATTTCTATGGTTCCTTCAAAATACAACTTGTTCTTGAAAACTATGTCATGTCAAGGATACAGTTCAGTGGGGACCGTATTGTCAGATTGTGTGTGTGTGTGGGGGGGGGTGTCAAATAATGAAGTTATCTTTTTCATCATTTTCTCATTCAAGGCTGTCCCACAAGTTGCTTGCTTTGTTAAGGCAGTTCATGACGGGCCCCATGGGTTGATTTGCTAGAGAGCGTTTTTCTCCCTCCTTCTCATACTGGTTTGTTATTGCTGTTTAGTTGCTAAGTTATGTTTGACACTTTGTGACCATATGGACTGCAGTACACCAGGCATTCCTGTCCTTCACTACATCCTGGAGTTTGCTCAAACTCACGTCCATTGAGTCGGTGATGATGTTTAACTCGTCTCATCCTCTGTCATCCCCTTCTCCTCCTGCCCTCAATCTTCCCAGCATCAGAGTCTTTGCCACTGAGTCAGCTCTTTGCATCACATGGCCAAAGTATTGGAGTTTCAGCTTCCGCATCAGTCCTCTGAATCAATATCCAGGGTTGATTTCCTTTAGGACTGACTGGTTTGGTCTCCTTGCAGTCCAAGGGACTCTTGAGAACCTTCTCCAGCAGATTGAAAGTATCAATTCTTTGGTGCTCAGCGTTCTTTATGGCCCAACTCTCACATCTGCACATGACTACTGGAAAAACCAGTAGTAGCCTATATGGATCTTTGTTGGCAAAGAGATGTCTCTGCTTTTTATACACTGTCTAAGTTTGTCATTGGAGAAGGAAATGGCAACCCACTCCAGTACTCTTGCCTAGAAAATCCCATGGACAGAGGAGCCTGGTGTCCCTGGGGTCACAAAGATTCAGACACGACTGAGCGATTTCACTTTGACTTTTCACTTTTCAGATTTGTCCTAGTTCATACTGGTACTGTTGGAATTAGACTTTTGTGGTTGTGAGGAATAAAGATCCACTCAAACTAGCTCAAATGAAAAGATTTATTGCAGAGAAAGAAGAATCCCCTGGAAATTCAAGAACAGGAGTCATGACAGTGTGAAGCTTCATGGAGGCAAAAACTAGAAGGTGGACTTCAACAGAGGCACTCCTGGAGTCTCATTCATTGCCAGGTCTCAGCTGCAGTCCAACCAGTTTCTTCCAGATCCACCGCCCACTGTCAAATTCTCTCCTAACTTGTCCTTGACTCAGTTGCTTAACTTTCTGCTCTAATCAACTTTGGGAATGAATAAACCTGGTCTAAAATATGACCACCTAGGCAGTGGAGGCTCAGAATTTTACATAGGAGGCCATGGGAGCAGCAACATGGTTGGGGGAAGCAGAAGGATGCCATTAAAAGGCTACATTTGAAGAAAAATCTATAGAGAGTTTCATTTGTATCAGAGGATGTGAGAAAGGGGAAGGGGCATAACTTGTACCAACACTAGCAGAAAGGACTGTTGATAGGTGGTCTTTCTTAGGAGACCTGCTTGCAGTAGGCCAAGATCCAAGTGTCTAGTGTTCTTGTTGTTGTTGTGTGGTTGCTATGTTGTGTCCCACTCTTTTGTGACCCTATGGACTGTAAGCCTGCCAAACTCCTCTATCCACAGCATTTTCCAGGCAAGAATACTAGAATGAGTTGTCATTCCCTTCTCCAGGGGATCTTCCTGACCCAGGAATCAAGCCTACATCTCCTGTATTGCAGGTGGATTCTTTACTGCTCGAGTGTAGGGACATGAAACAGATTATTGTTATTTATTCCAGCATATGGATTTGTTTTTAATTACTACTGCCTAGACTCATATTTCAGAGAAGGCAATGGCACCCCACTCCAGTACTCTTGCCTGGAAAATCCCATGGACGGAGGAGCCTGGTAGGCTGCAGTCCATGGGGTCGCTGAGAGTTGGACACGACTGAGCAACTTCACTTTCACTTTTCACTTTCATGCATTGGAGAAGGAAATGGCAACCCACTCCAGTGTTCTTGCCTGGAGAATCCCAAGGACGGGGGAGCCTGGTGGGCTACTGTCTATGGGGTCGCAGAGTCGGACATGACTGAAGTGACTTAGCAGCAGCAATGGACTCATATTTAGATGCTGAGTTTCACTCAGAAGCAAGAGTTAATCTCTAACTAAAGAGGGAAAATATAGAACCTAAACTGGAGGAAATCAGACCTATGAAATATCAGTTTCTAAAATATGGTCATCATTCAACTTCCTGGTCTCTGCTAGGCTCCTGACTTCATTTCTCTCCACCTTATGTTTATAATCCTTCTTGATGATCTCATTACCCCAGGTAGATAATCTGTCCAACATTCTAACTTGTCAGAGTGACTCCCTCCCCCAAAGGATCTTTTCTTCCGTCCTACTTCAGCAACCCATTCTGACTGGCTTAACTTACACCTGATACTACCAGTTATGCCATCCCCTCTTCCAAAGTCATGACTTCAAGTATCTTCCACCTCCTGTATTTATAGGTTATTTATTCTATTATCCCCACTCCAAAAACACTTTGATCACATGAAGACCCCCATACTGAGTCCATGGTCCATTATGATAATAGCAACTTTGTATATGGAAAAGAAATGCAAAAAAGCAAAATGGCTGTCTGGGGAGGCCTTACAAATAGCTGTGAAAAGAAGAGAAGCGAAAAGCAAAGGAGAAAAGGAAAGATATAAACATCTGAATGCAGAGTTCCAAAGGAAAGCAAGAAGAGATAAGAAAGCCTTCTTCAGCGATCAATGCAAAGAAATAGAGGAAAACAACAGAATGGGAAAGACTAAAGATCTCTTCAAGAAAATCAGAGATACCAAAGGAACATTTCATGCAAAGATGGCCTCAATAAAGGACAGAAATGGTATGGACCTAACAGAAGCAGAAGATATTAAGAAGAGGTAGCAAGAATACACAGAAGAAATGTACAAAAAAGAGCTTCACGACCCAGATAATCATGATGGTGTGATCACTGACCTAGAGCCAGACATCCTGGAATGTGAAGTCAAGTGGGCCTTAGAAAGCATCACTAGGAACAAAGCTAGTGGAGGTGATGGAATTCCAGTTGAGCTATTCCAAATCCTGAAAGATGATGCTGTGAAAGTGCTGCACTCAATATGCCAGCAAATCTGGAAAACTCAGCAGTGGCCACAGGCCTGGAAAAGGTCAGTTTTCATTCCAACCCCTAAGAAAGGCAATGCCAAAGAATGCTCAAACTACCACACAATTGCACTCTTCTCACACGCTAGTAAAGTAATGCTAAAAATTCTCCAAGCCAGGCTTCAGCAATATGTGAACCGTGAACTTCCTGATGTTCAAGCTGGTTTTAGAAAAGGCAGAGGAACCAGAGATCAAATTGCCAATATCTGCTGGATCATGGAGAAAGCAAGAAAGTTCCAGAAAAACATCTATTTCTGCTTTATTGACTATACCAAAGCCTTTGACTGTGTGGATCACAATAAATTGTGGAAAATTCTGAAAGAAATGGGAATACCAGACTATCTGACCTGCCTCTTGAGAAATTTGTATGCAGGTCAGGAAGCAACAGTTAGAACTGGACATGGAACAACAGACTGATTCCAAATAGGAAAAGGAGTTTGTCAAGGCTGTATATTGTCACCCTGTTTATTTAACTTATATGCAGAGTACATCATGAGAAACGCTGGACTGGAACATGAGAAACACAAGCTGGAATCAAGATTGCCGGGAGAAATATCAATAACCTCAGATATGCGGATGACACCACCCTTATGGCAGAAAGTGAAGAGGAACTAAAAAGCCTCCTGATGAAAGTAAAAGTGGAGAGTGAAAAAGTTGGCTTAAAGCTCAACATTCAGAAAACGAAGATCATGGCATCTGGTCCCATCACTTCATGGCAAATAGATGGGGAAACAGTGGAAACAGTGTCAGACTTTATTTTTCTGGGCTCCAAAATCACTCCAGATGGTGACTGCAGCCATGAAATTAAAAGACGCTTACTCCTTGGAAGGAAAGTTATGACCAACCTAGATAGCATATTCAAAAGCAGAGACATTACTTTGCCAACAAAAGTTCGTCTAGTCAAGGCTATGGTTTTTCCAGTGGTCATGTATGGATGTGAGAGTTGGACTGTGAAAAAAGCTGAGCGCTGAAGAATTGATGCTTTTGAGCTGTGGTGTTGGAGAAGACTCTTGAGAGTCCCTTGGACTGCAAGGAGATCCAACCAATCCATTCTGAAGGAGATCAGCCCTGGGATTTCTTTGGAGGAAATGATGCTAAAGCTGAAACTCCAGTATTTTGGCCACCTCATGCGAAGAGTTGACTCATTGGAGAAGACTCTGATGCTGGGAGGGATTGGGGGTAAGAGGAGAAGGGGACGACAGAGGATGAGATGGCTGGATGGCATCACTGACTCGATGGATGTGAGTCTCAGTGAACTCTGGGAGTTGGTGATGGACAGGGAGGCCTGGTGTGCTGGGATTCAATGGGGTCGCAAAGAGTCGGACACGACTGAGCGACTGATCTGATCTGATCTGATATACACTCAACTTCTTGTTTTTCATCATACTCATACCCTTCGGAAGACCTCTATACTAATTCTAATATACTATAGAATACCTCTAAACTAACTAAGCCTAACTCTTTGTCCACTCTGGTTTTCACTAAAATACAACACATACTGTCTAAATTTTTGTTTATAATCTTTACCTGAATGCCTTCAGTCCTGCCCAGCATTGCCTCTCTGAACTAATCATTTCATATCTTCTTCGTTCTCTAACTTCTGATACTTCTTTTCTGCTTTTTCCTGATGAACTTTTCTCAGACTTCACTGAGAAAATGGAGGCTATCGGAAGAGATTGTTTCTCATCTTCCCACTAACAACCCTGTCAACTCTACCTCTTTCCCCCTGGTCCTATCTAAGGCCAGTGCTTAATTTGTGCACTGGATCCCACTTACTCTTACCTCCTCAAATTCCTCATGCCTTTCTTTCCTCCTTAATTTCCCTCTCTCCACGTCCCATCAGCATTAAAACTGGAATAATACTCATCTTGAAAATCAACTTTAGACTTCACATTTCCTCTCTGGCTATCCTGCGTTTCCTTCAACTCAAAGCGCATAGCTATATCCTCACTCACTGTGTTCAACTCACCATCCATTCTCTTCTCAGCCCACTCTGATGAGACTCTTGTTCCCAGCCTCCCCCGAAACCAATCTTTTCAAGATTACTAACTACCTTTGCTTTGTTGATTCCAGTGGCCAGTTCTCAGTGTTCATCTTTCAGGCATTCTCACTAGCATTTGACACAGTTGATCCTTGATTCATTTCGTTTACTTGGCGTGGCTTCTGGGACATCATGCTGCTGCTGCTGCTTCTCCTCCTCTCTCTTTAATCCATTTCCAGTTAATATTTTTGTGTATGGTGTAAGATAGGGGATCTAGTTTCATTCTTTTGCATGTGGCTGCCCACTTTTCCCAACACCATTTACTGAAGAGACTCCCTTTACCCCATTGTATGTTCTTGGCTCCTTTGTCATAAATTAATTAACCATGTATGCAGAGGTTTATTTCTTGGCTCTCTATTCTGTTCCCTGTGTCTTTTTGTGCCAATACTGTACTGTTTTATTTTCTTGGGCTCCAAAATCACTGTGGATGGTGACTACAGCCATGAACTTAAAAGATGCTTATTCCTTGGAAGGAGAGCTATGACAAACCTGGACAGTGTATTTAAAAGCAGAGACATCATTTTGCCAACAAAGGTCTACAGAACTAAAGCTATAGTTTTTTCAGTAGTCATATACACATGTGAGAATTGGATCATAAAGAAGGCTGAATGCCAAAGAATTGATGCTTTCAAATTGTGGTGCTGGAGAAGACTCTTGAGAGTCCCTTGGACTGCAAGATCAAACCCGTCAGTCCTAAAGGAAATCAACCTTGAATGTTCATTGGAAGGACTGATGTTGAAGCTAAAGCTCCAATACTTTGGCTACCCAATGTGAAGAGCCAACTCATTGGAAAAGACCCTGATGCTAGGAAAGATTGAGAGCAGGAGGAGAAGGGGATGACAGAGAATGAGATGGTTGGATGGCATCACCGACTCAATGAACATGAGTTTGAGCAAACTCCAGGAGATGGTGGAGGACAGAGGAGCCTGATATGCTGCAGTTCATAGAGCTTCCTTAGAATTGGACATCACTTAGCAACCAAATGGCAACAGCAACAAAATACTGTTTTGATTACTATAGCTTTGCAATGTAGTTTGAAGTCAGGGCGTATGATACTTCTAGCTTTCTTCTTTCTCGAGATTGCTTTGGCTATTCAAGATCTTTTGTGGTTCCATACAAATTTTAGGATTATTTATTCTGTTTTTGTGAAAAATGCCTTTAGAATTTTGATAGGTATTTCATTGAATCTATAGATTGCTGTAAGTAGTATAGACACTTTAACAATGTTTATTCTTTCAGTCAATGAGAGACTTCTTTACTATTCTCTTTGTTTGTACCTGTCCCATGGTTTTTATTATTATTTTGGCCATACCATGCAGCATGCAGGGATTGAACCCATGCCCCCTGCAATGGAAGCTTGGAGTCTTACCACTGGTCTGCCAGGGAAGTCCCCCCATGGGTTTATATATCAGCTGTGTATACACAGATGGTGATTCCTGCTATGAATTCCTTGGTTCCAGATTTATATATACAAATACCTCTTGACACTGCCATTTGTATGTCTAATAGGCATTCAAACTTAATATATTTAAAACAAAACTCTTGATTTCTCCCCAAAGCTGTTCTTTCATAATCTTCATGATCTTAGTTAATGGCACACCATTTACCCAGTTGCCCAGGACAAGAATCTTGGAGTCATTCTTGATTATATTTTCCTCACTCACATTAAATCCATCAGCAAGTTTGTCAACTGTGCTTTCAAAAGAAGCCCTGAACCTATTCTCTTCTTCCTTCTTCCACCTGTATCACACTAACCAAGTCACCATCATTAGTGATCTAAGTAACTTGTTATAGTCTGGATTCCCAGTTTCTACTTCTGCCCTCTTAAGTCTGTTCCCCCTACAGTAGCCAGGGTGGTCTTTCCAAACATAAATCGCTATCACTCCACTGCTTAAAACTTTCCAGTGGCTTTTCTTCTGTCTCAGAATATAATCCAAAATCCTCACTCTGGCCCCCATGGTCCCCCATCATTTTGATCACGTTTCCCTCTTGACTACAGCTGCACTTGTCTGCTTGTCATTTCTCCAATGTACACACTAACATGATGTATCCTACTATGATGTAAGCTCCACAAAGCAGGGACTGTATTTTGGCCATTGCTGTAATCTCAATCCCTAAAACAGAACCTGTTATGTAGAAGACGCTCTATAAATATTTGTTGAATGAAATGAATAATGTAAGAGTTTCTTTTCAAAAAAAAAAAAAAAAAGAGGGAGTAGAAAGTGCTGTCGTCTGCGAAATCATTCCAAGTATGGAATTTTTCCTGCATTTCTCTCTCATATCTGTCACTCCTAAGAATTATATGATTGCAAATAAATCATGCTGAAATTCTTGATTATCTCAAGGAAATCAAAATGTTGTTTTTAGATGCATGTGAATGAATTTTTAAAAATAATTTTAGTTATGTATTTATTTTTGACTGTGCTGGGTCTTCCTTGCTGTGCGGGCTTTTCTATAGTTTTGGCGAGTGGGGACTACTCTCTGTTGCAGTGAGCAGGCTTCTCATTGCGGTGGTTCCTCTTGTTGAGGAGCACGGGCTCGAGCACCTAGAGGCCCAGTAGTTGCAGCTCCCGGCTCTGGAGCACAGGCTCAATAGTTGTGCACATGCACTTAGTTGCTCCACTGTATGTGGGATCTTCCCGATCAGGGATTTAACCTGTGTCTCCTGCATTGGCAGGCAGATTCTTTACCACTGAGCAACCCGGAAAGTCCCATATGAATAAATTTTTTAATGTTGAAAATCATATGTAGAGGAAGCATCAGGATTTCAGGAAGTTGTGGAGATGAGTTCATCAGCATGCTGGTCCTTCCACTCAAACTTTATCCACTGGGCCTATCTGCTCTCTTACTATTTTGAAAAAACAGAACAATATGCAAAGAAACGGAGGATGATATAAAAACTCTCAGAGCACAAATAAAGTGTTCTAAAGGCCTTTGCTGGGGTCACCACATGTGATTTCACATAGAAGGGTTTGCCTTTTTCTAGGGATTGAAGAAGAATTGGCATGGTTAAGTATATAGTGCTAATTGTAATCTGACAGTATGGTTATAAATGGCCTTGGTTTCATATGATTTCAAAGTAAGGTGGACAGCAGACCATGGATAAGCACATATCTGTGGTGGATACATACACAGAGCACCACTAAAGTATATTTTTTACATTTGCTCAGGTCTATTTGAAGAAGCTGGCAACACATTTTATAAAGTAAATTCACTTAGTCATCCTAGAAAATTTTGGTAAGCAACCAGTGATAATATTTATTTTAGTCTTGTTTTGTTTCCAGTTAGATATTTTCCAGTGGATATTTGTAACAAACATTTCTGAAAAATAAATGATATAAGTCAAAACCAGTATCATTATTTCTACACCATCTGGAGAAAAAATTGCCTTCTGAGATCTGTATCTTTCCTGGATTACATCCTTTGTTTTGTTTTGTTTGTTTTTTAATTAGAAGGTTTATGTCATTTTCACCAAAAACATTAGATTTGGAAAACTCATTTGATGTGTGGTTTTCTGTCTCACAAAGATGGGTTCTGTGAGATCTTGATCCAAGAAATGGTTGTGGGGAAATAAAAAGAGAACTGGCTCCTGAGTCTCAGGATTTGGGTTCCACTCTTGACGTGTCCCCTTCATGTATTTTTTAGTCACATCTCTCTGGCCTCCCGTGTTTTCATGTGTGTAAACAAGGATAAAGTTGAATTTTTACCCTACATGGTTATTATAAGAATTAAACACCCATGTAGACATAACAGGGGTAACTAGGATGATGCCTGACACCTTAGAAGATACTGGGGGAAATATTTGTTTGTTCTCCCATTCATCACGGTTTGTTACTATGTGCAGTTTTATCCCCCATTCTCTAGTTAACTATTCGGTGTCTTCCATGGCTCAGATTATGGGGAACACATACATTTATTATCACTGATTCCATCTGCCTTCTGCAGCTTGTCTTCTAAGTGGATTATTTGTTCCTATAATAAGTGATTCCTGGAGTGAGCCCCCTCTGAGCCTCTTCTGATATTTCCAGCCAGCCTTGTATGCGCGAATGTTTGTCTTTTGTCTCCTGCCTTGAAGCTGGTGGTGTTGAGCTTGCTGACTCTTGCTCCCATCAGTGTCCTCTGTGGCAATGTTCTCAGTGCAGTGTCGGGTCTACAGTGTGATTGGTAAAGTTCTGTGGGCTTGAGTCTCAGCAGGTACTGTGAAAAGAAGTGGGTATATTCTTTTGGTCAAGGAAGAAGGCACCTGTCTTATGGTTATGCCATAACCAGCTTTCTTTTCCCACAAAGCCGTAAGTTGGAACTCTGTGTTCTCACTGAGTCTAGCTGAACCAGGTATAAGGAGCCTGGGTTTTAGTTCATGGTACAAAGAATTGGTTCTGTTGGAGACTTCAGACAGGGATATACCCGATTTTCCTGGTAGGTGATGGTTCTGTATCTCTAGTACCTCTCCCCGCTTTTTAGTAGGCAGAGAAGGAAGACAGTATATAGAGGAGCCGCAAACCAATCAATCCTATAATATTCTTGGCTATCTAGAAATTTAAGCTTGCAAGTCATCTCTTAAAGCTCTATTTTCCCTCTTGGCCTCTTCCTAGTACTTGAGGTAGCAGGTACCAGTTAGACAGGGTTCCCTGGCCATGATGCTGTGGTCCATGCAGGAGGGCTAAGGCTACATGGCCATAGCTTTATGACTGTTTTGAGAATTATTTATTCTCTCATCAAATATTTACTGGACACCTAAACTGAGCCAGGCATGAACTAGGTATTTAGGAGAGAATGGTGAATAAGACAGAGTTTCTGTCTTCAAGGAGCTTACATTCCAATGAAGGGATTCAGACAGTAAGCAAAGTAACAAATATATGAGATATTTTCCAACAGTGATAAATATGACAAGGTAAATAGAACCTTTTCATTGCTTGTCATGGCTTCCCTGGTAGCTCAATCTGCCTACAGTACAGGAGTCTTGGGTTTGATCCCTGGGTTGGGAAGATCCCCTAGAGAAGGAAATGGCAACCCACTACAGGATTCTTGCCTGAAAAATCCTATGGACAGAGGAGCCTGGCAGGCTAAAGTCCATGGAGTCTCAAGAGTCGGACACAATTTAGTGATTAAACCACCACAAACAGGGAGAAGACAGGTACATGTAGAGAGACTGGAGAGACTGACTGCTGTAAAATGGGTGATTAGAGGGACCACCCTGGTGGTCCAGCGACTAAGACCCTGTGATCCCAATGCAGGGGGCCAGGTTCCTCAATCCCTGATTGAGGAACTGGATGCACAATCAAAACTTAGACCTGGCAGCCAAATAAATAAGTTATGTGTGTGTGTGTATATATATATATATTTGAGAGAAGGCCATGGGGACTTTGAGGACTCAACCTGGGCTGAGACCTAAATGATGACAGATCCAGTCATGGGAAGAACTGAGGAGAACATACTCAAGATAGATGGAAATGGCTGGTGCAAAGGCCCTGGGGTAGGTGCAAGCTTGAGTTACTGAGCCCTTGTGTGCATATATGTGGGGAGGGGGAAGAAGTAGGGAGGAAAGGAGGAAAGTAGGGATAATGATACAGGGATAAGCTTATTTTCTCACATTTACAGGAATATTCAACAGCTAAGATAAACAATTACTGACACTATATTGAAACATATACTTGGAGAATGAGTACTTTAGACCCCATAAGCACTTTTGCAAAAATTATTCAGTTTCCATTCATCCTTCAGTGTCTCTGGTAACATTTGTTTTACCCCACGTTTTAGTTCAAATGCCCTTTCCAGGTCATTCTGCCTGGCTTCTTGGAATTGATTTTCTCTTTAGGCTGGTGCATCCTTCAGATACCTTGGGCCAGTTGGTTTGAAAGACCCTTACATTCCCTCCAGGTTGAGTGTGGTGGACGTGGCAGCCCCAGGAAGCATCTGAAACTGGGCATCTTTCACAGCCTGGTGTAGAAGTTATTATTGCCTGCAGTTCTTACCAGCTTTCTCTTTTAGAAATCTTCTTTTGTTCCTGCCACAAGGCAAAAACAGGAAAAGAGATCTGTGTGAAAGAATTCTCTCCCTTATTCTTTTGTGGTGATTGTGTATCTTAAGAGAAGGCCTCAAAGGTTCCCGGAGCTGTCTGTCTTTTCATGTAAATGGAGCCCTTAAGCCTATTTAGAAGTGTGCGGAAGCCTGTGGGAGTTGGGGGTGAAAGAGGCCTAGGTAGCAGCATCAGCGGCCCAGTTAATTTATTCAAGTTCAACTTTGCACTGTCTTTCGTGTATATAATTAAAAATACTGCAGAATTGTATTTTGCACTTGTAATTTTAATTATATGCTATGCATATTACTGTATACACATATTACTGTGCAGTGTCGTAACTGCAAAACCCTATATTTTTTACTGGGAGGTTTAAGGGATTTTCCAGGGTAATTTTGACTATGTAAATTTTGCCTTAGATGCTAACTATAGAGGGCAATCCCTGGGCAAATGTGACCCTCTATATTAGATACTTGAAAATCCTAGTCATCCCAAAGGGGTAGACATAACTGGGACTCATATTCATCCCTCACCCCCAAACCAGTGACAGGTATAGGACTGATACTGGGCTTTGTGAGTAGAAACGGGATGAGGCAGAAGGAATTTAGGAGATTAAAATAGAAGAGAGCTGAACAAGGGAATCTCAGGTCAGAGGTGGTAGCCAGGGATTCCAAGGTTAGGCAGGGAAGAGGGGCTGATGGGTGGTTCCTGAGTGAGACTGTTCCTTCCAGTAAGTGCAGGGCTCAGGGCCATCCAAGCCATGCAGGAGTAGACCCTTCTGGGTGGCATGACACCTTCCCCTAGAAGCCCTTCACCTTAGGACAACACTATAGTGCATTGTTCCTTGTGAGCATTGCTGCCTGTGTGTGGGTGTGCATGCGTGCGTGTGTGTGTGTGCGTGCATGCACATGCATGCATGCGCCCAAATGTGTACTTGTGCCCTTACAGACAGAGTGGAAGGAAAAAAAAAAAAAACAGTGTTGGAAAGAAGAGACAGGGAAGCAGGAGGATTTAGGACCTGAGGTTTTAGGAGCAAGTTCAACCTTTCATGGTTCTGTGGCTGGGGCAGTGTTAGATGGGAGGGACCTGAGACACTAGGGGCGGAGCAGAGTGAAAGTCAAACTTGTCTGATCCTTGCAGCCCCTTTCCCAGGCTGCTGCCCTCCCCCCAGCACCTCTCCCCACTCCCTTCCCAGCCCTTCCCAAACCCCAAGGCCACATATGTTTATTCTGATGCACAAAACTTTCAGATTTGGTAGCTGTGCTTAGTTACTCAGTCTTTAAGACTCTGTGTGACCCCATAGACTTCAGCCTGCCGGGCTCCTCTGTCCATGGGATTCTCCAGGCAAGAATACTGGAGTGGGTTGCCATGCCCTTCTCCAGGGGATCTTCCCAGCCCAACCCAGGTTGCCACATTACAGGCTGATTCTTTACTGATTGAACCACCAGGAGAAATAAACAACCTGTCCCAGTGTACCACCTAAGATTTTTACTAAAGTGCAGGTAAAACTTATATTCAGAATCCCTACTGTGGGATTTTCACTGGCTCCTTTACCCATTCCTTGAGGACATAGATGGCATTCTGAGTTTTACTAGCCTGGGTTGGAATCCTCTCCAGGACTATCAGCTGTTCTTTTTTTCCCCCACTTTTTTAAAAAAAATTTATTGGGATATAGTTGCTTTACAACTATATTCTATGGTTGTAAATACACAGCTATATTCTATGATTGTACATACACAGCTATATTCTATGGTTGTACATACACAACTATATTGTATTAATTTCTGCTGTATAGCAAAGTGAACCGTCACACACACACACACACACACACGCACACACACATATATATACCCTCTTTTTTTAGACTTCCTTCCCATCTATGTCACCACAGATCATTCAGTAGAGAGCCATTTATTTTTGAGCGAGTCTCTGAGCCTCAGTTGTGAGGGTTGAAGATAGCATTGTCTTCAAGCACTTTCCCTCAGGTTTTTGCAGGTTGCCTGTAAAAGAAATGGGTCTACCAAGGGAGTTTGAACACAAAAGATTCTAATGCATAGTACAACATTTTGATCAAGACTTTGTTGCAAGTGAGACAAACCCAAAAGAGACTGCTTATTTGCAAAAATCTGACATTTCTTATTTCGTAGAAGCCAGGGAAGACCTGGAATGAAGGTTCCCAGGGCAGATAGTCCCCGTGACATGAACAATGTATTTTCAACCAAAATTTAAATGATATTTTTGATTTTCAATCTTACAATAATATTCATTATGAATACTTAATTCTAATTTTACATTTTAGATTTATTTTGCTCATATTGATTACATATATGGCAAAGATTAATATATTTCACAATGTTTTTTTTTTTATTAACAATTAGTTGTTATCTGAAGACACAAACTACATTTTACTGTAAGCAAAAAAGAATCTGTCAGGCTTTCGATTCGGAAACCTGAGTCAAATCTGCAGTCTCCTGGAGGAGGAAGGTTGTAGGGCCTACGTTCTTTCATAATGGGTCTAGCCCTTCCCCCTCATCTGACATTTTCTTGTGGAAAACATCTGGTTCAAATGAGCACTCACGGCAGCCTTGATCATCAGAAACCAGAAAGCAAAAATCATAAACAGTGTATAGTACATACATGGATGCCAAGAAGCACTGTGCAAAGAGACTGTCAGCAGCAAATTTATTTTCTATGGAAATTTCACCTTTTGGGTGCTTATCTTCTCACTAACTTATACTTCTCTTCTGGAGAACAGCCAAGCCCCCTCAAACACAGGGGTGAGCCTTTGTCCCACTTTGCCGAACCTTTGAGATGGATCTGCAGACCTATCCTCTAATTCATGACCTTCCCGCCACTTCATCCAAATTCACTGAAAACAGTGGATAGAGTTCTACGTACCGGGGCATGCTGCTTAGAGTATCGGTGAATATTTTGTTTATCTAGGATGATAGCCGGAGAAGGTGATGGCACCCCAAAACCCATGGACTGAGGAGCCTGGTAGGCTGCAGTGAGAGTTGGACACGACTGAGCAACTTGCCTTTCACTTTTCACTTTCATGCCTTGGAGAAGGAAATGGCAACCCACTCCAGTGTTCTTGCCTGGAGAATCCCAGGGACGGGGAGCCTGGTGGGCTGCCGTCTATGGGGTCGCACAGAGTTGGACACGACTGAAGTGACTTAGCAGCAGCAGCAGGATGATAGCACCTAAATGAGTAGTACAATTTTAACTAGCCCTGTTCTCCTGGCGGGCTTCCCAGGTGGCACCAACCCAGGTGGGTAAAGAACCTACCTGCCAATGCAGGAGACCCAAGAGATGTGGGTTCAGTTTCTGGGTTGGGAAGACCCCCTGGAGGAAAGCATGGCAACCCATGGCAGTATTCTTGTCTGGAGAATCCCATGGACAGAAGAGCCCAGTGGACTACAGTCCATAGGGTCACAAAGAGTCGAACACAACTGAAGTGACTTAGCACACACATGTGCACATTCTCCTGGACTTACATCCAGGGATGGAACCAGACTTCTGATATATATCACAAGTTTATAGTCTTAGAATTTACCAGAGCAGAAAAGAAGAGAAAGTTTCCGAGTAGGTAGTATTTTACAAGGATAGGGGTTTGTGAGAGGGTTTAGGATGAGCCAGTAATTGATACTATGGCCTGTCAGGGGCCTTAGCAACTTGCGGGGAATTCTAGAGGTGCAGTGGTATATCATAGGGTGTTTGCCTTTCCATAGTCCAGGAAAGAGAGGAAAGGGAAAGTGGATACAAGTTGGTTATTGAAACTTTTATGGAGCCTTACTCCTTGGAAGAAAAGTTATGACCAACCTAGATAGCATATTGAAAAGCAGAGACATTACTTTGCCAACCAAGATCCATCTAGTCAAGGCTATGGTCTTTCCTGTGGTCATGTATGGATGTGAGAGTTGGACTGTGAAGAAAGCTGAGTGCCAAAGAATTGATGCTTTTGAACTGTGGTGTTGGAGAAGACTCTTTTTTTTTAAATTTAATTTAATTTATTTTACTTTATTTATTTTAATTTTAATTTAATTTTATTTTTTAACTTTACAATATTGTATTGGTTTTGCCATATATCAAAATGAATCCACCACAGGTATATACATGTATACCTGTAGAGAAGACTCTTGAGAGTCCCTTGGACTGCAAGGAGATCCATTCTAAAGGAGATCAGCCATGGGTGTTCTTTGGAAGGTCTGATGCTAAAGCTGAAACTCTAGTACTTTGCCCACCTCATGCGAAGAGTTAACTCATTGAAAAAGACTCTGATGCTGGGAGGGATTGGGGGCAGGAGGGAAAGGGAACGACAGAAGATGAAATGGCTGGATGGCATCACCGACTCGATAGACGTGAGTCTCAGTGAATTCCGGGAGTTGGTGATGGACAGGGAGGCCTGGCATGCTGTGATTCATGGGGTCGCAAAGAGTCGGACACGACTAAGTGACTGAACTGAACTAAACTGAAGATGGTTGTCAGGGGCAGGAGGCTGAGACCAGTTTGGAGATATTTCAGAGTACTGAATGAGATGTTAGAAGCTTTCAAGATCCAAGGAGAATGGATGTCAGGAAGTAAGAGAGAGTTGTTCACTTTGTGTTTTAATCTCCTTTACCAGTTCTCATCTGCCTTGTCTGTATGTTACTTATCTCAAATTAAAGGTGTATCTCTGGAGGTTGAATACTGGGGAAAACATGAAATACAGAGTCTGAAGATCTTTGAACTCAACCTTTACGGTGGCATATGTTTACCACAGGGTTTGGTGTGAAATAAATGGGATAATCTAGGTCAAGTAGATTGGATAGAACAGTGGCCAAGTGACCAGATGTCTTGGGATGAGTGGGATAGTCTTGGATTTCAGCTTCCTATTCTGTATCCAGTTCACTTTACTGATAGAGCTTCCTATTACCCTGATGTGTGGAGTGAATAAATCTTTATGAACTAGACACCTGTGGTAACTTTTATCAGTGGTTAAAACAGAATTCTTAAGCTGGATTTATATGTTTGTATGGATGTGAGAGCTGTACTGTGAAGAAGGCTGAGCGCCCGAAGAATTGATCCTTTTGAACTGTGGTGTTGGAGAAGACTCTTGAGAGTCCCCTGGACTGCAAGAAGATCCAACCAGTCCATTCTGAAGGAGATCAGCCCTGGAATTTCTTTGGAAGGAATGATGCTAAAGCTGAAACTCCAGTATTTTGGCCACCTCATGCGAAGAGTTGACTCATTAGAGAAGACTCTGATGCTGGGAGGGATTGAGGGCAGGAGGAGAAGGGGACGACAGAGGATGAGATGGCTGGATGGCATCACTGACTCGATGGATGCGAGTCTGAGTGACCTCCGGGAGCTGGTGATGGACAGGGAATCCTGGCGTGCTGCAGTTCATGGGGTCGCAAAGAGTCGGACACGACTGAGCGACTGATCTGATCTGAGCATTATAATGGCAGAGCTACTGTGTCTTTGGGACAGTGATTAGGCCTTAGTAAAGTTTGGTCTGTTACGATTTATCACTCATTTATGGCTGAAGTGTTAGTCTCTCAGTTGTGTCCAGCTCTTTGCGGCCCCATGGGCTGTAGTCTGCCAGCCTCCTCCATTCATGGAATTCTCCAGGCAAGAATACTGAAGAGGATTGTTATTCCCTTCTCCAGGGGATCTTCCCAATCCAGGGATCAAACTCAGGTCTCCCTCATTGCAGGCAGATTCTTTACCATTTGAGCTGCCCAGGAAGCCCATTTCTGGCTAAGAACATCACAAATAATTATTAGGTCCCATAGTGAGCTTTCAGCAATCATTTCCGTAGGATCTGCCACGTATCAGGTGCTGTGCTGTGCACGGAGGTGACTGAGCTAATGGTCCTTGTTTTTAAGGTGTCCCCAGACCAGTAGGACAGACTGGGATGAAAATAATTGAATGTGTAGAATAAGATAGTTAAGTGCTATTCTATTGATATGAAACAAATAGAGAAAATAATTCCCTTTGGAAAATCAGGGAAGTACTCATAGAGGAGGGAGTGGATGGCTGGGGTTTTGAGGGATGAATATGATCATGGTCAGCAAAATGTGGATTATAAATATAGTGACGTTGGAAATGCACCATAACTGAAGTGCCACCAAATAGGATAAAGTGTATCTTTTGGGTTTGTGGATGGCAGATGGATGATCCTGTTGTGTTTATTCTTTATCTCTTTACTATTCATGAGAAAGTCCTTGTCTAGCAAAGTGATCAGTGTTTGCAACCTTGGAAACAGGCGTTAGATACTTCCTTCTCTGGAAGGCAGATGGCTTTTTGATCTAAGTGAAGTTATCAGAGGCAATGTGGTATAAATGAGCAGAGGACAGACTATGAAACAAAATTCTAATTCCACCACTTATGAGCTGAGTGTCTTTTGACAAACCGCACATATTCCCAGGGACTTTGATATCTCTATGAAACAGGATTAAGAATAGCACTGACTTCACAAGGTTGTTGCCTCAAGTGCACTAATAAATATGAAAGCACTTTGTAAAGTGCTGTGAAAAGATGTAAATGTTACTGTTTTCTAGAATTCATCATCTAACCATTTATTTATGCAGTTGTATATATTGTGCAGAGCTGCAGAGATAGAGGACCCATCTTCTGGGGAAACAGAATCAGAATTCCAAATCGGCTCCAAAGCAGGGAGACCAAAACCTTTAGTTCTCACTGGGCACCCTGACCCAGAAGAGTGACATCGGAGTCTGCTTCTGTGTTCCTCCAATGACTCTGTTTGCTCTTCAGCTGGGTAAAAAGCAATTTGGAAAGGGGAAGTAGATTATGCTCTCAGGAAAGAAATTACTTTTTTTTTTTTTTTTTTGCTCTTTGGAAATGTTTGCTCTTTTAATTTTGAGCTCCAAATATGAACAATCCAGCTGATTCAGATCCCTAGAGTAGCCCTAATCACAGAAACACTGTGACAACCACAAATATTAAAAACATACCCCAGTTTAGGCAACCAAGGTAAGGCAAATACAAATAGTATTATATGAAAAGAAAATTCCCCTATGCAAACCTAGAATGTCATTGCATTTAACATTAAGGAAGTAATGACAGAACTTGTTTACCACAGGGAGATTCAAGGAGATAGTCTCCTAAATATAGGCAGTAGAAAGAGAATAATGAAGAGCAATCTTGTTTCTGGAAAAGTAAAATTGGGAGATTATATTAACATCAGATTTTTTATAATTTTTTAAATTTATATACAATAAAGTGTATGGTTTGATGCGTTTTGACAAACATGTACACCTAAAAACCACATTTTCATCACCCCCAAAAGTTCCCTCATGTTCCCTTGCAGTCAATCCCCTCCCACAGCCTTAGGCAAACACTGATTTGCCTTCTGATGCTGTAGTTTTGCTAAAGTTTCATTTTAATTCATATTTTGCTGGATAATGATGATTTTTTGCAGAGATGATGATAATTGGACATTGTCAAAATTTAGGATTAGAATTCTACCTCCTTTTAGTTCAGCTCAGTTCAGTTCATTTGCTCAGTTGTGTCCAACTCTTTGCGACCCCATGAATCTCAGCACGCCAGGCCTCCCTGTCCATCACCAACTCCTGGAGTTCACTCAAACTCATGTCCATCGAGTCTGTGATGCCATCCAGCCATCTCATGCTCTGTTGTCCCCTTCTCCTCCTCCCCCCAATCCCTCCCAGCATCAGGGTCTTTTCCAATGAGTCAACTCTTGGCATGAGGTAGCCAAAGTATTGGAGTTTGAGCTTCAGCATCAGTCCTTCCAATGAACACCCAGGACTGATCTCCTTTAGGATGGACTGGTTGGATCTCCTTGCAGTCCAAGGGACTCTCAAAAGTCTTCTCCAACACCACAATTCAAAAGCATCAATTCTTCGACGCTCAGCTTTCTTCACAGTCCAACTCTCACATCTGTACATGACCACTGGAAAAACCATAGCCTTGACTAGATGGACCTTTGTTGGCAAAGTAATGTCTCTGCTTTTTAATATGCTGTCTAAGTTGGTCATAACTTTCCTTCTAAGGAGTAAGCGTCTTTTAATTTCATGGCTGCAGTCACCATCTGCAGTGATTTTGGAGCCCCCCAAAATAGTCTGACACTGTTTCCACTGTTTCCCCATCTATTTGCCATGAAGAGATGGGACCATGATCTTCGTTTTCTGAATGTTGAGCTTTAAGCCAACTTTTTCACTTTCCACTTTCACTTTCATCAAGAGGCTTTTTAGTTCCTCTTCACTTTCTGCTATAAGGGTGGTGTCATCTGCATATCTGAGGTTATTGATATTTCTCCCAGTAATCTTGATTCCAGCTTGTGTTTCCTCCAGTCCAGCGTTTCTCATGATGTACTCTGCATATAAGTTAAATAAGCAGGGTGACAATATACAGCCTTGACGAACTCCTTTTCCTATTTGGAACCAGTCTGTTGTTCCATGTCCAGTTCTAACTGTTGCTTCCTGACCTGCATATAGGTTTCTCAAGAGGCAGGTCAGGTGATCTGGTATCCTCATCTCTTTCAGAATTTTCCACAGTTTATTGTGATCCAAAGAAAGTACAACTCCAGTAATTTCTCTGAATCTCAGTTTTACCATATTAATAAGTATAGTAACAACTTTTCTGTATACCTCGAAAGATTGCTATAAAAATCCAAGGAGATAACAGATGAGAATTAAGTAAGAACTTGAAGGATTATTTAGCAAATATTATAAGCCATTTTATGGAGTAATTTCCATGCCAGAGCTCATGTGGTGCCTGTGCAGACCCATGAAGGCAAGTCTTCCTCACAGTAGAGAAAATTATCTTCGAAATAGTTGGCTCATGGACCAAGAATTCAGTCTCATGTCTTTCTAGTTGATAATAGAGGACTATAACTCAGTGGGTATATCTGAGTGAACATCAGATTGATCATATAAATCATATTGAGTATAAATATAAAAATTTTTTTTTTGCTGTTTTCACGATGCTTTCTCATAATAAATTAAATAGTTTGTTCATGCACACACTCCCACTGGCCTGGCTCTGAGGAGTATCAGTTTTACAGTTCCCATTTCACACAGATAAAACTGAACTCTTCAGATGTCAAGTCATGTGCCAGGGGCTTCAGTGTAGACTATCAACTCCGGTTATAAATTGTTGTCGTTTTAAACAAGTGACCGAAAAGCCATTTTTATTGGAAATTGTTTGAGTGGAAGGTAGAGACTGATGTATAAAATAAAGCCTCTGACTGAGTTCTAATATTTCTCTGTGGGCAAGCAACAAGAGAATTGCATTCCTTGTTGGCCAGAGAAAACAGACCAATTTTATCTTCCCTTTCTGGGAGAGATCACTTTAGACACTTTGTAGACATATTTAGCTCTTGCTTATTTCTCTTGGACGAGCTGTTAGAATGCATAGGTATGTGTGTACACACACCCTCACTCACAACCATACACACCGTGCTGCCATTCGCCTCTGTGTACGCATATAAATATCACATGTAGATGGTGCATTTCCAAAAAAGACAAATGATCACCAGCTGGTCACTCTCACTTCCTCCCATGTACATTTTGTAGCTTCCCCATAGGGAAGCGAAACTGATGGTGGTTTGGAAGAGATTGCGTTTACTGAAGTGGATTCAGCCAAGTGGCTGTTTATGGATGACCTTTGTCTTTTAGGGGGCAGCAGCAGGAGGAGATATAGATTCCTCTAGAATGTCTGGTTATGTCTCATCACAACTAGAATTATAAACCATGGGCCTTGTGAGTGCATTCATCTGAGACAGAGATGGACCAGGTATCCAAAGACCTGGGACTGAGGTCTGTCTTTAAATATCTCCATATATGTGAAGGTAGCCCTGTACCACTGTGCATCTTTTCCCTCTTCCTTCTGTCTTCCCCATGAGCTTTTCTAATCTTCAAAGGAACATTGCATCTGTAATGTACACAGTATTCACTTTTTCGTCTTTTTCTATTCCTGCTCTGCATTTAGTAGGGATGTAATAATGATGTGACAATAGAGTGAGACCATATCCTGCCTTGGATGGACTGGAATTCTTTGAAAGTGTTGCCAGCTAGAAATATTCTGCTTCAGGGCCATCACTACTGTTAAGAATGTGCTGGAACAGTGTGATCAGATACCATCTCCTCCCAGGTCTCACCCTCTGGTGCCCCTGAGAAGATGGGGCTATGAGAGCACTCCCCTGGCTCCAGTCTATACCCTTAATGAGCCTTTCTCCTATTGTGCTGTGTTTTTGAGACCCTGTATTGAAGTCCCTACACCTCTCTCAGTTCTTGGCAGCCTGAAGAGTCTTAGTGGATACTTTATACTTTTCTTCCTTTCTCCTTCTTTCCTTCCTTTCTATCTCCCTCTCTCTCTCCCTTTCTTTCAAACAAGAGGGAGTGAACTCATGAATATCTGAAGATGATTTTATAGAACGTAAAATTTCACAAGGGGGATACAGAGGTGGAGTTTTATTTCCTCAGAATCATCACACTTTAAAACATAAACCAGATCACATCAGTCCCCTACTTTAAACCCACTGGTGGCCTCCCACCACCTTTAAATTCAAACCCACAATCTTTGTACTGGCCTACAAGATGCTGTCTGAGTCTGCCTCGCCCACCTCTCTCACTAACCTTCAGCCACATGGGTCTTCTTTGGCTTCTCAGAGCATCCCAAGTTGGTTTCTGTTTCAGGACCTTAGCACCCATCTTTTGCCTGGGACTCTCTGCCCCGAACTCTCTGCTGCCCCAGAGCCACTCAGATCGCTGCCCAAGTGCCCTCTTTTGGACAGGCCTGCCCTGACCATCCCATCAACAGCCCCTGCACAGTACTGTTTCCTTCATGTCTGAAATGTCCAACCCATTTCCGGTTTTCTTGTATGTTGCTGGACCCTGGCTAGCGTGGGTGCTCCCTCCACAGGGCAGATGGAGGCTTTATTAGTCTTGCTCTGTTCTCTCCCAGCGGGGCTCCATGAACATATAACATGTTACTCAGTGAGGGATCGAATCTGAATTTATTTCCGTCTCTCTTGGCTTTTCCTTCACTTGCTCTCTCATTTCTTTTGCAGAAACTGCATCATGAACAGCAGTGTGATCTGATGCTGGAGCGCAGGTCCTGGATCAGGGCCCTGGGTTTAGCTGCTCAGTTGATCGTACATAGCTGCCAATGGAAACAGCTGTTCTCAAACGACTCTCTTTATTTTCCATTGATCAACAAGGAAATCAAAAATAGGAATAAGTTTCAAATACTCTGTAAGACTTTACTAGCGTGAAGTCTGGTAATAACTTTCAGTCTTAACTTCCATGACCAAACTGCTGCTTCACTTCCCCTACTTTGTGAGTTACCCTGTGATCTAACCCAATAGAGGAGATAATGTAGGATATATACTGCTGTATCCTTGGGGCTTTTCAGGTGGCACTAGTGATAACCCACCTGCCAATGTAGGCAGACATAAAAAACATGGGTTCAATCCCTGGGTTGGGAAGATCCCCTGCAGGAGGAAATAGCAACTCACTTCAGTATTCTTGCTTGGAGAATCTCATGAACAGAGGAGCCTGGCGGACTATAGTCCATAGGGTCACAAAGAGTTGAATACAACCGAAGTGACTTAGCACACACACACACACACACACACACACACACACACTGCTGTATCCTCAGATACAGTCAAAGAAAAGTGCTTGTGAACTGGAAGGGGAAGACAGTTCAACCAGCGACCATTGATAGAGGAGGCCAAGTACCAGAACTGAGTGCCTAGCTTTAGGTGTCTCTTGTTCGAAATTTGAGAATACAGGGATAGCTTCATAGGCTTTTGCTAATAGAGGGATTCTCTTTTTGTTTGTATTAAGAGATTATCTCTGTAACTTCCCACAGACATAGGCTGAACTCCCGGGTGACCCTAGCCCTGTAATAAGTTCTTACAGCAGGATTGCCTAGGCCTTGTGAACTCTTGGAAAGTGTAATGGAGGTTTTGCTGGAGATATCACATTTAGGTCACAGGGGTTCAGCTGGTCTTTGGCTGCTATGCCGAGCAGTTTTATGGGAATAGTTGTATAATGCTAACATCTGTAGGCTGAGAGCTTGACGAAGACATCACCCAGATTGCCTCGGAAAGCTGCTTACTTTGGGAGCTCATTCTTTATAGGTTAAATATATGCCCCTCCTCTTTCCCCCTTGCCTCTACACAGTCACACAACCTTCCCATTTCCATCTGTAATGGTGGATGAGCTCTGTGCATATTTGCTTGTCACCTTGCACTATGCATTTTTGGCAATTTAGGAGGCCAAGCAAAGGCCCTTGGCTTTTGAACTTTTCTGCTTTCTTGGTGTTTCCACATGAGATAAGATGTTAAAGGGCTAGAGGATTTCTCTTTAAAGATTTCTGGTGAGGAGATAGGGAACTGACTGATACTCACATGCCTGCTGCCTCAGCAACTTCAAGTCCATATTTCTCCTTTCCTATGAAGCCTCTCTTGCCCATTTTGTTTAAAATCACAGCCTGTTCCAACACCTTATACTAAATCCCCTTTACTCTGGTTTGTCTCCGCTAGAAATGATCACTCTTGGACATGCAGCATTCTTTACCACTTACTATGTTCATTGTCTGCCTCCATTGTCTGCCATAATATAGACTCCTCAAGGGCAAGGATTTCTAGCTGTTTTATTCACTGTGTATCCGAAGAGCCTAGAATGGTGCCTCATGTGTAGTTAAGTCTTGATACAGAGTCCTTGTATGAATGAGCTAACAGCCCAGCAAAAGGAGAGATGATATAGTGTCATGGTGAAAAGCTTGAACTTTGGAGTCAAATGATCCTGGATTGAACCCCAGCTTTGCAACTTACCAGCTCTATGTCTTTAGAAAGTGATTTAAACTCTCTGAGTCTCAATTTTCTCATCTGTAAAGTAAGAATTGTAGCACTAACCTTGGAGGTTTGTTGTAAAGATCAGAAGAGAGAAAGAGGCAACATGACTTGATGGTTATGAGGCAAGGCTTTGCATTCCTGTAGATCTGGAGTCTGGGCTTTACCTTCAAGTTCTGGCTCTCCCAGTACCTTGAGCAATTTTTATACAAACTCTGTAAGCTCACCTGCTTCACATGTCAAATGGATATAATACCCTGGCCTATCTCATAGGATAGTGGTAAGAAGCTAATCCATATGAAACTCATAGCAAGGGATCCATTAACTTAAGCAGTTTGGAGGATGGTGATAATGATGTTTGTAAAGTTAGCCTCATTGCTTGCACAAAGTAACTGCTCAATAAATGGTAGATTTGAGAAAAGAGCATGCTTGTAGAACCTTGGAACTCTCCTAAATTGATATAGCCATTTTTTTTGCATTCCCCTTCTTCAGGGAGAGTAAAGCAAATGCTTATTATCTTTGTAATGTACTTGTTTCAACTTAAAATGGAACAGCGAACATTTTTTATGTGCCATAGCCCCTTCTTTGATCTGTAATCAATTCTATTTGGATTTCAGGGGTTATTTTTGAATTTTCCATTTGAGTTGCCACAGGGCCCCTGCTCCACCCAGTGATCTTCAGGGGGACTTCATATAACTTGGGTGTTGAGTCTGCACATTCGCAGCCAATGGAATTGGCTCCAGCAGCCGTGGGTTTGGGAGACTGTGCTGTTTCCAGGATTCCATCAGCTTCCGCCTGCTTTTATGAGAGATGCCTCCTCCCACCCCTAATCCTCACTTGCAGTATGAGTCTCAGCAAGACACTTCACATCATCCAAACCCTTTAACTGTATGGTTCCTGTGGGAATCCATGCTTTGTCTTGCCATGTGACCCTGGCCAGATTATTCAACCTCACTGTTTTATTCTCCACTATTGTAAATTAATAATGGATATAAAAACAGAATGTTTTCACACCACAGGGTTTTGTGAGGACTGAATGAGTTATTCTGTGTAGTATTAATCTCTCAGTCATGTCTGACTCTTCACAACTCCATTGACTGTAGCCTGCGAGGTTCCTCTGTCCATGGAATTCTCCAGGCAAGATTACTGGAGTGGGTAGCCCTTCCCATCTCCAGGGGATCTTCCCAGTTCAGTGGTCGAACCCAGGTCTCCCACATTGCAGGCAGATTCTTTACTATTTGAGCCACCAGGGAAGCCCAAGAATACTGGAGTGGGTAGCCTTCTCCTTTCTCCAGGGCATCTTCCTGACCCTGGAATCAAACCAGGGCCTCCTACATTGCAGGCAGATTCTTTACCAGCTAAACTACCAGCAAAGCCCTATTAGGGCACTTTGAAAGTACTCAGTAATGTTTATTATGTTTTTTATAAAAATTGAAATATTCTACTACTATATCTATGAACATTTCCTGTATTTAGAAATCTCTTGGTACTTCAGCTTCTGCTCACAGTGCCCTGTGGGGTCCTGAAAGTGCATGGTGAAGAATATCTTTGCTTGAAATGAGCCACACGAGTCCACTGCATCTTCCCGGAGACACAGTTGCCTCTCCACTGTTTAGTGTTATGTAGAGAAATAATAGGGATTCACTGGGTTGTTGTGAAAGTGCTCAGGATCCTGTGGTGAAAGGACACTGCAGCCGGGGCAGCTTCTGAGGAGGAGGCTGCTGGCCAAAATCAGGCAGTTTGGCAAGGTGGGCTTTATCTGGTGATCTGGCCTCGGCCCACGCTTTGACCCAGGGCTTGTCACACTCAGGAGGACCTGGCCTGTTCTTGGTCCCAGAGCTCAGAGGAACCGAATTAGGAAAGTAGAATGCCAAATTATTAATTTTGTGATGAAAAAGAAAGCTGTTCTATGCATTGAAGAGCCACGCCTGTCTAGCTAACATGTTTCCCCTTTAAAGCAAATTATAAATGAGAAATCGAGTTATTGGCAGATTCCTTGGTAAATATGGAATTAATCAAGGGATTAAGTGATTCAGAGGGTTATGGTATCAGGAGCCGTTTGCCTGCTGCATCCGTCCCCACAGTCCAGCCCTCCTTGTCAAGTCATCTATGCTCATGGAGAGGGGGAGGGGTCCCACGTACCAGGGGCCTTGGCACTGGGTTGGGTTTGGAATCAGTACTGCTACCATTTATTTCTCTGACTGTCCTTTAAAAAAAAAAAATGAAGTATTGTTTCTTTACAATGTTTTATTAGTTTCAAGTGTATAGCAAAGTGATTCAGTAATACACACACACACACAAAATACTTGTATATGTATGTATATATTTTTTTCAGATTCTTTTCCATTATAGGTTAATCTAAGATTTTGAGTTTGGTTCAGTACAGTAGGTCTTTGTTTATCTATTTTATATATAATAGTTTGTATCTGCTGATCACAAACTTCTAATTCCTCTCTTTCCCACCACCTCCTATGATCCCCTTTGGTAACTATAAATTTATGTCTGTGAGTCAATTTCTGTTTTGTAAATAAGTTCATTTACATCCTTTTTTTTTTTTTTTTTTTACGATTCTACATATAAGTGATATCATAGGAAATTTGCCTTCCTCTGTTTGACTTTCTTCACTTAGGATGATAATCTCTAAATCCATTTATGTTGCTGCAAATTGCATTATTTCATTCTTTGTATGGCTGAATAGTATTTCATTGAATATATCCCTCTTTTACTGCGTGTGAAGCAACACTTATGTTGCTTCCTTGTTTTGGCTATTGTAAATTGTGCTGCCATGAACATTGGGGTGCATGCATCTTTTTGAATTAGAGTCTTTTCCAGATATATACCCAGGAGTGGGATTGCTGGATCGTATGTTTTATTTATAATTTTTAAAGGAGACTTCATACTGTTCTCCATAGTGGCTGTACCAATTTACCTTTCCACCAACAGTAGAAGGGGTTGCCTTCTCTCCACACCCACTCCATCATGTATTTTTTGTAGACTTTTTGATGATGGTCATTGTGACTGGTGTGAAGTGATACCTCATTGTAGTTTTGAGTTGCATTTCTTTAATAATTAGCCATGTTGAGCATCTTTCCATGTGGCTGTTGGCCATCTGTATATCTTTAGACAGATGACTGTTTAGGTCCTCTGCCTCTCACTATGCTTTATATTAATTTTTGTCTGACAAACGTCCTCCCCACATCATTCTGATGTATGTTTTAATTTACATTTTGTCTTTCATTGGAGTGAAACATATATTGTTTTATAAATCTAATAATCATATAATACTTACATCGAAAAACAGCATGTCCCACCCCATGTCCACTTCTGCCCTTTGATTCTTTCTTTCGAGAAGCAGGCACTTTCAAATCATTATAGCATAATTGTGTTTCATTCTTTCCTTTCTGATTCTGCTAGTTACTCCCACATTTCTAAACTGTGTATACAAATTGCTATTTTTGATTTTCCTATTGAAGATGACATCTGTGGAAATGACCACTGAAAATTTATTTTCTCTTCCTTCTTGAATGGTTATATCTTATATATTTAGTTAAAATCATATTTAACACTTACATTATTGTGCCAATGTAAGTATCTATGGTGAGCTTCTAAAATATACCATTATGTTTCCTTCCTTCCTCTCTTGTATGTATTTTTAATTTTGTCTCTGGAACATATTTCTCCATCCACCCTCCCTCTTTAAATTGATAAGGGCATTTGAAACCATAACTGCTATGCCTTTACCACACCTAGTAAAATGAACAATTCTTTAAGTCCTGTAATACCCAGCCCATATTCAAATGCCCTGATTCCCTTGACAATGTCCTTTTATAGTTGTTTACTTTGAATAAAGATCTAAATAAGGTCCACAAATTGTATTTGGTTGTTACATTCCCTTTCTTTTAATCTGTGACACCCCCTGCAGCTTTATTTGTGACATTGATTCATTGGCGAAATTGAATATAGAGTGCCATATTTTCTAGTGATTGGCTGATGGCTTTGTCATGGTGTGATTTAACTTGTTCTTCCATAGCCTATAAACTAGTGGTTATTAGATTAGGGTTTGGATATTTTAGACAAAATATTGTATAGGTGGTGCTATGTACTTGCAGTTTTATTGTCATAAGGGAATAATGTCTGGTTATACCACCTGTAATGATGATTAAATTGATCAGTGGATTCAGAGGATGATAGCCTCATCAGTCTATTGCTAACTTCCCTATCAGCTTTTGACCTTATGGTTACCTAATGATCATCTCCTGAAGATTACTGCCTAGATCCATTATTTTACGGAGCACATAGCCTGTCCTTCTGTTGTGTGATTCTGCTTTGAGCCAGTAAGTGCTGATTACATAATTTACCCCCAGAGGGTCATTTTATTTTCCTTATCCCCAAGTCTAGGTTGGGGTCAAGGGGACTTCTGTGTGACTCACATGTACTACTAAATGACTGACTACATTTACATGAAATCAATATGATTATATGTTATATTGATTAACGTTTTTATTTGAACCATAGTTGAGCTTTGCTGTTGGCTTAGAGAACATAAACAGAAAAGTAGAAAAGTTTGTCAGTCATGTTGAAATGCAACTGGCAGGAAAAAAAAACAGATTGTTTTAAGAAGTGGAATAAATCAGAGGACTCTACTTTGGCTCATAATGCCTTCTTTCTCCAGGGTAGGAAAACTCTGAAATCTAATGGGGTCTCTTCTGCCCGTGAGGGAATTGAAGGGAAACTACCAGAATGGTCTCCGATGCAGTCATTTGAGGACTTTTTGGTTATTGTTTTGTTTTAGTTTTCACTCTGCTAGTTTGCTAAGAAGTCTTTCATAAAGATTTTTCCTAAACCCTGTTGCATATGAATTAGGGCTTTTCCTTTCCTCTGTAATGGGGCCTGATACCCTTTGATGTGTTTTAGCAGAATTTAGCTTCTAAATACAGTTTGAAACTTAGCTCTACAGTTTGAAACACACACACGTGCCCTTGCCTCTCCCTCCCTCCCTCTCTCTCTCTCTCTCTCTCTCTCTCTCTCTACTGCAGTGTTTGTTTTTTCACTGCAAGAACCTTTCCTGTAGGAACTAACTTCTGTGGCAGGATGGTACTGTGGAGACCCCATCTCCTTCCTGAAAGGTCAGGATGTGCAGGCGTGAGAAGTAATATGAAGAAGGGAAGTTTTCCCCAGTGTCTCTTAGCTGGGAGATCTATTTCCATTTTTTTCAAGTATCTCCTTTTAAAGACAGATACATCCCTGATATAAATGTCTCGTCTGTTACTGTAAAGAGATGCAGATTGATTACCTTTTGAGTGACTCCTAATATTCCAGTTTAAGGCTCTTCTCTGAAATACGCTGCAGATCCAAATTCTTACAATACTGGGGCCTCTTTTGCCATTTGGAATGACCTTTCACATAACTTTCAATGACCAAATGATGCCTGTCTTTCAAGGCCCAGATCAAATGACACTTTCCCTGAGTCCCCCAGTGAGAAGTCATGTCACCCCATCTTCTAGACTCCTGCATGACAAGAATTATTTATTTGCTCCCTTTCATTCTAGTTTGCTCATCTACTCATATTACTTCCCCCTTTTAACAGGAAAATAGCAGTCTTATTTTTTTGTTCTGACCATAGTTAGTATTTAATAACCAATTTATTAACATTTTAAATTTTAATAATTAATAAATTACTTGAGTAATATTATTTTGTCAGATATTCAGCTTATATTTCAGCTATGCTTCAGATATCTGTGGGGAAAACCTGTCAGTCAGATGTAGAGCCAGATTTTCTATTTCAGAAAAGGGAGGGAAAGAATGTATAGAGAATTAACGTGGAACTTGAAGATTCAAGACCCAGCTGTACAACTTCACTGTCATTGTTTTAGAGCAACAGATTAGATTCATCACTAGGGGCCCTATCCTGAGAAGGCAGTGGCACCCCACTCCAGTACTCTTGCCTGGAGAGTCCCATGAACGGAGGAGCCTGGTTGGCTGCAGTCCATGGGGTCGCTAAGAAGTGGACACAACTGAGCGACTTCACTTTCACTTTTCACTTTCATGCCTTGGAGAAGGAAATGGCAACCCACTCCAGTATTCTTGCCTGGAGAATCCGAGGGACGGGGGAGCCTGGTGGGCTGCCATCTATGGGGTCGCACAGAGTTGGACTCGACTGAAGCGACTTAGCAGCAGCAGCAGCAGCAGCAGTAGGGGCCCTATCTGGTAACATGAAGATCTGCAGCCAAAGTCACTTAAGACTTATTTAAAATTTAGTTCTTTAAAGAGAGCTGTACAGATTTTTGAGCAGTGGTAGATGGTTCAGGGATGGGGTCTTGGGCTCTTAAAGCCCAGCAAGGTGGTGCAGGCAGGGAAAGGAAGTCTGGGAGGGGTTCCACACTTGCTGTACTGGGAAGGATGAGTGTACAAAGGCTGTGGGCTACCTGGGAGAGAGAGAAGATCACGAGGCCTGGAGTGGAAAGCTATAATTATATACTTTATTATTTAACATCCTTTCAGTCTTGCCCTGGACCTACCTAGTCCCAGATATGGCTTTCTCTCGCTTCTTATTTCCTCTGTCCTCTCTTGGGAACTCCTTGGCTGAATTATGAATGGGACCACTTTGATAAACTATAATATCACTTATAATGAGCCTTATATTAGTAATGGAGGATTACCCTCAGAGAGACCATAGAAGCTCTAACACTATATAGATAGTCATCTCTGTAGAGAAGTGAAGTAAAGCCAAGATCCCATTGTTACTGGGCTTCACAACTCCACAAGCAGCTCATATTTGTTCAGAAAGACCTGAGACCCCAAAAGATCTGAGACCCACCTTTTTCATGGTTGCTATTTCTTTACCATCAGTCTGCCTCTCTGCAAGCTACCCTCCCCATTAGGCTCAAAGAATGTAAAGAACATGGGATCTGAAGTCAGAAGACCTGGGTTTGGGTCCATTTATATGCTGTAAACTATAGGCTACTCACTTTTCCTGATGTAATACCTACCTTATCACTAGGTGGTAAGGAGATTTAGATGTGATGTTATAAAGAATTCTTCCCCATTAACAAGTTATCATATTTCAAAAGGCACATCTTTCCGAGGGTAAGAATCAAAGTCATGTATGGTCTAATGGCACTTCTTTTTATTAGTGTAAGCAATTACCTACCCCTCTTGGCACCTTTGCTTTTCTCTCCTGTGAAATGGGCAAGAATATTAGTTGTCCAGAGAAAGAACTTATCTGGAGTGGAAAATGTGCAAGGTAGTTACCTTTATACTAGTGAGTTAAAGGACTGGTGAGTTACCATTATACTAGTTCTAATGACACCAATTTCATCTCTTCCAGCAGGATTTAGAATGCCACAGTAGTCTTCTTGGTGCCACGCTTGAACCTGGTATATCTGGTTGAAAGAGTGATTTGGGGGCAGCTGCTTGCTATGAGCTAGGCACATTATTGGGCTTCCCTGGTGGCTCAGATGGTAAAGAATCTACCTGCAATGCAGGAGACCTGGCTTTGATCCCTGGATTGGGAAGATCCCCTGGAAGAGGGCATGTCAACCCACTCCAGTATTCTTGCCTGGAGAATCCCATGGACAGAGGAGCCTGGCAAGCTACAGTCCATGGGGTCTCAAAGAATCAGACATGACTGAGCGACTAAGCACACAGGCACATTATTAAATACATTTATCCTCAAAGTAGAAGAATAATATCATCTACCTCATAAGATTGCAAAGAGGACTGAGGAGCTTATGTAAGTAGGGTGCTGAGTGGAGTATTTGGCACCCAGTGGAGACACATATACTGCTTTTCAGGTTCTACCTTCATCAAATAGCATTTATTAAAAATTCCCAATAAGACATGGTATTAGATGCTTTTACTTTAAATAATGGAGGGCTAAGGGAAGGTCGAAGAATTGATGCTTTTGAACTGTGGTGTTGGAGAAGACTCTTGAGAGTCCCTTGGACTGCAAGGAGATCCAACCGGTCCATTCTGAAGGAGATCAACCCTGGGATTTCTTTGGAAGGAATGATGCTAAAGCTGAAACTCCAGTATTTTGGCCACCTCATGCGAAGATTTGACTCATTGGAGAAGACTCTGATGCTGGGAGGGATTGGGGGCAGGAGGAGAAAGGGGCGACAGAGGATGAGATGGCTGGATGGCATCACTGACTCGATGGATGTGAGTCTGAGTGACCTCCGGGAGTTGGTGATGGACAGGGAGGCCTGGCGTGCTGCAGTTCATGGGGTCGCAAAGAGTCGGACACGACTGAGCGACTGATCTGATCTGATCTGAAGGGAAGGTCAGGTTGGGGTGAAGGGTGAAGGGAGCCAGTTTGTATTTGTTTGTTTGTTCTATAATAAACAGTAGTAACATTGCCTCTCCTTCCCCTGGTCCCAAGCCTGCTGAGTCACTGTTCCAGCCTCTTGGCCCCACGATCTCTGGCTGTGTCCATGGAGTACAGCAAAACCCACAAGAAACCAGCACTAATAAACGGCAGATCATTTTGAGGGATTTTTGTTTGGGTTCCTGTGCTTGCTCTCCTGGCGAGATAGGAAACCTTTAATAAGACTTTTCCAAAATGATGCTGCATGTGAAATGTGAATTTTTTTCCCCCCTCTGTTCTCCTAACAAATGACCATTTCATGAGGTTTCTTTTCATATTTTTTCCATCTTCTTTCCTGCTTCTCAGTACATTCTACAAAGAGCTTATTCCTCTGCTGGTTACTGATTGATGGTTCTACTCTGTGTGCCCTTTAATTTTGCAATAAACCAACAAGGAGTTGAGACCACAAACTTAAAGAGGATTGACTTATTTATTTGACAGGATTCACTGGAGCAACAGGCAGATTTAGTCATTTCAGTGTGGTCCTGGGGAGGGCAGGAGGAGTCCGTGAGAAGGGACAGTGTGTTGTAAATAACCAGATAGAATAAAATTCGCTTGTCCTCCCATTCCTGGACACCCGTTCCCAGCAGTGATCCCTGCCAGACCTTTGTGGAAGCAGGAAGTCTTCCACGAGACTTGCCCACAGCTTCAGGATTCTGGATTCACTGGGACTCTGGATAATGTGGAAATGATGGCACTACCCACAGGTCCCGTGTCCCTTCTTTTCAGAGAGATCATAGTGCCCCTTAAAGAGTTGCAGGAATATCCACAAATCTGCCAAGGTCACCAGTCTTTCAGACCTAGCCTCTTGACTGCATCACTTTGAAGACCCAGAACAAACCTCTCTCCCTACTACCTCCATCCCAACTGTGTCTTCACCATAAAACTGGGGCCTCCAGGATTCAGGGGCACTAATATACTTCGTGAATTGATAACAAAACATATTAAGAATCAGTCATTTCTCACTTAGCACCACCATTGTATGGAGTCACCAGTCTGAAAATAAATGCAAACATCATTTCAAGTAGGAAAATAACAAGCTTCTTGAATGACTCATGTGAATAATCATCAGTAAACTAAAGAGAACCCTTATAGCGTATTTAAAAACATAAACTATAATGGAAAAGAATCCGAAAAAGTATATGTATTAATATATAACTGAATCACTTTGCTGTACATCAGAAACTAACACAACATTGTCAATCAACTATAATTTTTTTAAAAAATGAGTAAAAAAGAAAGACCACATAGATATTATTATCATTTAGATTTAAGGATTGCTCCATACCCAGTGCTGCTCTCTAAGAATTGATGTGAAGCTGGAAAGACAAATGCCCAAATGGAATTTGTCCCAGCTGTGAACTGCTCCAGATCTCAGTGTTGTTTGCGGCTCTGCCACTTTTAACCAACTAACTGCCTGTTCTTATTTTGCTCTTATGTGGCAGGTTTGCTTCTGAAACTCTTGTCATCGCATTTTAGCAGAAGTGAAAATACTAGCAAAGTGGCTAGAGGCCAAGACAGAAATAGACTCCAGGAGACTGTGTCCTTTCTCTCGCCATACCTGCTAGAGCATGGTTCCTCCCTGGCCTGAAGACTCAATATTTCCAGCTCTACCAGACAGCAGTCAGTCGACTGCTCTTTTTCTGTCACTGAAAGCTTGTCTTATTCTCAAATGTTTTGTACAGTTTTCTTTTACATGTGATTTTGCTTTAAACAGCACAGAACTTGGTCAGTGTTATATCAGCAAATGCCTGGCTCTGAAGAAATCAATGGACAAAGATCCACGAGGCTATGAGTTTTCATGTTGAGAGCCTTTTATGTGGTAGAACCAGCGTAGGCTAGAGGGCCAGACAGATCTGGTTTGAATCCGGCTCTTCCACGTGCTAACTATTTGGTCTCAGAAAATTGCTCAATTTCTCTAAACCTCAGTTTCCTCATCTTCAAAACTGTGATAATAATGTTTACTTTACTGGGGTATGAGGATGAAATGAGCTAATGTATGTAAAGTACTTGGTACAAGGTCTGATGTATAGGAAGTGCTCAGGAGATGCTAGTTTCCCTGCCTCTCCCTCCCCTCCTTTAGAAACACATAAAACCTCATAGCATTTACACTGAAGGTCAAAAGATAAGAATAACACGGGCAACATAACTAGGGAAAAATTCTCATACTGAATTACTTGGTACTGATTTTAGGGTGGGAATGTTCAGAACTGAGAGATCAGTGTCAGCTAGCATAGTTAGGAAAGAGCTCATGGAAGAGGTAAGATTTAAATTGGCCCCAGAAAGGTGGAAACTTAAAGAAGAGTAAAGGGATTATTTCAGACTGGGGCACTTGGGGTGGAGTCTATAGTCCAAGTGAGTGAACTGTGAAAAATACAGAGATAGAATATAGAGGTCACAGCCTCAATTGTTTTCACTGGGAAAATTGAAGTAGATAGAATAAAGAGCTAAAATTTTTTAGGCACCTGCTAGATATTAGGCACTGTCCTAAGTGCTTTGTATCCAAGTCATTTATCCCCACAATAGGTATGATTGTTATCTCAATTACAGAGTTGAAGAAAGGCAGAGAAAGTCTAAGTATCTTACCTGAAACTATCCAGCCAGTAGGTGGTGAAACTGAGATGGAAACCCAGGAGGTCTGACCGCTGAGCCCACCCTTCTGACACTCGGCAGCTGCCTGGGTTATTTTTCATCTTCCCTCACAAGGTAGTGAGGGTCAACTGAGACCATTCTGTGAACAAACTCTGAAAAATCTAAAGTATCATGCTTGTGGAAGATGGCGCGATTGTACTAGCTAATGATGTCAAGTGTGAGGTGAACAAGATGGTAGAAAAGAACTGAAAGTGGCAGAGAATTTCAGGATGGCACACTCACGCGACAGTGGGCAAGTGCAGCAGCACTGTGTACCCCCATCCCCTCCAGCAACACGGATGCCTGACGCCACCTCACGTTTCCTCCCGGGTCAGTGCTTCAGGTGGCTGTTCCCAAGCCACCAGAGTGGGTATGGGAGACTCGAGCCTACTTGTCATCTGCCATTGAGTGTTCCTGGAAAATCCCATGGGCAGAGGAGCCTGGTAGGCTGCAGTCCATGGGGTCACGAAGAGTCAGACACAACTGAGCGACTTCACTTTCACTTTTCACTTTCATGCACTGAAGAAGGAAATGGCAACCCACTCCAGTGTTCTTGCCTGGGGAATCCCAGGGACGGGGGAGCCTGGTGGGCTGCCGTCTGTGGGGTCGCACAGAGTCGGACACGACTGAAGCGACTTAGCAGCAGTAGTGACCTGCCAGGATATCCGTTTTATGGGCCTGTGGCATGTGATCGGTCGTTGGCTTATCAGTGGCCATGATGGAAGATCACCACTTTGTGACATTGCCTTGGAAGGAAGTCTGCTCCTCCTCACCATGTAAATATTTAACCATTTTAATGTATTTATTCTGGGCCTGTTCTTCTTGTGTCTCTCCCAAGTCGACTCTGTTTAATCAAAGTTGATTACTGTTTGCCTTTATTGATATCATGTACTTAAGTATAGACACAGACAGCATTGCTTCAGCTCCCAGCCACTACCCCAGCCTGCACCTTTTGTTTTTAAATAACACCTTACACAAAATCCCTTTCTTGAGGACATCAAATAAATAGCTTTTGTTCGAGAGCATATCTGATGAGGCTGCTGCCTTGGAAATTTGTTCCTAGGCAGACCTTTTGACCTCCTTTTGAACAGACAGTGAGTGACCTCTGCTCCCATTTTATGCCACAGATTCCCTCTGGAGATAGAGTTGAATGCACACATCCATTTACTGAGTTTGGAGAGCCCTTGGTTAGCCTGCCATTTGCCTGTGTGAAATAGATAGAGAAACAAGGAGTCAGACCAGTGTTGACTCATCCTGCTTTGGAGGTTCCTCAGAGGCCCCTCTAGGCTTTAGCCTCTCCCTCCTCTAAGCCACTGTAAGCGTTGGGGGGCCTGGAGAGTAGCCAGGTCAGTGTTTATCAGGCTGGACTCCCCCCAAGAACTGTATTTTCTGACCCCCCCACCCCCGGGGAGCAAGTGACTCAACAGGAGTGTTTTCTTGATCTCAGATAAGTCTAAGGAGGGGAAATCAGTTAATAGCAGCCGTCTGTGATGGACTGATCACAAAACTGTGTCTTTCTAATCCTCTTTGCAAATCAAAGGGAGGGGAATCCCCAGAGCCCATGCGTACAAGTGAATAGAAAGCACCACCAAGTAACAAAACACCTAAAAAGGTCAGCAGAAACTCAGGGGGTGTTGGAAATTCACCTCCCCTGCCTTTCTGTAGGGCTCAGTGGGCAGTAGGGGTGTCGGCGAAGACAACCAAACAAACACCCTGCAAAAGCCACTCGGCCACAGGAAATGTACAGTGGAGAAAGGTTTCTTCCACGTCCGGGAACCTCAGAGTCCTCTGACAGTTGGCCCTGTTCTTTTCCAAGCCCTGGCTTCCGGAGACTCTTTTGCTCCCGTGCTAACTGCAGAACAGCACACCGTTGGTGTGCGCACCATTAGAAGCCGCTGTGGACGCGCTGTCGCAGTTCACCAGTGGTGCGTGTTGCTTCCTGCAGCGGGCCCCACATCGCTGACAGGATGCCGCCGAGGTTGGGCTGAAGGTGGAAAGAGCACACCAGCCTGCTCTTTGTGGCCTCGTTACAACTGTCGCCCCATCTGAGACCCGGAACCAACACGTGTTAACCTCAGCCCCACTGGGGCCAGTGGAACAGTGAGCCGACCGTGGAACCTGAGCACTTCACGCCTACGTCCACGGCACAATAGCTGCCGGCCCCGGGTTTCCACTACATCCTCCCGTATGTGCACCCCAGGAGAAGTAGGCCAAGGGGAAAGCCACCCTGTGGTGCAGCCCTGTTTGCTTGTGTGTTTATTTTGGCCAAATGGCAGACATGGTACTTAGCTCAGTGCTTTTTCTCTAAACTCGGTGGTCAAGGCAATGGCTGCAACAGAATGTAAGCCGTACATCATCAATCCCTTCGTGATTGACTGAATGTGTATTTGTGCAAGGATGAGAAGGTTCTCTTCTGTTCTTCTGTCTATGTTGCCTCATACTGAGCCAGTATCTTCTTTAGGGACTACCCTACTAGCTCCACCTGTGAAAATCACGGTGAAATCTACAACAGAGATTTCCCCCCACCCCCAGGTCTACTATTGGAGATGTGGATTTTATCAAGATTGAAAATATTCTCAGCATAAACACAGAATATTTAAAGTTGTCTCCCTTATTCTTTTTTCCCCTCCTCTCTTCCTCCGACTCTGCCAGTTGGTTCTATGTAGGATGGATTTCCTAACATTAGACATGATGAGAACCAAGGACAGTGGTGAAATATTAAGTACAACACTAATACCGATATGGTGTGAAACCTTTTTCATAGTGGGCTGCCATTACAGTCAATACATTCTCTTCTTCGTGTCCTTTATGGACTCACTTTTAGGTACAGAGAGGTTCGGAGCCTTTCCCAAAATTGCACAGCAGGTTAGTGACAGAGCCAAAACTAAAAGGCAGGCTTCCTAACTCACACAGTAATCTTTTCCTCAAGCCAAAGTTCAGTTTGGTCCTTTTACCACAAATATTTCTAAAGGAAAATCCCCCATAGCCTTTCAGATTTTCCCAGAGAACAGTTGTCAAGCAGAACTTCAAGATGAAAATAGCAGGCTGGAATACTAAAACCCTATCAGTTCTTTATTCTAGAGCTGACAGTTGATATTCTCTAGGCTGAAGCTAAAGAAAAATGATTTTTTTTCCATGATGAAATGATATATAATTTTCCAGAGCTTGGCAAAACTAAGCCACTGAATAGTAAAACCAGATTTGTGACACTCAAACTCCAAAATATTTGGTCTGACTTTTCCTCAAATATTGGATATCTCCTTTCAAAGCTGGAAGTGATGGGAAGGGAGGGGGTGGGGAATCGTCAGAGGAGAGGCTTGAGTCTGCGAGTATGGCTTTCTGGATCTGCTTTTTGGGGGCTTACCCTGTTCCCACGCTATACTCAGAGCACCCCCTCTCTCTTCTTGGCCTTCTCCCCGCCTCCCCCCACCCCCCACAGTCTCCCTCATACTCTTAGCTCCTATTCAGCAGGCCTGTCGGGGCAGACACTGTCATGGTTGGGAGGCAAGAGGAAAGGATGGTGAAAACCACTCCAGGGCCTTTCTCTCAAGCCTTGGTGATGAAAGGACTCAACGAACCTTAACAGTTTCTCACAGGAAAATTCCATCCTCTGTCTCCTTAAGAGCAAGGCATTCAGTAACCCTTAACCAAGTCAGGATGAAAAGTCAGGATTTCTGACTGAATCGAGGCCTGTGTTTAGACAGTAAGGCTCTGTCACAGTCATACCTGGCAATTCGAATCATTCTAGATACCAAAAGTAACATTTTTAAAAAGGGTACCTTAAGCAGATAGGTTGTGTTTAATATAAAAATAATAAATACAGGCTTCAAACTGGAGCCCTGTCATATTTTTTTCATATTTGGGGAAAGGTTTGGCTATAGTCCCTTTATTTTTCTTAATCAAAGTATAGATGCTTTATAATATTGTGTTAGTGTATTGACCATGGATTTGCAGAGAGTCAGACATGACTGAAGCGACTTCGCAGAAGCGGCAGCAGGATTGTGTGTCAGGTGTATAGCAAAGTGTAATTTGGTTATACCTGTGTGTGTGTGCATGCGTGCTAAGTCGCTTCAGTCATGTCCAACTCTGCAGCGCTATGGATTGTAGCCTGCCAGACTCCTCTGTCCATGCGATTTTCCAGGCAAGAGTACTGGAGTGGGTTGCCATGCCCTACTCCAGGGGATCTTCCCGACCCAGTGATCAAACCCATGTCTCTTCTGTCTCCTGCATTGGCAGGCGTGTTCTTTACCACTAGCACCACCTGGGAATCCCTTGGTTATACCCATGTATGTATACATCTATATTCTTTTAAAAAACTTCTATGCCATTTTAGTTTAGAGCTTGGTCATTTTGAGAGTGCTAGATTTGGCATCAGGCAAGCAGTTTGGGAGCACAGTTAGTCCTGAAGTCTCTCTTTCTCATCAGCTGATGTCCTTTCTCCGGCTGCCCAGTTTATCCAGGGGGCTGCCTGTTCTTTTGGGATCTGTGAGTATCAGGACCTTCACTGCACCTAGCTCTTCAGGTGCAGTTAAAGTGATCTTGAAACTTCTCTGATTCTCTGTTATGTTATAGCAGGTTTTTGGCAGAGAGTTAGGAGGAGGGCGAAGCTGGTATCCTTATGGGTGTAGAAACACCCCCAAGATGCCTGAGGTTGCCCGATGATTCCTCTAGACTAGTACGTATGTACGTGTGTGTGTTCAGTAGTGTCCGACTCTTTGTGATCCTGTGGATTGTAGCCTGCCAGGTTCCTCTGTCCATGGAATTTTTTGGGTAAGAATACTGGAATCGGTTGCCATTTCCTACTCCAGGGGATTGTCCCCATTTAGGGACTGAACCTGTATCTCTTGTGTCTCCTGCATTGGCATTTGGGTTCTTTACCAGCCGAGCCACCAAGGAAGCTCCCTCTAGACCAGGCAACTCCTCAAACTTTGTTGCATCATGAACATGAAGAGCTTTAGTGTTCAAGCCTCCTATGGGTTTTAGAAATAACAAGCCACATACATGCATCTGAAGTCACTGAAAGCCACTAAAAAACTGGCAGAATTTGGCTAGGATTGCCTCAAATGCTTAGCCCTTTCATAGAGGCTGAGCTTTACTTGGTTTATGAACCTCAGATATGCAGATGACACCACCCTTATGGCAGAAAGTGAAGAGGAACTAAAAACCCTCTTGATGAAAGTGAAAGTGGAGAGTGAAAAAGTTGGCTTAAAGCTCAACATTCAGAAAACGAAGATCATGGCATCTGGTCCCATCACTTCATGGGAAATAGATGGGGAAACAGTGGAAACAGTGTCAGACTTGATTTTTCTGGGCTCCAAGATCACTGCAGATGGTGACTGCAGCCATGAAATTAAAAGACACTTACTCCTTGGAAGGAAAGTTATGACCAACCTAGATAGCATATTCAAAAGCAGAGACATTACTTTGCCAACAAAGATTCACCTAGTCAAGGCTATGGTCTTTCCTGTGGTCATATATGGATGTGAGAGCTGGACTGTGAAGAAGTCTGAGCACCGAAGAATTGATGCTTTTGAACTGTGGTGTTGGAGAAGACTCTTGAGAGTCCCTTGGACTGCAAGGAGATCCAACCAGTCCATTCTGAAGGAGATCAGCCCTGGGATTTCTTTGGAAGGAATGATGCTAAAGCTGAAACTCCAGTATTTTGGCCACCTCATGCGAAGAGTTGACTCATTGGAGAAGACTCTGATGCTGGGAGGGATTGGGGGCAGGAGGAGAAGGGGACGACAGAGGATGAGATGGCTGAATGGCATCACTGACTCGATGGGTGTGAGTCTCAGTGACCTCCAGGAGTTGGTGATGGACAGGGAGGCCTGGCGTGCTGCAGTTCATGGGGTTGCAAAGAGTCAGACACGACTGAGCGACTGATCTGATCTGATCTGATTAGCATCAGAGTCTGAAAGCACTTTTGCCACAAGATTGGACTTGTTACAGTGTTCAGTTCAGTTCAGTTCAGTCACTCAGTCGTGTCTGACTCTCTGCGACCCCATGAATCACATAGCACTCTAGGCCTCCCTATCCATCACCAACTCCTGGAGTTTACTCAAACTCACGTCCATCAAGTCGGTGATGCCATCCAGCCATCTCATCTTCTGTCATCCCCTTCTCCTCCTGCCCCCAATCCCTCCCAGCATCAGTCTTTTCCAATGAGTCAACTCTTCGCATGAGGCAACCAAAGTATTGGAGTTTCAGCTTTAGCATCATTCCTTCCAAAGAAATCCCAGGATTGATCTCCTGATTCAGAATGGACTGGTTGGCTCTCCTCACAGTCCAAGGGACTCTCAAGAGTCTTCTCCAACACCACAGTTCAAAAGCATGAATTCTTTGGCACTCAGCTTTCTTTACAGTCCAACTCTCACATCCATACATGACCACTGGAAAAACCATAGCCTTGACTAGATGGACCTTTGTTGGCAAAGTAATATCTCTGCTTTTCAATATGCTGTCTATGTTGGTCATAACATTCCTTCCAAGGAGTAAGTGTCTTTTAATTTCATGGCTGCAATCACCATCTGCAGTGATTTTGGAGCCCAGAAAAATAAAGTCTGACACTGTTTCCACTGTTTCCCCATCTATTTCCCATGAAGTGATGGGACCGGATGCCATGATCTACATTTTCTGAATGTTGAGCTTTAAGCCAACTTTTTCACTCTTCACTTTCAGTTTCATCAAGAGGCTTTTTAGTTCCTCTTCACTTTCTGCCATAAGGGTGGTGTCATCTGCATATCTGAGGTTATTGATATTTCTCCCAGCAATCTTGATTCCAGCTTATGCTTCTTCCAACCCAGCATTTCTCATGAGGTACTCTGCATATAAGTTAAATAAGCAGGGTGACAATATACAGCCTTGACGTACTCCTTTTCCTATTTGGAACCAGTCAGTGTAGCATTTTCATAATGTTTTAATGTATTTCTAGATGTTGAAACATATATAATATCTATGTGAAATGAATCTCCAGTCCAGGTTTGATGCATGATACAGGATGCTTGAGGCTGGTGCACTGGGATGACCCAGAGGGATGGTATGGGGAGGGAGGTGGGAGGGGTTCAGGATGGGGAACACATGTACACCCGTGGCAGATTCATGTTGATGTATGGCAAAACCAATACAATATTGTAAACTAACTAGCCTCCAGTTAAAATAAATAAATTTATATTTTTTAAAAAATAGATGTTAGACCCTTTGTCCATTACTTTTATTAGATAAGATTCTGGTGACCCGGATTCAAGGCCTGGACCTGTCCGTGGCTGTGGGCTGAGAGTCGGTCTCTCTCTTCTCCTCTGCCCAGTGCTGTCTTGGGAGGGAGAGTGGGCAGGGAGGCCTGCAGACCCCCTTTCTTATCTGAACTATTAATCTCAGGCCAATGACTCTAGTTCAGTCTCTGAAAAGAAGGGAGTAAAAAGTTTGTCTCTCACCTGCCTGCACAGAAAGCTAAATGAGGGCATGTGCCATATTCTTAGGTCCTTAAAAATATCCGACTTACAGATGTTGAGCTATTGTCTTGTTGATCGTGAATCTTTCTTCTGCTGACCAAACAGGGCCAGATATCCCATTCCAACTTATTCTACTCCTGGTTGACCACACAGTCCCTCTTAGTTGCCTCCCAAGAGTCAAATAAAAAGAGCTTCTTTTTCAAAGGCTGGACTTTGAGGCCTGACAATTTCCCACTCTGATTTCTTTAGCACTGTCCCACTCTTTCTTCTCTCTATCACTTTCTTGGACTCAGTGGGCTGAACTATACTGAGTGGCTGCTAATGAAGGTCCCCACAAAGATACTTCTTTAACACTTCAGTGTAGGGTGGATCAGGTTAGGGACATACAAGCTACACACATACAGAGGCCACATACGGCAGGATTTATTCTGGACCAGGAGCGGGAGGCATGAGTGGGGTGTAGGTATAGCCTAGATTAGACTTGTCCTAGTGTAGCCGAAGAAAGATGTGCCCACTGAAGGCAGATGGTCCACACTGGACACAGAGACTGGTGGAGGGTCAAGCTCAATTGGTCAGCGGACTCCAGCTCACCAGTTCCCTGGCCCTGGGTGCTGATGGTTCTTCTGACCAGCTCATCCTACTCCTACCTGCTTTGTTATTCAGCCTCTCAGTTGTGTCCAACTCTTTGCAACCCCATAGACTGTAGCCCACCAGGCTCCTCTGTCCATGGGATTTTTCAGGCAAGAATACTGAAGTGGGTTGCCATTTCCTTCTCCAAGGGATCTTCTCAACCAAGAAATCAAACCTACATCTCCTGCCTTGGGTTATTTACCACTGAGCCAATTGGGAAGTCCTACTTGCTTATCTCTAGGTATTTCCTTTCGTAAGCTACCTTTTTGCTACTTACTGGAAGGGAGTCATGTTTTCGTTTGTCTGTTGGCTGGATTTTCTTCCCCAGGACCTTCTGCCTTCTGACAAAAATGACATTCATTCCCACCTGTCTGCCTTATTAGTTCTTATCTTTAAATGCTTCATGTTTTTCCATCTCCTCGCTAGCTTATGAGAGAAGTCCTACTCTCTATGAAGGCAGGGGCTATTAGGTTTTTTATAAATCTGTACTCTGAAACTTCTTCCTTAGAGAGCTTCACTGTTCCCTTGAATTGAGTTTAGCTGTTCAACTTAAGTACACACAGGGTTGAATAGGATGCATTTAGAGAAGTTGGGTGATGCAAGGGAAACTTAGAACCCAAGGGCAAACTTATGAAACCCCTTTATTTTGCCTGGGGAGGGGAGCACTAAAAATGAGACTCCAGGTGTACATGACATGATTTGAGAAGTCATTTCCTTTCATGTGTACCTGAAACATCCTATAACCAGCTGTCGTTGCGAGGAAGTCTTGGGAGAAATTGATCTCCTTATTTAATGCTGAATGGAGTTTATACCTTGTACACTGTATCAGATCAGATCAGATCAGTCGCTCAGTCGTGTCCGACTCTTTGCGACCCCATGAACCGCAGCACTCCAGGCCTCCCTATCCATCACCAACTCCCGGAGGTCACTCAGACTCACATCCATCGAGTTAGTGATGCCATCCAGCCATCTCATCCTCTGTCGTCCCCTTCTCCTCCTGCCCCCAATCCCTCCCAGCATCAGAGTCTTCTCCAATGAGTCAACTCTTCGCATGAGGTGGCCAAAATACTGGAGTTTCAGCTTTAGCATCATTCCTTCCAAAGAAATCCCAGGGCTGATCTCCTTCAGAATGGACTGGTTGGATCTCCTTGCAGTCCAAGGGACTCTCAAGAGTCTTCTCCAACACCACAGTTCAAAAGCATCAATTCTTTGGCGCTCAGCCTTCTTCACAGTCCAGCTCTCACATCCATACATGACCACAGAAAAGACCATAGCCTTGACTAGGCGAACCTTCGTTGGCAAAGTGATGTCTCTGCTTTTGAACATGCCATCTAGGTTGGTCATAACTTTCCTTCCAAGGAGTAAGTGTCTTTTAATTTCATGTACAGTGTATAGGGCTGCCTATTTCTCCCAGTAGGTAGATCATCTTCTTTGGTCTGAAGAGTAGATTTTAAGCTGAATTCCATTTCCTCCTGGCTTCAGATGTAAAGATGTAATCACAACCAAAAAAAAAAAAAAAAAAACCTAAAAGCAAAATAGCCTTTGGATTTGAAATTGATGGTAGCAGCAGGAAGAGGGAATGTTATATGTTTTCAACTAGTCATATTTTTAGAGAAATGGCAAAAATAGCATGCACTTTCATTTAAATTTTTATTGCTTTTTTAGCATATCACCAACCAATATTTGTTCTTTGTCATCAGTGTACTATATATTGTACAAAAGGGAATCAGGCATAGGTTTTCTGTATAGACAAGCCAGGTATAAAGTCAGCAAAAGATGACTAAAGACAATGATGGAAGTTAACATTTAAGCATTTCCCACTGGCCAGGCACTATCCTCAGGACTTTATGAGCATTATACAGTTTAATCTTCAGAACTCTGTGAATTAAGAATTGTACCCAGAGAAGTTGGGACACTTGCCCATCATCACACAGTAAATGGTGGAATCCAGGATCTGAACTCAGATATGTCTGACTCCAAAATTCTCAACCTCATCATGTACACAGCACTCTTGTACAAATTCAGTACCAAGTGTGAGAAGGCTTCATCTTTTCAGCAGAGCAAAGTAGCAGGAAAGCCCCTCGGAAGTGTCAGTATCAGAACTCATTTTCTGAAAGCAGATAGTGTTAAGATTCTGTTTGTAACATGTAATAGTATTTGATAAGTTATTTTAGAAGTGTCGTTTTCATGACTCCAGGTTGCCTCAGAGGACAGCATATCTATAGGCTTCCACCCAAGTCATGATTATTTGTAATCAATGCTGTTTGGAAAGGTTTCCATGCTATCATTTTGCTGATCACAGGCTTAGCAAATCACAACAATTCAGTAAGAGCACCCTCCCGAGTTTGGTTGTTGTGTATCTCTTCAGCAATTTGGCTTTCAGACTCATAGTAAAAAGGGAGTGGATTGTTATCAAAACCATGGAAGCGCTTGTTCTTTTGCCATTGGAGAGTGAAAATGTTTTCTTCTCTGTCTACTCTTTCATTGGAAGTGGCAGTGGGGGTGGGTATCTTTGGAGGCACATCTGTAGTTTGCTTTTAGGCTTGGCAGGGTATCATTTTTATTAGCTATGTATAGTAAAAACATCGTCTCAGTGCACGTTTCCATTGTAGGACCAGGGAAATAATAATTCAATTGAGAATAAGTGGTCTGAATACCTTAGTAAATGTTTTACTTTTAACTTATGTAGTTTCTCCAGAAGACACACCAAAGCTTCATCTCTTTATTTTCCCCTGGGTACATAGTAACATGCTCTGCATGGTCAGTATTCAGTAACTTTTTTTCTTGTTACTGTATCACTAGTGTTTTAGTAATTTTCACCAAGCCATCTTTTAAAAGATTTCCCTAAAAAATAGAGTTTACATATTTAGCTCTCTCGAAGCTTCACTTTTTTTAAAAAAGTCTATGACAGGCAGATACATTATTTTCTTCATTAGTAGACAAATTATGTAGTACTCTCAGGACAATATCAGTTTGTTGCTGGCTTTGCTTTAAATAATTGCTATCTTTTTCTTCCTGAGATTTTTACATAATTCTTTGCAACTAAGGAAAGCTTAGGAAGGACTAAGATTGGCAGAAATGATCAGGTGCTGATCTTGATGTAGAACCTTGTGATTTCATGTTGTTATTAGATCTAATATCTGAAGCATGTGGCATATGCTTTATTAATAATTTATTAGCCTATATAACATCCTTCTGAAGGAAATAGTAGCAACAACAATGGCTTACATTTACTGGATATATATCATGTGCCAGACGCTGTATTTAATACATTGCATTGGTTATTGATTATCTCATTCAATTCTCATAATGATTCAATAAGATAGGTGTTATTTTACCTATGAATTGATGAAGTTCGAAGATTTAAGTAATTTTCCCAAGGTTCACAGTGTCAGAATTTGAACCCAGTTCTATTGAATTCCAAAGCTCATACCCTATAAAATAAAGAGGAAAATGAACATAATTTCTTACTCTTGCCCCTAAATATGAATATTGTTTCATAAGAGAGCAGGCTATTATTTGACCATTTCCAGACATTTTAATTGAAAGACTTATCGTATGTGATTCTTACCCATCCAGATGAAAATGAGCAATACAAAAGAATAGAAGGGAAAAGATAAGCAAGCACTCAGTGGAATACCGCAAAATCTGGCAGATACATTATTATGTATTATAATTATTATGTTTTATACATATTATGGCAGATACAATATCTGGCAGATATCTGCAGATCATCGCTGCTGAGAAACTGGGGACTCACACGAGCCTTGTTGACACAAAAAGACCTTGGACAGGCTGTCTTTGCTAATAGAGTACTTCATTTCTCTACCTGACCCTGCCATCCTGCTGCCCTCTCCGCCCCCAATTAAGCTGCCATTGGCATAGGATTTATAACGTGTCATTGGTCCATTCAAGAGACAGCAACAGAGGTGCAGCTGAAAAGCTGGACAATTAAGAATGGAGACGATTTCCATTTCTACTCCAATCAAGATGGCAACAAAACCATAGCTGACCCTTGGGACAGACCAAGACAGTCTGGTCAGATGCATATTCCAGGCACCAAATGCCTAGTTTTTCAGAAGAGGGACCAAAATGGCTCACCAATGTGCCCATGATGGGAACACCCAAATCTGGGGAACTGATCATGGCATTAGTCGGGCTGCAGTTTTCCAAAAGAGATCTGTGTTTTGTTCTTTAGCTTTATAAACAATAGAGTAAATTTTATAAATGAGGATTTTTAAGGAAAAGAATAATGTCTTGATAGAACCACATATTAAAATATTGTGTGGAAATAAACCATGTGAATTAAGTAATTTTAGAGTTCTTTCTAGGAATTTTAAATGTTATGAACTTTATTTTGTATAGGTCAGATTCTATTCATTTGTGTTTTAAATATGTAGTGAGACTTCGAAATTCTTTTGTTAGAATTCAACTTGTTTAAAAGAAGAAGAGTGCTAGTCCTTTAGAGATCAGTTTTATTCCAATTTCACAAATTTGGAAAGAAAATTCTGATTTTCATGTTAACAAGGGAAGAGGCCCCAGGCATTCAGATGTTAAATCATTGCTTCTCTTCAGCACTGTGATATTGTATGTTGTGGATATAATCTTAAAAATGATAAAATGTATACATGTGCATTTTCATTCTCTGGTTGGCCTTGTGTTAATATTATTCAGCTGATATGACAATACCTCTCTGTCCCAATTTGCTCAGCATTTAGAAAGAATTGATAAATGGTTTAAGCTGGAAAAAAAAAAGTTAGTCTGTTTCCTGGGTTTTATGTGATTTGAATGACATGGAGACTTGGCCAGATATTCTGGCCTCAAGATAAAATTGATGAAAGTCAGAGCTGGGGTTTTCCTACCTGTGTACTTAGCAGTCTTCCCCTAAACCACAGTCTGCCTTTTGATAGCTCTAATAATTAATTTGGTCTTCTCTCTTCTCCCTTCCCTCCACCTTCTCCTTGTCTGTTCACAGGTTATCTTGACGAATCAGATTACAACCCATCTGAGCAGAGCCCTAGCTTCTCAGGCAGACCTGGTGTCTCCAGCTGATGATTTGTCCCTGTCTGAAGGTAAGGGATCTGTCCTAGAGGGGCTGAAACTTGAAACTGACACACAGCCCCGCCAGCACCTCTCTGCCTCCCGTTGAGAACTGAGACACACAGCTAGTAGCTGCTGGCCAGTGAACCAAGCCGGAGCCTGGCGATGGAGTCTTGGCCACCTTTCCTGGCATCTGCTTCCTTATGTTTGTAGAATCTCTTATTCTGTCTCTAGCTTGATCTGTCTCTACAAGTAAACTTCCTTTTTCACTTGAGTGAAGCATCTTCACAGGCATCTTCACCACCACCTAAGGCCTCCTGTATAGTTTCTTTTGGGTCCTCAGTACAAGAGCTGGTAAACTGCTAAATGACTTTGTTTTTGAGACTGATGCTCCAGTGTTGGCTTTACCCCTGGTCCCACAGCAATTTAACCTTTTTTTTTAAACTGGGTACTTTGGGGCTATCTAAATATATGCACTAGTGTCATGTACTAGAAATGTGGCATTCCCAATCAGCTTTACACAAAGATTATGAAAAAACTCTCCATGTAGGTAAATCTGCAAATTTTAGCCACCTTCCCATGCTAGCAAATGTCAGACTGGCTCTGGTTTACGCAGCTAGGGGAATTACACCACTGAGCCAGTGGGTGGTTTCTAGTTTTATTGAAAGTTCTTACTTGACATTTCTGAGTTCTGCTAGTTGCAGTCTGATTTCTTTTAGGGTAAAAGGCTGTGGGCCTGGGTGGATGAACATAGCTGTTCCAGGCCCCTCTGCACTTTCCATTTTCTGAGAATTATTCATGATGGAATATATGGGACCTCTAGGGCTCCTAACTGCCCAGGTGTTTTTCCATGGATTGGCCTTGGTTTATGGTCCCCCAGATGGCAAGGACTACATCCCTGCTTCTTGGTGGTGTTTTTCAGGATGAAAATGAATTACTTCTAAAAAGTGTAAAATGTTCTGTACCCTATTTCCACACTTGGTGATGCCTTTCGTTCTCCCATCACCTGGGCTAAAAAGCTGAATCACCACCTATCATGCTTCCCTCCATATGCTTCTTTCATCATCAAGTCTACTTGATTTTTTCTTTCTAAACATACCTGTCCCCTCTTACGAGTTATATTGTGAACAATACACTGACTTACTAAAAATTCACAGTTGGATTATTTTAATAAATTCCATAATGACCTTCCCATTTCCAGCCTCTACCACATACACCCACTTCCCCATTTCTGGCTTCCTTTTATTGTGTCATTCTCCTACTCTTGAATCTTGAAATTATTGTAGCCCATTTCCTGAGAATGGGCAAAAATCAACAAGCTGATTTTAAAATATTCAGGAATTCGTGGCTTATTAGCTTTCAATCAACCAGGGTGGAAGTATTTACACCATGGAAATCAACACATACTGAAAATCGGGTTTTTTTCTTTCCTTTCGTGTGGATCCGTTTCCCCCCAAAATATCCTAGGTTAGGTTGATACTTCTTAATTCTTGGTGGTCTGTCCTTTCCTTCATATTCAGCCTCTGGGAAGCTCCTCCAGCAAGTGTGCGCCCTTCTGCCGGCTCTCCCGATTGATCCCTGCCTTTGTGCTCTGCACAGACAGCTTGCCCTTCTGGAACACCATCCCCCTTTTTACTTCTATCTCTTCTTTTCCTCCCAAATCCTCCCACTCCTTCAAGGTTTATTTAAAGACTGCCTCTTGATTTATTTGGGAGAATGGCATTGAAATAAGTATAATATCATATATGAAATGAGTCGCCAGTCCAGGCTCGATGCCTGGAGTTGGTGCACTGGGACGACCTTGATACATGGTAAAACCAATACAATATTGTAAAGTTAAATAAAATAAAAAGAAAATTAAAAAAAAATAAAAAATTAAAAAAAAATAAATTGATAAGTGAAGAAAAAAAAAACACCACCTCTTCCACACAACCTCCTTGCCTGTTCCAGGCTGCCTTGGTCTCACTCTCTCTTCCTCCTCTGTGGTCCTTCTACTTGGTCAGTAAGATAGATCTTTAAAAGATCTTTAAAAATAATTTAACCTTTCATGGTTTCCCTACCAAATTGGCAGATATTTTAAGGACACAGGCTTTCTTGTATTCTTTTTTTAATCCATGTTGTGGATTAAAACTTTGCTGAGTGACCAGCAAGGTTTTAACCACAGTGTGTGTGTGTATGTGTGTGTGTGTGCGCACACATGTGTGTGCGCTCAGTTGCTCAGTCATGTCCAACGCTTTGCGAACCCGTGAACTGTAGCCCACTAGGCCCCTCTGTCCATGGAATTTTCCAGGCAAGAATACTAGAGTGGGTTGCCATTTCCTTCTCCAGGGGATCTTCCCAACCCAGGGATTGAACCCGCATCTCTTGCATCTCCTACATTGGCAGGTGTTTTGTTTACCATTGTACCACCTGGGAAGACTGTCTAGGCGCAGAGTAGGCAGTAAATAAATGCTGAACCAATACCATAGTAAATGCTTTGTAACCACGGTTATCCATGGGGATCACCTATGAATGTGACTAAAAATTGTTATTATAGTAATTACACACAGACGCACACGTTTATTCAGTTCCTAGGAGGAGACCACAAAAGAATATCTTGTTTCCTCATTTGAAAACCAATAAGCAAGAGTACTTCTCTTTGTCCTGGCTTCCTGGTTTATCTCAAGCAAAGAGGAGGAGCGAAACAGATACAAAGGAAATTGCTTTGGGGCTCCAGTGTAACTGTTTTAAGAAAATGGTAAAGTCATGTTCGTGGCAAAGGGACAGTTTCCAGCTTGTTCCAAGACAACTTTTTCTTAATGCAAAAGCCAAGGGGGAATGGAAGCAATTGCTGTTTTTGGTCTTTTCCTTGCAGAGCAAAGCAGAGAAAGAGTCTATGGAATTTTTTTTTTCTGAAGTTCTTTACCAGTGAATGAAAAAAATAATAAATTTCTTAGAATATTTATACTATTCAACTATATCACAGTGTTTATTAATGTTGCTATGATTAAAATGTATAAATTGCTCTGTTGCTGTTGTAAGCATTCACTGTATCGGCTTTGCCCTTGTGCTATTATCTCTGTGAGCTTGAGCAGCTCTTTTAATTACTTTGGGCCTCAGTTTTTTTCTGTTAAATGACAGGTTGGATGAATATAAGATGGCTGAAGTCTTTTCTGGTTTTAACATTATTAGATTGTGATGTGGGTCTGAAGGTCAAGAGCTTTCACTCGTTGATGGGGTTTTAAAATTCTGATTTACAGGGTGGGAAGAGTGACCTTGTCGTCCTAGATTAAGCATAACGGGGCGGATCTTTGGAAATGTTAGCGCTGATCCATCGGCATACCTCTAACAGCTCCCTCTCCCCATCCTGCTGTCTCTTTCCCTGCAAACATTTCTGGGTTTGTCTGTCCCTTGCTCTTGCTGCCTCTCTCCCGTGCAAACGTGTACACAAGAAGTGTGCAAGCCGGTGAGAGTGAGGAGCACACTATGAAGGGCTGAGTCCAGGGTTTACCCTGTCCTGTAATGGATTTCAGCTGCAGAGCAGAGGGCACAGCTTAAAACAGCACTCCCATGAAAACAGTTGTAGGGTGAGAACAAGCAGCCAGGGAGAAAATGATCCGAGTTGACCCGAGAGAAGTACCCAGCAGGGGCTGATGTGCAGAGATGAAGTCCCTTCTGCTCTGACGCAGAGCAGGGAATATGAGTGACCTGGCTCAACTGAGAGATCTCTTCCACACCAGCGGATCCTGTACTATTAATATCTGCCAGCTGCAGGCCCAGAGCTTCCCCTGCTGAGATCAAAAGAGCTCCTATCTTAGCTGGAACAAGGTCATCTGCACAGGGCTGTAAAAGGGAGCCCTGGCTGGCTGCGGGGACCTCGATGGGGGAGGAGAAGGCAGGAGATGGGAGGTGTTCTCTCACGCTCCTTTAATCTCGGCTGACCAGCTGTTGCCCCCCCAGTGTTTGTAAAGTTGAGAGTTCTTTGTTTTTGTGTTGCTGGGTTTTTGGGGGTTTTTTTCTTATTAAATTTATGCTTGGATTATGTAGACCCACATTCACTGCTAGGGTCCATGGTCTGATTCCCTTCGAGGATTCGTTCCCCAGGTAAACTATCCAGTTCCCATGCAGGGGGAGCCGACGAAGGGAGAAGTGACCCCCCAAAGAACTCTCTCTACATTGCTTCTGCTCATAAGCTGTGTGCACTGAGAAGGCATTAGAAGGCAAAGTGAATTTTCCCTGTTTAGTTAAAATAACTCCCCACGTGTATACATGTGCTTGTCAGTTTTCAGCAAGCCTTTCACAAACGTTCTTTCCTTCAAGTGGGAGAATGGACTGGTCAAGGCTTATGTAAACTGACCAAAGTTCTATTGTGAACCCAAGGGCAGAAATCAGGATTTTTGACTTTATGATCTACATTGTTCTTGACCAGGCACTGTGAGTCAAAGTATTTTCTTCTTCGGTGTTTTTTTCTGCTGATGGAAACTCAAGCGTGTAGGTTATTACGAAGTTTAGTGTCTGGTTACTCACTAGATTATTGTGACTGTTCTGTGGCCAAGGATATATTTCCTAGATGCCCTTGATGTTTCTTCCTGGAGGTCATTGAAGGTGTTAAGGATGATGGGATTTCAGTCACAGAGAACATCCTTTTTGCCTCTAGTGATCAGTGAAGAGAGGCTCCAACAGTCCAGCTGGCCCAAGATACCAGCCATGTCCTATTCTGAAGTCACCTGGAATTTGAGCGGAAGGGCTTCCTGAGTCCCTGCCCATCCAGGCAGAGTTGGTAGTTGAGATTGATGTATGGTGACTGTGGACCCTGTGCAAAACTGAAGCTCTCTTCAACTTAGATCATTGGCTTTCCTTCCTTTGATAATGTTTTGGGATAGCATTCACTCCAGTGTGGGCTTCCCTGGTGGCTCAGAGGTTAAAGCGTCTGCCTGGCATGTGGGAGACCTGGGTTCGATCCCTGGGTCGGGAAGATCCCCTGGAGAAGGAAATGGCAACCCACTCCAGTACTCTTGCCTGGAGAATCCCATGGAGGGAGGAGCCTGGTAGGCTACAGTCCATGGGGTCGCAAAGAGTCGGACACGACTGAGCGACTTCACTCTCACTCTCTCACTCCAGTGTGGTGACATGTCCATTTCAGGAGCCTAGGGTGGCATGTTAATATCCTCTTATCTGTAGTAATAGTTTTGGTAGATAATAGCCTTAAAAACTAAAAATTTAAAGTATCTGGCTGGGTCAAGTAAAGAACACAAGAGAAAAAGTATTATTTACTAGGACTAAAAATTATTTCTAGTTTTAGTATTGGAAGCCTTTCTATTCCAATTGAATTGATGGCTGATTCCCTGTGCACAAGGAAGTATTTTGGGATTCATATTCCCTAGCAAACCATCCTTGCAAAAAGCTGGAGTCCATTTGATAGATTATATGCAAGTGTGTGTCTTGTGTCTCTTTTAAAATAAATTCAACACACGAGAACAGCTCAGAGTGGTTGGGACAAATCAGGGACTCGTGGTTGTGAAAGAGGCAGACTTCAAAGCATGGTATGAATTTTCAAGTTTTATTTCCACTCTTGCTTTCCAGCTGGATCTGCTCTGGATTTACTGCAGGATGTTTGAAAATGTGGCTCCCTGCTAATCTCAGACAGTTGCTATGATCAATGGTTTCTTTCATTTCCGATAAAAAACACTGGTGTTTCTGCTTAAATTGTGTGTACTTTCAGCTTTATTATTATAGTAGTAATTTATTGTCCAGCATTACCCAAATTTGTAATCCATTAACCACAAACTTTGGGGTGGATTGGTCAAGTTAGCAGGACTCTGTCCACGCTTTGGCTCCAAGGCTCTGCACAGTCCAACCCCAACCTCATTGTTCATTTAGATAGGACCCTGGGCAAAATGAGTGTGGGCTGAAGCAGCTTTAAAAATCCACCGCTCGGGGTCATGGTGCAGGTTGGTTATAATTAGCACTTTGAAAATATGAAGTGTCGCCATGTGACTGCAAGGTTAATATTAACAAGGATGATCAACATGTGAACATTAGCATTTCCATAGTATTTTAAAATGTCTTAATGTGATGAATCATTTGATCTGTCTCAAGCAAGTGAAGCATGAAGGCGAGAAGGATATTGCCCAAAGGCCCCACAGCAAATGAGAGGTGATGGTGCCAGAACCAAAGTCAGAGCTCTTCTCCTGAGGTCCTAGCTTTGCACACTGCTGCCGTTTAGGAGAGAGTTTGGGCCAAAAATGTATGAGTCCTAGTGACCTTTCCATTTTGATTCCAAAGCCCCAGACGTGGATCAACACACACAACTTCACATGCTTTTGGTTACAAGGGGACACACACCTATCTGTGCTATGCTTCCCCTAGTAGTCAAACATCCAGGGTCCTTAGCTGGGTATATACCACTTTTAGCAATGATTCAGATGCTATGAAAGGTCTAATTTATAGAGAAAACTTAGAAGATTGAAACACTACCCAAACCCTGTAGTATTTGACTAAAAGGAAACCTAAATGTTATGTGACGTGGGGGCTGCCAGAGTTGAGAAGGGACTGGGCACAGCTTACAAACATCTGAAAAGCTGTCAGTCTCACAAGGGAGAGGAACTTGTTGAGGATTTTTTAGCAGCGAGGCCAGGGGCAATGCAACCATGGCCGAGGGATCAAATGGAGAAAGGAACAGTGAAGTCAACCCCCAGGAAGCGCTTCTTGATCAGGAGCTCTGTTTTGCTAGAGAGTTTGCCAGAGAGACGTGTTTGAGGCAGGAGGTACGTTAAGATCAAATGAGATGAGAGCTGAAAGTTTTCTTAGGGAAGAAGTCTTTGAGGTGGTTCATGGGAGAGCAGGGTTAAATGTGAAAGTCTTTTCCCCTCGCCCTCAGACCTCTTCACTCTTTAGGATTTACGGGCTCATTTCCCAGATCTACACATGTTCCTTCAGTGTCATGAAGGCAGAAGGGACGAGAACACCAAAGCCAGTTTTGCCAATTGCTTCAACTACAGAGACAGAGGGGCTGAAGACCCAGAGAATGGGATGTCAAGAAGAGGTGTGATCCCGGAGGGCTACAGATTAGAAGGATTCTCTGAGAAGAGATCCTCATTTACCATCATTGAAAAGAGTTCTATACCAAAGATGAGATGCATCTAGGTCAGCAATCTTAAGAAAAGTATGGTTGGTTTCTAGGAGTGGTGCCGGGGGATAACTTAGACTGTGCTGTTATGTGGCATGAAAAACATTTAGAATGCATTGGTGGTGTTTACTAGGATTTGGGAAGGATTGTAACAAGGTCTGGTAAAGTGGTCTGGCCCTAGAATAGACAGTCCAGCTCAGCATCTGGATCTCTGACGGCTTTGCTTTTCTTTCTGTTTCTGATAAGCCAGTTGATAAATATCAGTTGGACTAAACAGTATTTCATTCAGTCAGACTGACTTTTCCTGGGCATTAGCTGCATTCCTGCATATATTAGCATAGTTTTAGAGCCTTGGTCCCTCCAAAAAATTTTTAAAAAACACCTTTTTGGCTAGGTGAGGAGACCTTTCAGTGACTTCCAACCTTATGGTTTCATGAGTGTGGAGCCCATACTTTATGCACTATATTTACTATATTCATGTTACAAGCCAGAAATGCGCAAGATATGGTCCCTGTCCTCAAGATATTTATGGTGCAGTTTGAGAGTCATTCTAAAGAACAGTATTTGGGTAGAGTGTGTGCAGTGCTTTAGACAAGTAGGGTATGAAACAAAGTCTCCAGGATTTAGGAAGAAAGGAACATCTCTTTCAGTACAGGGAGAGCTAAAGGGTCCAGGGAAGAAGGTAGAAGAGATAGGCCTCTAAGGATGGATAGGATTTCAAGAGGCACAGAAAAGATCAAGAAAAGCTGAGAACTAAGGCATTAAGTTCAAAATAGGCCTTGTCTGCCCTTTTTCCTATCAGTCTCCCCTTCTCCAAACCTGTTCTAGCTGTATAGCCACTTATTGTTGCTTAGACTCTGGGCTTTCTGTCTCTGGCCTTTTGCACTTGCTGTTCCCATTGACTGGGTACTTGTCCAGAGCTTCACTTTGCCTGTTGCCTTCAGTCTCACTCAAGTGTCATCTTCCCAGAAAGGTCTTCCTGCATCTCTGTCTTAGATGAAACCACTACCCCCATCCTAACCTTCTCTAATCCTCTAAGCCTGCTTTATTTTCTTCATTGCCCTTATCACTACCCGACCTTATAAGTTTATTTGTTTATGGGTTTATGGACTGCCTCCTTGCTTTTGTATAATCTTCTCAAGGGCAGGGACTTTGTCTTGATCACTCCTGTATCCCCTAGCTCCTGGAGGGTACTCAGTAAATACAGCATCTCTGTCGTAGGGAAATGTAGCATGTTGGGAAGCGGGCATTTGCCTAGGGCTTTAGGGTGAACATAGGAGGTCATGTGCAATGAATTTGGAAGTAGATTGGGGCCAGACTTCAAATGCCAGACTGAATTAAGGTTTTATGATAAAATGATCATAATATGTACTCTGTGGATTCTCTAGAATGTGTTAGATGGCTTAGGGATGGGGAGATTGGAAGTAAGGAAACAATGAACTCATCAAATATTTAGGGAAATGGGACACCCATTATGCACCAGGAGCTATACTTAGTGTAAGGATACAGAGATGAAAGAATGATGTTCTAGATAGAGGATAGATCATTACCAAAGCAACAATGGCAAGAGCATGGCCATCTGAAGAAGATAAGAATCATTCCTTATGACTGGGAGTGCAGGGGGCACACAGAGGAGGCAAGGGATGAGATAGTGCAGATCATGGACATCTGGCATGCCATGATGGGGAGTTTCCTGAGGCCTCTGTGAGAAGAATGAGAGGATGATCCATTGGCAACATGTCATTTCCCTGATCAAATGACTGATGAGACTTATTTGACTGGCTGGGAATGCTTCTCCATCCTCTTTTGTAGTTTCTTGTGTATCCCTTCCTAAGCCATGAGGTTAAAGGTGGATGATCCCCAGATAAAATAGGACTTCAGTCAAGGATAAGAAGTGGTATTTCCCCAACAGAACCCTCATTCCAGTGGGTCTCAAACTTTAGGGTGTGTTAAAATCATGCTGAGAGGGTTATTAATACACACACCACCGAGCTCCCACTCTCAAAGTTTCAGTCAGTCTTGGGAGGGGCCAGGGAATTTGTAATTCTAGCAAATTTTCAGGAGTTGTTAATACTGCTGCTCTAGGGACCTCACTTTGTTGTTGTTCAGTCGCTCAGTCGTGTCCGGCTCTTTACGACCCCATGGATTGCAGCTCCCCAAGCTTCCTGGTCCTCCACTATCTCCTAGAGTTTGCTCAAACTCATATCCATTGAGTCTGTGATGCTATCCAACCATCTCATCCTCTGTCATTCCCTTCTCCTCCCACCTTCTATCTTTCCCACATCAGGGTCTTTTCCAATGAGTCAGCTCTTTGCATCAGGTGGCCAAAGGACTGGAGATTTCGCTTCAGCATCAGTCCTTCCAAATGAATATTCAGATTGCTTTCCTTTAGGATGGACTGGTTTGATCTCCTTGCAGTCCAGGGGACTTTCAAGAGTCTCAGTTCCAGAGCACCACAGTTCAAAAGCATCAGTTCTTCAGCACTCAGCCTTCTTTATGGTCCAGCTCTCACATCCATACATGAGTACTGGATAAATCATAGCTTTGACTATATGGACCTTTATCGGCAAAGTGATTTCTCTGCTTTGTAGGTTTCTTTCCAAGGAGCAAGCATCTTTTAGTTTCATGGCTCCAGTCACTGTCTGCAATGATTTTGGAGCCCAGGGAATAAAAAATCTATTTGTCATGAAGTGATGGGAACTTTGAGAAACACTCTTTATGCATTGAGTCTTTTATCCATGTTAGGCACAGAAATACCAAGACAAAAGCATCTCTATCTGAGCTCTGAAGGAGACTATACCCTAAGAGAGGAGACAGGCATGTAGAAGGTGTATCATCAGACTCCTAGCAGCCACATGCCTTCACTGGGTCACCAGTGGAGTGTTCTTCAGGCTTTGCCTCAAGTCTGGGAGACAGTATTTACTAGACTATTTCAGGGCTCTTTTGGTAGCAAGAAACAGAAAGCCACTCAAGTTTACTTAAAAAAAAATCCTCAGGTCTACTAATAAGTGCCACTACCATTCATGGACTATGTTTTTGTGTGCCTGGCATTGTACATCCACAATCACATTTAATACTCACAAGAACCCTCTGAGGCAGATGGTAATCATTATCCATTTTCTAGATGGAGGAACTGAGTCCTTGGAAAGTGACACCATTACTGGCAGAGCCAGGATTCCGATTTAGAGAGTCTGGCTTTAGAACTTAAATTTTCGTCCACTACGTTCTTCTGTAAGGATGTATTGGCATTTTCATGGCTATGTGCAAATAGAAAGCAAAGTATAGTCAGATTTCTTGGAAACTGGAAAGGCTGAAACTTGGAACACTGTCTTCATTTTTCTCCTATCTGTCTCATCTTTCCATGGCACTGACCTTGGACCATATGAGCTGATCAGCCCAATTTACCTTTTCACACCTGCTAATTCTGTGGCTGGGTTATCTTTTGGTCCAATCAGCCATGGCCAAGAAATAATATGGTAAAGAACTCAGCCAGTACACCCATCCTTTCTGTTGGGTCCATGGATAAGGGGCATTTTCCTCTTATAAGGGGTTATGTGTGAAGGGCAGATTCCTTTAGAAGGAAGTACCTACAGAGTCCCCAACCATAGCATCTAGTTAAACAACTGTGTCCAACTGAGCCAATATTTTTATTAAGTTTGCTTGTAAACACGGAAGTCTGTGTGCCTTTGTCAATGGCCTTCAGTCATATTCATTCTCCAAATCATCTTCTTTTAGATCAAAGTTTTAGTATTACGTCCCTATTGCTAGTCGATGTGTTAAATCCAACATACTGTTTTTCTTTTTAAATATTCGAAAACATTTTATTTCTAGTTCCAGATCGGGCTCCTCTTTGATTTAATTTTCTTTATGCCCACTGTCAGCCCTAGAGTACCTCTTCAGGGTAAAGAGAGGTCTCTTCTGTTTATTCAGAATTCACTGCTACTGCTGCTAAGTCACTTCAGTAGTGTCCGACTCTGTGCGATCCCATAGATGGTAGCCCACTAGGCTCCCCTGTCCCTGGGATTCCCCAGGCAAGAACACTGGCTGCTGCTGCTGCTGCTAAGTCGCTTCAGTCGTGTCCGACTCTGTGCGACCCCATAGACGGAAGCCCACCAGGCTCCCCCGTCCCTGGGATTCTCCAGGCAAGAACACTGGAGTGGGTTGCCATTTCCTTCTCCAATGCAGGAAAGTGAAAAGTGAAAGTGAAGTCGCTCAGTCATGTCCAACTTAGCGACCCCATGGAATACAGCCCACCAGGCCCTCCGTCCATGGGATTTTCCAAGCAAGAGTCCTGGAATGGGGTGCCATTGCCTTCTCCATCAGAATTCACTACCTCCTCTAAACAGTTATTATCTGAGGAGATATGAGGCTAAGCTTACCTGTGTAGAAGTTGTTTCCTCTTCAGGGACATGTGGCAGGTATATTAGCACAGACTGTTTATCCCGTGGCCAGCCATCATTTACCCCTACTTAAGACAAGACAAGGCAGAGAAGCCAAAATGGCAGCTGGCGGATTGAAATGTGTGCAGAAAGCACTCTGTACCTGTCAGTTACACCCTCTCCATCATTAACAATATGCTGGAACAAAATTACTCCTTCCTTTAAGAGAGGGTCTGAAGGATGAAATGAAATTTGTGTGTGTGTGTTGGAGAGGGCTCCTTATGTTTTCATAGAAGACATGGAGGCCTTTTTAGGTTCTGATGTTTATTTTTCTCCACTATCTTTCTATCTAATAGGCCCATAAAAGAAGCTCAGAGAATCTATAAGTTTCTCAGAAGTATTTCTTTCAGCTATAGAAGATGGATGACACCCTAGTGGGTGAAGCAGTAAGGAGAAAAAGTTTTTTGCTTTTAAATGTAATGTAAGGGGAGAGGGATAAATTAGGGATTTGGGATCAACATGGACATACAACTATGTATAAAATATATAACAATAAGGCCTTAACTGTATAGCACAGGGAGCTATACTCAATATTTTGTAAAAACCTATAAAGGAAAAGACTCTGAAAAAACAGATATATATGTATATGTAACTGAATCACTTTGCTGTCCACCTGAAAATAACATAACATTGTAAAATGAATAGATAAATGAGGCTGGAAAAGCACTAAAATAAATTGCTTCTGAGTTGCATGACAAGGTGGACATGCCTCTAAGAGAGATGTAGACCAGAGATGAAATAGATGATTGAAATCTCTAAATGTAGAACTCATGAAACCCACATCAGTGAATAAGTAGCTGGCAGAGCCCAAAGTCAGGCTCTTCCAGCCAGGAAGAACCTCCTTATCCTTCAGAGACCCAACTAGAACTAAGGAAAATTGCTTGCCCTTTGACATGATATCCCCAAGTTAAGGTAAATCAGCAAGAGAACCCTGTCATAGGGTCATTAGAATGTAAGCTCCCTAAGGAGAGGCCTCCTTATCTCTTTGGTTCACTGCTGAATATCCAGAGCCAGGAAGAGTGCTTGGTCCTTATAGTTACTCCATAAATACTCAGTGAATGAATGAGACACCTACAGCTACAAGAGGGACGATCAAAGAATGATTTAAAGTTTTAGACCAGTACTTACTTGAAAGAAGCATGAGACTGCCACTGTGACCGCCGAGATATCACGTATGCTCTAAAATTCCTACCAAGCACAGTCAGCTTGAACTATGTGCCCGCACTGACTGTATTAATGAATAACAGCAGGCAGCATAGGGAAAACAAGAGAAGAAAGGGGCCCAACAGTTCTGCTTTGGGAAAAGGAATCTCCTATATTCACACAAGAGTTGTGAGTGAAGTAGCTTAGTCTGATTTACAAATAAGGGTGTTTACCAGGACTCTCTACTGGGTCCTGAGCTAGACAGACAGCTTAGGGATACAGAGACAGAAGCTAAGGCCCAGCTCTTTGGAAAGCTCATAGTCAGGTTGCTGGGGAATCATGATGTATGTGTATACAGAGTGTGCTGTAACGGTTCTTGCATCAGGGTTTTGCCCGGGAAGCACACGAGAGTCCTAATTTGGGGGTGGGAGTGCCGTGTGAAGGTTCTTCATGAGAAGACACTTGAGCTGGATTGTGAAGGATCAGTAGCTGTTACCTAGAGGAGAAAGAGAAGAGGAAGGTGATCTTGGCCAAGATAAAAAAGCCTGTGTAATGGGACAAGAGGCAGGGTTCCATGGGAGTCCTGTGGGCTGTCCATTATGGCTGACATGGAAGGGAGTGGTGACAGATTGTCTGCCCCCTGAAACCTCTCTACAAATGGACGTTAGAGAAACAGTGTGTTATAACAGTAGATAAAGCACTGCATTTGGAATTAGGAGACTTGTGTTCAAGGGCCAGCCCTACCACAAACTCTCTGTGTTATACTGAGCAAGTCATTTAACTTCTCAAAATTGAGCTTTGGTCTAGTCAACTTTTCATTCATTCAAAACAGAACATGTATAATAAGCAATGCTTCCTGGAGGTTCAACGGTTAAAAAGAACAGTGTCAGGCTTGGTCTCTGCCCTCTAGAACATAAAGCCTAGTTCTCATTTTTTGGCAGCTTTATCTGGTTGGAACCCTAGAATTCCTACCTACTGTAATGAGCTAACCTTACATCCAAACTGGCTATATGTGTTGTACTACTGTGGATAGGACAGGAAAAGATAAGAATATAAGGAAAGGCCAGAATATGAGGCCCACATACATGGAGCAGCTAAAGTCACACTACAGCCTAGCAGCTAGTGAATTACCAGGTTGAGGGAGAAGTATCTTCTATGTCAGAAACACTCAAGGAAAGGCGAAACCATCATGATCTTGTGGCATAATCTTGTGGTGGCTTGGGCCACCATCTTGAGATATCAGGGCATAAAGACGGACTCCCTGATCAATCTTTCCTGAATCACAGTATAGGTAGGTCCCTGGATATCAGCCAATAGCCAATCTCCATCATGGGCTTAGGCCCACTCACAAAGTGGCAGGCTGTAAATCAGCCCCACACTTTCTGAGAACTTGCCAGGCTGGCCAGGGCAGCTTAGCACCTGTGGTGGGTGGCTGTTTTTCTGGGCCAGCTGTTTAATGAGCCCCAAATCAGGTAAACTGCACTTGGTTCCTGTGTGCTCTCCAGACACAAACAATGACGCTCATCCGGCTGGAATGGTCCTGTTAGCAAGCCTGGCTTCCCTGTGTCAATCATCTGGTTTTCCCACCCCCTTGAGGGAGATTTTGGAGAAGCTGTTGGGGTGACTTTGAGAAAGTTGTTAACCGTTTAAAGTTTAGCTCTTCATCACCAACAGTTTTCAGAAACGGTTTGTAGCCAATGCCTTCCTGCTGCTGTTAAGTCGCTTCGGTCGTGTCCGACTCTTAGTGACCCCATGGACTGCAGCCTACCAGGCTCCTCCGTCCATGGGACTTTCTAGGCAAGAGTACTGGAGTGGGGTGCCATTGCCTTCTCCCAATGCCTTCCTAGGTAGTTTTAAAGTTATCAAAATCACAGCTTAATTCATCTTGCCCTCTACTCAGGGTTAGCTGAGAGAAGTAGGAGGTTACAGTTCATGGATCCTTTTCTGGTTTTGTAACCAACCCACAGTCTCAAGTTGAGGTAATCACCTTGCCCTTCTTAGTTTATTCATCTGTGACCCGGGGTAAAGCTGCCCATGCCTCATCTGGTTGCGTTTCAAATTTTGTGAGAAATTTCTTTGCTTCATGAGAATGCACAGATCAGCTGAGACTAGCATGATTAATTCCAGACACAAATTAGAACAAGCCTGAGCTGAATAGCTCTCCCAGGAGAAGTCATCGAAAATTGGTTTGTGTGGCCTAGTGTGGCCTTTGACCAACTGGCTTCGGGAACCGGGACAGGCATGGAGGAACTCTGACCTTGATCTGTTGCCTGCCCTACTGATAAATATTCTTGCCATTAAGTGTATCTGGAGTTTGCGGGAAGTGTGTATTGGGGAAATCTTTAAAAACAAGCAAGTCAGTAATGCCATCTCTTTGGGAGGATGTACTTGCATGTCCATAATGACCCAAATAAGATTTCAGTGGAAAGAGTCTGGTGGAGAGAGAGCAAGAGAGTGTGTGTTGATCACTGGAGGACATAGTATGGTGTGCCAGGTGATGGATTTCCCCATCAGGAAAGGAATCTAGAAAGGCAAGGAGACTCATGAGAAAGGAGGCGACTTCTGTTGACAGGTCACTGTTGTTCAGACTCTGTGAGATGAGAAAGGAAATCCAGAAACCTATGTGACAGCTTCTCTTGGACTGGACGAAAATACTGATTTTTTTTTTTTCTCGCTGGAATTTGCCAGGGTCAGTTCACGTCTGGGTTTTCAGCACTTAATACAGGGCCCTTTTGTCTCGGGAGGCGGCTGGACTGGTTTTTCCTCCAGGCAGGTGCACAGAGAACGTTTATTGTAGCCTGAAATGCAAACACCAAGCCCCTAGGCCCTTATCCCCACACTCTCTGGCGTGGCTCAAGGAAGTACAGTGAACAATGTCTCTTGCAACAGGCAAGCACTGTAAATGCCACTCCTGAATGAAATATTTCTTTAAACGTTGTATCTGTAACTCAATCGTCTCTTAAAACTTAATTATATGTCAGGGAAAAGGAAGCCATTGGCTCCTCCAGCCATCCAGGTTGAACATGGGCACACAATGGAGCATATCCGATTCACGGCCTGGCTTAGGTAATCAGATTAATATCTCTTGAATTGAATTTACCCTTTTGATACGGAGTCTTTCAGCTGCCTTGTTTCACGTCTCCAATTCTGACAAAGCTGTGCTGCCTTTGAGTAATTCCCCTGAAATCTATATGCGGGAAGCCTGTGCTCTTTCGAACACTTTTTGGGACTTGTACCAATTAAATCTGTTTCTGGCACACGTTTAATGGCATACTTTCCCCTGAGTCAACAACCGTTCCAAAATCTGAGGTCATTTGTTTAATTTAAAAGCAAAGGTTATGAAACATCCATTTCAGGCTTCACCAGCCAAGCCCCTGTGGCTTTGAAAGGGGTGATGAGACAGGGGAAAGGCTAATAAACTGGATTTCTTACACACGAAATAAATTCATTACCATGTTTCTGTGAAATCAGTATCAAACCAGGTTTGTCCACACCCTCCCCGCCTGCCTGGCTGCCCCTTTCTCTTCAGACACACACATCCTCTTCTTCTGGGACTCTCATGCTCAAGACTGAAGTTCACCCTCTTGCTGTTGTTCTTGCAAAACAAACATCTGGACTGGATTTTTGTCAGCTGGAGTTGAGAGAGAAATGTAAATGATGCAGTGATTTTTTTTCATGCTTATTAAATTTATTTATAGCCAGTCTGAAGCCAGGAAACATGTTTTTAAATGGCTAGAGCCCTTGATTGGAGGTGCTCGAGGAACAGAGAGTGGATGGTATTTTTCCCCCTGCCATTTTCTAAATAACACAAGGGTAGAATTACATAATTCCACCATTTGGGTGGTTCCCCCGCCCCCCCCCCCCCCGAAGGAACCTTCATGAAGACATGTTGTAGATCAGAATTCTTCCTTTATATTAGCCTATCCAATGTGCCCTTCTTTCTGTCTGTGAGAGAAAAGAGAATGTAACTGGCAGGGTGTTTCTGAATAATATAATCATGGAGAGTGAGTTTCTGGTTATTTGAGATGTGAAGCAGGGGCACAGGTATTTTCTTTTGCCAGAAGAACACAGCTTGGATCCTATTTCTACCTTTTCCACTCACCAACATCTAAAATCTTAAAAGCTGCCATAACCTAAAGACTCTCAATCATTTTCTCATTATTTAAGATAATAAAAGGCTCCATGAAGGGGCTCACTAAAATAATTTATGAAATACTTTGGTGTGCCCTTAGATCTTATTAAATCACAATGCCTCCCAAGGCATTGTATAATTATTTAAGGGAAAAAAAACCTTCTGGGGAAGCTGAGTCAGATGATGATTTTTTTTGAGGTCTCTTCCTGTTCTGTGATTGGAGATGATTCTTTGATTTCCTTTCACTGTCATAAAGCAAAAAAAAAAAAAGGGGGGGGTGCTGTTTGAGAATGAGGTTTGCTACCCACAGGCATTTTCTTCTCCAGAGAAAAGGCTAATCTGCTTCCTGCCACCCAAGTAAGTCATCCTCAGCCTGAACAATGGAGCTTAATGTTCTCCATCTTGCTAAGTGTTAGTCTCTGTTGTTATGAAAGTGAATTGAAACCAAACGCACTTTCTATTGGAAAAGTTGCCATTGATCTCAGCTCATAGACAATATTGAAAGGGAAGGTGCTTATAAAACAGAGGGAAAAAGCCCTCGCTGTTATATCCCGACACCACTTATCTCACGGCGTGGCCTATGCACATATCTTTGATGCCACGTCACTCTGTTTTATGATGTTTCCGTGCTCCTTGAAGATTGGTGTTCCACATTGAGTTCTTAGGAACGTTAACAGGTTATTTAGTGAATTGTCTGGCTAATGGACTGGGAAAGCTATTCTTAAAGCAAGACCCTTCATTAACTAAGAGGGCATAAGATAGCTCACGTTCTCCACCAAGAAAGGCAGCTCTATTTCATCTGCCTAAATGGGGAGGCTTTGGAGGCAGGGCAGCCTCATCAAATGTGGTGTCTGCTGCCCACTTTCCAGTTATTAAAGTAGAAGGCAAGTCATTGGCACTGGTCCTGGCAGTGAAATGAGCCACAGAAAGGTCACCACTCATCACCAGCATCACAATGCAAGCCTCTGGAGCAGAAAATGGCAGGCCCAAGGGTAAAGAACATTTATTTTCCATTAAGGAGAAAGGAGAATCACAGAGAAATAGAGAGAGGCAAAGGGCAGAAGATGGACATCTGGACATTAAGCAACAGTGCATCTTCCAAGATCATAAAGCCAAATGGTTCCTGCTAGATTTAACTTTTATTATGTTTGGAGATGAAAATCAGAGGGTGGATAAAGGTGCTTGGAGATTTGCTGCTCTAGGCCACTCGTGCGAGGGGCGTGAAGTCCTTGGTCTGCCCTTGGAACATTCCACAGTATTTTCCTAACAACAACAATATTAATAGAGATAGTAATCGCTTTTATTAAATCCTGCTAAAGAAGCATCTTTCAGTGCGGTGTTGTTTGCTATAAAACTTTCCAGCAGGGTCAGGATCTCTGCTGGAGCTGTGGTGAGGGACTGGACACAGAACCACTGGTGGTGGACGCTAGCCGAGTCAGTTCCTCTGACCAAAAGTAATGGATGGTTATGGTCAATGGTTATTCTAGCTGCGATGCTTAGAGAATTTCAACAGAATGGGATAGTATTATGTAAGGGATATTTTTCGACTTATCAGGATGATATATGTCAATCAACTCGAGTGGCTATCATAGGGAAACCTAATTTGATGAATATGTCAGATGTTTTGTAAGGTGTTATTTGATTCGGCTATATTTTATGTTAGTTTGGAGTCATTGTCAGGCATGGACAGTCTTTCATTTATATTCCTGTTTTCTATAATTCAGTACCATATACATAAATTAGTTTTGAGTCAGTAAAGTCTTATGAGGATACCCACATCACTCCTGCATAAAATCCATCCTCCTCTGGAATCTTCCATTGAGTAGCAGTAAGATCAGATACCCTGTTCACTCTAGGATGGAAAGGATCACATCAAAACTTTGTTGGCTATTTCCCCCTCAGGCACCCAAACCTGATTTCCTTTTAACACTCTATGAATTTTTAAATGTTCTACTTTTTTCATCCTCTGTGTTTGTGCTTTTTATGAAGCCACAAAGCCTGAAAAACTGCATGAGAGATACATCACAGCATTACTTGGGAGCATGCCACGCTGTTGTTTGGACTGTTGTAGGTCTGAGAGCTGAGGTGGGACCAGTCAGGCTGAACGTGAGAGGGAAGAGAACAGTCTGTTGAAAGAGCAAATTGCCTTTTTCTCTAAAGCAAAGCTAGTTTTTTGGTTTTGTTTGTTTTTAAAATAATGTTTATTGGAGTATAGTTGCTTTATAATTCTGAGTTAGTTTCTATTGTATAGCAAAGTGAATCAGCCTTACATATACATATATCCCCTCCCTTTTGGACTTCCTTCCCACTTAAGTCACAAAAATAAACTCCACAGAGTGGAGAGCAGCCTTGCTTATTTGAACCAGGTTCCACCCTGTCCTCTGCCTTTTTCTCTTTAACCCCACTGTGAGCCACTTCACTTCCTCTCTCAGAGGCTTTCCCAGGGCACTGCAGTCATGGGGCAGCCTCCGCTGTGGAGATGTTTTCAGTCACGTTGTCCTCCCAGCAGGGAGCCCGGTCTCTCATCAGGCAATACTTTGGAGATGAACCTCTTCAGAGAGTAGCCTTTCTTCCCTTGCCTTTTAACTCTTTTTTTTTTTTTTTTTTTAATTTTATTTTTTAACTTTACAATATTGTATTGGTTTTGCCATATATCAACATGAATTCGCCACAGGTATACACGTATTCCCCATCCTGAACCTTCCTCCCTCCTCCCTCCCCGTACCATCCCTCTGGGTCGTCCCAGTGCACCAGCCCCAAGCATCCAGTATCATGCATCGAACCTGGACTGGCGACTCATTTCATATATGATATTATACATGTTTTCCAACCCTGTATACCTCATCTCTATATGGATGAAATTCAGTCTCCCCAGAAAGTTTCCATGAGTGGCCAGAGTAGACTATTGTGCCATGTCAACTTTGTTCATCACAGCCCAGCAAGTAGTCCAGTAGAAGTGGACTTGGATCCAAATCAGGAAAGATGGCGCCATTACAATGGAGGAGCACATGAGGGTGATGAACGTCATCCTCGGGGCGGTGTTCAGTGTCCGAGCTCTTAATGGGGCCAGTGAGTAACCCTCATTGCTTGCATTTTACTTGCAGTAGTGATGGAGTAAAGGATTGCAGTCACAGTATGCACACTATTTGCTATTGTTTTGTTTTAATATTCAACTGTGGGAGTGTGTTAAAAGTTAAATGAACCCTGTGTGGCAGGGTGGTGATTTACCAGGGTAGTCAGAGGAGGACTCATGGAGAAGGTGACATTGGAGGAAAGACCTGGAGGTAAGCCATGGGGCCATCTAGGGAAAGAATGAGCCAGGCAGAGGGCACAGAGTGTGCAAAGGCCCAGAGGCAGTGTTGTGCTTTGCATGTTGGAGGAACAGCAAGGACCCCTGTTCAGGAAAGAAATCCAACAAAATCAATTTTAGCAAACTACCCATAGGCAGTTTTTTCTGGAGAGAAAGTATTGGCAAAATAGAAAAATGAGACTTAATGAGTAGGCCATTTGGGAAGTAAGCAGTGATTATTTTCTTTTTTTTTTTTTTTTTGCCAGCAAAATGGGTTTATTTGGAAGCAGCAAAGGGGGCAATGACTATTTTAAAGTTGGGGGGGGGCAGTGTCTAACATATGTATATGCCTTTTCCCCTCTCATGTCTTACAAATAGATAATGGTTGACGTCAAGAGAAAATTCAGGAAAAATGTCTTTTTTTTTTTTTTTACTTCCAGGAAATCTGGTCACTGTGTCCTGTAGCCAGTGATAAATGGCAATGCCACCAGCCGTGACCTACGACATCCTGAATTCTTGCTCTTATGAAGAGCTTGCATTCTCTTTTTGAAGGGCTTGCATTCTCTTTTTGAAAGGTATCCTGTTCTAAAGCAATCCTGGAGCTATCGCAGCTCAAGATCATCTCCCCTCCGCCCATTACCATACTTAAAATAGCAACGGTGCTATATAGAAGACTCAGCAGAACTCATAGGTGTTGATGTCATCTGGAAGAAGGGAGGGATGAAAAGTTGGGAACTGGATATTGGCCCTGAACATATTATAGTGCAGCAAATCAACCCACCCAAACTCAGTTCTGTTAGTTCAGCTTTTTATTTCAAATCAAATAAATACTAGTTTGTCCACTGGTGGGAGTTACCAGGTGCCTTACATCCACAAAGGCCTGTCTTCCTATAGAGTAGCAGCATCGTGGAGTAGGAATGTGATGTTTAAAACAAAATGTACTGGTGAAAGGCCCTGTTCCCAAGGGTAAATTGTAAACAGAGCAACTGTTTCTGATTATGGAGATTGATTCACTCTGTCTGCACGGATGCTACCTAAAGAGGTGGGAGGAGCAAAGAATAGTTCTCAGGAACCTCTCAGTTGCTTTGTATCCCTGTGAGTTTAAAGCAAAAGATAGAACCAATCCATCGTTCTGCTTCCCTGCTGTCTTCAGTTTAAAACATGTTGAGGATGAAGGTCCAGCAGGAGAAGGCTCTCTTGCTCCATCTCTGCCCCGTGGGTCTCCACACAGATTATGCAGGTCCTTCGGTCTTCAACCCGTTGTCTGCTGGCTGAGGCAATAGGTACTTCCCTTTTTTCCCTGAACCAAGGCACCTGGACTTTGAGGGGAGAAAAAGCCCAACTCTAGAAAAACAGTTCTGAAAACCCAATTAAACTAGAATGTCTTGTTAGCAGTTCCTTTCCACAATTTATGAATTTTACATAATTATCATTATGCAAATTTTTGCATAATTATCACTAAGCATCATTAGTAAGCTTTTACTGTTTCTCTTGTTCCACTGTCTTGCTTTGTTTGAGTCATCTGATGATATCATTGCCTTTCTTTCTGAAGAACCTGCGGAAGATAAAATATTGCTAAAAGCAATTGAGATAGTACTGAAAAATATTAGGAAAGAAATAGAGGGAGTAGCCACTGTCAACAAAATGGCCTGGTTATAAGTAGTAAGCATGGAAGAGAAGAACTGAGACCATTTGGGCTATCTACACAAAACACCTTTGTTTATCCAACCATGGAAAAAGCCCTTGCTTGGGGTGTCTTGAGGAGTCAGAACCTGGGATGGTTCCAAGATTGCTAGCACTGTGCTTCAACCACCACATGGCTGTAACTTGCAAAGTTTAGAGGAAAGGGAATGCTATGAGTTTTGTGGTCTTTGCTGATTTCTTATTCCAAACACTCTTTCGGTTCCAAGCAGCTGATTACTTGGATTGCTTATACCTGGTGAATTCTAATACCCTGTATGGAAACTGCACGGCATGGGGTGGGGGGCGGGCTTCCCATCTGCCTCCTTTGTGAACGTCTTCCCCTTTCAGTGCTTCCAAACTTGGGGCTCCGGAGAGGAGGACAGCAGCTGAATGTCATGCTCTTGGGCCTTGGCCCAGGCATGCATCTTTCTGGAAGGATGATTGAATCCCCTTCTTAAGTCTAAAGTTCCTCTTGATTAGCAGCTCCTTTTGTTTGTTGTTTTTAAGGCATCTCTGTCTTTCATGGGTAGCTTACAGGGATGTGTTTGAGAGCCCCTTCCAGCTGGGAAGCTGCCCAACTCCCACCAGCTGAGTTGGGGGATGACTTCCCTTTAGTTCCGCTGCTGCCTGTGGCCTCCGCAGACTCCACTTCCAGCCCCAGCCACAGTGGTCCTTGTCTGCTGTGCAAACTTGGCTCTGTTCTGCGGGTTTTCATTCTCCAGCCATCTGGGCATTTTGAGCACCCCTCTTATCTCAGTACCTTGGCACTCAGGACCACATGCCATCCTATCCTAGAGATGAAAACAAAGGCATCCTTCATTTTTGGCCTGCAGTTTCCCTAGAACCATCCTAGGTTGAGTGACAGTCAACAAGACTGTGGGGCCAGGGATGGGTCTGGAGTGATGTAAACGGTTTTGCTGATAGAAAGCTTACGGAATGGTGTGACAATAGCTAGGATTGTTCAGGGCCAGATTCCTAGTAACTAGTCTTCGTTTTCCCTTGGCTGTTTTGAAATCAAGGTGCAAGGAGTCAGGAGCACGAAGATCCCTGTGGCCTCTGATGGCTGTAGCCTCTCCAGGATTGCCAAAGATTAGGGTCTAGCAAGTACTATATGCTGGCAGAGTAAATCTAGCTTGCAACTAAGAATTCTGTATGCATCACCAGCTTTTAAAATTCCTCCTTCCACCTCTTCAACTGCTGATTTGGGAAGGGTTTGATCAGAGTCCTGTACTCTTCAGAGAAGTGTCTGGAGAGATTAGTCTAAGAGCGCTGACAGCAAGTTCCCTATAATCATTCTGCCTAGAGAAGAATAAGCGTTTGATTCAAAGACAGTCCATGGCCCAGTTTCCTCCTACGCCACAGAGTCTTTTCTGTCCCTGACCTCCAGCCTCTGACCCCCATGTACTCATCTAGACCCCTCACCCTCTGCACACCTCTCAGAGGTGGTCTGTGAGGCATTGGCTAGCCAAAGAAATGCAGCCAGTGTTAAGTCACTTCTTTGTAGACCCTGGTAATTGGGTGTGGCTGCAGCTTCTTGAAAGGCAGATGTAAAATGCTTGCCTCTTTTTAGAGATTCTGATTTCACATTTGGCTGCTGATCATCTGGTACTGGCATTAATTCGTATGTTGGAAGCCCAGAGCTTCCACACCACTTGATTCTACAGAGCCTTGTAATACTAGCAAGACATGTCTTGATTATGGAGCCAAAAAGGTGATGCAACGTCATTTCACACCAAAGCGGGTGGGTATGTTTATTTATGTTTTAATAGTTGAGGCAGCAGAAACACAGGGAGGGTCAGAAATTCATTCAAGATCATCCAGTGAGCCCAAGTTCTGATCTTCTGGTCCCTATGACAGGCAACAGTGGTCTCTTTCCTGTAGAGCATGTGACCAGTGTGACTGGAATCATGGGTTCTAGATATGACTCCCCCTCCCCACCTACTGACACTGTCATCCAGTTGCCAGAACCCAGCTGGTTTTCTGTAGAACGCCAGCTAATGGCACTTGGTGTGGGTTCCACCAGAAGGCTTTTCAGTCTATCTCATTTGAGGTGTTACATCTCAACCAAGAGGATAACTCTTCACATATAAAATTAACTCCCTCTAATTATCACAGTTTCTTTCCAAGAATCACTGTCAGCCCCTAGTCCTCTGTCTGGCACTTTTAGAAGAAATGATGCAGTTCAGACTGATCATCACTCTCAACACACATTAATGAAACGGTGACCTTTCGTGTGTCTGTAAATGAGTGGAGAAGGAATGCATATTCTCTGACACAAGCTGGCTCTCCCACATGGTTTGAAGTAAATGCCATTTTATTTCACATTAGGAGGAGAGACTGGAACAGCTTGGCAACAGATCTGTAGCTGGATAATTAATCTAAGAACCATAGCTTTCTTCCACTCAGGAGATTAAATACCAGTCTTTGGTCAGATCAAAGCAGCCCTCTTGAGCGATCTGGTCTTTGCAGAAGACCCCATGTTGGGCCAACACAACCATCTTTTCATGTATCGCTCCCTATGTTAAGAAAAAAAGAGAGAGAGAGACCGTTTTAGTGTGTTTAAAGAATTAAATCTGCCAGCGTTTGTAGCTCTTTGTAAGCTGAGTAAATACGGATTTTCTTCTACTAAAACAAGTCCACTGTCTCTCAGAATTTGAAGAAAGGTGAAGATTATTTTCTGAATGAAAACAGAGGCGTTTCTCTTTGGGTAGCATTACAATAAATAACATCTCAGACTAATCTGGCATTTTCTTCTTTAGGGATTAACAAATAGAGTTTATGGCATCTCTCATTCATTTTCTTGATATCTCATCGAAATGATTGGAGACTGGTCCTATAGCCTTCATCTGTAAAACAGAAAGAACCAAAGTATTAAGTTCAACTTGGATGGATGACAAGAAAGAACGTAGACATTTGTGTGATCTGTGTTGCCAAGATGCTGCCCAGACCTTTTAAATTTTGTTAAGAGCTGCATTTCACCTAACTAGGGGGCATCTAAGCAGTGTATAATTTGGGCCAGGGTGCAACAGGCTTATGGCCAGGTGGAACTGGACAAATCCGTGGAACTGGTTCCAGTTTACCAACCTGGCACTAATTATGTGCTGGTCAAGGAAGTGTTTTTCAAATCACAGGGAGCCACCAGTGAAAATCCATTGGTGCTTTGATGGTGGCCTTTGGAGATACTTCTATAATTTGAAACCATTCCCATGGCAGGCCCAGGGAGAGGTCTGACTTCAGCCAACATGCAACATTAGGCAGAAGAAACGGGGCCTTTCTTGCTGAGTTGACCTGTGGGTGGGCCCTCTTCCACATGTTTCTAATTAAGGATGCAAGAGAGAGTAGATATTCCATGGCAACTCTCCTTTCCTTCTCGGCTGTGAGATAGAACAACAGTGCCTTTATGGTGACCTCTGCAGAGCTGTTGACATTTGGTGACCTGCCTGAGCTCCCCTGCTAATATGGATGCACCTCCTGGCTAACAAGGAACAGCCACGATATCTGGTACTATGGTACACCCTGAAGTCAAAATGAAAAAGAAGATACTCTCCTTGTGGAGTAGACTAAGTTAATTTTTTTAATGTATTTATTGAGGTGCAATTTACATACCATAAGCTCATCCACTGTAAGTATACAATTCAATGATTTTTAGTAAATTTAGAGAGTTATATTACCATCAACACAATTTGGTTTTAGAACTTTCATGGGACTTATTTGAAAATGCCAAATAATGATCATGATGGGAATGCAGATCATGCTGAAGTTCAAAAATAAATTCTGAGGCTATCTTGGACAAAGGAAAAGGGCCACATATGATGTCATTTGAGACAACTAAGTCTTAAGTTTCTCCAAGTACATGAAGCCTTGAGATTAGCATTTATATTTAGGAAGACTTTACTTATTTTTGCTCATCAAATGGTATGACCTAACTGAAAGAACCAAGCAGACATTTGCTACAGAACCTAACCTCATATGTTGACATCAATTAATGTTTCTTAATTATAAAGAGAAGATACAGAGGGTTAGAATGTATGTACCCTCCCCTCAAAGACCTTATAGTCCACTTTGAACATCTCATCAAGTCTTTATTTGCTTGACCGCCCATCTTCAGGTATTATGTTAGGCACTGCAGATACATAGATGAGTGGACCAAGATTTCTACCTGAGAGCTTGTAGTCCAGTGGCTTATGTAGCTTATGTATAAACAGATAATTTCAGTGTGATGTCATAAGTTCTGTGGTAGAGTTAAGTGCCATGCAGTATCAGAAATGTCATCAATAAAATTTTCCTAGAGAAGATATTACTAAGAAATCAAAGACATAGTTAATAACTACATCAATCCTGTTGACATAGGTTGAGTACCCTGCCCCCTGCTCTATTTGGACAAGGCCCTGTAAGATCTGGTTCCTGTCTTCAGGGGGCATTATAACTGGTAGGGAAAACAAGACCATCACTATCAAATGATAATGACTGCATTTAAGTGGAAAGAACAGCACACACTAAGAATTCGAGGCAAAAGAAAGATCATTTCAGGGAAGCCTTCCAAGAAGAAGTATCCAAACACTACTTCAAAAGCTGGAAAATTTGAATTTTGATCCATAGGTAGGACTTCAGCAGGCATGGTGAGTATTAGGAAGCAGTCCAGAAGAAAGATGAGAGCAAAGGCTCAGGGGCAGGAGAGCTTGGGATGTATGCTGAGAACAGTGAGCAAGCCAAGATGGACTGATAAATAAAACTATGAAGTGAAGTGAAGTTTTAGTCACTCAGTCAAGTGCAACTCTTTGTGACTCATGGACTGTAGCCCGCCAGGCTCCTCTGTCCATGGAAGAGAATTGTCTCTCTCCAGGCGAGAACACTGGAGTGGGTAGCCATTCCCTTCTCCAAGAGATCTTCCTGACCCAGAGATGGAACCCTGGTCTCCTGCATTGCAGGCAGATTCTTTACCATCTGAGCCACTAGGGAAGCCACCAATATGTCTGATAGTATGAAGTATTTCTATATATCTGTATCAGAAACAGGGAAGTCAAGTGGATCAGAAGTTCAGAATTCCCTTGCCTGTATCAAGGAAGGCTTCCTAGAGACGTGGTTTATTTCTCTCTGTCTCTTAGGTAGGCCCGATGCCAAGGGGATATGATGATTAGTTTTCTTCTTTAGTTTCTTCTTTCATGATTCATCATATTGCCACCACCTACTGGGCCGCCATCAAAGCACCAGTGACTTTTCACTAGTGGTTCCCATGATTTAAAAAGCTCTCCTTTGATCAGTACGTTCTGGTGCCAGGTTGATGAGCTGGACCAGATTCCATGTGTTTGTCCAGTCCTTCCTAGCCACAGGCCTGTTGCACTCTGGCACAGAAGTTTCATGCAATACTTTCAAGAAAATTTAAAAAGAAAAAGAAAAAAAAAAAAACACTTGGAAATATTGGCTCCTGACCTTTGAAGGAGTCATTCTTATACCTGAGTAGACTTAGAAAGTAGATTAGGTCTGAGAAGAAAAAAATGGATAAGAATGGTACCATTTGCTTAAAATTCTCAGGGGTCCATAGGGTAAACCTCTTTCTAAATTTAAGTCACTAAGGACCTTGAACCTGGAGTTCTTTTGGGAGATATTTTGCAAAATAAGGAATCCTGTTGGCTTTCACTCAGGAAGGAAAGAACTCAGTTGTCTTTGATATAACCAAGGAAGAGGGAGTTCTGTATTTGTTTGTTTGCATGGACAATCCACCTACGGCGTGGCCTTGTTCGCGACATGGCTAACCTCTCTCTGGGGTCAGTGTGAATAGCCAGGCTGCAGTTGTGACCACAGACAATGGCCAGCACTGTTGGGCAGTGCCCTTTAGGCCCCAAAGGTTAATTTCATAATATTTTGTGGCATTGAACCTGCCAAAGAAAATGCTTTGTCATTTGGTGAAATGTTTCTGTATGGTGTTTTTTTTTTTTTTTTTCATGAAGAATAAAGAATAGAAATTTTTGGAAGGACATAACTCATCCTATTGGCCTTGCTAGAAAAGCTAAAAAAGCAAGATGTCATACTCTTACAAGCGTCATGTCTGAAATGTCAGTTGACCAATAATTATTCATATGCCATCACAGGGCAAATCCCCTCCCATTGTTATTCTTTTTCTCTAGACTTAGATGCTTGAAAAAAAATCCCTGGGTGGGGAAATTATATCTTTTTTTAAAGTCTGTAAATGTAGTACTATATTTGCTGAGAAGTAACAGCCCTAAGAACTGTGGGGTTTTAGGGTTTTGGTGTTTTTGTTTTTTTTTTTTCTTGCCGAAAAGTAACAGCCCAAGGAACTGTGGGGTTTAGGGTTTTGGTGGGGTTTTTTTTGTGTATGTTTTCCAATGCAATGCCAATTATGGATGGAGGTAACTTTGCTTTGCCAGTCTGCAGGTTAAAAAGGGCAGTTTCTTGGCCACTGTAGAGTTGCCAGGTAAACCTACAGGATGTCCAGTTAAATCTACATTTAAGCTAAACAGCAAATAATTTTTTAGTGTTAAGTGCATCCTAAATATTGTACTGAGATATACCAAAGTATACTTTTTTTATATACCAAAAAATTCATTGTTCATCGGAAATTTAAATTTAACTGGACATCCCGTATTCTTATTTGCTAAATCTAGCAATCCTACATTTACTTATGCGATAAAAATGCCACCCAAGGAGAGTGGGAACTTTCACAATGACTGAAATTCACTCTCAATTTTGAACCCAAACAGAACAGTATATGAGAAAGAACTGACTATAGAATCAGGTTAGTCATATGAAGGTGAAGGGGGTCCTTCCTCATTTCTTTATCTTTGTGTGGCTCTGAGGATTCATTTCTATTTCTCTCCGACATGCACTGTAGGTCGAAATCATACTTGGTAGGCCACCTGGATGGCGTCTTTGTCCCGGCTTTAACTAGATGAGCATATCAGAACAGGAGGTCCCTTTTATTTTTTATTTATTTTACAAGTTTATCTATGTATCTATGGTTGTGCTAGGTCTTCACTGCTGCTTGCAGGCTCTCTGTAGTTGCAGCAAGCCACGGCTGCTCTTTGTTGCAATGCCTGAGCTTCTCATTGCGGTGGTTTCTTTTGTTACATAGCGCAGGCTCTAGGCATGCGGTCTCAGTCGCTGCAGCGTGTGGGCTCTAGAGTGTGTGTGTTTCCGTAGTTGTGGCCCATGGGCTTAGTGGCTGAATGACATTTGAAATCTTCCCAAACCAGAGGTTGAATTCATGTCCCCAGCATTGGCAGGTGGATTCTTAACCCCTGAACCACTAGGGAAGTTTGGAGCTCCCTTTTAAATCCAAAGTGCTTGACATCTTTAGGATAGCTCTGGGCCCTCTTGAATTTTTGCTTCTACAAAATTTCTACCAGGCCTAGTGAAGTGGGTTCTTACCAAACTTGTGTCTGAGATTAATTATAGCTGTCATTTAACTGAGTGCCTTATAGATACCAGTGCTTTACCTGCATTTCCAATATCTACCTACATGGGTCATATTGCCTCTTCACAGCCCTATTAGATGGGTACTGTATTTTACAAATGACAGAATGAAAGCTCAGAAAGATGAAGTAACTTGCTGCAGGCCACAGAGCCATTGAAAAGCAGAGTTGAGATTTGCATTCAGATCAGTCTGACTCTAAAACTCCTTTGTTTAACCACTGCTCTACCACACATGTCCCTTAGATCCCCGTTCTTCCCTCCCCAGAACCCAGTTGGATTGATACTGGAATAGCATCCCTTTGTCTCCTTGGTCCTTACTAGTTGGAACTGGCCCTGCATCATCGTCAATATGTATCATGCATCAGTGCAGTACACACAGAAAGCTGGGCACTGGAAGTTGTTACCTTTGGAAGCTTCCTATTTTACATGAGAATGATTAAACCGATGGGGGAAAAAAGCCCAGGAACTTTATTACAACATTTTAAAATGTGTCATTGTTTTAATATCTTTAAAGAGCCTTAAGAGACTTTCCAGCATGAGACTGTAAATAGCTAACAGCTCCAAGATGAGCTGACATAGGAATCACATGATAGTTCCAAAATGGCCATTTGTCCAAACTCTGCAGAGCTGCCGTGGTGCTCAGCCAACTCTCCTGCAAAGGTGGAGGCCTCTGTGCCCCACCCATTCCCTCCACCCAGCTCTCCTCTTGGTAAAGAAGTAGCGAAAATATACCGCCAGACACCATTTTCTTTTTGAACCAACCCGGGCTCCTCCTGGTTCACTCCTTGTAAGAAATGATTTGTCAGCATTTTGAGCTCATCAAGTAAAATGTTTTACTTGTTCCAGCTGGGAAAATCCACAGAGTTGGCCATTCTCTTCCCATCATCTGCTGTGGCCCAGTTGTTAAGTGCAAAATATCTCTGTTGGGTGCGGTCTACACAACGGCATTTCACAAATTGTGGGTTATGGACTCAAGGGTCTGGAAGAATTTGTTTCACAGGGTCACACTCGAACACTGACTCTTTCTGGTGAAAACCTGGCCCAGCCTTCTTCCTCTGACTCTCATCCTGTCTCCCATCTTTCTTTTTCCCCAGAGTAGCGTAATGAGCTGTCTCTCTTCTTTTCCTCTGCACTCCTGTCATCTGTCTCCTTTCCCCATTCACTGTATTTCTTGGTGTTCCTGATTCTTTTAACCCCTAACTCCTCATAGTCTTAAAAACCAGGTCCATCTATCTCTCAAAGAAAATTTAAAACAAGAAATGGGACACTAGGAAAAACAATGGAGGTGGGAAGCATAATATTCTACTTTTCTTCTTTAGCCCACCACATCTGAGAAAAACAAGCTTGTTCTGTTTTCCATGGAAACTCAGGGCAGCCCCAGGCTCTCCTTCCCCCTTTATTTTCCCTCCTGACATCCATCCCTCTGTTCTTTTGTGTCTCTAACTCCTCTCCCCACTTCAGGTGTAACGAAGCCAATTTCTACACTTGGTAAATTTGCAAACGTTTTGTTTCCCTCCTTTTGGGTGGTGGAATCCTGGTGCGTGGGGGCTTTCAGGAACAATTCAGTAAGTGATAGTCGTGTGAGTATGTATGTGTGTTCAGTCCTGTCCGACTCTGTCACCCCATGGACTGTAGCCCGCCAGGCTCTTCTGTCCATGGAATTCTCTAGGCAAGGATACTGGAGCAGGTTGCCTTCTCCAGGGGATCTTCCCAACACGAGTTGGGAATCTAACCCAGATCTCTTGCGTCTCCTACATTGGCAGGCGGGTTCTTTACCACTATCACAGAAAGCTCAAGTGATAGTCTTAAAATATTTCAAAAGAAGTTCTGTGAAGATGTTATTGACTAATCTCTGCACATGGTATTTCATTTGCCTCTTTGAGGGGCTCAGCAGACAGAGCATTTGGTCCATCATCTGCTCTTCCTTGGGAACAGGAGAGGCAGCACAGGTGTAGGCCTTAGCAGATCTCCTAAATTTTGTGTTTTTGTTTCCCCAGCTGTAGAAAGGACAAAATAATTACTCCAACTTCACGGCACTGCGGTGCATATCCAATGAATTAATATTTATAAATCTGTTGAAATAGGGCTTAGCACATAGTAAGCACTGTATTAAATAAGGAAATATAACAAGGCAAAGAGCGATAAGAATATCTTTTTTCTGATTCATACATGAATAGGTGTATTCAGCTCCTTTATGACACCTTCGAGATATAAAATAAATCCAAGGACTGTAGCCTAACACACTTCATAATTTCACTCAAGGACTTTGGCAATCTGGTCATAATGTACCTCTTCTCACCTGCATTTTGGCCAGACTGATTGACTGATTATTTTCCACTCAAATTCCTTCTTCCGTGCCTTCCAGATGTGTCTAGATGCCCTGGCTGCCTTTACCTTGTACTGGCTGTCAGCATGTGTGGCCCAGTAGTATTGAGTATCTATTTAAGTGCAGAGCCTTTCTTCTCTTCTAGATCACAAGCTTCTTTTGAGGGGTGAGGACCACCTTTCTGATGGCTGTGTATCATTCTTCATGCCTTGTACATAAATGGTACTCTGTAAATGTTTTGATTGACTGATTTGAGCTTTTGCAGACTAGGAAACAGTTGGCTGAGAGTCAAGTGGCCCCTAGATGAATCTTGCCTCGAGGACTTATGGATCTGTTCTGTTGAAAGGCCAGTGCCTTCCTGCTTTGTGTTAAGACAATGAAGCCTCCCATTTTTCCAGAATGGGTCAGGGCAGACAAAGCCACTGTGAGATTGGGGTGTTGGGGGCAGTGTGCTGGGATTCAAATGTGGGACAGACGAAAGAAGAAGTACCAACAAATAGAAGGCTAAAGGCAGTGGCTTTGTACAATTACCAGGAATGCTTTTAATTAGCACCTTGAAAAAGTTTGGGTGAAAAGGAACAGTTAAAAAGTACTTTTTATAATGCAATGGCCTGCCTCCAAAAATGTTCCAACTTTGCAGGCCTAGTGGGAAAACGACTAAACACAGTTGGAAAAAAGTCACAGCACCACTACTCAAAGGTGTATAGGTTGGAGCAAAATGGAGACGTTGGCATACCCGTAAGAGGCCGTCTCTTTAAAAAAAACATAAACCAGTGGGGTGCTATTGCTCATATCCTGTGTGATTTTTGGTGGATGGATAAATAAAATTATATGAGAAAAGCTGTTTTCTAAAAGTAAATTCTGCCACTCCAGCACAATGGTATGTATGTCCACCCTTTGATAAATATATTTACACAGACTCACGTGGCCATGTAGCTAGCTCTCACATGTTAGAAAGACAGTTGGCAAAGACAGTTGGAAAAATTATAAAATGCTGTTTTTTCCCCATTTGTGGGTAGCTTTTGATGTTTGTAAATGTGTGGTTTTATTAACCTTGACTAGTAGGTATGGCAACTGTGAGAATTTCAACAAGGAAAGCAAGACTCCAGAGAGGAAAACATCTCCTGTTTCTAGGAGGCAGTTTTCCCAGCAGCCCTCAGTCCAGAAGACAAGGAGGGCCCAAGGACAAGATAAATAGCCTTCCCGACCCAAAGCAGGAACACCCAGGAGACCAGAGGGTCTGGGAGTGGGAACAGACGGGAGAGGTAGTGTGTCCAGGGGGAGGCTGGGACCAGCTGAGGGCTGGGCAGTTGGTCTTTCTGTGGCAGCTGAGCACTGCTGCCATGCAGCAGAGGGCAGGGCCCCTGAGAGGCCCAGAGGTGGGAGCCTGCCTTTGTTTGTGCCTTCATTCTTCAGCAAACCTTTCCTGCGTTCGTATAATATGCTAGATACTGGGCTGAGCCCCAGCGTGTGAGCTCACTGGGCACTGACTCCGAGGCTCTGGCGGCTAAGGGTGACGTTCCTTAGAGAACTGGGAGGTCTGCCAGGGAAGAGGCATAGCACAAACAAGAAGGTGCTGGAGAACCCATCAGAGGAAGTGATGCGCAGATGCTCTGCACCGAGAACAGCAGCCGGAGCCACGACATTCTTCTGAGAGTTCAGACCTGACTTTGTACTGTGGTATTCAGATACTCGGAGAACTTGCAGAAGGAGTTCAGAGCCCCTGCCAGCCAGGGTATGCCACTGTGAGTCTTCTGAAGCTACACAGTCAGCCAGGAGGAGCAGGAGAAGAAGCTGAGAAAAGGCGGCAGCACAGATACCTGCAATCGCCAAACCTCTTTCAGGGCCATAAAGAACACCATATCTTCATTTGAACGTACTGTCGTTCATTTGATAAGTGCTCAGCATAGCAAACTGTGCAATTTACTTACAGTCCTCTTTGGTTGGTTTTCAAATTAACCTCTTGTTTTACGTTCTAAAGTCCACTTGGATACTGCAAGCATAGACCATCAGAGCCCAGGTAGCCTGAACAGATCATCTTCCCCCAGTCTGCATGTCTGGGCAGGGATGACTCTTGTGAAGTTTATATCACCTCTCAGGTTGCTTTTGACCCATCTGCTCAGTGCTTTATCTACCTGTCCTTCACACTCTGCCCCAGTTCTTCCTTGCCTGTGCTGTATGGCCCTATTAATGTCACTGGGGACATTACCCATTCTATTTCTTGGCATTTATGGGTCCAGAGAAAACTCTCTTGTGTGCATCTGTGTGTCTCCCATAGCAACTAACACAATGCCTCTCACTCCAGTAGATGCTCAACAAATGGGTGCAAATAAATTCCATTAGTGAGACAAGGTAGTTAGGAGCAGGTATTAGCTCATCAGTGAGGGAGCAGGAGCAGACTGGTTAAGAATATAAGCATTTGAGTGGGACTGCCTGGGTTCTAATCTTGGCCTCATCACTAGCTCCATTTATGACTTTGAGCAGTCTGCCAAACCTCCCTGGGTCTCAACTTCTTCATCTTTAAAACTAAGACAACAGTAGTACCTACGTGATGAAGGTAAGGGCTAACTTAAGAGTTCAGATAAGTACCACACTTAACCCAGGGCCCAAATTCATTATCAGCTGCTGGGGTTTGAATAAAGAAAGCTAGTTCCTCTAGGTCAGGGGACCCCAACCTCTGGGATCTAACACCTAATGATCTCAGGTGAAGCTGATATAATAGAAATAAAGTGCACAATAAGTGTAATATACTTGAATCACCCCAAAACCACCCTACCCCTAGTCCATGGAAAAATTGTCTTCCATAAAACCAGTCCCTGGTGCCACAAGGTTGGGGACCACAGACCTAGGTTATGTTCTGTGAAGTCTGGACTAGAACGCATCTTCTTAGATCCCTCATGGAGTACCTTGTCTCCTGCCTTTTTTCTACACAGGGAACATGTCTGCTTCAGGGTCATATGGACCATCTTGACAGAGTATTTTTTTCCTCTACCTGTAGTCTTTGACCTATATTTATCTATTGGTGTCAGAGCAGGTATATTGTTTTCATCAGATTCTCAAAGGGGGAAGTCCATGACCCAAAATAGGTTTTAATACCACTGTGGGAGACGTTGATGATATTCTGATAAGAAGAGTGAGGAAAGTCAGAAAGTGCACCGTTATGCACACGGTGGAAATGTACACTCAGGACACACAAGTGTGGCTTCCCACGGCACTTGCCACCCTCCTGTCCCCATGAACAGACACTCCAGTTCATCTCGATAAATGTTTTAATGGGCCCCTATTGAGTGTCAGGCACTGAGCTAGATCTGGGGACCAGACCCGTGAGTGGGACATGGTTTCTGCTATGGAGGTACTTGAGGTTCTAACAGTTTCCTTTAATCTTTTATTAAACACTAATTGAATAATTTTATAGCTCATGAGTAAGTAAGACTCATCTCCCTGAGTGAACTTACTATGTGCTTAGTACTGTCCTGGACACTATTACAAGCAGTGCTGTTTGCCCCACCACTACCCAATGGAAGGAAAGAGTGACAAGCTGAAAGATGAGGTGGGGATTTTGAGGACAGTGGGGAGGAGAAGGCAGGGTCATGTCAACATGCTGAAAGCCGAGCAGTCCTTGTTCCATGCTTGATATCTATGTCTAGATAGAGGGTAGAGGACTGAAGGCTTTTTTGGTCATAAACCTCCTTATGCCTTGGCTTGGCCTGCATTCAGCTCTCATAAAAATAGTAGTAAATGTTAGGACTAGAAATAAAACGAGACACAGGTTGCCATTAGAACTTTTTCTACAACTGAATTACTTTTTCTTCAGCTGAGTATATTACATGTTGTATCAGCAAAGATCCCATCAAGAGATGGCTTTCGTTAGAATCATTCAGGAGACTTTAATGATAAAAGGAGCACTCTTAGTGGAATGGACAGGGGCTTGCGCAGGTCTGACAGGGCTAATAACAGTAGGGCTCCACTAGTACCCCTATTCCTGAAAGGATGAGGGGACAGACTGGATTCTAGAAGCAGGAGACAGAAAAGGCTGTCTGGGGGAGTCTGAGACCTTCAGGAGGTGCAGGCAACCCACAGCCCAAGGCCACTCTGCCACCTCCCGTCTCCTGCAGGTGTTTCCCAGTGGTCAAAGCCAGGAAAGGGTCCTGTTGATATGGTCCACACAGGTCCAATGCCAAAGCAAGAGACCAGGGTGAAGAAGGATGCAGAGTGTTCTGGAGGGACACCCAGGAAGGTGGCTGGCAAACATGTGTGTGCTTGATTTTAGAGATAAGGGTGTGTATTTCAACTTACCTGTTTTGGCAAGCTAGATTTTTAATAGGGTATAAAATATTTCTGCCATACTCATTACACCATCACTTTGATGATCTCAGCCATTTTTCTCAGTGCCTTACGAGTTTGGCCTTTCTTTTTGTAGGGGAATTTGTATATAAGCCTGTTCTCTTCCAGAGCATACAGAGAATAAAAATGCTACTTTTCAGAGATATTTCCCTGTACAAAGAGAGTTGTTCCATTTCCTCTCTTTTTTTCCTCTCTACCGCATTCTCCTTCTGTGCTTTGGCCAAGAGTATATTATATTTGGAGACATCTTGCCCGGTGCTTCCCAAAGCTTTCTCACCAAAGACTCCTTTGGGAATCCAACTAAATTTCCTGGTTCTCTTTTGCTTTTAATACCAATGCCCATATTACCCAACGAGGTTATTTTTATTACTTACAAATATTTTTATAATTAACTTAAGACTCAACAAGGAACCAAACCAAAGATAAACAGACCGTAATTATTTCAAGTTCTAACCACTATGAGTGGATATTAATCTCTGAAGAAGGTATTATTAAAACACAGTATAAAATTGTCACAAATATCAAAGTCATAATTGCAAAGGCATATCTGTGACTATAAAAGGCAAAATAAACTGGAATTTAAAAGGTAGTTGCTATGCCATAGTAAATATGATTGTGACACATTTCAGCACAGGATTAGAATAGGCATCTTATCTTCTGATTATTCACTAATAGGCATTCATATTACTATGATATTCAGTAAGAAACCTCTTATATCACTTTCCAAAGGTAGGTGACTTTCTAGAACAGCTGCCCTGCCTCTGCCAAGAGCCTTATAGGCGCCCAACTCCTCTATAGAGCCCCGGTTTATTCCTCCCTTCCCACATACCTTATTCATCTTTATCCAGCCTTGTTCCTCTGGCCACCCCAGCTATTTTACTGAGCTGGCCAAAATTCACTGCAAAATTTTGATCAGAACTTCACTGAACCGGGGATCAAAGACATGCTAAAGGAATTCTCATTATGGGCTTTAAGTAAATATATGTTACTCCTTAGATGCATGGGAGTGATTTCTCTAATTCTGGGGTTGCCCTCCCTGAAATTACACAGAAAAGACTATGTCTTCTCAACCCTTTTCCCTTATCTACCACCCCCAACCATTCCAACCCAGCAAACATTTTCCCTGGTGCATTGCTAAGCAGTGCTACGGTTATTCTTAAGTGCTTGAGGTCTTGTGCTGGTACTGGGCCCGTGGTCACAAAGGGGCCAGGCTGCTGGCCAGTGGACTCATTCTTCAAGCCCTTATCAATTCTATTCTGTGTGTCACAGACTGTGCTATTTGTGGCCTTCCTGAAGGGCTGTGAATAGAGGAGCATGTTCTTCCCTACCACACTTCTCTTCACCCTTCTTATGGTAATAGCACCTAGTCTGCACCAGGTCCCCAAAGTTTTCCTTTGGGGAACTGCCCCAAACGAATCTCCATCTAGTGGTCTGCATGAAGCTGATGCCACCTTCTAGCTGTAGAAGCTGACTCTGAACTTGGATCAGACCAAGCAGAGTTTTGGTGATTGGTTTAGGAATAAATATGTGACCCAAGCTGAGGATATGAGAATCCACCACGAGTTTGGGTGGAGCTACTAGAAAAGAGGAACCTTCTCTCTCTGCCGGGTCCCTCTACGTATTCTGTAAGCCTGTTATTGTTTAGTTGCTAAAGTCATGTCCAATTCTTTGCGACCCCATGGCCCACCAGGCTCCTCTGTCCATGGGATTCTTCAGGAAAGTAGACTAGAGTGGGTTGCCATTTCCCTCTTCAGGGGATCTTCCCAACCCAGAGATCAAACGCGGATCTTCTGCATTGTAGGCGGATTCTTTACCATTCAGGCAACAGGGAAGCCCTTATGTAAGCCTATAGTCACCACTTAATGGAAGTCTGCCTAAAAATGCCAAAACACTGGAACACAGAATTGGAAGATGGATAAAGACAGCTTCCCATCATCATCTAAGCACTTGGGTCCAGCTCCTTTTGGTAATGTGACCCATTAATAGACCCCACCTATTGTTTTGCCCATGATGACCATTTGAGTTGCACTCTTATCATTTCCAACCTGGACTCCTGAGTAAAACATCCACACACCTGATAATTCATCACTTCTGGGACCCCAGCCCTAGGGAAGCCACAAGCTACTAAAAAGAGTCTACAGTCAACTTGAGCTGCAGGGCCCAGAGAACTACATAGAGTATTGTTATTTTTCTTTGGTTCCAGAAAACAAAATAATGCCCATATAAAATTTTGAAAATTCCAGGAGCAGACTCAGGACTGTAATAAGGTATATTACTAGCTATGTGTGCCATCTGTGATTACATTTGTTAAAACCCTATGAGGACTAGGTTTTTACTTTAAGAGAAGCACATTCGAAATGATTTGGGGACTTATCACTTTTAAACAAGTTAATGTTAAAAATATTTTTAAATAACAGTTAAAGAGGTCAAAGTAAAAATCAATTACATATGCACACATATTTATATATGTGTGTATATGTGTAGATATATATATAATATATATGTATATTTAAGTACCCTTTAAAATCTAGCACGATGCTGGACTGTATTGGCATGAAAGACTGTATCGCCATACTCAGTGTTAATGAAACACTTGGTGGCCAAGCTGTCACTCAGTGACCGTGCCCAGCTTGGGCTTCTGCATTTTGAGAGGATGTGGAAAGCAATTGAATTGATTAAAAGCATGGAAAATCAGATCGCTGAAGAATGATGAAAGTGGGCTATTTAACCTACAGAAAGGAAGATTGAAGGGAGAAAATAAATGGTGTTTAAGTCTAGAAAGAATTCTTATAAAGAAAAAGGTGGCCGATGTTTTCCGGCTCCACTGAGTATATGAAGAGAAACTTGGTATTTTATTTGTAGTAAAGAAGGACTTTTTCAAGCAGATGAGATTCCTATTCTGGATAAAGAAATTGGACTAGGTGAACTTTAATATTTCTCTTCACTAAGATTCTGTGATTACTGGATTGAGAATTTGCCTATCAAAAGAGTTATGGAACTGCTTGGTGCCTATGTTAAAAGATAACTTGAACAAACACTGACTGGTTTAGTTTAAATGTTGTTCAGCCCAGGAGTTACTTCTAATTCTCATAATATGCCTGTGAAGAAGCAAATATTGGGTATAGACAAATAGCATATCAAAGAAAAAAGAAACCTGGTGGTCAAGAAATGATAAAACCAAGGACTTCTATTTTCTACTCCTTCATTTTTGGCATTAGAAAGCAAATGAGAATTCGTTTAAATGAGACAAATCATGGGATAGCTTAGTATTTTGCCAGTATTTTGGGAGAGGTAGAGTTAAGTATATAGGTTCCATATTGAGTCAGGAGCATTTTAATGTTGGCTCTGGTAGGTATCTGGCTTATTTCCTACACGTCTAATTTAGATTCAGACTTCAAACCAAGACTCAAGAAAATGGACTGTACTTAGGGAAACAATTCTAGTTTATATATAGAAAAGCTATTCTAAAGCACAATAGCTTTGGCATTATTACTGCCTTGATTCTAGTTCTAGACTTATTTTAAAAGTTAAGGTTAAAAAAGTGGTGAAGCCCACAGGTTGCTCCACATGGTTCTATACTGTTGGGTTGGCTGAAAAGTTCATTCGAGTTTTTCCATAAGATGTTCTGAAAATGAACTTTTTGGCCAACCTGATATTTGGGCCATTACATCAAGTTCTACTGTCTGGCAGTCCTCTGACCATACTTTTCATGCATCCACATAATCTACTAATTGGCTTCACCACTGGATTCTGCAGTTTCCTTGGCCACATTGCTTAAAGGCTACAGTCTCTGCATATTACATACCAACCGTCATTTTTCCTTCATGGAGCCCACATGGTCGCTTGCCAGTCATTTATCCAGGAGGCTTTCCAGTCTTTAAGCAAATCTCTTAGTAAGCAGAGGTTGACTAACTTCACAGTCAGTTACTCTAAATAAATTCAAATGATAATTTCTAGATTTGTAGTTTTCAGGTTACAGGGACTAACTGGGGAGAGAGAATAGCAAGTCTGCAAACCTTTTGTTGAAAGGAGGAAGAGTTTTCTGAAGCTGGTGATTTTGATAAAACAGGACCTCACAATCCCTTACCCATACCCATTTTCTGACTGAATTTTGTAGAAAGAATCAACTGAGAAATAAAACCAAGTGAGCAAACAATCCAAACACCTCCTAACAACAGCAACAAAACCTGGCTTCCAAAGGCACATTTATAGGTGGCCTTTTTTAAAAACTGATTTAGAAACAAGAAGTTAGTTTCTAAGTTTATTTCCACACTTGCCCTCTGACCTCTGTCTTGTTGAAAGAATCAGGGTATCAGATTCTCTCCCATCATCTCCTTTCAACAGAACTTACTGTATTACCCACCCACCCCCCAAATATAAATTGCTAAAACAGCTGGCTCTTTCACTCTGGGTATGCACACACAAACACAAAGGAGACACACACATATACATGTAGAATATACAGCTCTGCATATGTAAACACACACTTTGGTCATTTATTTTTTTAACAGAATAAAAGTCATTAATCAAAATACAATTCATTTTAACAGTCAAGGTTTGACACGAGATCATTATTTCAGGGAAATCCAAAGAAACTAAGCTCCCTTTCATAGCATTGTTTTCTTTCTAAACCTCTGTAGGGTGCATGACTCTTCTCCACGGAGGAAGTTGGGGACAGAGCTGTGGAGCAGCCTGGTGCCCACATGTTCAAAGATCTAGGTTTTCTTGGGGAAGGAACTTATGCCACATGCTCACTCACCTTACAGAAGAGAAGACTTTGCATCTGCTGCATTTCTAACACTAGGCTGTCTTTAGTTAACGCTAAGGCAAAGAAAACAAAAATATTTCCTCCTGTTTCTCGGAAGGTGCAGAGAAATAAAGCTAAATGTCTTTATGAAAATTGCATTTCAGTTTAGTTTCATCTGCTCTTTTCTTAAATGTTTTGTAAGCTGAGAGGAAACATTTTCAGGTCATTTCATCTAAGTGAAACCTGTCTTTAGAAAGCTTAAGAGAGTACAAGGCTTTTTCTTCTTCAGTCCATGCTGCTGCTGCTGCTAAGTCGCTTCAGTCGTGTCTGACTCTGTGCGACCCCATAGACGGCCGCCCACCAGGCTCCCCCGTCCCTGGGATTCTCCAGGCAAGAACACTGGAGTGGGTTGCCCTTTCCTTCTCCAATGCATGAAAGATAAAACTGAAAGTGAAGTCGCTCAGTCATGTCCGACTGCTAGCGACCCCATGGACTGCAGCCCACCAGGCTCCTCCATCCATGGGACTCTCCAGGTAAGAATACTGGAGTCGGGCGCCATTGCCTTCTCCGCTTCAGTCCATGAGAGATCATGAAAAGATGTGTAAAGATTTCTGCCTCTTACTGCCTAGGAAACAGAGGTGTTGAGTAGCAGACTAAACAGACGAATGGCCAAGCAAGTGAAAAAGAACCCAAGAGCTCTGTCCACAACCTGCCCATCCAGATGAGTAACTAGTTAGCTGTTTCCTGAATAACATGACCTCACTCTTGTGCTGTTGATGCAGGCTCTGCCACAAAGCCTGCCCCCAAGTTGGGTGGCCCCTTTGCCCAATCGGGGCCATCCAGCAGCTCCCATACTAGTGTGTAATCTATGACCCTCTAGCCTTAAGATGTTCAGTATATTCATATTCTCTAAGTAAAAAGAAAATAGCAACCCAAAGGAAAAATGGGCAAAGGCTATAAACTGGTGATTTGTAGAAGAAACCTGAGTATTCAACTTTACAAGTTATTGCTACTGCTACTGCTAAGTCACTTCAGTCGTGTCCGACTCTGGGCGACACCATAGACGGTCGCCCACCAGGCTCCCCCATCCCTGGGATTCTCCAGGCAAGAACACTGGAGTGGGTTGCCATTTCCTTCTCCAGTGGATGAAAGTGAAAAGTGAAAGTGAAGTTGCTCAGTCGTGTCCGACCCTCAGCAACGCCATGGACTGCAGCCTTCCAGGCTCCTCCATCCATGGGATTTTCCAGGCAAGAGTACTGGAGTCGGGTGCCATTGCCTTCTCCGTACAAGTCATCTCATTTTTGCATTAATTTTCATTTCCTTATAAGTCATTAAGGAAATAAAAATTAATGCAAAAATGAGATACCACTCTTAAACCATCAGTTTGGCAACAAACAAACAAAACAAATAACTCTACCACAACCAAAACTGAAAACTCCTAAAGTTGGTGAGCATGTGTGGAGACTGGGACTCCTTTGCTAACAGGAGAGTGAATTGGTACAGGCACTTTGAAGAACAATCTGGCAGCTTCAAGTTAAACATAGAAAGAAACACTGTGACCCAATGAATACAGTTCTGCATTTGTGCCTTAGAGACACTCTATGCTTCACTGATAAGATTATGTAGTCCCAAGAGACTATATTTATTTTAGAAAGACTAGAAGGATGCATACCAAATTCTTGAGAATGGTTGTCACCTGGAGAAGGCAAAGTGATTATGTACTTCAGCATGATATATTTTTATACATACAAGACAACAAAGAAAAAAACTGAAGAAAATATAGAAACTGTGTTATCTTTTTCTCTGTAATTTTCTATATTTAAAATTTTTTCAGAGTTAAAAAAAGAAGAGAACCATCCATGCATTTGACTAGTACTATCAGCATATTTTAGTCCTTCAATAATTTTCTGATTTGCGTCTTTCCTGTCCTGGAGCACATTGACTTTCCTTTATGATACCAACAGGTTTCACTGTGACTAATTTTCCTGCCTAGAGCTGCTTATAAACTCGTGAAGGTGGTGCTGACAAGGCCCACCAACATGGGTGTTGTAGAAGAGGCTTAGAATCTTTTTCTGTTGTTGTTGTTTTTAATAACATTTTGCAGAGCTGGAAAATAGCCTCAGGATATTTTCTAATACCTACTATCTAATATCCTAAAAATATCTAATATAATTCTTTTATTTAAATGAGGAAATTGAGGCCTTGAGAGGCTTGTTCAAAATTACTAGCTAACTAAAGGTAGAGTTGGGACCAGAATCCATGACTACTGATTTTCCAGTAACAAAAGTTTGACATGTGGAAATGAATGGAAGCAGATCCTTTCTTCAGAGCCTTCACGGTGGACTTGCAGGTACCCCACACAGGTTTAGTGTTATGGAAATGGCCATTAGACCAGCAATACTTGAAGAGACTGGAAGGAGAAAAGAGAAGACTCTGTGTGGTCACTATGACACATGAAGCAGGAAAGCGTAGAGGTGAAGGGATTTGTCAGAATTTGCAGTTTTTGCCTGGATATAGCCTGGCTCTGTTGCTTCAGGCGTTGTACCTTGGCTGTTATTTAACCCTTCTGTGCCATTGTAAACATGAGCATATTAATCAAACCTATTTCAGGGGCCAAAATGAGAGTTGAAAGAGTTAATACTGTCATCTGTGAGGATGCTGTCTGATATATGTGTTCCAGTGTTAGCTCTTATTATTACATCATTTGTAGAGCAAGGGATTGAGGAGACTGGATATTTAATTATGGTTCTGCCATCTTTTGCCTTAAACCACATACCTACTCTCAAAGCTGTCATTAGTATCTTCCTTTGTATTTGACTTGGATGAGTCTCTGTTTGGAGTTATGAAAGCAAAATTCAAAAAGGTAAGATCATTTGTTTGTCCAGAACAATGTCATAAAGGACTGGTAGTGATTATATTTTCTTTTCACTACATTTCACTTAACACTTATTCCTTTCTTTTGGTACACCTGGGGCTATTGGTGGGGGATAGTAAGCAGTGAAGTGACCGTAGTAGAAGACTCATTCCTTGAGGGGTCTTACTGTCCAATGCCCAAATTATTGTGGTATTCTCTAATCAATTACCCACAGGTTCTTGAGGTTTTTCAAGAGGTAAATAACCACCCCGTAAATTCCTACAGTCATCTTGACAGAAGTACCTTGAACTTTAACCTAAGATGATGACAGAATTCTACTCGCTACCAAATTTGTATTTATTACTTGGAAGAGGTTTCTAAGTTCTAAATCAGATTCTCTTCCTCTTATTTTATTTTTTATTGAAACTCCTGTTGTTGTACATGAATCCTTACATGCCTTTCAGACTCCAGTCTGTTCACTGGTGGGGAATTTATTCCCAGGGTTTGCAGGAGAGCTAACCATATCTTTCTTTATGACTAGTGCCTCTTAACCCAAGAATGTAGTTCTTAAAAGGTACATTTTTATAGAGTAGAAGATTACAAACTTTTTTATAATGGTTGAAAAAATCTTGACAAATATTACAGTAAGCTTTCTCATCTAGCTCAGAAAAAGATTACTCTCCAAACCTGAGATAAATTCCTTTGTCAAAGTTACAAGAGGGTGATTTCATTTGTAGTTATACTTACTAATTTATTCCACAATTTGGGTGTTAATTTTGCTGTCAGATGAATACAATCAACTTTTGGACTCAATTTCTTCCTGTGCAGGGGAGAATTTCTATACCAAATTCCCACTTAATTGCCTCTCTTGCACACACCCACATCTTATTTTCATTTGTGCCTTGCCTAGCCCATCATAACCTATAATTGTCTAGCTAAATAATGTTTTTTTAAGATCTGATGCTTCCAGATACCAAAATGATTTAGATTTAAAGCTACAGGGAATAGTTTATTGTTAGGTAAGGCAAACCTGAAATACTTTGAATCCTTGGAGCCTTAAATCCCTTTCATGACAGAAGACTGACACTGACCGCAGTTTGTTCAGTGTGGAAGCACATGCTGAGTCATTTACAGTGTGCAGCTTTGTGGAAGTGGTGTGCAGTCTTGCATCCTATGGGTATTCCTTCCCCTTTTGCCATTGTTATCTTGGCCTGGAATGTCCATTTTCTTTTGATGCCCAGCCTTCTGCTATGTACTGGTTGCCATTCCATCAACCATAGTTCTTCTCTTGAGTTTTTAAAAACATCACATGTCTGAGTTCTTTCCCAGACCTGCTGAATCAGAGATGCTAGGGGTCTGAGCAGGGGTATTTGGATTTTCAGAAACCTCTCTGGGGCATTCTGATGCTCAACCAGAACTGAGAACTACTGTCTCTTTTAAAAAAAAAAAAAAAATTATTGCCTTATGATGTTGCTTCTGTACAGCAAAGTGAATCAGCTGTATGTTTACATATATCCCCTCTTTTTTAGATTTTCTTCCCATTTAGCATTAAGTAGAGTTCCTTGGGCTAGGTTCTCATTCGTTATGTGTTTTACACATAGAATCAATTGTGTATGCATGTCAATCCCATTCTCCTAATTAAACCCCTTCCACACACACACACACTTTTCCCTTTGATATCCGTACATTTGGAGAACCACTATCTTATTGCCTAGGTTAAAAATCTTTTGCTTACAAATAGTTGAAACCCACTCAAACTGTCCGTAACAACAACAGCAACAAAAAAGAGAAATTTACCATAAGAAAGCAGGAGAGTCTTGCGGAACCCAGGTGCGTGGGATCTACATGGACTTCTTAAAAAGACGCAATCCTGAAACTGGAGCACTGACAAGGACCCAGGGAAGCTAGTCCTCTCTTCCCATGCATCCCTCTGTTTGCCCAGCTCCTTTCAGATCTTGTGATCTCAGAGCTGTACTTCGCTCTGTATGTCTGCTTCTTTCTTTTTCTCTTTCTTAGTTGGCCTCTTTCACCACTAAGTAAACACATGTCCCAACATGGTAGCCTCCTCAGTACCCAAAACTATATGTCCTCAGTTCAGCTGACCCATCTAGGTTGACTGGCATCTTTCAGTCTAAATTCCTATGAGAAGATCAGATTGGCCAAGGACCGGTGATGTGTCTGCCCTTACCAATCAGATAACATGGTTCAAACATAGTTGCCAAAGGTCCACCCTGTGTGAGTTCAGAATGAAGGCTGTTCAGATATCTCAAACTATTTATCTACTTGCCATATTCTCCATACTAAATCACTTTATTTTTTATTTCAGCTTTATTACCAATATTTTCCCATTTAAGGAAGTTGAGTTGCAACAATTTCCACATATCGGGGTGTTTTAATTTTGCAGATGCCAAACAGTGAATGTTTGGCTATTCTTTATCCCTTGTTCTCCCTTTTATAAATATGCATCACTTTAAATGTTGAGAAAATTGGAGCCTTGGGAAATCTGCTTCTCCTAAGTAGTAAAAGTCGAAAAGTAGTAGAGTAAGAGCAACTGAATGGCACAGTTATTTTCTATAATATGCATAATGTTAATCATCAAAATAAAGAATGTTTAAAGGCATAGAGTTAGTTCAGCACAGACAGTGCTGAGATGTGACCTTATAATGATCTTTCGGGGAAGGCAATGGCACCCCACCCCAGTACTCTTGCCTGGAAAATCCCATGGATGGAGGGAGCCTGGTAGGCTCCAGTCCATGGGGTCGCTTAGAGTCGGATACAACTGAGCGACTTCACTTTCACTTTTCACTTTCCTGCATTGGAGAAGGAAATGGCAACCCACTCCAGTTTTCTTGCCTGGAGAATCCCAGGGACAGGGGAGCCTGGTGAGCTTCCGTCTATGGGGTCGCACAGAGTCGGACACGACTGAAGCGACTTAGCAGCAGCAGCAGCAATGATCTTTTACAGAAAAGTTTCCTGCCTTTTCTTTGTCAACACAAGGGCTTAAAAAAAAAAAAAAGAGGAAATGCTTTTAGGAGGAGTAAAACATAGAGCCTGGCAAAGGATTAGTATTCAATAGTATTTTACCAATAGCATTTGCTTAGAAATATTTATTAGAAATAACTTCCAGGCAGTATTGAAACATTGGACTAAGTTACCAAGGAAAGTAGGTAAGATTTTATTCACTCCTATTTTAATCGTCCTATGAGCATCTTACACATATGGAATAAACAAAGATACCCGTAATATTTGGCTCTCTATGAAAACAGAGTTTGTTAGAGGAAGTAAAATACAAAAACAGTGGATAACACTCTTACCTTTGGTATTCAGAGATCTCCACATGCTCTGACTTGTCCCATCTTATTTTTACAGGGCAAGAAAAAGGAATAGGGTTCACTGTCTCTGTTTTACTTCTGAGTAAACAGAGGCTCAGTCATTCCTACAATTAAAGATTCTAATTTCCCTAATTTCTCCTTCAGGGAAGGTACACAACAACAATTTCCACATATCACAGTGACTTAATCTTGCGGGTATCACTAAGATGAACTAAGCAGATAGAATGTTAAGAGAGAGCACAGTGTTAATGTGTAAATTAGAATTAAATTTGGTCTCTTTAAAGGGCAACAAGAACCAAGGTGACTGTATTTCAGTAAATTATAATGCAAAGAAAATTCACAGAAGTATATTTGTGTTAGTGAATGTTGGGCTAGGAAAGGGACTTTTCTGGTGGTCCCATGGCTAAAACTCCATGCAACTGAGCACATGATAGGAGAGCTAAAAACTGAAAGTAATAGTTGATAAATGTTACTGTATCAGAGTAGCTTCATCATTAGATGACACTGTGTCACTTAGAGCATAACTGGCAATTCCTGGAGCATATCTTACAGTGTTAAAGCAGTAAGCATCTTCATAAAGCTTTGCAGAAGTCTCAGCTTTAACATCTTTAGTCAAAGGTGAAATAAAAACAATCTGTAAGTAATGTTTTCAAGTAATTTGTAAGCTTATGATAAATACTGTGTTATCTGGGATTTTTTGTTGTAAGTAGCAGATTCAGTGGAATCTATTGGGTAAAATTAATTGGGTAATTGAGATCTAAGGGGTAAATCTAACTCCGTTTCCAGTGATGTCATCATTGTTTCTTCTGATATTTCCACCTCTCTGCTCTGCCTTTCTATTCTCAGCAGGTTTTGCCACATGATGACAAAGCAGCTTCCCTGGTCCTTATCACTTAGGATATCAGAAAGCATGAGGTCCTTTTTCTTTCTGCTTGTAAGTCATTAACCCCCCCAACAGAATCCAATTGGACCGCTAGATCACCTGCCTACCCCCTAGACAGGGAGGCAAGAGGCCTAAAGTTGGGGCTGAGTAGTTCTCTAAAGAAAAGGAAGGCTTCTGTTACCAGAAACAGGAGAAGGAGGTGTTGAGTAGGCAGAAAGAACAGATGTCCACCCATACATTACACAATTGCCCGTTAGGCACTTTCACATCCTTGGCAAAAAAAAAAAAAAAAAGCCTTCACTAATAAAAAAAAAAAAAAAAATGACAGCTTGAAATATTGTAAGTAGTAAAAGAAAAAAATGTGTGAGTCCTTTTTAATATTCTCTCCAGTGCCCCAGGGTTACAACTAATTATTACTTTCTCTTTGCTTGTAAATATTTGCTTAGCCCTCTGCTCTGTTATTCAGTTATCTTTCTTCTACAGATCTGTCTTCCTGAAATAGGGTATGAACACTTGGAGAGAAGAACTTTGTCTTTTATCTGTTAATGCCCAGTGCCTAGTTCAATACCCGGGACACAAAAGCCACCTGATGGTTTTAAAATGGAATTGGATCCTATCTAACATCTATCTGTTATATGTACTGCTTAAATTAGGAAAACAGCAATAATAAAAATTTTGCTAGACTAGGGCTTTAGGTCACTCCTCCCCAGGGAAACTGAAATGGCTCATCTGATTGGTGAGTCTGGGATGAGGAAGGAACTGCTCACATTCAAGTAGGTTCTTCCCCCAGCCACAGAGGCATGGAAGCCACTGTCTGATCCACTTTGGAGGCACCCGTAGTTGCTGTGCACCCAAGCCCTGTCTTTCACCTGCCCTGTTTCTTTTGATGGGTTCAGAATTCAGGTGCAGAAAGAGTGTATAATCGATTCAGTGGTCCTCTCAAAGAGTTTAGAAAGACCCTGTGTTTGTGTTTAGGTATGTGCAGAGAATGGATTTAAAAATAAGTATCTTGGTATTTTACATATTAATTATTTATATCCCATCATTTTGCAAAACAAATGTAAGATGGCTTCAACTTTGGCATGCTAATCTAATCCATGACATTCAAAAGCCACAAGGGCAGATAAGGAATTTTCTAAGATACCCTGAAGCACTACTTCACCTATATGATTTCTTAGCCTAGATTATAATCAGGAAGGCACTGATCCCTTTTACTGTTGTTGTTTTTAAGCAAAAAGGATCCTATTGCTCCTCCCCTCTTCCTCCTTACGGTGAAAAGCTCCACCAGCTCCCCCATCTCCAAACCAGAAACCTGGAATCAGCTGATTTCTTTTCCTCCCTGCTGCCCTTCCCCATAAATATCCACTCTATCATCAGGATTTCCTCCTCGACACCTTTCATATCCAATGTGTCTAAGTTCACACATTGGATTTTCTTTCTCCTGGCCCCCATCCGGTATTCCCCTTTATAGACCTTCTTTTCCTTTTCTGACTGTGGCCAAAGTGTTCCTTCTAATGTAACAGTGTGATTGTATTACTCTTGCATTTGAAATCTCTTTACTGCCTCTAGGATTTAGTCCAAACTCCTTAGCATACATACAGGGACTTGAAGGATCTGGCAGCTGCTGAGTTCTCCAGCCATGTCTCTGAATGATTTCTCTCTCAGTCCCGTTTCTCTCATCACCCCTCCTCCTCCAAAACACATACACTAGAGCCATTGTGAAGTACTCAAAGTACCTCTTATGGGCTAGGCTCATTCACATTTCGGGGTTGCTTTTGCTGCTCTTCTGCCTATAATTTACCCCCTTCCAGTCTCCTCCTGCCCCCAAACTAGCTCAGCTTTCAAGACTCAACCCAAGTGCAACTTCCTCTCTGAAGTCTTTTTGACAACTCACCCTCAGGAAAAATCAAGCACTCTCTTCCATGTGTCTCCTTCTGTGTCTTGTAATCTCTAACACATTTTTTTCCATCAGCTGTCTGCAATACTCTGCCTCCTGTAGACTGAAAAGATCCTGGGGACTAAATCCATGTCGTGATCCTTTCGTTATCTGACACTTTAGCAATGTCCCGTGAATGTTTGTTGACTAAATGCATGTTTCTATGCATGAAAGAACAGTTCAGGAATTTTTATTAGCAGTGTTCCTTTACTTCCTGTAACTTTGAGAATATAGAATTAGCTGCTCCCCCAAAATGGTTGGGGAGGGGGACCTGTATTGTAAAGAATTGGCTTTAAGAAGCAGCCTTGTGAAAGGCAGCAGGCTCTGCCTACAGTAATTTCAGCTACTGATGTTAGCAGCCTTTGTTCCTTGTAGGGTTCAAAGAACTGCTGGCCACTTTTGGTCTTTATCTTACAAACACCCACACACAGAAAGATTGCATGGGAAGCCAAGCACAGAATATCTGTGTATATTGAGAGAGAACTTAAAAGCTTTTGAGCACCTCATCTTTCTGGAGTATTTTAAACATGCATCTCTCAGGCATAGGGATGGAATAAATGAATTGGCTCAAAATTCCATCCAGGTTCTGAAAACCAACAGGGCAAGAGGGAAGTTGAGATGCAAAGATGGCTGGTAAAGTCAGCAAGGATTTACTCAGTGACCATTGCTTGGCTCGTGCTATGGGAGGGAGGGCACAGACCAAAATTAAGTAAAAAGAACTTTTCTCAAAGAGGTAACAGTGCAAAGTCATTAATGTTACTAAAATAAATATACCTTCTGTGATAGGTTCTAATGAGAAATGTAGACTTTTTTTTTTTTTTTTTAATTATATAGCAACGTAAAGTACTTTGGGGCTTCCCAGGTGGCTTAGTGGTAAAGACTCCGCCTGCCAATGCAGGAAATGTGGGTTCAATCCCTGGATAGGGAAGGTCCTCTGAAGTAGGAAATGGCAACCCACTCTAGTGTTCCTGCCTGGAGAATCCCATGGACATAGGAGCCTTGTGGGCTACAGTCCATGGGGTCTCAAAGAGTCGGACACAACTGAGCATGCAAGCACTGTACACTGCATAAAATACTTTGCAAAGCCCAGACTGTTTTCTTACAGTTTATAATGGTTGAAAATTGAAGAGTTCAAGGGATGCTCATGTTCTGAATCAGAGGCTGTATGTTGGCCCACTGGACGAGAGTCATACAAAATTTTCAAATTCAAGAATTTTTTTAAATAAAAATTAAGATTTCCTACTTGTGGTTTCTTGGGGGAAAACTGTACAAACAGTTTTGGATACGTGGTTTCTTGTAAAAACACAGAGTATATTTAGCTCTATTGTGAGTTCCTAGGCATAATGCATAGGTTTGTTAAAATCAGCCCCATCCCCAAAAGCAACTGAAAATTAATATTGCCTTTGTTTCATGGTTTAGATTTGAGATCAACAAACACTTTCAGTAAAGGGCTAGATAATCAAAGTTTCAGGCTTTTCATTGTAAATCATGTGGTCTTTGTTGTAGCTGCTCAACTCTGCCATTGCAGTGAGGAATAAGCCATAGATAATATCTGAACAAATGTGCATGGCTGGGCTAACCTGGTGGCTCCGCAGTAAAGCATCTGCCTGCAATGCAGGAGATGCAGGAGACTGGGTTCCATCCCTGGGTTGGGAAGATCCCCTGGAGGAGAAAATGGCAAACCACTTCAGTATTCTTGCTGAAAGAATTCCATGGACAGAAGAGCCTGGAACGCTACAGTCCTTGGTGTTGCAAAGAGTCAGACACAACTGAAGCAACTGAGCATGCACATGCGTATTCCAATAAAACATTATTCACAAATACAGACATTTAAATTGTGTGTAATTTCCATGTCACAAAATATTGTTTTTCCTTTGTCTTTTTTTCCCCCAGTGATTGAAAAATGTAAAAATTATTCTTAGCTCGTGGACCATATGAAAATAGGAAGCAGACCTCACTTGGCTCTAGGCCAAATGGCCATTCGATGATTATCATTAAAAAATTTTTGCTCTTAGGCTTTTTAGTCCTAACTAGACCAAGAGGAACAAGTTAGGATATGCTGTCCTCTATAGAGTGCCAGGGAATTGTCCGTTCCTCACTTCTTTATACTCAAAAGAAGCTGGGTCGATATTCCACTTGAAGATAGAAGAGCCAAGTTGCTCACCTCAGAGGCTAGTCTGCATTTCAGACAGCCCAAGTGAAGAGTGAGGCTTGTGTTTTCCACGAGGAACTCTATCCCTTCAGCATCTGTATCCCAGTCATACTTATGCATGGAAAAGGCTAAGTAAAATTTATTAATATCCTAGCTAGAAAGAAAACTATAAAATTACACATATATGCAAGCTTGTGTGTATCTGCAGTTCAAAGTGTAGTCAGCAAAAAATGCATGCACGCTATTGCACTGGGAGGAAACCAGTGTCTTTGAAATCAAATACCCTGCCATTGGCATATTCAGGCTTGAAACCCGGCTGCAGCTTTTAGCTTCCACCACATGTTTACATTGGAAATCTCTCTGTGCGCATATAGAGTTTGTTCTCTTATGAAATCATGTCTCTCGGGAAGGATAATTTAAAGCCATTTCCGTTTGTTATGTCTGAGCTGAACTAGACTATTAGGGCTTGTTAACGCTGGATAAACTTGAGCCCTATAACTGCCTTCATCTGCAGATTATAGAATCTGTCCAACAAATTGCATTCTGATGTTTTCAGATGAAGGCTAAGCAAGCAGGGGCCTTTTAATTTATATTCTATCACCATGGTTGTCTGAGGAATCATGGTTTTGCCTTTCATGCCTACTTGGTAGAGTATAGATGATATAAGTCTTGAATGGGCCAAATCCAGAAGTAATTGAGACACAAAACTCCCATCTGCTCCAGCCAAGCAAGAAAGGCTGGCAGTCAGAAAACTGCTGGCTAAGCATCTTTCTTCAGAGTATCTCCCTCCACCCCCAGTCTCAGCATAAATCAATGTTAGGTCCACTGGAATATCGTGTGTGGTCTGCATTTAGAAATTTCATTTGAAAATTATATCGTGGCAACCATGAGACAGAAGGATAAAGTAAAACAAGTTTTCTTTAGGCTCGTGTTAAGTAAATAGAATTAAGTGAAGATAGACGGTTTCCCTGATTTAGCGAAGGGGAGGTGATGGCTGCCCCAGGGATCTCACTTGCTCCGCCTTCGTTCATCAAGCCCACAGAACACACTTACTGTCATGCTCCTCTTTAAGCATTTGGCTTGTTGTCATTCTCTTTCTTAGATACTGGGATATTAGAAGGTGAAAATTGCTTCTGTTTGACTTCTTTTTAAAAAAAGTTTAGCAGAACTGCAGGACAGCTTCAGTAGCATCTTCAGTAGGATGGCACTGGGCAGCAGTGTGACCATGCAACATGGTGTCTCTAACTCAGTCTTGTTAACAGTGTCTCTGCTGAGTTCAGTTCTCTCCAATAAACTTGTAGAAGGCACCATCCTAAGCCCGACGGTTGGTGACAGGGGTGGTGATGGGATATAGAGACAGTTAAGACATGGACCCTCTCAAAAGATGACTGTGGATATGAATCACCTTTATCAGGACCACATTCAAAGAATGCCAGAAATGAAGGGCAGATACTGGAGTATAAAATTTAAATGGGGTTTTGAATAGGAAATCAGGTTTTAACCAGCAGGAGGGAGAATCTTCTAGACTAAGGGAACAACATAAAATTCTGAAAGTAGAAAAGTTCAGGACGTGTTCAAGGAGTGTGGGAATAAGCCCTCTCCAGACTTCCTTCCTTCCCTCTTTCCTTTATTCAGTAGTTATTTAATGAATACCTGGGGGAAACCAAATAGACTTGGCCCCTGTCTGTACAAAGCTTACAATCTAGATAGGAGACAGCGATGACTCAGGGAAACCCAATGTGAATGACAGACTGTAGCTGTGATCCCTGCCTCCAAGAAGAGGGCTGCTTTGGCTAAGAGAGCATTACAGGAGAATGCAACATGCTTTTTGGAGAAGTTTAAAGGGGTAATAGGCACTGATTTGTTATTGTTATTCAGCCACTAAGTTGACTCTTTGCAACCCCATGGACTGCAGCATGCCAGGCTTCCCTGTCCTTCACTATCTCCCAGAGTTTGCTCAAACTCATGTCCATTGTGTTGATGATGCCATCCAACCATCTCACCCTCTAGTGCCCAGCATCAGTCCTTCCAGTGAATATTCAGGGTTGATTTCCTTTAGGATTGACTGGTTTGATCTCCTTGTAATCCAAGGGACTCTCGGGAATCTTCTCCAGCATCACAATTCGAAAGCATCAATTATTCAGGTTCTCAACCTTCTTTATGGTCCAGCTCTCACATCTGTATATGACTACTGGAAAAACCATAGCTTTGATTGAAGACACTGATTGGAAGGGATCATTGCATGAAGTAGGAGTGTACAAAGCATGTTCAGGAGACCCCGAGAGTGAGGCTATGTATATTGTTCGATGCGGCCCCCAGAGAGACAGGGGATGGAATGGCCTTCTTGTCTTTGTTCTAAGAGCAAAGGAAAACTATTGATTTGCTTTGAGCAATGAATGCAATGGCATGATGAGATGTATTTTTTTGGAAAGATCACTCTGGCTGCAGTGTAGAGACTGAATTAGAGATGTTGGGAGAGGGTGGAGAGTTTTCCTGGATGGCAGATGCAGTTTTCCAGAGGGAATGTTACTGGTTGTTTACTCTGGGGTAGTGCTAGGGAGATGAGAAGAAGGAAATGATTTTGAGGGCTGAAGATGAGCTTGGCCTTGGAGACATTGATTTTGAGATGCCTGTAAGACACTGAGAAGATAGACCAGAAAGTTATGCGTCTGAAGCTCAGTGAAAACATCTGGACTGAGAGACGTATTTGAGAGTCATCTCCTTATAGATGGAAATTGAACCATGAATGCAGTTAAATGCTTAATTGAATGGATGATAGAATGAATAAATTAATAAATGAGACTGGGAGAGGAGGGAGCACACAGGGTAAGAAGAGGGGCCAGCAACTGTGTGATGCTGTGTTTCTGTAACTGTCATTGTCACTTGTGAGGATGCCAAGGTAAGCTTCTGGTTCCATGGTTAGCTCTCATGCCTCACATGGACATATTTGGAGAGCTGACAAGAACCACAGAAGTGACCAGGCACCCTCTTTCCCATGAGGAGATGCCTCTCCTAACCCTTCCAACTTACAAGTGGGCAGGCTCCAAGAGTTCCCAGAGAAGATGGTTGTTTGGGTTGTAAAACTTCCCAGAAGAACAGCCTCGGTTCCTAGGCTGATGCCATCAATGATCTGAATTGATCAGGGTCCTTTCTATGAGACACTATGTTCACGAGGACCTTAGGGGACCAGGAGAACTTTGTCCTGGTCTTCTTGCCTTGGGTACTCTTGTGGGGAGTCTTCCCTACTCTCCTCCCATCCCACTTGCCAGGCACTAAGAGACAGAACTGTCTACCTAGTTGTCATCGGATGGGGTTTGGGCTTCAGAGAGGGAGTTTCAGGGGATTCGGGGATACCTACAAGCACAAGCTCCCTGAGGGTTTTCTAGGTCTGCCCCTGAATCCAGTCTCCCCTTTGTCATCTTTTCTGAGGACCCCTAGGGTTGGCCTGCCTGTGTCTCTTGCTTTCACCACCAGCAGATGGGGATCTGGTGGGTTGAGGAGGAGGGATATGACGGGGAAGGTGGGCTGGCAAGGCTTTTCCCCATGTTTAGCCTGCAAGGTGTAGTCATAAAACTTCTCATCCTACCAATTCCTGAAGCGAGCGCACAGTTCCTTGGAAGTTTCTGAGGGTTTTTATGACTCGCAAAGTCGGAGAGCAGGTTAAGAGCCAAAGCAGCCCCCTCTGGGCCTCCTCTCCCAGCCTCTCCTTATTTTGTGTTGTTCTCCTTAGATACCTATCCCAGTTTCTGAGATCAGGCCTGGTGTACACCTTGTATCTTGGCGTTATTGCCAGTCACACCTCCTTACCCTTTAAAATGTTTAGAAGATAAATTATGGCCACCCTATTTAACCTCAAAGAGAAAGAGAAATTGATGTCTTGATGGTAATGGTGGGTTCACAAAGGGCTGAAATCACCTTTATCTGTATTTTAGTGAGCCAGCAGCATAGCTTTTTTGGTATTTCATCCCAACAGCTGGACTGGGCCTCTGCATGTGTCAGTGTAGGGGTTGGGGTTCTGGAAGGGAGGGTGCATGGGAAAGTGCTGGATCTGGTGTTGGGTGCTGCCGCAGAGATTAGCCTGCCCTTTTCTCTTGTCCCTCCCTGACCACTTCTGCCCATGGGAGATTCAGATTGGCCCTTGAGGAAGATGAGCGTAAAGACTAGGGTTGAGAAAAGTGGGTTTCCAAGCAACTATGGGGGTCAACAGTGGAGAGGAGAAAAATTTAGAGGCAGAAATGGAACCAGGTTACAACAGAACAAAGCGTAGGGGTTGCAGTGGGCCAGCCTGTCTGATTGTTGTCTGGTTGTTGCAGCAGGGGGTGGGGAACACAAAATTGTCAACATTTACTCATAATTTTTCTCTAGAATAGTTGCCACTTTGGGGAAATGGTTCAGGAAGACCATCCCTGTGTCCACATAGCTGTGCTTCTATTATGAGGTTTCTGGGCATCTCAGGCCACCCAAATGGAGTAACCCACCCAAGTCTGTGGGTCTCTAAGGGATGTATTTAAATCACATGTACTCAATGTAAGAGCCATCCGTGATGTTAAACCAACCAACAAACAAACATCTGGTCCTTTCTCAGTGCCACTTCCATGCAACAAAAAAATATTTAGAATTGTTGACTATAGGGGTAGTGTTTTCTCAACAAAGAGATTACTTGTAAAGTAACAACATTGGAAAAAGAGCCACAGTCACTACTATTTTTGGTGCTACATGGCGATCTGCTTATAATAACCTTTGCATCTTTCTTTGATGTTTTAAAATAGAAAAATGAAGTTTGTTGCTTCTGGGCATTCAGAAAGTCTGAAAACCTTATGCTGTCTGATAGGGAAGACAAATCAGTTAAGTCCTTGGGAATCTGTAGGCCAGCCTCTGGAATCACTCATGAGTTGAGGAAGAAAAGGAAAACTCAGTGGTGGATTCGGGACTGAAATTTGAATTCAGAGCCCCATATCAAGCTTTAAGTTCCAAAATGCCTTTGTGTAAGCCACATGGTCTCAGCGCGACTCAGTTTCTTTTTCTGTAAAAGTAGAAGGTAATCCTAGTATTAGAACTAGTATCTCAGTACCTTTCAGCATTTAGGGAAAATTCCAGTGAAGGACATGAGCTCTGATCGTGTAGCAGACCATGGTGTACAGTGACGTGGGCTCGTCACTGGAGGGGTGACCTTGCTCAGGAATGGTAGAGATGACACTCCTGCTTTGGTGGGACTAGTGCAAATATGCTTTTGCATCACATTTTTATTTTGTCTGTTTTTAGAGAAACACTTTTTTTTTTTTTTAATTCTTTGCATTGCATAAAGAAAATGTTAATATAAATCTTACTGAGTGGTAATTTAGTTCCAATAATTCTGAGTCAGTTCAACATTCATAAGTAAAGAATAACATTATTAATTAAAGTGGCTATATATAATATTTCATTAAATAGATGTGCCATAGCTCATTTATGCATTTCCCAATTATTGATCATTTGGGTTTTTATGGTTTTGCTTTGGTTTTTTTCACTATCACAAAAAAGCATTGTAATGAATATCCTATTATAGATTTCCAAATTTGTCTAATCATCTCCTTAAAATACATCCCTGAGTGAAATCAATCATGAGTATTCATTGGAAGGACTGATACCGAAGCTGAACCTCCAATATTTTGGCCACCCGATGCAAAGAACTGACTCATTTGAAAAGACCCTGATGCTGGGAAAGATTGAGGGAGGGAGGAGAAGGGGACCACAGAGGGTGAGATGGTTGGATGGCATCACCAACTCAATGGACATGAGTTTGAGTGAACTCCAGGAGTTGGTGATGGACAGGGAGGCCTGGCGTGCTACAGTCCAGAGTTGGACACGACTGAGCGACTGAACTGAACTGACTGAGTGGTATTATGGGTCATATGTGTGTTTCTATTTTTATGTGAACTGCCAGACTACCTGTGAGGAGGGTATCGGTTCACATGCCTGCACTGGGGGATTGTATTTTCTTTCAATCCTTGTGACTCTCATATGAAAATGATATCTCGTTGCTGATTGTACTTGCTTTACTTCGGCTCCTAGAGAGGTTGAGCATCCTTTGTGTGTATATCGCCTGTTTGTATTTTTCCTATTGTGAATGGCTTGTTTAGTCCAGACTGGAAACTCTGGGAGGGCTATGGTCTGGTTGGTCCAGGGAATGCAGGATGTGGGCTATAAATTATTCTTCAGTTAGATGGCATGATATGAAAGCTTACAGTAAAAAAATTTTTAAAAACCATTAGAAGGATATTTTCAGAGTATTGCATGTTTATGATAAACTATGTCATGGAGTTTAAGTATCCTTAACAAAAGGAGAAATTCACAATGCTAATTGGAGAGACCAGGCCCAGGGAAGGTGGGACAGGACTGTGTCCCTCTGCTGCCTGTCTGATAGTAGTGACGGAATTCTTGGAAACCTCTCCAAATTCACACCACCCCGCAGAGGAGCCGCTGCAGCAGCCAACTGTACCCCACTTGCTCACAGAGGCCATAAGCCTGCCTCTCCAAATTTTATGATGCATCTGAAATGAAGTTTAACTGCATCCTCCCCACCCAACTCACAAAAAACCACGGTAGGGGAGGAAAGAAAAACAGAACCCACCAAGAGGAACCGGCAGACCTGTCCAAGGGTGGGGACTTGGCTACTCCATGGGGCAGCGGGAGAGTAAACGACAAAAGACATAAAGCACACCTCGCTTTAATCCCTTCCATCCGCCCACAGTCCCCAGAAAGCTCATAAAGCCTCCCTTTCTGGGTGATTGGATTCCTTTAGCTCAGGGGCAGGCAGGGTGTTTTTCTTGTTTGGACGGAGGGCAGAGAGAGGGAGGGGGCTGGTTGAGGAAAAGGAGAATGGCCATCACTGGGGGAGAATGAAAACCAAGTCCCCCACTTGCTTCAAGGTGGTGAGTGGTAAACACAAACAGCTGCTGCCTGCAAACACATGGGGGCCAGGCAGCCAGGGCAGTCAGCTGCTGTAAGTGGGACCCAGCAGTTCCTAGAGGCAATTACCTCCCTCAGAAACCATGCCTATCTGCGAAATGTGGTTTTTTTTTTTTTTTTTTTCCTTTTTTTCCACCTTTTGAGGGCTCTTCTTGGCTAACTCAAAGAAATCATTTTGAATGCTGCTGGCAAAAATGTTGCCGAAAGTTGTGTGTGGTGGGTGGTGTGTTTTTTCTCTCTCTAAAAAGAGTAGTTGTTCTCCTCTGCCAGCATTTAGAAGCTGGAACTGTCTGTTCTTTTTGTTTGAAGTAGAGACTTTGGAGACCAGTCCTTTCAGAGACCAGAAGAAAGAGAAAGAAAAAAAAAAAAAAGAATCCTCTGGTTTGCCTTTGGCCTGGAGACTTTTCGCTTGTTTACTTTTGACCTTTCTCCCTATTTGCAGCCTACACAGGAATCCTGGTCAGCCTGGGCTGGGCTCCGGGTCTCGAACAACAAACTCTCAAACAATCCAAAAGAAAAATTATTTGGCACTCAAAGAAGCTCCTAAAGTTTGTCTAGGCTTGCTCGTTTTTAAACTCCTAATGAACGCGGAAGAGAAAATGCACTTACTTGTTCTTTATCCTGTGGCCCACCTCCCTCCTAAGGCCTTCTCTTATTCCTCCTCACTCAAGTCTCCCCCAAAACACACTCCTCAACAGAGCTGCCCTTTGGACTTCTCCACCTTCATAGGTGCCACTCTCCCCCCCTCCGCCCCCGGAAGCTTTCTTTCCCATCCTTGGCTGGTGAAGTCCTCCTGGTCATATCCAGCTGCCCTAAATGCACTGAGCTCAGCTGATAAAGCATCTGCCTGCAATGCGGGAGACCTGGGTTTGATCCCTGGGTTGGGAAGATCCCCTGGAGAAAGGAAAGGCTACGCACTCCAGTATTTTGGCCTAGAGAATTCCATGGACTGTATGTATAGTCAACGGGGTCACAAAGAGTCAGACACAACTGAACGACTTCCACTTCACTTCACTTCCCTTCCCTTCCATTGGCTGACGGCTTTGAAAGCAGGGCCTAATCTTAGGTGTCTAGCATTCCAAATCCTGAAAGATGATGCTGTGAAAGTGCTGCACTCAATATGCCAGCAAATTTGGAAAACTCAGCAGTGGCCACAGGACTGGAAAAGGTCAGTTTTCATTCCAATCCCTAAGAAAGGCAATGCCAAAGAATGCTCAAACTACCGCACAGTTGCACTCATCTCACACACTAGGAAAGTAATGCTCAAAATTCTCCAAGCCAAGCTTCAGCAATATGTGAACCGTGAACTTCCTGATGTTCAAGCTGGTTTTAGAAAAGGAAGAGGAACCATAGATCAAATTGCCAATATCCACTGGATCATGGAAAAAGCAAGAGAGTTCCAGGAAAACATCTATTTCTGCTTTATTGACTATGCCAAAGCCTTTGACTGTGTGGATCACAATAAACTGTGGAAAATTCTGAAAGAGATGGATTACCAGACCACCTCACCTGCCTCTTGAGAAATCTGTATGTAAGACAGGTAGCAACAGTTAGAACTGGACATGGAACAAGAGACTGGTTCCAAATAGGAAAAGGAGTACATCAAGGCTGTAGGTTGTCACCCTGTTTATTTAACTTCTATGCAGAGTACATCATGAGAAACGCTGGACTGGAAGAAACACAAGCTGGAATCAAGATTGCCGGGAGAAGTATCAATAACCTCAGATATGCAAATGACACCACCCTTATGGCAGAAAGTGAAGAGGAACTAAAAAGCCTCTTGATGAAAGTGAAAGAGGAGAGTGGAAAAAGTTGGCTTAAAGCTCAACATTCAGAAAACGAAGATCATGGCATCTGGTCCCATCACTTCATGGGAAATAGATGGGGAAACAGTGTCAGACTTTATCTTTTTGGGCCCCAAAATCACTGCAGATGGTGACTGCAGCCATGAAATTAAAAGACGCTTACTCCTTGGAAGGAAAGTTATGACCAACCTAGATAGCATATTCAAAAGCAGAGACATTACTTTGCCAACAAAGGTTCGTCTAGTCAAGGCTATGGTTTTTCCAGTGGTCATGTATGGATGTGAGAGTTGGACTGTGAAGAAGACTGAGTGCTGAAGAATTGATGCTTTTGAACTGTGGTGTTGGAGAAGACTCTTGAGAGTCCCTTGGACTGCAAGATCCAACCAGTCCATTCTGAAGGAGATCAGCCCTTGGATTTCTTTGGAAGGACTGATGCTCAAGCTGAAACTCCAGTATTTTGGACACCTCATGCGAAGAGTTGACTCATTGGAAAAGACTCTGATGCTGGGAGGGATTGCGGGCAGGAGGAGAAGGGGACGACAGAGGATGAGATGGCTGAATGGCATCACTGACTCGATGGACGTGAGTCTGGGTGACCTCTGGGAGATGGTGATGGACAGGGAGGCCTGGCATGCTGTGATACATGGGGTCGCAAAGAGTCGGACACGACTGAGTGACTGATCTGATCTGATCTGAGCACAGCGCCTGTGGTACCAGGGCAGCAGGGTGTTAAGATTAGCGTCAGTAATGGTAACATAATACTTGCTCTTTTGGGGGCATGTGCCTTGTGCTAGATACCTCTCACATGCATTGTCTCTTATCCTCCCAATAACCCTACCTCGTAGATGATGTCATATTTGTTTTATAGATGAGGAAATTGAGGCTTAGAAGTTCAGAAAGTTCACTTAGCTAACAAATAACTGAACCCAAGTTGGAATCCAGGTCTTAACTCATTCCTACTCTATTTCCAGACCTCTTAATAAATGCTCAATAACTATCTATTAATTGAACACATGGCCCTGAAATTGTTTTTCTGAGCCTGGGGAAATCTTTCCAGGAATTTCAAGAGCCACAGCTTTTACACTTGATCCCTTACACTTGGTTCCCTTGACCTTTAGTCTCTCTTCTTCTATACCTAGTATCATCTCATCTCCCATTTTGCCCCTAAGAATCATACCCTCTCTTCATGTTTTAGCTCTGGAGGGCGGGGATGGAGCAAAGCAGTAGCCTCCTGGTCCTTGTTCCATGTGTCTTTCCTTGAACTGGTCTTTGTTCCCCTGAAGTCTTTATTGTCCCCTAAAGGAAGTTAGGCTGACTGAAATAAAGATCGAAAACAGTTGAATTTTGTACAAACATACAAACAGCCATATTGTATGGTTCAAACAAACACTGCCTCTATCAGAAGCCTTAAGAAGGTGCCTACAAGCTTTCTTCATGGAATTGTTGTAAGAATTACATAAATATAAGACCACTAATGTCTGACACATGGTGAGTTCTCAAACAATGCAAAAGTTAGCTCTTTCATTGTTTTTATAAATCCTTTACTGGGGTACTCAAACTCCTAAAAGGGATCGAGATAAGGGAGATACTTTAATATTAATAATTATTATCAGTTCAGTTCAGTTCAGTCGCTCAGTCGTGTCCCACTCTTTGCAACCCCATGAATCACAGGATGCCAGGCCTCCCTGTCCATCACCATCTCCCGGAGTTCACTCAAACTCATGTCCATCAAGTCAGTGAGGCCATTCAGCCATCTCATCCTCTGTCGTCCCCTTCTCATCCTGCCCCCAATCCCTCCCAGCATCAGTCTTTTCCAGTGTGTCAACTCTTTGCATGAGGTGGCCAAAGTACTGGAGTTTCAGCTTGAGCATCATTCTTTCCAAAGAACACCGGGGGCTAATCTCCTTTAGAATGGACTGGTTGGATCTCCTTGTAGTCCAAGGGACTCTCAAGAGTCTTCTCCAATACCACAGTTCAAAAGCATCAATTCTTCAGTGCTCAGCTTTCTTCAAAGTCCAACTTTCGCATCCATACATGACCACTGGAAAAACCTAGCCTTGCTAGACGGACCTTTGTTGGCAAAGTAATGTCTCTGCTTTTCAATATGCTGTCTAGGTTGGTCATAACTTTCCTTCCAAGGAGTAAGCGTCTTTTAATTTCATGGCTGTAGTCACTATCTGCAGTGATTTTGGGGCCCAAAAAGATAAAGTCTCACACTGTTTCCACTGTTTCCCCATCTATTTCCCATGAAGTGATGGGACCAGATGCCATGATCTTCGATTTCTGAATGTTGAGCTTTAAGCCAACTTTTTCACTCTCCTCTTTCACTTTCATCAAGAGGCTTTTTAGTTCCTCTTCACTTTCTGCCATAAGGGTGGTGTCATTTGCATATCTGAGGTTATTGATATTTCTCCCAGCAATCTTGATTCCAGCTTGTGTTTCTTCCAGCCCAGGGTTTCTCATGATGTACTCTGCATAGAAGTTAAATAAACAGGGTGACAATATACAGCCTTAATGTACTCCTTTTCCTATTTGGAACTAGTCTGTTGTTCCATGTCCAGTTCTAACTGTTGCTTCCTGACCTGCATACAGGTTTCTCAAGAGGCAGGTGAGGTGGTCTGGTATTCCATCTCTTTCAGAATTTTCCACAGTTTATTATGATCCACACAGTCAAAGGCTTTGGCATAGTCAATAAAGCAGAAATAGATGTTTTTCTGGAACTCTCTTGCTTTCTCCATGATCCAGCGGATGTTGGCAACTTGATCTCTGGATCCTCTTCCTTTTCTAAAACCAGCTTGAACATCTGGAAGTTCACAGTTAATGTATTGCTGAAGCCTGGCTTGGAGAATTTTGAGCATTACTTTACTAGCGTGTGAGATGAGTGCAATTGTGTGGTAGTTTGAGCATTCTTTGGCATTTCCTTTCTTTGGGTTTGGAATGAAAACTGATCTTTTCCAGTCCTGTGGCCACTGCTGAGTCTTCCAAATTTGCTGGCATATTGAGTGCAGCACTTTCACAGCATCACCTTCCAGGATTTGAACTAGCTCAACTGGAATTCCATCACCTCCACTAGCTTTGTTCCTAGTGATGCTTTCTAAAGCCCACTTGACTTCACAAAAATCGACTCCTCACGACCCCATGGACTGCAGCCCATCAGGCTCTTCCGTCCATGGGATTTTCCAGGCAAGAGTATTGGAGTGGGGTGCCATTGCCTTCTCCAATAATTATTATAGCAACTAATAAATATTTATTACTATATATAAAGAACTTTTTTCAAATATTAACTCATTTAATTCTTATAATCTGATAACATAGGTACTATCACTGTCTCTTTTTACAGTTGAGGAGATGGAGGAACAGAGAGGTTAAGTTGGGGAGCTTGGGTTCAAGTCTCTGGTTCTAGAGTCTACACTCTCATAGTCATCACTGCTCTGAAAAAAAATAAGCCTCAGGCCTAAAAGAAACGTAACAGAAATGTGATATATTTAATCCCTTCTCATTCTTTTCTTGAATGTGTATTTTCAGGAGAGTGAGTGTATTTGTGAGAGGCAGCACCTCTGGTGTTTTTGCACTGTCCCAGGCACCACCAGGAGGAGGGTGGGTAACCCAGAGTCATCCACGTTCCTGGTAAACAACTCAAAATGGGTAGAACCTTGTGCGCCAAACCCAGCCTCTGCAAACTAGTATTTCCCAGTTGCCAGCTTGGCGCAAAACCCCACATTACCACAGTTGAGGCTGTTTTGTGAGGAAAGACTTTTTGGTACAAAAATGTTTTTCATATTCGCTCTTGTTACTCTTGAGACTGCAAAACACCATGTCTTCCTGCTGCCAGAGGCCAAAACAAATTCTATGGCTGAGGACAATTTTTGCAGCTCTTTTTCAGAATGGTCCAATGCAGAGAGTAGAATTAACCTAGGCAGCTAAAGTGTAAAAAGCCATACATATATCTAGGTGCTGCATATTTGCATAGGAAATCACACACATACAAAATAAATTTCATACACAAACTGTACATTTATGTGTGTGTGTATATATATGTATGTTAACATATATTTTTTTCTTTCTTTGTGCTAATCTGTCTTTTCTTAATTTTCCTTGGTGTAGAGACGGAACACGTTTAAGGGTGCAGGCTGGGACTCAGGAGGCCCCCTGACCACCGTGTGCTGAGCTCTGTGGACCGGCGCCCACTCCTGTCCTCCTCCCTCATTTGGCTCGTCACCCTGTGGTTACCGTCACTCTGGGGTTCAGGTGGCGAGCCAGGGCTGGTGTCACCCCTGAATGTGTTAAAGAAGATGTTCTAGCACCATGTTTCCACCAGCCCTGTAATGCACCAGGCAGAGCTGGAAACAGGCCGGTGGTGTGTGTGTGTGTGTGTGTGTGTTGGAGGTAGAGGCACCACTTAGTAAGACTGAGCCTGGCCTTCACCATGTGCTTCCCTGTGCCCACGTATAATGTGGAAATCACAGAGCTCCCCAAAGAAAAGGCAAAATCGATGATGTGTTAGCATCTGCAGGAGAGCGCTGTGTTGTGGAGAGAGGCCAGCGCTCTGCTGGCTGGGCTGCTTGCCCATTTTTATGCACAGGCTCTGAGTGAGGGCAACTGGCAGCGGGCTTATTCCTCGGGCACTGGCCGCGTGTGGCAGAGTTAATGTGTGTGCGGTGGTGCGGTGTCTCCTTTGGCCCTTCCTCATCATCAAGCTCGGCCTAACGCTTTCTCCTCTCCTATGGTCCTCTCCTATCTCAGGACTGCGCTTGCTTGTTCCTGCACTTCCCAGCTCCCAGCCGCCCCCCTCACCCCTTGTTGCCGTCTCCCCTCCCCCTCTCTCTATGACCACTCACTCCCCACAGGCCCCAGAAGAGCCCTCTCTTGACTCAAGACACCCATTAAACAAGACTGAGACACTAACAATCATCAGGCACTTTGTGAGGAGGGCCAATTAGAGGCCGGCCTGACCAGGGCGAGCAGCGGGACATCCAGAAAGACGCTTTGCTCCTGGGGAGTGGGAGCCTAATCCCGTTACTGGCTGGATGGAGGCTCCTGGGGCCCAGGAGCCTCATTCCTGCTGGGCCTGGAGGGCTGTCATTGGAGGATGGCCGGGCCTGGGGGCTCTGCTCTCAGGCAGCCTCCCTCCCTCCCCCAGCCCCCTCATGTCTCTTTTCTTTCGCAGTGACACGCGCTGCGGTGCCTCTGAGGTCATTCGTTTCCCACAGCCTCACAGGGCGCTGTGGCAACCAGGGGGACAATGATCTCTCACAGGAATGATGGGAGGCCTTTTTTTTTTTTTTTTTGCCTTAAATAAGCCCCTTCAAGGGAGCAGTAAGGTCTGTTGTGTGTGCGGTTTGTTTTTTCAGAAAATCCTCTTGCACGTAGTTCCAGTGTGAAGGACTCAGGCAACTTCAATGGAAGCCATAAAGAATCTTGTGTGTGTGCGTGTGTGTGTGTGTGTGTGTGTGTGTGTGTGTGATTTCATTTTTATTGCTGTTTTGAGACCAGGATCGTGTTTTCCCTTCTGCCAGATACCCTTTTCCCACTCATGCTCCCTCAACCCTAGTGTTCTTTGATAGTTTTAGGCAGGAATTGGCAGGTGTTGGGGCAGAGATGCCCAGGGCTCTGTGCTGGCATCTGACTGCCCTTGACTGCGGCGATGCGGCTCTGGGCTGAGCGCCCCAGAGGTTTGGTACTCCGCACATTTCTCATCCTATCCCAGGCACTCAAAGAGTGCTTGGGACTGGATAACTAGGGCTGGAATTCAGAGTACAGTGAAAGTGAGCTGGGAGGAAACCCAGCTTTGTAGATTGCCTCAGAACAGATTACTAGCTTTAATGCCAGAGGTTCAGGGGAATATGTGGAAAGAAAAGGGTCTGTATGTGAAATCTGGAATAAAGAGAAGTCAGGTTCTTTATCTTATGTAGCTGTTTCATGAGGGAAGATATAGTTTATTTCTCCCCCACTCTGATAGCACCATTGGAAACCAAGACTCTGTCCTATTCTCCAGTGTGCTAGATCTTCAGACTGCTGAGGATCGAGTAACCTTAGAGCCTACATATGCACACGTTATCATTTTTAAAGGCTTTTTACTTCATGAATTACATTGTATCATATAATCTAGATATTTCATCTGGAAAAACTGAGTTTAGGCAGATTAAACTCTGTCCCAAAACCACATGATGAATTAATTTTAAAGCTTATGATTAAAACCTAGATCCTTACCTTTCCAGATCATTAACTAATCAGTGTGATCTGCAAATTGTTTCTCCTTGTTCCAAAGAAAAAGAGCAATCAAGACATTCTCTCATCTGAGCCTAATGTATTATCAGAAACCGAATGGCTGTCTAAATTATATTTTAAAGCTATATTTTCATTCTTTACCTTGTACAAGTCATGTTTTCAACTGTTTACAAAATTTTATCACCTCTTGACCATATAAGGCTCAAAAACTGTTGGCCTTACGGCTGAGCCACTAGAAAAATATAACATTTTTTCTCTTACCTTTTCATTCCCTGACTTCTTTCCAGTGATAATTTTAATGCATTTGTGAAATACTCAAGCAGGAAGGAGAGTTTTCCAGATGTTTCTGTTGACTGCTCTGTTGCAAACACAGGACAGTTCAAAGACTGGTATCACTTTTTGGTAAAGTGAAGAAACATATTTTTTTGACCACTAGCTATCCTTGAGATTAATAAACATTCCTAAGATTAACTCTTAACAATCCCAGTGTTATTTTCACTGTTCACAAATTCTAAAGTGGGAGTCCTGGAAGTTCTGATAAACAGATTGACGTGTTGACATATTTCTCTGGACCATCTGTTAAAGGTTTATTCTCAACTGTTCATTAGCTTCGCATAACAAACACACCGTAGTCAATTCCCCAAAGAGAGCCAGTGTCTCTTTCTTACAGTCTGATAGGACGTTGGCCAAACCATCTTTTCTCTGACCATGATAGACATGTTCCAGTCTTAGCTAAAGACAGACCAACTCATGCTTTCATATTCATTTTAAAGGAAACAACAAAAGTAAATAAATAAATTCACTGATATAAGAGCTGTAGCAGATGATGACTAGCAAAAGGACACCCTGATCCTGCATCCTTAATAAGCCACCTTTGGAAATGTTTGACTCAAAGGACAGGCAGATTGTTCCTGGTCTGCCTGGACTCAAGCTCCTTCCCTCTGGGCTCATCTCAGTATCTTCCCAGAGGTTTCTTGCTTCCTGGCAGGTACCACTGCATCTTCCAGACACACAGAAGATGAGTATGATTAAATCAAAATGGTAACCCAAAATGTTGAGTAGCTAGAAAGTGGCCATGGTGGCGTCAGGAGCTGGTAAATAAATAACAGGCTTGTTGTCCCACACCCTAGTTTAATGCTCTCAAGAGGTTCTTATGTTGCTCACATTAGTGGGCATGTAAATGAAACCCCTGTTGGCCTTGGCAGATATTGGCCTCTTCTGTGACCTTGTTTGACTGAAACAAAAAGTCATTGGTGGAACAAAATTTTCAGAGCTCTGAACTGGGTTGAAAGAAAAGGGCAATTCTCTGAATTGGGTAATTGGATCACCCTCCCAAGTGCCCTAGGGCTTATATCAAACATATAAGAAGAGAATTAATAACATCAGTGTATAAATGAGCTTTAGGCAGCTTCCAACTGAAACATTTCACTCTCAGGAGCTTTAAGACATAAATACAGATTTTTTTTGCCCCTAGAGCATTTTGAAATGCTCTTCATAAAATGCAAGAAGGGACTGCAGACCTCTGTGGAATCCTTGTAATTGTATATGGTCCATCTCATGGATGGGCAACCTGAAAGCCTCTATAAATAGCCACTTAATAAAACTGTTCATGAGTTGTATTATTGGCATTAGATGATGACAATGATATTATTTCAAATTGTGCTTGATATTCACTTCCTTGGTCATCATTCTGTTGTCTAGATTAAATTAGATGTATCTATACAATGGAAGGAGAAGGCAATGGCACCCCACTCCAGTACTCTTGCCTGGAAAATCCCATGGATGGAGGAGCCTGGTAGGCTGCAGTCCATGGGGTCGCTAAGAGTCAGACACGACTGAGCACCTTCACTTTCACTTTTCACTTTCATGCATTGGAGGAAGAAACGGCAACCCACTCCAGTGTTCTTGCCTGGAGAATTCCAGGGACGGCGGGGCCTGGTGGGCTGCCGTCTATGGGGTTGCACAGAGTCGGACACGACTGAAGCGACTTAGCAGTAGCAGTAGCAATACAATGGAAAACTCATCATTTTCCTATTTCTTTCAGTTGAGTCAGTGAATTTTAAAACTTACTACAGACCTATATACTTTTGTATGAGTTGTAAGGAGCCATTTGAGAAGCTGAAAACTTAAATAATAATAATTTGTTAATTTATTCATTAATTTGCTTACTCAATATTTATTTAATACCTACTACTTTCTTTGGAAGTAATGATGCTAAAGCTGAAACTCCAGTATTTTGGCCACCTCATGCGAAGAGTTGACTCATTGGAGAAGACTCTGATGCTGGGAGGGATTGAGGGCAGGAGGAGAAGAGGACGACAGAGGATGAGATGGCTGGATGGCGTCACTGACTTGATGGGTGTGAGTCTGAGTGACCTCCGGGAGCTGGTGATGGACAGGGAGGCCTGGCGTGCTGGGGTTCATGGGGTCGCAAAGAGTCAGACACGACTGAGCGACTGATCTGATCTGATCTGATGAGGTGGCCAAAGTACTGGAGTTTCAGCTTTAGCATCATTCCTTCCAAAGAAATCCCAGGGCTGATCTCCTTCACAATGGACTGGTTGGATCTCCTTGCAGTCCAAGGGACTCTCAAGAGTCTTCTCCAGCACCACAGTTCAAAAGCATCAATTCTTTGGCGCTCAGCCTTCTTCACAGTCCAACTCTCACATCCATACATGACCACTGGAAAAACCATAGCCTTGACTAGACAAACCTTTGTTGGCAAAGTAATGTCTCTGCTTTTGAATATGCTATCTAGTTTGGTCATAAATTTTCTTCCAAGGAGTAAGCATCTTTTAATTTCATGGCTGCAATCACCATCTGCAGTGATTTTGGAGCCCAGAAAAATAAAGTATGACACTGTTTCCACTGTTTCCCCATCTATTTCCCATGAAGTGATGGGACCTCATGCGAAGAGTTGACTCATTGGAAAAGACCCTGATGCTGGGAGGGATTGGGGGCAGGAGGAGAAGGGGACGACAGAGGATGAGATGGCTGGATGGCATCACTGACTTGATGGACGTGAGTCTGGGTGAACTCTGGGAGTTGGTGATGGACAGGGAGGCCTGGTGTGCTGCAATTCATGGGGTCGCAAAGAGTCGGACACGACTGAGCGACTGAACTGAACTGCATATACCAAGGTTGAGAACAGAAAAAAGCATAAAACAGAACAAGTAGACTAAGACCCATGAATAGATATTCAAAATATCTATTGAAATATTCGTCAAGATTGAAGGAACATGCAAGCAGTGAGCCATTATTTCTTAGGAATGGGGAGATCAGGAGAGGGCTAAAACTTGTTTTAAAGTTTTCACTCAGACAAGGGGTGAGTCCAGGAGGCAGAAAGATGAAGAAAAGCATTTCAGCCAGAGGGTTCAACACTGGAAAAGATTCTGCACCAAGGTCAAGTTGGTGAGTGATTTGGCCCGGATTAGCTTTATTGGCCAAAACTGTCATTCTTCTCTTGGAGGAGAAGGGTCAAGAAGGGTCCTGTTGGGTCCTGAAGAAGTTGAATGGAGGCAAAGTGATGGAGGCAAACTGTTAGAGCCCCGACTTGAGTAGAAATGGGGAAAGGAGTGAAAATGTCTGAAAAAACATCGTTTTGAAATACATCTTTAAAGTATAGACATTCTGAGACCTTTGGCACCCACATATAAGAACTCATGGGGGAACATTCTAGAATTGATTCTTATCTTAATGGCTATAGATCTGTCTGGATTCCAAAACAGTTCAAAGAATCCTGCTATTTGACTAATTAAAGGTGGCTTTTTCTTTTTAACTGAAGAAATACTACCAAAGCTGGGTAGAGTTGTTTCTAAGAACTAAAATACCAGAAAGCTAATCAGAAAACAAACTAATCGTGACCCAAGTATTTATTTTCATTTTTCACCTATAATTTGAATAGAAACCTATGAGGCAAGTGTTTTATCTGCTGCTGCTGCTAAGTCGCTTCAGTCGTGTCCGACTCTGTGCGACCCCATAGACGGAAGCTCACCAGGCTCCCCTGTCCCTGGGATTCTCCAGGCAAGAACACTGGAGTGGGTTGCCATTTCCTTATCCAATGCATGAAAGTGAAAAGTCAAAGTGAAGTCGCTTAGTCGTGTCCGACTCTTAGCGACCCCACGGACTGGAGCCTACCAGGCTCCTCCGTCCATGGGATTTTCCAGGCAAAAGTACTGGGGTGGGGTGCCATTGCCTTCCCCGGTGTTTTATCTAGGTAGTCACAATAAGTCACAACTTCAGAGAAGTTAAATAAATCCTCAGAATCCTACATCAGCATTTGGCAAAGCCCACGTCCTCCTTGTATCGATACTCCCGCCCCTCATAGCTAAATCTTTAAGTTTAGGTCCACCTATAGGCGTGCATGTGTACTCAGTCACGTCAGTCATGTCCAGCTCTTTATGACCCCATAGACTATAGCCTGCAAGCTTCTTCTGTTTATGAGATTTTCCCAGAAGGAGTACTGGAGTTGGTTGCCATGCCCTTTCCAGGGGATCTTCCCAACCCAGGGATCAAACCCACACCTCCTGCATCACAGGCGGATTCTTTACCACTGAGCCACCAGGGAAGCCCCCACCTGTATACAGGAATAAAGGCAAAATACTTGAATTCTCTCATATTTGTTTTGATTTTCTCACAGACCATGTTTTTCTTCCTATAAAGTATATTTGTTTCATTCTTATTCTTTTTTCCCTATATTATTTAGGTGCTTCTGATCAGAGGTGGCAAATAGGTTCCATCTTATGTTCAATTCCAAAGGATCAGTAGCAGTTTTTTGGATGATTGTATAGTAACTGCTTAATAGCAGCTCCCATGGTCTCTGTAGTGGGGAGTGGTACGTGGGCTGCATATATGTTACCAAGGCTGCTATGTTAGCATCTTTATATCATCCCTAAAGTGGTAAATGAGATAAATCCTCTAAAGTCCTAATATAAGAAATTTATGTCTTTCTCCCAAAGTAGGGAACACACCTCTTCCACATTAAGAAATGGAAGACAGCCGTGAATTTATAAGAAAGATTTTCAGTCTGAGAATCAGGAGGGGAAGTCTGTAGAGGGCTAGATGAAATAGATGACAAACATCTGAAGTGTAGCTGCAAAATCAAGTTGGGATTTTTATCTTCAGAGTAGATGTAGAATCTGTTTGCTGTTTTCTTTTCTTTTTTTAGCATCATTGTGTTTTTTTTTTCCTTTGTGCACAGTGAGATGGCAACCACAAAAAGCAACAGCCTCATGGGTCTCTTGGCTTTACAGTTTAGCCAGTACCCAGCTCCCCTCCCTGCAGCCAGCACTAGCTTGTCCTAAAGAGGCCGGTGACTCATCCCTCTTGGGAGATGAGATGTGGTTCCATATTGATATCACTCATTGGGCTCATTGCTTGAATCCCCAGATTGTTCATGTGTTTGTTGAGTTTTCATCTAAAAATAAAAGTCACTTAAGGCAGATAGCCTAGTGCCAATGGGTTTGGCTATTTGTAAAGTTTATAAACTCGTTTAGGAAACCACCATCAGGATTTTCTTGGCGTTGTCTCAGACTTGGCATGTTGCACTTCAGCACACCAGCTCTTGCACAGATGGAGTCTGTTGAGTTGAGTTATGGGAAACCTCCCTGAGAAAATCAAAACACTCAGGAAGTATTGGTAATCCACAAGGCATTGCTTTGTCCACTAAGGTTCTTTCCTGATCATACCATTGTTCCTTCTTGAGTAAAATGTGAGGGTTTCCCCTTCCCAGGGGAAAACGTGCTAGTTGCTTGGCTTTAGAATTTAGTGCAACTCAGTCAATGATCTACCTCTTCCATAAACTCCTCCTGTTCTTTAAATGGGTGCCACATCCTTTATTTTCCCTCCCAAGTCATTATACATTATTTCTGGCTCCTAGATTCCATTCGAGAGCCTACTAAATTTAAGTAATAGATGGAATAATCTTAATGACTAACTCAGTGCAAGTTGCAGAATTGGAAACTGCAGCCTAGTCATCCCTCTGGGTCACACAGAAGTCACTTAGGACAAAAAGTGCTGTATACAACATATATTTTTAAAAACGATCTTTCTTCTACTTTGTGCTGCAAAAACAAACTTTGAGGGGATGGTTCTCCCACAGGATATGGAAATGGCCTTGGAGCACATCCAGGGTTAGTGACACAGCTGCTGTTTCCTGCTAGGGACATCCCACAGCCAGAAAGGGAAAAAGACAAAGTTAAATATATAGCAGGAAGTTAATGACTGAACCTATTAACAAGAATGAAAGGATCAGCCTGTTACACAGTCTGTTTATAATAATATACAGCCATTGGCCAAACTTAACAGTTTATGTTTAGAAGACATATTTAAAACTCTTACCAGAGGGCAACTGATCCAGTAATAGCCGTAGCATCAACAACATTGTCTGCTTATGGTAGCCAATAATTTTAAAGTTCCTTTGGGTACTTAGGTCTATATTCACAACAACCTGGTGAAGCTGGTAAGTTGGATAGAGAGGTTGGTGGCTTAGATGGTAAAGAATCCGCCTGCAATGCGGGAAACCTGGGTTCAATCTCTGGGTTGGGAAGATGCCCTGGTGAAGGGAATGGCTACCCACTCCAGTATCCTGGCCTGGAGAATTCCGTGGACTATATAGTCCATGGGGTCACAAAGAGTTGGACATGACTGAGTGACTTTCACTTTCATTTCTTTCAGGGTGTGTAAGCAAGGTAAGGAGTTTGGATTTCATTTTAAGAATGATGTAAATTTTTAAGCAAGGCCATTGCATGACATGTCTTACATTTTAGAAAGATCATTCAACTTGCTCTATGCAACATAGACTATAGGGTGCCAGAGCAGAAGATGAGGGACTAGTCAGGAAATATGACACTAACTGAGGTGGAAAATGATATGGTTTGGACTGGGTAGTGGTGGTGAAGGTGTGGTTAGATAAATTTTGAAGAAACTATTTACAAAGGAAGAAAGAAACTACTTTAAGACCTACAAATAGACTGGAGGTAACGTGTGAATTTTTAAAAATTAAGAATATCTAAATTTAGAAGCCTAGATAACTTAGAATGCTTCCCCCCCCCCCCGCCCCCCCACCCACTATGAAGTTCTGTGATGTTATTTAGGCCCCCAGGTCTAGGAATGCTGAAAGAAAGGGCAGATTTGTGTGGACAAGAGTAGGGTAGAGACTTCTGTCCTGGAAAAGTTGAGTTTGAAATGATTGTTAAACATGCAAGTGGAGATATCACGTAGGCAGCTGAATATATGAGCCTAGAACTCTTGGGAATGGGCTGAACTGGAGATGGGGAGAGGCCTGAGGACTGATCTCAGAGGTACAGCAGCATTTGGAGACAGAGAAGAGAAGTCTACAAATGAGACTGGGAGGGAAGGGATGATAAAGTGGGGGAATCCCTGAGAGTATGATTTTTCTGGAAGTCAAAGCAAGTACTTTGAGAAGGAAGGGGCTAAACCTAGTGCTGAGAAGTCAAGTAAGATGATGACTGAGAATCGACCCTTGGATTTGACAGGATACAGTCAATGTTGAACTTGATAATAATGGTGTCAGTAGAGTGTTGGGGACTTAAGCCTGACTGGAGTAGGTTTAAGGGAGAATCAGAGATAAGGAAATAACATGGACAACTTTTCAAAGGTGTTTTTGCTATGAATAGAAAGAAGGAAATTGAATGGAAGCTGGAGAAGTCAAAGGTGTTTTTATTTTATGTTTTTGTATTGATGTACATGATTAGTAGAAAGGGAAAATGTGCTAATACTGGAGAGAAAGAAGGATCACCACTAGTAAGTGCAAAGACCTGGAGGATGTAAGCAGGGATGGGATACAGGTCTGTGTGGATGGGCTGGCTTTAGGTTGAAGCAGGACTTATCCACTGGACCAGAGAAGAAGGACGACTGCTTGAGGACAAGTGTAAATGCAGAAGTAGATTTAGTGAGGATAAGAATGAAGTAGTTCTCTTCTTATGGCTTCACTTTTCTCTGTGAAATCAGACATGAGATGGTCAACAGAAAGTGGAGAGAGGGAAGAAAATGTTGGAGATGGCAGAAGACATGAAATAGTCAGATAATCTTTATACTTAGCCACCACTGCCTTGATTCCTAATGATTTCATGGGAACACAGATGACAGGTCTAGACTTGGTAATTTACTTCACAGAGAAAGAGCTCAGGAAGAAGCCACTTAAGTGGCTGCCAGCTCTGTGGACTAAAGAATGTGGCATTTATAAAGAAAGGATAAAATGTTGGTGGTCAAGTGAACCATCTCTAAAGACTCCCCTGCTCCCTGTTTATATCCCCCCGATAGAGTGTGTGGAGCTGGGAAGCTGTGAGAGCCTTTGCCTCCTTCCTAGTTGCCCCACTTGGCAGAAGTCACATTTCCCAGCTCTCCCAGGGGCATTGCTGACCCAATTCATTCTGTCCTTTACTGGGTTGCTTAGAGACACTCACCAAATCAATTCAGCATATCATCATTCCCCATTCACATTATGCCTCTTTCATATTTATAATAGAAGTCTTGACTCATATCTGCATGTACTACAGACCCTCTTGCTGCTGCTGCTGCTGCTAAGTCGCTTCAGTCATGTCCAACTCTGTGTGACCCCACAGACGGCAGCCTACCAGGCTCCCCGTCCCTGGGATTCTCCAGGCAAGAACACTGGAGTGGGTTGCCATTTCCTTCTCCAATGCATGAAAGTGAAAAGTGAAAGTGAAGTTGCTCAGCTGTGCCCGACTCTTTAACGACCCCATGGACTGCAGCCTACCAGGCTCCTCCATCCATGGGATTTTGCAGGCAAGAGTACTGGAGTGGGGTGCCACTGCCTTCTCCGACAGATCCTCTTAAGGAAAGAAAATAATGACCAGAGGACTTCACATATGGTATATGTCTAGTATATTCCCTTGCAGATAATTGAATTCTGCTCAAATGCTGTCATTATGCTGGGGTTAATTAAAATTCTTATTTTCTAAGATCCTTGCTTTGTGTTCTGATAACTAGAAAGTAAAAGAGCTAGGCTTATAGATGATAAAATTCTTGAGCCCCTGAAAAGACGGCAACAGGAAAGTCAAACAGAACTTTCTTCCCACTTTAAGGTGGTGATATTACCTTTCTTTATTTATTTTGTTTTGCTGTGTTGGATCTTAGTTGCAGGATATGGGATCTTTCATAGTGCTCAGACTCTCTAATTGTGGCACAAGGGCTCCAGAGCATGTGGGCTTCAGTAGTTGGGGCACATAGGCTTTCTAGTTGCAACATGCAGGCTTAATTGCTCCAAGGCATATGAAGGTCTTAGCTCCCCACCCAGGGTTTGAACTTACGCGCCTTGCATTGCAAGGTGGATTCTTAACCACTGAACCACCAGGGAAGTCTCAACGATATTGCCTTTTTGTGGCACTTTTCATTACTTCTCCCAGAAAGCCTGTTATGATGTACTGCATCCTTATGATTAATGATATATTCCTTTAATCTGTATTTTTGTTGCTCTATGAACAAATGAAGTAAATGAAGAGAAGTACATACAAATAGTACTGTAATAATTAAATCAAACCAGTTCCTTTGAGATAGGCTGTGTGCGTGTCTTTCTTACTTGCTAATCACCCAGTTATTTTTCACAGCTTATTGGTTAGCCAGATGGCTCAGATGATAAAGAATCTGCCTGCAATGCAGGAGACCTGTGTTTAATCCCTGGGTCAGGAAGATCCTCTGGAGAAGGGAATGGCTACCCATTCCAGTATTCTTGCCTGGAGAATTCCATGGACAGAGGAACCTGGCAGGCTAAAGCCTGTGGGGTCACAAAGAATCAGACATGACTAAGCCACTAATATACATTGGTTAACCTAGACATGTTGCATTGATCATCTTATTTAACCCTCAAAACTGCTCCATCATTGCCATTTTATAGATAAGGACATGGAGACCCAGAGAGATTTGAAATAGTAATATTGTGCTCAAGACCACATATCCAGTAAGAGGGAAAGTCAGTAATTTAATTCCGCTGTCTGTGTTTCCAAAGCCAGAAATCTTTCCACTAACCGCATTGCTTACTAAATGATCGATGGTAATAATGGCTTGCTTATTTGAATTGGTGAAATATCTTTTATTGAAACTCTAAACATTAGTGTCTTCTTTGTGATTTTGAGAAAGAAAGGAAAGAACCAATGTTTATTGGACACCTTATATGTGTCAGCTTCTCAATGATTAAAAAAATCTCCCTGCCCATGCAGGAGACACAAGAGACATGGGTTCAGTTCCTGTTGGAAAGATCCCCTGAGAAAAGAAAAGGCAATCCACACCAGCATTCTTGCCTGGAAAATTTCATGGACAGAGGAGCCTGGTGGGCTACAGTCCTTGGGGTTGCAAAGACTCGAACACAACTGAGCATGCACACACCTTATAAGTGTCAGTTATAGTTTTAGGCACATTCACATACCAGATGGGTTATATTATCTTCATTTTCAGATGAGGAAATGAAACTTAACAAATTACTAAGTTACCCAGTGCTGCAGCTTACAAAGGAGTTAAGAGTCAGTTCTGGCACTTGTCTTCAGCAAATGCTAAAGTCTGCTGGAGCAGGGAGCGAGTCTGTTTTTAGTCCCTGTTATACCCCTAGTGTATAGTACAGGGTCTCTGGTACATAGTAGATGCTCAGGAAAGGTTTATTGAGTAAATAATGATCGAACCTACTATAAGCTGCAGTTAGAATGCAGGAAGTCTTGTCTTGTGCTTCCTAGGGTCTTCCAATAAATGTTGACATGATATAATGAGGGGATTCTGAAAAATCAATCAGCGGATGCAGGAATGCTTCTGATTACAGAGCCCTTGCCCTTTTCACAGTTGTATGAGCTCAGTGATAAAATTGCTTTTCTATCGTCGGGAAGACTGAGGCATAAAAGTCACCCTGGCAAAGGTTTTGCAAGTCAGTGGACACTTTGTGGCACACCTAAAATCTTGAAATTCTCGCTTTTATAGCCCCAGCCACTTAATGATCCTGTGGTGCTGGTGGGATTATAGCTTGCCATAAATCTGTAACTTAATCATTTAATCATTTAAAGAGATGGCAATTTATCTCAAATACACCCCTTCAAATGGATGTGACACACTTAGCACAGATGGTCTCAAACGTTTTTCCTGGCTTCCCCTACCCTCACGGTATCTAGTAAGTTAACGTCAATATTAGCTTTACTGTTTTAGGTAACTTTGGTATGCTTCTCATTAGCTGGAACCATAAAGAGCTCAGTTTTACCTGCACTGAGGGATCGCTAAATTCCTATTGGCATCTGAGCGCGCAGTCCCATGTCGAAAGTGAGGTCATGTTTCTCCTGGATTGTGCCTGTATCGGATGAGCCTGGGCTGGCGTGAATCCGAGACAATGAAATAATCACACCCATTAGCTCACCAGGGCCCTATTAAGATGTGGCCTGGCTTTCCATCCATTTCTCCTGCTTGGAAAAACTGACACAGTCGTGGCTGTAAAGGTTAGTAGAGCTGTAACTGCTTCAACAACCGAAATTTAGCACTACCCTATTTAGACCTGAGACTGGCCTGCTACTTAATCTGGGGAAATGGCACTCCAGGAGCTGGGGTGCAAGGATCTTCTTTAATCTTCTTTTGTGTGGTGGTAAAGCTGGATTTTCCTAACACTTTCCCCCGTCCCAGCTTCTGTGACTAGTGGGTCACTCTGGAGCAGTGGTTCCCAAACAGTTCACTATTTATTGTATTTCTTTTTACAGACCTCACGTTTAAAAAAAAAGGAATATAGTATTGCTTTGATGTTTTGTTGGTTTCTGCCCTATAGCAGTGTAAATCAGCCATAAGTATACATATATCCCCTCACTCTTGGCCCTCCCTCTCACACCCACTCCCATCCGTCCCCTCTGGCTCATCCCAGAGCACCAGGCTGAACTCTCTCTGTTATGCAGCAGTTCCCACTAGCTAACTGTCTTACACATGGTGGTGTATGTATGTCAGACCCCACATTTTGAAGGTTTGGGTCTAGTAAACAAACCATAAGGGTTACATAATGATTCGGTTTTCTTGTTGATCAGATCAGATCAGATCAGTCGCTAAGTCGTGTCCGACTCTTTGCGACCCCATGAACTGCAGCACGCCAGGCCTCCCTATCCATCACCAGCTCCCGGAGGTCACCCAGACTCGCATCCATCGAGTCAGTGATGCCATCCAGCCATCTCATCCTCTGTCGTCCCCTTCTCCTCCTGCCCTCAATCCCTCCCAGCATCAGAGTCTTCTCCAATGAGTCAACTCTTCGCATGAGGTGGCCAAAATACTGGAGTTTCAGCTTTAGCATCATTCCTTCCAAAGAAATTCCAGGGCTGATCTCCTTCAGAATGGACTGGTTGGATCTTCTTGCAGTCCAAGGGACTCTCAAGAGTCTTCTCCAACACCACAGTTCAAAAGCATCAATTCTTCGGCACTCAGCCTTCTTCACAGTCCAGCTCTCACATCCATACATGACCACAGGAAAGACCATAGCCTTGACTAGACAAACCTTTGTTGGCAAAGTAATGTCTCTGCTTTTGAATATGCTATCTAGGTTGGTCATAACTTTCCTTCCAAGGAGTAAGCGTCTTTTAATTTCATGGCTGCAGTCACCATCTGCAGTGATTTTGGAGCCCAGAAAAATAAAGTCTGACACTGTTTCCACTGTTTCTCCATCTATTTCCCATGTAGTGATGGGACCAGATGCCATGATCTTCGTTTTCTGAATGTTGAGCTTTAAGCCAACCTTTTCACTCTCCACTTTCACTCTCATCAAGAGGCTTTTTAGCCCCTCTTCACTTTCTGCCATAAGGGTGGTGTCATCTGCATATCTGAGGTTATTGATATTTCTCCCAGCAATCTTGATTCCAACTTGTGTTTCTTCCAGTCCAGCATTTCTCATGATGTACTCTGCATATAAGTTAAATAAACATGGTGACAATATACAGCCTTGACGTACTCCTTTTCCTATTTGGAACCAGTCTGTTGTTCCATGTCCAGTTCTAACTGTTGCTTCCTGACCTGCATACAGATTTCTCAAGAGGCAGATCAGGTGGTCTGGTATTCCCATCTCCTTCAGAATTTTCCAGTTTATTGTGATCTACACAGTCAAAGGCTTTGGCATATGGAGCCAAAGCAAAAAGAATACCCAGCTGTGGATGTGTCTGGTGATAGAAGCAAAGTCCGATGCTGTAAAGAGCAATATTGCATAGGAACCTGGAATGTCAGGTCCATGAATCAAGGCAAATTGGAAGTGGTCAAACAAGAGATGGCAAGAGTGAATGTCGACATTCTAGGAATTAGCGAACTAAAATGGACTGGAATGGGTGAATTTAACTCAGAGGACCATTATATCTACTACTGTGGGCAGGAATCCCTCAGAAGAAATGGAGTGGCCATCATGGTCAACAAAAGAGTCCGAAATGCAGTACTTGGATGCAATCTCAAAAATGACAGAATGATCTCTGTTCGTTTCCAAGGCAAACCATTCAATGTCACAGTGATCCAAGTCTATGCCTCAACCAGTAACGCCGAAGAAGCTGAATTTGAACGGTTCTATGAAGACCTACAAGACCTTTTAGAACTAACACCCAAAAAGGATGTCCTTTTCATTATAGGGGACTGGAATGCAAAAGTAGGAAGTCAAGAAACACCTGGAGTAACAGGCAAATTTGGCCTTGGAACACGGAATGAAGCAGGGCAAAGACTAACAGAGTTTTGCCAAGAAAATGCACTGGTCATAGCAAATACCCTCTTCCAACAACACAAGAGAAGACTCTATACATGGACATCACCAGATGGTCAACACCGAAATCAGATCGATTATATTCTTTGCAGCCAAAGATGGAGAAGCTCTATACAATCAGCAAAAACAAGACCAGGAGCTGACTGTGGCTCAGACCATGAACTCCTTATTGCCAAATTCAGACTGAAATTGAAGAAAGTAGGGAAAACCACTAGACCATTCTTGTTGATACCTAATGTCATTATGCTGCATCGTCTCTGGCTCAGGTCTTCATGGTTCTTTCTTAGGGCCATCTTCCCAGACCCTGTGACCATTCTTGGGCTGTGGCCTCAAGTTACACCTCACAGAGTGTCCTTAACCTCAACAGAGCACTTTTCACAGTTCTAACTAATTACTTGTGTAACTGTTTGCTCATCTAGACTGTAGGCTCCAGGAGCACAAGGACCACACCTGTCTTGTTCACAGCAATTTTCCCAGTGCCTAAGCCTTCATTTGACACATAGTAGACATTCAAGAAACATTTGCTGAGGGAATTAATGAATTATCTGATTTCATCCCAGTGAAAAGTAAATCTGTCCCTTACACTGACTTAGGGAGCCTTATCCTGTGTAAATTTGATAGGATTTTTGAAGTGTTGACAGGGCTTTCCTGGTGGCTCAGATGTTAAAGAATGAACCTGCAATGTGGGAGACCCAAGTTTGATCCCTGGGTCAGGAAGATCCCCTGGAAAAGGGCATGGCAACCCACTCCAGTAGTCTTGCCTGGAGAATCCTATGGACAGAGGAGCCTGGCGGGCTATAGTCCATAGGGTCACAAAAAGTCAGACACGACCGAAGCAACTTATTTCTTTTGAAGTGATGATGGTAGCTTGACTGAAAGTCACCACGTTTAGAATAAAGGTTAACTCGGGTTGGAGACAAGATGGTGCTATTGCGGAGGATTGCACAAGGGGCTTTCAGAATATTGATAAGGTTCTATTTCTTAAACTAGAGGACTCCTAGGGATTCAAGGCCCCCGACTCATTCCTAAACTAGGAAAGTAGTAAAAGTGTTAGTTGCCATTTCCTTCTCCAGGGGTTCTTCCCTACCCAGGGATTGAACCCTGGTCTCCTGCATTGCAGGCAGGTTCTTGACTGTCTAAGCCACCAGGAAAGCCCCCTGAGGGGGACATACCAAATAAGCCACTTGCAATGCTATGCATATACCCAAGGCAGAGTCATCAGGACCACATAAGGATTTTGTCAAAAGGGAAGGTGATATTAAAATAGGCTTATTACTTTATAACTCTTATGATTGTTCACCAAAATCCTTGAAAACTACCTGTTTCTCTCTGCTTATATCTCTGGAGACAGAGTTCCTGCAAACAAGCCTTTTATGTCAACTACCTCTTGAGCCCATCTCACTTTCCTAAGCCACCTGCTGAAACAAAACCAAATTAAAACCTAAAAACAAGCAATCAGCCAGCAATGGTCAATTGAGTACCTACTATGTGCTTTGCATTATTGGCAGTAATTAAAATACCTTGAGTCTTGTCCTGAGCATCCTAGGATCTTGTGGATATCGTCATGCAAGAATAAGAAAGTTTTCGGAAAATGATCTGATGTCAGGGCAATTTTTTAAGTCTTGCCTGAACATCTGATGTTTTCTTGTATGGGTCACAATCTTTGGAATGATCAGAGATATCTTGGAAAAGTCACAGCATGTCCCAACACAGTTGAGCAAGGACCCAAGTGGGATGACTTGTGTGGCATTGCTCCCTGATATTCAGAAACCACCTAACACCAAAAACTTGTTAGGACCTGTTCCAGGGAAGGGTCAGGGCAGCGGGCCCAATCAATCTTCTCATCAGATCACAATCAAAAGTTACTTGATAAATCAGTAAGGCTGAAAATATTCTTGGCAGTTTTAACAGGCAGAGGTAAGAACATGCTTTCTGAATTACAGTGAGTTTATTATGCAAAGGCCGGAAGTGACCAAAATCATTGATTGGCTAATTATACATAACTCAAGGACCATAATGCTTCAGTCATTATGTTGGAATACTCATAAAGCACTTGAGTTCAGTTCCAATAGGGGAAGGAATGCATCCAGGGAACTGTAGGGTAAAGTAGTCTGGGAATGGAGAGAGGATAGGATATTATTGGTCTAAAATGGAAAGGCTTAACGTATTATTGAGTTTTGCAAACAGATACTTGAAAAACAGACTCCCTAAGTCTTTCCCAGTTTTCAGATGGGATGAAAAACTAGAAGCCTTAACCTTTACTTGTGGTCGTCTAAAAATCTGCCCTATTTTTCTTAGGAAGGGAAGCAGTTGCCTTAACACCTTGGCCAGATTCCCAACATGTACAGGGTGGCCCGTTTAAAACAGGCCCGTGGATGCTTCAGCGTGAGGAAAGGGGTTTGTTGTAAAGCGCCATGTGTATGTGGGTGTTTAATGAATATGAGCTGATTAAATTGGCCACCCTGAATTATAACCTCATACCTTCTGCAGTTCCTCTCTGGTTTTTAGCTTGAGACCATATTCTTCCTACTTTCCTGCCCAAACTTGTTAGGCAGAAATGCTATCGCTATTAAAACTGTTTGGTTTTCTACCCAGAGTTCCTTTGTTTCAATGGTGAGCAAAAGAATCTCTCCTTGGAAATAACTCTCTTACAAATTGCTGGCCCAGCTGCAACTTTCCGCATCAGCCACACCCACGTCACCTCCCCTTCAAACCTTCTTGCCTCCATCTGTTTCCCTGTCTCTGGGCTAACACAATACCAGTATCTGTCTGGAGCAGATAGTGAGCTCTGCCGCAAACAGAGGAGGCCTTGTCTAAAGAAGGAAAAGGCTTTGCTCTAGAAATCAGGTGACCTAGACTTCTGGCTTGCTTTTGCTAATAGCCGTTTGTGTGGCTTAGGAGAGTCAGTGTCTTCCCAGACCTAAGTTCCTTCATCCATAAAAGGAAGGGGTGAGACAAGAATCAAGATTTCTCCAAATGGGGGCTGTGGCAACTTGGAATCTGCATATCCTGTAGGGTTTTATATTTTTTATGTTTTTATTTTAAATATAAATATATATTTTATTATGAAGACAATGCTTTGCAATGAAAAGACATTTTCAATAAGTAAATCCTAAGTTTCTTAAGTTGACAATTCTGAAACTCAGACTAAGGTCTCTTAGAGGTTTCTAAATATATTTTCGGTGTCTCAGATAATTTTTCTCCTTCAAAAGGAAGCCGTATATCATTCCCCTTTGAGAAACACTGGACTATTTCCATATACTCATAAACTAGATATATAAGTGGGACAAAATATTAGCTCTAACTTTCTTATCCTTATCCTACTCAACCTAATTATTTTTAGACCACCCTAATGGGCTTCTTTCAGAGAAGGCAATGGCACCCCACTCCAGTACTCTTGCCTGGAAAATCCCACGGACGCAGGAGCCTGGTGGGCTGCAGTCCATGGGGTCGCTAAGAGTTGGACATGACTGAGCGACTTCACTTTCTCTTTTCACTTTCATGCATTGGAGAAGGAAATGGCAGTGTTCTTGCCTGGAGAATCCTAGAGACGGGGGAGCCTGGTGGGCTGCAGTCTATGGGGTCACACAGAGTCAGACACGACTGAAGTGACTTAGCATAGCATAGCAATGGGCTTTTTTAGTTTTCATACCTGAAATATCCCCTGTTTTCAATCACTGTGTATTAATTCATAGAGCATGTTTCTCCCAAAAGCAGTTTCTCTTTCCCTTTAAGACTCAGATGAGTTAATTTATTGGTAATTGACCTGGTTGAGACCACCTTCTTCTATAAAGGCTTCTGTGTTGGTTGAAGTGAAAAGATGAGCTCCTTTCATCTGTGACCTTAAGACTGAGCAATCGCACCTATAGTTTATATATGCCTTCTATTTTCAGACTATACAAAATACCTTCTTTCATGTAGGTTATTTCTTTTGATTTTCCATGCAATCTCATTTTGTAAGTAAACAAGTAGCAGGAGCCCCATTTTACAGATGAAGACACTAAGGCACAGAGACGCCTCCTATCTTTTCTTTTACTTTTTTATTAAAAATTTATTTATTTTTAATTGAAGAATAATTGCTTGACAGTATTGTGTTAGTTTCTACCAGATACCAACATGAATCAGCCATAGGTCTACCCCTGTCCCCTCCTACTTGAACATCCCTCCCACCTCCCGCTCATCCCTCCCCTCTAGGTTGTTACCAAGCACTAGTTTGAGTTCCCTGAGCCATACAGCAAGCTCCCATTGGCTATCTATTTTACATATGGTAATGTATGCTTCCCTGTTACTCTCTCCACAATCCTACCTCTCCTCCCCCCGCCCCCAGCCATGTCCATAAGTCCATTAGGCCTCCTATCTTCTGACTCAGTTTACTCGTTCTTTCCAACAATAATGCTTCTTCATCCCATAATAGCAGCAATATATACTGGGTAGTTATGATTTGCCATATTGTGCTGTTCCACTGTGGTTTTGTTCCAGGAAATTTTAAGTGAAGCTTCTCACTCAAGATAGACTCATATTACCAGGCTTGTTCAGCCTGACATAAGTCGTATGACATTATTTACTAAAAGACCTAGCTGGTCTTACTCAGCCCAGTTCCTTGTACTTAGAGATTACTCAATAAATATTTATTGGAGGATGAGTACATAGATGAACAACTCTAAAAAAATCATCCTTCTGATAAAAACTCATACACTGGAGATAATTTTTGCTGCACAGATTTTTGCCAACATTTGTTCAAGTTCTCAAAGACTGCCAAGCGCTCTAAAGGGGAAAGACCAGGGAACTGCTGAGAGAGGTGCACTGACCAGCCAGCAGAGGAAATCCCCTTTCTGGCTCTATCTATCTTCCTGCCTGCGATCGGTTTCCTCGGCTCAGAGTAGATATGGGAAGTGGTGTCACTTTGCCTGGAGCTGACGGAAATAATCACCTCCCACCATAGGGAGAGGAGAGAAATGATGGATATGTGTGAAGAGTACGTGGAAAGGCAGATCAGTGGAACCGAGTTAGGAGATGAGGATGGAAAGCAGAGCAGTTGGTGGGAAGACGGTTTCTGTGGTCAGGCTATGTCTGAGTGGAGAGGGGAGAGATGTTTGGTGTGCTCCTTCTGTGGTGTGGTTTGGCTGCTTTCTCTCTGCTTTCCAAGAGAACTGTTAGTGACCAGGGACATCACGTTTCAATCAAGGCAGCTCTCTCTGGGCTGGTAAGCTAGGCTCCCAAGGGTGTGGTGAAGTTATAGCAGGCTGACCAGGGAGTCTCCTGGTCTCAAAGGGATCTAGTCACCCTCTTCCGCTGTTGCCAGCTGTTGTGGTGTCTATAAACATATAATGTTCACTCACATACTCATAAATGCTGGTTATTGTCATATGATTGCATTGTCTATGAAAGTGGGTTGCCTGGAAAAAGTGATTCCACTTCTTTTTTATATGCTCATTGTTCCTGGAACCACTTCCTGAAATTCCAGGCTTCTTTTTTTCTTTTGCTGTCATTTTCTTAAATTACTTCTTTCTCGGAGCCCCAGGGTTCTGGAGATGTTCTTGTGCTAAAATGCGCTTCTAAGTAGCTTCTGGGAACTGTGTGGAATGGGTCTGGCTCCGGCTGGTCAATGAGGAGGCTCCTTTGCCTCCCGATTACTCCTCTCTGACAGCAGTTGTCGGTCATATTGAAAAGCTCAGGATGTGAGGGGACCAGAGTGAAATTGCAGAGCATGGTCACTCAGCCAAACTGAAACACACATGATTAACTGACCACACACATGGTCTTGGAATGACATCTCACTTGGGGAGTAAAAGCCAAGGATTGTGGTTAGTGCCCCAGCAGGCCCCAGATGGTTAGAGTTAATATACACCTGTACGTTCTGCCAGGCAGTTTTCATCAGTTTCCTCAGGATGTCAGTGTGTGTGTATAATTAAGAGTATTTAATCACATTATAATTCCCCACAGAGAGATGGGGGTGGGGTAGGATCACGGGCTTTTACAGTCATAGAGAGTCATCGGTTGAAAAAGAAACTGAGAAAAGCCAAGTCTCTGAGCCACGTCTGTGCCATGCTCCTCAGAAGCTGGGCTGGCACAGCCCCTCCAGTGACACTGGAGTGAAAACTTAACTCACATGTTTTGTTGCAATCTCAGGGTTCTCTGTGTTAGGTTAGAATACTTGAATTGCAGGAGGAAAACTATGTTTTAATTCTCCCTCCACTGAGGCTGTGTTTGTGGAAACCCATGTGAGGCAACCTTCAGTTTGAAAGGGTAGTGACTCTAGTCTTGTGAAAATAAATGAGGCGGACACTTCAGTCATTTTAAGCTAGATCTGACCAACTTAGAGTCCATTTAACCAGCATCTATTGATAGGATTCTAAATAAAAAGAGTGGAACCTAAGCCATGAAATCATTTTTATGTTTATTTTAAATCCTTCATTTTTTCCCAGCTTTTCTATATATTATCTTTTCTTTATCCTGTCAATCACCAGATTTAGCTGCTGAAAGTGACTTCTTACTTTGGATGAGGAAACCAAGTCCCATTGACAGTAAGGGACTTTTAGGATCACACAGCTCGTTAGCTAGTTAGAACCTGAGCCACCAAAATTCTCATCTTTTCACTTTACCAGGTAGTCATCCCTAGGATATATATTTTTACCTGTTCCTTAGAAGAATTTTGGTAATGTGAGTTTCACTTAAAGCAATACAGTTTTATTTTCTAATTCCATTAAATCAATCATGGTGAATTTCTGTTTAAATGCCATAGAGTTTCCCTGTAATTAGGTTCCAAAATCATTCCTTCATTCATTCACTGAAAGAATAGCTATTGCAGATGACACTTTGTCAGTCCCAAAAGAATGCAGAACTTAATACTCTTTAGATGCTACTCAGTATAGTTGATTCGCTCACCCGTGTGAACGAAATGAAGATTTTGAGGTTGTATTCCCTTATCTAGCTTTAACTTGGACCAGCCATCTCACAGATTGGACCAGCATAAAAGTATCCTGGTTACTCCAAAAACACTTTAAAGACATATCCTACTGATGGTATGCTGAGAGCTTCCTAGGATATGAAGGTGACATGGTAAAAGCTTGAAAGGACTCTTAGAGACAAGTGGGGGAGGGGGCGGGGTGGAAAAATCCTCTTCTTAAATCAGCAGCACAGTGTCACATGGCTTTTTCTGGCTCGTCTGAGCCCAGCCCTGTTGGTCGTTAGACTCAGATCACTCTACTTTCTGATACCAGATGGCTTGTTTATATTTCTTATATTCCTTTAGTTTCCTCTGATTCTTCTTTCTAGATAAGAAATCAGCGGGGGGGGGCGGAATCAGTTAATACTTAATTTGCTCTTAAATGTCTCCCCCTTTTTTTAAATTAAGCTTTTTACTTTGTATTGGAGTATAGCCCATTAACAATGTTGTGATAATTTCGAGTGAACAGCAAAGGGATTCAGCCATACATATACATGTATCCATGTATAGATCTTAAATATCTCCCCTTTGGAAAGTAATCAATGCTCTGTCATTTTGTGCTGGTTCTCCTTCAGTATTTCATTCTCTTTGGATGCTTATGAGCTGGATTCTTATTAAGCAAGATAAAGATACATATCACAAGCTAGTTACTTAACTTTTCAGAGCATCGGCTGTAAGTTTATATTAAGTCTCCTATTCAAGCTTTTTTCAGAATTTTAGCTCTACCTTATGTGCTAATGTACCAGTTTTTCTCAAGCTGGAGTAATGTTGCCACTCCAGGGATGTTTGGAAATGTCTGAAGTCATTTTGTTTCCAACAACTGGAGGGGGATACTTCTGGAGGATGCTGCTAAACATCCTATAATGTACGAGACAGCCCCACAACCAAGGCTTACTCAGCCAAAATGCCAACAGTGCTGAGGCTGAGAAGCCTATGGTGTACAGTGCAGGAAACATAACTGAACTAGATGCTGATCTTTTACCAGTTTCATTTCTTCAGGATATCCTCCTCTTTTTATAGGGAAGTTGTGCCTAGTTACTTCCCATGAAAGACAGCTGACCCTTAGGGTTGCGAAGTGTGTTCCACCATGAAGTTCCACTTCCAAAAAGATTGTATTTGGTTCCCTCAGAGCAGTGCTTTCTGTACCCAGTGTTCAAGATCTCTACAGGCATATTTTGCTGCTCCTAATTATTAGGCATATGATGAAGGGTAGAATATAAGTATTTTCCCAGATATCCTTTGGTCTAGATTTGACCCTGCTGGCTGACAAGCTGCAGATCCTTAGAGATGATTGCTTTCACTGTGTCAGTCCCAAGGTCCTGTTCTAAGAAGACAGAGGTGAGCAAGGACACCCAGAGGGTCACTGGGTAGGCAAATTTGGGGATATAGGCTTCTTTCTCAATATTTCTATTTAGGTGCCTGGTCTATTGAATAATTCAGTGACCACTTAAGTTTCTTCTCATGAGTCAGCTTTTCACTTTGCAAAAGCAAAACCCATTTGCATCAGTGACGTTTAAATTAACTTTTTAAGCCTCTTATTTACCTTACTGAATGAAATAGAGATGGACTAGCTGGAGTGGAGGACATTTACCAAAATACATAAGTCAGGGATTTTTTAAAGCTTCTTTTTCTTTCTGGAGCTCTTCTATTGTTTACATATTGGAATTTTGTTACTAAAGAGATTATTATAAAAATGAACCAATTTTCAAAAGTATGAGGCAGGTTTTCCAGTAGGGCTCAATCTCAGCTGGCCTCAATGCCAGGTGAGTCTCTAAGCAGCTGACACCATATTACCACCTGGAAACAATGACCAGTGAAAAAGAAGCAGAAAAAAAAAAAACCCTACAAGAAGTACAGTGTGGAAAATAACTTGTAAAGTGGCTGTTTGCCTCCCAAAGTGGCAAGGTCTGGTCTAAGCATGCACAAGCATCATTTATCACATGTGATAAATGCCTATGAAGGAAACTGTTCCACAGTCTATAGGTCTGACTAAAGGAAACTTATTTTGGGTTCAGAATAAAAGTTCCCTTTTCTTGTTTTCATCCCCAAGTTATAAATTATACCCTTCTGAGCATTCTCGTTTACAACTGTGTGCCTTTTAAGCCGTTGTTATGAGGAATCATATGTCAAGTATAAAATAGCAAGAATTCAATAAAATTAACTTTGCTTTTCCTTTAGAACCAAAGGTCAGTATCTCTCCAAAGCTGTCTGAAAGACATTCTCACCACTATACCCCACTTGTGGGTGATAGTTATATTTAGAAAGTCCTGTTACAGCTTTTTTTTTTTTTTTTTTTCACACAGGATGGTTTCTCTGTGACCATGATCTTCTGAGTTGGGCCAAGAGGGCCGGGTAGAGTTAGATAGCATGAGGACAGAAGAGAAGCTAGTGGGAGCACATTGCAAACAGAGATGGGAGAATTAAGTTACTGCAGTTGCCATCTGTCTCTGTTTTGCTAACTCATTAGCTCGGACACCACATTGTGTTAATCCCCACTTCCCCTGGCTATGAGCTTGATCCAGATCTCCAGGAGATAGTGGGGCTGCTTAGCCTGACTCTCCTGTCAGCTGGGCTACTGCCTTCCACAGTGGGCAGCTTGCCAGGCCTGCACCTTTCCAGAAGACTCTTTGGCCTTTTATTCATTAGCACCCTGTTCCCTGAACCTGCCCTCACCCGCACCATGCCACAGCCCAAGGCAACTGCAATTTCAGGCTGACCATCTTGGAAGTTTGATGGCACTGCATACTATCAACCAAATGGTCTTTCATCCTTTCTGAAAATGCTGAGGGGCACAAGAGCCCACTGGGCAACTAAGAGCAAGTGAGCCCTTTTTTGTGCCCCAGGACAGTACTGAGGAGGAGTAACCAGGAGGACGGAAATATCTCATTTCAGGTCCTAGTCCAGCATTAAGAACCTCCAATGATGATACTTATAGAACTTTTTTGAGAATAGTTTTTCAAGAATGTCATTGTCTCTGCTGACAGACTGGTTGGGCTATGCGAGTCATTTCTGTTCACTTATTTTGACCTCTCTGGCCCTTAGTTTTCTCACCTGTGAAAAGGTGTTTTTTGAGGGCTCAATATTTTGTGAAGTCTTTTCCAGCTCTGAAAATGAAAGTATGTTGTGCTTGTTAGTAGTAAAATTTACTAATCTTGCCAGACACTGCTCTGGGCATTTAACATATATGAATTCATTTACTGGTACCTATAATTACAGATAGACTTCCCTTGTGGCTCAGTTGGTAAAGAATCTGCCTGCAGTGTAGGAAACCTGGGTTCAAACCCTGGGTTGGGAAGATCCCCTGGAGAACAGAATGGTTACCCACTCCAGAATTCTTGCCTGGAGAATTCCATGGACAGAGGAGCCTGGAAGGCTACAATCATGGGGTCACAAAGAGTCAGACTCAACTGAACAGCTAACATTTTTACTTACTTTTTAATTACTGATGTCCTCGGTGATTTACAGATGAGGAAACTGAGACACTGAGAGATTAAGTAGTTTGTCCAAAGGCACACAGTTAGAAGTAGCAGAGCCAGAGCTGAAACCCAGAGCTCAGCTCCAGAGTCTGTGCTTTTAGCCACATAATGTGGTCACTTATTGTGGCCCCTTAATCTGCCTATTTCCTCAGCATTGTTTCCAGAATTTATAGGTTCTTCAGATGTGCTCTTATTAACGTTTAGGGCAGTATATTTGGGAAGTTTTTGTTGCCCCTTGTTTTTTACAAAGTTAAACTTTGAGATAAAAGCAGGGACTTGCATAAGGCCACACGTAAGTTCTTGTTCTCCTCCGAAGCCAGAAGCCCCTGCTTTCTGGCTGAGGCCTCCATCTGCTAAGTGTCTCTCCTACTCATCACGAGCAGAAAATTCAAATATTAGAGGTTAAATATTCTTTGACCTGCTTAACCCTTTCAACCAGGGCAAATCAGGAACAACTCCACAGACAATTGGGTTAAGTTCCTGACTCAAATGATGAATGATCTACGCAGGATATAAAGCCTTTACAAGCCTATGACATAGACAAATGTAGCAATAACATACCGTTCCCCATTTCTCTCCTTGGCACTCAATAGCTCACACCTCTTGGGATGGCAGGAGTTACAGAGAATTCTGCAGACTTCCTCCCACGTTCAGTCCCTGCAGGGCTCATCAGGGAATTTTAGCAGCAGAAGGGGATGGAGAGCTTGTTTTTCTTGGTCCTTTCTGACTCTCTGCCCTGATACTGCCCAGTACCCTTTGGCCTTTACCATCTCCTCCAGTCTCCCTGGATCGCATGCACCTTTAGCATTAGAGGGTTTGAAAGCCAATCCAGAAACCTTCATTATAAAATTCTCTCTCTCCTCACCCCAGGAGGGTTTCCCATCACGCAGCGGGAGGGTGATTGTTTTAGCCTCTCATTTAGATGTGCCTTTCCACCTTCCTGGCAGTAATTGCTGCCGAAATGTCCTGGGAACTGGGGCCACATATGCATTTAGGATGCCCAAAGACTGGTTTGTGACATGGGAAAATCAGAATCCAGATAAAACTCTACTTTGGTATCAACTCTCCTGTTCAGGTCTGGACCTATAGCAGAATGAAATTAACCTCAGTGAAGTTAAGCTCTCGACCCATTCCCCTCAAATTCCAGTTCCATGTTTAACCAAAGACACACAGAAATAAATGTGTGTTGGCAGAAAGACAAACCCTGAGATGAAGTAGGAGGGATGTTGGCTGATAGAAAGGCTGTTTTTTCATTTCTTTTACATTGCAGCAGTCTCAGATGGATGGTATCCAGGTAACTTGTAGTGCCTGCACCTTATTAAACTCCTGTTTGATTCAGAATTTACAGTTAAAATGCACCTGGAATACTTCAAGCTAGAACAAGACTTTGGTTCATTTGTTCTCAAAAGTGATGTACAAATTGATGGTGCAACCTACAGCAAGTAATAGAAAAAAACTTTCAGGATTAAATTTTTGTTAGTGCTTTTATTTCTTGATTTATAAATTCAACAATGCTGATTCAGTGTCAACTCTTTGACAGATGTTGTGCCTCTAAAGCAGGATACACATATGGGTGTGTTTTCCCTATATTTATCTTTATAAGTTAGGACTCTTTTTATTCCAAGTGTCATAAACCATACTTGAAGTAGCTTAAGCAGAAAGTGGAAATTCTCAGAGGATACTGGTGTATCTATAGGAACTAAAAACTGGAACATAGCTGATTTCAGGAACAGATGGAGCTGGTGTTAAATACCATCAAAGTCAGTGTCAGTTTTTTCCTCTTTCTCTCTGGCAGTTTTATACACACACACACCCTGTTCATCTTTGTAAAAGAACTTCCACCAAATGGATATGCCCCTAGACCTGCATTGTTGATACAATAGTCACTAGATACATGTGGCTATTAAACATCTGAAATGTATTATATGTGTGAAATACACACTAGATCACAAAGACTAATTATTAGGGAAAATACTGTAAAATATCTTAATTTTCATGTTGATTTCATGTTGATCTGATAATGTTGTAGACATACTAAATAAGATATATTATTCACATTTATTTTAACTTTTTCTTTTTTTCATGTGGCTATTACAAAATTTTAAATTATATTTGTGGGCTATATTGTATTTTTATTGCACAGTGCTTTTCTAAATGGTTTTACCAAAAATCTACAGCAACACAAACCTCCCCACTCCTGACTTGGCTTCCTTGAGGCACACTGAAGGGACAAACAGAGACACAAATCACTAAATATATGTCATCTTACTACATCTTTTTCCTTTCTGTTTACCATTCATGGTAACTTCTACTTGAGCTGTAACAGTTTCCTCTTTTTGAAAGTGGATTTATACACTCCCTCACTTCAAAAATATTTATTGAGCCTCTATTCTGTGCCAGGACTTGCATTAGGTGCTGGGGATATGAGGTCCTGGCCTTCACAGAGCCTCTCTTCTAGCAAATATAGTCCCTTGCGCTTGTTTTTATGAATGCAGGCTCAGTGCGGGAAGCGCACCTCCCAGTGTGGCCGCATCTGGTCCAGGCTGATTCATCAAGCCTTATAGTGAGGCTGAGTCAAATGAAAACCTGGATTTCCAGAGTCACCATCAACAGATAAGGACCCTTCTGTGACGCAGATTTGAATTTCTCTTCCTGCTTTTGTGGAGCCTGGTTCCAGGCCCCCTTCCTCAGAGACGGAGCTACGGGGATACTATCGTCTTCTCCTTGGGATCACCACCATCCGAAGGAGACAGTTGTATACCTTAAAGTTCAGTTTGAAATATCTCTCCCCGCCCAAAAAGAATAGCAGTTTCTCTCGACTTCTTGACTCTGTGTGTGTGTGTGTGTGTGTGTGTGTGTGTGTGTGTGTGTAAAGGAAGCCTCTGGATGTGGGTTTGGTTTAGCTTGGTTTGGTTTTCATTTCAGTAACTTTAAAAGTGCAGCATAATACAAACAAAAAAGTGTATGCATCATAAGTGGACAACTCTGTGAACTTTTCCAGCAAACACACATATGTAACCACATCAAAGTAAGAAAAAAGGACAATAATATATCCTAGAAGCTCCCCATTTCTATCACTACCCCAAATGCCTCCACCAAAGGTAACCACTATCCAGATTTCTACAAACATAGATTAGTCTTGCCTGTATTTAAACTTCATATAAACAGAATCATGTAATACATTTTCTTTGGTAATGTTGCCTTTTGCTCAACATTATGTTTATAAAATGTATCCATGTTGCTATAGGTACCAATAGAAAATATAGATAACCAAAAAAGAAAATAAAAATCACAAAGCCATTCCATAAAATAATGTAAAATGTCAGTGTTTATAATTTTATCCACTTTTCTATGCATATAATACTTATGTACATTTTTTTTTCCAAAAATTAGACCATCATGTACATACTACTTCACGATTTGCTTTTTTTGTTTAATATATCAGATCTACCAAAGTATTCTAAACCTTGGTCTGTCTTGAGAAGGTTGCATTCTGAATTGACCTGAAAGGTAATATAGAAAAATGAAAACTTTACCTTTTAAAAAAAATCAGGAACACACATTATTATCTGTATTAGTCATTTTGATAGATCTGGATTTGATCCATCCTGGTCAGGCTTCCAAAAGACTTCTAAATAAAGATAGAAAGCAAATGGACCAGTGAGTCACCAGGGAAATCAGATACTCAGGATTGAATTGGACCTCTTGTTTCTCAATGAATCTTCTCAATTTCTCTCTACTCTTTTAAATCCAGGTTTTCTGATAACGCATTCAGAATCCAGGTAATCCTGTGAGTGACTTATTGGAGTCTCTGGTTTAGTCCTTACACTCTTATCCTAGATAAATCGATGAAATGTCCTATATTTCTCAAATGGAGAATCTCATTGCCACATCTGTTTGAGATCATAAGAAATAATACTTACATAACATGTTTAATATCTTTGAATGACAAGTTCCTTGGAGTTGCTGACTATTCTTAAAATTTCCTCAACTAACATTGTGGAAACCCATTGTCATGGAGATAGTTGATGAGCTGGGTCATAAACTAGACAGCAAATGTTGGGTAGTGGAAACATCTGAGTCCTGAAGCTCTAGTCATTTATTTCAAAAGCTACCCATTGATTTCCTAGATGTTAGCATAGAGAACTTACCCTGTTGTAGTTTTTATTTACATGATTAATCTCCCCATTAAGGTCTTCATCCTTTCCCATTTGGAATGTATCCACTGGCATATGCCAGGGGGTTCTCCTGAGTGAGGTCACCTTGGAACACTGGTATTCTGACTTTAACTTTCTTCTGTAGGAGTGAAGAAAAGTGGCCAGTAAAGCTTGAATTCCTGACCTGAGAATCCTGAGACACTGTAAGGCACCGCTAGGGACCAGCGCTGGATAAAACTACAAAGATAGGAAATACAGTATGGCTGGGGAAAATGCTGGAGCCAATCTATGCAGAGATACAGTAGTTTTAGGGCATATTAGAGATGGAGAGGGTATTAGAGGCCCTCTAATCCTACTCCTTCATTTTTCAAATCGAGAAACTGAGTCCAAGGAAGTCACAGAATGAGTTCATCACAGAATCAAGTTGGAAGCTCACTTTATTGTTCTATTACCTACCCAGATGTCTGTACTGTTCAGGAGATACAGGGAAAGACATGTCAGAGGAGTGGTTAGGGTGAGCTCTAGGCTACATTAAACTAGTACTATCCTTAGTAGGATCCAAAGCCATACACTTCTCTGGGCCATTCAAGGATAAACTGAGAACATTAATCCATTCTTCCCCTTTCCTCACCTTGGAATTATAATGGGGAAAGATATTTGGCTTTTTATCTGCTTGGCACTGGAAACTTGACCTTCTTCTGGAGAATTCAAAGGTTCAGTTCAGGAGATATTCAGAAAATGCCTTCTTCCAGAATCAGGTGATGAAAATCAATTGCTATTAAATTTATAAAGCTTTCCTTCTCTCCCTCTCTCCTCCCTCTTTCCCTCCCTCCCTTCCACCTCCCCTCCCTTCCAGTATTCTTTTTTAAATTTAATTCTGATGACCTCTTAACTCCTGCTTTTCAAGTTCAATTACATTTCTGTTGTCACAGATATATCTGTGCTTGAGGCTTTAGTATGCAGACATATTGAACTTCCCTTCTGTAATTCTTCCGGGGTCAGTTTGCTTTATGGTCTAGGTCCAGGAAATTAGAATATTTCCAATTCATCAGGGACCATCTTGGCCTTGAGCAGAAGTGGCGTCTGAATCATTACCTAAGAGGGCTTTGTAGATTGTCACAGTTGGCAGCCTCCAGGCTTGAGCTAATCCTGGAAATTCTTTAACTTCCCAGAAAGAAGGTTCCACAAGGTCAGCTTGAGGTCCTCAGAGAGAGCAGATGGAATAAAGCTTGCAGCTAGTCACTTTTGCAGCTGGATTTGAAGATAAATAAAATTATACCCATTTTTTTTTTTTTGGATCATCAAGTCTTTGACGTTCATTTGTTCTTTACTCTTTTTTCCCTGTATGTGGAGGGGGAAAAAAAAAGAATGTGCTGCAATCAGTGAAATAAAAGCAAGCAAACTTGTTGATTCAGTTCCCATGGTGAATGCAAGGAAGGCCAGGCCAATAGAAACAACTGAGATATTACAAAAATGTGTTTCTTTCTGGCGGCTACACAGTCAGTCCTTTATATCCAGTCATTGTAATCAGCCCATCACCCCAGACTCTTTGCAAGGTCATTATTCTGGTTGCGGGGGCTGCTTCTCCTGCAAACAAATGTTGATTTTACTAAAAGTCCTGTCTCTCCAACCCTCTTTGTGACAAAGAGTATCAAAGCATCGTTCTTGAAAAGAAAGTATAAAAGATCAGAGAGATAAAATACTTTGGGTTTTCTAAATGCTTAGACATATCTGGCTCAAGCAACACAAATTATAAACTATGAAGCCACCTGTAAAATCCTGTTTTAATTAACTTGAAGGCACACCAATGTTATTTCATTAAAATGAAATTCTCTTTAAATGGAAAACCACCACTCCAGGGTACATTGAGGGCATTGTTCACATGGCTTTTAGGGTTGGCAAGTGAACCCTGTATTTAGAAAAACTAAAGCAAATGCTATTTCCTTGGAGCCTCCTTAAACTTTGAACGACTTGTCATAGGTTCCTTGGAATGTAAGGAGTATCCCTCGGTAAGCCCTGGGCAAACTCAAAATGTTGTTTGCCAATTCTTTTTTTGATAATCCTTCCAGGCTTCTTCCTGTTCCCTGCCTCCCTCCATCTCTATAGTCCTTAGCCTTGATGTTCCAGGAATACCTCTTGCATCTCCCACCTGGAAGACTGATTTGATGCCGCTGTCGTTTGGAAGGATATTGGATGACACAGAGGCTCTATGAAGAGACAAGGGTGCTATTTCAGGCTTACAAGCAAAATGAAGCTCAGATTGTCACAAGGGGCAAGTGAAACGTAGAGGCCCTCTTTTGAAATTCTCACTCCACTTATGATCTATGGAGCTGGAAAGAAAAGTGCTAATTGCTCAGTTGTGTCCGACTCTTTACGATCCCCTGGACTGTAGCCCACCAGGCTCCTCTGTCCATGGAATTCTCCAGGCAGAAATACTGGCGTGGGTTGCCATTTCCTTCTCTAGGGGATCTTCCTGATGTGGGGATCAAACCCGGGTCTCCTGCATTGCAGGAGGATTCTTTACTGTCTGAGCCACCAGGGAAGCCCAGTGAGCTGGAAGATACCTTAATGATCCTCTCACGGAAACCCCTCATTTTCCCGTGGAGGACGTTGAAAATCAGAGGTGAAGTGACTTATCCGAACCAGTTAGGACCACCCCCGTGGGGCTTCTCCAGTCGACTCTTGTCCTCCTTCCTCCAGCAGTTCTGTGGACCTGTTGATTACAACACTGCCCATGGCCAGAAAATCCTGCCCCATCAGCAAAACAGCTTTCCAGGCTGACATAGGACATGTCCCGTTAGAAGACGGCTGAGTTTTAGTTCCAGTTCTGCCCCTGCTTTTTTGGCTCAAATGAGTCACTTCTTCCTTTGTCTATTTCCCCTATTGGTAAGGAGAAGATAATGAACCTTTCCACCTATCAGGCTCACTTGAGTGTTGTAAAGAATAATGAGGTGATATTTGTAAAGTGCTTTGAGCGGCTGGGAAAGAGGAGGGGGTGGGCTCAATAGAAAGCATTATTAACTGCAAGTACTTATCAATTGAGCTGTTTAACAATAGCAGAGAGTAAGAATACCCAGAAATGAATTCCAGGGACTGACCCTGCTTTGAATTTAGGAGGAGGATTAGCGGGGACCTAATAGGTATTCCACTTCTCCAGTTTCTTTAGTGTACCGTCAAACTAGGAAAGGTAATTACATTCTTCTATGTCGGATTCAGCCTGGAGTTTCAATTGGGATGTCAAAGCATACTTGTCTTCTTTTCTCCTCCTGAGGCTGTGTTCTGTTGTAATTGTTAAAGCCTTGGGCATCTTCTATCCCCAGGGGTAAATTCACTTAGGAGCTATACAAAGTCATTTCTGTGTAGTGGCTGGGCTGCTGTTTATAAGGTTGATTAGTGGAGCTTTCTAAATCTAAAGCGCCTGGGGAGCAATTTGGATGAAGCTGGGAAATAAAAAGGCAAAGTCTTCCTCATGGTTGGTCTTTTTTTATTACACTGCTCCATGGGAATTTTCTCAGTAATTCAGTGTATGTACAGTGCAATATGGCTTGACAGCCATTGCCACATCTTCTTTCCTGGGAAAACGGAGACCTAGCCCAGGTTAAGATGACTGTGCCAGGTCACTAAATATATTTAGAGCCACCTTTTAACTTCTCTTACTCCCACTGAGGGCTTTCTGGTGGTTCAGTGTAAAGAATCCACCTGCCAATGCAGGAGACACGGGTTCGATCCCTGGGTGGGGAAGATCCCCTTGGAGGAAGAAATGGCAGCCCACTCCAGGATTCTTGCTTGGGAAATCTTACAGACAGAGGAGCCTGGTGGCCTACACAGTCCATGGAGTTGCAAAGAGTCGGACACTGACTAAACAACAACTCCCACTGGGGGTTAGATGAGAGGTATTTGTGGGGGTCTAAGACGCGTAGGAATGTTTCCAAATGATGATTCTGGTCTGTTTCCCCAAACTCATGCCCCACTGTCTCAAGATCCTTAGGCTTGAGTTCAGTTCTCTCTCATTTTCTGAGTCAGGGCAGAAGAGAGAGGCAAATCAAAACCAGAGAAATGTTTTGAGCTTGTGCAGGTCTCTGTGGGCCAACAGGACAGTGAGCCAAGAAGAATGTGGCTCCCTCCTCATTGGGGAGGAGCGGGGCTGAATTCTTTCATCATCCTCTAGAGGCTGTAGGGAGAGTTCAAGGGGTTATTTGGAACAGAAATTTTCTTGATCAGAGTTATATTAAGGAAAGTATACTGATGGATGCATCTTTGTGCCCTGAAGTTTCTGGGCCTTTTTGTAATCTCTGCTTCCGCAAACCCTTAGCTCCTTAAACCAATCATCCAGGCCTCCATATGCAGGGGTTAACACTCCCAGGAGACCAGAGGTGCCTATACCAACATCGCTCCATGGTGACTTGTGAGTCTCCTGTAACACCCACCAGCAGTGAGGCCACCGGCACCCCCATCCTGGTGCCTGTCTCACACTCACACACACACGAACACACCCTGGGTGCCAAAGGTCCCTCCTTTCTTCCTGTCATCCCACTGTGTCCAGAGAAGCCCCACTCAGAATTTGGTACCTCTTTGGGGGCAGAATTTGGTACCTCTCTGGGCTCCTTCCTGAGTCTGCCCCCCAATTCCTGCTGGATTTCCTCAGCAAATCTTCTCTGCCCTGAGACTCCTTGAAATCATACGGGATTTACTTGGCAGGATCCTCTGACCTCTTTCAAAGACCTAGATTTCTTGTTTACTGTAGTTTCAATCCTCTAAAAGCATTTGGAATATTTTCTTCATTTCCCTCTCCCAAGGTATCTATTTGGTCCCAGGCAGGCCTCCCCCAGTGCCTTTGGGAGTGGGGGAGGATGCTGAGACACTGGGCCCCAGCCACTGTCCTTTCCTTCACCTCTGCCAGGGCAAAGACCGGTGCTGGGCTGACCTTTCCTGGCCGGGCCAAAAGAGAAGGCTGTGGAAACCCGCACGCCCCCGCGGCCATCCTGCCCTCTGCGGCCACAGCTGCTTGCCCTCCCCGCCCCCTGCCTGCTCTCTCTCTCAGTGATCCTCCATGCCGCTGGTGCCCCAGCGAGCTGCTGGGAAAAGAGGTCTGTTTCCCCCCTGCACTGGCCTCGGCTCCCCACACTAGAACATTCAGGCATCAATGGGAAACAGCAAGATCTGTCAGCATCGCCCCTTTCTTCGGGGCTTTGAGGGCCACATTCTCCACGGCCATCTGTTCCCTTTCACCTCTCTGGACAATGTTGCTTTTTAAAGCCAGGGATTCTTCCTCCTTTATCTCCTCCTCTCCCGCCTCCCCTTCTTCTGCGTTCCCACCCTTCCCCGCCCCCCATCCCATCATCATCTCTCTCTTTGCCCAACCCTATGAAATGAGCTTCTCTGAAGAGAAAACTTGCCCTTCTTCCACACAAAGCTGTTTTACAACCCCTATGGGTTTTGGAGTTTTTATTTAAAAAAAAATTTTTTTTTGAAGTGAGAGTTAGCTGCTTTTAAACTTTGTGATTGTCTCAGATGGGGGAGAGCTATTCTTTTGATAGGGATGGGAATCGAAAAACCTTTCAGTCATGCAGAAAGAGAACACAGAATAATAATAAGTGTTAGGCTCCTGCTGGCAGGCACTTGCCTCTTTCAAGAAGGAACTTGATGATCAGTTTAAAGAAATTTTTATACCCTCGAGGTGTTTCCACCATTTATTTTATTTTATTATTATTTTTGTTGTTTCTGTTGAGCTGTTTGTATTTATTTTCTTTTTTAAGTCCACGTGTCTTGTGCTGTTTTTAATTTAGAGGCAGGGCTGCTGCAAAGCGGGTGCTGTGTTCCCTATGGCCCTGGAGAGCTGTGTCCACTTACAAAGATGCTTGGTCAGACAGGAGACCAATGTTGTCTAGGAGAAGCACTAGGTTCTGAGGTTCCAGGACGTAGGAAGGAGTGTTTGTCCCAGTACTGACCTATGACTAAGCGTGTCACCTTAGGTATGTCACTTTCCTTAAGAGCGATGGTGATAAAATCTTAAAATGCTGATAAAAATCTTCTACTCCAAAAAAATGCATAATACGTGACTCTTGTATTTGTACTGTGACGCTGTTTCATAAACAAGATGTGTCTATAGTAATGTCATGAAAACTTTATGGGCCATCCTTGACTATGGATGTTAGAATAATCCACTGCTGGGATCAGACTCAGCTGCTGCCATGGGAAGTCAGCTAGAACATGGACTCCCAGCCTGGACTGCCTGTCAGAATCATGGGCAAGGCTGGAGCAGGCCCTGGGGCTGGACTGTGAGGGTTTGAATCCTCTCCACCACTTACTAGCTGTACAGATGTGAGCACAATTTCATCATCTGTAAAATGAGGGCAGTAATAGTATCCAGCTTCATATTGTTGAGATGATTAAGAGAATTTTATCATGTAAAGCGCCTGGAATCACATCTGGCACGTAGTAGGTATGGGGAAATGATAAGTGTGGTTGCTATCTCGCCATGCATCTCACAACTATAGTAATATCTGCAATGCAGTACAGATGAGAAAATGGGCTCGTTGGCTCCTATGAGTCTCTTCTGACTCTCCCACACTTGCCTTCTGCTGCTTTATTTTTTATTGTGCAGTTAACATTGAGAAAAACACTAATGCAATTATCAATGGGATTGTAATGATGATTAACATAGCAATTCCACTTGGCAATGTCATAAAACACAGCAACATCCTAAGATATACAAAAAAGACATATGATAATGTTCTTCTGGCAAAGAAGGTGAACCAGATGTGGAGATTATAGTCACAGAAGGAAAGCCAGTCATGATTTTGGCAACTCAGGTTATTTGACATATTTTCAGTTGAAAAGCTACAGAATCTGGAGATTTATTTTTCTTTGGTATCAGTTTCGAGAAACCTATCATATGACTAAGAGTTTCCCAACAACAGGGAGAGAACGCTAATCAAATATGCTTTTCTAGTCAGGCACAGATGACTCTGAATAAGACATTAAATATTATAGTTTAACATGGAAAAGAAAATGAGTAGAATATTTAGAAAATGGGGTAAGGCAGCCCTATGAGTTTTCTCTTCCAGAGGGGGAAATGAGTGGTCATTCTTGTGGTACCTTCTAAATGGCTGAAGTGTCAAGTCCTTACTCTGCCACTTGCTGAGCAACCTCGGGTAATCACTGACTCTCCCTGTTGATCAGCTTCCTTCTCTAGAAAGTTGGCATCATAATGACATCTCCCTCATAGAGATAATGTAGGTAAGATATTGAGCCTCCTGCTCAGAAAGTACTAATCATCCCCAAAAATGTTACCTGGTAGTCAGTCCTTTACCATAATGCCTTATATCAGCTGACCTCTGAGATGGGAGACAAATTACACCAACCCAGTCGTCTTAGTCATTTTGCTGAAACTGGCCATTTTCAGTAAACCCATAGTTCCAGCCCATAGATAAACAGTGGCCTTCAAGGAAGAAGGAAATTGCTTTGCTTAAAAACTCATGGTTTGAAGATGTGGACTGACAGCCTGCTGCCACCAAAACCAGTTCCCCCGATTAAAATAGCCCTGTTAGCATCAGCACATTCAGTTCATCAGTTCCCTTTCCCTTCATGAGCCTGCTGCCTGAAAAGCTGTGCTGCACCAAGAACTGCAACACTTTCTTGGAGGAACACTTGAGGAAGTTGAAGCAAGGTCGTCTCCATTGCCTAAGAGCCCCTACTTCCTAGCGGTCTGCACATGGTTCAGACCTTACAACTTGTGATCTGAGGGCCACTGTGAATTCCTGTCACAAATGGGATTTTCCCTTCCTTGGCGGCTGCAATTTATTTTGAGCCTTGTGTTGGTATGACAGGCATGGGGATAGCCCTTGTGTACGTGCCTGTGTGTGCACATCGCAAAATAGGAGACGTGCCGTTGCTTCTATCCTAGCCTTGACTCAGGAAGCCCAGCTCCAAATGTCAGGGAGACACAGGCTGAACTAAAGGAACGCAGCAGCCAAGCTGAGTTCACCAGTGTGGGAAGGAAGCCTGAAGAACCTTTGGGGTTCATGTGTAAACTCAGGGTGCGGTGGGTTCTGAGATTGCCTCACCAAGGATTCAACAATCTGTTCCCCCCGCCCCCCGCCACCCCCTTCTTAGAGCCTTCAGAGACAACAAACATATGTGACGCCAGCATTCCATTCCCTCCCACGCATGAAAATATCCTGATTTCTGTCATGATCACTCTACTTCCCAAAGGGGTGCTTAAGGTGGGGCTGGAGGAAAGCATAACAATAAATCTTCGCACTCTGGTTGAGGTGATAATTAGAAGCATTCCCCACGATGATGTGCTCTCAGATGCCCAAAGGGAAGCAACTGGGACAGCAGGAAGTCACAGAATACCTGGGCTTGGGCCCCAGCTCTGCCTCTGACGAGGTAGGTTTCAGGAGTCAGGTCCCTTCTTTGTTCTGTGAAATGGGAATAATGATTACACCAATGTAGCCGCTTTGAAGGAAGCAGTATGTATTAATGCACTTTAACTTGGATTCATTGGATGCTCCTACGTTCCCTGGAGTTTTCCAAGCACCTCAGGGCGTCTGTCTCCAATCCCATTTCATTCTCTTTATTTTCTGTTTCTGTGCTCACGGAAGAAACAAAGCGGGGAGCTTGAACTCTGAAAGCTGAGCTGTGTTTGGCCTCTGGAAGAAATGGTGATCAGGGAGCCTGACTGAGGACCTTACTAAGGGTCTCTGCCTGCGTGGGGACCTGGGCCCCTTTACTCGCCCCGTCCTGTTTCATGCCCCAGGCAGTCAGCTGCCCCTCCTTCACTTTCTGAATTAGGGTCTTGGGTGATTCTTCTGACAAGCAGTTTAACCAGATGAATTATAGAATTTCTAAAGAGCATTTACATCTCTTCTCTACCCACCTTGGAAAACAGACCAAAGGGCATTCACCAGAATGTTGCCTTCCATGATGAAAAGCTGCATCATGGGGTATTTAGGTAGAGATTTTCATAGCATTTGCTCCATGGACTGTCCACGGGTCTGAGAAACCTACAGTTAAAAACCAAAACAACAAATGCCTAATATGTCATTTTGTTTTCAAACGAATGATCTGGGAGAGCATTTTGAAAATGCAGACCTCTGGGCAATGACCACTCAGAGATCGTGACTCACTAGGTTTGGTATGGGGTCAAGGATTCTGCATTTTTTAGAGTGGTTTACCTGGTTTAGGTGATTCTGCTGCATAAATGCACATATGAAACAATGCCTTTAGTTATTTCTCCAGAGATCTAGTCCTGTATCCTGATTTCATATCAGTTACCCAGGTCGTCTCATAGGATAGGCCAGCCTATATTTTCATGCTATTTTTTTTTTTTGGTAGAAAAAGAATTCAAACCTACAAAAAAGTTCCAAGGAAAGTATAATGAACTCCTACATATCCTTCCCCTAGATCGTTAACATTTTACCCTATTCATTTGATTTCTTTCATATTATTGTTGTCTATTTTTTTATAATATTAATTTATTATTGTTATCTTTTCTGAACCATTTTAGAGTAACTTTTAGACATCATGACCCTTCATCTCCAAATACTTCAGCATTTTTCTTTTAGGAACAAGAGCTTCTCTAACATAACCACAATACAGTGATCTCACCCAAGAAATTAGTGCTGATATAATACCATTATCTAATATACCAGCCATATTCAAACTTTGCTAGGTGTCCTAATAATGTCATTCACAGCAATTTTTTTTTTCTGATCCAAGAGCCAGTTCAGGATAACACATTGTATTCAGTTGAAATGTCTTTCTACATTGATGATCTTTTTAAGCCACTGCTGTTTTCATAGGAATATTTTTCAAAAACATATTTCCTGATAACAACAGCGTTTTCCCTCCTTCTCTCCTTATTACTTGCAAAGAGCCAGTGATCCAGTGTCAGCCTGAAGCAAAAGCAGACTTACCTAGGCCAAATTCTGCATCAGCTGAGGCCTTGGGAAAAGACTCTGTCTCCTGGTCCTGGGTTTGCCCTGTAAGCTGATTTCGCAAAGACAAACCCTGTGACTGTTAGTGTATCCCTTTGATCTTTAATCAAATGAGCTGTCACCTGGCTTACTCATTGTCCAGACTAATTCCTTGGCTATGAAAAGCTACTAAATATTATTTTGCCATGGTTTTTTAATAAACCTTGACTGTAACCCACCAGGATCTTCTATCTTATGGAATTCTCTAGGCAATAATAGTAGAGTGGGTAGCCATTCCCTTCTCCAGGGAATCTTCCTGACCCAGGGATTGAACCTGGTTCTCCTGCATTGCAGGCAGATTCTTTACTGACTGATCCACCAGAGAATTCTCAATATTCTTGCTTGGAGAATCCCATGGACAGAGGAACTTGATGGGCTATATAGTCCATAGGGTTGCAAATAGTCGGACACTACCGAAGCAACTTAGCACACGTGCATAGTTTTTAAATCTGCCCAGGAAAAGTGACCAATAAGTGATATGCCACTTTAAAAACAAACAAAATAAGTAAAAAAGTAAATAAAAAATCAAATCCTTTTTTAAAGAATATATAAATTCCAAGCAATGTTGAAAAGGAAAAAAAAAAAAAGATATGTGACTTTTTACCCTTCCCAACTTTCTCCAAAGGCAATGCACATATCTGAGGGTGATCTTTTTCCAGAAGCCAGGACTATTTTTGTTGTTTAGTTACTAAATGGTGTTCCACTCTTGCTACACCATGGACTGTAGCCCGCCAGTCTCCTCTGTCCATGGGATTTCCCAGGCAAGACTACTAGGGTGGGTTGCCATTTCCTTCTCCAGGGAATCTTCCTGACCCAGGGACTGAACGGCATCTCCTGCACTGGCAAGCAGATTCTTTACCACTGAGCCACTATAAACAATCAGTAATCAGGATAAGTTGGCTGTATTCCTTCTGCTTCAGCAAGAAAAAAAAAGTCACCTGAAAATGAATGGTCAAAAAATTAGATGATGACCAGATATAATACCTAAGATTTACTGCAATCTGGCTCTGATATTCTCAGATTCTACAGAGTAGAAAAGCAGAACTCATACCAAGATGGCTGATGGGCACAGCAAACAGATGGGACACATTTTTGCAGAAGAAAGCCCATTTCACATAAGTCATCTTCCTGGCTTATATTGAATGACACCTAAATTAAGAGGAAAAAAAAAAAGAAAGCCTTTCATTTCCTTAACTGATTGAGTTTGGGGATTTTTTTCCCTTTGTTTTATTTTGCTGGCATTTACTTAAGGATAGCATGTGTTTTCTCTAGTGAGTGAATTTATTTTTATTAAAGAGTTTTTCAAAGGGTCAGGAGATCTAGCTAGAGGCCACCATTCAGAATCTTTTTTTTTTTTTTTTCCTTAGATGGAGGATAGCAGGAGGAAAACTGTCATTGGAGAAAACGTTCAGGGTCATGGCCTCCTGAGCAAGATGGAAGTTGAGCTGGGTGGGGCAGATTGCTTCTTTCTATTCAGACACCCTAGTTCTGTTCGTCTCAGGCCTGTGTTTTCTTAGCTGCCTTTAGGACCTTTACGATTGTCACTGCAAACATAAAAGCCCTATGCAGTATCCCCTATAGAGCTTCTGGTTGGTAAATGAGATGGGTTCTCGAAGGACCAGTATTTTGTAGGGTGAGAATCCTCATCCCAATTCTGGACATTTCCAACAAGATATCTCTGTAGGGTGAACCATGCATCTTGGTTGGCCCCTGAATGGTCCTGATTTCTCTCTTTCATCCCAATATATTTATTGAGATGCCCCCATTTCATTTTCTAAAGTATTCTGGTGGGATTATAGTTTACATGAACCACTCTGAGACTATGGGAAACTTAAAGTATTTCCTCCCCACACAAAAACCAGTGGACTTGTTTGAGTGGTTTGTGCTGCTGCATAACCAGTCTTTATCCTAGTGATTAGCTTAACTCTACGTCTCCCTTCTGCTGTGGAGGATTGCCCCATCTCTAACCCTTGCATTCCAAAGGTTCTGATCATCCCACCTTATCTTGTCTTCTTCACATTTCTTACCTTCCTCAGGAATGAGCTTTACAGAAACTTGGACAAGACTGGGTGTGTTGTGCAAGGAAAGACTCTGGACTGCATTCACCTTGTTCACCTCTCACCAAGAGACATTGGAAATGAAATCCTCTGTTTTCTCAAAATGCAACAACCTTATTCTTTACTCAAGCCGAAGGTCTTCCTCATGGGTAGATGCTGTTGAGGCAGTTATTGTGTGGTTTTATGCCTCAGATCCTTTATTTGTAAATTTGAAAGAAGACTAATAACTTTAAAGTATTTTGAGAATCTCAAGGCTCAGAAGATTATAAATAACAAGAGATTTTTTTTTCCTCATCTAAAATGGCAGCACAGATACTGTGGTTACTTACTTAATAGATAGCGTGTGGTCCCCAGGCCATATGCAGCTGATGGGTTTTTTCCAGTGTGCTATTTATAGAGCTAGATCAGAAATATCACTTCCGTTGGAACTTGACCTACAGACCATCGGCAATTTTAAAGACCCAAGGAAGTAGAGTATATGCTAAATACAGCTGGTGCACAGGTTCAGTTAGTGAAGCACAAGCCTCTAGGGAAATTAATTTTGCTGGAGGACAGATGTCTGAGCCTGTCTCAATCACTTTTTATTTAAATTAATTTTTATTGGAGTATAGTTGCTTTACAATGTTGTGTTGGTTTATACTGTACAGCAGAGTTAATCTGCTATATGTATACACATATCCCCTCCCTTTTGAATTTCCTTCTCATTTGCCATGTGGCCTTATGGAACTTGTCAGTCGTCTTGAATCCTTATTCTCAAATACCCTATCCTCTGTAGTCTTCCTCCCTCTTTATAGACAGCCTCTTCAGTGTAGGTTGCTGAAATTCTGGCTTTCTGCGTCAAATAGCAAAAGAGCTCACAATCCATTAGCAGAAGTATCTCAGGCTACTCTGGGAAGCTTGGGGAAAAGATCTAAATATTTCCCTACTTCATCTTTCTATTGAGGCTAAACAAGATTCTCAGTCACTTCCTCACTTCAAATGAGTGACCCAACAACAGCAACAACCAAAAAAAAACATATGCTGAAGCTCAGCAACTTCCACGGGCCTGGTTTTAAACAGGGGAAACTGAATTTAATGAACGATAATCCCTTTCTAATCCCTACTCTCTCACTCAGACTCCCATCTTTAAGCTTTGTTCTTATGAAGTTGTGTTTGCTGGGATTTGGCCACTGGCCAACACCTGTTTACCCATCAAAAGGTTTTAGTAGGTAGGATAGACTAAGAAAATCCCTAGTCTGGGGAGAAATCTGCTCTTAGGAAAAGGAGCCCACATCTGCACTCTTCAGTCTTAGATGAGTGCTGGGTGGGGCACAGACATTGAGAAACAGCACACAGACTAGAGCCCTCTCAGACTTCCTGGAAAAAGTAAGGTCCAGAATGAGGAACTAATTTCTTGCCATTAAAATACCATGGATTCAAAGTTCTTTGTACAGGCGGGAACTTTGGGGATCATTTTGAACAACCCCTTCTTGTCGTGGATGAGGAAACGGAGGCTCAGAGAAGTGAACTAACTGGTCATTACCAAGGTCTGCTTCGATGTTCTCAGTTACATCATTCTCTCCTCCCACCTGGTCTCATTAAAAGCCCACAGCTAGGGACTTCCCTGGTGGTCTAGTGGTTAAGAATTTGCCTTGCAATGCAAGGGATGCGGGTTCCACCCCCACCTAGGGAAGTAAGATCCCACATGCCACAGAGCAGCTAGGCTGCTGCACCACAACTAGAGAGTCCACGTGCTCTGGAGCCCATGTGCCACAACTAAGTCTGTTCACTGCAATGGAAGTTCCCACATAGTGCAACGAAGATCCTCCGTGCCTCAACTAAGACCAGACACAGCCAAATAAATAAATAAATATTAAAAAGAAAAAAGCCCACAGCTAAGTCAGAAATAGAATTCCAGGGTCCTGTCTTCCAGCCAGCCATATGCCATCATGCATCATATAGAACATGTTTCAGATGTAAGGATGAGAGATAAGAAAGAGAATGTCAACTCCAGTGGTTAACAACACCATCCCCTTCCCCGAACTTATTTAAGTACTGAAAACATTTATATTTTCATCCTTTTTTGTTTTTTAAAATTTCCTCTTTCTAGTCTCAATAAATTGTCTTTCATTTAAAGGGGCAGGAGAGACCTAATGTCCAGAGGAGCCAGCCCTCTCTGGCCATGAACCTCTCCTTCCCCTCGGTTCCTATTCTGGGAGTCGCTGCTTTGTTTACATTTTTTTTTTTTTTTTTAAAGCATGGAAAAGTCTAGTCTTTTAAAGTTGACCTTTTGCCACAGGGCACACTTTGATGTTATATACTGGAGATTCCATTTGACTTCCCAGAAACGCTTAGCATAGGAGTCATAAATTGCAATGTTTTTAGAGAAGGAGTTTCCTCATTAAAAGCTCCCTCAATACTGACACTGGTTGGTACCAGAGGCCCATTACCTTTTTGGAAATCAAGGCTACATAGCAACCTGCTTATCCTCCTCCAGGCTGATTGCACAAGGACTACACCCTCTGTGCAGAGGAGAGAGAGAGAGAAAGAGAAGAGCAAGAGAGAGCGAGCGAGCGAGAGCACGAGCTGCTTGCCTTATAAGAAGTTTGTCTTCGTAACCACTCCCACTGCAAAGGAGTAGGGGAATGGATCCAGAGATAGTAGTCATGAAAGATATTCCAGAATCCAAATTCTGCTGTTTTAACCACTTCATTACTGAGCTTTACTAACCTGCCTCATTGTAAGAATAAAAAAAAAGTACTAAATGATGATTAAACTTCTTTTCTCCCTAGAATTTTATCTTCAGTGTTTGATCATCATTGTTCCTGTCATTTATACATATCAAGTATCTTCATCTAAGGGTCATCGAGAACCTTTGGTTTCCTGGAGGCAAAAATTATTATTCACATTTTACAGATGGATAAGCAACCACAGAGAGATGGTATGCTTTGACTTACCTGAAAGTGTCTCTGAGACAGTAGAGGATGACTATTCCCTTGGTCTTTCTAATAGAGATCTGGTGGTGCTGGTTTAGTTTTAAGTCACGTACAACTCTTAAGATCCCATGGACTGTCGCCTACCAGGCTCCTCTGTCCATAGGATTTCCCAGACAAGAATACTGGAGTAGGTTGCCATTTCCTTCTTCTGGGAATCTTCCCAACCCAGGGATCAAACCCCCTATCTCCTGCATAGCAGGCGGATTCTTTACCAATGAGCCACCAGGGATTCCCAAAGAGACCTGACTTCAGTGTAAATAAATTAGATTTTCTGTCTGGAACTTACTCAGGTACTTCTATAAGCTCAGTCTTGTGACCATGAAAAATCTCCAATAATGAAAATATTTTTAAAACCCAGTTCACTTATTTGATTTTTTATTTGTATTGGAATCAACCAGATTCTAGTACAATGAAGTCATACTGCCTTGGCAGATCTAAATATCACAGTCATCGAAAAGGAGAGAGGGAGAGAATGCCCCAATTTTTGTACCTTCTGCTAAAATGAGCTTAGAAAAGATTCACATAGCTGTTTCCTGACCAATTAGGTCATTGGGCAGGAAATCACCTTTTCTGCAAAGCCAATAAGCAGATTCCTTCTACCTTAAATTTCCTATAAACAGCATTAATGATCATCTGTGCCAGCCCTCACACAGGAATGCTTAAAAGTCAAAAGACATTAGAGACCACTGAGTTTTCTAGTTGAAAATAAAATTACAAATTTATAGTAACTGATAGCTTCCCCACTTCCCTTTCTCAAGCCCTGCCACCACCTATAACCACCCTTCAATTGTTTTTCCATATTCAGAGTCCTATTAAGTGAAATAACTTTTCAGTCTTCACCAGATTTTTTAATCCTCCAACCGAAGAGGGTCAGTTTCAGGCCACCTGATTTGCCTGAATCCAGTTGCTGGGCCAGTTGAGTGAGGTTAAATAACTCGCCACGCCAGGGCATGTAGTGTCTCTGGAAACCCCTTGCCCTGGGTTATTGCTGTACTTCAGAACAAAGGAAGCCGAGTGTAGAGCCTGAGTGAGGCACGGAGTTCAGATGAGTTGATAAGATGCTCACAGCATACTTCCATCAGTGTCTTCCCAGAGATAAGCCTCTGGGCTCTTGAGGCCCTTCCCAGCCACCACCACTCCACCTGCCCCAGGCTGGCAGAGTAGCCAACTATTTGACGTAATGAGCCTAGAGAAGGCTAATTGGAATAGTGGTTAAGACCCAGTCATATACCTGCTACTATTGTAAAAGAGGTAACCAACAAGGACCTACCTGTATAACACAGGGACTCAATATTTTGTGATAATCTATAAGGGAAAAAACTCTGGAGAAGAAAATGGCAACCCACTCCAGTATTCTAGCCTGGGAAATCCCATGGACAGAGGAGCCTGGCAGACTATAGTCCATGGGGTCACAAAGAGTTGAACATGACTAAACTACTAACACTTTGGTAAAGGAAAAGAATCTGGAAAAGATATATATAATCTGAATCACTTTGCTGTACACTTGAAACCAATACAACATTATGAGGCAACTATACACCAAAAAAAAAAAAAAAAAGACTCAGCCTAGTTTTGAACCCTGGCTCTATCATTAACAAACACGTGACCTTGGGAGAATTACTTAATCTCTTACAGCCTTACTTACTTGATAGGGATGATGATATTACCTACCTCATAAGGTGGTTTTCAGGATCAAAAAAGATGTACCTAAGATACAAAGCTCAAACAGGGTATAAGCCCTCCTTATTTAAAGGGCTTACCTAGTGCCTAGTTTATAGTATTATACTTTTAAAATATTGTTTTTCCTTATCAACTGATGTTTAACGTTTAACATTTCCCATTTCCTTATCATCTAAGGTCCTGCTGTTACTGCTCTTGTGGTGGCTTAGCATTTGTAAACACTCCTGAAGATATAGCTCCCTAAGCTTGCCCACTCAAGGTTTCCATTGGAAAATTTTCTCTGGTTATCGTTGCTCATGGCCCTGGGTTAAGGACCCAAGCTTACCTGTCTGACAAGAAGCCAAGCATGTGGGTCCTTTTCTAAAATTCTGTTTTCATTTGTTTAGGGACATGGAATTCTTTAAATAGACACTACTGCCGTTTATGGCTCTGACCCCTGTAAACATCTTTTGGACTTGGGCAACACCTACAGTTGTATCACCACATTTGTTGTTTTTTTTTTTTTTTGAGTGCGTAACTCATTAGCAACTCCTCAGTATTTGCATGCAGCTCTTCCTTGGTGAACTTTCAAATTCAGGCTCAGTTCATCCTATCACTTAGTGGGCATTGGAGCCACAAGCTTCTAGAGTTTGCTTGAAAAATGTAAACTTATTAACTTTGGCTTAAGCAAGATCAGATTAAGAATATAAATCTGCTGCTAAAACAAATATATAACATAGTTCAAAGTTTAATAGTAATAACTTATTGACTATTTAACCACAGTTTCTGAAGCATCCTTTGGGTCTTCAACCTCGTGAATCAGGCACTCTAATATAAATCAGACTTGGACTTGGTCCTCTTAAAATATACATCAGATGTGCTAAGAAAAGCACACAAGTAGCATGCCACAGGATAGAAAATGGCAGCAACATGAGAGCATAATATAAAGTGTCATGGGCATTTGAAGGAGGAAGCCATTATTTCTGTGATGACCAGGGAAGTGGCATGTAAGAAGGAGTATTGAAGATGATGCGTGGGCATGGGAGGTGGGGGGCACGAGGAAAGAGTGATTACATTGGAGCAGACACAGTCTTTACAAAGTGAAATGGAGGGAAGATGTGTGCAGAGGCAGGTCGGACACAGCTGCAAGAGCACCAATCTTGGGAATTTAGAACTCTTCAAAAGAACTCGGGGGCCGCCAGAAGTTTCTGAGCTTGCTGCTCGTAAGTGGAAGGGCAACGCGCTTAGCTGTGTCCCTGGGCAGCTGAATCAAACAGTAGAATAAAGGATGCTTTCGTTAGGGAGAAACTCAGAGCAGCATGGTGACCGCAGCCATCCCCAGGTGAGAGCTAATGTGCCTCTGATCTAGGTTGGGGTAGAACGAACGGATATAGGTGAGACGTTAACAGTGAAACGAACCTGACTTCACAGTTTATTGAAACTGAGAAGCACAGGAGAGGGAGACTTTTTTAAATGGAACTAAGGTTTCAAATCAGATTAACTAGAAGGCCAAAGAAGGAGGAGTAAATTTATACGGGAAGCGTATAAGCTTGATTTGAAGATACTGAATTTATAGTACCCAAACTCATCATGTTAGGCCTGCAGATCTTGTCATTGAAAATGAGGGACAGGTGCTGAGGTAAGTGGGACACTACAGAGACTTAGAAGTCATTCCCCATGGGGGCGTCATCCTTGTCAACAGTGAGGACATCCCGCATGGAGCAGACATTGCAAGCTTGGTGGGAATGAGTCATTTAACATGTTTAAAAATTGTTTTAAATAAACCAGCATTTTCCAATCAGAAGATTGTACTTAAAGTATTGGTTTTAAAATAAGATCAAAAGATATGGCTAACCATAAACTCTTACTGCCATGTGACAATAGCAGCTGGAGCTGGTTGGGGACTGTCCCCTTGAAATCATAGGTGAATTGTCTACTTCACCACCATCTCCACTATTCCCCATCATCTCCTAGCAGTTAATATTAGACGGAAAGTGGATTAATGATTGCCTAGGGCTTCAAGGCAGGAAGGAAGGGCTGTAGGCTTATGGCTAAGAGATCGGGAGTTTCTTCTGGGGGTGATGAAATGTTCCAAAGTTGATTGTAGTGATGGTTGATCAACTCTGAATATAGTAAAAACCATTGAACTGCACACTTTAAATGGGTGGATGGTACAACATGTGAGTTGTCTCAGCAAAGCTGTTTTGTAAAAATGCAAGAAAAAGGAACATCAGTGGCTATTGTCCTTGCAGTGTTGGCTTTCTTATAGCAGAAAATACTTCTCTGTTAGTGTGTCTCTATCAAAAATGGGGGAATGAAAGATGGACTGAGAGGTCCATGTATTTCAAGAAAAATGGGAGAGAGTACATCTCTTTGTGGTAGTGAAGACTTTCTATTGGCTAAGATGCAGACACTTGGTCTCTTTATTAATATACATTACCTTCCTAGCCACTGAAGGCATGTGGGTGTTAGGGAAATAACTGCTCATGACCAGCTCTCCGAGGTCCACCCACAACTAAGGAGAGAGAGGAAAAGCAGAGAAGGAAAAGGAATACTCAACGTGATTGGTACAAGGAGAAGCAAGAGGCTAGTATATTGGATGCTGGAAGAAGCTTTATCAAATGCTGACAAGAGCTCAAGGAGGATGGAGACAGAGAAGACAGGAGGTTACGGGACCATCCATCCAGAGAAATGGGGCCAGCAAGAGATGCAGATGCAGATGACAAAGCATAGAACACCTAGTCCTGAAGTTAGCAGTGTGGTCAGATCAGCACAGTCCAGATTGTTTTCAAATTAATTCATTTGTGTTTTGAATTGTATACATGATGAACCAAGGTCACCCTAAATTTTATTCTCTCCTTCACTAAATTCTCCCTCAGTCTGAAACCCCAGGCTTGTTGAGGTCCTAATGTGGATGATATCCAGTTCCCATATCTGCTTGAACCAGAGAAAAATATATGTGTTTTTTTTTTTTAACCCATGGCTTCTCACCATTGGCTCTGTTGTATCTGGGGCTGGATAATTTGTTGTGTGGACTGGCCTGTGTATCACAAGGTATTTAGCAGCACCCCTGACCTCTACCCTCTGGACACTATAGCACTCACACCTCAATATTGCCCACAGAATCATTTCCAGCCTAGAACCACTAAACCACATTTATCTGTTGCTGTAGTTGAGTCCAGGAGTTATCAAATCCCCTATGAATATGCAGTGGAGGTGAGGAATAGATTAAAGGGATCAATGGCACCCCACCCCAGTACTTTTGCCTGGAAAATCCCATGGACAGAGGATCCTGGTAGGCTCCAGTCCATGGGGTCGCTAAGAGTTGGACACGACTGAGTGACTTCACTTTCACTTTTCACTTTCATGCACTGGAGAAGGAAATGGCAACCCACTCCAGTATTCTTGCCTGGAGAATCCCAGGGACGGGGGAGCCTGGTGAGCTTCCATCTATGGGGTTGCACAGAGTCGGACACGACTGAAGTGACTTAGATCTGGTAGAGTGTCTGAAGAACTATAGATGAGGTTTGTTACATTGCATAGGAGGCGGTGATCAAAACCATCCCAAAGAAAAAGAAATGCAAGAAGGCAAAGTGGTTGTCTGAGGAGGCCTTACAACTAGCTGAGAAAAGAGAAGGAAAAGGCAAGGGAGAAAGGGAAAGATATACCCAACCGAATGCAGAGTTCTAGAGAATAGGAAGGAGAAATAAGAAAGCCTTCTTAAGTGAACAGTGCAAAGAAATAGAGGAAAACAATAGAATGGGAAAAACTAGAGATTGCTTCAAGAAAATTGGAGATACCAAGGGAACATTAATGCAAGGATGGGCACAATAAAGGACAAAAACAGCAAAGACCTAACAGAAGCAAAAGATATTAAAAAGAGGTGGCAAGAATACACAGAAGAACTGTACAAAAAAAGATCTTCATGACCCAGATAACCACAATGGTGTAATCATTCACCTAGAGCCAGACATCCTGGAATGTGAAGTCAAGTGGGCCTTAGAAAGCATCACTATGAACAAAGAGAGTGAAGGTGATGGCAATCCAGCTGAGCTATTTCAAATCCTAAAAGATGATGCTGTTGAAGTGCTGCATGCAATATGTCAGCAAATTTGGAAAACTCAGCAGTGGCCACAGGACTGGAAAAGGTCAGTTTTCATTCCAATCCCAAAGAAAGGTAATGCCAAAGAATGTTTAAACTACCACAAAATTGAGTTCATTTCACACATTAGCAAAGTAATGCCCAAAATCCTTCAAGCTAGACTTCAGCGATACATGAACTGAAAACTTCCAGATGTACAAGCTGGATTTATAAAAGGCAGAGAAACCAGAGATCAAATTGCCAACATCCATTGGATCATAGAAAAAGCAAGAGAATTCCAGAAAAACATCTATTTCTGCTTCATTGACTACGCTAAAGCCTTTGACCGTGTGGATCACAACAAACTGTGGAAAATTCTTAAAGAGATGGGAGTATCAGACCACCTTACCTGTCTCCTGAGAAACCTATATGCAAGTCAAGAAGCAACAGCTAGAACTGGACATGGAACAATGATTTCCAGCCATGGTTGGGAACCTACTGGTGCGGCCTCCTGACCAAGCATTCTCACCAAGTGCTCGCATTCCTGATGGGATTTGTGGTCCTGTTTATTACCACTCTTCTGTCCAAGTGTGGGCCTGATTCCCTGTGGAAACCAGGGCTTCCATCACAGGGATTTTCCCTAAGCACAGTGTTAGGATCAACATGGTCAGTAAACGTGAAAATGAACATTTTTTTAAAACATCAAAAAAAAAAAAAAAATTGGGAAAGGAATATGTCAAGGCTATATATTGTCACCCTGCTTGTTTAACTTCTATGCAGAGTACATCATGTGAAATGCTGGACTGGATGAGTCCCAAGCTGGAATCAAGATTACCAGGAGACATATCAACAACCTCAGATATGCACATAATACCACTCTAATGGCAGAAAGTGAAAAGGAACTAAACAGCCTCTTGATGAGGATGAAAGAGGAGAGTGGGAAAGCTGGATTAAAACTCAACATTCAAAACTCTAAGCTCATGGTGTCTGGTCCCATTGCTTCATGTCAAATAGATAAAGAAAAACTGGAAACTGAGACAGATTTTCTTTTCTTGTGCTTCAGAATCACTGTGGATAGTGACAGCAGCCATGAAATTAAAAGATGCTTGCCCTTTGAAAGAAAAGCTATGACAAACCTAGAGAGTGTATTAAAAAGTGGAGACATCACTTTGCCGACAAAGGTCCATGTAGTCAAAGCTATGGTTTTTCCAGTAGTTATGTTTGGATGTGAAAGTTGGACCATAAAGAAGGTTGAGTGCCTGAGGAATTGATGCTTTCAAACTGTAGTGCTGGAGAAGACTCTTGAGAATCCCTTCGACAGCAAGGAGATCAAATCAATCAATCCTTAAGGAAATCAACACTGAATATTCTTTGGAAGGACTGATGCTGAAGCTCGAATACTTTGGCCACCTGGTGCAAAGAGCCAACTCATTGGAAAAGACCTTGATGCTGGGAAAGATTGAGGGTAGGAGGAGAAGGAGGCAACAGAGGAAGAGATGGTTGGATGGCATAACCGACTCAATAGACATGAGTTTGAGCAAACTCCAGGTATAGTGAAAGACAGGGAAATCTGGCATGCTGTAGTCCGTGAGGTTACAAAGAGTTGAACATGACTGAGTGACTGAACAACAACAAGCTTAAGACCATGCAGAGTTGGGAGAGCACCTTGAAAGATGGTGACCCCGAAAAGAGGACCAATTCCTATTTCACAGAGGGTGAACATGAGATGATGCCATGAGCAAGCGACAAATGAGACATTCAAGGCCTCATTTTGTTTTAGCTGATTCAGTGGACTTCAGCCTTTTGGTACTTGGTCTCCTCATTGGGAAGAGATAGTATTTTGAGGACACAAGACAAACTACAAGTCCACTATGCCCCCTCAGGCTAAGATTCATTTCATGGCCCAGGGCCAAAATCAACACAGGAGCTTGAAGGAGACCTCAGAATGTGCTCCAGATGAGAGTCAGTGCTGACTTCTAAGTGATGGGACTTGAAGCCTGCTGCTAACACAGAAGAAGGAAGTACAGGAATGGGTTCCTTCTGGTTATGTCAAGAGAGATCAGTGATGCTCTGGAGATGTCAGAGGGTAGCTGAAATGCAACTTAATATAGACTGTGCTATGCTATGCTAAGTCACTTCAGTCGTGTCCGACTCTGTGTGACCCCATAGATGGTAGCCCACCAGGCTCCCCATCCCTGGGATTCTCCAGGCAAGAACATTGGAGTGGGTTGCCATTTCCTTCTCCAATGCATGAAAGTGAAAAGTGAAAGTGAACTCTCCTAGTCATGTCTGACTCTTAGCGACCCCATGGACTGCAGCCTACCAGGCTCCTCCGTCCATGGGATTTTCCAGGCAAGAGTACTGGAGTGGACTAGAAAGTCAGATAAAGTTTACTTCAGATCCTCCCACTTATAGGAAAGTCTTAGAAGGTAAAAGAATGTTTCTCTTGGGATAAGAATGTCTAATACAGATTAGACATTAAATGATGAGATCTTCCAGGTTCCTCTTCTGGGTTCATGTATGTTCAGGTTGGAAAGGCATAGAAATTTTATATACATATGCCACCATTTCTATATTGATAAGAGAAATTGAATTAAGGGTCTTATCAAGCTAGAAAAGTCTTACAACTTTATTAAACTAAGACTATTTCATAACTGGCTCTTATTCTGTGTAGTCGAGTTATGCCTTTCTGCCATGGATGTTGAGTAGCTTGATTTATTATTAGCAATGGCTCCAACCTGCCTTGCACTGTAGCCTCTTATTGATATATAACTCTGTTATCTCTGAGCCCAATGGTGGTTACTTTCACTGAGGCTGAAGGAAACCCATGCTGGTTTTTCTTTTTGGTTTCATATTCCTTAAACCCTTGCTTCCTTCTTTCCTTCATCAACTTTTGTAGTAGTGACCTGGGCTCCCAAGTACTGTCTGAGCAATGAACAGTGACTGGACTTTTGCTTCAGTGAAAGACCATGATAAGACTGGGTGTCCATAAGCATGCTTTCGTTCTGCTTCATTTCAGGCTCCTCTGGATCTAGCTGTTTGACAGCTGCACTAGGAAACACTTGGAGTCACAGTGTGAACACCCGGCTGATTCTCCAGTACCTTGGTTCAGAGAGAAGACAGGTGAGTGCTTTGACAATGTTCTCTGTCAAGGTCAGGGAACAAGATGTACCAGCAATCTGGGTGTTAATCTTCTGAAAGCATTGGCCATGCTGTCTGTCCTAGGCCAACACTGTCAGAGGGTGGGTAAAGAAACCAGTCTCCCTGCCTACCTCAATAGCAGTTCTAATAAATTGGGAAAATAAGTCACACACAAGGAAAAAAATACCAAAAATAGAGCGTTGCCCCCTGATTTTTGCCAATAGCTTGGTGAATGACCAAGGTTTCCACCCCTAAGGGATCTCCAACACTACTTCTAAAGGGTGAATGAGTGATCATTTCTCTTAGCTAGTATTTGTTAAGGGCTAGATAATTTGTGTATAAATTAAATAATGATGATGCTTTTTCTCGAGATTAGGATGTTTTGAAATCCTTAGGCCACACAGACTCTGCTAAGTGAATACACTCTTCTCCAGATCCTGGGTACTTTTGCATTAACTCATAAACCAGTAGGTTAAAGTACTGAATGATGCCAGAAATTATCCAAAAGGATAATGACTCTCTCAGAACTCTATTAATGCTGTCTATCCTGGACTCAATTCCCCACCTGTATCCAGAAAGGTTATTTCTTACATCTTCCTTAATTTCCACTCCCATTCCAAAGAAAGGAACACCACAGTCTGACCCCTTCTGTGAAAAGTTTCATAATTAAGCAGTTTATTTTTCCTGATACCTAACCTCAACTTTATCCTGCTATGTGGACCAGGCTCCATCTTGACCTCTCCTACAAGCGGGAGAAAGAAGACAGGGGGATTATCCTGTTTTGTTGGATGGGGAAGAATTCAGAACCCAGACTTGTCCATCTTGCTAAATATATAACAAATCCAAGTTATTAATGAAAGAGGCATGAAGGATCATGATGGTGGTCCTTTCTGGAGAAGGTGGTGGGAAGGGAGTTGTTTCTCTTTACCTGCATTAAGTAAGCTGGCTGTTTTTCAAGGAATCAGGAATCATCAAACACAGACATGAGTCTTTGCCTGTTGCAGACATAACTTTCTGAGTGCCCTTGGTTACAGACCAGAGACTTCTTCTGAGTTTGCTCAGGACTGTGTAAATAACATTCCAGCTCGATGATTGAGTCGGCCATGTTCTGAGAAGATAGAGCTGCTTGTTTTCACTGAAGGGAACATTCTTGAGTGTTCAGGCCCTGGCCTGCTCATTACCTCAGTGACACCTTTTCCCTGATGACTTAAGTATTCTGGATTCTAAATCCATTACTTCTCCTTCAGTGGAACATGTTAAAAAAATGTTCCGGTAGAACCTAATAACCTTTGGTTTGTACCTTAAGTTATAAATCATGTTAAATGAACCCTGTTTACAGCCATCAGGGATACCATTAAGGATTGTCAAGCACTATTAAGCTAAGCTAAGTTGCTTCAGTTTTGTCCAACTCTATGAGACCCCATAGACGGCAGCCCACCAGGCTCCCTATCCCCAGGATTCTCCAGGCAAGAACACTGGAGTGGGTTGCCATTTCCTTCTCCAGTGCATAAAAGTGAAAAGTGAAAGGGAAGTCGCTCAGTCGTATCCAACTCTTTGCAACCCCATGGACTGAAGCTTACCAGGCTCCTCCGCCCATGGGATTTTCCAGGCAAGAGTACTGGAGTGAGGTACCATTGCCTTCTCCGCAAGCACTACTACCTAAACTCTAACTTGAGAAAGCAAAATTGCTTGTGAATGCTTTCATTTTCATGGATCCTTAACCTTATGCCTTCAAAACTTGTAGTTTATCTCTGTTCCTGATTTTAGATGGTACACACAGATTTTTTGATTCAGTTTATTGTATAGGGTACCATGGATTCCAGGTTCCCAGATCCCAGTTTTAGTAATTCTACTTAGCATTTATGAGTAAATAAAGAAGTCAGAGCCACATTTTTCTTTTCCTTTTGTTTTAGTAAATTAACTAGTCATTTCTAGTTTGTCAGTGTCAACAGAAAGTAGCTGGTGGGCGACTGTTATTTGGTGAGTAGAGGGTTTGGGTGGCTCTTGGTTCTTGGCTCATAAGGTCAAATGCAGGCCACTAGTCACAAGAAGAACAGAAAGCAAAGCAGGGATAGATCAGTGACAGTCTATCAACTCCTATCCTGTGAGATAGTTCAGCAGCCATGTCTTAATCTACAAAGGACAACTTGTTACCATCATTACTAATCCATCAAGTGGACTTAAATGTTTTTGAATCATGTTTGCACACAATAATCAGAAATTAAAGTAAAATATGACCAGTGTTAAAATGGCCAACCCAAGCAAAAGAATGTACATTTAATTAATTTATAGAAATGTATGTGACTTTGGGGACCAGTTGTTAAATGTGTGGCCTAACAACCAGGATAAATGTTAGTATTGAAAACACATCTCTATTTGATGACCTTATCTTGCCTTAGCAAAGGGTGTACCTAGTGATTCACTGAACCTTTCCTGTGATCTTACTTCCTGATCAAGTAGAAAAGCCATATGAAAGCCAAACTTTTTCTGGGATATGGGCACAAAATAAGATTTGAAAGCTACCTTTTAAGGTAATTGCACAAAATATTTCCTTCTAACCCAATTTAGGAGGAGAATTTGCCTGGGTCATTCTAGTGTGGGCAGACCCATGGATCACCAGCTACTTGGGGAGGATACCAGGATAGCTTTCTTTTTTTTTTTTTAATGCACAGGTAGAGGCCACTAGACCAAAGGATCAAGGTTATAGAATAAGGATTATGCTTTATCCCCTTTCTATGACACTGAGCTCTACAACAGGGCTCTTGAATGTGAGGCTTAGTCTGAGACCACAGAGCTGGAAGGGGGTCAGGTCAAGCTGAGCAGATCCGCGAGCCGATTAACCCGAAAGTTGAATTGTATAGTCCAAGGCAAGGAGTCCGCCGTGGGTGATTATTTTCTTTACACCCTGGAAACTTTGTAAAATTATATAACCAGGAAAGAAATCTCCTTATCAGGGCACAAGCCAAGTTAATTCTCTTGTTTATTCTGCTTCGGGGTTGCAAAAAGAAAAAAAAACCCTTTTAAGAAGCTGGGAAACATTTTCTTTTGGACTAATTTAAGCTTTTTTCCATTTGACTTTTATTTACTCTTTCCCTCCTCTCCTTCAATCTTGCCCCACCCTTTTTGCAGCATTTTTATTCTAGTTTTATTCAAAACTAGGTGTTTTGGTTTTCTTTTTTTTTTAATGCTCAAAAAAATGTTTTGGTCCACTATATGCATGGCGTGGGGATACAGAGAAGTAGAAGACACAGTTCCTGCCTTCAGGGTTCTTCCAGTCTAGTACAGGAGATAAACCAAAATGCAGTGAGTCAGTTAAAAAGCAGACTCACACTGAGGTCCTGTCACAGACAGTGTTTGATTTGTGATCTAATAAGTGGTTAAAAACGATAACTGCTTTGAAGCCAGAGGAAGGTGAACTCCGCAGAGGCACATTCGTCTTTTCAGGAGAAGGTGGGACTTGAGTATCACTTTAAATCATCATTTCTCAAGCTCTGGTTGCACCTCCCACTCACCACAGGAACATTTACAAAATACCAATGCCAGGGCTGCACCCCAACCAAGTAAATCAAAATCTCTGCTGATGGGGCCAAGAGTTGGTGTTCATTTTATTTATAACACTCCCTCCAGTGCTTCTACTGTGCAGCCAAGGTTGAAAATCTCTGCCTTAAATAGATCAAATTAGGTGAGTGAAAAAGAAAGGGGAAGATGTGGGAGGGAAGTCAAACAGCAAAAGAAGAGAAGCAGCACGACAGGTCACGTGTTCAGAAGATCCGGGCTGAGCTTTGCCTTTTAACAAGAGCAGAGGGTTTGGGTCACACATTCATTTGATACACCTTTATTTAATCACCTCTTGTCTGCCAATTTGCGTGTTAAGATGCTAGAGATTCAAAGTGTGAGTGGATGTCCTGTAGTTGTGCACAGATAAACATCTAAAGAGTACATGCTGTACCAGCATCATGCATCCGGTGAGCATAGAGGAGGTGGTGGCTGCTACAACAAAGGAAAACCATGAATGAGGCAGCGGCACCCAGAGTGGATTGGCTCAGGACTCCTTTGGGGCAGCTCTTACAGTAACCTGGTGCCTTGTAACAAGGGACTAGAAAAGTTAGAAGGAGGGCGGTTATACTTGAAAGAATGATGAAAAAACTTAATGAAATATTCATACTGTTTCTCATCAGATCCTCATGTAGTCTGTTCATACAAACCACATATGGGATTATATAAATTTTTAAGTGCCCTGGAAGGAGTAATGAAGTAAATTAATCCCAACTAAGCTTCACACCCCCTTGATGAAATAAATATTATGACTCTCTTATTTCAACAAATTGGAGAGAGGTAACTTTTTCATATAGGAGGTTTATTTAAATGGACTTTATAATAATATTTTCATCTTCTGCTTAGAAGGCACTCTGAAGTTTCAGAACACTGGAGGGAAGAGCCTAAAGACCAATCCTGTTACTCAAACTCTGATTCTTACTTGAATCCTTAGGCTTTTTTGAAGTCCCTGGTTATTTTGCATCTTGAAGGTATTTGGCGTTTCCTTTCTGGTGACGGAATTCTTCACTCAGTATCCATTTTGTGTTTTGAAAGACTCAAACCCCATCACTGTGAAGATTTTGTAATGCATGCATGCTCAATCATGTCCAACTCTTTGTGACCCTGTGAAGGCTGTGACTGAATCTTAACTCTGTACCCTCAGAGGCAAGACAAGTGCTGGACACTCACACATTCAATGCATGTATTTTGAGAAAGAAAAAACAAAAAGAAAAAGAAACTCCTTGCATCCACACATGAATGCGATCTTGAGGAAGAAGGATATACTGCCTATTATAATCACTCTTCCCCATAGAATTTGAGTTTTCCACTCTAAAAGTTCCTTTAAATTGTTAGTAATAGTCATTTTTAAAGGTAAGCATCAAATCTTATAATTCAAGCAGATACTTCTATAGATATACTGTAAGAATACTGAGTATAGGAATATCTTTTTGCAGAACCCGCCTGCTAGGGGCTGTAGGAGAGTGGGAGCCAGGCTTCCCTTGAAATCTTAGTTGGAATTCCTTTGTGTAAGCAAGCCAGAGGCCTAAACACAGACCCAGGCAGAGCACAGGAGGAGTCCTGCAGCTGCTCCCAGGGAACAGGCAGCCAGGGGACTTTGGCCTCCGGGAAGGATAAGAAGTCTTTGCTGCTATCTTCCATAGGTCTTAAGTTCTCTACTCGGTGGTTGGAAAGGCTTAATGAAGGACTGAAAAACTGAAAGAAAAGATGATAAATCTTTTCTCCCAGATAAACTGAAGGGCAGATTTGGGGCAAGAATGTCAAACATACATCCCTATTCACCCAAACAAAGACAGAGATTGGAAATGATGTTTTGCCTGATGTTAAGTCAGTTTTAACTTTTCAATTTTCAACTTTCAAGTCAGTTTTATAAACTTTTATGAACCTCTACCTTTGTAAAATGGCTCCAGGGCACTCATCTTGTTCCTTTATTTTCTGCCCGAACTCATCTGCTTTTCTTAAGCAAAGAGATGTTTTTTTTTTGTTGTTGTTTTTCAATGGTGACTCCATCCAGCCAGAGGAGTTTGGCTGTGATGCAGGGGTGGGAGAAATGTCTTTTTAAGCATAAATATCTGCAGAAATAGCAAAGGGAACAGAGAATCCCAGCCAAGTACATTGCCATGGGTATAAATGTTCCCTCCCTTTCAGAGCCCCTCATGTGTGAAGTCTAACCCATTGCTCACACTCTTCCATGGGAAGTGCTCTAACAGCTATTGAGAATCTGGGAGAATGTATGAAAGGGGACCCCAAAATAGGGACTTTTAAGAGGATTCTTTTTTCAGGTCACCAGGTAAGTGTATTAAAATCTAAGGAAATCGCACCTTAAAGTAGACAGTAACACCAAATGAATGCAGTGAACTAAGGCTCACCGAGCAGAAAGACAGGTTCTGACCTAGAAAGGGTAACTCACATACCAAAGTGCACACTTCCTGTTTCTATCTTCACGTTCGAAATAAGAATATAGTTATCTTTCCCAACACTTAACCAAAAAAACGTAAACTCCCTAGGGCTCCCTTTGAAAAAAATCCAGGTGCTCCCCAAATCACTCCTTGTGAATGGGCTAAAGTAGAGAAAACTTTTCCCTTTTCCAATGAAGATGTTCCACTGGAAATTGACAGTTTAAAATGTACTTTGCACAACTGTCCCCAGGCTTCTGATGGGGTACCCCTTTCAGATAGTTTGTATATGAAAGACCACAGACCTCTGCTGAGGAAAAGTGCCCATGTCCCTAGGAGATTTTGAGCTACTTGAGGTCAATAGAAGTTTAAAGAAAAACCAAACCAAAGCAAGAGTTGGGGAACCAGCATAAAGTTTTAAATGTCTTTTTTTTTTTAATCAAATAGAGTTGCAAAATTAATTGTTGCCACTCTTTAAAAAAAGGTTAAAATACCTTTAACACCAGAAAGTAGAAAGAATACATCTGTGAATAAAGAATCAGATCAGATCAAATCAGTCGCTCAGTCGTGTCCGACCCTTTGCGACCCCATGAATCGCAGCACGCCAGGCCTCTCTGTCCATCACCAACTCCCGGAGGTCACTGAGACTCACATCCATCGAGTCAGTGATGCCATCCAGCCATCTCATCCTCTGTCGTCCCCTTCTCCTCTTGCCCTCAATCCCTCCCAGCATCAGAGTCTTACTGCTGTAAATTGAATACATTTGTTTTTATGAAAGACTTAGTACATGTCTTCATTTCTCTCTTTGAGGATCACAGCCTCTGAAGGTCAGGGGCTGAATGAGGGGTCCAGTCACTAAGTGTTTAGGTGACTTCCCCTGTGATGAACCACTCATTTCACCGGTGTTTTGTTACCTCCGTTCTTCTCCTCCAGCTCTGACTAGTTTTATTTTTACACACTGTCTGGCACCAAATCTCCTTATTCAGTGACCCTCCCAGCTCTAACTTGCCAAGTAAACCAGAGCAAATAGGTGAATGAGAGATTTCTAGAGAAATCTCAGCTGTGGCAGGAAGTAGAAGAGACTCAGGGCTCTGGAATCAAACTGAAGGCCTCATTGTCAGGCTAGGGAAACAACAGAGGAAACAGCTACAAGATCTCATGGACAAGGCAGTGACCTGGGAGTCAAGGATGCTGATAATTAGTTGGCTTATTTGAAAATGAAGGTTGGACAGGATGTTGTATCTTAGCCTTGGCTGGTTAGCTATAGAAAGTGAAGTCGCTCAGTCATGTTCGACACTTTGCCACCCCATGGTTAGCTATGAGTGAGGAAAAAAACTGGGTTCTTTGGTTAGGAGAAGCAAAGGAGAACGAAGGATTCCATATGTTTATAAAGTGTAAACTGATTTACAAATGAACCAGCACTTTCACTAGAACAAAACCATTTAGAATATGACAGTGTCCCTGTCCTGAGATACCCTCTAGGAATCATCTTATCCAGTGATTATCAACTACAGTGGGAGGGAGGCTTAAGAGGGAGAGGATATATGTAAACTTATAGCTGGTTCACATTGTTGTACAACAGAAACTAACACAACATTGTAAAGCAATTATCCTCCAATAAGCAAAATAAAAAATAATAGAATTTAAAACAAGAAAACAAACAAAATCCCAGGTGTTCATTAACAGTGAAGATACCTAGGCCCTGCTGCTAATGACCACTCAGATAGGGCAAGCACTTTCGGTGATTCTCATAGGAGTGGTCTTCAGACCCATAGTCTATTCTAGTCCCTTCATCAAAGGGTTAACAGTTAGGGGTGACTTATTCAGTATCACACAACTAGTACACAGTAGAAATGGAACTGGAGTTAAATTCTCTGAACTTCTAATTTGTCGCTATTTTCACTTTGCCAACTTTTAGTAAGAAAAGTGGGCAAAAAAGTCCCCAACCCAGTCAAATTACTATGTTTGCAGGCAATGTGATATTTATATTCCCTCTGATTTTCCGTGGTGTATAGAAAGGTTCTACAGAACTCTGCAGAAAAATATTTTTGAAAGGTACCATCCCACCCCTCATTGCAATGAATTATCAGCCTTTTAAATGCTTGGGCCCAGGCATGAGAATAAGTGACTTTTTCCAAGTTGAACCTCACCATGAGTGTGGACTTCCCAGTTGAATGACTTACAGACAACATCCTGCAAACAGGGCTGACTTCTCTGCCCCTCTCCTGCAAATGGTCTTTTGTGCTCATAGAGGGTCACCCTTAAAATCTTGAGCTTCCTGTTGCCTATCTTCACAGGCTAGATGTGGTCAATAGTTTTTGAGTACTGGAGTTGTGTGTCTGGTTTTCTCAACATGGGAGAAACTTCATAGCTATATTTTTTACATGTTTGCATCTTTAGTTTGAGAAGTCAGAGTGGGACAGAGAGAGCAAAGAAGGCACGAGGTAGCCCATGTGGGGACCTGTTTTCTACCATCTTGGGGTCCCACTGTTTGGTAGTGAAAAATATCCTTTCTTCATGTCAGTGCTCTAGGCAACACTAAAGCTTCTTTAATTTCCAAGAATGGAAGGAAGTTCTTTGTGGGTATCAGATTTTATAATTCCACATGCCTTTTTCCATTAACTTCGACAAGAACCTTTTAGTATACATCTCAGCATCTTCCTTTTTACAAGTAGATAAACTAGGTTAAGAGGATAATACCGTATATCCAGTAGTAGTATTGAGATTTGAAGCCAAGTTTGTGTTAACTGTGGAGCTTAAGTGTTTTTGGCTATACCATATTCTCTAAGATGAGCGAATTTATTTTTAATTTAGGAATGAAATGAGATGCTAGAAAATGAAGCCTTGTCTTAGTGATGATTCTTTTGGCTAGTAATGAATAGCTCTTATTATCTTTCTGTCTGATTTTTCCCTGGAGATGGCTGGATCTTGAGTGTCATTTGAGCTTACCTCCAAAGTTTACTAAATTGCATATTAGAACAGCACTTCTGCTCTGGGGCAGGGACATTAGGAAGTAGATGATGGGCTGCTTCTTGCTTTTTTCTCTTACTCTTGCCATTATTTGGCTTGTGACTTCTGGCACGTGAATGATTTAGAATGCTCCTTGCCCTGTCTGTGTACATGATTTGAAAAACATAGTTTGTCACACATATGAACCAAGGAGGTCCAACTTACAGAACTCATTGTCTGGTTGGTTGCTGTGGATGGTAGAGTGTGCCTTCCTGAGCCTGTGGCCTCTGCTTCTCTCCCAGGGATCTGCATGGTGCGATTCTGGTTTGCCTTTCAGTCTAATTGGAGCAGCACACGGGTTGGGGCTTCAGAACCTTCCAAAATCTTAATGGCTTATGAAATTAGGTGTAGGGGTATGGGAAGCAGACAAAGCATTTGCATGATGGAGATGTGAGGGGAAATGAATCAAGTATGTCTCTAGAATTCTATTTGAATGTATAAATCTGATTGTGTGACCATAATATTTTATGATATGCTAAACATTATCTAATGCATGATTGGTTGTCAACTGCAGTTTAACTCGTTGAGCTTTCCTGATTTCTGCTGATCTAATTTGCGATTTTCAGTTACCAGAGTTGACATATTCACTCCTTCCTTCCCTCAACTTTTTCCTACCCTGTTGATCCTCTCTCCACACCCACCCCTCTAGTCACCTTCGGATTTTTAAACCAGTCAATGACTGCTGGCAACTGCCTTAGAGTTCAAATGCTTGAAGCAGAGATTTTTCCACAGAGGGTCTCTTTCTGAAAGTTTCCCTTCTTGGCTTGGCAAAGCTTAAGAGTTCTGGCGTCTAGGACAAAGAACATGTGTGCTGGAGTCTTGGACCCTTGTTTTATTGTTACCAAAGGGATCGTGATTTAGCAAACACCTTTGGAGAGCCGAGCTACAGTGGCCCTACCAATGCCTACTTTCTGAATCCTTGACTCAGAACTGGCAATGAGCGACTGAGCCGAGATCATGATCCAGGACTCTAAGTAACAGAATTCCCTGTGCGTCACACTTCCAGAAAGAGACGCATCAATATAAACCTGTACGTGTCAGGAAGGGATTGAGCACAGATCACCCAGCACAGCCCTGACTTTCTGGTTGCTTTGCTCAGTCTTCTCAACCATTTATTGAGTTTCCTTTGTGCCAGTCACTCTTGTAAGTACTTTGTGGGCATTTTCTTAGTCAAGCCTCACAACTACTCTATGAGAGAAGTATTACTTGGTATACTTTAAGATGAGTGTATTGAGGTTTACAGAGTTTTTAAAAACTGCTCTGAATCACATGGCTTCCAAGGGGTGGCCCCCTTATACATACATACTCTCTTCCCTGCAGCCCTCTTTTCTTAACCATTATCCTATATTGAAAATGTTAATCACTCAGTTGTGACTCCATGGACTGTAGCCCACCAGGCTTCTCTGTCCAAGGAATTCTCCTGGCAAGAATCCTGGAGTGGGTTGCCATTCTCTTCTCCAGGGTATCTCCCAATCGAGTGATTGAACCCAGGTCTCCTGCACTGCAGGCAGATTCTTTACCATCTGAGCCACCAGGGATGCCCATCCTGTACTGAACCCCATGTTAATATAAGATTATTCATGCACACTCCTTGGAAGTAATTACAGAACATTTCTCCAAACAATCACTGTGGTGTGGCCACCTTCAGTGTTTGAACCAGGGAGAATGCTGCCTTCAAAGAATAGACTGAGTCTTTGCCTTGAGAGAGCTTTGTATAATAATCCCTAGTTAAATAATCCCTAGTTATTCCCTATGATGATGTGGCTCTGGGTAGCTACAAAACACCCTTGAGGAAGAATGAGCTCCATGGGACATGCTCAGCTCCTCTGAACCTCACCATCCAGTCAGGGGACAGCCTGGCCCTTCCTCTCTCAACTGCTAAGTTCTGGCCTTTCCAGCCAGTTTCTTTTTCACATTCTGATTTGGCTTCAGTGTTCTGCCATGTTCCGTCAAAGCCGAAAAAGAGAGTCTCTGTGGAGGCTTGCCCACACTGGAGACAGATCTGTGCCCACCTGTTCATGGTCTCTTCCCGTGGGAACCTGCAGGCCAGGAGGTACAGTGGCAGAGACATCCCTTCCCTCATGGATGATACAGTGTGGCGTATAAGCCATCTCTGCCTCTTTACACTTTCCTTGCAAAGTCACTTTCCCCACAGTCAATACCATGTTTTACATTTACAGCCTTCCTGAGTTGTCTGTTCCTCTCTGAAAACATTATTCTACCCCTGCTGAGGAAGAGTCAGTCACTGTCTAGTGAAATGGGAAGACTCTGACAGTTCTGTATTCTCTGACGGGGGCCTCCTTAAAATACAAGCCCAATAGATCCAGTGTGGCCTCTTCCCCTTCCACAGGCATGCTTATACCATGCTGCTCTCTCTTGTTCATAGCTAGACAGTATTCTTTCCAGACACACTGTCCTATATGGCCACACATGGAAAGTTAGGCTCTTCTTTGTGACTGGTCTCCACTTTCTACCTGTGACTAACCTTACATTCTGGGACTAACCTTAAGTGTTTATGGCCCTCACTCTGAGATCCCTGGGACAGCTTCTGCTAAGAGCATGTCAGCATTTCATCCCATTGTCTGGAGAAGACTAGTTCTTCCCAGAAACCAGCCTTTAACCTATTAAACAGCAGACATTTCTACCAGAGGCTTCATTTGTCTCTAGGACCCCTGTGTATAGGGAGTCTCATTACACGCTGTGGTTGTCCAAAAGCCAAGTATTCACAAAGAAAACCCACTGAGACAAGTTGGCTGAGTGACGGCCATAGCATCTGTGAAGTCTTGGTCACTTTTTTTCCCCTGTCCTAAAAATTGAATATTTTCCCTCAGTTAAGAAATGGTATACATTACAGCTTTAAAGTCTTTCGCAATAAATCTTCTAGAGTCTGCAATTGTAATAATAGTCCTTTGTGTATGCTCTAACCATAGACATGGATCCTCTTATAACTCTTCTCTTTTTATCTGGACAAGACCATTAAGTGCTTGACATGCCCGTTTCCTGCCATCCTTTCCTCCCTTCTTCCTTTTCTACCTTCAGATCTTTGCCGGGTAGATGTATGTGCCAAATGGTGGGGATATGAGGTCAAATGAGTCTGATTTCCTGCCCCAAAAAGCCATACAGCAGAAGGAAGATGCCTAGTAGAGAGTGATAGACATAAATATCAATATATGCAAGAAGGGACTGAGGGAACTTCAGTGGAGGACAGAGTGGTCATCAGTATTGGGATGCTCAGAACCCTCAGCAGGGAAGACATGGTCAGGGGAGGATTTAGAGGAGGGTATAATGTTTAAAGCATTGGGGAAGGAAATGGCAACCCACTCCAGTGTTCTTGCCTGGAGAATCCCAGGGATGGGGGAGCCTGGTGAGCTTCCGTCTATGGGGTCGCACAGAGTCAGACACGACTGAAGCGACTTAGCAGCAGCAGCAGCAGCATAATGTTTAAGACTTGAAAGGCATATCAGTACTGGCCAGGTAGGTGGGAAAGAAGGCTGAGGAAGCTGTGTGAACAAAGGCTCCAGGGTGGGAACTGCAAATGGTCCTTCTTTAGTGCTACTGGGGAAAGGATATGGGTGTTTGTGCAATGGGTAGGTGTGGGGGGAACTGAGGCCTGTGTAGAGAGATAAAGAAAGGAAAGATAGGACAGATTAGACTTGATTCTGAAGGCTTAGAAGGCCCAATGAGAGACTTCCAGCAGGGCTGTGACATCAGATTTATACTCTGCAAGATGCTCTTGAGCAGGAGTTTGCCATATGAGTTTGGAGACGTTTGAAATAAAATGCAAAGAAATGAGGGCCTGAATGGGAACAGTGGCCACTGAGATGGAAAAGAAGGAAAAGAGATGCAAGGACTAGGAGGCAGGATCAACAGCATTCTAGCCCAGTGATTGGCTCTGGAAGGAGGTTGGAAGGAGGGTCGTTTCTGATGTAAGTGAGTAAATGAGGTTATTGTTCATCTACTCACAGACTGGGCCAGTCCAGGAGATGAGCAGGCCTGGGAGGGGGACAAGAGCTAGCCTTGCCTAGAACACACACCATTCCCTACTTATGGGACAGAGTAGCCATTTCCTCTCTTCCACCTACCTCAGTGACTGCCATCAGGGATTAGGTTGGAGATCAGAAGGGATTTTTATAACTGTGCAGAATCTTAGGTCCAAATATTCTCTTTCGCCCACTGACCCTGCACCATCTCTTCCAGCCCATCATTCCCTTCTTCCCAACCTTCAGTGCTATTTCCTTCTTTTAGAACCCTGGTTTCCATAAAGAGACAATGGTCATCAGAACGTACAGGAAATGAAGTTTAGAAACACATGCCGGGGAAAGTGAGGACAGGTGTATCTCCTGCTCCAGGGAATTCTGGCAAACTTCAGGTCTAGGGGTGTATAATCAGCAACCAGTTTGGAGAACTACCAGTTCAGGCTTCAAAGTTTTGTTTTTTAAAGATCCTCATCTGCAAACTGGGAATCAAGAGGCCTGCCTTGTTGGGTCCTGCCAGTCAATTGCTTCTTTGCTCTCAGATACACTCCCTGCCTTTCCTCTGCTCAGGTTAGTACCACAGGGAACTGACCATGTGATCTGCTTTTCCCAGCTCCCTTTCCATCCATTGATTCTGCTTAGTTTGGGGCCCTGGAGGGAGAATGAAGAACAGAGGTATGGGAGAAGCCACATATTTCTGCCCCCTCTCTCTTTTTCCAGTGATGTCTCCAATGACCTCAATTCCTCCTCTGTAATCCCTTTGTTTTTGAAGAATTGATGCTTTTGAACTGTGGTGTTGGAGAAGACTCTTGAGAGTCCCTTGGACTGCAAGAAGATCCAACCAGTCCATTCTGAAGGAGATCAATCCTGGAATTTCTTTAGAAGGAATGATGCTAAAGCTGAAACTCCAGTATTTTGGCCACCTCATGCGAAGAGTTGACTCATTGGAGAAGACTCTGATGCTGGGAGGGATTGAGGGCAGGAGGAGAAGAGGACGACAGAGGATGAGATGGCTGGATGGCATCACTGACTTGATGGATGTGAGTCTGGGTGACCTCCGGGAGCTGGTGATGGACAGGGAGGCCTGGCGTGCTGCGGTTCATGGGGTCACGAAGAGTCGGACACGAATGAGCGACTGATCTGATCTGATCTGAATCCCTTTGTTTGGGCTTCTAGATGGTGCTAGAGGTAGAGAACCCATCCATACAGAAGATGTGAGAGACATGGGTTCAATCCCTGGGTCAGAAAGATTCCTTGGAGCAACCCACTCCAGTATTCTTGCCTGGAGAATCCCAGGGACAGAGGAGCCTGGAGGGCTGCAGTCTGTAGGGTCGCAAAGAACTGGACATGACTGAGCAACTGAGCACAATCCCTCCAGCTCTGTGAAGAGCTGGAGCTGGGCAGCTCCATCCTCTGAGCCCTAACAACAGCACCCCTTCCTTTGTTACTCCAGCCCTAGGGGTGACAGTGGCTTCCTACTGTTGTTAGTCTCCATGTTTCTTCACTGTTCCTTATTCTCCTTTCAAGCTCTTCCAACACATTTGTAACTAGTTCTCAACATTAAACTCTCTCTCTCTTAAACTACCTGGGGTGAGTCCCATTTTTCTGATGGACCTTGACTGACATGATCTACATTAGCTCTTTGGCTAGCACATGGATATGAGACCCTAAATAGTCTCCATTGGTTCTGTTCCCCAAAGGGCTCCTCTGTCTGCCATGATTCTTCAGTCCTGAGAGTTGGATTCCTGGACTGGGCTGTCTTGGAGGGCAAACATTTTGTGCAGTGCTTCTTGAATGGCATGAGAAAAGGAGTTCTCTTGGCTCAGTCTCCTTCCTGTGGGATTTTCCAAAACTTTCCAGATGTATCTAAGCTCAGGAAACATTTTAATGGCTGGAAATAATGCCTCATGGGGGCTTGGGGGCTTGAAACCCACAGAACACCTAAAAGAGGTGTGTTGAAATATTTCATGGCTAGTATGTACATATCCAGACCCTGCCTCTCCCTTGTTGGAAGCCTGGTAGGCTCCCTTCCTCGTCGTGGAAGAGGAGTTGGCATTCTCTGAATGCACTGATGTCATGGAGCAGAGGAGCAGCTCTGAATGTTGGAATTCTATCCAGGAAGGACAGGATGATTAAGTGGTTAACTATGTAGCTGAATACTAATTCAGATTCCACCTCTGATTCTATAAGGAGAATTCTCTTATCCCCTTCTAAGGCCAATAATAATGACTATAAGATTGATCTGGTGGAGGTGGTGCAGCCGCTAAGTCATGTCTGACTCTTGCAACCCCATGGACTGCAGCCTTCCAGGCTCCCCTGTGCCTGGGATTTCCCAAGCAAGAATACTAGATTGGGTTGCTGTTTCCTTCTCCAGGGGACCTTCCTGACCCATAGATTGAACCCAGGTCTCCTGCATTACAGGCGGTCTCCTGCATTGCAGGGAGATTCTTTACTGACACAAGGGAAGCCCCATAAGATTGATCTAAGTCATAATAAATCTTTTCTAAGGCCACCATTACCAACTTAATGAATAGGAGCCTTCTGAGATTCTCAGAGGATGGGCATCATACAACTGCAGAATACATTACTGATTTTCTCCAAACAAAAAGCTGAGGCTTTCACTGTGCTTTGTTGCCTACATTTCTTAACAACTTTCAGAAGGGACTCTGTTGGATCATTGTTATCTTAAAGCACTCATCAAAGAAAAATAGAAGTGGGGGTGCTATATTTTTGTACCTTCTCAGATCCTTCAATATTGGGCCAAGAATTAGAGAGTAATCATTTCTAGTCTGTGGGGGTGAACCCCCCAGAAATTGCTAAGATGCTCTTACATACTGCTGGGAATATCTGAAACTCCATCCTTTCCAATGACTCTGAATCCAACCCCATATTGATTCATCTGGGCTGTGTCCAGGAAGTTCCCAAATTCTTTAACACAGTAACCACTAAAGAGGATACTTGTGCGGTTATTTGATGACGCACAGAACTTTATAGGTCTTGGGGTCAGATATATGTTTTATATTAGAAGAGCAGAATTTTAATGAAAAGGAAGCAGGTGGTGTGCACTAATGTGAATAGAGTTTCTGGTGTCTCTGAAATGTCCAGCATTGTATGGTGGTGTTACTTCTTTCTTCTAAGTTTCTTCCCTTAGCCTGCAAAGGAGCTGATAGAATGAATAATAGCCCCAGACACACCGTGGAAGAACTTTTATGTTTTATTGCATCAAAAAGCTAGGATGATTTTTTTATTCTCTCAGCAATTAAAATTAATTCATAGTTCCTAGCCTATAACAAATATACATACATAGCCCTTTGTCTTCACCTCTAAGTACCTAGAAAAAAGATTCTCCATTGTGAAAACAGGTAATGATATTTTAGAATTACATTCTAGCTTTGTTTCTAATTAGATGCGTGATCTTGGGCAGAGGACTCTGAGTCACAGGTTCTTTTATAAAATAGATCTAGAAGATGAAGCAGTGCCATATTCTACCTCAATTACTATTTTGTACAATGGGAACATTTTTCATTATTTATGGTAGGGCTTGCCACACTGCTTGTGCTGAACGATGGGCTACAACCCTAGGACTCTGCACAGTTATTAATATTTATTTGGCTAATGACTTCCTCTTGTAATGTTTCTTGACCAGTGGTCAGAGGAATACCTCTTGGAATCCACTAGTAGAAACTTGTAAACATTCACTTTCTGGGCCCTCCTAGACTAAATCAGATGGATCTAGATATCTGCATGTTTTATACGTTGCCCAAGTGATTCTTAGATACACTGGGTCTAAGGTCCACTGCCAGCTGTTTGCACGTGGTGTCCTCTGCAATATGAATTACTGTAACTCTTTTTACTCTTTGCATGCAGTCTGCAAGGTCTTAGCTCAGGATCTACCACTAACTGGATGACTTAGTCACACATTTTCATCTCTGATGGCTCAGATGGTAAAGAACCTGCCTACAATGTAGGAGACCTGGGCTCAATCCTCGGATTCGGAAGATCCCCTGGAAAAGGGACTGGCTACACATTTTGGTATTCTCACCTGGAGATTTCTGTGGACAGAGGAGTCTGGCAGGCTACAGTCCATGGGGTAGCAAAGAGTCAGACACGACTGAGCAACTTAAACTTTTCATCTCTCTAGGACTGTTTTCTTATTTATAAAATGCGGGGGCTGGAGTATTAATCTCTAAGGAATCCTTGGGTTCTAATAGTCTGTGATGGTAGTTCTCTGGTGACTTGTTAGAGTTGCGGAACCAAGCTTAGCAAATCCTATTTCTTGAGTCCCTACTATGCCCTGGGCATTGTGCAACTTTTACATATTCTTTATTTTTTTCTTTACAGTAACCTTTGATATTAGCACTATTATTATTCACTCTTGACACTTAAGGGACTGAGGCTGGGAAAAGTGAAGCAGCATGTCCAAGTCTGCTTAGCTAACAAGGGGAACCGCAGTGAACTGGGATTAGACTGGGGTCATAAACACATGAATAGTTGCTGGAGTTGCTGTGCCCCCATGACTTCGCAAGGCCTGGGGCTTGTCCAGTGTGCCTTTCACTCATTCTGCCTTCTACTCTCCCAGCAAAGGAGCCTGGTTTTTATTTCCTTAGATGTTTACTTGGCCTATTGCTTAGCATTTGCCTTTCCTACTCAGTAACAGTGAAAGGACCTTTAAAAAAAAAAAAAAATCCCAGGGCTGGAAACATTTTGTTTCCTACAAAAAGAATATTTTGCAGCCAGCTCTGTGGTTGAAAGTATTTTTCCTGTGGTCTAGGGATGGGTTGGATCCCATCTCTTCTTGGCCAGTGTCTGAGAACTTAGCCCATGGCTTCCCATCAAGTCAGCACACAGTACGTTGTGTTTTTTTAAATGAGTGTCTAGTGATGTTGAGTGTGTGCACAAGTGGACGAATCTGTTTATCTGGGTGTATAAGAATGTGTACATGTACCTCTGGCCTTTCCATGGCAGAGAGAACCCTGGAATGGTTTTCCACATGCTGCACACATCAACATAGCTTTTAAGGTTTCATCACTCACACGACAACCAAACAAATTCAGATGCTGACAAAATGAGAAGAGAGTGATATGTGAGCCTTATGTGGATTTGCAAGTAATTAGAAAGCCAAGGGAATCTGAGATTTTGACCTGTCACATTTCTTTCCACTTTCAGATGTTCAAAACCAAGACCTGGGGCTGGTTTTATTAGATGGCAGGGTGGTCTGATGGTGATGGCAGAAAACGTGAATTCTGAGATCCGCCTCCAGCCTGGCCGCTTGCAAAGTTCAGGACACTGACCTTTGCCCAGCCTTGCATAAGTCACTGCTTCTCAAGGACTGCTTTTTCCTGTCTAAAAACATAAATTAAAAAAAAAAAAAAAAACCAGCTGTATGCTTCAAATAATAAAAGCTCTTCCATGGGAGATGAATCTCAAGCATTCCAACAGAATTTGCGGATAAGAAGTATTACTAGTACTAGGTACATTTTTTTTTATTCATAAATTTATGTGCTTTCAGTAAAACGTTGCAGTGTGGTAGTTCCTAAAACTTTCTACCCTTACTTTCTTTGCTCAGGCTGTATTACCTGCCTGGAAGGCCCTTCATTTGAAGAAATCCTATTTGTTGTCCTTTATGGTATGGCTTGGATGATACCATTTCTTTGCATTTGTCTGAACCACAAGGCTCTCTGTCTTCCCACTGAGTGTGGTTTTAGGTAGTACTTTCCTGCCACATTAGGCGTTCAGCTAAATTAGAAGGCAGGGCTGACTCACTCCTAAAGGTCCTGGCACAATGCAGAGCAGATGGCCAGTGTGTGTTTGTTGACTCAAATGGAATTGACTTCTCCAAGCATGACAAGCTACTGTTTGTAACTTCATAATTCTCTGGTGTGAGTCCTCTATGTAGCTGTCCAACTGGGGACATTTTGAAAACTCAAGGCAAAAGTTGTAGTCACGGGATTTGGGGGTACCATTTGAAGAAATAAGCAAATCCCAATGGTGGAAGGAGTTATGAATCCTTTTGTGTTTACAATTTTTGAGGGGAGGAGATATTAGGGAAACATTGAAGGGCTATTGGAATAGAAACTAAGCCATCATGACTGGTTCCCTTGAGAAGGGCAGGGATTGAGATAGAAGTAGACCCCATGCCCAGGTTCAGGCATTGGTGACATTGGCTGTAGAGCTGCCCCCACCCTGGGATGCAGGAACTGGCCCATCCAAGTGAGTCCGTGGGAAAGGATGACCACAAAGAGATCAGGGTTCACCAATGGGGAAAAGCTGGCCTTTGCTCCACTTCCTCACAGAAGGCAGTGGAACTATTCTCACGATAGGGTTGGGGTGGGGTTGGGGTAGTGGTGGTGATTTTAGTAAACCAATTTTCCGATGACAAGGATGTTTCTGTTTTTACCCCTTAACAATGAGACAACAACCCAAATAACAGATCCCTCAGTACATTGAAATGCCAAGGCTAAATGAACTGGTGGAACTTTGTGGCTTTGGCTCTTGGCTTACAGGCGTATCCATGCATTAGGGCCATGGCTTGGCAGTAGACAAAGCGGCTGTGTGGGTCCATAGGGAGCTTTCTGGCTCTGTGGCTTTCTTTGATATGCAATTGAACTTTGGCAAATTTTCCCTCTCAAGTCTCTGTTTATGAGGTTCAGAGGTAGATAGAGACTCTCCTTACGGAGCCCAAAGCTAACAGCAGACTAGAACTACAGGCTATCTTCCCACTTTCACACTTTGCTTTCAAGGCTAAAGAGCTGGCCCACAAGGCTTATAACAAAGGGACAAGTTAGGGGTAGAGACTGCTGAATTCTCTTCCCAACTTCATACATCTATAAACCTGTAAGCTTGGCCAGAACTCTTAAATTTTCTTTCTTTCAAAATGAAAAAGATCTCCTGCTTGTCAAAAGACCAGTAAGATCATCAATTTACTGGTTTTTAATGTAGCTGTGCTTAACAACAACAGCTAACATCAAATGCTTAACCACTTACGTGGTCCCATGTAATTATCCATTCAGTCATCACATCTTTGTAAGATAGGTACTATTATCCTCATCTTACAAATGAAGGAATCAAGGCACGAAGAGGTTAGGCCATTACTAGTTGTTGCTGTGCTTAATTATTATTCACTAAGTTAAGGTACAACTCTGCAGGTATACTTAAAATTGACTGGCTTTCCTGAATCCATTTCTCCTCAGATTTTATCACTGGGCCAGAAATAATAAAATTATTGGAGTTAATAGAGTTAGCATTCTTAATTGCTGACTCGCCTTAAAGTGCAAGTAGTCTTTGGCCATGTTCAAGTTACATCATTCTTATATTGAGAAACCTTAGAAATTAAGACTTTGGAAAGTGATCGATTTGGTGAACAAGGGGGATTATCCATTCTATTGAACTTGTACAGTAAAGAGAAAACAAATGTGGTATTGGACTGAGAAGAATTTTAAAAATTAAAGATAGGGATTCTATTCAAGTGCCAAGAGCAAGCCAGTGGACTCCAGGGGGGCTGAAAAATGAGGCTGTATGCCATGGTTTGCGTCTAGGTTATGGCTGTGCACCTTCTTTCCTACTCATTTCTGTAAGAAAGAGCCTTTGTGGGGTAGCATTTGTGCTTTCTATAAATGCCCCAGGGAATGCGGATTATAACATTAACTGTCGGCCATTTTTGTAACAGGCACATGATGAGAGCTATACAAACTTTACCTTTACAATATACTATGAGATGGGTTTTTACAGTAACACTATGAGATGGGTATTATTGCTCTGATTTTACAGTTGGGGAAATAGGCTCAGGCTTTCTGAAGCAAAAACAACTAGTAAATGGTAGAAAATGAAGTCAAACTCAGATTTAACTCTGAAGTGACTGAGCCCTGATTTTCTATAAGGAGACACCTCTCTTCCATTTTCAGCCTGCGCTGTATCCACTGGCTTGAGGTGTGACCCATGGTGGGATCACACACTCTTTCTGTAGAAATGGTTTGCAGCAGTCAGTTTAGAATCAACCTGGGACTTTGCTAAGATAATCAGAGTTGCTACATTGGTAGAGTGTAAGCCTGGCACTCTTGGTGACCATCTTTGCCACTATCCAGAGGGAACCTACTTGAGAACGACAGTGAAGTCAACCCAAAGGGAGACAAAACCAAGAGATTCCAAGAAGGGGAGAGGGGGAAGTTCAGAGGTCATCATTTGAGGCCCTGGATCCAGCTGTGCCTGAGGTCACATACCCTAAAGATTCCAGTTATGTGAGCCAATAGGTTTCCTTTTTATTTAGTCTCAGTTGCATTTCTGTGACCTGCATTTGAATAATACATGCATTAGATGCTCATAGTTGTGTACCAATGTGAAGCCAGAAAAGTCTAATAAGGAGAACCTTGATTATTAAAGGGGCTTCCCTGGAGGCTCAGATGGTAAAGCATCTGTCTGCAATGCTGGAGACCTGGGTTCGATCCCTGGGTCGGGAAGATCCCCTGGAGAAGGAAATGGCAACCCACTCCAGGACTCTTGCCTGGAAAATCCCATGGACAGAGGAGCCTGGTAGGCTACAGTCCATGGGGTCGCAAAGAGTCAGACACAACTGAGCAACTTTATTTTTACTTTTATTATTAAAGTGGTTTATATCCTCCCATTAGGTAGAGACTAGTCCTGATTATTCAGGCCCACCTTCCATGTTTCTAGATGATTCTACTCCTGTGCATCTCTTCTTCCTCCTTTTACATTTGTTGAACCTCTCACTGGTTTCCTTTCAGACTTTTTCCTCTGATGCTGGGAGGGATTGGGGGCAGGAGGAGAAGGAGACGACAGAGGATGAGATGGCTGGATGGCATCACTGACTTGATGGACGTGAGTCTGGGTGAACTCCGAGAGTCGGTGATGGACAGGGAGGCCTGGCGTGCTGTGATTCATGGGGTCGCAAAGAGTCAGAAACAACTGAACGACTGAACTGAACTGATTCTAGAAAGAAAAAAAGGCGTGAAACTCACATTCAACAGGTTTTCTGGTTTATGAGGCTCTTTGAAGAGTAAGTTAAAAATAATGACTTAAAAGCAATTAAAAAATCATTTTGAGCTTTTAGTTAGCCATGGCTTCTTTGCTACATACGAAGCTTTATGGAAGTACTTGATGTCATTTCTTCTGTGATAAAAATACATTTTCTGGTTTAGTTTCACTTAATCATTAATGATAGGCTGTAAAATATTCTTTCCAGTTCAAAAGTGGCATCAAATAAGTAGCTGAGATTAGTAATAATTTTGGAAATGTGGTCATTTAGCAAGCTGGCATTTACTGAACATCTACTGTGTACTGGACTAAGCTCTGGAAAAAGCAAAGATGAATAAAACATAATGTTCAAAATCTAGCTGGATCGCAAGGCTAGGAAACACTGACCATAATGTAGTGTGACGAGTAGGAGGATAGTGTGAGCATTGTGTGACTGGTCCTGAAGAGGGGGGACCAGGCGGGATGGATGCCAGACCATGGGCAAAGGGGCTTCTGGAGCGCCCCCTCCCCCGCACCAGGCAGTAACCCCTTAGTACTGGATCACATGGTGGGGGGCGGCGGGGGGGGTGGGATTGAGCTGGTGAAATAGTGGAGCCCTAGGGGCCTTAGGAGCAGCAGATATTTGCCAAATGACATGGCAGTATTTCAGTATTTTAACAACTGGAATGGCCTGAGGAAAAGCCTGGGAGTCTTTCGGTGATCAAGGCCTCTTAAAATAGAGGGGAGGGAAGAATGACAGAAAATGCGGAGATAGGAGGTGAAGGGTAACTTTACAGAGGAGGTGACTTTTGAGCTGGTCTCTCATGAAATTCATTCAGGTGAGAGAGATCAGCCCAAGGTAAGGCACACCTGACATCTTTAATTAGCAGAGTTAGATTGGGGAGTGATCAGGAGGGGAGGAGGTAAGAGGGCAGTGAGTTGGGCCAGGTTGAGAAGGACCTGCCCAAGAGTTTGAAAAGTAGATGCTAGAGAGCCAAGAATGGATTTTGAGAAATTAAAAAATGTGATAGTTCAATGGTGAGGTCCTTTGGTTTATCTGCAAGGGGTCTTGCTTCTCTGATGAAGAGAAAACACTAATTTTAAGATTAAATGGATATATGATCCATATGATCTACAAGGACCCCTCTTTTATAGATTGATCTGATTAATCTGGAAAAGCTAGAAGTACAGGGCTTTATGCCATGAAAACCTTGGACTGCCATTCACCCTGAGTCAAGGGGCTGGGAAGCAAGTGTTTTCTGCATGTGTTATCTTCTGGATCCCCAAGGCCTTGGGTTACTTCAGACCTGACCATTTAGCTTCTTCTGGGCAGGGACCTCATCATATTCATTTTCCCTAATGTCTAGCTTAGTACCTGGGACGTAGGAGGTACTCAGTAAATATTTGTTGAATTAGTATAACATTAACAAAGTCATTCAGTTCTCAGCAACTGTTGCTTACACTTATTTTAAATATGGTTTTATATAACTGCAAAGCGTCTATCCTTTTTAGGTGCTGTGTTTTTGTTCTGGCATGATCTACTTTCAGTGGCATTCAGCTACAGTCTATGCCACTCAACAGGAAATTTCTGGCAACAACAAATTGCATATCCTGGCTAGACTGCTGACTAAGTATGGTAGAACACTCACTTTCTCTTTAACTTGACTTTCCTTACCTGTATGAAGGAAAGAATGTTTTTGCTTATTTATTCTGAAACAGGAAACATAAAAGTAATGTTTGCTTGTGGGGAAAAAAAGCAAGCAATATACATAGTAGAAGGGAAAATCTCCCAGAGGTATATGATCTCCTAGGCTTTTCTGGGCATATATTAAAATATGTGTATGTTCACAATATCATCCATACATCATGGATAATCTTTCCATGTAAATATAGTTTCTGCTGCTTCTGCTGCTGCTGCTAAGTCGCTTCAGTCGTGTCCGACTCTGTGTGACCCCATAGACGGCAGCCCACCAGGCTCCCTCGTCCCTGGGATTCTCTAGGCAAGAACACTGGAGTGGGTTGCCATTTCCTTCTCTAATGCATGAAAGTGAAAAGTGAAAGGGAAGTCGCTCAGTCGTGCCCGACTCTTAGCGACCCCATGGACTGCAACCTCCCAGGCTCCTCCATCCATGGGATTTTCCAGGCAAGAGTACTGGAGTGGGGTGCCATTGCCTTCTCCGGTAAATATAGTTACTTATCTTTTTTTCACAGCAGCATAGTATTCCATGATAGGGATATATAGAAATATAGGCAAGAGGATGGCAAGTGGAAAATTCTTAAAGAGATGGAAATACCAAATCACCTTACCTGTCTACTGAGAAACCTGTATTCAGACCAAGAAGCAACAGTTAGAATCTTATATGAACAATAGATTGATTCAAAATTGACAACGGAGTATTACAAGGCTATATATTGTCACCTTGTTTATTTAACATCTATGCAGAGTCCATCATGTGAAATGCTAGGCTGAATGAATCACAAGCTAGGATCAAGATTGCCAGGAGAAATATCAACAACCTCAGATATACACATGATACCACTCTAATGGCAGAAAGTGAAGAGGAACTAAAGACACTCCTGATCAGAGTGAAAGAGGAGAGTGGAAAAGCTGGCTTAAAACTCAACATTCAAAACACTAATCTCATGGCATCTGGTCCATCACTTCATGGCAAGTAGATGGAGGAAAAAGTGGAAACTGTGACAGATTTTCTTTTCTTGGACTCCAAAATTACTGTGTCCAGTGAATGCAGCTATGAAATTAAAAGATGCTTGCCTTGGAAGCATTATGACAAACCCAGACAGCATATTAAAAATCAAAGACATTACTTTGCTGACAAAAGTCTGTATAGTCAAAGCTATGGTTTTTTCAATAGTCAGGTACAGATATGAGAGTTGGACCATAAGGAAGGCTGAGCGCCTAAAGATGCTTTAGAAATGCAGTGTTGGAGAAGACTCTTGAGAGTCCCTTGGGCTGCAAGGAGATCAAACCAGTCAGTCCTAAAGGAAATCAACCCTAAATGTTCATTGGAAGGACTGAGGCTGAAGCTGAAGTTCCAGTACTTTGGCCTCCTGATGTGAAGAGCTGACTTACTGGAGAAGACTCTGATGCTGGGAAAGATTGAAGGCAGGAGGAGAAGGGGACGACAGAGGATGAGATGGTTGGATGGCATCACCAACTCAGTGGAACATGAATTTGAGCAAACTCTGGGAGATAGTAAAGGACAGGGAGGCCTGGCGTGCTGCGGTTTATGGGGTCACAAGGAGTCAGGCACAACTTGGTAACTGAACAACAGGCAAGAGGATGATGACATTAACATGAGTGAAAGAGTACATTCCTTAAACTCAAAAAATTTAAGCATTTTTGTTTTTAACTATTTAAATAAAACAAACAACTTAGATCTAAGCTAGAGAAGTAGCATTCAATAGCTTCTCTTCAGAAATAGCTGGCAGTCTACTAATATTTGTCACCATTCTTTGCTTCATTGTTAACCTTGTCTAACCCCTTCTATCTAGAAACCCCAAAGAGCACAGTAAATGTTATACAAATACACCATAAAAGTTGTTCTTTACTGATCTGGACCGAAATGGATCTTAAAATATAGTTGATTTTTTAAATGTCTTTTAATAGGGCTTGCCTTAATTGGTCCTCTCTCTTGATCCTGATTTTAAAAGGAGATGATGGCTCAGAAAACTGCTCCAGGTCACCAAATAAATCCAAGCTCAGAACAATAGGATTCCTTTAGGCCCATCCCCCAAGCTGTCCCCCCAAATCACACTCTCCATCACATGACTTCTGTGAGCTGGAGATTCTGCAGCTGTTTGGAAGAGGACTAAAATCTCTGCTCTTGGGTAACTGAACCTGGCTTTTGTTTTTTTGCTTCCATTCTTTTTTTTTTTTTTTCCTTGCCTTTCTTCCTCTTTGGTGTCCCAGTTTTTATAGAGTCCTGGCTGGCTCCCCTAGAGATGAATCTGCCTGCCTGTGTATAGCGGAATCTACTGTGTCATTAGGGGAGTTACCTCTAACCATTCTTCCTCATTGCTATTAGAGGAACTCTGTCTGAGCGCTAAGAAAACGTCAATGTGTGGGCTCTTGTCTTTGCGATGAAGGCTTTTGTCCCATAGTAATGAGGCAGAGCTCTCGTTTACTTCTAAAACATGATTAACTCCTTGGGAAGGAGGGGGAAAAAACAGAGTTGTTATTTAAGATGGTGCCCTGGGGGAACAAAGAGAGGCTTTTCACATTATTGTACCTCCTAATTGGGCCAAGCCAAGGTTGCTGTGTACCATTCCAGAAGGCAGTTCCCGGCTTGGTGGTGGGGACAGGAGCAGAGGGGTGACAGATTGAAGCTGACATTGGAAAGGCATGGAACCAGAAAGAGCTTAGGACTTTTTAAGGCCAAATCTTCTGGACTTGCCTCCCATCCCACCTCCAAAGGGCCCCAAGGGAGAGAAGGGAGCTTCGACCACCCACCACCTCCCCCAACCCCAGCTCCCACTCTGCTCTGTGGTCCCTGACGTCAAGAGTTCCCTTACCCAGAATTTCTGGGAAAGCGCTGGTTTGCTTTATTCCTCACAATTCTATATTTATTGAATTGTTTATACTAAACATGTATTATTTATATAATCAGGGAAACATAAAGAAAGCTATATTCATAGTGTGGCAGGGGAAAAGGGAGAGAAAGTCAGTAGTTTGGTAGAACTGGCAAATAATTCCTTAGTGCAGTCCAGTCAACATTAAAGATAAAAAGTGTGTTTGGGATTAGGATACTTTAAAAGGCGTCTAAATTCTTAACAGAGCTGATCATTAGCATGAGGACCAAAAAGGAAGACTAAACCCCCTCACCTCCTTCCTTTAGGGGCTCCATGCCAAGCCTTGCTAGACCCTACAAAGCATCCTGTCCAGATTTCCCAGCCCAGAGAATATCTACATTAGACAGCTTTCTACCCTCCTGATGGTCAATATTCATCTGTATTCTTCAGGGTCATGCATTTTAGGCAAGATTATCTACTGACTTATTCTGGAGAATTTTCTCTGCCTGATAGAACACACTGTTTGTGTTGAACAGGGAGACCAGCTGGAGACACAGGTTTTACCTGAATGTCTGATTCCAATGAGAATTTCAAACCCTAACAAGTCAGCAAGAGAGCTAAAATTTTGACTAGGGACCTTTGGCAGCCCCTCCAATCAGATCCCATGAGTGGCTGCCTAGTGAGTACACTTGTTCTCAATATTGTATAAATAAAAGTTTTGGACATGGACATGGGCAACCAGACATGCCCCTCTGTTGATCAGTAGACTTTCATGATCTGCATCTCAATTTCTTCATTGGTTAAATGGGATAATAATAGCATTCACCTCGCAAGGTTGATATAAGGATAACCTGTCTTAGGACAGTGCCTGGCATATAACAAGAACTTAATAACTGTTAGCTCTTATCACTATAATTACCAAGTCTGCCAGGAGTCCCGATGTTTAAAGTAGGCCCCAAATGGAAATCTGATGGGTTCTCAAAAGATCAGATAGTTTTAGGCTCCTTCCAAATCCGATCTGGTTGCTATCAAGCTCTTCTTCCCAAGTCCTTTCTAAAATCCTTCTGCTAAAAAAATAAATTAATTTAAAAAAATAAAATAAAGTCCTTCTGCAGATTCCTATTTCTTGAATTATTTTAGTCTATGAACCTGTTTCTATAGGTTAAAGATACCTTAATTTTCCAACAATATGTAATAAATGCACCACTTTATATTTATATCTCATGTAAGATTTAGATACAGTAACATTAAAAATACAAAAGACTAAACTGACAACTCCTGATTATGCCCTAACAATACCAGAGAGAGTTATTATATTCCATCTGTTTGAGCTTGTGGCAAAGACTAGTTCCAACCAGACTGAGTTGAAGCCCTAAAGGAAAGGATAGGAAAGGTACTCTATTGTCTCTCTGTTACACCCATGAAATCATCTGAAATCCTGTCTTGTATTTCCTTCTTGTCCTTTGCCCTTTTTTTTCACTGGAGGAAGGCTTCAGGGAAATGGTAAGAATGCTACGGGAACAGAGGGAATTAATTTGACCCTGCTCTGAAGAAACAGTGTGTTGATTCCCACTAGCAATAGTTTCTCCACCCTTCAGAACAGGGCAAGGGATGTGGTCCATTACACAAGCAGTCCCACTTGACCAGCCACTTTTGGAGATGTCAAGTCCAGAGTTCAGCCTCTCTACATAGAAACATGTTGCCTTCCTTGAATCAATTCCTTCGAGACTAAAGAAAACCCCATGTGGCCCAAGCATGATGTAACAGGGATGTGTGCTTCAGAATTCAAGACACACCCTCTGAGTTCCTGGCCTCTTTTTTACCATAATAATCGCACAGTCACAGCCTTCCTTCAGTGACCCTTGCAGGCCAGAGTTCCCTTGGCTGTGTCTCCTAGCAGACCCGGGTCAAGAAGGGCCAGCTCTGCTTCCTCTGGGTCTCTGGACAGTGCTAGGAAGTCAGGCCCATCTCACCAGGTATTCAGAGAACTTAGCATTTATATCTGGACAGAGTTCCTGTGCATCTTATTTTTCTGCTCATTTTTATACTCCTGGATTATGGTAGAGACAGGGGATTGGTTTTTGTCACTTGAAATTGCCTGTAACAGTATTTAGTTGCTTTAATTGGAGCCAGATTGAAATTTCCAAATTTCTACATTCAGACAATGCAACCAGCACATACTTGTTCATACTTGAAAGTTAAAACCAGTAATACTTATAACAACTTTTGATTTTTAAAAGAAACATTAAAAATAAAGTTTAAATGTGGTATTTGATGGCCATGAACTTACTAGTAATACAAACATCTCTTCTTTCTTTAGCACCCCACAGCAATACTAACAAATGATAACACTAACAATTTCAAAAAGGGTTAGAAATATCATTTTAAACCTAAATGTACAATGCTGTGGTCTGTGTATAAAACTGTACATTAGCCTTATACACAGAGACTCTCTCACATGGGCAGTAAAGTAAGCAAAGGCAAATAGATCATGGAACTAATTCTTTAGCCTTCAAGATAGAGAAAAATCACTAACCTTTCTACATTTTTTACCTGCTCCCCCACCACAGTGGGAAGAAACTTACATTTCTTAGGTTCTTACGATGTGCCATATTTTTCATTCATTTCATTCATCTCACTAATTTTCACAATAAGCCTATGAAGCTGGTATAACTGTGCTCATTTTAGACATAAAGAAAGTGAGAGGTAGAGAGGTTCAGTTCAGTTCAGTTCAGTTCAGTCTCTCAGTCGTTTCTGATTCTTGGCAACCCCATGAATCGCAGCACACCAGGCCTCCCTGTCCATCACCAACTCCCACAGTTTTCTCAGACTCACGTCCATCAAGTCAGTGATGCCATCCAGCCATCTCATCCTCTGTCGGCCCTTTCTTCTCTTGCCCCCAATCCCTCCTAGCACCAGAGTCTTTTCCAATGAGTCAACTCTTCGCATGAGATGGCCTAAGTACTGGAGTTTCAGCTTTAGCATCATTCCTGCCAAAGAAATCCCAGAGCTGATCTCCTTCAGAATGGACTGGTTGGATCTCCTTGCAGTCCAAGGGACTCTCAAGAGTCTTCTCCAACACCAAAATTCCAAAGCATCAATTCTTCGGCACTCAGCCTTCTTCACAGTCCAGCTCTCACATCCATACATGATGACTGGAAAAACCATAGCCTTGACTAGACGGACCTTTGTTGGCAAAGTAATGCCTCTGCTTTTTAATATGCTATCTAGGTTGGTCATAACTTTTCTTCCAAGGAGTAAGCGTCTTTTAATTTCATGGCTGCAGTCACCATCTGTAGTGATTTTGGAGCCCCAAAAAATAAAGTCTGACACTGTTTCCACTGTTTCCCCATCTATTTCCCATGAAGTAATGGGACCAGATGTCATGATCTTCGTTTTCTGAATGTTGAGCTTTAAGCCAACTTTTTCACTCTCCTCTTTCACCTTCATCAAGAGGGTTTTTAGTTCCTCTTCACTTTCTGCCATAAGGGTGGTGTCATCTGCATATCTGAGGTTATTGATATTTCTCCCGGCAATCTTGATTCCAGCTTGTGCTTCTTCCAGTCCAGCATTTCTCATGATGTACTCTGCATATAAGTTAAATAAACATGGTGACAATATACAGCCTTGACGTACTCCGTTTCCTATTTGGAACCAGTCTGTTGTTCCATGACCAGTTCTAACTGTTGCTTCCTGACCTGCATACAGATTTCTCAAGAGGCAGGTCAGATAGTCTGGTATTCCCATCTTTTTCAGAATTTTCCACAGTTTATTATGATCCACACAGTCAAAGGCTTTGGCATAGTCAATAAAGCAGAAATAGATGTTTTTCTGGAACTCTCTTGCTTTTTCCATGATCCAGCAGATGTTGTCAATTTGGTCTCTGCCTTTTCTAAAACCAGCTTGAACATCAGGAAGTTCATGGTTCATGTATTGCTGAAGCCTGGCTTGGAGAATTTTGAGCATTACTTTACTAGCATGTGAGATGAGTACAACTGTGCGGTAGTTTGAGCATTCTTTGGCATTGCCTTTCTTTGGGATTGGAATGAAAACTGACCTTTTCCAGTCCTGTGGCCACTGCTGAGTTTTCCAAATTTGCTGGCATATTGAGTGCAGCACTTTCACAGCATCATCTTTTAGGATTTGAAAGAGCTCCACTGGAATTCCATCACCTCCACTAGCTTTGTTCCTAGTGATGCTTTCTAAGGCCCACTGGACTTCACATTCCAGGATGTCTGGCTCTAGGTCAATGATCACACCATCGTGATTATCTTGGCCGTGAAGATCTTTTTTGTACAGTTCTTCTGTGTATTCTTGCCCCCTCTTCTTAATATCTTCTGCTTCTGTTAGGTCCATACCATTTCTGTCCTTTATCGAGCCCATCTTTGCATGAAATGTTCCCTTGATATCTCTAATTTTCTTGAAGAGATCTTTAGTCTTTCCCATTCTGTTGTTTTCCTCTATTTCTTTGCATTGATCGCTGAGGAAGGCTTTCTTATCTCTTCTTGAGGTTAGAATGCCCCAAATCATACAGCCAAGATTTGAAGCCACAGTGACTAAATTCAAAGAATCTTACATTTTGTAATAATGATGATCATACTTGGCCTCAAGCCACCTTTTTTCAGTCCCCTGAAAGGGAGATTTAAAGATAGTTAAAAATTATATTAACCACCACTGAGAGGCGCTTTTAGGTGTATGGTAATTTTATATATAGGATGTGCATAAGGTGTGTGTGTGTGTGTGTGTGTGTGTGTGTGTGTGTGTGTGTGTAACTGACCCTCAAAGCTGATATTGTGGTAATACCACCAATTCACTACCCAACTGGAGATAAAAGAACTAAAGTTCACAAAGAGAGCCTCCTCTCTAATGTGAAGGTTTGACCACTTATATCTCCACTCTTTCTCATGATCTATCTGAAATTATTTCCATTTAATAATAATAAAAATGGTTAACCCCAAAGGGCAGAAAGATTAGGTCTCTTTGAGACATCAACAGGTTTCAACAAGATATTGGAAGACAGGAAGTGATGGAAGATTGACAAGATATAACTGAGGAAACTATAAGCCAAGTATTCTCAATGTAGGGTAACAGCAGAACACTTAAAAGATTTCCTGAGACTTGGAAGCACCAGACATCGCAGAAAGCAGAGAAGATGAAAACAGAAGATTGGTTGAAAATTTTACATGAAATATAGGAAATAGTTGGACCACCTTTCTCACCCTGACAGCCAGGTGCCCAATTTCCAATCCAAGTTGACGACCAAAATTTATCTTTGGAGAAAATGAATTAAAGAAGTATCAGACTTGGGACTTCAAGTAAAAGTGGAGGACATAGTAGGAAGCATCACCTAAAACAAGGGAAATGGTGAACCTGAAGCCCCTTTCTCTGCCCTGCTTCTAGAGTGTAGGAGCTAGACAAGAGATTGGACAAGTCTTTTCTGTAAATACCAATCTACCTCTGAGAAGATATCTTCATGTATTGACATTTATCAGTCCTCAGTGAATCCCACCAGTTTACCATATGCATGTTATTTCTAATTATAGTTTTAGAGTAAAATATATTTTCTATTATATAATTTAAAAATGACTGGACAACCAAGGATCACCCAACTCATAGAATGTGCCTCACACATGAAGGTGAAAACAAATAAAAAAAAAACAAAACACTGAGGAATTATAGATAATATAAGATTTAAGGGAGGAAAGCCCTTAAACTATAATTAATATCCTCAGAGAATTAAAAATTGTATAAAAACAAGGGTAGGATGTGTTGAATTACAAATAGAAGACAAGAAAGAGCTCTTGGAAATTTAAAAATATGATGGCTGACATAAGCTCAATTAAAGAGGTAGAAGATAATACCAAGTGATACTATTTGAATTATGTATAACCATTAAGTTGATTAAAAACAAAATAAAATAATAAATTTTCTAGAATTGTGAAAATATTTTAAACAGAAAGGGAATTGAAGAGTTGAACAGGGGGAGATAACAGGGATAGATATTGAATCAATGTTTAAAAATTTGTTTTGGGAGACTTAACATATAGAATGGCAGAGTAAGGCACTCAGGCAACTTGCATCTCCTCAAAAGCAACAAGAACATTGATTAAAACTGTCAAAATCAACTTTTTCAGAACTCTGGAAATTACTGGAGGCTTGGAAAATCTGGCAAATTTTTACTCAAGAAAACCAGGTGAATCTCAGCAAGAACAGAAAGATTTGTGGCATTAAACTTTTACAAATTCCATCATTCTTTCCCCAGTTGTGCAGTAATCTTGAAAGCCAACCATCTCACAACTACGATAGCTTTGTATTGTAGCTTCGAAAGGTTTGGAGGTCCCTTAGAGCTCCATGCAAGAGAATTGTCACTATTTGACCTGACTCAGAGCTTGATCTATGTGAATAGCCCTACCCTACAGGCTGGTGGCAGTTGTTTACATCATGGCTGCCTAAGGTCTTATTACCTGGTAGAGCTAACAAGAGGCTGACCAAAATATTTTAAAGAAAAAAATTGGGTGATGAGATGGCCACAAGAAGTTTTGTAAAGGTCCTACATATACCAGGCTAGAATGCTACACGCCTTCCCAGAGCTTTGCTCATGGCCAAGAAGGACCCAAGAAGAATTTAAGCTGTCGCTTCTGGCTGACCTTGAGGCTCTGTGTGAACAGGAAGTGAACATTAAGACAAAGCTTTAAAGTCCCTGAATGCATACCCCAACAGACACACAACACACACATACACATAACACACACACACACACACACACACACACACACACAGCTTGGGAGACTTACTTATCCAGGTTATTTAGGAAAATCTGTTCAATCAAATCCAGTTCAGTCGTTAATCACTAAGTGACTTCATTTATAAGGCATCCTCAATAAAATTATAGGCTGACTTCCAATCAGAAACTCTGGAGGTCAGAAGGCAACAGAATGATGTATTCAAATTGCTGTCAATCCACAACTGTATATCCAGCAAAACTATCCTTCAAAATTGAAGAAATTAAGACACTCTCAGAAATACAAAATCTTAGAATTTGTCACTAGTACACCAAGCCTACAAGAAATACTAAAAGCAGTTCTTCAAGTTGAAATGAAAAGACTCTAGAGGGTAACTGGAATCCACATGCAAAAGTAAAGAGCACTGGTAAAGGTAAATACATAAGTAAATGTAGAAGTATGAATGTGGGAGGTGTTTGTTATTTTTTTCTTAAATATGATTTGAAAGACAACTGCATAAAACCATAAATCTAAAGTTGTGTTGGTGGACTTCTAATATATAAATATGTAATTTGCATAACAGTAGTTGTGCAAAGGAGGAAAAAGAGAATGGAGCTATAGTGGAGCAATTTTTTTGTAAACAATATAAGTTAGCATCAGTCTAAACTAGATTGTTTTAAGTTAAAACATTAATAGCAACTGCCAGGGCAACCTGTAAGAAAATAACTCAAAAGTAGATAGTAAAAGAAACAAGAGAATTAAAATGGTAAACTAGAAAAATATCTAACATAGAGACATCAATAATAGAAAAATAGAGGAACATAAGCCACAAGATATACAGAAAAACACATAGCAAAATGGCAGACACATATCCTGTCTTATCAATAATCACATTAAAAGTAAATGGACTCAACACAGCAATCAAAAGACAGAGATGGGTTGATAGAGTCAAAACAAACAAACCCCACCCCCATGATCCAACTATATGTTGCCTCCAATAGATACACTTTAAAGTTAGACACAAATCAGTTGAAAGTAAAAGAATGGAAATTATATACCATAGTATTGTGATTTATAAGATATATAGATATAGATATAGATATATTTGGTCATTCAGATAACCAAAATATATTTCTCCAAAATATATATATTTATATTTAGTTTTTATTCATAGTTCCTAACTCATAGGTTCCAAAACCCTTGGAATTTTCTGAGTGATAAGAACAACAGGAGCATCATTCGTTGCAATATTTTGTCTCTTCAGTTCAGTTCAGTCACTCAGTCATGTCCGACTCTTTGTGACCTCATGAATCACAGCACACCAGGACTCCCTGTCCATCACCAACTCCCGGAGTTCACCCAAACTCACGTCCATCGAGTCCGTGATGCCATCCAGCCATCTCATCCTCTGTCGTCCCCTTCTCCTCCTGCCCCCAATCCCTCCCAGCATCAGGGTCTTTTCCAATGAGTCAACTCTTCGCATGAGGTGGCCAAAGTACTGGAGTTTCAGCTTCAGCAGTTTTTGAAAATGCTTCAGAGCCATCACAGTGAAATGGGTTACTTGTTACTTATAACAAGCTGTTTCCACCCCAGTGGGGTTCATGTAATGAAGCTGACTTTTGTATAGCACCTAAGGATGGGTGCTAGTTGCCAGGAGAACCAATCATGAAAAGAGAGTGGGAACTTCCAGTCCCACCCCCTGATTTCTGGGGAGGGCAGAGGGGCTAGAGATAGAGTCAACCAGCAGTGGACAATGAGTTAATCAATTATTCCTGTGTAATTCAGCCTCCATAAAAACTCAAAAGAGAGGTGTTCAGAGAGCTTCCACACTGGGGAACCAGAACACTCCCGTATGCCACCATGCTGGGCTCCAAGTCCACTAGGACAGAAGCTCCTTTGTTTGGGACTTCACCCTATGTATCCTTTCTTCTGCTTGTTGATCTAAATTAATAATAATAAAAGGAAATTTGGGGGATTCTCAAATGTGTACAAATTAAACACACACTCACATACTTCTAAATGAGCAACAAGTCAATAAATAACAAGGGAAATTAGAAAATACTTTTAGAAAATGAAAACAAAAATATAACATACCAAAACTTATGAGATGCAGCTAAAGCAGTAGTTGGAGGGAAATATATAACTTAAATACCTATATTAAGAATTTTATTGTATGGACTTCCTGGTGGCTCAGTGATATAGAAACTGCCTGCCAATGCAAACGACACGGGTTTGGTCCCTGGGCAAGGAAGATCCCACATGCCAAGGAGCACCTACCTAAGCCCAAGTACCAGAACTATTGAGCCTGTGCTCTAGAGCCCAGGAGCCGCGATTACTGAAGCCCGCACATCGTAGAGCCTGTGCTACGCAGGCAACAAGAGGTGTCACTGCAATGAGAAACTCTCGCACTGCATTTAGAGAGTAGTCCCCACTCACAACTAAAGAAAAGACAGCACAGCAATGAAGACCTGGCAGAGCCAAAAGTAAATAGATAAATAAAATTATTAAAAAGAATTTCATTATATGCATATTCACCTCAATAAAGCTGATATTTAATATAGAAATAATGACCCATATTCTTTGACTATACAAATTTGCATGCTACCATATAGGTGTAGACACTAAATTCTCTCTAATTTTAGTATAATTTGGAAAAGAAATCACTAACACTTTCAAACCACATATAAAGTTCACTGGAAAAAAAACCAAAAGAACCCTAACATGATTTTTAAATATATGGACAAATACTAAGCTTATAATTAATTATATGCATGCTGAAGTATTTAGGGGAAAGTGCACTGATGTTTGCAATTTACTTTAAAATGCAACAACATAAAGCTGATGGGTTGTTGGATAGATAAGTAATAAAAACAAGTATTATAAAATGTTAGTGGTAGAATCTACTTGTTAGGTTTATGGGTATTCACTATAAAATTCTTTAAATTTTGCTGCATGTTTTAAATTTTTCATAATAAAATGATAGGAAAAATAATAAACTCAAAATGCCACTCTGACCTGAACTATTACCATTGCATAATTTACTAAGTTAATAGCCTATTGATCTGAAGAAATTAATGTTTTCTTTAAGGAGCAAGTTATTTTAGTTTATAAACTTTGGGAACCTAATGTATTATATAAACATTTTTAAACAATCGCCTCACCCAGAGAGATGTTATGAAAGAGCATAATGATACTCTGGGGGAGAATAAGATCTTGTAGCCTCAGGGCCAAACTTTCTAGGAGAATCTTCCCAGGGTCTAGAATTATATGTCATAAGGGATTCAGATCAACTTTAGATTTCTGCCCCCAGTTTCTTGTCAGAAAAGTTGTGAAATAGGCCACATGTAGACAAATTAATAAGTTCATGCCTGCTCAAATACAGGGCCTTTTTCCACCTTGTCATTTTCCAGCACAGTATTACTACTACAGATCTTGCTTCCCTATTTTGAGAAGGCAGTTTAGACACCATTCACTTCTTTCTCTACTCTCCCCTCATAATCTTGCAAAGCTGTTGGTACTGAGGCTTCAGTGTTCCATGGAGAGTGGTTTTCCAAGTGATGAAGCAGATTCTGATCAATATACAATCCAGATATGTACTGGGACCTGGATCTCTGCCACCTTTCCCTCCAGCTCTCTTAACACAATGACTAGGGAATTCCTTTGAGGATCACTGAGTATGCTTCAAGCCACCCTGCTCCTGTGGCCTCCTTCCAGCTACAAGATCTTCCTGTCTGGAGCATTTCCGGCCCTTCTGTCCCTTGGCTTGGAGAGTTCAGCTCAACCTGGGGAAAGGACAGAAGACTCGAGGTTATCAAAAGCCTGTTGAATTATCTGATGCAAGACTGGCTGGCTTGTTTGCCTCCCTGGCTCTCTTCCTGGGCTTCAAAGCAGCTGAGAAAACAACCTTTTTCTAAGTCTTGGACAAGGAGGAAAATCTCTGGCATGAAGGATTTCTGTCGCAGACATTTGGCACAGCTAGAGGAAAGGTTTGGTTAGCTTGCAAAAGGTTTTATTAGCCCAGACATCAGGCGAAATGAGATAATGGGGTCCCTGTTGAAGGACATTTTAGAATCAGTGGGTTTGCTCCCTTCCTTCTCAGCAGGTCCCTTGTGTACAGATGTAAATATTAGAAGTGTTTGACGAGGACACTGCTGGTGAGTTCATCAACTACCACACAATCCTGCTGATCATGGGGGAGACTGAGATAGGGTTAAAAAATTAGCAAGCTAGAAATCTGTGGATGGATGCAAAGTCCTATTTCTGAGCTATCGTTTCTCACCCCAGCTTTCCTAGCTGAACACATTATAATGTCTTTGGTTCCTGCATTTTGTGGATGGAAAGAAAGGGGTAGAAAGAAAGCCAGGCCTACCACCTGCCCCTGCAGGGAAGAAACTGTGCTTACACTTTCCTTCTGCCAGCTCATTTTACTCTGCCCTTTGCCCCTGACCAATATGAGATTTGGGGTAATGGGTGGGAAAGGAAGGAAATAAAAGAGAGGAAGGATTCATTAGCAATGTTAAAGGAAGCCTGCCTGGCACAGGAGTCAGAGAAGAGAAAGTGGAAGAATTGGTGCCAGCTACCTCTCAGCACATGGCTGCCTATTCATGTCTGCTTCCCTGGGCCACAAAGGCAAAACTCACTTTTTCCTAAAGTCAGGGCTCTTTTGCAGAAACTCATATACCCTGCCAGGACCAGAATTCTATAAAAGCAGCCTCCAGGAGAGCCTGTACCTAAGGTTCCTGATGTCTTTGTGCTGTCTTGTCCACACTGACCTTCCTGGCCACCCATGGAGGAGAAGGGTAGGCCGCGTTGCTCCCGAGGAGGGTCACACCTGTACATTAAAAGGACACAAGTACTATCTCTAGAAGGTGTCACCATTCTGGAGGATGCTTGAGGTTCCTATGTCCAGCACTTTCTGTTCTGTGGCTCCTTTTCCACTTTCTGAGCCTCTTGGAAGTGGGATCAGGCCAGGAAAAACATGTGATGCTATAGCAAGCTGAAACCAAAGACTTGACTGTGGTCCTGCCCAAGCCAAGTCTTGGCAATGATTGACGGGGCAGCCTGCACTTTTCTATGTGACATATTCTAAGTCCCCCAACTTTGGGGATGGGTTGCCAGATAAGCCTCAAAATAGGTATGAGTCAGAGCTTCAGAGAGTCACCATTTTTTTATATTTTATAATTGAGTTTCTGTTATGCATACAACATCATACTGGAGGTTGCTAGGACTAGGAGAAGCAGCAATGATGATGATGTCCTTCACCTTCAAACACATGGTAATAAATTCAAGGGGCATTAACTATAAAATGGTGGAGAAAACAGTGAGTACTATTAGAGAGATTATGGATACAGTGTGATAGATTTGAGAGCATTACCTCAGGCCAGAGAAATTGGCATAATCTTTCTGGAAGAGGTAGCATTTTTACAGCATTCCAAGAGTAGGTAGGATTTGGACATTGAGACAGGGAGGACAAAAGGAAGATTATTAGTGTGGACGCTTGTGAACCTCTTAGTCAGCCTGCATGGATGCCCTTCTTTGTCTTGAACTGTGCAGTATCCATGCTGGAAAGCAAATGCCTTTATTTGTTGTTATCTATCTGATGATGTGATCACTGACCTAGAGCCAGACATCTTGGAATGTGAAGTCAAATGGGCCTTAGAAAGCATCACTACGAACAAAGCTAGTGGAGGTGATGGAATTCCAGTGGAGCTATTCCAAGTCCTGAAAGATGATGCTGTGAAAGTGCTGCACTCAATATGCCAGCAAATTTGGAAAACTCAGCAGTGGCCACAAGATTGGAAAAGGTCAGTTTTCATCCCAATCCCAAAGAAAGGCAATGCCAAAGAATGCTCGAACTACCGAACAATTGCACTCATCTCACACGCTAGTAAAGTAATGCTCAAAATTCTCCAAGCCAGGCTTCAGCAATATGTGAACCGTGAACTTCCTGATGTTCAAGCTGGTTTTAGAAAAGGCAGAGGAACCAGAGATCAAATTGCCAACATCCACTGGATCATGGAAAAAGCAAGAGAGTTCCAGAAAAACATCTATTTCTGCTTTATTGACTATGCCAAAGCCTTTGACTGTGTAGATCACAATAAACTATGGAAAATTCTGAAGGAGATGGGAATACCAGACCACCTGATCTGCCTCTTGAGAAATCTGTATGCAGGTCAGGAAGCAACAGTTAGAACTGGTCATGGACAACAGACTGGTTCCAAATAGGAAAAGGAGTACATCAAGGCTGCATATTGTCACCATGTTTATTTAATTTATATGCAGAGTACATCATGAGAAATGCTGGACTGGAAGAAACAGAAGTTGGAATCAAGATTGCTGGGAGAAATATCAATAACCTCAGATATGCAGATGACACGACTCTTATGGCAGAAAGTGAAGAGGGGCTAAAAAGCCTCTTGATGAAAGTGAAAGTGGAGAGTGAAAAGGTTGGCTTAAAGCTCAACATTCAGAAAACGAAGATCATGGCATCTGGTCCCATCACTACATGGGAAATAGATGGGGAAACACTGGAAACAGTGTCAGACTTTGTTTTTCTGGGCTCCAAAATCACTGCAGATGGTGACTGCAGCCATGAAATTAAAAGACGCTTACTCCTTGGAAGGAAAGTTATGACCAACCTAGATAGCATATTCAAAAGCAGAGACATTACTTTACCAACAAAGGTTCGCCTAGTCAAGGCTATGGTCTTTCCTGTGGTCATGTATGGATGTGAGAGCTGGACTGTGAAGAAGGCTGAGCGCCGAAGAATTGATGCTTTTGAACTGTGGTGTTGGAGAAGACTCTTGAGAGTCCCTTGGACTGCAAGAAGATCCAACCAGTCCATTCTGAAGGAGATCAATCCTGGAATTTCTTTAGAAGGAATGATGCTAAAGCTGAAACTCCAGTATTTTGGCCACCTCATGCGAAGAGTTGACTCATTGGAGAAGACTCTGATGCTGGGAGGGATTGAGGGCAGGAGGAGAAGGGGACGACAGAGGATGAGATGGCTGGATGGCATCACTGACTTGATGGGTGTGAGTCTGGGTGACCTCCGGGAGCTGGTGATGGACAGGGAGGCCTGGCGTGCTGCGGTTCATGGGGTCGTGAAGAGTCGGACACGACTGAGCGACTGATCTGATCTGATTCTGCCTTCTTGATGTCTTATCCCTTGGATGTGGATTTATCTATGCATGACAGATTAGAGGTTACCATCTTGCTGGCTGAAAGTACAGACTATAGAACTAGTTGGCTTGGGCCAGAATCTTGTCTTCAGCACTTATAATCTATCTGCCTCAGAGGGCGATTGTGAGGAATAACATCTACTGGTTGTTGTTTGCATCATCATTACTGTGGGACCCTTGGAAGGTCCTCCAACCCACCCCAAACCATAAGACTTTCTACCATTTTTAGGTAGCCTCTTCTGACAGTCTTACATTAAAATGCAAAATGTAAAGTTTCCTTAGCACTAGAAGTTAAACCAGCTCTGGTATAGAGCAAAAGAGAATCAGCTGATAATTTATTTGCTTAGAGCAAAATAGGTACCTGAGTAGAGGGATATAAAAGGAGGGAAAGAGATTCTGTACAGGGAGGCCAGGGAGCTCCAGGAGCCAACTTCTCCCCCCATGTTTTATTTACAGTACCCAGGCTTCTGGGGTTTCACTTGTACCCTGAGAGAAACCTTCACACATATAGCATGGGGGTAATGTGAGGAACAGTGAAGAAAATGTCCATCTGTCATTTTCAGAGACCACATATGCACTGAACTGGGCTCTATGAAATGGAAGGGTGTGGGATCAAAGGCAATGCCCTTGATCTGTGCAATCCCACTGAGAATTCAGAACATATTTCTAGGAAAGAAATTGAGGTAGAAATATATAGCACTCTTTTTTTTTTTTTTTTCATCATAATGGTGAAAGTGATGATATTCCACTTGAGCTATTTCAAATCCTAAAAGATGATGCTGTGAAAGTGCTGTACTCAATATGCCAGCAAATTTGGAAAACTCAGCAGTGGCCACAGGACTGGAAAAGGTCAGTTTTCATTCCAATCCCAAAGAAAGGCAATGCCAAAGAATGTGCAAACTACTGCACAGTTGCACTCATCTCACACGCTAGTAAAGTAATGTTCAAAATTTTCCAAGCCAGGCTTTGGCAATACATGAATCATGAACTTCCAGATGTTCAAGCTGCATGTAGAAAAGGCAGAGCAACCAGAGATCAAATTGCCAACATCTGCTGGATCATGGAAAAAGCAAGAGAGTTCCAGAAAAACATCTATTTCTGCTTTATTGACTATGCCAAAGCCTTTGACTGTGTGGATCACAATCAACTGTGGAAAATTCTGAAAGAGATGGGAATACCAGACCACCTGACCTGCCTCTTGAGAAATCTGTAGCAGGTCAGGAAGCAACATTTAGAACTGGACACAGAACAACAGACTGGTTCCAAATCAGGAAAGGAGTATGTCAAGGCTGTATATTGACACCCTGCTTATTTAACTTATATGCAGAGTACATCATGAGAAATGCTGGGCTGGTGAAGCACAAGCTAGAATCAAGATTGCCGGGAGAGATATCAATAACCTCAGATATGCAGATGATACCACCCTTATGGCAGAAAGTAAAGAAGAACTAAAGAGCCTCTTGATGAAAGTGAAAGAGGAGAGTGAAAAAGTTGGCTTAAAGCTCAACATCCAGAAACTGAAGATCATGGTATCTGTTCCCATCACTTCATGGCAAATAGATGGGGAAACAATGGCTGATTTTATTTTGGGGGCTCCAAAATCACTGCAGATGGTGACTGCAGCATGAAATTAAAAGAGGCATACTCCTTGGAAGGAAAGTTATGACCAACCTAGACAGCATATTAAAAAGCAGAGACATTACTTTGCCAAGAAAGGTCCATCTAGTCAGATCAGATCAGATCAGTCGCTCAGTCGTGTCTGACTCTTTGCAACCCCATGAATCACAGCACGCCAGACCTCCCTGTCCATCACCAACTCCCGGAGGTCACTGAGACTCACATCCATCGAGTCAGTGATGCCATCCAGCCATCTCATCCTCTGTTGTCCCCTTCTCCTCTTACCCTCAATCCCTCCCAGCATCAGAGTCTTCTCCAATGAGTCAACTCTTCGCATGAGGTGGCCAAAGTACTGGAGTTTAAGCTTTAGCATCATTCCTGCCAAAGAACACCCGGGGCTAATCTCCTTCAGAATGGACTGGTTGGATCTCCTTGCAGTCCAAGGGACTCTCAAGAGTCTTCTCCAACACCAAAGTTCAAAAGCATCAATTCTTCAGCACTCAGCCTTCTTCACAGTCCAACTCTCACATCCATACATGACCACAGGAAAAACCACAGCCTTGACTAGACGAACCTTTGTTGGCAAAGTAATGTCTCTGCTTTTGAATATGCTATCTAGGTTGGTCATAACTTTCCTTCCAAGGAGTAAGCGTCTTTTAATTTCATGGCTGCAGTCACCATCTGTAGTGATTTTGGAGCCCAGAAAAATAAAGTCTGACACTGTTTCCACTGTTTCCCCATCTATTTCCCATGTAGTGATGGGACCAGATGCCATGATCTTCGTTTTCTGAATGTTGAGCTTTAAGCCAACTTTTTCAGTCTCCTCTTTCACTTTCATCAAGAGGCTCTTCAGTTCCTCTTCACTTTCTGCCATAAGGGTGGTGTCATCTGCATATCTGAGGTTATTGGTATTTCTCCCAGAAATCTTGATTCCAACTTGTGTTTCATCCAGTCCAGCGTTTCTCATGATGTACTCTGCATATAAGTTAAATAAGCAGGGTGACAATATACAGCCTTGACATACTCCTTTTCCTATTTGGAACCAGTCTGTTGTTCCATGTCCAGTTCTAACTGTTCTAGCCGTCTAGTCAAGGCTATGGTTTTTCCAGTAGTCATGTATGGATGTGAGAGTTGGACTATAAAGAAAGCTGAGCACCGAAGAATTGATGATTTTGAACTGTGGTGTTGGAGAAGACTCTTGAGAGTCCCTTGGACTGCAAGGAGGTCCAACAAGTCCATCCTAAAGGAGATCAGTCCTGAGTATTCATTGGAAGGACTGATGTTGAAGCTGAAACTCTAGTACTTTGGCCACCTGATACGAAGAGCTGACTCATTTGAAAAGACCCTGATGCTGGGAAAGATTGAGGGCAGGAGGAGAAGGAGATGACAGAGGATGAGATGGTTAGATGGCATCACCGACTAGATGGACGTGAGTTTGGGTAAACTCCGGGAGATGGTGATGGACAACTGAACTGAACTGAACTGAATGGTGAAAGTTAATTGTCAACTCTATGATTGTGTCTGCTTTCTTTCTCTTTAAAAAAAAATTTTTTTTTAATTTTAGTACAATTGTTAAAGATACTTTCCATTTACACTTACAACAAAATATTGGCTATATTCTCCATGTTGTACAGCATACCCTCAAGCCTAGCTTACACCTAATAGTTTATACCTCTTTTCCACCCACCCCATGAACTCTCCCCACCCCCACCACAGGTCACCACTAGTTTGTTTTCTATATGTGTGAGTTTCAGATGGCAGTCTTTTAAAAAGTACAAATTCTCACAATAGATAGGATTATGGCTCACAGTACCACACACCTGTCTTGTGGAGTTCCAGAGTTTTCAGAGCCGCACATGTCTGTACTCATTCTTACCCAACTATATATTTTTGTCAACCCTCAGAAAATTCTAAAACCAACTTCACATATTACACATAGGGTTGAGTGGGATAAAAACTTTTCACGAAAGTCCTGGATTCTATTAAGCTGCAGGGCTTATGTATTGAAGAATCCAGGAGGGCACTCGAAAACAGCACAAGTCAGACAATGATTAGAACACCCCAGCTGTATAGGTTGACTGACCTTCTGAAACAGCAGCCTGAGTTTTCGGCTAGGGAGGGTTGTTTGCTTTATAAGAGGGTTATTTAGTGTTTGAAAGGCACAAGGGCATGGGGTGCTCATTGAAGTCTAGAAGAGGGAAAAGTCAATATGTATTCACAAAGACAGTATGGCAAACATCACTTTTTTTTCCTGAAATCTGTTGAGCTATAAAGCTAATTTACACTTCTTCACTCTGCCACGTAACACTAGAGAATCTTCAGGTCAGAAAACTCACATTAAAAGCAATATGTATTTACCTTTACTCCAGGCCTCTTACCAGCATGCTTGCTTTGAAGTGTTTATGGTCATGGGTTGGTTTGGGTATCTAACCACCCTGATGGCGTTCTCCTCCAGTTGTTTTCTTGTCAGTTTCCCTGTAGAAATTTGGGCTCCAATCCAAACATATTTCATCCACCATGGTTTGCTGAATGAGCAGATACTTGTTCTAGATACTCTGTCTCCCTTAATACAACCTGAGAGCACACTAGATTTTTGCAAACCACATCTCCCAGCTGAATTGTAGTGAACTAACACGTAATTCATTTTCTGAATGTTAAATCTCATCTTCCCTGTTCTGTAACCAGAACAAATTAGTCCCCTGTTCTTAAGGACAAGGCTTTACATGTATTTCAATAAAATTGTGTCCTAAAGATTCATAGGGTTTGTCCCAACATTCTAACCAAATTGAGGTTTGTTTTCATATAATGGCTGTCTAATATATTAACTGTTCCTCTAAATTTGGTATCTCCTGTTGCCGTATCCAGTATCTCATCAGTGGATTTAGTTACATGATCCATGAGTCCAAATGTCACTTTCCAGGTGAGATCTTCTCTGAACTCCCTCTTTCAATCCAATACGCTTCCTATACTCTTTCTCTGCTTTTTTTTCCCATAGCATATATAATCATCTAATATGTGATATATTTCACTACATATTCATTTTGTTTATTATCTTCTGCCTCCTTTAGAATGTAAGCTCTCCTAGGGTAGCAATTTTTATCAGTTCTATTCCCTGTCGCATGGATGTGGTTGAATACATCAGTGTGTGCATCCAGGTCAGTAAGTACTTGAATATGATAGGACTGAGGATAGAATCCAGTACCGTCTACTAGAGGTTGTTACCCCATACCAGATTGTTACTAAACTTTTGGATACTTTCAGATCCATTTCATGGTATTAGCATCCAATCCATCTTGTCTTCACTTTATCCAGAAGGCTACTGAGAATTTGTTACACTTTTTTTGCTGAAAATCTGATAGTTCATGCTGGTGGTAGCCCTCTGAGCTATCAATTTGGAAGTTCTTTCCCAAAAAAGGAAGAGGGATTCATCTGACGTAACTGATCACTTCCTCTTTCCAACTGTATACAATCATCCTTTTGATAGCTCATTTTAAACCCTGTCCAACCCTTGATTTCCTGGAAAGGAGGTACTTCCAAGTGCGAGAACCTTCCATGTGAGGTCCTTCTGGCTCGAGCTCTGGGCTTGTTCACAGAATGGGCACATGCTTCCTGGAAGAGGAAGTCATCAGATGATGGTGGGTAGCACCACTGAGCTCAAAGGCTTAGGTTCAGATGGCATTTATTGTGTTGCATTGGAATATCATATCCTTTTTCTGATTCTAAGATTCTGTGGTCTATAAAATAAATTTTCAAAAATATAGTATGATAGTTTATTGAATACTGTTTATTTACACCCCTCTGGCTTTTCATGTCCAGGTTTTCATGCAGGCAATGAAGATCTGAGGTTTGGTATATGTTTATTTATATTGATTTTTGATCTAAAGGCTTTTTATTTCTCTTCTCCATTTCCTCTTTTCCCATTCTCCCTGACACACCTGTGGTTTAGGCTCTTATCTCCTCATCCCTAAATTATTACAGTAGCTCCCTAACTGACTCCAGGACTCCTGTCTCTTGCTTCTCCACCTTAAACTCTTCAGTCAGGCTGATTTCCTGAACCCAGCTGTTCAAAATGTGGTCTATGGACCACAGCATCAGCATCTCCTAGGAGCTTGCTAGAAAGGCAGATCCTCAAGCCCCACTCAAAACCTAGTGAATCAAAATTGACATGTCAGGACCTGCAGGTGATTCACACCAACATTAAAGCCTGAGAAGCACTGTCCTCTCTTCTGCCATTCCCCTACCAATGAGCACCCATACATTCACATTGAACCATCCCTACCTTATCTGTCAGAAATGATCCACTTTAATTATCAGGTGAGAAGTTTTTGACATAAAGATGTACGTGTCCACCTATCCCATCTACTCATTTGTTCTGAGAATGAGAGCTAGTTTATTGAGATAACTTTAGAGCAGTTATCAAAATTGAGATTCAACTTGAATCCTTCAGGTAAAAGCCAAGTATATTGCTTTTTGGTAAGTGAAAGTTAAGGCAAACTTGGGAATCATATGTAGTGAGTTGGTTGGAAATATTCAAACTAAGGTTTTTTAGTTTGACACAGGTTATTTTTACCCAGAGGGATGGTACAGGGAGGAAGGAGGGTTCAGGATGGGGAACAGGTGTATACCTGTGGCAGATTCATGTTGATATATGGCAAAACCAATACAATATTGTAAAGTTAAAAAATAAAATAAAAAATAATAAAGTTACTTTATTTTAGTTTTTATTTATTTTTGGCTACGCTGAGTTTTCACTGCTGCACAGGCTTTTCTCTAGTTGCAGCAAGCAGGGGCTACACTTTATTGCAGTCCACAGGCTCTCCCTGCGGTGGCTTGTCTTGTTGTGCGGCACAGGCTCTAGCGTGCAAGGGCTTCAGTAGTTGTGGCTCCCGGACTCTCAAGTACAGGCTCTGTAGTTGTGGTGCATGGGCTTAGTTACTCTGCAGCATGTGGGATATTCCTGGACCAAGGATCAAACCCATGTCCCCTGCATTGGCAGGCAGATTCCACCAGGAAAGCCCAACACAGGCATTTTTTATACTTAATCTTCAACATTATCTCATTTAGGTGGGTGTTGCTGCTAAGTTGTTTCAGTCATGTCTGATTCTGTGCGACCCCATAGACGGCAGCCCACCAGGCTCCCCCGTCCCTGGGATTCTCCAGGCAAGAACACTGGAGTGGGTTGCCATTTCCTTCTCCAATGCATGAAAGTGAAACGTGAAAGTGAAGTCACTCAGTCGTGTCCAACTCCTAGCAACCCCATGGACTGCAGCCTACCAGGCTCCTCCATCCATGGGATTTTCCAGGCAAGAGTACTGGAGTGGGGTGCCATTGCCTTCTCCATCAGGTGGGTGTAGTTATCTCCATTTTCCCTATAAGGAAACTGAGGCTCAAAAAGGTGAGGTTGTCCAGAGCTAAAGTATTGGGCACATTTCAGGCTATAGCATAGGCATCCGAAATATAGTGGTTCACACAAGTGGCTCTGTACTGAGCTGGACAGGTGATCAGGTGGGAGGCTTTGCTGATTTATGAGGTCACTCAGCTTCCTTCCCACATGTTGCTTCATCATTCCCCCAGGATGTGGTTGAAGCTGGGTCTGGCCCTTGGGAAGAGGGAAAGGGAAAGTGAAGAGCCCATAATTTTCTTATAATCCAGAAGTTCTACCCGTCACTTTTGTCATCATCTGTTAGTCAAAGCTTAGCCACATCACCACACCTAGCTGCAAACAAGGCATAAAAATGTTGAAACCTGGGGAGTTGTTAACTCTAAGGAAGAAAGGAGGTGGCTACTAGGGGGAGACTACACAGGCATCAGTTGACTTGCCATAGGCATCAGGTTGATTAGTGGAGGACCCTTGATTCAAATTCCATGACTACAACCTGTGATCTTTCTACCATTCTGTTCTACCCTTTCTTATAGTTGACAGTGAATGTTTATTGAATTGTTGTAGATTGAGATAGTACAAGTGTAAACCTTTGGTTATTTGAAATTATTCCTTCCTTCTCCCCTCTCTCCCTGATTACCTAAGTGGCTCTGTGCCAAACTATCATTATTTTTTGATGACGTTTATTTGCAAAACAGGAAATAGAGCATCATTTTCCTTCAGGAGAAATACAATAATAAAACATAATCCACCAGTTCTTAGAGGTTCCGTGGAATCATATGCAGTGTGTTAAAGGGTTAAATAATAGTAATTTTTTAACTATCAAATGACCATCCCTTTTAAAGTAGGTATCTTCATAGTAGAGTGCCATTGCGCAAAATATTTTTGATACTTTGTGTTGGTTGGTATGTCAGCAAACTGTCACTGCGGTAATGCTTTGTGACAACTTCAAAATCACAGAGGTGTGCATATACTCATAATCATTTAACCCATGTGTATGTAGATCTCCTGGGGGTCAGCTATTTAGATTGGACCTAACTGGCCAGCTCTACGTCAGGTGTCTCTCTCCCTCCTTCTGAGACAGCAGATTAGCTTGAACATATTTTTCTCTGGCAGTAGCAGAAGCATAAAAAGAACAAGTGAAGTTTTGTGAGGCTTCTTGAGACCTAGGCTAAGAACTGGCACAACCTATTAGTCAACGCAACTCATGTTGCCAAACCTATGGTCAAGGTCCCTGGGAAATACTCTACACCTCCAGTAGGAGGGAAGGTAGTCACGTAGCTAAGGATGTGACTACAGACTTAGCGAAGGGTTGGGGCCAACCAGGCAACCTGCCATGGCTCTGCCTTTAGCAAGTTATTTTGAATATTTGCAGTGATGTTAAATCTTTATCTTTTAGAGGTAGATTTGAATTTTTTAATAAAATAGCTAAATTTATGAATATAGTTAGAGGCTCAGGCTAAATTATCTTTGGGCAGAAAGGTAGCTATTTAAGCATGTGAGATAATAATGAAACTTATATCTAAAACTGGCTCAAGAATATGGCCTTCATTGATAGAATAGTTGGAATTGATGTACAGCCTACCAAGGTGGTCAGTTGTTTGAAGGAATAACACTCATTTGGTTCTAAAATAATTTCAAAGTAAACAAACCTCATAGTTTGCGGTCACATGTTACCACTTTGCTTCAGAGTGGGAAGAGGAGTGAACAGAGGCTCCTCTCTATTTCCTTTGACTAATCCTGAGCAAATATGCTTTCTGTGCAGATTCTCATTGCCAAGTCCCCTCTGGCACCCTTCACCGCCTTTGTCTACACCATCGAGAAGGAAGGCCTGGTTCTTCAAGGTAAGATCTTCGGCCGAAGCCGAAGCCGTTTCTTTCATCTAATTACGCTCAGCACTGCCCATTGTGGGTGATAATTACTGCTTTGCTCCTGATGGAAGCTCCTTCGGGACAGAATCAAAGGCCAAGAAGAACTAGCTGGTGATGTTGATCCTGATAAGATAAAAGAGATTGGCAATTGTGGCAAGAATTTGACAGAGGTCAGGGAGAATTACAGAGTTCCCTAACAGAGTGGGACAACCCAAGAATGAGGGACAAGTCGAGCAGGCTAGGAACTGCAACTCCTCCCGTCCTCTTTGCAGATTCCAAGGAGGAAGGGACCCAGCCCTGCCTCAGAGCCTTCTCACTTAGCTGGGAAGAACCATCTGGGCTGGCAGCCCGTGGGGCACTTTGTCACGGCTCCATGAGCACCACTTCCTCGGCCTCCTTCTGGTTACTCTATTTCCTCCCCCTGTACTCAAGTCCGGACCAGGGACCAGGCCTTGCAGACCTGCGCTTTGTGACATGGGCCTGAGTTCTGACTCACGGAAGAGCCCCTCAAGGCCACAAGCTGGAACTAATTCAACAAACAGGGGAGAAAAGCGGATTGAGAGGCATCATTCCTTGATGTAGGATCAGGGTGGTTAGGAAAGGTGTCCTTTGATGGCAGGTCTGCAGAAAACAATGAAGAGGAAGGGGTAAATTCAAACCCCATTGAGCTTAGCCTGGAGGGTCAGATGTCCCAGACGGCTTTGTAGATTAAGAAGGGTCCCCATAAAAGTGCTCAGAGTACACGTCTGTCCCCCACTGTTGGGCTGGAGACGTCACCCAGAGATGCTTGGCACACGTCTGCTCAGAACCTCCGAGGAGCATATTGTCTTTGCTGTCTGTGGGAGGAATATCTCCCCTTTAGGATTTTATAAGCTGAGTGTTTTCCCCAAGTTTGTGAAATAGGGTGAGCCCTTACAGTATCCCCATGGAGAAACCTTGCATTATAAAGCTCTAGTAGGATTTCTAGGCAGCCGGCTGGACAGTGCTTCTGACTGAGGAACAGGCTTCAGCCCTCCCTTTCCTTGCCTTCTAAAGCATCCACTTCTTAATGGATCCAGAAAGCAGCTTGTTTGTTTGGTGTAGCTGAGTTCCACAGCAGGGACTCGGGTCCAGGGAAATTTGGAGTAAGAACTCCTGACCTTTGGCTCTTAGCCTTTGACTTATGCTATCCAAGTTCCTTGGTAAATATTTTTTTTTACAATTGCAAATATTGTTTTCTGACAAAGAAGCAGAGATTTTAAGACCAGATTAAGCAAAGCAAACAGCAGGCCTCTTTGTTACGGACTCTCTAAGGGTGTATAAGTAATAAGCAATCAGAGCTGGACTTGTGTTTACCCTGTGCAGTGTGCCCTTCGGCTTTTCATATTTAGAGCCTTGCTTAAAAGATTAGAACTCCAGCAAATAGCAAACTTAGACGAAGATTTCAAGAAGTTCTATGCAAGATTACAAGATAATTTCAGGAGGAAAAGAGCCCATTCTGCCCAGATAGTTTGTAGGAGAGCCTTGATATGGTGCCTATATCGTGATCACTGGGCATTTTGGTAAACAACAGTTGAAAGCCTAGTCTTAATTGGATATCTTTGGGATAACATTGTGGAAGCGAGATTCACAGAGTTGCCTCTCTGACTCTCATTACTAAGATCATGATTTTGACAGGAAAGAGGAAGTTGTTTAGGGAAAGTAAAAACTGAAACCACGGTAAATTGGTAGGGGTTAGAAAGCTACAAAGAAAGACGACTAGAAATAGTTGGAAAAAGAGAGAAAGTGGATTACTAAAGGAGGCTGGCCTGGAACCGGGTGTCCAGGAAATAGAAACATTCAGGAAAGTGATGATGCAAGAATCCCAACCAATAAATAAAAATGTCTGGGAGACCTCAGAGCCTCACCTGTTTGCTTTTGAAGCCACCTTCCCCTCTGAGGTTTTCTGGAGGCAGCAGGAGCCTTCTGCTCCTATCAGCAGTGCCATTTCATGTAAACCTCTGGGCATTCCCTCCCCTCTAGCTATGTGCAAACAAAAAGGAGCTCTGATCCTCAAAAAAATGGGGGCCCCTCCTGTATTAGACCCACCTTGGATTTCCGTTCCAGCTCTGGTATGTTCTTGAGAAAATCTCTCAAATCCTAGTTTTGTCAGCTTGAAAAAGACAATGTTGACCTTGACTCAGTGCTTTGCAAACTGTTTTGTGACTCATTGGTGGGTCATGAAATAAAATTAAGGAATCACAACCAGCATTGGGGAAAAAAAAAAAAAGAGAAAGAGAGAATAGAAAATAACAGATTATATCACATATGTTGTACTGCTTTGTGAAGTATTTCTTGTGTGATTGTGTGTGCATGTACATGCGTTATGAGTTTATGTACAGAGGTTGCAGTGCAAAATGTTTTTCTTCATTGCATTGTAGTTATCAGCCTGGCTGATCTCTAAAGGCCTTCCCACTTCACCTTTATCTGATTCTCTGAGGAGATGATGTACTTATCATTCACTGAGCTCAGTAGAGTTGTACCCTTGAGATCTCCACAACCTGGAAGGTAAAAGCTTATTTCCCCCCAGTTTTAACAGATGACTGAGCTAAAAAAACACCTGCACCGTTTCCCAGGTTTAAAGCAAAGAAACCTTTGATCCCTGGGTGATAACCTTGGAAAGGTCTCAGAAGTCAAGGCCAAGAAGCTTTTCTTGTGAGAGGTTGCTCTGGCAAGATAGTCCTGAAGTGGCATGCAGGTTGGCACCCACAGCTGTGGGGAGGTGGGGGCATGTACAGTCCTTGTCTGAGGGACACAGAGACAGAGAGGGGAAGGGCTGGAAGAGTGAGGGCAGTTCCTAGGTTACCAACTGAAGAAGAGCCAGCGGCTGTGGCTCCACTTTCCATCTTTGTAATGGAGCCAGCCTGGGGTGGCAGGAAAAAACCAATCCAAATAGGCTAGTCTGGCTTTTGGCGGGGGTGGGGGTGGGGGTGGGGGTGAGGGACAGAGCTATTAGTGAATCTGGGAATGAGCGCTGGGTGCCTTTTATCCCCTTAGCAAGCCCTGAGATTCCTACCAGCTTGCTAACCAGGAGGTTTTATAATACCTGAAGAGCTCCTGAGTGCAGAAGCAAAGGGAGAGAGAGAATAAAAGGTGAGGCCCACATTGGATTTACCGGCTCCACGGGCCACGCCCCACCCCGGTTCTCAAGGATTAGGATGCTGAGAACAAGCCAGCCACCGGGGGCCTTTCAGCCTTCCCGCCCTTTTGTTCACAGGGATGGGAGGGACAATAAAACGGCAGGCTGGGGAGACTGAGGGGCTTGGTTAGAGATTTCTCAGGCTGCTTTTTGAAACACTTGAAGGAGCCGGTCCATGCTATTGTTGTAGTAAAATAGAAAGCGGAACTATTCTCCTTTCGCAAGGAAAAAAGAAAGAAAGAAACCCCCCCACCCCCCACGCCAGCATCTTCAGGAGGCTGCTGGGCTCAGGCTGTTACCATGGTAATACTGTGTTGTTCACATCTTCTTTGTCTCCCACTGGTCCAGGATCCTGGCCTCTCCTGGTTGAGCTCAAGACTCTAGAAATACTTGGGCCCCTGGACCCTGGAAACATTTGAGCCCCCAAGGAGAGCGATCTCAGAGCCCCCAATTTCTTGATGGTTCATACTCTGAGAGGGACCAGGTCCCAGCAGAGGAAGAGTTCAGCTATTTTGTGCTACTCAACTGGGAAAGGTGGAAGGGGGTCAAGGAAGATCCCATTAATCCATTTTCCCTTTTGTTCCCAGAGTTCACCGTGAAGTCCCAGTGCCCACTGAATGGGAAAGCTTAGCGGTTTGACTAGCCCAGAGTGAGGCCCAGGGCTGCCAGGACCTAGTGGAGAGGAGAGGGAAAAGTGAGACTTGGCTTTGGGAACTGGCTTGCATGGAGTGGGTCCACAGAACCGCATGGCTGCGGATGGGAAGGGAGTGTTGACTCTGAAATCCAACTTGATCCACATCTATTCTGGTCATGTCCTCTGTTTCCCCAGTAAGCCCCAAATGTTGTGCCACCCAGAGCACAGCTGGGGCCCCTGGACCTCTGTGTCAAGGCCAGGAATAATGATTCTGTCCCTGAAAGCAGCCAGACTGTTGCTGATGCCACAGGAGGCGAAGGAACAACCCAGAGCCCGAGTCTCCTGGAGCCATTGTGGCTTTCATGGGTAATAAAGGCCTGCCAACTTGGCAAAGGAGAGGATACCCTAGGAGAGGTTGGCCAGGGAAAAGGCAGGAGTGGGCTCGGAGTCTGGGTGGGGGGAGTGTCCTCCTTGATCACTCTTCCCTGCCTTCTAGGAAGTGTTTGAAAAACAAAAAACAAGTTGTTTTGAACAGGATAGAGGACAATGGTTTAGTTTCTCAACAGGGCAGAATTATGTGCTTTTAAATTGTTTTAAAAAAATAAAGTTCAGGTCAGGCAGGTTGAATCTTGATTCTGGTGCTGCTTTTATTAGTTTAGTTTGAATAAGCAGCATATACTTTGGGCTTGGGAACCTCAGGGGAGCTCAGAGCACCCTGAGATAGGTCCAGAGAAGGTTCTGGAAACAAAGCTAGTTTCCTGTTTTTCCAACTACCCAGTATATAGGGACTCAGAAAATAAAAAATAATGATTTGAGAGCTGGGAAGCTATAAGCCTCATCTTCCTTGTAAAGTCAAAAATGATTATTTGATAGCTTTTTTGAAGCACACTGGGAAGACATTAATCTCCTGTTTGTTCCCTTGTCACAAAGTTGGGTTAGATTCTTCACCCCATTTTCTTAGTCACTGAGCCAACTGGAAGATTCATTGAAAATTTCTTTGCCCCCAAATACCACCATCTGAGTTCATCAGATTTCAGTTACAATCAGTAATCCATCTAAATGTTTCTGCCCAGTGGACTCAGAGTGACCCAGAAGATTCTCAGTCTGAATCCATCCATCCAGGGATAGAGGTGTCTGCCTGGTAAATATCACCCACACACCTGGCACAGCCTGGCATGCTCTTGGGAGCCTGGCAGAGAGCCCTGGGATTCAGTGGAGCAGAGTGAACTCGTTCTCACAGGGCATGGAGGAGAGGGCCACGGATGCCTGTCTTATTGTCCTGAACTGCTTCTGCCTGCCCCTCCAAGAGGCGCTTCCGAGGGCAGAGAACACTGGACTCCCATTCGCAGCATTGCCCCTTTTTGCTTCACATCCCCTACCTCCATGACAGCGTCCCACACTGGCCCTCAGCTTTTGGTCCCTTCTTTCGCTCTTGCTGTTAGCCTCAAAGACAGATTTTCTTTATAATGTGGAAAATGTATTTTAAATATATAACAGTACAAAAAATAGTAAAGCCAAACCCGTGACTCTAACATCCAGAATTAACAAATGTTATGTTTTGTCAGATTTTTTTAAGCTGAAATATAGTTGATTTATAGTGTTGTGTTAGTTTCAGGTGTACAGCAAATTGATATCAATATATATATTCTTTTTCAGATTCTTATCCCTTATAGGTTATTACACAATACTGAATAGTTCCCTGTATAATACAGTAGATACTTGTTGTTTCTCTATTTTATATATATGCTACGCTATGCTAAGTCACTTTAGTCGTGTCCAACTCTGTGCAACCCCATAGACGGCAGCCCACCAGGCTCCCCTGTCCCTGGGATTCTCCAGGCAAGAACACTGGAGTTGCCGTTTCCTTCTCCAGTGCAGGAAAGTGAAAAGTGAAAGTGAAGTCGCTCAGTCATGTCCGACTCTTAGTGACCCCATGCATTGCAGCCTAACAGGCTCCTCGGTCCATGGGATTTTCCAAGCAAGAGTACTGGAGTAGGGTGCCATTGCCTTCTCCAATTTTATATATAACAGTCTGCATATATCCATCCCCGGGCTTCCTAGGTGGCGCTAGTGGTAAAGAACCTGCCTCCCGATGCAGGAGACACAAGAGACGCAGGTTCAGTCCCTGGGTTGGGAAGATCCTCTGGAGGAGGGCACAGCAACCCAGTCCAGTATTCTTGCCTGGAGAATCCCATGGACAGAGGAGCCTGGCAGGCTACGGTACATAGGGTTGAAAAGAGTTGGACACAACTGATGCAATTTAACACACACATATGTTAATCCCAAACTCATAATTTCAGATTTTTTTTTAAGTATAGAAATATAACCTTACAAAGTTCAAAGCTCCTTTGTACCTATCCCTAGCCGATTCTCTCTCTCCTCTATGTTGCTCCATAGAAGTAAAATCTCTCTAGGGTTTGATATATATCTTTCCCCCACTCTGAAAAACTTTTCTACATGTATGTGAATCCAAATATCATATTTGCTCTGAGTGCATCCTAAATTTGCATAAATGGTCTGTTGTACACATCATTTCACAACTTGCCTTTTTCACTTAGCATCATGCTTTGCAATATATCTGTGTTGATACACGTGGATCATGTTCTTTCAATTTAACTGAGGTGTCCATGTCCATTATATGAATATACCACATGTTATACATTTCCCTATTGATGGAAATTTTGATTACTTGTTAACTTAATGAATCCTGTTGCACATGTTTCTTGGTATATGCAAGTATGAGAGTTTCTCTAGGTATATATAATTTTTAAAAATGGAATGGCTAGCCAGAGGATGCACATTTTTGTCTTTATTTTCCTAAATTGTTCTTCAAAGAGGTTTACCAATTTATGCTTCCTTTGGAAGTAGTGGACCAATCCCTGTGTGACTGTGTATAATGATAAGCGCACTGTCATGTTTCCACGGGCAATCTTCTCATGTATTCTTTATGGCCGCCTCTTTTATCTACACCATTGGGATGTAAGCTTTCCATAGCTTCTAGAGGGATTTTCTGCATAGTCGTGGGCTTCCTTTGTGGCTCAGATGATAAAGAATCTGCCTGCAATGCGGGAGATCTGGGTTTGATCCCTGGGTTGGGAAGATCTGCTGGAGGAGGGCATGGCTACCCACTCCAGTATTCTGGCCTGGAGAATTCCATGGACCGTATAGTCCATGGGATCACAAAGAGCTGGACATGACTGAGCTACTTTCACATGTGCTTTATGCATATAGTTACATGATTAACTGATAAAAGTTATTCTACTCCTCTATCTCCAGAAAGGGATCTTTTCACATTCATCTTTATTTTCAGGTGAGGGGACTGAGTGCCAGAAAGGTGAAGTGATGCTCACTGCCTCAAAATTGGGTTTGTAGCCATTTCCAAGTATTCAGCCTGGGCTCCTGTGATTTTTCATAAAATCAGAAATGAGTTTGGGCCCTCTTGTCTCCCATCATGGTAGCCCCTGTGACAATTTACCTCTTGGGCTTCGTAAGCCTCCATTGGGATAGTCTAGGCCCATTCTGAATCTTGAATCCTGAAATCCTGATGGATCAGTCACATTGATATAGTGATCCTTCAAGGAATTTCCTGAAATCCTGATGGATCAGTCACATTGATATAGTGATCCTTCAAGGAATTTCCTTAGTTGGATCATAAATTTGGCTGGGTGGAACCATAACCTAGATCAACAGTGGTGTACAAGGTATAAGTTGGCTGCTTTCTCATGTAGCATTATGGAGGAATGCAGTCCAGAGCTGATATAGCAACTCAGCCCCACATATTAGTCCAGCTGCTGCTGCTAAGTCACTCCAGTCATGTCCGACTCTGCAAGCCCATAGACGGCAGTCCACCAGGCTCTGCCGTCCTTGGGATTCTCCAGGCAAGAACATTGGAGTGGGTTGCCATTTCCTTCTCCAATGCATGAAAGTGAAAAGTGAAAGTGAAGTTGCTCAGTTGTGTCCAACTCTTCGCAACCCCATGGACTGCACCCTACCAGGCTCCTCTGTCCATGGGATTTTCCAGGCGAGGATACTGGAGTGGGGTGCCATTGCCTTCTCCGATATTAGTCCAGAGACCCTGGCAATTCTCTTGTTGCTCCAGCATGCCTGGGAGGCTGTCTTCGTTGTCATAATCCAAAATGGCTCACTATCATGTCCTATATCAAGGTAGCAGGAGTTATATGGGGCAGAGATTCAATAGGGAGGAAAGGGCAGCCCCCTTCCTTAAGGGTATTAATAAGAAGTTACACATATTATTTCTACCAATCTATAGATGTATGGAAAGTAAGGCTGGAAAATATAGTTTTTAATCTCAGTCGCCATGTGCTGAGCCAAATTTGAGGAGTTCTATTATCATGAGAGAGAGGAGAAGCATATTCAATGATATATTTCATTCAGAGGAGCATAGTTGCAGAGATTAGGCTCCAGGGTACAATAGTACAGACCCTAGAGCTGGACTTGTTGCATAATGTCCAAATGCAGTATAAATATTGCAGTTTCTCAGAGTTACCTGGAATATAGTTTGGCTCAGATAAATCTCTTTTCCGTTCTTAAAAAAACAAATGTATGTTTAAAATGGTATCAGGACATTCTTTAATAGAGTCTAAAACAGAGTAGTAGAGTCTCACAGTCAGCAATGCCACCAAAGATCAACACCCAAAAATCTTGGTTCCTCTTCCAAAACAAAGTCTCTGTCAAGCAGAAACTTAGGACGTGTTTTGCTATTGTGCACTATTCAAGAAAAATACTTGAACAAGAGCTAGTGCTTATAGCACAAAGCAGAGTATAAATTTGGTTCCAAAGTCATAGACTAAACACATTTTTTTCCAAAAATGTTTTTTCTGTCTCCACCTTCAAAAAAAACCATGAAACAAAATGTCAGTTTGAATAAGGTTATAGAGAAAACTTATTCCAAGGCCTGGACAATGGTTAGAATCGATCCATACTCTGCTTTTGGAACTGGGAAGCCATTTGGCTATCTTTGCAGAGTTAACAATTTGCATTTGTGAAAATGCCCAGGTAATAATACCCAAAGATGTTAAATCAATTCAGGTTGTTGATTTTCTTTGAAAACCTCTTCCAGAAGGACTTGGAGTTCTTTCTGGAATATGACTTAGGCTCCATTTCAGTGAGTTCAGTTAAGCAGGTATTTCTTGAACATCTATTGCATATAAACCATGGTGCTCAGGAGAGAGAGGCTGATTTAAAAAAAAAAAATCCCTTATTTTAGTAGTTGACAATCTAAATAGTTAGCTTAAAAACAAACTAGCAAACTGCCACACCTATTATCAAGGTTCAAACAATGGGATCTGAAAAGATAGAGGAAATAAGACTCATTCCATCTGGGATGACAGGAAGATTCCTGAGAGGACAGGGGACTTGAACTGGATGTCAGCTCCTGAATACTGACAAAAACGGCATTCCATTGTCTCTTGACAGAGGCCAGTTTCTTTTGCTGTTTGAGGACAGATTTGGGCACACTGGGGAATGCTGATTAGTGCCGTGTGACTCATGTTGAATCATGCTGACTAATGTGTTCTAAATGGATTGATTCAACAATAAAGGGAACACTGAGAGTCAAGAGTTCAGATCCTGAATTTTATCATGTGATGAAGTGTAAATCACTTAGCTTCCCTACTTCATTTTTTTGTCAATTAAAATGTGCTCCTGATGAGAAGCCAACAAATCACCTTGACTAGAAAGTGCTTTACAGAGCTCAAGGATAACAGAAACACTTAACAACAATTCCCAGGACAGGCTTATGCAACCTTGGGTTATTCATGGTCCACACAGAATCAGAGCATCCATCACATGCTGCTCCCTAGCCATGTGAAACTTCTATTTCCTCGCACATGCCATGAGAACTGACAAATAGTACACTGTACTCACAAAAACTGACAAACAGAGGAGCTTTTGAAAAATCTTCCTATATACCTACTGGGGTGTCTCTGTTTCTCAACAACAAATGTCGCCACAGAACTGAGAGCTTGCATTGCACACACAGCTCTTTCTCTCTTTTGACATCTCCACAGCTAGACTGCTTGAGAACCTGGCCTTCCATGTCCAGATGTTTACTGAATTCTGAAGGCCCCCCAAAGGGCCCAGTTTCCTTTGTTGCTCTCCAAATCACTTCCCACAGAGACTGACCAATGTCCTGAAGGAGCCCTTCAATAGGGAGGATAAATGGAGGCAGATGAAGACATGACCCCCTGAGGCTCGCCCACGTCCACGCTAACAAAGGGTCTGAGGCACAACCTTGTAAGGAGCATTTTGGTCAGCAGCATCCCCTCGAGAGGCCAGGTCTCCCCCACAGGGCTGTTTTCAATGGCTCCCATCGCAGTGGAAGCCCTAGGCATTTGTTCAGGGCCAGGGTGTGCTAGGTATAGCACAAAACATCTAAATCATAGCCCCCAGCCTTTGTGAGGGCTTCCTGGCTACAGATGGCAGCTGGCTTTCTCAGGGAAAACCTGGGGGCAGTAGAGGAAGCTGAAGGGGGGCTCCCGAGTCTCTGGATGACCTCTTCCCACCCGGCCCAGAAAGGCTCCCCTTTTGTTTACAGCTATTGGCAGTCTAGCCAGGGCTGTGGGGCCTTAGCCCACACCTGTGCTGAGTTTCTGAGTGTCTCTGGTTTACGAAGCCATTGGCTCCCTGAGTAATAGATAGATAGGTACGCATGTCAGAGGACTGCCACCGGAAGGAGAAGTTTATTTAGACTGCTGGTGAGAAGCTAGTGCATTTCATGAAAGCGATGGTTTTTCAAACACTCTTTCTCTCCTTCTCTCTTTTTTTTTTCCTTTTAGACCAACAGAGGCCATAGGGACACTATGAACTTTGTCTCGAGCTGATGGGGGCGTGATTTGTGAAATGAAACAGGACCGGGCTGCTTGGAAGAAGGAAACGGAAGCCAGCATAATGGGGATTAATTAGTTGATTGCTGTTGAGATGGTAACAGATTTGCCCCCCCCACCCCCACCCCTTTACCATTGAGCCAGCCATCTCAGACCTAGCAGGGAAGGTGAAGATGAAGAGGCCTTTGTTCAGGTCTCTAGATGCTTGGGGCTGAAGGCTTTGCCGCCATGGGATGGCAACAGCCATAATAATAATAATTTGCACTTACATAGCACCTTTCAACCAGGCACCTCAAAGCGGTTTAACCACATTAATTAATTAAAGCCCACAATCCCCCTGGGGAGAGGAGGAGGATGACTAACAGGATTTGTAATTACAGGAGGGAACATTTCCGAATAAAGTATTGTCCACCAAATAAAAAGAGTAGGTGTAAAGGAATTGGGGTCTCCAAAGAGAAACTGATTCAGAAATGAAATCTTGGAAGGATGGGGGAGGCTGAGGGAGGGCATGGGCGTGGGGGCCTGCTCTTGTGTCAAAGGGAGGTCAGTGGGCTCAGAATTCACTGACAGGTTCGGATCCAACTGAGAAGCGGGACACGTATGGTATTAGTGGCATTTGGAAGGTCATTAGTGGTACGTGTATTGTGGTGTAAATTCAAGTTTCACTGGTATATTGTGTAGAGCCCTGCAGGACAAAGGGTGAGATTCATGCAGTGTTTAATAAAGGATGAAATGATTTCTTTAGATTTAAACCCAAGGCTGGGCCAGTCAATGAGCAAATCAATCAATTGGTGACCCATAGGATAATTTAGTCATTTTCAGCAGAAGACCCAGCCTCCTCCTCATACCACATGAGGTTTCCAAACGAAACATCAAAGCTGGGGGGTTCAGCCCCTTCAAAGCCAGGCATCAAATCTTTCCAGCCTTTGACATTGGGACCTCTTTCCCCCAACTTGTTGCTGACACTCACGCTGTCCTCTATAAAATCACTCTGTATCTGCTTACCCTTCAGAGGTTTATAAATGCCTTGGGTGCTAGAATCAAGTTTTGTCCTATCTCATCTCTGCCATCAATGCCCAACAGAGTGTCGTACCCAAAGTAGGTACCTGATCAGCGAAGAATGGCTAAATGACAAAGTCTTTTAGCAAAACTCAGCATTTGTTGAACACGTGCCAAATGCTAAGGCAAAGCTCAGAAACATAGGTTATGTGTATTATGAGGAATGGAAGTGACTCATGTACTCCCAGCTATAATATAAAGCAGAATAAAATAAAGTCGACATTGTAGATGTATGCCCAAGTCACAGGCTGAAAGCGCAAAGGAAGGACGTTTTATGCAGCTGGAGTGAATCAAGGAAGATATTCCTGGAGAGCAAACAATGTACCGGGCATTAGAGATCAGAGCATTGGAGGGTGAGAAAGATTTTGCTGGACCTGGAAGAGGTGGAGGATACCGAGTTTCCAGACTGTGGTCATCTGTCTCCTTCAGAGTGAGGGGCCTTTGGAGGGCTTGTGGTCTTCAATAGAACATTTGTGAAAACCAAGCTGAGTTTGTGCAGCTGATTCAATGTACATTTCCTATGAATTCTTGAAGATGAGCTGACTAATTTGAAACAGCCAGGGACTATTCGGGAAGTTGAGGAAGATATTTTGTTCTCTGTAACTATTAATTTGCTCTCTCTGCACTTTTACTGTCCACCAAGAAAGAAAAGCTAAGCAGTTCACACATTAAACAGGGCACTTAGGAATGTCTGAGAAAGGAATGAGGAAAACATATCTCAATCCCAAATGTTAAAGATTAAATAGCTTCCTACTTGAGGTCGCAGATTTTTCTCTTTTCAATTTTTGACTGCGCTGGGTCTTCGTGGCTGCGTGCAGGCTTTCCCTGGTTGCAGTGAGTAGGGGCTTGTGGTGTGCGGGGTTCTCACTTGAATGACTTCTCTTGTTGTGGAGCACGGGATCTAGGTGCAGGGGTTTTAGTAGATGTGCGCATGGGCTTAGTTGCCCCGTGGTATGTGGGATCTTAGTTTCCAGATCAGGAATCGAACCCATGTCCCCTCCATTGGCAGGCGAATTCTTAGCCACTGGACCACCAGGGAAATCCGAGGCCTTTTTTTTTGGACCCCAGAAAACAGTAAGACAGTGCTCTCTGCTCAGTGATGGACAGACAAACCAGTCCCTGTGCTCTCCTGCTCCAAGGTCCACCAGGACTTTCATCACAAACTAAGCTGCCGGGAAAGGACCTAAGCACTGTCTTTGCATTGTGCCAACACTCAGTGTTGCTGTGTGTGTCTCACACACACACACTGTAGTTGCATCCACTCATCTTACCGCCTCACAGTCTCACATGGTAGGACTTTACGTCATTCCTTCTTCAAAGATGAGGGATGAGGCAAGAAAAGTTGTCTCTTGCTAGAACATGATGGAATGTGGATTTGAACCCTGGCAGTCTTGCTTCTTCCCCTCTTCCCCCTCACCCCTGTACTCTTTCTATTCATATCTGTTACAGCCTTTCTTAGTCACCCTCACTAACATACTCAGCAAAATACTGTACACATAGTAGGAATTCAGTGAAGATTTTCCAAATAAAAGAATCATCAGAGCAGTACTAGTAGTTGGATCTTCCAGTAGAAGCGCCTGCAGAGAATACGGTAGAGGATCTATCACTGCCTTCTTCTCTTTTTATTAAAAATGGGGAGACATGCGTAGGAAAGCTGCCCCAGGGAATATTCACATGGAAGAAGACACAGGGGGCACTCCTGAGCTGAAAATCTGCCAAACTGGTACCACTCATGGGATGCTAGTGAAGCATCTTGTATTATTAATTACTTTATTGAACTTGGATATAATGCAGTAATTTCTTGGGATGTATGTACCTATATATATGTAAGGCAAAGTCCAACTTTTGTCTTCCTAAGTGTGCTAGCATCCTACCTGCTCTGTTGACATGCTGTAGTCCTGGTGAAGATTCAGAAGTGTGTGGTCCCTGTCAGCCCAGGGAGTAAACATTTTTGAATTAAACCAGAAGTACCAAACACTATGCCTAGTGTCTTTTAGTTTGATGTTGTGAACAAATCCCGGAGATGGGATTGTAGAAGTTTGTCCTGCAAACCCAGGATTGCCAAATGAGAATTCTGGAAATTGGCAATGAGGATTAGGTCATGCAGGACAAGGGAACGAAAGTAAGAGGAAATGCAAAATATCAGATTCTGACCTAAACAATCGTGGTCTTAGAACCACTTGGGAGTGTCATTTTTTTCCTAAGCTTTGGTTTTAATACTATCACCATCACTTTTGTCTGATGGCTATGAAAGGAACGTCTTTATATTCCATTACAGAATTCAGCAGAGGCCACTTTTGCTCAGATGGAGCGAAACAGTCCATCACTCCCGGATGAATAACCTAAGTGGGAGAGAAAGCACATGGCCTACTTTGAATTTCAGTGAAGGTGTGATTCAGATGTAGCACAAGTGCTCCAGAACTCCGAACAGAACTTGGAGGAGAGAAGACCCATCAATAGTGGGCCTAAGTCAGGACAGACTTGGTTTTGTTGCTGAAAGCAACTCCCTGAAATCTCAGTGACTTAAAACCACGTCTATGCGTAACTGAGAGACCCTCCCGGGAGGCTGTCCTCTGTGTGATGATTCAGTTCTTCAATTCAGTATCAACATGCATTTCACATTTGCCAATGGGGGGAGGTGTTGTATACTAGCAATTAAGTGCCTCTTCCAAGAAACAACACATAATTACTTCTTTAATGGCCAAGTAATCATGCATCCACCCATCCCCAACTCCAAGGAGCTGGGAACCTTGACTGTATTGGGAAGGAAAGGAGAACTGGAGATTGGTAAACACTTGCAATGTCTGCCACAGACTCTAGACCCAGCAGGTGGTAAACATCTCCTTCCTTCACATCCACCCCTTGTTCCTTTCCCTTGGATTACTGGGCATTTAGCAAAGACTTACGGGGTAGAGTTGAAAACTGAAGACCAAATAATTTTGTAGTCCACAAAATGGTGACCTTTTGAAAAAGAGGAGTAGCAAAGGAAAATCAAATTAACTTTGGGTTCTTTTCCCTTAAGCTATCGATACTAATAACTCTGGGAAAGGGTAATGGGTTAAAGGCAGCCATGGCCCAATTTAAATGATATCTAAGACAGAACGACTCACCTTAAGTTGCCCAGGACCATCATGCTTTGTGTAAAAAGACTTCTGGAAATGCGCCCTCCTGCCTCCATCCCGTCCCTTATTACCAGACATGATTCAAATTCCCTCTAAGCCCTGTGATTTTTCCAGAAAGCAGCTTTCCCAGCAGCAGAGAGAGAAGAAAAAAGAAACTTTCCCTTATTATTCTTCCAATAATGAATTCCTGCTCTGAGTGGGCTGCTTCCATGTGTTTTCAGTCAAGTGCTGATGGCAGCCTTGCTGGGGGACATTTCCAAGAGGCTGTGGACATAATGGCTGCGGTCTCATATTGACAAGAGCTGCTCTCAGTTTTCCTTCCAGTTTAGCCCTCCTGAGCCCTGAAATCCGAGATGAGAAATGATTCACAAGATCTCGCTGGTGAACCAATATGGCTGCCACACCTCTCTGATCTTTTGAACTAAGTAAAAATACGTGCTTTTGAAGCTTCCCTTAGAGAGATTTGTTGACATGGATCTTAGTAACTTTAAAAGGTCCTACCTTTCTTAGACTAAACCAGTTCTTTGTAGATGCCAAGATCTCCTTTCTTCAGGACTGAAATGTAGTTTTGACTTCCTTTGACATCAGAAGAACAAAAGGAGAAATTCGGTCACACCATTTCCTGCCTAAAACCTAATCTCAAGAACGCAAGATGCTTCCAAGTAAGCCGTGGTGGTAGGTCATGTTTGCTAAGGGAACCAACCTACTCCTTTTCCCCAAAGCAAATGTATTCAGATAATAATTCAATTTCAGCTTACTTACAAGAACTTGAGCAAAACGATTATAGTTTGGCTCTTTCCATTGAGAAGAAACTCAGTTACTCAGGTAAAAGAGAACAGATGTTGTTAAGGGTACAAGGGGTTTGGAATTCGAAAAGCTTGAGGAGCAAAGGCGACCCTTGGGCTTCATTACCTTAGAGTCTCTGCTTCTCTCTGCATACATGCCCAAGGCAACTCTCTCCTAGCAGACATGCCCTTCATACTACAGTTTAGCTTATTCAGAACTTCAGCTGGCATATGCTCATCCTGGTCTCTTGAGCTCCTCTCTGTCCACCTCAGCCTTTCAACTCCAAGTCTGTTGGCATTTTTCCTTGGTATTTAGTAGTTAGAATTCCTAGGAGAAAATATGATTGACGTAGACTCATCTTAGTGTTTTTTCTCAGATAACATCATTGGTCACTAGCCAGCCAGTCTACTGTGGGCTGAAGGAGGAGCTGAAAGCATGGCTGCCTAAGCAGTAGCAGATATGGGCAAGGCAACTCCATTAGAGAGGCCATGGAGAGTGAGACAGGAATGATGAACCATAGTGAACTGTTTGTACCCTTAACCAGACTGCTGCACAGATTCTCATTCTCTCTCTTTCTTCTATCTCCCCTTCTCATCACCATAGACAGCCCCATCACAGCCTGGTCCCCCACTATTGCTCATCCCCCACCCCTGACTTCTAGCTTCCCATGTGGTTCTATCGGTAAAGAACGCACCTGCCAAAGCAGGAGATATAAGAGATGCAAATTCGATCCCTGGGTTGGGAAGATCCTCTGGAGGAGGAAATGGCTACCCACTCCTGTATTCTTGCCTGGAGAATCCCATGGACAGAGGAGCCTGGTGGGCTACAGTCCACAGGATCACAAAGAATCGGACATGACTGAAGCAACGTAGCATGCGTGCACACACCCCTGACTTCTGTACCCTGCTTCTCATCCTGTGAAAGTACCCAGCCGCAGAGGTGGATGACTGGGATGGAAGGAAGAGATCTTAACATGTATGTGAGAACAGAAAGAAAACTGGGGGAGGTGTGATATGGAAGGAGGAATGGAAATAAAATCCTTTCTTAGTTAAAGGAAATCTCATTCCCACCTGAAGCACACTTTCACCAGAAGCACCACTTTCCTCTTTCTCCCAGTCTTAACAGAAATTTCCCTCTCCCCAAAACCAGACCTCTGCAGAAGCAAAAAGAAAAACGTCCACTGAGGAACACCAACCAAGCAGAGAGGGAAGGTATTCTGGCTCAACTAGTCCTCAAGACCTTCTGACCCCTGATGATGAACCATAGAATGCTTGGACGAACCATAGCATTCCAAGTCCCCATCCCAGATCCTTGCCTTTCCCTGGCCCGACCTAGACTTCAGGGAGCCTTATCTCAGATCCTTAAATAGTAAATGCCAAACAATTTACTTTCAAACTAAGGTTTAGAACATCAATGAAGGACTCTGTTTAAATAAGGTCTTTGCCAATTGTGTCCTCCCAAGAAGCACAAAGCTCTTCATTGGCAGTTTTCACAAATCTTCATGATGCTTTTGGAGGACTGGTCATGTGTAGTGTTGCACTATTTCAACTGAGTCAGAGAAATTGTGCTTGTCTAAATTCCACACATCAATAGAGGACTAGGGAGAAAATTGACATGACACTAAACTTCGCCTTTTACTCATTATAGACCATTCCCTTTATCCCTCATCAGATGATAAAAAACCCAACCCAAACCATCTATATTCAAATTTCAGTATTTCAATATTCCTTTCAGTGAACATGAAGCTAGAAATGAATTCAAGGGAAATCTAGACAACCCTGTATTTTCCTGCTCTCTCCTGAGCTCTGAGTATGTTCAGTTCAGTTCATGCAGTTCAGTCGCTTAGTTGTGTCTGACTCTTTGCAACCTCATGAACTGCAGCACGCCAGGCCTCCCTGTCCATCACCAACTCCCGAAGTTCACTCAAACTCATGTCCATCGAGTCGGTGATGCCATCCAGCCATCTCATCCTCTGTCGTCCCCTTCTCCTCCTGCCCCCAATCCCTCCCAGCATCAAAGTCTTTTCCAATAAGTCAACTCTTCCCATGAGGTGGCCAAAGTATTAGAGTTTCCTTCAGCATCAGTCCTTCCAAAGAACACCCAGGATTGATCTCCTTCAGAATGGAATAGTTGGATCCCCTTGCAGTCCAAGGGACTCTCAAGAGTCTTCTCCAATACCACAGTTCAAAAGCATCAATTCTTTGGTGCTCAGCTTTCTTCACAGTCCAGCTCTCACATCCATACATGACCACTGGAAAAACCATAGCCTTGACTAGACGGACCTTTGTTGGCAAAGTCACGTCTCTGCTTTTGAATATGCTGTCTGGGTTGGTCATAACTTTCCTTCCAAGGAGTAAGCATCTTTTAATGTCATGGCTGCCATAACCATCTGCAGTGATTTTGGAGCCCCCAAATATAAAGTCTGACACTGTTTCCACTGTTTCCCCATCTATTTCCCATGAAGTGATGGGACCAGATGCCTAGTGTTGATTAAAACACAGGTCAACCCTTGTCCTATGACTGACACTTTTATCTACTGACTAAAATTTGAACTATGGTATTGGAGAAGACTCTTGAGAGTCCCCCAGACTGCAAGGAGGTCAAGCCAATCAATCCTAAAGGAAATCAGTCCTGAATATTCATTGGGGGGACTGATGCTGAAGCTGAAGCTCCAATTCTTTGGCCACTAATGTGAAGAGCTGACTCATTAAAAAAGATCCTGATGCTGGGAAAGATTGAAGGCAGGAGAAGGGGATGACAGAGGATGAGATGATTGGATGCCATCACCGACTCAAGGGACATGAGTTTGAGCAAGCTCCAGGAGTCAGTGATGGACAGGGAAGCCTAGGGTGCTGCAGTCCATGGAGTCAGACACCACTGAGCGACTGAACTACAAAAACAAAATTGCAGTTTCCCTAGGAATCTAAGATGGCAGAGGAGGTGGTGCTAATGGTGTTTCTAAACCTGTTGCTATGAGATTCTAGAGCCAGTTTCACTGGATCACTTCCAGATCTCTGCTCATTCCATTTGAAATCTGGGTTTGAAATCTCTTGCTATTGGCTGTCCTCTGGGATCTGAGGGCCCATCTGGGGTTTGTCCAATTTCTCTCCCTCCCATCGTCCCCCCTCCACAGTCATTACTACTCTAACAGCTTAAAAGTTGATGCAAAAATGGAGCAGAAGCCAGTTTGGCTTTCTCCCAGTTCTCCAGGCCCCTCTGGGGTTAATCAGCAAACAACCACCTAACTTTGTGTTAAAAATATAAGCCTCTCTAACTAGAACACCTGGAGGAGACCCATAGGAAAGCTTAAGATGAAACCAATTCTGCAGTAATTATTCTGACCATCACTCTGTTTAAGCTTAATTCAGACTCTGCAGACAAGAACAGTTTGCTAAACCCAAGTAATGGCCTGGATGGACCTGTAATAGCTGGATGGACCTATAACTCTTAATGTGCCTTAACCCATCTTGAGTTTTGCTAATACCCCACATCTCAGTTCCCGTCTCCTTATGCTGTGTACTTCAGGGAGCATCTCCCCGTTTGAAGTTTAGCAAAATGCCCTGAGTGCATCTTGCTGGTAGTGGCCTCCTCACAGCCCTTTCCCCACCCTCCCAGACCATCTGATGGTGGTGTTTGCACCCTGCAGAAGTAACAGAACTTCTTGCCTGGGGCTGCTGAGCACTCCTTTTAATAACTGATCCAAATGCCCTTAAGTGTTAGGTGATTACCTGTGCTGAGGAAAGGGGCCAGGGGCTGGGGGTGCAGAACAGATGGGCGGGGGGTGCATGGAAAACAATTCCTTGCTGTCTTCTTCTGCTAAGGCCGCCATAACAGAATACCACTGCTGCTGCTGCTGCTAAGTCACTTCAGTCGTGTCCAACTCTGTGTGACCCCACAGATGGCAGCCCACCAGGCTCCCCCATCCCTGCGATTCTCCAGGCAAGAATACTGGAGTGGGTTGCCATTTCCTTCTCCAGTGCATGCAAGTGAAAAGTGAAAGTGAAGGTGCTCAGTCGTATCCGACCCTCAGCGACCCCATGGACTGCAGCCCTCCAGGCTCCTCCATCCATGGGATTTTCCAGGCAAGAACACTGGAATGGGTTGCCATTGCCTTCTCCAATGCATGAAAGTGAAAAGTCAAAGTGAAGTTGCTCAGTCGTGTCCGACTCCTAGCGACCCCATGGACTGCAGCCTACCAGGCTCCTCCACCCGTGGGATTTTCCAGGCAAGAGTACTGGAGTGTGGTGCCATTGCCTTCTCTGAACAGAATACCACAGAAGAGCTTAAACAGCAGAAAGTTATTTTCTCCCAGCTCTGGAAGCTAGAAGTCCAAGCTCGAGGTACCAAGTGCTTTGGTTTCTCCTGGGGCCTTTCTCCTTGGCTCGCAGATGGATGCCTTCTCGCTGTGTTCTCATGTGGCCTTTCTTTACGTGTACTCCTAGTGTCTCTTCCTCTTTTTGTAAGGACACCTTGGATTAGGGTCTCCTCTTATGACCTCGTTTACCCTTAATTACCTCCTTTTAAAGGAGATAATGTTGCCAGAACTTCTGATTTTTCAAGGGAAGCCAGAATTCTGGATCTTTAGATGACATTTTTCTTTAAATAAATCTTTACATTATGGAAAGTAATTCAAAAATTATAAAACACTGTAGGTCAAATAAACACATTTACAGTCTAAATGAACCCTGGAGGCTGGCAGATTTCCATTCTCAGAATACTAGAAAGACATCTATAATGTCATCACATGAGGATGTAGGTGTTTAAGAGCTCAGGGTCAAGAGTACACTGTTGGGTTCATATTCCAGCCCACCACTTACTAGCTTTGTAATCTTGGGCAAATTATGTGTGTAACTCAGAGGTTTTATGAGAATGAAATCAGTTAATACATGTAGATGCCTAGAAGAATGCCTGCTTCCTAGTAAGAAACTAATATCTGAGCCAGTAATACTAGGTAGTATCAATAAACCTCTTGGTTTCCTCATCTGTAAAATGCAGACCATGTTTGCCTTACCTGTCCCCCAAAGGAAATAAACGTAAATGAAAGGATTTAGAAAAGTGTGAGCATTGCTAAGAAATACACCATGCATAATTTTTGCTACAGTACCTGTAAATGAGACTCAGCTTTGTGCCATGCAGGCATGGGAATCCCTAGGAGGAGGAGGAGGAGGAGGGCAGTGGTGACTGGATCTGGTCTTCTTTTTCTTTCAAGGGTCACTTGGCCATATTGCTGTTCTTAGAATTTGGTGAGTTTTTCTTATTTTATGACATTTTTAAACATTCAGCAACATAGAGGAAACAGTCTATGAATACCCAAGTATACTTATCTAGATTTAATCTTTGTTAACATTCATCTTAGTGAGCATTCCTGGCAGAATGTAGGAATGGAATGTGACAGAGATGCAGTAGGAAATGGGGTGAAGGGAGGAGTTGGGCTTAATGGTGCTGAATGGGAGAGACTGAGAGCTTTAACTCCCTCAGAGACTCCTCATATTTTGCAAGAAAGTAAAACCCAATCAGATGTAGATGACTGCTTTTTTTAGATAGGGTCCAAAGAAGTGGTTTTTGTGAGGGATTGTTTATTAGAGATGATACGTTAGTACCATCTTAATGATAGGGCATTATAACCTGGGACACAAACTTTTTCATTATTTATAAGGTTTTTATTTATTGTTGTTGTTAAGGGTTTGTTTTTTTGTTGTTGTTGTTATTTTTTTAAGGTTTTATACATGAACATATTCATGTATTGCTTGTGTAATTGAAAACTTAAAATGTCTGTCACAAAGGATTTAGGTAATGAAACTGTGGCGGATGTGTGAGAAGCCCATTAAAATCATGGTGATATAAGAAATGTTGGTCACTAAAAATGAAAGGCTTGAGGAGCAGAAACATTCAAAGAAAGTATATGCCAATTATAAAGGGCTCTTCTGTTGAAGCATGTAAAAGGGTCTCTAAGACACATTGCCCCATTTCTCAACGTGAGCTCTTAACTGCATGTAAATGCAAAAGCTTCTACCCTGGAAAGGGTGCCTTCCAACACGAAAGCAACTAAACCTTGCTTTAAAATTCTATTATTCAGACCCTCATTCATTTAAGCTGACATTCCTCCTCAATTGAGGCAAATCATCAAAGCTTTATTGTATTGAGAACCTTGAATTCAGCAACAAAGAGCGTGGGGTTTGGAGAGAAATGTGGAGGGGGGAGAGGCTGAGAGCTCTGAGACCCAAAGAACCGGGGAGGGGAGGTAGGGGAGGGGAGGGCTGGAGTCCTGAGAGGCAGAGGGGAGAGCAAAGGAAGTAAAAGAGCCGAGAGGGACTACTGGAGGCAGCTCTTTGCTGCAAAGCTGCCCCTTGTTAATCAACATGGCAGAAAGCAAAACCCGCCTGCAGCTCTGTCCTCCCAAATACTTTTCCAGAGTCAGGATAAGAAGGAAGAGAGGGAATAGGGAAAGCATTTCTCTTTCTTCCTTCATTCAGGGGCCTCTGGAGTCTCCTGTCCCTGGTGCCCTGAGCTGCAGCACAAGGCCTGGCAGGAAGTCGCCCCTGAGCCTGGACCCCAGTGCCCCCCTCCCTCCTTTCATCAGTTCCATCTGGCCGGGTGGCACCTCCACCCCAGGCTTCCAGCAGGCTCTCTCTTCCTTTCTGGCATGATTTACTGCAGGATGTACGAAGTGGGATGTAGAATATATTGGGTGCATTGTTGAGGCATCAGGCAAGAAAGGATCTTTGAAATGTGAGGACGTCACCCACAGACTTTTATTGAGCATCTATCATGTCTAACGAGAATAAAGTAAAATTTGTAAGACAGACTTGAAAGCCTAAGGGAAAACTGGGTTTTTCAATTAAGTAAAATACTGATTTTGAAAAGCAAATTACAATAGTCCCTCCTTTTCCATGGTTTCACGTTCTATGCTTTCAGTTACCCACCATCAACCATGGCCCAGAAATACTAACTGGAAAATCCCAGAAATAAACAGTTCTTAAGTTTTAAATTGCATACCCTTCTGCATGATGCAATCTTGCACTGTTCAGCTCCATCCAGCCCTAGACATGAATCATCTCTTTGTCCAGCGTATCTATACTGTATGCTCTACCCACCCATTAGTCTCTTAGTAAAGACGCTTACTCCTTGGAAGGAAAGTTATGACCAACCCAGACAGCATATTCAAAAGCAGAGACATTACTTTGTCAAAAAAGGTCCGTCTAGTCAAGGCTATGGTTTTTCCAGTGGTCATGTATGGATGTAAGAGTTGGACTGTGAAGAAAGCTGAGCACTGAAGAATTGATGCTTTTGAACTGTGGTGTTGGAGAAGACTCTTGAGAATCCCTCGGACTGCAAAGGGATCCAACAGTCCATCCTGGAGGAGATCAGTCCTGGGTGTTCATTGGAGGGACTGATGCTGAAGCTGAAACTCCAATACTTTGGCCACCTCATGGGAAGAGTTGACTCATTGGAAAAGACTCAGATGCTGGGAGGGATTGGGGGCAGGAGGAGAAGGGGATGACAGAGGATGAGATGGCTGGATGGCATCACTGACTCGATGGACATGAGTTTGAGTGACCTCCGGGAGCTGGTGATGGACAGGGAGGCCTGGTATGCTGCGATTCATGGGGTTGCAAAGAGTCGGACACGACTGAGCGACTGAACTGAACTGAACTGAGCCTTCTGGGTTATCAGATTGACTGTATCACAGTGCTTGTGTTCAAGTGACCCTTATTTTACTTAATAATGGCCCCAAAGTGCAAGAGCAGTGATACTGGTGCTTTGGTTGTGCCAGAGAGAAGCAGTAAAGTGCTTCCTTCAAGTGAAAAGGTGAAATTTCTTGACTTGAAAAGGTATACAATATATTGTGTTCAGTACTTGCCCCAGTTCAGGCACTGGGGATCTTAAATTTACATCCTCTGCAGATTAGCAATGGCAACCCACCCCAGTACTCTTGGCTGGAAAATCCCATGGACGGAGGAGCCTGGTAGGCTGCAGTCTATGGGGTCGCACAGAGTCGGACACGACTGAAGCGACTTAGCAGCAGCAGCAGCAGCAGCAGATTAGCAGGGGCTACTGTAGTCCCAGATGGTCTTTTTCCTGCACCAAAAGAGTCGTCAAGGACGCAACAGACTTATGTGGACACTGTGGAGCAGACAGACCCTGGTGCCCAGCGACCTGCCGAGAGTAACTCAGAGGAGGCTATTGGACTTTAGCTTCCAGACTGCCAGCTTCCAACTCTGTGACCTCAGTGAATGCACATGACCTCCCTACGTCACAATTTCCCAATGTGTAAAATGGTTACAGAGATAATCTGTCTCATTTTCAGCCTGAGGGACCCATGAGGGTGAGCAAGTAGGCAAACAGGTGATTTTCCAGCCTTCCCTGTGATCTGAACCGGGGTTACTACATTGACCCATCCTCTGGCTTTAAGATAAATCAGGTCATGTTATTCTTCTGCTCAAAACTCTGAAGTGGCTCCCTTTTCACTGAGACTGGAAGCAAAGCCCCTCCATGCCCAGAAGCACCTGGTGTCCCATCTCAAAGCTCCCTCCCCCGGCTCACCTGCTGCAGCCACCCAGGTCTCCAAGCCCTTCCTCCAGTTACCAGGAACCCTTCCCCTTGGGGTCTCTGCAACTCCGAACCCTTTGTCTGAATGCTCTTTCTGCAGGCGGTCTGTAGCTGATGCCCACACCTCTTTCCCCAGATTCTGGCATGACCCTCTGACTGCTTAGTTTTTGCCAAAATGTCATCTTCTCCATGAGACCTACCCAGTTTAAGCTGCAGCCCACTCTCCCTACCCCCATCCTGTTCTACCTGTGCTTTCCCTAAGCACCCATCACCATGCAACAGGACAAATAACTCACTGTGTTTACCATTTATTGTGTGTCTTCCAAGCTACAATTTAAGCCCTGGTGGGCAGGCATCTTTGATTGTGTCCTAAGCACCTTGAGCAGTGTCAGGCACATTAAGGACTCTCAATAAATAGGTTGGATCTTTCTCAGAGGTCCAGGGTATAAAGCAGACCAAGAAGGGCTACTCCAGTTGAAGGGACTATGAGCTCAAAATCTCCTCCACCATCTCTGCAGGCTCTCCGTGGAATACTTCTTGCTCTAAAGAGGTTTGAAAACTGCTGACATTCCCTCCTATGTAAAACCCGTGTCTAAGATACAAAGTGCCATGTCAAGTCCAAAGGCCTGGCACAAACAGGTTGGTACAAACAGATGCCAGGTTGGTAGAGTAATAAAGGAATTGGAAGGGTAGCAGGGCAGGGACAAGGATCCCAGGACTGGGTCTTTGCTGCCTTCACCACTCAGCCAAGCCTTACTTGTCTATTCTTCCTTTGTTTCACACAACTATGATGATTTTAGACTGGAAAACATATTTTTAAGGACGTTTGTTGAGTAGCTACTGTGTGCTGGGCAGTGTCTGCGCTCAAGTCACTACATAAGTGATGTCACAAAACTATCAGCTGTCTCACTGCTGTCACTATGGTATCTTATACCAGTCCTGGCACCTATAAGGTGCTCAATAAATGCTCACTTATTTCCCTAACAACTCTCTGGGGCGGCACTATTAACCCCTTTTTCGAGTGAGGGGCCAAAGTTCAGGTTTAAGTAGCTTGCTTCAGATCATACAAGTAGTGAGTGACAAAGCAAGGATTTCTTTTTTATTTTATTGTTGGAGTATAATTGCTTTACAATGTTGTTAGTTTCTGCGGTACAACAAAGTAGATCAGCTACATACATGCATCTCTCCGCTCCCTCTTGGACCTCCCTCCCACCCATCTAGGTCATCACAGAGCAGTGAGCTGAGCTTCCTGCGCTTTAGAGCAGGTGCCCACTAGCCATCTATTTTACACATGCTACCCCAGTGCTCACTGCAGGACTATTTACAGTAGCCAGGACTGGAAACAACCTAAATATCCATTGACAGAGGAATGGGTAAAGAAGATGCGGCATGTATTTCCAATGGAATATTACTCAGCCACACAAAGGAATGAAATACATCATTTGTAGAGATGCGGATGGACCTAGAGACTGCCATACAGAGTGAAGTCAGAGAGAGCAAAGTAAACATCACATATTAACACATGTGTGTGTGGAATCTCGAGCAAGGGTTTCAGTTCTACTTAGACAAGCTCCAGCCACAGTGGTTCTGAGAGAGAATTCAAGTTAGATCAGCCCTCCAGGCTCCCCTCAAGCAGATCAGTCTCCCGGCCACACCAGGAGATGAGGGAATGGGTATTTCTTTTCTTCTTGGCTTTCTCTTCTCCACCTGGCTCATGCCTTCCCTTTGTATATTAACTCACCTGGAGGAGGTTCCTGCCACCTTTTGATTAACTGGCCTGCCTTTCCCACCCTCTGTGCCTTGGTAACCCCAGTGTTAGCAGTGGTTTATCTTGAATCATAAATCAAGTTCTGTAAGACATTGTGTTTGCACTTAAAATCTTCCTAGAATTCAAATTCTTTCTGAGGGTCCTTTGCTTATGAGTAGAATGATGGATTTCACATCTCTCCCTTTAAGAAAAATCTGGATGGGTTTTTTCTGCTGGCTTCCCCTTACCCCCTTCAAAAACACAGCCCTAGTTAGTCCATATGATGCAGCTAGAATTCCCCCAAGGACCTCACATTCCATTTCCGCTCTGGCCACACTAAGGAAAAGCTCCAATCATGTCATCTTTTTGCATAAACAGAAATCATTTGTAACTCACATGTTCACTGTGCTTTCCATAACCCACCCTCTGTGGGATTTTTCTTTCTTCACTATTGCTGAAAGCCATGCCTGCTATTAGTAAAAGCCTGGAGTAGTTCTTCAGTTGTGTGGGACTCTCCTGTGTACTAGGGGACTTTGTCCTTCCTGCCTCATCCATAAAATGCCAGGTGCATCCCCCAGTAACTGTAAGAAGCAGAACAGCCTGTAGGCAACATTCCAAGCGCCCCTGGCTGAAGCCACCAGTGATGGGATCTCTGAAGATGGTGCACCAGATGCAGATACTAAGTTCTGCCACTGGCAAGGGCATCAGTCTATCTCCAGGGACACCCCCTTTCTCCCAGTGTAAGTTGCTTCCCTCCTTGGTCTTGATGAACACTTATTTTAATCTCTGATTTCTCCTATGTAAAAATGTAGACAGTTTTCCCTGGGCCCCTATCATTTTAAGAAGGATTTTGTTCTCTGGAATGATTTTGTACTCTTTCAAGTTCATGATTGAGAGAGTTTACTAGATGTAAGTTACCAAGTCTAATCAGCAATCTGGGGTAAAATCAGAGTCTGGGATAAAAGAGAGAAACAATTGGATTCACCAGGACCGAAACATTGGACGGCACCCATTGCAGCTTCCTTACTTGGTGCCCCACATCAGTCCTGACTTGCTGTGAACCCCTGAGCTCCACTCCTCTCCTACCCCACAAAGCATGGCGAGTTTTAATTTCCAAAATACCAACATTCTCTGCAAATGGCCAGAGTCGGAATCTTCTAGTAGGGCAGGGATTCAGTAACTCCTTGGACCCTGGAAGAGTGCAACCGTCTATTAAGAACCATCCGGAGAGGCTGTCAGATGAATCAGGGTATCTATTCATCTTGTCCGACTTCTTGTCTCTTTCGGGCATGACTTGCCATACATGCCAGTGCCCCAGCTCACAGACCATCTATTCCAGCCCTGCATCCCATCCTCCCGTCTTGCCGAGGCAGTGCTCTGTGCTGCTCTCAGCACATCCTGTTTGTTCAGCCCCCTTTGTCTCCCACCGGAGCAATAGGGAGAGAGGATTCTTCGGAGTCCCTTTGCTTTGGGCTTTGAAATCAGATCCTGGCACACCTGATTACACTCAATAGCTGGAAATGGTAAGGATGTCCGATGGGCAGACGGCTCTTGTTCTAAGCTGTGCACATCAGGAAGGCAGGGGCTGGGTCTCCTCCTGGAGTCTGCACTGGAGGGGGCAGGATGCTCTAGCAGGAAAGCAAACAGTGTAACTGAAGGGAAATTCACTTGAAAAAAGAACTCAGACATAACCATCAAGCAGGGTATAAACCATCCCCAAGGACAAAAAGTGGAGCTTAGACTCATTCCTCTCGCCTCCTGCATCCTTCCCTGGGAAACATTCAGTCCCAGTAACCATCTGCCCAAGGGCCAGGAGGGTCAAACCTCCTCCTTGTCCTTTTTTCTGTACAAATGTTGCCACTGAGACCTTGGCAAGAGGAATAAAAACATAGCGACTTACATGCCACACAGTGGGAAGCTCAGCAGGCACTGGAACATGAAAGGGCAGCTCTTGTGCTTCCAAGAGCTCCTCAGCCTCCTTGCACTGCAAGCTTTCCAACACTGAAGCTACCCCAATACTTGAAAAGTCATTAGGAAAATTTCACACATACAGAAAGGCTTAAGGAGCAATACTGACCCACACCCAGCTTAAGAAATGAAATATTTCACATGCAGTTAGAGCCCTGCCTGAACTATTCTCCTCCCTGCCTCCGCCATGCTAACTGCTCAGCTACGCTGGGCATTTCTTTACACCTTATACATCCCAGTGATGTGTGCAGCCCTCTTAGGGATATTGCTTAACCTTTTTGAGCCGCAGTGCCTTCATCTGTATAAAGGGGCTATTGAGAGGATTAAAGGGAATGCCTTATGATAAATATTTGGCTACTGTTCTTAGGAAAAGGAAAAAGTCAGCAGAAAGAACTGGGTCAAATGCAAGGCTCTTCCTAGCCTGGCCCTGACCTGCCTGGACAGCCTTGCTTCCTCTCTGCAGCCCTCCCTAGCCTTCCAAATGCCAGGTTCCCAGAATCCCAGAAGGGCCACCTGTTTTCCTGACTTTTGGACCAGCACAGATGCTGTGCTTACCTGCCTGAAATGCTCGTCCCCTATTGCAGTCCTGTTCGACTGTGGGCTCGTATGTCACTATGCTGGTGACATCACCCCATCACCCCAGGCAGCGACTCTGGAGCTCTCATGGCCCTCTGCTTCTGTCTGAGCACTATGCCCATGACATTCCCAGGGTTCCCACCCCCACTCTCACTGAGCCGCAATGGCCAGAAGGCCAGGGCCTGGGGCTCCTCTGGCTGCGCCAGCTAGTATCCTGACCCATTGTCTGCTGGTGCAGGTCAGGCCCATGCTGAGTGAGCGAGTGAGTGGATGAGTGAGTGAGGGTGTGAATGAATGACTATTCAGTCATCAGACTTACAACTTTCTGCCCCAGTTAACAGGAAGAACTCCCTGTGCCCCAGTTCTCCTTATAGGCATTTTTCTCCTCTTACGTCCCAAATCTCCTCTGTCCTAGAAGCACAAAACTAAAAGGTCTCTTCATATTTCTCAGAGTTGGAGCAAATGTAATAGGAGTGAACTTTCTACTTCCTAACTTCAGCAAACAACAGTTGCAAAGAGTCCTAGACGGGCTTTGTGTGCCTTAGGCAGGCCTTAAATATGTTTTTCTAGGTGTAATGCCACTTGTGTTCTTTTTCTTCTTTGCAGCCTGTAGAAATTCTTAAAGACAAAGCAATGTACAAGCCCATCCATCTTGTTTAGAAAGGCCATTTTCCGCCACAAAACCCAAACATTGTGAAACAACAGTCTGGCTATGAAGGTGTTCTCACCTGCACCCATTGTTCTCTGCCAGAAGGTTTGCTTGCCTCTGTGCAGACTCAACTTTAGTCACGGCATTTTAGAGAATGTGTCTCCGAAGTGGGATCAAGAGCAAGGCTGACGGTAATCTGCACCCTAAGCCAGCTGGGTGCCTTGGCACTGAACATGGGCACACAGGTCTGCCCAGGAAGGCACTATGAAGTGAAAATGAGAGCAGTGCCTGGGGTGTGTGCCTGGAACACAAAGGTCAGCTTTGGGTTTTCTTTCTCTTTTTCCGCCCCACATTTTAAATTTTTATCAAGGTGAAATTCACATAGTATAACCATTTTAAAGTGAATAATTAAGTGGCAATTAGTACATTCACAATATTGTATACAACCACCACCTCTGACTGGTTCCCAAACATTTTCATCACCCTGATAGGAAACCCCATACCCATTAGGCAGTGCTCCCCAATCAGCCTTCCTCCAGCTCCTGAAAGACACCAATCTGTGTTCTGTCTCTCTGAATATACCTCATCTAGATATTTCATATAAACTGAATCATATAGAGTGTGACCTTTTGTGTCTGGCTCCTTTAACTAGCATGTTTTTGAGGTTCATCCACATTATAGCATGAATCAGTACTTCATTCCTTTTTATGGCCATGTAATATTCCATTGACATTCAGAAAACTAAGATCATGGCATCTTGTCCCACCACTTCATGGGAAATAGATGGGGAAACAGTGTAAACAGTATCAGACTTTATTTTTCTGGGCTCCAAAATCACTGCAGATGGTGATGGCAGCCATGAAATTAAAAGACGCTTATTCCTTGGAAGGAAAGTTATGACCAACCTAGACAGCATATTAAAAAGCAGAGACATTACTTTGCCAACAAAGGTTTGTCTAGTCAAGGCTATGGTTTTTCCAGTGGTCATGTATGGATGTGAGAGTTGGACTGTGAAGAAGGCTGAGCGCCGAAGAATTGATACTTTTGAACTGTGGTGCTGGAGAAGACTCTTGAGAGTCCCTTGGACTCAAGGAGATCCAACCAGTCCATCCTAGAGGAGATCAGTCCTGAGTGTTCATTGGAGGGACTGATGCTGAAGGTGAAACTCCAATACTTTGGCCACCTCATGCAAAGAGTTGACTCATTGGAAAAGACTCTGATTCTGGGAGGGATTGGGGGCGGGAGGAGAAGGGGACAACAGAGGATGAGATGGCTGGATGGCATCACTGACTTGATGGACATGAATTTGGGTAAACTCTGGAAGTTGCTGATGGACAGGGAGGCCTGAGGTGCTGTGATTCCGGGGGTTGCAAAGAGTTGGACATGACTGAGCGACTGAACTGAACTGAATATTCCATTGTATGAATATACCATTTTTTGTTTATCCACTCATCCGCTGATGGACATTTGGACTGTTTCTACCTTTTGGCTATTGTGAATAGTGCTACTATGAGTTTGTGTGTATATGTATTTATGCAAATACCTGTTTTCAATTCTATGAGGTTAGTAGAATTGCTGGATCATATAATAATTCTATGTTTAACTTTTGGAGGAACTGCCACACTGTTTTCCACAGTGACTGAACTGTTTTACATTCCCACCAGCAATGTAGGAGCACAGGTCAGATTTTATCCTTCTGGGAATCACATTCTAAAGTGACATGAGGCCCTCCCAGGTCTAAAGGGCCATTTTCCATGTGCACAGAACTCACACTCTATATGTGAAGATACAGATTCTGCACACACATGTGGACAGGGAAAGGGGAGAAAGTGGAACCCTTGGTAGACAAGCTGAAGAATGGTTCAGAGAGTAATGAACTTCTTAGCCCATCTGTCTTGCCATGTTATTCTCAGCTAAACAAGGAACACAATGAAGAATTTCACTGTCTACTCTATCTTCTTTTACAGTTAGTCTTCACTCCTACTTTATCTTCAAGATTGTAGGGTCGCAGGGACTTTTCCACCCTTGGCCATTTTCCAGTAAACATGTGGGATTGTTAGCTTGTGATCCAGTGTTTAGAACTCCCACATTTGCAAATGCTGAATGCTCCACATGCCACTCAGCAACATCTGCGAGCCAGAAATAGGAAGAACACCTTTAAAGAGAGAGATGTGAGAGCAGAATTATTAATAGTAACCTGTTGAGAAGAAAGGTAAGGCCATCGACAGAGTCCCCTGCTGAATCCGATTCTTCAGAGGAAAAGGGCACAAAACTGGTTTCTTTCTCAAAACCACCTAGAAGGAACCAAGGCCTGCGTTAAATCTACGTATCAGTATTGTTTGATTGGAAGAGTTAAAAATTCTGTAGTATTCTAATCTTCCGTTTCTCAGTCTGGCAGCTGAGGTCTCAGCCATCTGGGGGGAAGGCCTTCCTGAGAGGGCTGAACTCCTGGGACGATACTCTTTCTATTAGACAGAGGCCTTCATGGCTGAACAAGGGTCTGAAAGAGGAAATGGAGAAGAGGGGCCAGAGAGGAGGGCCCGAGGAGGCCTCTGAGAAAAGAGAGGAATGGGTCCCCTGGGTGTTTTCCATGAGCGTGGGGCCTCAGGAGGGTGGCAAGGAGACAAGGGGAAGGGGATGAGTGCAGCGAGAATTAGTGCTTCCAGGGATTTGGAGGGAAGGAGACTCACCACACCACTGGGAAGGAGGTCTTCGAAGCTCACTCGTAAGCCTCAGAGGCAAAATGAGGTTGGAAACCCCAGTGTATCTGGCTAAGAACAGGAGGCCGCAGGATGCAGTTCTGAATTGAAATTGAATGCTGCCTCTGGGTATGGTTGAGGTGGGGTGGTCCTCAGTTCTTCACAGAGCAGGAGGGACTCACTATAGTCCTCACTATCTGCCAGTAAAGAAAGAAGGAACAGCCAGGTTATCTTTCAAAGATGAGCCACACTCCCTTTTGGAGGTCAAATGGAAACCTGGTGATGTCAGCCTAGAAAGAAGAGAGCCTCCTCCCCAGCCACAGGTGAGAGCTCTTAGCTTTTTAGTCATAATCCAATGAGACAGTTTGCAGAGTTAGTGGGTGTGGTGGGCTTAATGGTGCCCACCCCCCCCCCCCCACCCCCCCGCCCCACCCCGGCAAAGGTCTGTCCACACCCCAATCCCTGGAACCTGTGAATGTGACCTTCTTTGGAAGACGGGTCTTTGCAGATGTAATTAAGTTAGGGATCTTGAGATGAGATCATCCAGGATTACCCTGGTGGGCTAAATCCAATGACAACTGTCCCTGTAACAGAAGGCCATGTGACCATGGCAGACTGCAGTGATGCGCCACAGGCCAAGGAGCATCTGGAGCCACCTGAAGCTGGCAGAGCCAGGGACATATCCTCCCCTGGGGAGGAACAGGACCCTGCCAACACCTTGACTTTGGGCTTCTGGCCTCCAAAACCGTGGAAGAATAAGGTTCTGTTGTTTAAGCCATAAGGCTTGTGATCACTTGCTGCAGCTAATACAGGGCAGATGCACAGAGAGAATTAGGGACTGCAGAGCAGAAAGATCTAGAAAACCAAGTTCAGTCCTGGATCTGCTGCTGCTGACTGAGATGAACTTTATGCTTCAGGTTCATTTCCTCTTCTGTTCCTCACATGCCTGGCCCTCACAGCTGGGCGCTGGGCTTACATCTCACTTGAAGAAGTTACTCAAAATCTAAGGAGGTCAGGTGAGATACTCCCTACCTGTTTGGAACAGTGGTAACAGGAATAACCACACTCATAGAATGTTGAATACATACTAGATACGTTTACATACATTATCTTGTGTAATCCTCAAAATAATCCCACAAGATTAGCATTCACATCCCCATCTTCTAGGTGAGGAGACTGAGGTTCTGAGAGGTCCTATAGCCTGTTCAAGATCATTCACCGAGTGAGCGCATGTCTACCTATGCTCTATCCACAACATTACAAAAGTCTCAAGCTCCACAAAGACAGTGGGTCCAGATTCCCACAGCATCCCACAGCACTCGGGTGGATGACGGAAGGGGGTTTGTTTATTTTCTGAATATTAGAAGCACTGGCACTACAGCTGGGTGATGGACGACAGAGTAAGTTTGCTGAGAGAACCTGTTTGGACTCTGCTAACAGTAGCATGGTGCATGCATGTACACTCAGTCGTGCCCAACTCTTCATGACCCTGGGGACAGTAGCCTGTCAGGCTCCTCTGTCCATTGGGTACTCCAGGCAAGAGTACTGGAGTGGGTTGCCATGTCCTCCTCCAAGGAATCTTCCTGAACCAGAGATCGAACTTGCGTCTCTTATGTCTCCTGCGTTGGCAGGTGGGTTCTTTACCACTGGAGCACCACCTGGGAAGTCCTGCTAACAGTAAAGGTTTAGCAAAATATCCACACTGGGGAGAAATATAGTCACAACTGAGACCCATCTTGGTCCTCTTGGCCCCAAGGCCCCAAGGCTTTCTTCTCTCTCACCTTGCTGGAGAAAGAGATGAAACCCCTAGCCGAGTGGCTTCTGCCAAGTGAGAGTCTGGATGGACAATCACACACACACAGAGAAATATCCACATCACTCCCTCCCCAGCCAAGACGAAGAAGAGAGGGAACCAACTGAGAGACAGGCTCTAGAGAAGCCCTGTCCTGAGCAGCCCGGCACATCTGGGGCCCCCTCTTGTCTGGCTGGAGTCTCTGTGCCTTTCCCAGAGTCCCCGTCAGAGGTTTAGATGATCTATACCGATCCCCTGCTGGCTATGGCTTAGGCAGGGCTGTAGCTAACATGGCAGCTGCTTCCCTGTCCTTCCAGCGCTTTAGGTTGGAGAGAGAGCTGGAGCCCAGAGATGACCCAAGGACCTGCCAGATTTCCTCCCAGGCAGACCTCTGTGCGAGATAAAGTCAGGCAAGGCTGAGCCGCAGGACAGCAGCATAATAAATTCCCCCGGCCTCCTCCCAGGCTCATTGTTCTATTGCTGGAGTTGTTTTGAGTACGATCAAAAGGAAGGAAGAGCTCTGTGCTATCAGGCTGGGGAAGAAGGATGCTCTCCTGACCGCTCCTGTTGCCCTTGGCCACCCTCCTGTTAAATATGAGGAAATCGAAGGGCAGTGTGCAGCCTAACCTCGTCCTCACGGTGAGGCACCCGGCCCTCAGCGAGGCAGCACCCCATCAGAGCCCACTGACGGCCGCCGTGGTCATCCAGCCCTGGTCCTCTCACCCCGGCCAGCCCAGCCCTTGGGGTCCGAGCCCAGGGTCAGCGGCGTTGGGGAGGTGGGGGAGCCGGAAGTGGGCCCTGGAGTGGCTGCATTAGCTGTTGTTTACCCCTGGGGCTGAGAACTGAAGCTGTAAGGCCACAACCCTTGGAAATAATAGACCAGAAAAGGAACTTCCCGAGCTTGGCTGGCCTAGTGCCTATGGCTCAGACAGTGAATTGCTCAAGTTCTCAGGAAACATAGGCAGCTCCAGGATTTGTGGCCTTTCTTCTGCTCTGCCTGTGTTCACGGGGTGGTGAGCGCCTTCAGGCCCCACGACTGGATTCCTAGGGGGAGCTGGAGCAGAAAGCAGCATCTTCCTTCAGCCCCGGACTGAGGAGACAGGAAGGGCGGAGCCGAGGGTTCCTCCTCGCGGACCCGCGGGGCTCAGGGAGTGAGTCTTGGCCCCTCAGACGTTCTGCTCTGCCCAATGCCAGGGTCTGATTCCCCAGGTGCCTGGCTGCAGTGGGCTCGGTCACCTTTGTCTGGGCTGATGGCCATATCTGCACCATCAAAGGACCTCAACGGGAGAGGATGTCAATGTGTTTCCTCAACCAGAAAGGTGGTTTGAGTTCAGCCAGAGCAACCCAAGCAAACAAGCAGAAGCCTGTCAATGGAAAGCTGGGGGCTGCTGGGAGATCACACAACAACAAAATGAGAACCATTATCAGTCTCGGCCCGGCCCGAAGGAGGGACAGCCTTTGAAGCCACAGACAGGCTGAACAGAACTTTCCACCTGAGAGACGCTGGAGATGGGAGGTCAGGCTGCCTCCAGCCCCCGCAAAACCTGATCAAAGCCTCCTGCAGAAGGAAGGAGGCCCACAGCTGCAGCCCCACTACCCCCCCCACCCCCCGCACGGGGCCTCCCAGGGCTTTCTGAAGACAACCCGGCCGCCTTCGCAGGGGCCTGTGGGAAAACCCAGCACAGATGTGCTGTGCAGCCAAACCTCCGAACACTGTGAGTCAGGGGAAAGTAAACCCCTCAGCAGTCCTGAAAAGAAGAGGAAGGGAAGCAAAGCACACAGAAAATGCAAAGACCACCCACCTGATGAGCGCCCACCTTTTGGAAACAAATAGCTGCCAGCTTCCCAGGAGCACTTCTAAAAGAACAAACAGGCTAAACACACCACCTCAAAGCTCCGTGCACCAAGGGAATTGTGGGAAGCCCGGCTTCTTGTAAACATTGGAAGCTTAATTTAAAGTGCATTGGCCTCCGTGGTGCCTGTTCGAGGGTTTCCTTGCATCCGCTCTCCTCCCTGGCAACTGAGAAACAGCAAGAAGCCTAATCAGGGTGGGACAGAGTCCTATGTGGACGCCTTTAGTGTACCTCTCTCAGGCTGGATAGGGACATTCTGCCAGGAGGTGTTCTGGGGGCATCTTCTAGAAGGATCCGCGATGAGGGTAGCCCTGCCGGTCCTGCCTGGATTGGTCCCTCTGGGACAGCCTCACTGTCCAGGGACAGCCCACTCTGCCTGGCCTCATGGTTCTTGCCTTTGGAGAACCAGCACTTCACAGAACCCATAGTTTGATCTTTTCTGAAGCCGGGTGCAGCAGAGCAAAACCATCTCCACTATGTTCTCCTTCTCAAAAGACTGAGAAGGATTTTTTCTTTTCCTTTTTGGGGATGGGTTTGAAGTGGGGGCGGGGTGGTGGAGGAGGACAGTCATATGGAGGCCTTGTAGGTTTGGGGGGAAAAGAGGGAGTGTGTGGAGAACGTAGTTGCCCAGCAGTGCTGGGGGAAACTGAGATGAGATAGTTCCAGAAGCTCTGGTTTAACCAGCTGGCATTCTTTCCACAGTGGATGAATGAAGAGTAGACTAGACTAGAGGGCCTCAGGGAGAAGAAACAGAACAGAGGACAGCGGCATCTCTTCAGACCTATCTAGAGGCCAGATCCTAAAGAGGGGAGACAGTTGGGAGTTACCGATCGTCCACCCACTACCCACTAGGAGATCTATACCTTTTTATTACTTTGTTCTTGAGATGATTGGGATTGCCTCCATTTTACAAGCAGCAAAACCGAGATCCCAAAAGGTAACCGAGGCTCTGCTAGGACATACATGAAACTGCAGAGCCAGAACTGAGCCTCAGATGGCCTGGCTCCAAAGTCCTTAACCTTCCCCACTGTTTCCAGCCCTGCCCTGCCTCTCAGGGTTAGGCATGTGTTTGTCGATGCTACCAACTGAACACACACAGGCCTCTTTTACCCTGATCAAGAGGCATCCTTACAGGGTCTGGGTTATGGAAAAAAATTCTCCAAGGCACCAGTAAAATCCTGCTCTGGGGTGCAAGAAGACCTTTTTGGAAACACTTCCTGATAAAGTTGACAATGACCTCTCCAAAGCAAAAACAGAAGGGAACTAGATCAGTCAAAAGCAGAGTAGGTAGATAATAAAGCCTCACTGGGTCAGCTTTCTTCCAGGAAGCCAAAGCCCTCACAGGCTATCATTATGTCCTCATCCCCACGGCCCTGTCTGGAGGTGGTGGACACGTGTGGACAGTGGTCCTCATGTTAGGCATGCACAGTCTTGAGTACTAAATCCATTAGTTCTCCCTAAAGTAAACGGAGTACAGAGCCGAACTGGGAGCACAACCTCATTCCCCAAAGCTGTATGAGGTGCTGCTACCTTTAGTTGTGTCTCCTGCCTTGGCAATTAAAGCTAAGTTCTTCTTTGAGAGGTTTGGAGGGTCCAGGGATGAGGGGGGCACAGGTGAGGAAGGAGGCCTCACTTTGACCCAAACATAATGTAAGTCCCCCTTTGTTCGCCCATAGGCCCATTCTTTAACTTAGGCTTGGGCTCTTTAACTTAGGCTCATGTCCATCATTGATATTCACAGTCATGGGGCACAGAGGCCTGGGATGGGCCACTCACCAGACAATAAGCACCTCTGAAGATGAAGATGGGAAAATGGCATATGGGCTGACACTCATCCAGGAAGGCCTGCTGGACACAGGGGCTGTTGAGGCTCAGACAGCTGGAGAAGGGAAAGGGGATCTAATTGCAAGAGAGTCATCCCCCTTTGCTGGTTCATATCCAGTCATGTCATTTCTTGGCTTTAATAACATAGTCCAACCCAAAGGAAATCAGTCCTGAATATTCATTAGAAGAACTGATGCTGAAGCTGAAACTCCAGTACTTTGGCCACCTGATGTGAAGAACTGACTCATTGGAAAAGACCCTGATGCTGGGAAAGACTGAAGGCAGGAGGAGAAGGGGATGACAGGGGATTAGATGGTTGGATGGCATCACCAACTCGATGGACTTGAATTTGAGCAAGCTCCAGGAGTTGGTGATGGACAGGAAAGCCTGGCATGCTGCAGTCCATGGAGTTGCAAAGAGTCGAACATGACTGTGTGACTGGACTGACCTCACATTCCATTTCCGCTCTGGCCACACTAAGGAAAAGCTCCAATCATGTCATCTTTTTGCATAAACAGAAATCATTTGTAACTCACATGTTCACTGTGCTTTCCATAACCCACCCTCTGTGGGATTTTTCTCTCTTCACTATTGCTGAAAGCCATGCATGCTGTTAGTAAAAGCCTGGAGTAGTTCTTCAGTTGTGTGGGACTCTCCTGTGTACTAGGGGACTTTGTCCTTCCTGCCTCATCCATGAAATGCCAGGTGCATCCCCCAGTAACTGTAAGAAGCAGAACAGCCTGTAGGCAACGTTCCAAGCGCCCCTGGCTGAAGCCACCAGTGATGGAATCTCTGAAGATGGTGCACCAGATGCAGATACTAAGTTCTGCCACTGGCAAAGGCATCAGTCTATCTCCAGGGACACCCCCTTTCTCCCAGTGTAGGTTGCTTCCCTCCTTGGGGCCTCTGTCATTGTGTGACTCCTTCTAGGACCCCAATTCTTATGTCTTGCTCCTCGCCTAATTTCTGTGCAGGGATTCCCCCCAAATTTTTGAGCTGCAGACCTGTGGGGGCCATGGAGTTTCAGCAAGGGGTTCCTCCCTCTGTACCCTACACCAAATAGGGGCTATAGCCTGAATCAACAGTATGAAAAATTCAGGTTAATTTGCAAGGGTCGTCAAATTTCTAGCAGTTCTTTACATTGTCTGTTTTCTTGGTTACTGAAGTTCAGCAACTGCTATGAGAAGAGACCTGCCTGCATTGTGATGTTGTTCGTAGCTGAGTCGTATCCGACTCTACGACCCCATGACCTGCAGCACTCCAGATTTCCCTATCTTTCACTGGTTCCCAGAGTTTGCTCAAACTCATGTCCACTGAGTTGGTGATGTTATCCAACCATCTTGTCCTCTGTTGCCCCCTTTTCCTCCTGCCTTCAATCTTTCCCAGCATCAAGATCTTTTCTGATGAGTCAGCTCTTTGCATCAGGCGGCCAAAGTATTGGAGTTTCAGCATCTGTCCTTCCAATCAATATTCAGGGTTGTGATAGCAGTTTTCAAACTGGGATCCAAGGAACCCCTCAGAGAGGCCCTGAAGGGGGAAGGTTCAGGATGAAACCAGAAGAGATGGGGACCCCCATCTGCCCCCTGCACACTCATGCACATGCGTGCACACACACATACACACACACACACAACTAATTCATCCCCTTCCTTTGCAACCAGAGCAACTCTGTTTTCATCACTCTTGCACACTGGGCTTTCTAGTAAGATTTTATTTGAAGAAAGGACTCTGCTGGGTAGGAGGGTGGGGCAGTGTTTACAAGCAACGACTGAGGACAAAGTACAGGTACTGCAGCCATCTCCTTGCCAGTGTTCAGTGGAGCACAGTGGGACATCTGTCACAGTCCCACTTGTGTAAACCATGAATAAGCTGTGATGTGTGACTGACATGATGGCAAGCAGCTGCTCCATCCAGACCCACGACATGAGCAAGTTGGGTTAGTTTCCCAGATGCCTGAAGTCCATCAGGCTCTTGGAAGTAAAAAATGAACTTGTACATTAGCGGGTCCTATGGTCAATGCAGACACAGTGTCAATGTATACATATGTATATGTATACATTGTGTATACATATGTGGTGCAACATTTACTGCTGTGGGGGGGTGGGAGGGGATGGGGTGGGCAGGGAACTCCAGCCCTCCCAATGCACCAAAGTTCCCAGAGCAGGGGTTTACTGCTGTGGGGGGTGGAGGGGATGGGGTGGGCAGGGAACTCCAGCCCTCCCAATGCACCAGAATTCCCAGAGCAGGGGTTTACTGCTGTGGGGGTTGGGGGGGGGGAGCGTGGAGTGGGCAGGGAACTCCAGCCCTCCCAATGCACCAAAGTTCCCAGAGCAGGGGTTTACTGCTGTGGGGGGTGGGGGGGATGGGGTGGGCAGGGAACTCCAACCCTCCCAATGCACCAAAATTCCCAGAGCAGGGGTTTACTGCTGTCGGGGGTAGGGGGCGTGGGGTGGGCAGGGAACCCCCAGCCCTCCCAATGCACCAAAGTTCCCAGAGCAGGGGTGGTCACTTGGGGCCCATTCTCGTCTCCTTTAGTTTCTACGCAAATGAGCCTTTGCCCTTGTGGCTGGTGCTTTCTGCCCAGACCCTCAGAGGACACGGTTTGCCCTCAGGCAGCCTGGGCCTAGAATAACGAGAGGGGGCAAAGCAGGACGCTGAGCTGGTAGTTAGGTGGCCGTTTATGAGTCGGTCCTGCCTCATCCTGGACAGGGTTATCTTTCACTCCCCCACCTGCACACACCCAGAGAGCCTCTCTCTCGTGGTCAAGGACCACTGCTAGGTTTCCAGCCATATCAGGACCAAGCAAGGTAAAACAGCCAGCACAGGTTGGGGCATAAGACCTAAAATGTGATTAAAATTAACCCAGGGTTCATCATGCTGCATTTGTAATAAACTAGCTTTGTGGTTTTTGCACCCTCTGACAATAATATTTGTGGAAATTCCTCGGCTGAGGCTCCATCCTCCCAGTTTGGTTTCAGACAGGGCAGCAAATAAAGAAATTCTCTAAGCCTGCTTGTTAGCACGTGAGACTCAGGCAGGAAATCGGGAGGGCCGCCTTTGTCCCTGCTTTGGCTCTACTGTCACACGTACTTTTAAAAAGCCACCTTCCCAGCACTCAGGCTCGGGGCAAATGCGACAAAACAGATGGCAAACCTCTCTGTTACATGAATGTCCCATTAGAGGAGTAGGGGAAACAATGGCAAGCAGACCCAGGCCTGTCAAGTGTATGACTGAGCCTGTTGGAATGTGGCTCTGTGTGTGTGTGTGTGTGTGTGTGTGTGTGTGTGTGTACACATGGGAACCTAAACACACTTGGCTCTGAGTTCCTACGTGCCGGGGGTATGCTGAGTGAGCAAAAAGCTTCACGTGTGTCTGAGAGGGTGACAGGGAGCCCCCAGACGCTTAGCTGCTCAGATTTCTAGATGGGGAGAGGCAAGGGGAAGTTTTGAGAATGGGAGGGCAGCTGTGTGTGAACACACGTCTCCATTTGTGTGCGTCAGGGGAAACTGAGGGGAAATTCTGCGTTCGGGTGTGCTAGCCCTCATGGCGGGTGTGCGTGCATTCAAGCGTGCCGAGGGGAGGCTGAGAGAAAGTTTTGCGAGTTTTGAAAATTCTCAGAAAAAATCTGGCAACTGCCCATACCACAGGTTGGTACACATTCAATGCTTGTGAAGCTCATTTCCTGTACTAGTTACCAGCCCTTGTTTATACAGGACACAAAATATGATTTACAGCAAAAGCTCCAGGTGTCAGAGGTGAGTCAAGGGACAGTGTATTTCCAGAGGATAGGGAAGGGAGGGCAGTCTCTGCCAATGCCTTTTGAAGCAGTGAAATCAACTTTCAGTTTTAAAATCCATGGTTCCCACCTTTATAGGCTTGAAAGGGAGAGATGATTGAACTCAACTCTTAAAATTAATGCCATCCTGCATCATTGCTCTGAAGCCATTTTAGCACCCAATCTGCTCAGCCAATAGCAGCACGGCGTTCTTGTGTGTTTATGTGTTTTTAAGCTCGGCTGTCTGGCTTCACTCTGAGCCTCAGTTTGGGAGCCCAGCTCCAGAACCTGTTTATGAGCTATTTCACTCGGCTTTATTCTGACTCAGCTTTGTTTGTTGGCACAGAGGGTAGCGCCTAACTTCAGCACTCTGTTCTTTGCATGGGGATCCCAGACCACAGAGGGTCCTCGGGCTGCTCCACAGCCAAGTTGAGGAGTTTGCACCATCACCTCGTGGGGTGCATGTGGGCAGGCATTTCTGAACACCTCAACGTGGGGAGACACGGCACTCTACAAACTCCTTGGTGTGCGGCTTTCTCAGAGTCTGTCTTGCCAGAGTGTTCATCCATGTGGCACCCAGCTTGTAACAAACTTTCAGTGGCCACTAATTAACCATGGTGCATTCCATTCTGTTCAAGGGTCATGAAGTCATGACCAGAGACAACAGAGCCAATATCACTCGCTCATCAGCCCAGCTCAGGACCTTGCTAGATCAGGTGTCCTGAACACCTGCATGGTTTCCTGATATATCCATGTGGCAGTCATGAGCCTCTGTTCTTTCTCTAGTTTAGAGTAGAGGGAAGCAGGAACAAAAGTCTCCCAGCTGTAGGGCTCCAGGGAGCAAAGAGCCCAACCCTATCAGGAGACCAAGTCTAGGCAAAGCACAACTTTGAGGATTACACCCACAACTTTGGTCCTGGTGGAAGTGAAGAATACCAACCAGGGAATGTGGTAGGAGGCTCACCGAAAAGTGGAAGCCAGAGAACCATACTTTATCCTTTATCAAGCCAAGATCTAAGTCCTGCTTAAGGCTCTTCCTGAGTCCCTGTGATGGTGGGACCCAAAGATGCTGATGGGAGCATTTCCCAGGCTTTACACTGGTTCAACTTGGGACTTACTTCAGTTGTTCATGATGATAGGAATTTGCTTTATACTTCACCTGGCTCAGTTGGAGCCCCTCCATCATCCTCAGGCAATTCACAATCTCTAGTAAGCTGGGAGTGGACGTCCCAGGTGCCTCTAGTAGTAAAGAAGCTGCCTGCCAATGCAGAAGACACAAGAGACTCCAGTTTGATTCCTGAGTTGGGAAGATTCTCTGGAGGAAGGCATGGCAGCCCATTCCAGTATTTTTGCCTGGAGAATCCCATGGAGAGAGGAGCCTGGCGGGCTACAGTCTATAGGGGCGCAGAGCTGGACACAACTGAAGAGACTTAGTACTCACTTAGCATGCAGTGAACTGGGAGACCTCTGAACAACAACAGGACTCTAAAGATTGTGACCCATGACTCCTTAGTGAATTCTGCAATCCTTTGAGGCACTACCTAAAGTTCAAGGAGGAGCTTGCCAAGGAAGAGGGACCTGGGGACAGCAGTGGAGATGGAGATGTGGGTACAGATCATTATTCTTTACAGGAATTCTCAGATCTTGTCTGCTGGAGGTCTTTTACAGGGAGTTGACCTTCTGTGCAAGTTAATGTGGCAGTCTGTTGAGCTGTGATTCTGTTCAAGGCCCAGTATAACCAAGAAGATGAAGGGGGAAGGAAGGGAGGGGAGGGGATATTCCAGGTCACAGCCACTGCAGCCCGGGGTAACATCCTTCCTTGGGTAGAAGTGTCTTCACCTGTGAAATGGGAGTATAGTTTTCTCAGGGCAAATGCTTTGAACCCGTAACTGAGTGGTCAGATTGTTAGCTTTGTTCTCTTTTGCCACTGGTTAAGTGAGCATAAAGACACTTCCCTAGAAAGCAATATTTGCAAGAAGCCTAGTATGGTGTGGGAACTGAGTGGATCCTAAATCTGTCTCCTCTTGTCCTGTGAGTGGAATGGCCGCCCCATAGTTCTCCAGCTGAGGGGTCAGCAAACTTTTACTATGAGGAGCACATAGCAAATATTTTCAGCTTTGCAAACCATACCATCTCTGCCATGGTCACTAAAGGAGCCATAGAAAATATGTAAACAAGTGGGCATGACTGTCTTCCAATTCAAGTTTATTTGCACAGTCAGACTGAGGACCCGACCTGATCCATGGGCTATAGTTTGCTGACCCCTGCTTTAGTTCATGGTAGATGTCCAGCAAACACTTGGGAAATTAACCTGTTGAAGATAAGTGAGTAGGGATCTCTCTGTCCATCCAGATCTTTGATTTGAATGCTGTTTTCACAGGCCCAGGTTATGTGTTCCTACCGTGGGGTCAGAGCGGCAAGACCCTCACCTCCTCTTCACTCCCCTCCTCCAACTTTGAGAGACCACAGGCTCATTCAAACCCACCTCCATAATGGAGAGCAGCATTTGTGTGCCTTCCAGGATTTGCTTGCCTACCCCTCCCCACCTAGGGCCTTTCCCTTCCATCCCGTTTGTGGGACACACAATTTATAATCTCCTTAAAGCCCAAGAAGCCAGGTCTCTGATTCATGTAGATTAAAATCAGCTGCAACCTATTAATGGCCCAGAGCCCAAGACAGATTTTAGGAAACAAAAACACTGGACCAAATTAGACTGAACTGGCCTCTGTCTCCAGGGGAGGGAGGTGGGGTAGGAGGCTGGGGGTGAGGGGAGTGGCCATGTGGTTTTAATTAATTTGGATTCTCTTCCTGAAGCTAATTCACCCAACACAAAGCATGTGCAGCACCATGGAAGCAGGCAGCCATGGAGCTGGGCTCTCCCTGGTGCAGCCCCAGGTCCTATTGGGGGACTGGGGCTGGTTGTGTGTCTGTAATTAACAGGTTTCAAAGTGGTTATTTTGGAAAAGAGAATTTCAGTGGCGCGTTAAAATCCTTTCATCAGCCATCAGCCAGCGTCCCAAGGCCTTTAGCAAGGCCCTGGCCACTTATGGCTTCAGAGAGCTTTGAATTCCCAGGGTCTTGTTTGAGAATGTGGAGGCTTTTGCCATGGGTTTTATTAGGCTGATGGTTACCATGATTTTCATTATGTTGTTTGGTTACTGGGATCATAAAAATGCTTCTCTCTTCCTAGAGTACCTAAGAACATAAAAAATAAAAGAAAAAGAAGAGCGCCTGCCTTTATAGAAGTTGCATCACATACAAAGCTAATACTCCCTCATGAGAAAGAGCTGGCTGTGCCTCTGGGTGGGTGGAGGGTGGGTGGAGGGTAGGCAGAAATCATGAGGCTAGGAAGAGGCAGGAAGGGTGCCCGACGCACCCCGTCCTGACCTCACATCTGAGGAAACTGAGGCCAAGAGAGATGCCTCCTGCTGGACTCTGTGTCTCCAATGCTCAGTCCAGTGTTCTTTTTCCTCCTGGTGGCATCAAGGCTGTGAACAAGAGTTGCAGAGGTAGATGCAGAAGTAGAGAAGGAGTCTGAATTCTTTTAGGCTGGTGCTTCAGGACACTTCTGAGAGTAAAAGGAAATGGTCGGAGTCACATGCAGCTTAAAATAAAGCGCCCAGGTGTATAGGGAACTGATCTGGGCCAGTGCTGTGTGTTCTGATGGTGCCTCTGGGGGTGCTGGGGCGGGAGGTGCACTCCTCGGGCTGCAGTAGCTGCATGGAGGCCCTGGAAGGAGAGGGGAGTCACTGGGGCTCTCACTTGGCACCCACAGCCTTGGGCTGTGGGAAGAAGGGAAATAGGTACCAAATCCCACAAGCCACAGAGATGATTTCTTGCCGCTCTGAGTACAAAACCTCTGAAACCTGGTCAAGCTCCCAGAATCACCATATGTGGCAACAGGAACTTCGGTTAAGCCCGCGTTATCTGATAAATGGAACCCCAGCCTGGCTTTCCTTCCTATTTTGATGGTGGCTACCTTCCAGAGTGTTCTTTCATGGGGGACACGAAAAATAGTCTGGGAGAATTTCTATGAAATAACCTCTGTTACTCCAGAGCAGCAGCCCTGGCTTTCAGGAGGACATGAGTCAGACCTTCATCCACATGAAAGCTATGATGGCATGTTCAGAGAATCGTAGAGTATCAGAGCTGGGAAGGAAATGCAAGTCTAGCCAGCCCATTTTACAAATAGGGAAACTGAGGTCTGAAGCCGGGGTCGGGTCCAGCCCATGGTTTCTGACTATCAGTTTGCTCAACAATAACATTCCTCACCAGGCCACAGTTCCCCTTTGTCTTGATATTTTTGTTCATTCGTTTAATATTTACTGATTATCCCCTATGAGCCAGACACTTTAAGGTGCATTAATTTTGTTTCTTTAAATTTTTTGAGATGGAATAAAAGACGTACATTTCTGTGGAATACAGTAAAGAAGGAACGGAAAATCTTCCCCCCTCCCAAGTTCAGGTTTTAGGAAAACTTTGTGAGCCTGGGCACCCTTGGGAAACACCTGCTGGGCTGGATGTGCCTTTTAGATGGCCTAGTAATATCGCTGTTACGTAAGGATGGATTTAACTAGGCTGCCTCCACTTGCAGTCACCACCTAGGCAGCCTAGCCCAAAGGATTCTGGGAGTGACAATCATCAGGGATTCTCTGGATCCAAGTTTGAGCCGATGCTTTGGGGAACCCAAGCCAGTTGAAGGAATACGGATTATAGGGGTCCCTTGGTCTGTTTCCCATCATTCTCATATAATTTGCTTGTCAGTCCTTTGCATTTGTTTACCTCTGTGTGAGTAACTCCTCGATTGTAAATCAGAGAACTTGGCACTGAGGTTTGGATCATCTGTGATCCTTAACTTTCCCAAGGCAGAAGAAATTTTAACAAATCTCTTCTCTCACGATGTAGTATCCAAATCATGGATGCATTGATCTGTGTAGAGGAAGCCAAGTCTGAGCCCCCCACCCCCACTACACTCACCCTGAGCAGTCATGCACACATTCATTCACTGATTCATGGATTCATTCAACAAATATTCAGTGAGCAATTAGGTGCCAGACTCCATTCTAGACGATGGAGATACAGAGTGGAAAAAGACAATGTCCCTCCTTACTCTGTTTACATCTTGTGGGGGGAGGCAACAAACAATAAGCCAAATATATATGTCTCGTATATACTATATATATAACACACACACATACATACATGAACTAGTGATAAGAGCCTTGAAAAAAGTAAAGCACGATGAAGAAACAGGGGGTGAGGGGGATACTTTTACACACAGAGGAGTCAGGAAGACCTCTCTGAAGAGGTGACCTTTGGGCAAGGGTTGAATGAAGAGCATTCCAGGCAAAAGGAATAATAAATATGAAGACCTGGGAGAAGGACCAGTGGGATGTCTTGGGGAACAGCCAGGAAGTCAGGCTGGAGCAGAAGGAGCAATAGGGATGTCAAGGGTACAGAAGGTCAGAGAAGTGAGCAGAGCTCAGGTCAGGGAAGACCTCACATCTGTTCTGAGCACTATGGGATATCTTTGGAGCAGGAGAGTGATGCTGCAGAGATGTACACTAGAGGGCCATAGAGAAGCTGACAGAGTGATGATGGCACAGCTCCGGTTAAACGTTTGCATTCAGACCCATGGCAGGTGGGTCTTCAGGCACCTCAAGGGCGGTGCCTGAAGTGGAAACCTTGGAAGAGAGCTACATGTTTCAACAGGGTGAGGCTGGGCCTGGGAGCTCACTACCTCTCTACCAATTAGTCTTAAGCCCCAAAAAAGGAAATGGTGCTGTTTAAATAGCAGGGTTGGGATCCGTGAGTCAGAGAACTCTCAGTCCATCAGGTCATCCCCAGTTAGGCTCTGGAAAATTGCTGATACTCAGGCCCCCAGTGGGGAGTTTGGCTGCAGACCTGGCCTTTAGGGGATTGGGCTTTATTTCTGGCTGACTGTATATTGTCTGGTCAGTTTCATTCCCAAGCCCTTCACTTTGCAAAATGCAGGTGACTTAACTGGAGAGCAGAGGGAAGAGGGAAAAGGCATGAACTGTGGTTTCAGTCAGCCCTGGGTTGCAATTTTTGCCTCCATGCTTAACAAACTTTTGGAAATGCCACTGAATCTGCTACAACTACACTATCCAATACAGTAGCCACCATCATGTGTGGCTACGTACATTTAAATCTTAAGTTTAAATCAATTAAAATGATATGAAATTTAAAATTTAGTTCCTTAATCCCACTGGGCACACTTCAAGGGCTCAATAGCCACGTGGAGCTGGTGACTATCATGGTATTGGACAGTGCAGACATAGAACATTTCTGTCATGGCAGGAAGTTCTGTTGGACAGTTTCACTTCCTTGAAAAAGAACTAACCCGTGAGAAATGAACATGTTAACATGCATAAAGCACAGGGTGCTTCTGTCTCATCATCAGATCAGATCAGCCGCTCAGTCGTGTCCAACTCTTTGCAACCCCATGAATCGCAGCATGCCAGGCTCATATCCATACATGACCACAGGAAAAACCATAGCCTTGACTAGACAGACCTTTGTTGGCAAAGTAATGTCTCTGCTTTTGAATATGCGATCTAGGTTGGTCATAACTTTCCTTACAAGGAATAAGCGTCTTTTAATTTCATGGCTGCAGTCACCATCTGTAGTGATTTTGGAGCCCAGAAAAATAAAGTCTGACACTGTTTACACTGTTTCCCCATCTATTTCCCATGAAGTGATGGGACCGGATGCCATGATCTTCGTTTTCTGAATGTTGAGCTTTAAGACAACTTTTTCACTCTCCACTTTCACTTTCATCAAGAGGCTTTTTAGTTCCTCTTCACTTTCTGCCATAGGGGTGGTGTCATCTGCATATCTGAGGTTATTGATATTTCTCCCAGCAATCTTGATTCCAACTTGTGTTTCTTCCAGTCCAGCATTTCTCATGATGTACTCTGCATATAAGTTAAATAAGCAGGGTGACAATATACAGCCTTGACGAACTCCTTTTCCTATTTGGAACCAGTCTGTTGTTCCATGTTCAGTTCTAACTGTTGCTTCCTGACCTGCATACAAATTTCTCAAGTCAAGGCTATGGTTTTTCCAGTGCTCATGTATGGATGTGAGAGCTGGACTGTGAAGAAGGCTGAGCGCCGAAGAATTGATGCTTTTGAACTGTGGTGTTGGGGAAGTCTCTTGAGAGTCCCTTAGACTGCAAGGAGATCCAACCAGTCCATTCTGAAGGAGATCAGCCCTGGGATTTCTTTGGAAGGAATGATGCTAAAGCTGAAACTGCAGTACTTTGGCTACCTCATGCAAAGAGCTGACTCATTGGAGAAGACTCTGATGCTGGGAGGGATTGGGGGCAAGAGGAGAAGGGGACGACAGAGGATGAGATGGCTGGATGGCATCACTGACTCGATGGATGTGAGTCTGGGTGACCTCCGGGAGTTGGTGATGGACAGGGAGGCCTGGCATGCTGTGATTCATGGGGTCGCAAGGAGTCGGACACGACTGAGCGACTGATCTGATCTGACTAGATGAACATCCCCGTTAACCGTCTGCTGACTTATCGAGACCCAAATTTGGAATCTCCAATCCTGCCATGCTTAGCATGACTGAGATCATGGCTTCGTGATGAGTACTGGAGCTTTTAGCCATTTTGAAGGGTTTGAGTACAGTCAGGGATGTGAAGTTCTAATGAAACAAGTGGGCAAGTTGCTCTGATACTCTGAAAGCAGTCGTGTCTGGGTTCCCCTAGCCCTGGGCCCCCACTTCCTTGCCTGAATGCTCCTTCTCAGGGTGCAGCCTGCAGGGAGAGGCTCTCAAGCAGCCCTTCTGGTATCTTAGCCTCCAATCAGTCTTCTTTTTTCTACTTGGGGGCTTTGTTGTTGTTGAACGTTTATTAACTGCAGGCATTTGGTGGATGGAAGTGGGTTTGCCTGGGGCTGGAAGGAAGTTATTTGCCAGGCCAGGAGAAGGTGTGGTTTCAGAGTTGAAGCTGGAATCCCCTTCACCTGCTTAATGCATTTCAAGGGAGATTTGCTTTCAACTCCCAAATTACCTGCTTGGATTTCTAGACCTGAGATCCTATCTCCCCTGGCTGTTTTCTTTCATTTCCGATAAGAAAGACAAAGAAAAAATTAAAGAGTGAGAAGCTCAAAAACAATAGTCTCCTGCTCTTTTAAATTAAATTGCACACAGTGAGTGATTTTTTTCACTGTCTACTGTCAGGGTGACAGGAGAAGGGCCTGTGCAAGTACTCAGAACCTCTGCTTTTGGGGACCCAGGGGAGAAAGTACAGCTGGGCTTCTACAGAAAACTCAGGGAACAGTATAGACTTACTGTGTCCAGTGGGACTTTCTAAATCTCCCCCCTGCAAGCTGTTCCACCTGCAACTTTCTCTTAAGTGATAGCAGCTCCGACCCTTGGGCTGTTTACGACCCAAACCTAAATGGAGTCAAACCCCGACTTTCTTTCACACCCCACGTCCAAGGTGCTGGAACATGTTATTGGCTTTACTTTCAAAATCTGTCCAGAATCCACCCAATTCTCATTATCCCCTCTGCCAGCATCCTGGTCCAAGCCACCACAATCTCTTCTCCAATCACCTGTGATAACCTCCTACCAACCTCCCTCTTTCCACTTCCCACTAACTGGCCCACATACTTCTACTTGCCTTGAAATGTATTCTCAACATACTCTGCTCCAAATCCCCAAATGGCCCACAGTGAGTCCCATCCCATTGAGAGTAAAAAGCCAAAGTCCTTCCAGTGGCCATGGGAGCCCTGAAGAATCTCACCCATGCTAATGCTGACCTTTCCGCCCTCCCCTCTCCCCCTTGCTCATTCATCTCCAGTCACCCTGGCCTTCTTGCTTTTCTCAAACACACAAGATATGTGCCCAGGTTGGGGCCTTTGCTGCAGCTGTTCCCTTACCTCTTCAAGTCTTCACTAAAATGTCACCTTCTCACCAAAGCTCCCTCTGATCACCTGGCTCATCTCAAATTCTCCTCATACCCCCTTGCACTCCCACCTGTTTTGAGCTGACTCAGCCTCCCCTCCTTAACACTTATCACTCTCTAACCTACTACAGTCTCCCTTCTAGGATTCCCCATGGATACCCAAGTCCACAGATCTGCAGGGTTTGCTTCCGCAGAGAGATGACTGTGCATCATTTGGGTGTTGGTTTTATTATTTTTCTCTCTTCTCATTTCTAGAATTGTCATCTCCATGAAGGTAGGGACCCTGCCCTGTTGAGTTTGCTTCCAGGCACTGGGCTCAGAGCCTCTCTTTTTCTCCCACCAATAACTCCCTCTTGGAGATGTGTGCTGTTCAGGGAGCCTGACCTGAGAAGACTAGAGCTGACTTGAGCCCCAAGTATTGCCAGGCAAAAAAAATCCAATAGGTCAAGGCTACAAGGAGGGTTAAACTCATAAAGGAAACCCTGATAAGTTTAAGTTCAGAAGAAACAGAGCTAGAAGGAACTGTCCCCAAGGTCATGGAGGGTAAGTGAGCAAGAAGTTGCCTAAATGATGGTATGACTATGAGCAAGGAGACAAAGAAGAAGGGAGAGGAGAGGGAGAGGGAAAGAGAGATGAAGTAGAAAGAGAAGAAAAAGAATCAACAAGGCTATCAGCTCTCACACGTTTTGCTCACGTGTGTGCTGTGCTTAGTCACTCAGTCGTGTTCGACTCTTTACAATCCCGTGGACTATAGTCCACCAGGCTCCTCTGTCCATGGGGATTCTCCAGGCAAGAATACTGGAGTGGGTTGCCATACCTCCTCTAGGTTTTGCTCTTAAGGACCCCTTTATACTTAAAACCTGTTGAAGCCCCCCAAAAGCCTTTGTTTCCATGTTTGCATCTGTTGATAAATCCAGGGGTAACCAGCCTCCTGGATAGTCCCCAGTGATCCTTATCGCCCAGCATTCATGCCCTTGTGTGTTGAATGAGGGCTGGTCTGTGTGGCTGCGGAAATGGCAGAAGTGAGGATATGTGACTTCAGCTGGCTTCAGAGGCTAGGCCTGAAAAAGGGCTACAGGTTTCTACTTGGTCTCTTCTACTGGCCACTCCAGAGAAAGCCAGTTGCCGCATTTAGAGGACACTGAGAGAGACCTATGTGAAGAGGAAATGAGGCCCCTCACAATGGCCAGACACAACTGGCCAGGCTTGTGAGTGTACTACCTCAACAGCAAATACCCTAACCCTGGTCAGGCCTTAAGGGTACAACCTCTCAAAAGACCCTGAACCAGAAGAGCCCAGCCAAGCCACTCCTAAATTCCTTATCCGCAGCAACTCTAAGGGGTAACAAGTGATGGTTGTGTGTTTGGGGGTGGGGGGAGTTATATTTATTTTATTGAAGTACAGTTGATTTACAATATTGTGTTCATTTCTCCTGTACAGCAAAATGATTCAGTTATTCACATATATACACATACTCTTTCATATTCTTTCCCATTACGGTCTATCCCAGGATTTTGACTGTAGTTCCCTGTGCTGTGTGGTAGGACCTTGTTGTTTATCCTTTCTCTATACACTAGTTTCTATCTGCTAATTCCAAACTCCCAATCCATGCCTCCCCACCCTCCCACCTCTTGGCGACCATAAGTCTGTTTTCTGTGCCTGTGAGTCTGTTTCTGCTTTGCAGATAGGTTTATTTGTGTCATATTTTAGATCCCACATAGAAGTGATATCATATGGTATTTGTTTTCCTCTTTGTGAGTCACTTCACTTAGTGTGATAGTCTCTAGGTCCGTCCACGTTGCTGCAAATGGCATTATTTCATTCTCATTTACGGCTGAGTAGTATTCCATTCTGTATGTACCACATCTTCTTTATCTGTTTAGTGACCATTGTTGTTTTACGCCACTAGGTTTTGGAGTATTTTGCTATGCAGCAATAGATATTTAAGTCATTTACCATATTAAAAACTAGAACAGAAAACTTAAAAAAAAAAGTTGTAGATACTCAAATGTAGGTGTTTTGATATATACTTACATAATAAATTCCAGCCACGGGCATTAGTTTCTGCAAAAATCTCCTAATCAGTATTGTGTTAATGCTTATTTGTTAACCATTTAACATGGATTTATTTATTAATTAACAAAAATCCAAAACTTTATTCATTTGTTTAAAACTTTAAAATAGCAAATCTTACTGTAAAAATAGCTGTGTTTTCCAAAACAAAACAGAACAAAATTTAATGAGAAGGACAGTGTTTTACGTTTTTGCAAATCTCTTTAATGTCTGGCTTAATAGAAGACAGCTGGATTCTCATATCTACTTCTGCATTCAATCAGCAGTGATAATATTGTTTTGGTTGAAGTTTATGAAGGAAACCCAGCCTCACATAGATACGAAGCTGGAAAAGGGAGGAATATTTTTAATAGTCTTTTCAGATAATTGTAGATATTCTTCTTTGACACTATACCAGAACTCGATAAATGGTCGTTTATTAAAGGTTACTTGCAGTGTGGAATCTGAAACTATCTCAATGAACCCTTTGTACTCAGTTTCATTAAAATCTGTTTGGTCTGTGTTGCACTGAATGGATCTTTTGCCCATGCATGATTTTGTAATCTATGCATGGTCATTTGGAAAATATTGCTTCACTAAGTTATGCGGATCTGAATCTGATCTACTTCATGATGAAAACTAAAAATTCACATTTGTTGATATCACCACTGATCTTATCTGAAACCTAAGTACTGAAACAGTATTAAGCTCACTGAGACAGATACAAGATTTCAGAAATTTTAACTTTTGCTTGAAAGTTTTTATTTTGACAACAAGCACTGTCAATTATCTTTCTTAAAATGACAAGTTCAGATTGTTTCTTTTGGAGAAAATGACTGTCAAATAACCAAGTCTGAATAACCGTGGTAATTCAGTCCTTTCAAGCAAACATGTATTTCATGAAAGTGGCTAGTTCAACTCACAACTCAGCTGCTCTCACAAATGCTTTTTCTCTGAACAAACAATTGTACCTCAGAAAGCACCAGAAACGCCTTATGCTGACTTTCTAGTTTGCTACGCATAATACTCAAAAGACTGGGACTTTGGGCAAGATTTCATAAAATTAATAATTTTTACTGCTCCATCTCAGACACGCTTAAGTGAAATTGGTTTCTTATTTTTTTTTGGTCCGACTTTGTGGCAGTGAAGAATATGACAATTTTACCCAAATGTCAACACTGTGAAGCAGACAAATAACATCTTGGAATTATGAACATAGTTTTGACCTTGCAAACACCTTCTTAGGGTCTCAGGGACCCCAGGGGTCCATAGACCTCACTTGGAGACCCATTGTTTTAGAGAAATGGATGCTGTTTCATCACTTACAGCATTTGTCGGTGAGCGTGCTACATGCTAACACATGCGTGCACCAGGTCCTTGTGCCAGACTTGATGGCCACCATCTGTTACACAAACTGGAAACACTGTTAGATGTTTGTTAGATACATAGCTTGTTAGATACCAGCTTACTCTTGTGGTTAGAGTAGATACGAGAAAGGTTCTTTATATAAGGGAGGTTAGGGTATTTTTATGTTTCTGTTTGCCCCACTTATGAAAGGTTGTGTGGATGGTAGGAGAAAGCTGCCGCTGCTGCTGCTAAGTCGCTTCAGTCGTGTCCGACTTTGTGCGACCCCATAGACGGAAGCCCACCAGGCTCCCCTGTCCCTGGGATTCTCCAGGCAAGAACACTGGAGTGGGTTGCCATTTCCTTCTCCAATGCATGCAAGTGAAAAGTGAAAGTGAAGTCGCTCAGTCGTGTCCGACTCTTAGCGACCCCATGGACTGGAGCCCACCAGGCTCCTCCGTCTGTGGGATTTTCCAGGCAAGAGTACTGGGGTGGGGTGCCATTGCCTTCCCCGAGGAGAAAGCTAGGCTCTGAGAAATTCCTTGGACGATCAGGGTGGTATAATTAAGGTAAATGAGGAAGCTAACACCTGCAGCCCTTTCTTTATAATGCTTTTCTTCTCTCCCTTTCATCCAGTGAGCTGTAAAAACTCAGTGCACTGCAGAGGCATCCTTTTCAGAGCAGTAGGGTCCTTCAAGCTCCAGACTTAAAGCAGGCAAGAGGGCTCACTCCCTCTGGCAGGACCACGAATCAGGACAAGAGAAGCAGCAGGCCCGAGGGGCTACATTGGTTCTAAAGGTCAGGGCACCCGTGAGGATTTGGTCGCCATGGAAAAGCTGACAAGCCGGCCTCTCCTAAAGTCCTCAGCATTTCCACAAGTGGACTTAGAGCAAGGCAGGGAACGATGGGGTTATTTTTCAGTCCGTTTCAGTTCAGTTTTTCACTGCAGACACACAGAGTAGGTTTGAACCCACACCTGACTGGGCCCAGCTCTTTGGTGAGTGATGTGTAACTGTTCTGTCTGTGATCATGGGCCCCACTGGCAGGGGAGAAACAACCAGCAGTTGTGTCCGGAGCCCTGGGAACTGGAGACCTTTCCACATCTGTTTGCCTAGTCGGGGGTGGGAGGAAATCACCAAAACCCTCCAGAGCTGAGCCGGAGCCGGAGGTGGGGGTGGGAGCACAGAAGGGCTTAAGCCGCTGGCGACCCCGGGTCATATGACCACCCCGTGGTCCTCCCCCAGCCCCTTTGATCCCCTCAGGTGCCCAACACTCAGCCTTTTCATCATCCCCTAGGTCAGCAGGATCAGGTTTATGTGAGTTGACCAGAAAGCTTATCAAACGAAGGCAGAAGCAGGTGTTTGAAAACCTCCTCCTGCTAAAAGCTGGGTTGAACGAGGTTGTCGATGTGGCCAAGGCCAGGGTCCCTCACTAATTGCGTTTTCTTTCCTGTTCCCTTTTCCTCTCTTTCTGCTTTGGAACCCCTAGAGGTCTTTGGGAATCAGTCACTAAAACAAACCACTCCAAGAGCTGGGGATAGGGAAAAACAAAGCTAAATCAGGGTGTCCTTGTTGGTAGCTTGAATCGACCGTGATGGGGACAGTTGCATCATGGAAGTTAATAGGCTACAATGCAGACTCTCTTCCCTCCAAAATCAGCTGTTAAACATTTACCAGCTTTCACTGTGGAGACTGTTGCTCAAAGTATGATTCACAGAGCAATTGTATCTGAATTTCCCAGGGAAAGAAAGAAGGTAAGGGTGTTGCTATTTAAATGCAACCTGAACTCACTGAATCAAATTCTCTGGAGGGGAGCCTGGAGAGATGTGTTTTTAGCAAAGTTATTAATAAATTTGATAAAGTTTAAGACTTCGGGCTTAGGGAGTGGGAGAGAAGAGTGGGTGTACATCTGGCTTTTGGCATCTAGAAGGAACAGCTGGCTTCAGTCCCAGTTGGCCTGAACCCGGACAGCTGTTTTCCCTCGAGATATAAACTTCATGATGGGAAAAGGAGGTGGGAATTCTGGGGTCCCATCCATCCACTGACAACATGATTGGTTCTGCCTTGGATCGCAGGATGTCTCCACATTCTAACCTTGAGACTTGGACCCAAGACAACATGAGCAAATGCCCAGACATATGCATTAGCGTGAAGAAATTCACCACCATTCACGCCATCGATAGGGCCAGTGGAAGCCCTACCCAGGGCTCCAGGCAGAGGAGCCCAGGCAGGACCCAGTGTTTCCATATTAGATTGCCTACTGCTGCTGCTGCTAAGTCACTTCAGTTGTGTCTGACTCTGTGCGACCCCAGAGACGGCAGCCCACCAGGGTTCCCCATCCCTGGGATTCTCCAGGCAAAAACACTGGAATGGGTTGCCATTGCCTTCTCCAATGCAGGAAAGTGAAAAGTCAAAGTGAAGTTGCTCAGTTGTGTCCGACTCTTAGCAACCTCATGGACTGCAGCCTACCAGGCTCCTCCGTCCATGGGGTTTTCCAGGCAAGAGTACTGGAGTGGGGTGCCATTGCCTTCTCCAATTAGATTGCCTAGGACAGCACTTTTCTTTCAGGTTTGTAGAGGCATTAGCGGGAGCTTTCACAACCAGATATGATTTGTGAAATAAGGTCCTTGTTTACATTAGCCCACTGGATCAGGAAGAGAAGGTCCTTTAAAGACGAAAGAAAAAGAGAAGAAAAGAGAGATCTTTCTTTCCTCAGAGGTGAAACAGAAACTTTGCAGAGGGCTCAACATTGCTTTTGACTTGTTTTGCATCTACCTGAGGGAATAGTACAGATTAATTTTTTCTGAAAACTTGACTACATTTCCAAACAATTCTGGGAGGTAGGTGTTGATGAGAAAGCAAAGACCAGGCCAGACACATGAAAATAGAGCTGGTAAGTGGAAGGAAGGGCTGGAGTTTGGACTCCAATTCTGATGAAGCCCCACTCCCCCCAAAAAACCAATGCATTTTCCTCCCAAGCCCAATGCAGTTTTTTTTTTTTTTTTTGCATGTGGTTGGAGCCCAGAGGAGTTGTTAACAGGCAACTGGGACAGTGACATTGGACATTTGAGCTCAAATTATTGTGAATTCTTAAACTGTTAGAGCTCCTTGTATCCTGATGCAGATTCAGAAACATAATATAAAGCCACATGTAAAACTTTCAAGATTATGAACTATTAAATTACAAACTATTAGATTATTGGCTATTAAATTATCCACTGGAATGGATAGTTGAGAGTCCACCATGTTGCTGAGTATAATTTAGGCACTCCCCATATCAGGCATTTAGGCTCACAGCACTTAATCAAGTTCATGAGCAGGGCCTACTTGTTTGCTCTAACTGTTCAGGGCTTTTTATCAAATATGAAACTTCATCAAGTGGAAGGGGAAGTGGCCAAATGGCCTACTTCAGGAAAGCAAGATGTGATCTCAAGTATTTTTTCTGAGGTTTCATGGCCTTCTTGTACCTAAGAACTCTCCTCCTTATCCAAAGCCTCATCTCCACTTTGAAATCACTCATTCATTTAGCAAATAATTAGCAAGAACCTATTACGCATCAGGGCTTCCCTGGTGCCTCAGCTGGTAAAGAATCTCTGTGCAATGCAGGAGACTCATGTTTGATCCCTGGATTGGGAAGAGTCCCCTGGAGAAGAAAATGAAAGTCCACTCCAGTATTGTTTGCCTGGAGGATTCCATGAACAGAGGAGCCTGGCAGGCTACAGTCCATGAGGTCTCAAAAATCGGACAGAGCTTAGTGACTAAACCCCCCACCACTATGTGTCAGGGGAGAACAGAAAGCAAATAGACCACGTTTCATCCTCATGAAGTTCAGTCTATTGAGAGACAGATATATAAAAATGAATACCTTCTACCTTGTCTGAAATGCTGTGAAAGAAGAGCACATGGTTCAAAGACACCAGTGGTTTTGATGGTCATCCATGGCGAGAACATTTACAAGGAGACCTTATTGATGGGATTTTTTGTTTTCATTGTTTTGGGTGGCATGGGGTGGGGAGAAGGGGTTGCTGAAAGTTTAGTTGGGAACACTTGAAAGGGAGATGTCGTGTAGGCAACTGAATTCCCAGCTCAGGAGAGAAGCTGGTTTGGGAGTCAGCAACACAGAAGCAGACTGGAGCCCTCATCAGAGGGCCCAGACGAGGTCATTCAGGGATGATGTGTAAAACGACTGAGGCCTGCACCCTGGGCTGCCCATATGGAGCTCTCTTGGACAGAAATCCACTTGAAAAGGCTGGTCAGTTGCACTTAGGAGTGGTGGACGTGCAAATACAAAAATCAGAAAAGCAATTCACGGCCCCCGGGACACTGACTCCCACATCCTTTTTTTTCCCATGAGCCAAGCAGGCTGTCTGTGGGCCAGTGAGTGGATTAAGCTAGAACTTCCAGAATTGGAACAACTAGCCTTGTCCTGGGAAGTGCTTCATAGCTCTGTTATTTTCTCTTTCTTCCTCAGTTCCAAGTTCCTTAGCCCCTTGCAGATGCTGCGTGTGTAGGTAGTAGGGAGAAAGCAAGTAAACCACTTCACACTGGTGTGTGAATGCTGTCTAACCACCTAAGCCTCCCTGAGGTGTATCACTGAAAAAAGGCAAAGCTAAATCTCAAGTCTGTGCAGTTTCAGGAAACCTAGTATATTTATGGTGATGCCCTCGGGAGGGAAGACACTTGTGGGTAGGGGTGATCACTCTGTTCCCCCTTCAGCTTCCTTCCGTTCCTCCTGCAGCAGCTTCTTTACTTCCTCCATTGCAAGACTCCCGAGAGTCTTGAAAATCTCCACCGTTTGGCATCACAACCAGGATCCTCTGGCATCACAACCAGGCCCCTGACAGTTCTGTTAGCTAATAACAGTGGTCATTAACTGAGCACTCACTAGGTGTAGTGAGTGCTTCACTCAAGCACTTTTCACAGTTGGCCTCGATTAGCTGTCACAGCAACGAGGTTGGGCCACTCTTCTCACTTTGTAGGGGAGACCGAGAAGGATTTGCCGTGTGACTCAGCTGCTTATGGACACGCAGCTCATAGGCTGAGATTTGAAACAGGGTCTTGCTTCCCAGTCCACACTTGGGGAGGTGAATCTGAGGCTCTGTATTTGGGTTTGCTGAGAGTATAAAAGTGAACCCCAATCTGGTGCTCTGAGGTGGGCTCTCACTATGCCTGCCTTAGTTTGGCCCCATCCTGGGGCATCTCAGGAGGACAGCCCAGGCCAAGTCTGTCATTTCTGATCACAAACAAAATGGAAGTCCTGTGAGGTGTCAGGCTTCTGTCTCTTTAGAGAGAAGAACAAAAATTCCCCTAAATATGTTAGAATGAGATTGAGGACACAATCTTTTCAAGCCAAGCCTCTTGGGTAGAGCTTGCAGTGACCACAGAAGAATACGGAAATTCCCCTCACCGTCTCTGAGGTGTTCAAATTCTTCTGTCTCTGGAACAAAGCCTTTGGAAGCCTCCATAACCCTCCCTGTCTTGGCTCAGAGGCCCAGCTTCACTTTATAAAACAACCCAGGGCCATCTGATTTGAAGCATGTACTGGCTCGTGTGGGCAAGACAGTAATTACCTCCAATTCCAGTTAGGAAAGCTGAAACCTGCCTTTTTCATGCCTCAAACAATTATGGAAGTGCCTTTTGAAGCTCTGGATAGAATAGAAAAGCAAAACAAACCAGAGCCAATTAGAGCCTGGGATTTGAGGATAGCTTAGTTTTGTGCAGCGGGACTCAGGAGGAACTGTGGGAGAGGGTCAGGGGTCACCCCAAACCTCCAGCTGCCAACTGACTTTGCCTGTGCCAAAAGGACCATTATTTTGTATTTAAAATCAAGGCCCCTTTCCCTGGCTCGGGAACAATTTGCAGAACAGCCTCTGCATCAGCTGTGAAGAAGACTCCCTGATTAGATAAGGCCTGGAATGCATTTGATGTTGAGCAAAACAGTTCTCTGACAGCTTTCCTCACATGCCTTTAAAATGTTTTTTCCCTCAGCTCAAACTTGGTAAGAGAAACTGAATCCCCAGAGGCTCTTTTGCTTTGGGGTCCATATCTGAGGAATTTCTGTGGCCCGTGTGCCATTTGGGGTTGAAGGTCTCCAGCCCTGAAGCTCTTCTGGGCTTGGTTGTAGAATCTGGCCGTTTGGAGGCAGGTCGGGGAACTACCATGAGAGTGGAAAGAACAGATGACCAGGCATGAGGTCAGAGGTCAGCAAGCAGTCCTGGGGTGGGGCGGGAAGCCTGAGGACCCATGCTTCTTTACAGAACCCAGTGACCATTCTGTGTTGTTCAACACTGTGCCACAAAGTACAGAGATGGAAGTGGAGCTGGGCCATGGAGGTTTGAAGCTGCATTAAAACTGGTTTGGCCAAAATCTGTTCATGAGAAAGATTGTCCAGGTGGCCTTTTGAATTAGTAGGATTGGGCTGACCCTGAGGGCCACATGACATTGCTCTGGGAGGCTTCCTTTTTGAGTTTGAATTAAGATAAACTGGACACCAGAGAGCCCCAAGAGAATGCCCTCTGCTGTATTTGTGCCCCTATTCCAAACTGAGAAGAGACCTTGGTATAGCTGCTCTGCTCTCCATCTGCCTGTCATTCACCCACTTGAAATGGGGTTTGATGTCTCCCTTTGACTATAAGAAACAGCCATATGGGAACAGTATTCTTGTAGAGCAATACAAAGGAAACTTTGCTTAGGGATATATCTGCTGCAGTCAAGATTGGGTGAATATCAGTGTTCTTGAGATATCAAAATGACTGGTTCTCTGGCTATAAGAGAAAAGCTTTGTATCTTGTCAGGTCTTTTGATAATTGTAACAGCCAAGATGTATCAGAGCTTTTACCAAGTACTGTGCTCTATTCTAAGGGCTTTGTGTGGTCTCTTATCTGCTCCTGACTCCAGCCCTTTGAGGCAGGTGCTTTTATTATCCTCAAGGTACAGATGAGGAAACGGAGACGTGGAGAGGTCAAGTCACCTGACCAAAATCACAGAGGGAATCAGCTCTGCTCATAAGAGACCGACAGAGAAAGCTACTGCCATGATTTTGGAGTGGCTTAGAAGCACTGAAAATTTAAATAATAATAAGGTGCTTAAAATTTTAAAATCCAAACTTTTCAATCTGGCCAGACTAAAAGTGTATGGCTGGAGTTAACCCTGAATGGGTAGCCAAGCAGTGTTGGAATCAGAGGCCTCTCTCCTGCATACTCCTGAAGGGGCTGTGTCAAGAAACAGAAGCATGTTACAAGTACTACATTAACAACCCTAGAAGGGAGACATGTGAAACACCCACAGGCTCAACCTGCTTTTGAATAAAATGTCCCTCATGTATCCAAAGAACATGATTAAGAAATGTTCTGGATACACTTTCAAGATTTTGGAGCTGAGTTACCTGTGGAGAATGCTCACATTCTCCTAGAAACTGTGTCTTGTGGTCATTGTTCAGGAGGATTCCTGGCTGCTGTCATTAATTTGACCCTATGGAATGGTTCTTCTTCTAGGCTCTGGTGGGGAGCACAGGCATTGATGGTCTAGACTTTGAGTTGAGTCTTCTCAGGAAGATAGGTGTGTCTGAAGCTCTTTAAACATCGTTTATGTGATTTCCCAACCTTTTCTCTGCAGCAGACCCCAGGTGATTCTTCTCCAGGATGCAGCAGAGACTGATAGCTGCTTAGCAGGCTCTCAGTTGGGCTTGAATGCCCATAATCACGGAGAAGGCAATGGCACCCCACTCCAGTACTCTTGCCTGGAAAATCCCATGGGCCGAGGAGCCTGGTAGGCTGCAGTCCATGAGGTCGCTAAGAGTCAGGCACGACTGAGCGACTTCACTTTCACTTTCACTTTCATGCATTGGATGAGGAAATGGCAACCCACTCCAGTGTTCTTGCCTGGAGAATCCCAGGGACAGGGGAGCATGGTGGGCTGCCATCTATGGGGTCCCACAGAGTCGGACATGACTGAAGCCACTTAGCAGCACCAGCCCATAATCAGGGTTCTCAGCTTTTCCATTTGGGGCCTATGGTAGGCAGAATAATGACTTCACAAAGATGTCTATGTCCTAATCCCTGCAACCTATGACTATGTTATATGGCAAGGGAGAACTGAGGAAGCAGATGAAATTAAGGTTGGTAATCAGTTGACTTTAGAAATAGCATCCTGGATTATACAGGTGGGTCCAATGTAATCACACGGTGTGTAAATGTGGCAGAGGGAAGCAGAAGAGTCAGAATGATGTGATATGAGAAAGACTTTGATGGGCCATTGCTGGTTTTGAAGGTGGAAGAGGGCCACGAGTCAAGAAATGTGGACAGCCTCCTGAAACAGGAAAAGAAAGGAAATTAATTCTCCCCTAGAAGTTCTAGAAAGGAACACGGCCCTTCCAACACCTTGATTTTAGTCCAGTGAGACTATGTCAGACTTTTGACCTCTTGAACCATAAATTTGTATTACTTTAAACTATTATATTCATGGTAATTTGTGAGAGCCGTCATAGAAAACTAATCCGAGGCCATAGACAGCTACAACGTGAAAGACGACAATCTCTTCAGGGTCCATGACCCGGGAGTGAGAAACCATGATGGCCACCTCAGCATTTTCCCAGTAACTGCCTGGGAACTCTCACTGCCCGCACCCCTTAGCCAGTTACCATCTACCTGTGCACACTCCAGTCATCAGAGTTTTCCCTGGATGGGGCCTCTTCTCAGCTGGCATGGTCCATTTCTGGGCAGTGTTGCCAGGGCCTTTCCCCAGTATGGTCCATACGCCCTATGGTGTGACAGTGAGAGGCTCTTCACATCCATCCAAAATACCAAACACTTCTGGCCAGCTCAAGGTTTGGGGGATTTTTTCCGTCTTTCCAAACAGCCAGCCACAGTCTCTCTGAGATCTAGAATATGGAATTAACATGACAGAACCTTGATACGCTAAGTGTGGGAGGACCACCTGAGCTATCCTTGGATTTGAGAAGCCATATGTCGCAAAATTTATGGTTTTCTTCTATTTTCCACTATTCCTCTCACATGAACATTCAAGTCAAACTTGTGGTCTGGGTTAAGAAGCTAGAATTCCTGGGATTCTGGCTCAGTCTCTTAGGAACTGTGATGTTACGTAAGTTATTTCAATTCATTGTGTTTCATCTCTTATTTGTAAAATAGGGAAAATATGAGTTAATATAGGTAAAGTGCTTAGATTACTTCCTGTAACATGTTCAGTGCTATGCAAGAGTTATTTGTTGTTATAACTACTGTGTGTGTTCTGGTTGCTATTATTATTAAATGGGTCCCAAGCCTCAGGGGCAAGTCATTTGGCACATTGGGAAAACCAGCCTCTTCGTGGTTTGCCATGTTTTATACTCCCATCAATTGAGATGAATTACCGCCATATGGAGTATGGAAGCTCAGGTGTGTAACATCCTTTGAAAACTTTTCTTCCCACAAACATCTCCTTCAGGAAGCAGACTCTGTTGTTCCAGGGTCAAATGAGTAATTGTTGGGAAAGACAGAGCCCTATGCTTAGAGTTATGCAAATACAGTGAAGAGAAGGCATCTCAGTTGCTGGGTCACATCCACTGTCAACCCAGCCAGATTCATCCAGGTGGCTCAGAGCTCTCCACTCAGAGGATCTCAGCTCACCATGTGGACAATCAGGAGCCCTGACATTTAGGCCTCTTGGTTCTTCAACACTTAGCTCATCAGTCCTCAAAAGTGGTGAGGAAGCGGGGAGAAGATTGGCCAGTTTTCAGCAGAAGCACCCCCAGCACACAGGACACTACTCGCATTGGCCAAAGGCCACTCCCAGTTAACTGCCCCTTCTGGGTGTGGCAGCCAGCCTGTCTTGGCGACCATGTAGCCTGGATCGTGTAGAGGGAGCAGGTTATTAATAGCTCCTTAAGGGCTGCTGTAGGATGCTTCAGTCTGTGACTCACCCAAGAGAGAAGTTTCTGGGCAGATAAGGGGGCTCAAGAGAGAAGGAACTTACAACTGCACAAAGCTTCAATTGTAAAGCACAGTAATAACAGTGACAAGCAAGAATGTTCCCTGCTCTCTGGTATCATGGAGACTGAAAACAGAACCATGATTTCTGACTTTCTCTTACTTTGATTCCCATAAAAGATGTTTGAATTACAATATTTTATCAGAACAAATCCCATCAGAACAGCTGCCTGAGCTAACCTGAAAACCTCACATGCTGGAGTTAGTGACCTCCAACATGTTAAGGGAAGGGGAGAAAAGAAGAGAGAGAGAGAAGGGAAAGAACGAGCTCCTTCTGCTTTCTGTTCTGGCCATTTGGCACCCACGAGCCAGCTGAGCTGATGTCAGACCCAGGCACCCCTGCTCCCAGGAGTCACAGATGAGTACCAGGCACCAGGGAGATGCCTGTGTCTCAGAGAAGCAGCACCTAGTAAAAGAGAAACACTACCCTGCAGAGTCAGACACACCCAAGCATGTGTTCTTGCTCCTCCTCTCACCGGGTGTTATTTAAAACCAGTTATATAACCTCTTTGCAAACATGAAAAACTGCCTTGTACCTGTTGGCATTAGGACTGTAAATACCAGTAAGTATCTGGAGCACATTGGGCATTCAATAGGCAAGCAATAGATATTATTAAATATAGTAACCACTTGGACCAAAGACCACCTAATTTATAGTCATCTTACTGGAAGACCACTACAAGATGTCAGCTAATATATGTACACATAGAAAAATGTCTAGAAGGAAATTCATTAAAGTTTTGATAATGATTGTAGGCAATGGAATTATAAAGAGACATTTTTTGTTTTCTTCTTTATACTCTTGTATTTTCCAAATTTTGGCAATTACCTGAAGTTTTCAAAACATTACTGTCTAAAAAGTTCTCAATCCCAGCTTCCTGTCTCCAAGAGTCATATTTGCACTAAGCCACCCAAATCCAGAGTTGTTCACCCTATTTCTAAAGCCAGAGGGATAGATTTCATCTCTACGTAGAGAATTCCTTCTTCCACACCATGTACCTGGAATGGAGCTCAACCCCTAAATGGTTTTTAGCCCATTGTAACCTTGCCAAACTACTTAAGAGAAAAACCTTAGCCATTGAGAACTATGTCACCCATCACTTTCCACTCTTTTGCCTTCAGCTGCCAAGAAGCCTTAAACAAATTTAATTCTCAATTACAGAAACAATTAGCTCAGGTTTTTGGCATAAGTATTCTCCCTTTCTCCTCTATGGTTCAAACTTCTCTTTTTCTTATTCATATAACATTTACATGTGTCTGTTATTATAAACTATCTCAGGAATACTTTGACAGTTGGATATAAATCATAAAGTCCAAATTAAATTAATGAAATTTTACCTGATCTGTTGTAAGAACCTATGATCAGCCTGTTAAAATTCATATTATTAAGCATCTTGATCAGCAAGTACCAGGAGGGAGGCATAAAGAGAGTACTGAGGAGGAAGTCTCTAAGTCTAGATCCCATATTTAGGGGAGGGGGACTTCTGGTTACAAATATGGATTTGTTTGCAACTAAATGTTTATGTTTTAAAATGGTTGGTTGATAATCATTCTAATGCATGTTGTGAGCATCTACTGGGTGCGAGACACTGTTTCAAACTTCATCCCATCAAAGTTGTGAGGTAGGTATTATCATTTCTAACTGATGAATGAGAAAACATAATCAAACAAGTTAGATAACTTTCCCCCAGACTTCCAGCTAGTAGTAAGTTGTGGGTCTGTGGTTGGCACCCTGGTTTGTCTAACTCTAAATAATTCTGCTTCCACAAATGAAGCTAATTTTCTTTTTCTCAGTGAATTATGTTGAAATGGTAGACAATGCTGAAGCTGCAGTTGGCTGAATTTCAAATCCAGAAGGATAAAAAGAAGCTCCTGTGGAGTAAGGAGGACTAAATTGCTCCAAGCAGAGTTGATGACTGGAGTTAGGTTCATGGCTTAAAATTAAGCACTGAAGTAAAACTTTCTCATTAGAGAAAGAAGGTTGGAAAAAAAAAAAAAAAAGCTGATGACACTACCTAGGACTGCTTCCATGAAACTGTAAGCTTTTAGATGAACGAGGAAGTAGTCACAGCTCAGCAACCAAAAACCACATGCTTCTACTACTCAGGGCGAGATCACTAGTGCCACGGTTGGGCAGGATCTCAAGCTATCATTTAGTTCTGAACCAGAGACCTCTACAAAACCTCTAGGATAGAAAAGATGAAGAGAAAGAAGATAAAAGGACACCCACTCAAATGGGCATTCAAAAAGATACCCAACACTAGGAAAAAGAGTCAACAAAATTAACACTTGTTAGATCAGTTTTGTCCAAAAGAAATTAATATGACAATCTGACAAAAACTTTGTGTGGTTTAAATACTCAAAGAATAACATCCATTTAAAAAAGATAATTATGAAACAGAGCAGGCATAAATGAAAGGAGAACTGGTAAATATAAAGGAAAACCAGTTAGAAAGGTAAAATCTTTAGATAGAATATATTCTAGGCAAGTCAGAAGAAGAGGGAATTAGTGAATGGGAAGTTTGTCTTGAAGAAATCACCCAAAAGTGTAGCTCAGAGTCAAAGTTAAGGCCATGAAAGAGATTGAGAAGTTCCGGTTTATGTCTAATATTAATAAAAGTTCTGGAAGAAACTTGGGATAGTAAAGAAACAACATTTGAAAACATATTAACTGGAAAAATGCATTTTGAATACTGAACAGGATAAATAAAAATAAATCCATATCTCTATATTTGCAATAAAACTGTAGAATTTCAAGGATAAAAAGGCAATATTGAAAGGTACTTGAAGAAAAAGAAGTTACTTTTAAAAAGGAATGAAAATTGCATTCATGGTAGGACTCCTCAATAACAATAGATTCTAGAAGACAAGGGGGTGATATCTTCAAAGATCTGAGGGGGGAAATTGTTAATCTAGAGTTTTATACCTAGTTAAACTATCATTTTAAAGTGAGTTTAAAAATAAAAGAATTTTTTTTAATTAAAACAATTGAGTTTATCAGCCTTGAATCTTCATTAAAAGTGCCATTAAAGGATGTATTACAACACAAAACTGAATCTTTAGTAGCATATATAAATCAAGAATCCTTAGCATAGAAATAATTTTTTTAATGGTTAAACAAAATATTAATCAAGATAATATGATGGGAGAGGGGGTATTCATTAGTTAAAATGTGCTAAAACTCTTGCCTATTCAAGGGGAGGATAAAATACTGAAAATCTTTATACTTTGAAACATTTGCAGTTAAATGTAGATGGTAAAGGTGCTTCCCTGGTGGCTCAGATGGAACTTTAGGGTCATAGAACTTCAGTCTATAGCTTCCAAAACCAAAGAGGAAAAATATGGAATACAGAATACCTTATAAATTGAAGAAAAGGCAAAAAAGAAGAAAAAAAGGAAGAAACAAAGGAAGATAATTAGAATAAATAAAATGGAAGAAATAAGTTGAATATAATACTAACCACAATAAGTACAAATGGATTAAATGTACCTACTAAAAATTAGAAATTATCAGATAAGAATTTTTAAAGTATCCAGCTACAACCTATTTTCAAAAGACACACCTAGAACAAACCACACAGAAACTTAGAAATAAAGAGATGGCAAGTGATATACTAGGAGTTCCTAACCAGAAGAAAGGGGGAGGATCAGAGTATCAGTAGCAGACAAATAGAATATAGGTCAATACATATTATATTAAAAGAGATAAAAAGAAACTCATAATGACAAAAGGAATGCTACATCAAGAAGACATAACATTCATGAAGCTGTATGCCTCTAAAAGCATAATCTCAAAACCTCAAAATATGTAAAATAAAAGCTGAGAGAATTACAAATGTACAGTCGTTGTAGGAAATTTAAACTCATTTTTATGAAGATGCTTTGGAGAAGGCAATGGCACCCCACTCCAGTACTCTTGCCTGGAAAATCCCACGGATGGAGGAGCCTGGTAGGCTGCAGTCCATGGGGTCACTAAGAGTTGGACATGACTGAGCGACTTCACTTTCACTTTTCACTTTCATGCATTGGAGAAGGAAATGGCAACCCACTCCAGTGTTCTTGCTTGGAGAATCCGAGGGACGGGGAAGCCTGGTGGGCTTCCGTCTATGGAGTCACACAGAGTCAGACACGACTGAAGTGACTTAGCATAGCATAGCATAGCATGAAGATGCTTATTAAAAACTTAAAAGCTATAACTCAAACTGACACTTTATTCAATATTCAACAATAAAGGATACATATTCTTTTTTTAAGAAAACATTCAACATTTACATAAATTGACATCACAGGCCACAAAAAATCTCAACAAATTTTTAAGAATTGATAACAAATAAGAAAACAATAAAAAAATAGTTTAGAATACATTTGGAAACCAATCTCCTGAGTAACTCTTTTGTTAAAATAGAAACAATGTAGTTGTATATCAAAGCTTAAGGACATTGCTATAGCAATACTTAAGAGAGAAATTTAAAATCTTAAAGTTCATTAATTAAAAAATGGAGTGAATATGAAGGAGCTAAATGTTTAAATCTAGCAGCAAGGAAACCAACAGATCAAATCCCAAAAAAGCAGAGAACAAAATAATACAGTTCAGAAACTAGTGGAAAAGAAACAGAGATGCAAACAAACAAAAATTGGAATCAACAAATTGATTATTTGAAATTACTAGTAACACAGATATAACTTGATACAGCAGCTCAAGAAACTAAGAAAAAACATAAATAATATTAAGAATTAAAAAGAGACTGTAGCTCATAACTACATATGTAGTTGGGAAGAAAAATATTGTCATAAAGGAGGATGAGCAATTTTATGAACAACTCTATAAGCAACTTAATGCCAATGGATGAAATTGATACTTTTTAGAAACATAAATTTTCAAAATTGAATCAATGATATTCAATTGGAAAATTCAAATTAGTATTCCATGAAAGAACTGATCACTATTCAAAATTTGCCACTCAAATGACATTGAGCCTAGGTAGTTTTGCTGAAATGTTTTACCAATCTATCAAGAAACAGCTAAACCTCTACATAATACAAACAATCTTAGAGTGTAGAAAAAGAGGGGAAATTACCCAGTTTATGAGGCTAGTATAAACTTGATATGAAGTTTAAGAGTTTACAATTATAGATTCAGTTCAGTTCAGTCTCTCAGTTGTGTCCGACTCTTTGAGACCCCATGAATCGCAGCACACCAGGCCTCCCTGTCCATCACCAACTCCCGGAGTTTACTCAAACTCATGTCCATCGAGTCAGTGATGCCATCCAGCCATCTCATCCTCTGTCGTCCCCTTTTCCTCCTGCCCCCAATTCCTTCCAGCATCAGGGTCTTTTCCAAAGAGTCAACTCTTTGCATCAGGTGGCCAAAGTATTGGACTTTCAGCTTTAGCATCAGTCCTTCCAATGAACACCCAGGACTGATCTCCTTTAGGATGGACTGGTTGGATCTCCTTGCAGTCCAAGGGACTCTCAAGAGTCTTCTCCAACACCACAGTTCAAAAGCATCAATTCTTCTGTGCTCAGCTTTCTTCACAGTCCAACTCTCACATCCATACATGACCACTGGAAAAACCATTAGTCTATTACAAATTAGGTGAAAATTTCCTAAATAAAATATCAGAGATGATGATGGTGTGTATGTGTGTATTTTTTAAATCCTCTATTGAAATTTATCTTAAAAATAGAAGGACTACCCAACATCAGAGGCTGCTAATATAATACACCACTGTAATAAATTAAAATATTAATAGAAAAGGTTTATGATCTTTTACAGATGCAGGAAAGTCATTGGATAGAATCCAAAATTCCTTTGTTATAAAAACTCAGTAAACTAAGAATAAGAGGAAGCGTCTTTTACTTGATAAAGAATATATAACAAATACCTTTTAGAATCACACTTAGTAGTCAGAGCTAAACTATGTTCTCCTTAAAATCAGAAAAAAAAAAAATGATTATACCTACTACCACCCTCATTAATCAATATCATTCTGGAAGATCTACCACTGCAATAGAAAGAGAAAATAAGACATAAAAATCAGAAAGGGAAGAGTCAAATCTATCTTCCCTTAAAGATAACAAGATTGTTTACATGGAAAATGCATAGTATAGGAAAATTATTTTAAATAATAAGAATTCAGCAAGTTTGCTTAATACAAACATCAATATGGAAATTGCCAGAGGCCAGCAAGGAGAGAGAGATAAATAGTCAGTGCACAGAGGATCTCAAGGGCAATGAAACTATTCTTTTATTATATGATACTATGATGGATACCTGTCATTACACATTTGTCTAAACCCAAACCATTACATATTTGCATAATACCGAAGCAAACAATGGGCTTTGAGTGACAATGATGTATCAATGTGGGTTCATCAGTTTAAAAAGCTACTACTCTGGTGGGGGATGTTGATGATGCAGGAGGCTATGCATGTGTGGAAGGCAAAGGAATATCTCAGAACCTTCTGATCAATTTTGCCTTGAACTTAAAACTTCTCCAAAAGTAGAGTCTGAAAAGTCAGTGTCATTTCATACATACTCAGTTCAGTTCAGTCGCTCAGTCGTGTCCGACTCTTTGAGACCCCATGAATCACAGCACCAACTCCCGGAGTTCACTCAGACTCACACCCATCAAGTCAGTGATGCCACCCAGCCATCTCATCCTCTGTTGTCCCCTTCTCCTCCTGCCCCCAATCCCTCCCAGCATCAGAGTGTTTTCCAATGAGTCATACATACTAGGTAATACTAATTAAAAGGGAGACAGAGAAATAGGTTGGTAACCAGAGTAGAATGTTGAGTCAGAAGAGAAGATTTTTAAAGATGAGAGATACATGGGCACTTTGTTGCTGATGTGAATAAAATGACTTAGTAGAGTGGAAGAAGCTGACTGTGCAGAAAAGAGGGAGAACGACGTCAGGAACAAAATCCTTGAGATATCTAGAGAAGATGGGCTTTTAAAAACAAGTAGAGAGGTTTGGCTTTAAATAAGAAGGGCATTTCTGTTGTAATGAGAGGGAAAACATACTACACCATATACTTGGAGATGTCATTATGGGTAGATATGAGAGTTTCTGATTATTTCTATTTCTCATTGAGACAGGAGTTGAGATCATCAGCTAGAAGTAGGTGATCATTGGAGATTTGAGAGGGAGAAGAGATATAAAGTGTGATCCTGGAAAAAAAAAAAAAGGAATGAACTTACTAGGAAAACAATGTAGGATTTCTGGGCAATATTGAGTGCTCATCAATGAGCACTCATCTATTGATGCACTCATCAATATTGAGTGCAGTAGTCAATCAATTCAGTTTATTATTTTCTCCAGTAGTTGGATTTAATCAACTTGGGGTTGTGGTAGGCAAGTTTGACTTGAGGAAAGAGGGACAAAGAAGTAGAGGATATTTGCAGTATTTGTAGGCAGTGTTTATAATCATGGGCCATAACACTGAGAATGGGTAAAGACAAAAACAAGGACATGAGAGAAGGTGACCAGTAGAACAAAACAGAGCAAAACAACACAAAAATAATAAATAAGCAGGTGTGCTTAATTGATTGGAGGAGAAATATTAGAGAAAGTTAAGTGGAAAGATGAAACAGGTGGTTGGATCATATGACAAATGAAATCTAGACTTGAAAAGTTGTGATGACAATACCTAGGCTGCTGCTGCTGCTGCTGCTGCTGTCTCTTCAGTCATGTCCGACTCTGTGCGACCCCATAGATGGCAGCTCACCAGACTCTTCTGCCCCTGGGATTCTCCAGGCTAGAATACTGGAGTGGGTTGCCATTTCCTCCTCCAATGCATGCATGCACACTAAGTTGCTTCAGTCGTGTCCAACTCAGTGCGACCCTATGGACAGCAGCCCACCAGGCTCCTCTGTCCACAGGATTCTCCAGGCTAGAATACTGGAGTGGGTTGCCATTTCCTTCTCCAATACCTAGGCTATAGCCATCTTAACATAGCTGAGGAAGGTGAAAGAACAGATCACTGGAACTGGGGAGGCCAAGGAACTCAAGATATTAAAGTCATGAAGAATGACAGAAATAGGGGTGAAAGGGAGGAGGGTGGGTTGGGTGCTTCAGTGTGCAATAAATGGGTAAAGAGGAGGTCGTTGATGACAACAACAAAATGGGAAAAGAGGGATACAGCCTAAGGAAGAGCTGGGGTTTATATAAGACAAGGAGGAGAAAGGAAACCAGCTTCTCTATCTTCAGGCTTTGGGATATGTGGACAGTGAGAGAAAAAGCATAACCCACTTTTGAGAGCAATGGGAAAAAACACATCCTCAGGGCCATACTGGTTTCATTTAAGACACCAAGAAGAGCAGAATGCTTAAAGAAGAGGATAAAGATTTAAAGGAATTTCAGAAAGTTTTGGTGGAATAGGTGGGTATTGGGTCAGATAAAAATAATTGGGTCAGATATTAAAAATAGCACCAACATTGTTCATTGTCTCTGCCCTAGCATGTAATCTTCATGAACGCAGGGATCTTTGTCTATTTTGTTCATTGATGTATCCCAAGGACCAGAACAGCACCTGGAATGAAATATCATAGATGCTCAACATTGGTTGAGTGAATAATTGTAGCTAATATTTGTTGAGTGCTAATGTACCAGAATATGCTAAATGTTTGTATGCATTATCATCATCACCCTATGTTATTGGACAGGACATTGAGGGACAGAGAGGTTAAATAACTTGCCTAACTCAGGTCACTGAGCTAGTAAGTGGTAGAGCTGAAGTTCAAACACACTCTAGTTATAGTTTGGCCCTACTGCTACTGCTAAATCACCTCAGTTGTGTCCGACTCTGTGCGACCCCATAGATGGCAGCCCACCAGGCTCCCCTGTCCCTGGGATTCTCCAGGCAAGAACACTGGAGTGGGTTGCCATTTCCTTCTCCAATGCATGAAAGTGAAAAGTGAAAGCGAAGTTGCTTAGTCATGTCCATCCCTCAGTGACCCCATGGACTGCAGCCTTCCAGGATCCTCCGTCCATGGGATTTTCCAGGCAAGAGTACTGAAGTGGGTTGCCATTACCTAGAGTCCCTGTATTCTCAACCTCTAAATTACCCCTGTGGTTGGTGGACATCTAGAACAGTATCAAGATAAGAGACCAGGTGATGGTAAATGATGAAAGAGCAATGAGATTAAAAGTTAAGCAATAAATATTGCTACTGATTTCAAAAACCGGTCTAGGGATCTGCTGCCCCTAATGTCATATACTCATGTCCATCTCTCACTGTGACCCAAGCACTTTCTGCTATCAGTTCCTAGTTCTTTTCATTTCTTTCCTCTGTATCTTCACCCACCCCTCACGTATCCCCCTTCTTCATTATTTTTCGTTCCACCTGGCAAACCCTCAGCCTTTTCCACTAGCTTTGATCAAGGGCAGTCAGGCGCACTGGAAGCTAGTTTCTAAGCATGTGATATTGACACATCCATCTTACAGCAGGCCTTAGGCTCACCAGGCTGACTCACTGTCATCCTGATTCCAACTATATACTCATTCTGGGAGTGTCCTTTGAAGTGCTGAGAGTCTGCTGGCCGTTTTCTGAACAGCTCATGCTGTGAAGAGAAAAATGAAATGAACATTCCACAATTCGGGAAAACTGAGAAGGAAACTGAATCCATGTAACTGGGTAAAAGAAACCTGGGATAGTGCCACTGTTTTTGTGTTAAGTCTCTACATCATATCCTTCAGGGAGATACCCTGAGGTCAAGATATATGGAAGGTTTCAATAAACACTGGGTAAACTGGACTGAAGGTCAGTACCCATGGTGCATTGGTGGTGGTTTACTCACTAAGTCTTGTCTGACTTTTGCGACTCCATGGACTGTAACCTAGGCTCCTCTGTCCATGAGATTCTCCAGGCAAGAATACTGGAGGTGGGTTGCCATTTCCTTCTCCACCCATGGTGCATTAGGTATAGTGATAAATGGATACAATAACTTGTGTCCCTTAGGTTCTTTGGTTGCATGTAACAGAAACACCTCTGGCTAACATAAGCCCAAGGGAGTTTAAAAGAAGGAGGTAGGATGCCTACAGGCATGAGGGGTGACTAGAGACCAAGTCACAGAAATGGATGAGAAGCAATCAAGTTCTGGAATCTAGGAGGTAAGAATTCTAGAAAGAATCACAAAAAGGGTCATAAAAGTCTGTTCAGGATATGCTGCTTTGTGACATTCCTAACATTTTCATTCTCTTTGTTCCTCTGCTCAAAACTCATATTCCAGTGAAGAAGCATTTGATTGGTCTAACTCAGATCACAAATCACCTAATAACCAGCTCTATCCACAGACTGTATGCTATGGGGAAAAGATTATCCCCCCAAAAGAAAACAGGGTGTTGTCAGGCATGGAAAATGGGTGTTAGGTATTCTAGCACAACCAATTCCCACAATTCCCAATTCCTCCATGGATATTTCAATTCAGTTCAGTCGCTCAATCATATCCGACTCTTTGCAACCTCATGAACCACAGCATGCCAGGCCTCCCTGTCCATCACCAACTCCCAGAGTTTACCCAAACTCATGTCTATAGAGTTGGTGATGCCATCCAACCATCTCATCCTCTGTTGTCCCCTTCTCCTCCTGCCATCAATCTTTCCCAGCATTAAGGTCTTTTCAAATGAGTCAGCTCTTCACATCAGGTGGCCAAAGTATTGGAGTTTCAGCTTCAACATCAGTCCTTCCAAAGAACACCCAGGACGGATCTCCTTTAGGATGGACTGATTGGATCTCCTTGCAGTCCAGGGGACTCTCAAGAGTCTTATCCAACACCACAGTTCAAAAGCATCAATTCTTCGGCACTCAGCCTTATTTACAGTCCAACTCTCACATCCATACATGACTACTGGAAAAACCATAGTCTTGACTAGACAGACCTTTGTTGGCAAAGTGATGTCTCTGCTTTTTAATATGCTGTCGAGGTTGGTCATAACTTTCCTTCCAAGGAGTGTCTTTTAATTTCATGGCTACAATCACCATCTGCAGTGATTTTGGAGCCCCCAAAATAAAGTCAGCCACTGTTTCCTCTATTCTCCCATCTATTTGCCATGGAGTGACGGGACTAGATGCCATGATCTTAGTTTTCTGAATGTTGAGCTTTAACTTTTTCACTCTCTTCTTTCACTTTCATCAAGATCTTGGTAAGGAGAACCCCTGCCTTGAAACCCATGCTTTAAAGGGCCTAACTCTGGCCCTTGTCTAATACCACGGACCAAAGAGATGTGACCAACGTGAGCCTATGCTCCTCCTTCTAGACCATGTGCTGGGTCTCTAAGCCCATTTGGGTCTGTCCTCCTCAAGGGCAGACTGCACCCTTGATGTGGGTAATACTAAGCCAGAGGGACAGCAAAGGATGACCATTTGAAATGTAGGGGTAGAGCCAAAGCTTGGATTTGTGGGCTGGAGTGTCTGTCTGTATGAATGTATGAGACCCCAGGCAACATGGGACAGAGCCAGGAGTGGGAAGAGAAAGCTGGGGACCAGGAACCAGCACTCCTCGCTGCTGCCCCATTTCTGTAAGGAACTCCAAGGTGACCTCGAACTCTGAATGTATACCTGGCTTTGCAGCCCACTCCAATATGCTTGCCTGGAGAATCCCAGGGATAGAGGAGCCTGGCAGGCTACAGTTCATGGGGTTGCAGAGTCGGACACGACTGAGCGACTAACACTTTCACTTTTCAATTTCCAGGTCATTATAGGAAGGCATGTTTTTTCATTACAAGCAGACAGAGCATATTTTAACAGTTAGTGAGCTTGATTTTTACCTTTTCAGTATTTAGACATGTGGTACCTGGGCCTCCATTTGTGCTTTTAGCCCAGACCCTGAGAACGTGAAGAGTGGGCTTGCAATATGCTAACGTATTTTGTTTGGCTACTGTGTCTGTTTTTTTTTTTGTTTTTTTTTTTTTTAACATCTTGAATTAGTTTCCAACATTAACAATTGGAGATTTCATATAAGAATTAGAGATTTCTGGTTTCTTTTTTTAACAAAACACAGAAAATCATGTCATTCAGAGCCTGCCTATCTGTGTGGTAGGAAGGGGCAGAGGCCGCATCTCAGCTGCTTTCCCTGGATGGGCAGGTGTTTTCTCCTTGGCCACAGTTCCCACCTGTCTGCTTTCACTCGTTTTGGTGACTGCTCTGGCCGCTGGGGGCATTTGAGTTTGTCATCCCTGATTCAGGTCCTTCCTTAGATGTCTCCTTTCTAGATAAAGCCACCAGGCTCACACATTTTTGTACATTTGGAAACTCTTCTCTCCACCTTTCCTCAAAGAAAACTGTTTTTCGGGGTTTGTTTTCATTAGCTAACTGTAATTTCCCAAATTTTAATATGGCTGAGTCCCATTATTTTAGTATCCTGTTCCATAACTTCTGAGTCTTGGGGAATCATTAAAACAAGAGCTAGGAATTTCAAGGAAGCAGTCTCTAGGCAGAGATTCCCCACTTTCACCAAGCTCTGCAAACTGGAGACCAAATGAGATGGATTTTCTCACTTTGACCCCAGTGAGGAAGGGAGATTTTTCGATAACTGACAAAGAGCTTTTGTTCAGATTTGCGTCAAGATAAATCAGCTTGCCCTGCTGCATGGCCCCTTACTTCTACCAGGCTCATCTTCCCTTTCTACCCTACAAGAGCCCCCTGCCCTTCCTCCTCCCAGGCATGGGGGCCACAGCCCTCAATGCTTCCAGATCTCCAGCACTCTACCCCTCCTCCACTCCGCCTCTCAGTCTGGAAAACAGCTTTGCAAGTTAACCTCCAGGGGCATTCACTGGGTTTCCAGCGGGGTCCCCAGCCCCACAGGCTGCCAAAATAGGCTCTTTACACTCCATAGATGGGAGAGAAAAATCTGCTTGTTCGGTTGCAACTGTCAAGCAAAGGACGTGCTGAGCTTAGATAGAAATAGCAGCAGGGTCAGGGCAGGGCAAGGCCCTAGCATTTCATTAGCTCAGCCCACTAAGGGTGATTAAATGCACACAGTGGCCCATGAATGGGGCCATGGAGGGCAGCCACACAGTGCAGCACAGAAAAATCATTCTTTGGCCGCTGTCAGCTGGCTGAATGGGACTTAATTATCGGGATAATGAGAACTGATTTTCATTGTTTTAATTTTGGGGAAGGGGTGAGAAAGGAGGGACTTTTTTCCCTCATCTGGGTGAAAGGATGCTAAGTATGGCCTCCAACTGGGCCCCACATCTTCTAGGCTGCTGTGAGCTAAGCCTCCTGCATTTACTGTTTTTTATGAATTCAGTAAGGAAGGGTGTTAGGCTTGTCTTCTGTGTTGGTACTTCCTGTAGGCCCTGTAAGCCTGGCAGGATATGTCCTTGTAAGAGCATGTCTGTGCTGGCATCTGACCCTAGCAGCTGGGCTGAGGTAACATGGACAGAATCCACTGGACAGATCTGTCTGTTCTCAGCTCTTTCCAAGTGCTTTCAAGTCATCAGTGAATCCTGTCTTGTTCCTGTTTTTGTTTTGTTTTTAATGCAAGATCTAGAGAATTCCAACTATTTGCTGAGGTCAAACATAGGAGAAAAATTCTGAGTTTCTTCTGTTCATTTTGAGGCTCAAAGTCCAAGGGGTCCACTGCAGACCAGTGTGGGGGTCATCAGAACCCTTTAAAACCCAGATATCCTTGACGAATGAGATAAGCTCTGACCCCACGAACCGTGAACGTCACAAATCCATCTCACTCTTATTCAGTTTAATTCACCTGCTACCTTCCCAAGAGCTTGTTCTTCATAGAGAAATGAGAGGGTTATTTATTCTCCAGCTTGATCACTCCTTTCTCTAAATGACACATACTATTAGCTGGATGGTCAGACAAAAAGTATTTGTAAACTTGGGTTTAGCGTGGTTCTAGATGCTACTGAAATGCATGATACATCCACCCCATGACAGTCATCTGGGAAGACCTAAAACAATTAGAGAAGCACACACAGAGGCTAGCCAGGGGGAGGAGGAGAGAGTGGGTTTAGGAGTGGTGAGGGAAGCTTTATGAAGCTAAGGGAGGCTTGAGAGAACTCCAAATGAAGTAGAATTTCCATCAGGAGCAAAGGGTGAAATTGAATGGTGTGTTTGCGAGAAGGAAACAGACATCATTAGAATGAAGAATTCACATGAGGCATAAGTTTTAAGATTGGAGAAGGAAATGGCAACCCACTCCAGTGTTCTTGCCTGGAGAACCCCAGGGACAGGGAAGCCTGGTGGGCTGCCGTCTATGGGGTCGCACAGAGTTGGACATAACCGAAGTGACTTAGCAGCAGGAGCAGCTGCAGAGTAGGGCCAGATGATTAGAGTTGTGAAAAACAGAGCGTTTTTTTTGTTTTTTATTTTCTTTCCTAACTCCATCTCTGGCCATAAAAAAATGGTTGTAATTGCTTTTGTTTTGTTTTTATTTTCATTTTCCCCTCCAAGTGCTTTAATAAGAAAAGCAGAAAGGAAGAGGGTGTACTCTCCTTCATTGAGCACAGAGAAGAAAACTCTCTTAGCTGTTTCAGGGTTTTTAGTGCTTATTCCTGCCCAGAGACTGCCTGACCTCTGTACTCCCTGGAATTCCTTATCCTGCCCAATTCAATTTATCCCTTCTTTCCTTAAAGGCTTGACAGGATATAGGTTAGGTTATTCAAATCTGGGAACTCGGTTCTTTGTGGCAAGGAATAGATGGTTAAAGAGAACTGGCTGTGATAGGTAAATGGCCCACCTGCCCCCCTCCAAGAAGAAATGCCATAGTCTTTCCAAGAAGCCAATCCTACTACATGCTGAGTCTTGATAGGGTGAGCCTGCCCATCACAATCAATTAATCATGCCTGTCCACAGTGGGAATGTCCTCTGTGACTGAAACAGCGCTTATGTCCCTCGTGATTGAAGATTCCTTGCTTTGGAAACCCTTACAGGTCAGAGAGGAAAGTTGAGTCTGGATGGCATACAGTACTCTTTGGGTATGTTTTCTCATCCCCAAAACTTGCTCTGTGCTTTATGTCAACCAAATAACTCTGTTCATTGCAAAGCTATATTGTCAGTGTAATCTCTGTGGCCAGAGGTCAGCAAACTTTTCTGTAAAAGACCAGAAAAGTTTTATAGGCCATACTGTTTTTGTCACTACTCAATTCTGCCATTGTAGTTCAAAAACAGCCACAGACAATACAGACATAAACCAATGAGCATGTGTTCCAACAAAACTTTCTTTGCAAAAATAAGAGGTAGACTGGATTTGGCCCTAGGGCTGCTGTTTGTTAACTTCTTCCATAGAGAGCTTCTACCATCCCACTTCCAGCTTTTTCCCCAGGATCATCTATATAAAATCTCCCCTTTCCCAACACACAGAATTCCTTGAAGTCAAAGACTTTTATACATCTTCTCCAGAACCTAGAAGTCCTGGGCCTAGAGGTCATTCAGTAAAGACATAGTGGGGCTTCCTAGGTGGTGCTAATGGTAAAGAACCTGCCTGCCAATGCAGAAGACACAAGAGATGCAAGTTCAATCCCTGGTTAGGAAGATTCCCTGGAGGAGGGCATGGTGACCCACTCCAGTAGTCTTGCCTAGAGAAGCTCATGGACAGAGGAGCCTGGTGAGCTACCGTCCATGGGGTGGTGAAGAGTTGGACAGGACTGAAGCAATTTAGCAAGACATAGCATGGCAAAGGCATACTATTCCACTTTAATTTTTATTAAAATATAGTTGATTTACAATATTGTGTTAGTTTCAGATATGTAGGATATATATATATCCTTTTTATTAACTTTCTTTTCCATTATTACCAAGTATTGAGTATAGTTCTCTTGCTATACAGTAGGTCCTTGTTGGTTATCTGTTTTATATACAGTAGTATGTATATTTTAATCCCAAACTCCTAATTTATCTCCCCTCTTTCCCCTTCAGCTCAGTTCAGTTCAGTCGCTCAGTTGTATCTGACTCTTTGCGACCCCATGAATCGCAGCACACCAGGCCTCCCTGTCCATCACCAACTCCCGGAGGTCACTCAGACTCACGTCCATCGAGTCAGTGATGCCATCCAGCCATCTCATCCTATGTTATCCCCTTTTCCTCCTGCCCCCAATCCCTCCCAGCATCAGAGTCTTTTCCAATGAGCCAACTCTTCACATGAGGTGGCCTAAGTACTGGAGTTTCAGCTTTAGCATCATTCCTTCCAAAGAAATCCCAGGGCTGATCTCCTTTAGAATGGACTGGCTGGATCTCCTTGCAGTCCAAGGGACTCTCAAGAGTCTTCTCCAACACCACAGTTCAAAAGCATCAATTCTTCGGCGCTCAGCCTTCTTCACAGTCCAACTCTCACATCCATACATGACCACAGGAAAAACCATAGCCTTGACTAGACAGACCTTTGTTGGCAAAGTAATGTCTCTGCTTTTGAATATGCTATCTAGATTGGTCATAACTTTCCTTCCAAGGAGTAAGAATCTTTTAATTTCATGGCTGCAGTCATCATCTGCAGTGATTTTGGAGCCCAAAAGTATAAAGTCTGACACTGTTTCATCTATTTCCCATGAAGGGATGGGACCGGATGCCATGATCTTCATTTTCTGAATGTTGAGCTTTAAGCCAACTTTTTCACTCTCCTCTTTCACTTTCATCAAGAGGCTTTTGAGTTCCTCTTCACTTTCTGCCATAAGGGTGGTGTCATCTGCATATCTGAGGTTATTGATATTTCTCCCGGCAATCTTGATTCCAGCTTGTGTTTCTTCCAGTCCAGTGTTTCTCATGATGTACTCTGCATATAAGTTAAATAAGCAGGGTGACAATATACAGCCTTGATGAACTCCTTTTCCTATTTGGAACCAGTCTGTTGTTCCATGTCCAGTTCTAACTGTGGCCTCCTGACCTGTATACAGGTCTCAAGAGGCAGGTCAGGTGGTCTGGTATTCCCATCTCTTTCAGAATTTTCCACAGTTTATTGTGATTTGTTATCTATGTCTGTGAATCTATTTATGTTTTGTAAATAAACTCATTTGTATCATTTTTTAGATTCCACATGTAAGTGATCTCTTATAATAATTTGTCTTTCTCTGGCTTACTTAGTATGATAATCTCTTGTCCATCAATGTTGCTGCTGCTGCTGCTGCCAAGTCGCTTCAGTCGTGTCTGATTCTGTGCTACCCCATAGACGGAAGCTCACCAGGCTCCCCTGTCCCTGGGATTCTCCAGGCAAGAACACCGGAGTGGGTTGCCATTTCCTTCTCCAATGCATGAAAGCGAAAAGTGAAAGTGAAGCCACTCAGTCGTGTCCGACTCTCAGCGACCCCATGGACTGGAGCCCACCAGGCTCCTCCGTCCATGGGATTCTCCAGGCAAAAGTACTGGGGTGGGGTGCCATTGCCTTCCCCGCAATGTTGCTGCAAATGACATTATTTCATTCATTTTTATGACTAAGTGATATTTCATTGTATATGTGTAATGTACCACATCTTCTTTATCCATCCGTCAATGGACATTAAGGCTGCTTCCAAGTCTTGGCTATTGTAAAAAAGTGCTGCTATGAACATTAGGGTGCATGTATCTTTTCAATTTATGATTTTCTCTGGATATATGCCCATATGGTAGCTCTATTTTTAATTTTTTAAAAATTATCCATACATTGTTCAGAGTAGCTATACCAATAGCAAAGGCATATTATTGATTTTTAAGCATTACCATGATGTTCTTGACAGGAAAATCTAGAAAAATTCTTCCATTGAGTATAAGATTGAATAGCTTGCTTATAAGACTTACTCCAAATAAAAGATATATAAATATCTTAATTAATGAGATTAAAGCATTTTGCTTCAGTAGGAACTAGACTTGCTAACAGGCCAGTGTCTTGCTGATCTGAGCACCCACGTTCATATCCCTATCATGCTATTTTGACCCACTATTCCAGTGGAACCTGGAGAAGCCCTTCATTTTCAACCACAGAGGCATGTCTAAGACCGAAACCTCCCTAAATTTATATGATACTTTATGGTTTGCAAAACATGTAGCACAATTCCCATTTTGTAGATGAGGCAACCAAGGTATTGTAAGGGAGTTGCCCAGTGAATGATGTAGCTTGAGCTTTGACCTGGTTTTCTGATTCCCCACTTAGGCTCTTTCATTATACCAGACACCTCTTAATTAATTAGAACAAAATGACAGTGCAAAATTAATTCAAAGAATAAATCACCTGTATTTAAGATTCCAGAGAGATTTGGGACAATACATGTGAGAATTTCAATGGTATTTTGTGGAGCTAGCCCAGTGGAAGTATAGATACCCTGCCAACTTTACACAAGATACATAAATCTCAAAATTGATTTAGCTAACCTTCATTTATTTTGGAAACACAAAGCTTTAAGCTAGAAATTGGCTTGAATGAAGAGCTTCACACCAAGCCTGCATCCTTGCTACTCTTGTAAAATGTTTCATGAACCCCAGTGTTGGAGACCTCACTGTTTTAGTTTGACTGTGAAGGCAGCTACATACACTTGCTGCCAGTGGGAGGTTAATACTGACTCAGAAGCGAGAGGTCCACTGACTGAATCACCACCACTTACTCCAGTCCTTTCCTCTGTGTTCCTTGGAAACCTCTGGCCTCAGTTTGGGTTTGACCCAACCCACTTAGAAGGAGAGAGAGCAATTTTACAGGCCTGTGTGGAGTGACTCCAAGCCAATCGTATCTATTTCCAAATGATCTGACGCAGCAAGTGGATCATATTTCCTTTGGAGGCTTGGCTGAGGACAGTTGAGTTGGCAACGTTGAACCAGAGTGAATAAAATACGGCTGTCAAGAAAAAAATCTGAAATGGTCCCTAAGGACATAGGCGTAATGAAATGCTCAGGTCAGGGGTGGGGTGCTTTCTGGGGAGACTGAGAAAAGAAAAGAGGATGAGGTGACCATGTGTGAAATTCAAATGAATCAACAGTGATTTGAGAAAACCAGGCAGATTGGCACATGCCCAGTACCTTTCTGAGAGCAGGCACCAAGCCTAAAAAAAAGTTTCAGAAAATCTAACTCCTCTTTTCATTCTTACCTTTAATCAGATTTTTATTGCAATTTTTATTCTTGGTTCCCTGTCCACTTTTCCCTCATCCTGCCAAAGGAGCCAGGGACTCTGAATGTATTTACCAAAGACCAACAGACCCCTGTGTTCAATTATTCTGGTCTTAGGGAATAATGATTAGGAAGTTCCAAGAATGAGAGGTGGAAACGGCACAGAAGATAGGTTCCATTTAAGGTCATTGGAAAGAAACAAGTACCCTAGTTGCTAGGATGGAAATGGTGCTGTTTCTTTGCACATCTTTTGAAGGGATGAACTGAACTCTAGAACCAACTCACAACCCAGGGGAGTGTCTGTTCACATGAATACAGGCAAATCTTTGAGCACCAGTCTCCACTGACACATATCTGCTTCATTGTTCTCTCCTTGATTGTGCAAAAATATTTTCAAAGGCAAAGACACAGTGACAAAGTTAGGCTCTTTGAAGCCATTCCTTGAACAGGAGGAGGTGTGTGCCTCTGGCCATCCACTTGGCAATGGATGTCTCCACACGGCTTCTTTCCATCCAAATATTTTGGCCACTAAAATTGTTTTAGCAGGAAATAGTCTACAAAGGACAACAATCACTTGCCTTCGCTTCACGCTCTTCACAGTCAATTCAACTGGCATGTTCCATGCACCCACTCTGTGCCAGGCATTTTTTCAGAATGGAACAAGACCTCCCTCAATGCCTTAGCGGGCTAGCAGGAGAGACAGTCAAATATTACAAGTACCTGGGGCGGAAACAGTGGAAACACCATGGAGACTCAGGAGAAGGAGCCATTGTAGAAAAGCTTCACCAAAGAACAGACGTGAGAAAGGGTAGAGGGCATTACTCTGGTTGGAACCCTATCCATCATTCATTCATCCACACATTGATTCCCCAAACATTTATTACCCATCTGTTATTTGCCAGTAACAAGGAACTTGGGATTCAAAGATGAATGGGATTTGCAGCACAGAATGGAGGGGCTTGAGGATAGAGGAAGTTGTGGAAGAGGAATTGAAAAAAGGTTGAGCCAGATTGGCAAGGGCCTCACATGCCAAGCTGAGGAGTTGAACTTGGTTCTATAGATATTGAGGAGCCTTTGGAGATCTTTACATGGCTGGTGGCACAGATACTCACCCTATCCCTTATTACTACAATTTAAAAGTATTTTATTCACTCACGTGTCTTGTGCTTTTTCCCCTTTGACTCCCCAACTGAGATGTGAGCCCAATGAGGACAGAGATCCTCCCAGTCATATTTATTGTTGTATGCCCAGTTCTGGCACAGAGTGGGCCCTCAGCAAACATTTACTGAATCGAATCTGTGTTTAGACAGTTGTCTCCTGTTTGTAAAGTGGAGGGAGATGCAAGCCTGGGAGATCCTGTAGGAGGGATTGTAATAGCAGAGAGATGCTAAGAGCCTAAAGGTGGCACAGATGGAAGGGAGAGAGAGTTAAAGGGCTCATCAGAGTTAACACCGACAGACCTTGATCTGGGAGAAAGAGGGGTCAGGGGTGATTCTAAGGTTTCCATTGGGATGTATGAGCGGCCAGTGATATCACTGACTGAGAGAGAAAGGATAGGGGAGGGACCATGGAGGGGCTTGTCATGGGAAGCAGGAGAGCGTAGATAATGAGATCAGTTTTGGACATGTGTGATTTGAGACAACTGTAGAACGTCCAACTGGAGATGTTCAGCAGACAGTTGGAAATATATGCGGGCAATTCAAGAGGTGGTGGGGGCTGAGGTCACAGGGTTTCAGTGATGAATGGAGCCAGCAGAGAATAAGGGCCCTCAGAGTAGAGTTCAGAGAAGGCAGAAGCCCAAACCTGGAAGAAATATAATTCAAGGGAGGTTGGAAAAGAGGAGCCAGTGGAGGAGACAGAAGATGAGGTCTTAGAGATAGGAGGAGAAGGGAGGAGGGATTCCTGGCTAATTGAGAAATATGGGTCTACCCAGGGCTTCCCAGATGGCACAGTTTTGGTAAAGAATCTGCCTGCCAATGCAGGAGATGCAAGAGACACAGGTTTGATCTCTGGGTTGGGAAGATCCCTTGGAGAAGGAAATGGCAACCCTCTCCAGTATTCTTGCCTGGGAAATCCCATGGACAGAGGACCTTGGAGGGCTACCGTCCATGGGATTGCAAAGGGTTGGACACCACTGAGCACACACACAGGACAGAGCCAGGAGAATGGTAGCCGCCATCTTGGTGACTAACTGCCTACTTCTTCCCATGTTAATGATGTCGGGGAGGGGGTGGTGGTTCTTAGCAATTCTGGGCCACAGAGAAGAACAGAAACACCTCTGTGTACTTCATCAGTATTTTCACATTCTGAAAGACCCTGAAGGCAGGGCCAGATTTAGACATGTGCCGCACGGTGTGCCTGTTTGAGGTTGTCCTCAGCTTGGAAACACCTTGGGGTGGGCAGTTATGACTCCAACACCAGCACGCCCTGCCTCTTATCACTTTCTGCTGAGAATGGTTCAAGGGAACTTGACGGTTGCTTGACAGACAGCCCCTACTCTGGGGTCTGGTTCAGGGTCCAGCAGAGCGATGGCGGCTGGCGGCTGGTTCCTGTTCTCTCAGGGTTTCCTCTGAGAGGGGTTCACACGGAAGAGCTGATCCCAACCCCCCTCAGGGCTCACTCCTTTTCTCAGCGTCCTCTGCCACATCCCACCCTGTTTCTACAGACTCTTCTTCTGCCTGCCTGCCTTCCACCCACTGTGTATTGCTTTCCACTTCCTCCTTGCCAAGACAGACCAGTGATTTCCACACTGATTTTCATCACTGAAAATGTGGAAAAGAACTAAAAACCTAAAGAGAAGCCTGGAAAGCAGACCAAAGTGGAGGCGCTCTGACTCCAGGGAGGAGTCTAGGGGTCCAACAGTCCAGCTCACGCAGAGCCCCAGGGTGCCAGGGAGTCTTCTGTGAGCCTCAGGATGGGAGAATCAGGTCACGTCTCTGAGTCTGCAGACCTAGATTCCTCAGCCCATCTCTTCCCCTTATCATCGATGGATTTAGGTTCCTCCTGGCTCTGAAATTCTCTGAGAAAGCAACTGCAGGTCTTGAGTCTCCACTCTCTTTGCGGGGGCATTTTCCCTCCCAGGGAAAGAACAGGCCAGGCTGAGACAGAATGTTGGACACCCTGACTCAGAACACACTCCCATCATCCTCCTGGTTTCTCCCAGAGCTTTATCACCCAGATTTTCAGACCCTTTCTGTGAATGGAGTCATTTAGTCTGTGTGGCTGAGCACAGCTTACCTGGAAAATGCTGCTTGGGGACTCAGAGACATGGGTGTCCCACTGTGAGAAGTCCTCCAGTGGAGGACTCCCACAACATACACACACACACACACACACACACACACACACACACACACAAAATTTAAAGGATCCTGTCTTACAGGCCTCAACATTTTCCTCTTACAGAGGAAAGCTAAAGGAGGAAAAGGAGAAGCTTTGTAAAGTTAGCATCATATTCTCATATTCTATCTATCTATCCATCTGTCTTGGAGAAGGAAACGGCAACCCACTCCAGTATTCATGCCTGGAAAATCCCATGGATCGAGGAGCCTGGTGGGCTACAGTCCATGGGGTCACAAAGAGTCGGTCACAACTGAGCGACTTCTGTGTGTGTATCCATCTGTCTAGGTTTCCAGGCAGTGCTAGTGGTAAAGAACACACCTACCAATACAAGAAAGGTAAGAGATATAGGTTTAATCCCTGGGTCAGGAAGATCCCCTGGAGAAGGGCATGGCAACCCAGTCCAGTATTCTTTCCTGGAGAATCCCATGAACAGAGGAGCCTGGTGGGCTATGGTCAATAGGACTATAAAGAGTCGGGCAAGACTGAAGCCACTTAGCATAGCACAGTACATCCATCTAACTATATCCATCCATTTATCTATAGCTCTCTATCTCTCCCCTCCTTTGTTAAGTGCTCCATCGCTCTCTCTTTCTAGCAGACTGACCTTGCTAGGGCTTCCTTGCCCTCCCTCACTTCCATTTAGCGCCGGGTGAATCCTGTCCATCACCGGCCTGGGACTGCACCAGTCTCCCTCTGTGGCTTACTCACCCTGGTGCCCAGCCCCGCCCCGCCCTGCCGCATACTTTGCTCAGCTTGTGCGTCATGGCTATTCATCTTGTTTAGTGCTCGGCTTGGCTGCAGATGCTGTAAATATGGTAATTTTAGACTGGCTGATTGGAAAGGGTTGTGGGGTGGAATGGGGAGAGGGCAGGAAGGAGAGCTTGGTTTACTCTATTGGAGCTGGTTCGTAGCTGGCCCTGCCACTCACTCTCTGTGTGCCCTTCCCCAGGCTGCAGCCTCAGCAGCCCCTCTCCTTGCTTTCAGTCCTAACTTCTCTAAGCCTCTGAGAAAAGAAAGGAACAAGGGATGTGCCTGGTTTCTGAGCCTAGCCTGGAGAATGGCAAGTTAGCACAGGGCACTTCGGGCCAAAAGTGTAGCCAATGACACATGGGGTGGGGGTCCTGACCCTGCCATGACAATGCAGAGGGTGAGTGGCCTGAGGATTAGTCCCCCACCCAGGGCCCGTGTTCCAGAGCACACTGGAGGTGAAGTGGGGGCGGCCAGAGGCCTCTGAGCCCTCCTGAGCTCCCTCCCTTTTTCCACTCTTTCCCTCCTGACCTACCCCTGTGGGGGGCTGTCATTCCCAAGGGCCTTAGGCAAGGCTCCCAGGGTTGTCAGCTAATCCCTCTTCCCACCCCTATAGCATTTAATGGCATAATTTGCATTTGAGTGCAGAACCCCGATCTGTCTCTGGGAGGATTCAAATCCCCAGGGAATAACTAGGAGGCTAACATTTCAGACATTGGGAGTCAGGGTGGGAGCTGAGAGAACTTAGAGCCCAGGGCCATGTCGGGTCCTTCTAAAGCCACCAGATAATGCTTCCAGCTGTCCCTCCTGTCTGAAGGACAAAGCTAATCCCAAGGCTCTGAGCTGGACTTGGAATGACCCCAGTTTTTGAGCCACTGTCCAGTCAATCCTAAAGGAAATCAGTCCTGAATATTCATTGGAATCAGTTCAGTTCAGTTCAGTTGCTCAGTCGTATCCGACTGTTTGCAATCCCATGGACTGTAGCACACCAGGCCTCCCTGTCCATTACCAACTCCCAGAGCCTACTCAAACTCATATCCTTCACATCAGTGATGCCATCCAACCATCTCATCCTCTGTTGTCCCCCTCTCCTCCTGCCCTCAATCTTTCCTAGCATCAGGGTCTTTTCAAATGAGTCAGTTCTTCACATCAGGTGGCCAAAGTATTGGAGTTTCAGCTTCAACATCAGTCCTTTAAATGAAGACCCAGGACTGATCTCCTTTAGGATGGATTGGTTGGATCTCCTTGCAGTCCAAGGGACTCTCAAGAGTCTTCCCCAACACCACAGTTCAAAAGCATCAACTCTTCGGCTTTCTTCACAGTCCAACTCTCACATCCATACATGACCACTGGAAAAACCATAGCTTTGAATAGATGGACATTTGTTGGCAAAGTAATGTCTCTGCTTTTTAACATGCTGTCTAGGTTTGTCATAGCTTTTCTTCCAAGGAGCAAGTGTCTTTTAATTTCATGGCTGCAGTCACCATCTGTAGTGATTTTGGAAGCCAAAGAAATAAAGTCTCTCACTATTTCCATTGATTGACGCTAAAGTCCAATCATACATTGGCCATCTGATGCAAAGAGCTGACTCACTAGAAAAGACCCTGATACTGGGAAAGAATGAGGGCAGGAGGAGAAGAGGGTGACAGAGGATATTGACATGATGTATGTGATTCTGAGTAAGCTCCTGGAGATAGTGAAGGACAGTGAAGCCTGGCGTGCTGCATCCATGGGGTCTCAAAGAATCAGACAAGACTGAGTGACTAAACAACAATGACTACAAGTCACAGAATGTTCGCCCCAGGAGCCAGCTCAGATTTCTGAGTCCAAATCCCCATTTGACCAAAGAGAAGTGACCTGCACAAAATCACAGGACCCGGTAACCATGGGATTGTTAGCCTATATCTGGTTCTTCCTCCGTGCCCCAGATACATTTTTATAGGAGGTTCTAAAAGAAGGAAAGAAGGGTCTGATAGATATTTCTTTGTTTCTGAGGAAGCCTCAGTTGCTGCTGATAGATGTTGAGCTGACGTTTGGTCATCTCTGGGGACGGGAAACTTGTCGTCTACGAGAAGGCAGCCTGTGAAAATGTTGGTCAGCTCAGACTGCTGTCTAATAACTCTGCCTCTGCGAGCTGTCCTGCATCTGTTCCACGGGGTGGGGTGGGACCTGGGAGAAGAATTGGGGGAGCAGGGAGTCTCTGAAGGGGGACATAGGCTGTCCTGCTTTGAGAAAGAACTAGCGGGTCTTGGACATCTGAGGGTCCAGTGTAGCAGCCTAGAGAGATCCTCTCAGCTCTCCCTCAGTAGGCCCACTCCCTTCCTGTGTCTACACCACAGACAGACGCTCCCTTCTGCAGTGTCCATCCACCACATACTTGTGCTTATTCACTTTGTCTCCTGGAAATGGGGACCCAACAGCGTTTGACTGACTTCAGAGCAAGGGGTCCTTTCCTGGAAGCCTTAAGGTGCATAATCCCCAATGAGAGTTGTACCGTCATTGTGGGACCAAAACAAAGAAAGAAAAAGAAAGTTGCTGAGTCGTGTCCGACTCTTTGCGACCCAGTGGACTGTAAGCCCACCAGGATCCCCCGTCCATGGAATTTTCCAGGCAAGAGTACTGGAGTGGTTTGCCATTTCCTACTCCAGGGGATCTTCCTGACCCAGGGATCGAACCAGGGTCTCTCACACTGTAGGCAGACACTTTACCATCTGAGCCACCAGGGAGTCCAGCTGTGGGACCGAAGTGTTCAATGATATTTCGTGGAGTTTTTCTTTCTTACAGATGCATTGCAATGAAACGGCACTGGTTCAGACTAATACAGGTTATGGCTAGAGAGCCTCAGGCATCATGCATGCCCAGCCTAATAGTCTTATTACTCTCCATCCTGTCGAATAAATCACAATCACAGCTAACAAAAATCTTCTCTGGGAGAGGTGTGGCTTGCTCTGCTTTGAGAAGTAGATGGGCCTCATGTATAAACAGCATTTTGCCTGTTGGACTATAAGTGGTGTGGGAGTGTTCAGAAACAGTTTGTTCTCTTAGTGGATTACCAGTTTCTCCCTGGAAAAAAAAAAAATTGTTTCACAGAATTTGCACACTCTTCCTTTGTATGCAGTAAGGGATTTTATATCAGCCAGCCTGGAAGGGTCAGAACTCTGGAAGCCTTGCTGTGCTCAAGCCATCGACCCTGGCAATGATCTCTGTTATAGAGAGTTGGGGACAAAGAGGGGCTGAGTATTTTCTGGAGAGATTTGAAGATAATAGTACATTAGCAAAAGAAGGGGATGCTTCCAAATTTTCAAAATTAGTTAAGGAAAAGGTATTTACAACAACAAGACCTGGTCAGCAGAGAACACAGACGTGCTGGTGGAGGAGAGCCACAAGAATATGCAAGTGGGAAGAGACGAGTTTAAAATGTTTTCCTTCTGTAAAATTCCCATTATCCCCCCGAGGCAGTCAGTTTGGGCAGCATCCCCCATCACCTCCCAGATTTCGTCCTGGTAAAGAAAGTATCCTTCACGGGGCTCCCCACCCATTCCCAGGCCCCACACGGGGTCTCCCCACAAGCCTGCTGTCTCGTCTCCACTTCTGCTTTATCCTGTGCTCACTGACCCCTGATGACCACTCCCACAGGTCATTTCTGTGCTTCCCCTTCCCTGCCAACAAGTGAGATAGTCTGCCATGCTCTGGCCTGGCGTTCAGCATCCGCATGGCTCCAGGGGACCCTTCCCATCTCATGCCTTGTCCCTCATGTGTATGAAGCCAAAGGAGCGTACTTACCAACCCATAGAGCACTTAGAGAGGGCCTAGCATGCCACAGCTATCATTGTAATAACCAGTTATTATGATGATTCTATTATCTTGCTTTTGCTTGGGCTGCCCCTCCTGCTCCCTCTCTGTCTGGAAGGACTCCCCCTACCCTGACCCCGCTCCACACCAAGGACCCTCCTCTGGTCTCCTGTAATGGATGCAGGTAACATTCTTATAGCTGACTGACTCACAACATCCAGAGTTTCTCTCACTTGCCAGAATGAAAACCCCTTTGGGCCAAGGACTCTCTCTCGCACTTATCTGTTAAGTCCTTAGCACTTAGCGCAGTGTGCTGTACACAGTAGGTGCTTGTTTTAGGCTGTGACATACTTAATAATAATGGTCATTCTACTTTATTATTCATTCCCCATGTGCAAGTTGTTGGGGACTTTTGCTAAGATTAATCTTCACAACACTCCCAATGAGTGTTCTGTTTTATGGAGTAGGAAAGTGAGATTCAGAGGATGTTTACTTGCCTGAAATCGTAGGTAGTGAATGACAGAGCTGCAATTTGAACCTAGGTTTGTCCACTCTTGAACCTGAACTTGAACTCATAAGGGCTCCGTTATACTCTCATGAAGACAGGGACTGTGTCTTTCCCTAAGACGGGGTTGCAAATTGGCAACCTGAGGGCCAAATCTGGCCCACAGATGTGTTTTGTTTGGCCCATGCAGTGTTTTTTAAAAATCAGGAAATTTTACATCATCATCTACATTTCTGGCTTTGCTGGAAAACCTGGGCGATCCAATAACCCTGTCTCAGCACGGTGATACTAGGCTGCTGCTGAGAAGCAGCTGTGCCCTCCTTTCTCTCTGTCCCTCCCAGACAGGGCCAGCATCAACTATCCAGTTCTGTTCTTCTCCCCCACGGTGTTGGCACTGGGGGTAGGTCCATTCTTGGTTACACGGGACTGTCTTCGTAGTGTAGGCTGTTTAGCAACCTTGGTCCTCACCCGCTGTAAGTCAATAGTGCCCTTCCTTCTGTGACTTTTGACAATCAAAAAAACATGCGCCAAACACTTCCAAAGCCCCTGGTGATGGGAGCCACACCGTCCCCTGTTGAGAACCCCTGGTAGACAACCCCTTACACTACCAGCGCTGGCACACAGTAGGGCCTCAGATAAATAGATTAAGTAGACTTAGAATGAAATAGCCATAACCAAATGGTTCCACATGTGAAAAGTTCCCATGAAAAAGAAGGCAGAAAAATGAAGTAATCAAAGCATTTTTTAAAATATAAATTATCTGGAGCAAATTTAGCGCATTCCCCTAAACACCTGTCCAACAGTGGAAAAAAAATTAGTACTAACACGTTCCTGTTGAGGCATTTCCATTCTGCATGCCTCGGTTCCTGCTGTAATGTTAATTGGTTATGGTTTTCTCTGCTTCTAGTCCTTACATGTAACAAGAGTTACTGTGCAGCTGTCAACCAGACACCACCCAAAAAGGCTGCATTTAAAGGGAAACAGCAGAACTAAATCACAAGTGGCCTTTCTTCAGAGAAACATTGTTAATACTATTTTTGCCTTTTGTTCTAATTATAAAAATACTATATGTTTACAGTAGAAATTTCAGAACATGGTAAAGTACTAAGAGTAAATAAAAATCACACACTCATCATCTGAAGATAATCACTATTTGTATTCTTGTGTATTTCCTTCCAGTCTTTTTTATCCCCATGCACATATTTGTGTTGTTAAAAAATTTTTTTTTCTTTTGGTCCTCAGAAAAACTGGGATCTTCCTATTTATAAAGTTTTTCTTGATATCTCATTGCTGAACCCATAATGAATTCAACCAATCCCCTTTTGTTAGACATAGAATTGCTTCCCAGCTTCAGCTCTTAAAAACAGCACAGTGATCAGCTTCCTTACTGATAAATCCTTTTTGTTCACTCTGATTGCTTTTATAGAAAGTGCGATGTGCTCTCCCGTACAGAAAGACCTTATCCCCTCCACTGGGAGATAATGTTGGCTCTGGATCTAGAAAACATGGGTAAAGAGTAGATTAAGGTTTGGTAAGGAATGTCCAGCATTCCCAGGTGGCACTAGTTGTATAGAACTTGCTTGCCAGTCCTGGAGACATAAGAGACAGAGGCTTGATCCCTAGGTTGGGAAGATCTCCTGGAGAAGGGCATGGCAACCCACTCCAATATTCTTGCCTGGAGAATCCCACGGACAGAGGAGCCTGGAGGGCTACAGTTCACAGGGTTGCAAAGAGTCACATACGACTGAAGGGACTTGGCATGCGCACACACAAGAAATGTCCAGGCAGGGAAAAGCCCGTGTTGTTGAACTTGCACCTTAGATGGCCAAAGCCAAGCCATCTGCCGGGAACAAGGGGAGTGGATGTGGAGTTGGGGACTTGGGTTTGGAGTTCTCACCGCAGGAAGCAAACAAGGGCTTAACCAAAGGATGAAAGCTGTTGGCAGCACTGAGAGCCCGGTTGAGGTCACACCATGGGATTTAGTAACAGAGGCCACTGGCACAGACACACAACTCTCTCCAGTGAGGCTGGGAGACAAAAACTAAGATGGGGGGTGGGGTAAGGGTGGGGATCGTAGGATTCTCTGAAGTTGGGGAAATGGCTTGATAGATCATCCAGAGAGCCTCATGCAGTCTTTTCCCACTCCAAATAATAAGCAAAAATAGTCATTGCAACTTGGCACACAGAACTAAGAAATTATATTTGCCTGTTAGAATGGCTTTATAGATCCAGCATGAGCTGAACAGAGCCCCTGAATTGCTTTATGGTGTAATAATAACAACAGTGAACAATTTCTACAGCACATCGCAGTTTACAAATGTTTTACACAATATAGTCCTATTTAGTCCAATGTCTTCGGGTGAAAGTTATTAAGCGTGTACCCATTTTGCAAAAGAGAAAATTGAGAATGTGGTTTATCTGAGCTCAGAGAATGTGATCTGTCTAAGCAGACAGGTAGCAGCAGCAGCGCTGCTCTCCGGACCAGCATGAAAGGCAGAGTTGTCACAGACCATCCATTCTCTTGTACTGTCTCTTCTGCCCTTGTGAGATGACATTTGTTGGGAAACAGATATACCCTAAGCCTATGACTTTGACCTCCTTAGCAAGATGAATTAGCCAGGTGAGCTATCAGGAAAAGCTAGTTCTCTGCATGGTCAGAATGGACTTAGTGTTCTTCCCATCAGACTGCCCTCCTCGCTGAGCCTTGAACAGGTCATGTGTGCACATGACCGTTGCTGCACCTAAAATCTCTCCCGAATGTCACCACAGCTCATTTCCTCACCTCTTCAATCCAAAAAGATAACACCTTTCAGTGGTGCCTTCCCTGTCCACTTGATTTTAAATTGTGTACCTCCGACAGCCAACTCCCACCGCAGGCACTTCCTGTCTCCTCCCCAGCTTTATTTTTCTCACCTTCTCTATCCTACACATACTCTCATCTTCTTGTTTGTTTTGTAAATGTGATGAGGACTGGATTTTTGTCTGTTTTTCCCTGCTGTTTCCCCAAGTCTAGACCATGCCTGGAGCATGGTAGGTGTTCAAAAAGAAACTGTTGAATGAGTAGCAGTAGAGACATTAGGATAAATAAAGACTTCCTAAGAGTCCTAGCATATGACTAGTTCATAATAGGGAATTAATATCCGTTGGGTCCCTTTCTCTCCTTTCCTTCTCCTCTGTTAAATGCTATATGCTCAGCACAGCTATCTTTTTTATTAGAATACAATTACTTTACAATTATATTTTCTGCTGTACAGGGAAGTGAATCAGCTCTACGTATACATATATCCCCTCTCTCTTGGACCTCCCTCCCACCCATCTAGATCATCACAGAGCACCGAGCTAAGCTCCCTGCGCTTTATAACAGGTTCCCACTAGCTAGCTATTTTATGCAAAATAGTGTATATATATCGGAGAAGGCAATGGCTACCCACTCCAGTACTCTTGCCTGGAAAATCCCATGGATGGAGGAGCCTGGTAGGCTGCAGTCCATGGGGTCGCTAAGAGTCAGACACGACTGAGCGATTTCACTTTCACTTTTCACTTTCATGCATTGGAGAAGGAAATGGCAACCCACTGCAGTGTTCTTGCCTGGAGAATCCCAGGGACAGGGGAGCCTAGTGGGCTGCCGTCTCTGGGGTCGCACAGAGTCAGACACGACTGAAGTGACTTAGCAGCAGCAGCAACAGCAGCAGTGTATATATGTCAATCCTACTCTCCCCTCGCCCCTCGTCTCCGCATGTCTGCTCTCTACATCTTTGTCTCTATTCCTGCCCTGGAATCAAGTTCATCTGTACAATTTGGGAACAACCTAGATGTCTAACAACTAATGAATGGATAAAGAAGGTATGGTCCATATACACGATGAAATATTATTCAGCCACTAAAAGGAACAAAATAGGGTCTATTTGTAGAGACATGGGTAGACCTAAAGGCTGACATGCAGAGTGAAGTTAGAGAGAGAAAACAAGCACTGTACATTAACGCATGTATGTGGAGTTTAGTACAGTCATCTTTCACAATTAAAATATTTCTGAAAGAGATAAAACATTAAGCCTTGACATCCAGTCCATAAAGCAGATATTGCAGGGAGATGAAGCCCACATTGGCCCTCAAGAGAAGCAGACAGTTCACACCCTAAACCAGTGAGGATCTAGGTCCATCTCGTGGGGGGTGAAACGTGTGGTCTCGGGGGACGTCTTTAGTGCTGTCTGCGATTGCAGCCAAGCATGGCTCAGTGTGGCCAAAGTAGGTGATAGGTGTGGGAGTGAGTCCCTTCCTCTGCCTGCCGGAGTTCCTGGGATGTCTGATCATCAACTTGTAAGGGAGGAAAAAATTTTCCTATACTCTCTCAAGGTCCCTGTTGGGCTTGAAAATTAAAGTGCCAGAGACAGATTAGCAGGTGAGAAGCATACACATTTATTTAATGTAAGTTTTATGTGACATGAGGGTCTTCATCAGGAAAGGGAGACCCAGAGAAATAGATTGGATATTTTTATGCTAGGTCTGATGAAGAGTGGGCAGTCGTGGAGGGATAGGATAGGAACATGAGGCCAGTGGAACAAACTGGGGAAACTTGGCAAAGCTTGTTTGCTAGGATTCTTCTTGGCGTTCCTTTGTCTTCAGAGACACATATACTTCCCGTCACAGGAAGGGCATCCCTCACATGAGGGTTTTATGGGCTGGGTCAGGGGAGAAGGATCAGGGGGACAGTCAGAATGACTTTCTTGCTTCTATTGTTTTCTCAGACTCCTTCAGCTTAAAATATTTCATGTCTTAAGTTGCCATATTTAAGGGTAGAGTGTCCAGAACCCCATCATCTGCTGTGGGCTTGCAGAGAGGGTCCCTTCTCTGGTGGGGACTCTGCTGAGTTACTCACTTACCCACTCACCCCTTCACCACCACTTCACTTATTCAGTAGATATGTGATGAGTGTCCACACACGTCCAGAGCCTTCTGGGGCCTAGAGAAGTGGTGTTGAAGTCACAGACAAAGGCTTGTGGCTCTGGTCAGGTGAAGGGAACAGACCTCACTCAGGAAAGACCCACCTTCAAGCCTGACTTTCCTATCCTCCTTTTTGAGGTCTCCTCCTTCCCAAGGCCTTGCTCGGGTTGTCCCAGGAGCCAGCAGCCTCCCTACCATCCTCTTGTTCACACCCTCCCAGCATGCCCCCCTCCACAGAGCAGCCTGCTCCCTTCCAGGTTGTTCCTAAAAGCCAGGATTGGATGGAAGCATGGTGGCCCCAGCAGAGGCAGAGGGCTAGTCTTGTGGAGAAAAGCAGGCCCAGCTGAAAATGCCTCGTGCTCCTGAAGGACAGGCCTACCTGCCCCGAAGGCAGGGGCCAGGTGAGCAGGGGAAGGTCAGAGGAGATGGGGGTGGAGGGCAGGCAGGGGACAGCCCAGGTGGGGGCCATCTGAGAGGCAAGGTGGCCAGAAAGAGCAAGAGTGACAGGGAACAAAGAAGGGTGATTCTAGTGTGGGAGACTGGAGGAGAAAACATCCCACAAGGTTTGAGGGAAGGTTTGCTCTGAAGTGTGTCAGAACCCACAGCATGGCCACCAGGAAGCCTGGGGTAGAGCACCCATCAGGCCTCACAGGCCCTTTTCTGCATTCAAGTCCAAGGGGAAGCCATTGTTTGGGAGGAACAATCCGTTTACACAGATTCTGGGCACAGTTTCAATCTGTTCCTCTCCACCACCCACCATTCTTAGCCAAGCTCTCAAGACAACCCCCCGCCCCCAACTCAAGGCCTCTGCTCACCTCTCCAGCCATGTTTCCTGTCCCTGCCTGGCCGTCTCCACACACCCCAGCTTCTCACCATCCCCCAAGAAGGCACATGAGTGGCTTCACCACTCGTTCCAGGCTGTTCTCAGGAGCTCCAGCACCTTGTTCCTCTTAGTGTGTTCCCAAACCCTTCCTGGTCTTCATGCCTGTAAGCATCTTCCATTTCTTCCATACACACCCAACTTCTCCTGGGAAATTTCCTATAAACTCCCTTGTATGGGATCATTTTCTTGATGTTCATGACAGCTGTCATGCCATCTAGATTGTAAACTCCTTAAAGACAAGACTAGGGATTAAAATTCCTTTTGTCCTGCAGAGAGTTACTACAATGCCATGGACACGGAGCCCCTTAGATTGCAGCTGATTGCATCCACTTCCCAGGGCAAGCCCAGGGAGAGGCTGCCCACGGCAGGGTTAGGCAGCAGAGGCAGTCAGCATCCCAAACGTGCCTGCCGCCTTTGGGTCTGGTGCCTGGAAACAACTCCAGTGGCCTCGAAGAATTAATACTGCTGTCAGAAGGGCTGCCCTTCAAAGGGTCCTGATAGCTCTTGTTATATTCAAAGTGGAAAAGGTAAGGGGACTGTTCTCGGCATTTCCTGCTTCTCAATTGAGTGAGGACAGATGGATGATTTATTGGGCATTTCCTACCCTCTCCTTCACCATAGGAAACCAGTCTGGAAAAAAAAAAAAAAGTGCAAATTTTAAAAAGATGTGTGGCTGTTTGGAGGAGGGTGGGGAGGATTCCTGTGTACCATTAAAGTGAAAAGACAAAACTCTGTAACAGCCTGAAACTCCCATCTAGAACACTAGCCATAAATTTCTACCACACTTTGAGGGCTCAAAGCTCTCAAAAAAGCTGTTCTGGTGATGGGAGAGAGTGGGGCAGGGAGAGAAAGGCTATAAAGTGTCATCCTCTCTCACCTCCCCCATTTCCAGATGACCAGGCTTGGACTTAGGGTAGGTGGCCAGTTGCCCTGAACCATCAGCCATCACCATCAAGGACTGGGGGGTATGGGAGCTTCATAATCTGTCAGATGTTGATTTCAGTTGGAAACAGTTAAGTATCTCCACCCTACCCCTTCCCCTGAGAGAGAGAGACTGCCAGGGAAAGGAGCCAAGAAGTGGGGGCTCAGCAGATGCAAAAGCTTGGTGAACACGAAGGCTTTGCTTCTCTTCCATTCCACAGCAGGAGGCCTGTTCATTTCCTAGGGCTGCCCTAGCAAAGACTCACACACTGATGCTTAAGTGGGTGGCTTAAAACAACAGAAATGCATTCTCTCACAGTTCTGGAGACCAGAAGTCTGAAGTCAAGGTGCCTGTAGAGCCATGCAAGCTCTCAGGAAGGACCCATCTCTGCTTCTTCTTAGTGTCAGATGGTTGCTGGCAATCCTTGGAGTTCCGTGGCTTATAAGACGCGTCACTCCAATCTCTTTCCATCTCCATAGGGCCTTCTCCCCTGCATGTCTGTGTCTTCTCCCTGTGTATGTCTGTCTCTGTTGTTCTTACAAGGACACCAGTCATATTGAAATAAGGGCCCTCTCTCCTCTAGTATGAGTTTATTTTAATTCACATCTTGGTTACATCTGCAAAGACTCTATTTACACATAAGGTCATATTCACAGGTTAAGACTTCAGTATATCTTTTGGGGGACACAATTCAACCCTCAGTAAGAGTCAAATGTTTATTGTCTGTGGTTTCATTGGGAAGTCTTAGGTAACTTAACCAGTGGCTCATGCAGGTCTGTATATGTGATTAGTCTTTCTGTATAGTGTTTTATATATACATACAAATACCAACATATATGTGCCTGTGTGTGTGTATATATATATATATATATATACATATTTGTTGTTGTTTAGTCACTAAGTCATGTCCAACTCTTGTGACCCCATGGACTGTAGCCCTTCAGGCTCCTCTGTGCGTGATATTTCCCAACCAATAATACTGGAGTGGGTTGCCATTTCCTTCTCCAAGGGATCTTCCTAATGCAACAATTGAACCTGCATCTCCTGAATTGGCAGGTGGATGCTTTACTGCTGAGCTACCAGGGAAGCCCATGTGTGTCTATATATATATATATATATATACACACACAAATACCTATATATAGATATTTACCTATATATACCTATAATGTAATAGGTATTTGTAATATACATATGAACACCCTCAATTTGTATTTGTATAGTGTCACATATATGACACTGTATAAATATATATGACACTATATATAAAACATTATATAAACACAAATGACAGGTATTTATGATTTGTATAAGTGCTATGCAACACAATGTAAATAAATATATGACACTATATAAATACACATCACAGGGGCAACTTTGAGTAATGCTCTAATTTTATTACTCTGCAGAAGACCGCAGAGCTGCTCTGTTTCCTGTGGTTTTCCCACTGAAGAGACAGTGGGAAAGGTCTGGGTTTGCCCAGGTTGGACTCTGAGGAGGACTCCAGCATGCAGAGTGGACAGAGGCTCCGTGTATCTGCTCGGATGGCCCCTGTGCCACAGGGCAGCCACTCTGCTGGCCACACTGGGCTCTCCCTGCTCATCCGTGTGCTCCCCAGACCCAGAGCCTTGGCGTGGCTCATCCGAGTCCATGTGGACACAGAAGGAGAAGGAGAAGTTGGCCTCCGTGTGCCCAAAGTCTCCCCATGTTCATGCCACCTCACTGCTTTCTCTCCTCCTAGTCCCACTTTTCTGTCGTTGTTGTTCAGTTGCTAAGTCATGTCCCACTCTGTGACCCCACGGCCTGCAGCACCCCAGGCCTCCCTGTCCTTCACTCCCTCCCGGAGTTTGCTCGCATTCGTGCCCATTGAGTTGGTGATGCTTTAGACAGCATCTCCATGTCATCTTCTAACCACTTTCTGGACTAACAGTCAAATTTTCACTTGAGTTACTTCCACAGAGCATGCCCAGATGTTATAGGTGGTTACCAAAATAGCACTATTTTCCTTCAAATGAGCTGAGAAGTTATTTTCATGGAGGTTCTACCACACGCCAAGTTTAAAGTACTCTGTGTTCAGTTGTTTTGGAGTTGTTGGTGAGTTGAGGAAAAACTCTTCCCATTTTGTAAAGGATTTTTCTTTTTTTCATTTCCTCAAACTCCAAACTGATCAAAAGCTTAATCTCATTATCTGGACACAGTGGCCTGCCCAGGATTGTCTTCCATTAATGAGTTGGGGACTTGGGGTCTCTCAGGGGCGGCTTCTCTCCTAAGCCTCTGAAAGTGACCTTCAGCAGTACTGGAATGTCCTTTCCTTTGCCCTGGGTGGCCTACCTGGGTGTCCACCACGTTCTTTCTGCTTTGCAGGCTATCTGCTTCCCCTTCTGAAAGCCCTAGGGCCTGATTTACTCTCCATCCTGTTTGCTGGGATCATCCAGCAGGAAATGGCCAGATTCAGGAATGCCTTTTAAAATGGGGTTCTGGACTCACTCTACTTGGAACTTTTGATGGGGAATTTTTTTTGCCAGGGCCTTCGCCTCTCCAGGACTTTCAGACGGACTGGCAGAGAGACCACGTCGCCTCCTACATCTTCCTGTGCCAGTCCTCACTTCCTCTCAGCCCAGTCTCCCCATTTGAGAATACCCATGCGGGGACCCAGCTAAACTCCCAGCTCTTTGCACGGCGCCTGCTCTACAGCCTCTGAACCACAAGAGGCAGAGTTCAGCGTGTTGCTGTCTGGTTTCAGTGTGGCTACATCTGGCTCATGTTCAATACATCATAAAAGCCTAAACTATGGGCCTCAAACTTTAGGGAGCATCAGAACCCCTTAGGGAGCTTGTTTAAAATGCTGATTTCCAGTCTCACTGCTGAGAACCTTAATGAGGTTTACAGCATTCTTGAAGCACCCTAGAGGATTCCGGTGCTGGTTGTCCAATTGCCACCCTTGGATGCTTGGTCAGGCTGGCTGACTTGGGGCGTCTACTCTGCAGAGCGCCACCCAGGGCACTTAGAGGAAGAGGTGACAAGGAGGAAGGAAAGACCAGAAGTGTGAGAGAACGGACTGAGGCACCAATATAAACCAGGTGGGCATGGGCTTGGGCCTGGGGAGCTGGATGGAGGGAGGGCAGCTCCAAGTGTGATGCCTCAGGGACCAACACTACAGGGCCCTGCATGGAAACACAGCTGGGACGGTGACTGCAGAGACCTGGACGCTTTCTGCTGGCGTGGGACAGGCCGTCAAGCCTGATGAAGAAACTGCTCCTAAATGCTGTATGTGTGTGTATGGTGGCGGGGGTGGGGGGAGGGTGGGGGGGTGCGGGGATCTCCTGCAGCTTCTCCCCAGAGTCAGCCCCGCATGAGGAACAAAAGCCCTGGCTTTGGACTCACCCTGCCTGGGTGATTGTCATTGTCCAATCTCTCGGAGCGAACTTCAACAAGCTACCTACTGTCTCTGCACCTCGGTGTCCACCTCTGGAAAAGGAGAACAATAGTACCTGCTTCCGAGGGTTATTGAGAGGGTTAAATCTGAGATAATATGTACAAAGTCCTGGGCCGTCCTGGGAACAGCGAGGGCCCCATGAACCTGGGCTACGGCCTTGGTCCTCACCACTGCCTGTCTGCCTTGAACCACATCTCCAAAGCTGCCTTTTGCAGAACTGGGCCACACAAATGGTTTGGATGGTCCACGAGTGCCTTTGTTCCCCTATTACCAGAAAGCCTTTGGTTTTCCATTTTCCTCCCTCTGAAGGCCCTTGACATCCTGCAAGTGCCAGTTTGAAATAAGCAACGCCGACAGTAACACCCACCTTCCTCTCCAAGTGACCCCACCTCACGGAAAATGGATGCCCTCCCAGTGATATTGAAGGAAGCTCTGCTCAACAGATGGGGGCCAGAACTCTGCAACCGAAAACTGTGGGTTTGAATTCCAAACCTCCGCCTGCTGAAGGCTGTGTGATCTACAAAGTGATATAGGGAGTTCCAGGTTGGAATCAAAGACTCCCGAGCAGATGGAGAAAGGAAAGGCACAAATGCGCGTCCAGACGGCCCCCAACTAACACCTCTATGCCTCTGCCACCTTGGGGGGAGGGGGTGGTGGTGGTACTGGCCTCAGCCTTGAAGGACACTTTGCCTCCATTTCCCCCTGCAGGGTGGAGCCAGCACATGTGTTTCACTGCATGGGAAACTAGCTCCTTTTGCAAGCGGTACAGTATTGGGAGCACTATCAGTAATGGTTCTTTGATCTAATGATTAGCTGTGAGCACCTAAGAGATGCTGTAGCTTTGTAAATAAAAGATCTCAATTTGTCAGGATAACCAGGTAGCCATGAAACCTGCCCCTTCCTCAGTAGCACATGTCTTAAAGGTCAGCAATGCTGTTTTGTACTCATCTGGTACAAAATTCCATGGTAAGATAGCCCAAGGTAAGTATCCCTGGGCCAGAAAAGTGAAAAAGAACAAAGTAACATCTCTGCAAGGGAGACTCAAAATCATGGAGCATTTTATAGATAGAGACCATTGCCTCCACATCCAGACACCAGCTATGTTGCTAACGAGGAAGACCCTCCTCTGTGTTCCATGAAAGGAACCGAGATCCTGCAGGGTTCACAGTGGGGCCCCCGGGGGCCAACCCCGCCCCTCACTGGGGTGGCTCCCTGGTGAGTGGGAAGAGGAGGCTGGGAGAACAGCCAGGGTGTGCTTTGTTGACTGTGGAGTTCAGAGAGGGCTTCCCATTTGACTTGGCAAAGGAGAAAAGTCCTTTATTTCCCCCAGCTTTGGGGCCTACCGGCCCCACGGCTGAGGGAGGGGGCTGCCCCCCTTCCCTGACTCCCACACGGTGACTTGCAGAGTTCAGTGAGAAGCCCCATCCAGAGCGGGCCGAGCTGGGTCTGGGACGTGCCTGTTCGGTCTCCAGAGCACACTCATGTGCCCCCCTCCAGCCCAGCCAGGCAGGCCTTCCCAGAGATCCTCCCGATCTGGCTTTTTTTCTTTTTCTTTTTTTTCCCCTAAGCCCAGAGCCCAGTTATTTACCCAAAGAAAACAGGGAAGTGACAAGGTAACAGAGTACACATGTTGTGAAAATATGCAGGCTGAGGCCGAAGAAAAGAAAACATTCTTCCATAAGTAGCTGCCTTGTTAATTCATTTTTTTCCCCCAGATTAGAACCAGCCATTTCTTGTGCTCCTTCAAGCACCTTCTGTGGTTTCCTAACAGCTGCCTGCAAGGGGTGAGATTTGGCTTGAAAAATGGGCCATCGGTCATGCTTCAGGGGCAGGGCAGAAACCAAAATTCCCAGATTGCTCAAATTCACTGCTCCCTTTTTAGAGGGGAATGAAAGAGGGAGAGGTGGTGGGGAGAGGATTGTATAAACTCCAAGGTGTCACCTGATTTTCCATAAGACACGACAGCTCGGTAATGAACCGTCCTTGGGACTGGCTTTCTTACCTCCTCTGAAGTCGGTTTCCGACCCCTGGCAAGCCCGCACTCTGCAGCTTTGAGGAACAGCCATGGGCTGATTCTCAGCAATTAAAAATAACATTGGCCCTGATAGAGGAGTCATGGGTGCCCCTCCCCACCCCCCGCCCCACCGTGCATACATGCATGTGCATACATGCATGTGCATACATGCATGTGCACATGCACACGCACGCGCGCGCACACACACACACACACACACATGCCTTCTTCATTCCGTGCCAAAGATCACTTTCCCAAACCTGTTTGAAACACCTGGCTGCATCTGAGGAGCAGGCTGCAGCCCTGATCACCCTGAGTGGACCTGGGAGTGGCCAGGGTTATTAATAGCATTTGCTTGGCCTGGTGTTTGGGGCAGAAGAAGGGTGATCTGCTTCTTTGGGGGATATTTGACCATCATGGTTTGGAGCCTGACTTTTCCTTGTTGGATCCTTTAAGCCAACAGAGAATGGCCTGCAAACCGGCTCGCCCAGCCTCAGTACAAACCTTCATGTTTCTCATTTTTTCCCTCCTCAATGTTCCCACTCTACTTCTCGGCCTGTGGGCATTGGCCCACCGCTTGGCCTGGCTCGTCACAGGAGAGGTCACACCACAGAGGCCTGGACGGCCCCTGTTAGCATTGCTGTGGCACTTTCTGTTAACTGGAGGCCTCTGGAGCCAGGCGGTCCACCCCAGCACGGGGCAGGCCTGTGAGAGTGTGTGTTTCCGTTTCCTAGACAGGCCTGTGCAGGTCTGAGGGGGAGCTGGGCTTATAGGAGCCTTCTCACGCCTTCCTTACTGCCACAGAGTTCATCAGCTCCCCACCACCAGCACCCAGCAGCCTTGACCTCAGAATGGGTGGAAATCCGACCGTCTCCCCAGAGGGCTTGCCACCACCACAGGGCCCCTTCCCAAGAACCTTGGAGGGGGCTGGACATCAGGCCTGGAGTGGCCTTGCTATCAGGTTGTATTCAGGCAGAAGTGATATACCTGGAGATGGAGGCCCATTAAGGGTCGGATGATAAGATGTGGCCTCCAGGTGGACCACTCCCACTGAGAGAGCTGATAGGCTGGGGCCCTTCCCATCAGAGCCTGCGGCCTCGTGGGTGGAAGAAATCTCAAAGAGGCAGTGTTCAGGGCCCAGGCTAAGAAAGCCCAGCCATGTCCTCTAATGAGCCTCTTTAACGTGGGTCACCAGGTTCTCACTGGGGGAACGCATCCTCTCCCCCAGGCCGGGCCAGGTTCCAGCCTCGGGCCGTAGGTGAGAAACTATTTCCGATGATTGTTTTCAGATATTCTACATCTAGTGCGTGAAAACACAATAGTGACAGGAAAAATTCAGCACACACACACACACGCACACACACACGCACGCACAATACAAAGGTGGTTCCATCCTCATCGTGAGGAGGTCAGAGGACTCTTTCATCACTCCAGTCCTTGATGTGGCTCCAAGGGAAGTAGCGCCTTTGAACTCCGCAGCACCCACTGCAGGCCGGGCTTGCAAGGGTGGGGTCGGGGAGCCAGACGCGGCGAGCGGCCTTTTCAGGGGCCAGTCTCAGGCCCTCCCGTGAGGACCAGGCTTCCTCTCCCACAGGGTGATTTAGAGCTGTTTGTTCAATCATCCAAGATGGCCGAGGAGGGCTGGGAGCAGCTGGGATCTGACTTAGCCAGAGCCAGGCCCTTCTGTTCTGGAGTTTCTGCACAGACCCCTGAGGACTGTGTTCTAATTCTGAGCAAGTCTCTCCTTTGACTTTCATCTCTCCATTTTGGACATTTTTTAAAAAATGACTCCCAGCAGAAGGAATGACTGCTAAGCCCTTGGGGATGAAGGGCTGGCAGGGAATGAATTCTGTCGACATTCAATTTTGAGAACCAGCTTTTGCACCTACAACCATGCCTGGCATATAGTAGGTGTTCAACAATGGTTTGTTACTATGGAGTGGAGGGAGACCAACTGTGTTAAAATCCTTGCCTAGCACTCTCTAGCTGTATGCCCCTGAGCAAGTGACTCAACCTCTCTGTGCCTGCTTTCTCACGTATAAAATGGCAATAATAAAGTGCCTGTTTCATTGCTGGTTGTAAGGATTAAGGTGTTTAGAACTTTCATTCATGTAAAGTGCTTAATAAATGTTAATTCAGTTCAGTTCAGTTCAGTCGCTTAGTTGTGTCCAACTCTTTGTGACCCCATGGACTGCAACACACTAGGCCTCCCTGTCCATCACCAACTCCCAGAGTTTATCCAAACTCATGTCTATAGAGTTGGTGATGCCGTCCAACCATCTCATCCTCTGTCGTCCCCTTCTCCTCTTGCCTTCACTCTTTCCCAGCATCAGGGCCTTTTCCAGTGGGTCAGTTCTTCGCATCAGTTGGCCAAAGTATTGGAGTTTCAGCTTCAGCATCAGTCCTTCCAATGAATATTCAGGACTGGTTTCCTTTAGGATGGACTGGTTGGATCTCTTTGCAGTCCAAGGGACTCTCAAAAGTCTTCTTCAACACCATAGTTACTAGTCTTAAAAAACAAAAGAACCAACTTTGGGGGTCTTATACTTGCTGCTAAAAGATTTTTCTCTGGATTCTAGGTGAGGCTGATCCTCAGACTCCTCCTTCTAGCTTTCAGATCTCTGCTTTCCTTAATTAGAATCTGAGATTGGGAGAGTGGGAGGGCTTTGATTGGCCATGGAGTCTAACATAACTGTTCCAACAGATGACCATCCTGGGGTTTGAATTCTCCCAGAATGGGCGGTCCACTACTTTGACATCTGAGCCATTGTTTGAAAGTTTTCATCCTTAGGCAGGACTTTTTTCTTACTGAGGTGGAATCTGCCACTCCGTGACTTGTGTCCATCGACCCAGTTTTATACTAATTCTTGAGACCTAGGTAACAGTACAGCCAGGTCTCCATACCAGGCAGAGCAGGCACACTGAGAAGCCCAACCCTATCCCCTCTGCCCCTGCTTCTCTCTGTGTCTCACGCCAGATTATTAATACTTTGATTACACATTAGACAGACTGAATCTTGCTTTCCCCCTAATGTATTTTCATGACGGACTTAACATCTTCATGTCAACAGTACTTTTTTAAGATCTTCCTGGAAAGATGCAGTTTTTGGAGAATGCTCAGAGGAAGCAACTGCCTCCATGTGTATCTCATTCCATCCCTTTATCCTGATGCAGCTGGGAGAGTATCTGGATCTCTCCTCTCCAGGGGAGTTTCACCTCCTCCATCCTTTCCTGGTATCACTATGACTACAAGCCACTCTTGCCGATATATCTGTTTGCATCCCTTGGGCATGTGGGGTAGAAAATGTGAGGACTGCTTTTCTAAAACAAGGTAAGCTTGCTCCCTCCTCATGGTGCCAAAGCCCCATATTTCTCTGGTTTTTCCCTTCTCTCCTGGCCTCTCCAGCTTAAGCAGTTCTAGGACCCACGTTTCTCTGCAACTGGTGAGACGCTAACTTTACACAGCTTCTTACTAGAATGGTAGCTCTGGGAGAGTAGGGAGTTTTGCTGCTCTGTCCTCAGAGGCTGTTACTATTTGTTGAACGACTGCCTTACTCCCAAGGTGCAACTTATAAAGAAACCCACATTTTCATCTCTCATCCTCTGTACTAAAAACCCAGAGAATAAACAAGAAGGTGGATGTGGCCCATTGTCCACAGCGCTGTCTTATTTATTGTTCTTATTAGACGTTAAGAAAGCAACATCAAGGCCATACTTCAAACAGCAAGAAAGCAGCATAACCAGGCCAATTCCTCACGCTTGTACACTCCTTGCATCACATGGTATGCCTGATTCACTCGTAATGTGATCTTGATCCATTTCTAGCAAGTCCATACTCACGGAACACTGTAGGGTCTTACCCACTGCTGCCAGATCCACTGCAATCTTCCATAGCTCTGTTCACAGATAATCAAGAGGTCACAGCACACGGCTGCTGGGCTGGGAGAAACTCTTGCTGCCTTGATGACTGGGAGAATGTTCTAGTTTCTCTTAATACTCGTCAAACTCTGCTTCTGCGGTTATAATTTTCATTACATCACTTCTCAGCTCTAAAACCTACAAAGCCTCTTGTGTTCTTCAAAATCGAGTCCCAACTTCTCTGCTTGACTTTCAAGACTCTTCGCCATCTGGCCCCACCTTGCCAACCCAACGTAAGTTCTTATTATTCTCTAATGCATACCTTTTTCCACAATCTATGGTCAAGCCATGTTGTCTGGTGCCTTCCCCATGTATTTTGCTGGCCCTTTTTTTTTTCAATATGCTTGAAAATGGACTCATACATTTGTAAAAAAGTGGACTTAATTTTTTTAAGGGAAGTTTTAGATTCACAGCAAAACTGAGCAGAAAGTACAGAGATTTCTTATATACTCTGTCCCCCGCCCCACACAATCTCCCCCAGTATCAGCGTCCCCTGCCAGCGTGAGTGCATTTGTTGTAAGTGGTGAGCCTACACTGACACATCAAAATCACCCAAAGTCCATAGTTTACATTAGGGTTCATTCATGATGGTATACACTTTGTGGATTTTGACTAATGTATAATGACCTGTATCCACCATTACAGTTTCATGCAGAGCACTTTCTCTACCCTAAAAACTCTCTCTACACCTTCTTCTTATAATCCTATTTTCATCATCATAAATAATGGAAGCTCTACTTTCTTCCCCCAAACCCTTCCAGTAACTGTAGTCCTCACAGATGTCTCTTTCCCTAGGACTCTCGCTGTACCCACAGGTAGTGACACCCTTGCCAATGCCCTTATTGCGTCCTTCCATGTTAGCTCCCTCTCTGCAACTAGAGTGGAAGATCCTAGTACTTGCATTCCCCCATTGCACCTGTGTAGGAGTTTCATAAACAGGGCCACCATACTGAATAGCTCTGGGGGTCTCATTCTCATAATATCCATGTGCATAGGGTCCCTAGAATTAGGTAGCTGGATTTAGAAAAGACAGAGGAACCAGAGATCAAATTGCCAACATCCATTGGATCATAGAAAAAGCAAGAGAATTCCAGAAAAACCTCTGTTTCATTGACTATGCTAAAGTCTTTGACTGTGTGGATCACAATAAACCGTGGAAAATTCTTACAGAGATGGGAATCCCAGACCACCTTACCTGCCTCCTGAGAATCCTGTATGCAGGTCAAGAAGCAACAGTTAGATCTGGGCATGGAACAATGGACTGGTTTCGAACTGGGAAAGGAGTACATCATGGCTGTATATTGTCACACTGCTATTTAACTTATATGAAGAATACATCATTGAAATGCCTGGCTGGATAAAGCACAAGCCGGAATCAAGATTGCTGAGAGAATTATCAATAACCTCAGATATGCAGATGACACCACCCTTATGGCAGAAAGCAAAGAGGGACTAAAGAGTTTCTTGATGAAGGTGAAAGAGGAGAGTGAAAAAGCTGGCTTAAAACTCAACATTCAGAAAACTAAGATCATGGCATCTGGTCCTATCACTTCATGGCAAATAGATGGGGAAACAATGGAAACAGTGAGAGACTTTATTTTCTTGGGCTCCAAAATCACTGCAGATGGTGACTGCAGCCATGAAATTAAAAGATGCTTGCTCCTTGGAAGAAAAGTTATGACCAACCTAGACAGCATATTAAAAAGCAGAGACATTACTTTGCCAACAAAAGTCCATCTAGTCAAAGCTATGGTTTTTCCAGTGGGCATGTATGGATGTGAGAGTTGGACCATAAATAAGGCTGAGCACCAAAGAATTTGATGCTTTTGAGCTGTGATGTTGGAGAAGACTCTTGAGAGTCCCTTGGACTGCAAGGAGATCAAATCAGTCAACCCTAAAGGAAATCTGTCCTGAATATTCATTGCAAGGACTGATGCTGAAGCTGAAGCTCTAATACTTTAGCCACAAGATGCAAAGAACCAACGCCTTAGAAAAGACCTTCATGCTGGGAAAGATAGTAGACAGAAGGAAAAGGGGATGACAGAGGATGAGATGGTTGGATGGCATCACTGACTCAACAGACATGAGTTTGAGCAAGCTCCAGGAGATGGTGAAGGACAGGGAAGTCTGGCATGCTGCAGTCCACTGGATCACAAAGAATCAGACACAACTAAGTGACTGAGCAACAACAAGAGTTATGTAGTGCCAGAGCCCTGTTCACAAGTCCTTGGTTATTGAATAAATCCCAATCTAGGACCTGAAAAGAAACAATTATCCTAATCATGATTCAATTCAATTCTTCAGGTGATGGCTAAATAGCTAACCACCACCAATACCAAAATCAATAATAATTGAGGGTGATCCTACCCTCGAAGGAATTATAGTCTTGTAACAGAAAATTAAGTAAACAGATAACCAAAGAACAATGTGAACAGTGCTAACATATAACTATGTATAAAGAATATAGCACTAAATATGTAGCTTGAAGCAGCAGCAAGAATCTATCAGGCAAGGGAGTGGGTAGAGGACACTGCAGCAGGAAGGGATGGCAAAATGAAACCAGATGGCATATTTAGAGACTTGTAAGTGATAATTTATTTCCCAGTGATAAAATTGGAAGCATGATGGTTAAATGATTGCCTATGCTCCCCAGGTAAACGGAGAGCAGATCATTGGCACAATAGGACTGCGTACTCACTTCTGGAATCAGAAATGAAAGAGTAGAGCCCTATCCTGCTTAGTCATCTCTTGCTCTTCTGAGGACTGGTGGGATAAGCCCCAGAGCCAGTGTATTTCTTTCATTCACCCTGTCCCGTCTTGCTTTGTGCACGATGGGGTGGACCATCTGGGCAGCAGGGTTGGGTCCTCCCAAGTCCTCCTTGAACAGCCTCAGGAATGGGTCATAGTTTTCTATAGCCTTGCTTTGGAAGCTTGCACTGTTTTGGCCTACTTCATGAATTTCTTCTTTCTCTTCCTCCTCTTCTTCTTCTGCCTTCACTTCCTCCTCTTTCTCATCCTCTGATTTTGGGGGGATATTAAATGTCTGGTTAGGAGAAGGCAATGGCATCCCACTCCAGTACTCTTGCTTGGAAAATCCCATGGATGGAGGAGCCTGGTAGGCTGCAGTCCGTGGGGTCGCTAAGAGTCGGACACGACTGAGCAACTTCACTTTCACTTTTCACTTTCATGCATTGGAGGAGGAAATGGCAACCCACTCCAGTGTTCATGCCTGGAGAATCCCAGGGATGGTGGGGCCTGGTGGGCTGCCGTCTATGGGGTCGCACAGAGTCAGACACGACTGAAGCGACTTAGCAGCTAAATGTCTGGTTAATCAGCTAAACACCAGTGTGGGCCAACATAGAGCAGCTTATGCCCCTCACACAGCTTCCTTTTCCCAGTCCCGTGCTAAGGCCGCCATGTTGGATTCTGGACATGACTGGGCTGCCACAGTGCCTGGCCCAGTCCAAGGGTATGAACAGGGTGTCGAGGCCTTGCTCGATGAAAGGGCTAGAGCCCCATGTTGTGATTCTGGGCACCTCTCATTTCCCCCTACTCCGTTTGCGCCATTTCATCGCCAGCAGGAGTCTGTTTGAGGCTTCTAGAGCTTGTCTTTGTTTCACCTGGGAAAGTCCCTTCAGGGAGAGGGAAGATCTCCCCGGAGGAATGGCTGGAGGCCTGACCTCTGTCACCTGAATTGTTTAGATGAAGAAGCCCCCAGAGGGGTTAGGAGGGTAATCAATTGGGAACTTAAGGAGCAAAGACCTCTCTCTCCCTCTCCTCCCTCTGCTCATTGTGCTCAGAAGGGCAGCGGGGTCAGCGGTAGCAAACCGAAGGGCCAACTAGCCGTGCCTTGAAAGGCGCTCGTTTTGTGTTTCAGTAATGAGCGCTCTCTTTCTCCCCTTGGATGCACTCAGATTTCACAAGTTACAGGGAACCTGTCAACTGCAGTTTTCATTGTATGGGACTCACAGGGAACTTGGGTATAGGGCAAGCTCGTTTCAAAGAGAGCAGGGGGAGGAAAAGTCCTGAATAGATGCAAAGCGCTGTCGTATGCAGATCACAGCCCCAGTTGCTATGGGACACCTCTGCCCGCCTAAAGGACGAGACGCTGAAGTCCTGTGTTGAGATGGCTGCTTCCTTGGAGATGGGAATGCCACTGCCGAAAGGGCACAGCCAGCAAGCCTGCACTGCCTCGGGCTCCTGGGTTTGCCACGGAGCCCGGCTTAACACGGCTTGGATCCCAGCAGCCTCTGCCCCTGACTGGCTCTGCAGTCAGGAGCCTCTCACTCAGGAGCTGAGGGAACAGGCCCATTAACCCTGGAGGAGTAGAGACAGGCAAGTAGAAAAGGGGTCTCTTTAAGGGCCACCAGGTCTCTGCTCCCAGATGAGCCACCAGACGCCATGGACGCGAACTGGGACCTGATGTGAAAGGCAGGTTTTCACCTTCTTTGTTTGCCGTGCCCTCTGAGAACACTTGGCAGTAACACTGCTTTCCTGATGGGTTCATTTTGTAGCTGAAGACATTGTTTTCTTTCCCCTGTTTACCTAGAGTGACCCAGAGTAACAGGACAGGCCGTGCCCACAAGAGGGAAGAGCGGGCCTGCCTTGGCTCCCACACCCAGGTCCTTCTGCCCTGCATCCACCTATGGGGACAGGGACGATTCCGGGAACTGTCCTGCCTGGAGTAGAGACCAGAGCAGGACCTACAGAGGAGTCCAACATTAGAGGAGTGCCCAGAATTAAGACTCTTTCCATAAGACTCTCTCCAAGGGGCCCTTCAACTGGAGGTCCTTGGAGTGAAAGCATCTGGTAGAGCTCATGGTAGGACCTAAAAGAAACCAGGGAGAGTCCTAAGGGAAATGTTGCCAGCAAGTGTTTACCGAACACCTTACTCTGTCTACAATTAAAGGGCCAAAGTATGGCCCTGTCTTTGGGGAGTCTGAGTCTGGGAGCTGTGGCTAAGCCAGGAGGTAGGGCCAGTGCCCTTGGCAACATGCTGTGACCTCCTCCTGACCCTCATGTTTTCACTCCTGTACCCACTTTTATCACAGCTTAGCTTCTCCCTAACCCACTCCAGTATTCTTGCCTGGAGAATCCCACGGACAGAGGAGCCTGGAAGGCTACAGTCCATGGGGTTGCAAAGAGTCAGACACGACTGAAGGACTCAGCACACGTGTCAGCCCTTGTCAGGGCTGACAAGATACATACTTCAGTCTAGGACCTGGCCGTCAAAGAGGCCTCTATGTAGTAAGAGGGTAACTTTTGCGTATATGGAACTATTGTGGAAGGTGCTTTGAAAGGCTGAAAGCTCTGTGCAAATGTAAGACATAATGACCCTTCTAGGAGGAATCTCAAACATTGGCAGAGGTGAGAGGCAGGCACAGTTCAAGAGTGGCAAGACTCCATGACTGGCTGGAGCACAGGACAGGGGACCTTGTGAACTAAGGCTGGAGTAGCAGCCTGAGGGCCACATATGCTGCAGCCCTGAGAGTGACCATGTGGATCAGAGTTTAAATCGTTACGGGTTTTGTTTTCTATTTCAGCTGTAGCACGTTGCCACAAACGAAGTGGCTTCAGCAGTACAAATTCATTATCTTACAGTGCTGGAGCTCAGATGCCTGACGTGGGTCTCACTGGGCTGAGATCAGGATCCTGGCAGGGCCATGTTCGTCCCTGTAGGCTCCAGGGTCAACTCTAGTTCCTTGCCTTTTCCTGCTTCTAGAGGCCACTCACATTCCTTGGCCTGTGGCCCCTTCCTCCATCTGCAAAACAAGCAGTAAAAGGTTGAATCTTTCTCACATCTCATCACTCTGACCTCCCCTTCTGCCTCCCTTCCATTTTTAGGGACCCTGTGGTTACATTGGGCTTCTCTGGTGGCCCAGCGGTAAAGAATCCACTTGCAATGCAAGAGACGCAGGAATCACAGATTTGATCCTTGGATCTGGAACATCCCCTGAAGAAGGCATGGTGACCCACTCCAGTATTCTTTCGGGGAGAAGCTCATGGACAGAGGAGACTGGCAGGCTACAGTCCATAGGGTCACAAAGAGTAGGACGTAACGAAGCAACTTAGCGTGCAGGTACATGATTACACTGGGCCCATCTGGATGATCTAGGACAACATGCCTGTTTTAAGGCTAGGCAATTAATAACCCTAAGCCCCCGTTTCCTTGGAAAGTAACATGTTCATAGGTTCCAAAAATTAGGACATGGGCATCCTTGAGGGCCCATTATTCTGCCATTGGTTAGTAGGTTGGTTATTAGTCAGTTACTGGTTGTTTGGTTGTTGGTTGGCTGTTCTCTGAGACAAGCCCCTGCCCTCCACACTCACTCAAGAACTAGATAATCCCATTTATAAGAAGAAGGGAGGGCAGACATAGTTAGAGAATATCAATGACATCCCACTGCCTATCAGAATGACTTGATAAACCACAATCCCAAGAATAAGACAGCATATGATTCTGGAGAAGTCTGTTAGTCCATACACCCCCTCAGACCCTGGTGCATAGCTGGGTCATTTTCCATGCAAAAATTTAGCCTCAAGTTCTTGGTTTCTGTCCTGTGTCCTCTGGCTTAGAAGCAGAAATGCTTGTAACCCATTCTAAAATGTCTGGTCAACCTTTTGAGATAGTATCTCTAATCCAAATACACTAGTGGATTTTTCTAAGTGTCCAACAGTCCCCTGGAGCCTGTAAATTCCTCAGTGGGTTTTGGTCTGTCTCCTACGCTTCAGCCCCAGCCCTGCTTCATGAACCCTGCCCAGCAGCCTTGAGGACTTCACAGCTTGCAGGCTGGACTGTGTCAGCAGCTGCTCTGCTTCCCACCTTGTTAGAATCTGAAGCTTGCTCTTTAGGAAGTCCATCAAAACCCTTGAAGTCAAATGTAGATAGCTTTTGCCCCTGAAGATATTGATCTCCCATCTCTAAACTGCCTGTGTCCCACTAACAGCATCAGCACCAGCGTAATAATGGCTGATGTTGGAACACTTCCTGTGTGCCAGGCACTGTGCATGTATTACCTCATTTAATGCTTGCAACCACCCTAGAAAGAGCCCTATGAAGAATGGGCGCTAGTCCATTTCACCGATGAGGAGACAGAAGCAGAGAGAGATTAAATAGCTTCCCCAAAGTCAAGGAGGGTTTCCCTGGTGGCTCAGTCAGTAAAAAGAAATCCAAATGCAGGAGAGCCGGATTCAATCCCTGGATCGGGAAGGTCCCCTGGAGAAGGAAACGGCAACCCACTCCAGTATTCTTGCCTGGGAAATCCCAAGGACAAAGGAGTCTGGTGGGATATAGTCCATGGAGTTGCAAGAGTCAGAAGGACATAGCAACAAACCACAAAGTCATGGGGCTCATATGAGACGGAGTCAGGATTCAAACCCAGGCTGTGGAGGCCCATCGTCCCTCACCAGGGTCACTGCTGTAGGCACCCTCTTTTCACTTTACTCTGCTTACCATCCAAGCCCAACAGCCGGAGTGATCCATGTATATGAGGTTGTGTGCCCCCTGTTTTCAGAACCTTCCAGTGGCTCTCATTTGAGTCAAGAAAAGCCAGGGGCTCACAGCGGCCCACAGGCCCACATGACCGAGCCCTGCCCCTTCTCTGCGGGCACCTCCTGCCATCTCCCCGTCTCTCTCTCTTCCTTTCCAGCCACACTGGGCTCCTTGCTCTTTCTCCTGCCTTGAACATGCTAGTCTTTCTCCCTGGTTGCTCTCCCCAGTCCCCATATCTTGGCTCATTCTCTTCTCAAGGGAACAGTCTACATAAAGAAAAAAGCAAAACAAAACCTGTATTTGTGGCACCCTTACCCAAAGACTCCCTAACCCCATTCCCTAGTTTATTTTCTCCGTAAGATTGTCACCAAATAACACATGGGATATGTATCTGGTGCTTATTATCTGTTTCTCCCACTGGAAACAAAGCTCAGCGTGTGCTCATGGATGAAAAGTGAAGCCCCAGGACTCCCCTGAAGACCTTTATCTAAAATCATAAACCTGAGAAGTCACTGTTAATCTCTTTCTAAGGATGGCTCCACCTAGGACTTCTGCAGCCCATGTAGGTGGCACCCTGAGGGTTGCTTGAGTGTGTCTGGGGCACTGGGGCCGCTATGTTGAATCCACCAGGACTGTCCTAATGAGAGCCCGCCTGGTCAATGGATCCTGGGCTGGGAAATAGGAATGTGTTACTGAAATGGCCCCATGGTTTGAGAGCCCCATAGGAATAGGTTCTGGGCCTGCATCCCCCATCACTGTTCTCCAACAGAGAGTAGTCTATTTTATTTTTTTATGGCTAATGGCAAGGCTGCACCTGTGGTAACCTTGTTAGTCTGTTTCAGAGCTCCACAGAGAGAGGTGAAAGCCTGCCAATTTAGCCAGGGATTTTTCATCTCAGGCTGCTAGGTGTGAGGGGATTGGGGACTCAGCCAGACTCCAGGCTAAGAATCCACAAAAGTTTGGGGTCCAGCTGACCTGGAGTAAAACGAGCTCAGGGGATGTTTCTTTTTGTCTTGGTCCCCACTTGGTAAGTTGAACCTGATCACTGGATCAACCCCCAGCCTCACAGATTTCAGAACACAGAAACACAGATTCTGTCTCTTTCCCTATAACCCTCTTCCTTACTTCCCCTTGTACACCTTTGCTGAGCTGGGACTATCCCAAAAAGGAGGGCTCAGTAACTGCCAGGGCCCTCTGCCCTGCTCATTCTAGAAACCTATAGGAGCCAGCAGCCACCCCTGTGCCTGGCCTATTCGCCCAACAGGCAGACAGTTTCATCCTTCGTGGATCGCCAGGTTTTGGAGAATGAGATGTTAACACCTTTGCAGGAAGGCTGAGGATGCATAAACATAAAATTCTTGTTCAAAAGCAAGTCTCTTTGGCATCCTTCCCATGCTGCCTGGTGATGAGGAATGAGTCTTACTTTAGGGACACAGACACTAAAGCTGTGGGCATGACTAGCCCTGAGGGATGCAGGGGAACGTTCTCAGGGAATGATCCTGGCCTTAGTACTTCGGAGCTTCTAGTGTGGGAGATATCTTCACCTCTTAACAAGTAGGTCTCTATTGCTCCTCTGAACTCTATTGTTGGATTGAGCTGTGTTGGAGGCAAGATCTGGTTTGGACTTTGATTCAGGGCAGGAACATGATGTGAGGTCAGCGAGGGGTCAGAGATGGGCCTGAGCTTGATCTCTGCCTCTTCATTCAGAGTCATTGCTCTCTACTGTGCTCTTCTCTGAACTCACCACGGCCTCAGTACAGCAGATCCCAGCATGCAGATAGTTCAAGAGCAAGAGAAGATGGTTAATTTTTCTTATTTAGAAACAAGGCTGGATGAAGGAGGAATAAACAGGGCCATTCTGTTTGTGGTTTGCTGAGATTCCCTGGAAAGCAAGCTTAGGAGGCTGGGGCCTACATCAGAGCAGGAGAGACCAACGCCCTCTGCAAGATATGTGCAAACAGAAAGGGCTTCAGAACTGGCTGGAAGGCATGGAGAGGGAAGCAGAATTTCCAGTTTGGGTCCAAGTCTTTTCAGGCCCTGACCTTTAACCTAAAAGCCAGAGAACCAAACTGATCTCCATGATGACCATGACTCTAGAGGAGATCCATGGGCCAGAAGATGGGGGAAATGCTAGCTTTGCATGGCCAGGGTCACAGGAACCCAAGGAACTGCCCTCTCCTTTGCAGGATAACTAAAGCAAAGCTCCTGGTTCCTCTTCATCCCAAGACCTTATCATGCCCTTGTCTGTGACTTTAATCATTTTGAAAATGAAGTCACAAAAAGGATTAACTAAGGATTAATCCTGTTACCTCTACTCTAGATGATTCCACAGTGAAATGTAAAGTTATTATTCTGGTGATTTTACTCATTGTTCCACTGATTTTTACTTAAAAAGAATAACAAATTTGAGTCTCAGGCTGGTCCTTGCCATGAGGTTCTATATTCCAGGCCACGAGCCAGGGTTCCTACCTCTGTCTTCACCCCTTCCTCCTACCTCCGCCCAGATCCCACATTGTAGCTTCCACCTGCCTGGACCTGGTCTGAGCCTTCTGCCTTCTCCCTACCATGTTGCTTCCCTGCTGAGGCCTAGCTTTTGTCTCAAAATGAAGGGATAAGGCTGGTCCTGGAGTGCAGCCCTTCCTGGTGCCGTGTGTGGAGGTCGGCCTCTCCGCTGACACAGGGACCAGCTCAGCCCACACACCCACCTCCCCGGCTCTGTCCTTTGGTCCGTCTCCTTGCCTTTCTCTTTTTCTTGTCTCATTTGGAGACAAAAATGTGTCCCTGCCGAGAGTCACGTCCTCCCAAGGAGCACTTCTCTCAGTAAGGGAGCTGCTCCCGACTTCATAAAAATACATCTCCTCCTTCTTTGACCTTCAGTACAGCCATTTGAAATTTGGAACTGGACTTGCATCTTAAAGGGACCACGTGTTGTCCTTGCTTTTTCTGAAATCTATCCCCGAATCTTTATCTGAATAGACCTGGATGTAGACAGAGTAGCCTAAGATCATGAATGATCATTGCAGTCCTAACAGTTGCCATTTACTGATTGTCACTTGCAGGCTCAGTGTTAACTAAGCCCCTTGGTGATACCTCAGCTCAGCCACTTGTTGGGGGTGACCTTGGGTCCGCTTGACTGCAGAGGCCACTCCCCGAACCACCACACAGAAAGGTTCCTCTCTGCCTTCTCTCTTCCAATCTGCCTGGACCCCGCCCTACAGCACCCACCCACCCAAGCATAGCCAGCTTCTTGGGATCTACTTCACTACACATTGCTTGCCGACATCTCAGGTTCATGAGGCCCCAGAGCCTGTCATCAGCACACGATCATCATTATCCATAATCTACCTGTGTAGCCTGGCTTTCATGCCTTCAATAGGTCTCCCATTATATACACCTTAAGTCTCACTGGGACACCAAGATCTGCCTATCTCCAGGTGCAATAGAAGAGGTGTGCAATCCATTTGCAGCCATCACTCACTCCCAAGGATGTTCTTGATTTAGGAAATCTGTACCCAAAAAGAACCAGCCTTTGCTGTGGGTAACCTGACTTGCCACTAAATTCTGAGCATGGATCTTTAATAGTGCAGAGAAGGACCTCAGGGCTCCACCCTCAGACCCCTTCTCTTCTCTGACTTCATTTACTCCCTACATGATCTGCTATTTCATAGCTTCATATGACATCCATCTGCCAACTGCTCCCAAACTGAGTCTCTGGCTGGACCTCTCCCCTAGATTCCAGAATTGCATGTCTAACTGCCTACTTGATATCTCCACTGGGATACAGCTCTGGGGCATGTTCAGATGAATGTATCGGCAGTCAAACTCCCAGTTCTCATCATCCCCACAACATGTTCTGCCCTCAGTCTCCTCATATCTATAAAAGGTAACTCCATCCTTCCAGTTTTTCAGCCCAGAAGGTTGAGAGTCCTCCTTGCCTCCTCTGGGAATATTACACCCTGCCTCTCAGCCACTGGCAAATCCTGCTCACAATTCCTTCTAAATAAACCCAGAATCCAACCATCTCTTATCACCTCAATTGTTCCTTTGCTGGTCAAAGCGACCATCATCTCTTGCCTAGATTATTGCAAAAGCCTCCAGCTGGTCTCTGCTTCCAGCCTCCCATGCCTCCCTTCAAACTATTCTCATCACCACAACCAGAATGATTGTTTTTAAAACATAAACCAATCATGTCACATCTCTGCTCAAAGTGTTCCGGGCCTTCCAGCCTTACTGAGAGTAAAGGCCAGTGTGCTTACAGTGGCCTGCAAGGCCTGCCTGATGGGCCCTACTCCTCCCCTGCCTCTTCCTGCCTTCTTTCTCTGCCCTGCACACTGGCCTCTGTGCTCTTCCTCCTGCGTGATGGGCTTGATTCCACCTCAGGACCCTCTCCTTGCTGATCCCTCTGTCTGGAATGCTTTATCCCCTAGATCTTTGTAGCTAGCTCCTCATTTCAGGTTTCCAAATTATCAGCTCATCAGAAAAGGGTTTGTCACCTCCCTCCAGAAAAGAGCAACCTTGTCACCCCTCACTGCTTTACTTTTCTCTCTAGCACTACTGTCACCAGATAGATGGTATTTGTTTATTAATCATCTCCCCTTCAATACATGCACACACACAAATAAGGACTTTGTCTATTTTCTCCAAACCTATATCCGCAACACTTTGAATAATGCCTCCCAGGTACTGAGTGCTCCATTAAGTATTTAATAAGTGAATGAATGAATGATTTGTCCTCGGGGGTAGGATCAAAGCTGAGGGAATGTTGGGTGTGGAATTTGTTTTGCTTTGTGGGATTTCAAGCTGGTCCAGTGGGTCATTCCCATCAGGCAAACTCCTAACAAGCTCAATGAGCTTCCTGATGCTTGTGGGGTGGGGGGGCTGTCATCAGCACGTAGTCAGACACACTGCTGCCCTTGCAGCAGAATGCTGCCACAGCTGTTGAAACTCGTCACTAATGGAAGTGAAAGCCAAGAAAGCAAAAATGAACAAAGTATGTGCCCTCAGAGAGAGTGTGACATGGCAGCCTTCATGGGGGTTTCAGAATATGCCAGCCCCCTCCTACATGACCTGATATACAATTAGCTAAAAACAAACCGTCACATCTGAGCCCCAGGTTTTGAATGTCTTGATAACCTCTCTCCTTGAAGATTACATCAAATTATAGGGGAAAGTCCTCGATGATGAACTGCCAAGGTCAGGATGGAAGGAGTAGGTCACAGGACCAAAATCCAGAAAGGCGTTCAGAGAAAATAGTCTGGATTTAGACACTGTACCCAACGCACGTACTTTCCAACACATGACAGATCAAAGGGTGATCAGAGACAGGAGGAGAGGAGAGTGCGCTGGAAGAATAACTAATACATTTATGTGTCACCCTACCCCAGACCTAACTCTCGGGAAGTACTGGGATATTCAATGATCTGGGTTGCAGGCTTAGCTTCTCTCCAGCAGGTCCGCCCCCACTTGCCCTTGGTACACCTGGCCTCACTTCCTCGCTAGCTGCAAAAACACAAGGATCTTAAGGCAGATCCTTCAGAGCCTCTCCTGCAAGGAAGCAGCCCCTAATCTGCTTCAAGATCTTTGTCCAGCTGCTTCCAAAGTGCCAAGCTACCCCTCTGCCTCACTCTAGCTACCGCCCATGGAGACATAGGCCCTCTGCCAGAGTGGGCCAGAGGAGGGACCTCTTAACTTGGCACTTAAGCTTCCCAGACAACAAAACAAGACAACTCAGAGATTTCTTTTATTCAAGGAGCACAAAGCCATAAGCAGGTCCACTAGATCAAAGGCACGACACCTGCCTGAGCTTCTCTTTAACTGAGTCCCAGGAGCCAAGCTGGGGGTTTCTGTTTCAGGGTAGCATTGCCAGATTTGGCCAATAAATAGAGAAGGCCCATTTAAATTTGAATTTCAGGTACATAGTGAATGATTTTTTAGTTTAAAAATATGTTCTGTAAAGTATTGGGCATATACATATGCTGAAAAATCATTTTCTTGTTTTTTGAAACCCCAGTTGCATTTGGTATTCTCTATTTTATCTGACAACCCTATCTGCATGGTTCCTAAACATACCAGCCACACCCCAGTCAGCCTGGATAGATCTGGGCTTGCAGCATGGGACACAACTCTTGACCCCAGTTTCTGTTCCCCACACGCATCCCTTCCAATGGAGCTGGCTGGCCATCCATCAGGGGAGCGAGGAAAGAAAATGTCTGTTGTACACACATGACTTATATAATGTTATAAATCAATATGATCTCAATTTATACATGGATGAATGAAAGAAATGAAAAAAGAGAATGCGAAGAAGAAACTGCTCATGGCATTGTGCTCCCCAAAGTCAAGGGCACCGGGATCTGTGAAGGACCTTGTTCAGATAATATACCCGGGAGGAGGAGGTGGCCAGGGAGGGGTGGCGACAGGGAGCGGAAGCAGGAGAGAGGGAAAGGGCCCAGCAGGGCCAGCGTGGAGCTTTGAAGGGGTTTCCGGAAGGTGCCACCTGGGAGGCACTGATTTCCTGCAGAGCAGCCGCGAGCCCTGCCCTCCCTGAGGCCTCAGCTGGCTCCCACTATCCCAGGACAAAACAGGGCCTGAGCTCTGGGACCCTCTCATTTCCCCCTTTAAATTCATCCTCTCTCCATTCTCAGCCCCCTCAATGTTCTGGAAGGTGGTGGACACGGACACCTTGTGGAAAGTTCCAGACATGGCAGAGGCCCCACCGCTCTATCCCCCACCCTCATGTCCTGCTCATAGCCCCACTGTGGTCTGACTGGAGGGTAGTGACCAGCACACGTTGGTCTCCCAAGCTCAAATCCCCATCCCCGCCTTGTCCTAGCTGTGTGACCTTGGAATACTTAGCACTCTGCCCATCTGTTTCCATCAGCAAATGGGGACTCGTGTCAGGATGAAATGAGTTAATATGTAGGAAGCACAGTGACCTGCACGGAGAAGGCGCTGTTAAACACTTGGGCTTGTTTTCTATCCCTGCTTCTCCCAAAGGGCCACCTCGATCATGCTTGCTGATTATATTCTTGGTTCTCACCCTCCTGAGCCCCTCGCTGCCCTTGACATGCACCTCCCACTATCTCCTCTTGTGGCATCCATGACACTTGCCCCGTGACTGTGCTTCTTCGCCGCTGATATCTCTGCTTTCTTCTCAAGGTCCTTGACTCTTCTAACCAGATCCATTTCTCCAAGGTTCTTTCTAGGCATGGCTGTGTTCTCATCTCTGATCCCCTTCCCTTGGAGCTCTCCAGTAACAGATGGGAATGCTAAGAGGGTCTAGCCTTGGACATGCACAGAAAGTTCTACATGGGACACAATCACCGTGTTTCCATGGTCATCTCTACAGATGGGCATCTGAGCCTCAGTAAGGGGAGGGAGCTTCTGCATTTGACTTTCTACCCTGCTGGAGGATATGTAATCCTTTCCATGGGCATTAGCTACTTTTCCAATAGTAATTGCAATGACAGTGTGGTTTTTTTGGAGGAGAAGGGATGGATGTCTTCTGACTGGGTTCACAGGCAATTCCGTATTGAACAGCCTGTTTTTAGGATGGGGTGGAAGAAGGACATTCAGAGTATAACAGACAATCTGGGCAAAGGCACAGAGTAAGAGACAGAAGGGACTGGGAGGCCTTGGTGCTTATATAGAAATTTCAGGCCTCACTGGTGGAGACAGAGAACATGGGGGAAGCCGATGTTTTGGCAAGCTAAAGAGATCCTCCAGGTTCCCTCAAAATCACTCAGGGGCTGAATCTGTCTCCCAGTCAGACAGACCCTGCATGCTCACACAGGATTCCTAGGATCAATACGTGATCAAGGCCAGAGTAACATACCCGGGAGACTCTCTGCGGGCCTGGGCTCTGTGTCACTGTGCCTTCTGAGACTGACTGCAGGGACAGGGGTGATTCACCAAGGCCTGGCCTCCGTTGGGTCTGCCCATAAGCTTGCCTAGGGTATCTGCGGTCTGCCAGGAGGGGATAAGCTCATCCAAGACTAGCTGATCCTTAATAGCCTTGCAAGTTGAAGGAAGGACTGTAAAATGGGTAGAAACTTAGACTCAACCTCTAACATTTGGGATCCAGCCATGAATACAATGGAGGCCTGCTCCCACATGTCTAAATGTTGGAAAGTTACAAATCAAGCTAACAAACTATTAAATATCATATATTCTCTCCTTTTACCCTTGACAAATACACCTTCATGACATCCTGAAGGCCAAGTCTGAATTTAGAATTTGTGGACTCCTCGGAGCCCTACTGTATTATGGTGGCCTAAGCAGAGGGCTGGCTTCATAGCCAGGGTCTTGAGTGAACATGTTTGTACACTCAGCTCACATGTTCAAGCTCCAGGTCCACACACACACCCAAAGCCCACCACTTGGTCACCACTGAGGCTTATGCATACTGTAGCATAGTCTACTCTTGTTGGCAAGTCAGGCATAAGTTAGAGATCTGCACTGACCTTGGGATTAAGCTCAGGGAGTTGAGCAGCAAACTCCAGGGTCTGAGTACCTGAAGCTAGGTCTGGCAGCGGGGCATGTGTGGGTTTGGGGAGACGCGTCCCTTTACCCCCATGGACTCCTGGCTCGTGGCTGCTGGACTGTGGCTGGAGGAGAGCAAGAAGACCCCTAACTTGTGGGCCGTAGCAAGGGCCACTCTTGTCCCTGGATAGGGGTGCCCACTGGGGGTGAAGGTAGTCAATGAGGAAGAGCCTCCAGATTTCCTAGAAGAGTCCTCAGGGCGCCCAGGCGTCTCCCTGTCCCAGACTGGGCGTCTGCCCGACACCTCGTGCCTCGGGGTCATTCAGGTGTCACCGTCTCACGCTCCTGACACAGTAGGGAACTTGTTTTTCTCTTCTCTCACTCCCTGACTCTAATCCCCACCAGCCTGTGCCACTTGGCTGGCCTCCTTGGCAGAAAGGTGACAAAAGGAAGTGTCTCTGAAGAGTCAGATCCCTCAGCCAGAACCCAAGCCTCCTTGGGGCCACGTGAGCCGATGGTTGAGGGCCCTAACCTCCAGTCATGGACCCTGGTGTCTCTCGCCTCCCACTGCTGGGGTGTGGGTGGCATCACTCAGCGTAGGTTCACCGACAAGAGAAGGAGCTGTCACACTGCTGAGAGCAAGCCTCCACTCTCCTCTCCTGCACTCTCGCTGCTCCGCACTGCCTGGACCACCCATCTTCTTCAAGCCTTACCTTCTAGTGTCTCTCAATATCTACTTCGACTCCAGCCAGCTCACCTCCTCCCCTGCTCCCAACAGCTGCTCATCTGCCCCCAGCTCATCAACTTTCTCCTGTCCAAATCCCTTTCATTCTTCAAGGTACACTTTAAATTTCACCTCCAGGAAAGCTTCCCAATACTTCCATTAATCCTCCTGATTTCTCACCTGCCTGGTTTACCACCTGGACCCCACATTTGGCCCATGAATTATATTCATGTAGCACTTTATACCATTCGGTGTTAGTATTTGTTCCTTGTTACACAGGAATCACAGGACTAGAAGAGACCCTAAAGACCGTCTCATCCAACCCTCACTTTTTGAAGATGAGGAAACCAAGAAAAACAGGTTTTGTAACTTACCCAGGCTGAAACTGTTGAAATGACACTAAAACTACAGTCAGCTCTCTTAACCCAAGGCAGGACTTCCCCACATCCCCTTGCTGCCCCTCTACATGGAATTTTGTGTCACCCACAGGCTGGGGCAGTCATGCAGGGCAATCACATGCTATACTGATCAGGTGGGCACATGGTGCCTCCCCTTTACCAGCAGGATAGAGCCCAGACCTGCAGCCCACCAGTAGACCCCATGTATTTCAAGTTCCTTGCTATCCATTTTAATAACCACCCAGCCAAAAAAAAAAAAAAAAAATGTGATTACCAGAGGTCCCTTGGATTTTCTCAGACCAGCTCCGATTTCCTGCTGTATCCCCTTTAATTCAAAAAGAATAAGCCCAATTCCTACTCCACCGTGGCAGAAGGCCAGCTTCTCCTGCTGCCAATCCCCATAATCCCTTACATTTTCGTTTTGGAAGACCAGAGCGCATCTTAGCAAGCCTCTCCTCTGAGTTTCCCAGGGACAGACGAGAAGGCAAGAGGCTGGCGGGCCACAGCCAGGGCGGGCACTGAGTACACGGCCAAGGAGGGCCTGAGTGGAGGGACCCAGCTTTCACGGAGGGCGGTGAGCAAGGGGAGAACAGACTGGGGGCAGAAGATCTGGGAGTGGCAGGGCCAGGATGACCTGCCCAAAATAAGGCCCCTAAACTCCAAGCCAATCACCCCATTCAAAACCAGCCGGAATAGGGCAAAGCAAGCATTTTCCTTTTCTCCCTTCTGCTCTGGTTGCCCTGCTCACTGCAAGGAAAAAAGATAGAATAATGAGCCACGTCGTCAGAGAGTGACACCCAAGCAGCTCCAGAAGGCCGTGGGCAGACGCCTGGCTGGATGGCTAGCTTTCTCTGTTTTCTGGTAGAGGTTTTATAAATATTCGGGGAGTTTGATCTGAGGCTGATGGTGGGGAGGCGAGGGGAGCAGCAGAAGGGGGAGATAAATCAGCCCACGGGGGTTCTGGGACCTCTCCGAAGCCTGCTTTTCATTAGCATCTCCAAGACAACAGCCATCCGTGGCAGATCCCCTCACTCCCTGCAAAGCGTCCTCAGCACATGACGCCTTTCCTTGAATAGTGAATCTGCTGCGATCAGCCTTCCTCCAAACCCCCTCCTCTCAGCCTGCATCTCCTAGGCTGAAAAAAAGAGAAGAGAATTATAGGGGAGATTGCAGTCCAACTCTCGGGCTGGTGTGGAGAGACAGAGCCTCAGTCTTCCTGCTCCAAGGGTGATGATTGACCCCAGGGTGCAGTTGGAAGCTGGGTGGTAATGAGTTTGGGATAACCAGGCTGCAGCAGCACCTCAGTTTCAGTCCCTCCTCCGCTTTGCACACCCAGCCCTAACTCTCATCTCCTCCCTGTCTGACCTGACCTTTCCCCTCTGCACATACATTTATTCTTGACCAGGGCAAACATTTGCAGAGTTCCCAAAGAACAACCTGGCCAGTCATTGTGCTGATAAGTTCCAGATGCCCATGGAAGCACAAGCCCATGTGTGTCTCTGGTTTTCACCAAGATGTCCTGCTGCTGCTAAGTCGCTTCAGTCGTGTCCGACTCTGTGCGATCCCATCAACGGCAGCCCACTAGGCTCCGTCCCTGGGATTCTCCAGGCAAGAATACTGGAGTGGGTTGCCATTTCCTTCTCCAATGCATGAAAGTGAAAAGTGAAAGTGAGTCGCTCAGTCGTGTCCTACTCCCAGTGACCCATGGATTGGAGCCTACCAGGCTCCTCCGTCCATGGGATTTTCCAGGCAAGAGTACTGGGGTGGGGTGCCATTGCCTCCCCTTGCCTGGAGTATTGGAGTGGAGCAAAGTTCGGTTTTGTTTTCCCTAAAGTCAGGTGGTCCAGCAAGGGCCCTTGAGGTAGTTATCTTCCTTTTCTAGGCCAGTGGGTTCTAAAAGGGTGGTGTCAGGGAGGCTGGCCAGGGAAGAAAGGAGGAGGTCAGGGAGGTCCGTGTTTGCAAGTCAGTGTGAGAGTGGGCAAGTCTGCCCAAAGAGGTGGCCGTCTCAACTTGGAGAGAAGAGAACTGGGCTGGGTGATCAACATGGCCAGGGAGGGAATGCAGACTCAGAACCTGTAACCCCAGAATCGCAGACACTTGGCATTTTCTCCATTTCTCTACTCCATTTCTCTACTTAAAGATCAGCTCCCTCTAGCTGTGGGCTCCATGGGGCTACAGGCAGGGACCCCTGGTCTCTGCTACACGCCAGCCGAGCACCCGAGTGTAGGAGGCCCTCGGTAATGCCTGTTGAAAGGAGAGTTGTTGGCAGATAGACTGCAGGGTCTGGGATTTCTGGGTTGTCTTTCTAGCCTGTCTTTGTGCTCTTGAGCAGACCTGAGCCCCAGCCTCTCCCAGCCCCTCCTTTCTGTGGAATTCAGGTCACCCCAGCCCTCCTGAAAGGTCTGTACTCAGAGCCAGCCCTGGAGGCTGGGGCAAAAAAGCCAGAGAAGGTCCTCCTGGCTACAAATGGAGCAGAACCAGGAACCCGAGGCATGCGGCTCAGACAAAAGCCTTCTGCCTTCTTGCTTGTGTTCTTTTTCCCACCAAGATTGGCCCTGGAGGAGCAAACCCCGAGTTCCTCTGCTGGTCTGAGCAGGAAATTCCTGTCAGCTCGTGGGAGAGGCCAACCGGGGGAGATATCATCACATCGATTTCCCCTGAGATACAGGATCATATCAAAGTCTTATCCTGGCTGGGGAGCGACTGCTCCCTGCCACCATCCCCTCTGTGGCTCTCTTAAGCAGACCCTGCCTGTCTTCCTCACCCGGAGATGATGTTAGGTTTTCGGCAGTCACCCAAGGAGTAAGGAGGAGTGAGATGATTAACAGTAATTAAGTGTAGCTAACTGGGCCGCATGGGTGGTTTTAGAGTGCATTCTGGTGGCAAAGTTGTATCAAAGAAGCCGGACACGCCAGCCCCAAGGGCACAGATAAGTATGGATTAAAGAAGGCAGGGGGATGAAGATCCTCGCTCCTCACATGTGACCCAGGGGCCTGCAGCATGCCATCAGCCGGAGCTGGCTACAGAGGCAGAATCTCAGGCCCCTACTAAATCAGGAAGTATGTTTTAACAAGATGGCCAGCGGATCCAAGGCACACTTAAGTCTGAGACACATTGGTGCACAGGAAAGGACATAGGGTGCTTCTATCTCTGACCCCACGGATTCTAGTCCAGATCTGCCAGTGGGTAACTGTGTCACATTAGGTAAGTGAAGCCCTCTCTCTGAGCTTCAGTGCTGTAGTCTATCATAAAGGTTTGACTGACGTGACATAGGGCTTGGCACCAGTAGGCTCCAAGCCTAGTAAATCGTTGTTTGCTGTTTAGTCACTCAGTTGCGTTCAACTCTTTGTGACCTTATAGACTGTAACCCTCCAGGCTCCTCTGTCCATGGAATTTCCAGGCAAGAATACTGGAGTGGGTTGCTATTTCCTTCTCCAGGGTATCTTCCTGACCCAGGGATCAAACCTGTGTCTCCTGCATTGGCAGGTGGGTTCTTTACCACTTAGCCACCAGGGAAGCCCCTAGTAAATGGTAGCAGCACAGAATTGCTTGCTCGGAGAACAATAATAATATCCTTGGCTTCCCCAGGCCAGCTACCCAGGAGGCTGGGATTCAGCCAGACCTCTTGCTATTATTTCACTTTTGCATTTTCTAGACAGGATCTATAGACCTCCAATCATGAATCCTGAAGCCAATAGTCATAGCCTTTCATCTCCAGTTTCCCCATAAGTGAAATTAGGACGTGAGTGCCCTCGTGGTGGGATGGATGCTGTGGGTGTAGGAGCTGGAGTATGTGGCCAGGCAGGGCCAGGCAGAGAGCTGGGGCTTCTAGGAAGAGATGACACTGCCTCTAGAACCTTATGAACAGCACTTTGACCATTTCCCACGAGCAAGTAGTACAGAGTCTGGGTTTCATTTCTTTTATCATCTCTGCATTTCCTTGAGACACTATAGGATTCCCATATGGTTGAAGGGGTCGACGCACTCCCCTATGTCCTGTCTTGATGTTTCTGTAGCAGTATTTCCCCCAACTTTCCCAGGATAATGTAATGGGGTCTACAGGGAGCTCGAAGTCTTTCTGAATGCTGGGCTCACAGAACTGCTTCCCCAGTAATGCTTGGCTGAAGTTACTTTTCACTTTAGTTTCAGGGAGAAGAGGACAGTCCCCAGGTGCTCACTGGAATTTGCTGGCTGATGACCTGGATGAGTCATTTAACCTTTCTAAGCCTCAGTTTCCTCCTAAGATGAAAATATTAAGTCAAAAAAATGCCCCGAAGATGCCAGGCAAGTCTTTACCCATTCCAGGGATGATGGGATTGCTGAGGGATTAAATGAGGCGATACGGATAAAGAACACGGTCCAGAGAGGGATATATATGGTCAATACAAGCCAGCTGCCCTTTTTGTGGGTTGTTAGAAGAAGTAGGCCTCAGACAGTTGGTCCTGGGCAAAAATCACAAATAAGAGAGTGGCCTCCATTTGCAAACAGCAAGGCCAGCCTCCTGGCTCCTGTACAGGTCAGCAACTGACCCTTCCGTCCCCTACCGTCATATTTCTTTCTTTCACACAGAAGTTGAGACTTGTGGCTCACCAGGCGACCCCAACGAGTTTAAAGCTTGAAATCAATACACTCTCAAAACTGCTGTCACGTCCCTGCCCCCATGACTGCCGCAGGCCCCTCCTAACCTGGGGATGGCTCTCCCTCCCTCTCCCCGTTTCCTCTCCTGCTGGAAGCCCTGCCGGGGCTGAGCCCTCGAGAAGGTATCTCCGCTGCACGTATGCTGGTCCCAGGGGCCCTGCACGGGGCGGACGGGGCTCGTCCTGATCCAGCACAGACTCTCCTCTTCCTGGGTTTGTTAGAAGCCTGACCAGGCCCCGAGTCTTATGACTTCAACAGATGTTTCTGCTTAAGCAGCCCTGGCATCTTTATGGCCTGTTTTTTCCATTCTTGCTTCTCTTCCTCTGTCCCAGCAGCCCTGAACGCAATTTGGACTTCATTTTCTTTCTAATGGTTACAGGGATAGAAAGGACTATTTTTTTTTTCATTTGTTCCCTTTTACTTAGCTTTTCAAGTGACACACACACACACACACACACACACTCCATAGGCAGGCGGATCTGGGCTCCCGGTGTGCATTTGTCAATGTTGCGCTGACATTTATTTTCGCTTCAGATTGAACCCCAGTTCAAAACTTCCCTCTCTGCCTCCACCAGCACCTCACATTTATCCCCTCTGTGTCCCCACATGGGTCACCCCAGGGCCACTGATTAGCCTGTCTTCCCAACTGCTGATTCTGAAAGCTTGTGCTGGCCTCGGGCTCTGGCCTGTCCCTCCAGGGAGACGTGAAGAGCCGTGTGTCTGTCCAGCTCTGTGAGTCTGGGAAGGTTTCGCTGCCTGATGGAGGAAAGGCTGAGAATACAGTGAGCCCGTATCTCGTCAAACTGCCTGGCCAGCCGGTCTGCCCAGGCTCAGGTGGGGCCAAGGTGACAGCTGTTAAAAAATGGAGCCAGTTTTCCATGGGTACGTGACAAGCTTGAAACCAGTCTGGCCACTCTTCACGTCAACACCTATAATTCCACCCGGCTTGCCACCATGACAGGGTGTTCCCACCCACTGGCCCTATAGGGCTTGGGGTCACTTGCCTTGAGTCTGGTTCTCAGAGCAAAGAAAGCCTGGAGACTGCAGGTGCTCCGCCAAAGGCTGGTCTGTGTCGAAGGCCCCTAGGGCTCAGAACCCTTGATCACCTCCCAAGACTGCAGCGCAGAGCTGGATTCCTCCTCTGGGCTCCCGCCACGGGTGTGGACAGATCTACCCAGAGTGCTGAATGTTGACACCACCTGCTGCCTCACCTGGTTGCCCATTGCCTAAGAAGCACGTGTGTGCGTGCTCAGTTGCTCAGTCGTATCTGACTCTATGCGACCCCATGGACTGTAGCCTGCCAGGCTCCTCTGTCCATGGGATTCTCCAGGCAAGAATATTGGAGTGGGTTACCATGCAGTCCTCCAGGGGATCTTCCTGACCCAGGGATTGAACCCAGGTCTGCAGCATTGCAGGCAGATTCTTTACCATTGAGCTACCTAGGAAGGCCCAAAGAAGGGCATCCAACGTTAATTCCTCCAGGTCCCTGCAGCCTTTCTACCTGAGTGTCTGATGATACTGACTCACTTCTCAGGACATGTTTAGAGCTGAACTAACCATCAAGGACCACCAGCTCTCATGAGCCATCTGCTTCTGACTGTGGGGGAAGGGGAGTCATCAGGATGTCCCATCTTCAATGCCCTTATATGAAGGGCCTTTTCAGAAGGACAATGACAGGGGCCTGAGCTCAGCCTCATGAAGTCCTTACTCGGTGACTGCCACACTTGAGAAGAGCCAGCCAGCCAGCACCCCCTCCTCTCTCTACTGTGGCCCTGTCACCATATACATTACATGCATCGCCATTCTCTTCTCGCCTTCCTATTGACACAAGTTAAAACCCTGGTTCGTATTTCTTCATGTTTTGGAGGCTGAGTCGTGACACCCTCCCCACAGTGGATTAAGGGAGGCTGCTCAGGGAAGTCAGCCACAGAGGGGTAAGCTTGGGCTTCAATAACAGGCTGACACGCACATGAGGGCTGCGGGGAGAGGAGGAAGAAGGAAGCCCTGGAAGCAGAGGTGAGGGGTGATGGTCCCCCACACAGCTCTGCTGAGCTGGGCGTGCAGAACAGCAGCCATGTGCTTCCAGCAGGGTCCTGTGGATGCCCCCTGCCGTTTGCTTCCCTGTCACACATATTCACCGATGAAGAGGGAGACAGGAGCTGGCTCCTTGACTTTGCCATTCATATGACCCTCCAGAATTCCCCTCCAGTGTAGACATATCTCCAGAAACAACTCTATGGTAATGTCATAACCAGAGATCCTGCTGATGGTTCAAAATCAATTCAACATCAACAGCCCCATTAGTCTGAAGCCGTCCTTCCCCGAGTGTTTGCCCCGCTGTGTGTATGTGAACGGTGGGGGAGGTGAGTGGGGGAAAGGGGGCTGCTTGTTTCATTTCTGCTGCTCTCCAGGGTCCCCCAAATCAAGTGTCTGCAACAGCATCTCTCTCCTTGTTGCTAAGGAGCACTGGGTACCTGCATCCATGTGAGGCTCTGGCTCTGCCCAGGAAGATCTTTGGGGATCTCCAAGGGCCATTGGATTGGGAATGCTGAGCCCTGGGGAAGTGGGACTGTCTGGCCAGCCAGATACCCAACATAGCCCTCTGGTCACTCCGTTTTTCTCCTGTCACTAGGGGATCCCACCAGAGGAATAAAGCCTGGAAAACTACAACTGTGTGGAACCAGGCAAGATACAGGTGGCAAGTGACCTCCAGACGGTCAGAGAAAGCCCACTCTCTGTGTTCTCTGGAGGCTCTCCTTCCCAGAGGGACCTGGCCAAGCCCTTCTTTCTGGACAACTGTGATGTCGTGTCTCTTCTATCCCAGGAGTGAGGAAATGGATGCTTTCTTCATTCTTCAAGAACCAAACCTCCAGGCTTTCCTGGCAGTCTAGTGGTTAAGAATCCACCTGCCAATGCAGGGGACAGGGGAGGATCCCACACGCCCTGGAGCAGCTAAGCCCATGTGCCACAATTAAGCCAGCACTCGGGAGCCCACGTGCTGCAACAACTGAAGCCCATGCATTCTAGAGCCTGTGCTCCACAACAAGAGAAGCCACCACAATGAGAAGGCTGTGCATGGCAACTAGAGAGTAGCCACGACCCATCACAACTAGAGAAGGCAACGAAGACCCAGCATAGCCATAAATAAACAAATAAATCTTTAAAAAAAAAAAGAGAGAACCAATCCTCCTTCCTGCCTTAGGAGGCCCTGCTTTCATGGTTGATAAGGGAAGAGCAGAACCCCCAGGCCTTTATTCTACCATATATATGAGGGTAATGATGCAATAAGGATGGGGTGTTCAAGGGAAGGAGAGAGGAGCAAGCAGGTCTTTCTGGAATATCCAAGGTAGGTCTCTGTTGTAAGGAGAGAACTAAGTGGCCCTCGTGCTTCAAATATATGCACCCCAGTTTTCAAAGAACCATGGTCAGATCAGATCAGATCAGATCAGTCGCTCAGTCGTGTCCGACTCTTTGCGACCCCATGAACCGCAGCACGCCAGGCCTCCCTGTCCATCACCAGCTCCCGGAGGTCACTCAGACTCGCATCCATCGAGTCAGTGATGCCATCCAGCCATCTCATCCTCTGTCGTCCCCTTCTCCTCCTGCCCTCAATCCCTCCCAGCATCAGAGTCTTCTCCAATGAGTCAACTCTTCGCATGAGGTGGCCAAAATACTGGAGTTTCAGCTTTAGCATCATTCCTTCTAAAGAAATTCCAGGATTGATCTCCTTCAGAATGGACTGGTTGGATCTTCTTGCAGTCCAAGGGACTCTCAAGAGTCTTCTCCAACACCACAGTTCAAAAGCATCAATTCTTCGGCGCTCAGCCTTCTTCACAGTCCAGCTCTCACATCCATACATGACCACAGGAAAGACCATAGCCTTGACTAGGCGAACCTTTGTTGGTAAAGTAATGTCTCTGCTTTTGAATATGCTATCTAGGTTGGTCATAACTTTCCTTCCAAGGAGTAAGCGTCTTTTAATTTCATGGCTGCAGTCACCATCTGCAGTGATTTTGGAGCCCAGAAAAACAAAGTCTGACACTGTTTCCACTGTTTCCCCATCTATTTCCCACGCAGTGATGGGACCAGATGCCATGATCTTCGTTTTCTGAATGTTGAGCTTTAAGCCAACCTTTTCACTCTCCACTTTCACTTTCATCAAGAGGCTTTTTAGCCCCTCTTCACTTTCTGCCATAAGGGTGGTGTCATCTGCATATCTGAGGTTATTGATATTTCTCCCGGCAATCTTGATTCCAACTTGTGTTTCTTCCAGTCCAGCATTTCTCATGATGTACTCTGCATATAAGTTAAATAAACATGGTGACAATATACAGCCTTGACGTACTCCTTTTCCTATTTGGAACCAGTCTGTTGTTCCATGACCAGTTCTAACTGTTGCTTCCTGACCTGCATACAGATTTCTTAAGAGGCAGATCAGGTGGTCTGGTATTCCCCATCTCTTTCAGAATTTTCCATAGTTTATTGTGATCCACACAGTCAAAGGCTTTGGCATAGTCAATAAAGCAGAAATAGATGTTTTTCTGGAACTCTCTTGCTTTTTCCATGATCCAGCGGATGTTGGCAATTTGATCTCTGGTTCCTCTGCCTTTTCTAAAACCAGCTTGAACGTCAGGAAGTTCACGGTTCACATATTGCTGAAGCCTGGCTTGGAGAATTTTGAGCATTACTTTACTAGCGTGTGAGATGAGTGCAATTGTTCGGTAGTTTGAGCACTCCTTGGCATTGCCTTTCTTTGGGATTGGGATGAAAACTGACAAATATATGCACCCCAGTTTTCAAAGAACCATGGTAGTAATACTAATAATTTTTTGGCTGTCATTCAGGGAGATCTTTCTCTATGCCAAGCATTTAGCATATATTTATGTCATTTAATTCTGTGAGGTACCTATGGGGTACAAGTATTGTTATGTCATTTTTCAAATGAGAAAACAAGTACTGAAATTTAGGTCAATTGCCAATGATCATTGGCATCGTTGGATCTGAGAAGTGGCAGAACCAGGATTAGACTCCCAGCTCCTGACCCAGAGCCCACAGTCTTCACCAGGCTGCTCATCCACCTGTATAGAGGAGTGACAATATCTACATGGATAATAGCAACTGCTTACATTTACAGAATGGGCTTCCCTGGTGGCTCAGTGGTAAAGAATCCACTTTCAATGCAGGAGACTCAGGTTCAATCTCTCAGTCAGGAAGATGCCCTGGAGAAGAGAATGGCAACCCACCCCAGTATTCTTGCCTGGAGAATTGCACGGACAGAGGAGTCTCACGGGCTACAGTCCGTGGGGTTGCAAAGAGTTGGACATGACTGAGCAGCTAACGCTTTCACATTTGCAGTGTACTTGCCACATGCCAGATTCTGTTTTATGTGCTTTATATAGATTCACTTAATTCATTGTCACAAAACTCTATTTGCTATTATCTCATTGTACAGATGGGGAAACTGAGGCACAGAGCATTTCTATACTGATTTCCTTCCACAAATATAAATTAAACACCTCTTGTGTGTTAAACACTGCACCAGGGGCTCTGTGTGGGACCCAGAGTTGAGTAAGACACCAGTCTTATCCTCTGAGTATCAGCATGGTCCATGGCCATGACCAGCAGAGTGAGCTTGGGATGGGATTTTGGAACTTGAAATGGAGCATGGTTACAATAGGGCATCCTAAGATATCCTACAGAGATGGGCATACCAGGAGGTCTCCAAAGCAGAGACCCAAGTGCAGGAGCAAGACAGAATCCTGTGGTCAGATTGAGGCCTCAGGTCACATCTGGACTAGCAGTTGAACAGATAGAACCAGGGCCATTTGATTCTGCCTGCAATGGGGCCTTAAGAACAGGACTCCAGAACCCAGCTTCCAGGTTTAAATCTTCACTCTTCTACTCTTCAACGATATGACCTGGGGCAGTTTCATAAACCTCTCTAGGCCTCAGTATTCTCATTTGCACAATGAGGATAATAGCAGTGCCCATCTCATAGAGTTGTTGTGAGAATTCAACGAGTTAATACGAGAGACACCCTTAGAACAGGGCCTGGCCCACGCTTGGCTCTCAGGCTCCCATCAGCCTGTGATCACGTTGGATCCTTGAGGCTGAGGCAGGCAGAGGCTCCAGGTAGGGGCCAAGTTGTCTCAGCAATAGGAAAAAACTGTAAAAGGAAACAGTTAGAGCCTGTCCCTGGAGGCTTCAAAGAGAGGGAGAGATGAACTCTGATGGGATACAGAGGGACTTCACAACCTTGGTGAAACAGGCTGACAAACGGGCACTGGGCTCTCCCTTCTTAATCACCAGAGGCCAAGATGCAAGTGCCTGGCACCCGGGCTGGGTGGAAGCGGCGCGTTTCTCTGGGCTGGCATTTACAGTGTTGCCACTGATGTCCAATTCTGGATGTGAAGAGAGGTTCCTGCTGCCTTTCCAGTTTCTCAATCACTCAGGACAGGCTTATTGATCTTTTCCCAGCATTCTCTGTATAAACTTCCCCCAACCTCAGCCTCTGGCTTGGAAGAAAGACGGGGGTGACTGGGGGAGGTGGTGGACGGCAGCCATATTCTGTTGCAGTAAATCCTTCCTAGAAGCCCTGCCTGCTTTCCTAGAAGAGGAGACAGCTGAGCTCATCAGCCAGGGCTGGAACGGCCCAGAAACAATCCTTTCCAATCCCCAGAAGACCCCTCAGCAGCTTGGGAAAGGAACGGCTCGCTGGGGTGCTTTGTTTGTGGACGTGGGACTGTCAGACTGAGCAGGGGCGTCTGGTGACAGAGCTGAGCAGCTGAGGAGCAAGGATGGCCTTTTGGAGGTGGGACAGACATGCAGCCTAAGGGGAATCTTGTGACTGGCCCAGCTCCCCACTCCCACTCTTTAGAGAACTGGCTCCAGGAGTTTTCCTATGCACTGGAGACTACGATTTCCTCTCAAAGCCCCATTAAACTGTGAGTGAGCCAGTGTGCGCATGCATACGCATGCACATGTGAGCCTTTTGCCCCACCTACTTTTAATTTCTCATACTTCTTTGCACATTTCAACCATCTTGTGGATTCCCATGACATTCCCCTTGAACTCATTCTCTTGCCCTGGAGTCTTCCCCTACAGGCCTCTTCTGGATGCCTCGGGACCTCAGAGGATAGCAAAAGGGTCTCACAATTTGCCTTGAAATGAGAGTTTCTTCCTTCTCGTCATTTGAAGGCCACTAAAGATGTCTGTGGGGCTGTTGGAATGAGAAGAGGGTGATGGTGTGGGACGTGACCACTGATCCCTCCTACCCAGACCCAGCTGTCAGGCCTGCAGCACCTGCCTCTCCACCTCGGAGCCCGTTTCCCCTCTGGCTTCCTCTGGCCTGAAGTACCAGAGACATGGAGACCGGAGGTGTCTAAGGCACACCCCCACGTGGCAGCTTGAGCTTCTCGAAGCTGAGCTGAACTGGGAAACAGTGACCTAGATTTTGCCCCAGATTCTCAGCTGAGAGTCTGCTCAGTGCTGTCCTCTGGCCAGGCCAAGAACAGTATAAGCTCCCTGGCACGCGGGGAGCCCTGGGTCTTTGTGCTGGTCCCTTACGGTGACCTACTCTAATGGAGCAGAACAGCAACACTGAAAATACGAAACATAGACGCTAGTTCCAAATGATGGATGGTTCAGTCCGGAACGCATGCTCCCAGTTGCCTTCACTGCTCTACCCTCTAATTACAGGCTTCCACAGCTATTAAAGTCACCCTCCCTCTCCTGTCAAAAAGACGATCAAGTCAAAGAGGAGCCAGTTAAGGGCGCCCGTTTGTCTGAATCTGTGCATCTGTGAAGAAGTAAGTTGAACACAGCTATCTTTTCATATTGGTGGATGTTTCAGTGGCATGGAGGGAAGTCTCAGGGCTACGCAGTCTTGAGTCGATTGCTTATCCTTGTTTTCTGAGCAAGAGTTGGGAAGTCATGAGGCGGAGTCTGTCTGGCCCACAAATGACTGATGGCTGCTGAGGAAGAACTAAGTGATATACGTCTAGGACAATGAGGCAGCCTGAGTTAGTCTCGCGAGTGGGTACAAACTGTTATCTACAATAGCAAAAAATAGTAGGCACAACCTAAATATTCACCCACGAGGTATTAGTTGAATGACCATCTGTATGATGGAAGACAGTCAATAGAATTATGGGCTAGACACAGGCTTAATCTCATGGGAAAATGTTCACAACATATCATTAAGGAAAAAGTGGATTATAAGGCAGTATGCATAGAACGTAGCAGTTGTGCAAGAAAAAAATATTGTGTACATTTTTTAACTGGAAGAATACATACAAAAATGTTAACAGTGCTGTCTCTGGGTATTACGATTTGGCTTGACTTTTATTTTCTTTCTTGGATTTGTCTCTGTTCTTCAAATTTTCTCGCATGAATACATATTATTCCAAATCATGGGGGAAATAATTGTATTTAAAAAAATTATCTCAGGGATCCACAGATGTGTTTCCTGTTTCTTATCCCATGTCTATTCTCCATTTGATTTTGGAGATTCAGATGCCTCAGCCTTTCCCACCACAGACCCAGATGGAGCAGGGGGCTTGGAGTAGCTAATGTCCTGAACAGCACCAAGGTGAATTAATCACTGACAGAAACGACAGCAACAGCTTTGGAAAGATTTCATTTCCATCTGACACTGGGAATTAATTGTACCCAAATCTTTTTTTTTTTTCCTAATCAGGAATGAGCTTCTCCAAGGGATCTTTTAATATGTATACAGGGGCTTACAGAGGACAATTACAGACCTCAACAGCTGCTCCATGGGTTTTCAAATGTGAGAGTGAATCATCTCTTCTCCCAGCACTTTTTACAGCCTCCCATCCCTCAGAATTTTAAAAACCTGCTGTCACAGTGACATGGGAAGGAGCTGGAAGAGCCGCGACCCCTGCTTCTTTCATGGAAGGATGAGGAAGGGAAATGTATAGAACAAAACTGAGGGGCTGAGGCGATCTGGCTCGGTGTGCTTAGTTCCTGGGACAGGGTCTCACACAGAGAAGGGAGTGCCCAGAGAGTGGATGAAGCGGGTAAGAAGTGAGTTCTCAGGAGGGAGCGCGGAGAAGTCTACTGCTGAAGAGAGACAGACCTTAGCGCGTGCCATTTCTGCCACAGATTTGGTTTTCCCTGGTGGCTCAGATGGTAAAGAATCTGCCTGCAAGGCAGGAGACCTGGATTCGACCCCTGGGTTGGGAAGATCCCCTGGAGAAGGAAAGAGCAACCAGTTCCAGTATTCTTGCCTGGAGAATCCTGTGGACAGAGGAGCCTGGTGGGCTACAGTCTGGCGGGGGTGACAAAGAGTCAGACACGACTGAGCAACTAACACCATCTAGCTTTTAGCGGCTCCTCATCTAAACAAAACGGGCTAGACTGTCTCCCTCCTCACCACAGGAGTCAGCACTACAAGTGTCCCAGCTGTCCTGGAGGCTCTGTTCATGTCAGTGGCAGATGTTACAGGAAGGGGAGAGCTGTTGCCCTCCAGGCCACCTTTCCCGTCCCCAACTCCGTCTGCCACCCTGGCGGTGCCATGTCCCGCTACGGGTGCAGTCAGAGGATGGCTTTTCTCAGTCAGCTTGTCCTTGGAAAGTTCATCCCCTATTGTATTGGAAAATTCCTCTTGTGCCTGTCACTGAGCACATCAGGAGACCAACCTTTCCATTTTCTCAGAAGTAATTAGCCAGCTACTGTCATGGAGACTGAGCTTGTTCCTGGAATTTTTTATTTATTCTTTGAAAACTATAATCCAACCCCAAGAGATGAAGTCTGAGGCAGGGGCCTGAGTTCTCCCAAAGCAGAGAAATAAGCTGAGGCTAGGCCGGGGTGTGTCCACACCCACTCAGCCTCACCACTGAAATCATTTCATGTCATCTGCTCTTGACTGCTTGGGGACATCCAAAGATGGCAGATTAGAGACCACGGAAGGAAGGGCCAGCTGAGGAGCACTTTCTTTATTGAATAAGGCTTCCTCTGCCCTGGCCCTCCATAAGACTTCTTAAAAGATATATAAATCAATAAAAGGAGATGGACCTAGATCAACCCTGATGGTGGGAAGTCTATCTTATCCTTGCAAGATTACAAGATGGAGAGACACAGGAGAATATAAAGTACTAGATTTCAGGGGGCCCAAACAGAACAGATTCAACAGAAGATCCTCACTGTTTCAGTTTCTGGGATTTGCTGAAGTGAGGAAGTCAGCTTGGAAAAATAGATGAGGATCCCCTCTGCCCCTGAGAGTGCCATAGCAGGATTCATGTGATTTTAAATGTAAATTCTCCAATGCGAGTGGCTCCTGGGGAAGAGAGATCTACTTGTGCACAAAATAGCTCTATCAATAGGAAACCCTGAGGCCCTACTGTCTCATTATCAAAGCTGATGGATGTGATGCTTTCAGTTGATATCATTGTTAGACAATGCAAAACAGACGGACCCAAACCTCACATTCATTCCTGTGTCTGTTTAACAAACATTTATTGACCATCTTGTATGTACATGAACCAAATATCATGCATTACCTACCATCCCTGAGCTCATAGCACAGGAGGAGGGCATTCAGGGAGATGGGGAAATTACAAAAGGAGGAGAGGGCGGCAGAGGATGAGGTGGTTAGATTGCATCATTGATTCAATGGACAAGAACCTGAGCAAACTCTGGGAGATAGGGAAGAACGGGGAAGTCTAATGTGCTGCAGTCCATGGGGTCACAAAGCATCAGACAGGACTCAGTGACTAAACAGCAACATGATTAATGCCTAAAGCAAAGTAAGAAGGGCACAAAGGCAAGGGCTGCTCACTCTACCTATGGCTCCTGGGGCTCTTTACAATCAAGCAGACTTGTAAGTTGGGGTTGAAATGAGCAGAAATTTTCCGAGCAGTTGAACTGATGTTTTCATTGCAGACATGCTTGTGTTTCACTATGCATCTGAGCTCCAAGGAGTCAGGACACAGTGACTGTGGGTGACAGCTTTCTGAAGAACATATACACCTCTACAAACAGGAGCCATGGCTGCTCTTTGGCAATGACCCTACCCAAGGAGCTGGTGAGCCAAAGCAAGCCTTCATGTTTAATGCAGCCAGAAGACACTTCAGACCAGAGTCCTGAACCCACTGGCATATCCATCCAGGGACAGCTCCTTCTCAGGAAAAGGAGGGTCCAACTCTACTGAAGCAACAGGCAAATATGCCTGGACAAAGATTAGAAAGGGCTTGTACAAGGGTAGGTCCAAATTCACCATGGGTCTCAGTCCCATGGTTATACCCCTCCCTCCCTCTGCCTGTCACATCTGCCCTCTTCTCCCCTGAGCATCTGATGAACACGCACTCAGGAGTCAAGACTCGGTTCAGATGCCATCTCCTCTCAGACAACTTTCTCAATATTCCCAGAGCAAATGATCATCGCCTTACTTACCCCACCCCACCCTTGTCACACGTGCCCTCTTACCTTTATCAGAAGTCACTGCATTTATTTATTTACATGTCGGTCTTCCATAGTGGCTCAGATGGTAAAGAATCTGCCTGCAATGCAAGAGACCCAGGATCAATCTCTAGGTCAGGGAGATCCCTGGAGAAGGGACCGCTACCCACTCCAGTATTCTTACCTGGAGAATCCCATGGACAGAGGAGCCTGGCTGACTATAGTCCATGGGGTCACAAAGAGTTGGACACAACTAAGCCACTAACACTCCCTGAGGGTACCATCTCTGGTGTCTACCTGAGTGCCTGGTAAACTTTTATCGAATGGATGCATATACAGACTGCACTTGTGTACTGAGCATGCCCTGGAATCTCTCAATAGAGCAGAAGATATTCTACTGCAGAGCCCCTCCTGATAAAAATCCCTGAGTGTCTAATACATATAAAAATATCACATATAATGAAACTAACGTGTAAGGGGAAGCAAGTCCAGAATTCATTTTGTGACTAATGCCAGAGCATCAATCCCAGCCAGGATCGTGCTGAGACCAGAATTCCTCAGAGCCCCTGGGCCACCCCAAATCAGATGAAATTCTAAACAAGCCAGAACCTCACTGAACAGCTCCACAGTGTTGGGCTCCAGAGTGTTCTGGAAGGTTCTCCTGGGCTATGCCTCCAGAAGGTCAGGGAGGGCAGAAACCCCACAGGCCCCAGTGCAGTGTCAAGTTCCCCCTTTGCTGTCAGCAGGCCTGGAAGAGCCTTGAAGAAAACGGAGTATTATTATTTGTTTGCTTTTACAGTGACTCATCTGTCGTAACTGGGTTAAAGTCCACTAAGAGAAAAGGAGAACAAAAGACCTCCTGTTAGTGCTGGAAGTTTGCCTCTTAAGATATCACTGAGAGGAACTGGGAAGAAAAAAAAACCCCAGCAGGGCAGAGGAAGCTGCAGGCCTTGAGGAACACAGCGGCACTTTGGAAAGCCAAACACGGCGGCTTTCATCTCCAGCGCCCTTTCTGCGCCGGCCGCTCCCTCGGCTTCTGCGTTGTGACCCACTGTAGCGCTGACCCTCGGATGCCGGCCAGTGCCTGATTCCCACACTCTGAGAACAGGGGGAGGCTGCCAGGAGCTGTGTCCGTGTGGGCAAATCCCTACATCCAGCTGAAACGCCAGGATGAGAAAGATGACTTTGGAACTAACATCTAGACCTTACTAGGTGCCAGGCTGTTCTAATATTATATAACATAACTAATTTCATAAGTTCCCCAGCTGCAGCAGAAAGGAGATGCCATAAGGCAGAGACGTGGTCTTGCCCACTTTGGGAAGCCCACTGGCCTCAGTTCTCCCAGAAGAAGCAGCATGGGGCTTGTAGGCTCCCTAATGGAGTGGAACCAGCTTTCCAGGGTACGAACTCAGGCCATCTGATGCCACGATGTTCAAAGGGTGAGAACTCACCCTTTACTCGCTTCAGATGAAAAAAAAAAAAACAGTCTGAGAAAGAGAAGACTTTAGTTCTCTTACCACAACCTTCCATCTGATCAGCCCCGCCAATGCTCAACCTGCACCCATGACCTTTATCTGTGCAGTGTCAAGTTATGTCAAGAAATGCTATTCTCACCCTTGTCCACCCAGTCCATGAGGTGGGTCTGCACCATGACTGCCCATTCTGCTGTTGGCCCATTTCACCCTTATGGTAAAAGACTGGACTTTCTCTGTTCCAAGGCTATGAAAGAGGGATGGGGACAAGAAAAAGAAGTCAGAAACTCCCTGAAAATCTCAGGTCTTCCCTCCATTCAGAAGCCCTTCATACCACCCTCTTTACAAGGGTCTGCTGGTCCCCCAGAGATGAGGCCTTGACTGTGGGTCCCAGGCCTCTGTCCTTCAGACTGGCTGGGCCTTCTGGGTCTCTCAATTCAAATAGCCGTTTCCTGAAAAAGAAGTGGGCTTCCCTTGTAGCTCAGTCAGTAAAGAATCTGCCTACAATGTAGGAGACCTGGATTCAATACCTGGGCCAGGAAGATCCCCTGGAGAAGGGAATGGCAACCCACTCCCATATTCTTGCCTGGAGAATCCCACGAACAGAGGAGCCTGAGGAGGCCACAGTCCATGGGGTCACAAGAGTCAGACACGACTTAGGGACTAAAGGATAACAATGAACAAGACATGTTTTTGGTATTTTCTGATCAGACACCAAGAATTCTGCAAAATGAAAGTGTTAGGATGCTAATTTATCCTTTCTTTCCTCATGCATATCCATGTTCCATGGCCTGCAGCAGAAACCACCTATATGTTATAGTAGGCGCCACAGTTTAGCTGATCCTGTGCAGGGCTGGTCCTCCAGCTTTCTGTTCACTGCTCTGTGACTTTGAAGGGATTATTCCCACTAATGAGCAAGGCCTCCACAAACAATGGGTTGACAGGAAGACTCAAAAGAAGCTGATCCAGTGCTCTTTGGGTTGCTTCTCCCTTTGCCTAGCCTCATGGGGTTCAGCCCCTTGGTGGAATCACAGGAGATTTGGGGCTTAATTAAACCCTGGCTTCAGGCCAACAAACCAGTGGCCCCTTGAATTTCCCAGGTCCATCCAAGTGGATAAACACTAGACTGGGAATGTGAACTGCTTAGCTGCTCCCACAAGAGCAGCCCTCATTAGGTAAGAGCCTGAGTATCACCAGCTCCCAGGGCTCAGCAGATGTGGGCCGGCCCAACCCCAGAAATGCAGCATGACTTTAAGGAAATGGTTCCCACATCTATACTCCCTGGGGCTGCAGCTGGGGGGCTTTGCAGACCACCTGCACCATTGAGATCTTAGGATCCTCTTCCTTTCTTGTCCTGATAAAACCCAAGCTCATCACTCAGTGGAAGAAACCAAATCACCTTCTCAGTGGGCTGTCCTTGACTATGCTTTGCATTTAGAGATCTTTTCACTTTTGAGCAAATGGTTGGATCTTGCACAGCCCCAAGCATAAGGATTGGGAGTATTTCCCTACTTGAGGGAACTAGAGAATTCTTGTGTGAGAGAACCCACCAAAAAAAAAAAAAGTGGGACAACTGCATGCTTTCTTGAGTTTGGCAATTTTTTTGTTGCCTAGACCCAGCCTGGAAAATCCCATTGACCGAGGAGCCTGGTGGGCTGCAGTCCATGGGGTCGCTAAGGGTCAGACATGACTGAGCAACTTCACTTTCACTTTTCACTTTCATGCATTGGAGAAGGAAATGGCAACCCACTCCAGTGTTCTTGCCTGGAGAATCCCAGGGACGGGGAAGCCTGGTGGGCTGCCGTCTATGGGGCTGCACAGAGTGGGACATGACTGAAGCAACTTAGCAGCAGCAGCAGACCCAGCATTTGCTCAGGACCCTCAAGGACTCAGCAGAGGAAGCTGCTTAAATGCCCATGTGGTCCAGGACTGAGCAAACAAAAGACCCTTTTCCTGAGTCCCACAGCCGGTTGGCCCTTAGGATCCCTCTGGGATTATCCCCCAGTCACCCGCTGAAGCGTTGGACCCTGTGCTTGGTCTCATTGCCAAGTTTCACCAGCTACTTGGGGGGCCTGGCAAGATGTGGGTGATTTAGGAATGGCCTAGCAGCGGAAGGGGTGGAACCAGACACAACTCCCACCCCGACCAGCTTTGTGACCCTGGTTGGCAGCACGGTTCTTATCTTGGCCAAGATGTCTGTGCCTGTAAACATAATGATGATAACTGCCACCAACTTTTCCCTAAAGGGGGCTGCGGGAGTGAATTAATTAATGTTTATTGAGCACTTGGAGTTCTTTGGAGAAAGGCCTTTATAAATATAAGGCATGATTAAAGGATATCAGTTTGCCAGCTCTCAGAGGAAGTACTTAATGGGATCAGGGGTGAATATCTTGATGACTGAGTTTCATTCTTTATTCAAATATGCACCAGGCTCCCATAACTCAACTCTGCTATCCACTCTCATTATTATCCTGGTGTTTTTCATTTCCACAAGCATAGTGGAGTCCAACAAATGTTACCGCTTACCCGGCTTACCCACTTCCTCTTTCCCTCACACCAGCCTCTGACTCTTCTGCTGAGGTTGCAACGTCACCAAATTGTCAAGCCCAATGGCTTTTTCTCAGTCTTTATTTTCCTTATCCCTTTTAGAGTATGACACTGGTTACTACCCCGTCCTCACCTTTGAAAATCTTATTCTGCAATGTCTGCGATGTCTAGCAAATCTAAACTGAAGTCACCGTCGTCCCCAAGCCAACTGACCGTTCTTGTGCAGCCCAGCCTCCAGACCTCCCTCTTCATTGCCATCCCCTCAGGGCAGCCCCTTACTGACCCAGCCTACCTTGTCCTAGCAAAAAACTGTCCCTGGCTGGTGGAATCTCCAGACTCAAAGCAAAGTGATGTGTATGTCCCTGAACTGCTCCCTTCACCCAGACCTCTCGGCATCACCTTGGCCTCCAGTTATCCTGTTCCCAAACCCACCTGAGTCTCCTGCCATCTTTCTGTTTTCCACTCCATGCACCACGAGACTTGCTTTCCTGCTAGTCCACCTTCCTGCCTGGTTCCCAGACCCAGCTTGCACCACTGCTACCAGAAACCAACCTAAAGCCCAACAATAGAGGTCCTTTTCTAGGATACCATGACAGATGCCCCCCCAACAGACACAGGCACTTGTACACTTGTGTGGGTAGCCACAGAGGCACACAAACATACAGAGAGATGCAGGTACACACGCAGGCCCACACAGACATATAATACAAAGACACACACACTCATGCAGATATACACAACACAGATTCCCAGATATAGTCACAGACATAAATACTCAAACAGATACATACAAACAGACATGCACATAGGCACACACATCCAGATACACACAAACCAAGTAGGCATACACATAATGACACACACATGGATGTATATACATACACACATCCATTTTTGCTGTGTTCCCAGCATCCTGACAGACTGAACTGGTCCTCCTACTACTATCTCCATTCTCATCTGCATTAGTTAGGGTTCTCCAGAGAAACAGAACAAATAGGATATGTAATATTCTCTTATATGGTTACATACACCTACAACTATATTAAAAAGCAGAGACGTCACTTTGCTGACAAATGTCCATGTAGTCAAAGCTATGGTTTTTCCCATAGTCATGTACGGACGTGAGAGTTGGATCATAAAGCAGGCTGGGTGCCGAAGAATTGATGCTTTTAAACTGTGGTGTTGGAGAAGACTCCTAAGAGTCCCGTGGACTGGAAGGAGATCAAACCAGTCAATCCCAAAGGAAATCAACTTTTAGTATTCACTGGAAGGACTGATCCTGAAGCTGAAGCTCCAATACTTTGGCAAAGATTTGACTCATTGGAAAGACCCTGATGCTGGGAAAGATTGAAGGCAAAAAGAGAAGAGGACGGCTGAAGATGAAATGGTTAGATAGCATCATTGACTCAATGAACACGAATTTTAGCAGACTCCAGGATTTAGTGGAGAACAGGGGAGTCTGGCGTGCTGCAATCCATGGAGTTGCAAAGAGTTGGACACGACTTAGTGGCTAAACAACACCAATACCTACACCTATACCTCTGTCTCTGTCTCTCTCTAAATATGTGTGTGTATGTGTGTGTGTGTGTGTGGAATTCGTTCATGCAGCTTGCAATTCTTAAATCCTGCCAGTCCCCAGGGAAGAGCTGATGTTGCATCTCAAGTCAGAAAGCAGTCCAGAGGCAGAATTTCCTCTTCTTCAATAGAACCCCAGTCTTTTCTCTTAAGGCCTTCAACGGATTTGACAAGACCCACCCACATAGTGGCAGGTCATCTGCTCTACTCAAAGTCTACTGACTGAAATGTTAATCTCATCTATAAATCACCTTCACTGCAACATGTAGACTGGTGTTTCACCAAATATCTGGACACTATGGCCCAGCCAAGTTGACACACACAATTAACCGTCACACCATCCATCTGGTAAGCCATTGCTCATATAAATCCCCTAAATGTCACTCTCATCACAATGGTTCCCCACTCTAAAACCTAAACACCTTTCACCCCTGACTCACAGCAGATACAAGGTAAATAATTATTGAGTAAGTGAATAATGAATAGCCTTAGTGATGGGCACCACTCAGCTCAATGCAGCAAAACATTTTGAGAGCCCAACAGTGTGCTTTGCCAAGAGCTCAACATCCAGATATCAAAAGCTTCTCTGTGTGTCTAAAGTTCCAATACTTTGGCCACCTGATGCCAAGAGCAGACTCACTGGAAAAGACCCTGATGCTGGGAAAGATTGAAGGCAGGAGGAGAAGGGGATGACAGAGGATGAGATGCTTGGCTGGCATCACTGACTCAATGGACATGAGTTTGAGCGAGTTCTGGGAGTTGGTGATGGACAGGGAAGCCTAGCATGCTGCAGTCCACGGGGTCACAAAGAGTCGGACACGACTGAGTGACTGAACTGACTGATGTGTCACTTGTCTTCTCCCTCCACCTTCTCAGGGCCAGGCCTGCGCTGCAGATGTCACTAATCCCCACAATATTTTAGACAAAGCAGACCCCCAGGTACTTGTGGATTAATTAATTTTATTCCTTTTTTACTAATCCTTATATCAAATTTAGGGGCTTCCGAGGTGGCTCAGAGATAAAGAATCTGCCAATGCAGGAGACACAAGTTGGATCCCTAGGTCAGGAAGATCCCCTGGAGGAGGAAATGGCTACCCACTCCAGTATTCTTGCCTGGAGAATTCCATGGACAGAGGAGCCTGGCAGGCTATAGTCCAGGGGGTCACAAAGAGTCAGCCACAACTTAGTGACTGAGCACACGTGCATATCAAATTTACCTGCAATTTTAGGGCCTCATTTACAAAACTATAAATTGCCGTGCTAGTCTGTTTCCATTTTTATTTTTAAGGTGCAGATGTGAAGAGACATTTTCATACCAGAGGCGCGTATATATACTCCAGAACACTGACCATGGTCTCTAGGGGTGGGATTGTGGGTGGCTTCTATTGGATTTTTTTATTCTTTTCTGTGTCTTCCAACGTGCCCTCTGTGACCATGTGTTACTTTTATAACCTGTTTTTTCTTTCATCTTTTCCTTTATGAGCATGAGGAGATTAAGGTCCCGTTCTCAGTGTTTTCTGGGGGCTCTCAGCATATCTACACAGCCTTTGAAAAGAAAGTGTTCTGGGACGAACGTCCTTATAAAAATCCATGAAGTCATAAAAGGTAAAGTGAACTGCAAACGGTTGTTCTGTTTTAATTATGTTCAAGTGTCAGGTAACAGGGAACTTTTCATAAAAGGCTTCGAGGAGTTAATGATTATGGCTGTTGTGAAACAAGAGACAGCAGGGAACCCAGGTACCTAGGTCTCGCCCCGGGCCACTTCTCCAGCCTCCAGGCCAGCTGGGCGCCTATCAGTCAGTCTTGCCAGAGAAGCACTACCCAGCCCCATGGGAGAAGCTGTGGGGAAAGCAACTGTTCTTTGAAATTTGCTTCAGATCCTGCCTGCCGCGGTCTCAGGAGCAAAGTGTTCACCTCTCGCCCAAATGAACTGGAGCTTCAAAAAACCCATAGCCTCAGGCCTGAACTTTGTATTTCTTAGACTGCCAGAATCCCTGGCTTCGAGGACTCCCCAAAATGGTAAGGAGAAACCAGAGAACCTGAGCAGCACAGACATTTGTGGCTGCAGAGTCTGAGAGTGGCCTTGGATGTGGGGCCATGTGTGCGGGGAGCAGCTGGGCCTCATGTGAATGTGGGTGACCCAGAATAGGAAGGCCAGGCCCACTTCAAGGCTGCCATTTCAAGACACTCCCCTTGCACCAGACCAAGTGTGTGAAATCCTCCCTGTTCTGATCCTGCATGAGTTCCTGGGGTTTCCAGTGTGATACTTGATAAGTGCAAATGGGCTGAAAATATTCCCAAGATTTGGGGATTTGTACAATTAGCGGTGGCCGCCATGGCCTGTCTCACCACCTACAGCATCCAACCAGTGGTTGCAGTTTGTCCTGGGCCACTTCGCCCCTGCAGTAAACTCTGCAGAAGAAAGCAGGGCCCAGCTCTACAGCCTCACAGGCACATGCCCCACTGCAGCCCTTCCTGGGCCCTGTCCAGGCAGAGAGACCATGTGTGTGCATGCGTGCTAAGTTGCTTTAGTTGTGTCCCACTCTGCAACCCCATGGACTATACCCTAACCAGGTTCTTCTGTCCATGGTTGCCATGCCCTCCTCCAAGGGATCTTCCCAACCCAGGGATCGAATATGTGTCTCCTGTGGCTCTATGTTGTAGGTAAATTCTTAACCTCTGAGCCACTGGGAAAGCCCAGAGAGACTGCAGTAGCCCCACAAAATGCCCTGGTGGCAGCACAATGGCCCCCAGCCAGGATGCCCTCTTTGCTCCCTTTTAGTCACCAAATACCAGAGCCATGCCCATGGACCCATTTGGGTCCTCATTTGGGTTCAAGCTCCCTGAGTACAGGGCAGGGCTGGCTCTGGGCTCTGTACCTTCATGTTCCCAGAGCTCAGCACACAGTAGGGCTCTGTAAATAGGTGGTGAGTGAGTGTGTTAATGATTGGGTTGACTCATTTGTTCTCAGCTTACCTTCATAGAGTAACATTTTGGACAGGTCACATCTCACTCTGTCCCCTCAGCTTTTCAGTAGAAAGAGCCCTTTGTGTCCCCTTCTTGCCTTGCAGAATCCTTGGCACCAAGCCAGGCACAGCCTGCTGCTCCCCAGGTGCCCCCAGTATGGCTGGGGCCGGGGTCTTGGTCTCTGTCACAAGTGTCACAGAAGGAGTGTCTGCAGTAGGGATTTACTACCATCAGCCTCTGTACTTGTCTCCTAGGGCTGCTGTAACAGCCTCACAAACTCAGTAAAGCTTGGGTTCAAAGAGCAGACACTCATGCTCCCACAGTTCTGAAGGCTAGAAGTCTGAAATCAAGATGTCAACACGGTCGGCTCCTTCTGGAGTCTGAGAGAGGACTTGTTCCAGGCCCTCCTCCCAGCTTTTGACGGTTGCCCAGTCTTCCACATCCCTTGGTCTATGGCTGCGTCCTCATTTGTCTCTGCCTCCCCCTTCACATGGCATCGGCCCTGTGTGTCTCTTTGCTCTTATCCTAAGGACAGCAGTCATGTTGTGTTAGGGGCTCCCCCTTCTCCAGTATGGCCACATCTTAACTAGTTACATCTGCAATGACTCTCTTTCTGAATAAGTTCGTGTTCTGAGATTACTACGTTGTTGTTGTTTGGTCGCTAAGTTATATCTGACTCTTTGTGACCCCATGGACTATATAGCCCACGAGGCTCCTCTATCCAAGGAATTTTCCAGGTAAGAATACTGGAGTGGGTTGCCATTTCCTTCTCCAGAAGATCCTCCTGACCCAGGGATTGAACTCACATCTCCTGCATTGCAAGTGGATTATTTACCACTGAGCCACCAGGGAAGCAGAAAGGACATGAATTTTAGGGGGGACACTCAGATCAGATCAGATCAGATCAGTCGTAGTCGTGTCCGACTCTTTGCGACCCCATGAACCGCAGCACGCCAGGCCTCCCTGTCCATCACCAGCTCCCGGAGGTCACTCAGACTCGCATCCATCGAGTCAGTGATGCCATCCAGCCATCTCATCCTCTGTCATCCCCTTCTCCTCCTGCCCTCAATCCCTCCCAGCATCAGAGTCTTCTCCAATGAGTCAACTCTTCGCATGAGGTGGCCAAAATACTGGAGTTTCAGCTTTAGCATCATTCCTTCTAAAGAAATCCCAGGGCTGATCTCCTTCAGAATGGACTGGTTGGATCTTCTTGCAGTCCAACGGACTCTCAAGAGTCTTCTCCAACACCACAGTTCAAAAGCATCAATTCTTCGGCGCTCAGCCTTCTTCACAGTCCAGCTCTCACATCCATACATGACCACAGGAAAGACCATAGCCTTGACTAGGCGAACCTTTGTTGGTAAAGTAATGTCTCTGCTTTTGAATATGCTATCTAGGTTGGTCATAACTTTCCTTCCAAGGAGCAAGCGTCTTTTAATTTCATGGCTGCAGTCACCATCTGCAGTGATTTTGGAGCCCAGAAAAACAAAGTCTGACACTGTTTCCACTGTTTCCCCATCTATTTCCCATGCAGTGATGGACACTACCCAACCCAAAACAACCTTCCTATGCCCCTAACCAAGTACTGTCTTGTTCTTTACCTACTTGCCCCACCACCCCCTGGCAACCTCACTTCCTTTTCCCTTTAGTTGGGGGTGTGGCCTTCTGGAATTCAGTCTCCCATAGTCTAAGCAGCAGCTGGGAGGCAGAGGGGAGGGAGCTGTCTGTCACTGTTTTCCATCCTTGGACATGGACCCTCTGGGGCTCCTGAACTCCCAAGTCTGAACTGTAAGGCAGTGTACCCAGCTCACACTGCATATCAGAATCACCCAGAAGCTCTTCACCTCACAGAGCACTAACCACACACCCAGGATTCTGGGTCTCTGGGGCCTGGGGTTTTTCAAAAGTTCATCAGGTAATTCTAATGTGAAGCCTGGGATGAGAACAGCTCTTCCTTTAGCACCACCCCAAGGCCCCCACCCAGACCACATTCACCAGCACAATGGGTCTCTGCAGCTCAGCTGCCTGGGGGGCTCAGAACATCCATTAGAAAACTCTCCCACCCCATTCTCAGGCAGCAAGAGAGTGCAAATACGTACATACTCTGAGGGAACCCAAAACAGACAGCAAGGACAGAATGCCCTTGATGTTTCCTGTTGTAAAGTTTAAATTTTGCATCCTCTTCTATAGTCTGGCCATTCTGTTTCACAATTTTTTTGTACATTGGTGTGTTTTTTTCTCCCCCTCCAGAAATAGCCAAGTGTAGAAATGAGGCTCCAGAAAGATGTGCCATGTTTACCCTCCTTGACACATTATTCGTTTCCCCTGAGTTTCCTGACTTTGAAAAGCCCAGCCAGAGTTAGACGGAACAGCAGCCGATCTGTTTAAACTTCTTACAGAGGAAAGCCTGCACCCAGAGAGATTAAGTCACTCACCCAAGATCACACAGTTTGTTCTTAACTGAATGGGAATGATACCTCAGGACCCACCTTTTCCACTGCACTGACCTAGGTCAACTGCTGACTTGCTGTGTGACCTTTGATAGATCTCTTTCCCTCTCTGTGTCAGTTTTCCTGCCCATAAAATGCTGATGCTATCTGCTCCACTTCAGATGAGAAAGGGTGTGCGGAAGCACTTTGAAATTATGTATAAAGGGAAGACGCTGTAATTGTGGCAATTACAGCTTCACACTTCTAGGCGAGGCAGAGAGATTCCAGCGAGAGAGACGCCGTAAAGGGTCATGATGAGCCGGCCTCTATCTGAGGGCAGGAAGAGCAGCGTTGTGCCGCCTGGTCCTCTGAACCAGCTTGAGAGGTCCAGGCAAACTCCCTGATGTTCCAGTCCCAGGACAGGCTGAGGCCAGCGAGCTCAAACCCACGCTTCACTTTTCTCTCCACTGGTCCAAGCTTTCTCTCTGCCTGACCCCAGCCTAAGAAAGCATTTCCCCTAAACAACCTTCTGGCCCAGTCCTGAGAATGTCTTTTCATAAGGATAAGTCGTGGAAAAGTGAGTGGCAAACAAGGCAGGGCCAGCGTCTTCTCTCTCCTTTACGAGGCCGTGGAGACCTTCCCCCACAACCCAGCCCTTCCAGAGGAAGTGGGGGCTGCTCCAGGCCCCTCCCTCACCGTCCCAGCCTGAGAGAGGCTCCACAGCCCACGTCCGCCCTTTTCTGTTTATACTGCGAGATGAGCTTCTACTGAGCTTAAGTGCAGTTCTGGCCCTTTTGTTTGTTTTTAAGTCAAGTTACAACTTTGCTCCTGGATTTATTGCGAATTCCATTTATCTTCTTCTGCCCAGGGTCTCTGCACAAATCCTTTTGAGCTCTCCTCCCCTCCTGAGGACGTATAACCAGGGGGCACAGGGAAGGGAGACGGAACACATGGACAATGATGGACAGAAGGACATGGGGGAGGACACCCTGGGGAAGGGCCAGAGCGGTCCCCTGCGGACCTGGGGAAAAAGAGCAAGGCTGACCACACAGGATTGGCTGCAGGTTACCCAGGGCAGGGCAGGCCAAAGGAAGGCCAGTGCCCGACCTCCCGTCCCTTTCCTACAAAGACCTCCACTGGAAGGACGAGCCAGATGGACAGGCAAAGAAACCCCAGGTCTCAGTGGAGGGAGAAAAGAAAAATTAGTTCTGATTTGGAGGGAAGGAGCCCATGGCGGTTTCTGGCAGTGGTGGTCTGAGCCTGGGAGTCCCAAGGGCCTGGAAGGGATGTCACATGGGGCTGTCCGACAAGGGCTGAGGGTCTGAGGGCTGGCTGTGGACATGCGCCCACAGAAGCCACTCAGGCAAGGGGAAATCCACTGGGAGGGCTCAGCACAGCATCTGAGAGTTCCCTTCCCTCCTCTTTCCTTCCCAGACACGGCTGGTTCCCCAAACCGCTGAGGAAGAGCAAACAACCACAGGCTGAAGCTCACCAGGGAGAGAAAGAGAATCACACTGAGGGTAACAACCCACGAGCCAGGCAACCAGCCACACTGCCAGCAGGTCCTCCTGAGGCAGGCAGGGCCGGCGCCCCGTCCCAACAGAGCTCCTTGGTGGAGGATGTGCAGGGGACACTCACGGACTCCACTACAGGCCTTCACAGTTTGAGGGGGATGGGATGCGGATCCCAGGGGCTGGGAGAGTGGGACCTGCTGGATGCTCAGTGCCTAAGGACATGATGTCAGGATGGGATTTTCATCTTCCCTGGCCCAGGAGAGCAGCTGCAGGTGGCTGGATGACCACGGAGTGCAGGCTGTGGGTCAGCGGGTCAGTCGCTGAGGCGCTTTCTCTCACACCCTCCACTCCATGTCACAATCCAAACACATGAAACTCAGGCCCCAGTGTCCCAGCCCAAGACCACATTCAAGGAGCCTCAGCAAATAGGGACTGAGTGAATGAGAACAGGGCAGGCCCCTCTGCCTTTGGGAGCCTCCAAACAGGTGCTGTTGCAAATGAGAAGAAGGATTTACCCAGGAATTTGGCAGGCTATGGCCTGGGCTCCACCCCTACCAGTGCTGTTGGGCTTTGACTCTCCCTCAGTGGTCCAACACCCCTACCAGTGCTGTTGGGCTTTGACTCTCCCTCAGTGGTCCTCCGGGGAAGGCAATGGCACCCCACCCCAGTACTCTTGCCTGGAAAATCCCACGGACAGAGGTCCCTGGTGGGCCTCTGTCCATGGGGTCGCTAAGAGTCAGACCCGACTGAGTGACTTCAATTTCACTTTTCACTTTCATGCATTGGAGAAGGAAATGGCAACCCACTCCAGTGCTCTTGCCTGGAGAATCCCAGGGACGGGGGAGCCTGGTGGGCTGCCGTCTATGGGGTCGCACAGAGTCGGACACGACTGAAGCGACTTAGCAGCAGCAGCAGCAGCAGTGGTCCTCACTCTGCCACAAGACCAACCTTCCCCCCTCACTCTGCCCTCCATGCTCTGGCCCCTCCTCATCTCTCCAGCTTCCACTCTGCTCCATCTCAGTCACGTACCTGACTGGCCACCTTCTTTGCCCGCAACTACTCACCTCTGAGACCTTCTCTAACTGTGGCTCTTGGACCACAACTTCCCCCTCTCACATCTTCCTTTCTCCTGCTCTCCCCTCTAACCCTGCCTCTTGTGCTTGCGCCCTGTCCCCATGTCCATTTAGGAGCTTGCCCTCCACCAAGCTCTCATCTGCGCCCTTAGGCCCACCAGCCCATTTTCCCTGAGCTTCCAGGGCCCACAGAGGGCAGAGTCACCACCCTGGCTACACAGCATACCTGAGTCCTGCTCTGCTCTACAGCCAGCAAGTCAGCCAGACCATGGTCCCAAGGCTTTCACTCTCCTCAGAGTCCCCTAGGCCCATTCTACCTTCTGTCTGCAGAATCTCTCACTGCCCACCTGACAGAGACAGTCCAGGCCTTTCCACAGGGACTCCCTCAGTCTCCTTATCCCGCCTCATAGCTCGTTCACGTCACCCTTCCCTCAGTCTGAGTGCAGCTGACCTCCCACCTCCTCAGCAGAACTAACTTACTTCCCTGGTCCAAGATGGCACATCGACTCCCATCTCTTCCAGGCCATGTTGACCCTGCCTTCATTCCTGGGTCATAAGCTGCATATTAACAGCTTTCCTGCAATCTGAATGCACATTCATGGGTGAGAAGCATGGCCTTAACCTAACGTGGTTTCCCTTGGCCCTGCTGCCTCTCAGTTTGTTCTGCTTTCCTTTATTACAAACTTCTCTGTAGGGTCCTATACACCTTCTCCTTCTACTTCCTCTTCCTAGGCCCTGGCAAGTGGCTGCTGGTCCAGGGCCATTTCACAGGACTTCCTCGCAACAGTGGCCCAGGAGTCACCTCACATCCTTCTCCTCACATGAATGGCCTGGTGCCCCTCCCACCACTGAGATTTATTCTTCAGGCTCCTGGCTACTTCCTGCTAAGGCTCCTGCTTTCCTCTCCATCCAGGTGCTCTTTACCTGCTTCTCTGCCCGGCCATCCTCTCCCCTCACCACATCCTCCTCGTCTATCTCATCTACACCCACATCTTCAACCATTGTGTCCATGAGCTCCAGATCTCTAGCTGCCAAAATTTCCACATTTCCACCTGCCTGCTAATCATCTCTACATAGGCATCTCAAAGTCTTTCCGCACAAAACTGGTCGTTTCCTCTCTATACCCACCTCTCTTCTGGAGGTTGCCCATCTCTGTGAATCTCACTCTCCACAATGCCCAGGCTCAAAATCCTCAAAACAGTCCTTCTCTCCTTCTTCTCCCTCTACTTGTACTTCTGATCAACCTAAAGTCTGCAGAATTTTCTTTTGCTCTATTTTTTTATGTATCCTTCCCACCCCAATGTGATTATCTAATTCAAGCCATTATCAAGTCTTCCTTGGACCTTTGGGCTCGTCTCTTGTGGTCCACCTGCCCTTGAACACAGAGCCAACAATAGTGGTCCATCTCCCTTTCAGAAAAGCATGTGGACTCCACACTGCTTATGGCTCCCCAGACGGGGAGACTCTGCCGCTGTTCTGGCCCAATCCTCGCTGCTCCATCATCACTTAGCTGATAGTCACTGAAGACCTACTGTGTGATGAGCCCTACTCATGGATGCCTACTTTCTGCTCCCAGAACTTGCTGCCCTCTCCCCACCAGTTTGCTGGTCCTTCTTTTGGTTCACTTGTTTTTCTGCCAGAGACACCTCCTCTTTGCTCCCACATCCACCTAGCAACACTTTATCCAACCTTATTCATGCCTGAACTCATAGCCCACCTCCTCCAGGAAGCCTATAAGATTCCAGAGACAGACTCAATCCATCCACTTCCCCATTCTCCCTCTCAGTACTGTTGGTTTCCTGTTACAACTGTGTCCGAACACAAGTATATGTCTCATCTCCCTGGCTGAGCAGTCCTGTAGCCCAAAGGACAGTGCTTGCTCAACTTTGTAGCCCAGACATATTTAAGAAACTTTTGTTGGATTTGAATTGGGTCCCATTCCCTCATGATAAAATTGTGGCCCGGTCTTAGATGCTAGACGGCAGTACAATCACATCCCAGCCCTAGTCTCCTGGTTCCTGGTTACTCAGGAAATAAAAGAATCCCAGGCTTACTTGCCCAATGTCCAATTGCACATGACCTCTACAGAGGCAGGTGGGGTTTTCCTGGCGGCTTGGTAAAGAACCTGCCTGCAATTCAGGAGACCCATGTTCAGATCCCTGAGTCGGGAAGATCACTTGGAGAAGGAATGGCTACCTACTCCAGTATTCCTGTCTGGAGACAGAGGAGCCTGGTGGGCCATAGTCTATGGGGTCACAAAGAGTTGGACATGACTGAGCAACTAACACTTTCACTCTTTTTTCACTACAGAGGTAGGTACCCACTGTCCTCAACTCTGCTCTTCCTCCTCTAGGCTGGGCAGACTAAGAACAGAACAGAGAGCCCTCAGATGTGTAGCCAAGGTGCATCCAGGGGTTACCTAGCCTATTTTTTCAGAAGCCACAGGTCTACACTGAATACCCAACAATGAGTGAAACAATCCTGTTTCCTGAACCTTTGGGGAAATTTCTTTCTCATCTTTCTCAGCAAAGAACATCATTGTCTTACAACATCTCCAGGGAAAAATTACTCTTTCCTCTTCTCTAAATCTTCCTCCTACCCCTCCAATCCTTGACACCCAAGATCAATCTCATTTGCTGTGGCCAGGTCTTCTGTGGAGATAGGAGGAACTCCTCCTGCCTTCATGACAGCATCGTCTGTACCGCAGGAGGACTTATTTTTAAGGCTTATGGCTCCTAGGAGGAAATGATGCACCATCCAAAAATAAACAAACTAGTGTGTTTTGTAAAAGTCAAGTAGGGGCTTCCCTGGTGGCTCAGATGGTAAAGAATCTGCCTGCAATGCAGGAGACCTGGGTTCGAGACCTGGGTTCAACCCCTGGGTTGGGAAAATCCCCTGGAGAAGGGAATGGCTACTGGCTACAGTATTCTTGCCTGGAGAATTTCATGGGCAGAGGAGTCTGATGGGCTACAGTCCATGGGGTTGCAAAGAATCAGACATGGCTGAGCAACTAACACTTTCGCTTCACTTTCACTATCTGTGTAGCTGGCTGTCCACACTGGGTAGTCATGCAGGAGTTCTCATAGCGGGATTTGGGGAAAGCTAAACTTGTTCACTTGGTGAAGGTTCACATAGCTTTGTGCCTGGGCACCCCCAACCCAGAACGCACTCAGTCCACCACCAGATCTGGTCTGGACATTACAATGCCTGTGAGATTCACCTTCATTTTCACATTTCCTTGCTTCCAGTCTATCTGTGGCCTGACGTCAAATCCAGTGAAAGTTTCTCTCTTTCAGTACAAAATATTGGTTCATTCATCATCCCAAAGCTGGTGGCAGGATTATATCTTTGCAGTGAATTTCAAAGACCTGACTGAGTAAATACCATATCATGCCAACCTGCCAGGGCATAGATTGCATCAACCACAATTAGTCACAGCGAAGGGCATTTTGAAAGTCCTTCACATTGCATTCTACATAACTTGAAACAGAAAAATATTCATTTCTCTAAAGGAGCTTATGTTCTCTTTCAAGGTAAGTGGGAGCAGGCTGACCTGGGAACAGGCACTTGAATATTTTCACTTGCGTGGGAAGTCCAGCTGTCTCGATGGGGCCCAGGAGACAGACCAAGAAGGGGAGAATTCCTGTGTTTGGGATTGGGTTTGTAAAGGCTCCTGTTTGTAACAGCCAACTTACAGAAGAATGTCCAGCTGTTGTCACGGTGAAAGAGCCCCCCTGATTCTGACTCGGGCTGTTTCTATGCTCTGGTCTCTCCTATTCCTTTTCCTGGGTGGGTTACCCCCATCAAAGCCTCATCTTCTGGGCCAGCAATGGAGCCAGGTGACACTTTGCCATCAAGAAACAGAAGTTGTAAAGGGACAGATACTGTATGAAACTACTTAGGTAAGGTACCTGGAGGAGTCAAATTCACAGAGACAGAAAGTAGAATGGTGGTCACCAGAGGCTGGTTGGGAAGGAATGGGGAGTTTGAATTTAATGGGCAGGAAGTTTCAGTTTGGGAAGGTGAAAAAAATTCTGGAGATGGATGGTAATGTCACAGAATGGTTTACTTAAAACTGGTTTAAACAGTACATTTTACATTCTATAGTTTTAATCATAATAAAATAAGAATAAAAGAAATATAAGTAGGGACTCAGCCATGGTCACAGCACTGCTGAGAGAAGGCATTCAAGTGACTCAATTCCCATCTCTAAAGAGGGTGTGTGTGTGGGTGGATGGGAAGGTGTGTGGGTAGGTGGGAGGGTGGGTGTGAGGGTAGATGGGTGGGTGTGAGGGAGTGTGGGTAGCTGGGTGGGGTGTGTGTGTGGGGGGGTTGGAGGTGCACATATGTGCACATGTGTGCACAGGTACATGCATGTCATGGATGATGTGACCCTGCAGGAGTGAAAGAAGGAGGTAAAAACATCATAGTTAAGGAGATACAAACATCATAGTTAGGGAGAAAGCCTACTAGACCAAGCCATTTAACCTCTAGGGCTTCCCATGACTAGTTTGGAGACCATTCTGCAGAATGCAGACCAATGGAAGATTCTCAGTGGAAGTTGCTTGAATGACAGAAAGGCTACATAATATCCTTGGAGGGCGGGGCGGGAGGCCTTTTCTCCATGACCTGTTTAAAAATGAATATCAGATGTTCTAAGAAAGACTAGGTCTGGGGAGGTGAGAGAAATTGGGGCTGGAGTTCAGAGTCTGCCCCTGTGTGGAAAGTCATGATGCTTAATTGAAATTTAAATGCCTAAGTTCAAAAAAGTGTAAATATGAAAATACTCTTTGGATCATAAGGCAGTTCTATTCCCAGTTTTTTAAGGAATCTCCACACTGTTCTCCATAGTGGCTGTACTAGTTTGCATTCCCACCAACAGTGTAAGAGGGTTCCCTTTTCTCCACACCCTCTCCAGCATTTATTGCTTGTAGACTTTTGGATCACAGCCATTCTAACTGGCATGAAATGGTACCTCATAGTGGTTTTGATTTGCATTTCTCTTATGATCCAGCAATCCCACTGCTGGGCATACACACCGAGGAAACCAGAATTGAAAGAGACACATGTACCCCAATGTTCATCACAGCACTGTTTATAATAGCCAGGACATGGAAGCAACCAAGATGTCCATCAGCAGATGAATGGATAAGAAAGCTGTGGTACATATACACAATGGAGTATTACTCAGTCATTAAAAAGAATGCATTTGAGTCAGTTCTAATGAGGTGGATGAAACTGGAGCCTATTATACAGAGTGAAGTAAGCCAGAAAGAAAAACACCAATACAGTATACTAGCACCCCACTCCAGGACTCCTGCCTGGGAAATTCATGGACGGAGGAGCCTTGTAGGCTGCAGTCCATGGGGTCGCTTGGAGTCAGACACGACTGAGCGACTTCACTTTCACTTTTCACTTTCATGCACTGGAGAAGGAAATGGCAACCCACTCCAGTGTTCTTGCCTGGAGAACCCCAGGGACAGGGGAGCCTGGTGGGCTGCCGTCTATGGGGTCACACAGAGTCGGACACGACTGAAGTGACTTAACATAACATAACATAACGCATATATATGGAATTTAGAAAGATGGTAACAATAACCCTGTATACGAGACAGCAAAAGAGACACTGATGTATAGAACAGTCTTTTGGACTCTGTGGGAGAGGGAGAGGGTGGGATGATTTGGGAGAATGGCATTTAAACATGTATAATATCATATATGAAACGAGTCACCAGTCCAGGTTCGATGCACGATACTGGATGCTTGGGGCTGGTGCACCGGGACGACCCAGAAGGATGGTATGGGGAGGGAGGAGGGCGGAGGGTTCAGGATGGGGAACACGTGTATACGTGTGGCAGATTCATTTTGATATATGGCAAAACCAATACAATATTGTAGTTAAAAAATTAAATTTAAAAAAAAAGAAAGAAAATACTCTTTGTAAACAGTACAGTGCCTCTTCATTACCTTTTATTCTTTCAGTCAAGCCTAGCTACGGGAGCAAGTTGGCAATGCATTTTAAAGAACTCACACTGCAGGGAAGTTTGCATAGACCCTAAAATACAAGTTCTCCTGTACTACCTGTTACAGGATTCTTTTGGCTTTGGAGGCAGCCCAGTAGCAACCACAGTTGAGAAAGAAATCTAAAGTCCTAGGAGCTAGACTTTTTGAGAAAACAGATTCTGTAGCTTCTGAGAGGAGAGGTCAAGTTAAATCAGATATTCCTGAGAAGACTGGCACATAAAGCCTTTATCAGCATCAGTACTGACATATTTCTATCAGATCCTTATTTTTTTAATCCACATACCATAAAATCTACCATTTTAAAGTGTATAATTCAGTAGTTTTTAGTATATTCACAAGGTTTTATAACAATCCCTACTATTAAGTTCAGAATATTTTCATCACCCTAGAAAGAAATCCCATATTCATTAGCAGTCACTCTCCATTCCCTCCCACCTCTAGTCCCTGGCAACCAGGAATCTACCATCTGCCTCTATAAATTTTCCTATTTTTTAATTTCATATAAATGGAATTATACCATATACGACCTTTGCATCTGGCTTCTTTCATTTAGCGTGTTTTCCAGGTTCATCCAAGTTGTAGCGTGTATGAGAATTTCACTCCTTTTTATGGCTGAATAGTGCTCCCTTGTATAGATACACCACATTTTATTCATTCATCAGTTGATGCACATCTGAGCTGTTTCTATTTTTTAGCCAATATTAATAGTGCTGCTATGGACATTCATGTACAAGTGTGGATGGAGATGTATTTTCAGTTTTCTTGGGACCGTATCTAGCAGTGGAATTGCTGGGTCATATGGTAACTCTATGTTTAACTTTTAGAGGAAGAGGAACTGTCCATTTCTTTTCCAAAACAGTGGTACCATTTTACATTCTCACTAGTATTATATGAGAGTTCCAATCTCTTCATATTCTTATAACACTTGTTACTGTCTTTTTCTTATAACCATACTAATAGGTATAAAATGATATCCCATTGTGATTTTTATTTGCATTTTCCTAAAGACTATACATGTTGTGTATTTTTCATGTCTTTATTGGCCATTTGTATGTTTTCTCTGGATTAATGTCTATTCAAATCCTTTGCTGCTTTTTGAAATGTGGGACATTTGTCTTTTTATTGTTGCACTCTAAGAGTTCTTTGTGTATTTTGGATACAAATCATTTATCATACATGTGCTTTGCAAATACTTTTCCCATTGCATTAGTTGTCTTTTCACTTGATAGTATCCTTTGACACACAAATGTGTTTAATCTTGATGAAGTCCAATTTATTTTCTCTTTTGTTGCTTGTGTTTTTGGTGTCACAGCTACGAAATCATTGCATAGTGCTGTGTTTTCAATTTCACTTATTTTTACTCACCGTGTCCAGTTTGCTTTAAATTTCATCTAATGACTTTTAATTTCAGATATCATACTATTTCATTGCTAGAAGTTCCACTTGGTTATACACGCACACAAACACACACACATACATACTTCACTTCTTTCCTCAGTCTATTCATGCTTTTCTTTAGATTTTGAGCACACTTTACATAGTGTCTGTCTGCTCATTCTACCAACTCTGTCATTTCCAAGTCTGTTTCTATTGCCTGATTTTTCTCCTGGTTATGAGTCCCGTTTTCCTTCTACTTGGTGACTTTAGTGATTTTTTTTTTAACTGGATGTTGGATTTTTTTAAAGTTACATTGTGGATTGTCTACTCTTTTTTTTTTTTTTTAACCTTCCTTTAAATAATATTGGACTTTTATTTAGCAGGCAGTTAGGTTACTTATGGATAAGACTGGTTCTTCTCTCTGCTCTGCTCTCTTAGGAGATTGTTTTAAGTTTTGTTAGAGTGAGTCTTAAGTTTTCATTTCTCTAGAGATAGTTTAGTCCTGGGCTTCGCTGGCGGCTCAGCCATAAAGAATCTATTGGCAATGCAGGGGATGCAGATTCAATCCCTGGGTCAGGAAGATCCTCTGGAGGAGGGCATGGCAACCAGACTCCAGGATTCTTGCCTGGAGAATCCCTTAAACAGAGGAGGCTGGAGGCCACAGTCCATAGCGTTGCAAAGAGTCAGACACGTGAAGTGACTGAGCACACATGCAGCATAATTTAGTTCTGTGATTAGGCAGGGCCCTTATGGGGCGTCTACTACATGTCCTAGGGGATCAAGTTGGTTAATATTTGAACATTTCTCAGTCCCATGTGCAGTTTGTGAATTATTCAGCTCCTGGTCATTCTTTGCCCAGCCTTATAGAGCTTCATTCTACATCTGTGTACATCTTCATATTAAGTAATCAAGAGGACCCTTATGCAGATTCCTGGAGCTTTTTCTACAGAATCCTCTCTTTTCTAGACCTCTGCCCCATAACTTCCAAACAAATTTTCTCTTTGATCTTCCTTTTCTTGTCTTTCAACTCAGCAAAACCATCATACTCTGCTCAGGATTCCTTCCTCTAGTGCATCATCCAGAAATACATCTCCAATCACAGGGTTCACCTCCTTTATTTCCTTCATCTCAGGGATCACAGTCCTGTACTGTCTATTGTTCAGAATCTGAAGCCCATCCGTACAATTATGTGGTCTAGTTATTTTAATCATTGATGGTTAGAAAGTAAATCTAGACCCTGTTGCTCTATCATGGCTAGAAGTGGAAATCACTGTTATTTCTTTAATCAAAATCAGTTCTTATGATTTCCACTTCTAGCCATGATACAGCAACAGGGTCTAGAAAAGAGGATGACTTAGAGATGTTAGAGTTTTACTACTCCCTTTCTGCACCCTGGGACCCCCAGCCTAATCATCAGTGTCTAGATTTTGATGACTAGCTGGGAGTCCCAGGGTATAGAAAGGGAGTAGTAAAACTCTAACATCTCTAAGTCATGTAGAACCAGGTATGACAATAGAGAAGGAAAAAAAAAAATGTGGAGGCTACTATGAATCAATCTTGTCTGTTTTCTTAGGTGGCTAGATAGATTCCATGTGCTCCTCCAGATCCAGCCTCTACCCTTCACCCTAACTGGTACCCCAGATGATGAACCTGTCCATATGGCATCCATGGTGCTCCTGTGACCTCTGGTCTCTAGTCATACCCAGGCAAAGGGAGGTAACAGCAGGAAGTTGGGAGACGGGAGGATTATTTATCCCCCTAGTTCCTTCCCTGCCAATCACCATGGATTAGTGTCTCCACCAAAGGTCACAAGTCGGGTCAGGCAGCCTTCTCCTTATAGGTCCTCTCTCTGGGTTCTAGTAATTATTCCTTCTTCTTGACACTTCAGATTTAGAGATGGTAATACTTCCTCCAAGTTATTAAATCTGAAGTATCATACCATCCTTTGTCAGTTCCTTAAGCCCTGCCCATATCTTGCTAAATAATCCCTTCACTAAACTGCCTCTATTTTCCCCACCAGGCCCCTAACTGATACTACGGAGTGGTTGATGCCCCTAAATGTGAACAATCTACTGTCCACTAATTGTGTGACCTCCGGCAGATCCCTTGACTGACTTCATCCATCCTCAGTTTGCCCTAATTCAGGAGACTACACCACAGCAGCAGCCCTGGGACAAACAGTGGCCCCTCTACGTCCCTTAGCTATTTTTCCTGTCCCCTACTCCCACGCTGCAATTCCTGGCTTAGTTGCTCTGCTTCACAGGGTCATTCAAGTCCCTCCCTCCAGATCTTAGCAATGGATACAACCTGCTGAAGGCTAAGCTAGCTGGCCAAATGAAGAACACTTACATAGAGATGACCATCAAGCGGGGATCACAGTCAAGGTCAAGTTCATACAAGCCACTCAGTTTTTAGCCTGAACGAGTAGGGCTCAACAAATAGGAGTCTCTTTTCCCTCCTGACACATGCTTCCTGGAAAAACATTTATTTTTAGTTTTTAACTAGAAAGACAGATGAATAGCATAAATAAAGAAAAATGTTGAAAGTTCAAGATTTTAAATAATAAAGAAGGGAAAGTCATGAGTTTTAAGGGTTTGTGTTATATAAAGGTAGTCAGTCCATAAAGCAAAAAAAAAAAAAAAAAAAAAAGGTCAATAAAGCAAATCAGACAGAGCTGGTACTGCAGCCCCCCTCCACCTCGCAGGCTGAAGCAGATTTAGAAATGGATGCCAAAGGTATGGTGGAAGGAATCGACAAGCAAAAGGAGTCAGAGTTGGTGGCAACCTATCCTCAAAGACCTTCAGGACCTGTGAAGACCCTACATGTGAACACATGACTACTTGGGCAGGCATCCACCAGCTTCCTGTCCTGTGAGAAGGATGATGAAGTGGCCTTCTGCCCCTCTCTGAAAACTCACTAAACCCACTTGCCTTCCTGGGGAGGTTATTTCTGCATAGTGCACCTTTTGTGTCTTCCCCTTGATCAAAGGAACACTTAAGGCCCCTTTGAGGCATCTAACATGACAAGTCTTTTCACTCTCCAGGGTTGACATTTTCCTAGAGTTTCACTTGACCCTTGCCCAAATACAATGTGCCTTTTCTCAGCCCACCTTGGAACACAGCCCCAAAGCCTCTAGGGCCACTGCTCCTGGGTCAGTCCTTCTCTCCCTTGCTCACTCTTCCTCCTACAGCTCCTTCCAAGATTTTTCAGGTAAGGTTTACATTTCTTTGGGAATGAGGCCTCCTCATCCCTATTCTTACACAGTCTTAAACATGACATTGCATCTCTTTTTAGAGAAACTGCCATTCTTTTCCTGTTATTTGCAGACATTATCAGCAACCTAGACCTACCAGAGAAGTCACCCAGGCAGGTTGCTGGACTGGACCTACCCAGGAGCCCTGGGATTCCTGAGTGAGTTCAGAGGGCCCTGAAGTAGCAGTGTCCTGAGAATGGGACCCGTTCCATACAGCCACTGTCTGACTCCCTTCTAACCACCCCCACCACCTAGCTGTTGTATACTGACTCACAGTTCCCCTCTGGAAAGATAAGGGCCTTTTGTGAAAGAAGCCTCACTCATCCCTACCCACACTGCTCACACTCTTGGTCCAAGGCTTGGAGGGTGTAACCCTTTGACCTGCTAACCCTTGACCCTGACCCTAATGAACTGTCCCCAATGGGCCTTCCCTGGGAATACACCTGTACTTGACGTTTTTTACTGAAGGGAGAGAAGAGACAATCCACTCAATGATTTGCTTATTGTTAGAGTAATTAATACTCCAAATCCCTGAGTAGGAGTGACTGAAAAGCTTAAGGCTCTTTAACTCTTCCTATTCTCAAACTAATCTGGAGTGTATTTTCCCCGCCTCCTGTAATCATGTTTCAGGCCCTCACCTGTCTTCCTCAGCCTCATTCACGTGGTCCGGGAAGGGATTTGGGGAGAATAGACACAATGCCTTGCAGTTGACAAGTGGCAGTTCTGGAATTTCTGTAAAGGAAGACCTAGATGTGAAATATGGGTGATACAGAGTCCGGGGGGCTTTCTTCAGGATGCTTATATAGTAAACAGTATTTTTCACTTAGATTGCTTGCTTTTTTAGGATAGACATTAGAGGGAAGAGAGAAGGCCCTCTCAAACCACCCCTGGCACCAACATTGTAGCTGACAGTCCCTGCCAAAACTGCTTCATCCATTATTGGATTCTCTCATGACTGTTTCTCCCCCTTTTTACCCACTCAATGCCTGGCAAATTCTATCCCAGTGATCTTTGTCCTACTGTCCCACCCAGGATGGCAACTCCTTCCCAACGTGGAATGAAGTCCTTGCTAGAGAGAAGCGTATTTTTTTCTTCCAGGCCTCTGGGGCCTGTGGGACCGACTTTGGCTTCACACCCCAAGTGGTGCCCAAGGCTGCTGTGGGTGTTACTGCACTTCTCTGAGTTACCTTTCTCCTCATCCCCTCCCCAACCCTTCTCTCTACTTACAAGTCTCTTTTCTGTTTTCTCTCCCTTTTTCCTTTCCTTTTTCCCTCCTCTGCTCCCTGTTCTCTAGGCCTACCGAAGGAAGCCCCATGGCTACTGTGTTGCCATTAAAACTAAGGAAGGGCCACAGAGTCCCATCTTAGAAGAGCTAACAGCTCTAGTTCACAGGTTCCCCCACCCCCAGCCACCCTCTGTTTGCCTGAAGTACAAGTTGTTCAGTTGTGTCTGACTCTTTGTGACCCCATGGACTGTAGCCTGTTAGGCTCCCCTGTCCAGGACATTCTCCAAGCAAAATACTGGAATGGGTAGCCATTCCCTTCTCCAGGGATCCTCCCGACCCACGGACTAAACCCAGGTCTCCTGCATTGCAGGCAGATTCTTTACCTTCTGAGCCCTTAGGGAAACCTCAGTTTGCCTGGGGCAGAACTAAACTTACCTACTCCTCACTGGCCACCAGGGTCTGGACTTTAAGGCTTCTCTGGAGTACCCAGAGCATCCAGCCTCTGTGTGGGGCCCCAGCCTGGTTACAGCCCATCTACAGGAGAAAAAATGAGCTCCCAACATGGAAAGGACGGCCTTCCCTCCTGTTGCTATTGACAACAGAACAGAAGGCCAGGATCTAGTGGGCCAACAAGAATTAAACAGTGCTATTCACAACCAAGGCCCGGATAATCTACTTCCACGGTAACCTGGGTTCTGCACAGTGACGATTGGTGCTACCAGACCCAGAGCTCGGAGGTGCAGGAGGCAGGTCCACAGCCACAGCCTCCCCCTTCTCCCATATCCTCTGCCTCTGGTTGGTTGGAAGGCGGTGGGGGTCGCATGGGCTTGGAGTACCGACATCAGCATCCAGCTCACTGATGAGGGCACCTCTTCTGAGCTGAACTCTCAGGGCATAGCTTTATTTCTTTCCCAAAGAGGGAGCAGGACCAGAGCCAGGGCATTCTGCAAGCATGCCTCTTCCCTGGCCTGCACCCCATACACTGATTACCCCTTTACTATCCAGGCTTCCAGAGTCTCATCCATCCTAGAATTTGTGGCTTTAGGCTGAAGGAACCTTAGCCATCATCTGGTCCTGACCCTCTCAGGAGCAGAACAATTCCTGCTTGGGATTCAACTCCTCCCACAGGAGATGTATTTCCTAAACACTGGACTATCACACGACAGGAAGCTGTTCTGATCCAGTCTACTTGGTGGAGAACAAATGGATTCAGTGAACACACAATACTTGGGGCCACGCTTAGCCAGGACTGGTACAGAGGCATCTGACTAGTACAGATGTCATCCCTCCCCTCCTGAAACTGACTAGTGGGGAAAACAGAAATGCATCAAGCAAGTAAAGTGAAATGCTGTTTATCAAAAAGGAGTGTGCATAGGGGTGGTCAGAAAAGGCCTTTCCAAGGAAATGGCATTTAAACAGACAGCAGGAGAGTATTTTTCTCATCCACCTCTTTACCCTAGGCCTAGTATTGAACTGGCACATGGTAGATACTCAATAAATGTTTGCTGAATGAATGGACAAGGAAATGAACAAATGTCTACATGGTTCCTGAGAGTCTGGTTCCTAGCAGGACTTTGGGCTGAGTCTATTAATGTATCTGTTTGTAGAACAATCTAAGTGAACTTGAAGTTGTGAGTCTTCATGAGGTCTACTCATGTTAGGGACATGCTGCATGCTGTCCATTCCGCTTTAGAAGTGAGTATGCTGAGGTATAGCTGGGGAAGATGATACCCCTGAGATTCCAAAGAAGTCTTCCAGACTCACTCCCTCCCTCGCAGATCACACCCTGGAGAACTCCATAAATGGGCTCATCAAAGCAGGGAAGGCCAGCCCCTTGACAGGTGATTGGATTTAGATCTGAAAGCAAAGATGGGTTACATCTCCCTCCACCCAGATGTCCTAACCACAGACCAAAGCTCAAGAGGAGGCGAGGGGAGACCAGCTCCATGGCCCTACCCTCTCTTTCTCAGAAGAAAGTAAAGGGTTCTTGGAAATTCCCGTAAAGCATCTAGATGAGCAAATCCGGGGCTGGTTGCTGTCAGATTTCCCAGTAGGATTATGGGCCGACTAGCCAGCTGTTCCATCCCCCAGGTCTGTCTTAACTTCAAAGACTGGGTTCTCTGTCCCAGGAAAAGTGCGCCCTACTGGAAAATGCCCTGAAACTCTCAAAACATGCCTGCATTTAAGTATTGCTCTTGGGCCTCCAGGAACCTGTCTCTAACATACAGCAATAGGCATTCTCTTCCCTCTCCCTCTCCAGCAAACACCTCTCCAAGAAAAGAAACTGAACTAGTGACAACATGTGCAGGCAGGGCCACCATGCACAGTTGCACAGGCTGTTCACTGCACAAAGCAGGAGCTGAAATCCAGCCCTCATTGTGCTTGCCAAGCTGTGCCCCCTGGCATAGCTACATCCACACAGGGGAAGGGGTGGCCTGTTCTTATTTGCAAATAGGTGCCATGTGGATGAGCAGTGACCCTGGGTGGAGAGCCCAAAGAATTGCATCTGAGAAAGGAAATAAGCCAATCCTAACCTTGTCATCACCTAAATAGTTTAACCAGGTGTTCCTCAACTGATTAGATATGCAAATAGGGCAGCCTTCTTAGAAGGTAATAGAATATGATGGATAAACCAGTAGGTCCAGTAAGGTTTTATTTCTCTATGTCCTGAGTTCAGATGACAGAGAAAATGTACTATTGAATGTACTAAAGGAGGATCGAATGTCTTCTTTCTGTTAAACTACTTGAAGGAGAGTAAAGATTTACAGTAAGTATAACCGTTCTGTGTTGAAAACACCAGAGTTTTGGAATCTTTCCCAGACACGGGGCTCTAGCTTCACGTACCTAGAGCCTGTTGGTCAGGAAGTAGGCCCCTGAAAGATGAGGTAAAGCCGGCAGTTTCTCAGGAAAACAACCCTCCCTGTGGAAGGCCAGGCTTCTCACCAGAGAACGCACTCCATACTGAGAACGATTCCCTGACAGGACCGTCTGAAAGGTGGCCTAACACGATGCACCGCTTGGGAAAGGCACTGTGACCCCAGCAAACACTTGATGGACCCTGAGGACAGGGCGCTGATGTCCCTTGCGCACCGCTCTACACTGCAGGCACGTTTGGCCAGGGGTAACTTATACTCCCGGGCAGGCGCTGCTGCCCGCTCTCAGAAATGCCTTCCAACATGGTCTCCTTTAGTAGCTGTCTATCTGCCCCATCTTCCTGGAGGTTGAAAAACAAACTATGGGCTGGGGACACTGAGAGGAAAGATAAGGAAGGAGCAGGGACTGCAAGTCACAGCTCGCCTAGTGCTCCTGAGGTGTCCACAGGCTGCAGCCTGAAATGCAATCAAGGGATGAAACCAAATTGCTTCCCGAGGCTCTGGGGACCCCCTCAACCTCAATTCCCTCCTCTGCCAGCTCCAAGTACTCTATGGCACCTGGGCCAGGCAATTCCCTGTGAATGACCCTGGGGGAGTTAGTGGGGGCAAGTCTATCCCGGGCTTCAGGAAGAGGAGCCAAGGCCTCCCAGGGCCACGTGAAACTCATGGAATGCCGGGGCAGTTCTGGGTGGTGGGGCACATGTGAGCATCTCAGCCAGGAAAATCAAGTCAATGTCGTATGGGTCCTGCTTGATCTCCCAAGAAGCAGACGACTGGAACATCCAGCACCCAGGGCAATTTCATTCCCAGGTGAGTCTCCCTCCTCTAGCCCCATCATCCCTGTTGATTTTTCTATGTTAAAACCACTCCTGCTACATCAGTCAGGACCTTGCACATAACTGCACATCCACAGCCTACCCATGCCTTGAGGAAGTGCATACAATAGGAGCCAACAATTCCTGAGCACCCACAGGCACCAGCCATGGAGCAGAATGCTTACTTTGCTAGCAGGATCTCACAGAATCCCCAGGCAACCCACAGATGAAGAATATCATCTTTCTTTGAATATCACTATTCTTCTACTGATGAGGAACTCGAGGTTCAGAGAGGTTAGGCAACTCGCACAAGATCACACAGCCAATAAGAGATAAAGTTGGGGCTCGAACTCAGATTGTGAAGCACCAGAACTTCCAGGTCTCGTTAGAAGATTGACGTATAATGAGGAGGCACCCTGAACAAGCACCAAGTTCTACAGAAGCAGCCCTGCCTCTCCACCATGGACCCTGACGTCCATACAAGTCCATAGGTGACCCTGGGGAGTCCTGCAGGCTCACACCTTTGTGGGGCTTGCTTCCATCCATGCAGTTGTAACCTCCCTGGCAGCCATGATAAAAGACATCAGCAATCACATGTGAAAGAGCAAAAGCCAAGCCACAAAGCACACTGTGATGCTGTTCCAACTGTTATTCTCCAAGTTTATCCAGGGGAATGGCTTGACAAATCTGCCAGTGTTAGGGAGGGTAGGAATTAAATCAGAGCCTACCCCATGATGTCCACCATGGCATGGAAGAGACAGATGAACATGGAGCAATTAGCAGGAATATGAGGTTTCTGTGTTGTGTGCCAAGCATACCGCAAAAGGAGAGGCGGCACTGGGAGTACACAGGGCAACAGTAAAGACTGATATTAGAGCCCCTCGAAGTGAATGAGTTACCACAAGTGCCTCTTCTGTCTTCCCTCTCCATCCAGCATTTGGTTGTTGTTCAGTTTCCAAGTCGTGTCTGACTCTTTTTTGGCCCCATGGACTGCAGCAGGCTTCCCTGTCCTCCACTGTTTCCTGGAGTTGGCTCAAGTTCAAGTCCGATGAGTTGGTGATGCTATCTAACCATCTAATCCTCTGCCACCCTCTTCTCCTTTGCCTTCTGTCTCTCCCAGCATCAAGGTCTTTTCCTATGAGTCAGCTCTTTGCATCACATGGCCAAAGTATTGGAGCTTCAGCTTCAGCATCAGTCCTTCCAATGAATATTCAGGATTGATTTCCTTTAGGATTTCCTTTAGGTTTGATCTCCTTTCTGTCCAAAGGACTCTCAAGAGTCTTCTCCAGTATCACAATTCGAAAACATCAATTTCTCAGCGCTCAGCCTTTTTTAATGGTCTAACTCTCACATTCATACATGACTACTGCAAAAACCATACCTTTGACTATATAGACCTTTGCTGGCAGAGTGATGTCTTGATTCTTTAATACACTGTCTAGGTTTGCCGTAGCTTTTCTTCCAAGAAGCAAGCATCCTCTTATTTCCTGGCTGCTTTCACCATCCGCAGAGATTCACTGCCCAAGAAAAGAAAATCTGTCACTGCTTCTACTTTTTCCCTTTCTATCTGCCATGAAGTGATGGGACTAGATGTCATGATCTTAGTTTTTTAAATGTTGAGTTTTAAACCAGCTTTTTCACTCTCCAGCATTTTATCCCCATTCAATTACCAATTGCTACAGAACAGACTACCCTCAAACTCAGCAACTTAAAATAATTTATTACTATCCCTTACATCCCTGCTGATTGAGCTCAGCTGGCTGGCTTTCATTCAGAATCTCTTGCTGTTACAGTCAAATGGCGGCTCCTATTAGACTCATCTGAAGGCTCTACTGAGCTAGACAGCCATGTGATCCTCACTCACAAGCTGGCAGTGATGTGAATACTGGTGGAGAGCTCAGCTAGGGTTCTTGACAAGAGCACCTACCTCTGGCCTTTCAGTGTAGCCTGGACTTCTTACAGGATGGTGACTGGCTTCTAGAGGTAGTGTGTCAGGAGTGAAGGTTCTAAGAGATGCAAACAGAGATCACAGTTTCTCATGACCAAGTCTTAACAGTTCCAGGATGTCACTCCCACCATATTCTGTTGGTCAAGAAGTCTCTATGGTCTGCCCAGATTCAAGAGGTGAGAAGCAGCAACCAACACTAGCCCGAAAATGGTTGAGGGCTGCCATTTTGGAAACCATCTACCACAACGTCCTGTAGATAAAGATAAAATTCTTTTATTGAGCTGGGAGAGGGAGAGGAAATGAGCTCTGGGCTAAGGAAGTTGAGAGGAAAGAGACTTTGTCCCTGTGTCCAGAAGAAGGTACTTGGCCAAGTCCCTCCCCACACTGTTCTCTTACCTCACATCCCAAGGTACATTCTTAGACTGTCCTAGACTCAGAACGTGAAGGAGAGTGGAAAAAACCCACTGACATCATCCTAACTAACCAGGCTTCATCTGAGAATGAGTCTGCTACGTGACTGTTGCCACAAAACCGTTTTATCTGCCCTTGCTGCAGCATGGCCTTTAAGGGACACGATCTGGTGCCAGTGACATCCCAGCAGTGGTTGCCCTGGAGACTCAGAGGTCAAGGATGATGAGGGAGAGTGTTGCCAACATGACCTCACACAGAAATCTCTTTGCTTTCTTGTGACCACCTGGTAACTGAGCTACAAGGGAAAGAGACAAAGCCATAAATTCCTCAGATGCATGTTCACAGGCAGAGCAAAGAGAGCTAAAGCAGAGTCCCAGCACAGAAGTTACGAGTCACCACACTGATGCCTTCCATTCCCCCTGACTTACTCTGATGGGGCCTCCATCTAACCTCCGTTATTCTGAAGGCTCTGGGATCACCTGGTGCCTTTCCCATTCATCTGGATAATTTAAGCATAATAACTCACAGTTCTAAGTCTGCAGTTAGCTTCTCCCAGCCTCTGCCTGACACTCCCCCCTTTACGTGGGGTGGGGGGAAGGGGAGGAAATCATTGCCAGTATACATCAGGATGGGGTATTTTGTGCACTCATCCCCCACTAAGTCATTCCTAGTCTATCTTAGCTGGGAGACTTCTTCAATAATCTTCCCCTCAAGCAACAAAATATTTAATAATTACTATCTTTCTTCCTTTTCTATCTCAGAAACTCCAGCACACTGATTGCATGAATTATATTTCTTGGTTCGTGACCCAATCTTATCTTTGTACCATGCACACTCCACTTCTACTTAGTTATTTTTAAAATATATTTATATATATAAACATCGGCCAGCCCACAACCCCAAACAAAAGCCAGGGCCCACAATAACCAACATATCTTTCAAATCCCAAGTGACAGTAAACAGGAAAATAAAACAGCCAGTCACCCAGCATACACAAGACAGAAGAACTAGGCCTTTAAAAAGGTTTCTCTAGCGCCTGAAGAAGGCGTCTTTTCGAAATGCCTCGATTTTTACATGGCCCAAGCGTCCCATTAAATCCTGGTCATTTAAAATCTGGGTTCCCAACTGGTATATCATTTTATTTTAATGATCTGTGCTTCCTATAGAAACACGGAAAACGACTATTTCTTTTTTCAATTAAACGTGTAACGGCCAGCAGATGAAAGCCAGCTTCTCTCTCCGCCGACCCCGGGGAGCGGCCCGGGAAGGGGTTAACGAAGGCTCCGCGGACCGGGGTGGAAAACTCTGGGTAACCCGAGCGCGGCCGGTCCGCTGGGCGCATGCGCTGGGGCAGCACTTTGCGCGCCCGCCCGCAGCTCCCCGCTCCAGGCTGCTTGGTACACAAAGACCTGCTTTGTTCCCTCGGTTCTGTTTTAAATATCTGACGGTTATTCCCCCCATCCCTGCGCCAAATCCCCGGCCTGGCTGCAGGCGCGGCACAAGGGCGCATTGTGGGGCCGAGCGAGGGGAGAAGGGGGCTGGGGGCGGCCGCCCCGTTGGGGACGCTCGTGTTTCGCCAAGTTGACGCAGCCCTTTGGGTCACCTGGGTTGTGTCGTGGGGGTGGGTGAAGAGGCAGAGACTAGGGGTGGGGGGTGTCTCATCGTCTTTTTTTTCCCCTGTCCCAGACGTTAAGATCGGAACCTGGGGACCCTGGGAATGAGCAGAATCCAAAGTTTCCAACGCAGGCCCCGGGAGGAGGTGCTGAGGTTTCAGCCGAACCACCGAGGTGGGGGGGCCGGGGGCTGGCCGGCCCTGCCTCAGCCCTGGGGCTGCCAGGAGGGCCACGAACCCGCGAAGCCAGACGCTGGGTTTCTTATCTCCCCATCGCTGTATATTTAGAAAGTGCCGATCACTCAGACACTTTGAATAGCGTGGCATTCCAGCGCAAACCAACCCGAAAGAGGGGAGGGGGAGGAAGGGGAGGTGGTCCCTTCTTCCTCCAAGCTGGGGGCCCAGAGGTGCTCCAGAATAGGCACTACCCTGGTCTTTCTGCACCCCAGCTTTCAGGCCCTCGAGGTGCCCCGCTCAGTTTTAGGAATAGCCCCCTCGGGGAAATCATACCCGCCCCGGCGAGGCTTCTCCCTCCCACGGGCAGGTAGTGAAGGCTGGGATGGGGTTCAAACAAAAGCAGGCTTTCAGCTCGCTGGCTAGCTGGCCCTGCCCCCCCCCCCGCCCCGTCCCTTGTCTTGCTGGCGCTCCCTGCAGACTCCAGATAGTTTTTCTTCCCAGCTCAGGTGTTTGTTTACCTGCTGAGAAGGAGGAGCTCTTGTACTCTGGGGAGGTTTGCAAAACTCCAGTCAAAAATCCACTTCTCTTTCCCATTTTCTTCTTTTAATGACAGGGAAAACATTGCCTTTCAGACCAGGTCGTGGAAACTTAAAGCAAAACACAAAATGTGGGCCTTAGCAATTCTGAAAAGTGAGCTTGGTCTTAAGTTTGTGGTCAAAGCCCCCAAGACCCCTCAGAGTCTGGGAGGGAAATTGTGACCCTTCCACAGGGCAGGTGAAGGAGGAGGAACTGGCTCAGAGGATTTGATTCAGAAGCAAAGGGCGCTGTGATTTCGATGTGGCTGTTCTAGGCCTGACTGGGAGCCCCCAAAGCCCCCTCATGGTTTGTTACGAATTTCAGGGTGGGTCTCACATTGCCTTGGTCAAATTCCTCAGCTGTGAAGACCAGAAATATTTCCTGAGATTTATTTTTTAGAATCATGCTTTATAATTTTCACATTTCACATGTTATCTCAGTTCACCAATACTCTGAGTGTTAGAGCTCATACAAACCAACCCTCTTACTTTGCAAATGAGAGAAGTTGTCCAGAGCCACTCAGAAAGACAAGGCAGAGGCCTGGAGGTCAAGTCTCCTACGGGCACCACTGGATTCTTTCCCCTCTGAGGTGCCAGATACTCGTGGGCTAAAAGACCTGGGTTTCACCTACCACTTCCTCCAAAAGTCCTTTCCAAATGAAGTATTCTAGTTAAAGGGTAAGAAGCTTTGAGAAAAGATTCTTGAGTGTCAGGCAGCTCTGATGAGCATCTAGGACTCACTCTTCAGTGTATCCCCTAGAACTGCTGCTGAGTTTGCAAGGACCGACCACACCAGCTTCAAGCCTAGAGATGTAAGTCACGCTCTACTGCCAGGGTTGCTAAGTGGCAGAGAAATCCTGGGTGTCTGTTTTCAGGCACTCTTCGGTCTGCTGAGGAATGTCTTCAAGCAACACGGAGTGTCCTTTCACCACTCTGTTCGCCAGTAAGCCCCATATCTCTGGAGGTGATAGCAGCCCCCCGCAGCCAGCAGTCCAGCCTGCCATGAGTTGTATGGAAAAGTGTTACCTAGAACTTGACTCCTGGTGATGAGTGTATAGAATCTCTCCAGCTGTAAAATAGGATGGGGTCCCTACAGTCCCCTTCCGCTCATGCACCTGCAGCCTCAGAGATGTCAGAATGTTTACTGGAGCATATCTGTGACATCATACAAACTACTTGGAGAAAAACCATCACCAACCTCACTGCATGGCAGTGCCTGCGCTTTGGGGCAGGAGGTGGCAGGATTTATACCCCCACTGAGCTTCAGAGGGTGGGGTCATTCTAGATGACCGTTCGTTTGTATTTCTGACTTTGGTACAGCCCTCTTTTTCTGTACATTCAACATTGGCCCGTACCACCTCTGGCCCTCACTCCACCCCTTCCGCCTTAAGCCAAATGCTGGTTTCAAGCTTTCCCAGGTTGGCGGATGAACTAACATTTCAAGCCATCCCATGGAAACACAGCCTGGCAGCCAACAGTTCAGTTTTAGCAGTGTCACCTTTTGACCATTCAGCAATGTTTGTGCATGTATTTAAATATTTTATTGCATTTCAACCTTATTATTTTATAAGAATGAGTGGAAAATGGAAAAATGAAGTGCTGATGCTAGTGATAAGAAGTGCAGGTCTCATAAACCTAATATAATTGAGACAAAGATGGAAATCATTAGGCATGCCGAACATGAGGAATATTTAGCTTCAATCAACTGCACACTGGATGTGAGCCAGTCAACTGTGTGTTCAATCGTGAAGAAAAAGAATAAAAGATTATATATGAAATTTTGAACATACAAGGTCAAAGATTCTATCTAAAGGTGGTGTGTTTCAGGATTTACCATATTTCTTCAATTCTAAACCTGCACTGATTTCATAACAGATTTTCTGAGCTGGGGTGAGGGAGATGCCGTGAGACTGGAAATCCAGAAAATAGAGTGATAATATTTTCTAACTTCCTGGGAACAGAACCTTCCTTTAGAACGTGCAGGTCGGCTACTTGCCTGTTGCATGTGAGACCAGTGGATCCTCAGAAAAGCATTAGGTATGAAAGGAGATGGCGACCTCTGGACATGGTCACCATGGGGGTCACCCCAGCACCAAAGTCAGGAACAGGCCTTGAGTGGATGTGCCAGAAGGGAACTCAACAGAAGCCCTTGTGCCCGGAGGCTTTCTCAGCCCGTTTGTGCCTGGCTGTCAGAAAATCCGGAGAGTCGAAGGCAGACTGCGGGGCGGGCCTCTTCTTTGGGCACAGGCTCCCATCACAGTCCTGTCCCAGCTGTCTCCGGGGTGAGGGCGGGGGCACATTCCCCTCTCCACGGTTGCACAGACGTGCCCTCTGCCTGGATTAGCTGTCCTTCTTCTTGGGCTGCCTGGCTGATTCCTGGCTCTTCCTTGCAGACTCAGCTCGCACTCCTGCCCGCTTACGGCATGCTCGCTGCCCACTCTCCGTCTTCGCTCTTTCCACACTGTCACCATCACTGGCTTCGTGGGAGAGCTCTGAGGACAAGGAGAGCCCTCAACCACAGCATCCAGGCTCAGCGGCCCTCAGGAAGTGTCTGCTAAGTGACCGAGGGACTGAAGGACCAGTAGACCCTTGGGAAGACCTCTTTGGCATGAAACTGTTGATGGGTGCTTGCAAGGGCGACCTAGTGCTGTTGTTTGAACTCCCTGAAAGTGAAACTATTAGTCGCTCAGTTGTGTCTGACTCTTTGCAACCCCATGGACTGTAACCTGCCAGGCTTCTCTGTCCCTGGAATTCTCCAGGCAAGAGTACTGGAGTGAGTTGCCATTCTTTTCTCCAGGGGATCTTCCTGACTCAGGAATTGAACCCAGGTCTCTTGCGTTGCAGGCAGATTCTTTACTGTCTGAGCCATTAGGAAAGCCCCTTGAATGCCTTAGACTCTTCAAAAAAACCTTTTTTCTCCTCCAGACGCAGACCACTTGTCCATAAATTCTCCTTTTTGCTACAAGTTTCCCTCATCCGTGGGCCTTCTTGCTCACACTAGTGTCTTCAGTCTCAGCCCGGTACGGCTGCCCCTCACCTCCCCTACCACACCATGGTTCTTTACAAACACTTTTATTAAGTAAATCCACTGACTTTTCCTCCAACGATAGACCTCTTGCTGAATTCCTACCACTTTCCTCAGGCAAAAACAACCCAGAAATGCTGTCTGATCCAAAGCATTTCCCAGGGAGGGCAGCCAAGTGAGTGCAAGAACCTCTCGGCCGTCTGGGACTGTGATGTGATGTCTGAACAGCCTCTTTAGACACACTCCAGCCTTTTCCAGCGATGCCATGCAGACGGGGTCGCTCCGTGTCAGCCCCTCGCAGTTGTCGGGGGTCCTGAGGGTAGGTGGGAAAGCACCTAGCCAAGGAACTTAGCTGACTGGGCCTCAGTTAGGGTCACTGGGTCAGTTGTACGTGAAAAGGGGGTCAGAACTCTGGTTTGCAGCCCCTCATCCACTGATTCTTTCTTGGCCTAATACGCCCTGCCCTGCTCCCCTTGGCTTTCACAGTGGGGAGCAATGCCTGAAAAGCCTGAGTGGGGGCAGCTCAGAGAAGCCCACCACTATTCCACTCCCCCCACCACCCTATCCAGCATGATGCCCAGGAGCCGCCTTGACCAGCTGGGTAAGATGCATTTAGCACTGGTCAGTCCCCCTTGCTCTCCCAGTCCTCTGGAGAGCCAGCTCTCTGAGGTGGAACCCAGAGTCCACTTGATAGAAAGCTGATTCTTTTCCTGTGGGGCAAACAGCTCTGATCAGGACACATCAGCCAGGGGGCGACTTGGCAGAGCTACAATGCCAAGGCCTGATGCATCCTTTCTCTGTGATTTCCCAAATCCAGGCAGGAAAGCATGCCACCCCACCCCCAGCTCCTGGCTCCCCCCACCGGCATTTGCATCCCCCCCAATGCTATATAAAAGGAGCCAGTCGCTGGCCCCAGCCAGGACAAGGCTGTGATTCAGCCAGGCTCCTGTGACATCCCAGCCGTGAGAGTGCAGCTGGGGCAGTTTATGAACAGCGCGGGTCCCAGGGGGAAGTCGGCCCTGTCCTCTAGCCCACAAAAGTCTATTGTTCACTTTCTTGTTTTTCTCCAAATGTTGAGATGTGCTCAGAGCACAGAAAAGCCCCAGACCAAGGCCATCAGCCAGGGCCAGCTTGAGGCTGGAAGTCTGGGGGCCTCCTCTCCCCTCCACCGACAGTTGTTCCCACCTCTCCCTTAGATGTGACCCTGCTGGGGCTGGAGGGTGAGAGGGTGGCCTTTCTCAGCGGAGGCTCTTTGGACCACAGAAGGCTTGGGCTGTTCCACTGAGCAAGGTGTGAGACCACGGCACAGGCTCACTTGGTTGGCAGCTAGGCACTGCTGCCCATGTTACCCGGGGTGGGCCGCAACGTGGATGAGGAAAAGTGCCTTCCAGTTGCTTGTCACTGACCGCAGCAGTGTGACAAGAACACTGGTGTGCTGGGTCCTGCCTGCCTCAACAATTTGGGCTCCAAGGGTCAGCCTCTTACGTTTGACTCCCAGCTCCAGCTCATACTAGCTGTGCAATCTTAAGCAAGTGGCTTAGCCTCTCTGAACCTCACTTGCCTCCTTGGCAAAATGACACATCCCTCTTAGAGTTTTTTTTGGCTTTAACATGACAATCAAGGAAGACACCTGACATAGCCCTCCGTAAATACTCATTATTCTTTGCATAATTCTTCTTCTTGTCTGTGACCACTCTCACACCATCCTGAAACCACCCCCTCTCTGCTTTGAGGGCCCGCTTTTGTACCTAAACTGAATGCCTTTGACAGTCTCCAGTTGGGGGTCAGAGAACAGCTGTGCGGGCCGGCAGTGCCAGAGGAATGAAGGATGAGGTGCCTTGTGACGTAGGGGAGGAGAGAACGTGCTCAAAAGCCCGTAGCCTCCGCCTCCCCCGCCCCTCAGCCCCAGATCCCTTTCTCATATTACCTGCCCTCCCCCATCAATGAGGGTTCTCAGCCCTGCCATGCCACGTGGCCAGTTCCAGCAGGCCCACCGAAACCCCATCCCAGCCAGGAAAGCCCCTCTCGTGCCACCTGGGCAGCTACCAATAGCCAGTGTGGGGACCGGGAGGTGCACAGAAGTGGAGTCTCTGGAAATTTTGCCTAATCGAGAGGGTATGAAGATTCAGATCCCCACCGCCAACCCTGCATAAGCCTGGGCTGCTAAGTGTGGTCTAGAGATTGGGGGTTCATTTACAACAGCCCAAAGGACTTGATGGGCATGAATGTGAGTAAGCTCCGGGAGTTGATGATGGACAGGGAAGCCTGGCATGCTTCAGTCCATGGGGTCTCAGAGAGTCGGACACGACTAAGCGACTGAACCAAAGGGCTTTGTTGTGAAGGGAGGGTGGACAGTGTGAGGGAGAGAGGAGCCCAGGGAAGGCAAGAGAAAGTCCTGAGTGCTAGTCCTCCCTGCCTGGGATCAGTCAGTTCCCATCCGTACTGGGGGCTTTGGGGCTTTTGCCTCCTCAAAGCAGAAAAGAGATGATCCCTTTTTGGAGTCATTAATCCTTTTGAGAATAAGGCCCTGGGAGCCTCCTGACAGGGCCATATGGTTTCCTTATCTTCCTTATCGCCCAGCACTCACCTTCCATTCGGAATGTTTATCCCAAGATAAAGATCAGATTCCACTTAGGATGATTGAATGGGGGCCTCCTCGGGGTATTTCCCAACAATTTCAAATGAATGGACCATCCAACCCAATAATAAATGAGCCAGACCAGGCTCCGATCATGGATAGGACACCCCCACACTCTCCCAGGCCCCCTCCAGAGATCCCCCAAATCCTCTTCCCTCTCTTCCACCTGAGCAGCTCCACTTTTACTTGCTTTGTATAGTGGAGTTCCCACTGGACAAAGTGTAACTGCCTTAAATGATGCGTTCAAACAGGCATTTTTTTAAATTTAATGTGTAAGTAAATTTAATTTGTATTCACGTTTTGATATTTAGTCTTCAAAATCTAGTGTGTGTTTGATGTTTATATCATGTGTCGATTCGACTAACCACATTCCAAGTGTTCTGTTGGCCCAGTGGCTACTGACTCTTGTGCTGGACTGGGAGGGTCTAGACAGACTACACTAAGACAGCTGGGGCCAGGAAAGACTGTCATGGGCAGCATGGCCATTGCCCTTGATCTGGCTGCCATCGAAAGGCTCTGGGGGAACATGGACAGTCCATGAGTTTGTTCCCAGTCAAAACAAAGATCCAGACTCCATCTTCCTGCCCCCTAGCTTCCCCACCCCCAACCCCCACGCCAGGAAGGAAAACACATACACACCACAGTAGTTTTTTTTAAATGGTAGCCATTTTTATTGCTGTTTATTTAATATTAGTCATTTCAGGTGCTAATAAACTTGTTCACTGAAGCGTCTATCACTAAAGTACTTTTCCTTTGGGCTGTTTCAAGGTGAAGATGGTGCTGGTCGACATCAAGCATCCATTCAGTGGGTTCCACTGTCAGAGGAGCGGGGAGCCCTGGCTCCCCCTGAGTAGTCGGCCAGATAGTGGTCACGGATGCCAGTACATGCACCCTAATTCTAGGAAGGAGGAGATGTGATTCAGACACAGACAGGACACTTGGACAAAGCTGCTACTACTTATTCAGACGTCACATTGTGTTCTGAACAGGGAACCAGAAGAGGGCCGGGTCTGTGCTTGGTGATTTCCTTCTGGCCAGGGTGAGTCTCTGATAGTTAATAATGCAGTGGCTCTCCTGCTGCGGCTGAGCTGTACCCAGTGCCTCCCCTGCTCTTAAGATCAAGATAAACACCACACAAAGAGAAGGACGGGAGGGAAGACCTCTGGCAAGCAGGGAGGTGTTAAAGATGCCAACCATACACCTCACATGGAGAAAAAAAACGGTGGGGGAAATGTTCCAGGCCTCCTGGGGAGGCCTTCCTGATCACTCTGTATAAGAATTGGTCTCCAGCCCCCTCTCTCTGTTTCATTTTTTGAAGTATTTATTTATTTGGCTTCTCTGGGTTTCATTTGCGTCACACTCAATCTTGCATTGCTGCATACAAACTCTCTAGTTGTGGCACTTGGGTTTACTTGGTCCACAACATGTGGGATCTTAGTTCCCTGACCAGGGATCGAACCTGGGTCCCCTGCATTGCAAGGCGGATTCTTAAGCACTGGATCACCATGGAAGTCCCCTTTGTTTCATTTTTCTTCATAGTCCCTGTAAGTCCCCACATGCTCTTACGTTTTTCTCTGTTGACTGCCTGTCCTCAGTTTGGTTCTTGTGCACTCCAGTGCCTAGGAGGGTGTCTGTCACTGTTAGTAAACATTTGCTGACTGAATAAATAGTGCTTGAGAGGTTGTGCAGACCCCAAAGAGCTGTGGTCCCCGGAATAGCAAGAGGAGGAGAGCAAGTGCTTCGGAAAGGCAGTGAGGGAGGGACAGGGTGGGGAGGGATGTGAAGACACAGAAAGAGATGGTGGTCTGTGTGTGCGATTCCCCTAGTAATGGGAGACAGAGAAGAATTTGAGAAAGTGGAGGAATGTGATTGCAGCACAAAAGCAGTGAGATTATTTTGTCAGCAACATTTGGATCCCATTGGTGATGAGAGACATGTGGGCCCGGCAAGGAGACAATTGTGGTAGTCAAGACAGGATGTGAATAAGACATAAAGAAGTGTTTCATCAGTGGGGATGGAAAAGAACCAGGGCTGCGGTAGCCAAGTCAAGGAGTAGGAAGGGTCAGCCCCAGCATTCCCGTGGGCTGCGTCTCATCCACCCACAGTGTGCTACACATGTGCACAAGGGCAGACACGCGTGCAAACCTGTACACACACCCACATGCACGTCAGGACCCACTAGGCTGCCAGCAAGAACGGCGCAATCAGAAGTCCCCATCACATCTTCTAGCACAACTGCAGATGCCACTTTCCACTTCGATCTCTGGTCTTTGTCTTCTTTTGGCTTCTTCCCATTTCCATGAAGACAGCCTGGTGGGGACAGAGAACAAGGACCCAGAAACTTCAGAGGAAGAGGCAGTATCTTGTCCATTCGCCAGGTTTGTTTCTGCCTAGTTTGAGAGGGAAGAGGCATGGAAGAAGGCCACATAGTCCCCTGGACTACAGTGAGGAAAGGAAAGGAACTACGCAGGGAAGGAAAGCCTGGAAGAAGAGAGAAATCTTCTTTGAATTGATCGCTGCCATCCTAACACATGGTCACACATGTGTGGGCCACGTGAAGGGGCTGTCATTGGGACTGGGGACCCAGAGGAGGCGAACAAGCTTGTTCAGAGTGGGTGGGGACATGCTCGGGGATCCAGCTGAAACAGGATTTTATTTTTAAAGAGGCTTAGATTGATGTCTCTGCTAGCCTAAATATAACCGAGCAGCCAACTTCTTCCCAGCTCGGCCAGGCCTCCAAGGGCCTGTGTTTAAAAAAAAAAAAAAAAAAAAGGAGAGGGGGAAGAGAGAGGAATCCACAGATGCAAAAGGTCATGCAGTTAGCCCTCTGAGTGTGCTGGGAGGAGGAAGATGGATGAGCTGGCTGTGTATACTCTGCAACTCCAGCCTCACCCTCCAGCACGAAAGATGGAAGGTTGTTGCAGGGAGGGGGAACAGACACCCGCCTTGTATCTGGGCTCCGCCTAGCCTGATGGGCACAGTGGCAACACAGGCTTGTGCTCAGGGGAGCCGACAGTCCAGTGGGAGGGAGAGAAGCAGGGGTGAACAGGCTCACGGCATTGCAGCACAGTGATGAGGATGGGAGGCAAATGAATGGTGGGCTGTGAGCATCCTTCCACGTGGCTGGAGGACCCGAGAAGCCCCGTCTTGAAGAAGGAAGGATTTTAAGTGGGAGGATTTTTACAAAGATGGAGAAAAAACAAAGAAGCAGCAGAGACAACAATGGACAGGATAACATTTGGGCAGCTCTGAGTTTGGATCTGAAAAGAGTGCAAGAAGGGGAGAGAGAGAGAGCATAAGTGGTGGGGAGGGGCTTGGAGCTCCAGGCTCTGTGCCTCTTCCGGAGGCTCATCCTGGAGTCTGTAGACAAAGGGGAGCCATTGAAGACTGGGGGGGGACAGCAGTGACACAACCCAGATAGACTGAAGGAAGGTTGCTTTGGCAATGAGGTGTAGGGTAAAGGAGAACGGGAAGTCTCTGTGATGGGGAGAGCCAGGAACACAAAGATCAGTGAGGCCTCTGAGCTCGCTGAGGTTCGCTAGCTGCTGCAGCAGACTCCTGAACCTCAGACACACCATAGGAATTTATTCCTTGTTCACATACAGCTCACTCAATCCAGAGCTGGGTGTAGGGTTCTGCCTCTCCAGTAACTCAAGGACTCAAGGATCCTGAGGGAGGCTCTGTCCCCTTCAGCATTCAGTGCTGAAGGTCACCCTGCAACTGACATCCACCTGGCACAGGGTTTTTCTTTTTATATGGACCAGGCATTCTGCTGACCAGGGCCCAGGCACCTGCAGGGGCCCTGTGGATAGTCCCTGGCTGGCCACACATCTCAGAACATGGCAGTCAGGAGGTCATCTTGGCTGCAAGGACAAGGAGAAGGACTCAGATCTGAAGGGGTATGTTGGTAGCAGAAAAGGAAATCTTTCATGTATATGAGGTGGGCAAGTGGGCAGAGCGGCCACATTTAGGAGTTAGGAGGAGGAGAAGCCAGAGAAGAAAGTCAAGGGAGACAGCTTGAGTGGAAAGAGACAGAATGGGTCAGTGTTGCAGTCTTCAGGGAAGGGGGACTCAGGAAGAGCCTTTGGATGTGACTCTCACAAGGCCTGGGAGTGGGGTGAGGAAGCAGCCAGCAATGAGTCCCTAGGACTTTCCATAAACACACCCCTGAACTAGGTGTGCATGACCCCTGGGAAAGCATGAACTGCACCAATGACTTTGCTGTGGAGCAGCAGCGGGAACATGGACTTTGGGGTGAGAAGACCTGGTTTTGCATCCAGGCACCTAGGCATCACCATCTTCACTTGAGCAAATACTTATCTCTCTGAGTCTCTGTTCTTCCCTGTTACCTACCTCTCAAGCCTGTGGGAAGGGTTAAAAGTAATCTATCCCTTGTGTAAAGTGCTTCGCTCAGTGTCAGTTTTGGGTAATTCGTGCAGCAAATGTTTGTTGTGCACGTACTGGGGGCCAGGTAACCTTATTAGGCATTGGATATTTAAAGGGCCCAGACAAAATTCCTGCCCTCAAGAGGCATAAACTCTGGTAGGGCTGATAGCCACAGAAGCAGATCCTTAAACTACAACAGGATAAATGCAGTATTGGAAGTATTTCTAAATGGGGAGGTCCAGCCCTGGTTGGCTGGAGGAGATGACTGGCTGACTCTTAGTAGAGAAGAGTTCTTGGAATAGAAATCCCAAAGATAAACCCAAGATCCTATGGAGATCTTATCTTTGACAAAGAAGGGAAAAATATCCAATAGAGAAAATACAGTCTCCTCAGTAAATGGTGCCGGGATAATTGGGCAGCAATGTGTAAAAGAATGAAATCAGAACACTTCCTGACACCATACACAAAAATAAACTCAAAATGGATTAAAGACAAGAAGCTATAAAACTGCTGGAGGAAAACATAGGCATAATACTCTTTGATGTAAATCACAGCAAGATCCTCTCTGACCCACTTCCCAGAGTAATGGAAATAAAAACAAAAATAAACAAATAGGACCTAATTAAACTTAAAAGCTTTTGCACAATGAAGGAAGCTATAAGCAACGTGAAAAGGCATCACTCAGAATGGGAGAAAATAACAGCAAATAAAACAACTGACCAAGGATTAATCTTCAAATTATAAGAGCAGCTCTTGCAGCTCAATACCAGAAAAATGAACAACCCAATCAAAAAGTGGGCAGAAGACCTAAGCAGACATTTCTCCAAAGACGGCTGATAAATACCTGAAAAGATGCTCAACATCTCTCATTATCAGAGAAATGCAAATCAAAACTACAATGCAGTATCATCTCACACCAGTTATAATGGCCATCAACAAAAAGTCTACAAACAATAAATGCTGAAGAGGGTATGCAGAAAAGGGAACCCTCTTTTCTGTTGATGGGAATGAAAATTGATACAGCCACTATGGAGAACAGTATGCATATGTATGTGTTCTCACTCAAGTTCAACTCTTTGTAACCCCATGAACTGTAGCCTGCAAGGCTCCTCTGTCCATGGGATTTTCCAGGTAAGAATACTAGAATGGGTTCTCATTTCCTTCTCCAGGGGATCTTTCCAACCCAGGGATTGACACTGTTTCCCGTGTCTCCTGCAGTGGCAGGCAGATTCTTTGAGCCAGTAGGGAGATTCCTTTAAAAACTAGGAATAAAATTACCATATGACCCAGCAATCCAGCTACTGGGCATATACCCATAGGAAACCATAACTGAAAAAGGCACATGTACCCCAGTGTTCATTGCAGCATTATTTACAATAGCTAGGACTTGGAAGCAACCTCGATGTCCATTAACGGATAAATGGATAAAGAGGTTGTGGTATATATACACAGTGGAATATTACTCACTTATGAAAAGAAATGCATTAGAGTCAGTTCTAATGAGGTGGATGAACCTAGAGCCTATTATACAGAATGAATTAAGTCAGAAAGAGAAAGACAAATATCATATATTAACACATGTATATGGAATCTAGAAAGATGGTACTGATGATCTTATTTGCAGGGCAGCAAAGAAGACACAGATATTAAGAACAGACTTTTGGTCACAGTAAGGGAGGGAGAGGGTGGGATGACTTGAGAGAGTAGTATTGAAACATATACATTACCATATGTAAAATAGATGGCCAGTGGGACTTTGCTGTATGATCCCAGGAACCAAAGCCAGTGCTCTGTGGCAACCTAGAGGGGTGGGATGGGGAGGGAAGTGGGAGGGAGCTTTGAGAGGGAGCTTATGAGGGGGAGGACATGTGTAAGCCTGTGGCTGATTCATATTGATATATGGCAGAAACCATTGCAATATTGTAAAATATTTATCCTCCAATTAAAAATAAGATTTGAGGGGGAAAAAAAGAGTTCTTGGAGGGTTAGTGTGCCGTGGGTATTGCTAGCATGCTTATTCACGCAACACATATTTATGTGTTCATCACAGTTCATGCAATGAGCACCTATTGAATGCTCAGAAGGTTGCCCCTAAGGTCTTGGGGAAGAGGCGAGCATTCTGCTGGGCTGTGGGGTGTGCCCCTCTTCTGGTGCCAGGCTGAGGCCCAGGACCCTTGTCATGGGGCCTGTTCCTGATCACCCAACTATAGGAACTACCTCTTTCTGCCTCTTCTCTGCCACCCTAGGAACCCCTAGGATCCTTCTTTGAAGCTGGAACTCCATCCTGGGACCCCCACATGGAAACACGACCCTGGTTTCTACTGCCACTTTTCGAAGCCCTCATACCACCCTGAGGGTTGCCCTTCTTTGTGAATCTCTTCCTCAAGAGCAGGGCTGTATTAGAAGAGGCATCACCCCCTCCATCCATTTCCTATCTCACCTCGGAGTGTCATTTGTTCGGACCTCTCCTAGATATATCATCAAACAATGGTTCAGGTTGGGACCATGCCTCAATTTTGGTTTTATTTTATTTTCTTAATTAACTCCACACTTGCCGTTGATCTATGCTCATGCTGGACACATTAGAGGAAAAAAAAAAAAAAAAAACTATTAATATAGAGAGAAGAGAATAAAAATAGTCTCAGCACTCAGCAGGAGCCACTGTTGGCATTTTGTGTTTCTCTCCTGTCATGAGTTTGAGTGAACTCCGGGAGTTGGTGATGGACAGGGAGGCCTGGCGTGCTGCAGTCCATGGGGTCACAGACAGTTGGACATGACTGAGCGACTGAGCTGAACCTGTGCCTATGGTTCTATGTACTTGAGATCATAGCTTTGGCTTCAATTGTTTTAAATTTTTTATTGTGGTAAAATATACCAAAAATTTACCACCTAAGCTATTTTTAAGTGTACAGTTAAGTGTAAATTAGGGACATTTACATTGTTGTACAACCATCACCACTTTCCATCTCTAGGACTCTTCTCTTGCACAACTGAAATTCTGTACCCATTCTGAACACCAATTCCTCACCACCCTCCCCCCAGCCTCTGGCAAGCACTACTCTTGTTTCTGTCTCTATTATTTTGACTACTCTAATTTTCTTAAATAAGTGATGAAAGTGAAAAGTGAAAGTTGCTTAGTCGTGTCTGACTCTTTGCAACCTCATGGATTATACAGTCCATGGAATTCTCCAGGCCAGAACCCAAGTTTCCCGTGTTGCAGGCAGATTCTTTACCAGCTGAGCCACAAGGGAAGCCCAGGAATCCTGGAGTGGGTAGCCTATCCCTTCTCCAGTGGATCTTCCCGACCCAGGAATCAAACCGGGGTCTCCTGCATTGCAGATGGATTCTTTACCAACTGAGCCATCAGGGAAGCCCACTTATATAAATAAGTGATATCATATAGTATTTGTCTTTTAGTGACTGGCTTATTTCACTTCGCAAAATGTCCTCAGATTTCATTCATGAGGTAGCATGTGTCAGAATTTCTTTTCTTTTTTAAGGCTGAATGATATTTCATTGCAATACCACATTTTGCTTATCCCTATATCCATCAATAGACACTTGGGTTTCTTTCACATTTTAGCTATTATTAATAATGCCACTATAAACATAGGTGTACAGATAATCTCTTTGAGACCCTTCTTTTAATTCTTTGGGGTATATACCCTGAAGTGGAATTGCTGGATATGTTGGTTGTATGTTTAATTTTTTGAGGAACTGCCATGCTGCTTTCCACATTGGCCGTACTGTTTTACATTCCCACCGACAGTGTACAAGGGTTCCCATTTCTCCATCACATTCTCCCTAACACTTGTTATTTTCCATTTTGTTTTGTTCTGATAGTAGCCATCTTAAGGGACATGCAGTGTCTGCTTGTTTTGTAACTTTACCTCCTATTATAAGTATTGTCCTTATGATCTTGATGCTAGGAAAGATTCAAGGCAGAAGGAGAAGAAGGCAACAGAGGATGAAATGGTTGGATGGCATCACTGTTTTAATGAACATGAACTTGCGCAAACTCTGGGAGGTGGTGAGGGACAGGGAAACTTGATGTGCTGCAGTCATGGGGTCACGAAGAGTCAGACATGACTTGGTGGACTCAACAACAATGTACGTATTGTCATTAGAAACTGCAGACACAGACCCTCTCCCGTTCTCCTACTGTTGAAAATTTACGATTATTTTCTTTTGATATTTTTGCTATCATCATAAATAAAATTGTAACAAAGATGTGCCTGAATCTTTGCAGCATTTTGGATTATTTCCATAAGCAAGGATTGACAGATAAAATATAGGATGCTCAGTTAAACTTGCATCTCAGAGAAACAATAAATAATTTTTTTAGTATTTTAGTCCCCAAAATATTGTCAGGGACAAACTTATTCTTAAAATATATTTGTTGTGGACCTGAAATTCATATTTAACTGAGTGTTCTGTATTTTCATTTGCTAAGTCTAGCCAAATTACCACAGATAGAATTCTCAGGAGTGGAAGTAATGGATCAAAGTTGATTAACATTTTCAAGAAACATATGGCAAACAGTCTTTTCAGTAAAGCAATGCTAGTTTTTCCCCCAACAGTGAATAAGAAGGCCTATTTTCCTATAAAACTGGCATCTTTGAACTATTTCATTTAAAAATAAGAAAAACTTTGCTTCTTTAACAAGAAGAAAATGATTGATCACAAAGTTTTTATTATCAATGAATCTGGTCCTTCCTTTCCAAAGGTTGGTCTTTTGCACTTCATTTTACATGTGCTCCTGCCTTTGCTCATTTATCTTTTTGTTTTTCTTGTCAAAGTATATGAACTCTTAAAGGATAATAACCTTTTGTCATCCACTATTTCATTGCAAATACTTCTCCCAGCTTGTTGTTTGCCTTTTAGTTATGCTTCTATAATTTCCAAAGTAAAAGTATTTAAACATTTTTATATAGTCAAATCTCTAGTTTTTCATGACTCTTCCAGTTGATTTGAGTCAGAGTTCTCTCTCATTTAGAGATTCAGTTCAGTTCAGTTCAGTCGCTCAGTCATGTCCGACTCTTTGCGACCCCATGAACTGCATTTAGAGATTAGGTATATTTATTCATTTATATTTTCCTCTAGAAGTTCGTGTAGGTCCTTTTACCTGTTTTTTGTTTGTTTTTACATTTAACTCTTTGAAGCATTTGGAGTTTATTTGGAAATGATGTCCAATGAGTCTCTGAATAAATTTTTCTCTCGAATCTCTAATTTGTTTCAGCTCTATTTGCTGAATAAAGTCCTTCCCTTCTCAATGATTTGTGGAACCTCTTAATCTTATACATAAAGAAAAATCCATGTTTCTTAAAAGTGAACTTATCAATGTCATTTAGTCATTCATATATTCAAAAAATATTTATTGAGCACCTACTGTAGGTCAGGTACATATTTAAGATTTCTTCCAACCTTAAAATTCTAAATATATGGGAACTTCTATCCATATATTTTCACATCTTTGGAAGAAATGGACATAATTTGCTCCACTTGTTGGCTTTTATTTATGTGTCTTACATTATCTACTTTGTGTGCATGTGTGCTAAGCTACTTCAGTCGTGTCCAACTCTCTGTGACCCCCATGGACTGTAGCCCACCAGGCTCCTCTGTCCGTGGGATTCTCCAGGCAAGAATACTGGAGTGGGCTGCCATTCCCTTCTCCAGGGGATCTTCCTGACTCAGGGATCAAACCCATATATGCTACATCTAAAGCTTAATTGTATTCATCTCCTTTCTAGGAGTTTTACCTCTTATTGTTGTATCATGTCTTATTGCATTAGAAGAAACTTCAAATGATTTTTATACGATAAAATTGTATTCAGTTCAGTTCAGTCACTCAGTCACTGTCCGACTCTTTGCAACACCATGAATTGCAGCACCCCAGGCCTCCCTGTCCATCACCAACTCCCGGAGGTCACTGAGACTCACGTCCAGTGAGTCAGTGATGCCATCCAGCCATCTCATCCTCTGTCGTCCCCTTCTTCTCCTGCCCCCAATCCCTCCCAGCATCAGAGTCTTTTCCAATGAGTCAACTCTTCACATGAGGTGGCCGAAGTACTGGAGTTTCAGCTTTAGCATCATTCCTTCCGAAGAAATCTCAGGGCTGATCTCCTTCACAATGGACTGGTTGGATCTCCTTGGAGTCCAAGGGACTCTCAAGAGTCTTCTCCAACACCACAGTTCAAAAGCATCAATTCTTCTGTGCTCAGCTTTCTTCACAGTCCAACTCTCACATCCATACATGACCACTGGAAAAACCATAGCCTTGACTAGACGGACCTTTGTTATAAAATTGTATAGTTTCATGTAATCTTTATTTTATCTCCACTTTTAATGATGGTGTCTCTAATGTTGTGCCATTAAGAATAGTCTCAATGGTCCAGTGATTAGGACTTAGTGCTTTCACTCCTGAAGGCCTGGGTTCAACCTCAATCAGGAAACTAAGGTCCCACAAGATACATGGCATGTCTGCCAAAAATAATAATAGCTAAATAAATAAATGTAATATAATAAGTGTAATAAGTAAATAATATAAAATTAAGAAAAATAATAGCCTTGGCTTTTGAGTTAAGAAGCATTTTCATGTTAAGAAAGTAATAGTCTTTTCTTATTTTTCTAATAGGTTTCTTTTTTTAAAGAAATGGAAAGTCAGAAATGATTAATTTTACCTAATGTATTTTGTAGTTGGGGCTCTCCTGGTGGCTCTACTGGTATAGAATCTGCCTGCAAAGTTGGAGACCTGGGTTTGATCCCTGCATTGGGAAGATTCCCTGGAGAAAGGAAAGGTTACCCACTCCAGTATTCTGGCCTGGAGAATTCCATGGACTGTATAGTTGCAAAGAGTTAGACATGACTGAGTGACTTTCAATAATTAATAATGATAAAATTGTGCCATTTTTATTTTTATAGTTTTTCATTTGAAGTACAAGGACTGCTGGTTCACCAAACTGCATGAGGTAGAATTTGGGTAAATATACACAATCCTCACCACATTATATTATATGGTGCCTTTGTAAGCAGCAACTCTGAACTGGAACTATGTGTTAAAATCTTGATTGCACAAGCCTACTAATAAAAAAATTTGAAGATCCTCCAAATATATATGGGTATATATATATATATATATATATATATATATGGAGTTTTACAATTACATATAATAGTAAATAAACAGATACTTTATATGCATGTGTGTATATTTACTATAATATATACATTATAAATGGAGAAGGCAATGGCACCCCACTCCAGTACTCTTGCTTGGAAAATCCCACAGACGGAGGAGCCTGTTAGGCTGCAGTCCATGGGGTCACTAAGAGTCGGACACGACTGAGCGACTTCACTTTCACTTTTCGCTTTCATGCATTGGAGAAAGAAATGGCAGCCCACTCCAGTGTTCTTGCCTGGAGAATCCCAGGGACGGGGGAGCCTGGTGGGCTGCCGTCTATGGGGTCGCACAGAGTCGGACACGACTGAAGTGACTTAGCATAGCATAGCATACATTATAAAGACAACAAATTAAATTTTAAAAAATAAATATTCTAATATTTTTCCCTTACCCCAATAAATCAGTTTGCACATACCCTACTTCCATGACCAGTCATATAAAAGACAAGCATTAGTGGGATATTTAGAGGTTCATTCTACCATGGGTGAATACTGAGTTGTGTGGTGCACACTCATGCCTGCTGCTGCTGCTAAGTCGCTTCAGTCGTGTCCAACTCTGTGCGACCCCATAGACGGCAGCCCACCAGGCTCCCCCGTCCCTGGGAGTCTCCAGGCAAGAACACTGGAGTGGGTTGCCATTTCCTTCTCCAATACACTCATGCCTATCAGTCATCAAAGATAACAAATAATGTATTTGAGTTGGAATATTAACAACTCAAAATGCCCTCTGAAGCTTGTAGAATTTTATAAACTCATGGGATTAAGCAAACCAGACGCACACACAGGAAAAGCAAGTTATTCCACTCTGCCTGAACTTGTGCAAGTTATGTAGCTCTTGGGGACTCAGTTTCCTCATTACTAAAATGACAGGGTTAGGCCAGATAACTGTGGAGCCCCTTGCTGCACTGACATTTTGTAACAGTGATGACCCTGGAGGAGTATCAGGTTGGGGGAGAAGCAGGTCTGCATGTCAGTCAGCTGGGCAGCTCTGTCATTAGGAAATCAAGCAGAGTGCAGTCCTAGGGTGGACGACCAGGAGTGCAGTGTGCATCGCAATCAGTCCTGGCTACCCCCAAGGGCAACCCTGGCACCAGATGGAGCAATGAGACATGAAGAATCTGGAAATCTTTAGGAGGGATCAGAGAAAGAAAACATAAAGATTAAAGCCTTGGAAAATGGGTCCTCTGAAGAAATGTTAAAGACTTGGAATTTCTTGGGTTGAAGAAGGACATATTAAGATGGATTTAGCCTAGAGCTCCTGGTGTTTGAGCAAATGTTTTAAAGAGATTGTGGCAGTCTTAGACAAAGTACTCTCTGTTGCAAAGAAGAGACTTCCTCTAGATAGATCATAGAAATCCAAAGGACTCAAGAACAGACAGCTGTGAGGGGCTCAGCCAGCCCTCCTTTAGTGACTTCACGTTCCACACGTTCTCCAAACCTCTGCTCTCCACTTCTTACTCCCACTTTCCACTTAACCGTAGGAAAGTCAGCTCTCAGCCAACATCATGGCCCCATCATAGCTACATTTTCAACATCAGTGTCCAATAGGTCCAGTCTTTTCACTTCCAATCCTAGATTTCCTTGAAAGGATTGATTTATCCTGGCTCATCTTTTTGAACCAGGCCGTCTCAATCTTTGGTCATCATTGATTGGGTCAACCATAAGTGGGTGCCCACCCGTGGTCCCATCAAGTGAGGAGGGGAGATGGATTATGTGTTCCAGAGCATGGTTTGTGTAGGGCACATTTCCTCAGATCAGCAAGTGAGCAGATCGGCCATGAGGCACATCTCAGCAAAGGGACCAATTGTCTTTTAATCTGACACTGATATGAGTGATATGAGAGTAAAATATGTCTGACCCTGAGCTCTTATATTAGAGAAAGTTGTAACAGCACTTCTCAAGACCCTCTTTGAAATAATGTGAGACTCCTCCTGTCTTGAGTCAACCTGACAGAGCACTGCCTTGGTGCGGTGGCCTGGGCTGCAGGGCATCTGAGAGTCTTCTTTTGGCTTGTTGGTCTGGGAAAATAGAAAGTCACTTCCCCTGTGGAGCCTAATTTCTCTGTCTGAACTTTGCTGATGGGAGATCAGCTATTTGAGGACTTGACACAGCACTGAATCTGATTAACCACAGAAAGACTATCACTGCTTAACCAGAAGATAGCAGAAACAACCCAAGGACCTTTAGGCCCTCCCAGGTTGGCCTGATTTGAATATCCAGTCTCTACCTAGAACCCATACACAACCTAATTCCTTCCTATCCTCCCATTTTTTGATGCTAAATATGGCTCTTCTGCTCAGCATCCTGCCTGGAAATCATCATCATCTTCCAGCACATAGAAAATGGGACATTTGTGAGTAAGTGGGTAGGCTTTCTTTATGGTCTTTTTCCTATGCTGGGTTTAATCACACTACCAGCCTCACATACAGGCAGGCAAAAAATCCATTGACCTCAAATGCAAGGGCCTTGAGAACTTAGGGTTCAAAGGAGAATCAGACTTCCTTTACCCAAAACATAACTACCCAGACACCTCACTATCTAAAATCAGACCAGAACCTGGAGAAGAGCCAAGTGACGTCTAAGTAGCCAAAATTATCTGCATAGGCTCATATTGGTTTATTTAAAGTAGCATATAATTCAAAGCAACTGTCCCCAGAGAACTAGATGAACTATTACCCCCTAAGAAAGACTGATTAAATCCTATAGGGATAAAAGTGAAGTCACTCAGTCGTGTCCGGCTCCTAGCGACCCCATAGACGGCAGCCCACCAGGCTGCCCCATCCCTATAGGGATAGAAGAGGCTAAATTCCTCACTCATATTCTGTTTACTTTCTGTTTACACAGAATTTTAATGACTTGGCATATCTGGTTTCTCAACCCAGAACAGACTAAAAAAAGATAGGTCTTGGACTCAAATGTCATTCCCTGATAAAAAGTAGACCCAGGAACCCCAAAAGCACAACACCATGAAGTGACTTGGGATACAGACAATGGCCACACCGATCTCCAAGGTCTTGGGTCCACTGGAAGAACAGCATGGTGACTAAAGTTTATTAAGATAACTTTAAGCATAATAACAATATTAAATTAAAATCAACATACTCCATCTCAAAATCTAGGAAGTGAATGCTTTTTTTAAGAAAAACTTCCATTCAAAATAGTTACATTTTAAATGTAATGTTTCAAAGGGCAAACCTTGAGCTAGCCAGAAAGTTCTACTGTCCAGAATAATATATTCCATTCTGGATAACTGAAGTTTTATTATACCTCCATTTGAACCCCCTAGACTTTTTCCTAAAGGACAATGGAGCACTTAGCCGGGGAAATCCTGTTGCTTTGACTTATATGCTATTTGGAATAAAGCAACAGGGGCTTAAGGAGGTTTTACTGTATTTGGTTTGCAGGCTTCTTTTGGCACCATTTCTTTAAAAGGCTGCCTGCCTTTGAACTAATCCTCTATTTATAATCCAGCTGGAGAAAGGCCTCGGCAATATATACAAATTCCTAGGATTTACACAGTGCTGCTCACAGAGCTCTGAGCCCCCATGCCAAACCCCTGCCTCGGCCCTCACTCTCCAGAAAGCCCCCTGTGGCATCCTCACCCACATCTCCGTGCCATGGCTGACGGGCCACCTGGCACACCCAGGAATGTACCGGTATCCTTGGTGGCGAGTACAGGGCTTGTCTGGGGACATGGGCATGAGCTGGATCAGGCTCCATAAACATAATCACTCACTCTTGACGGCCTGCACTGTTCAGATGCCCTTTCCTAAGGGCCCGGGGCTGAGGCTTCGTGCACGGCTCTCCCCTATCAAGCCGTTCTTTTCTTATAACTCATTCCCTCCCTGAAACGACGCCAACTTCACATTTTCCTTTTCCCCTCCTTGCACAAATTATTGCAAGTCATGACAGTCTAAATATAGCCCCCGGTCTGTTTTCCAGATGCGGAGGCCTCGACGTTTTCCTGATGTCTCTCCAGCTGCCTCTCTGCTCTTGCTTTCCTTTCTCCTTCTTTCTCGCCTTTTTTTCCTCCCTGATACTCTTGCTCTCTGCCTCCCAGGCTCCCCTTGTCTTTCCTGCTTCCCCAGTTCAAAGGAAAGTTCTAGAAGCAAGGCCTGAAACCTGGCCAGCCCTCTCCTCAGAGCTCCAATAGTGCCAGTAGTGGAGTGGGGATGTAATCAAAGGAAAAAGGCACTTACTTGCTCTGTCCAGGGGCCATTTACCTCCATCCCTCTCCCTACCCCCACAGGCTTCTTCTTCTTCAGTCCTGGGCACCAAAGAGTGGCTGGTCATGCCCTCCACTTAGAAACCTCCTGTGTTACTGAAGTACAGCCACTAGGACTCCCTTCAGCCATCACTTCCTTGAGATTAAACAATATCATTCCTTTGCATTTCTTCATCAGGCCTAGGCATCCAGAACTTTAATCATTTTTATAGATTCTATTGGTCATGACTCCAAGCTGGTCCTATCCCACCAGTAGGACATTAAGCCGATCCTTAAGCCCTCTGCCCTAATAAGGGTTAACTCCAGCCATGAGCCTGCATTGAAAGAATTCACCTGATACTTCTCAATTACAGGCTTCTGTCTAATTAAAAAACAGATGCTACCGTGGAGATACGTGTTCATGCCAAACTTGACATCTACTCCAATCGTATTATATAGGTCCTTTCCTGCAGCGAATGCAAACGTCAATTCAAGAACATGTTTTATTCCATCCTTTTCAATATACTTCCTCACTATTGGTAAACTTTCTTATTACCTAGTCTCAAAGTGACCCACATGTTATAGACAGAAAGGACATAAAACTATTAGTCAGCCTGCCCATATATTTGTCAGCTACCTCTTTAGGCCAAGCACTGCAGACAAAAAGACATACATTAGAGATATACATTCTAATACAGAGTGGCTCAATCTTGGCACTATTAACATGTGGGGCTAAATAATTCTTAGTCCTGGGGCTGTCCTGTGCATCGTACAGTGTTCAGCAGCATCCCTGGCCTCTACCCTCTAGATGACAGTAACGGTGCTCCCCAAAGTTGTCTCCAGACATAGCCAAAAGTCCTCAGAAGGTAAAATCACCCCCAGGGGATAGACAAATATGTAATTGATGGTTACAGGTTTTTTTTTTAAGAAGTCTTACGAAAGAGGCGCAAACATGGGACTGTGCATGGAGTTAGAGGGCATTTGAACTGTGTTCTAAAGGACGGATATGCATTTCTGGGTAAAGACAATGTTAGGGGGAGGATATTCTAAGCAGAGAGAATGGCATGTGCAAAGGCACAGGGGCATCAGCGAACAGTTTCATGGGAAGCAACAGGTGATGAGGAGGAACTGGGGCTGGCCCCAGTTTAAAAGGGTCTTGTGTGGCTTAGATGCTTGCACGTGAGCCTGGGGATACGGGAAAACAAGGAGATTTTCAGGCTGGGAAGTGTCGTGAGCAGATACATTTTTGGTATGATAGGATGGTGGCAGGGAGGGTGGGGTGAGCAGGTATGGTGGTAATTCAGAAAGAGATGATGGGAGCTTGAATTAAAGCAGTACTGCTTGGGGACAGAAGGAAGAGGCAGGATTTGGGAGCCCTCTCTGAGACAGAACATGCAAAACTCAGACACGGCGGCGGATGGGGGACAAAGAAAGAGAGTGGAGTTGGACATGAACCTGGTGCTTCGGAGTGGATAGGATCCATCTGCGTCAGTCTTGGAGCTGAGGCCTGTTTTTATCCTGGAAACACTCTGGAGTTCGCACCACGTCTGCCTCACAAGGGAAGATGAGGCCCTGGAAATATGTTTACCTTAGGGAATGTTTACATTAAGCCTTCTTCCTCTCTTGCCTTTACACCAGGCTCGTGGGAGGCAGCAGGTGGGAGGAACCTCACCTTTAGGAACTGGGTTAAGGGACTGAGCTTTGTCACCAGCAGCGTCTGGCAGTCCGGTGGCCCTGAGCCTCAGTTTGTCCATTTGCGGTGGAAGGAGAACCCACCCCCTCCCCCGCCCCCACCTCACCAGGATGTGGTGAGTGTGAAGAGGGCAGTTTCTGTGGGTGGCTCAGACCCCCGTAGGTACTTGGCACTTAATGCCTGCAGTTGGCCGGGATTGTGAGTGGTTGTAATCAGGCCTGATGGAAAGGCCCCTGACTCCACCGCGGCCTTGAGCAGCTGCCAACTCCGTGACTGGCCTGCTTTGAGACTTGCCTGCAAATTCTTTTTTTTTTTTTTTTTTTCAGTGTGTCTGGTTCCTGCAAACAGGCTTCCCAAAATCTTCTCGGGCTCCAAGAAGCCCCTTTGGCTGTGCATCCCACTGTCCTTCATGGTCCCCCAGCTCAGAGGGAAGTTGAGACAATCCCAATCCATTTGGCTTCATGCAAACCCTCCCTTCCAACTCCCCCTCACTGCTTCCCAGTTAAGTTAGAGGAAAAGAGCACATGGCTGGGATAGAAGCAGCTTAGAGAGAGGCTAGCCCAGCTGGCCAGTCGTCATGGACTAGGGCCCACTAAGGACCACCTCTCCCAGAGTCTACTCTTCTGGGCAAGGTGTGTGGATGGTACCGGGAGGCAAATGGTGGGTGTGAGTATGTGTGTGCATATGACTGCGCCTTGGTCGGGGGAGTTGAGCTCACTGCCCCTCATTCCCAGGAGCCCCAGCACTGATGGTGATCTCTCTCGGTGCACGGACAAGGGTCTGCTTTGTTAGCTTGCCTGTCTCTTGGTTTCTGATTCACCCCGGGCCACTGCAGCCTGAGCAGGTTCGCAGCTGCTCCGGGATATACTTTCCAGCACATTTAGGACTTGGAAGAGCCCCAGGTTTCAAGAACACATGGTGAGGGGGGAGGGAAGGGGCTCGAATGGAGTCGGAAGGGGAGAAGTGAGCTACTTCTTTCTTGCTTCAAGATGAAGCTCCATTTTCATCATCTGGTGGCAGGAACAGCATCTGAGGACGCCGGATGAATTGCAAACCTGTGCAGGTCGGGGGAGAGGGCAGGCAAGCGGGGGGAGATGGGCAGATTCATTTCACCCTGGCCGAGGTCTTCTGGTGCAGCCCCGGCCCCTCTGACACATGGCTCCTGCTACAGTTACAGTCTCCGCCCAGCCCCAGCCTGCCTGCCCAGAGCCCGTGGGGCTCTCGCCTTCACCAGAAGTCAGCCCCGGGAGCCAGTCTCTGGCTTCCAACCATCAAGGCCAAGGAGCAAGAGAGGAGCTGGAGACTGACTCTCAGATCTGGGGTCCTGGCAGAGCACCAGTGGCCAGTGGGCCTGGTTATACAAATGAGCAGCCTCTCTTCTCTGCATCCTGTTGCTGGTAAGGAGGAAATAGAGACTATCCTGAACAGGGGTGGTACCGTCCCAGCTCTGGCATCACCTCTTTTTCTCCCAGACAGTTAACTGTCTCACAGCAGACAGGCTCTGGGTAACACTGCTGTGCCTACATTCAGCCCATTCAACCCCAGCCATTCATCCATCCATCTAATGTCTGTTCAGGGCCTTCTTAGTGCCAGGCATGGTCCAGGTACTGGCTCTTGCAAGGAACAGAACAAGATCCCTGCCTTCTGGGAGTTTCACTTAAGGGAGAGTCCAGAGGAATAAGTCCACGCATCCAGTGCAGAGTGAAGGGGCTCAGGCAGGACAAGTCCAGATCTGAGACCCTCAGTTCCTCGGAGACACCAAGCGACCTGCTCACTGGACTTCAGACAGCCTCTGTCTCTGCCACCGTCAGTGCTAGCAGTGGAGTGGCTGCTGCTGCTAAGTCACTTCAGTCGTGTCCGACTCTGTGTGACCCCATAGATGGCAGCCACCAGGCTCCCCCGTCCCTGGGATTCTCCAGGCAAGAACACTGGAGTGGGTTGCCATTTCCTTCTCCAAGGCATGAAAGTGAAAAGTGAAAGTGAAGTCGCTCAGTCGTGTCTGACTCTTAGCAACCCCATGGACTGCAGCCTACCAGGCTCCTCCATCCATGGGATTTTCCAGGCAAGAGTACTGGAGTGGGGTGCCATTGGGGCTGTAATCAAAGGACAAGGCACTCACTTGCTCTGTCAAGTAAGGCTGGGTATCCAGGGCCGTTTCCCTGTGTTCATCAGTCATCTCAGTCCGCCAGAGAAGATGATCATAGGGAGGCCCACCTGCCTCCCAGGGTAGTGGCCAGACTCCAGTTGGACTGCACACAGCCCCTTGGCAGTGTATACAGCTCTGATTCTCGTATCTTTCGGCTCCCTCTTTCCCAGTAGGGTAACCGAGGATGACGGTCCATCCCACACGAGCCAGCGTGAGAACAGGGAGGGGATGTGCGCCGCCGGAGCTCGCTGCCCCTCCCCGGCTGACCTCTCTGGGCAGAGCTGCACAGGGCTGGCCTCTGTGCGGGGCTCAGAGCAGCTCCCGGACTCCCAGACAGAGGGCCTTTCTGCACACTTCTGCACAAAGCTCACTCACAGGGCCTATTCAGAAGGCTGAGGGACTGAAAGGACGACCTCTGGGCCTGCCTGGGTGGGTGACGGAGTCAGGCCCCACAGCCCTGCTGCCCTGAAGGGTTGGTAGCTTAGTCACTCAGTCGTGTCCAACTCTCTGCGACCCCATGGACTGTAGCCCACCAGGCTCCTCTGTTCATGGAGATTTTCAAGGCAAGAATACTGGAGTGGGTTGCCACGCCCTCCTCCTGAGGATCTTCCCAACCCAGGGATGGAACCCACGTCTCTCGCATTGCAGGCAGATTCTTTACTGTCTGAGCCACCAGAGAAGGCCAAGAATACTGGAGTGGGTAGCCTATCCCTTCTCCAGGGGATCTTCCCAACCCAGGAATCTAACTCGGGTCTTCTACATTGCAGGTGGATTCTTTACCAGCTAAGCTATCATGGAAGCCCCCTGAGGGGTTTGCTGCTACTGCTAAGTCGCTTCAGTCGTGTTGACTCTGTGTGACCCCGTAGACGGTAGCCCACCAGGCTCCCCCATCCCTGGGACTCTCCAGGCAAGAACACTGGAGTGGGTTGCCATTTCCTTCTCCAATGCATGAAAGGGAAAAGTGAAAGTAAAGTCTCTCCGTCGTATCTGACTCTTAGCGATCCCATGGACTGCAGCCTACCAGGCTCCTCCACCCATGGGATTTTCCAGGCAAGAGTACTGGAGTGGGGTGCCATTGCCTTCTCCGCCTGAGGGGTTTGTCAAGCCCAAAATCTGCATAGACGCCTCAAGGAAGGTACAGAGGGGCCCTGAGTGCCTGGACCCAGCCCCTCTGCTCTGCTAGGCTCCTGTTCCTTCCCAGAGCCTGGGGATTAATTACCACACTCCCCTCAGGGACAGACAAGCTGGGTAGGCAGAGGGTAGAAGACATAGGTTTGAAAAAAGCTAGTTTGTAGCTATTTTATTAGTTTATTTTTATTTATTTTATTAATAGTTGTTAATTTTATTAATGGTTTAGATGGCATGACTAAAACAATAGCAAGTTAGCACAGCCCAGTCACAGTCTTGCCTAGTAAAACTTTCTGGGCAGGTGGCCAGACAAGTTTCCATGTCTGTCTGATAGCCACCAGCCACACATGGCTACAGAGCACTAGAATGTAGCTCGTGTGACTGAGGAACTGAGTTTTTGTTCAGTTCAATTAGTTGAGTCACCTGCGGCTGCCCCAGACTAATTCAGTCAGTTTAGTCACTCAGTCGTGTCCGACTCTTTGCGACCCCATGAACCGCAGCACACCAGGCCTCCCTGTCCATCACCAACTCCTGGAGTTCACCCAAACCCATGTCCATTGAGTTGGTGATGCCATCCAACCATCTTATCCTCTGTCGTCCCTTCTCCTGCCCTCAATCTTTCCCAATATCAGGGTCTTTTCCAATGAGTCAGCTCTTCGCATGAGGTGGCCAAAGTACTGGAGTTTCAGCTTCAACATCAGTCCTTCCAATGGACACCCAGGACTGATTTCCTTTAGGATGGACTGGTTGGACCTCCTTGCAGTCCAAGGGACTCTCAAGAGTCTTCTCCAACACCACAGTTCAAAAGCATCAATTATTCTACGCTCAGCTTTCTTTATAGTCCAACTCTCACATCCATACATGACCACTGGAAAAACCATAGCCTTGACTAGAAGGACCTTTGCTGGCAAAGTAATGTCTCTGCTTTTGAATATGCTGTCTAGGTTGGACATAACTTTCCTTCCAAGGAGTAAGCGTCTTTTAATTTCATGGCTGCAATCACCATCTGATTTTGGAGCCCAGAAAAATCAAGTCAGCCACTGTTTCCACTGTTTCCCCATCTATTTGCCATGAAGTGATGGGACCAAGCTGGAATCAAGATTGCCCGGAGAAATATCAATAACCTCAGATATGCAGATGACACCACCCTTATGGCAGAAAGTGAAGAGGAACTAAAAAGCCTCTTGATGAAAGTGAAAGAGGAGAGTGAAAAAGTTGGCTTAAAGCTCAACATTCAGAAAACGAAGATCATGGCATCTGGTCCCATCACTTCATGGCAAATAGATGGGGAAACCTTGGAAACAGTGTCAGACTTTATTTTTCTGGGCTCCAAAATCACTACAGATGGTGACTGCAGCCATGAAATTATAAGATGCTTACTCCTGGGAAGGAAAGTTATGTCCAACCTAGATAGCATATTCAAAGGCAGAGACATTACTTTGCCAACAAAGGTCCATCTAGTCAAGGCTATGGTTTTTCCTGTGGTCATGTATGGATGTGAGAGTTGGACTGTGAAGAAGGCTGAGCACCGAAGAATTGATGCTTTTGAACTGTGGTGTTGGAGAAGACTCTTGAGAGTCCCTTGGACTGCAAGGAGATCCAGCCAGTCCATTCTGAAGGAGATCAGCCCTGGGATTTCTTTGGAAGGAGTGATGCTAAAGCTGAAACTCCAGTACTTTGGCCACCTCATGCGAAAAGTTGACTCACTGGAAAAAAACTCTGATGCTGGGAGGAATTAGGGGCAGGAGGAAAGGGGACGACAGAGGATGAGATGGCTGGATGGCATCACTGACTCGATGGACGTGAGTCTGAGTGAACTCCGGGAGTTGGTGATGGACAGGGAGGCCTGGCGTGCTGCGATTCATGGGGTCGCAAAGAGTCGGACCTGACTGAGCGACTGAACTGAACTGAACTGATAGGACCAAATGCCATGATCTTAGTTTTCTGAATGTTGAGCTTTAAGCCAAATTTTTCACTCTCCTCTTTCACTTTCATCAAGAGGCTCTTTGGTTCTTCTTCAATTTCTGCCGTAACGGTGGTGTCATCTGCATATCTGAGGTTATTGATATTTCTCCCGGCAATCTTAATTCCAGCTTGTGCTTCTTCCAGCCCAGCATTTCTCATGATGTACTCTGCATGTAAGTTAAATAAGCAGAGTGACAATATACAGCCTTGCCATACTTGTTTCCCTATTTGGAACCAGTCTGTCATTCCATGTCCAATTCTAACTGTTGCTTCCTGACCTGCATACAGTTTTCTCAAGAGGCAGTTCAGGTGGTCTGGTATTTCCATCTCTTTCACAATTTTCCACAGTTTATTGTGATACATACGGTCAAAGGCTTTGGCATAGTCAATAAAGCAGAAATAGATGTTTTTCTGGAACTCTCTTGCTTTTTTGATGATACAGCAGATGTTGGCAATTTGATCCCTGCACTAGGGACATCCCCAGTCAGTCAGGCTGGTCTGCTGGAGAGGGGATGCAGATGCTCCGAAGCCACACAGACCAGGTTCACAGCCTAACTAGAACTTATTGCTGTGCGACCAAAGCATGGAGCTTGGCGTCTCTGACTCAGTTTCCCCATCATTAAATAGATGGTGGTATAATGATATGAAGTGAGCCTGGCGGGAGGAGCCTGAGTAGCCTGACACTCATCGGAAGGGTCCAACTCACAGGCGTGGAGGTGAGCTGGTAGATGCCTCAGTCAGGGTGCATCCTCCCCTGGTAGGGGTTAGTCTGGGGGCTTCAGGCATCCAAGTTCGCAAGGAGGAAACAGATCCAGGCTTCTGCTTCCTAGGTCTGTACTTCACAGCGGGAAGCCTGTGCACAGAAGAAGGTCACCTTTCCACGGGGTGCAAAAGGTTTGACAGAGCAAGTCCAGCAGCCTTGGGACAGGCCGTCAGCCTGGGCCTTCCGCTCTGGGCCCACCTGCTTGATCATCTATGAACAAACATCCTGGACTCTGTTAGCCAGCCTGCCAGATTCAGTTTGGACAGTGATCAGGCTAGGAGGAAGTTTCTCTCCCTGGCCCTCTGCATGCACCTGTGCCAACTTTTCTTCTTCCTGTTGTACCTGAGTCAAACTTACCCCCCTCATGCGCCATCCTGGTAAGAATTTGCTCATCATTTTCCCGAATTAGAGCTGCCTTGCGCTGGTTCAGATGCCTGGTTTCTTTCTGAGATCTGACCACGGTCATTGCAGGACTCTAGGAGCAGGACTGTCAGGCAGTGTGTAAAGGAGAGAGGCTCTGGGCCGGGTGACATGGAGGGGAAGGGCTCCCCAAGCCACCCTCTGAGGGCAGCCTCATCCTCTGCCTTTTCCTATGGGAACCTCTAAGCCAGCATCCCAGAGACCCCAGGCCACCAGGCCCCAGCAAGCCCTGACAGGTCTGTCTTCATGATGCATGGCACAGGGACTTCATCTACATGACAAGGGCTTCTGACCTCCCTCGCTAGTGAGACCAGACAGGAGAATTGGTGAGTACCATGGAGCCTACAGACACAGAGAGAAACAGCCCCTACAGGGCCAAGAGTAGTGAAGTTTCCCCATCACCCCTTCATCTCAGGTATGTCAAGAGTATCTGCTCTACTTCATGATCCTAATTCCTCTACAGAGAGAAGGGGAAAAACTCAACTCCATCTTCAGAGAAGATGAAGGTCCTGCAAGTCACCCAGAGACTCAACATCAACTTTTTCCTTCCCTCCCACCCCACATCCCATCGGGTCATCATCTCCACCACTGGTGCCACCCCCCATTACCATTTTTAAAGTATTTATGAAGTGCCCAGTTTTGTGTGGAGCATACTTGTTATATTGTTCCATTCTGTGTGAAGTTAAGTATCACTATCCCCATTTCACAGATGGAGAAACCGAGGATCAGAAAAGTTACTAACTTATCCAGAACCACACAGCTCCTTTAAGGCTGGAGAGAAGACATGATGCCCAGGCTGTCATTCCCTGTAAAACTGAGCAAGCCGTCAAGAGAGAGAAGCAGAGGGAAGGAAAGCTGGTGGGATGGTCCCTCCTCCATAACGTGCCTCAGAGCTCAGAACAAGGGGTTTGCTGCCAGTGGACATGGTCATGCTGCCTGCAGCGCATGCAGGCAGAGAGCAGAGAGCCGGCAGGGAATACTGCAGACCCAGCTGCAGAAGCAAGCCGAGCCTCTTTCCACAGGCTTTTCCTCCAGGCCAGCCTGTTCCACTGGAAAAACAACCTCCCCTGCCTGGGGACTTGGGGCCGGCTGGGCCACCTTCTGGTCTGTCTTCATTCAGATCGCATTTCTCCTCTCCCTGGGAGGTGGGGGAGGGAGTCCCGCTGGGGAGGGCGAGGGTGAGGCTGAAGTCTTCATCTGTCCCCCTTTAAGCCAAGCAAAGAAAAATAGCTCTTTGCCAAGATCTTTCATCTCAGTCATTTACTCTCGCAGATGTTTTGTGCAATATAAACAAGAAGCAAAGAATGTTGGGGAGGAGAGGAGGGCAAGAGGCGGGCGGGAAGAGAAGGAAGAGTGAATACAGCTTTGAAATCTGGGCCTGAGGAGGGCAGGAAGTGGGTCCTCGGCAGGGTCCCTACTGCCCTCAGAGCGTGGGCAACCTCGGGTCACTGCCCCGGGCCAAATGGAGGGTCACTTCCCAGGGCGTCTTTGAAAGGAGGTTCTAGGGAAGTGGCACTTGGAGTGGGTAGTCTTCCCACACAGCCTCCCCCCACCCCCAGCCTGGGACCTGACTCACACAAAGCAGCTGCTGGGATCTCTGGGCTCAACCTGAACCCGGGCCCTGCTGGGGCACACACCTGCCCACTAGGGCTGCCCATGCGTTGGGCGAGGCCCCCGGGGCAGGGATGCTCAGTTTACTGCCAGAAGTTCTGTCCGCAAGACCGACTGGAGGCAGGGGGCCCACTGTGGGAATCAGGACTTGGTGCACCGGGAAGAGAAAGAATCTTGGGTTGAACTGGGTTGGAGAGGCACATCCTAGAGCAGATCAGGATACAACCCAGGAACTCAGATACCTCTAAGCTCAAAATGCCGTGGGATTCCTACTGATGTCAGTCGCTCTCAAACTAAATGCAAATGCTGAAGAAGGCTAGCAGGAACCCAAAGGGATAAAGCTGAGTGGACCGCCATGACCGAGAGAAGGCCTTTCTACAGGGGGGAGCCACAGCTCGGTATCAGCGAACATTTAAAAGAACCCAGAAATTCAGAGTAAAATCTGTGGGCAGTTTTTTAAAAAAAAAATGCAATAATTTAAAACAAAACAACAGCAAAACTGACTGTTGACCTCATGAAACATGCTTATGGGAAGTTTTAGTTTATGAATCACGAGTTTGAGACATTTGTGAAATGCTGGTTGAATGAATGAATGCTAACTTTCTGTTTACTCCTCCTGCTCTAGACTTAGACTTTCGTGAGAGGAAGGTTGAAAAAAAAAAAAAAAAATCAAGCAGCTTTTATTGGGTACCTACTGACTCGGACTTCCCTGGTGGCTCAGAGGGTAAAGCGTCTGCCTACAATGCAGGAGACCCGGGTTCGATCCCTGGGTTTGGAAGATCTCCTGGAGAAGGAAATGGCAACCTACTCCAGTATTATTGCCTGGAAAATCCCATGGTCTGTGAAGCCTGGTAGGCTACAGTCCATGGGGTCACAAAGAGTCGGACATGACTGAGTGACTTCATGTCACTTCTTCACTGACTGAGTGACTAACGCTTTCACTTTGGCCTTCCTGGATGGCTGAGATGGTAAAGAATCTTAGCCTGCAATGCAGGAGACCTGGGTTCCATTCCTGGGTTGGGAAGATCCCCTGGAGAAGGGAATGGCTACCCACTCCAGTATTTTTGCCTAGTGAATTCCATGGACAGAGGAGCCTGGCAGTCAATAGCCTATAGGGTCACAAAGAGTCAGACATGACTGAGCAACTCATGCTTTCCCTTTTTCACTGTCTTCCCAAGACAGAGATAAAAATTGTGATGGATTCAGAAAATCAGATGACCTGGTCCCAGCCCTCGAGGGTTTACTCTGGGGTTGGGGAGACTGCAGTGACGCAGGCAAAGAGACTGGCCCTTGTCAGTGCTTGCTTGTAATGACATAGAATGTTCAGGGAACAGGGAGAAAGTAGGCACCGCTTCCCAGAGGAGGGAACCTCTCTGGGAAGAACCTCTCTGGGCTGAACCTCGACAAATGGGTGGAACACCCACTCGTTCGGGCTGCTCATGAACTCTGAAACTGGAAGGCTTCTCACCCCACCCAGGACATGGAGAACTGTACAGAATCAGGACCCAGGAGCACAGGAAGAGGAGGTTCCACCTGCTAAGAAAGAGTGGCCACCGCATTATTGGCACCAACCTCCCAACCCCACCCACCCACCACCACTGCCACCAAATTATGGGTAGGATCTTCAAGGAAAAGTTACTGAGGGGGAGGAATGAGCCGTGAACAAGCTGTGGAGAAAGAGTGGCCATTTAGGAAGGACCAAGAGGCAGGCCTGGTGCTCAGCACCTTTGAAGAAGGACAGAGGGGGACAAATTTCACATAAAGGCCCATGAAATTTCTGGGCCTTCATGATTTCCTGACAATGGCCCTAGCTCTAGCTCCTTGCAAGAAATAAAAGGCAAAGGGAACTAAGCGTGGGCTGACCCAGGCTCCACCCATGTTACCCCTGTATGTCTTACAATGCATGCTGCAGCGCGGGAGGCAGACCTGAACTCTGCTCCCCGGCATGGGGCCCGCACCCAAGAGCTGAGTGAATCTTCTGAAGTCTCCCAGCCAGACATGGCCAAGAGGAGGCAAGCCAAGGTCTGCCTGACCCCACAGCCCAGGCTCTTTCCACTCCACTGGGAAAGCCTATATCCCCAGGGTTCTCAGTCACTGGATGTGCTCCATCCCCTAGACCACAGTCAGCGGATGGTCAGTGGGTTGGAAGAGCAGTGTGCAAACATTGCTCATGCGGCTGGGCATTCGGACTCACCAGAAATCCTCTGAAACGATACGGGCGTCCTTTTCACTCTGTGCCTCAGTATCCTCTGCACCAACCTGTGGCCAGAACACCTCCAGGGAGAGCGACCCACAACCTCACTTCCTCCTCTGACTGCCGGCAGGCTGAGCTCCAATTAGCTGGCCTCTCTTTAGACTTCAGAGACATTACTTTGCCAACAAAGATCCGTCTAGTCAAGGCTATGGTTTTTCCAGTGGTCATGTATCAATGTGAGAGTTGGACTATGAAGAAAGCTGAGTGCCGAAGAATTGATGCTTTTGAACTGTGGTGCTGGTGAAGACTCTTGAGAGTCCCTTGGACTGCAAGGAGATCCAACCAGTCCATCCTAAAGGAGATCAGTCCTGGGTGTTCATTGGAAGAACTGATGCTGAAGCTGAAACTCCAATACTTTGGTCACCTCATGCGAAGAGTTGACTCATTGGAAAAGACCCTGATGTTGGGAATGATTGGGGACAGGAGGAGAAGGGGACGACAGAGGATGAGATGATTGGATGGCATCTCCGACTCGATGGACAAGAGTTTAGGTGAACTCCAGGAGTTGGTGATGGACAGGAAGGCCTGGTGTGCTGCGATTCATGGGATCACAAAGAATCAAACACAACTGAGCGACTGAACTGAACTGAATGGGCATGGTGCTTGCATTCTACACAACATGGACAAGGCACCTTGAAGACCCCTCTCTTGTTCTCCCTCTCTCTTATCTGCTGCTCCTTTTCTTTCACATGTGTTCCTCACGTGCCACGCTCTCTGACACCCTCCTCCATCCCCGTGCCTCTCCCCAAATGCAGGGCCATCTGTGCTTCTCCTTTAAAAGTGATCCTGTCTGTGGCCTTCCAGGGCTTCCCTGGTGGCTCAGATGGTAAAGAATCCACCTGCAATGTAGGAGACCTGGGTTTTATCTCTGGGTCAGGAAAATCCCCTAGAGAAAGGAATGGCTACCCACTCCAGTATTCTTGCCTAGAGAATTCCATGGACAGTGGAGCCTGGCAGGCTGAAGTCCATGGGGTCCCAAAGAGGTGGACATGACTGAGTGACTAACATTGTGGCCTTCCAGATGGGATGGACCAGCAAAGGGTCCAGCAAGAGAAATACCTCCCTGTCCTCAATGCTCTTTGTCAATTAATGTCACCTAAAATCACACCAATTTTCTTGCTAATCATGCAGGTCAACTCATGTCAAGTTTACCATCAGCATAAACCCCCAAGTTTTTCACATCCTCCCATCCAAGATGGATAGGTCCATTTATTTAGGCCCCAAGGTTTCAGATATACCTTTAACCCTATTATTTTTTATCCTGTTACAGTTAGCCAAAATTCATCCAAACTATCTATCATTGGGGGGAGGGGCGGATTTTAATTCTTTAATCCAAAGCATGAGCTACTCCTAGCCACTAGTAGATGGTTCTTCCTAGTCTCTGATAGAACTGTTGATACAAAGGCTTTGGGGGAGCTTTGAGACACTGGTGGAACTATCTGTCCAGGCTGACATTCACCTGTTTATCAGCATTTTAAGGCTTCCCTGGTGGCTCAGCTGGTAAAGAATCCACCTGCAACGTGGGAGACCTGGGTTTGATCCCCGGGTTGGGAAGATCCCCTGGAGAAGGGAAAGGATATCCACTCCAGTATTCTGGCCTGGAGAATTCCATGGAGTGTATAGTCCATGGGGTTGCAAAGAGTTGGACACGACTGAGCAACTTTCACTTCATTTCACTTCACTGAGCACATTCCCAGCCACTCTATTTATGCTGTCTTTGCTTCACTGTCCTCAAGAATGCCCTAAGGTCCTTCCTGCCTACTGCAGTGCCATGAGCTCCCAACTCAGGATTCCCATGCCCTCCCTAAAAGGGCAACTGGAAGGCTATCTCTTTTCTTAGTGACCCCATGCTGATTCATAATGGCCAGAATTTTCTTTCTCACATCCTTAGAAGACATTCCTTTACCTGTAGATGAAAGAGATTATCCTTGAACCTCAAAGCAGAAGCTACCCTCAGACAGTCAAACTTGTTATCTCATTGTGGCTGGGCATGTCCATCTGTCCATCTGCTCCTCCAGTTCCCCTCTTCATCCTTCTCCCCTGGCTCTGTGCCCCAGGAGGCTAACTTTGAGGACATCATCACTGGGCACCCTTGCCCTCTGGCTTCAGTTGGGTTCAGCCAATGAGAGGCACCCAGAGAGAGGAAGGCAGGGCAACATCAAGGGTGTATATTCCCCTAGTTCCTCTCCACCAGCCTCTACTTGGCTGTGTCCCTCTACTGTCCCTCTACTCAAGGCCATAGCACCTGTTGGGCAGTTCTCTCCTAAGGAACTTTCTCTCATGCCTCTGTCCCTCTCCCCATAGGTTCTTACTCCTCCTAGCCCTGGAAGGCTTCCCCATACCTAATTAGCTTTCTTTAACCTTACTCAACCTGTAAGTCTTCCCATTTCTAAATTCTCCTCAATTACCCCTTTGGAGTGTGCCATCTGTCTCCTGCCAGGATGCTGATGGATGCACTCCTGTTCTGAATCATGTTGCCCAAAGCCTTAGATAACAGTGTTCAGGTGTGTGGGAGTTTGTGTAGGTGCTGGTGAGAACATTATAGTGGTTAAGTGCACAGAATCTATGGTCTAACCAACTGGGGGTGAATTTTATCTCCACCATTTTCTCATTTTGTGACTATTTCACTTCGTGAACCTCTGCTTTCTCTTCTGCAAAATGGGAACAGGGGCTTCCCTGATAGCTCAGTTGGTAAAGAATCCCCCTGCAATGCAGGAGACCCTGGTTTGATTCCTGGGTCAGGATGATCCACTGGAGAAGGGATAGGCTACCCACTCCAGTATTCTTGGGCTTCCCTTGTAGCTCAGCTGGTAAAGAACCTGCCTGCAATGCGGGAGACCTGGGTTTGATCCCTGTGTTGGGAAGATCCCCTGGAGAAGGGAAAGGATACCCACGCCAGTATTCTGGCCTGGAGAATTTCATGGACTGTATAGTACATGGGGTCACAAAGAGTCAGACACGAGTGAGCGACCTTCACTTTCACTCTCAATCCCTTCTCACAAGCTCATTGCAAGGACTCAATGAGATTATAGTAGTAAAACACTGAGTTTAGCATCAAGTTATAATGCATCACTCTATAAATGAGAGTTATCGTAGATTATTATTAAAAGAAAATCCAACCATTGAGGGTGTTGCTTTGGCAATAGGATCAGCTATCAGTATGCTTCTAGATTTTGCTAGATTTTTTATAGCTACCGGGGAATTTGGACCTCAGGTTATCTGTCCACATGCTACAGGAGAAAGAAAACAAACATTATTGTTGTTATTTTAATAGGTAAAGAAACTGTCGATTCTATTATTAATACTCACTTTCAAGAGAAGTTTTAACAGAATACTCTAGAAGACTGTTTTTAATATTCTATCTAAACTCCTTTCCTACCCCTTCTTGGCATGATCTTAAAGTCCCCCAGTCACAAAGCATGATTCCTACAAGTTTAAACTCCAGAAATGTGATGCCCTTGCAGAGCTCCCCCCACCATCCCATCCTTCCCCAAATGATGTTCTTAACCAAAATAAGGCTCAGAAGAGAGTCTCTTAACTCTGTCCAAAAGCTAAAACCAAGAGAGGACAAAGGTTCTCTGGTCAGTCACATTTCACCCAACTATTTTTAGCTGGCATAGGGTGAAACAAGGTTCCCCAAAGATCTGGGTCCTGTGAAAGCTGGAAGCTCTGCCAAGATGGAGGAATACAGCTCCCCCCGTTGGAAGAGAGAGAACAATTCCCTCCTTCATCGCTTGCTGCCAAGGAGTCTTCCACCTGCTCTGTCTTGCTTACATTTGATCCCATTGGGTTGGTCTGCTTGTTCACTGTTTCAGCCCCAACCTTTGCTACCGAGCTGTCAATTTGTCAATTCATTCTGTGGACTGTCTCATGCCACATTATCCTCCAGCTCTTGTGTTGTAAGCTTGGTGGGTTTCTGAATCTCTATCCCAGTGGAAATGCATGACAAAGTATCCTGGATTCTCAACCTAGACACACTTCTTTTTCCTGATTTCTCTCTCCAAAGAGCCCCAAGCTCTGTCATACCCTTCTCCTTTCAGCCCTTTCCTCCTCGTACTCACATGGATGCATCGAGGACAAGCATCTTCATGCCCAGAGATATCTGCACTTCCACATATTCCTATATGACCTTCCACTCTCTGACCTCCATTGCTGAAATCCCTTGAGTTAAAAAACCAGAGATGTTTCCATGACTTTTAAGGCTTATATTGGCAAGGCTTACAGAGAAGGGAGTGAGGGACCATGCTGAGTTTCTGCCTGACCCCAGATCACCGCTGAGGGCAATGCTATGGGAAGGTGGCCTCCCCACAGGCCTAGGGGCTATCCCATTGGGATGACACCACTGGAGACTCAACGTCCACTCTTCTGTTCCTTCAGTCTTCAGGCAGGATACTGGGCAGACGGAAACTGAGTTTCAAGTTAAAGGAGTGGATAGAACTCCATTCAGTGATTTACGGTCTAGGCCAGGGCTTTCAAAACTGTATAAAGAGCTATTCCTGGCCAAGTTCCTTATTAGTCATATGTGTGAAATGGAAACATCACTTTGTCAGAAATATACTCCCCCACCTCCTCCCCAACTGTGTCTATAATCAGGTTCTGGAAATAGAGCTGGGTGTTGGGAAAGGGACTTAAGGGAAGAACACTTTACTAATAGACCTTGCATCACCCTGGCAGCGGCATTTGCACCAAACACTGATGGAAAGAGATCCTGGGGCAAGAGAAAAAAGGATAAATCAACTTCACGTTGGCATTGTCCTCAGAGGTGCTTTTCCGTAAATGAATAGATTGTGAATGTTTCAGCTTTCTCATTTGTCTTTTTATCTATTCAGCACTCATCTACTCGTCTGGTACCCATGCCCCATTTTCCTCTTGGGGAATCCCACCGTGTCCTCTGTTCTCAATCCATGAGATTCCAGGGCAGCTCAAAATGAAGCACATGATCCAGGCTTAAGCCAATCAGTGCAGTCCATTCTCCTGGGCATAAAGGTTAGTTTAAGAACTAGCAGCTGATCAGTCAAATTCAATTAGATACCTTGAGGTTTTCTCTAGGATTTCCGAGAAAAAGATTCACTCTTTCCCTTAAACCTCAAATCTGGGAGATGTAGGGCCTGGAACTGCGGCTATTTTTCTATCATGTGAAAACAATCTGAGAGATGGAAAGTAATCACGTCCTGACAACATACTCTTTTAAGCCCTGAATCCAGTTGTGTCTGATGCTAGTTCTCATTCCAGATCTTTTGGTTGCAGGGACCATTAGATTTCTCTTTTGCGAAATCAGTTTGAGACAGATTTTCTGTCCCCAGCCTTTGTTAACAGTTGTTTAAAAGAATACATAAGGCTTCAATGGAACTAAAAGAAAAGCAGGAGGGCCGGCACTAGGCCTGTAGTGTGCAAGCACAATCTGTGGCTCAGGTGCACAGACTGAGGTTCGTCACACACTTTAATGTGAGCAAAGCACACCAGGATGTACCCAGACAGGAAGAGGAAGAGCCCCAGACAGGAAGTTCCCCCAGCAAACACCACCTTTTAGAGATGAAATTGCTAAGACACTAGACCATTTCTATTGAGTTCAGTCTGTGTTACACCCCACTTTATATATTTAATGCAATAGTAAATACTACTACTTTAGTAAAACTCCCTCATTTATACCATTTCAACTTATAATTCCCTATAATTTACTCCTTTTCCTTATGAATTCATAAAAAAAAAATGCCTGTTCATCTATGAAATGACTTCTCATTTAATCTCTGCCTTCCCCTCATTGAATTAATCAAAGTTCTTCAGAGAAACAGAGCCAATGGGAAGTAGAGATAGAGATATAAGACAAGAGAGAGGTTGAGAGATTTTTTTCCTAATTGGCAGCAGGTAGCCTGGATTCAGATAAGAGTTGATGTTACAGTCTTGAATCCAAAGGTTAGACACTCAGGCAAAATTTCCACGTTGCAATTTGGAGGCAGAATTCCTTCTTCTTTGGGAAACCTCATCCTTTGTCCTAAAGGCCTTCAACTGATTGGATAAGACCCACCCACGTTATGGAAGGTCATCTACTTTACTTAAAATCAACAGATTGCAAATGTTAATCACATCTTAAAAATACCTTCACAGAAACATCTAGACTAGTGTTTGACCAGATAACCTGGCACCACAGCCTATATAAGTTGACAAATAAAATTAACCATCACACCCAGTTGTAACCAATATTCCCATCAGCTCATCCACATATTAGTGAGAGTTCAGCTCTGGATTCTCAAGCCAATACCAAGGAGGACTCTATACAAATGACATCCTCTTGTTAAAGTTCTATTAGTTCCCAGCATAGAGGAAAATTCATAATGATCACTCAGTTCAGTTCGTATGATTTGCTTTACTATTTCTGTTGCTGTTGAAGTATGTAAATCAGCTCTCATCTATTAAATCTCCCTTGGTTTAGTTTTCACTATTTGCAAAATTTCCCTTCTTAACCACAATCCCAGAAAAGCACTTGAGCCCTGCCCCGCAGATGTGACCACTGTATCCTAGTTGAAGGCAACGAAGGAGCCTTGGGGTGTTGGGGTGAAGCACCTCGAGCAGGAGAAAGCATTTGTCCCATGAGTTCTGTCTGTAGGAGAGCCTGAAGTGAAACAGACACAAAGAAGACATTTCACCTGGCCTGGGTCTAGTAGGGAAATTGACCTTTGGTCCCCATAAGTACGTGTGTGTGCTCAGTCGCTTATGTCCAACTGCTGCGACCTATGGACTATATAGCCCACCAGGCTCCTCTGTCCATGGAATTCCCCAGGCAAGAATACCAGAGTGGGTTGCCATTTTCTCCTCCAGGGGATCTTCTCAAGCCAGGGATCGAACCTATATCTCCTGCATTGCAGGCAGGTTCTTTACCCACTGAGCCACCTGGGAAGCCCTCCCGCCCCTCACAGCCATAAGCACAAGTTACTACAGTTCCATGTGCTTTCAACTGAAGGACTTTGGTCCTGCCTTCTGAAGATCTGGGATACATCTACTTACACTATAAGCCAGGTACTTTTTTTTTATTCTCTTTAGCTACCTGTTCTAGGTCCCATCTTGGCTTCTAGCCCTGATTTATGCCCCAGGATGTCTCCTTGAAGCAACTACCTTCCTTCAAGCATCTATGCCAGGAGGGAATAGTGGTGGGTGATAGCAAGCCCTGTCAGTCCTGCACTGCTACAGCCTCATAAGTTTTTCTGAGGATGTTCTTTAAGCTTCCAAGCCATGGCTGATGATACCAGGTCAAAGCCTCCAGTGATGCCTACTCATCCCAAATCTGATATTTTCCAGCTTCCCTTGCTAGGAAATTGTTAGGTCCCTTGTTAGGGCAAAGCCAGGTGACTGGGTTCCGGCCAAAGAGACATGGGCAGAAATGGTATTAGCCAATTTGACAGGGCCTTAACAGCATCTCCGGGGAAGGCGATGGCACCCCACCCCAGTACTTTTGCCTGGAAAATCCCATGGACGGAGGATCCTGGTAGGCTCCAGTCCATGGGGTCGCTAAGAGTCGGACACGACTGAGCGACTTCACTTTCATTTTTCACTTTCATGCATTGGGGAAGGAAATGGCAACCCACTCCACTGTTCTTGCCTGGAGAATCCCAGGGACGGGGGAGCCTGGTGGGCTTCCTTCTATGGGGCCGCACAGAGTCGGACACGACTGAAGCGACTTAGCAGCAGTAGCAGTAGCAGTAACAGCATCTCAGCAATCCTCCTGTTCGACCTTCCCTGACTACGGCAATCCTGATGTCCCAAGTTTCAGATGGTGTGACAACTGAGATGTGGGGGTGTATTTGTCACTGTAGCCCGTGTTCCTCTGACCCCTGGCCCTCCTCACCTCAGTGAGCCATCTCACAGAGGGAGGGTGTTCCCCAGCATCTCTCTCAACCTCTGATGAAACAAACTTGGACATCTGCTGTGCTGATGGTAGCAGGTCAGGAGCAGCATCTTTGTGTTCTTTGTGTCTACAGTTGCCCAGGATCTGCTCTGTCCAAAATCCCTAAGGAAAGGCACAAATTAGTGAAGTAATTGAACCACAGTAGGTTTTTCTGAAAAAGGCTTTCACAGCTTTGAGCTCGGTTAAGAGGAAAGAGAGAACTTCAGACCCTAAACTGTATGGAACCCTTTCTACTTCAGTTGAAGACATCCTTGCTGGGATCAAAACACAGAGTCTTATCTGTTGAGAATTCCTGCAACTTCAAGTTCCTACATTACAAAAAGCCTACCCTGCCTGCCACGCCATGTGATCCATGAATGAGGGTGGGGCCGCTTGGTATTTTCATACTGTTGGAAACAGTGGCCTTGTTGATCTCAGAGAGTCCCAGATTAAGCTGATTTCGCTATTTTTAATCTCTCCGGAAATAAGCAAAGAAGACAGGCCTAATTGCAAACAGACTGAACTTTACATAGGAAATATGTAGGTCCCCCGAGGCACCTAGAAAGTGTCTAAAACCCTAACAGCCTCCTCGTCTCCCCCACTGCATACTTCCCTCCCCAGAGCACAGAGCACGTAGGCCCTGCACCCAGGGAGGCCTGGTGGGGGCAGGAGGGGTTGGAATCAAGAGTTCAGCTCTGGCCTTGAACTGGCCAAACCAGCCCAGCCAGCCCCTGGGGCCTGAAGGCAGGGGCTCTGCATGAGAAACAGGAAGATATTCTACCCACAACTTGAACCATGGCTTTGGGAAGGCTCTTTGTTTTCCCATCCCCTTTATTTTGGGTTTTTTTGACCCTTCTCTACTCTGTTGCTTGTCAAATTCCAGGCATGGGGAGGATTTCAAACAGCACCATCAAGGCTACAACACGCCCACACACACACACACACACACACACACACACACTGCAATTCCATTTGCCACACAGCCCTGGGATTTGTGGCTAAGTGTGGCCCAGTAAGAGCTTTCTAACCATTCACATGGCCCCTAGCCTTCCCCACAAAGCCAACGTGAGAGTACCAGCCAGAACCCTGGGCCTTGCTGGCAGCTGTGCTGCTGGGTCGCTGCGGGAGGCGGGACAAGGCCCTGTAGCCTGCTGTGCCTCAGTTTCCCTGCCCGTCAGTTTGGACAACCATGACCGCAGCTAATTCAGAACTGTCTGCCTGCTGGTGGGATCAAGCACTGGAGGGGGCTCAGATTTATGGCACGGAAGTCCCAGAATGAGTCAAACAAGAAAGAGACCAAAATGGATTGGGAGCCGAGGGCCCAGAAAGGCAGCCAGAGGAGATTAGACACGCTGCAGAGAGAACCATCCCGATGACTTTATTGAGGGCTCTTGCTCATAAACAGCCAGTGTGTTACGTTAACTTCCATGGAGCAGGCTGATCTTTGCCTAGGATGGGAAGTTTGGGATTGGAGCCATCCGTGGGTCCTGCTGCTGCTGAGGTCACCCCAGGAGCTGGGGCTCTTCCAAAGGAAATCAGCATGGGGCTCCGAGGCTTGGTGAAATGGCTGGACAGATGGACAGTTCTTTGAGTGAGAAAGTCATGGTTACCAGGCAGGGGGAGTGGCAAGTGTCCCCCGTGCTGCACCTCTGCTGGTGGAAGCAAGTCTTGGTTTATGGGACATTTCTGCTGTAAAGCCCTTCTTCCCTTACCTTTGCTTCTTGAGCTCATGAATCCTAATAGTGGGCAGCAGGCCAGGAGCACAGACATGGAAAAGACCCAAGAACTGCTGCCATAGCTCCCACCCCTGGGAGCCCACAGTCCGCGGCCATCCCCAGTCATGACTTTCCCTGTCACATCCTGACCCTTCACGTCTGCTGCCTCTTTACAGCACCCAGCTGGCCCTCCTGGCCACGTGCTCCTCCTCATTTTCCCTTTCACGGGGAGAGCAGCACTGGCAGGTGCCGTCCACCCTCATCTTCCCCTGTTGCTTCAGGCAACAGTGAAACTTGATTCAAGTTTGCCAACGAGACTGCCCAAAGCCACTGTGCTCTTTTGTAGATAGGGGCTCATAAGTATCTCATTTTAGCTCTGAAGACCCTCCTTTCCCTCTTACTGTCTACTTTCAACCAGCCACCCATTTCCCACTCATCTCTGCCGGAAATGCTCCGAGCCAAGCCGAGTCAAGCCAGGCAGCTGTCTGTGGGCTCACAGACCTTCCCAAGATGAGAATCTCTTCTGTGGCTACCAGATTGCACCCTGATGCCAGCCAGCTCCTGGCGTCTTACCACCGGCCCTCCCAAGGTGGTAGTGTGGGGAGACACAGCCCAAACCCTTGATTCAACCTCCTTCCAGTCCAGTTCTGTTGGCAAAATGAAACTCTCTGATGAAGAAAACTCAGCCTGGACTGCCTATGAGGCACCTCTGATAACCAGGCAAACGACTTGTCTTGGATGGGTCCATGCTTGGGGGCTTACTAGTGGACCAGTATAAGGAAGAAGGTAGGAAGAAGAAGTCTAGGGCAAGTGTCAGGTTTGGGGACAAGCCATTCGCTGCTGGCAACATGTCTTTATCTGGAAAACAGCACGCAGGAACTTACAGCAAAAAAGAAGAGTTCAAAGGCCTCCATAGACTTCTCCAGTGTTCCAGTGGTTGAGAGTCTGCCTGCCAATGCAAGAAGCGGGGGTTTAATCCCTGGTCCAGGGGGATTCCATGTGCTGTGGGGCAGCTAGGCCCATGAGCCACCTCTGCTGTGGCTGGAGGGAGTCCAAGCACGGCAGCCAGGATCCAGTGCAACATAAATACTAAAAAATGATTCACCACTGAACTAACCTGAATCTTGGGCCACTGAGGTCACTTGATCTCTCTGGGTTTCAATTACTAGGGAGAAATGGTCACAAAGATCCTTCCAGGTCCCGCAGCTTATTATGCTGGGTGCCAATTGTTCTCAGGACCCAGACCAGTGAGAGGAGATGACAGAAAGAGGGCTTAGTTCTCTGGGTTACTGTCTCTCAGGGCTCTCCTTGCATTTATGGGTTTGGTTCAACCTGAATCTGACTTCAGGATGAGTCTTTGTAATTACAGTGCTCAGTGATTCTGTCCTGTAGCAAGTTCATTTTTGAAGATCTTCTCTACAATTTATTCATTTACTAAACAACAGTAGTTTTTAAAAAATTATTTACTGCACAAAAATAAATTATATATTTTTTTAAAATGAAGCCTTCTATGATGTAACCCCATGCCACCATGGCTCCAGTCTGCTCCAACACACCTTCCCTCATGTGAATTGCATCTTGGTCAGACCTGCAAACCCAACCAACGGCCTGCTCATTCCTGCTCTCTGTCCTTGCTCCTTCCATCGCCTTTGCTCACAATATCTATCTAGATTTTGCCCATCTTCTAAGGCCTTGCTCCAACCCTGTCCTCCCACCAAACCCCTGCTGCTGCTGCTAAGTCACTTCAGCTGTGTCCGACTGTGCGACCCCATAGACGGCAGCCCACCAGGCTCCCCCGTCACTAGATTCTCCAGGCAAGAACACTGGAGTGGGTTGCCATTTCCTTCTCCAATGCATGAAAGTGAAAAGTGAAAGTGAAGTCACTCAGTCGTACCCGACTCTTAGTGACCCCATGGACTGCAGCCTACCAGGCTCCTCTGCCCATGGGATTTTCCAGGCAAGAGTACTGGAGTGGGATGCCATTGCCTTCCCTTACCCTTGGCCAAACCTCAGAGAAGCCTAGAGTCTACACCTTCACCTTCTCCACCCCCAACACTTATTGTCCACCCTACACAATTTACTTCTTTATGGATGACCATCCATATGATCTCTTTCAGATGTGCTGGCCTTTGTCTCTTTGAGTTTGTGTCCCAGAATTCTTGCCTCAAGGACACATCCCCAGTTCTCTGAACACTACAGGGCCTTAGACAATACCTACAGATTTGATTGATTATGCAAAAAGGAATTTAAGTGATCAGAAAGGTGCATAACCTGGAAAAAAAAAAATAGAATGTTCAGTGAAACTGTGAGTGTGGGCCCAGGTGGTCCTGCTTAGGGGAAGTGGTGTAATGGGTTTTCCTTTCTAGGCTGCCCTCTGATAGGCCTAGAATCCCACAGAGGCCCATGGAAGGTGGCGGTTGAGTGAACAGTGATCTGCAACCAAAGGAGACCATAAATGCAAAGGAGAGAGCTGAGCAATGTCAGCTTCACAACTCCAGGTGATGAGAATGGTATTTATAGACTCAGTGACATGTTTGAAGCAGTGAGTCCCAGAGGGTAATATTTTAAGCTGGACATCCTGAGACCCTGACGTTCTGTTTTTATTCTCCTCCCTATCCTTCCCTCCTGTAGCCCCTGGAACTTTCCATGGTTTGGACAAGAGCATGAAACCTCTATTGTTTCTCAATCTTTGCTAGTGCTAGGGAAGGATTTAAAAACTGCTTTGTGGAAGGATGATTAGTGATGAGTGAAAAACATTCTGAGGCCTCAAAAATGACATTTGCCATTACACTGAAACTTCTAGCAGAGAATTTCAAAATAATAGAGAGGGAGGCCTATCTGCCCTTAGAGAACTCCAAGGGCAATGGGGCTGGGAGGAGGAACAGTAAGCCCTTGTTTGTAGATGGACCCATTGGAGCCCAGAGGGTCCAGAGAGTCTAGAGCCACCTATTTTAGAATTTTCTTTCTCTTGAGCACATTTTTATATTGGATAAAATTTTCTGAGGAATCTATAAACAGAGAGTGGGAACCTAAAACTACTCTTTACATGGCTCAGAATACAGATGGAGAAATCGGTGTTTTCCCTCAGAGCAATCTAGAAAGTACTAGCCAAAGGACAAATTACAAACAGCTACACAAGCACTAGGGAAGTCCCACAGATCATAGGGGATGGAAAATAACCATGAGATCATCAGACTCATCTCCCCAGTGACCTGGACAGCCAGGATGCAGCTTCACCATCCCCTTTCTGGGAGCGTTTCACCTTTCTCTTGCTTGGGACTGTGAACAGAGTCCCAGATTCATCGTCCATACACCCCCACCTCCACTCCCAGACAGGCAACGCCTACAACAGAGTTCCTCATGCATAAAAATTAAGTCCAGAATGTTCTCTACGGTGTGGTTTTTATGTTGTTTGTAAACAACAGTGGATGCTTACTCCCCTCCTCCCCCACATGTTGACGAGTTCTATGGATCAGTGAGATCTGGCCAAATTGAAACATCAAGTCCTGCTTAGCCTTTGAGTCTAAAGCCCAACTTTCAGAACAGGAAAAACAGAACAAAACAAAACGTACCTGTTTTCATGCCAAAGAAAGCTGATACCCTGCAACACAGTAAATATATAACACTGATACATGTTATATATGAAAGGTGTTAAGAGAGTAAATCTAAAAATTCTCATCTCAAGAGAAAAATTTTTTTCTATTTCTTTTCTTTATATGAGATGATGGTTGTCTTCTAAATTTACTGTGATAATCATTTCATGATGTATGTAAGTCAAGTTACTAGGCTGTGCGCCTTCAGCTTATACAGTTCAGTTCAGTCGATCAGTCATGTCCAACTCTTTGTGACCCCATGAATTGCAGCACGCCAGGCCTCCCTGTCCACCAGGGCTCCCTGTCCATTGCCAAGCCCCGGAGTTCACTCAAACTCATGTGCATCAAGTCGGTGATGCCATCCAGCCATCTCATCCTCCGTTGTCCCCTTCTCCTCCTGCCCCCAATCCCTCCCAGCATCAGGGTCTTTTCCAGTAAGTCAACTCTTTGCATGAGGTGGCCAGTGCTGTGTGTCAATTATATCTCAAAAAACTAGAAGGGGAAAAAAGCTAATTTTATCCTCTAAATTTAGGTTAGTCAAAGGGTAAAAATGGATTTACTGCTGATGATGATGGAGAGATAAACATGTGAGTTTTGATTTCTTCTCTTTTAAATGAAAGGGAATGTACAGTTGCCAAGAACAAATAAAAACGGCACAAAGAAACAAAAATATTATACATGTGGAGGGGGGCAGAAAAGCACATACCCTCTACCAGGGAAACAAACAAAACTAATGACCTAAAAATAACTTGAAAACTTTTGTTTCTACCAAAGAAAAACATACACATACACACACACACATTTTTTTCCCTCCTAATTACAACAATAATAAATGCCCAATGCAAGAAACTTGGAAAATACACGAAAAAAACACAACGGAAAAACTATTATAGTATTTTGTTGTGTTATCTTACAATATTTCTTTATGAATAGTCAGTCACCTATATATTAACAGTATAATATATATTAATGCTATGTCAAAGCTATGGCTTTTCTTGTAGTCATGTATGGACATGAGAGTGGTATCATAAAGAAGGCTGAATGATTGATGCCTTCTAACTGTGCAGTGCTGGAGAAGATTCTTGAGAGTCCCTTGGACAGCAAGGAGATCAAACTAGTCAATACTAAAGGAAATTAGCCCTGAATTTTCATTGGAAGAACTGATGCTGAAGATGAAGCTCCAATGTTTTGGCCACCTGATGCGAAGAGTCAACTCATTGGAAAAGACTCAGATGCTGGGAAAGATCGAGGACAGGAGTAGAAGGGAGTGACAGAGGATGAGATGGTTGGATGGCATCACTGACTCAACAAACATGAGTTTGAGCAAACTCCAGGAGGTAGTGAAGGACAGGGAAGCCTGGAGTGCTGCAGTCCATGGAGTCACAAAGAGTCAGACATGACTTGGCCACTGAACAACATTATACTAATGCATAGTATATATTATAGGACTTCCTTGGTGGCCCAGTGGTTAGGAGTCTACACTTCCACTGCAGGGAGTGTAGTTATACAATATATAATATATATTATGTTATCTTATATATTACATAATATATAGTTATCTAAATGAAGGCTATAGAATTCTTTACATATAAAATATTCATTCATTCATATATGAATTTCAAATAAAATGTTAAGAAATTCTCAGTTAAGGTAGCATATGTTAATTATAGAAATCAGAAATAAGCTTTAGCGGAAAGAGATGAAAATTATTTCCCTCACATGCGAAAGTCCACTTTCATTTGCTGTATATGCCCTTCTCACTTATTTTAAATATACATCCATAAGTGTAATAAGAAATGATATGTCAAAGCCTACAGAAGCAGCATGGTGACGACTGATATGCCAGGCGATATCGGTGAACCTCCTAAACCATGGCATCGTCCTTTCCCCATGAGTTATCTGCTGCTATGGCTTCTTCTTGTGGAGGGGACGCCGTCCTTGATAATGGGCCCCTGATCGGCCTGCAGGGCCCACGATGACTCTTGAGGAATCCTGAATGGTAAAGTCTTCCTTTTCCATAACAGGAGCAGAGCCAGGAAGTCTGATAACAGAACTTAGAGTAAGCTACAGCGGAGAGAAGACAGGCGGCAGTCTGAGGAGAGTTCTGCAGCACAGTGGGGGCAGCAGAAAGCTCTTCCGGGTCAGGAGGAGAAACTGAGGAGGGCGAGGAAGAGGGGGCAGTTAGACTAGCCAGGCCTCTCCTGCTCCCATTCCTTGAGGTCGGATCTTGAGGATTGGGGTTTTTCAACATCTAGAGGGACTTTCTAAATAGTCACCCAGTCATGTCCAAGCCCGCCAGGCTCCTCTGTCCATGGAATTCTCCAGGCATGAATACTGGAGTGAGTGGCCATTTCCTTCTCCAGGGGATCTTCCCGATCCAGGGATCAAACCTAGGTATCCTGCATTGCACGTGGATTCTTTACCATCTGAGCCACAAAGGAAGCCCTGGGGGAAATTCAGGGGGATCTAAAAACGTCTGAGTTGGGTCTTGCATTTCTGAGATATTGTTTGAGGAGATGCCAAGTCTCTTGGGTTTGCCTGGCACAGATCCTGCAAGGGGCCCAGGGGTGAGTTAGAAGTGACCGCAGAACGCGGCACGGGTCGTGGGACATCGGCATGAGTCGCACAGCTTGCTTGGGTGTCTCGGGGATTCCAGATGCCCCCAGGGCCCAGCACAGTAGCAGAAGCATGAAGAACAGGCCTGGGGTTAAGACCAAGAGGCCACAGTGGTCTCAGCCCTCCACCCTAAGTCAAGGCAGCAGGTGTATGGTGAATACACTAACTTTCAAATGCAGTTCAATTTAAGGGCCTTATATTGAGTTATCACCTTACACAAGGAAGGCACAGATAAGGCTTCCCCTCAAAGAGCTTAGTATTTGGAGAATTGAACTGGTTCTATACCATCATAGTACTAAAAGTTACTACCATGTTACTAAAAGGAATTGAACTGGTTCTATACCATCATAGTACTAAAAGTTACTACCATGTTACTAAAAGTTAGATTAAGGCAGGTGCTGGAAGGAACAATGGACCAGTTCCGCAGTTGCTCTTGCTCCTGCGCTGGGCTGTTGGCCTCATCCTCATGGTTCCCTCATCCCGTTTCTATGACCTCTGTGCTCTCCCGCACGCTCCCTGAGCCCAGCTCCTTCTCCTTCTCTTCCACCCCTGCTCCCGTGAATCTCGGAGCGCTCATGGCAGTAGCCAACATGAGGGGGACAGGCTACAACGAGAAGTCAGAAAAATGGCACCAGAATAATAACTGGGCTAGAAAATGGATAGTAACAATTACTATGACTCATCACTTATAATTAGTCTTGCTACGCACCCGGCACTGGTTGAAATGCTTTTCCTACACATTTTGAACTCATACATTTGTGCTAACTCATACATTAACTCGTATGTCAGATATACAGGCTCAGACATCTGTGTAAAAACCTATGAGGGAAATGTGACTGCGAGTCTTCCTTTTAGGGATAAAAGAGACATGGCACAGACAGGTTACAGTGACTTACCCAGGGTCACACAGTGAGTAAATGAAAACTAGAGCCCCTCCTGGCAGGCCGACTCTAGATCCTCACGGTGGGTAATGTTTGGGGACACTGACGTCCCTGAGTTAGAACAAGGGACAGGGCTGCATGTAGTCGGTGAAGGCAGGCTGTCCCACAGAGGTCCCAGGCACTCTAAAACTATCCATAAACTTTCAGAAGAACTCTCAGGAAGAAGTGGGTTTAGGGTGCTTGAGGCTCTTACCTGGCCGGTCTGAGACCCGGGGAGATTAGGGCTGCAGGGCCCACAGGTGCAGAGGCAGCTGTGGGAGAGTGGAGTTTGCACTGCGATGCACACTCTCAGGGATACAGTCAGCATCCAGGGAGGCATATGTGCTCACATCTGCACAGGCGTTTCTGGGGCAAGGCAGGCTGGCAAGCCGCCTGCTGAAGAATGCGGCAAGGGAAGGCACCCTTTGTCTCGTTCCCATGGCTTTTGAGCAAAAAGCCCAGAGTGCTTTGCAGGTGCTCTTCCATGTGCTTGGCACCTGAGCCTCACTGATTGGCTGACTTGCCTCTTGGCCCAGCATCCAGGAACTGTGTCTCCACTTGCAGACAGGCTGGTGGGAGGTCAGCATCTACCAGGGGAGCCCAGTTCTTCCTGAAGGAGCACATCTCGAAGGAGCCCAGTGGGCTTGCTGCAGTGAGTGGTCCCCTGAGCACCCAGACCCAGAGGCCCCAGGGGTTCATAACAAACGGGCCTGTGAGACCAGCTGTGTCTTTTTCAGTGCTTTATCTCACTCAGCCTTGGCAGTTTCCAGGGCAGGAGCCAAGCATGCTCATCCCAGTGTCACAGATGAGGAAACTGAGGCTCAAAGTCAAAGCTAAAAAATGACATTTCAGGAACCTCAAATGAAGTCTCCTGGCCCCTGCACCATACCATCTTCATGTATATCTTCACATATACCATACAGTCCTGAGCACCCACACCGCTTAAAACACCAAACACAACAAGGAGCTTTGGCCATAAATTGGCCTGCCACTGGGAACCATTCCAGGGTGCAAATTTAGGCCTCCTAAGTGACAGGTCCTGTACACTTATTATCTCATCTAAACCGACTCTTGCTACAAACTCGTGAATTAGGCATTATCATCCCCATTTGGTAAGTTAAAAACGAACAACAAAACTTCAAAAGGTGATCCAGTGGATAAGAATCCACCTGCCAATGCAGAAGACACAGGTTCGATCCCTGATCCAGGAAGATCCCACATGCTAAGGAGCAACTAAGCCCACGGGCTACAACTATTGAGCCTGTGCTCTAGAGCCCAAGAGCCGCAACTACTGAAGCCCGCATGCCCTGGAGCCCATGTTTCGCAACAGGAGAGGTCACCATAAAGAAGAAACCTGTACACCACCACAAAGAGTAGCCCCTGCTTGCGGCAACTAGAGAAAGCCTGTGTGTAGCAGCAAAGCCCCAGCGCAGCCAAAAATAAATAAATACAGTTTTTAAAAGACTATAGACCAGTCTTTCTCCTTAAAAAAAAAAAAAAAAAAAAAAAAAACCTTCAAAAGATAAATGTTACCAAAGTCACATAAACAACTAGTTTGGGTTTTTAATCCAGGTGTGTCTGATCCCAAGAGAGTGAAAGTGTTAGGCACTCAGTGTGTCAGACTCTTTGCAACCCCATGGACTATAGCCCACCAGGCTCATCTGTCCATGGAATTCGCTAGGCCAGAATACTGGAGTAGGTTGCCGTTCTCTTCTCCAGGGTATCTTCCTGACCAGGGATTGAATCTGGGTGTCCTGCATTGCAAGCAGATTCCTTACTGTCTGAGCCACCACAGAAGCCCCAACACCAAAGTCTGCACTATTTCTCTTTCTTCATCAAGTACCAGCTTAGCCATCTATGTAGAAAGAAAAACCTTGGGCCAATAAAGTAACCATCTGTAGTCTCAGTTTCCCATCTGTAAAATGGATAGGATGCTGAGAACTAAGTTATCTATTACCTCACAGTTCTGTTCCAGTGGTCACATGAACTCATGAATAAGAAAGGCCTTTCGAACTTTAAGGTGGTGTGAATAAATGGTATTAATCTTCACTGTGAATTTAGAAGTTATCATGGCTTTTCTGTTCTCTAACCTTATTGGTATCCAATAGTACACTTCAACTTAGCCTATCTAGTTTATTTCCTGCATTTCTGTTCTGATGGGCTACTCTCTGCTGCTGGTTCTGAATTGTATCATCTATGTTGATCTCTTCCACTCTGTCCTTCAGACATGCCCCTTACTGCTGAGTCGCTGGTATTCTACAATGATCTTACTTCTGGGACCCCAAGGAAACAATTCATATGCCCTCCTTTCTAGTAGCGTGATGGTTTTTCCAATAGTCATGTACGGATGTGAGAGTTGGACTATAAAGAAAGCTGAGTGCCAAAGAATTGATCTTTTGAACTGTGGTGTTGAAGAAAACTCTTGAGAGTCCCTTGGACTGCAAGGAGATCCAACCAGCCCATCCTAAAGCATATCAGTCCTGGGTATTCATTGGAAGGACTGATGTTGAAGCTGAAACTCCAATACTTTGGCCACCTGATGTGAAGAGCTGACTCATTTGAAAAGACCCTGATACTGGGAAAGATTGAGGGCAGGAGGAGAAGGGGACGACAGAGGATGGGACGGTTGAATGGCATCACCAACTCAATGGACATGGGTTTGGGTGGACTCTGGCAGTTGGTGATGGTCAGGGAGGCCTGGCTTGCTGTGGTTCATGAGGTCGCAAAGAGTTGGACATGACTGAGCAACTGAACTGACTGAACTGAACTGACAGTCACTGTTTCACCATCGGTTTCCGACACGGAGAACTGACATGGAATGTTGGTTGATAATCACACTTACAAGCATCAGTAAGTCAAAAGTGAAACAACAAGGATGCATCCAAGAACTTCACTCATTTGTCAACATCAGGAGTGATTTCTTTGCTGAACTGGATAGTTGTTTTTGAATACTGGAAAAAAATTGCCTTGATTTTTTTGAGTCCTTCACCATGTCACTGCTACAGAGACAACATACTTTTATGCTTATTCTACCTTCTAAGCATTTTCTCTATCACTTTCTTAAGTCTGGACAATCAACAGATCAATATATCAAGCCCCCGTTTGTAGAGTGTGCCAGTTTCTGTGGCACAAATAGGTTCCCTATGTCTGATTCCCAGCTACCCAATGTGGTGCCACTAAAGGTGAATTCAGGAAGAGAAGCACAGGGGCATAGCACTATGTACTCCACTACGTCCATGGAAAGGCAAATAACTCCAGAGCATGGATAATAGCAAAGGGCAGCAAAATAATTAGGACGTGATCTGTCTTTAGTATTGATTACCTTTGTTTTTAATATTAATTTAAGTTTATAAAATGTAATTTACCTGTAATGGCTGTGTTGAACAAGCAGCTCACGAAATTCCTGAAAATTTAACAATCAGTCAATGGAAGCCAGCTCCAGTACATCATTGTCCCTTCCCTCCTTCCTGTCAGCCTCTCCGGGCTTCATGACATCTGATGGCCACACCCTTCATTAAATAGCTCCAGCTAGCCCAGGTCCACAGGAATTAAGAGAACGTCACTCAGTGCTCAGCTTCTCTAAACAAGCAATGTCCACGGCTTCAGTCCAATGAAGTGACTTAATAATCTGTTTCCTTCAATAAACTGTGATTTCTGAACTTAATTCAGATACCTGAGCATCACTGTAAGCTGAGAATGAGGCCCAAAGGCGTTCATGATGTAATATACCAGGTTTAAACTTGGCAAGTGGATGACATTGTGAGAAATGGATTTTCTTAGGCTGATTTTAGGAGTCTGGGGTGTTTTTTTAAGAGTTAAGCCAAGGCAAAAAATAACCCTTGCAACACATCACTTCACAGCTGGTCAGCCTGGGAGAAACTATTCTGGGATATCCAAGCTAAGGTGCCTCTTTAAACTCCAGGCAAACTGAAATCAGGATGTGGGGTTTCTATTCTTGTCTCAAGAATTTGCTATGACATGCCTGGCCAGTTAGTGCCCTGGCTGGTGCCTCAGTTTATCCTCTGGTGAAATCAAGTCAACTGCCTTAGCTGAGGTTATTGAGGGAAGTGAAAAACGTTGTTTCCAAAGGGTGTGGAGCATCCACACAAGGGGTTCTTAATCTATGGAGAATTTAGAAGGAGCTAAGTTTTAGATGAAATCTTTTAAGAAATGACAAGTGAGCAAGGTCTAACAGAGAGGAACACAAAAAGCAATAGAAAGTAAAGGAGGAGGTGAGCCTTCAAACAACGTCTGGAAAAAATATTGGACCAGGCGTTAGAGGAACCTAAGTCCATATTCACTTCACCAGGACAGAGTCTGTGCAAAGGATGAGTTAACTACCAAAGAAAAAGCAGCCAAGATGGGGCTAGTAGTGCCTTTTGTTTGGATTTGAGATAGTTTCCTAAGTAGAAATGGAATGTGATCAAAGTTATATTAATAATTCTAACTGCGTGGAAGATGACCGTGGAGTGGGTAAACTTGAAAGCAATACCATCCTGGAAATACCCCTGGAATACCTGTGACCTGATGTGTGCAAGCTCACTCACTCATGGGATTTGACTCTTTGTGACCCCATGGACTGTAGCCTATCAGGCTCCTCTGTCCATGGAATTTCCCAGGCAAGAATATTGGAGCATGTTGCCATTTCCTACTCCAGGAGATTTTCCCAACCGGGGGATCAAACCCCCTTCTCCTACATCTCCTGCATTGGCAGACAGATTCTTACCCACTGAGCCACCTGGGATGCCCCACCTGTGACCTGGGCCCCTATGTAAATAACCTCTCTACTGTTCATCACCTGGCACTGTAATTCTCAGAGAACGAGAATCTCCCCTTTACTGAGAGCCTGACTCAGCCCTTTAGAAGGAGAAGAACTAGGACTGATCACTATGTATTTCTGTCCAGTTCTCCCCATGCCTTGGAATTCTGCCATCTCACTCTTTTCACCAGCAACTCAGAGGAGAGGGGACCCTATTCCTAATTTTAACACAGAAGCCACTGAGACTTACATTAAGTGACTTGCCCCAGATCACACTTAGGCTTGATCCATCACTCAACCACAAATCTAGCACCTCATCTACACCAAGCTGTCTCTACCAAATCCAACCTGCTAGTCAGCTTTTCCCTCCATAGGCCAGACACATTCTGAAATAAAAAGCCGACTGAACTGAACGGCTAGTTCCAGTTGTCAAACACTATAAGTTAGAGAGTTTCTTCCAAAACTTCTACGGGAAGTCCAAGGATTCTGAAATCCAAAGCCAGCCAAATCTGGATTTCCTCTACAAAGAGACTGTCCCTCCCCACGAAGAACATACCCTTCCCCATTAAGCTCGTTCCATGTTTCCTAATAACTTTTGCTTACACCACAAAATTGTCATAGATTATGGAAACACAAAGGCCTTGGGAAAAAAATGTCCCGAGGCCCCTGGAAGTCATTATTTTTTCCTTTAGCAATTGCTGAGTTAAGCAGTAAAAATATGGTTTCCATCTTGCACGCACACACACACACACACACACACTCACACATACACATTCACACAGCCGATCTGCTGGACATATGTTCAGAAGAAAGCGGGGACGTGTGGGTGGGAGAAGATTCACATGTCGTGAGTCAAGAGCTTGAACATTTGAAAAGAAAAAGTGGGAGAGGGTGGGGAGTTTGCAGCCCTGGAAAGGGACTATCCAAAGGATTTATTGCCTTTGAGCATCTCACAAGGCATTTTTTTTTATAAAAATCTGTAACTTATGGCTTTTTTTTTTCCTGTATAGGGTAGTAAACAAGAGCTCTGAAAGGGGAAGGAAACCAGGAGAAAGCCAGCTCCATTAGTCACGCAGCTGCATATCCTGTCACAAAGGACCCCAGTTGAGTAATCGCCCAAAATATGCCTGTTATTTTTTTTTTCTGTCAGAAAAAAAAATGGGGCCTGCCAAAATGTACTGTAAAAAAAAAAAAAAGAAAAAAATCTGGTCTCTCAGCCCCAGAGAGGGAAAGGAAAAGAAAGAAGAAACAAGCGTAACTTCTCAGCACTCCTCTAACCCTCTCCCCAACCTATCTTTAAAAGAAAAGGCCTTCAGATTCTCCACAACGATGGAGCCGGCTTGAAAAGAGCTGGGTCTGTGAGATGTTCCAGGTCTCCGAGTCCAGGCGGTTATGCTGAGACCTTAGAAAGAAGAGGGAAGATAGGAGAGGGGAGGAAGAGGACAGGGACATTGAAGCAGGCCTTTGATGGACTAAGGGGGTGAGCTAAGTGGCCCACAGAGAACCTGTGGTGACCCACACCAGTTTCATGAGCGTGCCATGGGCCCAGCCAGTGGCCAAGCAAGCTACAGAAGCTTTTCTGATGGCCTCAGCAAAACCACCCTTGTCTCCAGCCTCCAATGTGCCCTAGGCTATGTGGGCCACAGAATGAACAACAAGAATTTGTGTGGCAGGACTCTGACTCTGGGGAAGTCTGCAGAACAGGGGCTAGGGAAGGACCAGAGCTGCCTATGATCTCAGGAATTTTCCTGGACTGGTTTTTCAAAACCCCTGGAGGCAAGGCTCCTGGTGGGGCAAACGGAGGCACAGCAAACCAAGATGTTCTAAAGCCTGGCTTAGTCTCTGGACCTCTGTGTCAACGCCCTTGGTCCCTGGGTTCTCAGGACCAGGACACAAAGGATGGTCAGTCCAAGCACAGGGCACTCTTGGAAAGTCACAGTTTCCCTCCTGTTCACATTCTGATCCATCAGCGTTGTCCACTAGGAATGGGCTTTCTGAACCCAGTTGACCAAAAGAAAAAAGAGCAGCTGAAAGTCTTCTGCTCAGGAAAGAGAACAGAGGCCTACAGGGGAGGAACAGACTGTTGTACTGCTTTTGCTCTGGGCTCTCTAGAGGAGAGCCCAGCCCTGCCTCAGCCCCACAGGGCCAGGCTGGGAGGAGACCCTTTCCAGGAGCACCTCTAGCGACCTGGGTCCTAATTTGGCTGCTTGGCAATTTAGGGCCAAGGGAACTTCAACTCCAAGGACCACATCAATCCCCAGGCCAACTGCTGCAGGAACGCCCTGATGTTACTAAAATCAGCACTTCAGGTCTTTGAGCCCTGCCCTTTCTGTCCAAGACACAGTCTCAAAGCCAGTCGTAAGGTTTGATATCCAACCCTGACCACTGCTTCCCCTGGGTGAGCTGACACCTAAAGCCGTTCAAAGGATGCAGCAGTATCCTTCAGAGGACCAGCCTGTGAGGGGTAGGGGCAGATTTTCCTCCCCAGAGTCACTGCTGGTTTGCTGTGGAATTTCAGGCAATTCAATTGAACTCTGTGACTATTTGTCCCTCCCTTAGAGACTCAATATGCCAGCAAATTTGGAAAACTCAGCAGTGGCCACAAGATTGAAAAAGGTCAGTTTTCATCCCAATCCCAAAGAAAGGCAATGCCAAAGAATGCTCAAACTACCGCACAATTGCACTCATCTCACACGCTAGTAAAGTAATGCTCAAAATTCTCCAAGCCAGGCTTCAGCAATATGTGAACCGTGAACTTCCTGATGTTCAAGCTGGTTTTAGAAAAGGCAGAGGAACCAGAGATCAAATTGCCAACATCCGCTGGATCATGGAAAAAGCAAGAGAGTTCCAGAAAAACATCTATTTCTGCTTTATTGACTATGCCAAAGCCTTTGACTGTGTAGATCACAATAAACTATGGAAAATTCTGAAAGAGATGGGAATACCAGACCACCTGATCTGCCTCTTAAGAAATCTGTATGCAGGTCAGGAAGCAACAGTTAGAACTGGTCATGGAACAACAGACTGGTTCCAAATAGGAAAAGGAGTACGTCAAGGCTGCATATTGTCACCATGTTTATTTAACTTATATGCAGAGTACATCATGAGAAATGCTGGACTGGAAGAAACACAAGTTGGAATCAAGATTGCTGGGAGAAATATCAATAACCTCAGATATGCAGATGACACCACCCTTATGGCAGAAAGTGAAGAGGGGCTAAAAAGCCTCTTGATGAAAGTGAAAGTGGAGAGTGAAAAGGTTGGCTTAAAGCTCAACATTCAGAAAACGAAGATCATGGCATCTGGTCCCATCACTTCATGGGAAATAGATGGGGAAACAGTGGAAACAGTGTCAGACTTTATTTTTCTGGGCTCCAAAATCACTGCAGATGGTGACTGCAGCCATGAAATTAAAAGACGCTTACTCCTTGGAAGGAAAGTTATGACCAACCTAGATAGCATATTCAAAAGCAGAGACATTACTTTACCAACAAAGGTTCGCCTAGTCAAGGCTATGGTCTTTCCTGTGGTCATGTATGGATGTGAGAGCTGGACTGTGAAGAAGGCTGAGCGCCGAAGAATTGATGCTTTTGAACTGTGGTGTTGGAGAAGACTCTTGAGAGTCCCTTGGACTGCAAGAAGATCCAACCAGTCCATTCTGAAGGAGATCAATCCTGGGATTTCTTTAGAAGGAATGATGCTAAAGCTGAAACTCCAGTATTTTGGCCACCTCATGCGAAGAGTTGACTCATTGGAGAAGACTCTGATGCTGAGAGGGATTGAGGGCAGGAGGAGAAGGGGATGACAGAGGATGAGATGGCTGGATGGCATCACTGACTTGATGGGTGTGAGTCTGGGTGACCTCCGGGAGCTGGTGATGGACAGGGAGGCCTGGCGTGCTGCGGTTCATGGGGTCGCGAAGAGTCGGACACGACTGAGCGACTGATCTGATCTGATCTAGAGACCTATCAACTATTAGTCAGAGCCTCTATATGCCTGCAATATGCAAGATGCTGGGAATTCCAAGGTGGAGAACACGGATTTAGTCTTTTTCTTCTTGTGAAACCTGGGCAACCTTTTCTGCATCTGCTGCAGCAGGTGATTTCTTGAGTTTCCAGAAATCTGCTCCTTGGCTGGGTGACTCTGTGGGTTGAGGGATGGGATTTTGTTGTTGTTCAGTGGTTAAGTCATGTTCGACTCTTTGTGACCCCATGGACTGCAGCATGCCAGGCTTCCCTGTCCTTCACTATCTCCCAGAGTTTGCTCAAACTCATGTCCATTGAGTCAGTGATGCCATCAGACCATCTCATCCTATGTTGCCCCCTTCTCCTCCTGCCCTCAATCTTTCCTAGCATCAAGGTCTTTTCCAATGAGTCAGCTCTTAGCATCAGGTGGCCAAAGTATTGGAGCTTCATCTTCAGCATCAGTCTTTCCAATGAATACTCAGAGTTGATTTCCTTTAGGTGTGATCTCCTTGCTCTGCAAGGGTCTCTCTAGAGTTCTCCAGCACCACAATTCAAAAGCATCAATTCTTCGGCATTCAGCCTTCTTAATAGTGCAACTGTCACATCTGTACATGACTACCTTTGCTGGCAAAGTGATCTCTCTGCTCCAAAGGGATGGAATAGGAGCAAATACAACAAAAAATAAATGCACCGAAATGTTTAAAAGGGCAGACACTAATACTAGCATTTCCAAAATGCTTCTGGACAGAGGACAGCCCCTTAGCCACCTGCATGCTTGCATGCTAAGTTGCTTCACTCATGTCCAACTCTTTGCAACCTTATGGACAGTAGCCTACCAGGCTCCTCTGTCCATGGGATTCTCCAGGCGAGAATACTGGAGTAGGTTGCCATTTCCTATTCCAGGGGATCTTCCTGATCGAGGGATCAAACCCGTGTCTCTTATGTCTTCTGAAGTGGGAGGCAGGTTCTTTACCACTAGGACCACTTGGGAAGCCCCTTGACCACAGTGAAAATTCTAGCAAGGCAGTTGGAATCCCCTCCATTAGACATTCCAGCTCATTGGCACACGGAAAGGACCGTGGTGGCTTAAAGATGCACAAACCATGTTGATGGTGATACGGACAAGCTAGCCCACATCAAGCCCTGGTTCCTGGACTGAGATGCGGGGACCCTACTTTAGAGGCAGAAACCTGCTTTACAGGCAGGAAGTGCCTGAGGGCCGCTGTTTTCCTCAAGGCTCAGCTCCTTCTTAAGGCCGGTCCTTCATGTAAACCAAGAATTGAAATCAGAAACTTCAGCACAGGACTGTTGACTAATACTCCGTTAGTTGTCAGGCCAGGCATGCAAACACAGGGAGGATGTTCTCGTGCCCTGAATTGCAAGTGAATGAGGTCTCTGGAGGTGCCCACCGCCCCCCACGGATTTCCCTTTGTGGTGACAGTGACATCTGAGTCACTGAGCGTGGGGCCGCCAGGTAGCTTCACCCCTTCCCGTCTCTCTGCCCCGGAAGGGGGCTGGGGGCAGGTCCTTGCAGCAGAGGAGCCTCCGCTTCCTTCCAGCTCCTGACAACAACGCTTCTCAGCCGCGCCAGGCCTTGCAGCTTTGCAAGCCTGCGGTTGACAGGCACCCAGGTGATGAGGTCTTTCTCAGCCTATTCTTCTCTCACTAGCCTTTTGATGTTTCTAAGTTGACAAAAGTCAGCATCTTCCAGGCAGTGGGGAACAAGTTTGCCAGGTACACCTTCCAAGCAGCTGATTAAGACACAAGACAGTCTCTGGTAAGAGGAGAGTCTCAAGGAGCTGTTGAAATGACTCAACTAACTCAACCCCGTCCTTTGGGGAACTCTATCCTGTCAGCCAAAGGACTTCAACAGAGGATGCAGCTGGAGAGCCAAAAGGGAAAAGCTCTAAGTAACACACACACACCCCCCAAATGAGGTGAGAGATGGGAGGGGGGTATCTCTTTTACCTGCCAGGGCCGAGGAGTCCTGTGCTCCAGTATTATGCTTGGGAATCGAGCCCAGCAACATCGGTCCGTCATGCTGGTGAGAAGCGAGCAGGCTCCCAAGGCCCTCAGAGTCCGCTCAGCAGCCTATGCCGTGGTGCCCTCAGCCCTGATGTTGGGGGATAATGTAACCAGAGCCTTCGAGTGTATGAAGAGTCAGGGCCTGACAAAGCACTTACTGACCGAGGAAAAATTAACTTCAGGTGCAGCAGGAAAGGTCTGGTACCAAGAATGTCTGGGGTTTCGAGACACTGGAAAAGATTGCCTAACACTGCAATGGGCTCCCTTCCCTGGAAATATCTGGAAATAGGATAAGTACTCTCCAATCCTGAATAGGTCAGCCTTGCCTTGAGGTGAGGAGATGGTTACATTGACCCACGGAGAGAGCTTGCCAGGAACTTTGAGTCTTTAAGATGGTACATTTTCATACCAAAAAAAAAAAAAAAGTTTTTGTTGTGGTAACATAGACATAACATTAAATTCACCATCTTAAACCACTTTAAAATTTACAGTTCAGTGGCATTCACATTGTTGCACCAATCACCTACAGAAATTCTTCATCTTTCCAAGCTGAAGCTCTGCACCCATTAAGCACTATCTCACCATTCTCTCTCTCGCCAGGCCCTGGCAGCCACCATTCTAAGTTCTGTCTCTATGAATCTGATTATTACAGGTACCTCATATTAGTGGAATCACATACAATATTTGTCATTTTTATGTGACTGGCTTATTTCACTTGGCATAATATCTTCATTTCAGCCACGCTGTAGCGTGTGTCAGAACTACATTCCTTTTAAAGGATGAATAATATTCCATTGTGTGTATATGTCACACTTTATCTATTCGGTCATGATGGATGTGTGGGTTGATTTCACCTTTTGACTATTGTGACTAATGCTACTACGGACATGGGTGTACAAATATCTGTTCAATTGCCCTGCTTTCAATTCTTTTGGTTACATACCCAGAAGTGGAATTGCATGAAGAAAAATTTTAAAAAGCATTGTGCCCTAGGAAAAATGTCATTATGCTCACATCATGATCCTGTATGGAGAACAGACACTTTAAAGGATGGAGCTGCAATCAGGCTTGGGTGAGAGGGCTAAGGAAGCTGGAAGAGGGAGCCAGGGGCTGGCTCAATCTGGGAAGGCTTCAGGCAGGACAGGAAATTTGAAGTTGGGTAGTTTCTGACAGATGACTAGGAGTTTGCCTAAAAAAAAAAAAAAAAAAAAAATGAAAAGGGGCAGGAAAAGAAATAACCCTTTTTTAGGAAAAAAGGAGTAGACGGACTGTTAAAAGATCATGTCCTATGACCCTGTATTGTGCTGGTAGGAACTTCCCTGAAGATATACTCACATACATACATCCAAGGCATATGACCAAAGATCCTCAAGCAATGATGTTTGTAAGGCTATAAGATGGAAATAGCCTCTGTGCCCATCACTAGGACACTGGTTAAATAAACTATGGTATAGTCACGTGACAAATTAATATGCAACTATTAAAAAGAATGAAGGGGGTCTGCATGTGCTGATATGGCAAGAATTCTAGACTTATTTTTAATTAAAAAAAGACGTCAGCATACATCTAAATTCTTTCCCTGAAGAATACACAAGGAACTGTTAGCAATCATTACCTTGGGGAGGAACAGCTACAGTTTAAGAGAAGAGAAACTTAAGTTTCATGATATACCTTCCTATGCTCTTTTTCTTTTAAGCCATGTACATGCACTGTGTTAAAAAAATGCTAACAGGACTCTCAGGTGATAGGATTATGAGGCATTTTTACATTCTCTACGCTTTCCTTATTTAAAATATTTTAAAGGGGAAAGGAGCTATTTTTCTGGAATGGTTTAGTCCCACTGGCTCATAAAGGATGGAACAGTTGCTTAAAGGGCCAGCCTTTAGAAGAATTTCTCTTAGAACTTTGAAAGGATTCCTTTCAAGACAGAATGGTGTCCTCACATTCTGGAAAGGGAAACCGAGGGACCAGTGGTAAGAGGAACAAGCCAGAAGTGTCAGGCAAGGAAAGTGCGGAGTCAGGGGAGATCCCAGAATGCCTGCCCATCTAAGAGACTTCCATGTCTTCTGCAATTTCTGCACCCCTCGTGGATGCTCACGTCTCCAGGACAGAGACCCAACCACACAGGGTTAACCCACGTGCTTTGCTTCACTGAGCGCAGTGGGAGGATTGCTGGGGGGCGTGCAGAGGGGCCCAGCCCACCCCACTCCAGGCAGCATTAATAAAATGCAGGTGCTTTACAGTCCCGTTACAGAGCAGGGAAGAAAGGGTCTCGGCCGCAGCAAGCGTATAGAAATATAGAAACAAGAGCCGAGCATGGTGGGGGGAAAATATGCCTTCAAATAATGAGAAAGCATTTTGGAAAGAGGGCTGGCTTTGGGGTTAAGAGGAATGTAGCAGTTTCTGGCACAGGGCTACCCTATAGCTCTGTGTGTGTGTGTGTGTGTGTGTGTGTGTGTGTGTGTACACAGGCTCCTCCTGTTCTGCTGCACACATGCACTCTCTCTCTCTCTCTCTGTCTTTCTTCCACCACCATCACAGATCTTTTCCCAACAACACCTCAGACACCACGAGTTCGGCCTTCGCTCGCTTTGCCCCGGGATTGGCTCTGACACTCCCGGGCCAAGGTGGCCTGCCTCTCCTCTGCGCCCTTCCTGTCTCTGGGCCCTGGGCCCACACACCTCCTCCTTTTCCAACCATCAGCTTTTCTTTCTGGGGCCATTGGTGGACTGTGTCTCCGTGTGGCCTGCCCCTGTTTCTTCCTCCCCCTGCATCCAGGCCAGCAGTCTCTGAGCCTGACTCCCACCCCCTTTCCCAAACCCCGCCTTCCCTGAAATCAGGGAGAAAGGAAAAGAGAACAAATGGTGCCTCTGTCTTGGGCTTCTAGAAGCCCATGGAGCTGGGTTGGTGTCCCCCAGCTCCTGCTGCTTTTGCTCCAGGGAGATGCTCTCTTTAATGTCCTAAACCTGGAGCCTAGATGAGACAGGTTTGATACAGCACAGGGCAGCCTCCCTCCTCCAAGCCACCCCAGGACAGCAGAGGGACTAGAGGTGGCAGCAGCTCTGCAGGGAGCTGGGCTCGCTGGGGGTCCTCTGCCCCTCCTCTCTCTCCTCCCCTGGGGGTGGGGGTGGCAAACAAAAGAATCGCTGCCTTGCCCTTGCCTTTCAGGGGCTCCCAGCTCTCCCTGAGTTAAAAGAACCTGAAAGGAGTTACTTCTGTGATTTGTTTGGTTGACTCCTTGTCTGGGACTACTGAGCCGTTCAATGGTCAGCGTGTGGTCCTGACACAGGAAAAGGCTTTGGGAGAACCAGGCAGACCCGGGAGGCCCCCTGCTCAGTCCAAGGTGGGCTGGAGTCCGAGGTGGAGGCGAAGCTCCTCCAAACAGATGGGGGTGCAGATTCCCAAGAGGAGGGACGGGGAGGGAAGTGTGTTGGGGGCCCAGGAACTGTCTCCTGTGACCGGCAGCTAAGCTTACCCTGAGGGTCTGTGTATGTGAACCCTGACCCGCTGAGCCACAACTGCTGCAGGGTGGAAGGCCAGCCGAGCTGCATGGAAATGCCTTCCCCAGAATTGAGCACTCCAAACAAGGTCAGAGCAGGGTTGGGGTGACAAGAGCTTATGTGTGAGGTGTCCTCTGCCCTGGCTTCTGGATGGGAGCCGCAAACCTCCGAAGCCCAAGTTTCTACTTTGTCAGCTTCCATCCTCCACCCAAATTACCTCCCCTTCAAAATCAAAACAAAAAAACAGCCCCAGCAGAGCACTGTGGGCCGACCACAACCAAAGTGTCACCCAGTTTGTGCCCCCACCCATCATCGGGCCACTCGCTGTGCGGAGGGGACAGCACCGGCTGCCAGCGGTGGGGACTATGTTCAGAGGTTCCAAAGAATTGGAGACTGAGCACAGTTACTGGGGTTGTTACTGTGGATGTGCCAGGTCCACAGCTGGAATCATCTGCCGGAAAAGACTTGAACTTGTCACCTGTAGGGCTAACAGTGGGCACCATCCTGAAATCCAGGCTGCAAGAGCACCCCACAGCGCCAAGGGGCCTTGGGGGCCTCTGGTGTCTCCACACCTAGCCTTGACTCCCTTCCACGAATGGGGGAAGACGGCTGAAAATCGCCCTCGGTCACTATTCCTCTGAGGCCCTGTGACCTGCACCGAGGAGTTCTTCGAGGACCAGATGTTTCCAATGAAGGGCCCAGACTAGGGCCCCGGGGGAGAACAGGAAAGCCGTGTGGCTCTGGCTCCCATGGAGGAGCCGCCCCCGGGGCCTCTGAAAGCAGGAGCCGGCTAGTGAATGGGACACACACTCTCTTGAATTCTCAGCTCCTTTCAGGAAATTGCCAAGCTGGCCCTTGGCTTTCTCTTCCCCGAGCCGCTTGCTCCGTCTCCATAGCAACCGCCTCCCCATCCCTCAGGAGCCTCTCCCGGCCCTGCCCGCCCCTCCTTCCCTGCGCCCTCCGCTCTCATCTGTCTGGGTGGGAACCGGGATTAGAGTTGGTCCGGGTCCGCGGATGCTTTTCCCAGGGCTGTCGCGCCTTCGTGATCCTTTTGCGCCGCCCGGCCCCTGCCCCAGGCTTTTCAAGTGCCCAAACTTAATGACTGGCCCTGGGTTTCCTCCTCTTCCCTTTTCTCTGCCTCCAATAAAGCGGGAGAATTAACCCAGGTTTTAAGTGCCCCCGTTTCCAAGCCGCATATCAAAGGGGGCTTCCCCAAGCTGCTTCTGCATTTCAAAGGGATTGATTTATCGCTTTCACTTAAACTGGCACATTTTGGGGAAGAATTTTACCCAGAGGTCAAACCGTGGAAAAACAAATGGATCCCCGTCCACCCCCTCCTGCGATGCTGGGGGCTATTAGTATATCAACTGCTGGGGGACAGGGAGCAGGTAAGGAAACAGGCACGCCTCAGCAGCTTGGGGACTAGCCTGAGCCCCAGATCACTCACGTCCTCTGAAGGCTGTGTTATAAAGACCCGGGGAGTGAACGGAACCACTCCTGACATGGGCCAAGTCCCCATGTCTGTTTCCTGCTTCCTCAGTCTTTTCTGGAGTCCCTTTTCTGGAGTGCCAACCTGAGAGCTGAACAGCCTCTGGCCTGAGTTAGCGATTCCAAGTGTGTGTGTGTGTGTGTGTGTGTGTGTGTGTGTGTGTGTGTGTGTGTGAGGAGGGGGCCGGGGGTGGTGGTGGTGTGCTCACCGCCCCTGTGATTCTGCCCCTCCAACGTGACCCTGGTCCCTGTGCGTGCCTGATTAATTTTTCCCTCCAGCGCTCACGGTGAACCTTTGCAGGCACTTACAGTTCAGCTGCTGTACCAGCCGGGCCACTGAGTCACATGCACTCCGGCTCCCTCCTACACCCTCACAGTGGAAGCTCGCCCACGCCCTTCCTTCCACATCCACCCTCACACAGGGTCACTCACTCTCTCCCACAGCCCCCTCCCACCCACACTCAGCTCAATAAACTGTCCTTATTATTTCCTGCCTCCCAAAGGAATCACCCCCAAACCCCGGAACCTTTCTTTCCTGTCTGTGCTGCACGCTCCACCCCCACCCCCAGCAGACTCCCTCCAGTTTCACTGGAGAGTGTAAGTTTCACCTTCCTTCTATTTAATCCAGACCTGAGTCCCGGGCATTCTCAGGCTTGAGGTCACCACCAAATGTACAAGTCTCTCATTGGACTGACCAGAAAAGCCGCAGGTGAACTGCAGTGAAGAAGTCCTTGGAGGAGGCTGGGCAGGTGGCCCCCAGCTGGAGGAGCTCCTCACTTAACTCTGAGGACAGGAGGTGGAGAAGCAGCCCCAGAAAAGCAACCTCTGGAGAGGACATCCTGAGTCAGGTTCCTGGAGGCAGGTTTCCCCTTAAAGGATATATGTCTTGTTTCTTGTTCTCATTCATTCATTCATTGACTCAGTGGCCTTTATGGAGTGCCTGCTGTCCATATGCAGCAGGAGCTCCTGACTCTGGAGCAGGGGAATTAGACAATAGAGCCAATCATTAATCACCATGTGAGTAGATTAACCTTCCTTTTCATAAAGAAGCTGGCGACTCTCACTGAGCTCACCTAACTCCTTCTGTGGGGGACCCAGGGAAGACTCCAGATAGGGGGAGATCTGACTTGAGTTTGAAAGAAGAATGGGAGCTTATCAGAGAAACAAGCATATTCCAGGCAGAGGGAACAGCAGGTGCAAAGTCATGGAGGCTCCCTGGGCCACCCCAGGTGCTGCGGTCAGGCAGTCAGTGGGGCCGGCACACAGAATGGGGATGGAGGAGGGAGGTGTGGGGAGATGAGCCTGGAAGGGCAGGGACGAGGCGGTGATCACCAGGCCAAGGGATCTGGAAGTTGTGGCTGAGCATCAGAGCACGTAAAAACCCAAAGAGGAGACTGAAGGAGGTAGAGATGTGGTACACCCCTATCACCCTCACCACTAGCTTCTTTGTAGGCTACACGGGCTCAGACCCTGCCTTTGTGTATCCCATTCCACCAGAGAAAAGAGACAGGCTCTTCTCCTGGAAGCCTTGCTATAGAATGCGCTCATCATTGCATCCTGAGCTGGGGACCTCAGTAGAACATATGAGGGGAAACTTCTCTCTCCCCAGAAAGAAGTGAAGGAGACAGAGAAAGTTTCTAGCAAACTACAGAAGGCCGGGCGAAGTGTGCAGATAAGGTGGGGAGGATGCAGGTGCACTGAGAATAAAAATACCCCCCATGTCCCAGGACCCCACAGAGCAGCCTTTGGAATTTTATAGAAAGAACTCCTGGGAGGGATCCGCTAAGCCACATCTTGTGATACCAGGGCTGGTGCCATAAAGCAGGGAAGCCCACCCAGCCATCATTTTAGCTTCCTGTTGCAAGGGCAGTAAACTGCCCAGCCCTGACCAAGCAAACCATAAGTAGCAGGACTCCCATTGCTGAAGCTCGTATCTGCAGCCCAGGTAACCCAGAAGCCCAGGCTCTCAGCAGATCGCATTGTCCTGGGCACAGGACTTCTGAAATCACAGAGATACGGAACAGAACAAAGATCAGAGCATGGTTCTGAACCTTCATCTTTATGATGTTCCTCAAGATCCAGGAGTTGAATAACCTGTCATTTGCACATTTCACATGCAAACAACAGGCTTCAAACAATAGAATAGATATGTTCCCTCAGAACTATTGGGGTTAAAATGGTGCTATTCAAGTAATGATTTTAGAGGTCCCAGAAGGGGTCAGTCTTTGTGCTGTGTGTTCATATAATCTGGATAATTTGGATAACTGCTGTGTATCTTGGGTTGGCTTAAAGCCAGGAGGCATCTTGAACCAAAACAGGAGCGCTGTGTGTGGCCTGGCGCTTTCCGCGTGGACTTGCTCTGTTTATCAAACGTCCCTCTTAAGTCTTGGCTTTCCCACTTGATTTCACTGACATCTCCAGCCTCTGATGACTGCCCCAGAGTCACCCTCCCAGAGTCTTTCTTCACACGCTCTTTTGGGCTTTTTCTCCTCAATGAGCATTTGCTTAGTCTGTCCAAAGCTCGGGATGCTGCTGAAGGTGTGAGGAAGGGGAGGGAGGGAGAGAAGACTTCACCCTTGGGAAGCTTCCCCAGAAGGAAAGACCCCTGCTCTGGTCTTCCAGGAGTGTCAGCATGCCCTCAGGCCATAGGAAGCCCCACACAGGCTGCCCCAAGCTCCACTTGGCCAAGTCTCCCTTGGAGGCAACTGCAATGCAGGCAGAAATTGCCAACCTTTATCCTGAGGCTTGTTCCAGCTTTGTTTCTCCTCCAGCCAACTCATGAGAAGAAGGGTAGAATGGGAAAGAAAAGAAAAATCCAATCGTGCTCAGGAATCTTATTTTCTGTGTTTCCCTCTGAACTTTCTTGCCTTCAGCCAAAACACTGCACCCCTTTCTCTCCATGGGCACAGAATCTACGCCCTGTCGCATGGACCAGACCTCCTTTTCCTGCTTAAATCCATGACCCTTTCAGGAAAGTCTTGCTCCAGTAACATCGTCTCATCTCCTCTTCTTTCTGTAACTGGTCTCAGGCCTGCTTTCCACCACCAACCAGAGCCTGCATCCCTGATTCAGCAACCGAGGCAGGTGTTTAAGAGAGTCTGGGTGAGGGCCAAGGGAAGCCAAAGGAAATAACATTGGTCTGACTTGAGACCTTCAGGAATGAGTCACTCCTCAGCCCATGAACCATCATGTTTCATAATATCACACCCGCATTATTCATGAGTGATCGTCTTCGGTTTACTAGACAGCAGAGCCCAACATGACTTATAGAGCCCGAGCATGATCAGTCCGCTGTGAACTCAACATCAAGTACACATCTTACCTCCATCCAAAAAATGAAGTGCAAGAGCACCACGTCAAGGGGGCTCATCCTCAGAGTATCTTCCTGAGGCCTCTGCCCACCCCTGAGTAGTCAGTCCTGAATCTCACACCTTAGAAAAACATCCCCTGTGGATGCAATGAATGGGAAGGATCCTGGGAGGAAGGAGGGGGCTGGCTGGCCAGTGTGTGCAGCATCCTGGCCCAGCCCTCCTTTGCCCACAGTCTTAGGTTGGCACAGTCTCTGGCTGAAGCTTGCATCCTGCATCCTATGGGATAGACTGATATTATCTTTGTTTCTCATTCCTTCTATGGTAGGTCCAATTAAGGACCCACCAAGTCATAGTTTTAATTGGATAGTGACTTTCCTTCACATGGGGCAAGGGGGACTTTTCTGGGCATAGTGGGATAATGCCGTGGTTGTAAACATGGCTTTAGAGATCCAGAGACCTGGACTCAAGTTCCAACTCTGTCACATACCAGCTCAGCAAATGATTTCACTCCTCTGAGCCTCAGTTTCCTCACTTATAATGGGAGCAGTAAGAATGACAACCTTGTTGTTCTACTGAGCTTTTAATGACTTTGGGTTCATAAATGCCCAGTACATAATACGTGCTCCTTAAATGGTCCTGCCATGGTACTGTTGTTGTTATTACTAATATTACCACTATTACCACCATTCTACTGATGCCAAAGTCTTTTACAACATAAGGAGCCTTGTCTTATTTATTTTGCTTTCTCAGCACCAGGCACTTAGTAAGACACAGTCAGTGGTGGTTAAATTAAACTTCGGAAGGTGAGGAGCCTCAGAGAGAAAGTTTGAAAGAGAGAAAAGAAAGAGGGCTTCCCTGGTGGCTCAGATGGTAAAGTGTCTGCCTGCAATGTGGGAGACCTGGGTTTGATCCCTGGGTCGGGAAGATCCCATGGAGAAGGAAACGGCAAGCCACTCCAGTATTCTTGCCTGGAAAATTCCATGGACAGAGGAGCTTGGTAGGCTACAGTCCATGGTATCACAAAGAGTCAGACACGACTGAGCAACTTCGCTTTTCCTGTTGTTGTTATTACTATTATCACCACCATTCTCCTGAGGTCAAAGTCATCTGCAACATAAGGAGCCTTGTCTTATTTCTTTTTGCATTCTCAGCGCTAGGCACTTAATAAGACACAGTAGACACAGTCAGTGGTGGTTAAATTAAACTTGAGAAGGTGAGGAGCCTCAGAGAGAAAGTTTAATATATATAAAGGCCTTGTGTTGGGAAGGTAAATGGCACATTTGAAGAAAATGCTATATAAAATAAATATATATATATATATATATACAAGTACCAGCTAAAGGAGAAAAACAGATGCCCTAACCAACCTTCCTACCCCATAATTTGTGATTCAAGATCACTGAAGCCTGAGGCCTTGGTGCCTACTCAGGGCCTCCTACTTTCCTCCCTGGCTAGGAAACTTCCAACAGGACAGAAATGCCTAAGGACTCAGAGGAGTGGAAATATACCGAGAAAGGATGCTGAGGCCTTTAGCATTTGGTTGCCCTAGAGAAATAATCACCCAAACTTGTCGGGGTGATTTGTACTTGGATTGGATAATTAGGAGGTGAAGAAGGAAGGTGAGGAGGGGAAAAGGGGAGGACGTCCAGCCTGTGGTTGCCAGGTGGGGAGGGAGCACTTTGTATCCAAAGCCAAAAGCCATGATGGGGGAGGTAGGGGTCTCTGCCTTCCATAAAGCTCCTACGGCCCCAGGCCCAGCGTCCTCACAGTGCATGGATGCAGCCAGGGCCACCGACCACACTGCCAGCTACCCGCACCTCCCACTCTTCTCCCTGCCGCCGCCTCACCCCCCCCACCCCCACCGACTCTGCCACAGCCTCTCTCAACTTAAACTAGTCACCCTCCCAGGGGTACTTGCATTTAAGAAAAAGAAGGGTCTCAATATGCAAAGCAGAGGCTCCTTAATAGTTCCTTTTCTGGTCCTGGAACACAAGGAGAATAAGGCCTATCAGAACTTACTGGGGCCCTCGTGGGCAGTTCAGGATCTGAGGAGGCAGAAAGGCAACAGGAACTAGACCCAAGGGGGGTCTCCACACCTCTGTCCTAGAACCTAGTTGCACTGTGTCTTTTTAAAATCAGATTTATTTCTTTTTTGGCCATGTGACATGCAGAATATTAGTTCCCCAGACAGGGATCAAACCTATAAACCCATGTACCCTGCAGCAGAAGCACAGACTACCAACCACTGGACCTCCAGAGAAGTCCCGAAAGTTATTTATTGTTATTTATTGTTATTAAACAATAACAATAACAATTGTTATTAAAGTTATTTATTGTTTGTAATTTATATACAGTAATTTACATATATATGTTTATAATTTACATACAGTAAAATTCATCCATTTAAAATATAATTCTATCCAAACTTACAGTTATGCAGGGAAGAGTGAGGGAGAGGGATAGTTAGGGAGTTTTGGTTGACATGTACACACTGCTAGATTTAAAACAGATCGCCAACAAGAACCTACTGTACAGCACAGGGAACTCAGCTCAATACTCTGTAATAATCTAAGTGGGTAAAGAATTTGAAAGAAAATAGATACATGTACATGTGTAACTGAATCATTTTGCTGTACACCTGAAACTAACAACATTGTTATCAACTACACTCCAATATGAGCTTCCCAGGTGGCGCTGGTGGTAAAGAACCTGCCTATCAGTGCAGGAAATGTAAGAGACAGGGGTTCGATCCCCAGGTTGGGACAATCCCCTGGAGGAAGGCATGGCAACCCATTCCAATAATCTTGCCTGCAGAAGCCTCATGGGCTATAGTCCATAGGGTCACAAAGAGTGGGGCACTACTGTAGCAACTTAGTATGCATGTACATACTCCAATATAAAATAAAAAATTTAAAACATGTACTGCATATAGGTCTGTGAGTCTCAACAAATGTATGTAGTAGATGTAACCACCACCTCAGTGAAGATACCGAACAGTTCCGTCATCCGCCCAAATTCTCCAGTGCTCTCTGTAGTTGACTTCTGCCCCTAGCCCCAGCCCCTGAAAACCATTCTTCAGTTTTTTCGTCTCTGTAGCTTTGCCTTTTCCAAAACACCACGTAAATGGAATCATACCGTCCGTAGTCCCGGGTCTGCTTCTTTCACTTAGCACAGTGCTCTGAAGGTTTGTCTGTGTTATTGCCGGTGCAAACAGTTCATTCTCATGCTGAATAGTGAGCGTCCACTGCAAGAGGCATAACAGTTTGTCTAACCATCCAGTGATCCAAGGATATTTGAGGTTTTTTCCAGTTTGGGGCCATTATGAAAAATGCTGTGTTAAATATTTGCATACAGTCTTTTGTGTGGACCTACGTTTTCATTTCTCCTGGTAAATACCCAAGTGTGGGATTGCTGGGTCACACGTGTGTGGTTAGCTTTACACTAAACTGCCAAATGTTTTCCAAAGTGGGCTGTACCGCTTTGCATTCCCACCAGCAAGGAATGAGTTCCGGTTGCTCCACATCCTCCCCGTCCTTGGCATCATCAGTGTTTTTGTTTTTTTCAGTGTGTTTTTTGTTTCATGTGTATGTGTTTTATTTTTATGTTAGACATTCTAAAAGTTATGTAGCGGTTTCTCATTATGATTTTAACTTAGTGATTAATGATGCTAAACATCTTTCCATGTGTTTACTTGCCATCTCTATTTCTTCTGTAGTGAAATGTGTGTTCAAATATTTGCCCATTTTAAAATGGATTGTTTTCTTGTTATCAAGTTTTGAGAGTTTTTTTTTAATATATTCTAGATACAAGTCCTCTATCAGATACATGTTTTATAAACATTTCCTCCCAGTCTATGGCCTGTCTTTTCATTTTCTTAACAGTATCTTTTGGGGAAAAAGGAAGAACTTTTTAATTTTGAGAAGTTCAATTTGTCAGCTTTTTCAGTTATGAGTTTGTTATGCTTTTGGTGTCTTATATAAGAAATCATTGCCTAAAGACAAATCACAAAGATTTTCTCCCATGTTTTCTTCTATAATACTTTTAGGGTTTTTTTTTTCCTTTATGCTTTTGCTTCTGTTTCTTTTATTCTTTTATGTTCTACATTTAGGCCTATGATTTATTTTGAGTTATATGCCAAGGTTCTTTTTTATTCTTCATTTTGTATATGAATGTCTGTTTTACATTGAATTCCCCTTGCACTTTGTCAAAAATTAACTACGTATGTGTGCACTCCTTGTTGTGTTCCGCTATTATGAATGTCCATCCTTTCATCAGTTCTATTTACTGTCTTGATTACTCTAGCTTAATAGTGATTCTTAAAATCAGGGAGTGTGAATCTGCCTAGTTGCACTCTTTTCCTGCAAGGCCCTCCTCTTTCCTGTGGTCTTTCAGGTCAGGAGACAGAGGTTGAACAAAGCCCCAAGGCCCTGATGTGGCCTTACAGGTCCTGTGATGCAATCCCACTGGCTCGTCTCCTATTACACTGTCTGTAGGAATGATGACGCACTTATGTCCTCTGCTTTCATCCAGCAACGTCAGACCTCTAAGTCCTTACGTGCACTATAACCTCTGCCTGGAAGGCCCTGCCTCTGTCCCCACCCCACCCCTTTCTGTTCTGACTAACTCGGATCATCCTCCAAGGCTCCGCTGAGGCATGATCACCTTGGGGACAGCTCCCCTGGCTTGCTGGCTGGCAGAGTGCGGGCCCCACTCATTGTTTCCCCGCTGCCGCCCCCAAGTCTCCCTCTTTCCCACACTCAGTCAATAGACATCTGACTGTCTCTTCCTCTGCCGCCAACACCCCAGGGTACATAACATGTCTACTTTAGTGGGCTCCTCCCAGTGCCCAGCCCAGCGGCTGGCACAATGTTGGTGCCAACACATGGCTCTCGAATGAAGAGAATCAGTGGTACTTTCCTCAGGCCTCCATGTGGGTGACAGTGGAAGATGCCAAGCTTGTGGCCCAGCCTAAAGAGGTTTCTCCCCCTCTTCCCTGGCATTCTTGTCAAAGCCCTCAGGAGCCTCAGCTGGTAGAGAAGAAGGTTCAGACATTCTGGCTCCTGAAAGAAAAGGAATTTCTCCTAACGAATCGGGATGTCATTAGGAATATCCAGGGGAACCAGGACTGCCTCCTCGACAGGCTAATAAGCAATCCAACACAGTGGCTGGAGTGTGGATGGGAACCAATTGCCCAGGTCTCAATTCAGAGTACCTGAACCCATGGCTGCCTTACTACTAGGGCAAGTTACTTCCCTTCTCTGTGCCTCAGTTTCCTCATCTGTAAAATAGGAACAATCAAACTGCCTCTTCTTTGGATTGCTGTAAGGGTTAAATGAGTTAATATATGTATAGATAAATACAGCTGCATATTTAAATATATGCTGTTGTTCAGTCATCCCCCAGCCATGTCCAACTCTTTGCAACCCCATGGACTGCAGAATTTCAGGCCTCCCTGTTCCTCACCATCTCCCAGAAGTTTGCCTGGGTTCATGTTCATTGCATCTGTGATGTTGTCCAGCCATCTCATCCTCTGACACACTCTCTCCTTCTGCTCTTGATCGTTCCCAACTTCAGAGTCTTTTCCATCAGATGACCAAAATACTGGAGCTTCAGCTTCAGCATCAGTCCTTCCAGTGAATAGTCAAGGTTGATCTCCCTTAAGATTGACTGGTTTGATCTCTATGCCGTCCAAGGGACTTGCAGGAGTCTTCTCCAGCACTACAGTTCGAAGGCATCAATTCTTTGGCATTCTGCCTTCTTTACAGTCTAGCTCTCACAACTGCATGTGACCACTGGGAAGACCATAGCCTTGACTATATGGACCCTTGTCGGAGAGTAATGTCTCTGTTTTACAACAACTGTCTAGGTTTGTCATCGCTTTCCTGCCAAGAAGCAATCGTCTTCTGATTTCATGGCTGCAGTCACTGTCTGCAGTGATTTTGGAGCCCAAGAAGAGGAAATCTGTCACTACTTCCACCTTTTCCCCCTTTATTAGCCATGCAGTAATGGGTCCTAAATATTCATTGGAAGGATTGATGCTGAAGCTGAAGCTCCAATACTTTGGGCATCTGATGCAAAGAACTGACTCATTGGAAAAGACCCAGACGCTGGGAAAGATTGAAGGCAGGATGAGAAGGGGATAACAGAGGATGAGATAGTTGGATGGCCTCACTGACGCAATGGACATGAGTTTGAGCAAGCTCCGGGAGTTGGTGCTAGACAGCCTGGCGTGCTGCAATCCATGGGGTTGCAAAGAGTCGGACACAACTGAGCAACTGAACGGAACTGAACTGAACTGAATGGGACCAGGTGTCATGATCTTAGTTTTTTTAATGCTCAGTCTTAAGCCAGCTTTTTACTCTCCTCCTTTGCCCTCATCAAGGAGCTCTTTAGTTCCTCTTCACTTTCTGCCTTTAGAGTGGTATCATTTGCATATCTGACCTAAATATATACTTACTATAATAAATAGAGGACTTCCCAGGTGGTGCGTGTGGTAAAGAACCCACCTGCCGATGCCAGAGACATAAGAGACACAGGTTCAATCCCTGGGTCAGGGAGATCCCCTGGAGGAGGGCGTGGCAACACACTCCAGTATTCTTGCCTGGATAATCCTATGGACAGAGGAGCCTGGTGGGCTACAGTCTATAGGGTTGCAAAGAGTCGGACATGACTGAAGTGACTTAGCACGCACGCATGCATAATAAGTAGAACAAATACCCAATAAAGCTGGGTTATTATCATCATCATTTAAGTGGATCCTTGAGTCCACAGCTGTCAAGAAAACATGTGAGCACAGCTTCTTCCCTCACTGGTAACCCCACCTCAGGCAGAGGTCAAGGCCATCAACTCCCTACTCCAGCACTACTACTCTTAGGAGGCACATGGTGGAGAATAAGCTGGCACGAGGGACAGACTAGCCCTGCCTCAGTGTTCCTGCGAACCCCTCAGGGGGCCAGCACTGTGGGAATCCCTGCCCGATGAGGCCTAAGCCGGGACTCAGACCCAGATGGCCTGGGGTCCTCGGACAGTGATGTGTCAGCTTCAAGTCCGGACCAACTGGACCATCTACTGTGGAGGAGGAAGCTCACTTGCAAGGGGACCCCAGGAAGCAGAGCCCTGTTTGCCCATGAGGTTAGGTTCCCCTGAAGGAGGGGGTCAAGAGAGCACCACTGACTTTATTCCAGGGCAGAGTACAGAAAATATCTGAAGATGAGAAACATTGAGGTTCAGAGGGAGAAAACCTCAGGGCATCCAACCTTCCTCCCTGATCTCAGGCCATACACTCGGCTGTGTGCTCTTACCCAGGGTGGGACATAACATTCACAGAAGCCCTAGTCAATGCAACAGATCCTGTTTTTCAAAGAAGGGGAAAACCTCTGGTTCTTGGAGCGACTGCCCACCTCCTGCAGCCTCTTCCAACTGGGCCACTGGACATGGCCTGATGGAAGCCCAGGGAGGGACGCCATCCTCCTTCCTGCCCCATCGGTCCTGGCTGAATGGCCTGGTTCCTCAGGCCTCTCTCCTCCCAGGACTGCCTCCCCAGGCCCTGCAGAGCTGAGGGGTGGGAGACAGGGGGTCAGGCTATTGCCAGACCTGGCGCCTTGAAGCATCGGCCAGTGAGGAGTGGGTGGACAGTGCCTTTGCCAGAGCTTCGGGGAGGAGGGCAGGGCATTCTTTTGAGTCCATTCAGCTGCTCAGCTATTTCCTGCCCTGCTCCAGCACCCGGCATGCTCCACCTGCTCTTACTTAACCATTTCCTGTTTACTGCCTGCCTTCTGCAGCCTCCAAGCTCCCAGGCAGCAGCCAGCAGCCCAGAGCTCCCCGGAAGGACAGATGTACCGCCAGCCTTCTGCAGCCTCCAAGCTCCCAGGCAGCAGCCAGCAACCCAGAGCTCCCCAGATGGACAGACGAACGCCTGGCTGCCCGGACAGACAAGGCTGGATGGCTGCTCTCTGGGCAGGGGGCGGCACCCTGGTCCTTCCCCTCAGACGATTTAATCAATCACAGAGCTAGATAGCATAACCCACCTTCCCCAGGGTTAGGACGTGGGCCTGGGGATGTTTCCTGGGCTCAGGCTGACTGTAGTATTAGTCTTCCCTGCACAAGAATCAGCGTTGATCTCTGGTAGCCTCTTCTTTAGCAGGGCCCCCCTTCCCCATGGTTACCTGCCCAAAGATTCACTCCCACCCACCCTTACCCATACCCACTGACACAGTTCAGACAGACATGAGAGCCCCCGTGGTCCCTTTCACTCAAAAGGTTCCTCTGTGACACTAACTTCCTGCAGGAGAAATCATCAGGGGTGTTCTATTAATAATTACAGATTTGGGGGCAAAGACTTGGTTTCAATCTCAGCACCGCCCCTTCCTACCTCTCTATCTTGAGCAATTTAAGACTCATCTGGACCTCAGCTAGGTTTGTTTTCTTTTTTCTCAAGGAGTAATAATATAATAATATTACCCATCTGATAGGGCTGTTGTGACAATGATACCATATCGTCATATGGGAAATTGCCGGTACAAAATAAGCAATTGATTCATGGTATTGACTACTATTAAATACTATTTTTTGGCTCAGATGGTAAAGAGTCTGCCAGCAATGCGGGAGACCTGGGTTCAATCCCTGGGTACCCACTCCAGTATTCTTGCCTGGCCCCACAGAGAGAGGAACTTGGTAAGCTACAGTACACAGGGTCGCAAACAGTCGGACACTACTGAGTGACTAAGCATATATACAGATAAAAGAAAAAAGTATTCCTTTATATATAGTGCCTCCAATGCTGGAGACCCAGGTTTGATCCCTGGGTCGGGAAGATCCCCTGGAGAAGGAAATGGTAACCCACTCCAGTATTCTTGCCTGGAGAATCCCATGGACAGAGAAGCCTGGTAGGCTACAGTCCACGGGGTTGCAAAGAGTTGGACACGACTGAGCGACTCCATTTCCTTGCCCCTTTGAAACTCTGGGCTGACATGGAATAAAATAAAAGAAGGTAAGAGGTTTTCTCAGCATTAAAGACCTTGCCCTCCAGCCCCAGATATGGAAGCATGGATGGAGACGAGCAGTGAGGAGCAGGACCCAACCTGCAGGGAGAACTGTGACTCCTCGTGAGGACCCAAAGGGAGAGAAGGCCGTGAAAGCACCATCATCCTGGACTCACGGAAGCCCACAAGAGTTCACCTCTTAACACAAGGCCCCCCACACCAGCTGCTCCAGCCTCTTCTCTCGACTGTGGCACTGTTGACACTTGGGCCAGATTAATCCTCTGTTGTTGGGGGAGGAGGGATGTTCTGTGCATTGTCAGATAAGTTTAGCAGCACCTCCAACTTCTGCACAATAAACGCCAGTAGCGATCCCCTCCCCCTGCCACTTGTGACAACGCAAAATACCTCTAGACATTGTCAAGTGTCCCAGGCTGGGGGGCAGGATGGAGAATCAACTCCCTGCCTCCAGGGAGAACCGCTGCTCTAAAGAAAGGCTATGGGCACAGAGAAGGGCCCCCTGGTCCTCCATGAGTCCACCTCCCCCAACTCCCTGCATCTTCCTGAGTCTTCCTCCCCATCTCACCCCTACCCAAGGCCTGGCTGGGGTGTCTGCCCAAACAGTCGTCAGAAGAAGCAATGCCAATTCCCTGGCAAATGCACCCAAAGTCGACCTCCGAGCGCAGGCAGCCCACTGCATCTTGGGAAGGCTGCCTGTGGCAATTAGCCTGACTCAGAGAGATTGGCCAGCTCTGGGCCAGGGAGTGGTCAGTGGAGGAGTCTGGGGGCAAACAAAGAAATCCAGTGTCTCAGAGATGAGCCAGGGATGCAGGGAGCATGAGGCTGAGGCAAGGGCAGGTGGTGTGTGGGGGCACCGACCTGGGCACTTTCTGCTTGATCAGGAGCCCACCCTTGCGGAAGCCCCTGAGAGCTGACAGGAAGCTCAGAGCTCCAGCCACCAGGCACTGCCTTCCCAGGACCCTGAAAGTCCAGCCAGGTTGGACCCCAAACATTCAGAGGACCTAGGCCGGCCATTTCTGGAGCCTCACAGGGGCTGAGGATCCAAAGCTTCCAGTGTGACAAGTTTTATAAGTTACAGCAAGGCGAAAAGAAGGGGGAAACCAGTAGGCTTCACAGAGGAGGTGACTGTGGAAGCAGTTTTGTCAGATGAGGAGAAGTTGGCCAAGGCAGAGAAACCAATGGAGGAAGGACATTTCAGGGAAAGGGAATGCCAGGGCCGCCCAAAGAACAGGGGAAGGTCACAGCTCTGTGGGGCTGGGGTCGGCCACCTGGTGGGCAGCACAGTTTAAACTTTGGGCCATGGGGTAGGGGTGGGGTGAGTCTGTGCATCTCTGCCCCCAGAGAGTGGCCAGGTCGAGAAGGGACCGTTTGACTTGGCTTCCTTCCTGCCCCACCTCACCAGTGAAGTTCAGCTCACCCTGAGGCCAAAGTCAACCTCTCCTGGTATGAGGAAGGTGGCCATTATTCCTGCAGGAACCCAACCCCAAGTATATCCAGCGTTGATCTGTTCCCTGGAGAAGACCCTGAGGACTGCCCCGTTTGCCCTGCTCAGCAGGAGGATAAGGTAGCGATGTCACCTGATCCAAGAGCAGAGACAGGAGGCAGGAGGGGAATGTGGAATGCCTTACTGTCTCTGAGCACTGATCTCTCCCTGTGACCAGCCATGAGGTGGGAGAGGGGGTTAATATTCTCCATCTTCACCATGCCCTGGCCCACTGGGGCCATCCCTTTCCCCCAGGCCATTAGAGAAAGCCACCCCTGCTATAAGACCAGCCCTCCATCGCCCCAGGTCAGGGAGAAGATCAGAGAGATCTAGGGTACCCAGGACCCAGCCCCTCCCTGCCCTGCCCCTGTGGGTCTTTCCCGTCCCACCCAGTCCCAGGAAAGGGCTGGGACCGTTTCTATTTCCAGCATGTCTGGGCCTCTCCTTCTTGCCCTGGTAACTCTTCTGGGAAAACCTAAAACAACTGGGCAGGCTTTTTGGGACTGACAATTTCACGCGCTGCTGAAATACCTCATTTTAGAGGACCTCAAAACCTCTTGCAAGAAATAGGGGTTGTGCCAGCTTGGGAGGAGCCAGAGAAGGGGATCACATGGCAAGCGGGTGGTACCTTTGAGTGGAATGGATGCTCAAAAAGACTGGCTCCTGGGGAAGAAGAACGGCAGAATCCAAAAGCTGAAATTGCATCTCTAATAAAAATTGTTTGAGGTTAAAGCAGGAGTTGCCTTTCTATGGAAATCTATACAAAGCTAATAAGCACACAGCGAGAGGTATGTGTGTGTGTCTGTGTCTCTCTGTGTGTATCTATATGTGTGTCTCTATGTGTCTCTGTCTCTGTGTGTCTGTGTGTGTCTGTATATCTGTGTGTGTATGTGTGTGTGTGTGTGTCTGTGTTTCTCTGTGTGTATCTATATGTGTGTCTCTATGTGTCTCTGTCTCTGTGTGTCTGTGTGTGTCTGTATATCTGTGTGTGTGTGTGTGTGTGTGTGTGTGTGTGTGTGTGCGTGCATGTTGCAGACAACAGGTAGAACAGAACAAGATGTGATCTCACTCTGCCTCCATCTGTCTTTCTAGGATGACAGACTACTGCCAGTGCCTCTAACATGAGAATCTTCCCTCCAAGACCCTGCACCAAGGGTGCCTTCTCCTCTGCACCCAGCAAGGCCCAGATCCCCCACTTGATAGAAGACAGCCACTTTAGGTCACCTGTCCTCTGGATGGTCACCTATACATCCTACCTAAGGGACGAGGCCATTACTTAGCAATGTCCTTCTGATCGTTCTTCCCTTCCAACAGACCCCTGCCACTTGATGCTTAGCTCCCTATCCCATTGCCCATTCTCACCAGTCTTACATGCTATCACCAGATCAACCATTCTAAAATGCTACTTCAATTGGTTACGCATCCTTATCCAAAACATATGGTCCAAAATCCTCCCAAGGTCCTCAAGAGCCTCCACAGGTTGCTCTTCCTCCTCTGGTCCTTCCCAGCATGAAGTCTCTTCAGGTATTTCACCATCTGTTCACCATCACCCTGTGTGCCGTGAGCCCTCCTCCCTCTCTGCCCTTCTAGATCCTTCCCACTTAACCTGAGGAACCAGCTCTGCCAGGAAGTCTTTCCAGCACAAGCCCCCTGCCACTGAGTCTGTTACCCAGCAGATCACATCCAAAACGGTTCTTACTCCAAAGTACTTATCTGTACTTCTCACTCTGTCCTTATTAACGCACTGCCTGGGTTGTGAACTCTCTCTTCAGAAATATTGGGTTGTCAGATTTAGCAAATAAAAATTCAGGACTGCCAGTTAAATTTGAACTGAAAAATAAACAACAACAAAATGTTTGAGTCTAAGTATATTCCATGTATATTAGAATATACTTAATACTAAAAATTTTGTGTTGTTTATCTGAAATTTAAATTTAACTGAGTATCCTATATTTTCTCTGGCAACCCAACAAAGAAAGCACAAACCCTTGTCTGGTACTTTGCACCTCCCTTGGTGTTTGACACTCGGACACATTCTTCAGGATCTGTATTGTTGACTGATTCTTCTTATATTCAGTAGAGAATTGCCGGCTTTCATCTGTTGTTGACCTCAAGACCGAGAGTCTGTTTAAATGCCTTTGGTCCAGTCTAACATCTGTAGCGAGCACAAAGCATGCCACCTATGAGAATACCTTGTCCTCTTCTTCCCTTTAAACATTTATCCTGAAATTTGCAGTGGCAGCGGATGGGCTCCAGGTGATAAAACGGTATATTTCTTGCTCACCGAAGGAGACAGAAGCTATGGAACCAACCTGCCTGGCTTTAAAGCATAGTGGCTGTGGAACCTCGAACAATGATTTAGCATCTCTGAACCAGGGATAATAATACCGCCTACCTCAGAGGGTTGCAGTGGGAATTAAATGAGATAATGCATGGAAATTGGTGAGTACTCCTAAGTGGAAGGCACTAGGTGAACGTGAGCTGACACTGTCAGTGGTTAACGGAGGCTGCGTGTGGCTGCTGGCATCAGCACAATCTCCTTTCACCAGCTGCTAAACTGTCAGGGTGAAACCCACAAGGGAAGTCACGTGTAAATGGGCACAAGCAACGGAGCTGAGGCAGTCACAGAGGGGGTCACTCCAGGGAGAAAGTACTTCCCACCTTAGGTGAGGGGGAGCAAGAATTATAGCGGCTTCTTTCCTCTGAGAGTGCGGTCTGGCCCAACTTCTCCAACAACAGTATTGCAAACTGTTACCCTCCTGTTTGATGTTCTCTGAAGAATGGGTCTCAGCAACTGTATAATGACATGTGTCCATCTTTATGGCATCACACAGAGTATTGTCACGGCCCCAAAAATCTATGTTCTGCTTATTCATTCTCTTCCTGCCCTAACCGCTGGCAATCACATATCTTTTTACTGTCTCCACTTTCCAGAATGTCATATACTTGAAATTATACAATAGGTAGCCTTTTAGTTGGCTTGTTTCACTTAGTAATATGCATTTAAGTTTCCTGTATGTACTTTTATGGCTTGATGGCTCATTTCTTTTTAGCGTGGAATAATACTCCATTGTCTGTGTGCACTACAAGTTTACTCAACCATTTACCTACTGACATATATCTTGGTTGTTTCCAAGTTCCCACAATTATTAATAAAGCTACTAAAAAAAAAGGATGGGTCTCAGGTCTTTACAAGAGTGGTGAGAGTTGCTGTCTTCTGTGATGAAGTAGCTGCCAGCCTCCAGACCCACTGGATGTGATCAGAGGAAGAGCCATCACTGGCGTCCTTAGGACTCTAAGGGGGACATCAGGGCCTCGGAGAGACAGCTCCCTCACCCAGATCTTTCCACAGCCTGCAACCCAACCTCAGCCCCCTACTCTTCCAACTCTCCTGAAGCTCAGCATGGCTAGGGTACCCTGGGCTTTCTGAAAGATTGTTCAGTCACTAAGTTGTGTCTGACTCTTTGTGACCCCATGAACACACCAGCCTTCCCTGTCCTTCACCATCTCCTGGAGTTTGCTCAGACTCATGTCCATTGAGTCGGTGATGCCATCTAACCATTTCATCCTCTGTCGCCCCCTCCTCCTGCCTTCAATCCTTCCTAACATCAGGGTCTTTTCCAACGAGTTGGCTCTTCGCATCAGGTGGCCAAAGTATCGGAGCTTCAGTTTCAGCATCAGTCCTTCCAAAGAATATTCAGGGTTGATTTCCTTAAGATTGACTGGTGCGATCTCCTCACAGTGCAAGGGACCCTCAAGAGTCTTCAGCACCACAATTCAAAAGCATCAATTCTTCGGCACTCAGCCTTCTTTACGGTCCAACCCTCACATCCATATACATGACTACTGAGGAGAAAATAGCCTTGACTATTGTTAAGACTTTTGTTGGCAAAATTGTATCTCTACTTTTTAATACACTGTCTAGGTTTGTCATAGCTTTTCTTTCAAGGAGCAAGAGTCTTTTTAACTTTATGGCTGCAGTCACCGTCCACAGTGATTTTGGAGTCCAAGAAAATAAAATCTGCCACTGTTTCCACATTTTCCCCATCTATCTGCCATGAAGTGATGGAACTGGATGCCATGATCTTAGTTTTTTGAATGCTGAATTTTAGGCCAGCTTTTTCGCTCTCCTCTTCCACCTTCATCAAGAGGTTCTTTAATTCCTCTTCACTTTCTGCCATTAGGGTTATATCATCTGCATATCTGAGGTTGTTGATATTTCTCCCAGCCATCTTGATTCCAACTTGTGATTTATCCAGCCCAGCATTTTTCATGAGGTACTCTGCATATAAGTTAAATAAGCAGGGTAATGATATACAGCCTTGTAATACTTCTTTCCCAATTTTGAACCAGTCTGTTGTTCCATGCCCTGTTCTAACTGTTGCTTCTTGACCTGCATACAGATTTTACAAGAGGCAGGTAAGGTGGTGTGGTATTCCCATCTCTTTGAGAATTTTCCAGTTTGTTGTGATCCATACAGTCAAAGACTTTAGCATAGTCAATGATGCAGAATAAGATGTTTTCCTGGAATTCTTTTGGTTAGGGTGATGAAGAATGACTAATTATGAAGAGTTATTAGGATATTCTAAGGTGGAATTTTTTTTTCTTTTTTTAGAGTGCTTTAAAATTACATCTAACATTAACACTGGGTTTATTAAATAATAAAAATCACTTGTATCCCACCATTCTGACACAATTAACTTCTTTTGCAAAAGCCTTCAGTATGAATGGGAAAGACTAGGGATCTTTTCAAGAAAATCAGAGATACCAAAGGAACATTTCATGCAAAGATGGGCTCAATAAAGGACAGAAATGGTACGGACCTAACAGAAGCAGAAGATATTAAGAAAAGATGGCAAGAATACACAGAAGAACTGTACAAAAATGATCTTCACGACCCAGATAATCACGATGGTGTGATCACTGACCTAGAGCCAGACATCCTGGAATGTGAAGTCAAGTGGGCCTTAGAAAGCATCACTACGAACAAAGCTAGTGGAGGTGATGGAATTCCAGTTGAGCTATTGCAAATCCTGAAAGATGATGCTGTGAAAGTGCTACACTCAATATGCCAGCAAATTTGGAAAACTCAGCAGTGGCCACAGGACTGGAAAAGGTCAGTTTTCATTCCAATCCCAAAGAAAGGCAATGCCAAAGAATGCTCAAACTACCGCACAATTGCACTCACTCACACGCTAGTAAAGTAATGCTCAAAATTCTCCAAGCCAGGCTTCAGCAATATGTGAACCATGAACTTCCTGATGTTCAAGCTGGTTTTAGAAAAGGCAGAGGAACCAGAGATCAAATTGCCAACATCCACTGGATCATGGAAAAAGCAAGAGAGTTTCAGAAAAACATCTATTTCTGCTTTATTGACTATGCCAAAGCCTTTGACTGTGTAGATCACAATAAACTGGAAAATTCTGAAAGAGATGGGGATACCAGACCACCTGATCTGCCTCTTGAGAAATATGTATGCAGGTCAGGAAGCAACAGTTAGAACTGGACATGGAACAACAGACTGGTTCCAAATAAGAAAAGGAGTACATCAAGGCTGTATATTGTCACCCTGTTTATTTAACTTATATGCAGAGTACATCATGAGAAATGCTGGACTGGAAGAAACACAAGTTGGAATCAAGATTGCTGGGAGAAATAACAATAACCTCGGATATGCATATGACACCACCCTTATGGCAGAAAGTGAAGACGAACTAAAAAGCCTCTTGATGAAAGTGAAAGAGGAGGGTGAAAAAGTTGGCTTAAAGCTCAACATTCAGAAAACGAAGATCATGGCATCCGGTCCCATCACTTCATGGTAAATAGATGGAGAAACAGTGGAAACAGTGTCAGACTTTATTTTTCTGGGCTCCAAAATCACTACAGATGGTGACTGCAGCCATGAAATTAAAAGACGTTTACTCCTTGGAAGGAAAGTTATGACCAACCTAGATAGCATATTCAAAAGCAGAGACATTACTTTGCCAACAAAGGTTCGTCTAGTCAAGGCTATGGTTTTTCCTGTGGTCATGTATGGATGTGAGAGTTGGACTGTGAAGAAGGCTGAGCACCGAAGAATTGATGAACTGTGGTGTTGGAGAAGACTCTTGAGAGTCCCTTGGACTGCAAGGAGATCCAACCAGTCCATTCTGAAGGAGATCAGCCCTGGGATTTCTTTGGAAGGAATGTTGCTAAAGCTGAAACTCCAGTACTTCGGCCACCTCATGCAAAGAGTTGACTCATTGGAGAAGACTCTGATGCTGGGAGGGATTGGGGGCAAGAGGAGAAGGGGACGACAGAGGATGAGATGGCTGGATGGCATCACTGACTCGATGGATGTGAGTCTCAGTGAACTCCGGGAGTTGGTGATGGACAGGGAGGCCTGGTGTGCTGCGATTCATGGGGTCGCAAAGAGTCAGACACGACTTAGCGACTCATCTGATCTGCTCTGATCAGTATGAATGCATATTTTACAGATCACCAGAATGTATAAAAAATGTTTACTTATATTCTACTTTTTCCTTTTTTGCCTGCATGCTAAGTCACTTCAGTCATGTCCAACTCTTTGCTATGGTATGGACTGTAGCCCACCATACTCCTCTGTCCATGGGATTCTCCAGGCAAGAATACTGGAGTGGGTTGCCATGCTCTCCTCCAGGGGAATCTTCCCCACCCAGGGATCAAACCTGAGTCTCTTATGTCTCCTGCCTTGGCAGACAGGTTCTTTACCACTAGCACCACCTGGGAAGCCCATCTTTTTCCTTTAACTACCATGTATATGAGTTATATAAGGTATACCACCTACAGATTAGCTATCATTTATTCAACTAGCCTTCTAAGCTTTTACATCTCCTTTGTGCTAAATTGTTTCTAATTTTTAGCAGCAGTAAACATCTCCAAATGTGAAGTTTTGGTTTCTGTTGAATAATTTCCATAGAATTCATTTCCAGGACTGTTACCAGTGGTGTGGTAGGAATCTACAGTCATTCCCTGCAATAAAAGCAAAATAGAAATAAGGTACAAAGGCCATTCCTAGGATAACATGAAATGTGTACATTGTAATTTTCCACTAAGTCACTCTTGTGGGGCCATAGGAATAAGGATCACAGTTAGTTTTATAGGTCAATTTAAGTTCAAGTCATTGAAGAAGCTGGACATGTGGGGGTTCTGAGTTTCATATAGCATCATGATCTTGCTGTAGCATGTATTGGGAAGTCCTGAGATAATGTAGACCTTAGTGAGTCCCAGGATTCAGTGCATAATAAAGATAGAACACTTAGTTCACCAACAGTCTGGCATAATTGCATTGTACCATGGATACTCCTTGCCCCACCAGCCAATCATCTCAGTAACATCTAGAAGCATCCCACTGAGTTCTAAGACCTTGGGAAGAGTGGAGCCAACACCCCTAACTCCCACCCTGCCCTGTCCCCTGCTATTCCACCAATAGAGGATAGAAGTGGAGGTCTGTGTGTACCGAAGACCATTAGCCAAGTCTCACTTCCTGTTCAGAGCTGATGTTGTCACAGTGTGCAAGGAACCAGGGAAAACCAGGAGGAACAATCTCGTTGCTCCCCAGACATGTAACATAAAGTGGTCATTCTGATTTCGCTTCCATGCACATGGGATCTTTGTCTTACTGACCCCTTGGGAAGTACTCTGCAAAGAGCTGTTGATTGAGTACATGAATCGATGCCCTTTGTCTAACCTCCTAGACCCCTCAGGCTCCCCATCCCCCAGACTGCCTCTCCCTGATGTGCTCTGTAGGGGGCACTCTCACTATGGCCTTTGCTGCAGCCAACACCTGGGATACGGGCAGCTGTGTCTCCATCCTGGACAGTGTGACCTTGGCTTTCTCTCTTTGATCTGACCTCAGGGAAGCTGTCAACAGGGCTCAGTCTCCGCAAGACAAAAGGCAGGCAGACGGGGCACTGAAGCAGACTCTGTGCATGATGTTTTTTAGGCAGTTGCACACTGTGGCAGCTACAGAGCCTCCTTTCATGAGGCATCATGGCAACATCGCTGCCTGGAAACTGGAGTGCAGGTTCTTCTTCCCCAGCTGTCTTCTCCATCTCTCTCCAGCCTACTTGAGTTTTCCCTCCCTGGCTGTCCAAGTAGCATCTCTTGGCAGGTTTCCGCCTCCTCTTCTGAGATCCAGCTATCCCTACTAAGAAATCAGCTTGTAAACTTAGAGCTAAGAGAGTCATTCCTTTCTCTGTTCCCTGCCTCCTTCCAGCCCCAGCATCTCTATGAACCGCACCAGGGTCACTTAAAGCACCCAATCTCATTTTACAACAACCAGGAATCAATTCAATAGATATTAAAGGCAGAGCCTTGGTCCCACCAATCATGGGCCATACATTTAGGTGGGAGCCACAGCAGGAAAGCCACCTTCATTCCACCTCCACTTCCAATTCCCAGAATTCTGAATCTCCAGTAAAAAGTGGAAAGGTGTGCTTTCTGTTTTCCCAGCCCAGCAGTCAAAAGATGAGCTAGAGAGGGCAGCCTCCATCCACTTGGCCCAGGCTGAGGCCCAATCAGACACCTCCTGGTTCCCACGCTCAGACAGCAGGCCTGAAGCAGAACTGGTTTCATAATCTCACCTCTGCCAGTGCTTTTTGCATAATGATCTGCCTTTTCGTTCCCACATCACAATCATAGTATTTATCTATGCAAAACAGCACCTCATTAAAAAAAAAAGAAAGAAAGAAACACACCACCATTGGCCCAACCCTTCATTAGAGTATATTGCACAAGCCCTGGGCACACCCAGGGTGGAAACAGCAGCCAGGTTTTAGGCTTCTAGGCCTCCCTGGTGCTGCTCATACTAGCTCTGCCCCACCCTCTCCTCATTCCCCCCAGTGAGCTGGGCTGTTTCCAAATCCATGCAGTGGAAGATCACAGAGGAGCCCTTGGAGACCAAGAGATGGGTCCACAGGGAATCTCTACCTCCAAGAGGTCTTCTCCCTACAAAATGTTATCTCTAAACCCCTTTCTATTGTTTTCAGCCTAATTCATGTATTTGCTGAGTGCTGACCTATTTTAACTTTTGTTTCCCATTAGAATCAAAACTCCATGAGAACAGGCACTATATTACATTTTTCAGGGCTTAAACCAGTTCCTGGCACGTAGTAGGCCTTCATTAAATATTTCTAGAATGTTTGCTTTAATTTTTGACCTCATGATAATAAATTCCATGGTTGTTTCTCTGCCAAACTGGTCCCAGTCCACCACCTCCTTTTGTTTCTTTAAACAATCCTTTCAACTCTTAATACCCCAGGCCTTGGAAATAATAGTTAAAACGCCTTCATTTTGAACAATAATGTTATGCTTTTTGTACTGTTAGAATGGTTTCAATTTAGTGTGCAATATTTAAGATATGCAGAAAGGAAATAAAGAAAAACAGAACACCCCTGTTCTCACCACCAAAAAAAAAGTCCTAAAACATTACTAATACAGCTGAAGTCCCTGGCTATCCTGACACCATTGGTCCCTCCCTCTTCCTCCCCTTCAGAGGAATCTGTATCCCAAATTTGGGGGAACCTGTATCCTAAATTTGGTGACCACTCAAAATTCTTTACAGTCTGTATATTAGGTTTACCGTCAGATAAAAGTCCTAAATATTCATTGGAAGGACTGATGCTGACGCTGAAACTCCAATACTTTGACCACCTGATTCGAAGAACTGACTCATTGGAAAAGATGCTGATGCTGGGAAAGATTGAAGGTGGGAGGAGAAGGGGACAACAGAGGATGAAATGATTGGATGGCATCACCAATGCGATGGATGTGAGTTTGAGTAAGCTCTTGGAGTTGGTGATGGACAGGAAAGCCTGGCGTGCTGCAGTCTATGGGGTCGCAAAGAGTCAGACACAAATGAGCGACTGAACTGAACTGAACCAAACTGAAAGGGCTAACACTGTTTTTCTTCTAAAGCTGTTTTTTTCTCCTTGTTTGGGCTTAGGGGACAATGTGGACAGGACAGGGCCCAGTGTGTCCTGCGAGCCAGGGTCAGATGTGTGTTCTCAGTCTCAGCTCCGCCTGTGTACCACACCTGCCCTGTGTCCCAGTTTATCTGTAAAATGACGCTAATAATATATGTCTCTTCCCCACTCCTCAGAGTGTGCAGATGACTGAGATAAATGTAAAGTGTTTGGAGCATCGGCCAAGGAAGAGAGGCACTAGATAACCCCTCCAAGAGGGCAGGCAGCACACAGAGACTCAGCAGGCACCCAAAGCAGAGTTCTCACGCCTGGGAAGGGCTGGCTAAGCGAGTCTTTCCTCCAGTGCCCCAGTCCTCAAAGCCAGCACATTCTCAAAGCCAGCACCTTCTCATTACACAGACAACTCACCTTCATTTACGTGGAGAGGCCTCCCATCAATGCTGTGTCATAAGACAGTGTCACCTTCTGGCCGCGGGGGACTTATTTTAACAGCACAATTGGCAATTTCTTACCCCCAGTGCATCAGGATTTTTCCCGCCTCCCTTCCTGCCTTTCTGTAAACCAGAGCTGTACTGCCTTCACGGCAAGCCCCTGAGGAATGGAGAGGATCAGGCCAGCTGTACTCCAGAAGAAATGGGGAGAATTTTCCAACAGTGTCACCCCAACAGCAGCAGCATTTGTGAGATCTGTGTGATCACACCAAGGAAACAGTCTAGGGAGGCTACCAAGTCAAAGACCCCTGCTCCCCGGACCCAAGAGAGAAAAAAGTTGAAAAACAAACAAACAAAAAACACCAAATCAACATCAAAATAGAAACTTAAAGAGTGGATCATTTGCACCTCTGGCCATCTATCCACATTTGCACCAAAGAGCTTCACGTGTGGACACCACGTAAGGAGAAGTAAAGCGAGATTGTGTGGCTGGTCCAGGAGGTTCCAGAAGACACCCGATGAGAGGCAGGAGGTCATAGACTGAGATTTGCCCAAGACGCCAGCACTAGACTGACCAGGGGAGGCCTCTGAGGTCAGTCATGTGATGACATGCTGGAAGACAGGGGCAAGCCGGGTAGGTAAAAGAGTTTACTAACACAGATGTTATCTGTGATACAGAAGAAGTCACTGTCATCGGAAAATATTCCCACATGCGCTAAGTGCTTTCAGCACTCAAGCGAGAGCGGTGATTCAGAGGGCTGATGTTGCAGACAAGAGCAAGTGTGGGAGCGGCGATGCCACCCATCCTTAAATCCGGTGTTAGTTTCTGTCATGTCCGACTCTTTGGGACCCCATGAACCGTAGCCCCACAAGGCTCCCTTGTCCATGGAATTCTCCAGGCAAGAATACTGGAGTGGGTTGCCATTCACTTCTCCAAGGGATCTTTCCAACCCAGGGGTCAAACCTGGGTCTCCCACATAGCAGGTGGATTCTTTACCATCTGAGCCACCAGGGAATCTGGGATTCACTGTAAATTCCAGGCACCCTCCTGTGCCTCGTATTTCAGACAGCCCTTGGGACCAGCATTGTTCCCAGAGAAACCCCAAAGATGTGTGCTGGTGGGAGGAAGGGAGGCGCCAACCTGGAATGTTATGAGTAGCTGCAGATAAAGACCAGGAGGGTTAGGGTTGGAAAGCAAGGCCATTACTGGGGACTTTCCTGGGAGAGAAGAAAGAATCCTGAGCTAGTGAGCTGAGCTCTAGATCTAGCTCGGCCACTTACTATCTGTGTGACCTCAGATGAGTCAATTCATCTCTTAGAGTCTGTTTCCTCATTTGGAGCCCAAGGGGACTGGAGTGAATTACCTCTAAAGTCCCATCACGTTTCCATCCTAAGGACAGTGTCAAAGGTCAAGGGAGAGACCAACACTGGAATATTCCTAAATGTAATATTCACAGCCACGTGAACAGAATGGAGTGTAGAATTAGAACTTGTCTTTGGGAAGGATCAGGACACTGTCCAGCCCTACTTCCCACAGTCACACGCAGCACCCTGACTTCATTGCCCTGCTGGTCAGAGGATTAGCCAATGGCCTCCTAGTTGGGCAACCCAATTCTGGGTCTAACACTTCTACTGGCTGTCACGTTAGGCAAGGCAGTTATCTTTTTGCTGTGCCTGTTTCCTCATCTCTAAAACCCTCTGCCTCCTCCTCAGCCTGTGAGGAAGCTGGAGAATTCACTAATGTGCATAAAGCACTTAGCTTGCACGGGGAAAAGAGTGCCCACATAAACAGAAGATGATGATGATTGTTGTGACAGCTGCTTGATTCCCTTAACTCTTCCCCAGCCCTTCCTTTGCTGATGCCGGAAACTAACCTCGCGTGAGTCATCACCATCTTTTTCTCAAGGTTGGTTCAGAGAATTCCCCTTAAGCACTGAGTTCATATCTAGCCTCATGGCCAAGCGACAAGACATCAAAGAACAAGGCTGAAAAAACATGATGCCAAACTTCCCTAACACCTGATTTCACTTTGCCTTTTACCCACGAGCATGTACGTTTCATAAAGGCAGGGACATCTGGGCCACCATGTTACCTAAGTACAGCCTTCAGTTGGCACTCAGTAAACGAATTAAATGAATGAGTGAAAGGCACAAACTGCCCAGATGAGATCTGAGTGAAAGGAAGAAAATTAACACTTTTTAATGCCCACCCTAGGTCTTTTCTATTTTTATTTTGCTTGTTCCTCTCCACAGCCCCATGGAATCAAAATCATTCTCCCACTTTATGGTTGGGCAGACCGAGGCTGAAGCATGAAGTAGTTCAACTAAGATCTCACACTATGTCAGTGGTTGATGTAACATTTAAAACCTCAGGACTGTCTGGCTGGATTCCAGCCACGGTGCCTTGAATGGGCATGGGAAGCAGGCAAACCCCTTGAACAAAGATAAGCTATCTTCTTCAACAGGTGTTTGAACTGGGCCAGCCAAGCAAACAAGTACATAAGACCCAGACAGGCCCAGACAGCCCTCAGTCCTATAGGACTTGGCTTGGTTTGTTGTGGACCAGCAAGGTAACACCAGGGAAGGGAGCTACCCGTGAGTAGTGCATACGTGCTAAGTTGCTTCAGTCATGTGTGACTCTTTGGGACACAGTGGACCATAGCCTACCAGGCTCCTCTGTCCATGGGATTCTCCAGGCAAGACTGACACCTTGGGTTGCCATGCCCTCCTCCAGGGGAATCTTCCCAAACCAGGGATCGAACCCGAGTCTCTTGTATCTGCCTGGAGTAGGGGGATGGGACTGGGTGAGCTCATACAATGCCTCCTGCTCTTGCCAGAGACCCACCATACTCAGCTCTCCCAACCCCTCAGAGACAGCGGCATCTTAATTAGGATAATGTAACCTGAGCTTTAATCACTAAAATCTACAGAATAGCTTCACTAAGCAGGGAGCCCAAGACCAAGACTTGTTTTTAAATGTGTGAGACTACATCCCAGCTCTGCCAGTTTCTACTGCACTCATTAGATATGGCTGGCATGACAAAATCCCACAGAATTCAACACATTTACATATCTACTCGGGGCTGTGGCACTCGTAAAGGAATTATTGAGAGTTGACAATAATCTGGGTGGCTTAAACGACAGAAATGTATTTTCTCATACTTCTGGAGGCTGGTAGTCCGAGATCAAGGTGTCAGCAGGTATCTCCTGAGGCCTGTGTCCTTGGCTTGCAGACGGCTGGCTTCTTGCTGTGTCCTCACATGAATGTGCTCCCCATCCCTTCCCCCCACCTCATCCTGAGTCTGTCTGTGTGTCCACATTTCCTTTTCCTATATAGACACCAGTCAGACTGGATTAGGGCCCACTCCAGTGGCCTCATTTTAACTACATAACCTCTTTAGGAACTTCCCTGGTGGTCCAGTAGTTAAGAAGCTGCCTTCCCATGCAGCGGATGCAGACTCAATCCCTGGTCAGGGAACAAAGCTTCCCCACGCCACAGAGCAGCTAAGCCTGTGTGCTGCAACCACTGAGCCCACCTGCCCTGGAGCCTTGTGCTGCCACAGGCCAATGTGCCGTAACTAGAAAAAAAGAGCCATGTGCACAGCCAAAAAAAAAGATAAAATAATAAATTACCTCTTTTAAAAGGCCCTATCTCCAAATATAGTCATGTTCTGAGGTACTGAGAGGCTAGGACTTCAACACAGAAATTTTGGACATGATTCAGCTCATAACACTTCCCTTGGCCAAATCATGTTCCCAAACGGCGCCTTCATTTTCTTCACTTGGAACCCATTTCCAGGCCAGTAGGCTTTCTGAGGAAGGCAGTATGGCTATACTCCTCAAGGAAAAACTGTGTAAGAAATGCCAAGGGCAGAGTAGGAAGCAGGAAAGAGCCCTCTGTGAGCTGTCCTCGAACGATTAGAGGCATCTGCAGAAGAACAAGCCCCTGCCTGACACTATTCCCTCTCTGAAATTCTCTCTCTCTCCTTGCTTCCAAAGGTATCGCTTGTGGATTTTGATTTAGGTACTTCCAGGTGAACTCAGGCCTCTGTTAAAAAAAGGAGTCAAATTTCTGTCCTGCAAAATATCTGATGTTGCTACTTTTTTTATTAATTTTTTTCCAGGCCTTAGTGGTAAAGAATTGAGCTAATCCTATGATTCTATTCACGATGTCACCATGCTCCCTGCATTTCCCCAACCTCAACAGCCATCACACTAATATATTTCTAGATAGCCTTTGATATTTATTTGTTGTTTAGTCACTAAGTTGTGTCCAATTCTTTTATGACCCCATGGACTATAGCCCGCCAGGCTCCTCTGTCCATTGGATTTCCCAGGCAAGAATACTGGAGTCAGTTGCCATTTCCTTCTCCAGGAGATCTTCCCAACCCAGGGATTGAACCTGCCTCTCCTGCATTGGCAGGCGGATTCTTTACCCGAGCCACCAGGGAAGGACATACAAATTCATACCTCCACATAAACTTCCGGTGGGTAATAAGTAATGATGTAAAATACCTTTCATGGTGAGTCACTGCCCATAATTTTGAAAGCCACTGATTCAATGTCCCCTCAGCCCTACAACCTCACTCTGATCATCTGTGTCCAGAGAACAAGAAGGATAATTCTACTTCACACCTTTAAGTGTGACAGGAAATTGGTGAAAAGAAACTAGTTCTAATTACTAAGAAAGTAGAGAACTGTATCTGTGAAAGAGGAAAGCCAACACAAAGGCACACAGGTCAGGGCCCCTGGAGATGCAGCCTGGCCTCCCTAGCTGCACACTCACCTCAGCTGTACCTGCATCTCCCCAGGACGTGCTCCATAAAGTCTGAGATTCCCAGGAGACAACCAAGCAGAGTTCCTGGCTGCTGCCAGCTAACCTGTCCCAGGTTGCCCCAGATGCTCAAGCCAGATCTGAGCTGCCCTCCAGCTGCCCTCTCTCACTCTTCACAGCGGAGTCAGCCAAAATTCACCTCAGAACTTCCCCCATCCCTCCGCACCGACCACCACCAGCCCAGTGGGGAATCACCGTCAGCATTCCCCAGCTCTTCTTACTCCCAGACACTCAAACAGGGCTCTGACAAACTGTGCTCTCTGCACCATATATTTAAGTAATCCCAACGTTTAAAATGTTATACTATGAATCTAAAAGTTTACAAAGAGTGTAATTTCTGGCATATTGTAAATACTGGCATTTTTAGTTAAACTTACACTTCTTAAAATACATTCAAAGGAATCTAAATACCACTGCTATGATATCCATCATCATCCTTTTTTTTTTTTAAATATACAGATAGGCTTTCCTATATTGCTGGATAGTCCCTTAAAGAATTCTAACCTAATATAACTTTATGATCAAAGCCTTTTTCAACAATACTATGGGTACAAATTGAGATTTCAGGATTTTTTTTTTTTTTTTTACATCCTGGAACCATAAGATCTGAGTGTTAATTTTTTTCTTCTGAATTTTATCATTATAATTTTTATTAGCACAAAACTGAACAAATCAACAAATTTTACAAATGTTCATAGGCAATTAAACATAATTTTATTGAAAATTCATCCTTTAATGAGATGAACGGAACTATCTTGCCCCCCAGTTGATTTATGTGAATATTGTTGCCAGAATGAGCAAGGTTAATTAGCATCAATTTAATCTTATTTTTCTTGTTCTTTTTTTTTTTAATGTAAGCACTGAGAAAGCTTGTTCACATAAACAGATATGAATGGAAAGGCTTTTGTTACATCACTTTCCCTACATGCTCTAAACTCTCTCAGCATTTTAGCCAAAAATCTATCATTAAAAAGAACTTTTGGGGAAAATATTTGCAAACAAAGCAACTGACAACGGATTAATCTCCAAAATACACAAACAGCTCATGCAGCTTAATATCAAAAAAACAAACAACCCAACCCCCAAACGGGCAAAAGACCTAAATAGACATTTCTCCAAAGAAGACATACAGATGGGCAATAAACACTTGAAAAAGTGCTCAGCATCACTAATTATTTAGAAAAATGCACATCAAAACTACAATGAGGTATCACCTCATATAGGTCAGAATGGCTATCATCAAAAAATCTGCCAACAATAAATGCTGGAAAGAATGTGAAGAAAAGGAAACCCTTTTATACTATTGGTGGGAATGTAAACTGGTACAGCCACTGTGGAGAACGGTATGGAGATTCCTTTAAAAACTAAAACTTAAACTGCTCCTTGACCCAGTAATCCCACTCCTGGGCATATACAGTGGAATATTACTCAGCCATAAAATGGTATGAAATTGTACAATTTGCAGATACATGGATGGACCTAGAGACTACCATACAAAGTCAAGTAAGTCAGAAAGAGAAAAAAATTGTATAATATTGTTATATGTGGAATCTAGAAAAACTATACAGATGAACTTATTTGTAAAGCAGAAACACAGACATAGATGTAGAGAGTGGCCATATGGATACCGGAGGGGATGTGGGGAATGGGATGAATCGGGAGATTAAGACTGACATATATACACTGCTGCTGCTGCTGCTGCTGCTGCTGCTAAGTCGCTTCAGTTGTGTCTGACTCTGTGCAACCCCATAGACAGCAACCCACCAGGCTCCGCCGTCCCTGGGATTCTCCAGGCAAAAACACTGGAGTGGGTTACCATTTCCTTCTCCAATGCATGAAAGTGAAAAGTGAAAGTGAAGTCGCTCAGTTGTGTCCAACTCTTTGCAACCCCATGGACTGCAGCCTTCCAGGCTCCTCCATCCATGAGGTTTTCCAGGCAAGAGTACTGGAGTGGGATGCCATCGCCTTCTCCCATATATACACTACTATTTATAAAATAGATAAATAATGAGAACCAATCGTATAGCACAGCGAACTCTACTCGATGTTTTGTGGTGACCTAAATGGGAAGTCAATGGCAACCCACTCCACTACTCTTGCCTGGGAAATCCCATGGATGGAGGAGCCTGGTAGGCTACAGTCCATGGGGTTGCAAAGAGTTGGACTCAACTGAGCGACTTCATTTTCACTTTTCACTTTTCACTTTCATGCACTGAAGAAGAAAATGGCAACCCATTCCAGTATTGTTGCCTGGAGAATCCCAGGGATGAGAGCCTGCTGGGCTACCATCTATGGGGTCACACAGAATCGGACACGACTGACGTGACTTAGCAAATGGGAAGTAAATCCCCAAAAAAGAGCGGATATATCTATACATATAGCTGATTCATTTTGCCATACAACAGAAAATAACTCAACATTATAAAATGCTGCTGCTGCTGCTGCTAAGTCGCTTCAGTCGTGTCCAACTCTGTGCAACCCCATAGACGGCAGCCCACCAGGCTCCCCCGTCCCTGGGATTCTCCAGGCAAGAACACTGGAGTGGGTTGCCATTTCCTTCTCCAATGCATGAAAGTGAAAAGTGAAATTGAAGTCGCTCAGTCGGGTCCGACTCTTAGCGACCCCATGGACAGCGGCCCACCAGGGACCTCTGTCCATGGGATTTTCCAGGCAAGAGTACTGGGGTGGGGTGCCATTGCCTTCCCCGTATAAAATGCTATACTCTAATAAAAATTAATTTAAAAAAAAAAAGACTTTTGATGGTCTAACAACTCCCAGTTTGATTGGGTCCTCCTTTAATTTTATAGAAAGTAAAGACTTGGAAACCATCGGAGTTACAAATGACTCTATCATCCAATCAGAGTTGAATCATTTTCTCCTAACCAATACCAGTATTTCAAATTGTCCCTTTGCCCAAGATGAAGCACAAAGCAAGATAAGGGCCAGGTAAAAGGTATGCCTCTCTTTGGCAAAATGGAGAAGTGAGATTGTGGAAGACGTGGTAGAAAATGATCACTTGAGACCTCAGATCAGTAGCAGGATACATGGATATTGGGGATCTAGAAGGTGATTCTCTGAAAGTTATCCCCTTGCCCTGGTACCACTTAAGAGTCTTCAGGTACCTCCAAGGGACCAGATAGCCCAGTTTAACAGCGACTAAACAACAGGACCTGTGACCAAAAGCATTCTCTTTTAAAAATGTAATTTGCATCTTTTGATTTGCTGGCTACTTTTAACAATTCATCTCACACTTAAAAAATAAAACTGAACCTCCTCATTAGGACCTCCTCTAAAGTCTAACCTTATCTCACTATCTGACAAAACCACACTGGCCTTTACCAGTCCCCGGATTGCCACCAGTGCCTCCCACCACAGGACCTCTGCACCTGCCCTTCCCACTGCTTGCTGCATGACTGCTCCCACATATCCTCCAGACTTCAGTTTCAACGTCACCTCTGACCACCTGACCACGCTGCCCACTATTCTCTCCCACAGCAATCGAATTATTGATGACTGTTCTTATTATAAGCACAACTATACTTCCTTGTAAGATATATGATAGTGTTTGGTGGGGAGCTGTGTTTTTAATTTACAAATGCCATGCTCTGAATAGCATTTGACTACCAGCTTGTTTTTCCCAGCTGTAAAATAACTGTCATAGTATAATATGTACATGTAGTTCTCTACATCTAAGAGCTATGAGTATTCCAGAGTATGTGCCCACCACAGTTAACTTATCCATTCCCTTGGTGATGGGAAAACTAGGCTGCCACAAACAATATCCTAATGGCGTGTATAAGAATTGCTCTTAGTAAGAATCCCAGGAGGGGTTTCTGTGACCCTGGTGGACACACCCTCACATCACTGAGCACTTTCAGACTAGTCTCTGAAATGGCAAGATCAAATTGATCTATTTAATAGAGCACTCAGTACAGTGCTATTAATTTTATCAGCTGTTAACAAAAGAAGTCTATGCTGGAACATCAGGGTTTAACCCAGCTCTGCCACAGACTGGCCATGGGGTCTTATGAAAGTTACATCCCCTGTGTGGGTCTCAGGGTCCTTTCCTGCCAAATGACTGTTCCAGACAAAGTCAGTGTCAAGGCAAAGTCTAGCATCACGTGGGAATGCATCTGGAGCAGAACAGTAAAACAGGGGAGGAACAAAACTGGGCCCTAAGTCCTGGCTTTGAAACCTTAGCAAACGACCGAAGAAGATAGTTTCATCACCTTTAATTTGGAAATATGTATGTAACAGGAGTTCTTGGACAATTAAATGAAATGCTATATGTCGAATACCTGGCACTTTGAGAAGCTGTTCAAGCAAATCAGTTCTCTTCTTTCTCTTCTTCACCCCTTTCCCTGTTTTGTTCTGGTTTTAATTGAAGAATTCACCTTTACTTTCTCTCTCTCTCTCTCTCTCCCTCTCTATCTCGATCTCGCTCTTGCTCTCACTCTTTGAGGTGTAAATACACACAGTAGAATGCACTAATCTCTTTTTAATAACAGCTTTATTGAGATATAATTCATATACCATAAAACTCACCCTTTTAAAGTGTGCAATTCAGTGGTTTCTAGTATATTCACAGAATTGTGCAACCCTCACCACTATTTCATCTAAGAACATTTTCATTCCCCTGAAAATACGGTAACCATCAGTCATCACTCCCCGTTGCCTCCTCCCCTTAACCCCTGGCAACCATTAATCTACTTTCTGTCTACGATTCTGAACATCTCATACACATGGAATCATTCAGTCTGTGGTCTTTTGTGACCAGCTTCTTTCACTTAGTATGTTTTCGAAGTTCATACATATTGCAGCATGTATCAGTATTTTATTCCTTTTTATCCTTGAAAAATTCATTCTGTAGATAGACCACACTTTGTTTATCCATTTGTCAACTGATGAACATGTGGGTTGTTACCACTTTTTTGACTATCATGAATAATGCTGCTATGAACATTCATGTACAGACTTTTGGGTGGACATAAATTTTCAATTCTCTTGGACATATACCTAGGGGTGGAATCACCAGCCATATGGTAATTCCACGTTTATCTTTGTGAAGAACTGCTAAAATTTTCTTTTAAAAACTATAATCCCAGCAACCATGCATGAGGAGCAGCTTCTCCCCATCCTCACCAGCACACGCTATTGTCTGTTTTGTTTTCACCTTCCTTGTGCTGGTAATAGAAGTGATATCCCGCTGTGGTCCTGAAGTGCACTAATCTTAAATTAACAGCTGGATGGATTTTGCAAATGTATGCACCTATAAAATCACCACTAAGGGACTTCCCTGGCGGTCCAGTGGGTAAGACTCGGTGCTTCCACTGTACTAGACTCAGGTTTGATCCCTGGTTGGGGAATTAAGATCCCACACGCTGCAAGGTGCAGCCAAAAAAATTTTTTAATCACCACTCAGCCTGCGATATAGGCATTTCCCTCATCCTACCTTCCAGTCACTATCCCCTTACCCAAAGTAATAACAGCTCTGCATCATCATGGATTAGTTTTTCTGTTCTTGAGCTTTATATAAATGGAATCATGACGTATATACTCTTTAAGGTCTGGCTTCTTTCATTCAAAAAATATTGTGGTATCAGTGTTTTAGCTGTTTATTCTTTTTATTTCCGTGTAGTATTCCATTGTATGAGTATGTTGCAATCTATTTATCCCTTCTCCTATTAGTGGACATTTGTGTTGGTTCCAGTTTGGGGTTATAAGACACATGAACACAATTTCTCTTGAGTATATCCCTAGACATGGGATTGCCGGGTCATGGGGTAGTTTTAGCTTTAGTAGATGTTGCCAGTTTTCCAAAATGGTTGTACCAATTTATACTCCCACCAGCAGTGCCTGAGAGTTCCAAGTTGCTCTCCATCCTCACCAGCACTTAAGTATGTCAGGCTTTTTAAGTTTTAGCCATTCTGATGTGTGTGTATCTCCTGGTGATTTTAATCTGCACTCCTCAGGTGGCTAATCACCTTGAGCCCCTTTATTCATTGCCTTTAGTCTGAAATTTAGCTAAAGGGATCTGATAGCTAATACTTACCTCTCCTTGGTGATTGCTGGAAGAGCTAAAGAACTGGGTCCCCCATCAGAATGGATACATGTCTGTGTATGGCTGAGTCCCATCGCTGTTCACCTGAAATTATCAGAACAATGCCAGTTAGCTGTACCTCAGTACAAAATAAAAAGCTTTTCCAAAAAAGGAATTGGGTCCACCACCCCGGATCCTTGATCACACTCTCCTAGTTAAAGTGAACACTGACATAAAATCAGTTGGTGTGAGTTCATTCATTTCTAAATAATCTGTAAATCTAAATTTTACTCTCAACTCCTAAATCTCTCTTGCAACACATCCTTAGCCAAAAATCAAAGAAGAAAGAGTATTCTGAAAGCAAGGGAAAAAAATCAACCAGTCAACCTTCAAGGCAAAGATTTAACTATGTTTAAACAAAAGAACTTTCCACTTTAAAGTTAAAGTCAGATGAAATTATAATCCACTGTTTAGTGGATGTTTAGGTTAGTGGAGTTTTTAAATAGAAGGGTTTTTTTATTCTTTATGGTGGTTTAATGAAAGGTGCACTTAAAAGACAGTTTACTCTGTCTTCAAGTTGGGTAAGTATTTCAGGAGATTCTTTAGGATAGTCATATCATCCAGGCTCCATGGGAAGGATATGGAATTGGGGGAGAGGATTGGGAGGATGCTGAGAGAATTGCCAAGGCAGTTGGTGTAAGGAGCAGTTCGACTCCAGACAGCTTCTGCCGCGTCCACCACCCAGGACTGGGGCAAGATACCCAGGTCCTTTGGATGGAGGAATTACAGTCGCAGAGATGCGAGGCAAGACATGAAGTTCCCAACCCCTCCACACTAGGTCTCATATAAACAAGCCAGCAGTAAACTCCCATCTTCTCTGTCCAACAAACAGCGCTGATGTATTTATGTCTTGTAGAGCCTTGGGGCAAAAGAGCAAGCCCCACGTTAAATAGAGCAGAAATCATCCCACAACTTTTATCAAATGCTAAAAACAATTTTGAATGTGGAAAATTTCTTCTTAATAGGGAAATGGAAAATTACAGATATAGAATCACATAATCTTAGAGCTAGAGGGAACCTTGGAGGTCATCGGCTGAACCTTGGAGGTCATCGGCTGAACCTCACACCTAGTTCTGGAATTCACATTACGACATCCCTGCTGTCCCGTTTTCACGATCCTGAAACTGGGCCCTTTCTCAGCACCTCCAAGGAAGCTTTCCATTCATCGTTGGATGATTATTAGACAGTCATTCTAATATTGAACCAAAACACTCTTTCTGAAAACTTCCACCCTTCAGTCATAGTTTGAATGAATCTATTTCCTTTTCTTCATGAGAGCCCTCTGGGTATTTTAACACTATCAGTCTGATCCCTTCTGAGAGTTTTTTTCCCCAGGATAAGCATTCTCAGTTCCTCCAAGCAATCCATTATAAAACACAGCCCTGGACAGGCCTGAGCTCACTGGAGTGGAGTCTTCCTGATGTTTCTTCCCCTTGTCTTGAAAACCAGACCTGTGTCAGGGGCTGGGGCAGGTAATCCGCTCTCATGGATTTGCCCAAAGATACAGGGAGTGCTTCTGAGAAATGCAAGGTCTACACAATAGTACTGGAGGATTTTATTTTCAAAAAGTGGTTAGCAAAGTTGGAGTATATTGAGGAAATAAGTGTGACACTGTTGACTCCAATCTGGAACAAACCCAAGTGGTTTTCCCAGGAGAGGGGTAGGTTCATGTTAATCAGATCACATACTCAAGCTCACTATCTTTTCCAGGCACCTCTGAGGATAGCAGAATAGCTCCTTCAGAACACTGTTGGATCTGGAACTTCCTTAGTCCTTTGTTTGGTCCACCTGGGCAAAGTGGCCCTGACCAGCACCGGAGAGGAAGAGAATGTGGATACCTTAGAGTAAGAGTTGGGTGAAGGCCTTCTGTGTTCATGCCTTACCTGACATGGAGGTAAACTGCTTCACCATCTCGTCCCCCACAACCTGGGTCCCAGGGTGAAGCAGTATACTTGTGAGCATGTGCACAAGTGTGTATAGACCCACACACACTCACAAGTACACATGTCCTTAAAGCTTTTCTTATCAGCACCCCTACTTGTATTCAACTATCCACCAAGACCAGGAAATAAAAACCAGCTCTTCACAGGCAGAATCTTGGCCTCTCCTTGGAGGCTAAATGATTTTATGGTAGAGGCAATTTTGAGCAGCCAGCAAAACAAGACAAAGGTCTTATTTGGTTTATCAAGCCCAGGTTACGCCCATTGTTCAGCAGGCCAAACATCGTTAATCAGTACCCAGACCTCTGAATAGAATCTTTACTAAATAAATCTGTGTAGATATTCTTGCTACATAACGATAAAACTACTATTCTGGGGAGGAAGCAAAATCACTAAGGTTTTAGGCAATAATCTTTCCTTCCCTATAAAAATAGAAAGGAATGCCTGTCCCAAAGATATAAAGGAAGGGAAATCTATAACTTATGATGAAATCAACTGCCAAAACAACACTAAGTGGGGCTTTTTGGAAAGAAGGTATTGTAAGTAAAGTCCTAGAAGGACCCTCTCTCCCCAGTTCTTTTTTACATTCCCATGCAAACTCATAAAGGGGGAAAACTGCATGATTTTGAAACCCAAGTATCCTATTTTTAAAAAATCATATGTCAAAATTTAAGAATGCAAAAGAATTGTAATTACAACACCAAGAGGAGTGGTTATGAAATACCAATAATGGTTGATAAATGCTCAACCTATTTAATGAAATACATAAACAAACCTTTGACCAGAGGCATGGATGTTAGCAGGTCACCATGAGGGTGATGGAAGCCTCTGAACACACCTCTGACAAGGTGAAGGTAATCAGAGAGCAGCCTGTCTCCCTTTGATGAGGGCTGCTCTCTGAGAAGACCAGCTTGAGGGAGAGCTGGAAATAATCAACCATTGTTTTGGAAAGGGCTCTCCTAGATCCTCAGGTTATCTTGCAGCCCATTCTCCAGGCCTCCCAACTTCCCCCCTGCTTGTCAAAACAAATCTGTGGGAGAAGCATGCTCAGGAATGTATGTTGCTCTGTTTAATATGGAAAAAGAGAAAAAAAATGGAAAATGATGCTCTGGAGGCCTGGGAAGAAATAAAGAAGCCCATTTCTGCAACCTCCACATTACAGACTCTAAGAGAATAACCCTATTTACAAGACAGCAAAAGAGACACTGATGTATAGAACAGACTTTTGGACTACTGGGACCGGGAGAGGGTGGGATGATTGGGGAGAATAGCATTGAAATATGTATAATATTATATCTGAAATGTATTAATTGTTCAAACTAATCACTCTCATGTTACAATTTGTTCATATTAGATGTTTGTAATGTTTCTGATAATCAATAAAAGAGGTTCTTGATACCTAAAAAAATAAAAATAAAAACAAACAAAAAAAAAAGAAGGAGCCTTTTAACGCCTAAGAAAGTTTGGGCTTCCCCAGTGGCTCAGCGATAAAGAATCCTCCTACAATGCAGGAGCCACAGGAGACATGGATTCGATCCCTGAGTCAAGAAGATCCCTTGGAGGAGGGCATGGCAGCCCACTCCAGTATTCTTGCCTAGAGAATTCCATGATCAGAGGAGCCTGGTGGGCTACAGTCCATAAGGTCACAAAGAGTCAGACAAAACTGAAGTGACTTAAAGACACATGCATGCACTAAGAAAGGTCTGGAATTTGTCGCTCCTTCAGAAAATTGTCTGTCCACTTCATCATAGGCTTCTAAAAGTTTAAGTCAGCACCATGGACTGTAGTTCAATCTGAGCTTTCCTTCCTATTCTCTTCTTTCACTGGTCTTATGAACAGCAGGGCCTGTTTACCCACTGCTTAGAGAAGAACACGAAAGTACTACCCTCAACAGGGCAACCCCTGTTGAATTTTTAAAGGATTAGCACACAATGAAACATGTCACACCTAACTAGGCTTTTAATTCTGAACCTCAGCCTCCAGACTTAATAGCGGTGTGATCTTAATATTTCTGAGTCTCCGTTTCCTCAACTACAAAATGGGACTAGAACCTAAATTACAAAAATTAATCAGTTAAATGAACTCAAATTTCATCCCATTCCCTGGCACATGGCATCTAGGAAACAGTAACTATGATTGTAATCAACTTTTCACCGCTGATTCATTCATGGGCTCTAGACATTTTGCGCTGAAGAATCGGCACTATGAAAATCAATCATTGTGTAGGGAAGCAATGCTAGATTCAGACTGTAGAGAAATAATTTAGTAACAAAGTGCTGAAACCCCTGTGGCTCTTGCTCTTGAGATTCTGAACAGATACATTTCTACAGGATCCAACTGGTACATTTCTGCTGTGATGTAATGGGTTTTAAACCAGGGAAATTGTCTCAGTCTCAGCAATGATACCTTCTAGCTATGTAACTGGGAAACAGCTACTCATAAAATAGCAAGTGAAATTTATAAAGCATTTACCTGTTTTGATAATTTTATAATGCCGTGTTTTCTTTTTATAGTCATTTCAATAGCAAGACTTTGCATTTTTTAAAATGAAGTCTAATCACCCTTTCAAGTTTCTGTTCTGTTTTTAGATTAGAAAACTACATTATGTAACTTTGGAAAACAGCAAAGAGGAAGAAACAGCATAATTCTACCTTCCTAACCCAGACACCATCTCCGTTATTCTCTTACAATAAAAGCACTCCCAAAACCCAACATGATCTTTCTTACCTGCCTTCCCTTCCCCATTCTCTCAAATGCTTGATTACTTTCCTGGCTCATTATCAGACTAAAGTACATGTATGTGTGTATGTGTGCACACACACACCACACAACACAAATATGAGAAAGGACAGAATATATAGATTTCAAGGATGCTATCAAGAACTTCCATGGTGGCCCCTTCATTAAGAATCCACCTGCCAATGCAGGGAATACCGATTTGATCCCTGGTCTGGGAAGATCCCACACTCCTCAAGGCAACTAAGCCCACGCGCCACCACTACTGAACCCACGCTCTCCAACAATGAGGAACCCAAGCACCACAATGAGGGAGCAGGCCCTGCTCGCCTTAACTAGAGAGAGCCAATGTGCAGCAACAAAGACCCAGCACAGCCAAAAACAATGTTTTTTAAAAAAAGGATTCTATCAAATGGACCAATGCTACCTATGATCCTTATCGATCTTGCTCAATAGACATTTTTGTTCATTCGATCAGTCGTGTCCAACTCTTTGCGACCCCGTGGACTGCAGCACACCAGGCTTCCCTGTCCTTCATTATCTCGTGGAGTTTGCTCAAACTCATGTCCATTGCGTCCAGGATGCCATCCAACCATGTCCTCCTCTATCTCCCCCTTCTCCTCCTGCCCTCAATCTTTGACAAATGCGGACATGATCAGGAAGGAAATTGACAACCTCAGATAGTCTCCTGCCAATATTGAATCCCCTTGAGTCTTCACGTCTGGATTACTGGTACCATAGGATGTCATCCTCTCAGAAGTCTCTAACAAAAGACCCGAGGAAAAGTGATCAGAAAGATGGAAGGGTTATAAAAATCAACTATGGAAAAATTATCTGATGCTCCTGGCACTTCTCTGTTTAGAAGGGGACACTTGGGAGAGGTGAAGACAATTCATATCACTGCTTCACACAAGAGATAGTAAACCCTGACACTCTGCCCTCAGAGGTACTGTGTACTGACGAGAAATAAAAGATTCAAAGAGGCTTGGGTATGTAGGGCTGGAGGCCAGAGTTGTCAGATAAAATACAGGACACCCAGTTAAATTTTAATTTCAGGTAACCAACCCTTTTTTTTTTTTTTTTAGCATGAGTGTCTCCCATGCATTCTTTGAGACATGCTTACTCTGAAAAATTATTTGTTGTTTATCTGAAATTAAAATTTAACTGAGGGTCCTGTATTTTAATTTGCTAAGTCCAGCATTTCTACTTGGAGAGGAGAAGCTAGGCAAAAAGAAAAGAGGCAGAGACTGGGTGATAAAATGAAGTGTGGGGATAGAAAATATTAAGATTTTTTTTTAAGTTTGGGTCTCATTTATAAATAATGGAGTCATCAATGTTTACTATACAGACCAGGAAAAATTTCCTTATCGAGCCTCTAAAATTAAGATTGTTTCCTATCACAGTGGGTAACTGTGCCTCCTGCCAATATTCCCTGGGTGCCTTTGGGCAACAAAACCCTTATAGATGGGGCTGGATGCAGCATTAGAGCACCCGTGTTCTTCATCCTCCCTGTCCACCCTCTTCCCTCTAAGAGGTCAAGCCACAGAGCCTATGCAACCTGTTCCCAGCCTCAATCCACAGAAATCTAAGCACCAGACACCATATAGAGCCCAAGTGCCAGGTCCCAAGGAAAGCGCTCAGTATATGTATTTGTTGAATAAACACTTGAATCAACTCATTCCCTTCCAAAGCCTGTCCCCAGCATTCACTTATCACCTCAATTCCCCTTATAAAAACTCCCTCACTTCCCTGCACCCTGAGCTCTAATCAATACCTGCACCTTGACCCATATGAGTGAAGAATGAATGAATGAACATTGGGCCGAATGGACAGGGATGGGAATTTTATGGGCCCTCCTGACCCTGCATGTTCTTCACAGGCAAGGATCATGCCCTGCTTGTCTTCAACTGCTTCTGACCGCTCTACATACATTATGGTGGTTTCTGTCACTTAGGGGCTAAGTTTTTGCCCATGGTAGTTCCGTGTAAAAGGTGATCTTTATCAAGTAATCCTGCAGAAATGGGGGAGTAGGCAATATAACCAGAATACACCCTGACTTGGGCATCTGAGAAGAGTTTGATCCTGTCCTGGAAGTAGCTGGACCATGAAATCAGATATCGGGCACCAGGGGATGCAGGAATGCTAGCTAGGCTGAGGGGCTATGCACACATGGCCACCCAAGTAGGCTTTGGCCAGAACTCATTCCCCTCTACTTCCACTCAAGTGTTACAATGAGTCCAGCCCAAGCCTGCTATATCACTCCATCCATGTTTAGGAGTGAGGTGTCATGGGCTCTCTATTATTTCCTAGTTATTAATTAGAATTTTAATTCTCCCATTGTGAATGTATCAGTTTATTGAATGAGACACACTGGTTAACACATGAATTTCGAAAAGTCTCCACTGACAGCCGTGACTGTGGACACAGGACAGTGAGATAATAAAAATCCTTTTATTCAAAGGGATTTCGAAAAAATCTAATTTGTTTTCTCTCCCCCTTGGTGCCTTGTTCATGATAGATTCTTAGCAAATATTAATCGAGTGACTGAACGAATAAGTAAATGAGTGAACGGCAGATGTTTAAATCCTCTTTGATGCACGAGAATGAAACGTGAGATCAGGCTTCAAGCCACTGTGGGAAAAGCCCCGGAGCAGTCATAGCTTTACCAGAGAGGAATCTTGTGATTGGAACAAGTCACTCTACCATCTGCAGCTTCTCAGGCTGTAAATGAGAATAATCTCCTGCCTTAATAAGGAGTTTTGAAATTCAACTGAGATTTCATATCTGAAAGTGGCTGTTGTATATATAGATGTAAGATACTCAGATAGGATTTGAAACCCAGTTCTTCTACTGTATGACCCAGCAATTCCACTCCTAGATATATATCCTGGAAAAAAAAAAAAAAAAGGCGGTAATTCGAAAAGACACATGCCCCTCAGTGTTCATAGCAGCATTATTTACAATAGCCTAACATGGAAGCAACCTATGTGTCCATCAGCAGATTAATGAAGTACACGTATACAATGGAATACTTCTCAGGCCTTAAAAAACGATGAAATTTTGGACTTCCCTGGCGGTGGAGTGGATGGGAAACTGCCTGCCAATGCAGGGGACGTGGGTTCGATCCCTAGTCTGGGAAGCTTCCACCTGCCACGAGCCTGTGTGCCACAACTACCAAGCCCATGTGCTGCAACTACCAAAGCCAGTGCATCCAGAGCCTGCACTCGGCAGCAAGCGAAACCCCCGCAGTGAGAAGCCCACAGCCACGGCTAGAGAGAGAGTAGCCGTTGCTCACTGCAGCTAGAGAAAGCCCACGAGCAGCATCAAAGACCCAGCACAATCAAAACTAAAATTAATTAATCTAAAAAATAAACAATGAAATGTTGTCATCTGCAGCAACATGAATAGAGGCAATGGCACCCCACTCCAGTACTCTTGCCTGGAAAATCCCATAGGCGGAGGAGCCTGGTAGGCTGCAGTCCATGGGGTCGCTAAGAGTCAGACACAGCTGAGCGACTTCACTTTCACTTTTCACTTTCATGCATTGGAGAAGGAAATGGCAACCCACTCCAGTGTTCTTGCCTGCAGAATCCCAGGAATGGGGGAGCCTGGTGGGCTGCCGTCTATGGGGTCGCACAGAGTCGGACACGACTGAAACGACTTAGCAGCAGCAGCAAGCTAAGTGAAATGTCAGAGAAAGACAAATACTGTATGATATCACTTACACGTGGAATCTAAATAAATACCACAAACTAGTGAAGCAGGCTCACAGACGCAGAGAACAAACTAATGGGACCAGTGGGGAGGTGGGGAAGTGCGAAGTTCAAACTCTTGGGTGTAAGACAGGCTCAAGGATGTATTGTGCAGCATGGGAAATGTGGCTAATATTTTGTAAATAGGAAACAGAAAGTGACCTTTAAAAATTACAGTTAAATTTTTAAAATTTTTAAACAATCATTATTTTAAAAATTTAACTATACTTCTAGATAATAAGGAAAAGCAAGCTGAAAAAATAAAAAACAAAACAGGAGGAGATAAAAAAAAACAAAAAGCCTAGTTCTCTCCATTTTAAGCTGTGAGATCCTGCTTCAGTTAGTTAACCTACCCACGCCTAGGTTTTCTCATCTACATTGGGAATAATACTCACATCCCCTTCCTTGAATTGTCATAAAAATAAAATGAGATTCTATATCCCCAAGAGTGCTCAGAAGGTAAGCTCATATCAGTCTCTCTCCTCTGAGTCCCCACTCCCTGGATAATTTCTAAATAGATTGTCCTCTTGTGTTGCCTGGACTTTTTCTCTGCCAGTTCGCCAGTCTGTAAGTAAATTAATTAGGTGATAAGGGATTCCTTAACCTTTTTATTATTACTATCATTATCCTTTTGATGATGATCATTAAAGCAGGTGGTCATCTGATTGACCATAGGTCATGCATTCAAAGCAACTGCAGTGGTGTCTCGGGATTATTTCCTGATCCAGGTCCTGCCACCCAGGTGTTTCCTCATCTCAGGGTTCACCCTTGAGGTTTCCTCAAATTGTATCTTTCAAAGAAGACCCACCCACTGGAGCTGCACTCTGAAGGGACTGACCTTGTTGTATCTGAGGAAGTATTTCACTGGGGATGGCCTCAGCCACTCTCTTGGGAAAACAGTGACCTCTCCCCTCCCTTTCCCACCCCCAGATCCTCAGGCATGAACCCCGTTCTCATTATCTCCAAGAACTGCCCAGCTATCCCAGACAAGAATTTGTGTTTGGTTTTGCTTTTCAAAAGTCATTTTCAGGGTCCTGAACAGTGGGCTGCTTTATACCCTTCATCTGTCTTCCTAAGCCCCCATTTCACTTTATTGATTCTGCTTGTTCCACGTGGGAGATGCCACGCTTTTGCTTTTGAGGTGTTTGCAGTCAATGCCAGGTCGCAAGTCCTCACAATCTAACACCCCGGGGGGTGGGAGGGGAAGGGGTTACACCAACATTCCCATGTACCTCTATTCTAGTGACAACAAGTTGGGACCTGTCATCCCAGAGTCCTGGGTCAAGGTCTCCTGGCCCTTATCTCTTGTTTTCACTGAGGCAAAAAGCATCTGTTTGGTATGTGTATAGATTTTTTTAACTCCTTTCACAAAGCCTAGTGCTTGAGACAAAGTTAGCCCAGGTTCTGCACTTTGTCTGTGTTTCAGCAGCTCTCTTGCTTGATATTAAAAATAGCCTTGTCTTGCCCACTGAGATCAGACTCAGGAGACGGGCGCCTGCTATTCTAATCTCTGCTTCACAAATAGCTCTCTATGAACTCAAGCATCTATCAACACTTCCAGGGGTCTCCAGTTACAAAACAAGGCCGGGCCTTGCTACCTATAAAGGTAGGCTCGGCTGAACTCTCCTGAGCCATCCATGAAGTTCATGAGAGGCCTACTCAGATCCATTCCCATCATGGACCACCAACCATGGCCCAGAACTGGGAAGCAGTTAAGAACAGCCCCCACACTTAGGGTATCCTGTATTTCCCAGGCAGGAACCTACAAAAGAGTCCCTCAAACCGCGCTTGTAAACAGGCTGCACCTCCCCCGCCCCTGCTCATTGCCCCCCAACCCCCACCCCAAGCCCATCTTGCTCTCTGTGAAAGACCTAGCTCTTGCGGTTGCCAAGGGAACCAAGCCTTTTATTCCATCCCAGTGACTGGGCTGGTTGGGGCTGAGAAGTGGGGTAACAACTGGTTCCCCTGGCCTTCGGAAGCCCCCCACCAGACCCTCCATTTTCTCAAAGTGGGGTGGGGTGGGGTGCACCCCGGTTGCCTTCTCACCCAAGCTCAGCTGGGTGGCGTGGAGCCCCCGGGCTCTCGGGAGCTCCCTGGGCTGCAGCTCAGGGTGATCGGCGGCCTCCTTTGGCCCTGGCCCTTTCCAGAGGACAATAGCCTCTATGCAAGGGAAAATTCCATCGCCCAGGGTTCAAGTCTCCAAGGAGTTGCCGGGGCCTCCGTTGAGCCTGCAGTGGGCTCCGAGGAGCCGCTGCAGCTGCCTGGCTTGTTTCCCCCCTTGCTGTGTTTTGTTTTTAACCCCTGAGCTGCCAAGGATTGTCTTGCCCCAGCCAATGCCTGGGAACTGAGAGAAAAGAAATAAGGCTTTGTTCCCTTTGGGGGATTAATTGGGAGAGGCAGGCAGTGTGAGGCTCCCACCCTTGCATACACATCTGCCCCCACCCCCAGCCCGCACCCAGGAGTCTGGGAGCAGGGGTTGGTCCTCTGGGACTGAGCCCTGAGGGCTAGCGGAGAAGCAGGGGACGCTTCAGAGGGCAAAAGAGCCAAGAGCCATTTTCTGGGGCTCAGAAGATATTCAGGAAATAGGGATGCTGGGAACTGGAAATGTCTGCTCTATGCCGTTTCAGACCTCCAAACTGACCCCTGCTTTTATCCCCTGTTGCTCCTTCCCAGATCTGCATAAGGAACTCTGAAGGAAAGTGAGGGAACTTAGACAAAGTAAAAAAAAAAAAAAAAAGGAAAATAAAAACATGATGCTTTTAAAATACTAGGTTAATAAATGGAAACACCTAGCAGTCCCACTTTTAAATTTACCAAAAAAATCCTTTTACTCAAGAATTTAATCTCATACGTGCGTGCATGCTCAGTCGTGCTCGACTATTTGAGACCCAGTGGACTGTAGCCCACCAGGCTCCTCTGTCCATGGGATTTCCCAGACAAGAATACTGGAGTGGGTTGCCATGCCCTCCTCCAGGGGATCTTCCCAACCCAAGACTCGTGTGTATCCTGCGTTGGCAGGTGGATTCTTTACCACTGAACCACCTGGGAAGCCATTAATCTCATCCAAATCAGCTAGAATCAATGAAAAGTTTGACCCACTACCATTTTAAGACTGAATAAATCCCAGATAGGGATCCATAAGAGAATTTAAGAATTATTTTGGTCCCATTTAGAAATAGCAAATTTCTTTTTTTTTCCCCTAAGTAGTAATTGTGTTTATTGAATGCCTGTTATGTGGCATATGTGTTCTTTTTCTTCCAGTTTATTGGGAAATACTCAACATCAGAGCAAATTTCTAACAAATCATCAACCCTGTCCACTTGCAGCAAACCAGTCATATTGTGGCAAATGTCCACCCAGTGCATTCAAATAAGGACTGTTGGTCTCTCCACCAAGAATGACTGAGAAAGAAAATGCTCTTGTCACTCAGTAAATGACAATAATGAACACAAGCCAGGCCTGAGTGTTAACAGGATGCAATGGATAATCTGCAAAGAGCATCTCTGCACCCAGGTACACATGCTCCACTTTTTGAAAGAGGGTCCCTGACCCTAGTGTGTAGACAGTTGGGGAAGAGGACAATGTGGGCTGAGAGAACCAAAGGTTCATACTCACATTGGGAAATTGTTACATAACATGTGTGGTAGAAATAAGTTTTAATAAAATTTCAGCCTTGTTAACTTTTTAGACATTCAGCTGTGGCTCTGACCCTCCCTCTGTTAAATCCTGCTAACACAGGATCCCACACTGCTTTTGGTCCATCCTTCCTCCAGTGTGGCAAGACTACATTTTCAGGAAGCTGGCGGGCAGAGTGAGGCAACTCTAAACTCTGAAGAAGCATCTACGTGCCTTTTAGGGTTGGAGTTTAACCTCCCCCAGGAATTTCCCAGCATGCACACTGAGGTCTTGAGAGAGCAAATGGAAGGGTGAGTCAAGCCAAGTCTCAGCATCCTTGAGCCTGGCCATGGCTCCCCTTATGTCATCCCACACTGTCTCTCTCTGTCTGCTCCAAGTAAATGGAGTCCCAAGCTTCTGCACCTCAATCCGCATTCCCCATCTCAGTATCAGGTGCCAAACCAGAATCAGCACTGAGCCCAAGTCCTCTGAGAACTGGGCACTGCTGGCAGCCCTGAACCAGGCCATCTCAGAGGCGGGCTCCATGCCACATGGCTTAGCCCCCGCCAGAGTTGACTGTGCATTGGACCATCTATATTCTTTCTATTCCCAAGCTTTTCTTAAGACAAACTGCTGGCCATTGGGAGACCAGCCAGGGTTAAGGTGGAGCTTCAGTGTGGCCATTTTCACAGCCCCAGTAAAGTCCATGGTTGGTGCCAAAGTCTCATTGAGTTGAATAGAATGGAGGAAAGCAGACCAACCCATTAGAATAATAATAGCTAACCGTTAGAGAGTGATCACACACCAAGACTGCTCTAAATGATTTCTGGGCATTATTTTCCCCTCATGGTAATTGCAGAAGATAAGAGCTATTACTTTTCTATCTTATAGATGAGGAAACCAAAGCAAGGTTGCAAACCAGGCAACCCCAAGTGCCACAATTACTGCCTCCCTGAGGAAGCCCTGTCCAAATGACCAGATTGTTGGCCCAGGGTCATCTCCCAGCAACCACATGTCCACACTACAGCATCACCTGGCTTATCTGCTGAAAGAAGAAAGATGCAGGGGTCCCTCCAGAAGCTTAAAGAGTTAGGCATGTGGTTTAATTGGGCAAATGTGGCTTGAGAGTCAGGAGACCCTATTCCCGTTCTGGCTCGGCCTTTTATGCACGTGAGTATTGCCAACTATCCCAGCTCCTAAGCACCACTCCACTCCTTGGTCAGGCATGAGGTCTCCCAGACCTCCCAGGTCCCTAGCCATCCTCAGACTCTCTGAAGGACGGTGACAGGTCACACGAGTTGGCTTGAGGATGGACTCCAGACGGGGCAAACCCGACAAATCACCACTCACTCTACACATGAGCCTTAGTATGCACATTTCAGTGTTTGGGGAACTATGTGTTCTTTTGAAATGTGTCTGGGTCATGAGTAAGTACTGGGGAAGAGGGGACAGGAGCCTTTTTCCAGTTAATGAAGTGAGGCTTCATGGAGGAAGATTTTCTTAGTCACATTTCCTGTTTCACACTGACCTTTTCAAAGGAAACCCACAAGTAAACCAGTGCCAAGGCCTGCTTATAACATCTGCCCACAGGTATAATAAAGATGATCTAAATAAAGAGCACATTGGGCCAAGCTTAACCTGAATTAGTGGAAATAATAAGACACTAAGAAGGTCTGATGGGCTGAGATACAGAGGATGGTGGCCCTCCGGGAACTGCAAAGAAAAACAATGGCACATAAGGAATCTGAATGCTTGCTCAAGAGGGATGCAAGCAGAGAGGCAGACAAAAACCATGCATGACCTCCTCATTGGTCTCTAGGTACTTAGGGCTTTGTTGTGGCTGTCTAGTCACTAAGTCACATCTGACTTAGTGGACTGTGACATCTGACTTTGCGACTCCATGGACTGTAGCCACCAGGCTCCTCTGTCCATGAGGTTTTCCAGGTGAGAATACTGGGTCGGGTTGCCATTTCCTCCTCCAGGGCGTCTTCCCAACCCAGGGATTTAACCTAAGACTCCTGCATCTCCTGAATTGGCAGGTGGATTCTTTACCACTGAGCCACCAGGGAAGCCCACTTAGGGCTTAACCTCTTGTCATAAAACAGAGGCTCTAAAATTAAGAGAGATGCTTGGTGTGATTTCAAAAGAAGGAATGATGTCTGCATTGTAGAATTAGTTACAGGACTCAGGATTATTTAGTCTTGTGAAGAAAGGACCATGAGATCCCTGAGGAGCCGGAGAGTTGGTGAGGATTGCTTATTTGATGGGCTAGATGGCTGAGATGCAGCTCCATAGCTATGACCGCAGAATGGAAGGCCTGCACAGAGGCGGAGACAGAGAATGCCCAAGGATATGCTGAAGATGACTGGAGCTGGAGAGTGGGCCAGCTTGCTGAGGCCATGGCTGGCCTCACTGTCACCAGCAGAGGTGGACCATCAGGTTTCAAAGCCAAGGTCCCATGAGATGAAGGACACCAGCTGTCATTGCTCTCCATGTCTACTCAAGGAGAATGTCACAGAGGAGGGCTGAGGTCTGGGAAACTTCGTGTGTTTTAAATAGGGAGGCCTGGAATTGGACTAAGGGTGGAAAAAAAAAATCAGGCCAAGGAAGTAGTGATAATGTTAGTAAAAATGAAGTGGGAAATAGGGGCCAGGAGATAAGAGGCAATAAGCCAGAGAGCACCTAAGAGTTAAAGAGTCTTGAATTTTGTGTTTTTGTCAAAAGTAAAAAGGACTTTTTAAAATAGGTAATCCATGGTCAAAAATAAAAACATAGCAAGTGATAAATAATATTTCATTCCCACTTGTCCCACTCATCCATCCAGTTATGTCCATATGCCCATCTTTATTCATTTCTTACCTAGCCTTCCAGAATTTCTTTCTGTAATTATAAGCAAATATGATTACAGATATTTGCCTTTTCAATTTCTCTTTTGCACAAATGTAGTATGATATCACATATATATAGTATTGCACCCCAGGCTTTTTCACTCAAAGGAGCATTCCAGAATTCTTACCCTATCGGCAAGTAGGGAGCTTCCAGATGTCTCTTTGCACAGGGAATTGAGAGAGGTATTCTCAACCAGAATACCTCCAGGTCTCTTCCCAGCCAGCCTCCAGGCTTCTCTCCCATCCAACTCCACACCTAAAACTCTCACCCACCCCCAGAGTTACTCTCAAATCCCCTTAAACCCTTCTGTGCCACTCAGGAGATTTCTTACTCAGGCACCATATCCCTGAGGAACTCACAACGTCCGTTTGATGGAGAAGAAAGCAACTTTGCAGAGTGAGAGTACGGCCAGACCTCAGCATTTCAGAGGAAGAGACGCTCCTCCGTTGCCAGAAAGCACCTAACCCTTTGCCAGCCAGCACGAAGCTCTCAGCTGCCAGGATCGAAGCTTCAGGCCGCCCCTCACCCTGGTGTTCCCTCTGCATCCCCAGCCCTTCTCAGCTCAGTCGACCCAGCTGTCCTCCCCCCGTGACAGAGCTCCCAGGACCCACCTTCTTCCGGCCCCGACCTGCCTGGAAACTGAGTGACGTGGGGACTTGCAGGCCATCTCTGCCAGGTCACAGTCGGGTAAGGCAAGAGAGCTGGTCAAGTGGTGCCCACATGCTCCTCAGCAGGGCACAGGTAGCGGAGAGTGGAGTTGGCACCTTTGCCAGGCCCTCCCTGCATCTCAGGCCTCACCTGAGACTATGCCCTGACTTGTACTGCTTGGGACCACCCCCCAACAGTGTCATGTTCCCAGGGGTCTCCACCTGCTGTTCTGTGACTCCCCTGAAATAACATTTTGAAAGGCGGTCTATGTCATGGTTATGAGCGTCCCAGGTGGCTCCGTGGTAAAGAACCCGCCTGCCAATACAGAGGCCGTAGGAGGCGAGGGTTCGATCCCTGACTTGGGAAGATCCCCTGGTGGTAGGCATGGCAACCCACTCCAGTATTCTTGCTGGGAAAATCCTCATGGACAGAGGAGCCTGGCGGGCTACAGTCCGTGGAGTCACAAAGAGCTGGAGACGACGAAGCGACTCAGCACGCATGCGCGCACGCACGTGGTGGGTATGAGTGCCGGTTTAGGGTCAAGCAGGTGTGGGTTTGTGTCCTGGCTCTGCCCCTCACAAGCTGTATGGCCTGGATAAACCCCTTAACCTCTTAGGGTCTCAGTTTCCTTATCTACAAAACAGAAATAATGCTTATTCCTGGGGCTTATTGTGATGATTAAATTAAGGTGATGCTCAGACATAGAGAACACACTTGTGGTTGCCAAGGGGGAGGAAGGGGAGGGGAGGGCTAGAGTGGGAGTTTGGGATTACCAGATGGAAGCTAGTAAATAGAGAATGGATTAACAAGGTCCTACTGTATAACCCAGGGAACTCTATTCAATATCCTGTGATGAACCATAATGGAAAAGAATATATAAAAGAATGTATGTGCCACAGAAATTAAAAAAGTGTTGTAAATCAACTCCACTTCAACAAGATTTTTTAGAAGAATATGGGAACTTCCCTGGTGGTCCAATTATTAAGACTTTGTCTTCCAATATAAGGCATGCGGGTTCCATCCCCTGGTTGGGGAGTTAAGATCCCACAGGTCTCATGGCCAAAATATCAAAACATAAAACAGAAGCAATTATTGTAAGATATTCAATAAGGATGTTTAAAATAGTCCACATCCAAAAAAAAAAAAAAAAAAAAGAATGTATATATAGGCATAACCGAATCACTTTGCTGTATAGCAAAAATTAACACAATGTTGTAAATCAACTATCCTTCAGTAAAAATATAAATAAAATTTTTAAATTAATTTCATGCTATTTAAAGTCTCAGTGTGGTATAATCAGATGCTCCAAGAGTGGCCTCAGTTGTCTCTCTTGCACCTGCCCTGCAGAGCCCAGCACCTAAGCACAGGTAACAAGTGGACCCTGGCTGGAGGCCACACAGACACAGGCAGGTTTGGAAGAGCCCCTTGCAGGTGGCAGCTGCAGGTGAGGGAGGGCATCGATCAATCTAGCAGTCTCAGTGTGGGCCTCTGCCTCCTGGAACTTTCAGGGTACAGAAAAGGCCCTCATGTTCCCTGCTCAGAGTCTCCAAAAACATCTTCAGCTCCTGACCTTGCAAAAACAAACCCAGGCAGCACAGGAGATAGCTTCTATACACAACCATTGCCTGCTTAGCTGGGCAATTTCTACGTTTTTTTCTGCAGCCCTGGTAGATAGGCCTGGGGGAGGACTGGGTCTGGCTACACCACAATCCTCTGATAAACTCTGAGAGGGAGCAAGAAGCCAGGCAGGGCCTGTGCCATGCTTCACTAGCACCCCCGATACCCCCACCACTGAGCCAACCAGAGGCCACGCACAGGCAGGGTCCTCACCCTTCCTAGGCCCCGCACCCAGACCAGACCTCTCCTGAAAAGAAGTATCCCTAGGACCCATGTCCCACCAGAGTCTGACAAGGAAGCCTCAGAAAATCACTGCCATCCAGGGCACCCCCTCTACCACCCCAGTCTTTTCAGGAATTTCTTAAACAAGGTGGGATGCAGACCCACAACAACAGAATCCATGAGCCCTGCCAGGATTGACAATGGAAGGAGTCAGGAGGGCCACCAGGCCGGCAGTCTTTCTTTGGGGTCACTCCACGACTGTGTGTCCAGTGCTATAAGTGGACTGAACCCAAACAGAATAAATTCCCGGGAAATCCAGCTGTTTTTATGCCTGGGTTTCTAGGTCGTATGTTTAGAAGTTGTCTTGGCATAACTAGTTATACTCAGTTTTAGAATCTGCAAGGGGGGTGCCAACCCAAGATGTTAAACGGCTAGATCCAGGTTCCCAGCACCTTCCTCCCACGTCTCCTGAGACCTGGTCTGACACGACCTTGCCCACTGGCCAGTCTCATCTTGAGTCCTTCCCCCTTCTGTATTCTACCCACAGACTCTGTATTCTACTCCATTACTCCAAAGTGGTTCCCATCTCACCCATCCCTCTTTCTTGGAATAGTCAACCCCTCCCTTTGCCTGGCTAACCCTTACTTCATCTGTTCTTCTGCATTTGAGTTTTAAAACCTAAATGCAGGATTTAGGTTCATCTCAGCCAGTTGAGATCTTTCAGGATACTGACCCCATCCCTCCGTGTCCTGCCTCTCTCTCTCCGTGTGTGACGTCCACTATTTCCAAGTAATCCTTCTGATGTTCTTACTGTTGCTATTGTTGTGGCTTCCTGTAAGTCTTTGTCATCAGAGAGGCTGTATAGGAGTGGGTTGTAAACCCCACTGCTAGAGGCTTCCCTCCTGAAAGCTGATGTTGATCCATCCATGTCCATGCTAATGGCAGAAGGACGAGGTGTTTTTTAGTTATCAGTTTTTATGAAACAAACTGGCTCATGCTTGGCGATGTGAAAAACCAGCTGCTTTATCATACTCTGAGGTTCTGTGTGTAAGGAATTTGGACAGAACTCTGCAGAGATAGCTTTCCTCTGCTTTACCATGTCTAGGGCTTCATTTGGGGAAGTGGATGATGAGGAAAGGGCAGGCCATGTGAATAGCAGGGGCTGGAGTTATCTAGAGGCTTCTCCATCCACATAGCTGGAATCAGTGTTGGGATAATTCAAAAGTGGGCTCAGCTGGGACTGCCCCACTTAAACCTACATGTGGCTTCTCCGCCTGGCTTGGGTGTCTCATAGCCTGGCAGTTGAGCACCAAGTGAATATTCCAGAAGGCAGAAGCTATGGCGCCTTCTATGACCCAGCCTTAGAAGTCACAGAGCACCACTTTTCCATCCCCTACTGATCAAAGCCACTGCAAGACTATCAGATTTCAGGGGAGGACCATAGATAGCACTTCTGGATGGAACGAGTGAGAATGTCAAAGGATTTTAGAACAACCACAGCAGCACTGGAGGCCCACACCAGTGCAGAAGCACTTGGAGTTGGGGGTCCTTCACCAAGTCAGGGCATATGTTCTTGCTGCTCAGGCTACTCAGTGGCGATAAGTAATCAAGGAGAAGCAATATTCAAGGTCTTTGACATTCCTGCAGAGAAGAATATAGGCCAGGCTTCCACAGGTAGGACCCTTTGACCAAACTAAGATTGCAGATGTGTCTCCTGAAAAAGGCAGAAGCCCAATTATCACAACTGGGGCTTGTGTAGGGACAGACCAGCAGCATGTGACTTGATGCCATCACATACCTGCAATCCTCCTCCTGAGAGCATGTGAGTTTATCATAGCAGGTTCCTGATCTGACAATTCAGACACTGTGTCAGAAAAGGAAGGGGACCAAGGCTTGTTCCTGGTGGACCTATGCCAGCTCCCAGTGATCACCATGACTCAAATGCACGTGGACCATCCTTGACCACCCTGTCTGAGATTAATGTGGAACTCCCCAGAATGGGAAAGGGAGTAGCAAGCACACAAGCATGAAGAGGGAAATGGGAGAAAGCAGGGAGAGCTTTCTAGAATTATCCCCAGATTCCTCTAGAGATGTGAGAAGAAAGGGATCCCAAGGCCCAAGGTATTCAGGTGGTCCCAGCCTGCCAGCAACCTGGCTCTTTCTCAGTGTCCTGCTTCAGGGCAGGCCCCATTTCTTCCGGGAAGAAAAGCATCTGCACTGAAAAGGGTCACTTTATTTCACAGGCTGGAGTATTTGGGACTTGGGAGGAGCAGCAGAGAGGAAACAGCTCAGAGAGGGATCTGGGGAAAGTGAAGAAAGTGAAATTGATTTTTAGGGGGGTAGTATGCCGTTCTTCTCGTGGAAGCTGTGTATAGTAACCCAGAGTTATTGCTTGTTGTAAGTCATCAACCTCCAGATCTCTGGTTGACACAGCCCTAGAAGCCCAGAGCGGGTGATGCTTGCTCTGAGATGATCTAGTCCAACCCTCCTATTAGAGGGATGAGGAAACCATGGCAGAGTCCATTGTACTCACAGAATATCCAGTGCTCCCCCTGCATTTCCCAGTCTTCCCTGCAGCTAGTCAGGGATCATGTGATTCATTCTGGGCAGTAAACTATAAATGACATGTCAATCCCAAGCCCAAACAGTTAAGAGATGGTGTGCTTTCATCACCTCTCTCTTCCCTTTCCATGGTCACCTTACAGGCCACATGCCTCAGTAGCATGGCTACAGGATGGAAGAGGCTCTATGCACCCTCATTAGAGCAAGAGATGGAGCTTGATCGTGTTAAGCTACTGACACTCAGGGTTTATTTGTCACTTTAGCATAGCCTTGCTGAGCCTGACTAATACGGAAATCGAGGCCTACGGAAGGGAAGTATTTGTAGCAACCTGAATGATGCCTGCCAGGTCTCTGCTCCATCAGGAATGCAGAATAGGTAGAGACACAACAGTAGGATTTTCTGCTCGGGGGTAATGATCAGGCGGCATTGATCATTACAAGCACCGTGCAGTGCTTTATAATTTACAAAGCACATTCATGGAAAACCCGCCACCAACCTTGGCAGGACCATCTTCAGCTGTGTTTAGTTAAGAATTTAAGAAACACAGCCAGAGTTTCCCCAGTAGCTCAGTGGTAGGGAGTCCGCCTGCCAACACAAGAGACATTGGTTCAATCCCTGGTCCAGGAAGATCCCACAGGCTGCAGTGTGCCACATCTATTGAGCCTGTGCTCTAGAGCCCAGGAACCACAATTTATTGAGCCCACATGCCACGGCTACTGAAGACTGCACACCGTAGAGCCTGTGTTCACCACAAGCGAAGTTCCCATTATGAGAAGCCCACACACCGCGACGAAGAGTAGCCCCCACTCACTACCACTAGAGGAAAGCCCAAGCAGCAACAAGACACCGCACAGCCCAAAGTAAATAAATAAAAAACTGTTTTAAAAAACTACTGACAAACTGTTTAAAAAACAAACAAAAAAAAAAAGACTCTGGGTGGTATAGGCTGATTTTTTTCCCATAGGTCTATTTTTGCAGAAAGTTTATTTCAATATTTAAATAAATATTTACATTTTGCCTTGAGAAGATTCTGGGATCCTTGGAGAGAACTGGAGGTACCCACGGAGTCAGGGCTGGGAAACTCCACCCTCAGGGGTCTCTGACTCAGAGTCCCCTCGGCCTGTCCCTGAGGAGCCACCGCCACCGTGGTCCCTGTCAGACCAGCAAATGAAGAAGTTGGCTTGGACCACATCAAAGCAAGATTTCTTCAAAAAATCCAAATCAGAAGCAGGTTCCTCTTCTTCACACCATAGAGAGTAAGTAAGAGGGACCTTCTGGAGCTGCTTCCTCTTTCAAAAGAAAGGGGAAAGGCTACAGGCCTGAGAGTGGCTGTTTATGTCTGAGAGTAGGTGACAAGTTAAAGGCCAAGCTCGGGGACCCAGGCTCCCCGACACTCTGTGTTTTCCAAATTACAGCCTCAGCCACGGGGAGCCAGGGAGGCCCAGCCCCTCTGCAGCCCCAATGCTTGTTACCCGCCAGGCCCACCTGATCTGGAGGTCGCTTCAGACCCTCATACATATGCCTTTCCCTCTTTGTCAACACACAGATGAATAACTCAGTTCTGGGGTCTCATTTCTCCTCCAGCTCCTTCCTCCGAAGACCTCCATAGTCTGACTTCCATTTTCACCTTGATTCTAAAACTGTTCCCACCAAGGACACCACCAAGACGCTATTGTCCAAACGAGAAGACTGCAGCTTCAAACAAAGCTCTATCACTTACAAATTTGTGGCAATTGGTAAGCTGCTTATCTTCTCTGGTCTGTTTCCTCATCTGAAAAATTGGCATAATAATAGGACCTGGCTCATAGAGTTGCTATGAGGATGAAATGAGTTAATGTGGAGAAAGAACTTGGCAGAATCCATGGTTCCCATTGTCTATCATGTGATGAATACAAGTTATCAATCTTTCATCCAAAACACTTGTGGCCAAAGGTCATAACTTTTCTAAAAATTGAGATATAATTGACATATATTATACTAATTTTAGGTGTACAACTTAATGAGCTGATGTGTGTATAGATTGTGAAGCAATCAACTGCAATAAGTTCCGTTAACATCCAACTCTCATATAGTTACAAATATTTTTTCTTGTGATGAGAGCTTTTAAAACCTACTCTGTTAGCAACTTTCAAATACACAATACAGTATTGTTAGCTATAGCCACCATGCTGTATATCACATCCCCAGGATTTATTTATCTTATATATGGAAGCTTGTACTTTTTAGCCACTCTCATCCATTGCTCCCACTTCCATTGCCCACCTCTGGCAACTATTATCTGTTCTCTATGAGTTTGGTGTTTTTTTCTTTTATAAGCATTCATATGTAAGTAAAATCATATAGTCTTTGTCTTTGTTTGACTTACTGCATCCAGTTTTTCTTATTTTAGAAGGTAATATGGTTCATAACCATCTCTTGACATATCTCCCATGGTGAGTGCCAGGGCAGAATGTGCCCACATCAGATATATTCATGATTCTGAAGCAACTGTATCGATCTTCATGGAGGGACTTAAGACAGAGCCTCTTAACTGAAAGAGCCTCTTCAGTTCAGGTCAAATTTGCTGCCAGGTAAGATTTGGCAACAACTTAACAACAACATCAACAACAACAAAACAATTGTTTCTGTTGTCAAGATATTTGGACTTCAGCCTTGCAGATAAGGGACTGTAATTTGGTATTAATATTACTCATATTTATCCACTGGAATTTTTCTGTCACCTAGACTGCAGTGTGTGCTCGATGACTCCTCTCCAGGAAGCCCTGGCCCCAGCTAGCCCTGATAGCTCACCCCCACCTTAACTCTCTCCCCTGGGATTCCACAGCCCATGGGAGTGGGTGCTGTAAAACAATCAGAGATTGTTTTATACTGAGACCTGCTGCGAACCTAAGTCAAATCATTGAGGGCAGGAAGAGGGTTTTCTATTTCTCTGGTCTTCTTAATAACAAGTAGGGCTGAGTACGCAGTCGGGGACTAATAAATGCCTCCTCCATGAATTCTGCTGCCCCCATGTTGACTCTCCCTCTAACGCTGACTTGTTTGGGGCTGGAAGAGACCCAGATGGCTCTGGAAGAGACCCGGATGGTATCCGGAAGCCACGCGGCTTCTGTGTTCATTCAAGTCTAGCTTTGCAGCCCACTTAGGTGCCTCACTGGCCACCTGTAACCCCCCAAAGTGTACTGAGTGTGTATAATATACTAAAACCTTTCCTAAGCCCCTTTATGCTTTAGTTCACTTAATTCTCACAGTGACCCTGCCAAGACTACCATTTCTCCAGTGAACCCCAGGCACTGTGTATAACATACAACTTACTATTTTCCACTATTATACTATTATACAAAGTGTACAAAGCAGTGACACTAAGGACATGCACTCTGTTGTATCACCATCACCACTATCTATTTTCAGAACTTCTCATCTTGCACAGCTGAAACTCTCTGCCCATTAAGCACATCTCCCCATCCCCCCACCCCTTGGTGGCCTCTGAGGAACTCTGTCCTGATGAATTTAACTGTTCTAGATATTTCATGTAAGTGGAATCGTACAGTATGTATCTTCTGGTTTCTGGTTTATTTCACTTAGCTTAATGTTTTCCAGGTTCACTCATGTTGTGGCATGTGTCAGAATTGCCTTCCTATTTTGGCATGTATAATATTCTATTGTGCATCTACACCACATTTTGTTTATCCATTCATCCGATGATGGACACTTGGGTTGTTTCCACCTTTTGGCTATTGTGAATGATGCTGCTGTGAACACAGGTGTACAAATATCCGTTCAGGTCCCTGTTTCAATGCTGAGGATATACAATTACTAGGAAATGGAATTGCTGGTCTTAAGATAATTCTATGTCTGATTTTTTGAAGAACCACCAAATTATTTTCCATGGGAGCTTCAATCCATTTCAGTTATTATTTCTCCATCCCTCCACTCGTCACACAACTAGTTCGTGGTGTCATCCACGTGCAGGCATGGTGCTAGGTTCTGGGGACTCACGGGGCACTTGCACTGTGACGGCACATAGGCACAGCCAACAGTATGAAGAATACAAATGCATGGCGTGGGCTTCCTCCCTGTTTGTCCCAGTATATCTCCCCACCTACCTCCTCTTATCAGCTTTTGTGGTTCTCCACCAATCTGATGACTCCTCCTCAGCGTCCATCTCTCCCAGCACAATTCAAAAATCTCTCCACACACCTGCAGGCTGAGAGAAGTCCCTTCCAGACTCTCTTGATTTCCACCTTTTGACCTTCCTTAAAATGACATCACCTTCCCTGAAGCTTGTGGAACCTCTTGCCATTGTCAAACTCTGACTTGCCAATCCTGGATTTCCAGCTCGCCTCCCATCCCCACCGGTCTTCATAATTGTCTGGTCTCCTAGGCAAGCCACCCAAGCATCTTCACACACCCCTCGCCGTCCCTCTGTGCCTCCATCCTGGTGTCTCCCCAGCTGCCCTGGGGGCCCTACCAGGACCAGCCTCACTTCAAAGTGGAGCGAAAGTTAGATTTTCCATCCAGAAATACGAAACCGGAGTCACATTCTTTTGTGAAGCCTTTCTGTATGAATCCCACTCCGGAGCTTTGGGCTACTCCTATTTTGGTTTTAATCAATTTGGTTTTAATGAATTTCTGTACATGAACCCCTCTCACCATCGATTTCCATTATAAAACTGGAAAATGGGTTTAAATAAAACGAACTCATGGCAGGCCTCCCAAATATCTGCTGGACAACTATGGGCTCCCACCCCAAGGACCTGAGCATTATGGGGAACCACAGCCTGGGCCCTGTTCTACCGTGTTTTGTGGGGAACCATGGCCCCCTCTCTTGGCCCCCTTTCTGCAAGGGGTCTTCTGTAAGACTCGAGCTCAGCCTCCCAGCCATAGAGAACAGATCCCTCTCCTTAGAGGTGAGCCAGTCCTTCCTTTTCTTCTACCCTGGAGTTGGCAAGACTTTCCTCAATAGGCTGCTTGCTGCTTTCAGGCCTTTTGGAGCCCACTTGCCTCTGGGGGTTAGCATATAGACCCCCTCCTTATGTCCCCTGAAGTCTCCAGCTCACATCAAATCACATGGTTTCCTAAATTCCAGTTTTCTCAAACTGGAACAATGGGGAACTTCAGTTTTCCTTTCTCCTCTCCACCTCCCACTCAGTTCTCACAGCTTCCTCCTAGGCTCCTCGACCCATAACTGGCTGGGAATTCATGTTCAGCCAACCTGAAACATTAGCATACCTAAAAGCCACATTTACATTTTATTACTCTGTAGGAAGACCCTGTACGATACAACCTACAATAAATAGAAGAAAAGGGAAATTGACACAGGTTCTCCAGGGTGTAGGGTGGGCAATATATACCTATATATTACTTTTAAGACTTTTTCTTTTAATGAGAAGGTGGTTAATGAAGTAGCTAGGCCTGTGGTATGCTGGGTGTCTTATGCCACTGGTGTTTCTGCTTCATTTACCCAATTCTTTTTTTTAACCAGAGGAATTTTTCCCTAACGGGGAATCCCCTGATTTTGCATTCAAAGCTCTCCAAATTTAGTTCCTCCCCTCTTTTTGTTTTGTATTTATCTGTCAAACATAGCCAGACTGAGAAAGTACACTTTGAAGTGCTGGGGTGGAACCTTTCTTAAGTTCTGCTGTGGGCTGTGCAGTTCTTAAGTTCAAACCTTGAAAAAGAGTAAATCATTCCAGGGCACCGAGTGGCCAATTTTATGCCTTAGAAACGCTAAGATAAGTTTAAGTAAACTTTCTGGAATTCAGTTTCACAGCCATCTTCTTTGTCCAATGGGTTAGATGCTGTGTTACATGCACAGCTTCCCAGGGTCCCTGAAAAGCAAGACTCATGCAAGCCTTTGAGTAAACTCTCCTTAGTTGATGGAGCTGACCCTCTTCTGCTCTCTCGGCTCACAGCTCCTGAAACACACCCGCTGCTGACCCTCCCTCCCTGAATTCGGCATGAGGACTGTCCTCTCAGGTTGCACCACCAACAAAGGCTGGTGACACCTGGGGACAATGTCCAGAGACGCCCTTCAGCCCTTGCAGTGTCTGGAGAAGAACACCGCCTCCTGGTCTCCATGGCTCTGCTCAGATCACAGTGAGTACGAAGGGAAAACCAGATCATCCAGTGATGATGTTCAGGGTCCTGTCACTGGAAAACTCTCAGGGAAATCTGCCCCCAGTGACAGCCCTGTCTGAGGCAGCCGTGCACTCCGCCTGGACTCCACGCCCTCGTGTTGCCCTGGGGTGTCACTGTGCACTGCGTGCCCTCTCTCTGCCCAGTTTTTCCTTCCCTAGTGAAGCATCCCCATCAGTGCACACACATATTTTATTACCTTCCATCTTTAAAAAAATAATTAATTAGAAAAAAATCCCTTGAAGCTAGGTCACTCTTCTGCTAACACCCGATTCTTCCTCTCCCTTTCAGAATAAAATTCATCAAAAGAACTGATTTTTACAGTCACTGCCTTCCCTCTGTCCATCATCTCTTGAACCCTTCCAACCAGGCTTTGCTCCCACCACCGCCCTGAAACTGCTCTTGCCATGGGTTACAATGGTACCCAGTGGTCAGACCTCATCCTCCCCGCCTCTCAGCACCATTGGGCCAGTAGACTGCTCCCTCCTAGAAACTTCTTTCTGGGTGTCTTAACATGCCTGTCTCTGATTCTACCTCCCTCACTACTGTTTTCAGCCCACTTGACCAGGTCATCCCTAACTCTAGGCTCCATCCTTGGATCCCTCATTTTCTTGAGCTGTGCTCACTCCCTGGGCACTGCATCGCATGCCTGTTTTGAGAAGCGTTCATATGCTGACGAGTTTGCATTCTGGTTCTGATCTTTCTTAGCTGAGTGACCTTGGACAAGTCAGGTAACCTCTCCATGCCTGGGTATCCTCATCTGTAAAATGAGGAGAATAATAGTATCCCAATCATAGGGTTGTCATGAGGATTAACTGAGTTGGTACCTGCAATGCACTAAGCACTAAGTCATGCCTGGTAGGTTGATCAAGTAAATGCTTTTCCCACCCCTTCACCTGGCCAACCTCAGCTCACACTCTAGGTCTCAGTATAAATGTTACTGCTAGACTGCTATGCACCTTCTTCTACTTATCTCACTTATAATTGTGATGGTTGCATTACCTCTGTGGCTGTTGGCTTTAGCTATCTCCGTGCTATAATGGGTTAGCCCCTGGAGATCAAGGACAGCACTTTTCCATGCTCTATTCCCAGCATCCAGAGTGATGGGGTGCTGGTGGTGGAGGGCGCACCTCCGTGAAGTCACTGGGTGAATGAAAGAGCAACTGAACACATGAATGGCTGTACTCTAAGTGGCTTCTGAGGCCGCAGAGCTTAATTAAGCAGGTGGATCTCTCCTAAGGGACTGTAGAAGGATCTTGACCAGAACATACTGAAGAGCCTGGGCTGTAGAGGAGGCTGTGAACTCGCATCACCATGACCCCTATGGAGGCTCCTATGTCCTTCTGTGCTTGGCTCCTGTGCCCTGGATGACTCAGATTTTTCCCACAGCAGTGGATGATACATCTGAGCCCTGAACATTCTGTGGCTGAACAAGGTTCAAGCTGACTGACAAGAGTTGGTCAAGAGTTGAGGATTCAGTTTATACCTGGAACTGAGACTCAGACCTGAACTGGTACTTCTGAACTAGACTTACTCTGGCCATCTGGACACCATGGAGGCAGCCAGTGAGACAAGATCATGCTCGCTGTCCAGTGGACCTGTGTTGAATTCTGGCTCTGCTCCAGATCACTTGTGTGACTCTGGGAAGAAATGGTTGAAACTCTGGGTCTTCAGTTATAAAATAATTACACTCCTGGTGCTGCTGGGAAGGTAAAATGAGGTGCTAAGCTTAGCACATGGTAGAAACACACACGTTTACTTCCCTCTCTCTAACATGAAACAGAAGCTTTCCACAGACAATGAAAACAGTGGACATTAAGAAGCTCCAGGAAGGAGCAGAGGATTTGTCCCATCAACAGCTACACGTTTGACCCTGAATATTCATTGGAAGGACTGATCCTGAAGCTCCAATACTTTGGCCACCTGATGCAAAGAGCCAACTCATTGGAAAAGACCCTGATGCTGGGAAAGATTGAGGGCAGAAGGAGAAGGGGGAGATAGAGGATGAGATGGTCGGATGGCATCACTGACTCAATGGACATGAGTTTATGCAAGCTCCAGGAAATAGTGAAGGACAGGGAAGCCTGGCGTGCTGCAGTCCATGGGATCACAAAGAGTCGGACTCGACTGAGTGACTAAACAACAACAAGGGTAAATGTGAGGATGACTCAACTCAATTCATTACAACTCAATGAAAAAATATCTGTAAGGACCCTACTTTGGGCATGACTAAGTGATGATCAAAGGAGAAGATGGCAAAACTTCAATTTTTGTTTCTCTAGAATTTTGCGTATAAAGCCATAAGGGACTTTTTTAAAGTCTTTAAAGTCCTGCTCTGTTAATCCCATGATTCAGATGGAACAAGCTTCTAATGAGGAGAGGAAATTAATATTGCTTGAATACCAACACTGTCAGAAGCCTTCATGTGCTTTCTGATGAAATTCCCCCTGCCATCCAGTGATGCAGGTATTCTGAAACATCACCCAAGTGAAGCCCCATCTCTAGAGTCCCAGCAGGCAGGGCCTCCATGAAGGACCGGAAAATCCCCGAGCCTCAGAGCATGTTTAATCATGCATCGGGGGTTTAGAAAGAGACCAGAGGAGCCGGTTCAAACCTGCAGAAGTCCTAAGCACTGAATGTATGGTACCATCTGCAATGTGATTCAAAATGAAAGCACTGCAAATTCATAAAATGCAAAACTTACATGTGTGCTGAAGTTAAAATTGCTTCTTTTCAAACACAATATATGTGTTTCTGTCCAGAAACAATATACTAGATTTATCAAAGCTGCATTTTTTTTTTTTTTTTTTTTGCTTATTGCCTTGGGCCTCCTGACTTGCTGGTACCCTAATGAGTCCCTTGGTCTGCCTATTGGGTCAGGGAGCAGCAAGTGTCTGCTGAGTCCTCACAAAATCAGGGGTGAATGAGTTTAGGCAAGGACAGCTATGTCCACAGCCTTTCCAGCTGCTGAGGAGTTATCAGCCCTAAACACTTCATAGGGGCATCCCTTATAAGCACTATACAGAAACACTGACGAGGCCCGTGAGATAACCAGATAGAGAGATAACTAGGGACTGTTTCAAGGTCAGTGGATTTGGTGGCATGCTCAAACTCATCTTCATTTCTTTTTTCCACTCTTACATGAAAAAAAAAAGAGATACATGTGTAGCCTCTCTATGGTTCGGTGCAAGATTTTCAGGTAGAAAATCCTGGTCCCCATTGAATAACTCACTGTGCTCAGAAGTTTCTTTGGGAAACTCGTTGATAGTTTCTTGTGATCTTAGACCCAGATACTACTCTCCAACAGGCCTTGTGATCATGATTTTAAGTATCTCTAGGAAGACACTGAAAGAATACAGCCACAAAAGAATAGTCAATCTCAGCCTCCTAAAAAACGCATAGCAGAAATGGCAACAATACCCATTGTTCATGAGGATGTGGGGGAATAGCAATTCTCATAACTGCTGGAGGGAGTGTAAACTGATACTTCTTTTTGGAGCACAAATTATAAAACCTATAAAAATGTTCATCTGTACACATCTTCTCTGACTCAGTTATTTCATTTCTAGAATTTTATCCTATGCATTCAGACAAGTGCTCAACAACATATGAGCAAAGGTTTTCACTGCAGCCATTTTGGTCATTTTTTCAAAATAGGAAATAAGCTAAATGTCCATTAATGAAGGACAGTTAAATAATGTATGGTATATCTGTTTTATGATAGACTATGCAGCAGTTTGCCTTTTTATACAGTTCATGGGGCTCTCATGGCAAGAGAGTGGTTTGCCTGGAGTGGTTTGCCATTCCCTCCTCCAGTGGAAAAGCTGGCTTAAAACTCAGTATTAAAAAACTAATATCATGGCATCTGGTCCCATTACTTTATGGCAAATAGAAGTGGAAAAGGTGGAAGCAGTGACAGATTTCCTCTTCTAGGGCTCTAAAATCACTCAGGATGGTTACTGCAACCATGAAATTAGAAGAAAATTACTTCTTGGAAGAAAAGCTATGACAAATCTAGACAGTCTATTAAAAATCAAAGACATCACCTTACCAACAAAGGTCCATATAGCCAAGACTATGGTCTTTCTAGTAGTCATTACCAATGTGAGAGTTGGACCATAAAGAAGGCAGAGCACCAAAGAATTGATGCTTTGTAACTGTGGTGCTGGAGAAGACTCTTGAGAGTCCCTTGGACTGCAAGGAGATCCAACCAGTCAATCCTAAAGGCAATCAACCTGTAATACTCATTGGAGGATTGATGCTGAAGCTCCAATACACTGACCACTTGATGCAAACAGCCAACTCATTGGAAAAGCCCCTGTTGCTGGGAAAGATCAAAGGCAAAAGGAGAAGGCAACAGAGGATGAGATGGTTGGACGGCATCACTGATTCAACGGACATGAACTTGGGCAGACTCCAGGAGATGATGAGGGACAGGAAGGCCTGGTGTGCTGCAGTCCTTGGGGTCGCAAAGAGTCAGACGTGCCTTGGCAACCGAACAGCAACATCAGTTCAGTTCAGTCGCTCAGTCATGTCCGACTCTTTGCGACCCCATGAATCGCAGCACGATCTATTTTCATGACATGACACAGAAAGAAGCCCACAATTGCTCATTAAGTTAGAAGCACAAGTTTTTAAACTATATAAACCAAACCATGTTTTTGTTAAAAAAAAAAAAAGTAAGCGCGTGTGTATTCATACAAGCATAGAAAACATTCAGTTCAGTTCAGTTTAGTCGCTCAGTCGTATCCGACTCTTTGCAACCCCATGAATCACAGCATGCCAGGCCTCCCTGTCCATCACCAGCTCCCAGAGTTCACCCAGACTCACGTCCATCGAGTCAGTGATGCCATCCAGCCATCTCATCCTCTGTCGTCCCCTTCCCCTGCACCCAGTTACTCCCAGCATCAGAGTCTTAGGAAACACTAGGAAGATATTATGTCAGTTGGAGGAGGGGCTCTAGGTAATGGGGTAGAGAATGTGGGACTTGGTTGTTTTTCTATATGGAATTTTTTTTTCCTTATATGGAAGACATGTGACTTTAATATTAAGGTTGTTTTTTTGTTAAGAATGCACAGGGGCTTCCCTGGTGGCTCAGTGGTAAAGAATCCACTGGCCAATGCAGGAGACACGGGTTTGGACCCTGATTCAGGAAGAGCCCACATGCCAAGGAGCAACTAAGCCCGTGTGCCACAACTATTAAGCCTGAGCTCTAAAGCCCGGGAACCGCAGCTACTGAGTCCATGTGCGGCAACGACTGAAGCCTGAATGCTCTAGAGCCCAAGCTCAGCAACAAGAGAAGCCACACAATGAGAAGCCCTTGCACCACAACTAGAGAAAAGCCTGCACAGCAACAAAGACCCAGCACCGTTCAAAGTAAATAAATATAAAAAAAGAATACACAGATGCGTTTGGTGATGTTTTGTCAACAACACGTGCAGGACCAGAGTCAAGGCCACCTCACCTCCATGAACGCTGTTCCAAGCTCCATACCCCTCTGAGTATAAGTGAACCCAAAGCTTTTAGAAAGAGATTGCCAGGTGAAAGGAAACACTCCCTACTCTCTCTGCTTGTTTCGGACAGAAAGAGCTTTGCAATTTACATGGTGCCTTTTCCCTACCTTATCTCCCTACAGCCTGGGAGACAGACAGGACAGGAATTTTCATTTCCATTTCTACAGGGCAGGAGGATGGTGGGAGGGGGACTACTGAGCCAGCCCCTGATCACGTGACTGGAAAGTCAGCAAGCCACCCCTGGGTCTGGTCAGAAGCATGTTAAGCCACAGGCCTATCTCCCTATCAAGGTACATACTTTTCACCAGGACCAGATAGAAGGTGCCGCTGGGCCAGAGCCGGCTCTTCCTGGTCAGGGCTTCATGGAAACAATCCACTGACTTTTCATTTTCAAGCTGACACAGTCAAATCTGACTGAAACCTGACATGTCAGAAACCCATTCTAGCTCTTGAAACTAGGTATCTTTGTGGGGCTCTGCCTCCAGCCATCTGTTACTTAGTGATGTGTTGGTTTGGGCTGAATTGTATCCCCGCAAAATTCCTATCAGTTCAGTTCAGTTCAGTCACTCAGTCATGTCTGATTCTTTGTGACTCCATGGACTGCAGCATGCCAGGCTTCCCTGTCCATCATCAACTCCCAGAGCTTACTCAAACTTATGTCCATCGAGTTGGTGATGCCATCTAACCATCTCATCCTCTGTCGTCCCCTTCTCCTCCTGCCTTCAATCTTTCCCAGCATGAGTCTTTTCCAATGAGTTGGCTCTTTGCATCAGGTGGCCAAAGTATTGGAGCTTCAGCTTCAGCATCAATCCTTCTAATGAATATTCAGGACTGATTTCCTTAAGGATGGACTAGTTGAATCTCTTTGCAGTCCAAGGGACTCTAAAGAGTCTTCTCCAACACCACAGTTCAAAAGCATCAGTTCTTCGCACTCAGCTTTCTTTATAGTCCAACTCTCACATCCACACATGACTACTGGAAAAACCAAAGTTTTGACTAGACAGACCTTTGTTGGCAAAGTAATGTCTCTGTTTTTCAGTATGCTGTCTAGGTTGGTCATAGCTTTTCTTCCAAGGAGCAAGCATCTTTTAATTTCATGGCTGCAGTCACCATCTGCAGTGATTTTGGATCCCGCCCCCCACCCCACCCCCCGCACCCTGCCCCACCGCCCCAAAAAAAAAAAAAATCTGTCACTGCTGCCATTGTTTCCCCATCTATATACCATGAAGTGATGGGACCAGATGCCATGATCTTAGTTTTCTGAATGTTGAGCTTTAAGCCAACTTTTTCACTCTTCTCTTTCACTTTCATCAAAAGGCTCTTTAATTCCTCCTCGCTTTCTGCCATAGATCAGATCAGATCATGTCTGACTCTTTGCGACCCCATGAATCACAGCACGCCAGGCCTCCCTGTCCATCAACAACTCCTGGAGTTCACTCAGACTCACATCCATCGAGTCAGTGATGCCATCCAGCCATCTCATCCTCTGTCGTCCCCTTCTCCTCTTGCCCCCAATCCCTCCCAGCATCAGAGTCTTCTCCAATGAGTCAACTCTTCGCATGAGGTGGCCAAAGTACTGGAGTTTCAGCTTTAGCATCATTCCTTCCAAAGAAATCTCAGGGCTGATCTCCTTCAGGATGGACTGGTTGGATCTCCTTGCAGTCCAAGGGACTCTCAAGAGTCTTCTTCAACACCACAGTTCAAAAGCATCATTTCTTCGGCGCTCAGCCTTCTTCACAGTCCAGCTCTCACATCCATACATGACCACTGGAAAAACCATAGCCTTGACTAGATGAATCTTTGTTCTGCCATAAGGATGGTGTTATCTGCATATCTGAGGTTATTGATATTTCTCCCAGCGATCTTGATTCCAGTTTGTGCTTCATCCAGCCCAGCATTTCACATGATGTACTCTGCATATAAGTTAAATAAGCAGGGTGACAATATACAGCCTCAACATACTCCTTTCCCGATCTGGAACCAGTCTGTTGTTCCATGTCCGGTTCTAACTGTTGCTTATTGACTTGCATACCTCTCAGGAGGCAGGTAAGGTGGTCTGATAGTCCCATCTCTTGAAGAATTTTCCACAGTTTGTTGTGACCCGCACAGTCAAAGGCTTTGGCATAGTCAATAAAACAGAAGTAGATGTTTTTCTGGAATTCTCTTGCTTTTTTTATGATCCAACAGATGTTGGCAATTTGATCTCTGGTTCCTCTGCCTTTTCTGAATTTTTCTGCCAAAATTCATATATTGAAATCCTAACCACCCAATGCCTCAGAATGTGACTGAAATTAGAGACATTTTTAAAGAGGTCATTAAGTTAAAATGAGGGTTTCTCTAGTGGCTCAGCTGATAAAGAATCCTCCTGCAACGCGGGAGACCTAGGTTTGATCCCTGGGTTGGAAAGATCCCTGGAGAAGAGAAAGACTACCAGCTCCAGTATTCTGGCCTGGAGAATTCCATGGCCCGTACAGTCCATGGGGTCGCAGAGTTGGACATGACTGAGCAACTTTCACTTTCACATACAGAAGGAAGAGGGTGTGGAGACACAGATAGAAGATGACAGACCACCAGCTGAGGAGAGTGGCCTGGGGCAGGTCCTTCCTTTATCACTCTCAGAAGGAACCAACCCTGTGGACATCTTGATATTGGGCTTTCAGCCTCCAGAGAAACAAAACAATGAATTTCTGTTTTTTTTAAAGTCGCCTGGCCTGTGGTGCTTCATTACAGCAGCCCCAGCATACTAATATATGCATCTCTCAGCAGACAATGTTGTATTCCTTATCTCTACCTTCTTGAGCGAGGACCTTACTATCCTGTACAAATTGTAATATCATCTAAAAAATTCTCAAGAGACCTACCTTAGGATGATCCAGCTCTACAAAATAATCAGTCCTCCTAAGTCTTTAGGTGGAACCTCTCGACAGTAAGTAAGGAGGACAAATGGGCCTCGGGGACTCTAGCTTAGCAAATGTCTGTAAGTGAAGCCAGGTGGTGGAAATGCTTCCAAGAAGGATCTGGGCCCATTTGGAGATGAAGAACCCAGTACTGCTTAGTTTCAGGGTCCTCAGTCTGTTTATAGATAAAATGAAACCCCTCAGCATATGAATCCTAGGAAATAGAAAGCCCTTTAATTTGTCCCAAAGAAGATGATTTCTGTTTTAAAAGTGCGTGTTTATGTGTTTCCAATGGCACCCCACTCCAGTACTCTTGCTTGGAAAATCCCATGGACGGAGGAGCTTGTTAGGCTGCAATCCATGTGGTCGCTAAGCGACTGAGCAACTTCACTTTCGCTTTTCACTTTCATGCATTGGAAAAGGAAATGGCAACCCACTCCAGTGTTCCTGCCTGGAGAATCCCAGGGACAGGGGAGCCTGGTGGGCTGCCGTCTATGGGGTCGCACAGAGTCGGATGTGACTGAAGTGACTTAGCATGATAAAGTAATACTCACTTTTAGAAATTTTGGAAAATGTAGAAAAAAGAAGAAAAGCACTATAACCCTACCACCCTGAGACTGCCTTTGTTTACATTTTTGTATATTTTTGCTTTGTTTTACATGGTTGTATTTCATAATTAAATACAGAGTTATATTTATAGTTCTACATACTTTTTTTTGTTTATAAAGCATTCCTGCCTGTTATTGTAATCTCTCTGTAAACATCATTTGAAACGACTGCAAAATATCCCATCAAGTTGATTAGTTTTCTTAAATGAGAACTGCAGAACATCTGTATCAGAATTATATGAGGTATGTTAAAAATGTAGATTTCTGGATCTCATCCCAGACCCGTTAAGTCAATCTCTAGGGGTGGAGGCTGGGAATCCTCAGCTTAATAAGCTTCTCAAGCAACTCATAAAGTTACAAAAACTTGGAAACCACCGAAATCGGCTAACCGTAGTTTGATATCACCTTATTCCAAATGTTGCACATTTCTCTTGTTCCTAATTTTTTCTTATATAAATAACTGTGTGAAGAACATCTTCATGCATAAAGCATATTGCACATTTCACAGCATTGCCTTAGGATGGTTTCCCAGAAGTGATACTATTTAGAAAGATACGAACATTTTAAAGACTTGATAACACACAAAACACCTGTATACACAGTCAAGCACATAGGGTACTCAGGTGTCAAGGAGAAGTCAGTTGTCAATTACTTGTCTGTATTCCTGGTTTAGACTGCTTTTCTTTTCCAGCTCTCTTCTCAACAGGGTTCTAACTTATTACTGAAAATATGGAGTTGGATCACAGTAAAGTAGGCAAGGAATGAGCAGACGGTCAATACAATGTTCTTTATTGATACATAAATGACTCTGGTCTAACCCCACAGGAAACCCAGGCCACAGATAACCGCAGCACCCCAGGGATTCCAGATGCTAACCAAAACTTGAAGTGGACACAGCAGCACCCCATGCACCCCTGTCCCATGTGCCACAAGAGCAGTGATAAGAGGAAGAAAGTGATAGTCAACATGAAGGCGGATGCATGGCGAGGATGCGTGTAGGAAGAGGCTGGACTCACCTTCCCCAACTGAGGAGGAATTCATCTTTCAAAACACGAAGAACACAGCAGCTAGCAGGATTTGGGGGTCCTGATGAGAAACATTGGTTCTCAGAGCCATAATGCACTCAGAATAGGGCAACTTATAAGTGGCCAACGGGTCAGGGAGAGCCATAAAATGGGACGTCAAGTGCATAGCCAGCATAGGTACTGGTTTTTGGCTGTGGATTTAAATGGCTAGAAAGAGGATGGCTAGAGTGGAAAGAAATGATATGGAGATATGAACAAGCTAAACAGCCCACTCTGTCATGGCATCAGGACAATGAGAGCTCAGTCATTTGTTTAACTAAGGTCTATAGGCTACCCACTCCAGTATTCTTACGGCTTCTCTTATGGCTCAGCTGGTAAAGAATCTGCCTGCAATGTAGGAGACCTGTGTTCAATCCCTGGATTGGGAAGATCCCCTGGAGAAGGGAAAGGCTCCCCACTCCAGTACTCTGGCCTAGAGAATTCCAATGGACTGTGTAGTCCCTGGGGTCGCAAATGAGTCGGACACAATTGAGCGACTTTCACTCATAGCTTTAACCATGTGCTAGGCTTTACAAATGCTAACTTATTCAAGCCCTACAATTAAGCCTGTAAGATATCATCACCCTCACTCTACAGATAAGGAAACCCAGACAGAGAGAGGTTAAGTAACTTGACCAAAGTCACACAGCTAATAAGTAGAGGAGCCAATATTTAAATCCAAGCAGTCTGGCTCCAGAGTCCATGCTTTGGGTCAGTATTCTATTCTCCCGGAGAAGAAAGGACTAAGAAGTATTGGGAACCCACTACACAGAAATTCTAGAAAAAATTTCGAAAACTCAGATTATTCATTATAAACCAGTCTTTCGGAAACACTCTTCTCCTACTCCCCTCACCCCCTACCCGCCTTGTCACCTTCCCTGCTGGCTTCAGCCTGCGGCCCCTAAGCCCCCGGGGTACCCTCTCCCTAGTTACAACAACCCCTCCCTTTAGGGACCACCTCTGTATTTTACAGGAAGGACTGCAAAATCCATCACAGAAGCCCTCATCCCTTGCCTCCAAGGCCTTCCACTGCTGCAACTAATTATGTGTGCTGTAAACTCCCATGTGGAAACAATCGACAGGATTTCCCATCAAACCTGGCTGGCTGGCAGCTTCCACGCCTGCACTGAAGCAAGCCCGCCTCCCCTTTTAAACAAACACATTAAGTTAATAATAACACCAACCACGTTTGACAGCCACATTTACTAATTAATTCTCATTTGTTCCTTCTGCTAGGAAGTGGGGCTAGGACTTGCCCAGTTGACTGAGGAACTGAAGCTCCACAAGGATTTCTCTTAAAGCGGCACCAAAAATGTATTGGAGAGCTTGAGAACCTTCCTCTCTATTCACTCTTGCCCACTGAGCTAGTGGCCTCACTTACACTTCACCTAAGTTCCCCCAAGGCCATGCTTGGGACGGAGAAGGGCCTAGAATCACTTCCTGCTCACATCAGGTAGTGGGTAGTCCTGCCCCTTGACATGCGTGCAGGCTGCTCCTCAAAACCTCCCCTTCCATTCACCTGGTAGAGCCTGTGGTGATACCACTCCAGCTTACCAACCACCCCTAAGAAATCTTGATGTGACCCCGTCAAAGAGGGGCAACTGTGGCTCTGAAAGGTCAATGACATGCTCAAGAACACGTGGCTTGGAAGAAACAAGATCTATTGTCTGCAGCCTCTCCGTTTGCCCAGGGATGATTGGTAAGGAAATTTGTTCCAGGTGATATGACAGCTTCCAGGAGAACAGAAGTCTCTGTGCTGGCCTTAGGGCTCTGACCACAGAACCCACCCTCTCACCCCACACCTGCCTCCAAAGACCTTTGAGCTCTTGGCACTGAAGAGCTAAACTGTTTGCAGGCTCTGGAGGAAGAAGGGCGGATCCTTCAGGAAAGCTTCTCCTCCAACAGCCTCTGTTCCCTTAATCCCGAGTCAGTTTATCCAAAGAAGTGCTGTTGCCTGTGCCAGACAGCCCTGGACAAATGGCTTCAGCCATGTCATCGCTGGAATTGCACCCCACGCTGTTCTCAGTTCATGGCATCCCAAGATTAGGAAACATTCTCTATCTGCTTATCTTAACCTCACCCCCTATCTTCTCTCCCTTCTGTAACATTCAGTGAGCATTTCGATGAGCCAAATGTTCCACTGGAACCATTAATTCTCTAGATCATGTTTAGTTTTTGCAGCAACCCTACAAGGCATGTATTGTTATGGCAGTGCTGGTTTTACAGACATGGAAACTGAGGCACAGAAAGCTTTGTGCATGACAGGCCATGTGACTGCCGTGCAGCAGAACTGGCCTCTGCCTTCAAATCCAGGCTTCAGACACTGGTCTCCAACTGACAGGAGGCACATTTCACAAGGTCCCCCACCTCCCACCCTCCCATTGCAGAGGCTGCTGAACTCTCAGGGCCAATGGCCCCACTGTTGCATTTTCAACTGGTGATGGCCCCTGGGGCTGGTGGCGGCCCCATGTCGTCTTCCAAGAGGTCTCAGGGTCTCTGGTCCGAAAACCAGCACCCTTACCTCTACCTTGGTTGTCGGGCAAGGGGTATCAGCTGATTCTGAGTGCTAAGAGCCCCAGGTTTCTGAGGTTGCACAGAGGGAAAAGGGCGAGTACACTTGGCTTCCTGCTCCGTCTGGGTCCAGCTAAGCATGTCCCACCAGCATGGGACTTCATGAGGAATAACACCACTGGGCTCTTCTGGAACCTCAAAACTCCAAATTTTCCCAGGACCTCACCAAGGACCCACAGCTCTGTGACAAACATGACCTCACGTACTCTTGTGATACCCTCGTGAGCCGGAGGGAGAGGGTGGCCAAAGGGGCCCTTCTCCTTCTTTAAAAGTGGAGGTGGTGTTCCCTGGCAATCCAGCAGTTAAGACTCCATACTTCCAATGAAGGGGACACAGGTTTGATCCCTGGTCAGGGAACTGAGATCCCACATGCTGTGTGGTGCAGAAAAAAATAAATAAACGGTGGAGACAGTGAGTTACAGAAGGGAGATTGGGTTTGCCAGCAGTTGATTAGCAAGAACTGAAACTCTGGTCCCTTTATCTGCCAGGAGGCCAGAGCCACAAGACGCCTCCACTGCTTATCCTGATCCAAGAAAGAATGATGGTTTCTAAGCCTCTCAAGGCAGTTGGAATAGAGGTGGCTCCAGGGCGCTCATTTAAAGAAAGGCAGTGGCCCTGATGGGAAAGAGCCCAAACAGCTGGAGTGAACAGTTTGGCCATTATCTGCAGACCTCCCCATCTCCCCCTCCTGCTTAACCGCCCTGCCCCAAGATAACACTCAGGGGCCGCTCTGAACACCACGGGCTGCCTGTAGACACCGCCTTTCCTCTATGCTGGCCTCCAAACAAGCAGGGAGCAAAGCTACCGTTAGCCTGGAGAGCTTAGCTGGAGCCCTGCGCTGGCCCAGCCGTGCTGGCCTCCGCAGCAAGGTCCAGCTGGGAGTGCCTCTCCTTCTCACCTGCCCCAGACAGGTACATTCAGCAGAGAGCTGGTGGGGCAATCCTGTGAGGCAAGGGTGCCGTCTCAGTCATTGAGTGGGGATGACATCACTGACTCCAGCCCCCTCAGAGGTCCACCCAGGCTGGATCTCGGCCTTGGGGTCTCTTTTGAGATGGCTGAGCAGGATGGACAAAGCTTGAGAGGGTAGCTAATTACTCTGATTCCCTATTCACAACCCCTACCCCTAACTCTGACCTTCCAGCCCTTCTTCCCTGATTTCTGTACCTTGGCTGGTTTCTATGACTGCCCTCCTGCTCCCCCAGTTGGTTCCCCCTTTTATACCCACCCAGGCAAACCCCTCGGCCTGAGTTTCCTAGCGGTCTCCCTGGCCCACCCTTGGTGAATGGCCCTTGCTGAGAATAGTCAAGCTGGAAGAACCCCCAAAAGCCATTGTCAGTATTTCACATTCAAGGAAACCATGGTCCCCCTCCCCCAGAGGGTTAGTGACAGGTCCAGGGTCCCCTTTTGGTAAAAGCAGAACCAAACTGGTGTCCAAGAATTCCAGAAATGTTTGCTCCACCAACCTACACACAGGAAACCAAATTAAGGTAATTGGGTTGGTAGGTGGGGTTAGGTAGAGAATGTTTTATCCATTTAAAGATGAGGAAACCCATGTCCAGAGGGGTGAACCGATGATGTTCAGGGTTACTGAATACAGGGTAACTCTGTAATCAGATTGTTAGTGTGATCTCCTTTACACAGCCTAAATGGATGAGAAGCCCCCAATTCTGTTGGTGACAGCCAATGTCCTGAGAGCATGATTCTGTAACCTCAGTTAGTCATCTATTAATAAGCACCTCTGAAAATCCTTTGGCAGGGTTGCCATCAATCCCTTTGGTTACAAGGTACTGTACACACCTTGGTTCCCAGGAGAGCTTCTCCACAAAGGGATTCAGTTCCCAAGTCAGAATAGAAGCCGATGAATCAGAAAAAGAGTCAGGGCCAGGTGTGCAAGCTGTGTGTGCCCAGTCACGTCCGATTCTTTTCGACCCTCTGGACTGCAGCCCACCAGGCTCCTCTGTCCATGGGATTTTCCAGGCAAGAACACTGGAACTGGACTTGGTTGCCATTTGCTCCTCCAGGGGATCTTCCCAACCCAGAGATCCAACGTTGGTCTCTTGTATCTCCTGCATTGCAGGCGAATTCTTTACCGATGAGCCACCAGGGAAGCCCTAAGGGCCAAATAGTACTTTCATTTTTAAAGTGGTTTAATAAAGAAAGTTTTAAATTATTAAGTAGCTAAATCACTAGCTCCTGGAGAACACCCTGAGTTGTGAGCACCACAGCTCAGCAGCCTCGGGACCCCAGCTCCCCTGCCCCTGCTCCAGTTTCTCAGTCCCTTTGAGCCTCAGTTTTCTCATTCATCAAATGGGAATATTACCTCCTTTCCTGTCTCTGTGTGAGACTGAAATTAGAAAATCAATGTAAACAAATGCTGTGATTTGTTAAGTGTTCCACAAACATAAGAAGTTATTTGTGATTAACGTAATATTCTCCTGATATTTGAGAAGGGCCCTTTGTGGGGAAGGAGGAAGGGCATTTAGGTAACTCTGCCAGGTTACTCCCATCATCCTGATTTAATAAGCCCCGCTTTTTAGTCATTGAAGCTCCTCTCTCATAGTGCCTGCCTGGGTCCATCAGCTCTTCCTGAGATCTCTAATCCAGAGCCCTCGTCCACATATCCCATGGTCCCTCTCCAGTGACAATGGAGCCCCCAAGGGCTCTCAGGAAAGCGTTTCTCCCTCACCTTCTCCCACCTCCAGCTCGCCTCCAACGGGTGAGCTGACTGGGTGACCTGGGCAAGCTGGTGAGGTCCCTCCTTTCCCCGTAGAGGCATCACAGGATGAATCAGAGGCCGGCTGACCCCCGGTCCTTAAGGCAGAGCCTCTCAGGGCAGTCAGACACTTCCGGGGTGGGGACAGAGGTGGGCTTGGGCCAGGTTGGTGGCAGCATCCCTGGTCCCTCCCATTTTCTGAATCCCACACTACATCAGAGGGCGGGGCAGGGAAGTAGCGTTTACTAACCCTCTATTATGTATCCACAAGAGGGTTACTTCCCGTAACCCACGGAGGGTATCATTATCTCCGTGTAACAGATGAGGAGAAACAGGTTCCAAAATGCTAAGAAACACATCCACAGTCATACTGGGCAGAAGAGATGGGACGGAAATATAAATCCAATGTTCTCACCTCTCAACTGGTGAGGGTGGATGGCACACACCACGGTCATTTCCTTAGTCTATAGATAGCAGGTTTACAGGAGCAGATGAAAAGAAAAGAAAATATAAAATTCCATGGACTTCTGGATTTTTTATTATGATTTCACAATAAATACTAGAAGTCAGTATAAAAAGTTCAAATAGTTGCTGTCAGAGTAGATATCTTTAATATTGCTGTATTACCTTCTCAGTTAAAAAAATCAGAACAATTCTTTCCCAACAATTTCCTATTCCCAAAGTGAACAGCTGAGATACATAAAGAGTAGCAACTAATACTGATTGACCACTTAAATACACAAAGCCTTCTACAGAAACAGTCTCTTTTAACCCACCACTATGCAATAGGGCGGAGAAGGCAATGGCACCCCACTCCAGTACTCTTGCCTGGAAAATCCCACGGACGGAGGAGCCTGGTAGGCTGCAGTCCATGGGGTCGCTAAAAGTCCGACACGACTGAGCGACTTCCCTTTCACTTTTCACTTTCATGCATTGGAGAAGGAAATGGCAACCCACTCCAGTGTTCTTGCCTGGAGAATCCCAGGGACGGGGAAGCCTGGTGGGCTGCCGTCTATGGGGTCACACAGAGTCGGACACGAGTGAAGTGACTTAGCATAGCATGCAATAGGGACTATTGTTACCTGTTTCACAGATGAGGAAACTGAGATGCAAATTTCCCCCACGTCACTGAGGTAGCTAGAACATTTGAACTCCAATAATCTGATATTGGGGACTTCCCTTGTAGCTTAGTTGGTAAAGAATCTGCCTGCAATTCAGGAGACTGGGTTCAATTCTTGGATCAGGAAGATCCCCTGGAGAAGGAAATGGCAACCCACTCCAGCATTCTTGCCTGGAGAATCCTATGGACAGAGGAGCCTGGCAGGCTATATATAGTCCATGGGGTCGCAAGAGTCGGACACGACTTAGCAACTAAATCACCACTAATCTGATATTGGAGCCCATACCCTCCCTGACCCATCCCAACCTAACAATATCAGCCCTGGGACTTCCTGGACCAAGGATGGAACCAATGAAGGGATCTACTGTGGGCTAGTGCCAGAGTAAGTAAACACTCAGTAACCACCGAGTGGAATGGAAAGAAGGAAGGAAGGGATGAGTAAGAGCAAATGGATGACTTCCTGGGGGGTACTCAGGGGTAATTGACACACGTGGAAGGGTTGGGTTGACCATCAGCAAGTGGATCCTTCTAACTGCCACCCCAACGAGGACAAGATGGGGAGGCAGACAGATACAGCTTCAAGGGAATCAGGCCCTACCCATATGGGGTACAGCTCAACCCTCAGTATGGACCCACCCATCCTACTCCAGAGAGGCCAGCCACCCAGGACAATATTGCCTGTCTGGTGTCTTCTCAAACTATCCAAGGCTGGGCTGAGGGACCAGACAGATGCCCGCCACAGATGAGGCGGAGGCCAAGAGGAACACCCATGGGAGGGAGCCCGAAGCCCACAAGCGTTTGCTGAGCACTGACACTGGGAGGCGACCAGATGAAGACGATGAGGCTTCCTGCTCTGGGCGTTACCACCTAAGACCATCTCAGACTTGACTGTGGTTCCCACTTCTCCACAGAGGAAAGTCTCCCAGAGGCCTCCCACCTCCCGTCCCAACCAGTCCACACTGCTCCCGTTTTCTCCCCCTCGTTATTTCCATCTGCCTGCCTCTGCAGCCCCATACCTCACTGCTTCCTTCAGTCTCATGAAACACCACTACTGTCTTTGTCTTCCAAATACCCCAGTCTCTTTAACGTCCTCCGTGCTTTCATCTGCATGATGTCCTCTGCCTGGGATTCTCTTCCTCTGTACTGCCCCCGATTATCTAGACAATCCTGCTCACCCTTCAGAAAGTCTTCCCCAACCATCAGGAAGGTTGGATCCCTGCCATATGCTTCTATAGCAAGTCCTGCCTTGTGCTTAGTTGCTTTTGCTCTCCACGAGGGCATGGACTATGTCTATTTTGTTCATTATTCTATCCCTATTCCCTAGCACAGCACCTAGAACAAGAGCAATTAATCTTCCACCGTGTTTAGCTCCCCAGGTATTGTACAGTTTAGGCTTTCTTTCAGGGAGGCTGAGGAATGCAGTTCAGAAGTAAATAAGGCAGGGGATCCTTGAATTAGCTTAAGCATGTTACCATAAGGCTCTGTTGTGGCTGGAAACCCTTTCCCAGAGACTGAGGAGGCCAGAGGAGAGGCAGAGCTGCCATACCCATTACTTTGGGGCACCCAAGCCACAATCCAAGGTGAAAGCTTTGTATTTAGCTCAAGTCCTTGCCCAGCCAGCTTTCTGCAGAAGTCCGGGCTGGGGGTGGGAGGTAAAGGAGAGATGTAAAAGCCACTCAGGCCTTGGCCAGCCGAAAGCAAGCCTCCGTCCAGGAACCCCATACTGCCCTCCGCCCACACAGCTCCTCTATCCCCACCCCCAGGGACCAGCGGCAAGAACTCAAGCTTGTGTAAACAAGGCCACAGGAAAGCAAGCAATCTGTTATCAGTTCTCTTTCTCCAGCTCAGCCACTTGGCTGGAATGGCAGCCAGGAGGTGGGAGCTGGCCAGGCTCCTCCCCTTTTCTGCTTTATCTTTTCTCCCTGGTCAGCTCCTCCTCCCCCCTGGGGCTTGAGCTCCCCAGGGGTCACTGCTCCCGCCAGCTGGAGAAGGGAGGCGGTCCTATCTTAACAACCCAAGTCAAGGCCAAGTCTCTGATTGTCTGTGCTGGGGAGGCTCCCTCCTCCCTTCTTTCTTCCCTCACCGCTCCCTCAGGATGGGGTCGCAGATGTGTTTATCTTGTAGGAGGAGATGGGGAGGGGCGGTGGGCAGCTGTCTGAAAGTAGCTAAAGGGTATGGACTGTCCATGGGGCCTTAAGTCCTGGCTTTGACACCTAGGATAAGAGCGTTGCATTTTGGTCCTCGTGGCTTTCAGATATCCAGTTGGAACCAGATGGACAAGAGTTCATTAGGTGCAAGGTCTGTTCGTGCTCTAAACTTGCGTGATGACCAGCTAGAAGGCTGCGGGGGAAGGTTCTTGGCTGGGGTGAGTCTGCCTGTCTGCCTGTCTCCTTTTTGGACTTCTAATTACATAAGTCTGGTACTGACCCAAAAAGAGGGGGCGGCCGGCTAATACTCTCCAGACTGTCATATCACACCAGAGGCATTCCAGCCTGAAAAGAAAAAAAAAATCTATGAGTCCGAGGCATTAGATTCCATGACATGAAAATATCTGAGCCACATCCCTAAGAAAATAGAGCTCTCTTCTCAGATCAACTGAACCGTGAAGGGAATGGTGAACTTCTTCTGCCTCATCCAGCCCTTCTCTTTTCTAATAGTCTAGAGGCCCCTCAGAGAAGTCAAACAAGGAATGCAGACTCATGCCCCAAAGCAAAGGAGATGAGGATACCAATTCAGCAGATGCCGGAGACTTACAGCAACACAGTGAGACCCCAACCCTAGCCTGGCCAGGGATGCTAGGAAAGGAGAATAAACTAAAGCAGAAAATTAACACTGGAAGCAGACGTCAGGAGGTGCCCAAACTATAATATTGTGGCATTTCATTTTATGGAGATTAGAATAATAAATGTATGACCCTAAGGTGGTCCCTGAAAAAGATATTAGGGGAAGCAAGGGGGAAAGCGAGAGCTTCAGAAGGCAGCCTTGTGGCTAGATTAGGGGTAGGCAAACTGCAACCCACCAGCCTATTCTGGCCCACAGACTCTTTGCAAATAAAGTTTTATTGGAACATAGCCATACCCACTGGTCACCTACACATTGTCTCTGGATGCTTTTGCATTTCTACAGTTGAGTAGTTGTCACAGAGACCATATGATATGGCCTCCAGAGCCTGAAATATTTACTATCTGTCCTCTACAGAGAAAAAGCTTGCTGACTCCTGGGCTAAACCAAAACAGGGGCTGAAAACAGCATCCAAAGTCAGGAGGTGAAGTCTTGGCTCCTCTGGTTTCTTTCATCAGAGAGCTACAGGTTCTCCATACCCAGAGATATAGGAGCATGGGACACAGATACTCCTTGGCTGAGGCAGAAAGGGTCAAATTGCATCTTAAGCCCATTTATAATTCAGCAACAAATACTTGTTGAAGGGCCTGTTCTTGGCCCTCGGGATACAGTAAACAAATTAGACCAAGATTCATCCCTCATGGAGTATAGGTTCCTATGACTGGTTTATATCACTATTCCAAGACAGCAGTTATCCACAATAGGACTCTGAGGTGTCTACGCCTCTCAAGAACTGGTGAGGCTGGACCCCCAAAGGATCTAAAGCAAAGCAGGCTTTGTGGGAGAGACTTTATTGTTCATTAGAGGACTATGCTTCCATCTCCCAGGGGAGTTTAGGTTTGGCCACGTGACTTGCTTTGGCCGATGAAACATGAGCAGATATAACAACTGTCGCTAGAAGTTTTAAGGACCAGAACGTTGTTCGTCACGTCCGCCTCTTTTCCCTCTGCTATGAAACCATCAGTGCACCAGATGAAGAAGTCCCACTGTCCCTCCATTAGCCCAGGAGTAAAAACCACTCAGCATCCCTAAGGCCAAGACACAACAGACATGTGGGACAAATGAAAAATAGCCTTTGTTATGGTGAGTCACCAAGACTTTGTGGTAGTTACCACAGCATAACCACACACACCCTGACTTCATTTTTGTACACTAGATGTGTCCCCGGTTGAGCCGACTCTGTGTTTTTTTCTTTTTGCCCATTGACTCTCATTGGGAAAATGCTCAACTGATTCCACTTGATGACATGAAATTCTCCACAGGCCGCAAGGACTTTTCACCACTCTTCCCTGTACAACACAGACCTCCCCTCAAGACTTATTATGCTTGATTAGTTCACTCACAGTTCCCCATACCTTCTTTTTGTGGCCCTAAAGGACAAGTCTTGGTAGATCTGTGTTGAAATCTTCCCTTTTTTTTTTGGCTGCATCACATGGCATGCAGTAACTTCCCCAACCAGGAGCTGAACTCTCAACCCCTGCAGTGGAAGCACAGCGTCTTAACCCCTGTACCACTAGGGAATTCCCTCACAGTTTTTAAGTAGGTAGAACCATCTTCCTCACACTTACAAATCTTAGCGTGATTCTAGAGGATTCCACTGGTTATAAAATATATTCAAGCTGACAGATGAATGGATAAAGAAGATATAATACCTACATGCAATGGAATATTACTCAGCCATAAAAAATAATGATGATAATGTCATACAGCAACACAGATGGACGTAAGATTATCATACTAAGTGATGTCAAACAGGGAAAGACACATGTCACATGATATCGCTTATATGTGGAATCTAAAAAATGATACAAATGAGCTTATTTACAAAACAGAAACAGCCTCACACCCATAGAAAACAAATGCACGGTTAACAAAAGGGAAAAGTGGGGTGGGCAAGGGATAAATTAGAGGAGTTTGGGATTAGCAGATACAAACTACTGTGCATAAAATAGATAAACAACAAAGTCCTACTGTATAGCGCAGGGAACTATATTGAATATCCTGTGATAAATAATAAAGAAAAAGAATATGATAAAGAATATGTATATATGTATAACTGAATCATGGAGAAGGAAATGGCAACGCACTCCAGTGTTCTTGCCTGGAGAATCCCATGGACGGAGAAGCCTGGTAGGCTGCAGTCCATGGGGTCGCACAGAGTCAGACATGACTGAAGCGACTTAGTAGTAGTAGTAGTATAACTGAATCACTTTGCTGTACAGCAGAAATTAACACAACTTTGTAACTCAGCTGTACTTTGAATTAATATATACATATATCCACATCTCCTTAGTTCAAAGTCATACACATCAAGTTCACTTGTGTTTTATCTGCACATCTGTGCTCCATCAACCTTTCCTCACAGTACCCTCTATTTTGAGAGTGTTTCCTGTTGGCCTGCTCAGTCCCATCTCTACCAGAGAAGCCGTTTTCCCCTGTGACCAACCGTTCTTGTTCTCCAGCACATATTCCAGTTTTCTTGTCAAAACCGTTTGTCTTCTGGGATTCTATACACCTTTCTTCTGACTCTCTTACTTCCCTGGCTGGTCGGGGGCAGCCTTCAGGTATTGGCGGAAGTTTCCAAAACTAGAATGCTCAAGTTGGAAAGATTGGCGTGCTTATAGGGAAATATTAGAGCATTTATCTGGGCCAGGATTGCCTGAGATCTGTGCCATTTGGAAGGAAGGAGGCTGAGACCTAGTCGGTATGGGAGACAGTACTGACCTCTGCCTCGCCTGGCTGATGGACCTGCAGAGCCATTGGCAGAACAAGATGCAAAGCCATGGGCAGACCCGGTAGGTGAGACAGGTGTGGAAATAAACAGGGGTTACTCTGATGTAATAAGGTACCAGGAGTTCTGGTTCCCCTCCTAGCCTAGAGCTTCTCCCTTCTGTGAGACACAGGAAGAGGGGAGCCCAGATATGCCAGGTAGGGGTACATGTCTGGGAAGAAGAGGGGAGCAGGATTAACAGAAATGAAGAGGGGTTGCAGGAAAGAGCACCCTCCCAGAGCCATAATCCCTCCTCTTACCCTACATGAAACCTGAGCATGGCAGCACATCCCGTACAAGTTCTCAGTCCCAGAAACAGGGAGGAGAGGGATGGGAGGGTCAGGGTTAAGGCCCTCCTGGGAGTACATGGGGTGGAGGCAACTGAATTCCTCAATCCTCTCTCAGTTCATGAGCTAATAGATGTGAAAATCCTTTGTTCACTACAGAATGTCATAAAAAATGTAAGGTATTGCTGTGGTTGTTGATGGTGTTGGTATTATTATTATTATTACTACTACTATTATTCACTCTCTCCTTTGCCCCAGAGGTCAGCCCAGGTTCTGTCAACCCCAGGGCTCAATTTCTCCTTAAGGACATGGAGTCTGGTCACACCCCTAGGCTTACAGGAAGCTCTGTGTTCCGTAGCATTTTGAGTGACTTGTCTTCCCATACCCCTCCTCGCCAGTGGTCTCACTTTTTGGCTCCATGCACCAGTGTCCCCATCTCTCCTGAAGTGACATGTCATTCCATTTCCCTCGCACCCCAAAACATCCAGGCAGGAGGTGAACAGAGGTCTACCTGGTCTGAAGGCCACATTGACACAAAGAGAGAGATTCCTGGGGTGGTTCTCAACAAAGCCCTGAGTAAGTCAGTTATCTTCCTTGCCCTAATGCCTCTTCTTTCCACCTCAGACCTTTCTTCCCTGGCCACTACAGTCTCTGGTTGTTCCAGCTTGGAGCCCCATTGCCTTGCCCCCACTGTGGAGCCCATCTTTCTTAGGCAGCACCCCTGAACTAAGTATTAAAGCCTACCAGTCCCATGACCCATCCTTTGAAGCTCTGCTCTCCTATGTAGCTCAGCTACCTACAAACTATCAACCTTCAGCAGATGCTTCTTAAGCACAAAGCACTGTGGTAAGTGATGTGTGGACATCAGTGGGACCTGGACTTTGTCTTCAAGGGAGCTAAAGAAATAAACATGTACCTGCAGACATTCATTCATTCAAGAGAATCAAGGCCATGAGTGGTGCCCTATGTTCTATGTAGGTCATGGAGTTCTCTGGGGTTCTGTGGAGCTCAGAAGCAGTGTCCAGTCCTGCATGGAGGGTGAATTTCATCTGGGTGGAGAGGATATGGTGGGCCTTGCTGCCCTAACATATTCCAGAGTGATGAAACTCTATCCTGTTTGTGAAGGATCTCCAGGGCTGGAGGTTCACTGCAGCCCAGTGGTCTGGTGCACTGTTTTCCCTTTGACCTCTCTCAGACGTGGCTGTCCACTGCGGCCAAAATTCCCTGTCATTCCCCAGGAGGTGGAAAATAGCTGGTGGCCAGCCTCAGTGCAACCACCTGACCAGAAGATGGGAAGACAGGCAGAAGAGTAGCATGGATGTCCCTGAGAGCTGGGAGAACCAGCCCAGTTTGACCTTGAGAAAAGGATTGAGGGAGCAGCCCGCACCAGTCATCTGATATCTGGTTTCCATGATTGACAGACGCTTAATTAGCCACCGTTCTAACAAGGGGGTGGGAAGTATTTGGGGATCTGCAGGGGACAAGAGATTCCCAGGTGTTCTCAGGTAGTGAGGATGATTAAGAAGGAAGGGACCTGCCATGGCCAGGTCATAGGAGGACAAGCCTTCACAGTCCCCTTCCCAAAAGGGAAGTTTATGCTTCCAAACTGACAAAGCTGCGAAATGAGCCTTCTGTTGAGGCTGGATGCGGGCAAAGGAAGAACCAGGTGGGAAAGGATGTTGTGCTCCTATTCTTTCCCTATCTGCCCCCCTCCCACCACGGCCAGCACAACAATCAATGTTTATTAAGCACAGATCGTCGGCTCTTCACCATGCTGAGATCCCACTGATCTGTCCCCAACTCACCACAACTCTTTTAAAGTGGGTCAGGTGTGTAACCCCCAGCACAGACATAAGCAAACCTCAGAAGGTTTGTTGATCTGCCCAGAGTCACACAGCAAGAAGTGGCCAGAAGCCCCCAAACAAATCCCTGCTCTGGGTTCCCGTGACTACCACGTAACCTCTTGTAATCTGCAAAACCCCTCCATGAGGTCATAATAGTGCATAATAGTGCACGACTATTATCACCCCCATCTCACAGCTGAGGATATTGAGGCTCAGAGAGGTCAAGTGCCTTCCTCAAAGTTATGTCAAAGGCTAGAGGGCAAAGTTAGGGTTGAACCTCAGTCTTTCCAACTTCAGAGCTCACACTTGTAGTCAATCAATCTCTACTACACACTTTCCCATCCCCAACATGAGAAGCAGAGAGAGGTTCAGACTGTTTCTTCCAAAAAGAGTTACCTTCTCCAAGAGTAATGTGATCAGTAAGATGAAAACGCATGTGAAGAAACACACACCTGGGCTTCCCAGGTGGCTCAGTGGTAAAGAATCCACCTGCCAATGCAGGAGACATTCGATCCCTGGGTGAGGAAAATCCCTGAAAAAGGAAATGGCAACCCACTCCAGTATTCTTGCCTGGCAAATCCCATGGATAGAGGAGCCTGGCGGGCTGCAGTCCATGGGGTTGCAAAGAGTCAGACACGACTTAGCGACTAAACAATAATGACCCTTTTAATGTCACGTGGCTGTAGAAGGTTGTTGAGTGGGATAGCCTCATGCTGCCTTTTTGGTGGTTTATTGTGGATTCATTCTTACTGGGTGGGGAGAAAATGTGCCTCTTGGTAGAACATAAGGGCACACCTGCCGAGAGACTGTGTCTGAAACACCAGCACTGTCACAGCAGATAACGTGCTGTAGGAGAAACTCACATCACACAAAGGAAGGCGAGGGAAGACCCAGGAAGGCACCCACCTCTCTGAGAAAGCAAGAAGACCCTTCGACTGGGGCCTCATGGGGCCAGAGCCAGGGTTGGGGAGTTTGGGAGGCCTCATTTTCTAACCTGCCAGCCTCACACTACCTCCAAACTCTGCCCAAAATGGTTTCCTAAACCAGGAAGTTCAGCCTGACTCTCCTGAGGAGTCTCATAAGAGGAGCCAGCAGAGGATGGGAGTGGGTTGCTGAGCTCTCCTGCAGAGGATCTTCCCGACCCAGAAATCAAACCCAAGTCTTTCTGTCTAACTGCATTGGCAGGTGGGTTCTTTACTACTAGCGCTACCTGGGAGGCCATCTTTATGGCAGCAGAAGGCAAACTCGGCCCAGCCCTGGCCCCTCCTCCCTGCTCCACCTGGAGGAAGTGGAGAAGAGCTTAGGCTTTCCCAGAAGCCCCTCACCTGCAAATCCAAACAAGGGGTCCTTACTGCCGTCATTCCCTCTAAGTGGACAAGGGCCATGAATTCCTCGCTCTATGATTTCTGGTACCTCATTCTCTAAGACTTGTGTTGCTTATATTGTCATTTACCTTTTCTTTTTTTTAAGTCTTTATTGAATTCGTGACAATACTGCTTCTGTTTTACGGTTTGGTATTCTGGCCCAGGAGGCATGTGGGATCTTACCTCCCTGACCAGGGATCGAACCAGCACCCACTGTGTTGGGAATCGAAGTCTTAACCACTGGACCACTGGAGAAGTCCCTGTCATTTACCTTTTCATGCCTATTAGTCTTGTTTCTGAGAGGGATTGGGTTGTTTCTGGTTCATATGCACAGCTGCATTCCCCATCATACCCTCAAGCACGTAGTGGGTCTCAGCAGTTACTTGTTCAGCAAGCGCCTGTGCAGGGAAAGTTAGGACCCAGCCCACGTTCCCTGCTCCTTCCCCACCTGGGTACCACTGTATGTGTCCTCCATCACTTCCTCTCTTGGTTCACTTCTCTGTTTCTGCAATGAGTCCTTGAAATAGGGCTCTTACCCACTCCTGTTGGAATCCTCCTTGCCCGGCACAGTGCCTGGCACACAGCTGTTATTGGCATTCATTCACTTAACATGTATTCCATTCCTTCTGCCGGTTTTGTCTCATATGCTTCATATACATTCTCCTTGATTTTTAAACCACATTTCCGTAAGCATCCATAGGTGGGTATTCTCCCATTTTAGAGAGGGAAAACTGAGGCTCAGAGACCTTAACTGAGGACATCCAATTTGTAAGAGGCAGAGGTGAGATTCAAGTCCAGGCTCTTCTGGTGCCCAAAACCAAGCTCTGTTTTGCAGGCCCACTGCCACCTCAGCCTCAAAGCAATAGCCTGTCTCATCCAACCCTTCCAGGCCTGTGGGATACAGCCACAGCATCACCCCAGTAGGAAGCCTGCTTCTTCTGGGCCCCAGGGAGAGGTTTTGGAGCTCAAACCTGGAGCTTTCCATCACCATGCTGGGAGCATGGGAAGCGGGTGTTTTTCTTCCTTGTGGCCTCATGGCTGTTTCCTACAACGTATCCGCCCTGGAGAATGCCCGGAAGACACGGCTTCCGGCTGGCACAGGGAGGAGCTGGCCTCTTCCCATCCTGCAGAGAAGGGGTTTTTGTCCAATGCAGCAGTTCCCTCTGCCTTACCCTTTAACAGGGAGCATGGGCGAGTTTGGGTGCAGGGTCTGTATTCTTCCCCTGCCTGTTCAGATCAAGGAATAGCTATTGAGCACCTCCTGGGTACCAGGGACTGCCTGAGATGGACTCCTCCCAACATCACCTACCAGCTGTGTGACCTTGGGAAAGGTATCCCATTCCATTGTGCGGAGGCTATTTCTCCATCTGCAAATGGGAGAGCGATAGTTATCTCAGGTTACTGGAACATTAACACAAAAATATAAGCAAGGGGCTTAGAACAATGCTTGGCGCATAGCGAGTATTCAGCAAACATTCAAAAGCATGTGAGAGATAAACAGATACTACCCTCCGCGTTAGTATTCCCATCTGTAAATTGCTCCCCATTTGCCAGGGAGAGAGCTGACACCAGTGTAGTTGCTCCCGATTTACAGATGGGAAAACTGCCACAGACAATAAGAGTGAAGCTGGGACTTGAATCAAGAGGCCCTGGTTCCAAATCCTCTGCTCTTCACGAGGCTCCGCACGCCTCACAGCTCTCACCACGTGGCCAAGCGACACAGCTGGTAAGTGACAACACGAGGAGGATTCCATCTCAATCCTGTACAGTCGGAATTAAGAGGTGATGAAGTGGGGGCATTTATTATATTCCCTATTAATATAATTTCTAAATTACAAGTTTGTAGAATTTACTATTTAATAATGGCTGTGTTTAACGACTGACTCTCAAAATTCCTGGAAACTTAGCAATCAGCTCTCATGAGCCAGTGCTTCTACCATAACCAATTACTTCTCAGGGCTGTTGTTAAACCAAAGGAGGAAAGGTAAGTGTCAACCATTGGTGTGCAAGAACCAGCTGCAGGGCCTTGGGCAAGTTTCTTAAGCACCGTGTACTTCAGATTTTCCCCAATTGGAAAATGAAGCTGTCATGAAGATTGCATGAGAAAATGTATATAAAAAAATCTAGCCAGGGCAGATCCAGGGTGAGGCAAAATTCAACCTATGATGAGAACCTACAGTACAAAATTCAATAAGGTGCTCTCTTTCAAGGTTGCCTAGTGCAGGGTAAGCAGTGGGGCGTGCCTTAAATTGTGTATGCTAAGTGTCTCACGTACCTCACGCTCCTCCTAGCCCTATTCCTGGCACACAGTAGGCAGTTGCTGTTATTACAAGAGCTTCAAGGAGGGTGTAACCTATCAGGGTAGACAAGGCTTAAAGATGAGAAAAGTTACCTAACAATCTGGTGTTTGTGAGAAAAACAATAGCATGGTACATTGTCCTGGGGCATAAGGTAGGTACCGTGATGAGTCTCTCAGATAGCAGGGTTAAATTTCCACAATAATTGGCCACAGCCTACCAAGGAGACTGAGCCATCTCTAGATCCAACGCTGTCTCTGGAAATAGCTACTGCAAGCAGGGATTTCTTCACATTCATTTGAAAGATAAAAACACTAGTCCTCAAATATACTTTCTAAGAGGTGGCAAGAATACTCAGAAGAATTATATGAAAAAGATCTTCATGACCCAGATAACCATGATGGTATGATCACTCACCTAGAGCCAGACTTCCTGGAATGCAAAGGCAAGTGGGCCTTGGGAAGCATCACTATGAACAAAGCTAGCGGAGGTGATGGAATTCCAGGTGAACTATTTCAAATCCTAAAAGATGATACTGTGAAAAGTGCTGCACTCAATATATCAGCAAATTTGGAAAATTCAGCAGTGGCCACAGGACTGGAAAATGTGCATTTTCATTCCAATCCCAAAGAAAGGCAATGCCAAAGAATGCTCAAACTACCGCACAACTGCACTCATCTCACATGCTAGCAAAGTAATACTCAAAATTCTCCAACAACAGTATGTGAAACAGTAGGCTTCAACAGTATGTGAACTGAGAACTTCCATATGTTCAAGCTGGATTTAGGAAAGGCAGGGGAACCAGAGATCAAATTCCCAACATCCACTGGGTCATAGAAAAGGCAAGAGAATTCCAGAAAAACTACTTTCTGCTTCAATGACTATGCTAAAGCCTTTGACTGCAAGGATTACAGCAAACTGTGGAAAATTCTTCAAGAGATGGGAATACCAGACCACCTGACCTGCCTCCTGTGAAGCCTATATGCAGATCAAGAAACAACAGCTAGAACCAGGCATGAAACAGTGGACTGGTTCTGAACTGGGAAAGGAGTACATCAAGGCTGTATATTGTCACCCTGCTTGTTTAACTTATATGCAGAATACATCATGTGAAATGATGGGCTGGATGACGCACAAGCTGGAATCAAGATTGCTGGGAGAAATATCAATAGCCTCAGACAGGCAAATGACACCACCCTTATGGCAGAAAGCGAAGAGGAATTGTGATGAAATCTTGTGATGAAATTGTAAGGAATCTTGATGAAAGTAAAAGAGGAGAGTGAAAAAGTTGGCTTAAAACTCAACATTAAGAAAACTAAGATCATGACATCTGGTCCCATCCTTCATGGCAAGTAGACGGAGAAACAATGGATACAGTGATAGACTTTATTTTCTTGGGCTCCAAAATCACTGCAGATGGTGACTGCAACCATGGAATTAAAAGACACTTGCTCCTTGGAAGAAAAGCTATGACAAACCTAGACAGCATATTAAAAAGCAGAGATGTTACTTTATCAACAAAGGTTTGCATTGTTACAGGTGTGATTTTTCCAGTAGTCATGTATGGATGTGAGAGTTGGACCATTAAGAAGGCAGAATGCCAAAGAATTAATGGCTTTGGAACTTTGGAGAAGGCGCTGGAGAGTTCCTTAGACTGCAAGATCAAACCAGTCAATCCTAAAGGAAATCAATCCTGAATAATCATTGAAAGGACTGATTCTGAAGCTGAAACTCCAATACTTTGACCACCTGATGCAAAGAGCTGATTCATTAGAAAAGACCCTGATGCTGGGAAAGATTGAAGGCAGAAGGAAAAGGGGATGACAGAAGACAAGATGGTTGGATGGCATCACCAATTCAACGGACATAAGTTTGAGCAAGCTCCAGGAAATGGTGATGGACAGGGAAGCCTGGCATGCTGCAGTCCATGGGCTTGCAAAGAGTCAGACACAACTGAGTGACTGAACAACAGCAAAAACACCACCACCTCCCAAAAAAAACTTTGCCAGTAAAATTGACACCAGGATAAGATGTGCCTGTTGACATGTGGTTTCTAAAGCTCCCTGACACCCCACTGGGCACCAGCAACTACTGGGGAGGATGGGGGAGGGAAGACCAGAGTGCTGAGACCCTAGCTGTACTCTGTAAGGAAAAGGAGAGAGATGTGTGGGCTGAGATTTCTCTTGTTGAGGTACAGGGAAGGGGAACTGGGGACTGGATTTGGGCTTCCCTGGTAGCTTAGATAAATAATCTGCCCACAACGCAGGAGACTTGGCTTTGGTTACTGGGGTGGGAAGATCCCCTGAAGAAGGGAATGGCTATCCACTCCAGTATACTTGCCTGGGAAATCCCATGGACAGAGGAACCTGGTGGGTGACAGTCCATGGGGTCACAGAAAGTTGGACATGACTGAGCAACTAACATTTTGACTTCTCACTTTTTTCACTTAGGCACCTCCAGAGACAGAATCAATAGGATATAGAGAGAAAGAGGGATTAGTTCAGGTGATTATGGAGGCTGAGAAGTCCCCCATCTGCCACCTTGCAGGCCTGATGCCCAGAAAAGCCAGAGTTATAGTTCCAGTCCAAACCTGAAGGCCTGAGAACCAGGGGGGCTGATGGTGTCAATCCCAGTCCAAGTCTGAAAGCCTAAAATTTGGGGGACATACAGTGTCAATCCCAGCATGAGTCCAAAGGTCTCAGAACCAGGGGCACCAGTGTCTTGAGGACATAAGATGAACATCCCAGCTCAAGCAAGAACAAATTTGTCTTTCACGCACCTTTTTGTTTTATTCAGGCCTCAATAATTGGATGATGCCCACCTGCATTGGTAAGGGCAGTCTTAGTCTACTGAATCAAACATGAATCACTTCTGGAAACACGCTCACATATAAAAATATTCTACCAGCCATCTAGGCATCCTTTAGACCAGTTAAATTGACACATAAAATTAACCATCGCAGGGTTGATGCCTTGAAAATTCCTAAAGTGTGTAACATTTTAAAGGAAGTCAACTCTTAAAACTCTAAGTCATTTCTCTTCAGTGCAATATTTGAGCAGATTCTGGACTGACATTGGCATTGTGATAAGGGTATTGGATTTGGAATTTAAAAGACTTGGTTTCATGGAAGTAAGTTGGCTATTGCTTAGGGCTGGGAGGGTTTGAGGAGGGGAGGAATAAGGGGTGATAGCTAAAGGATGCTGGATTTGAGGGGGGTGATAATGAAAATGTTCTAAAATTGACTCTGGTAATGGTTGCACAACTCTGTGACTATACTAAAACCCATTTAATTGTACACATTAATGGGTAAATTACATCTCAAAAAACTTTTTTTTCATTTTAATTAACGATTTTGTATGGTATTGTCATGAAAAATAAAAAATCATTGTTTAAAAAATAAATCCCTTATCACCTCCATAGCCTTGAGCTAGTTATTTGATCTCTACAAGGCTCAATTTCTCTAACCATAAAATGTGGACCATGCTGAGGAGCCAATGAAATGAGAGCCCTTCAAGGTGAAGAGTTGCTACACCGATGGTCACATGGCTGAGTTGGCTGACCAAAGGAAGATCCACAGCCAGTGATGCCAAAAGCCTCTTTGACTTCCAAGAGGCAGGGTGAGCACTCCTGTGAGGGCCACTCATACAGATCAGTCCTGACCCATGCATATTTGAGCTCTGAAGACTTAGTTCACATCCAGCTGGACCCATGTAGAAATACTGCAAGAATGTCTCTGCCTCCTGGGTTGGAAGGAGGGCCTTCAATTGCAATTGATGTCTTAATATCAAAGGAGTTTGCTCCTCTCAGAAAGACCACACCACCAGGGAATGAGGATGAGGCCAGAGCCCCCAGCCTTTCTTCACATTCAAATTTGGTGAATCTGGAAGGGTGTCCTAGCCCTGAAGGTGGATTGGCCTTGGAGATCTCTCTCATCCCTGCTCAGTCTGGCTCTGCAGACTTTGGAGAATATACCTAGATTTGTTCTCTTCTGAGCTTGATGGTGCTGTAAGAACACAGTGGGTTTCTACCTGGCATTTAGGAGAGCAGGATAGAGGAGGCGAAAAAGCCAGAGATCTGCAGGAGGCATTCAAACATGAGCTGTGTGATGGCAGAGAGGTGGGTAACCCAAAGGTGGAGGTGTGACCCCAGGCAGCCCACGAAACATGCCATGGCTGGGCACGGGCTCCCCAACTCATGTCTCAACAAGGGCTGTCACTCCACCCAAGGTAAACAGATGCCGCACTGTACACTGGGTCAGAGCTCTTTGGCTAGCTCTTTGTATGTGTATTTCTTCTGTGTTTTATGTAGGGAGGTGAATTAATACCTCTCCATGACGCCACCTACATTTGAAGTAGCTGCCAAATTTCCTTAAGCTCAAAAGTAAACTTTCTTTAATGGTTGATTAAACCAAGGGAAGCAGTAACATCCTATGTGATTCACTCACCTATGTTTTTTCCTATAAAAATAGTTTCTCTTAAGGAAAGAAAATTTGCTTATTAGCTAAGCAAGTTCAGGGCTTTAAAAAAGTAAACCACCGAATACAAATTATACATCCTTGACTCAACTTCACTGTTACAACACGTCCCTGTCCAACAGTGGATGCTCTTCAGAGAAAAACAATGAATTTCGTCCTTGGTTCTTTTACCCTAGGATCCATGACTGTGCTTCACGTCTCCCCTACCACCACCACTCCCCAACCCACCAGAAGTTGACGTCTGCTCCAGGGCTCCAAACCAGAAGCACCTGACATCCCCATGTCTCCAGATCAACCTCTCTCACTTATTCCTCCGTCCTCCAATCGGCTTCCTAAAGGGGGAAACCCTTTACTTTCTGAAATTCTACCTTTTTAAAAAACAAATAAACTATCCCATGCTTTCAGAAACATTTACCCAGTTTTCTTTACCATTCCCCATGGAGCCGGCATTGAGCAAAATAGAGAAGTAGAACAGAGGCCAATCTCTCCCCTCCTTCCATCCATATGCTTCCCTCCCCACTCCCACCTTACAAGTTGGGTTTCTTAGCTGCAAGCCAAGTAGAAATTCATTAAGAGGATATGGTATACTTCACATAATCCCTGGGAGAGATAAAAAACAAAGTTCGAGATTCTGCAGCCAGAAGCGTGCATGCATGCCAAGTTGCTTCAGTTTTGTCTGACTCTTTGCAATCCATGGACTGTAGCCCACCAGGCTCCTCTGTCCATGGGATTCTCCAGGCAAGAATACTGGAGTGGGTTGCCATGGCCTCCTCCACGGGATCTTCCCGACCCAGGAATTGAACCAGAGTCTCTCATATCTTCTGCATTGGCAGATGGGTTCGTTACTACTAGTGCCACCTGGGAACTCCCTGCAGCCAGAAGAAATTCCCCCAAAACATGCCGCAGAATTTGTTTAGCAAAAATATCACTGCCATGGATCCTGGACACCATGGCTGGTTCCAACAGCACACAACCCCTGATACAGAATTCAGCCTCTGGCCCCACAGCCACCGCTGCTCCAGGAATTCAGACCACCTCTAGAGAGAGCTCACCGATCCCACTTCTTCACATCACTAGCTCCTATCCTGAGTCCAGAGGCAGGTATGTCTGATCAGCAAAGCCCAGGTCGTACACCCACCTCCTGGCTGCAGATGGAGACTAGGAAAGAGAAGACATGGTCTTTCCACCGTCTAACGTGGCCGGCTCTGCCACCACTCATCAGAACTAGCAAGGTAGGCATTCCCTAAACACAGGGAAAAGGGTTTAGATACTGGCCAAAAAGAGATGTACGTGTCCACGACATCTCCCTTCCCTAAAGCCACTCAGCTCTTTTCTACTCTCCCAACCCACACAGAATCACCGCCTTGGTAAGCAGAGATTTAATGAGCTGTCCCTCAGAAATAATTGTTTACTTACAGATGATCAACGGAAAAGACTGCTTAACAGAAAGCATCTGTGGAGGAGAAGCTGTAGGACAGAGATGATCCCACACTTGACGCAGACAGCTTCTGACTCCTACTCCGTCTGAAAGACAGAGCCCACTGGTTTTCATTGTCCACCAGAACACAAGCTGCCTCAAGGCTCAACCATGTGGTAGATTATTTATGAGTGGATGCAAATATTCCTCTTCCTGTACATATCCTCCTAAATATAACTTTCTAGCTCTTCCCACCAAGAAGCAGAGTCTATATCCCCACCCTGTGAATCTGGACCAGACGGATGACTTGCATTGGCCAACAGGCTGTGGAGGCAGTGATGCTGTGCCAGTTCCAAGCCCAGGCCTCCAGAGCACTTGCCTGCCTCAGCCCATTCCCTTCCCTGAGAATAAGCCCCAGCTAAACTGATGGAGGATAAGAGACCATGGGGGACAGATAAGCTGTCCCCACGAGGCCATCTCAGACCAGCCAGTTGGTGGCGGATGCATGAGTGAGCCCTGCTGAGTCCAGGACTGCCCAACTGAGCCCAACCCAAGTTGCCCATCCACTGAGATGAGAGCTAAGTAAACTTGTTGTTATTTTAAGCCAGAAAATTTGGAGAGGTCTGTTATATAGCAAAAGCTATGGTATAGGATGGGCATAGCACGTCTGCAAAGCACCCTGGGGTCCAGACAGGACACTCAGCCTGTGTGGATAAAAGGGAGGCTGCAGGTTGCAGCAGGCACCCTCCTACACATCCCCTCGCCCTCACCATTTCAGTGCATGCCTGAAATGCATACAGATGCCAACACCGTATCTCTGCTAACCGGAGCCCCACCCCCGCCCACCCTCACATCAGGGCCAAGTGGCCCCAACCCATCACTGAGGGGTTGGCATTTGAACACCCCAGTTCCCTTGCCCCTTGGCTATGCTGTGTCTGAGGCATGTGTCCTTCACCGACTCCCAGACCATCCAGGAGGATCAAGGTCCAGCTATCCCCAGGGAGAACAAGCTTGACTACAAACACTGTATCAGCTGCCTACCCTCCTCTGACTCACTTCTCCCCCTCTCCCATTAGGTGCTTCCTGGGATTGCCTCTCAAATAAACTACTTACATTCACATCCTTATCTCAGGGTTTGCTTCTGAGCAACTAATGGCTGGCACTGAGATGGGGCGTCCACACATGGGACCACTACTGCCATCAGCCCCTCTGTGTTCCACAGCTATCCCCCACTCTGGTCCTGGAGCCAGCAACACAGACACTGCCCACAATCCCACCACAGGACAGCCCCTCTCAAGGCTTCAGTGGCTTAAAGGACCACTTCCTATTTCATCGGGCTTCATCAACAATTATGCTTTTTCCTTCACTCTCCAGTGAAGATGCCTGCTGTCACATCTCATAGTCTGGAGGGTGAAGGTGGTGGAGAAAGAAATACTTAGAGGAGATGTAGACTTGGAACAAAAAGGTGTGGAGCAAGTTAGTCTGTCCCTGCTTGTCGCTCTGATCAGACCTGAGCCCCCAGCAGGACATTGTGCACAGAGGAACAAGTTCAGTAAACACAGCCCCAGACCACAGGGCTCAGGGGCCATCTGCCAGCACATATCTTCAAAGATATTCACCAGGTGCCTGTTAGGCAGTGAGTACTGCTCTTGGTGCTCGGACAGAGCACACATGCATGGCGCGCGCACACACACACACACCATGCACCCATCATCCCAGGCCAAGGGCATCTGTCTTAAAGCCTCAGAGCACAAAGGAAGCAAACATGAAACTGGATTCTAGAGTCAGGCAGGTATTGTTCAGTCGCTCAGTCATGTCTGACTCTTTGCAACTCCATGGACTGCAGCACACCAGGCTTCCCTGTCCTTCACTATCTCCCAGAATTTGCTCAAACTTATGTCCATGGAATCGGTGATGCCATCCAACCATCTCATCCTCTGTCACCCTCTTCTCTTGCCCTCAATCTTTCCTAGCATCAGGGTCTTTTCCAATGAGTTGGCTCTTTGCATCAGGTGGCCAAAGTATTGGAGCTTCAGCATCAGTTCTTCCAATGAACACAGAGGATTGATTTCCTTTAGGATTGACTGGTTTGATCTCCTTGCAGTTCAAGGGACTCTCTAAGAGTCTTCTCCAGCACCACAATTCGAAACCATCAATTCTTCAGTGCTCAGACTTCTTTATGGTCCAGCTCTCACATCTATATATTCAAATCTTGTATCCACCCTCAAGGAGCTGTGTGACCCTGGACATGTTGGTTAACCTCTTTATGTCTGCTTCCTCCTCTGTGAGACAGAAATAAATAACGGTACCTATCTCTCAGGGTTGTTGGGAAGACAGATGCACATATAAACCTTTAATATATCTCAGCTATTAGGACTAGTTTTCTTGAGGCAGAGCCTCTGTTATATAACCTATCTGTTTCCCACAAGCTCCCGCAGACTCCACTGACACAGAGCCCAGCGGGAATCTACAGGAGAGAGGCAGGTGGGCTAAATTCCTTCAACATAGATGCCCTTTGTTTGCATATTCTTCATTTCTATGAAGAACAGGCTTGTTCTTATCATCTTTAAAAAAAAAAAAAAAACACAGCTCTATTGGGCCTTTGTTTTTCTTATTCTTGATAGAAATATGAGTACAAAGATACATTTCTCTACCATTATGAGAAAAAGATTCAGGCAGTATTGGGGACTTACAGGGAGTGGTAGGGACCGGAATAGGCTGAGGAGTATGAGCTTTGACTTAAATGAATGCTACTTAGATCCACAGGACTTTTGCCACAATTGATGTCAAAGAGGAATTTGAGTTTTACAAGGCCAGATCTCCCAAGGCTCCCAGAGATGTCAGATAACTGGATTTTTTTTTTTTTTTTTAAGAATTTGTTGCTTACATTATTTCCTGTTTTTTTTTTTTTTCTGTTTTTTTTTTCTATTTTTTTTTTTTATTTTTGGATGTGCTGGGTCTTTGTGGCTGCATGTGGGCTTCTCTAGTTGTGGCGAGTGGGCGCTCCTCTCTTGTTGCAGAGCACGGGCTCTAGGCACATGGATTCAGTAGTTGCAGCTCACAGGCTTAGCTGCCCTGTGGCACATGGGATCTTCCCGGACCAGGGATTGAACCCATGTCCCCTGCATTGGCAGCTTGATTCTTAACCACTGGACCACCAAGGAAGTCCTGGATTATTGCTGGTTAAATCTTTTGATTTTGAAGTGTTGGCTCAAATATTTAGAAATATTTGTGTAAAGGGCAGTACATTTAATAGGTCCATGGACTGACTGAGACCCAGAGGTGGTGACCTTGAGGCCTCTCCACCCTTTGCTCATCTCAAGGTCTCTGCAATCTAAGCCTCGTGGTACAGGGCTGCCACCCTACATGGTCCCAAGTGGGCACCACACACATTTGATTCCCTGAGACTTGTGACTCAGAGCAGCAGCAAGGGCACAGCTATACGCCTAGAGCCAGGCCAGTGTAGAGCTGCAAACAAGCCTTTCTCCAGACAAATGCTGACCCTTGCCAATCTCCCTCCTCTGATTCATTGGCACTACGTGTACCACCCAATCAGCAGGGTCTCACCAGCTACTGTCCCCTAATTATCTCAAGCTTGTCTTTTATTGTATCAGTACACAATACTATCAAAGTACAAAATCTAGTCTTTTTAATTGGTGGTTTCATTAGATTATGCCTTGTCTCCTCAACTAAAATGTAAACTTTGTAAATAAGTATCACATTTTATGCTTTTTGAACCATATAGCAACCTTTATGCTATATTAGCACCCAATGCCTACCTATACAGATCTTCTAGAGGCTCAGTGGTAAACAAACTGCCTGAAATGCAGAAGCTGCAAGAGACATGGGTTCAATCCCTGGGTTGGGAAGATCCCCTGGAGAAGGAAATGGCAATCCACTCCAGTATTCTTGTCTGGAGAATCCCATAAACAGAGGAGCCTGGTGGGCTACAGTCCATAGAGTCACTAAGAATCAGACATGACCCAGCACACATACACCTACCTGTACATTGACTGCTTTATCACGCAGCAGTGATTTATCATACTTTAGGATGTAGAAAAAAATCTTTTCCAAGTACAAGAAGAAACAGGAATATGTAGGGGAAAGCCCTAAATTTATCTAAAAGAAAAAAATTTCACCTTCTGCCCACCTTCCTTGTCAGCCCATGCCAGCCACAGAGCACAATCCTTCAGCAGGGGGCATTTTAACTTTGTTCTTAAGAGTAGCTTACTTTTAATTTTCTCACCAGTAAAATCACCAGTAAAATGGAATCATCCAGGCTTACTAGCCATCTCCAAGAGAGGCCAGAGAGAAGAAAGAATGTGTACACTATCTCCATTTATAAAGTATTTTTAAAATCAGAACATTAGGTATGTTGCAGCTGAGTGCACTGTTAAGTGGCTAAAGTATATCAGCAAAAGAATCTCAATTGTTAATTTATGCCTGGGTTGAACTATCTATATTTAACCTGGCAATTATTTAATTAAACAGTCCATTCCCTTGGGGTCCCCCTGTAGTCCATGTAATTTGTTAGAATAAAACAACCATTTGCACTTGTATTTACTCTTCCCTTCTCAAGGCTACTTAATTTTTTTTTCTGTTTTAATAGGCCTAGAACCCCTAATAAAAGAAAGTTGAACAAACAGTCTGAGAACAGGCGAGTGAATGCAAACACAGAGTACTTGAAATCACAAGGTAGGCCAGCTGGAAAGAGCCTTGAAGATAACAGAATCCAACTCTCTCCGTCTATAGATGAAGCAACTGAGACCCAGAAATGTTGGATGACTCACCGAGGGGACCCACAGCCAGCAAGGGAGACGACACAGATCCAATTCCCAGGGCTCACTCCATGCTCACTAACCCGGGGCATCAAGGCCCTTCAAACCGCCCCAACCAGGCTCTCAAGGAGCCTAATCCCATAGACCAGTGGGCTAGTAGACCTGGAAGTGATAAAACCTAAACCAATAGTAAACTTTTATCTGTTCAGTATTTGCTGCGTACAGTTCAGCTGCTTCAGTTATGTCATACTCTTTGCTACCCTGTGGACTGTATCCCACCAGGCTCCTCTGTTCATGGGATTCTACAGGCAAGAATACTGGAGTGGGTTCCTGTGACCTTCTCCAGGGAATCTTCCTGACCCAGGGATCGACCCTGTGTCCCCTGCATTTCTAGCAGATTCTTTACCACTGAGTCATTGGGGAAGCCCCAGTATTTGAGGAGTGACTGCTAAATGCCAGGAGATGGAACACTGGAGGAAGAATGATGGACAAGAGTCCAGGGGCCTGCTTTGCCAGCTTTACCTCCAAGTTTAGTGGGGCAACGGCCAATGAATAAAAGAATACACGGACGTGACACTTACGGAAAGTGTCAAGTATTAAAATACCCAACCAGGATGGTGTGACAGAGTAGGCAAGGAGGGGCTGCTTCGAACAGGGTGTCACGGAATCACTCTGCAATGTCCCAGATGAAGGTGGGAGGCAGGAGAACACGGAGGTGAGCAGAGGGTCGGTGGTAAGCGCCAGGCTTTGGTTTGAACATCACCAACAACAGAAAGTTCAGCATCTCTAAAAGCCAGCCCCACTTGTTAAAAGTTCTTTCCTGGACTGAGCTGAAATCTACCTCCCTGGGACTTCAGGTATTAGTAACTTGTTCTCACGAGTGTCACAAAAACAAGTCAGCTAAAGAGATGTTAAACAGCATGTTCAGGTGCTAAACACAATCCTCAAATAAGACAGTTGCTTCAATGTTTTAATTTAAAATGGCGTGTTTGGGGAAATACAACATACCAACGAGATGACTTACATGTTCTCAGTCAACCTCCAGTTCATAAAAGGGTTTCAAACCACCACTTCAAAGGAAGTTCAGACAGCCAGCTTCTAGAGTCCTGGACCTGTCCATGTGAGTCACCTGACATCTTCAACGACTCACACCAACTCCCTTCCATCTAGAACTCCAGCTGAGGCTGTACAGCATCAACACTGCTGCCCCCACAGCCCCGTCACTCAACGTGCCAAAGGACATGCGGCTTCATGCGTTCTGCTTTCTAAGATATTCGTGGAATCATAGAACTAAGAACTCATCTGGCCCAACCCCTTTATTTCACAGACAAGGAAATAAAGCCTGGAAATAAGAAGTAATGACTCAGGTCAATCTATCAGCAAGTTGGAGCCAGGACTTGTCCCCTCCAGCCCCCAAACCAAGCTGGACATGGTGGGGGAGTTGTACAAACATGTAACTCCCAACTTTGCTTGGATGTTGGCAGGGACTTCCAATCCTCCAGTGATTTCTAATGCATGTTTAAGAAGAGAAAGCCCAGCTCCCTAACTCCCTTCTCATGTGGACCCATAGCCAGGGCTCAGCTCCTGCCCCTGGAGGTGGTATCAGTGCCGTGACAGGGACACTTTGCCCCATGTTCCCACAGCCTCAAGTAAACCCCACCACCCCAAGGCAGCTGTCTCACCACCAGCCTCCAAAATCACTGTGGACAGTGACTACAGCCATTAAATTAAAAGACGCTTGCTCCGTGGTAGAAAAGTTATGACAAACCTAGACGGTGCATTAAAAAGCAGAGACATCACTTTGCCGACAAAGGTCCATATAGTCAAAGCTACAGTTTTGCCAGTAGTCATGTATGGATGTGAGAGTTGGACCATAAAGAAGGCTGAGCACAGAAGAATTGATGCTTTCGAACTGTGGTGCTGGATAAGACTCTGGAGAGTCCCTTGGACAGCAAGTTCAGACCACTCGATCCTAGAGAAAATCAACCCTGACTATTCATTGGAAGGACTGGTGTTGAAGCTGAAGCTCCAACACTTTGGCCACTGATACCAAGAGTCAACTTGTTGGAAAAATCCCTGATGCTGGGAAAGATTGAAGGCAGAAGGAGAAGGGGTGACAGAAGATGAGATGCCTGGATAGCATCACTGATTCAATGGACATGAGTTTCAGCAAATTCTGGGAGATAGTGAAGGACAGGGAAGTCTGCCATGCTGCAATCCATGGGGTGGCAAAGAGTCGGACCCAACCGAATGATTGAACAACAACACAGCCCAGAGATCTTCCGAACATCTGGCTACACACTGAAGGGGTCAGGGACAAGCGTTGCTTGGTTTAGGGGGAGGGGTCCTCCACTGTACCGGAAAACTAGCTTCCTGCTCCACACTAAACCAAAGATGCAGGATGCTGGAAGAGAAGCCAAGGTCAGGGTTAACACCGAAGCTAAAAATACTCTAGCTTCTATCTGAGTCCAAAAAGCTGACTGAACCAATTGTCTGACTGCCCGCAATGCCCTCAGGAAGGGCTATAAGCTGAGCAGTGAAATGGGAGTCACACCAGAGGGAAGAGGCCCAGGATACGGGCCTCCTTGAGCCAGTCAATGAAGCACCAGGCCCTGCCCTCCTTCCCCCAGCTTGAAGCAAGCAAGGGAGGGTTTGAGCAGCTGACAGGCAGGACCTCCTTCCTCTGCCCTTGCTGGCTTCTGCTACTGGCTGAAGCTCTGAGAATGTAGCATTTTTGTCCCTCGGACCCCCACATTGGCAGGAATAAACGACTTCCTTGGGTGGAAGGGGAACGCTGGAATGCAATTCAATAATATGGGCAGCATCCCTCAGAAAAGAAAACATCTCAAAAAGAAATACCAACTCCAGCAGCCAGCCAGTGCCCTCCAGCGCGGGCCCCCAAGGTCCCCAGTTCCAGGTAGACAGTAAGGCCGGCAGCTGATTAGAGAGTAGTCCTGGGGAGGCTCCCACATTCCCCGGGGTCTCTCCATTCCTCATCAGGCTGGACAACAGCGGCCCTCTGAGTGGTCAATATACCCTCCACCTCCAGCCATGCAGTGACTTAGCCAACATAAGGATCTGGTTTTCAATCAGCTGCTGCACCTGAGGGTGAGACCAGCTCCATTGCCATCAACAGATCAGACCTCAGACTGCCCCTCGATAAGAGAAGCAGAGGGCTTCCTAGATGGTTCAGTGGTAAAGAACCTGCCTGCCAATGTAGGATACGTAAGAGATGTGGGTTTGATCCCTAGATTGGGAAGATCCCCTGGAGGAGAGCACTCCAGTATTCTTGCCTGGAGAATCCCATGGACAGAGGAGCCTGGTGGGCTATAGTCCAAGGGGTTGCAAAGAGTCAGACACAACTGAGGTAGTCTAGCATAGCACGCATGCAAGAGAGGCAAAAAACAAGCCTACCCTTGCTCACAACTCCAACCCCATGGGCTGCAGAGAAGGTAACCAGATGGGATAGAAACACCCCAATGAGGGATGGGCTGGGAGGAGACCAATTCTCCTCCATGACTGTGGGTCTCCAGGGAGAACAAATACCGGAATCCAGACCTGCTGAGTGACCCCAATGCCATCTGACATCTGCCTCCCAAGTCAAGTATGGGGGCTGAGAGCTTGGGTGTTGGGGTCACACAGACCCCGGTCCCAGCTTGATTATGTATGACTAGGTGGTTGTGGGAGAAGGCAATGGCACCCCACTCCAGTACTCTTGCCTGGAAAATCCCATGGATGAAGGAGCCTGGTGGGCTGCAGTCCATGGGGTCGCTGGAGCTGGACACGACTGAGCAACTTCACTTTCACTTCTCACTTTCAAGCACTGGAGAAGGAAATGGCAACCCATTCCAGTGTTCTTGCCTGGAGAATCCCAGGGAAGGGGGAGCCTGGTGGACTACCGTCTATGGGGTCGCACAGAGTCGGACACGACTGAAGAGACTTAGCAGCAGCAGCAGCCGGTGGTTGTGAATGGAGACTTCTCCCTGAGCCTTTCTTCGTTTGTAAAATGGGTCTAATGACAGTACCTATTCATAGGTACCGTCAGATGGGACCACATGACAAAAGCTGGGCCCAGAGCATGCTGCTAAGTCTGAGCTGTGTGTAACCTGAATCGTGTATTTTTTTTTTTCATGTAAATTTTAATGAATCACCTACAACATACACACCACATGTGAGTTGGAGACAGGAAATAGAGGGTGGGCCAAGGCTGCAAAGCACGCCAGGCGATGACACTAAAACCTCTCTGGAGAAGGGCTTTTTCACCCCAAGGGCTACACACTGTTCACACACTCTTAAAACCACCTATGTCCAGGGTCTTTTCATTCCTGAAGCTCCTTTCCCTCCATCTCATCTGATCCTCACCACAGCCCTAGAAGGTGGCCAGGGTGTCCCTGTTTGCAGGACGAAAACGAGTCTCAGAGAGGTTAAGTGACTAGCCTAAGGTCACACAGCTGGAATGTGACTGAGCAGAGTCACATTAGTGACTGACTGACAGGACTGGAATGAGAGGAAAGCAAGTAAGTAAGATGCCTGGTGTGTAAATGTAGCGAGGCACTAGTTGGCACACAGGAAAGAGCATCTCCATCAGTTCAGCCCTGCTCATGGCTGAGCCCACGGACCCTTCCTGGAGCATGAGGCTGCTGTCCACACACACTGCCTTTGCAGGTCAGCCCTGTAAGAACCCACCCCCAGAGCCTTGGGGTGGCCACATCTACTGGCTGTGCTGGGTGTCTTCCTCTGTCAGGATTCAAGAACATCTTCCAAGAGCCTGGCTGCTGGAACCACTTCCCAAAAGAGTGAAATGGAACAGATTGCAGAGGTGGTACCATAACGGCCACGTGAGGCTTCCATGCCCTCTTGAGCCTGAGGACCTGGGAAGATAGGCTGAGCCTGGCCCATGGAGGCCTCAAAACCCCCACCAGCCTTAGGAAAAGAAGAGCGGAAACAGGCCGCGCTGGAGAGTCCCTGGACCGTGGCCCCTGGATGCTAGTCTACCCAGCCAAGCTCTCCTCTCTCCAGCCCCTCAGAGCCCGGCCAGGCCCCAGCTAGGCCTCTTTCAACCTCACACAAAACCTGGAAAGCATCAGCCAGCTGACGGAGATTTCTTTAGAGTCTGCAAAGAGCAACTTTTCTAACACAGATGATCACATTTAGGTATTAGCCCACTTGCCCAAGTCTGGATTACCGTATAGTTTTTCTGAAGAAGCATCACCTGTGTACCAAGGGCCGCAATGAGTCATTGGCACCTGTGTAGGCTTGAGACCTGATCTGCCAGATTCAAGGCCCACTTCACCTGGGCAGGTTACCCACCTGTTCTGGGCCCATTACCTCCTTCTATAAAGAGAGGATGAGAACAGCACCTGAAGATTTCAGGTTGTTGCTATTTTTTAAAAAAAGCCACAATGTATTAAATGCCTATAACGGGCCAGGTTCACCTATAACGGTGAATTTCTTTTTTTATCTTTCTTATATGTATTTTTTAATATTCACAATAGCTCTGTTTCTCTTCTTGAGGTGCAGCTTGCACGCAGTAAAGTGCATAAGTCTTCAGTAAAGTTCACTGAACTTTCCTGTGTTCTTTTAATCAAGTCTCGGTGTACAGCAGTTTTGCCTGCTTATGAACTTCTTACACATGAACTCAGATAAAATGTGCTCTTTTGTGGCTCTTTTGTTTCATTCAGCTTTCTGTTTTTGTGGTTCACCCAAGGTGTTGTGTATATACATGTCATTTATCCTTTTATATCGCTGTATAGTATTCTATTGTGTGCCTCTGCTAGAGTTTATCTATTGAATTAGGTGTTTGTCCTCATCATCATCATCATAATCTCATTTTGCAAATGAGGAAAGAGGGGCCCTAGAGCTGCTTAACTAAGTTTTTAGCCTGAAGTCTCAGAGTGCAGTTGACTCTGAGCAGGAACTTGAATCCAGACTCCTGACTCTAAAACTAACTCATTACCTGGGCAACAGAGCCTCCCTCCCTCCTGCCGTGCTGGGGTGGGCAGAAATGAACTCTGTCCCACATGGTCATGAGCTCCTTCTCCCCGAAGTACTATTGGGAGTCAGGAGCAGCTACCTGACTGGCTTCCGGTGGTGAGAAAATTGCCTCTGCTTTGGCCATTGCCAATATTTATTTTTCACTATCCCCCTGATAGCGCAGGCACAGTCGTCACTCCCAGCCCTGTACCTTGAGACCCAGCCTCTGCCGATATGTCGAAAGAACTGCAAACAGCCTACGTGTGGTGGAGGCAGCCTTGGCCCCCGATCAGCAACTAGCTCTCATGGGCAAATGGAGCGATCCCAACCCGGCTTTTGAGTAGCCCCTGCCCTATTTCCTCAGAGACTAAATTCCCACAGTGGTAACTCAGATGTAACCCTTCGAGGCTCCTGGAGAAGTATCATAAGTCCTCGGAGGTTTCTCTGTAGGCCAAGCTTTACCCACCGAGAGGTGGGTCATCCTAGGGCCCTCCAGTGCTGATCTGACCTCAAGAAAAGGCCAGGATTCCACCTTGCTTCCCACCTCTCTGAATCCTCGTTTGCTGGCAGAGGTCGGCCTGAGGGGGCCACCTGAGGGGGGGGGGGGGGCCATGGCTGGTCACCACTGTCCCTACCCCCTGAACTCAGACAGCATTCAGGTCCATCCAGCCAGATTTATTAAATGATTGGTTACATGCAGGGAGGGAGACCCTGGGGGAAGAAGGGCACAAGGCCAACTCTCGAGGCAGCCCCAAGCACCCTTTGCCCTGTCAGTCATTAACAGAAGCCACCCCATGACAGGCAAAGAAGGGGAAAGTCCAAGGCGGTGGCCTGCCCCTCCTCCTGGGCACCGTCCTCCAAACACTCCAATCCGGGGCCCTGCTGGACATGAGATCATGACACCCAGTGGAGGGTGTGCGTGCAGAGTCATCTAATCCAACTGGTCGCCTCTCATGCCCCTGCAAAATCTCCACAAAAGCCAAGGGAGATAGGAACTAACACTGTCAATCGGCAGTTACTATGGGGGACTATGCCAAAAGCATTCAGTGTCTGAGACATAATAGTGAAATGCAGGCATGGAGCTGGCCTACTTGTGTTCAAATCCTGACACTTCTAACCATGTGACAAATGAGGGAACTTCTCTGCATCCCAAATTCTCCATCTGTAAAATCGTGGTAGGATTGAACTTCCTCTGAGTGGTCACTATGAGTGTTTAATGAGTTAACACACACAAAGTTCTCAGACTATCTGGCACTGATGGAGAGCGATCATTGGTATGGTTCACTTAATCCTCACAGTCACCCCTTAAGATACAGATGGAAAGTTCAAGGTTGAGTCATTCACCCAAGAAACAAGCTGGCATAAGTAGACCTGGGATTTGAACCCAAGAGATCAGCCCTGGGATTTCTTTGAAAGGAATGATGCTAAAGCTGAAACTCCAGCACTTTGGCCACCTCATGCGAAGAGTTGACTCATTGGAAAAGACTCTGATGCTGGGAGGGATTGGGGGCAGGAGGAGAAGGGGACGACAGAGTATGAGATGGCTGGATGGCATCACTGACTTGATGGACGTGAGTCTGAGCGAACTCCGGGAGTTGGTGATGGACAGGGAGGCCTGGCGTGCTGCGATTCATGGAGTCGCAAAGAGTCGGACACGACTGAGCGACTGAACTGAACTGAACTGAAGGGCTCCAACCTCCATGCCATAAAAACATCTTCCTGCCTTGACCGTGTCTGCCCATAACCAGTGCTTTGTTATGATCCACTTGAATGCAAAACCCGTCTCACCTCTGCCTCTCCTTTCCTCCCAAAGGTCCTCTTTCACCAGGCTAACACTGAGGTAGAGCAGGCTCCCAAACTCCTCCCCAAAAGTGAGGCTTCAAGGCCTAAAAAGGTGAATCATTGCTTAGTGGCCAAAAGAGCTCATGTCTTTGAGCTGCTCCAAGGGAAGAAATTTAACCAAAAGCCAGACCATAAGTTGCAGACCTGATGCTGGGAAAGATTGAGGGCAGGAGGAAAAGGGGGCAACAAAAAATGAGATGGTTGGATGGCATCACTGACTCAATGGACATGAGTTTGAGCAAGCTCCAGGAGATAGTGAAGGACAGGGAAGCCTGGCGTGCTGCAGGTCATGTGGTTGCAAAGAGCTGGACACAACTGAGCGACTAAACAACAACAAAATGAGTTGCAGGGCCAAACAGCCATGGAGGCCCTGCCCAGCCAGGACAGACCTTGCAAAGACCCCAAAACAGAGATGCCCCAAGTTCCAGGGAAGGAGGTGAGGAAGTAGGCCTCTTGCCCCAGGAAACTGGCTGACAAAGGCAGGCCTGGCCTTTCCTGTCCCACCTCCCTCTCTGGAGGCCTTACTTCCCGCTCTCTCTGCATGGCTCTTATCTTCTCTGGCCACAGAGGGGCTCAGGGAGGTTCCCTGCCCGCTCCGGGCTCACACCTCCTTGGACTCCCTGCCAGCCCAGAGCATAGGACTAGGGCTGCTTTCAAGGCCTTTCATCACCTAATAGCCCGGAAAAAGAATAGGCCTGAAAAGATTCTGCAGTTTCATTTCCCAAGTAGCTTTGGACTTCGGGATCTCGTCTACCTTTAAGTCTACATGGTAGAAAATCAGGTTCTTGTGGTGATTATGCTTGGGCCTGAGTGGGCCTAAGTCCAGCCTGTGTGAGTTTTCCATGGAGACACTGAAGTAAAGGGTCAAGTCTTGGGGACAGAAAGCTTCCCCAGGCCATAGGGAACCTCCCCTCACCTTTACAGCCAGTGTCTATACTCCAGGATCTCTGGGAATCAATGCTTCCATCTTTGGTATCACCCAGGGCATTGACTCCGGTGGAGGAAATTCTGGGCTGGCCAGTGGGTGTGCTCAGCCCCCAGTCAGTGCTCCATGAACTGGGGAATTACAAAGGTATCTGCCATATGCTCAACTATGCCTTCAGTAAACCAGCTCAAGGTGCACAATTATATATGTTTTTGCTTTTAGTCAGAGAGGAAACTCACACGCTCCCACACCACCATCACCATCCACCACACATACATACATGTATTCATTTCTTCTGCAAGGGACAGGAGGCCTAGGTTTTCTCCAGACCCTGGGAGGGCTGATTTTCCTCCTTCTTCCACCAGCAGCCCTTTTCCTGGAAGAGGTAATAGTCCCTTTTTTCTACATCCTGGCCCTGTCCCCCAGCAAGCACCTACTGTCCAGGGAACAAAATCACAGGACGCCTAAGGTAGGTCTGCCCCACCTCAAGGACAGCCCTGGGCCAGCTGATGTGTGCTGTAGAACTGTCTGCCTTGGGAGAGACTCAGTGGAGTCCCAGTGGAAATTCAGCTTACTCCCTAAAACTGAATGCTAAGAAAGATTGAGGGCAGAAGTGGGCAAGAGGTTAAAATGATAAGATGGCATCATTGACTCAACAGACATGAATTTGAGCAAGCTCCAGAAGATGGTGAAGGACAGGGAAGCCCAGCGTGCTGCCGTCCATGGGGTGGCAGAGTCAGACACGACTAAGTGACTGGGTAATCACAACAGCAACCCTAAAACTTACTGAGTGCAAGGAACTGAAGGCAGCTACGCCTCAGATATCCCTGCCTCCTCAGAAAGAAATCCTCCCAAGAACCAGAATGAGATTTCAGAAGGATGCAGCCTCTCTCTGGCAGGCAAAACATCCCCTCTAAGTGGCCATCTGACACTGGCTGAGGTTCCTCTAGCCAAGGAGACCTCATCCTTCCCAAGATGACCACCTGCCTATCCTGCGTGGCATCAGGGACGCAACAAAGACTAAGGTGGTGGGAACTGATGACTTCCCGTTACACGGGCCATTTTCATGCCTCTTAACAGCCTTCCAAATACAGAAGCACATGTTGAGTCCAAACGAAACTACCTTTGCCCCTAGTGCCCTGTGACTGAGCCCCTCGCCACCCTGAAAACCCATGAGTCTACAGTGGTTCATCATACCCACCCCAGACAGGTGTTAAGAGGCTAGGGCTTCAGGTCCATCTCCTGCAGGGAAAAACAAGCCTAGAGGGAATTCCTGGCTGTACAGTGATTAGGACTCCACACTCCAAATGCATGGGTGTGGGTTTGACCCCTAGTCTAGGAACTAAGATTGCATGTGCCAGGTGGCACAGCCAAAAATTAAAAAAAGGCTGGAAGCGCCCAAATAAAAGAACAAATCCCGGTTTGCTGGAGTGCCATGTGCTACATCCCCCTCTTATCATTTCAGCACCCCAAACATCAGAACCACAGACTAAGCAGGGAAGACTGGAAGCCCCCATGCCTCAGGTCTCCAGAAGAACCTTTGAGGCTACAGGGTGGTTAAGGCTGGCCCCTTGTCAACAACCAACAACTGGGCTGCTGCTGCTGCTAAGTCGCTTCAGTCGTGTCCGACTCTGTGCGACCCCATAGACGGAAGCTCACCAGGCTCCCCTGTCCCTGGGATTCTCCAGGCAAGAACACTGGAGTGGGTTGCCATTTCCTTCTCCAATGCATGAAAGTCCGTTAATACAAATACAGGTTGCTTTGCAACCAACCCCCACACCATCCCTTCTAAGCTCAGCAGACTTCCAACCTCAACAAAAGGAACCAGCCACTGGTTTAGCTGTTAAAGACTAGAAGAAATCAACCAGTACCCTTCCCCCTCCTCCCCTTCCTAGCACCTACCTCATCTACAAAGGACAAGCCTACAGGCACAGTAAAACCAAAGCAAGCAAAACCAGCTTCACCATCAATGTTTCTTGAAAAAAAATGGGTTTATTGATTTTTAAACTGCAAATAGTCGTTACAAAAAGTTTTTTTTTAAATAAATTCACACAAAGAAAAGAGAAATAGAAAGCGACGGTAGTGACCAGCAAGAGGAATAATAATTACATTCATCTTAATGTGTGGTGTGCCAGTTCTGTTTGTATTAACATTGGAAAACTCCAAAACCTGGAATCCAGAACCTCAAATCTGCAATCGGAATGTCTTGAGATGGGCACGTGGAAGTCAAAGGGTTTTTTTTTTTTTTTTTTTTCCCTTTTAGAAGCTATACATAAAAAGTTGTTTTCCTTCTGTACTGTCACAGAACTTTTACATACATTCTCAGTCCTAGTTGTGAAAGGCCAAAAGAGAAAGAAACTCAATTTGCAGTCCAACACAAAGGGGGGAAATTTCTAAAATAAATAATCCAACAGTTTTTTGCATTTTTTTAAATTAATTTTTCATTTTTTTAAAATAAAATAACCAAAAAAAGTGTAAAGTTACAAAAAATGTCGTTGAAGAATAATATATTAAAACTGTGGAAAAAAAGGAAAGACACGTCACAAAATTTTAAGATTAATATGAAGATCATAATTTAACATAAAAGAATATATTCTATGGATTTGTCATCCCGATAAATATGAACAAAATTAACAAAAAAAAAAGCATAGTTTGGCAATAAATACGTTTTGATAAGTTAAATAAGCTTTTTTATATTGATGTGCAGTGACAAGCAAAATTTTTGCTCTCCAATTTCTGAAAGTTATATGAAGTTTAAAACCCAGGGAAAAAAGCATGGCGTGAGTGCTCTAAGGATAGACCTACGGTATTCTAGAGCAAAAACCATTAAAGCTACTTCTACAGGAAATCGTTTTACACAGATATTGTATGTGGAATGAATACCATTAACTGCTCACCCCTTACATGTTTTTTTTTAAGCTTTTCTCTCTTTTTTTGTTGTTATTTTTTCAGATGTCACATATGAACTGGGGAACTTTAGCACCAAAATCAAGTCTCTCATAGTCCATCTAGCTTCCCCTTCCTCCCCACTTAAAAAAGAAAAAAATTAAATCACAAAGTCCCACTTATGTCACAATCTTCATCCGCTTTTGCAGTCTTCCTTCCTGCAGACCTACACGAACCCAGGCAAGATTAGTCAACAGAGGTTCAGGTCGGGAAGAAAAAAGGTTTTGAATGTCAAGACAGGTTTCCCCAAAAACCCAAGTCTGGCAACAACTCTCTGGAGGGGGGTATAGGGGCTACCAGGGAGAGGGAGAGAGGAAGTGTGTGGGAGATTGAAATTAAGGAAAGGTGCAATTGTGTTGCCAGTGGAGGGAGCTGCTGTTTCTACATGCCCCCCCACCTCCCCCTCCCCGGGGCAGAGGCTCTGGGGAGGCCCACGGGTGCCCTCTGGCGCTGAAGAGGTAATGTAGTCACAGTGACAAAGTTAGATTACAAGGCACTAAGTTGCTTCTGTAAACTGTTACTGCTTTTTCTTTTGTGATTTGGCACTTAAGGCTTAAGCCAGGGGGGTAAAAAAAAAAAAAAAAAAAAAAAGGCATCTACTGACAAATATGGGACTTGTCTGTTATGCATGGTTAAGTGGGCTATAAAAATCGAGGGGGTTCAAGCCAGAGGAAGCTACTGACAAACTGACTTGTCCTTATGTTGGGGGGTGGGGTGTAAAGAGGGGAGAGGGAGGGGGTGTTCCAAGGTTCTGGGGGAAAGGGGTTGAGCTTAACCTTGTTAATGTAGGGGTTTGTCAGGAATCAGATGGGGAGGGAGGTAAGGGTAGGGGATGTGGGGAGGGGATAAGGAGGTGGGGGAGGGGATAAGGAGGTGGGGGAGGGGAGTAGGCAGGGTGGTCCCTCCCTACCCTGGTTTAGTCATCTGAGATGGAAAGTCTGCTGAAAATGGGCAGGCGTCTTGAGTTGTCCAAAGTAGGGGAGTCTGAGCCACTGTGGCTGCTGCTGGAGCTGCTCAGGTAGCCCTCCTGGTCCGAGAGAGAATCCTGAGGGCTGGGGGGAGAGTCAAACATGTGAGGGGACTCAGACATGGGCCGGAAGAGGAAGGTGGTTGGGGAGCCACCCCCGGGCAGCCCCATGCTAGGGGCAAAGAGGCTCGCCAGCTCCTGGCTGGAGAAGGCAAAGGGGTTATTGGTGCCATCGGGAAGGGTGGGTGAGCCCAGGAGGTCATCGGCGCTCAGGATGGGGGGTGGGGTGATGGATGTGGGGCTGTCCAGCAGCCCCGTGGCAGCGGCGGTGGCAGCGGCACTGGGAAACCCAGCAAAGCTAAAGCTATGCTGGAGGCGGGGACGGTCAGCAGAGAGGTCCCGGGCCCCGGCCAGGGCACGGCGCTCCTCGGCGTTGTGGATGAAGTGGCAGCGGGGCCCGTATGGGCAGAAGCCGATGGTGTGGAAGGTGCGGCACAGCTCCGTCTTGTACTTGGGGTGGCGGGTCAGGCTTCGGAGCTCGTGGATGCCGTGGGCGAACTGGCACTTGTCGCCGTACTTACAGGCTCCGTTCTCCTCGAAGGGGCGGCACAGCTCCGTCTTGTAGCGGCTGGAGTTGACCTGGCCGCTTCCTGGCTGCTTCTGTGGGGGCAGCAGCCGCTCGCCCCCTTCTGAGAAAGAGCGGTCTCGGAAGCGGCTGTCCCGAGAGCTCAGAGCTGGGGCTGGCTCACCCTTGAGGCTGCTGAGGAGCTGGTTCTGGTGGAATTTGGAGCTGGGCAGAGTGACAGAGTGCCTCCGGGGGAAGCCCCCACCGGCAGGGGTGCCCACTGCCTTCCTGTCCAGCAGGCAACCCCCGGCACCGGGAGTACTGTAGTTGAGCATCTTGTTACCCTGGAGGGGAAAGAGAGGAGAGAGACTGTGGTTATCGGCAAAGGCAATCCACCAGGCCCAAGAAGGGTACCCCCTAAGGGCAGCCCCCTCCACAATCAGAAATGCTCCCTTTCTCTCAAAGGAACTCACCATCCCCACCTCTGCCCTGGCAAGCCCCCTCCTCCTCTTTCTCCCATTCCACCAGCCAAGAGGGTTTACTTTGGTCCCAGGCAGAAGAAACCACAAAAATCCTGGCCTGTGTGAGAAATTGTTTTACACATGCACCTACTCCATGCCAATCCCTGGATCCCTGGAATGCACTGTCATATCCTGTCCCTAAAGCTACCACTTTCATCAAGAAAATCCAACTTCACCCTCCTCAGTTGAAAATATCTCACACAACTCACAAACTCTCATTTCCCACCCTCCTAACAAAAAAAGGTAAACCGCAGGAGACTATGGGCTTGGTCTCCTTTCAATCAGTCCCTGCTTAACTGACTACCCCTGTCCCACACACACACACACACACACACACACACAAACACACAGCCTGGCCAAAGACTCAACTTCCTCCTTCAGAAGCGATCTATTGCTTTGGCAACAGGTTTCCAGACTGCCTTCACTTTACCTTGCGGCTGAGAGGGGAGAGGGAGGGGCTAGAGGAGAAATCGCTGATTGGGGGGGGGGGGGGGGGGGTACGGGGAGAGGGACGTGATCCCTGAATACAAAACTCCCATGGTCCCAGAAGGGGAGCCTTCTACAATGATCTGTCCCACCATTCACTGCGCACCCCACCCCCTCCGCTGAGAGGATGCCTTTGCAGTTAGTCTCCTGGCTGCAAGAGCAGGCTTGGATAAGAGCGCCAGTGTTTAATCTTTAACGCAAAGCTGCAGGTGGGAAGGAAAAGGAAAGCACCAAATCCCCCCAGCCTCCTCCCAGTCAATAATGGACGTGGGGGAGGGGGGGGGGCAGAGGCACCACAGGCAGGTCTCTGTTCCAATGGGACTCAATTCACCTGCCCAACCTGTACCCAAGATTTGGAAAGGGTGTGAGCAGGGGACCGAGGAGTTGGCTTCCCGGCCCATGTGGGTGTCATTGTGCAAATTCTAAAGGTGGCCCCTTAGGATCAGCTGCGGGGGATCGGGAATCTGTAACAGCAACCACCCCCTGGAGCGGATTACAGGAACCAAGTGGAGAGCCAGTTCTCAACAATGAGGTTCATTTAAAAAGTCCTGAGGGGGGAGGGAGCAAGAGAAAGAGAAATAGATCAAAGAGCCGGAGAGCCGCGAAAAGAAGGAAGAAGTGCCGGCTAGCTCAGGCAGCCGCCAGGGCAACTAAACTTTGGAAAAGCACAGGGAGGAAAGGAAACTGAAATTCAAACTTTTTGATGTTGCTCTTCAGCTCCAGGGTGTCCCTGCACCCCAACCCTGCAGCCCTGGGGCCCTGGCAGCTGCACCGACTGGAGAAGCAAGCTAGGAAAAGACAGCAACATGACTCGACGTGTTTAAAAGAAGGCAAAACACTTTAGCAATTAAAAGTAGACCAGCAGCTTCTTCTCTTTCAAACTGGGGAGAGGGGGCGAAAAAAAATTAACATCCACAAGCTTCGGGTATATACCCTTAAACTGCACTTCTGGAACAAATATTTCGGATTTAAAACTCGCCTTTTTCCACACCGGCTGGCAAGCTACACGACTTAAGGAGGCCCTCATTAAATCCTTCCTCGCCAAGACCCTAGAACTCAGACGGGCATTTTATCGTCATGTCGCCCCCACCGCCCCCCCCCCCCATTTCCGTCCATATCCACGAGTCTCATTCTGTATGAAAGGAGAAAAGCGGGTAAACTCGAGTGCCACTTTTACCCCCAAAGTTTGCAGCACGATCGGCTATCACAAGAGGAAGACTGTCGACCTGGGGCGAACTGAAGTCCCAGTGCAAACTCGTTTGACAATATCCTTTGAATCACAACTCTTGGCCTTTTTCTCGCAGATCCCCAGCCTCTCCAGAACGGAGGGATAAATCACCCAGCAAAACGTCATCCCGAGATTCTCTTTCCCGAGGGACCCGCACCTCCCGACCTGCAGTCCGGCAAAGTCGCTGGAGAGACTCGAACTCCCTCCCAGGAGCGGCGACACCCGAAACGGAACGGACTAGCGAAGCCGGGTTCAAGAGCGGCACGTCACGGACGGAAAGAATCACCGAAAAATTGCCCCAATCCCAAACATTGCCCAGGGCAGCCCCTACGCGCACTGCGCCCCCTAAAACTCTGGTCTCTGGATTCCCAGGTAATGCCCGCCAGGAACAGTTGAAACGCAAAGGGTGGGGAGGAGAAAACCAAATTCCTTCAAACTGGGGAGAAAAATGAGGCGGAAAAACAACCGTCTCGCCTCTCTTTCTCTCCCCTACCCCTGCCTGTCCAGACCTAAACTTTTGGAGATTCTTTTTGAGGATAAAAGAAAAAAGACTTTGAAAAGCAAGCGCTGCGCCCCACTTTACCTTGCATAAAACTTCGCTCAAGTCGAAGATGGTGGCAGACACGAGGGTGGTGGTCATCTCGGGTGTTCGCGCGGGGCAGGGACGAGGGTCTGGTGTGTCGCGAAGGTCCTGGTGCGGGGAAGGCGCAGCCTCCGGCTCTCCGGTCAGGAGTCCCACACGCCTGCTCCCGGAGCCCCTCGCCTTTCTGACTCTCCCGGGCTGCGGCGCGCGAAGCCCAATTTATATAAGTTTCAGATTTGGTGGGCCGGAGGGGGAGGAGGAGCTTTAAACTTATTTAAATGAGGAAGAGGAGGAAAAAAAAGTTGATTGACACTGGAGTTGAATCAGCCATGCGGTCAAACTCGGGGGAAAAAAAAAAAAAGAAAGAAACTTTCAAAAGGAAGAAGGGGGAGGGGAGACGAGGAAAGAAGGCGAAGAGGGAAAAAAAAAAAACCCACTGCGAGCCGCGCACAACTTTTTTTTTTTCTTAAAGAGGAAAAGTTTCGAGTCCGCTCGCCTGTCTACCCCCGGCTGCCGGCGCCCCTTTCTGGGGCCGCGCACGGCGCGGGGGGTGGGGAAGGGGCGCCCCCCTTTTGTCAGCCTGCGAGCGCTGCTCTGTGACATCACTCATTCCACACTCTTCGGGGTTCTTGTTGTTGTGTTGTTATTTTTCTTTTTTTTTTTTTTTTTGGGGTCGGGCAGGAAGGCGGGCTCGACTTTCTCTTTTTGCAAGCGGGAGCAGAAAGAAGCCCGACCTAAGCGCCCGGTTTCCATCTTGTGCCGATCTCCCATGAAACTTCTCCAAGTTCCCGCACAACTTCACTCTTTTCCCGGGATCTCTTCAGCCCTCGGTTCCCCTCCGCAAACCCCACGGGGAGAGGAAACTGGAAATAAGGGGAGCACAGAGCGTTCAAGTCTAGGGTTTTGTTTCTTCAGGGGCGGGGGTGAGGGAGGATTAAGGAGGTTCCCCCCACCCCCTCACACCCCCCCCCCCCCCCCCCCCCGCCAAACACACACACAGCCTGGAGGACCGGGCCTGGGGGCGAGCACCAAGCGATTTCGCGCGCCGCTCGCGTCTACACTGGCGCTCGCTGTGCAGCGGACACCCTCCAAGTCTGGGCCGGGGCGGGGGGCGGGGTGGGGTGCGCCGCGAAAAAGACCCCCCGCCCGGGCGGATTGTTTGTTTTCATAGGCCTGGGAGTTGTATTTATTGCACGCAGCAATCTTTAAATATTTTTCTAAAGCAAACTGAATCCTCACGAACGCCCTTCTGCCCACCCCCAAAAAGAAATCACCCAGCAAATGCACAACTTGCCCGGCGCTCTGAACCACGGGCTGCACCCGAAACTCCCTAAGCAACACGTATACACACCACAGACGCTAGAACCATGAAAACAAAGTTACTTTGGTAAGAATGAAGATACTAAAATGGGGGGAGGCGACACTTACTGTTGCTTCTCCCCCGCCCTCACGGGAATGGAACATATGGCTTGTCACACTGCGCTGTTTTGGCAGGATGGGGGGAGGGGGGCATGGGATCCCCGAAACCGAAAGGCCTAGAGTTGGCAATTACTCTTCTGAAAGCGGGAAAGTATATATTTATTTACTGTTTGTTCGGACACCCCTCTACCCACCCAAATAAAAAGTTGTGAACGTGTCCCCCACAGACCGAGGTGGAAACCGCGGGGCTGCGTTTCTTTCCTGTTTCCCCGCGTGCCCGGCCGCCTCCTCAGCCCTCGCACGTTTCTTCCCAGCACTCGAGGCCGCCGGGTCTGTTATGAAACCCCGTGCGCCGAGTGGCTAAGAGCGGGTTCCATTGCGATGTAATTAGGTCACCCCATTACGAGCACGTTTCTTTGAAAAGGTCCGGGCGGGCGGAGCAGAGCGCTGGAGTCGCACTCTCGCCGCCGCCACCAACACACACATATTTTTACTGCATTTCTTGTCAGCCTCCGAGCAAACCCGGAAACCTTCCAAATCACAACTGTTTTAGGAACCTGTTGGGTTTTGTTTTGTTTTGTTTTTTCCATCTTCGCGAAACACACCACCTTTGCTGCAGCCATGAACCAATGTATGTGCAATGTATGTGATCCCCAGTCCGGTCTTTTATTTGTCCCCTGTGACTTAAATTAATGGCCCCCATTTTTAACCTGGCCGCTGCCCCCTTGCTTTTCTTCTTTTGGTGTCTTCTTTTGCCTGTTGCTTCCCTCCCCCTGCTCCCATTTCTCAGCTTTTCTTGAAATCTGGCAAGCGCCAGAAGGGGAAATAACTTCCATCCACCTTAATTTAAATCATTCAAATGTAGGTTTCTTTCTTAAAGGGCTGTTTGCTCCCTCTCGTCCCCGCTTCGAGGAGGGGATGGGGGGGAGCGGTTTCGTGCAGTTTCTTAGTGATGAGGTAATGAGTTCCAGATTTCAGGACAGAATAGGGTGCGCGTTAAAACCACAAGGTTAGTCTGCGTCCTGATGTGAAGCTATTTCAGTTTTTTATACCCCGACTCTCCCCGCAAGAAAAAAAAAAAAAAAAAAAGGCGCATTGGTCTTTAAATCTGGAGGGTTCACGAAGCTCTGCTGGGGGGGACGGGGGAGGAGCGGAGAAGCTGGGGTGGAAAGTCTGGGGGAAGCGGCCCGGAGCGGGCGGGGCCCAGGGCCAGTCCCGACCCGCACCCAGGGTCCCTCTCTCCAGGGGGCGCCTCTTACCCACCCCCAACCCCCGCGACTGCGGGACCCGCCAGAAGCACCATGACGGGGCCTTGGCACCGCGGGCTAGCTTTTTAGTCTTACACTGCGCCCCCCCAACCCTGCCAAAAGAAGGCCGATTCCTCGAATTTCCTTCGGTTCCCAACTCCTGGAGGGCGCTCCTCTCCCCCGCTCCCAGGGGCGCGGGCTCCGCGGGCGGCGTCCAGCCCGGCCCGCTCGCTCCGGAGTTGTTTACCGGCCCCACCGACCGACCGGGTTTGTTCCAACTCCCAGAGCCTGTCTCTATAATTAAACTCTTTTTTTTAATTGTCGGGTTGCAACGTCATTTCGGGGACTTTCCAAGGGTGAGGGAGCCGGCCTCCTTAACCCTTCGCTGACCTGGCATCCACGCCGCGGCGGACCGGGGAGCAGCGTCCCGCCGGGCAGAGGAGGGACAGAGCCAGCCTGCGCGCCCCCTCGACCCCGCGCCCCGTACGTGCTCGGCAGGTGCTGGGTGTAGGGGGAACGACAGCCAGCCGCCACCCGGGCCGGAAGCCCGACGGGAGGCGTGCGCGGACCTCCTCCGCCGCCTGCGCTCTGCCCTCGGGTTCCTCGCTCGCGCCGGGCCAGAGCCGCCGCCCAGTCACCTGCACTACCTTTTCCGACCGGGAGGCGACGGGCCAGGCCCGACATCCGGGCCCTCCCCGCTCACTCGGAGCCGGTCGCCTAAGCGAGGAGGGGCTAGCCAGGTATTCTCGGCTTGGGGATTTTAGGTTTTACGAAAAGAGGAAAGTGAAAGTCCTCAGAATTAGGGAAGCGCGATGGACAAACTCCTTCGGCCAGTTTGGGCGCACCTCGAGGCAGGTGAGAGTGTGGGGCGACGAGCTGCTGCGATGTTGTGCTTCTTCCCCAGCTTCAAGTCATTTGCAAAAAAAAAAAAAAAAAAAAGCCCAAATTTTCAGATCAGACCCCGCGCTTCCCTCGCAACCTCTGCTAGCTGAGACCCTAGGACAACAGCTAGGTTCCTGGATTAGAGAGGGAGGAAGAGACAAGTGCTGTTGCAGAGTTACCTGGTTCAGATTCGCGTGTGGAATGCAGGTTCCCCTGCCTTGGTTCCAGGCCCACTGAATCAATTACTCTGGGATGGGACCAGGAATCTGCAGTCTTTGTAAATTTCATGTTAGTGACTCCAACACCAAGGTGTAAGAATCAGTGGTCCAGGGCTTTGAAGTTGGGGCAGTTTGGAATCCAAATCTTGGCTCTGCCACTTCTTAACCTTTTTTCAAGACACTGACCAAAGCCTCTAAAGTAGGGATAACAGTTCCTCCTTAAATTGGCAGGTAAAGTGTCTAGTCTCATGCCTAGCCGAACCCTTGTGTATGTCTAGCCACTGTGTGTAAATTAAACCATTCTTGGTGTCTTGCTAAAGCATAAAACAAATTCAGGAAGTATTCACTTTGCAAAGGATTCTTCAATATAGATTCTTCCATAAAATGATCAGCTGACAGCTTTGATCTGGATCACTCTTTGACCTCCCCCCCAACCTCCTGCCCAGGCCCAGGCCTGGACAAAGCAGGCTTGGACGCCTGGAAAGGGGTAGAGGGCACTGGCCCCAGAGCCTGGGAAAAAGCAAGGTGAGTCAGGATGAGGTGATCAGGATCTGCTGCCCAACTGAAAAATACCAGGTTGTTGTCACAGGTATTTCTCAAAACTAGATCACTCGGCCCTGTTGATATCCAATAAAAGCCAGACTCTTCTTTCTCTCAATATCCTCAAGCAACCTCAGTGCTTAGTGGCCACAGCTCAGCTGCCAGTATCCTATGAACCAGGCAGAGGCTTCAAGAGAGGGCACTTGAGGGTCTGCTGTAAATGCAACTCTGCACAGTGTTGGGAACCTTTGGGGTACAGCTCAGGAAGCCCACCACCTCCTGGTAGGACTGGGAATCCAACGCCAGGGCTACCACAGCCTTGGGGAGTCTCATTGCCTGGCAGCAGGATATCTAAACCTACTTCTTGAGTCAATTGTTTTAACACTTTTCCTGCAGAAATGTCCCATCATTCAATTAAGTTCCCAGGCTAACCCACAGCTATATAACCCCTCTTTCCTTGCCTGGGTCACCTGCCTAGAGACACAGGGGTAGCCCATGAGTTTTGAGCCACCTAGACTTTGATAGGTGGCTCAAAACTCATGGGCTAGGTGGAGAAGGCAATGGCCACCCACTCCAGTACTCTTGCCTGAAAAATCCCATGGATGGAGGAGCCTGGTAGGCTGTAGTCCATGGGGTTGTGAAGAGTCGGACACGACTGAGCAACTTCCCTTTCACTTTTCACTTTTATGCATTGGAGAAGGAAATGGCAACCCACTCTAGTGTTCTTGCCTGGAGAATCCCAGGGATGGCGGAGCCTGGTGGGCTGCCATCTATGGGGTCGCACAGAGTCGGACACGACTGAAGCGACTCAGCAGCAGCAGCAGCAGACTTTGATAGGAAGCCCAACTCTGCCAGCTGGTTACCAGTTGGACAACCTCGAGCAGGTCCCTTCGCCTCTGGGGTGGTCAGGAAGGTGTAGCCCTTTCCCGACAGTGCTAACCCCTGAGAGCCATTTCCCCTTCAGCCACTCCAAGCTGCTAACAGTTGCTGATGGTTGCTGCATACCCCTCCCTGGGGTTTCAGGCACCTCCCCAGCAGGCAAAATATCTCTTTCCTAGTGGTGCTGTTGTAGCCTGCAGCATTTTATGGAAATTACCTGTTTACTCCCCACTAGGCTGAACTCCTAAGGGCCAGGACTTCTCTATTACTGGCAATTCGTGAATAGATCCTGCATAGGTGGTCAGTAAATGTTTTCAGTTTGCACCTGACCCTTGCTGTTGAGCCCATTCAGACTCTTTGGTCACCATGAATCTAGCAGTAGGAGTAGAAGGAAGGGGCAGAGGTTCCAGGGGTGGCAGGAAGGGAGGGAGGGCCTGGGCTTTGCAGGAAGAGGGGATGACAGCCTTAACACTGGAATGTTCAGAAAGCCAGCGATGGTAACTCAGGGAGGCTGGGCTTCCACAGTTTGCCCAGGGCATATTCTGTGCAGCTGTTAAGAGGCAACAGGGTTCAATGGAATGAACACTGGTCCAGGAGTAAGGGATTCTGAAGCTACTCTGCCTCCGTTTCAGGGGGTCATTTCTCTAGTCTGGGCTCAGTCTTCTGAGATAGAGATGGAGAGTTGGGACTAGGCTGTGGTACCCAAACATCACTCTGAGCACAATCATCTGGGAAGCTTTTAAAATAATGCTGGGCGTCAGGCCCCACCCCACCTCCAAAGATTCTGCTTCAGTTGGTCTGGGGTGAAGGCCAGTATTTGTATTTTCTAAGCTCCCTAGACGATTCTATTGTGAAGCCAGAAATATTGAATTTGGTTGTTTTAGAACGGTGGTTCTCAACCAGGGTTGATACACCTGCAGTGAATATTTGGCAATGTCTAGAGAAGTTTTTTGGCTGTCACAACTGGAGGAGGGAAGGTCAGTGCTACCAGAATCTGGTAGGTTGAGACCAAGGATGCTACTGAATGTCCTGCAATGCACAGGCCAACCCCTGGCCACACGACCCGCCCCCCCTCCCCCACAACAAAAAATTATCTGGCCCAAAATGTCAATAGTACCAACATTGAGAAATCCTGTTTGAGAGGTCCTTTCCAACTCTGAGATTCCTGTGTGCTCCCCAAATCCTCTCCTTTGGGCACCCCAAGTAATTTTTTTTTCATAATCTAGATCTGATCTTGTGTTTTGTGTGTGTTAGTTGCTCAGTCCTGTCCGACGCTGTGAGACCCCATGGACTGTGGCCAGCCAGGCTCCTTTGTCCATGGGATTTCCCAGACAAGAATACTAGAGTGGGTAGCCATTCCCTTCTTCAGGATCTTGTGTTATACAATTGCCTCAAACCCTTCACTACCCATCCCTTGTAGAGTAAAAACCAAACCCATAATCCAGCATAATCAGACTGTTTTACTGCTCAGTTCTTGACTTTCATGCTCCTGCCCTTCCCCACCACCATCTCTCCCACCCCTCCAAGGCTCTCCCCGTGCTCTAGTCTGTTTCAGATGAAAATGAGCCATCCTTCCTCCGGCCCCAGGGCCTTGACATGGTCAATTTCTTCTATCTGAATTGACCTTCCTTTGACCTAAGTAAATTCTCAATCATTCTCTAGAACCCAGCTCAAGCATCACTTCCTCAACCATTCTTGGCACCCTTTCCCCCCATCCCCCCATCAGACACCGCGTCTGTCTTCTCTCTTCTTTCTTCAAGGAATATTCATTTCCTCCAAAGTTGTTTCAATTTGTATTTGTACATTCCTGTAACTTTACTATTTAATTTAAAATATGGTAAAATTGACCTTTATTTGGTATACAATTCTATGGATTTTAACGTGTGAGTATATTTATGTAGCTACCACTTCAACTGGGAAACAGAACAGTTCCACTATCCCCCAAACTCCACATGCTCTCCCTTTGTGGCCAGCTCTGCCATGCTAAGTCACTTCAGTCGTGTCTAACTGCCACCCTATGGACCGTAGCCCACTAGGCTCCTCTGTCCATGGGATTCTCTAGGCAAGAATACTGGAGTGGGTTGCCTGCCCTCCTCTTTGTGGTCAGACCCTCCCCCATCCCTTCCTCTGGCAAGCACTGATCTGCTGTCTATAGTGCCATTTCGTCTTTTCTAGAATGCCATATAACTGGAATCATACAGTCAATATGATTTCACAGAGCATATTCCCTTTGAGACTTATCCATGTTGTGGCATGTATCAATAGTTCATTCCTTTTAAATGAAGAATGGTATTTCACTGTATGGGTTTACCACCATTGGTTTATTCACCTGTTAAAAGTCACTGGATTATTTCCAGTTTGGAGCCATTGTACATAGAGCTGCAGTAAACACTGTGTATAGATTTTTGTGTGAACATAAGTTCTCATTTCTTGAGGGTAAATAAGTAGGAGTGGGATTACTGGATCACATAGTAAGTGTATGTTAACGTTAAAAAAAAAAAGGCAAACCTTATTTGAGAGTGAGTATACCATTTTGCTAGAGAAGGAAATGGCAACCCACTCCAATATTCTTGCCTGGAAAATCCCATGGACAAAGGAGCCTGGAAGGCTACAGTCCATGGGGTCACAAAGAGTCGGACACGACTGAGCAACTTCACTTTCTTTCACTATACCATTATGCACCTCCCACCGCAATATATGAGTTTCCAGGTGGCTCAGTGGTAAAGAATCTGCCTGCCAGCACAGGAGACACAAGAGATGTGGGTTTCATCCCTGTGTCGGGAAGATCCCCCGGAGTAGAAAATGGCAACCCACTCCAGTATTCTTGCCTGGAAAATTCCATGGATAGAGAAGCCTGGGGGAGCTACTGTCCCTAGCAGCACGTATAATTGTCAGTATTTTTTAATCACTCTAACAGTTGTGTAGTGGTATCTTATTGTGGTTTTAATTTACATTTCTCCAACAGGTAATGATTTTAAACAACGTTTCATATCCTTATTTGCCACCTGTATGCCCTCTTTGATGAAAAGTCTGTTCAAGTCTTTCACTTGTTTTTAATCGGGTTGTTTGTTTTCTTACTGTTGAGTTTTGAGAGTTCTTTAGATATTCTGAATATGGGCTTTGTCAAATAAGTGATTTGCAAATATTTTCTGCAGTCTATATCTTACCTTTTCATTCTCTGAACAAAATATCTTTCACAGAGCAAAAGTTTTTAATTTTGATGGTGTCTAACTTATCAGTTTTATGTTTTATGAATCATGCTTTTTGGTAACCCATCTAAGGACTCTTTACCTAGCCTTAGGTCATTAAATTTTCTATTTTATCCTAATAATTTTATAGTTGTATGTTTTACACTGAGATCCATTTGGTGTTAATTTTTATGTAAAATAGATTTAGGTTAATTTTTTTTTTTTTTGCCTCTGGAAGTCTAATCACAACATTCTTTATTGAAAAGAGTATCATTTTTGTATTATGATTGTATATTCTTTGTATACAAAAAATCATTTTGTATTGTATTTTGTAATGCATTGAATTTTGCTACTGAATTGCCTTTTATTCTGTTCTATTGATCTGTGTGTTTCATTCCTTTGCCAGTTCCACAGCCTTGATTATTGTAAGTTTGTGTCTGTGCTCAGTCCTGTTTAACTCTTTATGACCCCCTGGACTGTAGCTCACCAGGCTTCTCTGTCCATGGAATTTTTCAGGCAAGAATACTGGAGAGGGTTGCCATTTCCTACACCAGGGAATCCTCCTGACCCAGGAATCAAACCCATCTTTCTTGCATCTCCCGCATTGGCAAGCAGATTCTTTACCACTGTGCCACCTGGAAAGCCCATTAGTAAGTCTTAAAATCAGGTTGTATAATTCCTCCAACTTTATTCTTAATTTTCCAAATTGTTTTAGCTGTTCTCGTTCTTCTGCTGCCTTTTCATGTGAATTTCAGATTCAGCTTGTCTGTAACTATAAAAGAAAAATAATTCTACTGGGATTTTATATTGGAATTGTATTAAGTCTATAGGTCAATTTCAGGAAGAACTATATCTTCTTTACTAGTATGTCTTTTAATTCATGAACATGATATGTCTATTTATTTAGGTCTTCTTCAATATCTTTAATCAGTGTTTTGTAGTTTTTAACACAAGATCTTATGTATATTTTGTTAGATTTATATCTAATATTTCCCTTTTTGGGGGGGAACTATAGTTGACCCTTGAACAATGCAAGAGTTAGGGGCACCAACCTTTCTCACAGGCAAAATTCCATGTAGAACTTATAGTTGACCCTCAAGAATATGTACAGTTTCTCACATCCACAGTTCTGCATCTGCGGATTTAACCAGCCTTGGATCATATAGTACTGTTGCATTTACTTTTGAAAAAAATAAGTGGACTTGTGCCGTTCAAACCAGTGTTGTTCAGGGGCCAACTATATTATAATTTTTTTCTGAATTTGTTTTTAATTTCTCATTACTATTTTATATAAATACAGTTGACTTTTGTATATTGATCTTGCATCCTATGACCTTGTGAAAGTCATTTTAGTTGTTTTTTTTTTGTTTTAATTTATTTTATTGGCTGTGCTGGGTCTTCATTGCTTTGTGTGGGCTTTCTCTAGTTGCAGCAAATGGAGGCTACTCTTCCTTGTGGTGCGTAGGCTTCTTATCACGGTGGCTTCTCTTATTGCGGAGCACATGCTCTAGGGGCAAACAGGCTTCAGTAGTTGTAGGACATGGGCTCAGTCATTGCAGCACACGGTCCAAGTTGCTCTGAGGGTAAGTGGGGCCTTCCCGGACCAGGGATCAAACCCATCCCCTGCATTGGCAGGCAGATCCTTCTCTACTGTACTACCAGGGAAGTCCTCCTTTAGTTTTAAGATGGTTTTTTGGTGAATTCCTTGAGTTTTGTTTTGGATTTTTTTTTTTTAACTATAGAAAATCATGTTGTCTTTGAATGGGAATAGTTTGACTTCTTCCTTTCCAATTATATGCATTATATTTCCTTTTTTTGTGCTATTGCCCTGTCTAGGACTTGCGCTATGATATTGAATAGGTGTGGTGAGACTGGACATGCTCATCTTGACCCCATTCTTAAGGGAAGGTGTTTAATCTTTTAGTTGCTAGGCTTTTGCAGTCATCTTACTTTTTGACATCTCTCTTCCCACCAGCATGTTTGCTCCATAAGCAGGCTCTTTGTGCTCTCAACTCAACTGCCAGTACCTGGCCCAGTGCCTAGCACACAGTAGGTCTTAAATAAGTAATTCTCTACTTTGGTAACTTAGCCAGCCATAACTATTGTCCTGTGACAGACAACAGAGGGACTTGGCTGAACATGCAGACATAGTGAAGAATAATATTACAGTAAATATCCCAACAGATCCATCCAGGCAGTGGCCCCGTAGAGTTGACTATTTTAAGCTGTACAGCATCTGTAGATCAGCTTTCTAGCAAGCCATACTATGTCAGAGTATTTATCTATGAGGAATAGATGACTGCAGTAAAATAATTATTTTAGATCGAGCACATTCCATTTTCAAAGGGAATTTTAAACAAAAAGCTCTCAGCTCTGAAAAACAGGGGCTTTCAGGGGAAAGAGTCCCACTGCTCTGAAATCTTAGGCCCTCAGACGGGTGGGGTTGTTTCGCTAAATTTATTTCAGCCGCTTATAGAAACAGAAGGGGGAAGAGGGGGGCGGCTGCTTGCACACCAGCCCTGGCTCTGGAGTATTAATATCTGCCGGGTCAGACTTTTATTTGGGTTTTGTTGTACCTTTGGCGGGTGGGGAGGCAGGCAGCAACAGGAATATCTCCCAGCTGTGCAGCTCTGAGCTGTGGTTTCCTACTTTCCTCCCCTGTGCCCAGCCCACCCCTCCCCTGCCTCACCTTGGGATGGCCCACTGCCCGCTGGGTACCAAGCACTGGGCCAGGCCTTTTACCTTTTGACAGCAGCTTTCCTCTCAGGCCCAGGAGGAGTCTGAGCTCGGAGAGAGAGACAGACCAAATCTACCTGTTTGCTTTCTGGCACAAGTATGAGTGTAGGAGGAGCCTGGGGTCTCTGTCTCTGGCCCCCATCAGGAACCCCTACCCATTCACACACCTGCTTTCCCAGTGGCTCAACCCCTTGGTGAGATCCAGGCCTTTTTTTCCCCGTCTTCTTTCTCCTCAGGCTCCCTCAGCACATATGCTTCTTCGTACCTGATACCTGAACAGTCTCTTCCGTCATACACACCACCTCCCCGCCATACATAGAAAAAGGAGTTAGATGACACCACGCTGTTGCTTTTTAAAGCCTGTTGTTGCGCTGCGTTTAGAATGCTCTGTGGGGAACAGGTTAATTACCTCCCACAAGTGTGGGGAAAGCAAGGTGCAGGAGGGAGGCTGCAGCAGGTGACCTGCCCTAGCTGTCGGCGAGAGACGAGTGTCCGCTGGCTGGCCCCTGGAGGCTCCCCAGGACCTGAGAAAGCACCAGAGGAAGACAGGGCACTGTGTCTGGGAGCTCACTGCCACGCGGCCACGGCGGTCTGAGGGCAGGAACAAGAAACACACACACAGAAGCTAAAAAATCTGCTTGGCCTAAGGCTTGAATAATTACATGAGACTATGGGGAAGCACCTCGCACAGCGCCCGGCCCGTGGGAACCCAACAAATGGCAGCTTGATTCTCTGGCAGACTCCTGCTTCCTAGGTCACCAAGGAAGATAGGGAAAGAGGCATCTGTCCCCTCCACTCCCCAGCCCCCAGGTATTATTGGGGGGAAGTAAGGTGGCCTGGGGCAGGAGATGGGGAGAAGCCCCAGTATGAAGATCCTCCAGCACTAAGCCGGGGAATCTGCTTCAGGGGAAGGATCAAGGATATAGCACAGACTTGCAAACTGTAAAGTGCTTGTAAGTACACTTAAGTTCCTGTTGTGTCCTAGCACCAGCCAGCTTGCTTCAGCATTGCTCTCCAGCCCTCCCCAGCACACCCAGCCCAGAGAGGGGGGCAGACCCCACCCTGGGGAGCTGTTTCTTGGAGAAGCAGGACCCACGACCCCAGCCAGAGCAGGGATCAGACGGCTCTTGGAGGGTCGCCACGGAGGCAGCCGGCAGAGGAGATCGTGGACCTTTGCCACAGCCTGTGACTTCTTTACAGTTGAGTTTCTCCCACCAACTGCACCCTCCACCCCAGAAGGGGCCCACAAGGCCCCCAAACCAGGGCCTGCCCTTGTCTGACCAAAGGCAACCAGATCTGCTGCAGCTGTTCAGTAAGAGAACAAGCTCTCCCAGAGACCGGGGAAGCAGCTGGAGAAAGATTCCTGCCAGCCTGGGGGTGTAAATATTTATACAACGTGGTGCGTGGGAAGGGGGAGAGCAGAGGGAGGTGGCAGGAACGAGGCGGCACTGACACCACAGGTTGAACGAGCGTGTGCTTTGGGCTCAGGTGGGAAGGGCAAGAGGCTGCCGGATCCTAATCCCCACCCAAATTCCTACATCAAAGAGGCCGGGTCCTCCCCCAGAGTGGAAGGGAGAACTTGGAAGAAAATTCATCATCTGTCGCCTCACCAACCCTCCTATCTAGGTTGACCCTCTATGCCGGGGAGGAGGGAGGCTCTGCCTTGAACCAGAGATGAACCAAGTCCATGGGGCGCAGGAGTCAGGGCCTTCGGGTGGGGGGGTTGGTGGGCAGCTCCTGGTTGGTGGGTTGGTGGGTGGACCCATGGTTCCAGGGTCTTGAGGGATGCTGCTACTGCTGCTAAGTTGCTTCAGTCATGTCCGACTCTGTGCGACCCCATAGACGGAAGCCCACCAGGCTCCCCCATCCCTGGGATTCTCCAGGCAAGAACACTGGAGTGGGTTGCCATTTCCTTCTCCAATGCATGCAAGTGAAAAGTGAAAGTGAAGTCACTCAGTTGTGTTCAACTCTTTGCGACCCTGTGGACTGCAGCTTACCAGACTCTAGCTAGACCCAAGAGTTGGACTCTAGGACTGGAGGCTTAGAAAACATAAGCAAATGAGAAGCAAAATATAAAACAAGTGAACATTTCTCTCAAGCTTCCATATGATCAACCGTCTTTCCTAAAATGGCAGCGAACCTTGTGCGCTGATAAGGGAGGAGGATAGATGGGACCCGGGGAGTGAGCAGGGGGAGGAGAAGGTGAGGGGCCCTGACGGCACTTCCAGGGAAGCAAGTGGCCGCCATCGCCACAGGGCCTCAGGGTAGGCAGCACACCAGAGCACCTGGTGCTCTCGGGCCCCTTCACCCCAGGGTGCAACCCAGCTGCTGCGGTGCCCCCGGCACAACACTGATGCGTCTGCCCCCCGCCGAGGACTCAGCCAGCACCCAGCAGCACTGACGGCACAGGGTGGGACGCCAGCCTGGGCCAGGGAAGACAGCCAGATGGACTCCAGTTGACTCGCCTCAGACAGCTGGGGAGCAGGGGCCGGCCACTCCTCACTGCCCCCCTCCCCGCCCCGGCCCCCAATTCCAGACAAGGAGGGGTGCGGCTGTGACTTCTAGGATTTCTCTGCCACCTCACCCATGGAGAAGTGCCACCTGCTTCTTTTGGTACCAGACCGGACCCTCAGGGCCTCCCACAGATGGGCTCTGTGTGGCTCCCAGTGGCCAAGAGCCTTTAAAGACACCTCACAGTGATCAGCCTCTTCTTGCATTCTTCCTGGGCCCTCAATAACCCACTGGCTGGGGTGGGGGTGGGAAGGAAGGACTTTCCACCAGAGAACTGCCTCAGTCTCCCCGCAGGCAGCTCCAGATGCTCAGGCCGGCTTTGGCCAGGGACCCAGGGTCACAGGATACCTAGACTCCCCCTGAGAGGCAGCTCCCATGCAGCAGGTCCTCCCATCCACAGCACAGAGCTTTGCAAGTGATACATTCCCCTCCAGGGCACCTCCCCCGAGCCTCAGCCTTTCTGGGTGGAACCTGATGAGTCTTCCACCTGTCCACCGAGAAGGGCTGATTCCATCGCTGCCCTGTGAGATGGGGCCCCAGCCCACACACAGTGGAGGAAACACCATCTGCCCCCAACCTTCAGCCGGGGCCTGGCAGGCGACGTCCAGCCTCACAGGGGGAGAGGAGCAGAGGCCCAGCCCCCTCTCCAGAAGGAAGCCCTTCTTCCAAGGACACCCGAGCTGGGGGAGAAATCTTCAGACTCCCAGGTCCTCTTCTGCCACCGTGGCCCTGCCTGCCGGCTGTGGCCTCCTCCTTGCCAGCACGGCTTAAACAGATGAACAAGAATAAAAGCCTGTGTGGCCCAAGGAAAGCTTTAGGGTAAAGAACTGAAGCTGAAGGAAGAGAAACAAGAACATCAACAACAACAAAACTGTAAAAAATGGGAGAGGAGGGAAGTTCAGGAAACAGACGAAATAAACCATCCGGGAATCCAGATGTAGAACAAGGAAGGCCAAAAGAAAAAGAAAAATTATGTGAAGAAGGCAGAGTGGGGTGGGAAGGGGAATTGAGAATGAGAAAGAAGGGGGTGGGGTGGGGGAGATGTGAATATTCTGAAGAGAGAGAAGAATGTGAGAGCAAACACCACCAGAAAAAACAAAAAACACAGACCCAGGAGAGAAAAAGAGGCAGCAGTGGATTTAAAACAACTGTTTTGACCCTCAACCAACCACACTCAGGAATGTTCTGAGCCTTAATGTTTTTTATGGATTGCAGACTCTTCCAAACACTGAACAAGGACAGTCCTAGAAAAGCAAGCTTTCCTTCTTGCCCTTGTTTTTCCTACAGTTCTCCCAACTCACTCCCACCGTTCGTTTCTTGCAGAGTGAGGGCTGATCTTCCTGGAACAAGGCTGAAAGCCAGTCTAGTTCACTGCAAATTCTGGAGGCTTCCACTGTGGTGCCTCCATGGAGGACTCAGCGGAGAATCTGAGCAGGAGAAGCATATGATGGAGCTAGGTTATAGCTTTGCATCTTCCAGGCACCTACGTCTCTGTGCACTGGGGCAAACCCAATCCACCAGCACACTATTCCTAGAAGAGCAGGAGTTCCTGGAAGATTGGCATACCAAACTGAGGCCAAAGCTGGAGGATCCCAAGCAAATGCAACTTTTGGAAACAATGTAGATTATTCGATTCCTCTCTAGACATTCCCAAGAAGACCTAATGATAACCCCAGCTTCCTCATTGCCATGGTGGGCAGACAGCTTCTGCAAGTTCAGCCTCACTGTCTAGTGTCCATAAACCCCGTGAACACGTCCAGCAAACACTGCTTCCTCTCCTTTTGTGTTTGGCCTTGTGACTCAGCTTTAAGTTGCTTCTCTTTCTCCTGTGAGTCCACCAGTGCACCTCTCCTCTGTGTCTGCTTTGGTTGTTCCATGTCCCTTAATTAATCAAACCCACCTCTGCCCACTCTTCCCTTTCCCTAGAGCAGCAGGAGTTGGGAAAAAGCTTAAGCAAACAAGCAAAATCAAGAATGTGACTGAATTTAGTTTAGCACCCAGCTTTCATGCCCAGGCTGTCCACGGTGGGTGAGACAGGCTTGCAATGGATTGGGACTGAGCCTCAACAGGCCACTTAAAACTGCTCCTGCAAAGTTCAGCCAAGGGGAAGCCACACAGGCTGAATTCTGATTGCCTGGGGTAAAGGACACTGTGCCTGCACTAGCCCTTCTCCATCCAAGAATTCTTAAGTATTCGACCCTGATTCCGTATGTTCCAAAAGTCACATTTTTCAGACTATCAAACACTGAGAGATGTGACAAAATGTACAGAAAGGATAATGTCTAGGTTGTAGGCTTACTCAGCCTAGCTTCTTCCCATCCCTCCTAACCTTCACACCTGTCACAGTCCTGTAATCTATGACTCAAACTATTATTTAACCATGCAAAGACAAACCAGGAAATTAGAAGCTGAATGACCTAAAATGTATTCCATTCAACTGAGCTAATCTCCTAATAAGGGCGTGTGTAATAATAAGTCATGCTATATCTGTTTTGGAAGATGTGAACATTGCAAGGAAAAGTGCATGATGACTGCAGATCCCAACTTGTCGAGATTTGTCCTCAGAAAGGTAAGAGCCTCGTCCTAGGCCAAGTTGCCTAGAAGTCTGCTAAACGAGGCTTAACGTTTGAGAACCAGTGTTGCAATGGAGAGCGGTCAACATTCAGAGGGACCGTGTTCAAATCCTTGGCCAGCAAGGCACTTACCTGCCCTCCCCTAGTCTTATCGGCTGTGAAATGGCAGTGACAGCAATACCCATCTTCTGGCGCTGCCGTGAGGACAGATGAGCAAAGCAGTTGGCATGAAACCACCCTGTCAACTGTTGCTGTATGTTAAGCAGCAAATTGGCAAAACCAAGACGGCTGGAGGCCCCACAAAGTGGGGTTCCACGGAGTCACTGGAAAATAGTCAAGTATCTGGAGCGAGAGAGAGAAGAGGGTCCCCTAGGAGGCCCCGGCAGCTGGCGGGTGGAGCGCTGCATGGAAAGCCAAGGACAGCCACTCAGAGTGTGGGTGGGAGGACACAGGGGCTGCTCCCCAGTCCCCCCGCATTAGCTCAACGCGCACATCCCCACCCTCCCTGTGTTCATCTTTAACTGAAGCTCACACTGGCCCGATCCCCACTTAACGTGCACAGCCCTGGCCAAGCAGAGGGCAGTAGTGGGAACAAGCTTTAGAAATGATTGCTGGCCTCAGAGAATTAATAACTGGGCATTTCTGCCCAGATTCAGAAATCTATCCTTTTAGGAGCCATCATCAGGATATGATCTGATGCTGAGAAATACATGTTTCTTTTTTTTTTTCTTTAAGTAGAAAGGCAAAAAGTTCAAAAAATGTTCTAGAAAGGTGAAGAGCAGATGAATCTTGCTAATATTTAGGCAGTTATTATTAATTTTTAAATGAAGTAAGAACAAAGTAAGTGTAATAAGTTTTTTTTTAAGAGATACATACTGAAATACAAAAAGATGAAGTGATATGACCTGATACACTGGACTTATTTAAAAATTATATGGGATGTGAGGAGGCAGATGGTAACATAAACGGACAGACTTGGCCAGGAGTTGGTGATAGTGGTGGTGGGTACGTGGGTGTTCAGCATACCACTCTGCTCCTTTATATGTTTGAAATTTTGCATAATGTTTTAAGTTCATAAAAGCTGAAAAAAATGTGCAATGAGGGAATTCTCATCTTACTGGTTCTTGCAACACGATATTTACTTCCTAAGGACATGTGCTCTTGGACAAGAGATAAGGCTGTGGGGAGGCCTGCCAGGAGCTGGGAAGGGCTGGAGAACAGACAGGGAGACCACCACCCGGGGATGAGGAAAGTGCCCCAAACAGGCTGAAGACAGAGTGCTGTCCTGCCCCTCAAGGACCTCCGGGCCTGAAGAAGAAAACGTTCATTATTGTCCCTCTGCACTCCTTTTGAACTCAGCGAAAATTATTTTTTAGCAGACAGCCATGATAGCAGAGTGGACAAGTATTCCGACCTCACTTTCTTCAACTGGAAAGTGGGAAGAATCACATGTACCCCATTTCCCAGGGTGTGGGGTAAATGAGATGAATGGTTCTCAAGTGCCCTAGCACTGATAAAGACTGGGTCTGATTGGCAGATGTTGACCTTCAGCCTATCAGGACCACGGGGGAGCCATCCTGTCGTGGGCGCTCTCATATGTAGGGGCTCCACTTAAACATATAGGTTAGATGTGAGTCAAGGCACACAATCTGTGAAACCACTGGGGGCCAGGCGTCCTGCCGAGTGTCGGCTCCCTTGGGTGTCACACAGGAGCCACTGTTGGCCTCCTCCCTCCCCAGAGGAGCCACCCCTGCTGTGCACCCCTGGGAAGAACAGGAACGGCGCCCCCAGAGTTTTCTCTCTAGATGAAGAATGAGTTAGAAAATGAAAAATAGGGCACTACCCACTCTGGGCTGTGGCTTTGAATGGAGAAATGCATCCTAAGAAAACAGATCTTTGGCAGATCAGCTCACTCTCAAAGAGGGGGACGAAGGGTGCGGGTGCACAGGCAGACACCTGCTCTGTGCTCAGTGGCGCCCCCACAGGGAGCTTCTGGAGCTCTAAGCAGGCATGACGGCCTCCGGACACCAGGGGGCAGCCTAACACACCCTCCAGGGGTCGGAGGGACCCACCAAAGGTGACCTGGCAACAGACACACTTCCAAGACAAATCTAAGTAGCCCGGGCATGCAGAGGAGGAAATCCCAGGGAGGCAAGATGGCCCACACCGCCAGCTCTTGAGTCTTTGCCACTTGCCCCCAGGCAACTGGTGAGTAGCTTCCTGCAAGACAAGCTTCAGCCAGAAGAGAGTGTTGGTGAGAGACCCACAGGCTACAGAACTGGCAGGGACATTGCAGGCAAGAAAAGCAGAAAGTAGGCTGGGGGCTGAGAGAGCAGCCACGCCAAGTCTTTGGATTCTTGCTCTAGAACCTCCTGCCGAGCAGATGAAGGGTCTGTCCCATCCCAACCTGCTCCACATCCTCTCCTTCCGCTGTCCACGGGACGACCCGCCCCCCCCCCCCCCCCCCCCCCCCCCCGCCACGCGCCCCGCGCACATGTTCTGTGCCTTCATCCCAATAAGGAAGCAGAAAGAAGACCCCAGGAAAGTCTGAATGTTTTCCAAAGCTCCTTCGAGTTTGAGATCTTTGAAATGCATTCGTGGGATTACTCTCTCAGAAAGCCCCCTGGCTCCAGAGAAGAGAGCAGCCTCTGTTGTGAGCCCTTCAGAGCTGCAGTGCCTGGGTTCAAATCCTGCCTCTGCTGTTTACCAGCTCTGTAACAGTGGGCAAGGTACTTAGCCTCTGCACCTTGGTCTCCCGCTCTGTAAAAAGAGTAACAGTGACTCTCTTGGGTCATTGCCTACAACAATGGCTGGCTACAACAAGGGAAGGCATTTGAAGAAAGCCTGAAGTTTTCGTAGAAAATAACTCAGACACCCACAGCACTGCTCTCTGCACAAGTCAGAAGCCCCAAAGGTCTGTGCTTCTTCCTAGCAGGATGCATTCACAGAGACCACCAAGCCGTGGAGGCACAGGCCCTGAGTCCGGAGCAGGAGTGGGTTTAGTGTCTTCTTAAGAGAGGGAAGCTCCTCTCACATGGAGCTTCAGGAGCTCTGAGCACCTGCGCTCAGTGCGGCCCACCTGTGCCCACTTTGGGTTTTGTGCAGGACAAGCAGAACACATCACTCACATTGAAGCTGGGCTTGTTAAACTCATCAGCCAGAGGCTGAAAGGCAGGCTGGCAGCCCTCTGGAGGATGGGCCCACGTGGGCAAGCCTGGGGAGAGCCAGCCTTGCAGAGGCCAGGCCTGCACAGAGGGTGTGAGGAACCTACCAGCCTCAGAGCAGGGTTGGGCTTCCCTGGGATGGAGCCGAAAGAGTTAAGTCGTTAAGTCGACTCTGGGCTCCAGAGGGCGGCTCTACAGCTATAAACAGTGAGCCGAGGGAGGGAGGGAGCTGACACAGGATGTGGCCAGGGCCCGAGCTGTCTGATTATTAACTTCACTTTTATTTGGAGGGGGATTCGATTCTCTGTTTTACTTCCCATCAAGGAAGTGAAAGCCCAGGTCTTGGAGGGGCCTGGTTTCAAATTGTTTTGTCACAGCTCATTTATTTTTCCTCTTAAATAAATAAACAAAACCACCTCTTTGTTTTCCCCTGAATGAATGTTCAGCAAATTATCTGTGGGTGAGGCATGAAAGGGGTTTTCTGGAGTCTTTCGTGGGGGCACTTGGGCTTTTTCTTTTAAAAGGAAAAAAGCAAAGATTCTTCCTTTAGCTTTGACCTTCTCCAAGACTGTCAAGGCACTTTCTTTTCTGTCTCATCTTGAGATGGCAGCCTGAAATCACAGCCTCAAGCCCAGTCAGACACACAGACCTTCCTTTGCTGGTCCTTGGGGCCAGCCTTCACATGTCACAGGCTCCAACCCCAAGGCCATACAGAGGAAGCAACAAGAACACTTGGAGCTCAGTGGTTAGTCAGTCCTCTTGGTCAGCTAGGACCCATGGGTTTTTTTTTCCTATGGCACTTTGGCGTTTCCACTAAAAATAACAAAGCAATTAAACACAAAAGGATTCCATCACAGGGCTTAATAAAACCCATTACATGTTCCTTCACTCAAGGTTCAAAATATTTGGAAAATTTGTTTACAACACCAAAACCATTCAATAATCTCTTGACTTTTGGATTAACCCTTTCCTGTATGACCTACATATGGGAGGGACCAAGGGGGTGCAAAGACCACCGTCACACAGTCCCTACCCTCCCGGTGCCCACAGTTCAGAGGGGAGAGAGGAAAACAGGAGCTCCTACAGCAGAGGCCAGTGGAGCCACAGGTGGGCAGGAAGGGAAAAGACAGGCTCTGCTGGAAATGAAGGGGGGAAATGGAGGATGGTTTCCTGATGGAGCTTATATTTAAGCTCGATCTTGAAGAACCGATGCTATTAAGAAGAAAAGATATGCAAAGAGCTGAAAAGTACTCAAATGACAGATAGTATCAGTGTGTGAACCAGGTCAGATACAAGACCATGGGACTGGTAGAGCCTGGAGGGCCTATGGTTCCTCAAATGGCATTCAGAAAGGGGGCTAAAGTCCTCACGGTGGAGAGGAGCTCAAAGGAGCAAGCCACTTCAATTCCGCTTCAGCTGCCAGTCCCTGGCTTGGCTTGGAGACGGGCCTGCCTGTGAAGAAGCTGCTGTTTCTGCTGGGGGCGGGGGGGGTGGACAGACGCTGGGCTAATCCCAGACACCTGAAGACGACCACCGGGAGCAACGTTTGGTGCCTGTTCGCTGCCTCTAGCTTTCTGATCCTGGAATAAGGGGCAAAGAAGGAAGGAGAGACTGTAACAAATCCAATTCACTTACAAAGGCTCGGGCTCCTGATGCTATATAGAATATGGGATGGGGTTTCCAAAGACCACCACCACCCCGGGGAGAGTTGCCAGGATCTAAGGTTTTCTTCTAGGTCTTGGAAATTCCTGCTCCGTCCCCCGTGGCATCGCAGCTTCCAACCCTCAAGGTGCCCTCGCCGCCGCGCGGGGCGGGGCGCCGCGGCCACGAGGGGGTTAAGGCGCCGCCAAGATGGCCGCCTTGTTTTGCACTTCGGACGGGGTCACGCGGGAGGCTGCCCTTTGCCTCTGGGGAGGCAGTCAAGGTCCCGCCGCCCTCCCGGGCGGGCGCTCTGCCCTCAGCGGCCGGACGGCGCCTCCTCCCCTGCGCGTCCCGCACTTTCGGGGCCGCTGAACTTTCCAGGCCCCAAGCGAGCCAAACTCCCAACCTTTCAGGCAGCAGGCCTGGCCTTAGATGGGGCGAGGCAGGGAGGCCCCCCACCCCCACCCTCGGCGATACCCAGGCCGGGGGTGCGCTCCAGCCCGGCCCCTTCGGCCTCTGAGAACGTCTGGAGGACCTGTGAGCCGAGGCCGCAGCCTGGGCCGCGATTCCTACTTCTCGTGTCTTGCCTGAAGCCGCCCCTGCCGTCTCCCGGAAGGCTTCCGAGGGCTGCTCCCCGCCTGCAGCCGGGCAGGGGCGCGATGCACGTGGTCGCACTGCCCTCCAGTGGCCGGTGTGCCGAACAGCTCGGCGGGCTGAGGCCGGGGTCCCGGTGATGACCCAGTGTCCCGTACACTCGGCCGGCCGGCCGGCCGGCCGGCCCGCCTTAGAAAAGGGCTGCCCCTTGCTGCTTTTGAAGACGTGGCCTTGCTCATCCCCACTGCATTTTATGGGCGGCCCTTTGCCGCCGTGGCCACTAAGCCAACAGCAGGGCATTTGCTTCTGCCAATGGTTCTTGAACTCTGGTGTGCCTCCTTCTGGGTGCCCAGATTGCTAGGCCCTACACCCAAAGTCAGGGAATCTGCATTTCCTTGCTAACAAGTTCCCAGGAGTGGCTCCTGGGGAGACATTTATAGAACCACTGGCCCAGGGGCTCCTCCTGTCCTGAGGATCCTGTTATTTACTCATTGGGTGTGTAATATGCCCTGCTGGGCGCTGAAGACCAGAAGTGACCATCACAAAGTTCCCACCTCACCAGGCCACCTCTAACAGAAAAGACAGATTCTTTTAAACAGATAATCTCATAAATAAATACGATTCCATTTGAAAAAGTGTTCAAATTCCTCTGAAGGAAAAGAACAAGCTGCTCAAAGAACTTGTATGCATGGAAAACTATTTCAGAGTTGGGATGAGGAGGCTGTTGTTCCCTCTCTGATCAAGCTCTAAGTTGAGGCCGACAGGAGGAGGGAAAAGACGTCAGGGAGGTGGGAGAGGGTCTGAGGCAGCAGGTGGAGCAGGCGAGAAGCTGTAGACGGTGAAAGGAGATGCAGAGACTGGAAAGGTGGAACTGGATGGTGGAAGGGGAGGGGATGTAGAGGGTCTGAGGCCCAGGTCTATGCATCTGGTACCCAAAGACCCCACTTCAAAGGGGGCAACATGCAGAGAAAGCTGAACGATTAGCCACCCTCCTCGGGGCCCAGGAATCGTGTCCCACCACCGGAAACCTCAGCCAAGTGCCGTTGGCCCATGAACTTGCTGCTCCCTGAACCAGATTTGTGCGGGCTTCTCCCCCAAACCTGAAGGAGAGCCACATTTGATGGATCCAGGTGAGCAGTGGTAGGAAGACGTGCTGTACCATCTACCCACCTGCACACTGGGTGTTTCATCTCCTCCCTACTGTGGGTACAGAATACAGCCATTTCTCCAATGAGCATTTTTAATTATCCATGTGTCTGCTCTGGAGTCACTACAGTGACACTTGAGGTGTGCCACAAGGGGCGTGGCCTGCCGCTGGACTGTCCTACAGGACAGGGAGATGGAGGACCCCATCCCTGATCCCAGTCTCAGTTCCTAGCCAGCTGCCTGAACCCACATCCCACCCACATGTCCCTGGGGCAGCTCCTGGAGGGGAAGGGGGGCAGGGAACCAGATGGCAAAGGGAGGCTGAGAACTCTACTGCGGGGGTGTTGTGTGTGTGCACGCTCAGTCGCTCATTCATGTCTGAGTCTTTGTGACCCCTTGGACTGTAACCCTCCAGGCTCCTTTGTCCATGGAATTCTCCAGGCAAGAATACTGGAGTGGGCCTTCTCCAGGGGATCTTCCCAACCCAGGGATCAAACTCACATATCTTGTGTTTCCTGCATTTGCAGGTGGATTCTTTACCACTGCACCATTTACTTGGTATCAGTGCCAGTTTGATGGCAGGGGTGAGGTGACCTCCAGCCACTCCACTGCCTCTATTCCTCAAGCTTAATCTCTAAGTATCTTCTCATTAGGACCATCACCTTGCACAGTCACTTCCCTCTCCAGTTTTCTCATCGGAAAAATGGGGGTGGAGATGAGTTGTATTAGATGATCTCCGAGGTGTTTTGATCCAGGCCTAGCCCATCAGCCCACGGCTGGAGGGATGGATGAAGAGAAGGTGTCTGCTCAGTGACACTGCAACTATGCAAAGTCAGGCCTCGGTGCTAATCACCTCCAGGTTGTGGGGAGGGAGAGAAGAGCATCTGGAAATCTGTTGCAGCTTCAGAGTCAAACCAGCCCAGTTCAAATACTGGCTCGGCTCCTGACTCGCTGTATGATCTCCAGCAAGTGGCTCAACCTCTCTGAGCCTCAGCTTCCTCACTTGAGAAATGAGGATAACATAGGACCTTACCTCATCAGGTTGTTCTGCAGATGAACAGTGATCGCTAACCACTTATCAAGCACTTGTTCCATGTGAGATGGCACACTAAGGGCTTCTCAGGAATGACATGAGGTCACGCACGTAGTCCTGGATCGCTGCCAGCGAGGAGTGAGGTTTGATAATGAGAACCCCAGTTGTTAACATTTCACAATCGCCCCCTGGTGCTTTGCACAGGCGGGTGCGTTCAGTAGACAGGAGGGGCTTAGCAAGCCCTGGGCACACAGGAAGCACTCGATAAAAGATGGCCTTTATTATTAAGACAGAAGGGACCCTTGTGAACAGTTCCTGCAGCAAGGAGAAGTGGGGGAGGGTTGGCTGAGAGCAGGGCGCACCCGCTTCTCCCCAGGCGGGCCAGGCCCCGGGCTGCCTGGTTAGCCATTGCCCAGGCTTCGACGTCAGCTCTTACTCACCCTTCCCAGAGAGCTGCTAATTAGCCTCCTTGCAGCCAGGAGCTCCCCAGATGAAAGGTGCCTAATACACATGCAAGGCGTGACCCCCATATTTATAACCAAGGTTCCCTTGAGTGAGGAAGGCCTGGAGGCGGGGAGACAGGCCAGATCAGGGCCTCACCTTCTTTATGACAGAGGTTCTCAGGGAAGGGAGCTGCGCTGGAGTGGTTGCGAGCCTGAGAAAAAGGCTTCAGGGCAGTGGGTGTGGGACACGCAGGTCCTGGGAGTGGGAGGAGCTGGGTGGTTGAGGGGGAGGAACACTCCAGGCCTCAGGCTGCATCTCGGACCAGGAGCTCAAGGTGGGGATGGTGGTAGCCCTGACCTCACAGCACTTAGGACAGTAGGCCTGCCACCCTCTGGCCTTTGCTCCTTCCGTAGACATTTATTAAGCACCTACTCTGTGCACCTACTTCATGGCAAATAGATGGGGAAACAGTGGAAACAGTGTCAGACTTGATTTTTCTGGGCTCCAAAATCACTGTAGATGGTGATTGCAGCCATGAAATTAAAAGACGCTTACTCCTTGGAAGGAAAGTTATGACCAACCTAGATAGCATATTGAAAAGAGGAGACATTCCTTTGTCAACAAAGGTCTGTCTAGTCAAGGCTATGGTTTTTCCAGTGGTCATGTATGGATGTGAGAGTTGGACTATAAAGAAAGCTGAGTGCCCAAGAATTGATGCTTTTGAACTGTGGTGTTGGAGAAGACTCTTGAGAGTCCTTTGGACTGCAAGGAGATCCAACCAGTCCATCCTAAAAGAGATCAGTCCTGGGTGTTCTTTGGAGGGACTGATGCTGAAGCTGAAACTCCAATACTTTGGCCACCTCATGCGAAGGGTTGACTCATTTGAAAAGACCCTGATGCTGGGAAAGATTGAGGGCAGGAGGAGAAGGGGATGACAGAGGATGAGATGGCTGGATGGCGTCACCAACTCGATGGACATGGGTTTGGGTGGGCTCTGGGAGTTGGTGATGGACAGGGAGGCCTGGCATGCTGCAGTTCATGGGGTCCCAGAGAGTCAGACATGACTGAGCGACTGAACTGAACTCTGTGCCAGGCACTGGGTGTGCTGGGAAAACCAACATGGACACACCAGATCAAGCAGAACTCCCCACCGTGGACTCACACTCTGTGTGGAAGACAGACAAGAAACACAAGAACCGAGCGATTCCTGATACTCTCCCTGACAGTGGCCTGCACTGTGAACAAGACAGGACTGAGGTACAGGGATATGACAGAGGTGATGCGTCAAACGCAGCAGTCACACACACTTGCCAAGGCAGGTCTGGGCAGATTAAGAAATGGACCGAGGGTGAAGGACCAGCCCAAAGCTGCCCAGCAAATCCAAGGCTGGAGCTTGGGTCCACAGCACTGGAACCTTGACCACAGCTGGTGAAGCGGCCGCAGAAGCCCCCTTTACCTCTGGTTAAAGGACGCGCTTGCTGCCTGGCCTCATCTGTGCGCCGCCTGGCCCTGTGCACTGGCCACAGTCTGGAGTCAGGGGGCAGGGGACAGTGAGGGTTACAGCTGCTAGGCCTCACATCGGCCTCACATCTCTCTCCATTATCCCAACCGCCTGCGAGGTCAGTAGCAACCCCATAATGTTCATTCAGGTGAGATTCACATACCAGAAAACGAACCCTCTTAGAGTGAACAGCTCAGTGGCATCTAGCACATGCCCAGTGTGCAACCCCCATCTCTGGGGAGCTGCAGCTTATTCTCTCCAGCCCAGAAGAAAACTGGTGTGCATTAAGCAGTTGCTCTCCATCCCCTCTCCCCACAGCCTCTGGAAACCACCGGTCTACTTTCCCTCTCTGGATTTGCCTGTTCGGGATGCATCCTGTACCCAGATCTTTAGGCCTGGCTTCGGTCATGGGACCTGTGTTCAGGGTTCACCCACACTATAGTATTCTGCTTTTTGGCTGAATACTGTTCCATTGTATGTAAGCATCTCTGTAAGCAGTTTACAGACAAGGAAGCACTCAAACCAGCAACGCCCAAAGGTCACAGCCGGTCCACACAAGATTGGATCCCAGCCTGACTCCACACAGGCCATTTCCCTGAGCGGGCCTGCTCCCTGGAGCGTGGGCCCAAGTCCCAGGATGGGAGAGGGCCCCCAGGTGTGGCCCCGCCTCTTCTCAGCACAGGTTCTCAGTGTGGGCAAGGTGGCCTCCCAGTCACCCTGCTCCAGGTCAGCCCAGAGTGAGGCTGAAGAGGCTGCCTCCTTGAGTGGAATTCCAGGTCCCTGCCAACCTCAGGGCACCCCTGGACCCCAAATCCTCCCTCTCAGCTGGGTCACGATGCTGGCAGGCACCTCAATCTAGGGGCAGCCTGGTGGGCTGGCCAGGTCAGGAGCACTGGACCCCAGCTGGCTGATAGCCCTGGGCAGAGCTCCCCCCTACCCAGCAAGTAGATACCTCGACCCACAAGCATTTATTAAGCACCCATTCTTTGCTAGGTGGCATGTGGCTCCTGCCTTTACAGTGGCTCCCTCGCTGAGGAAAGCACCAACCCCTGCACAGAAAGTGGGTTCTGGGACCCAGTAACAGAACAGAGTTGGGGAGTCCCTGAACTTGGTCAAGAAGGCTGCACAAGTGCCAGCCCTGCCAGCCTCCCTCTACAGGGCAGGTGGAAAGCACAAGGCAGGCTACACACAGACCACTGGGATACCCACCCAGGATGCCCACCTGGTCTCCTCGATGCCCCAGCAGGATGCGACATTCACTGTCCATGTACCCTGACCTGGCGGCTTGCCTGCCTAGCATCCATCCATTCATTCATTCATCCCGTTGTGTTGGCCAGTGCCCATCTAGGGTGTGTGTGTGTGCTAAGTCACTTCAGTTGTGTCTGACTCTTTACGACTCTATGGACTATAGCCCCCCCAGGCTCCTCTGTTCATGGGATTCTCCAGGCAAGAAAACTGGAGTGGGTTGCCATGCCCTCCTCCAGGGCATCTTACCAACCCAGAGATCGAACCTGGGTCTCTTATTCTCCTGCATTGGCAGATGAGTTCTTTAACACTAGTACCACCTTGGAAGAGGATACAGTATTTTTTTTAAATGTCAAATAGTCCTTGTCCTTTGGGAGTTTGAAACCGAGTGGACTTTGCAAACTAACAATGACCATGTGGCCTGGCACAAGGAGCCCAGAGCCAGGGCCCCCACTCTGTGGGCAGCCACTGCTCGAGCGTGAGTGTGAGCGGCTCCCACATGTCCCACAGCTGAGCCCGTTTCTAGACGATAAGCTCCTCGCCCTAGACATGTACACTCCCCCGATCCATACACATGATATGTTCACTTGGCAAATTGGGCTGAAAACATGGGCCTGGGGGGCTTTGGGTTCCTTAGCCGCTACCCCTACCTGCATTCCCATCCAGGATCCAGAAGGATTTCGCTAGCCAGGAAATGTCCCCTGAAAGTTCCCCTGAGGACTCACAGAGGGGAGGGAAGGACCCCCCCAGAGCCCCCAAAGGGCACCATTGCATGGCTCCTGAAGGCTGCCCTGAGGGGTGCTGGGCTGAGCTGAATGACTCAGGAACTCCCCCAGGCTGGTACACAGCCACTGCCCACAGTGGCCTCCCCTCGGTGCCGGGCACATGCTCAGCATGGCACATGCATTTCTTAAACCACTAAGATTTTTATCAGTGACCGGCCCAAGGTGCCAGGACCAGTGAAGAGTTTGCAGTGTGGTCTGATCCACCCCGAAGTCCACACCCACAGTTGTATACATTATCCCCGAGACAAGGCTGGTATCCAATGCTCCCCCACATACTGGGCAGCCTCCTGTCTGCAGGAGAAGGAAGTGACCCCCTTTCACATCAAGTCCCACCCCAACCTGCTCCTGCTTGCTCCGCTCGCCCACCCCAATGACTCTTCCTGCAGTCAGGAAGCACCTTCCGCTCCCAAGGAGCCCCCAGGGGGTCTATGGAAGGAAGAGAACGAGATGGGGACGGACAGGTCCATGTATAGGCCTCAGAGGGGAGGGGGAATGACTCTTTGAGGGGTCAGATGCTCTAGGCCACCCCACTCTCCACAGCTGTCATGTGGACCTTGCAGCAGAAGGGAGGGAGCAAGCTGGTGCTCCTGGGTGTCTTAGTTGACCTGATGCAACCCCAGAGTGCCCTGAAGGCCAGAAGGCAGAGGAAGGGGTGCGTGGGAAGGTGGTGATTATCGACCTCCATTTCAGGGCTGGGTGTGAGGGTCACCTGCCCAGGGAGGACAGCCTGGCCAAGAGGCAGGGATGAGCCCCTGCCTGTCCTGGGTGTAGCCTGAGGCACAGGGCAGCCATGGGAAAGAGGCCAAGTGGAGTCCCCATTGCCGGGACATGGCCACTGAGAGGCCCAGTGACCACAGCCGCATTCCCTGGGCTCTGGCTAAGGCACCTTAATTAATCCCCAAGCCAATCTTTATGCCCACCGTGGGAGGAAGAAGGTCCCCATTTTACAGATGAGGAGACTGAGGCTAGGAGATTTGAGAAATATTCCCATTGCCGCACGGCTTGGAAACAGTATAGTCAGGATTCACATCTGGTCTCTCTGACCCCAAAGCTTTGCCCTCAGTCACTCAGAGCTTCCCTAATGGCTGGGTTCAGTGCCAAGACCGGCAACTGAACTGCTCAGACACCCTCTGGATGAGCCAGTGAGCAGACAAGAGAGTGCACAAGTGGGCAGTGGGCAGCATGAGTGAGGGCAGAAGTATCTCCACTTCCACAGCCACCGAGCCATTGAGCAAGTGGACAGATAGGCAGGTAGACTAGGACCCAAACGGTAGGACAGCTAAAGGGCTCAAAAGGGAAAAGCAACCACTGCTCCATCGAATGGCCTCTGGAGGACAGGAAGGAACGAGGTTTCTGGGAAGCTGAGTGGCCCCTCTAGTGCTGGCTGACTGTGAAGAATACCCTGTAGATCTCCCTCCTGAGACAGCAAGTGTCCAGAACAAGGGGCCCTGCCCGCCAGGTACACACGCTCCATGACCAAGTACCGGGCCGGCCTGGTCAGTCATCGACCGGCCATTGCTTGATTGTGTAAGAGGACCCCAGGCCAGGTGTTGCCCTGCCAACCCCTGCTGGGAGGAAAAGAGGAACAAGAGATCCATTGGTCCTTCCCGAGGTGGAGGTGGGGGTGGTGGCCAAGAGGGCCTTGCTGCTGCCTCCTGCAGGGAGGTAGGCCTGGACAGGACAGCAGGTCTGCCCTGCAGCCGCCAGGCCCTGGGGTCAGTGCCCAGGCCTGTTTACCTAAGGGATTGGGTGCAAGCTGGCATGGAAGTACCTCACCAAGGAGTCACTGCCAAAGGCTGGAGGAGTAGGGTATGGGGGGAGATCTGAGGTCCAAGGAGGTAACAGGGCTAAGAAGGGTGGGGTCAGGGTGCACAGAAAACCGTTCAACAGCTTGGTTCCCTCCCCTGTGCCCACCGGCCTGTGTGAACCCCCTGTGCCAAGGAAATCTTTCAGTTCAGTTCATTCGCTCAGTCGTGTCCGACTCTTTGCGAGCCCATGAATCACAGCATGCCAGACCTCCCTGTCCATCACAACTGCCGGGGTTCACCCAGACTCACGTCCATCGAGTCAGTGATGCCATCCAGCCATCTCATCCTCTGTCGTCCCCTTCTCCTCCTGCCCCCAATCCCTCCCAGCATCAGAGTCTTTTCTAATGAATCAACTCTTTGCATGAGGTGACCAAAGTACTGGAGTTTCAGCTTTAGCATCATTCCTTCCAAAGAAATCCCAGGGCTGATCTTTAAGGGGACAGAAACCCGCACTGCCCTCCTGGGCCTTTCCATGCAGGGTTCCTCAGGCTTCTTAGCCCCTTATCCCCAAATGAGGACCTTCTGGAAATTATACCCTATGGGAAAATGCCACAGAGGTCAGTTTGGACCCTGAGCTGGGCAGCAGTGAGAGGCCAGGTTGGGGGCAGGCAGGGAACGGCCCAGCCTCAACACAAGCCCTGAAGAGGCGGCGTGCGCCCCCTGGTGGCTCTGTGTGGAACAGACGTGTGGAACCACTCTCCCCAGACAGGACTCCTAGGAGAGCAGCCTCCAGGCAGCCTCCTACAGGCTCTCAGTTCAGGAGCATCTACATAACTCATAATTTCCTAGGCGGCGTGGGGTGGGGTTGGGGGGGGGGGGGGGGGGGGGGTGGCGGGGGGAATGATACAATTTACACAGAAGGTCATTGTGAGGATTGCACAATATGCACAGTCCTCCCAGCGTGACATTCTGCAAATAATAATAATGACACAGTGACTTGGGAGGTAGGTGTTTATTGTTTCCAGTTTTCATGAAATGCCAGGCTTGCTCAGAAGCACTCAAAGAGTAACTGGCAGAACCCAGATTTGAACCTAGGTGGGATGCCAAGCTTGTACCGTGTTTTAGGCACTATAACCACTCAGATCTTAACAAGAGACCGTTTCCATCCAATGGGTAGCTTTTTCTCTCCTGTCTCCTGCTTCCAAGAGACTGCACTAATGGAGAGAAGACAGAAATGAACCTTCCTCTTCACATGTTCAAAGGGTCAGTGTTAAATCTTTGCATGTCCTGCACTTTACAAAGGCCTTTCCCCTGTGTTATCTCACTTGCACTTCACACCAGCCCTGTGAGGGAGGGGCTGTGGCCCCCTACAACATGCAACCCTAAAGTCGGTGGTTCACATAACTTCCATCCCTGCACCCACATAAGCCCCACCTGGGGCCAAATCCAATACCCAATATTCCTGTAAAAATCTACTCCCAGAAAATATTTGCAAAACATATGTGACGAGGGACCAGTATTCAAGATATAGAAAGAACTCCTATGCTGCTACTGCTGCTGCCAAGTTGCTTCAGTTGTGTCCGACTCTGTGCAACCCTGTAGACGGCAGCCCACCAGGCTTCCCCTGTCCCTGGGATTCTCCAGGCAAGAACGCTGGAGCGGGTTGCCATTTCCTTCTCCAATGCATGCAAGTGAAAAGTGAAAGTGAAGTCGCTCAGTCGTGTCTGACTCTTCAAGACCCCATGGACTGCAGCCTACCAGGCTCCTCCATCCATGGGAGGAGCCCGGGAGTTTCCAGGCGAGAGCACTGGAGTGGGGTGACATTGCCTTCTCAGAAGAACTATAACTCAGTAGTAAAAAGACAACCCCACCTAAAGATAGAAGATTTGAACAAACACTTCTCAAAAGAAGACATGTGAATGGCCAATAAGCACATAAAAGAAGATAATCAACATCATTAGTCATCATTAGGAAGTATAAAATAACACATTATACACCCACCACCATGGTGGAAATTGAAAAAGCCTGACAAAGCCACATGCTAATGAGACTGTTAACGGGAACACTCATACGCTGTTGGTAAATGTATAAGACTGTACAACCACCCTGGAAAAAAGTCTAGTGATTTCTTATAAAAACGAAACCTAAACCTCTTCCATGACCCAGCAATTACACTTCTTAGGTATTTACCCAAGAGAAACGAGGATATATGTTCACAAAAAAGACTCATAGGGGAATGTTCCTAGTAGCCTTATTCATAATAACCAAAAACCCAGAAACAGGCCAGCAGATGTACAGACCGTGGCATACCTACATGAGAGCACACTCCTCAGCAACACACAGGGACGAATTTCTGATACGCACGACACAAAATCAAAATCATTATGTGAGTGACAAAAGTATTACGTAAGATAACCTATTGTCTGATCCTATTTATATGGAGTTCTAAAACTGGCAGAGTAATCTATGGTGGGAAAATAATCACAACGGCAGTTGCCTCTAGGGGCTAGGGTAGGGATTGCCTGGGGAGAGAACTTTGTAGTTGCCAGTATTGCTTTATATCTTGATTGGAATCTAGTTTCATTATTAGATGCATTCATTGAAAATTCGAAGAGACAGTTGTTATGAACTTTTCATGGTATATAAACCCCCCCTTTTTTTTTTTTTTTGCTTTCCTGGTGGCTCAGCAGTACAGAATCTGACTGCCAATGCAGGAGATATGGCTTTGATCCCTGGATCGGGATGATGCCCTGGAGAAGGAAATGGCAACCCTCTCCAGTATCTTGCCTGGGAAATCTCATGGACAGGGAAGCCTGGCAGGCTACAGTCCATGGGATCGCAAAGAATTGGACATGACTTACTGACTAAACAACAATGACAACAACAAACCTTCTTTTACCCCAAAGGAAAAAAAATTATAAACAAATACTGAATTCTAGTTAACAACTTGCACATGGAAACGCTGAGGAGGAGGTGTGCCCAATCCATCTCTCCAGCCCTCCTTCTACTTGCCCCACCAAACTGGTTACTGCTGACAGCTGGGCTTCTCCAGCACCAGCAAGCAAGCAAATCACCAGGACAGCCTCATAAGAAGCTCCTTCTGAGTGAGTGCACCTGGGCTGGGGCCCAAGCGTTTGCATCTCTAACAAGCTCCAGGTGATGCTGCTGCCGGTCCTCGGACCACACTTTGAGTAGCAAAGACTTTGAATGTTACCTTCTGACAAAGATAATTCCTATATCGGGATCCACCAAATGAAGGTCGCCCCAGAGGCCTGGCCCACGTCCCAGATCTAAACAAACCTCAGTCGGGCCTCAGTTATTGACACACCTCACCGAGGAAACCTAACATGCACTGGTGGCAATCCTCTAAGACAGCTGGAGCTAGCTTACCTGGCCCGAGAAAAGAGGATCCGCTGGCCTTATAAGGAAACCCTCACCTCATAGCCAGCCATGCTCGGTATCCTTGTTACTGCTTCTAATGCTCGATGAAACCCTTGCCCCAGAATCCTTAGGAAGGGTGCTCCACCCCTTGTGAGGCCATATACTCCCCCAACCCATGGAGTGTCTTCCCTTGAATAAAGGACACTAAAGCTCATTAGGAAATTGTTTTATTTTCGTCACCTGACACTTCCTGCCTCTTCTCTTTTGCCCCCACCGCTCCCCTCTTGCTTGCCTTGCCTTGCCCCCCCGTGATTGGCTCTCTGAGTGCCCATCCATTTCCCACCTTTCCCACCTTCCTCTTCCAGTGGGTGACAACTCCTACTAATGATGATGATGAATGATAGCAACAACAGCCATCTGTGACACTAACTAGGCGCTTGGACTGTGGTGCACACTTGACAAGCATCGCTTTGTGATTAATCCTTTTAACAGCCGTATGAAGTTGATACTAATACTGTTCCCATTTTATAGATGAGGAAACTGAGGTTCAGAGAGGTTACACATTTGCCCCAGGTCCCAAAGTCTTGGTCATCTGTGTGTTTCCTCTGGCTCCAATTACTACCAGCCTCATGGTAACGACTGTTGTGTCTGCATGTGCACACTCACACACCTGTTTTCTCTCTCCACTGACATTGTGTTGTCTTTGAAAGTAGGGACAATAATGCTGTCTGTCTCTCTCCCTCCTCCCCAGCCCCTCACCCTCATCAGCATGCAGGCATGCTAAGCTGCTTCAGTCGTGCCTGACTCTTTGCTACTCTATGGACTGTAACCCACCAGGCTCCTCTGTCCATGAGATTCTCCAGGCAGCAATACTGGAGTGGCTTGCCAAGCCCTCCTCCAGGGGATATTCCCAACCCAGGGGTCGAACCCACGTCTCTTACATCACCTGTGTTGGCAGGCGGGTTCTTTACCTCTACAACCTTCGCCACATCAGGGTCTCTTGTTCAAAATGGAACATGACGCAAGCCTCAGCCCACCTGTCCTGGGGCCACGGATGCCCCACTAGTCCTCCTACAGGGTGCTGGCATGAGCGCCCCCAGCTTGGAGCTCTCCCTGCGGAGGGGGCCTCCCAGGCCACCCCTTCCGGTTCAGCCCATCTCTGTTCCTAGCTCCTTTCAGTCTTCCCTCCCATCCCAGGGTGTCCAGAGCCTAAAGTAGCCAGCCTGGGCCCCCCTCCACCTGCCCTCTGAAGGAGACCCCACCAAAGTCTCCTCTGCTCCCACCCCACACACTACCCCCTGCACCACAGGCTCTGTGAGAGCAGGGAGGGACCAGGCCCCTCCGTGGCAGAAGGGTCTCCAGGGCTGGCCTGAGGTCGGAGCAGAGCTCAGATTGGAGGTCTCCACCCCCTCGAGTAACATTGCCGGCTGCTCAGTGTCTCCATCACCTTCCAGCCTAGACCGGAGGCATCTCCCACGTGGAGCCCTAACCATGCCCCTCAGCTCCCAGCCCTCCCCAGCACCCCCTCCATCCTCCCGCAAGGCCCTGCCTGGTTTCTCTCCTCCCCGCTAAGACCGAGGAGGGAGGAGATTTTACTTCCCAAGACAAGCTCCGCCATGCAGTGTCTCCTCCTAAGAGGTTAAGGCTAATTGCTCTTCCCAGAAGAAAAGCCTCCGAGGTTTTCCTTGTGATGAGGTAGAAGGTTTGAAAATTACATGTTCGAGGCAACATCGGGTGACTATATTAAGTCCAGTTCACAGTCGGACGGCTACTGGGCAACACAAGCGCCACCTGCTGGCCCAAAGCAGAATACCGGAGCGGTCCCGGGCGGGGAGGCCAGCACCGCTACTCCGCGGGGGTGGGGAGTCCTGACGAAGGCACGACGCACACCGGGCTCGGCCTTCCCTTATTGTTCTCATTTTAAAAGCCCCATCTCAACAGTGACGTCTAATTTATCGTGTCCCACGTACACTAATTTTGTAAGTTCCTGGGATGGAAAGACTTAAAAACTGCCAGTCACGAGCACATCAAGTTGCATACATTAAATATCTACAGGTTTTTGTTTATCAATCAGACCTCAATAAAGCAGTTTATTTTTTTAAAGGTACCAGACACACTATACACATTAGGCAACGAAAAGACTGTATTTCTATACACGCATATACAAACACACTGAGACATCTAATTGATGGTGATCTCTGACATTTCCTGTACCAAATTAGATTAGGTGGCCTTTATCCTATGCTGTTCAGAGAAGGCAATGGCACCCCACTCCAGTACTTCTGCCTGGAAAATCCCACGGACGGAGGAGCCTGGTAGGCTGCAGTCCATGGGGTCGCTGAGGGTCGGACAGGACTGAGCAACTTCACTTTCACTTTTCACTTTCCTGCATTGTAGAAGGAAATGGCAACCCACTCCAGTGTTCTTGCCTGGAGAATCCCAGGGACGGAGGAGCCTGGTGGGCTGCTGTCTCGGACACGACTGAAGTGACTTAGCAGCAGCAGCAGCAGCAGCATCCTATGGTGTTAGTTGCCCACTCTTTGCGACCCCATGGACTGTAGCCCACCAGGCTCCTCTACCAATGGGATTTTCCAGACTAGAATACTGGAGTGGGTTACCATTCCCTTCTCCAGGGGATCCTCCCAATCCAGGGATCGAACACGGGTCTCCTGCATTACAGGCAGTCTTTACTGTCTGAGCCACCAGAGATGAAAAGGTGTGACCAAGTCAGTCCAGTCAGTGGTAGGTCCTGAGCTAAGACCTTGCAGACTGGATCCAGGGGATCTTTCTGACCCAGGGATCAAACCCGCGTCTCTTGAGTCTCCTGCATTGGCAAGCAGATTCTTTACCACTGAGCTGCCTGGGAATCCCTTTTATCCTATTAGATTGTCTCATGTTCATCTTTAAACAAATGGCTCTCTCAAACATTATGGTGGGAATGTAAATTAGAAATGATTTTCAGTCTATCAAATGAGAAAAGCACATAGAGTGCAGGAGTCCTGTCACTGGTAATGAACTCAGTGGATGCATCCACACGCCCCAGACCCCCAGGCATGAGCCCTGGAGGGGCAGCACCTGCACTTGGGGAGCGGAGAGGGTAGAGGGTCAGGAGCGACCTTGCCAGTGGGAGTGCTCAGTCAGGGAGTGGTTACAGCACCCTCCAACACTCCAGAGACAGAAAAGTCCAGAAGCATAAAACCACAAATGAGAAGCAAAAAAGAACCACGACATTTCATGGATGCGGACCTTGCCAGTGGGGGTGCTCAGTCAGGGAGTGGTTACAGCACCCTCCAACACTCCAGAGACAGAAAAGTCCAGAAGCATAAAACCACAAATGAGAAGCAAAAAAAAGAACCACGACATTTCATGGATGCTAAGATAAAATGTCGGGGAAGGCAATGGCACCCCACCCCAGTACTCTTGCCTGGAAAATCCCATGGACAGAGGAGCCTGGTAGGCTCCAGTCCATGGGATCGCTAAGAGTCGGACACGACTGAGCAACTTCACTTTTACTTCTCACTTTCATGCATTGGAGAAGGAAATGGCAACCCACTCCAGTATTCTTGCCTGGAGAATCCCAGGGACGGAGGAGCCTGGTGGGCTGCTGTCTATGGGATCACACAGAGTCGGACACGACTGAAGCGACTTAGCAGCAGCAGCAAGATAAAATGTAGTTTTTTAAAAAATGTACTTTTTTTTCATATTTCTTTTCCTCTGAAATCTGAGGCTATTTCACATTCACTGGCAAGTCAATTTATCTGGCAGTTTTTTTCTCCCTTCCTTTTTTTTTTTTTTTTTGGCCGCACCAAGCAGCATGTGGGGATCTTCCAACCAGAGATGGACCCCATGCCCCCTGCAGTGGAAGCCTAGAGTCCTAACCACGGGACCCCCAGGGAATTCCCCATCTTTCTTTGTTTCTTTGAAGACTCTCTTTTAAAAAAATTTTTATTGAGATATAATTGACAAAACTATAAGATATTTAAAGTATACTAAGTATACATATATATTATGAAAGGATTCCCCTTGAAAGATGCTTCTTAAAACTGATGGCATGTTAGACTCAATGAAATATATTATCTATTGAGCCCTGAATATGTTGCAGGCACCATGTTGGTCAATTAGCATTCATTATTATAAACTCATTACAGATGAGAAAAGCACCTCAGAGAAGTTAAGTAACTTTCCCAAGGTCACACAGCTAGCAAGTAGCCGAAGTAGGATTCAAACTCAGGCTTGCTGATCTCCAGCATCCCTGTGCTTCCCACCACGTCGTCCTAACCTCCTTCCTTCTAGATGAAGTGAGGGGGACAAAGTCAAAGCCTCAGGTCTGTAGGTCCTAGATGATCCTCCTGGGTGAGGATTTACTTGGTCAGCTTTACTTGGATCCTCACTATTCCACTCCAAGCCTAGATGCTTAGGAAGCCCTGGTTCATGGCTCACAACTCACCCGGTTCTGGAGCAGCTGCACCGACCTCCCTGGCCTATCTCCACCGCCTGTCCTCCCAAACTCTAATTTTGGGTTTCCTGTTGCCTTCCCAGGCTTACTGGGTACTTTACTGGCCAAACCTACCCCCGCTCCTCCGCCCACCCCAGATTCTGGGGGGAAAGGCTAGAAGAACTCCACGAGGTGGCAGTTTTGGGAAGGACATTAATTACGAGTTGTCTCATCAGACTGGAACTGAGAGGATGAGCAGACCAGGGCTCCCACTTTCAAAACAGCCCATGACAGAAGGTGCCACTGGGAAGGCCTGCAGGGAGTCAGTGGAATTGGAACTCAAACCAGGGTGAAGCAAGGGGACAAGCCCCAAAGAGTTTGAGGGATCCCTCCCTTTTCTCCTCCTCTATGCTGCAGCCGCCCACTCGCCAAAGACCTGACATAACCTGTCCCCACCCTTTCCCCCCCAACCCTTCCCTCATCTCTGGGCTCTGACTTTGCCTGTGGGTTCAATTCCCCCGTGTCAGGCCTTGAAGTTTATGCTTTGTCTCAAGGCTCAGCTGCCTCCAGGCAGTCTTCAGCCCTCCCAGTCCCTCTGGTCCTGCTCCCCTCTGCCAGGACACCCCTCCCTGAGGAGCTCTCCATTATACCACCATGTGGCTTGGTTACTCTCTTTGGCTTGTGGACCAAAAATGCTGCTTGCCATTTCAGTAAACATACTGCCCACCACCACATCCTCAGTCCCTGCAGCTGCCCCCAGCAACGTACACAGAGGGGAATTCAGGATGGAAATAAGAAACTGGTCCCAGATAGCTAAGACGCTTATCAAAGGAAAGATTTCAATAAGCCCCGACACTTGCATCTTCCCATACACAGAAAATCATTAAAATCATAAAGTTGAAATGCCTATTTTTGTGATGAGCAGTAATTTTGTGATATTCAACTATATGTTTGTTTGTTTTCCAGCAAAAACTGTACATCCTGGCTCCTCCCTTATCTCATCAGAATAGTCCCTCAGAGCCAACTATCTGAGAGTCTGTCTCCCGGGCTATAGTTCTCAGGAAGGTCCTTGAATAAAACATAATTCTTAAAAAAAAAAACAACACACATAATTCCCAACTTTTAGTTTGTCCATTTTTTTAGCTAACCAATAGTTGTGCCTACAATAGATGGACACTGTCCTTAGTGCTAGAGTGGCAAGACACCACAGAGGGGACACGGAGTAGAATCAAACACAGTAGAGGGCAAGTGTTCCAGCAGCAGCCCCGAGAGAGTGCCGGCTCCTGGGAGAGGGCAGTGGGCAACTCCTCCCTATTCTGTGGTCTCAGTGACATCAACTTGGCATTGGAAATTGGCTCTGCTGGGAAGATTTATGCCACAGAAATCTAAAAACCAGGACTTTTCTTTTCCTAAATAGTAATTTATTAAAAATGAACTAGTGGGCTTCCCTGGTGGGTCAGTGGTAAAGAATCCACCTGCCAAGGCAGGAGACCCAGGTTCAATCTCTGATCTGGGAAGATCCCACGTGCCGCAGAGCAGCTAAGCCCCTGTGCCACAACTGTGCGGCCACGTGCCACAGCTGCTGAAGCTGGGGTGCCCTCGAGCCCTGTGCTCTGCAACAAGAAAAGCCACTACAATGAGAAGCCCACTCACTGCCAGAGAGTAGCCCCCCCACCACCACTCTCCTCCATAACTAGAGAAAAGTCCGTGCAGCAATGAAGACCCAGCACAGCCAAAAATAAATAAGTAATTTTTTTTCCCCTAAGATGGACAGGCAGGCCACTGTGGGAGGAGCATGATGAGGTCTGTGGGTCTGGGGAGAGCCACTGGTTTGGGTTCCCCTAAAAACAGATCCTGAGACAAGGACTTAGCAATAAGTGGTTTCCTTGGAAGGTAATCTCAGGGGACAACAGTGGTGAGGCAGGGAAGGGAAGGAACTTGTTTAAGGAGGTATTACATTTTTAAATATGGGCAACCAGCGCTCAATCTGGGGATGGCAGGCAGTGAGGAACAGAACTTCAGTCAGCCACTAAGGGTCGAGGAAGCTGGGGCATTTATCCCCGCTGTGAGTCTTTGAAGGCCTTCACTCCCTGGGTTCTTGGACCCCACATGCTCCTGTCTCCCTGACACTATAAGTCCCTTGGGATTGAGACTCTGCTATTCTGTCTAGTGAGGTCCTTGAGACCCATTCAGGAAAGCCATTAGACCAAAACTATTTCTACAACAGGCTTCCCTGATGGTAAAGAATCTGCCTGAGAATGCAGGAGACCCAGGTGTGATCCCATTTCTTTCTCCAGGGGATCCAAGTCAGAAAGATCCCCTGGAGAAAGAAATGGCAACCCACAATATTCTCGCCTGGGAAATCTCATGGACAGAGGAGCCTGATGAGCAACAGTCCTTGGGGTCACAAAGAGTTGGACACGACTGAACAACTAACACTTTCACTTTCATATTCCTACAACAACACTGAGACATTAGTATTTTGCCTTCTCATTCTCTCATGAGTCTGCAGTACAATTTTCCAGAGGCCACATGGCATGTAATATTACAGTAGTTTGCATGCAGAAGCAAACACAAGAGTCCAAGCTGTTCTTTTAAGCCAAACATTAAAGAGATTTGTAAAAAATGTAAAAAAAAAGTACTGATCATCTCACTTTTTTGTTTTGAAAGATACAAGTTTTAAAGGTGAGGTTTTTATATTGGTATTTCACATCTGAAAGACAACATCAAATTAGACTTTAAGTTTTCGAGTTGGAATTTCTCAAACTGGGTCCTGGGAGATTTTCTTTAAAATCTGTGAAAACATGTTTCTTTTAAATGAAATTATTGCTCTTGGTGAGTTAGCCTGTTTTCCTGAAAACTGTCCAATCTGTAGGTTTCCCCAAATGAAAAAGGGTTTTTTTTAATATAATAATTATAAGAGTAGCACTTGCTTCAGGTTAAAAAAAAAATCACATAATGCAAACGGTCTAAGGAGGAAGTTGTGAGGAGGGAAACACTAAAGAAAGAAGGGCTGCAGCAGGGGTGGCTGGGTGTGGGGAGTGAGGGGAGCCCTCGTGGTCCTGGGGTGGAATGGAAATCCTACTGGTTTATGGAAACAAAGCTGGTGGGGTGTGGGGAGGGAACCCTCTTGCAGGCAGACCCCTGCTTAGAGCCCCAGAGCCTGGGCAGGAGCCGCTAGTTTGGCCATCCACATAGTTCCTTGTCCCTCAAGGCCAGGGGCCCCCAGAATTCCCCCTTGGCTCCCAGTGTTACCAAACCAAGCTCAGGTCACGTGTAAACCACACATGTGTTCTGGCACCTGCCGGAGGCCATACAGGAGGTAAAGCAGAAGCTGAGAGCGTCATGTTCCTGCTCTTGGCTCTGTCCTTCCATAAGCCTCCCCGCCCTGCACACAAGCTTGCAGAAACTCCTGGGCCCTCTCTGGATGGACGGCCTGAGTCCCTAGGGTGCCGGGGAGGGGTCTATATCACTCTGTCCTCTCAGCCCCTCAGGGCCCAGCCACAGAGCCAACCCCTTCCCCACACAGCCTTTGTCCACAGAGCAGAGTCAGAAGACTCACAGGGTCTGTTTTCTGCCTAAATAACTGAAGGTCTAGGCAGAGACCCCAAGGCCCTGGAGGCCTTGAGCCTGGGAAGCCATCAGGCTCGTGGCTGGAGTACCTCAGAGGGCTGCTCTAACCCCAGGGTTGAGGCCACCCTATGACATCTAGGGCAGCTGCTCCACAGGCCCACCAGACCCTTATACAAGCCTGCTCGCAACAGGTGAGGCAAGTCGGCTTAACAACACTGAAAAAACCCAGACCCTGTAAACCCAAGTTCCTCTGCTGAGTTTCTGATCAACCTCTCTATCCAAAGCTTTATTCCCTTTCTTGTCTCCCGCCCCTATTCCCCTCAGGACTGAGGAGAATCAGCAAAGCGGGATCGAAACTTAGCAGAACCCTGAGGGGCCCTCCCAGGTCCAACAGCCCCTGTTTCTCATTTGTAGAAAAAGGCTTTCATCTCCTAGACCTTCCCTGAGTTCCAAAGAGCAGCTTCAACTAGTCACTAATTAGGGAAGTGAGAGAATGAGGAAGCCAAGGAAAGGCGGTCAAGAAACAATACTGGAGAAATAAAAGGGTCCTAGTTTCTCCTCAAGGGATGTACATAATAATCTGATAAAGATTTCTGAGCACTACCGCAGAGGGCTGCTCCAACCCCAGGGCTGATGACACCCTATGACATCTAAGCTAAGAAAGAAAGCTGAGCGCCAAAGAGTTGATGCTTTAGAACTGTGGTGTTGGAAAAGATTCTTGAGAGTCCCTTGGACTGTAAGGAGATCCAACCAGTCCATCCTAAAGGAAATCAGTCCTGAATATTCATTGGAAGGACTGATGCTGAAGCTCCAATACTTTGGCCACCTGATGCAAAGAGCCGACCATGGAAAAGACCCACCCCGACCCATTGGAAAAGACCCTGATTCGGGGAAAGACTGAAGGTGGGAGGAGAAGGGGATGACAGAGGATGAGATGGTTGGACGGCATCACTGACTCAGTGGACATGAGTTTGATCAAGCTCCGGGAGTTGGTGATGGACAGGGAAGCCTGGCATGCTGCAGTCCATGGGGTCACAAAGAGTCGGACACGACTGAGTGACTGAACTGAACTGAACAGATTTCTGAGTTGCTCTGCACGAACTAAGGCCCCACCAAGATGGGGGATGGAACTACATGCTGAGACCCTGGACTGGCTGGAAGCAGAAGGCTGATGACTGAGATTCCTGGAACACCGCCCTGTTACATCACCCACCACCCAATCAGAAGAGAGTCACACATTGCAGCCCTCACCCCAAATGTTGCCTTTAAAAACTTTACCCTGAAAATCCTCAGGGACTTTGGGTCTTTTGAACACTAGCTGCCCATTCTCCTTACTTAGCCCTTGCACTCAAATTTTCTCTGCTCTAAATTCTGACATTTCAGTTTGTTTGGCCTTGAGGCAGGAGATAGGTAGACCCCAGGCTGAAGAGTTTTCCCTCTGTGGACAGAAAGTCCATAAAAGCAGGATGGTGGAGGAGGCTGGCTTCTGCCCAGGTAGATATGAGATAAAAGACCACATATTCTTCATTCTCGAAGTCAAGGAGACCTCACCAGCTACACTTGTGCAGAAAGGCTCCTTGGAGGTCCAAAAGGGAGGGGGTGTCACCTCACAGTGAGTGGTGTCAACTACGCATAAGCCTCTTCACTAGGCTAAGAGATTAATGACTAAGAGATGAGCATGCACACAGGAGTATCCTGAGCTATACCAAACACTGACTCTGCTGCTGCTGCTGCTAAGTCGCTTCAGTCGTGTCCGACTCTGTGCAACCCCATAGACAGCAGCCCACCAGGCTCCCCCGTCGCTGGGATTCTCCAGGCAAGAACACTGGAGTGGGATACATCAATTTACTGGAATGCCTTCATTTCATGGCATTCTCCAATGCATGAAAGTGAAAAGTGAAAGTGAAGTCGCTCAGTCATGTCTGACTCTTAGCGACCCCACGTTCTGCAGCCTACAGGCTCCTCCATCCATGGGATTTTCCAGGCAAGAGTACTGGAGTGAGGTGCCATTGCCTTCTCCAACACTGACTCAGAAGAGGCAAATCAGAATGACTTGTCAAAGGAAACCCCATAGAAATGTCCTGTAAAAGTGATTCAAACCACCGCGAGGGTGCAACTCAGCTGCCCATGTGTCTATCCACACAGCCTGTACTATTTTTCCTCCAAACAAACATTTACTTGTTTCTCTACTTTCCGTCTTTGTGGGAATTCTTTTTCACGCAAAGCCGAAGAGCCAGAGTCTTGTCACTGACCACTGGTCTAGTGGCTATATAGAATTCGGTGTTCTCACCGCCAAAATCCAGCCTCAATCTTTGGCCGGGAACCAAAGCCAAGCTTCAAGCCCTTACAGGCCGAGATCAGCCTCACTGAGTGCTGGGCACACAAACTTGAGTTCCCTAAGGATGCTGTGCGTTCTAAGTCGTGTCAGTCACGTCTGACAAAAAGAATCTGCCTACCAATGCAGGAGTCAGGGGTTCAGGGGATATCTTCTCCAGGAAAATCACATAACGCGGAGCAACTAAGCTCTTGTGTCATAACTGCTGGGCCCATGCTCTAGAGCCCTTGAGCTGCAGCTACGGAAGCCTGTTTCCCTAGAGTCCACGCAACAAGAGAAGCCTGTGCACCTCAGTGGAGAGTCGCCCCCACTCACCACAATCACAGAAAGCCTACACGCAACAGTGAAGACCCAGCAGAGCCAATAAAAGTAAATAAACCTTTAAACAACAAAAACTAGAGGAAAACAAACAGAAGTCTATTAACATGTGTATCCTGCACGTACATGGGAGCTCTCAGCGTTAAGTAACTCACAAGAGTGGTGAGAACTTGGGCTTGTATAGTATCTTAACAAAAGAACAATAAACTTTTAGAGAAATGATAAGACACAGGAAAGGGAACTTGGAGGGTATAGAGTAGAAAATTGTGGGAAAGCAAACATATGGGGAAGCCAGTGGTAGCTAAGGGCTAGTTTTAGCAAGGCCTGTGCTTAGATTCAGAGAAGGCAATGGCACCCCACTCCAGTACTCTTGCCTAGAAAATCCCATGGATGGAGAAGCCTGGTGGGCTGCAGTCCATGGGGTCGCAAAGAGTCAGACACGACTGAGCGACTTCACTTTCACTTATCACTTTCTTGCATTGGAGAAGAAAGTGGCAACCCACTCCAGTGTTTTTGCCTGGAGAATCCCAGGGATGGGGGAGCCTGGTGGGCTGCCATCTATGGGGTCGCACAGAGTCGGACACGACTGAAGCAACTTAGCAGCAGCAGCACCAGTGTTTAAATTCCTCTGATGTTGTCTCTGGGCTTGAGAGGATCTAGAGCTGTCGCCAGAGATTAATTTCTGGACTTCCTGGTAGAGAGCAGAATTTACAAACGATACATCAATTTATAAATTTATGTTCTGCTTTTAGGCAAGTAGGAGAAAGGAAGAGAGCTTTTTTGTATCTGCTTCTCAACAGCCTTCAGTTCAAAATAATCCTGTGCTGAAGTGGCATATTTTTGGAGTGTCATTAGGGGCTACCCACCATGATGGGCTGCCAATGAAAGGAGACTCAAGACAGAAGAAAGGAGAGGAGGAATTTCTTATCTCTTGGAGGTTCACACCCTGGCATCCTCATCTGTAAACCCGGGCCATCGATCTCCAAGGGTCACCGAGGAGGGGAAATGAGATTGTGTGCATCTACATCCTTGACGTGTAGACATTAGCCGAATCAGAATATAGGAATATTACAAAGTTCTTTCTTATATCCTAACAAACTCTTTCTCCTGTTAATGATGCGGTCTTAATCTAATGTTTTTCAAAGTGTGGCCCATCACCCTGCTTGGACTACTTATTGGATTCTACCCGTAATGTGCCACGGACAGATTCCCAATTGTCTTTGCTCCTCTTAGATCCACTCAATCACAATCTTGGGGGACAGAACCCTAGACTGTGCATCTTTGACAAACTCCCTAAACAATTCTTGGACATAGCAATTTGCCTACCACTGGTAAAGTGAATGAACCACTGCTTCTGGTGATTAGAGAGACCTGGGTGCAAATCTCAGTTTGGCCACTAACTTAAGGTTTCTATGCCTTAGTTTCCTGGTTTTTAAAATGAGGATCATAATACTATATGTGACAGTCAAATGCAAGGAAATTGCTTAAGACTGGGGCCAGTACAAAGTAAGTGTCAAGAGGTGTTAGCCTTTGTTTTTCTCCTGTTAAATGTTGCTTCTGCTGCCCCTCTGTGGCACAGACCATGGCCCCAACCATCCTGGGAACAGGCCAGCTGGAACCTGTGGTGAGTGAGTGAAAGATGCTTAGTCGTGTCCGACTCTTTGCAACCCTATGGACTATACAGTCCATGGCATTCTCCAGGCCAGAATACTGGAGTGGATAGCCTTTCCCTTCTCCAGGGGATCTTCCCAACCCAGGGATCAAACCCAGGTCTCTGGCATTGCAGGCGGATTATTTACCAGCTGAACCACAAGGGAAGCCCAGAACCTGTCCGGAGCAGTGCAAACCAGAGTGAGGAGGATGGAGGCTTGAGTTTTGCTCCTTCTCCCTTCAAACTGGGAAACACTGTAAGGATACATCTGGCCACTGGAGGGCAACATCCATCTAGCTAATTTAAGCAACCGCTTTCTCAAAAAGCAGCTTTCTGGTGGTTATGTGGGGAAGATGGTGGACCCTGGGTTAGACGCCTCACCTGAAGCTTTCATGTAAAATTTCCTCCTTTAGTCAGCCCTTAGATGTGTCCTAAACCTGTGAAGAGAGGTTTTGCGTAAAGAACCGTGCTTTCCCATTGCCTTGGATTATAAAGTAAGAATTTTGATCCTAAACTTGGGGTCTCTCATAGGTGCCCAGTGACAGTCTTCTGAGTGTCCACGTGCCTGACCACCAGGACTCTGCACTCCACCCCCGGCACACAAATAGCTCTCTATTTTCTAAGCCTCAGCTGCTGCACATGAAGAAGCACAGAGACTCTTGGTATTCCCTGGGCAAGGTGGCAGCAGGGTACCTTCTGCAACCAGTGGGTCAGAGTGTTCCAGTGTGGTGTGAGGACCAGGCGTGGGGCCCCTGGTCACCCATCTCAAGGGTCTCAGAAGTCACTCTCCAAAGCATGTCCTCGAGAATGGTCTGGGTCTCACTTTGGGTTACCCCCAAAGCAAGCTCCAGATGATGGTGTGCTATGGACTTGCAGACTGAGGTGGGAGAGCCTGGTTGAAAATAAGTCCATCCAGAGAAAGCAGGTCCTGATGGCAGCTTGCGAGCCCCTGCCTCAGGCACTGCTTCTGGACACTTCAGTTATCCAGGCCAGTTAATCACCCTCTGGCCTTACGAGCTTGAACTGGGCTTTGTGGTTCTTGCCCTAGAAGGCTCCCAATCAAATATACAACCTACTGAGCGGGTGATGCTAGTGGTCAAGAACCCACCTGCCAATGCAGGAGATGTAAGGGATGCTGATTTGACCCCTGGGTCAGGAAGATCCCCTGGAGGAGGGCATGGCAACCCACTCCAGTATTCTTGCCTGGAGAATCCCCATGGACAGAGGAGCCTGGTGGGCTATAGTCCATGGGGTCTCCACGAGTCAGACACGACTGAAGCAACTTAGCACGCATGCATGAGCACCCCCCTCACATGACGCGGGGTTGAGTACATGCATGAGATATCCCATCTAATCTTCTCAAGCTGACTGTGTGAAACCAAAATATCCTTCCCTCTCTTTCTTTCCCACCCCGCACCTCCTCCCACCCAGGTGGGCTCCAAGCTTGGCTGGACGGTAGACAGAGCTCTGGGCTGAGTCAGGAGACCTGAGTTCTCACTCAAGCTCTACCTCAACTACCCCTGCGACCCTAGCAGTGCAACCAGTGCTCCCAGGCCTTGATTCCCTCCTCTGCCAAATGAAAGGTTTTCCAACACTAACATTCTATGGATATTTTCCTCCATCCCATATTTAGCCAGTCACCGAGGCCCATTTAAGTTCCCTCAGGCACCTCACCCACCCCTTCCGCATTTCATTACCTTCATAAGGAGAATGAATGCCTTCTCCCTTTCGTCCTCAAACTGCTGCTTTCACCATGGGGTCTAAATTTAGAACTATAAAGAAATTTTGCAGTGAGGAGAGCCTGAGGGATACCCCTCCCCCTGAAAGTTCTGGAGAGACAAAGGGACATCTCCACTAATTCTGATCCTCAGAATAAGTCCCAAATGATCCTCTGCCTGGGGGTTTCCTCAGACAACCTAGAGTCCATCCCACTACCTCCATATAAAGTGTACATCTTTTTGTACTGGTTAAGACTTTCACTGCAAGTGTCCAAAGCCCATCTGAGCTAACTTGCATTAGAAAAGGAAAATGTGTCACTACAGACAGGATCCAGTTCATTCCACTCCCAGGCTTGGGGTTGGGTCTCTCCTCTGCGGAGGCAAGGCTTTATTTTGTCTTGTTAAAGACCAGCTTTTCATGCTTCTCCTGCAATTGGCAGATGTGAGCACAAGCAGCTTCTGAGTTTCCAAGTTATTAGTCCAACCCAAGATCAGATCAGCCCTTTGAAGCTGCTTCACTACTCTGTTCACTCATACTAAGCTGAGGACCTTCTTGGTCTCCTTTTCAGGGTATCTCCCACATCTTGTGTTTTTTTTTTAGACCCACTTTCAGGGTTTTACATGCATTCTCATAAAACATAATCTTAGAAAATTACTCTCATTGCCTGTTGAGATCTTTTGTGATCCTAATTCTCCTGTTTACCTTATAGGCTTCATAACACCTGTGGGTTTGATGAGTCCAAGTCAGTAGGAGCCTGAACAAGACATGACCAAGAACCAGTGCTTACAGCCTACAACGACCTCCCAGAAGTCGTCAGATTCATAAGCCAGCACACTCTGGATACACTTTTTGTTTACACAGCCACTGAGCCCTGCAGTGGAACTCTCCCACCAAGAACAGAGGAGATGCTGCTTGTCTGAACTTCAGCAAGGACTGAAACATCTCTATATTGCTGGTACCAACCCCAAAAGAAGATGTTAGTCAAGCAGCATCTGCTATTCATGGAACTGGGCTGTGCCCAGGGATGACTGTATATTTTTACAAGTGTTCACAAACCATCTTTCAAATATCTTACTTCCAGAAGCCAGCTTCCTAGGTATTAAATGTTTGCAAAATCTCTCCTGCACTTTCTGTTGGAAAAGTAGGACTCATGAAGATGGCTAAGAAAAATATAATTAGAAATGGAAGATGCTAGAGAGGGGTGATAAGAAAGCAAATGTCAATCAGTGATAAGAACGGGTGTTTACATTTGCTGTGATCTCTTGGCTTTCCAAATTGGAGAATAGGTTTAGGATGAACCTTTGTGAGACATCTCTATATTGCTCTTTCTGGAGAGTCTGGTACCAACCCCAGTGAATCTTTGAACCCCTGGTACCAATCTCCAATGAATCTTTCTTTTGTTGTCTCATCAAAAATAGAACCCAGAAGGTTTGGGGGAGTTGACAGGTAATCTGTTTTGTGGGCCATATTTCATTGGATCTAAAATACAATCAGATTCATAAGATGCTCCAGGATTTTATAAATATCAAGAAAACATGTAGCCAACTAAACTGTGACACAATGCTTTATCATTTTACTTTTATTATAAACTTATTTATGTTTACTATATGTAGTTACTGATGGCCTTCCCTGGTGGCTCAGTGGTACGGAATCTGCCTGCCGACTCAGTCAGATAGATATCCAAAAGTAACATTACAATGGTTGCCCAAAGAGAACCCCAAGTTCAGTTCAAACTTGTTTTGATTGGTGATGGTGACACTGGGAAAACTACATTTGTGAAACATCATCTGACTGGTGAATCTGAGAAGTATGTAGCTACCTTGAGTGTTGAGTCCCATCCCCCGTGTTCATACCAACAGAGGATCTACCTATTAAGTTCAATCGGGATACAGCTGGTCAGGAGAAATTTGGTGGACGAAGAGATGGCTATGATAACCAAGATCAATGTCTCATTAGAACGTTTCACGTAACATCAGGAGTTACTTACAAGAACACGCCTAACAGGCACAGAGATCTGGTACGAGTGTGTGAGAACAACCTCCATCATATTGTGTAGCAACAAAGTAGATATTAAGGACGGAAAGATTAAGGCAAAGTCAATTGTCTTTCACCAAAAGGAGAATCTTCAGTATTATGACATTTCTGCCAAAAGCAGGCAGAAAAGCTTTGAAAAGTCCTCGCTCTGGCTTGCTAGAAAGCTGATTGGAGGCCCTAACTTGGAGTTTGTCATCATGCCCACTCTCACCCGCCAGAGGTGGTCATGGACCCGGCTTGGCAGTGCATCTAGAGGTTGCTCAGACAGCTCCTTTCCTGGATGAAAATGATGAAAGCTGAGCCCAGCGTCAGAAGTCTAGTTTTACAGGCAACTGTCCTGTGATGTCAGTGCAGCCTGCCACTTCACTATATATCTAAGCAGAACATGTGCTTACTCTTTGGATGCTGAAGGAGATGGATGGGCTTCAGAGTGAAAGTGGCAGTTTAAAAAAACTTCATTTTTCAGACCTGAATATTTAGGTGTTTTTGGAATACAGTTGCTTCCGCCTTGAGTTTCAAATATAAGACTGCTACAGTCACATGACAATACTGAGCGGTGGAATCCTGTTTGTTACTGCCACTCGCTTTCCTGTTTGTTTAGAATCAGAAAAAAGTTGTATTTCAAATATCTATTTTTAAAAAAAGAATTTGCCTGCCAATGCAGGAGACATGGGCTCCATCTCTGAGTCAGGAAGATCCCCTGGAGAAGGTTAATGACAACCCACTCCAGCCTGGGAAACCCCATGGACAGAGAAGCCTGGCGGGCTACAGTCCATGGGGTTGCAGAGTCAGCCACGACGTAGAGACTACACAACAACAACGTAGTTATTTAAAAAGCTCTTTTAGTCTTTAAACATGTTTATCATCTGTCACTTTTGTGCAGAGGTGAGCAAAACAAATTTGCTAAAACTTCCTCAAATGCAAAGTCTAGCTCCTCTGAACTCCTTGCCAGAGTCTTCCAGTGGATTTTCCACACACCATTTTAATCCATAGCATTTAATAGCACAGCTTTTGATGAGAGAGCTCCACTAGCACCTCCAGATTGTCTTTCTGTATACCCATTCTGCAGGCTTTGATCCCGGTGCTTGATCTTACTAGAAGGTGGCAATGGAAGTCTGAGATAAAACCAGGACTCACTTTCCTACTTCTAAAGAGCAGGCCATGACTGGAGGTCATGACTGCCACCTGGCCAACAGTAGCTAGGACACTATTAATTCCAAAGTGAGATCGGTTGTAAGTTGAATCCAAATCTCAGAGATAAAATTGATGATGAACTGAGGTAGCCCTCACTTATGGGTTATCTGTCCCACCCAGCCTGACCAATACCACAAGTCTCATCCGCGGGCTGGTAGGCATCACCGCGTCAGACCAGGCCAGGCTGGGCCAACCAGGTCCTGCAAACGAGGGACAGGGACTGGCCTCCTGTTAGAGGAAAACACGAGGGCATGTGGGATTGGCCTTTCCCACCATGGGGGTCATGACCAGAGAAAGCTAGGCCCAGGAGAGGAGTGAAGCCCCCACAGAGAGGGGCTGAGATAGGGCAGGCTCACTGCTTATCCAGGGCTTCCTAGGGCCTGTGGCAGGTCCCAACCTGAGGCTGGGCTGCCACCTGGGTCCTGGGTTCGGGAGACACCCTGAAGTCTCATCTTCCCTTCATCTCTAAGCTGGCAAGGTATCCAATAACTAGCCAAAGGTCCCACAGCAGCACCTGAGCTGTCTCAGACGGGGACTCTCCCACCTCTCTTGGAGCCTCGAAAACCTTGATGGTCACAAAGTGGCCCCTAGAGCTTTCGTTTAGCTGAAGGACTCCATCCCACCATGTCTGGGTATCCCGTAAACCCTGGGCCCTCTCGGCCTCGACGTGGGCTTCCAGCTCCATATCCAGGCTTCCCCAGCGTCAGGTGTGGAAAGAGGCCCTCTCCAGCACCACCCTGCAGGGCAGCGCATGTGGACGAGGCCCTTCCGTGGTTCTGGGGGCAGTGCTGCTGCTTAGTTACCTCTCTTCTGTCCCCCTAAGTTTGGCCTGGTCTGGGGGCAAGGGAACAGCCTGTGACCTTGGGGGACTCTCGTCCATGTGAGGTCACCTACCCCATTAGGTGATAAGCCCACAGCCTTCAGCCCCTCAGCCAGTGCCACTAACCAGCAACCACCCCTCAACCGCCCCCACTGGGCATAGTCATTCTGGCCCTTTGGAGGTTTCATCTGAAACCTCCATCTCCCTCCTCTGCAGACTGGCAATTTTAGGGTTAGGGGTTCTGGTTAGCACTTGTGGCAGCCTCCCCTGAGCTGACGGTTTGCAAGTTTAGGCCTCTGAAGCTGGGGTGGTTGAGCCAGAGCCTCAAGCCTACAACACAAGTCGCTGATATCAGGGTGGGGGGCGTTGGGGTGGGGGCAGCCAGCCTGTCCTGAGGCCTGGATGATGAAGCAAGCGTTCGTTTCCTATTGCTGCAGTAACAAACTATCGCACATGTAGTGCCTTAAAACACGAATTTATTATCTTCTCAGTTCAGAAACCTAAAATGGGTCAGCAGGGCAGCATTCCCACTGAGGCTCTAAGTGGGGCTTCCATCTCCTTGCCTGTTCCAGCTTCTAGAAGACAGTGCGTTCCTTGGCTTGTGGCCTCATGTCATTCCAACCTCTACCTCCGTCGTCACATCTCTGATACTGCTGCCTGCCTCTTCGTCAAAGCCCACCCAGATAATCCAGAATAGTGTCTCCATTAAGGACTTTAACTCAGTTACAGCTGCAAAGTCCCGTTTGCCATGTAAAGTAACAGTGACAGGATCCAAGGGATTAGGACACGGACATCTCGTGAGGACCATTATTCAGCCCATCACAGAGCTCAAAGAGGACTCCTCTGTGGTATTTTCCTAAATATATATATGTGTTATCACTTGAACCTCTGACGCCAAAAGCCAGCAAGGAGTAGCTAAAGGACTTGAAATCGCCTCTTTAGAAATAACTAAACAGATGAAGTATTCATAAATCAAACTCTTGGTATTAATACATTGGTGGTGTTCAGCTGTTTTGTATGCATCATGACAAAGAGTGGGTTAAGGAGACTGAACACATAAAAGAACCCAGCATATAATAGCTTTGTGATTTTTCATCTGCAATGTGCAACTGAAATGAGACGTGTAATTTCAATTTTGGAGGTCTAAGAAAACTGTTAGTAAACAGCTTTGAACTGCTCCAGGGAACCTGCTTTACTGCATTTATAATATTTCAATTGCTTTGTGCTGAGTGAAACTCTGCAGCTTGGATTTGAATCTGCCTGGGTTGTGAGTCTGATGTCTTGAAAAGAGTGATTAAAACTTGCTCATACATTTAAAATATTTATAGGGATTTAACAAAGTTTGCAAACGGGGTTGTTCTGGAGGATTAAATCTGTTTAAATGTATGAATGATGAAGACATGGAAGAGTGTTTTTATTTTTACAGAAAAATTACATTATCAATAAAACAAGATGTCCATGATGCACTTAAAAGCTTGAGAAATGAAATTTTAAGATTTTACCTCTAATGGATTGAAAATTATAGTCGTTTGCACACATATAAGTACCCTGGAACACTGAGAAACTCAAACCCTTGAAGACTGTGGAATAACTCTATCAACACACCTTGTTCAAATGACTCTTACACATTCTTTTAAAGATTGATCATACCTCTGGAAATTGAGGGGGATTTTGTGGCATTTTGTTTAATATTGTGGCCATGATGCACAGCATGTGGGATCTTAGTTCCTTGACCAAGGGTCGAACCCACATCCCCTGCAGTGGAAGCTTGGAGTCTTAACTACTAGACCACCAGGAAGTCCCTAAAAATTGCGGCTTATTAATGCACTTACACCCTCAGTTTAGGAAACTTTCCGGTTGGAACAAATTCCTTCTCCTCAACTCTTAAACCACAGTCTTCCCCACCAAGCTGCCGTCACAGACCTACCTTGAGCAGGTATGGCTTTCTGCCAGCCAGTGGGAAAACCTGCATATCATGGTTCCAAAGCAAAAGCCACCCTCTCCCCATTTCTTTTTTCTTTTTCTTTTTTTCCCGGGATGGTTTTCAAAATTTTAATTGGCTATGATTTCGTTTTTTTTTTTTTTCTAATTTAAAGGAGGACTTCCGGTTAAGATGGCGAAGGATTAGGACGGGGAATACGCTTTCTCCTCCACAAATTCATCAATGGGACATCTGGGCGCCGAGTAAATACCACAAACAGCTTCGGAGTGCTGGCGGAGGACGTCGGACACCCAGAAAAGCAACTCACTGCCTTCTAAAGGAGGTAGGAAAGAATATAGAAGCCAGAGAGAGACAAAGAGGGAGGGGGCGGACCTCTGTCCGGGGAAGGGAGTCTTAAAAAGAGAAGTTTCCAAACACCAGGAAACACTCTCCCTGCGGAATCTGCGCCAAACCTGGGAAACACGGAGACTATCATAACAGGGAGGAGAACAGTTGAGCAATTAGAACCCACAGACTGCGGGCCCTGCGGTAACTTCCGCAGCGGAAAAGCACCGCTACAAACGCCCGCATCTGCCATTGGGGAGCCGGGGCTTGGCAGGGAGACGCCTTGGCCGTTCCCACGCGGGACGCTCCGCTGCCGGCGCTCCCCAGAGGGACGCTCCCCCGCGGGACTCTCCCCCACTGGACGCTCCCCCGCCGGCCACTCCCGTGCAGGCGTGCCCCCGCCCGCTGTGCCGGCGGCTCCCACGAGGGCCACCCCATCCCCTCCCCCCACCCGCCCGCCCCGCCATTCCCGTCGCCGACCCCTCCCCCTCTGCGGGCCTCAGCGCAGACTTCGTTCGCCTGATTGTCTGGAGTGCTGCCTAACTGGAGTAGTTTGGGCCGGCAATCCAGATTGTGCAGCGCCGACCACACGAGTGACGGGCCTTGGCCCAGAACACCGCCGAACCGAGCACAGAACAAAGAACTATACAGACCAACCACAGAGAAAGGGGCCTATAGATCTTGAGAAATTTAAGCCGGAACAAGGAACTAGCTGAAAATGAACTGAACCCACAACAATAATAGAGAAACTCTTATATATATTGTTACTATTTTTACCATCATTATTTCCTTTTTTTTTCTTTTCTTTTTTTAATATATATATATTTTTTAAATTTGTATTATTTTTTAATTGGAAAAAGGAAAACAAAAATTTTTTTTTCCCTTTTAATTTTTTTGTTGTTGTTGTTTGCTTTGTTTCTTTTTATTTTTTTATTATTATTTTTTTTTATCCTCTAGTACTTCTTTAATCTCCACGTTTAGATATAACTTTTGCGACCCTGTTTTGTTTTTTTTTTTCTTTTTTCCTTTTTGTCCTTTGCTTTTTTCCTTTCCTTTTTTCTTTTCTTTACTGATTACTGACTAGATCTGTTTCTCTCCTTCACACTCCCTCCTTTTATCCTCCTGACCACCTCTGTCTCCTTCCTCCCTTTTTCCTTCTATGTATAATTCCGTGAACATCTCTGAGCAGTCCAGTTGTGGAATGCATTATAGAAGAAGAAGTTTTTGAGACTACTGTAAAAATAAGACCAATAACTGGAACCAGGAGGCTTAAGTCCATACCCTGATCCCACGAAACACTAATTGACAGGAGCTCATTAAAAGCCTTCATACCTACTCTGAAACCAAGCATCACACAAAGACCAGCAAGTTCCACAACAAGACATACCAAGCAAATTCTCCAGAAAAACAAGAACACAGCCTGAGCTCCAATACACAGGCTACACAAAGCGACCCCAAAATCATAGACATCTCATAACTCACTACTAGACACTCCACTGCACCCCAGAGAAAAGAAATCCAGCTCCACCCACCAGAACACCGATACAAGCTTCCATAAACAAGAAACCCTCGACAAGCCACCGGTACAAACCCACATATAGTGCAGAAACGCCACAATAAAGAGAACTCCACAGACTACCAGAATACAGTAAAGACGCCCCAAACTTAGCAATTTAAACAAGATGAAAAGACAGAAGAATTCCCAGCAGGTAAAGGAACAGGATAAAAGCCCACCAAACCAAACAAAAGAGGAAGAAATAGCGAACCTACCTGATAAAGAATTCCGAATAATGATAGTAAAATTAATCCAAAATCTGGAAAGCAAAATGGAATCATGGATAAATAGTCTGGAGAAAAGCATTGAGAAGATGCAAGAAAGATTTAACAAGGACCTAGAAGAAATAAAAAAGAATCAACATATAATGAATAATGCAATAAATGAGATCCAAAACACTCTGGAGGCAACAAATAGTAGAATAACAGAGGCAGAAGATAGAATTAGCGAATTAGAAGATAGAATGGCAGAATTAAAGGAATCAGAGGAGAAAAAAGAAAATCGAATTAAAAGAAATGAGGACAATCTCAGAGACCTCCAGGACAATATTAAACGTTACAATATTCGAATCATAGGAGTCCCAGAAGAAGAAGACAAAAAGAAAGACCATGAGAAGATACTAGAGGAGATAATAGTTGAAAACTTCCCTAAAATGGGGAAGGAAATAATCACTCAAGTCCAAGAAACCCAGAGAGTCCCAAATAGGATAAACCCAAGACGAAACACCCCAAGACGCATATTAATCAAATTAACAAAGATCAAACACAAAGAACAAATATTAAAAGCAGCAAGGGAAAAACAACAAATAACACACAAGGGAATTCCCATAAGGATAACAGCTGATCTTTCAATAGAAACTCTCCAAGCCAGGAGGGAATGGCAAGACATACTTAAAGTGATGAAAGAAAAGAACCTACAGCCCAGATTATTGTACCCAGCAAGGATCTCATTCAAATATGAAGGAGAAATCAAAACCTTTACAGACAAGCAAAAGCTGAGAGAATTCAGCACCACCAAACCGGCTCTCCAACAAATACTAAAGGACATTCTCTAGACAGGAAACACAAAAAGGATATATAAATTCAAACCCAAAACAACAAAGTAAATGGCAACGGGATCATATTTATCATTAATTACCTTAAATGTAAATGGGTTGAATGCCCCAACCAAAAGACAGAGACTGGCTGAATGGATACAAAAACAAGACCCCTCCATATGAATGAAACTAGAACACTTTCTAACACCATACACAAAAATAAACTCAAAATGGATTAAAGAGCTAAATGTAAGACCAGAAACCATAAAACTCCTAGAGGAAAACATAGGCAAAACACTCTCTGACTTACATCACAGCAGGATCCTCTGTGACCCACCTCCCAGAATATTGGAAATAAAATCAAAAATGAACAAATGGGACCTAATCAAACTTAAAAAGCTTTTGCACAACAAAGGAAACTATAAGCAAGGTGAAAAGACAGCCTTCAGAATGGGAGAAAATAATAGCAAATGAAGCAACTGACAAACAACTAATCTCAAAAAATATACAAGCAACTTCTACAGCTCAATTCCAGAAAAATAAATGACCCAATCAAAAAATGGGCCAAAGAACTCAATAGACATTTCTCCAAAGAAGACATACAGATGGCTAACAAACACATGAAAAGATGCTCAACATCACTCATTATCAGAGAAATGCAAATCAAAACCACTATGAGATACCATTTCACGCCAATCAGAATGGCTGCTATCCAAAAGTCCACAAGCAATAAATGCTGGAGAGGGTGCGGAGAGAAGGGAACCCTCTTGCACTGTTGGTGGGAATGCAAACTAGTACAGCCACTTTGGAGAACAGTATGGAGATTCCTCAAAAAACTGCGAATTGAACTGCCTTATGATCCAGCAATCCCACTGCTGGGCATATACACTGAGAAAAAAAAAATTAAAAAGAAACCCGTCCCCCCATTTTTATAGCAGCACTGTTTTCAATAGCCACAAAGGGGAAAGCAACCAAATGTTCCCCCCCAAAAAAAAAGGAAAAAAAAGTTGTGGGAAATATAAAAAATAAAATTTTACACACCCAAAAAAAAAAAATTTTTATATGTGTTTTTAAAAGGGAAGGAAATTGGAGGCTTTTTATAGAGAGAAAAAAGAAAAAAAAAAAAAAAAAAAAAAAATATAATAAAACATATATATATATTATAAAAAAAAAATAAAAAAAAAAACTCTATAAAAAAAAAAAAAAAAAAAGATATTTATATATAACTTTTTTGCACTCGGGAAGAGGAAGGGGGGATAAGATTGGGGAGAATAGAATATAAATATATATAATATTATATATAAAATATATAATTAATCAAACAAAAAACAATATCATTTATTTTTCTTATTATATTTTGTTTCTGATAATCAATAAAAGAGATTCTTGATTAAAAAAAAAAAAAAAAAAAAAACTTAAAGGAGGATTGACCACAACTAACATTTATATGCACTAATACTTTAGGAGTTCTATATATTAGAGCATCAACCTTCCAGCAGCACTATTATTCCATTAGTGGAAGAGAGAACTGTAATGCCCAGTTTATCCATTTTGGAAATGGCAGTGGTAGGTCTGAACTCTGGCTGTCAGACTCCACAGACTCAACTCCCTGTTATTGCTGCACGAAACTGCTTTACTCCTCGACACAGAAATGGAACACAGACCTGCAGCTTCCATTGCTAAATTATGTCTATAAATCACTGAACTGTTACTGATACCGTTACTGGCAGTCCTCGCTGCCTGTATTGTGAGTAGAAGCCTCGAGGAGGAAAGAGGCAAGGAGGAAAAATCAAAAGAAACAGAGATCCCCTGGGGACCTTGTTTAAAGGCAGATTTTAATGAGAGGGTCTGGGGTAGACCCGAGAGCCTGCATTTCCAACAGCCTCCCAGGTGTGGCTGGACAGCTGCTGTCTACGGGACAGTCTGACTTCCTGAGGGTCTCCTGCAGCAAAAATACAAGGAATCAGGGCATGTAGATGTCACAGAGCTGTTTGATGATGTGAGAAACAAAGGTGGGGTTAATTTTCAGCACATAGGAGCCTTGTGAGGAAACCACATTCTCCTCTGGAAAATGAAACAGAAGTATAAGGTTGAACGTGCCAAGGTCAAAAGCACATTAGGGGTGGTACAGGTGCCCCACACCATCCTTGATCCCATGCACTCTTTTGGAAAACAGTAAGCAAGGAGCAAAGAACTGACATGGGAGTGTTGCTGCTTTAATGCTGCTGCTGCTGCTGCTGCTAAGTCGCTTCAGTCCTGTCCGACTCTGTGCGATCCCATAGATGGCAGCCCACCAGGATTGTCCAGGCAAGAACACTGGAGTGGGTTGCCATTTCCTTCTCCAATGCATGAAAGTGAAAAGTGAAAGGGAAGTTGCTCAGTCATGTCCGACTCTCAGTGACCCCATGGACTGCAGCCCACCAGGCTCCTCCGTCCATGGGACCTTCCAGGCAAGAGTACTGGAGTGGGTGCCGTTGTGTGCCCAACCAAAGTTGGCCACACTCGTCAATTTTGTCCTGACCATTTTTAATAGGCAGTATTTGGGGGCAAAAAGTGTGTGCTGATGAAGAGGGTAATTACACACACCTCTGGACTTCAAAAATGAGAAGACAAGTCACATAAATTCTCTTCCTTAAGAAAACAGCCATTTCAAAAGATTTTCTTTAATATCATAAAATATTTTCATGGACAAGTGAGCTAGCAAACACACATGCACCAATGTGCCTTTTGACAAGATTTTCCCCTGCCCTCACCTCCCACTCCCACATCAAGGTGGACAAGAGATTGGAGAAATGAATACAGCAGATGGTACAGATAGAAAGGAAAAAAAAAAATCAATAAAAAGGATGGATATAACATTGTGCTTGGTTATTTTCCTATGTCACAACAAAACAAAACATTTCGGTGCAAATAGTTAATTCTTCCTCTTTTCCATTTAAGTCTGGTGGAGAAAAAAATACTTTTTGTATAATAAAATATGTGGTTTTTTTGGTATTTTTTACTTTTTTTTTAACGTAACTTTTTTTTTTCTTTTTTGCAGAAAATAATTTTGTAAACTGTCACTTCACGGGCAGGGAGGCTGGATGCCACACGGGTCCCAGCTCGCCCACTGGAGGCAGAGCGTGAAACCAAACCCGGGCGGGAGAGGAGGGGACAGCAGAGGCGCAGGGTGGGGCTCGCACAGCGGACGCGGCGTGGGGCGAGGGTGTGGACCAGTTGGGGCGGGTTAGAGGTCACTCTCGCCGTACAGCGCCGTGGAGAAGGACATGTAGTCCAGAGCACCGGGCACGGCGTCGGGGCCGGTGTAGGGGGCCATTCGCGCGATGCAGTACTCAGCCTGGTCAGGCGGCAGCTCTCTGCGCAGCTCGTCCACCGTGATGTAGTTCTGCGGAGACAATGCACTCAGGGCGGCAGCAAAGCCCGGAGGTTGGAAACCTCACTCAGGAGGTGAGGTACCCTGTCCCGCCCCCATTCCAACATGTACATTACACATACCTGTATCAGGCATATATGTAAATAAATGAATTATATGATAAGTTACATGATACAGACACATATGTATAAATGTTATCTATATATGTACATATCTATATATGTGTATATGTATTTAAATAACATATATTTCAATCCCCTTGTTTTTCACTTCAGTAACTGCTTTAGCCTATTCCCAAGTAATTCCAAGAGCTAACTGCACCTGTAATCTTTCCGTGTATTACTCTAGCATACACCAACCACAGGCTGGAACAATATTAGCAACACCATATTTGGTGAAACAGAGTAGGACTCCCAGGCCCAACTCAGCTGGGCTCTGAGGAGGTCACACGATTCTCGTAAATCACAGGAGCCTCCAGTCTGGGACATCACTGCCACTGATAGACATCTTAACTTTCCCCCAGCCCATCTGGTTCCCAGTCTGGGATGTCTGCTTCCTCCCTGTCTTGGGCTTGCCCATCAAAGTCTACTTGGAACCTGCATCTTTGGGGAGCTTGAGGCTTCACAAGTGTTCAGGGACTCGCCCTACTTCTGCCAGAGTCTCCTAAGGAGCCAGTCTGAAGGAGACAGAGGTTGGCCCTCAAGTCACTTCAAGAGTCAAGAGATCAGGTCCCTTTCTGGGCCCCAGAGACTTCCTCGACCAAATGAGTCACCTGAAGGAGGTGGTTTCTGAGGGTCCTTCCAGCTCCAAAGTGCTATGACTCTAACAAGGTGTCCGTGAATGTAAATAAGAGCTTTAGGAACCTCTTTGTTGGGTTCAGTCTTTACTTCAATGTAGACTGAGCATTTCAGAAACTATTCTCCCTACTGGCTAAGGAAGGATGGCCTAAGGGTTATCCGATGAATTTTACAGGAAGGGAATCTGACCTCCGGACCCCCTGCCCCCAAATCCCCCTGGATGTGCCTACTTTCCCACTGTTGGGCCTGGCAGTGCAGGGAACTTGGGAGATTTGGAGAACTGAAGCTGACTGCTGCTTAGGGTAGACAAATGAGAAACACGCTTCTTTCCTGCTTCCCATCCACATGCCATGTTGTGCCCAGAATGATGCAGGGTTGAAGTCTTAAGTTCCCAGATTGACCTTTCATCACCCACTCACATACTCCATCTGACTGGACTGCCCTCCACCACCAGTCATTTCATCACCAGTATCTCATCATAAGTATGACATGCAATGTCTGTGGCAGAGGACTCCCTTGAGCTAATGCAGTGTCCTGACCTCTTAGCTGATGCCCAAATGCTACAGAAACGGGTAGAGGTGGACAGCAGTGAGGCTCTGAGGGGGAGAAGGAACAGCAGAGCTGCTCATGACCTCTCCTCCCATCTAGCCCACCTCCGCATGGCGCCCACGCCACAGCACACCCACCTTATCCCCAGCCAGGATCTTGAAGGAAGCCATGACTTGGTCTGCTGTATCTGTATCAGCTGTCTCGCGAGACATAAAGTCGATGAAGGCCTGAAACGTCACCACCCCCAGGCGGTTGGGGTCCACGATGCTCATGATGCGGGCAAACTCTGCCTCTCCCTGGAGGGAAAAGCCAATCCCAGGCCTGTCAGCCACAGGCCCCTCTCTCTATGGACCTGAAGCCTCTGGGGGCCCAGAGTGCTTGAGGCTATCAGAGAGGGCCCCTGACCTAACCTGAGATGTCTCGGTTTCCCACCCTCTATGGATGCCTGTGCTTCTCTTGGAACAAAAATGATAATGCTGATGATAACTAATGCCAGCACTGGCTAACAGACAGCATATACTATACACCAGGCCCTATCTGAAGTGCTGTGTAAAATTCATTTAACCCTCCTCACAACCATGAAGTAACTATTTTTTATTATTTTTATCAGGTCTCCAGAGGAGAAACCTAAGGCCCAAACAGGCTTAGCGACTTGCCAAAGGTCACATAGCCGGGGGGTAGTAGAGCTGAGACATGAACTTGGCCTCCACCACACTGTACATTCTGTATGTCAGACATGGCACAGCACATGTTGAGTTGCTTCATTTAACCGTTACAATGGTCCAGCAATGCTCCCCTCACCTTATCTGGGCCCCCAAGCAGGGGATGACAGAACTGGGATTTATCCCCAGGTTCCTTGCTTCTAAAGCCCATGGCTATGCTCCTGCGCTGGGCGGCCCAAGGGCTCTGGGCTTTGCAAGGTAGGCCAGGAGTTGCCTGGCTGCCCAGCAGAGGCCCCTGTCCTCCTCAGAAGGCCTGCATGGGGGCAAGGCAGCTGAGAAGGCTGGGAAGGGGCTTGGGGCAACAAGCAAAGGGGCGGCGTGCCTGGCTGAAGCCATCACCAGGACAGAGGTGGACCTCTCCAGGCCTCACGTGAGATGGAGCTGAACCAGCCCCCACCCAGAGTGCCCACCACAGTCCTGCCCGGCAGCCTCAGGGTCAGCCTCACCATCCATGATGGGAGCAAAAAACTAAAAAGCCCACTTCAATTGTAAATATCAAAAGAGAAACCAGCAGAGAGAGGCGAGAAGGCCAGGTCTCCCGGACACACACAGGCCCCACAGCTGGGGCCCAGCCTTTCAGGACATCATCTTCCCCATGGAGCAGAATCTTGAGGCCCCTCTGGGGAGGGGGGCCCCTGAGCCTGAGGGCCTCCAGCCCACCACGGCCAGGACTCGGCCTCTCTGGTCAGCTGGCTGGCTGCCCCTCGCCAGGGCAGAGGGTGGGGTTTACATTACCATGTTGTAACCCATGGAGATAAGGCAGGCGCGGAAATCATCCGTGTCCATCATGCCTGTCTTCTTCTGTGGGGCAAGGGGCACCAAGACACGAGGAGGAGAAAGGGCCGGCCCGGGGCCAGGAAGACAGGGCACAGATGGCCAGAGGGGAGGTCAAGGTGTACGGTTTTGGGGCGGGGGAGCGGTCAGGAAGGGGAGAGGAACATAGGAGGAAGAGATGCAAATACACATCCAGGGAAGATATCCACAGGAAGGAGGAAGACAGAGCAGGGAGATGCAAAAATCCGTCCATGGGATGGAGAGCGATGAGGAGAGAAGAAGGTGGGCACCGCGCAGGTTCCCACGAAAGATAACCGAGGGCAGAGGTCAGGGGAGCAGTGGGAGGAGGAGCCCGCCGGGGGCCAGGCAGGGACAGCAGAAGACGAGCCCCGCGGCCCACAGGAAAGGGGAGGCAAGGAGATCCAGAAAGAGAGAGAGAGAGAGAAAAGAAAAAAGGAGAAAAGCGTTATTTCTCGCCCCGGACGCCACCCCTGAGCATGCTCCATGCAGGAGGCGAGTACCTGGGGGTCGTTGCCAATATCATAACCCAAGCTGATGAGGCAGGCTTTGAACTCCTCGGGACCCAGCGTGCCGGAGTGATCCTGGGGCCGCCGTGCGCCAGCCAGCGAGCCATGCGGTGCCAGGGAGGTGGAGGCCGTGAGGGGGAAGGGGTGGGCCATGCCCCAGTGGAGGGTAGCGTGTGTGGGGAGAGATAGGGACGAAGGCATGCGGATGGGGAAGGTGGAGGGTGGAGGGGCGGGGGGAGGAGGGAAATAAAAGTGCACAAGGTTAGACACACGGACGTGGTCCAGAGGGGGACCCTCTCCCCGGTACACGCAGCTGTCCTGCCCCGGGGGAGCAGGCCGGAGGGAAGCATGGTGAGCCATGGGGGAAAGAAGCTCCCCCAGAAGAGTGCCCAGCCCACTTCTGGCCCCGATGCCCTGAGCGGGGTTTTCCAGGAGGACGCCACCCACCAGGTGCCTGGAGGGCAGTGAAGCAGGCAGGGGTGATGGGCAGCACCGAAGCCCATGCTCCCACCCCCTGTGGCCACCACAAAGCCCCAAGGCACTGGGAGGGGCAGCCCACACAAAGCTGGATGAGAATCCAGGAGGACTGATAACTCTGACACCTCTACCAGCGGTCCGAAAGGCTACCCCCGGGGCTCGGGGAGGAGGAAGGCTCTGCTCTGTCCCCAGGCACAGGCAGGGGATGGTCTCCATAGCCAGGGACAGCAGGCCCTCCCTCGAGGCTATGGCAGACTTGCCCCCAGGGGGTGACTCCTCATGGTAGGAGAGCAACTGTCAGGGGTCTGAGGGTTTCTCTTCACCCACAACACGAGCACTCTCTCCAGGAAAGCAGGGATGCTCGTGGGACACCTGGACAGCTTCTAAGGCCAGCCTGGGGTGGTGGAGAGTCAGAGCAGGCTGACTGCAGTTTCTCCCTCCCCACCCTCTCCTCCTCACTTGCCCAGGAAGTGGGCCCATGCCCTGGGCAGTGCCCTCCAGGGCCCTGGGGCTGGGGCTGCCCTCAGCGAGTGCAGGGGTGGCGCTCACCCGGTCAAAGTGGTTGAAGGAGGCACGGAACTCATTCATCTGCTCCTGGCTGATGCCCTTGGCATCCCTGGTCAGGATCTGGTTCTCCACCTCATTGATGGTCCTGGCGATGGTGGTTAGGAGCTGCTCCCAGCCCACACGGATGTGCTGCAGGCAGGCAAGGCCCATCAGCAAAGGGGTCCCAGGCCTGGGCCCGGGTCACCCCTCCCTACTCCCTCCCTTGACCATCAAAATGGCCAATGCAATCAAACCAGGCCTTCTGCCCGGATTAAGAGAGTCACCAGGCACTGGGGAACCAGGACAAGGACAGCAAACTAGGACAGAGGACCCAGATGATGAAGGGGGAAGCACAGAAGGGGGATGGTTACTGCCCGGAACCGCAGAAACCAGAGTGACCAGTGCGGTCAGGTCAGGAAAAAGGGCAAAGTTGACAGTGGGGAACATCAAAGGACAAAGTAGGTAATTCCCTGAACATCCAACTCTATAACCTCACACCCATGCCTTCATGGTCAAAACAAGTAGGTCATTTAAAAAGCAGAGGCCAAACCAGTGTCTGGTGACCACCAGTCTCAGAATCACCAGGTACTTGTTAAAAAATTTAGATACCCGAGTCCCATCCCAGACCTAGTGAATCAAATTCTGGGACGACGCCTGGAAATCTGCATTCTCAGCAAGCTCCTCGGGAAATTCCAAAGGCACTGAGGACAGAAGACTCAGAGCTTGAGGAGGGAGGAGAAGTTGAGTATCCTCTCACTTAAAAGCCAGGGTTTATCCTACTATGTGACCAGTCTTCTTGGAATGATGGGTGACCCCTCTCCCCGCCACCACTTCCCCAGCCGAGGGAAGCAGAAGGGGGATCCAGGGCTCCCTCTCCAGGGGAGCAAGGCTGGTGGCGCCCACCTCCATGGTGTAGTTGGTGTGCTTGTTGTCGAAGATGAGCGCCTCCTGGATGAGCTGGTGGTCGCCCTCCAGCTGGTCGATCTTGGGCTTGTAGTTGACAATGCTCTTCTCATATTGCCGCAGGTGGTTGAGCTGGTCCTCCAGGGTCCCGTGCATCTCAATGGAGATCCTTCCGATCTCCTGCTCACCCGGAAAGGAGGCCCTTGTGAGACCTATGCACTCTGGGCCCCCAGGGTGGAGACTGGGGCCCCCTGGTCACTGACCAACCCCTCTGATGATTCTTGGCATGGAAATAGCATCATAAAGGAATCTGACCAGTGCTGTTATCACCAGATGAATATCTTCCATCTCCCAGGTACCCCTCAGCCTCAGGAAGGGGATGCAAGGTCAGTTGCTAACTTAAAGATTCTCCTCTACCTGCCATTCAAACTCCCATCCCAGGCCCGTTCCTGACTACCACCCATCTCAGGGAAGTTCTCCCACTGATCTGGGTTCCTCACAGCCTCAGGGCACCTGGCTCACCTTCTCAATGAACACGCTCCTGCTGTTCAGTTCCTCGAAGGCCTGCCTTGCCCACCTCAATCCCACCTATCTCCATGGTCCAGGCCTAATCCCATCTCTGTCTTCTATCCATATAAACACACCTTGCTTGTGAAAGCACTTTCTGGGAACTCAGTTCAAACTTAGCAAGCATTTCTGGAGCACCCTCTACCATGCATAATGTGCTAAGCAGGTGGAGATGGGGTCCAGAAAAGCACACAAGACCTTGACATGGTCTCTGCCCTCAAGGAATTCAAAGGGACACCACGCTTTACCCCAAGCAGTGTTCCTTCCTTACCTACATCACCCTGATACCTGGTCCAACAATACAGCAAAGAATTTCACGCTTGCCCAAAGCACAGTTCTCTCTCTGGGGAGACCACCTCCTTCTGGCCAAGCTCATGACTCAGGAGGAAGGGAGACCAGCTCAACCACATATGCCACAGGGCAAGCCGAATCAGTCACGTAGGCACTGATCCTTCCGCGGGACCGGCTCATGTGGTGTCCCTGTGTGGGCACGGGTCCCACACCCTCCATGGGGCAGCAGGCCAGCTGTGGGTTCAGGACCCACAGTGCCCATAGGTCCCATCCAGGAGGAGACAGGGCAAGCCTGACTGTCTGGGATAGTGCGGGGAAGGGTGGAAGCCCCTGTCCTGCCTTCCATGCTGGGACCCACCTCCATCTTGGTCTGGATCCAGGGCCCGATGACGTTGGCCTGGGCCCCAAATTGCTTGCGTAGCCTTTCGTTGTGCTGCTGGCGGGCGTGCTCCTCCGTCAGGGCCTGGTCCCTCCGTGGCACCAGCTGCCGCACCTGGGGCAGGAATGGTCAGGGGACATTGGGATGGTCCGGCCATCTGCCTCCATGTCAGAGGAAGTGGAGGAGCCATGAAGGGAAGAGGCCAGGCGGTAATAGGAGTGAACACATTGACTTGTTCTAGAAATTCATTCATTTGCTAGACAATGAGTACTTACTGTATGACACCGAAATCAATGAAAATCAGAATACAGACAAAAATCCCTGCCCTTCTGAAGCTTACAATGGCTCCGCCAGCACCCTACCCAGCCCCTGGACTCACACGGTCCCATTTGCCATTGATCTCCTGAGGCGTGATGGTTGTGTAGGGGTTGGTGCCTGCCATGTTGACGTGGTAGGTCTGGACAATCTTGGACACCTCGTTGTGGATGCCCAGGATAGCCAGGCGCTCTTTGTCAGCATCGGGGAGAGTGGCCTTGAACTGCTCATGGGCTGTGGTCAGTCCCTGGAGAGAGACGGGCACGCAGAAGCAGCACAATGACTGGGAGGGACCGGTGCCTCCCAGGGGCAAGAGAAGCCAAGGGAGACCTGCAGGTCCCAGAGCAGAAGTGGGTGAAGGGGCCACCGGAGGCCGGCCCCACACCAGCTGGGCGGCCTGGAGGCATCAACCCAGGACTCTTTCAGCTGAGAACCAGGATGGCTGGGCTGGCCACAGGAAGGCGCCACAGCTTCATGCTCAGGCCTGGTGAATCCAGCAGCAATCTTCCTGGGGTGCTCACCAGCCCATAGTTAGGTTGGGGACAAGAGGTGCCCTGGGTCTGCTCAAGGGACCTCTCCTAACACACATTCTCATTGTTCTGCAAAACCTTTTTCATCTAACACTCTGCAGCTGTACAAAAGAATGGCTTATTGCAGTGAAATGAGCTCCAAGATAATTATGAGGTTAGAAATAAAGGTTCAGGATACAGTATATAATAGAAGCTACTTTTTACATAAAAAGGTGGGGAAGAACATATTAATAAACGAATGTGCTCGCCTATGCAGAGACCGTGTCCTGCTCTCCTCTGGAGAGAGGCACTGGGGGCTGGGGGACAAAACTCATTGCACAGTCTCTTTAGCTTGTAGATTTGATACCATATGCATATATTAATGGAGTCAAAATAAATAAAACACAAAGCTTTCAAATCTAGAACATCCTTGGGGAGGCTACCCTCAGCCCTCTCCCTACAAGGGCAGTGTGTGGGCTGTGCAAAGCCAGCCTCCATGGACAAGGGGTCAGCAGCACACCTGGATCTCCTCAATGGTGTGCACGATGAAGGTGTCCTGCAGGTCCTCCATGGCCCCCTCCATCCAGTTGTTGAAGGGTGCAGCCCGCTTAGCGTACTCCAAGTACAGTTGGTCAATGGTCTCCAGCAGTTTCTCCGTGCGCTGGGAGTGCCAAATGGCATGGGGATGAGAAGGTGCTTAGTAACATCATGTCCAGAATCACCAACCCCCCACCATCTTGAACTCAGTAGACTTCAAGATCCTTCTGGCTAGCCAGAGAGTTTCAGGGCTGGAAGGACCAGATAACTCAGAACAGACTCTCCAGAGTGCTGCTTCTTAATATGGGGTGTATGGACCACCCCACACTGGAGTCACCTGCCTAGCCTCCAGAGAGTCTGATTTAGAGAACAGGAAGGTTCTCAAACACCTGGGGCTTGGTCCAAGTACACTAAATCAGGAGGAGGAGAAGATATGATCAGGGCCTCTCCATCAGGGCAAAGGTCAAGTCCATGCCAATGTGAGCTTTCCATGGTCAGACCAGGCCTGGGGAAGGTCTGAGGAACCCAGTGGAGCCTCTTAGTCCAAAGCAAAGGGGGTCGCGAAGCAGACAGGCCACACAGGGCTGCTGGAGGCAGGTCTCTATCTCCTCAGGGGCTCTCACCTCCAGAGCTTCCCTTCGCTTCTGGGTTAGGGCCCCTAGATTGTCCCACTGGTCACAGATCTTTTGGCACCGGGCGTTGACACTGGGTGAGTCGTAATAGTCCAGCTCACTGCGGGGGAGGAGAGAGGAAGAGTCAGGTGGCCCCAGTTACCTCTGCGGCCTGCTCTCCTTTCCCTGGTTGGGGTGGGGTGGGGTGGGGTGGGGGGCACTCATGACTCAGGAAGGCCAGGTGTGCCCACTTCTTCAAGACCTTCCAGGACCCCTACTCCCACCCTCAACCTCTGGGATTTCAGGAGACCACTGGGGGAGGAGAACAGTTCTCCTCCGCAAGGGGCCCCGCCCCAACCTCGCCTGGAAGCCACACCAGCCTTGACTGCAATGCCCAGTGACAGGAAGCCACTGAGACCAGGCAAGATCTCAGAGCCATACTCGGTCACCCTCTGGTCCCACAGTGGCTGCAGGTAAGGACCGAAGGCCTGTGACAGAATGGTCGCAGGCTATTCCCCATCTGCAAGGACGTTCTTAGTCTTCTGTATCGATGACCTTCCTGCCCCAAGACCCGGCTCACTTTTCAGGCCACAGCCCACCTCCCACAGTGCCACAGTGCCCGCCAGGCTTACTTGAGCTCCTGGGCAATGGCGGCAATCTGCTCCACGCGGTCCTGGTGGGCGGCAAGGTCGCTCTCGAAGGCCTCGTGCTTCTTGAGCAGGGCCTTGATCTCCGAGAGGGTAGCCGTCTCATAATCCTTCTGCCTCAGCATGGCCTCTTTGCCTGGGGGTCAGAGGTCAGGCACAAGGCTGAGCAGGAGCCAGGAGGCCCACCTTCTTGATCTCAACCACCCTCACCTCAGGGCCCGGGAGCTGCACTTCTGGTATATCCCAAGGAGATAGATGTGCCCCATACAATGATCAATTATCTACAGTTCAAGAAAATAGATATGCAGCAGGAACATGTGCGATGGGGCAGAGGGCGGGAAAGTCACTCCTTTTCATGGAGCGTGCCAGGGCCACCAGGAGTGGTGATGTACAGATGATGCAGGCTAAGTGGACAGTCAGGGTATAAGACGAACTTTATAAACAGCAGGAAACAACGCTCTATGCCTACAGTATAATCTGGGGAAAACAAGTTCCTCAGGGGTGCCCCATCTTTAGAGTTTTCTCCACTTACAGTTGCTGGCCCCCAGCAGCCCTGCAGGGACCATGCCCCTCAATTACACCCAGTGTGGGCAGCCTGTCCAGTACACTCTGCACAGAAGCCATCAGCAGCCAGCACCCTCTCCAAGCATCAGGTGCACTGCCCTCTCTTTTAAAGGAATAAGGCAAGGCTTGCATTTTTTGGATTTTTGTTTCCAAACGGAAGAGGATGAGAATCGAGCTCTCAGATCGCTGTTGGATGACGGTCCCCAGCTGCCCTGTGAAGCGGCTGCTGCAGGACAGAGACTGACCTGGCCTTGCCTGCACACCCGCCTCCAGTGTTTGCCCCATCAAGGAGGCTCAGCAACTGTCAGGAAATGAGGGCTGGGCCAAAGAGGTGATGGCTACTCTCCTTCTCTCTACTCCTTTTTGTCAGAATATTAATATGATGATTTAATATGATGAGTTTAGAGGGAAAAAAATCACAGGTGAGCCTATTTATCTACCCCTTTTCAGTCTCGCCTTCTATGGATGTTGCGTTAAAACCATTGGGTGTATATAAATTACGTATCTTGCTTTTAAAATACTGAGCAGCACATCACCAGTTTCTACACTGCCACCACGGCCATCACACGAGTCACTCCGATGGCCCTGTAACATTCTGTCGAGTGGCGGAACCCCCAGTGGCGTAACCACACACTGCACTATCGTGGAGCATGTGGGCCCCTCAGCTGGCAGTACTGTAGATGGACTCATCGCAAACACCCCAGACACGTGATTTCAGCCATGTTTAGGGGTTTTAGATAGCCTCAGAAATGGAGTTCTTAGGTAAGTGGGCAACAGCATTGTCAGCTTTGAGTACTTATAGCCAGACTGCTATGTCGGCGTCTATTGCAGGCATGCCAGCATGTCTCATGCCTTTGCTGGTGGCTGGCGGGGCCAATCTTTGCTCTGTACCTTTTTGTCAGCTGTTCCTTGGCACCAGAGAGAACACAATAGAAGTGTGTGGGTGAATCGGTGCAAACGCCACCATCCCCCTTCTCCTCCATCCACCCGTGCCTGGATAGATAGCTCACACAGGCACAGTGGAAGGCGCGGCAGTGACCTCATATCATCGTATATGAAGCCCAGTAAACCCCTCTGCTGAGTCAAGCACACACCTAGGCCCTCCTGCTCTAAGACACTCCCTAATGGCCCCAGGGTGTGGCCATCCCTACTCATCTCTAGCCTAATGTCTGAGGACCACCACAGAGCTGAATGGGGGCATCTCAGGGTACTGAGCTGTACCGGTCAATGGGTGGAGATGGGTAGCATGGCTCTCTCTCCAGCCCCAGCCCAGGTTCTGAGGAAAAGACCATTTTAGGTGTGATCTTCTCTCTTTGGGGAAGATCTCTTTGGAGAAGATTATCTGCCAACAAGCAGACACCAGACATGGCCAAGTGCTCCAGGTCAGAGTGATGGAGACACACAGGTGCTAAGGCCAGAGCTACAGGTTACTACAATGGCAGAGAAGGCAGAGGAGGGCATAAAATACACAACAACCCCATGAAGAGGTATGCTGAGTTAAGACTGTCCCTCTAAAACTCATGGCAACCCAGAACCTCAGACTCTGACCTTATTTGGAAATAGGGTCTCTGCCAATATAATTAGCTAAGATGAGGTCATACTGGATTAGCTGTTGTTTAGTCACTAAGATGTGTCTGACTCTCTGCAACCCCGTGGACTCTAGTCCACCAGGCTCCTCTGTCCATGGGATTTCCCAGACAAGAATACTGGAGCAGGTTGTCATTTCCTACTCCAGGGGATCGTCCAGACTCAGGGACTGAACCCATATCTCTTGCATCTCCTCCTGCATTGACAGGCAGATTTTTTACCACCGTCCCACCTGGGAAATCCTACTGGGTTAGAGTAGGCCCTAAATCCAATGACTGGTATCTTCAGTAAAAAACTGAGAGGCAGATTCGGTCACTGAGACCCAGAGAGCAGCAGCCGGCGATGATGGAGGCAGAGACTAGAGTGACGAGGCTACAAACCAAGAAGTGCCAGTAAAACCACCTGACACTAGGAAGAAGCAGGGGGTGCCTCCCCTCAGAGGCTCTAGAAGGAGCCAGTGCTGAAGGCACCTTAATTTAGGACTTCTAGTCTCCCGAATGAGAATGTCCTTGTGTCAAGTAAAACCACCCAGTTTATGGCATTTGCAGCCCTAAGAAAGTAATACAGGAGGGCACATCGTCACCTGCATGTAACAGACAAGGACACAAGACCACTGGTCCAAGATACGCCGCCTCGAGGTGGTAGAATCAGTATGTGAGCCCCACCCGACTCAGGGAAGAGAAGTCACTACAGTGCCGAGCATAGTTAACACATAGATAGCACGTGGTATGCCAGGAACGCTTCTCATTGCTTCTGATGTATTATGCCACTTAATCCTCATAAACATATTAAGTTGATACTATTATTGTCCCCACTTAGCAGAGGAGAAAACTGAAGCAACCAAAATACTAATGAGGGACTTCCTTGATGGTCCAGTGGTTAAGACTCTGCACTTCCAACGCAGAGGAGGCAGGTTCAATCCCTGGTCAGGGAACCAAGATCCCATGTGCCATGGGGTGTGGCCAATAAAAAAGGGAGTGGGGTGGGTCATGAACTCGCCTAATGTTAAGGGACAAGTAAGAGACAAAACAAATAAAACACGAGAGAGAAAGGAGTTATGGCTGGTGGTTTAGCACGAAAGCTAGACCCAAGCTTGGGGTGGGGGGCAGGGGCTAGGCTGGTCTTACCATCCGTCCAGGCCTCGTGGATGGAGGCCTTCTGCCGGAACTTCTCTGCCAGGTGGTCGAGCCGCTCCAGCCTCCGGATCTCGTTCAGCAGCCACTCCTCATAGCCCTTCTCCGCCTGCTCCAGGCAGCCCCAGGCGTTGTTGATGTCCTGCAGGGATGGGAGGCACAGGGTCAGCCCACCTGGCCCCTGAGACCCCAACAGCTCCCCCATACATTCCAGGTGGACCCTCCTCCCCACCCAGTCCCCCTGGTATGACCTAGGGTTCCTAGGCATCAGGCCTCCTGGGTAGGGAAGTGGGTCCATGCTGCTATGGGGCATTAGCAGTGCATCCCAGTGGGGAGAGAGCCCAAGGCCCTCTGGGCACCAAGCCTGGCTTCTGCCAGGAATTCTGAGCAACCACAGAGGTCACAGGGCCAACCAGGGAGACAGAGCAATACACTGAACAAGGCGGGCAGGGGTGGGAGCCTCCCAGCCTCCTCATGTTTCTGGGTTTACTCGTGGGCTCTGGGCAGTAGCCATCCCAGAGTCACCCAGAGATTGTGACAGGTAATGAGCACAAACCCACAGGCGTTCAGACAGGGAGCTGCCCTCTATAGTTTGTACAAGGACACCCCCCGGGCAGTGACAGGCTGAATGGACTCGTGTGCCACCCAGGTCCTCGCCATGTGCCGGGGGCCACACAGCATCTGCCACAGGAGAGGCACGTTAAAGCACAGAGCACCGCTCCGCCCCGCCCCTGTCAAGCAGCAGCTCCAGCCATATAAAAGCTGCTGATTTGGCCTGGAATCTGTAAAAGGATCAGTTTTCCAAACCACATGCACATCGTCAGGCCTTTCTCTACTCTCCCAGGGTCCTCCCTCCTTCCACTGCTGTTTACAAGTTTCTCCCAGCCCCCTCCACGCCTCCCTTATGTGCCTGTGTCTCCTGGTCAACTCTCCTCTGCAAAGTAGAAAAGCTCTATCCTGGTCAATTTTTTATTTTAAAATTTTTGTTTGCATGTTTCTCTGGCTCATATCTCAAGTCCTGGGGAAAGGGTAAACAGGGAGGAATAACAAAAAGTGACAAAAATGAAAAAAAGTTACGACATGGAAAGCTGGTCACGATATAATGAGTTTTTTTTTTTTTTTTGGTCATGCCATGTAGCGTGGGGGATTTTAGTTCCCCCACCAGGGACTGGATTGAGCCTGTGCCCCCTGCACTGGAAGTGTGGATTCCTAACCACCAGGGAAGCCCCTGTAAGTTCTTTTTCCTAAGCAGCTTATTAAAGAAAAGATGCTTTCGGATTCCCTTTAAAATCACATTTACAGAGTCTAAAGAATCTCTTCTCCCCAAAATCTTTTAAGTTGATCCTGGGTAGTAAGATTATGAAGAATTTCTATTTTCTATATTTTACTTATTTACATATTTGAAAATGTCCTACCAAAAAAAAAAATCTATTAAGGTATTAAAAAAATTTTTTTAAGTGCTAAAAAAGATTCCATGGAAGTGAAAATTATCCTTTTATCTCCTGAATTATGCCCTGTTGGGTCAACAAGTCAAGTGGGATTTTGTTGGCAGAGGTGACTCTTTGAGGGGTGGGGAGGAAAGTGCTGGGGCAGATCCAAGCAGATGAGCAGGTGTCTGGAAAGGGCAAGTATGACCCGGCGTCGGGAGGAGAAAGGGGGCTCTCTCTGGGGCGAGGGGGAGCCCCACCTGGCCGAGTGTGGGCTGGAGTCCGGGTGGTCACCTGGGAGAGAGAAGCGATCCCAGGAGCAGTGTGGGAAGGTGATGAGCGCACGCTCCGCCCCCGCCCCGCCCTACCCCGCCCACAGTGCGTCATGCGCCGGCGCCTGGGAGCGGCTCCGGGCCCGGGCAGTCTGGGTGCTCACCGAGACCATCCTGCCCTCGGAAGGCATGAAGGCGGGCCGGTTGCTGAGACGCAGCTTGGTCTGCAGCGTGTTGAAGTTGATCTCCAGCTGACACTTCTCCTGCACCTTGGGCGGCTTGTGCAGGCGCCGGTAGTCCCGGAAGTCCTCCAGCTTCTGCTGCATGGCGTGCATGGTGTTCTCGGGTGCCCGGTTCTCCAGCCATGGGATGGTGCGGCGGATCCACTCCAGCAGCTGTGGGGGGAGCAGGGGAGGACGCTGGGAGGGGGCCCGCATCTCTCCTGAGGGCACACTCTTTCCCAACCATCACCCCAGGCCGTTCCCAGGCCACAGGGCCAGGCTGCCTCTGAGAATCAAAGGCTCCACGAGGCCTAGCCACTAGGATATATCAACTCACAGCCAGCATCACTCAACCTCCCTGCTCCCCAAGGGGAAACCTGGGGGCAAGATGGCTCAACTCAGCAGGAGACCCGAGCTCTAGTTCTTCATCTACTACCTGGCTGGGCCTCAATTTCCCTATCTTACCATGGAGGGGTGAATGGTTCCTGGCCAGAGGCCCTGTCATCTGACCTTTGAGGATGCTATAATGTGGGTCCCTGACTCAAAAGAGAAAAAGTTGCAGAGGACAGCCTGAATGTTGTTTCTTCAATGAGGTGATGGAGGTGGAGGAGTGGAAGCGATGAGAGGAAACTCGTGATCCCCTGCAACTGGATCACGTGGCCCAGACTAACTCATCTGAATAATGATGACGAGCTAAGTCATCACGGGATTAAGTGCTGTGACCCTCCCCGCCGGTGGCAGAGGACATAACCAAAGCACTGTGAGCTTCTGTGACTTGCCAAGGTGACCGATGTAGGGCAGGGATTAAATCCAGGCACTGGGACCCCAGAACCTGGGCTCTTACTATGCTGGGAGACAGTAAGTCCACCAAGAGGCCGGGCTAAGCTGTTCAGGGGCTGAATTAAGGAAGGAGCAAGTGGTGCTAACCCAAATGCAGTCAGTGGCAGAACAGTAAACCCATCCTGTCCCCTCCTGTCCCCTGGGTGGGCCCAGCCTGCTAAGCTAGCCTGAGCCAGCCTGATTTATCCCTGGTTCACATCCTCTCAGAACTGCACACTCCTTTCAAGTTCAAACGAAACTCCCAGAGTAACAGTACACTGGGCCCAAAAGGCCTCTGAGGTCTCTTGGCACAGCTTTCATTTGTCAAGTGAAAAAAAAGTCAAGAGCAGAGAGGTGATAGAAAAAGCGTGGAACTCAGCTCTTCAAAGTCCCGACTGGCCCCTGACCCACCCCCACTCCCGATCTCTGGGGGAGCCCAAGCTGCCCTCGGTCAGCTGCTGTGATGAGTGGCAATGCCCAGCCTGGGACTGTGCCCGGAGATGGATTTGGAGGAATGGATGGGTTCTACGGGCTCCCTGGTCTCTCAGGACAGGGTGGCAAGGCCTTGCCAGGGCCAGACCAGGGGTACCCACATCGCTGGCCAGCTTCTCGTAGTCCTCCATGAGCTGCTCGTTCTCCTGGTTGACGGCCAGCACCTTGCAGATGCGATTGGCTGCTGTCTCGGCCTGACAAGACAGAGAGGGTGGTGGTCAGCCTCACAACAGTGGGAGAGCCTGGCACATGCCTGTGCCAATAAGGTCTCCTCCCACCCCTGCAGCACCACATGGCTGGAAGGCAGCTCCCAAGCCTTTGAATTCACAGGCTCCTCATCATCCTCTTTACCAGCCCAGGCTGAGTCCCACAGAGCAAGTGAGCACAGACAAAGACCTAAGTGGCTGAACTAGGGGCCCCTGGAGAAAAGACTAAAAGTTTGAGATCTAACATGTATGTTGGGAAGAAACCAAGTCAATGGTTGATATAATTGAGATGCTGAGCTCAGGTGGAAGGTGAGAAAATCTATGTCCATCCTGGAATTCCAAGTAGAGACCCTGGGATTCCCAAGGTTCAAGCTCTCAGGCTGGTTCTGCAAGGATTTTGGAGATGCAGGAATTTAAATCTGGGAGTCCTAGAATAAGGTGGTGAGAGGGAGTGGGGCCTCTCAGGATCCTTGCACAATCTCTCAAGGCTCCTGGCCCAAAGAACTTTAGAGAAGACACAGGAATTAAGGATCAACCCAGCACAGACAGGATGCCCAGAAAGCCACCCTGGGCACCTCTGGGAAAGGTAAACACACATCCCACACCAAGTGCTGGGCCAGCAGACACCCAAGGCGGGCCAGGTGGCAAGAAGAATAAAAGAAAACTGAATGGCAATCAGATGCAAAGGCCCAGAAACCCAGGGGACATGGCTTCTCTGGTTCAGAGGGCCCTCTGCACCTGATGCCAGCAGGGACTTTGCTTGGGTGATCTCTAAATACAATTCCCGTTCACTGTCCTAACCCAGCTCCAAGGATAGGGGAACTCAAAGCCATGTGGGGTCCTGGGATAGGAAGGATGACGGCCTGAGCATGGAAGCGGGCAATCATGATGAGTAGACAGATACACATCCTAGGGCCCAGGAGAAGGGTGACCCTGCAGAGGGCAGAGGTTGAAGAGGGAGAAAGACGGGACCTTGAACCCAGTTGATGAACAATGGGTTTCAAACTGCAGCAAGATAAACTTTTAGGCATCAGGAAGAAGTTCCTGAGAAAGACGGTGCTTTCATTTGGGAAGGAATGACTGAGAAGATGTAAATGTTTTTTTCCTTGTGGAATTCTTCAAATAGGACACACGCCCACCAGATCACGTGATGCGTGGGTGACTGTGCTGGGAGGTATGTGCACGAGGGCAGGATGAGATCACCGTAAAGGACCTTTCAAGCTCAAAGTGAAGACACTGACCCTCCACGGCGGGGTGTCAGGGTGGGTGGGCCTCCAGCAGGGCAGCTTTGGCTTGACCGGTGAGCGAGGAGCTGGGAGTCCCAGGTCTCAAGAAATGGAGACGAGCCATCACATCCTTAGACCCTCACCCCTGGCCCTGCCACCTAACTCTGTCCTGGAGATGCTAAAGCCACTTCTCAACAGGACAATCAGGAACCCCCGATTGATCATCCTTCCTCTTAAGAACCAACAGGCAACCGTGGGGAATCCCAAGAGGTGACGAGGAGGGAAATGCCTCCCTGGACCTGTCTCAGAAGATGCGAGACCACAGAACAAGTAGGGTCCTGGGCACTGGCTGACGTACCCCATGAATCTGCCCAAAGTCACCAGAGCTGTTTCCCAAAGGCTGGGGAGGGGGACTCCGGGAGAGGCCCGTGCTCTCCTGTGTGCTGACATGTATGGAAGAACATGGGGTGGCTGCAAAGTCCCCGGCCCAAAGTGCTGACCTAGGAGGTAAGAATCGCAGGCAAGAGTCAACATCGCTGCGACGGTTAATGGATCAAACCCGCCTTCACCTTGTTATCCTCTGATTCATCTTGAGATCCCGAGCTTGGAAGACAGAAACTTTGATTTGTGGGTCAATTTGCAGACTTGATGGACTGCATGCTTATGGGATTCTGGAAGATGTGCCTTCTGGGCCTCAAGAGCCTCACCCGCCCCTCAGAGCCAGCTGACTGATCCAGGGTCAAAGGGGGCTCCTCTTGGATAAAGTCTGGGGAGTTTCCGGGTGGGCCTTCTGGGGACTTTTTACAAAGATCATCGATGGGCTGAGAAAATATTTTATGGAAACAGGCAAAAGGGTGACTTCCAAGTACCAAAGGAAAAAATTTCTGACCCTTCCATGGAAAGTATTTTTATGTTTTTTTTATGACCCACTATTTGTATTACTAAACAGTGTCATACAAAACAATGTGCTTAGTTCTACATTAGTTGTTTCCAAGTTAGGGCTTTCCCTGGTGGCTCAGGAAAAAATCTGTCTGCAATGCGGGAGGCCTGGGTTCGATCCCTGGGTCAGGAAGATCCCCTGGAGAAGGGACTGGTTACCCACCCCAGTATTCTTGGGGCTTCCCTGGTGGCTCAGACGGTAAAGAATTCTGCCGGCAATATTGGAGACCTGGGTTTTTAAGTTATGCATTATTATTCCCAGAGCACTTAGCTACCCCCAAATGAAACCCTTGCTATCCCAGGTCAAATTGAAAGGAAGCAGCCTCAATGCTGGTGACATCAAACAGCCAAATGTGGCCAAATGACACCCCATGGCTCTGCCACCCACCACCCACAAAGTCATACCAATGCCACAAAGATCTCATCTGTGACACTTTTAGTCAAAAAATTCCCAAATCTAGCTAGAATTGCCCATTTCCTTCCTCCCACAGCTTCCTTCGGCTCAGCCTTCCTTCACATCCTAAGTGAGCTCCCTGCCCTGGTGTTCCTGCCAGCAGCACCGCCAGACGCCAGTCGCCAACTCTGGCTTCACCCCTACTCCCTGTCCCAGCTTGCAGGATGAGACCTAGACCAGTGCTAACTTGCTCTCCCTTTGAGGCTGCATAGTCACACCACAAAGCTACCCACAAACTGTAACTGCCTTCCTCAACCTCCCCGAGCCTTTCATTTGCAGAACCCTCCCACCACTCAACCCTTAAGACCCTCAGGCTCAAGTGTCTCCTACTCAAGAAAGCCTCCATGGGGCTTTCCCTAGTGGCTCAGTGGTAAAGAATCTGCCTGCCAATGCCAAAGACATGGGTTCCATCCCTGGTCTGGTCAGATCCCACATGGCACAGGGCAACCAAGTCGGTGTGCCATAATTACTAAGCCCACGTTCTAGAGCCTGGGAGCCACAATTATTGATCCTTGAGCAGCAGCTACTGAAGCCCTAGCACCTAGAGCCCATGCTCTGCAACAAGAGAAGCCACCACAATGAGAAGCCCTCACTGCAACTAGAATGCAGCCCCCGCTTGCTGCAACTGGAAGAAAGCCTAAGCAGCAATGAAGAGCCAGCACAGCCAAAACTAAAAAAGCAAGCAAGCAAGCAAGCAAGTCTCCATGTCCCACAGCCCTGCAACACCCCCTCCCCTGCTCAGGTCTGAAGCACAGCAGAAATTAGACCGCAGCATCGTGAGCTTCTTTTATTAAAAGTTTTCCCAGATGGACTATGAATCCCCCGAGGGCAGGTACAGGATTTCTTTGCCTTAGAAGATTCACAACCGACAGATGACAAATGGAACGATGCAAACAGCATCATCTACTTCTAAGAGCATCCAGAACCCCTCAGCAGATCCAGTTTACACCCTAAAGGGCTGTTTTCTCAGAAACAGTTCACAGGCCATGAACATTAAAGCAACAAACAAAACAAAATCTGGTTGCTCAAAAAACCTTCTAAATCCCTACAGAGAAGAGGAAGAGAGAGGAGAGACTGAGAAAGAATTAGAACCAAAACCAGTGTATCAGACAGAAGCTGGTCCTCATCTGACTAGGAATGTCAGTCTCACACACACACACTTGTATCCACACAGGCACACAAACACATATACACAGGCGTGCACACATCTTCCAGACTCGGCTGCCTTTCTAGTTCCGCTGCCCAAGGCTTGACAAGAGAAAGACAGTGGAGAGGACGCAGGGCATCAGACACGGGTTTCAGGAGACTCTCCCACATTGGCTTCAGACACTAGACAGTCAAGACAGGAAGAGGGTAGGAAAGACTCCTCCTTCTTCCACGGGAGAGGGGGAAGAGTCCCCGCCCACCAGCCTGCTCTGCTCTAAGCAGTTGCCTGAATTCTTTGAAGTGGGTTGGGAGGGGCAACTCTGGGTGAGGCCCCCAACCCAGGACATGAAAGGAACACCACCCACACCCCCAGCCCCACACCCCCCAAGCTGATGACGCTCTCCTCAGATATGGACCAAAGTAGCATGAAATGACTGCGACAAGGATGAGTGAGAGGGAAGAAGGCATGGGGAGGAGGTGGTATGAGATTTGGGAAGGAGAATAGCAGGCTGCTACACACGTACGCACGCGCACACACACACACACACACACGCGTGTGCACGGACACCCACACAGGCACAAGCTCCCTCCCGAGCATCATCAGCCAGGACACAGGGAAGGCTCCAGAGACAGGGAAGGCCAGTGTTAACAGGCATGAAGCCCAGGACAGAACCCTGCAAGAGCAGGAGAGGAGGAGGAGGAGTTGGCGGAAGGAGCGTTGGAGAGACCATGGCAGGCAACTCAGCCTGGCTCTGGGCGAGGGCAGGACTCCACGCGGTTCTTGGGGCTGGATGTCCCCCGAGGCAAGTAGATAGATGGTGCTCACATCCTGCCTAAAAGGTGGGGTGTAAGAGGGGCCAGAAGAAGTTGACAAGAAAGAGCAGCAGCAGAGATGGGACAAAGAGAAAGAAGAAGAAGCAAGATGCAGACCAGAGAAGAGGCTGGAAGGGTCTGGGCCTCCTGGGGGGTCAGGGACACCCAGAATAGGGAGCCTCCAGGCAGGGCTGTTTCCTGCCAAGCGGCGCCCATGAGACCTGGAAGGAAAGTGAAGAAGGTCATGGGTGCCCATCCAGGCAGGGGATGGGTTGCTGCTAGCTCACCTCATGCTTTTATGTTTTTTTTTTTTAAAGGCACCTTTTCCCTCAAGGCTTCTATTAGAAAACTGTCATACTCATTCTGTTAGAAGACATTTTTAGGGCCATTTCCAGGATTATTTTAGTAAAAAATGTTCAAATCTTCATGGTCTGTGATGTACACGTGGCACCCTTGTATAGTGTACAACCTGCACCACTGTCCCTGGCAGACATGGGTGGGAAGGATCAGGCAGGACTCTAAGCCCAGGGCCTGGACACCAGGAGGAAGGTAATTCTCCCTGCCCTGATTTTAGAGGGTGATCTTGCTTAAATAGAAGGAGGGAGAGAGAGAAGTGACAGGGTCCTCAATATTTACGAGAACAAGCAGAGCCCCAAATTGCACTGCTTGGGATAAGGGATTTCAACTCAGTCCAGGGAAAGAGCTGAGACTTCTTTCCTGTTTGTGGCACCCATTATGCCCAGTGTGTGGGGACAGAGATGCCCAAGACCATCCAGAAGCGGGCGTTCTCTGACATCTTTAAGTGTCCTGGCCAAAGTTCAGAGAGCATCCTGCCCTCCTGTAGGAGGTCGGGGTTGTGTGTTGGGGGGTCTTTTCTAATCCCTCCTTTCATTCCAGGGCTGCAGTTCCAAGGGGCTGCTGCTGGAGTATTCAGAGAGGATGGAAGAGGTGGGCAGAAGGGCGCTGGGAGAGTGGGCGAGGCCGAGGGAGAGCTCACCTTCTGCGCACCGAGAAGGCGTGGCCGTGACATGAAACATTAGGTCACATGGCCTTCCCATCCGGCCTTAGCGTGCCTATACATCTGCACAGAGAAGGAGAAGAGGTTGAGAGGAGAAGGAGGCGGCACAGCACAGAATCAACCCAACAGCCACAGTGGACAGAGAGCACAGACAGACAGACACTGAGGGAACGGACAGAAAGAGAAAATGAGATGCTGGCAGGACAAACGGGACGGGGTGTCAGAGAGTCCAGGCTGAAAGAGCAAAGGTGGGGGCTGGGGAAGGGGCATCACCCCATCATGCATTTCAAAACAGGCCACTCAAACTCCATGCAGAGGGCGGGAAATCTGCCTGAGTGTGAGGCAGGTCCAAGGCCCAGAGCTGATAAGGCCAAGCCTGCTGCTTGTGGTCACAGCAACCTGGATGCTGTGCTTCTGGGGTCCTGCCCGTGAGGGAGGCCTAGGGGAGGGGCATCAGCTGCCGGCTAACAGAAACACTCAAATCTTCAATGTCAGTGATTTGAGTGCAGAGCCTGCACCCCTGGACTGGAACCTCAGACCTCCCTGAGCAATACTGGGTCAGGACACTGGCAGGGTTCACAGCTGCACCCCCTTCCCTCTCTCCCTCCCTCTCTCATGTACTGACCCCGCCTGGGGGCCCCGGGCAAGATATAGAAGGTGTCAAGGACCAAGGGGGCTGTGGACAGACTGGCTAAACCACAGCTGTGAGCGAGAGAAAGGGAGGGGCTTCGTGACACTGCTGCAGGACAGGTCAGTGAAGACAGGAGGTGCCCCTGTCAAATTTCCTCCCTAAGGGCCACCCTGCTGCTCTGCTAAAGCCATAGCTTCAGCAGAGGTGGGCAAGGAGGGGTACTGCCCACGGTGCCTTCAGGCGCCTCCTGGTTAATTTCACCCATGCCGCCCCTTCCTGCTGAAGTCTGCCATCTGGGTCCCAGAAGGTGAGCTCTTTCCCAGTGTTCTCTGAGACAGCAGATAGAGGAAGATGAGCAAAAGCAGAGAGGCTGGGGTGGGGTGGGGGGTGGGTAGGAGAGGAGCTGAGCAAGAATATGACACGCCACGCTGGCACCGGGGACTGACGCTACTGAAGAGACAGACCGTCCGGACCCTGTCGCCGGGGAGAGGAGGGGTGGGAGGGCATGGATCGGGCTCAGGCATGAGGTGCGCTGGGCAAGGAAGGAGCAAGGGGCCCCAGGTACCTTCTGGGCTCCAGAGAAGGCGTGGTAGAAGCTGGACACGTAAGTCATGATGGCTTTCTCGTCCGGGCGGGCGGTTCCGACGATGTCTGTCAAGAAAAATCTGGAGTTAAAGCCAGCTGGTGAACACATGATACACTCCCTAATGTGATGGGAAAAGCAGCTCTCAGAATTGTAAGTCTTCTTGCCAAGATGCTGAGCCTGGATCTAACCAGCATCTGGCATCAACCTCCACTCACAGGAACACAAGAGGTAGAGGAAGGAGTGAAATGGTACCTGAGGAAGGAAACGAGATAAACCAGAGTAACGGGCGCTCGAAACAGCTGGTTGTCAGTCTACAAGTTCAATGCCAGGAACCAAAGGCGTTGGAGAGAAGAGGGAAATGCTACAGATTAGAAAAGATACAAGAACTAGAACAATGAAATGCCACACACACACTCTGGTCAAACCAACTAAAGAGAAATAATAGGGAGATTTTGATTTTGAACCAAGTGGCAGATGTATCCAAGAATTACTGTCCATTTGCTTGGTGTGAAAATTATTTTATGATTGAAAAATAGAGTGAAAATGTTTCTATTTTTAAGGTCTGTATTCTGAAGTATGTCGTAGTGAGATGCTATGATGTTTCTGGGATTTGTTTTAAAATACTTCAACAAAGAAAACAAAAAGAAAAAAAAAAGGTGACAAAATCTCAATAATTGTTCTATCTGGACGGTGGGTATATGGAAGTTCCTTATATTATTTTCGCTTCTTTTGCACATTGGAAAATGTCTCCACAACTTGACAGACATTGTCACAAACTGTATCTTCCATCTCTTCTCCCAAGGGTCCATTCATCTTTCCCAAAAGTCATTAGCATTCCCCTAAGTGTTATTTCTCTCCCTCCCTTTCCCCTGTGAAGTTAGATATGCATATAGACCTCAAACTCAAATCATCTCTTTGAATTACCCATCACTGCAAGCTCCCATGTATGTACATGAAGCACATGTAAATAAACTTTTTTCTCTTCCCTAAACAACAAAGGACCACTGTGCTCCACCCCGACACCCACCACCCCAACTCGAAGACCAAGATAAGCATCACCCTCGGGCGGCCCTTTTCAGCACCAGCTACCACCTCCCCCTCCAAATCTCAAGGTATCTGTCTATCTGTGGAACCCCTGAGAGACTAGTGATCCCCAGGCTCCCCAGAAGAGATCCCAGGAACCAGGCCTTCTCTGGTCTGGCCTCAGAGTGCCAAGGCCCAGCCCCTTGGCCACCGCACGCAGCTGGGAGAAAAGCCGAAGGCTCAGAGGGAAGGGCCTCTCACCTTCCGCATCCAACATCTTGGGAATGTCCAGGTACTTCTCTGCTACATCGAAAGCTGTGTTCAAGTTTGTCAGTGGGTCATCCTAGGGGAGAAGAAGAAGAGGCGGGTGAGAAGCACAAGAAGTCTCTGGATACCCCCACCTGCATGATCATCAAGACTGGGGGGCAAGGGGGTACTGCTGTGGCCCCTCCCTGGTTCAGTCCTCAGGGGCCAGCTCTGGGTATAGAAGTCGGGCCTCATGGCCAGGATCTGCTAGCTGGGGGACTTAAAATGCCAACTTTCCTCTTCAAATTGCAGTTTCTTTGTCAAAGAAATAGAGTGAAGAATACTAGCCTGCAGCCCAAGAAAGAATTGCTAAGAAATCCAAGCTGAGACAGGGGCACTGGCCTGGGAACCATCAGTCTTGACTTCTGGTTTCAGCTCTGCCACCAGCCAGCTGGACTGGCAGATAACCTAACCTCAGTCTCCCCCTCTGTTACTCAAAAGTTGGACTAGGAGCGCTCAAGCCCCTTTGGTGCTCACATTCCATGAAATCTGGGGACTCCTTCAAATAGCCACAGTCTTCTGACTACATTCTAGTTTCTGCTACCTTCTCAAGAAAACTTATCGGGGACTGGTGAGGAGGTGGAAAAATCAGAACCCTTGTGCACTGTTTGGTGGGATTGTAAAATGGTATAGCTGCTATAGAAAAACAGTATGGAAGTTCCTCAAAAAGTTAAACATGGAACTATATGACATAGCAATTCCACTTCTGTGTCTATATCCCAAAGAACTGAAAACAGGGACTCAAATAATTGCATATCCATGTACATAACAGCATTATACATGATAGCCAAAAGGTGGAAATAACACAAACATTCATGGATAGACAGACATGGGATCCTATTCTGCGGTAAAAAGAGAAGAGATCCTGATACGTGTTACAACATAGATGAACCCTGAAAACATTAAGCGAAGTGAAATAAGCCAGACTCAAAGAACAGATACTATACGATGCCACTTATACAGGTACCCACTCCTAAATTCCTAGATACAGAAAGCAGAATGGTGGTTTGCCAGGGGCTGGCAGGAGCGGAGAGTGATGGTGTGATGGCTTCAGAATTTCAATTTTGATGAAGAGTTCTGGAGATGAACGGTGGTGGTGTGAATATACTTAACATCACTGAACTGCACACTTTAAAATGCTTCAAGTGGTACTTTTTTAAAAAAAAATTGTGGAGTATAATTGCTTTACAAAGTTGTAACAGTTTCTGCTGTACAACAAAGTGAACCAGCTGTATGTATACAAATATCCCCTCCCTCCCACCCCTCTAAAAGTGGTACTTTTCATATTATGTATATTTGACCAAATTGAAAAAAAAAAATTTAATGTGGAAAAAGAGCCACAACTTAGTAGAGAGAGTTCCTGGACCTCCCGCTCTCTTCTTGGTTCCTGAGACTAACCTAAGGCAAACTGGCCTTGTCGGCCTGCAACTCAGCTTCTGCATCTGCTAAGGTGAGAATCAAAGGGGACGAAAGGATACACCCATTCATTCAGGACACTTTCAGGAAGAAATTGCTCAAAATAGAGAAGGTGGAGTCCTTCTGGGAAAGTTTCTGACAGTTTCCAGAATGATAAAAACCACTGCCAAGAGGCAGAGGTCATATCCGTCCAAGGCCTTGGGCCATCCTCAGGCCCCGGGTGCGCACGCCCCTGCCCTGCCAGATTCCCAGGGACCACCAGGCCCCCACGCCCACCGAAGGAAGTGCTCCCTGGTCAGAGCCCTTGACTCCCTGCTGTCCCCAAGCTCCAGAGGCTCTGGCGACCTCTGGGCTTTCTGGAAAGAGTCTACGGTTCAGTGGGAACAGGTCTGTGCTAGGATTCTAGTATCACTGTTGCTACTGTATTGAAGAGAAGAGACAGACACAGAGAAACACAGAGAAATGAGCCAGGAGAAATGTAAAGACACAGAGGGGGCAGAGGGTGGGGAGAGAGCTGGCTGGGGACAAGACAAAGGCCCCTGGACTCTCCCTTCCCGAATGGCTGAGGCTCCTGGAGTCAGGGCGGGGGTGTGTGGGGTGAGACTGAAGAGCCACAGTCAGCACAGGCCCCGCTTTACACAGGGTTGGGAACAGCTGTGCATTAACTGGGTGCTGCCTCCCTAGCCCCCCACGCAGGGACCCAGGCACACACACTCCTGTCACCCCAGTGCAGCCGCTGACCAGCTGGGAGGACTATGATGATGACGCCTTTAAAAAAGTCTCCATCTCCAGGAATCCCCCCTGTCAGCCCCTGTTTGATTTGGCCGCACACTTTTCAGCTGGGGCGGTGAGGAGAGGGGTGGTGGTGGTGGGTTCTCAAATTGCTTTTTTTCTTTGCAAAGTGGCTGAATTAGAGGGCTGGGATTCCCCATCCCCCGAGAGGTAAGCCAGCCCCCGTCCACATATACCTGGACACAGCTATCACAGGGCCAGTCAGCAGGCTCCCCTCCTTTGGCAGGTGGTGGGCCCCTCCAGGCAGGCAGGGGCCCAGCCTCAAGCTTCAGGCCCAACTTAGGATTTCTGGAGAGTGTGGGAAACTCCACCCGACTCCTTTCTCCCCTCACAAATCCTTTTCGGCAGCCCCCTCCCACACACGCATCCCTCCAAACAGAGGGTCTGATGCCACAGAGCAGCTCCTCTACCTGCAACATTAAGCCTGGCATGGCCACAGGGGGCACAGGCAAGGCGGGAGACTTGGCTGAACACCAAGATCTCCAAGTACTGAGCTCAAGGAGACAAAAGCCAGAACGGTCATTCTTGAAGCCTTTTTTGTCAAGAGATCCAAGTACCGACAAGGGACATTCCAACCCGAGCTCCAGACCATCTACCGGGGTGGGGTGGGGTGGGGTAGGGAGGGCACCAAGGGTGGTCTCTCCCAGGATGCCTGCTCCACGAGGCCTCTCGTGCTGGGATGGGCTGAGACGGGGGGTGGTGAGTCCAGTCAGAGTGTCCCGGACGGCCCTCTCCAAGGTCAGGCCAGTGTCCTTTAACCAGCCCGGACACTAAGAACCACCATGAAGCTAGACACACAGCTCCCACTTCCCAGTCCGCTCCTCAACACAGATGCTCAAGAAAATCCCCCAGCAGTTTCACGCCAAAAGCACAAATGGAATCAAGCGGCAACAAAATCCCCTCCAACTTTCAGCCAGGAGGGAAAGCAGATCCCTGGCGGGGTCCTGCCCAGGACTGCGCAGCACGTCTCTGACAAGGCTGGGATACACATCTCCAAGGACGTGCAGAATCTAAAATTATGAAAGTGATGCATGCAGCTTGGGAAACCCAGAAAACCAGAATGGGGAAACGCCACTGAGGGTCTCAGCACCCTCACAGAATTTCTGTGGCGCTTTTGATGCCTTTCCTGGCAGCTTGGGCATGTTGGCAAGCATATACAAACTCAATGGAAGGTGTTTTCCTCTTACTTCCAGAGGAGCCATCTCCTCGGCTAGTCTAAGACTGACACGCTCTCACGCTGGGTGGTGGGCTCTCAGAGCAGGGGGCCCAGTCCCGCCCTTCCCCCACCCACCCCAGGGGGACCAGCTGGGTGGGAGCTGGCAGGGATGGGTGGGAGGGTCAGGAGCACACGAACCTTCCGCAGCTTCCCATAGTCGATCAGCTCGGGCCGGTGTCGGTGGATCAAGGCACAGAAGCCAAGGCCGTCCTTCCAGCTGCCCAGGGGAGAGGTGGTAGGGGATGGCCAGAGGGTGAGTGGGGCCAAGCACTCAGGGCAAAGTGCCAAGCAGGGGTCTCCTTTTTCCAGAGATGAACCCACAACCCCATCGGAGCAGGAGTTGGGAGAACACAGAGTGGGAAGGAGCCTGCTTGCTGCCACAATCCCAGGCACCGGGTTAAGGCTCCGTGGGGTTCAGCAAGTTGTCACTTCCCACCCAAGCCCCCCACCAAGGTCTGGGGCCCTTGTCTGCTCTGTTTCAGAGCCCCAGGCTGGAACTCCCCGGACACTCTCCTGAGGGGGCTCCAAGAGCATCAACCCAAGATGTATCAGGCAGCAGCCAGGATGGCGCAGGCCTCGAAGGGTGACGCTCGCTTTCCAGAAAAGCAACTCCTTCCCCAAGGCTCTGTGTTCTGTTCCAGAGCAGAGACTGACCCAGCCCAGGGGGCCCAGGGGTCCTTGGGGGAAGCAGCCTGGCTTCTGCAAGAGCCCCTCAGCCCCCTGCCACGCACCTTATGTGGAAGTTCTGGATGTTGACATTCTTGTAAGGGGCTGTCTTTCTCTGACACCACAAGAGAAGCCCTTCCTTCGCTGAAGTCTCTGTGGGGAAGGGGATGATGGGCAGAGAGGTCAGAGGCTGGCTTGGTGGAAGGAGGGTGTGGGCTCCTGAAGGAACCCTGTGACCACTGGGTCCTTCACATGGGGGTCCACACAGAGACTCCTAGATTTCAACCCTGCTGCTACTAGGCCATCAAATCTATTTCCTGGACAAAGTTTGAGACATTATTTGAGACAGAGAAGTAAGCCAGGTATCATTTCAGAACTGGCCACCTGATACATTAAAATAATGAGAAAATGGCCTTTCAAATTTTCAGAGTCTCCCCCTGTCACTCCCTTTTATGCAAAGAAATGGCAACAACACAAAATTAAGTCGGCAACCTCTGTCGGGCAGCCACTTTGGGGAGGAAGGGTTGATTGGTTTATGAAATCTGAAATCCAGGACTCTTCAGACAGGGAGGGCCCGTGTGCCCTGTGGATTGCACACAGTCATGTAAGAAGAAAACATTAGGACTCCTAGTCACATTTACTATTCATCTAAAAAGAAAAAACAAGGTCTCCTCATATTTAATACACGGATCGACACTGCTGCTGTGTGTAAAGCAGACAGGTGTCAGTAAGATAGGCAGGTATCTGAGGGGACCCCAGACGCTGCCGGCCCAGGAGGGCCGCAAACCACACTGCCCCCATGTGTTCACATCTGTGAACAGCAGCTCATGGTACTCCGTGAAGTTTCAGTTCACAAAATGGACTTTAAAATGATGCTCAACAATTCCTGCAAGGATAATATAGTAATTCAAGCACAAGAAAATGATAAAAATCTTCAAAGCTAATGCTTCTGCTTTTAGTTCAAGCTCTTTTCAGTTACAAGATAAAAACAACAATTTACTCAGAGCTGACAAGAAGTCTACCCAAAAGAATAAACTCATCAAGAAAGCTATTTGAAAATCAGATTTGTATCTATTATCACTAACAAGAACCCTAAGCAACTACTGTGGGTATCTATTTAATCACTTCAGCCCTAAATAGCAGGTATCTATAAACCAAACTTCGGAGAAGGCAATGGCACCCCACTCCAGTACTCTTGCCTGTAAAATCCCATGGACAGAGGAGCCTGGTAGGCTGCAGTCCATGGGGTCGCTAAGAGTCGGACATGACTGAGCGACTTCACTTTCACTTTTCACTTTCATGCATTGGAGAAGGAAATGGCAACCCACTCCAGTGTTCTTGCCTGGAGAATCCCAGGGTTGGAGGAGCCTGGTGGGCTGCCGTCTCTGGGGTCGCACAGAGTCGGACACGACTGAAGTGACTTAGCAGCAGCAGCAGCATAAACCAAACTTAAGACCTTCACATTGCTGTATCATTTGTCAAACCAAGATTCCCATAACAAAGCAATTTAATCCACACTGTCCTCATTAAAAATTAATTTCTAGGCCATTAAAATGAATTTTAAAAAATACTTTAAAAATACCTCCATTTCATCTTTTAAAAATTTGGTTTGATGTGTTTGATATAGCAATGGTGGTGGTGGTGGTGGTTTAGGCGCTAAGTCATGTTTGACTCTTGCGACCGCATGGACTGTACCCTGGCAGGCTCTGCTGTACTCGGGAATTTAACCAGGCAAGAATACCAGATTGGGTTGCTGTTTCCTTCTCCGGGATATAGAAATACATGAATATAATTTACTAAAAAATAAATACACACCTATCAGACATAAAGGTCAAAAACTGCGGGAGTGTGAAACCAAAAGTTTAGAGAGACCACGGCCCCAGGCCATGGCGGCCCCTTGCAGACATGCAAGGTGGCCACCAGAGGGTGCTATGGGAGCAAAGTGGAGGCCCTGTCTCATGGCTCTCTCCTGACTGCTATTCCCCTACTCTGGGATTTGACAACCCCAGACCAGTGGTTCCAATACACTTCCCCACAGCCATCTTGGGCTTTCTCAAAGTGAGGGGGCCAACACAACTATAGGGGCCAACACTCCAGTTTTTACTTGGCTGTAGACTAGGAGAGACCAAGGATGCCATCGATGGATAAGTGGCCCAGGATGCAGCTTGTGATGAAGGACCTCTTGCCCCATGGATCAGGGAGGAAGATGTGATGGTGAAGCCATGGGAGAGGTGGAAGCCTGGGGACAGCATGGAGCAGAGCAGAAGACCTACCTTCCACAGAGATGTCCTGGATGGCAAAGCGGAGGATGATGGTCCAGATCATGCCCAGGGTCATTTTCACATTCCCATCCACGATTTCTACAGAAACAGCAGCAGGACACATTAGGATGGGTCTCAGTAGGGACAAAGGTCACATTTCCTGAGTGCTCACGTCACTCTGTGCACCACTTAGGAAGTCAAAGGCCACACACTCCACTTCTAGAGGGAAGTCAAAAAGTCAGCACAATTATATGTCGCAGGTGCCAGCAGGGAAGTCTGTTTGGGGGTGTCTTGGGGGACCAGGAGAGTGGTCAGTTCAACTGGGTACAACAGGAAAGGCAACAGAGAAGGGGGCATCTTGAACCTGGGCAGTGTCCACAAGCCTAACAGAGAAGAGGGAAAGGACTTCTACACCATTGCAAATGTCCTGGCACCTCCAGAGCAGAAGACCTCTGGGCAAGCACAGCTCTCAGAACGGCCACCCACCCACCTGGGGAGCCAGTGCAGGCAACAGAAATTAACCAACCTGACAAAGGTTTATAAACTGCTACTAGAAGGATCCACTAACTCACACATCGAGTTCATGATGCCATAACTTGGGTATTTTTTCATAAAAAAACAAACAGCAGCTTCAAAATCAAAATTAAGAGATATCCCACTAAATTCAGTCTAAGCACCTTCTAGATTTTTAAAAAATGCTATAAATTCTATGAAGGTTTTTTTTTTTTTTTTTGGTCCCAGGCTTAGAGGCAGGACATACAAAGATAAATAAGCCCTGTCTTTAAGGATCCTAAAAGATGTAGTCATTTACAGGCTTGGAGACTGAGCAGATAACAAACAGACTCCTTACCTTTCCTGCTCCCAGGCCAGGAGACAATAACCTGGCCCCGTGGTGAGCTACTCTCAGTTAAGACTCTCACATCCAAAGAATATCTCATTTTTCCCTCCTGACAACAGTAGATTTGGGGGACACCCAACAAGACCATGAGAAGAGACAGCGTCCAAGGACCCCTGATCCCCTGAGTCAACGTCCACTTGGGTTTGCTTCCCACAAACCTTTTACACAAAGAGTGGATTCCTATAAGGAAATTAACTCTAATACCTCATCCCCTTCCACAAACGAGAGGGCAAAACTGCGTGCTGTTCTATGACTGGCAAGGTGCAGGCACTGGGCAGTGAGGCCTGGCCCACAGCCACTTCGGGGGGCAGAATGGGGGTAAAGTTGCTGAGCGTGCACCAGGGTTCTCGGCAAAGGAAGAACAGTGGCCACTTTGGGCATGGGACAGGATGTGATTCTTCCTGCTAAGAGAGGGGTTGAAATGTCCCTCCCGGAACTCTAGGCATCAGCAGAGCAATGACCCAAGTCTGAGAAACTCGGTTAGAGAGACAGGGAGCTGCAGCAGCATACAACCATCCTCCTCAACAACTGAGACAGCTGCACACACTCTGCAGAGCATGCTGAGGGGGAAGTGGAGTCAATCAGTCAAGAATCAGTTCCTAAAAGTTTAATATTTTTTATTTTATTTTTTGGCCACATCTCATGGAATGCACGGAGAAGGCGATGGCACCCCACTCCAGTACTCTTGCCTGGAAAATCCCGTGGACGAGAGGAGCCTGCTAGGCTGCAGTCCATGGGGTCGCTAAGAGTCGGACACAACTGAGCGACTTCACTTTCACTTTTCATTTTCCTGCACTGGAGAAGGAAATGGCAACCCACTCCAGTGTTCTTGCCTGGAGAATCCCAGGGACGGGGGAGCCTGGTGGGCTGCCATCTATGGGGTTGCACAGAGTCGGACACGACTGAAGCGACTTAGCAGCAGCAGCAGCGTGGAATGCAGGATCTTAGTTCCCCGGTCAGGGCTCCTTGCAGTGGAAGCACGGGGTCTTAACCACAGGACTGCTGGGAAAGCCCCTCCTACAGGTCTGCTATGCTTAAAATGCTCTTTCACTTGTGACTCCCAGCAGTACTGCATCTGTAACATTCAAAGTGCTTATATAAATTGATAAGATAAAAAAGTCTGAATTCATAATACAGGAGTCGGCAAAAAACATGAATAGACACTTCACAAAACATGAAATACAAACAACCAACTTACAAGAATGTCAATCCCACTTGTAATTAGAGATATACCATTTTCCCAGCTATTAAATGACCAAAGTTAAAAACAAGCAAATACACATAATGATGGTAACGGTCTATCGTTAGATTGATAGATCTATCAATCTAATGATAGATAGCTGTGTGGCTATCACCCTGTGGCTAGAAGTATAAATTTGTTTTAAAGAAACACCTTTTGGGAAAATAATTTGTCAACAGGGAGCAAGGCATCGTGAAGTTGCTCAACTTTTTGAGAGTAAAATTCCCTCTCCAGCCCCAGTCAGCCAGTGGTGTGAAATGTAGAGTAAGGCTGGCGTATAAAGGCAGCTGCTGCCAGGATACTTATCATGACCCCACCCTGGAAACCCCGTGAAGGTACAGAATACAAGGCGTGACCAAGTACAGCCTGGACCCTGTCACTCCCTCTGCTCAGAACGTCCAGGGCTTCCCACCCCACTTGGAGTCGAACGCAGCAGCTGGTGGGGCCTCTGGGATCCCTGTCCCCTCCCCTTGAAGTCCCACGGCCCCCCTGTTGCTCCCCTCTACCGGGATATCCCTCACCTCCCTCCTGCCTCCACTCACACTGCATCTTCTAAGCCCTTCCTGGATCCCCCTCTTTACTCTCCTGCAACTGATACACATATTTTCTTTCTCCCTCTTCCAGAACATAAGCTCCCCGAGGACAAAGATGTTTTCTGTTTTCCAGCACTGCTTGGAGCCCAGCACTGTGCCTGGCACAGAAAAAGCCCTCCATCAACATCTGCTAAACGAACGAGGGAATGGAGGACACTAACCACAGGCGCCTGAATGGGCAGAGAGCACAGCAGCATTCAGGCTCCTCTAGGACTGGATGCAGATATGGAACAGAGCACACTTGTGCTCAACAAACAGATAATTAGCACAGCCATTAAAAATCATAATTACAATTTTTTGATGATTTGGAAGAAATCTTTGTAATTACAGAAGACAAAAATCAGGTATTAAATTTTATGGGCACCATCTCAAATCAAGGAGAGATTTTTTTTTAACATCAAGAAAAAACTCCAGGTGGTAATGCCTTTCTAGGAGTCAAGGCTGCAATGCCAGTCCCTCTTGACCTGGGGGGAAGAGGATGTCTGTGTGTACTGACCCACCCCCATCTGTTCAGTTGCTCAGTCGTGTCTGACTTTTTGTGACCCCATGGACTGCAGCTAGCCAGGCTTCCCTGTCCTTCACCATGTCCCGGAGCTTGCTCAAACTCATGTCCATTGAGTCAGTGATGCCATCCAACCATCTCGTCCTCTGTCATCCCCCTTCTCCTCCTGCCTTCAGTCTTTGCCAGCATAAAGGCTAAATAACCCAGCCTCCTGTTGGCCTTGAGCTCAGGGTCCTCCCAATACCAAGGAAGACAAGACAGCTTCCTCTCTGGGTCTTGCCAACTTACTTCTTTTCTCTTCCAGAAATACCCAACCCCTGGGGAGTTTGCTTACTGAATGTTCAACTCCTACCAAGGAAGCAGTTGCATGCCAGAAAACAAGGAGCCGAGTACAGCCAAAGAGAGCGATTTGTTTTCATCTCCGTGTCCACCTGAGCCCCCTTACCCTCAAAACCCTCCCCAGAATGGATCCTTTCACTAGGCAGCTCTATGTTTGGAGTAAGTCTGTCCATCTCACAGGTATCTTTATGGCCTGATACACTGAATCCAAAGGGAGGGTGCCATGGCTGTAACCGGGCCCCTGGGGGAAAACCATGATGACAGATTAACGAATGTCTGCTGTGGGTGTGGGAAGATGCCATTCCTAGACCACAGCTACCTATGAAGGTGTTCATATCCTGCTTTCACTCAGAACCGCCTCTCTCTTGGCCCCACTCCAGGCAGGCAGTATTCAGATAGTGGAATCAATGATGCTGAAGAAACTCCATGTGGTAGAAAACTAGACCCTCCACCCTGGGGGGTCACCACTGTCCAGACCAATGGCCACCATCCAACCTAGGATGCTAAATCATCAAGCCCACTCCTAGGCTCTGGCACCCAAAGCTATCAGGCCTTCCCTGCCTCTAGATTTTAAAATGAAAATTCCTTCTCAGGTGCTCTCATCTGGTTAAATCCCAACCACTCACCCAGATCAAGTCTCAATCCCATGAAGTCTAGACATTCTAGAATCAAGTATCACACAAGAAATGGATCTATTCTAACCTCTCCTGTGGCATGGATGCTCCTTGCCTCCGACCTCCACCTGAACATCTTTGGGGTCAGGGAACTGATGCCTTTCCCAGAGCACCCACTCCGTCCCCTAAGGTTCTGTATGTTTTCCGCAGTTGGCCTGCCCACAGGATCTCCCTTCCAGGCCTGGTGCTTCCCACCAGGGTCAGCCGGAGTCAAGACCTTGTCCCATGTGATCATCCTTCACCAGTCCGGGGTCTTTCACTGGGGCCCTAATCTGGTCCCCAAGGCTCCTCTGCCAGGATAAATGGTAACGTCTCCTCCCACCCCAACCCCAGGAGAGCTCCTGGGTGATCCATTCCACTGTCTTTGATAGTCTACAGCAGAAAACTTCATTTCATTAAAATAAACAAAACCCTTTCTGGGCCTCATCCAGTTTCCTGGCTCAGCAGCGTAGCTGTCCTGACATGATCTCGACCTCTTTCTTTTTAGTTGCAGTATAGTTGATTTACAATGTGTTAATTTCAGGTGTACGGCAAAGCGATTCAGTTATACATATAGACATTCATTCTTTTCCAGATTCTTTTCCCATATAGGTTACTATTAATGCATTGGCCTAAAATGGGAGAGAGGATTTCAAAGAGGGAAGCCTTGGCCTAAAGGTAGCAGGAAGGCTTGGAATGTATCATTTTAAAAGCAGCTTTAGAAATCTTTCAAGAAGCAAGGTCTGTGTTAAGGGAACTAGAAAACTCCAGCCAGCTAGGTTAAGTGACCTCCTGGGAGAACAGAGGTGGTGGTTAGAGTTTATGCCCCTGTCTGGCTGTGCTCCTTACCCCTCTGTTGAGACCACACAGCTAGTGTGACCCGCCACTTCACAGCTGAGGAAAATCAGACGTGAAGGTTCTGTCCTGGAGCCCTGCAGAGAGGCAGCAGTGCCCTGGTGATTGGAGAGGTTTAGACTTCAGCTCTGGAGTCCAAACCCCCAGGGTTTAATCTGCGTTCTGCCAAATGGAAGCCACCTGGCCCAGAGCCTGTGGTCAACACGCTGCACACTTCCATTCCAGCGGCTCCTCTGAGCCTTCGTTTCCTTGACTGTAAAATATGGCTGGTGATACTACAAGCCTGTCAGGGCATTCTGTCCTGTCTGGCCAGCCACAGATCTGGACCTCAGCAAGTGCTATTCTTGACTATCTTCTCCTTTCTTCCTCCCCTTTGGTATTCAGTCACACACACACACACACACACACACACACACAAGGGCTTCCCTGGTGGTAGCCCTTTCCCTGGTGGTACCATCTTTCAGATGGTAAAGAATCTGCCTGTAATGCAGCGACTAACACTACTACTATATATACGTGTGTGTGTGCGCACACACGCTAAGTCGCTTCAGTTGCGTCTGACTCTTTGCGACCCCATGGACTGTAGCCCACTGGGCTCCTCTGTCCACAGGATTCTCCAGGCAAGAATCCTGGAGTGGGAAGCCATTCCCTTCTCCAGAGGATCTTCCAGACCCAGGGATCAAATCCCGTCTCATGTCTCCTGCACTGGCAGGCGGGTTCTTTACCACTAGCACCACTGGGTCTCTCTCTCCCTATATATATATTATAGTAGTTGTTACATTCTCCTTTCTTAAAGTCTGGATTTCTGACTTCTTTTGAAAAATTCAGAACATCTGGCAACACTGGATATGTATTCCCATTCAGCAACAATCGGTTAGATCTGCACAGTAGCTGCCCCGCTTAGAAGAATGTGTTTTTCCCACTTCTCCCCACTCCCCACTCATCCCCACTGCCACCCACCTCACACATTCACTTCCCTGCCCTAGGGAGCATCTGAGCTTGTAGCAGACCACCAGAGCGGTAATTTCTTTGGCTTCCCATCCCTGCTTAGATGAAACTTTTTTCTGCCAAGTCTTGATTCCTCCCTAAGAGAACAAACAATTCTTTCCTTCTTCAATGCCCTGCTGTACACAAGCCCTTCACACATTTACTGACCACTGACTGTGGGCAGCATGCCGCTGGGAGCTGGGGCCTCAAGGATGTAGGAGACATGATCTCTGCCTCACAGCTCAGGGGGTGGGACACAGTAGGCACCACCCACAATGACCTCAAGGACTAGCCTGAGTCCCTGATAAGGCAAGGGTCAGCAAGCTTTTCCCGTAAAGGGCCTGATAGGAAATATTTTCAGCTTTGCAGGGATATGGTCGCTGACACAGTTATTCAATTCTGCCTGCAGCAGGAAAGCAGCCAATAATATGTAAACATATGGGTGTGGCCGTGTTCCAATATTTACAAAAGCCCGGGTCAGCCAGGTTTGACCCCATGGACTGTAGTTTGCCAGCCCCTGTGCTCAAGTTTCTGTTTGATTTTGCTATATCAAATCCCTCAATTTTCAGAAAAAAGAAGGACTTACAGATCATCAACCAGAGAAAAAGATCAGCTGCTATGGATTTACTGGAACAACACCCCACACTCTCTGTAAGGAAAGGCCACCCTCTGGGGCATTTCTCTAATGTCACTCTGACCTGGACTTGAGTTCCGGCTTTACCACTTGCTGAAGACGGGACTCTGGACAAGTTAATCTTCATTAGGCACATGTTTTCTTTTTGTAAAGTGGGGATAACAATTCGAGCCATCTCACAGGGCTATGGTGAGGATGAAATGAGATCCCTGGTACAAAGGTTTTTAGCACAGTGCCTGCTGCAGAACAAGTGATCAGTAATCACAGTCCAGGTTATATCGACAATGAATGAATGAATGGAGACTGTACTACTCACCTTTTAGTCTCTGGCACCACAGAGGTGCCCAATCCCCTGATGAATCCATGGGACACAGTCCTCATGGGGCCTGGTTATGGTACTTTATGCTAATCACCTTGACCCTCTCCAAGTCCTTCAGAACCGCACACAAGAAACTGTGTCACCTCCTTCTAACCATTAAGAACATGCTAATAATGGTTTAAACTGAACTTTAAACAAGTTTTAAAGATTGAAGTATAGCTGATTTACAATCTGGTGTTAGTTTCAGGTGTATAAACAAAATTTTTTTTTCTTAAGTAAAAGGGAAAAAATTCAAGAAGCTGCTCTGCAGGGAAATGTTATTAAGAATATTCCTGGGACTTCCCTGGCAGTCCAGCAGTTAAGACTCTATGCTTCCAATGCAGGGGACACGGGTTCAATCCCTGGTCTGGGAACCAAAATCCCTCATGTCTCGCAGTGTGGCCAAAAAAAAAAGTTCCTAAAGCCTTCTGGACAGCCATCCTAAAGGGACTCCCTGTACGCACCGATGTCCACACATTCTCCCCAGACTGCAGAACTCTGTACTTGGGACAGGGGAACACAGCCAGGCCTGCAGAAGGGGGAAGTGGCATTCCACACACGCGGATCCCACGGATCCCACAGTGCTAGGATTCAGTGGGGGGTGGGGGGTGAGACGGGGTGGGGGGATTGGGGTCGCAGTCACCAAGGTATGGAGACTAGATGGAAAGTGATGTTTTTACATGAAGGATCACTGGCTAGCCATGTGCTGGGAGCCCTACTTCCAAATGCACCCATGGATGTGTGGGTCTAGGAGTCAGGCTAGAAAAGGCCAAGAGAACCAAGAGGTGGGGGCAGAAAATCCGGCTGGATGCAGAGGGGTGGGATGGGGCTAGGGGGCAGCCAGGGGGCAGGCCCTACTCACCTTCAGCTCCTATGGACACCAGCTTGACTCCCTTGCTGGCTATGAAGTCCAGGGCCTTGTTGACATTGGAGATCTTGTGCACCCTCATTTTGCCTCTCTCGGGCTTGGCCAAACGTTCACCTGAACAGATGGAGAGGGAGGAATGGGAAGTGAAACACTGTTCTCCTACTTCTCAGCTCTAAACTGCTTGCAGCCACTCAAACAAGTCTGTTTAGCCCTGCTGCTGCTGCTCTTTTTATTAAGCCCTGAGTATATGTCAAAGGACTTGGCTGTGTGCTTGGAATACAGGGGTGAACAAAACAGCTTGCTGCCTTCACGGACTTACGGTCCGGGAGGAGAGACAGACCTTCAACATACACAAATGAACAAAAAGCCAAAAAGGAGAAATGCTTAAAACAAATGCTTTAAAAGAGACTGCAGAGGAGGAAGGCAGGTAGGAGGGTGAAAGAGCTGTGAGGTCTTTGAGAGCTGGGAGGCCTGCTTAGTGGGAGGCCGGCAGACCCAGACTGCAGGGAATGGCAATCAGGGCAGAAGGAACAGCATGTGCAAAGGCCCTGAACTCCTAGCCTAGACTGTTTTGATCCGGGAGAGGGTGTGGGTCACACTAGGGTATTTTGGGAAAGCGCCCTGTGTGTGCCCACAGAGCCCCTCTCTCATTTGAGAACCAGAGCTCTTGTCTGTTTCTCAGCTCAGCTCCAAGTCAACCCTCCACCCTCACTCAGAGGCCATTTCCCTGACCCCTGCTTCCCACACAGGAGCTCCTGCTGTTTACAGTCAGGAGCTTCAGGGAAGTGGGGGTTGATGAGCTGGTTCTCCAAATACCCTGCTCAGAGCACAGGAAGGAGGTGTCCGGGGATCCCCTGAAGCCATTTGAAAAATGTATATGTTCAACGTGTGCCCAGACCTGGGGAAGGGGCGCACAGCTTTCAGTCTCCAAGAGGTCTGAGAACCACCATCCTCGAACTCAGGATGTCACACCCACCACAGTCTCCAGCCCAGCCCAGCGGCACCCTCTCCACCCAACTTCCGAGCACATCAACAGCCTGGCTGAGAGATCCCAAGGGGCATGGTGGCCCTGATGCTGGGCCATGCTCATCCTGTCAAGAGCAGCACTTCTCCAGGGAGACTCCTCCCCAGGGCCTCCCACCCGACTTCCACAGAACAGACCTGTTACAGATGTCACCTGGCCTGGCAGCATCCAGGGAAGCCCAGCTGGGTTTTTATTATTAAATCAAGACTTCCCACGTGTGGCTTTCCCAAGGCTGTGGCCACAGCCCACCCTCTCTAGGAAGGTACCCTACTGCCCCCTGGGCAAATGGGACACCCCAGGGCTCCCTTCCAATAGGTGGGATGGAGCCAGTACCTTGTGGCCCTCCCCCCACCCCACTGCGAGGACTGCTCCCACTAGAGCCCCAGCCTTTGGGTCCTGCTAAGCCTGAGCTCGCCAGCCTGACTGCCAGCTACATTCAGTAGCTGGCTGGAACAGGGCTCCTTCAAGACAAGGGAGGTAGCAAAGTCCTGGGACTTCGGTCCACACAAATCACCTGGAGAACCTGCTGACTGTAGGCGTCTGGCCGCCTTCCCCTTCCTCCTGAGTTTCTGACTTTGGAAGTATGGGAACCCACATGTGGCTAAGTAGTCCTGCTGATTCTGCTGGGTGGTCCAGGGACCACACTCGGAGGACCTCTACAGGCAGCAGAGGTCCCCTTGCAGAGGGGGGACCCCCACTTCCTTTTCCTGTCATCCTAACCATCTCCAGAGACACTCAGGGAGGAAAAGGCATCGTCTCAATGACTCAGTCTCTCCCCACCCCAGGGAACAGAAGAGCCGCCTCACAGACGTGCACAGGCCTGTTCAGTGCCGGCACCTGGTGGGTATTCAGAAAAGCCCAGCTGGGTGTTTGGTCACCCTAGTATTTGCTGAGCATCACCTACCTGCCCAGTATATAGATCTGAGCACCTGGGACATGAACGAGTTTGTCCCTGCCCTCCAGGGCCAGGTGTGCAGTGGGGAAAAAACACATGAGCCAAAAACAATCCTGCTGTGTGGCAAATGACGTGCTAGAGGGATCAACGGTATGTTCCAGGAGCCCAGAGGAGGGCAGGCACCCAAAGCAGGAACAGAAGGGGTGGTGGTCAGGGAAGCCTTCCTGGAGGAGATGCCTACACTGAGTTTTTAAAAATGAAAAAGAACAATGCCAGATTTGCTTGAACTAAGAAATGTTGGAGGAAGAGGTAAGAAGGACACTCTAAAAGGCATTTAGAGTTCTGTAACAACCTAGAGGAATGGGATGGGGAGGGAGATGGGAGGAAGGTTCAAGAGGGAGCAGACATATGCATATATATGGCTGATTCATGTTGACGCTTGGCAGAAACCAACACAATTCTGTAAAGCAATTATCCTTCAATTAAAAAAATACATTTAAAGTTTAAAAAAATAAATAAAAGGCAGTTAGAGGAAAACATATGGCAGTTCCTGAAAAAATTCAACACAGAATTACCCCAGGATCCAACAATTCCACTCCTGGGTACATACCCAAGAGAACGGGAAGCAGAGGCTTACACAGTATCTGTATATCCACGTTCTTGGCAGTATTACTCACAATACCCACAATGTGGAAACGACTCAAGTGTGAGTGACAGATGACTGAATAAACAAAATGTGGAACATATATACACAATGGAATATTGTCTGGTCTTAAAAAGGAAGGAGATTCTGGTACATGCTACTTTATGGAGGGACCATGAGCACCTTATGCTAAATGAAATAAGTCAGTCACAAAAGGACAAATACTACAGGATTGCACTAATATGAGAAGCCTAGAACAGCCAAGTTCACAGAGATAGAATGTAGAAGGGTGGTGGGCAGGGGCTGGGGGGAGAAGGAGACGGCAGGTTGGCATTTAATGATGGCATGGCATGTCGGTGCGGAATGATGAAAAAGTCTGGAGGTGAGTATCGGTGATGACGGTTGCACAACAATGTGAATGTACTCAATGCCTCTGTGCACATTTAAAAACGGCCCAAACAGTAAATTTTAAGTTATGTATATTTGAACACACACACACCCCCTACTCCCACCTGCAGTGGAAATATTTTAAAGCACTGAGGGGCAGAGAAGGCAGCCAGAGTTTGTGCAAAAGCACCGAAAACAGAGACCAGGGAGATACACACGTGGGGAGGGCTGCATGTCTTCCTGTGGCAGAGAGTCTGAAGTCTGACACCTTTTGGGGAACAGTTAGTCAAAAACAAAGCAGGTGCCAGCTCATGAAGGATTCTGCTAGCTATGTTAAGGAATGTGAGCTGCAGGTACAAAGCCCCAGGGAGGCACTGAAAAGTTTCAAGCAGGGAACAGTGCAACCGTATTTGGGCTATTAGGTGGACCCTCTGGCTACGTGTGGGTGATGGAGGCCAGTGAGAAGGGGGAGCTGCGAGGAGGGGTCAAAGGCCTCTGGACATCATCTAGGTGAAAGCTGATGCAGGCTCAGTGTCTGCGTAGCAGAGGTCAAAGAAAAGAAAAAAGGAGAATCGAAGAAGAAGACTGAATGAATGAAACTGAAATGCCAAAGGAAGAGCTGCCTAAGATTCCTGGATGAGGCTGAGAAGAACAAGATGAAGACCGCAGGAGGAGAAAGAGGTTTGCAAGGGCCAAGCATGGTACACAGTATTGAAGCCTGGGGCACAAATGGGTGGAGATGCCCAGTGCACTTCAGGATTTAAGAGGAGGCTCCAAGGAGAAGGCTAGACTGACCCTAGTCTAGGACTCACTGGCATCAAGACGGAAGAGAAAGTGAAGAAAGCAGCTAAGATTGCCCAGTGCACAAGCCAAGGCTGGAATCTCAAGCACCTCCAACCCTTAAGGGAAGGTATTTATAAGAAAGTGGAGATAGGCACTGGAGAGAGGAGCTGTCCCTCCAGATATCTAGACATCCAAATCCCAAACTGGGGGCTGGATAAGGAACTAGGATCACCTTGATATAGGTGGACAGGCAGCAGAGGAGCCAGCATTTGGAGACGGTCAGATGTGGTTGCTGTCCTGACCAAAGAATTCTAGCCTTGGAGGAGAAGAGACCCCAGAGTCCAACCAACCTTCAGACAGCTCTCTATGCAAAGGGGGATGCTGACGCAGAAAGGCAGTGACTTGTCCAAGGGCACAAAGACGGTCAGCAGCAGGGGCAAGCCCAAACTCAGTCTCGGGGTCTGAAATCACACACCATCTCCCACTTTTTCAAAAGCTCCCAAACTAGCCCCAACCAAAGATGGAGCAGAAGCAGAGGTGTCGGGGCAGCATTTCCAAAGGGGCAGAGCTCAGTGGGCAGTGTCTGATCCTAGGCCCTGGTGACCCTGCCCGTCTGGCATCACCTTTGCCCTGGCACTCCCAAGACCATTGTCCAGCTCACCTGAGATGACCTCCAGCAGTAGCATCAGCTTCAGGCCGTCCCGGAAGTCCTCCTCGATGTTCTCGATCTGTGTTCCTGCCTTCCGGAGGTGGGAGTTGCACCATGCTGTAAACGTCTGCAGGAAGGAAAGACAAGCAAGTGGTCAGGCTCTCCCACAAGCCGCAAGGTCTCTGAGGCTCTCACGAGGGCCTCACTGTGTCCCCAGGACCCGGCTACCTCATGTCATTTTTCCGGCTGTTTTGTGCAAGGTGCCGAGTGGGCTGGTGTTGTCATCCTTGTTGGTTAAGACATCTGACAGGGTCAAAGAGGGCAATAAAGAGCCCTCAGTAGAGCCATAACACCTCTCAGCATCATTTCCCCCCACAATCCCCTTCACCTCATCGCAGGGCAATAGCTGAGGGGTCACCCTGCAGGGCCAGCAGCACGGGTAGGCACAGAGGGATAGACAAAGGAGCACCCTCCTTTTAAAGTCCACCCTCCCGACCTTCTTCCAAAACCATTATCCCCACCTCCATTTAGAAGTGGTATGATTCTGTTCTTAGCAGTTTACCTCTTAGATTTTAAAGCTTAGTATCGATCTTCACAGTTACAAGGTGGAGTATCCCAGAGGTAAAATATTAAGCCTCATTAACACCTTAGGGTAAATAAATTTATTAAATCCTTGCCCACTTGGCACCTAGCTAATGGAGAGCATTAATCAGGTTTACTGGGGACAGAGTTCAGAGGAATAGTGGCTGGATAAGGAGAGAGAAAGGTAAGTACCCCATGGTGTATGTGTGTATACTGGGGGTGGGAGGTGGAGGCACCTTAAACTGCAAAAGTATGAGCAAGAATTTTTAAAAGGGACTGTAAGGAGACTAAATGAAAGATCATCATCACTGTAATTTTCTAATCTGTGGAGAGAGAACAGCAACCTTGACGCTTCCATATTCTGTCTTAAGCAGATGACCGGGCAGGTCACCAACCAAGCTGTCCCAGGCCAAAAGCACCTCCTAGTGGCTCACTCAAGGAAGCGGGTGGCTCGACAGATAAGAGAAATAAAAAGTGTGTGCTTCAATTTCACTTGCCCATCCAAACAAAACCTGGGCAAGTGCCTCTCCCCAGCTCACAAACGGAGAAGAGAGCTTTCCTGCTTTAGATCCAAACTATTCTTTGGTGACTCAAGACTTCTCTGCACCAAATGGTAATCTCAATTACATAGGGGCTCAAGAGCCAACATCCAGTCACCCCCAGCAGGGCCAGCCAGGTCTCTCCCCACCCACGCTGCCAAGTGGCAATGCTGAGAGTGAGCTATTCATCAGAAAAGCAGCATCCACGCTAGAAATACTCCTCCTCTTTGGAGAGATCACCAGACTCATGACCCCCACCACCACTTCCTCTTGCCCTGGGGAACTCCAAAGTGAAGTGGCGAAAATGGGCAGGAGGAGGGCAGGATGCCACACCAGTGAGCACTGGGGAGAAGGAATGCCTGAGCAGGTTTATGAGCAAGAGTTGAAGAGCCTGGAGCAAGAAGCGGAGACAGCAGACACACCAGGAGGGGAGAGGAGGCTGTGCTACGACATTCCCCCAACATTTATTTATGGCTCTGCCAGGTCCTCCCTGCTGTGCAGGGGCTTTCTCCAGTTGTGATGAGCGGGGGCTACTGCCTAGTTGAGGGGTGTGGGCTTCTCACTGCCCACTCTAGGGCACACCGGCTTCAGCAGTTGCAGCATGCGGGCTCAGCAGCTGTGGTACGTGGGCTTTGTTGTCTTGAGGCATGTGAGATCTTCTGAGACCAGGGATCGAACCCAGGTCTCCTGCACTGGCAGGCGGATTCTGATCCACTGGACCACCAGCAAAGTCCAGGCCTCATTCTTAAATTATATTTCACTAGGCACTTAGCAACACAGGATAGTCTTTTCTCTCCCTGCAAACACATCTCCACTCTACAGGCAAGCCCACTCCCATGATAGGCAAGAGGGCTGTCCCAAAGTTTGATGAACCTGACACATAGACTGAAAGTGGGCAGGAGACACACACTGACTCCTCAGCCTAGAGTGTCCTCTATACCAGGCTTGGCCAATTCACACTCTAAGACTGAGCTAAGAGATCACCTCCTCCAGAAAGCCTTCCAAGTAGCCGATGTGTCAGCCCCTGACACCCCACATCTCCTCCGTCATTGCTCTAATCCCACTGCAAGGTGGCCGCTGGTCAGCTTCACACCTGGACTCAAGTGTTCACCCTAGAATCTCAGCACACAGGGTCACAGATGCAGCACTGAGCAAAATAACGAAAATCCCTGCCCTGTGTGACAGACACTCTGGTGGATGTAAAAATGAGACAACTGAGTGAGTAAAGGAGCAAGTGAGGAACCGACACATTGCAGGAGGATCCAGGAAGATGCAACCGCACCTGAAAGGTATCAAGGCAAGGGACTGACAGCTCTCTGAGCCCCCAGGAAGCCTCTGGCTCAGAGGAAGGAAGATACAACAGGAGAGGAAAGAGTGGTTACAAGACATCCCTGCTGGTCCAGCGGCTGACATTCCACACTCCCGATGCGGGGGCCCCAAGTTCAATCCCTGGTCAGGGAACTAGATCCCAGATGCTGCAATGAAGATCAAAGATCCTGCATCTACGACTTAGCAAAGCCAAATAAATAATTTTAATAAAGGAGGGGGAAAAAAAGAGTATTCACTGGGTCCCTTCCTCTCATGCTGACACTGCAAACTTAGCTGGGGATGAGAGGCTATTTAGTTTTTCTTTTCATTTTGCTGTAAATTTTTTGATGCAAAAAAAAATTAAAGAATTTGTAAATCTTTACAGTAAGTATAATTTTGTTTGTGGTTCCTTGTTCTCTCCCAGGTGCCCTGTGTCCATATACGCACTGGGTGTCACCACGCTCTACATGACGAGGGCGGGTCATTTACCACCATCTTGCATTTCCACAGTACCTTCCCCTCATCTCCCCACCAGGCCCACCTTCAGCTTCTGCCTGGGGTTTTCTGCCAACTTGGCAGGAAGTGGATCACCCCGGCAGCTCAGAGTTTCAGGTCCAGTGGTGCTGGGGTCCTGGTGGGAATTGCCAGCACCCTCACAGTTAGGGGGATCGTGAAATCTCAGTGTTTACTACCCAGTCGTGGAGAGGGGATGGGGTGAGAGGAAGGAGGAAGAGAGAAAAAGATACCGCTTTTGCAAGAGGAAAAGTGCTGTTGAAAGCAGCCAGCCCCACTTCCTGGGGAAGCCAGTCCCAGAGCCCTGGAGGCTGAGACGCACCTGTGTTTGCCCAGACTCCCTCTCACAAAGGCCTGCCTCTGAGGCTGCGGGGGGCTACACGTGGCTAAGACCCCAAGGCCCCGTCCTGACCCCAATAGGGTGACTGCCAGGAAGGGGTCTCTGAGTGCCTCCCCAACAAGCAGCGCCCAGCTCGAAGCTTGGGCCACAGAGGAAACAGAAACTCAGTGATCAAAAACATGCGCTTGGGGGGAACCAGATATGGTTTAGCGCTCAGGTCCACTCTTCACCAGCTGTGTGAGCTGCAGGCTTACCTCCCAAACCTCAGGTCCCTTAGCCAAATAGGGGTAGCGTCGGCACTTTATAAAGTGCTTGCCACTTAGAACATGTTCAATAAATGATTAGAGGAAGGAGAAAACTAGGTCTTCTAGAACCTCCCCGGGGACGGGCCTCGGAGGACTCAGCCCTGTGTTCTCCCAGCCCACACCCTCCTCCCTCCTCCAGCCACCCAGCTCGGGTTCCACGCAAGCAATGCACCGTGTCCCCAAGATGACACCTTGTGTCTGAGAACTTTTATTGAACTGGCCCTGATATGTTATGGGAAGAGGGCTAAAAGAGCGCTGTGGGGGCAGAAAGCCTATGACTTTGACCGTGGCCTTGTGGATCCCCAGCAGAGGAGGCTGACAGGGCCCCAGGAGAGGAGACAACAGAGTCAGGAGTGAGGTCCTCCCTGCACACCGCACAGACACCCTCCTCTGGAGTGGACAGGCCCTGGTCCTGAAGCCCCAGCTCTCAAATTATGACTGAGGGAGGCACCCGCCCCTGGGCAGGAGGAAAAGCCACCAGCCACAGGGGACGCCCATGCTAGAGACCCTGGCCCCACAGCCTCCAGCCCAGATGCCCCGGCGTGGCAGGCAGGGCTGCCCCAGTAGGGTTACAATCCATCCTGACTTCAAATAAAGGCACATGGCATCTTGCTGCCTCACTCCCAACCAGGCCCTGCCCCATCTGAGCTTCCCCTTGCTCCAAGAAGTCTGTCAGGGGGTTCATGCTTTGTCTCAGACAAAGGAGATAGGAGCTGATAGATTTTACTGGGACCTGCTTTGCTGTAGAATGAGCTTGGGTGTGCAGACAGCTCAGGTCTTTGGGAATGGGCCTTGGCTCCATGCTGGAAGGGCAGCCAGAGCTACAGTGGGGCTCACTCCCTTCTCATCCTTCACCCACCTCCAACCCCACTGCACAGCCTCAGAGGATGTTGGAGAGAGAGGGAGGGACTGGCAGAGGACTCCTGCTCAGCTTCTCACTGACCTGGAAGCATCTGCCCACGTGTAATCTGGCATGAAGGTGATTTTAGGAGACAAAGAGGGTAACTATCCAGCACTGTAGTTCAAGGCTACAAATGGTCCTGGCCCAGCTCCAATGGGGGGTGGGGGAGTATGGGACACAGGAGCTGACGCAAGGTCCATGGAGATGATGGAGAGAGAAGCAACTCTGTCTACATTCTCTGCTGGGTCTCACAATTCACACGAGATCCTCTAAGGGCTTTCCCTTACATCTTAAACAAGTATCCTGTCCAGATATCTCCTTTTTTTGCAGCACGGAGGATGGGGTGGGGCCGAGTCATGTGGCTGGTGGGATTTTAGTTCCTCAGTTAGCGATCAAACCCAGGCCCCTGGCAATGAGAGCACGGAGTCCTAACCACTGGATTGCCAGGACATTCCCTGTATTTCCTTAAAATGTACTGAAAAGGCAAATGGCTTTTGAGAACGTGCTTTCCCTACTTCCCAGCTCAGATGCACTAGCATGTGACTTTAGCCCCACAGGCCTTTTTGAGCCTCAGTTTTCACATCTGTAAATGGGGGACAATACCATCTACCAGACAGGACTGCAATGAAGATTAAACAATACAGTGCATCTTACCACACACACACACACACAAATCAGGAAAAGCTAATATTAACATACTAAGTTGTTAATTTTTATTAATTATGAGAACCTAATATTAATACTAATGTGGTTTGAAATATATTAAGTATGATGTAGTAGTCACTACCATCATTACTGACTAAATTTTAGATTCTAAAAGGTGTCTGAATAATCACACCCAGCTGGGATCTGGGGGACAGAGGATTACCCCGTAAGCATGAGTCAGGGGCTGAGCTTTTGAAGTCAAGCGGTATTTAGGGTCGTGACCTTGGTGGGAGGAGGGAAACACAAGGAGTAAAACACAAGATGCCGAGCACAGAAAGGTCACAGGACTTGCTTAAGATCGCTGCACAGAGGGGATCCCTAGAGGGACTCCTCTCTTTTCGAGGGCATGGGATCAATCTCTGGTTGGGAGACTAAAGATCCTATAAGCCACACAGTGCAGCCAAAAAAAATTTTTTTTTAATTGAAAATAAAAATCACTTCACAGAGCAGGAATCCAAGAGGCGGGAAGGATTCAATCACGGTGAAGACAAGGTAACCCCAGCTCATTCTTTTCTAGCCATGTGATAACCTCGGGCAAGCAACTCAAGTGGCTCTGCCTCAAGGCGCTTGTCTGTAAAACGGAGTAACAACAGCACGGGGCTGGTGGAGAATTTCCCGAGACAATCCTCCTAAAACACTGAAAAGAAGGTCTGGAACACAGGGGCTGCTCCGTAATTATCTCTCATTACTGTTACCACAATAATGAGAGATAATTATTACAAGTTCATGCTATTCAACACATGTCATCAAAGAACGTTAGAGCTGGAAGAAATGTTTGGCACATCAGAGCCAAACCCTCACTTTACAACGGGGGGCACGTGGACCAGAGAGGGTGAGTGAGTGTTCCTACGCCACACAGCTGGGGCATGTTCACAACCTGGGCTCCTGAGTCCCAGCCCCACATGCTTTGTGCTCCATCACGACAATGGGGACTTGAGGTGCAGGTGTGGGTGGGGTGCTGGAAGGGAACAGCAGTACCAAGGGCAGACAGGTGAACTGAATCTTGTGGCATGTCATGGGAAACTGATTACTGCGAAGTGAAACCACCACCCAGAGAGACTCGGGTCAGCAATGGCAGAGAGCGTCTTGAGATGATGGACCATCAGTAGAGCTGGCGTGGGGTGGGCTGCCTCTCTGGGGACAGCAAGATGGAGAGAGGAAAGGGAGTCCCAAGGCAGGCAGCAGCTTGTCCAGAGATGGAATAATATTCTGGATGGTGAGCAGATCAGAAACATGTCTTTGAGGAGAACTCTGGGAACTGGGGTTCCCTAATCTCTCGGAAGAGAGCAGAGTGGACTCAGGGGCTCATCCAAATATCTGAAAGACCCTCCTATGGACAATCAAATAAACATGTTGGGTGCAGCCCTGGGCAGAACAAGGCAGGCAGCAGTGGTGAGGAACATGTGTTCTACTGCAAGACTGATCTAGTTCTAACCCCACCTCTGACCCTGAGTAACCCTGGGCTGCTGCTGCTGCTAAGTCGCTTCAGTCATATCTGACTCTGTACGACCCCATAGACAGCAGCCCACTAGGCTCCTCTATCCCTGGGATTCTCCAGGCACGAAAACTGGAGTGGGTTGCCATTTTCTTCTCCAGTGTATGAACGTGAAAAGTGAAAGTGAAGTCACTGGGCAAATAACTTTAATTTGCCAACCCTCAACCTCCACATCTGTAAAATGGGTATAATAATAGACTATGCCTGGAAGGGTGCTGTGGATCAGTGCGGCAACACACAGCAAGTGCTAAGCACAATCACCCACACATAAGGCTCAATAAATGGGAGCTACTGTCACTAGGATGAAGGACAGGAAGACTAGAGCTCAATGTAATAAAGGACAGACCAAGCGCTGGATGTGTTACCCAACAAAGGCATGTGCTTGGTGAAGGCGCTGAGAGAGGACTCAACCAAGCACCCACTCAGGGCTGAGCTAAGTAGGTCCCTTATAATATTGACTCTTCAAGAGTGCAAAGCAGCCCTTGAAAAGTTCATTTAGAGGTGTGCTTGAAGAGTTCAACTGGACCAAGGACCACACGCTTCAATGTCTGAGCAGAGTTTCTCAAGCTCAAGACCATTGATATTCTGGGTCGGCTACTACTTTGTTCAGGGTTTGGGACCTGTCCTATTCATCGTGGGATGTTTAGCAGCATTCCTGGACCTTCCCACTACATGCAGGTAACATCCCTCACCTCAAGTTGCGATAACCAAAAAATACCCCCGGCTGAGAATCTAGTCTAGAGGAACGGACACATATGCCATTAATAATAATAATAACAGCAGCAGCTAACATCTGTTGAGCACTCGCTCTGTGCTGGATCCCCTTCTGCATGCTTTCGCCCTTTTAACTCAATCTTCATGACAACATTATGAGGCAGACACTATTACTCTCCCCATTTCACAGATGAGGAGACTAAGGCACAAGAGGTTTAACAAAAGCACAATGGGCAAGCGTAAGAAAAGTGGGACTGGTGAGACCTCGCCTCCTCCATGTGTACTCAAGGATCTGTCTTGAAACAAAGGCCCTCTTGGGCTCTCCGTTGGGTTTCTACTCAGGAGAGCAGCATGGGCACCAAGGACTGGTTGCAAGCTGGTAAGTGGCAATCGGAGCACAGCTTCAGGACCAGGGCAGGTGCGGTGAGGAGACAGGAGACTTCTCTCCTTGGCTCCACAAAGGAACATGGGTCCTCAGGTGGCAGACCTCGAATCAAGAGGAGCCAGAAATCTGGACAATATAAAAGTAAGACATTCCACAGCCCCCTCAAAAGATACAGGCAGGCTAAATCTGAATGAAGACTGACAGGGTCCCTGGTTCCACTGTAGGAAAACGTGAAACCTTTCTATGCTATGCTAAGTCACTTCAGTCGTGTCCGACTCTGTGCGACCCCACAGACAGCAGCCCACCAGGCTCCCCCGTCCCTGGGATTCTCCAGGCAAGAACACTGGAGTGGGTTGCCATTTCTTTCTCCAATGCATGAAAGTGAAAAGAGAAAGTGAAGTCGCTCAGTCATGTCCGACTCTTAGCAACCCCATGGACTGCAGCCTACCAGGCTCCTCCGTCCGTGGGATTTTCCAGGCAAGAGTATTGGAGTGGGGTGCCATTGCCTTCTCCGGAAACCTTTCTAGGTCTCCTAACAACAGAGTTACCACACGGGAACGTGTGTGTTAACACACGCACTCAGCAGACAGCTGCGCCCAGCAGGGTCGACATTCCTCGCAGACCACTGCCAACATCAGCCATCTGGGAATCTGGAATCAAAAACTCAAGGTCCATCCTGTGAGAGGCCACTGGGGCTCTTCTCGCTTGGGCTTGATCAGAGACCCACACCTGTCACCAGGGACCACAACAGGTGTGCCCCACACATTCATGGACACATACTACCATGCTGTGTGAACTCAAACCAAGGTACGAATCTGCATTTATAACATCTGCAAAAGGAACTTTCTGCTAATTCCCATTAAAGGGTAGGCACAGTAGCAAAGCCACAACATGTCACAGTGGGCAGGCTGATGCGGGGCACATCTCTGGTGGCAGGCACCTTGCCAAGGTGAGCTAAAATGGGCCAGACTCTGAGCCCAAAGCTGGGATGCTCTCCTGGGTAAATATCACTCAAGAAAGAGGAGGGCCGTGGGGACAGAAACATCCTTGCCAGCATTACTTAAGAGGAAAAAAATTAGAAATAGCCCCAAATTCTATTAATAAAATATTAGTTAAGTAAATTATGGTTCATCCACTTAATGGAACATTATAAGGCCAAAATGATGGGTTCTGAAACTATATATTACAGGAAAAGGCTGACATGTAATTAACAAAAAAGCAGGATACAAGACTGTATGCACCACAGGCTTAAAACTATGTGCGATCACATGAATGAGAGAAAATGATGGAAACAAAATCCCAAGGCCAGCAGAGCTCGTGTTCCTGTAGCTGAATTGCCAGCGCCTTTTCTTTTTCTTTGCCCATCTGTCTGCAAATGTGGTTGGCGGCCCCCATCTCCTCCCTGGCCTTCTGCCTGCCAGCACTCACTCCCCTCAGTCCAGGCCATCCACTCCTGGCTGACCTGTCCACTGGTCCTACAGCAGAGTAAACAAGATATCCCCCCTGCAGCCAATCGAGACTGGCTCAGCGAGTGGGAGGCAGCAGTACACACCTCACCGGCCGCCAGGCCCCAGACTCATGTGCTGACCACATCTCTCCCAGGCATATCCTCCCCCCCCCCCCCCCGCCCCCCCGGGATCCCGACACTCGACACCAGCCCCCGGCTCACTCCGGGGGAGTTACTGTTCCAGGCACAGGGGTTAGGAAACCTGCACCCTGCCCTGGTTCAGCCAGGCATGAGTGTACCCTGGTATAAGTCACCTCAACCCTTTCCACCTCAAAAGCATCCCTCAGACCCTGCAGGTCGGAGCCCGGCAACTTGTCCCATCGTAACACACAAGCGTAAAAACCACAACCAAGGACAGCACGCCAGACGTCTTCTGTTCCCGTGTAAGGCTGATCACAATGGATGGGCTCTGCTCCTTGCCAGAGAGGCCAATATAGTCAAGTCCACGGGGGCAGTTTCATTTCAGTGACTCAATGCATGATCAGCGTTTCGGTCTCAAGATTGCCTACCCCTCACAACAAGACACCTGTTATTATTTCACTGGATAGTCCCTAAAAGCTTCATGCCAGAATATCCCTGGAAGGACACACAAGGGCCTGGCCCAGCAGCTGCCTCCAGGGAGGGGAGGCAGGAGGCTCCTGACAGGGCAGGGCGTGGTGTTTGCTCTTCACAGAATACTCTTTTGTTTCTTCTGAATTTTATACCATGTGCGGTCATCTGTCTGTTTTTTTAAAAACTATTCAAATATAAGAAAAGCCTGTCTGGAAGTGTGTACATATATCTGGTAAGTCGGACCTCTGGGATGGGACAGAGGGAACTTCCGGTTTCTCTAGGAGGACTTGGAATGGCAGTAGGGTGGGGTCAGTGCTCCTGAATGATCAGAGAGAAAACACACGCTTCCAAATAAAAAAAGAATTGATAAAGGAAAAATTATTCCACCTATTTAAAAGAATTAGTAAGAATAAAATATAGAGAAAGGGTTGTGAAAAATTCTAACGTGCCTTATCAGTGTAAAATATTATAAGGAAAGTCATAATTAGGGACCAGGACATGAAGATAAAGCAGCAATCATGCCCACATGTCCACCTCAATAGTCAGCAAACTGTCAGGAAATTAAGAGGAGAAACCCCTGGCTCAGCAGCCCATAAAAGCCCAAACAAGCATCTAAGCCTCTTGAAGGTGGTGCAGGGCTTCCCATACAAGCTGTCTTCTCATCGGACGGTTTCCTCCTCCCTGGAGGAGGGCACCAGGACCCTGGTCTAGGCTCTAGGGCTTATCACCTGAGATATCAGTTCAGCAGCCTCCCAACCCACCGCACCCCTCTGGGCGGGGGCCTTGCCAGGGCTGCCAGGCAAAGCCCACCTCCTCTGCCACTCCTGGCCTCCATGAGGCCAGGGCACCTTGAGAACTCAGGGCCGAGGTCTCTGCAGCATCTCCTGGCCCCGGGGGAGGTCAGTGGGGACTAGCCAGGGAGAGTTCTCTCTCCCTCTGACCCCCACACATGGCTAGTCTGGCCAGGGCATGGGCACTGGGTGGGCTGTCCAAGCAAAGGCCTGCCAGCAGTGATCTCAATGCCCAGGGTTCTGGTAACGTAAACAGGAGTATCTGGTTAACTTATCAAGGGCTGGCCGCCAGCCTTTCAAAGCAAGCTGTCAGCTGCTTCACTCACGATGAAAAGCAGAGTCCCCAAGAACATCTCCACCCAGATCTGTTTGCTCTCCACCCACCTGGGAGTGGTGCTGAACCACCAGGCGGTTTCCTCTGCTCTGAGAGGGCACCTCCCCACCCACTTTCCCCCCAGGTCAGGTGAATGCTGAGGAACCGGAAATTCAGAGGCAGGTGGCTGGAGGCTCCCAATGGAGCCGGACTCTGTAACTGGACTGAGCCGGGTCTCCACCTACACCTTTCATTAGCTGTGTCTCTCTGGACAAAATTCTCAATCCCAGCCTCAGGATGCCCATCTGTAAGATGGGGATAACAAGACCTATGACAGCCTAGCACAGCATGAGAAAGGACCACATTAGATCTCCTGTACTTAAAGACAGTCTGGTGCTCTGTTCACAACAGAAGCTTTAAAAAATGTTAAACCAGCCGGCCTTTGTCCCTCAGTGGCTGTGTGGCTTTAATGAACCAGTCGTGGCCTCAGCTGCTTTGTCTGACAAATGGGGATACGGAACATCACGATGTGCAGGGCTGTTGTCAGGGGAGGGCCTTGGAGGCAGAACAGCCAGGTGTGAGGATGGCCAGGAACCCCATCAGTGTCTGCTCCCTGCTGCTCTCACTTCCCATTCCCTTTCTATTTGATCAAAGTTAATCATTCACAGAGCTCTACAAGTTAGGAAGAAAGAGGTCTGTGATCTCTCTCCAGCTAATGAGGAAACCCCAAGACCAGCCTCTGGCCAGGGTGAGAACAGGAGGCGGAGGCACAGGGGCCCGTGTTTCTGGCTTATGTCCACCTCCAGCCCACTCGGGGAGACTTCACCAGATGACCAGAGGGTGGCCAAGGCCACAAGGCCACGGCACAGGGGGCCAAATGGCTCATTCTAGGAGGTGATATGACCTAATAACCGTGTCCTGGTTGGAGAGAGGCGAGCTCCCAGCCCCTCCAAGTGTTCCCACTGAGGCCCCTGGAAGACAACCCAGGGCCTTCCTGCAGGTGCTGGCTGAACCTGGGGTTGCTGAGAGATTTCAGGGCCATTTTAAGTCAGGTGGCGTGTGATCCAAGTGAAGCAACAAGGGCTTCCGTCCCAGCTCCAGGCCAACAAGTGTCAGCTGCCCCCACCATCCACAGCTGGCCTCTCCCAGGAAGAAAGAGCCTCAGCAATGGTCCAGCCATCAGCAGGCTCTGTCACTACGGGCTCTGAGATCCTGGACTCGCGGAGCCTCAGTCTTCACATCAGTAAGTGAAGGAGGAAGTGAAGTGAAGTCGCTCAGTCGTGCCCAAATCTTTGCGACCCCATGGATAGTAGCCTGCACCAACCTCCTCCGTCCATGGGAATTTCAAGGCAAGAGTACTGGAGTGGGTTGCCATTTCAGACAAAGACCAAAAAAAAAAAGGTTATTCCATGCAGCTGTTCTAAAAGAGGGTTGTGTGAGCTAACACAGAAGGCTTAGCCCAGTGTCTGACGCAGACTAAGTGCTCTCTGGATGTTAAAAAAACAAAAATGTATCTACAAGAGGCACACAGAGAGTAGTGGTAGCTTAGGGCTGGGGCTCGGTGATAGCTAAGGGGGTGGGGTTTCTTTTGGAGGTGATGAAAATGATCTAAAACTGACTGCAGTAATGGTTGCACACATCTGAATATGCTAAAAAAATTAAATTATACATTTTAAATGGGTGAAGTGTATGGTATGTGAATTATATATATCAACAAAACTATTTTTTTTTTTTTAATGAAAATATTCCACGACCCCACTAAGTCTTTTAAAAACCCATTTGGCCCACTGGCAAGGAACCAGTCTCAAAGGCAGGCCCCAGACCCTCGCCCTCTCTAGGCACTGAAGTAAGTGAGACCAAAGATTCCAAGGGGGAGGCCTGGGCTCATCTTGGGCCCATGTGAGCACTTGGGCCAGGCCTGAGCTGTGGGCTTTAGCACCCACTGGTCCTGTTGCTGCTTCCCCAGAGCGTGGTGACTCCAAAGAGCAAGTCACGCTCCAGGATACCCGCTTAGCCATGAAAGGCCTGTTGGCTCTTCCTGGGCACACTTCATACCAGTTGGGGAGCCCAAGTCGAGAACAGCCTGCTCCCCACTGCCAAGCCAAGGGTGGGCCTGCCTGTGACACCTCCCCCACGTCTGGAGTCCGAGTCCGGCCCTTCCGGGTCTGACAGCACACAGGCCACGTGGGCTGCAACTCACAGGAATGGCCTGCACATTCCTTCCCCAAAGAAGGAAAAGCCATTCACATGTGAGGTCATTTGGTTTTCCTGGCACGAGGCTGAGAGCCACGGGCCACTCAATTCCATAGAGAACTTCCCCACATGACAAGGCTCAAGCCCTGCGTGGTATTCATAAAATATGGGAATCTGTGGTCTGGCCACCTCAAGCATCTAACGTGACTCCTCTGTGTGGTTGAGCTGTGACTCTCAACTTTACAGCCTGAAGCCTTGATGGTCACATCTATGAAATGGGAATAATCAATCCACCCAGTCCTAGGGTTGTGATAAGAATTAAAGAGCACACTACTGGACTGATGGTAGGGGCTCAAAAAGTAAAATACAGTACAGTTAGTGACCCCTCTCTCGCCAGGGTCATTTCTAATGAGTGTGCTAGCTTTGCTGACTGGGAACAAAGATTCTGCCCGGGCTCCAAGCCCCTCAAGGGGGAGCCTCTGGAGAGGCCAAACCACTTATTACAGAATTTGCAGAAAAGAGACACTGCTTGGATCAAGAAGTTTCCCAAGTCTCTTCTCTGTGTCCCTGAATAACCCGCTGGACTGGAGCTTCTGTTCTGGCCTGACCCACAGTCCACCCCTGGGACCCCTGCCCTCTCAAGGCATCTCCTTTGGCACAGGGTCAGGAACTCTGACCTCCAGAGGCTTGGAGCTGGAGGCAGCGGGGGCATCAGCTCTACCCAATGCTTTCAGGGACTTGGGAGGGGTTCCTAGAGACCACAGACCCAATAGAGATAGCCACTGTACCTCTTCTAGTGAGCAGGAAACTCCCAAAGAGAGGCCAAGGCCCAAAGTCTGAGCTTACACTGATCGGCCCAATGACACAGAGCAGGGCAGCAAACAAACAAACAGAAAAACGTGGAGCAGAGTAGCTCCATGCGGTGGTTCTCAAACTTGAACACGCATTAGAATCACCTGGAGGGCGCTAGACCAGATTTACGCATCCCTCCGGACTTCTGCTTCCATAGTTAACGGACAGGTGGAGAAACTGCATTTCCCACAACAATCCACCTGGCGCTGATGCTGCTGGCCTGGAGACCACACTAGGGACCATGGGTTTCATGTTTAAGAGGATGCGTTTGGGAGCAGAAGACTTGGATTTGATCTGGGTCTGCCACTTACTAACGCTAAGACCTGAGCAAATTTTTGCCCTTTTTGAGCCTCAGGCTTTCTCCCTGGGCTGTTAAGGGGTTTCCATGAGCTAACATTTGCAAAAAGCTTGTGTGAGTGCACTCAGTGACTCAGTCGTGTCCGTCTCTTTGTGACCCTATAGACTATAGCCCACCAGGCTCCTCTGTCCACGGGTTCTCCAGGCAAGAATACTGGAGTGAGTTGCCATGACCTCGCTCCAGGGGATCTTCCCGACCCAGGGACTGAACCCGTATCTCTTGTGCCTTCTACACTGGCAGGCAGGTTCTTTACCACTGTGCACTTGGGAAGCCCTTGCAAAAAGCCTAGCACATGATAAGTTGTTAATAATATCTAGTGGAGAAGGCAATGGCACCCCACTCCAGTACTCTTGCCTGGAAAATCCCATGGACGGAGGAGCCTGGTAGGCTGCAGTCCATGGGGTCGCTAAGAGTCGGACACGACTGAGCAACTTCACTTTAACTTTTCATTTTCATGCATTGGAGAAGGAAATGGCAACCCACTCCAGTGTTCTTGCCTGGAGAATCCCAGGGACAGGGGAGCCTGGTGGGCTGCCGTCTATGGGGTCGCAGAGAGTCGGACACGACTGAAGTGACTTAGCAGCAGCAGTAGCAGTGTTCCCTATTTAAATACAAGAAATAAAATACAGGTGCTCACAGAAAGGAGTGAGATAATAGAAAATGCTCAGGGTCCATGGAATTGCCTGTGTGTTCTAGATGGTCACCTAGACCATCCAAGGGTTACAGAGGTTGCCCGGGTGCCCGGCATGTGCCTGAGTCTGGGCCAGCACGCACCAGCCAGCACTGTGCCCCAGTAATCCCTGGCCCCGGGCTCCCTGACCCAATCAAGGACATATGATCAGTAAGATGACCTCAGCCCAGAACCCACACCAATGCTACGATGTCACCCACACCTCCCTCCCAAGAGACTGCTACATGCCCTCACACCGAATGCAAGTAGAAACACAGCCTCCCAAGAGAAAGTTCAAAGCTCCAGGGAACCCAGAGCCTTCAGGGTACCAGAGATGCCCTAAGCAAAAAGCAGGTGGCAGGGGGCACAGGATGAGAACCCAGCAGCTGCACAAGCATTGCAAGCCACAAGGAACCACACCAGTGATGTGCACTCTGGGTGGGGTTGGGGAGGATGAAGCATGAACAGACCGTTTATAAACCGCCACTCCCTGGGGAGTCGGAGCTTTCTGTAATCACTCCATACCAAAGAGGAAGTTTCTGGTTTCAGGAACACTGAATGAAGGAAGGGAACAGAAGGCTTGGCACTTTAAGAATTCCTCCTCAGTTGCATATAAAACAATAATTCGCCCTTTACCCCCAAGAGACTAGCAACAATTACAGAGGTGATTACCCCAAATACCACTGTGGTTGAGGAATCCGGGTGGGCTGTGCAGCCATACTGGAGAGCAAGCCACTGCTACATTATGTGGTGCAACACACACCTGCCCAACAATCCACCCAGGAAATCTCTCAAAGAATGAACACTGGGGTCCTTAGGAGAACATGCATCATTCTGTCATCTGTGTTGGAAGGGGAGGGGTGGGGGACCAACGGCATGACCATGGCAGGGAGATTTTAGGGTAAAACATGATATGTTTTATGCAGTGGCCTTGCATGGATGGACCCACAAGTGGGCCATGAGTCGAGGGGCCTAATGAAGTCAATCTCTTTACCCAATGTCCAGGAAAATAAAGTTTCTTCTCCCAAAATACAGACACAGCACATTATAAAGCAGTGCGCAAGTGCGTGCATTCAATCACTTCAGTCATGTCCGACTCCTTGCGACCCCATGGACTACAGCCCACCAGGCTCCTCTGTCCACGGGATTCTCCAGCCAAGAATTACTGGAGTGGGTTGCCATGCCCTCCTTCAGGGGATCTTCCTGACCCAGGAATCAAACTTGCATTTCTTATGTCTCTTGCATTGGCAAGAGAGCTCTTTACCACTAATACCACCTGGGAAGACCCTCCATAAAGCAGCACAGAAACCCTCAAACCCCTTTATTAAAAAATCATGGGCAACTTTTGGGCCATGAAAAACACCACCCAGGCCCAGGTGGACATAGCCCAAAGCCATCTCCACCCTCCCAGTCTCCACTAAGACCCAGCCATGACCCAGTGCGTGGGCAGCTCCGCACAGAAGGCTTGCTGGCCAGGAGGCCAGCCAACACCTCAGCATGGCCAGCCCGGCTCAAGAGACAGGGCAGCAGGGGGATCAGGAATGGGGAGGAGAGACTGAGGAACTGAAATGTCTGTGGAAACTTTCACATCTCTGGAAGGGTGGGAAGAGCAGCCATAGGCAAATCTGGCCAGGCCCACCCAACCGACTGCTGGGAAGAGGCAGGACCGGGGCTACCATCTGTGGGTGAGTGTGTGCACAGCCTCCAAGGAGCTGGGAGATCCACACCCACTGTGTCTCCCCACTCCAGACTTCAGCTCAGAAAGTGTGCAGGGCACGAGAGAGGCAGCCTCCCCCAAACCTTTTTCCAGAGGAAGATCAGATCAGATCAGTCGCTCAGTCGTGTCCGACTCTTTGCGACCCCATGAACTGCAGCACGCCAGGCCTCCCTATCCATCACCAGCTCTCGGAGGTCACTCAGACTCACATTCATCGAGTCAGTGATGCCATCCAGCCATCTCATCCTCTGTCGTCCCCTTCTCCTCCTGCCCTCAATCCCTCCCAGCATCAGAGTCTTCTCCAATGAGTCAACTCTTCGCATGAGGCGGCCAAAATATTGGAGTTTCAGCTTTAGCATCATTCCTTCCAAAGAAATCCCAGGGCTGATCTCCTTCAGAATGGACAGGTTGGATCTCCTTGCAGTCCAAGGGACTCTCAAGAGTCTTCTCCAACACCACAGTTCAAAAGCATCAATTCTTCGGCGCTCAACCTTCTTCACAGTCCAGCTCTCACATCCATACATGACCACAGGAAAGACCATAGCCTTGACTAGGCGAACCTTTGTTGGCAAAGTGATGTCTCTGCTTTTGAATATGCTATCTAGGTTGGTCATAACTTTTCTTCCAAGGAGCAAGCGTCTTTTAATTTCATGACAGCGCTAAGCCCTCAAATTCAAAGAGGGGACAATGGAAGGAAAGTGGATCTCTGGGAGCCCAGAGGGAATAAGGTCTCGGAGTTGCTCAGAGATGTGGACTATTATTGCCACTCAGTGAGGCACGTGCTATCTCAGCAAACCTACTCAACAACCCTGTGCTAGGGGAGCAAAGCGAGGGTCAGCAGCATTCAACAACCTTCCCTGTCACACAGCTAGTGAGAGGCAGAGCTGAGATCTGAACTGGGCTCCGTAGGAGGCCAGTGCCTGAGGCTTTTCCATTCTGCAGGGTCTGAGGCCCTTCCAGGTTCTCCACTAGGGCTGGAGAACAATGAGGACTCGGCCAGCCCCAGTCTCGGGTCTGCTGAGAACCACACAAACATGTACACGGCTATCCCCAGGCAGTCCCTGGGCCTGTCTCGGGGAGGGCAGCCCAGGACCCTGGATGAGAATCATGCTGGCGCTCATATCCAGCCGCGAGAGAAGGTTCTGGATCTTGTGGCTCCCTAGAGACGCAGAATGGGCCGGCAGCTCTTTCTCCTAGGTCTCAGTTTTGGGGAGGTGGGAAGAGGGTTTGAACTCTTGTCTCTTTTGGCTTTCTGAACACAAAGCCCATTGAGAAAGGCCATGAATAATTATAGGGGCAGTCAAGTCAGGGAATGTGTATGCCAGGGTGTGGGCAATCGGCTTGTTTAGGCTTGGACTGGCCCAATGTCAGCAGCTTCCCTCAAGGCAGGCCCTTGCAGATGCTCCTGAACCATCCAGGCCCCAGGCTCCCTCTGCCAGTCAGCTGGAGCCAGGTTCATTCATTCATCCATCCATTCACTTACTCATCCAATAAGTTCTTACTGAGCATGATCGGGAACTGAGGGTCTCACTATGGACCAAGTAAAGACACAGTCCCTAAATCAAGGAGACTCTGGTCTAATAAGGATGATAAATGTTAAACAAAGACTCATATAAATGAATATATGTTTGCAAACTGAGCTTCAATGCATAGCAAAAAAGTTATGGAAGATTTGAGGCTAACATGAGCCCCTAAGTCCAAGGGTTCCCCGTCGGCTCAGCAGTAAAGAATCCGCTTAAAAGGCAGGAGACACGGGTTCAATCCCTGGGTTGGGAAGATTTCCTGGAGGAGGAAATGGCAACCCACTCCAGTATTCTGGGAAATGCCATGGACGGGGGAGCCTGGTGGGCTACAGTCCACGGGGTCGCAAGAGTCAGACACGAGTGAGCAACTAAACGACAACAACCTGGTCCAGGGAGCGTGTGTGTCTCTGTCTGTCTGTGTGTCTTTGACCACTGCTCTGAGGAAGTAAGTGAATTTTTAGAGGTCAGGAATTTTAATTAGATGAAGAGACTGTAAATGTGGTGGTGGGCGGGGGGAACCATAAAGTTTATCAGCAAAACCAGGGCACTTGAAAACAAAGGGAGGGGTTGTTAATAATTACATCCAGACAACAGGTGCGAACCCAGATGCGTGGCACCCAGCGCACGTGTGGGGTCAGGGATGGCCAGGACGGTGGTATCGCCCAAGCAGGGGAAAGAAAATACCAGAGGGCCCGCGGGAAGGGACGAAGGCCGCTGAAGCCACTGGGAAACGGGCACTCGGGCTGATGCAGGAAGAGAGGAGCAGGGAGCTAGGAGCCAGCAGACCGCAGGAGCATGGAGCTCCCCAGGACGCTGGATGGTGTCTCCTGAGAACAAGGGAGAGGTTTTAATTGATTTCAGCTGAGGGTTGAAGGGTGGGGTAAGGTGGGTGTGCAGGAATCAGGTGCTAGTTTATACATACTTACATTTTAGAAAGAGATACCTATTCACAGTGTGAAGAACAGATCAGAGGAGCACCAGAATGACATGGTCAGGGGACCATGGCAAGAGAGGTCCAGGCAAGAGGCAAAGGTGACTTAGAGAGGGTGGTGGTGGCAGGGACAGAGAAGTGGGTGGGTGTGAGAGATACTCAGGGAGGGAGCGAGGGAGGGAAGGCGGGCTCAGAGGGCACACCAAGGTTTTGGATCCAAGCCAAGAGAGGAAGGCGGAATGGGAGAAGGTGCCAGACACCCACAGCACTCACCACGGTTACAGAAGGCCCACCGTTCGCAGCCTGACAACCTAACCTGAAGTCAGCACAGAGGACTTCAGAGAGCAGGCTGCCTCCGCAGCCCACTGCCCCAGGTGCTCTGTCAGTATTGAGACAGCCAGCCCTCAATACTGCTGCCCTGTGAGGCTGGTGCGGTCATTCAATCCATTCTACAGAGGCGAAAACTGAGACAGAGATGCTCGCACAGTCACATCAAACAGCCAGTCGGAGGAGTGCAGAGCTCACGCTTCTAACCCAGGCTCGCTCAGCATGGCCCTCCTCCCGTGGGCCCAGCAGCAGGTCACAGGCACCAGCCCAGGCAGGGCTCCTCCTCTCTCACTGCCCACAGCCCACCTCACTGCAGCCCAATCAGATCGCCCTTGGGGGTGGGTCCAGGCAGAGGTAACCCTGCTGTGCAGTCAGGGTGGCCCATCTCACCCTGGAACACCTTAAAAGAGCAATTCCAATGCCTCCCACCGCCCTCCTTCCCCAAACCTCTCCACCAACACAGGAAGAAAAATCAACCTGAAATCATCATCAGGAGCCTCTTGGGGGAAACTGGAAGGGGACCCGGTACACAGAGGACCTAAATCAGCTTCCCTTTCATGGACACCAAGCCAACCTTGGGAATCAGGAAGAAGGGAGGCTGTGGGCCGCTGCATCTGCCATGGCCAGCTGACCTTGGCCAAGTCCATTCCTCTCTCCCGCACACTCTGACTTCTCCATCTGAGCAGGGCAGTCAGCCCTGCCTGTGCTTCTAGAAGGCTTTCCAGACCTAATCATAAAAAGGAGGAAGGGGGAGAGAAGTAGACCTACCTGCCCAGGACTCTGCCAATGGCCCTGGGAAGGTCCCACTTTGGGCCAAGTAAAGACATAGCCCCTAAATCAAGGAGACTTTGGTCTAAGAAGGATGACAAATGTTAATCAAAGACTCATATAAATAAATATATATTTGCAAACTGAACTTCAGTGCATACAGAAAAATTTATGGAAGATATGAGGCTAAAATGGGCCCCTAAGTCCAGGGACCTCCCTGGTGGCTCAGCAGTAGAGAATCCGACTGCAATGCAGAAGACACAGGTTTGATCCCTGGGCCCAGAAGAACTCATGGAGAAGGAAAGGGCAACCCACACTCCAGGATTCTGGCCTGGGAAATGCCATGGGACGGGGGAGCCTGGTGGGCTACAGTCCACGGGGTCGCAAGAGTCAGACACGACTGAGCAACAACAGCAGCTCAATCCACGGTGTATGTGTGTGCGCGTCTGATTCGGGCTCCAGGGTGTGTGTGTGTGCGCGTCTGATTCGGGCTCCAGGGTGTGTGTGTGTGCGCGTCTGATTCGGGCTCCAGGGTGTGTGTGTGCACGCGTCTGATTTGGGCTCCAGGGTGTGTGTGTGTGAGCGCGTCTGATTCAGGCCCTGCCCACCTGGCCCAGCCACCCCTCAACTCCTCACACCTGCTGACTCCCAGCGGCCCTGGGACAAAGCCCCTGCTCGTCAAGCTCACCTGGGCCCGGGTTTTCAGAAGGCGCACCTGGGGAAGTGTCCTAGCGTGCCTGCCACCTGTTCCGGTGCTGGCCTCCGCAGGCTTCCCACAAGGGGGTCGGGGGGGCATCACGGGTCTCCCTCAGCCACCACTGCAGCCTTGTTACTCACCTCCTTCCAGTTGCCCCATTTTTCTCCATCCCCCGCCTTTTCCATGCTTTACTAGAATGTTTGCGGGCACAATGGACACACAGCACTGGGAGATCTGAGTTCTAATTCTGGTTCCACCACCAGGGAACCAGCCGTCTGCTCAGACCACCACCACCTCTGACCCTTCCACTCCACCGTCTCACCTGTAAAGCCCCCCTCACCTTACATGGGGCCGTACTGCCTCAGACCTGCCCCAGAGGGCTCTTGTGAAGAACAAGGGACACAGCCACTGGGGAGGCAATCTGAGGGAGGTGAGGCTTCCCAAGCTGACCGAATCATACAATATGATGAAAATACAGACCCCACACCAACAACTGCCATTCAGGTTCAGGAATTCTGGGGTAAGAATCTGTATTTTAACAAGTAACAAGTACTCCAGGTAAATCCTAGAATCAGACGTGTTGGGGCAACTCTGGGCTCTGAAAACACACTGGAAGTCTTTATGACCTTGCCTTCTGGGCAAAGAAGGGAAAGAAGAGTTTGTGTAAGAGCCCCTTGGCTCCAGGCACACTTACAAAATAACAACCCCTGCTTAGGGAGCCCACTAGGTGCAGGACGCCATCAACTCGTTTAGTCCTGGCAGTGATCCTGCAAGAGAGATCGCCTTCTTTCTACAGATGAGGAAACCGAGGCTCAGAAGAAGGACCCGTTGGAGGACGCGGCTAGTATAACAGCAGAGGTCCCCTCCAGCCCAGAAGTGGCAACTCCAAAGGCTGTTCTCAATACCCAGAAACCTCTGCAGGATGGACTCTCCTGCAGGGAGGAGCAGAAAGGAGCCAGCAGCCCCAAGCTGGACTCGCTCTCCTGTTCCCTCCCCAGAGCCTGGACATGATCTGTGCACAGGTGGTCCCAAGCATCCTATCCTGTAGGAGAAAGGCGCACTGTACTGCGTGGAGAAAGAGGCTGCTGCATCCTATGCTCACATGTGAGGGAGACAGGATCCTGGAGCCTGCAATCTACAAAGGTACGTCGCTTCAGTCGTGTCCGACTCTTTGTGGCCCCATGGAACAGAGCCTGCCAGGCTCCTGTGTCAGTGGGATTCTCCAGGTAAGAATACTGGAGTGGATTGTCACGCCCTCCTCCAGGGGATCTTCCTGACCCAGGGGTCAAACCTGCATGTCTTACATCACCTGCATTGGCAGGCATGTTCTTTACCACTAGCGCCACCTCAGAAGTCCACAAAGGTAGATAGGACCCACGTAAGAAACAGTCGGGATAGGGGCCAGTCAGCCCAGGGCAGGGGCACTTCTGAGCCAGACCTCCTGGTGCTGGAGAGAAGGGCTCCCAGAAGGTCTAAGAGGATAGGGTGCCAAGATCAGAAGACATATCACACCTGGAATGAAGCCCGAGGTACCCTGGACTCCTCCTTCCCCCCAACACACAATCACTGCTCGGCAAGCAGCAGCTGGCTACAGGGAGAGTTTCACACAATTCCGGACTCCCTGGAGAGGAAGTAATTTCCTCCTGCTGAGGAAACTGCCGCCACCCAGCCAGACGGCATCACACAGCTTCTTGCTCCTCTCCCAGCCTCTCCAGGAACCAGACAACTGAGAAGCAAAGGAAAGCATCAAGGCCCTCCTAAAACCTCTCCTTCCCCCAGGCTCCTCACCCAGACCTGGCAGCGGGTGACTTCTCTCCCACTTAGAGGGCACAATAATGACACGGCTGACATTTAGTGTCACTCACTAAGCACTTTGTCCTGATCATCACATTCACTCTTCACAACAAGTTTTAAGAGGAAGATTTTGATCCCTGTTTTAGAGATAGAAAAACTGAGACTCTGGAAGATTAATTAACCCAGCTGGCAAAAAGCAGGCCCCAAACCCCAAACCAGGCATTTCCCAACCAGATCCCAAACCCTTTTTACTTTCTCTTTTCTCTCACTGAGCATCTCTAAGTACAGGGTCCTAGACCAGTGACTGCCACAACAAGAGAGACAGCCCAGCTCCCAGGGAGCCACGGCCAAGCCGATAGGTAACTCCACACCCCACCAGTGACATATGGACTAAGCATCGGGAAATAATAACACAGATCCTGTCCAGGGGCCAGTACACAGCACGTGGTGGAGGTCCACTGCAGACAGCAGGCAGAAACCAGTTCGCTCTGCAGGGGGAGCATATTTGGGGGCCCGACTCGAGACCGTGGTGGACCGCAAGTAGAGCAGGAAGCCGGAGGGGAGAGCTCGCTCTGTTAGCAAGAAATAGACCTTTTCTCCACAGGAATTTAGGAAGTATGCCATTAGTCTCTGGAACTCCCTGGAAGACAAGGGATCACACAGTAACCTTCTAGGAGAGAGACAGCCTGGGGCAGGAAGAACTGGGGAAAAAAAGCTAGTGTGGGAAAATGGGGCCAGTTGGCTCTGAGGTCCTTGTTCCACTCCAGGGTGCCCAGCAGACTGCACCCCGCTTCACCAGACTTACAGAGAAGAGGGATGGGGATCTGGCCACCAAAGGCCCTCCTCCATCAGGAGATCTGGAGCTTCGCACTAGCTCTCCCCAGAGCTGTGCTGAGGCCGGCCTTGGACACAGAACAACAAGGAGACCCAGCTGGCCAGCCCACCCACCTCGGCTGACAGCTACCACAGCAGGCCCAGCCAGCCAGGGACCCGGCCCTGGGGGAAGAGCAAGGGGATGTGGGGGAGGGCCCAGGGCGCTGTGCTGACCTAACACTCCTGCCGTGGAGGCTCAAAGTGCCTGAGAGTTGCAAACAGTAAATAGTCAATACATAAAATATTGCAATTCCATGTCTGGGTATAGACAGAAAAGAACTGAAAGCAAGGGCTTTAACAGGTATTTGCACTCCCACGTCCCTAGCAGCATTATTCACAATAGTCAAAAGGTGGAATGACCCAAATATCCATCAACAAATGCACAGGTAAACAAAATGTGGCGCGCATGTGCAATGGAGCATCAGCCAGCCTTGAAGAGGAAGGAAATGCTGATACACCACAGCGGGGATGAACGTTAGGGACACTGTGCGGAGTGAGATGAGCCAGACATGAAGGACAGATGCTGCTGGACTCCACTTTAATGAGGTTCCTAAAGCAGTCAGGTTCACAAAGAGCGAGCGGTGGCGGCCAGGGGCTGGGGAGGACGAAGGGAGCCGCTGTTCCGCGGGTGCAGAGTTTCAGGTTTATGAGACGGTGGTGATGGCAACACGACAGTGTGACGACACCTGTTGCCACTGAAATGCCCACTTTAAAAATGGTCAAAATGGTAAACTTAAGTTATCTATATTTACAATGAAGTAAATTATATATATCGGAGAAGGCAATGGCACCCCACCCCAGTACTCTTGCCTGGAAAATCCCATGGATGGAGGAGCCTGGTGGGCTACAGTCCATGGGGTCGCTGAGAGTCGGACACGACTGAGCAACTTCCCTTTCACTTTTCACTTTCATGCATTGGAGAAGGAAATGGCAACCCACTCCAGTGTCCTTGCCTGGAGAATCCCAGGGACGGGGAAGCCTGGTGGGCTGCCGTCTCTGGGGTCGCACAGAGTCGGACACGACTGAAGTGACTTAGCAGTGGCAGCAGCATATATATACATATATATAAATTAAATATGAAATATTGTGTGTGGCATACAAAAATAACCTGTTACCTGTGGGGAATTGTTTATTGTTTTGTTTTGTTTTTACCATGAGCATGTCATACTTTCATAAAAAACCAACAAAGACATTTAGACTTATAAGGCAAACAGATTTCAAATTGCAACCCACGATGGGATTTACGAACTCCCGGTTCTTAGAATGGCACAAAGATGTCACCTGAGTTCTCTGGCTACCACCACCAGCCTGGCCTGCAGTGGACAATGAGAAATACCCCTCCAAAAGCAGTAAGTCAGGCTTTGGGTGCTGGCCAGGGGTATCGCATGTGTCCCCTGGCCCTCCTCTGCCCCCATGAAACCAGCAGGAGGGAAGTACCCCACCAAGCCAGAGGTAATGGAGGGGATGGAGGGCCCCTCCCAGGGCTCTGACTCCAGGATGACTCCAGTTATGGTTTCCCTGGGAGGAAATGAGCCCGGGCACCCTTTTCCCCTCCTAGGATGGCACAAGGGAATGACTTGGCCCATCCCTGCGTGCCCTAGCCTCTCCCGAGATGGCACTGGTGAAACCACCCCACCATCCTCCTCCACAGTGGGAAGGAAGCTAGACTGAAGAGGGAGGCAGAGGAAATGGCTCATCTGCCCAGTTGAGGAAGACACAGGATAAGGGAGGCACAGAGAACCCACAGCTCCCTCCATAACACACCAGGCTCTGCCTTCATCCTGTGTTCCCACTGACTAGTTTCTGCTGATCCATCCAGGACCTGCAGACCCCAGACAACTGGCCTTGCCTCAGTTTCCTTATCTGTAACTCAAAGGGGATGGACCCTTTGCTATCAAAGGCTCCTTTTAGCTCTGAAACCCTAGACTTCCCTGGAAGCTGGGTGATGGGCCAGAACCAAGGAAGGGCTGGGAAGACAAGACCCAGCCTTGGAACAGGGTAGCTTCAGAGCAGATGCTCAGAAGGAAACACAATGCTTCTTACTGGAACACCAGCACCTCCACCCTCAGGCCAAGCCACCCATTCATCCATTCATTTCCTTTTTTCTGAGCTCTTACCCTGTGCCAGGGACAGAGGCAGTGCTGGGAAACGGCAGAGTCAGCCAGCCTTGGAGGTACTCACAGCCTCGTGAATGTTGCCACTAAGTTTCAAGACTTGCCATCACAACCCATATCCCCAAGGCCAGCCCTCTGAGGAAGCAGAACCTGGAAGAGTCATACAAACAGCAGGCAGAAAGGGAAGCCCGATGGCACCCCCAAGAGAGTACCAAACCAAACTTGAGAGTCAGGAAAGTCTGGTTCAAATCTTGAGTCTGCCGCTGATTCACTATGTGACCTTGGACAAGCTTCTTTGGCCCTCTGGGCCTCAGTTTCCTCATTGTCAAGAATGAGACTAGATCCAATCTTGGATCTGGTCTGTGCAGGACCTTCCAGCTGTGACACAAGCCCTCAAACCCGGGATCACAGCCGGGATGCCTGCGGGAACCAGCAGACTGCTGACCCCTGCAGGACCCTCAGATCCAGACAAGCCGAGCTGACAGCCGGCCAACTCTGGGCGCTCCGCTGCTCAGCGTGCAAAGTCCAGCTGCTAGAGGCAAACGCCTGCTTCAACCTTCGGGATAAAACGGATGTCCAAGTTGTCTCGGAGTTGGAACCTTTTATCTTGGGATGGAGTCAGAGGACCAGAAGGAAGCTCTGTGCATTCCCTGTGCCCCACTGTCTAGCACGGGGCAGTGGAGCCCCGCTTGCCCCATCTCTGCCGGATTTGAACCATAAACACAGCCCTTTTCTGAAGGGAAGGACTTAACACAAACCAGATGCAGCAGGGACTTTCCCCCACCCCCTCCTGGCCCTAAAATTAAACGTTCAGTGTCCCCTCTGCCAAAATTCACTTGAAGGCCAAGCCTTAAAGAGCCAGCACCTCCGGTTCTCACCCTCACACACTCTCAATCACGTCCTCTCTTAAACAAAATGTCAAGGTCCCCAAATGGAAAGTGTGGATGGGCGGCCTCCCAGGAGTGCCCAGCAGCCCTGCAGGCCAGGGACAGATTTAAAAGGAGAGATCACTGGGGAAGGAACGCTGACACCCCAGCCGCCTCCATTAGCCCAACAGGGACCAAAGTGCAGCCTCACAGGCAGGGATCGTGAACAGGGGATTTGCCCCCGGAGAGGGCACAGCCAGAGCTGACAGACGAGCACAGCCATCCCAAAGGGAGCAGGCCTGAGCAGCAGCCTGGTCCCGGGGGGCATGTTGGAGATTCCTGGAAGAGTTCATTTCCTGGACTTCAGTTTCCAGTCTCTCGAGAAAATGGAGTGAATCACAGGCGTTAATTTAACTCTGATCTCATTCAAAGCAGTGATGACTCGGATAAAACCCATCTTAGGAGAACTGGACTCTTGTGAGCTTTGTAGGCTTCCCAGCTGCCAGGCAGGTGACTGCCTGGTCATGAAAGTTCTCCTGGTCCTACTTGTTGTTTCTCAGTTGCTCAGTCGTGTCCGACTCTGCGACCCCATGGATTGCAGCACGCCAGGCTTCCCTGTCCTTCACCATCTCCCGGAGTTTGCAAGTTCACGTCCACTGAATCAGTGATGCCATCCACCCATCTCATCCTCTGGTCCCATATGTATGTCCAATTCTGGCTGAAGGCTCAGACTGTCCATCTACCTGCCTCCTCTCCTCCCCATGGCCCCTAGCCATGCTAGGACCACGCCCCAGCAATCAGCACTAATCAGCTGGCTCAGCACATCCAGTCTCCCCAGCAAGCAGACACACACCCTGTTCTCAAGCTCAGGGGGCCGTGTCTTACCCACTCTGTGTGCTTCATGGGACCCAACAGTGCACAGCGCGCAGCAAAGTGCTCAGAACAGACAGTTAAATCTCACTGAGCTGCCATTCCTCAAGAAAAAGGGCAGGTGATGGCAGAAAAACATTTGGAGAGGGATGCTCCTGCAGACAGCAATTCTCTGACTTGCGAAAAAAAAAAAAAAAAAGTACTATCTTTTTTTACGTATTTAATCCTACAACTTCAACACAGTCATTTTCACTTTTGTATGCTATCTTCCTGTTTACACAGATTTTTACAGTTGCAACCGATTACAATGTACATACTAGATGAAGTTCTCCTGCTTTCAACGTTCTGTTGAGCATTTTATTCCTGTGTGATCATCCTAAATGTCACTTAAAGGCTGAAAAAATGTTCCACCACGATCATGTGTCAGGACGGTTTGTTAAATTCCTCCCCTGACGTGGGTGAGACACAGGAGCCTTCCCTTCTGCTCCTATGGACAGCACAGAGACTATTCTGAAGCCTTTCTTTGTTTTAGTTGGACACTTTCCTCAAGACACAATCCTGGGGGTGGAATTACCCGGCCCAAGGGTAAGAACATTTCCATAGTTCTGCTATGTAAACAAGCCCCAGATACTAACCCACAGGCTGCACCAATCCTCAAGGACTTCAGAAAAGACCACAAGCACGCACTGGACTAGAAGCCTGCCCTGATTGGATTCTCTTCTTACCTTTTTAAAGTTGAGTTGTTCTGATTGGAAGAGTTCTTCTCTGGGCCTCTAGGCTCAGTGCTCTGAACATCCTTTTTCTTAAACCCAACCTGAGTCCCACCTCCTCTATACTCGTCCTTCTTGTAACCCCAGTCCACTCTGACATCAGTAGACCTTGTAGCTCCCCTAAAGCTTTCCCTACCAGACTCAGGCCCCCCATTTCTGAGGCCCCTGATCCCCTCCTACACTGTGACCCCCACAGTGCCACATCTCCCCTGCGAAACTCTCAGCCCCTCTGCTAGGCAGAGGCTACCAGAGGGTTTCTTGACCTAAGAGCCTCCAAGATGACCCCCTAAGGGTATGGAGTCATTAGGGAATTGCCTGTTAAGCTGAGTCCTATAGGCCTTTGAGCTTCCTGCTGCCTGGGCCCCTATCTCGAGGGGACAGTTTGAGTCTGGGTCAGCAAACACACTGCTGTTGGCAGACCCCCAGGCTGAAATGATCCAGGGCCATAACAATGAGGAGGCATTTACATGGTCTAGGGCCAACCCAAACTCCTCCTTTCACGCTGTCTAGAGGAAAGCTAGAACCCAGACAACAGCCCACAGTCAGAATCTGGCTCAACTGAGAGTACAGAACCAGAGGTCACTAAGGTGGACAGGGAGGGGAGGCGGGCAGAGCAGGATACACAACACTGAAGAGCCCTCCCTCCACAGGAAACCAAACAACAGGGCTGGCAGGTCACTGCAGGACACAGATGTTTGTGCTTAGTGGCCAGGACAGGGTGGGCCGCCTGTCTGGTACAGACACCCCCTCTGCAAGTCCAGGATGAGAAAAGCGGCTTCCATCCACCATGATCACCGCAACAGTGCTTTCACGCAGCCTTGCAGATAGCCCACCGGCCCACCTGCTCCAAAGCCAAAACTGTCACAAGAGGAAACAAGAGGAGATTTTCTTTCCTGTTCCCTATAAATACTTCCCCTCTGGGCTTGGGGTCCAGAAGAGATGCCTGACTCACATTTGGGGGAGGTGGGGCAGCAGCTAGTGAATTTGCAGTCTATGAGGAGACAAATCATCACCAAGATGTCCCAGGGGAAGTGAAAGAGTTGAGCTTGTTTAGCTGAACACCTATCATTCAGCCTGAAGCAACAACATTCCCAAAGGTCTCTGCTGCTGCTGCTAAGTCACTTCAGTCGTGTCCAACTCTGTGTGACCCCATAGATGGCAGCCCACCAGGCTCCGTCATCCCTGGGATTCTCCAGGCAAGAACACTGGAGTGGGTAGCCATTTCCTTCTCCAATCACAGAGGTCTATAGTGTTGTCTAAAACTTGAGGCAGGAGCTTGCTAGAAATGTAGATTCCACAGCTCTGAGCCTAGAGTATTTGGTTCAGCAGGTCTAGGCAAGGCCCAGGAAGCTACAATTTTTATATGAATGCTAGGTGGTCCACAGACCACCCTTTAGGGAATACAGCCTTGGTGTGAAACTCTCCACTTGGATGGCAGAGGGTGGATATGCCTGCAGGAACCAGAATTCTACAGGGAAGTCATGGCCACCTGGAGTAGCAGATGATCATTTAATAAGGTGTAAGTAGGAGGCCCTTTGGAGAAGGCAATGGCACCCACTCCAGTACTCTTGCCTGGAAAATCCCATGGACAGAGGAGCCTGGTAGGCTGCAGTCCACAGGGTCTCTAGGAGTCGGCCACGACTGAGCGACTTCACTTTCACTTTTCACTTTCATGCACTGGAGAAGGAAATGGCAACCCACTCCAGTGTTCTTGCCTGGAGAATCCCAGGGATGGGGGAGCCTGGTGGGCTGCCATCTATGGGGTCACACAGAGTCAGACATGACTGAAGCAACAGCAGCAGCAACAGCAGGAGGCCCTTAAATGCTACCTGCCTCCACTCCTCACAGCATAGATCCTCTCTCTCTTCACAGAGCAAAGCACAAGCCATGGTCTCCTCAGGAGTCCCTCTCCCCCTCCCAATCACCATGAATTGTATCTGGACCAGCCTTGACAGTTTACTGTGGTTTTCTGGGTGGGGAGAAGCAGAGGGTAGAGTGTCTAACCAACCAGACAGAATAAATCAATCCCAGCCTCTCCACGTGGCCACAAGCTAGAGCCTTACAAGGCTCCAGCAGGGAGCTCTTTACCCAAACAACTAGAACAGCAGCTGAGACATTCTGGTGGTGTCCCCCTTCAGGGACCCCCCAAGGAAATGTCCCAACACCAAGATTCTCTGTGGTGGATCCCATGGTTCCAAAGTTCTGATCATCCACAGCCCCCAGACATCGGAAAACTCTCCCCAACTGTGTCAGATGAGCTGACCATAGGAAAAACAGCACTAGGAACATCAAGCCTCCTCTAAATGCACCTCCTCAAGGGCCTGACAATTCCAAAGATGGGTAGCTCTAAGAAGCCATCATTGCAGCATCACCTCTTCTTCCCGTAAGAAGGGCAGCTATGGTCCTGCCCAAATCCCACCCAACTCAAAGGCAAGGCCAAAGTTGCAGGAAAAAGGAAGCTTCTGTGCACCACCTCCTCCATACTGAAAATAACACAACCATCCAGGTGAGCCCAACTGTGGCCACAGTACCAAGCACTCCCAATATATTCACCCATTTTGGCATCTGAAGCCACCTAAGACACTGAACAGAGTCAGACACGATTGAAGTGACTTTGCATAAGAAAGTGTTAGTTCTTGGAGTTCCTGGGGACTGAGGCCTCCATCTCTATTTGAGGTTAAGTCATTCCATGGACAGACCTTCTTCCTCTCACTCCAGTATTCAGAGCAGACTCGTTAACTGCTCAGATCACAGACATCTCACTGTGGGTTGGAGGTGTCAGCCACCCTCAGCCCAGCACTGGTACCCCAGCCAAGAAGTCAACAAGGGCCAATCCAGATCAGGAAGCGGACTCTCCTGCAGCCAGGAGGCCCCCTCCTAAAGACAAGCTGTAGAGGAGAGGGTCACCTGGAGCACAGGATACTCAGTTCAGAGAAGCGAACAGGGAAGTGAGAACCCGCACGGAGACGGCAGGCACAGGTTCTCATTTACGACTCGTCCTACTTCCCTTCAATTTCACCAAACACCCTGGCTCTTCTGACGAGCCTCACAGGAACTTGGGGAATGCGGTCAGGAGCCAGGACCGGGCGGAATCTTCACAGACACAGATTCCACTTCTTGATTGCTTGTCCCCCGAGCACTCAGCAGCCATACCCCTGGCCCTTAGGTCTCGCCTGGCAAGGGCAGCTACTGCTAAGTTGCCAATAGGTGATAATATTTCACGTGTTCCTCTCAAATGTTTAAATCCTGAAAGTTTCCCAGTCACCTTCTTATGTATCTAGCAATAGATAAAAATGTTAGCGAGCCCTTGAGAACCTTAGAAATGTAAGTCTACAACCAGGGACAAGCCAATGCCTGAGAAGATACTTTGGGTCCAAAGAAAACCAGGCACCCCCACCTCTGCCAGGTAGGGGTCCCCTAAGGATGGCCATTAAGGGAGGACTGTCGCAGATCTGATAAGAGGCAAGAGATTGACCGCAGCAGCTCATCAAACCACACACCTCCATGCTCTTGGGTGAGGGAATCTCTGCTGCTGCTAAGTCACTTCAGTTGTGTCCGACTCTGTGCAACCCCATAGATGGCAGCCCACCAGGCTCCCCTGTCCCTGGGATTCTCCAGGCAAGAACACTGAAGTGGGTCGCCATTTCCTTCTCCAACGCATGAAAGTGAAAAGTGAAAGTGAAGTCACTCAGTTGTGTCCGACCCTCAGCGATCCCATGGACTGCAGCCTTCTAGGCTCCTCCGTCCATGGGATTTTCCAGGCAAGAGTACTGGAGTGGGGTGCCATTGCCTTCTCCAGAGGGAATTCTAGGTCATTCTTATTTTCTTCTTTGTATTTTGCTGTATTTTGAAAATTTGCTGCAGTAAATACTACTTTTCATCTCAATTAGTTTAAAAAAATAGGCTGAGTATAACCTATAAAAGTACTAAACCAGTTTGTTGTACGCCTGAAACTGTACTTCAACAAAAAATAGCTTGTATATTACAGATGGCACATTAAGCTAACCTGCCCTTTCTATTTCTCTTATTATTTTTTAAATTCTATTTATTTTTAACTGAAGGATAATTGCTTTTCAATATCGTGTTGGTTTCTGCCAAACATCAACATGAATCAGACATAGGTATACGTGTGTCTCCTCCTTCTTGAACCTCCTTCCCACCTCCTGCCCCAGCCCACCCCTCTAGTTTGTCAGAGCACAGAAATACAGACTGCGTCACAAATCTGCACATCACCCTTGCACAGGGGCCACGCTAATCTACTCTGTATCATTCTAATTTTAGTATATGTGCTGCCAAAGCGAGCCCCATTTTATTTTTTATTAGTCTGCCTTTTAAAGGCAACTGATTAGTATGTAAAAGCACTTATAGAAATGATCATCTCTTTTGACCAATTTACTCAGGTCCTAGATATTATCCTAAAATGCAGGAAAAGGTCCACAGTGAAAGGAGTATTTATAGAGGAATTATAAATACTCAGAGCTGGACACTATGAAAATGCCCAGGGATGCAAGAATTAAGAGGAGCGGTTTGTCACCTGGTGGAACAGTCAGGCAGCCAGTCGAGGTCCAGGGCCAGGCCTGACTGGACAGCCTCATCCCCGCTCTGCAGCCAAGAGCCAGGGGCCAGGGGCACCTTGTTGAGCAGACCACCAAGTGCTTCCAGAAGACAGCTTTGGCCTCAGTGGCTCTCCTTCTAAAGAGATGCTGTGAGCCAAACTCTTGTTTTCCTAATGAAATAGCAGTTTTGGCCTCAGACTGGCCCAGAACTTGGAAGCACAAGTTCCCATCTCAGAAAAGCCTCCGAAAACCTCTGAACACAGCCCAGGAGTCCAAAGTGACTGCCCTCTAGCCCCTGTCAGACAAGTGCAAGTGAGTTTCCAGGAAACGCTGACGCGTGTCTCCAAGGACTGAGGCCTCACTCAGGCTGCAGCTCTAGAAACAGTGGAACCAGCTTTCATTCCTCAGCTCCCCACAGAAATGCCTTCACACCAGTGCAATTTAACATCGTGCCTTTGACTCTACCGCAGGTTGATTTAAGAACCAATATACAAAAAGGTCTCTGTGAGCTCCGTGAGACTAACACGGACAGCGTCATCAGCACACTGCTCTCCTAAAATGGAAAAGCCCTTGGTGTTCGGTGCTCACGCTAAGAGACAAGGTGTCTCTTTCTCACAAACCAGCACACTTCCCTTTATTAGGAAGTAGATGATAATTCCAATTTCTCCTTTTGTTTTAGCTACTGGGAAGCTCAAAACTAGGGTCAGTGCTGACTTACAAAAACTAAGTTCTTTTAACATTATTTTCTCAATTACCTCACCCACCTACCACCACCCTGACAAAGCTCTGGATCTTTTTTTTTTTTTTTGGAGTATGGTTGATTTTAATTGTTGTATTAATTTCAGGTAGACAGCAAAGTGAATCAGTTATACATGTACATATATCTACTCTTTCCCCTGCGCTATACTTGCATTAAGTTGTGTTTTTTTTTTAATTGGAGGATAATTACTTTACAATATCGTGCTGGCTTCTGCCATCCATCTTCATGAATCAGGCACTGCTAAGTCACTTTAGTCGTATCCGACTCTGTGCGACCCCATAAATGGCAGCCCACCAGGCTCCCCTGTCCCTGGGATTCTCCAGGCAAGAACACTGGAGTGGGTTGCCATTTCCTTCTCCAGTGCAGGAAAGCGAAAAGTGAAAGTGAAGTCACTCAGTTGTGTCCGACCCTCAGCGATCCCATGGACTGCAGCCTTCTAGGCTCCTCCGTCCATGGGATTTTCCAGGCAAGAGTACTGGAGTGGGGTGCCATTGCCTTCTCCGTGAATCAGCCACAGGCATACATATATCCCCTCCCTCTTGAACCTTCCTCCCATCTCCCACTCCATCCCTACCCCTCTAGGATGTCACAGAGCACTTTCCTCAAGCACTTCATGCTTTCTTCAAATGCTTTTTGAAAAAAGAGGCAGCAAAGTACAAATAAATACGTATTCATGAAACAGTCTGTATACTTGGATCTCACTTGCTCCAGGGAAGGAAGATAAAGGCTGTGTGGCTATATAAGAAAAGGTATCTTTGATAAAAATGCCAAGTGGGGAAATATAAAAGTAAACTTCACTGCGACCTCCATTATCAAAATAACACAAGCACGAGGATAAAAACAAAAACGGCTTCTCGAAATTTAAGTAGTTGTGTTTGGGTGAAAGGGTTAACGTGGTCATTCACCGCTCCCCCAAAGTCATTTATCTTCTCAGATGGAAACAGAGGTTCTTGGAGGTGAAGCAAGCAGGCAGTGAGAAACTAGAAAAGCCAAGCTCCCCTGGCCTTTACAATGTTATCCCAAGGAGGGAGGGAACAGGCTCCAGCCCCCATCTGGATTCTGAGGGACTGGAACCCAGTAGATGATGGTCTGCATTTAGTAGGGTCTTGAGGAAGATGCTTCGTGCTCTGAAATCACAGTTGTTTGAGATGCTAGTCCTCACCCGGCAGTCAGTGGACAAGTTCTGCACACTTCCCTACAAGAACAATGAACTGTACACATGGGCGGTAGGGAGGCAAGGGCCTTGAGTCACAAGCCCAGACCTCCAAAAATATATCTAGGACTCAATCGGCAAACTAGTGACCCCTAATCCTTCCAGTGTGCAATCAAATCCCAGAAGGTTTCCTCATCCACCCTCGGAAACCACCCCTACACCTGACCAATAGACATCCACGAACAGCCTGAACTTCCTCCATGCCCTCAGCACACAGCATCCTCTAGCCCACATGCCGGGACTACAAGGTCCCAGGTGTAGCTGGTGCCCTGTGAGCGGCCTGCAGATAGGACAGTTCAGCCCTGCTGAGCGCCATGGTTTGCCAAGTGGAATAGAGGCTTTCTCCTGCCTCTACTGAAGTTAGGATCCCGAGGGCTACCAGAATGGCATGTGGCTGCCTCTTCTGGCTCCATTTCCTGTCTAATGACAACGGCCAACACCAGGCAGAGAAGTATCGGTGGTCCATGAGGGGCAGAAGCAGGGTCCTGCTCAGCCCTGGATGGCAAGCAAGACTTTGGAGCAGGCTGACTCATCACCTTGCAGGTGGAGTGAGCTCATTCCTTCCAGGGCATCCTTGGAACTGGAAACCCACAGCAGAGATGGTTCCCATGGCAACAGGCCAGCACCTCCTTCATAGCCGCCTTCCTTGGAGCACCACTCGTCCGTGCCCACGGGTCACTTAACCAACTCTCTCCCAGCTTATATTCTTAGAGCACAGAGTAAGAAAAGACCTTGAAGGGCCAGTGCCCTCCTTCCTCCATGTCCTTCCCATCTCATTTCTTTTAGAGTTAGTTGAATACCTCAATTAGAAGGTTTTTGTTTTGTATTGTTTTTTGGCCATGTCACATGGCTTGTGGGATTCGTTCCCCAACCAGAGACTGAACCCCAGCCCTCAACAGCCAAAGCACGAAGTCCTAATCGCTGGAACACCAGGTAATTCACCCCATTTCCATTTCAGCAGACCTAAACACATTTAAGACCAGGTAACTTCAACCTCGGGGAAGGCAATGGCACGCCACCCCAGTACTTTTGCCTGGAAAATCCCATGGACGGAGGATCCTGGTGGGCTCCAGTCCATGGGGTCACTAGGAGTCAGACACAACTGAGCGACTTCACTTTCACTTTTCACTTTCATGCACTGGAGAAGGAAATGGCAACCCACTCCAGTGTTCTTGCCTGGAGAATCTCAGGGACGGGGGAGCCTGGTGAGCTTCCGTCTATGGGGTCGCACAGAGTCGGACACAACTGAAGCGACTTAGCAGCAGCAGCAGCAGCAACTTCAACCTAACAGTTCATTCCTTCTTTGCAAGTATGACTACTAGAAATTCTGAGCTTAACTCCATTTCCACTCAACTTCCCCCAAGTCCTGCTCCTCCAAGCCCTGGGGCCCACTCAACACACCAAGTCCAGCAGAGCCTCTTCCAGCCTGGTGACTGCTCTAAACAGCCAGCTTTCTTCAAATACTCCTCTGACACGGTTCTCCCACCTCTCCTGCCCCGTTCCCAAACCTCCACTGGAGATTACACTGGTCTCTAACCCTCTCAGCACACACTGTCCAGTTCAGACAGGCCCGGAGCCCGCTACTGCCCCCACAGATCCTCTGGGGTCACCATCACCCACCCCCAGGCCTCTTCCCCTCCAGCTGCTCCCCGCCCCACCTCACACTCATTCCCCGCCCTTCCCTTCCCAGAATTTGACGCTCACTGTCTCATGTTTTTGGTCACACTCTGCCTGGTCCACCTCCCCCACTCCCTGCCACCACTCCCCTCGCCTGACTCACTCTTATATATTCTAGATTTAAATTTTGGCTCACAGTATCGCCTTCTGCGGGAGGTCTTACTGGTTTCCTCAAAGGCAGCCTGGGGCCTTCCTTGCGTGCCCTTCACTGTAGAGGCTGTGACATCCTTGAACATGGCAGGGAAATGCTAGATGGTGGGTCTCTCACTCAACTGGGCTCTTCAGAGACACATCCTGCATCATCTGGCCATGATCTGAAAAGAGCAAGTGCTTAATATCTCTTAAATCCAGGTGGCAAGCACCTGGGTATCTGTTTTACTATTTTGTACTTATTATATCCGAAAAAAAAAAACAACAGAGACCTCATAATAAATATGAATTGAGTGGATGAACTATTGTTGGCTGCACTGCCTTTAGCCATAGCGTATGTGTCTGAACATCTCATGGATCTGCTGAACTCATCCCTCAGGAACTTTCTTCCCACTCCGGGGCTGGAGCCCAATGCCACATGGTCCAGTGCAGTCAGGTCAAACCTTCAAATAAGCACCTGCAGCATGCCTGGCACATGTCTCATGGCAGTGAAACGAGAGCGAGTTCTTACTAGTCCTACAGCAGCATCTCACCTCTGTGTGTCCTTTTCCTCTCGAGAAGTTCTTAGCAGTTCATCCTGGCGTGCTAATCTCACTGTAAAGTGTCCCAGGTGGCTACGTACGACCAGCAGGTTCCGCTGCTGATTGCTGAAGCTGGGTAATGGGTACACGGGGACTCATTATACTCTTCTCTATTCCTGTGCTTGAATTTTCCATATGAAGATTCTATTTTAATTCATTTAATTCACTCATTCACGCAATTAACATTCCTGAAGTGCCCACCACATGCCAGGAAACATGGATAAAGAGAGAAAGAGGAAATAACCCCTGCCCCTATGAACTGATAACTTTATTAAATTCTAAATTATTTGCTATCCTTCCCTAGCAGTTAAAAGCCTAATGGCACTTATAACATGAAGACAGGGGAGACCTCCCCACGGGAACAAGTAGCTAATGAGGGGCTTTCTGGGCCCTGTGTCTCCTGGGCTTATTTTCCCAGCTCTGCCAACTCCATCTGCACTTGAAGTCTTCCCCGTCCAAGGGGCTCCCCTCATTAAGTAAGTGGCTTCAGGAGACCAAGGGTGGAGCTCAGGGTCTCACTCCTCAACAGAAAGTCAGGCCAGCCATGCTGGGATCCCTGCAACTTAAAGGCAACTTCCCCTCAAAGGGAGGATGCCAACACCCTTCATTCTGTCATTACGACCCCTCCTTGAGTCCACTTGGTATCAGACGCTAAGGCCAAGGGATAGAAATAAAAGCCGTGAGGAGGTCCCTGCCCTCAAGGGAATCATGTATGGTCTTACTGACTGGAAATCCTTGGATTCAAGTCCCAGCTCTGCCCCTTGTTAGCTGTAGGACCTTGGATGCACAACTAAACCTTGCTGGGCCTCAGTTTTCCCATCTATAAAATGGGGGTATTAGTGCCCACCTCACAAAGTTGTTGTGAGGAACATATGGGTTAGTACACGGAAAGTCCTGGTTCCAGTGCTTACAAGTAAAAGGCTAAGGACAGTGTGAGGCACAGCATTAGAAGAGTTAGTGCATATAGCTCTCACAGTATTATCACATCATCATTATTATTATTCACCAGGCTCCCACGGCCGCTATTAACAAGTTCCAATGACAATGGGCACTGAAACTCTCTGAAAAGAAGTAATCACAGAACCAGGCCCGATGCGAGGGATAGGCTCCGACTGGCTTCTGGCTGCCTGTGCATCACGTGTTCTCCTGCCTGAGTTTTTCTGAGCAATGCTCCGGCCACAGCCTCATGAGTAAGAGGTGCCCATGAGCCTGTATATGCTTTCCATCTGGCCTCTGTTCTCAGAGGAAACCAGCAAGGCGCCTTCACTAGGGAGAAACCCAGCCCACCCGGACCCAGGATACTCTAGCCTGGCTGGGAAGCGTTTTGTTGTTGTTGTTGTCTGACGGGTTCTGTTCAGCTGCCACTCTCTGCTCATGCTGAGCTTCAGTGGACGTGGGCCCTTGGGTCCACAGACCTGGGCATTAACCCCTATCTGCCGTAAACTAGCCTCAGTGCAGTCTCTGACTTTGCAGGGTTTTGATTCTCTCGCCTGTAAACAGGGCTGATACCTCCTACCTTATTGTTAGGATGAAATAAGATTCAGGATGTGTAACAGCCAGTACAGTAGCTACAAGAGAGACAGGGAAATACGACCGTGGCTGTTTCAGAGGGTGGGAGTCTGGAGCCCCCTACAGACACAGGAGCAGCCAACCTTGACACAGCCCTGCTCCAGGGCAGCCTGCAAAGGCAACCAGCACCTTGAATCCCGAGAAAGGCAAAGAAAGCCATCCCTCTGGCGAAGCCTACCTCCCAAGGCCATCCTCAGGCGTGGCCAGTGCCTGGGGTGCCACTGCGGGGCAGGAGGGAGAGACCAACAGATGAGAAGAGAAGAGGGAGGCAGAGAGAAGCGTGGAGGGGTTCATAAAAAGCCCCCATCTGGGCTGAGCCACCCCACCTCCACTGCTGCCTCAGCGCTGGGACCTGCAGGGACCAGAGACAGTCACTTCCTGGCTCCTCAGGAATGTGCAGGAATGTGTGTGTCAGGAGAGAGGTATTTGGGGGGAGACCCAGCTCCTTCTCTAGAGAGGGGTTCCCCCTCTCCAATCAGGCCAACTTGCCACCAAGCAGCGTGCCCTGGCAGAGAGGAGAGGAGACAGTCAAAGCAGTGGTTAGGACTACAGGCTGTGGCTGGGCAACGCTGGCTTCACAGGCCAGAGTGCCACTCAAGAACTTGGGTGTGCGTGGTGCGTGCTCAGTCATGTCTGCTTCTTTGCCACCCCATGAACTGTAGCCCGCCAAGCCCCCCTCTGTCTACGGCTTGGGCAAATTATTTAATCTCAATAATGCTCAAGTGCTTCTGTAAAGTGGAGATGAAAATGTATTAGCACATAAATTTTACAGGGTGGTTATGACGATTCAGTGCTAAGTGCTAATATCAGGACCACTAGCATCACCAGCACTGGTCCCTCTGACTCATTTCTGGCTCCCTCCTCAGCTGCAAAATCAGGAGCCAGTGCCAGGAACATCGGAGTGCAAGGGCAGCCATGCAAAGGGCCCACCTGTCTGTCCATCACCACCTCCACCCAGTAGGGCACAGCTGTCAGCATGTGTGAAATTCACCTGAACGTGACCACCCACACAGATCCCTAGCAGCCCCACCTGCCTTCAGAACACAGAGGTTCACCCCGCCTATCTGTCGGCAGGTGTTCTGGAGCCCACTGGCAAGGATGACTTCAGGAGTTGATTTATACATCCCCAGAATAAATTATTTACTTAAACCAGCCCCACAAGGAATGAACTCAAAGCAGTGTGTCCTTGGACAAGACAGATCACCACCATGGACCTCAGTCCCTTTATCTGATGTGCAGAAGGTCAGGTGACAGTATGGGTTCCCTTCTGGTCGGGCCTCCTGTGATTTGATTTCTTCAGACTGCTACAAGGGAAAGGATAGAGCTGGGTTCTGGGAATAAACAAAGTGAAAAACAAGGCTGCCCATTGACACCAGTCCCCTGGGCAGATTCCAGGCTGAAACCCTTGTTCCCTTGCCCCAGCAGGAGTTTCTTCTACCCACAGAACCCACGGGCAGGCCGCCTCCCTCCCACCAGGCCGTGGGTCAGCCAAGCCCACACAAAGGGCTGATTATGAGTGGTCCACCTAGCAGAGGGCAGAGATGCCCTCCCACCCCTCCAGAGCCACCCCTAGCATTCCCAACCCCCAACCACACCTGGAGCATCCTTGGGCAAAGCTAAGAAACTCATCTCCACCCCAAACAAGGCTCTCCACTCTCCCCTCCCCAGGCACCTGGGCTTCCCACTCGGCCACACCCCAAGCAGGCATTTCCAGAGCAAGAGAGTCCATGCAGGGCCCAAGGCATAGAGCACTGTGAGTCCCTAAGGGAAGTTCATTCACCTGGCCCCACCTATACCCTCCCTAGAGGGTGGGAACAAATTCCTGAAGGGTGAGGACACAGAAGACTCCTACAGATATGAGACAGTGTTTTAGCAGGTTACTTCAGGGCCAGACTGCAAGCCCAGGGATCGACCTCAAGGTCACCTCAGGAAGTGTTAGACTGCAGAGTAACCCATCCCCACAAAGAGGACAAGAACACAGGATATTGGCGTTGACCCAGACCCTAAAGATCATCTCCATGCGATAATCCAAGCAGGACACTTACAACAGAGCCCCACTGTCACCCTATAACCCAGTCCCCTCATTTCATGATCCCTGGGTCAGGAAGATCCCCTGGAGAAGGAAATGGCAACCCACTCCTATTCTTGCCTGGAAAAGTCCATGGACAGAGGAGCCTCGTGGGCTACAATTCATGGGGCTGCAAAGAGTCGGACACAATTGATCGAGTAACACAACTCATTTTATAGGTAACAATCCGCTATGACTTGTCCAGTGTCACACAGTGGCTGCAGGAAGCTCTAAGAGGAGATCTCGGGTCTCCCAAAGCCCTGGAACCTAACGCACAACTGTTCTCTCTGCTCCGAGGAAAGAGGACAGGGTCTCCCGAAGCAGCTCTCTGGCCTAACAATGCAAAAAAAAGGAGCAATATCTCCATACCGATTCTTCTCCTAAATGACACCCCTCCAAGGTCCAAGCTGAAAGGGAGGAGAAGGCAAGCAGACCAAGGTCCTACTGGACCCCACATCCTGATGAGATGCAGAGCCCCGGGTTCTGTCTGGTTCCACACCCTCAGGAGGCTGAGCTTAAAGACAGCAGAGCAGGCCACCCATGTCCAATACTTGAGAGAACCCTGGGCCCTGGGACTGGAAAGAGAAGGAAAACCGAGGGCCAAGTTTACTTCCTTTGAGGTCCCAAACCCTCACAAGAGGACCAGAAACTCCCTAAGAATTTCTGAAGTAGAGGCCTCCGCCAAATGCAATAGGGCAGGGAGTGGAGAGACGTGTCAGCTGGGCCAGCACCTCAGGAGAGGAATGTGAAGTGGGCCACCGGCCAAAAGAGGAAGAAACGCAGCTGGACTACCTAATAGGGAGCTGGAGGCCTGCGCTGGCTCCCACCAGCCTGCAGCAGGACACACAGGGAAGGGCGCCAGGCGGCGTGGCAGGCTCAGAGCCCATCCTGAGCTACAGGCCGGCTTCCCCAGCCTCCGGCCTCCTCCTTACCCCAGGGCACCCTTCTGAATCCCAGGAGCCTCCCCAGGCCTGCTCTGTGCCCCGGATTCAGCCCCATCACTCGAGTGAACCTTGGTGACTCGAAGGTCACCACCCCCAGCACCTTCTCATCTGCAGTCTCCTGCTGGACTGTGGCTCCCAGACCCCCTCGAAAGGCATCCACTGTCACTGTCCGTCCAACATTTGGTGACCACTGACTACCACGTGCCCACCGGAGCTCCCTGAGGAGTCCCCTTTTATCGGGGTGCAAGAGCACACCTCCCTCCCCAAGCTTGGACCTCCCAAAGAGAGAAAGAACGTGGTCTTTATTCTGGGGGAGAGTCAGGAGGTACTAGGCAGAAATTACCAGCAAAGTCACAGTCTGGTTCAAGATCTCCATAGCAGACTGCAAAAGTAGCCCCAGTTCCTCACCCCTGCCTACATCTACCCTCCTCTGTAAGTCATCTTAAAGCGTCATCTCACTTGCTAAAAATGCAATTTCTCAGGCCCCACCCCAGACCCAGTGAATGACCAACACTGAGGATGAGGCTCCGCAACAAGTGCTGGAACAAATCCTCCAGGTGACTGATGCACATCAAGTGAGAACCACTGTTAAACCACTCCTATCCTTCTAGGCTTCAAGGCTCTGGGATGAGGTGCCATGAGTGTCCAGAGGCCAGTGCCGCAGACTTCAGGAGCCCCAGGCAATGGACTCCTTACTAGGAAGCCCCAGGAGACCCTACAGACTCACCTTCACTCATCCAAGGAGTCCCCAGTCAGTCATAGATGAGTGACACCCCCTGAGAACCTTCCAAATGTCCTCAGAGCTAAGAGTCTCACAACAGCGTCCAAGCAACTGCAGCAAAGGCTGCCAACATGTCTGTCCTGTCCAGCTCTCTCCAACCCATCTTCTACCCAGGAGCTAAGTGAGCAAGGCAAGGGGCTGAGTGGCCCAGAGCCAGGGCAGAAGGAAGAAAGGGCCAGAGCCAGGAAACCAAGCGTGCACAGACAGACATAACTGGAATCCCACTGGCTGCCCCTGGGACCCAGCCAAGATGGACTCAGCCAGCCACGGCTTCCCACCTCCCGCCTCTTTCAAAACTATGTGCAAAGAACAACTAACTTCCAAATGTTGCAAGAAGCCACTGTGAGACATACAATACAAATTCATTTAGAAGCATGCTTTAATTCACAGTAGCTTTTCTGTCATTGCATATTTACTTCATCAAGGAACGATAAAAGCAGAAGGGCCCCCTCCCGGGAAGAGAGAAAAATGGCGAAGTAGTATGAGTCCAGGGCAGCGGGCAAAGACGCACATGCCCCAGGGGATGAGAACCAGGTGTCAAAAACACATGTGGGAGGGAAGAAAATAAAAAACAGACTCTCTGCCCCTGCCCTCCCTCACCAAATACCAGTGAGTCTTTGAACTCTGATGTGGTGGGAGCAGCAGGTGAACACAAAGAGCCACCCGCAAAGGCAGGAAGCCCGGCTTCTGGCCCCACCTGCCACCTGTAAACATCCCCCAAGTCCTCCAGCCCCTCCAGGCCTCAGCCGTCTCATCCATGGAATGGGGTCAGAGCTCCTGCCAAGTAGGGTGTGGGACAGACAAGCACAGAAAGAGCGGTGTGCACGGTGATACGCTGGGTGCGATACCATCTGTCATGCACACAGCCAGACAGGTAGAACTGTATAAATGGATGCTTAGGAATGAAAACCACCAAACTGGATAGTGATCAGTTCCACTGGGGGACAGGAACGGGACCGGGGAGAAGAAGGCCAGGGTCTCCAATCTGCAATGTTCATCTTCTTTGCAGACGGGCCTCAGAGCAGAAAATATAGAAATAACAGCTGTAACCGCCTGAGCCTTTGCAGGTCTAAATTTCCTTACTCTCCCAGCCAAATCATTTCACACGGGTGTTCTGAGGATTAAATGAATTAATATCTGTGAAACACTCAGAGACGTGCCTGGTCCACAGCATAGCCCGGGGTTGGCTCCTGCTCAGAGGAGGGGTGGGTGCTCAGCTCCGTAACTCCAAACACACTCCCTCAGCCATAAGGTGGACCTAAGCTGGCCTTGTCCTGAGCCAGCAGCTTCCATGGAAAGGGATTGGCAGCAGGTGCCCTAACTGGACACCCCTGGGCCCCAATATGGCCATGCTGCCTGCACCAAGCAGACCGTTAAGGGGGAATGTGGGGGGCGGGGTGGGGGGGGCAGTTATCCAGACAGGCCCAGGGAATTAAAATCCCAATGTGGAATTCTTTCATTGTAAAAAAGCTGAAAGCTGATTATATACAATGAATCTCTACATTTACCACTGCTTAACTTACCAAAAAAAAGAAAAGCTAGGTGGCTAGAGTTTGGAAAATTATCCAGATTTCTAAAGTGAGTCCTCAGGACTCATGAAAAGACACCTCCAAAGAGCCCAGCTAGCACAGCATCCAGGATGAAGGGCAGGAAACCAGGGGTCTGGGCCCTCACCCCCACCCCCGCTTCCCCTGCTCCACCTCCTCCAACTCCCAGCTCCCAGGGCCAAGTCTGGAAAAGCACTCCGGTTCCTGGAAAGGCCTTTCCGAATATCGGGAACTCTACTGGAAAGTGCCATTAGACATTATCTGGAGGATGTCTGTGGTGTTTGAAAGGGAGCCACTCCCCTGCCGAAGTCAAGGCAGTGGCCAAAAGCAACAACAGAGGGGCTCCTCAGAGCCAGACACACACCACTATACACACACACACAGACACACACACACACATACAAACACACGTGTATACACACATACACAAATATACATATATACACACACTCACATACACTTGTTATACACACACATACACATACCCACTCACACGTATACACACATACACATACATACACACATACACAAACATACACAGACACACACACCCACGTACACACACCTCCATTCACACCAACACACACATCCTCGCTCACAGACCTGGAGGTCAAAACAGACCTGGGACCTCAGAGCTACTGGCCCTGCCCCCAGTACAGCCTCACATTGGGGAGGCAGGGATCCCATTTCCTGGTTTGAGGACTTAGAAGAATTAAAAGTGCCACTTCTCTCTCCATCCTCAAACCACAGGCTGTGACATGTGCACATTTCCACATAGGACACAAGGAGAAAGACAGAGCCTGACAGTAACAAGCCCCCTCCCAGCCACAGGCAGGACTTGCCACCCCTCTTCGAAGATGGAAAGCCAAGTTCCATTAGGAGACCTGCCCGAAGGGGGCCACCCACGTTGCCGCACCCTCCCCTCCGGTCACTTCACCTACAGATGATTTGAAAACACAGCCCAGCACCACTCTGTTCTATTCCCCTTGGATATAATCAGCTTTGCAGATGACTTTTAAAAAATAAGTCTTCAGGCCCATAAAAATGCTCCCCTGTAAGCCCTGGCCTCAAATCACAAGCCTGCAACCACACTCGGCAGCCCCCAAGTACCAACCACCACAGAACAGGAAAAACGAGGTAGAGACCAGGCTCCTTTCCCCACCCCACCCCCATCACTTTTCCACCGTCATGGCTTTGATTTAGGCCCTCATCATGGCCTTTGATTTAGACCCTCAGCTGCAAGGTGATGGGATGGGACAGGAAGGGCACAGTCTCCCCCACCCCGAACGCTGTCCCCTGGTGGGCCTGCAGCACTGAAAACCAAAACAGCTCACCCCAACCTAAGCTCTCAGACTCACCCTCACCCCCTTTCTTAAGAGCCTCAAGGCTCAAATCAGAACCTGCAACTTTGTATTTACAGGCACAGGCTTCTAAAGTCAAAATAAACACTGAGCATCAGCTACCTGGTTCAAAGGGTGCTAGGTGTCCCTGGAGACCAAACAGAGGGGCCAGCAGGAGCCGCTGAAGCTGAAGGGTCCCAAGGAGGAGAGAAGGAGGGGGCATAGATGACTCTCACAGCAGGGAAGCCAGCCCCCCACAGCTAGGGTCAGCTCCAGGATAGGCCACCAGGCTCTGGAGTCTATTCCCCTCAGTTACTCCTATGGAAAAGTGGAGACAAATACAACCAGAATCCTCCGCTGCCTTTCAACCCAGAAAAGGAACTTCAGAAAGGCCTGCACCCACCCCTTTAGTGTCACAGACCCTCTAGTCAAAGACCTGGATTCAAAACCAACTCTACCCCATTCGGACTTCAAGAGACCCTGGTAAAACCACTCCGCCTTTCTGAGCCATACTTTGTCTATAAAATGGGAATAAGACCTCACAAGTCTTTTTATCACAGTGAAAGGAGAGGACACATGTGAAAGTATAAATGTTAAAAATCATGAACCATCTACTGAGTATTCGGTTATATTCCATCTTAAAGTGAAGTCGCTCAGTCGTGTCCAACTCTTTGCGACCCTATGGACTGCAGCCCACCAGGCTCCTCCATCCATGGGATTTTCCAGGCAAGAATACTGGAGTGGGCTGCCCTTTCCTTCTCCAGGGAATCTTCCCAACCCAGAGATAGAACCTGGGTTTCCCGCATTGCAGGCAGACTCTTTATCGTCTGAGCCACCAGGGAATCACTATGTTCCATCTTAAGCTATTCCATATTATTTTATATATGTAAGCCTTGTCTCAACTAAAACATAATTTCCAAGATAGCAATGGGTGCATCTGTACTTCTGGTGAAGGGCGGCATTTCAAGGTCAGTCTGCCTGGGTTCATTCGTAAACTTGTTTATTAGCTGGTCAATCTTTGGAAACCTATTTAAACCCTCTGAGCCTCAATCTCCCCATCTATGTAACAAGGGAAGTTAAGAGTATCTTTCTCAAAGGGTTTTTTTTAAGATTGAGATAATCTAAACCATGCAAACTTCAATCAGTGTAAACTACAGTCTTTTTTACTTATTTGTAGAACCAAGACATCTTAATAAATATTATTGGTTGATCGTTGGATATAAAACAGACAACTCTTCTTTCTAGCCTTCGCTTCTCTCATCTTCTTCTCTTCCCTTCCCTGAAGGTGGATAGTGTTTACATTCCGTCCCAGATCTTGGGCACGTGAAATGCTTTAAGCCGAAATGAAATGTTTGTTTTAAGGACCAAGGGTACCAGCCCCTCCTCACTGTGAGCCTTTGGGTGTGAGCCTGTTATTCTAAATTTCTAAGCTCAGCATCTTCATCTATCAAGTGTGATCATCCAACATGCCTTACAAGGCTGTTGTGAATGTTAAATGAGGCTGCAGAGAACACATCCCCCACAGAGGCCATGTGCAAGAGGTTTCTCTACATCCCCTTCCCCCACCCCAACCCTGTGGGTGACAGGCCTGGAGAGGACCCCGCAATCTCTCAATGAAGAATGGATTCTAGCCCAGAAGTAGCCCACTGCAGCCAAGGACCAAGCAGGCGGTTTCCAGGGTAACAGCATCCTCTGCATCTACTCCCGAATTCCATCCCAGCTGCCTTTTAATTCTCCTCCCACCTCTGTAGTGGGCTAAGTCACCTGTTCCCACTATTGCTAGGCAACCTCTGAGAATGGGCAGCTGTCTCCTGGGGGAGGACCCTGGCCCTCCCCTCCCCTCTTCATGCCTCAGGACTTAGGGAAATTTGCCCCACTAAGACCCTCCCTGTTAACTGTGGGATGGTAGAAGGTGGGAAGTAATCCCAGGCCAAGCAGGCAGGTCCCATGGGACTGGCTCAGCCTTTGATCAATGAGAAAGGACCCACCTCCACCCCCAGCCCAGGCTTCTGTTAGCCTGTGCTTATCTGGGCTCTAGTTTCAAGCAGTTTCCAAGAAAAGGGCCACATCAGGCTTTTTATGAAAGCTATCCTTCTTGATTATTTTTCTCTTCTGTTCTCCCACTCATTCGCAATGAACCAGGATCCCTGACCTTTTCATAAACAGTGAGCGAGAGAGAAAAGGTGGACTCACAAGTGAGAGAAAGAGGGGCGAGGATGGAGAGAGCTCACCTCTGGGAGTGGGATGACAGGCAACTGTCATTCTCTTCCTAAATTAGCATTAGCTGAGGGTTTTTAAAGTTGAGATATAATTCTTAAACCGTCAGAGTCACCCAGTTTAAAGCCTACAGTTCAGCGGTTTTTAGTATATTCACAAGGTTGTGCAACCGTCACCGCTAATTCCAGAACGCTTTCATCACCAGGTTGTTTTGTATATGTTTTGGCTTTGGTTAAATGTTGCTAGAAATGCAAGCATTTGCTTTATAAGCAGCAGAGCAAAATCTGAGGAGGCAACAGCTTCAGACCCCAGCTCCACCTCTGCAGGCTGTGGGTTCTTGGATAAGTTATGTGACTGCTCTGAGCTGGTTCTCTCCTCTGTGAAACAGGGTCAGAGTATCCCTATCTAATGCAGGATTAGATGTGTTAATGCATGTGGAGTCCTTAGCACAGAGCAGAATGCTGAGCACATGCTCAGAAAGGGTGAGCCACTGTGATTATCATAAGAAAAAGAATTTCTTCAACTTAAAAAAAAAATCCAGTACCGTTACTGGCTCTGCTAGCAGGCAGCTGGGACAGCCAGTTTCTGTCTGAGAGGGGTTGGAGGCCTTGCTACACCCACCCAACTCCTTTGCAAGCAATGGCACCACCTGGGGTGGCCGAACAAGCATGAAGAGGGGGCAGGGTGAGGTTGTGACTGTCGCCTATGTATCTTTGCGGCCAAGTGTGACTACTCCAGACTCACAAGGTGCCCTGCAGGGCAAGATCCTGCCAGTAACCCCCAGCCAGGATGGGGGTGCTGCGGGTGAAGGAAGACCAGGAGGGACAAGCAGGAGAGCGAAGGACCAGCCCTCTCCCCAGGGTTACCCTCTGCCCACTGAGGAGGGAGGGTTCCCCGACCTGATGCTCAGCCCAAGAACCAGCAGGAATCCTGGCCCTGTGTTAGGGGCTCCCGGGATGGCTGAGCCCTGCCTTGCTGGACCCCCTGCCCCAGCCACTCCCCAGGTGCCTTGCCTCAGATTGGGCAATTAGGACTTAGGATACTGTGCCACCGCCATAGGAGACAGCACACCCTGGGCTAAATCCCCAGTCCCAGCAGGGTGACCCAGTGTGACCAGGACTATGGAACCCAGGTTACAGGGTCCCTCTGCCTGCCGCCTCTTAGCTGTGACCCCTCTGGGGAGGTGCTGACTGGACTGTCCAAACCATATCCAGCTGCTGGTGGGCTCTGGGACCCTTTCAGTATCCCAGGTGAGTAACTCAGCCCGGCTCCCCAGACCCTTCCTGCAGCAACGTGGGCCCTTTGACCACACTCAGGGGATAAAAGCAGAGTCCCAGAAACATGCCCTGACACTTCAACCCTGAGCTGCACACCAGGCCCTAGGAAAAGTGGGGGTAGGTCACACATGGGGGCAGCTCAGGTGCTGGACAGTCCCAACAACACCTGCAGGACAACACCTGTGCAGAGGTGTGGGGCTCCAGAGCCCAACCTGTGAGCTGTACAAACAGCCTGGCCTCTTAGCAAGGTTGAGAGGTCAGCTCTGGGAGGAGCAGAGGGAATGGAGGAGGAGGACAAGGAGGGAAACAATGGCAGGTGGACTCACTGGCGCCCCTCCTCCTCCCAAGTCTTTCCCCTCCAGTAGGGGAAGCCCTACCCCCTGTACACACAAACACACACCCCCCACCACCATCACCCCTGATTATTTGCCAGGGAAAGGAAAGGCTTCCCAGCAGAACCTTCCCTGTCCCCTCCTGCCCCGCAGTGGTCAGTGCCATGCCCCTGGCTGTGACTGGTATGGCCTGGGGGGATTTTGTCTTTCTGCATCTAACCTGTCATTGTCACAGCCCCACCTGGATGGAGCATCTGCTACCTAACAGGGGGTTCAATCAGCGCTCAGACTGCCTCCACAAGGAGACATCGCCGCTGTTCTCACACTATGCAGGGACTAGAAGGTGAGAAGCAGGCACACAGTAGCAGGTCTGTGGCCGGGCCATGTCTCAGGCTGCCCCACCCTGGCAGGGCAGGAGGCGCCAGGTCTCATGTGACAAGTCCTCAAGCCAAGTTTATGGTTTGTGGCCACTGGCCAGGCGCCCAGCCCTAGGCCTTCCTCAAGAAGCTGGAAAGAGGAGCCCAAAATCCCAACCACAAATCCCAGGTTACAGGATGCCCATTTGGTGTGACCTCCTCGCACAGACTTGCCCACCATCCCCAGAGACGGTCCCAAGGGTGAGGGCCTCTCCCAGGCCCCATCCCACTGAGCAAGGAGGCCTTGGCAGCCCTCCTCAAGAAGTCAGACTTCAGGAAGCGAGATTCCTCCTTTTGAAGAGGCTGAATCCTAAAGCCCATCTCAGCAGCCCCTCAAGGTCTCATCATTGCACAGAACTGGAAAGTCTGGCCCGCCCTGTGCCCCAGGCCCTCTCATACCTATCTCTCCAGGGCAGCCCTGAGGCTCCCAGTCCATCCATCTCTCCCATCTCTCTTCCAGGTTCTGTCCACCACTTCACCAATTAGCGGAGCACCTGCACTCAGAGCACCCACGTGGGCCGAGTTTCAGAGACGAAGCAGCTGCAATCTGGAGCCAAGTGGGGCTGGGTGAGCTGCTGGGGGTGTGAGCAGGGCCTGCAGAACGCGCTCAGTTAATTATCAGAGAGGCCTGAAGACACTCCGAGGTCATTTTACCTGTATTACCACCAGCTGACAATGTTTTTAAGCACTTTGGCATTCACCAGTTAATTATCAGAGGGGCCTGAAGACACTCTGAAGTCATTTTACCTGTATTACAACCAGCTGACAATATTTTTAAGCACTTCGGCATTCATCTCTTCATCTTGGATTCCCAGGAAGTAGGGAAAGGGTAGGCAAGGGATTCTATACCATTCTATAGGTCAAGGGATTGAGCAAACGGAAAGGTCAGGTGACACTCAATGAGCTAGCGCTGAGTTTGGGGTCAAAGGTCAAGGACAACACAACTCTCACACACCCCTGGCCTCCTTCAGAAGCAGATTTATATACTACATCTTATCTCAAAGCATCACCGTAAAAAGGTCATAGCAGCTCTGGTTCCTCAAAATAGTTAACATTTACTGAACACTTACTATACCCCATGTGCTATGCTAAATTCCCTACATACCTTACTTGGTTTGTAAGCTTCTCAGCTATTTCAGGCAGGAACAATTATTATCCCCATTTCCCTCTTGGCATCATCAGGCACAGAGCAGGTAAGTGACTCACCCTGGATCACACTGCTAGCCAGTGGAGGGGTGAAGACTTGAACCAGGGTCCCCAGAGCATGTCCACCTGCAGAGGCCAGAGCCAGAATCCAGTCACCAGAAAGGGATGGTTTATCTGGAATGTAAAGCATTTCATCCCAATCTCTACTGCTCTGGCCTGGAGTTAGGAGCCACACATGATGTTTATCCAATTATTTCATCATCATTTCTGGACCACATGCAATAGCTCTGACTCTGTGCTAGGCACTAGGGATTCTGCAGAGCACAGGACAGATTGGGTCCTGCCCCCATGGACACTGACAAGGAGTGAATCCGGAAGAACCCTAGGGGTATGAGGATGGAGAGATGAGGGCCAATTCTCTCCTCTCTACCAGGCATTACTCACTCCTAACCCCCTGCCTTCAGGTAGGCGGACATCCTGATCCTCCCCAGATAAACCCACCTATGGCAGACTCTCCCCTTTTGCAATCCTCCACCTTGGTAGCTCCTCTGATGATGGTCTCTCAGTCCAGGACATGGATGTGTGCATGCTCAGTCCGACTCTTTGTGACCCTATGGACCATGGCCCACCAGGCTCCTCTGTCCATGAGGATTCTCCAGGCAAGAATATTGGAGTGGGTTGCCCTGCTCTCCTCCAGAGGATCTCCCATGTCTCCAGCAGCTCCTGTATTGCAGGCAGACACTTTACCACTGAGCCACCAGGAAGCTCCCTCAAAGTCCAGAAGCAAATGTAAATAAAGCAGCCTCTCTTCTTGCCACATAGCTGGACAACCTGGCTTGATGTAGATATGGAATCAGGATCTGGGCTTATTTACAACTACCTTCTTTCACCTGCCAGGGCTGTCTCTCTGTCTGAATATCCATCAGCTCAACAAATATTAAGGTCCTACATGTGAAAAACAGAACAAGAATGCAGGGCTGGCACCTGTGGGAATACACAGCACACCAGAGCCTCCAGGATTTAGAGGGAAGAGAGAGAGTAAAACTGAACAGCACAAGAGGCCCTTTTACATATCCTCTGCTGTCGACCTAGCGGTAAAGAGGGGGTGGGGGGGGGGAGGTATTAGTGTCTTTTTATAAATAAGAAATTGGAGGCTGAGAAAGGATAAGTAACTTGCCCAGGGCTACAAGCATACAAGTGTAGAGCCAGGATTTTACCTAAAATCTAGCCAAGCTGACTCCAGGCACACATGAGCACACACAAGGACGTGGGTGAGAGTCACGTGAGAGAATGAACTGAGGACTCTGGCCATTCCCCAAAGATGGGCGTTCAGAGTTGGGGCCTCTAGAAAAGACGACTTCAGTTCTCAGCCTCCAACATCGGAAAGACTGTGAAATCCAGTAAACCCCCCCAAGCCACAGCATTTTGTGTCTTGAGGCAAGGAGCCCAGCATGATGAACTCTGCACTGAAGCACTGTTTGAAGGGACAAGCCGTGGCCAAACCAAGGCAGGCTCTTGAGTCATGCCTGCTACCTGCACAGACTTCTACCAGCATCTGCATCAGCCTTGGCGTCATCCAAGAAGTCATTTAATCTGATGCTTGTAAGGAGCCCTGAGGGGTGGGCAGGGCAGACCAGAGGAGGAAACAGAATGGAAGGGCCGCAGGGACAGAGACCTGGCCTGCCTAGTTCACACTCCACCCTCTGCACCGGGATCCCAGCCTGGCCCAGAGTAGGGGCTCCAAAAGTACTTGCTGAACAAACTAATAAAAGCTCAGAGAAGCAAAATGACTGGCCCGAAGTCTCACCCACAGTCCAGGTTGTCTAGTCTAGGACAGGACACGGGGGTCTTCAGCCTCCTGCCCAGTGGCCTTTGTATCTCATAGCACTATGACCTCCTTCTGCCCCTCCTCACCCCACCCTCACTCTCCCGCCTCCATGTGGAACCGTCGGCCTCTGTCCCACTCAACCCTCACCTCCCATGGTCAGCAGGGAGACTGTCAAAAGCACCAAGTTACTTTAAGTCTGATCCTCCCGTTATAATTCCAATTTAGATCCCCACCAGCCTGCTGAGAACTAGGGGAAATGTGCAGAAACTGAGATTACAGAGACTTAATGGCCCAGGATAAAAAAAAAAAGCTGTGGACCAGATTCAATCAAGGCCCAGAGCTTGTGGGCCTTCTCCATCAACCCCACCAAAGCAGGGGTTGGCTCCCCTTGGTCCAAGATCTTTGCAGGCTCTGGGTGCCAGACCCAGCTTTCCGGCCTCCTTCACCAACTAAGGAATAAGTGAGGGGAAGCTGCCTGCTGGAGCACGGCTGCAACCCAGCCCCGCCATGCAGCTGTCTGGATGCTAGGCTGGTTACTTCCACCTGTGCCCCTCATTTCCTCATCCTCCTGTCGCTCGGCTCCCAGAGCTGCTGGGAGGAACAACGGAAACAATATATAAGATTAGAACAGTGCCCAGCATACATCAGGATGCCAGCTCTTGGAACTGTGGGGTTTGTCCCTGGGTAACCAAACTTCCCAGGTGACCCTGTTCCCACCTGGCTGCCCAAAAGCCTGGTGCACACCCACTGCCACCCAGGTCAGGGTTCTGAGTGTGTGTGTGTGTGTAGGGAGAGAAAGAGAGACACTAATTTTTCTCCCCCACTGCTTTTAATATACTCACTCATTCATTTGATAATAATGAATACCATGTGCAGGTCCAATACTTAGTCCCACAGTCCTTGAAAGGACCTAATTCCTAATTCTTGGGGAGTCCTGTCACTCCACCCCACCAGGCACACAGTAGGTGCTAGGCAAACAGAAATTTCTACTCTTCTACCCACCCCCCCAGAAGACCCCCAAATATCCATCACACACTAATCCCACTCCTCCTGTCCAATTTAAAATCTATTCTCAAGGAAGGTGCATCTTGAAACTCCCCAACCTTTACCCCCAAAAGAATCTCCAGATTATTCCATTCTCAACTCCCCAACAGTACAACTGACCCAGGAGATAAACCAGGTGAGGGAGGGACTCACCTCTCCCCCAGCCCTCCCCGAGGGGCCCGACAGGTAGAGGGGGAGGGGTGTTTAAGTAACGGCCGCAAGGCAAAGAAGTCGGCTAGAAGCAGGGCAACCTTCTGGTGCGGCTGCAGAGGGCTGGGCCCAGCAGAAGCCAAGGCCCTGGGGCTCAGGTCGCCTTGCTTTGGGAAGCCCTTTGTGCGCTGTTTTAAATTACCTCTGCTTGTCTGATGAAGTGAGTAAAAGGGCGCCAGTTTCAGGGCTTAGGATTCCTGAGTGAGCTAATACAGGATGCCTTTGGCTGAAAAAAAACTTCAGTCGGCTCCCTAAACTCCCCCCCTTTTAAGTTTAAAAAAGGGAATGAATGTTACCATTTTTGGACATAAGCGTTCTCCCTCAAGCCCAGCCCTAACCGCACTATCCAGGGGGACGCGCCATCCTGTGTGTCCCCCCCACCCCCACCCCATTCCCAGATCAGCGGAGGGGTGGAGGTGGGGGTGGGGGTTAAGAAGGGACCGGATGGGAGCGGGCCGCGGGGGAGGAGGGAGAAGGGTGTTCAGGGTACGTGGCCGCCTGGGGCAAGAGCTCACCGCGCAGGCAGGAAGCAAAGGCACGGTTGGGGCGCCCTCCCCCCAACAAGAGTGGTTTCTGACCTCTTCCTGCCACCGGCCACTGTGCCCGGGTCCCCTCGCCAGCTTTGAGCCTAGGGCGCGTGGGAGAGCGCGCACCCGGCACTGAGACGCGCCTTGGTGGCTAAGCATGGAACCCCAAGGACTGACCCCAAATATCCCCAGAGACAATGCCTTGCCCTACCGAGCCCCTCAACTCAGATCAAGTTGCCCAAATTCGCCATCTACCGGGAATGAGCGGGGATCGGAGAGGCAGGACGCAGCTCATCTCGGTTCGCAGCTACCAAGCACCGAGTTAAGCAATAAAACGGTTTGCCGCCCTGACCCCGCCTCCACAGGGCCCGTTGAGGCAGCCCGCTTTGGCCCCGGGCTCTCTCGGCCCTAACCCCACTCCGGCAGGTCCACCTCCACACAGACCTGGAGGTGGGTGCCAATCCCGCCACGCCCGCTGCCCCCTCGGCCGGCGGATTGAGGTTGGGAGGACCCATGCAGCTTGTCCCCTTCAGGTACCAAGGCGACCCAGGAAGCGCGCTGCCACCGCACGCCATATGGAAAGGCGGTCAAGGGGCGGGGAAGGAAAGGGAAAATCGATCCGGAGCTAAGTGCCACCGAGCCCGGGGCTCAGCCCCAGCCTCCGGAGCACCGCCCCCGCGCCTTGCCCCCGCGGGGCCGCGGCGACTACAGCCTGGGTAGCCCGCCCCAAGGCGACCTGCCCGCGGTCGGCCCCACCTCCCAGCGCTCAGCCTCGGCGTTCGCGGGCTCTGGGGCCGGGGCGCTCCCCCTTCCGCCCCGCGCCTGTAACCCAACACCCCACCTCGCTGCGGCCGCGCATCCCCCGCCCCCGCTCGTGCGCGCCTGGAACCGGTTCGCAGCCCAGAACCCCAGAGCCCCGCGAGCCGAGCTGCCCCGGGCGGGGGGCTGCGACGGGCCGGGGAGGTTGCTTACCTTTCTCTGCTGCTTCTCCCACGCTGGGTCCAGGAGCAGGTCTCGATCCCAGTCCTCTTCGGGCTGCATGTAGTCATTGGTTTGCTGGGAATCATAATGGTCCATGATGGATGGTGCGCGCGTGCTAGGGGCTGGATTTCTTCCTCCACCTTCTCTCTGGGCGGCGGCGGCTGCGGCTTGCTGCCCCGGCGTGGGGCGGGAGTCGGGACGATCTGAGCTGGGGCTGGGGGGGCTGGCCTGGGCTGGGCTGGGCTGGGCTGGCGGGGCCGGGCTAGCTCCCCTGCGCCCGGTTCCGCCGCGGCGCTGCTGGCGAAGGCGGCTGCTGGGGGCGGCGGCGGCGGCGGCTGGAGCTCGCAGACTGCCTACCTCGCGCCGGCGCTCAGACCTAATCTCCACGCACACTGAGCGAGGCAGACACACTCGCGCTGCGGGCGCAGAGGCGGGCGGGGGCGAGGGGCAGGGGCAGAGCCCTCCGGAGGCTCTCCATTGGCCAGGCCGAGTTGCCCAAACTTCCCCCCTTCGCCTCTCATTGGGAATTCCTGGCATCCGTCAGCCGGGCCGCGGCGCATATAGGTGGACTGGGCGGCCCCCTCCCGGCGCACACGCCCCCGCCCAATCCCCCGGTTCCCACTCCCCCGCGCGGCTCATGTGACACCAGCTTAATCTAAACGGGACCGAAGCCGGCGGACGCCTCCCCGAGCTCGGGGACCGAGCGGCCGCGCGCTCGGGAGCCCCAGGAGGAACCGCCGGGGCATTGGACACGCTCCCAGCCCGCAGGAAGGCCCGGTACTCCGTTGCTGCGGCGTCCTGCGCTCCCACGCGCTTCAAAGCCCACAGCTGCCAGGGGCTGGAGGACCGACGCGAAGAAACCCGAAAAGCATTTCATTTTCTGTTTCCCAGGGTCCGGAGAGATCGGCACCCGGGGAAGGGGGGCGGGGAGTGCCGAAATGGAAAGGAATTTCCTGGGAATTTCCTGATTCCGCCCCCCGGCCCCGCCCCGCGCGGCGCGACCCGGCGGACCCCTGCCCTGCCGGAGCCAGGTTTCTGACCAGCCATCGACCCGAAGCCACCCAGCTTTCCCGCCTCGCCGCGGGCTCCTTTGCCGCCCTCCCTTGGGCTCAGGGTCCAAGTCTCCCAGCTTCCCGGGTTCCGCTGCGGGTTCCCGCGGGCTGGCAGGGCCGAGCTATCCTTATACACACCTGGGCAGCACCCTAATAGCTCTGAGCGATCTACCTACTCCACGCCCCCTCAACACACACCCCTGACCCGACGGAGAAACTGAGTTTCCCAAAGATGAGCTTAAAAAGGGGACTTAGCGGGTTCTCAGAGCTCCACAAGCCAACCCTGTAACCTTATGCCTGACGAACAAAGCCTTATTGTTATTGGAGGAAGGAGGGCAAGACCGAAGAAACACCTTTAAGTTCGTGGAGCCTGCCTAACTAGCCTGTCCTAGTAAGAGGCAGATCTCCCCAGGGGGCTCACACCCTGGTGGGCTCTCTGAGAGCTCCCGGGACTCAAGAACGGGAGCCAGAGGCCTCCAGTAGCGTCTGCACAGAGTAGTGCTTAATCCATGTATGCTCCTGAAGGATGGCTGGGTTTACTGTGAAAACAACTGTCAGTTCAGAGGTGACTGAAGGAGTTAGAAAGGGCCATGAATTAGGCTACCTGAAAGGCCAACAGATGGGGAAGCTGAAAAAAGTGCCTGTGACTCCCAGGAGAGCCAGCTGCTGCTGTCCTAAGCAGATATGGGTGATGCTTACCCTTATGGTGCACTCCCTTGCACCATAAGTCAATCTCACACATTTATACAAGTGTCACCGGTCAGCACTGTGCCCTCTACAAGTCCCTGGCTGAGGAAGCACTGCTTCTGAGCCACGGAGACAGCAGATTTATAGACTATTTTATATCCACTTCTAAACTATGGCTCTAAACCTGATATCGAGGGTAATGATGGTGCTGCAGCCATTCACTCTCTCAATAAATATTTGTGGAGCCGCATCCATGTGTCAGGGGATGTGCTAGATGTTATGTATCTAGAGATGAAAAAGACACTCCTTGCCCCTGGCAGTCCAGCAGAGACACACAGAAACAAAAATATACTGCAAGGAGATAGATACTTCCCCAGCCAGGGGACTGTAGCGGGGCAGGTAGAGAGGGTGGACTTTGAGCCCAGCTTAGGAAAGGAAGCTCCAGGCATCACTTTTTGGAGGAGGGGGAATTCAAGTGAGCCTTAAAGAACAAGAGCCAGCCAGCCAAAGAGGAGAGTGGGAGATTATTTCAGGCAGAAGGAGCAATGTGAGCTGATACATGGGGGCAAGAAGCTCCATGGTAAAAAAGGAATGCTAGTGTTTCAACATGGCCAGACTAGAAATTCAAGGCCAGGAGGGGCCAGAGACAGGGCTGGAGAGGTGGACAGCAGCCAGGCAGTGAAGGCCTTCTCTGCCACATGATGTGTGGGTCTGAGGGGAACAAGGCTGGCTGGAAGCTGTGACAACAAAGGAGTTGGAGGGAACTTCCCTGGTGGTCCAGTGGCTAACACTCTGCACTTTCAATGCAGGGGACATGGGTTCAATCCTTAGTCAAGGAACTAAGATCCCACATGCTGTGCGGTGTCGCCAAATATTAAATAAAATGAAATTTAAAAAAAAAAGGAGTTGGAATAATCCAGGTAGTACTGGAACTGGAAGTGCTCTGTCCAGAGTCAGTTGTCCAGTAAGCAGGTGATGGCACAGCCCTGACTTGAGAGGAAACAGAATCTGAAAGTCATCTGACTACGGATAGCATGGATACCATGAGGAACTCCAGGGAGAATGCCTCGGTGGAGCTAAGAGTGTCCAGAGGAGCAGGACTTAGAAAGGAACTGTAAAGAACAAGGACCCCTGAGGGAGACAGAGAGGAAATGGTCCGCAGAAGCGCAAGGAGCCTGGACAACATGGCGTCATGAAAATCCAGAATGAAACATCAAAGTGAGGGGCATCAGCACCATCAGATGTGGCAGAAAGGCCTGGAAAGTAAGGCCTGAAAAGGTGTCTCTGAAATCAGGCAGTATGCATACTTTGGTTTCTGGATTTTTCACTAAGTTTAATGTTTGTGAGATTTGTTTATGTTGTGGCTTGTATCAGCAGTTGATTTTTGTTTTCTTCCTGTGCAGTATTCCATTGTATAAGTATATGCTAAGTAATTTACCTACTCCTGTGATTTGTATTGTTTACAGTTTGAAACTATGAATAAAACTTCTATAAACAGTTTTATATTTTTATGTGTGCTTTTGGTGAACATATTTCTCTTGGAAAAATAATTTCTCTTGGAGATACCACATATATCTCACATCCAAGAGAAATTATACATATATACCTAGGAAGAGAATTATGTCATCCTATTGTAGAGGTGTATGTTTCATTTTAGTGGATATTGCTAATTTTTCAAACCAACTAAGAATTTACTCTCCAAGGAGCAGAATGTGCGAATTTCAGTTGCTCCATGTTCTCCCACCACTCAGTGTTATTTTTTTTAATTTTAGTCATGAAGATTGGTGAGAAGTGGTCTGTTTTTATGGCTTTAATCTGTCATATACCTATTGACCATTTGAATCAATAACTCTCATTCCCACTGCCATTGATAATAGCAATTTATTTATTTTTTTAAAGATTTTGATGTGCATCATTTGTAAAGGCTTTATTGAATATGTTACAATATTGTTTCTGTTTTATGTTTTGTTTTTTTGGTTGCAAGGCATATAGGATCTTAGCTCCCTGGCCAGGGATCAAACATACACTGCCTGCATTGGAAGGTGAAGTTTTAACCACTGGAATGCCAGGGAAGTCCCAGCAATTTATTTTTTAGCTGCTTGAGATAACAGATGATGACATGCATATTTTATTAATTTCCCCAAATTTAATTAATTAGTCCATTCAACAAATATTTATCAAGCAATTGCTCTATGAAGATATAAAAGCAAAGAAGAAAGATGTGGTCCTCTCTTAGAGGAGGTAGAAGATGCTTAGCAAATATTCCAGAAATGCTTGTTTGGGGAGGCTGTTTGGCCCCTTGTGGGAGCTGTTTTGTTTTGCATTGGAGCAGGTCCATTATGACTTTTCAATAAAAATGTTTAAGAAAAGCAGCTCCTTTAAAAAGAAATAAGGACTTCCCATTGGTCCAGCCGATAAGACTCCATGTTCCCAATTCAGGGAACCCAGATTTGATCCCTGGCCAAGGAAATAGATTCCACAAGCTGCAATTAAGAATTCACATGCCACGACTGAAAAAAAAAAAAAAATTCACATGCTGCAACAAAGATCAAAGAAGATCTGGCACACCAAATAAATAAATATTTTTTTAATAACGAAAAAGAAATAATCTCCGGGGTCACATCGGCAACCCAAGTAGAGTAAGGGAAGATCATGAAGGAAAAATGGGAGGGTTCATCTGGAACAGCACTGACTCCTTTCTCCCCAGAGGCTCAGCCTTTCCAGCCCCTTTTCCATCCTTTTGGATTTCTCTGGATGCGATGACAAAGGAACTGTGATTGTGGGCAGAGATCTTGCCATTCTATAGGTCAGTGGGTGTGAATCGAGACTGAAGGAGTCTCAAGTCAGTGGCCGGGAAAACACTCAGGTCCTTTCCACCAGTTGGGGCTTTCTCTCCCCTGCTCCTCGAGGAATGGAACTCCTGGCTCAGCACCAGCTCTGAGAGGCTAGTTTAGTCCTTTACCAGCACTGCAGGCAGCCCCACTCCAGCCAGTGATGAGTCACCCAGAAAGCCACAAGTGCTTTATAGCTGAAAGAACCTAGCTCTGGTGTCCATGACCCAATTTCCCTTGGAAAGAGGGAGGAATGGTATGTCTATGAGTTCTGGGAGTACTTACCAAGCCCCCACTTTGTGCCAGGCAGAACGCTAAGAGACTCAAGAAGAGTCCTGGCGTTCCCAAGCCTCCTGGTCTAGCTGGGACCAAATCACAGGCTTTCTCCCCTAAAACACATCCATCCAACAGATAGTTACCAATAACACAGTCTTCGGATAAAAAAGAACTGGATTGACTTATGCCAGGAATGTAAAGAGTGCAGAGTTCTAACCAGGAGCCTGTCCTCCCACAGCCACTCCAGTGCTCCTTAGGCCCATCTTCTCCTGAGTCTGGAACTGACCACACAAGGCCCTGCGGGGAAACACGCAAGTAGGATCTGTAAGATTCTGGAAACCAAAAGCACCACGGATTTCGCAAGCCCAGAGATCTGGGGGTTTCCTTCACTGTGTCCTGAACCTCTGACTTACAGACTAAGGTTCCTTATGGGCTTCTCACAAGGAATGATTGTAGAAGGCTAGAGGAGAAGGGAAATCACTCACCAGCAATTGAATGCATTAAGTCACTCTCCCCTGAGCTTCTACAGCACATCATTTGTAACTGAAAAGAGCTTTTTTTTCTTTTTTGCTTTGCTTTGCTTTATTGTAGTCCTTTGCCCACATTTCATCTCCTACAGCCTTTATGCAGTCTTACCCTTCTACTCCACCCCCACCCCCAGCCTACCACAGCACCTAGAACACAAAAGATCCAACGCAGTCTTTGTTGAATGAAAAATGACCTGAGTCAAATTTCATCTCTGGGCCTCCCTTTCCCCCTTCAACCTGTGGGAGGCTTTGCCATCATCCACATAAGCATTTCGTCAGTCCTGGACCTCCCCCAGAAACCAGCGCTGGAGAAACTGACCAGGTCATCATCCTTCTCATCCCTGCGGGCAGCTCTCAGCCCTCAGGCCGAAGTCCTCGGCCACCCACACCCAGTTCCTGGCCCTCCCGCCACAGGCTCATCAGGGGAGGAAAGAAGATGATGGGCAGGGTCTCTCTTGCAGAATCTTTACTAAAAGACTGGCCTGGAGCAGGCAGAAATGTTTCTTTGGTTCTCATGCTCTGCCCAGCTCTCAGGTTTTAGATCTTGGGTGATGGAACATCTAGCTGGTTTGGTGCCCTTGTTTTCATCTTTTTTTGCATATATCTCTCCCCCAAAGTCCAGGTAGTGGTGGTTTAGTTGCTAAGTCATGTCTGATTCTTGCGATACCATGGACTGTAGCCCACCAGGCTCCTCTACTCTACCCATTGGATTCTCCAGGCAAGAATACCTGACTGGGTTGCCATTTCCTTCTCCAGGGAATCTTGCCGACCCAGGAATCGAACCCAGGTCTCCTGCATTGCAGGTGGATTCTTTACCGACTGAGCTACCTGGGAGCTACCCCAAAGTCCAGGGGTCAATCCAAATAGAAACCTCAGAAATCTCCTCCTCAAAGAGTCACCCTGAGGTCAGCTCCAATCAGGGGACAGTCATACCTGGTGGGTTCCCCAACCTGAGCCCTCTGAGGAGGGTGGGGGTCTCTCCCCAGCTGCCTCTAGTTCCCAGCAACTACCAGAGTGAAACACCCAAGTCACAACTGGGAAATTCCTGGTGACTACTACCCTCCCACCCCCACCCCCTTGGGAGGGACAGGCAGACCCCAGGCTAAGGGAGTGAGTTCCTCAGGGGTCTTATCAATGCCAGCTTACCCCACTGGTCTTCCACAGAAGCTCATCCTTAGAGGCCTGCTCGGGTCACTCCGTGGAATAATGGTATAGCTTTTGGGGAGCAGGTGTCCTTAACTAAGCACAGGATAACATCAGAGGAAGAGCCCCAGGGGTGGGGGTGGGGTGTCAAAAGATCTGAGCGCCTCAGTTTGCTGCTGCTGCTAAGTCACTTCAGTCGTGTCCGACTCTGTGTGACCCCGGAGACGGCAGTCCACCAGGCTCCCCGTCCCTGGGATTCTCCAGGCAAAAACACTGGAGTGGGCTGCCATTTCCTTCTCAAAGCTCCTCAGTTTATTCGCCTGCAAACTGAGAGAGCTGGACTTTGCCAGATGGTCTTTAAGTTCTAAGAACTGTGCTAAGAACATCCTTAGGCTCCTCCTTCAGATCTTCAATGACAAGAGAGTTTGAGCCTTGGGAAACAGTGTTTCACGATCTGAAATACAAAGTAAGTCCCTTTATAAAGGATAAAAATTCTCACAAAGTTACTTAATTTTTGTTTTAATGGTCCTTAAATGTGCACAAATATAAAACTAGGCACAATCTTCTTAAGGTTTACCACCAAGATAAAATCAAAACAAGGTTACAGATTCTATTTAACAGAAATGGCAAAACCAATAAGATTTAAAGGAACCATTTTCATTTAAATGTGACTGTTGCTATTTGCTGAAATTAAACTACGACTCCCAGCATGATGGAAGTTCTGACTGTGATAGAGCAGGTGTTTCTTTTGCTTTCAGGAGGCCTGTATTGCCACAGTGCCAGAGGATGACTCAGTTCTCCTACTAGTTTCTCTATTTGAACCACTGATCAGGGCATCATTTAACCTTCATTTGGTGGGAACACACTGTAATCCACTAAGTTCCCCTCTGCTGTTTTCTCATTAGCACTCTGCAATTAACGTTTCCAAAAAAATTCTTTTTAATCTTTTTGCCAACAGGAGCCATCTCTCGAGTTTCAATGTCCTTACCTCTAACAGAAGAAGAATCACCTTCATCCCACGTACTTCCCCGGACGGCTGTGAACATCCATTTGCTGTGCTTAATCACTCAGTCATGTCTGACTTTGCAACCGCATGGACTGTAGCCCACCAGGCTCTTGTGGACATGAGCTTTTCCAGGCAAGTATACTGGAGTGGGTTACCGTGCCCTCCTCCAGGGGATCTTCCCAACCCAGGGATCGAACCCAGGTCTCCCGCATTACAGACAAATTCTTTACCCTCTGAGCCACAGGGGAAGCCCAAGAATCCCTGCTCCAGGGGAACTTCTTGACTCAGGAATCGAACCTGGGTCTCCTGCACTCCTGCATTGCACGCGGATTCTTTACCAGCTGAGCTACCAGGGAACCCCATTCATTCATTTATCCAACCAGTATGTACTGAGTACACACTCTGGCCAGATACTGTTCTAGACACAGAGGATATAGCAGCAATCAGAATGGACAATATCTCTGCCCTATGAAACTCATATTCTGAAGGGAGAGACTGAGAGTAAGATAAATGAGGAAAATCAGATCAGATCAGTTGCTCAGTCGTGTCCGACTCTATGATATTATTCAGGGGAAAAAAATTAAGCAGGGAAGGGGAATAGAGAGTGTAGGGATCTGATATATGGGTTTTCCAGCTCTACCAGATGATTCTTCAACACCAGCTGGATGTCCTCACAGAATTTACCTCAATTCTGACACTACCTACATGGAAACAGCATCGTATCCCACAGGTCAGGGCTCAATCCTATGTGACTTCAGACGCCAAACAAAAGTCTGGGTTGCCACCTGCGTTTCTGACACACTGGCTATGAATTCTGAGATTGTCACAACCCTCTCTGAGCTAGAGTGGCTCAGAGAAAACATTTTAACCTACTAGATTACCAGTTTATTACACCGCTACTGCCAACAAAGGTTCACCTAGTCAAGGCTATGGTCTTTCCTGTGGTCATGTATGGATGTGAGAGTTGAACTGTGAAGAAGGCTGAACGCCGAAGAATTGATGCTTTTGAACTGTGGTGTTGGAGAAGACTCTTGAGAGTCCCTTGGACTGCAAGAAGATCCAACCAGTCCATTCTGAAGGAGATCAGCCCTGGGATTTCTTTGGAAGGAATGATGCTAAAGCTGAAACTCCAGTACTTTGGCTACCTCATACGAAGAGTTGGCTCATTGGAGAAAACTCTGATGCTGGGAGGGATTGGGGGCAGGAGGAGAAGGGGACGACAGAGGATGAGATGGCTGGATGGCATCACTGACTTGATGGATGTGAGTCTGAGTGATCTCCGGGAGTTGGTAATGGACAGGGAGGCCTGGCATGCTGCAGTTCATGGGGTCGCAAAGAGTCGGACACGACTGAACGACTGATCTGATCTGATCTGATCTGACTGCTGCTGCTGCTGTTTAGTTGCTAGGTCATGTCTGACTCTGCAACCCTATGGATATAATTCAGGAATAACTAGATGGAAGAGGTGCATAAGGCAAGGAATGCAGGAACAGGTACAGAGTTTTTAAAGTCCTCTTTGGGGCACGTCGTTCTCCCCAAATCTCTATGTGTCTGCCAACCCAGAAACTGTCCAGAAACACACCCCGACACCCTGTCCTTACTGGGATTTTGTGGAGGCTTCATTACATAGACATGATTGATTAGATCATTGGCCACTGGTGATTGATTCAACCTCCAACAGCTCCCACTTCCCTGGAGGTCACAGGAATGGGGCTGAAAGTTTCAACCCTGCAATAACACAGTTGGTTCCCCTGGCAACCGGCCCCCATCCTTAGGTGCTTTCCAAAAGTCATACAATTAACATAAACTCTAGTGTGGCTGAACGGGGTTTGTTATGAATATAAAGACATCTTTATTGCTCTTACCACTTAGGAAATTTTAAAGGGGTTTAGGAGCTCTGTGCCAAAAATAGGACAAAGAGCAAATATATATTTCTTATTATAAATAACAACATCACAGGGGAGATGTAGAGGGCAGTTACTCTTTTAAATGGGGTGTTTGGGGAAGGATTCATTGAGTACGAAATATTTAAGACCTAAATAACATGAACAAGGAAAAGCATTTGAGGAACAGCCAGGAGGCTGGCATGGAATAATGCGTGTGAGACACATGAGGAAAAGTACAGGGCAAGTGTGGGCACAATAGATATTCATTGTTTTACTGCCCAGAAACCATTTCCTCTCCTGGCAACTGTACCTTGACTTTCCTCTAGGGAGACACCTCCTCTACCGCAGGCCCTGTGCTGCAGGTAGAGTTGACCACACCCCTAACCACCAAGGCTGAGCAACAAAGGGCCAATCAGAGCACAACGATTGGTTTGGGCTGGACATGAGAGCCAATCAGAATGCATGACTGGCAATGAGCCTGTTGCTGGCACTGCTGGGAGAGAGGCACACGGTCTTTTCCCCCGGAGATCCCAGCAGTGAGGATAAACAGCAGCCTGGAGCTTTCAGGAGCTACATGGAACCTAAGCGAAAAAGCCAGTGCAGAGGATGGCAGCTCTAAGGAGTGAAGAAAAACTGCGTCCTGGTGACATCTTTTGATTCCCTGTATGAAGTTGTGCTACTTCTGGACTTCTCAGTTGTGTTTACTAATTAATTAATTTCCTTTTTTTTTGCTTGAGTTGGCGTATCGGATTATTTATTGATGCATAATAAAGAACTGCGAAACTGGCTGAAAACAATAAATATTAACTATCATCTCAGTTTCTATAGGTCAAGGGTTGGAGTGGTATAAGCTGGATTTCAGTCTGGATGTTAGCAAAGACTCTGAAGGCCTGACTGGGCTTTCACCCATGTGGCTGTTGGCAGGAGGCCTCAGTTCCTTGTCATTGAGCTCTCCATAGGCTGATTGCGTGTCCTTACAACATGGTAGCTGACTTCCTCCAGAATGAGTTACTCAAAAGAGCAAGTGAGAAGGGCCTTTTATAACCTCAGTTCTGAAGTGCACATTGTCACTTCCACTTAATCTCTTTGTTAGCAGTGAGTTACTAAGTCTGGTCCAGTTAGAATCATTACTAAGTTACTGATTCCCTCCCACTCAGAGGGAGGGTATCAGTCTTTACCTCTTGAAGGGAGGAGGACCACCAAAGAATTTGTGGACCTATTTTAAAACCACCACACCTAGTTTGAGTTTGGCTTCTGATAGATATTCAGGAGTTTAACACTGTTGTATAAGTGCTGTTGTAACATGGCTGTGGCAAAACAAACAAAAACCTGTATCTAACAAAGTGGCAACTAAGCATATCTTATAAATGCCAATTTGATCCTGTCCTACCTAGGCTCAAAAATCTCCAAAGGCCCTCATTGTCCTAAAGTCTACATTTCTTTACATCAGCCATAAAGTCCATAAAAACCTGTCCCTGTGTCCTCACTCCCACAAACTCCCTGCCACAGAATCTCCGAGGCTGCTTGCTCTCTTTTGAATAAGCCATATTTCCATGTCTCTATACCCTTGTCTGGTCCCATCACTACATGGGAAATAGATGGGGAAACAGTGGAAACAGTGTCAGACTTTATTTTTCTGGGCTCCAAAATCATTGCAGATGGTGACTGCAGCCATGAAATTAAAAGACACTTACTCCTTGGAAGGAAAGTTATGACCAACCTAGATAGCATATTGAAAAGCAGAGACATTGCTTTGCCAACAAAGGTTCGCCTAGTCAAGGCTATGGTCTTTCCTGTGGTCATGTATGGATGTGAGAGCTGGACTGTGAAGAAGGCTGAACGCTGAAGAATTGATGCTTTTGAACTGTGGTGTTGGAGAAGACTCTTGAGAGTCCCTTGGACTGCAAGGAGATCCAATCAGTCCATTCTGAAGGAGATCAGCCCTAGGATTTCTTTGGAAGGAATGATGCTAAAGCTCAAACTCCAGTATTTTGGCCACCTCATGTGAAGAGTTGACTCATTGGAGAAGACTCTGATGCTGGGAGGGATTGGGGGCAGGAGGAGAAGGGGACGACAGAGGATGAGATGGCTGGATGGCATCACTGACTTGATGGATGTGAGTCTGAGTGACCTCCGGGAGTTGGTGATGGACAGGGAGGCCTGGCGTGCTGCAGTTCATGGGGTTGCAAAGAGTCGGACACGACTGAGCGACTGATCTTATCTGATGCCCTTGTCCATGCTGCTCTAAGTTCTCCCTGTAGAACCCTGCTCATCTCTCAAACCCAACTCAAACATCACCTCCTCTGTGAAGATTTCTTTGGCTTTATTCCCCAAAAGGATAATATTACTTTATTGATGTCAGTGTTAGTCGCTCAGTCGTTTACAGCTCTTTGTGATCCCATGGACTGCAGCCCGCCAGGTTCCTCTGTCCATGGAGTTCTCCAGGTAAGCATCAGGTGCTCTGTATTTGTTATATCCAGTTCTTAAATCCATAACCCTGGATGTATGTGCCATTTCAATCTTCCCATATTATGCATAAGAAGTTCAGTCACCTCCAGAGAGGTTGAGAAATGTGTTTATGGTCATCTAGCTGATAAGTAGTAGGACAGACATTGGTACACTCTGCTGCTGCTGCTAAGTCGCTTCAGTCATATCCGAGTCTGTGCGACCCCAGAGACGGCAGCAGCAGATTCCCCCATCCCTGGGATTCTCCAGGCAAGAACACTGGAGTGGGTTGCCATTTCCTTCTCCAATGCATGAAAGTGAAAAGTGAAAGTGAAGTCACTCAGTCGTGTCCGACTCTTCACAATCCCATGGACTGCAGCCTACCAGGCTCCTCTGTCCATGGGATTTTCCAGGCAAGAGTACTGGAGTGGGGTGCCATTGCCTTCTCCTGGTATACTCTAGTTAGTTATTCCTTCCTCTGCTCCTAAACCACCATGTTCATATACCCTGAGTACAGTTATAGGTGACCCTGGCTCTCCTGAGACACCATGAACTTCTTTGGGGTCCTGGGTCACTCATCTTGTACAGTGATCCTTCATGGAGCATTTCACTTTATGTGTTAGACACGCTTATTAATGTTGTTCATTTTCCAGATAAGGAAAGAAAGCCTCAGAGGAATTAAATGATCGAGGTCTGACTCTAGGATTCATGCCCTTATAGGTAACAGTGTATGAGGCATAGCTCCCGGTGTGCATTCATCGGAGGGCACGACTGAAAACTGGCCAGCCCCCAGGCACCCCATCCCCCACCATCTCCAGCTGGGCCTGGGAGGCTGCTGTCTACCTGCCTCTGGTTGAGCTGGGGTTGGAGGGATCAGGGGCTTACAGACATGAAAAGTAGAAATACTCCAACGGGAAGCCAAGGGCCGGATTCTGGTGCTGACTCAGCTTCCATCCAACAAAGTGACCTTGGGTGGGTCTTTCCACCCCATGGGGCCTCCTTTCCTAATGTCATTTGAAGAGAAAGTGGTAAGATCCCAGCAAGCCATGCCAGGTGGGATTTGAGATGACCCCACACAGCAAGGGGCAGTCCAGACCCCTGTGGGGCCCAGGACTCCTCTACAACTGGCATGATGCTTGCTCTGGCTACCAAGGTGGCCCTCTGCCCTAGACTGAGTATCCACCACCTGTGGGCCAGCCCAGCTTCTTGGGGCACCACTCAGAGTCCTCCATCTCATATAAGAAGCTGAGATGAGCTTTCATCCCATATGCCTCACCTTAAATGTGTTCAAGTTAAATTCTAGGTGCCATTCTTGTCCTTGCCTAGGACCCCAGAAGAGATGAAGTCCATCTGGAGTTTCTCACAGGCCTCCACCGCCTTGGCCAGCCAAACTGTGCTTGGATGAACAACAATTTCATCAACTTATTTCCGCCTCCAACCCTTACTAAATGCATTAGCCCAACAGGAGCCCCAGGGTTGACCTTTGTGGCATCCATTGTTATGGCTATTATTAAAGACACAAACAAATAGGGATAACAATTCACAGTGAAATGGTTCTTTAGCCAGAGGGCTGGAGGACTCTGAAACCAAGACCTCATGGCCCTCCTGGCACCTTCCCACCAGCCTTTTCTTCAAGTCTCTCTTCCACATTCTGTCTTCTGGGAAGCCCTTCTCCACATTCCCTCTCACTCTATTTTGGCTCTAGCTTAATACCATGTTCCCAGGTTCCAGTCTGGAGGAGAAGCCTCATCAAGGACACTATCCAGGACTCAAAGATCTTCCTGGCTCCCATTTGCCTCAGCATCCCACATAAATCTCTTACTGACCTGTTTCTCTAGATGCTCAGAAGAAAGAATTATTATTAATAGTGAATGTGTTGAAGTGTTTTCAAACTGAAGATAGGGACTTCCAAGGTGGTCCAGGGGTTAAGACTCCATACTTCCTCTGCAGGGAGCACAGGTTCAATCCCTGGTTGGGGAACTAAGACCCCACAAGACGCCCAAGGGTGGGTAGGTGGGGGGCAAATGAAGGATGGAAAAAGAACCTAGGGTAAACATAATCCTGAAGCTTGTATATTCCGCCCTGTGGCTGTTGGTTCCCCATGCTCCTGGCTGAAAGCAAAAGTCATTCAGACATGTCTAACTCTTTGAGACCCCATGGACCATGGAAACCTCCAGGCCAGAATACTGGAGTGGGTAACCTTTCCCTTCTCTAGAGGATCTTCCCAACCCAGGGATCAATCCCAGGTCTCCTGCATTGCAGGTGGCTTCTTAACCAGCTGAGCCACAAGGAAAGCCCAAGAATACTGGAGTGGGTAGCCCCTCCCTTCTCCAGGGGATCTTCCTGACCCAGGGATCAAACTGGGGTCTCCTGCATTGCAGGTGGATTCTTTACCAACTGAGCTATCAGGGGCTCAAGGTATCCTTAGAGAATTATTCATATAAATTTAGCTGTTGGGCGCTGCTATTGACATCTTTATTTTCTTTCATTTCTTTTATTCTTCCTTCCTTTCTTTCTACCATCTGCAAGTCAGAATACATTCACTGTCACATCAAAACTACCCAGACTAGGGCCAAGAAGAAGTTAACCTACCCCCTGCAGCTGCTGCTGTTGCTAAGTCGCTTCAGTCATGTCCGACTCTGTGCGACCCCATAGACGGCGGCCCACCAGGCCCCAGCGTCCCTGGGATTCTCCAGGTAAGAACACTGGAGTGGGTTGCCATTTCCTTCTCCAATGCATGAAAGTGAAAAGTGAAAGTGAAGTCGTTCAGTCGTGGCCGACTCTTCGTGATCCCATGGACAGCAGCCTACCAGGCTCCTCTGTCCATGGGATTTTCCAGGCAAGAGTACTGGGGTGGGTCGCTATTGCCTTCTCTAACCTACCCCCTAGATCTCTCCAAAATATTTTGGAAACTACAGCGGGTCAAAATGTGTGAGCCAAACACCTTTCCCTGAATTATCTTGAAAATAAACCTGCAGGAGAAGATTATCTGAAGTGAGAAAGGAAAGTGCAAAGTGGTAGGAAAAGAAATGAAGATCAGAGTCTCCAGGAAATACAGTCTTCTCCACAAAACCATGGTGTGGCTTGACAACCAAATGGGATAATGTGGGTTCTGAGATATTTTCAAGTGTTTAAAAAAAGAAGTGACTGCAGAATCAGGGAAGACCAGCATGTGTGTTTAACTCCCCCATAAATATCTATTTGCTCAACTCCCTGTGAAAGAACCAGCAAAAGTATCACAGCTCCCAGATCGAGGTACCTGCTGGCCCAGATGGGGAAGGGGTTAGAGACAGAGCTGCCACCTGGACAAGGTAGGCTGCAGAAGGGAGAAGGACATGGGAAGGAAAGGAGAAAAAGAAGTGAGCAGAACTAGAATGAGCCAGAAGGGAGCATGACATGGGGAGAAAGGGAGAAAGGAGGTGAGCAGAGCTAGTATGATCAAGATTCAGAGAGGGCTGGTGGTGGCCCTGACTCTGACATACGTTCTCCATCTGCAAAATGGGGATACTGGCAATATCTCTGAGGCAAGGTGGTGATGAGTCAGGGTTCTCCAGGGAAACAGAACCGGTAGGATGTATATATATAGAGAAAGAGACTTGTTACAAGGAATTGGTTCATGTGATTAAGGAAGTGAGCAAGTCCCAAGATCTGCAGAGTGAGTTGACAAGCTGGAGAGATGATGGTGTAGTTCCAGTCTGAAGGTCAGCAGCTCAAGATCCAGGAAGGGCCGATGCTTCGGTGTGAGTCCAAGGGCAGAAAAAAAGGGCCAACGTTGCTGTTTGAAGGCCATCAGGCAAGAAGAATTCTCATGCAGAGGAGGTCAGGTTTTTCTACTCTATTCAGCCTTCAATTGGCTGGATGAGGCCTTTTCTCATTAAAGACGGCAACCTGCTTCACTTCGTCAAGTCATTTAAATGTTAATCTCATTTGACAAACACTTTCACGGACATCTCCAGAATAAGTCTTGACAAAGTGTCTGGGCACTTGTGGCCCACTCAAGTCGACCCATAAAATTAACCACCATACAAGGTTACGTTGAGGCTGAACCGAATGAACTTGCATATGTGAATCAATACATTTGTATTCAGGTGCATAGATGGTACCCAATTGAGTTAATCACTACAACTGTGCCTTGTTCTTGATCTGAAATTCTCTGTTGTTTCCTAGGTAAAGTACATCCTGGAACTGAAGGGAAAGGTAAGGGGAATAGCAATCAGGGAAGTGTTTCTGTTAGTGGCAGAGGGTGACAGAGCTGGGACCACAGCATCTGGGAGACAACTTGAGACTTGTCTGGCGATCTAGTGGCTAACACTCTGTGCTCCCAACGTAAGGGGCTGGGTTTCAATCCCTGATCAAAGAACCAGATCTCGCATGGTGCAACTAAGATTTCGCATGCTGCAACTAAAGATCCCACATGCTGCAACTAAGACCCAGTGCAACCAAATAAATGTTTCAACAGGATAAGAGACAACTAGAGAAGCTGAAATACAGGGTTCCTAGGGAGGGGGACTGAGGTCAGGCCTTGGCAAGTTGGTGGACTTTCCCCCAGGAAGTCCCAGTGGCGACAACCCCGGCCTTGGTTCCTTGAGGCCTGCTTGTTCTATCGGTCTCAGTGCCAGGGCCAGCCAGGAGGGCAACCTGTGCTCATATCCCCAGCTATAGGTTATACAAAGCATCAGTATCATACATACACAGTCCCCATAAGGTTATATAAAACATTAGCATCATACATACACAGTCCCTTTAACATTATATAAAACATTAGCATCATACATACACAGTATCTTTAACATTACATAAAACATTAGCATCACACACACACAGTTCTATAAGGTTTTATATATATATATATATATATATATTTAATTTAAATTTTTTAACACCAAAAACATTTTGTATTGGGGTATAGCCCATTAGCAATGTAGTGATAGTTTCAGGTGAACAGTGAAGGAGCTCAGTCATACATATATACATGTGTCTATTCCCCCCAAACCCCCCTCCCATTCAGGCTGGCACATAACATTGAGCAGAGTTCCATGTGCTATACAATAGGTTTTTGTTGGTTATCCTTTTAAATATAGCGTATACTAAATATAGTGTGCTGCAATTCATGGGGTCGCAAAGAGTCGAACTGAAATGAACTATAGTGTGTATATGACGTTCCCAAAGTCCTTAACTATCCCTTCCCCACCACCACCACCCCCCAGCAGCCATGAGTTCATTTTCTAAGTCCGTGAGTCTCTGTTTTGCAAGTTCATTTATATCTTTTCTTTTTAGGTTTCCCCATATAAGGGATGTCATGTGATCTTTCTCCTCTGTCTGACTGATTTCACTCAGTATGACACTGTCTAGGTCCATCCATGTTGCTGCAAATGGCCTTATCACATTCTTTTTAATGGCTGAGTAATATTCATATATGTGTGTGCATGTATATATATGTGTCTGTGTATGAACGGGTAAAGGAGATGTGGTGTGATGTATGCACCCATCTTCACCCATTCATCTGTCGATGGACATCTAGGTTGCTTCCATGTCTTGGCTATTGTAAATGGTATTGCAATGAATACTGGGATGCATGTATCTTTTCAGGCCATATTTTTCTCTGGATCTATGCCCAGGAGTGGGATTTCGGAGTCATATGATAGCTCTATTTTTAGTTATTTTAAGGAACCTCCACATGTCCTCCATAAAACGTCATCATCATACATACACAGTCCCTGTGAGGTTAGATTATAAGGTTAGATTAAATTAAATTAGATGAGGATACAAAGTCCTTCTTATCAGAAGCTAGCCAGCCACAGAGGCAGCCTCACTCCACAAGGTTCCTCAAAATTCTGGAGGAGGTACACAGGGCACCTGCCTCAATCCCTGGGAGGCAGGATCTCGATTTCTCACTCCTTTATAGTAGGGCTGGGGTCATGGTTCCAGAAGCATGTACTTCTGACAATGTAAGTGCAAGTTGAGAGAAGTGTTCACAAACATGGACGGGCCTTTCCTGGTTCTGGACCAGACTCCACAGCCCCAGGGCCACATCCTCATGTGGAGCTGAGCAGAGTCAACACCCAGGAGTCCCCAGGCATCACCTGTGCCTGGCTTGCCAGCATTCCTTTGTCACAAGAAATTATACATTATTATGGGTGGAGACTTCCCTGGTGGTCCAGTGGTTAAGAATCCACCTTCAATGCAGGGGGCTGCAGGGGGGACACAGGATGGATCCCTGATCAGGAACTAGGACCCCACATGCCCTGGGGCAAGTGAGCCTGTGCACCACAACCAGAAAAACTCCTGCACACTTCAGCGAAAGAAAAGCCCTGGCATGCTGCAACAAAGACCCAGTGCAGCAAAAAAAAAAACACCACAAAACGAATTTACTGCGGGTGATGAGCAACGCTTGAGAACTGGGCAGAAGGCAAACACTGTCATCCCCCTGCTGTCCCTGCTGGGACCCCGCACTCAGGAAAGCCATCTGGGTGAGGTGGGATGAGCATGACCAGAGGAAGCAAGGGGCAGGTGGGCAGGGGCTTAACACTCAGCTCTAGAGTATGGTTCCTGTGCCACCCTGGGCTAGTTCCTCAGCCTCTCGGGGTCTAATTTATCCTCTCTTCTGAAGACAACCCTTCTCATCCTTGGCTAAAATCACTTGATGAGCTTCAAAAGACAACCACACCTGGACTCCAAGCCAGATGGACAAAATTAGACTCTCTAGGGGTAGAACCCATGAACCGGTAAGTTAGAAACATTCCAGGTGATTCTAATGTGCAAGCCCATCTTTTCTCTTTCCCAGTTTCTAATCCACTGGTTTGGCAATCAAATAGTCAAGCTTCTAAGATGGAGTGGCATGGAGACAGGTAGTGATGAGACCGATTTACGTGGTTCCAGAATTCAAATTGGAGTCACATGAGCAAATTACAAGGAGGCAGATTTAGGATGAGACTCAGAAGAAATTTCTGACCATTCCTGAAATGCCTTTTCTGGAATTGGCTTCATAATGATCAGTCTATGAACCACATAAGATGATCCACCACGTGTAAATTTATATTGAATATGCCTGATTTTGCAGAGATAAATTCGCTAGATTAGCAGACTTTACTCCAAATAGCTTTTGATTGTTTCCAAAAATCAAACCCATCCTCAAAAGCGATCACAGAGTCACTTCCCACAAGTTCCTTAACCTCCGAGTGTCCGGGGCTCCCTGCCCTAAGAGGACTGGGAGGCTCACCCACTTGCCTCACCTGGATGAGATTTCATTGAAATAAGAAAGGAATGTGAATGCTCCAGATTCTGCTGACTGAAACTAAATGAAGGTGAATCCTCATGCCATCAGTGAGGATCTGAAAAATGGCATTCATTCCTGGTTCTGAAAGTAGTTCTAAGCCTAGACTGGAGAGCTCTGGCCCTGGGTTGGACTCCAGCATCACTGCCCAGTATTGACCTGACTTGACCTCCCTGGATCACAGTTTTCTCATCTATTAATGGAATTGGGAGGGTCAACCAGGAAATACTTACACAGATCTTAGCACAGAGTCTGATATTTGGCAAATACTCCATACACATTGATACCTTGTTAATCATCATCACCCTTGAAGTAAATCCCTACATTTTGACTGATTTGAAGGGGACCAAGCTTACGTGGATGTGTAAGTCTTGGAAGGTTTGTTAGAAAACCTGCCCCACCTCTCTGTGGTCACAGCTTCCGGAAAGTGTGTTGATTTCCATTCAAGTCCCAGGCCTTTGGCTCAGGAGCTCCAGTCCTGTATATCTTGTCTGAGCACCGGAACAGAAGCCAAGACAAGCGTTTGCTTTGGAACAAAGAAGGAACAAGGATGGGTTTCTGGAGACACTCGCCATTTCCGAGGAAGGAGTCATTAGTTTCTCGTAAGATGAAGTGGTGAAGCGGAGTCCATTTTCCTCAACTTTCTTGCACAGCTCCTGTGGGGCAGCAGAGGGGCAGAGGGAGGACCAGGGCCCTCCACAACCAGGCTTGGATTTTGAAAATGGACTTGCATATCTCTTGTGTTTTCCAAGGTTAGGCTAAAAACATTTCCAAGTTGCTTGCTCCCATCTTCTTCTTCATAACTGAATGAGTGCATGTGTGCGTGTGTGCGTGTGTGTGTGTGTGTGTGTGTGTGAAACACGGTATGTGTAGGGCAAATACTGCTGGGGAAGGTGTCCACGTGAGCAATCCTGAGTCATTGGCTCTGGAAAATAACACCAGAGCCCGGATATAACTTTCTACAGGCTCCTCTCCCTCACTGTGGGATTCAAGAAACTGCTTTCCTGATGGAGCTAAAAGTATCAGCCTGGTTGCAGAAACCCCCACACAGAACCACCCGGCCAAACACACCCAGCCAACACTGAGAAGGGAAAGGTGATTTTCCACAGGCGTTTTGTTTCTCCTCCTTCAGCATTCAGATTCATGTTTTGCTTCTAGAACCACCATCATTTCATTAAACTTCGCTCAAAAAAAAAAAAAAAAAAAGGAAGGGGAGCACCCACAGCTCAGAATTTTGTTTTGAATTTGTTTTCTTATTTTGCTGTGTTAGAGCCAAAGCACAGACCAAGTGAGGTCCAGAGGTGCCACTGCGTGTTGATACTCCCAAAGGTTTCCTTCGTGCCTCTTGGCACTGAGAGGCAAGGGAAGTTTCCTCCCAGCATTCCCACCCCAAGCCCCATCTCTCCCCTTCTCCCTGCTGTGGATGGAGGCTGCTGGTGGCAGTGCTTCAGGGAGAGTGGAGTTGTCACAGCTTATAAGCAGAAGGTGGATGCCAGGGGCTGTCAGTGCTGTATCTCTCAACAAACCCACGTCACCGCCCTAGGATTTCCATGGAAAGAACTGGGAAGTGTGGAGAGATAGAACTCATAATACGTAATACCTGCTGCTTAACAAGGATTGTGTGCTTCCATGAGAAACTGCTGACATCACTGCTATGCTCCAGAGGTCCATGGGAAGGTCTAGTCAGGTAGCCTTGTGTGATTTTGCCAAGAATAACCATCTTGCTAGGGGTGGGCAAGAATCAAACATTTAGAGAGTCCCTTCCAGGAGCCAACATTGAGCTAACAACTTGACCCAAGTTCTCTTATTCAATCTTCACCACAGCCATGTGAGACAGGGGAGGGGAAACCGAGACTCATGTTGCGTGTCGGTCAGGAGAGGCAAGACTGTACTATAGTAACAAACAGTCCGAAGAATCTCAGTGGTTCTATGCAATTAGAGGGTATTTGCCACTAACAGAAGCCTTCCACACAGTTGCTCCAAAATGCTGACTGCTTTGATCTTTTGCCCCACCATGTCAACTCAAGGCCTCCACTGCAATTGCCATGGCAAGGGAAGAGAGACACTGGAAGATTGTGCATGAGTTTCCCCTTCAGCCCAGAAGTGAACGTCTGCTGTCAGTTCATTTGCCAAAACTATTACTTTGTCCCCATACGCCTACTGAGTCTTCCATGTGCCAGGAAGGGGAGGAGCATAGGATATTGGTGAGCGTAGGTGATACTGACCACAGGGAGGTTTAATACCTAGCAGGAAGTAGTGGGGCTTCCCTGATGTCTCAACAGATGAAGAATTTGCCTGCAATGCAGGAGACACAGGAGATGCAGGTTTGATCCCTGGGTCAGAAAGATCCCCTGGAGGAGGAAATGGCAAACCCACTCCAGTATTCTTGCCTGGGAAATCCTATGAACAGAAGAGCCTGGTGGCTGCAGTCAAAAGGGTCACAAAGAGTTGGACACGACTGAGCAACCAAGCACAGGGTAGCAGCTGGCAGAACTAAAGTATCAAGCGAGCTCTGCCTGGAATCAAAGCTCAAACTCTGTCCACGACACTTGGAGCCAGTAAGAGGACTCCTTCCCTCCAGGCCCAGTTAGCAAGCAGGCCTGTGTGAGCACCCTTGCATAACCTGCTGGGGACAAAAGTGAAAGTGAAAGTCACTCAGTCGTGTCCAGTTCTTTGTGACCCCATGGACTGTATAGTCCATGGAATTCCCCAGGCCAGAATACTGGAGTGGGAGCCTTTCCCTTCTCCCAACTCAGGGATCTTCTTCCCAACTCAGGGATCGAGCCCAGGTCTCCCTCATTGCAGGCAGATTCTTTACCAGCTGAGCCACAGTTCAGTTCAGTTCAGTTCAGTCGCTCAGTTGTGTCCGACTCTTTGTGACCCCATGAATCGCAGTACTCCAGGCCTCCCTGTCCATCACCAACTCCTGGAGTTCACTCAAATTCACGTCCATCGAATCAGTGATGCCATCCAACCATCTGATCCTCTGTCGTCCCCTTCTCCTCCTGCCCCCAATCCCTCCCAGCATCAGAGTCTTTTCCAATGAGTCAACTCTTTGCATGAGGTGGCCAAAGTACTGGAGTTTCAGCTTTAGCATCATTCCTTCCAAAGAACACCCAGGACTGATCTCCTCTAGAATGGACTGGTTGGATCTCCTTGCAGTCCAAGGGACTCTCAAGAGTCTTTTCCAATGAGTCAACTCTTTGCATGAGGTGGCCAAAGTACTGGGGTTTCAGTTTTAGCATCATTCCTTCCAAAGAACACCCAGGACTGATCTCCTCTAGAATGGACTGGTTGGATCTCCTTGCAGTCCAAGGGACTCTCAAGAGTCTTCATCACAGTTCAAAAGCATCAATTCTTCTGTGCTCAGCTTTCTTCACAGTCCAACTCTCACATCCATACATGACCACTGGAAAAACCATAGCCTTAAGTAGCAGTAATAGGTCCTTGTATTTGTACAAAGTCTCCCCAGTTTTCAAGGCTTCTTAAAGTATGTTGGTTCACCAAATCCTTAAAACAACATAACCAAACAAAAAGGGAAAATTTTGTATCCGCACCTCTCAAGAAACTGAAACCAGAAAGAAACTGGAAATACTCAGAGCTATTCACTGAAAAATCCACACTAGAACTTAATTTGTATACAACCTCATTTGAAGCTCTTCCCAACCCATCGTCCTATCTGTAACCTCAGTCTGGAAAGACCCCTCTCTCCCCCAGACTGTCTCCTCTCCTCTAAAATCTCGCTCTCAGGACACCACACCCTCACTGGACCCTCCTCTGGGGGATTTCGTCATTAATGCATGCAAGACAATGAATGTGTCACACTGTGCAGACTTAGGGTTAAGAGCATTTGAGACAGAATTAACTTTTCGTTTTCATTGGAGTATAGTTGCTTTAGAATGTTGTGTTACTTTCTGCTGTACAGCAAGGTGAATCAACTGTATGTATACACATGTCCCCTCTTTTTTGGACTCCCTTCCCATTAGGTCACCGCAGAGCATTGAATAGAGTGCCTGTGCTATACAGCATGTTCTCATTAATTATCTATTTTATACATGGTATCAACAGTATATGTATGTCAATCCCAATCGCCCAATTCCTCCCACTCCCCTCTTCCTTCTTTTTTAAAAAAAAATAATTTATTTAAATTAGAGGCTAATTACTTTACAATATTGTAGTGGTTTTGCCATATATTGACATGAACCAGCCATGGGCATACATGTGTTCCCCGTCCTGAACCCCCCTCCCACCTCCATCCCCATCTCATCCCTCTGGGTCATCCCAGTGCACCTGCCCTGCGCACCCTGTCTCATGCATGAAACCTGGACTGCCGATCTGTTTCACATATGATAATATACATATTTCAATGCTATTCTCTCAAATCATCCCACCCTTGCCCTCTCCCACAGGGTTCAAAAGACTGTTCTTTACATCTGTGTCTCTTTTGCTGTCTCGCATATAGGGCCCCTCTTCCCTCTTGATGCCCATAAAAATCATGGAACGCTTGACAAGCTTGCACGTCATACTTGTGCAGGGGCCATGCTAATCTTCTCTATGTTATTCCCATTTTAGTATATGTGCTGCTGAAGCAAGCAACATTTGAGACAAAATATAGATAACAGGCAGAGCAGGGTGAATGAGAGAGTCTAGAAAATCTGTCTTGAGAAGCCACTAGCTTGTTGAGATGTGGATAAAGAGGGAATTCATTTCAGATGGAAATTCTTTCTTTTAGTTCTCATTCCTTTGTTCTAATCCATTTCACTTTTGTTTTGTTTTCTGGCTGAGTTGCACAGCTTGTGGGATCTTGGTTCCCTGATCAGAGATCGAACACAGGCCCTCAGCAGTGAAGTCTTAACCACTGGCCCACCAGGGAATTCACTAGTCTATTACATTAAAAAATTTGCTAAGTGCCTTTCCATGTACTATTTCATTTAACTTCCTGAACAATTCTGTTAGGGAATTAAGAACTTAGTCAGATCTTTCTTCTCATTGTACAAAAAACTGAAATCTACAGAAGGTGAAGTGACTTAAACATCAGAGCAGGCCAGAACCTGAACTCAAACAAAGAGGCAAAAATGTTAAAGAGGAATAATGGTCAATATTTGTGCAACAGTGGTGAAACTATCACATTTAGAGCTAGCTGGCAGTCTATAAGTTAATACATTTTATAAAAATCATGGAGAAGGAAATGGCAACCCACTCCAGTATTCTTGCCTGGAAAATCTCATGGACAGATGAGCCTGGTGGGCTAGTCTATGGCATCGCAAAATCGTCCACAACTTAGCAACTGAACAACAACAACACACAATCAGGCAGATTGTGATTTGGGGAAATAGTTCTTGATGGAAATGTGACATAAAATGAAGAGTTAAGTGACCTAGCAATATGGAATACAGAGTTTTGTACAAAATTAACTTTTGTGTGTGCTGCTGCTAAGTCACTTCAGTCGTGTCCGACTCTGTGCGACCCCACAGACAGAAGCCCACCAGGCTCCCCTGTCCCTGGGGTTCTCCAGGCAAGAATACTGGAGTGGGTTGCCATTTCCTTCTCCAATGCATGAAAGTGAAAAGGGAAAGTGAAGTCGCTCAGTCGTGTCCGACTCTTAGCGACCCCATGGACTGGAGCCTACCAGGCTCCTCCGTCCATGGGATTTTCCAGGCAAAAGTACTGAGGTGGGGTGCCATTGCCTTCCCCATTTGTGTATAGAATAATAATTGCAAATATTCAAACAATAAAGTCCATGGCTAAAAAAAAAAATCAGATTTTTAGATGAAATACTTGATACATATAATGGAGCTTAAATACACATATATGATATTTAGAATAATAAAACACTGTATCTACCACCCTGCTTATGTCCAGTGTTCTAAAACAATAGGTCGCTTCAAGCTAAAAAATGACATACTCTTGGTTCAAAATTCAAATCACCCAGAAGATGGAAACTTGTAAATCTCTTTTTTCATCCTGTCAACCTCTGAATCCCATTCTCCAAGGATAACTGCTGTCAACAATTGGACACAAAATCTTAATTACATTCATTCTGGAAACAATCCATATATATATATATATCAAGAGTAGTCATAAAAATGTCTAACTTTTGGTCCCATCACCCCACTGTAGGCACTTATCTCAGGAAAAGACCTCTCAGGATGCCCTTCTTTCCTAGAAACGGCCAAGCTCATTCCCACACAAGTCCTTGCCCTTGTTATTTTCTCTGTCTGGAAGCCGGTCCCTCCAGACTTGCTCATGGTTGGAAGCCCTTCAAGTCTCAGCTCAATGTCAATGCCTCTGACAGGTTGCTGGTGGTCACCTCTCTAGACTGGCTCCATCACTCCGCAGAATCAAGTGGCACAGAGTAGGAACATACATTTCGAGTTGATAGGATAAATGTCCACTCATGAAGCCACCACCAGACTACTTAGATAAGGAGTATTACTTGACTTATTTTTGAACCCAGAAAGCCACTTCTGCAAAGAAACAGTCCTTGCAGGGGGTTTGAACCTGGGTCTCCTGCATTGCAAGCAGATTCTTTACCATCTGAGCCACCAGGGATGTTTTCGAGCCTTTGTTTTTCTTCTAAAAATTGAGTGGCAAGGGGTCTGGTGGCAGAATTAAATGACATAGGGTGAGAAAAAAGAGAAAAATGACATAGAGCATGTCAGGGGCCTAGTACCACATCTGGTGACCAGTGGCTGTTACTGGGAGGGGAGCTGGGTATGTGCCTGCATGTGAATGTGTGTGTGTTTGCGCCTGTGTGTGTGTATGTTGCAATCAGGGATTTGCCCCAGCCTGCTCAGCTGGTACGGAGAAGGCAGTGGCACCCCACTCCAGTACTCTTGCCTGGAAAATCCCATGGATAGAGGAGCCTGGTAGGCTGCAGTTCATGGGGTCGCAAAGAGTCGGACACGACTGAGCGGCTTCACTTTCACTTTCAAGACTCTTAAGTAACTGGCAGTGTGGGAAGCACCAGCCAGGGGCCATCCTGTCCTTTCTTCCAGCATCAGAAAGGCTGCCTTTCAGATGTAGATAGTGCCGGGTGGGCCATCTGCCTTCCCTCTCAACCCTGTTCATTCTTGGCTTCTACAACAAACAAGTGGTAAAGAAAATCTGCTGGGTGAGAGTCTCTGTCAAAACAACACCTAGTCCTACTTAATTAAGATGAATAATTTGAACACTCTCAAATCAGACAATGGAAACATTAAAAGTTTCCACAAAAACAGAAACTTGGCCAAGTGGGAGGGATCCCCAGAAGCCTCCTCAGCATTTTGAGTTGGGGGTGGGGGATGGAATGTCTTGCTTAGCCTGGGGGTAGGGAGGTAGGGAGAAGAGGTGAGAAAGGGAACCCTAAATCGTAATCTAGTACCACAAACCCTCTTTTTTTCTCACAGCAAAGTAAAACATATTTACTATACAGGAGTCAAAAGAAAAATCAAACCTCACATAATCGGGCCATCCAAAAAGGCAATATTTTGTAGTGTGTGGTGTTTGTTTTCTTTAGCTTAATTATATTTTAAAAAACTAAAATGGGGTTATGCTATATACTTACTGCCCTATAAACTGCTTTTTACACTTAATAATATATTGTGAACATTTTCCCATGGCATCCAATACTACTCAACACTGTTGTTTTTTTTTTCAGCTATTTAGTATCTCATTGTATCATTGGTATCATTGTATCATTGTATCTAAATGTATCTAAGTGATATCATTATATCATTTATATATCATTGTATCTAAATGTATCTAAATGATATCATTGTATCTAAATCACTAAATCACAGCTATTTAGTATCTCATTGTATCATTGGTATCATTGTATCATTGGTATCATCAACCACCACCCTGTCATTGGAGATTTAGGTTGTCCCGTTTTTTACAGGAGGCTTTTTAATGGCTGTTTTTGAAATGCATCCTTGACTATTTCCTTAGGACTAATTCCCAGAAGTGTTAAAGGATATGTAAAATTCTAAGAGTTTTTATACACAACTGCTGTGGACAGTACATTCATATGTTGAAGAGCATTAATAAATGTGGTTGACTACCTTATTTTTGGTCTCTTCACCTCTATTTTTACAGAATGTAGTGACAGTGAGCTAGGAACAGTACACAAAGTTTACATTCAGATGGGAATTTCTGTCTTCAAAGGAACTTATATTTTAAAGAAAACCTTTTCATTTTTGATCTGGACAAACATGAAGCAAATCAATTAAACAGATAAAGATGATTTATTAATTGATCAGATAAATTAAAGACAGAAAATTAATGGGAGACCCTGATCTTCCTTGTCTTCTCTCATTACTTAACTAATTACTTAATTAGTTAATGTGTTAACTTTGCCATATGTACATTTATGTTTCGTGTTTGCCTTTTACAGCAACGCTAGTGACTGGTTGCCCAGTAGCCCTTTCCAACCTCCTTCTCTATTTTCTGCTTCCTGCTAGGGACAATGAAAAAGCCAAAACATCCTAGACTCCCTAGCAGGAGAGGGTGACAAATATTTGCCCAGTAAGAACCGAGAGGATATCTCTTGCAGGGATCTGGGAAAGTTTTTCCCCTGTTTGACAAAAGGAGAGAGTTCACAAAATAAGCTCTTATCACCTTGGCCCTGAACCCCATTCCCAGTCGCTGAATATTGTCACATTGGTGCATAAGACTCTAGGAGCTGTGGCAGCTGTTTTATAACCATGAGGCAATAAGCATCAGAATTTAAAAAAAAAAAAAAAAAAAACCTCTAATAATGGTTAGCCCTCAATTATATCAGGGAGGCTGTTGAATATACCCTAGATTTAACTCTCCAAATAAATATCTTCATGGCTTAAGTTAGTGGTTCTCAACATTAGTGGTTAGATTAGCACATCAGAATCAGTTGGCAATTTTGTTAAAGTAAGACTGATTCCATAGGTTTGAGATTCTGTATTTTTATCAAGATCCCAGTTGATACTGATGCTGCTGGTTCAGGAACCACACTTTGAGTAGCACAGCATCACCATTTTATTGGCATGAGGCTTCTTAATTGGTACATCCTTTTTCTGGGTTCAAAGTTCACCCTCATTATTTCACAGGTGTGGCTTTGGAAACAATGAAATGGAAGGAAGAATTCTTTCCTACTGAGGGTCCATTAGCCCCTCTGAATCACAAGCTCCCCAGTCAGGACTGGAGGATCCCTAAATTAATGCAACATCCAGGAGTGAAGTCCTGGGTCCTGAAGCTGTAGACTCTTTTCAGATGTGCTGTCTTGCACTTGCTGTCCTGGTCAGACAGGCTTTTCTGACCAGACCCACTTAGACAGATTTAGCCTTAGAAAGAGGAGCTGTAACTAGAGCTCACCCTTTCTTTCAGGACCTTCCTCAACCTGCTGCCATCTTGGCTCTGCTGTTCAGGTAACATCTTTCTCTTTGGTTGCTAAAGTCAGGCTTCTGAAAACAGTGATGGTGAAAGTCCAGACCACAGAGAAAGAATTCTGGCAGAAGCCCTCCATTTCCTTCAGATTATCTACGTGTTCACCCTTTCCTTCCAGTCTCAGGGAAGACAGGCCAGCCTCCTGCCTGACACAGCAGTCACCAGTCTGTCGCCTCTGCTGCGCTGGAACCTCTCGGCAAGGTCGTCTGTGACCATTCCAATTCTCCTTCTCCCTGCGGGTCCAGGGGGCTAGTTTGTCATCCTGTTTCTCTATTCCCTTCTGCAGCAAAATCCCTAGGTATATTGGCCTGCCCTCGCACCGCCATCTCCTTCCCAGCTCACTTTTGTGAGGCCTAAGTCCCCATCACTCCTCTCAGCTCTCTTGCCAAGGTTGCCCATGACCTGCAACTTAGCAACCTAAGAATTTTAGGTTGGTCCCTATCTTACCAGCCAATCATCACAGTTTGTGGCACAGTTAAGCAATCCCTCTTTCCTGTCTGAGCTTACTCACATCAGCACACCCCACTTACCTGATTTCACCTTTACTCACCGGCTCCTCTTTTACAGTCTCCCAGGGTGGGCCTCCTCTTCCTGAAGACCTCTCCATGGTGAAAGCCTGGGCCCCGGGCCTCAGTCCCCTTCCCTCCCTTCTAAGTTTCTCCGAAATCCCACTTCTCCCATGGCTGTCAGTTCCATCTACAGCTGATGAAATTTATCTCCAGCCTTACCTCCGAAGCCTGGCCCCGCCCCTGGTCCAGACTCATAGCCTTATATCTTCAATGGCCCACTTGACATCTCCACTGGGGTAGCTAGCTAATGGACACCTCAAACTTCATGTGTGCCAAACAGTTCTTTTTTGTTTTAATTTTTTGTTTTTAATGTGGACCATTTTTAAAGTCTTTATTGAATTTGTTACAACATTGCTTCTGTTCTTTGTTTTTGATTTTTTGGCCATGAGGCATGTGGGATCTTAGCTCCCAGATCTCCTGCATTGAAAGGTGAAGTTTTAAACTCTGGACTGCCAGAGAAACCCCCCAAACAGAATTTTTAACTTCCTCTCACCTGCACCATTGACTTAGAAGCTCACACCGCAGACCTAGGAATCACATTGCCTTCTCTTTGTTCATTTCTTATTGTTCAGTAGCTTAGTTGTGTCTGACTCTGCAACCTCATGAATTGCAGCATGCCAAGCTTTGCTGTCCTTTGCTCTCTCCCGGAATTTGCTCAAACTCATATCTGTTGAATCAGTGATGTTATCCAACTCTCTCATCCTCTACCACCCACTTCTTATGCCTTCAATCTTTCCCAGCATCTGGGTCTTTTCCAATGAGTTAGCTCTTCTCATCAGGTGGCCAAGGTATTGGAGGTCCAGCTTCAGTATCAGTCCTTCCGTTGAATATTCAGGATTGATTTTCTTTAGGATTTACTGGTTTGATGTTCTTGTCCAAGGCACTCACAATAGTCTTCTCCAACACCACAGTTTGAAAGCATCTATTCTTTCGCACTCAGCCTTCTTTATGGTCCAACTCTCACATCCATACATGACTACTGAAAAAACCATAGCTTTGACTGCTGCTGCTGCTGCTAGGGTGCTTCAGTTCGGTTCAGTCATGTCCGACTCTGCAACCCTATGAATTGCAGCACTCCAGGCCTCCCTGTACATCACCAACTCCTGGAGTTTACTCAAACTCACATCCATTGAGTTGGTGATCCCATCCAGGCATCTTATCCTCCGTCGTCCCCTTCTCCTCCTGCCCCCAATCTCTCTCAGCATCAGAGTCTTTTCCAGTGAGTCAACTCTTTGCATCAGGTGGCCAAAGTACTGGAGTTTCAGCTTTAACATCATTCCTTCCAAAGAAATCCCAGGGCTGATCTCCTCTAGAATGGACTGATTGGATCTCCTTGCAGTCCAAGGGACTCTCAAGAGTCTTCTCCAACACCACAGTTCAAAAGCATCAATTCTTGGGCACTCAGCTTTCTTTACAGTCCAGCTCTCACATCCATACATGACCACTGGAAAAACCATAGCCTTGACTAGACGGACCTTTGTTGACAAAGTAATGTCTCTTCTTTTCAATATGCTATCTAAGTTGGTCATAACTTTCCTTCCAAGGAGTAAGTGTCTTTTAATTTCATGGCTGCAATCACCATCTGCAGTGATTTTGGAGCCCAGAAAAATAAAGTCTGCCACTGTTCCCACTGTTTCCCCATCTATTTCCCATGAAGTGATGGGACCAGATGTCATGATCTTTGTTTTCTGAATGTTGAGCTTTAAGCCAACCTTTTCACTCTCCCTTTCACTTTCATCAAGAGGCTTTTTAGTTCCTCTTCACTTTCTGCTATAAGGGTGGTGTCATCCGCATATCTGAGGTTATTGATATTTCTCCCGGCAATCTTGATTCCAGCTAGTGCTTCTTCCAGTCCAGCGTTTCTCATGATATACTCTGCTGCTGCTGCTGCTAAGTCACTTCAGTCGTGTCCGACTCTGCGTGACCCCATAGATGTCAGCCCACCAGGCACTCCTGCCCCTGGGATTCTCCAGGCAAGAAAACTGGAGTGGGTTGCCATTTCCTTCTCCAATGCATGAAAGCGATATACTCTGCATATAGGTTAAATAAACAGGGTGACAATATACAGCCTTGACGTACTCCTTGTCTTATTTGGAACCAGTCTGTTGTTCCATGTCCAGTTCTAACTGTTGCTTCCTGACCTGCATACAGATTTCTCAAGAGGCAGGTCAGGTGGTCTGGTATTCCCATCTCTTTCAGAATTTTCCACAGTTTATTGTGATCCACACATTCAAAGGCTTTGGCATAGTCAAGAAAGCAGGAATGCTTTCTTGCTTTTTCCATGATCCAGCAGATGTTGGCAATTTGAACTCTGGTTCCTCTGCCTTTTCTAAAACCAGCTTGAACATCAGGAAGTTCTCGGTTCACGTATTGCTGAAGCCTGGCTTGGAGAATTTTGAGCATGACTTTACTAGCATGTGAGATGAGTGCAATTGTGCAGTAGTTTGAGCATTCTTTGGCATTGCCTTTCTTTGGGATTGGAATGAAAACAGACCTTTTCCAGTCCTGTGGCCACTGCTGAGTTTTCCAAATTTGCTGGCATATTGAGTGCAGCACTTTCACAGCAGCATCTTTCAGGATTTGGAGTAGCTCCACTGGAATTCCATCACCTCCACTAGCTTTGTTTGTAGTGATGCTTTCTAAGGCCCACTGGACTTCACATTCTAGGATGTCTGGCTCTAGGTCAGTGATCACATCATCATGATTCTCTGGGTCATGAAGATCTTTTTGTACAGTTCTTCTGTGTATTCTTGCCACCTCTTCTTAATATCTTCTGCTTCTGTTAGGTCCATACTATGTCTGTCCTTTATCGAGCTCATCTTTGCATGAAATGTTCCCTTGCTACTGCTGCTACTGCCAAGTCACTTCAGTAGTGTCCAACTCTGTGCGACCCCATAGACGGCAGCCCACCAGGCTCCCCCATCCCTGGGATTGTCCAGGCAAGAACACTGGAGTGGGTTGCCATTTCCTTCTCCAATGCATGAAAGTGAAAAGTGAAAGGGAAGTCGTTCAGTCGTGTCCGACCCTCAGCGACCCCATGGACTGCAGCCTTCCAGGCTCCTCCATCCATGGGATTTTCCAGGCAAGAGTACTGGAGTGGGGTGCCATTGCCTTTTCCGAATGTTCCCTTGGTATCTCTAATTTTCTTGAAGCGATCTCTAGTCTTTCCCATTCTGTTGTTTTCCTCTATTTCTTTGCATTGATTGCTGAGGAAGGCTTTCTTATCTCTTCTTGCTATTCTTTGGAACTCTGCATTCAGATGTTTATATCTTTCCTTTTCTCCTTTGCTTTTCGCTTCTCTTCTTTTCACAGCTATTTGTAAGCCTTCCCCAGACAGCCATTTTGCTTTTTTGCATTTCTTTTCCATGGGGATGGTCTTGATCCCTGTATCCTGTACAATGTCATGAACCTCAATCCATAGTTCATCAGGCACTCTATCTATCAGATCTAGGTCCTTAAATCTATTTCTCACTTCCACTGTATAATCATAAGGGATTTGATTTAGGTCATACCTGAATGGTCTAGTGGTTTTCCCTACTTTCTTCAATTCAGTCTGAATTTGGCAATAAGGAGTTCATGATCTGAGCCACAGTCAGCTCCCAGTCTTGTTTTTCTTGTCTGTATAGAGCTTCTCCATCTTTGGCTGCAAAGAACATAATCAATCTGATTTTGGTGTTGACCATCTGGAGATGTCCATGTGTAGAGTCTTCTCTTGTGTTGTTGGAGGAGGGTGTTTGCTATGACCAGTGGATTTTCTTGGCAAAACTCTATTAGTCTTTGCCCTGCTTCATTCCATATTCCAAGGCCAAATTTGCCTGTTACTCCAGGTGTTTCTTGACTTCCTACTTTTGCATTCCAGTCCCCTATAATGAAAAGGACATCTTTTTTGGGTGTTAGTTCTAAAAGGTCTTGTAGGTCTTCATAGAACCGTTCAACTTCAGCTTCTTCAGTGTTACTGGTTGGGGCATAGACTTGGATTACTCTGATATTGAATGGTTTGCCTTGGAAACGAACAGAGATCATTCTGTCATTTTTGAGACTGCATCCAAGTACTGCATTATGGACTCTTTTGTTGACCATGATGGCTACTCCATTTCTTCTGAGGGATTCCTGTCTGCAGTAGTAGATATAATGGTCATCTGAGTTAAATTCACCATTCCAGTCCATTTGAGTTCGCTGATTCCTAGAATGTCGACATTCACTCTTGCCATCTCTTGTTTGACCACTTTCAATTTGCCTTGATTCATGGACCTGACATTCCAGGTTCCTATGCTATATTGCTCTTTACAGCATCAGACCTTGCTTCTATCACCAGTCACATCCACAGCTGGGTATTCTTTTTGCTTTGGCTCCATCCCTTCATTCTTTCTGGAGTTATTTCTCCACTGTTCTCCAGTAGCATATTGGGCACCTACTGACCTGGGGAGTTTCTGTTTCAGTATCCTATCATTTTGCCTTTTCATACTGTTCATGGGGTTCTCAAGGCAAGAATATTGAAGTGGTTTGCCATTCCCTTCTCCACTGGACCACATTCTGTCAGATCTCTCCACCATGACCTGCCCGTCTTGGGTTACCCCACGGGCATGGCTTAGTTTCACTGAGTTAGACAAGGCTGTGGTCCTAGTGTGATTAGACTGACTAGTTTCCTGTGAATATGGTTTCAGTGTGTCTGGCCTGTGATGCCCTCTTGCAACACCTACCATCTTTCTTGGGTTTCTCTTACCTTGGACGAGCAGTATCTCCTCACTGCCGCCCTTCCTGACCTTCAACGTGGGATAGCTCCTCTAGGCCTTCCTGCGCCAGTGCAGCCACCGCTCCTTGGACGTGGGGTTGGTCCTCCCTGCCGCCGCCCCTGACCTCGGACTTGGGTAGCTCTTCTCAGCCGTTCCTGCGTGGTCGCAGCCTGGCACTCTCGGCTGCAGCCCCTGACCTTGGACGTGGGGTAATTCCTTTTGGCCGCCGCCCTTCGGGCATGGGGTCCTCCTGGCTTCTGCCCCTGACCTCCGACATAGGGTAGCTCCTCTCGGGGGCGCCTAAGTGCACCGGTTGCAGCCCCCCACGCCTAGGTGCGCTGGTCCCAATAGCATGTCCTAATTGAATTTCCTACTCTAACCTCTCTATCCCTGACCCACAACAGTGGCCTCCTGACAGGGTGTCTATTCTCTAAATGGCAGCCAGAATTATCTTTGCAAACTTAAGCCAGCTCTTGGCACTCCTCTGTCCAGAACCTCTGTCACCTCTGGACAGACACACAGAAAAAGGTCAGACTCCAGATGCCCTGTGACACAGCCCTGCCTATCTCTCCACCCCCATGGGCTACCACACTCTGCTTCCCTCGGCTGGAGCCATCCTGGCCTCCTTATTATGCCTCAGACATGCCAAATTCCTTCTGTTGGCAGAACCTCTACACCTTCCCCAGATCCTCATGGCCCACTTCCCTCAGGCTTCTGCTCACTTTTTTAATTTTATTTTAGGCCACACCATGCAGCTGGTGGAATCTTAGATCCCCAACCAGAGACTAAACCCAGGGCCATGGCAGTGAAAGCGCCGAGTCCTAACCTCTGGACCACCAGAGAAGTCCCCTCCCCTACTTCAAAAGTCTTCCTCCACAGGCTTGGATAACAAGATAGCGGAGAAGTAGGTGGACGTGGAGTACATCTCTCTCCACGATACATCAGAAATACACCTTCAGACATAGAAGTGCATGCAGAACATCAGCTGAGAGCGGACAGGAGTATCTCACCAGTGGAAAAGCACATATAGAACCATTTAAAACTCAGTAGGATGAAGGAACTAAGGGAAAAAACAGGAGTGTTAGTAAGACTGGACCTGCCCTCAGAGGGTGGAGGAACTGAAGCAGGGGTCTGATCCCCACATCGGGGCAATTGTCTGAGTTAGAGAAGAAACGTATACGGCTGAGAGTGAAATGGTTGATCTGTAGCAGCCTAAATGGAATGAGAATCAGACAGTCCTTGCCGCAGCCATACATACCCCAGACAGGGACGCTGGTCCCCTTGAAGGTTCAGTGGCTGGGAGCTGGAGTTTAGGAACTGTGGAGCGATCCCAGGGCAAGGGTTGCTGTTGACTGCGGAGAGACGGATCTAGGGGATGTGAGGAAGGAGATGGTGGTGGGAAATATCTGTGGAGAAAAGTCTGGCAGCCATGGAAGCAAGGCGATACAGCTGAGTCACGTGTTGGGGGTAGAGCCATCACCATAGTCTCTCTCTCCCATCACCACCAGCATCAGCAGCTGAACAGTAGAGAGGCTGGCCCATCAAACACCTGATGCACTGAATTACAGAGCAGGACCCCACCCAGGGTGCCCCTTTAAGTGCCTGACCTGCCAATTTACAGAGTAGGACCCCAGCCATGGGCACCGCTTCTATGTGCCTGATGTGCAGAACAACAGAGAAGGATCCCAGGCAAGGGAGCCCTGTAAGTGCCTGAATGGGCGGAGCTAAAGAGAAAGGCTGGCCAAAGAGGCCTTCTGACCACCAGCTACAAGAGGCTCATAAAAAGACTCTGATAGGGGCATAACTCCTGCGGTGGAGGCAGTCCATGTCCCTGCACACCAGGCACCACCCGAGTACCCACAAACCAAGCAGCTTGAGCTACTTTTATGTTCAACTCTCACTGGGGCAGAGCTGCCACAAGCAAAAATAGTCTTGCATCTATGCATGCAGGGTTGCTTCAGTAGTGTCTGACTCTTTGCGACCCTGTAGACTGTGGTCTGCCAGGATTCTCTGTCAAGGTGGGGGGTTCTCCAGGCAAGAAAATTGGAGCATATTGACCAATACTGTTTGCCATACCCTTCTAGAGCCCTATATTTCCTGCTGCCCTAGCTGCCAACTCCCTTAAGTATCTGGTGCTGCCAGAACCCCTGCAACCCAAGCAGTTCCACCACCTCCAAACCTGGCCCTCATAGGGGCAAACCCAAGTCCTCCAGGGCAGCCTCAAGAGTAAACCCCAGTGGACAACCCAAATGCAGAGGTGGAAATAAAACTACAATTGAAACCCAGGGGCAGTGTGGCTAAGGAAGAAGACCCAAAACCTCCCCAACAGCTGTACAAGCTGCAGTTAAATCCATATGATCAACTAGGCACTCTGTGTCTATGGAATATATAAAAGGTCATTGAGAGCTCCCACAAAAGAAAATGCACTGGTTCTGATAGCTGTGGATATTGAAGGCAAGAACACACAGGAGTAGGACCAGATTAGAATCTGAGCTACCCTTACAGCAGGTCCAGAGATCAGCACGGGGTTAGAGGGCATCCTCAGGAGGTGAGGTGGACTATGACTCCCAGCAAAAGAAAGGACTCTGACAGCACTGACTCAAGAAAAACATTTATTACTCTTATGTTTTGACTTGTTCTGTAGATTCTTTTGGATTTTTTTTTCCTTTTTTTCCCCCACTCTGTTGAAGTTGTTGATTTTATTGGCACTATGAAATCTAATTAAACTTTAGCACTTTTTTTTTCCTCCTCAATCACATTTTTTATTGCTGTTATAAACTTCTGCCTCTATGTTGGGGTTTTGGAGCTCTGTGGAGTTTTCCCTTTTTCTCTCTCTCTCTTTTTTTTAATTTTAATTTTTTAAGCCTATTATATCTTTTCTACATTTATTCCTTTGTTTGCTTTTCCTAGTGTTCTTTTCCTCTTGCAGTTAATCTTTAATGTATATAAATCTTCTTTATCTACCTCTATTTAACTTTGTATATGTATTCTTTCTTTCTTTTCTTTCTTTCCTTTTCTCTCACCATAATTAGTAGCTTTATTTTCACCGCTTTATTCCCCAATTAGCACCTTGCTTTAGTTTTGTTCTCTAGTTTGTGCTTTAGTTAGTTTTGTTCTTAACTGGTAAATATAATTTTTTTTATTTCCTTTGTTTGCTGGGTCAATCTACTGTACTTTATTTTTGTTGGACTGTTTTGACTTTGCTCATGGGTGCATATGTGTATGTGTATATTCCATTATTTTAATTATTATTTGTCTGATTTTGTTAGTGCCATTTGTCTGAGGTTCATCTTTGGTTTCTTGTTTTTGGATATTTGTTTTAATCTTACTTAATGCCATAACAAACCACCTGTGGAATCTTTGTTCCTGACCAGAGATCAAGTCCTGAGCCTTTGGAGTGGGAGCACTGACTCCAAGACCCCAGACTAGCAGAGAACTAAGCCTGCTGCTGCTGCTACTGCTGCTAAGTCACTTCAGTCGTGTCTGACTCCGCGTGACCCCATAGACGTCAGCCCACCAGGCTCTCCTGCCCCTGGGATTCTCCAGGCAAGAACACTGGAGTGGGTTGCCATTTCCTTCTCCAATGCATGAAAGCGAAAAAGTGAAAGTGAAGTCGTTCAGTCGTGTCCGACTCTTAGCGACCCCATGGACTGCAGCCCACCAGGCTCCTCCATCCATGGGATTTTCCAGGCAAGAGTACTGGAGTGGGGTACCATTGCCTTCTCCGGAACTAAGCCTAGGGAGTATCAAATAGTGAAAACTCACACAAATGAAGCCACTTGAATACAAGACCCAGCATCACCCAAACACCAGAAGCACCCTGTGCAGGATGCCTCATCTAAACAACAAACAAAACAAAAATACAAACCCAGTCATCAGCAAACAGGATCACCAGCTCACTCAGCCTTGCCCATCAGAGGAAAAACAAACAAACAAACAAAAACTCAGGACAAATCTCACCCTATACAAAGCTTACACAAACCACTGGACCAACCTTAGGAGGGCAGAAACCAAAAGGAAGAAGGAATTCAACCCTGAAGCCTGGGAAAAGGAGACCTCAAACACAATAAGATTAAAAAAAATAATAATAATGAAAAGGCAGAGAAATACTACACAAATGAAGGAACAAATTGAAATACAGAAGTCCAAATAAATAAAGAAGAATAGGCAAACTACCTGAAAAAGAATTCAGAATAGTGATAGTAAAGATGATCAAAAAGCTTGAAAACAAAATGGAGAAAATGCAAGAATCAATTTAAAAAGACATAGAAGAATTAAAGAATAAACATAGAAAAAATACAATTACTAAAATGAAAAATTCTCTAGAAGGAATGAATAGCAGAATATCTGAAGCAGAAGAACGAATCAGTGAGCTGGAAGATAAAATGGTGGAAAAAACGTTTTGAAGAGCAGAATAAAGTAAAAAGAATGAACAGAACTGAGGATAGTCTCAGAGACCTCTGGGACAATATCAAACACACCAACATTCAAATTATAGGGGTCCCAGAAGAGGAAGAGAAAAAGAAAGGATATGAGAAAATATTTGAAGAGATTATAGTTGAAAATTTCCTCAATAAGAAAAGGAAATAGTCAATCAAGTCCAAGAGGTGCAAAGAGTCCCATACAGGTTAAACCCAAGGAGAAACACATACTAATCAAACACATACTAAACCAAGACACATACTAATCAAACTAACAAAGACTAAACACAAAGAAAGAATATTAAAAGCAGAAATGGAGGAACAACAAGTGATATACAAGGGAAACCCCATAGGCTTAACAGCTGATCTTTCAGCAGAAACTCTGGGCCAGAAGGGAATGGCAGGACACATTTAAAGTACTGAAAAAAAAATCTACAACCAAGATTACTGTACCTGGCAAGGATCTCATTTAAAATTGGTAGAGAAATAAAAACATTTCAGACAAACAAAAGTTAAGAGAATTTAGTACCATCAAACAAGCTTTACAAAAAATGTTAAAGGGACTTATATAGTCAAGAAATACAAGAGAAGAAAAAAAGATCTACAAAATCAACACCAAACAATTAAGAAAATGGCAATAGAAACATATATATCAATAATTACTTTAAATGTAAATGGATTAAATGCTCCAACAAAGACACAGACTAGTTGAATGGATACAAAAACAAGAATATATATATATATATATATATATATATATATATATGCTGTCTACAAGAAGCCCACTTCAGACCTCAAGACACATATAGACTGAGAGGATGGAAAACTATATCCCATGCAAATGGGAAGCAAAAGAAAGCTGAAGCAGCAATCCTTATACCAGACAAAATAGATCTTAAAGACTATTACAAGAGATAAGAAAGAACACTACATAATGATCAAGGGATCAATCCAAGAGGAAGACATAACAATTGTAAATACCTATGACCCAACATAGGAGCACCTCAATACATAAGACAAACATTAATAGACATAAAAGGAGAAATGGACAGTAACACAATAATGGTAAGAGACTTTAACACCCCACTCACACCAGTGGTCAGATCATCAAAACAGAAAATTAATAAGGAAGCACAAGACTTAAATGATATATTAGATGAGATGGATCTCATTGATATCCTTAGGACATTCAATCCAAATGCAGAAGAATATACCTTCTTCTCAAGTGCACATGGAATACTGTCCAGGATAGACCACATTTTGGGTCACAAATCAAACCTCAGTAAATTTCAGAAAATTGAAATCGTATCAAGCATCTTCTCTGACCACAAGGCTGTGAGACTAGAAATCAATTACAAGGAAAAAAAAAACTGTAAGAAACACAAACACATGGAGATTAAACAACACGTTTCTAAATAACAAACAGGTTACTGAAGAAATCAAAAGGGAAATCAAAATATTTATAGAAACAAATGACAGTGAAGACACAACAACTCAAAACCTATGGGATGCAGCAAAAGCAGTTCTAAGAGGAGAGTTTACAGCAGTACAATCCTACCTCAAGAAACAAAAAAACATTGAATAGACAACCTGACTTTACACCTAAAACAACTGGAAAAAGAAGAACAAAAAAACCCCCCAAAATTAGTAGAAGGAAAGAAATCATAAGATCCAAGTGGAAATAAATGAAAAAGAAATTAAAGAAACAATAGTAAAGATTAGTAAAACTGAAAGCTGTTTCTTTGAGAAGATAAACAAAATTGACAAACCTTTAGCCAGACTTATCAAGAAAAATGTGATGTGATCATGTGATATGATCACATGATGATGTGATCACTGACCTAGAGCCAGACATCTTGGTATGTGAAGTCAAATGGGCCTTAGAAAGCATCACTACAAACAAAGCTAGTGGAGGTGATGGAATTCCAGTGGAGCTATTCCAAGTCCTGAAAGATGATGCTGTGAAAGTGCTGCACTCAATATGCCAGCAAATTTGGAAAACTCAGCAGTGGCCACAAGATTGGAAAAGGTCAGTTTTCATCCCAATCCCAAAGAAAGGCAATGCCAAAGAGTGCTCAAACTACCGAACAATTGCACTCATCTCACACGCTAGTAAAGTAATGCTCAAAATTCTCCAAGCCAGGCTTCAGCAATATGTGAACCGTGAACTTCCTGATGTTCAAGCTGGTTTTAGAAAAGGCAGAGGAACCAGAGATCAAATTGCCAACATCCGCTGGAGAGTGAAAAGGTTGGCTTAAAGCTCAACATTCAGAAAACGAAGATCATGGCATCTGGTCCCATCACTACATGGGAAATAGATGGGGAAACAGTGGAAACAGTGTCAGACTTTGTTTTTCTGGGCTCCAAAATCACTGCAGATGGTGACTGCAGCCATGAAATTAAAAGACGCTTACTCCTTGGAAGGAAAGTTATGACCAACCTAGATAGCATATTCAAAAGCAGAGACATTACTTTACCAACAAAGGTTCGCCTAGTCAAGGCTATGGTCTTTCCTGTGGTCATGTATGGATGTGAGAGCTGGACTGTGAAGAAGGCTGAGCGCTGAAGAATTGATGCTTTTGAACTGTGGTGTTGGAGAAGACTCTTGAGAGTCCCTTGGACTGCAAGAAGATCCAACCAGTCCATTCTGAAGGAGATCAATCCTGGAATTTCTTTAGAAGGAATGATGCTAAAGCTGAAACTTCAGTATTTTGGCCACCTCATGCAAAGAGTTGACTCATTGGAGAAGACTCTGATGCTGGGAGGGATTGGGGGCAGGAGGAGAAGGGGACGACAGAGGATGAGATGGCTGGATGGCATCACTGACTTGATGGGTGTGAGTCTGGGTGACCTCCAGGAGTTGGTGATGGACAGGGAGGCCTGGCGTGCTGCAGTTCATGGGGTCGCAAAGAGTCAGACACGACTGAGCGACTGATCTGATCTGATCTGATCAAGAAAAAAAGAGAGAAGAATCAAACGAACAAAATTAGAAATGAAAAAGGAGAGATTACAACAGACAATGCAGAAATACAAAGGATTATAAGAGACTATTATGAACAAATAAATGGCAATAAAATAGATAACCTGCAAGGATGGACAGATTCTTAGAAAAGTTCAATCTTCCAAAACTGAACCAAGAGGAAATAGAAATTATGAGCAACCCAATTACAAGCACTGAAATTGAAGCTGTGATCCAAAATCTCCCCCAAAAAACAAAAGCCCAGGACCAGATAGCTTCACAGGAGAATTCTGTCAAACATATAGAGAAAGGCTAATGCCTATCCTTCTAAAACTCTTGCCAAAAAATCGCAGAGGAAGGAGCACTTCCAAACTCATTCTATGAGGCCAGCATCACCCTGATACCAAAACCAGACAAAGACAACACAAAAAAAGAAAACTACAGGCCAATATCACTGATGAACATAGATGCAAAAATCTTCAACAAAATTTTAGCGAACAGAATTCAGCAACACATCAAAAAGTTCATAAACCATGATCAAGTTGGGTTTATCCCAGGAATGCAAGATTTCTTCAATATATGCAAATCAATCAATGTGATACACCACATTAAGAGATTGAAAGATAAAAACTATATGATAATCTCAATAGATGCAGGAAAAGCCTTTGACAAAATTCAGCTCCCATTTATGATTAAAACGCTTCAAAAAATGGGCATAGAAGGAACCTACCTCAGCATGCTGCTACAGCTAAGTCACTTCAGTCGTGTCCGACTCTCTGCGACCCCACAGACAGAAGCCCACCAGGCTCCCCTGTCCCTGGGATTCTCCAGGGAAGAATACTGGAGTGGGTTGCCATACCTCAGCATAGTAAAGGCCATATATGGTAAGCTTATAGTAAACATTAATCTCAGTGGTGAAAACCTTAAAGCATTCCCCCTAAGATCAGGGACACACAAGTGTGTCCACTTTCACCACTATTATTCAACATAGTTCTGGAAGTCCTAGCTACAGCAATCAGAGAAGAAAAAGAAATGAAAGGAATCCAGATCAGAAAAGAAGAAGTAAAGTTCTCACTGTTCACAGAGGACATGATACTGTACACAGAAAACCCTAAAGATAATATCAGAAAATCACTAGAGCTAATCAGTGAATTTAGCAAAGTGGCAGGATACAAAATCAATACACAGAAATCACTTGCATTTCTATGTGCTAACAGTGAAAAATCAGAAAGAGAAATTAAAGAATCAATCCCATTCACCATTGCAACAAAAAGAATTAAATGTCTAGGAACAAACTTTCCTAAGGAGACAAAAGAACTGTACACAGAAAATTATAAGACACTAATGAAAGAAATCAAAGATAACATAAACAGATGGCGATATATTCCAGTTCCTGGGTAGGAAGAATCAATATTGTGAAAATGACTATAGTGCCAAATGCAATCTACAGATACAATGTGATCCCTATCAAATTACCAATGGCATTTTTCACAGAACTAGAACAAAAAATTTCATAATTTGTATGGAAACACAAAAGACCCTGAATAGCCAAAGCAGTCTTGAGAAAGAAGAATGGAGCTGGAGGAATCAACCTTCCTGACTTCAGATTATACTACAAAACTGCAGTTATCAAGACAGTATGGTACTGGCACAAAAACCGAAATATAGACCAATGGAACAAGACAGAAAGCCCAGAAATAAACCATGCATCTATGGGTACCTTATTTTTGACAAAGAAGGCAAGAATATACAGTGGGGCAAAGAGAACCTCTTTAATAAATGGTGCTGGGAAAACTGGACAGCTACATGTAAAAGAATGAAATTAGAACACCATACACAAAGATAAACCCAAAATGGATTAAAGACCTAAATGTAAGACCAGAAACTATAAAACTCTTAGAGGAAAACATAGGCAGAACACTTGATGACATAAATCAAAGCAAGATCCTCTATGACCCACCTCCTAGAGTAATGGAAATAAAAACAAAAGTAAACAAGTGGGACCTGATTAAACCTAAAAAGCTTTTGAACAGCAAAGGAAACTATAAGCAAGGTGAAAAGACAACCCTCAGAATAGGAGAAAATAATAGCAAATGAAACAACTGACAAAGGATTAATTTCCAAAATACACAAACAGCTCATACAACTCAATGCCAGAAAAGCAAACAACCCAATCCAAAAGTGGGGAAAAGACCTAAACAGACATTTCTCCAAAGAAGACGTACAGATGGCTAACGAACACACGAAAAGATGTTCAACATCACTCATTATTAGAGAAATGCAAATCAAAACCACAATGAGGTATCACCTCACACTGGTCAGAATGGCCATCATCAAAAGGTCTACAAGCAATAAATGCTGGAGAGGGTGTGGAGAAAGGGAATGCTCTTGCACTGTTGGTGGGAATGTAAATTGATACAGCCACTATGGAAGATGGTATGGAGATTCCTTACAAAACTAGGAATAAAACCACCATGTGACCCAGCAATCCCACTCCTAGGCATATACCCCGAGGAAACCAAAATTGAAAAAGACACATGTATCCGATTGCTCACTGCAGCACTATTTACAATAGCTACAACATGGAAGCAACCTGGATGCCCATGACAGATGAATGGATTAAGAAGGTGTGGTACATATACACAGTGGACTATTACTCAGTCATAAAAAGGAATGAATTTGAGTCAGTTCTGATGAGGTGGATGAACCTAGAACCTATAACACAGAGTGAAGTGAGTCAGAGAGAGAAAGATAAATATCGTATTTTAACACATATATATGGAATCTAGAAAAACGGTACTGAAGAATTTATTTACAGGGCAGCAATGAAGAAACAGACATAGAGAATAGACTTACAGACATGGGGAGAGGGAAGGAGAGAGTGAGATGTATGGGAAGAGTAACATGGAAACTTACATTGCCATATGTAAATAGATAGCCAATGGGAATTTGCTGTATGGCTCAGGAAACTCAAACAGGGGCTCTGTATCAACCTAGAGAGATGGGATGGGGAGGGTGATGGGAGGGAGGTTCAAAAGGGAGGGGATATATGTATGCCTATGGCTGATTAAAAAATTCTATAAAGCAATTATGCTTAAATTAAAAAAAAAAAGTCTTCCGAGCAAAACACTCACTTCTTCCAATCACCCGTCCTCTCTCACCTCCCTCCACCTCATGCTGGGCTCTGGTGATGAAAAGCAGGAAGTGGCTGCTGATGAGGGGCATCACCCAGAACCAGGCCAGCTCTGGAGCTGGCTGTGTCAGGCTGGTTCAGTCTTCCTGGCAAACCTACCAGTAAGGCTTGTTATAGGTAAGGAAATGAGGCCCACAGAGCTGGAGTGTCTGGCCTTGAACCCAAATCTTAAGTACTATACTGTTTCCATCTAAGAGCTATATAGGGGCAGAAACAGGGCCCAGGGAGCCCATTGTGGGCTTGGGAGGTCTTGGATACTTGCTACCCAGGAACTAGAATCCCTCCATTGGCTGAGGGTTGAGGGGGAGAACTCCCCACCCCGACAAATTCTCTGGGTCCGTGTGCCCTCCCATCCACCTAAGACCCTTGCTCTCTCTACCTGCTCTAAGAGTCTGGGTGCTCTGGCTTTACCTTCCCTACCAAACTCTGAGACCTGATGGGAGTAGGGGACAGGATCCCCCTATCCACTTTATTGCACGTCCCCAGTGCAGAGCAAGCCCCACCACATCAAGCACCAGAGAGCTGTTGGTGGTGCGGGCGTTCTGAGGGGGCCTGGGGACTCACAGTTGGAGGTGGGCCCGTATTGGAGGGGTGGTATAGAGAGGCTTTGACAGTGTGGACCCTAACAAACTGTGGACAATTCTTAAAGAGATGGGAATACCAGATCACCTTATCTATCTCCTGAGAAACCTGTATGCAGGTCAAGAAGCAACGGTTAGAACTGGACATGGAAAAACCAACTGGTTCAAAATTGGGGAAGGATATGTCAAGCCTGTATATTGTCACCTGCTTATTTAATTTCTATGCAGAGCACATCATGTGATATGCCAGGCTAGATGAATCACAAGCTAGAATCAAGATTGCTGGGAGAAATGTCAATAACCTCAGATATGCAGATGATACCACTCTAAAGGCATAAAGTGAAGAGGAACTAAAGAACCTCTTGATAAGGGTGAAAGAGGAAAGTGAAAAAACTGGCTTATAACTCACCATTAAAAAAAACTAAGATCTTAGCATCCAGCCCCATCACTTCATGGCAAATAGATGGGGAAAAAGGAGAAGCAGTGACAGATTTTCTTTTCTTGGGCTCCAAAATCACTGTGGATGGTGACTGTAGCCATGAAATTAAAAGATGCTTGCTCTTTGGAAGAAAAGCTATGACAAACCTAGACAGCATATTAAAAAGCAGAGACTTCACTTTGCCAACAAAGGTCAATATAGTTAAAGCTATGGTTTTTCCAGTAGTCATGTATGGATGTGAGGGTTGGACCATAAAGAAGGCTGAGTGCCAAAGAATTGACACTTTCAAACTATGGTGCTGGAGAAGACTCTTAAGAGTCCATTGGACAGCGAGGCTATCAAACCAGTCAATCGTAAAGAAAATCAACCCTGAATATTCATTGGAAGGACTGATGCTGAAGCTGAAGCTCCAATACTTTGGCCGCCTGATGTGAAGAGCTGACTTTGGAAAAGACCTTGATGATGGGAAAGATTGAGGGCAGGAGGAGAAGGGGACGTCAGAGCATAAGATAGTTAGATAGCATCATGGACTCAATGGACATGAATCTAAGCAAACTCTGGGAGATGGTGAAGGACAAAGGAGCCTGTTGTTCTGTTGCTAAGTTGTGTCCAACTCTTTGAACCCCATGGGACTATAGAAAACCAGGCTTCTGTGTCCATGGAATTCTCCAGGCAAGAATACTAGAGTGGGTAGTATTCCCTTCTCCAGGGCATCTTCCCGACCCAGGGATTGAACCTAGGTCTCCTGCACTGCAGGCAGATTGTTTACTATCTGAGCCACCAGGGAGACCTCAGGGGAGCCTGGTGTGCTACAATCCATGGGGTCTCAAAGAGTCAGACATGACTTAGTGACTGAACAACAAAAACAGAGAAGCCAGGAGTCAGTAGCCCAACCCAGATTAGCTGAATGACCCTGGACTCAGCCTGTCTGTGTCTCAGCATCCTCATCTAGTTATATGTTTTATTTTGGGGCTGCCCCTCGCGGCTTGTGAGATTTTAGTTCCTGGACCAAGGATTGCTAGGTCCTTGGCAGTGAGAGCATGGAGTCCTAACCACTGAACTGTCAGGGAATTTTGCATCCTCATTCATAAAATGGAGAAATTCACTATTGCGCCTACTTCATTTCTATGAGGAGCGTTGCTCTGAGATAAAGCATGTAGAGAGACTGGACAGCACAATAAATTATCAAAATTTTGTTCTAACCATTGCTGTATGTTCTCGTCATCTTCTTATTATTGGCGGTGCCTATTGCCCATTTAGGCTCTGGGCCAGCCCCTGACTCTGAGCTTAGGCTCTTGACCTGGACTTCTCTTGCCCTTTCTTAGTTCTGGGAGGGTCAGGCAGGTGACTTTTACACCCTATGACCCAGAAAACATGGTACCCAGGAAGCCAGCCTTGGTTGCATGTTAGAATCTCCTGGGGAACTTTTTGAAATTCCAGCAAGCTGCTAAAGTTGGGAACCAGTGCTCAAAACTCATGCACAGAAGAGGCAGTTGTCTGATGGCCAGAGACTCAGCATGAGATTCAAACCAATTTGACTCTTGACCTGCTAGCTACATGACCTTGGGCAAGTTCCTCAAGATCCTGCTGACTCAGTTTCTTCACTTGTAAAGTGGGGGATGGTTTCAAGCTCACAGTGAGGTTTTGAGGAATTCCATTAAGTTAAATAGGCTGATATGTAATAGGCACTTAATATAGCTTATTAGTTTGAGTCCATAGCTCAAAGTTGCTCTTGTTGATTGAGTACACTTTCCAATATGCCCAAGGAGGTGGAACCCACCCCCAACCCACTTTACATTTTTAATTACTTTTCTGAGGCTCATAAATTGTATTGTAAGCCTTGTCAGTTCCCCTCTTGAGTCTCACCATGGTCACCTAGTTTTTGAAATTATAATGCTTAAAAGGTTGCCCTTGGGTGCCATCTTAGAAGTCCCTACCTGTCCTTTTCGGTTCTGATTTGCAAGGCACTGTTGCTGTGGGTGGGCTCCAATAAGGCAGGACTTCCTCATTTGGAATCTTCAAATTCCTCCCTTAGAAATGGGAGGAGAGTGTCCTCAATGCTTTCACCAAGGAAAAGCAGCACAGTCTGATTAAAATATCAATACTATGTTTCTTTGCTTTCGGCTAAAATTGTCTCACCCTATCATGCTGATTGGAAGCCCTGGCAGTTGAATGACTTTGGTTAATTAAAATGCAAAAATCAATTAATGATTACCTTTTAAATGCATTTTTCTTCAGCAGACCTCTCAAAGCTGAGATTTCCAGAGAAAATCAGCTGTACAGGGGATCACTGGTAATGGGTGGTCAGACAATCCTTGGACAAGACAGGACTTGACCTAATTCATATTCAGGACTCAGAACTCAGGTTAAAATCTAGTCCTAGGGCTGTTCTGATGGGAAGGGCTGACCTTTGTACTCTGAGGAAATCAGGAAGTCGTGCCCACAGAACCTGTCTGCCATCCTAGGCCAGGATTAGAGTCTGAGAAGGGGTGAGAGCTGAATTACAGGGAAACCATCATGGTAGAGGTTTTCCCTTGTGGCTCAGCTGGTAAAGAATCTGCCTGCAATGTGGGAGACCTGGGTTCAATTCTTGGGTTGGGAAGATCCCCTGGAGAAGGGAAAGGCTACCCACTCCAGTATTCTGGCCTAGAGAATTCCATGGACAGTCCATTGGGTCGCAAAGAATTGGACACGACTGAGCGACTTTCACACATCACATCATGGTAGAACCTTTGCCTTAATAGACATGATTAATAAATAACCTCTCTGAGCTCCCAAGATATGTCAAGCATTTGACATACTTTGTCTTGCCAAGTTCTCCCAACAGCCCTATGAATTAAGTATTAATGTCTCAAGAGACAGTATCTTCATTCATTTAAGACTTTTTTTCCCCCTTAGGCCACACCATATGGCATGTGGAATCTTAGTTCCTGACAAGGGATTGAACCCATGACCCTGGGATCAGGAACGTGGAATCTTAACCTCTGGACCACCAGGGAAGTCCCATTCAAGACTATTTATTGAACTCCCACCATATGCTCAGTCTTTTTTTGAGAGTAAATCTAACACAATCCTTGTCTCATGGAGTTTACCATCTGGTTGGGAGACAGACTGATAGTGCATAGATAACACACAGATCAATGTATTAGAACAATTTTGGCCTCATGCCAGATTGAAGGATATCAGGCACCCCTCCTCTTGCTATAAAATAGCTGCATAAAATATAAGTGAAACACTTGGAAAAACACAGCTGATTTCAAAAAGAAGAAAGGAATTCCAGAGATAGTGTGAGAACTCCAAGCCAGCCTGAGGAGGGAGAGCCAAGCCTATTCATGGGGTTTTGACTAGATAAAGGCCATTTAAGTCCTGGAGCCTAGACTTCTAAGGCCCCTTTAAAGATAGGAGGCAGCCCTAGGCTGTTTGAGGCCCGAAAGCAGGAACTTATCCCTTTAAACTTATCCTTTAAAGGCTTAGAGACTTAAAGGGAGAACTAGTCAGGAAAAAAGAAGGCTGGGAAAACTCTAGCAACCAGGCCTGTAGGAGGAGCAACAAAATTTTCTCATTGTCATGAGCTTGGATGGGAGAAAAGTTCCTGGGAAAGATGGAAGGTCCAGGCATGCCCCACATAGTGGGGATAGCCAGACTGCTCCCACTGTATCCCCTCCTTGGTATGCTCTGGTCCTGGGACTCCTGTGCCAAAAAGTTAACATAAAGGTTAGTCCAGAACTTAGGGCCCTGACAGAAGCAAAATCTAAAGTACTCTGTGAGGATATTTTCACAGACATCCCACAACAAAACAACTCCCACTAAAGATGAGATCCCACTCGAAAATTCCAGTTCCCAGATGGAAACAAGCCACCATAAGAAATTAACAGTAAATACAAAAACATTTAAAAAATATATACAAAAAATTTCACCCCCTAAGAAGTGGCAATAATACAAAAAACTTGAAAACATACACATTTGAAGTGATTATTAAGAATTTTTTAAAGAAAAGAAACAATTACAAAGACTAGGATACTATGGGGGAAAAAACTGATGGAACACAAGCCAAATAGAAGTTTTAGAAATGAAAAACACAGTTTTAACAAATCATTTATTAAAATGGGTAGATTAAACATCAGAGTAAGGCACAGCTAAAAAGAGACATTTAGCAAGTTGGATGATACCTCTGGAAAAAAATCACTCTGACAATATTACAGTGAGAAAAAGAAAAATAGAGAACCAGCCATGCCTAAGAGACACAGAGGGGAAAAATGGCAAGACCTAGAACATCTTAGCTAGTATACTCAGAAGAACAGAGCGGATGGGAGACAAGCAATGCTTGAAGAAATAATGACTCCTGCTATTTAGTCTCTAAGTCATGTCCAACTCTTTGCAACTCCATGAACCCTATGGAGCTTGCCAGGCTCCTCTGTCCATGGGATTTCCCAGGCAGGAATACTGGAGTGGATTGCCATTTCCTTCTCCAGGGCATCTTTCTGACCCAGGGATTGAAACTGGGTCTCCTGCTTGGTAAATGGATTCTTTACCACTGAGCCACATGGGAAGCCCAAACAATGGCTGAGAATTGACCAGAATTGAAGAAAAATCTGAAATTCAGGTAAGCACCCCAACCCAATTTCTGAGAATAACACAAATTCACACCTTAAGCACACAGTGGAAAATGAAGAGAACAGCAAAGCTAAGCAGATAATATTAGAAAATGTCATAGTTCTCTGAAGGAGGAATTCACAGTCCTAGAATAGCATGTAAGTAGGAAGTAGAAGAGGACAGAGGGTGCTGATCTTCCCTACAGGTTAGGAAAAGTGTGATGATTAATTTTACATGTTAACTTGGCTAGGCTATGGTACCCAGATGTTTGGTCAAATATCAGCTTAGATGTTTCAGTGAAGATGTGATTAATATTTACAGGGATTTCCCTGGCAGTTCAGTGGTTAAGACTCTCCACTTCCACTGCAGGGGGCATAGGTTCAATGCTTGGTAGGCACATTGATCCCACAGGCCACAAGGTGTGGCCCAAAAAGAAAAAAAAAAAACATTTACCATCAGTGAATTTTAAGGAAAGCAGCTCTTCACACTGTGGGTGGGCCTCATCTAATTAACTGAAGCCTTTACAAGCAAAGGCTGTGGTTTCAGAAGAAGGAATTCTGCTTCAAGGCTGCAACATAGAAACCTTCCTTGTCTGAGTTTCCAACTTGCTTCCCTGTGGATTTTGGACTCAAGACTGCCACATGAACTCTTATAAGAATTTCCAGTTGGCCGACCTGCCTTACAAATTTTAGACTTATCTGTCCCTACAACCATGTGAGCAAATTCCTTAAATCTCTCTATATATCTATAGAGATAGAGATGGGGATGACAGAGACACTGTGTTTCTTTGAAGAACCCTGACTCATACAGAGGGTTTCCTCAGGCAGCTGGATGTGTGAGTGGGTCTGAAGGCTGAGGACATGTTAATTACACGACAGAGGGACAGAGGGAGAGGAAGAGCTTTGCAAGAAGTGATGGCTCAGGCCCAGGCCGTGCACCCAGGGACAGATGAGAGACGTGAAACACGATCACACCAAACCTCGAACATGCTGCTGCTGCTGCTGCTAAGTCGCTTCAGTCGTGTCCGACTCTGTGCGACCCCATAGATGGCAGCCCACCAGGCTCCCCCATCCCTGGGATTCTTCAGGCAAGAACACTGGAGTGGGTTGCCATTTCCTTCTCCAATGCATGAAAGTGAAAAGTGTAAGTGAAGTCACTCAGTCGTGCCTGACTCTTAGTGACCCCATGGACTGTAGCCTACCAGGCTCCTCCGTCCATGGGATTTTCCAGGCAAAAGTACTGGGGTGGGGTGCCATTGTCTTCCCCGAACCTCGAACATATCTGGGGCTTTTTCCTAGGGGCAGCCAAAGTCTGGGTGCAGTTATGAGTGGTGGGTGCCCACAGTTACAGGGCAGACGTGCCAAGGCTGGGGTCTTAACCAGGTGTCTCTGCCCCAGAGTCCATGTCAAAATTTTTATAGCACCACCCTCCTCTCACAGAAACCAGTTGAGGACATTTGCCGTTATCCATCATCTGTCCAGCATATATTCTGCCCTGCTTTTGAAAGCAGCACCCACATTTTCTTTTTAGGAGGAATTTCTCTCCTCACGGGCGTCTTGGTGGGGCTCTCAGTCCACCTCCCTCCCCCAGGACTTTGAGCCCGAAGTGGAGTGACTGAAAGATGGACACGGGGCTGGAGCTCCCTGCCCCCGGTGGTAGGGCCCAGCACTGTCCCAAAGGACCCGCCATGGAGAGCGCTGTACCATCCCTAGTTTAATAGGCTTGTCGTTTTCCTCCATTTCGTATTAAATTACATGCCTAAGTATTAATTCCCTGGAGTGATTCTGTATTCACTTCAGTTTGAGAATTGCTGAACGAGAGGAAGGCAGATCCTTAGGCGGAAGTCTGGGGCCTCCCAAATACCACCCACTCTGAGTTGACCACCATCTCACTTGCCATAGGGTTGACTCTACATTCTTTGAAGTGAGGCTTCTTTAGCCTGAGGAGTTTATGAAACATTTGCCATTTGCCGAGTCCAGGAGCGGACCTGAGGGTCCTATGTACATAGTGCCTCTGCCCTGGACCCCAGGCAGTGACAGTGGTCTGGGGCCCAGATCCTCAGGGCACAGTGCCCTTGACCAGTACCAACCTGACTCCTCTACAGCCTAGGACTGGGACTGGATTCTGGAGAGAATGTCTGTTAGGAAAGGAGGACAGGGGACTTCCTGGTGGTCCAGTGGTTAAGACTCCGTGCTTGCACTGCAAGGGCACAGGTTCAACCCCTGCTCAGGAGAGGAGGACAAGCGCTCCTGGGGTGCAGGCAGGGATCTGGAATCTAATGTCTTCAGCCTCTAGCATTGTCCCTGACACTAAGGCTCAGCCCACGACGCAAGGGTGCAGGCTATAGAGGAAGGACAGAGAGAGGAGCTTCCTTACCTTCTACTTCTGAGAAGACTGAAAACACTGGGATCCTTTGTACAAGGCTGACATGCAGCCAGAATGTGCCAGAATTATTTAAATACTGAGATGCTTCCATGCTGGTTGGTAAGCAGCCACAGCCCTGAGCTCCCCAAACACCCTCAATGCTCTGGCTGCCCCTGTCCCTCCCCAGAGCCCCTCCCCCACCTCCAAGACCCTGCAGTTCTGTTTGATCACTGCCCTTGCGTGCCAGCTCCTGTATGGCGTGTCAGCCTGCTCATGGGCTTTCCGTACACAAGACACCAGCTGTTTCCTGGCTGAGGGGTTTGGCACGGGAATTGGCAAAAAAAAAAAAAAAAAAATCCACTTAGCTAAGACCACAGGGTTGACCCATATAATAACAGCCACGGTGAAATCTTGGCATTTTTATGCAGGTTCTCATGTGCTGGGAATGGCTGGGGTGGGGTATGGGGGATACGGTACCCCCACCGTATCACCGTATCACCCCCACTGAGCTTTAACTCTGGCCCTGGTTCCTGCTCTGGTTCTGAATATTCTAGCGGTGTGACCTTAAGCAATTTATCTAACTTCTCTGAGCTCCTACAAAATATCCACTGCACAAGGTTGCCAAGGAGATGAGCATATTGAAAACTTAGGAGCTCGGCCCCCCGCCTCAAGGTCCTGTGCCAAATCCAGACCTGTAAATATAGCAGCAGAGGACTGCCCCCGCCTGCTGGCTCCTGCGGTTCCCAGAAGTACCACCAGTCCCTGGTGATGGTTACCAGGACGCCAGCTGTATCCAGGTGCTCCCTTGGCTGAGAAGAGACTCCCACCCCACCCCCACCCCACCCTGCCTCCTCTGAGAGCCTGTGGATAATAAGCAGGAAGCAGTTGGAGGCGCTGGTGGCCCACATGCCTTTTCTCTGCCCTGCCTGTTTCCTGGTGATCGGGGCTCGTTGTCGGGGGTGGGGGAGTGTGGGGGTTGGGGGGGGGGCAGGGAAAGGTGGTCACCTCCCACTATGACTCATCACTGCGTAGTGGGTCTAGTCTTCCTCCAGCCCCCTCCCCACCCCAACACTCACACACACTATACAGCCAGGAGGAACACGTACACTTACATTCAGACAAGCGCTCATATATACATATACACATGCACACACCCACACCCAACTTCCATGCACCCACACTTATAAACACACTCATATATATTCATGTTTATACTCACTCACCCACAGACACCTTCAGATGCACACACATCTGCATCTGTTACGCTCACACGCATATTCACAAGGACATGAAAAAAGTGCAGTACATGAAATAGGTTGTTTGCACATTTTTTAAAAAAGCATGTTAGGGGTTTGTTTTAATATGTAATAGAAAAACGACAAACCTGTCAAGCTAGGGATTTCACAGCACAGATTGTTTAGGACGAAGCTAAAGAAGATAGGAAAAGATTTAAGTAAAAGGGAGTGCGTTGCTTTAAAGGGAAATGCTGAGTAAATCATGGCAAAATTTGCGTGAATGATTCCCCAGAGCCTTGGAAACATGGTGGAGATGGAGGTAGAGGGTGAGGGCTCTGCACAAAATATGTGGGGAGTGGGGGCGTGCCAGCCGTGGAGGGACACTCAGGGACCCTCTAGAAGGAGAGAGAAATTTATCAGTTTTTCCTTTCATGGCTCTTGCTTTCTGTACCCTATCTAAAAAAGTCTGCCTGCTCCAAGCTTGTGAAGATAGTCTCCTATGTTTTCCTCCAGAAACTGTAAGTTTTAGCTTCTTATGTTTAGATTTGTGATACATTTTGAACTAATTTTTGTGTGTGGTACAAGATAGGGAGATTCAATAGCTGTGAATTTGAACAAACTCCAGGAGATAGCGGAGGACACAGGAGCCCGGCATGCTGCGTCCACAGGGTCACAAAGTCCACAACTTGGCGACTGAACAACAACAAAACTGTGATTCTAGCACAATCTGCTGATAGACCCATTGAACTGCCTTGATGTCTTTTCCAGAATCGGTTGACTGTGTTTTGTCTGGATCTGTTTCTGGACTCTCCTGTTCCACTCATATATTTGTTTATCCTTTGCCAATACCACACTGTCTTGATTATCGTAGTTTTATCAAAAGTTATCAAATCAGCAGTGTAAATTCTACAATTTTTTTCTTCTTTTGCAAGATCATTTTGTTTCTTATAGGTCCTTTACATCCCTATACAGACTTTAGAATTAGCTTGTCCTGATGGGATTTTGATTAGAATTGCATTGGATTTGAGAACACTGACCTCTTTACAGTATTGATTCTTTCAATCCATGAGCCTGGCATATCACTCTATTTAGTTCTTTAATTTCTCTCAGCAATGTGCTGTTGTTTCTAGTGTACAAGTCTTACACGTCTTTCATTTTTATGTCTATCTGTCTCCCTCCCTCCCTCTCTCTCTATCTATCTATCCATATATTTTTAGGTTGCATGCATTTTTACATAACCTAAATATCATGGTGTTATGGATCTCATTTAGTTTCTTAGGTTTTACTCCCCATCCTCTATTTTAAGATCTATCTATGTTGCTGTATCCGATGCTGTAAAGAGCAATATTGCATAGGAACCTGGAATGTCAGGTCCATGAATCAAGGCAAATTAGAAGTGGTCAAACAAGAGATGGCAAGAGTGAATGTTGACATTCTAGGAATTAGCGAACTAATATGGACTGGAATGGGTGAATTTAACTCGGATGACCATTATATCTACTACTGTGGGCAGGAATCCCTCAGAAGAAATGGAGTGGCCATCATGGTCAACAAAAGAGTCCGAAATGCAGTACTTGGATGCAATCTCAAAAATGACAGACTGATTTCTGTTCGTTTCCAAGGCAAACCATTCAATGTCACAGTAATCCAAATCTATGCCCCAACCAGTAACGCCGAAGAAGCTGAAGTTGAAAGGTTCTATGAAGACCTACAAGACCTTTTAGAACTAACACCCAAAAAGATGTCCTTTTCATTATAGGGGACTGGAATGCAAAAGTAGGAAGTCAAGAAACACCTGGAGTAACAGGCAAATTTGGCCTTGGAATACGGAATGAAGCAGGGCAAAGACTAATAGAGTTTTGCCAAGAAAATGCACTGGTCATAGCAAATACCCTCTTCCAACAACACAAGAGAAGACTCTATACATGGACATCACCAGATGGTCAACACCGAAATCAGATCGATTATATTCTTTGCAGCCAAAGATGGAGAAGCTCTATACAATCAGCAAAAACAAGACCAGGAGCTGACTGTGGCTCGGACCATGAACTCCTTATTGCCAAATTCAGACTGAAATTGAAGAAAGTAGAGAAAACTACTAGACCATTCAGGTATGACCTAAATCAAATCCCTTATGATTATACAGTGGAAGTGAGAAATAGATTTAAGGGCCTAGATCTGATAGATAGAGTGCCTGATGAACTATGGAATGAGGTTCGTGACATTGTACAGGAGACAGGGATCAAGACCATCCCCATGGAAAAGAAATGCAAAAAAGCAAAATGGCTGTCTGGGGAGGCCTTACAAATAGCTGTGAAAAGAAGAGAAGCGAAAAGCAAAGGAGAAAAGGAAAGATATAAACATCTAAATGCAGAGTTCCAAAGAATAGCAAGAAGAGATAAGAAAGCCTTCTTCAGTGATCAATGCAAAGAAATAGAGGAAAACAACAGAATGGGAAAGACTAGGGATCTCTTCAAGAAAATCAGAGATACCAAAGGAACATTTCATGCAAAGATGGGCACGATAAAGGACAGAGATGGTGTGGACCTAACAGAAGCAGAAGATATTAAGAAGAGGTGGCAAGAATACACAGAAGAACTGTACAAAAAAGAGCTTCAAGACCTAGATAATCATGATGATGTGATCACTGACCTAGAGCCAGACATCTTGGAATGTGAAGTCAAATGGGCCTTAGAAAGCATCACTACGAACAAAGCTAGTGGAGGTGATGGAATTCCAGTGGAGCTATTCCAAGTCCTGAATGATGATGCTGTGAAAGTGCTACACTCAATATGCCAGCAAATTTGGAAAACTCAGCAGTGGCCACAAGATTGGAAAAGGTCAGTTTTCATCCCAATCCCAAAGAAAGGCAATGCCAAGGAGTGCTCAAACTACCGAACAATTGCACTCATCTCACACGCTAGTAAAGTAATGCTCAAAATTCTCCAAGCCAGGCTTCAGCAATATGTGAACCGTGAACTTCCTGATGTTCAAGCTGGTTTTAGAAAAGGCAGAGGAACCAGAGATCAAATTGCCAACATCTGCTGGATCATGGAAAAAGCAAGAGAGTTCCAGAAAAACATCTATTTCTGCTTTATTGACTATGCCAAAGCCTTTGACTGTGTGGATCACAATAAACCATGGAAAATTCTGAAAGAGATGGGAATACCAGACCACCTGATCTGCCTCTTAAGAAATCTGTATGCAGGTCAGGAAGCAACAGTTAGAACTGGTCATGGAACAACAGACTGGTTCCAAATAGGAAAAGGAGTACGTCAGGGCTGCATATTGTCACCATGTTTATTTAACTTATATGCAGAGTACATCATGAGAAATGCTGGACTGGAAGAAACAGAAGTTGGAATCAAGATTGCTGGGAGAAATATCAATAACCTCAGATATGCAGATGACACCACTTTTATGGCAGAAAGTGAGGAGGGGCTAAAAAGCCTCTTGATGAAAGTGAAAGTGGAGAGTGAAAAGGTTGGCTTAAAGCTCAACATTCAGAAAACGAAGATCATGGCATCTGGTCCCATCACTGCATGGGAAATAGATGGGGAAACAGTGGAAACAGTGTCAGACTTTGTTTTTCTGGGCTCCAAAATCACTGCAGATGGTGACTGCAGCCATGAAATTAAAAGATGCTTGCTCCTTGGAAGGAAAGTTATGACCAACCTAGATAGCATATTCAAAAGCAGAGACATTACTTTACCAACAAAGGTTCGCCTAGTCAAGGCTATGGTCTTTCCTGTGGTCATGTATGGATGTGAGAGTTGGACTGTGAAGAAGGCTGAGCGCCGAAGAATTGATGCTTTTGAACTGTGGTGTTGGAGAAGACTCTTGAGAGTCCCTTGGACTGCAAGAAGATCCAACCAGTCCATTCTGAAGGAGATCAATCCTGGAATTTCTTTAGAAGGAATGATGCTAAAGCTGAAACTCCAATATTTTGGCCACCTCATGCGAAGAGTTGACTCATTGGAGAAGACTCTGATGCTGGGAGGGATTGAGGGCAGGAGGAGAAGGGGACGACAGAGGATGAGATGGCTGGATGGCATCACTGACTCGATGGATGTGAGTCTGAGTGACCTCCGGGAGCTGGTGATGGACAGGGAGGCCTGGCGTGCTGCGGTTCATGGGGTCGCAAAGAGTCGGACACGACTGAGCGACTGATCTGATCTGATGTACGTTTAGTTCACTATTTGCAACTACTGCATTATATGTCTGACTGATATTCTGTGTTTGTCCCTTCACCTTCTTCCTTCCTGCTCTGTGCTCCCTTACTCTCCAAATTTCCGTTGGATTGGCCAACAGGGGGCACTATCAGAGGGCAGGAAGAGATCAGAGGGCAGGAAGAGGTCGGTGTTTGCTGCCTGACTCCTTTCTTGCTAGTCCAGTTTGTCACTAGCTGCAACCCTCCACGTAAGCCAGAGCTGTGTCAGGTGGCCCTCCCTTCGGGCTCCAGTTCTGGTTGATTCCGGTTGTTCTTTCCACTCATCCCTCTTGCTAGAGACTGGGCTTTCCCATTCCTTCCTTCCTGGGTTCCCTGAACCATGCCTATACCTTGACTGAAGACCGTCACCCCTTGAGTCACCCCTTTTGAAGCCTGCATCTGCTTCCTGCAGGGACCCAACTGATACAGTCATCTATGGTGTAAACCACACTTCACCTACTTATTCCATTGAAACAGACCTTCAGTGCTCCCAGTTCTCCATTATCATTAAACATTACTATGTTGAACTGCTTCATACAGTGTTATACAAACTTATGCAGCAGTTTGAGAATTTATATAGGCTACTTGCCCAGGAGCAGACCCTAGGTAGGTCTGTACCTCATTTAACTAGACACTGTGGGATTATGCTTCAGAATAGTAGCATCAGCTGATACGCTCACCTGAAATTCATGGGAGTTCCTGGTTACTCATATTGGAGACTGGTGCTGGGCGTCACTCAGCTTTATAATTTTGCCAGTTTATTAGGTGTAAAGGGAAATCTCATTATTGTTTTAGCTTGCATTTTTCTGATTACTCATGAGAGTAAACATCTTTTCAAGTGCTTTCTAGTTTGGGGATTTTCTCTTTCTCTATTTGCATGCTTATCATTTTCCTCAGGGATTTAAAATTTAAAGCACCATGCAGGCAGCAGTGGGTAGGCTGGACCTTGGGGAAGTCTCTTTGCGATCTTCACACATGGCAAAGGTTTCCTCTGCCTTTCCTTTACCCTTCACTCTCCAGTGGTTCCCCTCTTTGCTGTGTAACTCTCTCCTCTGACCCTCAGCATCAACCTTACGAGGACAGGTTCAGTCACTAGCGAAGTCGTTCCATCTCAGACACTCAGCATTTTTCATCTATAAAATGGAAACTGGTGTAATCACTGTGAGTAGCTTTATTCATTTAAGTGAACTGAACACTAGACAGGGTTAGAGATAAACACCCTTAAAAAGCTCATGGGTAAGTAGCTCAGTCAGTAAAGAATCTTCCTGCAAGGCAGGAGACCTAGATTTGATCCCTGGGTTGGGAAGATCCCCTGGAGAAGGAAATGGCAACCCACTCCAGTATTGTTTCCTGGAGAATCCCATGGATAGAGGAGCCTGGCAGGCTACAATCCATAAGGTTGCAAGAGTTGGACACAACTTAGTGACTAAAGACAGACAGAAGTATAATCCCGTGAGGCTCATACTACGAAGACAGCCTTGGCTAGAGGTGGTGGGTACAGAGAAGTCATTGTGAGATAAAATACGTGAAGTCATTTTGAATAATAAATAGACTTGCTAGCATTTAAGCACTTAGAGTGTGTCAGGCACCATAGCAACTGCTTTACATACATTGTTTTATTTAATCCTAACAACAATTCTTTATCAGTGATTCTAAAAGTGTATTTTGCTAGCCTCTGGGGGTCCCAAGACTCTTTCAAGGGATCCTGTAAGGTTTAGAGTATTTTCATTATAATACTAAGATATTATTTGCTTTTTTTTTTTTTTTTACTGTGCACTTATGGCACAAAAGCTATGGTGAACAAGACTATTGATGCATCAGCATAAATCAAGGCAGTGGCACCAACTGTACTCATGGTCACTATTTTCTTCACCACCACACAGCTGTGGAGGAAAGATTTCAGTTTCAGTAAAGAATGTCCTTGGTGAAACAGTAAACAGTATTAATCTTATTAAATCTCCCCGAGTACATGTCTTTTTACTCTTCTGTGTGACAAAATGGGAAACATACAGAGAGCACCCCTACTGCCTTCCAAGTACAACCATCGTCTCAGGGAGAAGTACTCATATGACTGAGTTGTGAGCTATTTCACCCACCTTTTACATGGAACATCATTTTTATTCGAAAGACTGCCTGAGAGACAAACCATGGCTATTCATATTTGAATGTTTGGCACACGTTTTGTTGAAAATAGACAAAAATGAGCCTGCTACTTCCAGGAAAACAACAGTATAGTAGAATTTTGTAAAACTTGTATCTACCACTCTGATCGCGACAGCTTCTCATGCTTAAAGACTTCTCTGATGCAATCAGGGATGTTGTTAGCCATGTGGTTTTTCTAGGTTGATAAAAAAATGTGTCAACTTTTGGAAGATTTGGATAGTCAATAAAAAGTACTCTCTAAATGACTAATGCACAAAATTATACAATCATGCATAGGGAAAAAAAAAGATTCACTTAAAGTATAAGATAGACCCATGGATTTCAATATGACAGACTATGAAAAGATTACTGAATAGTTTTTCTCAGTAAATTTTTTTGTTTTGGAAAGTTCAAGAACTTTTTTTTTTTTCAAGTAACTTTGAAAAATTAGAAATAATTTTCACATATAATGGATTGGACTGTTTTTTAAATTTTATTTATTTATTTCTTGGCTGCACTGCGTCTTTGTTCCTGTGAGCAGGCTTTCTCTAGTTGTGGCACGTGGGCTCCTCATCGTGACGTCTTCTCCTGTTGCAGAGCACGGGCCCTAGGGCACATGGGCTCAGTAGTTCTGGCACTCGGGTTTAGCTGTCTCTTGGCATGTGGACTCTTCCTGGACCAGGGATCGAATCTCGTGTTCCCTGCATTGGCAGGTGGATTCTTTATCACTGGACCACCAGGGAAGTCCTGGATTGGATTTTAAATTTTTTATTTTATTGTATTATTTTTTATTGAGGGATGGTTGATTTATAATATTATACTAGTTTCAGGTGTACAACATGGCTATCGCTATTTTTAAATGAATAAAGATGTTTTCATTTCTCAGTTTTAATGTTTAATATGGTGAATCTATGAGTAAATAAATATATTTATAAATAATAAATAATTCGGTAAATATGTGGATATCTAAATATATGGCTATAAACCAAACAAATACAAGCTCTTTGTGGTCTTTCATACTCTGTGTTCATTCTGTTGTTTTCCTGAAAGTCACAGGTCCTAAGGCCAAAACCGCTGCCTTAGAGGTAAAATTATTAACCAAATCTATGGCTGAGGAAACTGAGATTTAGACATTAAATCACTTGCCTGGGTCACATTGTCCCTGGGTTGCAAAATCAAAATCCAAGTTCTGTTCACTGCACTATGGTTGTTTAAAGGCATGACATGCTCTAGCCATTCTAAAGGTCTGAGCTATGCCCCTGGCTTACATAAACTGTCTTCTATTTGTATAGGCTGGGAGCTTGCTAATGAAGCATTTCTGCACAGGTTATTTAATTTGATCTCTGTGAAAACTTTGAGTGGGAGGCTGGGCAAGTGTCACTGTTCCATTGTACAGAAGAGGAAATTGAGACTCCCAAGATTAAGTAAGAAATTGATCATTGTGGGCACTGATGACTTATGAGAGAGGGGTAGGAGAATGATTATCTTTACTTTATATTCTTTTATGCCTTTTGAATGTTATACATATGCATGGATTAACTATTCAAATAATCCCATTAAATGGCTTTTGTAAATGAGGTCAAGCAACTTTATGAAGGTCCCAGAACTAGTAAGTGACGGCACACTGGGATTCCAGCTCTAGTCACTGGGCTCCAGAATCATATCTTGACCATAATGCTTTCTGCCCTCCTAGAATATGCTGTCTTCTGGCTTTAAACACTGTGAAGCATGGACATGAATGCAAAATATTTGTATCATTAATAATAATAGCACTATACAGAGGGCCTTTTGAGAGGCTGAGACTTGGAACTGTCAGGAGCTGCTTTTGTCTAATGAAGTGAGTTAGGCCAGTTAGAGGGGGCAGGGGTACCATCCTTGGACACTGGAGAAGGACAGCTCCTCTCCAACCCAGTGCTGATGAAGCAGAGAAAGCTGGTCCACTGAAAGAGCAGGTGAGAGACAATGGACCACTGAGATCTATGAAGGGTGGTCATGCACTGATTTGCTGGTTCCCGAATCCAGATTCCCTTCCATCCTATTAACTACCAGCTACAACTAATTAGGGCTTCCCTGGTGGCTCAGGTGGTAAAGAATCTGCCTGCAAAGTCGGAGACCTGGGTGCGATCCCTGGGTTGGGAAGATCTCCTGGAGAAGGGAGTGGCGGCTACCCATTCCAGTATTCTTGCCTGGGAAATCCCATGGACAGAGGAGCCTGGCAGGGTACAGTCCATGGGGTCACAAAAACAACTGAGCAACTCACACACACACACACACACACACACACACACACACAACCAACTAGGTGATGGGTTTCTGCTCCTGGAAACTAACCCAGTCCTGACAGAGTCCATGCATTAGGCATCTACTGGCCATGTACTTTGCTTTCACACTTGATCTGCTTCTCTGGCCAGGATTATTCTTACAGCCTCCCAGCTTGTCTTCCTATTTCAGGCCTTGCTCTCTGCTTATTGTCTACACAGTAGCATACACAGGATGATTCTGCTAAAATGTTAAGTCAGATCATTTCATTCCTTTGGACAAAATCTCAGAGCAAAAGCCAAAGTCCTTTCTACAGCCTGTAAGACCCTAAACATTCCAGGTCTTGACCCCTCTGACCTCATCTCCCATCACTCTTCCCTCACTTAACCACAGTTACACGGGCCAGGGAGAGTCCAGAAATAAAGTCATATATCTATGGTCCATTGGTTTTCTATAAGATTATCAAGCCATTCAGAAAAAAAAAAAAAAACTGTCTTTATAACAAAAGGTGCTGGCACAACTGGACATCCACATGTAAAAGAATGAAGTTGGATCCCTACCTCACACTTAATTTAAAAATAAAAAGTGTCAAAGATCTAAATACAAAACTATAAAAGTCTTGGATGTAAATGCTTATGACCTTGAATTATGTAGTAGTTTCTTAATTATGACATCAAAAGGCCACAAGCAACCAAAAAGAGGGAAAAAAAAATTTGACTACTATGCATTAAAAAAACCATCAAAAGGTGAAATGAAAAAAAAAAGTGAAATGAAAAGCCACAGAACAGGACAGTGTACTTACAGATCATGTATCTAATAACAGTCTAGTATTCAGAATACAGAAAGAACTCTTACACTCAAACAATAAAAAGACAAATCACCCACTTTAAACATAGCCAAAGGATTTGAATAGACATTTCTCCAAAAAGGATATAAAAATGGGCCAATGTCAGTAATCATTAGGGAAATGCAATTCAAAACCAAAATGAGATACCACTTCACACCCACTAGAATGACTATAATACTTTTGTTTTAAAGAAAGAAAGTGGAAAATAATGAGGGTTGGCAAGGATATGAAAAATTCAGAAGCCTCATACATTGCTGGTAGAAATACAAAATGGTATGTATGGCCACTTTGGAAAACAGTCCTTGAAGTTCCTCAAGAAGTTAAAGCATAGAGTTACTATATGACCTAGCAATTCCACAAGAGAATTGAAACATATGTTCACACAAAAACTTATACATGAATGTTCATAGTGGCATTATTTGTAATAGCCAAAAAATGAAAATAACCCAAGTTTTCATTAACTGATGACTGGATAAACAAACTGTGGTATGTCCATACAATGGAGTATAACTCAGTAATGAAAGGGAATGAAGTCCTGATACATGATACATGTGGATGGACCTTGAAAATAATTATGCTAAGTGGAAGAAACCAGACATAAAGGCCACACAGTGTACTATCTAATTTATATGAAGTGTTCAGAATAGGCTGATCCACGCAAACAGAAAGTAGATTACTGGTTAACAGGGGATGGGGAAAGAGGGAATTGAGAGGTGTGGGTTTCTTTTTGATGTGATGGAAACATTCTGGAGTTCAGTAATGGAAATGGTTGCACAATGCTGTCAGTATAGTAAATACGCAATGAATTATACACTTTAAAATGGTTTCAATGGTGAATTTTATGTTGTGTGGAATTTATCTCAATACAAGAAAACTTAAGTAAGTTGATTAAAAAAAAATCTTTCCACAAAGAAAATTTCAGGTCCAAATGGCTTCAGTAGTAAATCCTACCTAATATTTAAGGAAGAAAATGTATCAATTCTACACAGAAAATGAAAATGAAAAAAAAAAAGGAACACTTTCCAACTCATATTTTGAGTCAAGCACTACTCTGATACCAAATCAGAAAAAAATTTGATTATAAGATTGCAAGAAAAGAAATAAATTTCTAATGAACATAGACCCTTAACAAAATTTTAGCAAATCAAATCTAGCAACAGATAGAAAGGGAAATGAGGTATGACCAAATCAGGTTTATCCCAGGAATGGAAGGTTTGTTTACCATTTGAAAATTAATCAGTGTAATTCACCATACTAGCACAATTAAAAAAAAAAAAAAAAAACTAAACAACTATATGATCATCTCAATAGAGTTGCAAAGTTTTTTGACAAAATTCAAAAGCCATTCAGTAAATAAGAAATAGACAGAACCTTCATAACTTAATAAAGGACATCTATGAATAATCTCCAGCTAACATAATACTTAATGGTGAAAGACTGAATGCTTTCCCCCAAAGACTGGGTAAAGGGCAAAAATGACCACCTTAGCCCTTGTTTTCAACATTGTACTGAAGGCCCTAGAGAGTGCAATAAGGAAAGTAAATAAAAGACATATAGATTGAAAAGGAAACTATCTTTATTCAAAGACAACATGATTGTCTACTTTGGAAGTCCTAAGGTGGCTACAAAAAGCTATCAAAACTAATAAGTAAGTTTGGCAGGGTCACATGATACCAAGTCAATGTACAAAAATCAAATGTATTTCTGTATATTAGCAATAAATAGTTAGAAATAAAAATATAAAATACCATTCACAATAACACAAAAATCTAGTATCTCAGGGATAAATTTAACAAAATATATGAGGAACCCTATATAGGAAACTATAAAATATTCCTATGAAAATTTTAAGACCCAATTAAATGAATGTTAAATGGACAGATACACCATGTTTATGGATTGAAAGCCTCAATATTGTTAAAATATCAATTCTCCTCAAATGAAGCTATATTTGAAGAGCAAATTGTTCTACGAAATCCCAGTAAGATGCCAGTGGGCTTTTTTCTTTTTTTTTTTTCCAAAGAAGTTGAAAAAAAGCTGACTACATCTATATATAAAATAGGTAAACAATAAGGTCCTATTGTATAGCACGGGGACCTGTATTCAATATCCTGTAATAAATCATGATGAAAAAGAATATAGACAAATAAATGAATCATTTTGCTGTATACCAGAAACATGCACAACATTGTAAATCAACTTTACATCAATTAAAAATTTAAGAATTGGGAGGGGACATGGGCACACCTATGGCTGGTTCATGTTGATGTTTGGTAGAAACCAATGCAATACTGTAAAGCAATTATCCTTCAATCAAAAGTTTTTAAAAATTAAATAAAGAGAAAATGTATGTGGGAATAGAAAATACCTAGAATAACCAAAACAATTTTATAAAAATTGAAGAACACGGAGGGACTTCCCTGACAGTCCAGTTACTAGTTCAGACTCTGTGCTTCCGCTGCCAAGGGGCACAGGTTCAATCCCTGGTCTGGGAAATAAGATCTCATATGTTGCATTAGTGCAGCCAAAAATTAAAAAAAAAAAAAAAACAAGAAGAAGAATAGGGAATTCCCTGGTGGTCCAGTGGTTAGGAGTCTGTGATTTTACTGTTGAGAGCGTGGGTTTAATTCCTGGTCAGAAAACTAAGATCCTACAAGCTATGCAGTGTGGCCAACAAGTAAGAACAAAGTGCAGCTAAAGAAAAGAATAAAGTTCGAAGACTTACTTTATCTGATCTCAAGACTTATTACAAAGCTACATAATCAAGACAATGTGGTATTGCTATATAGATAGATTATAGATCAATGGAACATTATAGAGCCAGAAATAGACCAATACATATAGAAACAGTCAGATGTTTTACAGAAGTGCCAGGGTTATTTTATGTAGAAACAAGAGTTTTCAACAAATGGTGCTGGAACAACCTGATATCCAACTAACTTCAACCCTTCCCTCACACCTTCTTATACAAAAGTTTTTTTTTTTTTTGCTAAGTCACTTCAGTCATGTCCGACTCTGTGTGACCCCATAGACGGCAGCCCACCAGGATCCCCCATCCCTGGGATTCTCCAGGCAAGAACACTGGAGTGGGTTGCCATTTCCTTCTCCAATGCATGAAAGTGAAAAGTGAAAGGGAAGTTGCTCAGTCCGTGTCCGACTCTTAGTGACCCCATGGACTGCAGCCCACCAGGCTCCTCCGTCCATGGATTTTCCAGGCAAGAGTACTGGAGTGGGGTGCCATTGCCTTCTCCGATACAAAAGTTAATTCAAAAATTAATACTAGAAATACAATTGATTTTTGTATATTGACTTTATATAATGTGACCTTGCTGAACTCACTTTTTAGTTTTGGCTAAGGAGATGGGCGGTCAGGATGGGGAAAAGTGGGGTGCCGGGGTCATGTGTGAGACTGGCTAATTTAGAACTGGTGGTCAGGGAAGCCCTCCTGGGAGAGGTGACATGTGAATAGATTTGAAAGAGGCAGGGAAACCAGACATGGAGTTCTTTGGGAGGGGGAATTGGTGTCTTCCAGGGCTGCCAGAATTTATACTCAAAACAAAGCTGGCAGCAGAATCAGGGGCTGAGCCCAGGTCTGCCCCTTGGAAAAAGTCTGAGAGAAGAGGCTTCTTTGGGGTGGGGGCAATGCAGTCAGTAACTCGAGACACAAAGACTGACTCAGGTGGCAGGCTGACTGCCTGGGGAAGGGAGTGCCTATCCTCTGGGTGGAGTGGTATATGGAAAGCCATTTGTCGCCTCCCTAGGGTGGCAGGGCACCAGCACTCTAGCTGGGGGGCCAGTAGCTTCCCCAGTGTCTACTGGGACAGAGCATATGTCACAGTGTGATACTTTATATATTCATTCACAGGAGTTCCTTGGTGGTCCCATGGTTAGGACTCTGCGTTTCCACTGCAAGGGGCCTGGGTTCAATCCCTGGTCGGAGAACTAAGATCCCACAAGATACATGGCACAGCCAAAAAAAAAAAAAAAAGAAAAGAAAATATATATTCATTTACTTATGTGTCATCAGTGTCATGAAAACATGAGCTCCATGGGGACAGAGACCCGCAAAGAACAAGCAGGTGATTCACACAATTTCTGTGTGATGAGGGACTTCTCTGCGCTTTCAATGCATGGCACATGCATTTGATCCCTGATCAGAGAAGTAAAATCCCACACGATGTGTGATGTAGCCAAAGGCAAAATAAAACAGATCCATGTGATGAGCAATCTGGCAAGCCCTCCATTCCCCTCTTAAGAGAGGAAGTCAAAGTGGAAGGCCAGATGGCCTGGCCCAGGGGTAGTTCAGGCTCTGGGAAAATACTTGAGCTGAGGGTGATTCATAATTCCCAACCCACGCAGTGAAACCAGAGACTAGGTTGCTTATCCTTTACTTCATTCAGTGCTCACAAATGCCCTCTAAGGTAGATTATACTCTTACCATTCCCAGATGAAGAATCCCTGCCTCAGTGTGGAGATACCTTTACAAGTTTACATAGCTGATAGATGGCAAAGCTGCTTCTCTCCAGGACCCAGAGTCTGTCTGTCCACCCTGAGCTTTAGAATGGGGTTTGAAGTCACAGGTGGTTGTTATGGTAATGGATGGGATGGCAAAGCTGAGCTCCAATAGGTGTTCTGACTGCTGGCATCTGTTAGACACCAGAAGCCCCTGGGCAGGAGAGGAGACTTGGGTCAGATCCTGCTCCACCCGGACCGCCGTCTTGCCCTAGAAACACTGAGTATCACACAACTCTCTGATCTGGCCAAAGGTCCAGGCCCAAGAGTAAATCCATTCAAATGGAGGGAGAATCCTGTGACAAAGGGGATCATTATCCAAGGGCCTAGCTTGGAGCACCTGTGAATTCACAGGGAAACAGTACACCCAGTGCCTCATCAGGTTTAAAGCACCTGGTTCTGTGTCTAACACACAGTAGGTGCTCAATCTTGGGTTGCTGTTATTATGATAAAGACACTATCCTTATGCAGAAATTAGTAATAAATTGGAAAGCTGAATTTCCTTCTGGGCTGAGAGTTGGAGAGTTCCCCAGGGCCAGGGTTGTGGGAACCAGATGAAATTTGTTCCTAATGAGGGTTCTGTGGAAGCTCAGCGAGTAGTTCTATCAAATTAACAGGCCCAGCGGACACAAGGGAGCAGATTTCTTCCTGAGCCTGGGCCCTGCCATCCCTCAGCCCTTGGAAATCAGATTATCGGGTGGGCAGGGCCAGGGAGGAAACTGAACTAAATACAATTACCAGCCCTGGCTGGTCTGTCTGAGCCTGGATCAGGGCAGGGAGGAGGGGAAGGCAGAGGGGAGTCAGAGCCTCCCTCAGGAAGTTACAAATCCAAGGAAGTGGACAGGACAGGCCCAGCCCTGCTGGAGGGCCTTGTTTCCATGAGCCCATCCTGGGATTAATTGTCTCATCCCCATGCTGTTCCCACAAAACACCAGTAACCCAGGCCTCCTTCCTTGGAGATAAGTGCAGTCATTCCTTTTATAGCTATGATCCCATCCAGCCTTGGCTTGAATCTCCCTAGTGATGAGGTGTTTGTTACCCATCAAGGTCTTCCGTTCCATTATTGATTCAAAAGCAGCCAACTGTAGGCAAAAGCCACTGATATCTGGCCTTAGATCTGGCCACAAAGTAGATGTAGAACCGCGGGTGGGCTTGGCCGCATTTCCTCACCTGTGAGATTTGTGGCCTTGTGGGAGGCACTGGGCGTGTGTTCTCCATGTCCTTCCACGCTTTCCCATGGTGAGTTTTGACTTTCCAGGCGGACTCTGGCTCATCGAAGGACATCAGCCCATCATGGTCTCTAGTCGACCTGGGCATTGCCTTGGTTGTAGTGGTCCAGGCAGAGCCACCCCTTCAGACTGCAGGAAACTGCTCTTGCCAGATTAGAACAAGACAGCCTTTGCTCTGAGCGCTGATGATGAGGGCTACCTCGCCACCATGGAGGAAGCCAGCCTGACACAAAGCAGACACACACGGAGGCAGAGCTGAGAGCTGCCGGGGAAAGGATAGAGCCTGAGAAATAAATGTCCACTGTATCCCGGAACTTTTCGGTTATGGGGGAGCCGATAAATTACTATCATTGTTCCATGAAGTTGGTTTAAGCTGCCCTTTCTGCCACTACCAGTCTCTTAATGAGTGGAGACACCTTAAACGTGTGGAGATTTTTCCTATAAACCAGCTATACCTCAATGAGGAAAATAATAAATTTTATTTTAAAAGTGGGAAAAAAAAAAGTGTTTTCCTAATAGGAAACTGGCTTCTCGGAGTTTCAATTCAATGGCTGTGGTTATGGCACTGGCCGTGCACACTCTGTTTCCACAAGAAGCGAGACCAGGGATCTGCTGACAGTCTCTCATCTCCCACTCAGGTCAGCAGTAAGCCAGGAGGGATAGGAGTTGTTCTCAGCTCATCCAGAGAAAATGCAGCAGAGGAAGAGGAGGAGGAACAGGAGAGGAGTCCCAACAGCTCAGCTCATTACTGAGCCACCGCATTCCCTTTTCGGCTCCTACTGAAGTTGGGTTTTAGTTGGGCTTCTGTTGCTTGTATAGACATCCAACTCCTAAAACCATTCTTTCCATCTCTGTTCCCCAGCACCCAATATTGTCTGGCACATAAGAGACTCTCAGTTAAGATTATGACTTTACTTCCCATGATTTGGAGCCTTCTACCGTTTTTGCCAAATTCAAGAATGTGTTAGTGTATGTGGTTGTCTCTTTGGAGGAGCAGGTTCGATTTTTGGAAGGCAGGTTCAGCAAACATCTCTCAAGTACTGTGCCAGGGGTTTTCACATGTATTACTTCATCTACTATCCAATCTGCTGTAGGTAGTTCTATGCCCATTTCCCAGAGAGAGAGAAACTGAGGCTCAGAGAAAGTTAAGTAGCATTTTAAAGTCACCCAGCTAAAACTGATGAAACCAGGAAGAGAAGATATGTCTTAGAGTGACACTGTTGACTGGTGATAAACTTACATCTAGTTAAGAGAACACCAAAGGCCTTGCGGGTCCCTTTCAACTTCCACTGTGAGAACCCCTCTTTGGGCAGTGGCCTGCATGTAGCTGGTCAGTCCTGCCCTGGAGTCAGCTTTGAGTCAGTCCCAGGGAGCCTTTGTCAGTGCTGGTTTTTGAATCAGAAATTGTTCACTGTGTTCTTAGCAACTTCAACTTAGAAGTTGCTAAGTTGTGTCTGGCTTTGTGTGACCCCAGGGACTGCAGCATGCCAGGTTTCCCTGTCCTTCACTATCAACGTCCATGGAGCCAGAAGGGCCAGAGGCAAAAGTGCACATTTGAGGGAAATGGCCAGCGGGTAGGGTTAAGGTAGGTGAACTCACCCAGTTCCCTGTGAAACCAGAAGCTCAAAGAGGAAGAAGTTATTGGCAACCATGTAAGCATGCCTTCCCTCTCTGCCCATTCAAAGTGTACAACAATTGTTTTTGATACACACACACACACACACACACACATATATATATACACACACACAGTTGTACAACCATCACTATAATCTAAGTTTAAAACATTTTCATCACCCAGAAAGAGACCTTATACCCATTAACAGTCACTCCCCATTTGCCCTCAATCTCCCTTCCCCCAGTGCTAGGTTACTTAATCCACTTTCTGTTTCTTTAGATTTGCTAATTCTGGACATTTCATAAAAATGGAATCATACATCTTGTGGTCTTTTGTGCAGGTTTCTTTCACTTAGCATGTTTTCAAAGGTCATCCACGTTGTAGCATGAATCGGTACTCTATGGCCAAATATTACCACATTGTATGGATATACCAACTGATAGAGTCATCAGTTCATGGATATTTGGGTTGTTTCTACCTTTTGGTTATTAGGAATCATTCTACGATGAACATTCACGTACAAGTTTTTGTGTGGTCCTGGTTTATTTATATATTCATCTCTGTTCCCCATTCTCAGGTTCCTTCCCACATAGGTACCTGTTTCAGTTTATGTAATGTTTTTTAGTTAATGTGTTTCTGATAAATGATTCCTCTTGGGTGTGTGCAGTGTTCATTTGTTCACATGGTGGTATTATGTTGCAGTTTGTTTTCTGTATTTTGCTCAGCTCTGTGGTTTGGAGGTCCATCTATGTTGCCATGAGCAGCACCTGGTCCATTGTGCTATCTGCTGCGGGTCCTTAGGGGTGGCCTACTACTGCATTTTGGACCCCTTCCACTTTACTGTCCACTTTGCTGGCACCACACCCAAACCCACAGTGGACATCTGGTACGTGTCCCCTTCAGAACCTGGCGAGAATGGCTAGAACATATGTCTGAGAGAGGATTCCTGGGGCATAGAATACGGGCATACTTACTATGAACAGTCTCCGCTGCTGCCAGACAAGACTGGGACTGCAAGGAGTCAGAATCGCTCTTTTCATCCATTTTCCCCACACAGAAATAATAGCCTAAACAGACTCGCCATCCCGACTTGCAAAGCCTCAGGACATCAGTACTGAGATGCACCATGCCTACTGAATGACAGAGACAGACACACCTTTTTACTTCCTGTCTCACGTCTCTTTACTAAGTTTCTAGGACACTGACTCGGGGAAGGCAATGGCACCCCACCCCGGTACTTTTGCCTGGAAAATCCCATGGACAGAGGAGCCTGGTAGGCTCCAGTCCATGGGGTCACTAAGAGTCGGACACGACTGAGCGACTTCACTTTCACTTTTCACTTTCATGCATTGGAGAAGGAAATGGCAACCCACTCCAGTGTTCTTGCCTGGAGAATCCCAGGGACAGGGGAGCCTGGTGAGCTTCCGTCTATGGGGTCGCACAGAGTCGGACACGACTGAGGCGACTTAGCAGCAGTAGCAGCAGGACACTGACTACATTTATACCTCCTGAGCTCATAAAGTGAGGTTGTTCTTTATCCCTCATGGATAAAATTTCTGAAGAAAAACTACTGTTTCAAAATTTTTGTTTTGCTCTTGGGGTGCAAAGATCTTTGACCCTATAATGACCGTCTTCTTTTTTTTCTAACCAGGAGGTGAGTGGAAGAGGACTGGCTCAAACTTTCCCAGCACTAGGAGCACCAAGGAACTGGGAAGAGAAGGAAGGATTCAAGGGATCAGCTGGGCATTTTCTCTGGGGTTTCTGCTGACTTCCTAGAGGGAGACTAAAATCCTTATGGATGGTGGAAACTGTGAAATTTCTTCCCTGGGAAAATGTCCTACATTTTGGGAGGATCAAACATCTGGGCAAAGCCCGAAGTTAACACATCCCTTGGAGTCTCCTAGGGGACTGGTTTCTGTTTGTTTGTTTTGGCTGCACTGCGGGCCATGCAGGATCTTAGCTCCCTGACCAGGGATCGAACCCATGCCCCCTGCAGTGGAAGTGCAGCAGGGAAGTCCAAGTGGTTTCTTTTCAAGGGACTGGCTAAGCTTACCCTACAGTCCTCACCCAGGGGTGTGCATCTTTTCACAAAGCACGTGCGTGTCATCAGAAGTCTTTCGCAAAGAATCCATTTGTATGTAATGTGAATCCCTTTGTCCTCATTCTGGTTCCCTAAGTTCAAATTTCTCATAACTAGCTTTTCTTAAGTGAAGGCCATCCTCCTACTGGACAGACCAAACCCCTATTGGACGGTCCCAGTGAGTCGCTGGCAGGGACTGGTAGACAGCTGGGAGTGGCTGCTGCGCCTGTGAGGGTTAGTGCTCTCTCTGCCTGTCGTCACTTCTTTCCCCTCACTGGCTCCTGGTTTTCAAATTCTAGCTCTGCGAAGTGGCTTCTGTGGCTGGCTTTATTTGAAAGTATTTAGGACAAAGAGAGAACCCAGCATTTCAAAACACTGAGCTTCACTTCCACGTCGCTTTCTCATAAAGGCTGAGAGGGAACAGATTAGGAAGAGGAGATGACGCCTTTGGAGAAGTCACCCTGATTTTTCCCACTTTCAATGTCCTCAACATTTTGCTCAGTACTGGCATCATAGACATGAGGTCAAAGATCAGCAGGTCACTGGACCTGGAAGAAGATTATTATTCCTTAAAACAACCCATTTAAAAATTTTTTATTTATTTTTTAATATATTTCTGGCTGCACTGGGTCTTTATTGTTGTGAACAGGCTTTTCTCTAGCTGCGGGAGCAGGGGCGATTCTCTAGTTGAGGTGCGTAGGCTTCTTACTGTGGCCACTTCTCTAGTTGTAGAACACAGGCACGAGCGGGCTCAGCAGTTGTGGTTCCTGGGCTTAGCCGCCCCGCAGCCTGTGGGGTCTTCCCCAACCAGGGACTGGATCGTGTCCCCTGCAGCGGCAGGCAGGTTCTTAAACACTGGACCACCAGGAAGCCCGAAGACAAGACTATGATGAGACAAAGAGCGGCACTCTATCCAGTGCCTACTTCATGATGGATGTTGTGCTAATACTTGAGCTACTGGATGTGAAGAGCTGATTCATTGGGAAAGACTCTGATGGTGGCAAAGATTGAAGGCAGGAGGAGAAGGGGATGACAGAGGATGAGATGGTTGGATAGCATCACTGACTCAAAGGAGATGAGTTTGAGCAAACTCTGGAGATTCTGAAGGACAGGGAAGCCTTGTGTGCTGAAGTCCATGGGAGTCGCAGAGTCAGACACGACTGCGTGACTGAAAAACAACAAATAAATAAATAAATATATATATATATATATATATATATACACATACACACACACACACATATCCCTTTCCCACCAACTGTGACCATATTATTGCAAGGTAAGCCTTATCTCAGCTTTGTATAGCCTACAACCCCAGGTACCCTGGACACCATTGTCTACCCGACTAAGACCCTCATCTCTCTCTGACTCACTCTTCTGCTATTCAAAGGTGACTGGGCTCTGACTCAGAGCATGGGGAGGAAGAAGATTCCTTGGCACCAGGAAGGGGAAAGGGACGCAGGGCTGTTAGCTCCCTCTCTGTGGGACAGAAGGCAAGCTGCGGCAGGAGAGAAAGGCCCAGGAGTGGGCAGAAAGGGGCACAGAGGGTCTGATCACCAGAAGGCAGGGATGGTGCAGAAGCTGTTTCTCAATCCCACCCTCTGACCCCTCAGTCCTTCATAGAGCAGGACCCATAGAGTGTCCCAGGGGGAGGGCTGAATGGCAGAAGCACCTGGGAAACCGCGCAGCTGACCCTCTCTTGGCCTTGAAGTCACCCTGAGGGCTGAGAAGAAGATTCCCGTGATGTCAGCCTGGCAGGGGTCACGGAGGTGTGGTGGGCTCAGGTTTTCCCTCCACCCAGCCTGTGCAATGACCTGGTCCTTGTGCTAAAGGCTGGTCAGAACAGGGGAAGGAAAGGGAGACTGGGGAAGGGAACCCTGTAGGGAGGGAGTCCACAGGGCACTTAGAAGAAGGGTGAGGAGAGAATGAAGGAGACTAGGGCTCAACATGCCTCCTTTTCTGGACTGGGAGCGCTACTGGAGGGAGCTGGCAGGACCACGGTGTGCAGCTGAGCAAATGGTGCCTCCCACTGCACTGGGAGGGGCCAGTCATGTAGACCACAGTGCAGATGGCACCCCCTAGGGTCAGGCGCTCCACAAGCTGCAGGGCATAGGAGTAGTCATGCCCTCTGTGCCTAGTTGCTGTTGTCTAGTCGCTAAGCTGTGTGTGACTCTTTCAGGCCCCATGGATTGCAGCAGGCCACACTCCTCTGTCCTCCACTATCTCCCAGAGTTTGCTCAAATGCATGTCCATTGAGTCAGTGATGCTGTCTAACCATCTCTTCCTCTGCTGTCCCATTCTGTTTTGCCTTCAATCTGACCCTGTCTGAAAAGCAACAGAGTCTCTTCCAATGAGTTGGTTCTTCAACTCAGGTGGCCAAATTACTGGAGCTTCAGCTTCAGCATCAGTCCTTCCAATGAATATTCAGGGTTGGTTTCCTTTAGGATTGACTAGTTTGATCTCCATGCAGTCTAAGGGACTCTCAAGAGTCTTCTCCAGTATCAAAGTTCGAAAGCATCAGTTCTTCGATGCTCAGCCTTCTTCATGGTTCAACTCTCATATCCATTCATGACTACTGGAAAGACCATAGCTTTGACAGTATGGACCTTTGTCTGAAAAGTGATGTCTCAGCTTTTTAATACACTGTCTAGGTTTGTCTCTGTGCCTAGAGAACATTTTAGAGGCTACTGCCTATTCTAGACTTTGAAGGTAGGAGCACTCAGACTTGAGCATTGTCCAGGAATTGAAGAAGCCTTCTGAAGAGGCCATCATCAGTCATAAGGTCAAGTGGTTCTGGCAGGGGCCTGGCCAGAGAGGCCTTCCTGACTGCCATGTCTTGTCCCTGGCCCCATAGGCACCCAGGACTGAAACGGCAGAGTCCTTGATCGTTCCCTGCGTCACCAATCACAAGAGTCAATCCCAGTTAAAAAGAGAAAGTCTAAATAATCTCAGGCACACGTGAGCCAGTCCTCTACAATGAAGACACAGCGTTGCCTCTTAGGCCTGCTGCCCCAACCGTTCCATCTAGCTTTTAAGTTTGACTTCTTTCCAGTGGAGATCCCAGAGGCATGCTTGCCATTGGTTCTTTGCCTTTTCTGGTCCCCATCCCTCCTCCTGGATTCCCATCAGTAAAAAGAGTGTAGATGTTTAGTGGGAAGGGGGTCCAAACCCCACCCCTCACGGATACCTCAAGTATACTCGCCCATCTTAGGGGGAAGTGAGGTTGCCCACTGGATACCAGATTAGGGGAGCAGAGAGAGGAAGTCAGTAGTCAGATGGAGCTGCTCACTGGGCTCAGTTGACCTCACAAGGAAGACGCACAGCACCCTGATTCAACAGGAGCCAAGCCTAGGGCATCCTCTCCAGTCTCTCTGTAGAAGGACAAGCTGGCATAGTTGTAGGATTTGGACACTGGCCTGAGCAGAAGGACAAACTTGCCTTTGTGTCAAGTCTTACCCCCACGGTCAGCCAGACATGAACGAGGCAGGGTCTCTGCCAGCTCTTCCACCTTGTTGGGGCTGCCCCGCTGTCCCCAGTCAGGCTAAACTAGGTGGCACCTGCTCATGGAATGCCAACCCAGGCAGGTGCTTGCAGAGCAAAGTGTTGGAGTTTTCTTTGAGCAGGGAAGATGAGATAAAGATGAAGAGAGGTGAATGGTAAGCTGCTTCTCACAGCTAGTTTAGGAAAAAGATCTTACCAGGACCCCATGGGGAGAAGGCAATGGCACCCCACTCCAGTACTCTTGCCTGGAAAATCCCATGGATGGAGGAGCCTGGTGGGCTGCAGTCCATGGGGTCGCTAAGAGTCGGACATGACTCAGCGACTTCACTTTCACTTCTCACTTTCATGCATTGGAGGAGGAAATGGCAACCCACTCCAGTATTCTTGCCTGGAGAATCCTAGGGATGGGGGAGCCTGGTGGGCTGCTGTCTATGGGGTCGCACAGAGTCGGACACAACTGAAGCGACTTAGCAGAAGCAGCAGCAGCAGAACCCCACAGCCAAGATGAGTACAGAGATTTGGACAGTCTTCTTTGGTCTCCAACTGGGTAGATTCCATTTGAAATGTGTTCCTTCCTCTTCTGGTCCTTGGGTGCTTGTAACTGGAAAGTTCTCTCATTCTTGAGTGCCAGCATACTTAACACCTAATGAGCTTACACAATGGTCATCACCAAAAAATCTACAAACAATAAATGCTGGAGAGGGTGTGGAGAAAAGTGAGCCTTCTTGCACTGTTGGTAGGAATGTAAATTGATACAGCCACTGTGGAAGACAGTATGGAGATGCCTTTAAAAACTAGGAATAAAACTACCATATGACCCAACAATCCCACATAGGCATATACCCTGAGAAAGTCATAATTGAAAAAAGTTACATGTACCCCAACGTTTACCGCAGCACTAGTTACAATAGCTAGGGCATGGAAGCAACCTAGATGCCCATTGACAGGTGAATGGGTAAAGAAGCTGTGGTACATATATACAATGGGATGTTACTCAGTCATAAAAAGGAACACATTTGAGTCAGTGCTCATGAGATGGATGAACCTAGAGCCTACTATACAGAGTGAAGTAAGTCAGAAAGACAAATGTCGTATATCAATGCATGTATATGGCACCTAGAAAGATGGTACTGATGAACCTACGTGCAGGGCAGCCGTGGAGATGCAGGTGTAGAGAACAGACTTACGGGCGTGGGGACGGGGATGGTGGAGAGGGTGGGGTGAATGGAGAGAGCAGAACGGAGATCTATTCACTAACACACGTGAAGTAGACAGCCAGTGTGAATTTGCTGTATGACTCAGGGAACTGAAAGTGGGGCTCTGTGACAACCTAGAGGGGTGGGATGGGGTGGGAGGTGGAGGGAGGTTTGAGAGGCAGGGGATGTATGTATAGCTATGGCTGATTCATGTTGATGTATGACAGACACCAACATAATACTGTAAAGAATTATCCTTCAGTTAAAAATAAATAAAAAACCTAATGGCCATCCTCTGATCCCTTTGATCTTTTCTGTCTCCCAAGATGTTTATCGGTCCCCTCTAAAATTCATCCAAGAGATGTGCTGACCTTTCTGGCCACTGAAACATCAGGATGGCACTCAGCACACTATGAGCTGTCAGAGTTGCTTGAGAGGTGCAGCGACAAGTCACGTTAGTCTGAGGGTAAGGGCCCTGGTGTTGATTTTCTGAGGGTGAGGGCGGTCCAAGCTCAGCTCTCTCTGGTCTTCCTTTGCACAAGGCTCTTCCCTCCTCGCCCTGCCTCCTTACAGGCCATCTTCAATCCCCCACTAGGGCTGTGTACTGTCATCAGAGCCCTGCTGGAGTCACACTGAGGGTGGGGAGATCAAGGTAAGTGCCCCCCTTCCTCCTCCCCCTAAGAACTACATCTAGGAACAGCAAGATGTAAGGCAGGTGTCGGACTCAGAGGCCAGGCCAAGCCACTAACTGGCCTTGGGCTCTCCCTCAGGGGGTAGACTGGACAATACAGCCTCCCACCCTACCCCTTCAGGAGCAGACCTTCCTACCCTTTCTTTAGCTTCTCTTCCGGCAGATGTGTTTTATCTAAAAAGTTCCCCGCCTCACCCAACCGCAGTATAATTTCACTGTCTCTTTTCCACCAGCAATTCAAATCCCTCCTTTCTCCTATTCCTCTGCTTACCCTCTTCAAAGGCCTGTGCTCTGAGATCTCTATTCCAGATCTGGCCTGAGGCTTTAGTGGGCGGGGACTGAACTCTGACCATTTCCCCTCTTGGCCTAGTCGGACTTCTTTTTTTTATTTTAATGGTTGAACTTCTTAAATTAGATATTACAAAATATTTAACACACATACACATGTGAAACAATCCTGCATGGAAAACTCTGGTCAAAACTTTTCTTTGGCACAAACACAGAACATTTCCATGGCTTTCCACTTTCTTGATTCTCTAGGGCTGGCCCATGGCCAGATGGAGGAATTTTAGTTCTCAAGGCCAGAGAGAAGTTTGCTGTCCCAGCTCCTGAGGTCTGGGTCATCTCCAGTACCACCATATTAAGACTGTAGTTTAATAAAATCTGCCAGTATCTCCCACCCCCGAGCCCCGAAGGCTTACTAATAGTTAAGCAAGGATCTATGGGCCCTGTCAGCCAAGTCTGGTTCTTTTTAGAAGCTCTTAGACAAAGCCTTTAGACAGCTGGCTCCCCAAGTTGGAGGTAGTGTCCAAGGCCTCAAACTCAGCTTTAGTCTGGTCCACTGTAATGGGGATAATTTACTTTTCTATGATTTCAGAGTAAGAATAAGGTTTGCTTTTGTTGAATCTGTATGCATGCTCAGTGTCCAAATTTTTGCGACCTCATGGACAGTAGACCACCAGGATCCTCTGTCCATGGAATTTTCCAGGCAAGAATACAGGAGTGGGTTGCCATTTCCTCCTTCACAGGTTCCCAACCCAGGGATAGAACCCATGTCTCTTGTGTCTCTGGCATTGGCAGGTGAATTCTTTACGACTAGCGCCACCTGGGAAGCCCCAAGGATTACTAACAAACAGTAAATTCTTTCTCTGAAGAACTTACTTTCTATATTCCTTGGCAGATCCCATCCAATGAGGGCAGAGTAGAGAGGATATGCTAATGAATGCAAACACTTTAGTGCTTTCTATACATCAGGCTCTAAGGCACAATAATACGCATGCACCCATGCATGCACATGTGTGCAAATGTTTTATCCTCTAACAATGTACTGGCATTTCCCCCCATTTTACAAATGAGGAGCTTGAGGTTCCGAGCAGCTGTATACTTACCAAAGATCTTGGCTCACCAGTTGGTTCTGGTGGGTACTATAGTGATGTCTCAGGAATGGAAACTCATAGGAATGGCATGTAGATAGTACATGGAATTGTTAGGGTAAACACACTGACTGAAACTACCCACTCTGGCCAGGCACCACAGTAACCATTTGCACATTATTTTATGGCAGGATGTCCTGGTAAGGAACATAGAATGAACAAGCTACTACCAACCAGAATTCAGGAAAGGTCAAAGGCAGATGCCAGGTGTCCTGCCACCTCCCAGAATCCTTCTTGCTGGCACCCATCTTGGCTGAGCAATGCACGAGGTACCAGGAAGGACCCTGACTCAGAGTGACTGGCCAGAGAAAACCCAGAAGTTAATCCCATCACAATAAAAATGGAAACTGCAAGCTACGTGCCTGAGCAGTCTTCCTAGGTACCCTTACCTTCCTGCTCTCCACCCAGGTGCCCATTTTCCCAGTAAAGTTTCTTGCTTTGTCAGCACATGTCTCCTCAAACAATTAATTTCTGAGTGTTAGACAAGAGCCCACTCTCGGGCCCTAGAAGGGCCCCCTCCCCCCAACTTCCTGCAACAGTATGGAAAGAATGACATTTTAGAGTTGAGAGGGACCTCGACTATACAGTTCCCAAGAATCTGAGTGATCTGCCCAAGGTTCATGAAGCTGCTCCATTGAAGAATCAATACAGAATCCACTTCTTTTGTTATTTCAATGCTATTTCTATCCTGTTCACAGGTCTCTCTTATGAGGAAGGGAAAACAGACATTAGCTTTAGTAATTTAAGGTGGGGTCTTGGAGAGGCTAGAAATGTTAAAAAACACTGACTCTGAAAGAAAAAATAAGTTTAAGAAGTGGTACAGGGAAGCCCCAAATAGTGTCACGGACCATGGCATCTACGAACAGTCCAACAGGGAGATGTCACCCTCTCAAAGTCTGTACCAACCACCACCAACTGCATACTCATCTGTTTGGGTACTTGTTTCAGTGTGCTGGTTCTCAGGATTATTTTTTCTTGGAATGTATGCATTCCAGCAAAGCAAATTTCTCCCAAACCAATCCCTCACTTTTATGACTTCCATTATAAATTTGGCAATTTTCAAGAATCTTGATGACCTGGTGTTTGAGGCTGATGTGGCACGTTCAACGCTAGTTCTGTGATCTGGAAAGCAGTGCGCAGGCACCTAGGGTCTCACTCCTTCTACTGCAGCCTTCCTATTCTTCCTCCCTTCAAACATCTTCTATGTCAGTTTCCCTGGACCACAAGAACATCTCTCGTGGCTAAAGATCTGGGTTAGCGCCCAGGTAACTTTCTGTTTTATTGCCTTTCTCCAGCCTTGGTGGAGGTACTGACAGAGTCAGATACAGGGAGACTTGAAAGCTAGCATTCTATATTTCAGCTGGAATATTCCATTAGCTCATGGCTTTGGGCTCCAGAAAGGAGTCATTTCCCAGTAATTTTAAATACTAGATACTCGATTTCCTTACAATGTGACTGTCTTATAGATAAGCGCTGTGGGCCCCTGCTGCACAGCTCAAATAAACTGCTGAGTGAACAGGACTGACCAACTCTTCCTGCTGTCCCTGGCCAGGTCAGCACTGGCCCAATGAAGTTTATCTTTGCCTTTCAGCCTCCTTCCTGAGAAGCATCTTACCACCTTTTTACTAAGAGTGAAATGCAATTAGGGTACAGATGGCTTAGATTTTCTTTTCATATACATTTTTCTTCTGCTGCATGTGGGAAGCACTGTACTTTGAAGAAATTCAAAATTATTCCCAAGACACTTAATGTTATTTTTACTCCAGCATGAGTGCTCAAGGACAAATGAGCACTTAGACGGAAACATCCCGCCTGAGAGAACCACACAGCTTGTCAAAAGCCCTTATCCTGATGCTGTGGGCAAGTCTGGACTCACCGAGCCGTACTTCACCTTTGTATTTCAATTGCTGGCGCGTTGCCTTGCTTAGGTCATAAGGGACGGATAGTCTTCCTTTGGCAGTATAGATTTTCCTCACAAGAATTTTGGTTGGCAACAACTTTTCAATTAACTGAAGGAGGCAGCTTTATAGGCAGGAGATATATGATGGGTTGGGTTTATTTTTAATTTCTGTTAGAAGTTTACCATGCATGTCTGGGACAGGGCAGGAAAAGCAACTTGATATTTGGAAACATCAGAAAACATAATTCTTTGGAGGCTGTTTGCAATGTCACTTTGCTGCATCTTTCCCTCAGTTCTGACGAACAAAAGGGTCAATTCCAGGATTTCAGTATCCTGAGTCCATCTAAGCCTGGGAAAAGAGATCAAGTAGATAACTTCCTCCAACTCTAAATTTTGTGGTCCTAATGTGACCTTTGTCCCAATACCTAGAAACGACCTTGACCACTGGTATCGAGGCAGTGTACCACAGCTTCTCTTCTAGTGTTCGGGGTGGCTTTGAATCAAGTTTCCAATTAGCACAGAATTGAAACAGGAAAGGAATAAAGAAGGAGGGGTGTCTAAGCAACCAAGTCTTCCCTGGAAGAGAAAAGGAAGCCATGAGAAGTGAATAATAGGTTTATTTGCATATACATAAGCGAAGAGCTAGCGTTGCTGGGAGAGAGGCAGGGCTTGTGAGGAGGTAAGGCTTCAGCAGAGGAAGGCACCTTGACAAACAAGGACTCCGGGCTCAGTAAACCAAGCACAGTTGCAACCTTCTTTTGCCCCAAGCCCACTACTCATTTAACTCATTTACCTGTTGTCAGAGAGACATGGGAATCACTTACAAAACCAGGTGGTAAATAAAGTGGAGGGAACCAATTTTATAAATCTGGACCAGCCACTTAAAACTTTATGTACAGGATGCAGAAAAAACCCTTAAGAGGCACCTTTGAATAGTTCAAACCTAATCAAGTGCCATCTGCCCTGTTAGTAAAAATAGCTATCACGGAAGAATCTGGGGATTAAATGTGCCTCCAAAGTTGAGGCCTCAATCCTACAAGTTTAGGCAAAGGGACCCTAGAAGTGGAAGTTCCTGCCAGGTTTGCAGGACCATGATCACAGACAGGCGATCTCTGGGGACCAGAGTGGAATGGCTACAGAGACACGCATTTCTCAGTCTGCTTCTGTGGCTATGCTGTGGGGCTGCACTCCTGGCAAGCAGAATCTGGGGTGTCTCCCAAGGATGGAAGGCATCCTTGCTAAAAACATCTTTTCTTGGATTCTAAAGTTGAACCAGAATGAACTTGGCTTCTCTTCTGAGTATCCAAATGAGATAAAGGCTCTTAACATGAAAAGATCAAGTTCTGCATTTGGGAACAGTAACTACCCAGTGGCTAGTTCTCAAGGGAGCTTTACCTACTTCTTTTTCTCCAGGAAGATATGTGGATTGTCCTTAGAGAAGTCAGAAGTGGCCAGCTACTGACTAGATGCAGTAATACAAAACAAAAAGATTGGACATGCTGACTAGGAAGGGGAAGAGAAACACACACTGAGTGATTATATCTTTTTTTTTTTTTGTATATAAAGGATTAAAAAATTCCAATTTAATAATAAATTTTGGAAAAGCAAATGTAAAATGACTTGGGCTTATAAAACCAGAATTTACAATTATCTGTGTATCGTCAAAGACAAATCATAGAACCGTTCTGATTACAGATTAAAGTAATTCTACTGGTTACAGAATCACTGACCCACTCCCCAGTGAGATTACAGTTGTTCAATTGTAAGCATCTCCACTGCTACTCACACTCCTTTGTCTCCTTCTCCTCCTCAGACAGTGTCTTCACACCCAAGTCACAGCACACACACCAGGCATGTCTTTCTTTTCACAAAACTTAGCAAGATGATCCCTCCTTCTGGCTTAGATCAACAACCTTCTTTTATAAATAACCCCCTTCCCCTGGTCACTAAATGCGTCCACGTCTTCATCCTCCACAGGCTCCCTCCCCTTGGTCCCAGTTCCAGTAGGACATGTTCATCCCTAAAAAGAATGCTGGATTCATGAGGCCACACCAGTCACAAGCTAGGACCGATCCAGGCCCGTGGCGCTGGGCTCCTGGTTGTCCAGCACCTTTGTGCTCAAGAAAGCTGTAGTGTTCTCTCCCCCTCATCTCTTCCCAGCATTCTCCTGCCCTTTCATGACATCCACACCAACAAGCTGTCTGCCATTCTAGGTTTCCCTGTCTTGTACAAGCCTTCATCAATAACCAAGTGACTGTAACTACCACGGCAATGCTGAAAAGACCCCTGTCTTTTCCTCTCTCAGTCTTTTTCTACCTTCATGGACAGAGTCTCCTCTAGAGGCCAGTGACTCTTCTCTCCACATTCTCTGCATCCTGAGGGACCTACTCAATAAGAATCTGTTACTCTGAGATACCTACTCTGCAAGATCCAGTCACAAAACCACAGCCTCTGTGAACTGCAGGCTGGAGGGAAGATGCCAGGCCCACCAATTCTGATTGATCATTTCAGGTTAAATTAAATGAACGCAGTACCACACTTTGCTCTTCCCTACACTTCTTCATTAACACACCTATAACATCCACTTTAGTAGTCTGAGCACAAAGCTCTTGAGAGCTGTCTTTCCCCTTCTTTCCATAGGCTGAGATGCCACCATGTGGGGCCAAGCAAGTGCCTGCTGGCCTTCTGAGTGCCTCTTAGGAACTAGCACCTAACTTGTTAAAGTGTTACCCACAACCAGTTATATTTTACGGACCCCCTACAGTATGGTGTTGCACCATTGCTCAATTTGCAACCAGTGAACTTTATCAGGGATCTATGTTCTCTCAAATTTGATCTTAACTGCTAACCTCTCATTAGCATGAAAAACGCTCCACTTTTAGTACACCTACTTTAATGCTCAATGAAGAAGTGCTACTGAGAAAACATGGAAGATTTCCTTAAGAAAGGAACCATGCTTTCCTTCCCAGCACAGCCAGTGGGCTGAAGGCCTGTTTCCACTCTAGTCTCCATTCTTTCAGTGTAAACCCACTACTCACTGGCAACACAGTCTGATTTAGCAGGCACTCATCATTAAAACCAGAACATCTATGGCATATAAACGAGGTGAGATGGCAAAAAACAGAGATCCATAGAGCCTTTCTGATGGAGAATGGAAAGAAAAGTCTGAGACAGTGAGCTCACGCATGCCAGTGCACACATGAGAACAAGTCAAACATCTCAACAAGGATTTACTGTAACAGAATCTGCACAGGTACACTCAAGTCTTACTAGAAAGGACTCACTTGCATTTTTTCCCTTTCTTAACGCAGCACGACCAATGGCCAGCTAAACATCAGACCCACTGTTGAATAGAAGGGAGCAGCATCAGACACAAAATTCCAGGCCCTGGTTTTACGTGCCTTTAATACTATTTTTCCTTTCCTCTGTGTTCACTAAACAGGATTTAAAATTTTTGTAAAGCTACTTTTCATAGCTTTTTGTTTTCCCTTTGTATTTATCATGTTTTTAATTTCTTCTCTGAGGAGGAATTCTCCGAATCTGGGTCTTCCAATTCAATTCGGTGCCTCTTGAGGCCACTCTGGCCATGAACAGCCCTGCTGCTGTCTGTGTCTGGGGGGTCAGTGGGGTCCTCTCTCATTCCAGCACTGGGGGACTCACAGGCCATTTCAGCCCCACAACAATCTTTGTGTAGGAGTATCCCTGTCAGGGACAAGTTCTCATGGTCAGTGTCCACACGCCCTGGGGAAGAGCAGGCCAGTGCCTCCAGCTCCCCGAAGTTCTGCCCGTTGTTGTGGGGGTGCGGGGGGCGGGGGGTGCAAGCGCCCATTGTTGTGGTTGGCACAGATGGTTTCGAGGCTCCTCTCCTCACTGTCATCAGACTGGGTCCTGAGACAGTTGCCAGACCCGCTGCTCAGAGTGGAGCCAGAAGCCTTGGGGACAGGAGGGGAGGGTGGCTCCTCAGCCCGGCTGCTCAGGGCCTTGCTTAGGGCTTTTCCATTGAGCTTCTTGGTTTCAAAAGTGTGTTCTACAGTGCCACCGTTGTTGGAGTCCTGAGAAGCATCCTCGGGTGCCTCTGCCCAAGGGTGGCCACTGGGCTCGGGGCCTGGGCCATTACTGGGGCTTATGGCTAAAGTCCCTTCTTTAAAAGCGTCCTTGCTGCGGCCTTCAGGCGGCAGGTCCTGGGTCCTCTGGGCCATGGCCGCGTTTAGACAGGTTTCCTTGCTGGAAGAAGGGGCTGGGTTGTCCTTGTGGCTGGTTCCTGCCCTCCCTTCATCGGCCTCCCCAGACACGAGCGAGCTCTCTCCATCTTTGTTGTTTGAGTAGGAGATGTAGGAGTAGCGGAGCCACTTGTAAGCTTTATAAATCTTCCGCTCAACTGACTCCATGTCTGAAGTTGGCGATGCTCGGCTTGGCTGAATCTCCAGAGTGGACGCGCTCCGCTCAGGGGAGGAGGTAGGGGGAGGAAGAGAGGTCATCTACTTTGATCTGGGGGTAATCATAGTTGTCTTCGCCAATGTAGGTGTCGGTGGGCTTGGGAGGGGCGCCGGGCCTCTCTTCTCGAGGTGTCTTCTGCCGGCGCCGCATGGCGTTCCGCTGCCGGGTGGATGCACGCCGTTCGTTAAGCTCCTCCTCGTCCTCAGAGCTGCTGGAGCTGCTGGAGCTGCTGGATTCGTCTTCGGGGCTGGGAGACCGTGGCCGGGGAAAGAGGTCTGTGTCCAGTTCCACCTCACAGGCATTCTCTTCAGAGTCAGACTCGTTGGAAAGGGCCAGGAGGCGTTTGTCCTGGTAGCGCCGCAGGGCAGACAGGCGCTGCTGGCGAGACGTGGCATCCTCACACGAGGGCAGCGGCGGCGTGGACGCCACCACGTTTGTGGCAGTGACCCGCAGGGGGCCCAGGTGGAAGGCGCTGTCAGCAGACTCATCCACTGTGGGCGGAGGGGAGCGGGGCAGCGAGGCGGAGGACTCGGAGTCGGTGTAGCCTGAGCGCTCGCTGACCCCCGCGTGCAGCTGGAGGATGGTGCTCTCGCTGAGGTCACTGTCCGAGTCAGAGCTCCAGCCCTCGATCTCGCGACGCACCAGGGAGTCAAAGAAGGCCATCATCCGGGGGTCTTCCTGCACAGACTGGTTGGCGTAGTCGTGAGACAGGCCACTCCCACTGTTCAGCACAAGGCTGATGTACTCTTCGTGGGTATAGAGACAGCGAGAATCATCTTCAATCCGACCGTCCAGATCTCCAGTACAGCCTGGCTGCTTGTACGGGCTCCAGATCTGCAGAGAAAGTGAAAACAAAACCAAGGAAGCCTGATTGGAATGTATTCTAAAGCTGGTGGTCATAAAGAGCTTCCCCAGACTCTCCCTGTCATTTAGCCGGGACTTGCTAACCAACTTTAAGCCCAGGATAAACACATACCATGACTCCCACTGCCCCACTCCCCTTTAGCTTCCTCTACCAGTAGCCTGGAAATCACAATAACCCCCTACATAGTCTCAGAGGACAGAGGATGACTTGAAGATTGCCCAGTGTGTTCAAAACTCTCAGAAGATTGGAGAGGTACCACTTTGCCAAACTGAAAACAGACCCAGCAGTCAGTCCTCTGCAACAGTTAATATTTCAGCCTATAACTACTTCTCCCCAAATGCAACATTTCTATTTTTAACTAATGGGAATTGCTTACTGGAGCTTGGTAAGAATAGCCAACTGCCTACACTGCAGTTCCCTCTTGGACATGCAGGCATCAGTTACCCAGGAAACTGGGTTCTCTTAACCAGGGAGCTGCTGGCTTGCTCCCCAACTATTCTGTTAGCTATTGGAATAGGCAGGACTCACCCTCCAAGCCCACAGACCCATCTCTTAATACATTCCACAGTCAGACCTATGCGCTCATAGCCGAAAAGGGGCAGAACTAGGATTCAGACTAAAGTCTGTCTGAATGCAGAAGCCCAGCTTTATGAGCTGAATTAAGTTATGCAAAAGTAGAGTTCAAGGTAATTAAGCTGTCACTGCAGATGAGAACGATTAGCTTCACCTGACTCTGCCAGACTGGTCCTGAGTAGCACAGAGAAGCTCGGTTATATCAGCTGGTAGTTATGGCAACTCAGATGAAATTCCAGGTGATTTTCTTGCCTTAACAGGCTCCTGTCTATCTTTAGATGGCACCCAACCCAGAAAGTAGTGGCTTCTCGTTCCCTATCCTCTATCAAGCCAATGGCTTTGCGTCCCCAAAGTTATCCAAGGACAAATTTGCCTTCCTCTGAGCGTGCTCCTGAAGCCCGCTCCCTCCATGCTTTACTTTGATCTCCCAGGAGGTAGCATCTCTCAGGAGGATCCCCAGTTCAAGAGGGGCTGAAGAAACCTAGGCTAGGTCTCTTCACCAATTCCCAATTCGGATTCATTCCTCCTTCAACTCTGTCCCCTGCCCACAACTCCTCAGGTGTCCTCCCACCCCCAGCTGCACAATCTCACCCAGGGGAGTGTTAAGGCAATGATTCTCAAACTTTGGTGTGAACGTGAATTACCTGAAGAATAATTAAAACGCTGACTCCTGAGCCCCACCCTCAGAGATTCTGATTCAGTAAGTCATGGGGAGGTTACCAGGGCTCTGCACTTTTAATAAGCACTTGGAGTATGAAAGTGGAGGGACCAACTTTTAAGAAACACTGGAATATATTAATAGTTAGCATAAAATAAGTTGCAAAAAATAAAGGCTTTGTCTGAAGCAATTCTCAAATTCTTTGTGAGACTGAATGTTTGGGAAACATTTAGATCTGGTCTTTAGCAACAGGCTCAAGCTATAAATGACTATCTTTGCAAACAGATGTCTCTGGGAATAAAAGTTTGGTGGCTTAGGAAAAAAACTGAAAGGTTCAACAAGCAAAGCCCTTAGGATGTTTTGGAGTTGTAGTCTATATGCTGGGCTAAATCTCACTCCCCCAGTTAAAAATGGAAAATGTTACTAACCATGTTATATAATATGAAGATAAATCCTTATGTACTTCCCAGAAACTCAGAATTTAACAAAAGAACAAAACGTTCATGGTGAGATGCTTGCTGGCCCAACTATCCAACAAGCCTGGGTTTAGTCTACTGCCCAGCCCCCTGCATCTTCACTTCAGGAATGAAAATCACAACACTGAAAGCTGGCATTTATATGCGCTCTGGAATGTATTAAGCTGAGGTAGACTTCATTCCTGAAGCCTGGAGTAATGGAACAAAATGCTGGATCAGAAGGCAAGAGGCTTGGAGTGTGGGTTCCCACACAGCTCTCGTTTGCTCAGCTCCCCATCTAAACAGTGAAATTAGACAGGTCTCATACAACCCAAAGATTCAGAGCAAAACAAAAGATCCATCCCAGACGGCCCGTCTCCAGTCCTCAAGGGACCTATAGCACAGAGCTATGGGAGAGGCAGAACAGGTAGGGACCTGAGCCTCCTCACTCACATGGCCCAGAGCAAATGACTTCACCCTTGAAGGCTCTTTCCTCAGTTGTAGACATGAGAAGGATGAAATGATGCAACATATACCGAAGTACCAATAACTGTAGTGCTTCCTCCTCCATTTGGCAAACGAATACCTCAACTAGAGGTTTGAGATTCATCCTCAAACAGACTTTTGAACACCTGAGGCACTGACCATGCCAATTATGTTAGTCCTATTCCTTAAAACATCAATTTCAAACATTTGTGAAATTATCTTTTTAATACTGAAAGTCAACAACTCAGAAGTGAAGCAATGAAAGCACAGCTTCCTGTTGCATGTGAACTGTGGCTAGATATCCCTCCTCATGGGACAAGGTTCATGAGAAAAGGAGGAGGGATGTGCAGCTTTCTCTTGAAGCCCAGTGACAGTGACAAGTTTAGCTCAAGAGGCTGTTGAACAAACAGATGCAGTTCAATTCTTATTCAAAAATCATCGAAATGGAACACAATTTCAGTAACAAGTGTTCTGACCCACACAGGTGACCGTGACATGCTTGATGTAGCATCTCTAAACCCTCTTCTCTCTCTGCACTATTGTACTAAATTCAGACATCTGGCCACCTACTAAGAAAAACAACACAGAAAGAGACTTAAGTTGTTATTCAGGAGTGCTTCACACTCTCTAATCTGGATTCCAAGACTCCCTGGGCCCACCTGTGGCCTACACCTTCCCAGCCTTACATCCAAGCCCTTGCTCTTCACTTTGGCCAAATGATCATTTCCTAAACAGGCCCTACACTTTGTTGCTTGTGAGCATTTACTCATGAGCATACTACCTGGAGTGCAGTAGGTGATCAATAAATATTTATTGATTCAGTAAAATAAATATCCAATCTCTCTCTTTAAAATGGCCTTCTCATCTTATTCCTTTCTTTTCTTTTGCAGACTTTTTTCTTCAAAATCTAGTTCAAGTATTACTTGAGATAGTTCAAGTGTTCTGAGATTACCCCAGATGGGGGAAAAAAATCTCTGCCTCCCCACACAGCAATGTTTCTATCTCTTATGTACTTTGCACTTTTCATTTCTTTTATTTCTTTTCTCTCCTACTGGGTCATCAATTCCTATGGGGACCTGCATTCCTCACAGGGCCTAGCGCAAATCACACACAGTAGGTATGGTTCACAAATACTGGGTGAATAGACAAATATTGGTCTCATCTTTCTCTCTCTTATGTTTAACTACAAAATAACCCTGTTTTTTTGCTAAGTGTGGGCATTCAAGAGGATATAAGATCTGTTGTGGGTGAGAAGAGGCTGGCCCTGACTCCTTTCCTCCAGGCTAGTAAGGCAACAGTAAAGGGCAAGTCAGGGAAAAGGTGGAGCAAACAGAGACAGGTGGAGAGAGAGGCTGGCTGGATTAAAGTATGGTGGAATGATGCTCTTTGAGCCATTGACTCTCAGAAAAAACACAAGAAAGAAAGAGATTATTTTTTTAAGATTTTTTTTTTTTTTAAAGGTGGACCATTTTTAAAGTCTTTATTGAATTTGTTACAGTACTGCTTCTGTTTTATATTTTAGTGTTTTGGCCATGAGGCAAGTGGGATCGTAGTTCCCCGACCAGGCATCAGACCGGCCCTCTCTGCATTGGAAGGTAAAATCTTAACCACTGGACTGCTAGATAAATACCTGAAAGTGACTTTTATTAAAATACAAACTGTCAGGCACAGGTAACCTGTAAGGCACCCCTAGGTGTCATTCACTTGACAGATGGGAGACAGATTCAAAGAGCTGCCCAAGGGTACTAACTGTTACTGACGTAAAGTTTCCAGTGGCTAAACATGCCTCCTGGTGGGGCAGGGTTCAGACCCCACTGGAACCTGGAAGCAATGAGTTCTACAGTTTAGTCTGAATATTTTCACAGAGAAAATATTTTCTCCTTTAAGAACTTGGCTAGCCTCCAACCTCTGACCTCTTGGGTAAGGATTCCAACTGACTAAACAACGATCGGGGAGACTTAGCACAGAAGTATCCTAGGGTGTCAGCCAAGCAGGAATCTCTCTTCTAAAGGAGATGCTCAAGCAGAGCTCCCTGATAAAGAGAATGATGTCAACAGGACTACGGAGGACATGCCACTATGCCAACCTGTGAGTCACACGCTAAAGGAAAAGGGAAAGCAACGCAAGGGACAGGGCGGTTCAGTGATCACCCAAGTGAAGGACTGCTGAGATGAACAAATACAGCAGGAGTGCCAGGCCACCTGCTGCCTTCCCACCAGCACGGGAAGGGCGGCCGGACATCGAGAAGAACAAAGAACAGGGCCCCATGCTAGCCTTACCACTACTAGCTATATAATTAACCCCAAAGGGTAAATTTATAATTTACATGTCATCCTCTGCGAAAAGAAAAAGTCTAGAAAAACAATCTAAGTCTAGGTCTAGCCCTGTTTATTTATGGGTAAATAAATGTATGCAATCATGAAAGTCAGCCCTGATCAACAATAAAACCTAAATAAAGGGAGTTGGAATAATGACAAATAAAAATACTGACCCATACTCCAACATTACATTTCTGATAGTTTCCTCTGCCTCAGACATAAGTTGGATAGTTTTTTTAAAAAGAACAAAAGAAAATGAAAACTATCCATTTGTTACAAATCTTCACATTTCCCCTGAAATCTCCCACAAGTTTTCAATTGTCATTTTTTGGGAAAGTGAGTAGTTTTATGTTTTGCTGGGGGGAAGAGGGAGGAGGTATCACCTATCCTTACTTAAAAGTCAAGTCATCACAGGGTCCTCAGGAATTCATCATTTGCCTTGAGGCCTCATTTTCTCAGCTGTGGAGAAGGGTTACGAGCAGTCCACTGGAATGTGAGTGATGGGCAGTGGGCCATCCTTTCGTGGACACAGGCCAGGCTGGGTCTCTCATTTACAAGCTCTAAAAATATCCCTTGGCAGGGTTACGTTCATTCAGTCAATGTGCAACCGACGAAAGTGTTCATCCTCAATCACAACCACATGAAGTGGTTTTTGCTATGTCCTGAGACAAGTAGGTTATGCTATGGTTTGCTATGGTTCTGGAAGTCACTTGTTATATCTGTGCCATATGAGGACAGCAATTAATGCAAAGTGCACACCCAGTAACTGAGGGGATGGTAGCTTCTTTATCTCCAGGTGGGGTTTGGAAAGCAGAATTCATTAGACTCCAGATCAAAGGCCATTGGAAATGCAGCAGCATACAGGTAGTATTTGGTTTCAAAGCCTCGTGACTAATTTTTAAGAAAAGAGTCCCTCCTGAAAGGAGGGTTTAAAAACTGCTCTATTTATTATAACATCAATTTTTCCATATTTTGTAACACATCAAAATAATTGAGAATTCTGATAGCCCTTTAGTATGTTTAGCTATGACGTGCTACATACACTGTTTTGTTTTTTTCCATTTATAAACTTGTACAAGTGATTTCTCTCAGAGGATAAAAGGGGAATGTGCCTCACCTTGATAATCTTTTCTACACCAGAAGAGCAGATCATGTAGGTGTGGGGGTTAAATCGGACCTGGTTAACAATAGACCGATGCCCTTTCAGCACCATGAAGGCTCCGTTGACCACCCTACCAATGCCACCTGGGAAGACAGAAGGAAACAAAAATCAAATGATGAAACAGATGGAAGTCAACAGGCTCCAGTAATGGCAAACAAACAGCTTTGAACCGGAGTCGAAATGTTTTACTAACTGATCACCAGCAGAATGCCTAATCTTACAGATAAAGTTGCTATGGAAAGAAGGAAGATGAAATATCTCTCAGCATATGTGCTCTTACCCAGAGCCTTTATTTAGCCTTCAAGCATTGCCCACACCCACCCACTGCAATTCCATTGTCAATGAAGCCACAGCCACTTAAAACATTTCTCAAGTTTTTGATCCTTAGGATAGAATCCCAGTGTTACCTTAGAAAAGGCCAGTCATAAGCAAAATGAGACTGATCTGCTTGGGAATAGTTAGGCAGCTAAGCCAGGGACATGCAGAACCAGAAGCATATAATTACTTAAGTGTACCCAAAACATCACTGATCTAGTTGCCCTCAATTTCTATGATGAAAGTAGCAAACAAAACATACAAAAACCTCTGGGAAAATAATGGAGAAAATTCTTTCTTCACTCTGATAGGGAGAACTAAGGATAAAGCAAGGAGATACAGGTCACTTTCACAGTAAGCAGGGTCCAAGTATGGAAAATTACAGAGGGTGGGCCTTGAAGACATCATGTATGGAGGCCGCTGATAAAAAGCAGTATCTTATGGACCATCCTGTAGGCTTTCTTTTTCAATGATGGAAAAGTACCAGAGGCCTAGAACTTATAACACAGATGAAAATGTCATCATTTATGAATTTGGGATAATCTTAAAGGTTCAACTTCATTGGTAAAGGCATCATACTCCCACAGGACACAGGCACCCAAGTCTTGAAAAAGCTCACTTTTAAGCAGCCGTCAACAGCTCAGTACACACAGGCTGACATGTGCTCCTGGTAAACTGGCAAAATGTGATGCATACAGACACAGACAGATGAGTGCTCATTTATTTAAGCAGAGAGAGCCTTCGTAGACCCTGTCAGGAGCGCGGCATCACTGGGGCACAAAGTGCCATTGGCACCACCTCGGCTCCACCTCAGGGCCAACTTCACTCAGTTCAAACATTCGTGCCAAACATTTCTCATTTCACTATCTGCGAGGAAAATGGCTAGAACACTATCCCTCTTCCAGGGATAATCTGGTTCTGCAGAAGGTGTCTTCTGTTTTTGGCCTCCTGACATAACTTCTCTTTCACCTGTCCTGCCTCATGAGAGATATTCCTCTCTACTGACATGTATATAACGTATGTTTATTTTTTTTTTGCAACAGCAAGAGGTTGGAGATCGCACTGATTTACTTCTGAGTGGTGTCAACTTGGCTAGCACCAGGTGCTTACTCTATTTGCTGAGTGACAAAAATGTTTCTTTCCCTAAATTTTGCCCCATGTCTGACATTATTAATATCTGAATAACCCAGGATGGACACTACACTTATAGCTATTTGTATTTCAGCCCAACATCATCACGTTTGCTAATAAACCATAAAAGAGAAGAAAGTAACTAGGACATAGGTGTGTTTTTATGGAGACAAAAGAGTCAGGAAACGTTTAAGCACCCAGGTAGGCTGCCATGACGGGAACACCGAGGCATCCTGAGTGCACCAGGTTCCTAAGGTGGAGAGGGAGGAGGGGAAGGTAACCTGAGCCTAGTCAAAACAAAAAGAAACTTGAGAGAACTAAGAGGGATCCATGGGAATCTAAAACAGTTGTCTCAACACCCCCAAAGAGTTCCTTTGGGTCTGTTTCTTTTCTATAAATGGTTGATTCAACAAGCAGCAATTCGGCTCATGCATTTCTTCTCAATCCTACCTTTCAACAGCCCACTCCTATCCATACCTCCACTGGGGTGGTCACTAGCAAAGAAACTTAGGCTTGAACCTAGTACCAATATCCTTGACTCTTTCTGCTTCTAAGAAAAAGAATTTAAGTGACTCAGAGAATTTCACTGACTTCTTCCAACTAGCTTGGCAGAGTCAGAATTTGAACCAGAGTCTGGTTTTAATGCCTAATATCCTTTCCACTGTATAAGTGGCCTTTAAGAGATGAAAAGGTTTGAATAGGGATAGAATCAGAAGGTCATAACCAATTTCTAAATCCTTCTGGCAGTCATCATATAAATTGGTTTTCATTTTAAGTCCTAAATTTAATAGGGGGTGGGGTGCTTCCCAGGTGGCGCTAGAGGTAAACAATCCACCTGCCAATGCAGGAGACGCAACAGAGGCGGGTTCGATCCCTGGGTTGGGACGATCCCCTGGAGGAGAAAACGGCAACCCACTCATGTATTCTTGCTTGCAAAGTCCCATGGACCAGAGGAGTCTGATGGGCTACAGTCCATGGGGTTGCAAAGAGTTGGACATGACTGAGCGAATGAGCACATGCAGAAGCTGGTAAGGAGGAGATTCTATCCAATGGTATCCTGAAAGCAAGGTCTATAGTATCAGCACGGGACATTTCACTCCACTGCCAACACCAAACAGTCTATGAAGTAGAACTAGATCTCGTGCACACCTCGAACCTGGAGTGCAACGCCTGAACTAAAGCAGGTAACCACTGTTGAATGGACAGTGTTTCAGGAGAGGGCAATTCTAGAATAAGTACCACTAAAGGAGGACTTTGGTGAGATAGAAGGTCGCATGTCTTAAAGAAACAGCTACCACAGAACCAAGGTTTATTAACTAAACCAATCTTTCTGTCAAAGATGACTTACAATACATTACATTAACTTTCAGATCTAAAGAATAATTGAAGGGTATCAGTGCTTGAAAAATTCAGACCACGGAAAATATGTTTCTACTGCTCTTTCACACGCTGTGACCTCATTTGGTTTCTCTTCTTAGCAGTAATTTTAATACAAGATAGTTTCTCCTTCCTACCCAAGAAACCTGAAAAAGAGGAGGAAGTCAATAAAGCCAAGAGACTAAAAGTGAAACAGGTACAGAAAGAATTACTGCTGCCATCTGTATAAAGTAATCTAGGCTATACAAGGAATCACAGCAATGAATAGGCTTCAGAGAGGTTCTCTATAGTCCCTTTCCAGTTTTCAGGTTTCAAGTGACTGAAAACAGCTGCTACTGTACAATTTACATAGAATAAGTTTAGAGAAGAAATTTTTATCAGTTCTGGAGATGTGTATAAATCAGATAGATTCCTTGAGTCTCAAATGACTAATGTCAAGACGCCAATACCAGTAAGAACTTGGGTTCTCCTCTCCTCCATTATCCAACCAGAGCCTGCCCATCAACAGCAAAATAAAGCTGAAAAAACTTAGGCAGGGAATATTTTTGACAAAAACTACATAACCTACATAATCTCCCTTTAGGGTCATCACTCATCTGTGGGTAAGAGGCCTGGTAAGGATCAACTCCACCCCATGGTTACTGAACCAAGTCACTATGTTATTACTAATAATGGTACCAATAAATAAAACAGCACATACTCAAGAATAAGATCCCTGGTCATTCTTGAGCTGTCATTTGTTTATAAACTTCTGTACAAACCAATGGTCATTTCTCTGAACCATCTGCTCTGGCTGGCTCAGCCAAACATGTTGGTACCATTTTGTAGGTTTCTTTTAAGCTGAGGTCAAAGTTTCCATATATCCAACTTTCCTTTGTTTCAGAAGGGATACTAGGGAGGTGGGGAATGTTGTATCTTATCTGTTCTACTTCTCTATTCTACTACAAGACCCCAGAAAAGAAAATGAGTGAGAGGGCCGTCTCATAAGACTCCAACATTAGTGATTCACTCAATATCCTGGGATTCTAGGAAACACAAGGCACTCAGAAAAAACACCTTGTTCAGAACCCTGAATAAAGACTTTTCTAAAATGCCATGGTCAAATGTTCCAAGAAGACAAAGGACTAAGCCTACATGTACTCACTGCCCTCTTTTCTTAACTATGTATGCTCTTTTCACAAGATTCAGCCAGAGATGTGTCCCCTCAAGCCTCTCAAGAGGGTCAGGGCACCACTCCCACTTCTTGCCAACTTCAATTACTTCTGTTTCTTGTCAATTTCATTCATTTTCAACAAAGTCCTCCAAGAATGAGGATGTTTTCAACTCAAAAGCTAAAAGCACCCTGGTCAGGATTTCTAGATGCTTTGGCTTAAACAGAAACTTATCCACTGTGCTAGGGTGTGATCCTCAGCAGCACTTGGGACTGACTACAGAACAGGACACTGAAATATTTTGTTCTGAAATAAACTCTGAATCCAACTGGGTAAAATGGCAGTATTAATTTTCTTGTTACAGTCTTTGGATTTTCTACTTCTTCCTAATAGTCCATTAATTAATGGGTAGGACAAACACCTTTGTGAGAATGGGAAGGAGAAACAATGGACAACACAGAGATTAAGGAGGGGGAGTCTGAAAGCAAGAGTGAGGAACCAGAAACAGGGACTAGATGACTGGAAGGGTCTGTTGGAAGATAAGCAATTAGACAGCAGGAGATAGATTTGTGTTTCAAAAAAATAGGGCACTAGGTCCTCATGAAGAGGGTAAACATCCTTGATCTTCCAGGATTTCTATGTTGACACATCCAAGGATAATAAGAGCTGGGCATATAAGGACTTAACAAATGATTGTTAAATTGAAATTAGTGGAGAACACTGTTAAGAGCAGTGCTTCCCAGGTGGCTCAGTAGTTAATAGAATCTGCCTGCCAATGCAGGAGACACAGGAGATGAAGGTTCAATCCCTGGGTTGGGAAGATTCCCTGGAGTAGGAAACAGCAAGCTAGTCCAGTATTTTTACCTGGAAAATTCCATGGACAGAGAGTCCACGGGGATTACAGAGTTGGACAGGACTTAGCACTCACGTGTGTACTGTTAAGAGTGGTATTTTAAAAACTTAATACTCAAGTTCGGAGAAGGCAATGGCACCCCACTCCAGTACTCTTGCCTGGAAAATCCCATGGATGGAGGAGCCTGGTGGGCTGCAGTCCATGGGGTTAATGAGGGTCGGACACGACTGAGCAACTTCACTTTCACTTTCCTGCATTGAAGGAAATAGCAACCCACTCCAATGTTCTTGCCTGGAGAATCCCAGGGACGGGGGAGCCTGGTGGGCTGCTGTCCATGGGGTCACACAGAGTTGGACACGACTGAAGTGACTTAGCATAGCATAGCATAGCATAGCATAGCATAGCATAGCATAGCATAGAATACTCAAGTTAAAAAAACACAGATTATGGTACAGGAAATGCTTTCAGCACTTCATGGGAGGACTTCATCTGGTAGCTCTAGATTAGGGTAGGAAATGGAAGGCTGCAGAACACACAGATGGGGCAAGGTGCCAAGCAAGGATGTAAATGAGTGGCGCCATGTTACAGAGAAAGAAGCTGAAAAAGCAGGTAACAATGGTTATCCCAATGATGCAACTGACTTCAAAACTCTGTCATTACCTAGTCCTCCCCTAAGCAATAAGACTTGGGCTCAGTGTTTTTCACCAAAGAATCCAATGGTTAATTCAGTTTTCATCCTACTCCTCTCATTTGATTTATTGGCAAGATTCAGCAGAGCTGCCTCCTCATGTGATGTTTTTTTCCACTGTCTTCCTAGGCTCATGCTCTTATGGTTTTCCTGCTACTTCATGGGTCACTCCTTTTTTTTTTTCTTTTAAAGTTTTTACTGAAGGATAATTGCTTTACAGAATTTTGTTGTTTTCTGTCAAACCTCAAAATGATGGTCACTCCTTCTTGATTTCCTTTTTGGCTCTTCTCCCTGGCTTCTTGACATTAGACTGCCTTAGGGTTCAGTCTTTGGTCCCCTTCTCTTTAACTAGTTATACTCACTTCACCCACTGCTGACCTCATACAGTCTGTGGCTTCAGATACTACCAATGTCATACCAAAACTTCAGACACTACCTATGTGCCGATACCAAAACTCAAAATGTTACCTCCAGTCCCGGTCTTCTTTGAACTCCATACCTCTATATCCAAACTGTTTACTCAGCATCTCTAGAGACATCTCAAACTCTACCTGCTCACCTTTTCTCCCAATCTAATGTATCAGAAATTCTGATGGCTTTACTTTCAAAACCTATCTAGACTCCAACCCCTATTACCGTGGTTCAAACCACCATCACTTACTCACCTGTATTATGAGAGAATCCTGTTGGTTCTCATTTCTATCGCTGGCAGTCCCACTCCCAACATTTACCCTCAAAACTCAGTAACCAGAGTGATGCTGTTAAAACAAGTCAGATGAAGTCACTCTTCTGCTCAGAATTCTCCAGTGGCTCCCACTTCACTTATAGGAAGAGCCTATATGACATGACTGGACACCCCTATATCCCACTTACCTCTATGACTAAGCTCTATTCTTCTCCCCTCTCTCATTCTGCTTCAGCACATTGATTTCCGTGCCATTTCTCAAACATAATAGACACACTCTCACTTCAAAACCTTCATGGTGGTTCTACCTGAAATTCTCTTACCCTGGATTTCTGCAATGCTCCCGCACCATCATGAGGTTTTATTCAGATGTGACCTTTTCAATGAGGAGTATATTGAGTATCCTATTTAAAATGACATTTCCCTGAGTCCCTTCCCCACACTACTTACTATCTCCCTCATTCTGCTCTAATTTTTCCTTTTCCAAAGCATTTCTAACCTTTTACACACACTATACAATTTATCTATTGTTCATTGTCTGTTTCCCCGACTAGAATGTAAGCTCCATTCTAGCAGGGCTGTTTTGTTCTTCTGCTGTACCCTAAGTTTCTAAAACAGTGTCTGTTTAGCACATGATAAGTTTTCAACAAGTATTTGATGAATGAATGAAAAGGCATGTGTATTAGATTTCGGAATATAAGAATGCAGGAAAAGAACCCATCTCCACTAGTGGGCTTCAACATCCAACATGTGGATTATCCAAGTGTCTTTTTCCATCTTCCTGATGTCAATTTTGGATGTTTCTTTTTTAGCATTTTTGACTACAGTAGGAGTAGAGAAATAAAGAAGCTAAGATTCTACCTATCCTTCATGATCCTTTGAAACACTAATTCCATAAAAACTTGACTGATTCCCCAAATCTGTTCAAGCTCTCCTTAATTATTTTTATAGGCCTTGGAACCCATTTTAAAATTTACCATGTGTGTGCGCATGCGCACGCGCACACACACACCCCTTTTCTCATCTCTCTTGGAGTAGAAGTTCTTGGAGGGCAAGAAAGTTTATCTTTCAATCACCCATAGGATTTGCATAACATTTTATCTAAGAGTACTCAATAAGTGAACAAATTAAAGTAAATCTCATTATTTTCTCTGGAACAAGGCTTGAAGTAGAAGGCTAAAGCTATTATCTACTAAAATGAGGTCTGGTAAATACCTGTTCAAGCAGTTAATCTATTTCATTCCTGACTCTACCAGCAGAAATTAAGAAGGGCTGTGAGGGGCAAGAGACCACTACTTTTCCTCACTATATCTAAAAAGAGTTGTCCAAACAATCTCTTAGTAATTCCAAAAGGTCTGCGTGAACATTCCCAGGGCTCCAAGTTTCCAACCATAAAGAGAAATACAATCAGGGTAGTGACAATAGAGAGAGAGCAGTGGCTGCTTCCCGGGGATCATGTAACCACTAAAGAGCTAAGAAAAGGCAGATGGGGATAGTCAGTGCTGTCAGTAAAGCTCAAAGAGCCCCACAGACAGCAGCACTTAATTGTACAAAAAAGTCAATTACACTAAATTCTTCTTTCATCATCTGTATTTCACATGTGTTTGCAACTAACTACTTGTGAACAATTAAGAACAGTTGTTCCTCCAATTACTTGGGAGCAAAAAGCAGATGCCCAGGTCTGACTCCCTGAGAGTAAATGCATCTATGAGAGTAATGAAAAGAGAGACAGAGTGTGCACACAGGCAGGCTCATGGAGACGCACCGACAGCTGTTTCCAGCCTCCTTCCTCAGCCTGCTGGCAGTGGGGGTGGCTGCAGTGAAGAGCTGTATGCTTCCCCCTCCATTCAAGGAAAAATCTGTCATAGGACTCTCCCCTCTTAAACTATCAATGAGTCAAGAGCAGCCTTTGTGCAAGAAAAATGTAACTGACCATTCAGGAGGGTACCAGATAAGGCCCATGTCTTGGTCTCTAAGGAGTTTTTCAGAGGAAAGTTTAAAAGGAGAAAGCTTTTAAAATGAGAAATAGGCAAAACCAATACAATACTGTAAAGTAAAATAATAAAAAAAAATTTTTAATAAATAAAATGAGAAATAGCAACACTTATTTATTATAAATAGCAACTCAGTAGCTACTGAGTACACTTAAAATATCCCTAAGAAACTAGGTATTATTATTACTGTTGTTATTGTTTGCATTGTTAATATTCTTATCCTACAGATGAAGAAATTTTTGGCAAGATTAAACAATTTTTCCAAAGCCTCCAACTAGAAGATGAATGTACCAGAAATTTTAAGCCCAGGCCTACCAACTCTATTACACTGTGCTTTCCATAAATAGTACGGTCTTAGTGTAGAGGCATATCTGAGGGGAAGCAACTTAATCAGTGAAAACTCTAAAGCCCTTTCCAACAAGAATTAGGAAAAAGGGAAGGAGAAGGTCATATGAATATTTTCCAGAGACACCCACCTCTACCACATGTTATCAAATCCTCCATTACTTCTATTACCTAAGTTACTAGGGAGCAAATACTTTGGAAACTGGATCTATGAGCACTGATCTTATCCATAGCAGTAACAATGTCTTTCATTTGAACACATCTAGTTTTCAGAAAGCCTTCAAGACTGTTAAATCATTCCATGATATGAGATGGTAGGGTGAGGGGTGGGGGTAGCAATTTTACAGAAGAAACTCAGACCCACAATTGCTGTTACATAACCTGCCTAGAATCACTCAATTATTGGAAGTACTGGACTTGAATCCAGGTATGATTTTAAACCTAATGCTCCTTTCTATACACCATGCTGACTCTATACATAACTGTCAGTCTGTTTATCTTCAGAACTGTCACATAAAAACAGATGCTCTTCCTACGTACTTCAGAGGTGTAAAACATATTCTGATGGGTTGTTTTTTCTTTGCCACAGTGAAATTCCCAGTTCTATTCCTTCCTCTGATTTTTAAACAGGTTTTTAGAAATGAGTTTTTATTTGAAATCAATTGAAAAAATTGAGCCTAATTTTCTAGGTAGGAACTTTTACCCTGAGTATTAGGTCTTACATCTTGAAATTATTTCCTCAACCTACTAGCAAGCCCTATGTGAATTATTTAGCCAACTGGCTAATTCTGTTTTTATAATAATACTAAATTCCATTTATATAATAAATAAATTTCATCTCTTTGGCATTTGTGTAGCAAAACATTTCCCCAGTGATCGTCAGTCTTTCTGAACAGAAGCGTGGAGAAGAAAAAGATGCCCTTGCTCTTGGCTCACACCTAGTACTGCTCTCCATCTAGTTCTCAGCATTTGGCATGCACTGAGAAAGCACACGGCAGGCATTCAATAAAAAATGTCGACTGCGTGTCATCTGATTATGCCATTAAGGCATATAACAGCAAGCCAACTTCCCCACATAGCCTGCCTCAGTATCTTACTCTGAAATGGCATGAACAGAGACAGCAACTCAGCCTCATTCCAGATCTGTTAAGTCAAAGAGGCAGTAGATTAGATTAGGAATTTCCTGACAGACTTTCCATCATCTAAGCATTCAAAGCTAAAACTTAAGGCCACTTTAAGCCCTTATATGTTATGTCTGGCTCACTGAACCTTGCTAAATGTTTCTTAAAACTACAAATGGCCAACAGTTAAAAATAGAGAAATTACATAGAAGAAATTTCTAATCACTGGAGTTGCTCTGGGGCAACAAGCACGCTATCATGGTGGGCAACCTAGCAGAGGGTTTAAGTTAAAATTCCTCAATAAAAGTGTACTTGAATATATGTTAAGTTATAACTCAAAAAAATTATTGTGGGGATGGGTATGTGAGCAGAAAATTCTATAGACCACTGATTTGGGCTAAATAAACTCCAGCATGTAAATGCCTTTGCTGGGATATTATGTTTTCATTTTTATTCATTTAATAAAAATTTACTTCTATTGTGATTTTTCTTTGACAAACATTTATTCACTAGTTTTTTATTTCTTTTCATCAGGGAATAAAAAAAGGATACCAAAAATAGCATAAAAAGTATAAGTAAGGGCTTCCCTGGTGGCTCAGTGGTAAAGAATCCACCTGCCGATGCAGGAGACACAGGTTTGACCCCTGGTCTGGGAAGATCCCACATGCCACTGGGCAACTGAGCTCATGCGCCACAACTATTGAGCCCGTGCTCTAGAGCCCAGGAGTTGCAACTACTGAAGCCCCTGTGCCTAGGGTCCCATGCTCTGCAATGAGAGAAGTCACTATAATGAGAAGCCCTTGCACCACAACTAGAGAGTAGGGCCCCCCTCCCCCAGTCACCGCAAACAGAGAAAAGCCCACACAGCAACAAAGACCCAGAACAGCCAAAAGTAAATAAAGGAAAATCATAAATCAAATACAATTTTAAAAAGTATAGCTTAATGAAAATTTGTAAGATGAACACCTATATAACCAACACCCAGGTCAAGAAACGGAATTGTTCTTGGCCATTCAGAGGCCTCTATGTGCCTCATTCCTATTATAGCCTCTTCACTTCCCTAAAGAAATCATTATCCTGGGACTTCCTGGGTGGTCTAGTAGTTAGGAATCCACCTGCCGATGCAGGGGACACGGGTTTGATCCCATATGCCGCAAAGCAACTAAGTCGGGCACCACAACCACTGAAGCCTACATGGCCTAGAGCTCAGGCTCCACAGCAAGAGAAGCCACCACAATGAACAGCCCACACACCTCAATGAAGAGTAGCTCCCACCTGCCCTAACTAGAAAAAGCCCACACCCAGCAAAGACCCAGGGCAGCAAAAAAAACAAAAAACAAAAACCCCACAAATACACCATTACCTTGACTTCTATATTAATCACTTTCTTGCTTTTTAAAACAATTTTTATTCATTTCAGTATACATTCCTAAATACTTTTCATTTGGGGAGTGGGGAGGGGGCGGTGGGAATACCACACAGCTTGTGGGATCTTAGTTCCTCAGATCAGATCAGATCAGATCAGTCGCTCAGTCGTGTCCGACTCTTTGCGACCCCATGAACCGCAGCACGCCAGGCCTCCCTGTCCATCACCAGCTCCCGGAGGTCACCCAGACTCGCATCCATCGAGTCAGTGATGCCATCCAGCCATCTCATCCTCTGTCGTCCCCTTCTCCTCCTGCCCTCAATCCTTCCCAGCATCAGAGTCTTCTCCAATGAGTCAACTCTTCGCATGAGGTGGCCAAAATACTGGAGTTTCAGCTTTAGCATCATTCCTTCTAAAGAAATTCCAGGATTGATCTCCTTCAAAATGGACTGGTTGGATCTTCTTGCAGTCCAAGGGACTCTCAAGAGTCTTCTCCAACACCACAGTTCAAAAGCATCAATTCTTTGGCGCTCAGCCTTCTTCACAGTCCAGCTCTCACATCCATACATGACCACAGGAAAGACCATAGCCTTGACTAGGCGAACCTTTGTTGGCAAAGTAATGTCTCTGCTTTTGAATATGCTATCTAGGTTGGTCATAACTTTCCTTCCAAGGAGTAAGCGTCTTTTAATTTCATGGCTGCAGTCACCATCTGCAGTGATTTTGGAGCCCAGAAAAATAAAGTCTGACACTGTTTCCACTGTTTCCCCATCTATTTCCCATGCAGTGATGGGACCAGATGCCATGATCTTCGTTTTCTGAATGTTGAGCTTTAAGCCAACCTTTTCACTCTCCACTTTCACTTTCATCAAGAGGCTTTTTAGTTCCTCTTCACTTTCTGCCATAAGAGTGGTGTCATCTGCATATCTGAGGTTATTGATATTTCTCCCAGCAATCTTGATTCCAACTTCTGTTTCTTCCAGTCCAGCATTTCTCATGATGTACTCTACATATAAGTTAAATAAACATGGTGACAATATGCAGCCTTGACGTACTCCTTTTCCTATTTGGAACCAGTCTGTTGTTCCATGACCAGTTCTAACTGTTGCTTCCTGACCTGCATACAGATTTCTTAAGAGGCAGATCAGGTGGTCTGGTATTCCCATCTCTTTCAGAATTTTCCATAGTTTATTGTGATCCACACAGTCAAAGGCTTTGGCATAGTCAATAAAGCAGAAATAGATGTTTTTCTGGAACTCTCTTGCTTTTTCCATGATCCAGCGGATGTTGGCAATTTGATCTCTGGTTCCTCTGCCTTTTCTAAAACCAGCTTGAACATCAGGAATTTTACGGTTCACATATTGCTGAAGCCTGGCTTGGAGAATTTTGAGCATTACTTTACTAGCGTGTGAGATGAGTGCAATTGTTCGGTAGTTTGAGCACTCCTTGGCATTGCCTTTCTTTAGTTCCTCAACCAAGGATCAAACCCAGGCCTTCGGCATGGAGTCCCTAAACCACCGAACCGCCTCTGAATTCCTCCAGGGAATTCCCTACTAAATAGTTTTGCTTTGGTTAATATATCTTTTGGATTTTTTATACAATAGGTTACCCCCTGTCCATCCTTTCTTTTATCATCACAATGTATCCATTGAAGAACATAAGATCATTTCACTTACAGTTTCTGACAGTCTGGGTTTTGTGGATTGTATCCTCACAATGCAGTAGTATTACAATACACCTCTCCATCGTCTGTGCTACCTGCAAATTAAAGCTAGATCCCGAGGTCTGATCAGATTCAGGGTTGTTGTACTTGGCAAGACTCTAGGCACCGCCATGTTTCTCATCAGCATGCTCACGCCTTTCTTTTTGTAATGCAAATAACCAGTCGATGTTCAGTGTTTAGATTCATTAATTCATGAGGGGTGCTAAGTAATTATATTAAAACTCTGCAATTTCTTTTTTTAAAATGCCTTTTATTTTACCTATATTTTTGAAAGATATTTCCCTTGTGTATAGAATTCAAGGTTGGCAGGTTTTAATTCTTTAAGCACTTCAGAGATATCATTCTGTTACAGTCTAGCTCCCATCGTTTGATCATCAATCTTACTGCTATTTATTTACAGGTAACTTGTCCATTTTCTCAGGCTACTTTTAGGCTTTTTCTCATTATCTTTTGCTTTCAGTAGTTTGACTTATGATGTGTCTAAGTGTGTTGTATTTACTCTGCTTGTTTGAATCTGTATCGTTATATTTATTCTGAGTTTTTGAAACTGAAAATTGGCATATTTCATTTGTTCTGGAAACTTTCAGCTATTTCTTCATATATTACTTTTGCTTCACTTTCTCTTATCCTTGTGGGATTTCAATTTCATATGGGATATGTTAGATCATCCATGTCCCTCTTGTCTCTTACACTCTGGTTTAACTCTTTCCATTCTCCATTCTCATTGTCCTTCAGTTCAAATGTCTTCTACTGATCTGTCTTCGATTCACCAAACCTGTCCTTTCACAATTAAACCCAGCCAAAAATTTCTTAGTATTAGACATATTTTTCAGTTTTAGAATGTCTACTTGATTTTTTTCTAAGCAGATTCCAATTTTCTGTTGAAATTCTCCATCTTTTTATCCATTTTGTCCATCTTTTCTATTTTATCACATTTACAATATTTAAAGTTCCTGATTATTTGACTTCAATATCTAAATAATATTGTGGATTGGCTTCTTTTGATCCCTGACCACATTTTCCTGTTTTATAACTTTTTTATTGCATACTGGACATTGAGGATAAAGAGCCACAGTGACTGTTATGGATTGAACTGTGTCTCTTGCAAATTTATATGTCGATGCCCCAACCCCCCAAAGTGACTATTTGGAGACAGAGGCTTTAAGGAGATAATTAAGGTTAAACAAATTATAAGGATAGGACTCTAATCCAATAAGACTGGTGTTCTCGTAAGAGGAGGAAGGGACATTAGCAATGAGACATTAGCAAGAAAAGGCCATGTGAGAGCACAAAGAGAGGACAGTCATCAGCAAGCCCAGGAGAGAGGTCTCGGGAGAAATCAAACTTGCCAGAACCTTGATCTTGGACATCCAGAACTGTGAGAAAATACATTTCTGATGTTTAAATAACCCAGTCTGTGGGATTTTGTTATGGCAGCTGTAGCAGACTGATACAGAGATGAAAGTCATGTCTTCCATCTAGCATTTACCCATTTCACTTCTTTTCTCAGGAAGGTAAGGGGCTGATCATCCTCAATCCAATCAGGAGGGACCAGGTCAGGGCTGGATTGCTTCTTTAGTCAGACTAAGTCTACTTCTGGTTTCAAATCTCTCAAAGGCAAGGCCTATAGACTGCATGTTACAGGTTTCTTCCACTAATGGGAGTTTGTGTCCTACACACCAGGAGACTGCAAGAGACCACACTTTGCCTTTCTGGTCCAGCTCCATCCTCGAGTGTGGCCTCTTGGGCTTTTGATGGAGAGCCTGTGAAACCTCTGTTCTCTGCTTCTGTCCTTTGGAGGTTTTAAGCTTATCTCTTTGTCATCCTTTTCCAAGCAGGTTCAAAATGCCCTGTGGAGCAGACCCCTCCCACTAGAGGAACTCTGTCTCCTAAGCACTGTATACCATAGGCATTTCATTCTGCTTTCCAGTCTAGTCCCCTAACTCTCAATGCAGCCTCACAACCCAGCAAATGTACTACAGAGAAGACTGGTCTTGTGTTTGGGGTTCCTCTGAATCTAATATATCCTATCAACCCACGTGGTTGTTGAAAACTCTGATTTCTTTTGACCCTGGTAGAAGCTGTCTCCATGGCAGCTCCATCGACAACCTGGGCACAGATGCCGTCAAGAGAGAGCACAGCCAGACCTTCTGCTCAATTGGGAAGGTTCTTCCTTCTTCAGAACTTTAGTTCTTCTCACACACTATTACCACAGCTCTCTGACATCTTTAAAAAGGTGGCTTTTGTAATTTGAGTTTTGTACTTATTGCAGTGGGAACTTACTGCATCCTACGTGGACTCTTCTGCTGCTGCTGCTAAGTCACTTTAGTCGTGTCCGACTCTGTGCGACCCCATAGATGGCAGCCCACCAGGCTCCCCGGTCCCTGAGATTCTCCAGGCAAGAACACTAGAGTGGGTTGCCATTTCCTTCTCCAATGCATGGAAGTGGAAAGTGAAAGTGAAGTCGCTCAGTCGTGTCCGACTCTCTTAGCGATCCCATGGACTGCAGCCTACCAGGCTCCTCTGTCCATGGGATTTTCCAGGCAAGAGTACTGGAGTGGGGTGCCATGAAATATAACTATTTTTTAATAGAAATTTTACATCATTCCTTTTTCCTCTTTGAAATAACATTTCTACTTTACTTACCTTCCCCCAAATTTCAACACAATATATTTTAATAAAAATTCTATCAGATTCACCAACAAAACTATAAATACAAATTCAAAATTTTTTTTATTTGCTGTGACCATAAGGCTCCAAGTGTTACCATTTTGGTACTGTACAGGATTAGAGTTATCATCACAATTCTTTTGCTCAGTTGCTCAGTTGTGTCTGACTCTTTTGTGACCCCAAGGACTGTAGCCCACCAGGCTCCTTTGCCCATGGGACTTTCCAGGCAAGAATACTGGAATGGGTTGCCATTTCCTTCTCCAGGGAATTACAATTCTTACTGGAACACAACTGATCAAAACAGATATACTTTTAATGTTTTATAAAAACCAATTATTATAAAATAAAGAAGCAATTTATTGCATAAGAAGATAAGGGAGAAGGGAGGGGGCGGGTTGGGCTATAGCCCTATGATTAAAGAATTCTTCCGTTTTTTTTTTTTTTTGCCACCTTAAGAGATTTTTATACCTTAGGGGCAATGCACCGTGCCAACGTTCAAGTGGTTAGATATTTGTGGAATATTTCTGATTTTCTGGTATTTTTTGTTTGTCTGTTTGTTTCTTTTTCTGTAAAGTGGGAGAAGGACAATTGGGAAAGGGAGGTGGGAAGAGACAATACCTATGGAATTTAAGAATCTACAAATGGATTCCTTTAAACTAACTGTGCCTGTACAATCCTTGGAGGGTCCAGGCACCCATTTCCCAGTTTCAGTACTGGAGTCCTATATCAGTTCTGAGGGTCCCTGCCAACCCAGAGATTGCATAATCATCTACATATAAAGGCAGCCTAACAGTGGCCCATACCCTAAGCCAGTACAGAAAGCAGCAGGGGGAAAAAAATCTACAGTATTACTGTTAATTCTTCCCCCTTCTCTCAATACAAACATGAAAAAGATTCCAGAGAACAGTCCTGGGAGAGGGAAATTATCCACCTTCCATTTTAAAAGTCACATAGACTTAATAATAAAAAGTTTTCAAGATCATGTAAAAGATACAATTAAGCCCAAAGTTTATTTCTTAGCTAATCAATCTAGGATGTATGGGGGTGGGAGACTTAATACAGGACTAATTCTAGAGATAGAACATCATTTTTTGTTCAGATAGACTGTTGCTGTCCCATCTGGTTGTATGTCAAAGGTAAGATGCTTCGTTCACACTTTCCAAATTCCAGAAGGGGAAAAAGGCCTTTTGTAACTTGTTTAGTAACCAGAGCATAGCAATAGGATAGTTTTTCCAAAAGTAAGCCTCATCAAGTTCTGAAAGGCAGATGTTTGGTAACAATATTGTTAATTCAGCAATAGGCAAGCCAACAACTTTCCTCAACTCTAAGCCCTAGACACATTTGTGTAATATTATCAGCACAGTCCTCTATTCCTTTCCTACCATTTTCCAGTTTGATGCCATGTATCACCTGGAGCAGATGGCTGTATTGAACTGTCCTGAGAATAAAAAATAGGCATTTTTCTACCAGTAGGAAGCCACCAATGAAACACTCATCTGAGCACGTGAGGACACTGGTATCAAGAATGATCCATGCTGCCTGAAAGCTCAGATAGCCTAGATCCAAACTTATAGAAAGCTTTCTCAGAATACATCTAGAGCAAATGCAGAAATATTTCTTCCTAATTTCTCTCAGCCAAAATGAAGAGGAGGCGCTCTAAGAAGTCTAAAGAAAAGTTCTTAGGAGAAAAAAATCTGAGCATGATTATGTCAGATAAGGGTATGTATGAAGGTTATAGCTAAATCTGGCTTCTAATTTTTATTTTAAAGTTTACTTTGGTCACTCTCTAATAAACTTGTTATATTAAAGGAGAAATATATTCCTCTGTTTCTACAGATCTGCCCTTTCAGGGCACAGCACACAGAAAGTCAATAGCGCCAACATTAGCAGCAGGTTCATACTAAGGATATGCTCACCTGCTTCTGGATCTGCAGGAATTCTCCACATGTACAGGTTGAAGTCATCAGAGCCTGAAAGGATATACTGTTGAAACAAAAAAAATATGTATTTATTACTTATGTACTGATTGATAATATATGTATCTACCTATCTATATAGGAAAAGATTTTTTAAAAATAAACAAGATAAGTGAACATATAGTCATAAGGCACAGCACAGCACTCTCTTAAAAGTATCTACAAATCAGAAGACTAGTTGGTTGAAACTTAGCAACAAACTACCAAACTGATTTAAAAATGGGCAAAGGATTTGAATAGATATTTCTCCAGAAAAAGTATAAAAATGGCCAATAACATGGAAAAATGCTTAACATCACGAATCATTAGGGAAATTACAATGAAAACCACAATGAAGTACCACTTCACACCAAAGGCAAACAAGCAGAAAACAAGTGTTCGTATGTGGAGAAACTGGATCCCCTGTGCACTGTTGGTGGGGCTATGTAATGGTGCAGTCATTGTGGAACAGAAAATGGAGGCTCCTCAAAAAGTTCAACATAGAACTACCATATAACCCAGAAATCCCACTCCTAGGTATATAACAAAAACTGAAAGCAGGAATTCAAGATACCAGTACACTAATGTTCATAGTATAAAGCTCACAACAGCCAAAAAGCGGAGATGACCTAAATGTACATCAATGGATGAGGAGACAAATAAAATGTGGTATATACATCCATACAGTGGAATATTCTTTAGCCTTAAAAAGAACATTCTGACACGTGCTACAACATGAGTGAAAATTAAAGACATTTTGCTAAATGAAATAAACCAGATACAAAAGACAGCTGTTGTATGAGGAACAGAGAGTAGTCAAATTCACAGAGACAGAAAGCAGAATGGTAGTTGCCAAGGATGGAGAGGGAAGAGAAATGGGGTGCTACTGTTTAATGAGTATCAAGTTTCAGTCTAGATAGATGAAAAGGTTCTGGAGATGGACAGCTGTGATGGTTACACAACAATGTGAATATACTTAATGCCACAAAACTGCAAACTTTAGATGGCTACAGTGTTAAGTTTTGTATTATATATACGTTATACCACATTTTTTCCAAAAAAATTAAAATTTAGGAGCTTCCCAGAGACCTTTTATGCGAGCCCAAGCATCCTGAACTTGCCTGTTGTCATCTGACATCATTGAGTCAATCCAGCTATGAGTTAGCGCCCCTTTTATGGGGTGGCTTCAAACTGCCTGATCTCAAAAAGACAGGACACTAAGCCAGATCTACTCTAATTAGAACTCATAAGAGCATTGTCTAACACTGTCTAATTAATGGCAACCAGTGAGCAATTCTATGAGTTCACTTATTTCCAAAGATTAACAAAGTGCTCTACCTTATGTTTAGCTCAGCATTACTTCCTGCCTTTTGGTCCCATCTGCTTATTTACCTAGAAAAATAAAGGCCTACAGTTTTCTAATGAAAATTTCTGACTTAAAAATGACACTATGAACATCCAAAAAAGGTAAAAGTCCAATATAGCACAACCTCATGCCTAATAAAAATACGTTATTAAATACATTATAATCATTAAAAATCAATTTACCAGTCTTCAAAACACTAGTAGTGACAGATAAAGGAGATAAAGAAACTTGTATTCAAAGATGAAGAAAATGTTATCCATGGGGACTAGGTGATTTGGCCCAGGGCACAGTGGAAAAGAAGTGGGTTGTTTCCTCATCTGGTTGCTCGTTGCTCTGGTCTGAATGTTTGTGTCCCCTCAAATTCACATGTTCAAATCCTAATGCCCAATGTGGTAATATTAGAAGATGGGGCCTTTGGGAAATGATTGTATCTTGAGGGTAGAGCCCTCATAAATGGGATTAGCACTCTTATAAAAGAGACCCTACAGAGCTCCCCAGCCCCTTCCACCAAGTGAAGAAACAGTGAAGTCAGCTGGCTGCAACCATGAAGACAGCTTATACCACAATCCAATCAGGTTGGCACCCTGACCTTGGACTTCCAGCCTCCATAAATGTTAGAAAGAAATTACTGAAATTATAAGAATCATAAGTCATCCAGTCTGTGGTATTTTGTTATGGCAACCAGAAGAGGCTAAGGCTCCTTTAGTTCTAGGATTCTATGATTACCCTGTGAAGGAATGATGGAGGCCAGATCAGGGCTGAAAGTCCCTAAACTGCTGGCCCATGGTTACTTGACAAGTCACTACTTAAGTATGTTCAAAATAAAGAAACTCAGTCTAGTCCTACTACATTTCAATTAAGAAGTTTCCTCAACAACAAAACCCAAAGATTTTTAAAACGGGCAAAGTACTTGAACAGACATTCTTCAAAGAAGAAACATATAATGGCCATATACAAATGGCCAATAAGCACATAAAAAGCAGCTCAACATCACTCATCATTAAGGAAAGGCATATCAAAACCACAATGAGACACTGTCTCACACTCATTAGGATGACTACTATCAAAAAATAGAAAACAGTTCCTCAAAAAATTAAGAATAAAATTACTACATGAGTCATCAATTCCACCTCTGGATATATATCTAAAAGAACTGAATACAGGATCTCTTAGAGACATTTATATAACAATGTTCACAGCACTTTTATTTATAACAACCAAAGAAGCAACCCAAGTGCCCATCATCAGATGAATGTATAAACAAAATGTGGTGTATATACATGATGGAATATAATTCAGATTTCAAAAGGAAGGAAATACTGACATGAGCTACAACACGGATGTATCCTGAACATTGTGTGTTCATGACAAAAAGGCAAATACTGTATGCTGCCACTTAGGAGGTTAATAGAATAACTGAGTAGTCAAATTCATAGAGACAGAAAGTAGAATGCTGCTTTACCAAGAGGGGGGCAGGGGAGTTGGGAGATAGTGTTAACTGGGTACAGTTTCAGTTTTATAAGATGAAAAACTTTTAGAGGCAGATGCTGGTGATGGTTACAGACCAATGTTAATGTACGTATCACCACAATACTATACACTTACAATTTTTCCTTTAAAAATAAAAGAAAAAAAGAGAAGATGAATCCTCCTTGTCTTGATTTAAGGTCCATTCACTAACTCCCTGCAGTTTATGATACTATCTTATTTGAAGTTAAGAAGCTGGAATTCAGGAGTCCAAGGCTTTCCTCTCACAGCCTGTTTGGCTAAACTACCTAGTAGTTAGGGGGAAAATTCACTAATTACACAAGAGCCAAGCACTTACATGCCAGGCACTCTGATGTTTTACAAAGAAATCTAAGGTAATATCCAGATTCCCAAGGAGCTTACTTACTTAATGTAAGTTTTAAGTAGAAAACTTACATGTAGGTACACAACTACCATGTCATGAAGTAGACATCACTAGGTGCTGTTATGAGAAATAAGGTGCCTGGTGAGTCACAGAGGTCAAGGCAAGACAGATTTGAGCCCTGAGCCACCCCCAGGTAAAGCTGTGGTAGAAAAAGGCTAAAGCAAAGAGCAGATAAAGCTATGGTACTCATGTAGTTTTCGCAGAAAGCAGAAGCATGGGTAACTCACTCCTTCATACCCGGCTCATGTCTTTCAGGCCTTAAAGCTCAGTGTACCTGATCGCCAAGTGCCAGTATTTATATCTCTTAGTCAAAAGTCTTCTCCAAGGCCCAGGAGGCTGCAGGCTGCTCTAGGGAATGAACCTCCTTGGGAGCAGAGCAGATTCCTACAATGATTAAAGGAAGCTGGCACATCAATATTCAACCTGCTTTGTTCCCAGGTAGAAAAGCCTTAAGTGTGCATCCTAAAGGATTTCCTGGTGGCTCAGTGGTGCTAAAGAATCCACCTACTAATGCAGAAGCAGTAGATGTGGGTTCGATCCCTGGGTTGGGAAGATCCCCTGGAGGAGGAAATGGCAACCACTCCAGTATTCTTGCCTGGAAAATGCCACGGACAGAAGCGCCTGGCAGGCTACAGCCCACAGGGTTGCAAGAGTCAGACACAAGCGAGTATGCACACATCTCATGTGTTCTATACCCCTTCTCCTCAGGATCAAACTTCATCTGGCCACAGTCATAGTTGGCTCACTAAATCATCCTTCCTTTCCCTGTTTCTCTTTTCCACTCCTGTGATATTTCCTGCATTTCCAAATAAACTACTTGTATCTGAAATCTGAACCCAAATTAAGACACACAGCGGAGGGGGGACAGAACACAATAGAACTGTGCACTAATAATTTTTATATAAAATACACGTATTACTCAACAGCTCATCATTTCATGTTCTGTGTTTAAAGGAGGCTATAAAACTTCATACAGATAATTCCCTCTACCCTGTGCCCACCTCCATACTTTTCCCAAACTAAACAAACAAAAAATAAATATTAAAAAAGGAGTGAGCTGAGGCTGGGGTTTGCAGAGGTTTTACTATTAATACATCACTGTGAAGGATCAGAGCTTCCCTCCTCTGTTCAACTATTCACCAGGGAAAGCCATGACAAGTTCAAGGGGACTCCCAGACAGAATGCTGACTCAGAAGAGTGCCTTAGAAGGAAGAAAACTCCCGCAGAGCTAAGGCCTCTCGGCTTTAATATGACAGCTCCAGAAATACAGAGAAAATGAGTACAACGTACAGGCTTTCTCTTAGGGATAAGGGCAATTCCCGACCCTTTCTTCCTCTTGCAACCACAAGGGAACAGTTCAGGATGATTTCCAAGGAGGGGGTCTTGACCCACTGCCGTCTAGTCAGACCGTTTAAGTGTTCACACACACTAGAATCACATAACTGCCCTGAGGAATTCATTTATGGCATGTCTTGCTTGTCTGCTGGGCCCCTTCCAACATTAAAAGTTGGCTGCCTGGGATACTGCTGACTGTGGGAGAGTAAAATAAAAATGAGTTCATCCATGTATTCATTAAACAAATATTTATTGAACGTCTACTATGTGTTGGGCACTGTCCCAGGGAAAGGAGCACAGCACTGATCAAAAAAGACCCTGTCCCTACCTTCATATGAGTTACATTTTATTGGGTGGGAAGAGGAAAAGAATTTTATGCATATATACTGGAGAGTGAATAGGGGAAAAAAAAGTTTAAATATATATATATATATATGTAATATGTCCAGTAACAGTTTTACAGAGAAAAATTAAACAGCAGCTTAGAGTACATAGGAAGTGCTGGGGGCGGTTAGTTCCATTTTATGTAGGGTGGTCACAGAAGGCCTCTCTGATAAAATGGCATTTTGAGCAGAGCCCTGAAGGAAATGAGGGAGCAAGTTACATGGATATCTGGGAGAGGAACATTCTAGGAGAAAGACTAGAGCCCTGGGCTATTTTAAAATACAAGGAAGCCAAAAGAGATCTGTTTCTTCTCTTCTCCAATCCTCCCTTACTTTGTCTCTTTCTTTCTTTCTCTTCCTCCCATCCTCTTTCCCTTTCTTTCTCTGTTTAAAGCTTTGCAAAAATAAGCATCATTTCAAGTGGGCTGAGTCCAGAGATACATTTAACATCATCATAGCAGTTGGAAAGATCCTTCTCCTCCTAGGTTGAGGGAAGTTGAAGCCTCTGAGGGGTGAGTGACAAATTAAAAACTCACTTCCCATGAGTGTCTCACCTTGTATCCTAACACAGACATAGGGCAGGGTTCCAAAGGAGAAAGAATGTTTTAGGGAATCCGTTTTTTTGGGCAATAGAAGCCCCACTTGCTAAAATGCTGAGGTATGGGGGGGTGGGGGAGGTGGGAAACCCACAGGCTACTTTAGATCAGCGAGTAGAAGACATACCCAGTTTTAACTTGGCTTTGTGGGTTAAGATAGGTGATACCAATGCAAAAATGAGCATAAGTTCTTGTGTGGATGCACACCATCCATGATCCTTCTAGCTGGCCACAAAGCTTAAAGGTTGGCTACACTTTAACCTCATCTCTTCCTTTTCATTCATTTCATATCCCAAGAGGAAAGCCTGTTTACTGATCTTGATGTAACCCAGTCATCTTAAGCAGAGTTAACCTGAGGCCAGTGCATTTTATCTAACTCACTGTCAGTATGGAGATACTAAGTTGTTCAAGCATACAAGAGCAACAGTTGTTCCTCTTAATAGGTCCAAGAACCACCAGCATGACCGCTGCCACCACCAGCCACCCCACCCAAATCACCATATTAGCACTCTGTCACTATTTTATTCACCCATATGTCCTCTGTCAATCTATTAACCTTTAGAGAAAACAGGCACTCACAAAATACTCCCTCTTCTGGTAGACTGCCATAATGCCCTCCAACAACTCCTGCCTCTTCTTCATCTTTTAGCATTCTCAAACTGAGCATGCTCTCAAGAAAGACTTTTTTCTACATGCAAAGGCATTTTGCTAGCTGGACTCCCAGAGAGGCCCATGCCTCTAAATATAAAGATCACCATTGTAGAGTGACCTAAGTCACAAGTAATTGTTAATAACTTGAAAGTTCAAGATCAGATCAGATCAGATCAGTCGCTCAGTCGTGTCCGACTCTTTGCGACCCCATGAACTGCAGCACGCCAGGCCTCCCTGTCCATCACCAGCTCCCGGAGGTCACCCAGATTCACACCCATCAAGTCAGTGATGCCATCCAGCCATCTCATCCTCTGTCGTCCCCTTCTCCTCCTGCCCTCAATCCTTCCCAGCATCAGAGTCTTCTCCAATGAGTCAACTCTTCGCATGAGGTGGCCAAAATACTGGAGTTTCAGCGTTAGCATCATTCCTTCTAAAGAAATTCCAGGATTAATCTCCTTCAGAATGGACTGGTTGGATCTTCTTGCAGTCCAAGGGACTCTCAAGAGTCTTCTCCAACACCACAGTTCAAAAGCATCAATTCTTCGGCGCTCAGCCTTCTTCACAGTCCAGCTCTCACATCCATATATGACCACAGGAAAGACCATAGCCTTGACTAGGCAAACCTTTGTTGGTAAAGTAATGTCTCTGCTTTTGAAAGTTCAAAGAAGGATCTAAATATGGCCTGCCACGGCAAAAATGCCTACTAAATAGAAGCTTACTGGGAAAAAAATTATTTATTAGCCATCTTCAAGCAAAGCAATAGTTTCTTTTTCCCTAACATCTTTATTTAAGCCTTAATGGTATCAAAAACAAACTTCTGGTGACCAAAGGGGCAATGTAGAGGGAGGGATAAATCAGAAGCCTGGGATGAACATTCACACACCACTATTTTATAAGACAGAGAATCAACAAGGACCTCCTGTATAGCACAGGGAACTCCACTCAATATTGTGTGACAACCTATATGAGAAGAGAATCTAAAAAAGAGTGAATATATGTACAGGCATAACTGAATCACTTTGCTGTACCCCTGAAACTACTACAACATTGTAAATCAACTATACTTCAATAAAATTAAAAAAAAAAGAAAATGCATCAGCAAAAAATTTAAAAATAAATAAACCTTAATGGTTAAACAAACCAAATAAAGGGACAAATTTGGAATGTAGATAACTCCCTATCAATTATATTTTAAGGCCTCACTGGGTTTAGAAACAAACAAACAAAAAAAGTCCCCCTATTCACACCCACCAAAATCTATATTAAAAAGAGGAAAAAGTTCTAGAAGGCAGGAGGAACAGGCCATCTACCTGATACACTCCAAAAATAACCCAGAATATGTCTTAGGTTCTTTACTAACACAGAAATCTCTTTCTGCTCAATTTCTCTGCCCTACCTCTCTCTCAAAGTGTGTACACACACACACACACGATGTGTAAGCGTAAAGTGTGTGCATATGTGTGTTTGCACAGTATTTGATATTCCCCAGTATCTGCTAATGGAGAAAGAAACATCAGTCAGCTACTATTCACTGAGTACTGATCAATTTACACAGTTCTAAGGTTCTTCCCATAATAACTGATTAATTATTTCTCCAGTAAATGGCATCCCTGTCCAATTAACTGTATTGACTAGGACAGAAAAACCAGATGGCTCTCTGGCCTGGATCAGCGAGAGCAGAGAAACTGCTACTAACATTTAAATCAAATACAGTTCTCATTTCTCCCTGACCTTTGTCAGAAGGGGAAAAAATGTGACTGAACAATTCTGTGATGTGCTCTCTATGAGATTATTTTCAGTAAAAGGATTACCTATTGGTATATAATATACCTTTGATCATATTTATACTGGGAGAAGGCAATGGCACCCCACTCCAGTACTTTTGCCTGGAAAATCCCATGGATAGAGGAGCCTGGTAGGCTGCAGTCCATGGGGTCGCGAAGAGTCGGACACGACTGAGCGACTTCACTTTCACTTTTCACTTTCATGCATTGGAGAAAGAAATGGCAACCAACTCCAGTGTTCTTGCCTGGAGAATCCAAGGGACGGGGGAGCCTGGTGGCTGCGGTCTATGGGGTCACACTGAGTAGGACACGACTGAAGTGACTTAGCATAGCATAGCATATTTATACTGAGTGCCTGCCACAAATACCATCCAAAGAAAACAAGAAAAATTTTCTTTGGAAATGGCCAAAGCCATAGGTTTATTTGATTTTATTTGGTAAGAGAAAATGGAGGTCTGTTGGCTCCCAATAAAAGCAAACAAATATGCATACTCATAAGATTAACACTATTTTTTGCATGTGAAGTGATATGATTTTTGCTTCTTTGGATCATTTGCCATGTCAGCTCCACTAGGCTCCTGGAATTCTTTGGTTTATTAAAGTAACTAACGTTTGTAGGTTCTGAGTAGGAAAAATTCTATTAACAAAGAAACATTCCATAAAGACAGCCAATAATTGTGAAACAATCAGTAGGAAAGAAATTTTTTAAAAAGCTCTAAATCTCTAACAGCTGCTTGTAACAAAGTAGCTTGCATTACTTAAAGATGAATCTTTGGCAAAACTCTTTGGGAAACCTGGGCAAGAAGAGGCGTCATCAACCAAATGGCCTTCAGCAATCAATTTCTCTTCTGTGGTAAAGCTACTTAACGTAAACTCTACAAGGAGCATAGGGCAAGTAGGCAGGTTATACTCTGCTCCCGTCATTAGTATCTACCAGGGATTTCCAAGTGGAGCCCAGACTCCTAGTCAGGAACTATACATTAAAGGAACACTACCATGCTGCGTTAGCAGATCAGATCAATCCTATTTGTTCCTAAGAAGAAATCAGGTCACCTAGTGTTCCTTTTCAGTTTAACAATTAAAAACTAGACCGTATCTAGTAGATCTGCATACACCCCAAAACCTTTAAGCTTTCTAAGTTCTACATCAGCAAATGAACCAAAAGATGGTTTGATACTTGAGTTAAATCTTAACTCAGGAATGCTAATACTTGAAACCCCTAGTTTTCAGGAATTCCATAAACCCCTTAACATTATATGCAAAACTGTGTGCATATGTACATTTTTTTGAAATGAGTGTTCAAAGCTTTTAGACTTTCAAAGAGGCTCAGGATTAGACAAGAACTATAAATGGCTGATTTAATAAGTTATTTACATGCTACCTTCTCTTTACAGAATAAAGTTTCCTAAAATATTCACCTAAAAAATACATACAACAAGGAATTCCTCAGCCACAATATTCTGTGTTCAGCTCTTTCTCCTCAGCCCATGGAAGAGGCTATCACCACTTGACCTGACAACACAGGTGGCAGCATGCCTAGGAGGAAGCAGGCACATCACAGGCAAGGGGCTGAGTCTAGTCCTGGTTCAGCTACTGACTGGATCTGCAGTTTCAGACCACTCTAGACCTTAGTGTCATATGCGGATCGAACCTGTCCAACCACACCCAAAGGTCGCTGGGAGGATTAGTATGACATGAAAGCACTTTAGAAGCTAAAGTGCCAAAAATGTGTGTGTGCGTGCTCAGTTGCTCAGTCGTGTACCACTCTTTGCAACTCCATGGACTACAGCCCACCAGGTCCCTCTGTCCACAGAATGTTTCAGGCAAGAATACTGGAGTGGGTTCTCATTTCCTCGTCTAGGGGCTCTTCCCGACCCAGGGACTGAATCTGCATCTCCTGCATTGGCAGGCAGGTTCTTTACTGCTGTGCCACCTGGAAAGCCCAAAGGGCTAAAAATATGTGACATAAAAATAAGGAAAGAAGAAGAAAAAGCTAACACAAAACAAGTCAAAGGAGACAGAACTCAAGAGTTGAATCTCCCCTGTTAAAAGGGTGCCTTTATTTCAACTGAAGGGGAACATATGGCACCCTAGGCCCCCAAGTGAGCTTAATCAGTTTTTATTGTTGTTGTTGTTTAGTCGCTCAGTCGTGTCTGTTTGCAACCCCTGCAACAGGCTAGGCTTCCCTGTCCTTCACTGCATGGAATTATTAGGGAAAAAGAAAAAAGCAAAGCTATAACTTTCTAGGTTGCTTTACTGGCCTGGATCGCACTTCCTGACAAATTCCTATACCTCTGCTATGCCCATACAATGTCAACACAGAAAGGTTGAGTGTTGATATAACGTGTGAGGCCAAGCCAGGTATACAAGGCTATTTTGTTGGCTTCACAGGGTACAAGTCAGGAGATGAGATATGGTGATTTAATTATCATGATTTTAGGGGTTCTGCCATCTACCAAGTTTAAAAGAAAGACCTGTGTAAATGATACCAATGTTCAGACACTCAAGGGCTCAGCCCTTTCAAGAAAACTTTATTCCCTCTCCTACTTTCAGCAAGATGTAGTGACTATTAGGCCAGGTGTTAAATGAGACTAAAGCAAGAGAAGAATTTTAAATTACCACAGTCTATCTCCAAGCCACACAAACCCATTAGCCTGAAAGACTTATTTCCCAGAAGCCTGAGCTCCTCCGCTGGACTTGAGCAATCTAGGGCAAGAGCCATTTAAGGAATTGTGAAAGAAAAGGAACAAAAGCCGAGTGTTGTCTTAAAAGTGAGTGCCAGAAAAGCTAGCAGGTGGAAAACTGGCCTTCTTTTTTAACCCTGTTAAGAGACTGACTCACTAAGTACACAGAGGAGAGTATGAAGCTTGGGAGACAGAATGTACCTAGTCAGGCTTCAGGGAGAAAAGGAAAAACAAACAAACAAAAATCCAAGTATGATATACAAGGAGGAGAATCCTTTAGATTTAGGCAGCCTCCAGAGGAAGGAATGCTATTTGCTGTTTTACTGAAAGAGTCCTCATTATATCCCAAGACTGGAAGGCAAGCTGCCTTAAAAAAAAAAAAAAAAAAAGGCTTTATTTGGGGCTAATTGTTCCTGTTGATACCCAACCAATCTGATGTCACTTATGTCACCTTATCTGATAACAGACGTTATCAAATTTGAATAAGATTGTGCTTAATCACTCAGTTGTGTCTAGCTCTTTGCAACCCCATGGACTGTAGCCCACCAGGCTCTTCTGTCCATGGGGATTCTCCAGGAAAGAATACCGGAGCAGGTAGCCATGCCCTCCTCCAGGGGATCTTCCCAACCCAGGGATTGAAATCAGGTCTCCCGCACTTCAGGCAGATTCTTCACCATCTGAGCCACCAGGGAAGCCCTATATTATTATTATATGTAGCAATAAATAAATTGTTTATCTGTAGCCAAAAGTGGGGGTGACAGAGTGTATACAAGGCTTTGAATGAATGTCTCAAAGAGGATACAAACTGGCAATCATGTTAATGTGTCTACCACAGCATCTGGCACACAGTAGATGCTCAGTAAATATCTGTCTTTTTATTTTATAAGATGGAAGGGGGAAAGGGCATGAAGTTAGGACAGGTTCAGTAGGAAACAAGAAAAATGGATGTTTTCCTGCTGAAGCAGAGGTTTGAAACTTGTGGCTCGAGAACAGAACAGATGCACCTGTTCATTTAATTCATACAATGAAGTATGAATTTGCTGCAATACTTAAAATTCAAGAAACTTCTTATCAGTTAGTCAGTCAGTTCAGTCACTCAGTCGTGTCCAACTCTGAGATCCCATGGATTGCAGCACGCCAGACCGCCCTATCTATCACTAACTCCGGGAGTTTACTCCAACTCATGTCCATTGAGTTGGTGATGCCATCCAACCATCTCATCCTCTGTCGTCACCTTCTCCTCCCTCCTTCAATCTTTCCCAGCATCAGGGTCTTTTCCCGTGAGTCAGTTCTTCGCATCAGGTGGTCAAAATATTGGAGTTCAGCTTCAGCATCAGTCTTTTCAGTGAATATTCAGGACTGATTTCCTTTAAGATGGACTGGTTGGATCTGCTTGGAGTCCAAGGGACTCTCAAGAGTCTTCTCCAACACCACAGTTCAAAAGCATCAATTCTTCGGCACTCAACTTTCTTTATAGTCCAACTCTCACATCCATACACGACTACTGGAAAAACCAGAGCTTTGACTAGACAGAAAAAGAAAGATATACCCATTTGAATGCAGAGTTCCAAAGAATAGCAAGGAGAGATAAGAAAGCCTTTTTCAGTGATCAATGCAAAGAAATAGAGGAAAACAATAGAATGGGAAAAGACTAAAGATCTCTTCAAGAAAATTAGAGATACCAAGGGAAACATTTCATGCAAAGATGGGCACAATAAAGGACAGAAATGTCACATAACAAATCTTTATTTCTGGTTTCTCTTGGAAAAAACCAAAGGCCCTCTTGGCCACAATAGGCTGAAGCTGAGTCAAAGCTTCATTTACATGGCATTCACTTAGATTTAGGGAGGGTAAATCTAAGTGATGGCTATAGTCCCCACCACTCACTATTGCTTACTTCTAGCCCAACTCATTCGTCTTTGCTGCCTGCTTTGCTTCTGTTGGCATTAAATTGTGACCTTCTATACAACGAAAAGGAGCCTCTATTGAGAACTCAAAATCAATAGCCCTACTCAAACTTGTATGTCTTGTTTTAACTCTCTAAGCCTGTTTTCTCATCTGTAAAAGGCCCTCCTAGGGATTGAACAAAATCTCTAAAAGCTCTATAATTAGAACTGATCCACAATGGTAGCAATGAGCATGCAGAAGACACAAAACACTATTCAGTTTTACACTTTATTCCAAGTCCAAGATCTTGAAATGTTAGTTTCATTCTGGGCCTAATGAATTACCTAGTGAACCTAGGATAGTCTAACAAGAAATGCAGACTCTCTTGCATAATGTTTTGATTTGGCTGGACTGCGTAATCTCATTGTAATGAAAAGCCAGAAGACTGTCTCAGATAGATAAGTCACTCACTGCCTTTCCTGACCATGTTCATTCCTATTATGGAAATTCTCAGATTCCTCTCTGGGATGGTTACTTACCCAGCCTATGACTAAATGAAGAGTTGCAGAGCACAGAGCTTCAGGCTGTGGGCGTTCTCAAAGTATACAAGAACAAGATCAAATGTAAAGACCTGATACAAGGAAAGAGTAGGCTTTGGAATTTGAAAGCAGCTAAAAAGATCCTGTTCAAACTAGTCAAAGAGAATCAGTCTTACAGATCATACAGTAACCATGGCAGTTGCTGCTTCAGCCCAAAGTGTGTAAAGGCAGAGCCCATAAATCACCTTTGAGAGACATGTTTCAGAAATGAGACAATAATTTTGGTCTCCTCTGTAACACTTAGAAGTATAAGCTCAGCTGATTAGTTTCACTGAAAATCCATTATTTAATCATCCTCCTAAAGCTCCTGGAAGTTGAGCAAGAAAACAGGTATTATCAGTCCTGACTTACAGTTAGACAAGCCTTAGGCCCAGAAAGCTAAAAACCACACACTGACTAAAATACTTAAGATTCACTTCAACAAATATTTATTGTGCTCTCAGTACACCAGGCACTGGAGACAAGATAATGATGAATTAGCTACATTTCTTGGTCCCTAAGGGGTGAAGAAAACAGCCACACATAAATCTCTGTACATCTCATTCCCTAGGTTATATACTCTGATAATCTATATGGGGAATATAAACAGACTTCAACTCTGAAATGGATCTGAAGTTAAGCCTCAGTGACTTCCCACCCTTCTTTATCCATGGCAAACCACTTAGCCCATCCAAAAACAGTCTAGTTTGTGAGAAAGGATACATTACCCACAAACTCTTCCCATATCTGAATAGAGAAAATCAAAAGCCTTCCCATGTTTTTAATCATTATATATAACCTGAAAGGCAAAAGGCACTGCATCCTGTCAATGTAGAAAACCAGGATCACCACAAAATAACTCATGTGGTTCTGACTATACACTTGACCCAGGAATTGAACCGGGGTCTCCTGCATTGCAGGCAGATTCTTTACCAACTAAGCTATCAGGGAAGCCCACTTGTCCCTACGTATCTCATAACTCTAACTTAGGGCACAAGTTCTCACCTGGGGCAATTCTCCACCCAGGAGATAAACCGGCAATGTCTGGAGACATTTTTGGTTGTTTTGGGGAAAGTTGGGAGAGATGATACTGGCATCTAGTGGAGAGAGGCCAGGAATGCTGCTAACTATCCTAGAATGCATAGGACAGCCCCTCACAGTGAAGAATTATCTGACCAAAATGTGGACAGTGCCAAGCTGGAGAAATCATGGCCTAGGTGCTCTTACATCTCGGTTAGAAGCCTTTGTTCTCCATCTTTCAAGGACTCCATGCAGACAGGTTCCGGCTGCTAACACAGGAACCGACAGAAAACACAGCATCCATTCCCCTTCACCTCTTTTCTCTTTCTCCTCAGGCCCTGTGTCTCCAGTAATAAAACCTAATAAACCACTTCATGAAGTAGTGCCTGCTCTTTATTGCTCAATGAAATAAAATTCACATGCATAAGAGGTTGATGGAAGATGGAAAATCAACAAAAGCAAGGAAGAAAGGTAGAGAGAGAGGGAGGAGGCACTTGGTTGTCATTTTCGCAGCTAAATGAAACTAAATCAACCATCTGCAGAGCAGAAAGCTACGTGTTCTATCAAGAGTCAGTTCATCTCTAGAAACTGCTTCTTTCCGCCCAAGAAACAAACTGCCTAATAAAAACTAAGTCTATCAAGAATGGTGGTCTCTCAAGGGAAATTTATCACTTATATAACTGAGGCCACCTAGTGGTTTTAAGTAAAGATTGCAGCTAAGTAGGCCCTGATTCGAATATAAATTCTGAATTTAGACATATATTCTCTATTTACAAAAGGGGAAATCCCTAGTCTGGACAACTTAGAAGATATTCTCAGCTTCTTTAACAAGCAACTCTAGTTAAAAAGCTTTATTGTGTTCCTACTACATATGCTAATCCTTAAGCTATGATGTTGGAGAGCCTCCAGCAACCTCAGCTAGGGAGAAAAATCCTAGCTACTGCTTTCAAAAAAATAGGATCTTCACAAGTTCTCAAATAACTATTTCTTTTATGCCCCTTGCCCACAAATAACTTTAAAGCAGTGGCATACAGTATGTGAGAATTATATGTAAAAATCTGACACAGCTGATGGATCCAAAGAGAACACAAAGAATTAGTAAGAAACTAAAGTTTCTTTTCCCAATCTATATGTGCAACAGCAATAAGATTTGTTGTATTTCAGAAGAAGAAGAAAAAAACATTATTTGATCAATCTTCCTTTATATTTGTCTTTGCTAAAACTTGGTTACTCAGACCAGTCCAACCAGTCCATTCAATGACACTCACTTCAGCACTTCTATGGCCAAGATTGACAAGGTACTGGTATGTTTTTAAACTGCCAGTTCAAGGCAACATCAGTATTTCAACTCCCAGTAGGACTGTGAAAAGGCAGGAAACTTCACAGCTTCGGTTCTCCTTCCCAGTTGTGGTGCTGGCAACATAAAGGAAGAGAGTCAGCATCTGGCTTCCTCTCAAAGTTGCACAGCGCATTTCACCCAAAAAGGCCATTCAGGATGTGTGTCTCTTAGCTGGTACCCACAGTGTTTCACTGATACCAAAAAAAAAAAAAAAAAAAGGTGTCCTTTTTGGCAGGCTAATTTTCTATGGACTTCCTCCTCTCTTCTGATATGACACATTCTTAGAATCTTAAAATCTGTTCACAAACTTGGCAGATGTAGGTTGCTCAGAACTATATTGTGGTTTATGGTGTGTACCTCGCATTATCCAAAGGCAACTCTGATGAAGAAACTCACTATTAAGCTGGAATGTCTCCAGACACTTACTGTTTCCCTTCAACTGTTTCTACCTGACATGGCTAAAGAGAAATAAACAATTCAGTCCAGAAAGAACAATTTGAGAGCAAAGCCTGAATGTGGGACGCAGGAGGCAGAAGGCATGTACCTGGTCACGATCTCCAGCAAAACAGCAGCTTTTCATGGTGCAAGAGTTGAAGTAACCCTGATTGTCAAACTGGAACACAGGCAGGCGGGAGTGGATGTCATAGAGCACAGGGGGCAGGCGACGTCTCAGGGCCAGGAGCTGGGTCCCATTGCTGTTGAATCGCACACTCATGGCACTTTGGAGGGACAGGTTGCCCCCATACCGCAGGAGAGAACTGGAAGGCAGAGAGCACATGGATCAGGTATGAGGCAGGCAGGATGAGAATCTGCAAAAAAACACTGCATTTCATAACCAGGACCTCCCGTCAGACTTGCACATCTGAATTCTGGCAGAAAGGTGTTTCCACGCAGTGGGCTGGAAGGTAATAAAAAGGACAGAGATGACTCCTTGATTACATTAAAGCAAGTTATTTAACTTGGGGGTTCCTTTCTTCAATCTCCAAAAGTTGAATTACCACTAAGTTTACAGGAATGAAAAGACATATTAAAATGATTAGTTATTTTATTTACCTGAGCTACAGAAGCAAATAGTTCCTTGTCAAGACCCTGGGAAGTCAGTGGTGTCCACCCTAACTGACCATCATGGATGGTATTTAAGAAATATATCTGTCTTTTGAAGTAGAGACACAGAAACCATCAGCCAGAAAAACAAGATACTCTAGTTTATTCTGGATTTTTAAAAATAATAATGACTTTATTGCTAATGCACTTATTTTTTAATTCTCAATCTGTTCAGAGAATTTTTATATTCCATATGGCATAACTCAAGAATAAATATTAAAGAAAAATTTAAAATTAAATACTGAGCCAGCAGTTACAACAATTAGAAAAGCAGGATGACTTGCTTCCCTTTACAATTCCCAATGAGTTTATATTTAGCTTTAAAACATGCTTTGACTAATATATATAATTCTATTTATCCAGCTTCTACTAGAGACTGGTATATTCTGATTCACCCAGTATTCTTATGTAGCTTCATAACGTTCATAACATTTTTTAAAAGTCAGATGGTATGGTTCAAAATTATTTATTATGATGATTCAGAAGATACTTTCAATTTTACAGTTAACTAGGATGACCATGACGTTAACAATTAAACAGTACTAGGTAACTTATTTTTCTAGTAGTCAGTCTCCGTGACTACTTGGACACTGTTTCATTATAGAGAGATGACTATTCATTGTCCATGCATAACCAAATTACTGGTAAGAAAGTGAGATTACGTACACTGATCATGTGCATTGGAAATGCTACAGAAATGAGGGCCACATTAGTGCTATTAACTCACTCTGTTTCAAAAGACATTGTAATCTTGCAAAGTAGTTTAAGTAGTCTAGTAGTTTAAGAAAAAAAGTTTATATATTTAGGGAATCAGAGCTGGAAAGGCCCTGAGACATCTAAATTAGAGCCTGGAAGATTTATTTGAAATTTATTAGTATTAGCATGTTTGACCATTTGACATAATTTAATTCACAATTTTCGTTTTTTCAACATGCTGTTTTATTAAACATAAATCCAAGTAGTCACCTTTTCTCTGAAACTCTCTGATATTAACTCTGGTTTTGAAGACTCTTTAATACATTATTTATATACAATTAAATTTATTTCATTATACAGATATAATAAAATGGTATGTGATATAAAACTTTGTAACTGACTAAGTACTATACGAATTACAGAGATTACTATTTAAAAAAAAAAAGAAAGAAAGAAAGAAAGGAGTCCCTGGACCACAGTCCAAAGGAATTTGCCCACCTGTCCTGATCATAAGAACATTCTGCACCACCGCTAGCCAGTCAGTCCTTTGTCCCCCAAGGCAGTCTTTTCACCTGCCTAGGGAAGACCTCTAGTACCTCAGTTATGTGCGAAAACAAGGCTTGGGCAAACAGACGTTAATCCTGTTAAGTGTGAAATGGAAGGAAAGAGAGAAGTGACTTAGAAAAAATGGTCCCTAGAACTCCAAACATCACGGAGAAGAAGCCTAGTCCTGCTGTAGGCCCCAAGAAATAGTCCCTACAGACTGATGTTGTTAAAACGTCCTAAACACTGGCCACACGCACACACATACAGGGAATGAATGACAGGGCTACTGAGTCCAGGTATTTCCTTTACAGGGTGTCCTAGCATTGCAGTGTTTCTTAGACACTAAGCTCCAAAACAATGAGAGCCTTTCAAACTCGAGATCAGCCTAGACTGTGCAAATAAACCAGCATCTATATACAGGACTAACAAGAAGTTGGAGGTGGAAACAAGACTCAACAAAAAGAAACTTGGCCAACCCCACCAGCCACAGCAGCAGGGGTTTGCATCAGCTGAGGCAGCCCTGACGGGAAAGCTAGGGCTGCTGGCAAAAGCCCTTTGCATCCGGGCAACTTCCTCTGCAGATTCCAGTCAGACCTGCAGGACAGGCAGATATCTAGGCCCATTCCATTCCCATCCAAGCTCCTACGTCTGCCACTCTCCAGGGGTCTGTTTGTGGGTTCCACAAGAGTCACTAACTTTTCCCTTAGCTTCTGGGCAGGGGACTCCTATCTCTCACACAGAGAGGGTAGGTACGTAGGAATCTTGCTCCTAGAATGTTTAAGAGTACAGTTACAAAAACAACAACAAACAAAACTGTAGCAGCAGTTATTAAAACTGAATACTTCATGTTTGGGGGCAAGAATTCTTTCAGAGGGATAGACTGACACCTGAAATTCAGAAAGTGAGCTACATTAACCATAATTTCTCAGCAGGGGTTCTGCTGCTGGCTCCTCCTATTGAGAATAAGAATGATCTAGTTCATCAGGAAGAAAAGGCTTAGAAGCAGTTTCCCCTCAAAGTCAAGATACAATGTCAAAGATCCTGTTGTTTATGATTCCAAGTGTAAGATGCATGATAAATAATCTGGCACTTTTTCTCAAATGCAGATTCTCAGGATCCATATGCAGATAGTCTAATTCAATCTGAGAAGTGGGCCCAGGAATTTGAATATAACGAGCAACCTTAATTATGATGCGTGTGACTTCCAAACCACTCTTTGAAAAACATGGTTCCATTTCGGAATTTGGGGTGAGTGCGAAAATAAGGTGGAGAGAAAGCAGATTACTAGAAGCTAAGTGAAAAGCCAACTACACAATATGGCACCTTTTTACAGCCCAATGCCTAATAGGAGAAAGGACTCCAAATGCTTTTAAGATCAGAGTTCCACTCTACCCACAATGCCTGAAATGTTTTTTTCCTGCCCTCAACACATTCCCTGAAGGAGAAGTTTCTTGTTTACTCTTTGGAGAACTGATGGTACCTATACACAAGAATGCCTCCAATTTGACAGTGTCTCCACTCCTCCAGAGAAGTGGCTACCATTACACACCCAAATGAGATGGGCACTATCTTGAAGGGACTAGCAACAAGTTGAAATGAGTTCAAATCAAAATATCCCAGTAAGAAAAAGCAAAGCAAAAATCAATTCCTGGCTTATCTTCAAACACTGCTTCCCTGGTGGCTCAGAGAATGAAGAATCTGCCTACAATGCAGGCGACCTGGGTTCAATCCCTAGGTTGGGAAGATCCCCTGGAAAAAGGAATGGCAACCCACTTCAGTATCCTTGCCTGGAGAATTCCATGGACAGAGGGGCCTGGGAGGCTACAGTCCATGGGGTTGCAAAGAGTCAGACATGACTGAGTGACCAACACTTTCACTTCTGACCTATCTTCAACCAAGAATTTGTAACAAAATGCAACAAGAATGGGACAGGAGGTGATCCAAGGGTCAGCATGTAAAAGGCCCAGGACAAGAAGCAAGAGAACCTCAGAACATCAGGAAAATATTCCTCATTAGTGTGCTCCTCTGTTTTCTATTTTTTTTTCTTTTTTGGTGTTTCGGCCCCTCAGAAATAGTCAGTTGGATTTCTTTATTGCTGTGGCAGGATAAAAAGAACATTTACAAAAAGTCTTTGGCCAAGGTTAAAATCTTGGAACAGAAGAGAAATAAACTAAGGCTCTTTCCAGAAAAACTGACTGGGAGTATCACATTTAGCACAAGATAAAGCACTCGTAAACGTTCCAAGACCTGGCTTCATGAAGGTAGACTTCCATAAATTTATGACTAAGTAATTCATCAAATGGTGCCAACAAGATTTTCTAAAGCCCACTGGCATGCATTTCCTCGGAGTTACTATGTGAAAGTTTCCTAACATCTGTGAGATGGCTGGAGTCAAGGCACTGCTATTCCAAATCACAGACATCAGAGCTGGTGCCAGTCAACCAGAGAGGAAAATTCAATGTCTCATAGGTAGGAAAAAATCTCTCCCTTTGTTCTGCTTTAGGACAGGATGACCTGTAAGGAATACAGGTGGCATTTTGTACTTCCTATAACACAACAAACAGAACATGACAAATCCTAGAGGATTTGTTACCTAGAATTAAGTAAAAAGTGAAGAAGTTCAAAACGTTACAGCCCGTAGCAGTTCCGTTCAAGTATATTCAAGATCTTGGCAATCCCGTAAACTTTTTCTTTTTAAAAAAATCCACTTTAGAAAATAATTTTATTTATTTTTGGCTGTGTTGGGTCTTTATTGCTGTGTGGGCTTTTCTTTAGTTGTGGTAAACGGGGGCCACCCCCTAGTTGCGGTGTGTGGGCTTCTCGTTTCGGAACACAGGCTCTAGCGCGTGTGGGCTCAACAGCCGCAGCTCCTGGGCTCTGGGGCAGGCTCCACAGCACTTGGGATGTTCCCGGATCAGAGATAAACCGGTGCCTCTTGCAGTGGCAGGTGGCCCCTCTACATTGAGTCACCAGGGGAGCCTTCTCTTTCTTGTTTAAATCGAAGTCTAGTTGATTTACAGCATTGTGTTAGTTTCTGGTGTACAGCAAAGTGATTCAGTTATATATACGTGTGTGTGTGTATATTCTTTTCCATCATAATTTATTACAGGATACTGGATATAGTTCCCTGTGCTCAGCAGCAGGACCTTGCTGTTTATCTATTATATATATAGCAGTTTGTATCTGCTAATCCCAGACTCCTAATTTATCCCTCCCCTACTCCCTTTCTCCTTTGGTATCTAAGTCTGTTTTCTATGTCTGTGAGTCTGTTTCTGTTTCGTAAGATTCCACAAGTAAGTCATATCATACGGTACTTGTCTTTCTGATTTACTTAGTATGATAATCTCTAGGTGTGTCCATATTGCTGCGAATGGCACTATTTCATTCTTTTTCATGCCTATATAGAATCCCACCATATATACATTATATATACATAATATATACACACACCCCTCACATCTTCCTTTCTAAAATTTTATTTTATTTTAGTTTTAAAAATGATCACGCTGCACACATGCCTGCAGGATCTAACTTCCCCAACCAAAGACTGAATATGGGGCCACTGGACTGTCAGGGAAATCCCTAGCACATCTTCCTTAGCCATTTCTTTTATGCAGGTTGGAAGGGGAAGAACCTGGGCTTTCAGGTACTGCAGAGCCTCTAATCACCACCTTCCAGAACAAGGGCATCATGCCCAGAGCTTAAGTGATCTACAGCCCATGTTTTTGTCTTTGGCTCAGGGGATCCCAAAAGCCACATATAACCAACCAAGATCTCAATCCTATACAAGATCTCAAAATGAATTAAAAGGCAGTGCCATAACAGATTTGTCCTAGGACACTCATGATTTTTCTGTAGAATTAGGGACTCAGCATTCAGTCATCCCAGTTCATCAGATGCTTATTCAAAAAATCCCCCTTTACTGCAAGCTGTGGAAAAGAGAAGGGTTTTATAAGCAGTCATTTGATCTTCATCCTAAGTTATTAATGGCTCTACCTTCTGACAGATGTTACAAAGCATCAGCCCTGACCTCACAGTGTAGAAAGCTGGAGAGGGAATGTTTAATGAATACATGTTGGTAGGAGGAAGAAAAAAGTCAGGCGAAGGAGGGAGACTGAGATGGCAGTTGCTACAGCAACAGTAAGGGTGCAGAAGGAGTGGGTGGGAATACAGGCAGGTAAACAGGCAGTCCCTGATGGCAGAAGAAGAAACCAGGTGGGTGTGCTGACTGTCAAGGAACTAGGCCACAGAGCCAGAGGGCTGTTAAAGGGGAAAGAGGCAAAGCCTAGAAAAAATGCTAAGCAGAAGAAGGTTTGAAAATAAAAATCACAATTTGATCCTTTCTATGAGAACACTTATGCAAACAGTGGAAAAGAGGAGGAGAGAGGAATGCAATGGGAAGGCCAAAGTGCTGAATGATGAGACGTGATTATAGGAAGACAGCCTGTTTCATATAGGAGCCGCTTACCGAGAGTGTCCAAAAGCCAAAGTCAGTTCTAGTTGGCAAAAATATAAATGCCTTAAGATAATGGTTTCCAAACATTTTTATAGTAACCCTTTATAATAAGCTTATTTTATACTGTATTCCAGTATACCCAAGTTTATTTAGCATAAATTCATTAAACAACTTGCCAACTACTGTGAGCAGTGCACCGATTTTCCATTTTCTATTTAATAAATACTTGTGACCACCTAAATCAATTCCACGGCCCTATGGATTACTGAAAGAGTTTCCTACCTTGTCTTCATGCCTCTACTCTTGGCCCATGCTTCAGTTCATTCTGAATATGACAGCCAGAGGGATGTTGAACCATGAGTCAGACTGCGTCATTCATTTGCCAGTGGATTTCAACCAGGTTAAAACTCAAACTCTTTATAATCCCAACAGAGACCACAGACACCTCTCCCCACCAATCCCTCATGTCTGACTATACCTCCTGGCACTCTTTTTCCCTTACCCTACTTCAACCACATGATGCCTCCTTAGAACCCATCAAACATCTGCTTCAGGGTCTTTGTACTTGCAAATCCTGAGGGAATGTTTCTCCCCAGATATGAACATGGTTGATTCATTTACTTCTTTATTCAAATATCCTCCTCAATTAGTCTGTTCTGATACCCAATGCAAAAATGAAACTTCCCCAATGCTCCCTGTCTCCCTTGCCTGTTTAGTTTCTACTAATGAAATCACCATCTTACATATCATTTATTTTGTTTCTTATTTGTCCTTTCCCACTACACTATCACCTTTTATACCGCTTCCTGTGCATTCCAAGTGCTTAAACAGTGCCAGACTTGTACCAGCATTCAATAAATAGATGCTGCATGATCTAATGGATCATGAGCGGCAATCTGAAACACTTTGACTTTACAACATTTAAAAAAAAAGGCTCCACAGTGGTTTACCTGGCTCCTGACATTTGTCTGCTCACAAAACCTAATCTTGAGAGGGAAGCAATAGAGCAGCAAAAAAATCAAAGAAACAGCAGGAGGCTTGGAGAATATCTAAGTCAAAGTTTTCTATTACAGGCAAAGAACTGTGGACCAGAACGTAAAATGATTTGCCAATGACCACTCAGGTCTTCTCTGCACTGACACCACCACACATCCTTCAAATGAGTCAAATTTATGTACTTGCTAATAAGCAGTCAACAAGAAGGAACAGTTTAACAGGTAAACATGTATCTTAATTATATCTTGTACTTTAAAGCAAGTTTCTGGTATTTGTAGGATAAAAGTTCAAAGGGAAAATTAATAGTCAAACTTTAGGAAGTCAATTACAAGCTAAAAAAAAAAAAAGAAAATTTATTTACCCATTTTCAGAAAGTAGAAAGTGAATTCTATAGGCTTTGAACACATGCCCTACCTAATCATATCTAAAATTAGATAGTGATAAACATTTAGTTTGATGGATATACTGAGAACAATAAGAAGATACGTCAATCAAACTATAGCATTTAGTTAATTTATTTTTATACCTTTCACTGTATCTTCCAAGTTTTCCTACAATGAACATAAACTTCTATAATCAGAAGAAAATATGTTATTCTAAAATGTCATCTCAAACATACTCCTTCTTTAATTAAGGGACCATAGCAGATAGCTTTGAGGGAAGTATGAGACAGCAGAATTTAAAGAGCTTAACTGAAACTTCAGATAATATGCTGCCCTACAGGATTTTGGTACAGATGCCAATTTGAAATTAAGCCATTGTTCTAAATTCTTTAAGATAGTTAAAAATTTGCAAAGGACTCTAAAACTACCAGTGTCCCTCACCATCCTTCTCAATGAAGGCAAATAATATCCCTCCTTTGAAAGGATTTTAAGTAATAAACAGGCCCCACTTTGGTTAGCACTGGACACAGTACCAGGTTAGATCTGAAACTATACTTAATTTGGTTTCTCTTTGCAGATACACCACCCCACTTCCCAGGTACCTATAAATAAATGGCAAAGTGTATTACTGGAATAAAAAACAAATTCAAAGTGCAAAGTATTTTATGTAGAATCCAGAAACGTTAGCAAGGTTCCTGGAAAGGCTTCCATACATGGGTAAATTCATGGATAAATGAAGCCAAGATTATTGAGAGTATACCAAGATATCCCTGTCTAAAACACATGACTCACAACAGATAAAGTACAAATGGTCAAACCTAAGATCACAAAATAAAAAGTTCAAACTATGAAGAATTCACTGATTCTTCAGTGATTCTTAAAAGAATTAGATCACAACAGATACCCTTGAAGAAGCAACACGTTTTTCATTAAATTTAATTTCCAAAATGTTTACATATACATTGTATCAATTAACCCTTACAATAACCCTATAAGGTAGATAGTGAAGGTAACATTATTTTCATCTCAAACTGAAGGAGACCTAGGTCCTAAATGTTTATATGACGTGGCCCTGACCATACAATAAAGAAGAAGCAGAAATAGGGCCAACAAGTTGTTTTCTGCTTCTTGGTTCAACAAGATTTCACTGACTACATGGTGGAGATGAATTATTCCACCCAGCAAAAAGAACAGCATCAGATGACAATACATCAAGGCCAGAAGGATTCATCTAAGTAATTCACTTCAGATCCTTCCCTGTAGTTCAGTAACTCATATATATATAACTCATATATGCATGTCTTTACTGAATAATCATTTATTGAACACCTGCTAACTATTCTAGATACTATGCTAAGCACATGGATTTAAAGATGAAATAAGATGGAAAAGACATCCTCAAGAATTAAATGGGGACAAGAAAGCCATCAGTTTCCTTCTATAATATGAACAATGTTGTAAGGAATATGTGCTGTGCAAGACATAGGGAGAATATCTATCCCTCCACTGGGAATACAGGAGAGGAGCAGTCACAAAAGACTTCCTAGAAGAAAAATCTAAGCTGACTCTTCACAGACAGAGTCAGAGAGATGACTCAAATTCTTAACTGGCAAAAGAAACAAGATAAATCTGGATATGTTAATACATGGATAAATTCCCAAAACATACTGATGGGTGAAATAGTCAAGTTGTAGAATAACTGCATAGCAGTACATCATCCGTGTGAAAAACATACCTCCATATAGAAACAAAAATCATGTATTTTCTACAGGTACACGTATAAGCATATGCTATGCTATGCTAAGTCACTTCAGTTGTGTCCGACTCTGTGTGACCCCATAGACGGCAGCCCACCAGGCTCCCCCGTCCCAGGGATTCTCCAGGCAAGAACACTGGAGTGGGTTGCCATTTCCTTCTCCAATGCCTGAAAGTGAAAAGTGAAAGTGAAGTCGCTCGGTCGTGTCCAACTCTTAGCGACCCCATGGACTGCAGCCTACCAGGCTCCACCGTCCATGGGATTTTCCAGGCAAAAGTACTGGAGTGGGGTGCCACTGCCTTCTCCAGTATAAGCATATAAAACCAAAGAAAAAGTTCTAGAAGCATACACAAACTCTTAACATTCATTATCCTCAGGAAAGAGGGCAGGAGATCAGGATTGGAAGTTGTCAAGAGGAATTTTAGCCTTATTCATAGTTTTAAAAGGAGAATGCTATTATGTATTACTTACATTTAATAACTTTTTATTTTGAAATAATTATAGATTCAGAGGAATCTAGGGTTTCCCTGGTGGCTCAGATGAAAGAATCTGCCTGCAATGCAGGTGACCCAGGTTCAGTCCCTGGGCTGGGAAGATCCCCTGGAGAAGGGAATGGCAACTCACTCCAGTATTCTTGCCTAAAGAATTCCATGGACAGAGGAACCTGGCGGGCTACAGTCCATGGGGTCAAAGAGGCAGACATGACAGAGTGACAGTCATTTTCAGAGGAATTTGCAAAGAAATTTTCTTGTAAAAAGAGTTTGCAAAGAATAAAAATCATATGATCATCTCAACAGAGATGCAGAAGAAGCTTCTGACAAAACTCAACAACAGTTTATAAGAAAACTCTCTAGAAGTGGGTGTAAAGTGAACATATCTCAACATAATAGAGGCCATATATGACAAACATACAGCTAATATCATACTCAACAGTGAAAAGTTGAAAGTATTTCCTCTAAGATCAAGAACAAAACAAGAATGGCCACTCTTGCCACTTTTATGCAGCATAGTTTTGAAGACCTAGCCACAGCAATCAGAAAACAAAAAGAAATAAAAGGGAACCCAAATTGGAAAGGAAAAAGTAACATAGTCACTGTTTGCTAATAATAGGATACTATATACAGAAAATCAAGAAGGTTCTTTGAACCCTTTACCCAGACTCTTCCAGTGTTACCACCTTACATAACTATAGTACGATATCAAAACCAGGAAATCTACATTGGTACAGTCTATAGGGCTTGTTCAGATTTTGTCAGCTGCACATGCACTCATTTGTGTGTGTGCTGCTCTATGCAATTGTATCACGTGTATAATTTCAAGTAGTCACCACAATACTTATGTGTACCATCACCACAAGACTTCCTTTTATAGCCACATCCACCCCTTTTACCACTAAACCCTAACACCTGGCAATGACTAATTTGTTCTCCATCTCATGAATGTAACATTAGCTCATGAATGTTACATAAACGGAAGCATGCAGTATGTATCCTTTTGAGATTGGCTTTTTTATGTAGTAGTTCACTTAAGGTTTATCCAAATTGTTGCACTTATAAACCCTTCAGTTCCTTGTTTTTTATTGCCAAGTAGTATTCTATGGGGAAGGCAATGGCACCCCACCCCAGTACTCTTGCCTGGAAAATCCCATGGACCGAGGAGCATGGTAAGCTCCAGTCCATGGGGTCGCTAAGCGTCGGACACGACTGAGCGACTTCACTTTCACTTTTATGCATTGGAGAAGTAAATGGCAACCCACTCCAGTATTCTTGCCTGGAGAATCCCAGGGACAGCCGGCTATGGGATCGCACAGAGTCGGACACGACTGAAGCGACTTAGCAGCAGCAGCAGCAGTATTCTATGGTATAAATGCACTACAGTTTTATTATCATTTTTTTAAACTACTTACAGATTGAAAAACGTATGGGCAGTTTCCAGCTTTGAGTATTATGAATGAAGCTGCTATGAACATTCATGTACAAGTTGCTATATGAAAATAAGTCTTCCTCTCTCTTGGATAAACACCCAAGAGCGCAACTGCTGGGTCAGATAATAAGTTCATTTTTAATTTCTAAAGGAACTACCAAAACATTTTCTAGATATTTTGTACTATTTTACATTCCTACTCACAATGTATGAGTGATTCGGTTTCTCCACACCTTCACCAGAATTACTTGTATTTTAAAAAGCTGAACTGAGAAGTCAGTCAATGTATTTTAAAACAAAAGACAAAACCAGACATTTCTGGCTTCCTTATGGATACATACAACATTACCTATGAAATATTTTTGTATCCCCGCCAAAAAGAATCAAACCTAAAACTGTTTCAGTCCCTAGACCCAATACCAATTTATGAAAAAAACTGAGATAAGAGGGAACATGCTAAATGATGGTATAAACATGCAATCAGTATAGCTGCCCCTTGGCATCTATGGGGGATTGGATCCAGGAACCCCACAGATATAGAACTCAAGGATACAAAGGGCCTCCTGTATAATCTAAAATGTGAGAAATTCCGTAAAATATATAATCCAGTTTCTTTAACAAATAAGTTACAAGAGAAAAAAATGAAAAGTAGGAGTATCCAAAGACTTAGAAGCCATGTCAACTAATTGCTTGGTATAGACCTTATTCAAATCTCGATCCATAAGAACCAACTGTAACATTTAGGAGGCAATTAAGGAAATGTAAACACTAAATATGCAATGGTATTAAGGAATTATTGCTAATTTTTTAGGTGTGATAATAATATTACGATTTTAAAAAGAATTATCTTTTCATGGAAAGTAATATGGTAGTTCCTCAAAAAGTTTAACATAGGCTCACCATATGATCCAGCAACTACACTCTTAGGGATGGAACCCAAAGAACCAAAAAGAAGTACTCAAACAAATACTTATTCATAAATCTTAATAGTAGCACTATTCACAATAGCCAAAAGGTAGAAATGACTCAAATGTCCACCAGTAGGTGGATAAACAAAATATGGTATATACATCCATACAACAGAAAATTATTCAGCCATAAAGAGGAATGAAATACTGTACTGATACATGCTACAATGTGGATGAATCTCAAAACTTTATGCTACGAAAAGAGGCAGACTAAAGGTCACAGCCATAGATACAGAAAGCAGACTGGTGGTGGCCAAAAACTAGGGGAGAAGTATTCTGGGGAGTAACTGCTTAATGGGTGTGGGTTTTATTTTGGAATGATAAAAATGCTTTGGAACTAGACAGAGGTGGTAGTTGCACAACACAGTGAATGAACTAAATGCCACTAAAATTTTCACTTTAAAATAGCTAATTTTAACTATTTAAAATAGTTAATTTTATATCACGTGAATTTTATTTCAATTTTTAAAAAGAATATCTTTCAGAGATACATACTAAAGTATTTACAGAGGAAATAATACAAAATTACATGGAAATGGAGCCATCTCAGTGGAAGAATAAACGAAGTAAGATTGTCCATGTGTTAGTTATTGAAGCTGGGTGCTAGGTGCAATGGAGTTTATTTTACTATTTCTCAGTGTGTGTGTGAGAGAGAGAATTTTTAAACATGAAAAGTTTTTTTAAAAGAAGAAGAGTCAGGATTTGATTTTAAAGTAAAAATGTCTACTTGATTTAGGGGTCTGGTATCACCTCCCCCTGAGTAAGAGGAGTTGGGAAGAATTAAAGGAAGTATATGAAGTGGAACATGCTTCCACAACTCCCATCCATTCACCAGGCATTCCCCAGATGCTCTGGTCTGAAGCTAAGCCTCTTGCTATAAAAAGGCACATTTGTGTTTGGTGAGAATTAATAGACACAGGGAAGCTTTGGCCTAAAGCTGGAAGACCCTGGGTCCGAATAAACACAGCAGCAAATTCAACACAGATCTCTGAAAAATCACAGCTTCCACTTTGCAGGATAAGCAAAGTTGCCAAATCACCTGGGGTATGTATTTAAAAACGGCAGATTCACAGGTTCTGCCCTGGATCAACAACTCAATCTCTGGGTCTGTGCTCCAGGAAGCAGCACTTTAACAACCTCCCCAGGTGATTCTGATGCCCTCTGAAATTTGAGAATTACTGGGTTAGGATAACGGGCCCTGGTGTCTTCTTGCAGCGAAGCTGATTCTAGAGCTCCACCTTGTGGCCCAAACACTAGAAAGCAACTTTGCCATACTTCTTGACTTCCTTACATTGCTAGTTCAACTCACTGACAACCGTTCAAAGCCCTGCAAGAACCCTTACAACCTCCTCTAAGGGTTTATTCTCTACAGATGACATTTTGATCCATGCTATTACACTCAGGGAGTTAATGAAAACATTACAGAGAGCTAGCTTTGAAAATACATACTATTTCGTGATGAGTGTAACACTGCACTCACTATACACTGAAGGTCATAACATTCTAAGCCTTGTGCTAGGTAACAGATATAAAACATGGCCCTGTCTTTCAAAATCCACAGAAAAACATGCAAAGTAACAGTACAGATTAAGACAAGTGCTTCCTTTCTTAGAAGCAATTCCTGAGCACTAGAAAGAAAAGACATAATCTTTTATCTGGAGATAAAACTTAGTCATAGTGAAGATAATCAATGATGGCAAAAATGGTGACTAAGACATGCAACATGAATGTCACAGACCCTAAGTACTTTACAGAGGCTCTGGAGAGAGGGATCCTTTCTGCCAGAAGTGAGGGAAAGCTTCATTCATTCAACATATACTCTGTGCCAAAACTGGGCTAGGTGCTGGGGACATAGAGTAAAAAAAGGAAGGACACTTTAAGAGAATGTAATGGGGAGATAGAGCAAGGACGTCTGCACCGATGGGCTGCCATTTGATCTTGGACCTTGAAGGGTAACTAGAATTTGAATAGGCAAAGAAAAGATAAATTCTCCTTTACGTATGTTTGTATGTAGAGGACGAGCTACAAGGGGAAAAGGGACACTGGCACCAGAGAAGGGGCTGACTGCTTGCTTAACAAGTTTCCATTTCGTCCATAAACCAGGTCATTCATTCATTCATTCAAAAAAAAATTTCTTGGAGCATCCCACATTACTGGTTCTGGGGAATATGGCCATAAACAAAGAAAAGAAGCAGCCTCTAGAGCTCCTGGGTAGGGGAATGGCAGAAGTATGTTTTAAGGACATGTGCTGTGTGCCAGAAGCAAGAGCAAGTTAAGAAGCTAGCCGACACCTTAGAAGTCGACACCTTATGGAAAGAGTAATATAGACCTGAAATAGGGCAGAGGCTTTAAGAACTGAAAATAGTGGCCAGGCACTAACACAGAGCAAGGCTGGTTATGGCAGAGGGAGTAAGAAATAGAAGAGGCATATGGGACTCTAGGATTTTAGCCAGAATCATTACAAGAGTGATGGTGACATTAATAAAGAACTTAAGGAAGGAATATAGTTTCAGGGGAAAAACAAGCTTTTATTATGGGTTTAATAGATGGAACATTTGCCTGAGTACTGGATAGGTTCATATAAAAAGTAAAGATGGGTGAGTGGGAGAAAAGAGACAGAAAGCAGAGCATGAATGATTTTTTCCCCAGCCTTTGAAGCTGAACTCTTGGGCTCTATTTTCCCACAACAGTATGAGCAGCCCTCAAAGGCAATGTGGCAGAGACTGCCCGGCTGTTCCGAAGACAGACCTGCACTTAATTTGGTCTCTACAGAAGTAGGATTGGCCCAGGCCCCGAGAACAGATATCTAGGCCCCAAAGCCAGGTGAGTTACTAAGAGCAAGCAAGTCCTTCTTGACAGCAGGAATTTGCATTTACTGCCCATTTACCCAACACATAAAAGCACCAGCTTATGAGGTAAGTCTGCAGGAATTCCTGGCTTGCCCTAGTTTTATTATCGAGTGGGAAAGAAACACTCTCTTTATTATCCTTGTCAAAGCAAGACATTGTTACCTGTCACAGAACTAATAGTTCCTGACAAAAACTGACAGAAACTATAAAGACACGAGAAAGGAGAGAAGTAGGGAGTGAGCAGACAGCTAAAACAGGCAATCATAATGGTGAGACAAGGAGAGTAACAGCTGGGGAACTTCACTTTTCCTTAATGCTTTGGATGTTCAAGGAGCTCAGTTCTGAAAACTGCCTAGAGGTCACTGCAATAGACCAAGCAAGACATCACAACGGGGACATTGGCAGTGATAAAGGAGAGGATGGTTGTGAAAAGATACCAGCAGAAACAATGTACATGAAATGAATGAAACCTCATCCAAACTTGCAATTATACTTCTGTAAGTGAAGTTTTCTCTTATCCAGTCATTATACTCAAGTTACATACCTATGGTCCACTCATGTGCACTAAAATCCCCAAAGCAAACCTTCAAATTCCAAAGACTACAGGCCCAGGGAAGTAATATAAGTGAGAGGAAACCACCTGGGTTAAGACATGAAGGAGTGGTGGAACTTGTAACACATCCTAAAGGTTTTAAGAGGAACGAACCCCTGATTCAGCTTCAGCTGCTGCCATATGAGAATAAAGGTTCAATGATTTCAGGTCTTTTGACTTTTTCAAGAGATGTTAGAAATTTTGATCTTTTTCTGTGTAATTTTCTTAACACTATTATATCATGTAGGTCAAACAAAATATCCCTGTGGGTTGAATATGGCCTATGGGCAACTAGTTTACAACTTCTGTTCTAAAATTTTACAAAAGAAAAATTAATAGCATGTTCAGATTTCCAGAGTTAACAGAGCAAAAAATTTGGAAAGTCAGTGTGCAAACTGGGGCTGGGCCATAAGACAGTGAAAAGTGAGGCAGAAAGTCTAAAGGACTCAGACTTTAGAGTTGGATAGGTCTGTATTAGAAAAATTTGAGAGGAATTTTAACAAAGTTTTATTTCCAGGAAGCACAGATGAAAGAAAACTAGGATATACAGGGTCCCTAATTGATTTAAAAGGGGGAAGGAAATAATACACATATACACATGTTATTTCACCTCTTTGTATGTACCTTGACTTCTTTATCATTAAAATAGGAATAACAGAATCGATTTAATAAGGCTGTCATAGGATTAAAAAGGAATTATTCATATAACTGTCATTTTCCCCAGCAAGTCATGTTTAATATATGTTAGCTATTATTTATTATTATGAGGCACCGAGAGATAAAGTAGTAACATGCTCAAGACCCCATGGCTATTAAGGTGTACCACCCGGCTTTGTATCCAGGATGTACTTCAGATCCTACTCTCTAAATCATTAATCTCTTCGGCCTCCATTTAAAATCTGTACAACGAGTAAGTCAGGTCAGATGATAACTGACGTCCCTTCTAAAGCTGACACTTTATTCTAAAAGCCAGACCTCTCATCAGCTTATTTCAGGGCAGCAGTGGGATAAACATGAACCTGTCCACACTCCTATGGGCTGCCTGCTGAAGTGGAGAGACACAGCTTAGGTTTGGGGTAGGGCAAGAAAACCACTCTAGCATGGAACTAATCCTACAGTAAGATAGGAAGGAAAAGGTATTCAATGTGAGCCCCCTTCATTGTTCCACAGAGATATATTTGCTTCTAGGAAGCCAGTGGACCACTCAGTTAGGCCCAGAACGCACAGATGTGCCCAAGCTACAAGCTGGAAGTTACTGAGAAGTCGGCTAAGGAACCACAATAGGCTCTAAATCAAGAATCTTTAGAACACCAAGCAACTCATCCCCTTGGGATTCAAGGGTCTCTGTGAGAACCTGGTAAAAGCTCTCCTCATCCCTAGAAAAAAAATGCCACATGTGCTCACTCAGATACACAAGCACATATCATTTTACCTGCGATTATAAGGGCTCATAAATTCTCGAAAATTTCTCCCTAGACATTAAAGTACCCCTGAAATAGATCATCTCTCCTGTTCTAGGCTTGTCCTCCCAGGTGATTCAGAAGTGTCCCAAGATTTGGGGGCTGGGATTTCCAGGCAGCTGTGTTAGGAGACAAATCATCCACTGCAACGCAGCATAATTAATCCCACATGGAAAAGACAAAGGGCTGTCTCTTTTTCACCACACCAACTTGTACTGATAAAGTTCAAACAGAAAAGAACTGCACTTTAATCCCCAAACACTAGAGGATGTGGAGAACAGGACCCCAAGAATATTTCATAGCTTTTTTCTGCCTCGTATCCATAAAATTACATAGTACCTTAGAAAAGATGAAATAAACAGGTAAAAACATCCTAGTCTCCACAGCACTGTGCTCCTCCTTTTACTCCAAGAAAGGAATCAGTCAAGAATGCCAATTAGCTTTACTAGATGACTTTTCTCCCATATGGGCTTTGAAAACTATAGGTTACCAAAGAAACCACATAACCTTATACATAAATGAAATAATCAAAACAAGAACATAATATTTTCCCCCATAAGACTTGTAACAGTTTAGGTGTTAATGAAGGACTATTAATGAAGGACTACGTGTTAATGAGATATATGTGGTCTTGTGCAATTTTGTAAATCAGCGTAGCCTTTCTTGGTGGTGGGAAAATTTGACAATTTTTATTTTAAAAAGATGTAAAAACATCCATTCTTTGTTTGATGCAGCAATTCCTTAGATATTTTGCAAAGGTAGGCCAAATATGTGTGACCAGGGTCAGTGAAACATAGTTTATAATGGCCCAACAGGAAATAAGAAGTCTGGTTGTTGGGTACATCACATAAATGGAAAACTAAGTAGCCATCAACAGAATATGCTAGATCTGTTACATGCTGATATGAAAAAAGCTGCAAGACACATTATTAATTGAAAAAAGACGTTGGAAACAAGGTATCATTATGTGGTTATTTTAGTTTAAATTCTTCTAAGGATATGTATTCTTTATGCTAGTCATATGCATTAAATTTTGTTCTTGATAGATACCTAAGAAACTGTTCACTGTAGTTACTTTTGGAGAAAGTGACCAGAGACCAGCAAAGAGAAGAACGGTACTGACACAAAACATTTAAAAAACATACAAGCAACATAGATCAGCTTGAGATAGGATCTTCTTTTTATCTTTTTCTTTACATTTTTCTGGATACAGATCCTAAATTTAGTAAGTGTTACTATAAAAATATAGCAGAAATCTCACTTAGAATTTTTTAAAGAGAAAGAAGCCATGTTTGGTGAAGGGATAAGTAGAAAGGGGAGGAGGGCCCAAATACAATGCACAGTACGAAGCTGGTGGAGGAAAATCGGGAGAAGCATTAACATTCAACCGCCCTCTTCTCTCAAGACACTGCTGACATCATGAGCTACTCAAGCTTTCCACTGGGGATGAATAGCTCAGGCCTCACTCCAGTTGCCAGCTATTCATTCTCAGTACGGGAGATAGCAGGCTGGGAGAAAGCTGGCATCGTTAGTCCAAATTCTGCCTTTTGTGATATGGACAAGGCAGAACAGTTGCTCCCGAAGAGCACAAAGTGGAGAGAATGCTAAAGCTAAACACAGGAGACTGTTCCTGGCAGAGAACAAGCCTCCCTAAGCACACAGTGCAAGGCACCACAGGGGTCCTGCCACTACACGCACTCCCGTGGCATGGAAAAGGAAGAGCCAGGTGCACATGCAGCAGAGAGCAGGAGAAATCTCTGCTGCCCTTCGGAGCCTCAGGGATCCCCACTCAACACCAGGGATCCCCTTCTGGGATCCCATAGTTCCAACCTCATCAGACTGGCCCATGGAGAGAATTAGCTAGGACTAAAAAATCACCAAGGAAGACAATCCTCTGTGCTTAACTGCCCCTTTCATCTGAGGCCCATGAAATAAACCATAACCTTGTTTACTCTGCATGATACTCTTCTGCAATAGTGCCTTAAAGTGGAAAGTTACTACCATATGGGATTTTCAGAAAAGCTAGCAATGCATGCAAATCTCTCATAAAGCAAGGTTTGGCTTTACATGCCATAAAAGGTCATCTCTCCCCCAGGGGATTCAAGGAACATGAAAGAGGTTCCTACTTGCCTCATCCGCATATTTCTCTTAATGATGTCTGATATTCCCCCATAAGTGATTTTAATCATCAGCTCAGAATTGTCCTAAGAGTACTCTTTAATAGTGCAAACACAAGGGGAACACATCCCCTAACACTGCAGTGGTAGCTCTTAACCTTTACTGTTGTAGTCACTGGTCCTTTCGAGAAATGGAAAGAAAAAAAAAAAAACTTCCTCCTCACAAAAACACACTTAGGTGAATACACAATATAATTTCCATGCAATATGGGGATTCACAGTTCTCCTGAAGTTCATATCCCCTTCAGTCTGGGGTTAAGAATCCCCAGTTCAGTAGTAATGAGTTTAATAAATCACCATAATTCCCCTTCCATGCATCTGGGGAACCATGGACCTAAAGATAGAAGGCAGTGCTAAAGCAAGGCTTTCCCACTGCAAAGTTTGCCTAGAATTGATCCTGTCTAGAGCCTAGACTACAATTTATGACTTTTCCTTAGCAAGGAGTGTGGATATCTCACACTGCCTGCCCCTTGGTAATAGAGTTCTCCTGGCTTCAGAGAAACCAGGATACATTAGGAGATGTCCAACTGAGATCAACTGCCAACAAGGTTCCCACAACACATGCTGGCTGATTATATTTCTTGAGAGTTCAGGCAGGGAAAAGCGGTACACCTTCTGAATAAAAGGAGCTCACCTCTGAGGTTTTCGAATATCCCAGAGTCCCACTCCTTCCTTTGAATTGGCTGTGGCCAATAACCTGGGCTCCACAGGGTTAAACATGACACTGTGAAAGGCTGATGGATAGTTGGCCAGGCAGAAGGGCTCTGTGAAGAGAAAAATTCTGATCAGTCCACTTGAGGCACTTCTGGGCCAATGGCAGGTAGACAAGGAGGAGTGTGAAGGCAATGAAGAGCACAGCCTTAGCAACTACCCCCACAGGCTGGAACCCACTAGCATGCTTACTCACAAAGTCCCCACGAGTCCTGGCACACACCCTCTGTACACAGAAAGTCTGAACACAGCAACTTAAGCACATATGCACAAAGTTTAAGCTATAATATAATACTGAGAAATACACATAGCACCTATTTAGATCCCGTAACAAAACACAAATGGTCATTGTAACCAGGAAGGTTAGCTGTTTCACAGTAAGTAAAACTGAATTCCTCATGAGCTAAAAAAAAGTTCACTCAATTACTGGTAGTATTATTATACCTTAATCCAAATTTACCAGCTTTAGAAATTAAGTTTTATAACTATATAGACTTAAAATAACAGTGCAGTTTTTCCTTCTGGCAATATTGTTCCCTAAATTGAAAAGAAAATGGCTTCAGTCTAGAATTTTAAGATTTCACTTCTAATGTTGGAATACTTCAAAAAAAAAAAAGACATCTAATACTTGAACTTCTCTTGCATCCAGCCAGCACCTATGTATATCAACTTCCCCTAGAAACCCTACAGCCGCTTGCATATACTAGCTGGCTCCAGGTGAGGAAGGAACCACTCTGCTGCCTGGGAGGACTCAATCCTATGGAAGCTGCTTAGAAGCAGCAGGCGGAAAGCACTCTCAGTCTATGATTCTGTACAGGCCTCTGTGGGGGGAGAGGACACAGGGAGCGCTCAATCATCTCAGCCAGGAGGCAGTCCAGACAAAGGAGAATTTCATCTAGGAAGCAAACCATTACATTCAACCACAGATGCTGCTTTGGCTACCTTATCTTCCTGACCCTAAGAATAAGCTTCTCCTATAGCCTGAACCTCAGTAATGAGCACAGACCGACATATTAAATGCTCCGCATATAGAATAAAGACTCAGAGCCTGCCAGACAAGGCAGGCAGGATAGTAACTTGGGTGCAGAGGTATGGCGCTGACAAAGCTGCACCAAGAGTGGGGCTGTGGGTGGCACTGGGGGTGTGCTGGAGAAAAGAGCCTTTGAAGATAGAGCGCCTGAACTCTCTCTGCAGGAAATGAGCTGAAAAGGTGAATTTCCTGAAGAACTTCAGAGAAAGTCAACAAGACAAATTCTTCATTTTACATTTCAGAGATGCAAAGAAAACATTCAGAAGAGGAACTTACCCAGATAATCCCCCTTAAACAGAGTGTATCTGCTATCATTTTAAGTTTCTATACACAGTTAAGGTGAGGATCTGTGGTTCTGCCAGCAAAATAACAACCCTGGAACTAGGATGCAACAAAGTGCACAATGCCTCCATTCTCTTAAATAACCAAGAATATGTGCATTTCAGCACCATGCACACAGCTGGCCCTTGTGGCTCCCCTCCACCAATGAGGCACCACACATTCTATTCCTTGGGGCTACCTCGCAACAAGACACAGTGGTGTTTACACTACTGCAAAGGTCTGTGGACCACAAGTGACCGGAGGACTGGCAAAGGTGCCTCACTTCTGACTACTGGGGGGTAGGAGACACACATTTATGTCCCCATGAGAGTTTCCTCTCCCTTTACAGCACTTCTGCCCAGGTTACTCAAGTCATAAACTGGATCTGTGATGAAGCTGATGTCAAACTCTGCAGCACAGTCCAGCTACGTTGTGCACAGGGGCCCTACCTCCATGGGGAGACTCCCGGATGTCCCAGATGAGAACCCGGCCATCATCGGAGGAGCTGGCAAAAATGTTGTCATTCACAGGGCTCACTGACAAGCCATACACCGCATCTTCATGAGCGAACACATCTAAGGTCTCACTGCTGAGAGACAGAGAGCAGAGAGAGGCACATAGGCACACACGTACACACAAAAATAGTGCAGAGTCCCAGCCCTCTAGTTCCTAGAATGAAGCTCTCTTCATTTCCAGGAGAAAGTCAACCCAGCTAAACCCCCCAAAATACCTACTTTTAAAAAGTAGGTATTCAACTTTCAGGTTAAAAGAAAAAGGTATTATTAAAGAGACACAACCTCACAACAAGTTTGTTTTTTGCCCTAACTGAGCATATTTAAAAGTGACTCAAGGGAATTCCCTGGCAGTCCAGTGGTCAGGACTTGGTGCTTTCACTGCCAGGGCCCAGGTTCAATCCCTGGTTGTGGAACTAAGATCCCCACTGTACTCCTCCCCACCACGTGCCTGCCAAAAAAGTGACTCAACATATGAGTTTCATGTTTTGACTTACTACAGAATGCATCTGCTTGTGTACAGACTTGGGGAGTGGTGCTGGATTTCCAAAAAGTGAGGGAAAACAATAAAGCAGCCCTGATGCCAGCAAGGGAAGAAAAGGAATTCCTGATGTCCGGCATGTGAGAAAATGCATGGCCCAAAGCCAGGCTGCCTCAGTTCAGATCCTAACATCACTTAAGTTACCTAACATCTCCATGTCTCAGTTTTCTAATTGAGATCATAATAGTACTGCCTCATAAAATTACTGTGAGGGTTAAGTGTTTCCTTTCCTTCTAACCTTGCCCTTTAAAATTTCACCAGAAAACTATAATTTTATAGCAACTTTGTAAATCTTTTTATAAATTAAAATTTAGTTTGAAAACTACTACCGAAATCTTTTTTTCAGCAAAAGACAGTTGATTTTATGTTATTTACTTCAAAAAAAGAAGAACTATTTTGGTCTAAAGAGATATCTGCCTTTCTTCATATGAAAAACAGAGTTAATCACTTTCACATATCAACAATCTATTTACCTTTCAACATCATGGAGGATAACTTGCTCATCATTTCCTGTAAGGGAAAAAGCAGACATTTGACAATTCCTGCAAAGTGGTCCTGTTCATATTACAATTCAGTATGTTAAAGATTTCAGGGAAAACAAATGGACAAAGTCAGTGTTAATAAAAATTAAGAGTGCTAATTAGAAAAAAGGTTTATAAAAATCATTAAGAAGGATAGAATTTATAGAGAATTTTAAAAAGCGTAATAGCAACTAGAAATAACAAAATAATAATCTCCAAAATGCATTATCCAATGATTAAAAAAACAAAAACAAAACAATGGCTCTTCAGGAAAAAGAGTAAGTGATCACTGGCAAATCAATCAACTACTCCAAGTTAGTGTTTTTTGCGTTTGTTCTTTTTTTTTTTTTTTTAAACAAAACATTCATTTATCCATGAGACCTGGAATAATATATGTTACTTTTCTATGTCTCACCACAACAGGAATAATTGTGTCTACTTTATAGTAGTTGTGAAGATAAAAGTGTAAAAGCATTCAGACTAGAACTAGGCCCCCCAACAAATGTTTGCTACTATTCACATCCTCATCATCTTTTATAACATTAAAATTTAATGATGATTTAATTAAAATTGGATGATGATGATACTAAATGAAGGGAAAGTTTTTATCCACAGCTTTCTCTTGCATTCTCTTTATTCCATCAAGGCATCTAAAAATACTATACATTCATGATATGTATAGTCCTGCCTTCAAGTGGTTTATACAGCTAACAAATAAAAACTCCAAAATGAAGACAGTAAAAAAATTTCCCACTCTATGCTAAAAGTATAAGCAGTAGAGATGTGGCTAGGTCATCTTAAAGTCCTCCCTGTAACTCTATTGTGGGTTCATATGAAGTAAATCAAACCAGTGTCAATGCCTTATAGGTCGGGCACAGTGTGAAGTGCTGAAGATCTGAGAGGAATAAGTGAGGAATTCACAGTCTACCTGCATGAACAATTAACAGTGATAAGACAGGTTATCTTGTAGTGATATGCTCTACCATGGGGACACAGATAAAGGGGCAATTGTGTCCTTTATGAGCAGGGTGAAAGTACATGGCGAATATGGTTTTATGGGAAAGGAGACACTTCAATAGAAACTCAGAATTCTAACTGATGGAAGGCTTAGGGTAATTGGTGGGGTTGGACAATGATCATGGCCTGTGGAAAAACAGTAATGGCACTTAAGATGGCAAGTGACTTAGGAATCTAGAGCACAAGATGCAGGGGAGGAAAAGGAGGCCAGGCAGGGAGACTGGGTTCAGACTTTATCCTGTGGACAGACACTCAAGGTCAAAGGTTCACAGGATTAATTCAACTTTTCAAAGAAAACTTGTATAAGCAATGAGTAAGGAGATACTGGTAGCAGAAATCACAGAAGGACACTACAGTAGTCTAGGCCAAAACTGAGGACCTGAATCAGAGCAGTAGGTACAACAACAGAACAGAAACTAAAGGATGAATATGAGGCTTTCAAAACATTAATAGCTGGTGACTTACGAGATGTAAAAATGACAGAAAGGCACGTTTGGCGCTGATTTTGAGATTTCTATTAGATTGAACCATATAAAATTGTCATTGCTGTAGGTTGAAAATGCTTCAATGTCAGCAGTTCCTTAAAAGTTAAACCTAACAATTTAATTACTTGAATGGTGATAATAACTGAGAAAGGGAATCCATGAAACAAGAGGAAGTATTTGTGCAGGTGAGAAGAACTAAAATCTTAGTTTTAGATCTGCTGCATTTAAACTACTTTTGGAACACAAGGTAGATATCCAGTGGGGAAATCTGCAGTGCAGAAGAGAAAGTGTGAGTCGCTTAATCATGTCTGACTCCTTGTGATCCCATGGACTGTAGCCCACCAGGTTCCTCTGTCAATGTAATTCTCCAAGCAAGAATACTGGAGTGGACTGCCAGTCCCTTCTCCAGGGGATCTTCCCAACCCAAGGACTGAACCCAGGTCTCCTACATTGCAGGAAGATTCTTTACTGTCTGAGCTACCATGGAAGCAGAAGAGAGGTCAGGCCTAGAAATGTAGTGGTCAGACAGGAGTGTGATTGATGGATGCCATCAAGAGGCTGGCTTGACTGCAAGCCATTCCAGTTATACCCCAACATAACATGTTTTCAAACAAGAGCCACTAATGGGTCATAATACCAATTGGAATCAAAACCTTTAAAATCTTTAAAAACAGAACAGAAAAAAAATAAACCAGAGTGAGTCACACATAGTAAAGTACTTTTTCTAATATGTATCTGTGTACCAGACTGCAATGTGAAGTTTTCTACCAAAAAAGACAGAAAGAAACAAGAGCAAAGGAGAGAAAGGACAGACAGACATTAGTCTGATATGTGTATCTAAACTGCTATTATACAGAGAAGACAAGCTATGGGAAACCACTATTTCCACAACTCAGTGGGCTAAAGGAAAGAAAATTTGGAGTAATTTTAGCACTCCTTTATCTGAAATCCCAGCCACAGTCAATTTCCCAAGGGGAAATCTCCCTTCTGCTCACCTCCAGAGAATACTTTGGTGTTCCCACTGTTGAAAGCCAGGCAAAAAATGTTGGAATGATGTTCTCCTTTCAGCTGTATGGGCTTAACTCTGGAGTGGATAGCTTGTTCCATGTGCCATAGTAGAACCCGGCGATCATCTCCTCCTTGAGAGGGGAGCAAGAATCTAGGGTTAAAACAGCTGGCATTTCAAGGCTGGTATTTCATTTTTCTAGCCTGAATCCCATACTTTTCAAAACTGCATCTCCCCACCTTCATGAGACTCTGATGCACATAAACCCAGGACTCTATCCCCTTAATCATCAGTGGACATGTGGCCTCTAAGTCACTCACCCTTCCCCAGGAATTACATCTTGAACAGACACACAGAAATTCCTGAATTTTCAGAGACCCACACATTTCATTTGCTACCTAAAATTCTTCCACTAAAGTTTCTCCACTTTTTTTCTGGTCTAACAGAAACTGAGTTGCTTTCTACTGCTTGCAATCAAAGAACTCTAAAGAAATTATCCCAGAATTTAAAGCATAATAGTTTTCCAAAGCACTCTCCTTGATGAGAGCTCATTGACCATGGGACACTAGACAAAGGATAACTGCGGAACTGCCTGTCACAGCAGCAGGATCAAGACAGAACATGGCTCTTAAGAACCTCAGCCCAGCTCTTTCCTCTGCACAACTCTCTATAGTCTGAGTAGAATGAGCAACATTCTACTGCATGTGCCAGCTCCTAGAGAATGAGAAGATACATGTTCTACATATTCTTTATTTTTGCAAATGCATTATACATGTCTGGAAGGATGAACAATGGACTGTTAAAAGGGTTTACTACTTACAGGGAGTAGGATTAAAAGAGAGAACGCATGTTAGAAAGTTTTTACTTTTATAGATTTGGCACGGCTTGACTCTTTATAATAAGCCTATATTATATTCCTAATAAAAATGCAACTTACAACAGGGCAGAAAAATAGTAAGTTCTATACTTCCGCCTCCCCTTCTCCATTCAATATAATAGCTACAAATTGTATCACAATCATACAAAAGCGAACTACTAGATGCAACCACTAAATCAATAAGTCTATAAGAACTAACACAGAAAGATGACCAAAGGTCTTTGTCAGGGGAAAAACATAAAGTGTAAAATAGTATGCATACCAACATCCTTTTGTGTAAAACAAATTTTTAAGAAGCTCCATGACAGCAGGAACCTTGTCAGTTTTGTTCACTGCAGACTTTTTAGCACCCAAGTGAATGTGCCAAAGAGTAGACACTGAATTAACATGCTTATGCTTGCATGTCTATGCTTGTATTTGCATATCTAGATGGCTGTAAAAGGAGTTGTTTTCAGTGGACACCACTTCTAGGCTAGGGCTGCTGGGAGACTTTTCATTGTGATAAAATATATAACAGAAAATGCAGCATTTTAATCATTTATGAGTGTACAATTCAGTGGCATTAAGTATATTTGCAGTGTTGTGCAAACATCACCATTATCCATCTCCAGAACTTTTACAACTTCTCAAACTTTTAGTTTGAGTACTCTACCCAATACTTATTCTGTACCCAATAAACGATATCTTTCCCCAGTGCTCAGTAACCATTATTTTTCTTTCTGCCTCTATGAATTTCATTACTCTAAGTACTCCCATATAAATGGAATCATAATATTTGTCCCTTTGTGTACGGCTTAGTCACTTAGCATAACATCTTCAAGGTTCATCCTCATGGTAGCACATATCAGAATTTCATTCTTTGTAAGGCTGAGTAATAGTTCATTACACACATATCATATTTTTTTAAAGTTCATTCATCCATCTATAGATATTTAGGTTGTTTCCACCTTTCGGCTATTCTGTGTAGCATTGCTAAGAGCATATGGATGTATAAATATTTGTTCAAGCCCCTACTTTCTGTTCTTTGGGTATATACTGTTGGAAAAATCATTATGTTTTAATTATTACTTTATACCTTCCTTCACTACTTGACGTTTTGCCATAAACATATTTCCTCTTTTAGTTAAAAAAAGGAGAAAACAGAGTAGCCAAATCAAACTTATTCTCCCTCCTCTAGAAAGAAGCTGCCTTCATTCCTTGAGTTCCTTTGTTTCTTGGGATTCTTCTTCCTTCCATTGTTGGTCAAAATCAAGTTGTGTCCGCCTCCAAAGTACTTCATTTGTCTACCAGAATGACCCCTTAACTATGACCCACAATGTTCTTTGTTTATGATTTGCTTAATTCAACTAGGCTGGCCTGGGATGGTTATTTAAATCTCATATCTCTTATAAAGTCATGAAAATAAAGTTTGGGGGTTTGTTTGCTTTATTTTAATGAAAAATGGCATAAGGGGGTTTTCCTCCCTATTCATAGATTTGGACAAGCCACAGGCACTTTAGTTCTACATAGTCTCTACTCTTTCTGATTTCCCCCCACCACTTGAGGCCACAAGTCAGGGACTTGGCACTGTTTTTGCTACTCTGTATCTTAAGAGAAATATTTTTCTGTGCCCACCTCTGTATCAAAAGTGCAAATTAAAAGATAAAGAGGCCCACATGTTTCTTCCACTTACTCATGTTTCTAATCTAATCTCTCTGAGCCTGACTTTCATCAAATACATACCTGGGATCATAACAGCTTTACTCTCATGGGTTTTACGGACTATAAAGTCAACTACAAGAGAGTTAAGTAACTTGCCAAGGCAACAACAGTAAATAAAATGGTTGGTTAATTAAGATTCAAAGGGCTTCCCTGGTGGTTCAGCTGGTAAAGAATCCACCTGCAATGCAGGAGACCTGGGTTCGATCCCTGGGTTGGGAAGGTCCCCTGGAGAAGGGAACAGCTACCCATTCCAGTATTCTGGCCTGGAGAATTCCATGGACTGTGTAGTCCATGGAGTCACAAGACTGAGCGACTTTCACTTTCACTTTTAAGATTCAAAAGGAAATAGCTAAAAGACTCCATAGTCCCCATTCTCTTAACCACTATTGTAGATTGTTTGCATTACAAAACAAAAAACAAACCATAACCAACAAAGCAAATTCAGGTGATGAACAATTGAAGGGATTCTCTGCCTTGGTAGCACAACTCAAAACACAGTAGGTAAAAATAAAACAAAGGACCACAAGAATAAAAACAGAAATCAACTTAACTGGAGTTAAACAGAGGGAGCAGAGACAGGGACCAAGAAGGGACTGCCTGAAATGATAAAGATTCTAGTAGCAACACACAAAACTGATCATGGCTTTTTCAGAGAATACACAAGAATGTCTACAAATCAGTTTTGAAAACTACTAGGAAAAGAGGCAGACATGACAACTCACAGAAGAGGAAAATAAAATGGCAAACAGATATTACAGAGGATCTCAACCTCTAAAGTAATTAGAGAAATGTAAATTATAGAGCTCGTCTTTCAAAATGGCACAAAGAAACGTACAAGAATGTCCACTGCCTCACTGTTCATAATAGCAAAGAAAAAAAAAGTAGATAACATAAATATCCATCAATATATGAACAATAAAAACAATTGGGATGAAAATACAAATAAAATCTAAGCTCAGTGGAACCACTACCCAGCATTTAAAATGAGCTAGATACATGTACCAAAATGAATAAACTTTGAAAACCTAACAGGTTTCAGAAGGATATGTAAAGGAAAACATTAAGTATATATAAACATGTAAAACACTACCATATTATTTAAGAATAAACACAAACAGTAAAAGGGGACCTCAAATGTATGTGTAAATTTTTGTTTTTTTTTAAAAAACAAAGACTAGAAGCAAATTCAACAAATGACCAACACACTGTCAAATTCGATATATCTCTTCCTATTTAAATATGGCATGACATTGTTATATCTTTTAGGTATAGTAATGGTATTGTGGTCATGTTAAAAAAGAAAAAAAACTTATCAGTTAAGGATGCATTCTCTAATGGGGTTAAGTGGTGAATGTCTGGAAGTTCCTTTAAAATATTCCAGAAAAAAAAATGGAGGTGAATAGGTGATAAAATATTAATTGTTATAGATGGGTATACTACATTTTTGTATAGGCTTGCACATTACCAAAAAATTTAAAATATATATATTTTAAAGATTTTTTAAAAATGTGGATCATTTTTTAAATAAAGTCTTTACTGAATTTGTTACAATATTGTATCCTTTTTTATGCTTTGGTTTTTTGGTCAGGGGGCATGTGGGATCTCAGCTCCCCAATCAGGGATCAAACTTCATCCCCTGTATTGAAAGGTGAAGACTTAATCACTGGACCACCAGGGACATCCCTATATATTTATATATATATATAAATGTTCATGATAGAAAAAGAAAATAAAACTCCAGGACGTGCTGGGATATCCATAGAAAAGAAATGTAACTGAGGGAACCTCTGTGTTGCATTAAGATATCAACAGGCAGTACAACCTCTCTCTGCCAGCAGCACGGCCTCTCTTGAACTGCAGTAGCATTAAAAAAAAAAAAGTTCAATAAAAAAGGAAACAGAATATCTATCTACACCTATGCACTCAAAGTCATAACCATTCTCAACCAAAGAATTTTCCCCTATCGCCCAGATTATCTTTAATCTTCATTTTGGATTTAATTTTACAAATAAATACTTGGGGATTTAACATGAATGGTTATTGGTAGAGTGTCTCGGGATCGTGTAAAATGATGTGTTCTTAGTACCTAAAATGATAATGGCAGCCCAAGTCCACAGGAGACTGGAATCACTGAGGCAGAAACCATCACTGTGACAGGGCCTGCTTCCTCTGCTTGCCCTCAAGGGCAGTGTCAGAAGACGCTAGGTGCACATTCTCCCCCACCCTGCCCCATTTCCTTAGGCAAGGTATTAAGAGCCCTGTACAAAGATAACACTTTTCAACCATGTGTTGGCAAAAAACACAAAGGATACAAACTGAGGCATTATCTGAAACTGTTGGGCTACTTTTTAGCCAGTAGAGGGAGCAGAACAGCTGTGCCCAAATTTCTGACCACAAAAAGCTAAGGAGAGCTAATGAAGCAAGGATAAATCAGGTTAGAACGTGAAAAAAGCTCTACAGTTTCTACAGTTCTGTCTCTGTGAGTCATCTGTTCAGTTCAAAAAGGACAGAGGTTGCCTGTACCACTTACTACCTATGTACCTTTAGACAGGTTGCTGCTGCTGCTGCTGCTGCCGCCTCACTTCAGTCATGTCTGACTCTGTGCGACCCCATAGATGGCAGCCCACCAGGCTCCCCCGTCCCTGGGATTCTCCAGGCAAGAACACTGGAGTGGGTTGCCATTTCCTTCTCCAATGCACGAAAGGAAAAGTGAAAGTGAGGTCTCTCAGTCGTGTCTGACTCTTAGCAACCCCATGGACTGCAGCCCACCCACCAGGCTCCTCCATCCATGGGATTTTCGAGGCAAGAGTACTGGAGTGGGGTGCCATCGCTTTCTCCATTAGACAGGTTACCTCTCTAAATTATATCCTCTCATCTGCAAAACTGAGAAAATAACGACCTATTGTCTATAGTGTTACTGAACTTCCCTCGTGGTACAGATTATGAAGAATCTGCCTGCAATATGCTTGATCCCTGGGTCGGGAAGATCCTCTGGAGACGGGAATGGCAACCCATTCCAGTATTCTTGCCTGGCAAATTCCATGGACAAAGGAACTTGGTGGGCTATAGTCTGTGGGATCGCAAAGAGTTGGACATGACTGAAGAACAAACACACCTTAGGATTAATGATAGATCTGTGTGAAAGGCTTAACCCACTGCCTGATAAATAACACAGGTAGATAAATGTTAGCTAATGTGTTAGCTAATTATTATGCTACTTGAACTAAAACAATAGCTAACATCAGTTAAACTTACTCTGGGTGAGGGACTATCCTAAGGGTTTTACATGTAGTGGATCTTCTAATCCTCTTAATAACCCTATGAATCAGGTATTATCCAGATGAAACTACAGAAAAACTAAGTAACCTGAAGGTACACAGCAACCAAAAATGTGAGCTGGGATCTGAATTCAGGTAATCTGTCTCCAGAGATGGTGCTCCTTACCACTATACAATCCAGCCTCTCAAGTACACAGAGGCTAGTCAGCAAAGCAAATGAGTGAAACTTGCCAGATTAAACAGCAGAGGAGAGATTACACAACTTTGTTTAAAAGAAAGCCACTACTAGACCAGAGGAGTACAGGCTTAAGTCGGCCATATCGCCCAATGTTTTAAGAGAAGACAGCACCTTGATTTTCGCAGGCTGAGTGCAGGCTTCAGAGCAGGCTGCATGCAATTAGCCAATGGAGAGGTTAAAACTGGGTGATTTGTCCAAGGTCAAAAAACTGGGGTCGAATGGCAGTTCCCAAATTAGGGAACTCTTCCAACAATGCAAGAGAAGACTCTACACATGGACATCACCAGATGGTCAACATGAAATCAGACTGATTATATTCTTTGCAGCCAAAGATGGAGAAGCCCTATACAGTCAGCAAAAACAAGAGAGGGAGCTGACTGTAGCTCAGATCATGAACTCCTTATTGCCAAATTCAGACTTAAATTGAATAAAGTAGGGAAAACCACTAGACCATTCAGGTATGACATAAATCAAATCCCTTAAGATTATACAGTAGAAGTGACAAATAGATTCAAGGGGTTATATCTGATAGACAGAGTGCCTGAAGAACTATGGATGGAGGTTCGTGACACTGTACAGGAGACAGGGATCAAGACCATCCCCAAGAAAAAGAAATGCAAAACGCCAAACTGGCTGTCTGAGGAGGCCTTACAAATAGCTGTGAAAAGAAGACAAGGGAAAAGCAAAGAAAAAAAGGAAAGATATACTCATTTGAATGCAGAGTTCCAAAGAATAGCAACAAGAGGTAAGAAAGTCTTCCTCAGTGATCAGTGCAAAGAAATGGACGAAAACAATAGAATTGTAAAGACTAGAGATCTATTCAAGATTAGAGCTACAGAGGGAACATTTCATGCAAAGATGGGCACAATAAAGGACAGAAATGGTATGGACCTAACAGAAGCAGAAGATAATAAGAAGAGGTAGCAAGAATACATAAAAGAACTATACAAAAAAGATCTTCACGACCCAGATGATCATGATGGTATGATCACTCATCTAGAGTTAGACATCCTGGAATTTTAAGTCAAGCAGGCCTTAGGAAGCATCACTACAAACAAAGCTAGGGGAGGTGATGGAATTTCAGTTGAGGTATTTCAAACCCTAAAAGACAATGCTGTGAAAGTACTGATATGCCAGCAAATTTGGAAAACTCAGCAGTGGCCACAGGACTAGAAAAGGTCAGTTTTCATTCCAATCCCAAAGAAAGGCAATGCTAAAGAATGCTCAAACTTCCTACAGAGATGGGAATATCAGACCACTTGACCTGCCTCTTGACAAATCTATATGCAGGTCAGGAAGCAGCAGTTAGAACTGGACATGGAACAACAGACTGGTTCTAAATCGGGAAAGGAGTACATCAAGGCTGTATATTGTCACCCTGTTTATTTAACTTATATGCAGAGTACATCATGAGAAACGTTGAGTTGGAAGAAGCACAAACTGGAATCAAGATTGCTGGGAGAAATATCAATAACCTCAGATATGCAGATGACACCACCCTTATGGCAGAAAATGAAGAAGAACTAAAGAGCCTCTTGATGAAAGTGAAAGGTGAGAGTGAAAAAGTTGGCTTAAAGCTCAACATTCAGAAAACTAAGATCATGACATGTGATCCCACCACTTCATGACAAACAGATGGGGAAACAGTGGATACAGTGGCAGACTTTATTTTGGGGGGCTCCAAAATCACTGCAATATGTGAACCGTGAACTTCCTGATGTTCAAGCTGGTTTTAGAAAAGGCAGCGGAACCAGAGATCAAATTGCCAACATCTGCTGGATCATCAAAAAAGCAGGAGAGTTCCAGAAAAACATCTATTTCTGCTTTATTGACTATGCCAAAGCCTTTGACTGTGTGGATCACAGTAAACTGTGGAAAATTCTTCAAGAGATGGGAATACCAGACCACCAGACCTGCCTCTTGAGAAACCTCTATGCAGGTCAGGAAGCAACAGTTAGAACTGGACATGGAACAACAGACTGGTTCCAAATAGGAAAAGGAGTATGTCAAGGCTGTATATTGTCACCCTGCTTATTTAACTTATATGCAGAATACATCATGAGAAATGCTGGACTGGAAGAAACACAAGCTGGAATCAAGATTGCTGGGAGAAATATCAATCACCTCAGATATGCAGATGACACCATCCTTATGGCAGAAAGTGAAGAGGAACTCAAAAGCCTCTTGATGAAAGTGAAAGTAAAGAGTGAAAAAGCTGGCTTAAAGCTCAATATTCAGAAAATGAAGATCATGGCATCCGGTCCCATCACTTCATGGCAAATAGATGGGGAAACAGTGGAAACAGTGTCAGACTTGATTTTTGGGGGCTCCAAAATCACTGCAGATGGTGACTGCAGCCATGAAATTAAAAGACACTTACTCCTTGGAAGGAAAGTTATGACCAACCTAGATAGCATATTCAAAAGCAGAGACATTACTTTGCCAACAAAGGTCCGTCTAGTCAAGGCTATGGTTTTTCCTGTGGTCACGTATGGATGTGAGAGTTGGACTGTGAAGAAGGCTGAGAGCCGAAGAATTGATGCTTTTGAACTGTGGTGTTGGAGAAGACTCCTGGGAGTCCCTTGGACTGCAAGGAGATCCACCCAGTCCATTCTGAAGGAGATCAGCCCTGGGATTTCTTTGGAAGGAATGATGCTAAAGCTGAAACTCCAGTACTTTGGCCACCTCATGAGAAGAGTTGACTCATTGGAAAAGACTCTGATGCTGGGAGGGATTGGGGGCAAGAGGAGAAGGGGACGACAGAGGATGAGATGGCTGGATGGCATTACTGACTCGATGGACGTGAGTCTGGGTAAACTCTGGGAGTCGGTGATGGACAGGGAGGCCTGGAGTGCTGCGATTCATGGGGTTGCAAAGAGTCGGACATGACTGAGCGACTGATCTAATCTGAAAATCACTGCAGATGGTGACTGCAGCCATGAAATTAAAAGACGTTTACTCCTTGGAAGGAAAGTTACGACCAACCTAGATAGCATATTAAAAAACAGAGACAATATTTTGCCAACAAAGTCCGTCTAGTCAATGCTATGGTTTTTCCAGTAGTCATGTATGGATGTGAGAGTTGGACTATAAAGAAAGCTGAGTGCCAAAGAACTGAGGCTTTTGAACTGTGGTGTTGGAGAAGACTCTTGAGAGTCCCTTGGACTGCAAAGAGATCCAACCAATCCATCCTAAAGGAAATCAGTCCTGAATATTCATTGGAAGGACTGATGTTGAAGCTGAAACCCCAATACTTTGGCCACCAGATGTTAAGAATTGACTCACTGGATCACTGGAAAAGACTCTGATGCTGGTAAGATTGAAGGTGAGAGGAGAAGGGGATGACAGAGGATGAGATGGTTGGATGGCATCACCGACTCGATGGACATGAGTTTGAGTAAACTCTAGGAGTTTACTCAGGGTTTACTCAATTTACAGGGAGGCCTGGAGTGCTGCTTGGGAGGCCTGGAGTGCTGCAGTCCATGGGGTCGCAAAGAGTCAGACATGACTGAGCGACTGAACTAAACTGAAATAAACTGAAATTAGGGAGAAAAAAGTCAAATGGCAAGTACAGGCAGGGGTAGAGAGAGAAGGTGGTATCACATGAATTTGACTCTTCACTACAAAGAAGTAGCCCCAGGAGTAATACTTCTGCTATTACTCTGCTCTTATCTAGTATCCTTATCCTGAAAACGATTCCACTCATCTACTGATTATCTCATTTTTCCACATATCCGATTAAGTAAGTAAGGCAGAAAAATTATCCCCATTTTAAGGATGTGAAGAGTAAGGCAATGGTTTGCTTCAATGAAGGAAGCCTCGACTCCTAGTTTGAAACATTTTACACTAAAGGAGAAGCAGAAATTAAAGTCGCAGCAACACCCTAAAGAGACAACTAGAACACTGGGAAATAAAATGGTTTCTCTAAAATCAGATGACTAACAGCAGTGGAGTTTAATAGAATTAGGGTCTTTAAATCCTAAGCCAGCACATCAATCCCTAGAAAATGTCTCTACTTCCTAAACAGAAATAGACCAGTCAGAATGGCTGCTATCCAAAAGTCCACAAGCAATAAATGCTGGAGAGGGTGCGGAGAGAAGGGAACCCTCTTACACTGTTGGTGGGAATGCAAACTAGTACAGCCACTATGGAGAACAGTATGGAGATTCCTCAAAAAACTGGGAATAGAACTGCCTTATGATCCAGCAATCCCACTGCTGGGCATATACACTGAGAAAACCAGAACTGAAAGAGACACGTGTACCCCAATGTTCATAGCAGCACTGTTTACAATAGCCAGAACGTGGAAGCAACCTAGATGTCCATCCACAGATGAATGGATAAGCAAGCTGTGGTGCATATACACAATGGAGTATTACTCAGCCATTAAAAAGAATACATTTGAATCAGTTCTAAGGAGGTGGATAGAACTGAAGCCTATTATACAGAGTGAAGTAAGCCAGAAACAAAAACACAAATACAGTATACTAACGCATATATATGGAATTTAGAAATATGGTAAAAATAACCCTATTTACGAGACAGCAAAAGAGACACTGATGTATAGAACAGACTTTTGGACTCTGGGACCAGAAGAGGGTGGGATGATTGGGGAGAATAGCATTGAAATATGTATAATATCATATCTGAAACGAGTTGTCAGTCCAGGTAAGATGCCCGATAACAAATGCCTGGGGCTGGAGCACTGGGACGACCTGGAGGGATGGTGTGGGGAGGGGAGAGGGAGGAGGGTTCAGGATGGGGAACACGTGTATACTGGCAGTGGATCCATCTTGATGTATTGTAAAAGCAATACAATACTGTAAAGTTAAGCAAAATAAAAAATAAAAAAATAAAAAAAAATAAAGAAAGAAAGAAAATCTTTTAGAACAAAAAAAAAAAAAAAGAGAGAAATAGAGGGGAAAAAATCCATACCAGAATCACAGAATAGAGTCCGAAGACACCTAACAGATTATCTTCTCCAATTTCCCCATTCTGCCAACGAAGAAACTAAGGCACAAAGAGGTAAACTCCCCTGTCCAAAAATACACAACACCAGTCAGAGGCAAAGTGGGATTCAAATCTAAGATGTCTGAGTCCAAAGACCGTTTCTCCTAAAGTATAGTAAGCAGAGGCCACTGGATGATTTCAGACAGTAGAGAAATGACTTTAATAATTATGTATTTTAATGTGTGTTAGCGGGAAAAAACCTAGCATATTAAACCCATGATTTCATAGACATTATAGTAATATAAAGTTTCCTTTCAAATACTGTTTTAAGGAGTCAATTTAGAAAAAAATGCTAAATAGCAAGGTGATATATAAAAAAAAAAACAAAACATAAAACAGCAGAGGCGGCCTAATTTCAATTTAATTTTTTTAAATATACACATATAAATATAGAGACTAAATAAAGTATGTCCCGTATGTCCAAAATGGTCATCCTGAGTAGGTGTGATCTTTCTTTAAATATCTATTTTCCAAATTTCCCATAATTAATACATGACATTTAAAAAACATGAATAAGTGGGAAGTCTGTCTTATAAGTACCATAATCTGATAAACTGTATGACTCAACAGGAAATTCTCAATAGTAAAGTATGGGAGTAGTGAAATGTCAAAGGGCAAAAGCTCCTCAAATAGAGCTGTTGAGTGCTCACTCAGCTGTGTCTGATTCTTTGTGACCCCATGAACTGTAGCCCACCAGTGGAATTTTCCAAGCAAAAATACTGGAGTGGGTTGCCATTTCCTACTCCAGGGGCTCTTCCCTACCCAAGGATGGAACCTGGGTATCCTGTGTCTCCCGCATTGATTGGCAGGAGGATTCTTTACCACTACAGCCACCTGGGAAGCCCCAAATAGAGCTAGGGCAACACTAAAAACAGATTCTCTGGGCCTCAACAACAGTAAGAATTTACAGCGAATTTATGAGAGTGGACAATTCATTCATTTTGAGGTATTCCTTCCCAGATCACAGACTGTTCTCATGTCCTGTCTCATTTCTGCCATAGAGAACTAAACTAACCCGGACAATATGCTTTTCCAATTAAAGCATAGATGCTCTTCATTCATTCTGCGAAGTTTCTTATTTTTACTTTTTTCTGTGTTTAAGAAAACTGCCTGCCTAACTTTTGCAGAATTCCTTGCATAAGCAAGAAACAACATAATAAAGTTTTCTTTTACCCTTCATAGGCAATTTTTAACAATTAAACCAATGTAGGCACTAATGCTTAGTCCCTCCAGGAAGGTAAACAGAGAGGTCAACTCTAAGACTAAATCAAGTTGACCGTGGTTGCCAAACATGCCAATTTCAGTTGTTTCTTGCCATATGTCTAAGGCAAAACATGCTGCAGCTACCTATGGCAGGAAGCCATAAAATATTAGTACTAGGCCATCAAACATAGTTAAGAAATCTACAAAAAAAAAAAAAAAACACCTACCAAAACTATCCTCAGAGACTCCAATTAGTTACTTGGCTTTAAGCAGTAATGCCAAATACACAACCAGAATTTAGATACAAGACTTTAATGGAAATTTAGAATGAGGAAAGTTGTATAACAAGATTTTGACAGGTATGTGGATTTGCAAAAAACTCCTTCTCCTGAGTAACGTTCTTGGAAGACTTTTTAAAATAAGGAAGTATAGGCAGGCTAAGAATTAAAACTAGAGAGTCAACTAGATTGACAGTCTGCCTCCACCCTGGAAAATCTCTACTACTCATCTGCAAAATAATGAGGCATCACCAACTTAATAAAAACAATCCCTTTCAGAGACAATAAAACTGCAGAGAGAATGTACTGGTGGAGTAAGCCACTTTGAGGAAGTCCTTTATAAATGCAAAACCTATTTTCCCTATTGAGGGACCACGTCAGAAGACCCAGATTTTAATCTTGCTTGTACTGCTTACTAGTTGTGAGCTACTGGGCTAATCATTTTTACCTCTTTACTCCTTTATGTTCTTACATGTAAAATTAAAGGGGTTCAGTTAGATGATCATTAGTTCTTTTCAGCAATAAAACTGCATGATTCCACAGGGGCAGAACATCAGCAGCCTAAGATCACAAGACGGGTGAAATCAGGCCTTTAACCCAGGTCTCTTAAACCTCTTCAATGATGACATTACATGGCATCAGAGACACTCTACAGCCAGCTGCCTACATACCTGAAAAACTACAATATCTGAAAACTCTTCACAGGGCCAACCTATACACGTCAAAGAGTCAACTTCCAAATGTACCTGGTGCTAGACAGATAATCCACAAAACTAAGCCTTTAGCATGGTTTCAATATCTGTATCACATCACTTTGGGTTAAAAACACCTCAGGAAAAAAATTTCAACTCAGTGGAGAATCATTCATCAAAATGCCTTTCCTCAAAATCAACTCTGCAAAAAAACCAACCCACAGGGACAGTTTTTTAAAAAAGAAAGGAAGGGGACTTCTCTGGTTGTCCAGAGATTAAGAATCCACCTTCCAATGCAGGGGACACGGGTTCGATCTCTGGTAGGGGAACTAAAATCCCACAGGCTGCAGGGCAACTAAGCTTGAGCACCACAACTAGAGAGAAGCCTGCACACTGCAAATCCTAAGCCCGTGAGCTCTGGAGCCTGAAAGCCACAAACAGGGAAGTCTGCAGCCGCTGCAATGAAGACGCAGCACAGCCAAATATTAAAAAGAAAAAAATAGAAAGAAAAAAGAATTTACAAGTGAAGAGCAGAACAAGAACTATAAGAGGAAGTACATGGAAAGGCAGAGGTAACTTAGTCTCTAGAGCTAGCATTTTCTTAATGGTTTTAACATGTTTTTTGGCGGGGAGGAGGGTGGTTTCTAGGACAAGGAGAAAAATGACTAACCAACCTCTTTGCCTTCTAGGACAAGGAGAAAAATGACTAACCAACTTCTTTGCCTCTCAAACTTATACCTTCAAAGTGGCAGCTGAAAGACCTGACATGGGGAGAATGGAGGCTTGGAGGCTTTTCCAGCAGAGACATTCAACAGTGACTAGGAGGAGTGAAGAGACTAAGGCTTTGGTTCTACCAGAGTGCCAGACAGCGCTTATGATCATGAGTAGGTGGCCCTATGACTTATCATCCAAACCAGGACCTTTTTAGGAATGGAAGATTACTAATAATCGTATTAGGGCTATGAGGAAACTGCTGCTACTGCTGCTGCTAAGTCACTTCAGTCGTGTCCGACTCTGTGTGACCCCATAGATGGCAGCCCACCAGGCTCCCCCGTCCCTGGGATTCTCCAGGCAAGAACACTGGAGTGGGTTGCCATTTCCTTCTCCAATGCATGAAAGTGAAAAGTGAAAGTGAAGTCGCACAGTCGTGTCCGACTCTCAGTGACCCCATGGACTGCAGCCTACCAGGCTCCTCCATTCATGGGATTTTCCAGGCAAGAGTACTGGAGTGGGGTGCCATTGCCTTATGGGGAAACTGAGTCCCAAGTAAATCAGATATATGGTCATCTTAGGTGTTAAGGGCCCCAGCAAAGGCAGGGGTGCTTCCCCAGTGGCTCAGCGGTAAAGAATTCACCTGCAATGCAGGAGACGTGAGTTCAATTCCTGGGTCGGGAAGATCTCCTGGAGGAGGAAATGGCAACCCACTCCTGTATTCTTACCTGGAAAATCCCATGAACAGAGGAGCCTGGAGAGCTACAGTCCATGAAGTTGCAAAACAGTCAGGCATGACTTAGCAACTAAACAACAACAAAGCAAAGGCAGGGGATCTACAGAGTTAGCTGATCAACCGTACGAAACCTTACCTCACCTTATCAACCACAGGAGCCCCAGCAGAGGCAACAGGGAAGATGGAAATCAGCCTTTCAGCTAATAACATCTCTGCTCCTTGGGTACAATATAAACTTGTCAGTTACCTCTGGTGCCATTTTCTCAGTGATTCCTACGTGTTGCAGCCCTCTGGAATAAACTCCTTTACAACTGGTCCTAACAGGAAAACAGTACTCAAAGCACACAGACCTGATCTCCAATGGATATCAACTCTGTATCCCAAGAGGTGCATGACATAATCTAGGGTATCTAATACTGCAAAGTGCAAGGAGTGAGCAAGGTGACAAAGGAAGTGTGAACATGAAGGCATGGGAAGAGCAGGTATCTGAAGTGACAAACTGTTGTTATCAATTCTTCCCCTTAATCCCTGACCTATAAAAACTGACGTAAGGGCAAGTGGAATCCAAGATCAGATCCTGAAGAGTAACCCTCCTTTTTCACCCAGTCAGTGAGTAACTCTGGAAGGAACCAGAACACCTTCTTTTTTACAGAAACAGAGTGAAGCTGCTGGCGACAGGAATTAACCTGACCTGCAAGAGCACTATGCTCCTTGTTAATGTTAAAAGTGCTTCCAAACGACTTATGGGCAGATCTCCCATGTTGCAGTGTTTAAACCTTCTTCCAAAAAGCAATTTATTCTGAAGCACATTATTTATCTCTATCTAAAGGCATAGATATTTTCTCCCCATGTATAATTATAAAGAAATACACTTATTTCTGTTGGCTGGAATTCAGCCAAACATACTCAGGCAGCATACTTTCAGCATAAATTAAACTCAAATCACAGGCTCAGTGAATACATATGTATTGTTTGTACTTCTAGTGAGGTAAATGGGGAATAGGAACTACTTTGGTAACCAGAGTATGTATAGCCACTCCTATTCAGACTAAAGCAGGTGAGTTTAACCCAGTATGAAGTTAGTCACATGGTTTATAGAAGCAAGCATGAAACACGCAGTTGTAGGGAAGACTTTAGAAGACTCCAGGTGAATAAGTTTTAGTCCTGAGAGAGATCTTGAGAGGTGAGTACTGAAGCTGTGACCAGAACTGTGCCTATTATTGGCTCCAAGCCCATGATCCATCCCCTTAACCCCACCAACCCCTTCCTGTTTTCACATAAAGGGGAAAAAAACCATTTAGCACACCAGAATGATAGCATAGGGAGATGAGAATATAGGGGAAAGGTCAAATTCTTTTAAAATGTATATAACATTCTAAAAATTTCAGAGCAGTTAGCAGCATGTCTCAGAACTCATGCAGACCCAGGCTGGAAATCCAGCTTCACCACAAACTATAGGTTTCACAAGTTACTTAACTTCTCTAAGCCTCAATTTATTGTCAAACATTTTTTTCTTTCTTCCTGTTTTTGATAGCACTGCAGTGGGATCTTCTACGTCCAGGGATGGAACCCGCACCTCTGCAGTCGAAGTGCAGTCTTACACTGGACTACCAGATAAGTCACTATTAAACATGTATTTTTATAAACAGTAATATCTTGAACACCAGATGAACCATTCCTACTTAATGTGGTACACACTGGGGAGCACTATAGATTTTTGAGAGATCAGCAGGAGATATAAGATAATGAGTTAAATTTTAAGGAGCTTATATTATGTTGGCAGTGGTGAGTAACAAGTACTAAAGCTGAAAAGAACAAAAATTTGGGAAGCAGCTATTGGAATCAAATTTTCTACAAAGATTAAGGTAATATATAAGGTAGTAAAAAACTCTTATTTCATTCCTAGAATTCTATTTCATTTTCTTTTAATGAGAGACAATGAATTCCAGTATCTATTTTTCCACTAATGCCCTGAGTGAGTGAATGAGTGTTAGTCGCTCAGTCACTCTGACTCTGTGGGACCCTATGGACTGCAGGTCACCAGGCTCCTCTGACCATGGAATTCTCTAGGCAAGAACACTGTACTGGGTAGTCATTCCCTTCTCCAGGGCATCTTCTCGATAACCCTGGTTTCTCACATTGCAGGCAAATTCTTTACCATCTGAGCCACCAGGGGAGCCCACTAATGCCCTACCTGTTCTCATTACAGAATCCTCAGCAGTCATTTATCAGTGTCCTCTCTTGATTCTTTAGCACTTAGTTACGACAATTAATACAAAACCTTCAAATCCCCTATCTTTCTAGATTATAAGTAACACTGGCTATTCTGCAAGTGGCAAATAAGACATACAAAGTGCTTAGCAGAGGGCCTGGCATTTCCACATACTATCTGCTAAATAAATGTTTTAAAAAGTAATTCAGAGCTGTTACTGAGATTAAGGAGGCAGACATAGTGTGTTCTCAGTAAATATTTTAAATAAATAAACATAACATACCTATTTGAAACAAGTTATTTATATCAAAACACAGCAATACAATTTATCATCTAAGAGGAGCAACTAGAGTTGGACATGTGCTCAGAAATGCTAACATTCAGCTTTCAACTGTTTTGAAGAGCTCCAGAAAAGGTCGCCTGCCTGATAAGAAGTGGGCAGAAAACTATTAAAAGGTAATCTACAAGCAGCACTTGCCTAGGAGCAATGAGTCCTACTTAGTCCTCACTGCCAAAGACTAACCAAGCACTCTGGGCAAGTCACCTTTCTACTTCTCCACTCCCTCTTTCATAAAATAAAGATCTTTCCATCTCTCTGATTCCATGAGAAAGAAGGAAGAAATCAAATAGGTTTTCTAAAGTAGTGTTTCCCAGTCAGTCAAGACCAACTTTTGATTTTTGCCGTATCTACATAACACAGCCATTATCATTTTTCTTTAAAAGAACTTTAAAAAATTTAGCCTCACTTTAAGCAATAAATCCATGAAAGCTATTTTATACATGTTAGTTAACTTTTCTAACCTGTATAAAATAAATGTACTAATGTAAATATTAATTCAAAGATCTCTTAAAATCAGCTTGTATACCCACACTTTGGCAAATGGTAACCTAACTATTGTAGGTTATTCATAACTTAAAAGCAAAAAATTTAAAGAACACAAATTAAGTAAAAAATAAATGTAATTTCATGTTTCCACAATAATCTAAGCATTCAGTTCAGTTCAGTCGCTCAGTCGTGTCCGACTCCTCGAGACCCCATGAATCCCAGCATGCCAGGCGTCCCTGTCCATCACAAACTCCGGAGTTCACCCAGACTCACGTCCATCGAGTCAGTGATGCCATCCAGCCATCTCATCCTCTGTCATCCCCTTCTCCTCCTGCCCCCAATCCCTCCCAGCATCAGAGTCTTCTCCAATGAGTCAACTCTTCGCATGAGGTGGCCAAAGTGCTGGAGTTTCAGCTTTAGCATCATTCCCTCCAAAGAAATCCCAGGGCTGATCTCCTTCAGAATGGACTGGGTGGATCTCCTTGCAGTCCAAAGGACTCTCAAGAGTCTTCTCCAACACCACAGTTCAAAAGCATCAATTCTTCGGCTCTCAGCCTTCTTCACAGTCCAACTCTCACATCCACACATGACCACAGGAAAAACCATAGCCTTGACTAGACTGACCTTTGTTGGCAAAGTAATGTCTCTGCTTTTAAATATGCTATCTAGGTTGGTCATAACTTTCCTTCTAAGGAGTAAGCGTCTTTTAATTTCATGGCTGCAGTCACCATCTGCAGTGATTTTGGAGCCCAGAAAAATCAAGTCTGACACTGTTTCCACTGTTTCCCCATCTATTTGCCATGAAGTGATGGGACCGGATGCCATGATCTTCGTTTTCTGAATGTTGAGCTTTAAGCCAACTTTTTCACTCTCCACTTTCACTTTCATCAAGAGGCTTTTGAGTTCCTCTTCACTTTCTGCCATAAGGGTGGTGTCATCTGCATATCTGAGGTGATTGATATTTCTCCCAGCAATCTTGATTCCAACTTGTGTTCCTTCCAGTCCAGCATTTCTCATGATGTGCTCTGCATATAAGTTAAATAAGTAAGGTGACAGTATACAGCCTTGACATACTCCTTTTCCTATTTGGAACCAGTCTGTTGTTCCATGTCCAGTTCTAACTGTTGCTTCCTGACCTGCATAGAGGTTTCTCAAGAGGCAGGTCAGGTGGTCTGGTATTCCCATCTCTTGAAGAATTTTCCACAGTTTACTGTGATCCACACAGTCAAAGGCTTTGGCATAGTTAATAAAGCAGAAATAGATGTTTTTCTGGAACTCTCCTGCTTTTTTGATGATCCAGCAGATGTTGGCAATTTGATCTCTGGTTCCTCTGGCTTTTCTAAAACCAGCTTGAACATCAGGAAGTTCACGGTCCACATATTGTTGAAGCCTGGCCTGGAGAATTTTGATCTTAACAAATCAATATTCAGTTCTTAAACTATAAGAGATAATACTTTTAATATAATGTGGATCATCAAGAATTGAAAATAGAATTGATTCCTTCTTAACCTACATAATCTTCATTTGAATTAGGATTTTGGTTCCTTTAACCTTAAAAGGCTTTAATTTCACCCTTGAGTATTTAAATTCAGACTAAAACAATAAGAAAAGCAATTACTTCTTTCTTGAAACCATGAAAAAGAAAACAAAAAGATCAAAATTAAACACTGTTTATAAGCAATGAAAGTGCTCTTCACCTTGCTCAATGCATGAGAAAACAAATGAACCCACTTACCTCAGAATTCAGAAAGCAGCACTCCTGGGTCTCAAGTTTTACTGGTCAATAAAGTGTCCTTGATCTAAATGATTCCAACTACTTCACATTCAAATCTACCAGTAATCAAGTGAATAAGCACACACTTGTACCTGGCTGACACTTCTCTTCAGTGTGTGGCCAGGATACACAACTGAGGGCCACGGCTCTTCAGAGCTCATAGGGATCAAAAAATGTACTAAGTTCAGTGATGATCCTCTGAACAATAATGAACATAAAGACAATTTTTTGATGTACTTATAATGTCTAATGAGACTGGTGGCCACCAATTAAAACTCACCAGGTTATTTTAAAGCAAAAGTGACAAACCCAGGCATAATTTTAAATTTGCCAGTCTTTGATAGATAGCAATTAGTTGACTGAAAAAGAAGTGGGAAAAATAATGTGTCTATAAATATCTGTGATACCATATCCTTGTGACATGATCTCTAAAATTTATCATAGCAGTATCCTCCAAGGCCATTTCTATAAGCCATCTTTTTTTCCCACTCAGGCTACCAGACAAGAGGATTTTTGCTATATTAAACACTAAAAACCAGAGAAAAATCAAATATCTATTAAAGTATCATAAAGCAGAAGAGAAAATTTTTAAAGGACCATGCACTGTTACAATTGAGAAGTAAAGGTTCCGCAAATGCAAGCTTAAGAGTATGATTTACACCTGATTCATCATCTCTGTACTTTCCATGCTATGCTAAGTCACTTCAGTCGTGTCCAACTCTGTGCAACCCCATGGACAGCAGCCCACCAGACTCCCCATCCCTGGGATTCTCCAGGCAAGATAGCTCCTGTCTTATAAATAGTATGTGCTCAAAAACTATTTGTTGAACTAACAGACCAAAGAATAAAATTTAACACCTTCACAGCAATGAATTATCAGTAAATAGAAAAGCCCAGGAGAAAATCCAAGAATTGATTCTCCTAATCACCATGTCAAAATTTATGTAACTACAAAAGCTTAGTCAGAAATCTGGCCATATTTCTCCTGATAAACTAACCCCTGGACCAAGATATTCATTCTAATTAAACATGTGAGAAGTTTATTAGTAAAGTCAGGATTCATTTAACTGGCTAAAGCCAAACACTTTACCTATAGGTAATATGTTCTTACATGAGTTAATTTATAGAAAACTGATTCCATAAAATGAAATATAGGGACTTTGTCAGTAGTCCAGTGGTTAAGATTGCGTGCTTCCACTGCAGGGGCCGTGGATTTAATCCCTGGTCAGGGAAGATCTAAGATCTCTCATACCTCAAGGTGCAGACAAAAAAATTAATTTAATTAATTTAAAAATAAATAAAGCTTAATTACATAAACTTAGTAGCCCAACCCACCCGCCCCCACCCCCACCTCTGCAAAAGAAATACAACTAGTGATTGAGCAACAGGAAATGATCATCAGTTAATAGGTTCCAATTAAGCATATAGTTATTATCACAGCTATTATTTGATGCTTAAAATTATGCTGTGACAACAGTATTGGGGTTAAGCTTATTCATAAAGCGTTTCTAATAGTTCCCCTCACTGAGATCATTCTTAATTTTTCACACTGTTCTGTGCCATCTGCAATAAATGTTAGATGTTGAGGTGTCACTCTCTTAAAAGCTTTTTTGTGAGGTTCAAGTTAAACAACAACAGTAACAACAACTGCAGCAGGAGCAGCAAACAGAGCAACAGTAATGGTCTAGATCCTTGTTAGAAAAACTTTACAAGTATTATTTCATTCAACACTTACCACAACCCCGTGATGTATCACTGTCCTTATTGTATGAACACAGAAACACAAAGGATGAGTGACTTGTCAAAGGTAACCCAGTAAGCAAGCAGTTTAGTTGATTTTCATCCTGAGGCACTCTCAATCCAGAATTCATGCTCTTAACCTCTATGTGTAACTGTGGATACTTATAATGATAAGTAAAGTCGGAGACCCAGAGAAAACAGAAATAGGACTAAAGAGTGAGTCCAATTATAAATATTATGACTGAGTAATTAAGTGCCTCTCCCCATTCACAGCTCCTACTTAATTAACACTATGAAATAGTGTAGTTGCTGATGGTATCTGAAAAGGTTCTCAAGGTGCTTTTTCTACATTGGGTCATAAGGGTTAAAAAAGAGATCATAATCTCTCACCATAACTCAAAACTTCACACTATGGGCTATTAATCTGCTGGTGCTACAAGTTCCAAGGCCTTAAGCATCAATTCAGGGTAAATGATATTACAGCAACTCTTATCCCAAAGTGCTGAATATTTTTGTTTACTGCTAAGTCTGTTTATACAAACCACTTATAAGATACAAGAAAGCAGAGATATATATACAGAGCTACATTCTTTTTTTTGGCTTCCAGGATCTCAATTCCCAACCAGAGACTGACCCTGGCCCTGGCAGTGAAAAATGCCCAGTCGTAACCACTGGACCGACAGGAATTCCCCCAGAGCTACATTCTGATTGGTCTCACAATCAGATCTCAGCAAGATGTTCATCTTCTTCCCCAGGAGAAAATAAAAAGACTTTGAAGTAAACATATTTCCATTCGAGGGAAAAGGAGAAACGCAAGAGGAGGTGGGGCTTCCCTGGTAGTTCAGCAGTAAAGAATCTGCCTGCCAATGCAGGAGACTTGGGTTCAATCTCTGGGTTGGGAAGATTCCCTCAAGTAGGAAATGGCAACCCACTCCAGTATTCTTGCCTGGGAAACCCCATGGACAGAGAAGACTGTCAGGCTACTGTCCAAGGGGTCACAAAGAGTCAGACATGACTTTGCAACTAAACACCAACAAAGAGGAGACAATGGAGGCAATTTAAAAAATCAGATGCAACCAAAGACTCAAAAGGTAAGCCTAGGCTATGCCCTAAATGACTGCACTAGCATAACCTCTTTGATGGTGTTGCTGCTGCTACTGCTAAGTCACTTCAGTTGTGTCCGACTCTGTGTGACCCCATAGATGGCAGCCCAGTTAGGATCTCTCATAAGTAGCATTTCAACATACATTTGTTGTTCCTTACCTCTCTCAAAGAATCAACACCCTTAAATAGTCTAAGATGAAACCTGCAAGCATCAAGCATAAGCTGTCCTTTACAGACAGTAACAGTTCACTCAAACCTATGGAGTCTGCAAAGTACCTTCACATATAAAATTTCACTGAATACACCTTCTTGTTAGGTAATGACAGTAATTTGATAATCCCAGTTTACTGATGAGGAATGATTAGGACTTGCCTAAATTCAAACAATTTGAGACTAGAAGAGCTTCCAACATCATGTGACATCAAACTCCAGACTTCTTCCATACCATCTGTGCCTCCTCATTCCACATCAAAAAGTCATAAAACTATCCTGTCTGCCCCATTTGCACATGTTCATTACCAGCACTCTAAGAACAAGTGTCAGCTAATTACGACATCATGAGTTATAAGTACAAACGGGAAAGAAAACAAACTCAGCGTTTTTTCTGAGAGGCCTGGCACTTTGTTCATTACCCAAACTAAACCTGGCCTAATGTAGTTGTTACAACAGCCCTTCAGGTGGGTGCTGGTATTCCCTGCTCACACCAGGAAAGAAAGGTTTAGCAACATGACTAAGTGAAAGTGAAGTGAAGTCCCTCAGTCGTGTCCGACTCTTGGGGACCCGTGGATTGTAGCCCACCAAGCTCCTCTGTCCATGGGATTCTCCAGGCAAGAATACTGGAGTGGGTATTCTTGACTAAGGTCACACATTAAATGACGTGTGCTGTGCTGTGCTAAATCACTTCAGTCATGTCTGACTCTTCGAATCCGTGGATCGTAGCCCACCAGGATCCTCTGTCCATGGCATTAGCAATGATTTTATCCATGTGTATGTTATACCACACTGCCTCATGTGATACCACAGTAACACCTTTTATAGTAGCAAACAAAAATATTTTTTAGGTTAAAGTACTTTTGTATTTTAAAATGCCCCCAAACCATCCTCCTACTTATTGATGTCCTACATTCACTTCCCAGCTGAGCACCTTTTCTTCTTCCTGGTTTTCTCTGCTTTACTCTTAGTATCTACTGGACTCACTGTGCCCTGGAAAAGGGGCTAGCTGTTAGAACAAAAAACCATTATAAGGCCACAGGATTCATGCAAGTATTTTTGCCCTAGGTCTAAGTTAATTCTATCAAATAGTATGTGCCAGGGAATCCCCGGGAAGTCCAGGGGTTAGGACTCTGTGCTTTCACTCCCACAGCCCCAGTTCAATTCCTGGTCAGGGAACTAAGATCCTACAAGCCTCCCAGCATGACCAAACAAAATTTAAAAGAAAAAACAAACAACAAAAAAACTCCACCCAGATAGCGTGTGTCAGTTAAAAGAAATGTGAGCCTGCCCAAACAATTAGAAAATGAAAACAGTGAACAAACTAAGGACAATCTATCATTTTAAAAAAATTGTTTTTCTTCCAGTTTGACTGAAATATAATTGACACACAGCACTGTAAGGTGTACAGTATAATGATTTGGTTTACATATACCAAGAAATGATAATCACAGTAAGTTTACTGAATGGTCCACCAGCTCATATAGATATAAAATTAAAGAAATTTAAAAAAATTTTTTTTGTTATTGGAAGGACTGATGTTGAAGCTGAAACTCCAATACTTTGGCCCACTGATGCGAAGAGCCGACTCATTTGAAAAGACCCTGATGCAGGGAAAGACTGAGGGCAGGAGAAGGGGACGACAGAGGCTGAGATGGTTGGATGGCATCACCGACTCGATGGACATGGGTTTGGGTAGAGTCCAGGAGTTGAAGATGACAGGGAGGCCTGACGTGCTGTGGTTCACAGAGTTGCAAAGAGTCGGACACGACTGAGTGACTTGAACTGAATTGAAAGATTTACTCTCTTAACTTTCATATATAACATACAATAGTGTTAACAATTGCACTATATGTTTCATTACTAGTACCTGTTTATCTTATAACTGGAAGGCTGTACTTTCTGACTGCCTTCACCCAATTCTTACCCCTCGACCTGACCCCTGCCTCTGGTAACCACAAATCTGATCTCCCTTTCTATGGAACATTATGTCATCATAATCATCACATTTGAGGGCTTTAACCAATCCAGACAAGATATAGGAACTACAACAAAATGCATAGAAGTAATCTCATCTGACCTCTTACCACATTTTTGGTGAAACATTAGGAAAAGATAGCATTAGCCTCAAAATACCTGGTGCTTTTCCCCTCAGGTGTTAACTGCTAAAGAACAATGATAGATAAAATGTAAATATGATACCTTAAATAGTTTTAAATTTGGGAAGATTACTGAAAGACTTCCTAGAACAAAATTTAATTAGCTTTAACAAGTGAAGGTATATTTATGACTCCCAAAGGGGTTTCCTTATCTGAAGCAAACAGGAGGACCTTTCTGTTGTATAAGTTATATTCATAATATACGAATAAGCTAATAAGGCTTCTAACCAAAACTCTACCTACCTTCTGGGAACAAGTAAAAAAAACTAACAAAAGCTAACACTACCTGAGCTAAACTGGACGAGCAGGAAAAAGCCTACAAGACTCAGAAAGGGACAGGAGTATATAAAAAGCAAGTAGGAAGAACCGAGCTAGAGGAAGTGTGAGGGGAAGGAGGAGTAAGGGGCAAAGAAGGCTGGAACCCAGGAAGTACTGATGGAGATGAGCTACTTATGCCTAGAATCAGAAGGTTCACCAGAGCTGCCCTGTGGAAAGGGCCCTGCTCTTCTATAGACTAAAATTAAGATAAAGAAAATGAACTGGTCAAGTCTAGAGAAAATGGGGTTCATGTAAGACAAAGGGGAACATACAACACAAGGAAAACCGGTAGAGAGAAGGCAACTTTTTATCGCCTTAAAAAAAAAAAAAGCTCTAATGAACTTTAAATGGATGAATTGTATGGCATGTTAATTATATTTTAATAAATCTGTTATTTTTTAAAAGCGTGTTAAATTGAGCAAGGTATGACTGCACTTATCATTTAATCAACATGCTTAATTAGCTCAGTCTATAATAGCACCTCCCCGTCCCCCCCACCTCAAAATTCCCTCACTCTGTGGGGTACATTTACTTGGGAATATCACTGTAGGAATAAATCAGTCTAGGAAGGAGACAGAGTATGATGAATACAGAAGTAGCAGTAGGGGAAAAAACTGTGGGCTCTTTTAACAGCTCTTCCCCCCAATCTTGCCCTGTGGGGGAAGGAAGCTTTTGTTTGGGGGTATGCCTCGAAGTGGAATATCAGATGTCTTCAGGAGATGATCTAGGGCCAAACTCTACCTAGTCAAAGAGAAAATGATACGATGTGAAGAAGTCAAGTCAGTCCTGAAGAAACCCCAGTAGGCTTAACGTGAAATGATCCCAAGTCTTATCTCTGCTACCCCAAAACTGGACGGCACGCCTCGTGCCACTTCGCGAAGAGTTACTCGCGAAGACGATGGATGCTTTGCCAGGATCCCAGAAGTTTCTGGCGAGCTGCCCACTGACGTAAATTAGAAAACCATTCAGGGACCAGGCTGGGTGAAGCGAAGCGCCACGTCCAGCGCAGGGCTCCCCCTTCCTCCCTCTAGACGTAGGAAAAGGGATGGGGTAGGGAGGGCAGAAAGCGAGCGGGAACGCCAGATCAGCCGTCTTCGCCCTCCTACCCTGGGCCGGGTTTCGGGAGGCCGCCCCCAGCGTACCCCATCCCCACTCGCCCGCCTTGGGCCCACGACCCCCAGATGAGGGCGGCGGCGAGCGCCCCCAGGGGCCGCAGGCGCACCTCCTCCGGGGCAGCTGTCGCCACCACCCGCCCGGCTCCGGCCTCCCCGGGAGCAATAGGCTATCGATTCAGCTGCCTGTCGCTAGGAGCCCCGGGAGAGCGAGGCCTACATCGCCCGGCCGGAGCCCCGGCCTCGATTTCACCACCTACCCTACAGGAGGGGGAGCCGTGGGAGTGGGGGGGGGGGGGGGGAGGCAATCAAGCCCAGGTGGGCGGGAGGAGGAGGCGCAGAGACCACCTGCAACGGGCAGGCGCGGGGGGAAGGGGGTGCGGGCTCGCGGCTCCCGCCAACCAGTCTCCCGGGGTCGCCCCCCTACCCCACCACCCCCCAACCCCTGCCCTCACAAGTTGCGCATTCAAGTTCAGGCCGGTGCCCCTTGGCCTTCCAGAGTCCTCCGCACTCCCGAAACCAGAAGAAAAACAAGACACGGAAGAGGCCACCCCCAAGACCCGAGGAGATGGCGCTGGGGCCCCAGAGGGCGCCGAGGGGGCGGCCCACAGGGATCCGCCCGTCACCTCCCCTCGGCTCACCCGGAGTCGCAGCCAAGACCCTGTCACCGCCCTAACCCGACCCCCCCCCCCCGCAAGGCCCCTTCCCAGGACGCCGGCGACAGGGGCGCGAGCTCCCCCTTCCCTTCCCCCCCACCCCGGCCTCAGGCGCGCCTCGGCCTCCTCCCCTCCAAATCGTCCAAAGGCCCCCCGCACCTTTTAAAGTACACGAAGGAAGAGTTTCCCATCAAACTTTGTCAGGCCGTAACCTCGCCCCCCCACCCCCTCGCCGACCCACACTTCCAGGGCAGTCATCAGGACAGATCACTTTACACTCGGGATAAAGCGAATTAAGGACCTGTCAACCATTTTAGGTCTTTTTTTTTTTAATAGAAGACATCCTCTTCTTTCCCCTTCCACCCTCCCCCAGCCAGGGTTTTAATCTGACACCCACCTTCCCACCGCCGAAGAAGGAGGGGGGGTGGTGTGGGTTGAGGAGGGAGGGGGTACGGACGGAGGGCAGGAGAAGGGTGACGAGAGAGAGAGCGGAAAGGGGAGGTTGGAAGGGGGCCGGGAGGCGCGGGGAGGGGAAGGGGGTTGATTTACCTGAGACCAGCCACTGGCCTCCATTGTTGGAGAATTCAATGGCATTGACACAACCGAAGTGGCCGAGGAGGTCCTTCTTGTAGAGGTTTCTGCAGCCTCGCAGGCGTCTCCTCTGAAAGTCCTGAGTGAGCAGGGGGTCCCCATGCAAGCCCCGCTGGGACAAGAAGCCCACCACTGACCTCATGCTGCCCCCCAGGCCAGCTCTCCTCTTCATGCTGGAACCGCCGCCGCCGCCGCCGCCGCTGCCGCCGCTCGCTCGCGCCGCCGCCCCTCCCTCGGCCTCACGCGCGGCCGCCGCTCTCCACCACCCCCCACCCGGCCCTCCCCCCGCGCTGCGATCCGGCTGGTTCTTTTAACCAGCCATAGCAAGAGACGGAGCGAGGTGTGCAGACACTCGGTGGCGTTCGCGGCTTCCTGACGGTCCCCTCCCTCCCCTTCCCTCCACCCCCTCCCAGACTCCTCCCTCTCCTTCTCCGCCTCCTCCAGCAGCTGATCCACAGCTGCGGCCGCGCTTCCGCGATGCGCGAGGCCCTTCCGCCGGCCGCGGGGGGCCGGGAGAACGCTGGCGGCGACGGCCCCTCCCCCTGCCGCGGGCTGCGGGGCCGGAAGAACGCGGGCGGCTGGCCTTGAGACCGCGGGCGGCGGCTGGGGCTTTCGCACCGCAGCTCCTCCCTTGTGCGAGGACCCGGGTCGCTCTGGGCGGAGGCCGGGCTGCACCCCACCCGCCCCCTCCCTGAGCGGTGCACTCTGTGAAGTTGGAGGCGCGCAACAATCAAAGTGGCCGCGGGGCCTCGGACTCGCCTTCCTCCCTTGGCGGCCCACGGTACATCACCGCCCCGAGGCCCGGCCGGCGCCGGGACGAGTGTGCTCCTCGCTCTTTTTTTTTTTTTTTTTTCTGGTCCAGAAAATGCAGCCCGAGGTGGCACAGAGGTGGAGGGAGGGTTGCAGACGGAGGCTCCGGTCGATCTCCCTCAGTTCGCCTCATCCTTGGGCCGTCCAAGTCCTGTCCAAGAGAAGGGAATCAGGAGTTAGGACTGGACACTTGGGGTAAAAAAGTGAAAGTCGCTCAGTCGTGTCCCAACTTTCTGCTACCCATTCCATGGAATTCTCCAGGCCAGAATACTGGAGTGGGTAGCCTTTCTCTTCTCCAGGGGATCTTTCCAACCCAGGGATTGAACACGGGTCTCCCGCTTTGCAGGCGGATTCTTTAACAGCTCAGCCACAATGGAAGCCCAAGGTTGCTTGGCGCCCCGAAAAGATATTTTTAACACCACCCTTCCCCCCATTCAGTTCCCTAATTTTCCCTTCCTCCAGGCATTCAGTGAAAAAGAATGAACTGGGTTCCATCGGTTAGATGATAAAAGTGGTATATGGTGGGGGTGGAAAAAAGGGGGAATAAATTTTTCAGATCTGGCAAGAAAATTGCCAAAACCGAGTTGAGAAAGGTCCAGGTGAGCAGAAAGGACTTCTGTTCATTAGTTACAGGTACATCTGCAAAACACAAGACCGCGTTATTCGAAAAGAATACTACATGTTGTTTAATTGTGTGTGGTGAGGTCCTCTTCAAGGTCTTGAGTGTGGAGCTCTGAGGCTGTACAGCTGTTAACTAGCAGCTTCCTACCAAGCCGGAAGCAGCTGCATTTTAGTGGCCTGGAGCCGGAGCCTCTGCAATGACCCTAGTGAGGAGAGTGTTAAGTGCTTTAGAATTTTATCAGACACTGTTAAAAAAAAAAAAAAAGTCACCTTATTCAGTGCATTGTATTAGGTTGGGGCAAAAGTAATTGTGGTTTTGGACCATGAATTTTAAATCATTATAATTACGCTCAAACTCATCTTTATTGATCAAAATAGACACTATTACAATCAACACACTTTTGCTAACAAAAAATAACTGTTTATTCCTGTAGCATAAAAATCTGTGCTTTGGGATATGAGAAACTTTTGGAAAGCGTTTTCTGCATCCTGCTGGTTGTGAAAGCGTTTTCCCTGCAAAAGGTTATTGAGATGCTTGAAGAAGTGGTAGTCAGTTGGTGAGAGGTCAGGTAAATATGGCGGATGAGGCAAAACTTCAGAGCCCAATTCGTTCAACTTTTGCAGCTTAGTTGTGTGAGGTGTGGTCAGGTGTTGTCATGGAGAAGAAGAGGGCCCTTTCTGTTGACTGGTGCTGGCTGCGGGCAACGTTTTGGGTGCATCTCATCGATTTGCTGAACATACTTATAGATATCATGGTTTTGCCAGGATTCAAAAAGCCATAGTGTATCAGATTGGCAGCAGACCCCAAAACGGTGACCATGACCTTTTCTTGTTGTTGTAAGTTTGGTTTGGGGTTGTGTTTTAGGAATCACTGAACTAAAATGGACAGGAATGGGTGAATTTAATTCAAATGACCATTATATGTATAAAGTGGGCAAGAATCCCTTAGAAGAAGTGGAGTAGCCCTCATAGTCAACAAGAGAGTCCAAAATGCAGTACTTTGGTACAGTCACAAAAATGACAGAATGATCTCTGTTCGTTTCCAAGGCAAACTATTCAATATCACAGTAATCCAAGTCTATGCCCCAACCACTAATGCCGAAGAACCTGAACAGGTCTATGATGACCTACAAGACCTTCTAGAACTAATACCAAAAAAAAATGTTCTTTTCATCATAGGGGACGGGAATGCAAAAGTAGGAAATCAAGAGACACCTGGAGTAACAGGCAAGTTTGGCCTTGGAGTACAAAATGAAGCAGGGCAAAGGCTAACAGAGTTTTGCCAAGAGAACGCACTGATCATAACAAACACCCTCTTCCAACAACATAAGAGAAGACTCTACACATGGACATCATGGACAACACCAGATGGTCAGTACCAAAATCAGATTGATTATATATTTGCAGCCAAAGATGGAGAAGCTCTATACAGTCAGCAAAAACAATCAGGAACTGACTGTGGCTCAGATCATGAACTCCTTATTTCCAAATTCAGACTTAAAATGAAGAAAATAGGGAAAACCACTAGATCATTCAGATATGACCTAAATCAAATCCCTTATGATTATACAGTAGAAGTGATAAATAGATTCAAAAGTTTAGATTTGGTAGAGTGCCTGAAGAACTATGGAGGGAGGTTTGTGACATTGTACAGGAGGCAGTGATCAAGACCAGCCTCAAGAAAAAGACGTGCAAAAAGGCAAAATGGTTGTCTGAGGAGCCCTTACAAATAGCTGAGAAAAGAAGAGAAGCTAAAAGCAAAGGAGAAAAGAAAAAATAGTCCCATCTGAATGCAGAGATCCAAAGAATAGCAAATCTTTCAAACAGAGGAAAACAATAGAATGGGAAAAAATGGAGATCTCTTCAAGAAAATTAGAGATACAGCAGGAACATTTCATGCAAAGTTGGGCACAATAAAGACAGAAATAGTATAGACCTAACAGAAGCAGAAGATATTAAGAAGAGGTGGCAAAAATACACAGAAGAACTATATAAAAAAGATTTTCACGACCCAGATAACCACAAAGGAGTGATCACTCACCTAGAGTCAGACATCCTAGAATGTGAAGTCAAGTGGGCCTTAGGAAGCATTGCTACGAACAAAGCTATTGGAGGTGATGGAATTCCAGTTGAGCTATTTCAAATCCTAAAAGATGATGCTGTGAAAGTGCTGCACTCAGTATGCCATCAAATTTGGAAAACTCATCAGTGGCCACAGGACTCGAAAAGGTCAGTTTTCATTCCAATCCCAAAGAAAGGCAATGCCAAAGATTGTTCAAACTACCACATGATTGCACTCATTTCACATACTAGCAAAGTGATGCTCAAAATTCTCCAAGAGAGGAGACTTCAATAGTTCGTGAACTGAGAACTTCCAGCTGTTAAAGCTTGGTGTAGAAAAGGCAGAGGAACCAGAGATCAAATTGCCAAAATCCGTTGAATCATAGAAAAAGCAAGAGAGTTCCAGAAAAACATCTACTTCTGCTTTATTGACTACGCCAAAGCCTGTGTGGATCACACAAACTGGAAAATTCTTAAAGAGAAGGGAATATCAGCCCACTTTACCTGCCTACTGAGAAATCTGTATGCAGGTCAAGAATTAGAAGCAACAGTTAGAACTGAACATAGAACAACAGACTGATTCCATATTGGGAAAGATGTACATCAAGGCTGTATATTGTCACCCTGCTTCTTTAACTTATGTACAGAGAACATCGTGTGAAATGCTGGGCTGGATGAAGCACAAACTAGAATCAAGATTGCTGGGAGAAATATCAATAATCTCAGATATGCAGATGACACCACCCTTCTGGCAGAAAGTGGAGAAGAGCTAAAGAGCCTCTTGATGAAAGTGAAAGAGGAGAGTGAAAAAGCTGGCTTAAAAATCAACATTCAAAAAACTAAGATCATGGCATCCAGTCCCATCACTTCATGGCAAATAGATGGAAAACAATGGTATCAATGACAGACTTTATTTTGGGGGGCTCCAAAATCACTGCAGATGGTGACTGCGGCCATTAAATTAAAAGACGCTTGCTCCTTGTAAGAAAAGCTACAACCAACCGAGACAGCATATTAAAAACAGAGACATTACTTTACCAACAAAGGTCTGTCTAGTCAAATGTATGTTTTTTCCATTAGTCATGTATGGATGTAAAAGTTGGACCATAAAGAAAGCTGTGTGCCTAAGGATTGATGCTTTTGAACTGTGGTGTTGGAGAAGACTCTTGGGAGTTCCTTGGAGCGCAAGGAGATCCAACCAGTCAATCTAAAGGAAGCCAGTCCTGAATATTTTTGGAAGGACTGATGCTGAAGCTCCAATACTTTGGCCACCTGATGTGTAGAACTGACATTGGAAAAGACCCTGATGCTGGGAAAGATTGAAGTTGGGAGAAGAAGGGGACGATAGAGGATGGGATAGTTGAATGGCATCACCCATTCGATGGACATGAGTTCGATCAAGCTCTGGGAGTTGGTGATGAACAGGGAAGCCTGGCATGCTGCAGTCCATGGGGTCACAAAGAGTCGGACACAACTGAAGAACTGAAGTGAACTTGGAGCTTCTGCTCAGTCCAGTCACTGAATTGATTCTTACTGGGAGTCATATAAAATCCACTTTCATCACATGTCACAATCTGATCAAGAAATGGTTCATTTATTGTTTCATAGAATAAGAGAAAATGATGATCATTTTGATTTGAAGTCAGCTCATGAGACTCCCATTTATCAAGCTTTTTCACCTTTCCAATTTGCTTCAAGTGGTGAATGATCATGGAACAGCTGATGTTGAGTTCTTTGGCAACTTCTCATGTAATTGTAAGAGGATCATCTTCAATGATGCTCTCAGTTAGTTGGTCATTGTCAACTTCTGATGGCTGGTACTGTGCTTCTCATCTTCAAGGCTCCTTTGCAAAACTTCTTGAACCACCACTGCACTGTACATTGGTTAGCAGTTCTTGGTCCAAATGTGTTGTTGGTGTTGTGAGTTGTCTCCACTGCTTTATGACCCATTTTGAACTCAAAACATCACTCAAATTTGCTTTTTGTCTAACATCATTTCTGTAATATAAAATAAATATAAAATAAACAACAAGTAGTAAGTTATTTGCTGGGGAAAATTGAGGGCAAGAGGAGAAGGGGGCGACAGAGGATGAGATGGTTGGATGGTATCACTGACTGAGTGGACATGAGTTTGAGCAAACTCAGGGAGATAGCGATGGACAGAGAAGCCTGGCGTACTGGAATTCATTGGGTCACAAAGAGTCTGACACAACTTAGTGACTGAACAACAAGAAGAAGTAAGTTATTAGCAAAAAAAAAAAAGAGCATTAAAATGATGTATAACATAACCACACTTAAGAATGTATTCCAATATCAAACGGCAAAATTCAACAGTGCAAAACCTCAATTACTTTTGCACCAACCAAATACTTTCCTCAGAAGTTATCCGCTGTGGTTAAACAGTAATAAACTACAATAGGCAGATGTCAGTTTAGCCCTTTTAGTTTAGCAAGAATTATATCCTCTGTATCAGAGATAACACAGGCAGTCAAGTATACCACCATGAAAGATGAGCTGAAATGAAAAATACACTCGTCAATCAAAATCACAGACTTCTACTTTTCATATAAGGACAATGATAAGATTAATAATACTAATAACGAAAGTGCAACTAAATGTTTAATTTAAAAGAACATTACAAAAAATGTTACAAAACTTAACGGATATTCTCCAAATTTCAAAAATTATGGTTTTAATGGAGTATTATTTTCCTAAATAGGAAAATGTGTGATACTTTGTTTTAAAATGTTTCTCAGGATCCTTCATAGTGTTATTCATTGTAAATAGCACCATAAAAATTAGTAGTGGTATGGCAGCTTGACTGGGCTTCCCAGGTGGCTGAGTGGGTAAAGAATGTGCCTGCAATCCAGGAGAAGTGGGTTCAGTCCCCAGGTCAGGAAGATCCCGTAAAGGAGGGCATGGCACCTACACCAGGTTTCTTGCCTGGAGAATCCCATGAGCCTGGGAGGCTTACAAACCATAGGATCTCAAAGAGTTCAGTTCACTTCAGTCGCTCAGTAGTATCCGACTCTTTGCGACCCCATGAATTGCAGCACGCTAGGCCTCCCTATCCATCACCAACTCCCGGAGTTCACTCAAACTCATATCCATCGAGTCAGTGATGCCATCCAGCCATCTCATCCTCTGTCATCCCATTCTCCTCCTCCCCCAGTCCCTCACATAATCAGAGTCTTTTCCAATGACTCAACTCTTCACATGAGGTGGCCAAAGTACTGGAGTTTCAGCTTTAGCATCATTGCTTCCAAAGAACACCCAGGATGGATCTCCTTTAGGATGGACTGGTTGGATCTCCTTGCAGTCCAAGGGACTCTCAAGAGTCTTCTCCAACACCACAGTTCAAAAGCATCAGTCCTCGGCGCTCAGCTTTCTTCACAGTCCAACTCTCACATCCATACATGACCACTGGAAAAACCATAGCCTTGACTAGACGGACCTTTGTTGGCAAAGTAATGTCCCTGCTTTTGAATATGCTATCTAGATTGGTCATAACTTTCCTTCCAAGGAGTAAGCGTCTTTTAATTTCATGGCTGCAATCACCATCTGCAGTGATTTTGGAGCCCCCAAAAATCAAGTCTGACACTGTTTCCACTGTTTCCCCATCTATTTGCCATGAAGTGATGGGACCGGATGCCATGATCTTCGTTTTCTGAATGTTGAACTTTAAGCCAACTTTTTCACTCTCCACTTTCACTTTCATCAAGAGGCTTTTGAGTTCCTCTTCACTTTCTGCCATAAGGGTGGTGTCATCTGCATATCTGAGGTGATTGATATTTCTCCCAGCAATCTTGATTCCAGCTTGTGTTTCTTCCAGTCCAGCATTTCTCATGACGTACTCTGCATATAAGTTAAATAAGCCATGATCTTCGTTTTCTGAATGTTGAACTTTAAGCCAACTTTTTCACTCTCCACTTTCACTTTCATCAAGAGGCTTTTGAGTTCCTCTTCACTTTCTGCCATAAGGGTGGTGTCATCTGCATATCTGAGGTGATTGATATTTCTCCCAGCAATCTTGATTCCAGCTTGTGTTTCTTCCAGTCCAGCATTTCTCATGACGTACTCTGCATATAAGTTAAATAAGCAGGGTGACAACATGTAACCTTGACGTACTCCTTTTCCTATTTGGAACCAGTCTGTTGTTCCATGTCCAGTTCTAACTGTTGCTTCCTGACCTGCATACAGATTTCTCAAGAGGCAGATCAGGTGGTCTGGTATTCCCATCACTTTCACAATTTTCCACAGTTTATTGTGATCCACACAGTCAAAGGCTTTGGCATAGTCAATAAAGCAGAAATAGATGTTTTTCTGGAACTCTCTTGCTTTTTTGATGATCCAGCGGATGTTGGCCATTTGATCTCTGGTTCCTCTGCCTTTTCTAAAACCAGCCTGAACATCAGGAAGTTCTCGGTTCACATATTGCTGAAGCCTGGCTTGGAGAATTTTGAGTATGACTTTACTAGCATGTGAGATGAGTGCAATTGTGCGGTAGTTTGAGCATTCTTTGGCATTGCCTTTCTTTGGGATTGGAATGAAAACTGACCTTTTCCAGTCCCGTGGCCACTGCTGAGTTGTCCAAATTTGCTGGCACATTGAGTGCAGCACTTCCACAGCATCATCTTTCAGGAGTTGGAATAGGTCAACTGGAATTCCATCACCTCCACTAGCTTTGTTCGTAGTGATGCTCTCTAAGGCCCACTGGACTTCACATTCCAGGATGTCTGGCTCTAGGTCAGTCATCACACCATCGTGATTATCTGGGTCGTGAAGATCTTTTTTGTACAGTTCTTCTGTGTATTCTTGCCACCTCTTCTTAATATCTTCTGCTTCTGTTAGGACCATACCATTTCTGTCCTTTAATCGAGCCCATCTTTGCATGAAATGTTCCCTTGGTATCTCTAATTTTCTGCAAGAGATCTCTAGTCTTTCCCGTTCTGTTGTTTTCCTCTCTTTCTTTGCACTGATCGCTGAGGAAGGCTTTCTTATCTCTTCTTGCTATTCTTTGGAACTCTGCATTCAGATGCTTATATCTTTCCTTTTCTCCTTTGCTTTTCGCTTCTCTTCTTTTCACAGCTATTTGTAAGGCCTCCTCAGACAGCCATTTTGCTTTTCTGCATTTCTTTTCCATGGGGATGGTCTTGATCCCTGTCTCCTGTACGATGTCATGAAGGTCATTCCATAGTTTATCAGGCACTCTATCAGATCTAGGCCCTTAAATCTATTTCTCACTTCCACTGTATAATCACATGGGATTTGATTTAGGTCATACCTGAATGGTCTAGTGATTGTCCCTACTTTCTTCAATTTAAGTCTGAATTTGGCAATGAGGAGTTCATGATCTGAGCCACAGTCAGCTCCTGGTCTTGTTTTTGTTGACTGTATAGAGCTTCTCCATCTTTGGCTGCAAAGAACATAATCAATCTGATTTCGGTATTGACCATCTGGTGATGTCCATGTGCAGAGTCTTCTCTTGTGTTGTTGGAAGAGGGTGTTTGTTATGACCAGTGCATTTTCTTGGCAAAACTCTATTAGTCTTTGCCCTCCTTCATTCCGTATTCCAAGGCCAAATTTGCCTGTTACTCCAGGTGTTTCTTGGCTTCCTACTTTTGCATTCCAGTCCCCTATAATGAAAAGGACATCTTTTTTGGGTGTTAGTTCTAAAAGGTCTTGTAGGTCTTCATAGAACTGTTCAACTTCAGCTTCTTTAGCGTTACTGGTTGGGGCATAGACTTGGATTACTGTGATATTGAATGGTTTGCCTTGGAAATGAACAGAGATCATTCTGTTGTTTTTGAGATTGCATCCAAGTACTGCATTTAGGACTCTTCTGTTGACCGTGATGACTACTCCATTTCTTCTGAGGGATTCCTGCCCGCAGTAGTAGATATAATGGTCATCTGAGTAGCAATGTCTTAATGTGCAGTTAAACATGGGTTTTGGGGTTATATCAACATGTTCCCCCCATAAGTTCTCTTGAGAGCTGGGCCTGTGCCTGTCCTTCGCGTGCGTGTATGTCCAGAGCTAGCAGATGGTAAAACTGAGTAGCCATTTGAGTATTTGTTGAACACATAAATGGAGTCAAGGACAGGGGAAGGTAACGCGTCAGTTTCAGGTATCTGTGCATCAGTCTGAGGTATCTGTGCTTAATTCCAGTGGAGACGATTTCAAAGACAGTTTCTCATGTCACTGTTCTTTTGCTTGACCTACTCAATCCACACATTCAAGAATAGGATGCCCCTCTGGCTCCTTCCAATTGATAGGACATCATCTATACCTATTTCATGTTGCCTGGGGTGTGGTAGATGTGAACAGTGGTGATGTGATTGAACTGTTCTTTACTGTGGCAATATATGACACCCTCCTCTCCCCTCTCAAGCACATACCTCTTCTCTACAATTTTAAATGTAACTTGATTTTCCCCAATCCCTGGAATAACTGTCCCATTTATCTCAGCCTAAAAATAGACCAGAATCTGGTCACAAGCCAGCCCAATTCTAGGACCTTGCTAGAAACTTCCTTAGCTGTTCAGTGAGCAGCCAGAACAGAAATGTAAGGACCACTGTCTGTTTATATCATACTGCTATACTGGGCAGCTTTTTGTAAGGTGAGTGCATAAAATCTCTCTTATTCATGTAATTAGAGTTGCCTGGTAAAATGCAAGATGCCCAATTCTGTATGAATTTCAGATAAGCAATAGTTTTTAGCATAAGTATGTCACATATAATATTTGAGATATACTGAAATTATTATTCATTGTTTATCTGAAATTCAAATTTAATTAAACATCATGTATTTTTATTTGCAAAATCTGGCAACCCTGACTATAATAAAACCCAACTTCAGAAGATCAAGCCCCATGATACCTATTTGCTTTTATTATGAATTGATCCTTCTATCATTTGTTGCAAACTAATAATATTGGATATAACTATTAAAATACAACAGGGAGCTTCCCTGGTGGCTCAGACAGTAAAGAATCTGCCTGCAATGTGGGAGACCCAGTTTCAATCTCTAGGTCAGGGTGATCCTCTGGAGAAGGGAATGGCAACCCACTCTAGTATTCTTGCCTGGAGAATCCCATGGACAGGGAGCCTGGCAGGCTGCAGTCAATGGGGTCTCAAAGAGTTGGGACACAACTGAGTGACTAACACCGGAGAAGGCGATGGTACCCTACTCCAGTACTCTTGCCTGGAAAATCCCATGGATGGAGGAGCCTGTTGGGCTTCAGTCCATGGGGTCGCTAAGACTCAGACACGACTGAGAGACTTCACTTTCACTTTTCACTTTCATGCATTGGAAAAGGAAATGACAACCCAATCTAGTGTTCTTGCCTGGAGAAACCCAGGGATGGGGGAACCTGGTGGGCTGCCGTCTCTGGGGTCACACAGAGTCGGACATGACTGAAGCGACTTAGCAGCAGCAGCAGCAGCAACAGAGTGACTAATACACACATATATAACAGAAATATTTTATCAACTTCAGTGACCATTTGAGCTTGGCCCTTTTTGATATAGGCATTTATATTAAAAAAAAAAAAAAAGCCAGTGTAGTTAATAGCTTAAAAATGGCAAATGAAATTGGACTCCTGAGTAATCTCTCCAGAACACAGAGTATGTGGAGGAAGAGGGAGAAAAAGTAAAAAAGTTATATTTTTCTTACCTAGGCCCAGAAAATTCTATGTATTAGCATTCATATTCAGAAAGCCTTGAAACTCTGTTTTGAAAACTTCATTCTGGAAAAATCAAAATATGGAAATTGCTTAACATGAGAATTCTCACTTAATTGCTCCACCATGAGTTGAATGCCAATTAAACATAAAATCCCCAGAAATCATTTACTCTGATTTCTATTTTTCTTGGCCCTGATATCACTAAAGAAAAATAGAGAATCTTAAAAACTGACTAAATATTTAAGGAAATGCTCAAATATTAGAAATTGTTTAAAAAAAAAACTAAGAAACTAAAAAAAACTAAGAAAATGCTAAGCCTCTTCTCACACATTTACAAATTTTAGAACATAATAGTAAGAGCTATGTATGAATACCAGGTGGTTCAGATAGCAAAGAATCTGCCTGCAATGCAAGATACCTGGGTTCGATCCATGGGTTGGGAATATCCTCTTGAGAATGGAATGGCTACCCGTTCCAGTATTCTTGCCTAGAGAATTCCATGGACAGAGGAGCCTGGTGGGCTACAGTCCATGGGGTCACAAAGAGCCGGACATGACTGAGTGACTAAGACACAGATAAGAGATATTAATTTAAACAAAGATCAATGTGTCAAATATATGTATAATGTAACTGTAATGTCATCTAAGTTTTAAAGATTCAGGTATTTATTGGTCATTTCAAACAGACAACAGCCAATTTGGGGGAATAAGAAGAAATATCTATTTAATTGCAAATTCCTCCAACAGTATCTATAGGACATATGTCCTTTCTAAATAAATGTATTAGGTATGATTGAAATACCATAAAATTCACCTTTTTAAAGTTCACAATGGAGTGGCTTTTAGTATATTTACAACGTAGTGCAACAATCACCGCTAATTCAGAACACATTCATTACCCCGAAGGGAAACTCCACTCACATCAGCAGTCGGCACCCAATCCTCCCTCCTTTTAGCTCCTGGCCACTGCTCATCTGTTGACTGTCTCTGGATTTGCCCCTCTGAACATTTCATCTGGGTTCAGTTTAGTTCCGTCACTCAGTCGTGTCCAACTCTTTGCGACCCCATAGACTGCAGCACGCCAGGCTTCCCTGTCCATCACCATCTCCCGGAGCTTGCTCAAACTCATGTCCATCGAGTCGGTGATGCCAACCAACCATCTCATCCTCTGTCGTCCCCTTCTCCTGCCTTCAGTCTTTCCCGGCATCAGGGTCTTTTCCAATGAGTCAGTCTCCGGATCAGGTGGCCAAAGTATTCATATGGGTGGAATCACATAATCTGTGGTCTTTGTATCTGGTCTCCTTCATTTTACAGTGTTTTCAAAGTTTATCCTTGTTGTACATGTATCCTTAGTACTTTTCTTAGACCAAATTATGTTCTGCTGTATGGACACGACTACATTTTGCTTATCCATTTTTCAGTTAATAGGCATTTGGGTTTTTTCCACTTTGGGGCTATTATGAATAATGCTGCTATTTACATTTGTGTACAAGTTTTTGTGTGGACATACATTTTCATTTCTCTTGGGTATATATACCTAGTAGTGAAATTGCTGGGTTATATAACTTTTTCTGTTTAATATTGTGAGGAACTTCCAGATTTTTTCCAAAGCAACTGACCATTTTATATTCCTGTCAGCAATGTAAGAGGGTTCCAGTTTTTTCCATATCTTTGCCAATCCCTGTTATTATCTTTTTAAAAAAATTATAGCCATACAAGTGGGTATAATGGTTTCCCATTATGGTTTTATTTGCGATTCCATAATGGCTTTTGTCACCCTGCTTATTTAACTTATACACAGAGTACATCATGAGAAATACTGGGCTGGATGGAGCACAAGCTGAAATCAAGATTGCAGGGAGAAATATCAATAACCTCAGATATGCAGATGACACCACCCTTATGGCAGAAAGTGAAGAAGAACTAAAGAGCCTCTTGATGAAAGTCAAAGAGAATAGTGAAAAAGTTGGCTTAAAGCTCAACATTCAGAAAACTAAGATCATGGCATCTGGTCCCATCACTTCATGGCAAATAGATGGGGAAACAGTGGAAATAGTAGCCAACTTTATTTTTTTGGGCTCCAAAATCACTGCAGATGGTGATTGCACCCATGAAATTAAAAGACCCAAGACCAACATAGACAGCATATTAAAAAGCAGAGACATTACTTTGTCAACAAAGGTCCATCTAGTCAAGGCTATGGTTTTCCCAGTAGTCATGTATGGATGTGAGAGTTGGACTATAAAGAAAGCTGAGCACAGAAGAATTGATGCTTTTGAACTGTGGTGTTGGAGGAGACTCTTGAGAGTCCCTTAGACTGCAAGGAGATCCAACCAGTCCATCCTAAAGGAGATCAGTCCTGGGTGTTCATTGGAAGGACTGATGTTGAAGCTGAAACTCCAATACTTTGGCCATCTGATGCGAAGAGCTGACTCACTGGAAAAGACTCTGATCCTGGGAAAGATGGAGGGCAGGAGGAGAAGGGGATGACAGAGGATGAGATGGTTGGATGGCATCACCAACTCAATGGACATGAGTTTGGGGAAACTCTGGGTGTTGGTGATGGACAGGGAGGCCTGGCGTGCTGTGGTTCATGGGGTTGCAAAGAGTCAGACACAGCTGAGCGACTGAACTGAACTGAATGGCCTTTGATGTTGAGCATCTTTTCATGTGCTTACTGGCCAGTTGTACATCTTCTTTGGAGAAATGTCTATTCAGATCCTTTGCCCATTCAAAAACTATTTGTCTTTTTATTGCTGAGTTGTAAGAGTTCTTTATGTATTTTAGACACATGTCCCTTATCGGATTATGACTTGTATATGTGTTTTCTCATTCTGTGATTTTTCATTTTCTTGATCGTATCCTTTGAATTACAATTTTAAAATTCTGATGTGGTCTAATTACCTATTTTTTCCTGGGTTACATTTCTGAAAAACCCCTCTAATCCAAAGTTACAGAGATTTACTCCTCCTGTATTACTTGTAAGAATTTTATAGTCTTAAACTCTTACATTTAGGTCTATTATCCGTTTTAAATTAAGTTTTATATATGTGTGTGTGCTCAACTGTGCCGGGCTCTTTTGTCTGAAATTTTCCAGGCAAGAATACTGGAGTGGATTGCCATTTCCTACTCCAGGGGATCTTCCTGACCCAGTGATTGAACCATGTCTCTTGCTTCTCTTGCATTGCAGGCAGATTCTTTACCACTGCGCCACCTGGGAAGCCCAAGTTTTGTGTATGGTGTGAATTAAGGTTCCAAATTTATTCTTTTACATGTGAACATCTAGTTATCTAGCACCATTTTTTTAAAAGACGGTTCTTTTCTTCCATTGAATTGCTAATATATGGAAGCACAATAGATTTTTGTATGTTGACCTTGTATCCTGCAAATTTGCTTAACTTGTTTATACCTCAAATAGTTTTTTGATAGGTTTCTTAAAAGTTCTAAGTACAAAATCATGTCATGGGCTAATAGAAATAGTTTTACTTCTTTCTTTTCAATCCACATGCCTTTTATTTCTTTTTTTACCTAATTACCTTGGCTAGAACCTCTAACAGTGTTGAATAGAAGTAGTAAAAGGAGACATCTTGTCTTGTTCCTAATATTGCTCGTGTGCTCAGTTGCTTGGGTCTGGGTCTGACTCTGCGATCCTATGGACTGTAGCCTGCCAGGCTCCTTTGTCCATGGGATTCTCCAGGTACGAATACTAGAATGGAATGCCATGTCCTCCTCCAGGGGATCTTCCTGACTTAGGGATCAAACCCATGTCTCCCGCATCTCCTGCATTGCTGGCAGATTATTTACCCACCGACCACCTGAGAAGCCTATTCCCAATATTCAGTTCAGTTCACTTCAGTTCCTCAGTCGTGTCCGATTCTTTGTGACTCCATGAATCGCAGCACGCCAGGCCTCCCTGTCCATCACCAACTCCCGGAGTTCACCGAGACTCACGTCCATCGAGTCAGTGATGCCATCCAGGCATCTCATTCTCTATCATCCCCTTCTCCTCTTGCTCCCAATCCCTCCCAGCATCAGAGGCTTTTCCAATGAGTCAACTCTTTGCATGAGTTGGCCAAAGTATGGAGTTTCAGCTTTACATCATTCCTTCCAAAGAAATCCCAGGGCTGATCTCCTTCAGAATGGACTGGTTGGATCTCCTTGCAGTCCAAGGGACTCTCAAGAGTCTTCTCCAACACCACAGTTCAAAAGCATCAATTCTTCGGCTCTCAGCCTTCTTCACAGTCCAACTCTCACATCCATACATGACCACAGGAAAAACCATAGCCTTGACTAGACGGACCTTTGTTGGCAAAGTAATGTCCCTGCTTTTGAATATGCTATCTAGGTTGGTCATAACTTTGCTTCCAAGGAGTAAGCGTCTTTTAATTTCATGGCTGCAATCACCATCTGCAGTGATTTTGGAGCCCCCAAAAATCAAGTCTGACACTGTTTCCACTGTTTCCCCATCTATTTGCCATGAAGTGATGGGACCGGATGCCATGATCTTCGTTTTCTGAATGTTGAACTTTAAGCCAACTTTTTCACTCTCCACTTTCACTTTCATCAAGAGGCTTTTGAGTTCCTCTTCACTTTCTGCCATAAGGGTGGTGTCATCTGCATATCTGAGGTGACTGATATTTCTCCCAGCAATCTTGATTCCAGCTTGTGTTTCTTCCAGTCCAGCATTTCTCATGATGTACTTTGCATGTAAGTTAAATAAGCAGGGTGACAATATACAACCTTGATGTACTCCTTTTCCTATTTGGAAGCAGTCTGTTGTTCCATGACCAGTTCTAACTGTTGCTTCCTGACCTGCATACAGATTTCTCAAGAGGCAGGTCAGGTGGTCTGGTATTCCCATCTCTTTCAGAATTTTCCACAGTTTATTGTGATCCACACAGTCAAAGGCTTTGGCATAGTCAATAAAGCAGAAATAGATGTTTTTCTGGAACTCTCTTGCTTTTTTGATGATCCAGCGGATGTTGGCCATTTGATCTCTGGTTCCTCTGCCTTTTCTAAAACCAGCCTGAACATCAGGAAGTTCTCGGTTCACATATTGCTGAAGCCTGGCTTGGAGAATTTTGAGCATGACTTTACTAGCATGTGAGATGAGTGCAATTGTGCGGTAGTTTGAGCATTCTTTGGCATTGCCTTTCTTTGGGATTGGAATGAAAACTGACCTTTTCCAGTCCCGTGGCCACTGCTGAGTTGTCCAAATTTGCTGGCATATTGAGTGCAGCACTTCCACAGCATCATCTTTCAGGATTTGGAAGAGCTCAACTGGAATTCCATCACCTCCACTAGCTTTGTTCGTAGTGATGCTCTCTAAGGCCCACTGGACTTCACATTCCAGGATGTCTGGCTCTAGGTCAGTCATCACACCATCGTGATTATCTGGGTCGTGAAGATCTTTTTTGTACAGTTCTTCTGTGTATTCTTGCCACCTCTTCTTAATATCTTCTGCTTCTGTTAGGACCATACCATTTCTGTCCTTTATCGAGCCCATCTTTGCATGAAATGTTCCCTTGGTATCTCTAATTTTCTTGAAGAGATCTCTAGTCTTTCCCGTTCTGTTGTTTTCCTCTCTTTCTTTGCACTGATCGCTGAGGAAGGCTTTCTTATCTCTTCTTGCTATTCTTTGGAACTCTGCATTCAGATGCTTATATCTTTCCTTTTCTCCTTTGCTTTTCGCTTCTCTTCTTTTCACAGCTATTTGTAAGGCCTCCTCAGACAGCCATTTTGCTTTTCTGCATTTCTTTTCCATGGGGATGGTCTTGATCCCTGTCTCCTGTACGATGTCACGAAGGTCATTCCATAGTTTATCAGGCACTCTATCTATCAGATCTAGGCCCTTAAATCTATTTCTCACTTCCACTGTATAATTACATGAGATTTGATTTAAGTTATACCTGAATGGTCTAGTGATTGTCCCTACTTTCTTCAATTTAAGTCTGAATTTGGCAATGAGGAGTTCATGATCTGAGCCACAGTCAGCTCCTGGTCTTGTTTTTGTTGACTGTATAGAGCTTCTCCATCTTTGGCTGCAAAGAACATAATCAATCTGATTTCGGTATTGACCATCTGGTGATGTCCATGTGCAGAGTCTTCTCTTGTGTTGTTGGAAGAGGGTGTTTGTTATGACCAGTGCATTTTCTTGGCAAAACTCTATTAGTCTTTGCCCTCCTTCATTCCGTATTCCAAGGCCAAATTTGCCTGTTACTCCAGGTGTTTCTTGACTTCCTACTTTTGCATTCCAGTCCCCTATAATGAAAAGGACATCTTTTTTGGGTGTTAGTTCTAAAAGGTCTTGTAGGTCTTCATAGAACTGTTCAACTTCAGCTTCTTTAGCTTTACTGGTTGGGGCATAGACTTGGATTACTGTGATACTAAATGGTTTGCCTTGGAAATGAACAGAGATCATTCTGTCGTTTTTGAGATTGCATCTAAGTACTGCATTTAGGACTCTTCTGTTGACCATGATGGCTACCCCATTTCTTCTGAGGGATTCCTGCCCACAGTAGTAGATATAATGGTCATCTGAGTTAAATTCACCCATTCCAGTCCATTTTAGTTCACTGATTCCTAGAATGTCGACATTCACTCTCACCATCTCTTGTTTGATCACTTCCAATTTGCCTTGATTCATGGACCTGACATTCCAGGTTCCTATGCAATACTGCTCTTTACAGTATCGGACTTTGCTTCTATCACCAGACACATCCACAGCTGTGCATTGTTTTTGCTTTGGCTCCATCCCTTCGTTCTTTCTGGAGTTATTTCTCCACTGATCTCCAGTAGCATATTAGTCATCATTAAATATTATGTTAGCTGTGAGTTTTATAAGATTCCCTTATGCAGAACTTCCTTTTTATTCCTATAATGTTTTTATCATGAAAAGATGGTGGATTTTATCAAATGTTTTTTCTTTGTATGTTGAGATGATAATATGGTTTTTGTCCTTTATTCTACTAATATGATTTTCATATGTTAAATCAATCTTTCATTTCTGCAATAAATCCTACTCGGTCATGGTGTTTAATCCTTTTTATATATTGCTGGATTCACTTCACTAGTATTTTGTTGAGTTGTTGTTGTTGTTTTTCAACTGTACTCATAGAGATGTTGGTTTTTATTTTTCCGGTGATGTTGTTTTTGTCTGGTTTTGGTGTCAGGGAAATACTGGCCTTACAAAATGAGATGGCAGTCCAGCAACTATTTTTTGAAAGTGTTTGTGAAGGATTAGTGCTAATTCTTTTTTAAACATTTGGTAGGATTCCCTAGGGAAGTCATCTGGCCCGGGGTTTTCTTTGCAGAAAGATTTTGATTACTGATTCAATCTCTTGTTAGAATTCTATTCAGAGTTTCTATTTCTTCTTGATTCAATTTTGGTAGTTTGGGTATTTCTAGGAATCATCTTGGTTGTCTTATTTGTTGGCATGTTGATAGTATTCCCTTTTAATTCTATTTCTGTAAGATTATAATAACATCTCATTCCTGATTTTAGTAATGTGAATCTTATCTCTTTTTTTCTTTGACAGTCCAGCTGACTTGTCAATTTTGTTGGTATTTTCAAAGAACAAAGTTTTGTTTTTTTGTTTATTATATCTATTGTTTTTTGTTTCAGTTCAGTTCGATTGCTCAGCTGTGTCTGGGTCTTTGAGACCTCATGGGACTGCAGCACGCCAGGCCTCCCTGTCCATCACCAACTCCTAGAGTTTACTCAAACTCATGTCCATTGAGTCAGTGATGCCATCCAACCATCTCATCCTCTGTCATCCCCTTCTCCTACTGCCCTCAATCTTTCCCATCAACAGGGTCTTTTCCAGTGAGTCAGTTCCTCGCATTAGTTGGCCAAAGTATTGGAGTTTCAGCTTTAACATCAGTCTTTACAGTGAACATTCAGGGCTGATTTCCTTTAGGATGGACTAGTTGGATCTGCTTGCAGTGCAAGGGACTCTCAAGAGTCTTCTCCAACACCACAGTTCAAAAGCGTCAATTCTTCTGTGCTCAGCTTTCTTTATAGTCCAACTCTCACATCCATACATGACCACTGGAAAAACCATAGCCTTGACTAGACGGACCTTTGTTGGCCCTTTTGTTTGTTTATTTATTTCTGCTCTAGGCTTTACTATTTCCTTCCATCTGCTTGCTTTGGATTTGGTCTTCTTTTTCTAATATGTTAAAGTAGAAGCTTTGTTAACTGATATGAAATCTTCCCTTTTTAATATAGATATTTACAGCTATTAACTTCTTTCTAAGCATGGTTTTAGCTGCATCCTGTAAGTTTCTGTATGTTGTGTGTTTTCATTCACCTCAAGGTGCTGTTTAATTTTCCTTGTGATTTCTTCCCTGGCCCATTAGTAATTTAAGAGCGTATTGTTTAATTTCCACATATTGTGAACTTCCTAAAATTCTTTCTGTTATTGATTTCTAATACATTTTTTAAAGGGACATTTTTTCACAGGTTTTGAAGTGAGTTTCCAGCTTGTGGAGTAATTAAATTCAGTAATTAAGTCAGAGTAACATTTGTTACTAGAATTTTCAAATCACATCCAACTCACTTTCCAGACATTTGGTTCAAGTTTTCCATGCATCATTCTTCATGATGAATGAAGAAATTCAGTTTGAAATAACCGTTAATGGAGTGAAAGTGAACAGAAATCCTCAATGGCCAAGATTATTCATTTGATATTTACTCAGTGGTATCTTCTGTGCTATTCAATGCCAACTATCTGGGGTTTGTATATTTGAAGTTTTCTTGACGAAATTATCATGAACCAGCTGTTTTTACTTATTTTAAATCTTAGGTTTCCACATGAATAACCCCTGGTGAGCGGTATGAGAAACTGTTTAAACAGTTATTGTTTATTGCGCTGGATATGTAGTCACATAGCCAAAATTTCTTTTCCAGAAATAGTTCCATGGATATATAAGATTTATTGAGCATCTTCAGTCTGCCAAATACCATTTAGAAAATAAAATTGGGCAATGCTCCTTCCCCAAAGTAAAATATGATCAAGGAGAAGCAAGAAGATTCTTTGGTAAAGAGGTGAAATATAAATTGTCATTATGGGTTCAGTGGTAATTGAGAACAGGCTCCTAGAAAATGAACTGACCACAGCATGTGTTTATAAACTTGTTTCCCCTCTCTTCTGAACAAACCACATGAACTCAGGATGTAAATATAATCAGTATTCTTGACTACAGAGCTCACTTAAGTTGGAGCTGGTCAAGTACTGCTCAAGTACTTGGTTATCCATGAGCTTGCTAGAAAATAATCATTGTTCAAATCACAAAATGGTAAAGCCCATTGGATCTCAGAAATCACCTGTTCAGATCCCTTAACCATTCATGGTTTATTTTAAGCCCTGTTAAATCAATAGCAGCAACAAGAGATCCTGGCTCACTAGTTGTTGGGTGAAAGAATCTTCCTGAAATGTCTCTGCTCAGGATTGTCTTTTCTCTGTCATTTCAGGTCAAGCCTCCTTTATCTGCTTATCAAGTCCCTCCATGATTTGTCTCCACCATATCTATAATTAGATTTCCTGTTACTCCTCATCATACACCCACAAAGTAGGGTGGTAGCCCATTTTCCTACATACCCATATGTTCACACTACTCTATCAAATTCTATACATACTCTGAGGTCCACTTCATCCATCAAAATCCTGTATATATTCTGAGATCCATTTCTTCCACGAGCCCCTTTTCCGACAACTTTAGGCCACATTAGTTTTCCTTTCCTAAGATTTCTGTTATGGTTACAGTTAGCATCATAGTTTACCATTTAAATGTTTAATATTTCAGTATCTCCATGTAGTTTTAAAAAGTACTTCACATACTTTTTTTTTTTTTAATAATCCTGTGTGGTTGGCCAGAATTACTACTTTTTCACTCCAGTAATGTGTTTGGAGTATTTACAATGTGCCAATGCTCTAGGGAAACACAAAGGAAATAATAGTGAGTAAAAAAAAGAAGACTATGACCAATGTTCATGGTACTTACAGCACAGAGACAAACTTTAATCAGATAATCATGCAAGTGTAAGATTACAATACTACAGTTGCTAACATTTTTTGAGCATTTATTATGTGGCTGGCACTGTTCCAAATCCTTTACCGATAATAACCTCATTTTATGTTCTTAATCACCCTATGAACAAAGCACTATTATTCTATATTGCACATGAGGAAAATTACAGTTATGGCACATAAGTGTATAATAACTCAGCATCCACATATAACAAATTCTTATCAGTAGAGTCCTTAGATCAGTGACTAACTTGTAGTAAACATGTCTGAGTATTAGCTGTTATGATGGTGAGAGATTAAAATCCTATTGAGAAAATCCTGTTAGAGACATTTAACTAGGAGCTATGATCTGAAGGAGAGGCAGGTGTGAATGAGGCCAAGTGAGTGGTTGGGTGGCTGTTTTCCAAGCAAAGGCTCAGGGGGAGGGGAGAACAGAGAGTAGGGATGAGAGAGACCTAGAAGGCAGCCATTGCGATTGAAGCCCAGATGGGATGGGGAGCGTGATATTAGATGAGGATGCAGCTGAAAAGCTGCTAGATTCTGCAGGAGCCTGGCCATGTTGAAGATTTTAGTTTTTATGTAAAAGTCACTGAGGGGTTTTTAACAAGAACTTATATGATCAGATATGCATTTTATATGATTATTTTGGCTACTAAGAGGAGAAAGGGAATACCAGACCACCTGATCTGCCTCTCGAGAAATCTGTATGCAGGTCAGGAAGCAACAGTTAGAACTGGTCATGGAACAACAGACTGGTTCCAAATAGGAAAAGGAGTACGTCAAGGCTGTATACTGTCACCATGTTTATTTAACTTATATGCAGAGTACATCATGAGAAATGCTGGACTGGAAGAAACACAAGTTGGAATCAAGATTGCTGGGAGAAATATCAATCACCTCAGATATGCAGATGACACCACCCTTATGGCAGAAAGTGAAGAGGGGCTAAAAAGCCTCTTGATGAAAGTGAAAGTGGAGAGTGAAAAAGTTGGCCTAAAGCTCAACGTTCAGAAAACGAAGATCATGGCATCTGGTCCCATCACTGCATGGGAAATAGATGGAGAAACAGTGGAAACAGTGTCAGACTTTGTTTTTCTGGGCTCCAAAATCACTGCAGATGGTGACTGCAGCCATGAAATTAAAAGACGCTTGCTCCTTGGAAGGAAAGTTATGACCAACCTAGACAGCATATTCAAAAGCAGAGACATTACTTTGCCAACAAAGATTCGCCTAGTCAAGGCTATGGTCTTTCCTGTGGTCATGTACGGATGTGAGAGCTGGACTGTGAAGAAGGCTGAGCGCCGAAGAATTGATGCTTTTGAACTGTGGTGTTGGAGAAGACTCTTGAGAGTCCCTTGGACTGCAAGGAGATCCAACCAGTCCATTCTGAAGGAGATCAGCCCTGGGATTTCTTTGGAAGGCCTGATGCTAAAGCTGAAACTCCAGTATTTTGGCCACCTCATGCAAAGAGTTGACTCATTGGAGAAGACTCTGATGCTGGGAGTGATTGGAGGCAGGAGGAGAAGGGGACGACAGAGGATGAGATGGCTGGATGGCATCACTGACTCGATGGATGTGAGTCTGAGTGACCTCCGGGAGTTGGTGATGGACAGGGAGGCCTGGCGTGCTGCAGTTCATGGGGTCGCAAAGAGTCGGACACGACTGAGCACTGATCTGATCTGATCTGAAGAGTGGATTAAAGTAGATGTTAGGAAGATTTTCCAGTAGTACAGGGGAGAGAAGATGGTAACTTAGACAAGTCTAATGCAAGTAGAGTTAGAAGTAACTAGATTTAGTATAAAAAGATAGAATTTGTTAATGGATTAGAGAGATTAGGGGTTGCGGGACAAAACATCAGGGAAATGCCTAGGTTTTTGTACTAGTATTCCCTGAAATAAAATTCATAGAGAAGGCCAGGTTTTGAGGAAGAAAATCATGGGTTCAATTATACATACATTGAATTTGAGGTCCCTCTGAGACTTCCAAGAAGCAATGACAAATAATCTGAACTCAGACGCATGGTCAAGGCCAAGGTCATTAATATAGAGGTGGTGGTAAAGTTCTAGGCATGGACAAGAATATTCAGAAATATTAAGCAGAAAGAAAAGAACAGAAGGCCAAGAGCCAAGTTTTGAGAGATGCTTGAAGTTAGTGCTTGGGTAGAGGCTATATGCTTATAAGGATTCAGAAGAAGTGATCAGAAGTTTAAGAAAAAAACTGGGAGAGTATTGTCCTAGAAGCTGGGAGAAGACAGCATCTCAAGAAAGAAGAGTGATCAGTTGTGTCAGTTGTTGGAAAGTCATTAAGATAACTGGGAAATGTTGAATTTGTTGACACCAAGATGTTATCAGTGAGACAGAAGTGACCTTAATCAGAGTTTCTTCAGGGGTGTGATAGTGTGGGGCCCCAGAAAACTGGCTGAATGGTGAGTGGAAGGAAAGGAAATGAAGGCAGTTAGAGGAACAGCTAGAAGGGAACCTAGGATCTAGGAAGGGTTTTGTTTTCTTTAACAGAAAAAAAAAATTGAGATTGTTTAAAACTATTGAGAAGGATCCAGAGGGAAAAAAATTTGAAAAAGATATATAGATGAAACCAGACTATAGTCTTCAGGAAAGTGTCCTGAGAAGACAGAGTGGAAGGAATCCAAAGCACAGGCAAAGAATTTGGCTCTAATTAAGAGGAAAGACAGCTTTGCATTTCAACAGAAGGGAAGGAAAGCAGAATGGGTACAGGTGAGAGTATGACTATCAGTTTAATAGTAAGAAGATGGGAAATGCCCATGTGATAGTTCCTGTTTTCTCAGGCAAGTCAATTAAACTTCCACTGGAAAGAATTCATCTTGCCTTGTTATCAGTTAGATACAGTTTACATAAGTCATAAAATACCTCAAAAGCCATAAAAGGCTAGAATCAGATAACCTGGAAAGGTCTGCTCTGAAGAACGTGTAGCTCTCCATTGAAAAAATAAGCTCTCCATCTGCTTATTTCAGATTTCAGTACATTTGTCACCTCATAGGTTTGTGGGACCTGAGAGTATAAGCAGCACCATTGGGGTGGGGCAGCAGGAAAATAGTGTCCTCAAGGGAGAGTCAGGTTTTAATAATGATAAGAAATTGAAGAGAAATTTTAACAACATGGAAGCTTTTGCAGGTTGCGGATGATAAGTTCCAGAGGGCACAGTGGAAGAGTTTGGAAGGTAGGGTGAGGCTGAGAGGAAGGCAAGGATGTAGAGAGTAATATAGGCATAATAATACATTAGCACGTTGATTCTCAGTGGGGGAGGGGGTTGCCCTCCACACCTAAGCTTGTCAGATAAAACACCAGCAGTTAATTTTTGAATTTCAAATAAGAATAGAAGTTTAATGATCCAAAAAGATACTTGCACCCCAACATTCATTGCAGCACTGTTTACAATAACCAAGACATGGAAGCAACCTAAATTGACATTCATTGACAAAGGAATGGATAAAGAAGAATGTGGTACATATATACATTGAAATATTACTCAGTCATTAAAAAGAAGGAAGCAATGTCATTTGCCACAACATGGATGTACCTAGAGAGTGTCATACTGAGTGAAGTAAATCAGACAGAGAAGGAGAAATATCATATGACATACCTTATATGTGAAATATAAAAAGAAATGATACAAATGAATTTCCAGAACAGAAACAGACTCACAGACTTCTTAAAGGAGCTTATGGTTGCCAGGGAGGAGTGGCGAAGAATTGAAGAAAGGGATAGAGTGTTTGGGATATATATAAGATGGATCCCTGCTATATTTAAAGTGGATGACCAACAAGGACCTGCTGTATATAGCACATGGAACTCTGCTCAATGTTATGTGGCAGCCTGGATGGGAGGGGCATTTGCGGGAGTATGGATGCATGTATACGTTTGGCTGAGTTCCTTTGCTGTTCACCTGAAACAATCAGCATTGTTAATCAGCTGTACCCTAGTACAAAATAAAAGTTTAAAACACAAAGAATAGAGGTTTTAAAAAACAAGTGTATCATGTTGTTTTTATTTTGCTAAATCTGGCAACCCTAAGGGAAACTTTGTCAATGTTATACTGTCCTAATATATTATGTACAATCACAAAAAATATTAAAATTTAAAAACTAAAGAGTGAGGACTTCCCTGGTGGTACAGTGAATAAGAATCCACCCGCCAATGCAGGGGACACGGGTTCGATCCCTGGTCCAGGAAGATTCCACATGCTGAGGAGCAACTAAACCTGTGCACCACAGCTACTGAGCCCAAACTCTAGAGCCCTGGAGCCACAGCTACTGAAGCCCAAGCGCCTAACAGCCTGTGCTCCACAGCAAGAGAAGCCATCTTAATGAGAAGTCCCCACTTGCCACAACTAGAGAAAGCCCATTCGCAGCAACACAGACCCAGTGCAACCAAAAAAAATAAAGGATGAGATGAAACTGAAATAAACACACTATTTTAAAATATAAAATTTTGTTTATTATCTATACAAAAAGTCCTTTTTACTCCCATGAACATTATTTTTTAAATCAAGGGCAATCTGAATGACTTTGCTTTGCTTTTGAAATGGTGGTTTAACACACTATGATGTTATGATTTCAAAAGTTTGTATGATCTGACTACTACTTGGTTTTAACGGAAATGAAACTCACAAAAATATATAAAGGATCCAAGTGAAAAAATACCTGGTTGGGCTTATTCAAACATGAAACATTTTTCAGTCCCACTGAATTTTATTGAAATTCATCTAGTTAATTCTTCTCTTCTGTGATATCAATCAGTTGCATTTGCAAATTAATCAATAGATGTTGTGTTTTTAGCAAATATATTTAAAATTCACTGAATCTCTTTTATTTGGAAGATTCTTAAACACAGTAGAAAACTATTTCCAAGATTTTATGCATGTGAATACGAACATTTTATAAGTGACATTCTTCTATGTTTTTTGGCAAGAAAAATAGAAACACTTCTAAATATCATTTTTCAAAATACTTGTTTACAATAGCTTTCAAAAAGCAGTTATTTGTCATTCATTATACTATCAAGTTTCTCTTGAAGGAAGAGAATTTAAAACATTATTTTTTCACATCTATACTGCTGCATACTACTATCATTGTCAAAAAAGTCAGCAAATTTGAATGCTTATTTTTTGGTAAAAAGAAAAGTACTTTATCCCTCACCACTGTCTTCCCCAGCAGGAAAAAAGAAAAAGAAATGTGAGTTATTTATAGGTTCTGACAACTATTTTAATACTCTAACAATAAACACTCAGTAAATCTGAGTGAAGCCAAATATCTTTGTCATCAATCCCTCTTTCACCATAAACCACTGGATCGTAAAGATTCTATCACCTGCTAAGACAGGGAAAACAGTCGATCTCTGGTCCAGGAACTGAGATCCCAATGCCATGGGCCAGCTAAGCCCAATGCGCTGCAACTACTGTAGCCCACTTGCCTAGAGCCTGTGCTCCACAAGAGAAACCACCGCAATGAGTAGCCCGTGCGCCACAAGTGGAGAGTAATCCCCACAACTAGAGAAAGCTCACGAGCAGTAATGGAGAGCCTGTGGGCCGCAAGGAAGATCCAGCCCAGCCGTAAGTGAATAAAGAAAGAATGAATTATAAAGATTCTGCTACATCAAGGTCTTGGTTCTACAAAATTGAGCACACTGATGTCATCGCTTAAACACAAAAAATAGAATATCAATCTGTTTGCACTGTGGAGCTTCTATGTCTCCCTGAAGATACTGAGATGACCCATAGCCAGCCGGCATCTAGACCAAATAAGGATGCCAGAGTCTATCTGTATATTAAATAGTAGCAAAGCTGAATTTTCTCTATTATTTTTTTTTTTTTAGATTTAAAAAGTATAAATATAAATCAAGCACTTTCTGTTAACATCCCAGTAGACCATCACACACCCTGGATGTGCCCATTCTACTCCACGGTGGGGGCCATTACACCAGAGGATGGGGTAGCTGGAGACCATTCCTATTTCTTTGCTGAGATGCATGAGGTGAAGACAGGTGTAGACTGAAGTCAGAAAGACCTGGGTTAGAGCTTCCTAAAATGGTTCCATCATTCATCAACTGTGCAGTCTTGTGCAAGTTACATAATCTCTGGGCTTCTGTTGCTGTATTTGTAAAATAGAATAGTATTGTAAAGTGGAGATAATAACTCCTCATAGAACTGATGGGAGGATTAAATGAAATATTGTTGTTAATACAACCATATCACCTTTCCTAAACCCTCATAAATTGAGCACACTCCTCAAGTCCCTGCCCTTAGCCTTGGCCTCTCCATCCCCTTCACCAGGATCATGGAGGCCATTGGTTGACAACTCCTTCAATTTCAGGTCTTTTCATGGCAAAGCTCCTATTGCCCAAGCACAGTGCTTTCACTGTGCTCTAGAACCATCTCATGTTATCTCCTCATGTACCTTGTTCCATTAAATATCCTCTCTTTCTCATGTATGTTAACCCATCCAATCTATTGGCTTTTCCCCCTAAGTTGGCGAATATATTCAAGTGTCTCCCAACACTGAAAAAAATTTGTAAACCAAGATAAGTTAAAATCTGTATTTCTGCTCTTCCTCAATGTCTGAGAGCTTCCCTGGTGGCTCAGATGGTAAAGTGTCTGTCTGCAATGCAGGAGACCCGGGTTCGATCCCTGGGTTGGGAAGATCCCCTGGAGAAGGGAATGGCAGCCCACTGTAGTATTCTTGCCTGGAAAATCCCATGGATGGCAGAGCCTAGTAGGCTACTGTCCATGGGGTTGCAAAGAGTCGGACACAACTGAGCAACTTCACTCAGTGTCTGAGAGGAAACATGAATAACAGTTTAACTCTACCCCATTATTTAAAATTTCTGCATAGCATAGTGTTCTGTGGTCAATAAATATCTCTTGAGTATCTATTTGTTCTATGCACTGAGGGTATAGCATTGAACAAGTTAGATAATATTCCCTGTCCTTCCCTGCTTTACTTTCCGATGGGCACAAAAAGTCAATAAGGTAAACTATATGCTATATGATGATAACTACTTTGAGATTTAAATAAGGTGGAAAGAGAAAGCATCACCAAGAAAAGTGACATTTGAACAAAGATTAAAAGGAGGTGAAGGAGAAACCCTCAGGGATATCTGGGGGAAGAGCCTTGTAAGCAGAGAAAATAGCAAGTACAAATATCCTGAGGCAGGAAGAATGCTTGCCATGGAGTTATAGTTAGAATATCTATTTGTAGGCAGTTATTTACCTCTCACATTCAGTTCAAGGTCCTACCTGCATATATTGAAACCAAAGACTAAATTGTAGAGAATTCACTGAAATTGTCGTGGAACTAAGATACCACAAGCTGCATGGCACGATCACTGTCTTCTGTCCTCCATCGTTTCTGGTGAAAAGTAGTAGGCCTTTTTTTTTAAGATGTATTTATTTTTTTACTGTTCATCGACTGTGGTGGGTCTTTGTTGCTGCTCTTGGGCTTTCTCTAGTTGTAGCAAGTAGGGCTATTCTCTAGTTGCTGTGTGCAGGCTTCTCATTGCAGTGGCTTCTCTTGTTGCAGAGCACAGGCTGTAGGCACGCAGGCTTGTGTAGTTGCAGTGTGTGGGCTTGGTAAGTGAGGGCGCACAGGCTTAGCTGTTCCATGGCATGTGGGTCTTTCTGGACCAGGGATCAAACTGATGTTTCTTACATTGCAAGGTAGATTCTTAACCATTGGACCACCAGGGAAGCCCCCAAATTAGTAGTTTTTTGACTCCTTATTCTCTTGTGTGTAATGAGTCATTTTTATCTTGTTACTTTCAGAATATGCTCTTTGGTTTTCAGCAGTTTGAATATTCTATGCCCACGACTGACCGACTTCGCTTTCACTTTTCACTTTCATGCATTGGAGAAGGAAATGGCAACCCACTCCAGTGTTCTTGCCTGGAGAATCCCAGGAATGGGGGAGCCTGGTGGCTGCCGTCTATGGGGTCACACAGAGTTGGACACGACTGAAGTGACTTAGCATAGCATAGCATAGCACAGGCATGATTTTCTTTGAATTTAAACAACTTGGCATTTACTGAGATCTTGGGGTCTGTAAATGTATGTCTATCAACAAATTTGGGAAATTTTTGATCGTTTGATCATTGTACCTTCAAATATTGTTTTCTGCCTCTTTTTCTCTCCTCTCTGTCTGGGACTCTAGTTTAGTATACATTAGGTTTTTCTTCTATATTGTCAGTGACCTCTGTTTGTTTTCCTTCCAATGATTTTTCATTTCAGTTTGTCATATTGGATCATTCCTATTAACCTGTCTTCAAGTTAAGCTGACTCTTTTATCATCTCTACTGTGTCATTACACTTACCCAGAGAAAATTTCTTTTTTCAGAAAATTTTTTTTCCTTTTCCAAAATTCCCATTTGGTTCTTTTCTATCATTTCAGTTTGTCTCCTGAGATGTCCTATTTTCCTGTATATTGTCATTTAAAGTGGCTATAATCTCTGCTTTAAAATCTTTGCTAATTGCATCAACTGTATTATACTGGTATCCACGTCTGTTGATTGTCTCTTCTCTTGAGATGTGATACATGGTCTTCTTTCTTCACACATCAAGTAATTTTGAATTGTTGTGGAGACTATATTCTGTCTAATCTCTATTAGATATCTGACAGTTGCTTTTCTTAAAGAGTGTCAGTTTGGTTGTGGTGGTTGTTTTAGCTTGCCATTATGGATGATTCAAACTGCAAATTCTGTTTTTGGGCTGCAGCACAAATTTCAGTTCAGTTTTAACTTTGGTTGGGCTTTTTTGTTTTATCTTTGCAGTTTGCCCTCAAAATATGCAATTCAGGGGTTCACCAGAAGTTGAACAGTGTTTAAACACGGATTATGTGGCTCACTCTCTCTGGCTCTCTCCTTTCTTGGATTCTCCTGTCACTGTCCAACAGTTGTGGTTCCCCTCCTAGTTCTCTCCTCTGGTCTTTTGGGCCAGAAAGACTGTGAATTTTCTATCAGAGTTTTAGTGCTTGAAGTAAGGAGCCCTGGATGAAGCATGCCTTCAGGTTCAAGACTATAAAGATAGAAAATTCAACACATGCTATTGCTTGGATGTTGACCTCCTGTCAAAATCTATCTGCTTTTTTTTTTTTCTTTTAATCACTCTCCAGTGTCTTCAGAGAGTTGGTTTGTGGTGTATTTTGTCCAGAGTCCATGTCAGGTCCAGCACAGGGTTTTACTAGGACATACCATAAGTGGAACTCCAGTAGCATTTTATTAAGCTATCCTTTTAACTTGGGACACCAGAATCAATCAGTCACTGCCCAAAATTCTTGCATATCAAAGTTCATTCCTGCTGCTTATTGTGATAATTCTTCCCATATTGTCTTTTTTTTTTTTTTTTAAGTAAATTTTTTACTTTAGAACAGATGTAGATTACAGAAAATTTGTGAAGAAAGAGGTCCTTTATGTCATATCCAATTTCCCCTATTATTAACATCTATCTTATTTTGGTACATTTGTCATATTTTTTAAAGTAGTATAGCACATTTTTCTTTTCTTCCTAAATTTTATTTATTTATTTATATTTGGCTCTGCTGGGTCTTTGTTGCTGTGTGCGGGCTTTCTCTAGTTGCGACAAGTGGGGACTTCTCTCCAGCTGAGGTTTCTTACTGTGGTGGCTTCTCTTGTTGTGGAGCACCTGCTCTAATCCACTTGGGTTCAGTAGTTGTGGCACATGGAATCTTCCCAGACCAGGGATGATGGAGCCTGTGTCCCCTGCACTGGAGGACAGATTCTTAATCACTGGACCACTAAGAAAGTCCACATTTGTCATAACTAATAAACCAATGTCATTACATAATTGTTAAAACCCATGCATCAGATTACTTTTGTGTTCCAGGATCTCATCAGGGGATCCACTTTACATTCAGTTGACATGTCTTCTTATGCTGTTCTTGGTTGTGACAGTTTCTCAGACTTTTCCTTGTTTTTGATGATCTTGGCAGTTATTTTTAAAAAATTTTATTGAAGTATAGTTGCTTTACAATGTTGTGTTAGTTTCAGGTGTACAGCAGTGTGATTTAGTTATATATATATATATATTCATTCTTGTTCAGATTCTTTTCTCATGTAGGTTATCACACAGTAATGAATATAGTTCCCTGTGCTATACAGTAGGTCCTTGCTGGTTGTATCTCATATATAGTAGTGTGTGTGTGTCAGTTGCAAGCTCCTGATTTATCCCTCCCCCCACGTTTCCCCTTAAGCATAAATTTGTTTTCAGTATTTGTTAAGTCTGTTTCTGTTTTGTAAATAAGTTCATTTTTAAAATTAAATTCCACATAGTGGTATCATACGATATTTGTCTTCCTCTTTCTTACTTCACTCAGTTATTTTGTTCTTTTTTATGGCTGGTAATATTCCATTGTGTATTTGTACCGCATATTCTTTATCCATTTCTCTGTCAATGGACATTTAGGTTGCCTCCATATCTTGGCTACTGGAAATAGTGCTTCAGTGAATACTGTCGGTCTCTCAGCCATGCCCGACTCTTTGCAACCGCAGGGACTGTAGCCCACCAGGCTCCTCTGTTCATGGAATTCTCCAGTCAAGAATACTGGAGTGTGTAGTCATTTCCTTCTCCAGGGGATCTTCCTGACCCAGGGATCAAATCCAGGTCTCCCGCATTGCAGACAGTTACTGTCTGAGCCACCAGGGAAGCTGCAATTGGAGTGCGTGTATCTTTTCAAATTATGATTTCCTCCAAACATATGCCCGAGTGGGATTGCTGGATAATATGGTAGTGCTATTTTTTTGTTTTTTTAGGGACTATTTTTTTGGTCATGCTGCATAGCTTGTGGGATCTTAGTTCCCCAACCATGGATTGAAGCCAGGCTCTTGGCAGTGAAAGCTGGAATCCTAACCACTAGTCCACCAGGGCACTCCCCAAAAGCCTTTAAGTTTAATTAGGTCAAATTAATAATAATAAATAAATAATAAACAAATAAACATTTGTTTATTTGTGTTTTTATTTTCATTACTTTAAGGGGTGGTTCAAAGAAGATATTGTGGCAATTTATGTCAAAGTGTGTTCTGCCTATGTTTTCTTCTAAGAGTTTTATAAAGTCCAGCCTCACATTTAGGTCTTTGATCCATCTTGAGTTTATTTTTGTGTATGGTGTTAGGGAATGTTCTAATTTCATTGTTTTTACATGTAGCTGTCCAGTTTTCCCAGTACCACTTATTGAAAAGCCTGTCTTTTCTCTATTGTATATTCTTGCCTCCTTGGTCATAGATTACTTGACCATAAGTGCATGGGTGACCTTAGTAGTTTTGAAGAATATTGGTTAAATATTTTGTAGAACATCACTCAACTGGGATTCGTTAGATGTTTACCTCATGATTTGACTGGGTTTATATGTTTTGGGGACAAAGAGCACAGAGGGAAAGTGACATTTTCATCAAACTATATCAAGGGTATAATATGCACTGAATTGTTTCTTCCCCTGTCTACTCTCCCCAAATTCATATGTTGAATCCATAAGCCCCAATTTGACTGTTTTTGGACGTAGGGCCTATCAGAAGTAATTAAGGTTTGACATGAAGTAATGAGGGAGGGGCCCTGATCCAATAAGATTAGTGTCCTTATAAGAAGAGATACCAGAGAGCTTTCTGTCTTCATGATGTGAGGACGCAGTGAGAAGGTGGCCATTCACAAGCCAGCAAGAGGGGTCTCAGCAGAAACAATCGGCTGACACAGCCTTCAGCACTATAAGTAGATTTCTGTTCTTTAGACGGTCCAATCTAAGCTGTTTTGTTATGGCAGCCCTAGTTTATTTAGGCAAGTATGTACTGTCATCATGACTTACTGCCTTGATTACCTCAATGAGGTAGTGTTTGTCAAGATTTCACACTGCAAAGTGACTCTTTTTTCCTCCTTGTTCCCTACTATACTCTTTGGAAGAAAGTCCACACGTTGTCTCTTCATTCACACTGACTTGACCTCTGTTACTTCAGGATCCCATCTCTTCTCTCCACTGAAATCCAGAAACCCAACTCAACTATACCTTCTCCCTCCGCCAAACCTGTCTAGAGAAAACAGTCACCAAATAGTTAACAGGCACACTGGTACCCATTCACTGATCTATTTCTCAATGCATTAGAGAAGGGAGTGTCCTCTGGGATTTCTCAGATGCAATAGTGATGGGGTGGCAGTTCATACGTGATAGAGCCACTCCAACCTTCCTGTCTCCTTAAGACTTTGGATTCCTTCTAAGTTATGCCAGAAGGTTTTTCATCTCAACTTTATTGAATATAGGCCACCATGAAAATGAAGTTTCATTCAACCAACTATCAGCTCCATTTTCAGCTGCACAGTTAACACATTAAATATAGAATGGTGATAAGTGTGCCCACATCAACAATTCAACCAAATCTAATATTACATTCTATCTTCTTTATTTCCTTCTTGGAAAGGAAGGATCCATTGTTTCACACATTCTCCAAGTTTCTGCAAATATAAATCAGCAAAGTATTGCAATATTAAGCAACAATGATTTCTTCCCAGTCAATCTGTGGAAAATGTTGAGGTCTGACCCTAGTTATGAATCTAGAGTAGTGGTCCTCACCTTATATGATTTTTCCCCCCTGGGGTGCACTTGGAAATGTCTGGATATAATTTCAGTTGTCAGAACTCAGGTTGGAGAAGGTGCTACTGAATATAGTGGGTAGATGTCAAGAATGCTGCTAAGTATATTACAGTGCACAGAACATCATCTCACAGCAAAGAATTATCCACAGGCACGGAGAAACCCTACACTTAACAGTGAGTGGTGAGAGTGAAACTGGAGGAAAATAGGCATCCTTCAGATGATATAATTACAGAACTTTAAGCAAGGGATGAGGGCTGTTTCCACTGATACTGGAGAGATTTGGGCATTCTAGAATCTTAGCTTTGAGTCAGTCCTAATGTCCCCATTCCAAGTTTCAGTGTCATATTCTTCCCAAGTAATGCTCTTTCACTAGAGAGTTTTGGCAAGGCTATGAGATAACTTCTGTTGTTATTCTGAAAACTGCACAATTAAACTTTCATTTGTTTTAGTCCAGGTACAAAAAGGAAGGGGTTCTTTCAGGGCTGCTGTAGAAGCTTTTGTTGTACCTTGAACCGAATGTTTAATGACTTGGACTTTGCATTTCTTTATGTAAGTTCTTCAGTGCGTGAAAATAAAATCACTCCCAACCTATAGTTGTTATAGTCACCGTGCATGTGTGCATGCCTGCTCAATCACTCAGTCATGTCTGACTCTTTGCAACCACTTGGCCTGTAGCCCGCCAGGCTCTTCTGTCTATGGAATTTTCTAGGCAAGAACACTGGAGCGGATTGCCATTTCCTACTCCAGCGGATCTTCCTGACCCACCCAATTCAATGTCTCCTGAATTGGCAGACTGATTCTTTACCACTGAGCCACCTGATAATACTCCTGAGGCTCCATGATAATCACCACTACCATCAAATAGTCAAACATGGCTCCAAAGCATTTGTTTTAGTGGGAACTTAAATACAAAAGACATAAAGTGATAAGTTGATTATCTATGATGTTACTGCATCTCATTTCCCATTGATGAATTGCTCAACATTGAGTTTGAATGTAAGGATATGATCAAATCAACCCCAAATCCTATATCTGAAAGTCTCTTTCCTAGAACCATGCTTAGGACTATTTTCTTATTAGTCAGGATTCAATGAGGAAACAGAAACCACAGCATTTATTTAACTGAGGAAACTAACAGAGTTATTAGCACTATCACAGGTATGGGAGGATTGAAAAAGGAAAATAAAACAGGAAAGTAGTTGCTGCGAAAAGTAGATGGAGAAATAAAGGTCAAGGTTGGGAATATTGGGACCAAACACTTGAAGGAGGGGCCTTAGAGAGGTGGAATCCAGACCTTGAGGAGAACACGCTGTCTTATACTGACTTATTCTGGTACCCCCGTGGCTCAGGGGAGGGCCTGCGTTTCAGGACTCAGACCTCTGAGGAGGGTGGCTGGCTGGCTGGTACTGGTATCTCTTAGGAATGTGATGAAGCTCCTTCTGGGAATATGGAAAGAAGTCCAAAGATGGAACCAACTGTTACTGCTGGCATGGACAACTGTTGCCTGGGTGACACTGATAGAAACAGGAAGTGAACAGGAAGGAGCAAGTGCCTTTTCTCTCATTCCTGCCTCAGATCTCCCACTATTGGCAGAAGCTAACAGAGAGCCAGACTGGCAAAGGAAATATGTGAATTGCAGAGACCTAGCTCAGCACCAAAAAATAGAGTATAGGTGGGAGGGTTTGAAGCTGAGGAACAATTTCTTTACAACCAGCACAGTTAGACAACCAGGATTAGATAACATACACAAAGATGAGGGAAAGGAAGGGTTCTAGAACATTTCACAGGTTTCTAGTATTAGTAACCAAGTGAGTAGTGGAGAAGGATGTGGAGTGAGGCGTAGAGAGGAGGTAGTTTGTAGTGTGTGAAAAAAATCTGTTGGGTTGATAAATTTAGTTTGAGAAACCTGGAATCTAATATAATACGATTCAAAGTGTCTCTGGTCTAGCTAGTATCCAATTTTAAAAATTGTGGCAGGGTTTCCCTGGTGGCTCAGTGGTAAAGAATCTGCCTGCCAATACAGGAGACATAGGAAACATGGGTTTGATCCCTGATCCGGGAAAATTTCATATGCCAAGGGGCGACTAAGCTGGTGTGCCACAACAATGATGCTGTGCTCTAGAGCCTGTGAGCCAAAACTATTGAGCCCATATGCTCCAACTACTGAAGCCTGTGTGCCTAGAGACCATGCTGTATAATGAGAGAAGCCACCTCAATGAGAAACCTATGCACTGCAACTAGAGAGTGGCCTACACTCACTGTAATGAGAGAAAAACCCATGCAGCAAAAAAGACTCAGCACAGCCAAATGTAAAATTAAATAAATGAATAAATAAATAATTTTTAAAATTGTGGCAAAATACACATAAGATAAAATTTATCATTTTAATCCTATTCTAAATTACGAGGCAAATAAAAATCTTTTTTAAAAAATTAATTTATTTATTGTAATTGAAGGCTAATTGCTTTACAGTATTGTAGTGGTTTTTGCCATACATTGACATGAGTCAGCCATGGGTGTACGTGTCCCCCATCCTGAACCCCACTCCCACCCCTTCTTATCCCTCAGGGTTTTCCCAGTGCACTGGCTTTGAGCGCATCAAACTTGGACTGGTGATCTATTGCACATATGGTAATATACATGTTTCAATGCTATTCACAAATAAATATCTTAAAATTGAACCATTGTAACCATTAACAAATTTTTCTCTTTTTAAATTTAATTAATTTTTGGTTGCGCTGGGTCTTCCTTGCTGTGCACAGGCTTTCTCTAGTTGCAGTGAGCAGGGGCAACTCTTCTTGGTGCAGAGGCTTCTCACTGTGGTGGCTTCTCCTGTTGCAGAGCACTGTCTCTGGAGCCTGAGGGCTTCAGTGGTTATAGTACGCAGGCTCAGTAGTTGTGGCACAAGGGCTTAGTTGCTCCTCAGCATGTGGAATTTTCCTGGACCAGAGATCGAGCCTGTGTCTCCTGCATTGGCAGGTGAATTTTTATTCAAAGTACCACTAGAGAAGTCCCCATTTTAATCATTTGTGAGTGTACAGTTCTGTGGCATTAATTATAGTCATATTGCTTTGCAACTATGATCACTATCTCCAGAGCTTTTCCATCATCCCAAACTGAAACTGTCTACCATTAAGCAACGACTCCCCATGCCTTCCCCCTAACCCCTGGCTACCACCATTCTACTCCATGAATTTGACTATTCTAGCTACCTCATATAAGTGAGCTCATATACTATTTGTCCTTTTGTGTTTGGCTTATTCACTTAGCATGGTATATATTCAAGCTTCATCCATGTTGTATTATGTTATAATTTCATTCCTTTTTAAGGTTAAATAATATTCCATTTTGGGTACATACCGCCATCATGAGAAACACTAGGCTGGATGAAGCACAAGCTGGAATCAAGATTGCTGGGAGAAATATCAATCACCTCAGATATGCAGATGACACCACCCTTATGGCAGAAAGTGAAGAAGAACTAAAGAGCCTCTTGATGAAAGTGAAAGTGGAAAGTGAAAAAGTTGGCTTAAAGCTCAACATTCAGAAAACTAAGATCATGGCATTTGGTCCCATCACTTCATGGGAAATAGATGGGGAAACAGTGGCTGACTTTATTTTTTGGGGCTCCAAAATCACTGCAGATGGTGACTGCAGCCATGAAATTAAAAGACACTTACTCCTTGGAAGGAAAATTATGACCAACGTAGACAGCATATTAAAAAGCAGAGACATTACTTTGTCAACAAAGGTCCGTCTAGTCAAGGCTATGGTTTTTCCAGTAGTCATGTATGGATGTGAGAGTTGTACTATAAAGAAAGCTGAGTGGTGAAGAATTGATGCTGTTGAGCTGTGGTGTTGGAGAAGACTCTTGAGAGTCCCTTGGACTGCAAGGAGACCCAACCAGTCCATCCTAAAGGAGATCAGTCCTGGGTATTCATTGGAAGGACTGATGTTGAAGCTGAAACTCCAATACTTTGGCCACCTGATGTGAAGAGCTGACTCATTGGAAAAGACCCTGATGCTGGGAAAGATTGAGGGCAGGAGAAGGGGATGACAGAGGATGAGATGGTTGGATGGCATCACCGACTCAATGGACATGGGTTTGGGTAGACTCCGGCAGTTGGTGATGGACAGGGAAGGCTGGCATGCTGTGGTTCATGGGGTTGCAAAGAGTCGGACACGACTGAGTGACTGAAGTGAACTGAACCACTATTTTGTGTAATCTGTCTTTACCAGTCCTTAACATGATGAGACTTTTTGTTAGAGTATAAACTCTGGTAGCAGGCACCGTGTTAATCTCCCTTCACTTTTTTTTTTGCAGGAAGATTTTTCAGTGAAGGAAGCAGAATGCTGATTTACATTCTGGAGCAAGGTCGATTTCTCATTTCAGACCAGCATCTTGTGTAGCACTGATATGACAAGTATTTAGAGGCACAGCTTTGGACTGGAGTTCTAGGAATCATCATCTGTAAAAGAAAAAAGTCCTAACTAGGACCAGGATGCAATTTTTGCATGAGTTAATTTACATACAGCCTCTTTCCAGGAAGAAATTAGAATTTCTGATTAAATACTCACAACTAACGGGATTAAAACTTCTGAGAAACCAGTTATCCACCCACTTTTCAGTTAAGAGTACAGTGACTTTTACCAAATATTTTTTCATTTTTTAATCTAATCTAAAGTGATTTTCTAACAAATCTCTTCCTTTCAAATATCTCTACTAAAAGTAGACCTTTGAATTTGATTTCTTAATAGTTTATCATTAAAAAAAAGACTCAGATAAAAATATGAAGTGAATGTGTCAAAGATTTAGCTTATTATTATTGAGAGAACTGGAAAAGATGTTACAATCAGGTCAAAGAAAAATCAAAAGGCCAGACCAAGTATCTAAGCCTATCAGAATTGTTGAAACCAATTTTCTTAGTATTTGCAAAGCCAGCTTATTGGAGGATGTAGGGGGACAGTGATGTCAATAGAAAGCTTTATCTAACAGAATTTTTTGCAAATCTAAAGACAATAATTAATTGCATTATTATTATTTTTTAACAAATTAGCTTATATCTCTTCAGAGATGTGAAATAGTTCGAAGATAGAAAAAAGTATAAATCCCATAGAATCTGATAAGTGGGAAGTCTCCACTTATCAGACTGTTTAAAACAATTCATAGTCTCCAATTTCTCAGTAATCTTTTGGTCCATTTAAAAGTATTTCACACTTTCTCCTATATCCTACTACAAAGCTTCTTCCTCATTGCAAGATGATAATGAAATTTTGATACGTGCTCATATCAAAATTTGAAAAATTTTCTTCAGCACTTGGCTTCTAACACTGGTTGCTGATGCGGGAGAGTAGTGCAGGAGTCTCAGTGATTTTTCACTGAATTCTCATTAGTATGACACCCCTATTCTTAACTAGATAGGGTCACCTCTACCCTCTCCAGGGAATCAAGCCTAAGCCTTCTGCAGGGGCCAGGAGGGGAGTGACTTGGGAGTAAGGGAGGAAGTCTGGTATCTGCTTCTGAAGTACACTTTTAACCAATTATTGTGCTTTTAGTCCCAACTATACCCCTACTTCTTCTTTTTTTTTTTTAATTTATTTTTGGCTGTGCTGGGTCTTTGTTGCTGCTCAGGCTTTTCTCTAGTTGCGATGAGCAGGGGTCACTCCTCCTTGCGGCGCATGGGCTTCTCATCGCCATGGCCTCTCCCACTGCAGAGCACGGGTTCCAGGGTACACGGGCTTCAGCAGTTGCAGTTCTAGAACATAGCTCAATAGTTGTGGTGCCTGGGCCCAGTTGCTCCGCAGCATGTGGGATGTCCCAAGATCAGGGATCAAACCCGTGTCCCCTGCACTGGGGACGTCTGCAATGGCAGACGGATTCCCCACCACTGAGCCACCAGGGAAACCCCCACCCCTGCTTCTTGAGGTACCTGGCACTGCCCGTTTTCAAGTCTTTTGGTGGTTCTTTGGGGGCAAATCGGGCTTTCTCTTGGCCTGTCCACTGATAGATGATGAGTTTGCTAAGTCAGTTCCCACCATCCTTCTGCTTTCCAGCTTCCAAAATGTTAGCGATTTCATCTCCTCTTCTGTGAAAAATCAACCATATGAATGAACAAATAGCCATTCCATGTATGACAACAGAACACTGACCCAGAACCTCCACAACAACTGGCCTAGGAAGCCAGGTGGTTAGCATCTAATTGGCATGAGAATGGTCAGAATTTATCATTGAGTCAGCTTCCTTATACCTTGCCCCCACTTCCAATACAGGATCAAACAGAGAAAGCCAAATCAATCACATAAGAAGCCTGGCTTCCAGTTAGCCCATCCCTATCTTCCCTTCCAAAATCACTGCAGATGGTGACTGCAGCCATGAAATTAAAAGACGCTTACTCCTTGGAAGGAAAGTTATGACCAACTTGGATAGCATATTAAAAAGCAGAGACATTACTTTGTCAACAAGGTTGACAAAGGCTATGGTTTTTCCAGTAGTCATGTATGGATGTGAGAGTTGGACTATAAAGAAAGCTGAGCGCTGAAGAATTGATGCTTTTGAACTGTGGTGTTGGAGGAGACTCTTGAGAGTCTCTTGGACTGCAAGGAGATCCAACCAGTCCATCCTAAAGATCAGTCCTGGGTATTCATTGGAAGGACTGATGTTGAAGCTGAAACTCCAATACTTTGGCCACCTGATGTGAAGAGCTGACTCATCGGAAAAGACCCTGATGCTGGGAAAGATTGAGGGCAGGAGGAGAAGGGGATGACAGAGGATGAGATGGTTGGATGGCATCACTGACTCAATGGACATGAGTTCGGGTAGACTCCAGGAGCTGGTGATGGACAGGGAGGCCTGGCATGCTGTGGTTCATGGGGTTGCAAAGAGTCAGACACAACTGAGAGACTGAACTGAACTGAACTGAACTGAACTTCCCAGGACAATGACCTCCATTCAGAATAGATCTAAAGCCTTCTCGTTTTTTTATTATAAAGATTCCCCAATTCTCTGCCTGCCTTTGAGTCTTTGCCAAACATAAGTGATGATGGTTGACTCCCTCGTATAGCAAGTTCTGAATAAATAGCTTCTGTTTTTTTCTCATTTAGGGTGTTTTCTTTTTTTTCTATATCCTTTTACCTTGAAGGTTTGTGTTTTCCCATTTTTAAAGAGACATTTCAGGAGGAAGTGGAGTTACATATGGCTCAATCCATCATTTAACTGGAGGTCTGTTTCTGTGCTCTTTTCTCTGTGACCTAGATGTTAGAGTCTACCCTACTTTTTACCCCCAGATCCAAAAAGCCCCATAAATAACATTTGTCTTTTCCTCCTGCAAACCTGGATGCAAAATTCAATTCCTGTTCAGATTCCTCTAATGAATCTCCTGGAACAAAAGCATTAGAGAATGATACAGACATTATGGACACCTACCTACGAGGAAGAGATGAGGTTGCATAACATGCACACACTTCTCATAAGTAACTTAAAATCCCATCTCCGAACATTTTAAACACTCTTTGTCTCCCACAGTCTCTCCTCCCAGATGTCTTTCTTCCAGGAAGATTCAGCTTTCAACCCCTGCTTTTAGATGAACTTGTCTCACTGTGAGGGTTTAAGTATCTCACTCTTACTCTAAGGGGCCTTCATGAATTTCTTCTAAATGAATATGGGCATTTTCCTCAAGAGATAGTATCATTCCACTTCCTTAGGAGAAAAAAAGAGTTCTGATTCTCTAAACCACCAAGAAAGGATGCCTTTTCTCACTTGCTGACAGTAAAGTCTTTTTTTTTTTTTTGCGTCCCAAGCTAGCTTGTAAGCTTCTTGAGTGCATAGCTGCATATTTTTATAATCTGTATAATACCTAAAATATTAGAAGTTTATAGAAGGGATCAGTGGGCAGAAAGGAATGACAGAATTTCAATGGAATTAAACAGGATACTGAATAAGCCTATTTAGTGGTTCCCTCTAAGTTTTGACCTTTATCTTCAACACACTAAACAAATCGAATAAATGGTTTTCACCTTTATTGTACATCTACTAGGCACTGTATTCAGCAGCTTTTAGTTGACCTGTGTGATATGCATTTATTATTAGTATCTTTCATTTCCTGTATCACTTAGGGATTGGGTTCTATTGGTAGTAGCAAAGACGACTGCATGACTTAAAAAAATTAATTTTCTCATGTAAAAGAAGTCCAGAAGTAACCTAAACTTAGAAACTGCAGAAGACATCAGAAATCCAGGCTTCTTCAACCTCTCCACTCTCCCTTCCTAGGCATCTGGCTTCCATCTTCAAGGTGCCACTGTGGTGGCAGGGGGCTGTGGAGCTCTCGCCATCAGGTTTTAGTCTCAGCAAGAAGGATAATGATAAAAAGCATCCCCTACCACCAAAAAGGACTGTTTTAATAACTTTACCCAAAGTCAAATGCAAAAACTTATTTATAACTTGCTTATACCTCATTGGCCAGAACTTAGTCACATGGCCACCATACCTCATCATAATGGAGACAGAAAAATGTATTGTTTAATACATGTAATACACTGACTACTGTTACTAAGTAGAGAGGAGAATGGATATTGGATAGGCCACTAGCACTTTTGCCACAGTTCCTCTTGAATTTTCTGTACATGACATCCCTGTGCTTGGCATTAAGTTGTCCTTGGAATCAATTAATTATATTTCAGATAAATCAAGCAGATCACAACACGATCACTCTCTCTTTTGTAACTAATTGACTTTATTTATAGAGCAGTTTTAGATTCAGAGAAAATTCTAATAGAAAGTACAGAATTCCTATATGCCTTCCCCCCAACCCCTACAGTTCAGTTTAGTCACTCAGTCATGTCTGACTCTTTGCAACCCCATGGACCACAGCACTCGAGGCTTCCCTGTCCATCACCAATTCCTGGAGCTTGATCGAACTCATGTCCATCGAGTCAGTGATGCCATTCAACCATCTCATCCTCTGTCATCCCCTTTTCCTCCTGCCTTCAATCTTTCCCAGCATCAGGGTCTTTTCTAATGAATCAGTTCTTTGCATCAGGTGGCCAAAGTATTGGAGTTTCAGCTTCAGCATCAATTTTTTCCAATGAATATTCAGGACTGATTTCCTTTAGGATTGACTGATTTGATCTCCTTGCAGTCCAAGGGACTCTCAAGAGTCTTCTCCAGCACCGTAGTTCATAAACATCAATTCTTTGGCCCTCAGCTTTCTTTACAGTCCAACTCTCACATCCATACATGACTACTGGAAAAACCATAGCTTTGACTAGATGGACCTTTGTCGGTAAAGCAATGTCTCTACTTTTTAATATGCCGTCTAGGTTGGTCATAGTTTTTCTTCCAAGGAGCAAGCATCTTTTAATTTCATGGCTGCGGCCACCATCTGCAGTGATTTTGGAGCCCCCCACCCCCAAATAAAGTCTCTAACTGTTTCCATTTTTTCCCTATTTGCCACAAAGTGACGGGATCAGATGCCATGATCTTAGTTTTTTGAATGTTGAGTTTTAAGCCCACTCCACACAGCTTCCCTATTATACTATTAACATTTTCCACTCGTGTGGTATGTTTGTTACAATTGATGAACCAATATTGACACTATTACTGACTTAAGTCCATAGCTTAGGATTTTCCCTTGTTGCACAATCCGATGGGTCTTGACATGTGCATCATATCATACAGAACCATATAGAATTCCATGTCCTTCAGTACCATACAGAGTAGTTTCACTGCCCTAAATATTTCACTGCCCTAAAAATTCTCAGTGCTTCCTCCACCTGTGCACCCTCTCTTCTTCCCCACCACTGGGTAGCCCTCTGGCCATCACTGATCTTTTTGCTGTCACCACACTTTTGCCTTTTCCAGAATGTCATGTACAGTAGTTGGAATCACACAGTATGTACCCTGCTCAGATTGGCTTCTTTCACTTAGCAACGTGTACTTAAGATTCCTTCTTGTGGGTTGATAGTTTTTTTTCTTTTTGTCATTGAATAATATTCTGTTGTATGAATGTAACACAGTTTGGTTACCCATTCACCTGTTGAAGAACATCTTGGTTGCTTTCAATTTATGACAAAAGCTGTTGTAAACATTTATGTGCAAGTTTTTGTGTGGAGTATGTTTTCAACTCATTTGTGTAAATACCTAGGAGCATGATTGCTGGATTGAGTGGCAAAACTATGTTTAACTTTATTAAGAAACTGACAAATTATCTTCAGAAGGAACTGTACTATTTTGCATTCCAGCCGGCAATGAATGAGAGTTACTGTTGCCGGGTATCCTCAGAAGCACTTGCTGTTATAGTGTTCAGATTTTAGCCATTCTAATAGAATTTAGTGATTCAATGAAGTACTGGTATCTCATTGTTGTTTTAATTTACAATTCCCAAACAACACGTAAAGTTGATAATCTTTTCATATGCTTACTTGGATATCATATAACTTCTTTGAGCTGTCTATTTAGATCTTTTGCTCACTTTTTAATTGGGTTATTGAATTTCAAAAGTTCTCTCTATATTCTGGATAACAGTCTTTTATTAAATATGTATCTTGCTGAGATTTCCTCCAAGTCTGACTTGTCTTTTCATTCTCTTGTATAAAACATTTTTGAAATAAAGTTGTTCATTATATTTTCTAATTTCTTGTATCTCTGTTGTACTTTGTTATATTTCCCCTTCTAGTCCTAACATTATTTATTTGTTGCTATTTCTCTTCTATCTGGATCAGACTCACAGAACTTTTTTCACTAGTGTTTTCAAAGATCTGGGCTTCCCCTGTGGCTCACCTGGTAAAGAATCTGCCTGCAATACTGCAGACCTGGGGCCAATCCCTGGGTTGGGAAGATCCCCTGGAGAAAGGAAAGGCTACCCACTCCAGTATTCTGGCCTGGAGAATTCCACGGACTGTATAGTCCATGGGGTCACAAAAAGTCGGACACAACTGAGTGACTTTCACTTTCAAAGATCTAATCTTAGTTTTGTTGGCCATATAAATCATGTCTTTTTCTATTTTACTTATTCTATGATTTTGTTATCCTCTTCCTTCTAGTACTTTGAATTTATTCTCTTGTTTCTTTCTAATGTATTAGCTGGTCACTTGTATAATTGATTTTCAGTATTTATTTTCCAGTGTAAAAAGCATATGTTTACATGTATCGTGTAAATTTTTAAAATATGTATAGCATTTTTTTACTTCTCAAATCTAATATTATATATTTTAATTGGGATTTCTTCTTTTAACTTTTAGTAAGATTTTTAAAAAATTCTCCAAATATATGGAGTTTTTAAAAATAATCATTTTATTATTGATTTTTAACTTAAGTGTAATTGTGGTCAGGGAATCTCTGACCACATCACACTTAAGTTATAAATCAATAATAAAATGATTATTTTTAAAACTCCACATATTTGGAGGAGGCTTCCCTGGTGGCTCAGACAGTAAAGAATCTGCCCACAACAAGGGAGACCTAGGTTCAGTCCCTGGATCTGGAAGATCCCCTGGAGAAGGGAATGGCTACCCACTCCAGTATTCTTTCCTGGAAAATTCTATGGACATAGGAGCCTGGCAGGCTATGTCCATGGGGTCGCAAAGAGTCGGACATGACTGAAGTGGCCTAGCACTAGCACATATTTGGAGAATTTTTTAAAATCTTACTAAAAGATTTTTTATAGCATTTTTCTCTGTGGTCAGAGAATGAGAGCTGTATTCTCTGGCCACATTACAATTAAGGTAAAAACAATACAAAAATGATTATTTTAAAAACTCCATATATTTGGAGAATTTTTAAAATATTTTTACTAAAAGATTCTTACAGCATTTTTTTCAATATGTATAAAGTTGTTCAATGACATAAATCAAAATTAATTTTCTTAAATCTTCTTTGTTTTTAAAGTATGTGCTCTCTCAAAATGCTGGGTACAAGTGTTCTATACATATTCCTACCACTGGTGGCTCAGACAGTGAAGAATCTGCCTGCAATTATTGTGTCTTAGATGTTTTTTCATATTTAAGTGTGCAGTAGGCTGAATGTTTTGTGTCCTTTGAAAATTCATATGTTGAAAACTATCTCCCAACGTAATGGTATCAGGAAGGGGAGGCCTTTGGGAAATGACTAGGACATGAGGGTGGAGTCACCATGAGTAGGATTAGTGCCTTATAAGGGAGACCCAAGAGAGCACCTTATCTCTTAGGTCAAGTGAGGACACAGTCTGGTCCTGGTCTATAAAACAGGAAGTAGGCATTCACCAGACAATAAATCTGTTGGCACCTCGATCATGGACTTTTCAGCCTCTGGAACTGTAAGAAGTAAATTTCTGTTGTTTACAAGCTGCCCATCCAATAGGGACTTCCTTGGTGGCTCAGACAGTAAAAAACTGCCTGCAATGCAGGAGACCTGGGTTCAATTCCTGGATCAGGAAGATCCCCTGGAGGAGGAAATGGCAACCCGCTCCAGTATTCTTGCCTGGAGAATACTTTGTTCAGAGGAGTCTGGGGTCAATAGAGTGGCAAAGAGTCAGACACAACTGAAGCAACTTAGCACAGTCAACAGTAATTTTTAATTACAGTCCAAAGGGACTAAAACAAAGAGTGAGATACTAACAAGTTGATTGGAAATTATTTATGCACAGATGGAGCTTGTTGACTAGACCTTAAATGTAGGGTGATTGCTTGTGGATATAGACAGCTTATTATGGGATCCTTCAAATGATGTATCCTTCCATTCTAATTTCTGTCTTTTAAAATTATACCGATATTTGTCTCCTCTCCTGTTCTTTTTCTTCTTTGGTCTTATAAACTTTTCATTCCTTTACCTTCATTCTAAATAAAAGCGCCCCCCACCCCAGCCCCACACACAAAAAGCCCCACTTTTTATTGAAGTATAAATGCCTTCAGAAAAGTGTACACAAACATGCAACCTGAACACACATGTAAATCAGCACTCAGATTAAGAAACAGAACATTATTAGCGAGAAGCTCCCATGTTCTCTTCCAGAGTCATTACTCCACTAAGAGTAATCGCTACATTTGTTACCAAAACAAACTTCTGTCCACTCACCTGTGCACAGTAGTCTATCTACTGACACAGGGTTGTAGTGGAGCGAAGTGCAGCATTTATTGCAGGGCACCAAGCCAAGGAATCTAGGTAGCTAGGACTCAAAAGATCTGAACTCCCTGAAGGCTTTCAGGGAAGAGTTTTTAAAGATGGGGTGAGGGAGAGAGATTGCGCGGGGTGCATGATCATCTCATGGACATTCTTCTGATTAGTTGGTGATGAGGTAATCAGGAGTCAACATTGTCAACCTTCTTTTACAACTGGTCTGGGATCTAATGCTTATAACAGCATATAGTTAACTTCTTTACCTGCTAGGGGTTTTGGTATCTGCAAAATAGCCCAAAGGACATAGCTTAGAATATTATCTATAACCTTTGTTGTCCAGTTTCTAAGTCATGTCTGACTCTTTGAGACCCCATTGACCACAGCGCACCAGGCTTCTGAGACCTTCACTATCTCTTGGAGTTTGCCCAGACTCATGTCTATTGAGTCAGTGATGCCATCCAACCATCTCATCCTCTGTTGCCCCCTTCTCCTCCTCCCTTGAGGAGTAACTGAAGGTCCTTGACTTTGTTTAATGGCTGCTGCTGCTGCTGCTAAGTCGCTTCAGTCGTGTCCGACTCTGTGCGACCCCATAGACGGAAGCCCACCAGGCTCCCCCGTCCCTGGGATTCTCCAGGCAAGAACACTGGAGTGGGTTGCCATTTCCTTCTCCAATGCATGAAAGTGAAAAGTGAAAGTGAAGCCGCTAAGCCGTGTCCGACTCTTAGCGACCCCATGGACTGGAGCCTACCAGGATCCTCTGTCCATGGGATTTTCCAGGCAAAAGTACTGGGCCGGGGGGGGGGGGGGGGGGGGTGCCATTGCCTTCCCTGATTAGTAAGGACAGTTAGTTACAAATCCCATATTGTATTTGTGACCGTTACAGAGGCTTCTTTCCTTAAAACCAAGACAAACAAAAATATCACCCAGGAAAAAAAAAAAAAAAGCACCACTTATCCTAAAAGATGTTAAGCCTTTCCGATTTTAACAGAGCTTTTGTTCAGCACAGGTGAAACTGGTAAGGCCCCAGCGGCCCCAGCTGCTTCCGTACAAGATGGCGTCGCCCACTTGTACACCCCTGCTCGGGTTACGTCACGGAACCGGAAGTGGTTTCCATCCTAGAGGATTCGGGTGGGTGCGCGCAGGTGGTCACAGAGGTTCCAGATATTCAGCGTGGGGTGCCGCAGGTGTTCGGGTCGGGTCCAGGGCCGCAGGTAAGTGAGGCTCGGCGGCCGGCGAAGCTTTTCTCCGGGTCTGTGCGAATGGTGGAGGCGGTTTTCCGTGCGGACTGAGGAGAGGGCTCAAGATGCTGGCGAGGTCGCCGTGCGCGGGGGCGAATGATTGCGGGGACCTCGTTGTCCCCGAGCGACTTGGCCCTGCCCCTCTCCCCGCCTTCCTCGCCGTTGGCCGGGGCAGTTCAGCACCTAGGTGCGCCGCGGGGGCTGTCACCTCGATCGCTGGCTCCCCGTGGCCTTCCGGGGCCGCCTCCTCGGACCCGCGTCTGCTCTCTTTAAGGAGTACCTACCAAACCTTCCTGACTTCTTGACCCAGTTAGCTACAAAGGAAGCATCGCTCGCAACATCTGGCAGCTCCTTAGGCGCTGCGTGTTGCACGCGTCCACAGATGAGTTTTCGTGCCCTCGATTCGTGGGGACCTACGCCCGCCCCCATTGTTACCACCTCTTTCTTCCCAGACCACACCCGCTGCTATGGACCTTGTTGGGAGGCACCCCTTTTTCTTTTCGCAACCCTGGAATATAGATCAGGACTAGAACCGTAATGTTGATTTATTACAGAATTGATACATGCTTGTTAAAATATAAACGAAACCTAAACTTTTATAAGCTTTTGATATATTAATGGACACAAACTCCCTTAGACACTCATTTCTTGAAAACACTAAAATATTTACACCGTAGAACTGCACTGAAGGGTTTTGTAATATCAAAGTTGGGAAGTTCGAGAGAAAGGGGGTTATTTAAGAGAAGGGAAGGAATTATGAATTTTGGTCCAGTTGAGTTTGCCTTTAAAAACATGTATTTATTCTTTTATATTTATTTTAGCTGTAGCCCATGTCATGTAACCCATGTCATTTACACAAAATAGATCCTCTTTGACCTCTTTCCATCTCCATCTTTTCTTTTTTAATCTTTTGTCCCTAGGTGAAAACTGTTATCAGTTTGGCATGTTTTTTTCTTTTTTTGGTTTACATTTATTGATATGTGTTTGTACAGATACATAAAATTTTGTGTAAAATTTTGGTTTAAACTTTTACCAATGTGGCATATTGTACCTCTTCAACAACTAAACTTCTTGTGCTTAAAAATGGGTCTTGGAACTTTTTCTTTGTTAATATGTAGACATCTGCCATATTTGTTCTACTTGCTCTGTAAATTCCAGAACATGTCACAGTCCCATAATATGTGAGATAATTCCATAGGTTGCTTAGTTTTTCCGTCTTAGGCACAGTGTGGCAGAGAACATCCTCCCACAGCGCCTGTGAGCTTGAGTGAGCCTTTCTCAAAGATAGAAACCTGCAGGTGGAATTGCTGGGTGGGAGGGTGTGGAGGATATTTAATGCCAAACTGCCCACCAGCAGTGTAAAATAATCTCTGCTTTCCCAGCTCTTTTAAACATTTGATGGTATCAGCCTTTTTTGCTTTTGCCAATCTGATGAGTGGGAAATGACTCTAATTTGGTGTTTTAATTTGTATTTCCCTGGTTATTGGTGAGATTGAGCATCTTTTCAAAATGATCGTTGGCTATTTGTATTCCTTCTTCTTTTGAGAAATGCCTCATTTCTTTTGGGTTCTCTGGTTATATATGGTAATGCTTTATATATTAATCTTTTATCATTCATATACGTTTGAAATATTTATTCCCAACATTTTGAAGTGGTTTCTTATCTCCTAACCATATGGCATCTTTGTAGAATCAATCAATCAAAGTCTGTTTAAATGTATCAGTCTTTCACTTTGTGTATATAGTGGGCTTTCATTCCTAATCCCAGTGGCTCTCAAATGGGAGCTGTTTTGCTTTCTGGGAGCCACTTGGCAATGTCACGAGATGTATTTTGTTTCTCATCCAGGGGGTAGAAGCCAGGGATGCTGCTAAACACCCTACAGTGCCCAGGAAAGGCCTTAAGCAAAGAATTTTTCTGGCCTAAAATGTCAGTAGTGCTGAGGCTGAAAAACCCTGTGCTACCCTGGGGCCGCGTTTTCTCTTACCACCCTGTTTTCTCCTGTAAGTTGTTACATGTTAGAGGTTTTCTCTAATTCCTTTGTGTGTGTGTCAGAGAGAGAGAGAATGGTGTGTGCCTTTTTCTTGTTTTCCAAGCAGTGTCACTGAATATCAGTCCATCCTTGCCCCATTAATCTAAAATACCACATTTATCATGTACTAAGGCCTCACCCACACCCCAGTACTTTTGCCTGGAAAATCCCATGGACGGAGGAGCCTGGTAGGCTCCAGTCCGTGGGATCGCTAAGAGTCGGACACGACTGAGCAACTTCACTTTGACTTTTCACTTTCATGCATTGGAGAAGGAAATGGCAACCCACTCCAGTATTCTTGCCTGGGGAATCCCAGGGACAGGGGAGCCTGGTGGGCTGCCGTCTATGGGGTCTCACAGAGTCAGACACGACTGAAGCGACTTAGCAGCAGCAGCAGCAATGCCTCACCCACATGGTGTCTTTTCTGTACGCTCTTCTGTCCTATGTCCGAATTTTCTATTTTGCTGGGCCAATACCATAGCATTCTACATTAAGTATATATTATACTTTGGTATCTAGTAGAGTAAGTAGTCACTCATGATTATTTTTATTGTTATTTTATTGGAAGTCATACTTTATTAGCTCACGTACTCATTTAATCAGTGTTTTGGGGGTAGTCTTACAGTTTCTTGCCCAGATTAATTTTAGAACCAGCTTGTCAAGTAGTTTTTTTCTTTTTTAAGTGAGTTTACTGTGGTGACCTACATGTGAAGCGGTGGGCAGGCCTTCCCTGGTGGCTCAGTGGTAAAGAATCTGCCTACCAATGCAGGAGACATGGGTTTGATTCCTGGATTGGGAAGATCCCCTGGAGAAGGAAATGGCTACCCACTCCAGTATTCTTGCCTGGGAAATCCCATGGACAGTGGAGCCTGGCGGGCTACAGTGCATGGGGTCCCAAAAGAGTCAGACATGACTTGGTGACTGTGACAAAATGGAAAGGAAATCTAAGAAAGAGTGGACATATGTATACATATGACTGATACACTTTGCTCTACACCAAGAAACTAACGCATTGTAAAGCACCTGTACTCCAATAAAAATTAATACAAAAATAATTGCATTTAAAAATAAGATGGTCTTATTGAAATGTAATTCACATAACTTGTTTTTTAAAGTACACAATTCAGTGATTTTTTAGTATATTTCCAGTTAAGCAACCGTTGCTATAACCTAATTCTGTTTTATTTTTAAAAGTTTATTTATTTGGCTGTTCCAGGCTTAGTTGCAGCATGTGGGGTCTAGTTCCCTGACCAGGGATCAAACCCTGGCCCCCTGCATTGAGAGTGCAGAGTGTTAGCTACTAGACCACCAGGGAAGTCCCTACAGCCTAATTTTTGGACATCATTATCATCCCCCAAAGACAGTTGCTTCAGTCATGTCCGATTCTTTGAAAGGACTCTAGCTTGCCAGGCTCCTCTGTCCATGGGATTATCCTGGCAAGAATACTAGCGTGGGTTGCCATTCCCTTCTTGAGGGATCGTTCCACCCCAGGGATCGAACCTGCGTCTTCTGCAGCACCTGCATCTCAGGTGGACTCTTTACCACTGACCCACCTGGGAAGCCTAAAGAAGCCCATACCTATTATCAATACCCATTCCCCAATATCCTAGCCCTGTGCATGCCAAGTTGCTTTTTGTAGGCCCTATGGACCATAGCCTACCAGGCTCCTCTGTCCATGGGATTCTCCAGACAATACTGGAGTGGGTTGCCATTTCCTCCTTTAGGGGATCTTCCTGACCCAGGGATTGAACCCAGGTCTTCTGCATTGCTGGCAGATTCTTTACCATCTGAGCCATCAGGGAAGCTGCTAGTCCTAGCCCTCAGTTCAGTTCAGTTCAGTCGCTCAGTTGTGTCTGACTCTTTGCAAACCCATGAATTGCAGCACGTCAGGCCTCCCTGTCCATCACCAACTCCTGGACTTCACTGAGACTCACGTCCATTGAGTCAGTGATGCCATCCAGCCATCTCATCCTCTGTCGTCCCTTTCTTCTCCTGCCCTGAATCCCTCCCAGCATCAGAGTCTTTTCCAATGAGTCAACTCTTCGAATGAGGTGGCCAAAGTACTGGAGTTTCAGCTTAGCATCATTCCTTCCAAAGAACACCCTGCTGCTGCTGCTGCTAAGTCACTTCAGTCGTATCCGACTCTGTGTGATCCCATAGACGGCAGCCCACCAGGCTCCCCCATCCCTGGGATTCTTCAGGCAAGAACACTGGAGTGGGTTGCCATTTCCTTCTCCAATGCATGAAAGTGAAAAAACACCCTAGACAGTCACTAATATTTCTGCCTTTATAGATCTAAGTATTTTGTATAAATGGAATTGTACAATTTTTGTACGATTTTGTGATTGGCTTCTTTCACTTGGTATAATGTTTTCAAGGTTCATCCATGTTGCAACATGTGTCAGTACCCATTCCTTTTTATCTCTGAATAAGATTCCATTCTGTGGTGTATTTGTTTCCTAGGGCTACAGTATCGAAGTAACGAAAACTGAATGGCTTAAAATAACAGATATATTCTCTCACAGCCTTGGAGGCTATAAAGTCCAAAGTCAAGTTGCCAGCAGGAGTGCGTTCTCTCGGATCTCTACGGGGGAATCCTTTCCTGCCTCTTTCTAGCTTCTGACTTTGCCAGCAGTCCTTGGCATTGTTTGGCATGCCTTTGCTTGCAGCTGCGTAACTCCCAACTTCTGCCTCTGTCTTCCCCTGGCCTTCATCCCAGAGTGTCTATCTTCATATTGTAATTCTCTTTGTGAAAGTCTGTCTCAGTCTTTTCTCCCCTTCATGTAAGGACTCCAATTATTGAATTAAAGGCCCACTCCACTCCAGCAGGACCCTGTTTTAACTTAATTAGGTATGCAGAGGCCATTTCCAAATAAAGTTATGTTCATAGGTAATGGGAGTTAGGACATTAACATATCTTTTGGGGGAATCACATAACTTTATGGATATACCCCATTTTATTTATCTGTGCACCAGCTGATGGACATTTGAGTTGTTTCCACTTTTGGCTATTATGAATAATGCTGCTATGAACTGTTGTGTGGACATGTGTTTCCATTCCTCTTGGATATATACCTAGAAGTGGAGTTGCTGGGTCATATGGCAACTCTGTGTTTAATCATTTGAGCAACTGCCAGATTATTTTCCAAACAGCTGTACCTTTTTATGTCAACATCAACAGTATATGAGGATTCTAATTTCTCCACATTATTGCCAGCACTTATTAGCTGTCTTTTTAATTAAAGCCACCCTAGTGGGTGTGAAGTGGTATCTCATTGTGGTTTTGATTTGCATTTCCCTAATAGCTTTCACTTTTCACTTTCCTGCATTGGAGAAGGAAATGGCAACCCACTCCAGTGTTCTTGCCTGGAGAATCCCAGGGACGGGGAGGCCTGGTGGGCTGCCGTCTATGGGGTCACACAGAGTTGGACACGACTGAAGTGACTTAGCAGCAGCAGCAGCAATAGCTAATGATGTTGAGCATCTTTTCACGTGCTTATTGGTCATTTGTGTATGTTCTTTGAAGAAATGTCTATTCATATCTTTGCCTGTTTTAAATTGGTTGTTCTTTTTTATTGAATTGTAGTAGTTTTTTATATATTCTAGATATATGCCCTCAGGAGATAGATGATGCAAATATATTTTCTCCCATCCTGTGACTTTTTTCACTTTCTTGATAGTCAATTCATTAAAAATTTTTTTAAATTAAGTTTGCATTTAATTTACATTATTCTGAGTATTTATTTTTTCAACATTAATTATTTTTTTGTTTTGGCTGTGTTGGGTCTTCATTACAACATGCAGGCTTCTCTAGTTGTGGTATGTGGGCTCTAGAGCACATTTGGAGTATTTCTGTAAAACATCTTCTCTTCTTTATTAAAGAAAAATGCAGTAATTATAGTACCTTCTGTAGAGGATTGTTAAAAAGGATTAAATGAGTAATGTATTCATAAATATGTAGGCATATGTGTGTAAAGAGCCTGGCACTCGATAACGTGCTCTGTAAGTGACACCTGTTATATCCCTGCTCTTCCAGTCTTCTATACCTTCGGTAAGGTTTTCTTTGTTTCTTCAGTTCAGATCAGTTCAGTTGATCTTACATATTTCTTGTTGAGTTTATACTTATGTTTGTATGTGTATGTTTGTTTAAAAACATGTGGCTTGTAGTTTTAAAATAGTGTATATTTCTATTATGAATGAGATTTTCTTAATATTTTAATAATGGGCTTGGGAAGCTATTAGTTTTCTATTTATCACACTTTCAAAATTCTAAGTTGTAAAAGTTGTGACTTGTTTACCAATTCAGGTTATTCTGACGCCAGTGTTCTGTTAGGCACTGGTGTTCTTTTCCATTCTGCCTTCTTCTGCCCTGATTTGAATCTTCTTCTCATCTTGGCTCTGCTATTGTGAGTCTTAATCTAATGGGTCTGCCTGCCTCTAGCCTTGCCCTCATCCAGTCTAGCGCATGCACACGGACCATAGTGTTCTTTGAAATATGAGCCTAGACCTATCACTTCGATTCTAAGTCTGTTATTCGCTCTCCATTACCTGTAAGGTCTTATCTTACCAGGTAATATAGGGCTTCTCATGACTTGACCTGTATCTCCTCCCTCTAGCATCATTCCTCTCTGTCTCCTTACTTACACATTATGCTCTAGCACAGTGCTGTCCAGTTGAAATATCATGTGAGCACCATACATAATTTAAAGCTTTCTGCTAGCCACAGTAAGAGTATAAAAAGAAACAGGTGAACTTAATTTTAACAGGTATTGTTTAACCTAGTAGATCCAAACTATCATTTCAACGTGAGATATAAAAAATCAGTATGGAATTACTTGAGATAGGAAGTATAATAGAGGTTACCGAGGGTTGGGGAGGGAGGAATGGGAAGTTACTGTTTAATGGTACAGAGTTTGTTTGATGATGAAGTAGTTCTAGAAATGAACAGGGATGTGGCTCAGTAGTTGGGAATCTGCCTGCTGATGCAGGAGACACAGGTTTCATCCCTGGTGGGAGAACTAAGATCCCACAAGCTGCTGGGCCACTAAGCCTGTGTGCCACAACTAAGACATGATGCAGCCAAATAAATAAATATTAAAAAAAAAAAAGAAATGGATAGTGGTGATGATTGCGTAACCTTGTGGATGCAGTTATGCCACTGAATGATACTCTTAAAAATGTTAAAATGTAAATTTTGTCTTATGTATGTTTTACTACAGTGAAATAAAAGGTCACCTTAAAAGTCAGTATGGAAGGGCTTCCCTGGTGGCTCAGTGGTGAAGAATCCACCTGCCAGTGCAGGAGACACGGGTTTGATCCCTGGTCCGGGAAGATCCCACATGCTGCAGAGCAGCTAGGCCCGTGCGCCACAACTTTGGAGCCTGTGCTCTAGAACCCAGGAGCTGCAACTACTGAAGCTCGAGTGCCCTGGAGCCCGTACTCGGCAACAGGGGAAGCCACCTAGATGAGAAACCCTCGCACCACATTGAAGAGTAGCCCCTGCTCCACACAGCTAGAGAAAAGCCGTGCAGCAGCTTAGACCCAGCACAGCCAAAAATGAATATTTTTAAAAAATCAATATGGAAATTATCAATAAGATAGTTTTTATTTTTTTTTAAGAGTCAGTCTTTGGAATTCAGAATTTTGCGCTTACGGTGCATGTTACGTTTGCTTGAACTTTCCCACTTGTGCCATGACACTTCGTGCCTTTCATATCTTTGCATGTACTGTTGTTCCCTCTGCCTGGAGTGCCCTTCTTTCTGCCTGGTGCACCTAGAGAATGCTTGCTCATTTAAAAAAATTTTTTTTAATTTTTAAAATATATTTATTTATTATTATTATTTTTGGCTGTGCTGGGTCTTCGTTGCAGCATGCAGACTTCTCTAGTCGGGTGTGAGGGCTTAGTTGCCCTGAGGCATGTGGGGTCTGAGGCCCACGACCAGAGATTGGAAGGTGTATTCTTAACTACTGGACCCCCAGGGAAGGCCCTGGTTTGCTTGTTTTTTAGCACCAGTACCAGTCTCAGAGCTCACCCCTCTCAGCAAGTGTTTCTCTTAATAATTCCCACTCCTCTTCTTGGCCATCCTGTACTCATGTGTGCTTCTGTGGTTTATGTTACCTCACTATATTGCAAATTGTTCAGTATACCCATTTCTCCTTTTCTGAATCCTGCATTTTTGAAAGCAGATTGACCTTTTAAGTCTTTTTACTCAGAGTCTGGCACAGTGTTTGGTTTATTGAAAGGGTTGTGTACATGTTTACTGAATGAATCCCTTGACTAGGGGGAAAAATACCCCACAAAATTTCTCCATATAAAAATGAATTAAGAACTGTTTTGAATGTTGCCAAGAGTTCCTTCATATGGAGGTACCCTACTTGCTCCTTCAATTTCCCTATTAGGATTTTCTTTTTCACAGGCCACATGATGGTAAATAAGTGGGAACCTGGCTGCTTGGGAATTCCAGGTCTGAGGGAGCCCTTCTCAATGGAAGCAAATCAATAATGCTTTGTTGTTTTTTTTTTAAGTATTCTGCTTTAACATAACCTGATTTTAGCATTATTAACCATGGAGGTAGTGTGAAATACAAAAATAAATTTGAAAAGTGAATTAATAAAAACACATGTTAGGAGATGTTATAGTCACAGAAAACAAGAATTCACTTTTCTATACAAAAACTTGTAAGCTGTAGGGGAAGTCACAATCAAGATGCAAATTGAGGGGCTTCTCTGGTGGATAAGTGGTTAAGAATCCACCTACCAATGCAGGGGACACGGGTTTGATCCCTGCTCCAGGAGGATCCCTCTTGGGCAGCTAAGTCAGTGGGCCACAATTACTGAAGCCCCCATGCTGTGCTCCACAACGAGAGAGTAGCCCCCACTCTCCCCCTGCTCTCAACAACTAGAGAAAGCCCTTGTGCAATAAATAAATGAACAAATATATATATTTTTAAATTCAAATTAATCTCAAAGGATAAAATGTTTGGTTGAAACATACAAGAAGAAATTTAGAAGAAAGAAATGTAAAATTTTGGATTTGCATGTGAAGTATACAAATATATAAAATGGGGAATTCAATATGATTTCAGTGAACTTTATATACCACTCTGTATGAATCATCAGTGTGATTCTACTGTTCAAACACCTATCATTTCATCCAGCATAAATAAAATGTAGGGCCAACGGCCTGGGAAGTAATAGTACCAGTGTAGTCTACACCAATTAGACCATGTCTCAAGTGTTGAATACAGACCTGGGTGCCACATTTTAAGAGATACATTGGCAAGCTTGGAGCCATTCAGAAGGATCTAGCCATAATGGCGAGTGGTCTGTAAATTAGGTCACAGGAAGACTGATTGGATTAAGTAGAATGTACCAAGGGAAGTCCTAAGAGCTGTCTTCACATATTTCATAAGCTCTTAGGAAAGAGTAAACACTTTTGTCATTTCAGAGGCCAGACTGAACATCAAAGAGAAAAATTTCCATGTAGGGAACTTTTACAGAATGCAAGAACATTTCAACAAAAGCTGCATCTTAAGGTAATGAACTCTGTTTCTGGAAGTATTCAGGTAGAGATCAGGTCATGATCTGTCAGGATTACAAAGGAAAGAAATCTTAAACTGTGTGAGAGCTGAATTTGGCTTTTAGATTTTAACTCTATAGTTCTTTGTTTCCCTTTAATAAGACTGCTGTGGTTTGTAGAACCCAGTAGTAGTCATATTGAACATGTATTGAACTCTAAAGTGCTAGCCAATATGCTAAATCAAGCTATTTCGTCATCTTACTTAAGCCTTATAATAATCTGACATGGTAGGTACTATCCTTCTCATTTTACTGATAAGGCAACTGAGACTTAGAGCAGTTCAGTGAATTGCCCAAGTTTATATAGCCACCAGGGCTTCCATGGTGGCTCAGTGGTAAAGAATCCGCCTGCTAATGCAGGAGGCGAGGGTTCAATCCCTGGGTCAGAAAGATCCCCTGGAGAAGGAAATAGCAACCTACTCCAGTATTCTTGCCTGAAAAATCCCTTGTACAGAGGAGTCTGGCAGTCCATGGGGTCACAAAAGAGTCAGCACAACCGAGTAAAACAACAACAACATAGCAAGTGGCAGAGGCCCAGGGTGTTGACTTTGGGGCTTATGTCTTTATCCTTTACCTTCTGCTGCTCTCTGAACATTTTAACTTATTGTTTAATTCATTAAAATGAGATTTCTTTCAGGAATATAATCATAAGTCTTAAGTGTTAAGTGGGAAAAAGTGGGAAACTTACTTTGCCTGTCTCTAAAAGTGAAAATGAAGTGTTAGTCACTCAGTCATGTCCAATTCTTTGCGATGCTGTGGACTGTAGCCTGACAGTCTCCTCTGTCTTTGGAATTCTCCAGGCAAGAATACTGGCGTGGATTGCCACGCCCTTCTCCAGAGGATCTTCCCAACTCAGAGACTGAACCCAAGTCTGCTTTGCAGGCAGATATTTTTTTAATAGTCTGAGCCACCAGGGAAGCCCATCTCTAAAAAGCACCACTTAAAAAAACGTGTTTATCCAGAACTGAAAGAGACACATGTACGCCAGTGTTCATTGCAGCACTGTTTATAATAGCCAGGACATGGAAGCAACCTAGATGTCCATCAGCAGATGAATAGATAAGAAAGCTGTGGTACACATACACAGTGGAGTATTACACAGCCATTAAAAAGAATACATTTGAATCAGTTCTAATGAGGTGGATGAAACTGGAGCCTATTATACAGAGTGAAGTAAGCCAGAAAGAAAAACACCAATACAGTATACTAATGCATATATATGGAATTTAGAAAGATGGTAACAATAACCCTGTATACGAGACAACAAAAGAGACACTGATGTATAGAACAGTCTTTTGGACTCTGTGGGAGAGGGAGAGGGTGGGATGATTTGGGAAAATGGCATTAAAACATGTATAATATCATTAAAAAAAAAAAAAAAATCAGTCCTAAAAAAAAGTGTTTCTAATTGGAGTCGGAAAAGAGTTGGACATGGTAACAGTTATTTTATGCAATTATTTTATATAATTTTTAATACAGTTTTTTAAAAAAGAATGGCAGATCCTTTGTCACTGAAGATGGTGAAGCATTGAAAGCTTTGGATCCCAGAGCCCAGTCCTTATCGAGGTGTCTTAGTCTGTATTTATAGAATACCACAGACTGGGTGGCTTAAAGACACTAGTTCTAACAGTTTTGGAGTCTGGAAGTCCAAGATCAGATTGCCAGCATGGTTGAGTCTTCTGGGCTGCAGGCTGCTAACAACTTCTTATTGTATCCATAGTGGCAGAGATCAGAGAGAAACAAGGTTTCTTTTTCCTGGCACTAATCCTGTTCACTGGTGGCTCAGACTGTAAAGCGTCTGTCTACAATGCAGGAGACCTGGGTTCGATCCCTGGATTGGGAAGATCCCCTGGAGAAGGAAATGGCAATCCACTCCAGTACTATTGCCTGGAAAATCTCATGGACAGAGGAGCCTGGTAGGCTACAGGCCATGGAGTTGCAAAGAGCTGGACACGACTGAGCAACTTCACTTTCACTTAGAATCCTATTCACTAGGGCTCCACTCTCATGACCTCATCTGATCCTAATTACCTTCCAAAGGCCCCAGAGTTTGAGATTTCCTCATGAATTTCAGAGGGACACAGACAGTCCATTTATAACCGAAGATTTGATTTTTCTCACTCCTAGCCCAGTGTTGAACCATACTGCTTGTTTATAGTATCATAGCTCAATAAGGGGGAGAAGGAAATGGCAGCCCACTCCAGTGTTCTTGCCTGGAGAATCCCAGGGACGGGGGAGCCTGGTGGGCTGCTGTCTGTGGAGTCGCACAGAGTCAGACACGACTGTAGTGACTAAGCAGCAGCAGCAGCTCAATAAGGGAAGACACTTTTTTTAGTTTCATGTGAATAAACAGTTTTGTAGTCTGATAATTGAATTAGAAATATCTATCATAAAATGTTAGCATTATAATACCTTGAATTGTTTTATTCATCCAGTAAATGTTTATGTTATCAGCTCTGTGCTAATTGCTGGAGATAGTTATATATAAATGAAGAAGCCAGTTAAGCTGAAGAAGCATTTGAGGTCCCTGTTTTCATGGGGTTTACATTCTGGTGGGAAAGATAGATAGTGAATGAACCAGCAGTCATTAATTCTTAAGTCAAGCCAACAGGAGAAAAATCAGAAACATCCCTAAGTTTAAAAAATTGCATCAGATCAGATCAGATCAGTCGCTCAGTCGTGTCCGACTCTTTGCGACCCCATGAACCGCAGCACGCCAGGCCTCCCTATCCATCACCAGCTCTCGGAGGTCACCCAGACTCACATTCATCGAGTCAGTGATGCCATCCAGCCATCTCATCCTCTGTCGTCCCCTTCTCCTCCTGCCCTCAATCCCTCCCAGCATCAGAGTCTTCTCCAATGAGTCAACTCTTCGCATGAGGTGGCCAAAATACTGGAGTTTCAGCTTGAGCATCATTCCCTCCAAAGAAATCCCAGGTCTGATCTCCTTCAGAATGGACTGGTTGGATCTCCTTGCAGTCCAAGGGACTCTCAAGAGTCTTCTCCAACACCACAGTTCAAAAGCATCTATTCTTCGGCGCTCAGCTTTCTTCACAGTCCAGCTCTCACATCCATATATGACCACAGGAAAGACCATAGCCTTGACTAGGCGAACCTTTGTTGGCAGAGTGATGTCTCTGCTTTTGAATATGCTATCTAGGTTGGTCATAACCTTCCTTCCAAGGAGTAAGCGTCTTTTAATTTCATGGCTGCAGTCACCATCTGCAGTGATTTTGGAGCCCAGAAAAATAAAGTCTGACACTGTTTCCACTGTTTCTCCATCTATTTCCCATGTAGTGATGGGACCAGATGCCATGATCTTCGTTTTCTGAATGTTGAGCTTTAAGCCAACCTTTTCACTCTCCACTTTCACTTTCATCAAGAGGCTTTTGAGTTCCTCTTCACTTTCTGCCATAAGGGTGGTGTCATCTGCATATCTGAGGTTATTGATATTTCTCCCGGCAATCTTGATTCCAGCTTGTATTTCCTCCAGTCCAGCATTTCTCATGATGTACTCTGCATATAAGTTAAATAAACATGGTGACAATATACAGCCTTGACGTACTCCTTTTCCTATTTGGAACCAGTCTGTTGTTCCATGACCAGTTCTAACTGTTGCTTCCTGACCTGCATACAGATTTCTCAAGAGGCAGATCAGGTGGTCTGGTATTACCATCTCTCTCAGAATTTTCCATAGTTTATTGTGATCTACACAGTCAAAAGCTTTGGCATAGTCAATAAAGCAGAAATAGATGTTTTTCTGGAACTCTCTTGCTTTTTCGATAATCCAGCGGATGTTGGCAATTTGATCTCTGGTTCCTCTGCCTTTGCCTTTTCTAAATCCAGCTTGAAACGACAGAATGATCTCTGTTCGTTTCCAAGGCAAACCATTCAATGTCACAGTAATCCAAGTCTATGCCCCAACCAGTAATGCTGAAGAAGCTGAAGTTGAACGGTTCTATGAAGACCTACAAGATCTTTTAGAACTAACACCCAAAAAAGATGTCCTTTTCATTATAGGGGACTGGAATGCAAAAGTAGGAAGTCAAGAAACACCTGGAGTAACAGGCAAATTTGGCCTTGGAATACGGAATGAAGCAGGGCAAAGACTAACAGAGTTTTGCCAAGAAAATGCACTGGTCATAGCAAATACCCTCTTCCAACAACACAAGAGAAGACTTTATACATGGACATCACCAGATGGTCAACACCGAAATCAGATCGATTATATTCTTTGCAGCCAAAGATGGAGAAGCTCTATCCAATCAGCAAAAACAAGACCAGGAGCTGACTGTGGCTCAGACCATGAACTCCTTATTGCCAAATTCAGACTGAAATTGAAGAAAGTAGGGAAAACCACTAGACCATTCAGGTATGACCTAAATCAAATCCCTTATGATTATACAGTGGAAGTGAGAAATAGATTTAAGGGCCTAGATCTGATAGATAGAGTGCCTGATGAACTATGGAATGAGGTTCGTGACATTGTACAGGAGACAGGGATCAAGACCATCCCCAAGAAAAAGAAATGTAAAAAAGCAAAATGGCTGTCTGGGGAGGCCTTGCAAATAGCTGCAAAAAGAAGAGAAGCGAAAAGCAAAGGAGAAAAGGAAAGATATAAACATCTGAATGCAGAGTTCCAAAGAATAGCAAGAAGAGATAAGAAAGCCTTCTTCAGCGATCAATGCAAAGAAATAGAGGAAAACAACAGAATGGGAAAGACTAAGGATCTATTCAAGAAAATCAGAGATACCAAAGGAACATTTCATGCAAAGATGGGCTCGATAAAGGACAGAAATGGTATGGACCTAACGGAAGCAGAAGATATTAAGAAGAGGTGGCAAGAATACACAGAAGAACTGTACAAAAAAGAGCTTCACGACCCAGATAATCATGATGGTGTGATCACTGACCTAGAGCCAGACATCCTGGAATGTGAAGTCAAGTGGGCCTTAGAAAGCATCACTAGGAACAAAGCTAGTGGAGGTGATGGAATTCCAGTGGAGCTATTCCAAATCCTGAAAGATGATGCTGTGAAAGTGCTGCACTCAATATGCCAGCAAATTTGGAAAACTCAGCAGTGGCCACAAGATTGGAAAAGGTCAGTTTTCATCCCGATCCCAAAGAAAGGCAATGCCAAAGAGTGCTCAAACTACCGCACAATTGCACTCATCTCACACGCTAGTAAAGTAATGCTCAAAAAATTGCATACACTTGTGTAACCCACAGCTCCATCAACATATGGAACTTTACCACAATTTCAGAAATTTCCTTCATATCTGACATGCTTTTCCTTGGAATTGGGCATAACTGGCTCCTTGTTGTCATGCAGTGCACAGCTTAAATGTCCCTTCCCTGCACCCACCTTTCTCAGAGGCAACTATTGTTCAGATTTTTTTTTCTACCATAGATTAGTTTTAGCTGTTCTAAATATATATATAAATAGATGTTCTTTATATATAAATAGAACTATACAGTATCTCTTTTATATCTGTCTTCTTTCACTCAGCCTAAGGTTATTTGAGATTCATCCAGGTTGCAAGTATTAATAATAAGTTCCTTTTTATTCTTGATTAACATTGCATTGTATGGATGTACCACTTGGGCTGTTTCCAGTTTGGGGCTATTATGAATAAAGCTGTTATGAATATGCTATACAAGTCTTTTTGTGGATATATTTAATTTATCCAACTTGGACTCAGAGCACTGTACCAAATCTGACCTCCTTCATCTTCCAAATCTTCCTTTTGTGGATATTGAGTTTCTCAATCCATCCTTTGTGTCTGTTCTTATATTTTTTAATCTCTTTGTGATGCATTCTGAGTGGCTTCCTCAGATTTATCTTCAGTTCAGTAACTCTTCCTCTCTCTCTGTCTGATCCACTGTTTGTTGAGTATTGAGTTTAAAAAAAAATTTTAACGATTGTTTTTCGTATCTAGAAATTCTACTTTTTGTTGTCTCCTGTTCATGCTTTAGATTTTATTTTCCTGAATTTCCCTGATTGTTACTTTGAAGTCTCTTTCACATCTCAGATATGACTGTGGTTTTTTTTTTTTTTTTTTTTTTTGCTGGTCTGTGATCAATTTTTATTGGTTTTAGGATTTGGGGTTTTGTGTTGTTTTCTTTCATTTGTGAACACTCTTGTGGGGACTGATCTTCCGTGCCAGTCCTGCACGTTTCTTGCATGGTGGAAGCAGTTTTATGATCAGCACTGTCTTTTTCTAACAAAACTCATCTTTGGTTTTAGTTTCTTGGCTGAGAGTTTCCTTTTGTAAGTATAACGTGAACTCAGCCCCTGTTTTCAGTCCAGAGTGCAGATTTGAGGGGTTGTCCTCTTAGGGGGAACTCTGTTCATATTCTCTTTTCTTAAATTGAATTCTTTATATTCTGTAGTACTTTACAGTTTTCAAAAGTTTTACACTTATATTCAGGTATATATAGCTTTTCCCTTATAGATTATTAGAAAATATTGAGTATATTTTATGTACTATGCTATACAGTAGATCCTTATTAGTTATTTATTTTATGTATAGTAATATATGTATATTATTCCAAAACTCCTGTTTTATCCCTGCTCCCCCCTTTCTCTTTGGTAATCATGTTTGTTTTCTCTGTGGGTCTGTTTCTGTTTTGCCAATAAGTTCATTTGTTTCATTTTTTTAGATTTCACATTTAAGTGATATCATATGGTATTTGTCTTTCTCTGTCTGACTTCACTTACTATGGTAATCTCCAGGTGCATCCATGTTGTTGCAAGTGGCATTATTTTATTCTTTCTTATGGCCAAATAATGCTCCATTGTGTATATATACCCCATCTTCTTTATCTGTTCGTCTGGTGATGGACATTCGGGTTGCTTCCATGTCTTGGCTATTGTAAACACTGCTTCACTGAACATTGGGATACACGTATCTTTTCAGATTAGTGTTTTAGTTTTTTGGGAGTATACACTCAGGAGTGGAATTGCTGGGTCATATGGTAGTTCTTTTTTTTTTTTCAGATTTATTTATTTTTACCTATTTATTTTTGGCTCTACTGGGTCTTCGTTGCTGAGGCTTTCTCTGATTGTGGTGAGCAGAGGCTACTCTCCATTGTGGTGCATGGGCTTCTCATTCAAGTGGCCTCTCTTATTGCAGACCATGGGCTCTAGGCACGCAGGCTCAGTAGTTGTGGCACACCAGCTTAGTTGCCCTGCAGCATGTAGAATCTTCCTAGAGCAAGGATTGAACCCATGTCTCCTGCATTGGTAGGCAGACCCTTAACCACTGGACCACCAGGGAAGCACCCAACCCCACCCCCACCCTTTTCAAGGAGAGAAGTTTTTTTAAAGATATTTTTAAAATTAATTTTAAAATATTTTTATTTACTTGGCTGTGCCAGATCTTAGGTGTGGCACATGGGATCTTCAGTCTTCTTCATTGTAGCATGCTTGATCTTTAGTTGGGGCATGCAAACTCTTGGGATTCCCAAGTGGCACTAGTGGTAAAGAACTTGCCTGACAGTGCAGGAGACTTAAGAGATGCAGGTTCGATTCCTGGGGTGGGAAGATACCCTGGAGGAAGGCATGGCAACCCATTCCAGTATTCTTGCATGGAGAATTCCATGGACAGAGGAACCTAGTGAGCTACAGTCCATAGAGTCACACAGAATCAGACATGACTGAAGCAACTGAGCACGCATTCAGTTCAGTTCAGTTCAGTCGCTCAGTCGTGTCCGACTCTTTGCGACCCCATGAATTGCAGCATGCCAGGCCTCCCTGTCCATCACCAACTCCCAGAGTTCACTCAGACTCACGTCAGTCGAGTCAGTGATGCCATCCAGCCATCTCATCCACTGTCGTCCCCTTCTCTTCCTGCCCCCAATCCCTCCCAGCATCAGAGTCTTCTCCAATGAGTCAACTCTTCGCATGAGGTGGCCAAAATACTGGAGTTTCAGCTTTAGCATCATTCCTTCCAAAGAAATCCCAGGGCTGATATCCTTCAGAATGGACTGCTTGGATCTGCTTGCAGTCCAAGGGACTCAAAAGAACCTTCTCCAACACCACAGTTCAAAAGCATCAATTCTTCGGCGCTCAGCCTTCTTCACAGTCCAGCTCTCACATCCATACATGACCACAGGAAAGACCATAGCCTTGACTAGACTGACCTTTGTTGGCAAAGTAATGTCTCTGCTTTTAAATATGCTATCTAGGTTGGTCATAACTTTCCTTCCAAGGAGTAAGCGTCTTTTAATTTCATGGCTGCAGTCACCATCTGCAGTGATTTTGGAGCCCAGAAAAATCAAGTCTGACACTGTTTCCACTGTTTTCCCATCTATTTCCCATGAAGTGATGGGACTGGATGCCATGATCTTCGTTTTCTGAATGTTGAGATTTAAGCCAACTTTTTCACTCTCCACTTTCACTTTCATCAAGAGGCTTTTTAGTTCCTCTTCACTTTCTGCCATAAGGGTGGTGTCATCTGCATATCTGAGGTGATTGATATTTCTCCCAGCAATCTTGATTCCCCCTTGTATTTCTTCCAGTCCAGCATTTCTCATGATGTACTCTGCATGTAAGTTAAATAAGCAGGGTGACAATATACAGCCTTGACGTACTCCTTTTCCTATTTGGAACCAGTCTGTTGTTCCATGTCCAGTTCTAACTGTTGCTTCCTGACCTGCATACAGATTTCTCAAGAGGCAGGTCTGGTGGTCTGGTATTCCCATCTCTTTCAGGATTTTCCACAGTTTATTGTGATCCACACGGTCAAAGGCTTTGGCATAGTCAATAAAGCAGAAATAGATGTTTTTCTGGAACTCTCTTGCTTTTTTGATGATCCGCGGATGTTGGCAATTTGATCTCTGGTTCCTCTGCCTTTTCTAAAACCAGCTTGAACATTGGGAAGTTCTCGGTTCACGTATTGCTGAAGCCTGGCTTGGAGACTTTTGAGCATGACTTTACTAGCATGTGAGATGAGTGCAATTGTGCGGTAGTTTGAGCATTCTTTGGCATTGCCTTTCTTTGGGATTGGAATGAAAACTGCCCTTTTCCAGTCCCGTGGCCACTGCTGAGTTTTCCAAATTTGCTGGCATATTAAGTGCAGCACTTTCACAGCATCATCTTTCAGGATTGAAATAGCTCAACTGGAATTCCATCACCTCCACTAGCTTTGTTTGTAGTGATGCTTTCTTTCTTTTTTTTTTTTTAATAGTCCTCATAGAAGAACTTTATTGGAAAGCAGGGAAGACTACCAAGATATGAATGAAGACAAAAAATAAAAAAGTTCAGACATTAAGTATATGACCTTGGTTTAAGTAGAAATGGTGGTTTGGTGGTTTGTAGTTAGTGACCTATATTTTCACTTTGTGGCACTGCTGCTGCTACAGCTAAGCCGCTTCTGTTGTGTCTGACTCTGTGCGACCCCACAGATGGCAGCCCGCCAGGCTCCTCTGTCCCTGGGATTCTCCAGGTGTGAATACTGGAATGAGTTGCCATTTCCTTCTCCAAGGCATGCATGCTAAGTCACTTCCATTGTGTCCGACTCTATGCGACCCTATGGACAGCAGCCCACCAGGCTCCTCTGTCCACAGGATTCTCCAGGCAAGAATACTGGAGTGGGTTGCCATTTCCTTCTCCACGTAGTGATGCTTTCTAAGGCCCACTTGATTTCACATTCCAGGATGTCTGGCTCTAAGTCAGTGATCACACCATTGTGATTCTCTGGGTCATGAAGAACTTTTTTGTACAGTTCTTCTGGGTATTCTTGCCATCTCTTCTTAATATCTTCTGCTTTTGTTAGGTCCATACCATTTCTGTCCTTTATCGAGCCCATCTTTGCATGAAATGTTCCTTTGGTATCTCTGATTTTCTTGAAGAGATCTCTAGTCTTTCCCATTCTGTTGTTTTCCTCTATTTCTTTGCATTGATCGCTGAGGAAGGCTTTCTTATCTCTTCTTGCTATTCTTTGGAACTCTGCATTCAGATGCTTATGTCTTTCCTTTTCTCCTTTGCTTTTTGCTTCTCTTCTTTTCACAGCTATTTGTAAAGCATCCCCAGATAGCCATTTTGTTTTTTTGCATTTCTTTTCCATAGGGGTGGTCTTGATTCCTGTCTCCTGTACAATGTCACGAAGGTCATTCCATAGTTCATCAGGCACTCTATCTATCAGATCTAGGCCCTTAAATCTATTTCTCACTTCCACCGTCTAATCATAAGGGATTTGATCAAGGTCATACCTGAATGCTGCTGCTAAGTCACTTCAGTCGTGTCCGACTCTGTGCGACCCCACAGACGGAAGCTCACCAGGCTCCTCTGTCCCTGGGATTCTCCAGGCAAGAACACTGGAGTGGGTTGCCATTTCCTTCTCCAATGCATGAAAGTGAAAAGTGAAAGTGAAGTCGCTCAGTCGTGTCCGACTCTTAGCGACCCCATGGACTGGAGCCTACCAGGCTCCTCCATCCATGGGATTTTCCAGGCAAAAGTACTGGGGTGGGGTGCCATTGCCTTCCCCCATACCTGAATGGTCTAGTGGTTTTCCCTATTTTCTTCAATTTAAATCTGAATTTGGCAATAAGGAGTTCATGATCTGAGCCACAGTCAGCTCCTGGTCTTGTTTTTGTTGACTGTATAGAGCTTCTCCATCTTTGGCTGCAAAGAATATAATCAGTCTGATTTCGGTGTTGACCATCTGGTGATGTCCATGTATAGAGTCTTCTCTTGTGTTGTTGGAAGAGGGTGTTTGCTATGACCAGTAGTGCATTTTCTTGGCAAAACTCTATTAGTCTTTGCCCTGCTTCATTCCATATTCCAAAGCCAAATTTGCCTGTTACTCCAGGTGTTTCTTGACTTCCTACTTTTGCATTCCAGTCCCCTATAAGGAAAAGTACATCTTTTTTGGGTGTTAGTTCTCAAAGGTCTTGTAGGTCTTCATAGAACTGTTCAACTTCAGCTTCTTCAGCGTTCCTGGTTGGGACATAGACTTGGATTACTGTGATATTGAATGGTTTGCCTTGAAAATGAACAGAGATCATTCTGTCATTTTTGAGATTGCATCCAAGTACTGCATTTCGGACTCTTTTGTTGACCATGATGGCCACTCCATTTCTTCTGAGGGATGTAGTAGATATAATGGTCATCTGAGTTAAATTCACCCATTCCAGTCCATTTCAGTTCGCTGATTCCTAGAATGTCGACATTCACTCTTGCCATCTCTTGTTTGACCACTTCCAATTTGCCTTGATTCATGAACCTGACATTCCAGATTCCTATGCAATATTGCTCTTTACAGCATCAGACCTTGCTTCTATCACCAGTCACATCCACAGCTGGCTATTCTTTTTGCTTTGGCTCCATCCCTTCATTCTTTCTGGAGTTATTTCTCTGTTGATCTCCAGTAGCATATTGGGCACCTACTGACCTGAGGAGTTTCTCTTTCAGTATCCTATCATTTTGCCTTTTCATACTGTTCATGGGGTTCTCCAGGCCAGAATACTGAAGTGGTTTGCCATTCCCTTCTCCAGTGGACCACATTCTGTCAGATCTCTCCACCATGACCCACCCGTCTTGGGTTGCCCCACGGGCATGGCTTAGTTTCATTGAGTTAGACAAGGCTGTGGTCCTAGTGTGATTAGATTGACTGGTTTTCTGTGAGTATGGTTTCAGTGTGTTTGCCCTCTGATGCCCTCTTTCAACACCTACTGTCTTACTTGAGTTTCTCTTACGACAGAATGATCTCTGAGTCTACTTCGCAAATAGGTGAGGAAGAGCACAGCAGCTGGTGCTTGATGATTGCTCTCCCACGTTTTCCCTCCATTACAGAGGCCAAGGGTCACTTGACATTTATTGTTACCCTTGTGAAAGTGAAAGTCTTCATCGCTCAGCCATGTTCTACTCTTTTCGACCCCATGGACTGTAGCCTGCCAGGCTCTGTTCTTGGAATTCTCCAGACAAGAATACTGGAGAGGATAGCCATTCCCTATTGTTCGGCTTTTACTGTTGTTTTAAAAATACTACAGAAACAGTAGTATATACCTATGTTTTCTATCAAAAATAGGAAAGCAAAAGATAGGTGGTCAAAAGCCATATTGTATCGGTAAAAAAGTTAATCATTTAATCCAAGGAAGAAATGAAAGGTTTCACTTGAGCCAAATTGGAGGATTGTAACCTGGGAAGAACATCTCAGAAAGCTGAGAATTGTTCCATCACTGAGAAGGCACAGTTATAAAAGATTTTTGGGACCGAGGGCTGTACATCAGATGTTGTATTATTGCCCATTTGTATTACTAAGATCTAAGTGCTCCCTTGTGAGATCAAGAAGGAATGTTATCTGAGGAGTTGTCTTATTGATGCTAGGAGAATATCGCTCTTTATGACTGAGCAGGTATTTCTGCCTATGGGCAAGTTTAGGTTAATGCATAATACAGATACATAACGCACAGTGGGAAGAGAGAGGAGACCAAAGGACAGAAAAAATTTTTTGGTTTTCTTGTCTTGCCCTAAAATAATGAATTTTATTTCACGTATGAAAAATGTAGAAGAAACTATTTTGTGATAGAAAGGAAGACAGTGCCTACATATTTAATAGGACATCTGTGTCAATTTTCTCTTGCACTTGGCTTGTTTCACTTATTTATGTTATCCTATTTTGACCTTGTGAACATTTCAAATTGCAGCCCCCTCTTGGCTCTCTAAGTTCTGCTCTTTTTCATTTCTAGTCTGTATTCTTTTCTGCATTGCCCTAGTTTACCCTCGGTAATTGAGTGTGTTTCTATGGGAGAACTACTGAGACCTTCTGAAACAAGAGATTAAGTCCACATTTACTCAAGCCTGTGTGTTCCATCCCCTATAGCTCACACCTTCTAGAAAAGTAAAAGTCTCCCCACCAATTCGCTGGTGATTAGATTTTTCAAATTGCAAAGCAGATATTTCTGTTCAACTGTTAGAAATTGAGGGCTTAAGCACAAACAACCCAAGGAACATCCATTAACTAAAATTTACTCACATTACATCAGCAAGTGGAAGTAAGAGTCTAGATTTTTTCTATTTTGATTTTGTAGAATTAAGAGAGCCCTGGGTAACTGATAGAGGGCAGGGTTTTTTCCTTGGATGAGGATGGAGATATAAGTAGAGCACCTGCGTGTGTGCTCAATCGCTCAGTCCTGTCCGACTCTCTGTGACGCTGTGGACTGTAGCCCTCCAGGCTCCTCTGTCCACGGGATTCTCCGGGTGAGAATACTAGAGTGGGTTGCCGTTTCCTTCTCCTGCTTATCTTCCCTACCCAGGGATCGAACCCTCGTCTCCTGCATTTTCCTGCAATGACAGACAGATTCTTTACCACTGAGCCATGTGGGAAGCCCAGAAGTAGAGTACAGGACATACCAAAAGGGGGAAAAATTAAAATAGCACTGTTTCACATAGAAATTTGTAGCAATTGTTTAAGTTTGTGGTTACATGGATTGTGAATGGAACCCTTTTTTTTTTTTTTGCGGGGTGGAGGGGGTACTTGTTTCCGTGTAGCTTCAAATTCTGTTTGTAAATATAGTGTTGCCATTTGTTTTGCAGATTGCGGGGTTAGTGATATGCTTTCCTAAACAGCAGGAAAGTTGAAGATGTCTAAACACTTAGTGGCTTTGACAGTGACCACCCTTCTTGGTGTGGCTGTCGGAGGGTTTGTCCTGTGGAAGGGCTTCCAGCGCCGGAGGAGTAAATCGAGCCCAGTGACACAGCGGCGGCTGTCGCAGCAGCAACAGCAAGTGCCAGGCGGGAGAGAGCTGCCCGCTCCAGGAGAGGACCAGCCACACTCCATTGCCGCCAGAGCCTCATGGGAAGAGAGGATCCTCGGAGCAAAGGTGATGACTGTGTCTCAGGAGGCGGAGTGGGATCAAATTGAGCCCTCACTTAGGAGTGAGATAGAAGATTTTCCAGTGCTTGGAATTGACTGTGAGTGGGTAAGTTAAAAAGCAAAACTGAAACAAGTATTTTCCACTTTTCCAGAGATCTTGAGTAGTCAAATAGAGGATAAGATTGAATCCCAGGGACGGGGGAGCCTGGCGGGCTGCCATCTGTGGGGTTGCACAGAGTCAGACATGACTGAAGCGACTTAGCAGCAGCAGCAGCAGCTTGTTCTTAGTTCAGTTCAGTTGCTTAGTCATGTCCGACTCTTTGCAACCCCATGGACTACAAAATGCCAGGCCTCCCAGTCCATCACCTACTCCCGGAGTTTACTCAAACTCATGTTTATTGAGTTAGTGATGCCATCCAATCATCTCATCCTCTGTTGTCCCCTTCTCCTCCCGCCTTTAATCTTTCCCAGCATCAGGGTCTTTTCAAATGAGTCAGCTCTTCACATCAGGTGGCCGAAGTATTGGAGTATTCAGCTTTAGCATCAGTCCTTCCAATGAATATTCAGGAGTGATTTCCTTTAGGATGGACTGGTTGGATCTCCTTGCAGTCCAAGGGACTCTCAAGAGTCTTCTCCAACACCACAGCTCAACAGCATCAATTCTTCGCCACTCAGCTTTCTTTATAGTCCAACTCTCACATCCATACATGACTACTGGAAAAACCATAACCTTGACTAGATGGACCTTTGTTGGCAAAGTAATGTCTCTGCTTTTGAATATGCTGTCTAGGTTGGTCATAACTTTTCTTCCAAGGGGTAAGCGTCTTTTAATTTCATGGCCGTAGTCACCATCTTTGGTGATTTTGGAGCCCCCCAAAATAAAATCTGTCACTGTTTCCACTGTTTCCCATCTATTTGCCTTGAAGTGATAGGACTGGATGCCATGATCTTAGTTTTCTGAATGTTGAGCTTTAAGCCAACTTTTTCACTTTCCACTTTGACTTTCATCAAGAGGCTCTTTAGTTCTTCTTCCCTTTCTACCATAAGGGTGGTGTCATCATCATATCTGAGGTTATTGATATTTCTCCCGGCAATCTTGATTCCAGCTTGTGCTTCATCCAGTCCAGCATTTCTCATGATGTACTCTGCATATAAGTTAAATAATCAGGTGACAATATACAGCCTTGACATACTCCTTTTCCTATTTGGAACCAGTCTGTTGTTCCATGTCCAGTTCTAACTGTTGCTTCCTGACCTGCATACAGATTTCTCAGGAGGCAGGTCAGGTGGTCTGTTATTCCCATCTCTTAAGAATTTTCCACATCTCTTATTAATTCAGCATAATACCTTGCCAAGATTCTGTTATCTCTGTGTTCTGGATATCTGGAGTACAGTTAGGAGCCAGGAAATGTAATCAAAGGAGGCCCCAAGCAGAATAGCTGCCACCAAATCAGATCACAGGTTGGTAGGAGGAACTAAAGATGCCAATATAGTAATGACCAAGAAGAGAACACCTGATGCTGTGGGAAAAGTTTAGTATTCACACAAGGCCTTCCAGAGCTACTGAGGGTATTTCTTTATATCAGCAATAGTTGAGTAGTTTATACCAGTGACCTGGGGCCATCAGGAAAGGATTGGGGATTTTTAGTTGATTGTGTATAAGAATTATGTCATTTTAGAAATAGTAACATATTTCTATGTTATTTTAGAAATGTTTACACCAGCAACAATAGAAGAAAGCATTAGTAAACATTGAGCTTTAGTAGATTAAGAAAATTGTCATTTGTCAAACACCTTGATTATTCCAACCAAATGAAGTATAACTGCAGAAACAATAGGGTAGGATGAAGTGAATAGTTAGTAACAGCTATTGATTTAATAGTGATATATTTACTATAGCAGGGTGAATTAAAGTGGCACATAATCCAAAACCCCCTTCATTTTAGCTTTCAGTGTATTGAACTTCTGCTGATGCCACACCTCCCTTCGGGTGTGATTGTATTTCCCTGATTGCTGCCACAGAAAAACCTCATCCATCCTCCTTCTTTCCTTTCTTCCATCTCCGATTCCCTTTCTCTTTCGTTTGCTTTTGTGTATTTGCTTAGTTATTATTTTTGTCCTTGTTTTATACAGTCAGTATTTGTTTAGGTTTACCAAAGTGTTTACCTTTTTCTTTGCTCATCTTTCCTTGTATCACAGAACTTTCTGGCATCATCCTCTGTAAGTCTGTTGTTTAGAAGTTCACTTTTTGAGGGCTCATTGATGGTAAATTAATTATTATTATTCTGTGAAAAAGAAAGTGTTAGTTGCTCAGTCGTATCTGACTCTTTGCAATCCCATAGACTGTAGCCCGCCCAGACTCCTCTGAACTTGGCATTCTCCAGACAAGAATACTGGAGTGGGTTGCCATTCCCTTCTCCGAAGGATCTTCCAGACGCAGGGATTGAACCTGGGTCTCTTGCATTGCAAGCAGATTCTTTACTGTCTGTGCCATCAAGGAACCCCATTGTTCTGAAAGTGTCCTTATTTTGCTTTTGATCTTTGAAGATATTTTTCCTGGATACAAAATTCTCGTTTAGCAGCTTATCAGTTTCAAGGTCGCTTTCCACTGTCTTCTGGCTTCCATTGTTGCTGTTGAAAGTAACTGTCTGTCTAAATGTTGATTCTTTATACATACTCAGATTTTTTGTAGACACTTTTAAGATCTTCTTTTTGAATTGCTGATTCTGAAATTCACTAATAATCCAAGAGAGACTAAGTGTTGTCATCTTTCTGTATTTTCTGCTTGGGATTCAGAGAAAGATACCTGGATATAGTGACTGGTGTTGCACATCAGTTCTAAATTCTCTTTGAAGGCTGCCTTCACCCTGTTTTTTCTTCTCTTCCTCCTCTTCTCACCCCTCCTCTTTCACCTTTTCTTTCTTGCTGAAATTTGATCAGCAATATTCTGAACTTTTTTGCTCTCCTACATGTCTTGTAATCTCTTTTATATTAAACATGTCTTAATCTCTGGATTTATTCTGCACAATTTCTTCAGGTCTCTTTTCAGTTCCCTTTTTATTTCTTTCATTTTGTGTAATCTGCTATTTAACGTACTCCTTGAATCTTTTTTTAAACCTTTTTTTAATTGTGAAATAAAACACATCAAGAAAAGTGCCTGAAACAAAAATATTAATGTAACAGCTAGATGGTTTATCTAAAGAGAACAGTGTGTAACTGGAAACTAGGTTAAGAAACAGTATTTGCTAGCCACCCCAGAAGCTCCCTTTGTGGCCCCTTGTAATCATTGTCCCCCCAACCAGGGTTACTATTGTGTTGATTTTATGGTATTTACTTTCTTGTCTTTCTTTACACTTTTACTACTTAAACATGCATCCCTAGACACTATAGTTAAGTTTTGTCTGCTTTTAAAATTTAATGTAAATGAAAATATCTAGTATGTATTTTGTGTCTGGCTTCCTTTGTTCCAACATTATGCTTTTGTTGTTTACCCATGTTGTGTGTGACTGTAATTTCATTACCATATGTCCATTGTGTGAATATATCCTGATTTATTCATCCATTTTAATGTTGATGAACTTTTGGGTTGTTCACGGTTTGGGGCTGTTTCAAAGAATGCTGAAGTGAACAAATGCACTTATTATTGGGCGTACAGTATTTATGAGTGGAGTCCTGGGTCTTGGAGTTTTATGTATACCTTTAACTCTTATAAATAATGCTAAATTGTATTCCAAGATGGTTTCAACTAGTTTACCCTCATTAGTAGTAATGCATGTACCCGTTGTTTTCAGAAGTGATTCTAAAAATTTAACTTCTCACTAAGACTGTATGAAAATTGCCTTTGTCCTATATCCTTGTCCACATCTGGTACTGTCAGATTTTAAAATCTTAGGTCTTCTAATGGATGTGTAGTAATATTTTATTGTGTTTTAATTTGCATATCCCTTATTAGCCCTGAGATTGAGCATCTTTTTAAAAAAATTTTATTGATCATTTGGATATCTTTTTTTAATGGAGTAGCTGTTCAAGTCACTTGCCTCCTTTTTTTTTTTTTAATCAAGTTTCCTTTTTCTTACTGATTTATAGTAGTTCTTTTATATTATAGTTATGAACCCTGTGTGAGTTAAATATGTTGTAAATGTCTTTCCCCATTCGGTGGATTGCCTTTACATTCTTTTAAAGCTTGATGATCAGAAAATCTATATAGTGCTGTATAACAAACCTTACCTTATCTCTCTAGTCATGAGTATACTCTCCTATATTATTTTCGTGGAGTTTTGTAGTTTTAACCTTGCATATTTAGATTTTATACTCTATCTGGAATTGAGTGTGTGTGTGTGTGTGTGTGTGTGTGTGTGTGTGTATGTATGATGTGAGGTATAGTTGAGTTTCATTTTTTACCCTCATGGATATTCAATTGTCCTAGCACCATTGGTTGAAAAGATAAAATTTTTTCTCACTGCTGTGCAATGATACTAACTACTGCTACTAAGGATTCGCTCAGTCGTGTCCGACTCTCTGCAACTCCATGGACTGTAGCCCACCAGGGTCCTCTGTCCATGGGATTCTTCAGGCAAGAGTACTGGAGTGGGTTGCCATTTCCTTCTCCAATGATACTTTACTATAAAACAAGTATCTGTATATGAGTTTATCTATTTCTGGACGCTCTAATAATCTAATTTTCTATTCTTCCACCAGTGGTCACAAACTGTCTTAATTACGGTTGCTTCATGACGACTCTTGATATCTGTGACAGCAAGGCTTCCTTTTTTTTTTGTCCTGATCTTAAGTTCTCTGACCAGAGATTGAACCTATGCCCCCCCTGCAGTGGAAGCACAGAGTCTTAACCACTGAACCTCCAAGGAAGTCCCAGCAAGACTTTCTATCTTGTTATTTTCCCAGAAGGTCTTGGATATTCTCGGTCCTTTGCATTTCCTTAAATATTTTAGAATCGACTTTTCAAGTTCTAACAAAGAAAAATTCTTGATATTTTGATTGCATTGGATCTAATAGATCAGTTTGTGAGGAATTGACCTTATTCTAATATTGAGTTTTCTAATATAAAAATATTTGTTTAGATCATTAACTTCTCTTAGTAATGTATTTGTAGTTTTCTGAGATTTAATAAATTCTATTATAAGTGAAATCTTAAAAGATGTTGTTTCTGATAGAAATGTCATTTTATTAAAGAACTTAACCCACTTATTAATGCTAATTACTTGTAGATTCTTTTTGATTTCTTTGTAAACTGTTATGTCATCTGTGAAGTGAGAATTTTCTTTCCAGTCCTTATACTTTGTATTTTTTTTCCTGCCCTACTGTATGAGTGATGATAGTAGGCATCCTTGATTCATTCCCTATCGTAGAATGACAGCTTTCAACATTTTCACATTGAGTATGTTGGTTGCATAGCATCATCGACTCAATGGACATTAGTCTGGGCAAACTCTGGGAGATAGTGAAGGACAGAGAAGCCTGGCGTTCTGCAGTCCGTGGGGTCTCAAATAGTCGGATATGACTTAGCAACTGATCACAACAAATGTTATCTGCAGTAAGGTTTGTTTACAGATTAAATATATTCAATTCTATTCTTGGTTTCTTTTTCTTTTTAATTTATTTGGCTGTGCTGGGTCTTAGTTGTAGTACTCGGATCTTCCTTGCAGCGTGTGAGATCTGGTTCCCTGCCCAGGGATCAAACCTGGGCCCCTGCATTGGGAGCACAGAGGCTCAACCATGGGACCACCAGGGAAGTGCCTATTTTTGGTTCTTAAGATTTTTTATGTTGTTTTGTTTTTCTGGTCGCTTGTGTGATCTTAGTTCCCTAATCAGGAAGTGAACCCAGGCCCTTGGCAGTGAAAGCGTGGAGTCCTAATCGTCAGACTGCCAGGGAATTCACTAGAGGTTTTTTTTTTTTTTTTTTTTTGAAGAATGAAATATTGTTGTTAGAGCAACATAGAATGGACCCAGAGGATACTGAGTCAGACAAAGGCAGATATTCTAATATAATACAAATGAATCTGTATACAAAACAGAAATAGATTCACATACATAGACAACGAATCAGTTTTCTGTTTAACAAAGGGAAAAGGGGGTGGAGGAGGGATAAATTAGGAGTGTGGGATTAACAGATATAAACTGTTATACATAAAAAGGATAAACAACAAAGGTTTATTATATATCTTGTTACTGGTTGGGGCATAGACTTGGATTACTGTGACATTGAATGGTTTGCCTTGGAAATGAACAGAGATCATTCTGTCGTTTTTGAGATTGCATCCAAGTACTGCATTTTTTGGACTCTTTTGTTGACCATGATGGCCACTCCATTTCTTCTGAGGGATTCCTGCCCGCAGTAGTAGATATAATGGTCCTCTGAGTTAAATTCACCCATTCCAGTCCATTTTAGTTTGCTGATTCCTAGAATGTCAACATTCACTCTTGCCATCTCTTGTTTGACCACTTCCAATTTGCCTTGATTCATGGACCTGACATTCCAGGTTCCTATGCAGTATTGCTCTTTACAGCATCGGACTTTGCTTCTATCACCAGACACATCCACACTGGATATTCTTTTTGCTTTGGCTCCATCCCTTCATTCTTTCTGGAGTTATTTCTCCACTGATCTCCAATAGCATATTGGGCACCTACTGACCTGGGGAGTTTCTCTTTCAGTATCCTATCATTTTGCCTTTTCATACTGTTCATGGGGTTCTCAAGGCAAGAATACTGAAGTGGTTTGCCATTCCCTTCTCCAGTGGACCACATCCTGTCAGATCTCTCCACCATGACCCGCCCATTCTGGGTCGCCCCACGGGCATGGCTTAGTTTCATTGAGTTAGACAAGGCTGTTGTCCTGGTGTGATTAGATTGACTAGTTTTCTGTGAGTATGGTTTCAGTGTGTTTGTCCTCTGATGCCCTCTTGCAACACCTACCATCTTACTTGGGTTTCTCTTACCTTGGGCGTGGGGTATCTTTTCACGGCTGCTCCAGCAAAGCACAGCCATCGCACCTTACCTTGGACGAGGGGTCTCTCCTCACTGCCACCCTTCCTGACGTTCAACGTGGGATAGCTCCTCTAGGCTGTCCTGCGCCCGTGCAGCCACGTCTCCTTAGATGTGGGATTGGTCCTCCCCCTGGCCTCAGGCGTGGGATTGCTCCTCCCAGTTGTCGCCCTTGGCCTCGGGCGTGGGGGCGTGGGGTAGCTCCTCCCACATTGTGTTTAAAGAAACACAGATAAAGAAGTTTAAACACAGTTTAAAGAAGCAGAAGATATTAAGAAGAGGTGGCAAGAATACACAGAAGAACTGTACAAAAACGATCTTCAGGACCCAGATAATCATGATGGTGTGATCACTGACCTAGAGCCAGACATCCTGGAATGTGAAGTCCAGTGGGCCTTAGAAAGCATCACTACGAACAAAGCTAGTGGAGGTGATGGAATTCCAGTTGAGCTCTTTCAAATCCTGAAAGATGATGCTATGAAAGTGCTGCACTCAATATGCCAGCAAATTTGGAAAACTCAGCAGTGGCCACAGGACTGGAAAAGGACAGTTTTCATTCCAATCCCAAAGAAAGGCAATGCCAAAGAATGCTCAAACTACCGCACAATTGCACTCATCTCACACGCTAGTAAAGTAATGCTCAAAATTTTCCAAGCCAGGCTTCAGCAATATGTGAACCATGAACTTCCTGATGTGTAAGCTGGTTTTAGAAAAGGCAGAGGAACCAGAGATCAAATTGCCAACATCCATTGGATCATCAAAAAAGCAAGAGAGTTCCAGAAAAACATCTATTTCTGCTTTATTGACTATGCCAAAGCCTTTTGACTGTGTAGATCACAATAAACTGTGGAAAATTCTGAAAGAGATGGTAATACCAGACCACCTGATCTGCCTCTTGAGAAATCTATTTGCAGGTCAGGAAGCAACAGTTAGAACTGAACATGGAACAACAGACTGCTTCCAAATAGGAAAAGGAGTACGTCAAGGCTGTATATTGTCACCATGTTTATTTAACTTACATGCAGAGTACATCATGAGAAACGCTAGACTGGAAGAAACAAGTTGGAATCAAGATTGCTGGGAGAAATATCAATCACCTCAGATATGCAGATGACACCACCCTTATGGCAGAAAGTGAAGAGGAACTCAAAAGCCTCTTGATGAAAGTGAAAGTGGAGAGTGAAAAAGTGGGCTTAAATCTCAACATTCAGAAAACGAAGATCATGGCATCCAGTCCCATCACTTCATGGGAAATAGATGGGAAAACAGTGGAAACAGTGTCAGACTTGATTTTTCTGGGCTCCAAAATCACTGCAGATGGTGACTGCAGCCATGAAATTAAAAGACGCTTACTCCTTGGAAGGAAAGTTATGACCAACCTAGATCACATATTCAAAAGCAGAGACATTACTTTGCCAACAAAGGTTCGTCTAGTCAAGACTATAGTTTTTCCTGTGGTCATGTATGGATGTGACAGCTGGACCGTGAAGAAGGCTGGGTGCTGAAGAATTGATGCTTTTGAAGTGTGGTGTTGGAGAAGACTCTTGAGAGTCCCTTGGACTGCAAGGAGATCCAACCAGTCCATTCTAAAGGAGATCAGCCCTGGGATTTCTTTGGAAGGAATGATGCTCAAGCTGAAACTCCAGTACTTTGGCCACCTCATGTGAAGAGTTGACTCATTGGAGAAGACTCTGATGCTGGGAGGGATTGAGGGCAAGAGGAAAAGGGGACGACAGAGGATGAGATGGCTGGATGACATCACTGACTCAATGGATGTGAGTCTGAGTGACCTCAGGGAGTTGGTGATGGACAGGGAGGCCTGGCGTGCTGGGATTCATGGGGTCGCCAAGAGTCAAACATGACTGAGCAACTGATCTGATCTGATGTGGTTTTTCTCCGTTAGTCTGTTGCTGTGATGAAATACATTAATTTTTAAATTCCTGGAATTAACCCAACTTGGTCATGATGTCTGATTCTCCTTATACATTGCTGATTTCATTTTGCTAGTGTTTTTTTAAAAAAATCTATATTAATGAGTGATACTGGCTTATAATTCTACTTTCTAGAAATGATCTTGTCAGAGTTTGATTAAAGTATGAGGCTGGCTTCATACAATAGCTTAGGGCTGTTCATTATTTTTGTGTTCTCTGGAAAAGTTTGTGTAAGATTGTCAATTCTTTTTTCCTTAAATGTTTGATTAAAATCTACTGGTGAAACCATCTGGAATTTTCTTTTAAGGGAGGTTTCTGAATTATGAATACATTATTAAGATAGTTTAGAAGCTATTCGTGTTTCGTATTTCTTCATGTCTGTTTTGATAAATTATATTTTTAATCTAAATCTGTCTTTTTTTTCAAAATTTTAAATTACAGATGTATTGTTTATAATATCCTCTAACAATTTTTTTTCCCTAGCACATGGATATGTAAGGATGGCTCCTTTTTCATTTTTGACATTGCTTATTTGCTTCTGTCTTTTTTCTTGATTACTCCTTCCATGTGTTTATCAATGTTATTAGTCTTTTCAAAAAGTCAGCTTCTGGCGTTGTTGGTCTTTATTGTTTGTTCTATTACACCAATTTTTGCTCTTCATTATTTCTTTTCTTCTACTTGCCCGAGTATAATTTGCTATTCTCCATCTATTCTTCAACCTGCTCTAATCAGACATCCTATCATACTGCTGCACTGAAAGCGATGAAGTTGATGGCTTTCTTGTTTTCCAATCCAGTGGACACCTATTTGGAATCATGTTATGCTAGCTCTCCAGAGCATCTGTGTAATTCCTGCACGGGACATTTCTCTCTGGCTTTCATGCCATCACACTCTCCTATTTCCTATCTTACTGGTCTTTCCAATTTTTTTTTTTTTAAATTTGTTTAATTTATTTTTATTTTTGGCTGTGCTGAGTCTTTGCTGCTGCGCAGGCTTTATCTAGTTGCGGTGCAGGGCTTCTCATTGCGGTAGCTCCTGCTGTGGAGCACAGGCTCCAGAGCGCATCAGATCAGATCAGATCAGATCAGTCGCTCAGTCCTGTCCGACTCTTTGCGACCCCATGAACCACAGCACGCCTCAGTAATTGAGGCTCATGGGCTCAGTAGTTGCAGTTTCCAGGCTTCAAAGCACAGGCTCAATGGGCTTAGCTGCTCCAAGACATGTGGGATCTTCCTGGACTAGGGATTGAACCCATGTCTTCTGCATTGGTAGGCGGATTCTTTACCACTGAGCCACCAGGGAAGCCCCTGCTGCTGCTAAGTCGCTTCAGTCATGACTGACTCTGTGCAACCTCAGAGACGGCAGCCTCCCAGGCTCCCCCGTCCCTGGGATTCTCCAGGCAAGAATACTGGAGTGGGTTGCCATTTCCTTCTCCAATGCGTGAAAGTGAAAAGTGAAAGTGAAGTCACTCAGTCGTGTCCAACTCTTAGCGACTCTGGACTACAGCCCACCAGGCTCCTCCGCCCATGGGATTTTTCCAGGCAAGAGTACTGGAGTGGGGTGCCATTGCCTTCTCCGAGGGAAGCCCCTAGTCTTCCTCTTTTTCCTTTTCTGATCCCCCTTCTACCTCATATCTAAATATTGAGATGACTTATGCTTGGTCTCTGCTGTACTCACCCCAGTTCAAACTCAGATGCCTACAAGGTCCAGATAGGAAATGTCAGTGAATGATGTAGAGTGATTGTTTCGCATTTTTGAAGGCATAGGAATAGTTTTCAATTTCATAAAGAAATATGTTCCCTTCCTTTTTTCTTTAAACACAAGGTCTATGATCTATTTTCCATTTTCCTAGTTTTGATAGGGACATGGACTGAGAAATATTTCTCTGTATTGGAGAAACAGTGGTTTACAGCTACAATGATAAATGGGAAATGACAGTTGGCTTCAGTGTTGAGAAGACATTATGGTGAATTAGAGAATTTGTGCCTTATGTAAATGAAGAAGCTGCTGTGCAGTTCAAGCCAAGTGTTGCCAGATTGTCCAGTTCTTTAAAAAGAAACTCAACATAATAGATTTTTAAAAATGTGAGCTCCACTAATTTAAAAGTTCTGACACCGTTTTTAAAATGTGGAGACCAAAAAAATAATATTAAACATATCTGTGGATCAGCATCTCTACCTTATGTCCTCTATATTCTTTTTTCTAAGGGATCTCATGTAATTTTGTGGCTTTAAGTGTCATGATAAGCTAAAGACTTTCAAAATTAGAACTCTAGCTCTTTATATCCATCTATCTACTTGAATCCTCCCTTGAATGTCTAGTAGTCATCTCAGACTTAATATGTTCCTAACAGAGCTCTTGAGTTTTCTTCCCACACTTGTATTATCCCTAGTCTTCTCCACCTTTAAGATTAAAATCAGAGAGACATCCTCCCCCTTACAGGTTGTCTAACAGAAGTGATATGATTGAAAGTCAGACACAAACAGCCAGTTATAGAATGTTAAGTTTCTTTATTGGCAAAATATATGGAAGTTCAAAGAAGCAGTTATAGAAAGCAGGAAATAACATAGCATTCTCCCAGATAGAGGTATGTGTTTCCAGATTCCCCCAAGTTACCCATGGTGGTGTGCAACTATGGATAAATCCTGTACAAAATTATGATTCTTCCATGCTTTAGAAGCTATTATTGCCTTTCTCCTGGAGGCAGGGGATGGAGATATTAAATATCTTTCTGACCCCTGACTCCTGCCTGATTTTTTCTGGAATCTCTGGCTATAGACAACCTTGCTTAACAGATGCAAATAATTAGTGTAATGAAGACTGAATGAAGTGAAGGTCATTTTCCCAAGAGCATCCCTCTGCAGGCCTAGGCTTCAGGCTTGCCTGAAGTCACCTCCCTTTTCCTTACTATTAACCCTTCCCTTCCATTTAGGAAGTATTACCAATGCTAGCTCTGAAATAGATTTTGCATCGTCTACATCTTTCAGTTCAGTTCAGTTCAGTCACTCAGTCATGTCCGACTCTTTGCAGCCCCATGAATTGCAGCACACCAGGCCTCCCTGTCCATCACCAGCTCCCGAAGTTCACTCAGACTCACGTCCATCGAGTCAGTGATGCCATCCAGCCATCTCAACTTCTGTCGTCCCCTTCTCCTCCTGCCCCCAACCCCTCCCAGCATCAGAGTCTTTTCCAGTGAGTCAACTCTTCGCATGAGGTGGCCAAAGTACTGGAGTTTCAGCTTTAGCATCATTCCTTCCAAAGAAATCCCAGGGCTGATGTCCTTTAGAATGGACTGGTTGGATCTCTGTGCAGTCCAAGGGACTCTCAAGAGTCTTCTCCAACACCACAGTTCAAAAGCATCAATTCTTCGGCGCTCAGCCTTCTTCACAGTCCAACTCTCACATCCATACATGACCACAGGAAAAACCATAGCCTTGACTAGACGAATCTTTGTTGGCAAAGTAATGTCTCTGCTTTTGAATATTCCTTCCTAGTCCAAGCCTCAAGTATTTCTTATCTGCACCTTTGCAATGCCTCCTGACTGGCCTCCCTACTTGGACTCTTATATAACTACGATCCCTTCTCCATAGAGTTAGCAAAGTGATCTTTTAAAAATGCATGCTTGATCATCTCAGTTCCCTGCCTAAAAGCCTCCACTGCATTGTATAAAACCAAGATGTCTTAATTACTTATGTGTTCTTAATGACTCACATTCTTTCACCTCTCTCAGCATCTCTCATTTTGTCTCCTGTTCTCTTTCCGTCCTCTTTCTTACTACTTTCCAGCCTCATTGGGCCTTCATTCTGTTGCCCAAATGGACAAGCTCATTCCTGTCTCAAAGCCATGGTCTAATTTAACTGATAATACATTAACTCCACAGAGGGGATGCTCAATGTGCGTTCACACTAAGTCGCTTCAGTCGTGTCCTCTTTGCGACCCTATGGACTGTCCCTGGGATCTTCTGTCCCTGGGATTCTTCAGGCAAGAATACTGGAGTGGGGTGCCATGCCCTCCTCCAGAGGATCTTCCCAACCCAGGTATCAAACCTGCGGCTCCTGCATTGCAGGCAAATTCTTCACCTCTAGTTAACTTTGTTCCAGCCCATAAATATGGTTTCAGATTCTTCTTTGCTCCCTGCTGCCATCGTGGGGTCATTTAAAGAATCACAGACTTTTCCATAATCTCTAAACCAATTCTAAGTGAACCACTGAAATATAGAAAAAGTGTTAGAAATTTTGTTTACAATGATTGATGGCATCATCCATTTAAAATTTTTGCACTTGTGTGTATTTAATAACATCTATATCATCAGTATAGTACCACATTTATATGATTTAAAATGCATGTGTATATTTATTGTGTATGTCCCAAATATTTTTTTGAGTTGACTAATCCAAAAAGAAGAAAAAAGACAGTGACCACTGGATTGCATAAGACTAACAAAATTAAAATATGGTTTATTTTTTTCCTATTAAATATAGCATTGGTAAACCAAGAATTTCATTGTTTTCCATGGGTAGTAAGTGATGTCAGGGCAAAAAGATGTTGGCAGAGGATGAAATATAAGAAATTAAAACTAGATAGCTTATTCTTTACGTCAAATTGATTCTGCTAGAAGCATTAGTCCTCCAATTATATATTCAGTATAAATTGGGTACCTATTGGAATCGTAAACATTTCGATTCCTAGTGGAAAAACCTTAATTATCATTCAGTAGATCTTAAGCACAATCCAGAAACAGTATTAAAAAGATAACTTATCTATCTATTTAATGTATTTTAGACAGTGGAACTTGATTGAAAAGATTTTCAAAGATCCCTGGCCTTAGGAATTAGCAGTGAGTATTATATCAAATTAGCAGTGCTAACGGAGGAGGCAGTGGCACCCCACTCCAGTACTCTTGCCTGGCAAATCCCATGATCGGAGGAGCCTGGTGGGCTGCAGTCCATGGGGTTGCTAGGAGTCGGACACGACTGAGCGACTTCACTTTCACTTTTTCACTTTCATGCATTGGAGAAGGAAATGGCAACCCACTCCAGTGTTCTTGCCTGGAGAATCCCAGGGACGATGAAGCCGGGTGGGCTGCTGTCTCAGGGGTCGCACAGAGTCGGACACGACTGAAGCGACTTAGCAGCAGCAGCAGTGCTAAATATTAGAAGTAGAGATTTTCTACTTTTTCTTGGAGAAACCTGATATTATACATTGAGGGAATTATGTACTATTAAAAAAAAAAAAAAGGTGATTTGGCCACATCCAGGTGAATTATTATAGAATAGGAACCAGTAGTTGAATTTCTTCTAGATCTTTTTGACTTTGGCTGAGCCCCAAGAAACAGACACATTGGAGATTAAACTGACCTGCTTTTACTTGAGGATATGGAATAGCTCTCACTGATAAAGCAGTGCCTGAGAAGGGAACTCTTAAAGCTTTTGTGAGTTAAACCATGGTTTTACTTAGCATAGAAGTAGTAGCTGAGGATGAAGTCCCTCCTAATTTTATGATTCTTAATCTAGACTATTTCTTCTACATTCTACAGATTGGGAAATTCAGGTTCCAGTTCTGACTTTGCCCCAATTTCTCCATGTTTAGGCAGTTTACCTCATTTGTAGGCCTTACATATCTTCTCCTGAAAAATGAGAAAGATTGAAATTTATTGAATGCTTAACTTGGCTTCCGTGGATAGCTTTAGGGGGCCTTGAATTAATGTGAATTTTGTATGTAAATTTTTCTAGGAATAATTTCCTTAGCTCTAAGCATTTTCTCCAATTTATCTATTAAAAAAAATTAAACTAAATCAGTTAATATGTAAAGTTATTTTCATCTCTTGATATAAGAATCCTAGCTTATGCTCAGTATACATTTTTATGAACAGCTCATGAACATAAAATGCCGAGAAAGCACTTTGTGCTACAAGGATTTATTATATTGACAGGTACCCACTTATTGTTAGTACTGTATTTCCTGCCTCTTTGTGAAAATCAGATCTTCAGCCCATGATGCCCTATAAATGAGTCAATTTACTAGCATGCACGTTAAAGAGTCTAGAAAATGAAGACTGTATTCTCATTTGGCACTCATTTCCTTAGCTTTTTAAACCAGTGTGTCTCACATGACTGTGCCAGGGTGTGTGTCCCAGTGCTCCTCCAGGTCAGCTGGTCACTGTTTAAGGCCTGCTCATATTTCAGGCTCATATTTGGGCCCTCAGTAACCTGTTTAGGCTGCTGCTTCGGAGTCCATTACATTTGTTAGCAAAGGCTCATCCTTAGGTTTGAGCCAAACTGGTCAGCTCTTCTCCCTGGGAAGTCAAGGAAGTGCCTCTCAGATGCCTTTGTCGCAGTGTCGTGTTGTTCTGGCTGCTGTGCTGGGTGTGAGTGTGGCCCTGTTTTCCTCTGTTGCAGGTGAATTCGGAAGGCAAAGCCAGTCCTCTGTCACTGCTTCAGATGGCCTCTCCAAGTGGCTTCTGTGTCTTGGTTCGCTTGCCCAAGCTGATCTGTGGAGGAAAAACACTACCAAAAACATTATTGGACATTTTGGCAGACGGCACAATTTTAAAAGTCGGAGTAGGGTGTTCAGAAGACGCCAGCAAGCTTCTGCAGGATTATGGTCTCGTCGTTAAGGGGTGCCTGGACCTCCGATACCTGGCCATGAGGCAGAGGTGTGGTTTGTATGAACACTTGGCTTCCTGTAGCTGTGGAGCGAATATTTTAGCAAAACTTGTAGGTTACTGAGACTCAATAATGAAGCCTCTAAAATTCTTTAGAGGCATCCGAGGTGCCTGTTGGATTTGTGAGGAAATATTCCACCTTCTGGGAAAACTTTAGCTACCTAGAACTGGTCTTTAAGGTGTCTCTATAAGCTACAGGTTGTAAACCGATAAAGATACTTGGGCAAATTAGAGTTGCAGGTTTTTTTTTTTTTTTTTGGCCTGTATGATATTTGGGGGAATTTTAGTATAAGTCCAGAAGATTTAATGTAAAAATCTGTATTTCTAGCTTCTCTTGGGTGATTTGACTACATGAAGTCAGTGCTGGGTGGTAACAGTTGGCGGGCAGCACTGTCCTCTTTAGATGGGCATGTTTTGTTCAATTTGCCAGAGTCCCCACCTCTCCTGCTGTAACCCCTGACTCATCCTGATAAACATTTGAATGAACAAACCATGCTTTAGGCCAAAAATAATGAAACCTAATGCTTCATGGAGAGGAAGAGATTGTCCTTTCCCTTGGCATTCTATTATTAGGGAAATTCTGCCTTTTTTTAAAGGTATATTTTCATGTATATTTGTGGTCCACGTTTTAATAGTGTGAACTGAAACAGCCTTTATCCTTGACTTTCTCCATGACACTGATACTAAAAGTTTGGAGGATTTGATAAATCGAGAAATTCCTGATTAAAATCTATGTTTATCATAATTTTTGGTATTAAATGAAATTCTATTTTGGCTTAGTAATTTGGCTTAGTAAGTAAAACTCATAAAGTGTCAATTTTTTCTAGTAATATATTAAAATATTTACTGTATAATTTTTTTTAGCTCTGTAAAAGTATTTGGAGTTTACCAGCAAAAGCTGCTTTTCATCAGGCCTTCCTCCCCCTGGCACTGGCTCCCTAGAGGTGCCTGTCATGGTCCGGGTGTGGGTTGGAAAAGAATTTTTCCAAACATGAGACAGAATGAGAGGGAAATAAAGTTTATTAGAGTGCGAGACGCTGTTAGTGGACCAGCTCAAGGGAACCGACGTTGATTGGGGACCCTTAGTCCACTTTTATACCCAGGGTACAAGGAGTGGGATAGGGGTCTTGTGGGTCATTTGCTGATTGGATGATGGGTGAGGGGAAGAGTAAGGCAAATACCTCCTCCCTATGGGGTAGGAGGGGAGACAGGTTATAGTGCTCTATTAATAGTTACCTCACGGGGGAGGGAAAGGCAGTAAGGGTCTGATTTTTCCATTCCTGCTTTCCCAGACCCTCCTTGGTTTTATCTGCTCTTTTGTCCTTGGGTCACCATAGTGCCCACAGTTACTGCTATGAGAGGACGTGTGTATAGTGGCCCGGAAGTGACTCTGGAGCGGACTATGTGGGTGGGAGTCCCCATCTTCCTCTTACCAGCTGTGCTACCTTTGGCAAATTCCTGAGCCTCACTGTTCCTCAGTTCCCTTGTCTGTAAAAAGTAGAAATAACAATATTCCCATCTCATAGGATTGGTGTGAGGATTGAATGGGTTAAACTATGTAAAGAACTTAGAAACAGTGTTTGACATATAGTCAGAGTGCTGTGTAAATTTTAGTCATCATCCTTATCATTACTACCACCTTCAGCACTATGATCGTTCAATTGTTTTGTCCTTCCAGATCACTTTCTATCCAGTTACAGTCCTCTTTATGAGTATATGGGCTTCACTGATTTCTCAGCAGTAAAGAATCTGTCTGCAATGCAGAAGACGTGGGTTCAATCCCTGGGTCAGGAAGATCCCCTGGAGAAGGAAATGGCAACACACTCCAGTATTCTTGCCTGAAAAATCCCATGGACAAAGGAGCCTGGAGAGCTACAGTCCATGGGGTCATAAGAGTCAGACACGACTTAGCAACTGAGCACACACCCATGCATTGTGAAGTTATAAGTACCCTTACTTACATGGCTAAATGCAGAATGACCAAGTGTCAGAATAAAAATTTGGCCAAAGTGGAATATTACTGTAAACTTCTCTAAATATAAGAATGAAGCATTCAGCTTTTTAATTTTTAATGAAATCTTATAAAATTTTAAACATTCTTTATTTTGTTATTGAATACTTTAGTAGTAAAATTTAAAAATTTTGACATTATAGTAGAAGAAATTTGACATTATACTTAACACTTTTAGCTATAGGTTGTCCCTGATGTCGGCTGTAAGAGGTTGATACTTTCATTTGACTTTGGAAAAAAACAAAAATTTTCTTGGTAATGCTGTTCTCTTTTCTTCATGCTCTCTATATTTTTATTATATGTTGCTGCTGCTGCTGCTGCTAAGTCGCTTCAGTCATGTCCAACTCTGTGCAGAAGATAATTCATTATTGAGACTGTTGTGTATGATTCTGGAATCTTTCCTAGTGAAACTTTGAAGTGGCGAAGATGGCCTCTTGTTTTTAATTCATCCTCAAAAAATGTGAAGCTTGCTCAAATATGACATTTAAAAAAAGATTAATGACCTAAATGGAATTGAATTAATAAAAACCAACTGCTGTCTTTCAATGAGGGTAATGATTTCAAAAATTACAAAATACCAAGGCTTGATAAATTGGATAGATGTTAAAAAGATTGAAATAAGGATTTTCCTGGTGGTCCGGTGGCAAGAATCTCCCTGCCAATACAGGGAACCCAGGTTCAATCCCTGGTCCTGGAAGATCCCATGTGCCACAGAGCAGCTAAGCCTGTACCCCACAACTGCTGAAGTCCACGTGCATAGACCCTGTGCGCCACAACAAGAGAAGCCACTGCAGTGAGGAGCCTGCACACTGCTGCTAGAGCGCAGCCCCTGCCCGCAGCAACTAGAGCAAGCCCGTGCGCAGCAACCAAGATCCAGTGCAGCCAGAAATAAAATGTAAAAAAATAAATAAAATGTAAAAGGAGTAAGTATTTACTGTCAGAAGGAGGTCCCCGATGCATTAAGTGATAGAGCAAGTTTCAGAACAACACCCGAGCAGATCTAAAAAACTGTATCTCCTCTTCCATCTAGCCACCTCTTTGCTTGTTTATCTGTAGAACATGTCTGGAAGGGCCACAGCATCTCATAAGGGTCATTATTCTTGAGGCGTGGAAGTGGGGGCGTGGAGGGCTTGCACTTTTCACCGATTACTCTTCTCTGTTGTCTGTATTTTTAACAATAAGCATTCATCTCTTTTATAATTACTCGTGGAAAATTCTGAGAGAGATGGGAATACCAGACCACCTGATCTGCCTCTTGAGAAATCTGTATGCAGGTCAGGAAGCAACAGCTAGAACTGGTCATGGAACAACAGACTGGTTCCAAATAGGAAAAGGAGTACGTCAAGGCTGTATATTATCACCATGTTTATTTAACTTATATGCAGAGTACATCATGAGAAATGCTGGACTGGAGGAAACACAAGCTGGAATCAAGATTGCTGGGAGAAATATCAATAACCTCAGATATGCAGATGATACCACCCTTATGGCAGAAAGTGAAGAGGAACTTAAAAGCCTCTTGATGAAAGTGAAAGTGGAGAGTGAAAAGGTTGGCTTAAAGCTCAACATTCAGAAAACGAAGATCATGGCATCTGGTCCCATCACTACATGGGAAATAGATGGAGAAACAGTGGAAACAGTGTCAGACTTGATTTTTCTGGGCTCCAAAATCACTGCAGATGGTGACTGCAGCCATGAAATTAAAAGACGCTTACTCCTTGGAAGGAAGGTTATGGCCAACCTAGATAGCATATTCAAAAGCAGAGACATCACTTTGCCAACAAAGGTTCGCCTAGTCAAGGCTATGGTCTTTCCTGTGGTCATGTATGGATGTGAGAGCTGGACTGTGAAGAAGGCTGAGCGCCGAAGAATTGATGCTTTTGAACTGTGGTGTTGGAGAAGACTCTTGAGAGTCCCTTGGACTGCAAGGAGATCCAACCAGTCCATTCTGAAGGATATCAGCCCTGGGATTTCTTTGGAAGGAATGATGCTCAAGCTGAAACTCCAGTATTTTGGCCACCTCATGCGAAGAGTTGACTCATTGGAGAAGACTCTGATGCTGGGAGGGATTGAGGGCAGGAGGAGAAGGGGACGACAGAGGATGAGATGGCTGGATGGCATCACTGACTCGATGAATGTGAGTCTGGGTGACCTCCGAGAGCTGGTGATGCTGGGAGGCCTGGCGTGCTGCAGTTCATGGGGTCGCAGGGAGTCGGACACGACTGAGCGACTGATCTGATCTGATCTGATTATAAAGGGAAACATGAAAAGATTTTAAAGAGAAAGTAGTTTGTCTACCTCAAAGTCTTCATTTCCATGAATTGAACCATGACCTTATATATTTTATCTAAGTATACCTGGATCTTTTTTAACTTTTTAGTCAGTGCTGCCGTTTGGGGGTGATGAACTCCATCAAGTTACTGCTTGTTTTTGTAAGGAAAGACTTCCTTTTCTTTATCATTATAATGGTTTCATTTTTCAGAGTAACCAAGGGAGTCCTGTATATTTTAACACTGACGGGAACCTCATCTCCTAGCTTCCTCTAAAACTTCTAAGCTCTCACCTGGTAACCAGGAAGTCAGCTCCACTTATGTAGACTGATTTGTTTTTTTTATTTTTGGATTGATATATTCTTAATTTTACATTAACCTTTATTTGAACTCTCCGATCTTTGGCTAAATTAATTTTTTTTCACCTCCCTGCAGCTAATAATCAGAAAGTGTTAAAAGAGTAGAAGATTATTTGATTTTATGGTATCTTCACTCCCTCAGTGAAGGATCATATTTTTCAAATTTGAAAAATAATGCACAAACACTAGCCAATTCAAATATAAAAAATGTAAGGATTTCTGATCACCCCAAACCCTACACCTAGAGATAGCATCACTGACATTTGACTAATATCTTTCTACTTAACTCTTTGTGCTTCTTCTCTCTCACATACCTAGAGGCAGATACACACATTTATTGTGTACTGTATATATATTAATACAAAGAGTTCATAACATATATTTTCTTTCATAATCTCTTTTTACTTCACTAATACGTCATGAACATCTTTTCACGTCAATATAGATCCACATTCTTATTTTTAACAGCTATATGGAATTTGATTGCATGGATATTTAACTAGTCTTCTATTGAGGGTGTTAGATTTTCCAGTTCTTTGCTACTATAAATAGTGCTGTGATGCAGGTTGTTTTATGTATATTTGCCTGAGGATAATTTACTAGAAGTAGAATTATCAAATCACAGAATATTCCTGTTCAAAATTTTGATAGCTAAAAAAGCCTTGACTGTGTGGATCACAACAAACTGTGGAAAATCCTTAAAGAGATGGGAATACCAGACCACCTTACCTGCCTCTTGAGAAATCTGTATGCAGGTCAAGAAGCAACAGTTAGAACTGGACATGGAGCAATGGGCTGGTTCAAAATTGGGAAAGGAGTCAAGACTGTATATTGTCACCCTGCTTATTTAACTTATATGCAGAGTACATCATATGAAATGCTGGGCTGGATGAATCACAAGCTGGAATCAAGGTTCCTGGGAGAAATATCAACAGCCTCAGATATGCAGATGATACCACCCTAACGGCACAAAGTGAAGAGAAACTTAAGAGCCTCTTGATGAAGGTGAAAGAGGAAGGTGGAAAAGCTGGCTTAAAACTCAGCATTCAAAAAAGAAAGATCATGGCATCTGGTTTTATCACTTCATGGCAGATAGATGAGGAGAAAATAGAAAGACTGACATGCTTTATTTTCTTGAGCTCCAAAATCACTGTGGATGGTGTGTACATCCATGAAATTAAAAGATTGCTTGCTCCTTGGAAGAATGGGGAAACCTAGACATTCCTAGGTTTATGACAAACCTAGACAGCATATTGAAAAGCAAAGATATCACTTTGCTGACAAAGATCCGTACTGTCAAACCTATGGTTTTTCCAGTAGTCATGTATAGATGTGAGAGCTGGACTATAAAGAAGGCTGAGTGCTGAAGAATTGATGCTTTCAAACTGGTGCTGGAGAAGACTCTTGAGAGTTCCTTGGACAGCAAGGAGATCAAACCAGTCAATCCTAAAGGAAATCAACCCTGAAATTGGCAAGACTGATGCTGAAGGTGAAGCTCCAAAACTTAGGCCACCTAATGGGAAGAGCTCACTCACTAGAAAAGACCCTGATGCTGGGATAGATTGAAGGCAGGAGGAGAAGAAGGTGAGGATGAGATGGTTGGATATGATCACTGACTCATTGCACATGAGTTTGAGCAAACTCTGGGAGATGATGAAGGATAGGGAAGCCTGGCGTGCTGCAATTCATGGAGTCACAAAGAGTTGGACACGACTTAGCAACTGAACAACAAACAACATTTATTGACAAACTTTTTCATAAAGATTGAACAAATGTTCAGCTCACAAATTTTAGATTAGACTGTAATTCTTTATGTTCCACAATACTAGATGTAGTTATTTTTAAACATTTTCATAATCTGATAGAGTTTAAAATTGTATATACTTTTTTAAATTTGATGTGAGATTGAGTATCTCATTTGTTTATTGGCCATTTATATGCCTTTTTTTGATTGTCCTATTCTTGTCCTTTGCCCATTTTTGACACATGATTTTATTTATTTCTTGTAGAAACAATTTGCTCTCTAATGGGCTTAGCCTGAAATCACTCTCTGAGACTGTTTTGAACTTTCCTCTTGACAAGTCCCTTCTGCTTCGCTGCAGCAACTGGGATGCTGAGAATCTTACTGAGGACCAGGTATTTCTCTTATCAGAGTAGTTGAAGAGTGGAAGAGTCATTGCTTGTAAAGTATAATTATTTAAAAAACTCTAAGCCTCAAAATGATATATGTTGGGTGGAAATGCCTTAAAATAGCCTTCTTGATGATACTCAAGATAAATGCTCTATAATAATGTACATGCTGCTTGAATAAAAGGGTAAGACTCCCTGTTTTTTATTTTTTTTTGAGCATTTACTATATGCCAGGGATTTCAGAAAAATGTAAAATTTTTATCATGAATAAAAATGTATACTTTAAAAAAACAGTGTTATAAGACTTATTATAAGGAACAGCAAGTAGTTCTCCTACCTTCCTCCCCCATTCTTAATTGCTCTTCCTTCTTTTCAGAGGCAACCAATTTCGTTTTTTTCTGGTAATTATAATTATATTTTAAAATTGCATGCATATATTGCTCTTTCCTTTTCTACATATTATCTTTTGACTTCTTGCTGTGGAAATCGTGATTTAGTGCTCTTGCAATTCCTGTATCCCCAGACAGATACTTATTCCCTCCCCCATGCTCCCAATAGAGGTAAATCACCATTTTTATCAGATTAATATCTACTTATATTGATATTATTTATAGCTGCTCCACATAGTCAATTGCAGTTAAGTATTTTTCTTATACAACTCTTTGATTTCCCAGGAGTAGTAATTTATATTTTCGTTTGCTTAGTTTTCTGTATACCTGTTAACTGTGTCTACTCCAAACTCTCCTCTCTGCTGGTTCAGACACAGTCAGGTAACTTAGTCATTTAAGTTTCCCTTGGAGCTAGCCCTTGTGGAGTCCTTGGTCTTCCTGTTGCTTTCAGGACTGGTTGCTCTGTAGCCCTGCCTGCCAGACTCTCATCCTGTTTGTGTTTACCATCAGAGTGGGAATTCTCATCACCTCTCTGCTGTAGCAGGTCCTCTGTTTAACGAATCTTGTCTTTTTACTTTCTTGTCCTGGTGGAGTACATTGAAAATAGCTTCCAGAGAAAAGGAGAATGAGAAGTTAACTTATGACACCCTGCACGTCTGAAAAGATACTTGTTCCTTCTCTATTGACTGATACTTTGGCTGAGGATAGCATTTTAGGGTGGAAATCATTTTCCTTCAGAACTTTGAAGACAGTGCTGCTTGTAGCTTCCAGTGTTGATGTTGAGTATGTGACTTGTTTTTCTTTCTGGAAAATCTTCTTTATTCTTAGTTTTTAAATTCATGATGATATACATTCAGATCAGATCAGATCAGATTAGTCGCTCAGTCGTGTCCGACTCTTTGCGACCCCATGAACTGCAGCACGCCAGGCCTCCCTGTCCATCACCAGCTCCCGGAGGTCACTCAGACTCGCATCCATTGAGTCAGTGATGCCATCCAGCCATCTCATCCTCTGTCGTCCCCTTCTCCTCCTGCCCTCAATCCCTCCCAGCATCAGAGTCTTCTCCAATGAGTCAACTCTTCGCATGAGGTGGCCAAAATACTGGAGTTTCAGCTTTATCATCATTCCTTCTAAAGAAATTCCAGGATTGATCTCCTTCAGAATGGACTGGTTGGATCTTCTTGCAGTCCAAGGGACTCTCAAGAGTCTTCTCCAACACCACAGTTCAAAAGCATCAATTCTTCGGCGCTCAGCCTTCTTCAGTGTGAGACATTTTCCCCTATAGTCTTAGAATTCAGTGGATCCTTTCGATCTGGAAGCTCATGTCTTTCAGTTCAGGGACTCATTCTCATAACATTTCTTAGGAAATTTCCCTTTCTTTTGTTTCTAGAATTCGTATTGTATATATATTGGATCCCTTGAATTAATCTTCTCATTGTCTTAGTAAAATGTTTTCTCTTTGATTTTCCATCTCTATATTTTTGTTTTATCTTCTGGGAAATTTCAAATTTATCTTTCAATATTTCACTCAAATTTTAAATCATCCCTATTGTTATAAGAGCTCTTGGTCTTCTCTGAATATTCACCTTTAAAATAACTTTTTATTTAATAATATCTTCTATTAGAGTATTGAAGGTTCTGAAGTTTTTTTTTTCCTTCCTTCATTGCCTCCTTTTCCTCTGAATTTCTAATTTTAAATGTTTGATTTGGTCTTTGTCTTTCATGTTAAAGATTTTTTTTTCAAATGTTTAGATCCTTGTGTATCCATTTTTATTTATGAAGGAGACATTAAAGCACCAGTCGAATCTACTGGCCAATTGAATCAAGTGCCAATTGATGAATGAATAATAAAAATACAGTATAGCCGTACAATAGAATATTATTCAACAGTTAAAAGGATACGTGCTACAACATGGATGAGTCTTGAAAACATTATGCTAAAAAGTGAAAGAAGCCAGTTACACAAGATCACATATTGTATGAGTCCATTTATATGAAGTGTTCAGAGCAGGCAGATCTGTAGAGACAGAAAACAAATTGGTGGTTGCTTAGGGCTAGAAGAAGTAGGGGATGACTGCTAAAGGATATCGGGGAAGGCAATGGCACCCCACCCCAGTACTCTTGCCTGGAAAATCCCATGGATGGAGGATCCTGGTAGGCTCCAGTCCATGGGGTCGCTAAGAGTCGGACACGACTGAGCGACTTCACTTTCGCTTTTCACTTTCATACGTTGGAGAAGGAAATGGCAACCCACTCCAGTATTCTTGCCTGGAGAATCCCAGAGACAGGGGAGCCTGGTGGGCTTCTGTCTGTGGGGTCGCACAGAGTCGGACACGACTGAAGCGACTTAGCAGCAGCAGCAGCAGCAGCTAAAGGATATAAGAATTTTTATTGGGCTGATGAAAATGTTCTAAAATTGATATGATGAAGGTTGCACAATTCTGTAAATATACAAAAAATCCTGAGTCATTCAGCATCTCTAAAAGACATATTTGGGACAGTTGGAGACATTAGAATGCAACCGTGTATTATTGTATTTTGTCAGTGTTAAAGTTCTTGGGTCTGACAGTGGTGTGATTATGTAGGAGAATGTCTTTGTTCTTAGAAGATATGCACTAAAGTATTTAAGGATGAAGTATCATAGTAGCTGCAACCTAATATTGAAATGTGTTCAGCCAAAAGAGAAGTATTTGGTGTATGTATATAAAGAGATAAAGCATATGTTGGCAGTGTTGAATGTTAGTTCCCATTCTTTTCTGTAGGTTTGAAACTTTCAAAATAAAATACTGGGAAGAAAAGGTTAATTGCCACCAAATTTGAAACCAGATTTGTGATCCATATTATTATGAAAATTCAGAATCTCCAGGGACTCTTATTCATTTAAAATGTTTATTGTTTTTTTTTTAATTATAAGCATAATGACATTTAAAGAAATGGAGTGAGAGCACAGCACATATGGCCAAATTTTTTTGACTAGTGGGTTTTATTATCAGTAACTAAATTATAATCAAATGTCAGTAACTGTAAGACTTTTCTCTCAGGCCACTCAGTTTTTCCAGACATGAATCTTGTAGTCTTCTACCCAAGAAGTATAAGCCCACAGCCTATATTCTGGTAGCTGAGTGGAAGAGGTGGTGCTGGTTATCTCATTATTTAATGTGTAGATTTTCCCATAATCCCTCTTTTTCCTGATGACGCTTTGCCCCCAGCCTCTGACACCCCTGATATTACTAGGTCCAGATCTTCTGTGATTTAGCCACTATATAACTTACACTTGTCAAAACCCAAACTCTGTACACTGAGTAAAACAAAGCAGTAATATGAGTTTATTGCAGTAACTCCTGTGACCTGGTACTTCATTTTTTTTAATTGCTAAATAATACTTCATTGCATGGATAGACCACGTTTTGTTTATTCGTTCATCATTTGGTAGAGTTTTGAGTTGCTTTCTTTTTTAGGCTGTTATGAATAATGCCACTCTGAATATCTGTGTGTAAGTTTTTATGTGGACATACATCTTTAGTTCTCTTGGGTAAATAACGTACAGTGGAATTGCTGAGTCATATGGTAACTTTATGTTTAACTGTTTGAGGAATTGCCAAACTACTTTCCAAAGTAACTGTATCATTTTATAGTCCCACCAGCAATGTATGAGGGTTCCAGTTTTCCATATTGTGTTTGATTTGGTTTTAATTTATATTTCCCTAGTGACTAATGATGCTGAGCATCTTTCATGTGCTTATTGGCTAATGTTATATCTTCTTTGGAGAAATGTCTATTCAGATCCTTGGCTCACATTTTAATTGTGTTGTTTGTTTTTAAATTGTTGAGTTTTAACAGATCAATGTGTGTGTATGCATACATATTCTTTGTATATTCTGGATGCTAATCTCTTATCAGATATATAATTTATAAATACTTTCTCCCATTTTCTGCAAATTTTCCTTTCACTTACTTCATGGGATCATCTGAAGCATGAAAGTTTTAATTTTGATGAGGTCCAGTTATCCATTTTTTCTTTTATTCCTGATGCCTTTGCCGTCATATCTAAGAAAATGTTGCCTGACCTAAAGTCATGAACACTTGCTCTTATGTTTTCTTTGAAGAATCATATGTTTTAGCTCTTATACCTAGGTTCATAATTCATTTTGAGTTAATTTTTGTGTGATGTCTGAAGTAGGAGTCCAAATTAGTCCTTTTGCCTGTAGATACCCAGCTATTCCAGCACCGTTTGTTGAAAGTACGTTGGATTCCTCATCATTTGAAAACAATTTGTTAAAAAAGTACCCTGCACTCTTCACATTCAAACACCTTCTTTTCCTGTGGAAGACTGCTTGCTGACAGATATGTAGATGGTTGAGTCTATGTGGAAAATTTTATCCAAATTTCTTTTTCTAGTATTCTGTTCTTTTTTTGTTGTTCTAAAAGTACACACAGAAAAAAGATCCATACTAATAGTGTTATTTACCAGGCTTGATTATTAAAGGTGAATTAAAGGAATTTTAATTAAAGTCCTTACATGCTTTGTTCAGTTCAGTTCAGTTCAGTCGCTCAGTCATGTCTGACTCTTTGCGACCCCATGAATCGCAGCACGTCAGGCCTCCCTGTGCATCACCAACTCCCGGAGTTCACCCAAACTCATATCCTTTGAGTCGGTGATGCCATCCAGCCATCTCATCCTCTGTCGTCCCCTTCTCCTCCTGCCCCCAATCCCTCCCAGCATCACAGTCTTTTCCAATGAGTCAGCTCTTTGCATGAGGTGGCCAAAGTACTGGAGTTTCAGCTTTAGCATCATTCCTTCCAAAGAATACCCAGGGCTGATCTCCTTTAGAATGGACTGGTTGGATCTCTTTGCAGTCCAAGGGACTCTCAAGAGCCTTCTCCAGCACCACAGTTCAAAAGCATCAATTCTTTCAGCACTCAGCTTTCTTCACAGTCCAACTCTCACACCTATACATGACCACTGGAAAAACCATAGCCTTGACTAGACGGACCTTTGTTGGCAAAGTAATGTCTCTGCTTTTCAATATGCTATCTAGGTTGGTCATACCTTTCCTTCTAAGGAGTAAGCATCTTTTAATTTCATGGCGCTGCAATCACCATCTGCAGTGATTTTGGAGCCCAGAAAAATAAAGTCTGACACTGTTTCCACTGTTTCCCCATCTATTTGCCATGAAGTGATGGGACCAGATGCCATGATCTTCGTTTTCTGAATGTTGAGCTTTAAGCCAACTTTTTCACTCTCCTCTTTCACTTTCATCAAGAGGCTTTGTTAGGAAGAGCTATTAATAAAATTAATAGTTTTGACTACTTTTATTTATGACCAGCTTGCCTGTGCCTAGTTGCTTGAGAGAATGACTTACTATTGTTAAACACATAAATTCCAGAAATGGACCCCTGTGACTTTTGATCTGAGGTCCATGTTTGAAGCTGTTTTTCTTGTTTTATACATCATATTGATATGTACAGCAGTTTGCTTCTGATCAGTAGTCACACAGGTCTCTTAATGAATCTTGGTGTTAGTTTTTCTAGATGATGACCATTTCCGAAGTGAAATTCATGTACTAGCTGTCAGACCTGTGATAAGTACCCTACCCAAGCTGGAAGAAAATCTGTCTAGCAGGTTTGAACAGATAGAAGATAGAATACATAGAAGATAGAAGGAAACTTCACTGATTTATATAGATTAGGAATTTCAAGCATGTCGAATAAGTCATTATTTTAGCTATGTTACATGAGGATTCATTATACCATTTGATTTATTTTTGTCTAGTTTGAATTTTTTTTGTAATGAAAAGGTTTTAAGGAGTAGATGGTGCCTGAGTTACTGTGCATCTTGAGGTAGAACCTGGAAGTGGTCTCTTGTCTTTGTGACTGACTTTGAACTTGCTCTCTCCAGTTCGCCTTCTGGATTCTACTGATCTCTGACTTTTCTCTTCAGGTAATTTATGCTGCCAGGGATGCCCAGATTTCAGTGGCTCTCTTTCTCCATCTTCTTGGATACCCTTTCTCTAGGAATTCAACTCTAGAAGAAAACGATGACCACATTGTCTGGAGAAAAATCTTAGAGAAATGTCAGGATGTGGTAGATATCCCATTCCGAAGCAAAGGGCTTAGCCGATCAGGAGAAGAGGTTAATGGGGAAGCATCAGAATCTCAGCAGAAGACAAGAAATAAGAAGTCAAAAGCTGATGGAACGATGCCAGGCAACCACCAAGGGAGAGACCCCAGAAAACATAAAAGAAAGCCCCTGGGAGTGGGCTATTCTGCCAGGTAACTGAGTTGTTCTGTGTCTGGTAGGTTCAGTGGCCCAGCCTGCGGCAGAAGGCATGATGCTTTACCCTGGGTCTGGGAAGAACGCTTGTGTGGTAAGGTGGCAGAGGCTCTCCAAGGATTTTTATTTTTCCTTTCCTTCAAGGACATTTGGAGCTAGCCTTTGTTTGTGTACTTTTCCCTTTTACCCTTCTACTGTTTTATTTTTGAGCAGTGGAAGTAGAAATGAGGAGTGCTTAACCTAGCTTTGTCACTGACCTTGATACAACCTTAGATCTATATTTCTATTATAGATGAGAAAAGTGAAACTGTGGTCACTCAGTTGTGAACCCTATGGACTGTAGCCCTCCAAGACCCTCTGTCCATGGGATTCTCCAGGCGAGGATACTGAAGTGGGTTGCCATTCTCTTCTCCAGGGGATCTTCCTGACCCAGGGGTTGAACCTGGATCCTCCACATTGCAGGCAGATTCTTTACCATCTGAGCCACCAGGGGGTATAATTATTATTCCTTGCTTGCTTCAGGAGAGCAAAGTAGCATGAAGTGCCTCAGACTTTTCAGGAGAAATGCATCATCCAATTTCTTGCTCATTTGGTATTTGATTATTTAGATTGGTATCCAGGCCCTAAACTTATGTTATTCTCTAGTCAATGAGAATTTTCCTGTACAGCTTATGTCTTTATTGCAGAATGATGACTAATAAATACTTTGGAGTGGAAGTTTGGTTCCTCTAAGCAAAATGCCTTTAGGAATTGGATGATTAGATTAAAGCGAGTATTGTGTATGGGCCAGAAATAAATCCACAAGGCATTCATTACTTTAGCTTGAATTTTAATTGACTTGGTTTAATCCAGGGATTACAGGGAAGTTTCTTCAGGTTCTGTTCCTGCTTGCTTTCATGGTAGAACCATGTAAACACTACTCAGCTTACTCCCTAATTTCCCAATCAATAAATATAAAAACTAATGGTATAAACTAATTCACTTTAATTTCTCTTTCCTAGCCCATTGTAGATGGCGGAATAAACATGGTTTCTCACCATGTTTTTTTCCCCCATAAATGTGACGTATGACCCTAGTGTTGAATGGCTTGGGTCACTCAGAATATACGAAGGTAGCTGATACCTTGATCAATAGTTTGCTCCAAATTTTAGATTTCTCTCTCCTTTTCCCCAGAAAATCACCTCTCTACGATAACTGCTTTCTCCATGCTCCAGATGGACAGCCCCTCTGCACTTGTGATCGAAGAAAAGCTCAGTGGTACCTGGACAAAGGCATTGGAGGTTTGAGACTCAGCTGTCATACTTGATTTATAATTGGGGGCATGTGGGTACTGACTGGAGTGGGGCTGAGATAAGGGAGAGGGTTGCGATGCGTAGAGGGCAGAGAGCCCTAGAGACACGTGGGATGGAGCTGTTCAAAGCCCAGAAATAGTGATCCCTGCTCAGGATACAGCAGAGAACCACTGAAGGTGATGCGTCTTCCTGGGGGAGAGGTGGGTGGACGGTCATGCTCTAACGCTGCCTCTTTCCCGTAAGAGCTGGTGAGTGAAGAGCCTTTTGTGGTCAAGCTGCAGTTTGAACCTGCGGGCAGACCCGAATCCCCGGGAGACTACTACTTGATGGTTAAAGAGAATCTGTGTGTGGTGTGTGGCAAGAAAGACTCGTACATTCGGTGAGTGTCTAGCAGGTTGGGGCTGCCCTCTTGTCTGCCTCTGATGGAAGTTGCCCTTCAAGCCACATGCAGGGCCCTCGGCGGGCTTGGTTGAGGCTGCCCCCTTTAGCTTAGAGACTTGTCCCCAGGGGGCATCCCAGTGTCCCTGAGAGCTTTGACACTCTGCCTGGCCTTGCTGTAGTGGTGCCTGCCACGACCCCCTGCCCCCTACCGGAGCCAGTTTTTGGTTCCCGGAATGAAACACTCTTGTCCAAACAGTTTGCCATGAAGAGAGTCGTTCCCTTTTGCTCATGAAGGAACAGAGACCAGTTCCTTCAGAAGCTGCCTTTCTGTGATCCTCTCCTGAGTGGCTCACAGGCTTTGTGACCCTGGGTACATCAGTATCCAGGTGATCTGAAGGCACCCTCTGGAATAGTCTGAGATTATTCTGCATCAAGGTCCCCAGGCAATGAAGGTGATGTTACCACTGGGCCCGGGTACGCAGACATCTGGGCTTTCTCCCTGGCTACTGAGGTGTGGTAACTCACTTGGCTCCTATCTCTCCTTGCAAAGTGAGACAAATAGTTGTGGTGGCCAGGAGTTTTCCCTGAGAGCTTAACTGTCCTTAGAAGACAGTGATGGACTTCGATGAATAACCAGGGAAATAATTTGAGAGTAAGGGATTCTTCAGATGAAGGACACGGGCTCTTACAGGTCACCAGGCTTCCAAAATTTCGGGAGTAGCGGTTACCTGCTGTGTGCTTTGAGAATTATTTTCCAGATGTTAAAGGCCATTAGAATTTCTTTTCATTTTTCAGATACTTTTCCTTTGGGGAGCACAGCCTTCCCAGAGGTGGTTATTAGCCTCTTCCTACCCCTGGCTCGCCAGAGGAGTCGCGGAGCCGGTGGTCTGCGCTCACTTCAAGGAGAGGGGGACCCAAGGGCCATAGGCGGGTGAGCTGAGACTGGAATAGGCAGTCGGGCCTTTATGTCATGGCTGTTGGGTTGCGGGGTCCCAGCTTCTCAGTCGTGTTTAGGTCCAGATCAGAATCCCAGTAGGGCACCTGCCGACTCCGTGCTCGGTCTGTGTCGTCGGCTAATGTGCGCTGTCTTGTGCCGGCTCCCTTAGGAAGAACGTGATCCCACACGAGTACCGGAAGCACTTCCCCATCGAGATGAAGGACCACAACTCCCACGATGTGCTGCTGCTCTGCACCTCCTGCCACGCCGTCTCCAACTACTACGACAACCACCTGAAGCAGCAGCTGGCCAGGGAGTTCCAGGCCCCCATTGGCTCCGAGGAGGGCTTGCGCCTGCTGGAGGATGCTGAGCGCCGGCAGGTGCGTTCGGGGGCCAGGGCCCTGCTCAACGCCGAGAGCCTGCCTGCGCACCGGAAGGAGGAGCTGCTGCAGGCGCTGCGAGAGTTTTACTGCACAGACACGGTCACGGAGGAGATGCTTCAGGAGGCAGCCAGCCTGGAGACCAGGTATGATCTGCGGTCCTGCTCAGAGGGGAGTGAGGACTGGTCCAGTGTCTTTACGCCGGCTGCTCGGTTTCAGTGCCTGTAGGGCAGAAGCAGGTGCCCTGCGGCAGCCTCGGGCTCACCCCACTGAGTCTGTGTGGCTCAAGATAACCAGGCAGGTGGGACAGAGCAATGCCTTTGCTGATTAACTTTCTAGAGGAGACTTGCCTTCTTTCCTCGACCTTTTAAGATCATATCCGTATGTCCAGCCATTTTCATAATGAGCAGGAGAGGTCAAAGGCACTGGAGTTGAACTTTATGTAACTTTATGCAAACCTAGTCGAACTCATTGAATTCATATCATTTAATTCAGTGTCCCTAGATGAGAGGCATTTTATAGTCCTGAGAAATGAATGGCAACATGGCCCAGATGATAAAAACTCTGGGCTGCCTTTTATAGTTTGCTTCCCAACTTGTCAGTTCTTTCCAGGGATTGAAGTAATTGATAAGTTCACAAATCCTGCTGGTTGCCTATAGTGTTTTGTTATTTTTAAAAAATACCCCCATAAACTTAATTATAGCAACAAATATTTATTGAACAAATTTTTATAGATATGTTAATCTATTTAGCCCAGTTAATAAACTTTATATTAATTGCCTTAATTATTTCTTATAACAACCCTGTGAGGTAGGATTTAGATTTCTTATTGGTTTCTGCTAACATCATATCCTGTATTTTTTAAAATCTTTCAAGATATAAAAATTATTCTTAAGACTATTTTCCAAACTTTATTTTAGATACCTCAAAATTAAGGTTAAGGTTATGTTACAAATTAAGGAGACAGGCTTCTTTAACCAGTTCCCAAATGTATTTCCTAAAACAGCTACATTAAGTAAATTCATCTTGCTGCCTTGGATGGGAGGATGCTGGGCTTGGATGTCTAGGACCAAGAAGAACAGCTGTTTGGGGGAAGTTAGGCAAGTTAATGGTATGCTTGTGAGCTAAACAAGAAAATGCCCCACAAATACCTGGGGGGCACGAACAGGCTAGGCAGGGAGGATTGAGAGTGGGGTGTGGATGCGGGGAGAGGAACTGAATCCCAGACAGGGAAATCCTTTCATTCACAGGAGCTGACGGCTCTGTTCACAAGGTATCTTAGTGAGAAAGGAGGCAGGGCTTCATCTTCTCATTAAACAGCACGAGCTGTGCAGCTGAGCAACCACGGTAGCATTTCATTGTGACCAAAACATGTCTTGTGGATGTGGTTTGGCATTTCTTTGTATGAGAAGGAAGGCACCAAAGAACTATGTCGCCTTTATTTTACATTCAAGTATTACACTGTGATGAAAACCCGGAACATGTGGGCTGATTGAAGAGCTCATATAAAGACTAAGTATCGATCAGAATGAGTAGCTTCAAAGAAGGGCGAGGGACTTCTGTGGTGGTCCAGTGGCTAAGACTCTGTGCTCCCAATGCAGGGGGCCCGGGTTCTTGCCCCGGATCTGATAGAACTAGATCTGAACCCAAGTCTCCTGCACTGCAGGTGGATCCTTCACCATCTAAGCCACCAGGGAAACCTAGATTCCACAGGCTGCAGCTAAAGATTCTGCATACTGCAACAAAGACTGACGATCCCCCATGCTGCAACTAAGACTCAGCACAGTCAAATAAATAAATATTAAAAAAAAAAAAAAAGAAGGGTGAGCTGATAGGAAGGAAACCCTTGAGTAAATGAAAGACCTCTGTTCTCCACCCATCATCCGCTAGGCAGTGGGGCCCCCAGTAGTAGAGTTGAGCATTATGCAGTGGCTTTCCCACAAGTATAGCTCAGAATCCCCAGATGCCTTCTCTGGGATTGATTGTGCTTAGTATGTTCGAACTATTTTTAAAAAGTCAGATATGGGAAAGATGTTTTTAAAAGCAAGAAAGTAGCCACCCCTCAGGAGTCCGCAGCCTCTTTGTGTACCCCATGGCAGCGCCTTGGCCCACAGCACCTGGAGCCATTGAGATGCTGTTCTGTGCTTGCTTTCCTCAGACCCTTGTCCTTTGTATCTTGGCAGGATTTCCAATGAAAACTACGTTCCTCATGGGCTGAAGGTGGTGCAGCGCCACACCCAGGGCGGGCTGCGCTCCCTCATGCAGCTGGAGAGCCGCTGGCGGCAGCACTTCCTGGACTCCATGCAGCCCAGGCACCTGCCCCAGCAGTGGTCGGTGGACCACAACCATCAGAAGCTGCTCCGGAAATACGGGGAGGACCTTCCCATCAAGCTGTCATGATCACCGCCTCCCTTCCGGGTTAGGACGTCTGGGAAGCTGGAGCTGGGAGGTGCCAAGTCACCTCTTCCTGTTTTAATGTCATTGTCAAATTCTGGTGACACAACTCACAATACTAACCCGTCTTGATCATCCCAGGATGCTTCTGGTGGAGCAAGGCTGTTGCTTTCAGGGGTGCTCCCGGTTTTGAATTTCAGCTGGGCAGAGTGAGAATTCTCTATTCCGCCCTTTTCTGGACAAATGGGAACCTTGGCCTTCATATTTTTCCCCTCTCCCTGTAATGCTTTCCCTGTACAGGCGACACATGAAGGATTCTTCCTGAAGTGTCTTGTCAAGACTCTCAAGTTTTTAATATTTTTTCCTTCCCTGTCCAGCATGTTGGTTTATCTCAAACAGGACCTGTCAAGTATTTCAATCCCATCTGGTTAGGAGGGAGAAAAAAATAAAAGGTTCTTCTAGAGGTTGGAGAGGTGGAAAGGGGTTGGATTCATATTCCCAGTTCAGCCTCATGATTAGAAGTCCTTTGGCTTGATGCTGTGCTGGAGCTCACCTGGATGGGGATCCGGCCCAGCTGGGCTGCTTCGGTTTATTACACATCCTTGAAAATGCTCCCCTTTACTCGTTCAGGACCAAGGCAGCAGCTTCCTGCCATGTGTTTTCACCCTAGCCCTGGAGGGGATTCTCTTCTGGAAAGAGGTCTGGGTGGGCCACAGAGAAGCACACGTCTCCCTAGAGAATATGGATGATTTGCTCAGCTTCTGGCTGTTGCAATCCTCCTGCCCAGAACGTCAAGGTTTTTAGCGTAATCCCTTTCTGAGAGGAAGATTATCTCTTCTCAGAATCAGTATCTGGTCCCTTCAGTGTTCTGTGTTCCATCAGATTTGCAGTACTGACCTCTTTTAAGCTCTTGAATTCTCTCCCAGAGCCATTTGGTCAGGTTGCAGTAAGAGGATTTCTCCATCTCCCATCTTGCCTGGGACACTGGGGTTAATTAATCCGTGTTGATGTTCAAAACGGTGGTGTTTCTCATCTTTCTAAATGTGAGGCCACCACTTTGAGCATGAAATCAACTTATTAGTGATTAGTATCTTTTTTAAAGTATAAGGAAAACTTTCTTACCTTACAAGATTTTAACAAGCTTTAAAAAAAAATTTTTTATGGCCAGAATTCAACAGGAACTCTATTTTGGAACTGTGCCTAAGTTGGTGATGGCTGCTCTAACATTGATAAGTAAAACAACTTCTAAGCACAAAGTTCATGAATTGTAAATGTAAAACTTTTTGCTTTATAACTTTGTAAAATCAGTGAATACTCTTGGGGAAGGAGATCTTTATCCTATAGGTCCCTGCCATGTGGCAGCCCATGGTGTGTGCTAAGTCACTTCAGTCGTGTCCGACTCTGTGCGACCCTATGGACTGTGGCCTGCCAGGCACCTCTGACCGTGGGATTCTCCAAGCAAGAATGCTAGAGTGAGTTGCCATTCCTTTCTCCAGGGGATCTTCCCCACCGAGGAATCGACCCCACATCTCTTAGGTCTAACCTGCGTTGGCATGCAGGCTCTTTACTACTAGCCCCACGTGGGAAGCCCATGGTATGTATGCACAGACTCCCCTACCCCATCCCACCCCACCCCGCCTCCCACCCCCACCCCTAGCTTTGACCCCTGGACAGCAGCCCCACCACACATGCATATCTTGCATTTTTTTCCTCTTCCCTTCCCACTTGTCCTCAAATAGGTGTTTCTGGGGTCTAAATCAAAAAGTCTTGAAAACAAATAGTACCAGCTGCTTTGGGGGCCCTATGTTCCGCACACTAGGTTGTTATGGGGCTGTAACTGCGCTGGAGCCCGCAGCAGAGGACCGGGAAATGGATGGGCGGTCGTCGTAGTAGTCAGGCTTGCCACAAGGGGGCGCTTGTAGCTCTTGCTTTATATGCATTCTTGAGAAATAAACGGTGAGCTTCCGTCTATGGGATCGCACAGAGTCGGACTGAAGCGACTTAGCAGCAGCAGCAGCAGCAGAGAAATAAATGGCTTTTATACCCGGTCCTTGGACATAACTCACGACTTATGTTTCAGGTTGTGTATATCTGGTTTTGAGTCATTTTGATAAGTTTTATAAGAAAAACCTCTTTCTCTTAAGAGAGTAGGGCTCTTCCTTTCTCTTTCCCTGTATCCTCACACTGAGAGGTGAGAATTGTGTCCTAAGAGGTTGTTTAAGGAGCTGTGGTTGCTGCAGATAGAAGAAATGGGTTCTCCAGTAGAGCTCCCTGCAGAGCTTAATATCACAGAGCCAGCAGCCAAGATAGAGGAAAAATCTGGACTATGGCACACGCAATCTCTGTCCTTTTTAGAACACACGCTGTTTAGATTTGAATCTTTTCATTTTTTAAATCAGCCTTGGACTTTAGCAGCCTGTCCCTAAGACTGACAATTGCTATCTCAAATGAGTCATTTTAGGGTAGGCATATGTTAAAATAATTTTTTTTCTGATATAAAGGTTATGTGTATGCTTGTTAGAGATGAATCTAAAGAAAGAATGAAAATCCATCATCCCTCCGTGTAGAACAAACCTAATCTCTGCAGGTATGTTTATGAATTTCCTTTCAGTATTTAAAAATGCATATATTGTGTGTAGTATTTAAACAGGCTTGAGAGTCACACATATAGCTTGGTATCCTATTTTTCCTTCATTTAACATGGTATCATAAGTAATTTCTTATCTCTTTAAATCTTTGAAAGTAGATTTCCAGTAACCCTACCTTACTTTATTATCCATGCCCACACTGTTGAAATTTTTGGTTGCTTCGGATCTTTTGTTAATATCAATGATGTACGCGATGAACTTTTTTGTGTGTGAATCTTTGACTATAACTTTGCTAACTTATTTAGGTTAGAACCTTAGAAATTGGATTGCAAGGAGGGGGAGGCACGTTGCTGGAGTGAGTACAAATTGATATCCATTTTTAGGGGTTTCTGTGATGAGAATGTTTGCCTTTGACCCTTTCCCTCACATCCTAGGGCATTCGCTGCGTTTCCTCCTCTGTGAGCAGCAGTGAGTGGACTGTTTCACAGCAAAGGCCCCTCTGATGTGCCTGAACATTACGATTGCAGCCTCAGAGTCTTTTTTCTGCTTCCCTTTTGCTCCCATCCTTCCTTGCCTCATTCCTCCTTGCAGCAGTGATTTTTGGAAATACTGTTTGTTTTAAAAGAAAATTGTAAAAAAATTAATTAAAAATAAAAAATTTTATTTTAAAATAAAGGTTATGGCCTTTTTTTCCCCCCTGATAAACAAGCAATTACTGATTTGCCATCCTAAAGTGAACAAAGCATGATATTCAGGGATTTGCTTCCCTCTTAAAAGGGCAGCCATAAGTTACTTATTCTTATCCATGTCACAGACAGAGATCAGATGACAAAATGTGTTCTTTTGAAATAAAGCCATTTTAATCCCTCATTTTAGACTCTCAGGAGCCCAGCAGACAGAAAGAGCTTTTGTTCAGCTTCCTATTCTAATGTTTGGGGCCCTAACATTTGACTATTATTTAAATTCTTTGTTATCTTACCTCTCTGAGTTTTTCATTCATTCATCTATTTTTTTTTAATTCATTATGTCTTATCCTCTAAGAGGTACCATAGTTTCTCAGTTTACTAGTTTGCTAATTATTACGTATTTTAAAAAGATTCTTCTTTCTGGTCTCGTCTTTTCTCTTCTTTACTTGGTCATTTTTAGAGTACCTCATCCCTCAGGAATGCAGTTGAGAATCAGTTTTTCTTGGATGAGATAAACTATAAGAGGGTGTAAGAATTATTCTTGTATTGTTTTTGTTTAGTCACTAAATCATGTCTGATGTTTTTACCACCCCCCATAGACTATAGCCAGGGCTCCTTAGTTATTGCTAGTGGTAAAGAGCCTGCCTCCCAGTGCAGGAGACTTAAGAGATGTAGGTTCGATCCCTTGGTTGGGAAGATCCCCTGGAGGAGGGCATGGCAACCCACTCCAATATTCTTACCGGAAGAATCCCATGGACAGAGGAGTCTAGTAGACCACGGTCCATAGATGTCCAAGGAGTTGGACACGACTGAAGCAACTTAGCAAGCATGCATGGACTGTAGCCGTCCAGGCTCCTCTGTCCATGGGATTTCCCAGGCAAGAATACTGGAGTGTTTTGCCATTTCCTCCTCCAGGAGATATTCTCCACCAAGGGATCGAACCCACATCTCCTGCACCGGCAGGCGGATTCTTCAGCACTGAGACACCAGGGAAGCGCCAATTCTTGTATAGTTGACTCTTGATTGGATAATGTAAAAATTATACATAATCCTCAGAATACTTTTTTGGAACTGACTGACTCTTTTTAGGTATTCCCCAAGTTGCCCCCTCGTGCTGGAGCCAAATACCTTCCGTCTGTCCCCAGTCCTGGGGCAGTTTTGCATCAGGTGATGGAGCTGGACTGACATGCAACCAAATGGTCATTCCACTTGTTCAAAAGTACCTGTTCCACCCACTCTACCAGGGAGATGCCTTTGCCTGTGGCACCACGGTCCTTACTTAACTAGCAACATGTTATTTGGGAAAGTGGGAAGTACATTAGACCATTATTTCCTCCTCACTAGCCTTGTCTGTGTCCACCTTGGTTGTTGGCACCTCCAGTAACCAAATGAGCAATCCCGTGGGAGATAAGCAGGAGCTGACTTCCTGTGCATGGGAAGAGGGAATGTTGGAAGCCCTAGTCCACACTTACTCGGTGTTCCCTCTTCTAAGGCAGTTGCCTTAGAAGTACTTGTTGCCTTAGAAGGTCACTGTCTGACTGAGTGGAGATAGTTAATCTCATATTGTCCAGACCGAACTCAAGGCGCTTGCCCTCCTTGCAACTTCCTTATTTGCTTTTAATTCTTGAATTTTTCTCTCTTGCGTGATGGGTAGCCTATTGCCTTTCTGCCAGCATAAGCTTCAAGAGCCGCTAAGTTTACAGTCAGCATTATTATGAACGTGATGTGTGGTCCAGATATTCCCGAGTTGTTAGAGGCTACTTGCATGCTACACCTGCTTCCCAACTCCCTTCTCAGGCTGCAACATGCTGGGGCAGAGTTGGGATTCTGACTGCTCAGACCACCAGGGTATCTATTAAGTCCTGGATGAGAATCTGAAATTTGAGCTTAGTGAGCTGGTGGGGGTGAAAAGAAATAGGAGATTGAGACATGGGCAGTTTTAAAGAAGGTACGTTTATTTGGTTGGTGGGAGAGGATGGGAGCATAGTCCATGCACTTACCTTTTTTTTTTTTTAATATATATTTATTTTAATTGGAAGCTAATTACTTTGCAATATTGTATTGGTTTTGCCATACATCAACATGAATCCACCACAGGTGTACATGTGTTCCCCATCCTGAACCCCCCTTGTACCTCCCTCCCTGTACCATCCCTCTGGGTCATCCCAGTGCACCAGCCCCGAGCACCCTGTATTATGCATCGAACCTGGACTGGCGATTCGTTTCACATATGATATTATACGTGTTTCAATGCCATTCTCCCAAATCATCCCATCCTCACCCTCTCCTATAGAGTCCAAATGACTGTTCTATACATCTGTCTTTAGCTGTCTCGCGTACAGGGTTATCATTACCATCTTTGTAATTCTATATATATGCGTTACTATACTGTATTGGTGTTTTTCTTTCTGCCTTACTTCACTCTGTATAATAGGCTCCAGTTTCATCCACCTCATTAGAACTGATTCAGATGTATTCTTTTTTGGACTTACCTTTATAAGCAAAACTTCTTGTGGCTCAGCTGGTAAAGAATCCACCCGCAATGTGGGAGACCTCGGTTTGATCCCTGGGTTGGGAAGACTCCCTGGAGAAGGGAAAGGCTACCCACTCCAGTACTCCGCCATGGACTGTGTAGTCCATAGGGTTGCAAAGAGTCAGACACGACTGAGTGACTTTCACTTCACTTCAAACTCAATTGTATAATGTATTGGAGGATCAAGAGGCCTTGGTGATAGTGTCTGGTTCTGGCCATCAGCTATGTGTCTTTGGACCAATCGCTTAACTTTTCTGGATTCCTTTCTGTACTGATAAAACTAGGAGTTTGAACTAGATGTGCCGTAAGGGGCCTACTAGCGTGGCATTCTGTAATACATCCCACTGCTGTTTGATGTGCACTCTCCCATGAGTGTTGTTTACCTTCTGCTTGCTTTCACATTCTCATCCCACCCCAGCCCTGGGAATGTGGCTGTGCATGAAGGGAAGTGGGGTGAGGAAGCCAGGATGCCACGCTGTGTCCTCCCAGCCTGCTGACTAGGGCTGAGCCTCCTCCCTCCATCCGGAGCTCCACCTGGGGTCAAAATACTCTTCTCACCAGAGATGTACTCTGTGTGGCCTTAGGGAACGCACATTTCTATTTCCTTCACTATTTGACAGTAAAGAAGAGAAATCTTTATCTTCACTGTAAGGCTTAATAAGAAATCAGCATGGAGTAGAAATGAGGCATCTTTGCCAAGTGTTGTAAATGGGAGGATGTTGGGGAGGAAAAAACAAGGTTTCTCATTTAAAGATCAGAGATGTTGAAGCTGTGCCATAGAGAAAGAATTGAATAGAACTGGGCACTTGGAAAGGAAAACATTAAATCAGTAAGTTAATATTCTCTTTTTTTTTAATGCTGCCAGGACTACCTAAGAAAATTTGAGGGGTCCACTGTGTTAACACAGTGTTCTCCATCTGTGTGTCTTAAGATAATTGCCAGGGAGACTTGAGAAGTCTCTAGGACCTGCCTTTCTATAACGCTGACCCGCCTGGGCCTTTGTCCTGCTTTCCTTTCTGGCCACCAGCGAGACAGACACATGCAAAATGTAAAGATTATATTTTATAAGCTACCAAGAGACATTTTCCCCTCTGTGTATCCATTCTCTGTGACCTGGCAAAAGATACATATTCCAGTGCACCACTGTGCTTTGTTTCGGTCCCAAAGAGGTTATGGTGTATTGGCTTTGTGTTGCATAAATTTCTTTGTACCAAGTACGCTAAACTTGAAGCTCTTTTCACAATAATCATTTCAATGTAGACATGAGTCCCCTTTTTCTACCATATTGGGGTCATTTTGTTGTTGTTCTGGATCAATGACCAGATTGCCAAAAAGGAGGCTAAAGTATGTATCTCTCCCCTTTCCTAAAATGTAGACATCTTTTGTTATATCTCAGGCTTCCCTGATAGCTCAGCTGGTAAAGAATCCACATGGGAGAGAATCCCCAATGGGGGAGACCTGGGTTCGATCCCTGAGTTGGGAAGATCCCCTGGAGAAGGGATAGGCTACCCACTCCAGTGTTCAGGCCTGGAGAATTCCATGGACAGTCCATGGGGTTGCAAAGAGTCAGACATGACTGAGTGACTTTCACTTCACTTTGCTATATCTCATAGCGCCAACTGGAGCCCCAGTCAGTTGGCTCAGTTCCTTTCTAATCAAGATCTGTATGTTTGGCCCTGGAGGTTTGGTCAGCCTGAGCTGTAGCCCATATGGCTTCCTCTGAGTTCTTGGATACAATGAGCAAGACTAAAGTTGGCTCCGAAAAGGAACAGAAGATGACTTGGGGTTAGTTTTTCTTTTTTAAACGTTATACAAGTGCAGAGAGTTGGCTGCCATCCCCCTCTCAAACCATCAGCAGAGCCTGACCTTGGCCAAGCTTTTGCCTCATTCTCTTGGCATTTTAGCATCGAGTTGCGTTTCAGCCATGGAATGCTTAACCAAAAGCACATGCTCTCTTGGTAGCTTCCAAGGAGCAAATTTTTGCAGAAAGTCCACATCATGTTGTTTTCTCAAAACAACTGTTTTCTCTGAACCACCAACCCAATAAACCCCCAAATGGTGATTCTTTGGTTTATTTGTACACAAGGGCTGAAATTTTTGCTGCTGTTAATAATACTTTATTGGAGTGCAATATAGTGAAAATACAATAAAGTGTACAAATCTTACAAGTACAGCTCGGTGAATTTTGACAAACATATATATATATACCTATGTCATTAGGAGACTTCCCTGGTGGCTTAGTGGTAAAAAAATCCACGTCAATGCAGGAGACATGGATTTGATCCTAAGCCGAGGAGATCCCCTGGAGAAGGAAATGTCAACCCACTCCAGTATTCCTGCCTAAGAAATTCCATGAACAGAGAGGAGCCTGGTGGGCTCTAGTCCCTGGGGTCAAACATAGCGACTAATTCATGTAATTGTGAAGGGCTAGAGTTTTTTGTATTACATGAAATATACATCCTGATGATGTACAGCTTGAGGTTGGGAGGTTGTACATTCAGGTAGCTGAGCAGAGTAGTGAAACACAGCAAATCCAAGTCAAAATGTGATGACATTTGGTGGTCTGAGTCCAGGCAGTTTGGAGTTTTTTGTCACTCTCAGGGGAACTGGGTACAGCAAAGCTTCGTGATGTTTGTTTTTAACAAGTTGCTTTTAAGAATAATACATGCACGTAGGACAAAATTTGTTTTTAAACATATAATGAAAAGGAACCTCCTCCCCAGTCCTTCCCTTCCTGACCGTAACCACTGTTGTGCATCCTTCAGAGGGGCAGAAATGGAATGCGAATGTGTGGGGGTTTGCTTTTAAGTCTTAGGTTTCTTCTTTGCTAAGTAAAAATGTCTCTGACCTTCTCCTCATACTCTAAGCTCTAGTCTTCTAGGCTCTGGTCTAGGGCACTTGTATAGAAATCTGGATCCTGTAGCCTCAGTAGAACCAACCTATTTGTCTTACACTATACAAAGTTCATACTCTGGATCTGTCATCTGGCTCCGAAGTCCATGTTTCTTATAGGATCGGCCATGAGTTGATATGTGTCTAAGCTGGGTTTTTTTACATTAGGCTTTCTACTTCTTTTAATATATATTTTAAATTTCTGTAATAAATTTTTTTTTAATGTCTTATTTCTTCAGCAGTAACTCCTGCAACACACTTATCTACTTAGGTTTTGAGTTTGTTTTAAAGTAATGTTTCACTGCAACTTAAAAGGAAACTGTAGATGGATCTCTAGGCAGCCCCCCTCACCCCATCCCCTCCCCCACAACCGCCATGACCACCCAAATCGACATTTAAAATTCCAAAGTTATGAACATGAACCAGGATGATTATTCACCTTCAAAAGCCATCCTTCTTTTTAAACATAGGGCTGACCTCAAGTTTATTTTGAAAAGCCAGCTCCTGTGGCAAGCAAAATTTAGTGTGCCTTGTACACTAAGTTTCTCAAGAATGTAAATCTTATGCAGAGCAGAGGACTTATATTCAGCCTTGAAAAGTATTTTACACAATATAATGGGCTCCAGAGCCAGGGAAGGAAGAACCTCTCAGACCCACCCTCTCGGCAAGGGAGAAAACAAAGTCTGCATGGATGGCTTTCCTTGGCCACCACTCCTAGCCACTTCTAATTTTGTACCCTCTGTGCCAGGTGGATGAGGAGTCGGATCATCTCCAGGTCAGAGCTTTCCAAAGATGCACAGGTTTTTCCCATTCAAGTCCCATATGGTTTCCCCAGGGCCATTTTATCCTTGATGTCCTTTCACATTCTCTACTTTGTCTCTCTGTAATCCAATCCACCCCAGGCCCCTCCAGTCACTGTTAAGTATATTCCCACGGGTCAGGGAGCTCTCTTGGAGCATCCCTTTAGAGCAGCTGTCCATTTGAGCAGCATCTGCTTTCCAACTAGCTTGAAGACAGAATGAAGGACGTGGTCGAGTCTTTCCCAGTGAGAAGCAGATGACACCGGTAACCTTCGGGACTGCTGTCAGGATGCTGCGCACGTTGAGTGGCCCCGCAACTCGCAAGGCAGGTGATTTCCAGAAAGGGCAAGCGGGTCTTCAGCTCTGTGGCCCATGCAGGGTCCTAAGGCTGGAATGGTTCCCTGAGCCTCTGGCTCCAGCCCTTTCTGGGCAGGGAGACAGAACGAGGCAAAATGCCTGGTGTGTTTTTAAATAGATTCGGCTCACTGCAGCCAACAAGCCCGACAGCTCTTGGAGGTGAGTGACCCTTCCTGAGAGATTTCTGTTGCGCCATTCCTCGGCCTCCATCCCCACCCCTCCTGCTTCTCCCTTCTGACCTCACTCCCCTTCTCTCTGGACGGTTTCTTTTCAGGCCCTTCTGGTTTTCGGATTTATCACACTTTTGTTGGTTTTCGCTCTCTGCCTTTTCTTTCCCCGAGGCTGCTTTTCCTCACGTCCTGTATCTTCTCATCTCTCCCAAGAGTGCATCTCCATTCGCGGCTCCTTGTCTGTCTCTGCATCTCAATCGTCCTCCTGGCCTCACTTTACTTACCCTGGAAAGAAAGAAAGGAGGCTTGGAGGAACCTACCTTGAGCAACCCCACGTGGTGGGGCAGGTAGCAGCCTTCCTCTTGGGAAACGGCCCTTAGCCGTGGCAGCTGTTGCTGGGAAGAGTGGCAGTGCAGTAGGCAAGCTGGAGGAGGAGGAGATGGACAGGAGGGGTGGAGGGCCCAGGTCCCAATGAAGGGGACAGTCAGAAGAGGAGGTAAAGAGGAAGGCCGGGTGGATGCCATAAGGAGGAGCTGGGGTGCGGGGCTGGGAAACCAGGGACGTGGGACCACAGCCCAGCTCTGCCCAGCGGAGGCGGGCAGTGTGGGGAGAAGAAGGCGCCTTAGAGACCCTTTCTCGCCACTCATCTCGGGCCCTTTTGTTCTTTTTCTTTCATGTTTCTGTCTTCCTGTTGTATTAGCAGCAGAAAACACCATACCACAAAGGGCCGTCTGTCTTTGAAAGGGAATGGCCAGATCTGGTGGATTGAAGGCTGGATGCACTTCCCTCTCTGCTGAATTCGTAGGTCCCTCTGCCTCTGTCTGGCTGCTGGAGTCATCAGGGCTGGCCCTTGAATGGAGGTCCTGTACCAGCTCTGACAGCCCAGCCGGAGAGCCACCAGCAAGGGCAGCCGGAAGCACTGTGCATCCGCAGACCCCCTCCAGGCGCCTGGGGAGCTGGGCTGTTGGCCAGCGAGGGCCTGGGCTGAGGAGTGGCTTCCAGAGGCTGACGCCAGCCCCACCAGGGGCTCCTCCTCCCCAGCTAGGAGCTGAGCTGCAGAGGGGCCCACGGTAGAAGAAAGAGAAAGGAAAAACACTCCTGCTTTAAAAAAGTTTTACACTGAAGAGGTGATGAGTGCGTGTGGCAAAACATCCCAAAGGTATAAAACAATGAATATATAGTGAAATCTCCCACTCCTGTTCACCTCAAGGTCCCCTCCTCAGAGGTATCCCTGGATGTAACAATCTCTTGCACATTCTTCCAATATCTCCTTTTTAGGTCTCTATATCCTGGAAATTTTCAGATTCTTCAGGCAATGGACCATCTGCAATTGTTTGGATGCATATGTATATATGTAATATGTGCCAGGGGACCCAGTGATAATGAAGAAAATTGCATCTCAGTTCATTGCCAATAATTCTTGCTGGAGCACAGAATGGTTTTAAAACATTAAAATAAGTAAACAGAATAATAAGATGCTAGCACTAGAAAGGACGTGCTGAGTCTTATTGTACCAAACCCCTCATTTTAAACATGAGAAAGAAGTTCAGATAAGTGACTTTTCCAGGGTCACCAAGCTGGCTTATGGTACAACCAGGACTAAAACCCCAGCTCCTCGCCTCCTAATCATTCCAAGTGTCCAAGAACATACTAGATGCTCTGTCTGTAGGTAAGGGCCTTCAGAAAGATAAGTGATGAAATGGAAAGGCAGGCAAATGCTTGGACATGGGTTTAGAAACTTCCTTTGGACACAAATATAGTGAAAGAAATCAGTAATTCCAGGAAAGATGTGAAGTTGAAGACCTGAAAAATAGCATGTGTGCACACACACACACACACACGCAGAGACATTGGCAGCAGACGGAAGATGAAGGCCTATAAAGTCTATTGTCTGGCTCTCCTGCCAAGCCCAGCAGAGACCGTGAGAAGCGGCATGACCCTCTGCTGAGGAATGTACATCCCTGGATCCACTGTCGCTGGGCTGGAGGCATGGGCAGGCATTTTTGGTTGGGCAGGAGGCAAAAATCACTTTGGACGTGAGTAAGAGGACAATCTGTGCAGGAACCTGGGGTCAGGGATGCCAAGTGACAGAGGAAACTGGGTCTGGCCAGGCCATCATGGAGCCCTGTCTCCACTGGCTCCAGGAGTACTGGCAGCCCCAACGGCTTATACCACCTACCAGGCCGAAACACCCTACAATTTATGTACTGACAAAATAGCATCATAAGTTTAAAAAATTCTCTCTGCTTTGATATCAGCTCCAGACACTGTGAACAATTTCAGTGTCCAAGCCAGATTGATGGGCCCTTTGATGGCTTCAGAGGGTGGCTCCAGTGAGCGGGGACATGTATGACTGTAAACATTGGCTGTAAAAACCCTCAATTGCTTTGAAATGGTAAATCTGCAGGCAGTGTGGATCTGATGTCATATGCCTCCTGCATTAACAGCTTTTTCTTCCTGTTCAATTATTTTGGCTGGTAAGGGAATGGAAATTACACTTCAAAATATATCGACGGGTATTTTCAGCCTGCTGAAAGCTTCAAAATATATACCAATCCTGGGAACATTCCCTTAATTTCCACTTCCTAGTTCTCAAGGAAAATGGAGGTTTCAATTATAGGCACCATTGCTGCTGCTGCTGCTGCCTCAATCGTGTCCGACTCTGTGTGACCCCATAGATGGCAGCCCACCAGGCTCTCCCATCCCTGGGATTCTCCAGGCAAGAACACTGGAGTGGGTTGCCATTTCCTTCTCCAATGCATGAAAGTGAAAAGTGAAAGTGAAGGTGCTCAGTGGTGTCTGACTCCGTGTGACCCCATAGACGGCAGCCCACCAGGCTCCCGTCCATGGGATTTTCCAGGCAAGAGTACTAGAGTAGGGTGCCATTGCCTTCTCCGATAGGCACCATTAGATGGAAGGAAATGCAGGACTAAGACCTCTTTTCAATTCAGATGCTCTCTGGTCTTATCACTGACCTGTATATGAGCCCAAATTTGTTCCAGACCTAGGTGGAAAGGTCTGTCCTAACATGTACCAAAGGATGAGGTCCTTGACAAAAAGATGAGTATTTCTAAGAACCTGAGTCCAGGGCCTTGAAACAGGGCATCTGACAGGAGAAAAAGCTAATTCTGTCTCTGTCTTCACACGAGGGATCCAGAGGTCCTCATTTCTGGTGTACACACCATCTCCCCTGTCACTAGGTGCTGGGTACAGGTAGCCTCCCAGCTGTTTCTGCCCCAGTTGTGTTATGGTTTTCTCTGCCTAACTGACCTCTTCCACTCTTCTCCTGAGCACCAGACCTGGATTTAAAACTCCCTTCCTGGGTGGATCACAGAGAACTCAAGTTCAGTAGAACATGTCTCCTAAATCTGCTCCTTCTCCTGTGCTCTTATTTCAGTTAGTGGTTACCTTAAACCAAAGCAATTGTCTCCTACCAAGAAATGGACATGTTATCCTCAAATTGTTTCTCTCACCTCTGCCTCTAACTGGTCACCAAATCCTGTGAGTCTACCTTCCTTCTCTTCTGCTCCAGTGTTTCTGCCCTAATCCAGCCCACAGCATTGCTTGCTTGGACTATTGCAATGTCATTGTGATCCCCTGCCACTGGTCTTCCGCCTCATCACTAAAACTAATAACTGGTCATGTCATTCCCTATTAAAAAGTCTTGGGTGGTTCTTCATGGCTTTCCAGAATAAGTCCAATCTACTTACAAAAGCACACAAGATGCCTGTTAACTGGCCCATCTATCTCTCTAACCTGGTTACCATCACTATCCCCTTGCCCATACACACTAAACAACCGGCTACTATCTTCCCCACCTGCTTACCCTTTAAATGACTCAGCTCTCAGATGACTTCTTCCATATGATGAAGGCCCCTTTGTGCTTGTATGGAGTCTATTATACCACGTGGTGACCATTTGTGCCTATTGCCCTATTATCGGTGACTGGGCTCCTCAGGAGCTGGAATCAGCCTTTGTTCATGCTTGTATTCCTGGAACCTAGAAGTGCTTGGCATGGTAGGTGTGCAAGAAGGAAGGGGAAGGGACTTCCCTGGTGATGCAGTGGCTAAAGAGACTCCACACTCCCAATGCAGGAGGCCTGGGTTCCATTCCCGGTCGGGAAACTAGATCCCACATGTTGCAACTAAGAATTCGCATGCCACAACTAAAGACCTGGCACAGCCAAACAAATAAATACCATTTTTAAATTGAAAAAAAAAAAAAAGAAAGGCTGGAAATAACCAGCCTAATGGGCAAACGGGCATTGGCTTACTATTAGAGTGGTCTCAGTGACATTTTAATAGGACAGAATGAGGAGCAGCAGCAGATTGCCACCCTAGATATTCATTCATTCACTCATTGCACAGATACTTAGTGAGAGCTGCCACAATGCCCAACGCTATGCTAGACACTGGAGATACACAAAAGAAGACTGCCAGGCCCTGCTCAGAGGAACGCTCATTCAAAGGCAAGAGAGAGGCATGGAACAGGCAGTGGCCTGACATTTAGGGCCATCTGGTCCTCTCTGAGGACCTGTGCCGCTCAGATCCTCAGAGGCTGAGGAGGAGGGGACAGGGCAAAGGAGACAGGCAGTGAGATGGGGAGGTCACGGAGGGCTTGCAAAGGGCTTTGCCTCCGGGACCAATCCTGCTGACTAGCTGGCTTTATTTATGCACTTCTCCTTTGAAGGAATTCCTTGCTGTTAAGAAAAAGCGTTTTGACACATTTCTAATTAGCCCTCAGACTCTGCAGTCCTGTTATTCCCTAATGTAGCAGCTGGGTCATCTCATGATCAGTAATAATGTTTGTAGTTCCTGCAGTTCTTCACCAAAATCAAGGTCATTCCTCCCCTGACTTCTGGTGGGACCATAGAGGAGTTTCTCACCCCATCATCTGGAGCAGCGGGGCTTAGTGCCTGGCCCTGTGGTTGGGGGGCAGACAGCTGCTGCTGCGGAAGCCCTGTGAGGATGCCTGGCTTACTCACTACACCAGCCCACACTGACCCAGGTGGGTCAATGCCCTTTGGGCTCTAGTCCTGCATGGTCTCTCAGGCCCTCGATTTAACAGAGAAGCGCCGAGTACCCTGCTCCCCATCTTCTTCACCCCTTTCTTCCACCAACAAATGCTCAGCAAGCATACACTGTACACCAACGACCGGGGAGACAGGTGAACAAAACATACAAGAACCCCTGCCCTCAGGGAGCTTCCACTCCAGTGGCAGAAACTGATATAAAAAGCCATGTTCTGAGGCAAATAGAATGTACTGTGTGCTCAGTCATGTCCAACTCTTTGCAACCCCGTGGACTGAAGCCCACCAGGCTCCCCTGTCCATGGAATTCTCCAGGCAAGAATACTGTAGTGGGTTGCCATTTCCTCCTCCAGTCAAACAGAATCATCACCGATAAAGAACTCTTCGAGAACTCCCTTGGTGGTCCAGTAGTTGAGAGTCCATCAACTACCCGTGTCTCAGCAGGGGACACGGGTTTGATCCCTGGTCCGGGAAGATTCTACATTCTGTAGAGCATCTAGCATCTGCAGAGCATCTAGGCCCATGGGCTGCAACTACTGAGGCCGGCGCACCTAGAGCCCATGCTCCACAACAAGAGGGGCCCCCGTAATGAGAAGCCCACGCACTGAAACTAGAGAGTGCCCCCGCTCCCTGCAACTAGAGAGAGCCCATGTGAAGCAGGGATGACCCCATGCAGCCCAAACTAAAAAAATAAAAATAATAAAAAAAAAACAACACTTTTGTTCCTTCAAAGAGCCAGGTCCCCTCCTTGATCTATAATGGCTTATAGAAACCTAACTTATAAATAAACTTTCCTCAGACAAGTTGGTATGTTAAGTGGGGACAGCGGGCAGTGGGTAGTGTCTGTGCCACCTGATGGCTGGGTGACCTCTGCCGGCCTCAGTCTCTCCATCTGTGAGATGGAGAGTGTTGTGCCTTCCTCACAGGGTCATCGAGAACATTCTGAGATCGGGTTATCAGCACAGTGCCTGTTTCACGGTAACATGCCTTCTGTTCATCATCTCTGCCTCCTCTTTCCTGCTTAGAGCAGACACGGGAGTCTAGTCAGTTCCCTGATTCACCCTCCTTCTGGGCCCCTGCTGCAGCTACAGGTAGGGCAAGAGGCTTCGGAGGTGACCCAGCGTCTCTAGGGAATGGCTGTGCCGGCAAGAACGGACAACTGCAGAGGCTGGGGCCCCACGCTGCCTCTCCCCTCCCCTCCATCCAGCCCGCTGAGCAGAGGGCCTGGAAGAGGCAGTCACGTACTTTTAGGGCAGGACAGTCATCCTTGTGAGGCCTTGAAAAGGCCTGCCCGGGATCTGTTCTTTGCCGCCCTGGTGAGCAGTCCCCTGCATGTGCCTGGCAGGCCCTTCCAGAGTCCCCTCACTCCGGCAGCCAGCAGCAGGGCCTGTGAGGATGGGACTTCAGAGGCCCAGTGGTTCCCAACCACTGGATGTTACTTGGTTCACCTCATCTGACCCTTTCCAACAATGCTACAAGTTAAGGGCTGTCACTGCCCCATTTTCCAGTTGAGGAAACCATGGCTAAGAGAGGGAGTAAGAATTTGCCCAAACCACTCTCACATGTGACAGGACCAGCACTTGAATTCACGTTGTCGAACTCCAGAGCTAGGGTCACACTGACCTATATCCTTTCTGCCCTCTGTTACTGCCCGCCCCTGCCTCAAATCCACGCATCAAATTCACAGGGGCAGGCAGTTCCCTGGGACCTCTTGGAATGCCAGGAGCATGCGGCACTTTGCCCAGCTTACATGAGTACTGGCTTCAGCACTTTTAAAGAGAAGGGGACAGTGTCCAAGAGGGATGTCACAAGAGAAACAATGCCCAAGGAACTGCAAGTCCAAAATGGCACAGCTGGAGTCCAGAATGGATGACCTGGAGGTCATCTCTCTACATCCCTTTTTTTCCAGAAAAGAAAATGGAGGCCCAGAGCACGAAGAGAGGTCCCTGCACACAGGACTTCCGACCACCCTGCAAACTCCCCAGTGGCCTCAGAAGCCAGGCACTGGTGCCCAGACACTGGTATAGAAAATGGGACTGAACCCAGCCCCTCTGCCCACCTGTTGTGTGACTCTCTGCAACTGAGAGCTTCCCTGAGCCATCTGCAGTTTTCAGGGGCTTTGGAGATAATGTGTGTGAGATCCTGGCCCGGCAGCTGGCACCTGCTAGGAACTCAGCGAACTCTAGCTATTATTATCACCGTTGTTGGTTTCGAAGTTCACTGATGTTAGGCACCACTAAGTCTCTCAGGCGTTGCTTTGCTTCTACGGTTCTGCGGAGTCATTCCTAGCTAGGCCCAGAGAGGGAACGATGCTCCCAGTCATCGCTGAACGCTGCAATCCATCTCAGGGAGGGCTGAGCCTCAGCTCTGTGTCTATTTGGGATTAGAATCTGGAAGAATGACCATGCACTGTAGCCACGGTGGCAGCTGCGAGTTCCCAACACTTCCAGTGTGCCTGTGACTAATGACTCATCACTCAACGTCTGTCTATATCCAATTTCTGGGGGTCAAATGAGTGTGAAATCACTTGTCCCCACCCCTAACCCCCAAGGGAAGTTCCTTGTGCTTATTTTTAAAGAGGGGCTGCCTGTGAAGTCTGACACCCCCCCAGAGAGGCTACATTCCTATGATTTTTTTTTTCTTTTTTTGATGAGGAGTGAGTGGGGACCAACCTAGACAGCATATTAAAAGCAGAGACATTACTTTGCCAACAAAGGTCTGTCTAGTCAAGGCTATGGTTTTTCCAGTAGTCATGTGTGGATGTGAGAGTTGGACTACAAAGAAAGCTGAGCACCAAAGAATTGATGCTTTTGAACTATGGTGCTGGAGAAGACTCTTAGAGTTCCTTGGACTGCAAGGAGATCCAACCATCCATCCTAAAGGAAATCAGTCCTGAATATTCATTGGAAGGACTGATGTTGAAGCTGAAACTCCAGTACTTTGGCCACCTGGTGCGAAGAGCTGACTCATTTGAAAAGACCCTGATGCTGGGAAAGATTGAAGGCAGGAGGAGAAGGGGACAACAGAGAATGAGATGGTTGGATGGTATCACCAACTCAATTGGGCATGAGTTTGAGTAAGCACCAGGAGGTTGGTGATGGACAGGGAGGCCTGGTGTGCTGCAGTCCATGGGGTCACAAAGAGTCAAACACGACTGAGCAACTGAACTGAACTGAGTGGGGAAGTTTGTCTTCGGGACAGAGTTACCAGGCAGTGACAATATGGGGCAGATGTATGGCATCCTCCCCACTGAGCCCTGGGGAATAAGGGGTGAGACTTGCAGAAATCCTGACAAATTCCAGATCCTCCTTCCCTCCCTCTCCTCATGGAGCCCTCCTTCTGGAGCCATCAGAAACCCATCAGCCTGATTTTGGTTTGGCCTGATCCAGCTTCATCCCCCATGCTGAAGGGTGCTGATGGGATGTCTTTGGATTCCACATCCTCTCACCCAGTTCTTCATGACCCAAGGCAACTAGACAAGCAAAGACCAGGCTGATGGAGGGAGCAGCCTATAGCAACAGAGGGCCGTTCTCCGAGTCTTCCCATCTGGCTGACCTGAGAGCCTGGATGGAGGTGGGGACAGCAGGATGGCAGTTCCCTTACATTTTTTCATTGTCTGGAGATGCCTGTGGGGCCTGATTGCAAAGGAGCAAGGTCTCCCTGGCTTCCCAGAGAGAACATGACCCCTGGATCTGCCCCATGATTCCTGCAGAAACCAGAGAGTGGCTGGATAGTGGTTTTCTTGGTCTGTGGAAATGAGTCCTTGTCCCTGTTGCAGTCTAATTAAACTCTCCAGGCAAGGCAGACGGGGAACAGCAAGGCTGGCAGGTATCCCCCCACCTTCTCCTACTGCTCCTGTTACCATCTCCTCCTGCCTCAGATTCCCTGCTACTCTTACAGAGCTCTTGGTGAGATCCTTTTTTGTCCATGACCCTTCTTAGGGTCACATTCTTGGTAGGGTCATTTTTGGATTTGTCCTCGTGGTGAGACTTCAGAGTGAGGAAAGGATATTGCAGTTATAATGATGACTTTTCTGCAGCCAGAAAACCCACTCAGGTTTTCTTCCTTCAATTTACTTCACTCCAATGGAAATGTATGGAGCGTCTACTACATGCACATTTCAGTCCTGCTGCTGGAGAAACAGGGAAGGAGGGGTGCTGATGGAGGTGGTAGGATAAAGTATGAGCTGTGACCTCACCATCTGCCAGCTTCATTTAGAGGCCAGGACCCGAGGTGGTCTTTCAGACCAGCCATTGTCCAGGAGCACCAGCAGGACACAAACTCCTTGACAACCCTGCCTCTCACATGCAAGGGCCTCCTAGGTCCAGACTCCCTCAGCCTGCCCAACCTCAACTCCCACCCAGAACTTTCCAGATCCTGGTGCCCAGCACCGCCAGGTATCTCTTCTTTGAAAACATCAAGTACTTTCATCCTCTGGACCTTTGCTCAGGTTGTTCATGGAGCTCACAACCTGCCCTGTCCTCCCCTTTCCTACCTCTTAAGACTTTATTCGAAGAATTTATTCGCTTTCTTTGAGAAGCCTTTCCTTAAGACTGCCTTGCGGTACAGTATTTCTTCCTCTGTGACCTCTGCTTGGTTAATTAATTTAATATCTATTCCCTGAATGTCTGTTTCATGCCTTATCCTGGTCTCCTAGAACTTAGCCCACCTTGCTTTCTGCTCGGAAGTGAGAGTAGTTCACATACAGCCAGGGCAGAATCTCACTGGTTTCTGTGTCCGTGTCTTTCAGCACCGTGTTTTGAACTTTGCTCTAAGTGTCAGACGGAGAGGTGGTTTCTAGACTGGGCTCTGCCACTAATTAGTCGTGTGGCCTCGGGCGAATCTTCCAGCCTCTCTGGCCTCCTCCCTTCTTCCTGATGTAACGGTGATGACGATACCCCAGAGTTGTCCAGAGGACAACGAGGCGGGGTGGAGGGAAGCATCGTGAACGCTGGGAGCCCCAGGCCAACGGAAGAGGTGAGGTGGTTGTACCCATAATCTCCTTTCACTGGCTGCGTCTCTTCCCCTTCGCTCTCTTCGAATGTCAAGTGCACCGGCTTCCAATCCCTCCTCGGGGCGGGCCCTCTGGCGGCTCGGCATCCTAGGCTGCGGAGGATCCCGGTGCAAACTCCAGACTCTTCGCACCCAGCTGCCCCTTCCCAAGGACTCGCCGAACACACCTTAAACCCTGTTCAGAGCGCAGCCCCAGAACTGCAGCTCCGCGGCGCGGGCTCCGGCCGGGGTCGCGCATCTCCAGCCGGTGACTCAGGGCCGCTCGGTCCGGGAGTGGGTGGAGGTAGGCGGGACAGACCCGGGCCGCGCGGGGGCAGGCGCCGTGAGCTCGGTCGCGGAGCAGTTAGAGTCGAGACTGGCTCTGGCCCGTCGCCATTCCGCCGCGGGCGTCTGCCTTGCCGGGCCTTCCTCCTGCGCCGCTTCGCATCCGCTGCGCTCCTTTCCCGGGGCGCAGCGGCCCGGCAACCCTCCGGGGCTGGAGCGCTGGGCGGGCTCTGCGAGCGAATGAATGGGCGCCCGGGGGAGGCGCGCGCCTGGGGCTGAAGGGCATTAGGACCGTGAGGATTGCTCCGCGCTCCTGTCTCTCCCTATCACCCCCCCCCCCCAACCTCTCTCCTTTTTCTGCTCTGCAGGACCGAGCAGCCCCGCGCGAGCGAAAACAAACAGCTGGGGCTGAGAGTGCCCCCGCCCCGGCTCCGAGAGCACGCCGGCCCGGGCCCCTACTCCGGGCGTCCGCCCGCCCACCATGAGGAAGATCCGCGCCAATGCCATCGCCATTCTGACCGTAGCCTGGATCCTGGGCACTTTCTACTACTTATGGCAGGACAACCGAGCCCACGCAGCATCCTCCGGCGGCCGGGGCGCAAAGAGGGCGGGCGGGAGGCCAGAGCAGCTCCGAGAGGACCGCACCATCCCGCTCATTGTGAGTACGCGCTGCGCTTGGGGTGGGCGGCTGGGGAGCAGCGGCGCGCGTCCTAGCCCCGCGCGGCTGCAGAGGGCGCGGGGCCGGGCCCGGGGCTGCGTGCCCGCCGCGCTCCGCCGGCTTTGTATACGTTGGAGCATTCCTGTCCGTTGTTATGGCAACCTCTGTCGGGCTAGCGGGGCCAGGGCGCAAGGATGGAGGGAGGGTGACAGCGGGTGGGGGCTGGGAGAAAGTACTGCAAGTTTGGTGGGCCCGGCGTGCGCGCGCGACTGGGAACGTGGCGGCGCTCTCGGCACTGCGCCGCGGGGCCGGGAGCGCAGGGGCAGGGGGTTGGGGGTTAGGGGTTACCCCCGCCTCACCCGTCAGCGGAGGCAGCTGGACCTTGCGCATCGCGAGCGGGCAGTGGGAACCGCACGCTGCTAAGCGCGTGGGTGGCCGTGCTCTCCCCCTAGTCTCTTGGGGTCAAAGGACGTGGATTGGGGACGCTGGGTGAGGCACGGTCGCTAGGGGCTGTGCTGGACTTCGAGCCCCCTTCTCAGACCCGGTCAACTTGAACCTTGTCATGAGGACTCCCTACGACTACCCCCAGGGTTCTCTGGATCGGAGAAAGGTCTCGTCCTGAAGGCGTCCCTCGCCCCAACACCAGTCCATCACCACGGGTGAACTAGCAGTGTCTGCGGCCGGCCCCGCGACGTCAGTGCGAATGGCGGGGCATGGCTGGGGCGTCGATGGAGGTGCAGGGGTGTCCTCCCGACGCTGGGGGCCTGGACTGGGGCATGCCTATCACCGCCTCCTCCTAGGCCCCGGGTGACAGCTGTGTGTGGCAGGGGCACCTGTTGAGACGGGCGTTTCCGGGACCCGCGAGAGGCGCGCTCGGGCGGGCCGCGTCCTTCGGATGGGGGCGGATGGTGGGCGAGACCCTTAGGCGACCCTCGGATCTGGGCGGAGGGGCGGGGCCGCCTGGGGGAGCGGAGTGTGGGGAGTGCAGCAGCGTGGCCATTCTGAAAGGCCTAGCCTTGAGGAGCCCCCCTGGGAGGCGCAGGGTCAGGAGGGCGAAGGCTTGTGCGGAGGAGAATCTGAGGTCTTCGTGCCAAGGCAGCTGAACCCCAGGAAAACCGAGTGTTGTCTGTAGGGAGGTTGTCGTTGTGTGGAAGGGCTCTCGTGTTCCCATCCTGTCCCAGATTACGTGTCTTGTTACCTACCAGGAAAGAAGTAGCTATCCCTTGCAAAAGAGCATTTCCAGGCTGTGCCTGAGGAGACCTTGGGGTCCGTGGGTTTTCCCCCAGCCCCACTCTCCCATGCCCAGCTCCCGCTCTGGTCGAACTCCCTGGGACTGCGCCCTGATTGTGAAACTCTCTGCTCTGGGCTGAGGGTCCTTGCCGCTAGCACCCTGTTTCCAAAGCACTTGTGGACGTTTGGACAGACAGGCTGATGAGGCAAAAAGCCTCCTGGGTCAAGATCCTGGAGAGTTGGGATCTGGGTGGACAGACAGATCAGAGTCAGAACTGGGCAAAGCAGGAGCGGCCCCTGACTGACCCCGGGGGAGCTTCCACAGCAAGGACTCATCCAAGCTGCCACGTTCCTGCTCTCCAAGAGGGCCAGCTCTGGTCCAGGGTAGGCGGGCCTGGAGTGGCAAGGGAGACGCCGACTGCCCAAATGTTCTGTCCTCCTCTGTGGTGACGTGATGGGAGGAGGGTCTCAGCTCTGGGAGGAGGGGAGGGGATGAGGGGGAATGGAAGGGAAGAGCACAGGGAAGCTAACTGCTGCTCAGAGCTCCAGGCTGGTCTCATCACAGGTGCCTGCTTCAAAATCCGGCCAGGCCACTCAGACTGAGAGCCGGGAGGGTGCTGGGGGCTTGGGGGGACGCTGCTGAATGTGAGTGGCCCTCATTTTGAGGGGGTGGAAATTGGAGGTCATGGGGGTTGCAGTGAATGTCCTCTCCTTGTTCCCTTGCGGTTGGACTTGCAGCAGATTAGAAGAGGGCTGTGAACTGGAAGCTGGGTTTCAAGTATGAATAAGAATCAGGGAGCCAGGAATGGAGGTGCAGGAAGAGAGGAAGAGTGAAAGTTCCTCACAGTGAGCCTCAGAGCCTTCTCTGGTCACTCCAGGCATAGCCCGCTCCCTCGCTGTTCTTAGGCTTTAAGCCCAGGATGTCTGTTCCCTGGATGTTGATCCCCAGTCACACCCTGCCTTTGACACAGCCTTGCATTCCCATCTTCTGGGGTATTTCACTTCATTGGGATTCTCAGCTATCAGCCTGTCTCTTCACTGAGTGGCAGCTATCACTTAGGGACTGTGCAGGAAGCTTCATGCAACCCCACCTTGATCAGCACAGCAAGACTTAAGAAGTACTATTAAATGAGTGAAGAAGGATTTTTGCTCATCTCTGGGAGCCATCAATGATCCAAGCTTCATATCCCAGTAATACTTTATTCCAGCTCCAGCCCGACTCTTAACTAGAGAGCTAGAGGAATGTATGTTCAGCTTCTCCAGGAGATAAACCCTTTGTTCAGCTTAAAAGGGGCAGGTGCAGCTGAAGATTTGCTTTCTGTCTGAAATCTGTGGTTAACCTCTCACTGGTCTTCTTGCCATTTCAAAACATGTCCCTGTCTAGCTGGGCCAGAACGCCGCACGTGGATCTTCAGATTCTTAGGGGATGATGCAGCCAGCTCTGCTGACAGAGGCTAAGAAAATTCAGACAGGCATCATCATCCCTCCCCTGGGGGATCAGAGAGCTGAGCTGGGAAAGGGAGGGTCTGCATAACAGCCTGGGCCAGGAGGCAGCTCTGGCTTCACAGTGTCTGGGTGATCTGAAGCCAGCCAAGTTGTTTCTGGACCTTGGAGACACTTGTTTGGCATTGTGGGGTGTCGGCATGGCAACCAGATGGCCCAGATTTCTCGGGGAGGTCCTGATTTTTAATATTCTGTCCTGCTGTCAGCCCATGTGTCATAAATTTTGATGTGCAAAACTGCTTATGGAATCTGTCAAACTAAAGAAAGAGAGATACTGACTTCATCAGTAAATGGCTGCTTGTGAGGTGGCAGGGTCTGTGATTTTCCCCATGCTGTGCTTTATGGGCAAGGCAGTGGATTTGAGGATATCCACTTGAACCAACACTGATGCTCGCTAGCTCTGGAGAGCAGCCAAAGCAGGAGGTGGAGCAGACACAGCTGGCCTTCAGTCTTCGGGCCTCACAGCCGGGAAGAACATTTGTGATTGGTTTGGTTTTCCATATGTGAAGTCTCTATTAGGCATGGAGAGGGGGGCGGGATACTAAGGTGTTACATGGAATTTCACTTTACAGACATATTTTTTAAAGACTGTCTATTGTGGGTATTTTTAGGATAGGTGTACTTCTTTGCAAGGTCTCCTATTTGAAACCATGGAAGTTTTAGGCAAGAGTTTTCCCAAGTTGGAGTTTTTTATCCTACCGTTGGGGTACTGCTCAGTGAGCATGGACAAAAACTTGTGGTTATTTTGTATGTTAAATCTGAGTGAGGGAATTCCCAGTGGTTAAGATTTTGCGCTTTCCATACCAAGGGCATGGGTTTGATCCCTGGTCCAGGAACTAAGTCTCACAAGCCCTGCTATGTTTGGGATTTATTTAAACAAATAAATTTGGGTGAAATGATTTGTAAGGTGTGTTGACCCTTGGGTAAGTTGATGATTGTTTCATTTCTAGAAGCAGATAAATGGCTTTAAGGGAGTTCTTTTGAACAAAGTTGTAAGATTCATGGCCAATTGAGGGGCTACCCCTGTCTGGAGTAGTTCCCCTGGTAACCTTAGAGCCTGCACAGGGATCCCTGCTTACCTAGCAGAAGGGAATATGCTGCTGCTGCTGCTAAGTCGCTTCAGTCATGTCCGACTCTGTGCGACCCCATAGACAGAAGCTCACCAGGCTCCCCCGTCCCTGGGATTCTCCAGGCTACTGGAGTGGGTTGCCATTTCCTTCTCCAATGAATGAAAGTGAAAAGTGAAAGTGAAGTTGCTCAGTCGTGTCCGACTCTTAGCGACCCCATGGACTGGAGCCTACCAGGATCCTCCGTCCATGGATTTTCCAGGCAAAAGTACTGGGGGTGCCATTGCCTTCCCCGAGAAGGGAATATAGATGATGACTTTTCCAGCACTGTTCTCTGAGAGCAGAGGCTTCAGTTCAGTCTGGATAGGTTTATATTTTATTTATAATGTGTGCATTTCAGAACTGTGGGAATTATGATTTGCCTAAATGACAGAAAATGATGTTATATTTAATTTGTGTAGGTACCACACAAGATAGAGGGTGGGGAGGGAGAGTCCCCAGTTCTTTTTGTCAAAATGTTTGAATTGAAAGGACCCAATTTCCTCTTATTGGGCTCCCAGCCTGGATCATGTTGAGACCTGTCTTAGGACCTGGGGACCACACTGAGGCTGCAGGACTGGTAGGGGCCCTGACAGCCAAAGAGTCCCCTCCCTGGGAGACCCGAGTGCCGAAGACACAGGATGCGTTTTAGGGTTCTGCTCGTCCTCCTGCTGCTGTTGTAACAGCGGTTCCCACACCGGCTGCTCTGAGGGTGTTGGGCCTGGCTTTCCTCTTTGGTGACGGTGTTTGTCAGCTCTGTGGGCACAGGAAGCCCTGGGGTCTGGAAGTGCCATTGAAGTGGGCGTGGAAGAGCACTGATGGGTCTGGCTGGGCCCCGGGACTGTCTTGCTGTAATGGAAGAAACCCCCTGGGGTCAGAGAGGAGCCTGGAGCTGAGCAGTTCATTACAGTTACAAGATTGCAGATTTATTCCTCTCGGTTTCTTGAGACCTGAAACACCTCCCCCCGCCGCCATGTGAACAGGAGGGGCAAAGACACAGTGAGGCTAAACGGACAGGAGACCCAAGGGTTTTGGAAAGGAGCAGGGGGCAGAGTTGTGAAACTCAGGTCGGTGATGAGTCCACGTGGGCGGAAGTTCTGTTCACTGAACCAGACAGCGTGCTTGGTGCCGCCCCAGGCGGTGTGCAGCTTGCTTTGGAACCGGTCTCAGCTTCTCTCCCCTGACCTCTGTAGTCTGTGATCTATGCCCATTAGCCTCTGTAATCACTGCTGCCCCTGTGTTATGTTTCTGGTGGTGGCGTTCGTGGGACACGTTAGTGCTGTGTGAGGAGTTTTGCAGGCCTGAACCTCCTAGAATCCCTTCAGTAACCTAATGAGGTCAGCGCCATTATCTTGTCCAGTTAACATACGAGTAAACTGAAGCTCAAACGGAGCCGGTGACTTACCCGTGATCTAGCACCCGGTTAAGTGCTCGATTTGAAGGTGTGTCTGCCACTGAAGCCCATGCTCTTGTCTTTACTCTGAAGCGTCCTCAGGGTAAGATCCAAGTCTGATACATTAGCGTGTCTTTCCTGGAGAGCACCTAGGTCAGCACCTTGCTTTACATTCACTCCATAAACATTTGTTGGGGGAAAAAAATGCAAAAACCATACAGAACAAAATGTTAGCAGGAGGAAAAGTAGGATTATGGATAATCTTCCCTTCCAACTTTTGGCTTTCTCCAGCATTTTCTGTAATAAACATCTATTAACGTTATAATGATAAAGCCAATCAAGATAATTATTTTAAAAATATTCAACGTCTGAATAAAATCACTCTTGACTCCTTGATTAAAGTGTAAACTTCTTAACCATGTCTCATGCTTCTGACTCCCACATCAGTGCTTAGCACTGAGCCAACAGAAAAGGCTAGAGACTTATTTGAATTATTCTGTAGGCCTCCAAGTAATAGAAATGGGGTTAGTGGGTTCCCTGGTGGCTCAGACAGTAAAGAATCTGCCTGCAGTGCAGGAGGCCTGGATTCAATCCCTGGGTCAGGAAAATCCTCTGGAGAAGGAAATGGCAACCCACTCCAGTATTCTTACCTGGAGAATTCCATGGACAGAGAAAGAGGAGCCTGGTGGGCTTCAGTCCATGGGGTCACAAAGAGCTGGACATGACTGAGCAACTAACACACTAGTGGGTGAAAGTTGCAGAGAGAGATTTCTTTTTACCAGAAGGAACACTTTCTTGTTGAGCTGACCATCCCTGGAATAGTCTGAAAGCTGGCCAGGCTTTCTCTTCACACTCCCTGTTGTCAGGTCAGTGCTTGCTTCCAGCAGCAGTTGGAGGAGGAGAAAGAGGCTCGTGGTCCTGACTGTCTCCAAAGGTGTCAGGCAGCTCTGTAACTGAGTTGGAAATAGGGCCCAATTATTATACCACCAGAGGCCTGGCGCCCAGGAAAGGAGGGCTGGCCGAACCCCCTGAGGCCAGGGAGGAGAGTGACGAAAAGAAAGCCATAACTGCCACTGTGCTATCCCCTCCCTGTTCCTTTGGAGCTGCCAAGAAGGGAAGGAAAGGAGGCCGAGGCTGGTCAGAGGCAAGGCCACAGCGTCAGAAGTGCTGGTCTTCAGGATCTTTCCTGCTCCCCAGAGCAAGGTCCACAGAGGTTTTCCACCCATTTGAGGCCCCTTGAATCTGACCTTCGCATATGCCACTTCTGTTTCCCTCATCCAGCCTGGGGAGAGTTTCCAGGTGGCCTGTCCTGTCCCCTGGGGGCCCTGACCATTGCTTTCCAGGGTGGTGCCAGCTGGCAGTGCCCTGAGCTGTGTTTATGGAGGAGGTGTGGCTCCCCAACACCGTGAATTTCAGCCACACCCTTTGTCAGTATCTGGTTGGAGACAGCAAGGCCATCGGAGGACTTCTGTGAACATTTCAGAACAGGCAGGAGTGGCAGACCGGGGGCATTTGGGGACAGGTAGGGCATCATTATACTTTGTAGGCAAGATAAGGCTCAGGCCTCGTCTGGGGAGACATGGAGGCAAGTCTGCCTCAGGTATAGCCTTTCCGCTTTTCTGGACCCATTAGGAAGAGCTCCAAGTTTAGCTTGAAGGCACCAGTGCCACTTTCCTGCCATTCCATAAAGTGAGGTATGGCTCCATGCGGATCAGGGACAGCATTGTCTCAGAGCTCGGAGAGGAGGTGACATCTCTTAACATGCTCAGAATTGTGAGCCCTGCTGTTGTGGGATTTCCCCCACAACAGAACAGAATGGCCCAGGATGGAAGCAGATGTTGGCTGCCAGGGATGAGAGGGTGAGGGGTGGAGAGAAGATGCAGAATAAAGGACAGATGACCTTCTCTCCTAGGCTCAGCTCTGCTCCCAGGGGACTGTGTGTCCTTAGGTGAGTCACTTCCAATCTCTGGGCCCTTAGTTTCCTCATCTGTCAGATGAGACTTGAACTACACCATCTCTGAGGTTGCTCTGAACTCAAACCATCTTTGACCCTGTTGATCGTTCCTGCCAGAGTGAGGTGGCCCCAAGCCAGGACTCAAGATCTGATGGTGCTGGTATTAAAAAGAATAAGGCCAGAGGGTGAGGCATACAAAAACCAGACCACTTGTGTTCAGAAGACTGTGAAACCAGTTCTCACAAGGAATAAACTGGACCAAACCCATCGTGTTCTCTTCTCTCAAAACACTGATGGGACGGTGCAGCTTGCCTTCTGCTGAAGGAGAAGCCTATGTTATTCGTGTGTGTGTCCGGGAGGCACACAGACACCCGGAGTGTCTCCGGGTGGACTTCAGACTCTCAACAGTGTGGAATGAGGCTGCAAAGACCCTTGAGCAAAGAATTCACAGCTTCAAGCTCTTGGACTTTATTCAGAAGACAGGCTTGGAATTTGGCCACAGCCTAGAAACCCACATTGTTTGTAAAAATCAGTTTAAGGAGTTCAGAAGGTTGTCCGTCTCTTGGTAACCTTCAGCTTTTCATAGGTTATATATACAGCAGATTAGAGCGAGCAAGCTGGGGCCTTGTTAGGAGCTGCTGATATACCGAGAAGTGACAGTTGACAGCAAAGGACCAACCAGCTGTGTGAAGATGAAGCCATCCCCTTCCCCCTCTGACCAGGTACACACTGGTCAGAAACGCTGCAGGCATCATTTATTCCTTAAGTTGACAATTTTTTACTGGGCATGTACTGTGTGCCAGGACGGTTACAGGCTCTGGGAAAAGCAAAACAGGCAAGGTCCCGGCTCCAAAGGAGCTCACATCCTAGTGGAGGAGACAGACCATAAACAGATAAATATACTATGTGTTAAAGAAAGTGAAGACACTCAGTCATGTCTGACTCTTTGCGACCCCATGGACAGTAGCCTGCACCAGGCTCCTCCGTCCATGGGATTTTCTAGGCAAGAGTACTGGAGTGGGTTGCCATTTCCTTCTCCAGGGAATCTTCCCGACCCAGGGATCGAACCCAGGTCTCCCGCATTGTAGACAGACGCTTTACCATCTGAGCCACCAGGGAAGTCCTTACTATGTGTTAGGTGATGGGAAATACTGTAACAATAAAATAAAGTGGCAAAGGGGGACAGAAAGATGAGAGAAGGATGGCCAGGAAAGGCCTGCTGGATAAGATGGTGTTTGAGCTATATCTACAGCATGAATGGAAAGAGTAAGCCAGGCAGACATCTCAGGAGAGAGTGTTCCAGACAGCCAAAGCCAGGGCAGTATGTCTGCAGGGTGAGCGAGGGGGAAAGTGGCCCGGGGTGAAAGTCCAGCTCATTAGGCCCTCTAGACCAGGGCAAAGATGGGCTCGGAAACATGTCCTTGAGTCATCAGGAAGTGATCAATTACATTCAGTGTACTGGCTTGGGATGTCAGGGAGCTTATGTCATTCAGTTCAGAAAAATTTCCAGCAGTGTGGTCAAATATATTAGTAAGTGTTGGTTCTTAAAGAGGTAAACCTAGGTTTTTTGAAAGATGTGCTGTGGCTGGAACACTTCATTTCCCTACAGTGTGACATCAGTGAGGTACTTGTGTGTCCTGAGTGTGTGTGTGTGTGTGTGTGTGTAGGTGTGTGTGTGTAGGCGTATGTGTGTGTGGTGAGGCTGGTGGCGGGGGACAGAGGGTGCTAGTGCCTGAAGAGATTTAAAAGACAAAAGATAATGGGGCCCTTGTTGAAATATTGGAGTAGGGGAGGACGGGGGAGGGCTCTGGGGGAGAGTTTTGTGTGGGAAGGAGAATTCCGCTGTGCGGTGGTACCTGATCAGACACCCCTTTGTTTCTTCGTCTGGTTCATCATGTTCTCTTCAGGTGCATTGGGACTCTGAAGAGGATGTTTTCTGGCAATGCGGGAACTTGGAATCTTGCATTTTCCTGCCCACTTCTGTACAAACAGATCCTGGAGGCTGAAGCATCCAGAGCCTTCCCTCAGACATGGAGGGTAGAGACCTGAGCACTGGCAGAGTCAACAAACCCGCACAGCTTTTTTTTTTTCCAGGCAGGAGGTGGATGAAGGGGTTGCTTTCTGGAAGTGGGCTCTGCCTGGGCCTGGGGCTGTGTGCCCTGATGTTCAGGCTTCCCCTGAGCTTTCCCTGGGCTTCCCCGGTGCCCAGGTATGATGCAGCTCCGTGTGCCCGGCAACCTGCAGGTGCTCTATTTTTGTGGTTCAGGTCACCCACAGTCTGAGACCCTTGTCAATCATGTCCATTTAGACACTGCTTTTCCGACTTCAGATTTCCATCCCTTTATCTTCTCACAGTGGCTCTGGCTTTTAGCTTCTTTAAACAAACTGTTGGGGAGAGCTTCTGACATTTCAAGGTCTTTCATTTCAAAGGAGTCTGGCCTTGATGCCACTGCCAGAGGGAATGAGTGTTGCCTTCCAAAGTTGCCAAGTCACTTCCAGGGCCCTTAGCTTCTGGCACCTCACAAGTCTGTGACCAGATTCTTGGCTTGGGAGCCATCTTTTCCCCTTCCTGTGAAATCCCTTACTGGGTGCTTGGGGGAAGCTGGGAGGAGTGTGGGAGGCTAGAGGCTTCATGCCAGGGTTTGGGGTAGAGCCCAGCCTGAGACTCAGGGAGAAAGAACCTGTGATTGATTAGTGATGTCTGCTCTGGTGTTGGTGCCTTGAAGGGATAAAGTGATAGGACTGAACGACAGCCAACCAAGCCATGAGTCCAGGGAAGGAAAAGGAACCAAAGGACAGAGTGTACATACTGCAGGGCCCAGGGAAGGCGATGGGCCCTTTGGAGTCATAAGCCAACAGCGGTTCCAGGTAGAGAGCAGAGCTGCCTACAGTAAAGCTTTAGTACAGGCTTGGTGCCACCTTATAGGAGCAGGGAAATGACAAGGGCCTTCTTCTAAAACACTGAGCAGAAATGAACTTGCCCCTGGATGTACCCCCAAATTGCCCACTCCTGGTTTTTCGCAAAGCAGAGAACACAGCATCGCCTAGACAGCCCTTCCAGTCAAGCAGGGTCCCTGATCCACACCTGGGCAGGGATTCAGAGTCAGGTTGGGGCCTGGGAGATCTGAAAGCCTGTATGGGGACAAAGCTGCTTGGCAAGCCAAGCAGAGAGAGTAATAAAGGGCCTGATCAGAAAATGAAACCTGTTGTGAGGCCTGTATTCAGAAGAGCCAGGCCAAGTTCCCCGAACATAATCACAGGGGTGCTGATGGGAGATGACAGCGGCCCACAGGTAGGGAGAGCCCTGCAGGATGCAGACCTGTGCTAACCAGTAGAGTCGCCATGTGGCTGTTGCATGCTCGAAATGTGGAAAAATTAGATTTTAAATGTTCTTTCATTTTAATTGATCTAAATATAAAAGCAGACACTCATTTCAGCTATTGGAAAATGCCTAGGAGTGTTTAGAAGCATTTCAGTATAGGGAATCCACATTTTCAGCTGTAAATTTTATGAAATCTCAATATAGATAAAGTATTTCTGGTGAAAGTTTAGTATCTAAATTGAAATGTGCTGTAAGTGTAACGTACACACTGGATTTCAGAGACTTAGTACCAAAAAAAAAGAATGAAAGTACCTCACTCATATTCTTTGTATTATGTGTTGACATGCTAATATTTGGATATAATGGGCTAAATAAAATATATTATTAAAATTAATTTTACCTGTTTCTTTTTACTTTATGTGGCTTGTATTCTGTTTCTTTGGACCACGCTTCTCGTTACATGTGTTCGTGACTCCTTACTGAAGTGCTAGGGGGTTGTCAGCAGAAGGTTATGTGTAAAGGACGTGGCTACATTCCTAGTTTACCTTGACTTCAGGATGTGTGCCTTCTGGTCCAGCTGCTGCTGAGTCTTTAGTTCCTAATTCACCATCATCTATGGGCACGGACAGCTCCCAGCCTGGACCCTCATCTTTATACCATCATTAAAACCAAGGTCAATGTTTCTTCCCGTGTCTTCTCTTTTTAAAAATCCCTTCTAAGCTCTCGTTGTGATGAAAATGGGTTTTGGAGGCGGGGTAAGAGCAGTGGAGGCAGGGAGCCTTTTACTCCTTTGGAAACTAGAGGGATTAGTTCCAGTCTGTTGCTTTTGGTGTTTCGTCTTTGTCCTGTTAGAGCCAGAATGACAAATAGGTCTCAGCTCTACTTGGCAACTCAGAACCTGTGGAAGTGGCATCCTGGAGCACTGTGGGGAGAAGGATTCTGAAGCTGCATCCAGACTGAGTAGGGAAGAGGCAGTTGATTAGCCATGTCTGTAAAGAGCAAGGAAGAGGACTGTAGAAATGTGCATTGTGTTTTCTGATCCTACATCCACAAAGCTGCCTTCTTTGAGCAGTTTCGCTCCACTTGAAAAATATGCGTTAAAAATATTGGCCACTTTGAAGAAGCAAGAATGAGGCTTGCAGACTTGTGCAGAGGAGAAACTGGTCATCACCAGGGATTCAAACCCTAACTAAGAAGATGTGACAAGAACTTTAAAACACTGCACAAAGTTTTAGTAACATTTTCATTTATTCAGTGGAGGTGAGTCGGACCAGAGTACTGGCAGCATTGGAGATGGTTAAAACCATCTTGGAGAAGGGTAAAACCTGGGCAGTCTGGGTGAAGAGAAGAGAGATGCCTCTTTTCCTTTTCACTTCTTCCTCTTCCCTCCTTTAAAAGCAGGCTCTGTGAATCTAAGAACACTCCCCGCTTCTTGGTACCACAGTTCTGGTTATGGCTTTGTTTGGGATGCAGCATGAGGCAGCGGTGGTGGGCACAGCCACTGGATCCAGTGTCAAGGTGCATGTTCCAAGCCCTGCTGTTCCCTAGCAAGTTAATTAATCTAAGTTCTGTGCCTTCATTGTCTTACCTGTAAAATGGGGATACTTGTAGTCTCCATTTCAGATGGTTGCTCTGAAATGTGCTTATAAGTATAAATATGCACTCAACTGCAGAGATGTAAAGTGTTTGGATTAGTGTCAAGCACATAGTAAGTACTATACTAGTGTTAGCATAGAGGTTAACAATACAAGTTATTATAAGTTCATTTCTGTATTATTTACTTAAGGCTGTGTGCATCACAAATCACCATAAAATGTAATGACTTAAGACAGCAACAGTCATTTATTGTCTCTCACTGTCTCTGTGGGTCCGGTATTTGAGAGTGGCTTGGCCTGGGTGGTTCTGCTGCTGCTGCTGCTAAGTCGCTTCAGTCGTGTCCGACTCTGTGTGACCCCACAGACAGAAGCCCACCAGGCTCCCCTGTCCCTGGGATTCTCCAGGCAAGAAGACTGGAGTGGGTTGCCATTTCCTTCTCCAACGTATGAAAGTGAAAAGCGAAAGTGAAGTCGCTCAGTCGTGTCCGACTCTTAGCGACCCCATGGACTGGAGCCTACCAGGCTCCTCCGTCCATGGGATTTTCCAGGCAAAAGTACTGGGGTGGGGTGCCATTGCCTTCCCCGTGGGTGGTTCTAGCTTGGGGTTTTCCAGTGAGGGTGCTACTGGCTGTTAGCAGGAGGCCTCAGTTCTTCCCCACGTGGGCCTCTCTAGGTCTGCTTGAGAGTCTGCAGGGGGTGGTGGCTGGCTTTCCCCAGAGCAAGCAAACCAGGAGCCCAAGATGCATACTGCAAAGCCTTCTTGACCTAACCCAGGGATTCACATAAGCAGCAGAGTGATGAGGTCTGACCGACGTTTTGAGAGACCTCTGTGATTGCTGGTCTGAGAAGAGACACAAAAAGGGCGGAGACAGAAACCTTTTTTTTCTTCTGCCTGCAACGTGCCAGAAGCCTGCGAATTATGTTTCATATATTTCCCCTCTAACTGTCTTAGCAGGCTGGTGAGCTGAATATTACGGTTCCCATTCTACAGACAAGAAACCTGACTCGGAGAGGGTGGGTTACTTGCCGACAGAGCCAGGATGTGGCCCGGTTAGCCTGGCAACACAAACCTGAGGAAACACTGACTTCTCAGGATGCCCACCGCCTGATGGCATGGCATACAAGGGGAAAGCAGAATTTGTGAAGGATCTAAATTCCCTTATTTCTTGAAATCAGGATGGGGAACCTAAGAAGGCCAAGAGATACTCGCAGATCAAACAGAAGAGGGGGTGGGACCTGGTGATCTTGGCATCTGTTGGAGCTGGAGAAAAGACAAGGGGCTAGGCGAGTTTGAAAGGTTTTATGGACTAGAAGGATGAGGGCTGGGGAGACTCCCTGTGACTGGCTTAGTCTTTCCAAATTAGCAGAACCTTTGAAGTCAGGGAAAGCCTTGGTATTACCTGTGCCCCAGAGAGTACCATACCAAGGCATCAGACCCATGCAGCTGGGATGGACTACTTGTGGTAGTAAAATAAATGAACTTGATCACTACACATCAGCATGAAAGGGGCTTAAAAACATGATGTTAGAAGGGGAAAGAGAACCAGATTGCAGATGGCATAGTATGAAACATTTATGCAAATTTGAATAATATAAAACAATTCCGTCTATTGTTCCTGAAAGTGTGTGTGTATGTGTGCCTGTATATCTCAAAGTATAACAATGGACCAAAGAAGATACAGAGCCCATTCCCGGAGGAGACGGGGGAGGGGACCAACAGAGAGTTCTGACTGTCTTTGTGGTGTTATTTCAGGTTTTTAAAATATTAATAGAAGAGAGAAGCTTAGATGATTTTCTTTGCAAAGCAGAAATGGAGACAGAGATAGAGAACAAACATATGGACACCAAGGGGGAAGGAGTGGGTGGTGGGATGAGTTGGGAGATTGTTATTGACATATATACACTATTGATACCATGTATGAAACAGATAACTAGTGAGAACCGACTGTAGAGCATAGGAGCTCTACTCAGTGCCTGGTGGCGACTTAAATGGGAAGGAAATCCAAAAAAGCTGGGATATATGTAAACATATAGCTGATTCATTTTGCTGTACAGCAGAAACTAACACAACTTTGTAAAGCAACTATACTCCAATAAAAATTAACTTAAAAAGAGAGAGAGAGAGCTTAAAGCCAATCTGATAATATGTTGAATTGTTAATTTGGGGAACAATGTAGGTGATTCTTAATTTTTGTATGTTTTGGAATTAAAAACCCCCTCTTAATTCTAAAAACATTTTAAAAGGAAAAGGAAAAGCTGGCACCTCAGAATTGCTGGGTCTCAACTGCATGAAGATGGAGAAGGAGGGTGGTGGACAGCAAGACTTCCTCCTTGCCCCCCACCACCGAAGCCTGTCACCCACACAGCACTGTTTTCACTTGCCTTGGGGGGCAGCAAAGTGATTCTCCATTCTCTGTGCTGGATGCTGGGGTGTATGTGCTCTGTACCTGAAGACCAGCCCCAAGACAGGCATGGGGATCTGGAGGGTGGGGGCTGGTGGCAGGGGTGCTGGGGTGGGAGACGGGGGTGGTAGAGAAAGCACTTTCTTCAGCAAAATCTAAGTTTTGGGGTGCAAGGGACTGGAGGAAAAGAAGGATCAGCAAAGGATCAGATGCTAGAAACTGGGAGTCCCATCTGTGAAAGGACAGGAATAGTAACAGTGTATGTGTCGGACTTCCCTGGTGGCATAGCAGATAAGAATCCACCTGCCAGTGCAGGAGACATGGGTTTGATCTCTGGTCCAGGAAGATTGGAGAAAGTCAGTGCAAAGCAACCAAGACCCAAAGCAGCCAAAATAAATATTAAATAAATAAAAAATGGATATGCCTGCCCCTCTCAGGGTGAGGGGAATGACAAATTCTTTTGAGAGAAAAGTATGAGATCAAAGACCTGCAGATTATTTTTTATTGTTGTTTTTTCTCCCTTTGGACATGGTACATGTTTAATATACAAGAGATGGGAAATCAGAAAGGATGTGAAAATCACCCCCAAACCCACCATTCAGGCTTGCCACTATCAACATTTTGGTGAATAATTAATTCAGATCTTTTTTGGTGGCTTTTTCTTAGTGAAATCAAACATCTTTATCCTGTTTTGTACCTGGTTCTTTTCATATAACACTTTATCTTTCTCTGTCACCTTTCTATGTCATTGGCTTCTTCCAAATATTTTTAATGGCTGCCTAGAAATTCCATAGGCTGAATGGTCCGTAGATTATATAATCACAGTTCGTAGATGATAGATACTTAGATTAGATTGAACAATATGAAATTGTTTTTCTTAGGTCCAAGATAATCAAATGTTGGCAGTCTTGTATGGTTCAACCAAATGTTCTCCTGTTTTTTATTTTCGTCAACAGCATGACAATGAATAATATCACTGTAGGTAACTCTTTACACATAGCCTTGATGAATCCTTGGATAAATACCTAGAAATGGAGTTGTTGAATAAAATATAGGGAAATAAAGACATAATCAGATAGGGCTGGGATTAGGGGGCAGTGAGTGTTGCAAGTGCAAAGCTGCATCCTGTCTTTAAAATGTTGATATTTGAATTAAGAAAATGTTTCAGTAAAATATTATCTATGTTGATACCTAAGTGGTTTTTTTTTTGGTGCCCTTTTACATTTTTGCACCTAGGCTGAGTGCCTTGCTTCCCTCACCTTAATCCCAGCCCTGGATAACAGCAGTGTTTGCCTTTTTGAGTTGTTATGAGTGACTGCATATAAACCTCTCAAAACAACATTCATGGCAAGTGAGCTCAATACATGTTATGTCCAATTCCATTCAGAAAGCTAGACTTTAGGGTGCAAGAGTGAATGAGCCCCGCCTCCTGCCCTCCGGTTGCTTGGGCTTGGAAGGGAAGTGGTGAGGCGGGGGAAGGTTGTGGGTGCCATCACAAGGCATGTACTAAGCAGAGCAAAGTTTCTGCAGCCCGTCTGAGGGCATGATGATGTGGCTAAGGCTTCATTCTTTTCATAAGACAATTTCAATGAAAAAAATTTTTTTACAAATATATACATTCTTTTTAAAATTCTTTTCCATTATGGTTTATCACAAGATATTGGATAAAGATCTCCATGCTATACAGTAGGACCTTGGATAAACGAGGTTTATCCATTCTATATATATTTATCCATTCTATATATAATAGTTTGTGCCTGCTAATCCCAAGCTCCCAATCCATCCCTCCTCCACTCCCCTCCACCCTTGACAACCACAAGTCTGTGAGTCTCTCTCTGTTTCGTACATAGACTCACTTGTGTCACATTTTAGATTTCACATCTAGGTGATATTGTATGGTGTTTGTCTTTTTCTTTCTGACTTACCTCACTTAGGGTGATAATAGGTCTATCCGTCTTGCTGCAAATGCCATGATTTCATTCTTTTTATGGCTGCTGCTGCTGCTGCTAAGTCGCTCAGTTGTGTCCGACTCCGTGCGACCCCACAGACTGCAGCCCACCAGGCTCCTCCATCCATGGGATTCTCCAGGCAAGAGTACTGGAGCGGGGTGCCATTGCCTTCTCCCTTTTTATGGCTGAGCAGTATTCCATTGTATATATACACCACATCTTTATCCATTCACCTGTGGATGGATATTCAGGATGTTTCCATGTCTTGGCTATTGTGAATAGTGCTGCTATGAACACAGGGGTACATGTATCTATTTGAATTGTAGTTTTGTCCGGATGTATGTTCTGGATTGCTGGGTCATATGGTAGTTCTATTTTGGATTTTTTTTGAGGAACCTCCATACGGTTTTCCACAGTGGCTGCACCAATTTACATTCTTACCAAGAGTGTAGGAGGGTTCCCTTTTCTCTACACCCTTTCCAGCATTTGTTATTTGTAGACTTTTTAATGATGGCCATTCTGACTGCTGTGAGGTGGTACCTTGTCGTAGTTTTGACTTGCCTCTCTCTAATAATTAGCGATGCTGAGCATCTTTTCATGTGCCTGTTGGCCATCTGTGTGTCTTTTGTAGGGAAATGTCTATGAGGGCTTCTGGTGGCGGAGACTTGAAAGATGAGCATATCTTGGCTGGACATGGAGAGAAAGAGGACATTAGACAGGAGGTGTGGCCTGAGCAAAGGCACAGCATTTCTGTACTTTTCTAAGGTTTTAGCCTGGAATGTGGGGGAGTAGGTCAAGAATGAGACTGGGTGGGTGGGAGCAGACCCTTGGGTTCCTCCCTGAGCCAAATATTGATTCTGTCCCCAACCACACTGACTACAGGAGCACCCAGCCTGGAACGGTCCACTGGTGCTTCCAGGGGTGCCGCCCTCCCTGGGTAACAAATAATGGCAATATTGATGCTTTTATATTGACTTCTTATTTTCTTAGGTTCAATTGTAGTAAAATACACATAACATAAACTTCACCATATAAACTGTTTAAAAATGTACCCAGTGGCATTAAGTACATTCACATTGCCGCGCAACTGTCGCTACCATCCATCTCCAGAACCTTTCATCATCCTAAACTCAGCACCATTAAATACTAAATCTCCATTCCTTCCCCAGCCCACCATTCCCCAGCCAAAGTAGAATAGAAAACCACCATTCTACTTTCTGTGTCAATGAAGGTGCCTATTCTAGACACCTCTTCATAGGTGGAATCATACAGTCTTTATCTTTTTGTGACTGGCTTATTTCACTTAAAATAATTTCCTCAAGGTTCCTCTATTTTATAGCACATGTCAGAATTTCCTTTCTTTTTGAGGCTGAATATTTTCTATTATATGCATATACCACATTTTGCTTTTCCATTCATTTATTGACAGAAGCTTGGGTTGTTCCCAGCTTTGGGCTATGGGGAATATGGAGATGCAGCTGTGAACGTGGGTGTGCAAATATCTCTTCAAGACCTTGCCCTCGGTTCCTCCATGTACATACCCAGAAATGGAATTGCTGATCATATGGTAATTCTATGTTTAATATTTTGAAGAACTGCCATCCTGTTCTCCTATTCTTACTATTTTTGCCAGATAAGAGAGCTGAGGCACCCAGTACATTGCCTACCTCAAGAGAAGCTCCTTGACTGAATGAGACTCGCGGAGGTCGAGTGATTTGCCCCAGGCTCCACAACTGGAGGTGATGAGAGGGTGAGGTCAGAACAAATTCAAACCCAGAGGCCAAAGGCTCTTTCTCTCCAGGCTATTCCTGCTCCCTGAGAGGCCTGGCTCTCATCATTCTGGGAGGAGTCTCACCCTCTCTTCCCCCTTCCCTCCCTTTGGGGCAGAAGCAGAGGATACGGCCTTTAAGGAGACCCCCAACCCTGTGCACCAATTATTTGCAAAGTTCCCATTTCCCAGTGATAGTTGTGGCTCTTAGGGAAAAAAGGGGCTGGCAGGTCCAGCTTCCATTACCCAAGTTCAGGAGAAAAACATCAGCTTGGGCTGAAAGTGAAAGTGAAAGTCACTCAGTGGTGTCCAGCTCTTTGCGACCCCGCAGACTATACAGACCATGGAATTCTCAGGCCAGAATACTGGCGTGGGTAGCCGTTCCCTTCTCCAGGGGATCTTCCCAACCCAGGGATCGAACCCAGGTCTCCCTCATTGTAGGTGGATTCTTTACCAGCTGAGCCACGAAGGAAGCTCCTGTGAAGGGTACTGACCTCACTATGCAACTTGAATTGTCTGCAAATGTAGAAATCAGCTTAGGCTGCTTATGACTAATAAAAACTCAGGGCCTTTGTCCCATGCCCGCCACTCCCCGAGTGCCCAGGCACCTGCCACAGTGTCATCAACCCAGCCTAACTAGAGATTGTGTCTTCTTAGCTGATCCTGCGTGCCTGGGTGGACTGGGTTAGCATTTGTACCAGACCTCCATCACGCCTGCTTATGGTGAGCACTCTAAACCTACAGGGCCTCCTGGGGTAAAGAACTTGACTCATGTTCTCTGACTTGACTCTGTGAGCTAGGGACTGTTGGCGTCTCCATTTGACAGATGAAGACGCTACGCTCAGAGAGTGAGTGACCTGTTTGCTGTTCCAGCCAATCCTTTGCCATGCTGGGACTTGCAGCAGGCATCTGGGCTGCTCACGGCGGACTCATACAGGAGAGGGAAATCCTTTTCAGCTCCAGACTTGTTAGGTTTGGAAGGTCTCACCTGAAGCCCCCACTTAAATCCCTAGAGTAAGAGGGAGGAAAAGAGGGGTGATTCCAAAGCTGTTGGACCCCAGTTCCTTGCTGGTCTTCCCTCCCCACTTTGCAGGGTTCTGTGAGCTCTGGCAGTGGGAAAAGCTCTGTTGTAAACAGCGCTGTGTGGTCTTCACACCAGCCTAGCTCTCCATCCTTATGGGCTCCATGTGCTTCTGTGAGCTGGGGCACCCTGGCTGCTCAAGACACTGACATCCCTCTCTTCTCCCGGGATGCAGGCCTGTGGCATTTCTGAGACTTGATTTTTCATAGTCCTAGGGAGCCAACAACTCAGCCTCCCATCACTCCAGTCTTCTGTCCCAGCACATGGGTATTGCACCTGAGCCTGTCCCCAGGGCCCATCTAAACCTCAAGACACCAAGATAGTTATTAGAGAATTGATATTCCTTCTGAAATCACTTCCTGCTGGTCTGCTGAGCACTTGCATACACAGAGTGTGTCAAAGACCAGGTGTTAGGACTATTAATTTTCCATAAGTTGTGTGGTGGGGATTTGCCCCAGAGGACCTCAGAGAGACATTAGAATTGACAAAGATGATGTTTGCACTTGCTAGCTGAGTTTTGGAAAAGGCAATGGCACCCCACTCCAGTACTTTTGCCTAGAAAATCCCATGGACAGAGGAGCCTGCTAGGCTGCAGTCCATGGGGTCGCTAGAGTCGGGCACGACTGAGCGACTTCACTTTTACTTTTCACTTTCATGCATTGGAGAAGGAAATGGCAACCCACTCCAGTGTTCTTGCCTGGAGAAGCCCAGGGATGGGGGAGCCTGGTGGGCTGCCGTTTCTGGGGTCGCACAGAGTCGGACACAACTGAAGTGACTTAGCAGCAGCAGCTGAGTTTTATTTCACGTGCCGACAATTCAAGCTGCATAGTGAGGTCAGTACTCTCCACAGGGACTTGGAACCTGGGACCATCCTTGTCCTCTAAAGGCGATTCCTTGCATTGTTCCTCTGTATACCATCTGCTTGGACACGGTGTGTGTTGGAGCACCCCCGGGCCTGCAGTTGGCCATGCCCAGGGCTGAACCTTCCACTCTACTGACCTCTTATTGTTGCCTCTGTTCACTGTGCCGCAGCCACACCGCCCTCCTGTCTGCATCAGCGCGTCAAGTTGCCCTGCTCCAGGTCCCCTGCACAGGTGGTCTCTTGGCCTAGCGCCCACATCCCCACCCCCACAGCTGACCGTGACAGCGCCTCTCTCCAGGGTTTTTTACCTTGCTTTATTGCCTTCCCCACACCTATCACTCCTGGAAATGGTCTCGTTTATGTGTTCTTGCCTGCTCTCCAGCTCATCCCCTTTACCTGAGAGCCCCTTTTTGTACCACCAGAGTATGGCTTGCCGTGCAGCTACCTGTAAATATGTGTAGTTACCATGGGGCAGGTGACTGGACCTCTCTAAGCTCTCTAAGTCTCTGTTTCTTCATCTGTGCAGTGGCATAATTAGTCAGGAGGTTACACTAAAAGAGATACACCAAACTTCCCAGGTGGCGCAGTGGATAAGAACCTGCCTGCCAGTGCAGGGGCCACAGGTTCAATCCCTGGTCCAGGAAGATTGCACATATACCACGGAGCAACTGAGCTTGTGTGCCGTGACTACTGAGCCTGCGCACCCTAGAGCCCGTGCTCCACAACAAGAGAAGCCACCGCAGTGAGAAGCTCATGCACTGCAGCAAAGAGTAGCCCCCGCTGGCCACAACTAGAGAAAGCCCAAGCAAAGCATTATCTTATAATAAATTATTGATTATAAATAAGCACAACCAAGAATAAATAAATTTTTAAAAATTTTAAAAAAGAGCTATACCATACACAGGTGGCAAAGCACGGGCACATCACAAATGAAGGATCACTAGTGTCACTCACTTGAGATTCTTGAGAGGAGAGAGCATGTCTGTGTTGTCATGCAGGAGAGCGCCTGGAACCCACCAGTAAACATTGACCGAGTCAGCGGGAAGCTGACCATTACTGGTAAGGCTGCTGTTTCTTTGCTCACAACTCAGCCCTTTGTGGGCTGTATCACCCATGTCTTGGTTGAAAGGAAATTGATGTGTCTGGGAGATTCACGCCAGGCTTCTTACAGGTCCTGATTGTTGGACTCAGGCAGTAAGAAGCTGGGTCTAATACTCCAGGAAGCTTTTCCAGGATAGGATAGATGGGGTGATGGTCATCAAAGAAGTTAAGACCATGGACCCTGAAGTCTAACTGCCTTGAATTCAAATCTAGCTGTGCTGTGCTTAGGTGTTTAGTTGTGTCTGACTCTTCGCAACCCCATGGACTGTAGCCCACCAGGCTCTTCTGTCCATGGGGATTCTCCAGGCAAGAATACGGGACTGGGTTGCCATGCCTTCCTCAGGGGATCTGCCCAAGCCAGGGATCAAACCCAGGTCTCCCACATTGCAGGTGGATTATTTACTCTCTGAGCCACCAGGGAAGCCCATGAATACTGGAGTGGGCAGCTTATCCCTTCTCCAGGGGGTCTTCCAGACCCAGAAATCGAGCTGAAGTCTCCTGGTAAAGAATTGCAGGTGAATTCTATACCAGCTGAGCTGTCAGGGAAGCCCTTAAATCTAGTTTCACTGCTTATTAGCTGTGTGATCTTGGGCAGAGTACTTAACCTGTCGTGCCTCAGTCCCGGTGTCACAGGCTGGTCATGAAGATCTGACTATTTACTATAAGTGGGACTCTTAGAGTGGTGCCCGGCACTTACTAAGTGCTATGTTAAGTCTATTATCATTATTATCCCCATGTTTTCTCCACTTCACTGTGTTGTGTCTTCACTCACGTACGACGTGTTCACTGAGCACCTACAATGCATCAGGAACTATGCAGGGTACCAAGGAATCAAAGGTGAACCAGTATCCTGACCCCTGTCCTCAAGGTGCTTCCAGTAAGGCGGGAGAATAGATGATGGCAGAGGCGTAGATAGATGCCAGGGGAGGATGGACCTCAGAAGAATGATTCAGCTCAGCCGTGCCCCGTCCTGTCGGGAAAAATAGATTCCTGTCTTGGGGCTCTCACACCTGCCCTGCTGAATATCTTTCTGACCCTCTCCTGGGGCTAGAGTCATCCTGACTTCCCAGGGCTGGCAGGAGCTGTGGAGACCCGTATGTCTTTCTTCTCCCACCCAACCCCACTGCAGTTCCTCTAGGAAGGGCTGCCCCTCCTCTTCAGCCACAGGGAACACAGAGTCAGTTTCTTGATGCTGGTGGTGGGCCATCCTGGCCCCTTCCAGTCTCAAGAGTCCCCCAGGTTGTCACTGTCAGCAAGGACAGAGGACCGCAGCTGCCGTGGAGCAGGGTCGGATGGATGCTGGCACACAGATGCACCCCAAACCCTGGGTCAGCTCCTGGGCTGCACTTCAGGTGATTCGCCCTGTCTGGCATGTTCTGAGGAGGGGATGGTTGCGAGCTAGAGCAGGGAGGCTCTTTACACGCCTGTACATTCATGACAAATGCTCCAGGGCAGAAAACTTGCCACCCAGCCTTGCACACAATGCAGAGGCCTCCTCTGAGCAGGCACATGAGCACACGCCGGGACCCCTGCTCTCAAGGACCACAGAGCAGGTTCCTTGGCTGACTGTGACCTTGGGCAGATTACATCTCTGTCTTGTGGCTGTTTCCTCTACTGCAAAATGGGGACAATGAAAGTAAAGTGCTTTCTTCACATAGGAGAAGACGGTTGTGGGGATCAGGTGAGATGATGCATTAGAACGTGTAGTATGGGCTCAGCTTTGTTATCATGTATTATGCGGGTGTCATTTACTATTGTCATCATTTTCCAGGGACATTTAGGTCATGACTACAGCCCACCCCACACAGAATCAGGATCTCATATAAGAAAGATCCTTTCATTTTCCTAACTGACACAACATTGCCTGCATTTCCGTTCCTGGGGGGCTGTGGTAGTTGCATGGAGGAGAGGCCCCCAAGTTCCACAAACCCTGGACACCTGGAATTGCAGCTGCAACTGAAGGGAGCTAGGCCCTCTCTCTCCTCCTCCCTCAGGGACCGGGTTGTCCTCACATTGAGGTTTGTTCTCCTGGATACACACTCGTGTTCCTTGCTAGCCCTGGCTTCTCCGTACTCTACGGGCATGTGGCCCAGGATTCTGCTTACCCAACCTCAGATCTGCTTTTTGGCCTGCAGCTCAGTGTCTTTGCCCAGCCAATGTGGTCTCTCAGTGTTCCGCTGATCTCAGAGACAGCAGTGAATGGTGGCTTGGAGCAGGATCTTAGTTCCCTGTCCAGGACCTGGGTCGCCTGGATGAGAGGGCTTCCCGGGTGGCCCTAGTGGTAAAGAACCCACCTGCCAGTGCAGGAGACATAAGAGATATGGGTTTGATCCTTGGGTTGGGAAGATCCTCTGGAAGAGGGCATGGGAACCCACTCCACTATTCTTTCCTAAAGAATCCCATGGACAGAGGAGCCTGGTGGGCTACAGTCTATGGGATCGCAAGGAGTCAGACACTAAAGTGACTTAGCACACACGCACAGAGCCTGGATGAAAACCAGGAATCCTCACTACTAGTCCACTAGGGGCTAGAAGTGAAAGTGTTAGTCACTCAGTCGTGTCCGACTCTTTGTGACCCCATGGACTATATAGTCCACCAGGCTCCTTACTGACTGAGCCACCAGAGGCTAGAAGCAAAATGGCCTTGACTCTTGCCCCTTGTTTGAAAGCAAGATGTTTCAAGGAGGCAAAAACTATAAAACCAGGTACAAAGTTTGTTATTAGAGACCCAGTAGAACAAGTGGGAGAGCACACAGAGAAGCAGTTTGCTTATTTCAAAGAGAAAGCAGAAGTACTCACTGGGAGAGAAAGGGTCTGGGCAGCCTCTCTAATGAGGAGGACTGCAGTGTTCTTGCCTGGAGAATCCCAGGGATGGGGGAACCTGGTGGGCTTCCATCTATGGGGTTGCACAGAGTCGGACACGACTGAAGCGACTTAGCAGCAGCAGCAGCAGCAGTGAAGAGGCGATTTAAACCACTTACATAGGACAGACCTTCCTGTCTTCATTGACCTTGGACCAATTACCTTGTCTCTTTTTTTACACCTGACCTTCCCTAGGATCCTCCCCAATTCATGCGCGCAAATTTTTACTAAGATAGATCCCACCCCTGAGGTGGTGGGGGTATGTCCTCACTTATTATGGGTTTGGTGCCCCCTCCCTTTTTGATCTACAAGGAGCCTTCCTGCACATGTGCTGACAGGGAAGTTTTCCTTGACCTCAGAAGTGGTCCTCTTACCTCTTCACTTTAGCGGAGCCCGTTTGTCCCTGTTACCCCACTTGACAAACACTAGTTGTCCAGCCCAAGGGCCCATTTATCTCCTAGCTTACTACCTTCTGTGAGAGCCTCAGATTGACCCAGCTCATCCCCCTGAGCCTAACCACAGAGGTCAAAGGTCACTAGCTAGCACTTAGATGGGCTGCCTTGGGCTCAGTGCCCACCCTGGACTGTGGCAAAGCACCCAGAGTCATGGGGCACAGGTTACATAGGTTAAGGCAGCAGGGGCTACGGGGATGAGGTGGGCAATGGGTCTCTCAAAAACGAGGTGGACAAGGGCACTCTCGTGGAGTGGTATTGATGTTGTGTTTCTTGGTAAGGGATTTGAATGAACAGTTGTATGCATTTATCAAAATTTATCTAAGTTATGCCTAAGATTGGGTGTTAGTTCTGAAAGGTCTTGTAGGTCTTCATAGAACTGTTCAGCTTCTTCAGCATTACTGGTTGGGGCATAGACTTGGATTACTGTGATATTGAATGGTTTGCCTTGGAAACGAACAGAGATCATTCTGTCGTTTTTGAGACTGCATCGAAGTACTGCATTTCGGACTCTTTTGTTGACCATGATGGCCACTCCATTTCTTCTGAGGGATTTCTGCCTGCAATAGTAGATATAATGGTCATCTGAGTTAAATTCACCCATTCCAGTCCATTTCAATTCGCTGATTCCTAGAATGTGGACATTCACTCTTGCCATCTCTTGTTTGACCACTTCCAATTTGCCTTGATTCATGGACCTGACATTCCAGAAGACCTGTACAAAAAAGATCTTCATGACCCAGAGAATCACGATGGTGGGATTACTGACCTAGAGCCAGACATCCTGAAATGTGAAGTCAAGTGGGCCTTAGAAAGCATCACTACGAACAAAGCTAGTGGAGGTGATGGAATTCCAGTTGAGCTATTCCAAATCCTGAAAGATGATGCTGTGAAAGTGCTGCACTCAATATGCCAGCAAATTTGGACAACTCAGCAGTGGCCACAGGACTGGAAAAGATCAGTTTTCATCCCAATCCCAAAGAAAGGCAATGCCAAAGAATGCTCAAAGTACCGCACAATTGCACTCATCTCACACGCTAGTAAAGTAATGCTCAAAATTCTCCAAGCCAGGCTTCAGCAATATGTGAACTGTGAACTTCCTGATGTTCAAGCTGGTTTTAGAAAAGGCAGAGGAACCAGAGATCAAACTGCCAACATCCACTGGATCATGGAAAAAGCAAGAGAGTTACAGAAAAGCGTCTATTTCTGCTTTATTGACTATGCCAAAGCCTTTGACTGTGTAGATCACAATAAACTGTGGAAAATTCTGAAAGAGATGGGAATACCAGACCACCTGATCTGCCTCTTGAGAAATTTGTATGCAGGTCAGGAAGCAACAGTTAGAACTGGACATGGAACAACAGACTGGTTCCAAATAGGAAAAGGAGTTCTTCAAGGCTGTATATTATCACCCTGTTTATTTAACTTATATGCAGAGTACATCATGAGAAACGCTGAACTGGAAGAAACACAAGTTGGAATCAGGACTGCCAGGAGAAATATCAATCACCTCAGATATGCAGATGACACCACCCTTATGGCAGAAAGTGAAGAGGAACTCAAAAGCCTCTTGATGAAAGTGAAAGTGGAGAGTGAAAAGTTTGGCTTAAAGCTCAACATTCAGAAAACGAAGATCATGGCATCTGGTCCCATCACTACATGGGAAATAGATGGGGAAACAGTGGAAACAGTGTCAGACTTTATTTGGGGGGGGGGGGGCTCCAAAATCACTGCAGATGGTGACTGAAGCCATGAAATTAAAAGACGCTTACTCCTTGGAAGGAAAGTTATGACCAACCTAGATAGCATATTGAAAAGCAGAGACATTACTTTGCCAATAAAGTTTCATCTAGTCAAGGCTATGGTTTTTCCAGTGGTCATGTATGGATGTGAGAGTTGGACTGTGAAGAAGGCTGAGTGCCGAAGAATTGATGGTTTTGAACTGTGGTGCTGGAGAAGACTCTTGAGAGTCCCTTGGACTGCAAAGAGATCCAACCAGTCCATTCTGAAGGAGATCAGCCCTGGGATTTCTTTGGAAGGAATGATGCTAAAGCTGAAACTCCAGTACTTTGGCCACCTCATGCAAAGAGTTGACTCATTGGAAAAGACTGATGCGGGGAGGGATTGAGGGCAAGAGGAGAAGGGGACGACAGAGGATGAGATGACTGGATGGCATCACTGACTCGATGGACATGAGTCTGAGTGAACTCCGGGAGTTGGTGATGGACAGGGAGGCCTGGAGTGCTGCGATTCATGGGGTCGCAGAGAGTCAGACACGACTGAGTGACTGATCTGATCTGATGCCTAAGATTTGTGCATTTTTCATCTGCGCCCAAAACCTTAAATATATTTTGAACTCTAGTTAATGATATGCACTTCATGCATGCATGAAGTGTTGAAAGGGTGGAGTAAACTGAGGTCTACAGCTTTGTTTGAAATATATCAAAAAGTTAAGGAGGATTGATTGACAAATGAAAGGATAGATGGAGGGTTAGACATAAACAACTATAGCAAAATGTTGTAGAATTGAGCTGAGTGTTCACTATATAATTCCCTGAGTGTTATATAATTCTTTCAACTTCTCAGTATGTTTGAAAAATTTTGCAATAAAATGCAAGTCTTAATAAAAAAAAAGAAAAGGTATGTGAGTGGGCAGGCTCTGCCTGGCATCATTTTTTCTCTCCAGTCAGAGACACAGGAGACCAGTGCCCCGGGGCTGCTACAGAATGCTGAGCATCTCTTATCCAGCCCCTAACTCTTGTCAAAAGCTGAAATGAACTGATAAATAATTGAGAGTCTCCAGGATGTGTGAGTTGCTCACCACTCCTGGTTTTGAGATCAAATCCCCTTATCCTGCCAGGTCCCCAGGAAGGGGCATACCTGGCCAGGATTTGTGATCTTGCTCGCTGTTGATCTTTATAGAATTACAACTACGCCTGGTGGCTTAGTGGTAAAGAATCTATCTGCCAGTGTAGGAGAAGCAGGTTTGATCCCTGGGTCCAGAAGATCCCCTGGAGAAGGAAAGGGCTACCCACTCCAGTATTCTTGCCTGGAGAATCCCATGGACAGAGGAGCCCAGCAGGCTACGATCCATGCGGTGGCAAGGAGTCGGACATGACTTAGCGCCTAAACAACAACAGTCCCACCCTCACTTTTGTAGAGCCCCTTTCGGCGTCTTTGGTACCGTCAGCACTGGCATCATTGTTGTATTTCCACTGTGGGAGAATCCCTAAGGTAAAATGCCCTCAGGTGTGCTTGCTCTTGTAGGCCCAGTTCAGTAGGCCTCTCCTAGCTGCTCAGTACATGTTTACTGGTTAAACGCAAGACTGGGTGAATTGCAGAATTCAGAGAAGGAAAGAAGTGTTTCCTGACTGATGGGTAAGCTTTCTTTAAGCACACTGAGAATGAAGCAGGACACAATTCTTCCCTTTTGTTTCAGCTAGAAATTTAGCATAGTAATGACAGCTGTTCTGAACCAGGAGGAGGAAACTGACTTGCTTCCTCCCTTTTACGGCCCTGGAGGTTTTGTTTTCCTGTGTCTAGTGCTATAGGGGGAGAAGGCAATGGCACCCCACTCCAGCACTCTTGCCTGGAAAATCCCATGGATGGAGGAGTCTTGTGGGCTGCAGTCCATGGGGTCGCTAAGATTCAGACACGACCGAGCGTCTTCACTTTCACTTTTCACTTTCCTGCATTGGAGAAGGAAATGGCAACCCACTCCAGTGTTCTTGCCTGGAGAATCCCAGGGATGGGGGAGCCTGGTGAGCTGCCGTCTATGGGGTCGCACAGAGTCGGACACGACTGAAGCGACTTAGCAGCAGCAGTGCTATAGGGAATACGTAATAAATAAATGAATAAAGTCAAGTCCAATTCTTTCATTCTGCTGTCGAGGGAAACAACTCAGAGAGGTGAAGTGACCTGGCAAACAGCAGTCTACTGGGTGGCAGAGCCGACACAGACCCGGCCTTTTCTGCTGCCACAGTTCTTTCTATTGGATCACGCTGCCTCTTGTGTTCGCACTGAGGCCAAACTGTAGCTTGGAAATGATGCAACTCTAAGTGAGATACACTAACTGAAAATCCTAATTGTTGGGTCCAAATCCAGTAGAAAATTCTCCACTTGATCCTCTTCTGGGTTGTTGTTGTTCAGTCACCAAGTTGTGTCCAACTCTTTGCAGCCCCATGGACTGTAGCACGCCAGGCCTCCCTGTCCATCACCATCTTTGCGAGTTTGCCCAAGTACATGTCCATTGAATTGGTGATGCCATCCAACCATCTCATCCTCTGTCACCTTCTTCCCCTTCTGCCTTCAGTCTTTACCAGCATCAGGGTCTTTTCCAATGAGCCAGTTTTTCATATCAGGTGGTCAAAGTATTGGAGTTTCAGCTTTGCCATCAGTCCTTCCAATGAATTTTCTGGGTTGATTTCCTTTAGGATTGATTGGTTTGATCTCCTTGCTATCCAAGGGACTCTCAAGAGTCTTCTCCAGAACCACCATTTGAAAGCATCAATTCCTTGGCACTCAGCCTTCTTTATGGTCCAGCTCCACATCTGTACATGACTACCGGAAAGACCATAGCCCTGACTATACTGACCTTTGTTAACAAAGTGATATCTTTGCTTTTTAATACACTGTCTAGGTTTGTCATAGCTTTCCTTCCAAGATAACTCTGAGGACTCACAGAAAAACCTCCATAGCACCAGGAGCTCTGGATTGTCCCTGAAGTCTCCTGTGTCCTGGAAGACTATGGTGCTAAGACGCTAAAATGTTTCTTGGAATCAGTGACCCTGCACGTCCACAACAAACTAGCAGAAGTGCTACTGCCTTACTCGGGTCCCCACACCTGCTTTCCAGCCACACCTAGAAGAACAGCCAGTCATATCCGAGTAAAGGACCTGGAAGGCCACCTGGTGGCCTGATTTACAGGGAAGAAGTGAAGGTTGGAGAGGGTGTTCCTTGATTAAAAGCCACACAGCTTTTTTGTGAAGACGAGGGCTGGGATGCAGGCTTCCAACCTCCTGGCCACAACTCTTCACCCTACACCACGCTGCCTTTACCACACTGTCTTTTCTCAAAGCCACAGGGCAGTTGTTCTGCATTAGGGTGAACCAGAAAGCAGTCTGAATGGGTTCACAGCCAGCTGTCAAGAACCCTCTGATGCAGTTGGTGGTGGGTAAGTTTAGTGGAGATGCTACTAAATTGCTCCTACACCATCATGTCAGGCCCTGGAGATCCCAGCGCTCCCTCCAGTAACCCCAGCACCAGTGCGTCCCCAAGGCCCAGAGTGGCCAGTGGCATTGCTTTTATTCCTGAGGTGAGTGAGCACCTAGCTGGCCTAGAGAATTGTGGCCCCAGACCTCACTAGTTTCCCATCTGGAATCACTTGGAGGCAAGATTCATGGGCCTTTGGCAGGGTACATCCTCAAGGACCAGAAGGTTCCAGCAGGTTTCCATTAGCCCAGAGCTCTGTGAGTTGGAAAATAGTTGGTCTCCACAGCCTCAGAAACTTAAAAACTCAACCCAAGGTCTGGAGAAGTTAGCACCTAGAGAAAGAGTACATGTGGTCCAGGCTCATGTTTGGGTCTGACAATGACATGGCTTTTTTTTTTTTGGCCAGTGGATAGAGGCCCTTAATTATCTTACCTTTGGAGCACCTGAGGGATGCTGAGGTGCCAGAGGCCTTGGAGAAGCTGAGTGGCTAAGGCCATGTGGAAGTCATCTCTTTGATGGGATCTCCATTTTAGAGTTTCTGGTTGTTAGCATGGTGGACGGAGAAGGCAACCCACTCCAGTACTCTTGCCTGGAAAATCCCATAGATGGAGGGGCCTGGTAGGCTGCAGTCCATGGGGGCGCTAGGAGTCGGATACGACTAAGCGACTTCACTTTCACTTTTCACTTTCATGCATTGGAGAAGGAAATGGCAACCCACTCCAGTGTTCTTGCCTGGAGAATCCCAGGGACGGGGAGCCTGGTGGGCTGCTGTCTATGGGGTCGCACAGAGTCGGATACGACTGAAGTGACTTAGCAGCAGCAGCAGCAGCAGCATGGTGGACCTCAGTTGTAGGTGAATATACTGCTACGATGATACCTGAGAGGCTGGGAGCCAGCTGCTTCGGGTGATCAAAACCTCTGACGGCTTTACTTTGCTAGAAGGCTCACCATCTACAACTTCCCTGGTGGCTTAGGTGGTAAAGAATCCACCTGTGATGTAAGGGACCTGGGCTTGATCCCTGGATCAGGAAGATCTATCTGGAGAAGGGAATGGCAACCTACTCCAGTATTCTTGCCTGGAGAATTCCATGGACAGAGGAGCCCGGTGGGCTACAGTTCATGGGATTGCCAAGTCAGACACAGCTAACACTTTCACTTTTTTTTCCCCACCATTTATACTTCTCTGATGCTGGTCTCAAGCCTGAGTCCTGGAAAGGCCGTGTTGGCCCACTTAAGTTCTGTGGTTGCCCTTTTGTGGGAAGAAGTGAGATGTCTCCAAAGAAGCCTGCAGGCACCCCTCTGGCCTCTGTAGTGATGTTGGTGGGTCGGGGGAGACCCTTGGATGGTTTACCTTCCCAGCAAGGTTGCCTTCAGAGATAAGAGGCCATTCCCTAAAAGGAAACCAGAGTGATCCTCAGAAGGGGAAATGAATGCTGGGCTTCCCAAAACAAAAGCTGTCTTCCATACCCAATGTAGAAATCGTTCTGAGCTATTTTTGTTAATTAATGTAACATGAACATATGTTCTGTTGGTCATTGTCGGTGACGTAATGTGTAAGATTCTTAAAAGCAAGAGACAGTGCCATAGTGCCAGCTGTTGCTACGTACCCACATGTGCATCTTTGTCCTCAGAACTCATATCTGTAGATACTCTCAAGTTTGCACTTTGACCCACATCATCCTGCTTGATCTTGGCAAGGTCCCTGAGAGGCAATTTTACCGGATTCAATGCTCCCAGGAGAAGGACCTTTTGGTTCAGGAAGCCAACAACTTGGATGGCCTTGCAGGCAAACAGGAAGGCGGGGGAAGAGAAAATTGTCTCAAGATATGAGAATTGAACCCAGGCCACGTGCACTGGGAACAGCTCTGCAGGGGCGGGCTCCCAGAATCATCTGTCCTTGGTGCTTCCCCAGAGGAGCCCGGACATTGACATGGGCTTTACCCTCTGGTTTCACTGTTGATGATTTTAAACTGACAGAACCAAATGAAAAGATTATAAAAATAGTAGGCTCTCATTGACCTCCAGATGCCGCGGTGGAGAGTGATTGAAAGATTCACGTTAAGAATGTGGCTCCCGAGAGCACTGCCTTCAGGCAGACCTGCGTAAGGAAATTCCCTGTACACTTTCCCTCTGGACCAGGAACAGAATTTCAACCCCAGCAGTGATGGTCTCAGAAAATGACCAGCCCTTGGAAATGAGGATGGAGGATGGAGGATGAATGCTATTTCAGCCCTATCTGGAAAGAATTAATTGCCCAAACCCTCCATCCCAGTTCCATTATTTATTTTATTATTTGTTTATTTATGGCTGCACTAAGCTGAACTAGGCATGCGGGATCCTAATTTCCTGACCAGGGATCCAACCCATGCCCCCTGCCGTGGAAGTGTGGAGTCCTTTCCACTGGACCACCAGGGAACTCCCCCCGCTTCCGTTACTGATGACAGTTAAACTGTGTTAGAGATGCAAGCCTCAACTGGGAAGGCTCCGCACAGCTCTTGGGGCCCATGGAGCTCCTGTGATTCTCAGATGCAGATCTCAGGGCCCCCAAGATCCCCGTAGCTCTCAGGGCCCATGGATGCCTGTGATTCTCAGAGGAGGGGCTTGTGCCCACAGGGAGGGAGAGAGGGCCTTCCAGACCCATGGGGGCTCAGTGACCCTGTTTTCATATTTAAATTATCAACTTCAATGGTTAAAGGAAGAGTTGGTCTTTGTTGTTGTTGTTTTAAATAAGACTTAATATTTTGAAAATTTACATAGTTCAGTACCTTGCAATAACTTATAATGGAAAGGAATCTGAAAAAGAATATATATATATATGTATATATAAAACTGAATTACTTTGCTATACACTAGAAACAACATTGTAAATCATCAGATCAGATCAGATCAGTTGCTCAGTTGTGTCCGACTCTTTGCGACCCCATGAACTGCAGCACGCCAGGCCTCCCTGTCCATCACCAGCTCCTGGAGGGCACCCAGACTCATACCCATTGAGTCAGTGATGCCATCCAGCCATCTCATCCTCTGTCGTCCCCTTCTCTTCCTGCCCTCAATCCCTCCCAGCATAAGAGTCTTCTCCAATGAGTCAACTCTTCGCATGAGGTGGCCAAAATACTGGAGTTTCAGCTTTAGCATCATTCCTTCCAAAGAAATCCCAGGGCTGATCTCCTTCAGAATGGACTGGTTGGATCTCCTTGCAGTCCAAGGGACTCTCAAGAGTCTTCTCCAACACCACAGTTCAAAAGCATCAATTCTTCGGCGCTCAGCCTTCTTCACAGTCCAGCTCTCACATCCATACATGACCACAGGAAAGACCATAGCCTTGACTAGGCGAACCTTTGTTGGTAAAGTAATGTCTCTGCTTTTGAATATGCTATCTAGGTTGGTCATAACTTTCCTTCCAAGGAGTAAGCGTCTTTTAATTTCATGACTGCAGTCACCATCTGCAGTGATTTTGGAGCCCAGAAAAACAAAGTCTGACACTGTTTCCACTGTTTCCCCATCTATTTCCCATGTAGTGATGGGACCAGATGCCATGATCTTCGTTTTCTGAATGTTGAGCTTTAAGCCAACCTTTTCACTCTCCACTTTCACTTTCATCAAGAGGCTTTTTAGCCCCTCTTCACTTTCTGCCATAAGAGTGGTGTCATCTGCATATCTGAGGTTATTGATATTTCTCCCAGCAATCTTGATTCCAACTTGTGTTTCTTCCAGTCCAGCATTTCTCATGATGTACTCTGCATATAAGTTAAATAAACATGGTGACAATATGCAGCCTTGACGTACTCCTTTTCCTATTTGGAACCAGTCTGTTGATCCATGTCCAGTTCTAACTGTTGCTTCCTGACCTGCATACAGATTTCTTAAGAGGCAGATCAGGTGGTCTGGTATTCCCATCTCTTTCAGAATTTTCCATAGTTTATTGTGATCTACACAGTCAAAGGCTTTGGCATAGTCAATAAAGCAGAAATAGATGTTTTTCTGGAACTCTCTTGCTTTTTCCATGATCCAGCGGATGTTGGCAATTTGATCTCTGGTTCCTCTGCCTTTTCTAAAACCGGCTTGTACTTCAATAAAAAATTATAGTCTCCATAAATAGTTTAAAATACGGGTGAAATAAGGAAAATAAAAATCACCTAAAATTCTGTCCCCCCAAAATTTTTCTTCATAGAAAGTTTTGAGGTTTGTTCCCCAAATCTCCTAAGAGGACTCAACTCCATTTCCCATGTGTCTACACTGGATGATCCCAGGTGACCAGTTGTGTGGACCACTGGCTTGGTGAGAAACAACCCAGTGAGACAGGGCCTGTCCCCACCTCTCCTGCTCTTGGTCAGAGCAGTGAGAGGGAACACCCCTCCCACAGACATGCACCAAGCCCTAACCTTGACTCTGGCCTCCAGGCCTGAGCTCACAGACCACTGGGCCCTGAAGCTCAGGCGGGAGAGGGAATGTGTGCCAGGACAGGACAAATGCTCACCTCTGCCAGGAAGACCCAGAATGATATGGAACACAAGTTCAGTGCCCTGAGCTTCTGTTTCCCTTCACTGGCTGTGGAATCCACCCACACCTTAAATCTCTCTAATTTTAATCTGTAAAATTGCAATTATAATATACATGGACTTATCAGATGAGACAGTGTATATGAAACAGCTTCACCAACTGTCCAAGTGCTGTAAAAGCATAAAGAACCAGAGTTGGCACTGTGGTGGGTTTGGTGGGCAGAACCCCACAGGCACTGCAGACTTGGGAAGGGGTTTGGATGCTCTCCCAGGTAGAGCTCAGATGGTATCCTGCCAGCTTCCTCTTTAAGACAGGGAAGGGGACCCATGATTGGCTTTGTCTCAGCTTCAACACTGGCTTAATAACAGAGCTATTTGTGGAGCAGTAACCCTGTGCCCAGCACCAGCCTGAGCATTTTACGCACATGATCTCCTTTTCTTCTCCCAGCATCTCTGTGGGATAGGTATTATGCTTACAGAGAGGTTGCTGCTGCTGCTGCTAAGTCGCTTCAGTCATGTCCAACTCTGTGCGATCCCATAGACAGAAGCCCACCAGGCTCCCCCATCCCTGGGATTGTCCAGGCAAGAACACTGGAGTGGGTTGCCATTTCCTTCTCCAATGCATGAAAGTGAAAAGTGAAAGTGAAGTCGCTCAGTCGTGTCTGACTCTTAGCAACCCCATGGACTACAGCCTACCAGGCTCCTCCACCCGTGGGATTTTCCAGGCAAGAGTACTGGAGTGGAGTGCCATTACCTTCTCCGACAGAGAGGTTAGGGCTTCCCTGGTGGCTCAATGGTAAAGAGTCTGGCTGCCAATGCAGGAGTTTGATTCCTGGATTGGGAAGATCCCCTGGAAAAGGAAATGGCAACCCACTCCAGTATTCTTGCCTGGGAAAGCCCATGGACATAGGAGCCTGGTAGACTGAGTCCATGGGTTGCAAATAGTTGGACACAACTGAGCAACTAAACAGCAACAGAGAAATTAAGTAACTTGCCCAAGGCTGCACAGCTTAGTCAGTGGCAGAGCTGGGGTTCCCACACAGCTTGTCTCATTCTTAAGTTAGTGCTCTTAGCCCATTGGCTAGAGCACCTCTTTGATTCCCATTATGATCTGTGTCCTGGGACAGAGGGAAGAAGTGGGTCAGCTGCTTGATGGTACTGCCCATGCCTCTGCTCCTCCTTGGAGAAGGGAATGGCAACCTACTCCAGTATTCTTGCCTGGAGAATCCCACAGACAGAGGAGCCTGGCAGGCTACAGTCCATGGGGTCGCAAGAGTTGGACACGACTTAGCAACTAAACCACCACCACTGCTCCTCCTGGGAGGGAAGACGGAAACCGAAGCAGGCAGGGCAGAGAGTGGGAACGCCATTCCAGGGCCCAGGGGAGAGTATTTTTCCCTCAGCTGTCCCCTGTCCCCTGAAGACACCAAGGCAGAGCTCCTTCCACACCCTTCACTGGTCTTAAGGTCACAGGGAGTCCTTCTTTGCGCCTAACTTGGCCAGCCTCTTGGCCCAGCCTAGACCCAGCTGCTCTGTCTCTGCTCTCTGGGGAGATGGAAAATTATTCTGTCGTAATCATGATCTTTCTTCTGCCAAATTCACAGGCCTACTTAAAGCCATTCCTCCTTTGGTCTTCAGAGGAGTTGACTTCCCATCACCCATTTGGTTTGCAGGCCCTATGGAGAGGCTGGCAGATGCCTCCTGGGGACAGTGGCTGCAGTTCCTGGCTACCCTGCAGGTTAAGGACAGGACTAGCCCACTGGGCAGCCTTGTCCCAATGTAGAGGGTCAGATCACAGTGCTAGGAGCACAAGACGTTTGGTCAATCTTTCTTTATAGCATCACCAACTCAGTGGGCATGGATTTGAGCAAACCCTGGGAGACAGCGAAGAATGGAGCTTGGTGTGCTACAGTCCATGAGGTTGCAAAGACTCAGACACAATTAGCAACCAAACAAGTGCAATGCTTCCTTAATGATCTACAATGAGAAATATACCTGTAGGTGATAAGAAAGTTAGATGGAAGACAAGCGCTTCCATTTATACATGTTATAGTATGTAATCCTCACATCCCCCAAGCTGGACCTTTTTTAAAAAAAACCTGTTTTACAGATGAGGAAGATGAGACATAATAGAAGTTAAATATCTTGTCACTGGCTGGCCAAATTTGTTGAGGAGCTGAGGTCAAACTGATTCTGTTTTGCCCCAAAGACTGAGCTCCAAATGTCCCATTGCCTTGCAAGAAACTCAAGCACTTAAGTGCACGTTAGGAACAGCACTGGCTTCTCTCTACTCTCTCCATCCGTTAATATCTAAACCAGATAGAAAAGAGGTTTCTTTATGGCTACTCTGTAGGGTTTAGCACTTTCCTTTCAGACTATTTCTTAAACGGGGTTGGCTTTTTATTGTCTAAACATTTCAAAATACAGCTGGACAAATCCATACCATTGAGTCAATTAGATGGTGGTTTCTTCCCTGGCTAGCATTTACTGAGCACTTAATTTAGGTCAAGCACTTTGTATTCATTATTTTTATTTAGTTCTCATAAGAACCTGAGTTAGGCAGTGTCATTGGGAGGTAGTGCGGTCAGGTGGTTAAAGCTCTTGATTCTTAAAATCAGGTTACCTGCTCTCCTGCTGGTCAGCTGTGTGACTGGGCAGGCTAGTCACTTAACCCCTCTGTGCCCAGTGTCCTCATTTGTAAAATGATTTAAATGATCACCGAGGGAGAGTTGTAAGGCTTATTAACGGGAAAAACATATGTAAAGTATTTGGAATAATGCCTGGCATTAATAGTAAGCATGCGTTACTACAGACCCACTCTATGGTGTGGACACTGGAAGGAGGTAGCTTGCCCAGCTGAACTGGGAGAGCTGATATTTTAACCCAGTGAATCGAATGCCAGGACCCTTTCTTCTAACCACTACCACCTCTTAGTAGCCCCAATCCCTTCACTTATTAAAGTTGCTTAAATGAGGTTTAATTTAATTAAATAATTTACACACCATGAAATTCATTCAATGACTTTCCCTAAATGTATAGAGTTGCACAGATCACCACAATCAAGTTTAGTATATCTCTATTATCACAGAAAGATCCCTTCTGCCCATTTGTAGTCATTTCCCTTTCTCACTCTTTGCAACCCATGGACTGTATAATCCATGGAATTCTCCAGGCCAGAATACTGGAGTGGGTAGCCTTTCCCTTCTCCAGGGGATCTTCCAAACCCAGGGATCGAACCCAGCTCTCCCTCATTGAAGGCAGACTCTTTACCAGCTGGGCCACAAGGGAAACCCAAGAATACTGGAGTTCCCTTGTGGCTCAGCTGGTGAAGAATCTGCTGGGTTCGATCCCTGGGATAGGAAGATCCCCTGGAGAAGGGAACCGCTACCCACTCCAGTATTCTGGCCTGGAGAATTCCATGGACTGTTCCATGGGATTGCAAAGAGTCGGGGCATGACTGAGCGACTTTCACTTTCACTTTTTCCTTCTCACTCCCAGCCCCAGGCAACCACTCATCTGTTCTGTTTCTATGGATTTGCCCTTTGGGGCATTTCGTAGAAATGGAATCATACTTTATACTATACAATATATATACTATACTATATATATAGTATACACATACTATATATGGTCATGTGTCTGGCTTCTTTCCCTTTGTGTGATGTTTTTGAGGTTCATCCAGTTTGCAATTTGCTTATCAGTTGATCGTTGCATTTTGTTCATGATTAGTATTCTATTGTGGAGAAGGCAATGACAACCTACTCTAGTACTCTTGCCTGGAAAATCCCATGGACGGAGGAGCCTGGTAGACTGCAGTCCATGGGGTCGCTAAGAGTCGGACATGACTGAGTGGCTTCACTTTCACTTTTCCTTTCATGCATTCGAGAAGGAAATGGCAACCCACTCCAGTGTTCTTGCCTGGAGAATCCCAGGGAAGGGGGAGCCTGGTGGGCTGCCCCTCTGGGGTCGCACAGAGTCGGACACGACTGAAGCGACTTAGCAGCAGCAGTATCTCATTGTATGGATAGACCATATTTTGTTTACCTGTTTACTAGCTAAGAAACATTTAGATTGTTTCCAGCATTTGGCTATTATGAATATCTTTTACGTTTTTGATAATTCACTGTGAAAAACTCTCAAACACACAGTGAACTGCCACAGACCCATCAATCAGCTTCAACATTTAGTGATAACATCTACCACCATTGTTTCATCTAGACCTCTCCCGGAAAATATGTCATTGCCATCTTTAACTTCTTCCTTTAAGCATGTGAAGTTTTACTCAATTTTAATAAGTTATATATTCATAAGATTCTAAGATCAAAGAGAATGAAAAGATAGACAGTGAAACGTTTCATTCTGGAAAGTTATGTTCCCCATCTGCTCAGCTGTGCCCTCCAGCTTCTGTTATTTTCATGTATTCTTCCAGAATGCATATGTAAGAAAACAGGAATATGTAGTCTTTGTTTATGTTTTCTATAAATGGTAGCATGTTTACTATAACACTATTTTGTACTTTGGTGGTTTAAACTTAATAATATAGCTTCAAAATCTTTTCATATCAGAATATAGAGAGTTTCCTTATTCTTGTGTCTTTATTTTTATAGTTTCATACTATTCCATTGTATGGCCGCACCATAGCTTAGACAAACAGCCGCCTACTGGTAGACAGTTGGGCTGTTTGCAGTTTTTTACTGTCAAAGACAATGCCATGGCCTGTAAACGTGTATATCCATCATTTCTCACTTACACAGAGTATCTGTAGATTTCTGAAACTGAATTGCTGGACCAGACGGTGTATTACATTTGTAGCATTTGCAATTTTCACTGATTTGTCCTGTTTGACAGTTGTGCCATTTCACAACTACCAGCAATCTATGCAAGTATTTCAACCCCGTTGCCTCACCAACAGCACATTACCCAGTTAAACTTTTACCTAATAGTTGCTTGTCAGCTCTTGCCTCATTTGCTTTCTTTCTTGTCCTTCTTGTTTTGCTTTAGTTTATATGTTCTTTGTTAAGAATTTTTTAGTGAGTTATTTCCTGCCTACCTTGTATCATTTTTAAGGCATTTTTGTGGGCAACAGTTCTTTGAAATATAATTCACACATTGTATAATTCATCCATTTATAGTATAGTCTTCAATGGTTTTTAGCCTGTAGCTCATTTTTAATGTTTATTTCTAACCTTTTTAAAAAGCATTTTTTTTCTAATTACAGAAGTAATACCTGTTCTGTTGAGAAAACTTGAAAAGACAAAAATCAAACAAAAAAAGAAAGCATAGTGCCATCACCTGAAGATATCCACTGTTACCATTTTAAAATAAATTATTGAAGTATAGTTGATTTACAATGCTCTGTTTAATTTCTGTACAGCAAAGTGACTCAGTTATACATATATATATATATTCTTTCTCATATTCTTTTCCCCTCTGTTTATCACAGGATATTGAACATAGTTCTCTGTGCTATACAGTAGGACCTTGCTTATCCATTCTATATATAATAGTTTACATCTGCTAATGCCAAAGTCCTAATCTATCCCTCTGCTGCACCCTTGGCAACCACAAGTCTTTGCTCTTTATATTTGTGAATGTGCTGCCCTGATAGCTCAGTTGGTAAAGGACCCACCTGCAGGGCAGGAGACCCCGATTCTCCTTTTGTTTCATAGATATGTTCTTTTGTGTCATATTGTAGATTCCACAGATAAGTGACATCATATGTTGCCTTTTACTTAGTATGATAATCTTTAGGTCCATTCATGTTGCTGCAAATGGCATTATTTCATTCTTTTTAATGGTTGAGCAATATTCCATTATACACATGTATATTTTATATATATGTATATGCTGTGCTGTGCTTAGTCACTTAGTTGCGTCCAACTCTTTGTGACTCCATGGACGGTAGCCCGCCAGGCTCTTTTTTCCATGGGGACTCTCCAGGCAAGAATACTGGAGTGGAGAGTAATTGGAAATAAAAGCAAAAACAAACAAATGGTACCTAATTAAACTTAAAAGCTTTTTCACAACGAAGGAAACAATAAGCAAAGTGAAAAGACAGCCTTCAGAATGGGAGAAAATAATAGCAAACTAAGCAACTGACAAAGAATTAATCTCAAAAATATACAAGCAGCTCCTGCAGCTCAGTTCCAGAAAAATAAACGACCCAATCAAAAAATGGGCCAAAGAACTGAACAAACATTTCTCCAAAGAAGACATACAGATGGCTAACAAACACATGAAAAGATGCTCAACATCACTCATTATCAGAGAAATGCAAATCAAAACCACAATGAGGTACCATCTCACGCCAGTCAGAATGGCTGCTATCAAAAAGTCTACAAGCAATAAATTCTGGAGAGGGTTCGGAGAAAAGGGAACCCTCTTAAACTGTTGGTAGGAATGCAAACTAGTACAGCCACTATGGAGAACTGTGGAGGTTCCTTAAAAAACTGGAAATAAAACTGCCTTATGACCCAGCAATCCCACTTCTGGGCATACACACTGAAGAAACCAGAATTGAAAGAGACATGTGTACCCCAGTGTTCATCCCAGCACCGTTTACAGTAGCCAGGACATGGAAGCAACTTAGATGTCCATCAGCAGACGAATGGTTAAGAAAGCTGTGGTACATATACATAATGGAATATTACTCAGCCATTAAAAAGAATACATTTGAATCCATTCTAATGAGGTGGATGAAACTGGAGCCTATTATACAGAGCAAAGTAAGTCAGAAAGAAAAACACCAACACAGTATACCAACACATATATATGGAATTTAGAAAGATGGTAACGATGGCCCTATATGCAAGACAGCAAAAGAGACACAGATGTAAAGAACAGTCTTTTGGACTCTGTGGGAGAAGGCGAGGGTGGGATGATCTGAGAGAATAGCATTGAAACGTGTGTATTATCATATGTGAAACAGATCAGCAGTCCAGGTTCAATGCATGAGACAGGGTGCTCAGTGCTGGTGCTCTGGAATGACCCAGAGGGGTGGGATAGGGAGGGAGGTGGGAGGGAAGTTCAGGATGGGGAACACGTGTACACCCATGGCTGATTCATGTCAATGTATGGCAAAAACCACTACAGTATTATAAAGTAATTAGCCTCCAATTAAAATAAATAAATAAATTAATGATAATAAAAAAAAAGAATACTGGAGTGGGTTGCTATGCCCTCCTCTAGGGAATCTTCCCAACCCAGGGATAGAACTCAAGTATCCCATACTGCAGGCAGATTCTTTACTGTCTGAGCCACCAGGGAAAAGCCCAAGAATAATGGAGTGGGTAGCCTATCCCTGCTCCAGGGGATCTTCCTGACCCAGGAATTGAACTGGGGTCTCCTGCATTGCAGGTGGATTCTTCACCAGCTGAGCTACCAGGGAAGCCCATGTATGTATATATATATCTCACATCTTTTTTCCCCATTCATCTGTCGTTGGACATTTAAATTGTTTTCTTGTCTTGGCTATTGTAATAGCACTGCTATGTATGTAGGGATGCATGTATCTTTTCAAATTACAGTTTTGCCTGGGTGGGAGTGGGATTTCTGGATCTTATGCCAACTCTTAAGTTTTTTGAGGAACCTCCATACTATTTTCCATTGTTAACATGTTTTTAAAATAAAAATGATAGCTAATGTATATACTGTGCTTGGATTTGCTTTTATCAGTCTCAGTTCTTTTAGTTTTTTTAGTATACATTTATTTATTTTGATTGGAGGTTAATTACTTTACAATATTGTATTGGTTTTGCCGTACATCAGCATGAATCCGCCATGGGTGTACATGTGTTCCCCATCCTGAACCCCCTTCCCCTCAGTTCAAGTCTCTCAATTATGTCTTCAATATTCTAGGTCTGTTAATCAACATAATTATCATTGATGATAACAGTAGCAGTAATAAACACAGTGAAGTGAAAGTGAAGTCGCTCAGTCATGTCCGACTCTTGGCGACCCCATAGACTGCAGCCTACCAGGCTCCTCCATCCATGGGATTTTCTAGGCAAGAGTACTGGAGTGGGGTGCTTTTGCCTTCTCCTAATAAACACAGTACTCCTCACTTAATGTGAGATTGCTGTGTGCCAGGCACTTGTGTGTTGCATACTTTATGGGCTCAACCTCAATTAATTCTGGAAATAATTTGGTGACCTTGGTATTATGCTCGCATTTTACAGCTGAAGAACCAAAGGTTCCGAGAGGTTAAGTAATTTGCCTAATGTTAAACAGGTTCACTGACTCGATGGATGCAAGTCTGGGTGGCCTCCGGGAGCTGGTGATGGACAGGGAGGCCTGGCGTGCTGCGGTTCATGGGGTCGCAAAGAGTCGGACACGACTGAGCGACTGATCTGATCTGATCTGATCTGAAACAGGTAGCAAGTGAAGGAGCTGAGGCCTGAACTCCTATCTGTATACTGCAAAGTTCCTGGTCACTATACTATACTTCAGATTAAAGATGTTTAGGACTAATCCCTGTTTGGGGAACTAAGATTATACATGCTGCAGGGCAGCTAAGCCCGTGGGCTGCAAGGAAGATTGCAAATGCTGCAACTAAGACTCAAAGCAACCAAAAGTAAAATAAATAAATAGATATTTTAAAAAATAAATAAATAATATCTTTGATAGGTCTTTTTAAAAAAAGAAAGACATTCAGGACTGGTTCAAACAGCTTCTCTTGGGACCAGTCAGGAGGACCCAGGGGTTCCAACATCGCAAGAACAACCTTGGGGCCCACAAGCACACTCTCTTCAGGGCAGGGTTGTCCCAGACTCAGTGCCCTCACCTTCCTTTGCAGGATTTTCTCCTGGCTCTGTGTGGTCCCCTCTCAGCCCCTGGAGGGCCCCTCCATCCTTGAGCTTCCAGAAAGAGAGTGGAGGGTGTAGCAGGTATTACTGGAGAAATGGCTACATCATGAGAAAGCTGGGGACCCCGCTGGCACAAGTTATTTACAGCTCCCCCAGCCTCAGCCTGTTTGTGAAGAATTATAGGGCTTCCCAGGTGGCTCAGTGGGCATCTACCTGCAATACAGGAGACGCAGGCGATACAGGTTTGATCCCTGGGTTAGGAAGATCCCCTGGAGGAGGGCACAGCAACCCACTCCAGTATTCTTACCTGAAGAATTCCATGGACAGAGGAGCCATGGGACAGAGGAGGGCTACAGTCCACAGGGTCACAAAGAGTCAGACACAACTGAAGCAGCTGAGCACAAGGAACAATTATAAAAGCACTGAGTTCGGCACCTCATAAACCTCTTCGCGTCCCCCTCTCTCACTTCCCACGTCCCCCCCACCGTGCTCCAGCCTCTCAGACACTTTTGGGGTATCTTCCCCTGGCTTCACCAAGCCAAATAGCCCGCGGGAGGCTTGTAACTGTTAGCTCGAACAGCAGGCTGGCTGCTTGGTTGCCATGGCAACAGCTGTTGTGCGTAAGTGGTCTTTGTGGCAGAAAATTTAATTTAATAAACTGAATTTGGGGGCCCAGTGGGAAGATCTGGTACAGGCTTTATTGGGTATCTTCTGTGGCACTGGGCTGCGGCAGGGGGTATGCTGGAGAAGAGCTGGAAGCTTTTGTCCTGCAGAGGTAGGCCCGGGATGAGAGCTACATCCTGTGTCCTCAGACACCCTGAGACTCCGCTCTCCACATCACCTAGGAGTGTCTGGCCAAGGTTTTGCACTACTACTTCCAGCTATGAGGTGTTGGAGCAGCCTTCCCTTGGGGAACAACTGGAAAGTCTGGACGAAGCACGCAGGACTTCTGTGCGAGGTCGAGACCGAGGTGGACAGGGCGGGTGTCCAGCCCAGGGACCCATCTCAGTGTGTGCAGTGGCCCTGGGGAAGCAACATGCTGTTTCTGTGCTACTGAAATAACAAAACTGGAAAGAGTTGTCTGTGCTTCCATTCTTTCTTGATCCACGTCAGTCAGGTTTTGGTTCCTACTGTTCCTCCGAAACGCTCTTGTCAAGGTCACCGAGGACCTCCACGTGACTAGTGTTAGTTGCTCAGTCGTGTCAGATTCCTTCCCGTGACCCCATGGACTGTAGCCCCTCCAGGTTCCTCTGTCCGTAGGAGTCTGCAGGCAAGAATACCAGAGTGGGCTGCCATTCCTTTCTCCAAGGGATCTTCCTGACCCAGGGATTGGACCCAGGTCTCCTGCATTGCAGGCAGATTCTTTGCCGTCTGAGCTACCAGGGAAGCCCCCGATGTGACTAGATCGCATCGTTAATTCCCAGTCCTCATCCTTCTTTTCTGTCAGCTGCTTTTGACGCTGTCAGTCACTCTCTTTACCTTGTCACCCGGCTTCTGAGAGACCACACTCCACAGGCCATTCCCTCCCCTCTCTGTGCTGCGGCTTCCTCCTCTCTGACCCTTAAACTTTGGAGGGCCAGGGCTCAGGGCTTGGTCCTCTTGTTTGTTCTGTCTTCTCTGGCTCCCTAAGGGATCTCGCCTAGACTCTTAGGATCCCAGGAAACTGGCTCTGAGCCAGAGATTTGCATGCTGGGAGTGCCTGGGGACCAACACCTGTGAGGGAGTGAGGGATGCTGGGAGTGCAGAGAGAGAAGTTGAACCGTGATGCTCTTGCAGCAAAGGCTTGAGCCAACAGGGCTGGGATCTGGGGAGGGTCAGGCACTGTGCTTTGCAGGAATTATCTCAGTGAATTCTCATAAAGCTGTCATGCAGCAGATTGTGTCATTGTCCCCATTCTGCAGGTACAGAGGTTGAGGCTGGGTGAAGTTATCCAAATGGCCCACTATGAGGATCTGGGACTCAGCTCAAGGTTGGCTGCCTCCCAGAACCCTACATAAAGCCTCTAAAAAAAAAAAAAGCATATTGAATACTCTTGAGCCAGGTCCTTGGTGGCCCTGCTAGAGCTCACAGCCCTGCCACTTACTCCCCTCACCACTGACATCCTAGAATGCACCCCTGCAGGGCTCCCAGGGTTTGTCCTCAGAACCTGTCACCTTTCTGAAAAGGGATACATCCCTCTGGGGATCTGGGGCAATACCTGAGGCCCACAAAGCTGTGGGAGTCTCCTGCTTCATTTACAGATGCGTGAGAAATTTGTGCCTACATTCTGTATTATATAAAAATAATGTCCTAGCTCCTAAATCTTTGAATGAATGGAAGATGCTCTGTGATTTTTTCATATCTTTGTGTGTCCTTGGCTGGACTACCTCATATTCTTGAGGTTCACAAGCCCTCCTTTGATAGGCATAGACCTCCCTCTCTACTTAATAGATGCTGGCTCTGAGAATGAGGGCAGGTGGGCAGATTTTCCCTTCCCACTAGCTAGTCCTGGAGCAAGTAAACCCCTCCTTCCATTCTTCTTTCCTTTCTTCCCTTATCTCCAGGCGCTGTGCCTCACTCTGCCCTGGGCTGGCTGCCGAGAACCTCCAGCTTCTTGGTGCGGCTGTCAGGTTGGGGGTGGAGGTGGCAGAGGTTGTTACCCGAGGGGCCTCCCCTGGGTTCTGTCCCTAAGACACCAAGGTGGCTGTGTTTCAGGATCTGTTGGAAGAGTTCTTGGTTGATGAAAGAATTCAGGCAGCCCCAGAAGCAAAATGAAGGGATGAAGACCCAGGTGGTAGTTTTCAGCACATATGTGTGCAGGGAGGGAAGTTAGGGTGCAGCCATGTGTCACAAATGGTTCAGAAATTTACCCACAAAGAAAGTCCATGCCAAAATAAGCAAATCTCTAACCTTTGGGGAACCCCTTCACCTTCTTAAAGAGCTTTTATGTTTAAAGTAGACACACATGTGCCAGACATAAGCAAGCACGCCTGTATGTGCACACATACATACATGTATGTCCTGATGCACGCAAACATGCCCACATCCTCACAACAGCTGGAGCCATGTATATACATAGGGGCATCTGTGCCACCCAGCAGTGTACCTGGGAACACAGACTCCTGCTCAAGCTCAGTTGTGTCTGATTCTTTGCGACCCCATCCACTGTAGCCTGGGCTTCTCTTGTAGCTTAGTCAGTAAAGAATCTGCCTGCAATGCAGGAGACCCGGGTTCGATTCCTCAGTTGGGACGATCCCCTGGAGAAGGAAATGACAACCCACTCCAGTATGCTTGCCTGGAGAATCCCATGGACAGAGGAGCCTGGCAGGCTACAGTCCATGGGGTCGCAAGAGTCGGACATGACTTAGCAACTAAACCACCACCACCACCACCACTGTAGCCTGCCAGGCTCCTCTATCCATGGGATTCTCCAGGCAAGAATACTGGAGAGGATTGCCATTTCCTTCTCTAGGTGATCTTCCCAACCCAGGAATCAAACCCACATCTCCTGTTTTGGCAGGTGGATTCTTTACCACTGAGCCACCTGGAAAGCCGGTACACAGACATATGCACCCAGGTACTCATACAAACGTATAGACTCAGAATGGAAACTCTGACTAGAGTAAAGCCATTCTCTCCTTTGCTATCTCTGGAGTCACTAGGGATTGAAGTGACATTCTCTGATCTCTCAGAAAGCTATTCTTGCCTTTGCCCACTCAGTGTCCAGGGTGACGTTTGAAGTCTGAAGGAGAAGCTTGGCATGTGGATGTGGGGGCTGGTCATGGAGCACCTGTGGATTGTTCAGAGCATCCGCTGTGAGGCTGGAGGGAGGGAGGGTGGGCTGCCCCCAGAGGCCAACTCCTGAGTTTCACTGGCTTCTGAAGTCCTGGGTGTCAGTTTGGGGCCCATGGGAGGAGGGCTGAGGACTAGGCTCTTGGTGGGTGGTGGAAGCTGGAAGTGGAGGAGGTGGCTAGTACTCTGGACACCCTGGGGTGGTGTCTTTTCCAGACAGGGGAAGGAAGGAGTGACTTCTCAGTAGCAGAGGCCGAGGACATTGAGAGGCTCAACCCGGAGAAAGCCAATTATCAGTGCTTGGTTTTAGGGCTGTGGGCTGTGCCCCAACCTTGGTCCAACTGGAGGATACAGGAAGGACTGGAGCTTGGTGTGTGTGTGTGTGTGTGTTCAGTAGCTCAGTTGTGTTCAACTCTTTGTGACCCCATGGACTGTAGCCAGTCAGGTTCCTCTGTCCATGGGATTTTCAAGGCAAGCATATTGAAGTGGGTTTCCATTTTCTTCTCCAGGGGATCTTCCCAACCCAGGGATCAAACCCAACTCTCCTGCATTCACAGACAGATTCTTTATCACTGTGCCACTGGGGAAGCCCCCGGAGCTTGGTAGAGCCTCCAATAGAACAAGAGCGGCTTCCCCCAGTGGCTTCCCTGAGAACTGGGGAACTCTGACAGCCCTATTTCCACTCCCTCATTCATAGCCTCAGATGAAGTACCTCTGTTTGCTGGGCTTTGTTTTCCTCTGTTGGTCTCTAGGGCAGCAATTTGCTCACATGACCTCATTTAATCCTCCCGAGAGCCTGAGGAGAGTCAGGAACTGTGCCTATTTTACAGCAAGAATGTCAGGTCAGACAGCTCATGAGGAGCAGAATCAAGAATTGAAGCCCATATTATTTCTTATTTAGAAAGGATTATTGATTTTTAAGTCAGAAAAGCAACATACGCCTGTTTTAGCAAGTCCGATGATACAGAGCTATCTAAAGAAAAAGTTAAAATTCTCTCTTCCTGCCCTTTCTCCCCACCCCACTCCAATCCCATCTCCCTGAGTCTACATGGAATTTCCTATTCTTTTCTCTATGGTCACAGAAATGCATCAGATCAGATCAGATCAGATCAGTTGCTCAGTCATGTCCAACTCTTTGTGACCCCATGAATCGCAGCACGCCAGGCCTCCCTGTCCATCACCAACTCCCAGAGTTCACTCAGACTCACATCCATCAAGTTGGTGATGCCATCCAGCCATCTCATCCTCTGTCGTCCCCTTCTTCTCCTGCCCCCAGTACCTCCCAGCATCAGGGTCTTTTCCAATGAGTCAACTCTTCACATGAGGTGGCCAAAGTACTGGAGTTTCAGCTTTAGCATCATTCCTTCCAAAGAAATCCCAGGGCTGATCTCCTTCAGAATGGACTGGTTGGATCTCCTTGCAGTCCAAGGGACTCTCAAGAGTCTTTTCCAACACCACAGTTCAAAAGCATCAATTCTTTGGCTCTCAGCTTTCTTCACAGTCCAATTCTCACATCCATACATGACCACAGGAAAGGCCATAGCCTTGACTAGGCGAACCTTTGTTGGCAAAGTGATGTCTCTGCTTTTGAATATGCTGTCTAGGTTGGTCATAACTTTTCTTCCAAAGAGTAAGTGTCTTTTAATTTCATGGCTGCAGTCACCATCTGCAGTGATTTTGGAGCCCCCCCAAAAATAAAGTCTGACACTGTTTCCACTGTTTCCCCATCTATTTGCCATGAACTGATGGGACCAGATGCCATGATCTTCGCATACACACATAAATAGCAAGTTTTCGCTCCCTTGCTCTCTCATTACACAGAAATTGGAATCTTACCTTATATGTGATTCCTCAACTTGCTTTTCCCTGTAAAATATTGGGACCATCTCTTCAGGACAGTGTGCTTAGATCTACCTCTCCTTTGAAGTGGCCTTAACAGAGGTTTACTCATTCCCCACTAATAGGCATTTGAAGTGAAGTGAAGTGGAGTCACTCAGTCGTGTCTGACTCTTTGCGACCCCATGGACTGTAAGCCTACCAGGCTCCTCCCTCCATGGGATTCTCCAGGCAAGAGTACTGGAGTGGGTTGCCATTCCCTTCTCCAGGGGATCTTCCCGACCCAGGGATCCAACTCGGGTCTACCGCATTCCTGGCAGACGCTTTAACCTCTGAGCCACGGTGTTTTGAATCTTTGCCAGTATACATAATGCTATAATACCTACTCCTATATGTAGGACTTTACACATTCATACTTTTATTTCTGCCGCACGAAGTTCCAAAACTGGGATCACTGGTGAAAGTTTTGTATATTTTGAATTTAAACACACCTTGCCAAATCATTTTCCGCCACGTGGTAGACACGAACACTTCTGCTAATTATGTTTCCTGCATCCAGTTATCAGGTCTGGATGTTATTATTCTTTTTGATTTTTGTCCATCTGATAGATGAAAATGACATGTTGTTTTATTTTTATTTTCTCCCTATCAGTTGTTTCATATGTTCATTGGCAATTTGTATTTCTTCTTTGATGAAATTGTCCATATCTTTTGCTTAGTTATTATTTGGGTTGTCTTTTTCATATTTTCAGAGAATAACTTTTATCTGTTAAGTGTGGAATAAATAGTGAATTATTAAATCATAGGATATTATTTGTCTTCCGAACTTAATAGTATCTCTCCATAGGAAAATCTTACTTTTTATTAAAGCCAATCTATTTACTTTATCCTTAATGACTTAAGGAAGGCTTCCTGTCTTCTAAAAGAATCATCCTCAATGTTCAGTTATTCTAATTTTATTATAATGTTTTTATTTTTTTAAAAATATTTATACTTAAAAATCATCTGGAATTAATTGTAGTATCTGTGTTGAAGTGAGGTCTTAATTTTGTTTTCTTCCATGTGAGTGGCCAGTTGTGCCAACACTATCTATGCCAAACTATCTTCCTCACTGAATTAGAATGCTGATATGTCATATACTGAGCTCTCATATATATTATGAGATGATATATTATCTAGATTATATTCTGTTGCACTGATCTGCTTGTCTTCTCCTCAGCCAGTACCATATTGCTTTGATTATGGTGGCTTTAGAGTTAGTTTTAATAACTGGCAAGGCAGATCTGTTCCGTTGTCCTTTGTCTTCTTTGGGGGTGTGGGTGTGGAGAGTGGTCTGTTCTAGAGAGGTCAGGGCTCTTTTCAGATGTTTATTCTTTCAAATGAACTTTAAGATCTTTTTGTCCAGATAAAAGCAAAGAGAAAAAGCACCTGGTGTTCCCACTGGAAGGACCTCCATTTTGGTCTCACGTGAGTTTCCAAGCCCATGCCTGCCACAGTATAGGGCTGTTGTAGGCACTTATAGGTCTTGTGACCCTGTGAGTACATAGAAATGAGGTGAAAAAATGAGGCAGCTTTAACGTGAGGTTGGAACTTTCCTTGTGCAGAGTATTGTTGTGTTGTTCCCTTGGAAAAGAAACATAAATTCATATTACGTTCATAGCATTTGGTGATTATGTTTTTGTTTAAAATGTATAATGGATCAGAGATAACTGTGTTGGGTGCCGTGCTTGAAAACAATACCCTGTCCATGCCTCCTTGCGTAGGTAGGTTAATTTGTTTTTTTTTTTTTTTTTAAAGAGATGCCAAGATGTAGAGTTTTGAGATAGGAAGGTTTGCACATTCAACATTCCAATAGCTATTGCCAAATTAACCCGTCCTTCATGCGGCTGTCCTCCCAGGCTCCCAGCCCTCTCCCCAGACCTTGTCAATTGCTCCCTGCTCCCGCACCCCACTGCTTGGTTTTCGGGGCCATAAAAGAGGTTGGCTCATGTTATTTAAATAGCTGCTTAAGAGCTATTAAAAGGAGTGGGCGGCAAACTTGGAGTTGACACAATACTCTGTACTCCGCTCCCACACCCTCTCCCTGCCGCTTTCATCCATGCCAGGGTCACAGATCATACAAAGCAAGAGGTACCAACTCTGGATCTCCCTTCTGGTTCTTCTTCCTGTCCGAGGAATTCTCTCAACTCTAATGCTTTTTGGCAGCACCCAGGATGCAAGAAACTCTTCTACATCCCTCTCTCTCTCTCTCACATACACACACACCCTCACACACAGTGTTTTAGCAGTGCTTGCTGTGTGACGGTGCCCTGGGAGTGCTGAGCTACATTCTATCCCTGGCTCTGTCCCTTTTTTCAAAGTCTATATTTAACTGGTTTGGTCCTAAAGGGAATTAGCCAAGTCAGGGCTCCAGTGAGTGCCAGAAGCTTGCGATTATGCCAGAGGTTCTGACCTGGAGTCTGAGAATGAACCTCAGGGAGTCTGTGAGCCTCAGCAACTGCCTGCAGCATTTGGGTTCATGTGTGTGTGTTTTCCACAGCTACAAGTAGGATCTCAGAGCAGGTATGAGACCACTGCCCCAGAAAGTTGAAGAGCGACTGCCACAGGGACAAAGTAGCTTTGTGAGGAGGAAGAGTCAAGGGATGGAAATCCTAAAGGAGGGATTCTTAACAAGCAAAGATGCAGCTAGGGGTTGTATGTGGAATTTTCTGTGAGACCTTCTAAGACTAGGACAGAGAGATTTCATTAGCTCCCAGAGTTCATGATTCCAAAATTGAAGAATCACAGATACAGAGGCTTAATAATGTAACATACGTACATCATCTGAGAGGATAGATATTTCTAATAGTAATTTCTTCAAAATGAATGCATTTAGTTCAGCATCAGATCAGATCAGTCACTCAGTCGTGTCCGACTCTTTGTGACCCCATGAATCGCAGCACGCCAGGCCTCCCTGTCCATCACCAACTCCCAGAGTTCACTCAGACTCAAGTCCATCGAGTCAGTGATGCCATCCAGCCATCTCATCCTCTGGCATCCCCTTCTCCTCTTGCCCCCAATCCCTCCCAACATTAGAGTCTTCTCCAATGAGTCAACTCTTCGCATGAGGTGGCCAAAGTATTGGAGTTTCAGCTTTAGTATTATTCCTTCCAAAGAAATCCCAGGGCTGATCCCCTTCAGAATGGACTGGTTGGATCTCCTTGCAGTCCAAGGGACTCTCAAGAGTCTTCTCCAACACCACAGTTCAAAAGCATCAATTCTTCGGCGCTCAGCCTTCTTCACAGTCCAATTCTCACATCCATACATGACCACTGGAAAAACCATAGCCTTGACTAGATGAACCTTTGTTGGCAAAGTAATGTCTCTGCTTTTGAATATGCTGTCTAGGTTGGTCATAACTTTCCTTCCAAGGAGTAAGTGTCTTTTAATTTCATGGCTGCAGTCACCATCTGCAGTGATTTTGGAGCCCAGAAAAATAAAGTCTGACACTGTTTCCACTGTTTCCCCATCTATTTCGCATGAAGTGATGGGACTGGATGCCATGGTCTTCGTTTTCTGAATGTTGAGCTTTAAGCCCACTTTTTCACTCTCCACTTTCACTTTCATCAAGAGGCTTTTTAGTTCCTCTTCATTTTCTGCCATAAGGGTGGTGTCATCTGCATATCTGAGGTTATTGATATTTCTCCCGGCAGTCTTGATTCCAACTTGTGTTTCTTCCAGTCCAGCGTTTCTCATGATGTACTCTGCATATAAGTTAAATAAACATGGTGACAATATACAGCCTTGACGTACTCCTTTTCCTATTTGGAACCAGTCTGTTGTTCCATGTCCAGTTCTAACTGTTGCTTCCTGAGTTGCATATACGTTTCTCAAGGGGCAGATCAGGTGGTCTGGTATCCCATCTCTTTCAGAATTTTCCACAGTTTACTGTGATCCACACAGTCAAAGGCTTTGGCATAGTCAATAAAGCAGAAATAGATGCTTTTCTGGAACTCTCTTGCTTTTTCCATGATCCAGCGGATGTTGGCAGTTTGATCTCTGGTTCCTCTGCCTTTTCTAAAACCAGCTTGAACATCAGGAAGTTCTCGGTTCACGTATTGCTGAAGCCTGGCTTAGAGAATTTTGAGCATGACTTTACTAGCATGTGAGATGAGTGCAATTGTGCGGTAGTTTGAGCATTCTTTGGCATTGCCTTTCTTTGGGATTGGAATGAAAACTGCCCTTTTCCAGTCCTGTGGCCACTGCTGAGTTGTCCAAATTTGTTGGCATATTGAGTGCAGCACTTTCACAGCATCATCTTTCAGGATTTGGAATAGCTCAACTGGCATTCCATCACCTCCACTAGCTTTGTTCGTAGTAATGCTTTCTAAGGCCCACTTGACTTCACATTCCAGGATGTCTGGCTCTAGGTCAGTGATCACACCATCGTGATTATCTGGGTGGTGAAGATTTTTTTGTACAGTTCTTCTGTGTATTCTTGCCATCTCTTCTTAATATCTTCTGCTTCTGTTAGGTCCATATCATTTCTGTCCTTTATCGAGCCCATCTTTGCATGAAATGTTCCTTTAGTATCTCTGATTTTCTTGAAGAGATCCCTAGTCTTTCCCATTCTGTTATTTTCCTCTATTTCTTTGCATTGATTGCTGAAGAAGGCTTTCTTATCTATTCTTGCTGTTCTTTGGAACTCTGCATTCAGATGTTTATATCTTTCCTTTTCTCCTTTGCTTTTCGCTTCTCTTCTTTTCACAGCTATTTGTAAGGCCTCCCAGACAGCCATTTTGCTTTTTTGGCATTTCTTTTCCATGGGGATGGTCTTGATCCCTGTCTCCTGTACAATGTCACGAACCTCATTCCATAGTTCATCAGGCACTCTATCTATCAGATCTAGGCCCTTAAATCTATTTCTCACTTCCACTGTATAATCATAAGGGATTTGATTAAGGTCATACCTGAATGGTCTAGTGGTTTTCCCTACTTTCTTCAATTTCAGTCTGAATTAGGCAACAAGGAGTTCATGGTCTGAGCCACAGTCAGCTCCTGGTCTTATTTTTGCTGACTGTATAGAGCTTCTCCATCTTTGGCTGCAAAGAATATAATCAATCTGATTTTGGTGTTGACCATCTGGTGATGTCCATGTATAGAGTCTTCTCTTGTCTTCAGCATAGAAAACTGAAAAAATCTTCTAGAAAACTAAAAATCACCTATAATCCCAACAGCCAGAGATAATAACTCTTTTTTTTTTAAAGGATTTTTCCAGAGTGTCTGGATCTTTCTTTCATGCTCTCTCATCCTCTCTCTTCACATAAGTGCCTATGTATATGCAAACCTGGGTTTATCAAGTGGCTCGAAGGATCCACCTGCCAATGTAGGAGATGGAGGTTTGATCCCTGGGTCGAGAAGATCCCCTGGAGAAGGAAATGGTAACCCACTCCAGTATTCTTGCCTGGAAAATCCCATGGACAGAGGAGCCAAGTGAGCTACAATCACTGGGGTTGCAAAGAGTCTGACATGAGTGAGCATGAATACATATGCAAGCCTAGAATCATACTGATTTTTAACACGAATTTTTCTACTTATTATATTAAACCACCATCTCCCATTGTTAAATAGTTTTCTAAAACAGTGTTTTTCAACCTCCTTTTGGTAACAGAGCCCTTATTTTCAAACCAAATCTTATACAAAGGCTAAAATATAAAATAAATAAAAGATGAGATGTTCTAGCTAGAGCATAGGGAAAGAAGAAACACAATTTAAAAGCCACCGTTCTAAAAACTAGAAGTTTTAATGGCTACATAGTATTCTATTATATGAATGTGTGCTAGATTTAGGAAATAAAAATATAAGATATCCAGGTAAATTGGAATTTCAGATAAAAATGAATCATTTTTTATATAACTGTGTTTTTATTGGTCCGGACAACCTGCATCTTACATAGCAACCTTATCACATCCCATTGTTGGACATTTAGATTATTTCCAATGTTTTACTAGTATGAAATATATTGAACGGTATATCTGTATACCCATATCTTCATATACTTATTATTTTATATCACCCTAAGATCAGAATTGCTAGACCAAGGGTTGAAAATGCTTTAACGGCTTTCAATACGTTTGCCAAGTTGCTTTCCCCAAAGGAATGCACTCTGGAGAGCTGTGTGTGCAAGCATCGTGTTTCAGGAGGTGTTAAATGTGTCCATCCCTTTTCAGTGGTGTATATTAGGTGTTCATTCTGCCCCTGCAAGACCCTGAGACATTAAGGTTCAGAGCTGGCAAGTTTGATCCATGGGGTCTAAAATAAGCCAAAAGAGGCTGGTTAGCTCAGTAGCATCTGGGTGCTTGGGGTCAGGGGTCAGGTCTGAGAAGCAGTAGGGTAGAGATGTACAGGGTTAAAAAAGAAGGACTCTTCATGACAGACTTCACCCAGCAGAAGTAAGGGAAGCTGCAAAGAGCTAGGCCCATTCTAAGGCATTATTTTTAGTAAGCAGCCTTGCGTTCCCTAAAGACAACCATTCTAAGCAGGGGAGAGGCTAGAGGAAAAAGTCTAGAAGTTTTTTTCCTCCAGTTGAAAAAGAAAAATTACATAAACATAGTATTAACCAAAAGGATGAAAATCACCCATAATCTCCCCATCCTAACAAATAGCTGTTTTTATTTTTCAATATGCCTTTCTTGTCAAGCTCCGTAATTTTTACATAACTGCAATCACAGAATATACAATTTTTATCCTGCTCTTTCCTCCCATTATTGTACAAGTAATATTCTGTGCTGCTACACAGCTTTCATAGCTAATACTGCTAATGGTATTTTTCTTGATTTCACAGGTAATAATTGTTCATTAAGACAAATTAGAACATCTAGATAAAAATGGAATCAATGCACATATTAATTTGTGGCCTGCTTTTTTCACATAACCGTGTATGGTGAACATCTTTCTGTGTTACAAAAATACATTTCTAAAACTTTTAAGATAAATTGCAATGTGTTTTATTGAAGGGATATACCAAATTTATTGAACCAATTCCCTATTACTGGAAATTTATAGGATTTTCCTCCACAATTTTGCTGTTATAAATGGAATCCTTTCTTAATCATTTCCGTAGGATGGATTTCTAAAATTGAATCATATGTACACGTTTTTTTCAGATTTTTGATACATACTGCTAAATTTATCTCTAGAAGATTGTGCCAGTTTATATGCCCTCTCTTAACACATAAGAGTATATCTATTTCCCCATGGCCTATGACAGTTATTATAGATGGTTACTGAGAGAGTCATGTCCTAGGCAGATTGATAAGGAGTCCAGGGGTCCCCAAGGAGAGAGGGGTCTGGAATTCTCAAGAAAGGACAAACTTTTTTTCTTTCTCTACATTCCTTAGGATTATATAACAATAATGTATCCTGCCTGAGGACAATCTCTGGATTAAACCTTTTGTTATGGGAGTAGACTTGGTCTTTACAAGGATGTATCCTGCCTAGTCAAGGCTATGGTCTTTCCTGTGGTCATGTATGGATGTGAGAGCTGGACTGTGAAGAAGGCTGAGCGCCGAAGAATTGATGCTTTTGAACTGTGGTGTTGGAGAAGACTCTTGAGAGTCCCTTGGACTGCAAGAAGATCCAACCAGTCCATTTTGAAGGAGATCAATCCTGGAATTTCTTTAGAAGGAATGATGCTAAAGCTGAAACTCCAGTATTTTGGCCACCTCATGCAAAGAGTTGACTCATTGGAGAAGACTCTGATGCTGGGAGGGATTGAAGGCAGGAGGAGAAGGGGACGACAGAGGATGAGATGGCTGGATGGCATCACTGACTCAATGGATGCGAGTCTGAGTGACCTCTGGGAGTTGGTGATGGACAGGGAGGCCTGGCGTGCTGCGGTTCATCGGGTCGCAAAGAGTCGGACACGACTGAGCGACTGATCTGATCTGATCCTGCCTGAGGACAGTCTTTGGATTAAACCTTCTGGCTAATTCTGTTAAAATGTAAATTATGGAGTAGGTCTGATGAGGTCTTTACAACCTCCAGACATTCTTTGGATTCACTGGAGAGTATATAACTTCATTGTTAACACTAGCAAGCGGGTACTCTTTCTACCCCCTTCTGACGCCTATGTCAGAAGCTTTCTCTATCTCCTTTATACTTTAATAAAACTTTATTACACAAAAGCTCTGAGCAATCAAGCCTCGTCTCTGGCCCCGGATTGAATTCTTCTCCTTCGGGGGCCAAGAATCCTGGTGTCTTCGTGTGATTCAACAACAACCTTTCAGTTACCAAATATTCTTTTTAGTTAATAGAACATAATTGACTATCTTTCCCCTGAAAATTTGGAGTATATTCAAATTTTCATTCTTATATATGACTGTCATGAACATCTTTATGCCAGTGTTTGTCTATAATTAATAATATGATTGCGGCTTCCCAGGTGGCATTAGTGGTAAAGAACCTGCCTGCCAATGCAGGGGACATAAGAGACACAGGTTCGATCCCTGGGCTGGGAAGGTACCCTGGACAAGCTCATGGCAACCCACTTTAGTATTCTTGCCTGGAGAATCCCATGGACAAAAGAGCCTGACGGGTTACAGTCCATAGGGTCTGAATTGAACAAAGAATTGAACATGACTAGAGCGACTTAGCACACATGCATGCAATTATATGATTAAAATAGGAATATGAGATGAGAAGGCATATTTATACATCACTCCCTTCTTCCAAAGGTTAAATTTAAATACTCTGAATATATGGGAGATTTGGAGCCCATTTGGTACCCTGCCATGACTAGGGGAAGATAATGGACAGAATAAAATAGAAAAGGCCATGTGCCAAAAGATATAGCACTAGAAATGTACGGCTGGACTGTTTTCCAAAAGAGTGCTAATTTAATAACTTTCAGGAAACTTAAAAACAATTTAATATGAGTCAAAGATATTTGTCAAGGAAGAAAAGCACTATCCATCATAAACCCACCATAATGTCATTTTCCACAAATGACTCTCAAACCACAATAAAACACACATTTCTGTTCCCCTTGGACCCAAACTAGGCCCAATTGCCTAGTCCATGCACTTGGCAGAAGTTACCAGTGGTGGTCTCAGGTTAACTTGCTTCCTGCAGCTTCTCCATTCTAGATAGCCTTTGTATTCTTACCTCCCGTCCAAACTCAAGGCCCCAGAAGGAGCAAGGACAGTTTTGGTGACACTTAATCAGAGTTGCTGGTCATTCCTCCAGCTCCCACGGAACTGGGGTCTCTGGGACACAATGTATACCTTCCTTATGTGACAAACACCCCCTGAGCACCTACTGTGTATCAGGGTCACATAAGAAGACGCTTTTGGCTCTTTAAAGGTTCTCTACAATCTGCAATAAATATGTCTTGAAGAATGATGAGGTGAATGGATATAGTTATAGTTCGTTTAATGTTCAAGGTGGAAGATGCCTCAGGATCCATCTTGCTCAACTCCCCTCCTTTTATACAATCATTTAGTGAGGGCCTCCCGTGGCCTGGATGTGATGATTGTATAAAACACACTTGATACTTCTGGGTGGTAAGTATCATCACTTTCTTTCTGCAGCTGTGGAAACTGCTGAACTCAGAGGTTAACCCAGACTCTGCAGAGTGGCTTGGGTGCTAGCCTGAGAAACTCGACTGACAGCTCTTCACAGCCCTCCTTGGCCTGCCTGCCCCTTTCAACCAAGTTACTAAGTTAAGCACTCAACACCAGACACTTTTTTTTTTTTTATGTCTGTGCTGGGTCTTCGCTGCTGCCCGCAGGCTTTCTCTAGTTGTGGCTAAGCAGGGTATTCTCTCGAGTTGCAGTGCATGGGCTTCTCTTTTTTTATTTTTTAAAATTTATTTATTTTAATTGGAGGCTAATTCTCATTTGTTGGCTTTTGTTGTGGAGAATGGGCTCTAGAGCTTGGCCTCAGTAGTTGTGGTGCATGGGCTTAGTTGCCCCATGGTATGTGGGGATCTGCCCAAAGCCAGGGATTGAACCCATGTCTCCTGCATTGTAGGCAGATTTTTTCCCACTGAGCCATCTGGGAAGCCCTTTAAAAGGCTAAAAAAGCATAAAATGAACAGAATGAACAAAAAGCAAATGACACCAGTCACCCATGAGCCTGAGGATCAATCTCTTCAGAGTGTACTTTCAGGGTTGGTTCCTCGAGTACAGTTGAGGTTAATGGCCTTGACCAGGGTTTGGCTTCTTAGCGTTTTCCCCACATCCCATTTTTAGTTGTTAGAGTCTCACTTTGGGGAAAAATCAAGCTGGGTCTCAAGCATCATCTGAATGTTGAATTCTCCTGCAACAGCCACCCGTTCCGTCACCTTTTGTACTGTCTCCATCTGGCTATTGATTTGTTTCCTTCAATATCCTTTGTAATAAACTGGTAATCTAATGAATTTGGTGAGCTGCTCTAGTAAATTAATTGAACCCAGTGAGGGGGTTGTAGGAACTTGTGGTTTTTAGCCAGTAGGTCAGAAGAACAAGTAACAGTCTGGGCTTGCAATTGTGTCTGAAGTGGAAGGCAGTCTTGTAGGACTGAGCCCTCAACCTGTGAAATCTGATACCACCTCTAGGTAGATGGTGTCAGGATTGAGTTGAATGGTAGGACACCCAGCTGGTGTCCAAGAATTGCTCATTGGTGGTTTGGGGAAAACCCCCTACACCTTGGAATTGGGTCCCAGAATCCTTCATCTCTCTTTTATATCAAGGGTCTCAGCAAAGATCTCAGAAGGATAGAGGAAAATTACTTCTCTAGGAGGAGAGGAAAAAACTTCCCTTCTCCTCCTCTCCATCTGAAACTTCTGCCCCAAATTGTTACAGCTGAGGAAGGGCTTACTTTTCATCAATTTATTTATTCTGAAATTCACTCTGAAAATGTTTATGTTGATAATGACAGTAATTAGCTCAACTCTTTTAGGTAGAGAATTAAGGTTCATCTGGCTTTTAAGGGAACATTTCATGCAAAGATGGGCTCGACAAAGGACAGAAATGGTATGGACCTAACAGAAGCAGAAGATATTAAGAAGAGGTGGCAAGAATACACAGAAGAACTGTACAAAAAATCTTCATCACCCAGATAATCACGATGGTGTGATCACTGACCTAGAGCCAGACATCCTGGAATGTGAAGTCAAGTGGGCCTTAGAAAGCATCACTAGGAACAAAGCTAGTAGAGGTGATGGAATTCCAGTTGAGCCATTTCAAATCCTGAAAGATGATGCTGTGAAAGTGCTACACTCAATATGCCAGCAAATTTGGACAACTCAGCAGTGGCCACAGGACTGGAAAAGGGCAGTTTTCATTCCAATCCCAAAGAAAGGCAGTGCCAAAGAATGCTCAAACTACCGCACAATTGCACTCATCTCACATGCTAGTAAAGTCATGCTCAAAATTCTCCAAGCCAGGCTTCAGCAATATGTGAACCGTGAACTTCCTGATGTTCAAGCTGGTTTTAGAAAAGGCAGAGGAACCAGAGATCAAACTGCCAACATCCGCTGGATCATGGAAAAAGCAAGAGAGTTCCAGAAAAGCATCTATTTCTGCTTTATTGACTATGCCAAAGCCTTTGACTGTGTGGATCACAGTAAACTGTGGAAAATTCTGAAAAAGATGGGATACCAGACCACCTGATCTGCCCCTTGAGAAACGTATATGCAACTCAGGAAGCAACAGTTAGAACTGGACATGGAACAACAGACTGGTTCCAAATAGGAAAAGGAGTACGTCAAGGCTGTATATTGTCACCAAGCTTATTTAACTTCTATGCAGAGTACATCATGAGAAACGCTGGGCTGGAAGAAGCACAAGCTGGAATCGAGATTGCCGGGAGAAATATCGATAACCTCAGATATGAAAATGACACCACCCTTATGGCAGAAAATGAAGAGGAACTAAAAAGCCTCTTGATGAAAGTGAAGGAGGAGAGTGAAAAAGTGGGCTTAAAGCTCAACATTCAGAAAACGAAGATTATGGCATCTGGTCCCATCACTTCATGAGAAATAGATGGGGAAAGAGTGGAAACAGTGTCAGACTTTATTTTTCTGGGCTCCAAAATCACTGCAGATGGTGACTGCAGCCATGAAATTAAAAGACGCTTACTCCTTGGAAGGAAAGTTATGACCAACCTCGATAGCATATTGAAAAGCAGAGACATTACTTTGCCAACAAAGGTCCGTCTAATCAAGGCTATGGTTTTTCCTGTGGTCATGTATGGATGTGAGCATTGGACTATCAAGAAAGCTGAGAGCGGAAGAATTGATGCTTTTGAACTGTGGTGTTGGAGAAGACTCTTGAGAGTCCCTTGAACTGCAGGGAGATCCAACCAGTCCATTCTAAAGGAGATCAGTCCTGGGTGTTCATGGGAAGGACTGATGCTGAAGCTGAAACTCCAATACTTTAGCCACTTCATGCGAAGAGTTGACTCATTGGAAAAGACCCTGATGCTGGGAGGGATTGGGGGCAGGAGGAGAAGGGGATGACAGAGGATGAGATGGCTGGATGACATCACTGACTCGATGGACATGAGTCTGAGTGAACTCCGGGAGTTGTTGATGGACAGGGAGGCCTGGTGTGCTGTGCTTCATGGAGTCGCAAAGAGTTGGACACAACTGAGCGACTGAACTGAACTGAACTGAAAAGAATAAATACTTTTGTATTTATTTGTATAAAGGAAAAGGTAAAATTCCTTCATTTTCCAGCCCACTCTTGGAAGTGCCACTTACTGGAATGAGCACTATTTAGCACTCTACCATGGTAGTGGTTTAGTTTCTAAGTTGTGTCCGATCCTTGCCATCCCATGGTCTGTAGCCTGCCAGGCTCCTCTGTCGATGGGATTTTCCAGGTGAGAATACTGGAGTGGGTTGCCATTTCCTTCTCCAGGGGATCTTCCTGACTCAGGAATGAAACCCAAGACTCCTGTATTGCAGGCAGATTCTTTACCCACTGAGCTGTGAGGGAAGCCCGACACTCGACTATATATTTTTGCAAATAAATCTATGCATTTATATATGAACTCTTTATACAAAATGAATCACAATATTCATACACAACTTATTCCTCCTAACATTTGTTTAGAATTCTATGGTAAGAATAAACTGTAATTTATTTAATCAGTCCTCTACTGATGGGCATTTAAATTGTTTCCAGTATTTTAAATAAATGCACTGTAATTAAAGTACTTGTACATTTCAAATACTCATGTGAGTTTAATTATAGAGTTAATATCTAGAAATGTAAGGTGATCATATAATCTGTCACATAAACTAACACAAGTTCTAAATCAGAGGGGGCCCTGAGAGTACACTCAGGAAATAATACTGGGACTGTCTCAGGAAAATCAGGTATATGTTTATATAAATTTGAAATTTCTACTGAGTCAAATGGCATTAATAGCATTTAAAATGCTGGTGTTGGAACTTCCCTGGTAGTCCAGTGGTTAAGAATTCACTTTGCAATGCAAGGGATGTGGGTTGAATTCCTGGTCAAGGAACTAAGATCCCACACACCGTGGGGCAAGTAGGCCCTCGAACCACAACTACTGAGCTTGTGTGCTCTGGAGCCTGTGCACCACAACTGGAAAGCCCGAGTGCTGCAACTAAAACCTGACCCCCGCCAAATAAGTAAATATTTTTTAAAAATGCTGATGTTGTCAGCCTTGGTCATATTCGTTGATAATCCACCAACATATAAAGGGTCCTATTTCTTCAAGCTTTCAAAATACATTATAGTAATAATTATCTTTGAATTTACTAAATTTCCACAAACTGGAATCAAGATTGCTGGGAGAAATATCAATAACCTCAGATACACAGATTAACACCACCCTTGAAGGCAATGGCACCCCACTCCAGTACTCTTGCCTGGAAAGTCCCATGGATGGAGGAGCCTGGTGGGCTGCAGTCCATGGGGTCGCTAAGAGTCTGACACGACTGAGCGACTTCACTTTCACTTTTCACTTTCATGCATTGGAGAAGGAAGTGGCAACCCACTCCAGTGTTCTTGCCTGGAGAATCCCAGGAATGGGGGAGCCTGGTGGGCTGCCGTCTCTGGGGTCGCACAGAGTCAGACACGACTGAAGCGACTTAGCAGTATGGCAGAAAGCAAAGAAGAACTAAAGAGCCTCTTGATGCAAGTGAAAGAGGAGAGTGAAAAAAGCTGACTTAAAACTCAGCACTCAAAAACTAAGATCATGGCATCCAGTCCCATCACTTTATGGCAAATAGATGGGGAAACAATAGAGACAGTGAGAGATTTTATTTTTGGGGCTCCAAAATCACTGCAGTTGGTGACTGCAGCCATGAAATTAAAAGATGCTTGCTCCTTGGAAGAAAAGCTATGACCAACCTAGACAGCATATTAAAAATCAGAGACATTACTTTGCTGACAAAAGTCTGTCTAATCAAAGCTATGGTTTTTCCAGTAGTCACGTATGGATGTGAGAGTTGGACTATAAAGAAAGCTGAGCACCGAATAACTGATGCTTTTGAACTGTGGTGTTGGAGAAGACTCTTGAGAGTCCCTTGGACTGCAAGGAGATCCAACCAGTCCATCCTAAAGGAAATCAGTCCTGAATATTCATTGGAAGGACCGATGCTGAAGCTGAAATTCTAAAACTTTGGCCACCTGATGTGAAGAGCTGACTCATTGGAAAAGACCCTGATACTGGGAAAGATTGAGGGTGGGAAGAGAAGGGGACAACAGAGGATGAGATGGTTGGATGGCATCACCGACATGATACATGAGTTTAAGGAAGCTTCAGGAGTTGGAATGGACAGGGAAGCCTGGTGTGTGCAGTCCATGAGACCACAAAGAGTCAGACACAACTGAGCGACTGAACTGACTTACTAAATTAGTAATAAGTTGTATCTTGTTTTAACTTGTATTTATGTAATAATCAGTGACATTGAACAGCTATCATTTATTGTTGGTCATTTGTATGTCATATTTCTACAAACTGCTTGTTGACACCTTTTATGTCTGTTGTTGTTCAGCTGTAAGTCATGTCTGACTCTGTGACCACATGGACTGCAGCATGCCAGGTTCCCCTGCCATTCAGTGTCTTCCAGAGTTAGCTCAAATTCATGTCCATTGAGTTGGTGATATCATCTAACCATCTCATCCTCTGTCGTCCCCTTCTCCTTTTGCCTTCAGTCTTTCCCAGCATCAGGGTCTTTTCCAGTAAGTCAGCTCTTCACATCAGGTGGCCAAAGTATTGGAGCTTCAGCTTCAGCATCAGTTCTTTCAATGAATAATCAGGGTTGATTGATGTGCTTTAGGGTTGACTGGTTTGATCTCCTTGCAGTCCAAGGGACTCTCAAGAGTCTTCTCCAGTACCACAATCTGAAGGCATCAATTCATCATTCATCCTTCTTTATGGTCCAACTCTCACATCCATACATGACTACTGGAAAAACCATAGCTTTGACTATGTGTACCTTTGTTGGCAAAGTGGTGTCTCTGCTTTTTAATATACTGTCTAGTTTTGTCATAGCTTTCCTTCCAAGGAGCAGACATCTTTTAATTTCATGGTGTAGTTATCATGATTTTGGAGCCTAAGAAAATAAACTCTGTCACTGCTTCCATTTTTTCCCCTTCTATTTGGGATGAAGTGATGGAACCAGATGCCTTGATCTTAGTTTTTTGAGTGTTGAGTTTTAAGCCAGCTTTTTCTGTCTCCTCTTTTACCCTTATCAAGAGGCTCTTTAGTTCCTCTTCACTTTCTGCCCTTAGAGTGGTGTCATCTGCCTATCTGAAATTCTTGAAGTTTCTCCTGGCAATCTTAATTCCAGCTTGTGATTCATCCAGCCCAGCATTTCACATGATGTATGTATAAGTTAAATAAGCAGGGTGGTAATTTACAGCCATGTATACAACTTTTTTGTCTACATTTCTTTTTTTTTTTTTTAATTTTTAAGAAATTGAGGCCTGGTAATTAGGTGGCATCTTTTAAAAAATTATTTATTTATGACTGTTTTGCGTCTTCATTACTGTGCACAGGCTTTTCCTAGCTGCAGTGGTCAGGGGCTGCTTCCTAGTTGTGGTGCACAGGCTTCTGACTGCAGTGGCTTCTCCTACTTCAGAGCACGGGCTCCAGGGTGTGGGCTCAGTGGTTGTGGTGCACAGGCATGTGGGATCTTACTTCCCATACCAAGGACTGAACCCGTGTCCTCTGCATTGGCAGGTAGATTCTTAACCACTGAACCACCAGGGAAGTCCCTATATTCCTTTAAATATTCTTTTCCATTATAGTTTATCCCAGGATGTTGATGGTAGTTCCCTGTGCTGTACTGTAGGGCCTTGTTGTGCATCCATTCTAGGAACAGTTTGCATCTCCTAACCCCAAGCTCTGAGCTCATCCCTCCCCGACTCGGCCACCTTGGCAACCACAGGTCTGTTCCTCCATCTGTGTGTCTGTTTCTGTTCCGTAGACAGAACAGACACATATTGTGTCATATTTTACACTCCACACATAGGTGATACCATACGGTACTTGTCTTTCTCTTTCTGACTTAGTATGACAATCTCTAGATCTATCCATGTTGCTGCAAATCGTGTTATTTCATTCCTTTTTATGTCTGAATAATACTCCATTGTGTATATGTGCCACATCTTTATCCAGTCGTCTGTCGATGGATATTTAGGTTGCTTCCATGTCTTGGCTGTTGTGAATAGTGCTGCTATGAACATAGCGGTGCATGTATCTTTTTGAGTTATAGTTGTACCTGGACATTTGCCCAGGAGTGGGATTGCTGGGTCATATGGTATTAATAGTTTTATTTTCAGTGTTTTTGAGGTACCTCCTGAGAGACTGTCCCTCACTCAGTCACTCCATACTGTTTCCCATAGTGACTGCACCAACTTACATTCCCACCAACAGTGTGGGAGGGCTCCCTTTTCTCTACACCCTCTCCACCATTTGTACTTTGTAGTATGTCTACATTTCTTGTGAATTGTTGGCTCTTTGATTCATAAGAGCTCATTGTATATTAAAGAAGTTAGTTCTTTTTTTTGGCATATATTTGGCTAATATACTTTTTTCCCCGTGTGATATTTGTATCTTGACTTTCTGGTAGTTCTAGTTTTAAAAGTCTTTATGTAGTTTTAAAAATAACATTTGAATTTTATGTTCAAGATTGCCAAAAAATAGAATAAAAAGTAAGCAATTTTCACTTTACACTTCTCAGTTTCTTTTTTAAATTGAAATTTTTTTGAGCCACCTAGAATTAATTTTGGTTTGGGAAGTGCATTCAGCTTTCTTTGTTTCTGTGGTGTCTCGTCGTGTTGCTAACATCATTCACTGACTAGCACATCCTTCCCCTTCCCCCTGCCATTTGAAATGCAACTGTATCTTACGACAGCCCTTCATATTTACTTGGATCTATTTCTGATCTCTCCATTTTCTTTTATTGATCTGTTTGGTATTATGCCAGTAGTATCTTGCCATACAAAATCTACAGTCTTTGATATGTCTTAATATCTGGTAGGTCTATTTCTCTATCTTTGATTTTTTTCAGATTTTCACTGCTTGTTCACTCATGTTTAAACTCTCCTAGCTGAATCCTTACCGCCCCCCCCACCCGCCCCCAACACAGTTGTTATTTGCTGTTTAGTCGGATTGCCCTGAGTTTGTAGATTAAGTCAGGGAAAATGTGTATCTTAATATCACTGAAGCCTTTTCAAGAATGAACTACATTTTCTCTTTAAGATTCTGTTTAGCCACAGGGTGGACATCTAGGAAAACATGGATGAGCATACATAGTAAGTGGCTCATTTAGATTGCATGCAATGGTTGTTCGCTGTTGCTCATTAACAACGTATGGTTTGGTGCACTGTGCAGAGCTGCAGTGAATACGGTACATAAGACCGCACTGCCCTGGATCCCAACACATGCATCTGTAATCAGACAATCTGTGTCTCTGATTTCTCACTGAATAAAACCGCATCTTTGGCATATCCCAGAAGTCATCAAAATGTCTCTATTCATTAAAAAATATTATTATTATCCCTGTTTCCAGACTTTACAGCCACTTAGTATATTGTACTTAGATAAAATGCTGGGCTGCAGGGGAGGGCCAGTCCTGGTGCATGGTCCTGCTGAGGGGACAAGTTGTACCCACCCCGGCAGTGGCTCTTTAAGAAAGTCACCCAGGAGGCAGGCTGCTTTTTCCAGTTCCCCTTCCCTGCCTCCTTTTTCTGTTTAACCTGATTTTAAAAGTCTGTCTCTGTCCTGCTTTCTCTTATTGATGGGTCTCACCTAATTGTTTAATCACATTAGTTATGAACAACAGGTAATGTATTTCTGAACTTGACCTACAATGCCAATAATGTACTGCCTCAGCCACTATTGGCTCTAATTTGGCTCTCTGTGCTGAAAAGTGTCTCAAACTAAGGTGCCCGCCCCGTGATCAGGGCCTTGCTGAGTCTAATGGGTAGAATTTGATCCTGGCCCAGCTGGCCCCAGTCTCAGTGGAGGCTATTGTCACCCTCAGTGTTCTGTTTGTGACCACATGGACTGTAGCCCACCAGGCTCCTCTGTCCATGTGATTTCCCAGGCAAGAATACTGCAGTGGGTTGCCATTTCCTTCTCCAGGGAACTTCCCAACCCAGGGATGGAACCCGAGTTTCCTGCATTGCAGGCAGATTCTTTATCACCTGAGCCACCAGGGAAGCCCTGTTACATGACCCATTATTGCTTTTATTTTTCCAATTAATATCTGACAAGTTCAATAGATTCGGAGTATTACACACCGGAAGTGCAGTAACTTACAAACAGTGACATCCTACACTTGCGTTACTGGAGCAGAACGAGGTGGGGACCTATACCACATGTTGACGGGGAGGGTGTGTGTTGGGCCTGGGGAGCCCTGAGAGCTGTCACAGCAGTTCTCTTTGCTTGCTTCCTTGCTCTCAGCCACAGAGCGTGGCAATGTTGTTTGGAGGATTGATATAATCCAGCAGACAAGAATCTGATTGGAAATCAGTTTTGTCCCCCTTAAACTGTGACTGCAGCTGAAGTCCATCAAGACCCTGAGGGTGTCCCTGGCTGGAAAGACCAAGGAGAGCCTGAGCTGACCTGAGGAAATCTGGTTATGTGCTATTTAGGTCTGAGTAATACAAGCTCTTCTACTTCTCATTTTTTCCGTGTTCTTTCTCGCCCTAAGCAAAGAAATGTTTCCATCCTCATGTCAGGCCAAGAGATGACAGCACTGGGCAGGTCCCCATTAGAGCCATGAACTGATGCTCTGAACCCTGAGCCCAGGAGGGAGGCCACCTCTAGCCTGCGCTTGTCGGGGCCTGTTTGTGGTCCAGGCACTGAAGGCCAGCTTGCTTGGGAGCTGAGGGACTCAGAGTCGGAAGGCGGGTGCCAAGCCCATCTGGCCCCAGAGTAGTCTGAAGGCACCCCGAGGAAGCTTCGTCTTTAGGCTTTGCAACCAGACAACCTCAATTCTAGTCCCAGCCCAGCCACTCAGAAGCTGTGTGACCTTGGGCTGGTTATTTTACCTCTCTGGGCTTCAGTTTCCACCTCTGTAAAATAAGGATTAAAAAAACACCTATTTGGCAAGACTACTTGAAGATAGCATCCGGCTCATCGTAGACCCTCAGTGGGTAGACAGTATCAGATTAGCAGAGGCCTAATCTTTCCTCATACTCTGTAGCAGTTGTGTCTGGGAGGGTCAGCCAGAGTTCTGGTACCCCTTACAGACCCAGGAATGCTCTACTCAACTTGGGTAAGCTGATAAGCAGGTGGAAACTGAGCTTTCACACCACACATTGCTAGCATGGACCACCCTCAGAATCCCTCCATCCCTAGATGGCCTCTGGGCTGAGCAGAGAGTGGGAAATGAGACCCAGAGAGCTTGATTGGGACTGGCATCTTCCTGGATCTGAGCAGAGGTGGTCTGGAACAGTGGACCTGGTGCCCTGTCCCATCCTTGAATGGAGGACCCTAATTGGGAATGCGTAATGTGCCCCCACTCCCTTTCTTGGTGAGACCACTGATGTCATAAAGCTCTGGAGAAGTCAGGCCATGGTGGGAAATCTAACTGGAAGTTCAAGGTGGGCTTCCCAGGCAGCCCCTACCTTGGGCTCCTTGGTATGTAATTGAACTAGAACCTCCCAGGCCTGGAAGCATAAGTATTACAAGGTGGCATTTCTAGAGTAACTTTGGAGGCTCTAGCTGAGCTGCATTTGGCTCTGCTGATAGTGAAACTCTGGGTCAGTACAAGTAGAGGCCAGAAAACCAGACTCACAGTGCTGCTCCTGGGAAGAGGTCAGGGGAGATGGCTTAGGTCCCTCCTGACTCTTGGTCCTGTAATTTCAGTAGCTTGTGACTAGTAGTCGCTCATCTCCCTGCATCCGCTGGAAGCAGCAGCTCAGCCTTGGTGGCACACTGGAACATCTGGAGAGCCTTAAGAACCCCTGATGCTTGCCACTCACCTCCAGAGATTTTGATGTAGTTAGTCTTTGGTAGGACCTAGATGTCAGGATGTTAAAAATCTTCCCACATGATTCTAATGTTCAGCCAGGGTTGAGAGCCACTGTTAAAAAGACAGGCAAGCTAATGATAATTAATATATAATTTATGTGCCAGTTACTGTGCTAAACCCATCATCTACATTATCTTCTTGAATCCTCACCGTAATCCCCATTTTCCAGATAAAGAAGCACGCTCAGAAAGGCTAGGTGACTTTCCAAGGCCAGAGAGCAGTAAGCACTTGGCATTCTATCCCAGGGCCATCAGATTTCGAAGCCAGGCTGGTAACCCTATAATAAATGACTACTTTTGAAAAGGACATCCTAGGTAGCCCTAGTGGTAAAGAACTCGCCTGCAAATGCTAGAGATGTAAGAGACACAGGGTCGATCCCTAGGTCAGGAAGATCCTCTGGATAAGGAAATGGCAACCCACTCCAGTATTCTTGCCTGGAGAATCCCATGGACAGAGGAGCCTGGTGGGCTACAGTCCTCAGGGTCACATAGAGTCGGACATGACTTGGTATAAATGCAATTTAAAAGGGAAGATGGGGACATGTCTGGGGCAGGCGCTCAGTAACCCAGGCAAGTTTCCCCTGTGCCCAAGCTGAGATTGCCAGCCTGGTGCTGCCCTCGGCATCCTGTCTGGTTGAGCAGGAGCACTGGCAGTCCAAGCGGAGTTGGCTGCTTCCCCAGAACCCAGCAGCATGCGGAGACACTCAGGGGGCCCGCCTTTTCATTTGGGAGAGGTGGAACCCGAGACCATGTTCTCAGAGATGGTGACTCATGCACTGTTTCCCAGCTCTCCTAATGAATGGCAGTCTTTTAATGTGAGACACAGCATCAGATGAGATTTTTGTTCCCAGGGCAGTCGGGAGTGGTTGGGAATTATATTTTGTTCACCAGGTGTTTGGAGTTTAAAGCAGCCTCAGGGGAAAAAAAAAAAAAAAGTCAAGAGTCATCCATTAAAAAGGACCAGAGTCTTTTTATTTGCAGTTGCAGTGAATTTAGTGAAAGGCAAACCCAGCAGGTACCTGTTTTACTGGTCATAAAAGGAAATTGGGCAGCAGTTATTCAAAAGGAGTTAGAGTTGTTTAAATCTAAAATTTAGGGATACGTGTATGTTTTAAAAGAAAATTTACAAGGCTTGGAGATTTGGGTTGAACTGTTTTTGATGAAAATGACATGGAAAATATTTTCCTTTCTTATTTTAAAACTTCCCCTTGGCTGTTTGTTTCCTAAATTTAGCAGTCAAGAAGAAATAAGCAAATCTAGGTGGAAAAAAAGAACACACTGATGCAAGTCAGGCAGGTTTTCAAAGTTTAATTGAAGTAAGGGACTGAAAATAAAAGTCTCCAAAAATGAGAAATAATTCTCCCCAGTTTATAGAGCAGAGTCGTTCTTTCAGCTTAAACAATTTCAAGATATGGTTGACCTTATCGGACATGGAAGTGCTGGATTTGCCACTTCCTGAAAACACAGATTAGAGGGGAGGCTGTTGCTTAAACAACACCAAGAACTCTCAGGAGGAGGTTGGAGGGCTGTGGGAGGCTCATCGGGCTGTTACTCACTAATCTCCTCAACAGTGGAGCTTACAGTGGCAGCTCAAGGGCCTCTTAAGTCACGGTCCAGATGGGAACTCCCCCAACCCCCACCCTTCCTGAAGTCTGACACAGCCCTGCCTCCTCGACAAGGCTACTAATGCCTCACCCAGCCCTGGGCTCAAGTCCCGGGGCCAGATTGCAGAGACTAGCTTGAAAATCTTGAAATGGATGGCTTTCACCCAAACTGTGTCATTGCCACTGGTGGCCCATTTGTTGGTTTTTGGTTTTGAGTTTTGTTTCTTACTTTTGGCGACTTCCCTGGTGGCTCAGATGGTAAAGCATCTGTCTACAATTCAGGAGACCCAGGTTCAATCCCTGGGTCAGGAAGATCTCCTGGAGAAGGAAATGGCAACCCACTCCAGTACTCTTGCCTGGAAAATCCCATGGACAGAGGAGCCTGGTAGTCTACAGTCCATAGGGTCGCAAAGAGTCGGACACGACTGAGCGACTTCACTTTTTTCACTTCTTACTTTTGGAGAGTGGTTTTCTTTTCACTGGAAGGACCAAATGACTGATATCTCTGAAGGTTTGTTTATGAGCGAATAGCCAACTCAAACTAGTTCAAAAGGGAAAAAAAACAACAAAAAAAAAAATGGTAGGTAGGTAGACAGATATAGAAAGATTAAAAAAAAAAATCAAACTGAATTTGGATCAGAAATAATTGGCTTCAGGGACCCCAAAGAATATCATTGGAGCTCTTTCTTTCCATGTCTTGGGTCTGATTGATTGTTCTTGGTTTCATTCTCCAGATAAGAGTTCTGTGGGCAGGAAGACTCCCACTTCCCAGGCTTAGCAGTGCTGACAAAAAGAGTTCATTGTATAGAAGAGTCTTAGGGTGGATTCTGATTATTGTTGTTATTCAGTTGCTAAGTCATGTCTAAATCTTTGCAACCCCATGGGCTTCAGCATGCCAGTCTTCCCTGTCCTTCTTTAGCTTCCGGAGTTTGCTCAAACTCAAGTCCATCGAGTCAGTGATGCTGTCCAACCATCTCATCCTCTGCCATCCCTTTCTGCTCCTGCCTTCAATCTTTCCCAGCATCAGAGTTTTCTCCAATCAGTTGGCTTTTTGCATATGTGGCCAAAGTATTGTAGTTTAAGCTTCAACATCAGTCCTTCCAATGAGTATTCAGGGTTGATTTCCTTTAGATTGACTGGCCAAGGAACTCTCAAGAGTCTTCTCTAGCACCACAGTTCAAAAGCATCAATTCTTTAGCATTCAGTCTCAATTCTGATCAGCCCAGATTAAGTTAAATGACTGTTCTGAACCAGTCCCCTGTGTCTGGGAGTGCAGTGACAAGGTCAGCTTAGCCTGGGTCTTGTGCCCACCTCATGGTGGTGACTGAGGTATTGGTCGGGTGGGAGGGAAGTGATTAGCAGCTCTGCCAGAAGCATGTGAGTGAGGAGATCCCTAAAATGGGCAAAAACTACCCTGCCACCATCTCGGTCCATTACAGTTCCAAGTGTTGTGTTGGCTGAGGGTAGAGAGTGTGGTGTGGGGGCAGGAGATGCTTGCGGTCATGACAGCTCATCACTCCATCACTCACATACTAATTAGCCGTTGTCTTTGAGTCCCATTGGGTACTGTTCTGGGCTTCAGGATCCAGCATTAGATGAAACAGACAATCCCTGCCCTGGTGAAGGTTTTATTTTTGTGGGAACAAGTAGTCAACAATACAACATTGATAAGCAAAATGCACGTAGAATATCCGATGGTGCTAAGCACTATAAGGAGAAACAGCAGGTGGAAGGATGGAAGGCAAGTGTGGGGCTGGGGTTTTACAGATGGTGGTTGGGGAAGTCTCACCAAGGAGGTGAGGTTTGAGCAGAGCCCTGCAGGGGGTGAAGGTGCAAGCTATGCAGACATCTGGGAGAAGAGCCTTCTGGAAAGAAGGCAGAATGAACAAAGGGGCGGAGGGGAAGGGTACTGGCAGACTCAGGGAATGTCAGGAGGCCAGTGTGACTGGAGCAGAGCCAGATAGGGGCAACAGTAGAAACTGAGGCCAACAAGGGGACAGGGCATTGGCTCTCAGAGTCTCCTAGGCCACTGTGAGCTCTGGGGCTCGTCCTCAGGGAGGGCAAAAGCCACTAGAGGCCATGTGCTATGTCAGAGGATCCCATCGGTTCACTGTGGTTTTCTCCCCAGATGATTTTAAGTAAGGTGAGAGCAGGGACACTGTCTAGGTATCTATTCACTCATTCATTCATTTACTCACTCATTCATCCTTTTATTCAGTAAACATCTGCTTAATACCTACTATGTGCCAGGTGCTAGGAGCTCACAACTTAGTGCAAAAGAAAAAGACATAAAGCAAGATGTCAGTGCCGCGTGGTATAAGAATTCCACAGACAGCCTCATCCAGAAAGGGCAGCAGTGCCAGTCCCATCCAGTGGCTCCGGCTGGCTCTGAGTCCAGCATCTCGGGTCCCTGAGGCTGATCGAGATATAGCTCCTTATGGTCCTGCAGCCTAGAGCCAAAGAATGCTTACTCCTCGCCAGTGTGCTTTGTAGGCAGTGTGGCTGGGAGAACAGGAGACCACAGCTCACCAGGGCCTGGTGCCTGTGCCATCGCGGGACTCTTGCCCCAGCCGAGGTATGGTGGGTGAGGTCCCATGGCCAGTTCCCCAGCCACCCGTGATCTAAGTTTGAGGGTGGAAGCTTCTTCATGATCCTACATGGCCATGCCCTGTGTGGGATGGGAGAGGAGAAGCCGGTAATCTAGATCCCTAGATTTCTCTTCTGGGAGCTGTCCCTTTGATTTCCATCCTCCCAGCTTCTTGCACAGTGTTAACACAAACTAGACTCTCAGTGAATAACCCGTTGCTTTAACACTAGTGGGATGTGATCAACCGCTGCCTGTGGGACCCAGGGCTGGGGTCTGCATCAGACTGTGGAGCCGGGAATGGGAGGGCACCAAGGGTGACCCCTGGACTTGTCACCTGGAGGACCCAGAGGGTGGGGCTGCCCATGTCCTCCTCAGGCAGCACAGCAGAAGCAGCTGTTCTGGGGACTGATGAATTCATTTTGAAGCATGGAGTTAGAGGTGGTCATGGTCCAGAAGTCTCAGGATCAAAGGCCAGGGCCAGAGGGAGAGGAGAGTTCGAGAGCTGGAGGGAAGTGAGCCATGAGGTGGGTGTGTGTACGGCTTAGGTACCCAGTAGAAGAGCTCCGGGTGGTGACTGGGCTGAGGCCAGGGAGGGGCTGGATGGAGAGTTCCCATCTTACTCTTCCTCAGTCTCCCCACCACTCAGCTGACTCGGGGCCACTGATGTTTCAGCTCCAGACCCCGTGGATGCTGGGTCAATGGGAAAGCGGAGCTCAGACCTCTGGAGGGAGCAGGGCTGTGTTTCCTTGGCGCCCTTCTTCACAAAGGTGTGTCACGGGTGAAGAGTCTAACCTCGGAGGAGGGTTGGACCATCAGAGGTGATGGTCTGAGGAAGGGAGCAGTAGATGCATCTTTGAGGATGTGTAGCTCAGTTTTGGAGAAGAAAGTGGCAACCCGCTCCAGTATTCTTGCCTAGAGAATCCTGTGGCCAGAGGAGCCTGGTGGGCTGCTGTCCATAGGGTCACACAGAGTCGGACATGACTGAAGCAACTTAGCATGCATGTGTGCATTGGAGAAGGAAATGGCAACCCACTCCAGTATTCTTGCCTGGAGAGTCCCAGGGACAGAGGAGCCTGGTGGGCTGCCGTCTGTGGGGTCACAATGAGTTGGACACGACTGAAGCGACTTAGCAGCAGCAGCTCAGTTTTGAGGCCCCAAGAGGAACTTCCCTAGAGATGCTCTTCTACAGCATTCTCTGAGGTCCCAAGGAAGCTTTGAATGAGGTGAGGAAGGTGTCAGAGGACAGTATCAGAAGCAATCCTTCTTCTTTCTGGCACAAAGAAGTGCTCAGTGTAGCTTTTCTGAATAAATGGGTGGGTGGATGGATAAAAGAGTGCACAGATTCAAGCATCCATAAAATGAATGATCAGGTGATGTTTGGAACTTCTAGAAATGTGTCCCAGTGCCCAGTAGATGGGTGGCTTTCGATCAATATTTTTGGGGTGATGGGTGAGTGTGGGATGAGGGCTTGGGGATTTCCTGAGCCCACAGAGTGGCCATAAGTCCTAAATAAATAAGCATAGGATGGTTATTTCTCTCAGTTGACTTGCAGGATAATTTGGTAACATACTCTCCCCATGGGAGCTTCTGCAATTTTTTTTTTTTCTTATTTTAGCTTCTCCTTCATCAACTGGAGGCTGATTTCCATTTCCCTGACCCCTAGGCTGAGAAGAAGTGGGGGGCAGAATTACTACCCGTTCTTTCCCTGGGTGGGAAGGACACAAAAGAACCCTCATTCTCACTCTCACAGTTGACAGCTTGGGTCCTTCTAGCAATTCAAGCCAGAACCGTCTCCCCTTCTCTCTCCTTCCCTCTTCCTCCTTCCTTCCCTCCATCTCTCTTTCCTGAAATGGATTTTGAGTCCATGAGGACTCCGCCCCATCTGCCCAGCTCTTGGCATGGCACCAAATCAGAACACCACAGCACAGCTGCTACAGCCGTCGTCACCATCTGAAGCATGTGTGTGGCACAAGGCTGGGCCCAGTGGACCCGAGGAAATCTCCCTCACTGGCTCTGACCTCAGGGAGCTCAGGACTGGCTCCTAGGAGGCAGGGACACTATAGAGAGGCAGGCCTAAAAGAGGCAGGCACTCCCTGGAGCTCTAGGTTCTCAGGGGAACGGGGAGGCCCTGGGCTGCTGGTGGAAGCCCCCCAGCATCACCTAACACATTGGTCTCCTTTCCGCAGGCCAAGCTGCCTTCCTGGGACCATCCCTCTAGAGACTAGGCCTGTGGCGGGATTCTCATGCAGGGGTTCTATCCCTGGACAGCTCTCACCCACCTTCCTGCTGCCCCTGCGGGCCCACAGCTCCTGCCTGGTGGAGTCGAGATGCACTCACAGTTGTGATATTTCCGGGCACTCTAGGGACCATCGGCCAGCAGTGTGACTCAAATAATGAGATGTCAGGATCCATCTACCCATCCATTCATCTCAGATGTGTCCTTCCCCAGTGTCTTTCATGGAGGGACTTTGGGAGCACAGAGCAGGGTGTGGCTAAGAGGAGGAGGGCTGGGCCACAGCAACCACCATCCATCACTTCCCAGCACTTAGCACCCGGGGCCCTGGAGGTCTGATGTGGGCCATTTCAGCAGCAAGCTCGAGTCCCGGGGAAGATGCCTTACCACTTGTCCTCACGGGTGGTCCTCTGGGCAGAACCTTGTCCAAGCCCTGGGTGTTTCACTGATCAGGCACCTCCTACATGCCTAGCCCCAGTGTCAGGCCCAAGTTAATACCTAGGAGACTGTCCATCTGACGGTTGCTTGGTGACCTCCAGCCTGGTTGGTGGTCCCCTCAGTGGTGGTCCCCTTATCTTGGGGGATCTGGTGCCCTCCAAAGTGTCACCATCTCCACATCCAGCAAAGAGCACTGGTCAAAAGTGTGGGCTTCCGAGTCAGAATGACCAGTTTTGACTCCAGAAACCTGAGACTTACTAGCTCTGACCTTGAGCTTTTTTATTAATCCGATCCGATCAGTCGCTCAGTCGTGTCCGACTGTTTGCGACCCCATGAACCGCAGCACGCCAGGCCTCCCTGTCCATCACCAGCTCCCGGAGGTCACTCAGACTCGCATCCATCGAGTCAGTGATGCCATCCAGCCATCTCATCCTCTGTCGTCCCCTTCTCCTCCTGCCCTCAATCCCTCCCAGCATCAGAGTCTTCTCCAATGAGTCAGCTCTTCGCATGAGGTGGCCAAAATACTGGAGTTTCAGCTTTAGCATCATTCCTTCTAAAGAAATTCCAGGATTGATCTCCTTCAAAATGGACTGGTTGGATCTTCTTGCAGTCCAAGGGACTCTCAAGAGTCTTCTCCAACACCACAGTTCAAAAGCATCAATTCTTCGGCGCTCAGCCTTCTTCACAGTCCAGCTCTCACATCCATACATGACCACAGGAAAGACCATAGCCTTGACTAGGCGAACCTTTGTTGGTAAAGTAATGTCTCTGCTTTTGAATATGCTATCTAAGTTGGTCATAACTTTCCTTCCAAGGAGCAAGCGTCTTTTAATTTCATGGCTGCAGTCACCATCTGCAGTGATTTTGGAGCCCAGAAAAACAAAGTCTGACACTGTTTCCACTGTTTCTCCATTTATTTCCCATGCAGTGATGGGACCAGATGCCATGATCTTCGTTTTCTGAATGTTGAGCTTTAAGCCAACCTTTTCACTCTCCACTTTCACTTTCATCAAGAGGCTTTTTAGCCCCTCTTCACTTTCTGCCATAAGAGTGGTGTCATCTGCATATCTGAGGTTATTGATATTTCTCCCGGCAATCTTGATTCCAACTTGTGTTTCTTCCAGTCCAGCATTTCTCATGATGTACTCTGCATATAAGTTAAATAAACATGGTGACAATATGCAGCCTTGACGTACTCCTTTTCCTATTTGAAACCAGTCTGTTGTTCCATGACCAGTTCTAACTGTTGCTTCCTGACCTGCATACAGATTTCTTAAGAGGCAGATCAGGTGGTCTGGTATTCCCATCTCTTTCAGAATTTTCCACAGTTTATTGTGATCCACACAGTCAAAGGCTTTGGCATAGTCAATAAAGCAGAAATAGATGTTTTTCTGGAACTCTCTTGCTTTTTCCATGATCCAGCGGATGTTGGCAATTTGATCTCTGGTTCCTCTGCCTTTTCTAAAACCAGCTTGAACATCAGGAAGTTCACGGTTCATATATTGCTGAAGCCTGGCTTGGAGAATTTTGAGCATTACTTTACTAGCGTGTGAGATGAGTGCAATTGTTCGGTAGTTTGAGCACTCCTTGGCATTGCCTTTCTTTGGGATTGGGATGAAAACTGACCTTTTCCAATCTTGTGGCCACTGCTGAGTTTTCCAAATTTGCTGGCATATTGAGTGTAGCACTTTCACAGCATCATCATTCAGGACTTGGAATAGCTCCACTGGAATTCCATCACCTCCACTAGCTTTGTTCGTAGTGATGCTTTCTAAGGCCCATTTGACTTCACATTCCAAGATGTCTGGCTCTAGGTCAGTGATCACATCGTCATGATTATCTAGGTCTTGAAGCTCTTTTTTGTACAGTTCTTCTGTGTATTCTTGCCACCTCTTCTTAATATCTTTTGCTTCTGTTAGGTCCACACCATCTCTGTCCTTTATCGTGCCCATCTTTGCATGAAATGTTCCTTTGGTATCTCTGATTTTCTTGAAGAGATCCCTAGTCTTTCCCATTCTGTTGTTTTCCTCTATTTCTTTGCACTGATCGCTGAAGAAGGCTTTCTTATCTCTTCTTGCTATTCTTTGGAACTCTGCATTTAGATGTTTATATCTTTCCTTTTCTCCTTTGCTTTTCGCTTCTCTTCTTTTCACAGCTATTTGTAAGGCCTCCCCAGACAGCCATTTTGCTTTTTTGCATTTCTTTTCCATGGGGATGGTCTTGATTCCTGTCTCCTGTACAATGTCACGAACCTCATTCCATAGTTCATCAGGCACTCTATCTATCAGATCTAGGCCCTTAAATCTATTTCTCACTTCCACTGTATAATCATAAGGGATTTGATTTAGGTCATACCTGAATGGTCTAGTAGTTTTCTCTACTTTTTTCAATTTCAGTCTGAATTTGGCAATAAGGAGTTCATGGTCTGAGCCACAGTCAGCTCCTGGTCTTGTTTTTGCTGATTGTATAGAGCTTCTCCATCTTTGGCTGCAAAGAATATAATCGATCTGATTTCGGTATTGACCATCTGGTGATGTCCATGTATAGAGTCTTCTCTTGTGTTGTTGGAAGAGGGTGTTTGCTATGACCAGCGCATTTTCTTGGCAAAACTCTATTAGTCTTTGCCCTGCTTCATTCCGTATTCCAAGGCCAAATTTGCCTGTTTTTATTAATAGGTTTTTTATTTTTATTTTTTAATATTGATTTATTTACTAGTTTTGGTTGCACTGGGTCTCCATTGCTGCACATGGGCTTTCTCTAATTGCGGCAAGTGGAGGCTACGCTTCTTTGCAGTGCTGGGGCTTCTCATTTTAGTGGCTTCTCTTGTCGCTAGTGTGGGCTCTAGGTGCCCGAGCTTCAGTAGCTGCAGCACATGGACTCAGCAGTTGTGGTGCACGGGCTTAGTTGATGCACAGAGTGTGGGATCCTCCTGGACCAGGGATCAAACCTGTGTCCACTGCATTGGCAGGCAAACTTTGACCTCCTGGACCACTAGGGAAGTCCAATAGGCTTTACTTTTTAAGAACAGTTTTAGGTACACAAAATTGTGTGGAAAGTACAGAGAGTTCCCAGATACTCCCGGTCCCCACATGTGGGGGTACTGTCTCGAGCCTCGGTTTCCTCATCTGTACAATGGGGGAAATAATAATCTCCTGCTCAGGTACAGATGAGGTGATGCTTGGCTTCCGCCTTGTCATAAGTACTTACATGCAGTGGCTCCTTTGTCCTCTTGCCTTGGCCCTTCTGATGCTGACCTTTGTCTCAGGTGACAGGAACGCCCTCCAGAGGCTTTGATGAGAAGGCGTACCTGGCAGCCAAGCAGCTGAAGCCTGGAGAGGACCCTTACAGGCAGCACGCCTTCAACCAGCTGGAGAGCGACAAGCTGAGCCCTGACCGGCCCATCCGGGACACCCGCCATTACAGGTGTGGCCTCTGTTGTGCTGGTGGAGAAAGAAAGGTGGAGGGAAGTGCTGACCCCAGTTGGCTTTTCTTTCAGTCACATGGGTTTAAGAAATGAGGAAAATTTCCTCAGACTCAGTCCAGCTCCTGAGACGTACAAACCCTTCCTGTCTGTTGTTTTCCTGGCTCCTCTTAGTTTCATTGACCTCCTGAGGGTCTGAGAGGCCCAAGGAGACCTCCCGGCCAGGCCACAGAGGCCCCTCAGTACCTCAGTCCGGAGTCCAAGCGAGAGTGACTGGCCAGGAGGCCAGGGGGCGGTCTGCAGCGGGTGGGTGACCCTGGCATTCCTGGTGTCTGGCTGGTGGTACCCACGGGGCCGCCTGCCCTGTGCAAACAGTACGGTGCAGTGCACCGCCCCCACAGGCATCGCTTTCCTTGCTCTCTGCCTGCCCCTCTGCCTCCCGCCCTTCCTCAGCAACTCCCAGAAATGCCTCCCGGCCTTGCTCTTTGTTCTCCCGGCTGGTAGGTGGGAGAGGCCCTAGACCAGGACCCCAGGGCTTGGAGGCTCCCCTGACCCAAATCTGGGCACTGAGGGGCTGGCCTGCATCCCCTCTGCCCTTCCCCCCATCCTCCCCAACTCTGAACTTTCTTGGGTGTTTGCCAGGAAACCTAAAGGCGGAATTCCTCTTGGGGCTATATTTTAATACCAGACTCCTCAAATCCAGGCCAGTGGTGGTTGGTGAGGAAGGCCTCTCTTCTTGCCCCAGTGCTTCTGCCCAGCCTTCTAAGAAGCCTGAGATAGATCAGGGGGTGTATGCGTGTGTGTGTGTTTGCACACGTATGTCTGTAGGGGCAGCAAAGAAGGTGTTGGCAGTGGGGGGCAGGGCCTCCCCTGGCGGACCCTGGGGTATGGGATGAGCCATGCTTTTCCCCTTCCAGGCCACAGCTCCTGTTGGACCCCAGACTGTCAGGCCAGGTCCTGATGCAGCCCTGAATCCAGGGAGCCCCCTTGAGGGAGGTCTTCCAACGACACCTAAACTATGTGAGACAGACCTACCAGCGTCGCAGAGAAGACCCCACCAGCCCCAAATTCAAAGCACAGATGAGAGACAAAGCTGTTCAGAGGCTCCTAGTCCCTAGGAGCCGTAAATTCCTATCATCACAGATACAAATCCCAGAGAAATGCAGGGTGGAGAGGGTGGAAGGGGGCGGGTGGGAGAAGATCAAGTCCATTGTCCAGATGGGGTGTGGGCAGGTTGGCTACCTTCAGGTGGAGAATGGGCATGACTGTCCACATTCCCTCCTTCCTGGGCACTTAGGGTTCAGAGATACAGAACGGGGACCCTAGAGGTCAGTGCAGGGGGCTGATCCCTTCTTCAGGGCTCCCCATCTCAGCAGACCAAGCCCCCTCCAGCCCCCAAATCCACAAGCCTCTGGGAGGAGAGGTGCTTGGAACGCCTGGCTTCCCGGGCAGAGGTGAACTTCTCCACCCCTCCTCCTCCCCCACACCCCATCTCAAGGGGAATTATTTTTTTTAAGGCCTCTCATGACTTCTCCTGTGGGGGTCCCAGGCTAGTGGAACTCCTGCCTGTCTGACTCTGTCTGCTCTGCTGGACAGGAAATGGGCCTGGGAATTTGGCCGTAAGCCGCTGTCAGTGGAATGAATGCCGTAATGAAAAAATGGTCGTGGCTGGAATAGTCAGGGAGCAATTGTAATAAAGAAGATTGCTATGAAAACCAGCTCTGCGGCTGCCTTCCCGCCGGCCCCAGGAGCACGAGTAATGCATTCACAGAAGCATTCTCAGAAATGACAGTGTTGGAGGCTGGCGGGGATGGATTGTTTTAATTCCCTCTCCAGAAGACAGGGGAGCCACGGGGCCCAAAATGTGGTGTCTGGAGAAGGTGGGAGCACAGAGCTGCTGGGGGAGGGAGTGGGCTGCGGGGAACTGCCTTTGGTGTCTCCTCAGAGACTTCAGTTTATCCCGCAGGTGCCCCAGGGCCCCTGGAAAGAGCGAGGGCACCCTACCTGCTGTCGCCAGCCTGGCTGTTCATGTTGGCAGTGAGAGGGAGAGATTCACAGGAGGGCAGGATGCGGGCAGTTCCTCCCTAGATCCCACCAGATGTCAGGAGACAGGCGACGAGAAGGAAGAAGCTACAGAGACAAAGAAAGGCCATTTTCCCTCTTCTCCCCACTGCCATTTTTTTCTATCTTGGCTGCTGCATGGGGCAGGGAGTTCTGTCGGTTGGTCCAGGTTGGTTCTGTCTGTGTGCCTACACACGTCAGAGCCTCCCTTAGCACTTCAGTGACCGTGGGGCTCTGAGTGATCCGAGGACTGGGGTGAAGAGCCCCTGGGCCTGGGAAGTTCCCCCAGCCTGTGCTGTCCCTCCGGGGACTCCAGGCTGGGCAGCCCGAGTGGAGTGGACGTGGGTCTGGGGGGAGCAGGGCCTGCGCCCAGCCTCAGGGGCAGCAGACTGGACAGAGAGAAGCCCCAAGCCTGGATGCCCCCAGGACGTCCCACAGCTGCCCTCTGTGCTCTCTGCTCTCTCCTCAGTTGTCCATCCGTGTCCTACTCCTCGGACCTGCCGGCCACCAGCGTCATCATCACCTTCCACAATGAAGCCCGCTCTACACTCCTGCGCACAGTAAAGAGGTGAGCCCTGCCTCATCCCTCGTCTTAGTGGTGCTGCTCCCCCAGGCCTCGGGGATCTGCTGGGCTCTGGCAAGGGACACTGAGACTGGGCATTGTGGCCAGACAGCATGAAAACCGGTGGGCACTTGGGAGGGTGTTTCTGCCCTTCTGAGAAGCTGGGGTTAGTGAATCAGGGTCAGGACCCAAGAAGTCCAGCTGTTAGTGAGATGCATGAACACAAGGTCAGGTCCCCAGGACACGGGCAGAAACGCAGGGGCCAGGAGCCGATGGAGGCAAGGATGGAAGTAAGGCCTCAGGTGGCTGGGTGCCGGCCCAGTGGGTACCTGAGAGCAATTCAGAGAGAGATACCCCTTCTGTCCTCCTAAGGTTGGCCCTGTGGTCAAGTTTGAGTTCTAATCACCTTGTTTCTTTAATGAACATAGATAAGAACAGGATTCGGAATGGAGTACCCAGTGGTATTCCAAGGACTAAAGAAGCTTGGGCTTTCTTCATGGGGAGTGAAGGAAGAGGAGGGATGTTGGGAGGGAGAAGCTGGGGTGGGCGTGCTTTCTGAGAGAACCCATCCTGACCCATCAGGTCAGAAGGAGCCTCGCCAGCTTTCCAAGCAGGCAACATCCGGGCCAGTAGGGGTTGCGCTCTGGCCTTGTTGCCATTGTTAAGCCCAGGCAGCCAGAGCAGCTATGGGTCCTGCTTCAACTAAACTAGGACAGTCCCCACCCACCACCTGGGGTGAATCTCAAGTGCTTCAGGGTCCAGGCAGCAGGGTCAGCGGGTGCTTGGAGGAGCCTGAGGAACATCCTGCCCCTTAGTCACTGACCAGGGCAAGAAGGGTTTGCTAGCAGCTGCCTATGGCCAGTGTGCTGGCCCCCTGAGGTAGAGGGTAAGGGAGTTGATGGTAGAAAGAAGGAAGTAGAAGGTGGCCCCTAAATCTGGGCTCATCTGTCTTGGTCACTACTCCAGCGTCCTGAACCGAACTCCTGCCAGCCTGATCCAGGAGATCATTCTAGTGGATGACTTCAGTTCAGATCGTAAGTATCCACCTTCTTTTTTTGCACCAATTCACACCCCATTTCTCCAGAGTGCTGAGGGAGGCACTCTTGAAATAGTCCTGGCCACCACAGGCTGATGTCTGCTCCTCACGGGGATCTTCAGTCTTTACTAAGTGCCCTTCCTGGCTCTGCTCCTTGGTGCCAAAGGAGTGGTGTTGCTTTGATGGGACACCAGTGAGATGACATTTTGAAAAATAAAACATCCACAGTGTCCTTCATTCTCACAACTGCCGTGTGCAGAATATTGTCCCTACAAAATGGGCTTCCCAGGTAGTGCTGGTGGTAAAGAACCCACCTCCCAATGTAGGAGACGCAAGAGAAGTGGGTTTGATCCCTGGGTTGGGAAGATCCCCTGGAGGAGAGCATGGCAAACCATTCCAGTATTCTTGCCTGGAGAATCCCATGGACAGAGGAGCCTGGCGGACCTCGGTTCGTAGAGTTGCAAAGAGTCCGACATGAGTGAAGCAACTTAACACACAATCTAGGTCAGAGGATGTTGGACTGGAGAGGTTGTTGGTACTCTGTGGCACCCCCTGGGGGTTATGCCACAAGTACAGGCATTCCTCCGTCTGTCCTGGGAGTAGGGGATGGGGAGATGACCTGTGCCCCAGTGGAGATGACCACACCTCACCTTCCCCAGCCCTTTCCTGGGTCTGGTCAGACTATATGTGGCCTGATGTCCATATCTGAACAGTCTTACTTCCTTCTCTCCACCCTTAGCCGAAGACTGTCTGCTGCTAACCAGGATCCCCAAGGTCAAGTGCCTACGCAATGACCGGCGGGAAGGTATGACCTTGAATCCTGGGTGCTACTGTAGACCCATTTTGGTCTAGACTTCTGCTCCCTTTTGATGCCATGTTATACCAACCAAATGTAGTCTTGTTGCATGCCTAGTGGCAAGACCAAGGTCTGGGGAAAGACCCTCCTGCTGTCTCGGAGCAGCCCTTATCACAGCATGACTGTAGGCAAGTAGCTCTACTTCTGGCTCCCTTAGTTATCTCTTCTGAGAAATGGGACTAATAATATACTCTTTCTGCCCTGCACAGTTATTGTAAGGATTAAATGCTTTGAGAAAAGCACAGGGCAATATAGAACAGATATACTTGGAGCATCAGCTATGGCATAGGAGTGTGTGTGACACTCTAGGCAACACAAAAGAAGTTTACATGTGGTCCCAGCCCTCGGAGAGCTTATTATGGATTCCAAGGCTGGTGTAATTATGTGGGGGTAGGGAGCTAAAGGAGAAGGGAGTGATCTGGGAGGGAGCCTGGATTGGGTGAGGGAGTTGAGAGACAGATGAATGGGGTGCAAGAGAGAGCATTCTAGGCCCAGAGACTCTGAGCAAAGGCATCAGTCAAGCCTGGGTACATGTGGTACTAACAGCCTCTTCCTGCCTTTCCTACCTTCTCATCTCTGCTCACATTCTCACACTCAGTCCTCATAACAGCCCTTCATCCTGTTTTGTAGATAAAGAAACTAGGGTTTAAGAAGGTTCAGTAATTTGCCAGGAGTGATAAACTGAGGAGCCAGGATTCCACTCCCAGCCGGGGGCCCACACTCAGAGCCTAGCCTCTTAACCTTCCTTTTCTTAGTCTCCCTTCCTGGGAGAATCAGACCTGGTCAGCACAGAGAATAAGTGGGGTGAGGACAGATGACAGAGGGGCTCAAAGCCAGAGAAAGGCATTTAGATTTGATAAAGCAGAGAGCACTGACTCCAGCCTGTCTTAGTCTGCAAGACTCTCTGCAAGTCATACAGCATAGTGAGGCCAGAGGGGAGCGCCCTGAGGTTCCTCCATGTTGAAGGGGAAAGGGTTTTGGTTTCTAGTTCCCCTTAGGTACCAAACCACATTTTATTGCCACTTCTGTTCACTAAACTCTTGACTGTTCATCAGTGTGTCCCCAGAGCCCAGTGTCTGGCCTCTACATGGAGAGGGGGGCATTCAGAGGTTGATGGATGGGTGGATAAGAGAAAGGAAGAAAGAGGGAAGAAATCAGCAAATACGAAGAGAAGTTAAATCACAGTAACTCAGAGGAAACCTGAGCCCTAAGGGGCAGAGAGCCCTGAGCCTTTGAGGGGACGGCTGAGCAAACTGGCTGAGTCCCACCCAGCACCACCATGTCCCTCCCACTTCAGGGCTGATCCGCTCCCGAGTTCGTGGGGCAGACGTGGCGGCAGCTGCCGTCCTCACTTTTCTGGACAGCCACTGCGAAGTGAACACGGAGTGGCTGCAGCCCATGCTTCAGCGAGTGAAGGAGGTAAGTCTCTCTGCCCCTGGGGGAGCTCTGTCCCTCAGGACACGCCCACCATGCTCTTGGCATTGCGGGTGGGGAGGGTATGAACTGGCTCTGAGAGCTGGACGGGCAGAGTTAGAAACTACGTGATCTGCTCCCTCCTGAGGGACTTCATTTGTGGGTGAGCCATGGAGCTCCTTCTGCGAATGGGTGGTGTTGTTTTCCTCCTGGGTGAGTGATGAGGAGTGGAGGGTGGTGGGTCAGACTGGGAAGCCTGCAAAGGAGGGAGGAGAGGACATGGTTCTCAAGCAGAGGGCCTTCCCATGCACCCACTGTTCTTTAGAATGGGGAGGATTTGGACACATGGAACCAAGGATGAAGTGATTACAACTCAACCATAAAAGATAGAGAACCCAATTTAAAAATGGGCAAAGGATTTGAATGGATGTTTCTTCAAGGAAGATAGACAAATGATCAACAAGCACATGAAGAGATGCTCAACGTTAAGTCATTAGGGAAATGCAAGTTAAAACCACCATGAGATACTACTTGATACCTCCTAGGAGGGCTCATCACAGGATGGACAGCACACTGCTGGTGAGGATTTGGATAAATAGGAGCCTTTGTGCACTGCTGGTGGGGATGTCAAATGGTAGCCACTTTGAAAAACAGACTGACAGTTCCTCAAAAGTTTAAACATAGAGTTACATTATGACCCAGCAATTCCTCTCTTAGATATATACTCAAGAGAAATGAAAACATACCCCATACACAAACTTATATCCAAGTGTTCAGTGCAGTGTTATTCCAAATAGGCAGAACATGAAAGAAACTAGTGTCTGTCAACTCATGAATGGGTCAACAGAATGTGATACAGCCATACAGTGGAATACTATTCAGCCATAAGAAACGAATAAAGTACTGATACGTGTTATAGTATGGATGAACTTTGAAAACTATGCTTAGTGAAAGAAGCCAGTCACAAAAGACTATAAATTATATGATTCCATTTGTATAAGATGTCCAGAGGAAACAAATCTGAGGAAATGCCAAGTGGATTAGTGGTTGTCAGGAGCTGGAGGTAGGGGAATGGGGGAGTACCTGCTAGTGGGTACAGGATTTCTTACTGGGGTGATTAAAGTATTCTGGATTTAGATAGTGGTGATGGTGACACGACCCTGTGAATACACTACAAACCACAGAAGTGTACACTTTTAAAGGGTGAATTTTATAGTATATCAATTATATCTAATAAAATTATTATATAGTGTGAATTATATCTCAATATGAAAACAAGTCTATAAAAAGGATAAAGTGAGGCCCCCACGGAATACTGTGAGACCATGGATGGTCTCCTCTGATCTGCCACGTCCCACATTTTTGTCATCCTAAGATGGGGTGTGAACTGAGGGACAGAGCTAGATTCAAAGTTACAGACAAGAGCATTTTGAGGGTCAGTGCAGACAGAGAAATTGGAGAAGGAAATGGCAACCCACTCCAATGTTCTTGCCTGGAGAATCCCAGGGATGGGGGAGCCTGGTGGGCTGCCGTCTATGGTGTCGCACAGGGTTGGACACAACTGAAGCGACTTAGCAGCAGCAGACAGAGAAGAAAGAAGAGGCTCTGTTCCTTGTCCCTCCATGGAGGGAGAAAAGAAGAGAGCAGACATCCTGCTGATGAAGGGTGATTAAGTTTTGCATGTGGTATATGATAAAAATCCACCACCACCACTATTCTCCACATCCCCCACCTCAGGAAAAAAACCCTTTAGTAAAACTGGCATTAGCCACCAATATTTTGGAGGTGGATTTGTGTCTAGGAGGTGATGAAAGGAGTATCAGAGAAGGTGATGGCACCCCACTCCAATACTCTTGCCTGGAAAATCCCATGGACCGAGGGGCCTGGTGGGCTGCAGTCCATGGGGTCGCTAGGAGTCGGACACGACTGAGCGACTTCACTTTATTTTTTCACTTTCATGCATTGGAGAAGGAAATGGCAACCCACTCCAGTGTTCTTCCCTGGAGAATCCCAGGGATGGGGGAGCCTGGTGGGCTGCCATCTATGGGGTTGCACAGAGTTGGACACGACTGAAGTGACTTAGTAGCAGCAGCAGAATGGAGTATGAATCTGACCTTGAAGTGGAGGTGGCATGAGAGGAGTGCCACCCAGGTTCCCCAGGGACTGCAACAGGGTCTCTACCCTCAAGCTTCTGGTGGTCCAGTTGGGAAGACTCAACCCCAACATGTGCAAAGATGGACAACAATTAGTAAAACAACTGTTCAAACCAGGAACAGAAAAGCCACCTCAGGCAACATCTGATTCGTTGTCCCAGGAATTGTCTGGACTATAATTGCAAGAGCAGCTTAAAAAGAGGAAGAAATCCTCCACCTGCAGCAATCAGGGAGGGCTTCACTGAGGAGGTGAGATCCCAGCAGGGCTCAACATGGTGTTAGAGGAAGAGGCTGGGAGAGCATTGTGCCTGTGAGACCCAAGTGGGACCTTCTGTGAGCCTGGTGTGGTGATGCAGGACAGCTCCTGGGAGCTGACATGTCCTTCAGGAGGTGTTGGGTACCTCATGCCTTGAGAGAACTTCACCAAACAGGCAGCTGGGGCTTTGTTCACAGAGTCCCTGACCTCACACCGCCTCATGTGTCCTCCCCTAGGACCACACCCGTGTGGTGAGCCCCATCATCGACGTCATCAGCCTAGATAATTTCGCTTACCTTGCTGCATCTGCTGACCTTCGCGGAGGTAGGTCCAGAGCATCTCCAGAAAACGAGACAGCATCTCCCTGCCCCTTACCTCCAGAAAATGAAAGGAGCTTGTATAGAGCTGTGGAGATGGGGATGAAGGACCAGAGCTGGCAGTGGGAGACTCCTGGCATGATGAGGGCAGAGTCAGGCTAGTCTCCAATCTTTCCCTGCCCCCAAACTTTGACATGTCCTTCTCAAATACAGCTAGCCCAAAGAGGATGGGCACAAGTCCTGGCAAAAGAACATGATATGACAACTATCTTGGGAGTGGGGAAGGGGAAACCATCAACTTTGCATGGATTCCTGACTTGTACCCCGCAAAATGGTATAGACCTGGCTGAATACAGTAGCTATTAACCACATTTAGCTATTGAGCTCTTGAAATGTGACTCCATTTTCAGTGTTAATTGAGATGTGCAGTAAGATAAAATACACACAAGGTTTTGAAGACCTAGTTTGAAAGAATGTAAAAAATCTCATTAGTAATTTTTTGTATTCATTATGAATATGATCATCAGTTTGAAATGATAGTATTTTGGATGATCTTGCATTAAAAATACATTATTCAAATTAATTTCATATGTCCTTACTTTTAGATATGGCTACTAGAAAAATTTAAATTGCATATGTGTCTTGCATCTCCAGCTTGCAAAGTATTTCTTTTGGACAGCTCTGATCTAGGCTTTAGAGCCATGCTGTGCAATACAGTAGACAGTAGCCACTTTGGGTTTACGCTATGTACATTTAAGTAAATTAAAATTAAGTAAAATTCAAAACTCAGTTCCTAAGTTGCCCCAGCAGCACATTAAGTGCTCAATAACCACACGTGACTTGTGTCCACCATGTTGGACAGGGCAGATGTAGGCCACTTCCGTCAGTGCAGCAAGGTCTCCTGGGCAAGCGGCTCCAGAGAATCTGTGGCCAGGAGCTAACGAGCAGAGTGGATTTCCTCTCCGGGGCTCAGATTTCCAATGGACACAGTCTTTAGTTAGAATTTGAGGATGAATGGGAGGGAGCCAGGCGTTTCTCCTTGGGGAAATCACCTCAGGACCTTGGCACTTGCTCTTTTCCCACCTGGAATTCCCTTTTCCCATCAGTCTGCATGGATCAGTCCTTCATTCAGGTTTCTACTCTGATGAGGTCACCTCATCAGAGAGTCTTTCCTGGGTACCCTTATTAGAATAGCATGGACATGTCTCCTGTCTTTATTTCTTTCTTTTGTTTTTTTTTTTAACACTTTCACCCCAACTAACAGATTATCCATTTATTGATTTATCTTTGTAAGTCTTTGTCTTACCCATTAGATTGAAACTCCATGAGGACAGGGATCTGTCTCATTATGAATGAAGGAATGACTACACCAATTGCCCAGGGCCCTCTGCAAGCTGGGTTCTGATCAAGAGAGACTCTCAGGGGGCAGAACGAGGGGGCAGGAGCCCTAAGCCCCATCCTCACCCCACTCTGACCCTTAGGATTCGACTGGAGCCTGCATTTCAAGTGGGAGCAGATCCCCCTGGAGCAGAAGATTGCCCGGACAGACCCCACCAAGCCCATAAGGTCAGACCTGCTGTGGGTTCTGGGGAGACCCGTCCCTTCTCTGAGCCAGAGGCTTTGGAGGCTGCTGGGGACCGGTTCAGTCACCAGGGCTCCTAGAAGTGCATGATCTAAGGGCTGACTCTGTTCTGAGCCCTGGGGAGAGAGATCATAGGCCAAAGGATGGGCCAGACATCCAGCCCCAGTGACTCTGCAAGTGGGTGATCGTAGGGTAAATGGCCTGAGCCCTGGGGCCATCGAGAGGGGCTCAGATTCTCTAGCTAATGTGTTAATCTCTTTCCTCTCCTCGCTCCCAGGACGCCTGTCATAGCTGGAGGAATCTTCGTGATTGACAAGTCCTGGTTTAACCACTTGGGAAAGTATGATGCTCAGATGGACATCTGGGGAGGAGAAAATTTTGGTAAGTTGGGGAATAACCACAATAACAATAGTAGGCAAACCCAGATTGAGTGTTTTCTATGTGTAAGGCCCTAAGGACTTTATACACATTGACTACTTAAATTCTCACAACGAATCTCTGAAGTACCTTTCTACTGGTAAACTGAGGCACAGAGAAGTTAAGTAATTTGTCCAGAGCCACGTATCTAGTAAACAAAGAGATGAGGTGGTCAGGGAGAACCTGTGGCCACATGGCTAGACATGTGTGGAGGAACTAAAGGAGAGGAGGTGGTGTGCAATAGAGGGCGATTGTTCAGCGTAAGTAATAGAGTCAGACCCTATTACTGGGTGCAAACCCTGGCCCTACCACCTACAAACTGTTTGGCTCTTGGTAAGTGAAAGCCTCTCCGAGCCTCAGTTTCCCCAAGAGGCTGTCATGAGCACCCAGGAAGAGGATGGATGAAGATACTGGTGGCCATTATTATTACTTTTGAAGCCACAGGGCTTCCCAGGTGGCTCAGTGGTGAAGAATCCGCCTGCAATACAGGAGATGCTAAGAAACTAGGGTTCGATCCCTGGGTTGGGAAGATCCCCTGGAGCAGGAAATGGCAACCCACTCCAGTATTCTTGCCTGGAGAATCCCGTGGACAGAAGAGCCTGGTGGGTTACAGTTCATGGAGTTGCAAAGAGTTGGACATGACTGAGCCACGCATGCACACACACACACACACACATACACAATACCATAGGAACCCTTTAGCCCCACAAGGAGAGAGAAGAGCCAGAGAACCTCAAGGGTTGCTCGTGAGGTTCATGAGACAAAGGCTGGATACAGATGGAACACTTGATGTAGGGGTTTAAGAAAGGGCCTGTTTGCATGGTGTGGACAAGTTATAGGGAACCACAAGGGACAGGGTAGGGCTAGGCACATGACTTCTGGGAGGTGCAGGCACCCTTAGGTCTGAAAGATGGGGACATAGCACTCCCCAGTACCAGCTATGGTCTTGGGGTGCCTGCAGTCAGCCCACGCACCAGGTGGAAGTTGTTGGGGGATGAACATCCACCCTGACTGCAGGCTGAACCTGTCCTAACTCAGGAAGGAACCCAAGGGGTGTGGCCCACACAGCAGCCTCTCAGATAAAGAGCAGGGTGGAATAGGGCAGAGAACAATCCCAGAGGTTCTCCAGGAGCTGGGAGGAGAGTTACGAAAAAGCCCATAAAAGACAAAGGCCCGTCCTTGCTGCTCCCAGACCCACTCAGTCTTTTGCAGAGCCTTTCCCACTGCTTCTCTTTTCATCCTGACTCGGGTTCTTGAGAAGTAAACAGGCCAGTATCTCACCCATCTGACAGGTGGGCAAACTGAGATGGACGCCACCTTCCAGATCTCAGTCAGGAAACTCCACATCTGACAGGTGTAGGATAAGCACCTTTGTCCTGGAGGGACCACTTCAACGTGGTGAGGTGTGATCCGAGTCACGGTCTGTGCTTCTGGGCTGGGAGGACCACGTCTTTCTTCCCTCTCGGACTGGGACAGTGGGGCAGATGGGCACTGGGGCTTTGACTCAGAACAAGCTGGAGTGGGAACAGGCATGGAATTTTCTCCCCTTTGTAACTTACTCTTGGAAATGGTTTCTAGGCAGGCATTCGGAGGAGTCAATGCTGGGAACTGGGGTGCAGTGACCCTTCCATTCTGACCTCCTTTCATGTATTTTGGGCCAGAGTGACCTCTTTTGTGTCCTCGGTCTCAGCCAGAAGGGAGCTTTGGCAAAGCCAGTTTCCTGTAAAGTCTCAGAGAGCCGTGAAACTGAGGATCTCTGCTGTGTCCAGAGGCCTTTTCTTTTCCCCTTCCTTCTTTTTTTTTTTTTAAAGGCTGGGGCCTAATAGAGAAACAAGTCAACGATCAAATAGCTAACTTTAAACTCTGCCTGAGGCCAGAGCTCAGTGGTTGGGGGAACTTAAAAGGTGAACCACACAGTGGTTCTAGGGAAGGTTTTGTTTCTTCGAAGAAATTCAAAGAAATTCCCAGGCTAGCCCTGTAGCTCAGACATTCAACTGCTGGGACCAGTTTTGAGCCAGGAGACTCCACCGCTGGTGGGTTTGGGCCTTTTGTTCTGTTCCTTTGTGGAAGGATGGGAGGTGCCCAAACGGAGACTCTTTCCTGTTTCCCCTGAGAGAGCCAAATGCAGGCAGGCGCTTAGAGGCTGCCCTGAGCGGGGGTGGCAAATGTGAAAACCCTGGGATTCTCATTAGGCATCTTTTTAAAGTTGCATCAGATCATGTTACTCTGCTGCTCAAGACCCCACAAGGGCTCCCATGTCACTCAGAGCAAAACCCAAAGTCCTCAGACCATCTGCCCTTCCCCCCCAAGACACCCCACCAACCTCTCCCTCAGCCCCGCTGACTGCTCTTACCTCTAGATCTGTGCCCTTGCTGGTCCCTCTGCATGCAGTGCTTGTCCCCAAGAGCCACGTGACTCCGCCTCCCCTCCTCAGGCCTCAACTGAGCTGTCTCCTCTCGTGGAACACATCCCTAATCAACCTCATTACAGTTGTGGCCCCCCCTCATCTCCACTCATTGTCCCCAGTTTTTATGCCTGCTCTGTCCCCTTCATTGTGCTTATTAACATCGGACAGACATTGTGGGCTCAGTGGTAAAGAATCTGCCAGTGCAGGAGACACACAGGAGCCAGTGTTCGATCCCTGGGTTGGGAAGATCCCCTGGAGGAGGAAATGGCAACCCATTCCAGTATTCTTGCCTGGGAAATCCCATGGACAGAAGAGCCTGGAGGGGTATAGTCCATGGGGCTGCAAAGAGTCGGACACAACTAGACCATGTATTCTACTCATTTTCTTGTCTACTTGGATTTTTGTTTCTTATTTTACTGAGTTCTTGTCTTCTCTCACTAGAGTGTGAGGGATTCTAGAACAGTATCTGAGAGGTCGTAAATGGGTCTTTGGTAAAAATCTGCTGAATATACTAAAGAATCTGGTTCAAATAATGGGACTTGCTGAACAAAGTATGGACTTTACATTACGGTTCTGCAACTGAGTGTGGGGGTGACCTTGGAGAGGTTATTTAACATCTTTGAGCTTCATCAGTTCAGTTCAGTTCAGTTGCTCAATCGTGTCTGACTCTTTGTGACCCCATGAATTGCAGCACGCCAGACCTCCCTGTCCATCATAGTCCTTATTAAAAACACAAGGATCATAACACCAATGGCATATGGTAGCTGTGAGAATTAGACATCAGCCATAAAGAGCACAAAGTGCTCAGTAAATGCGTGATGGTTAACTGCTTTTGTTGTTGCCATTGTTGCTGGTAATGACAATAAGTAAACAATAATGACAATATGGGGTATGTGGGATAAAAGGGAAAGTCGCTCAGTCATGTCCGACTCTTTGCAACCCCATGGACTCTTCATGGAATTCTCTAGGCCAGAATACTGGAGTGCATAGCCTTTCCCTTCTCCAGGGGATCTTCCCAACCCAGGGATCGAACCCAGGTCTCCTGGATTGCAGGTGGATTCTTTACCAGCTGAGCCACAAGGGAAGCCCAAGAATATTGGAGTGGGTAACCTATCCCTTCTCCAGCGGATCTTCCCAATCCAGGAATTGAACCGGAGTTTTCTGCATTGCAGGAGGATTCTTAACCAACTGAGCTATCAAGGAAGCCCTAACTATTAATAGCATAACAAAGTTAGCCTGGCAGAAATGGGACTAGAATGCAGATCTTCTGTCCCTAGTTCTGAATCTCAGCTGCTGAACCAGTTGCAGAGCTCTGACCAGGAGAAGAGAGAGAGAGGCCTGGCAGTTAGCAAGTAGACCTAGAGAAGCCCATTAATATAGCCAACCCTGAAGGCGGGTCCAGATATGCCAAATGTCCAGTCTTGGTCCCAGGACCATATCGGGAAGTTGCCTGGTGCACACAGGCTGGCCAGGAGGTAGTCCTGAGTCCTCTGCTCCCTGCTGTGCTAGTCACTGGGAGGGCTCCAAGCAGCTATGCCAGGTGAGAGCCCCCAGACCTGACCAGGGACCACGAATGTCCTTACAGCCACCTGGGGAGTAGGAAGAAGGACCAAGGCTGCAACTCATGAAAAGTGGCCTTTCCTTTTTCAAAAAATTAAAAACAAAAAAACAGTGCTGTGGATATTCTGGGACAAGAGAGAAGTGTTTTAATGTCACTGTAGCGTTAAAATGAAAGAGATGGATGTCCAACTGTAGGGTTAAAATAAAAGAGAGGAAGAAATCAGAGGAGATTATGTGAGGTCCAGCCAGCTACCAAGGTGGATCCTTGCCAGAAGTTGACAGGACTGTTGAGTGGAGAACGGAGTGAGAAACTTGTGACACCCGCTTCTGGGAGACAGAATGACCACCGCTAGCATCTCCTAGCCCCAAGGAACCAGTCATCTGTGAGAGCTCCTTCAACGTCACCACCACCACCAACAGGAAATGTGTCTCAGTAGGGCCAACGCATGCGCATGTGTGTGCTAAGTTGCTTCAGTCATGTCTAACTTTTCGTGACACTAGGGTCTGTAGCCCACCAGGCTCCTCTGTCCCTGGGATTCTCCAGGCAAGAATACTGGAATGGGTTGCCATGCCCTCCTCCAGGGGACCTTCCCAACCCAGGGATCAAACCTGTGTCTCTTATGTCTCCTGCATTGGCAGGCGGGCGCTTTATCACTAGGACCACCTGGGAAGTCCCCAGTAGGACCAGTGGTAGCTGTAATGGAGACCACGAGGGCCAAGAGGGCGGTCTGGGCCAGCCAGAAAAATGCCAACTGGAGCAGCCTGTCATTTGCTTGGTGTTGGTTTTCTAGCCTCTCAGTTCTGACAAGCAGATGTGTTCATCCTTAGCTCATGTCTGGATAGGACTTTCTAGGCAGAGGCTGGAAACAATTGATGCTGCCCTTTGAGTCAGTTTTCCTTCTCTTCATGGTCTTGGTGTTCCTTCAGAACTTTTCCTGCTGCTCTGCCAGGGCTTAGACGTGGGGAAGTGTGTGTGGTGTGTGTGGAGGGGGGTCCGCATATGGGATGTGTGTATGGAGAGTACGTGTGGTGTGTATGTGTGATGTATATGTGGAGAGTATGTGTGTGGAGGGGATGTGTATGTGACGGGTCTGTGTATATGGAGGGTATGTGTGTGTGGAGGGTATATGTGTGGTATGTGTGTGTGTGGAGGGGGTTTGTCAGATGTGTGTGTGCACATTTATAGAGGGAGCAATCAGGAACACATGCAAGGAGTGGGTGCACCCCAGGAGCTCCAACCCCAGCATGTGCCTCCAAGGGGACCCCAAAGGCAAGGGAAGCCAGCTCCTTCCCACCTTCACTCTGTGGGGACTTGCCAAGGGGCCCCAGCCCCTCCTGATGGCTGCTGTCTCTGCAGAGCTGTCCTTCCGGGTGTGGATGTGCGGCGGGAGCTTGGAGATCGTGCCCTGCAGCCGGGTGGGCCACGTCTTCAGGAAACGGCACCCGTACAACTTCCCTGAGGGCAATGCCCTCACCTACATCAGGTAGGTCACAGTGCAGAGAGCATCACACTAGGAGCCAGGACACCTAGACCCCAGCCCTGTCAGTGACTCCTGTAACTTTGAGCAACTACCCCAGTCTTAGTCTCCCCGTTTGTCCCTTCCATTCTGGGATCCTGGTACTTTCAGAGCTGGAAAGATGAAGTTGGAGGCATCTCCTCCAGGCCTGTCTTGTCTTGACTGTCTTTGTTCATGAAGGTCTTGGAAAAGTGGTGAAATGACCAACTGGGAGCTGCCCTCTGCACACTGGGTCCCAAGTACTGATCATGGATGTTGCATCCTCACTCTGACTTGGTCAGCGTCTGCCCATCTGTGTTCCCAGCCACAGCATGCACTTCATTTTGAAGGAGAGTGGGCAGGTCCTGGAAGACCACCCCCTCACCCACTCTCCTGATGGTGGAGGCAAGGGGAGGTGGAAGGAGTGCCGTGAGCACTCTCCTCTTCCGAGGACAAGTCTTTGTCTTGTCAGACTTGCTTGTTGGCAGCGGGGGCTCCTCAAGTCTAGCTTATCAAATGGCCTTTTGTTTTGTTTCCCTTATTCCATTTTACTGTTTTTAGAATTATGAAAGTAATACATGGTCACTAAAAATTCAAGCTGTATCCATGTATATTGTGTGTGTATATATATATCTGTACATATACTGTACATTATAATTTTTACTCTTCACATCACATAGACAGAAAAAAGTCAAAGTCCCTTTCACCAAGTCTTACACCTATCCGCTTATTCTCTCCAAAAGAAACTACTGTTAACAGATTTCAAGCCTATCACTTCAGGCCTTTTTCAAGGCTGCCTAGTACTCTGCCATGTGGACGTAATTCATTATTCTCCTATTGATGGCCATTTAGGATTGTCACCAATGTTTTATGACACAAATATTCTTGTATACGTCCCTTTGCCCACGTGCTGGTTTTTCAGTAGAATAGATTCCTCTAAGTGGAGTGTCAGAGAGTATCCATTCCCGCAGATTTGATGGATGCTGACAGACTGTCCTCCAAAAAGACTGTTCTCATGGATACTCCCACATCAGTGCCATTTTGCACGCACTCCTGAACGTCTCCTCGCCCGGTACTGCTCAGAGCTGATCTGGATTCCAACCCCTAACTCTGTTCCCAACCTGGTGACCTTGTTTTGCTTCTTCCTCTCCTTTTAGGAATACCAAGCGTACCGCAGAGGTGTGGATGGATGAGTTCAAGCAGTATTACTATGAGGCGAGGCCGTCGGCCATCGGGAAGGCCTTCGGCAGGTGGGCCCCTTCCTAGCCTTGTGCCTTTGCTGACAACCTTAGTGAAATACTAAATCGTGTGTACTCCAGAGTAGCCTTCAGGGTGTCCTGAGCAACTGAACCCCACATCCCTGGGCTCTTTGGAGACTGTAGGGTATATGAGACAGAGACAAGGCTCTGGTCCTGGAAGAAGCAGCCTCGTGGGGAGAAATATGCAGAGAGGGCTTACTTATGCAAGCACTGCCCATCTACCAGCTGCCTGCAGGATGGATGTCTGTGGAAGTGCTTAAGGATGGCTGTCTGCAGAAAACACTGGGGGTTTTGGCTTCCTTGCTGTTTCAGTCTGACGGTGATCTGTTAGGTTGTTTTTCTGCCCTGGACTGTTATGACTACAGTCTAATTAAGCATTTTCAAAATCAATTGAGTATGGCGTGACCAATTTTTTTTTTTTTTTAAGTGATACAGAACTAGAACATTTCAGATTAGAACAGAAAATAACAGTTGAGGATAGATACTGTTTTGTGAAACTCTTATTTTAGTTGTATGTCCCTATATGCCCATGGGTATACTGGGTCACAATGTAAGATGTACATATTTCTTATTTAATGTGGTCAGAAATGTTTGGAAACATTATTAGTGATCATCAATGAATTTTCCTCTATTTATTTGTATCTATCCCTTAAAGAAAAAAAGTTATGTCACTCTTTGTTTTAGTGTGGAAGTAACATTTGCTGAGGGCCTACCCTGTGCTAGGCACATATGTCTGTTTGTTTGACTCATAAAAACCTTTGGAGGTGGATGGTCGTACCCCAACTTTACTGAGAACAAACAGGCTCAGAGGATGGTGATGGTCTTCTGTCAGTGGCCATGATGATCCCTGGAACTGAGCAAGATGTCCATGGACACATCAGACGGTTCTTATTTGCTCAATTTTTGGAAAAATGTTTGAAACATGGTTTTCTTGTCAGTAAATGCTTTCTGCTCAGCTGGAATGCAGGGAAGGAAAACTGCTAGTACATTAAGGCTCTGCTCTGTCTGTGAAAATAAGCACCAGGCCTTGGTATGCTCCCTGAGGTCTCAAGGAGGAAGAAGCCGAGATTAAAGTTTGGCTCCAGTTTGAGGAGGGATATAAGGCATGGCCAGGAGCCCTGGGGCGAGCTTGCGGGTCAGAGAATGAAGTAAGGCTGGAGGACAGACTTGGATAGCTAGTTCCGGGAAAAGGGACCTTTCCCCTGGGGAGGGGGCTGACCTCCCAGGCTTCTTCCCACTGCTAAGCCTTTCCTCCTCCTTCTCCAGCGTGGCCACGCGGATCGAGCAGAGGAAGAAGATGAACTGCAAGTCCTTCCGCTGGTACCTGGATAATGTCTACCCAGAGCTCACGTGAGTGCCACCTGCAGTTCCTGCATCTGGCCTGGGTGGGGACCAGCTGCGTGGGGACCCTTGACCCTGATCTCTCCCTGGCCCAGGCAGTCTGACTCTTTCTAGCTGTTGGTGTTTGTCTTCATGTGACAGGCCTGGAGGAACCTGGAGGATGTTACCAGGAGTGAAGAGTGAGGTGTGGTAGGAGCGAAGAGTTTAACAGACTAGGCTTTAGAGCTAAAAATGGGCATTGTCGGGACTTCCCTGACCAGTGGTTAAGACTCTGCACTTCCACTGCGGGGGGCACGGGAACTAGGAGCCCACTCACAGCCAAAATTAATTAATTAAAATAATCTTGAAAAAAAAAGAAATGAGCATTGTCCCCTTAGGAAAGCAACAGCACATTATGTAGCAAAGGCCGCAGAAACATTCACTTCCTTTGACTCTCTTCTCTCCCTTCTGGGAGTTTATCCCAAGGAAATAAAGCAAACGAGCAAAACACTGTTGACAAATAAATGGCCACTGTAGGCTTCTCTGCTGTGAAAAAATAGAGACAATTAACAATAGGTGCTGGGTTTAGTGAATCATGAGCCACTGACCTAAACAAATATTATGTGTCAATTAATATTATAATCATAAACTGTGAGTAAAACATGGGGAAACGTTTGCTTCAGCAAATGAGGAAAGAAAGTGAAAGTGAAGTCACTCAGTTGTGTCCGACTCTTTGCGACCGCATGGACTGTAGCCTACCAGGCTCCTCCGTCCATGGGATTTTCCAGGCAAGAGTACTGGAGTGGGGTGCCATTTCCTTCTCCAGGAGATCTTCGCAGTCCAGGGTAAAATGAGCAAATGAGGAGCCAGCATGCAAATGGTGTATGTATGTGGGCTATAGGACGGTAAGCTGTAATGACTGGGGGGCCTGAGGTCGGGCAGAGTTGATTCTTTTTATTTCAGAATCTTTCTCAGCATCTTGCCTATGTCACTCCTTACCTCCTCCCGGTCTTGAGTCATCTGTCCCTCCTGCAGGAGACCCCCCTGACCTCTGCATTTGCAGACTGACCCTTCCCCAGCACTCCCTGCTTCTTTTCCTCCATCACCCTTATCGTCATGGAGCTTCTATGCAGGCAATTAATGTTATTGTCATCTTCCCACATTTGACAGTAAGCTCCATGAGGCGAGAGGAATTTATCTGTCTTGTTCACTGCCTTATCTCCAGCCCCTAGAACAGTGCCTGTCACAGAATGGGCACTCAATAAATAGTTTTATTTGATTTGATTTTGGTGTGCCAGATCTTGTTTTGGTGCACAGGTCCTTCCTTTTGGCACCCAGGTTTCTCGCTAGTTGTGGTTCGAGGGCTTAGTTGCCCCATGGCATGTGGGATCCTGGTTCCTTGCCTAGGGATGGAACCTGCTTCCCCTGCGTTGGAAGGCAGATTGCTACCAGGGAAATCTCTAAGTTTTTAACTAACTAAATTGCATAGTCAATAAGGTGCTGGGGACCAGCCCCAGCTGAATCAGGGACTTCGAAGCGAGGACGGCGTCGGTGGGGGTCAGGACACGATAGAGAATAATAGAACGAGGATAGCTCAGTAGGAAAATTCAGTGGAGAAAAGAGGCTGAGTAGCTTGGTTTACGCGGGGGACCAATAAAACTTCAAGACAAGAAGTTTGCACCACTTACGTAGGCCGCAGGCGTCTTTCCGTTCTCCCGAAGGAGAGGAGACACTGAGGCCTCCCCGGTCCGATCTTAGAAGCCCAGGCATAATTAGTAAGCATGGTGGGTCCCACGCTTCAGGTGGAGACTCAGCCAGAATTTGAGAGAGAGAGCGCGACATGGGGAGACCAGTCTTTCCAGGAACTGATCCCATCCTTTATTTTCCCTGGTTTACTTTTATACACTGAGATGTTATACAAAAGTCACGCGGGGTCTTACAAATGTATACAGAGGTCTTAGGGGTGTTACATCATCTTCCGGCCAGGGGGCCTGTTGACAATTTATGACCTTCTCCTTGTGATAGTGGTCAGTCACTTATTTCTCCAGGGCGATTATTCTTAAAACAGACTCCACTAGATAAATTTACATTCCTATAGGGTGAGGGTGTAGTGGGTTTTAGTCAGGGAAAGAATTTACTTAGCCTAAAGTCTAATGTGATTAATATCAAAGGTTAATACTTATCTCTTCTATATATTCATTAATGTGTATAAGGGCAGGGGAAGTGGAGACTTAGCAGCAATCATTGGCTCAACAAATGAAAAACCCTTCACCAATACAATTTCTAATCAGCCCATTATACTTATGCTAATAGTTTTCTGACTTCTCTAAAGAACCTGTTTTTAGAAGCACATGTGGCCGGACAAGCCTGTCAGATAGGCTAGAGAACCTTCGGAGGAGTTTGTAGGTCAAGACACTCCTGTCACACCCAGGAATTTTTATTAACTGAAGCTTTAACTCTTTTTTCAGAGAGAGGTAGTGGGGGACAGCCCCCCGTAAAGTCAGAGGTGTAGGTGAGAGCACAAGTAGTAAAGCAGGCAGGCTCTGGTTTTGGGGGTAGATGCTCGAGAACCTCCAAGGGGCTCCTGAGGCTAGACCCCACCTTTGTGTATGTCAAGCCTCCTTCCTCATGACCTTTGCCACAGGCAGAGCACTAATTCAAATCGGCTCCCAACAATAAGGCTCAGGAATAACTTTGAAATTAGCATTCTCCTTTCTAGAACTGTCATCTCAGGAACAGCTGTCTCCCAAAGGATGCTGTCATAATTTTCCAGAACATTCCACTGCTCAGAGCCTGTGTATCCTCAAGGAGGCAAATCTTTGAGGGAAGATTTGATTTTGGGAAAACAGCCACGGTTAGGTTATAACCAAGTCCAGTGAATAACTTAGTTGATTAACCCAGATATTACTGTCCTGGGTCCCAAACACAGGGTGACAAGAGGGAAACAAGTAACAAGAATAAACTGACTCTGTGAGCAATGCTCAAGGAATTCCAAAACAATCTGAGCAGCAGCAGCATCCTTGGATACCCCCAACTCCCTAGACGATGGCTGTGAAGGGAAGAACATTAGTTTATGAAAGTATAATAAATGAACAGCTTCCTCAAGTGGCTACTTTTAAAAGGATAGTTTTATTCAGACGTGCCATTTCTGAGTGAACCAAGCATGCTGCTGCTAGCTGCTAAGTCGCTTCAGTTGTGTCCGACTCTGTGTGACCCCATGGATGGCAGCCCTCCAGGCTCCCCCATCCCTGGGATTCTCTAGGCAAGAACCAAGCATAGTCATGTCTTTATGTTCTGTCAGAGTTCATATGATCTAGTTGGAGCCGAGGACTCCGGCCTCAGGCAGGAGTTGGGGAGCCGTGGAAGGGGACTGAGGATGTACGCCTCCTCCCACACCCCAGTCCCCACACAGTGCCCCATGTCATCCCCTGAGGACCAAGAGGAAGAAGTACTGATCGTTTATAACTAGCATCAGTCTGGATCCATCACAAGACAGGAGACTGGATGAAACCAGCCGTGCTAAATGAGGAGCATAAGTCATCTTATTTGTTTTGTCACCATGTGGAAGCTTAAAAAAAATGAATTTTTGCTGTTAAGGTAGAAACTGCAGTTCATTCTTATCCAGGTTACTTCATCGTCAGTCTGTTCCTTCATGTTCTGCCTCGGTTCTCGGGGGCCTGGAGTGGTTCAGATTGTTAGATAGCAAGGAGTTCTACAGGCCCAAATGATACCAAGTTTCCTCCACACGGGATCCCAGTAGTTGGGCCACACTTGAACATGGTCAGTGGGGAAACTGAGGAGGCTGAAGGGAGAGGCCTGCGCTTTCCTAGGCCTGCCTGCAGTCCTGCTATGGCCTGGCTGCTTTTCCAGATCAGAGTTCTGCGGCTGGCTTCAGCAACTGCTTATATATTACTTTTATTAGGATAGTCAGGAACAGTTGTGCAGGCTGTGCATTGCACAAGCACACCACATTTGAAGGGTGCTAGTCACACAGTATTGTACCTTTATTACAATAATTCCTGGCAAATGATAGTAAAAGTCTTCTAACAAAATCAGTATGATGGTTTTCTAACATAAGTAAAGTGTCTTGAAAAAAGGATGCCTATTGCTATTTTTAGAAAGGCATTATAAGGGCTAATGGGAGCCCTGGCAACCCAGCTTCGAGGTGGTCCACAGAGAGGAAAGCAGATATAGACTTAAGAGGGCTACCGGCAAACAGGGGAGCTTAGCCTGGCTCTGCCAGGAAGCAGGGGAAGGGTGGTGACGGCTATCCCAGCTGCTCCAGGGGTGCTGCCACATCAGACACCTCAGGAGCTGCATCTGGTCTTTATTTATTTGTTTTTAATTTATTTGGCTACACCAGGTCTTCTTTGTGGCATGTGGGATCTTTAGTTGGCACATGCAAACCCTTAGTCATGGCATGTGGGATCTCTTTCCTTGACCGGGAGCAGACCCAGGTCCCCTGCATTGGGAGCGCAGAGTCTTAGCCACTAGATCACTGGGGAAGCCCCTGCATCTGGTCTTGAGATTGCTGCCTGAGCCCAGGTTTCCTCCATAAGCATCAGTGGGCAAGCTTTGGTGTCAGTGACCATTGCCACACTTGGACAGTGCCCACCTCATCTCTGCAAGCTGATCGTCTTGCACATCTTCCTAAGCAACAGCAGATAGGGAGGGGAAGAGAAGAGAAAGGTCTGGAACAACCTTGGCCTCTCAAAGAGGGCCCCGCAGGACCTTGTCTCTGTGTAGAGGGGAAATACAGTCCATTGCCCCTGGATGAAGCAGCAAGGGTGGAGCTTTGCCTCTCAACAGTCTTACACCTAGCAAGTTGCAAACTTAAATCCTACAGTGATCAGACAGGTAATATAAATAAGTCAAGTGAGTGGGGGCACAATAGGGAGTGGAGGGGACTGTGGCAAACTGAAATGGGCAGATCAGATCAGATCAGTCGCCCAGTCGTGTCCGACCCTTTGCGACCCCATGAACCGCAGCACGCCAGGCCTCCCTGTCCATCACCAGCTCCCGGAGGTCACCCAGACTCATACCCATCGAGTCAGTGATGCCATCCAGCCATCTCATCCTCTGTCGTCCCCCTCTCCTCCTGCCCTCAATCCCTCCCAGCATCAGAGTCTTCTCCAATGAGTCAACTCTTCGCATGAGGTGGCCAAAATACTGGAGTTTCAGCTTTAGCATCATGCCTTCTAAAGAAATTCCAGGATTGATCTCCTTCAGAATGGACTGGTTGGATCTTCTTGCAGTCCAAGGGACTCTCAAGAGTCTTCTCCAACACCACAGTTCAAAAGCATCAATTCTTCGGCGCTCAGCCTTCTTCACAGTCCATCTCTCACATCCATACATGACCACAGGAAAGACCATAGCCTTGACTAGGCGAACCTTTGTTGGTAAAGTAATGTCTCTGCTTTTGAATATGCTATCTAGGTTGGTCATAACTTTCCTTCCAAGGAGTAAGCGTCTTTTAATTTCATGACTGCAGTCACCATCTGCAGTGATTTTGGAGCCCAGAAAAACAGTCTGACACTGTTTCCACTGTTTCCCCATCTATTTCCCATGAAGTGATGGGACCAGATGCCATGATCTTCGTTTTCTGAATGTTGAGCTTTAAGCCAACCTTTTCACTCTCCACTTTCACTTTCATCAAGAGGCTTTTTAGCCCCTCTTCACTTTCTGCCATAAGAGTGGTGTCATCTGCATATCTGAGGTTATTGATATTTCTCCCGGCAATCTTGATTCCAACTTGTGTTTCTTCCAGTCCAGCATTTCTCATGATGTACTCTGCATATAAGTTAAATAAACATGGTGACAATATGCAGCCTTGACGTACTCCTTTTCCTATTTGGAACCAGTCTGTTGTTCCATGACCACCTGATCTGCCTCTTAAGAAATGGGCAAGCCCCACCCATAGGGTGGGCAGCTGCTCCTCCTGACAGTGTGTTAGTGCTGAACCAGAATGCAAGTTTGATGTGACCTTCCTATATTTTTGAGAGAAGCTGGATTTTTCTGTGTAATGTTGAAATACTGCCAACTAATTAAAAGCACCAGCGACCACACTGTGCAGGTCAGACATAACCTGTCCAGGGCCTGATTTAGCTTGAGGGCCAACAGTTTGCAGCCTCATTTCTTGAACTGGATATGACCTCTTGCAAGAGACAGGGGAGCGGTTCTGAAGGGGCGCTGCTGTCAGGAATACAGAGAGAAACTGGAACGTTCTCCACGAGCCTCCAGGGGAGCAGGTTGGTTCTGGAGCTCCAGGGGCTTCCTGTCAGCCCTGATGTCCACATCAGAGACCATCAGCACTGTTCTGATCTGCACCCCCCAGCAGGCTCTCTTCTCAACAGACGTGATAGAGGCAGATAAGTTAGGCATGTGGTCAGACTATAGACCCTGCTGATTTCCCATCACCTGACCTGTGGGTCCATAATCCAAGTGCATATATAACCTTCTAAACCCAGGAATACAAGCCCGTGTCAGCTGGGGCCAGCATCCCATTTGGGTTTATTACCCCTGGGGTAAGACAGAGTGTCTTATATTTGAGCTTGTGTGTGTGTGTGTATGTGTATGTATGTGTATGTGTTTAAATATACTTTCCTGTGCATATAAAATGTTCTAATAATACACTTTTTTCAAAACCTACCTGTTTTACTTAACAGTATCTTATAAACACTTCCCCATATTACCAGGTATTCTTTCTCAGAGTTCTTTTTAATGGCTGAAGGGATTTCGACAGATGAGTCAGAATTTACTTAGTCCTGTGCCTATTGTTGGATATCTAGGAATTTTCAGTCTTTTCAATATAACCAGTCACTGTGAATGAGTATCATTTAAACTAAATCTCTGCACCCATCTATAATTATTGCCCTAGAATAGTAAGTTTCAGGAAGTGGGATCATTAGGTCAAAATCGGGTCGCTAAGAGTCGGACATGACTGAGCGACTTCACTTTCACTTTTCACGCATTGGAGAAGGAAATGGCAACCCACTCCAGTGTTCTTGCCTTGAGAATCCCAGGGACGGGGGAACCTGGTGGGCTGCCGTCTACGGGGTCACACAGAGTCAGACACGACTGAAGTGACTTAGCAGCAGCAGCAGCAGCATGCACACTTTTAAGGCCTTTGATACATAATACCACACTGTCCTCTAGAAAAGGTGGGCCAGTTTATGCTCCCATCTGTGGGGTATGAAAAGATCCAATCCCACAGCCATTGCCAACACTAGGTAGTAATATTTAACCTATATGTATATATGCATATATATACATATATACACACATACACTTAAATATATAATTTGTATACTATTTATATATTATATGATCTTCCCTGGTGACTCAGATGGTAAAGAATCTGCCTGCAATGTGAGAGACCCAGGTTCGATCCCTGGGTCAGGAAGATCCCCTGGAGAAGGAAATGGCAATCCACTCCAGTTATCTTGCCTGGGAAATCCCATGGACAGAGGAGCCTAGTGGGCTACAGTCCATGGAGTTGCAAAAATAGGACACAACTGAGCAACTAACACTTTCACTTATATATATATATACACTTAAATATTTTATGTATATAAATATATAGAAATTTCCCTGGTGGTCCAGTGGCTAAGACTCCGTGCTCCCAATGCAGGGGGCCTGGGTTCGATCCCTAGTCAGGGGACTAGATTCTACAAACTGCAAATAAGAGACTGCATGCTGCAACTGAAGATCCTGCAGGCCACAGCAAAGCTCAAAGATCCTGCAGGCTGCAACCAGGACTCAGCACGGCCAAATAAATAAATATTTTTAAAATTAATAAATATACATATATGGCAAACAAACAATGGTAACTCTTTAATACATATTTCCTTGGTTATTAGTGAGACTGGACATATCTTTATATTTGTATATTTTACATTTACCTCTTCAAAGCAACTCCTTCCTGTCCTCTTGTGATTGCCCACTGAGCCCACATCTGAGTCTCAGCCTTTCCTCTTTCAGGACTAGGGAGCTCTGGCTTCTGGTTTGAGCTCTCTCCTACCAGCTCCTCTCAGGCCTGGTCTGAAGGGCAGTCCCTGGGGCTCCCAGAGCTGCCCAGACCCAGGGGGGCAAGGCCCAGTCTTCCCAGGGGGACCCCTGCTCCCTCACCATCCCCTGCTCACCTTCCCCTGCTGCCAGGCCTGCCCCTCAGAGTCCCTCCCCATGGAGACCTGGGTGCCCTGGGATTGCCTGGGCCCTGCTCTCTGGGTAAGCATGGGTCACCTCGGGGTGGGGGTCCTGCTCTCTGGGTAAGCATGGCTCACGCCGGGAAGGGCAGAGGCCAGGCCTGATCGCTGCCTTTTCTTTCAGTGTCCCCGTGAAGGAAGTGCTCCCAGGCATCATTAAGCAGGGGACTAATTGTTTAGAATCCCAGGGCCAGGACACAGCTGGTAACTTCCAGCTCGGAATGGGGATCTGCAGAGGGTCTGCCAAGAACCCCCCAGCGGCCCAGGTACGTTGCTTGGGACCTCCAGGTCAGGCCCAGGAGAGGGCTTAGGGGCCTCCATCTGCCCAGTCTCATCCTCTCTCTTGTCTACACCCTCCACAAACCCACTTTTCCAAGGACCCTGCAAGCGGCCCCCTCACACTCCACTCCTTGGGTCTGCTCCCGCCACACTCCACCCACATTGTAGCCTGTCACACAGTTGTCCCCTGAGCACCACCTGCTTTCTGCTTGCAGGGGCAGAAATGCCACCCAAACAGAACCCAGTACTCTCCCCGGATGCAGCTGTGGGCAGCCTGCATAGACAGGCATCAGAGTGTCCAGGACCCCTATGAACATGTGTCCAACATATGAGAGTTGCACTCACGTCAAACTAGAACAGGTCGTGGAGACCCTGGCATGGACCTGACCCCAGCTGCCCTGCTCCTATGTCCTATCTTTCTTCCCATTCCCTGAGCATCCTTTCATACATTCTCTGGCTGGCTCCAGATAAGCTTCTCCATCCCAATATTTTATTATGAAAAAGTTCACCCAACATACAGAAAAGTTGAAAGAATTGTACAGTGATTAGCCATCCACCCATCCCTAGTATTTGAAGAAAATTCTAACAAAATACACAGTGTATTTGCTTTATCATCTCTCTACCCATTTATCCATTCATTACTGTATTTTTTGGCTTGGGTAGCCCACTCCAGTATTCTTTCCTGGAGAATCCCATGGATGGAGGAGCCTGGTAGGCCATAGTCCACGGGGTCGCAAAGAGTCGGACCCGACTGAGCAACTTCACTTTCTTTCACTTTCTGCTCCTTATCTCGCAGGCATGGCTCTTCACTGACCATCTCATCCAGCAGCAGGGGAAGTGCCTCACTGCCACCTCCACCTCTGCCTCCCCAGGGTCCCTGGTTGTACTGCAGGCGTGCAACCCAAGAGAAGGCAGGCAGGTAAGCCTCCTTGCCCCCAGGCACAGGTTGACCAGCAGCATGGGAGACATATAGACTCAAATAAGCCCTCCAGAGTGAGGACTGCTAAGTCACTTCAGTTGTGTCCGACTCTGTGTGATCCCATAGACGGCAGCCCACTAGGCTCCTATGTCTCTGGGATTCTCCAGGCAAGAATACTGGAGTGGGTTGCCATTTCCTTCTCCAATGCATGAAAGTGAAAAGTGAAAGTAAAGTCACTCAGTCGTGCCCTTAGCAACCCCATGGACTGCAGCCTACCAGGCTCCTCCGTCCATGGGATTTTCCAGGCAAGAGTACTGGAGTGGGGTGCCATTGCCTTCTCCGAGTGAGGACTGGGGATGCCTAAGCCAGTATCCAGGCAAGTCTGTTGTTCTCCTCATGAGGAAGTACTTTGAGTAAACAGTTGTTAAATGTCCATCCCGCATCCTGTGAGCTCCATGCAGGCTCACTATCTTTATCTTGTCAACACAGTATCCCTAGTCCCAGACAACCAGTACAGCCAAAACAAATGTGAGGTTTTAATGAGAACCTGTGCCAGGGGTTTTACGTAGATCATCTCATCTACTCCTCCCAGCAGCCCAGCAACCTGGGCCTTAGTGTGTGCATGCGTGCGTGCTAAGTCGCTTCAGTCATATCTGACTCTTTGTGACCCCATGGACCGTAGCCCGCCAGGTTCCTCTGTCCATGGGATTCTCCAGGCAGGAATACTGGAGTGGGTTGCCATGCCCTGCTCCTGGGGATCTCTCCAACCCAGAGATCAAATCTGCATCTCTTATGTCCCCTGCATTGGCAGGCAAGTTCTTTACCTCTAGCACCACCTGGGAAGCCCCACGTCCTAGTACTAACCCCATTTTAAAAGTAAAAAACTGAAGCTCCTTGAGTTTAAGAAATGTATCAGATCACACCGCTGTGAAAGGGTGGAGCTGAGATTCAAACCAGTCCTGCCCCAGCACATAGTAGGTGTTCAGTAAGTATCTCCGGACTGATGGCTGGTTGGGAAAACTGAGACCCAACCATGGTGCTTTCCAGGCTGGCATGCCAGTCCCCTGTGAACAAAAGGGGACTGGCAGGAACACTGCCTTTTCCACTTGTCAAACTTTCACTTGCCCTGTTTTCACTAATCCTGGGAGACAGGTCAGGCTCGCCTGTTGAGGAAGAAATAGATGCTCGGAGAGATGCAGTCACTTGCTCAGGGCACACAGCAGCCGACAACAGAGTCAGCCCCGCTCCATTCCTGGCTGGGAGGGCTGCTCATCTGCCCGGGAATGGACCGGAAGGCCAAAGTTCTGCTTCAGCCCCTCCTCTGCCCGCCCCTTCTCGGTAGCCCCCACTGTGCCTGACCCTGGCCAGCTCCCTGGCCAGCTTGCAGGGAGGTGCAGGGGCAAGAGGGCACCTGGCCTCTCAGTCAGCCACCAGGGTTTTCTTATCTCCCCCTTTTCTGTTGCCTGGGTCAGCTCTTTCTTCAGGGATGACTGGCAGTTTGCTATTTCATTCTGGAAAAGCAACCAGATCCTTCCTCTCCCTCCGGCCTCCGTGTGTGTGTGTGTGTGTGTGTGTGTGTGTGTGTATGAGAGAGAGAGAGAGGCTTGGGTGCCATGGCCTGCTCGCTGGCTGGGACACTGCAGCAGGTCCTGCCAGCCCCTGCCTTCACTGCCCCTGCAGGGATGCGTGTCTCCAGGCTCCCCTTCACCTGGGGTGCTGGCTTCTGTGAGAGTCAAGCCTTGAGCCCACTCCCACCTGCTCCTTGCTGAGGCCAAAGTCAAGGCAGTAGCTCCCAGGGCAGCTACCTCTCTCTATGATCCCCTTCACGCTGACCCAGGACTCCTAGGAATCTCTTTGGCCACATTCCCTCTGCCCTGCAGGTCCTACAGGGCCCCCAACAGCAGAGTCCCTCTTCCAGAGGACAAGGGTGAGAGCAACTTTCCCACTACCAGTGACTTGTCAAGTCTGGGCCTCCGTTCCTAGTCCTCTCTTGACCCCATTTCTGAGGCCATCTGGGTATCAGTTGTGGGAGAGATACCTGTGCAGAGCGGTGTCACCCCCTTCGCCTCTCTGAGCCTCCATCTCCTCACTTATAAAATGAAGGGCTCCCTCCGGGCTCTCCCTTGTAAGGAATCTACAAGAACTGAGACTGTGGCAACAGAAGGGCACCATGAGATGGTATTTTTTTCTCTGGCCAGGCTAGAACCTAATGACCAGGAGACTCTGGGGGAGGGACCCCAAGACTGTCTGGTGGCACCAAGGGGAAATGAGAATCCCGTGATTTGGGGAGCACTTCCTCATGACTGATCCATTCAGTCTTTACATTCATTCTTCATAGAACAAAACTGGATGAAAGATGGATGAAAGAATGGCATGGCCCAGCAGTGCCAGCCGGGGAATGTGGCCAGCCCCTCCCAGGGGGTCAGAGACTAGAAGACCACGGGCAGTAGGATGCTGTGAGTTTCAGAGGGACCAAAGGCCCTGTCCTGCCCACTGCCCAGGACCTTGAAGCCAGGAATCCGTCTCTGCTGGGACTGCATGGGCAAGAAAGACTGGTTCTCAGCGATCTGTATCCCCCAGCCTGCACTCCTAAGGGAAATCCAGACCCTGCAGCACCGCCCCCATGCCTTCCACCTCGTTTCCACCTCCCAGATGGTTCCCTTCTCTGCCCACGCTATGTCCGCCTGCAACTGGGGCTGCTCATCTCCCTTCTAACAGTGGCTCCAGCAAGTACATGGCCCCTCCCACCCAGAAACTAGGACCCCACCTGCAGCAGATCTTCAGCTGCAACCAAAGAGACTGCACCTGTGTCTAAAGGGAAGCTGGAAAGGCAGATTTCTATGTGACAACTAAGCCAAACTTTAGATAAGTGCTGTGCAGGCCAAACAAAATCCACCTCTGGATTACCTTCAGCCTGTGGACCTCTGACTAGACAGTAACTTCATGCCAACCCATGGAAGCAAGAACACATCAGGAAGGCTGGGTTTAAAGCTTGTATGTAGGGCGCAGTGCCTCTTGTCCTTAGTGCAAAGGACACAGACTATTTAAATGGGACTGTGTCCAGGGCCACTTAAACCCATGTGTAATGCAGGTACGGATGTTATTATTATTAATCCTTGTTTTTCTCTCCCCCGCCCCTTTTCTGCCTCTCCCCTCAGAGATGGAGGAGAAAAGCCTCTTTCATCCAGCATTCAGTCAGCGGCCTCTGCCTGGAGGCCAAGCCCGCCCAGCTGGTGACCATCAAGTGCCAGGCCGACGTCCCAGCCCAGCAGTGGCAGCTGTTGCCACACACATGACCGTAGCCCCCGGCCTCCTGTACCTTTTGCATGAGACTTTGGGACCGGAAGGGGGTTGGGGTGGGGGAGTGTAAAGCGGGCCGTCTCCATCTCGTCACATTTCTGCCGGAATCATCAGCCAACACTGCTGCCACAACACACGATGCTCCAAAGCTTGGACGGAGAGGACACAGGGGGAATGCCCTGCTTGCTGTCCTGGCCACCACGTGGCCTTGCCTGGGGATAACTGGACTGTGACTGGGCAGCCTGGCCCTTCGTTACTGCCCTTCACCCTCCCAAGGCCTGGACAGTGGTTTGGGGCCTCTCCTCGTGAGCTGGGGAAAAGGAGGACAGCAGCTCCCCCCGAGTCTTGCTGGGCCCCGGGGGCTTGCCTGTGGGGTTGGGCACAAGAGGAGAGCGTGGGCAGCCGTGGACAGGAGGCAGGCGGAAGGCAGAGGGAGGGGCAGCCTGTGGGCAGGTGGGGAACAGGAAGAAGTGAGCCACTCAGGGGTCTGTCCCGGGCAGGCGCTGGGTTGGGGGCGGGAGGGATGGGAGCCAGGGCCAAGGATGGGTGAGCTGCAGAAAGATGGGAACAGAAAAGCTGCAAAGCATGGAAAAGAATTGGTCTCGCCCAGGGGCCTAGTTCCTCCCAGGGCCCAGTGCCTCCAGTCCCGCGCTCTGCTTCCCACGTTCTCAGCAAGGCGCTGCAGGGGCACCTCCAGGGGCAGCCGCGGGACCCAGTTTATTAAACAGACCCCACTTCTGTTTGGATATGTGTCAAGACCAGACCTCTCCCTTGGGCATTAAAGACCAGCGGGTTCCCTGAGCCCCTGCCTGGGCGCACCGGGTGGACCCCATAAGGACAGGCACCACTGAGCAGCCCTGTCCTCCCTGCTAGTTTTTGACTCCTGCCTTCTCTAAAGCCCTTGCCTCTGTAAATACAGCATCGTTACGGGGTCGGGGCGCAGGGCGGCAAGAACGGGGAGCATCAGTAAGCCATGGGGACTAAGTTGTCCAGGCTGGACTCCCCACTGCCGGAGGGAGGCCCTCAGGGCTCGGCTACTGCAGCGGCCAGCAGGCTGGCTGGCGGCCCCAGTTTGTACAGAGTTCCCAGTTCCTTCTCACACCCGCTGGGCCTCTCTCCCCCTCCCCCAGGGCCTGGTCTTGGAAACGCTTCTGCTATTAATATTTCCAACATTCCTTTTCCCCCGCCCCACTGGCTTAGGCCGAGTGATCTTAGGCAAAAGTCTGGTGATACCAGGATTCCTGTGGGGGGCGGCAGAGGGGGTTGTCTCCCACCCAAAGCAAATCAGCCTGGAATGCCTAAGGAGTTCATAGATTCTGGAGGGCCCAGGAATCTCCTGAAATGGTCCCCCAAATAGTGCATGTGTGTGCATATATGCACTGTCCGGGGAGAGGATCCATGGACTGTCCCAGGTTCACACAGAGGCCTCTGGCCCCCGGAGGGTCTGGCCTTGTCTGGATTGGAGCTGCCGTGCCCCCTCCCCCTCCCTAGTGTGCCTCAACTGCTTCGGCCCCACTCCGTCTGCACAGCCTTGGGGCTGTGGTCCGCCACACCTGCCCTGGGGGGCTCTCAGTGGTTTCCTTTCGCCTCCTGGCTCTCCGCAGTGCTCCTGGGCCTCAGCCTGCACCTCCTTCGCTCACAGCAAGGAGCCCTTGGCCCCCAGAGCCACACTTTTCCCATCCTCTGTGAGATGTTTATCCACCGCCATCTCCCTTGTGTGTGTGTCTACCCCGGTGGGTGGCGTGGGCTTTGGGGACAGGAATCTCGGTTCTCTCTTACTGAAAATAAGAGGACTGCCATTCAGCCTTTCAGAGGGCCCCTTCCTTCCCTGTGATTGGACCGGGCTCAGCACCTGTCATCCTCCTTTGGGACTCAGCCCTGTTCTGTTTTTGCTTTTCCTCTTCTTGACCAAAGCATGTGCCACTTGCTGTCCCTGAGGACCTCGTCTTTATGAAAAACACCTGGAATAAAACCACTTCTCACATGGGCATGTGCACCAGCGCCTTCCTTTCTGATTCCAGAGCCAAGGCCTGCAGCATCTCCCTCCCGCCCAATATTCCAGAAAACTGAGCATGCTCAACTCTCACCTCCTCCTGTACTTGGTAGCTTGCTCCTCCGCCTACGTCCCCCTCCGTGGGACCTCAGGGACTCCTGGACAACAGGCTGGCCGCCCTGGGGGAAGCCATGAGATGGGGCAACTGGGACGGGAGCCCAGGCTCTTGTGACCTCATCATGGGACCCTACTTTGGGGCTTCGAAGTGGAAACCAAGGGGCTTCTCTGAATGCTTGTCTTTCAGTTTCTCCAGCCCTCTCTCCTTCCTTAGGTGCCAGCTGGTCCCTCTGAACTGCCCTTCCTCTCCCCTGCCACACAAGAAGGCAGCGGTAAAAATGCAGGTGGGGCAATTTTCCTAAGTAAAAACAGCAAAGTCATTCCAGCATGAGTCTTACCACCCTAGCCTTGTTTGCTCGGGTAGCAGATGCTCTGTCTAATGTTTCTATAGAAACCAATGGAAAGCCCCCACCATTTCTGTGATGAGAAACTGAACCTACTCAGGTGAAAATAAGCACGGCCTCGGCACACAGATCAACTGTAGTGGGCAGGCCAGCACATGACTAAGCCTCCCCGGACACAGCCATTCTCATCCCCACCCTGACCTGGTCTCAGGTGGCTCATTTGGGATTCTCCAGAACTGACCACCAGGCCCGATGGGCCGGGAGCAAAGCTCTGGCTGGTGACAGTTCCGAGCACACGACGTGGCTGCAGAGTCCGTCTGTCCATTGTCCTCTCAAGGAGCTTAGCCCACAGCCTGTCGCCTTCTCAGGCCACCCTCCCGGCCTTGCTGAGTCAGCGTTCCTTCCACTTGGGTCTAGTTTCACTCCCACCCTTGAAGGGCTCTGGTGCTGGCTTCTCCTGAGCCGTGCTCTCTCTTGCCCTCCTTTAAGCCTCTCCAGAGGCCGGTTCTCTCTCTCACCGCATTCTCTCTCTTACCCCTCTCTTTTTTTCCCCTGGGACCTAAGGCTGTCTGCTGTTAACCAGCCCCTGGAGGATGCAATAAAGCCCCGGGGCTGGCCATTAACCACGAACAGCCTTGGGCCTTATGTAACCCGAACCCATCAGAAAAGAGGAGTCTTCCAGAGCGCCCAGAGAGGGGAGGTGAGGAGGGGAGTCTGCGTGGGGCCAGCAGCAAGGGGGTCCTCCGTCCCTGGCCTCTGTGACTTGCCTTCACAAAGGCTTCACCTGGAGAGACTCCTGCCTCCCCCAGGGTTGGGTATCTCCACTCACAGCTAGGAGAATATCATCACCCAGGCAACCTCTCCGTCCTTCCAGGGGTCTGGCGCCCCCAGGCCTGCGGAGGATGGTTTCCAGTGGGGTGTGGTCCTCTTCCCACCAAAGAAACAGGAAAGGAGACCTGGAGAGGAAGGGCAGGAGTTCACCGTGTCCACAACTTTATCCTGGCGAATGTTCTCAGTGTCTGTGGTATTTCTGAGTCCCCTGCGACGGTCTGTTTCCTCCAGAACAGGAAGGGGGGGACCCAGGCAGCTTCTCTCATCTTAAAAGGTCTTCACAGTCAGGCTCTTAGAAAAGACCTTGCGGTGGAGTAGGGAGGGGCCACCCTGTCCTGACCTGGCAGCTGGGCTGTGGGCAGCTGAGCTGGATGGAGGCTTTGGAGAGCTCAGAAGGGTGTAGTAGGAGTAGGGACCCAGAGACCCCCATCAGCCTGGAGCCATCCCAGTCTGCCACTAGCTAGCTGAAAAGTTACTTCCTCCCTGTGAAATGGGTTCACTCATAGCTCTTGAGTGTTTTTGTGAGGCCTGGTTTATTTAATGACCGTGAAGCACCCGGCCCTTTCTACTGCTTAGTGTGTTATTGCTGCTATTAACAAGCATTTTCTGAGTGCCCGCTGCATGTTAGGCACTTTGCCAGGGGTGAGGACACAAATGTAAACAAGACAGAAACGTTCTAGAACTGTTGTTCTAGCAGAGGAGATGGACAGATACAGGCACGCGTGCGTGCTGTCTCTTCAGTCGTGTCTGACTCTCTGCGACCCTATGGACTGTAGCCTGCCAGGCATCTCTGTACGTGGAATCCTCCAGGCAAGAATATTGGAGTGGGTTGCATTTCCTTCTCCAGGGGATCTTCCCAACCCAGGGATCGAACCCAGGTTTCCTGCATTGAAGGTGGATTCTTTCCCACCTGAGCCACCAGGGTAGCCCGGACAGATACATAGGCCCTAGATGATAAACCCACAGGGGGCGGGGGCTATGGGAGCACCACGGAGGGGCCTGGGAGCCAGGGAGTCATAATGCCTCCTGAGTAGCTGGGCTGTACATCGACATGACCTTCTGGGCTTTACCTGTCTCGGGCCAGGTAAAGCGTGGGCTGGGTGAGGCTTGATGAAGCCAACTGGCGATACTAGCCCAGCCAGAGGAGGCTCAGCGGCAATTACTCAGTGGTCTTGACTTTTTCCCCCAGTGCGCACAGCATGGTGATGCTCTGGACCAGCCTGTAATCAGAGAAGACTTCTAGATAGAATTACGGGAGCCATTTAAACCCAAACAGATGTGTCTTCTTCTTCTTGAGCCAGTGACTATTCCTCCAGGGCTCTGTTTTCTCAGTCTGGGCAGGGCCAATAAAAGGTGGGAAGAGATGGCCTGGAAAATTCAGTGATCCTTATATGGAGAGAATGAATACAAATGACCGGGGAGATGTTCAGAAAGACTCGATTTCTTCTTGCTCTCTTGCTCCCTGGTTCCAGTTATCTCTGACCCCTCAAGCAATCTGAAAATCAGACCCGTCCTTCAACAATTCTTCTTTCAAATAAGTTGTCTGTCACGGTGCATCCAGATAACCTGCTGGAATCCCCTGTGCTTGTAAGTGTGCTTGTGTCCAGGCTCCCACCTAGATCGGCTGACTCCCAATTTCATCTGTGTGATGACCGGTGCCCCGGGCGACACTATGGTCATCAAGTTTGTACTGCTCTGAAGCGGGGGCGGGGAGTGTGGAGGGGGGAAGCCGTGCCGGGGAGAGTCAGGCCAGCTGGCTGCAGACTGTGCACGCTGAATACACTGGCCCTCAACCTCACTGCGAGAGGAAGAGGCCAAGCGGCCCCTTGGGCCCCCTGGGAGCCGGATGAATGTGGAGACCAGGTTTGGGGGCCGGAGCAGAGCCAGAACCGGCTCCCCCTTAAGGAAAAATGCCCCCAGCTGGGAAGGAGAGTCCAGAACCAGGAGAGGAGTCAAGGGGCCTCCCTGGGGCCTCTGCCACCATCTAGGTGAGAAGCAGCTGTCAGCAAGCCAGGAGGCTCTCTGAGGCCCACCTGGCTTGAAGGCCCCCAGCCCTCTAGGGCAGCTGCAGAGCTCCAGGCTCCTCTGCTTCCGGTCAAGGATGGCTCTAGCCCCGGTGGATGCTGCTCTCCAGAGTCTATTCTCCCTAGGGGTGGGAGTGTCGGCGGTTGTTAAGGTGAAATCAGGTCACAGAAAACGGGAGCTCCCATCCTCTGTCCCTCACCCTGTAATCCAGCCAAACTGCCCTGCGTCCTGTTTCTGGAAACTGTAGCTTGCCTTCTCTTGTTTGTACTTTTGTGTTTCTTCTACCCTCTGCTTATCTCTGTGGATCAAATGTTACCCATTTTCCAGACAATGCTGCTTCTGTAAGGAAACCTGCCCTACCTTCCACCTGCCTGAAAACATCTCTCTGGCCTGTTTCTTTAGTATCTTGAATGTTCCTCTCTGGCTGCAGTGAGCACCTTCTTCCTTATGCCTGCTTATGCCGGTGGACTTGTCTTCTCTCTTCTGGTGAAACTGGACTATAGGATCTATGTCCGCTTCAGTCTTGTACTTCCCACAGCTGGATCACAGAGCCTGGTTCTCGGACTCCTGGTAAATGCTGGCTTGTCAAACGAATGAAATGAAAGATTGTAGCTGGATTTTCCTTGTTTTGTTGTGAGTGATAAGGTGTTTTCACATTTAGGAATCAGAACATTGCATTCAGAAAGCACCCAATCTGTATTTGTTCATTTTTTCTCACTTTTCTTTAAAAGCTTGGCATCTTCACAGCTCCACACTTCCTGCTTATTAGTCTCTGAGCCCCAAAATGAAACACGGAGGACGCCGGGGGCTCACACGATCAAGCATTTCCTGGGATCCCAGAACAGAATAGGGCTACCACGTGAGTTTTCTCATTTGGTGCCCACGCTTCTGTGAGGTAGGTTCTGGTGTAACCTCTTTAGGGATGAGGCAGTGGGGGCTCAGTCAGGAGAAGAAACTTGCCCAAGGACAAATAGCAAGGTTTAAACTCAGTCCCACAGAAGTGCAGATGGTCCCACAGACCAGCAGCATCTGCAACGTGTGGGAACTTACTAGAGATGCAGACTCTTGAACTCCACCCAGACCTATTAAATCAGAAATCCTGGGAGTGGCGTTCAGCCATCTAAGTTTAACAAGCCCCTGGGGCATTCCCATGCACACTCAGGTTTGAGAGCCACTGGTTTGATGACTGAGATGGTTCCTGGTCTCCTCCTGGAGGGCGTGGGTTACCACCTGGCACCGAGGGTCAGAGAGCTGACACTGTGTGTGGCAGGCCTGGCCTCTGCTAAGCAGGCTGCAGAGCTCTGGGCTGTGATGGATGACTCTGGGGCAGAGGGTGGGTGGGCACGAGCCTGGGCCATGGCTTGCTGCTGAGCCAGATGCTGCATGCCAGCCTTTCTCTGTGTGATTTATGAGTTTCTTCCCCAGTACCAATCACAGATGGCTGACTTGGTTACAGAAGAATTTCTACTCCAGAAGATTCATTAATCAGGAAATCAGCACTACTCCCAAACTTACAGGATGGGCATACGTCTTACCATGAGTTATACAATTAAGTCCTTTTTATGGATCAGCCAACTGATGACATTCATAGCCAATGTGTGTGTGTGTGTGTGTGTGTGTATGTGTGTTAGTCACTCAATCATGTTCGACTCTTTGTGACCTCGTGGACGATAGCTCTCCAGGCAAGAATACTGGAGTGGGTTGCCATTCCCTTCTCCAAGGGATCTTCCCAAACCAGGGACTGAACCCGGGTCTCCCACATTACAGGCAGATTCTTTACCATCTGAGCCACCAGCGAAGCCCCTCCATAGCCAATACTATCACTTATCCACCAGTGACTGAGTCACACATTTCAACTTCTTTAATCCTAACAACAACTCTATCAGGTAGGTGTTTTATTATCACCCCATTTACAAACTAGGAAATTAAAGCCCAGAGAGGTTAACACACCTGCCCAAGATTACCCAGCTAAGTCAGAGGTAGAGCCAGAATTTGAACTCATGAAGTCTGACCCAGGGTCCAGGTTTCTTCCTGCCCTTCATTGCTTTCATATTTTAGTTCATATCCTTGGACCAACTTCCGTACTTTTGTTTCCCCATCTTGCAGTTAGGGAAAGTAAGCTCCCTTGTAAAGCTCTCAGTCTTATCCTGGATCCCAAATTTTGTCCCCCTATACCCGCATCCTTCCATGGCTGATTCTTAGACACCAAAGAGGCAGGGCGGGCTGGGGTTGGCTTTACTATCATCTTCTACAGATGTAGACACAGGTTGGGAGGCTGAGACACCCAGAGTCACGAGGTAGGAAACTGGGAGCCTCAGGAGACCTGAGAACACAACGTTCCGTGACGCAGTGACGGGCAATTGCTGACACCTCTGCCTGGTGCCAAGTGTCAGGAAGGTGAGACCCCCCCCGAAAGATCTAGCCACCCGGGCCAGGGCTCTTTGCTACATACACTGTCTGCTGTCTCCCTGCATCCTGACCAGGACTACTTCCACGTGCTTTCCTGGCATTAAGGTTCTTTGTTCTGCATTATTGATCCTTAGATGCTAGTCTTGTGCCTGGTCAGGTGGCAGCTCCTTTTGCACATCACACTATGTGGCTTCGTCCAGCTCGTCTGAGGACTTGGTTCTTTGCGGAGCCCGGTAGGTTCATCCACAGGTTTCACCAGGCACCTGGGTCTTTGTATGCTCATCAAGCAGCTGGGCTTATTTGAAATGTATAACCAAGTGTGTCCGTCCCAGTTATTTCTTGGCTGCTATATTGTGCGACAGCAGGGTTGGAGAGGAGTGTCCCGGCCTGGCAGGAAGAGACGACCGCTCTAGCTCTGGCTCAGCCCTTTATGAACCAGGTAATCTCCAGCAAGCGGCTTAGGCTTCCTGAGCCTCAGGGTCCTCAACTGCAAAACGGGGGTGATGTGGGTGAAGGTCAAATGAGAAGATGTCTGTGGTCAGGTCCCAGACTAGAAAGCACGTACAGCCATCCAGGAATGATCACGGAGTGTTTAATGGACCCTGGGGCAGGCCAGAATGGCCAGACACCAAGGCTATGGATTTCCCAGCTGCTAAGGACATTTTCCAGCCATCAGGACAAGACCTAGCAGCTTATCTGCTGGGGCACATGGGAGAGGGAAGCTGACCAGGAAAAGAGGAGAAGCAGAATCCTAGCATCCACTTTGTTCCTGGCTGGACCTTGCTGATATGGCTCCAAAACCTTTCTGGTGGCACTCGCTTTGACCTTTAAGAAGTAGAGAAAGCCAATTCAGCAGCGGACTTGATGTTTCAACAAGGATTTGAGAAACTTCAGACTGGTGGGGAGGGCAGGATGGGAAGCCCGAGGGAGGGTTACGAAGCAGAAGCGGGGTTGCACCTGGGGTCCTCAGAGCAGAGCTGCCCCTCGCATCGCCATCCCCTGGCTGACACGCACCAGGGCTTGCGGGGTGTGCCGCTTAGAGCAGAGGCCATGGGGGCTGCGATGACTGCCCTCGGCCAGGGTTCTCTGTCTGCGGAAGCCACGCAGGGCACGGCCTCGCCACTCTCGGCAGGCCTGAGGGAGAGTAACAGGGCCATCCCTTGAGAAGGCCCCACAGATCCTAACTGATGACACAGAGGAAGCCCCTGTGTCACGGCTGGGAGGCCACTTCCCAGCCTAGGGTCTGCTCTGCCTGGTGAGGCGGCACGCTGAGAGCTGCGGCCTGGCTGTTCCTCTGACTAGCTGGGCAACCTGCCCCAAGTCACCTTACCTCTCTGAACCTCAGTGCCCTGCCTGGTAAAACAGTGATGAAACTACCTGCTTCTGAGGGATGTAGTGAGAGCTGAACGAGGTGACATTTGTGAATGGACGGGAATAAACAAAGAAAACGGGGCATGGTGTTTATAGGGGCGTCCAAAGCCTGTGAGGGAAGAAGTGTTAGTCTTGTTTGCAGCTGGACCCCCAGAGTTTGATGCAGAGGATGTGGTCAATGCTGCTGCTAAGTCACTTCAGTCGTGTCCGACTCTGTGTGACCCCATGGATGGCAGCCTACCAGGCTCCCCCGTCCCTGGGATTCTCCAGGCAAAGAGAACACTGGAGTGGGTTGCCATTTCCTTCTCCAATGCAGGAAAGTGAAAAGTGAAAGTGAAGTCGTTCAGTCATGTCTGACTCTCAGCGACCCCATGGACTGTAGCCTACCAGGCTCCTCCATCCATGGGATTTTCCAGGCAACAGTACTAGAGTGGGGTGCCAATGTGGTCAATAAGTGTTCATAAATGAATGAATGAATGAGTGCAGCTCTGTGTGAGGCAAACAAGTCTTCCTGGGAAGCCCTTGATTCCATCCTCAGCTCCAGCCCTGGTCCAGGTTTCCCAGGACTCCAAAAGGGCACATGTGTTCAAGATAGGTATGTGTCAGAATTGCACACTTTGCAGGCAGAGGAGTCTGGGCAGGCACTGATCTGAGAGATGGACAAAGGATGTAATTCACGGGCAAGAATGCTGGGAACTTCCTGAGATTCTCCGCCTCCATCCCTAGCCGCTGGGGGAGGAGCCTTCCTAAAGGTTCCTGGGGGTCCGTATTTCCTCCTCTTACTTTGAGTCAGGGCTGTAGTCAATCGCCTGACTTTCTTACATTCCACTAGAATGCAAACTCCATGAAGACAAAGACAGCGCCTAGCACGGCACCTAGCGCATGGTAGATGCTCAAGAAGTGCTTGTTGAGTGAATGAACAAGAGCAAGAAGGCTGATGTTCTCTCTACTCTGAGAGACTAGTCTTGGCAGGGTTTGGGGCGGGGGGCATGTCAATTGTTCTCAGCTTTCTTATATAATATGGTTATTGATTTGGGTTTTCAAGGAATCAGGCGAGGTTTGACCAGCGAGAACACTTTTTCAGCAGGCACAGGGAGACCCAGTATTTGTAAGTTAATGCCAAATCAGTGCTTGATTAAACAGACAATGAATGTGAGAACAAGGATAATACAGCAGAGATAATGCAGCAAATTCAGATGGGGATCACCTACCTTGTTAGAAAACTGCCTTACATACTAATGAATTCATTAAAGGCTAAGTCAGTGAGAACTGCAGCTTTGGGATTAAGGTTTTGGTTTAAACTGCCAGCACAGAGAAACTGACAAAGGCTTCTCTGTGGTCGAAGCCCTGGTCTTCTTGAAGCTTTTGCCCAGGGCCATGTCTCAGCTCCTGGTGTTGGAGTCCTTGGTATATTTGCATACAAATTGCAAACATCTACAAAGTCTTCGCTCAAGCAATTTTTAAGTAAAATATTATTGCTTCCCTGAAGGATATAATTCCTTGGTTTTTCTCCTCAATATTCATCTCACTTAGCAGTCACTCACACTGACCCAGATTTTCCACCCCGGGAGTGTGCAGGAGTGGGAGAAGCCAAAGGAAGGTGGCGCAAAGAAAGGTGTGGCCGGTCGGGCCATGGAATCTGCGTCATAGAACATGCAGGACGGGACTTAAGTGGTTCTTTTTTTAAAAGACTTTTTATGTGGATCATCTTAAAATCTTTATTGAATTTGTTAACATTATTGCTTCTGTTTTTTATGTTTTTTGGGTTTTCAGCCTTGAGGCAGGGAATGAACCCATACCCTCTGCACTGGAGGAAAGAGTCTTAACCACTGAACCGCGAGGGACGTCCCCAGACCTGAGTGTTGTAAGTATTATTTCATTTGATTCTCAAGCCAACTCTTTGGGAGGTGACCTTATTATTATCTCTATTTGTAAGGAGGAAATTAGGACATGTTATGTGAGTCGTGCTCAAGGTCACCGAGCTAGGAAATAGCAGGACCAGGACTCCAAGAATGACTGGCTCCAGAATGATATCCTTGAATCATACTATCTCTGTAAATCACTTACCCTTTACAGAGCCCTAAATGTACTAGGAATATACTGTTAAGAATCTCAAAAACAGTGACAGCAGTGTGGGGTCTTTCTAAGCATAGCACCCTGAACAACTGCACACACTACACACCCATAAAGCTGGCCCTGAGTTGGGGTTCTGGGTGGAAACATGTCTATTTTGTCTTGGAACCAGGCATTAGGTCTGGCACATGACAGACATTTAGACTGTTGGCTAACTGAACAAAGCAATGCAATAAATATTTATCTACTACTACATACCAAGCCATGCTCTAGGCACAGGGAATATCAGATCAGATCAGATCAGTCGCTCAGTCGTGTCCGACTCTTTGCGACCCCATGAACTGCAGCACGCCAGGCCTCCCTATCCATCACCAACTCCCGGAGTTCACTCAGACTCACGTCCATCGAGTCAGTGATGCCATCCAGCCATCTCATCCTCTGTCGTCCCCTTCTCCTCCTGCCCCCAATCCCTCCCAGCATCAAAGTCTTCTCCAATGAGTCAACTCTTCGCATGAGGTGGCCAAAATACTGGAGTTCAGCTTTAGCATCATTCCTTCCAAAGAAATCCCAGGGCTGATCTTCAGAATGAACTGGTTGGATCTCCTTGCAGTCCAAGGGACTCTCAAGAGTCTTCTCTAACACCACAGTTCAAAAGCATCAATTCTTCGGCGCTCAGCCTTCTTCACAGTCCAGCTCTCACATCCATACATGACCACAGGAAAGACCGTAGCCTTGACTAGGCGAACCTTTGTTGGCAAAGTAATGTCTCTGCTTTTGAATATGCTATCTAGGTTGGTCATAACTTTCCTTCGAAGGAGTAAGCATCTTTTAATTTCATGGCTGCAGTCACCATCTGCAGTGATTTTGGAGCCCAGAAAAATAAAGTCTGACTGACCAATACCTACAAGGTCCCTGACCCCCCAGGACATACATTCTACAGGGAGACAAAAACAAGTAACCCACAAGATGTGTCAGATTATTCAGAGATGCTGATAGGTGTTACACGTAAGTAAATAGGGCCTATGTGATTGAGTTACTAGGAGGGTAAAGGCTTCTATTAAAGAGAACAGGAGGCAGCCAGAGGAAGAACATTCTGGCAGAGGGAGTAGTGAGTGCAAGGCCTTTCACTTGGCCAGAATGAAAGAACCACGTAACTAGGGGGACGCACCTGTACCGGGGTTTCCTGTGTGATGAGCTAGAGTCTTGAGCTCTGCCTGCTGCCTTCCTGTCTGTCTCATTTTGTTCTGCTCCCTCTTTCCAGTCACTTTGCCAGTCTTTACTCCGCTGTTTTGTTTTTTTTATATTTATTTTTTGGACTGTGCTGGGTCTTCGTTGCTGTGAGGGTTTTCCTCTAGTTACGGTGTGCAGTGGCGACTCTCTGATTGTGGTGGTGAGTTCATTGCAGTGGTTTCTCTTGCTGTGGAGCATGAGGTCCAGGATGCGCAGGCTTCTGTCGTTGCAGCATGTGGGCTGAATGCCTGCAGTTCAAGGACTTCTAGAGCACAGGCTCAATAGTTCTGGCACATGGGCTTAGTTGTTCCTCAGCACGTGGGATATTCCCGGATCAGGGATCAAACCTGCGTCTCCTGCCTTGGCAGGTGGATTCCTTACCACCCATCCATTAGGGAGGCCTACCAGTCTTCTCTGAATCCCTCAAATGCACTAAACTTTTCCCTGCTTAGGGCCTTTGCACTGCAGATCCTCTGCCTGTTACCTGCTTCCCTCACTCTGGCTGGCTCCTTCTCATTTTTCAGATCACAGCTTAATGTCAAGCTTTAAAGGATGGTCTCTGCCTCTGCAAACTCAAGCAACTTGAAATATTATTCTTTCTCAAAAAACTCTGATGATTTCCTTCATAGTCATAGCCATATTAGTTTTTAGTTTTGACTGTAAGCACCATGAAGGTATCATGGATTGGGGGTCATGTCTGCTTCATTCATTTATGAACTTCACTGAGGTAATAAAATGAGAATTGACCTCCGAGCCCCACATTACTTTATAATGAAACCAGATTAATAGGTAAGTGCAGGTGAGAGTAACTCTTTGAAACTATAAATCAATTAATTAGGTAATTGATTAACTAATGAGTCAACAAACATGTCGAGACTCTATTTTTTAGAAGGCATTAGGGATTCCAATATGAAAGACCGGGTTTCTTCTTCAAAGAGCAGAGCTTATTGAGGGAGCTGGACAATCACACCAACAATGCCACACAGTGTGATTAAGAGTCATGACAGAGAACGCTACTAGAGCTTAGAAGATAGAGGAGTGAGTGGAGGGATCAGGTGATCGGGGAGGTCTTCCTGGACGTGGTGATACTGAGTTGAGCCTTAACCTATGATCAGGGGTAAGACTGTGTGGGCCTTGCAGAACTAGACTGCTCCTAAAAGGAAGGGCCTGTGCAAAGGCACGCAAGAGCTCATATGTGTACTCAAGGGACTGACAGTCAGAAGCTTGGTGGGAGCAGGGAGGGGATGGGTGGGAGCTAAGTTTGACAGGTGCTAATCATAAAGAGCCTCGGGGATCAAGCTACAAACTTGGATTTTTATTTTAAGAGTAACAGAGAGCTTTAAGGATACTAAGCAGGAAACCGACATGATCAGACTTTTATTATAGGAAAAAAATCTCTGCTGCACAGCAAGAAAGAGGGTGGACTAGGAAAGAATAGTGGTGGAATCTGTTCTTTTATCAGCAGGACAGTCCCCTCCTTTTCCAGGGGAATGTTCCTTCTCTTGTGGTTTGAATAGAAGCTTCCATTTTGTTAGAATGTATTAGTCCTCTTTCACCGAGTAACAAATTACCTCACAATTTAGTGACTGCAAACAACTAATATTTGTTATCTCATAGTTTCTGTGGGTCTGGGATCCAGGAATGAATTAGCTGGATGGTTCTGGCTCATGGATGTCACGAGGTTGCGGTCAGAGTGTCAGCCAGGGCTGCAGTCATCTCAAAGCTCAACCAAACCCAGAGAATTCACTCCCAAAGCTCGCTCACATGACTTCTGGCAGGCTTCTGATAATCTGCCTCCAAGCTTGCTCACCAGGGTTTCTCTACCGGGCTGTCTCACAACATGACAACTGGCTGCCACCCAAGTGAACAATCCAAGACAGAGTGTGCCTAAAATGGCTGCCACAGCCTTCTTATGACATAGGAAGTGAGAGTCCATCATTTCTGCTGTATCTTTTCATTAGAAGAGCAGCATCAATAAGTCCTCACGTGAGAGCAGGCCTTTACTCAAGGGCACAGCTACCAGGAGGACCATCCTGGGGGACCATCTTAGGGACTGCCTACCACACTGCCAAATTATTAATTAGGCCAGCTGACCCAAGCTGGGCCCACTAGAACACTTCCTTGGGATCTGTGCACTCAGTTAGAAAGAAGAAATCTTTCTAAAGTAGTGAAGCTTGGACCTTCCTGGTGGTCCAGTGGTTAAGAATCCTCCTGCCAATGTAGGGGACATGCCCTAGGGTCTATGCTCTGCAGCAAGTGAAGCCACTGCAATGATAAACCCAAGTGCCACAAATAGAGAGTAGCCTTTGCTCACTGCAACTAGAGAAAGCCCACATGCGGCAACAAAGGCCCAGCGCAGCCAAAAATCAAATTAAAAATATGTGCATATACATAATTTTAAAACTAAAATAAAAATATGCATATATATATATACACACACACATATATATATAAACAAAATAATAAAGTGGTGAAGCTTGAAGACTATGGATAGTCATGTTCTCCATCAAGTGGAAGAAGCTGGTCTGTGGGAAGAACGAAGCTGACACTGAGAGGGAAGCAGAAACCAGAAGTAGTAGACTCTCCCGACTGCAGCAGTGGGCTTTCCACGTTTCTGGTTGCGTTTGACCCCAAGCCCCACTTGTGCTCTGGCCATGCCTGTAGTTTGGCTATATGCATCAATAAACAACACCTCCTCTAGCTTTGCTAAGGTAATTCAGGTGGGTTTTTGTCATTTGTCACAAGAAAAATGACAGCTGACTCACTGATGCAGTCACACGGGGAGGCGGGCGAGTCAGTTAGGAAACGGAGTAAAATCTGGTGGGTGCTGATGAGGGGCTGATCTGGGGTGCTGGGAAGGGTGATCAGGGTCCACACAGGAGAATAGATAAGCACTGATGTTAGGGACCGTTATAGGACTATCTTATTCATCATTGTACCCCGAGAGGTTAACCCTGTGTCTGGCACAAAGTAGCTGAAATGAATGAATGAAGGCAGGAAGACATAGAAAAGGCAAGACTTGCTGACTGACAGGACATGGAAAATGAGAAAGAGGGAGAAGTAAATTGTACTCAGGTCTCAGGCTTGAATGACTGGCTGGCTGGCAGCCCTATTCAAGACAGGAAATGCTGCCTTGGAGGGAGTCAAGCGGAAGGGTGATGAGTTTGGTCTTGAATTACTGGCAAGTGTTTTCAGGAGGAGTGGCTAGTCTTAGGGAACAAAGATGCTAACCTGTTTACATGAGGATGTCTCTGTCACTGTCTGCTTTAGCTCTGACCATGTAACTGAGGGACGCAGCTACACATACTCAAAGTCTTATTTATGGGGCTAAAGAAAGACCTAATTTGGCAAATAGACAGTGACCACAACTGCCTGGGGAACTGGTGGTCCTTGATTAGGAATGGTCTTAAATTAGCATGACAAAAATCAGCGGTCCAGTGCCAGTCTAATGAGCCCATCTGACTCCCAGCACAGTTCTTCACGGTCCCTGTATGACAGTCTACTCCCAACCGGCTTGGGAGAGATTATGGAATCGGCTGAGAAGTTTGAAATTGGGTATTCAGAAAACACATTTGCTTTTCTCTAACGGGAACAATGTGTCAACACAAATATCCACACTGAGGCTGGGTGTAGTTGGCAGCTCTTTAAAAACTGGCATTGGAAAGCTGTCAGGGGTGGGAAATGCCCCCTCTTAGATTGATACTATGTCCAGCCAGAAGCAATCTAGGGAGATAGTTTAAGTAAAGGTTATTAAATACCACCAGAATTTAGTTTGAGGTGCTGACTCTGTTTACACCCCTGAGCGAAGCTTATTAGCAGGTGTCAGAAATACAGCTTCAGTGGCTCCAAACATCCCAAGCTGCTCTTGGTTTTTTGGGAATGCCAGCCTGACACAGTACAGCTAGCTAGGCTTCCCAGTAAGCTCCTCCTGTTCCAGTGGCCCCAAGGTACTGAGCAAACTCTTCCTCTGTGATCCAAATGTGTCCTGCTTTGAGAATGCCAATGCACTGGCTTGCCCTCTTGGGAGCTCAGGTTGCAGGGAGGGAGCTGGGCAGGTGGAATCCCTTAACACTACAGAGGGGTGGGGAGAGAGTGCTGGATGCCAGCACCACAAATGATCAGCCTTACAGCTACCTCTACCCACAAGAGCAGTAGTCAGGACAGGATTGTAACTGCGTTATCAATTTTCTTTTAAACTTTCCATTATGGGAAATTTCAGGCACATATGAAAGCCAAGAGCTACTTCCCTGGTGGTCCAGTGGTTAAGAATATGCCTGCCAATGCAGGGGACATGGGTTTGATTCCTGGTCCAGGAAGATCCCACAAGCCTCAGGGCAATTAAACCCATGTGCCACAAAAACTGAAGCCCGTGCGCCCTGGAGCCCATGCATCACAAATAGAGAAAGTCTGGACATAGAACAAAGACCCATTGCCACCAAAAGGAAATTAAAAAAAAAAAGGTAGAGAAATTAATGCCCATCTCCCAGTCTCAACAATTATTAGATTATGACTAACTTTATGTCTTCTACACCCTTCTGTTGGATTATTTTGGAAGAAATCATAGATATTTCATCACTTTATCTGTAAATATTTCATATATGCTCTAAAAGATAACTTTAAGAAAAAAAGCATAATGTCATTATCATACCTAAGGAACTTCATAACGATTCCTTAACTCTGATGGAACCGTATGTGCCACGCCACGCTAAGTTGTTTCAGTCCTGTCCAACTCTCTGCAACCCCAGGGATGGTCGCCTGCCAGGCGGTCCTCTGTCCATGGGGATCCTTCAGGCAAGAATACTGGAGTAGGTTGCCATTTCCTCCTCCAGGGGATCTTCCTGACCCAGGGATCAAACCCATGTCTCCTGTGGCTCCTGCGCTGCAGGCAGATTCTTTAACACTGAGCCACCAGGGAAGCCCATGGAATTATACACCAGTGAGCAAAGGAGGCTCCCGCACTCCTGTCTCCTTTACTCTTTATCCCTCAAGCAAGGTGTCAAATTCAAAGGAACAAAAAAGGCAGAGATCAAAGTCAGGTAAAATTGTGCCCACACTAAGCTCATCCCCGATGTCTCAGCAACTCTAGTATTTTAAAACACTTCTTGAGATAGGCTAAAACAGAAATTAAAGAAAACAGCAGCCCTCACATTTTTATCAGACCTTTTGGCATTTCTCAGAGCTACAAGGACAGCCCATAAGAGAACCAAGAAGTGCTGGAAGATTAACCAGATTCTTTGATCGGCAGGTGGTCGGGCTGCCACAGGGTCCAAGGCCTCTGCTAAGGCACAGGGATACTTCATAGACTTCTTTTAGGAGGTATTGTTTTAATAACAGTATTCAATATTTCTCCATTTTATTAAAGCATAACATATATATATAGAAGAGTGCACAAAACGAGTTCATTTTGTAAAAAGTTATTATTTATCGAGCTCTACATTTGTCTTGAGAATTAAGTTAAACACTAAAAATGGGACATAAACAGCTGGACAGCTACTAGGGCAGCCAGTCATATAAACATTTACCCTGTGAACTCATCTTTGTAGGATGAGACAGCATCTCCATGGGTGGACTAGGGTAGGAATCAGAGCTAAGTAGGAGATGTCTGTGCAGAGGGTAGCCAGGTAGGGGTTGTTAGAGCCCCGTGGGGTGAAGAACGTGTCCACCTGAGAGATCCTCCTAGCTACGGGCTCACACGTCAGCATGCTCAAACACTCTGTTGTATGAGGAGTGACCACCAGCCTTTTACACGAAGGAAAGACATCAATTTCTTAGTCCAAGTACTTGAATAGCCCCAGAGGGCCTGGCTCAGAGAAATACTGAGAAATACCCACAAATACTCAGAGAAATATCCACAAAATACTGGGTATCAAGGCTTTCCATCTCAGCTTCCTTAGGGATGAATCAAGACTTCATGCTAAAGAGCATTTGCGCTCATTAGTATCTGTATCATCAGACCCTTTTATAACACCCCTCTGAAGGGAATATGAGTCTAACTCCACTTCTGTCACTACAACTGCCACTTCCCATTGCGATCTGCTTAACAATTGGGAAGAATATTATGGTAGTCCTTTCTGGAATTGCTTCTCATAGGTAGAAGGAAGTGGATGACCATGCTTCTAAGAGGCTTTGGGGCTCAAGGATAACGTCAAGGACAAAGTAGTCTCTGGAATGGACAGACCTTTGGACAGAAGGGGCCTAGCATGATCTGGTGCCCATCACACTGTTCGCCCTGGAGCAGTACTAAAAGACTCAAACGTACTCCTTCCCTTAAAGACTAGAGGGCAATACAGTTGGTCAAGCCTTGGGAGTCTTGGAACAGACCAGATACTCCACAACACATGCCAGTAAGTGAAGGTAGGAGTTAGCATTACCATGGCAACCCCTCCAATCTTAGGCTTCCCAGGAAGAAACCATGATCTATCCCATTTCTCTTAAATTACAGTCCAGAGTCCTTAAATTCAAACATCTGTTGACATGGGGTCTGTCTCAGTTAACTGATGTAATCAGTCCTCATTAGCCTTCTCCCCACTCTCTTGAAAAGCATAAAGGAAATTACCTTTAGCACAGAAAAGGCTTTTAAGCCAAGCTCTTCACAGTATACCTTAAACTGAATATCCTGCTGAAGCACTGAATTACAAAACAGAAAGGAGTGGGCTAGAGAAGCTGACCCAAGATCTCTAAATGTAGCTGAAAGGATCACTATTGTCTCCAAACGTAAACTATCTTCTTAGCTCAGGCTTACAAGTCAAACTACGTAGTGGAGAAGAAAGGAAAGTGAGTCACAAGAAATTATCACCCTCCAAGGTTCCTTTCACTGAAATTCCCTTCAGACCATCAACTAGCTTCTTCCGACCTCTCCATCTCCCAGCTGTCCTCTTGATTTCAGTCTCTCGGCCCCTCCTATCTCTTAGTCCATCATTCACTTGCCTTTGTATCTGGTCCAGAGCTTGGTTAGCCTTTTGATATTATGCTTGTGACGTATGATTCCTTGTCACCTTAACTCTCTCCTCTCCCATCCTAGTATTCCCTCCGATAACAATTAGATATTGTTTCTTGTACTAAAGTTGTGCTTTTATCTACCTTCTATTAGATGGTGGGATTTATACTGCCTAAGATGAATTCTTGTTCATTTTGAGATCAATTATGTACTTTGCCGGAGAAGGCAATGGCACCCCACTCCAGTACTCTTGCCTGGAGAATCCCATGGGCAGAGGAGCCTGGTAGGCTGCAGTCCATGGGGTCGTGAAGAGTTGGACATGACTGAGCAATTTCAATTTCACTTTTCATGCATTGGAGAAGGAAATGGCAACCCACTCCAGTGTTCTTGCCTGGAGAATCCCAGGGATGGGAGAGCCTGGTGGGCTGCCGTCTATGGGGTCACACAGAGTCGGACACGACTGAAGTGACTTAGCAGCAGCAGCAGTAGCATGTACTTTGCAATGCGTAGTCAGATTTGCTATTTACTGTACATCTAAATCACACCAGGCACTTTCCTATGTTCAGTTCAGTTCAATTCAGTCAGTCGTGTTCGACTCTTTGTGACCCCATGGACTGCAGCACGCCAGGCTTCCATGTCCATCACCAACTCCCAGAGCTTGCTCAAACTCATCTCCATTGAGTCGGTGATATCATCCAACCATCTCATCTTCTGTCATCCCCTTCTCCTCCAGACTTCAATCTTTCCCAGCATCAGGGTCTTTTCCAGTGGGTCAGTTCTTCGCATCAGGTGGCCAAAGCACTGGAGTTTCAGCTTCAGCATCAGTCCTTCCAATGAATATTCAGGACTAATTTCCTTTAGGATTGACTGGTTGGATTTCCTTGCAGTCCAAGGGACTCTCTAGAGTCTTCTCCAACACCACAGTTCAAAAGCATAAATTCTTCGGCACTCAGCTTTCTTTACAGTCCAACTCTCATATCCATACATGACTACTGGAAAAACCATAGCTTTGACTAGACAGACCTTTGTCGGCAAAGTAATGTCTTTGCTTTTTAATATGCTATCTAGGTTTGTCATAGCTTTTATTCCAAGGAGCAAGCGTCTTTTAATTTCATGGCTGCAGTTACCATCTGCAGTGATTTTGGAGCCCAAGAAAATAAAGTCTGTCACTGCTTCCACTTTTCCCCCATCTACTTGCCTTGAAGTGATAGGACCAGATGCCATGATTTTAGTTTTTTGAAGGTTGAATTTTAAGCCAGTTTTTTCACTCTCCTCTTTCACATTCATCAAGAGGCTCTTCAGTTCCTCTTCACTTTCTGCCATAAGGGTGGTGTGTCATCTGCCTATGTGAGGTTATTGATATTTTTCCCGGCAATCTTGATTCCAGCTTGTGCTTCATCCAGCCTGGCATTTCTCATGATGTACTCTGCATATAAGTTAAATAAGCAGGGTGACATATACAGCCTTGATGTACTCCTTTCCCAATCTGGAACCAGCCTGTTGTTCCATGTCCGGTTCTAACTGTTACTTCTTGACCTGCATACAGATTTCTCAGGAGGCAGGTAAGGTGGTCTGGTATTCCCATCTATTTAATAATTTTCCACAGTTTCCACACAGTCAAAGGCTTTGGTGTAGTCAATAAAGTAGAAGTAGATTTTTTCTTGAACTCCCTTGCTTTTTCTATAATACAATGGATGTTGGTAATTTGATCTCTGGTTCCTCTGCCTTTTCTAAATCCAGCTTGAACATATGGAAGTTCTTGGTTCGGTACTGTTGAAGCCTAGCTTGGAGAATTTTGAGCATTACTTTGCTGGCATGTGAAATGAGTACAATTGTGCAGTAGTTTGAACATTCTTTGGCATTGTCTTTCTTTGGGATTGGAATGAAAACTGACCTTTTCCAGTCCTGTGGCTACTGAAAACTGACCTTTTCCAGTCCTGTGGCTACTGCTGAATTTTCCAAATTTGCTGACATATCGAGTGCAGCATTTTAACAGCAGGACTTGAAATAACTCAACTGGAATTCCATCACCTCCACTAGCTTTGTTCATCGTGACGCTTCCTAAGGCTTACTTGACTTCACATTCCAGGATGTCTGGCTCTAGGTGAGTGATCACCTAGACCAGTGATCTGGTGTTTTTTGTATAGTTCTTCTGTACACAGAAGAACTTCTTGGCACCTCTTCTTAATATCTTCTGCTTCTGTTAGAGGTCCATACCATTTCTGTCCTTTATTGTGCCCATCTTTGCATGAAATGTTCCCTTGGTATCTCTAATTTTCTTGAAGAAATCTCTGTTTTTTCCCATTCTATTGTTTTTCTCTATTTCTTTGGATTGATCACTGAAGAAGGCTTTCTTATCTCTCCTTGTTCTAATTTGGAATTCTGCATTCAGATGGGTATATCTTTCCTTTTCTCCTTTGCCTTTTGCTTCTCTTCTTTTCTCAGGTATTTGTAAAGCCTCTTCAGACAACCATGTTGCCTTTTTGCATTTCTTTTTCTTGGGGATGGTCTTGATCACTGCCTGCTGTACAATGTCATGAACCTTTGTCCACAGTTCTTCAGGCACTCTATCAGATCTAATCCCTTGAATCTATTTGTCACTTCCACTGTATAATCGTAAGGTATTTGATTTAGGTCATACCTGAATGGTCTAATGGTTTTCCCTACTTTCTTCAATTTAAATCTGAATTTTGCAATAAGGAGTTCATAATCTGAGCCACAATCAGATCCCTGTCTTGTTTTTGCTGTCTGTATAGAGCTTCTCCATCTTCAACTTCAAAGAATGTAATCAATCTGATCACAGTATTGACCATCTGATGAAGTCCATGTGGAGAGTCGTCTCTTGTGTTGTTGGAAGAGGGTGGTTGCTATGACCAGTGCATTCTCTTGCAAAACTGTTAGCCTTTGCCCTGCTTCATTTTGTACTCCAAGGCCAAATTAGCCTGTTACTGCAGGTATCTCTTGACTTCCTACTTTTGCATTCCAGTCCCCTATAATGAACATTTTTTTTTTTTTTTTGGTGTTAGTTCTAGAAGGTTTTGTAGGTTATCACAGAACTATTCAACTTCAGCTTCATAGGCATTAGTGGTTGTGGCAGACTTGGGTTACTGTGATATTGAATGGTTTGCTTTGATTCGTGGACCTAACATTCCAGGTTCCTATGCAATATTTCTCTTTAAAGCACGGGAGTTTACTTCCATCACGTCACATCCACAGCCAAGTGTTGTTTTCACTCTGGCTCTGTCTCTTCATTCTTTCTGGAGTTATTCCTCCACTGATCTTCAGTAGCATATTAGGCACCTACGGAGCTGGGGAGTTCATCTTTCAGTGTCGTATCTTTTGGCCTTTTCATACTGTTCCTATGTTATCTCATGGAAAGCAGTGTGGTATAGGTATATTTTGCCCTCAACATGTAGGCACATGGAAGTTTGTTAAAAATGTGGAATGTCAAAGTCCATTTCAGACCTAAATCTGCACTTTAGCTGCACATTTAGGTGCAAGAACTCAGGTGTGCAACATTCAGAATGAGAGGTAGTGCCAATACATCAGAATCTCCCAAAAAATTATCTCATATTTTTGAGTTGTTATTAAGTGCTTGTTTAAGATTATGTCTCTTGGTAAATGTACTTTTATAATTATAAAAACAGCCCTCTTGTGCCTGGTAACATTCCTCATTATCATGCTTGCTTTGTCTGATACTCTGTCAGTTTCTTATGCTTAGTGTTTGCATTGAATATCTTTCCCCATCTTTTTAACTTATCTGTGTTTATATATACACACATACATATAACATTTGTTTGTTTTGGCTACACTTCATGGCTTGCAGCGTCGATCAGGGATTGAACTGGGCCTCCAGCAGAGTACTAACCATTGGACCACCAGGGAATTCCCTGTTTTTTTTAAACTGAGTTCAACATGCAGTTTTGTCTTGCTTTACTGATCCCGCTGGCTGCGCGGCACACTAGGAGCGCGCCTGAGAGGAGCTACCCCACGACCGAGGTCAGGAAGGGCGGCGGTGAGGAGATACCCCTCCTCCAAGGTCAGGAAGGGCGGCAGTGAGGAGAGACCCCTCGTCCAAGGTAAGGTGCGATGGCTGTGCTTTGCTGGAGCAGCCGGGAAGAGATACCCCACGCCCAAGGTAAGAGAAACCCAAGTAAGACTGTAGGTCTTGCAAGAGGGCATCAGAGGGCAAATACACTGAAACCATACTCACAGAAAACTAGTCAATCTAATCACACAAGGACCACACCCTTGTCTAACTCAATGAAATTAAGCCATGCCCCTGGGGCAACCCAGGATGGGCGGGTCATGGTGGAGAGATCTGACAGGGTGTGGTCCGCTGGAGAAGGGAATGGCAAACCACTTCAGTATTCTTGCCTTGAGAACCCCATGAACAGTATGAAAAGGCAAAATGATAGGATACTGAAAGAGAAACTCCCCCAGGTCAGTAGGGGCCCAATATGCTACTGGAGATCAGTGGAGAAATAACTCCAGAAAGAATGAAGGGATGGAACCAAAGCAGAAAGAATACCCAGCTGTAGATGTGTCTGGTGATAGAAGCAAAGTCCGATGCTGTAAAGAACAATATTGCATAGGAACCTGGAATGTTAGGTCCATGAATCAAGGCAAATTGGAAGTGGTCAAACAAGAGATGGCAAGAGTGAATGTCGACATTCTAGGAATTAGAGAACTAAAATGGACTGGAATGGGTGAATTTAACTCAGATGACCATTTTATCTACTACTGTGGGCAGGAATCCCTCAGAAGAAACGGAGTGGCCATCATGGTAAACAAAAGAGTCCGAAATGCAGTACTTGGATGCAATCTCAAAAACGACAGAATGATCTCTGTTCGTTTCCAAGGCAAACCATTCAATGTCACAGTAATCCAAATCTATGCCCCAACCAGTAACGCTGAAGAAGCTGAAGTTGAACGGTTCTATGAAGACCTACAAGACCTTTTAGAACTAACACCCAAAAAAGATGTCCTTTTCATTATAGGGGACTGGAATGGAAAAGTAGGAAGTCAAGAAACACCTGGAGTAACACGCAAATTTGGCCTTGGAATATGGAATGAAGCAGGGCAAAGACTAACAGAGTTTTGCCAAGAAAATGCATCAGATCAGATCAGATCAGATCAGTCACTCAGTCGTGTCTGACTCTTTGCGACCCCATGAACCGCAGCACGCCAGGCCTCCCTGTCCATCACCAGCTCCCGGAGGTCACTCAGACTCACACCCATCAAGTCAGTGATGCCATCCAGCCATCTCATCCTCTGTCGTCCCCTTCTCCTCCTGCCCTCAATCCCTCCCAGCATCAGAGTCTTCTCCAATGAGTCAACTCTTCGCATGAGGTGGCCAAAATACTGGAGTTTCAGCTTTAGCATGCATTGGTCATAGCAAATACCCTCTTCCAACAACACAAGAGAAGACTCTATACATGGACATCACCAGATGGTCAACACCGAAATCAGATCGATTATATTCTTTGCAGCCAAAGATCGAGAAGCTCTATACAATCAGCAAAAACAAGACCAGGAGCTGACTGTGGCTCGGACCATGAACTCCTTATTGCCAAATTCAGACTTAAATTGAAGAAAGTAAGGAAAACCATTAGACCATTCAAGTATGACCTAAATCAAATCCCTTATGATTATACAGTGGAAGTGAGAAATAGATTTAAGGGCCTAGATCTGATAGATAGAGTGCCTGATGAACTATGGAATGAGGTTCGTGACACTGTACAGGAGACAGGGATCAAGACCATCCCCATGGAAAAGAAATGCAAAAAAGCAAAATGGCTGTCTGGGGAGGCCTTGCAAATAGCTGTGAAAAGAAGAGAAGCGAAAAGCAAAGGAGAAAAGGAAAGATATAAGCATCTGAATGCAGAGTTCCAAAGAATAGCAAGAAGAGATAAGAAAGCCTTCTTCAGCGATCAATGCAAAGAAATAGAGGAAAACAACAGAATAGGAAAGACTAAGGATCTATTCAAGAAAATCAGAGATACCAAAGGAACATTTCATGCAAAAATGGGCTCGATAAAGGACAGAAATGGTATGGACCTAACGGAAGCAGAAGATATTAAGAAGAGGTGGCAAGAATACACAGAACAACTGTACAAAAAAGAGCTTCACGACCCAGATAATCATGATGGTGTGATCACTGACCTAGAGCCAGACATCCTGGAATGTGAAGTCAAGTGGGCCTTAGAAAGCATCACTACGAACAAAGCTAGTGGAGGTGATGGAATTCCAGTGGAGCTATTCCAAATCCTGAAAGATGATGCTGTGAAAGTGCTGCACTCAATATGCCAGCAAATTTGGAAAACTCAGCAGTGGCCACAAGATTGGAAAAGGTCAGTTTTCATCCCAATCCCAAAGAAAGGCAAGGCCAAAGAGTGCTCAAACTACCGCACAATTGCACTCATCTCACACGCTAGTAAAGTAATGCTCAAAATTCTCCAAGCCAGGCTTCAGCAATATGTGAACCGTGAACTTCCTAATGTTCAAGCTGGATTTAGAAAAGGCAGAGGAACCAGAGATCAAATTGCCAACATCTGCTGGATCATGGAAAAAGCAAGAGAGTTCCAGAAAAACATCTATTTCTGCTTTATTGACTATGCCAAAGCCTTTGACTGTGTAGATCACAATAAACTGTGGAAAATTCTGAGAGAGGTGGGAATACCAGACCACCTGACCTGCCTCTTGAGAAATCTGTATGCAGGTCAGGAAGCAACAGTTAGAACTGGTCATGGAACAACAGACTGGTTTCAAATAGGAAAAGGAGTACGTCAAGGCTGTATATTGTCACCATGTTTATTTAACTTATATGCAGAGTACATCATGAGAAACACTGGAGTGGAAGAAACACAAGTTGGAATCAAGATTGCCGGGAGAAATATCAATAACCTCAGATATGCAGATGACACCACCCTTATGGCAGAAAGTGAAGAGGAACTCAAAAGCCTCTTGATGAAAGTGAAAGTGGAGAGTGAAAAGGTTGCTTAAAGCTCAACATTCAGAAAATGAAGATCATGGCATCTGGTCCCATCACTACATGGGAAATAGATGGAGAAACAGTGGAAACAGTGTCAGACTTTATTTTTCTGGGCTCCAAAATCACTGCAGATGGTGACTGCAGCCATGAAATTAAAAGACGCTTGCTCCTTGGAAGGAAAGTTATGACCAACCTAGATAGCATATTCAAAAGCAGAGACATCACTTTGCCAACAAAGGTTCATCTAGTCAAGGCTATGGTCTTTCCTGTGGTCATGTATGGATGTGAGAGCTGGACTGTGAAGAAGGCTGAGTGCTGAAGAATTGATGCTTTTGAACTGTGGTGTTGGAGAAGACTCTTGAGAGTCCCTTGGACTCCAAGAAGATCCAACCAATCCATTCTGAAGGAGATCAACCCTGGGATTTCTTTGGAAGGAATGATGCTAAAGCTGAAACTCCAGTATTTTGGCCACCTCATGTGAAGAGTTGACTCATTGGAGAAGACTCTGATGCTGGGAGGGATTGGGGGCAGGAGGAGAAGGGGATGACAGAGGATGAGATGGCTGGATGGCATCACTGACTGGATGAATATGAGTCTGGGTGACCTCCGGGAATTGGAGATGGACAGGGAGGCCTGGCGTGCTGCAGTTGATGGGGTCGCAGAGTCGGACACGACTGAGCGACTGATCTGATCTGATCTGACTGATCCAGTCTTTTAACTGAAGCATTAAGACTATTTATATTTAATGTAATTAACAGTAAGATGGGGGTCTAAATCTATCATTTTGCTATTTGTTATGTTTGACCACCTGTTCTTTGTTCTGGGGGTCCTGGAACAGACTAGATATTCTATAACAAATGCCTGTGGGTGAGGGAATTACTGGGGGAGGGGGGAGCACTCATTATCTCTCTCCTTTTTCTCATTGGCTGAATGCTTCTGGTGAAAGTCACAAACTTTGCTGATTCATTCTACTAAAAATACGTTAATCTCCCCACACCTCCCATAGCTGTTACAAAGTTTTCCCGCCATCTTCAGCGCCCTTGTATCTGTTCTTCCCTTTCTCCAAGATGGTAACCAATTTTATCTATTTAATGGATTGAGATAATCTAACACAAACTCTCTGCATCTTCTATCTTTTTCTTCTGAGTTTAACCATTCTACCAGCACACCTAAATATATATTTCAACTGGCACTGAATCTTTCATCAATTATATAATTACTATATATATATATATATATATATTTAATCTTAGACTTTTCCTTTACTTATCTACAGGAACAAACTGCCTTTTAAAGTGTCCTTCCAACAGATCATTGTACATTGCCTCCTTTTTCTTTCAAGTTTCCAATGAACCTTGCCTTTTCTGCTTATATTTCACTATTTCCCTTACTTTTTACCTGCAATTTTGACTTTTGTCTTCATATTAAACCAGTGAAATGACTTTCTAAACTCCAAATCCTAAGACTTCTTACTAATATAATTCCTCACTTTACCTGTTTACTGAAAAATTCCCTTGACTTGGCTTCTGAGACATTATGTTCTCTGCTTTTCTAATCTGGTCTACACAGAAGAGTGAATTTAATCCTCATGATGCAAAGATTTGACAGGTTAACCTTTAAAAACCTCTAGACTATCCATAGCCTTTGAAATAAACTCTGTTAGCTTCAAGGTCAAGGAACTCCAATAGCAGCCTTCCTGGCCTTTATGCCATATACCATCTCTCCAAAACTCGCTGTACTCCAGCCACATGGCTTACTTGTTTTCCTCAAATAGTCCCAGTGCTTTACTACCTCATTATTCTTATTTTCCGGTTTTCAAAATTTAGCCATTCTTCAAGGTCCAGCTCAAATGTTACCTCCTTTATTTCACACTTTTAAATATTTGTGGATAAAGGATTAACAAAACTCTGCCATATACACAAATTTACCTTGGGTTAACTTTCTTGCAGGCTTTATTTTCTTGGGCTCCAAAATCACTGCGGACAGTGACTGCAGCCATGAAATTAAGACACTTGCTCCTTGGAAGAAAAGCTATGACAAACCTAGATAGCATATTAGCAGAGACATCACTTTGTCAACAAAGGTCTAGTCAAAGCTATGGTGTTTCCAGTAGTCATGTATCGATGTGAGAATTGGAGCATTAAGAAGGCTGAGCACCAAACAACGGATGCTTTCGAACTGTGGTGTTGACAACTCTTGAGAGTCCCTTGGACTGCGAGATCGACCCTGAATATTCACTGGAAGGACTGATGCTAAAGCTCCAATACTTTGGCCACCTGATGTGAAGAGTTGACTCAGTGGAAAAGATCCTGATGCTGGGAAAGATTGGGGGTGGGAGAAGGGGACGACAGAGGATGAGATGGTTGGACGGCATCACTGACTCGATGGACATGAGTTTGAACAAGCTCCAGGAGTTGGTGATGGACAGGGAAGCCTGACATGCTGCAGTCCGTGGGGTGGCAAAGAACAGACATGACTTAGTGACTTTCTAGCTCTGTTCCTAAGGAAAAATAATGGTGGAATGTATTACTAGGCAAAACTGCTTAAGGTGAAAATGACCTCTAATTGGTAATTTATGCCTCCACTGGTGTAAAGATACAGGTTTGTTTTTCTAAATGTGGTGACTCTTGTAATAGAGGCACGTCTCTTGCAGCGACCTACAAGCATTGATGGGACAAGGCTTCTGTATACAAGGCTTCTAAGCCAAGGTAGTCCTTGCACTTACCTGTCTTGTCTCTTGCACCTGACCTACCACTTGTCTGTATGTGCAGAGGATAATTCTTAGATGGCTGTGTGAACTGCCATGATGGCTACTCACTCCCGTGTAAGAGGAACACTTGATGATGCTGGGTTAGCAGGCTGTTTTCTGTCCTATATGTTTTCAAGTAAACTGGTGACAAACGTGACCTACTCAAGTCTTGTGAATCCAAATATTTCTATCTTTAAAGCTCCTTTGATAGTCATCAGATTCATTATCTAGTTATTTATTTTGGAAGGGCCTCATATTCCCTTCAAGATCTTTGAGGTTAAGACCATGTCTTTTTCTTTTCAATTAATTAATGTAGGTTGTGCTGTGCAGCATGTGGGATGGTTCCAGGACCAGGGATTGAACCTGGGCCTCCACAGCAGAAACATCGTATCCTAACTACTTGAGTCACCAGGGAACTCCCAAGACCATGTCTTTTTCACCTAGCAAAGTGATCTGAGTCAATGTGAACCTATTTTTTTCCACCATTAATAAAGAAACAATTATTTCTTATCTCAAAGGGTTGCTATGATGATTAAATAAGATATATATAAATAAAAATGTTTCCGAAGCAGTAAATGCTTTGCCTAAGTGGTGATCATACTAACACATATAGTCCCTATTCTAAAAGTATCCCTATTAATGTAGCAATGTTTATTAAACACTTCATATATTAACTCTGATTTTCATTCCAATCTTAAAAATTAATAAAAACAAACTGATAAAGAAGTGGTCGTACTGATATGAAACTCATTTCACACTAAGAAATGCCCTGCCCTCTTTCCTCTAATCCAAAGACTGATCTACTTTTAGGACAGAAAGAATCTGTCTGCTCACCCTTGTTGAAAGTAAACAGTTTCCCATCATTCTCACCCAAACAACAAGAGTAAGATATACAACCTATCCCAACATGCCATATACATACACATATATGCCCAAAATACCCAAGGCATTTTAGTGAGTTGCTGGAAATATTTTAAGCCAGAGAAATACAAGTTGAGTGAGATTGTTAAAATATCCCCTTTCTAATCCTGGGACATGTTAGACCAAACGTTAAAAAAATAGAAGCAAGCAGCACTGTCAAAAACTATTTTAGAAATTTCCAGGTATATAAAATAAGGTAGATTACAGAATATAAAAATCTTTGTTAATTTTTTTCTGGTATGTTTCACCTTTGCTGCTATTGCTAAGTCGCTTCAGTCGTGTCCAACTCTGTGCGACCCCAAAGATGGCAGCCGACCAGGTTCTGCTGTCCCTGGGATTCTCCAGGCAGGAACACTGGAGTGGGTTGCCATTTCCTCCTCCAATGCAGGACAGTGAAAAGTGAAAGTGAAGTTGCTCAGTCGGGTCCAACTCACAGCGGCCCCATGGATTGCAGCCTACCAGGGTCCTCCATCCGTGGGATTTCCTAGGCAAGAGTCCTGGAGTGGGGTGTCAGTGCCTTCTCCATGTTTCACCTTTAAGCAGCAGTATAAAACATCACTCTATAGGCAGAAATCAAACCTGTTCGACTTCTGTTAGAGAAAGGCCACACAGTCAGTACTCTAACTCTGTAAGAACATGGAACAGTGGCAGTAGCTCGACCAAACCACTGAGAAGTTTCATCAGATTCCACCTTAACAATGCAAAAAGCCTACTTCTGTTCCTCTTCTGTGTAATAATGGAAATGGTTGAATGTGTATTTCCCCATGTTTATTCCAGCCCTATTCTTCCTTAAGCGTTACAAAGTATGATTCAAAATACTGTTTACCTTCTTTTTCCTCTCATTACCCAACATCTAGGACCTAGATGTTTTCTTTCACATTCCTTAGAAAATTGTTATTTCCTCTGTAAGTTCAACACTAAGATACATATTTTATCAGAGACTCAAGGGACCCCATTCCCTCCAGATGTGTTCTAGAGTAGAGTAAAAAAAAAAAAAAAAAAGAAATGAAGCCAAGATCATATCTGTTAAGAGAAATAAAACTATACTAGACAGGCCAACTGAAAAGTAGGACAATCTGACTGACTTTTGGATCTTTTTCTTTTTCTGTGAGAACATTTTTTAAAATTGGCTGATTCACAGTGAAATATTAACTACAGCTACATATATAATTTCATTCTGTATAAAACAAGCATACAAGGCCAGTCATGAAGCCTCCAAAAAAACTGCCCATCTTACAGTGTGTGGAGTTACTGTTAGCCATTGGTGAAGTGTGAGAATCAGGGAATGTCCACATACTTTGACTGGAGATACGATGGGAATGCAGTGTATGTTCAAGTCATAGTGTGACCATAATCTTTACATTAAAAGCAAGATCATCCTGTACTTTTCTGTGGTCTTTCCCTTATCCTTGTACAGGAGCGGTAATAGCATTCCACTGCTGAAGGCTATTAGAAGGCACAAGGACCTTCCAGAAAAAGGACACCACCAAGGCTAGGGAATTAACCTGGTTGCTGCTGTAGATAAACTATGTCACCAGAAAGTGTTTCATCATGTTTGCATCAAGAGTAGGTGTAAACCTTGGAGATACAATTGAGATTCACTTACAAGAGGGAAAAACTAGGAAAAATGAGGTTAAAACTCTTCAGCTTCATATAGCCACAGGAAAACATATTCAGCACATATATAGGCTTTCTTCAACTTCATCGTGTAGCAGGCTATTGGTTTAGAAACTGATAATGCCTTACAAGAATACCCAATTCAGATCAGAGACACAAAAAAAAGGGAGAAAAAAATCACTCAGGGGGAAAAAATATAACTAAAGAACATTTATTTGTTTTTCACCAAGACTTTATCTTGAGGACGTAACTAAACTGCGCCTCCACTCCCCACCCCAACTTGAAGGAGGATTAGTACAGTGGATGTTATAGAGCAGGTATGAACAGTTTGAGGGACTGGAACCAACGTTAACTGACAAAAACCAACTTCCATCTAAATCATCATAAAAATGTTTAAGTAAAAAAAAAGGGGGGGGCCAAGGGGTTTTCAGATTGAACAAGATCATCACATTTTATCTAATACATTCAATTCTGGCTAGGGTATACCAAAATGGAAACAGGATAACTATAATACAAAACTTCCACTACAGCACACTGCACACACCTGTGTTCCAAGCCCACCCCCGTTCCCCTAATGCTTGCAAACTCAACTATTTCCCAGCCTGTTGGGCCTGTCGACGAAGGAGCACGTAGATCTTCTCTTTAATCCAATCTTTGTTATAAGGCTGGTATGTCTGGGTATCAGCTCGGTAACTGAGGAACAGAAGAATAAGCAAAGATACAATGGTCAAATACCGTCATGTTTTAAAAACTGGAAATTGTTAACTGTTCTAGAATGGCACAGATGTGCACATGTCCATACATGAATATAATGAAAATGTAAAACAGATGATTACATAACTGTCGAATTTATGCAATATGAAGTTTAGATCATCTAGTACAATCTCACAGCAGAAAAAGACACCGAGGTCTAGTGATCTTAAGTTGAATGCTCAGTGTGTTACACATCTACTTCTTGACAAAGTGTGCCCAGAAACCATGTGTTCTTTCTCCTACATAGTTAACTATTCTTATGGTTGCTTCAGTGATTAAAAAACTAACAAAAACTTTAGATTTACTATATTTACTTTGAATCAACTTCAAAAAAAAAAGATGACCTTTAAAAATATGTTGCTGCCACAAAGATTTCTTCCCTGGAAAGCAATAACAGAAGAAAAATTTTATATACATCCAGTATTTCAGGATTTGCTTTTTAATGAACAATGCTAGAGTCTGAGAAGAGTCTGGAGTACAAGGAGTAACATCAGCAATGAAACTCTCTTAACAGGATTCCAGGGTTTTTGGAGTACAATGCATCACTTAATAGACAACTCACTGAAGGTATGTTTAGAGGACAAAAAATAGAAATATTCCACTGACCTACAATTGAACAACTACAACCAGCTAAATTGCTGGTTAAGCAATAAATTCATTTTTTAGAGTAAGAAAACTAAAGCTATAGTATTAAAAAAGAAGATAATAAGCAAGCAGAGATCGCCAAAACACAAAGTACATCACAGTGTTTCAAGGCCATGAGAACTATCATTTTTTAGGTTCTCAGCAAAAAAAATTATAAACATATAACTACAAATGACAGTAAATACCTCTAAGTATTAGAAGAGAAGTGTTAATCACTCAGTCGTGTCTGACTCTTTGCGACCCCATGGACTGTAGCCCACCAAGCTCCTCTGTCCATGGGATTCTCCAGGCAAGAATACTAGAGTGGGTAGCCATTTCCTTCTTTAGGGGATCAAACCTGAATCTCCAGCACTGCAGGCAGATTCTTTACCATCTGAGCCACCAGAGAAGCCTACAAAGTTGCCAACTCCTACCTATTGCTTTGGGCACTCATCTGAATAAACTCAATCCTATTTACAACTCTGTGAGTAGATACAATTATTATCCCTTTTTAATAAAGGAGGAAACCAGGCTCAAAACAGCAACTTATTTATTAGCTAAGTGACTTCAGGCAAGGAGTAAAAGCTTAAACATTCCTGACCAGAGTTCTTATTGTCTGTGAACAACTGAGCTAGAAACCTATGATCCATTTTTTTTGGGGGGTGGGGTGGGGACGGAGGGTGGAGTTTAACTGCTTTACAATGTTGTTAGTTTCTGCTGCACAACAAAGTGAGTCCACTGTACGTATACATATATCCCCTCCCTCTCACCCACTCCTCCAGGTCATCCCTGAGCTACAATCCAATCTTTGAAGAGAAACAAATTCCAAAGCAGGAATGCTTTACATCATTGTCAAAGTCTTCCCCTGAATGGTAAGGTCAGAATGGAGCTTAGTAAAATGCACAAGCTCTCTACTTTTACAGAACATTTTGGCTTTTTACTCATGTCCTTTTGTTACAGTGACAAATAATCTAAAAAGTAAACTCACTGTAACTCTTCAGATTAAGAGTGACAGGAAAATACAATTACTACATGACTATTTTAATTTTATATTCACTATCAAGTACCTCTTAAATCACATTCCCTAATCCCTTCACCCTCCTAGATTTCTCACCTCTTTTCACAACCTCCAACACTTCCTCCCTCACCCTGAATTCCAAATGGCGTCCTCCTATTTTCCTGAAGTAACTAAAGCCATTAGAAAACCTCCCCAAGCTTCTACCACACCGCCTGCCTTTCCTACTTTACTATTAATGGATTGTCTAAGATCCTATCTAAAGCCATCAATTTCTCCCTCTACTACATCACATTAGCCTGCCAACATACCATTATTTTTCTCACCTTAAAAACAAAATTAAAGGGGGAAAAAAGTATTTTTTTCTTTAGCTATAACCCTATTTCCCGCCTCTCCTTTTGAGCCAAATTCTACAAAAAAGTTGTCTGTGTTGGCAGCCTACAATTCCTCTCTTCTTACAAACTCACTGGAATATATAGATTTTACTACTGTCACTCTAGGGCTTCCAAGGTGGCTCAGACAGTAAAGGATCTGCCTGTAATGAGAGAGACCTGGGTTCAATCCCTGGGTCAGGAAGATCCTCCAGAGAAGGGAATGGCAACCCACTCCAGTGCTCTTGCCTGGAGAATACTATGTAGCCTTATGGCCTACAGCTGGCTCATGGGGTTGCAAAGAGTTGGACACTACTGAACGACTAATTCTTTCACACTTATACTTCACTCTACCAAAACTGCTCTGGAAATCATCAAAGACTTCCACAGGGCTATACCAAATTTCAATTCTCAGTCCTCATTCATTTGATCTACCAAAAATAACAAGTATCAATACTTTTGAATGGGTTGGTCCACCAAATTCATCTACCTCTACTCTCCTCACCCTCCATTTATTCTTCTGCAGCTTCACAGGCTTCATTTTAGACTGATTTATTCACTGTGCATTCCTCAGTGCCTTGGAACACATATGGTACATAACTGGCACTCGATAAATGTTATATGAACAGGTATGTGTTTCTTTCTGTGTGTCAGGCAATAAACAGATCAACTCTAAACATTACAAACCAACATGGCATGATATATATACAGCTCTATTGGCCTCGAAGTTTTTGAGTTTTTATATCAAAATAATCATAACAAAATTATCACATGTTATAAACACATTTCATTAAAGACCAGAACTGGATCACTTAAATACTCTGAGTGAGCAAAGTAAAATGACTATAACTGAAACACAATGAAGAGGTGAAGAAAACTGAACTCAAAAATTCCAAGGAAATGCTTATTTTCACCCGGATCTTTTGTGCGACAAAACCAAGCCCAGGCTTGGTTCCAGTGCTGAAACACCAAGTGCCTCAGAGTAGGACCTACATGATTTTCACCACTGAAAAATATTTTTTTCTTGTAGCATAGTATCTGACACATAATAAATATGCCTGGTGACTGAAGCTCTCATTATAAGGTACTTCCATTTTCCTCTGTAAAATCGGCTGTACTTAACATTCGGTCTCTCCAACAATGCTGAGAAGATGAAGTATTATAGACTCAAATGCTCCTTGTTAACAATGGTGATAAGTAATTACTGATATAAATTATAATAAGCATAATGTTAGGGAAAAAATTTAATTTGACAAAACTCGGAGAATAGAAAAGGTAAGTGTCAAACAGACAAACAAACTCATTCTAACATACCAAAATATATGATCAACATTAGGCGGAATTTAAGTTCTATTTCAGTCCTATGTATATTTAAAAAAATCTTGAAAACAGAATAATCTTAGTTTTAAAGCTAATTGCTTTAGGATAAAGACTACAATTGGGGAAAAAAATAAGTAAAAGATTATTTAGTTTAAGGAAATTCATAAGATTTTCTTGTGCCTTCAGCTTTATGTTGACAATGTATGAGCCACATGTAGCAGAAATATTAATTACTACATCACAAGCAAAACACAAAGATCTGTGTCACGCAGAGTGAGCTCTTAATAGCATAAATCACCTCAAATGAACAAACAAGGTAAAAACATAATTTAAGACATATGGTGGCTAATACTTACACAAGGCAGCTGAGGTCTGCCAGGTCATCAATAAAATCAAACAACTGACTGATATCATATGTGATAGAGGGGCTGTTGGGATTCATTCTCTTCAGATGTTCTTCATACATTTTACAAACACCTAAGAGAGGGGAAAACCAAGATCTTACAATTGTATGAACTTTAGATATGAGTAGTGTTATGTGCTTATATCACAATACTTTGTCCTACCCTGTTCATATAGGTCTTTGTGTACCTCCAAATTGATTTCATAAATTTCCTAATAAAAAGTAATAGTCAACCAGAGTTATCAAAAGCCACCTTAATAAAGCTTGGTTCAAGAAATATCACTTATGAGTTCCTGAATAGAAAGGGTGAATGGAAAGGAAATAAAAACCAGGAAAATTCATTCATTGTGGCCCTAACCCACAGCTACCATCGTACTTAGTGGCAAAAGACAACGCTTTCCCAGTCAGACTAGAATACGGCTCTTGTCACTTGTGTCATGTCCAACACTGCACTGGAGGCTCCAGTAAGGGTGATTTGGCAAGGAAAAGAAGTAACTGGCATTCACACTGGAATGGAAGAAGTGTACCTATCTCTATAAATGTATACAGAATACGTTAAGGAAACTGCAAAACACAAACTAATAAATCAGGGTGGTAAGACTGCATGATGTAAAATCAATACACAAAAGTCAATTATATTTCTATACCTCAACAATAAAAACACTGAAAATGAAATGAACAACATCAAAAAAGAATAGAATTCTTACAAATAAATTCAATAAAAGAGACATAAGACACACCGAAAACTGTAAAATGGCACTGACAGTAAAGATTTAAATAAACAGAATGCTATCTCAAGTTCATGGACTGGGTGACTTAATATTAAATACTCCCCCAAATGATCTAGATTCAACAATCCATGTCAAAACCTGAGGTACTTCTGTAGAAACTGACAGGACAGCCATAACAATCTTGAAAAAGAACAAAGTTGGAAGAAAGACTCACATTTGCTCATTCCAGAACTCATCACAAAACTACAAAACTGTAATCAAGACAGTGTGGTACTGCTTATTCACGAAGACAGGCATACAGACTAATGGGACAGAAACAGGAGTCCACAAATCAAATCAGATCAGTCGCTCAGTCATGTCCGACTCTTTGTGACCCTATGAATCGCAGCACGCCAGGCCTCCCTGTCCATCACCAACTCCCGGAGTTCACTGAGATTCACAAATAAACCCTCACATTTATGGTCAACTGTTTTCCCAAAAGGATACCAAGACAATCAATAGAGAAAGAGTATTTTATCAACAAAGGTGCTAGGACAACCGTGCATTCATACGCAAAAGGAGAAACTCGGACCCCTCTCACACCATGTATAAACAGTCACTCACAATGGCCCAGGAACTTAAAGCTAACTCAAAATTATAAAACTCTTGGAAGAAAATGTAGGCACAAATTTTTGTGACTTTGGATAAGCTTCTTAGATAGGCTGGATGTCATCAAAATTTAAGCCTTTTGTATTTCAGAGGACACTGTCAAAGAAAGTGAAAACACAAGCCACAGATTAGAAGAAAATCTTTGCAAAACATAGATCTGATAAAACAGGGGCCCCAACCTCTGGGATCGAATGCCTGATGATTTGAGATGGAGCTGATATAACAATAATAGAAATAAAGTGCACAATAAATGCAACGCCCTCAAATCATCCCAAAACCACACACATCCCCTGCCCTCCCCAATCCCCCACGGTCCATGGAAAAACTGTCTTCCACGAAACTGGTTCCTGGTACCAAAATGATTGGGGTCATGATGGTGTGATCACTGACCTAGAGCCAGACATCCTGGAATGTGAAGTCAAGTGGGCCTTCGAAAGCATCACTACCAACAAAGCTAGTGGAGGTGATGGAATTCCAGTGGAGCGATTCCAAATCCTGAAAGATGATGCTGTGAAAGTGCTGCACTCAATATGCCAGCAAATCTGGAAACTCAGCAGTGGCCACAAGATTGGAAAAGGTCAGTTTTCATCCCAATCCCAAAGAAAGGCAATGCCAAAGAGTGCTCAAACTACCGCACAATTGCACTCATCTCACACGCTAGTAAAGTAATGCTCAAAATTCTCCAAGCCAGGCTTCAGCAATATGTGAACCGTGAACTTCCTGATGTTCAAGCTGGTTTTAGAAAAGGCAGAGGAACCAGAGATCAAATTGCCCACATCCGCTGGATCATGGAAAAAGCAAGAGAGTTCCAGAAAAACATCTATTTCTGCTTTATTGACTATGCCAAAGCCTTTGACTGTGTAGATCACAATAAACTGTGGAAGATTCTGAGAGAGGTGGGAATTCCAGACCACCTGATCTGCCTCTTGAGAAATCTGTATGCAGGTCAGGAAGCAACAGTTAGAACTGGTCATGGAACAACAGACTGGTTCCAAATAGGAAAAGGAGTACGTCAAGGCTGTATATTGTCACCATGTTTATTTAACTTATATGCAGAGTACATCATGAGAAACGCTGGACTGGAAGAAACACAAGTTGGAATCAAGATTGCTGGGAGAAATATCAATAACCTCAGATATGCAGATGACACCACCCTTATGGCAGAAAGTGAAGAGGAACTCAAAAGCCTCTTGATGAAAGTGAAAGTGGAGAGTGAAAAGGTTGGCTTAAAGCTCAACATTCAGAAAACGAAGATCATGGCATCTGGTCCCATCACTACATGGGAAATAGATGGAGAAACAGTGGAAACAGTGTCAGACTTTATTTTTCTGGGCTCCAAAATCACTGCAGATGGTGACTGCAGCCATGAAATTAAGAGACGCTTACTCCTTGGAAGCAAAGTTATGACCAACCTAGATGGCATATTCAAAAGCAGAGACATCACTTTGCCAACAAAGGTTCGCCTAGTCAAGGCTATGGTCTTTCCTGTGGTCATGTATGGATGTGAGAGCTGGACTGTGAAGAAGGGTGAGCGCCGAAGAATTGATGCTTTTGAACTGTGGTGTTGGAGAAGACTCTTGAGAGTTCCTTGGACTGCAAGGAGATCAGCCCTGGGATTTCTTTGGAAGGAATGATGCTAAAGCTGAAACTCCAGTATTTTGGCCACCTCATGCGAAGAGTTGACTCATTGGAGAAGACTCTGATGCTGGGAGGGATTGGGGGCAGGAGGAAAAGGGGACGACAGAGGATGAGATGGCTGGATGGCATCTCCGACTCGATGGATGTGAGTCTGAGTGACCTCCGGGAATTGGTGATGGACAGGGAGGCCTGGCGTGCTGTAGTTCATGGGGTCGCAAAGAGTCGGACATGACTGAGCGACTGATCTGATCTGAGATAAAACTATTATAAAAAACATACAAACAATTCCTAAAACTCAACAATGGGAAAACAAACAACTCAAAAAAACTGGTAAAAGATGTGAACAGACACCTCAACAGAGAAGACATACAGGAGAAAAATATGCATTATGAAAAGATGCTCAACATCATGATGTGAGGAAATTGCAAACTGAAATGTGGCATCATTATACATCTATCAGGATGGCAAAAAGTCCAAAACACTGACAGCGCCAAATGCTGCCTCAGGAACTCTCATCCATCACTGCAGGGGATGCAAAGTGGTACAGCCATGTGAAGACAGCTTGCCTGCTTCTTACAAAGCTAAATACAGTCTCACCGTATGATCCGACAATCACACTCCTCAGTACTTACCGAAAGGAGCTGAAAGCTTAGGTCCACACAAAAACCTACACAGGAATGTGCATAGCAGCTTACTCACTGACAAAACCCGCAAGCAACCAAGATATCCTTCAACAGGTGATAGATAACCAAACTGTGTTATACCCATCAGATCAGATCAGATCAGTCGCTCAGTCGTGTCCGACTCTTTCGACCCCATGAACTGCAGCACGCCAGGCCTCCCTGTCCATCACGAACTCCCGGAGGTCACTCAGACTCACATCCATCGAGTCGGAGATGCCATCCAGCCATCTCATCCTCTCTCGTCCCCTTCTCCTCCTGCCCCCAATCCCTCCCAGCATCAGAGTCTTCTCCAATGAGTCAACTCTTCGCATGAGGTGGCCAAAATACTGGAGTTTCAGCTTTAGCATCATTCCTTCCAAAGAAATCCCAGGGCTGATCTCCTTCAGAATGGACTGGGTGGATCTCCTTGCAGTCCAAGGGACTCTCAAGAGTCTTCTCCAACACCACAGTTCAAAAGCATCAATTCTTCGGCGCTCACCCTTCTTCACAGTCCAGCTCTCACATCCATACATGACCACAGGAAAGACCATAGCCTTGACTAGGCGAACCTTTGTTGGCAAAGTGATGTCTCTGCTTTTGAATATGCCATCTAGGTTGGTCATAACTTTCCTTCCAAGGAGTAAGCGTCTCTTAATTTCATGGCTGCAGTCACCATCTGCAGTGATTTTGGAGCCCAGAAAAATAAAGTCTGACACTGTTTCCACTGTTTCTCCATCTATTTCCCATGTAGTGATGGGACCAGATGCCATGATCTTCATTTTCTGAATGTTGAGCTTTAAGCCAACCTTTTCACTCTCCACTTTCACTTTCATCAAGAGGCTTTTGAGTTCCTCTTCACTTTCTGCCATAAGGGTGGTGTCATCTGCATATCTGAGGTTATTGATATTTCTCCCAGCAATCTTGATTCCAACTTGTGTTTCTTCCAGTCCAGCGTTTCTCATGATGTACTCTGCATATAAGTTAAATAAACATGGTGACAATATACAGCCTTGACGTACTCCTTTTCCTATTTGGAACCAGTCTGTTGTTCCATGACCAGTTCTAACTGTTGCTTCCTGACCTGCATACAGATTTCTCAAGAGGCAGATCAGGTGGTCTGGAATTCCCACCTCTCTCAGAATCTTCCACAGTTTATTGTGATCTACACAGTCAAAGGCTTTGGCATAGTCAATAAAGCAGAAATAGATGTTTTTCTGGAACTCTCTTGCTTTTTCCATGATCCAGCGGATGTGGGCAATTTGATCTCTGGTTCCTCTGCCTTTTCTAAAACCAGCTTGAACATCAGGAAGTTCACGGTTCACATATTGCTGAAGCCTGGCTTGGAGAATTTTGAGCATTACTTTACTAGCGTGTGAGATGAGTGCAATTGTGCGGTAGTTTGAGCACTCTTTGGCATTGCCTTTCTTTGGGATTGGGATGAAAACTGACCTTTTCCAATCTTGTGGCCACTGGTGAGTTTTTCAGATTTGCTGGCATATTGAGTGCAGCACTTTCACAGCATCATCTTTCAGGATTTGGAATCGCTCCACTGGAATTCCATCACCTCCACTAGCTTTGTTGGTAGTGATGCTTTCGAAGGCCCACTTGACTTCACAAGTGTTATACCCATACAATGCAGTATTATTCAACAACAAAATGAAATGAGTTACCAGGCCATGAAAGACGTGGAGACATCTTAAAAGCATACAACAGAGAATGAGATGGTTGGATGGCATCACCAACGCCACAGACGTGAGTTTGAGTAGGTTCCGGGAGTTGGTGATGGACAGGGAGGCCTGGTATGCTGCAGTCCATGGGGTCACAGAGAGTTAAACACGACTGAGCGACTGAACTGAAGTGAAAGAGCTGATCTGAAAAGGCTACATACTATGATTTCAACCATACAATATTCTGCAAAAGATGAAACTATAAAGACATTAAAAAGATCAGTGTTTGCTGATTAGGGGAGAGATGGGTGAGCAGGTGGAGCACAGGGAATTTCCAGGGTACTAAATGTTAGACACATGTCGTTGCACATGTCAAAATCCATACAATGCTCAAAGCAAAAAGTGAACATTAATGCAACTAGACTTTAGTTAATAATGTATCAGTACTGATTCTATAATTCTAACAAATGTACCACACTAACACAGGATGTAAATAATTGGGAAAACTGGGAGGGGTGAAGCAGGGGTTACGACAGAACTGTACTTTCTAATCGATTTTCCTATAAACCCAAAACACTCTAAAAAACTAAATCTATTAATTTTAAAAAAGGGATGAGGGGAGGGAAAGCTCTGTATTCCAGATGAATATTAACTACTACAACAAAGAAAAATAAGAAAGTAAGAAAATTACAATTTGGCCACCACCGTGTGAGAACTGCTTCTAGTACTTCCATTTTAACTTTTAAAATGGAAAATAAACCACCATTTCTAATTTAAAAAGAGAAAAAGAGCTAGAAAGCCACAAAAAGGCATGGAAGAAATTTAAACACATTGCTAAGTGAAAGAAGCTGGTCTGAAAAGAGCTACATGTCAACGATTCTAATCTATGACATTCTGGAAAAAGCAAAACAATGGAGGTGGCAGAGAGTGAAGTGAAGAGGGAGGACTAGGGGAATATGGGATTTTTAGGGCAGTGAGAATATCCTCAACATTACAGTAATATACTGTAATGGTAAATATATGACATTACACATTTGGCAACCCCCACAGCACTGCACAACACAAAAAAATGAATCCTCAAATGAATCCCAAAATAAACTATGGACTGTATTCTGCTTCATCAACTGTAACAAATGTACCGTACCTCATATTTTTTTTGGGGGGGGGAGGGGTGTGTGTGGCATACAGGACCTTCGTTCCCTGGCCCGGGGAACCTGAGCCCTCTGCATTGGAAACAGTCTTTAGCACTGGACTGCCAGGGAAGGTGTCGCTAACAGGGCAAACTGGGGATAGGGAGAAGTACATGGGAACCCTCTGTACTTTCTGTTCAATTTTTCTTTAAGCCTAAAACTGCTCTAGAAATTAAGTGTATTAAATTTTTTTTTAAGTTAGGCTTCCCTAAAATCAGCAAAGGTTAGTAAAGAGTATTGCAGAATCAAAGGCCAAACACAATAATACAGATAAAGCAAAAATCTAGAGTGTGTGCACGAAGTCTACCTTAATGGCAAGTAAGGCTAACAGGAGACGAAGGGACTTGAGAAAAGGAAAGAACAACAGCTTTGCTCATCTTTAAAGATTATAATAGAATCTGAGGAGCCATCTCTGATTATGAGTAGCTTTTTGTCCCACCACTGGTTTTAAGAGATTTTTAAGCCTAATCCAATTATCTTCAGATAATCAACAATTCCAGGGACATTCCAGCAGCAAATTTTATATTTCTATAAAATCTTTGCAGGAAGAGGTGAAGCATGTGCAATTTGCTAGAAAGGATGCAGGGTGTACACAAGTGGTTTACTGGATGTAATGATCTAATGATGTAATGAAAGAACATAGGATGAATCCAGTTTGTGATGATCCAATCTATGTGCTCTCATCTAAAGGTTTATTGAGGGTTAATACCTCCCTTCAGCGTGGTGCCAGCTTATCAAATGTACAATAAATTATACTTATTTGGTTCCATTTGCCTTTATTCACTGAGCTAAGTTTTTATTTCTTAACATTCTGATGGACTGTAACCTTAGCTTTTCATGCTTGTTTAGTAACTAGACTATTAGGTTGTGTAGGCACTATTAGGTTTCTCAAGCCTGTTTTAATAACTCTATTGAGTTTAACTAGACTATATAAGGGATACCTGTAAAATAGTTACACAGCACAGTAACAAAATAACACATAACAAATAAAGAATATTTACAAAACAAGCAGAGGCCTGGGAAACTCAGTATATATATGAGCTTGATTTTAAAAAGTAAATATAATAGTGAATGTCAGGTAAACAAACTGAAGACACCTGAGAGTCTCAGCACTTACCACTCTCACCCTGGGAGCAAGCGTGGACCAGCTGGTGTGGATGCCAGCTAGCATGGGGGCCAGGAGCCTCTATAGCCCATCCCACGTCCACCCCCAAAACAAAGTCAATGATTTCTACCCCTTGATTAGTGTTTAAACTCACCTTCCATACACTCATTCACAGATTCATAGTCAGCGTAAGTTCTGCCTTCTGGCCTCTTGGTAGGCTGTACCAACAAGATGGTGTGAGACTGCAGAGGGAAAAGTGATATCAATATAAGTTTCTAACTCAGTATTTGAGAAATTCATAGTATGGGATAAAATCCCCATTACCATACAATTTTCGTTGGTTATTACAACACTATTAATCAGAGTGTTCTTTCTGCAATATTGATGCCTCTGCCCAAGTGCAGAGCCAGAAACTGGATTCACAGCTTTTCTCTAAGGTCTCTTAGTCTCCCAGTCCTTAACAACTGCTGTCTCAATCTCTTATTGCACTTACTGCCTGTTAAATTCTCAGTGTAAACTACCTTGTACTGTTTTTTTCTCTTTTGCACCTTTCTTCCCAGCCAGATTATAAACCTGCTTAGGTGTTCTATCTCCATTGGTCACTCTAATCCCATTAGGTTCCTAATGAAAACAGATATGGGTTGATGAAAGGAGAAAAAAAGGAAAACACTATAATGATTACAAGTACTTTATCAATCTATGTTTTTTCTAACTTTAGCACTACAGTGAAATCACATCTTATCCAGAGATTAGACTAAAACATTAAAGGTGTAAGATAAACTGGCAATATAAAATTTGTGTACCCTAGAAAATCCATTAAATTATTCACCCAGAAGGTGACTCACTATAAGGGGCTGTGTTATACTAACATATTGTATTTTTAAGCACTAGAATCACAAAATAGCTAGAGGATGATGACACAGGAAATGTGAATATGCCTAAAGAACAGCAGATCCTTTCGTCTTCCATCTCACCCTCATTGGGGTGCATGCTTTTGTTCGTGGGTCTTTTCAGGGTTTCTCAACTCTGGCACTACTGCATCAGGGGCTGGAAGATTCCTTGTTGCAGAGGCTGTCCTGTGCATTGAAGGATGGCAGTATTCCTAGACTATTCCCAGTAAATACTGCACTCCCACACCCTCCTCCCAATGTGTGACAACTAAAAATATCTCCAGAACATTGGTCTGTTGAAATCATAACCCCTTCTGTTTTTTTTTGCCAAGTGTGTAAGGTTCACTAAATTCAAATATGATGTAACCTCATTGTAAACCCAATGCTAAATCAAACTATTTATAATCTTCGGGAGATGGTAATGGACAGGGAAGCCTGGTGTCCCAAAGAGTTGGACATGACTGAGCGACTGAACAACATATTCTTCTCTTCTGCTGTAGTGCTACTAAGTTGCTTCAGTCGAGGACAGGAACCAATCGTTCTGAAATGATAAGACTTTTTAATGACCAACAAACTGCAACTGAAATAGCTGATATGTAGAGCTTCTGAGTAAGTACTGCCCCCGCCCAAACAGAACATCGAACACAATGTAAAAAAGGAATTTTTCATACTCCTCCCTCTCCATCAAGAAGTGAGTCATTCTGATTAAAAGTTTGAGAGGATCTGAGATAGAACTCGATGACAAGAGATGAAAAGTGATGACAAGAGATGAAAAGTAATTCTCACCTTTAAAGACCTGAACACAGCCAAGGCCTTTTTTAAATAGTGATCAAAAGTCAGAGAAAACAGAATGTTAGATTACTGGTTATTTAAAAACCACCAATACTTTGAATGGCTCATATGTTGAGAAGAAAATAATTTTACAGAAACTATACTAACATTCCTGTAAAAAGACTTGTCCCACATACTAGCCAGACCAGTTGCTACTACATTAATTTTCTTCTTATTTTAATGAGAAATAAAGGACCAATTCACTTAAGAGTAAAGATATGAAAATGGCTATACAGTATGCTGCTTTTTATATTTACCCTTAAAGTGAACCTGAACTAAGTTTACTATTCTTAATACTTACTGCCCAAAGACAAAGCTTAAAAATTAGGAACAAGGAATACAAAACTGTAAACAAAATTATCAGATTTTTCCTTCTTCTGAATAGATTTGGTCCGGCATTCCTTAGGTTACTCTTTCTTAGGGGAATGACCAGTAATAAATAAATAAGCAATAAAAATATAAGTACATACAGGAATATATATATCTATTGATATCTGCCACAATAGAAAAATAACATTGTGAAACCTAAATCACGAAAAAAAAGTTATGCAGAATTACCTTAATAATATCCTATTCTATTTACCAAGCAGTTATGATTCACTCTAATGAAGAGTTTATCTGTTTTTAAGGTCTCACAAACATGAACCCTAAGAAGAGTCATTCTACTGTTACAGAAATACTACAATACATACAATTGCTTCTTGAGTTTTAAATGCATCTCTCAAACTACCAAAAAAGAAAGGAAGAAAAGAAATTGAACCAATATTTAAGACTTTTGAACTAGTATTCACTTTAAATACAAATTTCAATTCTACATGAAATGATAAAGAATATCACTGATAACTGCTAAATGATAATGGGGTGTTCATATTAACTGCTGTCATATCCCCAGATTTTAATCTAAGCATTTAAAAATAATACCAAATAAAGGCAGAGAAAGAAGGAAACTCCGAAGTGAAATGACTTGCTCAAGGTCACACTGCTAGTTAAGACAGGAACTGGAAATCCAATCTCCTAATTCCCAGTCTTCCTTGGAAGACTATGTTGGGTCAAACACTAACCTATCTCAATCCAGAAAACTACGACCTGAAAAAGTTCCTTGTTAACAACAGCTGCATGATCTGTTAATCTAAAGCAACTAGAAAACGAAAATTGAAGTGTGGAAGCAACCACGATTCCTTGGAATCCTCGTGAGCATCTCCTTTTTGCAGATTACAAAATCCACACACAAGTCAAAAAAACAACCCTTTTCACCCATTCCACTCAAATTCTGAGCAAAGTGGACCCTGAGCTGAATCTATCTTTTCAGCTTCCAGACCCAAGAGACTATAAATAAAGATAAGCACAGGATGGATGGCTGGGGGGTGGGGGACATCAAATCGGCCTCTAAAGGTCTTAGAAAAGAGGGAAAATGTATTTTTTCCAAAAAAAAGCAGAGCCCAGAAAAACAAAAGGGTATATGGTCGGAAAAGCACGCTACAAAGCAAAGATGTTCCCTCCCGGTCCACATGGGGGATGCAGTAGATTCAGTCTGTCAGCTTCGGGACGGAATTGTCAAACATTCCTCGGCCATTGTTCCTAGAGTGGCTGAGGCGTGTGGAGGAAAAGGGCAGCACCCCCATGCCTGCCTCTACCAGGCAACAGTCGGAAGAAAGAGCAACCTCCGCAACGCACGCCTCGCCCGAGCCAGCAGGCGGGCGCGCAACCGCGGGGCGGACCCGGGACCCGGGGCCTAGCGCCAGGCCCAGTGTCTCCGCGGCGGGAAGGAGACGGGTAGCCCCACGCACAAGCTGAAGGGCCGAGCAGCAGCACGCTCGCGCTGGATGGGGTGGGGAGATGTATGGGCGGGGGTCGCCCCGGGGGCGCTGGGGGTTCGGGGAGCCGGTTAGGCCTTTCTCACCATCGCGCCAAAGTCTCCCGCTGCTGCCGATGCCGACTCCGCCGCCGCACACGAGCTTACCCGCAACGCCGCCAACAGCCAATCCCCGCGAGAGGAGCCGCCGGAAGTCGTCAGAGGCGCACCGCGAAAGAACCTTTCGGACCATAGAGGCTCACAGGTTTCCGGCAGCTAGAGCAGAGAGTGACTCTGTTTCAGCCATCTTGGATAAGGGAAAGGAAGCACACCGGAAACGTATCGGAACTTGAAAGATAAGCACTTTTTTCTAGACACGACCTTCGGTACTCGCGTTATTAGATGCGCGGCTAAAGTGATCACCGGTATAGATAGTGACACAAGCCATCTTTCAGTGGCCCCACTCAAAAATGGCGGCTGTATAAGAACCCTGGGGCATAGGTCGGTTGTAACCCCGGAAGTACCCTTCTAAAGGAGGGGGCTGTAAGGCAATCCGGAAGTGGATGTAATGAAGAGGTGCCACTTGGCGGCCATGGCAGCTGTAGTATCGGTGGCTCCGGGTCAAGGCCCCTCGGAGTGGAGTAACATGGGCAGCACTGGGTATAGGGTAGAGACAGCTTTGTATCAGCTTGACTGCTGAACCCCACGACCCGCCATTACCGGCCTGCAGGACTCCTTTCCCCGCTCTAGACTCGGAGGAGAGTTTGCCGTGATTGGTGGGCTGGTCCCGGAGCTGGGACGGTGGGGGGCGATCACCTGCGGGGGTGCCCCAGGGAGATAGGGGAGCAGGGAGAACGAACTAGTTCACTTGGGTTTTCGTCCTTTTCTTGCTGCCATCGGGAACATTACTTGTGGAGGAAGTAGGCCCATTGTGCTGCCCGTATTTCGACGATTGAACCAATAGCTCCTTCGTATAGTTTCCCATTGACTTCTCATCTCTGTTAACCCATGGGAATCCAGTGACTGGTATATGAAAACTTACGGGCTGGGACCTAAGATTGCTGAAAGTTGACTCTAGTATCAGCAAAAGGCGGGGTCTTTACAGGTACGTTCAAGAGAGAAGTGCCTCGTGAACGCATCTGCCGGTGGGGAGGACGAGAACTGGAAAGTCCACCTGTTCTCTTGGAACGATCACACGTGTTTAAGGACCTGAGCTCCCGAAAAATTATAGACTAGTGGTATTGGATGAATAAAGAAGGCAGAATGGATGATTTCATCTCCATTAGCCTGCTGTCTCTGGCTATGTTGGTTGGATGTTACGTGGCTGGAATCATTCCTTTGGCTGTTAATTTCTCGGAGGTAAGCGCTCAATTTTCTATTTTCTATCAGCTGTCAGGATGGCAGCTAGAAAGTAGTGACAGTTGAAAGGGAAGCTGCTTCCCCATTTAATAGCAGAGCTAAAGGTCTTCTTAAGGATGACTTTTTTCCGAAGAGGCAAAACATTTAATAATAGAAACAAACCTCTTATTTAGCACGAGTTCTTAACGGAGAGGGGTAGGGGCGGGGAGTGGTGGATCCACTGAAGATCCTTGGATACTCTGAACTTCCTGAAATTGCATACCAAAATTTGGGACTCTGTACATTTTCCGGGAAAGACACCATAATGTTATTTTGATACCCAGAAGTTCCAAAGAATCAAGGTTCTGGATTGCTGTCAAAATATACATGAAGAATATTGTTTGTTCATATGAGTTGAAATCAATATAATTTCTTTTTGAGAAAATCAGGCATAGCTTTTTGGAAAAAGGTTTTTTTTTTTTTTTTGGATGCTTGTAATTAGAATGAAGTAAGGAAAAAAACTAGATTGTTCTTAACTCAAACTTCCTTTTAAAGGAGAACATTTGATAGGTTTTTGAAATTGTTTTCAAATCTATTTGCTTAGAAATGAATTTTTTTGTTAGTATGGTTTGACATTCTGTTTTAATTTCTTTGGGTCTTTATTATCACTTGAACGAATATTAACAGGGAAGAAAGATAGATGAACGTATTGTTCAATGAAAATGCAGATGGATTCTTTGGGCCGTTGTAAGGAGTTCACAGCTTGCACAGTGCTCAAAGATTAGGGGAGAAAAACTACTGCATTCAGGATTTCTTAAGTATACCTTGATGTTCAACAGTAAGATAGTTTCACTGTCAGTCCTGAAAGTGCTTTCAAAGAAAAGGGAAGTGGAGAATGATCTGAAGTAAAGGAAAGGTATAGATGAGCTGTGAGGTAGACCTTGAGTTAATCTGAAGGAAGAGAAGGCATTGGTGGTAAAGAAAATAGCCTGTGGGTGAGAAAAAAGTTGGGACTAGGTGTTATGAGTTTGAGAAATAAACCCCATAGTCAGATAGAAGGGGGAGTTGAATTGCTGCTGCTCCTAATCTGTTTCCTTTTTGTTTTTGGTTTCTTTTAGCATCTAATGTCAGAGAAGGCAATGGCACCCCACTCCAGTACTCTTGCCTGGAAAATCCTGTGGACGGAGGAGCCTGGTGGGCTGCAGTCCATGAGGTCGCTAAGAGTCAGACACGATTGAGCGACTTCACTTTCACTTTTCACTTTCATGCATTGGAGAAGGAAATGGCAACCCACTCCAGTGTTCTTGCCTGGAGAATCCCAGGGACGGGGGAGCCTGGTGGGCTGCCATCTATGGGGTTGCACAGAGTTGGACGCGAGTGAAGGACTTAGCAGCAGCAGCAGCAGCATCTAATAATAACATTGAGCTACAATTTTTTGAGCATATACATTACCTAATTTCATTAAAAAAAAAAAAAAACAGTGAGGTACAGATGAGGAAACTGAGACTTAAATTATGTAACTTGGACAAATTTATGAAATGTGTTAGAATCAGAGCTGATCTAGATTTTTCTGGCTCAGAACAGTTCTTAGCCACTCTGTCCCTTGAGGCGTAGTAGTCCATGTCGAATCTAGCCTACAGATGTATGCATTTATTTGGCTGCACCAGGTCTTAGTTGTGGCCTGCAGGATCTTTAGCTACAGCATGTGGGATTTTTTTTTTTTTCAGTTGTGTCATGTGGGATCTAGTTCCCTGACCAGGGATCGAACCCAGGCCCCCTGCATTGGAAGCATGAAGTTTCAACTGCAGGGCCACCAGGAAAGTCCCTGGATTTACTTCTTTAGATTAGCAGAGTGTCGATTTTATTGTTACTGTTTTTTTTGTTTTTATTCCTCAAAGTAACAGTTGGCTAGAGCTGAGTAGTGGTAGATTGTCATGGTCCTTCTTGGCTGTGAAGCCTGCTTCACTCATTTGAGCTACCTGCCTGCCCAGTACTTTGTGAGTGTGTTGTCTCTCCTCTGACTAAATCATGAAAAAAGAGTAAGAGTGTCAGTTGCTCAGTCATGTCTGGCTCTTGGCAACCCCATGGACTGTAGCCTGCCAGGCTCCCCTGTCCATGGAATTCTCCAGGCAAGAATATTGGAGTGGGTTGTCATTTCCTTCTCCAGGGGGTCTTCCTGACCTAGGGATTGAACCTGGGTTTCCAATACTGCAGGAGGATTCTTTAACACTGAGCCGCCAGGGACTGAGTCTTCTAATTACATTAGAATTGAATTGACATTATTAGGGCTGACATTTGTGAATTTTAAATTGGTTTGTATATTTAAAGCCTCAGCACAGATAACATTTATGAAGAATTATAATTAATTCAAATAAAAGACTGATAAAACTTTTTATTTCTATAAAATTCCTAGACCTTTCCAGTTTCAGTATTTTCTCAAACTGTTTTCAGTGATTTTTGCAATATGGAGGTATATGCTATCGTCTTTTCTCACTTAAGGAAATGTGTCCATGAGTGGTGTAATTAACTAGGCCACTAATAAAGATAATTAGTATGATATGTCATTTATGGCTTTCTAAATTGATGGTCAGATGGTCTTTTTCCAGCTGTAGTTCTTTTTTTTTTAATATTTTATTTTTTTCTATTTATTTCTTTGACCGTGTTAGGTCTTAGTTGCAGCATGTGGGATCTACTTCTCTGACCAGGGATCGAACCCCTGGCCCCCTGCTTTCGGAGCATGGAGCCTTAGCCATGGACCACCAGGGAAATCCCCCCAGCTGTAGTTCTTGAAAATGCTATAACTCACCATTCATATCTGTTCATTATTACAGCAGGACCAATGCATTTTGAGCTGTTAGGATAAAAAAATTAAAGTTATATATAACTTAGTCAAAGACATTTTAGAATTCAGCTGGCGATTTTTGTTTCCTAGGAATTAGCATTTTTTCCATACAGATTATACTATTATAAATCAATGTATTGTGAAACTGCTGCTGCTGCTGCTGCTAAGTCGCTTCAGTCGTGTCCAATTCTGTGCAACCCCATAGGCGGCAGGCAGCCCACCAGGCTCCCCCGTCCCTGGGATTCTCCAGGCAAGAATACTGGAGTGGGTTGCCATTGCCTTCTCCAATGCATGAAAGTGAAAAGTAAAAGTGAAGTCGCTCAGTCGTGCCTGACTCTTAACGACCCCATGGACTGCAGCCTACCAGGCTCCTCCGTCCATGGGATTTTCCAGGCAAGAGTACTGGAGTGGGGTGCCAGTGCCTTCTCCGATTGTGAAACTAGTAGATAATAAATCTGTAAAAAATGAACTTCATTCATGGAGACCAAGAAACAGAGTTTCTATCCTTAGAGAATAGCTCCCCAAATTCCTACATTGACTAAACAATTTTTCTTTTTAAGGACGTGTAGCTTTTCTTCGGGACTGGAGTTATTTATAAATAAAAGGACCAATAAATCTAATTTATCTTGTAGTTAACTTTCATTTATATGAGAAGATATGTTTTTATTCATGTTCTTAATCTAACTACTACTTTGTCTTTCAGCGCTTTTTTCTTCAGAATATCTCAAAGCAGGAACAAAAGATCAATAAAGCCATTAATGATGGTAGGATTAGTATTTAGAAATGAGATAAAGTCAAGTAGTCTGAAATTACTGTAGCAGTGGTATCTGTCTGCCATATCTGACCATCATGAGGTATGTGTGGCATTGATTTCTTAGTCACCTTCTCCAATATGCCTTGTCCCCAAACCAACTTTCTTGATTGATGGTTTTGTAACTTCCTTATGCCTAATGGGGGTTCACAGATGGCGCTAATGGTAAAGAACCCACCTGCCAGTGCAGGAGACATGAGAGACTCAGGTTTGGTCCCTGGGTTGGGAAGATCCCCTGGAGGAGGGCATGGCAACCCACTCGCGTAATCTTGCCTGGAGAATCTCACAGACAGAGGAGCCTGGCAGGCCACAGTCCGTAGGGTCTCAAAGAGTTGGGTACGACCAAAGAGTCTCAGCACACATGTATGCCTAACTGATTTCTAAAATAAAGGAACAAAATCTCCGATTCTCAAATGCATTTATAAGTGACGGATAATCAAGATATTTTCTTCTTCAGCATATGAGCAGGAGAAAAATTAAACTTGTAAAAGCAGCTGAAACATGCTTTATACAAATGAGGTTTTGTTGGATAAAGGAATTGGACACACTAGCAACTACATTGTGTTTTTAAGATTCAGATGTTGAGCAGTTTTCTTTGGCTCTAAGTGAAAATGCTATATAAGTAGGTTGAGAACCTGTAGCTTAACATTTTGTTGTTCTTTAGTCTCTAAGTCGTTTCTCTTTTTATGACCCCATGGACTATAATCTGCCAGGCTCCTCTGTCCCTGGGATTTCCCAGTCAAGAATACAGGAGTGGGTTACCTTCTCCAGGGGATCTTCCTGACCCAGGGATCAAACCCGCACCCCCTGCATTGCAGGCAGATTATTTACTGCTGAGCCACCTGTGAAACATTACCTAGGATATACACAGCTCATCAGGTGCTCTGATGAGTGAAATTCAGATGGCCAGAGTGAGATTTTAGATCAGTGGTCTGAGGATTATCATTTACCTGAGCATGTCTCCTCTTTGTAACAGAGCTGGTAACAGAAAGCAAAGCATTTGCCCAGAGCTCTAGGGCAGCACTCCTCAAACTCTGGTGCTTGACCAGTTTTATCTTTAACTTCCATTCCTTTGCAGAGCAGTATACTTGTAAAAATAAAATGGGAAAAAAGGCATATAAAATACAAGCCCAGATGCAGTATCGTGAGATTTAACAGACATATAACTACTCCTATAGTTGTAAAGATCATATTGCTATAAAATTTTTCAAAGACTTTCTTTCATATTGTACTTGGTGGTGGTGATTTTAGTCGCTTAGCCATGTCTGACTCTTTGTGACCCCATGGACTGCAGCCCACCAGGCTTCTCTGCCTGTGGGATTTCCCAGGCAAGAATACTGAAGTGGCTGCCATTTCCTTCCCCAGAGGATCTTTCTGACCCAAGCATTGAACCCTCAGGTCCTGCATTTCACGCTGCCTCCTGCATTGGCAGGCGGATTCTTTACTACAACCCGTACTTGTTGCAGACCATTTTGGATTATCAGATCGGATCAGTCGCTCAGTCGTATCCGACTCTTTGCGACCCCATGAACTGCAGCACACCAGGCCTCCCTGTCCATCACCAGCTCTATAATGCCACATTTTTTCATGTGTTAAAACAGTATAGATCCATAGATACCCAGATATCCAGATGAAAGTAGTGTTACTCCTATCTCAGTAAAGTTTTTAAGGTAATTAGTAATGTACTCATTTCAAAAGGAACTGTCTGAGACAGTGTAGTTCAAAATCAGTGTTGTGCAAACTGTTTGAACATCCAACTCTCTTCTGTTAAATGGCCTTGTAGGATTCTTGCGAGGATGCAAGGAAATAACATAAGCACAGGGCTTACCAATGTGTCTGGAACATAAGAACTTTAGAAAACGTTGAGGATTATTCTCAGTACTGATTGTGAAAACTCTCTAAAGATTTTCATTTTTATAACTTTGTTCTAAATTATTCCCGACGCAGGGATTGAACCCAGGTCTCCCGCATTGTAGGCAGATTCTTTATTGTCTGAGCCACCAGGGAAGTCCTCTAAATTATAATTTTAAAACCTTTTCTTTTGGAATAGACTTCTAATAATGGGTAAACTCCTCCCTTCCCTACCCCAAATCATGAAACTTCTCTGCAATTTGGAATCCGAAAGGTCTTGCTTCGGGGTTGGCTTTCCAAGTCACCATGAATGTTTTTTTTGGAGAGGCCAGGGCTTTTCCACTGGTCTCCCTGCCGTATAGTATTTTTGTCAGTATTTAACTTTTTATTCTTCTTTTTGTTACGCTTTACTTGTCAAATTACTTTATGTTTTTCATTTCTTAATTGAGCCCTGACTAATACAGCTAAGATAATGGGTTGTAAGGGCTTCCCAGGTGATTCAGTGGTAGAGAATCCGCCTGCCTATGCAGGAGACGGAGGTTCGATGTATGGGTCAGGAAGATCCCCTGGGGGAGGAGATGACAACCCACTCCAGTATTCTTGCCTAGGAAGTCCCATGGACAGAGGAGCCTGATGGGCTACAGTCCATAGTGTTGCAGACACAACTGAGCACGCACACACAATGGGTCATAAAATCATATAACTACTGAGACTGAACAGTAAATCAGCCCTGGAGTGAGATAAAATGGTCCACGCGTCACAGTATGTGGCAGCTGACCTCCAGGGTCAGTGCCTAGGGGTCTCAGGGAGTCATGAGAACTGTGGTCAGCCGCGGCGCAGAAGAGCAGGTGTCGTTTAATGACACCAGCCCTGGCGTTGCCAAATCTTCCTGCTTTTCAGAAGTTGAAAATATTGAATCTTCTAAATTTTATACTTTGGTTGCTAATTCAAGTATTATTATATTGCTGTGTGGGTCAAAAAAACCTATGTTTATGAGCTGCCAGTCTCAAACTTCTGGGCTGGACTGCTGATTCCTAAGCTCGCTGTGAAGTAAAGAGCAAACTAGCAATAGAAGGGGAGGGACAGCAAGTAGAGGAAACAAGTCACAGCATGCTGACAAGTGGGGGGACTGAAAAAATTTCAAATTGCTACAAAATCTCAAAGCACCGTTGTTTAGAACCACTTTGAAAAGGGGAAAACGTCTCTATCTGCATATTAAGGGCACTGTGCTCTCTAATCCCACAGTATAATAACAATAGCTACAGTATCAATTTATGTGTTAAGTTCTGCTATGATTTTAACAGTGACCTTGAAAGGGAAGAGCCTCAAGCTTTATTAAGATCAAAGCCACTATTTATATACCCTCTAAATAAAAAAATTTTTAAGCCTAGCTGTATAATTGAAGCTCTTTGGGGAAAATTTGTAAAACATGCTAAAGTGTGAAAGGAAAATATTATCCCAGTGGAGAATCACTAGTAACATTGGTTAGTAACTAGTAACATTGTTTTTTGCATGTTTGTTTGCATTTTTAATATGGTTGATTATGTAGAGTGTGTGTGTGTGTGTATACATATATATATATATATGTATGTGTGTGTGTATATATATATATATATTTGTATTCCCCCTTCTTTTACCTGGTATTCTTTTCATTAAAAACATGCTCTAGGCACTTTTGGCCTCATTTGGCCACACCTTGTGGCTTGTGAAAACCAGGGTTTGAACTGGAGCGCCTGGGCAGTTAAAGAATGGAGTCCTCACCACTACACAGCCAGGGAAGTCCCTCTAGGCACTTTTTCACGTCTTCATTACATTCAGTTATTTTATGTACAGAAATTTTTATTATGCATTTGTTTTCAAGTTTTTGCCATGATACTGTTGGGTTTTTAAAATGGTATTAAGTTTTGAATGGATATTTTTGTGTGCAATGCTATGACCACATTTCAGATTGTTTCCTCAGGCGTAGAACGACAGGATTAAAGAGCATAAATATCCTCAAGAGGAGTCTCAGTCTATATTACCAGGTTTTCTTAATGTATTTTGTCCAACAAATGCAAATAACACTGAGTACTATCATTTTTAATTTTTAAAACTTTGCTAATTTGATCCAAAATCACTGCAGATGGGGATTGCAGCCATGAAATTAAAAGACGCTTACTCTTTGGAAGGAAAGTTATGACCAACCTAGATAGATTATTAAAAAGCAGAGACGTTACTTTGCCATCAAAGGTCCGTCTAGTCAAGGCTATGGTTTTTCCAATAGTCATGTATGGATGTGAGAGTTGGACTGTGAAGAAAGCTGAGCACCGAAGAATTGATGCTTTTGAACTGTGGTGTTGGAGAAGACTCTTGAGAGTCCCTTGGACTGCAAGGAGATCCCACCAGTCCATTCTAAAGGAGATCAGTCCTGGGTGTTCTTTGGAAGGAATGATGCTAAAGCTGAAACTCCAGTACTTTGGCCACCTCATGTGAAGAGTTGACTCATTGGAGAAGACTCTGATGCTGGGAGGGATAAGGGGCAGGAGGAGAAGGGGACGACAGAGGATGAGATGGCTGGATGGCATCACCGACTCGATGGACATGAGTTTGAGTGAACTCCAGGAGTTGGTGATGGACAGGGAGGCCCGGCATGCTGCAATTCATAGGGTCGCAAAGAGTCGGACACGACTGAGCAACTGAACTGAATTTGATAGAGAAAAAATATTTTTTTCTCAGTTCAATCAAACTTCTTTTGTATTAATAACACTCGTCAGTGTTTTCCCAGGTCTTTCCCATGCATGCATCAGTGTGTTTTTGTTTTTGTAGTCACATTGAACAGTCTTAGGAGATTTCGTTTTATTTTTAGAAAGGACTCATATAAAAAGAAAAGCAAGTTGGTCTTGTTTTCCGAGATTGAAGGAAGTAGCATCAATGGAGTATTGCTTGTTATTACCTCTATGCAAATGAATTTAGGAAAGGGAAACCTGTATGCCACTGGCATAATGGTAACGAGACAGCAGTGTTCACTCGAACTTCCATCCAAGTATCTGGGTTTTGTATTGTGATTCTTGTGGAGGAGGGGCTTAGAAGCGTTTACGGCATGCTCCCAGTGAGGTTGGAGATAAGTGCTAGTGACAGCTACTCGGTATTAAGTGTGCTAACATCATATGCCTACATGACAATAGTAGTGGCAATCCTGTCTTCCAGAGAAGGATATTGAACTTGCTTAATGTCACAGAGCTACAGCTTAGAGGCAGGAAACTTTTAGACATCTTGTCTCAGTTGTCAGGACTTGAAGAATCAAGTTCACATTTGAGTTTTCTTGATTACTGTTACTGTTACTGTAACTTAGTAGGAGATCATGTAGTAGGTAAATTGACATCAGGAAGTGTCTCCTTGAAGCAGGTTTGTAAGAATATGGAGAAAGCCTTTACTGCTTCAACAAGAGTTACTTTGTGTCCCATGATATTTCATCCCTTCAGTGCTTACAGCTTTGAAGGGGTCAGTCTTATAACAAGAGATGTATCTTTCATTTTTTAGGAAACTGCAGTTGAGGCTTTTCAGTACAACATGAGCATGGTATAAGGGAGATTGAAATAAACAGTCTTCAGTATTAAAAGCTTTTAAAATTATTGGCATGTCTTTAATTGAACCAAACAATTTATTGACTGTTTCTGTGGGCAAGGAAAGAAAAACCATTTAACTACCTCGGTATCTGCCAAGAAAACTAAACTGACTTCAAAGCTTGCACTACGCTGATAGCTTAATGGCACTGAGTACAAACTGCTGCTTAAATTAATACTTCTGGTCAGTCCTTTGGCTTAGTCAGCTACAGACGTGAAATTGTAAAATGAGAGAACACCAGACAAATGGCATTGCTCAGTTCATGCCTCTCTTGAGCAAATATTTCACTTGTTCAACAGATATTATTGCTTTGGGAACTCTTTTCATCTTGAACCACACGTGAAATTTGTACTTCTTCGTTTAAATATAGCTTTTCAGTGATTTACCGTAAGCAAAGGAGAGAACTTGTCAGCATTTTGACTTTGACATGTACTCTTTTCTGAGATTAAATAACAAGTTGTGAAGTTGTGTGAAAGAATACAGCTGTACAAATAACATGGAGCCACATCTCAAGTGCTTGAAATAAATTGAGTCTAAAATGATTTAGGTAGTTTAAAATATTATTTTAAGAAAAATTGAAACTGTAACCCATGGCTGCTCCTGCTAAGTCGCTTCAGTCGTGTCCGACTGTGCGACCCCATAGATGGCAGCCCACAAGGCTCCCCTGTCCCTGGGATTCTCCAGGCAAGAACACTGGAGTGGGTTGCCATTTCCTTCTCCAATGAATGAAAGTGAAATGTGAAAGTGAAGTCACTCAGTCGTGTCTGACTCTTAGCGACCCCAGGGACTGCAGCCCACCAGGCTCCTCCATCCATGGGATTTTCCAGGCAAGAGTACTGGAGTGGGGTGCCATTTCCTTCTCCAATGCATGAAAGTGAAAGTGAAGTCGCTGAGTCTTGTCTGACTCTTAGCCACCCCGTGGACTGCGGCCCACCAGGCTCCTCCATCCATGGGATTTTCCAGGCAAGAGTGCTGGGGTAGGGTGCCATTTATGCTTATTTTTTTGACTATCCAATTTTTTTTTCTGTCAGAAGTATTCCCTCTATAATTAGGTGACTATGAGAAAGTTACTACACGTTTATCAAGCTGATCATAGTTATGTACAATAAATAATCTTCATATCAGTTTGCTGGAGATTGAAGCAGTGACTAGTGATTGAAACAGTGCTGAAGATTGAAACAGGTTTTGAACTCCTTGGGGAAAAAAGATGTCATTTAAGGTATTTGAATTAACGAGACAAATGACTGCGTTTCCTCACATTTACTGTGGTGGAATCCTATTATGGTTCCTTATTTTATGTACTTTAATACCCCTTGAGCCAAAGGATAAATTCTGAATCAAATAACCACGGAAAATTCTAGATGTGGTTACACTTTTAAGGGACGTGTTAGGCCTGTTAACCAGCACAAGTGTTCTAAAGAGGTTCCAGAGCATTTATATATTTGTTGATACTAAGGGCCAGTTGAATGGCAGGTACCAAGTCACCAGTGCCTTGTATGAATCTGGGTATTTAATTCATTCTCTTTGTATATGTTTAGGGAAGAATCTGTTATGTGTCAAGATCCTAGTCTATAAACTAAGTACTCAGCAGTAAATTAAAAACAAGTTTCTGCCTTCACAGAACTTAAAATTTTGGTGTAAGGAGTTCCGAGAACAAACATAGGTTTGTCTGACTTAGTTAAATAACTTTGTTAAGTGTAGGAGGTTTAACTTCATTTGGTAAATAAATGTATGTACTCTAATTTCAAAGTAGACTGAAAACATAATACAGTAATTTTAGCTCACACTGCCTTTCCTTCGGGGAAGGCAATGGCACCCCACCCCAGTACTCTTGCCTGGAGAATCCCATGGACGGAGGAGCCTGGTGGGCTCCAGTCCATGGGGTCGCTGAGAGTTGGACACAACTGAGTGACTTCACTTTTCACTTTTCACTTTCATGCATTGGAGAAGGAAATGGCAACCCACTCCAGTGTTCTTGCCTGGAGAATCCCAGGGACAGGGGAGCCTGATGAGCTTCCGTCTATGGGGTCGCACAGAGTCGGACACGACTGAAGCGACTTAGCAGCAGCAGCCTTTCCTTTGAGGAAATATTACAAAGTGAGATGATTTACTCAAGTTTACCTCAGAGATCTCTTTTCCAAATTCTCAAATTCTTTTTTTTCTGACTCTTTAAAATGATATTGTAATACAGATCTTGGGCTTCCCTGAAGGCTCAGTGGTAAAGAATCTACATGCATTGGCTGACCTGAGTTTGGTCCCCAAGTCAGCGAGATTCCCTAGAGAAGGAAATGGCAACCCACTCCAGTATTCTTGCTTGGGAAATCCCATGGACAGAGAAGCCTGGTGGTCTACAAACCATGGGGTCACAAAAGAGTCAGACACGACTTTGCGAAATCTAAACAGCAAACACAGATCTCATTAGCCATAATCTGAATCAGATGTCCAGCAATAGCAGAATGGATAAACTGGTATTCTTTTGGCTATTATCGATAAGCGTCTATGAGCATTTTTTATGCAAGTTTTGGGGAGAGACATATGCTTTCATTTCTCTTGGTAAATACCCCAAAGTGGAATTACTGTTTAGCTTTAAAAGAGACTACCAGTTTTCTGATGAGATTGTACCATTTTATGCTCTGCCCAACAACATATGGGAGTTCCAGTTGGTCTGTATCCTTGCCATCATTTAGTGGTGTTGGTCTCCTTAATATTAGCCATTCTAGTGAGGCAATGGCATCCCACTCCAGTACTCTCGCCTGGAAAATCCCATGGACGGAGGAGCCTGGTGGGCTGCAGTCCATGGGGTCGCTAAGAGTCGGACACGACTGAGTGACTTCCCTTTCACTTTTCACTTTCATGCATTGGAGAAGGCAATGGCAACCCACTCCAGTGCTCTTGCCTGGAGAATCCCAGGGATGGGGGAGCTTGGTGGGCTGCCGTCTATGGGGTTGCACAGAGTCGGACATGACTGAAGCGACTTAGCAGCAGCAGCAGCAGCAGTGGGTGTGAAGAAGTATCTCATTATAGTATAAGTTTGCATTTTGATGATGACTAAATGATGTTGAACATCTTTTCATGGGCTTATTGGTTCAGTGTTTTACCTATTTTTAATTTTTAACTTTAATTTTGTCTCTTACGGAGTTGTAATCATTCTTTATATTTCAAATGCAAGTGCTTCGTCAGTGGCTTAGGTTGGGTTCCCCAGAATACAGACCCTGAAGAGATTTGCAAAAAGATTTACAGGAAGTTTATTGGCTGGTGTTCTTGGGAATAACCAGGTGTTAGTTGCTCAGTTGTATCTGATTCTTTGTACCTCCATGGACTGTAGCCCATCAGACTCCTCTGTTCATGGAATTCTCCAGGCAAGAATACTGGAGTGGGTAGTCATTCCCTTCTCCAGAGGATCTTCCTGACCCAGGGATCAAACCTGGGTCTCCTGCATTGCAGGCCACCACGTGAGCCACCAGGGAATAACACCTGTGAGAGAATGAGCAGGATTAAGCAGATGAAAAAATTGAGCTGTAGTTTGGTTGCAGTGGAGGCCTCAGATCACTCCACAGAAGGCCCTGAAGCTTTATGGCCCTTCTGAGATATTCTGACTTGAGGCTTTGTACCTCCATCTGCATAGCAGCAAGTTGGGCTAGTCACTGGATATGGACTGCTCGAGAGGAGGGAATATAACTTTTAGGTTAGTTAGTTCCCTTTGGCCCAAGGGCAGTATATGAGAGGGACTTAGCTGAAAGCCATCAGTAGGCAACATTGCCAGCACTTGGGGGAACAGGTGTCTCCAACCTGACGGGGCCTGAGTGTATACTGTTACCATAACACCCACCACATATATTATATGTATATTATATATACATATAATATATACATATATGTATTTCCAATACAGGTATATGTACTTCCAGTATGTAGCTTGCCTATTCATTTATTAATGGATCAGCAAACATTTAAAATTCTGATGTTGAATTTCTCTTAAAATAGTTCATGTTTTTTGTGTCCTTGTTGAGAAATCTTTGCCAACTCCAAGATTGCCAAGATTTTCTATATTTTTTTCTAACAGCCGTTGAGTTTTAGGTTTTATATTTAGGTGTATAATCCATCAGGAATTAATTTTCATGTATAGGATGTGAGCTACCACCCAAGTAATTCTTTAAGGCAATTAGTTCTTTCTCTTTTAGGTACATCCCTTTCCTGTCTTCTCATCTTCCCTTAATTTGCAAAGCTGAGGCATCTTTCATTTTCATTTCAAAGAGTAGAGCATAGTCAAAACGCTGACAGGACAGTCTTCTTTCCTAGTAATTTATTCATAAGTTTGAATTGTGGAGTTCTGAAACTAAGGCCCTCAAATGAAATGATAGTCCAGTGCAGGTATCCTTATTTTTGTCCTTTCTTTGCAGTAAAACTTGACATTCATGATTGTTTTAAGCAAAGGTGACTTTCATGAATTGTTTAAAGAGAATAATGAAAAGACTCATTATTTGCCATGTCAGAGCTGTTTTTCCATCTTGTGTTCTCCATACTCTGACAGTTGGTCTCAAATGAATGCTGTGATTAGCAGTGCTTGGGTGAGTTTAGTAACTTGGAAGAGACAAAGACTCTTAGAATAGCTCAATATTGAACATTAAAATAGGAACACCAGCTATTTGATGTCCTTTTCCCAGAATGCTTCAACCACGTTCTCCTGTTGCCTCCTATATCTTGATAGGATGTGTAGAAATATTATTTTAAAGAGGAAAAGTTGAGGTGCTGACTTGATAACTGATTTGAACATGGAGTTAGTTCTGCATCTCAAGCCAGTGCCCCAACCATTGGAGCATTTTTATACAAGTTTTATTGTTGTATACCATTAGAATGCAACCATTGGATGCATTCAGAGCTCTCTCAGTTTGTAAGTCATTAATAGCCATCCAGAATGTGTGAAGGGCTGGCCTGGCCTAGATGCTAAGGGGATTCCCCTCTTGCGATAGGGCAAGTATTAGCCCGTGCTGACATTGCAGCTATAGTCCCCCCATTTTCAATAGAGACACAATAAACACGGGTCCCTTCTTTCTTCCCAAACAAGGAACGGGTAATATTTCTACTAGCTTTTCAGCTAAGAACCTCCCTTAGAGGCAGTACTTGTGTGGGTATATTCCCACAGCTTCACGGTTGCAGCTTCAGTAGTATTTCAGAACTAATAGAACCATTGTTATTTTTGCTAACTTCATAAAAGAAACTAAAACAGAAAAGGCAAGTACATGATATACAGTTAAAATTATTAAAAGTTTTTCATAAGCAACATTAATGCCTTCTTGTAGTTTTAAAGATTATTTTTCATACTCCCAAGACTCTAAGAAGGGTACATCGCTGCTTCAGGAAATTTTGAAACATAATCCTTTATATCCTTTATGTCAGGATACAGTCTGCTAAGGAAATCTGAGTAAAAAGAAAAAACTGGTATTAGTGGATTAAAGCCATAGATCATTTATGGCATTGATTCTAATGATGGTTTCGTAGATGTGTACTTCCAAATACATACAGTGGTATACATTAAATATCTACAGCTCTAGTATGTCAATCTTAATCCAGCATTTTTTTTTAAACTAGAGGACATTTTAGTATTAAACTAAATATGTTTTTTCATTGTATGAGTACTACATGTTCATTGCAGATAAATAAATGTTTTATAAATTACGTATTACATATTATGTTTATAAACTATAAAGAAAAAATTGTTAATGTTTTACATTTGTTCTGTATGGGTATACTTTTTCAAAAGAACTATGAGATTATCAATACGTATTGTTTGCTAGCAGCTTTTCCTTGTAGCAATGTATCATGCCTTTTTAAAAAATTAATTAACGTATTTGTTTTTGGTTGTGCTAGATCTTCGTTGCCTCACGGGCTTTCTCTTGTAGTGAGCGGGGGCTGCTGTTTGTTGTGGTATACGGGCTTTTCATTGTGTGACCACTCTTGTTGTGGAGCATAAGCTGTAAGCGTGCGGGTTGCAATAGTTGCAGCTCTCTTTAGTTGTGGCACATGGGCTAAATTCCCCATGGCATATGAGATCTTGCTGGATCATTGATGAAACCCATGTCCTCTGCATTGGCGGGTGGATTCTTAGCCACTGGACCACCAGGGAAGTCGTGTCATTACCTTCTGTATCCATGAGTAGACCCCTGTCATAATTTTTAATCGCTGAGCTACTAACATTTTCACTTTTCACTTGGTGCTTTGGTGAAGTATTTAAGTTTATTAGCTAATCTCCTTTCTTGGACATTTAGATTATTTTCAGGTTTACATTCTTAATATGTACAGTGGCCATCTTTTCATAGTTCTTTTTTAGGAAAATTTGTAGAAGTGAAATTGCTGGATCAAAGAATTCACATTTTTGAGGCTTTAAATCTAAATTACCAAATTGGGGTCCAGATAGGTTGCAGCAGCTCCCAATTCCTCCAGTAAAAGATGAGTATGCTAACTTCCCCCTATTGTGGGTAGTAGACAAGTTTTCCCACATCACTGCCAATCTGGTAAGCTTAAAAATGGCATCTCCTTGTTCTAATTGGTATTATTATTAATGAAGCTTGGGCTTCCCCGATGGCTCAGCAGGTAAAGAATCCACTTGCAACACAGGCGAAACAGGAGACAAGGGTTTGATCCCTGGGTCAGAAGATCCTCTGGAGGAGGGCATGGCAACCCACTCCAGTATTCATGCCTGGAGAATCCCAGGGACAGAGGAGCCTGATGGGCTACAGTCCATGGGGGCGCAAAGAGTCAGACACGACTGAAGGGACCGAGCACACTTGGTGAAGCTGACCCTTTTTCATGTTCACTGGCCAGTGTAGATTTTGGCCTCACAAATAAGCAGCTCACCATCTTCATTGCAGATACTTCTGAAACTTTCCCCCTGTTTAGTCATCAGTCTTTTTAACAGCTTATGTTTTCTTTCCAGGAGCGACTAAAGCTGGTGACTGTTTTGGGTGCCGGCCTCCTCTGTGGAACTGCACTGGCGGTCATCGTGCCTGAAGGGGTGCACGCACTTTATGAAGATATTCTTGAGGGTGAGAGAGAGATGGGCCTTCTTTGAGCTATGTTATGGATGTGGAGGGCTCAAAAGAGAAGCTTGGTGATATTTTCTTCTGAAAACAGTTCATATGTTTGCCATAGAATATATGCCAAAGCATATCTTTTGATGTCTTTGACAATAAACACGTCAGTAGCAGTTTGTGAATTGAATGCCTCAGTCCCCGAGTACCACTTAAGATTTATTTGCAATAACACATGAATTGCGGGCTTTCTAAGAATGACAGTCATTCTTTTTAATGCCTATGCAAAACTTCCAAATTCCTACATGACAATGATTGTATTTTTAGTGTTCTTTAATTAAAAAAAACATATATATATATATAGAGAGAGATAAACACATTTGGATTCAAGGACTCCCTTTAAAAAAATTTTAAACCATTTTGTTTTTAAATTTTATGCATTTATTTATGGCTGTGCTGGGTCTTCATTGCTGTATTGACTTTTTCTCCTTGCTGTGCACAGGCTTCTTCTTGCAGGGGCTTCTCGTTGCAGAGCATGGAGTCTAGGGCATGCAGGCTTCAGTAGCCACAGCACATGGGCTCAGTAGCTGCAGCTCCCAGGCTCTGGAGCACAGACTCAGTAGTTGTGATACACAGGCTTAGTTGCTCCAAGCCATGTGGGATCTTCCTGGATCAGGGAGGGAACCCATGTTTCTTGCATTGGCAGGCGGATTTGTTACCACTAAGCCACCAGGGAAGCCCCTCAAGGACTCTTTATAATGAACCTTGTAGATAATGAGGACTTCTGTAGTAAAGGATAACTAAGAAATTAGAGACTTCTCCTGACCCTAATAACAAGCAGAGAACAGTACAGCTATAGAAGATTAAATGCTGGGTGGTCAGCTTGGTTCCTTCATCGGCTAAATGATTTGGTCCTTTATATCAGCTGGGAGGCATACTTGATTCAGATTTGTGATTCAGCAAAATCAGATTCCCACCTGTCATAAAACGTCCCACTTGACTGAAACCACAAATATTGGTGAGCTGACTCTTCAGATGCCAAGAGTCTGCTAGACTTTAAGAATAGAATCAAGAGGTCAACACCTTCCAAATTTCTTACTGTTGCTGCTGCTAAGTCACTTCAGCCGTGTCTGACTCTGTGCGACCCCATAGACGGCAGCCCACCAGGCTCACCCATCCCTGGGATTCTCCAGGCAAGAACACTGGAGTGGGTTGCCATTTCCTTCTCCAATGCATGAAAGTGAAAAGTGAAAGTGAAGTCTCTCAGTCGTATCCGACTTTTTGTGACCCCATGGACTACAGCCTACCAGGCTCCTCCGTCCATGGGATTTACCAGGCAAGAGAACTGGAGTGGGGTGCCACTTTCTTCTCTGAAATTTCTTACTAGTCACAGCATAATAAATAGTTTTTCACATGTTAGTAGAGGAAAAAACTGTCCTATATTCAGAGGATGATGCTCTTATGCCTGGGGTATGAATATGGTCATAGTAGTAAAGAATGGGGATCATGGGGGTTAGTGCAAAATAGGACAGAGGCTGAGGATTGGTTAGCCTTAGGAGGAAAAAATAACAAATTAGGATCCTTAGAGCAGTGGTTTCCACTCTTTTTTGATCGTATATTCTATTGAGAAAAAAAGATAATACATGTGCTATTGCACTGATTACCTTACAAAACACTCCTTAAATAGAAAATTTTGGAAAATGAGATTTATAGTAACAGTATATAGATCAGTATTTCCTTTCATGTTCTAGTTGATCATCTTGAATTTTCCTGGGTGTGCTCATTCCACTGAGGAAATTACTCTGCTGGTATGCTAGAAAACATTCAGACTATGATTAAAAAACATTTAAAATTTGTTTTGCTTGGCTTTGTGCTAAGAATTATGGGTGGTAGTTGTTTGCTAAACTTGTCTGATAATAAAATTCTTAAGGGAGGGGTGCATTTTAAAAGTACAGTTATCTGACCCCCAACGTAGATTATTTAATCAAAATCTCCAGGGAAGATATTTGGGTATATCTAATTTTAACACGTTGTCAAATGATTCTTATTAGACAAGTTTGGGAAACACTGGAGTAGGGGAAAAAAGTGCTTTGGCTTTAGTATTTTTTTTTTTTTTTTGCTGATAGTTTTATGAGATAATAATGTATATACCATATTTCAGGTATACTTTTAAAGTTCAATGTAGCTACTATGTGTTGGGTTGCTTTCCTTTATTTTCAGTTTTTCTTGTTTTGGCTCAAAATAATTTTGTGGATTCACTGAAAATAGATACATGTGCTTTATAAACCTATTTTTTTTAAAATAAGGGTTCTGATCTCTTTAACCTTTTCATCACAGATTATTCTCCTGCCCCAAGCCAATCATTAAAAAATCTTTTAAGGGACTTCCCTAGTGGTCCAGAGATTAAAACTCTGTGCTTTTACTGCAGAAGTTGTAGGTTTGATCCCTGGTCAGGGAACGAAGATCCCACATGCTGGTTGGCCTTCATAAAAAAAAAAAAAAAAGAAAAGAAATATTTTACAACTATTTTCACTTACATATTTTATATTCACAAAGCAAAAAGATATGACAGTGAAAGATGAAGCCCTCAGGTTAGTAGGTGCCCAATATGCTACAGGAGACGAGTGGAGAAATAGCTCCAGAAGGAATAAAGAGGCTGAGCCAAAGCAGAAACGATGCCCAGTTGTGGATGTGGCTGGTGGTGAAAGTCAAGTCCAATGCTGTAAGGAACAATACTGCCTAAGAACCTGAAATATTAGGTCCATGAATCAAGGTAAATTGGAAGTGATTAAACAGAAGGTGGCAAGAGTGAACATCAACATTTTACTAATCAGTGAACTAAAATGGACAGGAATGGGCAAATTTAATTCAGATGACCATTATATCTACTACTGTGGGCAAGAAGCCCTTAGAAGAAATGGAATAGCCCTCATAGTCAACAAAAAGAGTCCAAAATGTAGTTCAGTTCAGTCACTCAGTTGTGTCCAATTCTTTGAGACCCCATGAATCACAGCACGCCAGGCCTCCTTGTCCATCACCAACTCCCGGAGTTCACCCAAACTCATGTCCATCGAGTTGATGATGCCATCCAGCCATCTCATCCTCTGTTGTCCCATTCTCCTCCTGCCCCAATCCCTCCCAGCATCAAGGTCTTTTCCAGTGAGTCAGCTCTTCACATGAGGTGGCCAAAGTACTGGAGTTTCAGCCTCAGCATCAGTCCTTCCAATGAACACCCAGGACTGGTCTCCTTTAGGATGGACTGGTTGGATCTCCTTGCAGCCCATGGGACTCGCAAGAACCTTCTCCAACACCACAGTTCAAAAGCATCAATTCTTCAGCGCTCAGCTTTCTTTACAGTCCAACTCTCACATCCATACATGACCACTGGAAAAACAATAGCCTTGACTAAACGGACCTTTGTTGGCAAAGTAATGTCTCTGGTTTTTAATATGCTATCTAGGTTCGTCATAACTTTCCTTCCAAGGAGTAAGCGTCTTTTAATTTCATGGCTGCAGTCACCAGCTGCAGTGATTTTGGAGTCCAGAAAAATAAAGTCTGTTTCCACTGTTTCCCCATCTGTTTCCCATGAAGTGATGGGACCTGATGCCATGATCTTAGTTTTCTGAATATTGAGCTTTAAGCCAACTTTTTCACTCTCCTTTTTCACTTTCATCAACAGGCTTTTTAGTTCCTCTTCACTTTTCTGCCATAAGGGTGGTGTCATCTGCATATCTCAGGTTATTGATGTTTCTCCCAGCAATCTTGATTGCAGCTTGTGCTTCTTCCAGCCCACTGTTTCTCATGATGTACTCTGCATAGAAGTTAAATAAGCAGGGTGACAATATACAGCCTTGACATACTCCTCTTCCTATTTAGAACCAGTCTGTTGTTCCATGTCCAGTTCTAACTGTTGCTTCCTTACCTGAATATAGGTTTCTCAAGAGGCAGGTAAGGTGGTCTGGTATTCCCATCTCTTTCAGAATTTTCCACAGTTTCTTGTGATCCACACAGTCAAAGGCTTTGGCATAGTCAATAAAGCAGAAATAGATGTTTTTCTGTAACTCTCTTGTTTTTTCAATGATCCTGAAGATGTTGGCAATTTGAATCAGTACTTGAGTGCAATCTCAAAAACGATAGAATGATCTCAGTTCGTTTCTAAGGCAAACCATTCAGTATCACAGTAATGCAAATCTATGTCCCTACCACTAATGATGAAGAAGCTGAAGCTGACCAGTTCTATGAAGACCTACAAAACTTTCTAGAACTAACACTAAAAAGATGTCCTTTTCATCATAGGGGACTGGAATACAAAAGTAGGAAGTCAAGAGATACCTGGAGTAACAGACAAGTTTGGCCTTGGAGTACAAAATGAAGCAGGGCAAAGGCTAACAGAGTTTTACCAAGAGAATGCATTGGTCATAGCAAAACACCCTCTTCCAACAACACAGGAGAAAACTGTACACATGGACATTACCAGATAGTCAAAATCGAAATCAGATTGATTATATTCTTTGCAGCCAAAGATGGAGAAACTCTATATAGTCAGTAAAAACAAGGTCTGGAGCTGACTATGGCTCAGATCATTAGCTTCTTACTGCAAAATTCAGACTTAAATTGAAGAATGTAGGGAAAACCACTAGGCCATTCAGGTATGACCTAAATAAAATCCCTTACAATTATACAATGGAAATGACAAATAGATTCACGGGATTAGATCTGATAGAGTGCCTGAAGAACTATGGACAGAGGTTTGTGACATTGTACAGGAGGCTGTGATCAAAACCATCCTCAAGAAAAAGAAAGGCAAAATGGTTATCTAAGGAGGCCTTACAAATAGCTGAGAAAAGAAGAGAAGCAAAAGGCAAAGGAGAAAAGGAAAGATAAACCCATCTGAATGCAGAATTCCAAAGAATAGCATGAAAAGATAAGAAAGCCTTCATAAGTGAACAATGTAAAGACATAGAATAAAACAATATAATAGAAAAGACTAGACATCTATTCAAGAAAATTAGAGATACCAAGGAAACATTTCAGGCAAAGATGGGCACAATAAAGGACAGAAATATTACGGACCTAACAGAAGCAGAAGATATTAAGAAGAAATGCCAAGAACACACAGAAGAACTTTACAAAAAAGGTCTTAATAATCTAGATAACCACTATGGTATGATCACTCAACTAGAGCCAGACATCCTGGAGTGTGAAGTCAACTGGGCCTCAGGAAACTACTACAAACAAAACTAGTGGAGGTGATGGAATTCCAGCTGAGCTATTTCAAGTCCTAAAAGATGATGCTGTTTAAGTACAGCACTCAATACGCCAGCAAATTTGGAAAACTCAGCAGTGGCCACAGGACTGGAAAAGGTCAGTTTTTATTCCAATCCCAAAGAAAGGCAATGCCAAAGAATGTTCAAACTACATCAAAATTGTATTCATTTCACATGCTCAAGTGCAAGGTTATGCTTAAAATCCTTCAAGCTAGGCTTCAGAAGTACTTGAATTGAGAACTTCCAGATGTACAAGTTAGATTTATAAAAGGCAGAGGAACCAAAGATCAAATTGCCAGCATCTGTTGTTCCATAGAAAAAGCAAGAGAATTCCAGAAAAACATCTACTTCTGCTTCATTGACTACACTAAAGCCTTTGACTATGTGGATCACAACAAACTGTGGAGAATTCTTAAAGAGATGGGAATACCAGACCACCTTACCTGCCTCCTGAGAAGTCTGTATGCAGGTCAAGAAGTAACAGTTAGAACCAGACATGGGACAACAGACTGGTTCCAAATTGGGAAAGGAGTACATCAAAACTGTATATTGTCACCCTGCTTATTTAACTTTTATGCAGAGTACATCATGAGAAACGCTGGGCTGGAAAGAACAAGCTGGAAGAAGCACAGGCTGGAATCCTGGGAGAAATATCAATAACCTCAGACATGCAGATGACACCATCCTAATGGCAGAAATCAAAGAGGAACAAAAGAGCCTCTTGATGCAGGTGAAAGAGGAGAGTGAAAAAACTGGCTTAAAACTCAACATTCAAAAAATGAAGATTATGGCATTTGATCCCATCACTTCGTGGCAGATAGATAGAGAAAATTTGGAAACAGTGACAGACTTTATCTTCTTGGGCTCCAAAATCACTGCAGATGGTGACTGCAGCCATGAAATTAGAAGACGCTTCTTGGGAGGAAAGCTGTGACAAACCTAGACAGCATATAAAAAAGGAGAGACGTCACTTAACCTACAAAGGTCCATATAGTCAAAGCTATGGTTTTTCCAGTAGTCATCTGTGGTTGTGAGAGTTGGACCATAAAGAAAACTGAGTGCCAAAAAATTGCTGCTTTCAAACTGTGGTGCTGGAGAAGACTCTTGAGAGTCCCTTGGACAGCAAGGAGATCAAACCAGTCAATAAAGGAAATCAACCCTGAATATTTCATTGGAAGGACTGAGGCTGAAGCTGAAGCTCCAATATTTTGGCCACCTGATGTGAAGAGCTGACCCATTGGAAAAGACCCTGATGCTGGGAAAGATTGAAGGCAGGAGGAGAAGGTGGCAACAGAGGATGCGATAGTTGGATCACCGACTCGATGGACATGAGTTTGAGCAAACTCCAAGAGGTAGTAAAGGACAGGGAAGCCTGGTGTGCTCAGTCGTTGGGGTTGCAAACAGCTGGACATGACTGAGCAACTGAACAACAACAGCATTCACTCTTTTTGGCATGAATGACAATGTTTTGTCAAATGCATAAAGTCAAAATACAGTTCCATCACCCTCATCTCCTTTTGTAATCAAACTTTTCCTCCACTTCCAATCTTGAGCAGCCTCTGATCTCCTCTGTGTCTATAGTTTTGTCTTTTCTCAATGTCATATATATACAGCCTTGTAGTCTTTGGGTCTGGCTTCTTTTAGTTAGCTTAATGCAGTTGGGAAGTCTTCCTGTTGTTTGGTGCATCAGTGGTTTATACCTGCTCCAATATTCTTGCCTGGAGAAGTCCATGGACAAAGGAGCCTGGTGGGCTATAGTCCATGGGCTCACAAAGAGTCGGACACGACTGAGTGACTAATACCCACACCCCGTAATGTGTGAGAGTTCCAGTTGACTCCCTTCCAAACATTTCTGTTGTCTCTTTTGTTTTAGTTTTTTATTTTAATCACCCAAATAGATGGGTAGTGGTGTCTCTATGTGTATGTCTGTGTGTTTTGATTGATTTGACTGTGTTGAGTCTTAGTTGTAGCACGAGGGATCTTCCATCTTTGTTGCAGTGTGTGGGATCTTGTTCCATTAAACTTGGGCCCCCTGCATTGGGAGTGTAGAGTCTTAGCCACTGGACCACCAGGGAAGTCCTTTCCGCTCTTCTGTTATTGTCGTTCAAACCAACTTTTCTCCAAACTTTGAGAAAGGAATTTGTGTACATGTAACTACAGCCTATGGTTTAGCTCTTCTGTGGACCTTATAATTATGATAATAAGCAGGTATTTTTTCAGAGCTTGGTATACCATGTTAGCTAAGTACTCTGACACTTTAATAAGCAGTATTAAATACAAATTAATGTGAAAAGGAACTTCTCACATACTCTTCTACAATTATAGCTCTAAAATCACTGGACTTAGATGATTATCTGTGTTCATGTGAGGAAACAGTCTTCTGTAGAAACAGAAGTTTTGAGAACATAGTCTATTGAGTACTGCAGTACTTGTTTACTATGGATGGAGCTAATGTTTGAAACCACCAAAATTGTTTTAAAGTAGAGGTTAAATCTGCTATTGCATTAACATTTATCCTATCCTCCATTAATAAAAATGGAGCTCTTTAAGGCTCTTACTATACTTTACTTTCAGGATTCTGAAATTGCTTTATTGTTCAGTACTGTATCTGACCAGATATTTACTCCAGATGTTTCCCATGTTCATGTAAATCTCCTGAATTAATTCCATTTAATATACAACTATGTTCCTGAACATTTGGTGAGCACTTAACCACAATACCAGGTATTGTGTGAATATATTGCCTAATCATTCACAACAACCCTCTAAGGTGGATACTGCTTTATAGATGAGACTTTTGAGCCCCTGAGAGGTTAAATAATTTGCCCAAAGAACTCAGCCAGTAAGTGTCAGGGCCAGGATTTGAACACAGGCTGCCTTACTCCATCTGAAGTCTACACTTTTAATGACACTCTGCTATGTGGTGAACATTGTAAGGAATTTCATATCACCAAAACACTGTTTATCTGCTAAAGAAATGTAAGTTTCCTACCTTATAATGAGATTTTTTTTTCTTTCAGAAATAGTAGTATTTTGATTAAAAAAAAAAAGATTCATTAACATCCCTTTAAAACATTAGTTTTATACATTTGACTATAGTCAGTTTTCTCTTTTACATGATAAACAGATAGTAAGAGCTACTCTACCCTGTTGGGCTTCCCTGGTGGCTCAGACCATAAAGAATCTGCCTGCAGTACAGGAGACCCAGATTCAGTTCCTGGGTTGGAAGAGCCCCTGGAGAAGGAAATGGCTACCCTCTCCAGTATTCTTGCCTGAAGAATTCCATGGACAGAAGAGCCTGGCAGGCTACAGTCTATGGGGTCGCAAAGAGGCAGATGCCACTGAGCGACTGACACTTTGACTATTACTGAAAACACATCAAGTGTAAAGAACTGTCTGTCTTTGCCCAGAAAAAAAAAAAAAAAGTATATAATAAAAATCTGTAAAGGTTATAAGATATAAGTAGAAGGTAAGAAATTTAAAATAATCAGTATAGGCTGAAAATACAAACATCAAAGCCGGGGGTCACCCTTCCCCACAAAGAAACAGATTACCTGAAGGTTTGATTCTTAGAATGCTTTGTCATTTGTAAATATTAATCTGAAGGAGTTCTAGTGAATGTCTTCAAAGGGTAAATTGATTCTATTATATTTATCAATAATTTAACATACGTGTCTGTAACATCAGTTCAGTTCAGTTCAGTCACTCAGTTGTGTCCCGACTCTTTGTGACCCCATGAATTGCAGCACACCAGGCCTCCCTGTCCATCACCAACTCCCAGAGTTCACCCGAACTCACGTCCATCGAGTCGGTGATGCCATCCAGCCATCTCATCCTCTGTTGTCCCCTTCTCCTCCTGTCCCCAATCCCTCCCAGCATAAGAGTCTTTTCCAATGAGTCAACTCTTGGCATGAGGTGGCCAGAGTACTGGAGTTTCAGCTTTAGCATCATTGCTTCCAGAGAACACCGTAACATAGGAAGGCTATATACCATACTGGTGGAGTTATTGGAAGGATTCCTGTATGAGTTTCTAGGGAGAGAATTAAGCCCATAATGATTTGCTGATCACTCTGTTAGTGGCATGAGAAATATATGTCTGATGAGCAATATCCAGTGATAATACTGGGTTTATATACTTTGCAGTGGGGAATGACATGGAACATGTCTCAGTTATTCATTAGCAGCCAGTGCCCTGTGTGAAATAGACACAACAGTAACCACCTGAAAGTTCTTTCAAAAATGAGTAACATATGTACACAAATTTTAATTAAATAGCTGGTGTTAAAATTTTTTATTTTATTTTAGTATAGTTGATTTACAATGGGATATTCATTTCTACTGTATAGCAAAGTGACTCAGTTATAATACGTATATTATTTTTCATATTCTTTTCCATTATGGTTTATCACAGGATATCGACTGTATAGTTAGTTCCCTGTGCTATGCAGTAGGCCCTTGTTTCTCCATCCTATCATAATTTGCATCTAATAATCCCACACTCCCAATCTACCCCTCCTCCGCTCTGCCCTTGGCAGTGAGAAGCCTTCTCTATGTGTGTGAGTCTGCTTCTGTTTCACAGATAAGTTCATTTGTGTCAGATTTTAAATCCCACATGGAAGTGATGTCATATGGCATTTGTCTTTCTCTTTCTGATTCACTTCACTTAGTATAGTCTCTAGGTCCATCCATCTTGCTGCAAATGGCATTATTTCACTCTTTTGTATGGCTGAGTAGTGTTCCATTTTATATATGCACCACATCTTGTTTATCCATTCATCTGTCAGTGGCCATTTATGTTGTTTCCATATCTTGACTATTGTAAATAGTAAATAGCTGGTTTTTGAGATCTCAGGTTTTGCTGGGTTGAGTTTCATGTCCTCCAGTAGAAAGGGTGGATGTGTTAATACTGAATATCCAGATCCCATTACTAAAGTGTTCATGTACTAACAAGTCATGGGATTATCACTCACTTTAAAAAGCTTTTTTGTTTTGTTTTGGCTAATGCTTGCAAATAAAGCCAATAATGCCTACCATTCATTGTATATAATCCAGTAAATATTTTATGTTTTTATATATAAATTAAATTCCACTCAAGTATAAGTATTCGGATCTTGTATGGAAAGCTTCAATCAACAGCACACTTATTTCAAGTTATATAATATGTATATATATATAAAATAATGTTCCCCACATTTATTTGCCACAGTTTTATTTATACATAAAATTAAGTGTTAGTTCTTTCAAAGTCATAACATCAGGAAATTATATACTTATATCAGTGAATGCTCACAAAATGTTAGAACTCTTTCTTTAATTTACTTCCACAGTATGAGATGAAAATCATCAGTGGCAGCAGAGTTTTCCTTGAAAGCAGTTTAGGTTTGGAGAAATACAGTTTATTCAACGCCAGTCTGTTTAATAACATAGCTGACCCATTTATTCAGTATTATTTTAGATCAGAAGCTGGTATATTAGAAAGTAGGAGTTTTATTGTGACTCATAAACTTGACTCCAAAGGCTATGCTAAGAGTTCCAAAATGATTTAGATAAAGAAAGCGTTGTTAGGGTAAGATATAGAAGGTTCTTATACTCATCTAAATTGAACAATTCTGATATAGGTGTACCTTATTATTAAGGGATGTGAAAGTTGGACCATAAAAAAGACTGAGTGCCAAAGAATTGATTCTTTTGAATTGTGGTACTGGAGAAGACTCTTGAGAGTCCCTTGGACTGCAAGGAGATCAAACCAGTCAGGCCTAAAGGAAATCAACCCTGAATATTCATTGGAAAGACTGATAACTAAAGTTGACGCTCCAGTACTTTGGCCACCTGATGTGAAACACCGACTTATTGGAAAAGACCCTGATGATGGGAAAGACTGAAGGCAAAAGGAGAAGAGGGCGGCGGAAGATGAGGTGGTTAGATGGCATCACTGACTCAATGCACATGAACTTTAACAAACTCCAGGAGATAGTGAGGACAGGAAAGCCTGGCATGTTGCAGTCTAAGGGTTGCAAAGAGTCAGACACGACTTAGTGCCTAAACAACAGTGAAGGGAAATAATGTTGGTCATCCTTTGAAAGTTGTAATTGGCTTGACATTTAGTTTCAGAGCTATGGTTACCCCAAAAGTAATTGCCTTTAAAAATTATTATACAACTGTTCACAAATAATAGTATGACTAATACCCTTTAATGAGGTGTTAACTCACCTTTGTACCTCAGCTCACTTTAGCATAACCTTTCACCTAATTTAGCACATACATCTGTTACCTATTAAGTCTGGATTTATAAAGAAGCATGTGCACAATTATCTTGAAAGTGAAAGTTTCTTAATCACATCCGATTCTTTGTGACCCCATGGACTGTATGTCGCCCACCAGGCTTCTCTGTCCAAGGAATTTTCCAGGCAAGAATACTGGAGTGAATAGCCATTTCTTTCTTCAAGGGCAACTCAGGGATCAAACCTATATCTCCTGCATTGCAGGCAGATTCTGTACCATCTGAGCCACCAGGGAAGCCATTCTAAAATATAAGACTAAAAGATTGTATTTTATTTCCATTAAAAAAAATCTTTTTGCATTGGAAGGAATTAATTGCCTAACTTTCGAAATGAAATGTCACATTAAAAAATTACGGAAGTGTGAAGGCCATTTTTTTTTTGCCTTCAAAATCTATTTCTTGAGTATATATTCAATTTATGGCCTTATATTGATTGTTAGAGTTCATAGATCTACAATATAGCTTCTGCCTTCAAGAATTCACAGCCGATGGAAAATGAATAAATTAACAGTCGGTGACAACAGGGTTTGGCAAACTTTTTCTAAAAGGGCCAAATAGTAAATATTTTAGGCTTTGTGGGCCATATGGTTTCTGTTGCAGTTACTCAGCTCTGCTGTCATAGCATGAGAGCAGCTATAGACAATCTGTGAACAAATGAGCATGGCTGCATTCCAGTGCAAATTTTATTTACAAAACTAGACATGAACCCTTGTCCTGTAGTTTGCTGCTGTCTGAATTGTAGTATAGTGATATAAAACTTACGGTTGACACACACCAGTCTGCTGGATATGCGTGAGCAGAAGAGGACACACAAAATGTCAAGGAGGGAGGAGCTTACAAGCTGAGTCTTGAAAGACAGGCTGTTATCCAGGAGAAGTAGCATGGAAGGCCCATGGATTCATGAACTGCAGAGACTAAACAAAGGCAGAGATGAGAGCTCATTTTGTTAAATATTTAGTGGGGATCTTTTAAAAAGGCATTCAAACCCTTTCCAATAGCATCTTTCTAAGTAGTATTGAAAATTGTAGGTACCAAAATTCTATGACTTACTTCACATGTGTAGTGTCTTTACATTTATAAATATGAAGAATTGGTTTTGTATATTAAAATGGAAGCATACCAAAAATTGCCTTGTCTTTAGAGAAAGTCAAGTGTGTTACTTTGTTTATTTTTCTTTCTCAAGGCCATGCTAATTATTTGGCAGTGTATAATAGTTCATTGATTTTTCACAAACCAAACACCCTTGTGTTAGCATGAGGCCACAGTTAAATTGTCCAACAGTACCAATCAAAATTCTTAGACTTCTTCTCTCATAAACTTAATTATTTTTCATCTCTGAGCTTTCAGTCAGTTCTCTGGCTTAAAATCCTTATTGCTAACAATAATTTTGCTTGTGTGAAGAACAGCGTGGGCATACTCTGCCCACCTTTTCCTCCTAGACCTGTCTAGAGTTTGATTCTCTTTAATTGATCACTGCAGTGTAGGCTTCTAATTTCCAGGAAATGCCTCTTATTCCAAAATCATCTATTTCTTCATCTGAAAGTCTCTCTTTACCTCCAGCAGTGCTTCCAAACTCAATGTAGCAACTCAGTGGATCTTGGGATCTTAGTAAGTTGGGCTTGTGACTGGCATTTAAGAGGAGCACAAGGGAAGGACAAAGACTAGGAAATTTTTTTTGTGTTGTAACCACTGTAAAGTTGCAAAGAGTCATACAACAACATCAGATAAAAACAAAACAAGGCTGTCTCCTCTCGACCACTTGTACTTAACATTGTACTTGGAGTCCTAGCCAGATGCTAGTTTGCAGTAAGGCCAGAAACAGAAAGATAAGGCATAAAGATTGGCAAGAAGTAAAACTATCTATTTGCAGATGACATGATCACCTATGTAAAAATGGTTAAAAATTTGAAACCTCATAGTATCAAATGTTGACAATGGTATGGAGCAACTAGTACTTTCAGACATTGCTATTGGATATGTAAACTGGTACAACCACTTTGGAAAACAATCTGAGAGTTTTATCTTATGTTGTTATGTTTAGTCACTTGAGTCGTGTCCAACTCTGTGACCCTATGGACTGTAGCCCACCAGGCTCCTTTGTCCGTGGAATTTTCCAGGAAAGAATACTGGAATGGGCTGCCATTTCCTCCTCCAGGGGATCTTCCCGACCCAGGAATCAAATCCGTGTCTCTTATGTCTCCTGCACTGGCAGGTGGGCTCTTTACCACTAGTACCACCTGGGAAGCCCATTTTCTTTTATAAACATACATATACCCAAAAGTTCTGATCCTAGATATTTACCCAAGGGAAAAGAAAATTTACATCCACAGAAAGATTTCTATCTGGACTTCTCTGGTGGTCCATTGGTTAAGCATCCACCTGCCAATGCAAGGGACATGGCTTTGATCCCTGGTCTGGGAAGATGCCACATGCCGCAGGGCAGCTAAGCCCATATGCCATAGCTACTGAGCCCACGCTCTAGAGCCCGTGCACCATAACTACTGAAGCCCGGGTACCTTGATCCACAACAAGAGAAGCCCCTGCACCACAGCTAGAGAGTAACCCCTGCTTGCTGCTACTAGAGAAAGCCCACTTGCAGCAGTGAAGACCCAGCGCAGCCTAAAAATAATACAAATACATTTCTTAAAAAAGAGAAAGACTTGTACCTGAATGCTCGTAGCGACTTTATAATGGACCAGTGTTGGAAATTACCTAAATGTCCATCAATAGCTGAATGGATAAATAAGTTGTGATATGTCTATACAGTGGGACATTATTCAGCAAAAAGGAGGACCAAACTACAGATACATGCAGAGCTTAGATAAATCTCAAAATATTTTGCTGATCAAAAGAATCCTTATGCAAAAGAATACATATTGCGTGACTCCATTTATATGAAATCCTAGAACAGGGAAAATTCAGGGGACAAAAAGCACATTCAGCACTTGCTTGGGACCAGGACTGACATATTGACTCCAGGGGAGCACAGGAGAATTGTTCTGGTATTTTTTAGTACTGTTCCAAAACTTGATGGTAGTTTAACTAGAGTTTTTACATTTGTGAATTAAATAAATTCACACACCTTAATAAAGTGTGCTTTAAAAAAAGATTGAAACATTTAAAAGCAAATAAACGAAAAAAAAGCAAACAATGAAATCACTATTCAGAAAAAAATCTTAAGGCTAAAAAATTACTTTGGGAAGATGCAGAAGTTCTGGAGATGGATAATGGTTGTAGAACAATGTGTCTACTTAAAGCCACAGAATCATATGATTAAAAATGGTTAAAATGATAAGTAAATTTTATGTAATGTATATTTTACATTTTTAAAAAGGTTAAAGGAAAAAGCTGTGTAAACAAAAATCTTTAAAGAATTAGAAAAATGTATTTTTGTTATCTTAAGATGGCTTGTGCTTCTCAATAATGACTTTTAAAGAATTAGCTAAGCTAAGCTAAGTCACTTCAGTCGTGTCCAACTCTGTGCGACCCCATAGACGGCAGCCCACCAGTCTCCCCCGTCCCTGGGATTCTCCAGGCAAGAACACTGGAGTGGGTTGCCATTTCCTTCTCCAGTGCATGAAAGTGAAAGTGAAGTTGCTCAGTCGTGTCCGACTCTTCAGGACCCCATGGACTGCAGCCTACCAGGCTCCTCCGTCCAAGGGATTTTCCAGGCAAGAGTACTGGAATGGGGTTCCATTGCCTTCTCCTTTAAAAAATTAAGGCAGGGTCTAAAATATTACAGCAGGCTTCTGTGATTTCTTTAGTCAAAGGTTAAATGCTTAATCTAATTATAAATGATAAATATGTTTAGTATTTTGGCCTGTATTTATAAAACCAGCAAAGATAAGAATTCTTGAAGTGTTCATGCTTTGAGTGTCAGATATTTGAGTATAAACTAGTAGTATTAGTATTGCCTAGCCAGGTGTCATTTCCTGTAATTCAGAGTAACCCAACAATTGTATTTTTAGAACTGAATTTAGACTGAAGGAAATGTCTCATTTAAACTGCTCTGCCCTTTGGTTTGTAACTGGTGATTGTCCCCTGATATTTTTTAAAGCTAAAGTGTTTTATACTCAATTTGCTCTTTATTTGCAATTTTTGTATCAACCTAAGAATTGACTCATTGGAAAAGACTCTGATGCTGGGAGGGATTGGGGGCGGGAGGAGAAGAGGATGACAGAGGATGAGATGGCTGGATGGCATCACCACTCGATGGACATGAGTTTGGGTGAACTCCGGGAGTTGGTGATGGACAGGGAGGCCTGGCTTGCTGCAATTCATGGGGTCTCAAAGAGTCGGATACGACTGGGCAACTGAACTGAACTGAACTGAAGTATAAAAATAGATGAATTGTTTTCATTGTTATTGTTCTTCGTTTGCCTGTTTTCATCAGAATAAATCTTTCTGTGGTTTCTGGTGAGACTGGTGTGAATCTCTAGACAGAAGAGAGGATTGGAAGATGATATCCCTTGGGAAAATGACTGCTTTCTTGCATAGTGATTTGCTTCCAGTTCCTAGGTTTTGAGAATAATAGGCAGTTTAAAACTGCCTGCCAAAAGCAGAAGAGCTTTGGGAATTTTTTTCATCATGAACTTTAAGGGAGTTTATGACTTGCTAGATTACAATATAGGAAGTGAATGTCTTTGCAGGAAAATCTGTAGAGCTCAAAGTATAAAAGAACAGAAACCTCTACATAAGATGCTTTAAGGGAGTAAACATGTTACCTCTTTATGGTTCATTCTGCTCTAGGGAAGCACCACCAAGCGAGTCAAACACAGAATGTGATTGCATCAGACAAAGCAGCGGTAATACCGGTTGCCCATGAACATGAGCACAGCCATGACCACACACAGCTGCATGCCTACATTGGCGTTTCCCTCGTACTGGGCTTTGTTTTCATGTTGTTGGTGGACCAGATTGGCAGCTCCCATGTGCATTCAACTGACGGTAAGTGGCCCCAAGGTTTTCTGGGCAGTCCAAAAAATTTGCATTTTAGGTGATCATAAATGATTGAATGATTCAGTATGTATCAATGGCCATACTTAGTACTAAAACTCTTGTCTTAGGTTCTGGTGAACATGTTATCATTTGAGGAAGCTAGTGGGTTGTGACATGTGGCACAAGAGAGTGTTTATTAGGTTACTACCCTGGTTATCTTAAAGCTGTTTCATTTGATGGAGGTCTAGGGCAGAAATTCTTAACCCTTTTTGTGCTGTGGAGCCTTTAAGCAGTCTAAAGCCTGTGGACCTTTCATTGGGATAAATAATGTTTTTAAATGCATAAAGCATAGTACATAGGACTACAGAGAAAATCAATTTTATTGAAATATAGTTACTAAAACATTAAAAACAAGTTTGTGATATAGGATGTCTTCTTTATCAATGTATTAAATAATGATATAATATATTTAAATTATAAGCAAGTTAGAGTTAAATTTAATTGTTTAGGACATTAGTATAACAGCTATTGTTGAGTAGCTTAACTAAGGACATTAAATTCTGAGATGGGCTTTAACAGGCAACAGATTGTCAAGTTGAACATCCAGTTGATTTGGGTTTTTGTTTTGATGGTTATTAGTGTATAAAAGCTTGATTCACAAAGATACTTTATTACAGATACACTTAAACACATTTGTAGCTTGCTTTCCAGGAAAAGATAAACTTCTTTCAAGGACAACTAGAGTTCTCCAAGACTTTTAAAATCAATTCCAGTCATAGTAACTTTTTTGTCTTGAGATCAATGAATTCATCTTTGGTTAAATCAACATCTTTGATGTGGTTTATATTAAATAAAAAAGGATTCTGAGCCATGATACACCTTTGATACCATTGTGATACAAATAAATTCAAAAGGGTTATAATAAACATGAGAATTTATAGATATTTCTTTTCAAATAGAGAATTTTACAGATAGAAACTACTAGAAAACATAGATATCTTGGTCCTCGATGAGAGATCCCATGACTTCTACTGTTTGGTGGCTAAATGACTGTTAGGTACAGAGTTGCCTCATAGTTACCCAGCTCCATCATGTGAGCATTTACAGACAGGAAGACTGTGAATCAAGCAGTGTGACAGAACTTCGCAGTTGAGTTCAGTCGCTCATTCGTGTCTGACTCTTTTGTGACCCCGTGGACTGAAGCACGCCAGGCTTCCCTGTCCATCACCAGCTCCTGGAGTGTGCTCAGACTCATGTCCTTTGATCAGTGATGCCATCCAAACATCTTATCCTCTGTCATCTCCTCCTCCTGCCTTCCATCTTTCCCAGCTTCAGGGACTTTTCCAATGAGTCAGTTCTTCACATAAGGTGGCCAGAGTATTGGCGCTTCAGCATCAGTCCTTCCAATGAATATTCAGGACTGATTTCTTTTAGGATTGACTGGTTTGATCTCCTTGCAGTCCAAGGGACTCTCAAGAGTCTTTTCACAGTTCAAAAGCATTAATTCTTCCATGCTCAGCCTTCTCTATATCTGACAACCATACATTACTCCAGGAAAAATTATAGCTTTGACTAGACAGACCTTTGTTGGCAAAGTAACGTAGCTTTTTAATATGCTATTTAGGTTTGTCATAGCTTTTCTTTTTGCTCTTTTCTTCTAAGGAGCAAGCATCTTTTAATTTCATGGCTGCAGTCACCATCTGCAGTGATTTTGGAGCCCAAGAAAATAAAGTCTGTCATGGTTTTCATTGTTTCCCCATCTATTTACCATGAAGTGATGGGACCAGATGCCATGATCTTAGTTTTTTGAATGTTGAGTTTTAAGCCAGCTTTTTCACTCTCCTCTTTGACTTTCACTCTCCTCAAGAGACTCTTTAGTTCCTCTTCACTTTCTGCCACAAGGGTGGTAGCATCTGCATTCTGTAAGCAGTACTTCTATAAGCCCTTAATTTAAAGTAGTGATGAGTGAAAGTGATAATAAGGTATCTTAGGATAACTGTAAAATAATATAAAATTATCTGAATTCTATTGGTAAAGGTAGTACTAATATTACTTGTGGATTATTGTCTATATTTATGACAAAAGGAAATGCTAAAGTTCAGTTAAAGGTTAGTAAACATAAAAATGCACTTTTTTTTTCAATTTAAGATCACAAACACCAGCTGCATTCTCCCTGTGTTCTCCTATTAGACCTCAGGTTAACAATCCTTGATCTACAAAAAAAAAAAAAACTGTGGAAAAGCTGGCAAAAGACATGAACAAATAGTTTATGAAAAGATGTAAAAATAGTCTTTAAATACATGAAAAGATGTCCCCTGCGTTTAAAATAAGAAGAATGCAAATCAAAGTTCCATTGAGATGCCATTTCTCACCTCTCAGATAGTCACAAATTCAAAACCTTGACAACATATATTCTATTGGCAAAGCTGTGATGATACAGGCACTCTCATCTGTTGCTGTGGATGTTCGTAGTGGTACAGTCCCTGTGCAGGGGAGTTTACCTTTCAAGTCAGAAATCCTACTTCTAGGAATCTGCTCTGGTAATTCAGCTCCAGTGTGAAGATGCATATGCACAGTGATCAGTGCGGCATTGTTTGTCACTGTAAAACCACTTCAGTGTCCAGTCACACAGACCAACTGAGTGAAGTGTTGTGTGTCTGTGTAACTGAGTTCTCTGTAGCAAAAAATAATATAAGGAATCCAATCTCTGTCAACCAAGAGGGAGAAATTTCCAGGAAATACTGTTAAGTGAGGGGTAAAAAAAATAAACTACCATCTGTCATGTATTTGTGTAAGAAAGAAGGAGAAACAAAGAAACATGTATATATTTGCTTATCTTTACAAAAAAGAAACATACAGATCAACTAGAAACCAAAGTTGATTACTTATAGGAGTGAGGGCAATTGTGGGATAGGGTAGAAGGGTTTTAAGAGAGGGCATGACACTTCCCTGGGCATGCCTTTTCGATACACTTTATCTTTTGGAAATATGTTAATGTTTTCCATATTCAAAATATAAAATGAAGTCAACAAGGGTTGGGGAGCTAACTGAAACAGATGAACTATACATCAAATGAATGACACAATCACACTGAAAGGGATTTAAAAAAATAAATTCAGGTAACTCATGAATATAGTTATTTGGCGATATACCTTTAGTAGTGGGTAGAGTTGGGCACCCCACTCCAGTACTCTTGCCTGGAAAATCCCATGGATGGAGGGGCCTGGTAGGCTGCATTCCATGGGGTCGCTAGGAGTCGAATACGACTAAGCGACTTCACTTTCACTTTCCACTTTCATGCATTGGAGAAGGAAATGGCAACCCACTCCAGTGTTCTTGCCTGAAGAATCCCAGGGACAGGGAACCTGGTGGGCTGCTGTCTATGGGGTCGCACAGAGTCGGATACGACTGAAGCGACTTAGCAGCAGCAGCAGAGTTGGGCAAGAAGTATAAACAATACTGAACTCTTTTTAGTAGGGTTTGTCTTTTCTAATGGTGTGGACAAAAGTTCTGGAACTATTTCAGATATGTTACAAGGTTGAGTAAATGAGTAGCTGTGTTGCTGTTGGTGAAACCAGAGTCCTCACTGAGGAAGAAGGGACGTGCAAACAGGGAATGAGGGAAAGCAAGAAAGAACCCCTGCAGGGGTGGACTGGAACTGGAGCTATTGGAATCATGATTTTGAAAACTTGTGTGTGTATGTGTACATATATACATGTGTGTTTACATATACATGGGTGTATGTCATAGCTGTGTGTGTAGAGAGGGCCTGGAAGTAAAGACACCCCACTGGCAAGGAGCATATCAGGGCTCTTCAAAGAAAGGACTGATTCTAGGATGAGGCAGGGTAAGGATAAAATGAGCTTGAAATATCTAGTGCTCAAAATATATATGAAGAAAAAAGATGGGATCGTCGTCACAGGATATAGGAACCAGCTTGAAGGGGCTTCCATTGGCCAGATCTTGGACAGTTTGTCCACTGAGATGATTAAGAACAGCAATAAAGCATAAACCATTAAAAAAAAAAAATGGGAGTCAATGCGCACATTCACAAGAGAGAAAGATAAAAGAGAGGGGGGCATTTGCTTCCAGCAGAACGCTAAATACTGGTAAACATGGAAGCAGTTGGAATCGGGCATTTTTGCAACCTTTCTAGTAAAAATTGGCTCAGGCCAGAATCGTTGATGAATGTTAGATCTAGGGGATATGTTTTGATTTGCTTATTAGTTGCAAAGGGGGAAAAAAGTAACTAAATGGAGAAATCAGACAATTCCTTGATCAGATGATCAAGATTAATGTTACTGGTATTCTGCTTCAGTGTGTACAGAAAGTTCCTTTTAGATCAACCTCCCTGCAGGTAACTATAAACTTTAGACAGAGTTTTGAAAACCCACTGTCTGAAGACACTAGAGAATCACCTAAAGGAGGCAAATTCTGGAAGGGAGTCTGCACTGGGAACCAATTTTTACAGCTTTTAGTTCCTGTTTCTGCTTTTATCAGTCAGTGCCTATGGGGTAGCGAACTGATAGAAGAGTCTTTCTGGCCTAAGGAGGACAGAGTTCAAGGGAACTACAGTCACTGCACAGTGAGAGGAGAAGCTTAGAAAGGAGACAGACAAAGTCAGCCCTAAATTCTGTGTATAAACTAGCCAAGTCTCTGGCTAAGCCCTGAACCGTGCTTTCTTGGGCAGGCTCCAGGCAGGTCCGCTAAGGATGAAAGAACTAAACTGAGACTTAGGCAGCTGCCCAGAAGACAGAATTTGCAGTTTGAGCCAAATCAAATTACTCTAAAGCAAAGCAAAAAAGAAATCAACATTCTTTGGAGGAATGTAATAGAATCCATAGTATCCACAAGATAATGTTTACAGTGTCCAAGATGTAGTCCAAAATTCACACCACCAGTGAACAGCAGGTGTACATCCTATGCATCTGGATGTGATAGTCTGAGAAGCGTCACCTATGTAGTATTCCATCCAAGAATGCTTTTCCTAAGGACACATCAGACAGATCCAAAAGTAAGGACCACTCTGTTAAAAAACAAAGGTGCAGAGAGGGTAATGTATTCTTCAGAAATATCAATGTCACCGAAGTCAAAGGCAGAGAAAATATTTCAGATTAAAGGAGACTAAAGAGATAGTTACAGCCAAGTGTAACATGCAATCTTAGACTGGATTCTTCCTGGGAAAGGAAAAATGCTCTGAAAGTCATTCTTGGGCAGTTGACAAAAGTAAAATATGCAAGAGAGTAGAAAAAAAATCTCAATGGTATTTACTGAATTTGATAACTTTACTGTGATTATGTAAGAAAATGTACTTTCCCATCAGAAATACACACTGAAGGATCTAAGGGTGAAGAGTTAACGAGCAGTATACTCTTAAATGGTATATTCCAGGAAGGGAAATGTATGTGTGTAGTGTGGAGAGAGAACAAGAGAGCCTCAGTATAGATGATAAGGCAAATATGGCAAAATGTTGGACAGGGTGTTAAAGAAACTGGTTTAACTGGACTGGACAGTGAGAAATACAATGCATCAGTTGATATAGAGCTCAAGAACCTACTTAATAGAGCAGTTTGGACTGAATTTGTAAAGTAGCAGATTCTTAACTTGTTAACTAACCCCTCAAAAGAGTGGTGAGTTAGGAAGATGATTCTGACAATGATGTGTCTGATGAATTTGGTTAGGGAGAAATGAGAGTAAGAGGAGACATCCAGATCTACTGCTAGTTTAGGGGTTGGAGAAGGAAGGGGTTGTTTGGGTTGATGGAAATTTAGGTTGGGATGGTGGCAGTAAAATGGAGAAAGGCAAATGTAACAGACATTTTGATGTTGGAATAAAGTTGCAGGAGGCTGAGGGAGGGGCAGGGGGAGCAATGACAATGAGACTGGTCTAGAGAGAAGTGGCCAGGGGCCGCAGAGCAGGCTCCTTGGAGAGCTGGAGTGCCGAGAGGCATCTAGGGTGACCTCTTGCCCGTTCAGGGAAGGCTGGGTCAAATGAAGAGTTCCCATCTGCCCGTCTCTTCAGGACAGGAGAAATTTCTAAGTGTTTGAAGCAAAAGGAAAAAGACAATAGTAAGGAAAGTAGTAATAGTCTACTTAAAACAGCTTTCAAAGAATTCTTCCACCTCCAGGTGAATGTTCTACTAGTTTCTGTTTGTCGTTGCTTCATGGCTGACTTGCCTATTTTTTACTTCAGATCCAGAAACAGCAAGGCCCAGCAATTCCAAAATCACCACCACGCTGGGTCTGGTCGTCCATGCTGCAGGTAGGTTCAGATTGCAGTGGAACCCCTTTCTTTTCTGTCACACAGGTACCATCCACAGGAAATACTCTTGGGCTGAGCTTTTGGAGAAGGGGTTGTTTAATGAAGTCCTCTGACAGAAGCATGAACCCCAATGTACTCAGTGTCAGGGGATTATAAGCTAAGAATGGTTTTTATATTTCTAATCAGATGAAAAAGAATAATTCATGGCACATGAAAATTACATGAAATTCAAATCTCAGTGTTCATAAGTGAAGTTGTATTAGCATACAGCCATGGCCACTTGTTTACGTATAATCTGTGGCTACTTTCACACAACAGTGGTAGAGTTGAGTAGTTGCAAGAGACCAAATGGCTCACAAAGGCTAAAATATTTCCTCTCTGGCCCTTTAATAGAAGTTTGCTGACCTTTTCCCTAGGACCTCATCTCCAACACTTCTGTACTGAATAGCCCTGCTGCCTGTTATCTACCCAGAATGCCAGTTGAGGCAGGGGTGGGCCGTAGGGCGTCAGAAGTTTCAGCAGTGCTGACTGGGAGCACCTTTGAATCATAACCACAACCAGTCCCAGTTGTAGGGGTCTGTAAATGACAAAGCATGTGCAACGGACACCCTGTTATCTGGACTTTATAGTAATGCATGCTTTTATAACAAAAAACTCATCCATTCAGCCAGTGCTTACTCATTACATATAAATCATCTATGCCAAGTCTTGGTGTCTTTTTTTCCTCCTGCAAGATGCAGAGATGCCTCCTTTGAAATTTCTTGCTTTTTCTGTTATTGCAGTTTAACTGATTAGTCAGTAGATTTTTAAATGTCATACTTTTTCAACAATAGCAACAATAACTGCATATTAAATATCAAATGTACCTGTGCTAAGCTCCTCACATGTTACCTCATGAAAACCTGGGGAATATGTACTTTATTGAACCCATTTTAGAAATGAGAAGGCTAAGGTTCAGAAAGCTTAAGGAACCTTCTTAGAGCCTGGTCCAGCTCTAACTCTGAAGCCCACATACTCACCCACCACACTATTACAGTTGTTATTTATAGTATTTTATGTTTCATTTTTTCCAAATTCAGCTGACGGTGTTGCTTTGGGAGCAGCAGCTTCTACTTCACAAACTAGTGTCCAGTTAATTGTGTTTGTGGCAATAATGCTACATAAGGTAAGCAAAATTTTGATGTAAGATTTGTTATGGACTGCAGCTATAATTAAAATTTCTCTTTGGTCTTTGTGTTTTTCTGGAATGCAAAGGTTTTTGTGGTTATTTTCTTAACTGCTGTTCACCTTAGAGAATTGAATAAATCTGTTTAAAACTGGGTCTTTTGCTACCAATTTCTTAAACTTGTAAGTTGAAGAGATTTTATTTTTTTATGGCATATACACAAACTGTTAAGTCCTCTACAGATTTCTGTATTTCATGGTAATTTTTGATCATAAATATTTTTCCTTTCTTATACTTAACTATTTCACATAGACTCACACACACACAAATGGGACGTTTTCCAGCTTAGAACATTGATTCCTAAAAGGCAGAGCTCAGACTTAGTGTCTGTTATACTTGCTTTTCTTGTATGATAATAATTTAGTCAGATGACATGTACTTCATCCTGTAGGAGCAATCCAGATTTCTAGACTGATAAGGGACAGTTCTTCCTTTCCAGGCACCAGCTGCTTTTGGGTTAGTCTCCTTCTTAATGCACGCGGGCCTCGAGCGGAATCGAATCAGAAAGCACTTACTCGTCTTTGCACTGGCAGCACCAGTTATGTCCATGGTGACATACTTAGGACTCAGCAAGGTAAGTCTGACTCAGGCTTATCTGGAAAGTATCTAACTCCCTGTGATCTACCAAAACTTATGGTCTCTTGTGTTGAAGTTTTCAACTAAATTACTGACTCAAGCTAAAAAGAAAATTCAACTTAGAAGCCTGTACTGTACAAAGTGTACATCTTAATTCCAAGTCAATCTTCTTCATAAATTTAGAACATTTTCTTACTCATTTAATTAAAAAACTCCTTTCCCATCAGTTCCAAAAATATTTGCACAAATACGTGATCTTTAAAATAGTCCAGTTTAAAGCTCATCAGACATGCTAGTTATATTTAACTGGTACATAATAAGTCACAACAGTATGGATTTAATGTTTCAGTGAGCACAGGAAGTGTGAGTAACAAGCTTGCAGCAGCTTTAAGAGCAGTAGGGAATGAGCAGAGATCTCTATATTCAGCTTAGACTCGGATTCTTCTCCTCCGGGCTCTCATCACTGCATATCAAGTCCCCAGGTCTTTGTCATTACACTGATCGAACCTCCAGTCCTGAAGTGGCGTGCGTCGTTTGTCACATCAGACCCCAGGCATTCTACCCTGTTGCTCCAGTTAGACGTTCCCATGCCTTATTATTCTGTCCACTAGGGCTGCAGTTCTTACCAACAACCCTTCCCGTTCTACTTAAATATCAATTGGCAGGCGACAGAGGAAAATCTTAGAACCAAACCAACTTAGGGCTTTCCCCCACACTCTCTGAAGATCACTGATTCTTCTGAGTGTTATTCAGTTCGTATTTGATATAGAAAAGCTTGCATTGAAAGGAACATGAGAAATGAAATGGTTAAAGAATGGTTAAGTTCCTGTCAGTTAAGGCTTAGCTGATCTGGATTGCTAACACCTCATTGTTCACCTGAAGAGCTTTATCTTCTTTTAGTCAATGAGTAATAATACATAGGTCCCTTTTAAATATTATGCTGTTTATCACTTCACTGATCAATGTAAGTTTCTAGAACTTTGACAAAAAGATATGATAATTTTGGAGGCATAGAGTTACAGGTTACATTTATGGCATGTTCTTAAATTTTCAGTTACTTGTCTTAGTCTGTAGGGCCACATTTTTAATTAAAAAAAAAGATGGAAATTAATTGTGTAAAGATTAGTTTTTGAGATATTTCTAGGCTCTGTGAGGGCAGGTACTACATCTCAGTTATCACTGTATCTCAGGCCCTAGTCTAGAGCCTGGTGCATGTGGGAGGTTTGCTAATATTGGTAGAACAAATGAATGTATGAAGTTTGATATCTGCATTAATGCTGTTGATTCCATCTTAATAATCTTGAAGTTTGTTTGTAAAAGTAATCCCAAGTGGCTCAGTGGGTAAAGATCAGATCAGATCAGTCGCTCAGTCGTGTCCGACCCTTTGCGACCCCATGAATCACAGCACGCCAGGCCTCCCTGTCCATCACCAACTCCCGGAGGTCACTCAGACTCACATCCATCGAGTCAGTGATGCCATCCAGCCATCTCATCCTCTGTCGTCCCCTTCTCCTCTTTCCCTCAATCCCTCCCAGCATCAGAGTCTTCTCCAATGAGTCAACTCTTCACATGAGGTGGCCAAAATACTGGGCTTTCAGCTTTAGCATCATTCCTTCCAAAGAAATCCCAGGGCTGATCTCCTTCAGAGTGGACTGGTTGGATCTCCTTGCAGTCCAAGGGACTCTCAAGAGTCTTCTCCAACACCACAGTTCAGAAGCATCAATTCTTCGGCGCTCGGCCTTCTTCACAGTCCAGCTCTCACATCCATACATGACCACAGGAAAAACCATAGCCTTGACTAGATGAACCTTTGTTGGCAAAGTAATGTCTCTGCTTTTGAATATGCTACCTAGGTTGGTCATAACTTTCCTTCCAAGGAGTAAGCGTCCTTTAATTTCATGGCTGCAGTCACCATCTGCAGTGATTTTGGAGCCCAGAAAAATAAAATCTGACACTGTTTCCACTGTTTCTCCATCTATTTCCCATGTAGTGATGGGACCAGATGCCATGATCTTCGTTTTCTGAATGTTGAGCTTTAAGCCAACTTCTTCACTCTCCACTTTCACTTTCATCAAGAGGCTTTTGAGTTCCTCTTCACTTTCTGCCATAAGGGTGGTGTCATCTGCATATCTGAGGTTATTGATATTTCTCCCAGCAATCTTGATTCCAACTTGTGTTTCTTCCAGTCCAGCGTTTCTCATGATGTACTCTGCATATAAGTTAAATAAACATGGTGACAATGTACAGCCTTGACGTACTCCTTTTCCTATTTGGAACCAGTCTGTTGTTCCATGTCCAGTTCTAACTGTTGCTTCCTGATGTGCATACAGATTTCTCAAGAGGCAGATCAAGTGGTCTGGTATTCCCATCTCTTTCAGTGGGTAAAGAATCCGCCTGCAATTCAGGAGATGCACGTTCGGTCCTTGGGTTGGGAAGATTCCTCTGGAGAAGGGCATGGCAACCCATTCCAGTATTCTTGTCTGAAGAAACCCATGGACAGAGGAACCTGGCAGGCTACAGTCCTGACATGACTAAAGCGACTGAGCACGCATGCACACATGGCCAATAGTCTTAAACCCTTATTTGGAAGCTTTCCATAAATAACAAAATTGTTCTGATCTCAAGGTGTCCCCACTTCCCAAATCACACCAGTTATGAATATTGGCTGCTTTTGTTATTATTATTCTTTCTGACTCTGCATATTACTTGACTTAATTTTCTTCTCTCCCTCTCTTACTTCACAGAGCAGTAAAGAAGCCCTTTCAGAGGTCAATGCCACTGGAGTGGCCATGCTTTTCTCTGCCGGGACCTTTCTTTATGTTGCCACAGTACATGTCCTCCCTGAGGTGGGTGGAATGGGGCACAGCCACAAACCTGACCCCGCTGGAGGGAGAGGCCTCAGCCGCCTAGAGGTGGCAGCCCTGGTTCTGGGTTGCCTCATCCCCCTCGTTCTGTCAATAGGACATCAGCATTAACTGGTGAGGGTCCAGCCTCGGTCCACAGCCGTTCGCCATTCAGTGAGAACAGCCGGCACATGACAGACGCTCACTTCTCAGTCTCTCGTCTCGCCTTGCCCATCTCCACCTGTATTCCTAAAGAGTCCAGAGGGAGGTGAGAAGAAAACCTGGAGTAATGGAAAGCTTTCAAGTAGAAACAGCACACTGCGAAGGATACAGACATTCCGTTGTGTTGTCTTTTCAAGGGCCCTTGGCATTCTGAGTTTTGATGTTTCCCTTAACCCTATTCTCAGGGAAGATGGAATTTAGTTTTAAGGAAAAGTGGAGAACTTCCTACTCATAATGAAATAATTATGAAAGTACAGTATTCTGTAATTAAGCTAAATCTCTTAGTTTAGAGGCTCTGCCACTTTATCCATTGATTTTTTAACATGGTTCTCACCGTGTAAGACTGGTGCTTTAGCATCTGTGCCACTTGCCTTGAATGAAGGTCATGATGCCCATTGTGTTAGATGCTAAAGATAAGTAGTTCATCTGGGGCTAGAGTCGAGAAAACGATGGCAAGACACATTGAAAACTGACTTTACACTTGAGACATCTGGTGAAGCGGGGACATCTGGGGAGACTGAAACACCCCCTTTAGCACGCGCCTCTTTACAGAGAGCCTGCCTTCCATCAGATGGGGCAGCAGAGGTGGACTAATTTTTAAAGAGGTGACGTGTTTTATAAAACATTTTTTTTTAAAGTCCTCCTGTTTGTAGTAGAGGAGCTAAGTTCTAGTAGGTTCAGACCAACTTCGGCTTCCCTTCTGACTGTTCTAAGAACAGTCAGATCCCAAAGTATCTTTGGAAATTAAGGGGTGTTAAATTTTAAGTGAATCTGGACAGTTACTGACATCTTTGTAGTAACCTTTTTAGAAGAAAGATCACCAAAACCTACTTGTCCTTTTTTTGTCTCTTAAGTATTTATCTTGGTAGACCAGCAGTCCCTCTGGCAAAATACTCAGTGCCCCTTCGGGACTGCCAGGTCAGCATCACACAAGCACCTGTAGCAGGGAAGAAAGTCAAGATGTATCACAAATGGGAGGTGTTTGCCTGTTGATTTAAAGCTTATTAAAATCATGTCTTTTGTCTGTTCATCTTTTCCATATTTTATTCCTAACTTTTCCCTCCAGCCCTTCCTCCTTACAATTTGCTGCTTACTGCTGGTGGTGATGCTAATATTTGTGTGAGTTAAGTTCTCATCAGGACAGCCTCTTCTTGGAACTGTGATGATAAAGATAATATTGTCTCTGTCCTCTGTTCCTTTCAATGAAGTTACCTTTGTATCAATTGCAGCTTTGTTAAGCTTTTAAAATGTCAACTTCCTCATATGTGAGATGATACAATCACTGATATTCTGGTAATTTAAATAATTGAGATATTAAAAATAGTAAGCAAACTAGGATTAATTTGTCCATATTTGCCAAAAATCCCTGTAAACCTTGTGTTATCAAATAAGTGTATAATATTGTTAATTTATTTTGATTTTCTGTACCATTTCAAAACACATTTCATAAAGTGGGAACCAAGTCTATTTTTGTCAGGGCGTTGGATTTAGGAGTTTGTGAAACATTTTATATAATGCATAAACCAGCATGCCCAGGATTTCTGTACTTCTTTCCTAGACGTGTCACTGGGTCAGCAGCTTGGAAAGAGAACTTGGGAGCCCTCTGCTGGCTAGACCAAAGTAGCGTAAACAGGATCTGGTTTTGGATAATGGCTGGGAACTGTTGAGAACAGCATAAAAACCACCAGAAGGTGCAGCAGGAAAGTCTAGGTGACTTTCCTGCTAACAGCTGGGACTTCAGAGAGCCATGGGGTTTCACCCAGTCCTTCAAAATGACATGGTTGCCTTGATTCTCCCTGGAAATGTACTTCGTTAAATAAGTAGCTCATTTTAGTGTCTGGTCTGGTTTGAATAGTGGCACTTTTCTATCATATTGTTGTGCAACGATCAGAAATTTGTTCTGCCGGCCAAAGCCTCTTTCTGCAGTGCCTTGCCATCGAGCATAAAAGTTGGGCTAGAATATCTTGCCGGGTAGGGCCTTGAACTCTGGCAAGGGCAGAACCATCTAACCTCCAAATTGGCCGTCCCTTCTGGACCCCACATTAACAAGCAAACCTTTCAAGGCCTATCAGCTCTCAAGAGCTATGAGCTGTCCAAGATTTTAAAACTGCTACCCCAGGAACCACTCATTTCCCTCCTGGTCAGCAGGCAGAAATAGCCATACTAGTCTTACAGGGCTTAAACGCATCTCCAGGCAGCAGGGTACTGAGTGGTGTGACAGGGGCCTCCTTCATTGGCGGGGGACGGGGGAGAACTTATTTGGGCAGTGTCCCAGGAGAGGCCACACTGATGGTCACTCACTGGCACATTTCAGCTCCATTTTCCTCGTGTTTAAAACTGCCTCCTTAGATGTGGATGCCTTAATGCTCTCACGCATTTGGAAACCTTGGCAATGCTTCAGTCGCTGCTGTGATTACAGATGGAATTATTGGCCACCAAAGAGATGCGATTGATGATGAAAACCATTGTCCTTCTTCATAACCAAAGTTAATTACAATTTGACTCCCTTTCCTCGGTACGGATAGACTTTCTTCAGATGTTGAGTGCTCTCTTAAATGGCAAATGAAGGTAAAAATTATACTCATCCATTCCCTTCGTTTGTTCGCCAGTGAACTGCTTTTGTCAGTTGCCATATCCCCAAAGCAGCCGTCTTCCAGGTCTGATGGCTTTCCTGTGCGCGCTGTTGCCAGATTCCAGTTCTTGAGGCGAGTTCTGCCCTAGAGTGCAGAGTGTTGAAACACCACCGCAGAGGCTCTGTGTTCTCCCTTTCTTCACCTTTTTATTTCCCTATTCAAAACAGCCAAATCTGTTCCTATATTTTGAATCATTAGAAAAATGAGAGAGGTGGCTGTTTTGAGTGGTCAGTTCTTTGTAGAAAGAAGAAAATGTAATGGTGTTTTTTACTGGCCTGCTTTTAAGTGTCACTGCCTGGTTTTTCCTCTTTTTCAAGGATTAGAACTAGGAGGACATGCCAGCCCCTCAGATACGTGGTAGCCAGGCACTGAACATGGGAACTGTGTGTGTGTCAACAGCACAAGCCCCCAAAGCGCGTTCCTGCCCTTGGGGCCCCTGAGCCCCGTGGGAGACTGAGAATGACCAGATTCATCCAGAACTGCTGTAGGGCAAGGCGAGAACCCTCTAATAGTGTTCCACAGGGGTACCCTCCTTGCATTACAGGATTTTTTTGCTCAACAGAATGGTCCACATTACCCAAAGCACTGTTTGAGATGCTATGAAATTAAAACCAGTCATGTAGCCCCTTTGTACCTGAGACATCTAGATTCACCTGAGAAGACCTGAGGGAAATGTATGACTTGCATGAAAGGGCTAGACAAGCATTAGGAATTTTCTAGATATGCTCAGCCTAACACAGGGAGGTTGACTTTGATCTGTTTTCTCATAGCATCTTCTACTAAGTGGGAAATCTCATGGGATAACACTGCAGTTACCCTGGTTTGGTAGCCTAAACGGTGATTTTAAATGTCCCCTATTTCTGGATCCTTTGTAAACATGAAATCATTCCACGGATGGCTGCCTTATAATTTTTGTCTCTTTCCACTTTAATTGTGAATGGTTAAAATGTTTTTGCTGTTTTCTGATTTGTTTTATGATATTAAATTTTTATTAGTGCATACCATATGTGAGTGGTTCATTGTTGATCCTCTCGGCAGTTTTTCCATTTGATGACCAGACTGGACCCACATTTGAACATCAGCGAAGGTAATAAAATGGTGTGAGGGGCAGTGGAAAGATGTATCTATATGAACCTCCTTTAGGGAAGGAGAAAGAAAGGCGGAAGGGAGATAAAGGACTCAGTATACCATCTTCCCCAGAGATAGCAACTTACTGACAATTTTTTTTCCTTTGCCTTTGCTGTCACCAAATATTATTTATGAAGTTACCTGTCTAATCCCAGAAAAGAGATGCAGGCCAGCAGATCCCAATCACAGTGGATGCATTTCAAAGGGCACAGTTACTAATGTATGTAGACACTATGAACAGTGGACCCTGGAAACGTAAATGAAAGTGAAAATTATAAATTTGATAAATATTTTCTCCCTCTGTAGTACTGAAGCTTGGTTTTTCACATACACTGATAAGGGCCATATATAGCCATGTATCATTTAAATATATCACTTATATTTCATTATTACCAATCCACTGTGTGCTGACTTTCTATGTGTATTGCATATGCTACAACTAGTTACAAAGGTTGTACCCAGAGTGTTAACATGTTTCCAGAAAACCTCTCCTCATGAGTAAGAAAATAGGCCACGAGGACATGGTACTCATGATTCCTGCCATCTCTCACGAAGTCATCCCTCCTTTGCCTTAAGCAGTGGGTTGTGAAATCTTCAAAAGCCAGTTTCAAAAGCCCTTTTATCCTATCACCCTGAGATCAAAATGTATGTATCTATATGCCTGTATATGTGTACAGATGTATATATATACAGGTTTAGTCAAAATAGCCAACAGTCATTATTCTGTTTAATTTCTAATTCTCAGCAAGCTAGAGCTGTGTCATACAGTGTGGTTGGTAGGATGTAGGAAGTGAACCAGCTTTGTGTCCCGTTTGCCCCGTGTCAGTGCTGCTCCTCCAACGCCCTCTCCTCCAGGTCTTGTTCTGCGTCGTCTTTAGTTAGGCCAGGGCTTCCCTGATAGCTCAGTTGGTAAAGAATCCACCTACAGTGCAGGAGACCCCGATTCAATTCCTGGGTCGGGAAGATGCACCGGAAAAGGGAAAGGCTACCCACTCCAGTATTCTCGGGCTTCCCTTGTGGCTCAGCTGGTAAAGTATCTGCCTGCAATGCAGCAGACCTGGGTTCAATTCCTGGTCGGGAAGATTCCCTGGAGAAGGGAAAGGATACCGACTCCAATATTTTGATCTGGAGAATTCCATGGATGTGACCACTGTATTTAAAGTTTAATCTGCTCATCAGTGGTAAGAACCACAGGGGTGAGAAGCTGATCACCTTTTAATATATGCTTTGTAATATATGTCTTTACTTTGTCCCTCTTCTCTGCTAAAATATAAGCTCCAGGAAGCTAGGTTCTCAAAAACAATGTTGTTAAATGAATCAGTCTGTTCTGAGGGGCCACTTTTTTCCTTATCTGTGCTCTCCCCTCCTTTCCTGCACTAGCTGCTGCCCTGACTCCCGGCAGGACCTACTGCTGGCCTTGCTATAGCTCTGCCTTTGCCTCACACCGAGGTGAGGGCTGTCAGGGCAGGAGACTGAGCAGACAGGTGCAAAATTGACCCAGTTCAGGTTACGAATCTAGTGCTAATACTAAGGTGCTGTGTGACTAATTTAGGGATGGGAAAACCTGGATCCCATTTCTGGCTTAGCTACTGATTTCTATTGCAGTGATAGCTACTGCCCAGTTTCTATAAATTTTGGATGAGTGAAAGCATTTGTCCCAGTCTGGTTGCCTTATTCACAAAGGGATCCTGACACATTCTGGAGCTGTCAGAGGAGAGAGCACAGTGAAGAGGGGATGGGAAGCTTGGGCCCTGGAGACAGTGTGGAAGGCACTGGATTATTATGTCTGGAATGCTCTTGAGGGTGGAATTTGATAGCCATCACCAGATAACTTCAAGTTATCTGGGTTGTCAAGTGTGGGAGGGTACAGATACCATATTCTCCCTAGGGTGGAACCAGAAGTGGAGCCTTGCCTCTCCACCAACACATTCTTCACCCAGCGGGGTTAATAGCCCTTCCTACGGACCAGGCAATTCCCAGAGCTGAGCGTACAGAAGGGAATAAGTGTCTATTCCAGTCCTTAGCAAGCTTGTTGTTCAGTGAGGGGTTCAAATAAAACAACTGGCAATGAAGCCAATTATTATTATTAGGAGCCAGGAAGGCATAGAGAACATGTTGGGGCAAGAAATCCCGGGTGGGCTTCAGGGAGAGCGTCAGAGGGAGATGACAGCTGCCCTGAGCTAAAAGGCTGGGCAGAACGAGCTCAGAAAGGTGGGATAGGGAAGACCCACGTGGGCAGAGGTCCTAGGGCATAGGAAGAGGGACCCTGCCTCAGAGGTGCCACGGCTGGAGGGAGGAGGGGGAGGCGAGAGCTGGTGTGCTGGCTCTCTCGGTGGCTCCAAAGCTTCCGGATTGAAAATCCTACAGATAACCGAGCCCAGCTACAGAGCTTGTAATTCCTGCCTCCGCTGCTGCCAGGGCCCCTCCCAGGTGGGGTCCTGGCTGCCCTTACTCAGCCCCTGTCACCACATGGTGCCCGGTGCAGGTGGGAGTCCACAGTGTCCCCATCTCTGCGCTCTAGTGGCTCCTCTGGCACCTAAAGGTGGGGCTTGGTGAGTATTTACCTCCCCCATTCCTGGCTGGGGCCCAAGGACTCCCCTCATTCCACCTCTGAACATGGGTGTCAGTTCCATTCAGAGGACCTGACCCAGCCTGGGAGGGGTGCCCAATCTTCCTTCTACCTGCGAGCTCTCCCTCCCCAACTCTCTCATTTACCTAAGAGACCTGGCCTGGAAGTGCTGCACCCACTGTCTTCCTCTGTCTCCACTGTCTCCCCAAGGCCTCCACCCTCTACCTCTTGCTTCCTCCACGCCTCCAGCCCCTGTATGAATTGGGTCTTCCCTGGGGCTAAGGGTGCAATGGCGGTGGAAATGTGAGAATTCATAGAACCCGCCTTACATTCTCCTCTTCTCTCTCTGCCTTCACCCTTGTTCTATACTTTGAGAAACCAGAAAAAAATATGCTACTGGATGTAAAAGAAATAGTCCAAGGATAACGTGATGCTGAGTTGGAAGGGCCCCTCTTGATAAATGAAGCCATAAGCTTTGCAGAGTAACTTGCCCAAGGTCTTTTCACGGAGTAAGGATGGAGCTACCACTGGTACCCAAGCCTCGAAGCACCTGGCCCCATGGATTGTTAACTCTGTTCCAGAGGAGAAAGCAGCACCCTAGCTCTCCCTCGGACTTTCTGGGAGAGCATGTGAGATTCTGACAGTGAATGGCTGTGGGCTTATTGGCCAGACTGGGCCCATCTCCCATCCCCTAGTGAAGTATTGTCTTTGCTCTTAGAAGCTGAATGTGTACATTTGAACCCACACATCACGCACAGGGGAAGTCCTTTTTACCTCTGGTGTTTTTCTGAGCAGCTGTGCTGTCCTCAGTGATGCCCTTGGATGCTGAGAACCTGCATCAGTGCTGTGACAAGGCTGGCAGGTTAGGAGGTCCTTCGCTACTCCCAGAAATACATCACACTGACAACCTCAGATGTGAGCAGTTGTTGGGTAGACACGGCAGAAGCCTAGCTAACAAGAAGGTGATCTTGCTAATGAGAACTGAACTATAATGCAAGGGATTTCCTGTCTCAAGACGTCTAGAATGGGGGTTTGCCTGGGGACGGGACAGTGGGTCTGTGTGCACACGTGCTCTCCCCATCCCCTTCGTCTTTCACCCGCAGGCGTTGATCTTACACTTGGTTGCCCAGGATCAGGAAATGTCTCACCAATTTCCTGTGCTACCGCTCTCTCCCGAAAGCCTCCAGCCTCCACCTCTTCTTTCCTCCACCCCTCCAGCCCCTTCCTCTTGGGTTCCCCTGTGGGCAGTCAAGCCCTGCCACTAGTATAAGAGTCTGAGATCTATGCTGGTCATGAGAAATTAGTCAAAATGGAATACAATTCTATAAAAAGAAGTGCTTTAATCCCCAGAAGGGATGTCAGAAACAACTTCACAAAAGAAGTCATTTGAGCTGAATCTTGAAGTAGAATTTGCGGAAGATACAAAAAGTATTCCAGACTAAGAGAATTCCAGGCAAGTGAAAAGAAGATATGAAAGAGCGTGGTAGCTCCTTGGAATATTAGAATCAGTGCAACCAAAGCAGAGAAGGTGTGATAAGGTGACGGGGTTAAGCCCTGACAATAAGTCAGGACCAGATTGAGGAGAGTGTTGTCAAAGGTCAGAAATGGGGAACTGGAGCTGAAGGAGTAGAGACCCAGTCAAGGGTTTTAAACAAGAAGCTCACATGAACCTTTGAGTCTTGATAAAATAACGTGAGTGATGGTGGCGAGCCAGGATTCCCTGGGGGACCCTGCTGTAGGTGGGGAGTCGTTTGAAAAGGCTACTGCATAGTCCAAGTGGAAGATGACTGACTATACAGTGAAAGTTGAGAAGCCCAGAGAAGTCCAGGGATTGTCCTTGGTCACACACCTAATGGCAGAACCTGGAATTAACCCTTCCTAACGCAAGTCTGCCATCCATCTAGAGATTGCTTTCACGCCTACCCACAGATTCTGCTTTATAGATGAGGGATAGTGGACGGCCTGAGAAGTCAGGCTCCATTCAGTTGGCAAATTGAAACAAGAATCTGAAGCACTAGAACAGGGCCCAAGCAAAGAAGAATCTGTTCAGCAAGCATCTGCTGAGCACCTACTGTATGCCCTGGACTCTGCTTCCAAGAGCTCATAGTCTGAAAGGGAAAAGAAAAACTCCCAACAAGGCAGACAGACAGGTGCTAGGATGGAAGGATGGGCAAACGTTCACTGCAACCAAGAGGAGAGTGTAGTTTCAGCTGAATTAGTGCCATATCCTGCAGAAATCAGGACAGGAGCCTGAATGATGGAATTAGGATTGGAGGAGGAAAAGACATCTACGGAAGCGATTCAGTACTACAGCAGGGCCTGGCCTGGAGCCCAGATATTCCTGTTTCTTCTGCTTCCTGGCCCTCTAAGGACACTCGTGCTGGGCCCAGGCATCAGACTGACATGGGAGCCAGGAGAGCTCAGGGAACTTGAGGGGGAACGTCCCTGGGTCCTTCGCTCAGCACCAGCCTGGCCGCCTGCTTGAGGGTGGGGCCAGGGAGGGCTAGGGGCTGCAGAGATGGCACTATGGGAAGAGCCACTTTTGCCCAGGTTGCTGGGAGCTTTGGAGACCCAATCAGGCTGTTACAGTCCAGGGAAACCCTTGTCGCTGTGTCCTGCCTGAGAATGTCTTCCTACCCATCTGTGGCCGGAGTGGGTTAAGAAAGCCTCTGTGTCTGACTCACTCTGGCTGAAGCATAAGATCAGAGAGCTGGATCCCTGTTGGTACTCACACATTTAACTACCGTCGGCTGGGCATATACAACAGACATGCTAATACCTGCTTCACAGAAGAATGGTGACTACCACACGAGCCTGCAGACTATAGGTAAAAGCAACATTATGAAAATGTCTGTTCATTTTCACAGTAAAGGAATCAACAAAATGAAAATAATCTATGAAATGGGAGAAAATATTTACCAACCATTTATCTGATAAGGGGTTAACATCCAAAATATGTAAGGAACTCGATCAACTTAATAGCAAAGAAGCAACCTGATGGAAAAATGGGCAAAGGACCTGAGTAGACATATTTCCAAGGAAGAAATACAAATGGCCAACAGGTACATGAAAAGGTGTTCAGCATTACTAATCAGCAGGGAAATGCAAATCAAAACCACAATGAGATAGCATTTCACACCTATGAGGATGGCTATTCTCATTAAGACAAGAGATAAATATTGGTGAGGTTGTGGAGAAAGGGGAACCCTGGTGCACTGTTGGTGGAAATGTAAATTGCTACAGCTGCTATGGAAATCAGTATGAGGGTTCCTCAAACAATTAAAAATAGAACTACCATATGATCCAGAAATCCCACGTCTGGTATCTATATCCAAAGAGAATGAAATCAGTGTGTTAAAGGGCTCTCTGCATTCTCATGTTCATTGCAGCATTATTCGCGATAGCCAACCATGGAAACAACTGAAAGGATCCACTGATGGTTGAATGGGAAAAGAACATTTCATACGCGCGCACATACACATTGGAATATTATTTCACCATAAAATCTGTCATTGCAACAAATGTGGGTAAACCCGGAAGACATTATACTAAGTGAAATAAACAAGACACAGAAAGATAAATGCTGTATGTTTCACCTATCTGTGGAGTTGAAAACATCTATTTCTGCTTCTTTACGCTAAAGCCTTAGACTGTGTAGAGCACAACAAACTATGGAAAATTCTTGAAGAGATGGGAATACCAGACCACCTAACCTGCCTCCTGGGAAACCTGTATGCAGGTCAAGAAGCAACAGAACCAGACATGGAACAACAGACTGGCTCAAAATTGGGAAAGGAGTACGTCAAGGCTGAATATCGTCACCCTGCTTATTTAACTTATATGCAGAGTCAGTTCAGTTCAGTTGCTCAGTCGTGTCCAACTCTTTGCGACCCCATGAACCACAGCATGCCAGGCCTCCCTGTCCATCACCAACTCCTGGACTCCACCCAAACCCATGTCCATTGAGTCGGTGATGCTGATGAGATCCAACCATCTCATCCTCTGTTGTCCCCTTCTCCTCCTGCCCTCAATCTTTCCCAGCATCAGGGTCTTTTCAAATGAGTCAGCTCTTCACATCAGGTGGCCAAAGTATTGGAGTTTCAGCTTCAGCATTAGTCCCTCCAATGAACACCCATGACTGATCTCCTTTAGGATGAACTTTGTTGGATCTCCTTGCAGTCCAAGGGACTCTCAAGAGTCTTCTCCAACACCACAGTTCAAAAGCATCAATTCTTCTGCGCTCAGCTTTCTTTATAGTCCAACTCTCACATCCATACATGACAACTGGAAAAACCATAGCCTTGACTAGACAGACCTTTGTTGGCAAAGTAATCTCTCTGTTTTTTAATATGATGTATAAGTTGGTCATAACTTTCCTTTCAAGGAGTAAGTGTCTTTTAATTTCATGGCTGCAGTCACCATCTGCAGTGATTTTGGAGACTAGAAAAATAAAGTCTGACACTGTGTCCACTGTTTCCCCATCTATTTGCCATGAAGTGATGGGACCAGATGCCATGATCTTAGTTTTCTGAATGTTGAGATTTACCAACCTTTTCACTCTCCTCTTTCCCTTTCATCAAGAGGCTCTTTAGTTCTTCTTCAGTTTCTGCCATACGGGTGGTGTCATTTGCATATCTGAGGTGACTGATATTTCTCCCGGCAATCTTGATTCCAGCTTGTGTTTCATCTAGCCCAGCATTTCTCATGATGTACTCTGCATATAAGTTAAATAAGCAGAATGACAGTATACAGCCTTGATGTTCTCCTTTTCCTATTTGGAACCAGTCTGTTGTTCCATGTCCAGTTCTAACTGTTGCTTCCTGACTTGCATATAGGTTTCTCAAGAGGCAGATCAGGTAGTCTGGTATTCCCATTTCTTTCAGAATTTTCCAGTTTATTGTGATCCACACAGTCAAAAGCTTTGGCACAATCAATAAAGATGATTTTCTGGAACTCTTTTGCTTTTTCAAAAATCCAGCGGATGTTGGCAATTTGATCTCTGGTTCCTCTGCCTTTTCTAAAACCAGCTTGAACATCTGCAAGTTCATGGTTCATGTATTGCTGAAGCCTGGCTTGGAGAATTTTGAGCATTACTTTACTAGCGTGTGAGATGAGTACAATTGTGCGGTAGTTTGAGCATTCTTTGGCATTGCCTTTCTTAGGGATTGGAATGAAAACTGACCTTTTCCAGTCCTCTGGCCACTGCTGAGTTTTCCAAATTTGCTAACATATTGAGTGCAGCACTTTTACAGCATCATCTTTCAGGATTTGAAATAGCTCAACTGGAATTCCATCACCTCCACTAGCTTTGTTCGTAGTGATGCTTCCTAAGGCCCACTTGACTTCACATTCCAGGATGTCTGGCTCTAGGTGAATGATAACACCATCATGATTATCTGGGTCGTGAAGATCTTTTTTGTACAGTTCTTCTGTGTATTCTTGCCACCTCTTCTTAATATCTTCTGCTTCTGTTAGGTCCCTACCATTTCTGTCCTTTTTTTTTTTTTTTTTTGACACTATCTTTTATTTATTTATTTATTTTTAAACTTTACAATATTGTATTGGGTTTGCCATATATCAACATGAATCAGCCACAGGTATACGCGTGTTCCCTATCCTGAACCCTCCTCCCTCCTCCCTCCCTGTACCATCCCTCTGGGTCATCCCAGTGCACCAGCCCCAAGCATCCAGTATCATGCATCAAACCTAGACTGGTGACTCGTTTCATATATGATATTATACATGTTTCAATGCTGTTCTCCCAAATCATCCCATCCTCTCCCTCTCCCACAGAGTCCACAAGACTGTTCTATACATCAGTGTCTCTTTTGCGGTCTCATATACAGCATCGTATACATTTTTGTCCTTTATTGAGCCCATCTTTGCATGAAATGTTCCCTTGGTATCTCTAATTTTCTTGAAGAGATCCCTAGTCTTTCCCATTCTATTGTTTTCCTCTATTTATTTGCATTGATCCCTGAGGAAGGCTTTCTTATCTCTCCTTGCTATTCTTTGGAACTCTGCATTCAAATGGGTATATCTTTCCTTTTCTCCTTTGCTTTTCGCTTCCCTTCTTTTCACAGCTATTTGTAAGGCCTCCTCAGAAAGCCATTTTGCTTTTTTGCATTTCTTTTCCATGGGGATGGTCTTGATTCCTATCTCCTGTACAATGTTATGAGCCTCCATCCATAGTTCATCAGGCACTCTATCAGATCTAGTCTCTTAAATCTATTTCTCACTTCCACTGTATAGTCATAAGGGATTTGATTTAGATCATACCTGAATGGTCTAGTGGTTTTCTCCACTTTCTTAAATTTCAGTCTGAATTTGGTAATAAGGAGTTCATGATGTGAGCCACAGTCAGCTCCCAGTCTTATTTTTGCTGACTGTATAGAGCTTCTCCATCTTTGGCTGCAAATAATATAATCAGTCTGATTTTGGTGTTGACCATCTGGTGATGTCCATGTATAGAGTCTTCTCTTGTGTTTTTGGAAGAGGGTGTTTGCTATGACCAGTGCGTTCTCTTGGCAGAACTCTATCAGCCTTTGCCCTGCTTCATTCTGTACTCTAAGGCCACATTTGCCTGTTACTCCAGGTGTTTCTTGACTTCCTACTTTTGCATTCCAGTCCCCTATAATGAAAAGGACATCTTTTTTTGGGTGTTAGTTCTAGAAGGTCTTGTAGGTCTTCATAGAACTGTTAAACTTCAACTTCTTCAGCGTTACTGGTTGGGGCATAGACTTGGATTACTGTGCTATTGAATGGTTTGCCTTGGAAACGAACAGAGATCATTCTGTCATTTTTGAGATTGCATCCAAGTACTGCATTTCAGACTCTTTTGTTGACCAGGATGGCTACTTCATTTCTTCTAAGGGATTCCTGCCCACAGTAATAGATATAATGGTCATCTGAGTTAAGTTCACCCATTCCAGTCCATCTTAGTTCACTGATTCCTAGAATGTCAATGTTCACTCTTGTCATCTCCTGTTTGACCACTTCCAGTTTGCCTTGACTCCCTAACATTCCAGGTTCCTGTGCAATATTGCTTTTTAGAGCATTGAACCCTGCTTTCATCACCAGTCACATCCACAACTGGGTATTGTTTTTGCTTTGGCACCATCCCTTCATTCTTTCTGGAGTTATTTCTCCACTGATCTCCAGTAGAATTTTGGGTATCTACCGACCTGGGGAGTTCTTCTTTCAGTGTCCTATCTTTTTGCCTTTTCATACTGTTCATGGGGTTCTCAAGGCAAGAATACTGAAGTGGTTTGCCATTCCCTTCTCCAGTGGACCACATTTTGTCAGACCTCTCCACCATGACCCAGCCATCTTGGATGGCCTCACAGCATGGCTTAGTTTCATTGAGTTAGACAAGGCCGTGGTCCGTGTGATCAGATTGGCTAGTTGTCTGTGATTGTAGTTTCAGTCTGTCTGCCCTCTGATCCTCTCTCAGTGCCTACCATCTTACTTGGGTTTCTCTTACCTTGGATGTGGGGTCTCTCTTCACAGCTGCTCCAGCAAAGCGCAGCCGCTGCTCCTTACCTTGGAAGCGGGGGTAGCTCCCCTTGGCCTCCGCCCCTGCCCTTGGGCGTGGGATAACTCTGCTAGTGCACAGAGTATATCACGCAAAATGCTGGGCTGGATGAAGCACAGGTGGAATCAAGATTGCCAGGAGAAATACCAATAACCTCAGATATGCAGATGATACCACCCTAATGTCAGAAAGCGAAGAGGAACTAAAGAGCCTTTTGATGAAGGTGAGAGAGGAGAGTGAAAAAACTGATTTAAAACAACATGAAAAAACTAAGATCATGGCATCCAGTCCTATCACTTAATGCAAATAGATGGGGAAACAATGGAAGCAGTGAGAGACTTTATTTTCTTGGGCTCCAAAATTACTGTAAATGGTGACCGCAGCCATGAAATTAAAAGACACTTGCCTCTTGAAAGAAAAGCTATGACAAACCTAGACAGTGTATTAAAAAGCAAAGACATTACTCTGCCGACAAAGACCTGTCTACTCAAAGCTATAGTTTTTCCAGTAGTCCTGTATGGATGTGAGAGCTGGACCATAAAGAAGAAGGCTGAGTGCCAAAGAAACGATGCTTTCCAACTGTGGTGCTGGAGAAGACTCTTGAGTCCTTTGAACTGCAAGGAGATCAAACCAGTCAATCCTAAAGGAAACCAACCCTGAATATTCATTGGAATGACTGATGCTAAAGCTGAAGCTCCAATAATTTGGTCACCTAATGTGAAGAGCCAACTCACTGGAAAAAACCCTGAGGCTGGGAAAGATTGAGGGTAGGGGGAAAGGGGGGCAACAGGAGATGAGAAGGTTGGATGGCATCCCTGACTCAATTGGACATGAGTTTGAGCAAACTCTGGGAGGTAGTGAAGAACAGGGAAGCCTGGTGTGCTGCAGTCCACAGGGTTGCAAAAAGTCGGACACAACTGAAGCGACTTAGAACACACACGTACTGCTACTGCTACTGCTTAGTCACTTCAGTCGTGTCCGACTCTGTGTGATCCCATAGATGGCAGCCCACCAGGCTGCCCTGTCCCTGGGATTCTCCAGGCAAGAACACTGGAGTGGGTTGCCATTTCCTTCTCCAGTGCATGAAAGTGAAAAGTCAAAGTGAAGTCGCTCAGTCGTGTCCGACTCAGCGACCCCATGGACTGCAGCCTACCAGGCTCCTCCGTCCATGGGATTTTCCAGGCAAGAGTATTGGAGTGGGGTGCCACTAGACAGACTCAACCAAATATATGTGCCTGTGTGTTTAGGTTGGAGGTGCCAGCTTGCATCGTAACTCAGAGCCCGGAAAACGTGGAGAGGAATAGTCAAGGGGAGGGGCAGCTCCCTTCCTGCACTTTGGTGCTGTTCTCAACTCTCAGTTCCAGAGGCAAGTGTTTTAGCATAGTTCCCTGGGGCTTTGGGAGAGGTCCTGCGGGACCGGCAAGATTTTCACAAGCAAACATGGAGATAGAGCTTTTGGGATGCAGGCAACCACAAGGACAAATGAGAGTATGTGTTCAGAGCGAAGGCTTATTCTTAGGAGGTGGGTGTTCCATACTTTTCATGGCCTCATCAGAGCAGCCAGTCCCCTGGCAGGCTCCTACGGAGGCAGGCTCATTTAGTTACACAGTTAAAAACATGGCGCCTGGAGGCTGGTGCTATGCTAAATGTTAAGTCATTTCAGCCGTGTCCAACTCTCTGTGACCCCATAGACGGCAGCCCACCAGGCTCCCCCATCCCTGGGATTCTCCAGGCAAGAACACTGGAGTGGGTTGCCATTTCCTTCTCCAGTGCATGAAAGTGAAAGTGAAGTAACTCAGTCGTGTCCAACTCTTCCCGACCCCATGGACTGCAGCCTACCAGGCTCCTCTGTCCATGGGATTTTCCAGGCAAGAGTACTGGAGTGGGGTGCCATTTCATTTGTAAATCATATCTCAGGAAAGCTGGCAAAAAATAAAAACAATAAGAAAAAAAATGTGTGTTTATTATTAGGAATCTATTCCTGAACACAGCTGAAAGGCTGGAGTTCTATAGTGCAAGTGGAGTTTTACCTTCAGTACTGTAGGAACCTGGAACTTTAAGCGAGTTGGCCATTGAGAAAAGCTACTGGAAAAAAGGGGAAAGACTGAAAGAAAGGTCCAGATTTCTCCAGATGGCACCTTACGTAGCAGTGTGCTGCAGTGTGACAAGTATGGACTTAGGATTCAAACCAAATCCTGCCACCTTCCTTTATTCAGCACACATTTGAGTGCCTACCATGTTCCAGGAAATGCATTGCTTGGTGATCTTAGGTAGACAACTGTTTTGAACTTCATTTTTCTCATCTGGAAAACTAAAAGTAACACACCTCACTGGGGATGTTTCAAACATGAAATAAATACGACGTAAATCATATATTCAGAACATCAGCTCTGTGTTTGAGTCTGCAGTGCACCAGGACCCTAAGTTTCCACCCTGACTTACTTTCTGATAAGATTGGACAGCCCTGGCCCACACTCGGGCTGGGGCAGTGGACTGGCACCCCGCTTGTTGTGTCTTCTGCTAATCTATCCTCCAGACATCCTGCACTCCCACCAGCTGGAGCAGAGAACATGATGGAAGTAGAAATGGCTTCTAACAAGCCTGGCTTGGCTTGATCTGGACCTGTTAGTTGAGGGAAGCAGAAGCCATTTAGTACCTAGTGGACCATCGCACTCACACTGCTTGCCTCATGGCAGTCTTTCCACCTCTCCCTGACTATCATTAGCTAAGGTCTATTCAGATGTCCTGTATGCAGAGAGAAGAGGCAAAGATTGCTTTCTCTTTGCCACTGTGCTCTATTTCTTCCACTGAAGAAATGGAACAAAGATGGTGCTTTCCCAGGAGCCATCTGGGCTCACCCAGCCCTTCTTCTTGGGAAGGACTTCCTCAAAGAGGATTCCAGGCACCCTGCCTTTCTCCCACAACTGCAGAAGCAGCCGGATGGGCAGGCTGTTGATGCTGCCATGTGGGTGCCGCCAGGAGCCCACCTGCCTGTGACTGCCCCTGCAGCCAGTCAAATGCTGCTAGAAGCTGTAGTTGGGAACACAACCCTGCAGCCCCAGCTATCGCCCAAAGCCAGACAGATGCCTCTGGTATTCACTCATGGAAAACTGATGACTGTGCATGCTCTTTCCTCGTATTTGTCACCTGCCACTCAGAGTCCCGCCCTGATGCCCCTGACCAGTGAACTCCACACCACAAGCTTCCAACACAAGTTTTCGGGCTCCCATCTGGAAAAAACAGAACTCCTAAAGTAGGAAATTTTCCAAGCATTAAAGCATGTGCCCAAAATAACCCCCTAATGTGCGAAATGTCTACTTTGTATCCGCTCTGAGGGCTCTCATCATCTTCCTAGTCCTGTCTCTTTCCTTCTGATGGACTCCAGCCCTGGACCCTGTGTTATAGCTGAGCCTAAGATGTTCTGCAGGGCAACATGAGCCAAGAGGGGAATTCAAATTGGCCCCTTTGGACAGGGAGAAACAAGGGGACGCTGCCTGGGCTTAGGACCCCAGGACTTGGTTAGGGGAAAGGTGCCAGGGTGGAGAAGGCATTTGTTAAGCTCTTTCTTAACTAGGTGGCTCAGATGGTAAAGCGTCTGCCTACAATGCAGGAGACCCAGGTTCAATCTCTGGGTTGGGAAGATCACCTGGAGAAGGAAATGGAAACCCACTCCAGTATTCTTGCCTGGAAAATACCATGGATGGAGGAACCTGGTAGGCTATAGTTCATGGGGTCACAAAAAGTCAGACACAACTGAGCGACTTCACTTTCACTTTTCTTAACTAGACTCATAATATGTAGACCTGGGAAGGCCTTGGAGGAGCACTGCGTAAGGATCATAAATTCAAATGCCTACAGGGAGAAGTCAGGCAGGTTAACAGTGAGAGAAGTGGGCAGGTTGAAAGACAACAGGATAATTGCTCTGTGGAAAATGCCATTTTAGGTATTACAGTATAAACTTTTACAAAGGCTTGTAAAGGTTGATAAGAGTCAGAAAGTGGCTTGCCTGGGAGGGAGTGAGGAGGGGACATTGAGTAAGCATGAGCATGAGGGAAACTTTTGGGGCGATGGAAATGCACTGCATCTTGCTTTGGGTAGTGGTGACTCTGTGTATCAGTTCAGTTCAGTTCAGTCGCTGACTCTGGGTATACATTCATCAAATAAACTTCATCAAACAAATACTTAAGATCAGTACGTTTTGTCATACTTTAATTATACCTCAATTTTTTACTTTTTACTTTGACAAATTAATAAAGTTTATAGTGATTTGACACTCAGGCTACCTATTTGCAGTGCTGGAGAAGACTCTTGAGAGTCTCTTGGACAGCAAGGAGATCAAACCAGTCAAGCCTAAAGGAAATTAATCCTGGATACTCATTGGAAAGACTGATGCTGAAGCTGAAGCTCCAGTACTTGGGCCACCTGATTCGTAGAGCCAACTCACTGGAAAAGACCCTGATGCTGGGAAAGACTGAGTGCAAGAGGAGAAAGGGAAGACAGAGGATGAGACGGTTGAATGGCATCTCCAACTAGATGGACTGAGTTTGAGCAAACTCCACGAGATGACGATGGACAGGGAAGCCTGGCCTGCGGCAGTCCATGGGGTCTCAAAGAGTCTGACACAGGGCTTAGAGACTGAACAACTACCTATTTGCAAACCTCTGTTCCAATCGGACTTATTTATCTTACAAGTGAGGCATCAAGAACCCCTGAGGAGGAGGGTTTTCCCAAGCGCTCAGAAGTAACCTGCCTGCCCAGAGATGGCTGCGGCGCCCCGGCCATGGGTAGGGAGACTGCAGCCCGGTTCAGCTGGCTGCCTCTCACCGCGCAGATTCGCTTCCCTGCGTTTGGAGCGGTGCCCGTAGGCGGCGGTGCTAACAGAATCTCTCCGCGGGCGGTCCCCAGGGTTTGGACAGGCGTCTGCCCTCTCTTGAAAGTGAGACGATCACCTAGAGCCGCCGAGAGGAGCGGAAGTGGATGGATCGCCAGGCTCCAGGGAGCACAGGCCAGGCGCGCAGATAAATCACGGACACCAGCGGCACAGGCCGTTCGGGACTGGCACTGAGTGCCAAATTCCGACGCCGGCAGCCAAGTTCTGGGAAGGGAAATCTGATCCGGATCGCGGCAGCGGTGGAGCAAAATGAGACCCACCTGAGCCGGGCGGGGAGGGGCTGCCAGCCGCGATGGAGTCTCCTCTCCCGGCGGGAGCTCGGGCACCGGCCGAAGTCTCACCTGGCTCCCTGCCCTGCCCGAGGAGGTAAGGGGTCTCCGCTCTAAAGGAGAGAAAACTAAGGCTCACTGCCGCTTCCCCGAGCCTTGTAAGGACTGAGATGGGACTCCAAGCCCAATCGTCTGCTCTCCCGCATCCAAAACGAGTTTAAGGATCTGCAGGAGTGACTCCAAGCCCGTCACAAAGCAGACGTGTCCCCGGTTTCAATGTAGGCGCCCCACGCGAGAAGGAACCCGGAGGAGAAATGGGCCCGCGGAGCGGGGGTGGGGAGCTGGGCTGGGTCCCGGGGCCAGGCTACCCGCCGGGACCTTCCGGACGCACGGAGCCCGGCCCTCCCGCCGGCGCCCGCACTGATTGGCGCTCGCGGCCCGGCTCCAGCCGGCTCACCTGCCCCTCCCAGCCAATCGGGGCCACCAGAATTGGGGCTGTCGCAGGGAGAGGGGGTGATGCTGTTGACTAGAGGCTGAGCCTCTCTCCCCGCCGGGCCCGCCTCAGCCCGGAGCCCGAGCCGCAGGCTGCGCGCCCCCTCGTCCCTAGCCGCCGTGCCCCGGGACCCGCGCACTTGAATGCCGCAGCTCCCGGCCCGCGCCACTCCGGGTCTCCGCCGGCTGGGACGCGCCCAGACGGTGCCCGCCGACGTCGCTTCCCCGCAACCTCGCGCCGAGCCCGCCTTTGCCCAGAGCCCCGCGTCCCTGCCGGCCCCAGGGAGCGGGTGGGCCCGGCCGCGGGCAGCCCCGCCGAGGCAGGATGTTCACGTCCAAGTCCAACTCGGTGTCGCCCTCGCCGTCTCTGGAGCAGGCTGACTCGGACGCGCTAGACATCAGCACCAAGGTGCAGCTCTACGGCGTGCTGTGGAAGCGGTCTTTCGGGAGGCCGTCGGCCAAGTGGTCCCGGCGGTGAGTGCCCCTCCCGCGCCAAGTGAGGACCACCTGGGGAGGGAACCAGGGCTTAAGGACCCCCTACCGAACCCCTCACTGCCATCCTGCGCCTGCCTTCCTTGTGACCTTGGCCTCGCCCCGTTTCGCTCTTCGCTGGCTTCTCCTGGAAGATGTGGATCCCAACCCCGGACCGGGTCATCCCTGCCCGAGGCTGGTCGAGCTGGGGTGGGCCGCTGAGTTCTCTGTGGAATGGATCTAAGTCGGGTTGGGGAGAGTGGGCGCGGGCGGAAGAGATCGTGGCCGGGGTTGGAGCCCAGTTGGGTCAGATTGGGCCGTACTCTGCAGCGGAGAAAGAAGCCCTGTCTTCAGCCAAACAGCCTCCCTGGGACCCCGCCCCCAATTCCATCATATTCACAGCCCTCTGCCCCAGGCTTCTAGAAGTGGGTGTAGAGGTGGGGCATGGGTGTCCTACCTTCCACCCCCCACTTCCACCTATGCCCCCAAACCAGGTGCATGCAGGGAGGGAGCTTCTGAAAGGCACTGGCCAGGGGAGAGAAGAAGGGCCTGGGAGAGTCTATGTCCACCCCTGGAGGAGTCTTATTGGGAACTGGGGCTTCCCAGGTGGAAGCTGGGGCTTCTTTAGTTGTAAAGAACCTGCCTGCCAATGCAGGAGATGTAAGAGACTGAGTTGGATCCCTGGGTTGGGAAGATCCCCTGGAGGAGGGCATGGCAACCCACTCTAGTTTTCTTGGCTGGGAAATTCCATGGATAAAACAGTTGGAAAGGACTAAAGCGACTTAGCACGCACATGCACTCATGTATGTATTTAAACTGGGCCTACAGAAGAGAGACCAGTGCTTCAGGCAGAGAAGCTGGAACAGAAAGGAGTGACTCTTGGAGGTTGGGGGAAGGGAGATGGGGCAGGACTGAGCATGGATGGGTCCTGTCAGAAGGACTGATCCTGTGGAAGGGGTGGTGGGTAAGGTCAAAGCAGCCTAGGTCTTCAACATCAGCTTCCAGGTCCCAGCTACAAGGCCACTCCCCAGAGGCTGGTAGCCACTCATAACTGAGCCTGGAAGGTATTGGAGGAAGGGGGAGTTCACAGCCCTGAACTTGCAGGAATCTCCCAATGCTGGTTTCAGGAGCAATGGGCCATCTTCTGGAAATTTTCACCTTCAAGGCGATCTCAGCTCTGAGATTTGCTGTGTGATGGCTCCTGCCTGGAGGCATGACCCTGCCAGGAAACTAGGAGGAGGTCTAGATGCCCTATCCATCCCACCCTGTGCGTCTGCCCCTGAGCAGGGGGGCTCCCTTTGTGCCCAGGAACACAGTCCAGAGGGACATGGTTATAGTTGGTTTTGATGTTCTGTTTTGATGAATAATTTAATATGTCTACAGAACAAAAGGAGCTGTGGATGCTGTTTCACATTTTACACACCTGGTTTCTGCTGGACTTATCTTTGGGGTTTAACAGGATGGTGGCTCCTTGAGTTCCTCCAAAGTTATGCTTATCTCTGATCCCCTGAGGGGAGGCCTGGGGCAGCAGAGAAGCCATGTTGTGAGGGGTTTCCAGGGCTGTGTAGTCTGAGCGGCAGCTCTCAAGCACCAGGAGCAGGCTTGAGCAAGGGCATCAAGTGGGTATGGGGAGGCTGCTTATAAATTCAAGAACCGTTAGCAGAATGCACCCCACCACCCCCTTCTACCTCAGTTGCTCCAGGCAGACAACACTCCTCTGTTGGGTCTAGCTGCTGTCCTTGGTATTACCTTTGGGTCTTGTCCTCCAAGATGTCCCTTTCCATGCATTTTCACCTGATGGCATTCCTAGTAAGTGCTGGAGATCTGCAACCCCCAGGTCTGTCCCCTAGCGCCCCTCACCCACAGGTGCGGGGACTTGGCCCCTGCATCTGCAGTTGATTCCAGGGCTGGGAGGCATTGGGGGCAAAAGTTCCCCAGCTAAAAGCTCAGTGACGGAGCCTGGGAGCCTTGGAGAGCTGTAGCCCCCCCGCCCCAAGAATCTCCACCAGTAGCTCCCACAGCCACTCAGAAATCATCCAGCCCAAGTCAGAACAGTGTACACGCTCTGCAAAGTCAAGTCCTCCAGCCCCCTTCCAAGGAGATTTTCACACTCTTGTTCCTTCATGGGAATTCTGGAGTTGCCCCTGTGCAAAGATTCCTCCTTCCCTGGGACTCAAGAAAGAGGTAACATTCCCCTGACTTCTCTAGGCCTCTGTCCATGCTCACAGATACACACACACACACACACACACACACACACACACACACACACACACACGTGATTTAGCCTTGGATCAGCAACAGCCGGCCAGAGAGGGTCTGGAATGGGGTGGGGGGAGGCCTGATGCTAAGCTTAGCCCCCTCACTTCCCAGCAGGGCCCCTTGGGCCCCACTTACCTATCTGTGGCCTCTTTGGACTCCAGCTAATTAGCAGCCACAGGAAGGGCTGAGGAGGGGGCACTCAAGCCTGCCGCCGCAGAGCCCTGCCATTAGAGCGATCGATGCCATGGTTGAGGGGGGAGGAGCTAAGAGGAGGGGGCCTGGAAAGGCTCCTGAGCTGCATAAATAACTCATGGGCAGGATGGGAGTGGCTGTGGCCGGCTAGGTTCTGTAAAGTCTCTTCCGCTCAGGGCCTGTCTCAGGGCCTGTGCCGCCAGCTCCTAGTGCCTGAGTAGCCCTTCCCTTCCCGGGATGGGAAGATGCCCTTGAGCTGAAGGGCCAGCTTTTCTCCCCTATGAACAACAAAAAGAGAAAGGAATCCACAGTGTTTTTTAGCAGTAATCAGAGGATCTGGGAGAGGTGTCTAGAGGGTGACTCCTCCCCTCACCTGTGAGCAGTGGAGACGCAGGTGCTCAGAGGCAAGTAGGACAGGAGTGAAGCCTCTCTGCCTGGGCCATTGTCAGCCGCGCAGTGGCACTGGTCCAGCAGACAGGCCAGCTCTCTCCCAGGGCTTCATTCTTTTCCCAGCATTCCAGTTGTTGTTCAGTCGCGAAGTCACTTTCAACTCTGAGACCCCATGGACTGCAGCATGCCAGGCTTCCCAGTCCTTCACTGTCTCCCGGAGTTTGCTCAAACCCATGTCCATTGAGCAGATGATGCCATCCCACCATCTCATCCTCTGTTGCCCACTTCTCCTCTTGCCCTCAGTCTTTCCCAGCATCAGGGTCTTTTCCAATGAGTCGGCTCTTCGCATCAGGTGGCCAAAATATTGGAGTGTCAGCTTCAGCATCAGTCTTTCCAGTGAATATTCAGGGTTGATTTCCTTTAGGATTGACTGGTTTGATCTCCTTGCAGTCCAATCCACTCCCTAATCCCTCTCCACATCTCCCAAGGCTGGAGCCTCTGATGAGGAGGGCCCAGCTGATTCCTTCCTGCATCTGGGACGTCTACACTTGTGTCCCTCCACCTCCCCCGGGTATAAGGTGACTATTGGGCCCTGGGCATCAGCTCACTCTTGTGGAGCATCCGAGGGTCCTGCCTCAGGGAGCTGAGACTCACGGTGTCCGCTAAGTGCCAGGGGAACCCTGGAGACGAGGGGGCCTCATTCACCAAATCTCAGGCCACAACCTGCACAGGTGTGGAAAGATGATCTGTGCAGCTGGTGTTCATCCCTCCAAAAGACTTGAGGAGACTTTCTTCCCACAGAGATTCGGGCCCGGGAGTTTCAGCCTTGGCTCTGAGCACCACTTCCTAAAGGCGACACTGTGACATAGTCCCAGAGGGCTGGGCGGGGAGACTGACCCGTCCCCTCCACTCAGGCTCAGCCTCACTCCAGTGACTTGGTCTCGCTTCCTGGCGCACATAGCCTTTCTCACAGCTGACTGGGAGGTGTCCCCCCAGCACAGCTGCAGCATTTCTGCCTGTTCTATCCCAGTCTGCAGGCCCCTCTTTTTTTTTTTATAATCAGCTTGTGCTCTCCCAGCTTCTTTCAGAATGACAGTGTTTGGTAGTGGGCAGTGGCCAGGTGGCAGCTCAGGGTTCTCCCCAGATCTAAGATGGTGGCATCAAGGTTGTTTTGAGTCCTTAGTTTAAGTATGATCTGAGTACAGTCTTAAGATCATAACGTAGTTGTAAGATGAAATGGCACCCATCATGTCAGGCGTCACTGAGGTCACGTGACGATTTGCCTGGCCTGAAGTTAAATGAGTTGCTTATGCAAATAAGACATACTTCTCCCTCCCTACCCCCAGGAGATGTCATTAGAGGGCATTGTTGGGCTGTCTGGAAAAGAGCCAGAACTCAAGTGGAACACTTTCAGGCAATTCAACTGCCTTACGTCCAAGACTTGGAAATATAAAGCAGTTTCTTTTGAGAGCAGTTGTGGCCCTGGTGGCAAGTGAACCCAGGCTCAGAGGCAGGTGCCCTGAGTTCCAGTCCCAGCTCTGCAGGTGACCAGCTGTGTGACCCAGACCAAGGCACAGCCGCCTCACATCTCACTGGCTGGCGGTGTCTCGTCCGTCAAATGGAAGTGGATCAAATTGTGACGTTTAAACTCTGTTCCATGGTGATTGTAAAGATGCCTTAACTCCACCACAGGGAGGTGGGGGGCAGAAGGTGGGTTCCAGGGTCCCCTCCTACTTTACCCAGTGCCTCTGCATTATTGCCTGCTTGGCATAGTAAGCTTGTCTTTACTATGTTGTTCAAAGAATTCTGCTAACTTGTTTTTGATTTTTTAAAATTGGAGTATAATTCCCAGGCGGCTCAAGTGGTAAAGAACCTACCTGCCAAAGCAGGAGACGCAAGAGATGTGGTTTGATCCCTGGATTGGGAAGATTCTTGTGAGGAGGAAATGGCAACCCACTCCAGTATTCTTGCCTGAAAAATCCCATGGACAGAGGAGCCTGGTGCGCTACAGTCCATGGGGTCACAAAGTCAGAGTGAGTGTGACTGAGTGCATGTGAGTGAGCATGCACACAATTGCTTTATGATGTTGTGTTAGTTTCTGCTGTACAACAATGTGAATCAGCTATAGGTATACACATATCCCCACTGCTAACATTTTTTGGAGCCCCTTGGACTTGGTGATCTTTGCATAAACCCTCACTTGGCATCACCCATATACTTCACAGGCAGGATTTCTGCTGTCCTGCCATCTCAGACCTAGAGCCAGGCAAGTAGCAGAGGCCAGGGTGGGCATTCCCTGAGTGTACCAGGCTGCCCGGAATGAACAAAAAGGGATATGCACTGGGAGCTGTGTCATTTCTGCCACTTGTAAAAGGGACACTTCTGATAAGCCGTCCTTCCCAGGCTCTAGGATTTACTTGACTCCACACCCCACACCCCCTTTCTCAGTGTCCGAGGAGCTCAGGGCTGAGGAAGCCTGGGTGCTGCTCCTGTTCTGGATGTTGGTGTCCCCAGGAAGAAGAGGCCACCAGGCTGGGTGTCCTGCCTTCCTGGAACAGGTAACCCATGGCCTTTCACACACAGGCCAGGGTTTCTGCTGATCCCCAGGGGCTCTAAGTTATTGTTTCCTTATCTGTGGATGAACTGGCTGCCCAGAGTAGGTGCTCCTTGTTGCATTAGCAGATATGGACCCTGCTTCTTCGTCAGTCCCTCCCCGCCCCCTGCCCCGCCGCCAATCCCCACTGCCACACTGACGCACCAGCCTCCACACAAGCTTTCTGGGGCCCTTGTAGACTGTGTGAAGGGAAAGTAAATGTTCAACTCTTTGCGACCCCATGGACTATAGCCCACCAGGCTCCTCTGTCCATGGGATTCTCCAGACAAGTATACTGGAGTGGGTTGCTGTTTCCTGCTTCAGCGTGAAGAGAAGGTTTGTCAAAGAGCAGGGTGGAGAGGTATTTAAATCCCAGAGGTGCAAGCACCTAGTTGGGTCAGTTCCCTGGTTTCCTGAGCCTTCCAGATACTGCATCTCACTACCACCAGGGCTGGGATTGTTCTCTGCTGTCTCTTGACCCTGCAGGGCACAGACTCTTGGATCTTCCCTGCATCCTCTTTCCTCTGCCCTCTCCCCTCACCCCACCTCCCTTCTTTTCTGCCCTGCAGGATTCCCCCCACTCCAAGTATCTCTCACTCTGTGATGCAACGCCCTTCCCAGCCCCTACACTCACACTTGGCTTTCCCCCTCCAAACCTTCAGGAGCAGTGTAGATGGGCCTTGCTTTGCCAGGACCCATCCAACTTAGAAGGTACCTGTGGGTCTAAGTAGCCTTTTTGCTTGCTTCCAGCTGGATCTACTGTGAGGCCCATGTTGACCATCAAGCTCTGCTTGAGCCCTTGTTGCCTTCAGGGCACTGAGGAGGGGAGTAAAGGTGGAAGCAAGGCTGAGGAAAACCTTCCTGGGCTCCCTGGTTCAGCTCGGATGGCACCTTGTCTGCCTTGCACCTCAGTGTCCTGGCCCTCGTGTCATCCCAAACTTGGCTCTCCCTCCCTTGTCTATTCAGCAAGCTCTGCTGACTTTTATCAGCAACAACCAAGAACTCTAATCTGCCCCTCTGCCCAGCTGTGGAGCCCTCCGAGACACCTTCTCCATGTCTAAAACTGCAAGGTGACCTCACAAGAGCCCTGTTTGAAGCCCGCTGGCAGCTCCCGTCATCTGCCATAGGGGCCCCATCTTCTCACAGGGACCACAAGCCCCACCCATGTCTGGTCCCCACTGCTGTCTTTGACTTGAACTCACCTCTCACATCCCTCCCCCACACCACTGCTCACCCCTTTGGCACTTAGCTGCCAGTGATACCAGGCATGTTCTGATAGCCTTGAAACACAGTGTTCGTGGCATCTGCTGTGCCTTCTGTCTGAGATGCTTCTCCACTTCCCTTGTCCCCTTAGTTTCCTAGACACTCCTATTCATCCTTCCAAACCCTGCTGAGTTGTCACTCCTTCTTGGAGAACATTCCAGGCTGGACACCCAAACCATTCATTCCTCACCCATCTGTCTTCCTGTTTCTCATACAAATTTACAAAGTGACAGGGTACCCTGGTGCTTTATGATGTTCCCAGCTCCCACTTACCAGCTGTGTAACCTGGGGCATGCTACTTAACCTCTCTGTTCTCTGCTCATTTCATCTGGCTCATGTGAGGAGAGTGGTTAACAACCATTCTGATGTTATTAAAACAGTGCCTGGCACAAAGGAGGAGCTGTCTAAGCATTGGCTGTGTTTTAAATTATTGATTTGTACAATTGGTGTTTGCCTATAAGCTCCCTGAGGACAGGAAATCATCAAGCCCAGACTGTACCAGGAGATTTGCTCATGCTCTCTGACCTGAGCTGGCCAGGAGCTTGCAGTCACCTTGCAGAGAGAAGCTCTAAGAAGACAAATCACGATGCCAGGTCTGAAGCACTAAGGAGAGCCAAGAGTAGTGGTGAGAGGGGCTGGGCATCAGAGAGCAGAGCGGCTGAGAACCTGAGCTTTGTCAGCGTGTTACCCAGCCAACTTCGCTTGCCTGACACACAGCAAGCCAGATGCTGAGCCACCCAGCTTTGCAGCAGAGAAAAGATTTGTTCACGAGGCAGCCAAGTGAGGAGTTGGGAAAGTTATCTCAAATCTGCCTCCCCAGAGGCAAGCAGCTTGGGGTATTTATGGTCTAAACAAGAAGGGAGTCTGAAGCATGGGGGGAGGTGACTGGAGGAAGGAGGTAAAGGAGTCTGTGTTCTGCACAGGCGTATCTGAGTTAGTTACATGCTTCTTTATGGAAGGCATGTGCAAATTCCAGGGAAGTTTGATATGGAGGGAACCTGGGGCTGTGATGTCACCTGTGGGGCGAGCAGGTCTATTCTGTGCAGACTCTGATCAGATGTGTTGGGTCCTCCCAGTTTCAGCCAGTTTGTTGTGTTACAAGCAGAGGGCTTTTAAACAAGCTGTTCCCTTATCTGCTGGTCTGTTAAGACAAGCTCAAGAATTTGCATTAGTCACCAGTTTCTGTTAGCCCACGGCTCATGCTTTCAGTTCTCCCCTGTCTCTTGATTCAGTTCCTCAGCTTTGACAGAAGAGGACCACATTCTGCTGATAAGGGTGGAAGGCCTTTGGAGAATTAGAGGAATGGAGTTGTTTTGCATTTGATTGCAAACATGGGACCATGTTTAAGATCTGGGTTTTTTTCTCTTTTGAAGGCAGGCACTTTCAAGTCTTTATGTTGAATAATCATCATATGAATTAGAGTTTGGGGCTTAAGGATACGTGGCAAAGAGCAAGTACAGAGTTTTAACAAGAAGGAGTATAAATCCTAGCCAGCTCACAGAAGAGTGACGGTTTAGGGGACTTCCCTAGCCGGCCAGTGTTTAGGACTTTGCCTGCCACTGTAGGGGGTGCGGGTTCGAACCCTGGTTGGAGAGTTAGGTCCCACAAACCTTGGGGCCAAAACACCAAAACATGAAAAAAGCAGAAGCAATGTTGTAGCAAATAAAAGACTTTAAAAATGGTTCCATATCAAGAAAGAAAATCTTAAAAAAAAAAAAAAAAATGACAGAAGTAATCCCTCAGATATAGACCTATTTCCTGATGAGATCCATGAGAAGATATTTCCAAGAATCCAGGTTCTTGGGGTGATACTTGTTGGAGCCAAGTTGCATAATTTTTTCTCAGTAGGTTTTAACTTCCAACATCGTGTTAGTATATACATAACACGAGCTACTGGCCGCCACACACGCACTCCTTCTCTGCTGCAAACCTCAGCATCTCAGCATTTGGCTTGCTGCACGTCGGGCTGATGAACTTGGTCTGGTAGCAAGCTGGCAAACTCAGTTCCCGGTCTGCCCCTCACTAGCTGCTGAATCTCTCTGTGCCTCAGTTCCCTCACCAGTGAAGTGGAAATACAGCCCCAACTCTCAGAGTTGTCATGAGAGATTAAATCAGATAATGTCAATAAAACACTTAGAAAAGTGAATGTCTTGGTACCTGGTAAATTTTCCTTCATCTAGAAGTGAAATTCTTTAAGACCAGAGAGAAGAGGCAACCAGGGCAGATACAGACCCTTTACTCATGCACACTCTCTGGGCTTCGCTGAAGCTTAGGACTAGACAGGGATACCCCAGGGGCTAGGACTGGAGACGAAGCTTTGCCCAGGACTGAAGTTGGCCTGAGTAGAAGGGTGGGCTTTGGACAGGAGGGAGGGGCGGGTGCAGGAAAGGGCTGTGTATTTGGAGGGCAGCGAGTTGGCCAGCTGGGCTGAAGCCAAGAGCTCTTGCCAGTAGGAGTTTTTTGAGCACAAATGGGAAAGGAGGTCAGGGGAGGCAGCAGCAGACACTGAACCTAATAATAATAAATATTATTAGTAGTAATAAAAGTAAATGTTTAAGGAACATTTACCATGTGTCACACAATGTTCGAAGACTTTATGTGAACAACCCGTTTCGTTATCCCAACAACCCTAAGAGATATATGTACTGTTAGTGTTTTCAAGTTCCCCTGGGGGACCAGAGCCCTAGAGAGATCAGAGGACTTGCCCTGGTCACACCGCTGGTAAGTGCAGAGTTCTGACGCTTGTCTACCCCAGCCTTGACACCTACTGCCTTTGGCCCATCTGTTTCCTGTCCAAAGGCCAAAGCAGCTTCTGAGGCAGTGTGGTATGGGAGTAGGAACAGAGGCTGTTGTCTGTGTTTCCAGTCCCAGCTCTACCTCTACCCTGGCTATATGACCTTGCATGTGTAGCTTCATCTCTTAGCCTCAGTTTCCTCATCTGTAAAATGGGGACAAAAAGCCCTACCTTCCAGGATTAACACATGGGTCAAATACTGATACCTAGGGCTTCCCTGGTGGCTCAGACAGTAAAGAATCTGCCTGCAATACCGGAGACCAGGTTGGATATCTGGGTCAGGAAGGTATTACCTAGAGAAGGTGATGGCAACCCACTCCAGTATTCTTGCCTGGAGAATTCCATGGACAGTGGAGCCTGGTGGGCTACAGTCTATGGGGTCGCAAAGAGTCGGATGCAACTGACCAACTAACACTTTCACTTTTTCTTTCACACCCAGCGTGGAAAGCAGCACATGAGAACAGCTAAGCAACCAGTGACTATCTCCAGCCCTTATTCAATGAGCCAAACTCTGCGGGACGCAAAGGAGGCAGCCCCTGGCTTGTGGTCAGAATGAGAAGCCCAGGAGTAAGGGGATGTTGGAGGAAGGGGCAGGAAGAGGAAGCATCCTTCTGTGCAGGGGCACTCTAACCCTGGGCCCCCACCTGCTGCAGAGAAGCTGAGAGTCATCGGCAGGCACTGAGACAGGGTTACAAGCAAAGCCAGCCCTTTGGGTCCTCGAAGTGAGCTTGCCAGATGTACCCTTTGTTGGGCGATCCTCCTCCTTGCCAGCCAGGGAGTCACCCTCCTCCTCCAGGTCCATGCCAGCTTCCTTCCCTTGATTCCCATCCCCACCCAAAGCAAACTGAGAGCAGCTGCAGCCAGACCAGGCTTGGCATGCATGGCACGTGACCTTTCATGACCCCTGTAGCCATGGGAGCCCCTAGCTCTGCCGAAGTCTGGAACAAAGCACGCCCTGGACATCCGTCTTCCCCTGCCTCTCAGTGGGCACAGAGAGGAGGGCCATGACATCCTACGTGGCAGATGGGTGTGGAGGACTTTTCATACCTTCATCCCCTGGGTTCTTTCCTGTCCCTTCTGTGGCCCCAGCCCTGAAGGGATTGCATGCACAACCCCCTAAGCCTCCAGCAACGGTCTGTCCTCAGCCCAGCGGCCAGTCTGAGCCTTCTGCCATGCGAATCAGGATTGCGTCACTCCCCTCAGAACCCTCCAGTGCCTGTCCCTCTTACTCAGAGGAAAAATCAGCCTCTATCAACTAGCAGTCTGACTTTCAGCAGGTCATGTCACCTTTCTGCTTCATTTCTGCCCATAGAAAATGCAGACACCTGCCTCACAGGATAATGAAAGTGTTAGTCGCTCAGTTATCAACAACTCTTTGCAACCTCATGGACTGTAGCCTGCCAGGCTCCTCTGTCCACAGAACTCTCCAGGCAAGAATACTGGAGTGGGTTGCCATTTCCTTCTCCAGGGGATCATCTCCACCCAAGGACTGAACCCGAGTCTCTCGCATTTCTGGCAGATTCTTTACCGTCTGAGCCACCAGGGAAGCCCTTATCAAATAATAGTGAGTGTTAAATGCATTAACAGAGGTAACTACTTGCAATAACGTATTGCTTGGGGTAAGTGCTAAATAAACGGTAGCTTTATCATTAATGCTATTATAGTAGCGAACAGGGCCTTACACAATCTGCTTTCTACCTGGTTCCCTCTGCTGCAGCCACACTGCAATTCCTTCCAGAACCAGGCACACTTCTCATTCCAGGGCCTTTGCACCTTTGGCTCCTCTGCCTGGAACACTTACCTTTCCACAGATGATGCCTTCAGGCTCTCCTTGACCACTTTAAACAAAGTGGTATCAAAACCTCCCCCACCCACCCCTCACCCCATCGATCCCCCTGCTTTATTTTCCTCTATAGCATTTATCAACATCTGGTACTTTGCAAGTCTTTCTTTCTAACTTATTTACTGTCTGCCTCCCCACTACACACACTCAAGTATAAGCTTTATGGGAACAGGGATTTGTGTCTCTCTTGTCCACATCTCTGTCCCCAACACTCAGAACATTGCCTGGCACAGGTGGGAGTGCAGCAATTATTTATTAAATCAATGAACGTTTCTTCATAGCAGCCCCAAGAGACAGATACTCACAGCCTCATTTTGTAGAGGAGCTTTGAAGGGAAGATTCTGCAAGGCTGGGAGCCAGCTGGAGTCTGTGGCTTGAGGGGTAGGGATTGTTTGCCTCTAGAGCCCTGTTCTCTCCCTGCCCATGTGTCTAGTGACCATCTGTCTGCCACCCTCACCAAATCCGTGGCACAGTGCTTTGCTCTGAGTGAGGAGGGGTCTCTAGAAAGGTCACAAAGGCAAGAAAGTATTTATCTTGGTCAGCTCAGGCAAATACCATAGCTTGAGTAAACAATCTGTTACACCATTAAACCCATCTGCTCAACAACAGAAATTTATTTTCCTAGGAGGCTGAAAGTCTGAGATCAGGTGCTGACGTAAGCAGGTTCTTTCTGGGAAGGACTCTCTCCCTGGCTTGCCGATGGCCGCCTTCTCACTATGTTCTCGAGGGGCCAAGTGGGAGAGCAAATGCTTCGTCTTAATAGGATCAGATTGTGGCCCCACTTCTTGACCTCATGTAACCTTAACTACTATCTGAAGACCCTATTTCCAGGGACTGCCTTGGTAGTCCTGTGGTTAAGAGTCCACCTTCCATTGCAGGGGCTGCTGGTTTGATCCCTGGTTGAGATTGGAGAGCTAGCATCCGACATGCCTTGGGGACCAAAAAACCAAAACATAAGACAGAAGCAATATTGTAGCAAATTCAATAGAAACTTTAAAAATGGCCCACATCGAAGAAAAATCATAAAAAAAAATAAGACCCCGTCTCCAGATACAGTCACATTGGCAGTTAGGGCTTCAACTTATAAATCTGGGGGAATACAGTTCATTCCATAGCAGTATTTCAGTAACCACTGAAAGGGGAGGAGACGGGCCCCTAAGACGCGGTCCTGTGTCCCCTGCCTCCCAGTTTCCTGTGGGTGACAGGACTGTGGAGAGGTGCGACTCAGTCCAGTCCTGGCTCTTCTTCAAATTGGCAGAGTGATGAGCAGTCTCATCTGATCCTCACAATAACCAGATGAGGGCCATGTTATCACTCCCATTCTACAGGTGAATAAACTGAGGCTCAGAGAGGCAAGCTTACTTGGTCTAGCCGCCCCCCCCCCCCAACCCCCGCTGACCCCAGGCTAAGAAATGACAGGTCTGTTCTTATCTACTCTATGAATTTCCTTTGAAACTCTCAGGAGACCTCTCTCTTGTCCCACAGGGCTGAAGGACCATGACAGGCCCTCCAGACAAGAGTGAGCACCCAGGGTGCAGCAGTGGTGCTAAGTGCCAAGTGCACGGCCGGTCAGCACGTACAGGAGCTGGTCTGGTCACTAACGGTTAGACAGTTTCAGCCAGATGAAGAGAGAGGGTGGGCATTCCTGGGGAAACTGTGCGATCTCTTTTGCAGGATTGTGCAAGACAGAGTGAGACGGGAGGCAGCGAGCTTAGTGTTTGTGGGGCCAAGGGGCTAAAGGGCAGAAGTGGCAGGAAGGCTGAGAAGGTGGGCAGGGGTCAGGTGCTGGGGGGCCCAGAACGTGTCCGCTGTTCTGCAGATGGTGGTATTCGTGTGTTCTTCCTCCACTGGAGGGCGGGGGGTGGCGGCGGGGTGAATCGGCTTTAGCAGGAAGTCACCTCTGAGGTCCACAGCTGTCCTTAGTGTCTGGCTGGGCCGAGAGGGTCCATGCAGATAAAGAGCTTGGTTGGGGTGGGGTGCACAGCAAAGGACAGAGCTGAGCTCCTTTCTTGGGGGAGGTGAGACAGCAGCTGTTGGCAATCAGTGACCCTCCCACTGTAGCTGTGGCCTCAGGAGGGTCCCCATGGCTGGTGGTACCTTCAGAGATTCACCAGCCCCTTTTCGAGTCCCTCTCAAGAGGGTGGGTCCAACCAGGGGTATGCCAGTGAATGTTTAACCACTTGCTCTCTCGGGGGTGGGGTGGGGTGGAGCCCTTGATATTTTGTAGCATTTGATGATTTCCATGGTGTAAATATTCCCACTCTGACTGGTATCAGCTACCTGTATGATGTCACTGAACTCAGAGCAGGGGAGAGTCATGCTGTTGGCCATCATGAGCCCATCTGAGTGGTGTTTCCAGCTCCCCCTAGTCCCATGGCTCCAATAGCAGCATTAGCAGCTGCCCCCGGGGGATGGAGCTACTATTCTGGGCTCTCAGGTCCAACTGGATCTTCTCCTGGTGTCTTATCTAGTCATCAGTCCTGTGAGAGTCCCCTGGGTGGATGCAAGAGCTCCGCCTGAGGGCATCAAAGTCTTCTAGGCACCAAGGACCTAGAGATCCCAAAGTGAAAGTGTTAGTCACTCAGTCGTGTCTGACTCTCTGCGACCCCATGGACTGTAGCCCGCCAGGCTCTTCTGTCCATGGGATTCTCCAGGTGAGAATACTGGAGTGGGTAGCCATTCCACGCCCCAGGAGATTTTCCCAACCTGGGGATTGAACCCACATCTCCTGCATTGGAGGTGTATTCCTTACTGTCTGAGCCACCAGGGAAGCCCTAAGTTAGCCCCAGGGCCCAGAAAGGAGGCCTTGGAACATCCAAGACCAAAGGCAATGCAGGTGTCACATGTAGGCTGCAGGCTGGCCCCACCAGCCTGGTACCCACATGCCATTTGATTGCCAGTCTTCAAGACCACTTGTCAAAAGACCCACTTTGGAACTGTGGGTCCTCCAGCCCTTCTCCTGCCCCTCCTGGTGTAGACTCACAGGGCTGAAGGTACCTGAGGGGAAGGACCACAGATACCCCCCTGTGCCAAAGGGGGCGGCTCGGCGGCTGGAGGAGCCAGCTGTGGAGGCTGCCTGTGGGCCTCCCACTTCTGCTCATTCACTGGTGTGAGGGTGGGCTGCCTGTTGGCGGGGGGCTGGCCAGCTGAGGACTTTGCCTGGATGTGGCACGTGAGATGGCAAGGATGAGTCTGCACAGTGTCCTCGTGGGCTCCCCACGTGAGCACAGATGCCCCAAGGGTGCTCTTGTCACCCCGAGAAACCTCACCCCTTCCCTCCTGTTTGCCCCTCCTCCCCACCACCCACTATAGGTTTTTCATCATCAAAGAGAGCTTCCTTCTTTACTACTCTGAGAGCGAAAAAAGAGCTTTGAAACCAATAAATACTTCAATATCCATCCCAAGGTGAGGGGCCTCTCCCCAGGGCACAGTCGGGAGGGCCCAGTGGGAACAACAGGGGACGGTCTCCTCTGAGGGGAGGGTGGTCTCCGGTGTCTTGCTCAGGTCCCACAGCAAGTCTTTGTCAGCGGGGTGGTGCACAAGCCACCCTGGCCCCCTCTCAGGCTGTGTCCCTCCTGTGTCCCTCTAGGAGAGTTCTGGTCTGCCTTCTAGCTTCAAGCCTTTAGCAACACCTGGATATTGGCTGAAGGCTCCCAGAGGCCTTCGGTGACCTGGGCTGGGTGGGAGGTGGAGGCCATTGTCCTGGTTCTTTCTCAGGGTGTCATCCCTCTGGGCGGCTGCCTGGTGGAGGCCAAGGAAGAGCCCAGCATGCCCTACGCCATGAAAATCTCCCACCAGGATTTCCACGTGAGTAAGGCTCTCCGCTTGGCCTGGGCTCCGCAGGAACAGAGCAGATTCCCTGGGACCCCAGGCTCCCTGGGGGCATCCCCTCCAGTGGGCTGGCCTGAGGAGAGTGTCAGTGACTTGGGGACATGGGTGAGAGCACGGAGCAGGCCCTCAGAGGCTGAGTGGTGGCTCCCGGGGTGGCTCCTCTCAGGCACACCTGTGTCTTCTCTTCCTGGCAGGGGACCATCTTGCTGGCTGCCGAGTCGGAGTTTGAGCAGACCCAGTGGCTGGAGATGCTGCAGGAGTCTGGGAAGGTGTAAGTGTACCTGGGCAGGAAGGGGGGCAGCCTGACAGTCTGGAAGGGGAAAGAGTGTGGGCTGAGCCAACCCTGACCTCCCTGCCTCTCGACTGGGATCCTGGTGGGCACGGAGACACCCTGGGAGAGGGCAGGGTGGGGAGCACAGGGCTGGGGGGAGCTGGTTTGTGTGGGGAGTGGAGATGGACCAGATTTAGAGCATCTTTGGGGAGTCTTCTAAATAAGATTCGAGCAAAGTGAGCTTTGCTTGTTTAGAGTCACAGGTGGCACACGTAGACACCATTTGTCTCCCACTCTCGGGAGCAAATCCAGTGTCACTATTGAGAAGTTGGCAGCCTCCTGACACCCATCCCATCTCCCCAGGCCCTAAGTTAATCCTCGCACAGACCAGTGGTTTGCAGATGAGAGCCCAGGTACAGAAACCTCCAGCCCGACACAGCCCATTTGCACACAGACCCCATCTCGGCCCCTGCCTATTCGTGGTGGGCTGTGCTTTCAGTTCCACAGATGATTCTGAGTGGTGCCCTGGGCCAGGCCTTGTGGCAGGTGGTGGGTGTTCAGTGGTCTAGAAAGCAGCCCAGGAAGCAATTTCTTTCCTGCTCCCAAAGTGCTATTGGCCCAGCCTCCAGTGGCCCACTTTGCAGCCTGGGCCAGCCTCCGGGGACTGTAGTGGATCGATGCTGGTGGCACGCCCAGAGTCACAGGGCCCAGGGTGGGTGCGGCCGGGATTCTGGGGAGAAAGGATGACAAGGACGCACTCTGCACATTCTCTTTCTCCTCTAGCCTTCTGTTTTAACAGTTGTGTGTGTCTTCCTCTTCTCTCCTGTTCCATCTGCCCTCCCTCCCCAGGACTTGGAAGAATGCCCAGCTGGGAGAAGCCATGATCAAGAGCCTGGAGGCCCAGGGGCTGCAGTTGGCCAAGGAGAAGCAGGAGTATTTAGGTTGGCTGAGGAATGGGCTGCAAACAGGCTCTCTGGTGATAGCATTTCAGGGCCAGGGGCTGCAGTCCAAGGTTTGGCGCAGGACTGAGGGAGCGTGTCTTGGGTAGGGGTTTAGCAGACTCCGAGGAACCGTAGACCATCCCAGAGCCCAGGGGGCTGTATGGCATGATACGAGTCCTCTGGGTCGGCATGACAGGAGGCAGAAGAGCCTAGTGGTTAGGAGCCTGAGCTCTGGACCCAGCTTTGTTATTTATCCGTCAGCTGGGTGGATCTTTAAGCAGCTCATCTTAAGCCTCAGTTTCCTCACCCTTAAACTGGAGACAAAATTAGCCCCCAACTTTTAGAGGTGGTGAAAATGCCTAGAAACACCTGTGTCCAGTATGCAGCAAGGGCCCCCAAAAATGGAGAGGATGTTGCCCCCAGACCCCAGTTCTCACCCCCAACCCTCTTTGAGGTTCTAGGCCCAGATGCCTCTGATTGGCTAGTGGTTGTTGTTCAGTTGTTAAGTTGGGTCTGACACTTTGAGACCTCATGGACAGCAGCATACCATGGACTGCAGCACACCAGCCTTCCCTGTACTTGACTGTCTCCTGGAGATTGCTCAAACTCATGTCCATTGAGTAGGTGATGCCATGCGACCATCTCATCCTCTGTTGCCCCCTTCTCTTCCTACCCTCAATTCTTCCCAGCATCAGGGTCTTTTCCAATGAGATTAGCTGGTAGGCTTGCTCTGTTTGAGAAAGAAGACAGTAAGTCTGGGAGGTTGGTCCTTTGCCTGTGACCCTCTCCCTTACTCCCTCCTTAAATATGTGGGGACCAGAACACTGTCTCACCTCTGCCTGCTCTAGACACCCTCTGCCCCCAGGTCCTGCCTTGCCTCACTAGCCAGACATCAGTGCAAAGGTTAACAGCACAATGGGGGTGCAGAGACACACTTGAGCTTCAAAGATGAGATGTCATTGTCTTGTGAATATACAATGCGGGGTCATTGCCAGGAGAGGAGGGTAGCAGATCAGGCCAGCACGGAGTTTGCAGCCCCAGGAGCTGGCCCCTCCTGGCCCCTCAGTGGCCACCCCTGGCTGGCCCTGGGGCCAGCAGTGCCAACCTCATCCTTGGAAGGAGCTGGGGGCAATGGAGGCGTGACCCCTGAGGCAGTGACCCCTCAGGACTGGATCTGCAGTGAGCATCTCCTGAGAGTGTGTATGCTTGCTTTGGCAGACAAACTGATGGAAGAGACCGAAGAACTCTGCCTTCAGAGGGAGCAGAGAGAGGTAGGGGCACGCTGAGGCCACTCCCCACTGCCTCCCGCTCTGTGGGCCCTTTCACAGCCGCTGTGCGCTGACCCATGTTCCTAGCACTAGGGAAGGGTGTAGGGGAGACTGGTTCCCAGACAACCTGCTGGGAAATCAGACGGGCAGAGCAAGGAAGCCACTGAGATGACAGTGCTTGGGACTTGCTGTTGCTTTTTGACAAGAAGTGTGTTTCTCCTTACCAATCCCCAGGGAGGAAAGTCAAAAGAGTAGGTGTTCACTTTCTAAAGAAAGAGCCAGTCAGAAATTTTATAAGCTGTGTCAGGAGGCAATGAGCTTCTTGTCACTATTGATATTCACAGGAGGATGAGGTGGCCTTTTTCATCCAGAGGGACTTCTGGCCCCATAAAGGTGACTGGGTTGGAAGATATAAGAGATTCCTTCATCCTCTAAATGTTAACAGACAAGTTTTAAGGAGGCCAAGCATTGGCCGGAGGCAGCCTGTGGGGTGAAGGATACCTTTGCCTCATTTGAAGACCAGGGCTGCTGAAGTCCACACTATTTGGGATCTCCATGAAGCCCTGGGCCTTGCCTGTTCTGAGGAGTCATGAAGGGCAGGGTAGGGTAGTGGTTATCAGTGCTGACTTGGAGCCAGGCTGCCTGTGTCTGGATTGGACCTTCACTGCTTCTGACTGTGTGACCTTGGGCAGGTTACTCCGCCTCTCTGAACATTAATAGCCTTATGTGAAAAATGGGGATAATAATAGGACCCATCTTAACAGGTATGTTTTGAGGATAAAGTGAGATGCGATATATAAAGTGCTTAGCACAGAGTACATGCTTAATGAACATATGTGTTTGTTAGTATTACAATCGTTAACTGTGAGTCCATCCTACCATTGAACTGCCTGAGGTCCAAGCCACAGAGTGGCATGGCCCGACACACCCACAGAGGGAGGGCCTGATTTAGTCCATTTCTCTTTGCCTGGTTCCTGTTGCTTATCTCTCCTGTTCAATTTCAGGGCTAGGCCTGTTCACCTGGGCTCAGTGCCTGCTTCTCTGACTTGATTCTCACAAACCTCTCACCCTTCCCAACCACCCTCCCTGGGCTTGGGAACAGACCTGACAGTCAAGAAGCATATCATGGGAAAAAAAAAAAAAAAAGAAGCAGCCTCACGGCGCCGTTGCACCCTGAATACTGCTGGGGCCTTTCAGAGTACCTGGCCTAGGATGGGCGCTCGATAATGCTGTGGAATGACTTAATATTTTTAATTCTTATAATTTTACATTGCATTTTGATTTTTAAGCAGTAGGACAGTCCACCCTCATTTTTCTTCTTCCAAAATGTTATCAGATATTCTCACCCATTTTTTTCTTCCAGCTGGACTTCAGTGTCATTTTGTTAATTACAAAAACCCAACCAACCAAACAAACAGAGAAGGAAATCTGAGGATTTTTATTAGGATCGCATGGATTTGAGGATTGGCATGGTGACAGCATTGAGCCTTCTCCCCCGGCTACATGTGGTCCCCTAGGATCAGGCTCTCAAATGGGTCCCTCCTGTATTAGAGTGTGGGCATTTTCTTTTGACTGTTCTGTACATTTTGAGAAGTGAGACGGGGTAGATTGTTAGCAACTTAAAGGCAGGTAATTTAGGAAGCCAGGGGATGGGATGGAGTGACAGATACAGCCACTGGCAGGGGGAGACAGACTTATCCATCAGAGAGGCTAAATCTGGGGCAGCAGTCAGCCTGAGGAAAATTTAGACATTCTATCTAGGTCTTTAGCCAGGAAATGAGGCCAGCAGAGACCCACTGCTCACAGGCCTCGCTTAAAGCCCTCGCATGCTGAAGGAGGGAGGCCGGCCAGCTGTGAATTTCCTGGGTTTTAGGTACAAAATGTGAGTGAGACTCACTTGAGTCCAGCTGGTGCCCCGATGAAGGCTGCCCTGGGCTGGCAGGAGGGAGAGGAGTGTGTTCAAGTTCACATTTCTGGGGCGGCTGTGTGCCCTAGATGGAGAATAGAACTCCCTGAGTCATGCTGTCCAGGGTTTCCCTCCCTTGCCTTGTTCATCTATATTATGGATCCACCTGCCCCCATCTCCTTTCCCATCTGCATCCAGGTCACAGGGATGCTCTGGGAGTGCCTTGCTTGGGCCACTTAGAAAGGCATGTGGTACCCTGGCCCAGTGATAAGTTGAAGATTCTCTGATCTTTAAGAGGTAGTTTGGTGTAAAAGGAGACCTTTTTGGTTTAAAATACCTTTTTGGTACCAATCTATCACTAACTGTGTGACCGTGGGCATGTTTGCCTCTGTGTTGCTCTGGTAAGAGTGATGGCTGTGCCTGGCTGGCTCCCAGGTTGCTATGGGGCTCATTGAAACAGAGGGCAAGGGGTGCTTTGTGGACCGGTAAGGGCTGGGCCAACGGGTGCTGTGTGATGGTATAGCTCTGACATCCTCCGCGTGGTAGAAAGGGCCAGGAACTCAAGGGGCACGAGCTGAGAGTTCAAAGGGCACTGTCCTGGGCTCTTCTGCCCTGAGATCAGAAGATAACACCTCTAGGACCTCCCCAGTGGTCCAGTAGTTAAGGTTCTGTGCTTTCATTGCAAAGGGCGTGGGTTCGATCCCTGGTCCGTGAAGTTCCACCTGCCGCGTGGTGCAGACAAAAACAAAATAAAACAGTGTTCTGCGCTTCTCCAGAAGACAGTGCCCTTCCTTGGGCACAGGTCCCTCAGGTGTCCCTGGCTCCGTGGGGCATGGTCGCAACACTCTTATCCCCTGGGGGAGGGCAGCTGGCCTACCCTCTCTCTTCTGATTGAACTGTGAGAACTCAACCTTGCACGTGGGCAGGCACACAGGAAATCAGAAATGCCCAGGACCCTTCAGGCGGGGTTCTTGCCTGTGGAGTGCTCCCAGTCGGAACTCAGACTCTTGGAGCTGGAAAGGACCTCTCCCTTTCAGGTGAGACTCTCAGGCGGCCTCCCTGATGGGTGTTGATTGTGATTCTGCCACGGGCAGCTTTGGAGGTGTCCTTTGCATTATTGTTCCATTATTTGAAAGCTCTTTCTTTCCGTGGAACTGGAATCTGCTTTCTACCGACTTCTTTCCAACCTCATATTTTGGCGACTTAAGTAGGTCCAACAGTCACTGACAGGCGCATGATGGGGTGGACGAAGACTGTGGGTCTTAGCTGACCGCAGCCTGTGGCAGGGGAGCCTCAAAGACTCGTGCCATCTCCTGTTCCTGCATGAGCAGGATCTTCTAGCTGCTTCAGGCTTATAGACTGTGTGTGCCACTCCAATCAGCATTCTTAGGCTACGCTTGGACAGCGTTTAAGAATCATCTGGCCGAAATGGAAGATGGGAAAGAAGTGAGCATCCAGGAAGAAGATTCTCTTTCTTTTTGCTCTTTAATATAGACCTTTCCCCCAGAATGGTAGAAATCATGCTCTTTGTAGAAAACTTAGAAAACGTGAAGAAGAAAACAAGTTTTACCTTTAACCCTACAACTCCACAGACAATTACTGTCAATTCGGCATTTTTCCTTTGTCTTTTCTCCTGTAGATTATTCTTATATATATTTTAAACCTAATAGGGTCTTATGGGCTTTTTCATGATATCTTTCATTTTACCTTAACACTACCTTCAGCAATTTTCCATGTCATTCAACATTTTTTGAAAACATCTGTTTTAATGACCAAGCACTGAGTGTGATGTTCATTAATCTTCTACTTTGGACATCTAGGCTGTTTTCACTATTATAAATTATGCCACAGTGAACGTCTTTGTATATATATAAATCTTGGTCTACTTGTCTATTTCCCTAGGATAGATTCCTATAGGTGGAATTACTGACTCAAAGGGCAAGAACTTTTAGACCTTCTGATGCATATGGCCAAACTGCTTTTTAAAAATCTGTACCTATTGACACTCCCATCAGCAGTGTATGGACATTTCCATGGGGTTTTAATAATTTACTTTCTCTCATTTTCAATTATAAAAAGATATCACAGAGTAATAGTAAGTAAAGGGAAATATTTACAAGTTAGGGTATTGGAAAAAGGGATCTCTCTAGGCCAAGAGGCTGAGACCATGGGAGGGTGTCCTCCAGTCAGGTCCTATCTGATCTGTTCTGAAGCAGCAAAAGCCAGGTGCCCATAAGAGCCAAGTGCCCTTGTGACTTCTCAGGTCTAAGCCCAGGGATGCCCCCAGCCTGTAACAGTCTTGCCACCGCAGGTAGAGGCCACCAGAGAGAGAGAGGAAATACAAATCTGAGGCCACATCAATGTTGATCGTCATTTACAATACCATATGTCAGCTACTGAGAATGTATGAAAATAGAGGCTTTCAAACTTTTTGAAGCTCTGAACTCTTCTTGGATTAAAAAGAGGGAGGTCTACAAGAATAAAATTTTAAATATATTTATATTATGTTTGCATGTGGCTGTGTCTACTGCCATCACACACAACCCCCAAATATTAGTGGTATTGAAGGGCAAAGGTCTATTTCTCACTCAGCTACATGGCTCAGCCGGGGGCTCTGCTCCACACCTCCTCGCTTGGGGAACCCAGGCTCACAGAAGCTCCACTGTTAGCGGCAACACTGGCTGGCATGGCAGGGAAGGGAACACCGCGTGTCATGCCCTGTCTGTAAAAGGCATCTGCTTGGAGGGACACACTTCTGTTCACGTTCCACTGGCCTCAGCCAGGCCCATAGACACCCCCAACTTTTACAGCTGCACTGTGGCCGTGCAGTGTTCCACGAGGACGTCAGAGCCCTGTGAGCAGCCCCAGGGATGACCACTTATGAGCCACACCCAAAATGCCAGTAATAAGTAGAAGGGGAAAAAACAGCAACTTTTTGGGTAAGAAGCATAGGGGTGAAAGACATAGGGTTTGGAATCGGACTCTTCCCTTTCCTTGGGTTTTATTGCTTCTCCGATTCTCCTCAAAGCCAAGGGCAATTTCCCCCCTATAGGCAGCGCCCCACCCACCACCAACCTCCCTGGTGGGGTTTGCATTATCCTTGAGAACAAAGCCTCTGGGTGAAAAATGAGGGCATAATTCAGAACTAGAAGATAAGAGAAAATGTGCATCTAGAAATAACATCCTCCTACAGCGTAAAATGTGGAGGAACAAAGCAGTTGTCACAAAATGCTTCTGACCACCCTTGGCGTGATGTGTACCCACCAATACTACCTGATACTGAACCCCGGGAATACAGGTCCCCTGGGGAGCACCTGCTTGCTGGGAAAACACTTGTGCTTGCCAGCAGATTTGAAGCAACTGGTCCGGTTCCCTGGGTCAGCTAGTCCTGGGCTTTCTGCCTCACCTGTTCCCTTGGGGTTGAGTCCAGGGGAAGCTGCCACCAATGCTCATTGTTTCCTGGATGCCTTGAGAAAAAGTCTTTATTCTGTGACTTTGGGGTTGAGAATGGCTTTTCTTAGTCACTTCTAACAAATGCCGCTCCAGAGATCTTGAATGGAAATGTACACCCACACATTTCACTCCAGGGCTTGGGGGTCAGCCAACACACCTTAGGGTGTGAGTGACTGGAGCTGCCCAGCAGAGCGGACATCTAAAATCAGCATAGTATGTTGTAGAATGCTCAGATGCTCAGCTGTGTCCAACTCTTTGCAACCCCATGGACTGTAGCCCACAAGGCCCCTCTGTCCATGAGATTTTCCAGGCAAGAATACTGGACTGCGTTGCCATGTCCTTCTCCAGGGAGCTTCCCAACCCAGTGATTGAACCCATGTATCTTATATCTCCTGCATTAGCAGATTCTTTACCAAACATCCAGTCATAAGAGGGCTTCCCAGGTGGTGCCAGTGGTAAAGAACCCACCTGCCAATACAGGAGGCTAAGAGATAACCAGTTCAATCCCTGGGTGGGTGAAGATTCCCTGGAGGAGGGTATGGCAACCCACTCCAGTACTCTTGCCTGGAGAACCCCAGGGACAGAGGAGCCTGGCAGGTTACAGAGAGTCTGACATGACCTAGGATGCATGCACGCCAGTCGTAAGAACTAATGTTGGGATAATTTCTAAACCCTGCCCTCAGCATGCTAAGTGTGTTTTTGTTTCATTTTGTTTGTTTATTGTTAAGATTTTTATTGAAGTATAGTTGATTTGCAATGTTGTTTTAGTGTTGGGCATACAACAAAAGTGATTCAATTATATGTCTGTATATATGTTCTTTTGTGAAGGGTGTTGTAAATGAGCCCAGCGCATCACAGATGTTGGTTTCACTGAGACTGTGTATCACTGAGTGGGATCAGGACTCCTCAGGGCTTAATTCTAAGTCTGGTACAGATTATACTGAATCCCAGGGTGTCCTCTGGGTTAGAGTGGGGGTTCCTGACCCCATGGCTGCTTTGCTGTCTCTGACTCTTTTCTTCCTCTCTGATTCTCTCCAGGCTCTTGAGCGCCTGAACCAGGTGCTGGAGGCCGAGAAGCAGCAGTTTGAGGAGGTGGTACAGGAGCTGAGGATGGAGCAGGAACAGATCAAGAGGTGGCTGTGGTGCCCTGGTGGGGCGGGGGTAGGGAGAGCAGGGTGCGCCAAAGACCCGTGTGTCCCGCCAGGCTGGTGAGGCCTCCCCCAGGAGATCCTCACTGGTCAGTGACTTAGTTTGGACCCATCCTCCCAAAGCTCCAGGCCTTGGGGGGGCCTAGAAAAAGCCATAGACCCCACACCAAGGGGTCACTTCTGCCCAGAGGAGTGTGAGGCATGGGCAGGTGCAACCAGACATCCCCACCAGCAGTGAGCCCCTCCTGCTGGGTCACACCTCCCTTACCCCAGGACAGACAGGACACGCTGGTCTGGAGGTGCCCCTGGCTAAGACCCGCCCCAAAATTCCCTATCTTTTCTGCACAGTCTCTTCACATTTTGGCTAATGATGCCTGTCCCTTGGGATTTTTTTTTTTTTTGGTCTGTATATGGTTTGCAAACCCAATTGCACGTTATAATCATCTAAGAGGATTATTAGGGCTTCCCCCATGGCTCGGCAGGTAAAGAATCTACCTGCAATGCAGGAGACATAGGAGACACAAGTTCGATCGCTGGGTTGGGAAGATCCCCTGGAGGAGGAAATGGCAACCCACTCCAGTATTCTTGCCTGAAAAAATCCCAAGGACAGAGGAGCCTTGTGGACTAAGTCCATGGGGTCGCAAGGAGTCAGATACAACTGAGCAACTAAACAGCACACACAAGAGGATCATTAGTAGAATCTGCTGAAGGTAGAACCCAGAAATCTATATTTTAAAAAATTTTCCAGGTCATTCTGATGCAGTTGACCCATGAACTTGGAGACAACTGCTCTGGGTACTGTAGGTGGTTTTGGCTGTAGTCACCACCATCACCACTACTGATTATCAGTGACAGCCCAGAAGGATATTTTTCTTGTAACACCCTTATAAAAGAAAGTCACTGGACATGTATTTTGGGACAGAAGAAGCTCAGAGAAACTCACCAGCTAATAGCCAGCTAATTCTGGAAGTACCTGGATGTAACACTTCCATAATTGTGCCAGATCCTGGAATGGAAGAGAAGTCTCCTCTCTTGAGGATCTGGTTGGGAAAACCAGACTCACACCCAGGAAATATCAACAATACTTCCCATAATGTAGAAACAGGTGCTCAGAGGCGTAGCACAGACTCCCTGTGTTATAGGAATTAAGATATATGTGTGATCCCTGTGGGCTTCAACAGGTTAGATTGAACTGGGCCTTGAGGGGTGGTAGGAGTTTGAAAACTGGGCAGAAAGGAAAAACATCCCAAGCAAGGGGAAGGGGACCCAGGCTTATTAAAATAGCAGCAAGGAGTTTGTCACCCTAGAGAAGGGCCTCAGCCACGTCCCATGTCAAGGTGAGTAGGTTCTAGCAAGAGCTGTCCTAGGAAGACAGGGAGTGAGGCTTTTGTTTCTCCAGCTCTCCTCTCTGCCCTTGGGGTGGCGTTGGATTTACTCTGACAGATTCCTGTGTACCTGGAGCAGGTGACTTCAGCCTCACTTGGCCGGAAACTCCTTCATTCAGCCCAGGGCCCCTACGGCTGCTGGCAGGACCCAGCCATGTGAGGAGCCTGCCTTCAGAGAGCCCTCTGAGCCATACAGAGAGGTGTGGCGGAAGCCACAACGGGGCTGGGAGGGGTGGTCACTGCCATACCCTGCCTTCTGTCCCCACAGGGAGCTTGAGCTGACTGCAAGATGCCTCAAGGGCGTGGAGCAAGAGAAAAAGGAGCTAAGACACTTCACAGAGTCCTTACAGAAGACCCTGGAGGTGAGGGGCCCCTGGCAGGCCGGTTGCCTGGAAGGAGGCAGGCTGGTTGGTTGGGCCACATGATGCAGTTTTTTTCCAACAGTGTTTCTCTAGAGGGTTATCTGCAAGGAAAACAGGGCCTGAAGGGGTGCTGATCTAGAGGGTCTCATCTCTGTGGACCATTGGGAACTCCAGCCAACACATGAGGCCCAAAGCAGGACCCAGAAGGGCAAATTCAAGTTTGCCTTTATGGTGACTATGGCCTTAAGAAATCTACCATCTTCAGTGCTTATATTTTTACACCAGATGGAGGATTGATTATGGAGGGGGGCAGGGTGACCCACCGCTTCCTTCCTGTGACTCATTCACTTAGCTGCTCCAGGGTGACATTGAGCAGGAGGGAAAATCCATTTGATTCCCCAGAAGTTGTGAGGGAGGAGGAGGCAGCATGTGCAAAGGAAAGAGTGCAAACACTTTTGCACAGCCAAGTGCCCACTCTGGCCCCAGCCTCTGCTCCCCTCCTGTCTCTTCTCCCCCTGCTGCCCTTTCCAGCACCATGATATCCCAACCCCAACTTCAGGCCACTGAGCACACGTGCCCCCAGGAAGCCATGCCTTTCATCCTCCCCATCCTTGCCCACGCTGTTCCTTCTGCCCAGACTGTGCCCCGCCCTCTTCTCTGCCTGGAGAACGCTCTCATCCTTCTAAGACTCAGTCCGAGTATCACCTTAGTCAAGCCTCCCTGACTGTTCTAGGGGAGGGATTTGCTCTGAGCTCTGGGCCCGCAGCACTTAGTGCGTCTGTGAAAGCACCTAACACGTGAGGTTTAGGTGTTTTCCAATGGTGGGCATCACTAGATTGTGTCTTAAGGTCCCTCCAAGTCCAGTGCCTCGAGTGAGCCTGGCATGTTGTGAGGGATCCGTGATGGTTACAAAATTCAAGACTTGTAGACTGCGAGGTTTCTATTCTCCCTTGACTGGTGGGGCTTTGTTAGGGGCGTCTTTCATTTATCTTTCCCTGTCCCACATCACAGGAGGTGGTTCTTATGGGTAGTTTCAACTCCAGAGTTTCTGAGTAGTATAAGGTCCCTGTCTGGTAAGTGCGGAGAATGTCTAAGTCTGCTCTTGGGCTGGTTCCTGTTAGGTGTTTTTCACATGAGCCCAATACACTCCCTCACTTGTCCCTGGAGGAACAAGCACCCAGAACCTCGTGGTGCCCTTGGGCCTTGGGTCCCTATTGTAGTAGGTGCCGTGTCCCCTGGAAGCCATGCTGGGCTTTTCCCTGACTCCCTTGATGGAGGAGTAGCCTTGCCTCAGTGGGAGGAGGAAGACCCTAGTTGACCTTTTCCCTCAAGGGATGAATGAAGACATTTCAAGTGTCCCTCAGAGGATTAAGTAAGGAGGGCCTTACTGGCCAGGATTGAAAGGCAGGTGAAGGCAGAGAACCTGACTTAGGCTGCTTCACTTCCTTTCCTCCCTCATGACAGGAGCTCTCCATAGAGAAGAAGAAAACCCTGGAGATGCTGGAGGAGAATGAGAACCAGCTGCAGACGCTGGCCAATAAGAGTGCGCAGCCACCTCCCAGCGGGGGTCTCCATAGCAACCTAAGGCAGATTGAGGAGAAGATGCAGCAGCTGTTGGAGGAGAAGCTCCTGGCGGAGAAGCGGTGAGGGAGCCCTGAAGCCCTGAGCCTACGAGGGTAGCTTTCTTTGAACCTGGGCCCTTGGGTTCCGGTTGGCCTTGATCTGATGGATCACTCACTTCCTTTTGCCTAGGTCTCAGGTGCCCCACCAGGCAAGTGGGAAGCAATCCTTCACTATCCTAAGCTAACTTGAAATGGTGTGAGTCATTAGGACCGTCTAATAGGCTGGACAGGTCCTCCCAGCTGCTTTTTACTGATGAGGAGTCTGAGGCTTGGAGGATCTTCCTGAGCTCACAGAACTAGCAAGACCTGAACCCAGGACTCCTTGCACTGACCACATCACTCCCATTACCATTGGGTCAGGGGGACAGGACCCAGCCCAGCTCTGGGGCTCACCAAGCAGGGTCTCTGGGTTTCTCTAGCCAGCCCCCTGCACAGGAGCCACCCTCTTACCAGATGCCCCATTGGCAAGTGGGGCCCTGAGTGAGCACCTCTCCCCGGGGGGGCAGGATGAAGGAGAATGAGGAGCGCTCCAGGGCCCTGGAGGAGGAGCGGGAGTTCTACTCCAGCCAGTCCCAGGCACTGCAAAACTCGCTGCAGGAGCTGACGGTGGAGAAGCAGCAGGCTGAGCGCGAGCTCAAGGTGCTGGGTCCCTGAGAGTGTTTGGTGCTTGGGGTGGGGGTGCCCTCCCCTCCCCTCCCCTGGAGTCTTACTTCCCTCATGTCCCTGCCCTCATCAGGCAAATTCCTGAATTATCCCTGCCAATCTGACCAGCAAGGCGTGGGCAGTGCTGCCGCCCTGAGGCGAAGCCTGCCGCATATTGTGCGGCATCGTTATAGACACCTGCCCAGTGCAGGGGCCAAGTCCAGGCCACCAGGTGGAGGGCATAAAATGCCAAGCAGAACGCGGTAGCTTCCATCCAAGTCTGGAGGCAAGAAGGCCCACTTGAGCCACGGGTGATCAGAGAAGGCTCCCTGGGGACTGGCAGCTGCCCCCCCTCCCCCACCCGAGGACCCACTCACCTCGCCTCTGCCTTCAGGCTGAGGTGAAGGTCCGCATGGACCTGGAGAGGCGTCTGCGGGAGGCAGAAGGGGCCTTGCGAAGCCTGGAGCAAGGGCTCAACTCCAAGGTGCGGAACAAGGAGAAGGAGGAGAGGATGCGGGCTGACGTGAGCCACCTGAAGAGTAAGCCCTGCCCTCGGTACCAGCCCAGCCCCAGAGCTCTGCACGCAGTCCAGGCCAGTGTGGATGGAGTTTCTGCTCCAGACACCCTGCCTTCGGGCATGCTCTTGGCGTGGCTGCCTTTGGCTCTTGGATCTGGGGCGGGGGTAGGGAAGCCTGTGTTTCTTCCCCCTTCAGCAGGTGACTCTGATCTTCCAAAGGATGGGGTCGGAGTATTTCCCTGTGGAGCCCACCAGGATCCTGGGAAGGGGAGGGGCGGCCGGGAAGGGAGGTTGCAGTGAAAGTGTGGCTGCAGGGTTCTTTGAAGAATGTATCCGGAATGCGGAGCTGGAGGCCAAGATGCCGGTCATCATGAAGAACTCGGTGTACATCCACAAGGCAGCCACTCGCCGCATCAAGAGCTGTCGCTTCCACCGGCGCCGATCCAGCACCTCCTGGAACGACGGTGGGTGTGGCAGCCCCCGGTGGGCGGGATGCTCACGGGCTGTCAGTGACAATGGGCAGGAAGAAGGCAGGGTGGGGAGGTGGGGAGGCTGACCCAGCCCTGAAGTCAGACAGTGTGGTCTGAGCCCTTGTGGCCCCAGCCTTGGGCTTCCCCCAGGGTCACAGGAGCCCATGGACCAGCATGAGGAGCATGGGGAGCAGGGGGTTGGGGTGGGGCAGGGCTAGGGGTTGGGGACAGGGCTGTGTCCAGTGGCGGGAAGGCTGTTCATGGCCAGGCCCCTGGGGCCACCATCTCCCCAGTGAAGCCGTCCCAGTCCTTTATGACCTCCCAGCTGGAAGCCAACAATATGGAGGAGCTGAAGGAGGTAGCCAAGCGGCTCAGCAGGGACCAGCGCTTCCGAGAGTCCATCTACCACATCATGGCCACGCAGCCTGGAGCCCCCTCTGCGCTTCCCCGGGGGGAAAGTGATGGGCACCCCTCCCCTGGCCCCCCAAGGCCTTCCTCGCTGGGGGCAGAGGAGTGGCAGGGGGAGGCCTAACTCCACCCAGTTCCTCTCTGCCAGAGCTCCACCTGGGTGGGGGCAGCCTCACCCTCAGAGGACAGGGGTGCCACCCCGTGCCCCTTACCCCAGATCCTACCCTTGTGTCCAGGCCAGGCCTGTGCAGGCTCAAGCTGGGTGCTGCCTGGTAAAGTGAAGGAGGGGCCTGATTGTGTGGAGAGACGTTTCTGACTAGGGGAATGGGATGGGCAGGGCCCACGACCCTCTGTCAAGCGCCCTGTACCTCTCTGTGACTCTGCCACCCTCCTTGACCCTGGCTTCCCCAGGGTTTCCCAGCCCTCCTTTGGCTTTTGAAACCCTCTGTCAAGGCCCCTTCTGTCGACCACACTGTGGGGGAGAGAAGAAAGGGGCCCGGCGCACTTCTGGGCTGGTGGCCCGCCAGAGTCTCCACGGGCCCCTTTCCTGGGGGGCCCTGGCTGTGGGGCTGCTCACTCACTGCCCTCCTCAGGTGAGCTCCCCCACCTGCAGCCTCGGCACCCTCGAGGAAGACTTGACTACCCCTCCCACCCCCAAATCCCTCGCATATGTGTCCTGAGGGCCCTGGGCCGGAGCTGCGGCCAACAGCCCTGCTGAAGTCTACCCCAGAGGACAGGAAGCAAGTCAGGGAGTGAAGGAAGGCGGCCGGGCTCCTGCAACATTCACTCCCAGTCAGGCGGGGAGGCGGCTCCCTTGGCCGCCCTGGCCCAGCTGGTCAGTGGGGTCCCGGAGGTCTCCCTCTCAGCTGCCCCCACTCGGATCACCTTGCCTCCTCACTGCAGAAGCTTTACCCCATGCAACTGCCACTACGAGCCCTTGAAGATGGGGTTTGGGCCTGTAAGAAGGCTTTCAGCCATTGGTTGGCCCAGTGTCGTAAGGGGTGAAGCTGGAACATCCGTCTGCAGCTTTTGTGGGAGACACTGCCCTCCAGGGGGTTGCTGAGAACTGCGTGTCTCTCATTCATGGACAGACCGTCTGCCCGGCATCCTCTCCGGCAGGGCCTTTTGTCCCAAACTGCCTGAGTCTGTTAGCCTCTCCCCAAAAGGAGTCCCCATGGGTCAGGGTGCTCAGGGATGCTGGTGGTATTGTAGGTGCTGATCCTCTGCTGTTCGGAAAACGGAGCTGAGTCAGAGAGGTGGACAAATGGCTGCAGGGCAGGGGCCTGTGACCTGCTCTGTGAGGAAAGGAATGTTACTGACTCAAAACACGGGCGAGTCTACTGCTAGGCCAGCCAAGGCCAGGAGGGCTGCCCTGCTCTGCGGTCAGGGCTGTGGGAGAAACGAACCTTAACGGTCCCTTCTCTGTGGTAGGCGGGCTTCAACGTCTCTTCCAAGCCTAGGTGGAAGCAGAGGTGCAAGAGTTTCAGAATCAACGCATCTGAAAGGCCTGAGTCTCCATGTAAAAACTTTAAACACGTAGGAACCTGCATAAACCTGTAACCCATTGATCTATCATGTATGCGAGACGGACTTTGAAATGAGGATGATTTATCAACTGAGATTACTATTTTATTCTTTGTTTTTAAAGAATCAAATTAATAATGGTTTGCTCTTGGAGAGAGATTTTTCAAATGCACTTCCCCGCCTGGGCAAACTATTAACCAGAGAAGAAAGTGCTTTTTCATGCATATTCACCAACCTCTAATTTCTTTCCTCCTAGCTCTCTCTGTACTTTCCATGCCTCAGGCAAGTTTGGGTTTTCTTCAAACAACTGATCAATCCACAAGTATTTATTTGTTAAAAACTTACTCTGTACCTAGCACTGTAAATAGAAAGAGAGTAACATCTCTATGTGACAATATGTAGGGGTAAAAATTACTTACTGGAAATATATTGATCTAATTTTTTTTTTTTTTTTTTTTACAAAAACAAAACCCTAATTCCTTGGTCAATTAAAAGCGTTTCCTGCAGTCACTCGCATTGTGGTAATTGCTAGAGAGATGTTGCCCCCTGCAGGCTGAATATGGAATTACGGAACTGCCTGCTTGTGGTCATTTAAACGCACGTGTCCATACTTAGGAGGAAGGTTGCACCTCCAGGGAGTGTCGCTTCTTAATAAGTAACAAAAATCTTTGTTCCCGCCATGAGGTCCTGGTCGTCGCTATGCAACAAGGACTGTCAGCCGGATTTTCTTTTCTTTTTTTCTTCAGTCAGTTCAGTTCGGTTCAGTCGCTCAGTTGTGTCCGACTCTTTGCGACCCCATGAATTGCAGCACGCCAGGCCTCTTAATTTTTATTTTTTGTAACACCAAAAACACTTTGTACTGGGGTATAGCTGATTAACACGCTTCCCTGGTAGCTACCCACTCCAGCATTCATGGGCTTCTCTGATGGCTCAGATGGTAAAGAATCTACCTGCAAGGTGGGAGACCTGGGTTCCATCCCTGGGTTAGGAAGATTCCCCTGGGGGAAGGCATAGCAGCCCACTCCAGTATTCTTGCCTGGAGAATCCCCATGGACAGAAGAACCTGGCAGGCTGCAGTCTGTGGGGTCTCAAAGAGTCGGGCACAACTGAGTGACTAAGCGGAGCACAACACATGGCTGATGAGCAAGGTGGTAGTTTTGGGTGGACAGCGAAGGGCTCAGCCACACATGTACATGTATCCATTCTCCTGCAAACCCCGCTCCCATCCGGGCTGTCATCCAGGTTTTCTTCTGACTTGAGCACGGACAGAAGGGCCAGAGATGACTGCCCCCTTGGGAATAGCCTCAGGCAGGTGAAGGGTACCTAGTTTGATAATTTGCTCGTTCGGGGGTTCCTACTGGAAATGGACCCTTTTACCTGCTCTGGTGAGGAAAGGTTTGTGGTTTTGTTTTGCATTATGTAAGGGAGGGTGAGAAATGGTGATAACTGGATTCTCCTCCTATTTGATTTATTCCCTCACTGGGGATAGATGAGCTATCATCATAACCCTTTTTGAAATATAATTTTACTTATTTGTGTATTTTTGGCTGTGCTGGGTCTTCTTTGCTGCGAGGGCTTTGGGCTCCTAGTTGCGGTGCACAGATTTCTCATTTCAGTGGCTTCTCTTGTTGGGGAGCGTGGGTTCTAGGGTTCGTGGGCTTCAGTAATGGCAGGATGTGGGGTCAATAGTTGTGATTCTTGGGCTCTAGATCACGGACCCAGTAGTTGTGGCACATGGGCCTGTTCCGTGGTATGTGGGATCTTCCCGAACCAGGGATCAAACCCATGTCTCCTGCATTGGCAAGCAGACTCTCCACCACTGAGCTACCAGGGAAGCCCCATCATAGCCCTTTATGTGTTGTTTCCCAGTATGTTTATTGATGACTCCCCCTTTTGCTGTTAAGGGCTTCCCTGATAGCTCAGTTAGTAAAGAATCTGCCTGCACTGCAGGAGACCCCAGTTCAATTCCTGGGTCGGGAAGATTCGCTGGAGAAGGCATAGGCTACCTACGCCAGTATTCTTGGACTTCTCTTGTGGCTTAGCTGGTAAAGAATCCACCTGCAATGTGGGAGACCTGGGTTCGATCCCTGGGTTGGGAAGATCCCCTGGAGAAGGGAAAGGCTGCTTGCTCCAGTATTCTGGCCTGGAGAATTCCATGGAATGGGGTCTCAAACAGTCGGATGCAACTTTCACTTCTGCTGTTACACATGTCCCATTTTGAACGGTAATGCCATGGTCATCCTAGCTTTAGTGCTTTTTCCCAGGAAGATGTTAATAGGTGAGGCAAGAGACCTGTAAAACACCTGCGCTCTGACCCAGCCTCTGGGAAGGACCCACTGCCTGAATCACTGACAGCTCCTGGAGCCCCCGTGGTCCAGCCCTGGCCTTTGGGCAGCCCTGATTCACTGCAACTTCCCTGCCTGATCATCACGTGTCACCCAGAGATACAGCCATGGGACACACAGCATGCTGGACTGCACCGAAATGTGGGTGGCAGTGGTAGGTAGAATTCACCACAAGGGGATGGAGTTCATTAAGACCTCCTACCCCCAGGATCTGGGGGCTTGGAGTGCTTCCTGAACTTCGCCTGAACTTCTTTCACCCAGCAGGATGGAGAGGGAAGCTCCTTTCTGGGTCAGAGAAGTTGGGAGCGATGAGTGGAAGCCCAGGTCTAGGGAAGGGAAGGGAAGATGAGATATGCAGACAGCCAAACCTGCAGTGTTATAGCACACCCATCCACACCCATCCACACCCATCCATACCTACATTTGAACAACCAGTTTCTCCTAGTTGCTTTGGATGTCTGGGAGTGGGCCTGTTTCCAAGTGGCAAGAATGAACAGATACCACTGTCTCTGAATGGATGTCATTCTTGGGCCCACGCATCCTATCTTGCCCAGCCCAGCATGCCCTGGGCAGCCTGTGGGTGCTCAGGTACCATCCACGTGAGCTCACAGTGAGTTGTGATGGTGAAACACAAACTTGCTCAAGCCCAGGGTGTGTCAGATTTGGTCTAATTGGAAGGTAGTGAAGAAAATCAGAAAGAGAAAAACAAATACCAGATAAGATCACTTATATGTGGAATCTAGAATAATGGTGCAGGTGAATGTAATCACAAAGCAGAAATAGAGACACAGATGTAGAGAACAAATTCAATGGACACCAAGGGGGGAAGGGGTGGGGTGGTATGAACTGGGAGACTGGGGTTCACATACACTGTTGTGTGTAAAAGAGATAACAAATGAGAACCTACTGTACAGCTCAGGGAACTCTACTCAGTGCTCTGTTGTGACCTAAATGGGGAGGAAATCTAAAAAAGAGGGGATGTATGTATACACAGAGTTCCCTTGGAGAAGGGAATGGCTGCCTACTCCAGTATCCTTGCCTGGAAAATCCCCTGGACAGATGAGCCTGGTGGGCTACAGTCCATGGGGTCACAAAGAATCAGACACAACTGAGAGACTAACACTTCATCTCATGGCTGATGCACTTTGCTGTACAGCAGAAGCTAACAACATTGTAAAGCAACTGTACTCCAATTTAAAAAAAAATTTAATACCACTAAACAAAGGAGCTCTCAGCAGTCCCTGGACACCCTTGTGCTTCTGCGTTAAGCCAGGACAAAGCTTCTCAGACCCCTGGGATGCAGCAAAGGCTCTCCAAGCTCAGAAATCCTATGGCTTTAACTTTGAGGGGAAAGATGCTGAATTCTCTCACACCCACCCCTGGGAACAGAGGTGAAGCATGTGCTTTGCAAGGCTTTGGGAGAGGATATGCTGCTGCTGCTGCTGCTGCGTCGCTTCAGTCATGTCCGACTCTGTGCGACCCCATAGATGGCAGCCCACCAGGCTCCGCTGTCCCCGGGATTCTCCAGGCAAGAACACTGGAGTGCGGTGCTACTGCCTTCGCCAGGGAGAGGATATAGTGGTATCCTTCTGTTCTTGCCACTTGGAAACAGGCCCACTCCCAGACGTCCAAAGCAACTAGGAAAAACTGGTTGTTCAAATGTCCACGTGGGTGTGGATGGGTGTGGATGGGTGTGCTATAACACTGCAGGTTTGGCTGTCTGCATATCTCATCTTCCCTTCCCTTCCCTAGACCTGGGCTTCCACTCATCGCTCCCAACTTCTCTGACCCAGAAAGGAGCTTCCCTCTCCATCCTGCTGGGTGAAAGAAGTTCAGGCGAAGTTCAGGAAGCACTCCAAGCCCCCAGATCCTGGGGGTAGGAGGTCTTAATGAACTCCATCCCCTTGTGGTGAATTCTACCTACCACTGCCACCCACATTTCGGTGCAGTCCAGCATGCTGTGTGTCCCATGGCTTTATCTCTGGGTGACACGTGATGATCAGGCAGGGAAGTTGCAGTGAATCAGGGCTGCCCAAAGGCCAGAGCTGGACCACGGGGGCTCCAGGAGCTGTCCAGCAGTTGCAGAGGCAGCTCCGTGCATTTGGGGCTCACACTCTCTGCCTTGCTTGCCTTGGAGGATCTGACATCTGCCTCTGGACCGAGAGTTGTGTTATAAACAGACAACCTGCTCTGTTAGCCTGGCAAAAATTAGGACCGATGGGCCTTGGTGTGACACACAAGAACCTTTCCTCTTGCAGAGCACAGCCCTCATCACAAATACTGGGGGAGGAACTTGTCCAGCACTCTGCCTGCTGCTATCCAGGGTGTGGGAGCAGAGTAGGGGTGAGGGGTGTTGTCTCACTGCTTACTGGCTCTGGAACTTTTAATGTCACTCTTTGAAATGTTTTTTGTATTTATGTATCTTTATTATGTAGGAGATAAAACTCAAATCTCAAGAGGCTGCTCAGAGCCCTTGGAGTTTTTTTCTTTGTTAAAAGTAGGTACTAAAAAAAAACACAACAATCATGGCTTCCAGTCCCATCACTTCATACCAAATAGAAGGGGAAAAGTGGAAGCAGTGACGGACTTTATTTTCTTGGGCTCCAAAATCACTGCAGAGGGTGACTGCAGCCATGAAATTAAAAGACACGTGCTCCTTGGAAGAAAAGCTATGACCAACCCAGACGGCATATTGAAAAACAGAGACATTACTTTCCCAACAAAGGTCCATATGATCAAAGCTATGGTTTTTCCAGAAGTCATGTACGGATGTGAGAGTTGGACCATTAAGAAAGCTGAGTACCAAAGAATTGATACTTTTGAATTGTGGCGCAAGAGTCCCTTGGACTGTACGGAGATCAAACTAGTCAATCCTAAAGGAAATCAGTCCTGAATACTGATTGGAAGGACTGATGCTAAAGCTGAAGCTCCAATACTTTGGCCACCTGATGTGAGGAACTGACTCATTGGGAAAGATTGAAGGCAGCAGGAGAAGGGGGCGGCAGAGGATGAGACCATTAGATAGCATCACCTACTCAACGGACACGAATTTGAGCAAACTCTGGGAGATAGTGGAACATGGAAGAGCCTGGCATGCTGGAGTCCATGGGGTTGCAAAGGGTCATATGTGACTTAGTGACTGAACAACAACGTAAAAAATATTTATTTGGCCTAGGCCAGGTCTCAGTTGTGGCATGCAGGACATCTTCGATCTTTGTTGCGGTGTATAGGATCTTTAATTGCAGCATGTGGACTCTTAGTCAAGGCATGTGGCATCTGGCTCCCTGACCAGGGGTCAAACCCAGGCCCCCTACATTGGGAGCTCGGATTCTTACCCACTGTACCACCAGGTAGTCCCTCTCTTGCTGTTTGAAATTCTATGATCTGAGAACTTGCAGCCTTGACATCAACAGAGACGTGGCTGCCACCGAAGGCCTGACCAAGGAGATGCAGTTCTCAGGGAGGACATTTCAGCTCAGGATGAGCTTGGAACCACACTGGTATCAGAAGGGATGAGAAGAGGAAGGATAACTGATTGATAAATCACCCCAAAGAGAAGGTCGCCACGACCAACTGCAGTCCCTTGGAAGGCTGTCCTGGGAAGGGAGAGATGTCAGTTCTCATGTTCACCCTGCTGTCTGAGACCATCTGTCAGCATCACTTCTTCCCATCTTCATTCAACAAATATTTATTGTGATTCTAGGGCATAAAGCAAAGCACCTACCGTGCGCTTATTATTCCTATCACTTACTGGTTTTTTTATTGTGGTAAAATACACAGAACATAAAAGTTAGCATTTTAACCATTTTTAAGTGTATCAGTTCAGTTCAGTTCAGTTTGCTCAGTCATGTCGGACTCTTTGCGACCCCATGAATCGCAGCATGCCAGGCCTCCCTGTCCATCACCAACGCCCAGAGTTCACTCAGACTCACGTCCATCGAGTCAGTGATGCCATCCAGCCATCTCATCCTCTGTCGTCCCCTTCTCCTCCTGCCCCCAATCCCTCCCAGCATCAGAGTCTTTTCTAATGAGTCAACTCTTTGCATGAGGTGGCCAAAGTACTGGAGTTTCAGCTTTAGCATCATTTCCTTCCAAAGACATCCCAGGGCTGATCTCCTTCAGAATGGACTGGTTGGATCTCCTTGCAGTCCAAGGGACTCTCAAGAGTCTTCTCCAACACCACAGTTCAAAAGCATCAATTCTTCGGTGCTCAGCCTTCTTCACAGTCCAACTCTCAGATCCATACATGACCACAGGAAAGACCATAGCCTTGACTAGATGGACCTTTGTTGGCAAAGTAATGTCTCTGCTTTTGAATATGCTATCTAGGTTGGTCATAACTTTCCTTCCAAGGAGTAAGTGTCTTTTAATGTCATGGCTGCGGTCACCATCTGCAGTGATTTTGGAGCCCAGAAAAATAAAGTCTGACACTGTTTCCACTGTTTCCCCATCTATTTGCCATGAAGTGATGGGACCGGATGCCACGATCTTCGTTTTATGAATTGTGAGCTTTAAGCCAACTTCTTCACTCTCCACTTACACCTTCATCAAGAGGCTTTTTAGTTCCTCTTTACTTTCTGCCATAAGGGTGGTGTCATCTGCATATCTGAATATATAGTGTATTGTTCAACAGTGTATATTCACATTGTTGTACAACCTGTCTTCAGAACTCTTCATCTTGGAGAACTGAAACTCCACATCCCTCCTGTTTTGTGGGGGCCATGAGACATGCAGGATCTTAATCCCCCAACCAGGGCTTAAAACCATGCCCCCAGCCATGGCAGTGTGATAGCTTAATCACTGGACACCAGGGAAGTCCTTTATGCCACTAAACAACTCTCCATTTCCCCTCCCCACCAGCTTCTGGCAACCACCATTCTATCAACACTTTCTGTCTCTATGAATTTGATGACTTTAGTTACCTCATATAACTTGAATCATACAATATTTGTCTTTTTTGTGATGGCTTATTCCACTTCGTATAATGTCCTCAAGATCCATCCATGCTGTAGCATGTGTAGGAATTTTCTTCCTCCTTAAGGGCTTCCCTGATATCTCAGTTGGTAAAGAATCTGCCTGCAGTGCAGGATACCCTGGTTCAATTCCTGGATCGGGAAGATCCACTGGAGAAAGGATAGGCTACCTACTCCAGTATTCTTGGGCTTCCCTTGTGACTCAGCTGGTAAACAATCCTCCTGCAATGAGAGAGACCTGGGTTCGACCCCTCGGTCGGGAAGATCCCCTGGAGAAGGGAACGGCTACCCACTTCAGTATTCTGGCCTGGAGAGTTCCGTGGAGTGTGCAGTCCTTGGAGTTGCAAAGGGTTGAACATGACTGAGTGACTTTCACTTTCACTTAAGGCTGAGTAATATCTTATCCTACTTTTAAAAAGAAAAACAAAACGGAGAGGTATCTTATTTTTTCTGATGGATTGCTGGCCGGTGGTAAGGGCCCTGCCTGTCTTGAAGGATGAGAGTCATGTCTAAGAGGAAGTTGTATGCCTATGCTTCCCTTTCTCCAGGTTTCTCCTCTGGGAGGCCTTGTGTTGAGGGATGCCTTGGTGTTCACTTCCTCCGTATCCCCAGCAGGTGGCAGCATGCTCTGAGCTGGACTGTAAAACCAGCCGGGAAGTGAACCAAGGCTCTCGGAGAAGAGGGAGGGCTTTGTGACACTCCTGAGATTCTGCTGAACCAAGGCTCTCAGAGAAAAGGGAGGGCTTTGTGACACTCCTGAGGTTCTGCATTATTGCTGTGAGTCTCCCAGCGGTTCTCCCCTTTAAGATATGAAACAAAAGTCTCTGCTTCAGCCATCATCTTTTGGCTCTGTTTTGTACCATCCACCTTCACACTGATTTCTTTTTTTGTTCTCACAATATCCCTCTCCTTGATTACAGAACATTGAACCTCAAGGTCACACAGCTCTTCTTTTTTTTTTTTTTTTTTTTAAGATTTGGAAAAAAAAAAAGGCTTGTTCGTTTATTTATTTATTTTTGGCTGCGCTGGGTCTTTGTTGCTGTGCGTGGGTTTTCTCTAGTTGTGGTAAGCAGGGGCTTTTTCATAGTTGCCATTTAAGGGCTTCTCATTGCGGTGACTTCTTTTGTTGCAGAGGACAGGCTCTAGGTGCATGGGCTTCAGGAGCTGAGGCTCTCAGGCTTAGTTGCCTCGAAGCATGTGGGATCTTCTGGGAGCAGGGATTGAACCTATGTCCCCTGAATTGGCAGGCAGAGACTTAACCATTGGACCACCAGAAGTCCCACAAAGCTTCTAAGTGGAGTTTCAGGTAGTGGAGTTCGTGGCTAATGTCCTTTCCAGCATATGTAAATATTAGTATGTAATTTTAGTATGTAAAATATTGCATAAATATGTAAATTGTTACATGTTAATTATTTTTAGTGAGTTTCCTCCCTCCTTTCTTTCCTTCAACAAGTATGCAGAGCTCTTCTATGTTCCATTTGAATGCAGAGTTCCAAAGAATAGCAAGGAGAGATAAGAAAGCCTTCCTCAGTGATCAATGCAAAGAAATAGATGAAAACAATAGAATGAGAAAGACTAAAAATCTCTTCCAGAAAATTAGAGATACCAAAGGAACATTTCATGCAAAGATGGGCACAATATAAGGACAGAAATGATACGGACTAACAGAAGCAGAAGATATTAAGAAGAGGTGCCAAGAATACACCGAACTATAAAAAAGATCTTCATGACCCAGATAACCACGATGGTGTGATCACTCACCTAGAGCCAGACATCCTGGAATGCGAAGTCAAGTGGGCCTTAGTAAGTATCGCTGCAAACAAAGCTAGTGGAGGTGATAGAATTCCAGTTGAGCTATTTCAAATCTTGAAAGATGACGCTATGAAAGTGCTGCACTCAATATGTCAGCAAATTTGGAAAACTTAGCAGTGGCCAGAGGACTGGAAAATGTCAGTTTTCATTCCAATCCCTAAGAAAGGCAATGCCAAAGAATGCTCAAATTACCACACAATTGCACTCATGTCACATGCTTGCAAAGTAAATTGCACTCATGTCACATGCTCAAAATTCTGCAAGCCAGGCTTCAACAGTACGTGAAGCATGAACTTCCAGATGTTCAAACTGGATTTAGAAAAGGCAGAGGAACCAGAGATCAAATTGCCAACATCCGCTGGATCATGGAAAAAGCAAGAGAGTTCCAGAAAAACATCTACTGACCTGCCTCTGGAGAAATCTGTATGCAGGTCAAGATGCAACAGTTAGAACTGGACATGGAACAACAGACTGGTTCCAAATAGGAAAAGGAGTACGTCAAGGCTGTATATTGTCACCCTGCTTATTTAACTTATATGTAGAGTACATCATGAGAAACGCTGGGCTGGAAGAAGCACAAGCTGGAATCAAGATTGCCGGGAGAAATATCAATCACCTCAGATAGGCAGATGACACCACCCTTATGGCAGAAAGTGAAGAAGAACTAAAGAGAGTCTTGATGAAAGTGAAAGAAGAGAGGGGGAAAAATAGGTTTAAAGCTCAACATTCAGAAAATTAAGATCATGGCACCTGGTCCCATCACTTCATGGCAAATAGATGGGGAAACAGTGGAAATAGTGTCAGAATTTATTTTGGGGGCTCCAAAATCACTGCAGATGGTGACTGCAGCCATGAAATAAAAAGATGCTTGCTCCTTGGAAGAAAAGTTATGACCAACCTAGATAGCATATTCAAAAGCAGAGACAATACTTTGCCAACAAAGGTCAGTCTAGTCAAAGCTATGGTTTTTCAAGTAGTCATGTATGGATGTGAGAGTTGGACTATAAAGAAAGTTGAGCCCCAAAGAAATGATGCTTTTGAACTGTGGTGTTGGAGAAGACTCTTGAGAGTCCCTTAGACTGCAAGATCAAACCAGTCCATCCAAAAGGAAATCACCCTGAATATTCACTGGAAGGACTGATGCTGAAGGTGAAGCTCCAATGCTTGGGCCACCTGATACAAAGAACTGACTCATTGGAAAAGACCCTGATGCTGGGAAAGATTGAAGGCAGGAGGAGAAGGGGACAACAGAGGATGAGATGGTTGGATGGCATCACCGATTCAATGGAAATGAGTTTGAGTAAGCTCCGGGAGTTGGTGATGGACAGGGAGGCCTGGTGTGCTGCAGTACATGGGGTCGCAAAGAGTCAGACACGACCGAGCAACTGAACTGAACTTCTATGTTTGGGGCGTCGAGAGTCTCCATGAAGATAGGTTCTTGAGGGACTGACTCAGCTGCTTGGTAACTGACAGTCTCCCTAGAAGCCTTCCTTTCTCAAAATCTGGCTTGTCCAGGGTGGCAGGCCCTGAGGGTCAGAACTTTTCATCCTGAGGGCTTGGCAAAGCAACCATGTGTTTTCTTGCTGCCTCCAACCATTTCCAGTCTGGCAGTCTCCTGACTTTCACCTTCCTTTACCCTCCCCTCCCCGTGGCCCCCCCCCCTCAGCCCAGTGTCCTCTGCAACAGAAATATCCTCTCCGGGAGGAGGCTGCTGATGGGAGGGTCCTGGGCTGAATCTAGACGCCTGGGTGTTCCTGTAAAGCCAGTGATTAACACTGAGAGAGGGGCAGGCCAGCCAACCTCCTCTTGATTAAATGAGGGTGTGGAATTTGTTGTTGTTCAGTTGCTCAGTCGTGTTCGACTCTTTTCAACATCATAGACTGCAGTCCACCAGGCTTCCCTGTCCTTCACAACCTCCCAGAGTTTGCTCAAACTCACGCCCTTGAGCGGATGATGCCATCCAACCATCTCATCCTCTGCCGCCCCCTTCTCCTCCTGCCTTCAATATTTCCCAGCATCAGGGTCTTTTCTAGTGAGTCAGCTCTTCACATGAGGTGGCCAAGCATTGGAGCTTCAGCTTCAGCATCAGTCCTTCCAGTGAATATTCAGGGTGATTTCCTTTAGGGTTGACTGGTTTGATGTCAGTTGTAGACTTATGCAAATTAAGACACAGAGAGGGAGGGGATTTCTTCAGATGAGGCAAGTAGAGGTGGATGGGTTGTGACTGGCAAGATTTCACTTGGAAAGAGGGAGGGCCCATCGGGACACTTGTGGTTGCTGGGACAGAACACATTGGCTTCAGAGGCTGGGAAGGACTCTGAGTCAGAGTCTGAGTCACAGGATCCAGGGCTTAGGGCCTAGAACTAAGGACACTTGTCACTGTTCGCTCTCTTCTCTGCTTATGTATTTGCTTCTATTGGTGTGTTGACCTCACTCCCTCACTGCAAACATCTGGAAGAGGGCCTGGCCACTCCCAGCCCCAGCTTGGCACCCTAGAGGAAGGAGGGTTCCTTTCTTGATGTTCCCTGTATTCATCCCAAGGAATAAATCTGTCCCACAGCTTAGGTCATATGCCCACCACTTGGTTCAATCACTGCTGTGGGTGGGGAGAATTGGATCTGTGATTGGTCAGGCAATGCTGCTGCTGCAGCTAAGTCACTTCAGTCGTGTCTGACTCTGTGTGACCCCATAGACAGCAGCCCACCAGGCTCCCCCGTCCCTGGGATTCTCCAGGCAAGAACACTGGAGTGGGTTGCCATGTCCTTCTCCAATGTATGAAAGTAAAAAGTGAAAGTGAAATCACTCAGTCGTGTCTGACTCTTCGTGACCCCATGGACTGTAGCCTACCTGGCTCCTCCGTCCATGGGATTTTCCAGGCAAGAGTACTGGAGTAGGTTGCCACTGCCTTCTCTGGTCAGGCAATACTATATATTATATTATATATTTATATTATATATATTATATATTAAATATAACATAATTTAGGAGGTGAGTGGAAACAAGTGCAGGGGACAGTGGCAGAGGAGTGTGTGTGGAGTGGGTTGTGGGTCTGTGTGTGTGTGTTGGGGAGGGTGTGGGTATGTGTGTGAACTACAGCCAGCTGGGACTGTTGCATCATGGGACAAGCATTGTTGACAAGTTGATGAGTAGCGGTAACAGCAGGACCATGTCTCTCTGGGCTCCTGAAGCCCGGGGTCAGCAGTGGTTGTCATGGCAACAGCCTGATGGGAATGTCTTAAGGAAAAGACTAAGGCTGGAATGTTTTGAATGGTATTTGCCTATAGATGAGCACCTCTCTTGCTAAGAGCCAAAGAAAGACCAATCCCAGCTACTTGGGTTGTCTCACTCTGAGTGGGGGAGGGCGGGATGGGGTTTGGGTTTCCCTCCGAGGCTTCAGGGGACAGGCGGCCCTAGTTCTGCCTGTTACAGGCTAACAGAGATGTGTGTTCTGCACTCTGAGAGCTCACAAGATGCAAATATGCTGTGATGAGGTGCCTGGGGCTGGTGAAATGTCCTCCCATGTGGACTCCCTGCTTCCAGCTTTCCTCCTCCAGCTGCTGCCCACGTAGTCTTTCTAGCAAGTAAATCCCATCAGGCTGCTTCTCTGCTTAAGTCCTGTGGTGGCCGCTGATTCTTGATAGAATAAAGCTCAAGTATCTGAACTTGACATTCCTTGTCCTTGTGATCTTGCCTTCTCTGGACTCTCTGCTTCACCGTCCCTCTCCTCCACTCACACTCCTTGCAAATCTGTGTTCCTGGATGGCTTCATGCCTCAGTACCTTTGCATGTGCTGTGTGCTTGGACTATCTTCCTGCTTCCACTGGAGAACGTTAGCACCTTATTTAAACAAGGTGGGTAATGGCTCCTCCCATCTGCATGACTCTCAGACTAGGAGAGCACCAGCCGAGAGGTTGAGCTTGAGCCTCTTGAGCCATACTTGTCCCTCTGGGTGCACGAGGCTGTGGCCAGGCCTGCCCAGCCCATCTGGCAACCCCTGGCCAGGTGGGACAGCTTCCCCTTTAGAGACAAGCAGCTGCTGCTGCTGCTGCTAAGTCGCTTCAGTCGTGTCCGACTCTGTGCGACCCCAGAGATGGCAGCCCACCAGGCTCCCCTGTCCCTGGGATTCTCCAGGCAAGAACACTGGAGTGGGTTGCCATTTCCTTCTCCAGTGCATGAAAGTGAAAAATGAAAGTGAAGTCGCTCAGTCGTGTCCGACTCCTAGCGACCCCATGGACTGCAGCCCACCAGGCTCCTCCGTCCATGGGATTTTCCAGGCAAGAGTGCTGGAGTGGGGTGCCAGAGACAAGCAGACCCAAGATAAATTAAAAAACTCTCTCCTTAGGTTTTTGTGACTTTCAGAAAGGGGCCTCATCCCTTCACCTGACAAAGACTTGATGAACATCCCTTATGTACTAGACACTGTTCTAGACACTTGGATACACTGGTAAACAAAACAGACAAAAACCCCTGCCCTCAAGGAGCTTGTGTTCTAGCAGGAGAGACAGAGAGTAAACAATAAATATAAGAAAAAAGATAAATAACTTATTAAAAGGCACTGAGGGCTATGGTGAATAGGACAAGTTGAGCAAGGTAAGGGAGTCTGGGTGTCCCAGGAAGGGAGGGTGGTAAGGTTGCAATAGTAATAAAGAAATAGGATCAGTCTGCTGCTGCTGCTACTGGGGCTAAGTTGCTTCAGTCATGTCTGACTCTGTGCGACCCCATAGACGGCAGCCCACCAGGCTCCCCCATCCCTAGGATTCTCCAGGCAAGAACACTGGAGTGGGTTGCCATTTCCTTCTCCAATGCATGAAAGTGAAAAGTGAAAGGGAAGTCGCTCAGTCGTGTCCAACTCTTCTCGACCCCATGGACTGCAGCCTACCAGGCTCCTCCGTCCATGGGATTTTCCAGGCAAGAGTACTGGAGTGGGGTGCCATTTCCTTCTCCAGGAGATCTTCCCAACCCCCTGGGTCTCCCGAATTGTAGGCAGATGCTTTACCGTCTGAGCCACCAGGGAAGTCCTTATAAGTCAGAAGCTTATAAGGAGGTAATAAAGATTAAGTGATATGACGAGGGTGGGACCTTAGTGCAATAGAGCTGGTATCCTTTTAAAAAGAGGAAGAGGGACTTGCCTGTTGGTCCAGTGGTTAAGCCTCCATGCTTCCAATGCAAGGGACATGGGTTCAATCTCCTGTCAGGGAACTAAGAGCCCACATGCCCCATGGCAGATAATAAACAGAAAAAATAAAAATTAAAATGAACAACAATGTCCAAAAAAAAAATAGGAAGAGATCCTGGAACTCTCTTTCCTCACACACACAAAGAAGAGGTCATGTGAGCACACAGGGAGATGGCAGCCACCAGCAAGGAGAGAGAAGGGACCTCAGAATGAAACCTACTTTGACTGCACCTTCATCTTGGACTTCCCAGGCTCCAGAGCAGTGGGAAATAGATTTCTGTGGTTGAAGCCGCCAGGTCTGGGGCATTTTGTTATGGAAAAGAGTCGAAAAGAGTCGGACATGCCTGAGTGACTTCATTTACTATAAGCTACTGAAGCTGAAGCTCCAATACTTTGGCCACCTGATGCAAAGAGCCAACTCATTGGAAAAGACCCCGAGGCTAGGAAAGATTGAAAGCAAAAGAAGAAGGCAGCAGAGGATGAGATGGTTGGATAGCACCACTGACTCAATGAACATGAATTTGAGCAAAATCCAGGAGAGAGTGAAGGACAGGGAAGCCTGGTGTGCTGCAGTTCATGGGGTCAAAAAGAGCTGGACATAACTTAGCAATGAACAGCAACAAAGCTTCATTTTCAAATACTGTCACATTGAGTGTTCAGGCTTCAGCATATGAACTCAGAAGGAGAGTGGGGAACATGATTCAGTCCAAAACGAGCCTTGTTGAGAAAGCAAAATTTGAGGATGGGATTGTAGGAGGTGAGGGAATTGGAATATCTTGGGGGGAGGGCATTCCAGGCAATAGAATGGCTGTAGCAAAGAGCCTGGGGTGGGGATGTGCCCACAGGTTAGAAGAACTGAAAGGCGCCCAGGGTGGCTGGGGTGGGGTAAGCAGAGCACAGTAGTAGGAGATGAGGTTAAAGGGGTGATGGGACCAGACCTTGCAGGGTCTTGTGGACCATGTGAGGCTTTCGTGGGTGAGAGATGGGAGCTGATTCTGAGAAGGCCCTGTGAAGCTCCCGAACACAAAGACTTTCTGTAGCCCTATTTCTTTAATTACAGGAAATAGCCTCATTCAGCTTCCATGACCTTTCCTGAGTTCTAATGGGCAGATTCAAGAAGTTGTTAATTGATAAAGAGAGACCAGGGAGAAACAAACTTGTCAAGAGTAGCCTTGGGGAAAGGTTCTGGTTCACTATTAATGGATACACACAGCAATAACTTTGAGATATTTTGCAGATGCTGAAACCCCCTCCAGGTGGGAGAAGTAAATGATTAATGATGGTACACTGCCCACAAGCATGTAGACCCCAGACCAACTGGACCTGAAGCTGATGATGCTGACTGCTACTTAACTCACCACCAACCCATCAGAAAACATGTCCACAAGCTGATCACACCCTCTTTGAACAATTACTATCAAATTTCTCATTACCTTTTCCAAGTTGGGACACACGGTTTTAAGTGCACTAGCCCCACTGTGGCCCCCTTTGCCTGACAAAGCAGTAAAGCCACCCTTTTCTACTTCACCCAAACTGTGTCTGGGATTTGATTCAGCTCTGGTGTACAGAGAAGCTGAGTTTTGGGCATAAGAACCACCTGAGATGTTGAGCTGAGGGACGGCAAGATCAGACTTTAAGGGACCACCTGGTACTATATTGGGATTAGGCCATGTAGTAACAGGAACACCTGTTAGGAAGTGCTTACAGAAATCCAGATGAGGAATGACAGTGACTTGGACCAGGGTGATGAGAAGGGAGGCAGTGAGAAGTGGTCAGATTCTGTACCTATTTTGGAGGGATAATCCACAGGATTCCCTAACAAATTAGATACAGAGTGGGAGAGGAAAAGGAGTCAAAATGACTCCCAGATTTTGGCTTAGGCAGTGAGAAGAATACAGGCACCATTAGTTAAGATGGGGAAGGCTGCAGGTGGAGGAGGAGGTTTAGGGGAGAGGATTAGGTGTTTTGGTGTTGGATACATTGAGTGTGAGGTGTCAGGTATCCAAGTGGATGTATCAGGTAGATAATTGGATCTATAAGACTGGTATTGGGAGAGAGTTTGAGATATAGACATAAATTCAGGAGTTATCCCATCCTGATGGTATTTAAAATCATGAAACTAGGGGAAATCATCAAGAAGTGAGTGAAGATCAGGACAAAGCTCAGAGCCTGGAGCACCCCAACAAGAGGAGGAACCTGCCAGAAAGACTAAGAGCATATGCTCTTAGTGACATGCTCAGGACCAGCATTGCAGGGGAGGACAAAGGAGAGAGAAAACTGGAGACCACGTCCCCTAGGTCCCCTGGGACAGGTTTCTGATACCACCGTGGTTAACCTCCTTACGAGGTGCCACCCCAGCTTATTCACTAAGGTTGTTATGCCACGGCCAAGAGTTTTTTAGTGCTTCCAAATCTCTGACCTTTAAAATGAAAAGTATAAAAATCTGAGATGAGAGCCCAAAGTTTGTATTCTGATCATCCCCTGGTTTCCAGTCTCCAGGAGCAGAGGTTCCCTTACCACCGTGCCCCGTTTTGCTCCAGGAGGGGCGTTGCCTGCTTCTCCCCCTCCCTGTGAGTCCCCTCTGCAGCCTCCCACACCCCCATTCCCCAGCTTCCCTCCAGGTGACTTTTCTCACCTGCTCAGGCCAGAGGAGTGGCAGTCAGCCTTCCCAGCTGAGGGCAGTGCACACTGGCCCAGGAGTGTGGCTCCGCCCAGATCCCCAGGAAATCAGCCCTTGGGATAACAGTCTCACTCTTCCCCATGACTCAGCGCTGGGGATGCTCACGACTCATTTTTCTCACTCGCAGCAGAGACAAAGCACTGGAGGCGTCACAGATAATTAATAGTGAGAAAACTCCCAGAGATGCCCCACTTGTCCTCCCAGCAGCTCGGGAAAGAGACCATTAGGTCCTCTGCTGCTGATTAGTCAGCTGTGTCTGATTCTTTGTGACCTCAAGGACTGTAGCTCACTAGGCTCCTCTGTCCATGAAAGGAAACTGGAAAAAAGTTGCTCTCTGCATAGACTGTAGAGGTAGAACCCAGGAGAGGCCGGAATGAGTCACCTTTTTGAAGGCTAGAAAGGAACCAAAGGAGAGGGATTTTTCTTTATCTTGGGTCATCCTCCCCAACCCTTACCTTTCCCTTTGCAGCACTGTGTGGTCTAGGCCCGGGCACCGGACACCCTCCTCCAGTTTCCCTCGCCTCCCTGCAGAGGGTCCTTATCTTTCCTTCTACAGCTGAATCGATCTTTCTGCATTCAATGAGATGCCATGTCTCACCTTCAGATCCACTCTGAGAATTCAAACACAGGAAAAAAAAAATCACTCTTCCACTCTTTGAATTTTGTGCTAATTATTTCTGAAATTCTGCCTCTCCCCACCCCCCGGAGTCCACCCACGAACAGGCTGGCAATATCATCATAGAGCCTGGCATTCCCAATGCTTGTGGAATTGATTTCACTGCCAAGTGAGAGGGTCCACTTGAAGAGGTGACCTGCAAACAGTGATTCACAATAGCGTGGGAGTGGAGGGGAACCTGCTTCTGGGAGGGTTAGGGTGTCAGCACGAGGACTGGGTATCACAGAGCTTGAAAATACATCCAATATTCTAATATAATTTAAAATAATGATCATCATCCAGCATTTCTGGCCTTCAGACCATGGATAGTAGTAAAGCACACTGGAATCTTTTTGGACCATGAGTTTAAAAATGTCAATAATCAGAGCCCAAGGGATTGTTTGCTGGAACCTTCTTTGGCAGTGGGGATGAAGTCTCCCCTGAAGGATAGAGTTGGTCCTTGGGACAGTGACCACAGTGCGACCAATCACAGAAGGAACTGCTGCTCCCTGGGGCTGGCAGCCTGGACACGTGGGGCAGTTCTTAGGGGTTTGGCTCACTGTGAGTCTTATTAAGGAAGCCCATGTCCAATGTGTGTACCACACCAGGTAAATTGCATCTAACTTATTTTCTTGGTAGAAAAACATGGAGGACAGAAAAAGGAGAGGCAATAGACTATCAGGAGAGTGAGGGTTCCCAAGATGCTCAGAGAGAAAGAGACTGTGGATAAGAAGGGCCCAAGATACAGTCACCATGCAAGTCTGATGGAGTAATAGGTGATGCCCTGTGAGGCTGACCAATACCCACTGGTTTTGCTATTCTTACAAGGAAATCCTCTGGTCTCACCCTAGGTCCCTTGAGTGGATGTGGGCTCTGTGCAAATGAGGGGGGTCACTTTTCCAATGTAAAGAATGCATGCTTATCTGGACCGGAGGGCTGGCTGATGTGAACCTCTTTCCCATGGTGGATTAACCTCTGAAAGAGTTTTGGAACTGCTGAATCAAGGATCAGACTGGGAGTCCTGACGACTCCACCACAGGGTGGAAGATGCCAGGAGTCTGACTGGAGGGAGGCTGTGGGACTCAGATTCTAGAACAAGCATGCTAACTGCAGACAACCATCTATCTGCAGCAAAGAACCAACACCAGGCAGTCTACCATCGCAGGGTGGCTCCTCACGGTATTGCTGGAGTATGTTCTCTTCCTGATGAGCATTTAGGTAACCAGCAGGCTGGGACTGTATTTCACACACAGTGCGCCCCTCCAGGGAACCTGCGACAGCCGAAACGGGCTTGTTGTCCATCTGCACTCCAGGGAGAGCTTCCTGAAATGGGGACCGGTGGCTCCGCAGTGATGGCCAGTATTGTGAGGCTCCTTGCTGTTGACAGCACGCCTTCACCTCCACTGCCCCAACCCCTAAAGAAACAGGGTGGCGCTTTTCCAGTTTCGGTTTTAAAGTTGAAGAAACAGAGATGAGAGAGTGCCAGGTTCAAGAAAAGCTTGAAATCTCACTCTGCCCAGCCCTGCCCATCCTCCCCTCCAGTCCCCAGGAATAGGATGTTACCAGGGGTGATCAAGGGCCTGGGAAGGCAGGCAGTGCTCTAGGCCTGCAGGATGGGCAGGGCGCCTCCTCGTGCTCTTCTCCACGCCTGGGACTTCTCTCCCTGAGTGAGCCTGAGGAGTGTGGGTTGGACATGCTCTGTCTGGGTCTTGGACAGAAATTCTTGCTCACATTTCCTTGAATGCTTTTCCTGGGATACACCTTTCCTTACTATGGGACTGTTAAGTAGTTTCAGGATTCAGAAGGAAAAAATAAGCTCCTTCAGTGAGCCCTCAGCCTATAATAGGGAGTCTCTTACATAGGGCAGCCTGGTCCACTTGGACAAACGAGTTTCAGTACTCAAGAGTCTGCATTTGTTTGCCCTGGGATAGAATAGGATTTTTTTTTTTTAAATTCTATACACCTCATTTTTTTAGAGTGACAGGTGAACAGTAAAAAGTACATTTACCTAAAAAGCAAAAGAATGTCAAGATAGTAAGCTGAGATCCCACCCATGGTGGAAGTGGGTGGGTCTCTGGCCAGACACTGTCATCCTTATCCAGATAAAGTCACCCTGCTCAAAGTGACCCTTGGGCGGGTCATCAGTGACCCGCCCAAGGTCCCACTGCCATGATAAGTAGAACCGGGGCTGAAACTCAGCCAGGTCTCCATCTTTTTCCTTTTATCACTTCTAGTCTTGAGACAAAGCCAAGACAAAATGGGAGGATGGGGGATGGCCCCCGCAGCCTTGGGCATTCCGGGAGGAGCTCTGCACTCTTGGGGTCAAGGTTGGTTCCACGGTGGACAAGCTCCACACTCAATTGTTACTCTCCTGCAGCTGCCCTGGGAGGCGTGTTGGCTTGGCACCACAACCTGACCACCACTCTTCCCTCAGTGCCTGTTCCCCAGCATGAGCTAAGCTCTTGGGATCTTCTGAGACTGCTTGAAGGAGGAAATTTGTTCTATATCTAACTTTCCTCCTGCCTTGTTTCCCCCCTCCCCGTCCTCCTTCCTTTTATCTTCCTACTCTCCCTCCTCCCTCCCATGCATGCACTCAAACTAAGCAGATGCATGCCTGCAGCATCCTATCTACTGTCTCCTGTAGGTTCAGAAGCTTCAGAAACTCAATACTTCCCCTGAGTCGAGAGCCATGCTGAATTATTCATAGGTCAAATCTGTTGCAAATTTCAAAGTGATTTTTTTTCCCAAGGTTGTGGTTATGAGGCTGAGGGTGAAAGGATTAATGAATATGCCTAACTTTCAAGGAGGTCAGATATGCCCTCAGAAATCAGGTAGTGCAGGGTCTGTCTCATAAGGCCCTAGGACAAGCATACTGAAGAGAAATGCCCTGTGTAGTGAGTGATTCACAAAACCATGGCCTTGGGTGGATAGAACTCTAGACTCCCTGAACTCTTCAATCGGTGGACTGATGGATTAAACACACCAGAAGATAGCTGGGACTCACCCAACCTCTACACCTGTCTAGAATCCATCTCCCCTTCAGCTGGGGCCATTCAGGAGGGGATCAGATTACCCAGAGTTTTCTGACAGAGGCACTGGTTGGGGGCAGTGAGCTCCCCAGCCCTGAAAGTGTTTGAGTTGGCAATGCTGAACGACCATCAGGCATGCTGTTAGAGGGGCTCCTGCTTTGGGTAGTGTTGGACTCACTGTCTGTTGGTGATTATTCAGAATTATCCTGTTGATCAGTTTGGGGAAAAAGATCATCCTTGTAACTGAGTGTCTTGAGATTCTAGAATGCAGTTACTAGAAATAATTTGATCTTAAAACAGACTCTGATCATTGATTCTCAGACTCAAAAATGGTTGGCTTTATCTGATGTTCTTTCTTGGATTTACCTGCCAACTGTTGCCAATACCCTCTCTGCCTCCTATTCTTCACTCACTCCTTACAGTGCCTCCACCATTGGGGACCATTCTGCCAGAGACCCCCAGAGACCCCTATAGCCTCCCTAACCTACTAGGTGGCTTTATGTAGAGGAACTGTAGCCTCGTGGAGAGGCAAACAGGTCTGGAGCTGGGTGGACCTAGATCAATATCTTGGTTTAACCTTTATAGCTGTGTGACTTTGGGGAAATTACCTAACCTCTCTGACCTTCACTTTACGCTTCTGTAAAATTAGAATGGCAACACTTTTTATTTATATATAGAACTGTGAGGTTTAAATGAAATGATGTAGTTAATGTATTTAGTCTAGTGTATGGTACATCCTTTCCCAAGTCCACTGTACTCTGTTTTGCCTCCTGCCCTTGACTATGGTACATGCATAGACCGTTCTGTCCCCACTGTGACAGAGACTTCTAATTGTTCACTAGTGTCCATTCCCCCTTCTTCCCTCTTAGTTTTAGCTTGAGACATGGCAGCTTAGCCAGAGTCTATATTCTGCAGCCTCTTTTGCAGCCCAGAGTGACCATATGACTAAGTTATGGCCCATGAGATGGAAGCAAAAGTGAGGTATGCAGCTCCTACAAGAGGAAATTGTCTTTTGTGTTTTCTCTTCCTGAAATGTGAAAACCGTGCTGGTGAGTTGGCTTTGATTATACACGTGAGGGAAATGTTTTAGAAGATGGCAGAGTAAGCTAGAAGGAAGCTGGGTCCTGGAGCGCCTACCCAGCCTGGACCATCTGCCTGCCTGTGGAATACCATGCAAGAGAAAAGCAAGCCTACTCTCAGCCTTCTCCTCATCCCTCAGGCCTCAGCTTAGATCTCAGTCCTCTAGGAAGCTGTTTCTGCTGCTCCCAGGACCAGCTTTCACCCGTGTCCTCACTGAAGCACACACCACAGAGTCTTACAAAGATCCACTGGCTTATTTGTAACCCTCACCACCCTGACAGTGCTTTAAGGCAGGGACGGCAATCTCATCCGCTCTCTGTTCTCAGGATCTGAAATACAGGAGGCACTTAGTGAGCGTTGATTAGATCAATGGAAGGGCCACGCACTTGCAGACTGCCTTAGTTCTTTCCTGAAGGGATCTTAAACACTCCCACTGTTTAATCCCAAACAAAAGCTGAAGAACCAATCCCCATTCCTCTCTTCCTCCAAACGTACTCAGGGCTTTCTTCCACAGTCCAGTAGGCCAGTCCAGGCTCAGGAGAGTAGCACTCACCCAGGGCTTTGTTGACTATGGCCAGATGCAATCCAGCACTGGACCCAGTCCATGGGAGTACATTTCCACAAGAGTCCTGTTATCAGGAGAAAGTGAAAAGTGAAAGTGAAGTTGCTCAGTCATATCCGACTTTTTGTGACCCCATGGACTGTAGCCTATCAGGCTCCTCCGTCCATAGAATTTTCCAGGCAAGGGTGCTGGAGTAGATTGCCATTTCCTTCTCTAGGGGATCTTCCCGACCCAGGAATCGAACCGGGGTCTCCCGCATTGCGGGCAGACGCTTTACCGTCTGAGCCACCAGGGAAGCCAAGAGCTCCACTCCAATGTGAGACCTGGGAGTGTTTTGATTCCCTGGTGGCTCAGATGGTAAAGAAGTCACCTGTAATATAGGAGACCTGAAGTTCAATCCCTGGGTTGGGAAGATCTGGAGGAGGGAATGGTTACCCACTCTAGTATTCTTTCCTGGAGAATTCCATGGATAGATGAGTCTGGTGAGCTACAGTCCATGGGGTCATAAAGAATAGGACACGACTGAGCAACTAACAGTAACTAACCCTCATTAGATTATCTGTGACTTGAAAGCCTGGGCAAAAATATAGTCTTTTGGTAAAAACAGGGAAAATCCATACATCAAATTTAATTAGAAAAGATATGCAAGCTCTTTTGTATTTGTTCTCAATTTATACACATCGATGAGGTCTGTTTACAAACCTGGAGCGGGGTAGTCCTGGTGGACTTCTCCAGTCACTGAACGCACCACCCAATGGACCAAGGCCTTGTCAGCTTACTTTGAATGCAGAGGCTCTGGCCTCCTGCCAGCCTTTCCTTGAAGACAGTTCCCCAGAGCGCTGGCCTTGGCAGCAGTTAGATACTGTTGCTTTTCATTAGTGTTTCCTTGTCTTCTGCCAGACCTTTCTTTGGGGTACTCTACGTCGATGGCAGCTTTCATTGCGGCCTGCGAGTTCAAAACATCACAGTTGGCCTGCCTCACCATTCATCAGCCTTGGCTTTGGGGACCAAGCCCACGGCATCATCCAAACTTCCCAACATGCAGTGTTGTGATCCCACAGCCCAGGAGGCTCAGAAATTGCGTCAGCTTTCCTGAGAGCTTGGTGGGTTTAGCGAGCCCAAGTCCTAAGAGGCTGAGTTTACCCCAGAGTAGGGGGATGTATCATTTAGCCTAGAAAGAATGAGATTGGTACCACCTCAGAGCGGGGCTTTTAGTCTCAGGCACAACCTTGACCACAACAAGGAGATTATGGTGGTTTAACTGTTTCTGGTGTTTGAGCCAGAATCTCACACACTTGTGGAGGGATACAAAGGGCTGAGCTTCCTAGAGCTTGGCCTCTGATGGGCCTTGCTCAGATATCCTCCCCAGTGGAGCATAGTGTGATGAGGGTGGAAGAGGAGGCCACCCTCAGATGAGCCATCAAGCAGAGTCCTCCAGGGCCACTAGTCCCTGGAACTAGTTCGCGTTAGCTAATGTTGATCCTAGGGCACTGTTTCAAAGTTCATGTTCACCTCACCTAAATGTGTTCAGGTGACAAGTTATGTGCAAGTCATGAATCTTTGTGGTCTTAAACTTCAAAATACTCAATACACTTTGATTTTAAATGGCTACCATTTTCGACTACATTGTATTAACAATTTAGATATCCAGAAGCACCAAAGTCTTAAGAAAAACATCATGGATGGAGGTTGGCTTGTTTGTTCAGTTGCTCAATTGTGTCTGACTCTTTGTGACTCGTGGACTGCAGCACACCAGTCCTCCCCATCCCTCACCATCTTCCAGAGTTTGCCCAAGTTCATGTCCATTGAATCGGTGATGTCATCCAACCATCTCATCCTCTGTCACCCTCCTCTCCTTCTGCCTTCAATCTTTCCCAGCATCAGGGTCCTAAAATTAAGGCTATGCTATGTTATGCTAAGTCACTTCAGTCGTGTCCGACTCTGTGTGACCCCATAGTCGGCAGCCCACCAGGCTTCCCCGTCCCTGGGATTCTCCAGGCAAGAACACTGGAGTGGGTTGCCATTTCCTTCTCCAATGCATCAAAGTGAAAAGAGAAAGTGAAGTCGCTCAGTCATGTCCGACTCTTAGCGACCCCATGGACTGCAGCCTACCAGGCTCCTCCGTCCATGGGATTTTCCAGGCAAGAGTACTGGAGTGGGGTGCCATTGCCTTCTCCGAAAATGAAGGCAGTTTATGCTTAATTTTTGGAGAAGGCAATGGCAACCCACTCCAGTACTCTTGTCTGGAAAATCCCATGGGTGGAGGAGCCTGGTTGACTGCAGTCCATGGTGTCGGGAAGAGTCGGACAGGACTGAGCGACTTCACTTTCACTTTTCACTTTCATGCATTGGAGAAGGCAATGGCAACCCACTCCAGTGTTCTTGCCTGGAGAATCCCAGGGACAGGGGAGCCTAGTGGGCTGCCGTCTATGGGGTTTCACAGAGTCGGACACGACTGAAGCGACTTAGCAGCAGCAGCAGCAGCAGCAGCATGCTTAATTTTGCCTGTGAATTGACAAGAATTAATTCAGCTTTGGGGGAGCTTAGTTGAGGGTCCACGACCCCACTCTAATGGACTGTTAGGGTCTGTGATTTGGGTTGAATACAGACACCTCCAGCCGGCTTCTCTGTATCCCTTCTAGCAGTTTCTTACTGAGAACGAGGCTAAGAGAAATAGTTCAGCTCATAGTTACCTCTGTTTCGACAGAGCTCAACTTTTAGAAGCACCTACTTTAAAAAAAAAAAATCAAACAATGAAATTGATCATAAAAGCAATTTATTGAGCTCATATTACTTGTCAGGCACTGTGCTATTCTCTCTTCACACTTTATCTCATGTAGTTCTTATGACCACCTGCGACGTAGGTACCATTATTATGCCTGCTTTACAGATAAGGAAACCAAAGCTCAGAGAAATTATGTAATTTGCTCAAGGTGATGCAAAGGCCAGGTTTGCTGACTGTTCAGTTTTTAAATTCTTATTATTTATCTATTTTTGGCCATGCCGGGTCTTTGTTGCTGGGTGTGGGCTTTCTCTAGTTGTGGTGAGAGGGGGCTGCTCTTCGCTGGGGTGCTTGGGCTGCTCACTGTGGTGGCTTCTCTTGTTGCAGAGCACTGGTTCTAGGTGCATGGGCTTCAGTAACTGCAGCACGCCGCAGCATGTGGGATCTTCCCGGACCAGGGATTGAACCTGTGTCCCCGGTATTATAAGGTGAATTCTTAACTACTGGACTACCAGGGAACCCTGACTGTACAGTTTTGACCACTACATAATTTTGCAAAAAGTTTGATTATTGGGACTCCCTTTGTGGTACGGTGCATAGGAATCCAGCTGACTTGGCCTCCCCAGGCCCTGGCCACTGGATTGACCAGTTGCACCAGCCGACTTGGCCTCCCTGGGGAGGCAGCTGGTCTACCTGGCTGCCAGGCCCGCAGAGGGCAAGTAGGCCTGCCAATGCAAGGGACACAGATTCAAGCCCTAGTCTGGGAAGATCCTACATGCCAAGGAGCAGCTAAGCCCATGTGCTACAACTACTGAAACCCAGTCTCTAGAGCCCAAACTCTGCAACAAGAGAAGACTGGGTGCCACAAAGAAGATCAGCCCTCACTTGCCACATCTAGAGAAAGCCCGCACGCAGCAGTGAAGACCCAGCACAGCCATAAATAAATAAACAAAAGAAGGCACCCCTAGTTAAAAAATTTTTAAAGGGCTGATTATTAATGAAATAGGCATAAACCAGGTTCTTCCATTTCAGAAAAGGGCTGATGCTCCCAGAAAAATATTCCACAACCCTTGTGCTCGTGGGTAGGGAAGGATCTGAATGGGAATTAGATAAAAGAAAACAACAAAATAGGTCATCTGAATTTCTTGCCTGAGTCTGATTTTGCAACTGTAAATGTCCTTATCACCCTTCAAGTTTGAAACTCCCCAAATGGTGTATCTTTGGCTACAGCTTCTTCTACCAAGTATATGGATTTAGCAGAGCTGGCTTCATGGGGGTAGTTCTTGTGCACCACCCGGGGCCCTGTGCTTTGAAGGGTCCTGTGCTTTTGGACTGCTCTGCTATCAGATCAGATCAGATCAGTCGCTCAGTCATGTCCGACTCTTTGTGACCCCATGAATTGCAGCATGCGAGGCCTCCCTGTCCATCACCAACTCCTGTAGTTCACTCAGACTCACGTCCATCGAGTCAGTGATGCTGTCTGGAAATGGTTTTTGGTATTGAATGAAAGGTTGTCCGTTTTCAGTTTGCACTGGGCACTGCAAGATTTATCATTGGTCCTGTAATTTAGGAGATAAAAATAATGTACTGTGGGATTTCCCTGGCTGATTCAGTGGCTAGGACTCAGTGCTTCTACTTCAGGGGGCTTGGGTTCAATCCCTGGTCAGGGAATCAAGATTCCACATGCCATGTGGTGAGGCCAGAAAAAAAAAAAAGTACTATTACACAGAGTAGAGGGAGCCGTGAACTACCCCAGAGTCAAAGCTGACACTCCTGTGGCACCCCCTTGTCAACTTACTGTCTGTGACCATAGCAAGCAACCCGGAGGAGACAGCCACTCCCTGCCTTGCAGAGAGGGCTGATGTTGATGGCGGAGCAGGAACTCAGCACTGTCTCCATCAGAAGGACGGAGGTGGAGGGAGTCCTGAGGCTAATGAAAAGCTCAGGAGAATGGGGGAAGGTGGCTCACGGTTCCCTGAGTTTGGGTTTGCTTGGTGCCCTGACTGGTGGCCAATGGTCTGATTTCAATGCCTCTGACATAAACATGTCTTCTGACTCCAGACTGGAGTTCAGAGCCTTTGGTACCACTTGTTTTGGAGCCAAACTATCAAACTACCTCACCATCGGAGAAGGGTCTGCTTAAACAGGTTGGGAAGGTGTACAGTGCAGGCAAGGTGGCTCCTCACTAAAAGCTACCCACGGTCTGGGGGTCCCGCCTCTGGTTTAGCCATAAAGAAGCTAGTTTGAAAGGCAGAGTTGGGGAGGAGAATCAGCGCCATCCGGTTTGGTTCAGGTCTTCACCCTTGTTTCCAGCTCACAGATAAACCCCAGCTTGCTCCTCTGGCTTTCTCCCTTGTCTAATGCCCCCATTTTTTTGACGACAAGCTCCGCAAAGCTTCGCTGTGGCTTCTGGGTCTGGAGCAGCCATCTCTGCCGTGCCTGGCATTCTGCCCGAAGGTTAATGTCGTTCAATATTAAGGAGGGGAAGTAGAGCTTTTGGTTCTGAAGCTCTGGCCACTGTGGGATCAGTTAGGGCGGGGGGTGATTTGGGTCGGTGGGGGGAGACAACATCTGTGAGACATACCATCTGGACAGCACTTGAGATGTATAAAGAATTTCTACAGTCACAAAGCACTGGCAGCCCATTAAAAAACCCAGGTCCTTCCTTTGCCGGATTTCTCTCTTGTTCAGCTGAAAAAGATCATTCAAGGAGAAAAGAAGTCCATGCTGCCCTGGACTATTGGCTTCGGAGCTAACATCAAGGTTTATGAATTATCATTGCTGGGCATCTGGAGGCACTGGCTCGCCACTTCCCCAGAATCTGCGGAATGTTAACCCCAGACTGCAACGCTGCTAAGGCAGATTTTAGCATCCCTGGCTGAGCAATGCCAGCTCTCTGCCATCCTGCCCCTAGGGCAGTTCTCTGGCTGCTACAAGCTGGCAGTCTCCTCTAGGCCCTGTGTTGTCATGGAGAAGGTTTTGGAAATATATCACTGGATTGCAGACGCTTTTCTGACACCTGGAAATGAGTGGGCTTGTAGAAAAGCGACAATGGAGGGAGAGAAAGGGCTCTTGGAGGGCGGAGCTGGCGCCAGGGGAGCGGGCTACAGCAGAGAACCGGGAGTCTGCACTGCTGTTTGCTGTTTGGTATTCTGGGCAGGCAGCAGTGTGCTGATCAACTCACTCCCTGCGGGACTCCTGGGAGCATGCAGTCAGCCACAAGGCTATAGCCTCTGCAGAAAAGTTTGCAGATTTTAAGAAAATGAACCGCCCTGCAGCCCACTCTGATGGAGGGGACACCAAATGGACTCTCACTTAGAAATGCTGATGTAAATGTATGCTTCCTGCAGGCAGAAAAGCTGCCTTTGCCCATGCACGCCCCCAAGTGCCCTTCACCTATCCGCGCTGGCTCCTTAAGAGACATCTCTCTGCATGAGACCTGGACGTCCTAGCCATCTGGGTTTCCATCAGGAACTTCTACCCCCAGTTCCTGCAGGGGCTTCAGACAGCCCATTTAGGGCACAAGTCACCCCACTGTTTGCTGCTTTGTAGGTCAAAAAACAGTTGAATATAAGTAATTTCCTATTCAGCCAAATTGATAGCTTCAGGGCAAGCTAGCTCTTTCATTGGAATTAGATGATAAGAACATCAAAGAAAATCGGTGCTAGATTTTTCTCTTGCCTAATAAACATCATCAATTACTTTCTACAACATTCTGAACTCTAGTGCTCTGTGTACATTTCAAGCCTTCACCTACTGAATACTGTTATCCACCATGCCCTCAAAGTTTCAAAGTGTACTGTCTCTTTTCCTTGAGTTTTGTTTACTTTTCCTGCTACTTGAGGTAGAGACTAGATCTGTTATGGGCCCACGCAGGGAAGGTATATCTCAAAAGTACCTTCAAATGGATTCCAAGCATCTGTTAACTGGCTTAATCACTAGCACAAGAAATTAAGTACATTCTTTTCTTAGACGTTTTGGCAACTTTTGGAAAGCCCCTTAGAGACTTCTAGCCGACCATTTCCTTTGTAAATCTGACAGGTCTAGACTATGAACAAGTTTGAATTGGGACTATAGCTACTATCAGTACCTAAGACACCTTAGGTACTTTCTCCTTTCTCCTCCCTGGACCTTGCTTTGGCTGCCTTAAGTTAGCTCCAGTGCTAGGCCTCTTACTCCTTGATTGAGGTGTTGACTTATTTAGCTATGCTCAGATTCACAAGACATAGATCCCACCTGAATTTTTCTTTTCTTTTTTTTAACATGTTTGTTTATTTGGTGGTGCTGAGTCTTCATTGGGGCAGATTTAGTTCCCTGACCAGGGACTGACCCTGCCGCCCCGCCCCCGCCCCACTCCATTAGGAGTACAGAGTCAGCTATCAGACCACCAGGGAAGTCCCTAACCTTGAATTTTGCTGTCTCTGACTTCTTCCTAGTATTCTCCAACCTCTTTTTTAAAATTTCCTTCCTTTTTTCTTCCACTCTCACTTCATCTTATCTTTTTTTAGACATAATGATGCTCTTACTTATTTTAATGACCCTTCATAAATCAACCCTTTCCTTTCCCAAAGAATCTCACTTTCCTCCCTCCCCGTCATTTATTTCCACTTATTTTAGTGCTGCAGAAAGTGGGAGCCCAGGCAGAATTCTCCACCCACCCGTGGCAACAGAAGCAGACCACGAAATGTAGGGCCAGAGCTTTTGACTGAGCCCAGATCAAACAATTAAACTCTTCCACTCCTGTCATTCTTTTTCTGTAAATCTCAAGAGGCAGAAAAGGCTGGTCTAGTAAGGGACATGTGTACCAGTTGAAGTTAAGCGCATTTAGACTGAATTCTCTAAATCAGATTCTGCCCAACCAGCTGTGTGACCTTGGGGAAGTGACTTAAACTCGGTGCCTCAATTTTCTCATTTGTAAAATGGGAATAATAATGTATTTACCAGTTACAGCTTAAGTGAGGATTAAGTGATTAAAACAGTCAACTGTCCAATGGAAGTGCTTAGCATGTTAGAAAATTGCTCCCTTTGGTTCTGCGTTTTTCTTACCCTGAAGGTTCTCTTCAAACAAGCAGATATTCCTAGGAGGCACCTTCCGCCTACTCTAAGGTCCACTGCGGTCTCCCTCTAGGATATCCAGGGGCAGAAGAAAGGTGGCACTGCAGGGGAGCTCCCAGCAACTTGCCTCACTTGCAGTCCTCACTTCCTGATGCACAGTGTGAGCCAGCATGGCCTGCTCAGCATCTCTGTGCATTGATGTACGTCCAGAGTGGGATGTGGACGTCTACAGATCCAGTCCTTCAGCTAACCTCCATGCAGCTGTGTGCAGGGCCAGGGAGCAGGGAAGGAGACAGGAGCATTTTCTGAGCCTTCTCAGACAATGTCATTTGTTGAGGATGAAGCGATGCTGATGCACACTCACCTCTCTCCTTCCTGGTCCAACATTGGTTCCCCCAGCGAGTCCATCGGTGCTTGTCTCAGACCCTCTTCTTCATGCTCATGGGGCCATAGCAGAGCTGGCTGCACATCTCAGAATTCCTGCCAGGTACCACACCTTGCAGAACCAGAGCACCCCAGAATAGCGGTTCTCCCACACCCTCTTCTACTTGGTTCTGCTAAAGATGTTATCAAAGCACTGGGTCCAACCAGGAAAATACACCTTCCTTTACCCCAAGAAAGAGATGCAAATCTTAAAACAGTCTGTCATTTTAGTCATCAAGTCTTAAAATAAAATTTCAAAACTTATCATCATACACCAATTTTATTGCCAAACATTTGGTAAACATGGTAATCCCCCCAACCCTAGACTATAACACGTTACTGGGGACCCATTTTTCCAAAGCCCCTTCCCCTGGAATGGTTGGGGGAATTGCCACACAGCAAGGGGTGCATGCCACTGCAAAGGGCTGCCAGCCAAGCCTGGGGTCCACCAGTACCACCAGGCTGAAGTTCAACCTACCCCATTCCTTCTTTCACTACCTTTCCAAGTTCAAAATAACAGAATCCACAAATTGAGTGCTATCTGCCAGGGACCGTGCCACTTTCCAAGCATTTAACTCATTTAACTCCCTACCAAGTAGGATTTTTTGTCCCCATTTTACAGATGACAGGAGGAGCCTGTGGAATAGTAGGCAATAGTTTGAATAAGTCAACAAACTTGTTCCTTTGCCAAACGCTTTGCTTCGAAGGCATGGTAGCCACAATGAACTGGATTTTTAGAAGACACCAGTCATTCTGTCATGCTGAGATGTTCTGGATGTCAGTATTTTGGCATCCAAATTCCATTTCCCAGTCAGCTTCTCACAATAAGTAGGTGGAAGAAGTGTAGCGGCAATATGAAAAGCCTTTGTCACCCACACGGCTCAATGATGGAATTGGGAACATGGACACCATGCTTATCAGCCAGAGACCGAAGCAGCCTTGGAGCTGGAGGTAGGTCGAATCAGTGGTCCCCCACCAAGGGGCATCTCACTGTTCCCAGAGCTTACCCTTCTCTGAATGAATGAGATGGCCACAGAACCCCTCCCTCTGCAAGAACGCCGATGCTGGGATGGGGAGGAGGATGTGTGCGCGCATACACGTGTATACTCCAGCACAGGAGTAGAGGTGGCCCATCTGACAGTCCTGTGAACTGCACAAGTGTCTGACACAAAAACACACCATCAATACCGTACTAGTGGAGAAGAGAGAGGCATGAACACTTCAACATGGCAGCTAATTTAAAAATCACTTTGGGGGGAAAAATCATTTTGGGGACTTCCCTGGTAGTCTAGTGGGTAAGACACCACGCTCCCAATGCAGGGGACCTGGGTTTGATCCCTGATCAGGGAACTAGATTCCATATGCCCCAGCGAAGAGCTGGCAGAGCCAAATAAATAAATAAAAATATTTTTTAAAAATCATTTCAGACTAGTATTTTGTGCTCATGTGGGACATGATGGTGTTTGATGCATCAGGAAGTTAACAATACTGTAAACAGTGATTACCAGTGTTCCTCAGAAAGAAACCACCCTCCACGTCTATATCCTAACACCTGCTACTAACCATGCCCTCTGTCCTAACCCTGACCTATGTGAAGCCAAAGCAGCACCAGGGAGAATATAAGGGGCTAGGGGCACGTGGGGGTGCATAGGCCTGGGAGGAGGTGCGTGTGGAGAGCACCAGGGCTCCATGGAACAGAGCAAGGACGTGAACAGACGTAGTGCTCCTATGTAGAGTCATGCAGCCAAAGCTCGAGATCAGGCATAATGCTGCAGTGCTGCATAAGATACCCCAGCCAATGTGTCATATCTAAGGCCTAAATAGCATTTCTAGGACCGGGAGCTGCCTGCTGCATCTCTGAAAGCCCCTTTCTCGTCTGTGTCGAGAAATGCCAGATTTCCGTATGCTCCTCCGCCCAGTGTTTCCCAGGGACCTGCAGGGTGGAGATGGGCAAGTCTCCATAGCAACCCGGGGGGTAATCTCAATCATCTAGAAGCTTTAAGAGGTGGGATATTCTGGTTCACTGAAGGTTCTTAGCAATTTAGTATGAATCAAAAATCTCTTTTTGTTGGGACTTCAAAACTGGAAATGCTTCTGAATTGTTGAGTTTCTTATCTCAAGCAAGAAGAGTGGAAGGATGGAACTGGTACCATTTCAGTAATCTGGGACTCTGCAGGGCCTGAGGCTTGGTTCTCTGCGTCGACGATCATTATTTACACTGCCTCTGTTAAAGGCAACACCAATAATGCCCTTGAAGGTAATTAATCTTTTTTTTAACTGTAATTTAAAGTTGATTAAGTACATGACCTTACAAATTTGACCTGAATAATCAGGGCTCCTCTAAGGAAGGAGAACAAGGGCCAGATGATGGTTGGCTTGAGGATGGCAAGTCCCCAGGAAACTCCAAAGGCTTGAAATTGTGCTTGAAGGACTATCGGGTCTGCCTGTGGTTGAATACCAGGATGGGAAGGCAGTTAAGCCCAACAAGGAAATAAAGGTGTCTGCTCATCTCACGATATTATGTTCTCCAGGGTCAATATCAGAGACCTTGTCTTCCCAGCACTAAGAGCAATGCCTGGCCCACCTGGTAGGTGCTTGATACTAATTTGACAGATGAAGGGAGGCCTCCATTCAATCATCCTGTACAGATGTCCTCTGGTTACCATTCTCTGACCACCACCCATCCATTGTCTATCCCTCTCTCCATCTAGTATTTATGTGCTTATTATATAAGAGGTGCTAAACGAGGGGTGGACTCAATGGTAAATAAGATACAGCCCCTTATGTAGAGTCAATCACCCCTCTGTTTTAGTGGACTTTTTCAAGGAAGGGGGATGCTAAGTGGTGGGCTTTGCAGAATGGCCTGAGAACAAAGGGCATTCTCATGTGCCTTCACTACCCCACAGACTCTTTGCCTTTGGAAAATCCTAATTACTGCTCCCACTATAGACTCACAGTCTGTGCGCTTCTGAAAGCAAACTTCCATCTTCCTGTCCAGATGTGGCGTAGGTACTGGTTATTGCTTGAGCAGGACAATGGGCTAGCTCAACTGATGATTCCATCTGAAATGGTTTGGTCCTGCTTGTTTCCTGGGTAACGAACCAAACTAAAGTTTTTTCCAACCCTTCCCATTCTTCCTCATCCCATTTCATGCTCTTTCTGCTCTGAGCAAGGGGATATTCCAAGAGGGCAAGTGGGAAGGTCTGAGGTCATGTCAAGTCTGTATTTTCCTGGATGGTAGGAATTTGCAGAATGGAAGCCAAATTCTGGGCACTTGGTGAGAATGTTCACATCAGGAGAAGAAAGACTTTCTCTGTCCATCATCCCCACCAATGTCCCACTCCTCCAATTTTCTCTTGCTGCATTTCAGAGTAAGGAACACTACTCCTCCCTACCATCAATTCAAAGAAAAGGCTATAAGTAAAGGGCACACACACAAAAAAGGGTCCTCGAAATTGTTCCTCCTGAAAGAGTAACATGACTACTTATCCTAGAATACACAGAAGCCCCATACTCTAGAGGATGAGCAGGAGGTTGGAAACTTGGAAGGACCATTCCTTACTGTTACTAGGTTTCGCCTGTTTTTGCTTGAATTTTATATATATATTTAAAGAATCCCAAAGTCTTGTATCCTTTACACTGTGCTTTTCGCTAAGTGCAAACCTCTAATTTGGTGACATTCAGACCTGGACCTTCACATCATATGTGGCATTATGATCCGCAGTGTGCTTTTCGAGAACATTTCTTTCTGCACTAGGTCACAATGGTACATTACACTCTAGGCATAGTGCAGTCACATAATCCTTGATTGCAGTGATTGTACCTGCTGTTCCAAAGTCCTGGAACCGAGAGCACCACTTTGATTCTGATTCATCCCCACAGTGTTTGTGTGAGGAGGGCGGAAGTCACGATCCCCACTTTACAGGTGGGGAAACCAAGGCACACAGAGGCGATCTACCCAAAGTCACTCAGGAAGTCAGAAAACAAACTGACCACAGGGCCAGGTAAGATCACCTTTCAGCGCCTTGTCAAAAAAAAAACCAAAACAGATTGTATCCTTCTCAAACAAAGGCATATACCTTGGCAGGAAGTGGTTTTAGGTGGAACTTTCTAGTAAGGTCTCAGAGGCTCCTCTGTCAAATCAGGAACCACCAGTTCAGTATCACACTAACATTTTAGTTAAATACCCTTGACTCACCGACAATGCTGATTATTATAGCTCACTGACAACCTGGTTACCGACATGAAAATGTGAGGAAAACTTCATCTATTCAAGAAATAAGCCTTGGTACAGCTCCTTTCCTGGTTTCACAGCATCTGATGTGTAACAGCTAAGCACTGCTTCCTTCTACACAATACTCCTGTACCTGTTGGCATTTCATTGGGGTGGGGGTGGGGGGAGTCGCTAACAGAATGTGTGCATGTGTGCGTGTGAGTGTGACACCAGACACTTTAGGGACAATTCTGCCCAACAGAATATACATGAACTATGTCTATTCTCTACCCTGATTCTTCTTCTTTTTTTGGCAACTTTTATTTCTTGATCCTGTTCATGTAAAAAGTAATATTTTACTCCCCACCTTCCTTGATGAAGGTAGAGTCCTTGGGTGGACATGCCTGGGGGTTGATTTCAGCTTCGTGGAAGAGAAGCACTTGAAGGGTGAAAGTTGCCGGAAGACAACTGAACGGGACTTTTTGGACCAGAAAGTGTCCTGGTCTTGCATGTATTTCCCCCCAGAGGCTAAATGACCACCTGTCCGTGACACACTGCCAGGAATCCATACTCCTGGAAACAAACTTGGCCAACAGCAGTCCTCCTGCCTCCCAACTCCAGGTCAAGAAAGGCACAAAGAAGACCAACAAATAATACCGAGGCGGTGCTTTGGGTCCCGGAGGCCTTGAGGTACCGGGAGAAAGAAGAGTACTGATGGCCCCATCTGGACGGTAGGGAGGTGAGGCACGGAGAAACTGACTTCATACTTTCAGTCCTAGGGGAGAGGGGACCGGGAATGTCGGGTAGGGGTGGATCCCCTTTTTCCTCACTCGGGGAAGGAGAAGAGAGGAAGGTACACTGTCAAACCATAGTGAGTACAACCCTCACTGCAAAGAGGCAAATTCCAGCTCTTCTGCCCACACAGTAAAGTAACTGCCCTCAGAGTAGCTGCGATGATCCCTTCACAGAGGGAACTGGACACCCCAAACTCTCTGGGGCCCACTCTTGGGACTGCATCCAGGGCTGGAGATTGAGGCAGAATCGGCCTGGGCAGGCACATAGGTAGCTCTGCTTCTTAAGGCGTGGATGCTGTCTTCGAGGAGTGGGCCCCACACTGGGAGGTGTCCATCAGACACTACCTCACCTGAAAATACCCTGCAAGAAAGCTCAGTGGGGTGGAACACTGATGCCTAAGGAATCCACATCCCCAGGCTGGGGGCTTCCACTAAAGCTAAACAGCATCACCAAACCTGTGTCAACTGGGAACATAAGAAAGACGAAATACCCAAACTGATCATGATTGTCTAACTAGAGAATCTAAGGGAAACAACAGAAAACCTAGCAGAACTAAGACCACAGTTTGCACAAGTGGCAGATTAAAAGTCTAGCATACAAAAGTCAATAGCTTTTTCGGTCACTTGAGGGTGACCTAATACCTTGTAAGAGCTGTGCTTTTCTGCGAGGCCTCCGAGCTTTGTGCAACTTGCCACATTTTAAAAGATGGAGGGGAGCCAAGGAGATGCCTCCTCTGCTGCAATCTGTGCAGACGCCTCAGATACCAAGTTTGTGAAGACGCCTGGGGTGACGGCCGCAGGAGGGGGCAGTCACTTGTGCACTGTCTCCTTGGGGACCCTGCCCGACTCTCGACCCAGCCCCTTTCTCCCAGCTCTTTTCCTTTCCAACTCAACAGACACATTGGGAACCTTGGCAAGGGCCAGGGTCGGAGCCAAGAAGGTGGGATGTGGTGGAAGATTGTGCTATGTCATTTCCAAACAAAGTCGATTTTTAAAAACAAAGGCGGCGTACTGATGGGTCTCATACATCAGTCGTCTCATCGCCTCATTGGTCAGAAGCCTGGCGACGCCACGGTGCTGTGCCCCGACTGGCGATTCCCACGGTCCGGACAAAATGGGCAAAAGGGGCGCCACGGGGCTGAGCGTGGCAGTCTGGCTTGCGCACTGCGGCGGTCATTTACGGTCCAGGCTGGCATGCAGCTGGGCCTCGCGCACCATGCGATCGAAGGAGCGCGTGTTGGTCTCCTGGCGCACCTTCTCGCGCACGTGGAAGGAGGCGCGGGCTGTGGAGCGAGCGCTCTCCAGCGCGCTGCGCCGCTCCCGAGACAGCTGCTCGCTGCGCTCCAGCTTCCGACCGATGGCTTGGAGCAGCTCCCGCCGGCGGCAGTCTTCGTCCCTCTCCACCTTCTCCTTGTTAGCGCGCTGGGCCCGCTCCTTCTCCATCCGGCTCTGGCCCACGCGCCGCGCCTTCTGCTGCACCGCCTCCTCGGCCGCCTGTGCCGCGTGCTGCAGCCGCCGCTCGCCTGCCCGGGCCAGCGCCTCCAGATGCGCCTGATGCTCGCGCTCCTTGCGCTCAGCAGCCTCCTTGGCCCGCCGGCCCTGCAACTCCTCCCGCCGGGCCCGCTCCCGCAGCTCCCGGGTGCGCTGCTCCACCAACTGCTCGTAGTTCTCCTGCGCGCGGCCCAAGCTCGCCTCCAGGGAGCTCCGCAGGCCCTCGCGTTCCTGGCGTTCCTGACGGGCCCGACCTTTCAACAACGCCTCGTGGCGCGCCCGCTCCGCCCGGCTAAGCTCCCGCTTCTCCCGCTGCAACTGGCCCTCCTGCTGCTGCTTGACCTGGGCCGCGCGCTTAGCGCGCTCCCTGCGGACCTGCTCGGCCCGCTCGCGCACCTCCTGCAGACCCTCCTCCCGCTGCTTCAGGTTCTGTTCCTGCTGCAGCTTGCGCTGCCGGTCCTCCCGGGCTGCTCGCTCCGCCCGCTCCCGCCGCAGCAGTCCCTGGCGCTCGGCCAGCTCCCGTCGCCGCTCCTCGCTGCGCTCGCACTGTCGCTGCCGGCGCCGCGCCTCCTCGCGTTCCTCGCGACCCCGGCGGCCGCGCCGTTCCTCCACCTGCGCGGCCCAGGCCCGGCGGCCCTGCTCCAGGGCGCGCTGCTTCTCGCGCTCCTCGCGCTCCCGCCGCTGCTCGGCGCGGACGCGCTGCTGCTCCCACTGGCCGTGGGCCGCGGCGCGCTGCTCCAGCAGCAGGCGCTCCTCCTGGTGCCGCGCCAACATCAGCGCCGCGATCTTCCGGTCGCGCTCTGGCACCCCGCGCAGACCCCGCTCGGCGCGCACTTGGCGCACGATGCGCTCCACGTGCTGAGCTGTCTGGGGCGAGTGGCTTAGGTCGCCGAGGCTGAAGCTGCGGCCGGTGAGTGGAACCAGGGCCAGGGCAGATGGGCGGCCTAGGGGGTTGGGAGCCGAGGCCGCCGACCCCGCCGCGCAGCTGTTCCTGGCCGAGGCCCGCGGCGGCCAGTGCAGTTCCCGCAGGCTCTCTCCGCTGTAGGACGACGACGACGCTCCGGACTCGGAGCTGAGAGCGCCCTCTCGCCGGCGGGACAGGGAGTCCAGTGAGTGGCTCTTCCTACCAGCCCGCGACCCCGCGGGCGGAGGTTGGGTCCGGGCCGGGGACGGGCTGGAGGAGGCCTTGCGAGCGGCGCGCGGGGCGGGCGAGGCCGGGAGGCTGGCGCTGCTGCAGCTGCTGCTGCTGCCCGCGCTGGGGGCCGAGGCCGCGGCGGCCGCGGGGCCCAACGGCGTGAAGAGGCGCCGCTTCTCCTCGCGCACGATGCGCTCGCGCTCGGCCCGGCACTGCTGCAGCTTGGCGCGCCGCTCCGCTTCGTAAGCCTCATACAGCCCAGTGGCCACTCGCATCGAGCGGCCGGGGGCCTCGCGCACCAGGTCCGCCAGGGCCCGGGGCAGCAGCTCCACAGGCTTAACGGCGCAGCGGGCGCAGGCCTCTAGCGAGCGGGGGCTGGTCAGCACGTACCGGCTGCCCTCGGCCTCCGGACAGTCGAAGTTGAAGAGGTCAAGGTGCAACAGCGGGGACTGCTCCCGCTGCCCGCCTTCTGCCGCGGACGGGACCTCAGCCTTGCGGGGCGCCACTGCGGAGGCCGAGGCCGAAGACGCCGTGGGCTGCTGGGCGCCCTGGGAGTCAGGGGGCACCGACGCGGCGGCTTCGTCCCCTCCTGAGCCTCCGGGCTCGGCTCCCAGCTTCTCCTCTTCAGGCACGGGATCCACCATGGCTGAGCCCCGTCCCTTTGTGGAGTCACTGCGAATAACAAAGGAGGGACATCGAGGAATACATTTAAAAGCAGTCCACCACCCCCCACCCCCAATCCCCCATTCCTGTTCATCCCCTCACCCAACTTAATCTGCTCTGGGATTAGGCTCAAAGGCCCGGTGGAATGTAAGTCATAATACCGATGCCCTGAAAACCCAAGCGGGCGGGAGGGTGCACAGAGCCTCTGCTTCCCTCAGCGCGGGAGTGCGGGGCGGAGGCCCGTGGCCAAGCTCCCCCCGGGCGTCTGGCCCGCTAGATGCATCTCCTCCCTGTTGCAGGTTAAAATGAAAAGATCGAGGTGCGGGCGGCAGCCGGCCCGAGAGGCTCCGGAGGATTCCCGAGAGGATTAGCGTATTCATTTGTCGCTTAGGCGGGCGACCGGGGAGGCAGCTTTGCAGAAACAAAAAAGGAGGAGGTCTGTGCCCCATTTGCCCGGGGAAGAAGTTTATAGTTGATTTCCCTTTTGCCAAAGGAGACCCAGGCGTAGGGCCCAGAGGTGACGGTAGAGAGGAGAGAAGTGCCTCTGCCCGAAAAAGACCTCCCCGGGAGGGCTGATCGATCCTTGCTCCTGCCTCTTGGGCAGGGCTTGTAAGGAGCTGTGCCCGCCTTCCCCGCGTCCCCACCACAGGGTTTCGCCCAGGGTGATGAAGGAGCCTGGGTCTTCCCAGATGCACCCGATTCTCTCTTAAAGCCGTGCTAAAAGCGCCATCCATCCCAGTCTAGGCTCGGACACCTGTCCCCAGACGTCCTCCGAGTGGCCCCACCGTATCCCAGCGAGGTTGGGCTCCTGGAGCTCAGCGAGCCCGTCCGCTTCCCTGGTGCCTGGGCCGGTTCGCTTACCCCACGTCCCGGGCTTGGCCCCGCGCGCCGAGGCTTTTGTTCGCAGCTCGCCGCTTTCCCTTGTGCTTCTTCAGTCCTTTCGCCGGCGGGGTCGGATTACCGCCGGCCGCAGCCGCGATAGTAGCCCCAGCTGCCGCCGCCGCCACTGCCGCCAGTGTCTCTCCATGGGGCCGCGCACACCCCAGACGCTCCCTACCCGCAGGAGGGGGAGTGCGACAAGGTCTCCCTAAAATAACGCAGATCTGCTCCCTTCCCTCACGCTGATTCTTAAAAAAGGAAGCAAGCCGGGTTCCATCGCTGCTGCATCCACCGCCGCCTTGCCAATCGCGAAGGGACCGCAGGTCTTTCGACGCCCCCTGGCGCCTCCTGGTGGACGCTCAAGGGTGTTGATTTGCTTGCTTAGAAAGCAAAGAGAAGTTGCGGGGGCGGGGGGGTTGGAATGTATATAAATGATACGTTATACATACGTACCGGAGAAGGCAATGGCACCCCACTCCAGTACTCTGGCCTGGAAAATCCCATGGACGGAGGAGCCTGGTGGGCTGCAGTCCATGGGGTCGCTGAGGGTCGGACACGACCGAGCGACTTCACTTTCACTTGTCACTTTCATGCATTGGAGAAGGAAATGGCAAACCACTCCAGTGTTCTTGCCTGGAGAATCCCAGGGACGGGGGAGCTTGGTGGGCTGCCATCTCTGGGGTTGCACAGAGTCGGACACGACTGAAGTGACTTAGCAGTAGCATACATACATACATAATATATATATAATATTTTTTATTAAGAAACCCTATTCTATCAGCACCTTAACTAGGCAGAATGAAGGACTTGCTCAGATTGTTTCTCAGCCTGAGAAGCAAACAACCTTGATGGCAAATAATTTGGTAGCACTATGGCTCCTGATCCGAACCATGACTTTATTTTTTTTAGGAAAAATCAAGGACATTCAAACAGGTTTGAGGCAGGCAGAAGATGTGTCTAGGGTTTAGAGCAACATTTTAGGATTTCCTGGTTCCAGACAATACCGATTAAAACCAGTCAGTGCCAGTTATGAGTGCTCTTTAGAGACACCTCCTCACCACCTCTTTTCCAGTTTGGGCAGCAGTGGCTGCAGCAGACAGATGGAAGGTGTTGGAGGGTGGTGATGGTGGGGGTGGGGGTGGGGGGACAACATTTAGAGAGCATGGTGAACTCTGTGGTTAATAACCGTGATGTTTCAGACAGGCAGTGAGGAGCAAGTGAAAGGCAGTGCAGGGAGATGACATGATTCGGTTTATATTAATACTTTAGGATCAGAGCTCTGGCAACGATGGGATGAAGGCTTTGGGGGGGCAACAGGGAGGCAGGAAACCAAGTTAACTACACTACAGTCACCCAAGGCAGGAAGGATTGGGGCCAGAGGAGAAACAACAGGCGGCCTGGGCCTGGTGGGAGGCGGGAGTGTGCAGATTCCCGAAATCGAGAGTAAGAGAAGCAGTACTCAAAGGGAACTTGGCTGTGGGGTGTGAGGAGCAGTGAAGGGACAAGGATGGCTTCCTGGAGCGACAAGCTGGCTGGGTGTGCCACAAACCGAGAGCCTGGGTCCAAGAGGGAGGATTAGGTGGTGTGAAGGGCCAAGGAAGGATGGGCTCCTTTTAGGACCACTTGGGTTTGAGGTGGAGCCACTCAGCTGGGAAGGTGAGTGGTAAGGCCACTAGTAAGTTGTGTCACAGGTCTGGACTAAAGCTAGAGTTTATCACATCAGTTTTTCCAGTAGTCGTGTATGGATGTGAGAGTTGGACCATAAAGAAAGCTGAGTGCTGAAGAATTGATGCTTTTGAACTGTGGTGTTGGAGAAGACTCTTGAGAGTCCCTTGGACTGCAAGGAGATCCAACCAGTCAATCCTAAATGAAATCAGTCTTGAATATGCATTGGAAGAACTGATGCTGAAGCTGAAGCTCCAATACTTGGGCCACCTGATGCGAAGAACCGACTCAATGGAAAAGCCCCTGATGCTGGGAAAGATTCAAGGCAGGAGGAGAAGGGGACAACAGAGGATGAGATGGTTGGATGGCATCACAACTCGATGGACATGAGTTTGAGCAAGCTCCAGGAGATGGTGATGGACAGGGAAGCCTGGCATGCTGCAGTCCATGGGGTCACAAAGAGTCGGACATGACTGAGCGACTGAAGTGGACTGAATTGAACCATATTTGAGGTTCTCAAACAGTGTGAGTGAGATCATCCATGGAGGGCAGGTGAAGCAATCAGGAGGTGGGCAGGGCATTGATGGGGCTGCTAAGGGAAGAGGAGTCCATGAAAGGGACCAATAAGGACAGAAAAGTTCGGTCTCGTGGAATCTAATGGTAGCACCCTTTGGAAGGAGGATGTGCCCCTATTGTTAAGGCTGCAAAGGTTCAGAAAGGTTTGTCTGAATCAGATACCCACTGAAGCCAGCAGTAAGACAGTCTTTGGTGACATCAGCAGAAATAGCTTCAGTAGTGTCCTGGGAGCTGATGCCAAACCACAGGAGGTTGGGGTGCAGTGGGAGGTAAGAAAGTGAAAGTTACTGACTATTTTTGACATTTGGGTGAAAGTGTTAAAGACTGTGAAGGGCGTGAGATTTTATCCTACTTTCATGCTAATAAGTTAGCCTGCCACCAATCGTAGATGTTCACAGAAGACATGAAGCTCTGGGTCAGAGACAAAGGACTTTGTTATTCAGGTACAGCAGATGGCATGAAGTCTGTGTTTTTGTTGATCCCTCTTGCTCCCCAAGGGCAATGGAGATGTGGGTTCAGATAGGGATTATACATGGGTTTGTGTCACAGCTGAGACAGACCCTAAGCTTAGTAGTGAGCATGCCTGCTAAGTCGCTTTAGTTGTGTCCTACTCTTTGCAACCCTAGGTGGCACTAGTGGTAAAGAACCCACTTGCCAGGTAAGGAGATAAAAGAGATGCAGATTTGATCCCTGGGTCAGGAAGATCCCCTGGAGGAAGGCATGGCAACCCACTCCAGGATTCTTGCCTGGAGAATCCCGTGGTCAGAGGAGCCTGGAGGGCTACAGTCCATAGGGTCACAAAGAGTCAGACATGACTGAAGCGACTTAGCACACATGCTGCAAAGTTTAGGGTCACTCAGCTGTGTAGACCATACCCTTTTAAAGGGGGCTGCTAGCAAACCTGTTTAAACTCTGCCCCTGAGGGAGGCATTATTTTTGTTACCCTGAGAGAAAACAAATCTTCCCTCTCACGTTGAGGGAAACACTATCTCTGTCTTCTAAGGAGGTTTGTTGTACAAACATCCTTGAAAAGTAGTCTAGAGTAAAAGCCTTTACAAGACATATGGAAATGCCATGAGCTGCCCTCAGTAGAGAAAAGGAGTGATTGGTCAGATGGCTAGTAAGAGATAAGGCTGGGCTTTAGACCTGGCTCAGTCTCATCCTGCAGAGAGGGCAATGGCACCCCACTCCAGTACTTTACCTGGAAAATCCCATGGATGGAGGAGCCTGGTAGGCTGCAGTCCATGGGGTCGTGAAGAGTCAGACACGACTCAGCGACTTCCCTTTCACTTTTCACTTTCATGCATTGGAGAAGGAAATGGCGACCCACTCCAGTGTTCTTGCCTGGAGAATCCAGGGATGGTGGAGCCTGGTGGGCTGCCGTCTATGGGGTCACACAGAGTCGAACATGACTGAAGTGACTTAGCAGCAGCAGTCTCATCCTGAGTGGGTCCTTTGCATTGTATCTCCACTCCAAATTAAACCTCTGGAGAGACATGGATTCAGATGGAGATAAGTGGGGTGGTCAGGTCAACCTCCTCAAACCTCTTTACTTCAATTTTCCCCTCCTTACATAAGATCCTACCAAATTGCTTACCTCAAGGATTAATAATGTCTGCTATGTAAATGTCATCTTTGTTCTTAAATAGAGACAGTAATAGCCACCTTTCAGGGTTGTTGTCAGAACTGGAAATTAGGCAAAGTACCTAGACCAACATGTTTCAATGAACAGTAATAAAATCATTGCTATTTTTTTATGAAAAAAAATTTTTTAATTTAATTTTGGTTGCTCTTGGTCTTTGTTGCTGCACGCAGGCTTTCTCTAATGGTGGTGATGGGTTTCTGAGTGCTGTGGGTTCTCTTGTTGCAGAGCAAGGGCTCTAGAGTTTAGATTCAGCGCAGTACACAGGCTGAGGTGCTCTGAGGCATGTGAGATCTTCCTGGACCAGGAATTGAACTGGAGTCCCCTGCATTGCAAGGCAGATTCTTAACCACTGGACCACCATGGAAGCCCCCTTACTATTTGTTTTGAAAAATCTCATCTAATAGGTGTGATCAGAATAAGGACACGTCTCGTGTCAGCGATATATAAAGGGAAAGCCCAACAAATGTTCCACCCTTGATTAAGAAATGATTCTTTATCTGGGAGGGTTACTGGAGCAGAGGTCGCTAGGACAGTGACCTAGCCAGACAGTTCAGCATTGACTTGGTAATTGATGGGGCGCCGTTGAGAAGTCAGATAGCACTCAGCTCTCATCTCTAAGTGCCTTGGACATTCCAGGAGATGGGCTTATCACAGGTTAAGCTTTGATTTCCTCCAGGTTTGAAGTCCCAGCCTGTCAACAATCAGGAGCATTAAATCCAACTTTTTTAGGGTACCTAGCAAAGAAAGCAACCCAGCTTGGGAAAACCCACCTGTCCCTTGCGAGAGGGGCAGTGGACACGGCAGCCTTAGGCGTCAGTTTAATCACTCAAATTCTGGCTCAGCTGGCCTTTATGAGTTGGGGCAAGTGTCTTAACCTCTCTCAGTCTCAGCTTCCTGAAAAGAGGGCACAACATGGACTTAGTCTTGCAGAGACCCTTAGAGATAAAAAATGTATTGAGTCCTCCCTAGATCAACTACCGCACAATTGCACTCATCTCACACGCTAGTAAAGTAATGCTCAAAATTCTCCAAGCCAGGCTTCAGCAATATGTGAACCGTGAACTTCCTGATGTTCAAGCTGGTTTTAGAAAAGGCAGAGGAACCAGAGATCAAATTGCCAACATCTGCTGGATCATGGAAAAAGCAAAAGAGTTCCAGAAAAACATCTATTTCTGCTTTATTGCCTATGCCAAAGCCTTTGACTGTGTAGATCACAATAAACTATGGAAAATTCTGAAAGAGATGGGAATACCAGACCACCTGATCTGCCTCTTGAGAAATTTGTATGCAGATCAGGAAGCAACAGTTAGAACTGGACATGGAACAACAGACTGGTTCCAAATAGGAAAAGGAGTACGTCAAGGCTGTATATTATCACCCTGTTTATTTAACTTATATGCAGGGTACATCATGAGAAACGCTGGACTGGAAGAAACACAAGTTGGAATCAAGATTGCTGGGAGAAATATCAATAACCTCAGATATGCAGATGACACCACCCTTATGGCAGAAAGTGAAGAGGAACTCAAAAGCCTCTTGATGAAAGTGAAAGTGGAGAGTGAAAAGGTTGGCTTAAAGCTCAACATTCAGAAAACGAAGATCATGGCATCTGGTCCCATCACTACATGGAAAATAGATAGGGAAACAGTGGAAACTGTGTCAGACTTTATTTTTCTGGGCTCCAAAATCACTGCAGATGGTGACTGCAGCCATGAAATTAAAAGACGCTTACTCCTTGGAAGGAAAGTTATGACCAACCTAGGTAGCATATTCAAAAGCAGAGACATTACTTTGCCAACAAAGGTCCATCTAGTCAAGGCTATGGTTTTTCCTGTGGTCATGTATGGATGTGAGAATTGGACTGTGAAGAAAGCTGAGAGCCGAAGAATTGATGCTTTTGAACTGTGGTGTTGGAGAAGACTCTTGAGAGTCCCTTGGACTGCAAGGAGATCCACCCAGTCCATTCTGAAGGAGATCAGCCCTGGGATTTCTTTGGAAGGAATGATGCTAAAGCTGAAACTCCAGTACTTTGGCCACCTCATGCGAAGAGTTGACTCATTGGAGAAGACTCTGATGCTGGGAGGGATTGAGGGCAAGAGGAGAAGGGGACGACAGAGGATGAGATGGCTGGATGGCATCACTGACTCGCTGGATGTGAGTCTGAGTGACCTCCGGGAGTTGGTGATGGACAGGGAGGCCTGGCGTGCTGCGATTCATGGGGTCGCAAAGAGTTGGACACGACTGAGCGACTGATCTGATATGATCTGAGATCCTTTAATATAATAGCTCACTGTCTTAGTCAGTTTGGGTTGCTATAATAAATTACCATAGGCTGAGTGGTTTAAAAAACAAATTTATTTCTCACTGTTCTGAAGATGGAGAAGATCAAGATACCGGCAGAGCCAGTGCTTGGTAAGGACCCACTTCCTGGTTTCTAGATGGCCGTCTCTATGTATCTTCACATGGCGGAGAGCAAGCCCTTTCCTGTCTTTTCCTGTAAGGACATGAAGCCCATCATGAGGGCTCTATCCTCATGCCCTAATTACATCCTAAAGGCTCCATCTCCCAGCACCATTGCATTGAGCGTTAAGGTTTCAACAGGTGAATTTTTTTTTCGGGGGGTGGGTAGCCACAAACATTCAGGACATAGCACTCATCTAATTTGCACAAAATAAAATACAGTGTTGACATTATCTCCATTTAAATTCCTTTTTCTTAGCCTCCACCACCCACCTCAGGTCTGTGCATTCATCCCCCTTCTTCTGTAGGTAATCCCCTTTGCAGAACAGATGATTCAATCTGAAGTTCTAAATCAGGAGTTGGTAAATGATCTGTGGATCAAAACCACTGGCTATTTTTGTAAATCGATTTTCATTGGAACAGTCATGCTTATTTGTTGACTTGTTGTCTCTGCTGGTTTTCATGCAACAGTGGCAGAATTCAATAGCTTTGACAGAAATTGTATGACTCAGAAAGCTTAAAATATTTACTATCAGGCTCTTTATAGAAAAAGCTTGGCAACCCCTATGCTAATGACTGATAACAGCTCATGCCAGTTATGAGTTTATTGCCTCGCACCTCCTGATTCACTGGTCAGTACTTGCTCTGGATAATTCCCAGGTGGCCCTAGTGGTGAAGAACCTGCCTGCCAGTGCAGGAGACATCAGGGATGGGGGTTCGATGCCTGGGTCAGGAAGATCCCCGGAAAAGGGCATGGCAACCCACTCCAGTATTCTCACCTGGAGAATCCCATGGACAGAGAAGCCTGGAGGGCTACAGTTCCCAGGGTCACACAGAGTCCGACATGACTGAAGTGAGTTAACACACGCGCACGATGCTGAGGTTTCCAGGAGAGGGAGCTGCAGGCCCCTTGCAGGAAGAAGACAGCGTCTCTCCCTGGTTCCTGTGTGTTGCGCTTTTTCCTTTTTCTTTCTTCTGATCCATAGTGAGCAGTTTAGGTGTGTGGGACTGTCCTGTGGGCGCCCCCCCCCAACTCCAGCTGCATACTCAGGACAGTCTCTTGGCAGCCTTGCAGCCCTGGCTCAAGCCTGGGGACCACCTTACCAAGCCTTCCTGAGGCGGACACCATGTGCTCTGAGCCTTGAGCCTGTAGTGTCCCTTTGACTCCCTCTCACCAGCCTCTGTGTGCCAGTGACAATTGTTTCCCATTCACCCAGCAACTGCAAAGTACCTCTGCCCCAAATTCCTTTGCCCCAAACCAGTGGGCTGTAGCCACACCCTGTCCAGGGTGGTCTGAGCCCCAACCTTGAGGAAGGGGCTCCCCTTCCAAGTTGTCTTTCCTTGAGGACTCCCCTCAGCCTTAGGGAACCTTTGAGCATTCGCTTTATATCTTCATATTTACTCTCTTTTTGTAGCTTAGTACCTCTTTGTATTCAGCTTCCCCTTTAAATTACTGTGTGGGCCTCCCTGATAGCTCAGTTCGTAAAGAATCCACCTGCAATGCAGGAGACCCTGGTTCTATTCCTGGATCAGGAAGATCCTCTGGAGAAGGGATAGGCCACCCATTCCAGTATTCTTGGGCTTCCCTTGTGGCTCAGCTGGTAAAGAATCCGCCTGCAATGCGGAGAACCTGGGTTTGATCCCTGGGTTGGGAAGATCCCCTGGAGAAGGAAAAGGCTACCCACTCCAGTATTCTGGCCTCGAGAATTCCATGGACTGTATAGGACATGGGACCACAAAGAGTTGGACATGACTGAGTGACTTTCACTTTCACTTTAAATTACTGTGTAGCTTCTATCTCCTGATTAGACACAGAGCAGTATGCAGTGTCAAAAGGAATCATTCCCAATTCTTGAGACTAAAGCCTTAAGAAGAAATTTATCACACAAACCAGCAGGTAAAGGTAATAGTTGTTAAACATAAATATGTTTTATTTCATACTTCATTGAAATAATATATGTTTATCAGAATGGGAAATTAGAAATACAGAAAATAGGAAACAAAAAAAAATTACCTGAAGATAAATCACTACGTGGAGCCCGCCAGCTCAGTTACACAGCTTGGTGTGTAGGCAGCAGGGACTTAGAAGCTACGGGAGGACCGGTCCAGGTCTATTTCTGCTCACAATTGCTTAGAGCATGGTGCATAGTGGACCCTCATGATCAATGCATCAGCAAAAGGCAACAGGGTGTAATTGGTGCTACTTTGCCCACCGTATGTCCCATGAAACTGGCCTTGTCACAATTTTGAGCTATTAGGCCACTTGGATGAATCTTTAGAGTTAAGTGTCTTAAGCAGATGATGCTCATGTTTGAGGACTGTCCTGTGGGACAGGAGAGCCCACCTGCCCTAAACCGTGGAGGTGTGTCAGCAAGGAGATTTAGAGGGAGTCTTACAATTAACCTAGTGGGATTTTCCCCTTACTCCCAGAAGGGCCACACCTCATTCCATTTTGTATGATATTGGAGAAGTGGCCTCAGTTCTTAGTACAGCCAGATCCTGGGGGTCCCCTGGGCATTTTGACTGTGAAACATTTAAGGGTCTGCTCGAAAGAGGGGCTCCTGGGACTTCCCTGGTGGTCCAGTGGCTAAGACTCCACACTTCCAATGCAGAGGGCCCTGGGTTCAGTCCCTGATAGGGGAATTAGATCCCACATGCCACAACCAAGACCCAGAACAACCGGATAAATAAGTAAAAATAATTTTTTGAAAAGGAGGAGCTGTTGCTCGGGACTCAGACTTGTCTTCAGTCTCTGCCTCTCTTGCTGGGTCATCTGTCTCTGGCCTGAAGCCACCTGCCTGCTCAGTGCTTCAGGCCACTTCTGTTTTCAGAGGGATTACTCTGTGTAGCTCCTGTTCCCACAGGCCTTTCCCCCAACTATCTGGCAACACACACACACACTCACACATACACACACTCCTTTTTTAAAAAAGGGGAAATTCTAACACTGAACATTGTGTGTCATTGTTGTTGTTTACTTGCTCAGTCGTGTCCAACTCTTTGCAGCCCCATGGACTGCAGGAAGCATGGACTGCCAGGCTTTCCTGTCCTTTGCCATCTCCCAGAGTTTGCTTGTCCATTGAGTCGGTGATGCTATCCAACCATTTCATCCTCTGTTGTCCCCTTCTTCTCCTGCCTTCAATCTTTCCCAGCATTAGGGTCTTTTCCAATAAGTCGTCTCTTCACTCAGGTAGCCAAAGTATTGGAGCTTCAGTTTTAGCATCAGTCCTTCCAATGAATATTCAGGACTGCTTTCCTTTAGGGTAACTGGTTTGATCTTCTTGCAGTCCAGGAGACTCTCAAGAGTTTTCTCCAAGACCACAGTTCAAAAGCATCAATTCTTCAGTGCTCAGTCTTATTTATGGTTCAACTCTCACATCTGTGCACGACTACTGGAAAAACCACAGCTTTGACTATATGGACCTTTGTCGGCAAAGTGATGTCTCTGATTTCTAACATGCTGTCTAGGTTTGTCATAGCTTTTCTTCCAAGGAGCAAGCATCTTTTAATTTCTTGATTGCAGTCACCATCTGCAGTGATTTTGGAACCCAAGAAAATAAAATCTGCCACTGTTTCCATTTTTTCCCCATCTATTTGCCATGAAGTGATGGAACCAGATGCCATGATCTTAGTTTTTTGAATGTTGAGTTTTAAGCCAGCTTTTTCACAGTCCTCTTTTACCTTCATCAAAAGGCTCTTTAGTTCTTCTTCACTTTCTACCATTAGGGTGGTGTCATCTGCATATCTGAAGTTGCTGATATTTTGCCTGGCAATCTTTCTTCCATCTTGAGCTTTGTCCAGCCCAGCATTTTGCATGATATACTCTGCATGTTAAGTTAAATAAGCAGGGTGACAGCATGGAGCTTTAATATACTCCTTTCCCAATTTTGAACCAGTCTGTTGTCCCATGTTTGGTTTCAACTGTTGCTTCCTGACCTGCATACAGGTTTCTCAGGAGGCAGGTAAGGTGGTCTGGTATTCCCATCTCTTTATAGCAGTGGAACCCTATTGTCATGGAGTGAAAAATGGGGGAGATGACTATAAATCAGTCACAAGAGTGCTGGTGGAAGGAGAGAGACTGCTGGAAGAACATCCAGTCAGGCAAGAGATGGCCTTGGCCTGGACTAAGGCAGCAGTGAGAATAGAAAAATGATAAAGATATTTATGAGAGAATCACAAATTGGTGAGTGATTAGGTATGGGATCAAAACTCTTAGGAGGCTGGCTTAGGCAACTGGATGTGGGCAGGGTAGTACCATCTGCTGGGATGGAAGTACCATCTGCAGGGGAAAGGGGAAGATTTGGGCAAAGATGATGAGTTCCTCTTTGGACCTGTTTAATGGCCGTATCCCTTGGGTGTCTAACCCATCGGTTGAGAGCTTGAGCTTCTGAGTCCACAAACCTGGGTTCTAATCCCAGCTTGTCCGTGTCCTGACTGTGTGATCCTGGGAGAGCTAGTCCACCTCTCTGAACTGCCCTTTGTTCACCATAAAATAAGTATAGTAGTATCTCTCTTATAAGGTCGTTGCTGAGAATTAAACAAGAGGGAATATGTTCATCACATAGCACAGTGTACCCATGTGGCTGGCACATGGTAAACACTCCAAAAATAGAATATCATTATTATTATTATTGCTAAATTTGAATGAAATGATGAGCGAGTCCAAGCGTTTTCTGGCTAATTTCCTTTATGCCTGTAAGGCATGTCTTTAACTTGAATTTCAGTTCCTCTCTCCATTTGAAAATGTTGCCCGCTACTCATTTCACCTTTTGTCCCTGGAGATTAGGGGCTTTCCCTGATGCTCAGCTCTTTGATAGAGCTGAATGGCAGGCAGGATTATTTTGTTTGCTGCTGCCGCTGCTGCTGCTAAGTCGCTTCAGTCGTGTCCGACTCTGTGCGACCCCATAGACTGCAGCCCACCAGGCTCCCCCGTCCCTGGGATTCTCCAGGCAAGAACACTGGAGTGGGCTGCCATTGCCTTCTCCAATGCATGAAAGTGAAAAGTGAAAGTGAAGGCGCTCAGTCGTGTCCGACTCTTAGCGACCCCATGGACTGCAGCCTACCAGGCTCCTCTGTTCATGGGATTTTCCAGGCGGCAGTACTAGAGTGGGTCGCCATTGCCTTCTCCGATTATTTTGTTTACTGAAGGCAAATTTTGAGGGAACTCGATGCTCGCTTCACACTGTGGCCTCTAGGTGGCGCCCTTCCTCCACTCATCTGCGGGTGGTTCTCATGCTATCCTCAAAAGTGAAAAATCAGGACAGAAAACAGCAAACCCAATCCCTAAAGCCCAGAGGAATGTTAAATTGAGGGACAGTTCTACAGAAGAACTTGAAGGAAGCATCTTCCTCCTTTTGGCCATAGAAATTGACAGTCAGTTCAGTCGCTCAGTCGTGTCCGACTCTTTGCGACCTCATGGACTGCAGAAGGCCAGACTTCCCTGTCCATCACCAGCTCCGGAAACTTGCTCAAACTCATGTCCATCCAGTCGGTGATGCCATCCAACTATCTCATCCTCTGTCGTCCCCTTCTCTGCCTGCCTTCAATCTTTACCAGGATCAGAGTCTGTTCCAGTGAGTCAGTTCTTCGCATCAGGTGGCCAACGTATTGGAGTTTTAGCTTCACCATCAGTCCTTCCAATGAATATTCAGGGTTAATTTCCTTTAGAATTGACTAGTTTGATCTCCTTGCAGTCCAAGGGACTCTCAGTCCAAAGAATTCCTTGCAGTCCAAGGAACTGAACGTGCACTTAAAACTCTCTCAGCAGGCCATGCTGTTTTACACTTCGGCGTCTCCCTCTGCATCATAGCCTTTGCCCGCAATGCTTGTTTTCTGCCCATTTGCCCTACGAATTCCTCCTTGTCTAGGAAAACGCAGCTCAGATGGCCCCTCCTCAGTGACACCTCGCGTGGTCGGCCCTTCAGTCTGGGTTGGACACCCCTCCTCTGGGCTTTCTTCACACCCTGAGTGCTGTGTTTAAATGGAGCTACAATACATTTTTTTTTCTTCAAGGGGGTAAGAATGATTTTCTTTTCAATGGAATGTTATTCAGCCATTAAAAATAATGCATTTAAATCAGTTCTAATGATGTGGATGAAACTGGAGCCTATCATACAGAGTGAAGTAAGTCAGAAAAACACCAATACAGTATACTAAAGCATATATATGGAATTTAGAAAGATGGTAACGATGAACCTATACGCGAGACAGCAAAAGAGACACAGATGTAAAGAACAGTCTTATAGACTCGGAAGGAGAAGGCGAGGGTGGGATGATTTGAGGGAATGGCATTGAAACATGTATATTATCATATGTGAAACAGATCGCCAGTCCAGGTTCAATGCATGAGACAGGACGCTCAGGGCTAGTGCGCTGGGATGACTCTGAGGGATGGGATGGGGAGGAAGGTGGGAGAGGGATTCAGGATGGGGAACACATATACACCCATGGCTGATTCATGTCAATGTATGGCAGAAACCACTACAATATTGTAAAATAATTAGCCTCCAATTAAAATAAATAAGTAAATTTTTTTAAAAAGAAAAAAGTTAGCAAGGCGAAAAGAAAAATATAATTCCTTCCAGATTAAAAAGGAAAGAATGATTTTCTTTTTTATTTATTTTTAAAATATTTGTTTACTATCAGCTGGGCTGGGTCTTCACTGTTGTGTGCAAGCTGTCTCTAGTTGCAGCGGTCAGGGCCCTTCTTTGTGGTTGTGCGCGAGCTTCTCATTGCAGTGGCTTCTCCTGTTGTGGTACATGGGCTCAGTTGCCGGGTTGCATGTGGGATCTTAGTTCCCAGACCAGGGATCAAATCCATGCCCTCTGCATTGGCTGGAAGACTCCTAACCAGTGGGCCCTCAGGGAAGTCCCTACAATACATATTTTTAAACATTTTATTGTAGAGAACTTCAAACATTTTTTTAAAATTGAATGAATGAACTAACAGCATCAGTTTTGCTAAACTTAATGTCTGATTTTCTTATTCAGTTTGCCCACAGATAAGGATGTCTATGAGGGAAGGACTTGTATTTTATGACATTTTGTCCCCAACCCCTAGGCCTGACCCAGATATCCAGAAGGTTTGAGGAATAAATGGACACAAGACATACTTGGTCTCATCTCTCTATTCATGCTTCCCCCCTTCTTTCCTCCTCTCTGGGGAGGGCCTTCCCATCATTGCCTCATTTTTGAGAGTCAAGCGGAGAGGCACCCACGGGCATTGCCAGCAGGGCTCAGGGCTAAGGCTCACCAGGACGCTGTCCTCCACTGAGACTTGGCTTCGGGACTACACACACCTCTCTGTCTAAATTTCGGATCTTATTTTATGAACATGACAATTGACTGAACATCTGTGAGCCTCAGTTGCCTTATGGAGAAGGCAATGGCACCCCAGTCCAGTACCCTTGCCCGGAGAATCCCAGGGACGGAGGAACCTGGTGGGCTACTGTTCATGGGGTTGCACAGAGTCAGACGCGACTGAGCGACTTCACTTTCACTTTTCACTTTCATGCATTGGAGAAGGAAATGGCAACCCACTTCAGTGTTCTTGCCTGGAGAATCCCAGGGATGGGGGAGCCTGGTGGGCTGCTGTCTATGGGGTTGCACAGAGTCAGACACGACTGAAGCGACTTAGAAGCAGCAGCAGCAGTTGCCTTATCTGTGAAAACAGAAATTGTCTGCTTTGCAGAGCTGTTGTGAGAATTAAGTAAGATACCCAACTGCTTGGTACGTAGTAGGTGTGCAATAAATACTAGTTTCCTTCCTATGGGTTTTATGTTGAATCCAGGGAAATGACTTCATCCTTGGGGAAGAATGGCTGTTATTCATTATGCAGGTGGAACAGTGACAACAAGGATCTTTGGCAAACACTGGCTTCCCCTGCCTGGCACAGGAAACAGGCTAGCCTGCCCTCTGTCTCTGCGGGGAGGCCAGGTGGGCGGAGGCAGATGTGCAGGGCAGCGGGGCCTCTGCACGGCTCCCTTCTGCTTTGATTGTCCTTTTTCCCATTCGTTTGTTCCTTCAGCTGACACTCTATGCTCTCGAGGGGTAAGGTGCTGGGGCTGGCGGTGAACAGGCAGACATGGCCGCTGCCCTCATGGAGCATGTGGTGTTAGTGGCTGGGTGGAAGGAGAGACAGGTGCACATTGCAAAGAGGGATAGAATGAGTGTCAGTCGCTCAGTTGTGTCCGACTCTGCGACTCCATGGACTGTAGCCTGCCAGGCTCCTCTGTTCATAGGATTCTCCAGGCAAGAATACTGGAGTGGGTTGTCATTTCCTACTCCAGGGGATCTTCCCAACCCAAGGATCAAATCCAGGTCTCCTGCATTGAGGCAGATTCTAGGGGAATAAGGGCTATGAGAGGGAACAAAGGAGGATCTAACCTAGTCTGGGGGAGGGGAGAGCTTCCCTGAGGAAGGGACTTGGAAACGGAGACAGAAAGGATGGCTGGGAGTGAGCCAGGCCAAGTGCGGCTCACTCACTCTTCCCCATCAGCTTATGGGGGACTCCATGTGGGTACCCCACCCAGAGCTCCCTGTCACAAAGCTCCACCCAGGCCAAGTCCCCCAAACCGCCTAGCCCAGCCCCTGTGGCCCTCTTGTCAAGTGGCTGCAGGAACCAGAGGCTCTTTTTCACCAAGGAAGTCTCCTTAAGATGACAACTGGGAAATGTGTCCATTCAGGGAGCACTTGCCTTCTCTTCAAGAATGCATAGAGAGGACCTGTCTTTAAACAGATTCCAAACACTGAGCATCTCAGGCACTTTCTGCCCAGCGTTGGGAAGTCATACATAGCTTCCCTCCCTCTCTCTCCATCACTGTACCCTTAACTTCTCCCCACCAGAGCAACCCACCAGCCCCTGGAGCCTTTCCTTGCTTTGGCACAGCCAGATGCCAGGGCCCTGGGCAGCCCAGGGGACTGGGCAGGGACCTGCAGGTTTTCTGTTGCCAGGCTACATGATCCGGCCCAGCCCAGGGCAAAAAGTGAACTTGACGTCAGCCCAGGGTGGGGTCCGCCAGTGAATGGTCTGTGAGCCTCAAAAGGAAAAGAAGGATCACCAAGAACAGAGCCCAGCTGCTTTCGTTTCCTTTTCTTGACAAGGTTGGCAGATCAGGGCAATACTGGCAATCCAAGGCAAGATCCTGGACACTCTTTGTGGATGGGATGGTGAAGCGTGGTCCCAGTCAGACTCCTGCCAGTCACTCAGTCTACATTTCCAACTTGGATAGAGTCACAGTGGAATTACTGGGATAAATGATACAGAGTTTTTTTTTTTTTCCACTTTTTGTTGTATTAAAATTTTTATTTTTAGACAGGAAAATGTATACATGGTAAAAAAAAAAAAAATCCAGATGGTACAAGATATACACAGTGAGAAGGAGGTCTTTCTGACAGTGGTTTCCAATTTCCCACTCTGAACCAAAATTGCTTTCTTGTGCATGTTTCCCAGAGATAATGGGTGTAAACAACAGTTATATGTCTGTATAATCCACATTTCTTTAGAAAACTAAAATTGGTATACTATAAGCACATCTTTCCCTTTTTATTGATACATTAGTGACTGAACATACATGCAATATATCTTGGAGATACTTCCTATCCTTCCTATCCTTATCACTGCACAGTATTTCTTGCTAAGGATGGACAATAATTTAATAATTTAACTAATGGGGCTTCCCTGGTGGCTCAGACAGTGAAGAATCTGCTTGCAATGCAAGAGAACCGGGTTCTGTCCCTGGGTTGGGAAGATCCCCTGGAAAAGGGAATGGCTACCCACTCCAGTATTCTTGCCTGGAGAATTCCATGAACAGAGGAGCCTGGTGGGCTATCGTCTATGGGATTGCAAAGAGTCAAACATAACTGAGCGACTAGCAATTTCACTTTTCATGGGTGTTTTAAAGATGTTTGATGCATATCAATGAATCAGCAGAAGTGAGCTCTGGTTTATGACAAGTCCCATAAACCCAGCTAATCAGTGAAACCAGGATTAAAATCCAGATCAGCTCAAAGCCATGCTGTGTCTGCAAAGATGTTCAAAGACCAACAGCCCTGGAGAGGGAGTCGGTTGCTGGAGAATACCCTCCTCATACCTCCCAGAGAAGGTTGGACTTAAAAATATGTGTAAGGAGTAAGGCCCACCATTTTTAAAAACAATTGTTAGGCTACTAGCCAGATAATTGTATCCTCTGTAGCAAGGGCTGGCAATGCAGAGTCGAAGGTCCGCCCATGGCAGTGTGAGAATGGGCCTGCTCCACCTAAAGATACTCAAATTCAAGCACATTATTAACTATGCTGAGCAACATCAGCTTGAGACCATCACAGTGGCAATGAGATCAAACTGTGTGATATAGAGCAGAAAGAGCAAGCCCTGTGTACACATGTGGCTGGATTTCTGGTTAGGCGGATAGGACCTCCATCAGAGCCCTGAGGATCTTTTCTGAGACCTGGATCTTCTTGCAGATCCTCTCCGATATGGAATGGAGAGGAAGCAGCACTGCTGAAGGCCTTCCCAAAGTGGCAGGGAGAGCGGAACGTGGCCCGCAGAGGACCTTCTTGGGGGGACAGAGCTTTTCTTTGTCCCATGCCCTCTGCAGGGGAAGTGAAGAGTCCTAACCACTGGACCACCAAGGAATTCCCCAAACTGCTGTAACTTCTGACAGATCACTTCTTTTTTTTTTTTGAGTGTCTATGTTATCCCTTGTCACAAAAGTTTTATCTTCTTCCAAGACATGTTAGAGAGGAGTACTTTAATCTGCAAAGCTGGGGGACCTGGAGAGCAGTACTGTAGACAGAGCATCTTTGTTAATATGATTACAAAATATCAAAATGCCTATGACTGGATGAAAAGGCGCATTCAGAGACATCCTTCTTAACTCCAAATTCCTTGATATACTGCTAGAACCGACAACTATTTCTGCCTGAGGGTTAGTATCAAAGTTGAACTGTGACTATGTAAGTCACATCTGTCAGCTCCTTGGGGTTGTATGGAGCCTACAGGTGCTGGGCGGAAGGTCCTGAGCAAGTATGTACAGGCCCTTCTGCCTTCTCATCTCTGGCCTCCTTCTTCCATCACCAATCCTTCCAGCTCCACAGAGATCAAAGCCGATCCCTCGACTGTACAAAGCCATTGCTGGAAAAGCCGCAGCGATGCAGCAGCTCTTTGCTGACTGGAGCTGGGAGTGGTGCCAGGCCAGAGATTTCTGAAGGGAAAGCTTCCAAAGGCTGGATTAAGCCTCTGGAGCAGACGTTGCCTGTGGCTCGCCAGCATTCCGAGAGCTAGACGGGCGGCCAGCATGGATGGGGATTCGGCTAGCTCACAAAACTGTTGAGCAAAGACCTGGAGACTCTGCTCTGAAATAAGAGGCCAAGGAAGGGTCAGGTGTCGGGGTCTCCAGGGGAGCCCCGCTCAGTGCTTTCAGAGACTGGCATCACAGTGACTCGTTTCAGACAGAAAGGGCACAGAACAGGCGTTCCCATGAGTGCCTCCCCAACACCCCGCCCACATGGCACTCCATGGATATCATTCCTTCTTGCAGCTTTATACTCAGCCTCCACATTTGGAAATGGGGAACAACTGAATGCCTGAAGTTTGCCAAGGAATCAGACTTCGATAAACAGTAGAAATAATGTAGGGCCATATCTATAAACCATGGTATAGTTTTGTTTCTCTTTGGCTGTGCTGTGCAGCAAGTGGGATCTTAGATACCCGACCAGTGATCGAACCCTCATGCCTATAGTGGAAGTATGGAGTCTTAACCACTGCACCACCAAAGAAGTCCCACAAATCATAGTTTTGTACACAGAACACAGCAGCTCAGACAGAGCTGATCTTGCCCTTTGGAATAGGTGAATGAGGGACCAGACAGGTGTGCCAACCAGAAGACATTTCTCTCCACCGGCATGTTCCCATGCCTGAAATTCCACCACTGCCAGTTGGTAGCACTGGATGGCCGTATCAGGTCAAAGAAGACCCAAAAGGAGAGGCCAGAAGGCTGAAAAAGATGTGGTGAAAGATACACTTTGCTGACTGTGCTGATCTGCTTAAGGGCAGCTTTGGGACAAAGACACATTATCCCATGGTACACGCACTGAGTGGCTGAACAGAAAGAGCACAGAACAGATACCGGACTTGGAGTCAGATACACCACCGTTTGAATCCTGCCTCTGACAATTACTGGCTCAAGTAACTGACTTTGAGCCTGTTACTTGACTTTTCTGAGCCCCCACTTTTCCATTGCTAAAGCAGGGAATTGACTCCTGCCTTGCAGGATTGCCATGAACGTGAGACCCTGAGCACACGTGTAGTTTATCAGTAGTGGCGGCCCAGAACACCGGTGGCACTATTGTGGATGGGATGTTCGATTTGCCTAGCAGATTCTCTCTGCTGTGATCGCTCTTCTCAGCCCAAGTCCCCTGCTTATTCTTGGGCAGTTCCTTCCGAAGCTGTGGTGACCTTCTGTGTAAGCTATTGAGAGGCTGGTGTTAGAATTTCACTCAAGTTTTCCAAAGGTATTTGCGTTTTGAGGCCAATTTTCCTTTGCCATGTCCCGCCCCCCCACCCCACCCCTTCGCCACTTATGTTCGGTGTTGGGGAGAAGGTTTCCATCTTTCTGAAATTAATCTTTGTCTGGAAGAGTTTCTTACCACCAAGAAAGATCTAGGCCTGCCCCCCCACCAACCCCCGCATACACGCATTTGCAAAGGAGGGCAGGATAGAGGAGGAAGAGGCAGGGAAAATTTGGAGTGAAGTTAGGAAAAGAAAATGATGTGAAAGCAGCAAATAGAGAAGGTGTAGGGAGCTAGAGGGCAGAGGAAGAGGGCCTTGAACCTGGAGGGTCTCTCCCTGAGTAACCGTGGGAGCCAGCAGTCCCTGTGATCAGGCTTTCTCCCAGCGCCTCCTGTCCCCACCAGAGCAGCCTGCCTCCATGGAGCTGTGCAGGGGCTGCCTGCCTGTAGATTCTAAATTCAACTCCTTGTATGCCCCCAGAGTCTTCTAGCTCTCTCTCTCTCTCTTTTTTTCCCCAACTGTTGCCTCAGAGATCAGTCGCTCAGTTGTGTCCGACTCTTTGCGACCCCATGAACCGCAGCACGCCAGGCCTCCCTGTCCATCACCAACTCCCGGAGGTCACTCAGACTCACATCCATCGAGTCAGTGATGCCATCCAGCCATCTCATCCTCTGTCGTCCCCTTCTCCTCCTGCCCCCAATCCCTCCCAGCATCAGAGTCTTCTCCAATGAGTCAGCTCTTCGCATGAGGTGGCCAAAGTACTGGAGTTTCAGCTTTAGCATCATTCCTTCCAAAGAAATCCCAGGGCTGATTTCCTTCAGAATGGACTGGTTGGATCTCCTTGCAGTCCAAGGCACTCTCAAGAGTCTTCTCCAACACCACACTTCAAAAGCATCAATTCTTCGGCGCTCAGCCTTCTTCACAGTCCAGCTCTCACATCCATACATGACCACAGGAAAGACCATAGCCTTGACTAGGCAAACCTTTGTTGGCAAAGTGATGTCTCTGCTTTTGAATATGCTATCTAGGTTGGTCATAACTTTCCTTCCAAGGAGTAAGCGTCTTTTAATTTCATGGCTGCAGTCACCATCTGCAGTAATTTTGGAGCCCAGAAAAATAAAGTCTGACACTGTTTCCAGTGTTTCTCCATCTATTTCCCATGTAGTGATGGGACCAGATGCCATGATCTTCGTTTTCTGAATGTTGAGCTTTAAGCCAACCTTTTCACTCTCCACTTTCACTTTCATCAAGAGGCTTTTGAGTTCCTCTTCACTTTCTGCCATAAGGGTGGTATCATCTGCATATCGGAGGTTATTGATATTTCTCCTGGCAATCTTGATTCCAGCTTGTTTCTTCCAGTCCAGCATTTCTTATGATGTACTCTGCATATAAGTTAAATAAACATGGTGACAATATACAGCCTTGACAAACTCCTTTTCCTATTTGGAACCAGTCTGTTGTTCCATGACTCTGCTGCTACTGCTACTGCTAAGTCACTTCAGTCGTGTCCGACTCTGTGCGATCCCATAGACAGCAGCCCACTAGGCTCCTTTGTCCCTGGGATTCTCCAGGCAAGAATACTGGAGTGGGTTGCCATTTCCTTCTCCAATGCATGAAAGTGAAAAGTCAAAGTGAAGTCGCTCAGTCGTGTCCGACTCTTAGAGACCCCATGGACTGGAGCCTACCAGGCTCCTCCATCCATGGGATTTTCCAGGCAAGAGTACTGGGGTGGGGTGCCATTGCCTTCCCCGACTCTAGGGCATGCCAAATCTTAGTTCCCTGACCAGGGATCGAACCCATGGCCCCTGCAGTGGAAGTGCAGAGTCTTAACCATTGGCCCACCAGGGAAGTCCCTAGCTCTCCTTTCCACAGGCCTTCCTGCTACCTCTGAGAGGCCTGTGGGTTCTCCTGGTAACCACACTCTCACTAAGCCCTATTTCCCACACCACCCAGTGTGGGGTCGGGTTCCTGGGTGTGCAGCCTGGGTGGTTATAACAGGTCCTGTGCTCAGAAAGAGCATTAAATCTACTTTGATTTAATGCTCTTTTTCTGTCTCCATCTTGAAACTTCTAATAATTTAATTTTTGAAATGGGTGTTTTGTAAGTGAAGTCCAATGACTCGATGGAGCATACCTGAGACAAGACCCCAGGTGGGCAGGCAACAGGAACACAAGGCAATAGGCTTAGTGGCCCTGCAAGTATATGCAGGCCTGGCAAGGTCTAGGGGACCACGGGGCCCCAGTGTGGCCCAGTCGGACCTGGACCCTTACTGGTGGCAGTGACAGTGGCGGCGGCAGAAACCACAGGAACGGGGTCAGAGGGGCTCACAGGAAGGCAGCATCCGATCCCCCGGGGGCCTGCTTCTGCTCTGGAGCCCATCCTTGCAGTGTCTGGATGACTCTTGGATCTGAGCTCCCAGAAAAGAATTGCTGGCCTTCAGGCAGTAAATTTCATCAATAAATTATTACAAAATAAGAGCATATATATAGATATTATAATAGAGCATATCAAGGAATTATTAGAATTCTTCAAGGAGTTTAGATAATCTTCAAGAACTACTACAAAATTACAAAGCAAACATTCATAGGCTTACAAAGGGAAATTAGATTCAAACTGAATTTTTTCATTCAATGGAAAAGAACACTATATTCATATGAAGCTTGAATTAAACCAGTTATTAACAAGCAAGGTGACTTCAAAATTAAGTTTTCTTGTCATTTAAGATACAATGAAAGAGTGCATAAGTAGGTGTTTTAAATTACATGCCAAAAATGAGGCCACTTTCAGTTTCTTATATGACCTCAAGGTACAGAAATAGTCAAAGGAAACATTAAAGAGGCATGGTGTAAATTTACATTTAAAAACAAATTCAAACTTACCTGAAACTGGCTTGTATGAAGAATTAAATCTGCTTAGAAAGATTGTTCCGTGGGAATCATCAGGTCTAAATGTACCAAAATTTATATTTTGAAATAATTTGTGAAAAATGTATTCACAGGCCATAAAATAGTCTTAACAGCTTCAGTAACAGCTGCATCAGCAGAAAACTCCTTCTCAAAATAAAAAATTATTGAAAATATTTACTATCTTACATTTGCAAGAGCAACTAACGTCACTCGCCATTATACTGACTGAAAATAAAGTTGTGAAAATTATAAATTTTGGTGACCTAATAAATGAACTTGCAGATAAACAAGCCAGAAAATTCTTATGCTCAATCAAGATCTAAGATTTATGAATTATTATATGTTGCATTATATCTAGATAGCATATTAAAAAGCAGAGACATTACTTGCCAACAAAGGTCTGTCTAGTCAAGGCTATGATTTTTCCAGTAGTCATGTATGGATGTGAGAGTTGGACTATAAAGAAAGCTGAGCGCCAAAGAATTGATGCTTTTGAACTGTGTTGTTGGAGGAGACTCTTGAGAGTCCTTGGACTGCAAGTAGATCCAACCAGTCCATTCTGAAGGAGATCAGTCCTGAATATTCACTGGAAGGATTGACACTGAAGCTGAAATGGAAATACTTTGGCCACCTGATGTGAAGAACTGACTCATTGGAAAAGACTCTGATGCTGGGAAAGATTGAAGGCAGGAGGAGAAGGGGACGACAGAGGATGAGCTGGTTGGATGGCATCACTGACTCAATGGACATGAGTTTGGGTAAACTCTGGGAGTTGGTGATGGACAGGGAGGCCTGGCATGCTACACTCCATAGAGTTGCAAAGAGTCAGACATGACTGAGCAACTGGACTGAACTGAACTGATTGCATTATATAAAATATGACACCAAAAATACTTTTTTACAATTTGTTAGTGTATTTGTTCCTTATGTATCTTTATTACCCCTGATAGATTCCATAAGTAATAAAAATATTTGTAAAGGAAAACTTTTACATTCTAGTACCTTTAGTGGCATGTTTTCTTGCTTTTTGAACAGGGGCTCCCACAGTTTCATTTTGTACTGGGCCCTACAAATTATGCAGTCTTCCCTGCTCAGTACCTTGAAGGCTCTCTAAATTTCAGCAAAGCCTATAGATACATGGGCTTTAAAACTCTACATTTTAAGAGTTTCTCCAGACTCCAGATCAGAGGATTTCAACCAAGAGCGATTTTGTCCCTCCTTCAGGGCACATGTGGCAGTATCTGAAGACATTTTTTTAATCATCACAACTGGGGGACTGTGGGCTTCCCAGGTGGTGCTAGTGATAAAGAATCCACCTGCCAGTGCAGGAGACGTGGGTTCATTCCCTGGGTCGAGAAGATCCCCTGGAGAAGGGCATGGCAACCCACTCCAGTATTCTTGCCTGGAGAAACCCATGGACAGAGGGGCCTGGCAGGCTAAAATCCATAAGGTCACAAAGAGTTGGACACGACTGAAGTAACTTAGCACAGAAGTCTAGGGGACTGCTGTCAGCATCTATGAGTATAGGTCAAGGATGCTGCAATATCCTACAATGTTCAGGACAGCTCCCCACAGCAAAGAATTATCCGGTCCACAATACCAATAGTGAGGCAGTTGAGAAACTCCTATCTGGGGTCTCCAAGTGTGATTCTGGACCAGCAGAACAGCATCCCTGGTGGGTTTGAAATGCAAACTCTCAGGCTCCACCCCAGACCTGCTAAGTCAGGATCTGCACTTTTAACAAGATAGCCAGGTGATTCATGTGCACAGAAAAGTTTGAGAAGCACTGAGCTAGGGGATGTGAATGGTGTATTTTAGACATGTGAGAGGAGCTGAGAAGCTGTCTCTGAACCCTTCAGTCATGCCAGGTTAGACCAGCCCTGCAAGGACTCCAAGGACTATGCTGCTCCTGCCACTTTATTTTCTCTTCTTGTTCATCTCCTGAGCCCCAGTCCCCAGACATGTGATAGATAATCCCAGGGGCAAGGACACTGTGTTCAGTGTCTGACAGCACTCAGCCCTGGCACTCGCTCTGATTTTGATCTATCTCAAGTCAAGCAAGTATGCAGAGAAAGACAGCAGGCTGATCTCAGACCTGGGAACTTCCAAGTTCTGGCCTGGCTTCCAGCTGGTCCCAGGCCTCCCTCTGTGGCAGCGGCCCGAGGACTGCCACAGGCCTCCACGTCCACGTGACTGGTCCTCAGGCACACCCCTGCTTCACACCATAGCCGCTAAATTACACACCGTTTCCTTCTGCAGTGACATGTCCTTTCTCTCTCTGTCTTTTTTCTAACTTTTATAGTTATTTATTTTTGGCTGTGCTGGGTCTTCACTGCTGCATGTGGGCTTTCTCTAGCTGCGGCAAGTAGGGGCTACTCCTCGTTGCCGTGTGCAGGCTTCTCACCGTGGTGGCTTCTCTAGTTTGTGGAGCACAGGCTTTAGGCTCCAGGGTTCAGTAATTGTGGTGCATGGGCTTAGCTGCTTCGTGGCATGTGGGATCTCCCCAGACCAGGAATAGAACCTGGGTCCTCCTGCATTGGCAGGCAGATTCTTAGCCACTGGACCACTGGGGAAATCTCTATCCTTTCCCTCTTTCTTTGCCTCCCAACAAGCGTTCAAGGTGACTTCCCAGGTGGCCCAATGGTAAAGAGCCTGCCAACACAGGAGATGCAGGAGATGTGGGTTGGATCCCCAGGTCTGAAAGATCCCCTGGAGAAAGAAATGGCAATCCACTCCAGTATTCTTGCCTGGAAAATTCCACAAAGGAGCCTGGCAGGCTATAGTCCATGGGGGTCACAAAGAGTCAGACATGACTAAGCTTGCCTGCAACGAGCATTCAAGACTCATTCACCTGCTTATCCTGGAGAATTTGCATTTTCCTTGGGGTTCCCATAGCTACCAGCAGCCAGATCTATGACAGTGGCCCCAAGCTCCAAGGTCCTCGAGACAGGGGAAGTAAATGAAGGCTGGGTGGCGGCTGTGGCACATGCAGAGCTCTCAACCAGACACACAAATGCAGGCCCAGTGTGTACAAAGCTTTGGATTTTAAAAGAGAAGCAGAAAGTCTTGCTTTTTATGAGAAATCTCCTTTTCAAATACTAGTAACTAAATTAAAAAATTAAAACAAACCGAAGGCTGACCACACTCCTCTACAGGAGGCTAGCATCGCCGATACGCAATTTGCTAGTCTATGTAAACACTTGCTGTCTTGTCACTACCTGTGGACATCTTTGTCTTCCCACTCAGCCTGGTAGCAACCTGAGGGTGAGGCCTGAAACAAGTTGTTCTTAACATGTGGTTGTTGAGTGAATGAATGAATGAATGAATGCTGCTGCTACTTCTTGTAAGCCATGGTCATCTGGTGGGTTTAAAACCATGGTTCATTATGGGCAGTGTCACCTCCTAGGAGTTGTTTGGACAACTGTGAGGGTATTTTTGGTTGTTATAAGGATTAACAGTACCATTGGCATTTAATGGGTGGAGGTAGTCAGAAGAATATGGATGGATGTATGGATGAGAGCTGAACCATAAAGAAAGCTGAGCACCAAGGAATTGATGCTTTCAAACTGTGGTGTTGGAGAAGACTCTTGAGAGTCCCTTGGGCTACAAGGAGATCAAACCAGTCCATCCTGAAGGAAATCAGTCCTGAATATTCATTGGAAGGACTGATGCTGAAGCTGAAACTCCAGTACTTTGGCCTCCTGATGCGAAGAACTGACTCATCGTAAAACACCCTGATGCTGGGAAAGATAGAAGGCAGGAGGAGAAGGGGGCAACAGAGGATGAACTGGTTGGAAGGTATCACCAACTCAATGGACATGAGTTTAAGCAAGCTCTGGGAGATGGTGATCGACAGGGAAGCCTGGTGTGCTGCAGTCTATGGGGTCACAAAGAGTCGGACACGACTGAGGGACTGAACAGCAAGTCAGAATGATGGAAGTAATTTTAAGCACTTATTTTGTGCTCACTGTGTGCCAGACTCTCTTCCAGGCATTTTATTGAAAGGAACTTATTTAATCCTTACAACAGTCTTACAAGGTACTATCATCATACCCATTTCACAGTTGGCAAGGTGGGTGCCAGTAGGTTGGCAATGGACAGAGCAGCCTTGCATCGTAAGAAACTGCAGTTTCTTGTATGCTCCGTTGGATGCTTATGCAGAAAAAAAGCGCCTCTGTTTATGACCATCAGAAATACAACAATCACATAAATGAAGGAAGAGTTTTATTTTTACTAACTGCTGAAAAGAGCTTACCATTTCATAAAAATCAACAGGCAGCAACATTGCTCAAGGCATTTGGGTCTCTAAACCCATATTCCTACATCCATCTGTGTTTACAGTTACCAAAGTTATGATGATTCTAGACGCAAGCATTGGATTGATTGATTTTTTTTCTATTAGTAAACTTTGTATTGAATAACTATGAACTTCAAAGAAGTGAATGACTCTTAAGTATACACCTTACGAGCTTTTGCAAAATGAACACTTGTGTAACCAGGACTCAGATCAAGAAGCAGACTGTTCGTAGCACCCCGTAAGTCCCTTCTAGTCACAATGCACCCTAAAAGTAACTAGCTGCCATCCTGACTTCTAACACCTGACATTCATTTTGCCTATATATCTTTGAACTTTATATAAATGAAATCAGGTAGTATATGCTTCTTTAGTGTCCGGCTTCTTTTAAAATTGTGAGATTCGGCCACATGGTTGTGTGAACTGAAAGTCTGTTCATTCTTGTCATTGTGTAGTGTTCCATTGATGAACATACCACACGGATCTATCCCTTCTGCTGTAGGTGGAGTTTTGAGTTGTTTCCAGTTTTGAGCTATTGCAGATAATGATGCTGTGAATATTCTTTTGATAGCTGTCTTTTGGTAACATGTATACATTTAATTTCTGCAAGTATGTGTGTAGGAAGTTTATGGTATCTGTGATTTTCATCTCATAGTAGGAAGTTGTTGTTCAGTCATTAAGTCTTGTCCAACTCTTTGAGGCACCATGGACTGCAGCACGACAGGCTTCCCTGGCCTTCACTATCTCCCGGAGTTTGCTCAACCTCACGTCCATTGTGTTGGTGATGCCATCCAGCCCTCTCATCCTCTGTCACCCTTTTTCCTGCCTCCAGTCTTTCCCAGCATCAGGGTCTTTTCCAGTGAGTTGGCTCTTTGTATCAGGTGGCCAAAGTATTAGCAGTAAGAGGGTGTTACAAAATACTATCCAAAGGAGGTATCGGTTTGAGGGAACAGTTGAGACTCTCTGGTTTGAAGCGGAGGCTCTGTCCACGATCCATTTTTTGTCCCACAGAGATTGTCCCTGCTGTCCCGTGCTTCCTGCTAGGGAGTGCTGCGGCTGAGCTCTGAGGAGGGAGTTTTGAGAATCTTGCAGTAAGACTAGAGGGCTGGGACTTCCCTGGCAGTCCAGTGGTTAGGACCTTGTGCTCCCAATGCAGGGGGCATGGGTTTGATCCCTTCTGGGGAAACAAGATGCTACTGCTGCTGCTGCTGCTAAGTTGCTTCAGTCGTGTCTGACTCTGTGCGACCCCATAGACGGCAGCTCACCAGGCTCCCCCGTCCCTGGGATTCTCCAGGCAAGAACACTGGAGTGGGTTGCCATTTCCTTCTCCAATGCATGAAAGTGAAAAGTGAAAGTGAAGTCGCTCAGTCGTGTCCGACTCTTCACGACCCCGTGGACTGCAGCCTACCAGGTTCCTCCATCCGTGGGATTCCAGGCAAGAGCACTCTTCACCAAAATTAAATCAATCTAAATAAATAAATAAATAGATAGATAGATAGATAAATACGTAAATAAATAAATAAATAAAAGACTGAAGGGCAGAGACCTGCATTCTCACTTCCACCACTAGAGGTCAGGCATTCACAAGGGACAGGGACTGGCCACCTCTCTTCTTTCAACCTTCCTTTCAGGTTCCCGTCCCTTTTTCCTTGGTAACTGGGGATCCAACTCTGCCAGGGAAATGTTAAACAAAATCTTCTTAGTGCACCTCGTAGGAGGCAATGGAACCAACATACTTTTGGGGCATCAAATCTTTTTCACCTGACCTTCCCTGTAAAGTGGAGACTCTCTAGGGTCTGGCTGTGTCTTAGGGGTAACCCATGTTCTCTGTCCTCATTCACTCACTGGCTTTAATGCGGAGTGTATCCAACACTGGGCCATCTCTGCTGGACTCACTGTTCCTACATGGTGACGTCTATAGACACACACATGCTAGTAAATGTTTACCAAGTTGTTCTGGGAGTTGGGGGTAATTTGTAGTGTTTACTAATTTCTGTGATGTAAATACTTTCACTCTGTCTGATTTCAGTTATTAATGAGATGTCACTGAACCTGGAATTGGGAAGAGATGCTAAATAGCATAGACGTCATCATGCATATGTGCTCAGTCCTGTCTGACTCTTTGGGACCCCATGTACTGTAGCCCGCCAGGCTTCTTTGTCCATGGGATTCTTCAGGCAAGAATACTGGAGTAGGTTGCCATTTCCTCCTCCAGGGGATCTTACTGCCCAGAGATCGAATCCCTGACTCCTGCAGCTCCTGGACTGCAGACAGATTCTTTACCTGCAGAGCCATTGGGGAAGCCCAAATAGCATAATATGATATAGTATTTCCAACATACATGCATAATAGATGTAAATAAATTTGAAAGCGTAGATAAGAATACAATGTAGTAAAATTAGGAAGTGATATGTTTTGAGTGTGTGTTAGTTTAAAACTTTTGTTTTAGTGTAGTGTAAATGCCATTATTTGGAGAAGGCAATGGCACCCCACTCCAGTACTCTTGCCTGGAAAATCCCATGGACAGGGGAGCCTGGTGGGCTGCCATTCATGGGGTCGCTAAGAGTTGGACACGACTGAAGCAACTTAGCAGCAGCAGCAGATTTATTTATAGTCCAACTCTCACATCCATACACAACTACTGGAAAAACCATAGCTTTGACTAGACAGACCTTTGTTGGCAAAGTAATGTCTCTGCTTTTTAATATGCTGTCTAGGTTGGTCATAATTTTTCTTCCAAGGAGCAAGGAGCTTTCATTTCACTGCTGCAGTCACCATCTGCAGTGATTTTGGAGCCCCCCAAAATAAAGTCTGTCACTGTTTCCCCATTTATTTGCCAGGAAGTGATGGGACCGGATGCCATGATCTTAGTTTTCTGAATGTTGAGTTTTAAGCCATCTTTTCACTCTCCTCTTTCACTTTCATCAAGAGGGTCTTTAGTTCTTCGCTTGGTAGTGTCATCTGCATATCTGAGGTTATTGATATTTCTCCCAGCAATCTTGATTCCAGCTTGTGCTTCATCCAGCCCAGTGTTTCGCATGATGTACTCTGAATATAAGTTAAATAAGCAGGGTGACAATATACAGCCTTGACATACTCCTTTCCTTGTTGGAACTAGTCTGTTGTTCCATGTCCAGTTCTAACTGTTGCTTCCTGACCTGAATACAGATTTCTCAAGAGGCAGGTCAGGTGGTCTGGTATTCCCATCTCTTTAAGAACTTTCCACAGTTTGTTGTGGTCCACACAGTCAAAGGCTTTGGCACAGTCAATAAAGGAGAAGTAGATGTTTTTCTAGAATTCTCTTGCTTTTTCGATGATCCAGCGGATGTTGGCAATTTGATCTCTGGTTCTTCTGCCTGTTCTAACAGGTTTCTCAGGAGGCAGGTAAGGTGGTCCAGTATTCCCATCTCTTTAAGAATTTTCCAGTTTGTTAGAGGAGGAAATTGAGCAGGGAAGGGAGGGTGTCCACCTTCTGCAGTGAGTCTGGATCTCAGAAATGTTAAAAAACAAATTTCAACCCAATAACTTTGAAGATCTAATTGACTTTATTCAATGGTTCAGGAATCAGGGAGAATCCCATCTAGCAACTATAAGGGCACTCAGAGGGGCTGTACAAAATGGAAGGTTTTTTACAGGAAAAAGGGTGGGGCAAGGGATCTACTGTTAAAAGAAATGAAAGTGGGGGGGAGGGAAGAAGTGCCAAGGGTTTTACTATGTAGATTGTTTCTTCTTTCTTGGGGAATGGAGAGGGTCCCTGTGACAGATTATTATGTGACAGCTTTTCATTGGTGCCGACCAGAAAATTCCAAATTCGTTAAGATTACATTTATGGTAAAGATTGAAACTGCAATTGGGCTCGGTATTAAATCTAGCTTTGGAATCATGGGCTTTAGCACAAGTGACGCCATTTTGGGCCTGTGGGTTTTCTCTTTAACAGAACTTAGGGAGCAAAGGAGGCAGAACAAGGACTGCTGCTGCTGCTAAGTCGCTTCAGTCGTGTCCGACTCTGTGCGACCCCATAGACGGAAGCTCACCAGGCTCCCCTGTCCCTGGGATTCTCCAGGCAAGAACACTGGAGTGGGTTGCCATTTCCTTCTCCAATGCATGAAAGTGAAAAGTCAAAGTGAAGTTGCTCAGTCGTGTCCGACTCTTAGTGACCCCATGGACTGCAGCCTACCAGGCTCCTCTGTCCATGGGATTTTCCAGGCAAGAGTACTGGAGTGGGGTGCCATTGCCTTCTCCAGGGTTTCCTTGGGACAGGTGCGTATGCTTGGTGGTGGACATTCTGCTTGCTTTGTTTGAACTACCTCAAACATTTGACTTGTTAATCACAGCACTTTTTTAGAGAAGCTAGTAGAACTGGGCTGGGTGAGAGACCCTGAGAGCCTGCCTGACCCAAGCTGCAGCAGAGGCTCTGGGTCCAAGCCCAGACTCTGGCACTGCCTATCAAGTAGGAACGCCTCAACATTAATTGAGCACCTCTGAGACAAGTATTGCTCAAGACCCTGGGGCGCAAAGATATAAAATTAAAACTTTTTGCCATTAAGGGGTTATTCTCTGGTGGGGCAGTGATAAAGAATCTGCCTGGGCATAGAAGAGATGCGATTCCATCCCAGGGTTGGGAAGATCTCCTGGAGAAGGAAATGGCAACCCACTTCAGTATTCTTGCCTGGGAAATCCCATGGACAGAGCAGCCTGGTGGGCTCCAGTGCATGGGGTTGCAAGAGTGGGACACGACTTAGCTACTAAAACAATAAAGCCCTATAAACACAAGCAGAGGACTTATCTCCTATGGCCGCAGGGGGACCACCTATATATAGAGAGAGATGCTATAACTATAAAGTGCTCAAACTGGTTGCATACTGTATGTTGGAAAATAGCCCTGGGAGACAAAGCTCAGGCTGGGAAATAAAGCCAGGAGTGCGACGGGATACTAGAGACGACTCCTTGACAGCTCTCGCGCCGAACTTGTTTTCTGAACTTTGAGATCCGTTGCGTGCTTTTAGAATGCCGAGGAATCCCTTTTAGGAAAGCCTGTTAAAATAGATTTTTAACCGGCTTAAAGACTCCAGTCGTAGCCTTTTTGAATCAGAATGGCTGAACGAGGGACCCTAAATCTGCATTTTTACACCCCTACCCCCGGGACAATCTGACGCTGGTAGGCTTCGCAACAACAACAAAAACAACAGCTTAGCGACGGGCCTGAAGAGAGATTCCTAAGTCCTAAGCTAAGGCAGCAGGAGCGAAAGCGCCTAGTCGACCGGAGAGCAAACCAATCCTTTGCAAATAACAGTACTCCAAAAAACCAAATCATAGCCGAATAATACAAATAATACAAACAATAAGGGCAGAAGAACTGGAGAGGCTAAGCACAAAGCCGTCGCAGTCAGCCCGCAACACCTCCTCCCAGCCTACTCTAGCGGAGTCGGCGTGACGGTCCCTTTAAGAACTCCCTTTCTTCCTCGGTCTCGCCGGCCGCGGGGCGTGCGGGCCGGCCGGCGGCGCGTGCGTGCTGGCAGCCGTCTACCGGCCGGGCCTTTTCCCCAACGGGACGATCGCGGCGGCCGACGCCGGCGCTCGTTACGTGCGCGCGCGTGGCCCCGCCCCTCGCCCGCCCCTTCCCCTCCCCCTCCGCGGCCTCCCCCGCCCGCGCCGTACAGCTGGCCCAGTGACGCGAGCACAGCCACTGCTGCCGCCGCCGCCGCGGTGTTCCATTCTCCTCAGCCGGCGACAGCCTCGTCCCCCTGCCACCGGCCTCCTCCTCACGCAGCGCCGGCCAGACGACGGCACGCGCGCGGGGGCTCGCCTAGACCCGAGAGGGCTGCGGGCGCGCGCGGGCGACGGAGCGGATCCCAGCGCCGCGGAAGCTGCGAGCGCCCCCCTCCCGGAGGTCGCCGCGCCGTCCCCCCGGTGAGTTGTCACCGCGGCCGGGGGCGCGGCGGCGGGGCCGGGCATTGTGTCACAGGAGCGCCCGACCGGGCCGGCTGTCAGGGGCGCGGGGCCGGCGCGTACCGCCCAGGACGGGGACGGCTTGGGGAGCCCGGGCGGCCGCCCCGAGTTCGGCTGCTGTCCGCCCTTCCTGGCCCGGCGCCCCGGGGTGTCACCCCGACTCCCCGGGCGGCGAGCCCCGGTGCTTGGCATGGGTCGGGAGGGCTGGCGGGGTGGGCTGTGTGCCGAAGCCGGGAGGAGCACCGACCGACAGGCTTACGGCCGGGAGCTTGGTGACCGGGACCGGGGCGCGCTGCCCAGGGGCCTCTCCGGCCGTGCGGGGTCGCGCTCCGGACCGGAGTTCAGAGTGGAGACCGCACTTTGCAGGTCGCAGGAGAGGAGGTAGGCAGAGGCTTTCTTTTCTTTATTTCTTGTTAACCGTTTTCGCGTCAGGGCCAACGAAAGCGGCGGGTCCCGAGCTGGGGCAGGGTCGGCTTAGCAATGGTGGACTTCATAGGACAACCTTGGAGCCCAGGTGTGCAAGCTCCGGAGCTTTATGGAGCTCCCGCGTCTCGTCTGGTCTTTAATCTCAAAACTTCATTATTATCCGGGCTGAGACGCACCGAAACCACTTCCTGTTTGTGTATGTAGACTTTTTTTTTTTAAATTTCTGGTTTTTAGAAACTCCAAATATTGGTGTCGATCTGACCCTCCCACAGGGGTGTGATTGTGGGGGCAGCTAAAGTGGGAAAAGTTACCCCATAAGGGAGGTCAGGAGAAGGAGGTGGTTTGGGGCACCGTGAGACCCAGGAGAAAAGCGTCAAAAACACATCTTTAGCTGGCTCGAGGGAAGTTCAGCAAGGAGGCCTGATGCTGCTGTTCTCATAGAATGTCCTCTGGTGGTAGGTACTTCCTCCGGCTATTTCTCAGATCACTTGCATCCTTATCTCTTTTCTCCAGGGTACACATTGATGGTATGTTTGCACAACATTCGCTTGTTCATACATTCTTTCTTTTCTTTAGTTTCATGAAAGTTTTTGTGATATAGGATATATGCCAGGCACTGTGTGCTAGGTATTCGGGTCACTGCAGTGAATAAGACAAAACCCGGCCATTCCTTACAGAGTTCACAGTTTTTAAATCAACTCATTTTGGATTATGTTGTTAATTTTCACTGTTGGCCATTGCTGCTTAAGGAAGTTCTGCCCAGTGTGTTAATAGGGGACAGTACTGGTACAAGACCTGATAAACAGAAATCCCTGTCCACAGAGTGGCTTTTTGGATACTGTAGTAGAAGTGTTCTGTGAAACCAAACCTCACCTACAGCTAGATGGGGCAGGTCCCTGATCAGAGTAAGACATCCCAGGGCTCCCCCACCGCTGCCGCCACCACCCTGCAGTGCTTAAACCCTCAGAGCAAACCTGTTGTCAGATGGCAGAGTTCAGCTTATTTGCTTGAGGCTTGCCTGCTCGAAGGTCAGAATTTGGGCAGATAGAAACGAAAGGAAGAAAGGTAGAATGAGCTGTTACAGATGCAGGCTGGCAGACGATGAGCCCTCAGCACTTGTCTGGTCTCCTGGCTGGTCTCCATCATGTGGTGGTTGAACTTGTGCTGTCATGTAATGGTCCCTTTGTAGGGGATTTCCTCCCTTGCGATGGCCAGGGCAGCAATCTCTATAGCTTCCTCCTCACCCCCCATAACACATGTATGCACCCTCCAAAGGGAATTATTCACCTGACTTCTTAAAAGGAAGAACGTATTTCAAGTTTACTGCTACTCAGCATTATGCATTTCCATCCTCCAGGAAAAAAATTTGCCTTATGTTTAAAATCTTTCCTTGTTCTCTTTTTCCACATTCCTAGCTCTTTGATAACCAGATAACTATTGGTATCTGTCTGTGGCCCGGAGAATTATAGTACTGTGTCTTTGAAAAAATTCGTGAGTCATGTAATCTTCCTTATTTCTGTTCCAAAACAGTTGAACTGGGGAGACTGTCTTTAGCAGAGCCTCTTGCAGGCGGAGAAGGAAGGCCAGAGAGCACATGTCCTTGTCTTCCTCTCTAGTTCTCCGTTTACCAAGGGGCGATTTGCGGAGAGGGACATGATGCCTGTGTCCAGGCCTGACATGCCCACTTGGAGGCCTGAGTGTCTGCAGACCCACCAGGCCCAGTTGTGTAATTGCCATGCAGGAAGCACTTTCCTGAGCTCCTGAACTGACATGTGATCTCCTAGTGAAAGCTGACTAGCAGGATTCCTTTTCCCTCTTCCATTCGCCTGGATGGCGGGGAAGTCTTGTCTGGGGGTATTCCCTCAGGCAGTAGGAGAAACAGGAGAAGGGACAAGGAGAGGGAGAAGCCCAGTGCCTTTTTTGTTTCTAACTTTGCAGGCAGATATTACTGTGGTGCAGACTTGAGTGCAGATATGCTTCTTGGGTTAAGAGTAAGCATTGGGACGAATGCTTGTATATTAATAGAAACTCTTTCTCCTGGTCGAGATGGCTTCAGGCTAGGGTCCACTCACATGTCCGACTGTGGTGAGGCTTCACTTAATGGAGTGAGTTTTAAAAAAGTTAATATTCTTAAGTTACATTGCCACATTGCAGGAAACTTGAAACTAGAGCAGTGAGAAATAAGGCCTGTAATATGCCAGCGTTGTTTCCTTATTGGTTGAAATGAAGGATGCAGCTCGAGGCTGGGGCTGGGGGATATGTGATGGGTGTTGGAAGCTGCTAACAACTATGGATCTGAGACCAAAGAAGCAGTCTCAGGACAGCATGGGGATGACCATCCTTGAGCATCAAGACACGTTTACTCCTTCCCTGGCTAGGATTCAGGGCAGCAGCTGTTGTACCCTTAGATGGCTGTGAGTTCCGGTGTCTCTTTGTAAAATCTTTACCAGAAAAAGTAGAGATGCTGGAAAGAGGCACCTCAGACAAGGGCTAGGTTTTAACAGCAGAGCCTGTGGGCACCTATGGATGTTTCCCTTTTCTTGTGCTCACCTGTGTCTGTGATGCTGGCCTTTTTCTTTCCCTCTTAGTTCCTTGGCCTAGAAACCGGCAGGATTCCTCCATTTGCTCTCTGATCTTCTGGTTCATACCTGAGTGCGGAAGTGTCCACTCCTTTGGTAGACTTTGCAGTGGTGCTGAGCTGGGTCGCTGCAGCTGTGGAAGGCCACCTGTGCTGCCGTCAGGGCTAGGGGACGGTTGAGTCTCTGTGAAGGTGCTGGTACAGCAGGAGCAGGAAACACAGCGACCATGGTGAAAACTAAGTGGGTTTCACAGACTCTGTTGTTGCCTGTGATGTATTCTGCCTCCCTGACTCTTCCATCTCAAAAGAGGAAAATAGCCACCCTTGAAACATCAGAAGCTGCGTACCAAGAATTCACGCGGTCCTCCAGAAACAGGATATTATTGAAGCATTTTTCTCAAGCAGAAACAGATGTAGTTCCCTGTTAGTGTCACCAGTGTTAGTGGATCCTTATAAAATTACCTGATAGCAGTGTGCCCTTAAGTGTACCCCCCCCAACACATATACAAGTATTATCATTATTATTATTTTTGGCAGAGCCTCATTGCTTAATCTGGGGAAAGTTAGCCTGGGATTCTTGATCAAAGTTAGCCTGGGTTTGTAGATGCAGAGGTGGTGACTGACAGTTCCTTATTACTCAAGAGGATCTTGTGTGGTGAAAAACTTGATGACTCAGGATTCTTTCCTCCTGTAGTTGGTGATTGAACACAGAACCTTAGGGAAGAGACACAGATAGGGGTTTTTTCTCCAATTTCCCCTTTCTGTCTTTTTTTTTTTTTTTATGGAACACTTCACGAATTTGCATGTCATCCTTGTGCAGGGGCCATGCTAATCTTCTCTGTATCATTTCAGTTTTAGTATCAGATCAGTCGCTCAGTCGTGTCCAACTCTTTGCGACCCCATAAATCCCAGCACGCCAGGCCTCCCTGTCCATCACCAACTCCCGGAGGTCACTCAGACTCACATCCATCGAGTCAGTGATGCCATCCAGCCATCTCATCCTCTGTCATCCCCTTCTCCTCTTGCCCTCAATCCCTCCCAACATCAGAGTCTTCTCCAATGAGTCAACTCTTCGCATGAGGTGGCCAAAGTACTGGAGTTTCAGCTTTAGCATCATTCCTTCCAAAGAAATCCCAGGGCTGATCTCCTTCAGAATGGACTGGTTGAATCTCCTTGCAGTCCAAGGGACTCTCAAGAGTCTTCTCCAACACCACAGTTCAAAAGCATCAGTTCTTCAGCGCTCAGCCTTCTTCACAGTCCAGCTCTCACATCCATACATGACCACAGGAAAGACCATAGCCTTGACTAGCTGGACTTTTGTTGGCAAAGTAATGTCTCTGCTTTTGAATATGCTACCTAGGTTGGTCATAACTTTCCTTCCAAGGAGTAAGCGTCTTTTAATTTCATGGCTGCAGTCACCATCTGTAGTGATTTTGAAGCCCAGAAAAATAAAGTCTGACACTGTTTCCACTGTTTCTCCATCTATTTCCCATGCAGTGATGGGACCAGATGCCATGATCTTCGTTTTCTGAATGTTGAGCTTTAAGCCAGCTTTTTCACTCTCCACTTTCACCTTCATCAAGAGGCTTTTTAGTTCCTCTTCACTTTCTGCCATATGTGCTGCTAAAGCACTCTTTCTGTCCATTTTTAAGAAGGGGAAAGTCTAATATATCCAAATCCAGCCTCCTGCCAGCAGTGACTTGCCTTCATTCACAGAAGTTGAAGACTAGAGTGTAAATTTCCCTATGTGTAGACTCTCCTTGCTGAAATTTTGGCTAGACTAGGCTAATGATGCGAAGAACTGACTCATTGGAAAAGACCCTGATGCTGGGAAAGATTGAAGGTAAGAGGAGAAGGGGACAACAGAGGATGAGATGGCTGGATGGCATCACTGACTCAATGGACATGAGTTTGAGTAAGCTCTGGGAGTTGGTGATCGACAGGGAAGCCTGGTGTGCTGTAGTCCACGGGGTTGCAAAGAGTCAGACACAACTGAGCAACTGAACTGAACTGAGGCCAATGAAACTTGCTTCTGGGAATGGGAAAGAAAGAGTGTTCATCCCTTTCTTCCTTCTTTGGGTTATTCTTAGTTGATCTCAGTAAACTGAGTTGATGGGAGTTTAAAAAAGAGAACTTGAAAAAGAGAACAAGGTGGTTTTGCTTATTTTGCATTTTAAGTTGTAGTCAAGACAAACTGAGGGGAGAAGGGAGACTCAGGTTTTTTTTTTTTTTTAAATTGTTAATATGCTGGGACAAGATTACAGAAAACTTGGAAAATAGAGGAGGGGAACCACTGATTCTACCATACTAACACAAACATCATGTCCATGTATTTATTCTGTGGTAGTCCTGTACGTTCGATTTTCTATTTCTTTTTATCATCTAACATTACAGCATAAACATTTTCCTGTAATGACACATAACTTTTATAATTATTTTTAGTGGCTTTGTAAAATTCTGTTAACTAGATCAGCTGTGATGTAAATACCCTTTCTTATACATCTGCTTCCCTGGTGGCTCAGATGGTTAAGTTTCTGCCTGCAATGTGAGAGACCTGGGTTTGATCCCTAGGTCAGGAAGATCCCCTGGAGAAGGCAGTGGCACCCCACTCCAGTACTGTTGCCTGGAAAATTCCATGGACAGAGGAGCCTGGTCGGCTACAGTTCATGGGGTTGCAAAGAGTTGGACACGACGGAGTAACTTCATTCTTTTTTTCATTCATTTTATACATCTAGATTATTTCTAAGTTGGCTCAAGGAGATTTTTTTGGAGGGTGATTTTATTTTGTCATGACGTTTTTAAAAGACAGCTTTATTGAGACATAATTTATATATCATAAAGATCATCCATTTCAAATGTACAAGCAGTGGATTATACTATATTCAGCATTGTCCAGCGATCACCATAATCTAATCTAATCTTAGAACATTTTCATCACCTCCCAAAGCAACTCCATTAGTAACCAGTCCTTATTTCTCTACAATTCCTCTAGTTCAGGGGTACCACTAGTCCATGCTCCGTCTGTAGTTTATGTATTAGGACATTTCATTTGAATAGAATCATATATTATGCAGTCTTTAATGATTGCCTTCTTTAATTTAGTATAATGTTGCTGAGGCTTATCCATGTTGTAACATATGTCACTACTTCGTTCTGCTTTATTGCTGAATAATATGTTGTATAGATATACCATATTTTGTTTATCCATTCATCAGGGAAAACCATTTGGGTTGGTTCTGTGTTTTGGTGATTATGAATAGTGCTGCTATGAACTCATGGTTTTTGTGTAGGCATAGGTTTTTTTCATTTCTCAGGGAATTATTTTTAAAGCTGCATCTGTATTTTAATTTTGGATTTAATGTTCTACTTGGTTATGTTGTTTGTTTGGGTAAGAACAGTATAGTGAGATCTCTTGTCGAAAGATGTTGAAGGTATTGCCCTGAATTTAAGAAGAGGTGCTTTATCTCTCTGTCTATATCATATATTTACGGTTTGAACTCTCCAGTAGCATTGTTTCCAGATCTTTGGTGCAGAACTTTATAAACAGTAGTGAGAGCTAATAGATGCAATAGTGCTTAAATTCAGTGCACATGTACTGCCACTTTAAAAAAAAAAAAGGGAGCGGGGGTGGGGTGGGGTGGGGTGGGGTGGTGGTTTAGCATGAAGCCTCCCAGTTCTAAATGGCATCATCATGTCTTTTGGAGAGAGAGTTACCATGAACCCCACAGAGCCTTCCTTATCAATGTAATTTATAGTTCTCAAAAGTTTTTCCTCTCTGTATGAAAAATTGCATGCAAGGGCTCTGTGCACCTGCTTGAGGCTGCTGCTGGGCTGGGGAGTGGCATGCCTACTGAAGAGAAAGCCAGCCAGTGATGAGGGAGGGGGAGGGGCTGTGTAAACACAAGTCTAGAAAAAATATTCTTTAGAACAGCTCTTACAGGCAGACCTTAGTTGCACCCAAGGTCTAAAATATAGATCATGCCAGACACAAAGAGGAACAGATGGTGCTGCTGGGAGTGTCATTTCCTCTACAGAATCTACCCCTGGGTGGCTTTGCATCATAGCAGCCTCAGTACTAAAATAGTGCCGTGCCTACTTTCGCCCTTGTCCTAATTGGAACTCCTAGCATTTGTGATCAGTAGCTGGTCTTGCTTCTCCTGCTCCTAGATTCCTACCAGAACCTCTTGAAAGTATGCATGTATAGGGCACCTGAGGATCAGAGAGTCCAGAAAGTTCTACCTCAGAAATATGTGGGACATAGGCCACATACCTTTTGTCCACAAGCCAGACAAAAACTAGGAAGTTGAGTTACTTTCCCTTGTACCTGTTTCAGGTTCCTGTACCTGTAGCTAAGTCCCCGGACCAGTTCTTCCAGAAAGTTTGTGTGTGTGTGTGTGTGTGTGTGTAAATGTGTATGAGTGCAGCCATAACTTCACAGCCACTGTTCACTGCCAAAAGTTTTAGATTTGGAGTAGGCTCTACCTGTTAATGGCTTCCCTTGTGGCTCAGATGGTAAAGAATCTGCCTGCAATGCGGGGGACCTGGGTTTGATCCCTGGTTTGGGAAGATCCCCTGGGAGAAGGGAATGGCAACCCACTCCAGTATTCTTGCCTGAGAAATCCCATGGACAGAGGAGCCTGATGGGCTACAATCCATGGAGTCACTGAGCAACTAACACTTTCACTTTCACTATCTGTTAATTTAAATTCTGTTCCTAAGTACTAGGAGTCTCAGAAGAGTGAGGAGACAGTATCCAGATGTTACTTGCACAGTACGTCAGGCATGTGACCAGAGAGAGCTCGTGAAATGCCAGAGTTGGAACAATGGGACTTGAGGATGGTCACATTTCACCACCTCACTTTATAGAGAAAAATGGGATATGGTTGCTCAGAGCTCATTTCCTTGAGTGCTGACGGGGCCAGGGCAGAAGCCAGGGCTTCAGATTCCTAGTCTGGTGCATTTTCTGTCCCAGTGTGATCAACTTCTTTTCCCTGGGCCTCTTCCAGGAAAGAGGGCTGGAGCCCAAAAGGGTGTGTGGTTCATATCGTTAGTAACAAACTCATATCCCTCTGTGATTGTGGCTTTTGAGTCTTTAGTAGTGAAATTGCAAAAGAGAATGAGCCTCTAAATTCAGTTCTTTGGAAGAAGAGCTGTTCTTAAAATGGGAATTGTAGTGTTTAGCCTGGCCTGCTTAACTCTTCTATCTCTGTACTGTGCTTCCTTACAACTTAAAAAACACTCTGACTCCAGGCCGACTGGGATGTGTTCTCTGAGTCATTTTCCCCTTGCGGTCTCTCTCACCCAGGTGAGGCAGTGGCAGGTACTGGTGGCATCCTGGATGTAGGAGGACTGCCCAGTATTTGAGAACATGCTGTCTGGGCGAGCTGACTGCCTCTCCTCCCACCCTGTTAGCAGACCGAAACCCTTTGCAACCATGGTTCTGGTTTCCTCAGGTTTATTTCATGTGGGTCAGCCACCCGTCCACATGTATGCAGTGTGAACAAGGTCTCTAACTGTGTCTTTAAGCAGCGAGGAAGGAAACAGACTTCTTGGGTTGAGTTGTCGCATATACTGTCTTTCTCCAGATAGCCAATGAGCAGTTTTGTGTTCAGTGGGTGCTGTTCTTTTAGTTGGCACGCTCGGGGCATTTCTAGTGTTGGTGTGTTGGCTAGTCCACACCTTTATCAATCCTTGATTCTCATCCACTCCCGGGTAGAAACTGTGCCATGGGAAGGCCGTCTACCTCCTCGTTTCGGTCCTGTGGGGGATTTTGCTTGTTACACAGCAGGATGGCAAGAAAAACAGGCTCTGGGTTTCATAAGATTTCATTGGTCCATATTAGTTTCCCCTTTACATGCGCCCTCAAGTCCTAATCATTTGTGAGCTGAAAGTCTGGTTGGGCTGTGACGTCAGACTGGTGGGAGGTGGGCAGAGAGTTGCTACAGAAACAAGAAGGAAGGAAGTCAGGTCATTTGTGTGGCAGGTACTTAGTGAATGCCTGTGGTTGCTCAGGCATTGTGAACAAAGAACAAGATGGACACAGCACTTGCCCTCATGAGGTTAACAGTCCGGGGGAATACCCATGGGTTATTTAATATGACACTAGTGCTGGAGGAATCTGTTGTGTAAAGCAGGCGTTCAGCTTGGCTACTTAAAAGGAGTAGCTCTGGGTTTTTCAGGGACATTTGTGCTCCACACCCACAATCACCTTGGAAAGGAGGAGGGCTTGAAACATTCTCTTGGAGAGCAAATTGCCCTTGTCTGTAGAGCAAGCTCGGTCTAGGAGTTTGGAGTCTGGACTCCCATTTACTGGCTTTACTTGAGTGCTGCACAGTCTGTGGGATCTTTGTTCCCTGACCAGATACCGAACCTGTGCCTCCTGAAATGGAAGTATGAAATCTTAACCACTGGGCTGCCAGGAAGTCCCAATCAGTTTTTAATGTGTGAATGTTTTCTGACACTGAAGTATCTTCCCTCCACCCTGCTCCCCTCCTTTCTTTTAGTTTAGAGAGAAAAGCCTGTGTGAGTTTAACAGTGAGAAATTGGGAGGGAAGTAGGATCACTGGTGTGAATTCCTTAGGGAATCTTTTATTCTCCATTTCCTTTAAGTCTCAATTTTAAATAATGTTAATTTGCAGTATCTCTTCCTGTTATGGGGCTTTCTTGGTTGCTCAGCTGGTAAAGAATCCACCTGCAGTGCAGGAGACCCTGATTCGATTCCTGGGTCAGGAAGATCTGCTGGAGAAGGAATAGGCTACCCACTCCAGTATTCTTGGGTTTGCCTGGTGGCTCACCTGGTAAAGAATCTGCCTGCAGTGTGGGAGACCTGGGTTTGATCCCTGGGTTGGGAAGATCCCCTGGAGAAGGGAAAGGCTACCCACTCCAGTGTTCTGGCCTGGAGAATTACATGGACTACAGTCTATGGGGTTGAAAAGGGTTGGACACGACTGAGTGAGTTTCACTTTCACTTCCTGTTATATCTGGCTTTATAACCTGCCAAAAGGCCCTAGGACACTACTCGCACAGATAAGGGTCCCAATAAGCACACTTGCCATGTAGGCTCAGGTTCTTGGCTAAGATTGTAAGTTCCCCAAGGTCAGTGCTTGTCTCGTCCACTTCTTTATACTCAGCTCCTGGATTAACTGGTTGATAAGAATTGACCAGATGTAGAGGATTAAAGTAAAAAGGGTTGAGAGGGCAAGGTGACTTTGAGGCCGTGAGCCTTGATGACAAAGAATGTAAGAGTGGCATTATTGATGAAATTCTAAAAAGAAACATTTTGAGGAAGGCCTGGCTTGAGTGGAAAACAAATATAAACAGGGTGATAAGAAGCTGTTAACATTCATCAAGTTCATTCCGTCTGGTGGCTGGAAAAGAAGAGAGCTCAGGACCCATGGAGGTGGAGGGAGGGAGGGAAGGAAAGAGAGGATATTGGTTGTTGTCCAGAATGTTTCAGTGAGGCCAGTCAAAAACAAATTACACGACCCCTTATGAATTTTGATCCTAGACCAGAGAGTTACCCCTTCTGATTTTCAGTGCAGGACTTTGTTTCTGAAAAACTGTCATTCTTTTAAAAGTCTCAAGAGGTATCAGTCACACCCTTAATCCAATTTACACGTGTGCCATCTACTTGTTTGGCCTTTTTTTTTTTTTTTTTACAGATATGTGACATCCACTGCGCATCTGGCTGCAGGCAAGGAAGTGGTTAACATAAGATGGCTTGTTTTCTGTTTGTTCTCCCGAACCGAGCTCTTCTGGGTGCATGCTCAGTCGTGTCCACCTCTTTGTGACCTTGTGAACTGTAGTCCACCAGGCTCCTCTGTCCATGGGATTCTCCAGGCAAGAATACTGGAGTGGGTTATCATTTCCTATGACCCAAGGATCGAACCTGCATCTCCTGCATTGCAGGAGGATTCTTTACGACTGAGCCACCAGGGAAACCTAAACTCTTCTGGGTTGGTACTTTTACTCCTGGAATTGTAAAATAGAATTGTGTGGGTCATCTGCTTTGAAGATCTGTGTGTGGTTTGAAAAATCACGTCTTTGAAAGAACGGCTGCTCTCTGCAAATGCTCACCACTTTTCTTGGAATGTATGTGAGACAGTGTATGAACAGATTTCACAGTCTTTCGTATTGGTAAAACTTTCTGTGGGTGGTAACAAGTAGATATTTTTCAAGCAGTGCATCGGAACTCCTTTATTAATTGAACAAGTATTGAATGCTCTTTCCCACATAATCATCTCCCCACAGGGATTCTTTGCAGCACAGTATAACAGAAGTTTTGAATCGTTCATCAGTATTTTGGTTAGTCTTTTCCTCTCATAGATTTCAAACCCGTAGAGGAGAGAAGGGCTGGTTTAAGTTTCTTCTTCATTTACTTAGGCAGGTTGAATGTTCATATTAATAACAATGAAGATCTGTTTATTTTACAAAGTACTTTACATAAGGAGTCAGATAATTACTGTGAGGAAGATTTCAGTCCCATTTTACAAATGGGACAGCCAAGGCCTTTGCTGACCAGTGGGTATTTAGAATTCACTGTGCTGGTAAATAGGGGCGCTGAGTCAGCTGGGGCTGAGGCTGAATCAAACATTGGTATCCTGCTGGGAAACAAGAAAACTCCTGGAATTGCAGACTTGGTAAATTTTAACTTGTGCATGAAAAGCAATAGAGCAGCCCCTTTCCTCGTCCCTACCCCTGTGTCGGCCTGGGTGCTCTCAAGATCAGTATGTCAGTATGTTTTTGTGTATTAGTGGGACAGAGATGTGAAAGTATGTGTAATTCAAAAGGGCACATTGCATCTCCTAACTAAGGAACAAGCATTGCTGTATAGTCTGAGAAGATTTCACTTTTATTTTTTCAGAGGAGCAGGGAGGCCACAGGGGCAACACCCTGGTATTTAGAAGCCTGTGCAGTTTGGGGGTTAATAGAGGGTCCGTTTGGGGGTGCGCCAGAGCAGAAATTCTGAGCTCCTAGGACTCTGTGTGGGGATCTTGAGGGCGCTGCAGCTGTGTCCTGTATCAGCACTGTTGCAGTCCTGTTCTGTCTTTCTGCAGGTGTGTTCTGACTGGGACACCAACTGTGGGTCCAGAGCCCCCTGAGACGCCTCCCACTCCTAGGGGGTCCTGAAGAGTGTCCTTTCTTGCTGACATGGGGATCCAGGGTCTCCTTGCAGGCCTGGCCTGACCTCCTCTTCCCTTCCCCATTGTCCTGCCTCTCTCCCTTTCAGAGGCAGAAGAGCCTGTGTGGACAGTGAGTGGGCTGGAGGGGAAGGTCCTGCCTAGCCCAGGACAGCTTAGATTTGAAAACATGAAGCAGCACTAATGTTGCTGGGGCAGGGTGTGCTCAGACCGCTCTGGCTGTTTTTCCATTTGGTCAGGAAAGTGGAGGAGTGAGACTGGCTGCGGGCCAGGAAGAGTTTCCCCCTTTCCTATGGTGAATGAAAATGGATGATTGTTTGGGGAAGTGGGTATGAGTGGGAGGCAGCAGAGCAGACCTTGCCCTCATACTGGGCCTGCTCAGCCACCTCCCAGCTTCATGACCTTGAGTGGGTTTAACCTCTCAGACGTGGAGTTTATCCCTTGTGAAGTGGAGGTGAGAATGTTACCACTGGCTGTCTCTCGAGGGGTAGCCACCAGAATATTAATAATTACCTGGGATGGGGAGTTCTGGGGTGATAAAGGGTAACAGGAAACTAGAATTTCTTTTTGTTTTAATTTATTTTTTTAAAATTGGAGGATAATTGCTTTACAGTGGCTAACTATAACTTCTTAAACTTGCTTTATGTTTCATTTCAATTTTCATTATTAGCATGGATAACTTTAATGATTTAAATTATGTTGAAAAGTAACCCCTCTTAGGATTGTCACGGAAATAAAATGGGATAGTTAAAACACTCGGTATGGTGTCTGACAATTAAAAGATAACTCATGGCAGTTTATTTGGGGAAAGAAGTGATGTTTAGTAGTTGACCCTTGCTTTTTGTAGCGTTAGGTTTTCTGTCTGGCTTATGTACTTGGGGTGAGTCTCTTTGTTAAGCCCCAGTTTGTCAAGTGAAAATGGGGTTAAAGTCAATATCTACTACATACAGGGATTTGGAGGAGACACACAAAGCACCTAGCCCGGTGCCTGGCTCCTAGTCAGTGCTCAGTAATTATTGCCTTAGCCTGTTATCCTCTCAGTCACCCTGGAAGTGAGGAGAGAGTGATGCTCACTTGACAGCTTCAGAATGTGAGGCACAGAGTGTAGTTTAGGACAGTTGTCCTGTCTTAAGGCCAAGTGCTGAGTTAGCAGCAGAAATGGTGATGCCAATGCTCCTGTGGCCTATTGGCCCCTGTTGCAAATCAGTGAGGTCTCGCCAGTGGGCAGATGGGAAGCACCGGCCAGGGCCGTGGATGTGAAACACACCACTGGCCTGGACAGCGTGGGTTACTGAAGGTCAGTTTGTCCGAGAAGGGGAGAGGCTGGTTTAGGACCACTTCCTTTCTCCACTTTCCCAGGCAGATGGCCTGCATCCAGATTGACAGAAAGGAGGGGCTCGTTTCCTCTTGCTTTTCTTTCACATCCTCCTGGCTTGTCTTGTGGGGGACTCCTGAACACTGCCCTTGTAGTGGGTTCAGTTTTCTCAGCTCCTTCAGTCTAGCCTTCTCTGCTAACCTGCCCTGCTGCTAGTCCATGCCAACAGCCTCCCAGGCCTCCTCCTCGTGTCCTGGAAGGCCAGCACAAGGCCTCTCAGCTTCTCTCTCCACACCCCTTGGGGCCAGCCAGTGACTTTCCACCTGCTCCTCAGCTAGCTGCCTGTCTGTGTGGCTGACTGGGTGAGCTGAAGCCAGACTTGGTGGCAAATCAGTGTTGAGCTTCCTTTTCTGTGTATTCACATTTTGAGAGGGAAAAAAAAAGAAGACCCCGAGTGATTTCTGCCCAGTCTGTCTTGTTTTCAGGAGAGTGAGAGGTTCTAGTCATAAACCCACTTGTGGGGCCAGAGCTGATTTCGCCCTGGCTTCTCACCTTGGGTTTGTACAGTGCGCTTCTCACCCTCCCCTTTTCAGTTCTCTTTTTACATAACAGGCGTGACCACATTTGCCTTGCTCCCTTCTTCATAGGGGTCACGAAGTCCTTATCCAGAATTGGTGAACAGTACGGGCACTGCAGGGTCTGCAGTTTTAGCAGCCCAAGTTTGCCTGGCGTACTGGAAGAAAGCATGTGCATACTTGTGCAGAGTCTTGCCCTTGATAGTTTTTATCCTGTTAACCCTGTGTTTCGAACACACCCTTTTCCATTTGCATTTGGCTTGATGGTGGCTGATGAGCCTTGTAGTCCATTTTTCCTTGGAGTGTATCCTTGCTGTGGGTGTTGAGTTCACATTTTATGCTTAATTTCCCATCAGGATCTGAACAGTGGGCCTGCTGTGGCGCTACCACCAGCCAAGTCATTGCACCTTGAGACAAGTCTGCTCTGACTCCCAGGCTGCTTTCTTTTCCTTATTTATGGCGGCCTGAAGGCCTCATGAAGTGCATCAAGTGTTTCCTGTTGGCTTAGTGAAAGGAAGACACTTGGAGGACCTTAAAGACCTCGTGGAGGGGACCCTCTTACAGTTAGCTAATCACAAATTTAAGACTCTTGAGTGAAGAAGCAGCCCTCCCACCCACTCTGTAAAAGCCCCTCTGAAACTCAAGTGGTTCAGGCCGTTTGTCATGTTGCTGTAGTATTTATCTGGTTTTTGGAGACAGACTTGCTTAAATTAATCCTGGTTGTAAAGGTAGTGCCTGGAGGTCTTGGAGGAGAAACTTAGGGAAGAATCAAACTCTGGGTTTATTTCAGGCCTAATCAGGAGCTGGCAGTAGCAGCTCTGGGGCTTCAGGGAGAGGGGAATGGCACCCTGCCTTGGAGCTGTCATCTAGGATGCCACCTTTTGGGAACCAGACTGTAGACAGTTCCTGGCCCGTGTAAAGTTGTGCCTGGGCCTTATCAGAAGTGAACCAGATGGTGTTTCTAGCAAAACTGGCAGATGTTCTTGCTGTCAGAATTAATTTGAAAGTTTTACATGTAAATGTGGAATTATGGGAATTTTTCTTTTGGGGCTTTAGTTGTGTGTGGAAGTGCTACCCTTATCTTAATAAGGCCTTTATTTATCTCCTGCCTCTGGCCAGAAGTGACTCCCAACTCTGTGTCCTCCCATCCCCTCTGGTTGCTTTCCTCCCCAGATGGGTCCTTTGTGGTGAGGAGATAGAGGGTGACCAGGCCTGTCTTGAGTGTAATTTGCAGGTTGCTGATGGGACCGGCTGCCCAGAATGTGTCTGCTCCACAGATAACATCAGTGACTAAAATGTTCATCATTTGAGTCACTCCTTTGAGTTGAGACCTTTGGATGTAGCAGGTATGATACCTACAAAGAGTGACTGTGTCAGAGTCACAGAGCCCAGGAAAGAGGGAAGAAGAAAAATCCTGTGGGGACTGGGACAAGGCAGGAAGTCCTGAGCGCATGCTCTGTGCCAGGCCCTGTGCTGGGTGCTGTTCCTAGGTGGGCCTGTATCCACTTTATACATCAGAAAATTAGGCTCTAAAAAAGTTAAGTGCTGGGGTTTCCCTGGTGGCTCAGTGGTGAAGAACCCACCTGCGGATGCAGAAGACACAGCTTCGGTCCCTGATCTAGGAAGACCCCACCACGTGCCGTGGAGCAGCTACGCCCATGCACAGCAACTGTTGAGCCTGTGCCCCAGAGCCTGGAAGGCGTAACTGCTAAGCCCACGAGCCCTTAGAGCCCATGCTCTGCAACAAGAGAACCACCGCAGTGAGAAGCCCACACACCTCAATTAGAGAGTAGCTCCTGCTCGCTCGCTGCAACTAGAGGAAGCCCAGCAGCAATGAAGACCCGGGCACAGTCCCCCCCCCCCAAAAAAAAGTAGTGTAAGTAACTGTGTGTACCTTGAACCAAGGTTAAAATGATTCCAAAGTCTTTGTTTTTTTCATGGCAGATAAAAATATATACTAATGAGGAAGTTGGGGTGGAGGATGAGGTGGTGAGGGAGACAGGGGGAGCCTGGAGAGACCAGAGTGCGTGGGGGAGCTGCTGAGTGTAGGGGAGAGGCTTTCCACAGCCTCTCCTGTGGAAAGGAGGGGCTGGCCGAGCTGGAAAAGAAGGAAAAAGAGTTTTGGGTATCGCTTTGGAGGGGTTGACCATTGGCCGATGGCAGCTCTAACCTGAAGGACTTGTCTCGGAGTCTCTTTGGGGTCTGGAGAACCAGAGAGCCTTTGTCTTCAGGCTGGTGGCAGTTGGGCCCGGCAGGAAGCCTTTTAATCCCTGGTATTTATAGACTAGCCTGTACTCTACTCTAAAGCAACTCCATTTCGGTTACTGAAGGCAGCATTACCTTGCCTTTGAAGTGCCACATTTATGGGTCCCCCATTTGGCCCAGCAGGAGGGGCTGGGTAATGCTGTGTCATATTGTCCTGATTCCCTGCTGCCTCAGAGGTTGTGCAGGGGCAGTTCTGCCATTTCCCTCCAAGTGACCTCTGGCTGCCCCTGCTCCTGCAGCTGCTGCTTTTCCTTTCGGGGGTGAGGTGGGAGTCAGGACTGGGGAAGTCAGCCCTCTTGTCTGTGTGTTCAGGGTAGCTGGGAATTCCCTACAACAGTGATTCTGATTTGTTCCCCCAGCTCCTTACCATAAGCCTGGGGTTGCTTGGTTTATAGCACGGGCAGCCCTTGCCGTAAACCCTCAGTCCAGCCCAGCCTTGATTTATTGACACCTGCTGGCGTGAGTGTGGGGAGTGGTAACCAAGGATGACGGAGACGGGTCTCTGACCCAGTACCTGGAACTGATGAACACACAGCTCACGAGTAAAGATCAGGTCAGTTCCTTTTCCTTATAGCAGGACGTGTCCGTAAACCTTCAGTCCTGTCTATCGTAAATGATTATTGTGAGGGCTGATTGTAGCAATAATGAATTGAGACTGCTTCAGAAGTATAAAACTTTAGGTTCACGCAAAATCTTGTTAATATTACACGGTGGAGTCTTAATAAAAGATGACATGTCTTGAGTGCCTTCTGGGTACCAAGCACGGATGATCTAAGTGACTTATATAGTTTATATAATCTTCACAGCAGCTTCAAAATAGGTTGCTTATGTTATACCCGTTTTACAGTTATGAGAATTGATGCCAAAAGAGGATAAAAAACACCTTTCTAGAATGAACAACTAGTAAGTAGCAGCAGAAGCAGACACTCTGAAGTCTTGGCTGCACTGTGTGACCTTTCTGAAAACCCCAAGGAATCATAATGGGGGTGGGTGTTCCTCCTCAAAAGGAGGCGGCAGCCAGGACTTACCCTCAGAGACCAGAAAGGATCAGGGAAAGGTCAGCCTGGTGCCCAGAAAAGCATTAGCATTTCTGTACAACCTAATCACATTACTGAAAGCAGTCCTGAACTTGGAGCCATCTTTCTTGGATAGTAATGCAATTGACATAGATAATTTAAGCCAAAGAGGAAGGGCAAAGTTGGTGAGCTCGCATATGTGGATGGATACCTATTAACTGTAAAACATTGAGAGGCAGAACCTCACAGCAAGTGCCTCTGTCTTCAGTTTACAAATGAGTGCCAAGACCCAGGCAACATGCCGTGTTGGGACTTTAAAAAAAACACACATTAAAAAAATTTTTTTTTCTCCTGTCAGCCTTTTTGTGTTGAAGTTTCTATAAAGGATATCTGAATTGGGTCACTAATATGCAGTGTATCCATCTTTGGCGTTACTTTTCAGAGGAAGCAGGCTCATTTTAGGGGGCAGCTTCTAGCCAGGTTATTTCAGTTGTGGAAGGTGTGGGGCAGATGGCTTCCTCAGATGCAGGTCTGTAAAGAAAAGAGAGCTTTGGGAATTAAAGTCTCTGAATTCCTGCTTCCCTTCACTCCAATCTGCCAACAGCATTCTTCACATGCAGCGCCTGTGACTGAGTTGATGTGTCTCATTCACAGTTCGGGGGAATTAGCCGTCAGCATCTAATGACCTAGTTCTCAATTTCTTCAGTGGCTTCAGAAAGTTTCCTAGAATACCCCCAAAGCAGTATTTCTCAAAGTGTGCTAAGTCACCTGATTCACCTCTAACTGAGGAATTCTTACCTAGAATCAGTCTGCAAATTAAAACACTGCTCTGCTGAGGTTCTGAAGTAGAGCTGGGAATCCAAGTCCACTCAAGAACGGGTAGAGCTGCAAGCTGCAGTGTGAACAGTCTTCAAAACTTCCTGTTTTTTTTTTTTTCTTCCCAGAGTGAATGGGAATTTTTCCTCTTATTCCATAATACATCTAGGATAATTTTAATATTGGAAATGAATTACATAATCTAATGGAATTGATTTGAACCTCTACCAAGATTATATGCTTTGGTATCAGACTGATTCATGTGTAATCTTGCTGTCGTGAATTGCTATCTCTGTGGCAATGGGGAAATTATTTAACTTCTCTATACCTTGTCCCACATAATCATGATGGTGTGATCACTGACCTAGAGCCAGACATCCTGGAATGTGAAGTCAAGTGGGCCTTAGAGAGCATCACTACAAACAAAGCTAGTGGAGGTGATGGAATTCCAATTGAGCTATTCCAAATCCTGAAAGATGATGCTGTGAAAGTGTTGCACTCAATATGCCAGCAAATTTGGAAAACTCAGCAGTGGCCACAGGACTGGAAAAGGGCAGTTTTCATTCCAATCCCAAAGAAAGGCAGTGCCAAAGAATGCTCAAACTACTGCACAATTGTACTCATCTCACACGCTAGTAAAGTAATGCTCAAAATTCTCCAAGCCAGGCTTCAGCAGTATGTGAACTGTGAACTTCCTGATGTTCAAGCTGGTTTTCAAAAAGGCAGAGGAACCAGAGATCAAATTGCCAACATCCGCTGGATCATGGAAAAAGCAAGAGAGTTCCAGAAAAACATCTATTTCTGCTTTATTGCCTATGCCAAAGCCTTTGACTGTGTGGATCACAATAAACTGTGGAAAATTCTGAAAGAGATGGGAATACCAGACCACCTGATCTGCCTCTTGAGAAATTTGAATGCAGGTCAGGAAGCAACAGTTAGAACTGGACATGGAACAACAGACTGGTTCCAAATAGGAAAAGGAGTACGTCAAGGCTGTATATTGTCACCCTGTTTATTTAACTTATATGCAGAGTACATCATGAGAAACGCTGGACTGGAAGAAACACAAGCTGGAATCAAGATTGCCAGGAGAAATATCAATCACCTCACATATGCAGATGACACCACCCTTATGGCAGAAAGTGAAGAGGAACTCAAAAGCCTCTTGATGAAAGTGCAAGTGGAGAGTGAAAAAGTTGGCTGAAAGCTCAACATTCAGAAAATGAAGATCATGGCGTCTGGTCCCATCACTTCATGGGAAATAGATGGGGAAACAGTGGAAACAATGTCAGACTTTATTTTTCTGGGCTCCAAAATCACTACAGATGGTGACTGCAGCCATGAAATTAAAAGATGCTTACTCCTTGGAAGGAAAGTTATGACCAACCTAGATAGCATATTGAAAAGCAGAGACATTATTTTGCCAACAAAGGTTCGCCTAGTCAAGGCTATGGTTTTTCCTGTGGTCATGTATGGATGTGAGAGCTGGACTGTGAAGAAGGCTGAGCGCCGAAGAATTGATGCTTTTGAACTGTGGTGTTGGAGAAGACTCTTGAGAGTCCCTTGGACTGCAAGGAGATCCAACCAGTCCATTCTGAAGGAGATCAGCCCTGGGATTTCTTTGGAAGGAATGATGCTAAAGCTGAAACTCCAGTATTTTGGCCACCTCATGCGAAGAGTTGACTCATTGGAGAAGACTCTGATGCTGGGAGGGATTGGGGGCAGGAGGAGAAGGGGACGACAGAGGATGAGATGGCTGGATGGCATCACTGACTTGATGGATGTGAGTCTGAGTGACCTCCGGGAGTTGGTGATGGACAGGGAGGCCTGGCGTGCTGGGATTCATGGGGTTGCAAAGAGTCGGACATGACTGAGCGAATTATCTGATCTGATACCTTGTCCAGATAGAGTTGCTCTCCAGAGAGAATCACTTGGTCGACTCTGCAATCCCATGGACTGTAGCCTACCAGGCTTCTCCATGGAATTATCTAGGTGAGAATACTAGAGTGGGCTGCCATTCCCTTCTCCAGGGGATCGGATCTTCCTGACCCAGGGATTAAAGCTGTGTCTCCTATGTTGCAGGCAGATTCTTTATCATCTGAGTCATTAGGGAAGCCTGGAGATAGGAGTAGTACCTTTTAAGGTTCTTATGAGGATCAAATCAGATATTAGATGGAAAATGCTTAGAGTCATGTGCAGTGATTAGGCAGTTAGATTCCAGGTAATAATAATGACGTGTTATTTTTCTTATCCTGAGGTTCCATGTCACTGGGAGTATGACCACCCCAGTTACAGAGTCAAGTCCTGCAGGATAACAAAACATCCCTCTTCCATTGGTACAGCCAAGTCACAGACTTCTAAAAGGCCTTTTGCCGTCCGTAGGAAGCCTAAACCAATTACTGGGAAAATGTTTTGTGCTAACATATCCTCAGCACCCCAATTTTAGTTCTCTGAGCCCCTGTGTGGAGGGTGTGGGTGGCTGTTCTCAGGCAGTCAGAATCTGTCACAGGTGGGAGGGATGCACTTGTTTGGAAAATGTCGAGATCCACCGAGTTGTTTTAACCTGCAGCTGTTTGTTCTTCATTCAGTCGGCACTCTCTTTTTCCTCTTATTCTTGTTTAATGGTTAGAAAAGAGGGCTAAACTGCGCTTTCAATTTAATGATGTGTGTGTATTTGTGTGTGTGTGTGTGTGTGTGTGTTAGTTGCTCATTCGTGTCTGACTCTCTGTGACCTATCGACTATGCTTTAATGGTACACATGTCAAATTCATTTCCCCCACCAACTTACTTGTTTTAAAAAAATTTAAGAAATCACAAGTTCTACTTCTTTTTTTTTAAAATGAACTTACTAGTTTTTTAAAAAAATTTTTTATTTATTTATTTATTTGGCTGTTCCGGGTCTTAGTTGCAGCACACAAAATCTTTGATCTTTGTTGCGACACGTGGAGCAAGTGGGATCTAGTTCCCGGACCAGGGATTAAACCCAGGTCCCCTGCATTGGGAGCTTGCAGTCTTAGCCACTGGACCGCCAGGAAAGTCTCTCTACTTATTTCTTGAAGAAACATTAGGAAATACAGGTTACTTGATTCATGGAAGAAGAAAATCATCTGTGATTTCCCTTCCAGAAGTCACCAGTGTTCACCTGTTAACTGTGCTACTTGTGTCTAGGATGGCTGGGGACAGCAGTGGCCGGCAGCATGTCAGGGTTCAGAGGAGGGACAGCCTTTCTGAGAACCGGGCTGGCCCTCCTGTGGCTCAGAGCCTTACACTAGGCAGCTCTGCTTTGGGACAAGCACTTGGCAAGTCCTCAGGTGTCCTCCCGCCTTGAGAGCAGTTCCTGTGGGAGGCCAGCTGCTAGTTTCCATTGATGCTGTGTACCCAAGGATTTTTGGCCTTGTTCATGTTGATTCTGCCCTCCTGATTGTGTGTTCAGTTTTCACATAGCCAGGTGGGGTGGGATCTTGGGCCTTTTTTCTCTGTAGGAACTGGTACTGGCTCTTAGGGTTGGTGGTGCTCCATTTCTTGCCTCTGCCTTGCTGAATGTCTCTGGGAAGGCTCTGCCCAGGAGGAGAACTCACTGGGTAAGGAGAACACTGCCTCACGGCTTTTAAAATGTCATGCCTCCTCCCCCTGTTCTCTTCCGGAATAAGAGCTGCCAGTAGAAGTTTAGTGCTGGACCATTGAGATGTGTTTATTACTGCGTGATGGACAAAGGAATTGTCAACTCATCCATCTCCTTCACCCCCTTGCAAATGGGAATTACAGGAAATCACAACTAGCATAAAAAACTGGGCGAGTGGGAAGAATGGAATGTGTAACCCTTATTCCCAAAAATGGGCAGAATGTCAGAGCTGACTGACCTTAGCCTTAGGTGGTCAGTGGGCCAAAGCATGGCCTGAAGCTCTCACCATCTGGGAATTGACACCAAATCTTGCTGCTTTCTGACTGTGTGTCATCATGACTCCCCTCTTCTGAGCCCCCTCTTGTCTGATCAATAACGAGCTCCTGCCAGTTCTTTCTGCTGGAGGTTTCTGTCACCACCACCCTGGCCCAGACCTTAACATCCTGTCTGGCCTCCCAGGCTGCTTTAGTCTCCCTTGCCAGGTTCATGTCCCCTGAACATTGTTCTTATCTCAAGTAAGACTAGGTAAGAGAATGCAGCCCTATGTGTGCGGGAGGTCATATTACTGTCCCTTCCCCCATGCTCCTTGAAGGCGAAGACTGAATAGTCTGGTGCCTCTTATATAGTAGGCCTTTAGTAAACACTTGTTGAGTTGGATGAAGTCATGTTTCCTGCGCAAGATCATTCATTGGTTCCCTACTACCTGTGGATCCAAAGCTGAATCTCTCTGCCTGTTTTTCATAGATGTACAGTCTGGCCTTATTGTAAGTATTCAGTGGAATACTTAATTTACTTTGTGGAATAACCAGAGTCTGTTAAGAAATAGATACCAGGGAAACCGTAAGAATTGTGCCTTGCCCTGAAGGATCTCAAATGGATTTTTTTTTTCTGTTTTTCCCTGATTCTTGGCTTCTTTCCCCACCCCTGCCTTCCCAATTTATCATGCTTATTTATGCCTTCCAGCCCCAGAAATTCCCTTTTTCTGTCTACATACTAATTCAGCTGTCAAGGCTTTCAGGTCAGATCTCCCTTCCTTCCTTTTTAAGATCCTCTCTCTCTCTTTTTAAATATTTATTTGGTTGTGCTTGGTCTTTGGTGTGGCATACAGAATCTTTAGTGTCAGCATGCAGAATCTTTTTAGTTGGGTGTGTGGGATCTGGGCTTCGAGGTAACTCTATGGTAAAGAATCCACCTGCAGTGTAGGAGATGCAGGTTCTGTCCCTGGGTCGGGAAGATCTTCTTCAAGAGAATATGGCAACCCACTCCAGTATTCTTGCCAGGAAAATCCCATAGACAGAGGAGCCTGATTGGCTGCAGTCCATGGGGTTGCAAACGGTCTTACACAACTGAGCAACTGAGCATGCATGCATGTGGGATCTAGTTCCTTGACCAGGGATTGAATCTGGACCCTTTGCATTGGGAGCTCAGAGTCTTAGCCACTGGATTCCCAGGAAAGTCCCTAAGGCCCTCTTTAATTGTCTTGGTTCAGGTCCATTTCTGTCTCTCTCTTTTTTCATTATTCTGTCCATAACTCACAAGTAGTTGCTGCTTATTCTTCCTTATTTTCTGAAATGCATACCTCACGATTTAGTGTTTTATTGCACCCACATAGACTACTGAAATAGACACTCTTGCCTTATTGGGTGCCTTGATTGTTTGCTGTCAGGGTAGGCAGCTTCTCCATCTCCACTGAAAGTGGACTGGGGCCTGTGGTTTCTGTGCCTTTTGCAGGCTTCACGTAGGACATGGTGCTGCACAGAGCAGACAGAGGTGGAAGGTAATGTGACATGCTTGAGAGTGTGGTTCCTGGCAGGATTTTGGGTGGCCTGAGGCTGGAAGACCATCAAGGAGTTTTTTAGGGCTCTGGAAACCAAGACCTGAGAGAAGATGGAAAGATCAGGGAGGGTCCAGCTTGTCCCCCAAGAGTTTGTCCCGCTCAGAGATTTTCTTGAAACCCCAGTTCACATGGAACTGTGTTCGTTCTAGAAATTGGCCAGTGTTCTTGGAATTGTGGGGAGGCCAGGTGCACGTGTGATGAATCCTCTCTAAAGGAGGATGTGAAAGGTGCCTGGCCATAGGGAAGCTCGTAGCTTAAGGGAATAGACCATTAGGGGCAGTGGTGAGCAGATGCGGTTCTATTTGTTTGTATTAGTGGCAAATTGATTCCTCTGGGAAGTTTCGGGATTTAAATATGTTCTATAAATACATGTTTTTCTTTGCTTTGTCACTGATGAGGTTTATGGCTTATGTTACATGTTTACTTCTAATAATAGAATCTTATGTGAAATTAAAAGCAGTATCTTCCTCTTCTGACTCAGACAGAATTATAAGTGTACTGCTGACTTCCTACCCTGCTTTTATTTCTTATATTCAACCAGGACTGTGCAGACAGGTTGGTACATCTGTGGGCTGAGACCAGTTTCAGCCAGCTGAATTCCCTGTAATTCAGTCTGCATCTGAGAGGCACATCTCACTTACTGGAGTTCTAGGTAGGAAGTGTGGTTATGGAGGCAAAACCATTTAATTGCAGCTTGTTTGAAAATAAAACCAGCTTGAGTTTTCTTCTCACAAACTTTCTCTGAAACATTTCTTTAGATCTTTTATTTTTGGCAAATGGGTTTTGGGGTGGCGGCCTCATTACTTGTGATGGAGAGGTAAAATAAGCCAGTGGGTGATTTCCCAGAATCCTGAGCCTTTGAACATTGCAGTTCCTTTTGGAAGTGCAGAAACCAGGCTGCCCGTCTCAGATTTATACCCTCTTCCCATTCTCATCCCAACTAGTAAATACTGTGGCGTCAGTCTGCCTAAAAATGTAACAGCTTAAATTTATTTAACTGTCTATAGCAGTTTGGTGATGAAGTTTAGCCCTTTAATGATAATGATGATGGTAGTGATGATAGTAATAGACAAGCAGGCTGACTGGGTTGTGAATTAGTTCTTTTAAGGTTCCCAGGAAGAAAATCACTAACTCACTTTTCATGTCAAGGTCTTAGTGTTGAGTAGAGCAGGGAGCAGTCTAGAGAAACCGTCTGCCCAAAGGTTACCCTTCAGACAAGTCCTTTACAGGAAATTGTGTGTTTTCTGTTTGGAATGGGGTGTGTTCATCCTTTGAGAAGCCTTTTTATAATAGTATAATGGTTCCTCTGGAACTCCTAGCAGTGTTCTTTTTCTGCCCTCTCCTGTATTTACAGCTGCTTTGTCCCTAGGGGAGCATTCATCTGTTTTAAAAAGCTGAGAGAGAAAACAAGTTCTCTCAAACAGTGAGGTTTGGAAATCAAAACTGCATTTGCCCTTCAGGAGGGCAAGTTCTTGAGGGCCTCTTGTTGGGGTGGAAGACAAGGAAGTCCGGCTGTAGTGTCCCGATTCCCTGCCCTCACCGCACCCCTGCTCCCCTCCACCCACAGTGTGCTTGTGACAGATGTGAAGGGGTTTGAGCACAGGGCCCATTATGACCCCTTGGTTGTACTAGATCAAACATTGCTTTTCAGCCCCTGAGTAAGGCAGTTTTTCTGGCAGGCCACTCTCTGGCCCCGCATATCCATGTCCAGGGTCCTGGGCTGATGTTGGGCCTGAAGGGCAGGAGGAGCCTGTGGTGATTGCCCTGGAGTGTGTAGGCAGCAGCAAAGCCATGAGCGTTTAGGAAAGACCTCTCATCCTTAGGATGCTTTCATTATACCGATGCTTCAAGGCCTTGGAGCTGGGATTTGCCAGGTCTCTAGATGCAGTTAGTTAACGGACTTCACCCTAGTATGCCTTAGCCTCTTTCCGCCCAGTTTTAACCACGTAGCTGGTTGTGGACATGCACCTTTGTTTGATGAGGAGAAGAGGATTTCTGCTTTGCAGTTGAGTAACTGCCTTCTATTTAGGTTCTGTACAGGGTTACATTTGAAAAGCTAATGAGTGTTTTCTTCCACTCTGCACACACAGTGATGCAGAGCGGGCTGCAGCGCAGGTGCTGTTGAAGGCAGATGTTGAGCTGACAGTAAGGGCAGCTGGGCCCTGAAGCTCCAGCGGCCTGGCCCCCTGGCTGACAGCCCATCCCCCAGGGCCAGGTCACCAGAGAGGGCTTCAGCTTCCCTGAAATGACTGCTTCTTATGGCTAGTGTGACCAGCCAGAGGAGGGGGTGGGTTTCCTGGGGAAGAGGGTGGGAGAGTCTTAATTAAGCCAGTCTGGTTTGGCAGTTAGCTCCGACTCTCCTCCAAGTCTGTGTTGGCTGATAATTCCCTTCAGCTCTCAGAACAAGCCTTTTCGTTTCCAAACACACACCGCCCCCCACGCCCCCAAAACTACAGCCTTCCTTGAGTGTTAACTGTGTGTACCTTCTGCTTCCTTTCTGGAAGAGGCAGGTAGCTACTTGTGAATTTTTTCCCCTGAACTGCTCTGGCTGTATTGGAGTTCCTGGAGACTCAGCGCTACCGGACATTCTCATCTGGCAGAGGCCTGGCCAGGAGCCATTCCTGGAGGGCTCAGTGGACAGAGCACTGGGAACAGTGCTGGGGCTGGCACTCAGTCTGGGGAGCTCGGTGGGAGGTATTTGGGGAATCTTGCTGAGTGAAAAGTTGGGAGAGCTGAGTTTTGGTTCAGCCACTAACAAGCCCTGTGTTCCTGGGGCAAGTCGTGGTCCCCCTCTAGGCCTCAGTTTCCCTCTCTTAACATGGATAGGTTGAACTTTTTTAGGCTGTAATGTGTTAGGATCTCAAGACAGACCCCATGAGTCTGCTCCTAATAAAAGGTGACCAGAGGCAGCAAAGGTGGGTACAGAAGAACCTTGGATGGTACTAGAGATGTTTTCCAGGTTCATCTCTTGGTGGCAGAGCATTGGGTGATTTTGCCATCCCACCCCCAGGGTGATCTTTGGAGGTGATGCTTGGGTTGGGCCCTGCTCCTTTCATTTCCAGCCCTGGGGAGGGGCGGGCAGGCACGTGCAGTTGGCTGTCTCTGCCAGCTGCCTGGGGCTGAGCCATCTGCTGCTTAGGCCCGTGGGTGGGGTAGGGGCTGAGCCTCAACCTAATCTCCTCTCCTGCACTTGCTGCTCAGCAGAGTCTACCCCCCTTCTCCCCACATTCTGTCCTGTGTTCCAGCTCTCTGTTAGGCTACCCTTCACTGTGGTCTTGCTTTGTTCCAGCTCCCCCCACCCCCAGGAGAACCCTTGCTGTGTTTTGTTTACTCTGTGTGTGTGCTTTGCCCTTTAGCCTGTGCCCCAAGAATCTTTCTGTACTGTAAGGCAGCAGCGAAGGCAGGAAAACAATGAAACTTTGGACTCTGGTCGGTCTCTGTTCAGATGCAAATGATGAGTCTCTTCCTATCAGAGTTTGTACCTTTGGGTTCACCATCCCACCTCCTGAGGAGTCTTTGAACGGCAGGGGTGGGCTGAATCAGTCGCTCAGAAAAGCTCTGATTTAGCCTGTGCTTCATGTCTTGTTTCTTTCTGGCCTTGTGTGGATGTAGGCACGACTGAGTGACTTGACTTTCTCTTTTCACTTTCATGCACTGGAGAAGGAAATGGAACCCACTCCAGTGTTCTTGCCTGGAGAATCCCAGGGATGGAGGAGCCTGGTTGCCTGCTGTCTGTGGGGTCGCACAGAGTTAGACACGACTGAAGCGACTTAGCAGCAGCAGTGGATGTAGGCCAAGAGGCAAAGAGAAAGGAACTTGTCCTCGTGACTGTCGGTGACTCTGGGTTTGGAAGTTCTGAACTGGTGTGTATGTGTGTGTGTGTGTACATGTGCACAAGCTGTGCAAGGAGGTGGAGTTCAGATAGAATGTGGACAGTCTTGAAAGTCATCTTTACAAGTAAGGAGATGACAGAGCAGGGAATGGAAGGGCAGTGTATCCTAAACCAGGGCTTCTCAATCTTTTCTAACTTCTCAAACCTGGGGAATCTTATTAAAATGCAGATTTTCATGCTGTAGATCAGGGATGAGGGAGAAAAAAGTGGCAGCCCACTCCAATATTCTTGCCTGGAGAATTCTGTGGACAGAGGAGCCTGGTGGGCTGCTGTCCATAGAGTCGCACAGAGTCACACATGACCGAAGCGACTTAGCATGCATGCACTGGAGAAGGAAATGGCAACCCACTCCAGTGTTCTTGCCTGGAGAATCCCAGGGACAGCCTGGTGGGCTGCCATCTGTGGGGTCACACAGAGTCAGGACATGACTGAAGTGACTTAGGAGCAGACCCTGAGACTCAGTGTCTCTGTTAAGCTCCCACGTGATTCCAGGGCTGCTCTTCAATGGCCTGAGCCTCCCCCTCCTCCTCTTAACAGTGATGAATAAGATTGACCTGAAAAGGCAGAAGGGAGACTTTCCTATGTGTTTTAAACCTGAGAGCCTGGGCTAGGCTTTAAGCAAGTGTTTGCACAGCCCTTTCTGGATCACTTGTACCTGAACTCCTGGCTTCTCCAGAGCTCCCCCTTGGCTAGATTCTGTCTCTACAATAGCAGAACCTGTGTCCTTCGGGGTGGAGGTGCATACAAAGCTGGATCCTTTCTCTTTGGCTCATGATAAGGACAGATAGCATTTCAAATAGAATTTTAGAGCTGGAAGAACTCCTCAGTCATCTTTTCCAAGCCTTCTGTTTTACAGAGGAGGAAATGAGCCCCCAAAATTTTGTGGTATGTAACAGCCAGAATCAACAGCTAGTGGCCGAGATGGGGTGAAAACCCAGACATCTAAAGTCTTATTAAATTCCTCTCTCTGAGGGACTGTAAGCCTGAGTTAGGGACAGCAGCAGGATCAAAGTGTTGCCTGGAGACAGGTGATAGGAAGAGACTTGCCAGTGGCAGCAGGGCATTTACAAGATGTGTGCAACTTCTGCTGATACCTGCTCAGCACCATGCTGATCCACTCAGGCCAGGGTTCTCAGCTGCAGCCTTTTTGACATTTGGGGCCAAATTATTTGTTCTGGGGGGCTGTCTTGTGCATCATGGGATGTTTGCTGGCACCCTGGACCTCTGCCGCTTGAATGCCAATAGCATCCCCCAGGTTAAGACCGTCAAAAAGCCCTCCAAATGTTGCTAGAAACCCTGGGACTGGGGTGGCATGTAAAATTGCCCCTGTTGAAAACCACTTGTTTAGGCAGTAAGTTATTTTGGGAAGGAGAGTCCCTCTTGGGCCCCTATACTAGGGTTTTTTTGAGAGTGATGGTCTCAGAGTTTACAAAGAAAGCACAAAAAACAGATAGAGCTCCAGCCTTCCTGGGACCTTATAGTTTATTAACTACAGCTTAGTGGAGAGACCAGACCAGCCAATGTCGAAAACAGATAGATTGCCATTTTAATGGTCCCTCCAGGGTAGAACCCCAGGCTGGACTCTGAAGAATGGGGTGCCTGCCCAGGGTACTTAATGAGAAGAAGATTATGTTACCCTGGGCTGGGTTGCATAGCTAAGAATTGAGTAACTCTATGTCACTTCTTGAGTTACTTTTACTTCTTCTTAAGGAATATTTCTTTCATTCTGAGAAAATATTTTATCTGAATCTGTAAAGGCCCATCAGACACATTAACCAATAGATGTGTACACTTGAGGGAGGGAGGCCTCTTCAGGCCTAATGCTGGTGAGGCTGACTCTTTCCTTGATGGGGTTTACTTTTTCTTTCTTCCTTGATTTTCTTCAGCTAAGAGATGGATCCTCTAATAGACCTTTCTTGTCTCTTTTCCAGTGTCTTAAGGAATCACTGTATAAATAAGCTTCAGTTTGTAATGTTCTGAGTACAAGAGTATAAAACGTGTCTCTATGAAAGTAAGAAAGGGTCTTTACCCCTTTTTACTCCTCATAGAATACTATGCTTCCAAAGAGCTTCCCTGGGGGCTCAGTTTTAAAAGAATCTGCATGCCAACGTTGGAGGTGCTGGTTCGATCCCTGGGTCAGGAAGATCCCTTGGAGAAGGAAATGGCCACCCATTCCAATATTCTTTCTGGCAATCCCATGGACGGAGGAGCCTGGTGGGCTACAATCCATGAGGGTCACAAAAAGTTGCCATGACTTAGTAGCTAAACAACAAGTACTTGCAGATGTTTGTAAGACCACTGAGTTTACGTCTTGTGCTCAGCACAGGCCTCCCTGAAAAATATTACTGCAGAGCACAAAAAACTTAGTGATGGGAACTCATAGTTCCTGCCAGCTTTTCCGTAGGAAATCAGTGTCAAATTGATTTTTCCCCCAATACTTTGAACGTGATGCTCTGTTGCCTCCTGGGTTGCATTGTTTATAATAGGAGACTTCCTGTGATTCTTTGTTTCTCTGGGTGCATTGTCTCTCGTCCTACCCCCTCATGCTGCTGCTGCTGCTAAGTCGCTTCCGACTCTGTGCGATCCCGTAGACGGCAGCCCACCAGGCTCCTCTGTCCCTGGGATTCTCCAGGCAAGAATACTGGAGTGGATTGCCATTTCCTTCTCCAATGCATGAAAGTGAAAAGTGAAAGTGAAGTCGCTCAGTCGTCTCCGACTTTTAGCGACCCCATGGACTGGAGCCTACCAGGCTCCTCCGTACATGGGATTTTCCAGGCAAGAGTACTGGGGTGGGGTGCCATTGCCTTCCCCATCATGGCTGCTTTTAATATTTTCTCTTTAATGATCATTTTCATCATTTTGATTACAGTGTGCCATGCTGTGTTTTCTTGTTGAGGTACTTCTTGTGGTTTGATGAGTTTCTTGAATCTGTGAGTTTATAGTTTCCATCAAAAAAATTTTTTTGTGCGTACCTATGTGCTCTTCCCATGCCTCAATTATGCACGTGTTAGGCTGCTTGATACAGTCATACTTCTGACTTATGTTCTGTGTATATCTCTTTGGATAGTTTCTATTGCCGTGTTTTCAAGTTCACTGAATTTTTTCTTCTGCAGTGTCTAATCTGTTAATCCCATCCTGTATATTTTTCTTTTCAGGTATTCGTATTTTTCCCTCTAGAAGTTTAAACGTTTGAATCTTTGTGGTCTCATGCCCGTGCCTTCTTCTTTTCTCTTGAACACACAGAGTATATTTGTAACAGAGATTTGAACATCCTTGTCCACCAGTCCTATCATCTGTGTCATTTCTAGGTCTATTTCTGTTTGTTTATTCTCCTCCTGTGACCATAGGTCATGGTCATAATTTTCTGCCTCTTTGCATGTCTGCTTAGTTTTGATTTGAAACTAGACATAGTGAGTTGTGTGTTGTTAGGTGCTGAAACTTTCTGTATTCCTTTAAAAACTTTTTGGCTTTGTTCTCAGAAGCAATTCAGTTACTACTTAGAATTGGTTTGATCCTTTCAAGGCTTGGTTCTCAGCCTTTATTTATTTATTTATTTATTTTTGTCCTTTTCCTTTTTGCAGACAGCCTTTAGTCTAGGGCTAGGATGGTCCCACTACTGAGGCCAACACTTGTGAAGATTCCTTCCAGTGCCCTGTGAACCAGGAAATTTTTTGTTTCCACTTTGGCCCACGGGAACGTGTAAACTTGTGGCTCTATGTGAGCGCTGCCGGGGGCTAGTTCTTTCCTTTGGTTCTTTCCTTAGCCTTGCTAGTTTCCTCTAGCACGTGCACAGATCAGCACCCAGCCTCTGCAGATCGTTAGTTTTTTCCCTTGGAGCTCCCTGCTCTCAGTTACTTTGCCCTGCACATTCTAGTCTCCTTTACACCCCCAGTTCCCAGCTGTCTCTCTAACTCAGTGGAATCATTGAACTCTAAGGTTTTTATTTGCCTACTCTCTGGTCTGAAGACGCCTTTAGGGGGTAAGCTGGGGCACCAGCAGGACTCTGCATTTCTTTCCCTTTTTTCAAGGATCACTGCCCTGTGCTACCTATTTTTAAATGTCTGAAAACCATTATTTCATGTATTATATCTGATTTTCTAGTTGTTTAAGAAAAACGTAAATCTAGTCTCTGTTATTCCATTATGACTTCTGTGTCCCTCAGACTAATTTTTAGGTGTCTTTTGCCTCCTGTGTTTACTTGTTGAAAAATTATTCCAGTGAGACAGATTTCATTGGAAATTCAACCGGGTTCACGTCATGTCACTGCACCAAACATTTACTGAACAGCTACCATGTCCAAAGGAACAGCATGCTGTAGTGTCATGCAGTATGTGGTGTATAATCTGAAACTTCACCTGTATTGTGATGCCATGCTTCCAAGCTGAACACTGAGTGTGTACTTGCAGGTTTATCCTGACGTGAGCATATACATACATACGCTCTGAGCCTCATTCCTGGGCCTCCTGACCATAGTCCCATTCAACCTGGGTGACTGAAATAATAGGCACAATTGATGAGCAAATAGCGGATCTCAGCTATCTGTCCATGAGTGAGGCTCCAGACAGCTCTGTGCAGACACAGAAGCGCTAAATTCCTGTGTGCAGTGGCCCTTCCATCTTCTCTAGTCTCACTCTGTGCCAGATATTGTATTAAACTGAAGAAATGCATGAATCACGGATGCTTCACAATTCTGTGAACTAGGTATTGCTACCCCAACTTCATATATGACGAAACAGAGACTCACAGCAGGTAACGTAGGACACATAAGTACCTCTAAAAAACAAGAGGCACAATCAGGATTGAACTCCCTATGACTTTAAAATCCATGTTGTGATTAAGTCTTTAATTGACTGTTTCATTTCTTTCTGTTGGCTCCACCTTGCTTCCCTGTTTTCTCTTTGGCACTTTGACTATGTATCTCCCTTGGGTTTTTAAATTTTACCTCATCGTAGTTACTTGTGTATGTGTCTTACCTCCCCTGTAGACTGTAAACTCTATAAAGGTATGAGCTTTCCCCCACTTTTGTACCTTTTGTGGAACCAGTATAAGTAGGTGCTCTTTATATGTGTTGAATGAAGTCAGTAAGATATGTGTTAAGATTGGGGGAGCTATCAGATTCCATCATCAAATTACGATGCTTCTTTCTATCTGCTGAGTTTTATTACAGTCCCTCTTAACATAATCTTAGATGATACATGGACTTGATGAGATTCTTCATTTGATACCTCTGCCTGAATTTTGACTAATTTGAAATAAGTTTTGAGTCTGTATTTAGAGATTTAAGGAAATATTCCTTCTTGTGCATTAATCAGATCCTTTCTTCTTAGGTCCTGACTTTGAACTCCACATTGAGAGAACCAGAGGTATGGTTGGAGCTAGACCTAGAGCATGCAGGCCTTGGTGGATGGCTCTGTACCGTGAGAGGGTCATGTCAGGGCAGAGGTGGTGCTGGGGTGTGGGACTAATCAAAGGGGAAGGAACAGTAGGCAAGTTCCTGCTTCTCCTTCTTGCTTGGGGCCTCACAGTCCAACCTTGACAACTTACAGGAAGTTTGGGTAGTTTGTGAGGAGGATGGGAAGAGTCATGGTTTGCTTATAAATTAGGAGGCTTCTTGGAACTTAACACAAGATGAAGAACATTTGGACTAGAAGACAGTGTCTTGATTGGGTGGGGGTGGGGAGAGCGTCTCAGAGCTGCAGTTCCAGAAGCTTTAACTGAAAACCTTAGGTTAACTGAGAAGGTACAACTCGTAGTACACAAATTCTCTCTAGCCATCATCCCATCTTTCTTCTTCCTTCTTTTCCAGTTCTACCATCCTTCCCCCCAGGAGTTTTGCCCTTATTGTCTGTGCTTTCTCACTTTGAATTCATGATCTTCCCTCATGACTCTAATAAATCCACTCTTGAGGAGGTCACTAGTGATAACCTCGTGATCAGATCCAATGGATGTGTTTTAGACTTCATTTATGGGACCTTTGTTGCGTCTACCACTCACCCTCACATTCTCCTTGAATCACTGTGTCCCTTCTGTGACAGCTCTGATGCATAGGCTCCTGGTTTCCTTGTACTTTTGGGAGGGTCTTTCATGATCTCTCTTTCCTTTACATTCTGCTTTAGAAAGTTAGTATTCTCCCGAGGATCCTGTCTTGACTCTCTTCTCACTCAGCTCTCTCACCAGGATGAGCTCTCATCTCTTTTGCACGCTTTCAGCCGATCACTTTCAGGCCGATCACTCCAGGGCTATATCCTGAGTTTGAAGCACTTTGCAGAGTTTCATACTCATTTCTAATTTGCCTGCTAGACCTTACTACCTGGATATTCTCCAGGTACCTATAGTTCAGTCCTTCCAAACATAACCTGAGTTACATTCATCACGTGCTTCAACAGCACCTGCTTGTCCACATATGTTCTTTCCTCTTGTGGTAACTTCTACCGTTCACCTAGTCACAAGCCAGAAACCTCGGTGTCATCCTTTGTAGTTCTCACTCATCACATCCTGTTAGTTTTTGGCATCCTCTATAGTCTTTAGCATGTTATGAATGCTGAGTGAATACAAGAAAAAGCCTATTAATTTCATCTGGATTTAATTTCAGTCTAGCACTTCGATCTTGTTACTATACTCTGATTACACTCTTAACTTTTGGGGAAGGGCGTTAAATTTTTGACCACGTTCAAATTATATTAAGGAGAAGGCACTTTTTTGTTTAAAACAGGACTGCTTTGCAGGGGGGATTAGTCATTACTAGAAGTGGGTTGCTTGGCCATGTGCTCTCTTTTAGGACGAGGAGCTGCATACAGGTAGAGATGAGCTGGAGGAAGTTGCATCGTGCTGGCCCTGGAGGGTGCTTTGCTTCATGAACAAGGGCGTAGAGGCAGCAGTTGTACCTATGCTGTGGCTTCAGTGTGAGTCACAGCTAAGACTCTTCCCCTGGGAGCGGAGCATGACCCTTTCAGCTCATTGATGAATTTCCTTAATTGTGTTGTAGTGTATCTAATATAAACATTGAGGATATATTGTTAACTGTCATGCTTCTCCAAGTTGATCTCCCTTCCTTTCCATCTAACTACCTGAAAAGAAAAAAAAAAGAAGGGACTTATCTGGCGGTCCAACAGTTAAGACTGTGCCTTCCAGTGCAGGGGGTGTGGGTTCAATCCCTGGCCCTGGTCTGTGCCTTGAGGCCCAAAGACCAAAACATAAAACAGAAGCAATACTGTAACAAATTCAGTGAAGACTTTAAAAATGGTCCACATCAAAAATAGAAAAGAAAAAAAGGAGAAGGTGACTTAAAGAACCAGAGGATTTTGGAGCCAGAGAAGCTCTTCAGGTAGTGATCCATCTAGCTCAGCCTTTTACATTTTCGGATTATGATGACAATAATAGATGGTGAAAACTAGAACACCTATTTTTGACGACTTACTGAATACAGGCAATGTGCTAAGTGCTTTACATGTAATTCCCATGTGATACTTATACCATATGATATACTTATACCATACTCATACCATATGATAACATGTGTTACATGATAGGATGCCTACAGGGTACCTATTGTTAGTGCTAGTTTATAGATAAGGATAATGGAGGTCCAAAGCGATTCAATAACTATATTGGGGTTAATGCTGAAGCGGCTGTTGTGCAGAGAGGTGAAACATCATGCTTTTTCAAGGTCAGGTTTTCCAGTTAGAGCAGAACATGAGTAGAATCCAAATGTCCTGACCTTGAACTCAATAAGCCTGTATTTTCGTTTTCACCTGAGAATCCAGTCTCTGTGGTCATTTTAGTCTCATTTCTTGCTCAACTGCTTTTAATTTCAGTGAAATCAAATGAAGCAAAGTAAAGAGTGGTTTGGAGTTGGGGGTTTTGGGTGAGTTTTTACGGTTTATTTTTAAATAGGCAGCATTCCCAGACTGACTGGGAATGTAGCAGAAGGCCTGAGAACCAGGAAGTGACACAGACCTGTTTATACCCTCCCACGTGAGAGCCTTTGGAAAGCGATCCACGGAGATGGTAAAAAGTAAACACCACTGCTTCAGCCAGTTCTCTTGGGTTTGCTATTTTTGACCTGGAGGAGGTGTTTTCCTGCACAGCCATGAGTATGTACTTAGAAGACCAAAATCTAGCTAGCACCTAAACATCTCCTTGAGTGAAGATATACAGATATGTTTATTTCCTGTTGCCAGACAGCAGCAGTCAGCAACTCTTGGCAGAAAGAATTATCACTGTTTATTTTTCCTCTCTCGCTCTGCCATCCTTTCGGTGAATTGTTCTTCTGTTTCTTTTTTCTTTATAATTAGACCTGTGGATGCAGAACGGACCAGAGAGCTCACTAAATCTGTGCATGATTGTCAAGGTCCAGCTCAAAGCTTCCTCTTTCACCTCCCCCTACTCCCAACCAGAATCCTTTGTTCTTATGGCCTCTGTGTTCTCATAGCACTTTTTTTAATTAAAAACAAAAACAAAAACAAAAACCAACCCTAGTAACAGTTTCACAGTGCTATATGGATAAACATATAATTCCTCTCATGGAAATTGTGAATTCCTTGAGAGTAAGAACTATGCCCCACGTCATCTCTGTGACCACTCAGGCCTTGCACCGAAGACAGCCAGTAAATATTTGCTGAATTGCAGTATAGTTACTGCAAACACAGAGCCCTGAGAAATCCGATTTAGCAAATCAGCTTCCCAGCCTTTATTTGCCAAGTGAGTATTGAAACCTGCTCTGCTCAGCTCTGATGGAGACCAAGCAGAGGGCTGTGATGACACGTAGACATGTCTTTGGGTCCAGGAACCAATGACAGCCATGTCTGTCAAGCATCTGTTTTCCTGTCTGGCAAAACTTCCAGGATTTATCTATCCTCTCTTCCTGTTTTATATCTGCTGCTACTTTGCCATCTTGTATTTCCTACACACATTATGGGGTTTGGGGTTTATCTTTATTTTCCCCTTCTGTGAACAAATAAATGTTGAACACTCTGGGGCACAGAAAGAGACAGTTGGTGGGCTCTGCAGGAATTTACCACCTGCAGTAAATGTAGTATACAACAGTTAAGTAACTGTGCATGGTCCACAGGGAAGGTTATGATCAGTTCTCCCAGTCTTCATGCAGTGATGCTGTGGGTTCAGAAGAGCTGTCCCATGCTGTGGGCTCAGTTGATGAGTTTTCCCAGAGGAGATGCAAATAAGCTTGACCTTGTATTGGGAAAAAAGAGCAGGGAGCCCTCTGCAGTATGAAAGCAGGAGGAGGAAAGACTTCTAGGCCCCTTTGATTGCATTTATCTGTAAAATAATGGCACAATGGCACCTATATAATGAGGTAATGAGAGAGAGAGAGTGCGTGTGTATCTCAGTCATGTAAACTCTGCCCTTATCCTGTCCTATAGCATATTTACACTGTTGGACATATTTAGGGAAACCTCCTTGGTCCCTCTAGACACATATCACTTCAGGATGCTCACGTACAAGGTTATATAATTTGAAGAGAGGCATGTTCAGTTCCTTAAAAATATATATTTTTAGAACTTCATGGGAGAGACCTCTGGAGGTTTACTTGTTTAACCTCGTGGCTCTTCTTTCTTCTAAACTAACTGTATTTTGAGCCTTGTCTCAGGACAACAGTGCCCTTTGGGAGTTTCATGTGGGCTCAGTCACAGCCTGTTAGAGCAGAAAGGGGCCTCCAGCAGTGCTAATTTGAGGGCCCAGTATTCCAGACGCTATTCTGATCCTTCACATTGATCCTGTTTCCACCTCCCACCAGCCCAATGAGGTGGGTATAATTTACCCATTTTGTAGATGGGAACTGAAAATAACTTGCCCTGGACCACCTAACTAGCAACATCCATGCAGACCAGAGGTTCTTGCCGTCTGCCAGAATCTTTCCACGGATCTAGCCTCTCTGCGGGGAAGGCAATGGCACCCCACCCCAGTACTTTTGCCTGGAAAATCCCATGGACAGAGGAGCCTGGTAGGCTCCAGTCCATGGGGTCGCCAAGAATCGGACACGACTGAGCGACTTCACTTTCATTTTTCATTTTCATGCATTGGAGAAGGAAATGGCAACCCACTCCAGTGTTCTTGCCTGGAGAATCCCAGGGACGGGGGAGCCTGGTGAGCTTCCGTCTATGGGGTCACACAGAGTCGGACACGACTGAAGCGACTTAGCAGCAGCAGCCTCTCTGAGTGAGACGAACATGAAACTGTTTCTGTTTTACTGATGAGGAAACAGAGGCATCAGGAGGCAAAGTATTTGTCCTGGTTCAGGCCATCAGTCCAGAGAAGAAATACTTTCCTGCCTTCAGGGTTGGAAATGTATGGCCTGAGCCAAGGTGCTCTGCCTGGTCTCTCCTTTTTCCTGTCTTGAGTCTGTCTGTCTTTGTTCTTTTCCATCCTATCTTGCATTTTTCTGTTTCTTTCTGGGTCCTTATAGCTCTGTGGTGCTCCTTGCCTTTGCGTGTGTGGAGGCTGGGTTTTTTTTGTTGTTGTTGTTGTTAGTTGTTATTTTTGGAAAGGGCTTTAGGAACACTGGGTATGAATGGCCTGTGCAAATGTGGGATGGATTGATTAAGCTCTAAATGGAAAAGCGGCATCTCCTGAGTTTGTTGCAGTGCAGAGGGAGGTAGATGCTAGGATATGTCTGCTCTGGGGAATAAAGAGGAAGGATTTCATATTTCTTCCTTCTACTCAGAACTTTTGTTGACTTCTGTTTCAGAGGAAATACTTCGGGGCTCCTCCTTTTCCCTAGAAGACATTCCAGAGCGCTTAAAACTGAAAGGGCATTGAGGGATCATCCAGGCCCATGCCCTGAGTGCCAGGAAGAATGAATGACTCATCTGAGGCCCAGCCACTGTTGGTTGGTGGTGCTAGGACGTTAGGGCTGTCTCCTGCCTGCAGGTCCATGCTGCAGTCATCCTGCTGGGTTCTAGAAAAGAGTCATTAGAGATGATTACAGGGAAGGTTCCATGTATCTGCTGGTGTTACTGCTGTCTGAAGCCTGAGGAGCAGGGTAGGGAGAACAAAATAGCAAGAGGCTGTAGTGAGCAGTTTGGGGAAGAAAGATAAGAATACAGGGATATCAGAGCAATTCAGAAAAGCCTCCAATACCTGCCTTACCCTGGCTTCAGTGGTTTCTGAGAAAGTGAGAGTTTGGGTTACTCGGTTGTGTCTGACTCTTTGCGACCCCATGAACTGAAGCCCGCCAGGCTCCTCTGTCTATGGAATCCTCCAAGCAAGAATACTGGAGTGGGTTGCCATGCCCTCTACCAGGGGATCTTTCCAACCCAGGAATCGAACCTGGGTCTCCTGCATTACAGGTGGACTCTACCATCTGAGCCACCAGGGGAGCACCAGGAAGTTTTTCTGAGAAAACCTGAGGGTTATTTTTGTGATTTTTAGGAGGTAAATTTTAATAAGACTCTGATGTTTGTGTCCTTTGGGCTTTGGGACTGGAGATGAAAAGGAAATGGATAAAGTAACATTATGACTTTCAAGGGTCTCAGTTCAAAAGACAACTTCGTGCCTACTGAAGTACTCAGCTGTTGGTGACATAAAGAAAGGGGAAGATACAGAGGTTAGCAAGATTGGAAGGAGCCATTTATCCTCAGGGAGGAAAAAAGTGAACTGAAGACATCTAGAAGTAATGTAATTTTGACATTTTATGGGGGAGGAGTGGGAGGCATTTAGGTATCTTTTGATGCTTTGGCCCAGCCGAATCAGGATGAGTGAGAGTGAAGCCGGGAGGCACCACTGGGAGAAAGGGAGAGGCAAGGAGGGCCCCACGGCATGTTCCCTGCTCTTATCACACCCTTTGAGGAGCTCTAAACTCCACAGAGCTAACACTTATTTTCCGTACAATCTGAAATGCAAGGGTTAAATTCTCTTCTTACCTCATGAACTGTTGTCTTCCCCCCCCCCCCCCCCCCCAACATCACATGGTAGTATGGGAGTTGGTGAAGATGGTTAATCAATGAACAAACTTATTCTAGATTCTCCATCACCACCATCCCCTTTCCAGACTAGTCTGAAGCAAGGAAAGTATTTCTGTTGGTCTTACCTATTCACTTACCTCTTATAACTAACAGAGAGGTGGCCATGACTTAGTAAATAATCTGTCCTGAGTGATCACGTAAACTGAGTCTGAGCCATAGAGAAACCCAGGTAGCCTCTGGGAGGCCGGCAGGGCTGAGTCAGGACCCTTAGCCTCCACAGAGTAGGGCTCAGTAGAGTGTGGACCTGACTGCGCCTCCAGCAGGACTGTGACATCCTCAACCTGAGCAGCAGGGAGAATGGGGCAGTGCATGCAGGAATGGACCCCAGGCACAGGGGCTACAAGGAGCTGGGCCCTGGGTGCCCTGGCTGTTCCAAGGTTCCCCCTGACCCCTGCTGCTGCCTGTCTAGGCTGTGAGCGACTCTTAGGATACCTTTAATCTTAGCAGGCTCTTTGGTTCATCTGGAAGCATCTATGGCAACAACAAGTAAGCAAACTATGTGAACTCGGAGCTCGTGTTACAGGCTGTCCGCAGCCGCAGAGGCGGGCTATGCTTATTGTCATCGCTCTTAAGAGCAGTTTTCTCAGGTCACCTTCTGCTGTCTTGGCTTAGAGGCTGGGACTGTGAATAGAAGGCCCGAGTCTTACCAGTTCACAGAGCAAGCAGTCCCTTCCATTTTGTCTCTTTTGAGCCTTAACTAGAAACTAGTGAGATAACCCCGGAGAAGGCAGTGGCACCCCACTCCAGTACTCTTGCCTGGAAAATCCCATGGACGGAAGAGCCTGGTAGGCTACAGTCCATGGGGTCGCTAAGAGTCAGACATGACTGAGCGACTTCACTTTCACTTTTCACTTTCATGCATTGGAGAAGGAAATGGCAGCCCACTCCAGTGTTCTTGCCTGGAGAATCCCAGGGATGGGGGAGCCTGGTGGGCTGCCGTCTGTGGGGTCGCACAGAGTCAGACACGACTGAAGTGACTTAGCACCAGCAACAGTGAGATAAACTCAAGCTTGGTTTTCACAGCTTCCATTTTACAGGTGAGGAAGCAGAGGTGAGGGCAGTGTCCTTTCTCTTGGCTCTGGACAGGAAATGAATGTTTACGACCATCACATTCAGCAGGGCACAGTCACTGAAGCTTTTGACGTTTTGGGTTCACAGAGTTGGGAGGGGCCCAATGGCAGTCCAGATTGTGGTGGTCTCCTTTTACCACAGGCTGTTGAGGTGGCAGCAAGAATCCCAGGAAGGAGAATCAGAAGGGTGAATGTAGGTTTTTCCATGACTCTTCCTCACGTCACGTTTTGGAAGGGAATGCTGGCTGTTGGAGGAATAAGTGAGTTGTACAAAGAGAAGCATGGATGTGCTCTGGAGGATTCTGTGGCTGAGAGAGGCTTTAGAGCCACCTAAAAACGGCTTTAGAGCCGTTTTTTCTGTGAAAACAGAAGCCAGAGAGCGTTCCTGACCAGCAGGCTGGTTGGTGGCAATTGGTCCCCCAGATCCTTTCCTTTTTCCTCACTTCTGGTTTAGGTGCTATATGCCTATTAAGGATGGGAAGTATGATTAGTTCCCAGTTCCTCTTAATCATAATTTTTTCCCAGTTTTTTTTTTTTTTTTTACTGTGGTAAAACACACATAAAATAAAGTTGACTATCTAAACCATTTTGAAGAGTGGTATTAAGTACATTCATAATGTTGAACAACCATTACCACTGTCTGTCTCCATAACTCTCTTCATCTGACAAAACCTTAAACAGTAACTCCCAATTTCTTCCCCCCAGCCCATGACAACCACCATTCTACTTTCTTTCCCTAAATCATAATTTTTTAAATCAGGGGAAGTGGTCACTAAAACACCGCCCCCCCCCGCCCCCCCAAAAAATACTCATGTGAAATGAATTCTTTTTTATTTTTTCCCCAAGTTTTCACCTATAGGTTTTTTCTAGGGATAATAATGAATACTCAATCTTTATTTCTTTTCAGTGTTTTTCTTTTCACTTGGTCTAAAGCCACAATTCAAGGACAGTTTTTTAAAATTCTGCATTCAAAGCGGATCCTTTCTTAAAATGATTAGATGTGACCCTTTCTCTATAATAGCTGAGTTTTCCCATTTTGGGATACTCTGGGGCCGTGGGGACTCACTTTTCTCCAAGTTATTTCTAAAGCACTACCCTTGGTTCAGCCTTGCATGTGAACGTTCCCTGACTCTTCTCTGTTCATCTTTTCTCTTTGCAGAGCCCGAATTTCCATCATCCCATTTGTTCTGCAGTTGATCAGGTCTTTGACTCATGGTGGAATTAGTCCCTTTCCCCAGGTAGCTGCTTAACAAACAGTAAGGAAGGAACCAGCTGTTTCTTCAAAACAGAACATGAGCTTATATGTATGCATCTTTTCCCCAGTTCCATACTCGCTTCTCCCCATAGTATTCATGAGTTCGGCAGACATCTGCTGCCTGCCTGTCTGGTGCCAGGCCCTGTGACGGCTTTTGAAAATTCCATGTTGAGTAATTCACAGTCCCTGCCTTCAGGAACTTTGAGCCTGGTGAGGTAAGATGGATAAACAGATGTGATCACCTGATAGAGATAATGTCAGAGTAGGGTGCTCAGGGCACTTGGGGAGTAAGAAGAGGGTTATTTCTACTGGAGGTGGGTGTGACATGTCAGAAAAGAACTCCCCCAGGAGATAACCCTTGTGCTGAGCCCTGCAACCCACTGTATTCCTGGCACGGAAAATCAGATTTACTGGCGTGCCCATTCATTTGTTGAGGAGGGAGGTGGGTGGCCTATGGGAAGGCCTTGTTACATTAATTTTATTTTGTATTTTATCTATTTGATTAGGTAATACACAAGGTACAACACTCGAGATGAAAAGGGAATACATTCAGTGAACAGTGAGCCTTCTCCCCTGTTCACCCCGAGTCCCCCTCCCTGATGGCACTTGGTAGCTGCCAGTTTCTTGTGCGTCAGTTCCAGAGAGAGACTTTGAGTGCATACAAGAGTGTGTGTATGTGTGTATGCACACGTGTGTATATGCGCATGTGCATGCATGTATAGCTTTTTTTTTTTTTTAACACATGCACACACGCACATGGTTTTCCTCACGTACTAACTTTGGAAGTCATTCCATATTAGTACAGACTGAACTGCCCAGTTCTTTTTAAACCACTGCGTGTATTCTGTTACGTAACTTATTTAACTAGTCTCCTTCAGTCTTGTGCCAGTATAAATGAATATCCTGCATCTGTATCATTGCACACAAGTGGTTTCTGAGGACAGATTATAGAAGTAGAATGGGTAAGTTAGAGAATATGTGCATTTGGGGGCTAGATACTGTCACATGGTTCTTCAGAGAGCTCTACTTTAATTTTTGTTTAGTTGCTAAGTCGTGTCCAACTCTTTTGTGACCCTATGGACTGTATCCCACCAGGCTCCTCTGTCCATGGGATTTCCTAGGCAAGAGTCCTGAAGTGGATTGCCATTTTCTCCTCTAGGGGATCTTCTTGACCCAGGGATCGAACCCAGGTCTCCCTCTTGGCAGGCAGATTTTTTTACCACTGAGCCAATGGGGAATCCCCTACATTAATTATAAAATGCTAAAAGTAGGATTCTTTACCACTTGGTAACCCTCCCTCGTACCAAGTTACCCTCCCACTTGGTAACCAGTCCTCTAAAATCTGTGCCACAGTGATCTTCCTGAAAGAATTTGATGTTAGAACTTCCCTGTGTATAATCCTTGTAAGCTCCACATGGTCTTCAGTGAGAAAGTTTTTATTTTTAATTTATTTTTATTTATTTGACTGCACCAGGTCTTAGTTGTGGCGTGTGGGGTCTAGTTCCCTGACCAGGGATGGACCCAGGCCCCTTCATGGGAGCACAGAGGCATAGCCACTGGACAGCTAAGAAAGTCCTGGTCTTCAGGATCGATTTTAAATTTAGCCTAGCCCCTGCCTCTAGTGTCTCCTGGGAGTGTAGGGTTCCATTGCTCCCAGCCACTTGTACTCAGTGTGTTCCTTCTCCACTGGACACATCGTTTAGTAGTCTGTCTAGCATCCCCTCTTCTGGGTAGTCTTTCCTGATTGCCTCCACTCATGCACGGAACAGTGAGCACCACCCCGATCTGGCCTCGTCCATTCTCTGCAGAAGTACTTGTGCATGTGCTGTCATGTGGCACGAGCAGGTGTCCTCCATGATCCGTTTGTTCCTCCCTTGTGGGTGGTGAGTGCCTGCCCAGGTTACCCGCTGTGGCTGCATGTACAGTGGCAGCACCAGGGATCCATTGTTAACTGGCTGGCAGCCTGGGCATAACCTTTAACTCTCTGAACCTTAGTTTTGGCTTCTTTCAGAAGAGGAGATGCCTGATCTCCTCTAAGCCTGATGACCTCTAAGGTCTCCTCTGATGCGCAGATCTTATTAATAATTATGACAGCAACAGGTGCCATTGTTTACTGAGGACTTGCAAAGTGCCAGGCACTGTTTTGAGCACTTTGTCTGATCCTAAGGTGTTCATTGGTAGGACTGATGTTGAAGCTGAAACTCCATTACTTTGGCCACCTGATGTGAAGAGCTGACTCATTTGAAAAGATCCTGATGCTGAGAAAGATTGGGGGCAGGAGGAGAAGGGAATGACAGAGGATGAGATTGTTGGATGGCATCACTGACACAATGGACATGGGTTTGGGTGAAGTCCGGGAGTTGGTGATGGACAGGGAGGCCTGGCGTGCAGCGGTTCATGGGGTCGCAAAGAGTCAGACACGACTGAGGGACTGAACTGAACTGAATCCTTACATCAGCCCTATGAAGATGATGATATGGTTACTGTCTCCATTTTACAGATGAGAAAACTGAGGCTCAGAGAGTAAATTGGCCACAAGTCATAACAGACGAAAGAGATTTGAATTCTGGCATTCTGACTCTACCATCTTAGCTACATAACTGTTTTTACACATTTACACACGCATGGTTTTGTGTACCCTTTTGGGTCACTAGCAGACTGCATCCCTAGACCTCTCCACGAACCATCCCTGTTGTACAGCTGTGAAGGCCCAAGTTGGAGTCTGGGTAAAAGCTGGGGACAGAGGACTCTACAGTCCCAACCATTGAGGGGTGATGAGTGAAGACCCAGTGGTTAGCTGTCTTCGCGAGCCTCTTGGTCATGCTCACTGGAGACCCTCATAGCTGCTTTTCCTTTAGACTAAGGCAGTTCATATTGCTGTCTGCAGTACCTCTCTTTAGAAGGGCTGTGTAGGCCTGAGCCAAAGGCTTCATGCATGGATTAAAGTCAGGGCTGGGTGATATCCCTCAGGGACATCCTTTATTAGGATTGTAGATGGCAGGCTTGTGTATCTGTTTACATAAAGCCTTAGTGGAGAAAGAGGTATGTATGGCGTTGGAGGAGGAAGTGTAACCTTATATTTGGAATATCTTTTATAAACTAGGATAAATGATATCAAATGAGTTAAGTAAAATATAATTGATCTATATCAAAATGTATGATCAACTCTTCTGCTTTCCTGAAAGCAAGTGGGGAAAAAACCCTTAGAAGTCTTGATCCCTGATTTTTTTTTTTTTCTTTTTAAAGATACTGGTTCCTATTCTTTTTTAAGTCTTTGAGCCAGAATGGATGGTCAGGCTAGTCAACAGTTATGCCTCCTTCTCCCCTCAGTGTTTGTCACATAAAGCCAACAGATGCGGCCTCTGGGGGTGCAGGTGTGTTGGGTGAGCCTTGAGTAATTAGTCCATTTTTGAGATTGGTGGTGGGAACCAGGTCCCCAGGGGCTCCTGCAGCCTCTGGTGGTTGAGCAGGCCCAGCTAGGGGCTCTTGGCGCCGGCTGTGGCGTTCCTTCTCTAGGCGGTGGTTTCTCCCTCTTAGACACGTGTTCTCTCTTTTTTTTTTTTCAGTTAGTTGAACTTGCTCTGAGTCCATTGGCAAAGGCAGAGCCAAACTTGGGTGCAACACTCTCCACGTGAACAACCATCTCTTTCCTCCTCTCTGCTGGAGCCCCCAGAGCAGGCAGGCAGCAGGGCAGTTTCTGAAAGCTTTACCCAGCTTGACGGATCCCCAGGTGAGCCGGCTCTGGTCTCCTTGTCTCGTCACAAGGATCTGGCTCCCAGGTGGTAACCACGCCTGTGGCAGCTTACTATGGGCCTTGGCATTTCCCTAGGGAGGAGTTGAAAAGCCACTTACATGCTGTCTCTTTTCCTGGCAGTAGGGATTCAGTTGCTAGAATTCTTTCAACTTTGTACATGACCAACTTATCATAAAGGAAGGCCTATTATAACTAACATAGGCTAAAGCTTTCACTTATGTCCTTTTTTTTTTAACTAGGTGAATCTACCTGAGGCTGTCTTCAGAGTTGTTCCTTCTGGCTTTTACATTTTTCCTTTTAAAAATAACTTGGACGGATAAAAGATGTGCCATGGCAGGATAGCACCAAAGAGCACCTCAGCGTTTGCCGTGGCCTCCGTGGGACATGGAGTATTCCTTCCCCTGGTGATTCTTAGCACCCTCCTTGGAGACGGATTTGCCTCAGGTAAGCCCCTGCCTGCTGCCTGAGTGTGTGAAGGAAAAGACTCAGTACCATTGTTTTCCCAAAGGCTGGGAGAGGGGATTCTCTGCTTGTGGAGCAGTTAATGGGAGAATAGAGGGTGGCGGCTTCAGTGCTGGTGCTGCTATACAGCTGAGAGCCAGTCCTGGGGGGCGGGGGTGCTCCGAGGGACCTAGGCACCCAGCCGGAAGTGGGGGGTGTAGGAGCCTGCCAGGGGTGACTTGACCATCCCCCTTCCTTAGCCATCGTCACGTGTGGGACCGAGGTGTAGGATTCAGAGTGTGATGTGCAGGTAAGGATGCGCGCTTTGGAATCCTCTGCCTGTGTTCAGGGCCCAGTCCTGCTCTCTCTAGTTCTGTGACCCAGAGTGAGTCTCTGCTTCTGTAAGCCTCAGGTCCCTCACCTGTGCTATAATGACAGAGTTGGGTAATAGTGACATAGACCAGGTAGTCCCCAAAACCTAAAATATTTACACTTTAAGATATTTGGCCCTTTATGGAGGAGGTTTGCCAACTTACCCCTAGCCCAAAACAAGCGATGCTCACTGAGAATGTGTGTGTGAATGGAGTGGCTGTCAGAGTAAGAAGAAAGAAGGGACTGGGCAGAGCTAGGACGGACCTCAGAGGCTGTGCACTGGCCCAGGGTCGGGCTCACGGCAGCCCTGGGACCAGAGCCCCGCCTAGCGCCTGGCACACCAGCACGCGTGCTCTTCCCCGGCTCCGCTGGGGAGGCGTCCCGGCATTCCATGGCTGTGTGAGGGCAGAGCTTCTGCCTTCAGCCTCTTTAGCTTCATCCCTTGTACCCCCCACTTTCTTTTAAGGGCTTCCCCCCACCCTCCCATTCCCCACCCCATTTTCCAGCTACCCGTACCTTCCCAGCTTTCCATTCAGGGTCTGAAATCAATTATCAGGGACTGATGGTCCCAGACTGGCTGGATAAAGGGATTATTATTCTCCAGTATGGAAAAATATAAGTCTGTAGTGTGGGCTCAGACCGGCATGGGAAAATTGGCTCTGTTGTTTTCTTTCCCTCCCCATCTGCAAAGAATCCTTCCTCCCTTGCCGTCCCACCGCCTCCACCCAGTCTTTTTATTCCCCATAAAATCTGTGTACTGGCACTGAGCAGGGTGCAGACAGGGGAAGGGGTTTCACCATTGCTTCTTTTGAGTGCACCAAGTTGTGATATTTTTTCCTCTCTGGAGTGGTTGCTGGTGGAAGGAGGTGCCCACAGCTTGGCCTGAAACCCAGAGCACACCTGTATGGCCGAGCCTGCCATGAGCGGTGTGTCAGGCAAGCTTGCCAAGAAACCAAGACTCTCAGATAATCTGAAGTCGAGGAAAGGCATTCAGGTCAGGAAAGGTCTCTTCCTGCATTTCTTACCTGTTCCTATAGCTGCTCTTAAACACCCATTCCAGAGGCATTATAATGAGATGCTTGTTACCCAGAGAACTCTAGTAGATATGTTCATGTGTCCTGGCACAAACATGACTGCAGGAGTCTCACTGGGCAGAGGTCAGCAGGCATCCTCTGGAGGTGATTTGTCTGCATAGTCTCTGGTTCTAAATACCACGTGCATGTCTAGTGTTGGTCGTAATTGCTCAGGTTTAGAAGAAAAGCATCATGAAGAGGCACTTGAGAGTTCTGGGCTAAAGCTCTAGGTAAAGTGACGTATGTCATGTCCCTAGTTCAGTTTTCTGTCCTGGTTTCTCTTACCTGCAGCCATCGATTTGGAGTTATAATGGAGATGGGGTTACAGAGGATTGGGTTCAGCTTACCCCTTGGTCATATCTTTAGCGGAGATGGAGAGAGTTACTGAAAGTTCCCTTTTTCAGAGTGGCAAAAGGAAGCATGTCTTACTCTTCATACCTGGGCACAGTCTGCAGGGGAAGACCAGATCTAAAAATAAGGCCTGTGCTCATGCTACCCAACTTGCCTTTCTTGGGCTGGAGAGGAATTAGGATCCCCGCTGTGTAGGAGCCTCTCCCAGGTCTCTTTGCTTGTGACTTTAAGAAACTTGCTGTATGTATGACCTCAGGTAAATCACTTGACCTCTTGGTGTCACCTATAAAACGGAAATACAACACTTGAGGATGTTAGGTGGGTGTTGTGCGGACTAATAAAAATGATTGGAAGGTGCTCGACATATAAAGTGCTCTGTGTAATTTTAAATAATAACAGCAGATTTGGTATGTGACCTCCTGTTGAGTCACTCTGGGCGGGAGGCTTCATGTGGATGATGTCCTCTTCTGTCTTTAAAAAACAAAACCAGAGAGACTTCCAGGTGGTCTAATGGTCATGCTCCCAATGCAGTGGGCCTGGGTTCGACCCCTGGTCAGGGAACTAGATCCCGCATGCCACAAATAGATTCCTCATGCCACAGTTAATACCTGGAGCAGCCAAATAAAGTAAATAAATGTTTAAAAAGCAAAACAAAACTGGAGATGTAGAGTCACTTCTTGGGTTGAGGATAAGGGGTTGGGAGGAAGTGTCAAACCTGACCAGTTAAGGAAGGATTGATTCCATCCAGAATCCTTTTCGCTTTCCATGTTTGCATAGTTGGATGGTCCCAAGCCAGCTGCCTTGCTGACTTGTATAAAAAGCTTTTAATTTCCATTCTCTCCCTGTTCTGAGCAATTTTATTGAAAAAACTTAGTATTTTGTTTTTGAATTTTTTTTTCCCCTTTAAGATGTTGCCATGACACTTAATGGCTGTGTTCAAAATCACACAAGCACCTAAAGCAAGGAAGGCAGAGTGAGAAAGCTGGGTGCTTAATGTTCACTGAAGATGGGAAATGTTGAGAGCTCGGCTCTTGGGGGGATGGTGTGGCTTTGGCACTTAGCATCACTCTGGCAGAGAGATGTTGGCAGGTGGCCCTGGCGCACCTCACCGTCTCTGAAGGAACTTGGAGTCTGAGGTAACGTACACTGAGCTGGGAAGAGAGGACAGGTAGGGAAGTGATGTGTATGGAGCATCATTTGTGTGTCAGGCTCTGTGTTATCACATAAAAGTTCTCAGAATCCCCATGATCTACATGGTCCTGTAATGATTTTACAAATGAGAAACCAAGGCCGAGGGAGTTGTGGGGAAGCTGGCTGGGATTTGTACCCAGTCTGTCTGACTCTGTTGCCCATGCTCTTGCTGAGAACCACACTACCTCTGCTGAGTGGCCGGCTTCTCTGAGACCTGTTTCTTGTACTGCTCTCTGTTGGAGCACTCAGATCAGCATCCTTCAGAGGAAGAGAGACACCATCTGTTTTCCTTCCTGGATGAAAGATGCAGGAGTCATCTCTGAGTTACCCTTTCTGCCTCTGTAGTTGTCTCTGCTCTTTTCTGCAATGACCTGTGGTTGTTTGGGTCCCAGTTCAGGCACAGGGTTTGCCAAGGCAGTTCTATTTTTGGAAAGGAACAATAGGGACCACAGCAAATTGTTTGCTAAATGAAGTTCCCAAAACATCCGCAGAGCATCTTCCTGTCAGCTGCCAACCATTGCTGAGGACGTGATGTAATCTCTCCATGGTGTAATTACCTGTGACTATAAAAAGACTTGGGGATTGTGGTAGGAGGCTGGGTGGGTCATTATAGAGCTGGCTGAACCCTGGCGTCATGAAAAGACGTTGAGAAATTGCCCTCTGCTTGCTGATTGTTGTGCCATGATTAGAACACCGCCAGTGTGTGGTATGAGCTTTGCACTGTGACTTCTGAACAAAACAAGCCACAAGTCTACCGGACTGAACACCTCAGTGGCTCTCCTCTGGGTTAAAGCCTCATTAAACACATCCCACCTCACAAAGGTGCCCCACTACCCTGGTCCTTAATTACAAGCTTACAGGTTATCCTTACCCACCTCTTTCTGTAAAAGAGGGTCACAGGGTGCTAATAAAAAAAAAAAAAAAAACTAGGTGAGTGCTCAGTCTTTAATTGTTCTAGGTAGGTTTGTAGATGAATTCTTTCACCACCTCTCACCAACTGGGAGATTCCTTTCTTCCTCGTCACCCCAGCAGCACCTACGAGGGTGTGAGCAGTCCTCCCATTCCAGGTGGCTAATACTGGTGTAGCCAGCTGCCTGGACTGTGGCCAGATCAGGAGTGACCTTGGCCGCCGTGTGTTCAGCTTTGGAGCCTAGAGGAACGGCAGTGTTTAGCGACGACTCTTCCATGGTGCAGTGTGACTGAGAGGGATGCCTGCTCGATCTCCCTGCCCTGTTTACCCAGCTCACCTTAAGCCAGCCTACAGTTTGAACTCTCCACCAAGAGGATGAGTACTGCCTCAGTGCCTCACTGCCTGCATTACCTCAGATAATCTTCCTGACCTCATTGTCGGTAATTCGCTAGAATAGGGAAGACAGTAGATAATCTTACTTCATACGATTGTTGTGAGGATTAAATAAGATAGTACATATGAAGCACTTAGGACATTGACTGGCGTACAGAGAAGTAATTGCCAGGTATGAGGACCAGACTTTAGCACCAGTTGATACCAGTCTGCACTTTTGACACCACAGCTGATTAGCTCTGTTGGAAAGTGCTCCTTGTTTCTTCCATGTCTCTTGGATTCTTTTGGATTCAGTTCAGTGTAGCATTTAGAGTATGTTTAGACACATACGGATGAGTTCTCCCCAGTTCGCGTGCCCTTGATTCTCAAATGCCACCTGTTGGCATCTCACACGTGAAGCCAAGCAGAAAAGAGCAGCGGTGGGCCTTTGCAGTGCTGGGGCTGAGGGTCAGCTGGGTCATCTCACAGTCAGTCCTTCCCTTCAGTGAGGCGGTCTTGTTGGCATCTCAGAGCTGGGATTCCCTCAAAGCTGCTGGTTGTTAGGAATGTCCAGAGGGTTTTTGAAACCTTAACAAAATGAGAATGCCAAAGGTCTGTTCTTTGATTTTTTGGACTGTGCTGGGTCGTCATTGTGGTATGTGGGCTTTGTCTAGTTGTGGCCCACCTTGTTGCTTCTCTTGTTGCAGAGCACAGGCTCTGTAGAGTTCATGGGCTCTCTAGTTGTGGCACTCAGGTTCAGTTGTGGCTTATGGGCTTTAGTTACCCACAGCATGTGGGAATCTTAGTTCCCTGACCAGGGATCGAACCTGTGTCCCTTGAATTACAAGGTGAATTCTCAGCCACTGGACCACCAGGGAAGTCCACCAAGGGTCTGCTCTTTAAAGAGGTATTTCATCAGCACAGTGATGTGAAAGAAGGGTTACATTCTACAGAATTTCTAAACACATCTAGGAGAATACAAGACAGAATTAAAAATTAAGAACTCTCTTCTCGTCTCTCCGTTTTGGTAGTGCTTTTGCCTCCTCCTCTTTTCCTTAGTTGTGTTTGACAACATTCGTTTTTGTAAGAGTCTTTTTCCTACCCAGGTTCACTTGTTTCCCTAGAGACAAGGTTTTCCCCCTATTTTAACTGCTTTAACTTGTTAGCTTTGCCAGTAGCCAAATCTTTTAAAAGTACAACTGTTTAATCATTCAGAATTCTGGGAAGTAGTGCAGAGAAGATAAACAGATTCTCTTCAAGGTTTATTCTTTGCACAGCGTTTTTTCTTTTCAAATTCACAAAAAGTATTTTAGCTGTTTAAGCCAAGGAGGGGGAATGTGTTTCAGGAAGTTATCGCCAAGAACTCCTGCAAGATTATAAAATAATTCTGCTCTGGCCTTTGTTACTCTGAGTAGCTAGCGAGTGACACTTTATATAATACAAATGTCCTGACTGTCAGTTCTTCACATTCAGTAGATACAGGTCTCCCTGAGAGAAGGCGGGACCTGTGTATTGAGTTCCAGCAGCTCAGCCTTGTTGACTCTGGCAGTGAGAGGCTTAAGAGAATGTCCTTGGGATTGTTATGCACCAGACAAGGACAAACGGGGCGTGGGGAGCCGCCTGTCAATATTTGCCAAGCACCTATCTCGACACTTTGAGGTGCCGGGCCAACAGGAGAGGAGCCTTGGATGTTTCTGCTTCCCGGTTGTCCTCGTTACTTTGGAGGCCAGGTTGCAGAGGACCCAATGCAGCCACACTCAGGCTCCTGATGACGATGCATGCTTGCTCCAGATTGCTGACTAATGGCCTGTGAAGTTAGCTGGTGACATCAGTAGATTGTATGGCCCTCTGATTTGTCCCCATCATGCAGTGGAACTTGATCTTAGTTCATGTTCTTTCTTCTTGGCTTTATGGAAGTTTGCACATAAGCTCCTTGAAGGCAGGGACAGTGCCCTTTGTACTTTGTTATAACCAGGCCAGGGATCGTCCCAGGGAGGTGGGGGTGGGAAGGGTCACTCCTGGTAGGCCTGTGCAGGGTCATGGTCCGTCCTGTGTGTGAGGAGAAGCAGGATGAGTCCCTGGCCCTGTGAGCAGCAGCAGCCTAATCAGTGGTTCCCTGTAAGATTTTGCCCATCCTTCTTGGGAGTGGAGAAGGATGTGGAAGTGTCTTCATGCTTTAGAGGGTGAATGTAGTGGATGTTGGGGGGGAGTTTCTGAGAGGAAGGGAGTGGGCTAGGCAAGCTGCCCAGACGAGTTCATCACCCAGTGTGTTAAATTTCAGCCTGAGCGAGAGTCTGTGAACCCAGTGAGGGTTCCCTTGGGTGACGAGGAGGGAGGAGAGGTAGGCTTTCATTACATATGGGGGTGACGTCGTGTGGAGTAATGCATGTGCGAACCGTGCTGGCCCTAAACTTAGCCTGACATTGGAGAGGGAGATGGCAGCTGGATGGGTTTGGCTTCCCTTCCCCGTCCACAGCTCCCTCTACCTCTGTCCTTAAAGTCGAGGCTGAGGGGACTCCTTATTCCCCTTTCTCTGAGCACTAGATCCTTCAAGCCTGTCTTTATACTGTTCTTTCAGTGGCTAGATTTCCTGTAGCTAGAAGCCCGCTGTCTCTCCTCCCTCCCCTTCTCCCTTCACTTCATCCTTTAAGATTCAGTTCAAAGTCAGCTCCTCTGAGACAGCACCCATCTCCTTACTGCTAGAGTGAATAAGGTCTGAGGGAAGGAGAGTTAGGCTACATGTGTATTTGCTGAATGGTATAAGCAGGAGCTCTTGGTCTCAGCCCTTTCTCTTGGGAGGATGTCAGAGAGTTTTCCCTATGAACAGGATTCCAATTCTAAGAGTTTTGACCATCTTTGATTATTTAAGGGTCTGGACAGCTCATTAAGGCTTCTGGGGAATTCCTGCTTTGGGGAACCTGAACCCTTTGTCTGTAGATCACGATACACAAACCCTGTGGACTTGTTCCAGACCCTCACACCCAGGGTTGCCGTGGAACAGATTGGGTTTCGTGTTTTCATAAGCGACATCAACTCATTTAGCAAGTATGTGTTGATGATATAAGGCGAGCCGGGGGTGGGGTAGGGCAGCTGAAGATAGGTAATGCCATGGAGTACTTTCAGGAACTGGGAACCGGACTGGCTCTTGTTGGAAGTTGTCACATGTAGTCGGTCCTCATGGTCAGCCTGTGAGAGGTGGGTGGCTGCAGCCAGGAACAGGACTCTACACCAGGAGGAATGCAGATGGGGCTGTTTAGACTCCGATTTATCCATTGTTTTTTGTTGAGCTCCCACTGAGGGTTGCAATGGTGCTGGCTCCAATTCTGTAAGACACTCCCCGTGGTCGCTATTGCTGCCCTGGAATACCCACAGGCAGGGCTCAGGGCTCAGGTGTGGATGGTTGCGAAAGCCCTCTCTGAGGGAGAGGAGTCTACCTAAGACCTGAGGCAAATAGGGGAGACAGATGGCATAGTCAGGTTAAGAATGCAGTCTCTTGGGCCAGGTGGGCCGGTTGGAACCCTGGTTCTGCCACTCGCGTGTTGTGTAATTTTCAAGACGTTTCCCAGTGTCCCTCAGTCTTGCTACATGTGAAATGACGTACATACCATGTGGGGTTATGGTGTGGCCATCATCACTGTTGTCATGTGATGCCTCAGCCAGCCTTTTGGGGCCACTCTGGGGGGAGGAGAGGTAGAAGGAGAGAGAGTTTCGTGTCTGCTGGGCTCACTGGGCTGTGCCTTCCTTTGGAACTTGCAGTATCACTTCTGTTGAAACTTTGGAAGTCTGGTGTACTCTGTCCCCTAGACTGGTTTGCTGCTTTACCATACTGGTTGAGTGAGTGGTCTCTTCTATTTTGGTGGAGTATGTTTGGAAGCCAAGGTTTCAAAAGAGAAAAGAAATGTAGCCTTAGCCTGAGAGTTCAGAAGTTGGGCTGAACATCACCAAAAGCACAGTTTGGGGGAAGCACCCAGAGGGGTAAGATGCTGCTGGTGGAGGCAGGTAGGTGCTCTTCCTAGCTGAGTTGTCATAGCAGTGGAGGAGGGAGAGGGAGGAGGAATAAGCTTGGTGTTAAAGGTCAAAAGGTTAGAGAAGAAAACAAACACCAGTTAGTTAATGGATTAAGGGTTGAATGAGTCTAAACAAGGAAATGAGGAGGACTGGAAGACAGTGTTGCTTTTGGTACAAGTCCATGGAGAAGATAGGGAGGAGAATGGATTCTTGGCCTGCAGGGACTGGAAGGGACTGGCTGAGTGAGGCCGCCCCTCCAGACTGGTCCCTCATCCTCTGCATCTGCCCAGCCAGCCTGTGGGAGGCCTGCCTGACTTAAAGAATGACTTATTTCAGCCAGTCTGGTGCACTGCATGGGGTCCCACGTCAGGAATTCCATGGGGAAGGTTCCTCATGCTTGAGAAGGGAAGGGAGAAGAGGGGAGGAGCAGCTGGCCACGGGCATGCAAATGTATCCAGGACTGGTCAGCTGGGGTCGGGCCAGTGCCTGGAGCTGTTGGGGTGAGGACTCTCCTGTGATTTGATGTGTGCAAGTACAGAGAACTGTCGTGCCTTCTAGTAGAGATGTGCTTCCAGTTCAGCCACCCGGGATGCAGTTCCTTGACCAGGGATCGAACCCCTGCTGTCTGCAGTGGAGGAGCAGAGTCTTAACCCCTGAATCACCAGGGACGTCCCAGTGTCTCAAATTTCTTATGAGAGACCTTTAGCAGAGGAACCTGTTGTTTACGCTGTTGCTCTCAGCACCTCCTTGTCAGGCACTTGAGAAGCTTTGCGGTCCCTCTTGTTCAGAATTCTGTTACTGGTATCAGGAAGCCCTGGCCCTGCAGGAATAATTAAGATTATGAATGATAGGATTAGGTGAGTTAGTACATGTAAAAGTTCTGAATAAACCATAAAAATCCTTTCCAGTGGAAAGGATTACTGTAATGCTTTTTTTTTCCTTTAGAGAGCATCTCTTCTCTGAATTGCTCGAAGCACTTAGTTAACACTAACTGGTTAATCCTTCATCCATCCCTGGGCAGAAGGCTGGCTTTTAAATAGCCCACTTTGTATAGATCAAACTAAAGTTTCCAACAGAGCCCCAAATCTTAAATCTAAAGCCCAAATGTGTGGCGTCTAAAGTTTGGATCTCCCAAGTGTGAGACTGCCTCACTCCTGGGAATAAAGAAGGTGAGAGAAGAAATTTTTTTTTTAATTTCCACTGACATGGTCATGTCAGACAAGGTGGCTGTAGTCAGGATTTTGAGAAGCCTAGAAATCGTCCTCTTGGAAAGACCCGTATTCCTCTTGGAAAGCCCCAGAGTCCTGTTGGGAGTGAGGGCCTGGCATCAGCTAGGGAAGCAGAAGGGTAACCCTGGCACAAGCTAACCCTGGACACAGTGTTCTCTTTAGGCTGTGGTTGGCGGTACCTGAGGCTCCAGATTCTGCACCATAGTGCCAGACCCCCTGACCCTGGTACACACCCATGGAAACCCACTTGCCACCCCAGCATGTCCCAGGATGTGTCAGGGCACCCACCACTGGTGCCTGTTGGCTTTTGCAGGTCCCATGGCAAGGCCCCAGGGAGGTGGGATCAGGTACCTCCTTGAGTGTCTGGCCTAGGGCAGTTTTCCTGCAGAACAAATACTGCAGCCTCCACTGGGTAGGATGGCATCTGGGCAGATCAGAGTCATGACAGCTCTCTAGTCAGGAAGAGGTCTGGGCTCTTTGACTCACCATTATCCCTTCTGATATCTGGTCTCAGCAGCGTAGAGCTGGCGAAGGGAGGTTTTGTTTTGTTCTCATTGCTAGGTAAGGCCCTCCAGGACCATCCAGATGTTTCTTCCCAAGCTTGTGCTTTCCAGCCTCTGGTCACAGCTTCAAAGGCAGTTTGTGTACTTTCTTGTACAAGGTCTTAAACCTAGAAGCAGGGGAAGACAGGCTGAGTTGGAAAGCTCCTCCTTCCTCCTAGCTAGTGGGCTCCTAGCTTGAAGTTCAGGTTGTTCAACTGTGCCAGCTAAGTGTCACCTGCTTGTGAGAGAAGCAGCCAGCTGACCCTTGTAGATGATATGCACCATTGGGTCTCAAATTTGAGTGTATGTTCGAATCCTGTGGGGGGCCTGGATTGCTAGGCCTCACCTCCAGAGTTTCTGAGTCATCAGGTCTCAGGTGAGGCCTGAGAGTCTGTGTTTCTACTAAGTTCTTACAGACTGCTGCTGATGGTCTGGGGACCACACTCTGAGAACCACCAGTTTGCACTTGGGCTGAAAAAGCCCACTTGACCTTTCCAGAGCAAATTTGATAAGATGTGAACAGAGGGTTGGAGAGGTCACAAACTGCTGGGGATAGAGGAAGGTCAGAAATAGGATGCTGCTGGTGGACCAGCCTAACTTAAAAACTGAGAAGAGGTTAAATGATTAAGGAAGGTGCTGGCTGGGCTCTTACCTTCACCAGTCCAGTTCTGGTCCTTTCCAGCTATCTGACAGAGGGAGGGGCCAGGCCTGGGGAGCCCTAGCAGGATCACTTTGGGCATCTCCTCCCTCCACTTCCTATTCTGCCCTCTTAGGCAGTGGTGAGCTCTGGAAGTTTGTGTTTTAAGTCTTTCCGCAGCTTGAGGTCAATTGCACGGAGAGCAGGGTGCTGAACTGGGGTCCCAGGGATCAGCCTGTGCACCACCTCTAACGAGCAGTAACTGAAGGCCCCTCACTTTGCTCAGGGGCAGGTGCTCTCCAGGGTCCTTTGAGCTTGGATACCTAGCATTCTTTTCTCTTTTCTTGGTTGCGCTGGGTCTTCATTGCTTACGTGTGGGCTTTCTCTGTCTGCACTGAGCCGAGGCTACTCTCTAGTTGCAGCGCGTGGGCTTCTCCCTGTGGTGGCTTCTCTGGTTGCAGAGCATAGGCTCTAAGCACACGGGCTTCAGTAGTTGGAGCGCGTGGATTTAGTTGCTCTGCTGCATGTGGATCTTCATGGACCAGGGATTGAACCTGTTTGGCAGATGGATTCTTACCCACTGTACCACCAGGGAAATCCTACCTGGCATTCTTTAATGCCTTCTCTGATGGCTTCCTCAGCAGGGTCAGGAACTTCTGCTTGCTTGTTAACTTGTTTTTTTTTTTTTCTTCATTCTTTACTTTGTGTGAAAACTTCTGTTGATATTGAACCAGAATCCCATTGAGGGACTGTCTGAAAGTGAAACCAGAGAAGTTTGAAAATTAGAGTAACTTTTACTTTTTAGAGTCTCTGGCCTCTACAGTTACGCTGTCCCATAAAACTATCCACAGAGGGGTGACTTCGCATCACTGTCAGGTGCTGGTCCCGGTACTCCAGAGCATCACACTCATTGGCAGCAGTGTTTCCCGGATGTCTGAGTTCTCATTTCCAGGTGCCCGGAGATGTCGGCGTCCCTTCCCCACTGCCCGGCACAGTGCTCATGGGAGGCCCATGGAAGTGTTAGCTGGTGCATGGAATAGAGGGGTGCACCCACGCGCCTCCTTTCCTTTGATTTCTCCCTTCTTTCTTTGTGTTCACTGCCCTCCTTTGCCCTCCTTTCTCTCCTCCCGCTCTGCTCCTTTACCCACTCTGTCTTCTGGTGCAGTTGGCCGTCCGTGTCTGTGCACCGTGCGTGGAGGGGTTGGGGTGTGCCTGGGGAGTTCCCAGGGGTCCTACCCTAGCCATCTCCGTGAGGAGCACATCCAGGCTCCTTAGTCTTTCCCCTGTTCCCTTCTCTCGTATGCCCACTTTGGGGTAGCTGTGAGTTACAGAATGTTTTCATCATTCTAGGGGAGGTTGCCACTCTTCAGATTAAGTTGGACCCCGTTTGCAGTCTTTATTTCCTGCTCACTGTATTGGCAAGCTGAAGGACTCCTGGCCTGGAGAAAATTAGCATGTCCTGCCTCAGAACCATCGTCTGGCCCATCTCCCCAGCCTCTGTTTTGGCTGGCTGTCACTTAGCCACTCTGATCCTGCCTGGGTGGCTTTTAGGCAGCTCAAGCAGTAACTAGCCTGAGGTCTCCTTGGAAACAGGGGAAGATTGAGGCTGATTTAACTCATTTTAAGTGAAATCACCAGCCTTTTGATGATTCCATTAATTTCCTCCCTTCTGAACACGCTCATGCTAGCAGTAATTGGAAATCCTGACTCTGTTTCTCATTCCCCCCCACTCCTGTGCTTTAATCTGAGGCAGCTGGATACTGCACTCTGCTTTTTCATTTACTGGAAGAGCAGTTTGAGGATGATTTTAATGACCAGCTTTGACGGTACTTCCAGAAGCCGAGACTGTTGCTGCCCTTCAGTTCACACCCACTTGGGGGCCTCTGGCTCACTCACCTTGCTCCTGTGAAACTCGGCTTTGTTCTTGGTATGCAGGTGGGAAGGGGGCCCTGTGAGAAGGGGCCCCAGGGGGAGAGAGCCCTGGGGCTCTCTTGTCCCAGGTAGTGTGTGCAAGCTTTTCATCACTCAACATTTGCAGACCTACGAGGTGTGCCAGGCATGGTCTGGTTACTGAGCGGTTCCCCGCCCCCTCTTCCCTGCCCTGGTGGAAGCACAGAGGCCTGAGCCCGTGAGGTTCCAGCAGAGCTTGTGACTAACCACAGACCTTGGGAATTGTCTCTAAGGCTTTCTCTGTGTGTTTGTATGATAGCGATGCCTGTTTCAGTTTTTACTTTCTTGGCTCTAAAGAGAAATAAATAATATGAACCACCTCCCAAGATCAGAGAAATAATGGTTGCTTGCTGCTGTTGACAGTTGACAAAATGTAAAGCGCTTTCATCAATCCTGGAATTTCTTTTGAAGGAATGATGCTAAAGCTGAAACTCCAGTATTTTGGCCACCTCATGCGAAGAGTTGACTCATTGGAGAAGACTCTGATGTTGGGAGGGATTGAGGGCAGGAGGAGAAGGGGACGACAGAGGATGAGATGGCTGGATGGCATCACTGACTCGATGGATGTGAGTCTGGGTGACCTCCGGGAGCTGGTGATGGACAGGGAGGCCTGGTGTGCTGTGGTTCATGGGGTCGGGAAGAGTCAGACACGACTGAGCGACTGATCTGATCTGATCTGATCTGAAAGCGCTTTCTTGTGTATTGTGTCATACTGGTGTCCTCACAGTGACTTGCCACAGCCAGGAAAGGATAAAGCTGGTTTTGAACCCAGGTCCTCCCATTGCAAGTGAAATACTTTCTGTACTACATTGTATTTATGTGTGTGTTTAACACTGACTTTCCAATGTCATTGTCTTTAGCATATCAACCACTGAAGTGTTAAACTATTATGTATGCACTGAGCCTTCTGCCAGAAGCTGAAGTCCTCATAGTCTAATTGGGGGAAAAGATAAGATAGAATGCATCTTCATTCCCTTGAGTGGTTCAGGTACTGAGTGCTATTAGAAGGAAGAGAATTAAGCCTGACATCATCCAGGAAGGCTTCCAGAGAGCTGAGACTTAACACTGGGCCTGGTGGGAAGGCAGGATCCTAACCAAGGAGAGTTGGAAAGGGGAGTTTGGCATTTGGCCGCCTAAGATTCTGGGATGCAGAAATGGTGATGAGATTTTAGTCCTTCATCAGACTGAGAAAACTATCATCCTCTGGGTGATGCTTTCCCAGCTTCCCTGTGCTTTTAAAATCAGGTTCACACACCCCATGCCCACAAAGAACCATTCAGTTTGTCTGGAGTGCAGCCCAGCAATCTGCATTCTTTAAAAGTTTTTTTAAAATAATATCCAACAATCTCCCCTCTTTTCAATTCTCTTTCCTGAACAGAAGAAAACAAGGGTGCAGGTTTCATTTGTTCCAGAGGCAGAAGCTATTTAACACACTGTTTCAGGTGGTGAGGTTGGCCGCACTTTGAGAAACACTGTACCCTAAGCAAATGCCCTCTCCGCTGCAGGAAGCGTTAGGGGTCAAGAATCTGGGTTTTGACACCGTAGAAGCCCCATGCCTGAGGACTAAGTGTTTAGGATAACTAAGGGGGAAGGGGAGGCATGGTATTAACTGATGTAAGTTTAAGGTGACTCTCATAGCCACTGGGTCAGTCAGGGTGCTCTTTTGAAGGCAGGTAGGTGGTGGGGGCATTGAGGCCGAGGACCTTTAAACAGGTCATACTTGGGAGTTAACTGCATGTGCCTCTGACTCTTAAGAAAAGCATTTTTATAGATGCCGTGTGGTAGCTTAGTTTTCAGGTGGATGTTGAGAGTAGAAGCAGTCAGGGATCAGTCAGTGGATGGGTGGAAGCTGGTCTGGGATTCAGGGTTGTTTACATTGAGAGCCCTGGAAAAAGTAACGCTGTGTCTTCCATAGGAGTTGGCAGTCTTAGTGATTCTTATGATTTTTCTGTCAGTATTTTGGCACCAGATGGGACCTGGGGTGGCTGTGAAGATTAGAAAACTTACCAAGTTACTAAACACCCTGTTAGGAATTAACATGTCTTGGGATTTCCTTGATGGTCCAGTGGTTAAGACTCTGTGCTTCCATTGCAGGGGGCCTGGGTTCCATGTTTGGTTGGGGAGCTAAGATCCCACATGCGTAGGGGTATGGCCCAGAAGAATGGTATGTCTTAGTTTGGAGGTGTTGTAAAATACCTGTAGTAAATGTGTGATATATTTCAACTAATAGCCACTTTAAATCTATTATCCCATTCTTAGTCAATGAAAATTTTCAAATACTAAAAAAATACAGAGACTAATACACCTGGATACTTGCCCCCACATTTCATATTTTGCCTCATGTGCTTCACATGTTTTTCTGCAGAGATATAGCCAATATCCTGAATCAATATGTATCCTTCTAACCATGCCTCTTGTATTTTTACATTCTTACATGTGCATTTACATCTAGTGTTTTAAAGGGCCCTCAGTCTATGGACGGAGAAGGCAATGGCACCCCACTCCAGTACTCTTGCCTGGAAAATCCCATGGACGGAGGAGTCTGGTGGGCTGCAGTCCATGGGGTCGCTAAGAGTTGGACACGACTGAGCGACTTCACTTTCTCTTTTCACTTTCCTGCATTGGAGAAGGAAATGGCAACCCACTCCAGTGTTCTTGCCTGGAGAATCCCGGGGACGGGGGAGCCTGGTGGGCTGCCGTCTATGGGGTCGCACAGAGTCGGACACGACTGAAGTGACTTAGCAGCAGTAGCAGCAGTCTATGGAAGTCGGATTTCATTTATTTTTTTGCATTTTGTATATTACAAGTTTTACATACTTACTCATGTGTTCCTAAGTGATACAAAATATTGTTTTGTGTTTTAAAGTGGGTGTAATCTTCTGTAGCTTCCTTTTTTCACTCTACATTGTTTTTGAGGTTTAGCCATGTTGATAAATTTGTTTTACCTATGGTATATAAATTCCATTTTTAGTTGGAATTCTGGTATACTATTAATATACCAGAATATTTGTAACCACTCTCTCATTAATGGACATATAGGTGACAAGTTTTTCATTGTTAAAAACAATACTGCAAGGAACATCCTTGTACATGTGTCCAAGATTTCTCTGACATACATACCTAGCGATAGAGTTGCTGGATTGTTAGAAGTGTTCACCTTTCTGTGTATTACCAAGTAGCTTTCCAAAGTAGTTGTTTGCGTTTTTACCACTAGCGATGCATATGAAAATTCATAGTTGGTGGCTCAGATGATAAAGAATCCACACGCAATGCGGGAGACCTGGGTTCAGTCCCTGGGTTGTCAAGGGCCACTGGAGGAGGGCATGGCAATCCACTTCAGTATTCTTGTCTGGAGAACCCCATGGACAGAGGAGCCTGGCAGGCTACAGTCCATGAGGTTGCAAAGAGTCAGACACCACTGAGTGACTAAGCACAACACCATATGTTTTGCAGTAGCTAGTATTGTTAGGTACTAATTTTTGCCAATCTGATGGACATAAAATGGAATCTCTTGAGTTTTGTTTTTCTTTGACTATCTTCTAGTTTGCAGATTATTTTAACTTTCTATGGCAGTGGTTCTGAAGGGTCATTGGGGTCTTTTCAGGTGATTGACAAGGTTAAAACCGTCTTCGCATTACTACTAAGATACTGTTTGCCTTTTTTGCACTCATTCTTTCACAGGTGTGTAGTGGAGTTTCAGAGACTACATGATATGTCTTGACACAATCACTGTGATTTTATTATTTTTAAATGAATTTATAAATTAGTAATAAAAACTAGTTTTATTTTCAACAATGGTGTGTGTTTATGGATGTAAGACAGAGACAACTTTGAGGATTCTCAATAATTTTTGGTAGTGTAAGGGGGACTTGAGAACAAAGAGTTTAGAACCACTGCTCCTTTATTCATAAGATTTTCTTTCTGAAATGTGTTTTCTTTGATTTTCTTAAGAAATCCTCTTCAAATTTCATAAAAGATGGGCTCATATTCTCTTCTAGAAGTTTTTTTTTTTTTCAATTTCTTTCTTTATGGCTGCCCTGGGTCTTCCTTGCTGAGCACAGGCCTTCTCTAGTTGCGGCAAGCAGGGGCTCCTGTCTAGTTGCGGTGCACAGGCTTCTCTTGCTGTGGAGCAGGGGCTCTAGGGTGAGGCCTCGGTAGTTGTGGCGCACGGGCTTAGTTGCCCCACAGCATGTGAAATATTCCGGGACCCCAGGGATTAAACTGGCGTCTGCTTCTTTGGCAGGTGGATTCACCACTGGACCACCATGGAAGTCTTTCTTCTAGAAGATTACTAATGTACTTTTGTGGATGCTGTCTGCCGTTTCCCAGGCCCTTCAGCCACTTAATTTTATACCTTCTCAGAACATTTTTAGAGCCTTAGTAGAACATTTTCCATGCCTTTTTTTATAGCAGAATTTTTTGGAGCTTTTTGGGGTGAGGGGAGCAGTGTGGATGGAAGGATAGGCAGGGATTTAGTCACCTTTCCCAGATCCTTTGTTTAAGAGAGGGTCCTAGCATTCTGCAGGTTATTGCCGGGTCTCGTTGAGATGCTGGTGCCCTCTGATTTTGGATCCTTGTGTTCATTAGTTCATCACAACTTGCTGTCCAAGGACCAGAACTCACCAGTGACAGGGATTCTGGAAGCGCCTCCCCTCTAAAGCCCCCATTTTCCACTGGACGTTTGAGTTCCTTTTAGAGAAGGAACCAGGAAGCTCTCTTCTTCCTGGTTGTGTCCGGGCAGGGGGATGGGGGCAGTGTGCAGGCCGGCAGGTGCCAGGTTAACTACAGTTGAGGGCATAAACCCCCTTTAAGGGGGAAAAAAAAAAAGTACTGCTAACATCCAAGGCCTCACCTTTCACTAGACTCTTAACTGCTTTCTCTGTTTCCAGTATATTCCTTACCTCCCTCCCCTCAAATCTGTCTTCTACCCTGCAGGCAGCATAACTCAGAATCTCAGACTTGGCATGATTCTTCTCCCCTTAAAACAAAAACAAACTCAAAGCTTGCTATGAAGCTGCTATTAAGGTCTGTACCCTCACCTGTGCAATCTCTCCAGCCACTTCCCTAACCTATACTGCGTCCGGGAAACGCCACTAGGCATTTATTCCCATGACACACCATCAGATGTGCGCCCTAATGCCTCGCTGATGCTGTTCTCTCCACCTCAGATGCTGCTTTGACTGCCGACCTTTTCAGTAAAGCAACACCATAAATTATATTATTTACCCCTTAGTTATGTTCTAGAAGTGTTTGTATGTGCCCCATGTGTCAGGGGAAAGCTGTTTGACTCTCAGCCAGGCCCCACAAAACTCAAATACAAATTCTAAGAAGATGATCCCTTTCATCTTTCATCCCCACTAACTCAGCCTTTCCAATTAAATGAAGACTTGGAATTGACCTCTTTTTAGTCTTTGTTTCACTTGTGGCTTTTCTGGGGGACAGCTGCTCCATCTCCTTCCCTTCCCGCAAGTTCCTTCCCCATAAATTGTTTACTGCGTTGACTCCTGTCACTTTGCACTCCGGTTCTTTAGTAACCGCAAGCAAAGGGGATTTCTTTTTGTGGTTAAGGAGCTGATGTAGACATCCTAATAAATTGTCTTCCAGCATGTCTTACTTGCAAGGGCGGGAATGTGCTGAACAGACGGATGAAAGCACCTAGTCCCCCACAGTTACTGCTCATTTTGAAAAAAATAATAAACTGACATTTACTTCAAATTGACTAGCATATTTTGAAAGTGATGCATGAGTTGTATGTATGCGATAAAGCTGCCAGCAGAAAGGCACTGCTCAGGGAAGGAATTCTGGGTGGTGTTGTGTTTCCCATTTAGCCACACCCAGACTCCTGCTTCCCCTTCAGCAGCTTAAAAAAGAAAATTTCACAAACTCTGGAAATCTGTTAAAGATGCAGACTAGGTAGATTAACTTCTTTTCTGAAAGAGCTTTGTAGCAGGAATCCACAGGATTCTAGAGAAAGGGGGCTCCCGCATGAACGCCTGCAGGCCTGTGTGCTTGCTGTAGGAGGTTGGGGTGGGGACCTAAGAAGGGGCTGCAAGTCAGAGACTCTGAGCTTGCAGGAGCCTTCTTCACATCATTATTGTGTCTGAAAGACGTGACTTTCTTTGATAGCTTGTTTATGGCCCTTTCATTGGTTCTTGAGAATGGTCACTAGGTAGATTGGGAAAGTAAGAAGCAGAAGAGTACAAGTTATTCTTTGCTCTGTTGCGGATAAGGGCAAAGCTAGGATTGATCTGTTGCACGCTGCCTCCTGGTTCATGCAAACAGGCCATATGGGCATGAATTCTCAAGTTCAGGGAAAAGGGGCTTATGCCAAAGTGAGGTCTGAACACACAGTTGCTGGTTACTGGGTATGAATACGTTAGGCCTTTATACGGACATGGACCTGAGTGGTTTCCTTTGCGGGTGATGCTTTTCTTTCTTCTTATTTGAAAAGTACTGCTAATGTTGCTGTACTGTTTGATTAGTGGTAGTTATAAAGATGATGAGGAGTAGTTAGGTAAGCCTTGCAGATCAAGCAAAATGATATGAATTTTTTCCTCCTAACCCAGTTTGTTCGTGTGCCCTTCCCTGAAATGCAGACATTCTGGAATATGTGAGAAAATAATCCTTATGATCAAATATAATGTATAAAATACAAAACATACCGACTGCCCCATTAAAAAAAAGAAGAACAAGAATGCGATTATTGCAAAAGGATTTTACCATCCTCCAAAGGAAGTGGCAACCCATTCCAGTATTCTTGCTGGGAAAATTCCATGGACAGAGGAGCCCAGCAGGCTGTAGTCCATGGGGTTGCAAGGAGTCAGACACAACTTAATGACTAAGCAACTCCTCCAAAGGAGTTACCATAGTTGTTTTGTGTGGTGCAGCTTGTGGGATCTCAGTTCCCTGACTGGGGATCAAACCTGAGCCCTGTCAGTGAAAGCACCCAGTCCTAACCACTGGACTGCCAGAGAATTCCCTGTGCAGTTGCTTTTAAGTGGAAGTATCTCTGGTGGGTGTGAAATATTGCATTAGCACCCAGCTTGACGGGGTCACATCTGCTGTTGAAGGAGTCCAGGAAGAGGAGGAGATGAGGAGCTTCCATGGCACCTTGGTAGAATGAAATGAGGCATTAGGTAGGGCCACCAGCTCTGAGAACTCTTGCGCTCTATGCCTGGCCTTGAGGATTTGCCTCTTCCGCCCCCACCCCACCCCCTGCCCCCTGGCTTGTCTCTCCTGCTCCTGCACAGCAGGCTTCTTTGCCAAGGATGAAGAGCTTGGATGTCAAATTCTTTCTCTCTGCCCTTGGCAAGGCAGGGTGTTATATTTGTTTTTTAAAGAAGCCTTTTTGCACTTGGGGAATTTTTTTCTTTTCTCTTATGGGAAGTTGCTTCATCATTTCCCAAAAATATACCGCACCTCTTGTTTAAACAGGGTGCCCTTGAAGAGCTTTGGAGCCTGAAGCGGGATGGGGGTGTTGTGAAATCTTTTGTTTGATGCTTTGATGAGAGCTGGAATGCTCGCTGTCTGCAGGCAAAAGTGTCAGGATTTGCCAGGACTGGGTCCAGGAGTTGGGTGTTGAGGGGGATAGACTCCCTGAGATGCAAGAACTGGGGTCTTTTTAAGCATTTAAACAGTCCATGTTGTAAGAGGTGTCAGCCCTCCTGGGCACAGACTCTTATCACGTTTTTGTCCAGTGCCTTCAGTGTGCCCAGGCTGGTGAACGTGGATTCACTGTTCTTTTGAGATGCTCATGGTACCCTGGAGAGGCAAGACCAACTATGCTTAGCAACGGTGAACAAAACGGTAGTAAGTGTGGGCAAATTGTGAAGTCGTGGGCACTTCATTTCAGAGAAAGGGAATTCCTACAGAAGAGAGCACTGAGGCCAGGCCTTGCACTGTCGTGGGGAGGGGGGGTGTTAAGCTGATGTCCGGTGAGAAAGGACGTTTGAGAGAGGAAGGAGGAGCTGAGAAGAGCCAGCAGGCTGACCTGAGGCCACGAACGTGGGTGAGTAAGCCCAATGGTGGGGGTAGCCTAGCAGGACTTGACATTGGAGAAACAGGACAGACCAAATAGTGGAGAGCCTAGCACATCCAGGAGAAACATTTAGACTTACAGAAAGAAATGGGCAGCCTTTCTCAGATTCTGAGAAGAGAGCAGCAGCATTAGGAAAAATGTGGCTTTGGGGAATATTAGCTGACCAGAGTAAGCTAGAATATGCCTTCAGGTGGGCAGGAGGAGAACCCCAGCTCTGTCCACCACTCTTGGGAGGAAGTCGTACTTGGGTCCTTGGAGAGAGGGATGGCCTGGTACACGGCTTCTGTCTTGGGTGAGCGTGGTCGCACAGTGCCCGTGGCCTGTGGCCGCCTGCAGCTTCCCCTGGCAGGGTACAGCAACTTAGGCCACGAGGTTGGTGCTGTCTGGGTAGGAGCAGGTGTTAGGTGCCAGCTCGAGCTAAGCTTTGACCAGGGCCCCTGTGGAGGTGCTATGCCCAGGTGGGCCCAGTGGAGCCAGGCACGAGGTGCGGTGGGTTCCATGCTGCTCGTTTTAGGTTGGGATTGACCAGGGATGATTGCTCAGATCCAGACAACATGGGTCACCTTGTGCCTCATCAGGAGTTGGGGTGCAGTGTGCAGAATCCTTGCCCATGCGGAGTTCTGTGCCCTCGACCCATGCCCTCCACCCCTTCACAATTGTAAATAAGGAGTTCGGGTAGCTTTGGACTATAAATAATACCCAAGAGGATCAGTCAGAAAGTATTCTTCTTAATAGACTACTAGTAGCTACTGTTTATAGAAACTGAAAATTGAGAAAATAAATTATTGTTGAGGGAGATTGCGTCACTGGGGACAAACACATCATCACAAGATCTATTAAGTTCCAGTAGAAAGAGGGAAGACTAAATGATTGCCAAAGGAAGTACTGCCCAGTTTACCTAAGTCAGGAACATAGTGACAGTTTCCATACCAGCACCTGGGCCTGGGCGGGGCCTGCCCCTCCCAGCTAACCCACCCCAAGCTCCCTGGGATGGACCCAGAGCATGTCCAGGGCAGGCATCAGGTTTGGAACCCTGGGAAGTGAGCGGCTCCTCTTTGGGGATCATCCCAGCCCGTTGCTAGGGCAGGGTGTAGGCCAGCAGAGGCTCAGCTGCCACTGGGGATATGGGCCCTGGTGCAGGAGAGGGACGAGGGCTTTGCTTGAAGCCTCAAGACTTTAGCTTTGACATCATGTTGCTGCTTTTAAAGACCAGTACTTTTTCCTTTTTTTTTTTTTTTTTGTGAAAACTAAGGCCCCAGAGACTCTGTTCAGATTGCTGCTGCTGCCAAGTCACTTCAGTTGTGTCCGACTCTGTGCGACCCCATAGATGGCAGCCCACCAGGCTCTGCCGTCCCTGGGATTCTCCAGGCAAGAACACTAGAGTGGGTTCCCATTGCCTTCTCCATTGTGTGAAAGTGAAAAGTGAAAGTGAAGTCGCTCAGTCATGTCCGACTCTTAGCGACCCCATGGACTGCAGCCTACCAGCCTCCTCCATTCATGGAATTTTCTAGGCAAGATACTGGGGTGGCTTGCCATTGCCTTCTCCAGCTGTTCAGATTCAGTTCAGTTCAGTTCAGTCGCTCAGTCGTTCCGACTCTTCGCTACCCCATGAATCGCAGCATGCCAAGCCTCCCTGTCCATCACCAACTCCCAGAGTTCACCCAGACTCACGTCCATCGAGTCAAAGATGCCATCCAGCCATCTCATCCTCTGTCATCCCCTTCTCCTCCTGCCCCCAATCCCTCCCAGCATCAGCGTCTTTTCCAATGAGTCAACTCTTTGCATGAGGTGGCCAAACTACTGGAGTTTCAGCTTCAGCATCATTCCCTCCAAAGAAATCCCAGGGCTGTTCAGATTGCTGGTAGATAAATGCTAAAACCATTCTGAGTAATTGCTTTTTTTTTTTTTTTAAACAATTGAGTAGTCCACAAAACAAGATTTGACTGTAATGGGCCAGCCCACATTTGCAGAAGGCCCAGCTGTCTTTGGGCTTCCCAGGTGGCACTAGTGGTAAAGAACCCTCTCCTGCTAATGCAGGAGACCTAAGAGACGTGGGTTTGACCCCTGGGTTGGTAAGATGCCCTGGAGGAGGGCATGGCAGCCCATTCCAGTGTTCTTGCCTGGAGAATCCCATGGACAGAGGAGCCTGGTGGGCTGCAGTCCATAGGGTTGCAAAGAGTCAGACACAACTGAAGCAACTTAACACATACACACAGCTCTCTTTTTTTTTGTTGTGTTTTTTTAATGCTTCATTTTTAATGCATTCATAAAAATTAATAAATAAATTTTATTTATTTATTAATTTTAATTATTTTACTTTATAATATTGTATTGGTTTTGCCATACATTGACACGAATCCGCCACGGATGTATACATGTTCCTCATCCTGAACCCCCCTCCCACCTCCCTCCCTCTGGGTCATCTCAGTGTACCAGCCCCAAGCACCCTGTATCATGCATCAAACCTGGACTGGTGATTCCTTTCACATATGATATTATACATGTTTCAGTGCCATTCTCCCAAATCATCCCACCCTCACCCTCTCCCACAGAGCCCAAAAGACTGTTTTATACATCTGTGTCTCTTTTGCTGTCTTGCACACAGAGTTATCGTTACCATCTTTCTAAATTCCGTATATATGCATTAGTATACTGTATTGGTGTTTTTCTTTCTGGCTTACTTCACTCTGTATAATAGACTCCAGTTTCATCCACCTCATTAGAACTGATTCAAATGTATTCTTTTTAATGGCTGAGTAATACTCCATTGTGTATATGTACCACAGCTTTCTTATCCATTCATCTGCTGATAGACATCTAGGTTGCTTCCATGTCCTGGCTATTGTAAACAGTGCTGCGATGAACATTGGGGTACACGTGTCTCTTTCAATTCTGGTTTCCTTGGTGTGTATGCCCAGCAGTAGGATTGCTGGGTTATATGGCAGTTCTATTTCCAGTTTATTAAGGAATCTCCACACTGTTCTCCATAGTGGCTGTACTAGTTTGTATTCCCACCAACAGTGTAAGTAAGAGGGTTCCCTTTTCTCCACACCCTCTCCAGCATTTATTGCTTGTCGACTTTTGGATAGCAGTCATTCTGACTGGTGTGAAATGGTATCTCATTGTGGTTTTGATTTACATTTCTCTGATAATGAGTAATGTTGAGCATCTTTTCTTACATGTGTTAGCTGTCTGTATGTCTTCTTTGGAGAAATGTCTGTTTAGTTCTTTGGCCCACCTTTTGATTGGGTCATTTATTTTTCTGGAATTGAGCTGCAAGAGTTGCTTGTATATTTGTGAGATTAATTCTTTGTCTGTTGCTTCATTTGCTGTTATTTTCTCCCATTCTGAAGACTGTCTTTTCATCTTGCTTATAGTTGCCTTTGTTGTGCAGAAGCTTTTAATTTTAATTAGGCCCCGTTTGTTTATTTTTGCTTTTATTTCCAATATTCTGGGAGGTGGGTCATAGAGGATCCTGCTGTGATTTATGTCAGAGAGTGTTGTGCCTATATTTTCCTCTAGGAGTTTTATAGTTTCTGGTCTTAAGTTTAGATCTTTAATCCATTTTGAGTTTATTTTTGTGTATGGTGTTAGAAAGTGTTCTAGTTTCATTCTTTTACAAGTGTTTGACCAGTTTTCCCAGCACCACTTGTTAAAGAGATTGTCATTTCTCCATTGTATATTCTTGCCTCCTTTGTCAAAGATAAGGTGTCCATAGGTGCATGGATTTATCTCTGGGCTTTCTGTTTTGTTCCATTGATCTATATTTCTGTCTTTGTGCCAGTACCATACTGTCTTGATGACCGTGGCTTTGTAGTAGAGCCTGAAGTCAAGCAGGTTGATTCCTCCAGTTCCATTCTTCTTTCTCAAGATTGGTTTGGCTGTTCGAGGTTTTTTGTATTTTCATACAAATTGTGAAATTATTTGTTCTAGTTCTCTGAAAAATACTGTTGGTAGCTTGATAAGGATTGCACTGAATCTATAGATTGCTTTGAGTAGTATACTCATTTTCACTATATTGATTCTTCCGATCCATGAACACGGTATATCTCTCCATCTATTTGTGTCCTCTTTGATTTCTTTCACCCTTGTTTTATAGTTTTCTATATATAGGTCTTTTGTTTCTTTAGATAGATATATTCCTAAGTGTTTTATTCTTTTCGTTGCAATGGTGAATGGAATTGTTTCCTTAATCTCTCTTTCTGTTTTCTCATTGTTAGTGTATAGGAATGCAAGGTATTTCTGTGACACACACAGCTCTCTTTGCTCTTTATTATCTCTGTTCCTCAGAGAAGTGAGGCTGGCTGGGAAAATTGAGAGGATTGTGTGAGAGAAAGCAGCAGGCCCATGGTTCAGAATCAGTTGCTCTGCAACTTCTCTGCCATCTTAGAGTGTATGGTTTCATTTGGTTTTGCACATGGGCTGCAAGTACAAATAGACTAGCCCCAGAGGATTGCCCACCCACTCCTGTAGAGTCTATGAAGCACGTGGATTCTCTTTCCTGTAGGCCTAGTTACTCCCAGCAGCTGGGGGTGAGGTGGGGAGGGAGAGACTGTTGTTCTGCTCACATTATTCCACTGTGAGAAGTACCTGCGAAGACTCAGGATCGCTACTTGCACATGTAACAAGCCTTGTCCATCAACAAGGCAGAGAGAATCGGAAACCCAGGACGAGTAACAGGCCTGTGGCATGTTCTGACTAGCTTGGCTTCCCTTGGTGCCATGCAAACCTATGCACCCTGGCTGCAGTCCTGGCTTCTTTGTGAAGTGCAGGTATGTGTGTGTTGCTAAGTGCCAGTGATCCTTAGACACATTCCTCATTCGTATTCGGGCCTTTGGGGCTAGGGTGTAAGGGGCAAAGGAGTGCAAATCGGATACCTTGTGAGGTGGTTCTGAAACAGTGCTGAGCAGTCAGCTTTTAAAAGTTTGTCTTAGAAATGACCTGTACTTTGGTACATTGTAAATTGACACCCTAGTTGCCTTTTGGGTAACGAGTTTGGACTTTGGTGCAGCAGCTGAGAAGGAAACCTCATGGGCGGTGGGTCTGGGGTGTGGCTGCCTGCCAGCCTGCAGCACGCTCTGAGCAGCCTCACGGACTCCATCTGTGCAGCCGTGTATATTGCAGCAGTAACTTGGATTTGGGGCCCTTTATTCTTTACGGATGAGTTGAAAATGGGAAAATGACATTGCTGATGGTAGTTATAAGAAGGGCAGGTCTTCTAAAGCTGATAATAATTGAGGAGAAGATTTTGAAGCTCAGCACGCCAAGAGCCAGGGATCATTAGTGTCAGTTGAGCATTTGCAGACTCTTAAGTAAATGGCCCTCCTCAGTGATGAAGAGGAAGAACATAGTTAAAGAATAGTGTAAAAAAAAAACAAACCTGAGTTATGCTGTCCAGGAGTATAAAAGCCAAAGCATAATTAGGCATTTTACCATCTTGTTTGGCTTCCTGAGAGCCCATCTTCCTTATAATATATAAACCTATCATTTGATTTCAGGGGGCTCTCTCTGGAGAAATGGAAAGACTATAACCAGGTTCCCCTGTGATCAAGAATTGTGCAGAAACAAAACCCTGTTTATAAGGGTGCAAGGCCCTTCTGGGGCTGAATCTGTCCCTTGGAATACAGTCCATATTGACCTACTCTCAAGGCCTTTCCCCTGGCGGTTTACTCATTTGTATGCTGATGTCTGTCATCTTTTTTCTATTTAGATACTTTTAACCTATGATTTTAAGCTGTCAGATGGGCTGCGTTTATTTAAAAGGCTAGGCTGCTCAAACACTGCTGATTTTCTCTTAACTGGAAAAGTCCCAGGTTTGGGGAGGTAAGAGAAAATCAAGCACCAAAAATAAACTAGAAACTCGTGCCTGGACTGTGAACTCTTTTGTATACTCCAGTCTCAGTCCTTGACTTTGTGAGTATAGAGTTTTATTATATGTGTGCTTTAAACAACTAAGTTTTTAAGCAAAAACCACTGACATCCCACACCAGGGTACCATTATAATGGAAAGAGAAAAATCTTTAATTATAGCAGCGTTGTAGCCTTCTCCCATGCCTGGCTAGCCAAGGCATGGAGTTGATAAGCATACAGTGTCTTTCATACTTGCCATTACAACATGTTAATTAAGAGAATTCAGCTGTGGCACCAGCTGGGGATGTCTGGCTTTGTGGAAGATTGCAATTAGATGCTTTATTTTCTATTTTCTTTTTCCCCTTTCAACTTTGGTGGAATGCCTTTGAGTGGGGGCTTTTAGTCTCAGCAGTATAAATACTTTAATGTGCCTAATTATGTAATCATACACTTACACTCCTCTGTGTACACACACACTGTTTTATGGATTTTTATCCCCTTTTCCAGTACATGGGGCATCTCGCCTGCTTTTTGGTTTGGTTGGTATTCTGTGCCGTGGGCAGGAAGACGAGGAGGGACAGAGACAGTTTGGGGTTTTCCTCCGATTGTGATCTGCCCCTCTGCTCCTTGCCCCCGCCCCCACTCTCCTTTATCTCTCAAATAATTAGCATCTCAATAGTTTCCTAGCAAAGTCAAGGTAATTTAAATGAAATTGGACTTTATAATACTATATCTTTCTGTGAACTTGCAAGTGCAGTCTTTCAAAGTGTATAGTTTTATTTTTCTCAGTCCTCAATTCCAGGCAGGCCTAAGGCATGAGCCTGGACATGAGAGCTCAGGCACAATGGAACCCATTGATTTCTGGCATTCAACTTGTGCGGAGAGGTCCTGTGACCCCAGCTGTTAGACCGGGATCTGGGAGCAGCTGTTTTCCGAGATTCAGTCCTCCAGGGATGGGCCATCTGCTGCTGTGTGAGAGAACCCTGGGAACGAAATAGACCGCAGGATATCTCCGTACTCCTTTTCTCTGCTCCAGTCCCTGAAGTTTTCCCTGGGCCCCCTCACCTCGACACACTTTTTATGCCCTTGTCTCCCCGTTGCATGCTCTTCCCCCTCCTTTATGCAAGTCACAGTCCCTTCGTCACGGTCTTTCATCCCATGTCACAGTCCTGTTTACCTCTAGATTTGGAGTTCTGGTATCATTTCTTTCTTTGTTTCTAATCTCTTCCCCTGTTGAATTAACCCTTCTTCAGAACCTCCTAATGTAGCCCAGATTGATTTCTAACATGTGTCTCCTGTGGTTATTAGATCATAAGCTCCCAGAAGGTAGGGTCTGTATCTTTGTCACCTTCCCAACCCTCCTTCCCCATTGCCTGCCACAGTGCTGTAGTGCTTAGTAAAAACCTGTTGAAAGAACGGATGGATACATGCAATCCTTAGGTGAACTCTGGGAGATAGAGTAGTTGTTACTATTATTATAACCTACTTGGGGCTCCTCATCTGTACCCCCAAAGAGTGTGACGTCTCTTCAGGGACAGTGGAAGTCGCTCAGTTGTGTCTGCCTCTTTGTGACCCCGTGGACTGTAGCCGGCCAGGCTTCTCTGTCCATGGAATTCTCCAGGCCAGAATACTGGAGTGGGCAGCCATTCCCTTCTCCAGGGGATCTTCCCAACCCAGGGGTCGAACCCAGGTCTCCCACATTGCAGGTGGACTGTTTGCTGTCCGAGTCACCAGGGATGTATTATTTACTCTCGAAGTTCTATCACCAACCTGGCACACTGGTCGGGGCTCATAGATATGAATTTGTTATATTGAGAAAGCATTCCTAATAGAATGAAATCCAGAGGGAATAAGAATCAAGGTTTGCAAGTGTTTTTTAACTCTCTTCTGGGTGAAAGTCATTAAACCATTCTTTGGAAGACAAAAGATTAAAGGATATTTTCTGTTCACCTGTGTGATGTTTGGACACAGGTATCTTCTGACGCACAGATGATTGAGGCTGCAACAGGCAGTGTCTTCTGACCAGGAATCTTGACTGGTCAGTCACAAGTGGCTTACCAGGCGCAGGGGCGCAAAGACCTGAGAGAGGCAGGGGAGGCAATAGGAAGGTGGGCCTCAGATGGACAAATAAAAAGCATGGTTGAGACTCTGTCCCTGAAGCTCACTAATCTGTTTTGCGTTTGCTTTGTTTAATGATCAAGGGATCTTGACAGTCTGTCACAGCCAGGCTAATAAATACTCAGGCTAAAATCAAAGGGGAAGCAGGTCCCAGACATGTGAGAAAGCGCTTGAGGGCAGGGGCCCTGCCATGGACCTCACAGCAGGTCTGATGTGAGTGAATTCACAGGAGGTGAGAGAGACTCTGGCCTTCCCTGCTGCCTGGGACAAGGAAAGGGATCTGCCAGGAGTCCTCTGGCTCTGTCTGGCCCAGAACTTTAGAAAGACTCACAAGCTGAAAGTTCAGTTCCGTTCAGTTGCTCAGTCGTGTCTGACTCTTTGCGATCCCATAAACTGCAGCACCCCGGCTTCCCTATCCATCACCAACTCCCGGAGCTTGCTCAAACTCATGTCAATTGAGTTGGTGATGCCTTCCAACCATCTTATCCTCTGTCGTCCTCTTCTCTTCCTGCCTTGAATCTTTCTCAGCATCAGGGTCTTTTCCAATGAGTCAGTTTTTTGCATCAGGTGGCCAAAGTATTGGAGTTTCAGCTTCAGCATCCATCAGTCCTTTCAATGAATATTCAAGACTGATTGCCTTTAGGATTGACTGGGAGTAGAGAAGAATAAAACTCCTCTGGGGAGACTTCTCACCACCCTTGATCAGCTGATGATAGCAGAGGGTGGGAAGTTCCCTTTCTAGGAAGTGCAGAGGAAACCAAGAAGGCCGGACAAGCTCCTTTTCCTGTGGTGGCTGTATGGACAGTGTGGTTAAACTGATGAGGCATTTAAAGAAGAGACTCTCCTTCCTTATGAGATGGAGGAAGACTCTCCAGATGAATAGATTTTATAACTTTTGACTCCGTCTTCCCATGGCCCATCGGTCACAGTGTTCCTCATTTTTGTTGGCTCAGAGGTGATTAAGGCAGTGACCCCTGGCCCTTGCCACTTCATTCCCCGTGCCACACACCCCATCCTCCAAAGAACCGCCTTGTCTTTTCCCTTTTATATCTCCTAGTCTTGTGGTAGGATCAGGCCTGACACAAACCCCCACGGAACGTGCCGGGCTCACTTTATGGCCGGCCTTCGACCTGTAGTCTTATTTGTACCTTGTCTGTCACAGCAAGATCCAGTCACATCTGTTTCTTCAGAAAAGATTATTCAGACCTTTACCCCCAAAAACACTGGGTGAGTGTTTTTCCAAGAAGTGTGGCGCTTGCTAGTTATAGGTCACCTCCATCGCTGATTTCTGCCCCCTCAGCTCATTTCTCCTGCCCTCTGTGGCTAGAGTTCACCAGTTGCTTCCTTTCGTTCTCTGCAGGTGTGTGGGCCTGGGCGAGCAGCAGTGGCTTGTTGAGCACCCAGCATAATAAGCAAGGTGCTGTCTGACTCCCTGTTTGGAGGCATGCAGCAGAGGCTGTTTATTCTGGGCCTTGGCAGAGCTGCCCTGGTGATCCTCTGTATTCTAGACAGCAGGCAGAAGGGCACCCCTTTATCTAAATGTAGCTCACACTCCCGTTCTGCACTTGGTGGCGGACTTCCTGTCATGTATCCCTCTTGGAAGGTGGGTGTTCCCAAGCCGAAAATGCCCCCATGCCCTCTCCCACTTGGAGCTTTGGGATCCGTGCTCCTTAAATAGCTCCATTGTTTTTAATGCTCAGAGATTACTAAAGGAAACTGTCTTGCCTTTTCCCCTCAGCTCTCTGGAAAAATGTGGCCCCATTTGATACATGAGCTGAGTTCTCTGGGTACAAGTAAACTCACCAGTCCACATTCTTCTCCAAACAGGAATTACTGCAACTTTTCGTCAGATGGACCCCACCCCCATGGTACACTTTTGTAGGTCTTGGGGTAACTTTTTTGGTGGCATATGTAGTCAAGGAGCTGGAGAAAGGCATGCTAGAGTTTGAATTCAGACTCTCCTACCAGGTAGATTTGTAATCTCAGGCCACTACTAAATTGCTCAGAGCATCACTTTCTTCATCTGAACACTTTCCACATAGGATGGAAAAGTTAAAAATAGAATGGTAACTTTAAATTGCCTATCATAGCACCTGGTGATAAATGTTAATTCTCTTCATCACTTCTACCCTGTTGGACAGCAGAGATCTTTAAATTTGTTTTAAATTTAAATTTGTGTTTCTCGAGAGCCTACTGTGTGTGCCTGACACCAGACTTGGCATAAGGTATTTCCATCAGATGGTAGACTGGGAATGAAACCACAACTCTGAGTCCAGCCCTGTCGTAAACTCCCAGCCACACTCTGAAGTCAGTTATCACTCGCTCATCAGTTCTCCTTCTGAGGTTGGTCAGTGCCTTAAGCAGCTGACTGCGGCCTTCCTGCAGAGGACCAGCCTCCATCCTCCTAGAGGTGGGGAATTCTGAGGGCAAGAGCAGACACATGGGCAGCTTCTTCAATGATAGGATAAAGGAGATGAGACCAGGAAGTAGCAATTGCTGATGAGAAAAAATAAACATCTATTTTCTCTTAACCCTTTACTGCTCTCGGGAACGTAGTGTCATTTGTTAATGCACATGGAATGGCCTGTCCCCTTAGCCCTGCTGGGTGGAGGCGGTGGAAAATTGTGGGTGCTGCTCTCTTAAGTCACTGCGGTGGGTGGGAGGATTTTTGATACTGTGGGGCCCAGGCCTGGAGCAGCAGCGGGAGAAGGGTCCTCCTGCCTGCTCGTCTTCTCAGTTGTACAGTAGGGGTGGGGTGAGGGTGTAGCCCCAGGTGGCCGCGTGTCTCTCAAGCCCTGAGCTGTGAGAAAAGGGGTGAAAGGGTAACAGGCCATATGGAGGCCATTAATCTTCCCTGGTGGCTCAGAGGGTAAAGTGTCTGCCTGCAGTGCTAGAGACCTGGGTTCGATTCCCAGGTCAGGAAGATGCCCCAGAGAAGGCAATGGCAACCCACTCCAGTACTCTTGCCTGGAAAATTCCACGGACAGAAGAGCCTGGTAGGCTACGGTCCATGGGATCACAAAGAGTCGCATGTGACTGAGCATCTTCACTTCTCTGTCAGCCAAGAACAGCTCAGGCTCTGCTGAGAACACACTGGGGCAGGGGGCTGGCATATTACTGAGCTGGAGGAGGGGACAGCAGGCAAGCCAGAGTGCTCATCCTACTCCTCTCACTGCCTATCCCTCTCCAGACATCGAGAAATTTCTGAAGCAATCCTTTTTATTTGCTGGAGACTTTGCCCTACCCTATTCCAAAAACCACAGGTAAGAAATTAGTTTACATTCATACAAATCAGTTTACATTTACAAATCACATTTATAATGTGAATAATAAATGTAAAGAATTTAAAGAAAGTGCCTACTATGTGCCAGGCATGATGCAAGACACTTTCAGGTACACAGTTTCATCCGTCCCCTTAAGCACTTCATGAAGGTGAGTATTGGCTGGTAGCAAGTAAGGCTCAGGAGAGCGCAGGCCCCCAGGTCAAACCCTGATTCACCATCAGACCACGCTGTGACCCTGCATGGCCCGCTTCTGGTGGCTGGGAGTGTATTTTCACGGGGAGATGGCAGTTTAGAGAACATGAGATGTCCCATGCCAAGGGAGTCTCCCTGCTAGAAACCACGCAGCTCAGATTAGGATGGAGCCCAAGGTCTTTTAACTGAGATCACACACGTGGTCTCAGGGCTTAACGAAGCACAGGTTCTTGATGTCTGATTGTAGAAAGAATTCAGTGAGAGACAGAGTGATAGGTAAGAAGTAGATTTATTTACAGAGAAACACAGTCCACAGACAAGAGTGTGGGCCATCTCAGAAAGCAAGACTCCGAAATGTGGCCTGGTTATTTAGTATGGATTGGCTGATTTCACAGGCTAATAAGTGGGAGGGTTATTTCAACTGTTGTGGGGAAGAGGGCAGGGATTTCCAGGAGCTGAGCCACCACCCACTTTTCAGCTTTCTATGGTTGGCCTCAGAGCTGTCATGGCCCTGGCCGGTGTGTCATTTAGCTAATGCGTTACAGTGAGCGTATAAAGAGGCTCAGAATCTCCTGGAAGTTTCATCTTCCACCATCTTGGGCCTTGTTAGTTCTAACCAGTTTTTTGTTGTGTCCTATGACTATGTCATTCTGCCTGCCCACTTCCCTCCTGTTTCAGCTGTTATCCGTTCCTGATTCATCTCAAATCAGAAACCATGTGATCCTTTGCATTTAAAAAGACAGTGCCTTGAAAGGTGGGCAAAATTTTGTAGGTGAAGTCAGTTTCTTCCAGTTTCTGTACCGAGATCTGGGAATACAAGAAGCAGAACAAATGCTTGCCCTATAGCTTGGGTATGTGGGTGGGTTAGTGGAGAGGTGGGATGGACCGACCTGTGAGAAAATAATTGCAGAGACAACAGTACAGCCAGTGCTTTATGGGGAGGCAGGAAGATGTTTGGAGAAAAGAGGAGGGTGATAGAGCTGCTGTTTATTGACTGCTTGGTGTGTGAGAGGCATGATTGTGATGAATCTGCACAGTGCCCATGAGGTACACACCTTTACTGTCCCCTTCTTACAGGTGAGGGAACTGGGAAATAGGAAGACCTGCCCAAGCCCACTCAGTGGGAAGCTGTCCTAGCTCACCCGGCTGCTAGGCTGGGGGTAGGCTCTGCCCCGTGCTGCTTAGTTCTCTTTGGGACGGTGTCCTGGGGCAGGCGACCTGGGAGCTGAGTCTTTACAGTTGGGTGGGGTTCCAGCTGACCCTGTGTACTTTCAGGTCAGGGTTTCCAGGCCAAGGAGCAGCACTTCTTTCAGAATGACTTTGATGGCCGCTCTCAGATGACAGGAGTTTTCATGTTTGGGGCAAGGTGCCATAAAGAAAATGTTTTTCCTTCTTGTTGGCTCTGACCTGCTGGCTGGCATGTCCCCTCTCCTGTGAGGTGAGGGGAGTGAAAGATGCAGGCCTGAAACAGGAGGGACAGCCTCTGAAGCTGGACCTGCTTGTGAGCCTCAGTCCCCTGGAGTGGGGCTTGGGCCGGGCCCCTGCGAGAGGGCAGCCTGAGCCATGGTGGCTTCTGCTGCTCACCCCTCCTTGCTCTGGGACCACACCCTGGGAAAGGCTAGAGCGCCCACAGCTGACCCTCCCCCATGTTTGGGAAGTTCTCATGAGAAAAGGGATCCTGGCTGGACAATGGGCTTCCTGTCTGACCGCTGGGAAGGTTTGTCTCAGAGGAGAGGAAGGTTGCAAAAGGCATGAGAAATCGTCTCTTCCCTCTCTCTGCATGCTGCCTGTTTTAGACTGGTGACTGTTTGACTAGGGGATCAGGAAGGCAGAGGGGGGGGGGGGGTGGAAAGCGATGGACAGAAGTAGACTCTGGTTCTCTCTGGAGCAGCCAACCTCCTCTGGCCTGGTTCTCTGCCCCCGCCGTGCGCCCAAGGTGGGACTCTGCCCTGACATGGCTGCAGGCGCTTCTGCACAGATAGGACGCTTCTCACACACGGCGCCGCAGGACTAACAGGGGAGGAATCTCAGGGGGTGATGAGGCTGGCCATCCACCCAACTTGAGGCAGGTTTGCAAGTGGCAGACAAGACCTCAAAGGCCTTCTGGTTCAGCGCCTGCATGTATGGAAATTGAGACCAGGAGAGACCAGTGTCCACAGGCAGCACGCAGATCGCCTTTGTCACTGGACTCCCCTCCTTGTGGCTCACTTTCTCAGGTGGGCTGTGAGAGGAGAAGCTGGACACAGAACCCTTGTTACTGCCCAGTGCCATGGAGTGGAAGCCATCCTTCCTGGGTTCAGATCTTTACTCACTGGGTGACCGTGACCAAGTTTTTTAACCTCTCTCACTCCATCCATTTGCTCATCTGTATAATGTTATAATAATATGTTTCTTACAGGGTTTTTGTGAAATTTGAAAGTGTTAAGACATGTAAAGTGCTTAGACTGATACTTGGCATATAGTAGGTGGTCAGTGAATAGGAGGAGCCTGGTAGGCTACAGTCCATGGGATGGTGAAGAGTTGGACACAATTGAGTGACTTCACTTTTCACTTTAATGCATTGGAGAAGGAAATGGCACTCCAGTGTTCTTGCCTGGAGAATCCCAGGGACAGGAGCCTGGTGGGCTGTTGTCTATGGGGTTGCACAGAGTCGGACATGACTGACATGACTTAGCAGCAGCAGCAGTGAATGGGAGCTGTTATTACTGAGATTTCTAAGGGAGGCCTTAGAAGAAACCTTTATACCACAGTGAGATGTGGTAACCCAACCACTACCCCCACCCCCACCCCAGCCCCTTGCATTTGTCTGTAATACCCAGTTCCAACTTCCTTGAGAGGCTTTCTTAAGGAGAATCACCTCCCCGTTGAGCTAGCGAGCTCACGCCTTTCCCAGAGCAGTGAGATGTTCCCGAGGTCCAGGCCTAGTCCATCGGGGGATGGACTGGTACTCTCGCCTGCTCTGCAGGTCTGTCCGGACTTCTCGGTCAAGCCTGCAGCTCAGGAGCCAAGCGCCTGTTGAGTCATTTAGAGATGAGTTGCTTGGAGGAAATTACTCAACTCAGCTAAGGCTCATTGTTTTTAATCGGTAAAATGGAAAAAAATATTAAGCCTCATTGTTTTTAATCTGTAAAATGGAAAAAAAATATAGTACCTGCTTTGTGTAAAGAGAGAGTTCAGAAGATTGCCTGGCACAGGTAATAATGCTTTTTGCAGTAATTATTATTTTCCTAGTCTTACGTCCAAAAAGAAATTTGCACATTTGAATACCTTTCCCCACTCCCACCCCCCATTTTTGCCTTGCTTTCTCTCTGGCTTTCTCTATTCCTAACAAAGCCTTGAGGGCTAGAAATAGAAATTAAACCTTCATGTATTGAGAAAGGGTTTTGAAAGCAAGCATGTAAACAGTGCTTTAAAGAACAACCTGAAGGGACCCTGAGTGCTCCACGGCGTCCTCACCTGCTGTTCACCCTTCTGTCTCACACCTGCTGGTGTGGTCTGAACCCTCCCTTCTGTTCTCAGACCCCCATCATCTGTGCCATCAGTACAACGGCCACTAGCCTCGAGTGACTGTTGAGAACTTGAAATGAGATTTGTCTGACCTGAAATGTGCCATAATTGTAGAAAAGAATATTATCAAATATCTCATTAATAAATTTTTATATTATGTGTTGAGATATCAAAAGTATATTTTGCATATATTGGTTAAATATTTCATTAAGATTAATGTGACTAAGAAAAATCTAAAACCACCTCTGTGGCCGCATCATATTTCTGGGGGACAGTATTGTGCTCAGTGTTTCCTTCCCATCCATCCCTTCCTCCCCTTTCTATTTTTTTGCACCTGCTTCTCTTTGCCTGGGCCCTCACCTTCCTCTGGTTGCCAGCAGTTCTCAGATGAACAGAAAAGATGTCCCTGCTCAGAGGGACACCCAGGGCCAATAGAAGAGCTCAGCTTTGAGCACTTGGCTTCTTTCATTTACATGAGAGTTAGCCCTGCATGTCTGTGTCCTGTTGACTGTAATCTTTCTGAGGGTTTGGTCCTGTCATGTTAAGCTCTGTGGCCCTGCTAGAGCATGTTAGGAGGAGGGGCACTCTGATTGTTTGATGGAGTTACAGCCACGGAGGGACACGTGTGATACCGCCTCTGCTGTGTCCCTTGGTGACCACAGCTGCTGTGTTGATGTGCTGGGTTTGGGGGAACCACTTTGTCCTCCTCTGAATTCCTAGGAAAGTTTTCTCTGGCCATCCGTTCTTTCAGCACCTTCACTAAGCACCTGTTTCTCTGTGCCCATTGTGTTATAAATGCAACTACACTGGTTTTAGTGTACAACGACATTATTTCAAACCTGCAAGTGAACATTAACACAGTTTCTTAAGCCCAGGCACTTAAAGTCACAAAAGAATCAGACACGACTGAAGCAACTTGGCATGCACGCATGAAGTGAGGGAGTTGGTGGGGGGTGTTGTTTTGTGTTTTGTTGGGGTGTAGTTGCTTTACAATGTTGTGTTTCTGCTGTACAGTGAAGCGAATCAACTATATGTATACATATATCCCCTGTTTTTTTTAATTTCCTTCCCATTTAGGTCACTACAGAGCATTGAGTAGAGTTCCCTGTGCTATGCAGCGGGTTCTCTTTATCTATTTTATACATATTTATGGGAGTTTTCTTGATGACTGACATCAGACGGAAGTCTCTTCTGTTGAGTCTTTTTAACTGTACTAGGTATTTGCATTCTGCTTCCCTTCCTCAAGCTGATCTTCACCATCCCTGTCCTCCACACCTCATTTTAAAAGGGGCTCTTGGAAGGAAAGTTAGGACCAACCTAGATAGCATATTCAAAAGCAGAGACATTACTTTGCCAACAAAGGTCCGGCTAGTCAAGGCTATGGTCTTTCCTGTGGTCACATATGGATGTGAGAGTTGGACTGTGAAGAAGGCTGAGCGCCGAAGAATTGATGCTTTTGAACTGTGATGTTGGAGAAGACTCTTGAGAGTCCCTTGGACTGCAAGGAGATCCAATCAGTCCATTCTGAAGGAGATCAGCCCTGGGATTTCTTTGGAAGGAATGATGCTAAAGCTGAAACTCCAGTACTTTGGCCACCTCATGTGAAGAGTTGACTCATTGGAGAAGACTCTGATGCTGGGAGGGATTGGGGGCAGGAGGAGAAGGGAACAACAGAGGATGAGATGGCTGGATGGCATCACTGACTCGATGGAAGTGAGTCTGAGTGACGTCCAGGAGTTGGTGATGGACAGGGAGGCCTGGCGTGCTGCGATTCATGGGATCGCAAAGATTGGGACACAACTGAGCTACTGAACTGAACATTGTGTTAAACTTGACACTTTGACTCCAAGGCCATTCCTGGAGCTTGTTTTGATTCATTTGTTATGGAATCTTAGAATTTGTTTTGTCTCTGATTCATCTCTTCCTCTTAAAAGTCTGGTCCCCAGAACAGCAGAAGAAAATCACATTATCTGAGGGCTGATTGGGGATTCTTATTGGTTTCTGCTCTTGGTTTAGGCTCAGGGGTGGGAGTACCAGCCAGATCATTCTGCCTCCCCTTCGTCTGCTCCCTCCCCATTTGGTCTGATGTCTCTGCTTCATGACAGCTGTGCCCTGGGCACTCCACAGGCCCCCTAAAGAATTACCTCACTGATTTCTGTGCTCATGGGAGGCCAAAAAAAGTGGCTGTAAGAGATAATGGGAAGTAGAGAAGGAAGCTAAAGAGAGCTAATTGATTTTTTTTTTTTCTGTAAAATTTCCATCTTCTGACTTTCTCCCTCTTCTTTTTAAAGTTATGCAGCTTTGCCAAATCATATGAGTTCATTGTCTTCTTGGGGCTAAGAACAGATCTTGAAACTCCCTCTGCGGACCTGGGGTTGTCAGAGAGAGCAAGCCTCATGCACAGATTAAGTCAGCCTCTTGCCCAGAACGGTGGCTCCCAGAAGCCATCGAGTGATTTATTTGCTCCTCCTCATGTTCTTCCCGGTCCTTTGATGCCCAGGCGTCCCTGAGGGTCCTCTCCCAACTCCTGCTCCCTGCCAAGGCGCTCCCACTCTGCTTTCTGATTGGGCAGGAGGGCTGTATTTTTTTCCTTATGTTCTTGGCATCTTAAAACAATCCTGCCTTTTTCTGATTTTTCCTTCTGAGACCTCCTTATTTCTTTCTTTGACTTGGGGCGGTCCCTTCATGATGCTGAGGCTGCTCTGCCCTAGTTTGTCTCTTTTGTATGATCCTCATAGAACGTTTTAATCCAGTTTATTCCCCGTGCAAGGATGGCTGTACTGCTGACCTTCTCCAAAGGTTTTCTCCTCCTCTCTCCGACTTACATCAAAGTCAGCTCTTCTTGTGATTTCACCCATTGAATATGGTATGAACACCTCCTATTGCAGCCAGGGCCCCTCTGCAAAATGGTTTCTTCACAATATTATTACTTCTACTATTACCATTATTTTATTTATTTATTAATTTGGACAAATTTTCTCATGCAGTCAAGCTAACCTAGGCTACCTGATGTTCTCTGGGCTTAATCTACACTTTGCTACTTTGGAGCATTCGATTCAAACCGCCACCTCCTTTCCTGCTGAAATCAAGCCCCAATGAAAATGCCGCTTCCTCCAGTAGCCATTCCTGGCCTTCCCCACACAAGGTTGATGTCTCCTGCTCTGAACTGCCCCTCTTGTAGCACTGATCTCATTCTTCAACATGTATAGGGTAAAATCTGTGTGGAGTATCTCTGGGAAGAAGCAATGAGTGACTGGGAAAGAGGGCTTACTTTTCTATGTTCACCCTCTTACTTTTTAAATTTTTTTCTAGGCATATATTTCCTATAATTTTCTTTTCCCCTCCGAAGGTATTATTTACATAACAAAGACCCAGACTGTAAAACTTGAGAAGAAAATATTGGAGAGTATGTTTAGAAGAGTTTCCTAAAATGTGTCACGACATAAAACTCAGAAGCCATGAAAAAAGAAGCTTTTAAAATACACGTGTGGACTTACTTGTCATACCCCTGTTTGGCTACAAGTACCCGGAGTGCTTGGGCCTCCCTGGTGGCTCAGTGGTAAAGACTCCGCCTGCAGTGCAGGAGACACAGGCTTGGTCCCTGGGTTGGGAAGATCCTCTGGAGGAGGGCATGGCAGCCCACTCCAGTATTCTCACTTGAAGAATCCCATGGACAGAGGAGCCAGGTGGGCTACAGTCCATGGGGTCACAGAAGACAGATACGACTGAGCAGCTGAGCACACATGCGCCTGCAGTGCGTATCTTTTTATCCTTTTTCAGAGCAGAGCACAGTGATCCCTGCCCAGTCATCAGTAAATATTAGTGAACCGAAATGAATTGTAAGTAGTGTCTTTGTAGACCTCACTTTTGGTACTGATACAGTGAGTGCCGGGTGATGTCCAAGGCCCTCTCAGGGGTTCCATGACGATGTGGGCTTTTTGGACAGAAGTGCCTGGCAGAGCCAGAATGACTTGAAAATCAGCAGCCCTTCCCCTGGGACTGTCCTCCCCCGCACACTGGACCTGTGTGAGTCCTACTTGCTTTTGGGAGCTGCTGTCAGATGCTCAGCATTAATTACGCTGAGGAAATGAACCAATTAGACACAATCTGGAGAGAGCCAGGCGATCTCTGGCAGGCTTGTTGCCCTGAACAAAAGAGGGAGAGTGTACAAGGTAAAGTGGTTTGCTGAGCTTCCTTTGGCAATCCAGCTGGCCAGCTCTTTGAGCACCTTGGCCAGAGTTTAGAGAGGCACCAGGAGAGGTGTGATGCCTGTGTCTCCCTCCTGTTCTAGCCTTTGGGCGAGCTGGGTGGCGTGGGAAGAGTCTAGAGATGACGGTGTGTCCTTAAAGGGCGCTGAGTGGGCTTATTTGGGTTCATCTACTAGTTTCAAAGAGGATGTTCAGACTTCTCTGATACCTGTGGGCCTACCTCATAATTTTAATAGGTTAAGTAATGGAGTCTTTTCTCTGAATCTGAGTGTTAAGTAGCCTGAGGGCAGGGAACCATCATCTCTTTTTTTACTTCATATCCCCCGCTCTCCTGGTTGTCAGTCATCTTACATAAGAGCAGTTTGCAGGCTGAAGGGAAGTGGTATTTATTTGGTGAGAGTGGTGGGCAGTCCCATGTAGGGAGAGTACCTTATCTCAGACAGTCAGAAACTTGGTCTATTAGAGGAAGTGAAAAGCAGAAGCCCAGCAGTTCCTATTTTCATATTGATGTCCTGGTGATATCTTGATGGGGACAGGGTATCTGTCAGCAAAATCTAAAGTTCTTTGGAGACTTTCATCTTTCCTGCATTAGTAAGGCTTGGGGTAAGCTGAAGTTTGTGGGTGTCTGGCCACCTGCCAGCATATCTTCTTCGAAACAATGATCCCTGAGTGCCCCTGTTGTCCCCTTCCTATTTTTGCAAGGCACACCCCTTGATCTATTGCCTGGGGACTTGGGTTCTGCAGTGTCCATCCAGGCGCTTCATGTCCTCCCCAGGCCTTGAAATTGGAGGCTGCCTTCTCCCTGGGCCGCTCCAGGGAGCTTGTTACCGCAGCTTGTCTCCATCCCAGTTCCCCCGGCACTTAGGTACCATTTGCTATTTTCCTTGTTCAGAGGGGAGGTAACCTTGACATACATAGTTCTTAAAGGCCCACTCACTCCTGGGGTGGAAGCAGTGTCTGCTGGTGGGAAGAGCACAGGTTTTGAATCAGGAGACCCAGCTCTGTTCCCCAGTCTGCCCTTGACTCTCTCTCTGCCTTACACTTGGCTCAGAGTCATTTAACTTTTGTGGACCAGCATCCTCATCGTCAAAGGGGAGGCATGATAACTACCTCCACAGAGATGAATGAAGGTGCTTTTAAAACTGAGCAGACCTACCTCAATGAAAAATACAGGCTTGACTGTAGGATGGAGTCGAGTGACGCCAGTGACCTTGCAGTTCAGGGAATGTGTGGTGCCGGGGGCTTGGGAAGCCTCCCAGGAAACGCATCAGAAGCCAAGAAGGCGCATTTTATCACACAAAGGAGTCCTTTCTGATCCTGATCTGGAAACAAAACTAACATTTCCCCCATGCAGGTTACTGGTGTTTTACCACCTGTCACTTGGTTTCATTGTGTTCCAGTAGGTTTTATTAAAACCGTATTACACACTAGGTCTCTGTGAATCTGGCTTGGTCAGAGTCTACTGTTGAGTGAAGGATGTGGTTCTCTGCAGGCAGTAGGGAGGGGGAGGGCAGGGGGGCATGGTGTTGGCAGCCTGGCTTCCCCTGTTGCCAGGGCGCCTCCTTATGTCTTTGGCAACCTGAGCTTCCAGTGTTCCGCAGCAGCCTTTCCAAGGGGCTTGCGCTCTGCTCCTGAGGTGTTTCCTACGGAGGCCTTCAGCACTGCCCCTCTCCGTGTTGCCAAGGGCACTCCCGCTGGAAAACCTCATCAAGGTACCTCCTCTCTCTCCATCTCTGCAGTGTGTTCCCTGCCGCCGGAGCCAGAGAATGGTGGCTACATCTGCCACCCCCGGCCCTGCAGAGACCCCCTGAACTCCGGCAGCGTCATTGAGTACCTGTGTGCCGAAGGCTACATGTTGAAGGGCGACTACAAATACCTGACGTGTAAGAATGGCGAGTGGAAACCAGCCATGGAGATCAGCTGCCGTCTCAACGAGGGTCAGTTTGGCAGGCGAGAGTGGGGTACTTGCTGCCGGGCTCCTGCTTCTCTTCCAGTTCCCGGGAAGTGGCGCACACTCGCTCCAGAGGGCCCTGTGCTGTGGGGGCAGTGTGGCCCCTCTGGCGCCCTGCAGCCTCCCCTCCTTTGGGGTTCATGTCTCGGTTAGACATTTGGATTGCTGATGCGTGTCCCACGGCGTTTCAGCTGAGCCACTGAGGCGTCTGCTGTGCGATGCAAAGTTCCTTGATGCTCTAGCCCAGGGCTGGTGACCTCTGGCTGTGTTCTGCTAACACGGGCACAATGCAGGCACCTTCTGTAGTGTCTCTGGTATATTTTTTTTTCCCTGAGTGGAAGGGCGCTGTTTTGTTACGGAGCCGCAGTCCAGCTGGACAGAAGCTTGCTCCCCCTCAGCCTCCTCCTGTCGTACATGACATGAGGTCTAGCCTCCTGAGGAAAGTGTGTGGCATGCAGCCATCTCTGGGCTTTTCACTCCAGTTTCAGGACCATGACACCCTGGAGAAGGGTGGGGACCAGCTTTAGATATACAGCTAAAGATGCAGGACCTTAGAGAGTTATTACAGCCCTGTTTTTATAAACTTTCCTGCCACATGGGCAGAACTTTAGATGGTAGAAAGATGTATGCATTTGAATGGTTCATGTCTTTGAACCTGCTGTTGAGGACAGGATCAGCTTGGGTTTATAAAGGTAAGGTCTCTAGGAGTAAGTGAATTTAGGTGTTAGATGGTCCTCAGCGGTCCAAGGTGAAGGGAATTTTAGTTTCAGGAACAGAATAGGGAAATGTCCTTTTTCCTTGACATAAAAGCCGTTTGGCTCTGCACCGTTGCTCCAAAAGTGACCCTGCCATACCTAGCATGTCTCACTGGGGACCATGCAGGGGGCCTTTGAAGGTCAGCCATGAGGCTCACGTTCCATGTGTCTGATGATGGCTTGTTTCCGTAGACAAAGACACCCACACGTCGCTCGGGGTCCCCACGCTGTCCATCGTGGCTTCCACTGCCAGCTCCGTGGCGCTCATTCTCCTCCTCGTGGTGCTGTTTGTGCTGCTGCAGCCAAAGCTGAAGTCTTTCCATCACAGCCGGTGAGCCCAATGGCGGTGGCAGCAGGCGTCACTGCTGGGGGCTGGCCCTGGACTGGCAGAGGGGTGCTGGTGGGCTTGCTGGCCTCTGCTGGTCCGTGTGTGCCCAGGGAGAGGGGAGGGCCCTGCGTGTATCAAACTTCCAAGTGTACCAGGCAGTGTGCTCTTGCTTCACATCCATCATCGTAATCCTCACAGGATAATTGCAGATTAGGAAACTGAGGCCCAGAGAGGTAAAAGTCAGAGAGGGTCATCCCTCTAGGTCAGGGGACTCCCCCTGCCCGCCCCCCATCTCTGGGCCACAGTGTTAGGTCAGTGGCAGTGTTAGAGTAGAGACGAGGTGCACAGTAAAAGTAATGCACGTGAATCTGCCCCAAACCACCCCCTGACACACCTCTGTCTGTGGAAAATTATCTTCCACGACATCAGTTTCTGGTGCCAAAAAGGTTGGATGCCACTGCTCTAGGTGACGACAGAGCTGAGATTTAAACCCCAGTCTCCCACTCGAGTGCCGTTTTATTTCCTCTGTCCGTGGTTCTCACGTGTGATCCCGGCAGCAGCAGCATCACCTGGGAACCTGTTAGGAATGCAGATTTCCAGGCCCCACCCAGACTGACGAAATGAGAGGCTCTGCCTTCCATCAGCAGTCCAAGCGATTCTGGGGCAGGCTAATGTTGCAAGCCGCTGCCCTGTCTCCCAGGTCCCCACTCCTGGATGCACAGGGAGGCTCCAGTGGGGAACTAAACACAGGCGCCAGCACCTGGGCCTCCATCCCCAGATTTATTTGGTTTGGGGTGGGAGCCTGTGTATAAAAGTGATCCAGAAAAAAGGTATTTGCACGGCTAAATCTCCCAAACATAATGTCGAGTGAAATACAAAACCAGACACACCTATTCTCACACAGACACACACATTTATTATCTATCTCATTCATAAAAGGTCACAAAATCTGAAAACTAAACAATGTTGAAGAATTCATGCTTAGGCATTAAAGTTACTAAAATAAAAGTCAAAGGAATGATTTTAATGTAAGTTAGGATAGTGGTTACCTTTGGTGGTGAGGTGATAGGAATGGTCGTGGGTTGCTGGGGCTTGGGTGCTGGCAGGGTTCAATTTCTTGACCCAGACAGAGGTTATACACTGGAATTATTGTTGTTTAGTCACTCAGTCATGACTGACTCTTTGCAACCTCCTGGACCACCAGGCTCCTCTGTCCATGGGATTTTCCAGGCAAGATGACTGGAGTGATTTACCATTTCCCCCTCCAGGGGATCTTCCTGACCCAGGGATCACATCTGCTTCTCTGCATCTTCTACACTGCAAGCAGATTCTTTACTGCCGAGCCAGTAGCGAAGCCCATACGCTAGTATTACCTTTGGAATAAATCAGCTATATGTTTTTCTGTGTTTGTCTGACATTTGTGTTATAATCCACAGGTTTTTTTAAGTTTACAAAATTAAATAAATAAAAGGCAAGTAAAGTGACTTGAGTCAAGAGAATTCTTTCTTCAGTTTTCGAGTCCAGTGTGTCCCATTTCAAGATCACGGTGTTTCTTTTCTTTCTCCTCGTTTTAAAAGGACCTTTATGGAGATGTAATTTGCTTCCCTGGTGGCTCAGCAGTGAAGAATCCACCTGCCAATGCAGGAGACGCAGATTCAGTCCATGGGTTGAGACGATCCTGGAGGGGAAATGGCAAACCAGTCCAGTGTTGTTGCCTGGGAAATCCCATGGACAGAGGAGCCTGGTGGGCTCCAGTCCACGGGGTTGCAAAAGGGTCAGGGCCGACTTAGCAACTAAACGATGAGTGTACATGCCACACCACGTGCCCGCTAGAAGTGTACAGGCAGGGTATGTTCACAAGCACGTGCAGCCACCGCTCTTCCACTTTCCTGGCTTAGCTGTGCTGAGCCTGTGGCTTTATTTCTGAGTCTCGAGGTTCCTAGTTTTTGCACAGGACCAGAAGGCCAGGTGTCTGTATACCCAGAGGCTAGTAACATAGTCTCTGGAAGCAGGTGGAATGGGTGCACATCCTAGTTTCCTCCCTTACCAGCTGTGTGCCTGGGCAGGTTACTTAGCTCCTCGGAGCCTCATCTGCATTCTTGGTGAAGGACTCAGGTGAGGATGCAGTGGGGTGAAGTGTATAAAGCCCTAGCGCCGTACCTGGTACATAGTAAGCCCTCAGAAAAGGTTGGTATTGTTGGTATTCTGATACCCACTTGTGTGCATATTCTGATTCTTCCTTTGTCCTTTCCTTCTCCGGATGCAGACGTGACCAGGGGGTGTCTGGGGACCAGGTCTCCATCATGGTGGACGGAGTCCAGGTTGCGCTCCCGTCGTACGAGGAGGCTGTATACGGCAGTTCCGGTCACTGCGTGCCGCCAGCAGACCCCAGAGTGCAGATTGTGTTGTCAGAAGGGTCTGGGCCCAGTGGGAGGAGCGGGCCCAGGGAGCCGCACCCGCAGGACCAGGGGGCCTGTTCTTCTGCAGGCAGCGAGGAAGAGGCCCCGGGCCAGTCTGGACTGTGTGAAGCCTGGGGCTCTCGGGGCTCAGAGACTGTGATGGTGCACCAGGCAACCACCTCTTCCTGGGTGGCCGGCTCAGGGAACAGCCGAGCGGCACACAAAGAAGCCCCGGATTCAGAGAACAGTGACATACAGAGCCTTGCATCAGAGGACTACACAGACGGTAGGTGGTCTGTGCAGTGCCCAGGGCCCTTGCTGGGAGTGAGGAAGGGCAGTGAGCCTTTCTAATCACTGGTGTGCCTGGGGCAAAGAAGGATAGTACCTAGGGGATTATCGTACAAAATAGGATTTTACCCTAGGTGAGCCTTTGGTCTCTGTATTGGGAGACTTTTTGCTATTGTCTGAGAGTCTTAATAGGTTTGGAGTCTCTGAAACTATTCATGGTCTCAGGGAAATGCTAAATCAAAGGGTAGACAGCCAGTTGGAGGTGGAAGTGGGGCCTTTCCTGCCTGAAAGGACATGAATGACAAGGAGGTGCGGGGTCTTAGAAAAACTGGAGCCTGTATCTCTCCCAGAGCATTCTGCTGCTTTGTTCTAACCAGGAGCATGTCAGCTACTGTGCTGTTTGGTTTTCTTGCACTGCCTCAGGTCAGACCTCACGGTGATCCTGAGAAGTAGGTGTTGTTACCAACACCAATTTACAGACAGGGAAGCTGAGGCTCCAAGAGGGTAAGTCTTGGTGAATAGCTGAGTTGGGATTTGAAGCCAGATGGATCTGCTCCCAAGCCTGTATCATAATCCATGGTGCCATACTGCCTCCCAGGTAACTCCGGGGCCTTGTGGTAAAGTCGTCAGAGGATGAGATTGCTCCCTCCTGACACCTCTGCCTTTACTGGAGCCTGGAGCGTCAAACACTGGGATTGACTCTTGTCACTTTAAAAACCATCTTTACATGAAATCCCACTGTGTTTCAGGATGCAAAATAAACCTAGATGTTTCCCTTTAGAAAGTCAGGACTTCCATGCTTACCAGTCCCGTTCCCCGCCCCCACCACTGCCCCCTGACCCCTCTGCCAAAAGTGCTTTAGAGCTCTCTCCTTCCTGCGAGTCCTGGCCACAGTTAGTGTATAAGGTTCAGAATATCTGAAAGCCAAGAAGTTGGAAATTTTTAAGTGCAGATCAGGTTTAGGGTTTCCTCAGTATCACCAGTATGCCTCCTGTTTTCTTGGTGGGATGTAGAGCTACAAAGGGGCCATTAAATACTTGGGCCAGATTTAAAGTTGGAAGCCAGTGGCCCCCAGGGCAGCCAGCTGTACATGCTGTGTGTCTGCATGTACTGACGTAGACCTCAGCCCTTGTCCTTCCTAAAGAGCCCTGGGGTGCCAGCTCTTCTCCCTTCTCCTTGTCCCCTGGCTTTGTTCCACGTGTTGAACAAGCATTGTTCAGACAGAGCCCATCTTGTGCCTGGTGTTGGATTAGATTTCAGGTGTGATGGAAAGAACCACAAAGCATGCTGTCTGCATGCATGGACTGTCAGTCAGTTGGGAAGATGGAGCATATACCTGAGAGTTAGAGAAAAAAGGGAACCAAATGGTAGGGTCCATGTCAGAATGTTGTTGTTCGGTTGCTGTCGTGTCCGACACTTTGCCACCCCATGGACTACAGCACGCCAGAGTCCTCTGTCTTCCATATTTCCCAGAGTTTGTTCAAATTCATGTCAGTTGAATTAGGTATGTCAGAATGAGGGGTGCGCAAAACCAGACACAGAGGTTATTGAGTTGGTTGCAGGCTAAGCCCAAGTTATCTGGGGCAGACAGACAGTTGTGCAGGAAGTCAGGCCCTTCAGGTATCAGTCTAACCCAGGTGACGTGTGAGATCACTTGAGACCCAGAGAAGGGGATTGATTTACTCAGAATCACACAGCTGAAGGATGGCTTTAAGAAGGAGGTGAGACTTACCAGGGCTCAGTAGCCTCATAAGATGAGAATAAGGGTAGAAAGAGAAGCAGCTAAACCATCAGCATCAAAGCAGAGAAGAGGGTGCAGGGTGGCAGGGCCAGAAAGTGTTTGAATACTGGACTGACTGTTCAGGTTTTCTCACACAGACGGAGAGATGAGCAGGGAAGGCCTGGAGAAGGGGTGAGGGGTTTAGACTAGCTAGAAGTGTGCGAGGGGCCCGCGCAGTGGGGCGAGCTGTGCTGCCGTCACGCACACGGGTGACCACTCTGCTTTCTGTCTTCCTCTGCCCGCAGATATCCCACTGTTGAAAGAAGCATGAGGGCTGCCACGGGCTTCTCTCTTCTCTGCCCTTCCTCCTCTCCCTGTGGGTTTGAGCACCACGTCCTCCAGCCGCCCTGCCCGGAGACCTGAGCTGCCCACCTGTATGTCTATATCTCCGCACCTCTGAGGCCCCACAGGCCCACTTCACTGGAAACTCCAGGAAGAGTCTCACCATCTGCCTGCTGGACAGCTGGAGGAGCTGGCTCCCTGCGCAGCCCAGCCTTTCCGCCTGTGTCAGGGATGTTATCTGAACGTGCTGGGTTGACCCCTTCCCTCCCCGGAGCCCTCCGGTCCCCTCCAGCCAGCTCTTGGGTGGCAGCCCCCTGGCTCCCGTGGCCCGAGCGCGCTGTGTTTACTTGTGCCTTCCTCCCACCCCGTCCGGTTTCCCTGTCACGCGGGCTGGTTGCTGTCCTCCAAGCCTTCACGGCTGTGCTGCTGCCCCCCAGGGGGGCCAGGCCTGGGTCTGGCCCATTTGCTTTGGAGGCTGGCACCACTGCCCTTAGCAGGAGCAGATCCCAAAGTGACTTCAGGTGGGGCCAGAGTGTGGGGCCCTGGGCCTGCTGTTGGCTTCATCCTCGACTGAGGACGAAGGCTGTGAAAAGTCACCCCGCAGCCATCCTCATGCCCAGCTGTCTAGCTCAGAGGTGGCGGCTCCTGGCCCTGGTGAGTTTCTGAGAAGCGTCCAGAAGATCCCAAGGGAGGGGAGGAAGGTGGCTGTTAATGATTTGTCTTCCTAATATGCAAGTCCTCACTTCCTATTTCCAGCATCTGGCCTTCCTGGCCTTGGTTTTTTTTTTTTCCTCTTTCCCTGGAGCCTAAGGGGAAGGTGCCTGCTGCCTCCTGGGTGTGACGCCACGCAGCCCTGGCTTCCTTGCCGGCCAAGGCCGTCCGCGTCCCCCATGGGACGTGAGAGTTCTGAGATGCTGTGGGATGCCCCACTGGTCACTGGCAGTTGGGGGCCAGTGGCCTCGTCCTGGGTTCGTGGTGATGGAAGGGGGCCTGCGGGGCACCGACCGAGCCCCCAGACGGCTGCAGGCAGCTCCGGCCCGGTCCTGAGGGTCCTCATCACCGCAGTCACGTGCCTTAGTAACTGTGCCCGGGAAGCATGCTGCCGCTTGCTCGCTGCTGCTTCTCCTCCTCCTCCCACCCTCCCCTGCTGCCTTCCACTCGTCACAGCTGACAGACGACCCCCCTAGAGACATCAGCACACACCCCCACCCGCCGCGTGCGCTTGCTGGTGGGGACGGTTTGGGAGTAGCCTGGCTCCAGGGCCCTGGTGTGGAAGGAGTGGCCAGGGCCCTCGCTGGGGCCGCTCCCTTGGCCGGGCTGCTGCCTCTTCACGAGATGTGGCATTAGGGAGTGCTTGTTGTTGCTTTTGTTCCTGAAGCGCTGCCCCTCTGCTCCCCACTGAGCCTGAAAATTCTCTAGCCCAGGGCGTTTTCAGTTCCTGACCTAACAGGGTAGCTCCGGTGGCCTTCTCTCAGCCTCCTGCCCCCTCGCTCAACACTCGCACTTTATTCCCACTCATCCTGGCCTCTCTCACCCATGTAGTCTTCCTTCCTCTCAGGTAAGGGCAGTGCCTGCCGAGCGTTTCTCTCTCTCTCCTTCCCACCTGGCACCCACAGCCCTGGCCCTCGAGGAGGAGGTGCCTGAGGGAAAGTGCAGAACGGAGCAGGCCTGCCCTTGGCCTCCAAAGAGGCTGTGTCCAGAGATGCGCCTGCCAGCTGTGGCTGGCCCGGGGCCCATCTGGAGGGCAGGGTCCCCACAACCCCAGTCACTTCAGCGCACACAGGTTCTGCTCCACCCGTGGTACCCTCGTCTTCCTCCAGAAGGGAACAAGGCCCGGTGCGGGGGTGGGCTGGGGGGGCCTCCAGAGTCTCACTGCTGAGCCCGCAGCTTTCGTTTCCCCATCTTCCAGCACCTGAACGCGTGTCTAGAATATTTTTTTAAACAGGGCTCTTACCCTTTTTTTATATAAGTACTCTGGGGGTTTTCCCCATGAGATTGCACTTTTTGTTTGCGGTTTATCCAGCCACAGAGATGATCCGCCTGCCGCTTGAAAAAAATGAAAAAGCCTGCCTTCTGAACCCTTCTTTCACCTTGCCGGCCCACCCTGGGGGATCACAAGCCCAGACTTGCCACCTGGGAGGAAGGAGAGAAAAGTTGGGAGTCTCCCCTCCCCTGCTCCCCGTCCCTGGCTTTGATGAAGCCTGCCTCCTGGAGGCCCCTGGCATGTGGGTACAGAGCCAGCCTCACCTCCCTGCTTACCCGCCGCGATGGCTTCCCGCAGTTAGTTCTCGTCTCCCACATCAGCCATGAACTGTTTCTAGAGCTTCTGGCCCTGATTTCTTGTGAAGGATCAGGGCCTCCTCGGTGGCCCTGGGGTAGGGGCTGGCTGAGAGACAAGGTGGTGTTGGGGGCCACCAGAGGGGCCTGGAGCAGTGGGGAAAGCTGCCCAGGTCTGGCTTCCCCGGGCTCACCTCTAGGGGAACCCAGCAGAGGACTTGTACAGGAGAACAGTCGGCACCAAAGGACTTTTAAGAAGTGTTTTTTTCTTTTTATTTGCATACACGGGCTGACTCAATGCAGGTTTTATATCTTGGCAACTTGCAGTCACATTCCAGTGACTTTCAAGGGCCAGTATATGGTGAACTATCACTTAAATTTTCTAACATTTTCAATGCCTTAGTTCAGCAGGTAGGCTCTATCTTTTGCCATTTTTGAGTTGTGTGTGCTGTGTTCCCATTTCACTGGGTGTGAACTGTGAAATGGGCCAAGTCCTGGCTACTTTGTGAGTTCTTTTTGTTTTATAAGGCATTTCAACGTACATCCTCCCAACACTCCATTTGCAAACAGAACTTAACTCCTGTCTCATCCCCATTCTTCCTGCCCGCCGCCTCATCCCTTCCCCCAGCCGTGAAGCTTCATGGAGAAGCTGATGGCCAGACAAAGGTATACTTTTCCTGCTAAGTCAGTGGTGGCACAGGAACCCTAGCACTTGACCTTTCCCCTCCCACCCCTATGGAGCTCAAACCACTCGCTTCCCATATAACTGTCACTTCCATTCCCAGGGAGCATCGCTACATAGAGAATGGAAAATGCTGCAGACATTTCTAGATCCTTGCCTGTTTGTTTGTTATTCCCCCCTCCTCCTTGAAAATATAGGGCCCAGAAGGGAAAGGACACAGGCTTGACAGCTTCATTCCAGATGTGCTTGCTGAGGACAGAGTCCAGGAGCTTCCCTGAAGCCTGCTGGGGCTCCTGGCCTTCAGCACAAGGCCTGTTGTTACTGGAGTCTGGTGACGGGCTTGGAGAGGATTTTGTGTGGCAGGTTTGTAGACCAAGTGGTAGAGTAGCCAGTTCCCTGGAGAGGGAAGGGCAGGCTCAGTTTCCTGGGAAGCAGCTTCTCTTAACCGCCAGTTGAAAATCTAGTAGAATTTTGAACGAGAACCCCAAGGTTGAGCCCTGTGCTAGGAGCTAGGGGATGTGGCTGGGCAAAGCGCTTGGACCATCAGGCAGGGAGAAGAGAGCGTTGAGGGTGGCCTGGCGGCTCATCACGCCACTGTGGAAGCTCAGCAACGGTTTCACATGACACGCGCATCATTGACCGTGCAGGATGTCACCCAATCAGTTTGGGTTTGCTTTATTTTATTTTATATATATATTTTTTGGTATCCTGTACATTGCAGTGGGTGTGAAGATAGTATTTTAATATTTGTACAAAGTTTAATTTAATTTTAATTGTTCTCTGTATATACCTGCATTTCTAAATAATAATAATAATAAAAAAAGTTCTTTTGAAGGCAGTTGTGAGAGATGTGATCCTTCCAGAAAGTTTTTGCAGAAACCCTCCCAGGGGCAGGAACTCATGAAGGGCATGAAAACACCAGCTCTGAAGGGAAGAGATGCCTGATAAGAGGAGACGGGACAGGGAGGTGGTCTGTGGAACAAGGAGGAGAGACCACAAACACAAGTGAAAACACATCAGTCCTCTCAGTTTGCCAACTACTGTGCTCAGGCTGGAATTCAGCAGTGAGCCAGATGGTGAGTTGGGGGCCTGCATGGAATTCCTAACATGTCAGGAAGGAAGACAGAGTGGCATCCAGTGATGGCTGTGGTGACGGAAGTTATGTTGAGGGACAGCCAGGAACACCTTATGGATGAAAGGCCATGTAACTGAGAAGAGAGAAGCCAGAACAGTGAGACTGAGGGGCAGGACCCAGCGTCTGCATGGGCAACAGAAAAGCACTTGCAGTTTGAGAAACCAAAAGGGGTCTCGGGCCACTGCAGGGGGCTGAGGGCAGAGGGCTCAGGGGCCGCTGAAGGAGGCAGACAGAGGCTAATGGTAGGAAACCCTTGCCAGCCACGCTGGGACGTTTCACTTCTTCCTAAGGGCAACAGGAAGTGCCCTCATGGTTTTAATTAATAGAATGACTTAGTTCCACTTTTTCAGAAGCTCTGTCTGTCTCTTAAGAAGAATGAATTTGCAGGGATAAAAACATACATAAGAGAGAGACCATGTAAGAAGTTGTTGGTCCTGTGGGGAATAAGGTAGTTGGAGCAGCTAGGTGAACAGTAACACCGTTCTCTGAGGGGGAGAGGAAGTGCTGGAGACCTAGAGCTGGAAGAGCAGAAGGTGTAGAGGTGAAAAGAGGTCATTGCCAGGTAGGAGAGGTCAACAGTACTCAACAGGTAGTATGGGTGAGTAGAAAGATGTACTGGGTACTTCGGGATAAAAATTCAGGCCACCCTTAGTTTTGTCCCCTTGGGAAATGGTCAGGATGTGTTTACACACAGTGTCATGTGGAAAAGCATTCTAGGGGTATCTGTGCCCAACACCCAGTCTCAGGCTCAGAACACCCATCTTCAGTAGGGTCTGCCCAGGCAACACTGCCATAACTGCAAGGTGGTGGAGAGATGAGTGTCCAGCTTTGAAGAGTGATGGTGATAGTGGAAGTGAAGTGAAAGGCACTCAGTTGTGTCCAACTCTTTGTGACCCCATGGACTGTAGCCCGCTAGGCTCCTCGGTCCATGGAATTCTCCAGGCAAGAAGACTGGAGTGGGTTGCCATTCCCTTCTCCAGGGGACCTTCCCAACCCAGAGATGGAACTCAGGTCTGCATTGCAGGAAGATTCTTTACCATCTGAGCCACTAGGGAATTCTGATGGTCATAATGGCTGGTCCTTAAAAAAGCACTTACTCTGCACCAGGCAGGGTTCTAAATGTTCCATGTGTATCAACTCATGGAACCCACGCAACAGCTGTACATGGCAGGTATCAATAGCTTCCCTGCCCAGAGCCCTGAATCACTTAGAATGGAAGTGCGGCTTGAAGAGGTGAACTGACTTGCCCAAGGTGGAGCCAGAATTGAATTCGAACCCAGACAGCCCTGAAGGAGTGATCCCTTCCCCGGCCCACTTCCCACCCCACCAGATTCTACCTGCCTCTCAAGGCCCTCATCCCCTTCCTACTGCCTTTCAGAGTCTCTGTTCTCAGCAGTGAGCTTCAGATAGAGGAAGAACTCTTAAATTTCAGAGCAAGGAAATGGCATTCTGTCATGAGGACAATACGATACCCTCATCTCAGAGGATTGGGATGTGCCCTTCATGGCGTTGAGGGAGGAAGCATTTAAGCTATGCAGAATGTTATGAGAAATAAATTCACCAAGCAGCAAGAGTTGTTCCTCCATGAGAAAAAGAAAAAAGACAAGACCTGTTGTTTCAATGACAGGTAAGTCATCTCTCTCTTTGGAATATAGGGGAGAAGCATATCCCATCAGATAAGGAATGCTGGGGAAGGGAGTTTTGTCAAAACGGGCTCAGCCACAGGTTGGCAGCCCTCCTCTTGATGACAGATGAGGGGAACAAAAGAAACAGCCCATAAAACCTGCAGAACTGCTGGGGGAAGGGCTGTCTTTGAAGTGATTGGCCTAGATTGGAAAGGAGGTGGAAGGGAAGAAAAGAAATTTCCTACCCTTCTGAACCCCCATTTCCCAATTTGGAAAGCGGAGACTCCTAGACAAGGACAAAAGTAACACTCTCCAGGGCAGGGCTTTCTCAGACTACTTAAAATATCTTTAAATATGCCAAAGTAACACACAATCATTTCAGAAAATTTAGAAAGAAAGTTAAAATCACCCATAATTCCACCTTCTACTGACAATGTTCTAATCATAAGATTTCATTGACACCATTTTTAACGGTTGCATAGACTATCATATTGGTAATCTGGACTTTTAGGTTGTCAAAAATTTTTTTTAATTCTTATAACCAATGGTTTGATAGTATTTTAAATTACTTCTCTGGGATAAACTGCCAGAAATGGAATTGCAAGATCAGAAGAAGCACATTTTAGAGGCTTTTGAGATAGCTCAAATTGCCCACCAAGAAAGTTACTCCAAATTACAATCTCATTGGCAGTGTTCATTTTCCCAGCAACCTCACCAGCCAGCATGGGTTATTTTGTTTTTGTTTTTTAATTTACTGGCTGCACTGGATCTTCATTGCTGCACAGGGACTTTCTCTAGTCGCCACGGGTGCAGGCTTCTCATTGCAGTGGCTTCTCTTGTTTCTGTTGCATTTTGATCTACAGTTGTTTCATTATTCCTGAAGTTGAATTTTAAAATAAGTTGAAACTGTCCAAGTTTGAGGTCCAAGACATCCAGGTTTGGGAGACAGAGAGAAGTTCCTGAGGCAAGAAATGAATCTGTACCTGGATAGACACGGCACATTCCCACGACGACAGGCCCAGGTTGTTGCTCTAAGCTCTGTGGAGGTAGGGGAGCATCACGGCTTGGGGACTGTCCCATCCCATGCCCAGAGGTGAACAGCTGTTTGGCATCTCAGATTTCCCATGATGCCCCAGGGCCACCAGAAAAGGAAATTTCATAACATAGGAATGTCCTGAACAGCCCGTCTGGGGTAACTTGAACTGTTTCCGAGCCTGGGGTGGCTGACGACTCAACTTGGCAGAAAACTGCGGAGGCTTTGCAAGTATGGACTTCCCCACCGTGGAGCTCCCTGGGGAAGTGGGTTGTCCAGCCTCCAGCAAAAGGCAGCATGCTTGCGGGTTCAGCTTGCTGACCTGGGCTGAGCATCTGAGGTGATCTCAGGTGTGTGAAGGAAGGACTTCAGCTCCACAGAAACACACCAAGGACGGGGGCTGCTGCTGTGACTTCTAGGGTGGTTTCAAAGCCCTTGAACATCGAGCTCTGAAGACTTTTACATAATTTGGTGCTGTGGCCTTTTTATGGGATGGCCATTCTCACTCCTGTTCTAGTCATTCATTCATTTGCCAATTTACTCAACAGTTTTTAGTTGTTTTAAAGCTTCCCTGGTGGCTCAGATGGTAAAGCGTTTGCCTGCAATGCAGAAGACCCAGGTTCAATCCCTGGGTTGGGAAGATTCCCTGGAGAAGGAAATGGCAACCCACTCCAGTATTCTTGCCTGGAAAATCCCATGGACAGAGGAGCCTGATAGGCTACAGTCCATGGGGTCACAAAAAGTTGGGACATGACTGAGCGACTTCACTTTCATTTTCTTTGTTTCTGTTTTTTTTAGAGTTAGCTTTACACAAAATCTGGTACTAGGTCCCAGGAGTACAGCAGTAAGAGTCAGTCTTTGTCCTCAAGGAGTTTGCAGACTAATAGCGGAGAAAGAGATTAAACAGCTGCCTAAAATTTAAGGCAGAACTTAAAGGAAGCTATTGGAGTACCCGTAAAGGCCTGGGGAGTGAAGAGTTCATTTCTTGGGGCATGAGCAAAGATTCCCCAGGGAAGGTGCCATTTGTTTTTACATCATAAAGGATGAATTTTATTTTAATACTCTAGATAGAAGAGGGGAAGTGTGAAGAAGCAGTTCCTTCAGGCTGTGTGTGTGTGCTCAGTCATTTAGTCATGTCCTACTCTTTGCGACCCTGTGGACTGCATCCCACCAGGCTCCTCTGTGCATGGAATTTTCCAGTCAAGAATACTGGGATGAATTGCCATTTCCTACTCCAGGGATCAAATCCAAGTTTCTTGTATCTCGCGCATTGGCAGACAGATTCTTTACCACTGAGCCACATAGTAAGCCCATTCTTCAGGCTACAGAGACCCATAGGAGCAAAGCACCAGCATATAAGATGAGGAAGCATCTGAAATCGCCACTTCTGCAGGTTAATTAAAGAAGGTCAGTGTGAGCAATTTCAACCTAAAACTTAAGATCTGCCAAAATTAGAAATGCCTTTCTCCTCTGGGTTGATTAAACTTTAATTATTTTAATCACAAGAAAGAAATCCAGGATACCCATAGACAAGTGTCTGAGACTTCCTGTCCCAGAGTCTGTTCCTTACAAAAACAGAGCACTGAGCATAGCTGACTTGGTGCCAACCTGCCAGTTCCTGCTCCTGCTCCTGCTCCTGCCTGCAGGGGGCATCCTCAGAGATAGCGCGAATGCATCCAGGTCTCCAGTACAGAGCCAGTTCACTAGCTCTTTGGGGACAGAAGGGACACCCAGTGCTTGCAACCAAGTTTCTGCTAGCAGCAGCCAGGCAGCCATTTCAATGTTGAGAGATGTTTTTGCCCTTTCTGTCATTTCCTTAAAGCAGAATTAAGGGACAGTGGTTACATCCAACTACAATACTCTTTCCTTGTCACCTTTCTTTTTCATTAGAAACATTGGAAAATAAGCTGTCTTATAATGCGTGATACATGTTAAAACATCAGAAGTAATATTTTTTTCACCTATCAGTTTGGCAAAAGGAAAAGCTTAAAAATATCTAGTGGGAGTGTATGTAAATTGGTACATTCTCCATGGAGAGTAATTTGGCAACAACCATCAAATTACAGTGCAGTTCCTCCTCCCTTCATTTACTGAAAAATTCAATTCTAATACCACCAAGTGGGGGCAGAACTACACAATCAGAAAAGGAAACAGAACGGAAACAATGACCCCTGCAGTGTCAGGTTGGAATGGTAAGATTTCATGGTTTCAATCTATATAAATATAGAAATATAAATAATGCGTGTATGCAGGTACACACACACAGGAGCTAGATATTCCAGAGGATTTGGGATCAGTGACACTTCAACAGCAGCAAGCACACCTAATGTTTGGATCTTGGCTTTTAAAGACTGTTTTCCACTAAAAGGAACCTGGGCTCCTTGGAGAAATGGCTGATTCCAGAGCCCCAGCCGGAAGATCACTAGATGAACTTGCAATATTTTGCTGTATCAGAAAGTAAAAAAAAAAAAAAAAAGTGCTAAAAAAAAAATGCTGGGTACATGTCCAAAGTCCTCCCACTTGCACCGGCATCTACTGACCAAATCAGGAACGACATGAGCATCAAAATAATGGTAATAACATAGGAGGCCACAAATCCATATAGGTAAGCTGAAATCCATATAGGTAAACCTGGTAGACATTACTTCATTCAGGGGGACAAATCAAAAATCATGTACCACCTGACAGAATGCATCACGTCCAAACACGTCCACCAAACTCAACCTAAACCTAATCATGAAAAAATGATACAAACCCAGACTGAGTATTTTTTACAAAAACGGGCATATAGTCCTCAAAATGCCAAGTTCACACAGAACAAAAAACACTGAGAAATGCAAGGCGTGATTCTGAATTGAATCTTTTGACATAAAAGACATTGTTGGGACAACTGGTGAAACTTGAGTCCAGTGTGAGGATTAGATGGTAGTGATGTATCTGTGTTAATTTCTTGTTCTGTTGGTTATATTGAGGTTATTCAGGGCCATGTCCTTGTTCGTAGGGAATACATGTTAAAGGGGATCCAACAACATACTCCCCAAATGAGTCAGGAAACTACAAATTTGTCTCTAAATAAAATTATTTACTTAAATTAAAAAAATGTTACAATGTACTCTTTGACCAAGAAATTCTTTCAGGAATTTTTTCTGAAAGATGTTCTTACATAAAAATATCAAATGTATACAAGCTGTTCATTGCAGTTGTCTAATCACTGCAGATGGTGATTGCAGCCATGAAATTAAAAGACGCTTACTCCTTGGAAGGAAAGTTATGACCAACCTAGATAACATATTCAAAAGCAGAGACATTACTTTGCCAACAAAGGTCCGTCTAGTCAAGGCTATGGTTTTTCCTGTGGTCATGTATGGATGTGAGAGTTGGACAGCGCCGAAGAATTGATGCTTTTGAACTGTGGTGTTGGAGAAGACTCTTGAGAGTCCCTTGGACTGCAAGGAGATCCAACCAGTCCATCCTAAAGGAGATCAGTCCTGGGTGTTCATTGGAAGGAATGATGCTAAAGCTGAAACTCCAATGCTTTAGCCACTTGATGCGAAGAGTTGACTCATTGGAAAAGACCCTGATGCTGGGAGGGATTGGGGGCAGGAGGAGAAGGGGATGACAGAGGATGAGATGGCTGGATGGCATCACTGACTTGATGGACATGAGTTTGAGTGAACTCCGGGAGTTGGTGATGGACAGGGAGGCCTGACGTGCTGTGATTCATGGGGTTGCAAAGAGTCGGACACGACTGAGCGACTGAACTGAACTGAATAAAGTGAAAACTTCAAAATAACCTAAATGACCATCAACACAGGCTAAATACATATGATACACCAAACATTAAATGAATAGGGTGGAGGAGGCAGGGGAAGAGAATAAATCAGCTCTGGATTATTCTGCAGGATACATTGTAAAAAAACAAAACAAAAAAACAGTCACAGAAGAGGGTGCTGGAACACTGTCATTTGTATACCAAAAAAAAGATCTAAATGTGTCAATGTGCAGCCTTTTCTTTGCACAGAGAATCACCCAGATATGGGTAACATTGGGTGCCTCTTGAGGAGAGAGAGTGACTTGGGAGAAGTGTCACTTTCTATACCTTTTGCACTTTTGAATTTTGTAGTAAGTGAATATATTGCCTCTTCAATAAATTATTCCTTAAAAAAGCAAAATCCCTGATACCTAAGCACACAGAAAATATTCTCAAAGAATGTTGAAAATGTATCTGATCTTTTCATTTGTTACAAATTAGTAATCTGCCTTCTGGGAAGGGACACACAGCTCCCCAAAGAGCTTTGCTTAAGAACTAATAAACCATATTCATTGTCTGTTATTTCCATCTGCCTTTCTGGAGAAAATAAAACTATTTACTAGAATCTTTAGTGTTATGAACTGAATTGTGTCCACGCACCAACCCCCCACCCCCGCTGACCAAAAGCATATGTTGAAGTCTTAATTCCCAGTATCTTGGAATGTGACTGAAATTGGAGACAGCATCTTTAAAGGCATAATTAGGTTCAAATGAGGTCATTAGAGTGGGTCATAATCCAGTATGACTGGTGTCCTCATAAGAAGAGGGAATTTGAATACATATATACAGAAGGAAGAGGGCTTCCTTGATGGCTCAGTGGTAAAGAATCTGCCTGCCAATGCAGGAGACATAAGAGATGTGAATTCGATCCTTGGATTGGGAAGATGCCCTGGAGGGCAACCCACTCCAGTGTTCTTGCCTGGAGAATCCCATGGACAGAGGAGCCTGGTGGGCTGCATGCAGTCCATGGGCTTGCAAAGAGTTGGGCACGACTGAGCGACTAACTTCCACTATCCCTTAGGCAAGTGGGAGCCATCAGAGCATTTTGGAGAGCATGAGAGGCTCTGAGTATATTAGAAAAGAACTTGGTGGACAATGAATCAGAATCGAAACCCACCCAGGAGACCACAGCAAGCACCCTGGGAGGGAAGAAAAAAGTCAGCTGTCAGATGATTAGAATAGAAGGTGTGGAAGAAATGAGATCATTGCCCAAGATCGTTCAGGTTTGTGTGGCTGACTGTACTGGATGGAGAGGAATGAGATAGAAAGGTCAAAAGGACAGTACAGGTGATCCTGGAATAACATGGCTGTGAGCTACACTCATCCATTTATACATGGATATTTTTCAGTTGTAAATACTGGGAGCAGACTCGTTGGAAAAGACCCTGATACTGGGGAAGAATGAGGGCAGAAGGAGAAGGGAATGATAGAGGATAAGATAATCGGATGGCATCATCGATTCAATGGACATGACTTTGAACAAGCTCTGGGAGATGGTAAAGGATAGGGAAGACTGGCGTGCTGCAGTCCATGGGGTTGCAAAGAATTGGATATGACTTAGAGACTATACGACGACAACAAATACTATGGTAAATAGTGCAGAAGGAAGAACTGATGCTGAAGCTGAATCTCCAATACTTTGGCCACCTGATGCAAGGAGCTGACTCATTAGAAAAGACCCTGATGCTGGGAAAGATTGGAAGCAGGAGAAGGGCATGACAGAGGATGAGATGGTTGGATGGCATCGCCGATCCAACATGTCAATGGATATGTGTTAGAGCAAACTCTGGGAGATGGTGAAGGACAGGGAAGCCTGGTGTGCTGCAGTCCATGGGGTTGCAAAGAGTTGAACATGAATGAGCGACCGAACAACAACAAATAGAACAGGATCTGAGGTTGGTTGAATTCACAGATGGGGAACCTTGAATATGGAGAGCAGACTGTAAAATTATGCTCAGATTTTCCACTTCTGAGCATGGGCACCCCTAACCACCATGTTGTTGAAGAGTCAACCTCATAGGAAAAGGAGTACATCAAGGCTGTATATTGTCACCCTGCTTATTTAACTTCTATGGAGATTACATCATGACAAATGCTGAACTGGAAGAAACACAAGCTGGAATCAAGATTGCCAGGAGGAATATCAATCACCTCAGATATGCAGATGACACCACCCTTATGGCAGAAAGTGAAGAGGAACTAAAAAGCCTCTTGATGAAGGTGAAAGTGGAGAGTGAAAAAGTTGGCTTAAAGTTCAACATTCAGAAAACGAAGATCATGGCATCCGGTCCCATCACTTCATGGGAAATAGATGGGGAAACAGTGAAAACAGTGTCAGACTTTATTTTTCTGGGCTCCAAAATCACTGCAGATGGTGACTGCAGCCATGAAATTAAAAGACGCTTACTCCTTGGAAGGAAAGTTATGACCAACCTAGATAACATATTCAAAAGCAGAGACATTACTTTGCCAACAAAGGTCCGTCTAGTCAAGGCTATGGTTTTTCCTGTGGTCATGTATGGATGTGAGAGTTGGACAGCGCCGAAGAATTGATGCTTTTGAACTGTGGTGTTGGAGAAGACTCTTGAGAGTCCCTTGGACTGCAAGGAGATCCAACCAGTCCATCCTAAAGGAGATCAGTCCTGGGTGTTCATTGGAAGGAATGATGCTAAAGCTGAAACTCCAATGCTTTAGCCACTTGATGTGAAGAGTTGACTCACTGGAAAAGACTCTGATGCTGGGAGGGATTGGAGGTAGGAGGAGAAGGGGACAACAGAGGATGAGATGCCTGGATGGCATCACTGACTCGATGGACCTGAGTTTGAGTGAACTCCGGGAGTTGGTGATAGACAGGGAGGCCTGACGTGCTGCGATTCAGGGGGTTGCAAAGAGTCGGACACGACTGAGCGACTGAACTGAACTTAAGGAGGAGGAAAAGAGGAAGGACAGAGAAATACACAAAGGGAGTACTGGTAAGAGAGTGTGTAGGGAGTCTTGCAGAGGGTTCAGGAGTGAGGCTGAGGGTCCTGGACTCAGGGAAGGATCATCACACTTGTTCAGGGAAGGAAATAAAGCCTGTCCTAGGGAATTGCTTCTGGGGTGAAAAAAGAACTGGTTGGCCTCCCACGGAAGATGTAGGGAACGCCAAAGGATCAGAGCACACCCAACCTGGGAAGGCAGAATCTGGAGTGTAGGGTGGCGGGTATCGTGGGGGCGTGGGGGCAGTAATCTTGTTCCTCTTATTTCTCCTCCGAGCAACTCAAACTGAGGCTGGGAAGGATGATTTGCAGGCAGAAGGATCTGATTTCCTGTCTCTGACAGAACAAAAGCCAATTCTTGGGGAAGAACTTGAAGTAGTTGATGCCTGATCCTTGTCTTGGCCTGGGAAAATCAGCCCACAGTTAGGGGGAGTTGGGATGGCTCAGCCTGCTGGCGCCATCTAGTGTCCACCTAGTGAGAACTGGACTACAAAGAAAGCTGAGGGCGGAAGAACTGATGCTTTTGAACTGTGGTATTGGAGAAGACTCTTGAGAGTCCCTTGGACTGCAAGGAGATCCAACCAGTCCATCCTAAAGGAAATCAGTCCTGAACATTCATTGAAAGGACTGATGCTGAAGCTGAAACTCCAATACTTTGGCCACCTGAGGAGAACTGACTCATTTGAAAAGACCCTGATGCTGGGAAAGATTGAAGGTGGGAGGAAAAGGGGACGACAGAGGAAGAGATGGTTGGATGGCATCACCGACTCCACGGACATGAATTTGAGCAAGCTCCGGGAGTTGGTGATGGACAGGGAAGGCTGGCGTGCTGCAGTCCATGAGGTTGCAAAGGGTCGAACACGACTGAACAACTGAACTGAACTGAACTGAGACACTAGTCCTCTGCCCGTCAGAGAAGAGGCTTAGGCTAGGCTGATGGGATAAACTGGAAAGTTGGGGTCCAGCCTGCAGTGGAGTTTTGGGGGGCTGTGGCCTCCAGGGGTGATGGAGAGGGAATGTGGCCAAGAGTTCACAGGCAATGAGCCTGAAACTCTGTATGAGTTTCCTGTACTTCCTGTGTTCCCTCTATTTCCACCAGTCGTCAGATTCGGATCGACCTGATCCACTATGATCTCACCTAAACAGGACACCTGTGAATCCCTGTTTCCAAGTAAAGTCACGTTCACAGGTCCTGGGGGTTAGGACTTGAACCTACCATAGTGGGAAATGCAATTCAACCTACAACAGACTCCTTTCATCCAACAGTGTGTCTGCAAAGGGCCAGGCCTGTGCCAGGGCTGGGCTTGCGGAGCTAAAGGCGTGGACACTGCTGGGGCCTTGAGGCTCCTTAAGAGTCTTGTCACTGACTAACCCTTGACTCCTCAGAGCCCATCAGGGCAGGTCCAGAGACTCAGTGTTTCACTGAAGTAGGAAAAGAGGATGGAGGAAGGGCAGGAGAGAGGAAGGAGGGGCTGCAGGAAAGATGAGGGGGGAGCTGACATGGGAAAATGGGGAAGGGGCCGCAGGACCACTGGCTAGAGCTTTTGCAGAGAGGTGACCTTAAGCTGGGACTCGATTTTGCCCAGAAGACAGGCCTTCTGCGCTGAGCTAAAAGTCCGAGCAGTGACCTAGGAGGCTTGTGACGTTGAGGGGTTTGGTGTGGCTGGAAGGGAGGGTGTGTGTGTGGCGGGGGATATGCGCCTGTGCTGTGCTCTATGGTGAAGGCTGGATGGGCCATTCTCAGGGCTTTAAATACTACCTCTAGGTAGACAGACACCTTAGGAGGTTTTAAAGCCTGCACTAGGTGTCAAAATTACCAGGGGTAGAGACTGAAGCAGGATTTCCCTGACAGCTAAGATGGTAAAGAATCTGCCTGCAACGCAGGAGACCAGGGTTTGATCCCTGGGTCAGGTAGGATCCCCTGGAGAAGAGAATGGGAACCTACTCCAGTACTCTTGCCTGGAGAATCCCATAGACAGAGGAGCCTGGTGGGCTACAGTCTATGGGGTTGCAAAGAGGTGGACACGACTGAGCGACTAACACACACAGAGACTGAAGCAGGCAGAGACTCATGAAAAAGGGCTTCAGAGGGCATCCTGGATAAAAATGAAAATATCCAGTCTCAGAATTGCCCCCATTTTCTGAGAGCATCTGCTGCTGCTAAGTTGCTTCAGTCGTGTCCAACTCTGTGCGACCCCATAGACAGCCCACCAGGCTCCCCAGTCCTTGGGATTCTCCAGGCAAGAACACTAGAGTGGGTTGCCATTTCCTTCTCCAATGCATGAAAGTGAAAAGTGAAAGTGAAGTCGATCAGTCACAACCCCATGGACTGCAGCCTACCAGGCTCCTCTGTTCATGGGATTTTCCAGGCAAGAGTACTGGAGTGGGGGTGCCATTGCCTTCTCTGGAGAGCATCTAGTGCAGAATAAAACCACACTGCCTTGAAACCTACCCCAACTACTTAACACATGCTTCCAAAACAAGCCCCTCGTAGTGTGCAAGCTCCTTTGTGGCAGCAAATACCAAGAGATCCAATCTGTATGACTTCAGATGTGTCCCCCATGGGCTGTGGTTGTGGGTATCAACGTAGTTAAGTGTCATTTAATTGCTAGTTTTCCAACTGTTGTTAATAATTAAGAGAGTTTGACTTCATAGAATACTTTCTCTGCTAGAATAGATAAGATGTAACATAGTTTTCTTTAATCCATTAATGTAACTCATTATACTGAATAGTAATAGAATTGATTGCTATTAAACCATCCTTGCTGCTGCTAAGTCACTTCAGTCGTGTCCGACTCTGTGCGACCCCAGAGATGGCAGCCCACCAGGCTCTGCTGCCCCTGGGATTCTCCAGGCAAGAACACTAGACTGGGTTGCCATTTCCTTCTCCAATGCATGAAAGTGAAGAGTGAAAGTGAATTCTTGCTAAACCCAACTTGATTAGGATAAAAGCATGTGTGTGTGTTTCAAAATACACTGCGATTTTTGTTTAATTGGCATCCATTGCCAGTTAAAAGCTGTTGATCACCATCTGGTTTTGCAAGAATGAAGCCACTGTCGCCTGCCATTGCAGACCCTCCACACACCCCAGAAGGAGTTCCGGGCCAAAGATCAGGAATGAGGCCCTCTGTGCTCTGGGAAAAGCTGGCAGAACAAGCCTTCAGATACTTGGACTTTAGGAGAAGATGTTATGAACTCAATTTCTCACATCTTCTCATAGCTAGAAAAGGACTAAAATTCTTAATAGAAGCATCTGCTCCTCATGACCTGCAGCAATCTTCTGCCAAAAATGTGTGCCTGCTTGTATGTATCCCCCTTCACCTTGTGGCTCAGCTGGTAAAGAATCTGCCTGCACTGTGGAAGACCTGGGTTCAATCCCTGGGCTGGGAAGATCCCCTGGAGAAGGGAAAGGCTACCCACTCCAGTATTCTGGCCTGGAGAATTCCATGGACTGTATAGTCCATGGGGTTGCAAAGAGTCAGACACGACTGAGCAACTTTCACTTACTTCCTTCCTTCACTAAAATCATATATGTACTGTGACTGCCCACCCCTGGCCCTGCCTTCAGAGCAGGTCCTCAGCACTTTCTGAGCGGAGGTCTCCCAGGCTGTAATTCTCATTTGGCCCCAAATAAAATTGAACTCACAGCTCTCACGTTCTGCATTTTTTGAAAAGTTCTTTTCTTGTCCTTGTTTGCCACAGAGCTATGGTAACCCCATGTAACAGTATTTTGTGACTTCTCTCTTTTTAACTTTTGGAAGCTTATTGGTTTCTTAATAGTCAGATGAAAATGACCTATAAAACCATATGTGCAATTCCCTGAATGATTATTGATTGAGTTAGGTTTTCCATTTTATTGAAATAATTTTGGTGATTTTTTTCTATAAAGTTATCTATTTCAGTGTATATTTTTCAAATTTGTCGGCATAGAGCATTTTGATTTTTAAAACTTTGCTATCTGTAATCATACCCCTTTAATATTTTTCAATTTCTGAAATTGTTTGCTTGTTGTGACTTTCACTTTTTCTTGAGTAATCTCACCAGAGTCTTTTTTTTTTTTTTTGAAGAGTTCAAGAGCTGTTTACCAGGGTCTTACCTTTGGCGTCGTTTGTTTCAGTCCGGTTTATTAACAGCTAGTTTTATACAGTAAAATTTACACTTTTTCATTTTTAGTTTTGACACTAATACAATCACGTAATCACCACTACAATTAAAACTGTTCCATCACCCTCTAAGATTTCTTTGTATTCCTGTGTAACCACCCCTCCCCAACTCTAGCCAGAGGCAAACACTGATTTGTGTTATGTCTATAAAATTTCTGCTTTTACAGAATATCATATAAATAGAATCATACATTATGTAGCCTTCTGAGTCTGGCTTCCTTTGCTTAGCATAATGTGTCTGATTTTTGTTCATGTTTTACATGTATCAATAAGCTCTTCCTTTTTATCGTCAAATAGCCTCCCATCGTACAGATGTACCAGGGTTTTGTTTGTTTTGTTTCAACAAAGTTTGTATCGTTTTTTTAAACTTTTTATTTTATACTGGAGTATAGTCTGTCATGGTGGCTCCCACATAAAGAATCCTCCTGGAATATGGGAGACCTGGGTTTGATCCCTGGGTCGGGAAGATCCCCTGGAGAAGGGAATGGCTACCTAGTCCATTATTCTCGCCTGGAGAATTCCACGGACAGAGGAGCCTGGCGGACTACAGTCCATGGGGTCACAGAGAGTCAGACACGACTGAGCGACGAACACTTTCACTTGCTTCATAGTCGATTGACAATGTTGTGTTGGTTTCAGGGGTACAGCAAAGTGATTCAGTTATGCATACACATGTATCCTTTTTCAAATTCTTTTCCCATTTCCCAGTTACATCATACTGAGCAGAGTTCCCTATGTCATGCACTAGGTCCTTGTCGGTTATCACTTTTAAATAAGGCAGTGTGTACACGTCAGTCCCAAGCTCCCTAACTACCCCTCCCCTCTACGCCTCCCTACTGGTAACCAGAGGTTCCTTCTCTGAGTCTGAGTCTGTTTCTGTTTTATAAATAAGTTCATTTGTATCACTTCTTTTTAGATCCTGAGTATAAGGGATATAATACAACATTTATCTTTCTGACTTATTTCTCAGTATGACAGTCTCGAGGCCGTGGATGTACCAGTTTTTTTAGCTGTTCGTATTTTGTTGTTTATTCATTTGGCTGTGCTGGGTTTTCACTGCTGTACACGGCCTTTTTCTAGTTGCCATGAGCAGGGGCTGCTCTTTGTTGCGGTGCTTGGGCTTCTCTTGCGGTGGAGCACAGGCTCTAGGGCACGTGGGCTTCGGTAGTTGTGGCATGTTGGCTTAGTTGCCCCTTGGCGTGTGGGATCCTCCCAGACCAGGGACTGAACCTGTGTCTCCTGCATTGGCAGGCAGACTCTTTACCACTGAGCCACCAGGGAAGCCCAAGGTCATCTTATTAATTACCTGCTACTGTATAACAAAATACCCCCTGAATTTAACGGCTTGAAGCAACAACACACATTTACAGTCTCGTGGTTTTTGAGCCTGGGATTCACACATTGGCTTAACTTGGCAGTCCTGGCTTAGGGTCTCTCATGAGTTGTTGGCAGGGGTCACTGTTCTCCAAAGGTGAGCACAGGTCTGGGGACCTGCTTCCAAGCTCACTCACGTGGTTGGCAAGTTGGTGCATCAGTCTTCCCCCACGTAGACCTCTCTGGGACTGCAAGAGTGTCCATTGACATGGCAGCTGGCCTTCCCCAGGGCAAGTGATTCAAGAATGTATGTACACATCAAGGAAACAAGAATTGAAAGAGATACGTGTACCCCAATGTACATCCCAGCACTGTTTACAATAGCCAGGACATGGAAGCAACCTAAATGTCCATTGGCAGATGAATGGATAAGAAAGCTGTGGTACATATACACAATGGAGTATTACTCGGCCATTAAAAAGGATACATTTGAATCAGTTCTAATGAGGTGGATGAAACTGGAGCCTGTTATACAGAGTGAAGTAAGCCAGAAAGAAAAACACAAATACAGTATACTAACGCATATATATGGAATTTAGAAAGATGGTAATGATGACCCTATATGTAAGACAGCAAAAGAGACACAGATGTAAAGAACAGACTTTTGGACTCTGTGGGAGAAGACGAGGGTGGGATAATTTGAGAGAATAGCACTGAAACATGTATATTACTGTATGTAAAATAGATCACTAGTCCAGGTTCGATGCATGAGAGAGGGCGCTCAGGGCTGGAGCACTGGGACAACCCAGAGGGATGGGATGGGGAGGGAGGTGGGAGGGGGTCTCAGGATGGGGAACACATATACTGCTGCTAAGTCGCATCAGTCATGTCCGACTCTGTGCAACCCCATAGACGGCAGCCCACCAGGTTCCCCCATCCCTGGGATTCTCCAGGCAAGAACATTGGAGTGGGTTGCCATTTCCTTCTCCAATGCATGAAAGTGAAAAGTGAAAGTGAAGTCGCTCAGTCGTGTCCAACTCTTATCGACCCCATAGACTGCAGCCTACCAGGCTCCTCCATCCATGGGATTTTCCAGGCAAGAGTACTGGAGTGGGTTGCCATTGCCTTGTCCAATGGCAAAAACCACTACAATATTGTAAAATAATTAGCCTCCAATTTAAATAAATTAGTTTACAAAAAAAAAAAGAATGTACAATGAAGAAGCTGTGATGTCTTTTATGATGTGATTTTGGGAACCACATACTTCACCATATTCTACTCATCAGAAATGAATCTCTAAGCTTGGCCCATATTAAGGCAGGGGAGTTATGCTCCACCTTTTGAAGGAAAGAGGATTAAAGCATTTGCATGCATACTTAAAAATAATTCAGCTGCTCTCTAATCTATCCAGACTTATGATGTCCTCTTTTCTTAATGGAGTATTTCTTTATTATGTACTTATCTTCTTTATGCCTTATTGATTTTTTTTTTAATTTTAACACCACCTGGTTTATTTATTTGCCTATGTTAGGTTGCTAAGCCAGGTTTTCATCCCTTTATTTTCAAATATTCTTTCTGGTTTTGTTGTTAGATATCTGTCATAAGTAGGATATTATTGGATTTGTAGGACTTTAATCCGATAAATTATTTTACTATATGAATTTATTATGTTTATCTTCCTTATAATTATTAATATACTTGAACTTACATCTATTATTTGTATTACCCTCTAATTGTTCTTCATTTTACTTTTCCTGCTTTCTTTTGGATTGAAAATGTTATCAATTTTCTATATTCTCTTACACTTCTCTAGTTGGGAAGCCATAATATTGTATTTCCATTCTTTAGAGGTCACCAAAGTTTTTTGAAAAAAATGAAGTTATTATTTCCATCCATCAATGTTTCACAAACCTTTGCTTGTCTTGAGACTTAAAAAAAAAAAACTACTTTTGTTATACATTTCTAATTTGATTGCTTTGTCATCAAAGAGTACAGTCTGAATGATAAGGATCCTTTGGAATTTGTAGAGGTTTCTTTTGTGGCTTACTGTTTTAAGGGGCTTCCCTGGTGGATCAGCGGTAATGTGTCCACCTGTAATGTAGGAGATATGCGTTTGATCCGTGAGTCGGGAAGATGCCTTGGAGGAGGGCACAACAATGCAATCCAGTATTGTTGCTGGGAAAATCCCATGGACAGAGGAGCCTGGCAGACTATAGTCCCTGGGGTCACAAAGAGTCGGACACGACTGAGCATACACACACACACACATACTGCTTTAAAGGTTGCATATCTCAACAAAGTGTACGCATTCCTTTTACTTTTCCAGTTCAGAGTGCTGTAGACAGCTAATAACTCAGTCTAGTAAGAGTATTGCTTGACCTACAGGAGTGTTGGCAATATTTCAAACTGCAATATTATTATTTTGTCAAGTGTTGCTTGCTTGCCTTGTGCCAAGAGGCTCTCCGGCACTCTCACAGACACAAGCCACATTGGTTTTTCAGTGTATTTATTGAACTTTAATGCCAAGCTCTATTCTTATTTGCTCCATTTGGACAATTTATTGTCCAGGCACATGATCCTTCTTCAAATTAAAATAAAAACCCTGGTGAAGGTTAGAAATGGGTTCAAGTCGGTACTTTGTGACAACCTAGAGGGGTGGGATGGGGTGGGAGGTGAAAAGGAGGTTCAATAGGGAGGGGATATATGTATACCTATGGCTGATTCATGATGATGTATGGCAGAAACCAACACATTATTGTAGAAAGCGGAGCGCCGAAGAATTGATGCTTTTGAACTGTGATGTTGGAGAAGACTCTTTGAGAGTCCCTTGGACTGAAAGGAGATCCAACCAGTCCATCCTAAAGGAAATCAGTCCTGAATATTCATTGGAAGGACTGATGCTGAAGCTGAAACTCCAATACTTTGGCCACCTGATGCGAAGAGCTGACTCATTTGAAAAGACCCTAATACTGGGAAAGATTGACGGCAGAAGGAAAAGGGGACGACAGAGGATGAGATGGTTGGATGGCATCACTGACTCAATGGACATGAGAGTTTGAGTAAACTCCGGGAGTTGATGATGGACGGGAAGGCCTGGCATGCTGCAGTCATGGGGTCGCAGAGTCAGACACAACTGAGTGACTGAACTGAACACATAACTGTAAAGCAATTATCCTTCAATTAGAAATAAAATTTTAAAAATAAGTATGTTCAAGTTACTAAAGTGGTGGTCAGATACTGAAAATGAATTTGGTAATGAGAGATAAACCTATTTCCCAACATTTATAGAGCTTTCCAGTATCTGTGACTTCATGTCAACTCCAGGGAGACAGCATGCAATGCAATTTGTCCAACAGGTGGCGCACTAAGCACACTGTCTAATTCTGAGAGGAAGAAACGATCCCAGTAAGAAATGTAAGAAATGGGAGATTTTCCAATGAAAGATCAGGACTCCATTGTCAACTGTGTGTGTGTGTGTGTGTGTGTGTGTGTGTGTGTGTGATGTGTACTAGACCAGGAAATTACAATAACAGAATCTAGGATCTGGATTGGATCCTCGGCATCTTCTCCCTTAACCCTCTTCCCAGAAGAGATAATCAATTGAAAGGATGAAACATATGGTTTGGTTCATAACTAATGTAAATGTAGTTAAGGTGTTTTATCCATTACTTCTTTCTATAATGCAATATTTGTTTTATTTTAAATTTTTAACAGATGATTTTATATTTCTACTTCTGAGAAATGTGATGCGTTGCTTTAGCTATTGAAACAAACAGAAAATCTCACTGAGGACTTCCCTGGTGATCCAGTGGTTACGAATCTGTCTTGCAGCGCAGGGGACAATCCCTGGTCTGGGAAGATCCCACATGCCATGGGGCAACTAACCTCATGTGCCGCAGCTACTGAGCCATTGCTCTGAAGTCCACAGACTTCAACTGCTGAGCCCATGTGCCTAGAGCCTGTGCTCCGTAACAAGAGAAGGCACTGCAATAAGCGCAAGCACCACAGCTAAGATGCAGGGCAGCCAACAGATTAATTAATTAATCAATTAATTTCTAAAAAACCCACTGAGTTGTTACATTTACATTATCACCACCCTCGCCAAACTGTTGTTCACTTAGGACACCTCTAATTTTTTCCATTCAGGCACTTTGAACCACAGTTATAAAGCTTCTGTTGCCACATTGAGAATGCTTGTAGTATAACAGGCACCAGAAAAGAAGGCATAAAGTAGATTTGCAGTCATTATAGCCATGTAAAGACATGTGCTCATATGGATGCAGGTTGGAAGTGGACCATGGAGAAATAAACATGTAGTTTTTTTCGGGGAACTGGAATTGTGTGTATTTCTTCCTCTATTACAAATCATACATATTTATAATAAATTGATAAGGAATAAAAAGTGAAGCCATATATATATATATATGCTTTGACGTGAGAAATACAAGACAAACTTCATTGTGGTCTTTTTTTTTTTTTCTGGCCACTTATTATTGGTTTCATTCCATGATTCTTGATGAAAATAATTTTGTTGTATAGAAGAGGATACAAAAATATTCAAAAATGTGTTCAAAAATGATCTACTTTAGTGGTCAAATATACCAGATCTGCCACTGTTGGCGGTGAAGATCCTCTGGAGAGGAGGAAATAGCAACCCACACCAGTATTCTTGCCTGGGAAGCCCCATGGACAGAGGAGCCTGGCGGACTGTAGTCCATGAGGTCATGAAGAGTCGGACACAACTGCACACACTCATACTGCTGTTGGCAGTCTGGGTCTCCTCTGCCTCTTGGGAAAAAGAGCAGGCCTGTGTGAGGCTTAAGTGATCTGCATCGCTTAGCTGAAAGAATCACTTTACATTTATTCAAACTTAAATGCATGAAGCTAAGAAAGCCTTGTAGAAGGAGAGGGGCGTGTCTCCCCAGACTTTTTCCCCGAGGGCACCCCGTGGTTGAAGCCACCTGCAGGAGTAGGAATGGGTGGCTTTGCTGCTGGTGTCAACCGGACAGCAATGGGAGCTCCTTGGCCCTCCTTGCAGCTGTCACAGCAAAGGTGCTGGTTTTCCTGTCGCCTGGGGGCTGGAGTCCACAGGAGAACTGAGCCAGTTCAGCTTGGGAGTCAAGCTCAGAAAAAAGGAGAAAGGTGAAGGCCTTAGAGGAGGGGAGTCTCAGGTTAGCCTCTCCCTTCTGGACAGGAGAAGGAAATGGCACCCCACTCCAGTATCCTTGCCTGGAAAATCTCATGGACAGAGGAGCCTGGTGGGCTGCAGTCCATGGGGTCACAAAGAGTCAGGCACGACTGAGGGACTAACACTCTGGACAGACAGACTGGGCGGGCGGGGGCTCTGCCAGCCTTGGACAAGTGGGCGGGGAGAGGCCTGGGGGGTCTCCCATGTGCCTGGCTTTGGGACAGAAGAGTGCAGGGCACAACCTTTAAAATAATGACATGGTCATAGGACGCGACATAAACTGATTAGAACCAGCTAGGTCCAAGCCGGCAGACTCAACTTCCACTTGACTTTGAGCCTCAGTATATGCTCATTGTGGGAGTTTCCCAGGTAGCACTACTTGTAAAGAACCCACCTGCCAATGCAAGAGACATAAGAGATGCAGGTTCGAGCCCTGGGTCGGGAAGATGCCCTGGAGGAGGGCTTAGCAATCCACTCCAGTGGAGAATCCCAAGAACAGAGGAGCCTGGTGGGCTACAGTCCATGGGTTGCAGCGTCGGACATGACTGAAACAACTTAGCAGGTAGGTACACAAGCTCATCGGCTCATTGTAGGGCTTATCGGGTGGCACTAGTGGTAAAGAACCTGCCTGCCAATGCAAAAGACACAGGAGACGCACGTGTGGTCCCTGGGGTGACAATCCCCTGGAGGAGGACATGGCTGCCCGCTACAGTATTCCTGCCTGGAGAATTTCATGGACAGAGGAGCCTGGTGGGCTACAGTCCAGGGGATCCAAAGAGTTGGACAGAACTGAATGACTTAGCACGTAACATACGTAACACTTAGCTCATTGTAACATACCCCGGGTGCCATGATCATAAAGGCCAAAAAGTGGACAGTGGCCCAACTCCTGGAAATCCCCATGCCTTCCCCAAAATAGTGGAATACTCCTCCCACTCACGAGCCTACAAAACTGCCCACCCCTATAAAGAATGGCAACTCCATACCTTTGGAGGCATCCTCTGTCGGTGGAGTGTGTTTCCTCTCTGTATAAACATTCTTTCACTTTACTATGGCTTCCCTTGAATTCTTTCCTGCGTAAAGCCAAGAACCCACACTTGGTGGCTACTCCAGGGACTCGGACATGACCTGGGAAATGACCATCCTCTTGTGCCCCACTCTCTTTCCTGAAGCAGCTTCATTGCCCGCGGTGCCCTCTCCATGGGTCCAAGGCATTTCCTGGAGGGCCGGCACGGGGTCCTGCTTCCAGGACTTCTCTGCCTGCCAGTCTCACCTTCTTGGATCGCTCTCCAGGCCTGTGCACTCAGCTCAAATATCTGCACTGTGTCCTCCCCACCCTGAGGATGGAGAAAGCCCATTTTACAGATAAGGAAACTAAGGTGGGACCTTTACCGTCTTCAGGATAGGGGAATTCCCTTAACCAGCCAAAAGGCTCCTTTCCTTGGTGCAAATACCATCTTGTTCAGGGGATAACACAAATAGTACAAGCCTCGCTGGATCATGAGGAGCTGGAATCTTGGTCTGAAGAGGGAAGATTCAGTGTGATCAGTGGCTAGACTGTGAGCTCCCTAAGGAGGGAGACCGGTTGGGTCATCTGTCCCCAGTGCTGCTCAGAAACTCAGTCGTGTCTGACTCTGTGACCCCATGGACTGTAGCCTGCCAGGCTCCTCTATCCATACAGTTCTCCAGGCAAGAATACTGGAGTGGGTTGCCATTTCCTTCTCCAGGGGGTCTTCCAACCCAGGGATTGAATCTAGGTGTCTTGCATTCCAGGCAGACTCTTTACTGCCTGAGCCTCCAGGGAGATGAGCTATGGACTGTAGCCTGCCCTAACTGGGAATTAATCAGTGATAGGAACCACCGTCACATCAGAATAAGTGCATTTTTATCTTACTAATTCCAGTACCATTGTATTTGAAAGCAAGAAGTACCACCAAGAAATAAAAAAAGGACTTCCCTGCAGTCCAGTGGTTAAGATTCCTCACTTGCCCTGCAGGCAGCATGAGTTCGATTCCTGATCAGGGAACTAAGACCCTGCATGCTGTGTGATGTGGCCCCCCCCCCAAAGAAATACCACCAACTGGCCAAGGGGTTCTACATTCAGAGAAAGGAGGTCAAGAACTGGGAGAACCAGTCTGAAAACTACCTTGTTTCATCATGTGTGAACGAGTGTAGAGGTGGGGCATTATATTAAAAACAAAACACCCCACAGAACCTGGGGAGACATTGGACATGGTGTGTGTGGGCGAGGGGCACTTCGGACAAGTAGCCCTGACCTGATGCAGCAAGGTTGAAAGGAAGCCTTGGCTCCTGATAAAAGGAGTTTCTCTTCAAAGAGCCTTTATGTGATTTGTGCCTGAGAAATGCAACAAAGTCCAGAAGTAAAGCCCTGACAGAGGAAAGACAGCAGAAGTCTTAGGTAAGCAAGCAGTGCTCGCCTGTCATTGGTGAAAAAGAAGAATCCGTGACTCTGGGCAGAGTTAGAGCCTCCCAGACTAGGAGCCTCTGTGGTGCGTCTATGGGGAGGAATCCCATGTGGTCTGAAAGTTAAAGAAAATTGTCCCGCTTTTAACTGGATGCAGCCCGTGCAGCAGAAGGAAAGAATGACTTTATGGGAAACCTAGGTTAAAAACACCGATTCTAACAATGTTCCTATCACTAGGAAGAGCATCTGCCATTTGTTTATTGAGCCCTTAATAGGTACTTTGCATATATGATCTCATTGAGCTCTTGTTACCACTATAACTATAAAATTGTGTGATTTAGTACTAATGACAGGGCTGAGCACTCCATTCTCTAAAGTCCATGGACCATGAGAAGCTTTACTACTTTAACTCTTTTCCATAACAATGGAACATTCCAGGGTTCTGAGCTATGCAGGTCACTGTAACACACAGAGACTGTGATTTCCTTCCTAGGTGCAGAGCTTGGCTTAAAGGGTTTGGGGATGTAACATTGCATGTGTAGCTTCATTTTGTGGAATGGAAACCAGATCCTGAGTTCAATTCCTGGCCCTGGTGGTAGTCAGATAAAGTTTCTATCAACACCTAAAACAATATTGCTGAGGACTTCTCTGGTGGTCCCGTGGTTAAGACCTCACCCTCCACTACAGTGGGTATGGGTTTGATCCTGGTTGGGGAGCTAAGATCTTGCATGCCTCCTGGCCAAAAAGCCAAGACAGAAAATAGAAATGGAATTGTAACAAATTAAATAAGGACTTTAGAAATAGTCCACATCAAAAATCTTTAAAAGAAAAAACAAAAAGAAGAAACAGTGTTGCTAAGGGGCCCTGGCCAACGCTGCACAATCCCACTATTTCTGAATCATTATTACTTTCTTACTTATGACACCCTAATTTCTCCACTGAAGGAAATTTTTTAAAACAAAACAAAACAAAAAAAGACCTAATTCAAATACTTCTTTCTTGACTGCTGCTGCTGCTATGGCACCCCACCCCAGTACTTTTGCCTGGAAAATCCCATGGACGGAGGATCCTGGTAGGCTCCAGTCCATGGGGTCACTAAGAGTCGGACACGACTGAGCGACTTCACTTTCACTTTTCACTTTCATGCATTGGAGAAGGAAATGGCAACCCACTCCAGTGTTCTTGCCTGGAGAATCCCAGGGACGGCAGAGCCTGGTGAGCTTCCGTCTATGGGGTCGCACAGAGTCGGACACGACTGAAGCGACTTAGCAGCAGCAGCAGCAGCTGCTAAGTCAGTCAGTCGTGTCTGACTTTGTGCAAACCCATAGACGGCAGCCCACCAGGCTCCCTCGTGCCTGGGATTCTCCAGGCAAGAACACTGGAGTGGGTTGCCATTTCCTTCTCCAATGCATGAAAGTGAAAGTGAAGTTGCTCAGTCGTGTCCGACCCTCAGCGACCCTGTGGACTGCAGCCCACCAGGCTCCTCCGTCCATGGGATTTTCCAGGCAAGAGTACTGGGGTGGGTTGCCAAAGACATTTTAAAAGGAAATACTAAAAGTGTTTAAATCTCCGCTAACAATGGCACCCCACTCCAGTACTCTCGCCTGAAAAATCCCATGGATGGAGGAGCCTGGTGGGCTGCAGTCCATGGGGTCGCTAAGAGTTGGACATGACTGAGTGACTTCACTTTCACTTTTCACTTTCATGCATTGGAGAAGGAAATGGCAACCCACTCCATGTTCTTGCCTGGAGAGTCCCAGGGACGGGGGAGCCTGGTGAGCTTCTGTCTATGGGGTTGCACAGAGTCGGACATGACTGAAGCGACTTAGCAGCAGCAGCAGCAGCAACACAGTACTCAAGCTTCACATGGCTGTTGAACATGGCAAGACTGGGTAGAGATGTGCCCAGGAGTACAACAACACAGCAGATTACCAAGACTTAAGATAGAAAAAAGGGAAAATATCACATTAATAATTTTTATATTAACTGTGTATTGCAACAATAATATTTTGAATATATTGAGTTAAATGAAATATATTATTGAAATTAATTTCACCTGTTGCATTTACCTTTTAAAAAATATGGCCACTAGAAATTATTAAATTATGTGTGTGGCTTGCATTTCTGGCTTATATTTCTCTTGAAGAGTGCTGGTTCAGATAATCATTGTTTTTGTTTTGTCATTTAGTCGCTAAGATATGCTTGACTCTTTTGTAACCTCATGAACTGTAGCCTGCCAGACTTCTCTGTCCATGGGATTTCCCAGGCAAGAATAATTGAGTGGGTTGTTATTTTCCTCTCCAGAGGATCTTCCTGATCCAGGGATTGAACCCTCGTCTCCAGTTTGGCAGGCGGATTCTTTACCACTGAGCCACTTGGGAAGCCCAGTCATCGTCACTGGTTGCTGTTGTTCAATCGCCCAGTCATGTAGGACTCTTTGCGACCTCAGGGACTGCAGCATGCCAGGCCTCCCAGTCCCTCACCTTCTCCTGGAGTTTGCCCAAGTTCATGTTCATTGAGTTGGTGATGCCGTCTAGCCATCTCATTCTCTGACTCCCTCTTCTCCTTCTGCCCTCAATCTTTGCCAGCATCAGCATCATTGTCATACCGGTGGCAAACAAAGAGAAAAAAAGAGATTGGAGAAGGGGAAATGGAAGAGTACGGGGGTGGGAGAGGGAGAGTAAGAAAGAAAGGGAGAAGGAGAGGGTGGGGAGAAAGATGTCCGGTTAAAGATTATCAGAAACCTCCCAGGACTGGTTAAAGATCTGTGGAATCCTCCCAAGATCGTGGAAGGGTAGTGAGATTCCAGAAAAGGTACTTAAACCTGTTAATGTATACCAGAAAATTGCTTAAGTGTTTTTCAAGATGCAGAGTTCTAGGAAGGAACAGCTATATCAGACGACAGAGTTCCATTCCTACCTGAGTTTGGGACAGGTTCTTTCTCAACCTCCAGAGAATATGATTCCATGGGTCGACACACACACAGAAGTCACTCAGTCGTGTCCGACTCTTTGCGACTCCATGGACTGTAGCCCACCAGGCTCCTCCGTCCATGGGATTTTCCAGGCAAAAGTACTGGAGTGGGTTGCCGTTTCCTGCTCCACCGTGGGTCGAGGAGGGCCCTAAAATCCTGTGGTTTTGCCAACTCTCCTATGGCTGATTCTGTGGTTACGTGAGTTAGAGTTCTTGACTTAGAAGGTGGTTGTATAGTGTCAACTATAAATTGGCCTTTAACCAAGAGCATGGCCAGAAAGGCATCAGCCATCTGCCTCTACGGAGACTGAACCCTATGCTGCAATAGCTGTTGACCTTCAACAGCCCCTGAGGGAATTCAGGGTGGAGTGAGGCACTCTGTGCTCCAGGGAATCTGGTGGGACAGGTATAGTTGGATGTTTTTAGAAACAGATTTTATGGTCTCAATCCTTGCATCTCCTCATATCTAGGGAAGTACTAAATCCCTTCTGGTGACATCAGATCCTCATAACTAACAAAAAAACTTTTGTAAAATGAATGCTTAATGGTATTGAGCTTCCCCTTCACCAAAATCTTATAAATTTACCTTCCCCTCTGCCGCTTTGGAGCAGTCTCTCAGAGCTATCTGAGATGCTGCTTTCAGGGCTGCAGTCCTCAGTACAGTTCAGTCACTCAGATCAGATCAGATCAGTCACTCAGTCGTGTCCGACTCTTTGTGACCTCATGAATCGCAGCACGCGATTGTGTTGGTGTTGGTGATACCAACCAACACATACATGACCACAGGAAAAACCACAGGAAAAACCACAGGAAAAGTGAAATAGCTTCACTGGAATTCCATCACCTCCACTAGCTTTGTTCTTAGTGATGCTTTCTAAGGCTCACTTGACTTCACACTCCAGGATGTCTGGCTCAGTGATCACACCATCGTGATTATCTGGGTCCTGAAGATCTTTTTTGTACAGTTCTTCTGTGTATTCTTGCCATCTCTTCTTAATATCTTTTGCTTCTGTTAGTGTGCGATCCCATGGACAGCAGCACCCCAGGCCTCCCTGTCCATCACCAACTCCCGGAGCTTACTCAAACTCATGTCCATCTAGTCGATGATGCCATCCAACCATCTCATCCTCTGTCAGCCCCTTCTCCTCCTGCCTTCAATCTTTCCCAGCATTAGGGTCTTTTCCAGTGAGTCAGTTCTTTGCATTAGGAGGCCAAAGTATTGGAGTTTCAGCTTCAGCATCAGTCCTTCCAATGAATATTCAGGACTTATTTCCTTTAGGATGACTGGTTGGATCTCCTTGCAGTCCAAGGGGTTCTCAAGAATCTTCTCCAACACCATAGTTCAAAAGCATCAATTATTTGGTGCTCAGCTTTCTTTATAGTCCAACTCTCACATCCATACACGACTACTGGAAAAACCACAGCTTTGACTAGATGGACCTTTGTTGGCAAAACAATGTCTCTGCTTTTTAATATGCCATCTAGGTTTGTCATAGGTTTTCTTCCAAGAAGCAAGTGTCTTTTAATTTCATGGCTGCAGTTACCATCAGCAGTGATTTTGGAGCCCAAGAAAATAAAGTCTGTCATTGTTTCCATCGTTTCCCCATCTATTTGCCATGAAGTGATGGGACCAGATGCCATGATCTTCGTTTTCTGAATGTTGAGCTTTAAGCCAACTTTTTCATCTCTCCTCTTTCACTTTCATCAAGAGGCTCCTCAGTTCATCTGCACTTTCTGCCATAAGGGTGGTGTCATCTATATATATATGAGGTTATTGATATTTCTCCTGGAAATCTTGATTCCAGCTTGTGCTTCATCCAGCCCAGTATTTTGCATGATGTACTTTGCATGTGAGTTAAATAAACAGGGTGACAATATACAGCCTTGACGTACTCCTTTCCCGATTTGGAATCAGTCTGTTGTCCATGTCCAGTTCTAACTGTTGCTTCTTGACCTGCATACAGATTTCTCAGGAGGCAGGTCAAGTGGTCTGGTATTCCCATCTCTTTCAGAATTTTCCGCAGTTTGTTGCGGTCCACACAGTCAAAGGCTTTGGCGTAGTCAATAAAGGAGAAGTAGATGTTTTTCTGGAACTCTCTTGCCTTTCCTATGATCCAACGGATGTTGGCAGTTTGATCTCTGGTTCCTCTGCCTTTTCTAAATCCAGCTTGAACATCTGGAAGTTCACAGTTCACGTACTGTTGAAGCCTGGCTTGGACAATTTTGAGCATTATTTTGCTAACATGTGAGATGAGTGCAATTGTGTGGTAGCTTAAACATTCTTTGGCATTGCCCTTCTTTGGGACTGTAATGAAAACTGATATTTTCCAGGCTTGTGCCGACTGCTGAGTTTTCCAAATTTGCTGGCATATTGAGTGCAGCACTTTCATAGCATCATCTTTTAAGATTTGAAAAAGCTCAGGTGGAATTCCATCACCTCCACTAGTTTGTTCATAGTGATGCTTCCTAAGGCCTACTTGACTTCCCATTCCAGGATGTCTGGCCCTAGGTGAGTGATCACACCATCATGGTTATCCGGTCACAAAGATCTTTTCTGTATAGTTCTTCTGTGTATTCTTGGCACTTCTTCTTAATATCTTCTGCTTCTTTGGGTCCACACCATTTCTGTCCTTTATTATGCCCGTCTTTGCATGAAATGTTCCCTTGGTATCTCTAATTTGCTTGAAGAGATCTCTAGTCTTTCCCATTCTATTGTTTTCCTCTATTTCTTTGCACTGATTACTGAGGAAGGCTTTCTTATCTTCCTTGCTATTCTTTGGAATTCTACATTCAAATAGGTATCTTTCCTTTTCTCCTTTGCCTTTAGTGTCCCTTCTTTTCTCAGCTATTGGCAAGGCCTCCTCAGATAACCATTTTGCCTTTTTCCTTTCTTTTTCTTGGGGATGGTCTCGATCACTGCCTCCTGTATAAGGTCATGAACCTCCATCCATAGTTCTTCAGACACTCCGTCTGTCAGATCTAACCCCTTGAGCCTACTTGTCATGGATTCACAGATGGCGGAGTAGAAGGACGTGCACTTATCTTCTCCTGTGAAAACTCCAAAATTACAACTTTTTGCTGAACAACGGCTGACAGGAGAATGTTGGATCCAAGGAGAGGCCCCAGCAAGACAGTAGGAGGGGTGAAATCGCATTCTGAATCAGACCCTATACCCGCCAGAGACATTCGGAGGGCTCAAACAAACTTTGCATGTACCAGGACCTAGAGACCCCAAAGAGACTGAGCCAGAACTGTGTTTGAGTGTCTTCTGCAGAGGTATGGGTTGGCAGTGGCCTGGCAGGGGCTCTGGGTGCAGCAGACCTGGGTGTGGCATAAGCCCTCTCGGAGTAGGTCGCTATTAACCCCACCACAGAGCCACCAAAACTTACACAGGACTGGGAAAACCACTCTTGGAGGGCAGAAACAGAACCTTGTGTGCACCAGGACCCAGGAGAAAGGAGCAGTGACCCCACAAGAGACTGACCCAGACTTGCCTGAGAGTGTCCAGGAGTCTGTGGCAGAGGTGTGGGTCAGTGGTGGCCTGCTGCAGGGTGGGGAGCACTGACTGCATGGGACCTTTTGAAGGAGGTCACCATCATCTTCATTACCTCCACCATAATCTGGCCTCAGGTCAAACAACAGGGAGGGAACATTGCCCCGCCCATCAACAGAAAAGTGGTCCCGCCCATCAGAGCAAGATCCAGTTTCCCCTTCAGTCAGTCTCTCCCATCAGGAAGCTTCCATAAGCCTCTTATCCTTCTCCATCAGAGGGCAGACAGAATGAAAATCACAATCAGAGAAAACTAATCAAACTGATCACATGGACTACAGCCTTGTCTAACTCAATGATGCTGTGAGCCGTGCTGTGTAGGGCCACCCAAGATGGATAGGTCATGGTGGACAAAACATGGTCCACTGGAGAAGGGAATGGCAAATCACTTCAGTATTTTTGCCTTGAGAAACCCACGAAGAGTATGGAAAGGCAAAAAGATAGGACACTGAAAGAAGAACTCCCCAGATCAGTATGTGCACAATGTGCTACTAGAAAAGAGTGGAGAAGTAACTCCAGAAAGAATGAAGAGACAGAGCCAAAGCAAAAACAATACCCAGTTGTGCATGTGACTGGTGATGGAAGTAACTCTGATGTTTTAAAGAGCAATATTGCATAGGAACCTGGAATGTTAGGTCCATGAATCAAGGCAAATTGGAAGTGGTCCAACAGGAGATGGCAAGAGTGAACATCGACATTTTAGGAATCAGTGAACTAAAATGGACTGAAATGGGTGAATTTAACTCAGAGGACCATTATATCTACCACTGTGGGCAAGAATCCCTTAGAAGAAATGGAGTAACCATCGTAGTCAACAAAAGAGTCCGAAATGCAGTACTTGGATGCAGTCTCAAAAACGACAGAATGACCTCTGTTCATTTCCAAGGCAAACCATTAAGTATGACAGTAATCCAAGTCTATGCCCCAACTAGTAATGCTGAAGAAGCTGAAGTTGAATGGTTCTCTGAAGACTTACAAGACCTTCTAGAACTAACACCCTAAAAAGATGTCCTTTTCATTATAGGGGACTGGAATGCAAAAGTAGGAAGTCAAGAGATACCCAGAGTAACAGGCAAATTTAGCCTTGGAGTACAGAATGAAGCAGATCAAAGGCTAACAGAGTTTTGCCAAGAGAACACACTGGTCATAGCAAACACTCTCTTCCAAAAGCACAAGAGAAGACTCTACACATGGTCATCAGCAGATGGTCAACACTGAAACCAGATTGATTATATTCTTTGCAGCCAAAAATGGAGAAGCTCTATACAGTCAGCAAAAACAAGACCAGGAGCTGACTGTGGCTCAGATCATGAATTCTTTATTGCCAAATTCAGACTTAAATTGAAGAAAGTAGGGAAAACTTGTAGACCAGGCCTCCACGTCCATCCAACTCCCAGAGCTTGCTCAAACTCATGTCCGTTGAGTTGGTGATGCCATCCAACCATCTCATCCTCTGTTGTCCCCTTCTCTTCCTCCCTTCAATCTTTCCCAGCATCAGGGTCTTTTCCAATGAGTCAGTTCTTTGCATCAGGTGGCCAAAGTATGGCAGCTTCAGCATCAGTCCTTCCAATGAATATTCAGGACTGATTTCCTTTAGGATTGACTGGTTTGATCTCTTTGCAGTCCAAAGAACTCTCAAGAGTCTTCTCCAACACCACAGTTCAAAAGCATCAATTCTTCAGTGCTCAGCTTTCTTTATAGTCCAACTCTCACATCCATACATGACCACTGGAAAAACCATAAAACCATAGCTCTGACTAGATGGACCTCTGTCAGCAAAGTAATGCTTCTGCTTTTTAACGTGCTGTCTAGGTTGGGCATAACTTTTCTTCCAAGGAGCAAGCATCTTTTAATTTCATGGCTGTAGTCACCATCTGCAGTGATTTTGGAGCCCCCCAAATAAAGTCTGTCACTGTTTCCACTGTTTCCCCATCTATTTGCCATGAAATAATGGGACCGGATGCCATGATCTTCGTTTTCTGAATGTTGAGTCTTAAGCTAGCTTTCTCACTCTCCTCTTTCATTTTCATCAAAAGGCTCTTCAGTTCCTCTGCACTTTCTGCCATAATGGTGGTGTCATCTGCATATCTGAGGTTACTAATACTTCTCCAAGCAATCTTGATTCTTGCTTGTTCTTCTTCCAGCCCAGTGTTTCTCATGATGTACTCTGCATAGAAGATAAATAAGCAAGGTGACAATATACAGCCTTGACGTACTCCTTTCCCAATTTGGAACCAGTCCGTTGTTCCATGTCCAGTTAACTGTTGCTTCTTGACCTGCAAACAGATTTCTCAGGAGGGAAGTAAAGTGGCCTGGTATTCCCATCTCTTTCAGAATTTTCCACAGTTTGTTGTGGTCCACACAGTCAAAGACTTTGGTGTAGTCAATAAATAAAGCAGAAGTAGATGTTTTTCTGGAATTCTCTTGCTTTTTTGATGATTCAGTGAATGTTGGCAATTTGATTTCTGGTTCCTCTGCCTTTTACAAATCCAGCTTGAACATCTGAAAGTTTTTGATTCATGTACTGTTGAGGCCTAGCTTGGAGAATTTTGGGCATTACTTTGCTAGCATGTGAAATGAGTACAATTGTGCGGTAGTCTGAACATTCTTTGGTGCTGCCTGTCTTTGGAATTGGAATGAAAACTGATCTTCTCCAGTCCTGTGACTACTGCTGAGTTTTCCATCAGATCAGATCAGATCAGTCGCTCAGTCGTGTCTGACTCTTTGCGACCCCATGAATCGCAGCACACCAGGAATCCCTGTCCATCACCAACTCCCGGAGTTCACTCAGACTCACGTCCATCGAGTCAGTGATGCCATCCAGCCATCTAATCCTCTGTCGTCCCCTTCTCCTTCTGCCCCCAATCCCCCCAGCATCAGAGTCTTCTCCAATGAGTCAACTCTTCGCATGAGGTGGCCAAAGTACTGGACTTTCAGCTTTAGCATCATTCCTTCCAAAGAAATCCCAGGGCTGATCTCCTTCAGAATGGACTGGTTGGATCTCCTTGCAGTCCAAGGGACTCTCAAGAGTCTTCTCCAACACCTCAGTTCAAAAGCATCAATTCTTCGGCGCTCAGCCTTCTTCACAGTCCAGCTCTCACATCCATACATGACCACAGGAAAAACCATAGCCTTGACTAGATGGACCTTTGTTGGCAAAGTAATGTCTCTGCTTTTGAATATGCTGTCTAGGTTGGTCATAACTTTCCTTCCAAGGAGTAAGCGTCTTTCCATACCTAACCAATATTGTTTCTAGTGATTTCTTTGTTTGGTGCCTGGTGGCTCAGACAGTAAAAAATCTGCCTGTGATGCAGGAGACCTGGATTCCATCCCTGGGTCGGGAAGATCTCATGGAGATAGGAATGGCTACTCACGCCAGTATTCTTGCCTGCAGAATTCCATGGACAGAGGAGCCTGGCAGGCTACAGTCCATGGGGTTGCAGAGAGTAAACACGACTGAGTGACTAATAGTTTGGTGCCTTGGAGGCATCCCTCTCCCACTGAACAAAAGTTACCTTCTCACTCATCCTGAAGATTTGTCTAGGGGGCGAGGGGACTTTGAAAAGGGGATGCTTGAACAGGAGAGTTCACAATCAGATCTACTTGGGAAAGCATTCACATCACAGCAGAGGATTGTCACAGACTAATGTTTGTGTCCCTCCCCCCAATATTTATATGTCCAGATCCTAGCCCCCAAACAGATGGTATTTGGAGCTGGGGTTTTGGAGAGATAATTAGGTAATGGAATCAGCGCCCTCATAAAAGAGACCCCAGCGGGCTTCCTCGCCCATTCACCATTGTGAGGATATGATGGGAAGATGACATTCATGAACCAGGAAGTGGGCCCTCAGCAGACACCCAATCTCCTGGCATCTTGATCATGGGCTTCCCAGCCTCCAGATCAGTGAGAAATAAATATTTGTTTACAAGCCACTCAGTCTGTGGTATTCTGTTAGAGCAGCCCACATTGACCAAGACAAGGATACCGAATGGCAGGTGGATCTCTTAAAGTGGAATTTAGTGCCCAGATATCCCTTGGGAAGTCTGGGTGTGTCCCCCAGGGGTTCACCTGCCCCAGGCATTCACATACAAGCCAGATGCAGTAGTTGCTGCAGATGAGAATGATGTAAAGATAACCTCGACCCACTGATGAGAAGGTAGAAGTTGCTCCCAGGAGTGTTCTGGAGCCCCTTGCACCCAGAGCTGCCTCTCAGTTCAGCTGGTTTCACCTCCATGGGAAAAATGGCTCGTTGGCCTCATCCTCCCCCTTTATGTGACAAATTCTTTCCTTTAACTTCTCTGGGTATGTCCTTAAATTTTTCTTCAGCACATATCCAGTATTTATTGCTTTGTCATGGTAGTAAACGTTTGAGCTCTCTGAGATAAACAGCTTGAGTTCAAATATTTACTTGTTGGATGACCTTTGGAGGTTACTTTCTCTAAGCCTTGGTCTTCTCTTACAGAAACTTGTTTTGTTACAAAGTTTCAGTGACTGAATGCACAGGATGTTCTGGGCTCGGTGTCAGGAGCAGTGAGCACATCATAAATGTGAGCTAGTTTTTCTGGGCTCCAAGATCACTACAGATGGTGACTGCAGCCATGAAATTAAAAGACGCTTACTCCTTGGAAGGAAAGTTATGACCAACCTAGATAGCATATTCAAAAGCAGAGACATTACTTTGCCAACAAAGGTCCGTCTAGTCAAGGCTATGGTTTTTCCTGTGGTCATGTATGGATGTGAGAGTTGGACTGTGAAGAAGGCTGAGCACCGAAGAATTGATGCTTTGGAACTGTGGTGTTGGAGAAGACTCTTGAGAGTCCCTTGGACTGCAAGGAGATCCAACCAGTCCATTCTGAAGGAGATCAGCCCTGGGATTCCTTTGGAAGAAATGATGCTTAAGCTGAAAGTCCAGTACTTTGGCCACCTCATGCGAAGAGTTGACTCATTGGAAAAGACTCTGATGCTGGGAGGGATTGGGGGCAGGAAGAGAAGGGGACGACAGAGGATGAGATGGCTGGATGGCATCACTGACTCGATGGATGTGAGTCTGAGTGAACTCCAGGAGTTGGTGATGGACAGGGAGGCCTAGCATGCTGCGATTCATGGGATCGCTAAGAGTTGGACACGACTGAGGGACTGATCTGATCTGATCTGATTATGATTGCCAGTTGCCCTACATTTGGCCTTTCAAGTCTTCCTGCAACAGGCAATGCTCCTAAAGAGAAATCACTGTACGGGTCTTCAACCCTGTTGTTCCATCATGTTAACTCTGCTCCTTACTGGCTCCGTTTTCCTGGAGAAGGTGGGGTCAGAGGGGCAGTGTGCTGAGTTAGGGCTTGGGGGAGTCAGTGTCGGACTCAGAAAGGAAGCAAGTCTCCCAGTGCCTGAGCCCTTCTGTCTGAACTCAATTTCACCCTCAACTTCTGCTTGCTGAGGCACCTCAGTGCACTCTACCTACCTCTCCAATCCATATTGAAAGTGACCTTGGCCGTGAAAAGAGGTTAGACCAACTAGGGGGTTGAATCCTGCACTGTGATTCCCAAGTTGTCAAACTTGGGAAATAGACCTCTTGGGACATAGCTCCTCTCCTACACAGTAGGTCCAGCAATATGTATCTTAGGGTTAAGGTGAAAGTTGAAGGAGATAAGTCTATGAAACCCCTGGCACAACACTTGGCACATAGCAGGCCCCTAGTTAGTTCTGAATGCTACCCAGTATAGTAGGCAATTATTAGGTTATCTTTCTAGTTAGACATAGCAAGGAAAACAGGCATGACTCAGGCAGATGAGATGGTTTCACATACCCTTGCCCAAACAGAGCCTGGTGTAGGAAGATAGATAAGCCGGTTTGGCTGGCTCCGGTAGAAGAGTGGTGGGTGGTTGTGAGTTAAATCCAGGGCACACTGGGCCGTTTTGAAGTTGACCTGCTTGCTAGTTCAACACTGGGGGTGTCATCCTAGCTTACAGACTCTTTTATGTGGTGGGCTCTCTGATGGCCGTGCTTATGCCATGTGACCACGTCTTCTCTGAGGGGATCAGGACAGACATTGCATCCAAAATGGGCTAATCAAATTTTCCTCTCCAGGAAACTTGAAATCAGGACGAAGAGATTTCATCTTCATGCTGGGTTCTGCTTGTGGGTGGAGGAGATATAAAAACTGGATGACATGGTGGGTGGGGCCTTCTGCTGTATGAATCAAGAGGTAGGGAAAGCCAGGCTGCAAGAGCGGAAGAAATGAAACAAAAACAAAAAACAGATAGGGGAAAGGGAGACTTTCTGAGTTCTTGACAGTTCCCACTTCCTGTTTCCAGACTCCTCTTAAGTGGGCACATTCTCTTCCTGGGATTTCATGAGACACTGCTGAATCTGTAGGGATGAGCCTGTATTTGGGGCTTGCACTTGCTAATGTTGTTTGTTAAGCTACTTTGTGCTCAAGTTACAGAAGCCAACTTGAGCTAGCTGAAATACAAAGAGGAACTTTCTGGAAGGTGTTGGGGTATCTCTTGAAATTCAGGAGGTTCAAATCAGTTTCAGGAGGTGCTGGCATCAGGGCAGCTCTGGGTACATCAGCCACAGACTGGGAAACCGATTTCTTTCTGAAGATGCCTCAGTGTGGGGTGTTTCAGCTCAAAACTCTAAATTCCTGTGGTGGAGAGAACCCTATTGATCGGTGATGGGTGCATTAGCGATACCTGCGGGGAGCTCCAGGCTGAGCAGTACAGCTGCTGAGAGAATGTACTGTGAGGTCAGGATGTGCTGCTTCCCAAGAACAAGGAGTGGGCACTGGTCAGCCAGTGCAAGTGAAGTCTTATGCAAGCTGGTTCTTACAATTGACTGCACATGGGGAATTGTGCATCTCACCGAGTGCGCTGCAAAGGTTTATAGAACAGGGTCTGTAATATCAAAGAGCTTATCAGTTCAGTTCAGTTCCGTTCAGTCGCTCAGTCGTGTCCGACTCTTTGCGACCCCATGAATCGCAGCACACCAGGCCTCCCTGTCCATCACCAGCTCCTGGAGTTCACTCAGACTCACGTCCATCGAGTCAGTGATGCCATCCAGCCATCTCATCCTCTGTCGTCCCCTTCTCCTCCTGCCTCCAATCCCTCCCAGCATCAGGGTCTTTTCCAATGAGACAACTCTTCGCATGAGGTGGCCAAAGTACTGGAGTTTCAACTTTAGCATCATTTCTTCCAAAGAAATCCCAGGGCTGATCTCCTTCAGAATGGACTGGTTGAATCTCCTTGCAGTCCAAGGGACTCTCAAGAGTCTTCTCCAACACCACAGTTCCAAAGCATCAATTCTTCGGTGCTCAGCCTTCTTCACAGTCCAGCTCTCACATCCATACATGACCACAGGAAAAACCATAGCCTTGACTAGGCGAACCTTTGTTGGCAAAGTAATGTCTCTGCTTTTGAATATGCTATCTAGGTTGGTCATAACTTTCCTTCCAAGGAGTAAGACTCTTTTAATTTCATGGCTGCAGTCACCATCTGTAGTGATTTTGGAGCCCAAAAAAATAAAGTCTGACACTGTTTCCACTGTTTCCCCTTCTATTTCCCATGAAGTGATGGGACCAGATGCCATGATCTTCATTTTCTGAATGTTGAGCTTTAAGCCAACCTTTTCACTCTCCTCTTTCACTTTCATCAACAGGCTTTTTAGTTCCTCTTCACTTTCTGTGATAAGGGTGGTGTCATCTGCATATCTGAGGTGATTGATATTTCTCCGGGCAATCTTGATTCCAGCTTGTGCTTCTTCCAGCCCAGCCTTTCTCATGATGTACTGTGCATAGAAGTTAAATAAGCAGGGTGACAATATACAGCCTTGACGTACTCCTTTTCCTATTTGGAACAAGTCTGTTGTTCCATGTTCAGTTCTAACTGTTGCTTCCTGACCTGCATACAGGTTTCTCAAGAGGCAGGTCAGGTGGTCTGGTATTCCCATCTCGTTTTGAATTTTCCACAGTTTATTGTGATCCACACAATCAAAGGCTTTGGCATAGTCAATAAAGCAGAAGTAGATGTTTTTCTGGAACTCTCTTGCTTTTTTCATGATCCGGCGGATGTTGGCAATTTGATCTCTGGTTCCTCTGCCTTTTCTAAAACCAGCTTGCACATCAGGAAGTTCACTGTTCACATATTGCTGAAGCCTGGCTTGGAGAATTTTGAGCATATATACTAGCGTGTGAGATGAGTGCAGTTGTGCGGTAGTTTGAGTATTCTTTGGTATTGCCCTTCTTTGAAATTAAAACAAAGAGCTTATAATTTCCCACAAATAATACTCTAAGGCTGCCTGTGGCAGCTGTTAGAGGACACCTACAAAGATGAAGCGCCACAGGAGTTTAGAGACAGGAGCAATGCCTTTGAGCCATGGGGACTACAGCCCAGGCTCCAGGCCATGTCAAGATGAGCAAAAGACTTATTAAGTGAAACACTGAAAAGACACTTAACATGCCTTATGGTAACAACCAGAAGGACCAGGTATTTACAAATAATTATATGTTAAATGCAATTAAACAAGAATGTGTTTTTGATGGATGAATCCAGAGTGTCTGAGCCCTGGTGACACAAGCAAATGCACCAGGTGAAAAGCAGACACACTCTACTAGGCCAGAGTCTTGCCTGAATTTGAAGGCAAAGTAGCACTATCCCAATACTTTGGCCACCCGATGCGAAGAGCCGACTCATTGGAAAAGACCCTGGTGCCCGGAAAGGTTGAAGGCAAAAGGAGAAGAGGGTGGCAGAGCATGAGATGGTTAGATAGCATCACCAATTCAGTGCACATGTGCCGGAAACCACCACTGGAGATCCCACCCATGACAAAGGTCATGCAGAGAGGACCTGACAGGCAAAGGCAGAACAGGATTCAGAGGGATTCCCTGGATCTGCTCAAGCATCTACCCCGAAACTAAAATCTGTCTACTGTTTATTATATTATGCCTTTCACTAACTCTTCTGACATTTACAGGGGGCTCTCCCTGACTATCTTTCTCTGAAGAAAATCAACTTAGGGCTCTAGTTACTAAGTCTCCTGGGCTTGAAAGGAGCTTTTTTACTTTAACCCCTCTGTTACTATTTTAGCTTACTTGGCAGGTTTATCCACACTCTTGCAACTAACGCACATGATTGTTCACAACACCCAAGCATAACCTTCGAGCGATAAAAAAGCTTTATTAGAATAATACTGCATTGTTGAGCCAATGTTTGCTACCGAGTTTCCTTGTCCTTTACCCAATGTGCGCCTGGGAATGCATTAGCAAAAATAGGTGGTATGCAAGAAAATCAAGCAATAGCCTTGGCATTAGCAACATAAAACCCTTGAGTTAATAAGTTCTTTCTTTATTGTAACCCACTGCCCTTTGCTCCATAAGAATGTAGCTCTGTTTCCTGAGGGGGACTGCAGACTGGAGAGATAAAGGGAAAGCAGGTTTTCTGGGTGACCAATGGCACCCCACCCCAGTACTTCTGCCTGGAGAATCCCACGGACGGAGGAGCCTGGTGGGCTGCAGTCCATGGGGTCGCCAAGAGTCGGACACGACTGAGCGACTTCACTTTCACTTTTCACTTTCATGCATTGGAGAAGGAAATGGCAACCCACTCCAGTATTCTTGCCTGGAGAATCCCGGGGACGGGGGAGCCTGGTGAGCTTCCGTCTATGGGGTCGCACAGAGTCGGACATGACTGTAGCGACTTAGCAGCAGCAGCAACCTTTATCAAGAAAGAGTTACAAAATGTTAACAGGCCACAGGGCTGGAAGATGATGTGCACAGCATAAGACCCTTGTTTATGAAAAGCTATGCAGAAAATGTCCTGGTTTTGATAAAGGTGAAACTGATGTAATGTTGAGCTGACTCTGTATAACTCTGTATCTTTCATTTCTGGAAATGTGTAACTTAGGGTATAAAAGCTCCTTTTGAAAATAAATTTACAGACGCGGCTTCATCAGAGCTTGGTCTCCCCGTGTCATTCTTTTTTTTCCTTTTCTCTCTCTGTTCTTCTTTCAGGATGACTCCTTGGAACACAGGGGCTTTATTGGCTTTCTGTATAAACCAAGGAAGATCAAGCCTCTTTCTCTTCTTTTTTATCTATCCCTAATCGCCGACACCGTTCTCTTGAGGGAATCCCTGGGTCCTGCTGGGGCTGGACCCTGGCACACATGGATTTGAGCAAACCTGGGGAGATCAGGGAAGACTGGAGTGCTGAAGTCCAAGAGTTGGACACGATTCAGAGACTGAACCGTCAATCAGTCAATAATCCTATTCCTATACCCTTGGCCCCAGCCCAGATTGTCAGACTCTAGTCAGCTAGTCTCCCCAAACCCTTGTCCTCACAGTGTTCGTGCTTGGGATTTTCTGGGCTGATGCCTTTTCTCCGCTGGTCACCGGAAAGATCCTTCCAAGGTGAACACATTCTTAAATCTGCTCACAAAATACTCCCTTCATGTCTTTGCCTCATCAAAAACCTGGGTGGCTATTTTTATTTTCCTGGTCACGAGGATTCTTTTTAACATGATCTTAGAAACTGCTCTCTCCCATATCAGTCTCCTATATTTCAGACCTACGGATCCTGCTGCCATGGACTCTCCTTCCAGGATGTTCCAACGCAACTAACCTGAGCAAGCACACAGGCTTTACCCCTTTATCCTGTATCCTCTCCTGTGCCCGTACTATAGCCTGGAAGTGAAATTTGTTCCTTATCGCCCCTACCCTCCACATTAAATCAGTCCCCAAGTTGTTATAATTTGTCCCTTTCCTCTACTATTGCCCCATCAATCCCATAATTGACTTAATGCACAACTGCTGATTTTGCCTCACCATCTGTGTTATCTACTGCTATGTGACCACCTACCCAAAACTTAGTAGTTTGAGACCACAAAAAAATATTATCTCCCATAGTTTCTGAGGATTAGGAATCTGGGAGAGGTGTGGCTGGGTCATTTCCAAGGCTGCAGTCAAGCTGTCAGCTAGGGCTGTAGTCATCTCAAGGCTTGATTAGGGCTGAAGGAGCTACTTCCAGGCTTACCCATGTGCTTGTTGGGAGACCTCTCTTCCCTTATGGCTGTTGGTTGGGGGCTTCAGCCACCCTCCCAATAGGTTGTCTGAGGGTCACAATTAGGCTACTGCCTTCCCCCAAAGGAAGTGGTGTGTGTGTGTGTGAGAGAGAGAGAGAGCATTCTAAATGGAAGTCACAGTCTTTTAAACAACATAATTAGAGAAAAACATAATTAGGGACTTCACTGGTGGTCCCGTGGTTAAGAATCCACCTGCCAATGCAGACGACATGGTTCAATCCCTGGAAGATCCTACATGCTGTGCAGCCACAGCTACTGACCTACACTCTAGAGCCATGCTCTGAAACCAGAGAAACCACTGCACCACGATGTAGAGTGGACCCTGCTCACCACAATTAGAGAAAGCCTGAGTGCAGCAACGAAGACCGCTGCAGCCCTCAAAATATATATTTATTATATTTATGTGTAGATATAAAATAAAATCTTAAAAATTAAGTTCGTTTCTTTTTTTAAATTGAAATATAGTTGATTAACAATACTGTGTTCAGTTCAGTTCAGTTCAGTCACTCAGTCATGTCCCACTCTTTGCGACCCTGTGAATTGCAGCATGCCAGGCCTCCCTGTCCATCACCAACTCCCGGAGGTCACTCAGACTCACATCCATCAAGTCAGTGAGGCCATCCAGCCATCTCATCCTCTGTCGTCCCCTTCTCCTCCTGCCCCCAATCCCTCCCAGCATCAGAGTCTTCTCCAATGAGTCAACTGTTCGCATGAGGTGGCCAAAGTACTGGACTTTCAGCTTTAGCATCATTACTTCCAAAGGAATGCCAGGGCTGATCTCCTTCAGAATGGACTGGTTGGATCTCCTTGCAGTCCAAGGGACTCTCAAGAGTCTTCTCCAACACCACAGTTAAAAAGCATCAATTCTTCGGTGTTCAGCCTTCTTCACAGTCCAAATCTCGCATCCATACATGACCACTGGAAAAACCATAGCCTTGACTAGACGGACTTTTGTTGGCAAAGTGATGTCTCTGCTTTTGAATATGCTATCTAGGTTGGTCATAACTTTCCTTCCAAGGAGTAAGACTCTTTTAATTTCATGGCTGCAGTCACCATCTGCAGTGATTTCGGAGCCCAAAAAATAAAGTCTGACACTGTTTCCACTGTTTCCCCTTCTATTTCCCATGAAGTGATGGGACCGGATGCCATGATCTTCGTTTTCTGAATGTTGAGCTTTAAGCCAACTTTTTCACTCTCCTCTTTCACTTTCATCAAGAGGCTTTTTAGTTCCTCTTCACTTTCTGCCATAAGGGTGGTGTCATCTGCATATCTGAGGTGATTGATATTTCTCCCGGCAATCTTGATTCCAGCTTGTGCTTCTTCCAGCCCAGCCTTTCTCATGATGTACTGTGCATAGAAGTTAAATAAGCAGGCTAACAATATACAGCCTTGACATACTCCTTTTCCTATTTGGAACCAGTCTGTTGTTTCATGTCCAGTTCTAACTGTTGCTTCCTGACCTGCACACAAATTTCTCAAGAGGCAGATTAGGTGGTCTGGTATTCCCATCTCTTTCAGAATTTCCCACAGTTTCTTGTGATCCACACAGTCAAAGGCTTTGGCATAGTCAATAAAGCAGAAATAGATGATTATCTGGAACTCTCTTGCTTTTTCCATGATCCAGCGGATATTGGCAATTTGATCTCTGGTTCCTCTGCCTCTTCTAAAACCAGCTTGAACATCAGGAAGTTCACGGTTCACGTATTGCTGAAGCCTGGCTTGGAGAATTTTGAGCATTACTTTACTAGCATGTGAGATGAGTGCAATTGTGCAGTAGTTTGAGCATTCTTTGGCATTGCCTTTCTTTGGGATTGGAATGAAAACTGCCCTTTTCCAGTCCTGAGGCCACTGCTCAGTTTTCCAAATTTGCTGGCATATTGAGTGCAGCACTTTCACAGCATCATCTTTTAGGATTTGAAATAGCTCCACTGGAATTCCATCACCTCTACTAGCTTTGTTAGTTTCAGGTATACTGCAAAATGATTCAGTTTTATATATATATATATTCAGATTATTTTCCATTATGTATAGGTTACTACAAGATATTGAATATTGCTCCCTGTGTTACATAGTAAATCTTTGTTATGCTTTTATTTCTTTTTAAAAAATATTTTTAAATTTTATTTTATTTTTCACTGTGCTGGGTCTTCTTTGCTGTGGGACTTTCTCTGGTTATGGTGTTCAGGCTTCTCACTGTGGTGGTGTCTCTTGTTTTGGAGCACGGGCTCTAGGGTGGGTGGGCTTCAGTAGTTGTGGGGTGTGGACACAGTAGTTGTAATTCCCTGGCTCTAGAGCACAGGATCAACAGTCATGGCTCATGGGTGTAGTTGTTCTGTGGCATGTGGGATCTTCCATGACCAGGGATTGAACCTGTGTCTCTTGCACTGGCAAGTGGATTCTTTACCACTGAGATACCTGGGAAGCCTGTGTTTTTATTTCTCATTGAAGGGGACGACAGAGGATGAGATGGCTGGATGGCATCACTGAGTTGATGGATGTGAGTCTGGGTGAACTCCGGGAGTTGGTGATGGACAGGGAGGCCTGGCGTGCTGCGATTCATGGGGTGGCAAAGAGTCGGACACGACTGAGCGACTGAACTGAACTGAACTGAATGATTTTTTGCCTTTTTCCTTCCAATTTTATTGAGGTATAATTCACATACAGCACTGAATAAGTTTAACTTGTGCAGCATAACAACTTGACTTATATATATCATAAAATGATTATTATAATTTAGTGAATATTCATCATCTCATTCAGGTATAAAATTAAGAAATAGAAAAAAATCCATAATATTTTAGAACTGAATTTCCAGCATTTTCACTTAGGCCATATTCTGTTGGTCATATAGACCAAACCTGGTATACGTAGAAGAGTGTATGTGAATATCAAGATGTGAGGCCTGGGGGCCATCTGGGGAGTTGGCTACCACAGCATCCATTTATCCTCTCTGTTGGGTAATATGAACTCTTGCTTTTCCTTTGGGGAACTACCTCTCCCCCACTGTTAAGCTACAGTTTGAGTGGAGTTGCCTCACCCCCTTTTCTGATGAGGTAGTGTGAGTCCTGTTTAATGAATGTCTGTATCAGCAGATTTTGCTATGGACTGAATATCTGTGTTCCTCTGAAATTCATATATTGAAACCCTCTCCTCCAATGTGATGGTATCTGGAGGTGAGGACTTTGAGTCATAATCAGTGTTAGATTAGGTCATGAGAGTGGGGCCCTCATGATGGGATTCAGTTCAGTTCAGTTCAGCTGCTCAGTTGTGTCCGACTATTTTCGACCCCATGAATCACAGCACGCCAGGCCTCCTTGTCCATCACCAACTCCTGGAGTTCACTCAGACTCACGTCCATCGAGTCAGTGATGCCATCCAGCCATCTCATCCTCTGTCGTCCCCTTCTCCTCCTGTCTTCAATCCCTCCCAGCATCAGAGTCTTTTCCAATGAGTCAACTCTTCTCATGAAGTAGCCAAAGTATTGGAGTTTCAGCTTCAACATCAGTCCCTCAAATGCACACCCAGGACTGATCTCCTATAGAATAGACTGGTTGGATCTCCTTGAGAACCCCATGAACAGTATAAAAAGGCAAAATCATAGGATACTGAAAGGGGAACTCCCTGGGTCGGTAGGTGCCCAATATGCTACTGGAGATCAGTGGAGAAATAACTCCAGAAAGAATGAAGGGATGGAGCCAAAGCAAAAACAATACCCAGTTGTGGATGCGACTGGTGATAGAAGTAAGGTCCGATGCTATAAGAGCAATAGGAACCTGGAATGTCAGGTCCATGAATGAAGGCAAATTGAAAGTGGTCAAACCGGAGATGGCAAGAGTGGACGTCAACATTCTAGGAATCACTGAACTAAAATGGACTGGAATGGGTGAATTTAACTCAGATGACCATTATATCTACTACTTTGGGCAGGAATCCCTTAGAAGAAATGGAGTAGCCATCGTAGTCAACAAAAGAGTCCAAAATGCAGTACTTGGATGCAGTCTCAAAAATGACAGAATGACCTCTGTTCGTTTCCAAGGCAAACCATTCAATATCACGGTAATCCAAACATATGCCCCAACCAGTAACGCTGAAGAGGCTGAAGTTGAATGGTTCTATGAAGACCTACAAGACCTTTTAGAACTAACACCCAAAAAAAGTCCTTTTCATTATCAGATCAGATCAGATCAGTCGCTCAGTCGTGTCCCACTCTTTGCGACCCCATGAATCGCAGCACGCCAGGCCTCCCTGTTCATCACCAACTCCTGGAGGTCACTCAGACTCACATCCATCGAGTCAGTGATGCCATCCAGCCATCTCATCCTCTGTCGTCCCCTTCTCCTCCTGCCCCCAATCCCTCCCAGCATCAGAGTCTTCTCCAATGAGTCAACTCTGGGGACTGGAATGCAAAAGTAGGAAGAAACACCTGGAGTAACAGGCAAATTTGGCCTTGGAATATGGAATGAAGCAGGGCAAAGACTAATAGAGTTTTGCCAAGACAAGGCACTGGTCATAGCAAACACCCTCTTCCAACAACACAAGAGAAGACTCTACACATGGTCATCACCAGATGGTCAACACTGAAACCAGATTGATTTTATTCTTTGCAGCCAAAGATGGAGAAGCTCTATACAGTCAACAAAAACAAGACCAGGAGCTGACTGTGGCTCAGATCATGACATCCTTAAGGCCGTATTCAGACTAGGGAAAACCACTAGACCATTTAGTTCAGTTCATTTCCTCGCTCAGTTGTGTCCGACTCTTTGTGACCCCATGAATCGCAGCCTCCCTGTCCATCACCAACTCCCTGAGTTCACTCAGACTCACATCCATCAAGTCAGTGATGCCATCCAGCCATCTCATCCTCTGTCGTCCCCTTCTCCTCCTGCCCTCAATCCCTCCCAGCATCAGAGTCTTCTCCAATGAATCAACTCTTCGCATGAGATGGCCAAAGTACTGGAGTTTCAGCTTTAGCATCATTCCTTCCAAAGAAATCCCAGGGCTGATATCCTTCAGAATGGACTGGTTGGATCTCCTTGCAGTCCAAGGGACTCTCAAGAGTCTTCTCCAACACCACAGTTCAAAAGCATCAGTTCTTTGGCGCTCAGCCTTCTTCACAGTCCAGCTCTCACATCCATACATGACCACTGGAAAAACCATAGCCTTGACTAGACGAATCTTTGTTGGCAAAGTAATGTCTCTGCTTTTGAATATGCTATCTAGGTTGGTCATAACTTTTCTTCCAAAGAGTACTTATCTTTTAATTTCATGGCTGCAGTCACCATCTGCAGTGATTTTGGAACCCCCCAAAATAAAGTCTGACACTGTTTCCACTGTTTCCCCATCTATATCCCATGAAGTGATGGGACCAGATGCCATGATCTTCGTTTTCTGAATATTGAGTTTTAAGCTAGCTTTTTCACTCTCCTCTTTCACCTTCATCAACAGGCTTTTTAGTTCCTCTTCACTTTCTGTCATAAGGGTGGTGTCATCTGCATATCTGAGGTAATTGATATTTTTCCCAGCAATCGTGATTCCAGCTTGTGCTTCTTCCACCCAGCATTTCTCATGATGTACGCTGCATATAAGGTAAATAAACAGGGTTACAATATACAGCCTTGACATACTCCTTTTTCTATTTGGAACCAGTATGTTGTTCCATGTTCAGTTCTAACTGTTGCTTCCTGACCTGCACACAAATTTCTCAAAAGGCAGATCAGGTGGTCTGGTATTCCCATCTCTTTCAGAATTTTCCACAGTTTCTTGTGATCCACACAATCAAAGGCTTTGGTATAGTCAATAAAGCAGAAGTAGATGTTTTTCTGGAACTCTCTTGCTTTTTCCATGATCCAGCGGATGTTGGCAATTTGATCTCTGGTTCCTCTGCCTTTTCTAAAACCAGCTTGAACATCAGGAAGTTCACGGTTCACGTATTGCTGAAGCCTGGCTTGGAGAATTTTGAGCATTACTTTACTAGCGTGTGAGATGAGTGCAATTGTATGGTTGTTTGAGCATTTTTTGGCATTGCCTTTCTTTGGGATTGGAATGAAAACTGACCTTTTCCAGTCTTGTGGCCTTTACTGAGTTTTCCAAATTTGCTGGCATATTGAGTGCAGCACTTTCACAGCATCATTTTTCAGGATTTGAAATAGCTCCACTGGAATTCCATCACCTCAACTAGCTTTGTTCATAGTGATGCTTTCTAAGGCCCACTTGACTTCCCATTCTAGGATGTCTGGCTCTAGGTTAGTGATCACACCATCATGATTATCTTGGTCGTGAAGATCTTTTTTGTACAGTTCTTCTGTGTATTCTTGCAGATGGTGACTGCAGCCATGAAATTAAAAGACGCCTACTCCTTGGAAGGAAAGTTATGACCAATCTAGATAGCATATTCAAAAGCAGAAACATTACTTTGCCAACAAAGGTCTGTCTAGTCAAGGCTATGGTTTTTCCTGTGGTCATGTATGGATGTGAGAGCTGGACTGTGAAGAAGGCTGAGCGCCGAAGAATTGATGCTGTTGAACTGTGATATTGGAGAAGACTCTTGAGAGTCCCTTGGACTGCAAGGAGATCCAACCAGTCCATTCTGAAGGAGATCAGCCCTGGGATTCCTTCGGAAGAAATGATGCTAAAGCTGAAACTCCAGTACTTTGGCCACCTCATGCAAAGAGTTGACTCATTGGAAAAGACTCTGATGCTGGGAGGGATTGGGGGCAAGAGGAGAAGGGGACGACAGAGGATGAGATGGCTGGATGGCATCACTGACTCGATGGATGTGAGTCTCAATGTAATCCAGGAGTTGGTGATGGACAGGGAGGCCTGGCGTGCTGCGATTCATGGGGTCACAAAGAGTTGGACACGACTGAGTGACTGATCTGAACTGAACTCTGTGTATTCTTGCCACCTCTTAATATCTTCTGCTTCTGTTAGGTCCATACCATTTCTATCCTTTATCGAGCCCATCTTTGCATGAAATGTTCCCTTGGTATCTCTAATTTTCCTGAAGAGATCTAGTCTTTCTCATTCTGTTGTTTTCCTGAATGTCTTTGCATTGATTACTGAGGAAGGCTTTCTTATCTCTTCTTGCTATTCTTTGGAACTCTGCATTCAGATGTTTATATCTTTCCTTTTCTCCTTTGCTTTTTGCTTCTCTTCTTTTCGCAGCTATTTGTAAGACCTCACCAGACAGCTATTTTGCTTTTTTGTATTTCTTTTCCATGGGGATGATATTGATCCCTGTCTCCTGTACAATGTCATGAACCTCAGACCATAGTTCATCAGGTACTGTATCTATCAGATCTAGGCCCTTAAATCTATTTCTCACTTCCACTGTATAATCATAAGGGATTTAATTTAGGTCATACCTGAATGGTCTAGTGGTTTTCCCTACTTTTCAATTTCAGTCTGAATTTGGCAATAAGGAGTTCATGATTTGAACCACAGTCAGCTCCTGGTCTTGTTTTTGTTGACTGTATTGCGCTTCTCCATTTTTGGCTGCAAAGAATGTAATCAATCTGATTTCAGTGTTGACCATATGTTGATGTCCATGTGTAGAGTCTTTTCTTGTGTTGTTGGAAGAGGGTGTTTGCTATGACCAGTGCCTTGTCTTGGCAAAACTCTATTAGTCTTTGCCCTGCTTCATTCCATATTCCAAGGCCAAATTTGCCTGTTACTCCAGGTGTTTCTTCCTACTTTTGCATTCCAGTCCCCTATAATGAAAAGGACATCTTTTTTGGGTGTTAGTTCTAAAAGGTCTTGTAGGTCTTCATAGAACCGTTCAACTTCAGCCTCTTCAGCGTTACTGGTTGGGGCATAGGTTTGGAGTACCATGATATTGAATGGTTTGCCTTGGAAATGAACGGAGGTCATTCTGTCATTTTTGAGACTGCATCCAAGTACTGCATTTTGGACTCTTTTTTTTTTCACCATGATGGCTACTCCATTTCTTCTAAGAGATTCCTGCCCAAAGTAGTAGATATAATGGTCATCTGAGTTAAATTCACCCATTCCAGTCCATTTTAGTTCAGTGATTCCTAGAATGTTGACGTCCACTCTTGCCATCTCCGGTTTGACCACTTCCAATTTGCCTTGATTCATGGATCTGACATTCCAGGTTCCTATACAATATTGCTCTTATAGCATCGGACCTTGCTTCTATCACCAGTCACATCCACAACTGGGTATTGTTTTTGCTTTGGCTCCATCCCTTCATTCTTTCTGGAGTTATTTCTCCACTGATCTCCAGTAGCATATTGGGCACCTACTGACCTGTTCCTCTTTCAGTATCCTATCATTTTGCCTTTTCATATTGTTCATGGGGTTTTCAAGGGAAGAATACTGAAGTGGTTTGCCATTCCCTTCTCCAGTGGACCACATTCTGTCAGATCTCTCCACCATCACCCACCCGTCTTAGGTGGCCTCATGGGCATGGCTTAGTTTCATTGAGTTAGACAAAGCTATGGTCCTAGTGTGATTAGAATGACTAGTTTTCTGTGAGTATGGTTTCAGTGTGTCTGCCCTCTGATGCCCTCTTGCAACACCTACCACCTTACTTGGGTTTCTCTTACCTTGGGCGTGGGGTATCTCTTCACGGCTGCTCCAGCAAAGCACAGAGCCAGCGTGAAGAGATTTTAGCGCGGGCGGCTACCCCACATTCGAGGTCAGGGGCAGAAGCCCGGAGGACTATGCCCAAGAGGAAGTGGCCAAGAGGAGCTACCCCACGCCCAAGGCCAGGGGCGGCTGCTGGGAGGAGCTACCCCACCTCCAAGGAGCAGTGGCTGCGCGGGTGCAGGAGGGTCTAGAGGAGCTATTCCATGTTCAAGGTCAGAAGGGGCTTTGGTGATGTGTTGGGAGCCGGTGTGGAGAGCTCCCCTCGTGGCAAAGGTCATGAGGAAGGAGGCTTGGCATAAGCAAAGGTGGGATTAAGCCTCAGGAGCCACCCTGGATATTCTCGAACATCTACCCCCCCAAAACCAGAGTCTGCCTACTTTATTGCTTTGTGCTCTCACTCCTGACTTTACTGGGGGCTGTCCTCCACCACCATCTCACTCTCTCTGATAAAGAGTTAAGTTACAGCTCTAGTTAATAAGTTCCTGGGTATTAGGAGTGTTTAAATCCAAACCACTCAGATAGCTCTCTAACTCGCTTGATAAGTTTACCCAGACTCCTACAGCTATGCATACGATTGTTTACAGTCTCTTAGCTGTGAGAGGCACGGGAGCTTAAAGTATTCAAATAGCTTATTTTTTTAAATTAAATTTTATTTTGCTTAAATAGCTTAGAGCCTCTCAGAGAGTTAGAAACTGTCAGAATAAAACTAGTAAAAGATTTCATTGATGAGCCAATGCTTGCTGCCAAGTTTCCACATCCCCTGTATTGTATCCTTGAATGTGTATTAATATGGTTGGTTTGTAGAAAAAATAAGTAGTGGCCTTGGTGCTAGCAACTTTAGACCCTTAAGGTAGTAAATTCTTTCCTTTATTGTAAATCCACTGCGCCTCTGCCCTATAGGAATGCAAGTTTATCTGACACCTGCAGATAAAGATGGCGCCAGACCTTAAAATAATTACTCTTAGAGAAAATAAGTCTTGTCAAGAGTCATAAAATGTTAATAGGCCTTCTGGCCAGAAGATGATGTAAATCACCTAAACCATTTGTATATGATAAATTTGCAGGAAAGAAACCCTGGTTTTTGATAAAGATCAAAGACTGCTGGCTTTGCATGATTTCACATCCCCTATTATCCTCTATGTGTAACTTAGGGTATAAAAGCCCCTGTTGAAAATAAAGCTATGGGCCTTGCTCACCGAAGCTCGGTCTCCCCGTGTCATTCTTTCTTGTTTCCTTTTCCTCCTTTTCTCTTATGTTCTTCCTTCATACCAAAATAATTTGGAGCGCGGGGGTCCTCTGCGACCACTTATTTGCCTGGGCTTCTAAGACCCACTCGAGAAGGTGCCTAAGGTGGGGCACCTTCCGCTATTCGAGAGAGTGCCTGTGGCCTCCGTGGTCAGAGCAAGTTTGGTGTGACCAACTTTATTGATTTCCCGTGTAAACCAGTTATTATTGAGCATCTAATAAATCTCTCAGCCTTTGCTATCCCTTTATTGCCGACACCGTCATCCTGAGGGAAGCCCTGGACTCAACCGGGGCTGGACCCCCACAGTGAGGAGATACCCCTTGTCCAAGGTAAGGAGCAGACCATTCAGGTATGACCTAAATCAAATCCCTTATGATTATACAGTGGGAGTGATAAATAGATTTAAGGGACTAGATCTGATAGAGTGCCTGATGAAGTATGGATGGAGGTTTGTGACATTGTACAGGACACAGGAATCAAGACCATCCCCATGGAAAAGAAATGAAAAAAAAAAGCAAAATGGCTGTCTGAGGAGGCCTTACAAATAGTTGTGAAAAGAAGAGAAGGGAAAATCAAAGGAGACAAGGGAAGATATAAGCATTTGAATGTAGAGTTCCAAAGAATAGCAAGGACAGATAAGAAAGCCTTCCTCAGGGATCAGTGCAAAGAAATAGAGGAAAACAACAGAATGGGAAAGACTAGAGATCTCTTCAAGAAAATTAGAGATACCAAGGGAACATGATGGGATTAGTGCCCGTATGAAAAGAAGAGAAGGCACAGGCTCGCTCTTTCTCTGTGCTCACACCAAGGAAGGCCCTATGAGGACACAGCAAGAAGAGGGTTCTCTTTGAGAATCTGACCATGCTGGGACCCTGTTCTGTGACTTTCAGCTTCCAGAATTGTGTGAAATGAATATCTGCCATTTAAGCCAATGAATCCTTGGTTTTCTGCTATATTGCTGGCTCAGACTAACATCCAGTCACTCTGGTCTTAGTGATAGGGGTAGGGATGCGCAGATGACCCAAATGACAGGCAGTGAGACATAGGAAAGTGTTTGCTAGGGATTCTGTGAGGATCTAAGATGCTTCAGTGGAAGACCCTGGAAAATATGCTCTCCCTTCTTCTGGCCTTGGTGAAGTGAGGCTGTGAGGCTAGGTCTTCTAGCGTCTTGCTAACACAAGGTGAGCCTGCCTGGGAATGAAACTGATACTCAAAGGAAGTTGAGCCAGAAGAAGGATGCCAGAGATTCTCTTGAACTCTGGATCCAACCAAGCCTATCACAGGGCCTGTCTATAAATCGCTTACTTATGCTGCTGCTGCTGCTGCTGCTAAGTCGCTTCAGTCATGTCCAACTTTGTGCGACCCCATAGACGGCAGCTCACCAGGCTCCCCTGTCCCTGGGATTCTCCAGGCAAGAACACTGGAGTGGGTTGCCATTTCCTTTTCCAACGCATGAAAGGGAAAAGTGAAAGTGAAGTCGCTCAGTTGTGTCCGACTCTTAGCGACCCCATGGACTGTAGCCTACCAGGCTCCTCTGTCCATGGGATTTTCCAGGCAAGAGTACTGGAGTGGGATGCCATTGCCTTCTCCAGCTCAGTTATACTAGCCAATAGATAAAGTCATTATTAAGATGGTTGTTCCAGGGTTTCTGTTCCTTGCCATATAAAAAGTTCTGATTCTGGCTGCTGTCCCTCTAAGTCCTCCCCTTCTAAAGCATAAATCTGATCATATTTTCTTCTTGCATAAAGTCTTGCAACATCTACTCAGTTTCCTCTAAATAAAGTCCAAGCTTATTAACATGGTAGTTGAGACCCACCATTATGGTCTCTGTCTCTATATCCAGCCTCTTCTTTCCTTGCTTCCATTTTATACAACATTCAACTATTTATACCATGTACCCTGCTGTTCTGAAGAGAGTCTGGGAGCATATGAGTTGTAATCAGGAATTAGGGTGGTGAAAACCATCAGAGAAAACTAGAATCATCCTCAAGGTGTCCCAGTGGTAAAGAGTCTGCTTGCTAGTGCAGGAGGCACAAGAGACGGGGGTTCAATGCCTGGGTCGGGAAGATCCCCTGGAGAAGGAAATGGCAACCCACTCCAGTATTCTAGCCTGGAGAAATCCATGGTCAGAGGAGCCTGGAGGGCTACAGTCCATGGGGTTGCAAAGAGATGGACACAACTGAGCTCGTGCGCGTGCATGCACGCGCGTGCACACACACACACACATACACACCCACACACACACACTTCAAGATCACCTGGAAGCCCCAGACCTAGACCCAGTAGCTGCACCAGTTCTTATGTGCTAATACTGGAGGTGCTGGGCTTGTTCTGGTCACCAGGATCCAAGTTTCTGCTGCTCTGGTTTCTAATAGTATCTCACTGTGGATGCAGTGAGATCTCCACCTTGCTCAATAGGATGTCTAATTGCTTCACCAGCAAGATATCTGACCCAATTCTCCTTACCCAAGGCCATTTGAATTAAATACTCAATATCAAAGCTCTTAAGTCAGGAGATTGCTTATTTGAGGTACAGAGATCAGGAAGAAGCTTCCTATTTCCTTCCATAACTCTTTATCTGAGAGTAAGCCATTTCTTTCGGACTAAACTTGACCTACTTCAGGGCACTTTGATTTATCAAACAGACAAATGTCAAGGATTCTTCACTGGATTGGTCCTGTGTGACTTGACTCTAATTATTGTACTAGGGAAGGAATCATTGCCAGGATTAGGACTGCTCTGGGGGACGGAGTCTCTTCCAGCCTGGGTCCTTTAACCTGGGACTCTTTGCTGCAGTGCTTGCACTTGGACAAACATCTGCTCCAGCAACAAAACACAAATAAACTATAAGGGACTATAAATAACCATGTGCATGGGCAATTGGGGCAAATTATGGAAAACAAGATACAAAAAGAACAAAAAGACCAACTGCCACTTCTGAAGAGCTTGGAGTAAAAAACAGGATGATGGGAGCAAAAGCAATGTACTTCCACATGCCCCCTGCACTTAACACCACCAAAGGGGTGGGCCAACCACCTAAGCCACCCCTTTGGTGGGACTCTTAGACCTGCCTCTACCCTCACCCCATAAGGAACAAGCTCACCCCACTCAGCAAGTGAGCAAGGGAACATGTTTGTTCTTGTGCACTCCTGCTGTAGCAGGGGCCCCAATAAAGCATTGCCTGAATTTCTATCAATTTCTATTAATTAAGAAGACCAAGAACCTTAGTCAGTAACACGTGCCCCCCACCACAATGGTTCGTTAGGAATCAGTATTTGGAGAATTTGTATTCTGAGGCTTCCTTTTTATTTTTTTTTTCCTGAGTGATTAAACAACAAATACTTATTTTCTCACAGTTCCAGAGATTGGTCCCAGCAGCGGTCAGGTTCTGGTGAGAGCCCTTCTCCTGGCTTGCTAAAGGGATTTCTTGCTATGTCCTCACATGGTGGAAAGAAAGCTGTGGTGTCCAGCCCTCTATTATAAGGGTACCATGTCTATAGGATCACAGTGCTACCATTATAAGGAGGCTTCCCTCTGGATATCAGAGATGTAGAGAGCCCACTACATGGCCAGTCCCCAGTTCCTGACAGCTTGTTGGGTGGAGTAGGTGTAGAGGACAACCAACACTGAGAGGCAGCTCTTGGGAAGAAATGGCCCTTGTCCAGTTCTTTCTCTCTTTTATAAATGCTATGAACTGTTTGACTTTGGGAGGTTTGTCTTTTATATTTTACCTGCAAAGGATTTGGGGTCATGAATAAGAACCTAAGCTTCTGTCTTGCTGGGTCCCCTTGTTTTAGCAGTTTAAACTCTCCTGTGATCATTGTCCCTTCTGACTTGAGAGGGCCGCCTGGATCACTCATTAGAGCTGAAATGTGAGGAGTGCACCAGGCACTGGATCAAATACCTTACATGCATTATCTCACCTAATCCTCATGATCATCTTATGAATTAACTACTATTCAGTTCAGTTCAGTCGCTCAGTCGTGTCCGACTCTTTGTGACCCCATGAATTGCAGCACGCTAGGCCTCCCTGTCCATCACCAACTCCTGGAGTTCACTCAGACTCACGTCCATCGAGTCAGTGATGCCATCCAGCCATCTCATCCTCTGTCGTCCCCTTCTCCTCTTGCCCCCAATCCCTCCCAGCATCAGAGTCTTCTCCAATGAGTCAACTCTTCGCATGAGGTGGCCAAAGTACTGGAGTTTCAGCTTTAGCATCATTCCTTCCAAAGAAATCCCAGGGCAGATCTCCTTCAGAATGGACTGGTTGGATCTCCTTGCAGTCCAAGGGACTCTCAAGAGTCTTCTCCAACACCACAGTTCAAAAGCATCAATTCTTCGGCACTTGGCTTTCTTCACAGTCCAACTCTCACATCAGTACATGACCACTGGAAAAATCCACTTGACTAGAAGGACCTTTGTTGGCAAAGTAATGTCTCTGCTTTTGAATATGCTATCTAGGTTGGTCATAACTTTCCTTCCAAGGAGTAAGACTCTTTTAATTTCATGGCTGCAGTCACCATCTGCAGTGATTTTAGAGCCCCCCAATATAAAGTCTGACACTGTTTCCACTGTTACCCCTTCTATTTCCCATAAAGTGAGGGGACTGGATGCCATGATCTTCGTTTTCTGAATGTTGAGCTTTAAGCCAACCTTTTCACTCTCCACTTTCACTTTCATCAAGAGGCTTTTGAGTTCCTCTTCACTTTCTGCCATAAGGGTGGTGTCATCTGCATATCTGAGGTGATTGATATTTCTCCCAGCAATCTTGATTCCAGCTTGTGTTTCTTCCAGTCCAGCGTTTCTCATGATGTACTCTGCATAGAAGTTAAATAAGCAGGGTGACAATATACAGCCTTGACGTACTCCTTTTCCTATTTGGAACCAGTCTGTTGTTTCATGTCCAGTTCTAACTGTTGCTTCCTGACCTGCATATAGGTTTCTCAAGAGGCAGGTCAGGTGGTCTGGTATTCCCATCTCTTTCAGAATTTTCCACAGTTTATTGTGATCTACATAGTCAAAGGCTTTAACATAGTCTATAAAGCAGAAATAGATGTTTTTCTGGAACTCTCTTGCTTTTTCCATGATCCAGCGGATGTTGGCTTGATCTCTGGTTCCTCTGCCTTTTCTAAAATGAGCTTGAACATCAGGAAGTTCACGGTTCACATATTGCTGAAGCCTGGCTTGGAGAATTTTGAGCATTACTTTACTAGCGTGTGAGATGAATGCAATTGTGCAGTAGTTTGAGCTTTCTTTGGGACTGGAATGAAAACGGACCTTTTCCAGTCCCGTGGCCTCTGCTGAGTTTTCCAAATTTGCTGGCATATTGAGTGCAGCACTTTCACAGCATCATCTTTCAGGATTTGAAAGAGCTCCACTGGAATTCCATCACCTCCACTAGCTTTGTTCATAGTGATGCTTTCTAAGGCCCACTTGACTTCACATTCCAGGATGTCTGGCTCTGGGTGAGTGATCACACCATCGTGATGATCTGGGTCGTGAAGATCTTTTTTGTACAGTTCTTCTGTGTATTCTTGCCACCTCTTCTTAATATCTTCTGCTTCTGTTAGGTCCATACCATTTCTGTCCTTTATTGAGCCCATCTTTGCATGAAAAGTTCCCTTGATGTCTCTAATTTTCTTCAAGAGATCTCTAGTCTTTCCCATTCTGTTATTTTCCTGAATTTCTTTGCATTGATGGCGGAGGAAGGCTTTCTTATCTCTTCTTGCTATTCTTTGGAACTCTGCATTCAGATGTTTATATCTTTCCTTTTCTCCTTTGCTTTTTGCTTCTCTTCTTTTCACAGCTATTTGTAAGGCCTCCCCAGATAGCCATTTTGCTTTTTTGCATTTCTTTTCCATGGGAATGGTCTTGATCCCTGTCTCCTGTACAGTGTCATGAACCTCTGTCCATAGTTCATCAGGCACTCTATCTATCAGATCTAGGCCCTTAAATCTATTTCTCACTTCCACTGTATAATCATAAGGGATTTGATTTAGGTCATACCTGAATGGTCTAGTGGTTTTCCCTACTTTCTTCAATTTCAGTCTGAATTTGGTAATAAGGAGTTCATGATCTGAGCCACAGTCAGCTCCTGGACTTGTTTTTGTTGACTCTATAGAGCTTCTCCATCTTTGACCTATTTCTCACACATGGAAACTGAGGCTTAGAAAGGCCCAGCACCATGCTCAAAGTCATGGATTCTCTCCTCTGCAAATATGGTTGGAGGACCTGTGGTATGCCAGGCCCTATTTTATTCTCTGGAGCTTCCCATACTAAGTGTTGGGCCTGAAGTTCCAATACATCTGATTCCAGCTGTGCACATTTCACTGATGGGCTCAACTGCTTCCCCTGTGGATGTCACCTGTAACACAGACTAGATGCTTTGGTCCTTGATAGTAAGAGTTGATGCTGAATCCATTTACACCTTCTAGCTCACACCTTTGTAACAAAGAGACAAAAATATAGCTGAAGTTACTAGTCCATGATGTGAATTTGCTCTCCTGATTTAAAAAAATGCTATAGGTTTTTGAATTTCCCTTTGAGTATGTCATTTAACTTTAGAAAGAAAATCCTTTAGATCCACAGACTTAGAAAAGGTGCCTGGGGCTGAATCAAGGTCCTACCATTTCCAACTGTGTAACTTTGAGCTTTGGTTTCAACATACTTAAAAAAAAAAAAAAAAAAGAATATGAACTGACATCAGAGAGTTGTACAAAGGCTGAATTGGCTGATCAATCCAAAGCCCCAAGCACTATGTGTGGTGCACAGTAAGGAAAATGAACGGCGGCTTTCATAAGGAGGCTGAAAATTGTAAAGAGGCTGCTGGATTTTGTAGTTCATTGATGATGAACATTGAAAGCAGTTCAGTGGAGAGGTGGGGTGGAGGTCTGGCTGTAGGTGAATCAGAACTTGAGGAAGTGGCACCTCAGAGTGTAAAAAAACTACCTGCTCTTGGAACTCTGCTGTTGGTCCAGTGATTAAGACTCCAAGCTTTCACTACAGGGGACATGGGTGTGATCCTTGGTTGCAGAAATCACATTTCACAACCAAGATCCAGTATGCTTCGAGGTGTGGCCTAAAAACCAAACAGCAAGAAACTACTCGGTCTGTAGCTAAATAGGAAATAGGCTTAGGAAAGGTGAGATGGGGCAGCTTTAACGAGTGACACAGGTTGAGGTAGGTTTTTTTTTTTTTAATTGCCAGTTAGATAAAATCAGGGATGTAATGAAGGAAACATTTCAGTTATGCTGAAAGTCTCCCAAAGAAATGACTTGATAAACTTTAATCTTATTTCTCTGCATCTTTTTTCCTTTACTACAGATTTGCTACTCGGCTATCTGAGGAAAAGGATGCCAAGTCATTTTGTTGAAACATTAATACAGGAACAGGAACACGTCAGAAAAAAATGCTAATGTAAACCCAGTTCTACAAATATTGAGTCTTTTCTATGCTAAGCATCTCTGGAAAACAAACATGAATAAGACGTATCTTCTTTATGTCAGTGTTGAAGGAATTATCGGGGCGTACACAGACTATCGCTGGATCACATAGAAGGGAGAGTAAGTCTACTCATGAAATGTGACTTTTTTTTTTTTATTGAAGAAGCTCGTCAGAAAATCTAGTAGGGAGACTTATTCAACAGTTTTCACAGAAAAAAATCACTGCAGAAGGCAAGTGGTTTAAAATACAATAGATTAACTCCCTAGGCACTACTCAAGACCAATTACCTTTGTAGAAGTCAGAAACTTTTTAACGTTAAACAAATCAAGATACTTTATTAAAAAAATTAATCCTGAAGAAAATCACACTACTTCGGCCTGAGAGCAGCAACTTTTTAAATGGTAGATAGCACCGTTATTCTTGTTTTTCACCCCAGAAAATATTTTCCAGATTACTCTTATTGCAGCAAAAATAATGTTTAGTGAGTGAATTCACAAGATGTTGCTTCCATATTTAACATAGAATGCAGAGAATAATTGCAATTGAAAGACTGATCTCTTTTATAAAAAATATTATGCAGGAAGCCAAGGAGCAAGGAGTCAGAGATAGTCAGACATTTTTTGCAAAGCCCCAGTTTCTTTCACCCAGTACTCTTTCGGGTATTAAAAAAAAAACTTCAGATAAAAAAGATGACCATTTGCCTTAAGGTAGTTTTATGGGCGAGGTAATGATGAACCGAACGTCATTGCCTAGCAAGTGCGAACATTCTGGACCATGGCCTCCCAGCCCGGAGCACCTGACGGCCACGCCCATACCATACCCCGCCCCTCCGCCCCGCCCACCTAGACTCAGGGTCTCTGGGGCCAGCACCGTAAAGAGGCCCCGCCCCGCGGACACCTCTGTCCCCCAACCCAAGGGGTGTTGTCAAGGGCGGTCCCGGAAGTGACGCAGGGACGCGCCCTCCATTTTGTGGGACGCCAGAGCAGCTAAGTGCGTCAGTTGTGGAGAGACGTAGACGAGTTGAGTCCTGGTCTGCGGGGAGGCGGCCGGCTCTATCGCAGACTACGGACCTCTCTGGGTCTCAGCTGCCAAAGATCCTGTCCGGTAGGTGAGTGGCTCACTTTGAGGGAAAGGCTTCTCGGATCGAGGCTTCTTCATGGCCGCTCAGATCGCGAGTGGTCAGGGCTGCTCTCTGTGCGGAGGACGGCGTCCAATGAGCGCAGTTTATTCGAGGTGGGCGCTGGGGCACGTCTCCCTTTGGGTATTGTGTGAGGGGACCTGAAGGTGGAAGGGCGGTCCTGGGCAGGGTCGTCTTCACAGAGGGGTCGTGCGCCCCTCCCTGCCTGTTTATTTCACTGTCTGAACCCCGGGAGTAGTGGGCCGAGACCTTTGCTCGGGGTGTGGTCGGGGCTGTCCCAGGGTGGGTACAGTGATCTGGAGCGGTGGGGTCGGGAGAGCGGGAGGGAACGGGGGGCTTGGCACGCGCGGTTCCCCCCACCGCCGGCTCCGAGGCCGCCATTTTGTGGCTGCTCCGCGGCTACCCGCCGCCGTCTGCGCAGGCGCGGCGGTGGCGTCGCGAGGTTCCGGCTTCCACCCGCTGTGACGCTCCCGGGAGGCGGCGACGCGCGTGCAGCCCGTCGCCATTGGGCTGGCCTTGCGGAGGGCGGGGTCGGCTCCGCCCGCACTTCTCGGCCTTTCCTAACTGCGGCAGATGGGAGGGGGCCAGAAGAGCCGGGGACAGTGTGCGGCTGCGCAGTTCCAGAGGCGGCAGTGGGCGTTGCGGTTGCTGCGGTCTGGGCCCAGGGAAGGATCGTGTTGGGAGCCGAGTTTTAATTTTGTCTGCAAGGGACCCGGCCTAATAAGAGGCACTCTTGGCAATCTTGTTTATAACATCACCGGGTAAACATTTTATTTTATGCTGTTTATGTTTTTGGTCCCTTGACCAGGCATTCCTCTGACATTCACTGGTACTATCTCAATTGAATTTATTTCCTGACAGAAAGTACTAGCCGGACATGAGTGGCTGTCGAGTATTCATCGGGAGGCTAAATCCGGCGGCCAGGGAGAAAGACGTGGAAAGATTCTTCAAGGGGTATGGACGAATAAGAGATATTGATCTGAAAAGAGGCTTTGGTTTTGTGGTAAGTGTTTAGAACTGGTTGAATTATCTATTGTTAGTGGGTAAAGATTGTTATAAGCAGTACTTTTGAGTTTTTTGAGTCCCAATAGAGTATGTTTGGGAAATATGCATTCTTAAGATAGTCAGTTTTCTTAAAGGAGAAAAGAATTTCACTCCTGGCTGGAGAAATCATTTCCGGTCCGTTTTTGATTGGGTTTAATCTATATGCTGTTGTCATGTTAACATACTCTTTCACAGGTATTTAGTGGTTTTAATGTGTTGTAGAATAGACTTTTAAAGCAGCGTTAAGCATCATGTATATATTTGTGTTTTAGGAATTTGAAGATCCCAGGGATGCAGATGATGCTGTATATGAACTTGATGGAAAAGAACTCTGCAGTGAAAGGTGATAATTTTTAGTTTTATGACAACTCTAAAGATAAGCTAGGTATTGGGCTAGGTGTTTTTGTAAATAGATCTCTGATGAAGCTTAAAGTGGATAATGAAGATTCTTCTTCCTTTCCTGTAGGGTTACAATTGAACATGCTAGGGCTCGATCTCGAGGTGGAAGAGGTAGAGGACGCTACTCAGACCGTTTTAGTAGTCGCAGACCTCGAAATGATAGACGGTATGTGATGAATGGTGGATGGCTGCTTTGAGCAAGCATTACTGCAGAAGTCTTAATGTTCTAAAGTTGTTAGCAAAAGTGATTTTGCTGTGTATGTATAATCAGTTTTGTCATTCATGTATTAGTTTACTGTTTCTAATAAGCGTGAGTCATAAAATAATGCAGAAACTGTTGGTGGAAGTCATTTGAATGACTTGTCATACCCGATTGCTTGAACTTGCCCACAACTGAACACAATAGGTGCACGTTGCTGCATTTCTTCCATTGTGAGTACTCATTTTCTTCCTCAGAAATGCTCCACCTGTAAGAACAGAAAATCGGCTTATAGTTGAGAATTTATCTTCAAGAGTCAGCTGGCAGGTTTGTTGAAACACAGTTTTGAGATATTTTGATGTGGTTTTTAAAATATTAGTGGGTAGTTAAAGTTTCTATTAATGTTTTATTAAAAGTAGTTTTATCTTTAATGGACTTTTAATTGTAATTTTAAAATTTTAATTAAATTTAATTGGGGGATATTTCAAATTTTAATGTTAGTGATCAAATGTAAATGTTTTGAGGATATATTTTCTTGTTTTTAAAAATCAATTTTAACCAAATATTAAACCCTTTATTTGCCAGCCTATCTGTGTCGTTGGCCTTATGACGAGGAGTGCCTGTGGGTTATCCTAATCGTTGTCTTGGTCACTCTTGGTTGGGCCTGGTTGACTTTGCCAGTCAGCTCCTACAGTGATCAATTGGCCACCTCTAGATCTGTGTTTGCCGGTCTAGACGTAATCGGTGCACTTCTTGAAGTGCCAGGTTGCAGCGATCCCAGAGCGCTGATAACGTGATCTGATCCCTAAGTTGAGAGCTGTCTTCCTGTAACGCTTCCGAATAAGAGGTCCTGGTCGAAAAGAGTTGAAAGATTCGAAATTAGGTGGTCGTTGGAATCCTGATCGCAGTAAAGTGGTCCTTGGTAACTACACAAGAGTAGAACCTGTCTGCATCCGCCAATAGTCTGCTAATAGGGAGGGCTGTGCGATTAAAGGCTTCCATCGATTGGGTAGTGTCCTTCAAGTGGGTGGCGAAGAGCCAGTCGGGCATATGTCATGAAGGTTTCTCCGACCGATAAATGGTTTGCTGCTTGACTAGCCTAGGGAAATAATAATAAAGGTAAAGTAAACTTTTTTAATGACATATGGGGCACAAAATAACTTGGTGTCTTGTAAATGTTCTGTTTTTAAATATAAAATTTCTACTTTAGTCTTTACTTTAAAAATATGTATTGTTTCTTTTTGTTTTTTTGTTTTGTTTTGTTTTTTTCTTTTTGTATTGAGCTCAGTATAGACTAATACTATAATGTTAAAATCTAAACTTCCTCTGGCATTTTGCTTAAAAGCAATATGCTATTTGCTTATTTCGTGCCCTGACATATATTATTTTAAAATTCTGATAGACTACAAGTGTGGTAAATAAATACCATGTTTGTACTTTATCTAACATCTTCTCTTTCAGTAGTCTTGTTTTTATACATTGTGGTTGTTTGTGTGTCACGTTTCCCTTGCTCTGCTTAACTCGATCATCTTGTGTTAAGGATCTCAAAGATTTCATGAGACAAGCTGGGGAAGTAACCTTTGCGGATGCACATCGACCTAAATTAAATGAGGGGTGAGTATGTATTGATGTATGAGAGCCTTTTAAAATGTTCTGAAAGTTGTACTGTGAATGTTAGCGTTCTCAAAATTTGGACATCCTGAAATGCAGTGGTTCTCAATCAGAGTTGAATTTGCTTTTCAGGGTACATGTGGCAGTGTCTGGAGACATTTTGGTTATCAGAATTGAGGTTACTGTTTGCATCTTGTGGGTAGAGGTCATGTTCAGTTGCTAAGTCATGTCCGACTTTGCAGTGCTTAAGAACTGCAGCATGCCAGACTTCCCTTCGCTGTCTTCCAAAGTTTGCTCATACTCATGTCCATTGAGTCCGTGATGCCATCCAGCCATCTCATCCTCTATCATCTCCTCCTCTTGCCTCCAGTCTTTGCCAGCTTCAGGGTCTTTCCTAGTATGTCAGCTCGTCGCATCAGGTGGCTAAAGTAGAGGTCAGAGATGGTATTGATCCTCCTGTAGTGCACAGGAAAGCTCCTCACTCCCATTGAATTATGTGGCTGAAGATGTCCACGGTTTGGAGGTTGAGGTTTCCTGTTCAATAATAGCAATAGTAAAATGAACCTTAAGAAGTAATTAAACTAGACTGATAACGGTTTGTGAGCTTGCCTAGAGAATCCCAGGGATGGGGGAGCCTGGTGGTGCCGTCTATGGGGTCGCACAGAGTCGGACACAACTGAAGCTACTTAGCAGCAGCAAGAAGTATGTGTAACTTTACAAATAGTGTATTTTTTCTTTGTAGGGTAGTTGAGTTTGCCTCTTATGGTGACTTAAAGAATGCTATTGAAAAACTTTCTGGAAAAGAAATAAATGGGAGAAAAATCAAATTAATTGAAGGCAGCAAAAGGCACAGGTATCTCTAATGTTTTTAAGTCATAGTTTTATTTAAGGGATTTGTGGGGTCTGCTACTTAGTTTTTTTTCTTTTTTTTTTCTTTTCTTTTCTTTTCTTTCTAGTAGGTCACGAAGCAGGTCTCGTTCCCGTACTAGGAGTTCTTCGAGGTCTCGTAGCCGATCTCGTTCCCGGAGTCGGAAGTCTTACAGCCGGTCCAGGAGCCGGAGTCGGAGCCGGAGCAAGTCTCGTTCTGTTAGTAGGTCTCCTGTGCCTGAGAAGAGCCAGAAACGTGGTTCTTCAAGTAGATCTAAGTCTCCAGCATCTGTGGATCGCCAGAGGTCCCGGTCCCGGTCCCGATCAAGGTCCAGATCAGTTGACAGTGGCAATTAAACTGTAAATAACTTGCCCTAGGGGCCTTTAAAAAAAAAAAAAAAAAATCCCAAACCATACTTGCTAAAAATTCTGGTAAGTATGTGCTTTTCTGTGGGGTGGGATTTGGTGGGGGGTGGGTTGGGCTGGATATCTTTGTAGATGTGGACCACCAGGGGTTGTTGCAAACCAATTGTATTAAATGTCTTTTGATAAGCCTTCTGCTCACATTTTTGTGAATGTCTGAAGTATATAGTTTGTGTATATTGACAGAGCTCTTTTATTACTAAAGCAAATTTAATTTTTTTGTACTAGAAAAATTTTGAACGTTTTAGTTCCTGGTTATTCAGATAATGTTAATGCGAAATTAGTTTAATGCCTCAATTAAACTAATTAATAGCTTTGGACACTTAAAAGAGCTCTTAATTTGCTTGTACATAAAGGCTTAATATGAATTTTCCTTGTTAGGGTTAAGGGTGTCCACCCACCCACCCTTTAACAGCTGTCTGGCAAAGACGTTAAGACAGCTGTTTGTTATTGATAATAAAAGGTTATAAAACTGCTTTTGTGTGTTTGTCTGAAGGAGTTACGGCTACCTACTTCTCCTTCCCCGTGCACTTTTGATGCATTTAAAATACGTCATCGGGAATGCTGTAGCAGTGAGGCAGGTGTGTGTGTCCTAGTCATGTCCAACTCTTTGAGATTCCATGGACTATAACAGCCTGCCAGTCTCCTCTCTCCATGGGATTTTCCAGTCAAGAATACTGGAGTGGGTTGCCACGCCCTCCTTCAGGGGAATCTTGACCCAAGAATCCAGCCCACACATCTCTTATGTCTTCTACATTGTCATGTGGATTCTTTACCACTAATGCCACCTGAGAAGCCACTTTAGTGAGGTATGGTGAGCTTTTTTTTTTTTTTTAAATTAGTACCTTTGACATTTCCAGGCTAGTCAAAAGATGGATGAAGTGTGAAGTATTGAAAGCAAATGACAATTTGCTTAGTTTTTTATGACAATTCTCCTTTGTGTGTGACCCTATCTGATTTTGGCATCAGGTTACTTAGGTTTCCACAGCCAAGAGATGGACAGTTTGGAAAGCAAATTTTAGAAGTTAATATTTCATGCCTAACTTACAGGTTGTGAAATGATTTTGATGGTCCAGGATCATTCCATAAAACTTAAAAATAACTGCATGTAAAATGCTTTTAAGAGGCTTTCACATGGATTTTATTAATAGGGTGTAATAGTCTGTTGAAGGGAAAACGGTAGTGAAACTGCTTAAGGTTCTACATCCACCTTTATTAAATGTTAGAGTCCTATATCTGTAGGAAATTAGTTTCATTGTTTCTTCTAGGAATATCTCAACTGGTTTGATAGAATGCTAGTCAAGATAAATATTTGTTAAAATGAGTAACACGTAGTGGCTCTGTTAAGTTCCTTGTGTATGTAATGTCACTGAATGCTAAACCATTTAACTATTACATGCAGTATTTGTATAGAAGTACTTATATATATGTATTTATGTATTTATAATTTTATTTTTTAATACAAAATTTTCCAAGAGGAGAGCCAGGGCCTGGCTGCCACTGCTGCTGCTAAGTCACTTCAGTCGTGTCCGATTTTGCAACCCCATAGACAGCAGCCCACCATGCTCCCCCGTCCCTGGAATTCTCCAGGCAAGAACACTGGAGTGGGTTGCCATTTCCTTCTCCAGTGCATGAAAGTGAAAAGTGAAAGTAAAGTCGCTCAGTCGTGTCTGACTCTTAGCGACCCTATGGACTGCAGCCTACCAGGCTCCTCCGTCCATGGGATTTTCCAGGCAAGAGTACTGGAGTGGAGTGCCATTGCCTTCTCCAGCCAGGGCCTGGAACAACAAGTAAATGGTAGACTGGTATTAGAACCTTGGAAGTCTAGTTCCAGAACCCCAAAACCACACTTAGCTGCCCTAGCCTTTCAGGGATTTTGAGGAAGGCAGAATTGGCAGCACGCGGAACAGATTGGGCTTCCCCAGAGTGTGGCATTTGATAGTGGGAATCTGCATTAGCAGGCAGTGCATTTGAGAGTTCTTGGTATGAAAGCTTTCCTGTGTTCAAGACTTAGAACTTAGGCCATAAAATTGTGAAGCTGATCACAATTCTTGGGAGAGTTTGTGTGGTGTACTTGTTGATTCACTTGAATGTGGGGCATTTTGTGGTTAGCTCTGGGAAACCTAGGTTTTTTTTCTTTATAGTATATCTGAAGGGTGTACAGTTCAGCCAGAAGTTGCTGATGTAAAGTGGAGAGGTGTGATTATTTTTCCCTTTAGGCTTTTTAGATATGGTAACTCAGAAGGACATGGTGTATGTACTTTGATGATTTACCAGTGACTTTTCATCTCTATCATTAAATAATACATAGTATCAGTGGCTTACCACTCTTAATAGGATAAAGTGCTTTAAACTAATGGCAGAGATGACCAAGTTAATTTTGAATTGGTAAGTTGGCCTGAATTCCCAGATACAGAACATCAGATAATGAGTGTGGCTGTAATCCTAAGCAAAGTTTTAGGACCAGGTTTTACAGTTAGTTGCTCAGTTGTGTACAACTGCAGGTTTTGTGGGATGTGACGTAACTTTTTTTTTTTGCTGTGTGGTGACGCATAAGAATCTTTGTTCTCAGACAGGGATTGAACCCCTGCCCCCTGCAGTGGAAGCGTGAAGTCGTACTAATCACGGGACCACCAGGGAACTCCCTGTAATTACTTTTCTATATATAGTTGGCCCATGAACAATGCAGGTTTGATCTGCATGGGTTTGCTTATATACAGACTTTGAATAAATACCTGTTGCTGTATTCCACGGTCCATGGTTGGTTGAATCAGTTGATGTGGAATCTCAGATACAGAGAACTGACTAAATTATACTTGAATTTTCAGCAACATGGAGATTGGCTATTCAGGGTTCAGCTTGGTCCTCTAAGGGAAATTTGAGTGTAACATATCTCAAGTTCAGCCATACTTTACTCAAAAAGCTGAACTTCATTATTCTTCCTAACCAGGTCTTCTAGTAGATGATGTCAGCTAGATATGAGAAAAAACAATTTGAACAGATAAGTAAGTGTAGGTAGAATGTAAGGTTGATAGGTGGCAGATATCTTTACAATTTTTTAAAAAACAAATTATCATTTTTAAGAGGTGGTTAATACCCAAGTTGGTGTTCTGTTGGGAGTAGTGATAGTTCTGGACATTTTGATGCCAAGATGTTTACTTGCCTTGGTTTCCATTTGTACTTAATCACATTAAGAGACATGAAGTTCACAAGGAACCTAGGTATAGTCAGCTGTTTGCAAGTGTTTTATGTGTTTATCTTCGAGTTAATGTGCCTGTGTGTGTATGTGTTTGCCTATGAGCAACATGGAAAATGTCTAAATTTTATTGGGAAAAAATGGTAATTTAAGAATTTCAGTTACTTTGGAGTTAGCAATCACTAATTTTGGGAATAGTTTACTCTCAATTTTAAATTTGAACATAACGTGAAAACTACTGATACCTAATGAATTGATGGGGGTAGATTATTAGCTTAGAGAAACTATTCTCTTGGTATTTCTACTTCTCTTTCCTTTTCCTTTTTAAAGCTCTCTTCCAGAATTGTGTTCTCCAGATGTCCTTTCATTTCAGAACGGTTGTGAGTTTGTCTTAGGCAGTTGGTGTCATGTTCTCAGTAGCTTTGGTGCCAATGATGTCAAAAGGGAAAGAATGGGATCTAGATTTTTCTAAATCTAAAGGTTAGAAATGACTTCTGAAGTCTGCTAATCCTACAATACTCTGAGCATCTTATTTCCCTTTTGGGTCACAAACCTGGGAATGGAATTTCAATATTCGATTTTAGGGTGAAAGCCCATTTATTGACCAGCTCAGAAATTGCTTTTTTATGCATATTAGGCACTGTTCTAGGGATGCAAAGGCAGTTTTGGTGCCTGCCTTTGTAAGGCTGTCCTTGAATAAGTCTTTGATTTTTTAAAACAGGTATCAAGTCCTGAGCTGAGGACAGGTAAGCCTTGTGGGGTAGACTCCCACTTTGTTCTCCATGCAGGGCTTAATGATTCTAATAGTTTATGTTGGAAATGCTGGAGAGAGACTAATCACACCACAGGTGGATCCTCTTTCTGCTCTCACTTCAGTTTGCCACGTTGAGTTGCTCAGTTGCCTTCTGACCTGAATCCAGCTCTTTGGGGAAGGCTGAAGTAAACCCAACATTACACTCCTCCCCTTTGTAAGTGCCATTTCCCAGAGCTGTTGGGAGGGTTTCTTCAGTTGCATCAACTTTGTAGGTCATTTTTGTGTTATCTGTAAAGTTGAAAAGGGTCATGGGTTAGGAAGAACAGAAGAGTGGTTAAGAAGAAACTTGTTCTGTCTGGGGGATAATATCAACTTACCCTTAGGGTGTGCTGTTTTTTTTTCTCTTGACCACCTCTCTCCCCATGACTTAGTCAAACTGAGGAAAAATTAGGTTTCCCCTCAACAACTCTAATGATAACACTAGTAACAAAGGGTCTAATAAAGAGCGCTAAGGTCTAGAGAGCACTGACTCTGCTTCACTCCGTTTCTATCATCTTGGTACACGTGGTACAGTTGGGGAGTTGAGTCCATGTAAGGAGTGGTTGACTTGCATTCTGGGAGCCAGTGGGGGCAGGGAGCAAAGCACTGTAAGTGGAAAGTCTTCCCAGAGGTGTTTCCATTATGCCTGTTGTGGTGTTGGGTTTACTTCTGCCTACATGGTAGTAGCAAGGAGAGATGGCTTAGGGTTCACTTTTCCTGTTTTCCCATCTTTCTAGAAGGGTACAAGGGTGCAAAGCGCAAAAACTGACAGATCCTTAAACTTGAACACTACTTGGGCCCAGACAGTATGTGAGATGAGTAATTTTCGCTTAGTTTTCTCACAAGGATCTTACATACATTGATTTCTAGAGCCAGAGGCTGTAGAATACAGCCTCTTGGCATTTCAGCCCTTTCTGGTACTAAAACTGCAAGCCTGGGGATCTGGAATTTTTTTGTTAAGAGGATGGAAATCTTGAATGGTAACAAATAGTTTGAGTTGCTTTTAGAGAAGTATCAGACTGCATGCTTATCTATAGCTCTAGTTTTCAAGCAGAGCTGAGTAAAAATGGTTCATAAGTAATGATTATTTATTGGTTCCTTTTTGGCTGCTTGATAACCAAGATTACGTCTTTTAAGTTACTGTAAGTCTTTATTTGCTACTGTAAGATAAATAACACCAGGGTAAGTTGTTTCTTTCTCCTAGGATGTGAATCAGTCTCTCAAGACATCTTCAAGTTTATAGGAAGTTGAGTCAGTTGAAGAATGAGTGGTTAATTAAGAGTTACAAAAAACTGAAAAATGTTACCAAATGAGATTGAGTTTTCTGGGTTTGAAAAAAGATAACTGAAGAAGAAAAAAGATTTGATGTTCACTTTGAGGAAAGGAGTCAGTGGGCTTTCTTGAAGTTTGTATCTTGAAGAGAATGAATACTCTAGAGCATCTTAAAAAAGAGATGCTATTGGCTAGGAATTTGTTAATCCAGTAGTAATTAGATTAAATCTAGATTGCTGCTGCTAAGTCGCTTCAGTCGTGTCCGACTCTGTGTGACCCCACAGACAAGCCCACCAGGCTCTAATTAATAGTTGACTTTTTGTTACTGTGTAACCAGAGTTGGAATCCTCATTTTTGGTTTTGGTTTATTAGACTGCGTTGCTTTCATGTTTTCCCTCATAAAGCAATGCCAGTGGTGCTGGGGCTCTGACCTGGTTTCATGGCTTGAGAACCTACTCTTAACACAGAATCTTACTAATCTCATAACCATGTAATGCTTAAGACAGTTCTGTCTGATTCATCCGCATGGTCTCCCCAGTTAAAGCAGCCCGAATCCCCTCTGTCCCATGAGGCAAAATCCACACTTACTCTCCAGTGAAAATGAGATGCACTTACTATGGGTAGTTTGATTCTTTGAAATTCCTTCCTGCACATTGGTGCTGTCTGGTTCCTAATGACTTTATGGGTTACAGCCCCTCTTGCAAGGTCCTTGCCAGAGACAGATGCTGGTGAAATCATGTCCCAGGTGAGAGTAGAGCTGAAAGGGGAATGATTCAGTACTTACCTCTGGGAGTCTTGAATTTCTCATAGCACCTAAAGATGGCAATAAGGAGAAGCCCTTCTCCAACCTGGAAAATCATATACAGGAGAGGAAAGAAGAAAAGTGGTCCGATGACTTCAGGGGGGAAGGTCACATTGAGGATGGTGGAGCAGAGCTGAATATTTTGGCATCCAGTCTCCATGCTGACTGTGCGTTTGCATCTGTGTTGATTAAAAAACAAATACCTTCAGAGGAGGGATGTAAGGGTGCAACTTCACTTGGTCATCTTTCTCCCAAATTTATAAGAGAGACTGACAGTCCAACACAGAAAGATGGAACTGAGCCACGTGCACAGGGTTTTGAGAAAAGTCAAATTGACACATTTCTTAGGTCACTAATCCAGCCTTGTGGAAAATGGTGACTAGTAGGTCCATGTTGGGGAGTTTTTAATGAGGGAATTTTTGATTAGCTTAGAAATCTACAGTTTGTCACTTGTGGAATTACCAAAATGAATTTTGGAGAAAATGTCTGGCTACGGGGAGAAAAGATATGAGCCAGTATCGTTCATTGGCACATGTTGGGTTACATATAGGACAATTAGGATTTCAGCATAAAGTAAAAGATTGTCTAAATGTCTGGAAACCTTGTCCTGTGGTCCAATTTCTGGCTTGGATGTCTTCACAACTGAAAGTTTGGTTCCATTATCTGCCGTTAGAACACATTCTCTTGCTTTATACTTTATGGGCTAAAGAATGTACTGTTACATTTAATCAGATCAGATCAGTCGCTCAGTCGTGTCCGACTCTTTGCGACCCCATGAACCGCAGCATGCCAGGCCTCCCTGTCCATCACCAGCTCCCGGAGGTCACCCAGACTCAACCCATCAAGTCAGTGATGCTATCCAGCCATCTCATCCTCTGTCGTCCCCTTCTCCTCCTGCCCCCAATCCTTCCCAGCATCAGAGTCTTCTCCAATGAGTCAACTCTTCGCATGAGGTGGCCAAAATACCTGAGTTTCAGCTTTAGCATCATTCCTTCTAAAGAAATTCCAGGATTGATCTCCTTCAGAATGGACTGGTTGGATCTTCTTGCAGTCCAAGGGACTCTCAAGAGTCTTCTCCAACACCACAGTTCAAAAGCATCAATTCTTCGGCGCTCAGCCTTCTTCACAGTCCAGCTCTCACATCCATACATGACCACAGGAAAGACCATAGCCTTGACTAGGCGAACCTTTGTTGGTAAAGTAATGTCTCTGCTTTTGAATATGCTATCTAGGTTGGTCATAACTTTCCTTCCAAGGAGTAAGTGTCTTTTAATTTCATGGCTGCAGTCACCATCTGCAGTGATTTTGGAGCCCAGAAAAACAAAGTCTGACACTGTTTCCACTGTTTCCCCATCTATTTGCCATGAAGTGATGGGACCAGATGTCATGATCTTCGTTTGCTGAATGTTGAGCTTTAAGCCAACCTTTTCACTCTCCACTTTCACTTTCATCAAGAGGCTTTTTAGCCCCTCTTCACTTTTTGCCATAAGAGTCGTATCATCTGCATATCTGAGGTTATTGATATTTCTCCCAGCAATCTTGATTCCAACTTGTGTTTCTTCCAGTCCAGCATTTCTCATGATGTACTCTGCATATAAGTTAAATAAACATGGTGACAATATACAGCCTTGACGTACTCCTTTTCCTATTTGGAACCAGTCTGTTGTTCCATGACCAGTTCTAACTGTTGCTTCCTGACCTGCATACAGATTTCTCAAGAGGCAGATCAGGTGGTCTGGTATTCCCATCTCTTTCAGAATTTTCCATAGTTTATTGTGATCTACACAGTCAAAGGCTTTGGCATAGTCAATAAAGCAGAAATAGACTGTTTTTCTGGAACTCTCTTGCTTTTTCCATGATCCAGCGGATGTTGGCAATTTGATCTCTGGTTCCTCTGCCTTTTCTAAAACCAGCTTGAACATCAGAAAGTTCACGGTTCACATATTGCTGAAGCCTGGCTTGGAGAATTTTGAGCATTACTTTACTAGCGTGTGAGATGAGTGCAATTGTGCGGTAGTTTGAGCATTCTTTGGCATTGCCTTTCTTTGGGATTGGGATGAAAACTGACCTTTTCCAATCTTGTGGCCACTGCTGAGTTTTCCAAATTTGCTGGCATATTGAGTGTAGCACTTTGACAGCATCATCTTTCAGGACTTGGAATAGCTCCACTGGAATTCCATCATCTCCACTAGCTTTGTTCGTAGTGATGCTTTCTAAGGCCCGTTTGACTTCCCATTCTAGGATGTCTGGCTCTAGGTCAGTGATCACACCATCATGATTATCTGGGTCTTGAAGCTCTTTTTTGTACAGTTCTTCTGTGTATTCCTGCCACCTCTTCTTAATATCTTCTGCTTCTGTTAGGTCCACACCATCTCTCTCCTTTATCGTGCCCATCTTTGCATGAAATGTTCCTTTGGTATCTCTGATTTTCTTGAAGAGATCCCTAGTCTTTCCCATTCTGTTGTTTTCCTCTATTTCTTTGCATTGATCACTGAAGAAGGCTTTGTTATCTCTTCTTGCTATTCTTTGGAACTCTGCATTCAGATGTTTATATCTTTCCTTTTCTCCTTTGCTTTTCACGTCTCTTCTTTTCATAGCTATTTGTAAGGCCTCCCCAGACAGCCATTTTGCTTTTTTGCATTTCTTTTCCATGGGGATGGTCTTGATCCCTGTCTCCTGTACAATGTCACGAACCTCATTCCATAGTTCATCAGGCACTCTATCTATCAGATCTAGGCCCTTAAATCTATTTCTCACTTCCACTGTATAATCATAAGGGATTTGATTTAGGTCATACCTGAATGGTCTAGTAGTTTTCCCTACTTTCTTCAATTTCAGTCTGAATTTGGCAATAAGGAGTTCATGGTCTGAGCCACAGTCAGCTCCTGGTCTTGTTTTTGCTGATTGTATAGAGCTTCTCCATCTTTGGCTGCAAAGAATATAATCGATCTGATTTCGGTGTTGACCATCTGGTGATGTCCATGTATAGAGTTTTCTCTTGTGTTGTTGGAAGAGGGTATTTGCTATGACCAGTGCATTTTCGCTATGACCAGTGCATTTTCTTGGCAAAACTCTGTTAGTCTTTGCCCTGCTTCATTCCGTGTTCCAAGGCCAAATTTGCCTGTGACTCCAGGTGTTTCTTGACTTCCTACTTTTGCATTCCAGTCCCCTATAATGAAAAGGACATCTTTTTTGGGTGTTAGTTCTAAAAGGTCTTGTAGGTCTTCATAGAACCGTTCAACTTTAGCTTCTTCGGCGTTACTGGTTGGGGCATAGATTTGGATTACTGTGACATTGAATGGTTTGCCTTGGAAACGAACAGAGATCATTCTGTCATTTTTGAGATTGCATCCAAGTACTGCATTTTGGACTCTTTTGTTGACCATGATGGCCACTCCATTTCTTCTGAGGGATTCCTGCCCACAGTAGTAGATATAATGGTCATCTGAGTTAAATTCACCCATTCCAGTCCATTTTAGTTTGCTAATTCCTAGAATGTCAACATTCACTCTTGCCATCTCTTGTTTGACCACTTCCAATTTGCCTTGATTCATGGACCTGACATTCCAGGTTCCTATGCAGTATTGCTCTTTACAGCATCGGACTTTGCTTCTATCACCAGACACATCTACAGCTGGGTATTCTTTTTGTTTTGGCTCCATCCCTTCATTCTTTCTGGAGTTATTTCTCCACTGATCTCCAGTAGCATATTGGGCCTCTACTGACCTGGGTAGTTTCTCTTTTATGGGCTAAAGAATGTACTGTTACATTTAATACAACATTTTATTCACTGAATTGCAGTTAGTGATTAAAATAGTTATTTGCTAAAAAATTGTAAGCATGGTCTCTGCACATTTATTATAAAGTTGCCACCCCGAGGTGGTGTGTTACAACTAAAACCTAAACAGAAAAGGAGGCAAAGGGGAAGGGATCCTTTTCCTCATCAAGGCTTGTCATGAAGACATGGAGCTACTCCACTGCTGTTTACTACCAGGGAGCAGGGAGTTGGGCAGGTGGTGGAATCTAGGCTCTGCTAGGGAGCACTTCGCCATGAACTGTTCCTCTTTGTGTGATTAGATACCTTTGGATTTTGTTTCTCTGTGTTATTCATCCAGTACCTTCCCTCCGCACTGTTCCTCAGTCCAATTGCCTTGTTCTGTTTTTGCATTTGAATATATTGCTTAAAAATTATCTTCCCCAGATTGTGGATCTTATCTTTTTCCTGAGAGGCGTGGGACAGTGGGACCTAAAACAATAATACCTACCGTCCATTGAGGCAAAAAAGAGCAGAGAGCAGGTAGCCTAGCAGGAAGCCGATGAAAGGCATCAGGGAGGAGGTGGCCAGCAAGTGTGGTGTCATAACAAACAATATGCTCTTGCCCACGTTGATGGCGGAGAGCACCACAACAGCCACACTGCACAGAAGCAGGAGGATGATCCCTCCCTGCGAATAAGGACAAGAAGAAAAGGCAGTTAGAAGAGGGTGGGGATACGGAGGAGCACAGAGAGCTGGGGAAGCACTGGTGGATACTGAAGGTGGAAGACATTTTAATAAACATATTTGAAGTGGAAGGGAGTACGCAAGACTTTTATCATCATCTTGGATTTCTTATCTGTAGCTGGGCAGCTTGCTGGAGGTCATAGATCTGATTACCTTGTTACTGAAAGCTCAGCCAGACGTAGTTTCTGATAGACATCTCTGGAGTAGCGGGTTTTCAGTAAAGTGCTGTGACTGAAGGGTGAGACTCTTCAGCCCTCCGGCAAAGTGGGTATTGTAAATGAAAGTTCTCTTTACTCATCCCAACAATACTTTGGATGCTCTGGATATTTTGGAACTGAGTAGAAGCTGTTCTTAGAACTTGTCATACTTGTCTTAAATACCTCTTTTATGGGTAGAGACTTCATCTATTTTAGGATGAATCTGATTTCTGGAAGTTGCCAAAAATCATTTGAAGCAGTGCTGGTTAAAGCAGGTAATGAAGTCAGATAATGTGGTTTTAGATCTGAATGATGTATAGGGATGAGTGCTTTTCTTGAGTGACTTGGAAATTGGAATGATAGGAAAGTTCCTAAAAGGAGTTTCAAATAGCTCAGGTAATAATGGCATCTTTAGAAACAGTGCAGGTCCACCCTACCCCAGGTAAGAGCTGTGAAAGCAACTGTCATCAGGAACAATGGTATGTTTTTGTTTATTTTAAAATTATGATTTTATAGTTGGATCTTACATACCACTTAGAATTTTCAGTAGGCAATTTATCATGAAATTAGAATGTTAAGAATTTTCTCTACTAAGGAGGATTCAAGGTTTCAAAGAGTGTTACATGTCTGCATTTTAGAGAGTGACATCTAAACTGATGAAAATACATGCATAAACTTAAGCTCTGTCCCTCTCATCTTCTGAGTTGTGGTGTTTAGTCACTAACTTGTTTCCGACTCTTTGCAACCCCATGGACTGCAACCACCAGGCTCCTCTGTCCATGGGATTTCCCAGGCAAGAACACTGGATGGGTTGCCATTTCCTTCTCCAGGTGATCTTCCTGACCCAGGGATTGAACCCTCATCTCCTGCACCGGCAGGCGGACTCTTTACCCCTGAGCCGCCAGGGAAGCCTCGTCTTCTCAGTACAAGTGTGTGCAGCAGACTTTGCTGGAACTTACTGTGTTCTGTAATGGTTGTGGTTCCATTTCCAGCTCATTTCACACCTGTGTTTGGTATTTCCTTATGAAAATTTTTTAAAAAATGTGGTAAAATATATAGAACACAAAAGTTGCCATTTTAACCATTTTTGAGTGTATAATTCAGTGGCATTAATTACATTCACAGTGTTGTCCTAGTGACAATTTAACATTTTATTTATGTTGCTCTACTTGCAACTGCGCAGTTCTAAACCATGTTGCAACTGATAATCATATAAAACAGCACCTGTACTATTGGTGGTCCTGTCCCAGGATAGGAAGGAATCTCACTAGTAATGACTTAGGTTTTATTGAGAGGCTATTAACTGATACAACTGACAGGGAGGCATGGAGTGCTGCAGTCCATGGGGTTGCAAGAAGTCGAACATGACTGAGTGACTGAACAACAAAAATTAACTGATTAACTGCTTAGTTCACCCTTGGGTTTTGAGTTAATTTCTCCTTTTGGATTTTTTGCCTCTTGGGTTTGTCCTTTACCTGATGTCCAGATTTTGTTCTGAAGAGGGTAATGAAGAATGTAGGAAGTATTGGGCTACAAGGATTGTGAATCCGGGAGCCCTCTTTCTGTGAGTATTAATCTCAAGCCCTCATTCTCATTCTCCCATTCTTGGGGCCTTTAGAGTGGTGGTGAGCATAGACATTGATGTGACCCAGGTGTGAAAACTGGCTTAGCCCTCCTTAAGATGTGTAAACTGGTGAGTCCCTCAGCTTTTGGAATGAGGTTGACAGCACAGCACCAGCATCTCAGAAGCACTGACTGCATTGTAGCTTGTGGGGAAAGGAGTGCAGTGTAGCAGCATCCCACAGTTTCTTGTCACTCGGATCTCCTGTCCATGACCTCTTGCTAAGAAGAGCGGCCACAGTAGTTGTTTTTTCATAGGTGACCATGTTTTCTGTCACGTGCATTGCCCTGTCATTGCTGACTAAAGCTGTGATGAGTGTCCATCCATTCATGGGCAGCCAGCTTAGCTTGCCAGTGATCCAGGAGATAACCCGACCTAACTCTTCCCATGTAGGTGACTTGGTTGGTGAGTGACCCAACGAGGAAATCAGTCCTCTCATTTAGGGAGTTTGTAGAGTTACAGAGACGGGGAGGCAAGAGCAGAGACAAGTGTGAAAATTTTGACACGGAGGCCCGCAGGCTGTAGAAGTCACAAGGTGGCATAAACTGAGACAAAGGAGAGTCAGGTCTTCGAACAGTAGCAACAGGTATGGGGAAAGCATAGGTAGTGTGCTTGAGTCAATGTCAGGCTGGGATCCTTATTATAATGAGAGTGGTGAGCAGCTATGCTGAGTGGCACCTGGACTGTGTGATGCTCAGGTTCACCAACTTCCTAACCACATAGGCTTGAATAAACTCCTGCATGGGTGAGTACAGTATTACTTGAATTACCTTTCCAAATGGTGAAAGTGTTGCTCAGTTGTGTCTGACTCTTTGTGACCCACCTCTAGCTTGCCAGTCTCCTCCATTCATGAGATCTTCCAGGCAAGAACACTGGAGTGGGTTGCCAGTTCCTTCTCCAGGGGATCTTCCAGACCCAGATCTCCCACATTGCAGGCAGATGCTTTACCATCTGAGCTGCCAGGGAAGCCCAAATAGGGCATCCTTAAAATTGTATCTTGGTATGTCCGAATGTGACCTCTCACTAGGGAATGCAACTGGTTGAGCAGAGTTTGAACAGATAGCTTCTGTCAGAGCCAGTTATCAGAAGTTGGGTAATTTTGATTTGAAAGTCTCTAGGAGTGTTTGGTATGCAAAGAAGCTGGGACAGTTGTTCCAGTTTGTAACTCACTACATTATGAATCGGGGAGATTAAGAATGAGCATAGTCCTCAAAGATGTAAAAGCAAGAAAATTTCAGGCTTTGCATCTTGGCCACTTAATTTTATCTGCAACCTCATGGGAGTGATATCTTGTTTGGGAGCAATTGATAAATGGAACTGTTGCCCTTCTGCTTGTCTTAACCTTGGAGGTTTGGCCAGCGGCAAAGCAGGTCCCAAGATACACACTTATATTTTATGTGATTCTTTGTTACTGGCTCTTGTCTTTCCTGTCCAGGTGTATCTTAGCCCTTTTAATGTTCTCTGGGGTTATTTGCTGTAGAATTGAGTCATGGATGTGTAACAAAACAGGAATGAGAGACATTCCCTGGGCCTCAGTTATTCTATATATAAAATGGGAATAAGGCAGGAGACTACCTCATCTTGAAGCCCTCTCTAGCTTTAAGATCTGAGATTCTTTTTTCCATCCTCAGAACACTTTTAAAAAAAAAAAATAGAAGTGTACTTGATTTACAGTGTTGTGTTAATTTCTGCTGTATAGCAAAGTGACTCATATATTTCACATTCTTTTACATTTCATCACAGGATAGTGAATATAGTTAACAGTGCTATGCAGTAGGCCCTTGTCCATCCATCTGTATGTATTAGTTTACTAACCCCAAACCCCCATTCCATCCCTTCTCTACTGCCCCTCTCCCTCTTGGCAACAAGTCTATTTTCTATGTCTGTGAGTGTGTTTCTGTTTCACAGTTAAGTTCATTCATGTCATATTTTAGATTCCACGTATAAGTGATATCTTACAGTATTTGTCATTCTCAGAAGAATACTTAGATCAGGAGACATGTTATATCAGTTGCTTTTGGGGTTCTAGTCTCTGGTTTCACCTATAAAGTGGAGGAGGGCAGAGTTGCTTTAAGTGATACCAGGGATCATTTTACATTTTTTTCTTCTGTGATATATTTTTCCTTTTGTTTTTACATTCCACAAGCTCTTCAGTAAGTGAGATGGCAGGTTCATGTTTCTGGTTTTTTTGTTTTTCTACTCATGTGTGGGAGACAGAGGATTTGTCCTCTATTCCTTTGTTTATTCTCAGGCATTAGATGTGAGTGTTGAGAATTCAGTGTTAAGACACAGCCGTAGGATCTTCTTGCAGGTGTGTGGACAATAAAAACAAGTGGTGTTTTAAATACAAATACAGTAAATGCTACAAGGATGTTGGGTGATGAGGGAGCAAATAGGACACATATTCTGTCCAAGCTTGTGGGTTGAGAACAGCTTCCCAGAGGTGGTGCTAATTGTGTTGAGACTTGAAGGATGTGTCCAGTGAAAGGTGGTGGTGAGGGAGGTGGGATTTTGGAGAGAGGAGTATTCCAGGCAGAGGGAAGGGCATGTGCAAAGAAAAGAGCTGACACTGGAGAGATTGGTTGAAACCAAATTAAGAAAGGGCTGAGGAGCCTCATGACTCTTGGGAGAATAAGGAACCACTGAGGGGCTTTAAGCAATAGAGTGACATGATAGTTTGTTCATTCCAGACTCAGGTTAAAATTAGGTAAGGGAACCAGGTTAGAAGACTGAGTAGCTTAGTGAGAGAGGAGAGTGGCCTGAATGAAAACAGTGGATGCAGGGATGGAGAGACATGGACTCAAGCAAAGGAAGGCAGAACTGGCAATTGGTGATTAGTGTGGGTGGGGAGGGAGAGAGGACGTGGAGAATGGCTTTCTGGTTTCTGGCTCAGGCAGTTGGGCACATTAAATGCTTCATTGAGATGATCACACAGGGAGGAGGGAAGAGCAAGTTTGAGGAAATGGTTTAAATTTAAAACATACTGAGTTTTAAATGCCTGAGGCATATTCAGTAGAAAGATTTGGTAGTTAATACATGGATTCTGGAGTCAGGAGAGACATGAGTGCTGAAGATATTGTTCTGGTGGTCATCAGCTTGTAGATGGCTGTTGAGATGGGCCAGATCTCATGGTGGGAAGGTCCCGGGCTTAGGTAAGAAAAGCAGAAACCTTGGACTGAATGCAGAGAAGAAACCTTTGCCAGAGGAACTCACAAGGGAGTTTGAAAAGAAATGCCAGAGAGGTGGTAGGAAAGCAGGTGCCCTGTCACTGATTTCTGAGATGGAGGCAGTGGTCAGCCATATCAAAAACCACTAAAAGAAGAGTTAAGACATGTCTGTTGGGGATTTGGTGAAGAAAGTGGAGCAAGTCGTCATCAAAATGTGAGTGGATGGGAGACTGAGGAGTAGACACTGATTGTTGAGGGTTGGTCACTGGAGAACAGCCCTGGGGGCTGGGTGGGAGTGGAAGGTAGGTGGGGGCAATGGGTGTCTGCTGGGAGCACGGCTAGGAAGGGGAGGAAAGACAGGTGTTGGCTGAAACAGGAAGTACTACTTAACTAAAAAAAAAAAAGGAGAGGTGTAAACCAGAACCGATGTTGATTGGGAAGAATTAATATGGTGTCATTCTAAAAGTGAGAGTGAGGAGGAGGCTGTGGGGATAGAGGATGTGATGAATAAAAGATTACTGAGAAGCAAGGGTAAAAACAGAAGATGCTGTCCAGAGCAGAGTGGGGTGATCACCATTTGGCAGGAGACTTCACATCTTCCAACAGGTTGGGAGGGGAACTGTGGCCGTGGTATTAGGACTGCACCAGGGCAAGGGCAAAAATCTACCTTTGACAATGGCACTGTGAAAATCGAAAGACCCTGGAAACCCGACCAAACCTCTGTTCCAGGCCTAAAGCTGCTGCCAAGCCTTGCGCTTCCAAGTAGTGTACCCTGTAGACCAGCTGAAAGGCGTAGACCCAGGGGCAGGAACAAAAACAGGTCTTCAGGAGGCAGAGTTTATCCTGAGGACCAGGTTGGCACTTGGATCCCAGGGGTGAGCAGTGAACCAGAGGAGAGACTGATGGGGAGTGAGCTCCAAGGTCATAAGAGTTGGCAGAGGGAGCTCTCTAAGGGTCTGGTTTTTCCAAAGGCAAGGCAGTGGCATGGTGCCCTCATAGCACTCCCCGACACCCTTTGGGACCAACTCGCCACTTTCCTCCCATCCCGTTCCCAAAGTGCTATGAGTGTGCCTACCAGCTCTTCTGGTCTCTTCCCCTCCACCTTCTCATCTAGTCAGCCATGTTTGCCTTTAGTCTCCCTCTGAACTCCTCTATTCAGGCATTTCCTTCAGATCAGATCAGATCAGTCGCTCAGTCGTGTCCGACTCTTTGCGACCCCATGAACTGCAGCACGCCAGGCCTCCCTGTCCATCACCAGCTCCCGGAGGTCACCCAGACTCGCATCCATCGAGTCAGTGATGCCATCCAGCCATCTCATCCTCTGTCGTCCCCTTCTCCTCCTGCCCTCAATCCCTCCCAGCATCAGAGTCTTCTCCAATGAGTCAACTCTTCGCATGAGGTGGCCAAAATACTGGAGTTTCAGCTTTAGCATCATTCCTTCCAAAGAAATCCCAGGGCTGATCTCCTTCAGAATGGACTGGTTGGATCTCCTTGCAGTCCAAGGGACTCTCAAGAGTCTTCTCCAACACCACAGTTCAAAAGCTTCAATTCTTCGGCGCTCAGCCTTCTTCACAGTCCAGCTCTCACATCCATACATGACCACAGGAAAGACCATAGCCTTGACTAGGCGAACCTTTGTTGGTAAAGTAATGTCTCTGCTTTTGAATATGCTATCTAGGTTGGTCATAACTTTCCTTCCAAGGAGCAAGCGTCTTTTAATTTCAAGGCATTTCCTTAGGCTTACCCAAATCTGACCCTTTATTCATGGTCTGGCTCTAGACCACCCCTCCTTCCATCCTCCAGAGAAGCCTTTCTTGACTACCTGGCCCTTACTAACCTTATCTTCTTGCATTCTGCTAATGCCTGACTATACACTGGTGAGTCTTGTTTCTCACGTGTTACTAATTTTCTGCGATTAAACTCTGTGAGGACAGTGAATCCTTGCTGCTGCTATGTCGCTTTAGTCGTGTCCGACTCTGTGCGACCCCATAGACGGCAGCCCACCAGGCTTCCTGTCCCTGGGATTCTCCAGGCAAGAACACTGGAGTGGGTTGCCATTGCCTTCTCCAATGCATGAAAGTGAAAAGTGAAAGTGAAGTCACTCAGTCGTGTCCAACTCTAGTGACCCCATGGACTGGAGCCTACCAGGCTCCTCTGTCCATGGGATTTTCCAGGCAAGACTACCGAAGTGGGGTGCCATTGCCTTCTCTGAGTGAATCCTTAGAGAGTAGCATAAAACGTAACATCTAGTAGGTACATGATAAAAGCTTAATTATCAAAGTGGTTGTATGTTGTTTTCCTTTTTTTCCTGCTAATGCTTCAAAAATACTCTCATATGCATTACAATCTCATGAAGTAGGTTGTATCAATAGCAGACTTTTTTTTTAGGCAAGGAAAGAAAACACACAGAAAAAGCCCAAATGACTTGGTTCGAGCCATACACTCCTATGATGGTGGGGTTCTCACTCCCTGCCCAGACCCCCAGGTGCTTACCTTGGTGACATAGCGTACGTATTGTGGCCGTTTGGATTTGAGGATGATGCCTATGGTGCAAGGGATGAGAATCAGGATCAGTGATATCATGATGCCGCCATAGGGCACCTTGTCCTTCAGGGACCCATCATAGATGCCCCTGGAGTAAAGGTACAGGAGGAGGGGCATCATGCCCAGGGCAAAGAAGGTGGAACAGGTGGTCATCACGATGCTGAGGGGGAGACATAGGAAAAATGCAGAGAGAGAGCGCTCATTAATTCAGGCATACCTCATTTTATTGCAGTTCACAGTTGTGTTTTTATAAAATGAGTGTTCATGGCAATCCTGCATCAAGCAAGTCTATTGATGCTGTTCTTCCAACAGCGTTTTGCTCACTTCATGTCTCGTCATGTTTTAGTAAGTCTTGCAGTATTTCACGCTTTTTCATTGTATTTGTTACAGTGATTTTTGATATTTCTATTGTAATTGTTTAGGGGCACTGCGAGTCACGCTCATGTAAGATGGCAAACTTCAAGAATATAGATGTTGTGTGTGTTTTGACTGCTCCCCCTTTTCTCTCTCCTCGAGCCTCCTTATTCCTTGAGACACAATACTGAAATTAGGCCAATTAATGAACCCCACACTGATCTCTTAAGTGTTCAAGTGAAAGGTAGGGTCAAATGTCTCTTATGTTTTTAAGTTAAAAGGTAGAAATGTTTACTCTTAGGAAATTCTGTGGAAATCCCAGGCAGGCTGAAGGCCAGGCCTCTTGTACCAAATGCCAGTTGTAAGTGCAAGGGAAAAGTTCTTGAAGAAAATTATAAGTGCTACCCTAGTGAACTCACGAATGAGAAGAAAGAAAAATAGCCTTATGGAGACAGTTGTAGTGATCTAAAGAGACAATCAAACCAGCCACAACAGTCCCTTAAGCCAAAGCTTGATCCAGATCAAGGCCTGAACTCTCTTCAATTCTAGGAAGGCTCAGAGAGGTGAGGAATCTGCAGAAGAAACATGGATGTTTCTTGCCATATGCATATATGTGCAAGTGCAGGGTGAAGCAGCAAGTTCTTATGTAGAAGCTGCAAGTTATCCAGAAGATCTTCCTAAGATTATCAGTGAAGATGGCCATGCTAAACAGATTTTCAGTGCAGATGGAACAGTGTTCTGTCAGAAGATGCATCTACAGCTGCCATAGATAGTAACTCCTTTGATGGATCTGTGCAAAGTTAACAAAATCTTCAGGAAAGGATTCACTATTCTAGATGGCCATTCATGATTCCTGGAAAGAAGTCAAAATATCATTGTTAACAGGAGTTTAAAAGAAGTTAATTTCAACCCTCGTGGATGACTGAGCAATTCAAGACTAGTGGAGGAAGCAACTACAGACGTGACTGTGGTGAAAATAGCAAGAGAACTAGAAGTGGAGCCTGAAAATGTGACTGAATTGCTGCAACGCGTGGTAAAACTTGAATGGATAAGGAGTTGCTTCTTGAAATTGACACAGCCACCCTCACCTTCAGCAGCCACCATCCTGATCAACATTGAGGCAACACCCTTTACTGGCAAAAACATAACAACTTGCTGAAGGCTCAGATCATGGTTAGCATTTTTTAGCAATCAAGTATTTTTAAATTAAGATGGGTAAATTTTTTTAGACACAATGCTATTGTACCTTTAATAAGTCACAGTATAGTTTAAAAGTAACATGTATATGCACCAGGAAACCAAAAAATCCACATGACTTACATTATTGTGATATTCTGCTTTATGGTAGTGGTAGGGAAATGACTTTGCAGTATCTCCAGGGTATGCCTGTACTATTTGTGGAGTGCCTGCTATGTGCCAGGCATGGCGTGAAGAGTCTTACATGCATTGCTTTGTTTCCTCTTCCCAGTAGTTTGAGGAGGTAAGCATACGGTCTCCTTTTTACTGATGAGGAGGAAGCTGGGGACTTGAAGGGTTGTGACTTGCCCAGGATCACAAAGGTGGGAAGGCTGAGATTTGAACCCAGGTCCCTGTACACTTCACTGTGAAAGGCGCCATTTTGATCTCTGTAATAGAGCTCTTTTTGCTCTCTATACTTGTACATATGCACAGCCCATTTTGAAAAAAGCTGTGTGATCCCATCACTGACTATAGCCCGTTGGATTGTAGAACAACACCTGATCTACAGTGGCTAAATGCCTGCCTTTAGAGGCTAGGGCATGGCTGGACATAGTGGTTCTGTCTGACTAAAATAACAAAGATCAAGCACATCAAGAACGTTTTCTTTCAGGGAGTTTGAATGTATACACAATTACAGAGCACGTGTGTAGATCACAATAAACTGTGGAAAATTCAGAAAGAGATGGGAATACCAGACCACCTGATCTGCCTCTTGAGAAATCTGTATGCAGGTCAGGAAGCAACAGTTAGAACTGGACATGGAACAACAGACTGGTTCCAAATAGGAAAAGGAGTACGTCAAGGCTGTATATTGTCACCATGTTTATTTAACTTATATGCAGAGTACATCATGAGAAACGCTGGACTGGAAGAAACACAAATTGGAATCAAGATTGCTGGGAGAAATATCAATAACCTCAGATATGCAGATGACACCACCCTTATGGCAGAAAGTGAAGAGGAACTAAAAAGCCTCTTGATGAAAGTGAAAGTGGAGAGTGAAAAAGGTGGCTTAAAGCTCAACATTGAGAAAACGAAGATCATGACATCTGGTCCCATCACTTCATGGCAAATAGATGGGGAAACAGTGGAAACAGTGTCAGACTTTCTTTTTCTGGGCTCCAAAATCATTGCAGATGGTGACTGCAGCCATGAAATTAAAAGATGCTTGCTCCTTGGAAGGAAAGTTATGACCAACCTAGATAGCATATTCAAAAGCAGAGACATTACTTTGCCAACAAAGGTTCGCCTAGTCAAGGCTATGGTCTTTCCTGTGGTCATGTATGGATGTGAGAGCTGGACTGTGAAGAAGGCTGAGCACCGAAGAATTGATGCTTTTGAACTGTGGTGTTGGAGAAGACTCTTGAGAGTCCCTTGGACTGCAAGGAGATCCAACCGGTCCATTCTGAAGGAGATCAGCCCTGGGATTTCTTTGGAAGGAATGATGCTGAAGCTGAAACTCCAGTATTTTGGCCACCTCATGTGAAGAGTTGACTCATTGGAGAAGACTCTGATGCTGGGAGGGATTGGGGGCAGGAGGAGAAGGGGACGACAGAGGATGAGATGGCTGGATGGCATCACCGACTCGATGGACATGAATTTGGGTGAACTCCGAGAGTTGGTGATGGACAGGGAGGCCTGGCATGCTGCGATTCATGGGGTCACAAAGAGTTGGACACGACTGAGCGACTGATCTGGTCTGATCTGATCTGGTCTTTGAGAGTGGGTGGCATGGGAGGGATTTCAAAAACCAAAAAACATGCAAAGAAAAAGCAGTAAACAGAGGTTATGATTAAGTGTGAAAGTCACTCAGTCTTATCTGACTCTATGTGACCCATAGTGCATGGAATTCTCCAGGCCAGAATACTGGAGTGGGTAGCCTTTCCCTTCTCCAGGGGATCTACCCAACCCAGGATTGAACCCAGGTCTCCCACATTGCAGGTGGATTCTTGACCAGCTGAGCCACGAGGGAAGCCCATATGATTAAGACGACTGTGTAAAAAAAAAAAGTTAATTGAAGGAGCACAATAGTGGAGTATTAGAGAAGGCAGCAATAGTTACCCACTGTCAAGTGACAAGATAATCTGGTCATCAGACCTGTTTTATATCTTGAATAGTAATCTAGTCCCCAACACTTGAGGACTTCTTAGGTGGTGCTAGTGGTAAAGAACCTGCCTGCCAATAAAGGAGATGTAAGAGATGTGGGTTCAATCCCTAGGTTGGGAAGATCCCCTGGAGGAGGGCATGGCAGCCCACTCCAGTATTCTTGCCTGGACATTCCCATGGAGCCTGGCAGCGTACATTCTGGTCCAGGAGTCACAAAGAGTTGCACACGTACACACACCCAACATTGATATTCTCATGTCCTTTATGTTTTGGCTTATCTTTAACATTATTTAAGCTAAATTGAGTGTGAGTTTCAGATCCTGAATAATAATGTATCTTCCCACTTCTCATTTGTATCCTAACTGCCCTATTGCTGTCTACATTTTGAATCTCATCCTTGTTAATCACAGAACACTGTGTAGGAAGAGGCCCTTCAGAAAGACCAACGGGGTGAGGAAGCTGCCAGGGAACATTCTTGGATTTGTAGACATTTACTTTACAATATATGCTTTGGCGTCCATTCTAGTGAGAAGGTTGGGGATGAGGGCTTGATATGACCATCAACTACATCCTAGTCCAAAGGGTCTGGAGTATAGCCATCAAGAACATAATTGGTGGATGTATCACAAGGAGAAGCTGAGGAGAGACCCTCAAAAGATAACTGTGGACTGAATAATGGGAACCTCCCCCCAACATACTCATGAACACCTAACACACTTAAGCACATACTCCAGCTTGTAAGAAACTGAGGGAGGTTTCCAGGGACTAGAAACAAAGAATGTCAAGTAATTAGTAGGTAGGCTTGTGCTGAAGCTGCAGCATGTGGAAGAGTAGATGGTAGGGTGTTAGTCTTGGTAATCTGGTGTTTAGGTTTTAATACCCAAGGGAGGGGCCAGAATTGAGACTTTAAGCCTATGAAAAAAAAGGAGAGGTGAAACAAATGTTTACTCAGTAATCAATACTCCAGAAGGACTATTGGAAAAATAGAACATTTCTCTTATGGGTTGAATATGAAATCATAATGGAAAAAGGAATAGAAGAATATAGTATTTTAAAATATGGGGAGATGACAGGATGAGATGGTTGGATGGCATCACCAACTGTTGAGCAAGCTCTGGGAGTTGGTGATGGACAGGAAGAGCCTGATGTGCTGCAGTCCATGGGGTTGCAAAGAGTTTGACATGACTGAGCAACTGAACTGAACTGACTGGGTTAGGCAATGATTTCTTAGATGTGATACCTAAAGCACAGGTAACCAAAGGAAAAACAGGCAACTTTGACTTCAGAACCTAAAAAACTGCCTCAAAGGATACTCAAAATAAGTCTCCCACATAACTTAGAAATATGCACATAATATCCCACATAACTTAGAAGAAATATCCCACATAACTTAGAAGAAATATGCAAATCATGTAAGTGTCCAGTATCCAGAATATATAAAGAACTCATAATTCAACAGCTAAAAAACTCCAAATAACTCAATTTAAAAATGGGCAAAGGACTTGAATAGGCATTTCTCCAAAGATACACAGTTGGACAACAAGCACATGTAAAGATGCTCGACATCATTAGTTATAAAAGAAATACAGATTAAAACTGATAATGAAATGATAAAGTGGTAATGAGACACCCCTAGCAGAGCTAAGCAATAAAAATGATGGATAAATCTCGGTGAGAATGTGGAGAAACGAATCCTCTTATGTTTCTGATGGGCATGTAAAAATGGTGTAACTGCTCTGGAAAAATTTGACAGCTCTAAAAAAGTTAAACATAGAGTTATCTACTGCTTCTTGGTATATACCCATAAGGGAAGCATATGTTTACACAAGTACATACAAGTGTTCGGAGCAACATTAGTTATAGCTGAAAAGTGGAAAATAAAATATTGGTGGATAAGCAAATTGTGGTGTATTCATGTAATTGAATGTTCTTCAGCCATAAAAAGCAATGAAGTACCACTGTATATCAGCTATCACAAAGATGAATCTTGAAAACACGGCAAGTGAAGGAATCAAAAACATGGAAAGGCTAGGTATTGTATGATTCCATTTACGTGAAATCCATAGGGACAGAAAATAGGTTTGTGGTTGCTGGGGGCTGGAGAGAGAACGGGGAGTGACTGCTAATGTGTTTAGGTTTCTTTGGGGGATGATGAAAATGTTTGGGAATTAGTGGTGATAGTTGTACAGTGTGAATATACTATAAACTACTGACTTATCCACTTTAAAAAGGTGAATTTTATGGTGTGTGAATTATATCTTAAAAATAATATTAAAAATCTAGAGGACAAGTAAAATTCATCTTTAAGAGGAAAATTTATAGCTTGTAATGTTTATAAAGGAAAAGAAGACAGATTAAAAATTTATGAGCTAAGCATTTTATTCAAGAGTTGGAAAGAGAAACCCAATGAAAGTAAGAGAAAATATTAAAGATGAGAGAATAACCTTTAAAAATGATATAAATTGAGACTCAGTTACACCAAGAGCAGGTTCTTTACAAAGTCCGATAATATAAATACTTGTGGCGAGGCTAGCCAAGAAAAAGGAGAATGGGCAAATTGATCTTTGCATGAATGCAAAAAGAAATATAATTTCCAATACAATAGAGATTTTAGAGGATCATAGAAGAAATCAAGGATAGTCTTATATTTTCATTTTTCTATTCAGACTGAATGGACAATTTCCTGGGAAATCTACAAAAACTTAATTAAAATGAAGTTGAAAACCTGAATCAATTTAGACTCACTAAAGACATTTAGTAAACACTTTGAAACCTATTATCCAAACAAAGGTCACAGAAAATGTATATGATTTTACAGTAGAGTTCTGCTAAATACTCAAAGTATAGATCATCTCAGAGTAAAGAAAGGGGAAACATGCCCCAAATTATATATGATTAGTATGAGTTTAGATCCAAAGGTAAAAAAGTCACATTATGAGAAAGGAAAATTAGGGACCATTCTCATTTACAAACACAAGAGCAAAAGTCACAAAATGTTACTTAGTGAATCTAGCCATGCCTTTATAAAATAATACAATGAACAAAATGGGTTTATCCCAGCAATATAAAAATGATTTAATATTAGGCAATCTACTGATATGTATCACTGCATTATTGGATTAAAGAAAAAAATAGTATAGATATAGAAAAGTGTCATTCTACAAAATCCAGTGTTCATGCATGGTAAAAATCACCACACTAGCAACAGAATGGATTCCCTTAACCTGAAAAGGGTTATCTGTCCAAAAAATCTACAGGAAATAGAAAACCAAATGGTGAAAAATTAGAGGAATAAAGGAAGAATACCTGTTCTCATCACATCACCTGCTGTAAATTATAGTCTGTACGTCTTTGCTAGCATTGCAAAACAAGAGGAAAACTAGAGGGGAAAGGAAGAAACTAAAATATGCCGATGATAGAACTATCCACAGAGGAAATTCAAGTGAATTTCTGTTATAACTAGTAAATAGAATCCATGAAATTGTGAATACATTAGCGATAAAAAATCAATTAAAATTATTACAAAAATTATTAGTAAATGAATTTTTAATTATATGGAAGAACTTCTTAATATGAAATGATTGAATAAAAGGAAACCTATACCAGTTTTGTGGATGGGAAGATTCAGTATTGATTTATAAATTTAATGCAAACTTAACCAAACTTTCAGAAATAACTTTTGTCGACTTGAGAGTTAGTTTCAAAATTCAAATGAGTGAGTAAAGGGTCAAAAATAACATAATTTCAAAAAAAAAAAAAAAAAAGCACATAATTTCCAAGAATAACAAGGTAGGGCAACTCCTTTCAGTTATCGAAATTAAGAAAATGTGATATTGGTACAAGAATAGCCGCACAGAAGAGAGATCTCAGATGTAAACCCATGCTTATTTGAGCATCTGATCAACAAGAGGTGGTGTTACAAGTTGCTGGGAAAAAATTCACTGATCCTAGGAATTTTTTTCTATTCAGGGGAAAAGATACAATTAAATCACAAAATACATACTAATAAAGATCTTCATGTGAGATGCAAAGCTTTAAAACTTTTCAAACATTGGTGAATGTATATATGACCTTGAAGGCAGTAAAGTGTTTCTTAAATAATCCCCAAAATATAAAATGTCAAGGAAAAATATTAATACAGTTGGTTAAGGTAAAATACACACTGTTTTATATCATTATCAAAACATAAGGATAAGCCCCAAACTGTGAGTAGACTGTTGAAACATGTAAAAACAACAAATGACTACCAATTAATAAGAAGGAAGCACCACCATCCCATAGAAAAATAGGCAAAGGGCATTATTTTCAGAAAGGACACCCAAATGGCCAACGAGATTTGAATAGGTGCTAGACCTCCCGTGAAAGTGAAAGTTGCTCAGTTGTGTCCGACTCTGTGACTTCATGGACTGTCCATGGAATTCTCCAGACCAGATACTGGAGTGGGTAGCCTTTCCCTTCTCCAGGGGATCTTCCTGACCCAGGAATCGAACCCAGGTCTCCTGCATTGCAGGTGGATTCTTTACTAGCTGAGCTATCAGGGAAGCCTATGATGAATTAAATTTAAAACCACCATGACATTTCACTTTCACCAGATAGCAAAATTGAAAAATCAGACAATTCCGAATACAGATGACGACACAGAGAAACAGGGATCTTCATACACTGCCCTAGGGAGTGAGAAGTAGAACTAGTCTGGATAGATGTTAGATGAAGACGTGTGAACCTCAAGACCCAGCAGTCCTGTATTCTGTATGCTCTCACTTGTGAGCATAGGGGTAGCAGGCACAAGACTTGCTTAAACAGGAAAGCTGCATAAACGCCTGCCAACAGGACAATGCAAGCAAACTATGGTGGTTGCTGTTTAGTCGCTAAGCCATGTATGCCTCTTGCAACCCCGTGGACTGTAGCCTGCCAGGCTCCTCTGTCCATAGAATTTTCCAGGCAAGAATACTGGAGTGGGTTGCCATTTCCTTCTCCAGGGGCTCTTCCCGACAGGGGATCGAACCCGGGTCTCCTTCACTGCAGGCAGATTCTTAACTGACTGAGCTACCAGGGAAGCCTGGTACAAACTATACTGCAGTTCAAATGCACAAGATGGCTCTTTTATTTTTAAACCTATCATCTCAAAGAAAGCAAGTTGTCAAATGATACGGGTAGTGTGATACAGTTCATATAAAGTTTAAAAACATACAAACACAGGAGTGTATCTTGCTGGTGGATATATACATACATAGTAAGAGTATAATATACAATATAAAAGGGTTTGTGGAAGGGCTGAAAGTCAAATCCTGGGAGGTGCTCCGTGAGCGTAGGAAGAGGGGAATGAGATTGGGAAGGGCATTCGGTAGGCTACACAGCGCTAGCTATTGACCTCTGCTTAGGAGAAAGGCCACACACGAAACTCGTGTGCTTGTTTTGATGACCTTGAACAGGATTCATGCTTGCTTTGGCTTGGCATGTCAGGAGCTTTGGAATTTGCTCTGGGACTTGGTGTGCCTTGTGCACTGGGGTGTGTGTGGGAGCTGTGCTCCCAGACCTCCTGATACCTCCTCTGCCCATGCAAGGGCTTGGCTCTTGGCCTACATTTCTGGTATCTGTAACGGTTGTGATCCTGTTACCCTGAAGGGCAGTGCTGGGAGGGCAGTCCTGTTGTAGCTCTGAGATGAACCTGTCATGTAGTAACATTGTGAATCTGGATTGCAGGCGGATTCTTTACCAGCTAAGCTACCAGGGAAGCTGGCAACCCTTCTACATCAGAATTAAGATATGGTCCAGGTTTCTGTCTATAGGACCCAGAGTCTGCTATGGACCTTGTCTAGGGGTCCAGGGACCAGGGGGAATGGAGCACATTTCTTTTTTTTTTAAACCTTCCTGCTTAAATTCTCAGAGCACTCCACACAGCCTGCTTGGGGCAACTGTATATACGCTGCTTGAGGGACGGGTTTTGAGCTCCTGTTAACAGAGGCATTGGCAGCAGAAGCTGAGGGGGCTGTGAGGGAACCAACCAGTCAGTCTCTGTGGTGAAGGGGGAGACTTCGGGGAACCTGAGTAGCTTCCGTCTCCTGCCTAGTCTTTCATGGTGGGGAGAGCTGGGAGAATCCTAGTGTTGTCTGCACAGCCATTGGCTCTGCTGTCTGCTGTAGGCTGGATGGGGCGGGGGGGGGCGGGGGTGAACAGGTGAACTTGAGGAGTGGCATAGGTGGCCATCAAAGGGGCCCAGTTCTCACTGGCCCTCTCTCCTCTGTCCCCCAGGGAGGGCAATTTCTCTTGCCTGTGGGTCCACTGTCTTTTTTGAAGCATGACTCTCGGCATCCTAGAGGAAAGAGCTGCTGTGCCTGGCTGCCTTGAGAGGTCCACCCGGGGAGGGGGTGGGGGGTAGGGGGGAGGGGGTTGCCGCCCAGCCTTCTGGAATGTGCCTTCTCCCCCTTCCACCCACGAGGATCTCCCTCAGCCTCGCTCCAGCCGTGAAGCAGAATGACCGGCAAGAGAGACCCGGGACTGGCTCCGGGCACAGCTTGCCCACAGATTCTCGGGAAGCCTCTAGCAAGTCTCTGGACTTCAGCTTTCTCACGTGTGAAGTGGAGTCGGTCTCAACACTCCTTTCTAGTCCACATGGGGATAGCATGGGATTGTACACCGCCCTCAACCCCGTAGCCTCTGGGTGGCATCTGGGCCTCTGACATGTACAGTTTGGCTTGCACAGTGTTTTAAAAAATTTGAAATCATTGCCAACAATTAAAAATTGGGAGATTTCACTTTCAAAGGGAGATTCTGTCTTCTCCTGAAAAGCAGGAAGCTATGCCAGCCATGAGTTCCTAATCCCACAACACTCACGGCAGAGATGGATGGCATATGCCCTGTGCAGGGAGGCCCACACCTCAGAGGCTGGCGGTCATCCTCCAGCCACACCGGGCACTGAAGATATTTGAGTGAAAGCACAGGCTTTGGAGCCCCCAGACCTCGGATAAATGTATTAACCTCTCTAAAGCTCAGTTTGCTTGTCTCTAGAATGGAGCTCCTTATAGCACCTCCTCATGGAAGCCGTATCAGGATCCCATGTAGAGCCTTTGGCCCATTGCCAGTCTGTCTTTTATTATCAGCACCATTATCATTACTATAGTACCTGTAACAAGCTGTCCCAGGTGAACTCAATCTGGAATTTGAAGTTTCTGGCAGCTTGTGATGGTGGAGGGTGAGTGGGGTCAGAGGCCTAGTTTCATGTACGTGGGAGGTTGGTCTGTGGGAAGGGGCTTTATGGCAGAAGATGGCTGTCCTGCAAAGTATTATCTCTTGAGGGGCCTAGGTGGAAGGGACAGTTCCCAGGTGCCCAGACCAGGAGCCTGAGCAAGACAGCATGAGTCACTGGAGGCGCCACTGGTGGAGGCCTAGAGCCTCTGAAAAGCAGGCATTGCTGCTGCTACTGCTAAGTCGCTTCAGTCGTGTCCGACTCTGTGCGACCCCATAGACGGAAGCTCACCAGGCTCCCCCGTCCCTGGGATTCTCCAGGCAAGAACACTGGAGTGGGTTGCCATTTCCTTCTCCAGTGCATGAAAGTGAAAAGTGAAAGTGAAGTCGCTCAGTCGTGTCCGACTCTCAGCGACCCCATGGACTGGAGCCTACCAGGATCCTCCGTCCATGGGATTTTCCAGGCAAAAGTACTGGGGTGGGGTGCCATTGCCTTCCCCGAGGCATTGCTAAAGGGACCTTATTGGCACCCACTGGCTCAAGAGACTGGGACATCTGGTCACTCACACTTAGAGACTCCCCTACTATGCTTTACACTGCCTCCCACCTCCCCACCCGCCCACGCAGCTCTGCTGATACAGAGCCATAAGGCCCTGAGTACCCTGCCAGGCTCCTCTGTCCATGGGGATTCTCCAGGCAGGAATACTGGAGTGGGTTGCCATGCTCTCCTCCAGATCTTCCCAACCCAGAGATTGAACCCAGGTCTCCCGCACTGCAGGTGGATTCTTTACCAGCTGAGCTATCAGGCAAGGTTACAACCCTTCTACATCAGAATTAAGATATGGTTCAGGTTTCTCTATATGGGACACAGAGGCTGCATTGGGCCTTGTCTAGATCACGTCAGGGGCTTGTTTTGCTGCAGGAAGGACCTGGATCAGATAAGGGGAAGAACTTCCTCACAGTGAGGTAGTTGAATACTGGACAAGTTCCCATGAGAGACTGTACAAGCCAAGCTGTCTCTTCATCAAACACCTCAGTGAGGGTTGAATTATATGGGTGGAGAGTCCAGAGCTTCTCAGGCGGCAGGTCCAGGTAACCCCCCATGATCACTATCATTTTTTCATTTAAGTATCAGCCCCAGCATCACTTGGCATCACCAGGAAGAAGATTCCCTACTTGGCTGGTTTCCTTATTACAATTCAGTCAGGGGCACGGTAGTGACAGGCACAAGCAGATGGACTGTCTTGAATTTACTGCCCTGCCTGGCATGGAATAGCCTCTCCACTGAGGACTGAACCATAAGAGACAGGCTTGAGATGGACAATTAAGTAAGAGCCATAGCTTTTATGCTGGTGAGTTTTCTTCAGCCAGCAGAAGCTGCTGCTGTAGCTGGAGCTGGCCCTGGGAAGCATTCCAGACCAGAGTCCCACCTCTTTGGAAGGACAGGTATTCAGCCGCCCCCTGCAGGATTCCACCCTCACTGACTTCTGCTGTAATGGTTTGGGTGTGGGGATGCTGCTGTTGCCTCCTCCCAGTTTGGCTGAGGTGAGGCTTGTCCTCACATGGGACCCTGACCTGGTGCTGGGGGACTCCAGGATCTACCTGGCTGTGTCTTTGCACTGAAGTGTTCTTGCCTCTGATGGGTGGAGAGGGGAGGTTCAGAGAGGATAGCCCATTTACACAGACAGTTGGGGGGATCTTTGGCAATTCCTTCCCGATCTGCAGGAACTGGAGGTGCTCTTTGGTTCTGAGCTGCCTTGATCTCCTTGGAGATCTTTGGGACTAATCTGCACTCCCTTTTGCATCTCTGGCCTTGAAACAGAATTCTGCCTACCCTGGCAGGTGGGTGAAAGTTCGCCAGAGGTCCCTTTGCTTTAAATCAGTACAGTATTCCTTCAAGACAGTCCTTGCGCCCCATTTGAGACAACCCTGGGAGTAGGGGCGGGGTCTCTCCTAGATGTCCCTGGACCAGCTGAGCCCCTTTGGCTCAGAACCTAAGCCAAGATGTACCCCAGCGCCTGCCCCCAGCCCAGTGTTAGCTTTTGACCATAAATGGCTGCCACCCCCTGGTCTAACACCCTCCCAGCCCCCATTCACTCCCCTCCTGGCTCTTCGCCTTGACTACAATCTCCCCAGGTAGCTCCCTCCTCAGCCCCAGTCCTACCTCAGGTTCATGTCCCCCTTGATCGCCAGGGTGAAGACGTTGGAGAGGTTCCCCCCTGGTGAGCAGCCGCAGATCAGGATGGCTAGGGCCTCGACATTATTCAGCTGGAAGAACTTGCCCAGTCCAAAGGCAGTGAGGGGCATGATGCCAAACTGTGCGACCAGAGCGACGGCCAGCCCCTTGGGCCTCCAGAAGTGTGCCTTGATCTTGCTGAACTCCATGGTGCAACCCAGCGAGAGCATGATGGTTAACAGCATGATCACCAGAATGATGCTCAGTGCCCGGTCGGTGGGCCGCTTGCCGAAGTTGTGCGGGAGGGAAAAGTTGAACGGGGAAGATTCGTTGAAGGCCTCCATCCCCCTGGATGGCAGCAGTAGAAGAAAGGCTGAAGACCCTGCACACCCCTGGTTGGTCTACTGACTCCTTGCCCTGCCCAGTCCTTGCTGGGTGCCTTCCTCAATCACTTCCCAGGGCAGGGAGCTTCAGGGCAAAATGTAGATCTGAGCAAATAGAAGGATTATGCAACTGGCTGTTCTTTCTCTGGCTTTGGCCACAAAAGAGAGAGAGAGTGTGCCCAGAGCCTTTTCTGTAGGGCTGTGCTTGCCCCTCCTGAATTCCTCAGCCTCTTCTGCCTTCCTGGGTGCCACTAACACCTCTTCTCACCTCCTGGCTGCTTCTGGGACAAGAGGCCTTATATCTGTTCTCTGCATCCCCTCACTGCTCCTCCCCTTGCACCTCCGAGCACGCCCACAGGCACTGTGTCCTGAGGACCGATCTGGGTCCAACCCCTCTCATTCTCTGCTCAGTCCCAGAGGCCACAGTTTCTCATTCAGGGGAAGGTGCCTCCCCTTGTCCAGACCCAAGGAAGTAACAAGCATCGAATTTTACCTTTCCTTCTTGGAAAGGAGGTTGTGGGACAGAGGACAGGCGAATTACTGGCTTCCAGGAGAAGGGTGTGTCCACGACTCTTCTCCTGGAAGAGGAGAAGTGCCTGTGTCCTTCCCACTTGGGCTGGGAAACCCTTGTCTTAACCCCAAACCTGGCCACACGAGTTCTGGGGGAGGAACATGCCCCCAAGCAGGCTTACCACCAGGGAGGATCCTGATGGGATGACCCAGGGGCTCGCAGGAAGCCTGGAAGCACTTTGCCCAAAGGGCAGCTCTGAGGGAACCCTGGCAGGGGAGATGTATTGCAGTCAACAGCCCGAGGAGCCCTGCTGCTTGGGAGACTTGCCTAGAAGGAAGCAGGAATGCAGGTTTTTCTTTCTGATTTCCGGACTGCTCTACTTTTGCTCTGCACTTATCCGGGAGCCAGGTTCTGGATGAAGGTGGCAGTGGACAGAGGCAGGCACACCTGCTGGTCGGCGGGGGCGGGGGCGTGGCCGAGGTCTCTCTCCTCCCATTGCAGCCTTGCAAAGTCAAGCATCTTCAGTGAGGGACAAGGAGCAGCATCAAAGAATTGCCTCTAGCTGGGCTGGAATCCAAGAGCCTGAGTGGGATCTCCTGTCTTCATCTTTGCTGAAACACAAGATAAGGCTTTCTGTGTGAGGCTCCAGAGGATAGGACAGGGACCAAAATGTGAAACACTCTGTAGGGAGGGTGGAGACAGATTTTGTCTTGATATGAGGAACCACCCAAAAATTCCAGCTCTTCACTAATGGCCCCAAGGGCCTCCTGAATCCTGCATAGATAAGGGTTGAGGGATAGGATCTGCACATTGTGTGCTCAAGAAGGCTGCTCTCTGGAGTTTTGCAGGTCACAGAGCTATACACTGTGCCCTCAGTTCAGTTCAGTTCAGTCCAACTCTTCATGACCCCATGAACTGCAGCACGCCAGGCCTCCCTGTCCCTCACCAACTCCCGGAGTTCACTCAGACTCATGTCCATTGAGTCAGTGATGCCATCCAGCCATCTCATCATCTGTCATCCCCTTCTCCTCCCGCCCCCAATCCCTCCCAGCATCAGAGTCTTCTCCAATGAGTCAACTCTTCGCATGAGGTGGCCAAAATACTGGAGTTTCAGCTTTAGCATCATTCCTTCCAAAGAAATCCCAGGGCTGATCTCCTTCAGAATGGACTGGTTGGATCTCCTTGCAGTCCAAGGGACTCTCAAGAGTCTTCTCCAACACCACAGTTCAAAAGCATCAATTCTTTGGCACTCAGCCTTCTTCACAGTCCAACTCTCACATCCATACATGACCACTGGAAAAACCATAGCCTTGACTAGGCGAACCTTTGTTGGCAAAGTAATGTCTCTGCTTTTGAATATGCTATCTATGTTGGTCATAACTTTCCTTCCAAGGAGTAAACGTCTTTTAATTTCATGGCTGCAGTCACCATCTGCAGTGATTTTGGAGCCCCCCAAAATAACGTCTGACACTGTTTCCACTGTTTCCCCATCTATTTCCCATGAAGTGATGAGACTGGATGCCATGATCTTCGTTTTCTGAATGTTGAGCTTTAGGCCAACTTTTCCACTCTCCTCTTTCACTTTCATCAAGAGGCTTTTGAGTTCCTCTTCACTTTCTGCCATAAGGGTGGTGTCATCTGCATATCTGAGGTTATTGATGTTTCTCCTGGCAATCTTGATTCCAGCTTATGTTTCTTCCAGTCCACCATTTCTCATGATGTACTTACTCTGCATAAAAGTTAAATAAGCAGGGTGACAATATACAGCCTTGACGTACTCCTTTTCCTATTTGGAACCAGTCTGTTGTTCCATGTCCAGTTCTAACTGTTGCTTCCTCACCTGCATACAGATTTCTCAAGAGGCAGGTCAGGTGGTCTAGTATTCCCATCTCTTTCAGAATTTTCCATAGTTTATTGTGATCCACACAGTCAAAGGCTTTTGCATAGTAAATAAAGCAGAAATAGATGTTTTTCTGGAACTCTCTTGCTTTTTCCATGATCCAACAGATATTGGCAATTTGATCTCTGGTTCCTCTGCCTTTTCTAAAACCAGCTTGAACATCAGGAAGATCACGGTTCACCTATTGCTGAAGCCTGGCTTGGAGAAATTTGAGCATTACTTTATTAGCATGTGACATGAGTGCAATTGTGCAGTAGTTTGAGCATTCTTTGGCATTGCCTTTCTTTGGGATTGGAATGAAAACAGACCTTTTCCAGTCCTGTGGCCACTGCTGAGTTTTCCAAATTTGCTGGCATATTGAGTGCAGCAGTTTCACAGCATCATCTTTCAGGATTTGAAATAGCTCCACTGGAATTCCATCACCTCCACGATCTTTGTTCATAGTGATGCTTTCTAAGGCCCACTTGACTTCACATTCCAGGATGTCTGGCTCTAGGTCAGTGATCACACCATCGTGATGATCTGGGTCGTGAAGATCTTTTTTGTATAGTTCTTCTGTGTATTCTTGCCACCTCTTCTTAATATCTTCTGCTTCTGTTAGGTCCATACCATTTCTGTCCTTTATTGAGCCCATCTTTGTATGAAATGTTCCCTTGATATCTCTGATTTTCTTGAAGAGATCCCTAGTCTTTCCCATTCTGTTGTTTTCCTCTATTTCTTTGCATTGATCACTGAAGAAGGCTTTCTTATCTCTTCTTGCTATTCTTTGGAACTCTGCATTCAGATGTTTATATCTTTCCTTTTCTCCTTTGCTTTTCTCCTCTCTTCTTTTCACAGCTATTTGTAAGGCCTCCCCAGACAGCCATTTTGCTTTTTTGCATTTATTTTCCATGGGGATGGTCTTGATCCCTGTGTCCTGTACAATGTCACGAACCTCATTCCACAGTTCATCAGGCACTCTATCTATCAGATCTAGTCCCTTAAATCTATTTCTCACCTCCACTGTATAATCATAAGGGATTTGATTTAGGTCATACCTGAATGGTCTGGTGGTTTTCCCTACTTTCTTCAATTTCAGTCTGAATTTGGCAATAAGGAGTTCATGGTCCGAGCCACAGTCAGCTCCTGGTCTTGTTTTTGCTGACTGTATAGAGCTTCTCCATCTTTGACTGCAAAGAATATGATGTCCATGTGTAGAGTCTTTTCTTGTGTTGTTGGAAGAGGGTGTTTGCTATGACTAGTGCATTTCTTGGCAAAACTCTGTTAGTCTTTGCCCTGCTTCATTCCGTGTTCCAAGGCCAAATTTGCCTGTTGCTCCAGGTGTTTCTTGACTTCCTACTTTTGCATTCCAGTCCCCTATAATGAAAAGGACATCTTTTTTGGGTGTTAGTTCTAAAAGGTCTTGTAGGTCTTCATAGAACTGTTCAACTTCAGCCTCTTCAGTGTTACTGGTTGGGGCATAGACTTGGATTACCGTGATATTGAATGGTTTGCCTTGGAAACAAACAGAGGTCATTCTGTCGTTTTTGAGACTGCATCCAAGTACTGCATTTTGAACTCTTTTGTTGACCATGATGGCTACTCCATTTCTTCTGAGGGATTCCTGCCTGCAGTAGTAGATATAATGGTCATCTGAGTTAAATTCACCGATTCCAGTCCATTTGAGTTCGCTGATTCCTAGAATGTTGACATTCACTCTTGCCATCTCCTGTTTGACCACTTCCAATTTGCCTTGATTCATGGACCTGACATTACAGGTTCCTATGCAGTATTGCTCTTTACAGCATTTGACCTTGCTTCTGTCACCAGTCACATCCACAGCTGGGTATTGTTTTTGCTTTGGCTCCATCCCTTCATTCTTTTTGGAGTTATTTCTCCACTGATCTCCAGTAGCATATTGGGCACCTACTGATCTGGGGAGTTCCTCTTTCAGTATCCTATCATTTTGCCTTTTCATACTGTTCATGGGGTTCTCAAGGCAAGAATACTGAAGTGGTTTGCCATTCCCTTCTCCAGTGGACCGCATTCTGTCAGATCTCTCCACCATGACCCGCCCATCTTGGGTTGCCCCATGGGCATTGCTTAGTTTCATTGAGTTAGACAAGGCTGTGGTCCTAGTGTGATTAGATTGACTAGTTTCCTGTGAGTATGGTTTCAGTGTGTCTGCCCTCTGATCCTCTCTTGCAACACCTACCATCTTACTTGGGTTTCTCTTACCTTGGGTGTGGGGTATCTCTTCATGGCTGCTCCAGCAAAGTGCGGCCACTGCTCCTTATCTTGGAGGAGGGATATCTCCTCACTGCTGCCCTTCCTGACTTTCAAAGCGGGATAGCTCCTCTAGGCCCTCCTGCGCCTGTGCAGCCACCGCTCCTTGGATGTGGGGTTGCTCCTCCAGGCCACCGCCCCTGGCCTCGGGCATGGGGTTGCTCCTCCTGGCCACCTCCCCTGACTTCGGACGCGGGGTAGCGCCTCTCGGTGGTGACCTCAGTGACATGAAATTGAAGTCTTTTTTCCTCGGAGAGTCTCTGACACTAATGATTTCCTGGTGCTTGAGCTGATCTGGCCTCAAGGAAAGGGACAGGAGAAGTGGGAATGTTCAGATGCTCGTGGGGTGGGTGGGGCATGGACTGAATGTGCCTGGAGAGTCGGGATAGGCCCCAAAAAGGCTGCTTTCTTTCTCTAAAGCTGGTCAGAAGAGACCCCTAACAGAATTGATAGGGGAGAATTACTGATCATCAACTGAGTGCTAGGCACTGTGGGAGCATTAAGAACTATATAATCCATGTTCCTGCCCTCAGGAGACTTATGGACCATACCATGATTCACAATGCAAAGCAAAGAGTAATCAAGGGTAGAGTTCAGGCAGGGCTGCCATGAGCAGTTGTTCAGGGTGTGCACTGCACAACGCTAGGGACACCACTCACTCAGATACTCTGTGCAGCCACAGGTTTTTACGCATCTGCCTTATGCCCAAGGAGGTGAGGAGTAATCAGTCAGTATCTGTTAAAAGGGTTTCATGCGGTCTGGTGGTGACAGTGTGGCGGCAGGGATGGCTGAGGTGGTGGTGGCCTTGGTGGATGTAGGCTCAGCAATTTGAGGAGCTTTGTGCTTCAGAGTCAAGTCCCTCCTTGTCCATTTCTGGGCACCATGGACTCCACGGTGCATCAGATGAATGGTGTGATGGTAGAGCTAGCAGAGAGCATTCCCAGGTTTCAATCATGAAGAAATATTTCTAAGGAGTTTTAGTGCAGTGAAGGTTTTTGGACTTCAGATGCCCTTGATATTCTGGGGAATGTTTTGATTTTACTAGTATTCCTGGTCTGGCCACAGGTGGCTTTGCCTGCCACCGTTGTCTTTGTCTTATTAAGAGTTCATCTTCTGGGAGCTCTTTTGCAGGGAGGCACATGTAGTGATCCTCCTGGCTTCAGCAGGAGTTTCAAGAACATCACTTGCTTCCCAGAAGAGTTTTCAGTGAGGGACCCTACTGGAAACCAGCAGGAATATGAGACGAGATCGGCTTTTAGGCACATATAGGAATTCGATTTTATGAGTCAGGATGCTACTTGTTTTGTTTTGGCTTAAGACAGTTATCTTGTGTTCAGCCTAGTATTGCCTGTTTTTTGATTTGTGTTACGTGACGATTAGAATCCAGTAGTGCCAGCGGTGGGGATCTTCACTGAGCCTGGTCCAGTGCTGGGTGTCGTGGATGCTCACCGGCTGTTAGTCGAAAGACTGACTGTGATGAATTGCCTGTGTCATCACCTTTCTGCTCTTCTTTGGTCTGAGTGTGGAATTGTACGAAAGAATGTGGCTCAGACGTTTCTTAGACTTTAGAAACAGTCTCTTAAATAGCTGTCTCTGGATGTTTTACCTTCTCCTTGTTCTTTTTTCATTTTTATTGCACAGTTGGGGCTTCTCAGGTGGTACAGTGGTGAAGAATCTGGAGATTCTTCATCAAGAGATGTAAGAGACACAGTTTGAGTCCCTGGGTTGGGAGGACCCCCTGGAGGAGGAAATGGCAACCTGTTCCAGTATTCTTGCTGGTAAAATCCCATGAACAGAGGAGCCTGGAGGGCTAGTGTCCAAGGGGTCACAAACAGATGGACATGACTGAGCAACGGAGCATATACATTGGACAGTTGACACTGATTTTAAAATGTATATAGTTTTTTACATTAAAAAATGAAAAGAATGTAAAATATTGCTTCAGAAGAGCATTCTAAAGAAAAAAGAATTAAGGTAGTAAAAGAACACCCAAGAATATATGAGATGAAAAGTATAAATGGAAGTCAAATAACTACCTCAAACTGTATCATTGTCGTTTATTTGGATAGAAACACCAGATTGGTTAAAGTTATAGATAAAGATAGTATTTCAAGCCTAGTGGAAATCTTTCACTCTTGGAAAAATACATGCTTATATATTTTAAAACCCTTTAACAATGTAACTTTTCAATACATTTCCTATAGGTAAAAATGTGAATCCCTCATCCTGGAATGTGAAGTCAAGTGGGCCTTAGAAAGCATCACTACGAACAAAGCTAGTGGAGGTGATGGAATTCCAGTGCAGCTATTTCAAATCCTAAAAGATGATGCTGTGAAAGTGCAGCACTCAATATGCCAGCAAATTTGGAAAACTCAGCAGTGGCCACAAGACTGGAAAAGGTCCGTTTTCATTCCAACCCCAAAGAAAGGCAATGCCAAAAAATGCTCTAACTACCACACAGTTGCACTCATCTCACATGCTAGTAAAGTAATGCTCAAAATTCTCCAAGCCAGGCTTCAGCAATACATGAACTGTGAACTTCCTGAAGTTCAAGCTGGTTTTAGAAAAGGCAGAGGAACCAGAGATCAAATTGCCAACATCTGCTGGATCATCGAAAAAGCAAAAGAGTTCCAGAAAAACATCTATTTCTGCTTTATTGACTATGCCAAAGCCTTTGACTGTGTAGATCACAATAAACTGTGGAAAATTCTGAGATAGATGGGAATACCAGACCACCTGACTTGCCTCTTGAGAAACCTATATGCAGGTCAGGAAGCAACAGTTAGAACTGGACATAGAACAACAGACTGGTTCCAAATAGGAAAAGGAGTACGTCAAGGCTGTGTACTGTCACCCTGCTTATTTAACTTCTATGCAGAACACATCATGAGAAAGGCTGGGCTGGAAGAAGCACAAGCTGGAATCAAGATTGCCTGGAGAAACATCAATAACCTCAGATATGCAGATGACACCACCTTTATGGCAGAAAGTGAAGAGGAACTAAAAGGGCCTCTAGATGAAAGTGAAAGTGTAGAGTGAAAAAGTTGGCTTAAAGCTTAAAGCTCTTCTGATCTTCAGAAAACGAAGATCATGGCATCCGGTCCCATCACTTCATGGGAAATAGATGGGGAAACAGTGGAAACAGTGTCAGACTTTATTTTTCTGGGCTCCAAAATCACTGCAGATGGTGACTGCAGCCATGAAATTAAAAGACACTTACTCCTTGGAAGGAAAGTTATGACCAACCTAGATAGCATATTCAAAAGCAGAAATGTTACTTTGCCAACAAAGGTCTGTCTAGCCAAGGCTATGGTTTTTCCAGTAGCCATGTATGGATGTGAGAGTTGGACTATAAAAAAAGCTGAGCACCAAAGAATTGATGCTTTTGAACTGTGGTGTTGGAGAAGACTCTTGAGAGTCCCTTGGACTGTGATCCAACCAGTCCATCCTAAAGGAGACCAGTCCTGGGTGTTCATTGGAAGGACTGATGTTGAAGCTGAAACTCCAGTACTTTGGCCACCTGATGAGAAGAGCTGACTCATTGGAAAAGACCCTGATTCTGGGAAAGATTGGGGACAGGAGGAGAAGGGGACAACAGAGGATGAGATGGTTGGATTGCATCACCAACTCAATGGACATGGATTTGGGTGGACTCTGGGAGTGGTGATGGACAGGGAGGCCTAGCGTGCTGTGGTTCATGGGGTCACAAAGAGTTGGATATGACTGAGGGACTGAACTGAACTGAAACTGGATATTAAACCATTTAATTTCTGTCAACTCTTTGTCCTTTCCCCTTTTCAGAAAACCAAAGTTCTACCTCCTACTGTGAATCTTTTCCTTTTGAAAACATATCTTCTTGCTCTCACCTCGCTTCCCTCCTGACTCTTCCCTTATCCATTTTGTTTGTTCTTTTGCAAAGAATGGAAAAATCTCTTCTAGGAAGCTGACAGTCTTCATCCTTTTCTCCATATCTCCTCTGCACCTACTGTAATGGCATAAAATTTGGAAGGCAGGCAGGTATTTTGTGTTACATTAACGATAACTGACAGCTGTTAGACACATGCTATGTGACAGACATGGTGGTTTCAGTTATGTTTCTTATTCAGTCCTCACAATAGCCTCACGAAGTAGGTACTATTACTATCCTTATTTTCCAGATTAGGAAAGTAAGGTTCAGAGAGATTAAGCAATCTGCTCAATTTGCACTGCTGTTGATTGGTGGAATTGATATTCATACGCAGGTCTGAGAGTCTGGGTATGGACACCCAGCCTGGTTCTGTGCCCCTGACCATGATGCTGAGTTGTTTTGTTGTGTTCCTTCTTCTGCCCCATCCTACCTCCTACTCACCCTGCTTTTAAGACCTGGAAGCTTTGACTGGAAAAGTGCTTGTAATTACATGTTTCTTCCCAAATTGGATTGGACTGGTTTTTTCATGGGCTGGATATACCAAGCGACACAACATCCAAATGATTTAATAAGGATACTAGTAGTTGAGGGAATTTAATTAAAGGGCACTGTAGCTTCAGCTCTAGCAAAACGAGTTGTTTTCCCGTATTCTGAAGTGTCATAAAAAGTCTTCAATCGGCTATTGCCCTTAACTCCCAAATTCTACTTATAGAAAATGGTCCTACAGAAATATCTGAGTGTGAGGTTATACATACAAGGATTTCCACTGCAGCGCTGTTGGTAACAGTGAAATGTTGGGAACAATCTTGGTGCAGTTGTTCCATTGCGAAGTTGTGACCGACTCTTTTGTGACCCCATGGACTGTAGCCCTCCAAGCTCCTCTGTCCATGGGATTTCCCAGGCAGGAATACTGGGAATGGTTTGCTATTTCCTTGTCCAGAGAAACTTCCTGACTCAGGGATCAAACCCGTGTCTCCTGCATTGGCAGGCAGATTATATATCACTGAGCCACCAGGAAAGGCCATTGCAAACAACCTTAATGTCTATTAATAGGTGATTGGTTATGGTGCATTTAAATGAATGTGGCCATTAAAAAAATATGCTGGTGATTTATGCTATGTAAGTGGCAGAAGAAATTAGAATTTTCCTTTCTTTTCTTGGAAATCATTCAATGATCATAAGAAAAATGGAGGGGGAAGCACAGAAAAATCCTGCTTGCCGCAACAGAGACCTGACACAGTAATAAATAAATAAAGGGGCATGGAGGAAAGAAATAAGAATGGCAAACAAAATAGGAAATAAAGATGTAAGGAAAGGGTGGAGAGAACATGATAGATACAGAATACAGGAGAAGAAAATTTATTATATGCATAATTGGAGTCCCTTTAGAAGAAAACCAAAACAATGGAACACTCCAAATAAGAACATATTTTTTGGAAATACAGAAGACTTTAATTTATACCCTGTATCATGGGAAATTACCCCAGAAGAGTTAACTTAGAGATACTATCCTGGTAAAGTTAGATTACAAAGATGATTCATCAAGGAAAATGACCAAGTCACTTATGCTATGCTATGCTATGCTAAGTCACTTCAGTCATGTCCGACTCTGTGTGACCCCATAGATGGCAGCCCACCAGGCTCCCCCGTCCCAGGGATTCTCCAGGCAAGAATACTGGAGTGGGTTGCCATTTCCTTCTCCAATGCCTGAAAGTGAAAAGTGAAAGTGAAGTCGCTCGGTCGTGTCCGACGCTTAGCGACCCCATGGACTGCAGCCTACCAGGCTCCACCGTCCATGGGATTTTCCAGGCAAAAGTACTGGAGTGGGGTGCCACTGCCTTCTCCAAGTCACTTATAGGGGAGAAAAATCAAGCTTGTCTCCGAGTCCTCTATAGCAACATTCAATGCCAGAAGATGGTGGCTTCATACCTAAAATATCTTCAAGGGAAAAGTGTTACCCAGGGACTTTCAGTTCAGTTCAGTTGCTCAGTCGTGTCTGACTCCTTGCGACCCCATGAATTTTATCAACAGCCAAATTTCCCTTCAGCTGTGAAGACATAGTCTCTAACCATGTGAAGATATGGTCTTGAACATAGAAGAATTCAGAGAATATTAATTCTGTGAACCTTAAGGAAATAACCAGAGCCAGCTAAGAGATAATTGAGGAAAGATTGACTGCAAGTTTTGAATACATTTATTGTGAACCTACTCCAATATTCTTGCCTGGAGAATCCCATAGACAGAGGAACCTGTCAGGCCACAGTCCACAGGGTCACAAAGAGTCAGATACGACTGAGCGAATAAGCATGAAAGCTAAAGTAATTCTACACATTAGGGTGAAAGAAAGTATGTAAAAATGATATGTCCTGAGAATATATAAACAATGTAACTAATGGATATTTGCAGAGGAAGTGAGAGAGTAAGTGAGAAGTAGAATAAGTTTACTGATTGCTACACCTTTGATAACTGGGAGTCAAAAAATATTCATTAAAGCTGACATACCAGGTGATAAAATAAGCACCTTTAAATACAAAGGTAAATTCTGAGAACTATATTACTGACTAAAACTGGCCAGGAGAGGAGACAAAAGAAAAGAAGAGGAAATATGCTGACTTTTTCTACCATTGTTCACAGTAAGGAGCTAATAGATATTTGAAAACAGATAATAGAAAACTGTCCGACTCTTTGCGACCCCATGGACTATAGCCTACCAGGCTCCTCCATCCATGGGATTTTCCAGGCAAGAGTTCTGGAGGGGGTTGCCGTTTCCTTCTCCAGGGGATCTTCCCGACCCAGGGATCGAACCCGGGTCTCCCACGTTGTAGACAGACGCTTTGCCGTCTGAGCCACTAGGGAAGTCCAAATAGAAAGCCGGAGGTATTAAAGTTTTTATTATAAAAGTGACTTCCAAAAACTTTCAACAAGACCACAGGCTACATGGTAAGAGATTATGAAAAACTATAAGATTAAAAAGTATAATATGATATTAGTGTGATAGAACTAAGGTTAACATATATGACATATCAATAAATGTCTAAATAGACTTAACTCACCTATTAAAAGAAAAAGAAATTCAGATTACATTTCTCAGCAAGACTGACCTTATACTGTTGCCAAGCAAATGACCCATCTCAGATAAAGTTTTTCCCAGAACGCTGAAAATAAATGTATAATGATGCATGAGGCAAATGCAAAGAAAAGAAGGCACGAGTCATAATCTCAATATCACATCAGGTGAAGATGAAGAGAGGCACTTTATAACATTCAAAGATACAATTCACAATGAGGATATAACAGTTATGAATGCCTGTCTACCAAGAAACAACAATGTTCATAAAGCTAAAATTACAGGAGATATGGGAAAAATAGACAAGCAAACCAATAGTGGGAGAATTTAATTCACCTCTTTTCAATCAGTGATCTTGAATACCTAGAAAAAATAAATTGGATGTAGAAGACCCAAATATCCTATTTGGAGAAACAGATACAGGTTCACAATTCCTTATCCAAAACCCTCTGTAATTTTCCAAAGTTTGAAAAGGTGATACGGTATATATCAGTTTAGTTCAGTCGCTCAGTCATGTCCAACTCTGCGACCCCATGAACTGCAGCACGCCAGGCCTCCCTGTCCATCACCAACTCCTGGAGTTTACTCAAACTCATGTCCATCGAGTAGATGATGCCATCCAACCAACTCATCCTCTGTTGTCCCCTTCTCCTCCTGCCCTCAATCTTTCCCAGCATCAGGGTCTTTTCAAATGAGTCAGCTCTCCGCATCAGGTGGCCAAAATATTGGAGTTTCAGCTTCAATATCAGTCCCTCCAATGAACACCCAGGACTGGTCTCCTTTAGGATGGACTGGTTGGATCTCCTTGCAGTCCATGGGACTCTCAAGAGTCTTCTCCAACACCACAGTTCAAAAGCATCATAAACATATATATCATCCCAATTAGTATTTGGGATGATATATAATACATATGGATTTGGGGCTTGGGGCAGTACCATAATCAAACACACTGATATTTCTGCTGTAAATCATTATGACAGGATAAATAAGGACTACAGATAGCCTCATACCAGTTCATCACAGGGTTTGCTGTCAAAGGAACTACAGAAAAAAAAAAAAAACTTTCAGATTTCAGAACATTTTGTTTAGGAATTGAAGAGTTGGGAGGTGAATCTGTTTCTGATTCTGCAACAGAGTGAGCTTGAGGCTCAGAAAGCCAAAATCTGACAGCAGGTGTTGCAGCAAGGGAAGGATTTTTGTTTGCAGGGCCCCAAGCAATGAGTGGGAGATAAGTGTCAGATCCGTTCCATTTTTGTCTTTGAGTTAGGAATGATTTAAAGAGGAATAACAAAGAAGCCGGGATTCATCATTGTTTTGCGACATTTCTTTGATTTTTTCTTGATTGTGGTTTCGGAAGCCAGAAAGTTTTTCACGTACAATTCTCTGGGAAGGTAGTCCATGGCTTGGTGTGGAGGGGAGGTGGTAGTCTGTGAGCTCATCTTGTCCTGGAGAAACAACCTAAGTTTGTAAGTTAATGGTGATATCTATAATAGTAATTTTAGCACATTAGCGATGTTATCAACCACACCAATCTCAGTCATCTGACTGCTTGATTAGTGTCCAGCTACCAAAGGACTGAGGTCAGAAGGGACAAGAAAGGGATTGTGGTCAGACGAGACAAGCAAGGGAATAAAGTCTGGGATGCAGAGAGTAATTATGAACGCAGTAAGGGAAACTGGTTCTTCTGGGTTTGGTTTCAATTCCGCATAGGGAAAACCTTTAACCTGTAACTCTCTAAAAAAGGATGAAGTACCTTGAAGTGCCTGCCCTGCTGGAGGTGGGGTGGGTGAGGTTCAGGCAGAGATGACCCTTTTTCATGAGACTCAATTTTTGTTGTTCAGGCGCTAAGTCGTGTCTGACTCTCGGTGATCCCATCAACTGTCCCATCTCATCCCTGTCCTTCACTATCTCCCAGGATTTACTCAAACTCATGTCCATTGAGTAGATGGTGCCATCCAACCATCTCATCCTCTGTTGCCCCCTTCTTCTCTTGTCCGCAATCTTTCCCAGCATCAGAGTCTTTTCCAATGAGTCAGCTCTTCTCATCAGGTAGCCAAAGTATCCAAACAGAGATTCTAGGGTTACACTGGTTGAAGGAGGGGATACATTAGAGGGAGTTCATTCCATCCTAAGCACTGCCTGTTAGTTGCAAGTCTGTTGTGGTTAAAGCAAAATGGCATCCTCTCAATGTTGTAACGTGTGGTTGGGAAATGTGTATACAAGACAACAAACATGGTCTTTCAAACACTCTCAGAGAATTGATCGCCTACAGAGTAAATATGAAAAGTGCTGAAAGATCCATGTGGGATGTGGAAAGAACATCTGATCCTTGTGCTTTCTATGGCTAGACATAGTGATACCACTCCTGGAGTATGTCTGGACTTTTTCTAGTCCACAAAACACATCAGTAACTGATTTGGGGGCTTCATTGCTGGGGCCACAGCTAACTCTCAGGTAGTCAGTGATACTGATTATCAAGAACCTGGCCCACCTCTGTGAGCTCAGAGGCCTGGAGGATTCCCTGGGGCCAAGGCGGTGATGGGTGGAGGGCATTAGGCCTTTGACAGACCAAGATTGACCTGACATTTATGAGCTTGAACTGGGGGATGGGGAAGACAGTTTGCATTGTCTTACAACTTTTAGTGAAGAAGTTCTTCAATGGTCCTCCCAGTATCGGTTGGGCTGTGATTACTGCCATGCTCACTGTGGTTCCTACTCCACTCAGCCTGGAAAATGCTGAGGCTGGTGGAGTGGAGTTTAGCTTCCCCTCCTGTAGCAACTTCTTACCTACGTGTAAGCAAATATTCCATGGTCAGGAGAGAGCAAAGGGCATAGGAGACTAAAGTCCCTGGGGACAGAGAGCTGTAAACCCAGAGGGTCAGCAGTCCTTTTTCACATTGATTTCTCTTCAGCTTAAACAAAATTACACAAGGGGCACAGGTGGATTGTAGAGTAGGCAGAAGGGGAAGATAAGCACAAAGAAGAAAACAGAAGTCTCACCACCAGCAGCGAGCATGGTTAATATTTCAGTCTGGTGGTTTCCAACTGGGTTCTTGGAGGAGCTGGAAGGTGCTTTTAGGATTCCAAAAGTGCTAGTTAGAATTTAATTAAAGAAGGAGGGGAAAACCACATAAAAGTTGCAGTAAACAAACATACAGGTGAGCTTGACTGAGCAGTAACCTTGTGGGGACCCCAAGCACAGGAGGCTGTGTGCCTCTGCTGGCTCTGGGCGTTCACATGCACTGGTCATAGACGTGTCTTGGTCGGCAGGCTGCAGCCTCACGGGAAGGGGCACTTGTGAGAAATCGCACAGGGTCCCAGGCGGCTCACGGTGCAGGTCTGGATTCAAGGCTCCCAGGCTTAGGGCCTTCCTTTTTGCACGTGGACATTCACCTCACAGGGGAGTCACAGCTTGCGCAGCCAGAGGTGAATTTGTAACACACTGTGGTGCTGTTGCGTCACATGACGGATCATTTTAGTATCTGTCTTTTGTGTTTATTATTGAAGCATGGTAAATATCTTTGAAAAGAAATAACTTTTAATAAGTGGTGGGATGATAATGCTGAATATTAACCTTTCCCGTCCCTAAAACCCACATGAACCTTCATCCTGAGGTCCCTCCGCTGTCTGTCTGGTGAGTTCTCTGGCCTTCAGAGGAGGATTTCAGAAATGCAGAGAGAAAGAAGCAAGGGAATACTCAGGCTTTTTATTTAAAACTTAAAACAGAGAGGAGTCTTGTTCGCTTTCAAGACCAAGGTCTGAACAACAGTCTCAGAGGATCCGGGAGTGGGAGGAAAGAGAATCAGAGAAGAAGCCAGAGAGAAATGAAGCCCCTTGGAAAGGTGTTGCACTCTGTCCCCGCATCCCACTCAGGGTCATGACCCCAGCCTGGGGATGGTCACCTGAATAAATCTGGGGCCTCTGTGAGCAAAGAGGACCTGTGATCTTTCCTGGGTGGGGCCTGAGGAAACCACTGAGATCTAGCCAGCCCCCTACCTGCTGTGGACACAGGATCCAGGTTTAGAAAAGAAATTGTGAATAAAGGATGCAGAGGGGCCCTGTACCCTTTTTGAGGCCGGCAGGCCAACCCTAAACCCTGCTGCTGCTTGTCTATTTCTAGTCTGATCTGACCTTCCAGCCTCCTATGAATTCTGTGAAAACCCATTTTGCTTTTAACATCCACCCTTTTGTTTAAGACCATTATGGTTGTTTTTCCCTGTGGTTTTCAATCAGGCACTCTGGCCCACACAAGATGCAAAAACATTATTATGTTGGATTCCCCTTGCCATGGTGGGGGCTGGGGCACTGAGATACAGCATACAGGGCCTTAAAGTCACTGTCAGGTTTTATTTCTTGGTCTGGGGGATCCATACTGAAGTATATATTTTATTATTCATTATATATATGTACTATTTGGACATAGAGAATATTTTGTAATAAATATGAACATTTGAAAAATCATTGGAGTGAATGGAAATCTCATGCCTGTTTACTCGGGTTTCCACATGACACTCTGTATCAGGGAAAAAGTAAACTGGTCCTGTTTTCATTGATTTTGTGCTCTAAATTAGGAATAAGAAAGTCCTTTAAAAAAAAAGTCCTTGGTAGCTCCAAACTGGATCTAGTAGGTACTTTTGTGACCTGGCAATGCAACCTCTTCAGTGCAATGCTAGGTTGCACTACCAGCTCTGACTGCCACTTGAAATCAGCTAAAATTCTGAAATCAAATAATCATGACATAGTGTTAGCCAATCGGGTAATTTATTATCTCCACTTTAAATCTTTAAATTTGCCTCTCAGAATGTTGCCCAACTAGGCAAATGGCAAAAGAAAGCAGAAGAGAGAAGAAATACAGGAAAGTTGGAAATATGTTGTTTACAAAGTCAGAAGGAAAAATTTCAAGCACTTTTGGATATTCTTTTATATTTGTGTGCTTGTAAATGATCTCTTTCTTTGGTTAAGTGTGAATAATTAGACCTTTAAGAGTTCATGGAGGAGATTTCTTATGTGAGCACAAGGAATGATATAATTTCTGTTTTTATTAAATAGAGAATCCGTACTCCAACTAAACATATGTTAAAACAGGTTGAAGGGGTGCCAAGTTATCATCAGCTGCCAGGAACCCAAATGTCTCCATCTGATGCTGGGAGGAGCGTGGGCATGTTGGTCCATCTTTACATTTCCCGTAGCTCCTAGAGCACTGTGAAATAAACGTTTGCTACAGTGGCAATCATATTGCAATGTATAAATGTATCAACTCAACATGCCCATGTTAAACTTACAGAATGTTACATGTCAATCATATCTGAATTTAGGAAAAAATGCTTTGTGTGTGCTAGATCTCCTTCTGTTATTTTTACCAGAAAAAATAAAAATGAATACAAAATTTTAGCTGCTCTTGCCAAGTCTACCACCGGATGGCAGCAAGTCACCTCTGGTGGGATTGCCCCACACCCAGGCCAGCTGGGGCTTGGGGACCAGAGAGTAAACAGGGGTGTATGTAAAGGCCACGAAAAGGGTAGGAATGGCATTTTTTTTTTTAATTTGCTTTTGATTCTGGCCATGCCACATGGCTTGCGGGTTCTGTTTTAAAATTTTTTTTGGAAAAATTTTAATTGATGTACAGTTGACTTACAAGCTGTGTTAGTTCCTGCTGAACAGCTAAGTGATTCAGTTATATATATTTGTGCACGCGTGCTCAGTCGTGTTTGACTCTTTGTCATCCCCATGAACCTTAGCCCGCCAAGCTCCTCTGTCTATGGAATTTTCCAGACAAGAATAACTGGAGAGGATTGCCACTTCCTACTCCAGAGGATCTTCCTGACCCAGGGATCAAACCCATGCCTCTTGCATCTCCTTCATTGGTAGGTGGATTCTTTACCACTGTGCCACCTGGAAAGCCATATATATATATATATATACACACATATATATATATAGTATGTATGTATAAGAATATATATAATACATATTCTTATATATATTGGGCTTCCCCGGTGGCTCAGACAGTAAAAAATTGGCCTGCAATGCAGGAGACCCTGGTTCAGTCTCTGGGTGGGGAAGATCCCCTGGAGAAGGGAATGGCTACCCACTCCAGTATTCTTGTCAGGAGAATTCTTATATATGTGTGTGTATATGTGTGTGTGTGTGTGTGTGTGTGCTAAGTCCCTTCAGTTGTGTCTGACTCCTTGTGACCCCATGGACTGTAGCCTGCCAGCCTCCTGTGTCCATGGGATTCTCCAGGTAAGAATACTGGAGTGGGTGGCCATGCTATCCTCCAGCCTATCTTCCTAGCCCAGGGGTCGAACCTAAGTCTCCCACACTGCAGGCAGATTCTTTACCATCTGAGCCACTAGGGAAGCCCAAATGAAAGTGAAAGTTGCTCAGTCGTGTCCGATTCTTTGTGACCCCATGGACTATAGAGTCCATGGAATTCTCCAGGCCAGAATACTGGAGTGGGTAGCCTTTCCCGTCTCCAGGCGATCTTCCCAATCCAGGAATTAAACCCAGGTCTCCCGCATTGCGGGTGGATTCTTAACGAGCTGAACTACAAGGGAAACCCAAGAATACTGGAGTGGGCAGCCTCTTCCTTCTTCAGCAGATCTTCCCAACCCAGGAATTGAACTGAGTCTTCTGCATTGAAGGTGGATTCTTTACCAACTGAGCTATCAGGGAAGCCTATATATATATTCTTTTTTTTATATTGTTTTCCATTGTGGTTTATCACAGAATACTGACTACAGTTCCCTGTGCTATACTGTTGGACCATTCTGTATATACTAGTTTGCATCTGCTAACCAGTCCCAAGCTCTCAATCCATCCATCCCTCACCCATTCACCCGCTTGGCAACCACAATCTGTTCTCGACGTCTGGGAGTCTGTTTCTGTTTTGTCGATATGTTCATTTGCGTCTTATTTTAGATTCTTCACACAAGTGATTTTATATGGTGTTTGTCTTCCTGAATTCACTTCATAAGATAATCTCAAGAGGCATTTTTAAAGTCATAGCTTTAATGTGTGACAATCCTACAGTTACTGGCTACCAGTTTCTTGAGACACGTTGGAAACTCCCCGAGCCCTCATGGAGCTCATCCACCCAGGTGTCACTGGTTCTGAGCCATGTCCCCACGTGGCCTCCTAATTTCTGCCCAGGGAAAGCTCCATTTGAGGAAGAGCCTTGATTTCCTTTATATCAAGAAAATTTATAGTGTAGGAGGTTATCCCCTGCTTTATGCTTCTGGGTTTATGTCGTCTTGGGGATCTTCGAAGCAAACAGGTGATGCTTGTGGGATCTTAGTTTCCTGACCAGGGATCAAATCCTGGCCCTCAGCAATGAGAGTGCTGAGTCCTAACCACTGGACCTCTGGGAATTTCTGGGATGCCGTTTTGATTTAGAAAATTCTTAGTGGAAAAGGAAAACCTGTTAGAAGTATAGCTAAGCTTTACACAATTCATTGTGTCTTACAGTACTGTGTATAAACAACTTTTTTTGTTGATTAGCCTAATTTAAGACTATTTTTCTATACATTCATATTTCCTCTTCATCTTTTATATAGTTGTTGTGAAATGTAAACTTCTCTTGCTTTCATGGTTTAAATGTTCTTTTCCAAACTCCAACACTTCTAAATAATTCATAAAAAGACCTTTAAGAATTAAAAACTAGCTTCCTTTAGGAGCATCTGTGACCTACCTTTATTGAAGACCTACGTTGTGTGAGGCATTTTATGTATCAAATCCCTTTCATTTCTCACAATGGTGCAGTGACATATTTACCATTAACCCCATGATACAAATGAGAAAACTGAGGCCCAGGGAGACTTAGAAAACTGGTCCCATAACAAGTCAGTGGCAGAGTCAGGTCTGAACCCCCTCCACACTCATTCATGTCTTACAAGGTTTTCCAGCATCATCACTGTTAACACTTGGGCTGGATAATTTTTTGTTGGCAGGGTGGGCAGTGGGGTGGGGGGTGGGGAGGTGCAGGTGTTATCCTGGTTATGGCAGCATCGCTGGCCTCTACCCACGAGATGCCAGCAGCATTTCCTGACTTGTGCCAACCAAAAATCTCTGCCGACATTGCCAAATGACCTCTGGGAGGCAAAACCATGACCAATTGAGAACCACTGATGTATCGGAAGCTTTGCCTGGGCTTCTGGGTGCTGCCTTAGATCAGAGAGACAGGGCTCTGCGAGGTGCTGGCTGTTTGAAAGTCCTGCTCCAGCTGCCTTTCAGCTACTGCTCTCCCCACAGGGCAAGGAGTCCGTGGAACCGAGGAGACAGGCCCACCTGGAACAACCCCACCCTTCTGGACCGCGTTCCGTTTTCCAGGGCCTGTGAGGACTCACTGCCAGCTCTCCTGGCTGTTGGAGAGCCTGCGCGTCTGCCCCGGAGGGGTGGCTCAGTGTGTGTACTGAGTGGGGAGGGAGGCATGCTAAACACGCAAACTATGCGTTTTGGACGCAAACACGCACGCAAGGCTCCTTCTATGAAGGATGGTGGTGGAGGTGGGAAGAAAAGGATGGTAGGCTCTTGGCAGGGGCCTCCCTGGAATCTTGACTCAGCCTGCAGATATGCGGGTGGCCTCTCCAGACCCCAGCTGCTGGTGTGGTTGTAGCTCACACATTTTTGACCCATCAATGTGAAGACCTCAGAATCACGATATCTGCCAACAGAAAAAGCCTGTTAGGGCTCCAGGTTTTCTCCTGAAACCCACATTTTCTCTAGAGAAATTTTCACTGTATTTCTCACTTGGTGGTCATTTCTCACCAAGAAACAGCATTTTTTTTTTTTTTTTTCCTTCTGGAAAAGCAGAAAGGAGTCAAGGACCCAAAGACACACTGAGAGGCGGGGCTTGGCCAGGCTCTGTCACCAGCCGGAGGGTCCTCACCCACAGCAGCCTTCTGGACGGGGTACAGTCAGCTTTGCAGAAGAGAGATAACGGCCCTCCAAACCTCCCCTCATCCCCCACAAATGGAACTATTTTTACCATTTTTACTTGAGGAAATAAAATTGAGATGACCTCTAGATATACTTGATCACAACTAGTATGGGGTGGGACTGTTTTAACGCATTTGGAATCACTCAAAGCAAAAGTCTACCCATAATCCTCATTATGGATAATTATAATGTTTTTCCCAGTTAAATTTTTTAACTGGATATAATTGAGATACATTATAGTTTTAGGCATAAAACCCGATATTTGTATATATTGTGAAAAGTTCACCACAGTAAGTCTAGCTAACATCTGTCACCATACATAGTTATAGAATTTTTTTTCTTGTGATGAGAGCTTTTAAGATTGCTTTTATCAACAAGTTCCAAACATGCAATACAGGGTTATTACTATGGTCACCATGCTGTATATTATATCCCCACAACTTATTTATTTTATAACTAGAAGCTTCTACCCTTTGAACCCTTCCACCAATATTTCCCACCTCCAACCTCCTCAACTCTGGCCAATACCAGACTGTTCTCTATATCTATGAGCTGTTTTCAGTTTTTTGAACATTATAAATAATACATGTGTGTCAGGGGAGGACTGATTATTCATTCATAGTACATCCATATGCTGGAACCCAACGCAACCATTACAACCAGCAGCAAACTTAAAAAGACCAGCTAAGATTCATTTCTTCATTCACTCATGTAACAAATATATTCTGGGCGCATAGTATGTGTAGATGTCAGGTTAAGTGCTGAATGATAAAGAAATACATGTTTTGACTTGCAAAGATGTCCATAATACATTATTAAATTAAAAAACTCCAGCTCACAGTGTGTAATAAAATCACATATATGCTATCATATATTGGTACAATGGTAATAATAACCATTTATTGAATGCTGAGACCCATTATGCCTGAATTACTAGACTAAGCACTCAGACATGATAATTACACATAATCCTCATATCTACAAGGATTGTATATCCTATCTATTTTGCAAAAGAGATAGTTGAGGCCTTAGAAGTTTAGGTAACATAGTTAAGTTCATCCATTACAATCTTAAACTGCAGAGCTGGGATCAACTCTGACTAAAGAGCCTGAAATATCTGCAACTGTGCTGTATATCTTTCCCAAAAATGTGTACACATGTAAGACAATCCAGTAAAATCGTCAAAAGAACTAATCTGTGCTGTTTAGGATTATGGGTAAATTGCAGATTATACTACTTTCTATATATTTAACTGAATTATATAATAAATTTGTCAAGTTCCAGAAAGAAATTTGAGATTTTGATTAAGATTGCATTTAACTTAGAGAGTACTGTGGGTAGAATTACCATACATAAGAGTCAGAATTCCTATCTAGTACTTTGGCTGATTTTCCCATACATATTCAAGTTATTTCTGCCTTACCCTTAAATTAAGTGTGATAATTTAAAATTCATAGACCTCACATCTTTCCTGTTCAGTTTGATCCTTGGTACTTCATGGTTTCTGTCGCTGCTTTAAAATGAACTTTCCCTCCAGTTTCCTTTTCTAACTGGGTATTTCTGCTCTATGTCAAGGTAACTGATTCTTGGGTGTTAATTTTCTATCCAACCACTGTATTAAACCATCTTATGTTTAAATTTGAGGTGAAATTCACATAATATAAAATTAGCCAAAGTGGACAATTCAGTGACATTTAGCACATTTACAGTGTTATGCAACCCTTGCTTCTGTGTAGTTCCAAAACATTTAATCATCCTGAAATCAACCCCCTTGCCCATTAAGCTATTTCTCAAGAACCATATTATTTTTTTGAATTGGTTATCAGGAACTGGGGTTATGAAACCCTCCCATGGAAGTCATCAGGCCGTGTGGCTGTGCCACCTGATGGAGGTGGTCGTGATGGTGTTGTGATGAGCTAGGCTGTGGATCTTCTTGTCTCCTAAATTGTGGGAAACCCCACAGATGTGGAATTTTTTTTTCCATTACAGAATCTCACTGGGATTCCAATCTTCCCTCCTCGCAGCTGGCCCTCCCCACTTCCAAGATAAAGCTGAGGCCCTGCTGACCTGTTTCCTCTCCTCTTACGACTACTGCCTCAAATTCCTGGGAGTTTCCAAGGAAAGCCCGGGACACGACACATGTTTTAGGATGAGCTATGTTGGAAAATGAAATGGGTCTAAGGTTTCTCCAAGTCTTAGACACATCTCTACGCCCATTCTAAGACTGCTTGAAAATAAATAGTTCAAGAGATTCACACTGGAATGGCCCTCAGACTTCCTTTGGTCAGTCACAAGCCTAGGTCTTGCTGCCAAGGATAATTGGTGCTTCCGCCCGGCTGGAGCCAAGCTACGTGCTGCCAGGCTGGTCAAGAAACCCTGGGGGTTTGGTGGAAGTTGAGGGCTGGGAGTGAGGGCAAACGCCTGGGAAGCCTGTTCATCTGTGATTGTCGAGACTCAGGGATATTTGCACGGTGTCTCATATTATTAGTATAAACTGAAATTTATTTTTAAATTTCTCATTCTTTAGAAGGTTTATAATGATGCAAAAAACACAGGAAAACCTTTCCAATGTTTTTACTGTCATTGTGAGTCTGTTTTCTATTCCATTTTCCATTCATCACTGAGCCAGTGTTGACGTGTACATGTATGTGTGTGGATCTGGGTGCCACGCCCTGTGCTAGGCTGAAGATATTAAGACAATGTATTTTATTGAGTTTCTGTTGGGAGGACTAGAACCCCAACTCCTTTGGCCTCCACCTTCATCTTATGTTGCTCTCTTCATATGCAGCCACAATTGGGATTGTGGGACTGAGTTAGTTACATGAGCAGAAATGAGGTATGAGGTGAAGTCGGCTCACATGCGAAGAGTCAGCTCCCAGTGGATCCCCGTAGTGCCAGGAAATTTGTGACCTTTAGTGAGTGTGTGCAAACCCTGCATGCTCTGAGCCCCTGCCTTGGGGTTTGGTATCTGTTACAGACTGAATGTCCATGTTGCTCCCAAATTCATGTGCTGAAACCCTACCCCGAAAAGTGATGGTATAAGGAAGTGGTTAGAATTAGAAGCAGTCATGAGGATGGAGCCTCATGAATGGGATTAGTGCCTTTTAAGAGTCATGAGAGAGATTGCTTCTGTCTCTGCCTTCCTCCGTGTGAAGATGCAACAAGAAGATAGCAGTCTGCAAGCCAGCAGAACTCAACCATGATCTCAGACATCCAGCCTCCAGCATTGTGAGAAATACATTTCTGTTTTTTTTATAAGCTTATAGTCGTAGCCCAAATGGACCAAGACAGAATCTAATGCTGATGTTCCAGTGGTACTGGGGCCTGCATCTGGGCAGGAGACTGATCCTGGAATACATTCTCGATCATGCTTGGACAGGCTGGTTCAGTTTTCCTTTTCATCCTCCTCCTGGAACAGCCTCAGAATACATGCAGATGGCTCCTCTACCGGCTGGTCTCACAATTCCTACCTTACCTCTCCCGTCTCCTCTCTTGCTCTCTTTTTCAGTTGTATATTTTCTTTATTGATAATTTAACTTACATTTTCTGATGGAGTGCGCTAATTAAGTTAAGCATTCAGTGAGTTGCCAATGATCTCACTGTACTGTGGAAATAAATAACGACAGCAAAACTTCTGGTCATAGAAAATAGAGTGAAAAGTTTAAAGTGGAATCAAGCAACAGAGAGCTGCCACAGAGGCAAAATGATCCACAAGGGTGAGGACTGGAACCCAGGACTCAGGTCATGAGGTCTCAGTTATACCTGTTATCTCATCTTCACGTGTTATGTCTGGAGTTCTACCTACGCATAAGTCAACAGAAGAATTCTGTGCAGTGGCCTCTGTAACTACCATGGCCAGCGGAGTACGGTGGAAATGATACTACCTGACATCTGAGGCTGGTTCATAAAAATGCCATGAACTTTTATCAACGTTTCTTTGTATTTTTTTCTTGCAATTGCTAAAGGTTCTTCTTTATGAACACGGTTGCTGTATATTAATGATTTTATATCTTCCTGGTGAATTACAGGCTTTATCATTATAAAATGCTTGTCCTCGTCTCTTTTAGTGTCACTCCTCTTGTTGATGCTTATACTTACATGTTCCCGGCATACCTTTGTCCATTTAAAAATTATTATGCTATCTGAATTTCTTTGTCTTTTGAGGGTGTCCCTTGTACATTGCGTAGGTCTTTGTTTTGTTTTGTTGGCCGGGCTAAAAATCTTTTGCTCTTTTTAGAAAACATTTATTTGTTTGGCTGTGCCAGGTCTTAATTGGGTCATGTGGGATCTTTTAGTTGGGGCATGTGAACTCCTAGTTGGGATCAAGCTCCCTGACCTGGGATCAAACGGCCTGCAGTATTGGGAGCGCAGAGTCTTAGCCACTGGACCACCGGGGAAGTCCCCCAAACCTTTTCTTTTTAATAGGTGAGTTAAAAGGAACGTGGTGTCATCAATATGTTTGGCTCATTTCTGTCATATTATTATGACATGGCCCGTATCTCTTATTTCTCATACTTCTTATTGTGTGTCTTTCACTATGTGGACTTCTATGTTCTTTCTCTCTTGATACATCTTTTGGTATTTGGGAAGGTTTTAAGTTTTGTTCTAATGGTTATCTTTACAGTCATACCTTTATATAATGCCCAAAGCACCCTCTCTTCTTTGAAGGTGGCCCATTGTCTCTTGGTGCCATAATACTAAACAATGTTAAAATCAGGTAGTGACATCTTTCCCCTGCCTCCTCCTTTTACACCAGTATTTGAAGTAGTGCTGTCATATTTCAAAAAATATACTTATAAGGCAATCAGCATGCTTATTCTACTTTTCATCCACACCCTCCATTCTTATCCACTGTATTTTGATAGTTGCATTTTATTTACATTATCAGAAATGTAAGCACTACATGCTATCCTGTCTCACAACCATAATTCAGTCTTAATTTTACAGGTAAATATGTATTTAATGTCCACCACCAGTGCTTATGCAGATATCTTTCCAATCATTTTTTTGTTTGTTTGTTTGTTTTCTGAAACTAATTCTCTAGTGGATTCCTTAGGAAAAGATCATGGAAAAATGTTCCAGAGTTCTTGCGTCTTATCAAAAGTTTTACTTGTGGCCTTTATACTTGAAGCTATATACTTGAAGGTCAATTTGGCTGGATATAAAACCCGCAGCTCACATTTTCCTTTTCTTGAGTATTTGATTGTATTTTGTCAAAAAGCATTGCTGTCAGAGGGTCCGAGGACAACCTCATTTTCTTTCCCTTGTAAGTGATTCAATCTTTCTGCTTGGATGTCAGTTCTTTTCTTTGTTTCTTTGGCTGCACTCTGCAGTTTATGGGATCTTAGTTCTCCAACCAAAGATTGAACCCGGGCCCTTGGCAGTGGAAGTGTGGAGTCCTAAGCACTGGACCATCAAGGAATTCCCAAACAACCCTTTTCTATTTTCTGTTACTGCTTTTTTTTGTTTTAAAAAAGTGAATTGAGTATTTTTGGAGAAAAGAGTTAAGAGTTTTTTAGACTCTTGATTCTGGAGCTCCTTCTGTTATTTTTGCAGAAATAAAAAATATGGTGTGGCATTTTCTGATGTCAGTTTCCTCTGCGTCACTTTTTTTATCCTTTGCTCCTATTGTCCAGTCTTCCAGCACCTTCTAGGTTTTCTTCTCAGATTAACTTGCTGTGTTCTTCAATGAATTTTGGGTGTTTGGGGATACTTAGTAGATTGGGGGTAACCTGGCACCTAATACTGTTGTCCGAGGCCTCTGATTTTGCTATCCTGATGACTTCATCTGTGTTTGGGGGAGTTATAGGAGATTAAAAAGCTGTGCCCTCACCACCATTTTCTCTGAATCCACCCTTATCCCTACATTTTAGTAATAAACTTTAAATTTTTTGACAGTTTTAGATTTATAAGAATATTACAAAGGTAGAACAGAGAGATCCCATAGACCCTGCCTCTGGGTTTTTCCTCTTATTAACATCTTCCATTAGTACAGTACCTTCATTATAATAAATGGACCAATATTAATACTTTATTATTAACTAAAGTCCATATTTTATTCAGATTCCCTCACTTTTTACTAACATCCTCTCCTGTCTCAGAACCCCATCTAGGACTCCGCATTACCTGTAGTCACCATGCCTCCTAGGACCCCGCATCACCTGTAGTCACCATGCCTCCTTGTGCTTCCCTTGGACATGGCAGTTTGCTTGTTTTTGAGGAGGACTGGCCAGATATTTTGTAGAATGTCCCCCAGCTGAGATTTGTCTGATGTTTTTCTCGTGATTAGATTGGGTTTATAGGTTTGGGGAGGGCTTCCCTTGTGGCTCAGCTGGTAAAGAATCCGCCTGCACTGCGGGAGACCTTGGGTTCAATCCCTCGGTTGGGAAGATCCCCTGGAGAAGGGAAAGGCTACCCACTCCAGGCTACCCATTCTGGCCTGGAGAATTCCATGGACTATACAGACCTACACAGGGACTGCGCGACTTTAACTTTCACTTTCCACACCATTCTCTTCTTTCTAGTTCCTGTTCCTGCATTGTGTCCTCTCCTCATTGTGCCCTCATTCAGGGGCCATGTCTCCTCTCCTGTCCGTGCCTTATGAAGGAAGTCCACTCTTCCTCCTACCCAGGGGCAGGGCCATTTGCCCCTTGCCCACCTCCCCGCAACCAAGTTGCCAAGAGGCTCTGTGATGAATGGGAAAGGAAAGCGGAAGGGGAGGGAGGGAGGGAGATTGGAGGGCGGGGGAGAGAGGGATGAAGAAGAGGAGGGAAGAGGGGGGAGGGGGTGGGGGTGGGGGCCAGAATGGCAGATCCACAAACCCTAATTTAATCACAGGGCCCCATGCTCAATTTAACAGACACAAGGGCTCAGAATGGGGTCTCTGTGCGGCGGTGGGGCAATCAGCCCGCTGCAGTTCCTGGGAAAGCATTAATTGTGGATGACAATGTGCAAACAGTGGGGATGAATGGAGAGTGCAGGTGTGAGCTGCTGGGGCCAGCAGGGCTGTTTTCACACGAGCTGCGGCTCCCTCACTGCTGACCTGCTCCCCAGAACTGGATTAGTGGTAGCAGTTGGGGACCGTTGAGAGTGCTGAAGTTTGGCATGGAGCAAGGGGCTGAGAGCCGCCCCCCTCCAACCTGTTTGTTTTTATTTCCTTTTTCAGAGAGATGAATTATATAGTTTTTCCCCTGCAAGGTCCAGGCACTTGAAGTGAAGTGACTTTCCAACCACAGGGAAGGTCGATGGTAAACCAGATTGAAAACACTGAGAGTGATAAGCTAGATATTGAGTACTATCTGTACTTTTGCATCATTTTCCTATTTGAATTTCTAAATAATGGTTTTTGGTACAGTGGTTATGGAGTCAGAGCCTGAAATCAGATCCCAGCTCTGTCACTTGCCAGCTGTGTGATTTTGCACAATCCTTAAGCACTCTCTGGCTTAGTTTCTCCATCTATAAAACGAGGATAGTCATACCTACTGCAGGCTTCGCTGGTGGCTTAGATGGCAAAGAATTTGCTTGCAATGCGGGAGACCTGGGTTTGGTCCCTGGGTTGGGAAAATCGCTTGGAGGAGGGCATGGCCACCCACTTCAGTATTCTTGCCTGGAGACTCTCCATGGACAGAGGAGCCTGGCGGGCTGCAGTCCATGGGGTGCCAAAGAGTTAGACATGACTGAGGGACTAACCACAACACACAATACTTACTGCATGGCACTACCATGAGGACCACAGTGTTCATGCGTCTACTTGCTGAGGAATGTGTCTGGCTCATCCTAAGTATCAGTAAATATTATGATCCTGGGAGTTTCTCAACTTTTCCTGCTTCAGCCCAAGAAATGCTCTTCTTGGGGAGCCCTCTGGCTTTTCTGCTTCATTGGTCCCTATACAGACTGTGCATCAGCTTTGGGGGCCCTCAAGATGGAGTCCTAAAAGGAAGTCATCATTCATATTCTCATCGGAGATGCTTTAGCCCTGTGGGCCAGACTTGAATGTTGGGATTTCTTGAATTAGATTTAAAAATGAAACATAGATACAGACTATTGGGGAAGTGGGAATATTAAAGAAAGAACCATCATTATTTCATGCAGGGACATTCTAGCACCAAAAATGTTGAAAGGGAACATTGGACATTGATGCATTTTGACCACCAAGCATCCATTCACCTGCTTTAGCCAACAGCCCCTGTTTTGCTGTGTCCATCTCTCCCGCACAGCCAGCCCCTGACTCAGAGCTGAAGCCTGGGGACGAGTGTAAGTCAGGCAGGGCTCCTCATTCCTCTGCCCCAGCAATGAAGCTCAACCAGATGCTGAGACTGATTGGAATTCTGGGGGAAAAGCAGCCGGTCCCTTCTGATGAGCTGGGACCCAAGAGCACACAGCCTGGAGGTGGTGCTGTCATATTCCAGGCAGCGGGGAGCCTGAGGCCAACAAGGAAGAAGGCTGAATCAAAAGATGAAGAAGATTTTTGAGCTCCAAGTCCAGCGATGCCTGAAGCCTCTGGATTTTTTTTTTTTTTAAATAACCTTTTTTATTTTAAAACAGTTTTAGATTTACAGAAACATTGTGAAAATAGTATAGAGAATTCCCATAGACCCCATACCCCATTGCTCCTATTATTAACAACTTACATTACTGTGGCACATGTATCTCAATGAATGAACTGGTATTGGTGCATTATTATTATTATTTAAAAATATTTATTTATTTATTTGCCTGTGCTGGGTCTTATTTTGTGGCACATGGGATGTTTAGCTGTGGCATGTGGGATCCAGTTCCCTGATGAGGGATTGAACCTGGGCCCCCTGCATTGAGAGCTCAGAGTATTAGCCCCTGGACCACCAGGGAAGTCCCTGGTGTGTTATTATTAAAGAAGGTCTGTATTTTATTCATGCTTTCTTAGTCTTCGCCAATGCCCTTTTCTATTTCAGGGGCCCACCCTGGATACCACATTCTATGTAGACTTCTTTTGGCTGTGACAGTTTCTCAGACTTTCCTTGTTTTTGGTGACATTGACACTTTTGATAAATACTGGTCAGATATCCTGTAAAATGCCCCTTAACTGATATCTGTCTGATGTTTTTGTCGTGCTTAGGTTGGCGTTGTATGTTTTGGGAGGAAGACCATAGAAGCGAAGTGTTCTCATCACATCATATATATCAAGGGTGCCGGTGGTCAACAGGACATCACGGTTGATGTTGACCTTGATCACCTAACTGAGGTGGGGTCTGTCAGGTTTCTCTACCGCCGAGTTACTGATTTATTTAAGGAGTGCTTACATTTATTATTTAAATGTTCTTTTAAAAATCTTAAGGATGCCTCACTTGACGTTGTTGCCGGATGCTGTCTTTTTCTTTTTTCATTATTTACTCCTGGCTGTGCTAGGTCTTCGTTGCTGCTCTGGCTTTCTCTAGCTGCAGAGCACAGGGGCTGCTCTCTATTGTGGTGTGATGGCTTCTCATTGCAGTGGCTCTCTTATTGCGGAATGCGGGCTCCAGGGTGTGAAGGCCTCAGTAGTGGCGGCTTCCAGGCTCCAGAGCACAAGCTCAATAGTTGTGGTGCATGGGCTTAGTTGCTCCGAGGCATGTGGGATCTTTCCTGATCAGGGATCGAACCCGCGTCTCCTGCATTGGCAGGCGGGTTCCTTACCACTGAGCCGCTGGGGAAGCCCTGTCAAGTTATTTTTTATTGTCCTTTCCATACTGTTCTTTTTGGAAAGAATTCAGTACGTGCAGCCCATGCGTAAGGAGAGGGGATTTATGTTGCTTCCCTTTGAGGATGGAGTATTCTACATAAATTATTTGGAATTCTTCTGCATGGGAGATTTTTCTTCTCATTTATGTATTCAATCATTTATTTATGTAAGTATGGACTCCTGCATATTTATTTTATACTTTGGGATATAATCCAATGCTACTTTATTTATTTTGCTGCTCAGACTGTTCCAACTTTGAGTACTGGAGGGTGGGGGGTGGTTGTCTGTGAGTTGGCTACCATCGTTGTGGTCATCTTGGCGTTTCAGTGACACAAGCTATCAATTCCTTTTTAGTCTAAGTCAGTTTAGGTGAGGGTTTCTGTCATTTGTAACCACAGGATTCTTAACAGCTCTTAAGGGAGTATGTAGGTTGCATTACTTGTTGAACATTTCACATGTTGCCAATATTTCTCTTATGTCAGTGCCGCTGACTGACCATTTTACCCTGGAAAGAACCAATCCTCTCCTGGGCTGTGGGGACCACTTTGCTGAGCCCTGTGAAAACAGCCGGAGGCTTGGGAGACGTGGGTGTGTGATGGGAGGGTGGGACAGACAAGTCATGTAACCAGCCTCTGAGTTAGTAAAGGGGTACAGAGATGAGAGGGGATTAAGTGATGCCACGTTGTGTCCAATCCTGTGCCCCTCATCTGCTGAGCCCCTCATCTGCTGAACTGGCTGCTGCAGAAAGTGAATGAGGCCCCCCCCAAACTAGGCTCCCAGATAAAACACAAGACATGCAACCGACTGAATTTCAGATGAGTAATGAGGAAGTTTTAGTATATGTATGTCCCAAATATTGTAGTTGTTGTTCAGTCGCTAAGTCATGTTCGACTCTGACCCCGTGGACTGCAGCATGCCAGGCTTGCCTGTCCTTCACCATTTCCCAGAGTTTGCTCAAATGCATGTCCATTGAGTTGGTAATGCCATCCAGCCATCTCATCCTCTGTTGTCCCCTTCTCCTCCTGCCTTCAATCTTTCTCAGCATCAGGGTCTTTTCCAATGAGTCGGCTTTTCACATCAGGAGGCCAAAGGATTGGAGCTTCAGCTTCAGCATCAGTCCTTCCAATGAGTATTCAGGATTGATTTCCTTTAGGATTGACTGGTTTGATCTTCTTGCTGTCCAAGGGACTCTCAAGAGTCTTCTCCAGCACCACAGTTTGAAAGCATCAATTCTTCAGCACTCAGACTTTTTTATGTTCTAACTCTCACATCCATACATGACTACTAGAAAAACCACAACTTTGACTATATTGACTTTTGTCGGCAAAATGATGTCTTTGCTTTTTAATATGCTCTCTAGGTTTGTCATAGCTTTTCTTCCAAGGAGCAAGCGTCTTTTAATTTCGTGGCAGCAGTCACTCACTCTGCAGTGATTTTGGAGCCCAAGAAAATAAAAATCTGGCACTGTTTCCACTTTCTCCTCATCTATTTGCCATGAAATGATGGGACAGGATGCGATGATCTTAGTTTTCTGAACGTTGAGTTTTAAGGCAGCTTTTTCACTCTCCTCTTTCACCCTCATCAAGACACGAGTGTATGCTTATACTTAAAAAGTTATTCATTGTTTATCTAAAATTCAAAGTTAACTGGGCATCTTGGTGCCCCTGCTCAAATGCCCTCCCATGTTTAAGCTCCTCAGGGCAGGAACTCCAGGGAAGGTGACTCTGCAACTTCAGCTTGACCCATAGCTTGAGCCATGTGGTGTCCTGGAGACAGACTTTGTCAGACTCTCATGGGTTCAGATCTTACTTCCCTGCCACTTTTGGCCAGTTGCTTGATAATTCTGAGCTCAGTTTCCACACTCCATCGTGCAAGGTGTTGTTAATTCATAGATGCCCTTATAACACTTTATAGGGTTTCTTTGTGGATTAAATGGTCCAATATCCAGTAGGCACTCAGTCAACAGTGGCTGCTATAGATGATACTCTTATCTGGACAAGCAAACAGAAAGTCCTGTGAAGGTAAGAGAGGAGATTCAAGGTCATGGCAAATCAGCCCCTTCATTCCCAACCTATCCCCTTTTCTGAGCCAGAGGGCAGCCTAAATCCCAGAGGCAGAGGCTGGAGGTGAGGATGGGGTGAGGCTGCTCTGTGAGAACTTCTCTGAGGCCTGGGCTCTGCTGGAGCTCCGCATCCCCTCACTGTCCAGTTTTCTAAGGCCTTGGGATCCTCCAGGTGGAGCTGAAGGCAGGAGCCTGATTGATAGAGTTTGCAAGGTGCTAGTCCTTGATGGCGGAGAAGGCAATGGCAACCCACTCCAGTACTCTTGCCTGGAAAATCCCATGGATGGAGGGGCCTGGTGGGCTGCAGTTCATGGGGTCGCTAGGAGTCGGACACGACTGAGCAACTTCACTTTCACTTTTCACTTTCATGCATTGGAGAAGGAAGTGGCAACCCACTCCAGTGTTCTTGCCTGGAGAATCCCAGGGACGGGGGAGCCTGGCGGGCTGCCATCTAAAGGGTCACACAGAGTGGGACACGACTGAAGTGACTTAGCAGCAGCAGCAGCAGTCCTTGGTGGGGGGCTTCCCAGGTGGCTCAATAGTAAAGAATCTGCCTGCCAATGCAAGAGACACGGGTTCAATCCCTGGGTTGGGAAGATCCCTTGGAGAAGGGAAAATGGCTACCCACTCCAGTATTCTTGCCTGGGAAATCCCATAGGCAGAGGAACCTGGCAGGCTACAGTCCATGGGGTTACAAAAGAATCAGACATGACTAAGCAACTAAAACATGTCCTTGTGGACAAAAGAAGAAACTGGTTCTTGGGGAAAGGTGAGTTTTCCTATCATAAACAAGGCAGGTACATACACAGTAAAGAAAGCTAAATTTATTGAGGACTTAGTATGTGCCAGACATTGTTTTAAGCACTTTTATCGTGATATAATTGACATAATATTGTACTAGTCCAAGCTATACCACATAATGATTTGATAATTGTGTATATTTTGAAATGAGCACCACAGAAAGTTCAGCTAACACCCATCACCTCACAGTGACTATTTTTCTTTCTCTTGTGATGAGAACTTTTAATATGTACTCTCTTAGGAACTTTCAAATATACAACACAGCATTGTTAAGTATAGTCATATGCTGTGCATCACATCCCCAGAATATTATTTATCTTATAACTGGAGTTATTATCTTTTGATTCCTTCCACCCACTTTCCCCACCCTCTGCTTCTGGCAACCACCAATCTCTTCTCTGTATCTATGAGTTTGTTTTTACTTTTTAATTTTATTTTTAAATTTATTTATCTGGCTGAATCGGGTCTTAATTGTGGCATGTAGGATCTCAGTTCCCTGACCAGAGATGGAACCCACATCCCCTGCAGTGGAAGATGGCAGATTCTTAACAATTCCAGAAATAAGTGTAAATCATATAGTATTTGTCTTTCTCAGCCTGACTTATTTTGATTAACATAACGCCCTCAAGGGCCATTCATGTTGTTGAAAATGACAAGATTTCATTCTTTTTCATGGCTGACTAACATTCCAGAGTATAGCCCAAGGGTCCCCACCTCCTGGAATCTAAGGCCTGATGATCTGAGATGGAGCTGATGTAATAATAATAGAAATAAAGTGCACAAAAAATGTAATGCATTTGAATTATCCTGAAACCATCCCCCCTGCCCCAGTCCATGGAAAAATTGTCTTCTATGAAACTGGTCCCTGGAGCCAAAAAGATTGGGGACTGCTGATCCAGGCTTTTTCCATGTCTTGGCTATTGTAAATGGTGCTGCAATAAACACGGGAGGACATATATTATTTATCCTCATTATCCTGTTTTTTTTTCTTCCTTTGGGTATATACCCTGAAGTGCCATGGCTGAGTCTTAGGTTAATTGTTTTTTAATGTTTTGAGGACTCTGCATACTGTTCTCCATTGCAGCTGCACCAATTTACATTCCCACCAACGGTGCACAAGTGTTCCCTTTTCGCCACATCCACATCAGCACGTGCTATCGTTTGCCCTTTTGATAGCAGCCATTCTCACAGAAGTGAGGCATTATTAAAATTTATTTTATTTATTTGGCAATGCTGGGTCTTATTTGCAGCATGTGGGGTCTAGTGCCCTGACCAGGGACTGAACTCGGGCCCCCTGTGTTGGGAGTGTGGAGTCTCAGTCACTGAACCACCAGGGAAGTCCCAGATGTGAGGTATTATGTATTTTTTGTGTATTACTTCATTTAATGATCAAAACTCAATTTTATTGGTGGAGAAACTGAGGCACAAAAGAATTAGGAAACCTGCCCAAAGTTCCACAGTTAGTAAATGTGACAGCCTGGCAGCTGTGTGCCAGCTGCACACGCTGGGCTGTGAGCAGCAGGGTAAAGCTCTGGGAAGGCCCACCACCCACCTTCCCCTCCCAGCCCCACTAGCCTGGAGTCAGTAGGGTTGTATCTTTATTGTGTGGTTGAGGACTCTGCAGTTTATAGAGCTTGCCAGAGGCATGATTTCACAAGTGAATTTCCAACTTGCAGGTGCCTGGAGGTGTCAAGGAGGGGAGGAGAGGCCAGTGATGACCTTTTCCCTTCACACCAGCCCTCAGAAGAGGTGGAAGTGTGTTCTTATGCCTTGATTTATAGCGGGGGCATGGGATTTAGTTCCCGCTATCAACTTAGGAAGCCACTTGAAGATTCTATTAAAAGAAAATTGCCTTGTAATTTATAACAGTGGGGGTGGGAGCTGGGGAAAAGAAACCAAAAGACAAATCCCAACCAAACAGGAAAACAATTTAAATGATGAACAATAGAGGAACCCAGTAACTCAACTATGGTACAAGCCCTTGATGGTGTATTTTTGCAGCCATTTAAAAATATTTTCCAGGACTATTAACATAGGAAAATGCCCCAGATAAAGTAAAAGTAGGAGATAAAAACTTTCTATGACATACCTCATTAAACAATGATAAATTTATAAATGACTTATTATACATACAAAAAGGCCCAAAGAAAAGACTCTGGAATATTGATAGTGGTTCTCTTTAGGCTGTGAAACTAATAGCAATTAAAAAAATTTTTTTAAACTATACTCTTACATACTTGCCACATATTTTACAAATCATTTCCTTAACTCAGAGACCACTGGCGTTGAAAGGCATCCAGGTGGTGTCCAACCATGGCATTTTAAAGGTGGGGAAACTGAGGTCCAGGCCTGGGAAAGCGGCAGAGGCCGGCAGGCTCCTTTGCCCCAGGGCCCTGCCTAGAAGGGGTCAGCCCACAACTCTAACTCTCTGGATGGGGGGATCGCGTACACGGCTGGAGTACAGGGGAGGAGGAGGCAGGTGGGGAAACGATGGGAGGGGGCTGACTGGAAGCGAAGATGGGGGAACCTTTCAAAAAATGGAAACCAGATGAACCGTTCAAAGGGGAGCACATTCTTCACGGCGCGCTCCTTTGTTGCGAGCGTGTGAGGCGGCGGCAGCTGCGAGCCTTGCCCCCAGCCCACGGCCCGACGGGGTGGACACGGATAACCGCATTAGACGCACTCAGCTCTTTTCAATAAAACGCTCTTGTTGGCGGCACAATAGGGGGAACGGGGCAGCAACCCCAGGCCCGGCCCGGGGCGCCCTGCCCTCCCCGCGGAGAGCCCAGAGCGTGCTCATTTTTCAGGGCTCGGCTAATTGACGTTTGCTCGCTGTAGGTTCAAAAGAAAAGGCCGAACTCAAGTCCACTTCCACCGGAAATGAGGCCGCCCTCCCCGACCCCCCCTCACCCCGGGGGTCAGTCTCTGGGGGCGCAGCCGGGGACCACAGTGCAGCTGGCCACAGGCTGCGCGGGGGAGGGCGCGCGCTGCAGAATCCTATCCCCAGTGTTGCTTTGATCGGAAGATCAGGTGTCCAGAGGGTGTCTATCCCAGGGCTGGGGCGCCATGCCTTATAGTTTCTGTGGGAGAAATATCGATACATCTCGGGAAAGGGGCTGGTGACAGTTGCCAGTGTAGACAGTTTCAGGGCGGGAAGACTTCAGTAGAGATTACCAAATGCCACATTCTTTTAGTGATTCTATTAAAGATAGCTCAGCACATTCTTTGTAAAAAGAAAAAAAAAAAAAAAAAGAATGAGTACAATGCGTTATCTAGGAGTGAGGTATTTACTGTCCCAGGTTTACAGATGTGAGAACCGAGAGGTTATTGACTTGCTAAAATTGCCATTAGGAAATGGCCAAGCTGGAATCTGAACCCAGGGCTGTTGACTTTAGTTTCTTAACCTGGGAGCTATTGACATTCTAGCCTCAATAATTCTTTGCTGAGGACTGTCCAGAGCCCTGCATATGTGTGATAGCACCCCTTTTTGGTCATGGCGACCGAAATGTCCCTAGATATTGCCAAATATCTCTTGGGGTGGGGGGCAAATTCACCCTCTGCCGAGAGGCAGTGTTTTCAAACAAGCCTGGCATGCTGCATGTCCTGGTATGCTGGTTTGCACTGGGCTCAGTATTTCGTCTTTTGGGGAAACCATTTGGACCAGCAATGTGGAATTCTTTTCATAAAGATCAGCCCTGTGGTTTGTCGAGGGTGTGGTAGGAGAGTTGGCTGAAAACGACAAGGTCAGACTGTCTGGACACCAGAACCCAAAGCTATGTTGAGCACTGGGGGGCATTTTGAATTGGGTGTCTGTCTGTCTGGGGTGGCCCTCAAACCCTTCAGCTGCTCTCCCCATTTCTCTCTGCCAAGATGGTCCTGCAAAGGGTGAGCCAACCTCCTGCCTCCATTCACTCTGCCAAAGAGCAAATGCAGCCTTCTCCACTGGAAGGGCTGAAATTTTGGGGATCACAGCCGGTGAAGGCAGTATGAAGAAAGGTGACGTCACCCTTAAGAGAGCCTGAGCCTCACCATGGAATAAGGGGACCTTGTTGCAGGCAGTCAGCCACCCTGTTTGCCCACGATGATGGGAAGGGGCTTGAGCCTGACTTTCATAAGTGCTCACAACATTTTTAGCGGCAACTTGAGTGTGACCTTTCCTCCACCTCCTCGTCCTGCTGTGGCCTGCTGCTGCTTTAGCTTCCTCAGTGGTTCCACTCCCCAGTCCCCAAAGCTGCTTGGGTCACTCAAAAGCCACCCCCAGGCTCTAGGGCCCCACTGAACTGAGGCCCATGTCCGTCCAGCTGCCTCTTTCTCACGTTGATTGATAACTGGGCAATCTCATATTTGTTTTTCCAGTGCTGACCCTCCTACTATCCAAATGGCTGTACTGACTTTTTATGGGAAATGCCATTTACAAAAGGCTCTCTGGAAGGAGTGTCAGGTCCACGAGGAAGTCAGAGGCACCAGGGCCTACCAGGCTTTCCTCTTGTCCCCAGTACCCTTCTGAGCTGCAGTTGATGGGGATGGGCCCTCAGAGACTTGGAGATGGAGCTTATCTTTTCTAATGGCGCCCTGTCAAGAGAGCATAGAGGATAAGGACTCCAAGGAGTTAAAGAGAGGAACAGACCTCTGGAAAGAAAGGAAATGGGAGACTGGGATACTAAAGAGCAATCTACATCTCAGATAACAAAAGGTTAGGACTTTTGATAACTGAAGTTTGTGTCTTGCTCTTCCTCTAATATACCTATAAGCATTTGGGTTAAGCACAAAAATGTGTATAGCTGTCCCTCGGGATTGGTTCCAGGACCTCCCCCCATACCCAGATCCACGGATGCTCAAGTCCCCTATATAAAATGGTATACTATTTGCATATGAACTATTCAGGTCTTCCCTTTAAATTTAAAGGGAAGATCTACTATACCTAATACAATGTAAATGCTATGTAAATAGTTCCCAGTGAAGCAAATTCAAGTTTTGCTTTTTGGAACTTTCTGCAATTAAATGTTTTTTTTTTTTTCTTTTGAACTGCGGTTGGTGGAATCCATAGATATGGTGGAAACAATGGATAACAGATGAGGCTGAGTAAGTATGCACCGCACACACACATCCTTAGTTTAGTTTGGTCCAAGACACACACTTTTTCGGTTTCCCTCTTAGCCAATGAGACATATTTGGTGGCCACAGATCAGATCAGATCAGTCGCTCAGTCGTGTCCGACTCTTTGCGACCCCATGAACCGCAGCACGCCAGGCCTCCCTGTCCATCACCAGCTCCCGGAGGTCACTCAGACTCGCATCCATCGAGTCAGTGATGCCATCCAGCCATCTCATCCTCTGTCGTCCCCTTCTCCTCCTGCCCTCAATTCCTCCCAGCATCAGAGTCTTCTCCAATGAGTCAACTCTTCGCATGAGGTGGCCAAAATACTGGAGTTTCAGCTTTAGCATAACTTCTTCTAAAAGGACTGTTTTTTTGTTTTATTTTTTTGGCAGCCCTGTGAGACATGTGAGATCTTAGTTCCCTGACCGGGGATCAAACCCGCGCCCTCTGCAGCAGAAGCATGAAGTATTAACCGCTGGACCGCCAGGGAAATCCTAAAGGACCATATTAACAGAAGGAAGACAGGAAAATATGTGTCTGTGTGCCTCCACCATATGTAACTGCTGCTTTTCTCTGCATGTTCCCCCTCCCCTGGGTGGTTCACACTGGCCCTGTTTTGCTGAGATAATCTGCACTATCCGACTTGATTAGTTGCAACCCCCTCCTTTCCTGGGACAAAAAATAGGGCCAAACTGTTCAAAAGAACACATGGAGACCCCATTAATGTGGGGCCTAATTGTGCCAATTCAACCCCCTCAATAACTCTAATTAAAACCTGTCTTGTGTGGGGAGCTGAATGGCCACACAGCTGTCATTCCAGACAATCCCATAACAGAGCTATGAAAAAAAAAAAAAAAGCTCTCGATGCAATTTTGGGTGGTGGTTGTTATGGAAAGGGTCAGTGGGAGAGGATTAAGACCAGGGTGCAGTTGGGGCGGGGAACCTTGAAAAAGTCTTCTCTGTCAGGCCACAGTTGGAAATCCGAAGACCTTTAGCTTTTCCCTCTGGCTTCCCCCTCGTTTCCCTCCCCTCCTCTGCCCCCCAGGCAGGAACACCTGCATACTGACTGGAAGGGGCCATGACCACCAGACACATGGATACCACAAGTTGATTGAAACATCTGAAAGAAGAGGGGAAAAAAAAAGAAAAACCCTCAACCAACACAATCGCACAGCCAAACCCGAGAAAGAGCTTTTTTTCTCTGCTTCCACCCTTGTCTGTTGGGATCCAGCTGCACTTTGCTGGGCACCATAAATAACTCTGCAATTACATTAATTGGTTGCATATTTGTTGACACTGAAGGAGCAGGCCTTGAGGTTGGGGGAGGTGGGTTTCAGCTGCAATTTAACACTCTTCCCCTCTGCCCTCCCTCTGGGTCTGATCTCCAACCACCCTGGCGGGCACTAAGTTTTTCTGGATGGAGGGAAGCAGTGGGCTGCCTGGCCTGTATTGAATAAGCTTTGCCAGTCTCCAGGCACACTCCTGTCTTCTCTGTTGGCTGTCCCTGGATCTGTTCGTTGATCCACTGGGTTTAGAAGTTACACCCTGCTATGGGAGAACGGAGCGATGGGTTCCTGGCAACACTATGGGGCTGAATTCCCTTTGGAGGCAGGGGGTGTGGTGGACTTTTTGTCAGGCATACTGTTTGGATCAAATGAGAACTGGCTAGACCTTTGTCTGAATCCCCAGACCTGTCTTGGATGCTCCTTATGGCTTAGCCCACCCGATGGAGTTTCTCGAATTCCATTCCTTGGAAAGAGACAGAATCTTTGTTACCTCGTTCACTCTGCCTCAGTCTGTGGGCAAGAACAGGAGAATTTGGTTGGAAAACCAGCTCTCTCTTATCAGGGAGGACTTCATACAATGAAGTGGAGGGCAAGGAGGGGCAGGTACTGAGCTCCAACTGGCAGTTCAAATTCTGAGTATCAGAAAATTGGGACTCATTCTCCTTCTGCCAGAACTAGAATGGGAGGGTTCCCCTGGGGTTCTGGCCTGGGGCTGGAGGGTGGATGAGAGTCCGCATGACACCCTGGCGGGGTATGCCTTGGCAGTGGCCCTGCTGAGTGACTGGAACCATCCCTGGAAGGAGGAGCTGTGTCTTTCGAGTTCAGCACTGTATCCCTACAATGGTCAGCAGGAGCCCAGCCCACAGGAGGCTCTCAGCTCACACTGGATGGATGGATGAAGACCTGAAATTCTGGTTTCCTGGTGCTCTGTGCTCTTAAGAAGGAAGGAATTATATGAGTCTGAAATCACTTGGTTTACTTCCAAATGGTATGATGGAAAGGGCATAGGCTTTGGAGCCAGCAGACTATCACTTTAAAACCTCTACTTTTCAAGCCATTCTAAGGACAAATAGGTGCAGGTAAGTAAACACAACAAAAATGACTTCCTTTTCCTCTTTCTGTGAAACCAGTGAGGGGAAGAACCTTCTGAATTGAGGCCTCTGATGGCCTCATTGCAAAATAAGGATAATGATGTGGTCCTACAAATTAGCAAAATGGAAAGCAGGCTTAAGAACCTGAAAGGTAGGCCAACCTGGTCTCCAGGCTTGCTCTCGCCACTAGTTCTTTGTATTTGCTGTTCCCTGTGTCTGGAATGCTCTTCCCCCAGATCTCTGCAGGGCTCAGGCCCTCAGTCCTTCAGGCCTTTGCCCAAATGTCACCCATTTGCAGCGGTCTCCTTCCAGCACCCTACCCAAAATGGCACTCCCTGCCCCCACCACCATCACTCTCTAGCTCCCTTACCTGCTTTGTTCTTCCTTGTGGTGCTTATCACCTCTGTCATATTACATATTAATTGTTTTGTTTATTATCAGTGTTCTCTTATTACATACTAAGTTTTATGAGAATAGGAATTTGTTTGTTTTGTTCATGCTGTATCAGTTCAGTCCAGTTGCTCAGTCGTGTCCGACTCTTTGCGACCCCACGAACCGCAGCACACCAGGCCTCCCTGTCCATCACCAACTCCCAGAGTCCACCCAAACCCATGTCCATTGAGTCAGTGATGCCATCCAACCATCTCATCCTCTGTTGCCCCATTTTCCTCTTGCCCTCAATCTTTCCCAGCATCAGGGTCTTTTCCAGTGAGTCGGCTCTTCACATCAGGTGGCCAAAGTATTGGAGTTTCAGCTGCAGCATCAGTCTTTCCAATGAATATTCAGGGTTGATTTCCTTTAGGATTGACTGGTTTGATCTCCTTGCAGTCCAAGGGACTCTCAAGAGTCTTCTCCAGTGCCACAGTTCAAAAGCATCAATTCTTTGGCGCTCAGTGAAGATTGAGTACCTGGCCCTAAATATTTGTTGGATCAAATTATTTCAAGAGAAACCCATTGTAAGAAGTTGGCGAGTCTCTCTTTGGTTTCCAGTTTGGGGGCTCCTAGAGCAGAGGTAAGATTACGGCCTTTGGAGCCAGATGGATCTGATTTCAAATCTTGGCTCCACCCCTCAAGAGTAATGCGAACTTGGGGTAATCACCCAGCACCTCTGAGCCTCAGTTTCCTTTTCTGAAGATGGTAATAGTAGTCCCATAGGACTGTGGGGTGAATCGACATAACATTTGAAAAATATCTTCAACACATACAACAAATAGGGTACCACTGTCATCGTGGTGATAGTCATCATCATTATCCTGATGCTGAAACCCTTCCCAACTGGGACTAGGGCTGGTCTAAGGCTTGGCAATACCATGGGGGTGAGTGATGAAAGAGAGTGCAGGCTTCTATTTCAAAATACTCTCCCCGCACTAATCACACGTACTAATCACACAAAGCCAAGCCCTGTGTTGCTGCCTCTATGCCTCTGCTCACTTACTTTTAAAACTTGCACTTGGTTGCCAGTCACACAGTTACGAAGATGCAGAAGGACCACAAATTCCACACCGAGTTTGTTCCCTCAAGTTTGGACGGATGGGGCAGGAGGTCCCGAATGGTATTTGTGTCATTATCACCTTGACAAGAAATCTGATTCCTCTTCAAACCAGAACACATTTCTGTGCAGAGCCAGGGTAAATGCCATCCCTTCGAAAAAGCCAAACAGATGAGTCAGAAGCAGACCAATCTGGGCTATTTTTCAGTGTCCCTAGGAGGTGATGAGTGGGCACACCCTCATTCCTTACCGACCACCCAGAGCTGGTCTCAGGTGTGGGCCAAGGAGATGGCCTGCTGCGGGCACTCAGCCTGTCAGTCCGCGTTTGGGCGGAGTTTTGGCAGCATCTCCTTACTCAGCCCCTTATTTGGCCATTCACTCTGTATTCAACTGCACTGTGTGGTGAGATACGTCTGTTTACATGCACATAGGGGAACACACACTCCAATACAAACAGTAGTCTCTCCCTGCTTTTGGAGACTCGGAAACAGCATGGGTTTTGGAATTATCTGGACCTCAATGTCAAATACTAGCTTTGCCATGTAGTAGCTTTGTGACCCAGAGCAAAAAACCTGGGTTCCCTAGAAGTGGAATGTAGTTCCACCTGTGTGAACACTTTATACATCCAAAGGAGCTCTCCTTAGTTCTCCTGGCAGGAGAGGTGGGGTTGACTAAGGGTTCCCAGAGAGAAGAAAAGGGGAGGGAGAGGGGATAAATAGAGAACTATTGGGCATGGAGAGTGGGGGCAAAAGTGAAGAATCACTCCCCAGAGCAAAACTCCCATGTTACAGCCCACCCCATGAGGCTGGGGTCAGGGGCCCAGCTATGTCCAAGGGGCACTCCGTGCTACTCGCACCAGACAGCATGGCCCTTTGAGGTGTGCAGACCCCAGGGCATGACATTACCTTGGCTCTCAAGTAGGGTGTGCTCACCAGCAGCAAGTGGAATGCGGAGCAGAGAAAGACTCCGTCTATAGAGACACCAGAGAGTCAAAGAACTGTATTGATACGAGAATTGCAGTGGTTGACAAAAGGTGGCCCCAACACAGTCCTCTGGACAGTCGGAGGAGGAGAATAGAACTCCTATTTGCAGTCTTCCTAAAAACAAGAAACACAAATCCTCATTAATGTTTACTCACAGAGTGGCTCTTATTCCCTCCACTGGTCCATCCATCAGATGCCATGTGCCATGCCAACTGTGTGAGAGGAAATCTGCATTAGGAGGGGGTGCCCTCACCCTATTCTGTATTTCCAGCATACTGTGATGTATTATAGTATACTTGTGCCTGTTAACAATCATGTACAAAGTACATCATTTAGCTTGAGCTAATATCTACCCTCACAAAGTAGACAGGCAGCCATAGAAGATTCCTGCAAAAAAAAAAAAAAAAACTATTTTAGAGATAATATTATTAATCCAATGTTGTTTTGCAAGCAAAAGCAAACAATGGCAATGGCTGAGTTGTGACTTCTTCAGTTTTTCATAAATTCCCCTTTTCAACCACAATATGAGGTTAAAAACAATGGTCTGGCAAGAAATCAGCGACAAAAACAAATGGAAATTATCTTAAGTCTACTTGAAAAATGGATTTACAGCAACACTCCATGAAGAGTCTTATCCTAAGTAAATATTTGGCCTTGAAATATTAGTGAGTGATAAATTGAAGCCATCATGGTTAATAAAACATAAAAATACCTCTGATTTCATGTTTATTTTATCCTTAAAATAATTTCTATATGTTGTGTTCAGAATATATCAGTACAAATAATACAGTATGACGGTACAGCGTCTGCCTGCAATGTGGGAGACCTGGGTTCAATTCCTGGGTCAGGAAGATCCTCTGGAGAAGGAAATGGCAACCCACTCCAGTATTCTTGCCTGGAAAATCCCATGGATGGAGCCTGGTAGGCTACAGTCCATGGGGTCACAAAAGAGTTGGACATGACTGAGCGACTTCACTTCACTTCAGACAAATGTATAGTGAGAATGAATGCTCAAAATGTTTTTACTGGTAGAGGTATACAATAAAAGAGTTTGAATCTCACCCATCCAGACTGACCTTCTGGTAGTATTGATGAGGTAATTGAAGGGAAAGAAATCAAGCCATGTGTTCAAAGTGAGTTAGTCTTGGCACCATGCAGGCACTGGGACTCAGGTGAGTGCCTGTCTAGAACTTTTTAGCTGTTTGGATTGTTGTTGTTGTTAAGGATTTAGCACCTGAACAACTATGCAATCATGGGAAACAGTGTAGGGTGTTTTTTCCTCTCTGTAGTTCAGCTTTATCTATAAAACACAAGGTGGTGGTACCACTGCCCAGAGAATGGTGGTACCACTGTGTCCAGAGAATGTCTGTCACCTCAAGAATCAGGATCTTTAACAGTAACCCTTGCACACTCATGACAAATATACCAATTATATTTAATTTGCATCTATTAACAACTTCTAGTTCTGTTGTCCTGGAACTCTTGGTAGATAGCGTACATTCTAGAATGCAATAAAATCAAATTTCTTTAGCTGCATTCCATTCACCAAGTATTTTGAAACAGTCCATTCATCAGGGTTTTGAGTGATGGGATTGCTCTCTTCCCTCCTTTAGGGAAGAAAGAGAAAATTTGAGCTCTCAAAAAGGTGCTAGGTGCTGAGAGGAAGAGGCTGCTGGGAGTGAGCTGGAAGGAAAGGAAGAAAGGGAGGTCTGGATGGGAGCATATTGTGGAGAAAGTCAGAAGAGTGTGTCTAGGGAGAAAGAGCTAAGTAGGAGGAGCAAGGTGGAGAGGGAGGGGGAGGTATGGGGAGGGGGATCCTGGGGTGGAAGGGCCCTGGGCTTACTACACTCCCAACTTCTATGAATCCAATTAAAGTGTTGAAAAATCAGATCACATGTGACGCTTTTAACATGAATTTTTCATTATGTCATGGGAGGGGATATATGGAGGAGGGGGGTAGGAAGCAGCAAAAGTCATTCTGCGGGAATGGGAGGTCCCCTCGTCATCTTCTCCAGGACACACATGCCTATGTGACGCTGGGTCCATGCTGGCTTCTGCTCTGGGGAGCATTGGAAACTCTAACCTCCTCCCTCAAGTACCTTCTGCCCTTTTTTTTTATTTATCTTTGGCTGTGCTGGGTCTTTGTGATCCTGTGTGGGCTTTCTCCAGTTGCCACGGGTGGGGACTACTCTCTAGTTCCCCAAGAAGGGCTCTAGGAGGCTCAGGCTCCAGGAATTGTGGCACTCCAGCTTCGTTGCTCTGAGGCATGTGGAATCTTCCAGAAAGAGGGATCAAACCCGTGTATCCTGCATTGGCAGGTGGAGTCTTAACCACTGGACCACGAAGGAAGTCCACTTTCTGCCTTCTCTTTATTTCCTGTATTTTCTGACCACCCCATTTTCCAGGGAGAGTGCTTGCTGGCAGGGTATTGGCATTATCAGTGAGGACACTGGGTCCCAAATGCAAAGGAGAAAGGACTAAGGTACCAATGCCTGAGTCCATACGTGGGAGCTCTGTGTGCTTCAGAATTTAGTGCACCAAGAGTAGCTCAGGAAACCCAAGCACTCAAAAACGTCCCTTCTGATCCTGGGATAGCATCAAGGAAACAGGAAAGGTTCCCTCACGTGGGAAAGGCAGCTCTCCCTTCCCTAATCAGCGTCCCTTCCATACTTTTTCCAGGCGACTAAAAAACCATGTCCATACTTGATGTCTGGTCCCCTGCTGGCTTGTCTGGCTCCAGCCCTGAGCTTGTGGCATCCTGCTGGGTGAGACAGACAAGGACCTAGTGAGAAGACAAGCTCCTTGGCATTGTCCTGGGCAGGACCAAGGAAAGAGCTTCTGGTCTTGGTTGGCAGCCTCCCTGGTTGGAGAGCGGGCAGAGGACCAAGCTGGGGCCATGGTCCCAGGTCTGCCTGGTGAGCTGGTAGCGCCTGATGAAAACTCAGACCATGCCTCCTTTCGGTTCCGCCTCCGATCCCGGATTTCCTTCCAAAATAAGCTTGTTGTGTGATAAATAAATTTGGAAAATTAAAAAAAAAAAAAAAAAAAAAAAGTGACATCTGGTCACCTTCCCGGCCTGCGCCCTCCCAGATCTGATCGGGGGATGGAGCAGGGGCGTGGCCGGGGTGAGCGCGATCCGGGTTGGGCGAGTTGGCTCTTCTTGAACTCCCCGCTCCAGGCTCTGCTCGCCTTCTTTGGGGTGGGGGTGGGGGCGCCCCCCCGCCCCTCCCGGCCGCCTGGGGTTTAATCTCCGCCAGGCCGCCAGGCCTCCGCACACCACCGCTGGGCCTGCTGGTGTGTGGTCTTTCACACTGAAGTGCCCCTGCAGCTGGAACTAGTGAGGAGGGAAGAGGGGGACCGCGGGCTTAAAACCCTGGCACTTCTCAAAACAAAACGAATGGCCTCCAGCTTTTAATCAGTTTAGGGCTAAGGTTGGGGAATTGCGTTTGGTTGGACATAGACAGAGAGCCCTTTTTTAGGTCTCTGCTGAAATGTCAGAGGATCTTCGACAGCCCTTTCTGCAAGTGGCTGCAGCAGCCTGGGCAGGAGGTGCTGGGGCTGATCCAAGCCCAGCCTACGGGGAAGAGGCCAGACCCTGGGGCCCAGGGTGGCGCTTTAGCCTTTATCGTGGGGCCCCCTCTTCTGCAGTGGCCCCTGGTATGGTGTTATCCCCTCTCCTGATCTCCGAAGTCAGGAGAACTACAGCTTTTGGGTCTGTGCCTGACAGTTGCCTTCAGTTTTGACAGGTGGGCTGCTTCAAAAGTGGGGCTGTTACATTTAAGTTTTAAAAATGAGTTTCTGTGATAAGACTGTTAAGAGTTTGCTATTTATAGGACTTCAGCTGTGAAGGAGTATATTTGTAAAGTGAAGAAGACTGTTCCATTCTCTGCTCTCCCACCCGCTGGGCTGTCCAGATTTTTAGATACCAGGATATTCTAGGATCTATAATCATGGTAAGCTGACAGTACAAAGTAGTGATGGGTGAGTGGCACCTCTGGCCTAGGATGGCTAGATTTAACCACTAAAAACACAGGAAGCCCCCCTGAATTTGAATGTCAGGTAAACATGAATACATTTTTAGTATTAATATGTCCCTTGCAATAAAATAGGGTTGTACAGTATTTGGGACATAACTTATTACAAAAAATTATTTGTTGTCTGATGTCCATTTAACAGGGCAGACTATAGTTTTCTGGTAACCCTGCTCTGGTCTTCTTTCGCATGAAGTTCTGAAAAGCTTTCTCTCTCCTGGTCTTTTCTAAGACCTCTTCCTTTCATCCCCTGGTCCTTTTGGGACTTAGGTCTCCCTGGGCCAGGGCCCGATTGTCTTTCTACCTTTGTGTCTGGTTGCAATTCCCTCCTGTCTTAGTCTGGAGTTTTTCTACTCACCTCCTCCTTTTTCAGTCCTACTTGTTGGCTTGGTCAAGATTCAGCCACTGGTTTGAGGGCTAAAGCCAGTAATGGTGATAGCTGTAATTTAGTAATCCCGTACTATGCACCAGGCACTGTCAACTGTTTTACCAACATTAATCCATTTAGCCTCACAATAAAACTGAAGGAAGGCATTTGTGTGTGTGTGTGAAAAAAAAAAAAAAAAATATATATATATATATGTGTGTGTGTATATATATATATATATATATATATATATCACACTTTCCCTTCCAAGGAAGATCCCCTGGAGGAGGGCATGGCAACCCACTCCAATATTCTTGCTGGGAGAATCCCAGGGACAGAGGAGTCTGGCGGGCTGCAGTCCATGGGATCTCAAAGAGTCGGACACAATTGAATCAACTTAGCACTCATCAGATCAGATCAGTCGCTCAGTTGTGTCCGACTCTTTGCGACCCCATGAACCGCAACACACCAGGCCTCCCTGTCCATCACCAACTCCCGGAGGTCACTCAGACTCACATCCATTGAGTCAGTGATGCCATCCAGCCATCTCATCCTCTGTCGTCCCCTTCTCCTCTTGCCGTCAATCCCTCCCAGCATCAGAGTCTTCTCCAATGAGTCAACTCTTCGCATGAGGTGGCCAAAGTACTGGACTTTCAGCTTTAGCATCATTCCTTCCAAAGAAATCCCAGGGCTGATCTCCTTCAGAATGGACTGGTTGGATCTCCTTGCAGTCCAAGGCACTCTCAAGAGTCTTCTCCAACACCATAGAAATTGAGATATAATTGATCTACAGTATTATAATAGTTTCAGGTGTACAGCATATTGATTTGATATTTGTATATATTATGAAATGATCACACCGCAAGTCTAATTAACATTTTTCTTGTAATGAGAACTTTTAACTCTCTTAGTAACTTTTGAATATAAATACATTAACTTATTAACAACATATAATACACTAATATTAACTATAGTCACCATGCTGTACATTACATCTTCATAACTTATTAATTCTTTTATATCTGGAGGTTTTTAATCTTTTGACTCCACTTACCCATTTACTCTGGGCTTCCCTGGTAATTCAGCTGGTGAAGAATCCACCTGCAGTGCAGGAGACCCCAGTTTGATTCCTGGTTCGGGAAGATCACCTGGAAAAGGGATAGGCTACCCACTCCAGTATTCTTGCGCTTCCCTGGTGGCTCAGACAGTAAAGAATCTGCCTGCAGTGTGGGATACCTGGGTTTGACCCCTGGGTTGGGAAGGTGCCCTGGAGGAGAGCATGGCAACCCACTCCATTATTCTTGCCTGGAGAATCCATGGACAGAGGAGCCTAGTGGGCTACAGTTCATGGAGTCACAAAGAGTCGGACAGGACTGAGCGACTAAGTATAGCATAGCCCAGCACCCATCTACTCACTCCCAACCACCAGCCTGTTCTCTGTATCTATAAGCTTGGCTTTGTTGTTGTTATTATTTTCTTTTAGATTCTGCATATAAGTGAAATCATATGATATTTATCTTTTTTCTGCCTGACTTATTTCACTTAGCATAAAGCCCTCAAAGTCCTTCCAGGTTGTCCCCATACATCAAGATTTCATTCTTTTTTTTTTAAACATTTATTAATTTATTTTTGACTGCTCTGGGTCTTTGTTGCTGCGCTTGGGCCTCTCATTGCGGTGGCTTCTCTTGTGGAGCACGGGGCTCCAGGGAGCGCAGGCTTCAGTAGTTGCAGCATGAGAGCTCAGGTGTTATGGCTTGTGGGCCCTAGAGCACAGGCTCATAGTTGTGGTATTAGGGTTTAGTTGCCTTGTGGCATGTGGAGTCTTCCTGGACCAGGGAGTGAACCTGTGTCTCTTGCACTGGCAGGCAGATTCTTAACCACTGGACCACCAGGGAAGTCCCAGGATTTCATTCTTTTGTATGACTGTATAATATTCCTTTATATATAAAATTTACCATTTTTAGATATATAGTTCAGTTGCATTTAAGTATATTCACCTTGTTGTGCACCCATTACCATCACTCATCTCCAAAACTTTTTCATCTCCTCAAACTGAAACTCTGTACTCATTTAACAATAATTGCCCATTTTTTCCCTTCCTCCAGTCCCTGGCAACAGCGGTTCTATTTTCTGCCCATGAATTTGACCATTGTAGGCACCTCATGTAAGTGGAATCATCTGGTGTGTGGCCTTTCGTGTCCAGCTCATTTCACTTAGCACAATGTCTTCAAGGTCTACCCGCGTTGTAGCTTGTGTCAGAATCTCTTACCTTTTGAAAGTAGAATAATCTTCCATTGTATGTACATGCCACATTTTGTTTTTCCACTCATCTGTTGATGGACCTTGGGCTGCTCACATCTTCTGACTACTGTGAACAAGGCTACTCTGAACGTAGGTATACAAATATCTGTTCAAGTCCTTGCTTTCAATTTTTGGGGGTATATGCCCAAAAGTGGAATTGCTGGGTTGCATGGTAATTCTGTGTTTAGCTTTTAAGGAGCCACCATCCTGCTTCACACCACTGTGTAAATAGCACATTTGCGTCTTTGTGCCTTTCTACCAGAGATGATTTCTCCACATTTTTGCTGATGCTCATTTTCTGTTTTTAATGTATTTTTACTTTTTTAGAATAATGGCCATCCTAATGGGTGTGAAAAAGGAAGGCACTCTTAATTACAGTTTCACAGATGAGGACTCTGAAACTCAGAGAAGTGGAATAACTTCTCCGTGGTCAGCCAGCAAGTCACAGAGATGGAATTTGAACCAAAGTTTGTCTAACTCTCAAATTGGGACTCTTAACTGTTATATTTCCTGCCTCTAATATGTGCCTTCAAATACAAGTTTTTCTGTCTTTGCACAGATGTCTAATTGTGCAAGACATCTGGTAAAGGCACAAAACTAGGAATTAAATATGTCCAAGGAGTTTTTACATGTTCTTAATGAAAATACACCTCTCACATGGGAAACCAGTAATAGCAAATAATTTCTCCTTAATCTACATTTCATCCTAGTTAATTTTCAAATAATTTTTTCAAGTTGGCTGGCCCATAGCCCTTTACCTCAATGTTATCTGACCATTTAAATGTCTATTTAATGGTGTGAGTGAGCATGGATTTTGACCTTAGGGGGAAGGGTGGAGAGGCCAGAAAATGGAAGTGCGGACCCTAACCTCGAGATATTTCTGATCTACTTGGTCAGAGAGATGTGCCCACCTGAGAGGCATTATGCAGCAGCACAGACACAGGACCACAGGGAGCGGTGGGCTGCTGGGAGGATGAAATCCGGGAGACTGAGGCCGATTGCAGTGACCTTGTGGACAGTCAGGGAGTGTTCCTGGCTGAAGGGCAGGCTGCCTCCATGGCTGGGTGCAAGGCCTGGTGTAATTCCAGGCAGTTCATGATAGAGGAGGTTGTGGTTGCTCTCCAGACCTTTCTGTGGAGGCTCTCCAGACCCTTTCTGAGTGCCACTTTGTGCAGAGGCCACCACCCCTGATTGCACCATTAGCTTTGGACCCAGGTCCCATGGAGATCACAAGGTTCCTGACTCTGGTGCCAGCCCAGCCCTTAGACCGCCTTGTAGGACAAGCTCCACCTGGCTGTCCAGTTCTTCCAACACAGACTTGTGGTGATGAACACAGGCTCTGGGGTCAGATGTGGTCGGGTTGGAAAGCAGCTCTACCGAGGCTATGGCAGGAAAGTGTCTCAGGCTCTGAGTTTCAGTTCCCTCTTCTGAAATATGGGAATTATATCAGGGGTAGTAAGGTTGCATGAAGATGAAATAATATATTTGTAAAGTGCTTGGTATATGGCAAATAATAAATAGAAGCCATTAAAATGCATATATGGGATTCAATGGTAAAGAATCCACCTACCAAGGCAGGGGACATGGGTTTGATCCCTGGTCCAGGAAGATTCTACACACTGTGCAGCAACTAAGCCCACATGCCACAACTACTGAGCCCACTCTCTAGAGCCTGTGAACTGCAACTACTGAAGCCCACGAGCCCTAGAGCCCACGCTGGGTAACAAGAGAAGCCGTGGCAATGAGAAGTCCGAGCGCGGCAACAAAGACCCAGTGCAGCCAAAAATAGATAATAAGGGAAAAAATGCATATACATGTAAAGTGGGAAAACCCACTAGATTGATATTTATTTCTTCTTATTGTTGGACGGTTTTGTCACTGTAGCTACATCATCACAGTTAACCTCAGTGGAAGGAAGAGGTCAATTGACTTGTGGAAGAGGAGAGAAGATGGTCTAGGTGAGGATGGAGGATGAATTGTCTTCTTTTAAAAAAAGTTTTATATTTATTTGCTTACTTATTTGGCTTTGCCAGGTCTTAGTTGTGGCATGTGGGATCTTTAGTTGCCGCAAGTGAACTCTTAGTTGAGGCATGTGGGATCTAGTTCCCTGACTAGGGATCAAACCTGGGCCCCCTGCATTGGAAGCACGGGGTCTTCGCCACTGGACCACCAGGCAAGTCCCTGAATTGCCTTCTGATCTTGTTGCTGGTGCAGATGCTCAGATGGGCTGGTGGCTTCTCCCCACCCTAGCCACGTGGAATCCACGGGCCTCTTCTTAAACCTGAGCCCTGGGGCCCAGCTCTCCATGTGTCCTAATTTTCTTACACAGCCCTCCCAGGGTGGGAACATCTCCAGGAAGGTAGTGAGTTAGGAAGGCCTCAGCCATGCCACTGCTCAGATGTAGAACCAGAGTCCCTCTGCCTCTCCAGTGGCCAGATTCCTCTAAAGGAATCTGTGTTTGTAGCACAAAAAAGGAGCTTGCTGTACTCTTTTATCCTCAGGATGCCAAAGCCTACTGACCCCTCATTTACATGACTTCCCTGGTGGTTCAGATGGTGAAGAATCTGCCTGCAATGCAGGGGACACAGCTTCAGTCCCTGGGTCAGGAAGATCCCCTGGAGAAAGGCATGGCAACCCACTCCAGTAGTCTTGCCTGGAGAATTCCATGGACAGAGGAGCCTGGCAGTCTACAGTCCACAGGATCACAAAGAGTCAGACATGACTGAGCGACTAACACTTTCACTTTCCTTTCACTTTCAAAGGGACTGGAGTGACTTTTCTGGAACAAGCCTATCTGTTTTAAGATGGGTGTCTGTCCCTGTCTGCACCCCAAGCTAGTGGCAGATTATTAAATACCTTGGTAAAGAAAATGAAAAAGACAGAGCATTCTCCTACAATGCATGGTTTTATTTATTACTCCCAGCAACTTTATGAAAAGTTTGTGATCCCTCTTCAGTAGAGACGCAATTGAATTCAGAGAGGCCTGGATTGGAATCCAAGTCCTCCATCTCCACACTCAGGACGGTTTTACTGCCTCAGGCAGTTTCTTAAATGAGATCAGACTGTCCATCTGCCACCCTGGGAACCCATTCCAACGTTTTGTTAAATGGAGAAAGCATTTCTGATGATTTTAGACAGCTCCTTATTCTAATGACCTCTAAAAGCATTCTTTCTCCTAAACTGCGGTCTACCATCATTAGCTAGTCGCCTCTCTGTTTGGCTTGCTTGCATCCGCTCACTCTGCTCTGTTGTGAGTGAGGCCTCCAGGTAGAACAAGAAGAGCCCTATGATTGATGTTTGGAGCTGCAGCTGCTTTATTGTGATGTGGCTTCAACTTGTGTCTTGGTTTAGATTCTTCTGACAGCATATACTTTTTTTTGTCCTCCCCCCAATGGCAGATTCTAAAATAAGGAATTTCAGTGCACATAGTTTATTTGGAGGTGATCCAAGGAAGCACAGTAAGGGAGTGGGGGAGTACAATAGGGAAAGGAAGAATGCCAACTAATGATTCATTAATGAGAAAGCAACTGGGGCTTAATCCTGTTGGGGGCCCACTGAGAGATTATGGAACACACCTCAGAATTGTCTTGCTGGGGGGTGAGGAAGTTGGGAAATTTACCCACTAATCCTGGTTCCGAATTGGTTGAGGGTTTCTCTTGGTCGGGAGGTAGGGGTATTATTTTCCAGAAGCTTCCAGCTGTTCTCTGCAAAGAATGAGCTAGCACTCATAGCCAGAGGAAGCCCAGGCAGAAATCTGGGGGATGTGGATGGGGCGTGAATAGTGTCTGCTACAGGTCCTGTCGCTGGTGCCACTGCTCCCAGATCTGCTAGGTTACTTGTGTTAATACCATCCAGGCTCCATTGGACCTAATTTTGTTTTTTTTTTTTAAGGCACTTGTATCTTTTATAAAGCATTTCTTGTAAATAGCTTTCTTATAAAGTTATTTCTTGAGGGACTTTCCTCATGGTCCAGTGGTTAAGAATCTGCCTTCCAATGCAGGGGATGGGGCTTTGATCCCTGGTCAGGGAACTAAGATCCCACATGCCACAGAGCAAGCATGTGTGCCGTAACTATTGAGCCCTTTAGTGCCTCAAGCTGGAGAGCCCATGTCCGAACCTGACATAGCCAAAAATAAACAAATATTTAAAGCTATTTCTCAGCTTTTATTCTTTTTAAGGTATCTTCCAAGGCACAAAATAAATTGACTTATTTTTTAAAGAGAATTTTTTAAAGATGGGCTTCCCTGGTGTCTCAGATGGTAAAACGTCTGCCTGCAATGTGGGAGACCTGGGTTTGATTCCTGGGTAGGGAAGATCCCCTGGAGAAGGAAATGGCAATCCACTCCAGCACTCTTGTCTGGAAAATCCCATGGACGGAGGAGCCCGATAGGCTATAGTCCATGGGGTCACAAAGAGTCGGACACAACTGAGCGACTTCACTTTAAAGATAGAATAAAACTCATTCAACCTCACAATTATAATATGGGTATGTGTATGTTGTTTTGTAAATGTAAGATACGTTATGAGATCTTAATGATCTTATTTTTTCTTATGTCTTGAAACATTGTGTTATTTTGTCATCCTAGGAATTATTTTACCATTCAGTTCAGTTCAGTCGCTGAGTCGTGTCCGACTCTTTGTGACTCCATGAATTGCAGCACACCAGGCCTCCCTGTCCATCACCAACTCCCGGAGTTCACTCAAACTCACGTCCATTGAGTCAGTGATGCCATCCAGCCATCTCATCCTCTGTCATCCCTTTCTCCTCCTGCCCCCAATCCTTCCCAGCATCAGAGTCTTCTCCAATGAGTCAACTCTTTGCATGAGGTGGCCAAAGTACTAAAGTACTTTGAGTACTTTGTACTTTGTACAAAGTACAAAGAGTTTCAGCTTTAGCATCATTCCTTCCAAAGAAATCCCAGGGCTGATCTCCTTCAGAATGGACTGGTTGGATTTCCTTGCAGTCCAAGGGACTCTCAAGAGTCTTCTCCAACACCACAGTTCAAAAGCATCAATTCTTAGGCGCTCAGCCTTCTTCACAGTTACTCACCAATTATTCCCAACTATGCTGAAAAAGACTAAAAAACAGTATGAAAACTGAAAAGCAACAGAATTATCTAGAAGAATGATGGAATAATGTCATAAACCATCCAAATTTTATCATCCTTCAGGTTTCTTAATTCACTACCTGAAGTGTAATATCATTTTCCAAGAAGATATAAAAGAAAACTGGGGACACCATCTTTGTGGTCTATGTTTAGCTTTCTTTGGATACAGTTGGATATTCTGAATTTTTCATTTTCTACTTATATAGGCAACAAGAAAAAAATTTGATAGAGGAAGAGGTTTCAAATTATTACATAAATCAGAAGACAAATGCAAAGATGGGAGTAGCATTCTAGAATATAAGCAAATGAGGACAATGAAATTGGTTATGTAAGAGAAATCTAGCCTATGAATCTTTAGATGATAATATCCGAGATGTTTTTTCTCAAACTCAATTGAATTTTCTCAAACTCAAAAACCTAGATGGTTTTTCTCAAACTTTTAAGGACAAAAAGGAAATGTGATATTTTCATCCAGTTATTGCTCAACAAGAAAGACTTAATTACACAATATTTTATGACAAGAGGCTGCACTTTCCTATTTTGCAAAAAAGACGTATGGTAATATTCATTATTCTTTTAGATTTTTGTGCACCAAAATTTACTTGGAGTGGTTTGTAAACAGACAAAATTTGAAGGCAGATGTGCACGCAAAGAGGAAATAGATGACATAGAGATGAAAATATTAACTGGATTGAAGATTTTAAATTATGTTTATAAATCTACAGATAGAAATGTTTTGCAATTACAGAGCGAAGAAGATGGCCATACTCTCTTCAACAAAATTATGAGCCACCAAAGCTTTCAAAAGTTCTGTCTTGATGATGCAAATGTAAACAGAAGAACCATAAGGATTGATAAACTTAGACCAATTAGAGATATACTTGAGTTCTGGAATAAGTATTCCAGGTGAGTAAGTTCCAGGATCATGACATTTGATCAGTGGATGGTTTCATCAAAGTTTGTTGTCTATTTCAAGTATGTTACAGTTTGGGGTTTATTTTTACTTTTTTATTTTTTGGTTGTCCCTTGCATCATGTGGCATATTATTTCCCAGACCAGGGACTGAACCTGGCCTTTGGCAGTGAAAGGGCACAGTGCTAACCATTGGACCATTGGCGCTCCTCAAATTTGGGTTTATTATATTTATTTTTTGCAATCTTTTAAAAATTTTATTTATTTATTTGAGTAGTTTCATTTTGTCCCTGCTGGGTCCTTCGTTGCTGTATGGGCTTTCTTTAGTGCAGCAAGTGGGGGCTACTCTTCATTGGGGTGCATAGGCCTCCATTACAGTGGCTTCTTTTGTTGGGGAGCACAGGCTCTAGGGTTCATGGGCTTCAGTCGTCGCAGCTTGCGGGTTCTAGAGAGCAGGCTCAGTAGTTGTGGCATCTGGACTTATTTGCTCCCATGTGGGAGCTTGTGGGATCTTCCCGAATGAGGGATGTGGGATCTTCCTGGACCAGGGATGGAGCCCGTGTCCCCTGCATTGGCAGGTGGATTCTTAACCACTAGACCACCAGGGAAGCCCTGGGTTTATTCTATTTAAATTCTTATTAATAGTTCTCACAGAGTTGCTTTTCACTATCTGTGGTCATTCATCTTTAAGATGACTCCCTCTGACCCTTGCCTCCAGGTATTAGCACCCTTAGAGTCCCTCCCACATTGTACCAGGTTGGTCTGTGTGACCAATAGAATACGGCAGAAGTAATGATGTGTCACTCCTGAGATTTGTTGTTCAGTTTCTCCGTTATCTTTTTGCGACCCCGTGGACTGCAGCACACCAGGCTTCCCTGTCCTTCACCATCTTCCAGAGCTTGCTCAAACTCATGTCCATTGAGTTGGTGATGCCATCCAACCATCTCATCCTCTGTTATCCCCTTCTCCTCCTGCTTTCAATCTTGCCCAGCATCTCGGACTTTTCCAATGCATTGGCTCTTCACATCAGGCGGCCAAAGTATTGAAGCTTCAGCTTCAGCATTAGTCCTTCCAATGAACATTCAGGGTTTATTTCCTTTAGGATTGGTTTGATCTTGCTGTCCAAGAGACTTTCAAGAGTCTTCTCCAGCACTACAGTTTGAAGGCATCAGTTCTTCGGCACTCAGCCTTTTTTTATTGTCCAGCCGTCATATCCATACATGACTACTGGAAAAAACATAGCTTTGACTATACAGATGTTTGTAGGCAAAGTATTGTCTCTCTTTTTTTAATATGCTATCTAGGTTTGTCATTGCTTTTCTTCCAAGGAGCAAGTGTCTTTTAATTTGATGGTTGCAGTCACAGTGATTTTGGAGCCCAAGAAAAGGTTATTAGCCAAAGACTGTGGCTTCCATCCTGGGCTCTTTCACTGATCACTTGCTCTCAGGAGGAGCCAGCTATCTTGTGAAGACCCATGTGGAGAAAAATGGAGGTATCCTGCCAACAATCAGTGATGAATGAGGCCTGCTAACAACCATGGGAGTGAACTTGGAGGTGGGTCCTTCAGCCTTAGATGACTGTAACCTGGCTGCTAGGTCAACTGCAGTACGAACCAGCTACATAATTGCTGGGGTTCAGTGTAAAGTGAAAATGGATGGTTCTGTTTTCAAAAATTTTTATAGATTTTAAATTCAGCAATTGCAGTCTTAAGCTAAATGTGGGACTTGTCATGACTGCACAGCTCGCATGTGTATGACACTGGACCTGTGACCTCAGAGACCCCAAGCCAGAACCACCCAGCTGAGCCCCTCCTAAACACCTGACCCATAGAAACTATGAGATAATCTTTGTTGCTTTAAACTGTTCAAAGAGTAAGTTGTTACATAGCAATGAATAACTTATGGAATAAATAGCGTATACACTATTCCTTTATTCCTACTTTGGTAAATTGTTTGTAAACTGACTTAAAAATATAAGATTTTTATATAAGATTGGTCTGGTCACAATCACCAGACCAGATTGTGAATGATGATAACTATTTTTCCTGGGATACTGAGAGTTAAAAGGATGAGTGATCCAGTTGATTGAAAATTTATTGCTATGTTTCTCCCACCTCGGTGCCTTTGCACATGCTGTTTGCTATGTCCAGAATGCTCCCCTCCCCCACTCTTTGTACTGATTAAACCAGACATCCTTTAAATCTAAACTTAAACATCACATTTTAAGTTGACTCTCAAGACTGAGTTAGGTGCCCTTTTTAATAACTCCTCAAATACCCTGGAGAAACCCAGGGACGGCAGAGCCTGGTGGGCTGCTGTCTATGGGGCCACACAGAGTTGGACACGACTGAAGCGACTTAGCAGCAGCAGCAGCAAATACCCTTACATCTTTGCAGGTACCCTGGGCACTTGTAACTAGTGAGTTAATTACTGATAATTTGTTGTTTAGTGTCTGTCTTCCCACTAAATTGTAAGGTCCTTGAGGTCAGTTGCCTTCTCTCTTTGTGCTCACTGTACACCAGTGTCTAGTGCAGTGCCTCGCACATAGTAGGGATGCAATAAGATTTGAGTGGAATGTCTATGTGCTGATGAATCAGGAACAAACAGTGATGATTTGCAATGGAGTCTTAAACCCCAGGCTCAGTGGTATCCTCTTGACAATGCTTTCTCTGGAGCACCCAAGCATTATGCGCCTATAGATGGGAAAGGCTCCTTGTCTAAGGGGATCCCACGTGAACAATACAGACCAATAAAGCAGGTAAATAAAAGATAAAGCAGGTAAGTAGGGAGAATTCATACATATGGAAATGGGAGTTAACTTCTAGTAAAATACACAAAAGAGTATGTGCAAATACAGCATGTGCTCTGACTCCTAGGACTGAGAGATTTAAGACAATGTGAAAACTTTATTTTTAAAAACTTTTTACTTTATATCGATGTATAGTTGATTCAGTTATACATGCACATTTATCTATTCCTTTTCAAATTCTTTCCCCATGTAGGTTGTTATGTAATATGGAGCAGAGTTCCCTGTGCTATAAAGTAGGTCTTTGTGGGTTATCAATTTTAAATATAGTAGTGTGTATATACTTCAACCCCAAACTCCTTAACCATCCCTCCCCTCCACCCCCATCCTTCTCCTCTGGTAACTGTAAGAAGTTTGTTCTCTAAGTCTGTGAGTCTGTCTCTGTTTTGTTAATAAATTCATTTGTATATTTCTTTTTCAATTCTGCATGTAAGCGATGCCATAAAATATTTGTCTTTCTCTGACTTATTTCACTCAGTATGATAACCTCTAGATCCAGAGGATGCCAAAACTTTTGGTGTGCCTTGGTAAGGTAATCTTTGTTGGTTAAGCCTCAGTTCTTCATCTGAACAATGGGACTAATAATACTGACCTCATATGCTTGGTCTGAGAGTATAAGATCATGTAGAAAAAGTGCTTAGCAAAAAGTTCAGCTCTTGATGGACTGGGCTCAAGTTCTGATTCTGCTATTTGTTTCTGGCTGAGTTATGTAACCTCCCCAAGTTTCTGCTTCTTCATTAGTAAAACAGGGGAAACGATGGTACCTACCTTGTAGAGTAAATGTGAGAGTATGCATTAAAGTCTTCATGTTATTGCTCTCTTAGTCATTTTGAAACCAGGTCACAGAAAAGTAACCAGGTGAAAAGAGATTTCCCTATGGGTGGATGCAGGAGGGAAAGAAACAGAAACAAGAATACAGGCGATTGCCCAGAATATTTTCACAAAGATGGCATTCTTCCCAGTGGTCCTAATTGACTGCTCGTCTCGTCAGGGGGTTTCTTTCTTGCCACTCTGGCACTGTGTGGCTTGAGCCTCATCCAAGTATGTTCTCAGATCCTCCCACTTGAAGGTGCCTAAGAGAGGGAAATACCAGAAGTAAATTTTTGTGGCATCGAGAGTCTGGGTGTCTGGCCCTAAGGCCATTAATGTTTTGAGCATGAGGGAGCTAGATGTGCAGAGCTAGAGGAAAGCCACAGCTAAACACTCTGGACTGCATTGCATTGTCCATGGTTCTTTCATTTGGCAACTCAAGATATGATAATGATGATGGCTTCTACTTTTATTTTTGTCCCAGGGTTTTCTCCTTCCTTGGTAACATAAACTCTGGTTTTCAACTGGACACGTGTAGCCACCTTGAATTAATAACACAATTTTTTTTAGCCTTATTTGTGGCTAAGTGTGGTCAGGTCACTAGGTTTTAACCGATGAGATATGGTGACTGTGACTTCTGGGAGTTATCTTTAAAGAGAGGGGCATGCTCTTCTTTCCCCCTTTTTCCTCCCTGTGGGCTGGAACACAAATGTGATGCATGGAGATTGAGCAGGCATCTTGGATTATGAGGGAGAAGTTGCTTGTTACAAATAGACAAGCTGACAGACAAATAGAAGAAGCCTGGATTAGAGAGAGCTACCCTAGACCTTGAAGGGAGTTTGTGTCCAAAAGAGATAATCTAAATTTTTGTCATTCTAAATTATTTTTGTCATGTATATATATTTTTCAGCTTTATTAAGGTATAAATGACAAATAAAATTGTAAGATATTTAAAGTGTACAATGTAATATATACATTTTATGAAAGGATTCTGCCCATCGAGTTAATTAACACATCCATCACCTCACCTGTTTACTTTTGTGTGTGTTATCAGTTGTCATGTATATTTAAAGTGTAAGGACTGACCTTGGTAAGATTACCTTCTGTGGGTCAATCTCACCTGCATAATGGAAATAATAACTATCTCAGCCCAATGCTAGGTTTTTCAGCAAGTTTGTCACAAATCCAGAAACAGAGCCCAGGATTCTTGATGTTCCAGATTTCTGATCTCAGTCGTATATTTGAAAAGAGTCCTGAACCTTAGACACCACTCACCTTTCTCTGTTGGTAGTGGTATCACAAGTGAAGCAAGTATAAATCAAGGTGTATTTATATTACAGAAGCATCTTTCTCCAAAGCACCATTAAAGACCTACCTTTCTGAAACCTTCCCTGACATTAGGTCTTTAGTAGGTCTCTGCTCTCTGAGTCCCCAAAACACACTGCAGTCTTTATTATTATTTTCCAGGTCTCTGTCTGCTGTGTCTTAGATTATAACCTCTCAGAGGGCAGAGTATGCATTCAAAGATCCTTTATTATAATGAGCATTGTGTTAGGCATAGAAGGAGATGTATCAAAGTGCTTGTTAAAATGAATAGAAAGAGTCTATTCTGAATATGAGACAAGACTCCTGGCCTATACAGAAACATATATTTGAAATGGGCGTTACTAGTTGCTAATAAATATTTGAAACTCTCAGACCTCAACATGGGATATAAAGTATTATTTTTCCTCACTGAAATATCCCCTTGCAAACAGAAGTCCCACAGGACAAGGAGCAAGGCTGAAACTGGACAGACCAGATGCCAGGAGAGCTAGATTTATTTTTGGACCATAAGCTTGGCCTCCAGGGAAAGAAGGAACTTGTCAATTTCACTTTTTGCTTGGATCAGACGATTGAGCCTGGCAGAGAGATGATGTTTGGGACTAGTAGTTCTCTGGAATTTCTAACCTTCTCTGGGCTTGGGAGGAGTCGGGAGAAGAAAACGCATTGTTTGAATGATAGCCATGGTTATGAAAGGCCTCCCATGCCAACCGGAGGGAAAGCAAAATTACTTTGCTGAGCAAAGTAACTGGAAAGCAGTTGCTCATATTTTAAACTAAGCTAAATGGTTGAAATCCAGAATAATGTAGACTTTTGGACCAGCGACCACTTGGAAACAAGCTTTCTGGCTGGAGAGCAGCCTGTGGTGTTATGGATGGAAAGGACTATTGCAGTGTCTTTTCCCTCGGCACTTTGTGCTGCCAGATACTGGGGGGCCATCTCAAGCATATTTACTTACTCCAGTAGATTTCTCAATAATTCCAGCAACAGAAAGAACTTGACCAGCTTGATGGGTGCATGTGGTAAGGTGGTAGAGTCAGGACAAACCTACCACACTGCTGAGCCTGATGGTGACATTTTCATCCTGGGGAGCCCCTGATGGAGGAGCACTTAGGCAGGCACAGGGAAATTGATGTACGTGCTTCATGAGGCATGGGAGAAACGGAGAAGTCCAGCTGGGCAAATTCCCAGGATGCCAGATCACAAGGGCTGTTTCCAGGAAAGGCTGACCCTTGCTGTTTCCACGCTTGTCACTGAAACTCAGTGAAGCTCAGAATCTCAGCTCCCTTGCAGGCCACTGAAAAAATTTCCAGGAAGCACACAGGAACTGTCGAACTCTGTGCGATTGGACATTGCAGTTATCAGATGATGGAGGCAGAATTAGACTCTGAAAACCTGTACTTGAACGTTTGCTGTCGTTTACCAGCCAAACGAGGCCAGGCAAGTCCCAATCGCATGGGGTATCTGGTTTACTTACCTGTAAAGCTGGATCTCTCTGTCGACTTCACAGGATCATTCAGAGGGTAAAATGAGATGAGGCATTTGTACTGCCCTCTTCAGGTGCCCGGTTGTGATATTCATAACACAGTCATTCTAAGGGACTTACATATTCCATCTCCTTCAATCCTGACAACTACTCATGAGGTGGGCACTATTTTTATTCCCATTTTACAGAAGGGAAAGCAGCACCCCAGATAAGTAAAGTGACTTGTGCAAGGTTATACCACTAGGTGGCAGACCCAGGATTTGAACCCATGCCGACGGGCTCCAGAGAGCATTAACTGTTTCCCGCAGTTTCGCAGCAGAGGAAGACAGACAATTCTCTTAGAGCAGTTTCTCATTTTTGTTTGAAGAACCATCAGTACTTTGTAATTGTTCTAACATCCAGTCGGGGCTTTTTGATCTGATGACTCTGGGGAGAGGTGAAACCTTTTAAGCAGAGAGTGACGTTTCAGGTTTGAGTTTTAGAAGGGTGACTGGCTGCTGGGTAGAGGCTAGCCGGCAGGCAAGCCGGGTGGGCAAAACTGAATGCAGGAGTTGGGTGGGGAAGCTTGTTTATGCAACCCAGGAGAGAAGCTGTGAGGGAGCAGGGTTAACCTTTGTCAGGACCTCTTAAGCTCACAGGGAGAGGAGTTAAGCCCTGGCACTGCTTCCAGAGTGGTTAAAGAATCCCTTGCCTTCAAGTGAGTGGTCTGTACCAAAGAAAATAAACACTAAGGGTTGTGTTCCACTTACGAAGGTAAACCATGGTTCTCTTAGGTTGAATGCAGTGGACCTTCTCGCTCCTTTGAAGGGCTAGTGTGATGTGTCTGTGACCATTCCCAAGATGAACTCCTGGGGATCGTCCTGGGCACAGAGCCTTCTAACATCCTACGGGCACTCGGGAGAGGTCTCCCTGCCTCCTCTGACCCATCTCTGGGGTCTCTTCATCCACAGATTACCCCTCCTATCAGTGCTTTTTCCTCTTTCTTCCCCCGGTCAGGAGACCAGGTTCCCTCTGACCTCTCCTGCCAGGGCTCCTGGGCCACAGAGAAGCTGCCTGTTGGCCTTCTAGTTCCAGGCAGGGAGCCAGGACACCTGGGTTCTAATCCTGTATCCACCACCGGGCCATGGGTTGGCATCATCTCATACCCACAGGGGCCCTCCCCAGCAAGTAGATGCCCAGCAGGAGCTTCCTCTCTCTCCCTGACACTGCTCCCGGGCCGCCGCTGTAGAACTTAATGTGTTACTTTGTCTGCAAGCAGCGAATGCGCCCAAGTCACACTCCTAACGCTGGTGACCTGGCGACTTCCCAACTGCTCTTGGTGTTGATGCAGCCGGGAAGTAGATTTGTCAGCCCCTCCTGTGCTCCAGTACCCTCATCTGAGAAAACGGGGCTAGGAGTGTTTTCCCTACCTATTTCATCCGGCTCATGTGACAACTCACTTACTGAAAACTAAACATGCTTAAGGTGTGATCATTAGCGGGCGGGCATTCTGGTACGTTCAGGCTGCTGGAGCTCTAGGACGCTTTTCTGGACCGAAGGGCCAAGATAAAGTTCCTCGTTATGCCGGTCTCTCCTAGAGCCCACTCGGCCGAGCCACCGAGTGTCTCTCCTCGGTGGGGACGGTCGCGAGCCTCCCCTCTTTCCTCTCTCCCATTGGCTTTCACCTGCCCGAGGGGCGGCTGCCACGGGCCTCTCGGCCAGTCAGCCAGGGCCGCCGGGCTCCGCCCCGCCCCTCCCGGGGGTTTATAACGGGAATTCCCATGGCCCGGGCTCTGGCATCCAACCTGCTGCCGCCGCGGCCCAGCCGAGCGGAGAGCGCCGCGCGCAGAGCACACGCTCGCGCTCAGCTCCGCTCTCGGGGCGGTTCATGAGCGCGCGCTCCGGCTGCAGCCTCCGCGATCCCTTGCTGCCGCCGCCCGCAGTCGCCAGGGTCCCCGGGGGTGGGAAGGAAGGCAGGAAGGCCGGCGCGGCCGTGCGCTCCGTGAAGCCCGCCACCCCTGCCCGCAGCCCGCTGCCCGGACCGGCCTGGCACCATGCTGCCCGTGCGCTGCGCCCGCCTGCTCACGCCCCACTTGCTGCTGGTGTTGGTGCAGCTGTCCCCGGCTCACGACCACCGCACCACCGGCCCCAGGGTAAGTGCGCCCCCAGCCGCGCGCCCACCTGCGGAAGGAGACCCCAGGTCGCTGGCCTTCATCCCTTGAGGACCGGAGAGGGAGGTATCAGAACCTATGCCCCCCGCCCCCCTACTACCCCGTCGCCGGTGGGCTTCTTGGCGAAGTTGCTGAAATTAAAATTTCTCCCATTGTTTCCCCCCGCCCCAGCCCTTCTTTCTTGCAGCACCGACTCTGCCTTCCCCCTCCTCTCCCTCTCCCCCTACTGTCACTGGTGAGTTCTCTTTCCCCATCTCTCCTATCGGGGCATTTTGCTCCAAGACCCTTAGAGGTGCCTCCTGCATCCGAGGTGCCTCCTGGCTCTCCGCTCAAGCAGGGCTGCTCCGTGGGCTCACCCCGCGCGCGGTCCCAGAGCGCTGGCGTTCTTGGCAGGCGGCGGCGGCGGCGGCAGGGGCGGGGGGCGGTTGGGGGGAGAGCAGCTCTGCCTCCAGGGTTTTAGGTTACCGGAGAGCCACACAAGGACCTTGTGTTGTTGTTGTTTTAAAAAGCGATCGCTGCTCGTAAAACCCACAGCAGATAATTTTAATGCTCCCTCCTGCTGGGCACAGCCGCAGAGGAGGGGTAGAGATGGGGGGCTGTGGAGAGCGGGTGGAGAGGAACTGGCAGTGTTCGAGGAGCTCTTTCCTTGCGTTCCGCCTGGGAGATTGCACTACTTGTTGAACCTTGGTCTGATTGGAGTTCCTGAACGATGTGAAACGTGCCAATTCTGCGCACAGGGCAGGCTGTCCAGGGCATTGTAAAACATCCGGAACCGACAGCATTGTGTTCCTTTCTGGGCTAGATTCTTGCTCCCATATAACCCAGTTGTCTAATGAAGGATTCTGATACCTTAAAAAGTGTACTCTTAAACCACCTACTGGTTCATTTGACCAAACTTATCCAGAGGATGGGGCTTCCCAGGTGGTTCAGTGGTAAAGATTCTGCCTGCCAAGCAGGAGGCATGAGTTCTATCCCTGGGTTGGGAAGATCCCCTGGAGAGAGAAATGGCAACCCACTCCAGGATTCTTGCCCGGATAATCCCATGGACAGAGGAGCCTGGTGGGCTAAGGTCCATGGACTCACAAACGAGTCAGACACGACTTAGTGACTAAATAACAACAATGACTAGAGGATCTCTGGCCAAGAATTACCTTATGTCAGGGCAGTTGTCTGTCGAGATAGCTGCCTGCCTTCTCCAGGCAGCAGGAGAGTCCATGTGGAAGTAGCTAGTATCTTTGTGAAAAGATTGGCTCCTTAACCAGATTGTGCTTTCCTGGATATTGTTTGGCCTAGCCCATTGCCACCTGTTCAGATCGCAGGTTCTTTCTTCCTAACGCTTGCTTGGTGAGAATCATCTTTATATCTGTCGTGTGTGTGGGAAAAGCCTGGCAAAGCTTGATGAGCCTTAATGACTGCCCAGATGCTGGCTGATTACATCTGAGCCTGGCTATCACTGTGACATCAGATTTGCAGCCACTTAGGAAAGAAAAGTGTTTGTCCCCATGTTGGGCCGGCCCTTGCTTTTATGACCAGATGTGCAACAGCAGCAGTTAAAGTGCGGCCGATTAGAGCCAGGGCGTGTCATAAATCCTCGACAGCAGGCATTCCCGAAGCTGGGGCAAGCCAGGGCTCCGGGAGTGACTTTTATGGATGCAGATGAGGATGCCTTTTAAATGAAGCTGCTTGGTTTGATATTAGGACTCGCAGCTTTTAAACTCCGAGGTCAGGAGAGCCATGGCCTTCCCTCCAATAATTAGGAACAGTCAAGACAGAGACGCAGACCAGAGCACCCGACTGAAAGCTGGATGCCCGCCCACATGAGAGGCCCGGAGACAAATGGTGGGGGGCTCGTTTGTTGCTGGGCGAGTCTAGGGTCTCAAGCCATATGGCTCTCCTTCCTTGCCTCCTGAAACTGGAGGAAGCGGCTCTTAGGGGAAAGCTAGGGACTTCAAGGGAAAACAGAGACATGAGTTAGTTTTCCCTCGGGCTTCTTTAGTTTATTAATTTGATAGAAATGGTGGAACACAAATAGGAAGTGTAAATAGGCCTCTGTGTGTTCCAGCTGAATTTTTTTCTCTTTTTCCCTTTCTCTGTCTCTCTCTCACACAGACTTACACACACACACACACACACACACACAAACACACACACACACACACACATTTAGCAAGTACCAAGGGAAAGCTGCTGTGTTGAGCATGTGGTTACCTGGATGCATTTATAGACCCCAGTAAGAGCCCGCATTTATGAATTCTTGGGCCAGGCACTTTCCATGATCACGTATGTTTATAAGAGCAGGAAGGTGGGTCTTTTTAGTGTCATTTTGAAAGTGAGACTCAGGAGGGTAAAAGCCTTGCTTGGAACATGGTGCATGTGTAGCAGTGGGAGCCACATCCCAGTATATATGGATGTGCACGTTGTGGGCTTGTGTGCTTTTCACACCACCAAGCAGCTGCAGGAAGTGTTCGTCCAACTAGCGGTGCCATTCCTGTTAAATGGGCATCAGGCGAGTCTGTCTGTAAGAAAGCACTATTAACAAGATTTTTGGTGTTTGCATCACTGAAGGGTGACGCCTTTGAGTTTCAACCTATTCCAGAAGCCTGCAGTTCTCTTCTGTGGCTTCTTGGTGGCGTCAGAAATGCGGTCTTCGTTGTGGGCAGCAGTGTCATGAGAGGAGCAGAAACATCTGGCTGTTGCAGTGTTCCCTTGGGCATCCCTGGGTCTCTTCTGTTAATCTTTTGAGTGACAGAGGCTTAGGGATTGGCATCTTTTCCAGCTGGCTTTCTAGGAAACCCAGAGTGTGCCCTTTCGGTTTAACTTTATCTGGCTCACTAATTGAGCTCCCTTGAGGCCTAGACTCCAATCCTTGCCCCCTTATTTGCTTCCTGCCTTCATAAAATGCCTGACATTTGTTTGACTCTGGCTCCCAGCAGCTATCAGGTATCAGATTGGAGGCTATTATGTAGGAAGCACCTGATTTCTTGGTCTCTCGGCTCTGAGTGCCCACATGGCTACCTGGGATGCTGGTCAGGAGCTTTTTAATTACGGAGCAGGCAGCCATTTGTTTAATCCTGCACAGTTTACTGAAAATGTTTCTGGGGAGGGTTAGATGGGGGAGGAGCTCTCTCAGGCCCATGGAGTCTGACGGCCAAGCCAAGCCACTGCCTGTCTTTGTCTAAATCTCCATCTGTTCTGCAGACTGGGAGCTGGGTGAAGGCAGGTTCGTGCCCAGCTTGTCCATCGGTGTATTCCCCAGAGCTCAGCACAGGGCCTGGCACCTGGGAAATGAACAAATAAATGCAGATGATGTGTGCTTTAACATTTTATTTATTTATTTATGTCGGCCTCCATGAATGGCGTGCCGAATCTTCATTCCCCAATCAGGATTGAATCTTTGCCCCCTGTAATGGGAGCAGAGTCTTAAGCACTGGGCCACCAGGCAAGTCCCCAGACGATGTGTGTCTATCAGTGATTCACAGGTTCCACTTTCTTGGTCCAGGACTGGAGGCAGGGAATAGATTTTAAGAAGTTTGAGAAATAGAAGAAAAATTTAATTTCTTAATTTTTTTAGCTGTATTCTTTATCCTCTCTCCTCTTGAGTACTCCTCCTTTGAAACCTAGCATCACTCTCCAAGTTGGTTAGAATCGATCACTCTCTACCTTTGCACAGCTTCAATATCTGATTCACTTGTGTTCTTAACTTTCACTAATTTTACAGTGAGCATCTTGAGATCAGACCCGCATCTTCATCCTCTTAGCATTAACTTGCCCCTTTGGCACTGCATCCATGATCTTGTCTTGTTAAGTGAACAAGTTTACAACTTCTCAAGGGCAGAGTAAAGATGTTATTTGTCAGTGTGCTGGTCACACTGCAAAGTGTACTGTAAATATTTATTGAAATGAATTTGACTGTACTGTGACATCCATGCTGGACTCCCTGCTCTCACTTAAATGAAATTGGTTACTTAACAATTTATTATTTTTTTCCATTTTAGGCTTTTGTCCTAAAGTGTATGGGGTGGTTGTGGGAGGTGTGGGGGTGGAGAGACTGAGCAAGCAAAACTTGGATGGGGGAACAAGCTTTGGCTCCGTGTAAACTCTTTTAAAAAAATCTTGCATTTGCCAAATATGAAGCAGCTTGTAGACAGTTCCCTTCTCTTTGACTAACCTGTCTCAGTGTCTGGATGAGGGTGGGGCCTTATGTCTGCAGAGATATCCTTCTTATTATCTGTGTTCAGAACAAGAGCCTTTCCCCCCGCTTTTTCCCACGTGGTGGATTTAGCTGAGAGGCTACTCTGGTGTTAGGCCAAGAATCTGATTTAAACCTTTTGATGGAGCTGGCACAATTGAGGAAGACAGGAAGAGGAAGCAATCGTCTTAGAAACTCTAGGAAATCTAAGCAAATGGAAAACACTTTGATATTATGTCCTAAAGTTGAAGGTGCGCATCTTTTTTGGCCATCCTGCTTGTCTTGTGGGATTTTTAGTTCCCCATCCAGGGACTGAACCCGAGCCCTTGACAGTGAAAGCTTGGAGTCTTAGCCATTGGACTGTAAATGAATGTCCCAAAGGTTCACAGTTCTTACGGCCTAGTGATTCATGGCAATCCAGTCCAGTACTCTTGCCTGGAAAATCCCATGGATGGAGGAGCCTGGTGGGCTGCAGTCCATGGGGTCGCGAAGAGTCGGACACGACTGAGCGACTTCACTTTCATTTTCCCTTTCATGCATTGGAGAAGGAAATGGCAACCCACTCCAGTGTTCTTGCCTGGAGAATCCCAGGGACAGAGGAGCCTGGTGGGCTGCCATCTTTGGGTTCGCACAGAGTCGGACATGACTGAAGTGACTTAGCAGCAGCAGTGATTCCACTTCTAGGTGTATATGCCCAAGAAAAACTCATGTCCAGAAGGAGACATATGCAACTGAGTTCACACTACCACAAACCTGGAAAGAGCCCAATAAGCCATCAGTTGGAGGGCGGAGAATTATAGTCAGTCAAAACAAATGATCAACAGTGACATGCAAAAATATGGATGCCTCTGAGTAATACGATATTAAGTAAAAGAAATACAATGAAAGATGCAATGTGACATCTTTTATAAATTTATAAACAGCTAAAATCAAAGAAAAAACTTTTAGGAATACGTATAGCTGCAAGAAAACTATATGAAAAGAAAAACAAGGTATACAGGATCAGGGGAGGTTAGGGTGAGGCAGAGATTGGATTGGCTGGGAAAATCATATTAGTGTAAGTTAGTATCAATACTTTACCTTTTCAGAGGAGAAGGGAGGTGAGGTGAGTTTTAAGTTATTTGTCCATTGGCAAAGATCAAAATAGCTGGTGTATAAAAAATAAATGTGGCTGCTGCATAGGCCAATATTGAGTGTGTCATGAACCAGGTTCAGTCCAGTTCAGTTGCTCAGTCGTGTCCAACTCTTTGCGACCCCATGGACTGCAGCACGCCAGGCCTCCCTGTCCATCACCAACTCCCAGAGTTTACCCAAACTCATGTCCATTGAGTCAGTGATGCCATCCAACCATCTCATCTTCTGTTGTCCCCTTCTCCTCCTGCCCTCAATCTTTCCCAGCATCAGGGTCTTTTCAAATGAGTCAGCTCTTTGTATCAGGTGGCCAAATTATTGGAGTTTCAGCTTCAACATCAGTCCTTCCAATGAACACCCAGGACTGATCTCCTTTAGAATGGACTGGTTGGATCTCCTTGCAGTCCAGCGGACTCTCAAGAGTCTTCTCCAATACCACAGTTCAAAAGCATCAATTCTTTGGTGCTCAGCTTTCTTTATAGTCCAACTCTCACATCCATACATGACCACTGGAAAAACCATAGCCAAAGATTATGATTAATTCAGTTCTTTGCACTCGAGATCAGATGAACACAAATTCCCTGAGGAGGGACTCCTTTCTTGTCTCCTGCTCCCTCCTGTCGCCCTTTCCAGATGTGCGTCCTAGAAACTACCTGAAATACCATGTTGGGGAGTGATTATTGGTTTTTGCTTGAATTCTTGTCTGGTTAGACCCTGAGCCAGCCGAGGCTCTGGTGTAAATACCTACATCACCAGGCCAACGGGCTCATTTGCAAAGCTGAGCCCTCTGTGGGCCATCGTGCACCTTCCTTGCTCGGGGGATCGACCTTGTACATTTGAGTTCCCAGCCCTGCGGAGCAGAAATGTTCACTAGCTGACGCTTGGGCCAGAAGCCTTACTTGCCTGTGGGGGTGGGGGAGGCATGTTTCTGGCTGATCCGTGCCTTCATTCCGGCCTCTTCTTTCACTCCCAATGGCAGAGGCTGGGGAGGGGAGCATGGCCCCTGCTTAGCAGGTACAGGGCACCCTTTCTCTCCTGACCACATAGAGTTCTATTGTTTAAGTGGCCAAGTTCTTGGCATCGCTGCTGCAGGTTGAGGGGTGATGTCAGTGTGGAGGCCCCCTCCTGCTGCATTTGTCACTGTGAAGCAGTTTGGGAGAGGACAAGGGTTGAACTGCGGATGGGAAATCAATCAGAGCTGCTTGTGAGGCTGCCACACAGGGTTAGCGTTGTACCAATGTGCAGTGCGTGAACCCTGAGTCCCTGAGGGGGTGAGAGAACGGGATCTCCACCAACACTCCCAACAGCCTCATAAGGACCCCAAGCAACTTAGGTCAGTGGAACAATTAGTTGGACTTCCTTTTGCACCTGATGTCATTCTAAACTCAATTGCTAGATCACGAATTAATCTTAACTTGGGCAGACATGTTAGGTGTGGAGCTCTGTGTAAAGCTCATCCGTCCCCTCTGTTTCGGCCATCCCCTCTGTTGATTTCAGCCTCTTTCTTCTGGAGCTGGAGCTGGGCGGCCTCTACAAAGCCACTCAGAAAGTCTGGAGTCTCAGAAGAAACCCCGCCACCATTAGGGAGGATGGGGACAGAGTGAGGTTCTGCGAGATAATACGTCAGGTGCTTTGAAACTCGACAAATACTCTATAAATGTCAGTGACTGTGCCCCTTCCCATTAAAAACTATTTCTCACTGCAGCATTGATCTGATTCTAGTAGATAAAGGCCAAATGGTTTTATTTTTTTTTAAGTGTTGGCAGTGGAGAAAAACTGGACTTACTTTCCAGAATGGTTCATTTTTAGGACTAGATAGCATCTATCAGACAACACTGGGAGTTCAAAATATGGGGCATATTAATTATGTCTCTTGAAAAATTCTGCAAAGCCCCAAGGGAGAGGACACAACAGTAGTAATAAGTGAGATGCACAGTGTTATATACCTGAGCCCACCTTCAGGTGCTCAGTGCCCCTGAGTGGCTCAGAAACAAGGACTCCAACGACTTCCCTTTGTCAGTGTTTTTGTGCAGCAGACCTTTTGGCCGGGATGAATATGTCCTATATCTGTACTGTCCAGTATTAGACACGTGGCTATTGAAGGGAGTTTTGTGTTGTTTGTTTGCTTCTTTGCTATTGAAGTGTTAAATGTGGTGCATAAAACTGTGGTGAAGTGTGGCTTTTTAACTTGATCGTAATGGATTTAGGTGTAAATGTCAATAGTCACAGTGGCTAGTGGCTATTGTATTGGACGGCAATGGTCCCTCCCCGAGGTACCCCAACTTACCTCTCACCGCATATCCCTGCCCCCACGTGGGGGTATACAGACTTTGGTTGCTCTGAGCTGAACTGTATTTCCTGACCTCTCCTTCCCTCTTCATCTTTGTCCAAATCCCACCCATCATTCGAAAGCCTCCACACAGTCCTCCCAGCCTCACCCCAGGAGGGTTCTCTCGGCCCCCTGTGCTTTGCTTACCCCCAGGGCAGTGTGTGTCCCCATCTGCCCTGGATTCCAGGCTGACCAGAGAGGAAGGGCAATGGGGCACGATCTTCAGGGGTAGACACACCCAAGTTTGAGTCTGGCTCTGCCACCGTGAGCCTGGGCTGGTCATGTAACCTCTTGGGTCCTTGGTTCCCCAGTTTGTCTAGTGGAAGTCAGAGCATCTACGTTTCAGGGTGGTGGGAGGATGAAGTGGGAAGTCAGCTCTCTATTTCTGTTCCTACTCCTATACCTTTTCCTGTTGTAACAAGTAGTACAAACCCAGAGGCTTAAGCAACACAAATTTTGGGGGATCTGAAGCCTGATACAGGTCTCAGTGGGTTGAATAATCATCAGAGCTGAGTTCCCTTCTGGAAGCTCTAGGGGAGAATCCATTTTCTTACCTTTAGAAACTACCTGGATTCCTTGGCTTGTAGCCCCTTTCCACCTTCAAAGCCAGGTTAGGTCTTTTTCATGCTGCTGTCTCTCTGATTCTGACTCTTCTGCTTCCCTCTTCCCGACTTAAAGACCCTTGTGATTGCTGAAAATGGGCCCACCAGGAGGGCCCAAACCATTCTCCTTATTTTAAGGATGGCTGATTAGCAACCTTAATTCCTCCTTGCCATATAACTTGGCAGTTATTAGCATGTATTAGTTATTAGTATGTATAGCATGGCAGTTAATAGCAGTATTAGGATTAGGACATGAGCATTATTCTGCTTTGGAGAAGGAAATGGCAACCCACTCCAGTATTCTTGCCTAGGAAATCCCATGGACAGAGTCTGAGCCTGGTGGGCTACAGTCCAGGTGCTCTCAAGAGTTGGACACGATTTAGCAACTGAGCATTGTTCTGCCTACCACATTCATTGAAGGTCTAATACAGTGCCTAGGTCATAGAGGATACTTGGTGAGTGGAGGCCATTATTATGACCTACAGCTGTGAGTTTCTTTCCTTTTAGAATGGAAGTCTCTTAATGGTGGCATTGCTTAATTATGTTATAGACTTTATTCTGTGCTTAGTATATAATTACTAAATAACAGAATTTTTGATAAATGTAGATTGTCTCTTTCCTTTCAAAGAAATATTACACAGTAGAAAGAAATAAAATGTAAACCAAAATATGTAATCCCCTTTGTACAAAAAAAAAAAAAAGTTGATTTATGTTTAGAAAAATGAGGTGGAGTATATGTTTTGCAGTTAATGGTGGTCATTATGGGGATATTCCATTTCTATGAGATGTATCTTAGTAATTATTAAAATAATTTTGTTTACAATGAGCATTTTTAATCTCAGAGGAAAGTAATGTAGATTAAAACGGGAATGATTCAAAGAAATCCCTGAAGCTGTCTTAATCCAGATAAGCCCCCTTCTATATCAGACACAGTCAGTCCTATGCTCATGTGAGGTTGATTTTTAAGTTCAGTTCAGTTGCTCAGTCGTGTCCGACTGTTTGCGACCCCATGAATTGCAGCACGCCAGGCCTCCCTGTCCATCACCAACTCCCAGAGTTCACTCAAACTCACGTCCATCGAGTCAGTGATGCCATCCAGCCATCTCATCCTCTGTCATCCCCTTCTCCTCCTGACCCCAATCCCTCCCAGCATCAGAGTCTTCTCCAATGAGTCAACTTTTCACATGAGGTGGCCAAAGTACTGGAGTTTCAGCTTTAGCATCATTCCTTCCAAAGAAATCCCAGGGCTGATCTCCTTCAGAATGGACTGGTTGGATCTCCTTGCAGTCCAAGGGACTCTCAAGAGTCTTCTCCAACACCACAGTTCAAAAGCATCAATTCTTCGGCACTCAGCCTTCTTCACAGTCCAACTCTCACATCCATACATGACTACTGGAAAAACCATAGCCTTGACTAGACGGACCTTTGTTGGCAAAGTAATGTCTCTGCTTTTGAATAAGCTATCTAGGTTGGTCATAACTCAGTTAGTAACTATTAATATCGGCCTCTGACTCAATTTCTACATGCTTTGAACTCAGTCTGCTTTAAAGGAGAGTTTTCAATTAAACTCAGCAGGACATAACTGTAAAAAGTATATTTATTGCTGCTGGTGGGAATATAAATTAGTACAACCACTTTGTAGAATTATAGTTGAAGCTGCACACCCTCTTTGAGCTTGTAATTCCACCCTGGCATATACCCCAGAGAAATGGGCTGAAATCTGTATTAAGAGATGTATCTAAGGATGTTCACAGGAGCAATTTTTGGTTGGAAAAACTGTAAACCAGCTAACTGTCCATCAACAGGAAACTAGAAATGGAAATTTTGTATATCCAAATAGTGGAATATTACACAGTGCTGAAACTAACATAAAGCATCACTTATTATTATGGATCAAATTCATTATCAAAATATGTGGTGAAGAAAGGCAAATTGTAGAATGCATACATCATGGTGCTATATTTATATGATGGTTGAAAGCATGTGAAAATTATATGTATTTGATTTAGGGGTACATACATACATAAAAATGTATGGTGGACTTCTCTGGTGGTCCAGTGGTTAAGATTTTGTCCTTCCATTGCAGGGGCATGGGTTCCATCCCTGGTCTGGGAACTAAGAACCCACATACCATGCATCATGGCCAATAAATAAATAAATATATGAAAATTAAGGGTAATGATAACTCTGAAGCTCAGATTATGGTGGTTACCTAGGGTGCGAGGGCAGGAGAGGGAGAAACACTGGTTGGTATTGTTTCATGTTTTTAAAGTGGAAGATGAGTACATGGATATTTAAGTTCCTTTTTACGTGTATTACATACTACATCATAACATTGTCCATAAAAGATAAAAATGCATTTGGATAGATCACAACACAGTTCTAAGAGTAGGAAATAGAAGTGCTGTTTCTGCCCAGTGTCCTCTGCTCTAAGCATCTGATCATGTTTTTCCTTTCCCCCAAAGGCCATGCTCAGGGTCGTTCAACCAAACTTGTGATCCCCATCAAGCACTCAAGTGCTGGCCACCTCCCTCCTGCCCTTGTGAGGCCCCGAGGCCATGCCTCCTCCCCTGAGCTCCAGGTGGGCCAGGTGGGCACAGGTGCAGTGGCCTTTTTCCATCCCTACCTGGTGGGTCCTCTGCTCTTGTTGTGCTTGCTGTCCCTTGATAGTTAGAGATGAGGTCGATCATTTTTTCGAATTTATTGGCCATTGGTTAGGGTCACCAGAGTTGGCAAATAAAAATACTAATATAAGGTTGCCTAAATTGTAAATTGCATAAACCTGAATAATATAATGTAAGATAATGTAAATTGCATAAGTTGAAATTTACATAAGCAACAGATAATGTTTTAGTATACTTATTATACTAAATATAATAACTTACTATAATAATTCTTTGTTGTTTGTCTGAAATTCAAATTTAACTGGGTGTCCAGTATTGTATCTGGCAAAACTACATTAGTTCTTTTCTTCCAGGAGTCATCTGTCAAGTATTTTTGCTAGTTTTTAAAATAGGAGTGGTAGTTTTTTTTTTCTTCTTCACCTCACAGACTGAATTGGGAAGAGCTTTTTTTTTTTTTAAAATACTAAGAATATCAGTCTGTTTTGCTATCATGTCTGGCAAATGCCTTTCATTATGAAAAAATACTAGTTTCAATCTAAATTTTACGCCTTTGTGTAACCCACCTGTCATTATGGTTTCTCTCTTTCGTGTCAGGATGAGAAAGGTCTCTTCCTCCTACGTTTATAGAAATTAGGGTGCATAAGTTTCTAAAGGCTGTTAGAAATGCAATACATGGGTCATCCATCGATTTAATGTTTGATATGCATTTGTATGGGAAATGGGCTTCCCTGGTGGAACTTCTTAAGCAGCCCCCATGGAAGGAGCACTTGTCCTGTATTTCAGAAATCCCCAATAACATTTAGAAAGAAGATATGTCAACCAGAAATATTCTGTCAAGGTTATTACTTGGGGGAAGTTTATATAGAAAGTGTTACTTTGAGTAAGCGGGCTTTCTTGGAAATGACGCTAAGACTTTGGCAAAGACTCTGTGTTTCATCTCTGAGTCTTTTCCATTCATTAAGAAAACTTCCAAATATACAAAAGTAAAGACCAGTATAGTGAATTCCAATGAACAACTCCTGGCCAAACTTGATTTTTTCACCTGTCCCTCTAGTCCTTTGATCATATTATTTTGTACCAAGTTCAGACATTATATCTTATTATCCATAAATATTTTCATATATCTCTAAAGATAAAGACTCATTAAAAAGCACCTAACCACAAAACCACATCACAACCAAAGAATATTAACAATAATCCCTTAATATAATAGAATTCAATCAACATTCAAATCTCCTTGATTATGTCTCAGATCATGATCCAGTTAAGGTCCACATCATGCCTTCTCTCTTAATCCTCTTTTAATCTACCAGTTTCCTCTCCATCTCCTTTACACTTTGTAATTTATTTGTTGAATAAACAGGTTTTTCTAGGGTTTTTCATGCTAGCTTTTTTGGGATTATATTCCCATAGAGCTGTGTAACATATTCCTCTATCTTTTATATTTCCTGGAAAATGATAGTTAGACCCAGAGGCTTGATCAGATGTGGATCTGATATTTTTTTCCAGTAAGTATATTTCATGGGTGTGCTTCTATCAGGAGGCACGTGCCATCAAGGAATGTTAGTGCAGTGGTGGCCATTTGGGGACCCACTGATTTGATAGGCATCACCACTGATTTTTAAACAAGTAGCAAGTGATACTGAAATGCACTTCTACTTTTTGTGTGGCGGGACCATCTTTCTTGTCTCTGAGTTGGCATGGAGGGCCACAGAGGAAGCGGCTGTTTTCCCTTCTGGGCAGTGGCCTCCCAATGGCCGAGACTGCATGTGACCCCAGCGCTGTGAGAGAAACTCTGCCTGATTTCTTGGTTGGTGGCCTGGGAAGGGAGTTTCCTTGGTTTCTGGTGGAAGTGGTAAGAGCACAAGGGAGCTGGTTTTACTCTCTGGTGCTAATCCCTAGACCTTTGAAGTGTGACTGTAGATCAGCTTTGGGTGTGATCTTTGGTACCGTGTATATCAGTTGGGAATTTATCTTATCAAAACAGATACCATGTTTTGAACTGGCTTATCCAATGAAGGGGATTCATTGGCTCAAGTAATAGAAGGTACAGAAAGCAGATTTCAAGACTGGTTTGATTCAGCAGCTTAACGGTGTCATCAAAAACTCAGTGCATTCATGTTCTCCCCTCTGCCTTTTTGTGGTGACTGTTTAACCCAAAGCCTAGCTTTTCCTGGTGGCAGGATTGCTGCAGTGGTTCCATGTTTCATATCTAAACATCACACTTTCCAGGGCAGGGAAGAGAGACTTGGCCTCCAGACACACTTTCCTGGGTACTCTCTGATAACTTTGGCTTTTAGATTATTGATCTAAATGGAATCAAATGCCCACTCTTGGTGGCTCAGACGGTAAAGCGTCTGTCTACAATGCCAGAGACCCGGATTCGATCTCTGGGTTGGGAAGATCTCCTGGAGAAGGAAATGGCAACCCACTCCAGTACTATTGCCTGGAAAATCCCATGGACAGAGGAGCCTGGTAGGTTACAGTCCATGGGGTCGCAAAGAGTCGAACACGACTGAGCGACTTCACTTTCACTTTGGCTAGGAAGGTGCCATGCTGTGAGTGATGTAGGCCTGGATTCCTTAGACCATCCCTGTGCAGCGAGGGATGGGGGATACCCATTTCTGGCGCAGAGGTTCAGGTTATTTTTCCTCCTTCCTCCTGACCACATGGCTGTGTAAGGTGGGAGGGTAGAAAGGATATTGGGGCAACAAGCACAATATCATCTGGGGATTTGTAGCCCAGCAGAGTGGTGGGCGGTATGTAGGGTGGGAAGTCTGAGGACATTCCTAGTCAGAGCCCAGAGAGGGTGATCTCCTGTTGGTGTGTGACCAACTCCTTTACCATCACAGGAGAATAAATGACCTCCAAGCTGACATTCCCAGGTGAGGAGCTGATAGGAAAAAGGGAATGTAGGGAAAGTTTGGACGCTTTCAGAGTAGAGTAGACCACACGAAGATGATCCCCGAGGGCCCCCAACATGAAGAGAATGTGACATCATAGGCCCACAGATGGAAGGAACATCAGAGGTGCCTTCATTTCCTCTGTGAGTTAGCCATGTGGACTGTCTGGAGTGCACACAGCTAACCCTTGGCAGAGCTGGAGCCAGAACCCAGAAATCCATCTCCATTGCTCTGTCCCTGACTTTTCCATTCAAAGATATCCTGGAGAACTTAGGAAAGTGTCAAAAGTCTGGCCAAGGGGAGGAAATAGCCTGAATTTTAGGAGAGGATTACATTTCTGAGTTGCCTTTGGCCAGTTCACCAGCATAAAGTGGTTGGAACATGTGGCCACAAACTCAGGACATGCAGAGTCTTCAACCATCCTCGTTATTATACCTTCCATTTCCTAGGGTTCTGGTTTCTTAGCCCCTGAAAGACATGGATTTCTGGTTTCTGCAAATTCTGATGGTTTCAGTTAAATGAGCAGCAGAGCAAATAGAACAAGGCGCCAGTGATAGATGCAGTTTGAAGTAAAGGTAGATCTGGTCTAAGACTCTTCATGCTTGTCGGTAGCAATGCAGTCAGAGCACATCTGTCCAAGTTAAATGGCAAAGAGTACAGAGCACAGAGGGTGTGTTTTTTGGTTGGCACAGTGTTTTCCTGGGAGACCTTTTAAAATCAATACTCAATTTGAGGGTTGAAGTGGAAACCCTTTGTGTTTGTTGAAAAGCATCTGAAAGTGTCCACAGCTCTCCTTCTGTGGATGCTTCGTATCTCTTGGGGCAGGTTCACAGCTACACTGGCCCCACGTAGCCTAAAGTCAGGAGCTGCCCAGAGGATAAGATGCATCATTTCCATCCTTCTCTCCTCTCCTTTGCCCTGAGGACCAAGTGCCCTCTCCTGATGGTGTGTTATTGTATTTTCTTCTCCCATCAAGGGAGAGGCTTAGAAAAAGACCAGGCCCAAATCTGTTGTGGATTCCCAGTTTGTACCTTTTCTTTCCTTAAAGCTGCATTTACCTTGAGAATGAAATACATGCCCCGTCTCACTGCTGAGCAACAGAAGCCTGAGCCCTTACCATTCGAGCTTTTTTGCCCATCCAGAAAGTAGTGTAATGTAGTGGTTGGGGGTCTAAAGAGGCCTAATATTAAGCCCTGGCTTTACGGCTTTCTAGCTGTGTGTCCTTTGGCAAAGTAGCTAACCTCTAAGCTTCAGCTTCCTCGTCTGTAACTTGAAGATATTACGTATCTCATTGGGTCATTGTGGAGCTTAAATGAAGTAATGGCAGGTTGCTCAGTAAATATTCAGTTCAGTTCAGTTCAGTTGCTGTCATGTCCCACTCTTTGCGACCCCATGAATCACAGCACACCAGGCCTCCCTGTCCATCACCAACTCTCGGAGTTCACCCAAATTCATGTCCATCGAGTTGGGCATGCCATCCAGCCATCTCATTCTCTGTCGTCCCCTTCTCCTCCTGCCCCCAACCCCTCCCAGCATCAGGGTCTTTTCCAATGAGTCAACTCTTCGCATGAGGTGGCCAAAGTATTGCAGTTTCAGCTTCAGTGTCAGTCCTTCCAAAGAACACCCATTACTGATCTCCTTTAGGATGGACTGGTTAGATCTCCTTGCAGTCCAAGGGACTCTCAAGAGTCTTCTCCAACACCACAGTTCAAAAGCATCAATTCTTCGGCACTCAGCTTCTTCACAGTCCAACTCTCACATCCATACATGACCACTGGAAAAACCATAGCCTTGACTAGACGGACCTTTGTTGGAAAATAATATCACTGCTTTTGAATATGCTATCTAGGTTGGTCATAGCTTTCCTTCCAAGGAGTAAGTGTCTTTTAATTTCATGGCTGCAGTCACCATCTGCAGTGATTTTGGAGCCCAAAAAAATAAAGTCTGACACTGTTTCCACTGTTTCCCCATCTATTTGCCATGAAGTGATGGGACCAGATGCCATGATCTTCGTTTTCTGAATGTTGAGGTTTAAGTCAACTTTTTCACTCTCCTCTTTCACTTTCATCAACAGGCTTTTTAGTTCCTCTTCACTTTCTGCCATAAGGGTGGTGTCATCTGCATATGTGAGGTTATTGATATTTCTCCTGGCAATCTTGATTCCAGCTTGTGCTTTTTCCAGCCCAGCGTTTCTCATGATGTACTCTGCATATAAGTTAAATAAGCAGGCTGACAATATATAGCCTTGATGTACTCCTTTTCCTATTTGGAACCAGTCTGTTGTTCCATGTCCAGTTCTAACTGTTGCTTCCTGACCTGCATATAGGTTTCTCAAGAGGCAGGTCAAGTGGTCTGGTATTCCCATCTCTTTCAGAATTTTCCACAGTTTATTGTGATCCACACAGTCAAAGGCTTTGGCATTACCTACTCAGAAAAAGAACAGATGTAACAAGAAAAGATGATTCATATGAGAACCCAGTATTTTTTTTTTTCCTATAGTTTTCCCCTCTGGAATTAAAGCTAAAAAGCTCATCAGTATATATGGAAGAGCTCTCTCATCTGTGGTTCTATTTCCTTTGTTTAAAACAAAGTTAGTTTTGTGTGCAATAAATCAAATATCCCCATCCCCCATTCCTTTTGCAATTCAGTGTAGGTCAGGAGAAGCCCCTCATGGAAATGGGTGGAGGAGGGAAGATGCTCTTTGGTGAGATCTTCCTCCGTGTGCCACGTGGCTATGTCTGCTCTGAGGGACTGTACCCTCTCTCCTTCCTGAAGTCTTCTTTCATTTTCTCTTCCTGGCATGGTAGGTTGTTGGTAAGAGGTAACCAGAAGACCCTGCTGATGTGCCCTCCTTATTTCTGAGCTACGGGTCAGGCTGGTGACTGCTCAGTACATGTCCAGATCTGGTCTCCAGGCAAAGTCTGTGGAGCCAGAGGAGCAGCGCCTGGTTTTGCCCGGCCGCCTCCTTCTCTCACTGGATGCTGAGTGTTCCCTTATCTGGAATTGGAAAGCCAGTCCCAGTAAGCCTGTGGGTGGGCCTGCACCTGATCTCCAGGCTGCTTTTAGAGCATTTCAGAAACAAAAATCCTTGCTGTTAGTATGATTTCCTGGAGGGCTATTTCCAGATAGGACGGCTTGTGCCAACCATACCCACTTTTTTTTCTCCATGATGGCTCAGCAGTAAAGAATCCACCGCAGCGCAGGAGCCGCAGGAGACTCAGATTTGATCCCTGGGTCGGGAAGATCCCCTGGAGGAGGAAATGGCAACCCACTCCAGTACTCTTGCCTGAAAAATCCTGTGGACAGAGGACCCCGGCGGGCTTACAGTCCAAAGAGTTGCAAAAAGTTGGACACCGCTGAGCAACTGAGCACAAAGACTTTTATTTGGTGTATTTAGACCATTGACGTTTAAAGTGACTAGTGGTGCTGTTGAATTAATATCTCCCATATTTGCCAGTTTTCTATTTGTTCTTCATGTTCTTTGTTCCTATTTTTTTTGCCTACCACTCTTTTTTTGGTGTTGTGTTTTTAATTGAGTGTTTTACATGATTTAATTTTCCCTCCTTTCTTAGCATATCCACTGTACTTTATTTAAAACTTTTTTTTGTGGGTTTCTCCAAATTTGCAATATACATTTACAACTAATTCAAGTCCACTTTCATATAACTCTATACTACTTCTTGGGTGGTGCAAGTACCTTATAATAACAAAATTTTCCAAATTCCTTCCTTCTGTTCCTTGTATCACTCATTTCAGTTAAACATAAGTTATCGTCATTGAGTATATTGGTGCGATTATTGTTTTGAACAAACTGTTATCTGTTAGATCAAATAAGAATAAGAAATGTGAAAGTTTTGATTACTTCTTTAATGCTGTTCCTTTCCTTATGTAGATCCAAGTTCCTGAGTTACATACTTTTCTTTCCTTCTGAAAATCTTTTAATATTTCTTATAAGGCAACAAATTCCCTTAGTTTTTGTCTGAGAAAATCTTTATTTCTCCTTCACTTTCTCCAAGTTTGCAGGATAAAGACTTCAAGGTTGATGAGTTTTTATTTTTCTTAACACTTTTTTTCATTGTCTTCTCATTTGGATGGTTTCTGAGGAGAACCCCAATGTAATAGTTATCTTTGCTTTCTTATAGATGAGGGGTTTGTTTCCTCTGACTTTTGAAAAGCATTTCTTTCTTTATCTTGCTTGTGATTTGAATATAAAATGCTTAGGTGTAATCTTTTGGAATTTTATCTTTTCTGGTGTTCTCTGAGCTTCCTAGGCCCGTGGGTTTGGTGTCTGACATTTACTGGGCGGGGGAAATTCTCAGTCATCATTTCTTCAAATATTTCTTCTATTCCATTTCTCTTTGTTCTCATTCTGATATTACTATTACATGCATGTTACACGCCTTTTGTAGTTGTCCAATAATTCTTGGTTATTATATTCTGTTTTGTTTTAGTCTTTTTTCTTTGGTTTTCAATTTTCTATTTGAAAAATATCTGTTGCTGTATCCTCAGGCTCAGGGATTCTTTCCTCAGCTTTGTCCAGTCCACGAATAATCCCATCAAAAGCATTCTTACTTCTGTAACAGTGTTTATCTCTCGCATTTCTTTGGGATTCTTTCTTAGAAGTTCCCTCTCTCTCCTTACATGACCCATTCTTGCATGTTGTTTGTGTCTTCCATTGGAGCCCTTCGCATACTAATCATAGTTTTTTAAAAGTTCTTGATCTGGTATGTCTCTGCCATATTTGAGTCTGACTCCAGTGGTTGCTCTAATTCTTCAAATTATGTGTGTTTTTTTTTTTTTTTGCATTTTAGTAAGCCTCGTAATTTTTAATTGAAAGTCAGACATGATATCCTGGGTAAAAGTTACTGCAAATAAATAGACGTTTAGTGGTGTGGTGGGAAGTTGTAGGGGCAGGAGGTGCTTTGTAGGCCTGTGATTAGGGTCAGTCTTTGAGTGGACTTGGGCCTCTGCACGGGGAACCCCCAAGTGTTCTCAGCCTTTTCCTCTCCTTAGGTGGGACAGGATGGCTGAAGGGGGCTGGAATGGGGTATTTCTCTTCCCCCAGGTCAGTTAAGCTCTGATAAAACCCTAATAAGTTAGACCCAGGTAAAACAGTTTCTCTTGAGAGTGGGCATTATTTTTTAGCGTGAACAAAATGTTCTGGTTATTTCAAAAAGGCTGATTTTCCCTCTCTGTGCTGGAAGCATGGAGGGATTCCTCTCTGATAGTTGTTGTGAGACCCTGGTACATGTTCTTGCCTATCTCCAGCACCCAAGGGCGTTGTGTCAACTGTGGAAAACCTGCTAATCAGGTATTCCTCAGAGCTAGAGCAAGTCAGCTGTGCATCACAGGGTAGATTGCTTGTCCATCCCTGTCTTAACCGAGGTTGATTGGGCTCATGACCATAAAATCACAAAAGTCTGGCCCGGTTCATGGACCCTTAAGTCATGCCAGCTCTGAGGAGCTGAGACCCAGCAGATAGGAATCTTGCTACATCCTGTATTTCTTAAAGTAGAGTCTGTAGCTCACCTCAGATGCTGCATGGTCCAGGAATCTGTATTTCTGAAAAGTGCCTCAGATGATTCTCATGCTTACTCTAGCTTGAGGCTTCTTTAGGCTAAAACTGTAGAAAGAAATATCAGACAGGGACTGGAACCCATGACCTATGCAACCTGTGACTTAAAAAACATGTGTGCTGTACCTGGTCACTCAGTCGTGTCCGACTCTTTGCGATGCTATGGCCTGCAGCCTGCCAGGCTTCTCTGTCCGTGGGGATTCTCCAGGCAACAATACTGGAATGGGTCGCCATGTCCTCCTCCAGGGGATCTTCCCAACCCAGAGGTTGAACCCAGGTCTCCTGCATTGCAGGCAGATTCTTTATTGACTGAGCCACCAGGGAAGCCAAAAGAACATAAACAAATGCAAATTCCATTTGCTTTTTTTTAAAAAAAATATTTAGTTACACTGAGTCTTAATTCAGCACGTGGGGTCTTTGTTGCGTCATGTGGACCCTCTGCTGTGCTGCCTGGCCTCTCTAGTTGTGGTGCGCAGGCTCAGGGGCTGTGCCACACGGGCTTCAGAGTATGAGGGCTTAGTTGCTCCAAGGCATATGGGATCTTAGTTCCCTAACCAGGGATTGAACTCATGTTCCATGCATTGCAAGGCAGATTTTTAACCACTGGACTACCAGGGAATTCCTCTATTTGCTTTTGCTGATACTTACATATATTTAGGGCTTCCCTGATAGTTCAGTTGGTTAAGAATCAGCCTGCAATGCAGGAGACCTTGGTTTGATTCCTGGGTTGCAAACATCCCCTGGAGAAGGGAAAGGCTACCCACTCCAGTATTCTGGCCTGGAGAATTCCATGGACATGGGGTTGCAAAGAGTCAGACACAACTTTCATTTTCACTTACATATATTAAGACAAGCTCCCTGGAAAGAAGTGAGCTTCTTGAAGTCTCTGGCCTCTGCTCTTCCAAGTTTTATGTTCATGTTTGAGGGTAGAGGAACATCTTGTTTTGGGATGGGAGCCATTCCTGTACTGGCATGAAACTGAGGATCTTAGCTGGGTAGCAGTTTTAAAAGGGTGGTGTCCAATTCTGTAGAAGACAAGTCTTAAGGGCCATGTGCAACTGCTATACCATGTGGTAAAATTTAAAACAAAGATTTCTTTTTCCAGCTCTTTATCCCATACTCAGGGAATGTCCATGAAGATGAAAAGATGAGAGCTCCAATGTAGATTAGTATAGCAGACTCCAAGAGGTTCCAAAGAGACGGACTGGTTGGGTTTCTCTATGACCATCTTTACTTCCTGGACCTGGGAGCTTTGAATCTGAGCAACTCTGATTAGGGAGGGGCATCTTGATTCATTCTCTCATTCATTTATTCGAGTTGCCCCTTGATGGGTCCTTGGCAGGTAAGGAGAAAATTGTATTTGCTTCTGATCTGGAGTTAAAAGACAAAGCATTTTGCTTCCTACTGGGGAGAGCCATCTTTGGGAGCAATGTGACAAATGCCCTAGAAAGGACATCTTTTGCCAGACGGAAGCATTGTGCAAGTGCATCTCACTAGAGGCTTTGTCTGACGTCTTTGATTTTCAGATGCACAACAAATCCTTCAATGGTGCACATACTACCCCGCTGGGAAACTGGGACATTTCAGCTGGCAGAGTAGCATGATGTATTGGGAGAGAACTTTTCCTTGCATTCTGTGGGGACTCTGTCCTGTGACCTATTGAGAAGCCTATTGTAATAAACATCTGTGGTTTTGGTCTGCCTAATATCTATTCTCTCTTCCCTGGTGATAGAATCTCTGTCTTCTTTTTACTCTCAGTGCCCGTCATGGAAGTGCACTGATTCCTCCTCCTAGTTGCTTGCTACAGGTGTGACCTGGACTTGATCAATGAGTATGTGCTCTCTCTTGGGTCAGGGATGGTCATGAGACCCAACCTGGACCCATGAATTTGATTCTAAGGCCTAGGTACAACTCTTGGGGGTTGGAAGTTCTGGTTGCGCTGGGACACTGTGAGGATACAGGCCTAGACTGGTTGGTGGTCACTTGATCCTTATGAATGAACAGTTTGCTGGAGAATAAAGCCAACACAGAGCAAAGCAAAGCAGACAGAGGAAAGAGACAGGTTTCTGATAATAGGTTGTGAGCATCTGAATACAGCTATGCTTAAAGAGCCCCTGTTTTCTCCCATTTATATATGTCAGTAACTTCCTGTGATAGATAAAGCATGGCCACAGCTACTTTGTGGCTCCTTCCACAGGAGGTAGAGTCTATGTCCCTGCCTCTTGAATCTGGGCTGGCCTGTGACTTGCTTTGACTCATAGAATGTGTTGGGAGCAACTCTTTGTGAGGTCTGAAGACTAGGCCTCAAGGGGCCTTGTAGCTTCTGCCTTCACCCTATGGGACTTCTGCCCTGAAGCCACCAAGTAAGAAAGTCAGCCTAACCTGCTGGAGGATGAGTGGCCAAGCATAGGAGAACTGAAGTGCTCTAGCCAACTGCTGATACCAGTTGCCCACCTTGTCAGGGAGGGCCTGATAGCCTAATGGACCTTCCAGCCTAATAAGCAGCTGAATGCATCTGCACGAGTGAAACCATCAGAGGAAGCTCCCCATCAGCCCACAGAATCGTAAGTTGTTATTTTAAGCCACTAAATCTTGACGTTTTGTTCTACATCAATAATGACTCATACACTCCTTTTTTGGCTTAAGTCAGTTTGATGTCATTTGCTATCATTGCAAATGAGACTGATTTGCAATAGTTCTGATCAATGTAGTTATGTAATAAACTAAGCTTGACCAGAAATGGACCTTTGTGGAACTTCTTCCCACCTCTGCCATCAAGGTGGTGAAATCAGCTATCTACGTATAGATCTTCACTTGTTGGGTGTGTACATGAACTCACTTGTTGATGGAATCCATTTCTCACTCATGTTAGTGTAACTTACCTGAATGATAAGTCCCAGTGTCCTCAAAAGGCCCTTCCCTGGTGCCTCCGTTGGTCAAGAATCCACCTTCAATTCAGGATACTGTCTGCAGTGCAGGAGACCTGGGTTTGGTCCCTAGGTTGGGAAGATCCCCTGGAAAAGGACATACAGCCCACTCCAGTATTCTTGCCTGGGAAATCCCATGGATAGAGGAGCCTGGTGGGCTACAATCCATGGGGTCACAAGAATCAGATATGACTTAGCAATTAAACCACCACCACCACTGTCTTCAAAAGGGCTAATTTCTCTAGCACACACACCTGAGGGGAGACCACTCAACAACTCTTGGAGTTTTTCATGGAGCAAAGAAAAACCATTCCCACTGTGGCATTTCTGAATTTCTGACCCACAGAATCTGTGAGCATGGAAAAATTGTTGCTTTAAGTTGCTGAGCTTTAAAGGGTTATAGATTAAATGTTTGTATTCCCACCTCTGTTTGTATGTTGAAATCCTGACCCCTCAGTGTGATGGTATTGTATGGGGGCGTGTTTTGGGAGGTGATTAGGTCATGAGGGTGGAGCCCTCATGAATGGGATTAGTTCCCTGATAAAAGAGACCCAGTGAGCTCTCTTGCCCCTTTCCCCTGTGAGAACATAGTGAGAAGGTGCCATCTATGAAGTAGGAGTTGGGTCCTCACCAGACACAGAATATGCTGGTAAAGGCAGATCAGATCAGATCAGTCGCTCAGTCATGTCCGACTCCTTGCGACCCCATGAACCGCAGCACGCCAGGCCTCCCTGTCCATCACCAGCTCCCGGAGGTCACTCAGACTCGCATCCATCGAGTCAGTGATGCCATCCAGCCATCTCATCCTCTGTCGTCCCCTTCTCCTCCTGCCCTCAATCCCTCCCAGCATCAGAGTCTTCTCCAATGAGTCAACTCTTCGCATGAGGTGGCCAAAATACTGGAGTTTCAGCTTTAGCATCATTCCTTCTAAAGAAATTCCAGGATTGATCTCCTTCAGAATGGACTGGTTGGATCTTCTTGCAGTCCAAGGGACTCTCAAGAGTCTTCTCCAACACCACAGTTCAAAAGCATCAATTCTTCGGCGTTCAGCCTTCCTCACAGTCCAGCTCTCACATCCATACATGACCACAGGAAAGACCATAGCCTTGACTAGGCGAACCTTTGTTGGTAAAGTAATGTCTCTGCTTTTGAATATGCTATCTAGGTTGGTCATAACTTTCCTTCCAAGGAGCAAGCGTCTTTTAATTTCATGGCTGCAGTCACCATCTGCAGTGATTTTTGGAGCCCAGAAAAACAAAGTCTGACACTGTTTCCCCATCTATTTCCCATGCAGTGATGGGACCAGATGCCATGATCTTCGTTTTCTGAATGTTGAGCTTTAAGCCAACCTTTTCACTCTCCACTTTCACTTTCATCAAGAGGCTTTTTAGCCCCTCTTCACTTTCTGCCATAAGAGTGGTGTCATCTGCATATCTGAGGTTATTGATATTTCTCCCGGCAATCTTGATTCCAACTTGTGTTTCTTCCAGTCCAGCATTTCTCATGATGTACTCTGCATATAAGTTAAATAAACATGGTGACAATATGCAGCCTTGACGTACTCCTTTTCCTATTTGGAACCAGTCTGTTGTTCCATGACCAGTTCTAACTGTTGCTTCCTGACCTGCATACAGATTTCTTAAGAGGCAGATCAGGTGGTCTGGTATTCCCATCTCTTTCAGAATTTTCCACAGTTTATTGTGATCCACACAGTCAAAGGCTTTGGCATAGTCAATAAAGCAGAAATAGATGTTTTTCTGGAACTCTCTTGCTTTTTCTATGATCCAGCGGATGTTGGCAATTTGATCTCTGGTTCCTGGTAAAGGCAATGTGCCTCTAATTCAGTGACACTCAGTAAAAATGAGGCTGGATAAGACAGAAATGGAAGAGAAGAATTAAGAATGAACCTAAATAGAAAGTAGGAGAGTAAGATATGGCATAGACCTATGGCACACTCCATAGAAATGGTGCTGCGTTTTTGACATGAATATGTTCACAGTGAATTTAGAGTGGAAAAAAGGGAGGTCCAAACGTTATATATTGTATTCTGAACTCCCATTTTGTAAATGATAAATATACACAGAAAAAGAGTACACATTAAAATGTTAATAGTTTCCTCTGGGTGGTGGGGTTATGAAGATATTCATTTTTCTTGCGTAAAAGGAAGATGTGGTTCTTGTGTGTATAAGTACAATTAGTAAAAACGGAACCACCACTGAACCTGAATATCTGTTCATTGCAAATGTGAATGTTGAGCGGTAGGATAGAACAGATACCTACTGCAAGAAGGTAAGGCCTGGCTGTCACCTCTCCTGACATTTTGCCCTCTTGTATGAAACCATGTTGCACCTTCATGCTGGCTGCTGCCCAGAGGATGGTGGGAACTGGGACAGACTGGCCACAGGATGGGCTGTGTTTAAGTTCAGAAAAGGAAGGAACACTGCTAGACCCCCAAGAGTCTGCTAGCCAAACTAGGAGGGCCTGGGCCTCTGCAGCCTTTCTGCCCTCTGCCTCATCTGGCCTCCGTCCTGTTTTTTTTGAAAAATATGTATATCTTGGCTGCTTCTCTAGCTCTGATGGTGCCTTGGGTTCTGCTTGTAGTGTGCTGGCCTCCCGGTGCCCTGCGACATCCTTCCTGTGCATGTTGGAGGATGGAAAAGGACCGTTTTGGTCTATTGTGGTAACCTCCTCAGGTACAATTAGGAACGTGGGGTGCGCTGGCTTGAAACAGGGCAGGGGAGTGTTTTCATTCTCTTTCCTTCCCCCCTTTCCTGTTGATCTGAGGTGTTGGGGTGTCTGTATGTGTGTGTTTATTTGAAGCAGAATTTTATTTGGGAGAATTCAACTCTCCAGATCCCACTCCTCTTCCTGTGGGCTTCCCCGATAGCTCAGTTGGTAAAGAATCCGCCTGCAATGTAGGAGACCCTGGTTCGATTCCTGGGTCAGGAAGATCCGCCGAAGGGATAGGCTACCCACTCCAGTATTCTTGGGCTTCCCTTGTGGCTCAGCTGGTAAAGAATCTGCCTGCAATGAAGGAAACCTGGGTTCAGTCCCTAAGTTGGGAAGATCCCCTGGAGAAGGGAAAGGCTACCCACTCCAGTATTCTGGCCTGGAGAATTCCAGGGACTGTATAGCTCATGGGGTCGCAAAGAGTCAGACACGACTGAGCAACTTTCACTTTCACTTTCTTCTCTTCCTGTCTGTCCCCCAGCATTTTATACTCATCTCTGCCAGAGTCCTTGATGTTGATGGGTCGGTTTGTTCACTGTAATTTCTCTTTTTGCCCCACTAGACTGTGGGCTCCTTGAGGGCAGGAACCTCATTACTAACTACGTCAAAAGAACTCAGAAGACAAGATATCTGTCTTCAGTCTCTATATTTCTAGGTCCATATTGTATCAGATGCTGAATAACAACCTCTTGATAATGGTACCAACCAGCATTTCATCATAAGTGGGGGTGTTTCCTGCATCTCTGAGTCATACTACATGTTTACTGTATATGCTGTGTAATTTAACATGTGAATATGAGCTTATGATCTGAACAGGTGATAAACCCCATCCCATAGCAGGGATTGGCTTATGCCCTTCTCTATTTGTTGGAAACTTCTCTAAGCAAATACATGTCTCTGATGGACTTCATGTTGATTTTATAGACTGATACATTGAATTCTGACTTACAGAATTCTCCCTGCAGTGTCTAGATGGTGCAAAATTAGCCTGGGATGGGAGACAGCTTTCAGTTCAGAGGGTAACTGAATTGGGGTAACATGATTTCTGGCAAAGGCTTATGTAAAAGTTATTCAAAATTGTGACTGTATCTTTCATGAATGTTCAGTCTCTTATTTTTGCAAAGAGCTATTTTCTATTGGAAAACATTCTTGGGTTTTAAGCTAGGCTGTGTAAAAGGCTTCCAGAAAATGTCAGGGAATTTTCCAAGAGCACCCTAGGGAGTAGGAAGAGTTAAATACTTTAAAAAAAAATCTGTGTTCTGATGGACCTTGGCCATTTAACTTGTTTTTCATTGATTCTTGGGCCAGAAAGAATCCTACCTGGGCGTGAGTGAGGATGAGGGGAGCGAGAGACCAGAGGCTTATTGGTATAACACTCCCTACGAAGGGAACCCATGTGATTATTAGTCAAGGTGACACTTTGCTAATTATTAGAGAAATGCAAATCAAAACTACAATGAGGTCAGTCAGAATGGTCAACATTAAAAAGTCTATAAAAATAACGAATGCTGGAGAGGATATGGAGAAAAGGGAACCCTCCTACACTGTTGGTGGGAGTGTAAATTGGTGCAGCTACTATGGAAAACAATATGTACGTGTGTGTCCTCAGTCACTCAGCTGTGTCTGACTCTTTGAGACCCCATGGACTGTAGCCTGGCAGTCTCCTCTGTCTATGGGATTTCCTAGGTAAAAATTCTTCAGTGGGTTGCCATTTCCTCTTCCAGGGATCTTCCCAACTCAGGGATCGAACCTGTGTCTCCTGCATTGCCAAGCAGGATTCTTTACTGTCTGAGCCACCGGGGAGGAAGCCTGCCCTGCAAAGGGGGCCACCTATTATCCCCACTGGTAAATGAGCAAGCTGAGGTTTGAGAAGAGTGCTCAGGCACCTAGGAAGAGACTGGACATGAATCCCAAGTCTGTCTATCACCAAGTCCTTGTGTTTTCCAATGCACGATGCTGCCTTCACAGTCCGTGAGAGCAGACTCTGGGTTACCAAGCACAGGTGGGTGGAAAGAAACAGTTGGGAAGAAACCTTCCTGTGAAGGTTTTTACTGTAGTTCAAGCATGTAGGATGGAGTTTATGATGGCCAGGCAGGAGGCCTGAAGCTGGCAGAGTGACTCTGGCACCTTCTGCCCACAAGACAAGCTCTGTTTATTTCATGCCAGCTAATGTGGAGGCTGCCTTAAATGATTTATGTTAGAGGCATTTTTTTGTCAACAAAAGTACCCCTTTTGCAATAAGTCTTGGATACTCAGTTTTTAATAAACCAGGCTTAGTAGCTGCCTCAGGTCAAGAGAGACACATTGTGTTTATGCAGAGGAGGTGTCTAGTCGAGTGCGCCCCTGGTCGGAATCCCTCCTGAGGCTGATGGATTTTTCATGGCTTGAGTCTCACAAATTAACCTTGGACATGCAAATTTTTAGGGTACAGTGTCCTCTGGCAGGTCATCAGGGAAAACAGTTAGGAAGCCTGAAACTGGGGGACTCCGATGGGAGTGGGTCCGTTGTCTGTATTATTCCCAGGGGTTTTTCAAGGACTGAGACTGTTATGAGCTATAGATTTAACTGACACGTTGAACTGTATCCAGGCTCCATGTTACCCTGGGCAGATCCTCAAGTCCTGGGAGCTGGGCAGCTGCAAAGGCCAGTAACAGGGAGTCACCATGGAACTTGTTGCTAATGTTTATGCAGTGGCTTGTATGGAGCCACATACAATATGGCTATTGTTCTGCATTTCAGGGGTGCCAGTTAGTGACTGGTGTTAAAATGTATCCAGGATTTGGCAGAGAATCCTCTCTGCCTACCACTGTATTAGATTCTGGGGGTTTGTCCAGACAGTGTCTGGGGCTGGAGGCTGGGGATAGAATAGATTGGGGCAGACAGTGAGGCTGGGGCTAAGGGGGGCATCCCAGGAAGGCTGTGTAGCTCAGGTCTATTTTCCTGAAGGGCCTTCATTTACACTTTTTAAAAATTTGGCTTTTAATTTACATAGAGTAAATGAAACACTTCCTGGTGTGCAGTTCTGTGACTTCTGGCAAATGCACAGAGTTGTGTCCCCACCACAGCAAAGGTGCAGAGCAGTGCCATCACCTCCCCGACTCCGGGCCAGATTCTCTCACGTTGCTCCTTCTATCAACCTGGCCTAGTTTAGGCTCTGACAACTGCTGATCTGTTTTCTCTCTCTATAGTTCTGCCTATTCCAGAATATCCTATAAATGGGATGGTGTGGTCTTTTGAGTCTGGCGTCTTGCATGTATTATAGTGCTTTTGAGATTCATCCATGTTATTGCATGATCGATGGTTTGTTCTTGTTTATTGCTGAGTATATGTCACAGTTCGTTTATCCACTAATTACCTGAAGGATATTTGGTATTCTTCCAGTTTGGGGCTGTTATGAATAAAGCTGCTAGAAACATTCGTTTACAGGTTTTCATGTGAACATGAGTTTTCACTTCTAGGAGTAGGATTGATGGATCATAGGGTAAGTGTATGTGTAACTTTGTGAGAAGCAAACTTCTTTCCAGACTAACTGTACCATTTTGTATTCCTATCATTGATGTATGAGGTTTCTAGTTGCTCTCTGTCTCTGTCAGCATCTGGTATTGTCATGATTTTTACCTGTTTTGAGCATTCTAATAGGTACGTGGCCTTTCACCATGGTTTTAACTTGCATTTCTATTTAAATGTTCTGGGTATTGCTTTCAAATGAGGTTATAATTTTCAGAATTGAAAGAGGTAAATAGCAGTTCTAGTAAATTGTGTTTTGTATGGAAAAAAGTGTTGATTTGTCAAGTGTATATATTTAAAAGGTAATACAATTTTGGCAACCTTGTTTCAGTATGTCTTTATGTGTTCAGTCTTCAGTTCAGTCAGCATAGCAGCAGTGAGGCTTCTGCGCCCAGGATCGGCTCTGTCACTGCCTAGCTTTCCAGCTTACAGCGGCCTCCAAGGCCCCGTGGGATCCGCTGTCTGCTGCCTCTCTGAGCTGCCCTTCTGGTCCAGCTGCTCTGGCCTCCTGGCTTCTCCCTGAGTACTCCAGGTGCACTTCCTCCTCAGGGCCTTTGCACCTGCCATGCCCTGTGTGCAAAGGGTCTCCTCCCGGAAAACTGCCGGGCTAGCTCATTCACTTCCGTCTGCTCACATGTCACCTTCTCAGAGAATCTTCCCTGACCACCCTGTTGATAAGATCTGATATCCTTTGTCGGGCTTTGTTTTCCTCCCCAGCAACATTCATACCTGTTAGATTATACATTTACTTGTCTTCTAGCTGTGTTCTTCCATTGGAAGCAAAGCCCCATTGAGGGCAGTGACCCAGTGCCTAGAATGGTGCCTGAGATCTAGAATGTGCTGGCAGCAGGTGGAATGAATGAAGTCTCACGTCTCAGACTTAGTTCAACCGTGTTATCATAGGAAAGTGGCTGTCGGACTTTTTAAAAGCAAGATAATTCTTCCTCCAAAAATTTGGAAAGAACTTCGATCTGTAGGACAGATATTGGTGATACTCGATCAGTTTGAATTTATCAGATTTTTATGTTGTTTTTGTTATCTTTTTGTAAAGTGTTGAGAAAGTCTGGATATACTTTGCAGTAGCAGAATACCTTTGAGTTAAACTGACCCAGAGTTTGAAGGGAGGATAGTAAAATATATGTATTACAAAGTTGAGTTACTAGCGACATTTAACAGCTGTTTGTTCTCTCCCAACTACAACCCCCGCCCCCATCGGCAGGGAAGAAGTCTCCAGATTTATAGTGGTGTCTCAACTGCCAATAGCTGACTGTTACCATGATGTGATAAGTTACACGTTCACGGGTTCTTGTGCAATTGACCCAAACTCTTTGAAGAGAATGCTTGCTGAGTATAGGTGCCTGTGCATTCCACCTCGTGCACGTGTGCTGATGTGGTGACCTTGACTGGTTTTTAGAATTTCACATGAACAGACATGCACAGCCTGAATTAAAACAGAAAACAGAGACCTACATTTTCTTGGTCAGTGAATGACACATTTAAGAAACATTTCAGTATCGCACAGGGATGACCTGGGAAAAGCCCTGTTAGGAGTGTTGTGCAAAAGCCTTGGGGGGAACGTGAGACTGTGTGTTTGCAGTCTTCTGTATGTTAACAGTTGGACTATAACATATCAGCTTGTTTAAAGGATAGTTTAACACAGTTAGACTCATGACTTGTTCTCTTTCTTCACCCTCTTTTTTGAAACAGCAAATGTTTTTTCTCTGGTTTATACTTGAACAAAATCTACTGAGCAAAGTGCAGTAGGCCAATGAATTTGATGTCTTTTCCAAAGGGCTGTTAGGGACGATTCTGAAGTCTGGGAACATAGTGGATGCTCAATTAGTGAACGTTAGATGTTGAATGAACACAACGGAAGTCAGAAGGGAGGGCAACATCAGCTGCTGCTGCTGCTAAGTCACTTCAGTCATGTCCGACTCTGTGTGACCCCATAGACAGCAGCCCACCAGGCTCCTCCATCCCAGGGATTCTCCAGGCAAGAACACTGGAGTGGGTTGCCATTTCCTTCTCCAGGCAACATGCAGAGTCCTCTATTTAAAAGACAAAACCTTGCCTCACCTCCCTTCCTGCTGCTGCTGCTTGGGGGTCCACACACTTGGTTTGGAGCAGTACTGACTTAGGGTTATTTTTATAGAAGTGAATAGAATGAATCTTTTTTCTCATGGGGCTGGCTTCCCGTTGGGAAGCGCTGTTATTGCCTCATACAGCCAGGTCAGGCCCATGGAAAGAGCTGGACTAGGCAACCCTATTCTGGCCTAGAGTGGGTGTTCAGAAACCCGTGTGTTCCCAAAGGCTGAAGAATGACACCCAGGCCCCTGGTAGGCCCTCCCAGCCCCTTCCATGCAATTTGGACCCTGCCTCCCAGTCTTCCATGTCCCTTGTCCAGCTTGTGTTCCAGCCAGCAGAGAAGTTCCCCACACATACCCTGAATGCTTTGCTTCCTGTACTTTAAAAATTGTAATGATGATTATTTCAATCACAGCAAGTATTACTACTAACATTTCCTGAGACCTGGAAGATGCCAGGCACATGCACCATCCTCACAGACCAGTGATGGACATACAGAGGAAACTGGGATATTAAACTTAACCTAAACCCAAGGTCACTTGGCTTGTGAGTGTGAAACTGGGTTCAAGCCCTTATGGCGACTTCAGATCTCATGCTCCCAACCCACCATTGTCAATGCAGTCGGGATGGATGGACCTAAGACCTGCAGGGACCCTGTCTTCACTCCCTCTCCTGACTTCAAGGAAATCAAGGTAGGTTTTTCAAAAAGTGCGGTTTTATTTTACAATTATTCAGCATAAATTTGGAGGATTAGCCAATACCAGAATTAACATATTAATTATGTTAATATGTTAACATTAGCATCTGGACTTAGTTATCTATTGACAAATAACCCCCACACACAGACACACACACACACACACACAAACACACACACACACTCTCTCTCTCCTGGATTGGAGGTAAGGGGCACACATCATACCTTAAGACCAGAGAGGGCACCTGCCATGCCCACCATCTCCTGGGAGGTGTGGGTAGTCTTCATCTCTCCCGAGTGGCTGCCAAGGCTGTGACTGTGGAATGGATTCAGTTTGAGGGATCTAATCAGAGTGAGGCCCAGAGCCCTTATATTCTGCCGTGGGAAGCTCCTTCCGTGACTGGTTTCTTTAGGGCTTTGCTGTGATTGACTCTTTGTGAAGGAATGAACCCTAATGTGCTGATTGTAGATAGGATCAGTGCTCAGGCCAGCTCTGTCCTTGCTCACCTACCTGGCTGTAGGTTTTACTGGTATGCAATTTAGGCAGGTGCAGACGAGAAGGAGGGGGCCTTCACCAGGAGCAGGCAGCCCCTGTGTTATTGATTGGCAGCTGTGGCCAGAACTAGGACTTGGAGCTGTGATTCAGATGCTCGTGCATCACAGCCCATTCCTGCCATATTCAAACTATTGGCTACACCCCAAATGCCAATTGGCTCCACCCCAAATGCCATTACTCCGTCCTCCCAACTGTATCCTAACATGCATCCAACTCATTTGCTTCTGCTCTGTGCTGGACTCAGCCCCACCAGGTGTCAATGCAATAGTGATAGCTCAGCAGACATCACTGCTGCCGTCAGTCATGGCGTGGGTAGCTGGTCAGGGAGGCCATAAAATAATCACAGAAAGAGAATGCAGCTTCCACGTGGTGAGAGGTGGGAGAAGAGCTGCTTGGCCTAGGGCTTTGACTCTTTTTGAAGGATCAGAGGGGCCGGAGGGTTTGCCTGAAGATGTGCTGCTCCAGGTGAGGTCTGGACGGGGAGGAAGCCTCACTCAGTGAGGAGTGGGAGATGGGGATTGCTCCAGGCCAAGGGTTCAGCACAGGGAAAGGCTTGGTGGCTGGAGGTGGCTGTTGAAATTCCATGGGCCCTTTAAGCCAGTCACCAGTCACCTTGCAAATGGGGAGCCCTGTTCTGTGCCTTTTTAGCACTGGGTTCCTTAGGGTGTTCGACACACCCTGGGCCCTCTGAGACAATTCCAAGGGGCTGAGGGCCCACACTTGGCTGCCAGGAATGGCCACGAGCTACCCCCTCTCACACCGACTTCCTGCCTTGGGGCTGGCCAGGTGCCTCCTAAGCTCTGCCTCTGCCTGAGTCACAGCCTGGGGAGCCCAGGGACAGGGAGGGGAGTGAGCTGGACTCTGCAGTCCCCAGCTTCACAGGCTTCAGGCTTGATCACTCCATCGCGGGCAAGATCTTGCCAGCTGGGGGAGAGATGGAGAAGCAAGATCAGCCCTGCACATCTCATGCAGTGTTGCCTGGACCTTTCTGGGCCATGAGGCTCACAGTGCCCCTGGTTTTCCATTTCCACGTACTGCAAAATTGAAAGTGATGAGTTCTTCACTGTTTTGGGCCAAGTTTCCCAGGAGAGCAGAAGGAGATATCAATTCATTGAGCAAATATTTATTGCACACCCCCCGATGTGTCATGTACTGAGCCTCTGGGCTCTGGTTCTTGGAGCCTTCAAGGTGAAATGGCTTCGTTTCCTGTCCTTTGGGGCTCCCAGCCTGGTGCCATTGCTAATCCCCTCCCCCTCTCTGGATTGGTCTGCGAGGTGGGTGAATGAAACCCCATATCTGTGCAGGGCTTTGTATCCTGGGGACGGAGACAGCTGACATAAACCCCAGGAGAATCTTATTAGTTTTCTCCTGCCAGCAGATGAGCATTCCCCAGGGCTGAGCTGGGGCCCTAACTTGGGTGGTCCAGCTACATCGTCCAGCTGGAGAATGAACTGATGCTTCTCATGTTGTGTTTTTTTTTTTTTTTTTTTTTTTTCCCTTTTATAAAATGCTCAGTCAGTCTTGAAGCCTCCCGGACATTGTGGTGGCAACCAGAAATATCAGTGTGGGCAGCAGGGTGAGGAAAGATGGGGGCCAAGGGAAGAAGGCCCCCTTTTTTTCCCCTGGACCCCTGGTCAGTTTGGCTGGTGGTGGTCATGGGATGCCCCACTGGGCATACAGCTCCTCCGTGCCACACTACCTCTGTCTGCAGACCCAGTGCTCTGTTGCAAAATCAGGCAGTGCCCAGCGCAGAGCCACTCGGCTGGCTACTCCATAGCTCACTGAAGATCAGCTCAGATGTCATGATGCAGAGTGCAGCCTTCCAGATGGGACTGCCTGGGCATGGGCTGTGCTGTCCTGGGCAAGTAATGCCCTTTCTTGTTGGTAAGATATAAGTGCAAATACCACAAGCTGTACAGATAGATTGAAGAACACGCTTAATGTCCTTCACAGGTGCCTGGCATCAAGTCAGCGAACTTGAGAATCAGAGGCGGATGCTTGTTTCACTCTTCCCATCTTGCTTCAGGTGGTCAAGGTTCTGTGCCTCTCTGTGTGCTCACGTGTAGTATGTGCTGCTTTTGGAGATGCTGGAATGGGCCCTGGGGTTAGCTGAGCCCTTGCTGCTTTGTGGAGGAAGTCACAGCTCAGGTTGACCGTCTGCTGTTGCCCTGGACCCTTGCTATTGGACATAATGTGTTCTCCACATCCTCGATGCTCAAAGTGTGGTCCCCCAGCCAGCATCCATGGCGTCGCCTAGAAGCTTATCAGAAATGCAGCATCCCACGCCCCCTCCAGACCCACTGATGTCATGTTTATTAGATCGCAGGTGATGCATGTACCTTAAAGTTTGAGAAGCACTGCTTGACACTGTTTTAGCTCATGGGCATAGAGGCCTTACTCTGTTTTTGGTGTGTGGAGGAGAGGCTACCTCTGGAAAGAGGAGGGGAGCAGAACGAGCAGATGAGATAACTGAAAAGCAATAGAACTTGACCTGTGGCTTTCTGCATCCCAGCAGTTGTCATATGGAACCTCCCTCACCTGCTGACGCCTTCCTCCCCTGGGTGAGCTCCAGGGGCAGGGTCTCCGTGGTGTCTTTACACCCTCCATGCCGGCTCACTGCCTCACTGGAGGACTCACGTCTGAGTGAACATAGCAAATCTATTTCCATGGACATGTGAGTTTCCTCTTCTTGGTCCTGAAACCAAGGTGCAGATGGGGGTGTGGTGGAAGTGTGGGGTGACTTGGTGTAGACTAGAATGAGTTTCCTCTTCTTGGTCCTGAAACCAAGGTGCAGATGGGGGTGTGGTGGAAGTGCGGGGTGACCTGGTGTAGACTAGAAGGAGCAAGAGACTTGCTGGCCTTCCTTTGCTCATGCTGGGTTTTCCTTCTTGGTCTCCGTGGCACCTCCTCCTATTCTGCCCCTTTTCAGTGTGGGGTTGAGCCGTACCTTGGTCCTGGACGCTCTGTTTTTCTCTTGATTGTCTCCTCGTATCCCATGACTTTAAATCTGTGCCCTGGTTACTCTGACATTTGCATCTCTAGCCCTCACTCCAACCTCCTATGCTAGCTGCCTAGGGGACATCTTCATTTAGGTCCTGTCTTACTTGTGTTCCCTGGTGCAGACAGAGCCTGAGACAGGGGTTCTGGTGCAGGGTTTATGGAGAGGATGCTCTCTGGGGAAAGGGAATGAGGGAGACGGGGTAGGGCAGGGAAGAGGCCTGGCAAGGATGTGGTCCCACTTGCTTCTGTGTGGAATCTGAGAAAGTGAAACTCACAGAAACAGTGGAATGGTGTGGGGTTGGGGTCAGGTGGGGGACATGGGGAGATACTGATCAAAGGGTACACACTTCCAGTTATAGGAGGGATAAATTCTCGGGAACTAATGTGCAGTTTGGGGACTATAGTTAACAATAATGTATTGCATAATTGGAAGTTGCTGAGAGAGTAGATCTTAAGTGTTTCTCACCACCCAAGGGGTAACTTTATGTGGTGATAAATGTGTTAATTAGCCTGATTGTAGTATTCATTTTACAATATTTATTTTTCCAAAACATTATGTTGTATACCTTGAATATATACAAGCTTTGTCCATCATACTTTAATAAAGCTGGGGAAAAAATAATATGCTGCCAGGAAATGTCTGTCCTGGGCCTGATATACTGGATGGGGTTGGGGGAATAGGCATGTACTTGGTGTCCCTGGGTAGAGCTTCATCAAGGCAGGTCTGGAAAGAAGGTGTGCAGTACTTTGAGCAATTAGGGGATGGATGCACTAGCTTGAGAGGGATTCTACTACTGATGTCCAGTAAGCACCTATGGCTTTGTTGTTCAGTTGCTGAGTCATGTCCCACTCTTTACTACCCTATGGCCTGAAGCACGCCAGGCTTCCCTGTCCTTCACCATCTCCTGGAGTTTGCTCAAACTCATATCCATTGAGTCGGTGATGCCACCCAGCCATCTCATCCTCTGTCGTCCCCTTCTCCTCCTGCCCTCAATCTTTCCCAGCATGAGGGTCTTTTCCAATGAGTCGGCTCTTCAAATCAGGTGGCCAAAGTATTGGAGATTCAGCTTCAGCATCAGTCCTTCCAATAAATTTCAGGGTTGATTTCCTTTAGGATTGACTGGTTTGATCTCCTTGCAGTCCAAGGGACTCTCAAGAGTCTTCTCCAACACCATAGTTCGATCTTCCCTCGCAAACTTGTCCTCCTCAGACTGTTCCTATGTTAGTTCCACCATTCACTCACTCATTTGTTCAAGCTAGAAATCTAGGGATCACTCTTAATCCTGTTTTTTTTTTTTTTTTTTTTTTTAACCACCCATCTGTTCTGTCAGCAAATCCTGTTGCATCTACATTCCAGCTTCAAAGACTTCTCACTATCCTGCTCTAAACTGATACCACCCCCCACCCCAGCTCTTGGCCCTGGAGAGCCTCATAACCTCACTATTGATCCCCTTGCTTCTGATCTTTCTTCACATAGCAGCTGGGGTGAATATTTTTTGACTTTATTTTTTAGGTTTTTAGCAAAATTAAAAAGAGGTTATGGAGATTTCCTATATGTCCCCTGCCCTGACATGTGCACAGCCCCCCTCTCCCCCCCATTATCAGCATCCCCCACTAGAGTGGTATATTTATTACAATTGATGAACTGACATTGATGTATCTGTATTATCCAAATATATAAGAGTTTATATAAGGGTTCACTCTTGGTGTACATTCTGTGGGTTTGGACAAATGTCTAGTGGCATATACTTGGACTTTACACTTACGTTCATTATTATAATTTGATATGGAGTGGAGTATTTTCACTGCCCTGAAAATCCTCCATGCTCTGCCTGTTCATCCCTGTCCTGCAACTCCTGGCAACCACTGATCTTTTTTCTGTCCCCATCATTTTGCCTTTTCCAGAATGTTTTGTAGTTGGAATCATGCAGTGTGTGGCATTTTCTGATTGCCTTCTTTTACTTAGTAACATGCATTTATGTTTCCCCCATGTCTTTTCGTGATAGCTCATTTTTTTTTTTTTTTAATGTGGAATAATATTCCAAGTTTTGGCGATGGGGAATACAGCTGCTATAAACATCCATGGGTAGGTTTTTGTGTGGATGGAAGTTTTCATCTCTTTTGGTTAAATACCAATGAGCGTGATTACTGGATTGTATAATAAGTATGTCTGGTTTTGTAAGAGACCTCCAGACCATCTTCAGAAGTGACTAGGCCATTCTGCGTTCTCACCAGCAGTTGACAAGCGTTCCCGTGGCTCCACACCGTTGCCAACATTTGATGTCAGTGTTCCAGGGTTTGGCCTGCCTTCTGGTGTGTTGTAGCATCTTGTTTCCGTTTGCACTTCCCTGAGGATGTGGAGTATCTTTTCATGTGCTTATTTGCCTATCTGTATATCTTCTTTGGTGAGATGTCTGTTAAAGTTTCTGGTTCACTTGTTTTTAAAAATTTTTTATTTCCTATAAAATTTCGGCTATATTGGAGTATAACCGATTAACAATATGTGATAGTTTCAGATGAACCGCAAACGACTCATCCATGCGTATACATGAATTCATTCTCCCTCAAAAGCCCCTCCCGTCCAGGCTGCTGCATAACAGTGAGCAGAGTTCCCTGTGCTATACGGTAGGTCCTTGTTGGTTAAATACAGCTGTGTGTACCTATTGATCCCCTCTTTTTTTTTTTTTTAAATTAGGGGTGAATCTTTAAAAATCTTGTATCAAATCATATCATTTCCTTGTGTAGAATCTTCCAATGCCTTTCCATGGTACTTAGGATGAAGTCCAAACTCCTCAGCTCTCTGTCGAGTCCTACATAATCTGACCTTTGTCCCCTCTCCCCTCCCCATCATCTCCCGCCTCCTGCCTCAGGTAGGGTATGGTAAAGTAGGTAAGGTGTGACATGTCTCTCGTGTTTGTGGTTCTTTTCTCCTCAACTAGGCTGAGAGGCTCTTGAGGGAGGAGCCATGATCGTCCCTGGATTTTGTGTGGGCAAGCACATTCTTGACATTTAAGTCTGTGCTCAAATGTCATCCACCCTCCAGTCTTTCTTCAACCTCATGGTCCAGTCACTTGCTGTGCCATCAACTGTTTTATTGTCTTCAGAGCACAAATTCCTGTCTGAAATGATTTGTCCGTTTATTTGTGCACAGGTCTGTCTGTCTCAGCCCCCTAAGGTGTAAAGCCCATGAGAGCAGGGGCCTGGTGCATTTTACCCACCACTGTATCCCCCACACCAGCAACAGTGCTGGGCACAGACTAGGTTCACGGATGTGTTGACTGAATGACTGAGCGCCCGGAGAAGTAAATAAAGACATGTGAGGGCTGCAGCTCTCTGGAATCTTCAGGGGCCCGGGCAGCTCTATCCAGAAAGTTCATTGTAGGTTAGAAGTTGTCCTTTTTCCAACAACTTCTGCTTTTTCTTATCAAAATAAGCAGAGCAGGAAACAAACCCCAGTTTCCTGCTTACACCTCAGACCACCAGGAAAGACAGATGATCTGGAAAAATCTGAGAACACACAGAAGGGGTGTTCTGGCTCTTCCCAAGTGAAGACACACCTCCCCGGGGATGGCTCAGCTCTCTGCAAGGGGCTTGTCTTAGGAAACCCCTGGTACCGAGGCCTACAGAGCTGGTTAATATCACAGTCTTTTCGAATTATTTTCCTGCCTCCTGACTTGGTATTACCCAAACCCTGACAAAGACCGGAAGTTGCACGTTTAGAGAACAAACACAAGTGAGCTACATTCTCCAAATAACAACTTGGTTTCAAGGGCAAGAAACAGGACTTTTCTGATGGCGGAGTCTTAGGCAGTAAGGAAGCTAAGCCAGCCAAGCCTCTGAATGGTGAAGTTCTCCTCCGAGGAGAAGTTCTTGGAGGAGAAGGCTCAGAACTAGGACCAATCACTCCCCTGAAGACTAGGTTGGACTTCAGTGTTTGATTTTGTGCCAGTGGGCCAAGGAGGCCTGAACCATTATCCCTGCTCCAAGCTCTGGGTCAGGCCATGGTGCAGGAAAGGTCCTGATTTCTCTGGGAGCATGGGAGAGAGGAAGAGGAAAAAGATAGGGTTCTGGGGGTCAGGCCGTGGATACAGGAGAGATTTGGAGCCCTTCTCTTTCTGTATCTCCCACTCATCACTTCTAGTCCCAGGAGCTCTGCTGAGGACAAATGGCTTTTTCTTTTGAGGCAGCTTAGCCCTGCTCTATCTCACAACCAGCACCTCTGACCCAGCCTGTCACTTTGCTTCCAAACCAGCTTGTGGTCTTCACAAGTTCTGCTCATCCGGGGGGCATAGTTGGGGACCATGTTTGCCTTGCTCTCTATTGTAGCTCCTTGAGCAGAATAGTGTGTGGGCATCAAATAAGCACGGTTGGATGTTGAATGGTAGAAAATGCTTTGGAGGAAGAAGACTTCATTGAAAGATGTGTTCTAGCCCTTCTTTCCTTGGTGACTTTGAAGAAGTTGCTTGACCTCTCTGTGTGCATGCTCAATCGTGTCTGACTCTTTGTGACCCCATGGACTGTAGCCCACCAGGCTCCTCTGTCCATGGGGTTTTTCAGGCAAGAATACTGGAGTGGGTTGCCATTTCCTTCTTCAGGGGATCTTCCCAACCCAGGGATCAAACCTGCATCTCCTGTATCTCCTGCATTGGCAAGCAGATTCTTTACCACTGAGCCACCTGGGAAGTCCCTTTGACCTCTCTGAATGTCAGTTAATCTCTGCCAGGTTGCTGTGAGAGCCTGAGTGTGGTTATGATGGTGACATGAACAATGACCAGCGTTTACTGAGAACTGCCTGGTACCAGGCGTAATGCTATATTCTTTACATGTCTTTGCTGGCACTTCACTTGATGTCCAGTACCTTGATGTGGTGGTTCTGTGATCATGCTCATTTTGCAGATATGGAAACTGAGGCAAAGATAAGTTAAACTCCCTGTCCAAGGCCACAGACCAGAGCTCTATTTCTCATGACCAATTGAGATAACATGGGCAGGACATGCTGTCAAGTACTGGCTGACTTCCAGTCGCTTCAGTATTATACTTTCAAGGAGGGTCCAGGCCTTGGGTTTGGTCTTGGAGGTCACTGACATCTGAGCCTTTGCCATGAGTGTGCTGGGCCTGACAAACACCAGATAGGAAGGGCCTTGCGATTATGTGAGAATGTGAGGGGGCCAGCAGGATAAGGAGCTGGACTCAGTAAGGTGGTCACAGGAAAGCTCTTCCTCATGCCAGCGAGGCTCAGAGGGGCTGCAGGACTGTTTGGGGTGAGGCTGCTTCTCCAGCCATTGCTCTGGTTTTCTGGGAGGAGGCTAGAAGGGCTTGGTCCTCTTGTCCTGCTCACAGCTGAACCAAGCACTCAGCAAAACTGCTCAGCTGGGCCGCTAAGCCCCCGGGCCAGGGTTCCCTTCTGTCCTGTGACATGAGGTTAAGAGAGAGCCTTTGACAAAACAAGAAGAAGGGTCAGTGTAGGGAAGAGAGGGTAAATGGGGAGCGGGCAACGAGGTTGTGGACGGCTGCTGGCCTTCATGCAGTGGCCTTCCTGCTGAAGAGAAGGGATGCCTTGAGTAAGTTCAGGAGGCTTCAGACCTGAGACCCGGATGGGAGAAGAGACTGGCCCAGGGTCAGCCTCAGAGAAGCATGTGTTTGCATGCGTGTGTGTGTGTGTGTGTGTGAGTGTGTGTGTGTGTGTGTGAACGTCTGCATCTGGCACCCAGCTTGGGAGGCAGGAGGTTGGGCTGATGGTGAATCAGCCTCCTCCTCCGGGAAGCAGGCCGGCTTCCTTGGCGCCATCGTGCCTGAGGACAGCTCTGACTCTTTTTTGAGATTTTCCTTGTCTGTATCAGAAATGATTTTTCTTGGCCAACTGTAGCTTTTCCAGAAAGCAAGACTGCAATCTCCTCCTGGCCCTGGTGAGTGTGATCCCCTCTTTGTTTATACAGGCTCCGTGTGCTTGAGGCCAGAGTCAGAGCCAGCCGGGGTCAGGGTCCGGCCCAGCCCAGGCGGCTTTGTAGCCGGATTTATAGACTGCAGTGCAGCTCCAGCTCTGAGTCCTCCTAATCCTTGGTGTATGTACTTGGGTGGGGTCTTGGGTTTCCTGTGAGCCCTACTTTGGGGTGCTTTCTGGTGGCCCCTTTTCTGCTTCCTGGGACCTTTCCTTCAGAGGGCAAGGGAAATAAGAATCTGCCTTATATAACTACTTGGTAGGAAAATCTAGATTAATTCATTTTGCCCAGTTAATATGTCCATCTGGGTAGGGTTACTAATGTAACATTACATTTCTTCAGAGCCCAAATAGTTAAACCACATATGTATATGCTTCCTAGGCTTGAGTTTATTCTTATTTTCCACCTTTATCATAAATTCTCCAAGAGTGAGTCAGGAAGCAGAGCTCTTGAACCCCCAAGTGGTAGATGGTGTGAGTGCCGGGATGTTTGACAAGGACAGAAGTGTTTCTGGACAGGGAACTGCCCTCTGCAAGTCTCTTTGCCCTGAAGCGGCAGCTCTCTGGAGTGTCTGGATCTCTTGGTAAGACCTCTTCAAGAAATAGGAGCCTCTTCAGGAGAGACAGGCTCCCAAAGGTCATAGGAAGGGACCATTTTGGGACCAGCGTCTGCCATATTTGAGGTCCCTGGAACCCCTGACCCTTAGCAGAGGAAGAAGAAGAAACTGGCTGGAGCTACCCCACTCGCCTGCCCTATTTTGGTTTGAGAGCAGTGGGTGGTCCCAATAAGCATAGCTACCATTTATCGAGTGTCTACAGTGCGCCAGGTGTGGGCTGAGCACACTAATATGCGTCATTTCTCTGGTCCTCATGACAGATCCATGAAGTGGGCGTTATTCTTATTTTACAGATGAAGCAGCTGAGGCTCAGAGAGGTTAAATGACTGTCCCATGGTCACACAGCAAGTAAGTGCTAGACTCGGGTTTTGAAGTTCTGCTCTGCCTTAAATGTGCCGCACAGGCCACAGCAACACCTGGGAAACTGAGAGCTTTCTGGGACATTGGGGTGAGTGTTCCAGAGAATGTTAAAGAAGGTTCTGGAAGCCATTTGGGAGCTAAGTCTGCAGCATAGGGTACTGAATCTTGGAGGCTTTTTTTTCAGAATGTGAACTCCCAGAGATGGAGGGGAGAGAGACATGATCTCCAGGGGAAAGTACAAGCCAATAAAGAGCTTCTTGGGTCTGGATTAAACACAGGTGGGACTTCTCAGTAGTACTAATTGAGAGTTTGGCTAGACGCCATGGGGCTTCTCAGTGTGGACACAGAAGGGGGAAGGCCCAGGGGCGTCAGGTGGGTGAAGGAGAGAGACTTTCTTACAAGAATACCTCTTTGTGGCATCTGGACCCAGCTGGGCACTGTCTCCTTTCCGGAGGTTTGACCAGGGTCTGGTGCAGAACTCAACAAGGGTCCGTGTTGGGGTTGGGTGGGGGGGGTATCCAGAGGACATCACAGCCCCCGAGAGGAGCCCGACCCCCAAGCCCACCTCGGAGGCGATGGGGCTGCGGCATCCACAAGTGCTTCTGCTGCCCTCGCTTCTGGATTGTCCTGGCTCTGTTCCATCCTTTGCCTCCCACAGCCTCCCGTCCCTGGAGACTGACACCCCTGACGGGCCCTTCCCACCTCTGCACGTCTCCAGTGGGTCCCGTGAGGCCCACCTCAAGAAGTGCGTGTGGCGCTGGCCTTGTGCCAGAGACTTTTCTGAGGGTAGATGGATGTGTGCCTGGGGCAAGAGTCAGGGGGTTCCAAGTCTTCTTTGGCGAGGCATTAATGCCTGAACCTTAGCTCAGTTGGTAAAGAATCTGCCCGCAATGCAGGATAACTAGGTTCAATTCTTGGGTCGGGCAGATGCCCTGGAGAAGGAAATGGCAACCCACTCCAGTATTCTTGCCTGGAGGATCTCATGGACAGAGGAGTCTGGCAGGCTGCAGTCCGTGGATTCACAAGAGTCAGACACGCTTAGTGACTAAACCACCACCACCACCAATGCCTGAACCGAACTGCGGCTTCCGGTAGGGTGTCTTTTTCCCTTTGGTGGCTGACAGGGTGCAGAGTAACACCACCCAGCCACTTCCGAACACTCCTGGGTGGGAGCCAGCAGCTGGGTCCCTGGGCTGGAGTTCGGAGGGCCTGAGGTCTGAGGAGGGTCCCCCAGGACCCTGTAGACTGAGTCAGGGGTGGAAGTTGCTAGGCTCCTGGGCTGGGCTTCGGGAAAGTTCTCTCTGGCGCCAGAGGAGCCTGGCGAGAGGGCACGTGTGAAGCTTGCTCCTGACGAGGACATGCGTCCCCTAGTGCCTGAAGCAGCGCTTGGCCTGGAGCAGGGAAGGCAGGAGGTGACCCAGTTACACCACATTTACTGAAGTGGGCTGGATGCAGAAGATGGTGATGGCTGTTTCCAGAATCTTCCCCTAAACCATCTCCTGAGCTGATTCTTTCTTTCCATCCTCACTGCCTCTGGGTAGCCCAGATCCCTGTCAACACCTCGGGTCTGGATTTGTGCCAGTGCCTCTTAACTGTCCATTTTGCATTTATTCTCTCTCCCCTTCCGTCTCTTCTACCCACAGTGGCCAGAATAACTAGCTGAAAATGCCAGTTTTATGAAGTGACTTTCCTGCCCAAGCCTCCCAGGGTTGCCTCTGGCCTGAAGGACTGAAGGACCCGCCTGGTGCTGACATAGACATTTTGCTGCAGTCTGTTTGGTCTTGCCTTTGTCCCTTGCACATGTGCGGTCATTTTGCCAAAAGCTCTCTCCCTTCCTCCTCTCAGCCATGAGCAGAAATCGCATCTGCTCTTCAAAGAGGTGCCCACGTCCTCTGCCTGCTGTGTGGTCCCCTGGATTGCTCCTTCTAGACACCCTGTAGCTCACTTGCCTTCACTGCTCGTGACAGTTAGGGGATGAGGCGGGCAAGGTATGGTGCCTTCCTGCTTGTCCATCTCTTCTCTGCAACCAGAGCATTGGCTTCTGGAAGGAAGGAGCCAGATCAAGTTCTTTTGTAGCCTGGGGGTCGGCCCTGGGTCAGGCCTCTAACAGGGGCTTTCCGGGTGGCACTAGTGGTAAAGAACCTGCCTGGCAATGCAGGAAATGTAAGAGATGCAGGTTCGATCTCTGGGTTGGAAAGATCCCCTGGAGGAGGGCCTGGAAACACACTCCAGTATTCTTGCCTGGAGAATCCCATGGACTGAGGAGCCTGAAGGGCTACAGTCCATGGAGTAGCAGAGTCAGACACGACTGAGTGAGCGGCTGAGCACGCATGCACGAAGTCTCTAAGGGTATACTCAAGAAATAGTTGTTGTATGAATCAATAGGAAATCAGCTGAATCAATAGGAAATCAGTTGCAGTGTAAGGGATTTATTTATTTTTTTAGTTAAAAATTTTATTTATTTATGGTTGTGCTAGGTCTTCGTTGCTACGTGGACCTTTCTCTAGTTGCCGAGAGTAGGGGCTGCTCTCTCTTTGTGGCGCACAGGCTTCTCATTGTGGTGGCTTCTCTTGTAGAGCGTGGGCTCTAGACACAGACTCAGTGGTTATGGGGCATGGGTTTAGTTGCCCCATGGCATGTGGAATCGTGGTTCCCTGACCAGGAATCGAACCCACGTCCATGTATTGGTAGGCAGATTCTTAACCTCTGGACGACCAGGAAAGTCCCAGTGTGAGGGATTTAGATAAGCCTTAAGGATGAATTTCTAGAGAGCAGTTAGATGTTTCAGAGGTTTCGAAAGGATGACTGAGAAGGCTGTAGCAGTACTAGATCTTGTAACATCTATGAAAAATCAGAGAAGATTCTCCTGAGAATTGTTGTCAGGGTTGTGGAGGCAGTGTTGGCAGCAGAAAAAGGGGAGGAAGGAAAAAAAAATGCCACATCTGGTTGTAACTTTCGTTTACAGAGGCTCTCTGCCTCTCCATGTCTGATTCTTGTCATTGGTTCAGGGCTTTGTTGGCTTTTCTGTCTTGTCACCCAGCCTTGGTCTGGCTGTAACTGAATCGGATTCAAGGGGTGGGAAGAGAAGGGAAGCAAGAGACAGGCAGAGGGGAGGGTGGGCTGGGGAGGTATGCCAAACCTTGCCAGGGCTAAAGCTTTGGAACCATCCTCTTGTTTTGGGCGTCCCCAACCAAACAGTGGCTTATGCCATCCTGTCCCCTGAGACCAAAGCGGTTCATCAACCAGCAGCCAGGTGTGCAGTTGTTGGAAGGTGCCAGCGTCTGTCCCCACCTTCCCCCAACTCAACTTGGCCACCAGGGAAGTGGGAGGGGGCTTTGGCTTTCCAGAGATGTGTGGAACCATGGGTTTAGCTCCTCCACAGTCAGAGTTTCTGGTGGGACACTGGTTTTTTAGGAAACATGTTGTATTTTGCAGTAGAATGCATGGCTGCCTGGCTAGAATAGGCCACGCCCCAGGGGTAACCTTCTTCTGCTATTTGGGGTGCTTTCTGGAGTGTATTTCAGATTGCTGCCTGCTGTCCCCTATTTACTCCCATCTCCCCAGGGGTGGGGTGGGTAGCCCTGAGGGAAGGGAGCAGGAGATATGAAAAACAAAGGAGTCAGGAGGGAGGGGGCAGTGGGAGCCAGAGGGGCCTTCTGGTACCCATTTGGGCTACAGACGTAGCATGCTTCACATGGGTGCAGATCTCTTTTCCTGCTCACCACGGCCAGATGAGTTGCATTCAGTGGGTCTCTGCTCCACTGTTCACTCAAGGGCAGTTTTGTAGGTCTGGGGACTGATCCTTCTGCTTTGGGAATCTTGAGCCTGAAGAAGAGAGGTGCTGGCTGGCACGGCCATGTCAATGATCTCCTGGTGATCACAGGAGCTGGGATGGGAGGGATGTAGAGAGGGGCCAAGATGCTCTGTCAGGCAGGGCTGAAAGATCTGGGGAGATGGGGATACTGGTTCTCCTGTCACCCCATGAGGCGTTCTGAGCAGTTCTGAAATGAGCTATATGAGACAAGACCCACCTAGGGCAGCTGCTCTGAGACTTCTTGAACACACAGTGCTCTTACATGAAATCAAACCATATTTTAGTGTGTGCAGGGGGACACACTTATTATGTGCAAAGCACAAATTTAAAAGTGATATGCTTCTCTGACATTCAATTTGCAACAAAACTGTCCTCTTTGCTCAAGCTAAAAAGGGCACAGTTTTGTTGCAACCCGAATGCTTTTGTTTTTATTTTAATCTTTTACTTCAAGCCAGTGACCCTTATTGGAAAGAATGAGGTCTAAAACAGTGTTTAGAGGAGTTATATTTACTTTTTGTGGAAGTCAGATGGCAATTGTGGGTTTGTAGTAACATTATTTTCCCATTGAAAAAAACTCATTGTTGCCCTCTCCATAAAGACATTTTGATTACAGTTAGTAACAGTTGTACTATTCTTTAATTTGTAACTTTTTAGAACTTAAATATTTTCCACTTCCTTTTGCCATGGTTCTGGATGATACGGCTGAAAATCACTGTACTATGAAATTAGAAAGAAATGCACTCACACAAATGGAAAATACAAAGAAAATGGGCAATTTCTATCCAAAGTTTAACTTTGCCAACCAATCCCCAAAGATTTTCAGTGACAACATGTGGAACTCAGAATGGAGTTTGAACAACCTTGATTTAGTTAATAATAGAAGTATTAATATAGTAATAGCTTAGATTTATCAAGAACTTTTAAGGTAACAACCTAATCTTTCATCCTCTGATCAACTTTTGATACAAGAACTGCTCCATTTCCTATCTCCATAGATGAGGAAACCGAGACTCATAGAGTATCTTGACCAAGGTCTGAAGTTCAGGCACTGGATCCCAGGTCTGTCTACTCAAAGCCTGTGCTTTTAACACCTGCATTTTCTGCCGAGTACAGAGCACTTTCCAAATAGCATTTTCTTTGCTATGTCCTGTGAAAGGCTCAGACCTGATTTCTATTACAAATGTCATAGCTGCCTGGCAGTTGGAGAATTGAGTGAGTTTCTCATCCATCTTCCCCTCAACTCATAAATAAGGACAGTCCCCTTTCCCCACATCAGAAATAGAATGGCATTGACTCTGAACTTTAACCCCTCTTATTTTCACCTGTGTCAGAGAGCAGTTCCCTGAGAGATAAAGAGCACCGCAGTCCAGGGTGCAGGGAGCTGAGAAGATGGGGTTGAGCTGGGCTGCGGGGGTGGGGAGTGCGGGGCCCTGGGGCGAGGGCTGCTGGGCCAGGTGCTGGGGCCTGTTAAGGACCCAGAGTCTCTGTTTAGGGCTACTCTCTTGCTTGCTGTCCTCCTGCTCTGTCCTTTTCTAAGGGGGTGGGTGGGAGGCGGTGAGAGTGTGGGGACAGGGGACAGTATTAGAAGATGACATTGTCTTGACTCCGTAGTTGTGTGTGAGGACATATCCATGTCAGATAGCATTCTTTCCAGATTGCTGAGCCTTTTTGTAGACCAAAGCTGGATCAGGTAACGCTTGTGGGTAAAATGGTTCTCTGATCCTTGTAAGCTGGGATGCTATGGAGTCATAGCTCTGGTTTTGGATTCTGACTGTGTGACCTTGGGCTGTTGCTTAACTTCCCTGAGCCTCAGTTTTCTCATATGCAAAGTGGGACCCAGAGTATTACCTCTGAGATTGTCAGGGTCACTGAAAATAATTTATGCAAGATGGCTGCATTGTGCCTTGCACATGGAAGCCCCACAATAAATGAGAACCCCTTGCCTCTTTCTCTCAAATTTATTTCTATTATGACCCTTTCCCCTCCAACTTTCTTTCAGAGTGCTTTTAAATTTTAGCTGTGCAATTAGGCACTTTATAGCCTAGGTTAGATAAATATAGTCTTCTTTCTTGGAACTTCTGCACTAAAATATAGTGTTTCAAGGTTGTTTTCTGGTGGACCCCAGTGGATTTAGATCTGGTGTGGAGAATCTATTTAAAGCAAAGATTCTTCTACTTTAAGCATCTTCAAAATGCTTTAAAATACATTAGGACTTGGGAGGATGTACTCTGTTGAGGTAAAAAGGGGCAGTTGAAAGTTGCCTTTTTCTCCTTTCCCCAGGAGGACACTTCCTTCACAAGGTCAAGTGCTCGAGCATGTTACCCTTGCTGTGCTTAGTTGCTCAGTCATGTCTGACTCTTTGTGACCCCATGGACTATAGCTCGCCGGGCTCCTCTGTCCATGGGGATTCTTCAGGCAAGAACACTGGAGTGGGTTGCAGTGCCCTTCTCCAGGGGGTCTCCCCAACCCAGGGACTGAACCCAGGTATCCTGCATTGCAGGCAGATTCTTAACTGTCTGAGCCACCAGGGCTCAGACAGTAAAGAATCTGTTACCCATAGCCCTATCTTTTTGGAGATCCAGCTGGGAGGCAGTCTCTCCTGGATCTTGACACAGTCTGAGCCTGAGCAACATCAAGACTTGGTTTAGGGGCCTCATGAATCCCTTTAACAGCAGGTTTTCAGGTTCTCTTTAGGGTGGGTCTGCTTTTCTGGATCTGCTCATGAAATGGCATTGGCTTCTGGGGGCACCAGCTGTTATGCTTTAGACCAAGAACCTTCCTCAAGGAGTTTGTTACATGTGGATGGCTTGACCTGCTTTGACTTATCCCTGCTGTGTAGTCCGTGCCTGGATCCTGACTCTGTAGAGCTTGGAGGGACCGAGGACCTAGAAGGACATTATCTGTATGTGAAATATGAATGGGAGGATTGCAGAGACTCAGCACAGCCCTTGAGGGCAGGAACCATGTCACTGTGTCCCTCACTGCATCCACTGCCTAGCACCACACCTGGTCCATAGAAAGGTTAGTAAATGTTTATCCCGTGAATGAATGTGGCAGTTTGTGAAGCTGGGATACAAACTACTTTGCAAGTTTTGATTCATTTTGCAAGGAAGGAAACGCAGGGACAATTTTGTTCCGAAGGCATCTTGCAGGAATGGGAGGATGGATGCCCCTCTGTTTGCCTCCCATGTGTGTGTGTGCTAAGGCCCTCAGTTGTGTCTGACTCTCTATGACCCTATGAACTGTAGCACACATTCATTCATGGGATAAACATTTATTAGCCTTTCTATGGACCAGGCATGGTGCTGGGCAGTGGGTACAATGAGGGACACAGTGACATGGTTCCTGCCCTCAAGGGCTGTGCTGAGTCTCTGCAATCCTTCTGTTCAGATTTCACATACAGATAATGTCCTTCTAGGTCCTCGGTCTCTCCAAGCTCTACAGAGTCAGGATCCAGGCACGGACTTCAGAGCACGGATAAGTCAAAGGCTCCTCTGTCCATGAGATTCTCCAGGCAAGAATACTGGAGTGAGTTGCCATACCTTCCTCCAGGGAGTCTTCCCGACCTAGGGATCGAACCCGCATCTTCTGTAGCTCCTGTGTTGCAGGAGGATTTTTTTTTTCTTACTGAGCCACTGGGGAAGCCCATTTCCCTCCCACACCTGAAGTGGAGCTGCTTGTCCCCCAAGGCCTCATTTTTAGGCATGGACTTACACTTTTCCTCCATCCTCCTCCTGCCTCCCCTCCCCCATCCCATAAGACAGCATACTCAGCACCCATCATCACCTTGCTGTGTGATGGCTGATGCAGGCCCCACATGCGCCCTTTGGAAGGCCACTGAATGCACTGGCAAACCCCGTCATGCACAGTGCTGGACTGGAAGATGAGAGTCAGAGTTCCTTCAGTCGGGAAGGTTGAGACTGCCTCACCCGGACACCTCAACTGGAGCAGGAGATGACGTGGTGACCAGGCTGTTGCCTGGGTGGAGGGACCATCTGGGCCCAGCGTGACAGCCCGTGGAAAGGAGGCCAAGTCTTTCTGTGTCTTCTTTACAAGAGCTGTGTGTGTGAAGCGGAACAGGACACCTGATCAGATGCCAGGAGATAAAAAAGCCCAGAGGAAGGCACCCTCCCCTCCTACTTCCAGGGAGGCAAGCTTCTCCCAGTCCCTGGCCTCAGTTTTGGTGGCAACTTTGCTGAAAGAGGCAGGCCAGGGTCAGTGCAGTTTTGAGTGTTCTTCACTTTGAAACTCCCTTGAAACAAGCTTATTGTAGGAACCTTGGGAAACAAAGAAGAGTCTAAAGGAAAAGAGCTGTCTCATTGGAAAAGACCCTGTTTCTGGGAAAGACTGAAGTTAGAAGGAGAAGAGGGAGACAGAAGATGAAGTCGTTGGGTGGCATCACCAAGTTAATGGACATGAACTTGGGCAAAGTGGAGGACAGGGAGGCCTTGGCGTCCATGGGGTCTCCAAGAGTTAGCAACTGAACAACAGCATAAAGGAAAACACCAAACAAACCCATCTATATTCCTACCATTTGGAGAGAGCCAGTGTTAACATGTTGGTGTGTTTCCTTCTATTTTTTTTCCTCTCTCTCTCCCTCTCTGGAGTGGAAAGAAGATATCTTTAAGTAAACATGTGTACATATATGTGTGTGTGTGTATGCATGTATATATATATGTCTAAACACACACATTTGTCTCTCTTTCAGTTCAGTTTCTCAGTTGTGTCCGACTCTTTACACCAGGCCTCCTTGTCCATCACCAACTCCCGGAGTTCACCCAGATTCACGTCCATCCAGTCAGTGATGCCATCCAGCCATCTCATCCTCTGTCGTCCCCTTCTCCTCCTGCCCCCAATCCCTCCCAGCATCAGAGTCTTTTCCAATGAGTCAACTCTTCGCATGAGGTGGCCAAAGTATTGGAGTTTCAGCTTTAGCATCATTCCTTCCAAAGAAATCCCAGGGCTGATCTCCTTCAGAATGGACTGGTTGGATCTCCTTGTGGTCCAAGGGACTCTCAAGAGTCTTCTCCAACACCGCAGGTCAAAAGCTTCAATTCTTCGGCGCTCAGCTTTCTTCACAGTCCAACTCTCACATCCATACATGACCACTGGAAAAACCATAGCCTTGACTAGATGGACTTTTGTTGGCAAAGTAATGTCTCTGCTTTTGAATATGCTATCTAGGTTGGTCATAACTTTCCTTCCAAGGAGTAAGCGTCTTTTAATTTCATGGCTGCAATCACCATCTGCAGTGATTTTGGAGCCCAGAAAAATAAAGTCAGCCACTGTTTCCACTGTTTTCCCATCTATATCCCATGAAGTGTTGGGACCGGAGTTCCTCTTCACTTTCTGCCATAAAGGTGGTGTCATCTGCATATCTGAGGTTATTGATATTTCTCCTGGCAATCTTGATTCCAGCTTGTGCTTCTTCCAGTCCAGTGTTTCTCATGATGTACTCTGCATATAAGTTAAATAAACAGGGTGACAATATACAGCCTTGACGTACTCCTTTTCCTATTTGGAACCAGTCTGTTGTTCCATGTCCAGTTCTAACTGTTGCTTCCTGACCTGCATACAAATTTCTCAAGAGGCAGATCAGGTGGTCTGGTATTCCCATCTCTTTCAGAATTTTCCAGTTTATTGTGATCTACACAGTGAAAGGCTTTGGCATAGTCAATAAAGCAGAAATAGATGGTTTTCTGGAACTCTCTTGCTTTTCCCATGATCCAGCGGATGTTGGCAATTTGATCTTTGTTTCCTCTGCCTTTTCTAAAACCAGCTTGAACATCTGAGTATTACCTATCTCTATCTCTCTGCACACATATACATATGATATTCTGCTTTGCTTTTATTTACTCTATATTATGAGCGTTTCCTTGGCCCTGAGACGCCTTTGTGCCTGGATTAACAGTCTTTAGCGTCGTGTCTCTGGGGGCATGAACCTCGAAGCACAAAGCCTGAGCAGTCCCATTCCCTGGGGTTGTGCGGGCTTGCCCAGAGTGCCCTGCAGGCTCTGCCGAGTGGCTCCGGCCTGCCCCTTGCCACCTCGTTTCCACAGGATGAGGTGCTCAGATGGGATCTGCCAAGTGCAGAGAGAGATGCTCCTTTCAGTCAGGTCATTCATCCAGCATTTGAGGAAGATCTGAGCTCCAGAAAGAAAAAAGTCCTCAAAAGTCAATTACAAGTTTTTAATCCTTAAAAGAAAGACTTTTCTCTGTGCCTGGGATCTGAAAGGACTGGAAGAACCATTCTCTCTCTCTCTCTCTCTCTTTCTCTCTCTTTCAGGAGTGGGCTTGCTCCGGTTTTCCAGTCAGCTTCCTTTCCTGTCTGTAGAACCTGACATGGTTGTATTTACTTTTCTTTGGCCCCAGTTTGGGTCAACAGGATTTCTCCTCTGCCCAGAACAGCCTCACACTTGTGCGAAGTAAGATGTGAGCCTGGGCTCTGGACAGCAGTAATTAATCCTTGTCTGAGCTGCGCGGCAGGGACTCTCAGCCTGGAGACATGTGACGGTGTGAGATTTTATGTGGCGCATGGCTGTCCCACGTGGGCGCCACTCTCTCTTCTCTTTTGTCTGTAAGTGACTTTGAAGGCCTTGGGTGTGTGTGACTCTGCTTGTGTGTTTGGTGATCTGGAGCTCGGCACGCTGCACCAGGGTCTCAAGATGACAGTGCAAATAGCAATAAAAAGGAAACACGCACGCCCCCACATAATTTGATGACATAGCAGGACTGGGATTTCCTCTTCTGTTTGTTTTAGTCTGTGCTTGTTCAGCTCTCATCCCCAGGGCTTAGCGCTGTAAGGGAGTGGATTTCCTCAAGTGCTGTGGATAAAGCGTTTTTTTTCCCCCTCTGTTATCTTCTTGTCAGGATAAATTGCTCCACTCTTTAAGTAGAGACGAAGATGAGCCTGTGTGTATATGCCGTAGCATCTGGTCCGAGCGAGATGGACATTAAAATGACATTTTCCTCCGTGATAATTCCATGACATTGAAAGTACGCCCATTTCTCCCTTTAGTTATCATGGAGCCATGAAGTATTACGCCTGCCTGTAATACTTCTCGCTGTGTTTGGACTTTGTGTGGAAGTCTTTTATCTTGGGTGGGCTGGGGTGAGGCAGTTTGGGGGCCCTTCTGTGATGATAAGGGGAGCAGTAAGAGGAAAAGGCTAGAGGCCTCAACTGCAAAATGAGTGAGTGGACAAATATCTTCTAATGGCAGAACGCCAACAGCAGCAACAGTACCAAGAATTCCAAGGGGTGGATGGTGAGGTGGTGGCCCTCTAGCGAGGCAAGGAGGGAGACTTGGCCAAGACCAGAGTCTGTTTTTCAGGTTAAGGGGTTCAGTGCCAAAGTGGGCTTTGGGGCCTCTCCACCACTCAGGAAAACTGGGGGGGGGAGGGGGTGTGAGGGGTGGGGGCAGGATGCACGCCGGTAGGGAATCACCCGCACAAGTGCCTCATTGTTGGGGGGGCAGGAGTGTCTGATCATGACCTCTGTGGGAACCATGGGGTTCACTAAACAGAGTGCCTATTCCCCTCCTTTAAGGAACACTTTGTGGTGTTAAAGGACTTACAGCTGACAATGCAGAGCAAGTTCACAAGGAGAGGAAAATGAAGACTTCCAGAGTCATTGTTTTAGCAAGTAACTTAGTGGGCTGCTTCCCCCACCCAGTGTTCTTAACCCTACACTGTTGAACCAGAGGTGCTGATTGTGCCCTACAAAAGAGTACTTGCTCAGGGCTCTTAGCAAGCGTGTGAGTGTGTGCACACACATATGTGTGTGTCCGTACAGTGGACACACTCAGGCCTAAGCTCATAGACAGATGACCAGCCCTGTGGGGGACTATTCAACTCCCACCCTGCTGTTCTGGGCTGTGAGTTAGTAGTTTTATTTTAGCCACATAACAAGTTACTGAGGCATTTTATAGACCAGGCTGGGAGCCTGACAGCTGTATCTATTATTGCCATTTTGGAAAATGGACTTTTGGATGTTCAATTGGTCTTTGCAAATCTCCCTGTGTTCTGGTGCTTGTCTGACTCCTGCAGCCTGCTGAGTGGACCTGCACTCCCACTAGCATCTCTTAGAACTGGTATTTTCAAGTCTCTTCTGTCTGTTGATGACAAAATGGCGTCATATCGACCTTTACTCCCAAATTACAAAGGAAACAAGACCCTCATCTGCTCAAACACCAATTCCTCTCAGTCTCTACTTTGGGGTGCTTCACACATTTCCACAAACTAGTCATAATTTCCCCCTTTGCCTAAAAGGAACCTCACTGCTGGCAGTATGCATCAAGAGAACACCCGAGCCTGGGCCAGTGGAACTGTTCCCAGCTGTTGCCAAAGCTGTTGGTTCAGTTGCCAGGGCAAGGCTGGGTTTCAGGCAGCTGGGGGTTGGGGGGAAGGACTTGCCTTGCTTCTGTGTCTCTTGGTCACCTAGACCTTGAAATAGCTCTATGTACACCCAAAATCTCTCAAAGTGATCTTGAACCTCCGCACCTCCTACTTTCCCCATAATCTCACTCAGCCTCCCGTGAAAACACTTCTATTTTGGGACTTCATCCTTCCAGCCAGAGGGGCTCAATTACTGCCCAGCACCTGGCTGGGTCAGGACCAACCCCAGTCCTCTCCCACAATAGTCATTACCCCCAAGCCTGACCAATATCATCCCTCATTCCCCTGCATATAAACAAATGTCACGTATCAGTAGAGTGCTGCTAGTGGTGGGGGGAGGGCAGAGGATGGTGGGCAGGCCAGGATGTGCAGGAGTCGTGTCTGGGCCATGTTGCCACTAGCCGGGATGCTCAGTGTTGTGTGAGATAGTTGCATTCTTAGAAAAACCCACTGAAAACTTGGAGCATGGCCCTAGGCAGAGCCTGTGGGAGCATCCAAGGGTAAGGAGCCACTAGCCTTGGTGGAATAAATTGCTCTTGCCAGGTAGAGAGATAGAGCGAATTTAGTAAACCCTGACTGCCAGATGTGTGTGTCATTGGGATGCAATGGAGCACCTAGAACAAAACAGGTCCTTGGGCACACCTTCATGATCCTCTGGGCTTTGAGTCCCATGTCTGAGTTCTCTCTTGTAAATTGCCATCTCTGGATGCTTCTTGAATACAAGAGCAATTTGTTGTCCCTTGTTAATACCATCGACTTAACCTTTATTTTTTTTCCAGTGCTAATGGACTGAGAGAACTAAAAAAAAAAAAAAAAAATCTGGGTTCTGGAGAGTGTACTGTTTATTTGATTTGGAGAGAGAGGAGTTTTTTATTTATGCTGGTGGCAGACTTTGAGGGATGGGGCATGGGGGATGGGCGGGTGACTATCTCTATGCCCTCAGTTCCATGGGCTGGGATTGAGTGACTGGGGTGTTGCAAGCAGGAAACAAAAATAAATGCTCTGTGTCTCTGATCAGAAGGCTTGACACCCTGTAGGGCTAAAACCTAAACAGATTTTAAGCTAAAGGATTCCACTCATTCAAAGAAATGTTCTCATCCCTACCTGTCCTCTGTGTCTCCTTCCTTGCACACACCCCTGCTTGTGGCACACCCCCTTTCCCTTCCTAGCCTTACGGAAATCCTGCGGGGCTGTGATGGAGAGCACAGACGTCTCCTCTGGGCAGCCGCCCTACAGCTACCTGGTTCTTGGTGCTTTAATCTCATCCAGTTGCCTCACTCAGCCGCTTCCTTGGCCTACGTATGCCCCCTCTTTTCGGGATTCCTCTTGTTCTTCTGTTAAGCTGTAGGAACTTTTGAATCAGTGTTTCTGTTGTCTTTCAGATCCCTGCCAGAGATTTCTAAAGCTCACATCTGATCTTTTGATCTTGCCTTTTACTTTTTTCACTGGCTTCTAATTCTTCAAGGAAAAAAAAGACAAATGGACATTTCAAGACCCTCCATGATCTTACCCCTACCCTAGCCCTAAATCTTTGTATCCTCTATGAATGGTCATTTGGAAACTATGTTTTGAATTTTGTTCTTTACTTTTGTGTACCTGTTGCTGTTGCTCAGGGTGCCTTCCTGCTTGGGGAAATCCTTTGCCACCCAGATTCAGCCCCTTTTCTGAGAAATCCTCCTGCTTCCTTGTAGTTCGCGTTAGTCTCTTGCTCTGTCTGCTCTGCCCCTCAGCACTTGGTATGGGTGCTCAGTTATTCTTTGCTCAACGAATGCCTCCTTTTCCTTCCTCTCCTGTCTTCTCTCTGTCAGAGTTAGGCATCTCACATCTGGGATTTCTGGGCACCCCATTTTCAAACATTCTCTCCTTTCATCTGTTTGTGACTCAGGATTTGCTTCCTGGTTGCTGATTTGGAAAATGTTGTCCTGATGAAGTTAGCTGTACACATGTCCATCTTGGCAACTGGATCAACTTTTGGGGGCAGGGCCTTGGTTCTTGTTTATTTTCATAACCCCCAACACACCTTGCGTGATGCTTGGTCATTGAAGGGAGTGGGCAAAAAATTTCCAGAAACCTCTTTGTGTGCCTATGGGAGGTTTGATGCCTTTTTTTTTTTTTAGTTTTGTGCTTTTCTCTCTCTCTCTCTTTTTTTGTTTATTGAGATATGATTTACATCTAGTACACTTCCTCCTTTTTAGGTGTACACTTTGATTTTTTTAAACAAGTTTATGTAGTTGTATCAGTACCACCATAGTCAAGATAGAGCATATCACCGCTTCCCCTTTTCTCCCCCTATGTCCAGTTTCCAGCAATCACAGATCTGATTTCTATTTGTACAGTTTTGCCTTTCCCAGAATGTCACATAAATGGAATCAGACAGTATGTAGCTTTTCGAGTCTGGCTCCGTCACTTAGAAGACGGCTTCATATTTTAGAAATCTGGTGGCCTGGGCCCTAACTCACACTTGATTTGTGCTCACCATCCTAATAGGCTGGCATGGGGCCTGGCTCGGGGATGTGGATGGGGTCTGAGTTAGGAGGTTTACCTTGGCAACCTTGTTAGTGCTTCTTTCCACCCAGGGTTTCAGCTGCTTTGTTGAACCCACTGACCACCTCCTCACCCCTCCCTAACAATGGCACCTGGAGTAAGACAGCCTTGTCCCCTGGGTCCTGCTTGATCATCTCCATAGCTGTGGGGGACAGAGTGGAGGAGGGAAGCCGGGTGGACAGGCCGGGGTGGCCACGGAATTCCTCCCTTGGGGAGGGGGCGGGGCTGGGGTGACGAGGGTCAGGCCTCTCCTGGCTGAAACAACACAAGTGCCTCCAGCTGCCCAACAGCTGGAGGGGGCCGTCTGCTTTCCCTCAGCAGCGTGAAAAGCCCTTTAATCGGCACGCTGTTGTCAGGCCCTGCCGGGGGGTGTGGAGAAGAAGAGCAGACACCGCCACACTGCAGCCCCCATCCCCTTTGACCTCCCCTATCTCCCCTCCTCCATCTCTGGGACTGCTCTGAGGTGCCCTGAGCGAGGCCCTCCTGTGCACCTGTGTAAATGCAGGGGCTGTGAGGTCAGGGCAGGGTGAGAGCACGGGCAAAAGTGAGGATGTGGATTTTCAGGGCAGATGATGGATTAGATAGTGGGTGGGTGAGGGATGTCTTCGTGTGACTCGGCTCCTCCTCGTTCCCAAGGACGCAGCCCCCGCCCTGGAGAACAAGGCCGAAACCTGGTTCTGCAGATGGTGGAGCCGGTGACAGCAGGCAGACAGGGCCAGCTTGGGACAGGGCCGAGCTGCAGCCAGACGTCCCGGAGTGTGCTTCTTGACCTACTGGCTCCATGAGTGGCCTTTCCCCCTCTTTCAGTAGTAGATTTATCTCCCAGAAACGCTTTTTAGTGACTGAGTACTAAAGCCTTGAGCTGGACTTGGACTTACAAACATAAGGAGGAAAAAATTCCCTCCCTTAGGAAAGCTCTCTTTGCTTGCAGAGCCAGTCTCCTCTCCTGTCCCCCAGAGGGGCTACCGCCAAGAACCCTGCCACTGATACCAGAGCTAACAGCAGAGCTCCCTTTGTCCTACCCACCCCCACCCCTGCCCACCTCCCCAGCCAGCCTCCAGGGCTCAGCCCTCACCATCCTGCCTTGAAAGAGGTCATGTGGTATCATAGAGAGAATCTGGGCCACTGAGTCGGACTTATAGACGTATTCTGCCACTTAATAGCTTAACTTGGCTGAGCCTCAGTTTCCTCTTCATTCATTCAATCAATAGATATTTATTACACACCCACTTTGGGCAAGGCCCCTGCCAGCCACTGAGGATCCATCAGGGTGACACCCAGCAGATCATGGTTCCTGCCTGCAGGAAGCAGTGGCTTAGTGGGGAGAAGGGGGCACGAAATATGTAATTAAATGGTTGGTCATTTAGTTTCAATCGTGACACAGGCCACAGTGGACAGTAGAGGGTGTGTGGAGGCTTGTCATAGGGTCCTGACCTAACAGAGAAGTCAAATGCCTTGAGGAAACTGCATTTGCACTGAGATTGGAAGGATGAATAGGAGTTTATGAGGTGGAAACACAGTCCAGGGAAAAGGGTCCACACATGCCAAGTCCTGAGGCAGGAAGGAACAGTGTGAAGGGCCAGGGATTTCTACCCAGCTGGGGAGCCTGGCACTGGAAGCCTTGACTGTGCCTGTTACCTACTCATCAGGCACATGGAGAAGGCTCCTTCTCCTTCTCTTCCTTCCAATTTGACATTAGCAGATTGGGCTGGGACACTCACCATTATTTACAACGTTGATTCTATGGAAAAAAAGTAAATTCAGGGTGTCAAAAATATGATTTATAAATGAATCTGGCTTTTGTTTTTACTCAAGTACATGCATATTGTAGCTGCCAGAAAAACCAGAGTGCTAATCACATTGGCTGTTAAATTGTCAGGGTTTCCTGCCTTAACATACACATTTCAGGCTTAGCAACCTTGGGCATCTCAGATTACTGCCTGTCTTGTGGGTGATGTGAGTTATCTGGGGGGTGGAATGACTTCCAAGTTTTGTGAGGAGGATTCTCAAGCTAACACCAGTTTCACTGGGAATGAATTCCATGGACACTGTCTCAGCCACTCAGCTGCATTCTTTTCAATGGCTCAGGAAATTTTTTCCTCCTTAATTCAAGGGAAAAGTCCTGTGGTTAATGTATGGCTTCTTTTATATAATAGATGTTTCTTTTTTAAAAAAAGGAAAAAAAAACATTTGCGAGTGTTAAGCATTTGGTGGTGGTTCGACAAAGAATATCTCTTTTTACAGTAAGTGATAGAAAAAGGAGCTTATTTGGGATATCTTTTAAGTAAGGTTTGATATCCCCCCATCCATTCTTCAAACATGTGTTAAACAACTGCATTGGATCAGGCTCTGGCTTAGGCTCTGTGTGTATAGAGAGGAATAAGACACAGTCTTTTCTAGACATGTACATACATAAATGTTAACGGAGTATGTAGAAGGTTTTGATAGATGTATGAAGACAGTGTAGCAGGAGGTCTGAGGAAGTTAACAGTAGTGTTTAAAACATGAAAGCATTTGCTTCTTAGAGTGGTAACTTCAGTTAGTGTGCAACTGGAACTTGGATGGGGAAAAAAGTTTGGTGACAGAAAGTTAGACATCTAGATAAGAGATTAAGGATTGAACGAAGTCAATGTGGATAAAAGAAGAAAGTCTTCTGGAGAGGGAGACCTAACCAGGCCCTCTGCACCTTCAGCCACTCCAACTAGGCACCAGTGTGTGAAGTCACAGTGGATGTTCCAGCCCCAGCCAAGCTCCCACCTGAATGAAGCCTGTGTGTTATCTCAGCCAAAACCACATGGAGCAGAAGAACCATCCAGCTGAGTCCAGCCAACCCATAGAATTGAGAGACATGATGGATAATTTGGAGCCACTAAGTCTGGGGATGGTTTGTTTTGTAGCAATCTATAAGGGAAACATGGTGACTGCAGCCATGAAATTAAAAGACGCTTACTCCTTGGAAGGAAAGTTATGACCAACCTAGACAGCATATTCAAAAACAGAGACATCACTTTGCCAACAAAGGTTCGCCTAGTCAAGGCTATGGTCTTTCCTGTGGTCATGTATGGATGTGAGAGCTGGACTGTGAAGAAGGCTGAGCGCTGAAAAATTGATGCTTTTGAACTGTGGTGTTGGAGAAGACTCTTGAGAGTCCCTTGGACTGCAAGGAGATCCAACCAGTCCATTCTGAAGGAGATCAGCCCTGGGATTTCTTTGGAAGGAATGATGCTAAAGCTGAAACTCCAGTATTTTGGCCACCTCATGCGAAGAGTTGACTCATTGGAGAAGACTCTGATGCTGGGAGGGATTGGGGGCAGAAGGAGAAGGGGACGACAGAGGATGAGATGGCTGGATGGCATCACTGACTCGATGAATGTGAGTCTGAGTGACCTCCGAGAGCTGGTGATGGATAGGGAGGCCTGGCATGCTGCAGTTCATGGGGTCGCAAACAGTCGGACACGACTGAGTGACTGATCTGATCTGATAAGGGAAACAAAAAAGTTAAAAGTGGGTAACTGAAGCTGTGTCACAAATGAATTTATTAAAAAAAAAACTCAAATTATTTGAGTTTGGCCTGTGAGTTTTGAGTCTGATATCATAAAGAGGAGCTTCCCTGGTGTCTCAGCAGTAAATAATTTGCCTACAATGCAGGAGACGTGGGTTCAATCCCTGGGTCCAGAAGACCCCATGGAGAAGGAAATGGTAACCCACTCCTCCAGTATTTTTGCCTTGGAAATCACATGGACAGAGGAGCCTGGTGGGCTACAGTCCACGGGATTGAAAAAAGTTGGACACAACTTAGCAACTCAACAACAACAACATCATAAAGGGAATGCTGCTTGCTCTTCCAAGCTGTGGATCTCACACTTACAAACCATCGCTTTGTATAGTGTGGTTCCTGCCCCCTTTCTACACTTGAGAAAACTATAGAAATAGGCATGTTACTAGCAAAATGCCATTTTAGAATTTTAGATGCTGGTGAAATCGGCATGGTACAGGTACAACTGTGAAACCAACTCCCTGTTATAAAGAATCGAACATCTCCTTCCCAATGGAAACTTAGGCTGCCTCTGTTGTTCCCTCTGTTGTCATGGAAACTTGGCAGTCTGTTAAACCCAACACAGTTTGTGGTAGCGGAATGGTCTCCCTGAGCAAAAGCTGTGGCAGGGTTTACATTGTACTCTGAGGGCAAGGATCAGCATGTACACATTTCGGACAGAAGGGACTCTTATCTAACATTGATTTCACTTGCCCACGTCTCTTCTCTGGTGAAGATAGTCCCCATCAGTAGCTTAATTTTCCAGTAGAAAGGATGGATTGTTTAAATATATTTCAAGTGCTTGTCCTACTTTACAAATATGAGCAGAACACGAAAATTTTGCGTGTTTGCTTTGGAACCACTCACTCCCCAAGGAGAGGGGGAGGGAATAGGAGCCATTTGCAAATGCACAATTGTCTTGGCCCCTTTTGTTTGGCTCCCATATTACACAATCATACTTAACATAATTATTTTGTTTTTGTTGTCTTTTGGTGAGGAAGAAGGAAGGGTTGTGAGGATTTTTATGAAAATGCTATTTCTTCCTCAGAGGGAAATGGTTTGCTTCTTTGGGGAGACGATTTGCCTTTGCTTAACTCCAAAAATTTCCAACGACTCTGGTTGCTCTTGAGCCCATAGCAGACTTCTCTGGCCCAGGAGTTCAGTCCCAGCAGGGTGACTCAGACTCTGAGTTTTGTCTGTGTGCTGGGAGAAATGACCCAGTCATGGGTGGTGCTGGGGACTTCCATCCTGTCCCTCCTGGCTCCTGAAGAAGAGAGGGAAAAAATCTGCCTTTGTGACTTTAGGTGGACTGTGTTGAACTGCTGGGATGTTCTGTTGTTGAAACCTATAAATAATAAATTCATGTTTTCATGTCCAGTTTCCAGATGCAGAAATTATCTCAGAATCTGCTTCTTGGTCTAATCTGTTGTACCTTGGCTCAACTAGGAGAAACTCCAGAAGGGTGAGCCATCACGCCCCCATCCCCTATCCCCTGCAATAGTTGTGCTCTTGAATCTGGCAACCACTAGCCACATATAGTTATTCAAAGCTAACTAAAATTAAATGCAACCAAAGATTTAGTTCCTCAGTTGCATTAGCTATGTTTTAGTACTTCATAGCCACACGTGGCTTGTGGCTTCCATAAACTAGATGGCACAGATATAGAACGTGTCTATCATTGCAGAAAGTTTTATTGGGTTCTGTGGCTTTGTGGCATTGCAGAGTCCCAAGGATGAAATCTTCTCTTCCTTCAGTGGTTTCCTATTCCCTTGTTAACATGGTCAATGTCAGGTTGCTTGTTCTCAATACCCTAGAGTGCAAGCTCACTGAGGACAGGACTATGCTGGTTGCGTTCTGCTTTCCATACCTTGCAGTGCAGGGCACATCATAGAGCTTGGTTGTTAAGTATAGAAGTAGATCAGTGGATAAGCGAACAGTGTCCTAGGGCCCCTGGAGGTTTGGGTGATTCTATTAGGGCCTGGTCATTCTACTATTCCAAGATACAGAATCCACTTGTGTCCATCAATGGATGAATGGACAAAGAAGAACACACACACACACACACACACACACACACACACACACACAATGGACTACTGCTGCTGCTGCTAAGTTGCGTCAGTCGTGTCCGACTCTGTGCGACCCCATAGACGGCAGCCCACCAGGCTCCCCCATCCCAAGAACTCTCCAGGCAAGAACACTGGAGTGGGTTGCCATTTCCTTCTCCAATGCGTGAAAGTGAAGTTGCTCAGTCGTGTCTGACTCTTAGTGACCCCATGGACTGCAGTGTTCCAGGCTCTTCCGCCCATGGGATTTTCCAGGCAAGAGTACTGGAGTGGGGTGCTGCTGCTGCTGCTAAGTCGCTTCAGTCGTGTCCAACTCTGTGAGACCCCATAGACAGCAGCCAACCAGGCTCCCCCATCCCTGGGATTCTCCAGGCAAGAACACTGGAGTGGGTTGCCATTTCCTTCTCCAATGAATGAAAGTGAAAAGTGAAAGTGAAGATGCTCAGTTGTGTCTGACTCTTAGCGACCCCATGGACTGCAGCCCAGTAGGCTCCTCCATCCGTGGGATTTTCCAGGCAAGAGTACTGGAGTGGGGTGCCATTGCCTTCTCCGGAGTAGGGTGCTACTCAACCATAAAAAAGAACGAAATGTTGCCACTTGCAACAATGTGGCATGGACCTGGAGGGTATCATGTTTAGTGAAATAAATCAGGTACAGAAAGACAAATTATTGTTTGACATCACTTACATAATAAAAAAGAAACAGGCTCACAGATACAGAGAACAAACTAGTGGTTACCAATGGGGAGAGAGGAGAGAAGAGGGGTGAGATAGAGGTAAAAGGTTAAGAGGTTAAAAACAACTATGTATAAATTAAATGAACTAAGAGGGTATATTATACAGCACAGAGAATACAGACAATGTTTTATGAAACTATAAATGGAATATAATCTTTGAAAATTGTATATCACTGCATTTTCTACCAGAAACTTATTCAGTATTGTAAATCAACTATCAGTTCAGTTCAGTCACTCAGTCGTGTCTGACTCTTTGTAACCCCATGGACTGTAGCTTGCCAGGCCTCCCTGTCCGTCACCAACTCCGAGTTTACTCAAACTCATGTCCATCGAGTTGGTGATGCCATCCAACCATCTCATCCTCTGTTGTCCCCTTCTCCTCCTGCCCTCAATCTTTCCCAGCATCAGGGTCTTTTCAAATGAGTCAGCTCTTTGCATCAGGTGGCCAAAGTATTGGAGTTTCAGCTTCAACATCAACTATACCTGAATAATAATAAAAGCTCCATTTTATGAAACTCATCTTTTTTGGGGAAAGCAATCACAAACACCCACAGTTCCTAAAATAGATAAAGATGAGACACCACAAATGATTGGAGACAGCCTTTAGCAATGGTCCTGGGCTGTTCTGTTACTTTTTCGCTTGGCCTTGGGGGCCAGTCGTTTCTGGATGGACCTTTTTGGGAGCTCTTCTGAAGCCAGGAAGGATCTCGGGGAGAGGGGAGAGCAGGTGGAGCTTATTCTGAAGCTGCCTTTAACTGGTCCATCTCTAGGCAGCGCTCTCCAAGTTATGAAGCAGGTCTCTGGCACAGCTGCTGTGGCATCTCTGTTGGCCCAAAGCAAACCATTTCCAAACCAAATTTATGGCCCATAGTTCACCACCACAGGGATGCTTGTATCTCCCCTCTCTTGTGAGCTACAGAGGAGACAGTAAGGCAGTGCTCAATCCCTCTTCTTTGAAGGTGAAGAGAGCCATATGAGGAGCTACTTACAGCAGGTTTAAAGAGCCTGGAGGGCAGGGTTGTCGTAACTGAGTCTTCAGCAGTTGGTGTCTTACATGCAGTAAGCTCTTGGCTAAAGAGTTTTTGACTTGGAAATCCAGTTTGTTTGTTTAGTTTTCCGTGATGGTTAATTATAAGATATTGAATGTAGTTCCCTGTGCTATACATTCAGGCCTTGTTGTTTATCTGTTTTATATATAGCAGTTGGTATCTGCTAATCCGAAACCGAATCCGGTTTTTCAGTTGGGTTAGAGTTTCTGTTTGCAGTGTTACTCTATAATATTGCCAGGCAGTGTGGTGTAGTGGTTGGAAGTTGTGGCTCTGGAGCCAGGCCCTGGGTGTGAAGTTCAGCACTGACCCTGCCTCTTAGGGCTACTGTGGAGGTTACATTAGTTAACATATCATAGTTGAGTTCAGTTCAGTTGCTCAGTTGTGTCCGACTCTTTGTGACCCCATGAATCGCAGCATGCCAGGCCTCCCTGTCCATCACCAACTCCCGGAGTTCACCCAGACTCACATCCATTGAGTCAGTGATGCCATCTAGCCATGTCTTCCTCTGTCGTCTCCTTCTCCTCCTGCCTCCAATCCCTCCCAGCATCAGAGTCTTTTCCAATGAGTCAACTCTTCCCATGAGGTGGCCAAAGTATTGAAGTTTCAGATTTAGCATCATTCCTTCCAAAGAACACCCAGGACTGATCTCCTTTAGGATGGACTGGTTGAATCTCCTTGCAGTTCAGGGGACTCTCAAGAGTCTTCTCCATCACCACAGTTCAAAAGCATCAATTCTTCGGCGCTCAGCTTTCTTCACAGTCCAACTCTCCCATCCATACATGACTACTGGAAAAACCATAGCCTTGACTAGATGAACCTTTGTTGGCAAAGTAATGTCTCTGCTTTTGAATATGCTATCTAGGTTGGTCATAACTTTCTTTCCAAGGAGTAAGTGTCTTTTAATTTCATGGCTGCAGTCACCATCTGCAGTGATTTTGGAGCCCAGAAAAATAAAGTCTGACACTGTTTCCACTGTTTCCCCATCTATTCCCCATGAGGTGATGGGACCAGATGCCATGATCTTCATTTTCTGAATGTCGAGCTTTAAGCCAACTTTTTCACTCTCTTCTTTCACTTTCATCAAGAGGCTTTTTAGTTCCTCTTCACTTCCTGCCATAAGGGTGGTGTCATCTACATATCTGAGGTTATTGATATTTCTCCCAGCAATCTTGATTCCAGCTTGTGCTTCTTCCAGCCGAGCGTTTCTTGTGATGTACTCTGCATATAAGTTAAATAAACAGGGTGACAATATACAGCCTTGATGTACTCCTTTTCCTATTTGGAATCTGTCTGTTGTTCCATGTCCAGTTCTAATTGTTGCTTTCTGACCTGCATATAGGTTTCTCAAGAGGCAGGTCAGGTAGTCTGGTATTCCCATCTCTTTCAGAATTTTCCACAGTTTATTGTGATCTACACAGTCAAAGGCTTTGGCATAGTCAATAAAGCAGAAATAGATGTTTTTCTGGAACTCTCTTGCTTTTTCCATGATCCAGCGGATGTTGGCAATTTGATCTCTGGTTCCTCTGCCTTTTCTAAAACCAGCTTGAACATCTGGAAGTTCACGGTTCACATATTGCTGAAGCCTGGCTTGGAGAATTTTGAGCATTATTTTACTAGCGTGTGAGATGAGTGCAATTGTGCGGTAGTTTGAGCATTCTTTGGCATTGCCTTTATTTGGGATTGGGATGAAAACTGACCTTTTCCAGTCCTGTGGCCACTGCTGAGTTGTCCAAATTTGCTGGCATGTTGAGTGCAGCACTTTCACAGCACCATCTTTCAGGATTTGGAAGAGCTCCACTGGAATTCCATCACCTCCACTAGCTTTGTTCATAGTGATGCTTTCTAAGGCCCACTTGACTTCACATTCCAGGATGTCTGGCTCTAGGTCAGTGATCATACCATCGCGATTATCTTGGTTGTGAACATCTTTTTTGTATAGTTCTTCTGTGTATTCTTGCCACCTCTTCTTAATATCTTCTGCTTCTGTTAGGTCCATACCACTTCTGTCCTTTATCGAGCCCATCTTTGCATGAAATGTTCCTTTGGTATCTCTGATTTTCTTGAAGAATTCCCTAGTTTTTCCCATTCTGTTGTTTTCCTCTATTTCTTTGCATTGATTGTTGAAGAAGGCTTTCTTATCTCTTCTTGCTGTTCTTTGGAACTCTGCATTCAGATGTTTGTATCTTTCCTTTTCTCCTTTGCTTTTTGCTTCTCTTCTTTTCACAGCTATTTGTAAGGCCTCCTCAGACAGCCATTTTGCTTTTTTGCATTTCTTTTCCATGGGAATGGTCTTGGTCCCTGTCTCCTGTACAATGTTACGAACCTCATTCCATAGTTCATCAGGCACTCTATCAGATCTAGGCCCTTAAATCTATTTCTCACTTCCACTGTGTAATCATAAGGGATTTGATTTAGGTCATACCTGAATGGTCTAGTGGTTTTCCCTACTTTCTTCAATTTAAGTCTGAATTTGGCAATAAGGAGTTCATGGTCTGAGCCACAGTCAGCTCCTGGTCTTGTTTTTGTTGACTGTATAGAACTTCTCCATCTTTGGCTGCAAAGAATATAATCAATCTGATTTCGGTGTTGACCATCTGGTGATGTCCATGTATAGAGTCTTCTCTTGTGTTGTTGGAAGAGGGTGTTTGCTATGACCAGTGCATTTTCTTGGCAAAACTCTATTAGTCTTTGCCCTGCTTCATTCCGTATTCCAAGGCCAAATTTGCCTGTTACTCCAGGTGTTTCTTGACTTCCTACCTTTGCATTCCAGTCCCCTATAATGAAAAGGACATCTTTTTTGGGTGTTAGTTCTAAAAGGTCTTGTAGGTCTTCATAGAACCATTCAGCTTCTTCAGCGTTACTGGTTGGGGCATAGACTTGGATTACTGTGACATTGAATGGTTTGCCTTGGAAACGAACAGAGATCATTCTGTTGTTTTTGAGATTGCATCCAAGTACTGCATTTCTGACTCTTTTGTTGACCATGATGGCTACTCCATTTCTTCTGAGGGATTCCTGCCCACAGAAGTAGATATAATGGTCATCTGATTTAAATTCACCCATTTCAGTCCATTTTAGTTCACTGATTCCTAGAATGTTGACGTTCACTCTTGCCATCTCCTGTTTGACCACTTCCAATTTGCCTTGATTCATGGGCCTAACATTCCAGGTTCCTATGCAATATTGCTCTTTACAGCATTGGACCTTGCTTCTATCACCAGTCATATCCACAACTGGATATTGTTTTTGCTTTGGCTCCATCCCTTCATTCTTTCTGGAGTTATTTCTCCACTGATCTCCAGTAGCATATTGGGCACCTACTGACCCGGCGAGTTCCCCTTTCAGTGTCCTATCATTTTGCCTTTTCATACTGTTCATGGCATAAGTGACATATTATTATCAGCTCTTATCACTCGTCAGATAAGGTATGGCTACCAAATTCCTCTGTGACCAAGGATGAGTTTCTTGACTTCCCCAGGCGTTGGAGGATATTGATATTTCTATCCTTGTGTGATTGTGAGAGCCAGCTGTTCCCTAGCTCCCGCAGACTGACATGCAAAATTGATAACAAACAGGTCTTGCTTCCTGTAAAGTAACCCGGACTCCCATGGACCAGGAGAGAGCGGGGGGACAGCAGTGTCTTGACCTGCTCTGGGACAGTTTTGAGGCCACTGGCCGGCCTGCAAGCCAGGGTGTGAGAGCATTGATCTCTGCCGGCTGCCCACCAGGCAGGATGACGGAGCCAGGTGGCTGCTTTTCCAGGCTGCACACAGATTAGGAATGGGTCTGAGGGAGGGGGAGAGACTTCGAGGCCAGCTCTGCTGGTTGCAGCCCCCGGGTCCTGTGCCCACCCAGGTGCCCATGACCAGGGCTTCTAAGCCTGCATCATTCAGCTGGACCTTGGGTCCCAAGTTTTCCCTGGTGCCCAGTTGGTCCAAGGCTGGGAAGGCAGGAGTGGCAGAGGGGCATGAGGTGGGAATGGTGAGAGAAGAGACCCACCTTTCAGCCTCAGAGATAACTTAGGTTCTGAAGTGGAGCTAGGGCAGGAGGCTGTGAGGGCAGGAGGGGGAAGCTCAGAGAAGAGGGCCTGGGGGCGGGGTAGGGGGGTGACCCAGGGACCCCCCTACTCCACCCCTGCTCCCCACCAGGAGTAGCAGGAGCCTGGGAGACCAGGCCTGTCATAGTCTTGTGGGAAAGACTGCTGCAGGGATGCGTTTGTCTCCCAAATAATCAAGCGCCCCAGCATAGCGCTGGATGCCGGAGATGTGTTCACAGGCTGAAAGAGACAGTCTCCTTGTCTTCTTGGTGCTCAGAGTGGGGAATTCCATTGCTAATCAAATCCGGCAAATCAGTTTGTCCTCAAACTGTGGTAAGAGCCCTGAAGGAAAAGTGAGGTGTGAGAGGTTCTTAGAGGGGGACCTGTCCTCACCTGTGAGAGTCAGGGAGAGCCTCCCAGATGAGCCCAGGTCTGAGCAACAGTGAGAGGAAAGGGAGAAGGAACAGTGTGTCTAAAGGCCTGAGGCGGGGTGGGGGGCGTACTTGTCTGGTGGTCCAGGGGCTGAGCCTCTGGGCTCCCAGTGCAGGGTACCAGGGTTCGATCCCTGGTCAGGGAGCTAGATCCTGTGTGCAGCAACTAAGACTTGGCACTGCCGAATAAAGAAAGGAAGAAAGAAAAGAAAATATTAAGTAAAAATAAAGGCCTAGGGGTAGGAGCCAATGGGACCTGGAAGGCCGGCCAGGGTGTACCACTAAGCAGTGAGCAGAGTGAGGTCAGAGCAGAAACAGCTGAGGCCAGAGAAGGGTCAGACTTGCCAGGGCAGGAGACCCTGTGAGGGTCCCCCAGGAACAGAGGGGCACCACCCAAGAGTCTGAAGTGTGGATGACACTGCCTGCCCCCCTCTCCATCTGCTCATCCCTCCTCTGTTGCAGCCTGGGGGTGTGGGCTGCCTCGGGAGATAACTCTATATACAACACATTTTTTTTTACCTGGGGACGTGCTTAGTCGCTCAGTCGTGTCCAACTCTTTGCAGCCTGTTGGTCTATAGTCTGCCAGGGTCCTCTATCCATGGGATTTTTCAGGCAGTAATACTGGAGTGGGTTGTCATTTCCTCCTCCAGGGCATCTTCCCGACCCAGGGATTGAACCTGAATTTCCTGTGTCTCCTGCATTGCGAGTGGATTCTTTACCCGCTGGGCTATCACGTGTTACCCGGGGACACTGAGACACTATCAGGACATGGCCTTTGAGCTTTGGACAGGACTCAGGCTGGATACGTGCGTGTGGCTGTCTAGAGCATCTGAAGAGGGGCTGCATCGCGCTTGAGTGTGCAGGGTGGTCCTGTGCCGAGCAGCCAGCATCCGAGCGTGTGGTCAGGAGAGTGGGAGGGACTGGATTTACAGCTGGGAGGCGGTCTGTGTGTTCACTGACAGGCTTGGACTCTCTTTGGATTTGGCCAGTATGGGCCATGTGCTCCTTTGAAGGGAGGGGTACTGCCTATGGACCGCCCTTGGATGTTCTGGAAAAAGATCAACAAGTTCTCATCTATTTGATTCACACTAAGGGCCTGCAGATAGAAATAGGGGGTGTAGTCATACCTTTTCCAAACCTCTATGAGTGTGGTGCGATTATCCAGTCAAATCTAACGTCACTGATGGCCAGAGGTGTGTGCACCACATTGCCATGTGCCACGATGGGCTTTTCATCCTCTCAGTTCACCCTGATGAACAGCCTTCAGTGTGTGTCCAGAGCTCTGCTATAGAGGGATGAATGAAAGTGGATCCAGCTCTCAAGGTCCATGCAGTCTAATCATGGCTTCTTCAACAGAAGCTCATGGGTTGTAGAATCCAGTTAATGAAAGTGGATCCAGCTCTCAAGGCCCATGCAGTCTAATCATGGCTTCTTCAACAGAAGCTTCATGGGTTGTAGAATCCAGTTATTGTTTTCCAACTGTATCCTACACTTGTGAACAGGGGTTCACTGAGAAGGGGGTTCATGGTCAAATAAGTTTGAGAGATACAGCATCATATATGCTTTTGATCTGGTTAGCTATTGCTCTGTTTCAAACTACTCAAACCTTAATGGCTCACTGCATACCTGAAACATTATATATCAACTGTACTTCAATAAAAAGAATTTTAACTTAATGGCATAACTTATCATTATCTCTCACAGTTCTGGTGAGTCGACTGGGCTCAGCTGGGCGGGTCTTGCTTGGGCAGGGGTCTCTCAAGCAGTTACTCCTTTTCATCTCTGTTAGTTACAACCAAGTGACTGCTGAAGTTAGACTCATTTGAAGGCTTCTTCACTCACATGTCTCTGGGCCTGTGTTTGTTGGGCATTTCTCTCTCCACTTGGTTTTGCCCCGTGCTAGCTTGGGCTTCCTCCTAGCATGGTGGTCTCAGTGTTGGGCTTCTTAGATGGTGGCTGATTTCCCCCAGGTGGAGTGTTGCAAGAAATCTGAGAGGAGGCTGCAAAGCTTCACATGACTTTGCCCAGAAGTCGCACAACATCACTGCCACAGCACGTTATTGGTCAAGCAAGTTATTGAGGCCAGTCCAGGTTCAAGGGAAGACTCCACACTCAACAGGAAGAGTAGCAAATACTTTACAGCTATCTATCTTTAATTTACTGTACCTCTGGGAGATTAATAATGCATAAGAATGTACCAAAGGTGTCTGGGAAGTCCTGCTGTAAAGAAAACTTTAACTCAGCATTTCACAATCTGATGATGACATTTATGTTAAATTAGGAAACTCCCTTCTCATAGAAAATTACTTAACCTGTATTCTGACAGAGAGCAGTGGGCAGAAATGGAAGGCTGATAGATTTGGGGGCTCAGTAATACCTTCTAGACAATAAAACTTTACAAAGATAGAGAGTAGAGATTCCTGGTGCACTCCTGGTTTGGGGAGGTACCCAAATAAGGCCAAGTGCAGAGACCATCAGTGTGGACCAGAGGCTGAAGTTCCCAGTGGTGAAAGCTTGGACTTGACCTCTGACCAATCTAGGTTCAGATTCACCACTTAGAACTGTGTGAAACTGGGCAAGTTACCTCTCTCTAGGGTTTCAGTTTCCTTATCTAAAAAACAGGTAGTTCCTATTTCATAGGGTTGTTGTGAGGTTTAATGAGGTCTGCATGTGAGTTACTGAGTCCAGGATGCCATCCTTGGTTAGAGTTTGTGGTCGCTTGGTTTCCTACCTCTTCTAGGGTTTAATAACTTTGGAATTATTCTGGACTTGCGTCCCAAAGGCAAATTAGTATTGTAAATTGTGAACTCATCTTTCCTGTTCTTGCAAAAGTCAGCCCTGTACCATTTCACCTTTTTTTTTTTCCAACCCAGTTTCTCATAAGTGACCGTGACCCTCAATGCAACCTCCACTGCTCCAGGACTCAACCCAAACCTGTGTGCGCCTCCGACGGCAGGTCCTACGAGTCCATGTGTGAGTACCAGCGAGCTAAGTGCCGAGACCCAACCCTGGCTGTGGCACATCGAGGCCGATGCAAAGGTGAGTGTGCACGCACCCCACGGAGGAGAGACAGGCCTGCGAACCACACTGCTTCATGGGGCACTCCCGAGGAGGGAGCTCAGGATGAATCTGTTCATTTGGCAGCCTCTCCCCTACCCTTTCCACCAGGGAATATGGAAAGGAGGACTGGCCCACTGAAAGATAAATACTTTTCTGGCTTTCAAACACTGCCACCAGAGCTTAGAGAGAAGCTGCTATTTGGCTATTGCTTTTAATTTTTATAATTCTTCTTTTTTTTTTTTTTTTTGTAGAGAGGCTTAAAATGGCAAAACATGATGGCTGGCTCTTGAATAGGGATTCCACATTGACAGCCAACAGATGTGTTTTGTTTGGTCTGCTCACACATTTAAACATATTAAAAACGTTTGAGACAACATTTAAAAATTGGGAAATTCAACCTAAAAATCTGGATGTTTGTATTTCCCATAAAAAATTGGAAAGTGTGGTGATATGAGGTCTGTGTTCCCTCCCTCAAGGCAAACGTGTGGCTGCTGCTGAGGAGCAGCCACCTCCTTTAAAAGGGAGCCTGTTCTCCAGCTCGCCACAGTCCGCAGCATTCCCTGCAGTGCCACCACGCTGAGCGCCACGCTTAATGCACCCAGGCTCTTCTCTAATTTGTATCGCTTTCCTACGCCCTGTCGGTATTTGAGTTTGTGACCCGTGGACTGATCAGAGCTATTACAGAAATTGTGGGAGGCTAAGCCGGCTGCCCTAGGGCCTCTGATTTCCCAAAGAAAGTGCTTGCTGGGGCCTTCTCTGATGGTTCAGTGGCTAAGACTCTGTGTTCCAGTACAGTGGGCCTGGGTTCAATCCCTGGTCAGGGAACTAGATTCCACATGCCACAGCTAAGACCTGGCATGGTCATATAAATAAATAAACAAATAAATAGTAAAAAAAAAAAAATCCATGGTGGCGCCAGAAAAAAAAAAAAGAAAGGAGCTCGCAGGTTTTGAATTGCAAGACATCTTTGAGACTCCTTGGGTTTGCATGTTTTTAAATAAAGTCAGTGAAAAATAGTAGAACTTTTTTTTCCCCTAGGAGGGATTAGGGATATTTGGGAGAAAAGGAATAAACAGAACCGGGTATAAACATGACCCCCCTGACTTTTTCTAAGAATACCTTTAAGAGGCAGGTGAGGCTGTGGGGCATTCGCTAGTCCCTGCCCTCGTGTTCCTGGAGCAGCCATCTTTTATATGTCTGTGTGCACGTGTGTCTGTGTTCGTGTGTGTGTGTCTGGGTGTGTGTGGTGTGTGTGTGTGATGTGTGGCGGTGTGTGGGGCACCACAACACAGTGCTTTTCTCTCAGCATTTCTACAGCTGGAGTCTGTGGCTCCTGTGTGGGGTCCAATTGACTCTGATGTGCATACCTCCTTCTTTAGACGCTGGCCAGAGCAAGTGTCGCCTGGAGCGGGCTCAGGCCCTGGAGCAAGCCAAGAAGCCCCAGGAGGCGGTGTTTGTCCCGGAGTGCACCGAGGATGGATCCTTTACCCAGGTAGGCCTTGGCTACTCTCTCAGGCCCCGGGGCCTGGGGGCCTGGGAGCAGGAGGGCCCCGAGAGCCCTGCTTCCTGGAAACAGACGAGGGCTCCGTGACACCCCCGTGCCTGCGTCCCCTCCCGGGCCCCCCGCCACTCGGTGCCAGCACTGGCAGTGGGTCCTGAAAGGCTTGTGTGAGTTCGAGCCAGGAAACTGGCACTGCTTTGTCCCCGGCCTCCCTCTGCCCGTCTTCATTGTTCTCTTCTGTCAAGTGTAGGCTGCTTATGTTTTCTCATCCTCGTAGTTTTCCACGGGCAGCCTCTGTATTCCCTTCACTGTTCATTGCTAGCCCTTCTGCATACCTCTTCATCCTGTCCCAAGCTTCAACTGAAGCCATGTTCCTTTTGAATGTAAAGTGTCTGTGGTTTGTGCAGTGCGTGTATGTGCGTGTGATGTATGTGTGTTGCGTGGTGTGTGTGTGCCTGTGGGTGGGTGTTTGTGTGTGTTGTGTGGTTCTTGTGTGCATGTGTGTCTCTGTGGGTATTGTATGGTTTCTGTGTGTTTGTGTGTGTGTGGAGGCTGTCTGTGTGTGTGTGTGTGTGTGTGGTATATGTGTGTGCTGTGTGGTATATGGTATCTATGTGCACATGTGCATGTGTGGTGTCTGTGCTAGCATGCGTGTACACTCATGTATGCGTGCACTCAGATTCTAAAATCTCCTTTCAGGCAGTCTTCCCTCTGATCCAGTGTGATCTTCTGGCTGGAGGTTGGGTAAAAGTAATGCCGGCTATGTTGCAGTTGGCCCAGATTGGAACGCAGGCAGCATGAGACAACGGGGTGGTAGAGCTTTCAGGCTGGAGCTGGGGACAGTCTAGTGGGGCCGAGACAGCAGGGTGAGAGTGGGGAGGGTCACTGGACAAGGGTGGGTCAGCCACTGGATTGGGACAGGGTGACTCCCACTGGAACGCAGTGTCATTTGGGGACCTCTGCCACGTGAGGGCTGGAGGCGGGCGCCTTGGGAGTTTCAAAGTTTCCCCGTAATAGTCCCAGAATTTTCAAGGGGGTGGGGGAGGAGGGAAAGGACGAGTCTGGCCTTTGGTCTGCTGGGTTTCAGGTTTCATTGGGGGCTGGGCCCAGGGGACTGCTGATTTCAGGCCGAGTGCTGGTGGAGGTGGTGGGGTAGGGACGGGGCCTTGTATTTTTTAAAGTTTCCAGTGTTCAGCCAAGATTGATAGCCACGGAGTTAAACTGACCTTGGCTGCCCGCCCTGTGAGAGGTGCTTTTATTCATCTTCTCACTTAAGTCTCACCACGAGCCTGCCAGGTAGGCGTTGCTATCCTCATTTACAGAAGATGCAACCACAGCGGGAGGCAGCGTGGTCCAGGAACTGGGAGCTACGCTCAGATGTCTCCAGCACCCAAGCGCCCTCGGAGCCCTCCACACATTGCTGTTCTCTGAGCCGGCAGCTTAAAAGGATGCTCTCTGCACTCACTTTGGTGACACATGTACTAAAATCGGAACAATACAGAGAAGATTAGCACGGCCCCTGCGTGCAAAGCATTCCCTGTTTTATCTTGATTTTACCCCCTCTCAAAATTCTCCCAGAAATGTAGCTCTTTACTATGTAGCTATCATAATAAATAAACACATGGTGCAAAATTTTAGACGAAATTATAAAAATATTTAAACTCATATCTCTATAAAGCAATGGCACCCCACTCAAGTGCTCTTGCCTGGAAAATCCTGTGGACAGAGGAGCCTGGTGGGCTGCAGTCCATGGGGTCTCACAGAGTTGGACACAACTGAGCGACTTCACTTTCACTCTTCACTTTCATGCATTGGAGAAGGAAATGGCAACCCACTCCACTGTTCTTGCCTTGAGAATCCCAGGGACGGGGGAGCCTGGTGGGCTGCAGTCCATGGGGGTCGCACAGAGTCGGACACCACTGAAGTGACTTAGCAGCAGCAGCAGCATAAAACAAAAGCATAGTAAAATTCCATTCTTAGAGTTTAGTCACGTTCTCTCCTTTAATTTGAATATTATACTGGTTGATTTCTTTTTGATAGAAACAAAAATGCCTATTGAAAAAAAAAGTAAAGGAGGCTCTGAGGTGTGGACTAGAGAAAGGCAGTCTAGTGCTGTGGCTAGCGCACCACTCCTAGAGCCAGATCGCCTGGGCGTGAATCCACGCACCCCCTCAGGCACATCATTTAATTTCTCTAGGTCGTAATTTCCTTAAGTGTCAAATAGAGATTATTATTTCTGTTATTATTTTATATAGTAATTGTCATTATTATGGGCTTCCCTGATGGCTCAGTGGTAGGAATCCATTTGCAATGTAGGAGACGTGGGTTTGATCCCTGGGTCAGGAAGATCCCTTGGAGAAAGAAATGGCAACCCACTCCAGTATTCTTGCCTGGCAAGTCTCATGAACAAAGGAGCCTGGTGGGCTACAGTCCATGGGGTCACAAAGAGTCAGACGTGGTTTAGCAACTAAACAATGACAAATTATTATATTATACATTTTATATGTTACTATTATTATTACTATTGAGTATTACTGTAGCTTACCTCATGAGGTAGTGATGAGGATTAAATGAGTCAACACATGTGAAATGCTTGGAACACATAAATACTATATAAATATCTGCCATTATCAACATTAGCCCCATCTCTACTCTGGTTCTGTTACTCAGATCTTCTCAAGATGTTACAGACGATGTCACCCAAGAAAAAGAAAATCTTCTGTTGAACCTTTCCTTCATGGGTTCTTTATTTATCATTTATTCTAGTGAAAAGAATCCAGGTGATCTTTGTGCTGAAAATTCACGTATGCGGGAGAATATCAAACCTCTTGCAGCTGCATTTGGGGCTGAGACAGGGGTCAAGGTAGTAGGGAGGAGGCAGAATCCTTTTTTCCCCCTTTCTAGGCTTCTGTAATCCTGAGTGTGTTGCTTACGAGAACGGTTGACCCCTGCCCTCCCGGTTCTGAAGTGTTTGCTGCCTCGTGACAGACAGCCGCTGGCCAGCTTTTGTTTGAGGGAGGCCAGGCTGGACCAGGTGGTGTTTGCCGGGGAGGGGAACTTCCAGATTAGTCTGGGCAGAATTGCTAAGTGAGGGGGCCCCTGAAGTTCAGCAGAGGTTGGATAGACAGTCAAGAGCCCCCTCATTTGTTTGACACGCTAAGCGCTGCCATGTGTCTGCGGGCTGGAGGCTGGCTCACCCTGGTGGGCAGCCAGGCAGCCAGACAGCCGGTCCGACCCCGTCACAGTGATTGAAATGGATGTGCTTTTTCCCTTGATCAAAGACGCTGCAATAACTTCACAAAATGAGGCTGTCTCTTTGCGTGTGCTTCAATTGCATTGACAGGCTGCCAAAAGGCTATGAGAAAAAAAAATGCTTTTCTGCCTCCCCCAACCTCCACTATCACTGACCTGGACTTTTTTGGTTTTGTTTTCTTTAAGACCAAAACCCAGAGACCAGGTCCATTATTTCAGCGTTGCTTAGACTATTGACATGCGTGCATCCTGGTGTTAATAACATATTTTCGTCCTGTGAATTATTATACAGTAATGTGCTCTTGAAGTTTATGGAGGGGACCCTCATGGGACTGGGTTTGTCTGGCATGGGACACAGCTTGGGACCACATGAGTAGGTTGGCTTTAATGGGGTTCATATGGGATGCAGTGGTCTCTGTTGTCTAATTTGTTTTCTCTTGACCTCTTCTCTTGCTACCCTGTACCCCAACTCAAACAGCAGAGTGGTAAACATTAGAACATCAGGTTTTTAAAAAACCTTGATATCTAGATCACATCTCTGGGTGAGGGACCCAGACATTATGATTATTCCAAGCTCTCCAGATGATACCAGTGTTTGGTCCACATTGTGAATGACCTGCTGTTATAAGGGCTTCATCACTCTTGCTCTTGGTTGCCTCACTGGAATATGGAATTAAGGCTTTTTGATGACCCGCTGTGTAAGGATGGGAGCTACTGCTTTTGTCCTTTGCTGTGGTCCTATCTGCTTTCTCTTCTGGGTATCAGGAATGTTAACTCCTGACATCTGTTCGCCGAGTCCTCTGCCAAGCTGTTGTCTGCTGCCCAATATGATGAACTGAAATCACAGCCGTAGAGGAATGGTATTGGGTCACCACCACTAGGATGTTGGCTTGTCAAGCTTGTGCATCACGGAATAATTATAATGGCAACTCTTTATTGAGCGCTGTCTGCTGCCAGGCATTGATTTTTACACTCATTAATCTTTACTAGAACCTTTTGAGGTAGTTATTAATACCCTTATTTATACCAGAAAACTGAATTTCAGAGGGGTTAAATAACAAATTCAAGGTCACTAAGGATTTGTACCCAGGTCTACCTAATTTCAAGATCTATGCTCTTAACTTTTTTATGCTACCAAAGTGTCCTTGATGTATATGTAATTAATTTGCATTGCCATTGTCATTCCAGAAGTCCCCTCTCTGATGCTGTTGGCCAATCAATCAAACAGACATTAAAAAAAAAAAATCCCTTTGCTTATGGAAATTTTTAAATATACAGAAAAGTTGCTAGAGTTCTCTGGTGGTCTAGTGGTTGAGACACCAGACTTCCACTGCAGGAGGCAATGGGTTTGATTCCTCATCAGGGGACTAAGATTCTGCAACCTACAGGACACATGCCTCCCACCTGCCTCTGTAAAAATATGTGTGTGTGTGTGTGTGTGTGTGTGTATACACACAGAAATAGAAATAATAGTATAATGAACCCCATGTACCCATCACCCAGCTTCAACAATGATTAACATCTGGCTGATTCTGTTTCATCTTTACCCTATTTTCACCTCCTACGCCAAACTGGATTGCTTCAAAGCAGATCCCAGACACAATATTTTTTCATCTCAGACATTTGGAGCTCTGCTATGTTCTGGGTTATGAGCTGGTTGCTCTGGGGCATTCAAGAAATGCGATGGCCTGTGCTTTCAAGGAGCTTACATGCAGAAAAGATATGAAAACATACCATGAAATAGCTAGTATATAAGACCCTACATGTACGATTGGGTATATTTCAAATAATGCCCAGTTATAAGTCAGTAATTTGGAATTCTGAGTAATTTTATTATTGAGAAAATATGCAAAATTAAAAATTTCTGAACATAAAAATTAAACACTTTTGAACATCAAAATTAAAAATTTCTGAACACAAAAATGCCTTAAACAAAGCAAAAGGCAAATGATGTATATTAGCCTTAATGACAAAAGGCTAATATTATATTTAAAAAACTCTTAAGAACCAGGAAGAAAAAGATCTTAGTAGAAAAGTGGGCAAGAGATATCAATAAGCAACAATAATAACAAATAGCCAATAAATGACTATGAATGATATTTTCCTTAGTAATTAAAGAAATATAAATATAGATAATGATGTGGCATTTTGCTTACCAAATTGTTAAAACTCGGAAAAGAGTGATATTCAGGCCTGGGTGAAGGGAAAGGATTATGCCCCACATCATACTTGAAAAAGTGAATTGGCACTGACATTTTATGAGAGAATTTTGCAATATGGGTCAAAAGTCCTTAATTGTGTCCAAATCTTGAGCTTGACATTTCACTTCTAGGGATTTATTCTAAAGAAGTAATTAAAAATATATGCAAATATTTAGCCACAAGGATTTCCATCTAAGTTCTGCTTATAGTTGCAAAAATCAGAAAACAATCTAATCTAAAAATCCAAAATAGAGAGGTGCTTAAGCAAATTATGACATTGCCATACTGGGCAGCTAGTAGAACATGTTTAGATGCTCATTTCGCACAGTATGTGTGTGTATGTGTTATGTATATATACACACACATATATAAAAGACTAACATATATATATAAGACAATCAAATATTCAAAAGAAAAAATATTTTCATTTTCTTCTAAATTGAAAAGCTGCACACACTTTGTAAAAAAAAAAAAATTCTGAGTGCGAAGTACATAGATATAAAGGTAAAGTCAGTGAGTTCATCTCTTTGAAGTAGCAACTGTTTAGTCTATAGCCCACTAGTTTTTCTTCCTTTGTGTACTTATCATTTTTGAGGGTAAAAACAATAAAATGTCATATATCACTTTCTAATTCTTTCTTATTATTAAAAAAAATTGCTTATTAAGTTATTCTAGACCATGCTAGGCCTTTGTTGCCGCACGGGCCTTTCTCTAGCTGTGCAGCTCTCTAGTTGCAGCGTGCGGGCTTCTCCGTGCAGTGGCTTCTCTTGTCGTCGAGCAGGGGCTCACGGCACATGGACTTCAGTAGCTGCCGCACTTGGGCTCAGTAGTTGTGGTTCCCGGGGTCTGGACTCTGGCTCAGCAGTTGTGGCATGCGGGCTTACTTGTTCTGTGGCACGTGAGATTTTCTTGCCACAAGTCTGTGGGATCGAACCTGTGTCTCTTGCATTGGCAGGCAGATTGTTTACCACTGAGCCACCAGGGAAGCTCTCTAATGCTTTCCTTTACTAATTATACTGTGATGTACATATTTCCAGGTTTATTGCATATTACCCTATGCCATTTAAGAAATCGCCGTATGTCCCATTGTATGAAGGTCCCATGGATTCTGGAAATTTGGGAATTAAATTTCTGAAAGTTGAATACTGGGTCAAAAGGACATGCCCTTTCAAAGACGTTTGATGCATACTCCCAAGCTGCCTTCTAGTGTTGAGGAACGATGTCGTTGATTTAGTGGTTGTTACCAGATACATTCCCAAGCCATTTAATTTATTTTATGTAGATAGATTGTAGTTCTAATAATACTGTAGAGTGTAAAACACCATTTGTAACATTACTGCTACACGAAAAAAATGTATTGTGTGTCCCACTTTAAGCCCCATGTTCCAGGAACAGTTTTTCTTGATATAGCTCTGTCTGGCACCCACACTGTCCTCATCTTTCTTCATTCCAATCACTGCTCCCCACACCAGCACACACATATATGTTTTTTTATTTCCCAAGATTAGTTTTTTTTGTTGTTGTTGTTATATAGGTTTGGGGAGCTGTAATTTCTTCTTGACAATGCTTTGTTCAGAAGCTGGAAGTGCAAAGAGAAAGTTCTGTGGCTTTTGGCATAGATGGTGGGCTCCCCTTGTCAGTATTTCTGTAGCTCCTACAGTTTGCTCAAACCCGGGGACTGCACAGTTTGCTCAAACCCGGGGACTGCGGCTTGTTTCCTAAGTGCGTGGGCTTGAGCTGTGAAGCCGGCCTTGAGGCTCCTTTGCCGTGACTCCTCTCCCTGCCCCCACAGTACAAAACTGCATGTCCTGCAACCAACCCCCCCACCCCCACCCTGGCTGAGTCATATGACTAGCTTGTCTTGGAAACACCTGTGTTTACCATCCTGGCCTCCATCTTCCAGATTCTCAGGAAGTGCTGAAGGTATGGATGCTTTGCATCAATTGTGAGCCTTTGTGGACCAACTGTGGAACCTCTGATAAAACACTGGCAGGCTGGAGCATGGAGTATCATCATGGGGGGAAGGATTTGTCCCATCCTTGATGAGTCCAAGGGCTACATCGCTTTGTGTTACTGTGAAACTATCTTACCTGAAGCAATAGTGTGGGTGTCTCCTCAGTGCAGAGGGTTCTGTAGGTAAAGTACTAAGAGCCTGGCTGCATCCACAGCGGGACTCTTCTGAGCTTCTCTGGCCATATCAAGTTCCTTCGGATGCCCCAAACACGGCCAGTTCTGTGAGTTTTAGTGGATGGTGCCAACTTTCTTTTTAAAAGCAGTCACACTGTTAGATATTTAAGTCCATCCTTTATGTACAGACGGCTTAGTGGTGAAGAGACCCACTGTTGCGTCAGTTGTTGCTTTTCTTTGTCCTTTTCTGTTGTGTTCAATAAACATATTATTATTGTTACAGTTTGAGCATCTACTGTGCCCAGAGCATCCTACTACTTGTTCTACATGTGTTTTTCTTTGAATTGCTTTTGTTCCAAACAACCAGATGCTGCATATGGTAATTTATACAAAAATGCTCACAACATAGCACATAACTGCTGTTCAGCAAATGTTAGTTTTCTTCCTCTTTGGGCTTGGTTTGCTCAACTGTATAATGGGGGAGCTAGCTGAGCTCCTCCAGAGGTCGTCCTGTGGGCCAGCCACATGGTTTTATTATTTAAAACAGCAGCTCTATTAAGGTAGAATTCACATGCCATAAAATGTATCCCTTTAAGTGTATGATTCAGTGGTTTTTAGTATGTTTACAGAGTTGTGCAACCGTTACCACTATCTAATGCCAGAATATTTTCATCACCCAAGAACACATCCATGTACCCACTGGAGGTCATATGAAAGTAGACGTTTAATTCTGTAAATCATGGCAGGAACAGGACCTGATGCCTCCACATGCAGGAAGGACTTGCCTAGTAAGTGACTCATCTCATCTGTCACAAATAGTGGGAGCCACCACTGTCATCTTTTAGATGAGAGAACCCTGTGGGCACCCACAAGTACAGAGGAGGGTAAGATGAGGGTGGGTGGACCTCCAGCGCTGTATCCGTTGTGTTTGGTGGTGACCTGCCTACTCCAACCACTGCTCTGTCCTCCTCTCCAATGGCTGCATGGCCCCTGAGCCTCCTCTCCCAGATTGGCTGGCATCATTTGCTTTGGAGCAAGTTGTAGGCTCTGGGTGCTCCCAACTGGGCATCTGACTTCCCTGCAGTCTCCGGTGAGTCTACCCCTAAGTCTATTGTGGAAATGAAAGGAGCAAGCCCTGGGCTGTACCCACAGCTGCTCTTCTGCAAGGGGGTGTACTTGGGAGGAAGGGATGGATGAGGCCTGCTTCTTTGGTCTTCCTGCTGCTCATGGAAAAGGGGAGGCTCAGTGATGGAGGCTTCCATCACTCTCTCTGCTGTTCTTTTCTTTTTCAGATGATAGCAGTAACACCTGTATAGCACTTACTTTGTACCAAGGTGTTTTCTAAGTACCTGACACCCATTAACTTATTCAGCCCTCACTATGACCTATGAGTAGGTACTATTGTATTCTTAATTAATAGGTAAGAAAACTGAGCCATAGAGAAGCTGAATAGCTTGCTTGGAGTCACACAGCTTATAAGTGACAATCAGGATTCAAACCCAAGCAGCCTGGTGCCAGGATTCTTGGTCCTAACCATTACACAATACTGCCTCTTAAAGGGCATGGCCTTCTTTTATAGTTGTATTGCCAAACTGGAGCTTATCCAGGAGGATAACTCAGATGAGCAGATTGGGGAAATCATGTCACATGAGGAATAGTCAAAGGAGCCAGAGGTTGGTTTGGAGATGTGAAGAACCAGTGGGTAGACGAGAAAGAGAAGACCAAAGGGATGCATGAAGGCCATCTTCACCTTGGTCTGTTGATACCAATTGCTTTTTCTTGAGTAGTCTCACAGAGCCGACCCAGGATCACTGAGTGAAATGTTTAATGACTCAGATTCTGACTCAAACCCAGGAAGAACTTTCTACAAGAGGAGCAATCCACAGATGGAGTATTTTACTCAAAGAGGACTTCCCATCCCAGGAAGAGGACAGACAGGACTGAAGGGGCATTCAGGTGGGGTGCTATGGGGAAGGAGGGTGCTCCTGCACTGGGAAGGGAATTAAACTGATGACCTCTTGGAGTCTCCTTCACAGCTACTATGATTTTATGACTATAATGTTCAGTCTGATGGGTAGGCACACAGTTGACCCACAGCAAACTCTTATTCAGGAAACTTCCGGGCAGATCCATTAATACACACACATTCAAGGCCGTTGCCACTCTGCTGTGGGTGCATATGACATGCCAGGTGGCGACCCTGCAGGTGCCGGTTGTGACACGTGATACTGTGTCACAGTATAATGCTGCCTCAGAAGTGGGGGGAGGTCAAGTCAACCTTTTAAAGTCAACTAAACTCTTGGTGGCTCAGACGGTAAAGCATCTGTCTATCATGTGGAAGACCCAGGTACGAGCCCTGGGTTGGGAAGATCCCCTGGAGAAGGAAATGACAGTCCATTCCAGTACTATTGCCTGGAAAAATTCCATGGACAGAGGAGCCTGGTAGGCTACAGTCTATGGGGTCGCAAAGAGTCGGACACAACTGAGCAACTTCACTTTCACTAAACTCTTCTGCAAAATGAACAGGATCAGATTTTTTTTTTTTTTTTTTTTTTTGCCCTGTCGAAGTCTGGAAAAGTAAAAGGAACATGGGAGGGAGATATGAAGGCAGAAAAGTTTAATTAAAGTGAAATCAGATATAGGAGGGCTTCCCAGGTGGCGCTAGTGGTAAAGAACCCGCCTGCCAATGCAGGAGACAGAAGAGAGGCCAGTTTGATCCCTGGGTTGCAAAGATTGCCTGGAGGCGGTCATGGCAACCCACTCTAGTATTCTTGCCTTGAGAATCCCATGGACAAAGAAGCCCGGTGGGCTCTTTGCAAAAAGTCGGACACAGCTAAGTGACTTAGCACGCACACACACACAGATACGGCGAGCAAGAAAGAGCCTCCACTCCTGCAGGCCACCCTTGTCCCACCCCTGGCCAGATCACCACAGCTCTGCTCTGAACAAAGCTCCTACACAAAGGGACTTATTTTTTATTGGATATTTTAAAAACATAAAAAGTATTTGATATCTTCCCCCCTGAAGTGGAAGTAGAAGCAAACAAACGAGAGGTGCTGTGTTTGCTTTTTACAAAACCTAGGTCATTCTAGGCACCAAACAAGACGGAAGAAGTCAAGAAAATAAAGTTCTTCCGAAACCCTGACACGAAGATTTTAAAAGTATCCTTATGTGTGTGTTGGGGGGATGCTTTTTACACTTTTTGGAAACTAAAAAAAAAAATGTTCTTCATCATGTATTTGAAAAGTGGTCCTAACCCTGGCAAGTAGGTGCCAATTTGTAAATTTTGACCTTACTCTTAAGTAGCAGAAGTTCAACTTGGGGTACAGTTGTAGAATCACAGAAGTTTTAGATAAAAAGGGACCTTAGAGATAATCTGGCTCATATTTTCCTTCCTCTCCCTGTCTCACCACATCCAGGGTTCAGATTCTACTTATAATCTCTCACCAAGCCATCATCTATCTTCTGCTTGATTGCCACCAAAGACAGAAAACTTATTACTACCAATGGCAACATAATGCATTTTGGGCAAGTTTAGTTGAAAAGTCCTTCTCTGTGTTGACAAGAGAGTTGTGATTTCCAGTAGATGACCCCCGTTCTATCTAAGGGACTTACTGAATCCACATCTCATTTTCCACAAAAAATCTGAAGACAAACACCATTATGTCCTTGTAAAGTCCTTTATTACAGCCAAGAAATATTTCTTTTCCCCCTGGCAAAGATATTTAGTTCTAGCATTCATTCCCATATCCTAGAGACTTATGTCTCTCTTTTCTCTCGGCTTCTTTCCTCTGATTTCAGTTTGCTGAGCCACTACCACCCCCCCAGCCGCCACCCGCCCGCCCCACCCCGCCGCCCTTATAGAATGTCCTTCCCCAAACTGGGTACAGTATTTCAGGTATGGTCAGAAAGAGCTTAGGAAAGAATGGTATTATCTCTTATTCTTCACTCTCCACTGCTTGACTAATATCACGTGGGCAGCCATGTTACACCATCAAGTTATAAAAAACATAGTCAACAAGGATTCCCACAGAATTTAACATTGAGGGGTTACCTTCCCTCCTTGCCTCTCCTCCATTAAATTCTGGAAGACCAGGTAAATACTCTCAAAAGAAAATCCGTCATTCCCCAGCAGACAGTCCTCCCTAGACTTGGCACTGAGCAGGAGACGGTGTCTACAGCCAGCAAGAAGAGCAGTGCTTTGAAGCCACAAAGGACATCCTTTCTGCAAACGGGAAGGGAAAAAGGACAAAATCTGCTTGTGCTGAGTGCATTCTCTATATCCAACTCTATTTTAGATGCTTTATGTATCTCGTCTCATTTTGTCTTCTCAATAACCTTCAAGGTATGCGCCGTCAGTCTTGTTTCATAAATAGGCTTGGAGAGGTTAAGTGACTTTGTGAAAGTCACACAGAGATGGTGTTTAAACCCAGGTCATTTTGACTCCAAAGCCATGTTTTTCGTTCTGCATCCTGTTGCTTCTCATCCAAACCTGACTAAAGATGAGGGGGACATTTGTGGGATAACCTCTTCCAAACTGAGGGAAAAACAGCTCACGCTAGCCAGACCAGAAGGATTACACCATCTCCCCTGTCTACCCTCACTTTTCTCACTGCAGTCAAACTTTATATCCCATGTGTGAAATCACCCAGAAGATTTAAGGCCACAATCGCTAGATGCCTGAATTAAAAGACCACATGTCATCAAAACAACTGGAACAGAAAAACTTTGGAAAGAAGTATTGTCCCACAGCCCCTTGCTCCCAAATTCCCACCTAGAAAAGTGCTTGTTTCTTGAGTATTTCATGATAAATGCTGGAAAGGATGGAGTGATGAAGTATCTCTTAAAACAGTGGTGCTTGGAGTGTGGTCCCTGGACCAGCAGCAGCAGCAGCACCTGGGGACTTGTTAGAAATGCATATTCTCCAGCTGACCCCATCCCTAATGAATCCAGAAACTCCGTGAGCAGGGCCTAGCAATTTGTTTTCATAAGCCCTCCCCATGGGTCTTACTGTGCAATAAGCAATGTTCTCTTGCAGCTTATGATGGAGAGAGGTTCTAGGGGGATACGTGGCAACCTCAGCTGGCCTGGAGACTCAGTCGTTCAGCTAGGGTGCATGGCACCAGTGGAAAAACATAATTTCCTACAAGAGGTCCTATAGGGAATGCAGAAGAAAGGAAAATATGCCTGCCGAAAATATCGCGCTGAAACTAAGTTGTTTGTTAGATCTACAGCAAGATGCTTAACTTTGTGCATTAGTTTAATCCAAAAAACCTACTAACTGCTTTGGAACAACTGGCAGATTAAAGAAAAAAATATGTTTCATAATCCCACTGCCAAGGAGAGTTAGAGAAATATCCACATGCCGTCTGCTTTTAGTTTAACTTTTTTCCACTGGGAAATGTTCCTGTACATGATAGTAGTCATTTCATTACAAGTTTGGTAGTTGCTACTAAGAATGCTGAATCAAGCCTGTCTTTTTGCATATGGTTCACATTTTTCTATTTTACAAAAGAAGCAAAGAGAAAAGGGATGTGGGAGGGATGTAGCCACTGGATTGAAGGTGCCTTGGAGAGGACCCCAGTTGTCAGTGAAGGTCTGAGGCAATTCAAGATGGATTTCTTAATAAATAGAACATGAGAAAGCATTATAGAAAAGGAGGTGGGGATTTGCCAGAGGGAAATTATTTCAAGAAGAGTGAACTAGATGAAAGCCTGATACCTGGATAGTAAGAAAGTATGACTGGGAAAAAGAGAAATATGGTAAGGCCCTGCACATCATTATACTGCCTTTTTTTTTTTTAAAGCATGTTTCAGAGAACACTAATACTACCATGAAATGCTCCTGAACTCAACTTGGGTTCACGCTCCCTCACCTATGCACAGCAAAGCCAATTAACTGACACCAAGTTAAGGTGAAGGAACGTATAGCATTTATCACCGGGCACCCAGCAAAGAGAACAGGCAGCTCATTCTCTAAAGACCTGAATTCCCTCATGACTTTCAGTGAAGCGTTTTTAAAAGCAACATTTGGAATGAAGGCTGCAGCTTGTGGACTTTCTTCGGATTGATTGGTGGCGAGGTAATAGGGTGATGTTTCTGGGATCTTAATCATCAATGTCTGGTTCCATCCAGTCTATGGTCTATATGCTGTGGTCAGCATGTAGTCGTCATCATCCATCTATCTGTGTGGGAGGTCATAGTTTCTGCAAAACAACCCAAAGATATGCATCAGATTATTATGTAGATTCCTTGAGGAGGAACTGGGACTGGTTTTTTTTTTAATTTATTTATTTTTAATTGAAGGATAGTTGCTTTATAGTATTGTGTTGGTTTCTACGAAACATCAACAGGAATCAGCCACAGGTTTACTTATGTCCTCTCACACTTGGACATCGCTCCCACCTCTCCCCCCATCTCATCTCCCTGGGTTGTTACTGAGCTGCAGCTGGGGCTCTGTTTTATTGAAGAACTGTTGTTTAAGCTGTCATTACTTCTCTTGCTTGACTGTTCTTCCTTTGTTTCTGCATTCTCTCACTTCCCTAGTTAGTAACTGCTTGAGTCTGCTCTTTGGAACTCAGGGAAGGCCTAGGAGACGAAAGCCTTTTTCTACAAACAAGGAGTGGGCTTTGATACCTGAGAGGACCGCACAGGGTCTTGTTCAGTTCCAACTCCACCTTTTTTTTTTTGATATTCCTCTACCCTCTGAGGGGAATACAAGCAGGACCAGAAAGGGGATAAAGTTTTGGATAGAGAGATAAATCATAAACTCAGCAGGGGAACTCAGTTTTAGGGGGATTTGGGTTCACTCGCTCAAAGTTAAGGGAAGTTCCGACAGTTAAAGAAGTTTTGGTATTGCTGCAAATGGTATCTTCCTCTTAGAGCTGAATCGTGAACTGATTTAAGGCTCTGAGAAGTCCTGCAATCAACAAATCTTTTTATTTTATTTGGCTCAATATTTCCAAAGTTATTTGGATAGAGAACCTCTTCATGCCCAATAATTCCTGGTCACACTGCAAGGGGCACCAACTGTATCCATTGCTATAGCAAAGCGACAGATAGGAAGATGGAGGAACAGCAGCTTCACGTTCTAGGAGAAGGGAAGAAAGTAGCCATACTTGGGGAGACTGTTCTCCTAGGGAAGCTGGTAGGAAAAACAGCAAAAGTCCAACAACAAATAGGCTACTTTGAGATGTGAGGTCCGACCCTGTCCAAGGAGCCCCCCAAGAACAGCTAGAGGAAAGCAAGCTGGCCAGGGGGCACAGCAGAGGCCCCCATGTTGTCATCTGAACTACTCCACAAATGGCCTTCCACTCAAACTGGAGCAAAAGACTCTTGATTTGAATATTTATCCTACTTCCTCCCCTTCTCTCTCAAAAGAGTTCCATTTGCCAGAGAATTACAAAGAAGAAAGATATCTGGTCAGTTCCCTTATACACCAGCCCTGGGACCCAGGCCTTTCTTGGTCTCCCTTCCAGGTCTGGGGGACTTCTATCTGCCAGGACTAGGTACTGGCCATCATGCTATCTCTCTTGTCTCTGGGTCTTGGTTTCCCCATTTGTAAAGCATTTGGGTGAGACTAGTGATCTCTAAAGATTTTTCTCCAACTCTGTCAATTCTGAAATTTTGTGAGAGCTTGGAGTTTGGGATCTGAATTCCTGTGTTGTTATGAACTAGCTGTGATATTTGAACAAATAACCTCTGCTCCATGCACCTCTCCTATGAAGGATTTGCACACTGGGTGACCTTGAGGCCCAAATGAGATACTGCCTCAGTCATGGAGGTGTTTGGGAAATCATTGTAAAGACAGAAAGTGGTGTTTTCCATTTGGGGGGTGACGTGTGAGTGCGCCTTGGCTCTGCATATGTCCCATTGTCTCCTTTGCTTTTCTCATGGTTTCCTCCCTTTTGATGCCCCCATTGGTCTGTTTTGCTCTGTTAGTTGGTGTTTGCTCTGTTCTCTGCTCATCAGTTACTCAGCTGCACTCATTGGCAGTGCTGGCCTCCCACATTTTCCCAGGTGTCCACAAGTTGGGCTAATGTTGAAGACTAACAAGCTTAAAATAATTTCAGATTTGTCTTCATTTGGACAGAAAGGTTGACCTGAAGTAAACCACTGGGCTGTTTTTGCAAAGGGCTTCTTGCCAAAAATATTTAAGTATATGAGTCAGAGATGAAATTTCCTACCTAAGAACACACTGCAGTCTAAGCAGAGAGTAACCTCACTTAGATTGATGTAAAAACACTTTGTCTTTTAAGGAAGACCCATCAGTTGACATTTTAACCTTCTCAAGGTTGTTCCAGAGTGGGGTAGGAAGAAATGCCATGGTTTGTATCTATACCTTTGTGGTTAGAACAACCCTGAGATTTGAAAACTGCACTAGATGCAAAACACTATGAAATGGTAAGAAATGGCCAGTTACCTTGTCAGTTCCTCTTGGTCCATGCTCTTCACATAGATTAAGTCTGGAAGTTCACGAATTGGAGGCTGGTGTTTTGAGCAGGGGGAGATAGAACAAAGGTGTTGCTATTCAGTTGCTCAGTTGTGTCTGACTCTTTGTGACCTCATGGACTGCAGCACACCAGGCTTTCTTGTCGTTTACTATCTCCTGGAGTTTGCTCAAACTCATGTCTATTGAGTTGGTGATGCCATCCAACCATCTCATCCTCTGTCACCCCCTTCTCCTCTTGCTCTCAATCTTTCCCAGCATCAGGGTCTTTTCCAATGAGTCTGCTCTTCAAACCAGGTGGCCAAAGTATTGCAGCTTCAGCTTCAGCATCAGTCCTTCCAACGAATATTCAGGACTGATTTCTTTTAGGATTGACTTGTTTGATCTCCTTGCAGTCCAAGGGACTCTCAAGAGTCTTCTCCAACACCACAGTTCAAAAGTATCAATTCTTTGATGCTCAGCCTTCTTTATGGCCCAACTCTCACATCTGTACATGACTACTGGAAAAATGATAGCTTTGACTATATAGGCCTTTGTCAGCAAAGTGATATCTCTGCTTTTTAATACACTGTCTATATTTGCTGTAGCTTTTCTACCAAGAAGCAAGCATCTTTTAATTTCATGTTGCAGTCACCATCTGAACAAGGAGGATTGCTTATTAATTTAAAACAATAAAGTTTGCAAGGGAAGAAGGGAAACTAGGTAGGATTTAACATTTGGTCATGTATATATAAACCATTATAATTTACGTCCTGATTGCTTTTCTACAAGAAACATTACTTATCTCTTCTGAGAGTAATGAAACTATTTCTATATGAAAATAAACTTCCCCTTCTTTTACTCAAACTTTTTCGCACTTTTTGCTGATTTCAAATTGCCCCTTCCCTTGGGGCTGGTTGGAATAGAATGTTCTCTAGTTTCCATCAGAGAATCTGGCTGTGCTTTATTTTTGAGTGCAGATAGTTGGCTAAGAAAATAACACCATGATAATAAAAATAAATAGCTAAGTTTAACTGGGCACTTACCATGTGAGCTAAGTGCTTTATTTACATTATCTAGTGTAATCCGCCCAGCAACTGAGTGAAGTAGGTATTATTATCTCCTTCTTTCTAAATGGTCATGGACAGGCTGAGGCTTAGTTTGACTACAGACCTTTTCAAGGCTGCAGAGGGTTGGAAATTTCAGTGGTTAACTGGAAGTGGTGGAGCTGGTTAGTTAAGGCAGGCAGGCTACAGTCTGACTCTGTGACCACTGCTTTCTGTCTTCATATGACTTCTTTTTCTTCAAGAAGACTCTTGGAAACTTCCCAAGACAATTTGCAGACAGCCTCTAGGTGGATAACTGTGGGTCCATTCACTTGGAGATCCTTCAGCAAAGGAAAGTGACCTTGCCGGGTGCTTCCTGCAGCGGTCTAAGTCCTCTGGGTCTTCTTTTGTTCACTGCTCTTTCCTCTGCAGCACACCTGGGGCAGGTGTGCCCGTAACTGTGGATTCCAAGCCTCAGAGGAACATGGCAACAATTCCTCATTCAAGCTCAGTTGTAAAACTCTGAAGGGCTTGGAAGCAGCCTTCAGCCTGTGGACTTTGTTGTCTGGAGTCTGTTCCTTGGAGCCTGGTCTGAGGAAAATGCTGAGGGCCCTGGGGAGAAAGTGGGGCTGTGTTTGGGCCTGTGGGCCTGGCGTGGGGGCTGGGAAGCAGCATCTGTATGTCCAAAGGGGCACAGAGAGTACTCTCAGGTATCATGTGGCCCTGGGGACCCTCAGAGCCCCACGGTCAGATTATATCCCCCGGAACAAAGCTTTAGTCTCTGTCTCTTCTTCAGGCATGTGCTTCTGTCTCCAGCAGCCTCAGCTGGGACTCTACAGGCCCAGGAGGAGGGGTGCTCCATGTCGTCTAGGATCTGGACTTGGGGGGGGGGGTACCATCCTCAAGAAAGAGACGCTGGCCTTGGTCATGAGAGCCAAGGGGCCCTGGGGTGAGTCAGCGTGGCCACTGGCTCCAGGGATGTACTTCCCATGGAGGAAGGAGCAGCCAGTCAGGCCCCATTAAAATGCTGCCCCTGGCGAGGAGCCGTCCCCTGTGGGCCGTGCTGAGTCTGAAGCGGTGGACTCCAAGTTTCCGGGAGTGCTCCCTACCTGAGTCTCCCAGGCTTCCTGGGGGTGTTAGGGCCCACATTGGAGGCTGGCTGGCCAGGCTTTCTGACACAGCAGAGAGCAATCTTGCCGCAGCCACCCTGTATCCAGCCATCAGCCCAGGCCAGGCATTGGTCTCGCACTCGCTGTTTTCCTGGCCAGTGCCCTCCAGGTTCAGTGCTAGGATCCCCATTTTATAGATGGGGCTCAAAGACTTAAGTAACATAACTGCCAAATCCATAACTGGCTGGGTCCAGGATTCAAATCCAGGTGTATCTGGGTTGCTTTCCATTCCACCCTTAGGCCTCCTTGGAAGGTAGCACTAACCTAACAGAGGACACTGATCTTAGAGTGAGCATCTTGGGTAGCAAGTGTGATCTTGGGATTCAGGGCTTGTCTCCACGAGATGAAGTGGGAATGAAACATGGTCCTTTGGTGAAGGCATTGAACACAGTTTCCTTGCATGCATGGTTCAGGTAAATGCCTCCATTATACAGTCATCATACTGGTAGTAGTGAGATGCCCTGCGTCTTGTTCTTCAATCCCAATTTCTGAGTGCAGGTCTGTAATAAAACAACTAGTTTTGGGGAAAACTGTGGTGTTTGGTATCGTTAAAAGAGCAGAAGTCTTTTCTGTAGCTTTTCTGTCTTGCTGATAACTTACGGATTTTACAGAGGCTGTCTGACCTGTCCTTTCCTTCTGTACCCTGTATCCCTCACCTCTCAGCTTGTATGCTGTTGCTGTCTATGCTCGATTCTGATATGTCCTTGATCCCAAGAGGCACCTTTTCCCCACACTTTAATGTCTGTGCGGTTGGCACACATCTTGTAATTGAGGTCTACATTTAATGTGGCAGGGCTGTTTAAATTGATGTTACATTTTTAGGATGGATAGAGACCAAGAATTCAGGAAATGTGATAATGCATGCATTTATTCAACTCATCAAATGCCTACAATAAATCTCAGGCGTTGTGCTAGATGCTTGGAACATAGAAACAGCCAAGTTTCAGTCTCTTGCCTTTGGGAGGTCACAGTCTAATGGGGGAGATAGACTAGACAGATCATCAGGCTCGTTGTGATAGAGGGAATTAGGGGAACCAGGCTGTGTGGAGGGTCAGAGGAAGGAGGGGGAGGACGTAGGGAGCCTGGGACCACTTTAAGGAGAAGGTGTATCCTGAAAGAGGTGGGAAGACAAAGGCTTGGGAGTAGGCTGGGATGGGTTGTGGAATGGTATTCCAGAAAGATTGACTGGTTGAAGCAAACAGAGGTTCAGAATGATGAGACACTAGGGTGAGTTTTTGAGCTTCGACAAGCTGCTTGTGGCTGGAATGGAGGATATGTGCAGACCTGGGGGTAAAACGGGGATGTGGGGAGAGCAGGGGCCAGATCATGGGGATCCCTAAGCTCATGCAAATCAGCATCATCTCCATCCTGAGTCCGATGGCAAGTCTTTGAGGTATTTTAAGCAGGGGAGTGATGGCCAGATTTGGGTAGAAAGTGGGTGGAAAAGGGATAGTGGGGTGCGGTGGAGGAGGTGAACAGAGTGACAACTATTGAAAGAGAAAGAAGAGTGACCCCGAATGAAGCCCAAAGCCTCATTTTTATGTACTGTTCCCAGGCAGCGTGGACCTGACCTTGGAGGCTTGAAGAAGATCAAGCTGTGGTGCAGCAGGGCATCTAGAACTAGCACCTGCGGGCACAAGTGGCCTTAGCCCCATCACGTGTGGCCTTCTCTTGGGAAAGTCACATGATCAATAGGCAAGCTGACTGTAGGAACAGATGCTGGGAAAAGCTAGAAAAAGAAGAAAAGCCTTTCACTTGTCTCTGCTTGTTAAGGGTTGTATCAGCCTATAGCGATGACATTCCAACTTGTACTTGCCAAGTTAGTTCACCAATCGGAACTTCTTACAAAGAGATGGGACACGCAGTGGACGTTTCTGAGTGTGGTGTAAGAGATTAAGTGTTAAATGTCATAAGGAAACAGCGTGAAGCCCAAGATAAGTGGCTGTGGTTGCGCCTGAGAGTCACGCAGAAAACACAGTGTTTTCTGGCCCATCTTCAAGGGACACGCTGGGGGAGGGCTGCTGGAGTGAGAGGTGGAAGGAGCACTCCGCCTTGCCGGGGAGGGTTTGAAACGGATGGGAGGCCACTGTTGATACTGTGACCCAAGACTTATGGTTCTTTTCTGCTTCCCACTTCCCAAACAGGTGCAGTGCCATACTTACACCGGGTACTGCTGGTGTGTCACCCCAGACGGGAAGCCCATCAGTGGCTCTTCTGTGCAGAATAAAACTCCTGTCTGTTCAGGTACCGTAGGGAAGGGCGGGTTGGAGAGAGAAGAAAAGGGTTGGAGAGAGACGCCTGGGCCGGTCTCCTGCATCTGTGGGTGGACCTTTGAAAGACTGCTGGTGGTTATGAGTCCTCTTCCCGGTCAGGGAGGAGTCCACCTGAACACGCTTGCTCTGTTGGGAGCTGGGTGATAGGGTCAGTATATGTCTCTGGGTATGTATTTCTTTATTTTGAGTTTGGGTTTCTGGTTCAATGCTCTTTTCCCAAGCATCAGCTGTAACCTCTAGAGAGCAGGGTCTATAAGTTTATAGCTTGGGTGCTCTAGGTTGGTAGGGACCCTAGGCACACTTTATCGAGATAGATTTCAAGACTGCACGGGAGTTCAGCATCAAAGGCTATGGCGAGCAATTAGTGATGCCTTTCGTGGGTGCAGGAGAGGGGAGTGGTGGTCTATGTTGCCATATGCTTGCCACCAGTGTAACATACAGTGATGGAAAACACTCAAGCCAGTGGCCCTGAAATCTGGCTGTCATCAGCGGTGCCTGGGGAATTCAAAAAGAACCCAAATGTCAAGGCTTCTCCTTCAATATTTGGATCCAGTAGGTCTAGAGTGAGACTGGGAGTCTACACGCTTATGAAGCTTCTCAGGTAGTTCTGATGCGGAGACAAATTAGAGAACCACTCTTTCATAGCGACCCTCCGAGTAAGTCTGTAGGAAAAATCAAGTCTTTTCTATTCCCAACTTTATGGGCATAGAGAAATTTTGTTCTTAGGTCAGTTTTGTGGGATTGTGTATTATGGATTTATAGAAGCCCCACACTTCCATTCTGACGGTAAGGAAATTCAAGTCACTCCCTTAATTCACTATGCAGCTCAGCCCATGTTAAAAAAAGTCTGTCCCACCCACCAGCTGCTTCCTATTTCTCTGTAATCTGTGTATATGAGATTTTATGTATTTACGTATTTTTAATTTTTAAATGCAAGCAAAGTATAAAACATTATTCTAAAGCCTATGGGAAACTCCAAACTCCAGCAGTCCTGTCCTAACATTTTTCTTTTTCCCCTAAATTTATTCATTTTTTTTGACCAGCCCTGCTATATAAGGGGAAGAGTGAGTGGAAAGGGCAGTAAGTATCTACATTAGGAAACCAAAATTTGCAGGCCAAAAAGGAAAGTTTACTTTATTTGTGGTTTACATGGAAACTGGAAACCTTAATTGGGGTTGGTGTGGGGAGGGGGAGGAATGAAACCTTCTTGCAAATGACCTGGAAAGTTTCATTTAAAGCAAACAAATGCGCTAGAAACAAGTCATGCAGGGTAATATAATTGAATTCGCACAAAGCTCGTATATGGAGAAGGGATCGGATGTGAAGAGGGATGGATTTCTTCTCTTTTGTCGTGGGGACCTCCCCCGATGCCCTGCTACGCTTGAGCTGGCTGTGCCCTGCGTGTGTGTGGCAGGACATCCCGGGGAAGGCAGGTGCAGCAGGGTCAGGACTGTCAGATGGGGGCTCAGGGCACCCGAGTACATGCAGGGCACTGCATTTGGCCAAACCCACCCACTACCCACCCTCCTTGAGGATCGGGCTGCGTCTAGAAAATTGTTTCCATGCCTCATACTATTTTGGCCCATTCAGTACAATTGGGCCAACAATTTTCTACTTAATGCAGATGGAAAATCGCCGATTTCCTGCCCTCACCAGCAAGGGATGTCAATCACTGCATTTGCAGTGAGAGGGGTTTTCTTTGCCGTCGGCCCTATTGACTGAACGTGGCTCGGAACATGGAACTGGTGGGAAGTGGAGGCGAGGGGGCAGTGAGTGGAATGTTCAACAAAGGAGTTGTGTGAATGTGGAATTTTGTAAAAATCTGCTCGAGACTATTGCCAGGGAGCCTGGAAATCATGGTTCATCTCAACAGTGCTGTGATACCAGTGACATTGATGTTAAACAAACCCCACTCACATGTATGTATGTACTCACTTTGTATATAATGTTCCTAGTTGTGTATACAGTATCTATATACATAACCATATGCTCCTAACAGCAGGCTTTACCAACTCTTTGAAAGAAACCAACCGTGATGCATTCTGAACGTCTGTGTTTTTGTTTCCCCTCTCACCCAAGGTTCGGTCACTGATAAGCCTGCGAGCCAGGGTAACTCAGGAAGGAAAGGTGAGTGGAGTTTCACGCTTTATCTAAATGTTTGCTTCTAAAGCCCGTCCAAGCAGGCGTTCTTAGACAAGATGGAAGGAGCCTGGGGTGAAAGCTAAAAGTGCCCTGCAGAGAATCTGCATTCTTATTCTGTTCCCTCCCAGAAGCCCTGGAGGTAAGTAAGACTCATCACCTCCCAGAATTTCTGAGAGAGCTGAGCAGTGTACATTGCAGGCGAGGACTCTGAGACCCTTGGTTCCTTGGAAGTTCAGTCAATCAACTACCAGTGTGTAGCCAGCATTAAACAGACAAACACAGCATGCCCAATTCTACCCAGACTCTTCTATTTTGGAAACCCATCTGAGCATTTTTTTCCCTCTTTGATTCTCCTTGATAATTGTTCTGGCACATCCAGACTCTCTTGACTAAGACTAGGATGCTACATGGGCATGTGACCTGGGCAGCTGTGGTCTCAAAATTCTTAGTTTGCCCTTGAACTTGAGTTTTGTCAGTACAGTGCAACGGGGCAACGAAGCGTGCATGTGGGCAGTAGAGACACGTGCACTGTGCGTATTCACTGTGGCTTCATTGACAGATGGCTTTTGTGATGAGGGCTATGGGTCTTCTACAACCTGCTTAGAATTTTCTTTTCTTTTTTTTTTAGAATTTTCATTTTTATTTACCTAGAAAGTAAGAAAGTATTTGTTACTCAGTCGTTGCCTGATTTTTGCCAGCCCATGGAATGTAGCCCGCCGGGCTCCTCTGTCCATGGGATTTCCCAGGCAAGAATACTGGAGTGGGTTACCATTTCCTTCTCCAAGGGATCTTCCCAACCCAGGGATTGAACCTGGGTCTCCTGCATTGCAGGCAGATTCTTTACTGTCTGAGCCACTAGGGAAACCTTTCTTTACCTAGAACAATGATAAATAGCAAGTTGAAAAACACCATGACAAATCAAGAGAGAGACCATGGAGGAGAGGATCAGACTTAATATTTCAGTGTCTTTCGTGGCACCCTTGTTCCTGTTTTTTGAAGAAAAGGCTTTTCACTCTGCACTGGGCCCTACAAACTGTGCAGTTGGCCTTGATGAGGTCATTTGTCTGAGTGCTGGTTAGTGGACCAGCCGACATGAGGAATGGGGCCTCTGGGATGTGCTGACCATACTTTCCAGTATGGAAGACACTAAGATTCGCCACTTCTTACCTGCAGAACAGCATACACACAGATAGCTGGTGGTTGCATGGAAAACAGGTTTCAATTTTATTGCCCATGCAAGCACTCCAGAAGCCTCATTTTAGGGTCTCAGGTAAAACCCAGGTGGGAGATCTCAGCTAAGTTTGAGCCCTCCTACTTGACTCTGAGCCTTGGGAACTTCATGCTCAAAAGAGCTATATGGAGAGTTGGGCCTGCAAGGATCAGAGTAGGGCAAGCAGGCTTATCCTACACTGCAGTCACAGAGAGACCAAGGTGAGGCCCTGGCCCTTGCCCCAGATGCTAATTCCATGGGGACCTTGCCCCAGATGCTAATTCCGTGGGGACCCAAAGAGGAGACAGAGTCACCCTGCTTGAACGGAGGAGCTGAGAGTCTGGAGAACCTGCTCTCCCTGCATGCAGGTGCTCTAAGAAAATATGGGAGTGGAGTTTGGTGCTACCACCTCCTTCCAGAAACCATGGACCAAAGGACCCAATGGGCTGCTCCCCACCAGCAAACAGGAATGAGTAAGTGGACAAAAAGAAAGTACTTCTCAGCCCCAGGGAGATAGCCTTGAATGTTGATGGTTCCCTTCTCGGAGGGAAGGCAGGAGAGGGGATAAACATTTCTTCCTGCAAAGATCTGAAATCATCAACACTGTGAGTGGCATGTCTGCCTGTAATTGACTGGAGTTGGAAAAGGGACCTGCCTTCAGTTTTGCTTGTTGCCACTGAAGTCTTCAGGAGCATAAGCTTTAATCCTGGGCATGAGGTCCTGGTGGTAGGAAAAAGAAAGAGCAGCCATGCAGAACAGACCACCCAGACTTTCCCCACCAAAGGGAACAGAGTGCATGATGCTGGGTGAAGCACCTGCCCCAGGAAAGGCCAACCAGAGGATCTGGCTTTTAAACTGCACAGAGAAATACTTCCCAGGTTGTCTTGTATGTTGTGAATGACAATAGGAATCGGACCTGTGGTCACAGCAGGCTCTTGCTGATCCAGGTGGGAGAAGGCAGGGGAATCTGATTCCTCCAGGGAGGGGAGTGGATAGAGTGTGAAGCCTCAAGTTCCTACCTCTTCACTCCCTTATCCCAGCGGATTCCTCTGTCCCAGATGGTGGTGTAGGGGCTTCCTCTTTGGTGCGAAGGCCTGGCAGGGGGGAGGGAAAGATGCTAGGGTTCACTTGCCCCCTGGGGACTTGACTTCTGCCCAGTGGCCTCTCTTTCCTTCTCCTTTGGAGGGTTCCCAGAGGTGCTGCAGTCTGTGGGGTCGCAAAGAGTCGGACACAACTGAACAGAGCAGAGGTGTTGAATCTCTTCTCTTTGTCTGCCGCGGGCAGGGCAGTGAGAAGCCACCTGTAGGAAGGCCCACCTGAAGCCACACCTGTCCAGGAAGCTGGGGTTTGAATGGGGACAGGGTGTGAGAGGGCATTGGTAATATCCTGTGTCGGCCCCGCCGAGGTGCCTCTTCAGCTGCCACTTGAGAACGGAATGTGCTCCGGAGGGCAGCAGGTGGGAAGACACAAAGGGCCCTTGTCTGAGCTCGTGCCCACATGGGGGGTCTCCCAGAAGGCATCTCCCGAGAGCCGCAGCTCCAGAGACCTGCCCAGAGGGATGCTCAGCCCAGAGGACGTCCAGAAAGGAGGCAAGGCCGGGGGTCTGGGTGTATGTGCGTGTGGGAGCTGGGGGGCTGGGAGCAGAGAAGGAGCACACCCAGCTCTTTCTTTCCCCACCCTTCTGCCTTTTTGAACATGCTCCATGGACCGGACTTGGAGGGATCGGTTCTCTCCGCCTGGGAGGAATGAAAAGGCGTATTGTGAGACAGAGGGTCTGGTTGCTGGCCAGGAATCAGTCCTCTGAAGGCGAGGAGGAGAAAGGCAGAGTGGGAGGAGGCTGGGGGAGGAGGCCCGGGGAGATAGCAGGAGGCAGGAGAGAGGGAGAGAGGCCAGGCGGTAGCAGGTCACAGGCGTCTGGCCAGCAAGCAGGTCTGGGTCGCTCCTGCTCCTGGGTCCACAGGTGTGGGGCCTGAGGGGAGAAGTGGGGGGAAGGAGGGAGGGGAGGCCCGGTTATCTTACCCAGATGCACGTGCTGCAGGAGAGGAGGAGGGTCAGAACTTCAGACTGTTTACTTAATCCGCTGGAATGTCTTCACTGTGCTCTGTTCTTTGGGCCCCTTGTGTTTCCCCGGACTCCTTTATGGGCACATGTGTGGTAATTAACACATGCGGGGTAGGTCCCGGGCCATGTGTTTGAGTTTCAAATATCCATTGATCTGGGACACTCCCATCCTGCAGCCGTCCCTTCTCTGATGGTCCTTGCCCTCCAAGAGAAATGGAAGGGGTATGTGTGCATTTGGCGGGGGGGGGGGGGGGGGGGGGCACACGTGCATCCACATGTGTTTTATTGATGCTGACAGAGGAATATCAGAAGAGAGGAAAGGACCCCCCAGCAACCCCTGAGTTCTGACCATCTGCTGCTAAAACAGTTGAAAGCTACAGAAATTGAGAGGAAGGAATTTGGGGTTTCTGTTGAAGTAGAAAAGTGAAGCAAAATGTGATTTAGAAATGGTGACTTTACCCTGAGCAGCTTTTCCTGGCCCACCAAGGCTTGTGGATTTTCCTGAAGTGCCTCTTTCGTGAGTCTAGATGCTAACAAATGTGGATGATTTGAGGGAATTTCCAGAATAACCTAACACAGAGTCAAGGACTGGTTCTAGGCTTCATTGCTTATGAGGTGCAGTAAGGACGTTCTCAGCTTCTGGTGGGGTGTTGGTGGGGCAGGTGAAGAATGGGAGACTGGTGGGAGAGGACTTGGACAATGATTTCTGGCAGTTTCTGGGAACTTTTTCTCCAGAGCGCGTAGGATAAGTGGCCAATAAAAAGTTAGGGTCATCGGGAGTTTTCTGCAGTTTGCTCTTTTCTTACTTCTAAGAGCTCTGGCAGTGAGCAGTGTAAGGAAAGTGAGAGAAGAACAAAAACATTCAGGAAACTGCTCTCTTTTCTGCACGTGCTCCTGTATTTGTCAAGCCAGTCTTGGAGAGAAGCAGAACTTCCAAAATTCAACTCGTAGAGACTTCTTTTTTTGTGCCCCCCACCCCCCGCCCCTCCACTGACTGCTCCATAACATGTGTTCCAAGTGAAGAATGGGTCACAGTTATTTTTCCACTCTGGGTCTCGGTTTTGAGGATCTCTCATGGTGTTTGGTCTACAAGTTGATGCCAGCTTGGAAACCTTTGTCACTCAAATGGTGGAGCTATCAGCACTCCCTCTCAGGGCCGAGGGATGTGCTTAGGGCAGGGATGATGGATGGCAGGTCTCCCAGATGAAGGGGCTCATGTGGTCTCTAGCCTCCACCCTCATGGGGCTTAAGTACACCTGAAGGGGTTTCCTTGCATTGCCTCGAACCTGGTGGAGGTGTGCAGAGTCAGCCATCTCAGAGCATCCTATACACAGAATGTCACCCCGTTCATGTGTCTTTAACGTCTTCCCAGCCACCTCTTTTTTCTCTTCTCTCAGCCCAGTGAGGGTGGCTAAATTCATAGGTGATCTGTCAGCCTCGCCACCAGATGGCTTACGTCTGATTACCTTCCAGCCTGGGCTGGATTTGAATGGAGATGGGCAACTGATAACCTCTATGTGTTGACCTCGGCTCACATTGAATTTCCCTGTGGAGAACCATTCATTCTGATGTGTGCCTGCTACAAACTGCACCTAAGTAGCTCCAGGCCCAGGAGATGCAGCTCTTTTCGTCTCTGCATGCAGGTCGCTGCTGCTGTCTGGTGTCTGAGCCACCCTGACCAAGCCTGACGTATCAGCTTCAAAGAGATCAGTTGCAGAAGGGGTGTGCACGAGTGTGCTTGAGTATTCACGTGTGCCCCTTATCTCCCACTACCCACAGTTCATTACTCCCCCAGCAGGGAGTAGCTCCATCTACTCAACTGCCCGCCCCCCATCTCAGCCCCTATTCTGTGATCTCCAAAAGAAAGTTTACGAATGGAGGATATCTGATTTCCAAGGAGTGGAGAGGAGACAGGGTTTGTGATCTGGAAAAGCCCTCTAGCCATGGATTCTAACGAGTCCCTCTGTGTTGTTAGTGACCGCTGGTGTTTTATACGTGGCTGTCTTATTCTTTCATTCAACAAATATTCATTGAGACTTCAGTGCCAGCTTTGTTACAGTCCGTGAGGACGCAGTGGCGAGTGAAATGTAAGAGCCCTCAGCTCATGGAGCTCACACTCTGATGGTCTTAGCCTATTCTTGTCGAAGGTGTAGTCATGGAGGGGAAGCCTCCCAGAGGAGCACAGACTTCTAGATGCTGGGATACTGGCAAGCAGGGGAGGGATGGCAGGTGGCTCCTCCAAAGGCCCTGGCCAGTGGTTCCCAGGATTAGAGCCTCTGAGGAGAGACCCTTGGAGGAGGCTGCCTGGGATGAACATGGTCCACTGGCAAGTTCTGGATTCTTCTGCCTGGTACCTTCATGGGGCTCCCGAAGTCTAGGGGACAGCTCCGAGCTTGTCTGGCCACTGAGGATATGTTCTTCGGCTGAATGAGTTCAGTTCCAGGTGTGGCCCAGCAAGCTGGAGGGAGTCAGGGATATCAGCCTGTGGGTGGACAGGCCTTGGGGCCACGTCTGAACCACTCTTCCAGCCCTAAGTGCCATGTAGCTCCTGTGGTCAAGGCCAAGGAGTTGTCATTCTCCAATCCTGTTGTATCTGTTGAAGGAAAGCCATGATGTTCAAGGGCTGCTTATTCTAAAATTTATGTGGAAAGGCAATGGTGTTGTGGGTTAGTCCTCAAGTTGGGTCTGCCTCTTCCCGACCCCAGAGGCTGCGGCACGCCAGGCTTCCCTGTCCTTTACTGTCTCCCAGAGAAGGCAATGGTACTAGACTAGCTGAAACAATTTTTAAAAAGAAAGTGAGAGGAATCGCTGTATGTGATTTTTTTTTAACCAAGAGATCTTTAATATTTTGCTCCCTTCGTGACCCTTTATGAATTTTCAATCCATGCGTTCTTTTGGTCATCTAAACAAATGTGGTGACTCCGTATGTTTAAATGTCTATTTTATTCTGTTTTTATTTATTTTTGACTTAGTTTTTTAAGAGTAGTTTTAGGTTCACAGCAAAATTAAGAGGAAGATCCTGAAATTTTCTATATGCCCCCTGTCCCCACACACGTGTCACCTTCTCCACCATCAACACCCCCCACCGGAGTGGGTACCTTTGTTACAACTGATGAACCTAAACTGACACATCATTAACACCCACAGTTCACAGTTTATATTAGGATTCATTCTTGGTGTCGTATACTCTGTGGGAATAGACACACGAGTGGTGGTGTATCCACCATCATAGTGTCATACAGAGTATTTTCACTGTCTGTTGACCTAAGGATAAACAAAACAAAACAGAGAACCCAGAAATAGACCTACACAAGCTCGGCAAACTGATTTTTGAAACATGCAAAAGGAATTCAGTGGAGTAAAGATAGTCTTTTCAACAAATGGTGCTGTAACAATCGGGCACCCAGTAGACAAAAACAAAAACAGCTCCCCAAGACCGTCAGCCCAAACCTCACACCTCGTACAAAAATTAACTCAAAGTGGATCTTGGACTTAAATGTAAAATCTAAAGCTACTAAAACTTTTCTAAGAAAACATAGGAGAAAATTTTTAGAACTTACAGGTAGGTGAACCTTGAGCTTTAGTGTTTTAGAATACCAAACATGTGATTCAAAAAAATTTTTAATTGATAAATTGGACTTAACCAAAATTGAAAACTTGCTTTCAAAATATCTTGTTAAGGAAATTAAAAACTACAGAGTTGGAGAAAATACTTACAAACCACCTGACAGAGGACATATGAACATATAAAGAATGCTAAAAAACTTAACAGTTGAAAAACAATTTAACTTAAAAATGGACAAAATACATGAATAAGCTTTTCACCTAAGCACATATGCAGAGGGCAAATAAGCACACAAAAAGATGTTTGACGTCATTAACTATAAAAAGTGCAAATTAACCAACAAGGACCTACCGCAGAGCACAGGGGACGGGACTCAATATTACGTAATAACCTATAAGGGAAAAGAGTCTGAGAAAGAATATGCATATATATATGCATAACTGAATTGCTGTGCTATATACCCAAAGCTTACATGATATTGTAAATCAGCTATACTTTGATCAAAAATTTTAAAGTGCAAATTAAGAACATGGCAAGATATTACTACACACCTATCAGAAGAGCTAAAATAGTGTCAATACCAAATGTCACTGCAGAGGAACCGGATCTTTCATAAATTGTTGACAAGAATGTAAAATGATACAGTCACTCTGGAAGATATTTTGGAAGTTTCCTAAAAAAGCAAACAACAAAACATATGCTTACCATATAATCTAGTGATTGCACTCCTGATTATCTATTCCAGAGAAATGAAAACTTTTGTCCACACAAAAACCTGTACACAAGTAGTCACAGCAGTTTTATCTGTAATAGCCAAGGACGTTTGAAAATAACCCAAACGTCCTTCAATCGGTGAAACAAACTGAGGTGCATTCACATCATGGAATACTACCCAGTAATGTAAAGGAACACACTCTTGACACATGCGGCAACAGCTGGATGGATTTCAAGAGCATTAGGCAGAGTGAAAAAAGTCCAGCCTCCAGAGATCGTCTACTGCATGATTCCATTTATATAACATTCTGAAAATGACAAAATTATAGAGATGGAGAAAGGGTTAGTGGTTACCAGGGGTGAACGATGAGATGGAGAAGGGGAAGTGTGATTATAAAAGGGTAGCAATGGGATATCTTTGTAGTGATGGACTAGTTCTATATTTTGATCGTGGTGGTGGTTGCGTGAATCTGCACATGGATAAAATCGCATAGAGTGACGCACTGCCCACCCAACCAGACACCCAGAAGCAAGTACACGCAAAAGTGGTGGGATGTGAATAAGGCCCCTGGATTATACCATATCAATGTCCTGATTTTGATATTATACTCTTATGATGTTATCTATATAATTATGCTAACTGTAAAGATGCTACATGGGAGGAAACTGGGTGGAGCGTACATGGGACCTCTCTGTTTGCACTTACCTGTTGCAAAGTCATTTCTAGCTTAAAAAATTAGCTCAGGCTCTGGGTGAACCCAGCTCTGAACCAGCTCTGCTGCTGCCAGTGCCACTGATCCCCTACACCCCGGCCCTCTCACCACTCTCTTCAGTCTCTGGTTTACCCTTTTCACCAGCCCTTTGTTTCTGTTCTTACTCAAGAAAGAGCTTGACGATGTGGGGAAATGCTTGCAAGACAGTTTTAAGCTTGTTTTCACTTGTATTGGGAAGGAGGGTGCAGGTGGGTAGGCAGAATGTAGAGCATTGATCTCTCACTCTGGAAAGGACCCGAAGTACTCAGATAACTTCTGTTCTCAATGGTCAGAGTCAGGACAGCTCAGAGTACATTTCTGAGCCTTGTTGGTCATGGGACCTCAGGAAATGTTGAGGTTAACTAACAATTCCATCCTCGCCTTGGTATGATTCGGGCCAGGTTCTTAAGGGACATTTCTGTAAACAGACACTGCTGTCTCCCTGTGATGCCCAGAATAAGTTGTCTCGACTTTCACACTGGGTCTGAGTCACATGCTGAGGGGGATGATGGCGCAGGAATAAATGTAGTCCCTTCAATAGCAAGAACCTTCCAACACTTCTACTGGGCTGAAGTTTATCTCCATGTCTTGCAGCCTGGATGAATCCAAGAGGAAGGGTGACCAGTGATGGACCAGGGTTTGGGCAGAACCCAAGAATCGAAGGGGACATCATTGAGAAACTTTCTGAATCTCGGAATGGGGGTGGTGGTTTCTTTTTCTCTCATTCTCCAAGGCTCCTCAGTCTCAAGACCCCAAGAGATGCCATTAATACAGATTCCTCCTCTGGCCCCTTTGACACATTTGCTTTTGAAGGACCTGGAAGAGAAAGCTCTTTGTATGTGGTCAGAATAAACTCATTGTACACCCAAACAATTAACTCCTCAATGGACTTGCCAGCCCCTTGAAAGGCCCGGCCCTGCCTCCTTGGACCTCTTGGGCTCTATTCAGTCCCTTAAGCACACCAATGTTTTGGGGGTTTGGTTTTGTTTTGTTTGTTATTCTGAAAAGTCTTTCCTTGCGAATAGTCAGAGCGGGTCAACATTGTCCTCAGCGCGGCATTTAGCTCCACTCGCCAGCGAATGTCAATCAGGAGTCAAAAAGCCAAACAGAGGAGGCTTTGAACAGTGTCATTGGGGGTCGAAGTGACTTCCAGCTGTCTGTGCATGGGCCAGGCCTTCTCGCAGGGCAAGGAATTGTGGTGTCACACAAACCCACTGTCTGGATGGGCTTACAGGGCCCGTGCAGGGGCTGTGGCTCTCTGGGGCTGCACCTGAGAGGGGAGGCGTGGTTGGGGGGCTGGGGAATTTTGGGGAGGCCAGATACCTGCTCTGGGCCTGAGCAGTTGCCAGCATCACTTGCTCACTGCCTCTGGGGTCTTGAACAAATCATTTCCTTGCGCTGAAGCTCAATCTCTTTTTATCTGCCTGGTGACTTCCTCTGCCCTGGCCAGTGGCAAGAATAGATGAAGAAAGCAACCTGCTAGGAACTCTGAGTGTTACAAAACGTGCTAACACATATTATTCTTGATCTTGACATCATCCTTGAGAAATTTTCTCAGGTTTGACTTATTTTTCGTTGGCTGCTGTTTTTCAGTTGCTCAGTTGTGTCCGACTTTTTGCGACCCCCATGGACTGCAGCTCGCTGGGCTCCCTGTCCTTCCTTGTCTCTGGGAATTTGCTCAGATTCGTGTCCATTGAGTCGGTGATGCCATCTAATCCTCTGTTCCTCTGGTGCCCCCTGCTCCTTTTGCCTTCAGTCTTTCCCAGCATCAAGGTCTTTTCCAATGAGTCGTCTCTTCACAACATCCTAAGTCAGCCTTAGGATGTCTGTATTTCTGTGCCCAATCTCAGGACTACATCATTTGGAATAATGAGTGTTATGTTTCTATCTACATATGTCCATGGGATTCTCCAGGCAAGAATACTGGAGTGGGTTGCCATGCCCTCCTCCAGGGGATCTTCCCGACCCAGGGTTCAAAACCTTGTCTCATAGTGTCTCCTGCATTGGCAGGTGGGTTCTCTACCTCTAGGGCCACCTGCAAACCCGTATTCTTCTTTAAGGTTTCCAAATTTACCTTTTCTCCCTGTAAGAGAAATGATCATCTTTGAATTGGGTTTTTTTTTCAGTGTTCCATCTTCTTCTCCATCAGGAAGAGTATTATGGCATAAAAGAAAAATAAAGTCTTACTATTGTAGGTCTGTAAGAGTCACCAAGAGTGAACATACACACACGTGAAATCATCATGTGCATATGTGTAAACTGAAATTCAGATGTATTTTTCTTTAACCTCTGTGGAAAAGTCTCCCCCCCAAATGAAGGATCGCTCAAATAATCTAGCTACTGCCTCCTGATGGTGTATCTGTGACGTCTTTGGTACTCTGACCCTCTTTTGTTTTAAAATCTTTATTAAGCTATAATTACACACCATTGTACATTTACCACTGTAAATGTACAGTTCAGTGATTTTAGCACATCTGTAGAGAAGTACGGCTATTACCAGAGAACATTTCCATCACTTCCCAAAGAAACCTTGTACCCATTTATAGTTATATTGACTCTCTCCTCCAGGCAACCATGTATCTTTCTGTCTCTATAGATTGACCTTTACTAGGCATTTTACATAATGGGGTCATACCATATGTAGTATTTGCACATGGCTTCTTTTATGTACTGTAATATTTTTGAAGTCTGCTATATTATTACATGTATCAGTAATTCATTCTTTTTAATTGCTAAATAATACTCCCTTGTATGAATGTATCACGATTTGGTTACCTCTACACCAGTAGAAGAATATCTGGATTATTTCCAATTTGAGGCTATCAATGAATAATGCTGCTATGAATATGTGTATATATGTCTTTGGGCAGATATGTCTTTATTTTCTTGGATAGATTCCCAGGAGTAAAATTTCAAGATTGATTGGTAAGTTTATGTTTAATTTTTAAAGAAACTGTCAGACTCTTTCCAGTGTGGCTACCCCGTTTTACACTCCCATGAAGAGTGAATGAGGATTTGAGCTCCTCCATCTCCTTGTCACTTGATAGTGTCTTTAAAAAATTTTTTAGCCATTCTAGTAGGTACATGGTGGTATCTCATCATGGTTTTAATGTGTGGTTTCCTAACAGTTAATGCTATTGAACATCTTTTTGTGTATTTATTAGCTGTCTGTGCATCTTGGAAATGTCTATTGAAAAATTTTACCCATTTTGAAATCAGGCTGTTTGTCTTCTTATTGAGTTGTAAGGTTTAGTTGATTTTTTATTTTAAAAACTGTCGAATTTTCATGCTGCAAATCCAATTTTAAAAGGAAGCAGTTGGATGAGATGATTTAACACTTGATGATTTAATGCCTTCTTTAAGAGGCCTGTAGCGTTTTTTATAGCCACAGTGTCCTGAGGCTAGGATGCAGTCATCCTTCACTTTTAGAAGAGGATATCACTGCTCAGAGAAGAAAAGTGAGGGGTTCAGGTTATCCAACTTAGTGGATGTAAAGCCGGGGTCTGCACAGTGACCCCACTGGAAACTGGGAGGCCAGGGGTACACGTAGAAGCTTTTCTCTCTCCCCAGGGCCCAGTGTGGGGCCCGGTGTCGCCCCAGGGCTTGCCAGGAAGCAGGCTTGATGTGGACCTTGGACCCAGGCCTTGGACCTATGTTTGGGAGAAGGGTGCGCTTGTTTGCTGGGTTGGGCGCCAGCTGCCCAGGTGCCCGGAGATGATGGTCAGAGGGTCCTGTTGGCTTTGGCTTGGCTCCCCATCCTTGGGGCATGCTGGATGTCACAGGTGGTTCTCCTGGCAGCAGGGCACCTTGTCTTTTCTCACTTCATAAAGATTTCCAGCTAGGGCCTCCATGGTGGCAGTGCAGCTGTATGTCTTCACCCTCGGTGACCCTACCCTGCAGGAAGATTCGCTCCCTACACGTGGCTTCATGCTCTGTGGGCTTCTGAACCTGCATCTGGGCAATCGTGGAGGTCCTCGACTTCCCCCAGGGCCGGGGGAGACTGGAAACCCTCCTTCCTTTCCTCAAGCAACAGACTTCTTTGCTGATTGCTGGACCAGATGGACCGTCCCAGCCTCTCCTGTCAGTGATGAGAGAAATAAACAGAGTATTTTCTGTCTTCCTGCTCCAGAGAGAGAGATACAGCTCTTGGAGTATGGGATGATTTTAATTGAAGATCAAGATATCACATAAGCCATTTTGCACTTGGCTTGTCACCATTGTCCCTGTGAGAATGTTTGATTTCTCCTTTCCCTTTGTTACCTTTAAGACTCCTGAAAGGAAGCCACCCTGTATGGAGGGGCTGAGCACACTGTGCTGGGCTATTTAGACTGTGAACCCTGCATCCGGCAGGAGCAACCAAATGTGCATTGCAGCTGCCAAAAGACTTCATTCAGTGGTTCATTGAATTCAACGGAAAGGGTGTTAATAGAGTCGGGGGAAGTGATGCTATTTAAAAAAATGACATTGTGTGTTTTTTCACTGTGTTTATTCTCCCTCAATGACTTCCAGATCAAATGGGGAGTTTGGTGTCAAAAGATGACTGTTCAGGACTCCAGTTTGAGGCAAATAAGATATTCAGTTTCATTATTCCTCTCCTCCTGAGGCATCTCATGTCCGGGGATGATTGTCGGCTTGTTCAGGATCGCCCTGGCCCCGTGGGTGTTGGGTCTTACGTCGGCACGTGACAATAATAGCAGGGTCAGGTGTCACACAACTCTCAGGTTGCTGGCCTCAGCCTCCAGCAAGGGTCAGGATCTCCAAAGCTATTGAATCTTAAGATCCCAGGGGTGGGATATTGGTGTGAAAAAAGGGATCCACTCTCTGTGTTCTTTCTCCTTCCCCTGATAAGAGGCAAGGAAGTCTGCCAAGAGTTCTGGGAGCTGCAAATGCTGGAGGTTGTTATTACTGATGATCTGACAGGCATTGCAGACGATATGAGAGCTTGTATTCTCCATTAATAGTTAATGCTTGGAGAATATAATGTTTAGTCCCCAAAGATCGCTGGGGGTCTTGGGAAGAAGGGATTGTGTAACCACAGTGTCTGAGACCACAGAGCTCACCTTCCTTCCTCTTGCTGAGGAATAAAACAGAAAAATCGTGGATCTGTGCATTCTCAATGTAAGTAAAGATACCTGTTCCCAGCTTTCAACAAAGAGGTGAAAATTGTTTTGGCGGGGCACAAAAGAACCCTTTCTATTTTTACATATAAAGTCAGACATACATACAGTACATAAATATGTACTGTGTATAAAGAGATATGTACGATGTATACAGAGATACGGTGTATCTTTGTTATTAAAATTTCATGAGCAAACTAGCTAAGGAGAAAATGCCTAAAAATGCTCCTTAGATAGACAATAATAAAACAAAAGTTGAGAAACAGTGTTCAAAATTAAGGTTTGGGGATCTTGATGAATGTAATTCAAAGTCCTGAAAGGTAGATCAAGTTTGCACTTACTCTGACCTGTAGAGGTTCTTGGTCTGCAGAGAGAGCTGCCAACACTATTATGACCGTAAGTGTTAGGACTTTGTCACTGAGAACTCTCTGCTTAGCATCTGTGTTAGAAACTTCAAAGGAAATCCAGAGTGCAATTACTCATGTTCCCTCTCATTTTGTCTGCCTCCATCTCTCCTTGGGAATTGGTTTCACAGTTAAAAGTGTTCTAAGGATTCCCAATTCTTTTCAGTTCAGCATGCTGGAGAGAGAATGGTCCTTCTTACCCTCACTTCGTTCTTAGATGAGGACAGAAAGATAGCTAGGGGTTTGGGAGGGAATGGCGCCATGGTCTTTGGTTTTCTTCAGACTCTTCAGTGAGGGCCACTCGAAAGGCACTGGGCTGGTACCTTGCACAAGAGGGCAAGAAGGAGCTGGGGACGTCAGCACTTGATGCCACAAGTGTGCTAGCATCTCCCAACATGCCTGGCCAGAGCTAACGTGCTGGCACCTGGGAAGACAGCACTGCCAGCTTTCCTGGGGAAAGGGCAAGGGCTGATAGAGTTGTGCTACTGCAGAGTCATGAGACGGGGTCCTCCAGAGCCGTGATAACTTGGGTTCCTTCCCTGGAATGGCGAGCGTGCACCTGGATTTGTCTTACTGTCGGTGTCTCTTCTGTGGTGCTCTTTTCTTTCTTGCTCTTTTCTTCTTTCTTTTCTTTTTCTTTGACCTGTTCCTTGGGACTTGGCCGGGCCATGTGCAAACCCCAACCATTCAACAGTGCTGGAGAGTAGATAGTATTTACCTCAATAATGGTAGTCTCCTTTCGATTCTTTTTAACCCTCAATTCAGATGACGGGTCTAAGCCGACACCCACGATGGAGACCCAGCCGGTGTTCGATGGAGATGGTAAGCTCCTGTATTACTTCACATTCGAGTTGTCCCCCTGTTTTCAGATTTGGGACAGGTCTTTCCTTCGGATGTTTGTTTAAGCTTTACTATTATTATTTTTTCCTTTTTTAATTTCAATTTTTCCCGGTTTAAGCCGGGCTGTTTTTAACGTTTTTAAAAAATGCAAACCCTCCCAGGAACTGGTACACCCTCCACTTCTGGAAAGGCCCTCTGTTCTCACCAGGCTTCCTGCCTGGCCGCTAACATCCAACAATAACACAGCCTGGAAGGACCCTGCAAACTGCCAAGACCGAGGAGCCATGGCTGAGAAAGACGGGCCGGCAGCATCATTTTTCTAAATGAGTCAGCTCTTACAAGTCCTTGTAGCGCTCTGTACCCAGCACTGTGCGAGGCCTGCTGGGGATGAAGGAGAAAGATAAGATGGAAGCCTTTGCTCTCAACAGAGTGGCAACTGTTGGAGAATTTATGTAGGAAGCTACATGGTCTCAGTTTTATTTCCTCTGTGATAGACATTTCCCGAAGAAAGAGATCACAGTGGTCTGGGAAAAGAGTCTGTGAAGAGAGGGAACTTGAGCTGGATCTGAAAGTGTGAGGGAAGAATCAGGGTGTTCCAGGCAGGGACGAAGGAGGGAGTATGGTGGCAACAGTGTAATGAGGAAAGTCACAGGAAAGAGACTGGTGCATGGAGTTGGCTTGGCTGACTTGTAGGGATCATGAGAGTTGAGTCCAGACATTGCGGGAAGAGAAATTCTAGATCAAGAGAAATAGTGGTAGTTGGTGGCAAAACAGGCTGGGTATCTCTGGAGGTCTGAGGAGCGGACAATTGGAACTTGGGTGCAGAAGGCTGGCTTCAGTTTGAGTTTGAGCTGCTCAGGGCCTACATCCTTCAGCGTGCTTTCCTAAATACTCCAGATTCCCATGAGGGGGAGCAGGAATCTCAGCAGAGTGCAATTTCTAGAAAGTCTGACAATGAGATGTGGCACTCAGTGCAATATACGGCCACCTTTTAGCAGCTTTCAGCTGTGTATATCCAGGCTTGGATCCTAAGACTGGACAGTGAGACAGAAGAACAAAAAGAAGTGATGCCACTTGTTGCAACTGTTGGCTAAGGATGGCCCTAGCCCCGGCTCAGCTCTAGACAGAAACACAAGATAGCCTTTGCAGCTGGCCACGGAGTGGAGCACATGTGTGTTCATGCCTAGAAGTTCCAATGTTTCTGTGATCCACAAATGTCCTAGATCATTGGCGAGTCTGGGACCCTGGGCCCTGGACCCTGGGCAGTCTGGGTAGGAAATGGAGACCCCGTCAACTTGGAAGACCTTTCCAGTGCACTCATGAAAGGTCTCATCTCCAGTGCTCAGGGGTATCCTCAGATTTCCACAGCACCTGTCCGCTGGGTGACCCCAGCCCTGGAGAGCCTGGTGGCCTCCTGGAGCTCTCTGGATGAAGAATTCAGCCTCTGTTTGATGAGAAACCATTAGACAAGAGATTGAAGCACACATTGGGCCCATTACTTTCTTTCCCATGTGGAGCAGAGTCTCAGCGAGCTAAAAGCTGCTGTGGCTCAGCTGTTTCTTCCAAAATGGTCTCTGTGGTTTTTTGGCATTGGTTTGTTGATTTATTTCCTTTAAATCTTCTTCCAGGGAAGCAGCTGAGAGAGACTTGGCTTGGCCCATTTTTCTCACCTCCTGGGATAATATTTTTATTCCTGGATGGAGTGGCTCAATGCCTCTGGACTCTGACCACTCTGCATCCCAGCACAAGAAGCCCTGGCTGGCTCCTTTGAGCTGATGGAGATGAGCTTCCATAGGGAGGAAGAGGCTGTTGGGATGAAGTGGACACGGGATGAGGGAGATGGCTCTATCTTTGATGCCTCAGGCTTTTAAAAAGTCCGGGGGTTATATCTTAAGTTTCATACTCTCTGTTGCCCAGACTTTATTTTCTCTCTTCTTCTTTTTCTTTTTTTTTTTCCAGAAATCACAGCTCCCACTCTCTGGATTAAGCACTTGGTAATCAAGGACTCCAAACTGAACAACACCAACATAAGAAATTCAGGTAAATTATCTGTCTTGGATTATGTGCATACCTGATCTATCCATGGGTGCCACATGGTTACTCCATGACCGTAACTGTTGGGGTTGGGCAAGTCATTTCCCCATTTTGGCCTTCAGTTTCTTCCATAGCTGTAAAATGAGGAGATGAGACGAGTTAATCTCTTCCAACTTTAAGTGTCTTCAGTTAGGACTCAGAGATCATCTTTCATAAGTAGTTGATCCTTTTAGCTAAAAAAAAAGTTTGATGGTATGTTTTAATATTTTAATTGACTTTCTATGTGCAATACAGAAGAATTTGGAAGAATGGCTGGGCATAGAGAAGTTGGACTTCAAACCTTAAGAACCTTGGATTTATGTGTTTTTAAGGCTTTAACCTAGATAGCATATTGAAAAGCAGGGACATTACTTTGCCAACAAAGGTTCGTCTAGTCAAGGCTATGTTTTTTCCTGTGGTCATGTATGGATGTGAGAGTTGGACTGTGAAGAAGTCTGAGTGCCAAAGAATTGATGCTTTTGAACTGTGGTGTTGGAGAAGACTCTTGAGAGTCCCTTGGACTGCAAGGAGATCCAACCAGTCCATTCTGAAGGAGATCAGCCCTGGGATTTCTTTGGAGGGAATGATGCTAAAGCTGAAGCTCCAGTACTTTGGCCACCTCATGTGAAGAGTTGACTCATTGGAAAAGACTCTGATGCTGGGTGGGATTGGAGGTAAGAGGAGAAGGGGACGACAGAGGATGAGATGGCTGGATGGCATCACTGACTCGATGGACGTGAGTCTGAGTGACCTCCGGGAGTTGGTGATGGACAGGGAGGCCTGATGTGCTGCAATTCATGGGGTCACAAAGAGTCGGACATAACTGAGCGACTGAACTGAACTGAACTGACTGAAGGGTCTACCTAACTGCCTACAATCACGTCTTTTCTAATCTGATCTTTCAAGATCTTGTAAGTGTCCAGGTTTTAGTACTGGTTGAACCCTTGTAGTTGTTGTTTGGTTTCCAAGTCGTGTCCAACTCTTTTGAGAACCCCTGGACTGTAGCCCACAAGGCTCCTCTGTCTATGGGGTTTATAGCCCTCTGTCTATGGGTTTCCCGGGCAAGCATACTGGTATGGGTTACCATGTCCTTCTCCAAGAGCTCTTCCTGACCCAAGGATCAAACTCATGTCTCCTGCATTGGCAGTCGGATTCTTTAGCACTGAGCCACCAGGGAAACCGGAATCCTTATAGAAAGGTAATAATTTCTGAAGAGTGATCAGATTATAGAGTTCATTTACCATCAATGAAGACCAAAGTTGATAAAGTTCATTTACCATCAATAGAAACTAGATGTCCATCGATGTGTTATTAACAGACCCAATTTATTTCTCTATCAGAGGGGCTTACTCTTCTTTCAGCCTCAGACTTCATTCTGAGAAATGCCACTTGGCATATTTCTGCCTGGTTATTGAATTTAGCCATATCATCTTTTCCTGATAAATAGCAAGGACTGTGAACTAAAGATACATCCCTTTCACCTGGGAGGCAGTTTTGCATGACCATCCATGAATGAGTGTGCTGTCCTTGCCCTCCTTTTGGTCATCTGTACGGTATGCCAGCTTTGTCCTAAAGGTTGTGGACACTGGGGTGCATGGAACCATGTACCATGGTTAGACGGTGAGGTGAAGCCACATGGCATCAATTGATTTTCTCTGCCAAGTACCCTGGCCTGTGTCTGGTTCCCTGTTTGACAGAAGCTGGAGAAGACCTGGGACACTGGGGTGAAAAGGAGCCCATGTGACATCCTGTGGGCCAGAGTCTTTGATAGAACAGGGGCCATGGTTAAAACACCAATTTTGGGTTCTCTTTCTGGCTCCAACACTTAGTGAAGTCAAGTGAAGTCAAATCAAGTGAAGTCAAACAGCCACTGAGGTCAAATGCCTCCCCAGCTCCCCACCAAGCCTCAGTGCTCAGCTGGAATAATACTCTCCCCTTTGAAGGATGGTGAGTAAAGGTTAACTAAGTTAGTCTGTATATTACTTAACCAATGCCTGACTAAGTGATAAACAGTAAGTGCATGATAAATTGTAACTACAAGTGTATTTATTACTATCATCATCTTTCGTGGGAAAATTGGGACTGTAAAGAATTCACCTGCAATGCGGCAGACTGAGTTCTATCGCTGGCTTGGGAAGATCCCCTGGAGAGGGAACGGCTACCCACTTCAGTATTCTGGCGTGGAGAATCCCATGGGCTGCTTAGTCCATGGGTGGCAAAGCATTGGACACGACTGAGCGAATTTCACTTTTCACTTTCAATGATACTGCTTATAGTGAGAATTCCTTAATTAGGAAAGCATTTGTAATTGTCACCTTAAGCAAAAGCATCTATTAGGAAGCTTCTTCTTAGATCTTTCCTCCACTCTTCCCTCACAGTTAAGCAAAAATGTAAGTCAAAGAGAAGTCTTTTGGTACCTGTGCTATCTATAAGTGGTATCTGCAAAAAGTCCCCAGTAGGGGGCTCACTTCTCATCTGGTGCCCAAGGGGTAGATAGGAGGGAGAGCTCTCTCTGAAATTATGTGGTACTTTTTGCCTGAAACATTTGACCTTTAGCAAGTGCTTTTGTGATTCTTTTCACCTGTGTGTGCTATGTTGCTTCAGTCATGTCCAACTCTTTGCGACCCCATGGACTGTAGCCTGCCAGGCTCCTCTGTGCGTGGGATTCTCCAGTCAAGAATACTGGAGTGGATTGCCATGCCCTTCTCCAGGGCATCTTCCTGACCCAGGGATCAAACCTATATCTCTTCTGTCTCCTGCACTGGCAGTTGGGTACATTACTACTGGTGCCACCTGGGAAGCTCTTTTTTCACCTACCAGTGGTTACTTTCTCTACCTAGGCTATACTCTGTGAAGGCAAGGCCTTTAGTACCTGTGTGTCGTATCTATTAGAGAATTTTGCTTAACGCGTTTGGTTGCTTCAGAGAAGGATGCAGCAGAAAGGATCTTCATCAATAAAGACAGAATTGTTACTGTCATCACAGCTATCAGCTCCCTGTATCAGCTATGTGTTCTCTTTGAGCATCGCCATAACACGGTGAGATAAGTGTTGTCGTCCTTGTCTTATAGATGAAGAGTCAAAGGCCAAGAGAGAGGAAGTAACGTGTCCTGGTTCACAGCTAGTAAGTGGTTCATTTCAGTTTAGTTCAGTTGCTCAGTTGTGTCCGACTCTTTGCGGACCCCATGGACTGCAGCACGCCAGGCCTCCCTGTGCATCACCAACTCCTGGAGTTTACTCAAACTCATGTCCATTGAGTTGGTGATGCCATCCAGCTGTCTCATCCTCTGTTGTTCTCCTCCCGCCTTCAATCTTTCCCAGCATCAGGGTCTTTTCAAATGAGTAAGTTCCTTGCATCAGGTGGCCAAAGTATTGGAGTTTCAGCTTTAGCATCAGTCCTTCCAACGAATATTCAGGACTGATTTCCTTTAGGATGGACTGGTTGGATCTCGTTGCAGTCCAAGAGACTCTCAAGAGTCTCCTCCAACACCACAGTTCAAAAGCATCAATTCTTAAGCACTCAGCTTTCTTTATTGTCCAACTCTCACATCCATACATGACTACTGGAAAAACCATAGCTTTGAGTAGACGGACCTTTGTAGTAAGTGGTAGGGCTGAAGAAAACAATTTCTCTGGGAATACAGTGCCTATCTTTGGGGCTATGTTCTTTGTGTGTGATGAAGGGCAATGTCAAGTTTGATAATGTTTCCTTCCACTCAAGTCCTTCTTCTTTCCACTCCTCCTTCCTCTGAGTAGTTTCCAATTGCATGAGTATGGGGTCATGCTGAGAAATGGTTTCCAGCATGTACAACCCCCTTACTTTTGTCAGAGGGGCCCAGTCATCTTACTTTTCCATGATTGGCCCCAGTTATATCCGTGAGGTTGGCATATAGGACAAGATAGTTGGGAGAGAGCTAACGGTTCCAAGGGAGAAACTGAGACCAGTAATCATTATCAAAGATTGATACCGTGGGCATTTTCTAAGAAACTGGGACATTCTCCATCATGGTCAAGAGGTAATACTGACAGAGTGCCTGCCAACCTTTTTGATGTAATTCTGTGTGAAGGCCATCATGTCTCATACGTGCATAACAGGTTGGCAAAAGGCCTCATGACTGATTTTGCAAATAAAGTTTTATTTGAACAGAGCCATGTCCATTTATTTATGTACAGTCATCTATGGCTGTTTCCATGCTGTAACTGTCAAGTTAAAGAGTTATATCAGAGACTGTCTGGCCTACAAAGCCTAAAATATGATCTGATCCTTTACATTAAAAAAATGTGCTGGCTGCTGGTGTATGATTGTTGCATTGTTGTCGTTCAGTTGCTAAGTCATGTCGGACTCTTTGTGGCTTCATGGACTGTCGCCCACAAGGCTTCTGTCCATGAGATTTCCCAGGCAAGAATACTGGAGTGGGTTGCCATTTCCTCCTCCAGGGGATCTTCCCAACCCAGGGATTGAACCTACGTCTGCTGCATTGGCAGGCGGATTCTTTACCACTGAGCCACCAGGGAAACCCATATAAGATTGAAGTAGAAGCATTTGGGTGGGATCGTGAGTACAAGTGTGTCTTTCTCACATTTTGTGGTCTCTTTCTTAGAAGTACGGGCTGTGTCTCCTGAGATGTTTCCTGACCTGCCCTGGGAAGCCTGTATTAGCGTAAAATTCTTCAGGTGGCTCACGTAGCACTCTCACCTCTCCTGTGAGCTTTAACATCCTTTCCCATGCACACTCTCACAAGTGGGCTGCTCAGAAAGCATCCTGAGGCTTGGCCTTCATAACTGGGAGGGTAGGGAATCTTTTGTATACAGAAGAGCTCAACCATGTAATGGCATGTGTATGGTCTGGTATCAGGCAATTCTATGGATGTGAGAGTTGGACCATAAAGAAGGCTGAGCGCTGAAGAATTGATGTTGGAGAAGACTCTTGAGAGTCCCTTGGACTGCAAGGAGATCAAACCAGTCAATCCTAAAGGAGATCAGTGCCGAATATTCATTGGAAGGACTGAGGCTGAGGCTGAAGCTCCAGTTCTTTGGCCACCTGATGCAAAGATGCTGGGGAAGATTGAAGACAAAAGGAGAAGGGAACAACAAAGGATGAGATGATTGGATAGCATCACTGACTCAATGGATATGAATCTGAGCAAGCTCCAGAAGATGGTGATGGACAGGGAAGCCTGGTGTGCTGCAGTCCATAGGGTCACAGAGTCAGACACTACGGAGCGAGTGAACAAAGGTAGAACTGGCTGCTTCCTACCAAGAGGCTAGGTGACCTTGAGAAAGTTAATAATTAGCTGCCCTGAACCTTGATTTCCTTATTTATTAGATAAAGTCATTAATGCCTTGCAGGATTTCTGAGAATTCAGTGCATCTAAAATGCCTGGCACACAGTAGGAGCACATAAATTATTGAAAACACCTCACTGGACTACCTTGATGTATTGTGTTAGCCACTTTTCACATGATTTCACTTGGCTTGATGAAAAGTCACACAGACTTGAATGATAACTTGTCTGGGTCTGGGCTCTGGAATGGACAGCAGCCTCTGCGTGGGGCCCCTGGGACACTTCCCCATTAGAGTTTGATGAAAGAGTCCGAGTCCAGAGAGCTTCCACCCACACCCCTGGGGAGGTTAGAGTGGGACTCTGTGAGCCGACTGAGTGAGCACTCTCCTCCTCAGCTCTCTCTCTTCCAGAGGAAAAAGGCCATCCCAGCTTCTTTTACACCCCAAACATCCTTCTTTCACGCTCAGACCCTGTGACGCCAGGCTTGGTTTCTGGCCTGGGGACTATTGACGTTGGAAAGGTTCCACCGGGCAGCTGAAGCTTTGCAACAACATGACACTTAACGCCTGCAGACTTATCCTGTCTCCATCCCTCCTCCTGAAGGTTTTGGTCCCTGTTTTTAAGGCTTTGTCGTAGGCTTATCATGGTCAGGGTCACCCTCTGAGTACGTGGCAGGGTCCATGGCAGCAAGTTTGCCTGTTGAACTTCTGTTTGATTCTCGCCTCCTTTGTACTAGGAGTTCTTCTTGCAGACGAGCAGACAATGCACCTGGTGGCGAACATCCTAGAATTTGACAGCGAGCATCTTCTCCTATACACGTGTTGGCCAGAAATTCTGCTTTTATAAGAAAACAAACTCTTGCTGAGATTTTGGTACCAGGGGCTAGTGATCAAAGCATTTCTTATTATAACTAGATTAAAAAAACAAACTGTAATCACTTACATGTTAGAGAAGAGAGTACAGAGATCCAAGAAATGACAAAAACTAGGCTTCATCTCATCGTTCATCCGTATCTTAACTGCTTCTAATTTTGTTACATGCGGACATGTTCCTACAGCATGTGATTTATAAAAGTCTTTTTTTTTTTTTTTTTCCCTCTCTCTCTTTCTGTGTGACAAAATTCTGTGCTTTCTCCTACGGGAAAATATTATCTCTCAGGAAATGTGGTCGTGTGAGCCTTCACTTTGCTGTTCATGCAGACGATGCCCTGAAGGCGTGTACTACAGCCCTTTCCCTCTTTCCTGGCCTGGTACCCACCGGTGGCCACCTGTGAGGTCATCTGACTTCTCTCCTCCCTCTCCCATCTCTTTCTTTCCTTTATCTCCATCTTTTCTAGTTATGATCTGATCTGACTTCAAGAGGCCCTAGCACCTGGCGCTGTGGGTTCAATTCAAATGGACTATGTCTTTCCTTCCTCGCCTATTTGCCTGGCAGACCTTCCTTCTGTTCATCTGCAAATGCAGCAGCTGCTGGTAACTCTGCACCCTGGAGACCAGCCACCAGTGGTGACACAGGCGGAAACGCATTTCTTATACGTCTGTCACGACCGTGACCCCTGCCCTCCTTGAACGTGAGAGTGTTTGCCTTAGACACCATCCGAGTCACAAGTAAGCTGTTTTCAGCATCCTGTCCTGACCTGCCAGGGTCAGAACAGTGCTCTCCTAGGCCTACTTTGGGCCCCTCGGTCACCTTTTGGATACGCTCCCCTTACCTGGAAGTTCCTGCCGGGGTGGCTGCTCCTAGAGCTGGGACTTGGGATCACAGAGGCAATAGCACCTCCCGGCTGGATCCCCCACCCCCTAAACCAGTGCTCTTGGCCTGCCCAGAAACCGCGGGGTGATGTAATGACCTGAGGCCTGGAAAAATAAACAGTTTTCAGGGAAACCAGCGGTAGCCGTTGTAAGCAAATACCCCACAGCCACCTGGAGACTTGTGCATGACGTGATTGGAAGGAAGAATGAGTAATCCACTAACGTTAGCAGCCGCGGATGGGGCTGGGCTGGAGTGCATTTAAAGTATCTATATAAAAACAAATCCTTAATGTTTATTTCTATCACTGGCCTTCTGGATGTCTGCCCACGTATCTTCTGCAGGTGTCTTGGTCCATCATGGCCAGTAGAATAAGAGCCAGGGGTGGGGATGGGTGGTCATTCTTACGACTTTCTCTCTGACAACAAAGGCCTTTCTTAAGTTCTCCCTATGCTAAGAGGATCTGAAACACATTTGGAGGCCCCAGAAAGCCTAGCCTCACAGTCCATTTTAATCTTGTTTTAAGATTGGTTTTCCCAGTCGCCTTGCTCCTTCACCCCATGTTGTCTGTTTGGAACATAGAGGTGCAGTGTAATGGGCGGGGGAGGGGGGAGGCTGGAACTTGCTCCACTAGCAAAGATTTTATTGAGTTTGTATGCTTGTGGTGTTATGAGCAAACCCACCGCATCCTAATGTTCTACTTTTGGCCTCTGCCACTGGAAAAAAAAAAAAAAAACAACTAATCGAAGGCCCTGCTGAGATAATTGTAATCGACTTCTTCCAACTTGTTAGAAGTCAGCTGCCATCTCTGCTTTGGTCTGAGCAGCCTCATTCTGGGTTTATTTGTAAGAAGACTTTGGAAGTAGACAGGGTATATAGTTTATGAGCACACTCATATGTGCAGCGTTATTGTTTGGAGGGGAAGAGTGAAATTATGATACTTTATTTGACAAATTAAAAAAGATCTCTCTTCCATCTCCCCCTTCCACGACCCCTCCTTCCTTCTCACCTGAATTTGTGTTTGCTAGCTCTTGTCCTTAAAGGAAGAGCTTGTCAGGTCAAGGTCAGCAAAGTTAGTGAGAAAAACTACAGAGATGCCAGCTTGCCACTTCTTAGTACTTGTCATTGCAAAACCACTGTGGACAGTTTGATATTCTTTTTGGTGGAAGGGTCATATGAGCATGAGTCAATAGAGATGGTGCCTTTTCTAAAATTCGAGTGGCTGTGAGTCAGTGATGCTTTGGGGAAAAAGTTTTAAAAAAAGTGCCTATATGCTATATTGGGACAGTCCATCCTAGAAGAAGTATCTTCTGTAGAATTTAGATCTTGTTTTCCTCCAGTTCTCAACGTCTGTCTGTGTGGGAAGACAGAGGGTACGACTTCAGACAACGGTGAACCGTGCATGCCCATTTTAGGTGCCCCAGAGAGAAATTATTTAGACAGGCTGGTTGGTTTGTAATTTTCCCTTACGCCTCCTGACACACAGCACTTCATCCGAGCACCGGGCCCTATTTACAGAGCCTACTGCACACACGCCTGTGAGTGGGTGTGTCGGGGACACGAGGCGGGCATTGTTAGTTTTGTTTGGTGGGGGTGGGTTCTAAGCCACAGGCAGTTGGACACAGTATGGGCCGTGGCGGGAGTGGAGGTTGGGGGAGCAAGGCAGGGGGGCAAACCAGCAGCCTTGCCCCGTGCTCAGCTGCTTCCTGGTTCTAGGGCTCTCCTGGGGTTGGGGAGCCGGAGCTGGCGCAGGCCCAGAGCCATGGGAAAGCTCTGGCCTGGCTGTAAGGTGGTGGGCTATGGCGGTGGCCACCTCTAGTACCCTTGCTGCATTTGCCTTTTTAAAGAGATGTATTGTTGTTCAGTCGCTCAGTTGTTTCCGACCCTTTGCGACCCCATGGACTGCACCCTGCCAAGCTTCCCTGTCCTTTATCATCTCCCAGAGTTTTCTCAGACTCATGTCCATCGAGTCAGTGATGCCATCCAACCATCTCATCCTATCGTCCCCTTCTCCTCCTGCCCTTGATCTTTCCCAGCATCAGGGTCTTTTCCACTGAGTCTACTCTTCAAATCAGGTGGCCAAAGTAATGGAGCTTCAGCTTCAGCACCAGTCCTTCCAATGAATATGTAGGGTTGGTTTCCTTCAGGATTGACTGGTTTGATCTCCTTGTAGTCCAAGGGACTCTCAAGAGTCTTCATATTATTCATTTACTTTTGGCTGCTCTGGGTCTTCATTGCTGCATGCAGGTTTTTTCTAGTTGTGATGAGTGGGAGCTACTCTTTGCTGCGGTGCATGGGCTTCTCATCATGGTGGCTTCTCGTTGCAGAGTGCAGGCTCTAGGTGCATGGGCTCAGTAGTGGTAGCACACAGGCTTGTAATTGGCTTCTTCCATCTTGCTAGAAGTCAAGTTGCTCCATGACATATGGAATGTTCCCAGACCAGGGATCAAGCCCATGTCCTCTATATTAGCAGTTGGATTCTTAACCACTGGACCATCAGGGAAGTCCACCACTGCTTCATTTAAAATGAGAAAAAGGAGCCCAGACTAATAAGGGCCTTGCCCATGGCTCCGAGCCCATCAACAGCTCTCAGGTCAAGGCCTCTTTGTTGTTATTCAGTCTCTAAGTCGTGTCTGACTCTTTGTGACCCTGTGGACTGCAGCACTCCAGGCTTCCCTGTCCTTCACTATCTCCCAGAGTTTGCTTAGATTCATGTTCACTGAGTCAGTGATGCCGTCCAACCATCGAATCCTCGCTGTCCCTTGATTAAAGGGTCATTTGGAGAAACCTATTCCCATGTAGAGGTGACCATTTTAAATCTGTGCGTATTCTGTGTCTATTCTCTCTACATCTACCCCTGCTTGATACACACGTGAGCAGTTTCAAGGGTTGACTTTGTTCTATTTGTCAGGGGGTCTGCTTCTTCCCTGCCCTGGCAAGACCTCTCCTTTTCTTGGCCACTGTCTGTTCCAGAGGGAGCCCTGAAGAATGGTTCTGTGGGTTCCCCTCCTCTTCAGGGGGTACTTGGAGTCCCTGGATGACTCTGAGACTAGGGGATTGATGACGGCCACGTGACAGCTCAGCGCTGGGCTTGACAGGAGGACAGAAAAGTGGTCGCAGGTGCTGAACCACATGTGGCCAAATGAATAGAAAAGGCTGCTCAGTGGTGTCCTGCGAACTGTCCGAGATCATGCACCCTGCAGCACCTCACCCTGGAGACTGCATGTCCAGTCACAGGGCCGGCCCTTCGGAAATAGGGAAGTCAGTGCCTTCAGACCTGGTCCCTCCAGTCCCTCCTTCTGTTCCTGCAGTTTCTTCATTGGCCAGATTCTCTGTGAAAGTCCCCAGAGCACACGCCACTCGTGCCAACCCAGAGACTCCTGAGGCAGGAGCCACGCAATTTCTTATGCCTCTGGAATTTCATGTTCTGGAATGTCAGGAAAGGTTTTTTTTTTTTAACTTGTGAAAGAACTTCAGCTTGTTATTTTGTGTTATCCTTCAGCATTTCATTCATTTTTGATAAGAGGTTAGGTGGGTGTGAGGTATTTGAAGGGGTTTAAGGGTAATTGTAGATGACACAGCGCTACTGTTTTCCTTGGTATTCTTGGCCCAGTGGAACAATTCCTTTTACAACATAGATACACCACTCCCGTTTTTCAGGCGGGTACCATGTATTGATTTTTCCTTTAAGAAAATCTAGTGCTGGATGGTCTGAGGGTTGAGTGTGGCATTTCCTAGGATGAGTCAAAGGGACAGATGTTCTTTTTCTAGACTCTGTGGTCTCATCCCTGCCCAACCCCCGCCCCTCCCCCAACACACACACTTGGCAGTGACTCAGCAGTGGGGGCCCATCTCTGAAGTGTCAGGCTAAGCACAGAATCCTGCAGCTGAGGATGGCACAGCAAGTGTTCAAGCAACAGCAGGGCTCTTGGGCTGTATACTCTGAGCATCCTTTACACCTGGGTCTCCATGGTTCTCCTGTGAGTGAGATGCTGGGGCTCAGGGCTGGATGTGGGGAAGGGTCAGGAAGGCTGCGACAGGGCCCTTGCCCTTGGGAGCTTGCAGTCTTGTTAAGTCCCGGTGCCCGGGGTGAGGAGTCCAGGAGGGGAGCAGAGGGAGGCCTTGCTCTAGGTGGGGCCCCACAGGGAAAGCTCTGGGGACGGAGGAGGCCTGGAATGAGGGTAGGTCAGGATCTCGTGGCTAGTTCTTTCTTCTTGCTACCTCTTATGAAACTTTTCTGACCTCTTCCCGAGCCTGCCATGGTGCCAGCACACACCCAATCCCAGGGGCCAGGAAGTCCCTTGACCCCCTCTGCATCCTCCCTGTGAGCCCCAATGTCCTGTGTTACCCCGGATCCCACATTAGATCTGAGACCCCAGGAGCACTGATCTCTCTCAGGACATTGTTGTCGGCCCTGTCTGCACCCCACTGCCCTGTCTGCAGTATAGGTGGTGCTTGGTCGAGGCAGCCTGAAAAGCTGCCTTTAATTCCCAGCTGATCCTCCACTCGGAGGAGAGCTTCTGGTTCTTTCTCTGGGAAGATTGCATCATTCATTGAGGCATCTTTCCCGATACATGTTTCTGGGACCCATGATTCTTCTCAGCTTTTCTGTGTATGGTTTTCTATAAGATCGGGCTTTTTCCTTGGTCTCATTTTTCACAGGGATGACTAATTTTAGGGGCCAGCTTGACTAGGCCACGGTAGTCAGTTTGGTCAAACAGTAGTTTGGATGTTGCTGCAGAGGTATTATTTTAGACATGATTAACTTTTATACTCAATTGACTTGAAGTAAAGCAGATGACCCTCTGTGGTATGGGTGGGCCTTATCCAATCAGTTGAAGGCGTTAAGCGTGAAACTTGAGATTTCCTGGAAAAGAAGGCATGCTGCCTCCAGACTGTGACATAGAAATCCTGCCTGAATTTCCAGCCTGCTGGCCTGACGTATTGATTTTGGACTAGAGACTGCCCCATCACTCTTACCTCAATTTCTAGCTTGTCAGCTTGGAGCCAAATCTTTGAGATAAATCTCTCTCTCTCCACATATATAGCCATATCCAAATATATATATTTTTTCTTTTTTTCTATTGGTTCAGTTTCTCTGGAGCGCCCCCACCACTACTGATGCTCTCTGACTGCTGCCTTCTCTCTCCTCCTGTCTCCCTCTGGGCCCATCACTATATGGTTCCCCAGCTCTTTCTCCAAAGAGTTCAAGATATGCCTGGCTCATCAATACCTGCTCACTCGGGGGTTTGGTTACCCAGCCTCCCAGCTTTTCTGTCTGTTCCTTCCTTCAGCAGCTTCTCTGGAATGCATCAGCCAGAGAGAAAGACCAGCCCAAGGACCTGAAACTTGAATCTTTTCGTGTTTATGTTTGTTGGACATTTTTTTTTTTAAGTAAAGAGGAAAAAAGAAACAGATGATAAAGAAGAAAATGTTCCCAGAAACAAAGGATAAACTGGGCTAAAATCGAGATGGAGGGTTAGCTGGGGGTTGAAATTGTCCACGCTCTCCATTGCTTCTAATTACCATGGGTCATTGAGAGGCACAGAGGCAGGGACTGGCCGTAGCAGACAGGGCTGTTTTCCACACTCCTCCTGTCTTGGCTGGACAGCCGAGAATCTGCACCCTGGGCCTGCAGACAGGGTTTGTGTTGTCTGGTTCAGCCTGGTCTCTCTCTCCCCGGCCCTCTCCCTGCCCACTCCCACCCAGGCGCAGCCCTGCTTTGCTCCGCTGCTGTGTGATTGGTGGGGAGGGCGGTGTGCTTTCCGGTGGCAAGAGTTGGACCGCGTTCTCATTCCTTCCACGGGCTACTCCTCTGTCGTGTTTCTTCTCTCAGGCAGCCGGAGGTTTGTGAGTGAGAGGGAAATGACCCATTGCCAGGTGGGGAGTGCATTGGCTCTCACTTGTTGTCCGCACTGTCTCGGAATGGATTAGAAGGGCTGAGTGTGCTTGAGTGCAAGAATGTGGGTTAGGTATTCCCGAGTTGCCCTGAACAAGGCCTGCCTGTTCCCTGTCCCCTGATGTTTATGTCTTCCCAGTGTTTACAGATGTCCCAGCCCATTCTCAGAGTTATCAGGCCGGACCTTCTAATCTTCTCATCTTTCCCTGAACTTCCCTGAGCAGAGACTGAATGTTTCAGAACAGTGAGTGTCAACTTCTGAGGAGCTTCCTTTCTGAACCAGTGGACAGACCCTTGAAATAGGTCCCCTGGCTTGCATTCTGGAAGGTAACTTCTTCACAGTTGTCAATTTTGAGATTTGTTTGGGAGTGACTGAGAAGGGCAGAAGGTAGCAATGGCCCTAAGGGTGGAGCTGGCTTCTGGGTCTTCAGATGCAAAATAAGCTTATGCCTCTTGTTCTGTACTGATCAGTATTTGCATGACCTCCGGAGAAGCACTAAAGGAATAATTGATTGATTGATTGGTTGAGGGGTCCAAGAGGGCTGCAATACTTGTGGGGTATATAATGCTTATGGGATAATTTGATAAAGGGGATTCCCAGGTGGCACAGTAAAGAATCTGCCTGCCAGTAGAGGAGATGCAAGAGACTCCAGTTTGACCCTTGGGTCAGGAAGATCCCCTGGAGGAAGGCATGGCAACGCACTCTAGTATTCTTGCCTGGAGAATCCCGTGGACAGAGGAGCCTGGCAGGCTACAGTCCATGGGGTCCCAAAGAGTCAGACATGACTGAGCAGCTGAGCACGTGCACACACACACTTTGATAAAGAGTTGAGCAAGTCTGAGTGTTTCAGTTATCTATTGCTGGGGAATAGACCACCCAGAAATGTAAAGGCTTACAGCAAAAATAATTTCTTCTTTCTACGATGTTAGTGGTGGTTCCTTGATGGATCGTGGCTGCACTTACTCCTGAACTTGTCCGACTGGAGGGTCACCTGGGCTGGGATGTCCAGATGACCTCCCCCTTACACCTGGTGGGTGGCACTGGCTGTGGGTTGGACCCCTTTGGTTTTCTTCCTTGTGGTCTTTCATCCTCCAGGGGGTGGACTGGCTTCCTTATGGAGTGGTCTCAGGGTGGACTGCAAGAAAGGGCAAGTGGAAATTGTAAAGAGTCTTCAGGTCTAGGTCTGGAAACTGTAAACTATCACCCCTGTCCCTTCCACTGGTCAAAGCCAATCAGAGTCAGCGTGGCGGGTCTATCCAATGGCATGAATACAGGGAGGTACGATCCACTGGTACCATCTTGTAACTGTCTACGATACCGAGTAAAAGAAAAACATATGTTAGAATAAAAATCATACCTGGACTGATGCCTGATAACGGATGCCTGGGGCTGGTGCACTGGGACGACCCAGAGGGATAGTATGGGGAGGGAGGCGGGAGGAGGGTTCAGGATGGGGAACACATGTATACTTGTGGCGGATCCATCTTGATGTATGGCAAAAGCAATACAATATTGTAAAGTTAAGCAAAATAAAATTTAATTAAAAAGATAGAATAAAAATCAGATTAGCCTATGGCAGTGAGAGTTGATATTTAAGAAAGATGAAGGCCATGGACTGAGAACAGACTGGGCTAGAAAGCAGGCTCTGCCACTTCCTCATTATTGACCTTGGGGAAATCACACAGCCAGTCTGCTCATGACTATACTATTATTATAGTATAGTAAAGTCCGATGCTGTAAAGAACAATATTGCATAGGAACCTGGAATGTCAGGTCCATGAATCAAGGCAAATTGGAAGTGGTCAAACAAGAGATGGCAAGAGTGAAAGTTGACATTCTAGGAATTAGCGAACTAAAATGGACTGGAATGGGTGAATTTAACTCAGAGGACCATTATATCTACTACTGTGGGCAGGAATCCCTCAGCTGAAGGAGATCAGCCCTGGGATTTCTTTGGAAGGAATGATGCTAAAGCTGAAACTCCAGTATTTTGGCCACCTCATGCGAAGAGTTGACTCATTGGAGAAGACTCTGATGCTGGGAGGGATTGAGGGCAGGAGGAGAAGGGGACGACAGAGGATGAGGTGGCTGGATGGCATCACTGACTCGATGAATGTGAGTCTGAGTGACCTCCGAGAGCTGGTGATGGACGGGGGAGGCCTGGCGTGCTGCAGTTCATGGGGTCGCAAAGAGTCGGACACGACTGAGCGACTGATCTGATCTGATCTGAACACTTATTGTAGAGGCTCATGATGAGTTTGAGTTAACAAAAGTGCCCGGTACTGAGCTGGGCACGTAGTAAAAACTCAGAGAGCAGTTAGCTATTATTACTCATGTTACTGTCTGTCAGTGGTGGGTGAGTTACAGATTTGCCTTTAGGTGTTGCGCGGTTCGGAGGCAAAGAGGGAAAAATATGAGGGTATGAGGTCCAGGGTGCGCTCTAGCAGAGAAAAATAGTTGGTTCAGAAGAAGCAGTGCTGTGTCAAAAGGGTAAGTATGGGTTTTTACATATATGCTTTCGAATGCAGCACATTTATGGCAGTCTGCAAATGGACTGGCTGGAAAATCTTCACACCATAAAAATAAATGTACTTTCCCCTAAAAGCAAATGATTAGAGGCACCAATCTCTGTCTAGAGTTCAGCAAGACAGGCTTGACTGTCAGAGCCCTTGACCAGAGCCTCAGCTCTCCTCTTGCCTGGCTGAGTGAACTTGGGAAAATTCATGAATGTCTCCTGGTCTATAAAGTGGCAAAGGGACTTCCCTGGCGTTCCAGTGATTAAGCATCTGTCTTCTAAGGTGGGCAACATGGGTTAGATCCCTGGTCAAGGAACTAAGGTGCCACACGGCAGCTAAGCCCATGCATCACAGCTGATGCGCCACAACTAAGACCCAACACAGCTAAATAAATAAATACATATTTTTAAAAAATAAAATGGGCATAATAGCAGCACCTACTTCACAGGGACGAAGAGATTAGGCAAGTGAAGTCCTTATTCTACTGCCTGGCACATGCTTCTCAGTGAATATTTGCTTTGACTATTATTAGTATAAAGAGGATTTTAGGGGAGATTTTCTCTCTGTTGGAAGACAAACTCTCCGTGTTTTCTTTGCAAATGGTTAGTGCTATGATTATAAACCTTTCCTGCCTCTTTCTTAGAGAAGCACTTGGACTTGCAGGGATCATCATAAAGTAATAAGCAAGCGAGCAAACAAAGAAAAAAGTAATAAAGTAATAAACCCTGCGTTTAGCCTTTTCTCAAATTCCACTGCTAGCCCCCTAGTTTTTCCAAGTTAGCGCGCGTCATCATTTGTATGGTTTTATTCTCTGTGGAACTCCGTGCAGCCTCTATGGAAGCGGGCTGCAAACATCTCAGAACAGCCTTCAAGGACGTCCAGAAATCTGTCGACAGCCCCCCAGACTACGGGTTCCCACCTCTCCTCCGCTGGCTCCTCTCCACATCCCTGCAGTCTCAGGATCCCTGATGGTGTGAAGTCAGGCCCATCATTTGCTCTGTCCCCAGGGAAGCTTTCTCCACCTCTGTTCACATCTCTCCTTCCATCTGATTTACGGCTTTAGAATTTTGGCCTGGAGGATCTTATAATTTAAAGTCTCTGTCAGAGGTTGTTACATGAATGCGGGGCCAGTAAAAAGCTGTTTTCTTTTGGTTTTGCTCATCTGTCACTTTTTTTTTTTTTGTGGCATGAAATACGAGGTAGGAAAATAAAGTTACCCACTTGGGGTTGGAAGAGCTATTGAAACACTCTTGTGTAATCCTCTGGAAGGTGCCATGCTCCATCCTAGCCAGGGGCCCAATTCAAAATTCTGGGTCTTTAGGCCAGGTCTCCCCAAAGGCCCCCTCTCTCCAACAGTTTCTGTCTCTTTCCTAAGCTGGCTCTAGGGGCAGTTCTGGTGGTAGTTATAACTGGGTTTAGAATCCTAAGTCTATTGTCTGTCAACTGTTCTAAACTCCTGTTCATCTAGCCAAGGAGATTCTGTTCAATTTTGCTATGTTTGCATTATGAAAACAGTAATTCCTTTTTTTTTCATTTTCCATATCAGAATTATATTTTAATAGCAAATATGCTATATATACCATCCAATATTTTTATGCCCTTAAGGAAATATTCCCTCACTCTGCAATGAGAATTTTTCAGCATTTTTTTAAGGAGACCAGAAATCGTTTCCCCATCATCTGACTTTCCTCTAAGACAGCACTGCATCTCTGCACACCTACAGTCTGCTTCAACATCTGTCTGGTTCATATGTGTATCATTAACAGAGCCATTATTTCAAAGGGTTTGGCTCCATCAGAGTTCAGCTTCTGTTATTTTCATCCATTAGTTCAGTGAGCAGGATGAATCCCCACATTGCTGATGCCAAATTCCTGGCTCTCCGAGTGGTATTTTTGTAACACACTGTGAAAAAGTCACGGGATACCCAAGGTGATTCCCGTCACATTCTTCACGAGGAAAGTTGTGGAATACTGTTCATGAGAGAAAGTGAGGATAAAGTAAATGAATAAAAAGAGAAATAAGTAGATCAAAAACAGTGGTACAAGTTTATGATATGGTTCCTTTTATTGTTTAAAAAAAGAAAACAACCTCGTGTGTGCATATGTATTTGCACATGTGTACATGCAAAAGAAAAGATCCAGGGTAGGTAGAACTTAGCTTTGGTGGGATTAGAGATTCTTCAAATATTTCTTTATAAACCCAATGCTATTTATTTTTAATAACTAAAAAAAAAAAGCCTCACATAGTATCAACAAAAAAACAAGAAAGAAAAGTCGGGCAGGTCGACTGGTCAGGGGCCGTGGGGTTCTAAAGCCCCCAATGCACAGGGCACCTTGAGGTGCCTCAAGCTGGGCTTGACTCTGGGAAAACTAGGTTTGGCTGTTCATACACACTGGCATGGTTTCTGAGGCCTCTGAGTGCAGACACCTTCCTGTGGGAAGGTGTGTTGTGTAATGGAAGCAGTGTTGTGTAAGCAACTCAGCTCCATTCAGCCTACTTTGTCTGGCTCTGATGGAGCCCTGGAAGGAGTGGGTTTGGGCCTTGTTTCCGCTCCTCTTGGGTGCCGGGCATCAGAGCATCTTCCCACCCTGAGGACAGTGACTGTGGCCCACGGGGTCTGGGTTTGGGAGAGTGTCCACACACACAGGCATTCCTGCCTCAGCTGTCAGCTTGCAGGGCTGGAGCTAGGAGACATGAGCAGGGACTGTTCTGAAAACAGCCAGGAGATTCCACTCCCAGGCCAACTGCAGCTCTGATGAGGAGTAGCTCTGCCTCCCTGGTTGCCTTGCAGCTGCTGGAACCTACCAGCATGAATGCTACTGCAGCCTGGCCGTGCAAGGGCCAGAGTGAGGTGCTCTGAGCCTCCAGCTCCTCACTTAGGGCTGGCATGGGGACCCGGCTCCCCATAGTGATTCACCAGTCAGCCATCATCAGTTCCTGGGGGCCAGGACAGGTCCTGACAGGAAAGCATAGGAGTGGGAAGTCACCACAGACTGTGTCTTTTCTTGCAGAGAAAGTTCACTCGTGTGACCAGGAGAGACAGAGCGCCCTGGAAGAGGCCCGGCAGAACCCCCGCGAGGGCATTGTGATTCCTGAGTGTGCTCCTGGGGGGCTCTATAAACCAGTGCAGTGCCACCAGTCCACTGGCTACTGCTGGTGTGTGCTGGTGGACACCGGGCGTCCGCTGCCGGGGACCTCCACACGGTAAGCCCCCGGAGCCCATCCTGCCCCTCAGATGGACCTTGGGGCAGGAGAACCAGCTTCCCGTTAGGCTGGCGCCTCGCATCTCCTGGACTTATTGTCCTGGCTGGGTGGGAATTGAAACACTCGGGGAGCAGCATCTCTGCTCATGGGCAAATGAGGTCCTGGTGGAAAGACCTGGATCTTGGATTCTGGTCACAGGGCTGGCCTTTTCTACCTGGGTGGCCTTGGGGAAAGGAGGTAATCTCTCTGAACCTCAGTTCACTCAGACAGGTTATTGCCCTACCTGAATCACTAGGTGCTATGGGTCAAAAAGATCCTGTGTGCAGACATAAGGGGACACCACTCTACTTGAGTAACTGAGGCCATGTGGCAACATGCCTGAACGTGTCTCTGTGGGGACGCTGATGCTGGGATTGCCCAGTAGCTAGTGGACAGTGTGGGAGATATTTTTCGACCAGCTCTGGGTGCTGTAGGCTTAGAGACCACACAGATCATTGCTAGTGGTAGGGGCTGAAGTCGGCTCAGGCTCCAGCCCCTCCTTACCCCCCTGCCTCTCTTCTCAGCTACGTGATGCCCAGTTGTGAGAGTGACGCCAGGGCTAAGAGTGCAGAGGTGGAGGACCCCTTCAAGGACAGGGAGCTACCAGGTAGGAGACGACACTGCCTCTTGCTGACATCCTCACCTCTTGCTGTCCTGCCACCCCCTCATGGTGCAGAAGCAGCGCCCGCCTCTGGGTCTGTTTCCTCATCTGTAAGCTGAGGTGGGGACGGACAGTGGTCAGGGGCATGGCAGGAGCCACAGGATCGGCATCCAGTCTGGCATTTGTCCCTAATTAGTCCTAAACCCTTAAACACATGGTTTCTCCTCCTTGCTCTTCCCTTTTTATCTTTAAAATGTAGTCCTTGGCTTAAAGGGCTTCCCAGGCGGTGCTCGTAGTAAAGAACATTGAGAAACGTGATTTCAGTCCCCTGGGTCGGGAAGACCCCCTGGAGGAGGCCATGGCAACACACTCCAGTACTCTTGCCTGGTGAATCCCATGGACAGAAGAGCCTGGCTACGGTTCATAGGGTTGCAAAGAGTGGGACACGACTGAAGCGACTTAGTACACACACACGTTGGCTTAAAATCCTACCCTCAAAAATGCTCCAGTTTTTTCTCTAACCTAGGGTGACTGCGTGGAGAAGGAAATGGCAACCTACTCCAGTGTTCTTGCCTGGAGAATCCCAGGGACAGAGGAGCCTGGTGGGCTTCTGTCTATGGGGTTGCACAGAGTCGGACATGACTGATGCGACTTAGCAGCAGCAGCAGCAGGGTGATTGGGACAGTGATCTGGGGGCTGTGGACCCTTTTCCCCAGGGTTATGAAGAGAGTCTAACTCTCAGGGACAGGCTATCCTGCAAGGCATGGTAGTGTCTATTGCCAACCCTGTAGAGTGCCTTTGCAATGACCCTTGGTGGCCCAGTACTGTCCCTGGAGTATGGCACAAGAGGCATAGGCAGGGGCCAGGGCCTCTGAAGGGCTGCTGGGCTGGGTTTCCCTTATTTACCGGGTTCTCTGCCAGTGAGTTACAATATGATGACTAAATATTGATGTCTCAAAACACTGTAGCTTTAATCAGATCAGTGCCGATGGGAGCTCCACTGTTCCCATCAGGACTCCAAAGGAGAACTGAAAACAGAGGCTCTTGAAAGTCCGGGGTTCCCAAGTGAGGTTTGTAGAAATCACTCTGTCGTGAGAATGGAGTCGTAGAGACCAGGATCCCTCTGTCTAGCATCCCTTCAACAAATGTGAATTGAGATTTCACTGTGCCAGGCGCTGGGTATGTCTAGTAATCAAAATGGAAATGAAGCTTATGTAGTGTGGGAGACAGAGTATACAAATAAATGGATACAAACACATGAAGATGGTGACAGGTACTCTAAAGGGAATGAATGAGGTGTTGGGAGAAGGGCAGGAAGAAATCTGTGGCTTCACTGAGAAAGTAGCATTTAACCAGAGACCCGGGGGAACTGCAGAGAGAAGAGAATGAAATAGTTGCTGCAGAGAGAATTGTAGGTAGTGCTGAGGGACTGTTTGGGGCTGGCAGTCATGAATTTACAGGAAAACCATCTCTCCAGTGGTGTGGTGGTGTTTACACCAGCAACATTCAGCTCTGGGGGGTGTAGATTTGGAGAAGGCATATCTGTGCGAAGGTTCATCCATGCTTGGGGTTTTGCTGGAGTCCCACCATGAGGAATAAACAAAGGATTTGAGAGTACTTCTAAGGGAGGGTTGATCATTATAATCTAAGCTGGCTGAGGAGAGATGTAAAAAAAGGAAGAAGTTCTTGGATAGGTAAACTGGTAGGTCCACTGAGTCAACTTTGACCTTGGATTTCTCTGCATTCTTAATGCTCTTTTATCACCTGGTCCTCGCCTCTGGAGTAGCCTGGTCTCACTGTACCACTTGAGTTTCCCAGCAGACTGTGGACTTTATGAGGAGAAGAGCCCCATCTAGTATATTCCTAACATATACTATAGTGCCTGAGTTGATATTCAGCAAAAACTTGTGGAACGGAAGAACACCGAAAGCCTTATTGTCCATGTGGTCTGATGGTCCTTTGTGGGCTGTGGGGAGAGGAACTCGGGAGGTTTATGAGAATCATCTGGGGCTTCCCTGGCTCGGCTGGTAAAGAATCCGCCTGCAACACGGAAGACCGAATCATCTGAGCTGTGGACAATTCCCAAAGTGGATTTGGCTGGACAAGAAGGACTTGGAGAGGTTGAAGAAACAGTGGTACTGGAGGAAGCTGTTTTACTTGATCATTTACCTGGCACGTGCCTTCAGATCTCACTTTGTCTTTCAGGCTGTCCAGAAGGGAAGAAACTGGAATTTATCACCAGCCTACTGGACGCCCTCACCACTGACATGGTGCAAGCCATTAACTCAGCAGCGCCCACTGGAGGTGGGAGGTGAGAGTGTGAGCAGGACTCAGGCCCACTGAGGATCAGGGGCTCCTGATCTTTTAGATGCTGCAGGACGCTGAGAGACTGGGGAGGGCTTGGGTAGCGCAAGGGCTGGAAGCGGATCCTTTTCCTGAAACCATGTAGCTGTGACTTTGTCCAACCTTCTGCCCAAAATCTCACCACCCCTCTCCCCTTTCCAGTCCTTAGGAGTTGCTTTTCTCTGGCTTGTAGTTACCTGATTACAGGTAAGTCCAGGAGTGTCTGGGACTTCCCAGGTGGTGCTAGTGGTAAAGAATCCGCCTGCCAACGCAGGAGACATAAGACATGGGTTTGATCCATCTATCAGGAAGATTCTCTGGGGAAGAGAATGGCAACCCACTCCAGTAGTCTTGCCTGGAAAATTCCATGGACAGAGGAGCCTGGCAGGCTACAGTCCATGGGGTTCCAAAGAGTCGGACACGACTGGAGCCACTTAGCATGGCACGCGCCAGGAGTGTCTGGAGACTTCCAGCACTTTAGTCTCAGCAGTGTATGCCTTAGAGAGAGTCCAGAACGGAAGTGGGGTGGGCATGTGATGGGACAGCAAGGAGGAAGTCTGGAGCACTTGGTGGTTTTCTCTTCTGAGGAGACAGGAGCCACATGCCTGAGAATCCCAAGGGACTCCGAGTGTTGGGATTGGATACTACCATAGCCAAACCCTACCTAAATCAGGAGCTGATATGCTAATCAAGGCAGTCTTGACACAAGGCTGAAATCCACCTGCTCCTTAACAACCAGCATCACCAGCACTCACTGATTTGGGCCCATTGGGTCAGTTGGAACACGCATGCTCAAACCTATTGAACATGCATGGCACAACAAGCCCTGGGCTAGGGATTGGGAATCCAGGAATGTGAGGTATGTCCTTATCTTCAAAGAATGCACCTAGTGAGAAGGAAATGGCAACCCACTCCAGTGTTCTTGCCTGGAGAATCCCAGGGATGGGGGAGCCTGGTGGGCTGCGGTCTATGGGGTCGCACAGAGTCGGACACGAGTGAAGCGACTTAGCAGCAGCAGCAGCAGTAGCAGTGAGAATACTAGGCTGTGGACAGATATAAACTCTGTGGCAAGTGCTAGATCAGAGGTGAAAGAACAGAGAAGGGTTTGTTCATTCAGTCTGGAGGAATCAGAGAAGGCTTCCAAGAGGAGGTGATACCTGAACTGAATTTTGAAGGACAGGTAAGACTTAGCTAGTAAAAGAAGGAAAGCCATTCTAGAAGAAAAAGAAAGAACATTGTGACTCCAGGCACGTGCATGGCCATAGTTCAGTATGGCTGGGCTGGGGCGGATGGAGGAGGAGAGGAGAGGATGGAGAAGATGACAGAGGTGGCAGATGATGCAGAGAAGGAGGTGGGGACCAGGTCCCAAAGGGCCCATGTGATGTGCTTCCCATTATGAAGCCAGAGGGGGAGGCTCGGCAGAGCTCAGCGGTGTTCAGGTCCCTGTAGCAACAGGAACTGCCATGTGCTTGGCAGGAGTGGGCAGCCTGACTCTGAGCTTGTGGGGTTCACCAAGGAGGGAGGGCTGATTCCTCCACACCTGCCCAGAGGCAGAACTGTCAATGGGCAAGGAGTGCCACCATGAGACCGGCCAGGCCCCCAGGCCGGTGGAAGGCTGACCGCCTCAGCGGTGATGAGTGCGACCACAGGGCATGTGTCTAGGGTGGGAACCGGGACTCCCAGCTCAGCTGTTGGCACTTCTGTGTCCCAAGGCACACGAGGGCAGTGGCCCCCCTTTTTTTTTTTAAGCGTGCAACTGTTTTCATTATATTCACAAAGTGGTACAGTTACCAGTAGCCAAAATTCCACATTTTCATCAACCCCCAAAGAAACTCTGTACCCATTAACAGTTGCTCCTCAGTGGCCCTCCCCCAGACTACTAGTACTGCTACTAATTAACTTTTGTCTCTAAGGATTTGCCTACTCTGGACATTTTATACAGATGGTTTCATACAGTGAGTGGCTTTTGGTAAAAACCATTTGTGTCCCATCATGATGAGTGCAGAGACTGCCTTGTGGATTGCCACTCTAGGAAACCCCCTGTCTGGGGTTGCTTGCTCTCAGCTACCCCGTGGTCCTGTGAGCTCTGAGGCTGGTTTGTTTTGCTCACCCTGTGAATGGGGCCAGGCCTCCCCCACAGCAGGAGGAGCCAGGCAGATGGAGACAGGGTCTGACAGGTCAGCAGATGGGAACTGCCCAGAGGTAGTGCTCAGCCGCAGGAGGTCTAAGACAGAGAGAGCTGTGTCCTCATCTCCAGGAAGAGGGACAGGAAATTATAAACAGGTGTATTCAGGATTGTGGAGAAGGCAATGGCACCCCTCTCCAGTACTCTTGCCTGGAAAATCCCATGGATGAAGGAGCCTGGTAGGCTGAAGTCCACGGGATCGCTAAGAGTCGGACACAACTGAGCAACTTCACTTTCACTTTTCACTTTCATGCATTGGAGGAGGAAATGGCAACCCACTCCAGTGTTCTTGCCTGGAGAATCCCAGGAACGGGGGAGCCTAGTGGGCTGCCGTCTATGGGGTCACACAGAGTCGGACACGACTGAAGCGACTTAGCAGTAGCAGTAGCAGCATTCAGGATTGTATATCTTTTTGCTTTTCATGATTGGAATGTGAAAACATACCTGTTGTTTCATGCAAAAATGAGTATGAGCTATTTATGTTTTTTTAGAAGAGAGAGACTAAAGAAACAAGGAGGGGACATGGCCCTAAAAATCCAAGAACTGGACCCTCTCCACTCACAACTCTTCTGGGCTGCTGGCTCTGACCCACCCCTCAGGGAGCCTGCCTCGTGCTTGTGCGTGGGTCCTAAGGAGATAGCACTTCACCCTCCATCCTGTTTGCTTCTGCAGGAGGCCAGCCCTTGAGCCTTGCCTGGCTTCAGATCCAGGCAGGCTTCAGTGACAGGGAAAGCAGAGCCCAGCTGGGTCCTGGGCCGGGGGGTCAAAAGCACAGGCAGGCCTGCTGCCAGGCCAAGGTCAGATGGACGCTCTGCCCTCAAATTGCAGGGTGAGGACATTTTTACAGAAAATAAAAACTAAGAAGTTTATAAATGCTTTTAATCCTAGTATGTCCTTAGGGAAGTGATTTTCTTTTTCTTTCCAAAAAAATCTCTTTTAGGTATAATGAGAGTTGGAAGAAAAAAAAATTTTGTTTTAATATTCTTTCCTAAACATGTTTTTCATTTTAAGCTCATATGAACTTGACCGTGTTTGGTTCTGATGAGAATGAAAGGTTTGAACTGCATTTGGTAATTGTGTTACCTGGAGGCTGTACTTGTAATCAAAAGACAGACAAGATGAATTGAGAAGTAGTTTAGAGATCAAGGGAGTCGGGGTGGGCCTGGCGGGGAGAAGGAGAGAGGAGTGGTTATACAGGGGGGTAGTTGGTCAGGGTTATTGGTTTTACTGCATTTAAATCCCTCTCAGATCTCTCTACTATATTGGGTTGGGAAAAAAATTCATTCGGGTTTTTCCATAATTTGTTACGGAAAAACCTGAGTGAACTTTGATGTCGACCCAATGTTTAGGAAAATCAAGCCCTAACTCTGACCGTGAATTGGCTCTGAAGGATGGTCTTGAGGGCGCTCACCCTCCTTTCGTATGCCACCGCCTCCCATCATCACATGCCAGCAGCTGCCGCTGGTCCCTCTCAGGTGCTCAAACAGGCCGAGCTCTCACCACCCCAGGGCCTCCATGGCAGCTGCTTCCTCAGGCTGGAATGTGAGTCCCTTATCTTCCCGTGACTTGCCCCGCTGTTCCATTTAAATATCACCTTCTCAGTGATTGGAGGAGAAAATGTCCCATCCGAACAAAAGGACCAGCCCTGTCGCCTTCTATCATGACACCTCTTTCTAATTTTCAGCCCAGTGCTTATCACTGCCTGATGTCTTGCTGGTTTGTTTATTTATATCTGCCTCACCCCACCCAGTGAAAATGGAAGTTCGATGAGAAAAGGATTTTCTCAATTTTCCACCTTCCACCCTGCTTATTCCTGGAACTCAGAGAAGTGCCTGGCATACAGTAGGTGCTCCGTAAATGTTTGTTAAATGAATAAATAGCCAGAAGGATGGGTGGGTAGATGGATGGATCCCTGTCAGGCACAGAGAGGGATGGCTCAGTGAGGGCTCTTTTCCTTGGCACACATCTGAGGGTCCAGCACCTACTTCAAGACTAACTATGGGGCCAAACCCAGCCCTGAAGTTCACTGCCACCAGAGCTTTACGGTGCCCTGACTGGGCCCACAGGACTTGGGCGCTGTGTGGACAGCCCCTGGTCAGGCACTTTTCTAGAACAGAAGAGCAAAGGCAGAGGAGCAGGGTCGGTGAAGAGAATTAGGGGATCCAGGCTGCCTGGGTTTAGGCCTTGGCTCTGAATTCAGGCCGAGTTGGGACTGCAAGCACGAGGTCAAGGAAGCCACAGCTGATCCCTCCTGCATCCTCTCAGGGTCTGGCAATTAAAGCTGGACACCAGCTGGGGCCAGTGGGAAACAGTCTTATTTAGTGACATTGGGAAGAAGGGATGGGGGGAAGTTTGGGTTGAGTAAAAGAGAGGGTGTCTTTGTCCCAAACTACCACCTATCAGGCTTGGAGATTTTAGCTTTGCACAAGCTCTTACATCTCACACCCAGTGTAAGCTCTGTGCTGGGTTCTGGGGACATACAGGGATGCAGACTTGGTTCCTGGGCTGGAGGAGCTCCTGGGAGAAGAGCTGTGTAGTCACGTGAGTGCCCTGTAAAGCCAGTGTGGTAACAGAGGCAGATGAAGTCGTGCAGGCAGGGACTTGGGAGGAAGGCACGTGAGAGAAGGCTTTCCATAGGAAGTGATGTTTAAGCCACATCTTCACTTACGAATGAGACAACGTCCTGACCTTGATGGACCAGGAGTAAGAACATCCCAGCAGAAGGACCCTTGGGATAGTGAGGTATGAACAAGGTAGAGTCTGTGGGCTTCCCTGGTAGCTCAGACGGTAAAGCGTCTGCCTACAATGCAGGAGACCCAGGTTCGATCCCTGGGTCAGGAAGATCCCCTGCAGAAGGGAATGGCAACCCACTCCAGTATTCTTACCTGGAAAATCCCATGGACAGAGGAACCTGGTGGGCTACAGTCCATGGAGTCACAAAGACTTGGACGCAAGTGAGCAACTAACACACACACACACACACACACACAGGGTCTGTGGAAGGAATCATGAGCAGAGTTTTAGGCTTGGGAAGCAGATTGTAGGAGATGAGGCTGTAGAGTTGGGCAGAGCCCAGCCCCTGGTGGACCTTGTGATTCATGCCAGAGAGGCTGCAGGGAGTCATGGAGTTAGATAGGCATTCCTATGGGAGCTGGACAGGAGGGGTGCTGGATGGGGCAGGAAGGTTACAGCATCACCTGAGTGAAAGGTGATGAGAGCGTGGATTAAAGATGTGGGGGGTAGGATCACCTACGGAAGTTCAAGTAATGAAATCAATAGGATTTGAAGACTCGTCAGATGTACGGAGTGGAAGAGAGAGATGTCTACTTCCTTTTCTGGCATCTAGCTTGATTTGCAGGGGGAAGCAGTGCGGCCCAAATTTAAAAATAGGCCAAGTGAAAGGGGTACCCATGGAAACATCTGTGGCCAGAGCCTGAGAGGGAGCAGATTGCATTGCTTGTGTGTCTGACTCTTGGCGACCCCATGGACTGTGTAGCCTCCCAGGCTCCTCTGTCCATGGGATCCTCCAGGCAGGAATACTGGAGTGGGTTGCCATGCTCTCCTCCAGGGGATCTTCCCAACCCAGGGGTCGAACTCACATCTGATGCAACACCTGCATCGCAGGTGGATTCTTTAGCCCTGAGCCACAGGGGAAGCCCACAGGTATCATTAGATGATAGCTTTTCTCAGTGAAGGGTTGATGGATCACTGAATTATGCTTTTGGTCCTTCCTCCTGCAAGAAGCAGAGCCCTCCCTCCCCCCCACCCCATACATCGGCCTTCCTAGAAAAAGCCAGCATTGAGAGGAGGTGGGCTGAGCTGCGTGAGCCTCCCAGCCCCTCACGTGGTCCAGAAAGGAGAGGCCCTTTGTCTTGAGGCTTCCTCCTTCCTGCCCAGTGTGGTTACTTGTTGATGGTCTTGCAAGGAAGAGGCTGAGAATGTGGCTGACTTGGCATTTCCCAGCCCCACCCGCCCGCACAGCTGGTGGGGCCTGGACCCGATTCCAGTTGGGGCTCCGTTGGTCTGCTTGGCTTGGCTCGTGCCTCCAGGCCATCCCACCTCACCTTGTTTAAAACTGCTTGGGACAGCAGAATCGGGCCCAAGATCTCGGCCAGCACCGGTTTCCTTGTGGTAAATGGGGCTGGCTCTCCAGCTGTGCATTGCAGCCAAGGCCTGGCCGGGCTGAGGCTGCAGAAGCGACGCAGTGAGGGCTGCAGGGGAAGGGCGGCACCTGCCGCTTCTCAGTGTGGGAGAAGACTCGGTGGGGCCAGTCCAGGGAGGGACCTGGCTCTAGTGGTTTTCCTTCTCCCAGGAGGCGGGAGGCACAAGGACGGCTACCAAAAAAGCCCAGAGGCAGAGCTGACACCAACATTTTACTGGCTCTTCACGCCATACCGGAGAAAACTTGGATCCTCTGCACACCCAAGGAGCCCTTTTAATAGAAGTGGAATTTTACCTGTAGGGAGGCCCATAGCAAGGACCTGGGTGTCACTGTTAGGTGATCTAAGGAGCCATTATTGGCTCTAATGTTGGGTCCTCAGCCCTTGCCCGATGAGCAGCTTTGATGATCCCAGTGGGCTTTCTGTGTGCACGTGTACGGAGAGTTTGGGGTCCATGTCAGTGTAACCCTGGAACTGGGAGTGCAAGTGTTTTTAAAGGATACTGCTAGAAAGCTGCCAGAGCTGGAGGGATCAGTGGGGTGTGGCTTTGAGGTCAGTGGTAAATTGTGGGGAGCTAGCTGTGATGGGAAGGACTCCAGCAAAGACTGTTGAGAGATTCCTGGGGCCTCTGGAGGAGGCCATCTTGCCCCACCCCCACACTCCCCTGGGAAAATCCCAGCCTCTCCTCTGTTAACGGAGGTGCCCATCTTTCACACATGCCCACTGCCGGTTTGGCTAAATCAGGACTCCTGGTAAGTCTCACTCTTTACTAGTTCTTGTATGAAGTATAGTAGTTTGGGGACTTAAAGCTGCTGTGAAGCCAGAAACCTCACTTTCGGAGCTTTGAGCCAGATGCCTTTGGTAGTTTTCTTTCTTTTTTTTTTTCGTTATGCTTTGCTGGAAACATGAAAACTACTCCCAGGCTCCTTCCAATCGCTGTATTTTGTCTCATCCCATCTTCTCCCAGAAGGTGCATACTTATTCTTCTAGGGCCATGACTGGAGTCTCTTTCCCTCTAGACAAGGGTTCTTAACTTGAATGAGGTTTGGAACATCTATTAAACCCCTAAAATCCACAGCGTTCTGGGTGCACATGCATTTTAGAGAGAGGGACTGCGGCTTTGTTTGTGTTCTCTGAGGGTCCCTGATCTCCCCCAAGCTAAGAAATTCTTGCCTTAAGTGCACTTGGAGCTTGGCCTAGACAAAAGGTTGGATTCCAAAGCAGGACCCTAGTGCTGCCCAGCTGTACATGTAGAGCTGGGCCCTGTTGTCTGGGGGAAGATGCAGCATGGGTTCTGGAAGTCAGAGGAGTTCAGAAGCAGAGAGCCTCACCCGAGCTGGGGAAAAGGGAGGGAAGAGGCAGCCTGTGGGTTGCAGCAGAGCTCTGGGAGCCAGAGGCAGGCATGGAGGGCCTTCGGATCACCTTTCCTGGGCAAGTGTCCTCAGTGGAGGCCAGGGGTGGGACATGCAGGGGTGTAGCTGTCCGAAGTTGTGGCTGCTCTGGGCTGGGAGGTCCTGCTGGGAGTGAGGAGGGCAGAAACTTGGCTCTCCAGACCAGGGAGACGGGGAAGGGAGGGGAAAAAAGTAAGGAGCCAAGTGACAGTCACTCTCTGGCTTGAGACGAAACTCTTAGAGGTTGTCACCTGGGGAGAAGAGCCGCTTCTTGCTGCAGACTAGCCCAAAGGAACATTCAGGGAGCCCCAGTCACAGAGTCGCTGAGAACCGGGCAGGCAGGCGGGAGCCCAGGAACACGTGCTAGAGGCAGCGAGCCTCTCCTGGCAGGGCGTCTGGGTGGGATGACCTCATCCCTTCCGTCTCAGCAACTGAGGTTTTATTATTCCAGCCTCTAGGTAGACATGACGCTATACTGAGCCTAAAGGTTAAAGGAAGAGCTGCCTTTGCCAGGGGCGCTCGTGGCCCCTCAAGGGGGAGCTGAGGGGGAAAACCCTGACTCCCTCCCCTGGATGCCTTAGAAAGCTTGGAGGGGAGTAACTGGAGCGCCTCCCCTGGGGCCCGTCCTGGCTCTCCTCCCTGGCCCGGGTCCTCCCTCATGTGGGGAAAGTTGGAGGCAGACAGGGTGCTCTGCAAGGGAGCTGACCACTCTCCCTCCTGCTCCAGGAGCATCCTGATAGAGACGTTTCTGGGGCCCTCCTGGTATATGCCCCGCAGGTTCTAGAGTGAATATTGGAGTGAAAATAGAGGAAGCTTAAAACCACCAAAATTCCCTGCACTGGCAGAGACGACAGTCTGAGCCCTGCCTGTTTGCAAGCCGTTCCAAGCCTGGCTTCTATGACGGACCTAGCAGATTCCCCAAGAGCTAGAGGCAGACGGTCCCTTACACCTTCCTCAGGTACTCCCTGCTCCAGACATGGCAGGATGAGGTCCTGCTGGCTGATCTACTCACTGTGCTGTCTTGGACCCAGTCCAAGGTGCCCAGTGGGGCCTGCCCAAGACCATAATACACTTAATTAGGAATGGGCATTCAGCAGGGACGCCTGGCTTTTTTTGGTAATGAAACTTCTTTTTCCCTAAATGGTGAGGTCACTTGGGGGTGAGGGGGAGAGGGAGTTTGCCGGCTCATTCATAGGGGAGGGGTCAGGGTTGTCCCTTCCCTCCTGGAAACCTCGGCAAATTCCAGAGAAGAACCCTAAGGCATTGGCAAGTGCCTTGAATATTTTTCTTGCTAGGTACAGCTTCAGAGTGTGCTGGCAGGTCCTGAATCCCTGCTGTAGGACCCCTGCTGTAGTCTGTCCGGTTCCCTGCAGACGATGGGCCAACCTCAGCCTCAGTCCCCCAACGGAGGGAAGGTTACCCAGGGCTTTAAACACAAGGTTCTGGACCACGTTCACTCAGTGCCAACCCTGGCAGCAGGAGCCATGGGACTTGTGTGGCTCCGTTCTCCTGGCCAGTCACTCACTCTAGAACAGACTCATCATTGGCTTTTAAGGTTTTCAGTATTACCTAGCACCCTGAATCCTTTTGGGGAAAAAAATGAGGCATGAATAAGTAAAATGAATGGGTAGACCTTGTGTACGTTACACATTTAGCCATTGCTCTTGTCATGTTACAATCAGGGGCCGTGTTAGATGCAGTCACCGCCATGCATCTCGACCCCCAGGAAGCTTTCTTGGTTACTCTAGGTTACTGGGCTTCTTAGCAGAATTCCCTAGGCGTGCAAGTTAACATGTGGCTTCCTGGGTCTGCCCTCTCTTAAGACCTCTGTGTGGAGAGACTCAACGTTAGTGGGTCTGGACTCACCAGGGATAGAACCTCTCTTTGTGTCCATCTCAGTTGCCTCCTCCTCTCAATTCCTACCGCACTTGGTACCCAACAGCGATGGCCCACGGGAACTTCACGCTTCACGTTGACTTGTTGCTGCCTGGTTTCACTCTTTTTGACTCTGTCTTGCCAAGACAATAGTTTGAAGCCAGGGGCTACTCCTGCTGCTTTGGAAGCCCTCCTGGGACCCAGCCTGGGCTCTGAGTGGGTGGTACAGGCTCCAAGCTCCCTTCATAGTCACACTCATTTGGGTGTCAAGTTCACGTGTGATGGCAGTTTATGCGTCAGCAACGCTAGGCTAGGAGAACAGTTTGGATCCCTGTGGTTTTCTCAGGTGGATGAAATCCAGTCGGTATGTATTGAGCACTCCTCTTGCACGAGAACAGCCCTAGCTATGGTGGAGGGTATGGCGGATTCACCTGGGATCCCCCAGAAATGAACTGTCCGGGCTGGAGGCTTGAGTTGGAAAGGGTGACGTGATTCTGCTGCAGGCTGAGCAGGGCTGGGAGGGTTTGGGCTTGGAGGAGCCATTTCTACCTGGCTGCCGGCAACCCTTGGCATCTGAGCATGTGGGAGAGGCTTGCAGTGGGGCTGGTGGTTCCTGCAGGATCCTGAGTGGGGCTTGGGGGTGGGGTGTCTGCCCGTGGCCCAGGTTCTCGGAGCCAGACCCCAGCCACACCCTGGAGGAGCGAGTGGTGCACTGGTACTTCAGCCAGCTGGACAGCAACAGCAGCAGCGACATCAACAAGCGCGAGATGAAGCCCTTCAAGCGCTACGTGAAGAAGAAAGCCAAGCCCAAGAAATGCGCCCGGCGTTTCACTGACTACTGTGACCTGAACAAGGACAAGGTCATCTCACTGCCCGAACTGAAGGGCTGCCTGGGTGTTAGCAAAGAAGGTGAGTGATCGCCTGTGCTCCTGGCCCTCCCGGACTTGCCCCTCCTGGAGGGAGGGGACCAAGGGAACCCCCTACCCCCTCCCTGCAAGAGATGAGATTCCCAGGTATGTGTTTATTCGACTGCTTACTGGGAGTGCATCGTGCTTTGCACTAGAAACCTGACACAGTGGAGGAATGGAAGGGTAAGTTTCCTATCCTTCCACAGTCTATTGAAGAGACAGATGCTAAAGTATTTACATACACTGTGGTGAGTGCCGTGAGGGGGTATTAGGATACACTGGGCTGAAATGACAAGTAGAACCACACATGTAATGTCTCAACACAGTGGAAATTAATTCCTCTTGCCCATATAGTAATTCACCATGATTCCAGGTCCTAGGGTGTGTGTGTATGTGTGTATAGGGGGATAGTGGAGATTGCTCCAGGTGCAGTCACTCTGAGAGCCAGGCTGAGAATGGCTCTGCCAACTTCATTCTGTGACATCCAAGTTCACCCTGTGGGTCTTCTCCCTCCTCAGTCAGCTGGATGGCGTAAACCCTGGAGCAGTGCCCATGGGGCAGGGTTGATGGGCCAGTCCTGGAAGTGACATACATCACCTCTCCTATTTCACTGGCTGGATCTCCATCACTAGACCACACCCCACACTGAGGAGGGCTTGGGGCTCAGGAAGAGGAGGAGAGCATGGATTCTGGTGGACACCTGATGGTCTCTGTCACAGTGCAGCAAGTGCAGAGTATTGTGGGAATACACCTAAGGCACCTACATCCGCTCAGGGTCCATCAGGCTTGGAAATCTTCAGGAAGGAAGTGATGTCTTAGCCAGAGATCAGCCAACCACAGCCCACGGGCCCAGTCTAGTCCACGGCCTGTTTCTGTACAGCCTATGAGCTAAGAGTGGCTTTTCTATTTTTCAGTTCAGTTCAGACACTCAGTCATGTCTGACTCTTTGTGACCCCATGGACTGCAGCATGCCAGGCTTCCCTGTCCATTACCAACTCCCAGAGTTCACTCAAACTCATGTCCATTGAGTCAGTGATGCCATCCAACCAGCTCATCTTTTGTCGTCCCCTTTTCCTCCCACCTTCAATCTTTCCCAGCATCAGGGTCTTTTCCAATGAGTCAGTTCTTTGCATCAGGTGGCCAAAGTATTGGAGTTTTGGCTTCAACATCAGTCCTTCCAATGAATACTCAGGACTGATCTCCTTTAGGATGGACTGGTTGGATCTCCTTGCAGTCCAAGGGATTCTCAAGGTCTTCTCCAACACCACAGTTCAAAAGCATCAGTTCTTCAGCACTCAGCTTTGTTTATAGTCCAACTCCCACATCCATTGATGACTACTGGAAAAACCATAGCTTTGACTGGATGGGCCTTTGCTGGCAAAGTAATGTCTCTGCTTTTTAATATGCTGTCTAGGTTGGTCATAACTTTCCTTCCAAGGAGCAAATGTCCTTTCTATTTTTAAGAGGATGTAATTTTCAAAAAAAGAAGACCATGCAACCAAAATTGTTGTATATTGTCCATGGTCCACAAAGCTAGAATGATTGCATTTAGTTCCTCACAGAAAGGCTTGCCGCCCTTGCTCTGGACAAATCCTTGACCAGTGAGTAAGAGGAAGCTGAGCTGAAAGGTCATGTAAGGGAGGAGTGTTCTGAACTGAGGCAAGTGAAGAGTGAGGCTGTGGAAGTGGGGAAGGAGAGTTTTAGAGGAGCTGAAGGACGTCAGGGTGACTGGGATGCATGTTTAGGGGTGGAAGGAGAGGGAAGGCAGCAGGAGGTAAGGTGAGAGAGTTTAAACTATGTAAGGTCTATGGGAAGCTGTTGAAGGGATTCAGTCAGAGAAACAATCGCATCAGTTTTGATTAAAAAAAAAAAAAATTCTTCTAGTGCAGTGTGGGAAATGGATCGGGGGATGAGTGAGGGCAGAGACCCAATAGGAGGCTGGAGCACTGACCAGGCAGGAGATGAGGGAGGCCTGAGTTAGGGAAAACCCGGCGGGGTTGTAGAGTCCTGGGGGAGGTAGGACTGCAGGGCTTGGTGATCGAGTGCAGAGAGGGATGAAGGCTGGCGTGGGCAACTGGAGGGCGGGCCACTCACTGAGATGGGCAGCATGGGAGGAAGAGCAGAGCAGGTCTAGGGGGTGGGGAAGATAACAGACATGACTTGGACCTGTCAAGTTGGTTGCACCCCAAAATTAGAGAGTCGCAGTGCAGGTGCGGGGTATGGGCTGATGATGCCGATTTGGGTAATTCTGACTTGTTTGGTGCCGAGAACTGCCTTGAAGGAGACATAAGGGCTTTTCCTTGTTCTAACCCTTGGTTGACAGGGTAAACCCAAAAGGTAGCTGGGGAGGTGGCTGAGGTACCCAGTCTTGGGATCTGGCCTTGGTTCTGGAATGTGTGACCCTGGGTGAGTGACCTGTAGTGGCCCTGACCCTGGGAGGTGTGACCCTGCCTGGGTGAGTGACGCTCATCCCCAATCCGTTTCCCACACTGCCCCAGAAGATTTTTTTTTTTTTTTTTCACTAAAACTGATGCTATTGTTTCTCGGACTGAATCCCTTCAACAACTTCCCATCGCCCTTATGTAGTTGAGACTCTCTCACCTCCGGCTGCCTCCCCTCTCCTTCCATTGCTAAACGTGCATCCCAGTCACCCTGACGTCCATCAGCTCCTCTAGGCAGTCCTGTCTGATGAGGATGCCTCTCTGTGACCCCACGACTCTGAGTCCCCAGGACAAGGTGCAGCGTCATGGGTCAAACCCTGCTTCAGCCACAGGCTGGCTTTTTCATCCAAGTACAACTACTCAACCATCCCAGATTTCCGTTTCTTCATCTGTGAGATGGAAATAACCAGAGTATCCACCTCAGAGGGCCATTGTGCCGACGCACTGAGACAGCAAGTCAGAGCAGTTGTCGAAGTGGTTGAGGCCCTGAGGGACCTCCGTGAAAGCGCCATAGATAATACTGTTCTTCTTCATGAGACCGCTGCAGCTGTCAGAAGCACCGATCACTCTGCATGCAGCCCATGCTCCTGATTCTCCCCTGCCACCATGGGTGTGCCTTCTCAATTCCTAACCGCAGGCACAGTGCATTAGATCCTGGTCAAATGACAGAGGGCTGGGAGAGGGACGTCCTGTGTGGTCACATTACGCTTTGGCACACTTAGAATCTGTGCCCATTTCTCAGAGCACAAGCAGGGGGCCAGTATTGGAAAGAGACTACCCCGTGTTTGCATTGACCCCCAGGCCCACCTGGAGCAGTTCTGGGCTCAATAGGTTCGGAATCACGGAGCTCCACCGGCCCTCTGCCCTCGGTCCGCTTCCCGTGCTGGTAGTTAAGGTCCAAACGGCACACAGCAGCTAGGGGGAGGCTGGGTGTGCTGACCTCAGGTCCACACACCTCACGGAGGCCTCCGGGCTGCCCTCTAAAGCTTTGCCAGGCACCAGGTGCACAGGACCCAAAGGAAGCAGGCAGCCCTGGCACTTCCCAGCTGTGTAATCTTTAGCAAGCTACCCAAAGTCTCTGAGCCTCAATTTCCTCATCTGCAAAATGGATATGATAGCATCTGCCTCACAGTTTTGGTGTGAAGATTTAACAAGCTGGTGCCTGGTTTACGGTGAATGCACAGAAGAAATTAGAAATAGTCGAGGAACACAAGAGGCACCAGTGGTAAAGAACTCTTCTGCCGATGCAAGAGACGTAAAAGACCTAGGCTTGATCACTGGGTCAGGAAGATCCCCTGGAGGAGGAAATGGCAACCCACTCCAGCATTCTTGCCTGGAGAATCCCATGGACAGAGGAGCCTGGTGGGTTATAGTTCATAGGGTTGCAGAGTCGGACATGACTGAAGCGACACAGAGCAACACAGCCCTGGGCTGCCAGCAGCTTTGCTGGGTCTCTGTGCTTGGGGAGCAGCAGAAAAGCCACCTGGGTAGATTGTATGCAGGGACTGAAGCAGACGTTGGTCATCTGGTGTCGTGCGGTGCCCTCTGGTGGGCTGAGAGGGGCTTGCACACCTAGTGGGGGGCAAAAGTCAGGTGGGGCAGGACATAGAGTTTGGGGGTGAATGTAGCTTTGGGTCCGAGGGACTGAATTTTGGGAAATGCCCCATGAATCCAGGCATTTTCACCCACCAGACTCCTCACTGGGAAGCTGACTTCCCAGCACAGTGTTCTCAGGGCTGGGTCTCTTAACTGGTCCTTCCCAGTTTATGAAGCGCAGTTATCAGGATTATTTTTCACCACCCTGTGAGGCTGGAGACAAGTCCTTCCATTGAAAAAACCCACCAGCTCTCCCATTGACTTGCCCGAGGATGGTGCCTAACCCTGAACAGAAAAGCCCTCTCGAGTGGTGGAATGGATGGATATATGTATTTGGAGTCCTCACAAAAGTGTTTTAGTCACTCAGTCGTGTCTGACTCTCTGTGACCCCAGGGACTGTAGCCTGCCAGGTTCCTCTGTCTGTGAGATTTTCCAGGCAAGAATACTGGAGTGGATTGCCCTTTCCTTCTCCAGGGGATCTTCCAGCCTCAGGGATTGAATTCAGGTTTCCTGCATCGCAGGCAGAGTCTTTACCATCTGAGCCACCAGGGAAGCCCAGAGTTCTCTTAAACCCAGCTCTTATTTCTTGCTCATTCCTCCCCTTCTTAGCAGGACGCCTCGTCTAAGGAGTGGAAACCAAAGGGCAAATGGAGAGACCAGGGAGGCAGGATGGATCATCAGACAGCTAACCTTCCACGTTGCCACGGCCCAGCCACATCCCATGTAACATAAGTGGTGCCCATCGTGTTTGCACTTTTAATAACTCTTATTTGTGTGTTTTCTTTTTCGGTTTCATTTTTAAACACCAGTATCTAATACCGCAGTGGGAAAAGGAAAGGGAAGAAAGACTGTTTATTCTCTTTTATTGTTAAGTTTTTGGATCTGCTACTGACAACTTTTAGGGTTTGGAGGGCGGGGGGCTTTCTGGGACTGAGAAGAAAGAGATTTATATACTGTATATAAATATATATGTAAATTGTATAGTTCTTTTGTACAGGTGTTGGCATTGCTATCTGTTTATTCCCCTCCCTCTCCCTCCTCTGAGCTGTGAGAGCTCTGGACACACAGCCCCACTCTCTAGAACCCAGGACTCCATCCCCGGCCAGCCTGGATCCCATTGTGATCACAGTGCAGACTCTGGGTATCTTTTCTGATGGGAGGAAGGGGCCGCCTTCTGCTGTGGCTGTCAGAGCGGCAAGTCACTTGGCGGTTGACTTTCTCAAGGGAGGGAGTGGACATTGCAGGACAATGGGAGTGGCCCCTGGAGGGAGGCCTGTAGCCCTCACGAGTCCCCATCCTCCAATGCCCATGTGGTCAGGCCATCCAGACCCCCAAGTGGCCCAGACTCAGTGGATGCAGTGTTGTTGGTGCCCACTGAACAAATTGCCCTAAGGATTTGCGTTAGGGTCCCTTGACACATTTCCAGCTATGTTTAGCATCTACTCCATGTAAAGCAGGAGAGGGGAGGCAGAGAAGAAAAAGACACCCCGCGGGACCTTTTATTGAGTAGTTAAATGTAATATCTGAGCAGTGGAGGTAGATGCACGGAAGGCCTGTCCTGGTGAGTGTGGTGCCCACCCAAGGCTTCTCACCTCTCGCACACCCATGAATGAGGCTTCCTGAGACAGCGCCCAATGCCGAGGTCAGTCTAGGCAGCTACTTCTGCAGTCCTCTTTCTCCCCTCCTGTTCTCCAGGTCAGCGTAAGCCTGCGGGAAGAGTTGTGTCCATCAACTTGTTGGTCCCTCAACCTTTTCTATTTTTTTTTTTTTTTAAACTCAGTACCAAGGTTCTTCCTGTTTTCCTAAATGCTCTCAAGGGCTTCCAGGCTTGAGGCCAGTTCCAGGGCCAAATTCATGTTGGGCCTGTTACTTCTGCATCCCTTGGAAGTGAGGACAGAATGGCCCAGCCATGGGGAAATCCAGGCCTAGCTTCCCACAGGCGTTTTACTGTGATTCCGACGTGGACCGCCCAGCCTTTTGGTCATACAGCTTCCTCTTGCCCGGGGTGGCAGGGGTGGGGGCGTGCCCATCCGACAGTCATCCAACAAAGGGTGACAGATGACACTGAGCCCTCCTTTCCGTGAGCAGCCAGAGCAGCAGGGAGGGAGGGTGGGCAGTTTTCCAGGACTGGCGCCTTTGTGGATTACTTTTGGAAATCTGGTCGCATCTCTGTGTATCTCCTATCCCATCCCATCCTCTGACTGGAGAAGGTTCTTGCTGTCCTAATGAAAGTCCCTGAGGTTGTTTCAGGGTGACTGGAGACCCCATCCCAACATGGTAGGATGGAATGAGAGCCCTGGCCCATCAGTCTGGACCAGAAAGCCCGGGGTGCTGGCTGGGTGGACTTTCCGGGAGACCTCAGCCTCCTTCCCTGCCCTGAAGGAAGCGCCTCCGTGAAGAAAGTTGGAATCTCCCTGGGACATCGTCTCTCTCACACACGTGTGGAGGCTGAGTTGTGTGGTTTTCCTTGGTGAGGAGGGAGGGAGACCGTTTGTAGCTTGTTTTATAAAAAATAAAAAATGTGTAAACCTTGGTGGCGGTTGCCTCTTTCTTTGGGTGGCTTCCTTTGATGGAAAGCATTCATTTCCTTAACGGTTTAGTTGTTTACTGTGGTCCGGGTGCCCTCCTCTCTGATCTTAGGAAGTCTGAGGGGCTAGCCCAGAAAAGGGAGCCAGAAGTGGCCATGAGGTGGTGCCACGCTTGCAGTGAAGACCTGGATCCCCTGGGCCCTCACCTACAGTGCCGGTACCGTGTTTGTAACACTTCGTCTGACCTGCACCTATGCAGCTAGCTCCCCAACCATCACCTGAAAGTAGGGGATGTTGCTGGCGGTGCTTGGTGGGCAGGGCTGGGGGAGCACGTTCCATGGCTCGGGCTGATGGGAATGGGCATGTTGGCCGTAATCCTGAGCTCAAGACCCCAAGCTGGGAAGCGACTGTAAACAGGGAGCAGGCCCCAGTGGGGTTCACGCCGTCTGTGCCCTAGTTTTGTGGGGAATGTATTCAGGTCAAGGCTGCTGGTCTGGCTCACGTTGCCAGAGGCCTTCAGCATGGACACTGCGGCAGAGATGAGGCTCCAGACTGTTTCTGGTGCTACAGACATGTTTCCCCTGTGCCTCTCTCTGCACAAGCAGCTGTGCCCAGAAGTGGCTTCCTCTCCCGCCTCTGAGAACTTCCTTCTGCCACCTCCATCCCCTTACCCTTTGCAGGTAAACAGAATACGATGCCCTTGAAAATGACCCTGCCCCCAGCCCTTTCTTTACTTAAGTGTTCCTGGGGAAGGATCTCAGCCTTCAGATGGGGTCCGGCAGGTTTCCCTCCTCCAGGGCTAACAGTGAGCTGTTGTGTCCTCAGGCCCTGAACTAATACTCACACCAGCCCAGTGCCACAGGCGTCACTATCCCCATCTCACAGGTGTGGTCACAGGCTCGGAAGCTCAGTGACTTGCTGAGTTGCACCAGGCTGGGAAAGGCAGAGCCGGGCATCACCTTCAGTTCTTCCCCTCCAGGCCTGGAGCTCTGCCCACTGCAGGCTGCCTTCCTTCAGGCACTGGAACATCAACCTTCTCCTTCCTTCACTCTACATGGCTGTATTCAGCTGTGAGTGCATTTTTTTCCCCTCTCTGCATAGTTTAGAGTCTTATTAAAAAACCACTAATTTGCAGATGCCTATCATGGGCTTCAGGGATTGGGGAAGAGAAATAAGGGAAGTGTTTGCTCATGCAGGACCTCACTGGGAGACTTGGGGTTGACCCTGCAGCCCTGTTCGGGCTTCCTCTGCTTTATCCAAAGATGAGAGGGCCATTCTTAGTGGCAGTCAAGGAAAAGGGAACCGTAGGTCCATCCTGTTAATTCCTTCACCCAAAGGCTTCTGAGTCATGCTTGGCCTTTGTGGGGAGGGGAAGACCAGGGACATTGTCAGTTGGATGTCAAGAGATGACTGCTGCTGGGGTCCCTCAGATACTATAAGAGGGGTCTCCAGGCTGGTACTCATCCCTGGTTTTCCCAGGGGTCTGGGAATCTGGCAGCACCAGACTCCTGGTAGGAAAAAAACCCAGAGAGAGCCAGTCTGCTCATCTGACCATTTATTCCCAGGTTCCTGAATGACCCACAAGGCCATTAGGTATGCCCATCAAGGACATTGAAGAGCTTCCTGGAAACCTGACCTTCTGGTCTGTGGCATTTGACTTTTTTCCACCTCTGTTTTACAGAGGTGACAGGCAAAACTTGATCTTTTTCATGCAGTGATACCAAACCAAGCCCTCATTCTTGTTGCCTGGATCACTATGCCCCTTTGTGTGACTTTCATGAATTAAACAAGGAAGGGGCATAACTTTAATTATATGCCCGTCAGGTGTGTGATGCAGGTATCTCGTCATTACTTGTCAAATCTGACCCACCCCTTATACTCTTCTGTGCCAACACTTTATCGGGGCAGCCTCATCCTTCCCGCTGTGTGCACTGTTTCCCTTCTTCCTGTAGCTGCTCTGTGAAGGTCCTGTTGCCTGGGGTCTTCCTAACCAAAGTTTTGATTGTAGCTAATGGTCTGCCATCCTGTATGTGACACACGCACTAACCCTGGTCATCCACGCACTTGGCGGTGGAGAGCCACTGACTGCTTGGGTGTGGAGTATTCACTGGATGATGGGCATGTTGGTGAATTACTCATAAGACTCAGGAGAGGCCAGGATAAGATGCAGTAACACTCATCCTGCTCCCTACCCACTTAAGTCACAAAGGTATTCGTTTCCCTCCTGGCACATATCCATCACTCGTCAGCAAGGGGTGCTTCTTGTCATCAGGGACCCAGGTTGAGGGAGGCTCCATTCTCCTTGATTGTGAAGGCAAAAAAAAAAAAAAAGAGAGAGAGAGAGAGAACATGCTACTTGTACCCTGGTTCTTAAAGCTTCCATCTGGAAGTGCCTTGTCACTTTGTTTGCATCTCAGTGACTACAACAAATCACACAGTCCCATCTAGTTCAAGGGCAGCTGGCAAGTGCCCAGAAGTAGCATTAGTACTGTGGGACTTCGGCTCCCCAACCAGGAGTCCAACTCACATCCCAGCATTGGAAGGTGAAGCCCTAACCACTGGACCGCCAGGGAGTCCAGGGGAATCTGTTAACAGAAGTAGAATTAGTATTTGGTGGACAACTCTGATGATTATCACAACATAGATTATCTTTGTGTTTTCTATATTGATGGAAAAAATCTGCAATTTTTTACATTGTCCAAGAATAAAAAGACTTGCTTTTCACAGTTTTCACAGTGCATTTTATGTCAATGACTTCTGACATAAAGGTAATGATCATTAGGGTAATGATCATTCTCTCTGTTGTGGGTAAAGCAGAGGATGAATGCACCTTCTCTCCTGTGAGCTACCACACCCCACCCTGGGGAGGGGCAGGCTGGGGGTGGGCTAGGTCTCAGAGCACTATCCACACCCCAGTGCTGGAGAACTTGGAGAGGCAGCAAGTAACTCTACGTGAAAGCAGCTGAGGCATTGCAGCACCCTGGGGGTACAAATGTGACATTTTCCTTCTGCCATCCTGGCTTTCAGCTGTGCTTCACTGCATCTTCTTTCCTCAGGGTTCAGTTCAGTTCAGTCACTCAGTCGTGTCCAACTCTTTGCAACCCCACAGACTGTAGCCAGGCCTCCCTGTCCATCACCAACTCCCAGAGTTTACCCAAACTCATGTCCATTGAGTCAGTGATGCCATCCAACCATCTCATCCTCTGTCGTCCCCTTCTCCTCCTACCCTCAATCTTTCCCAGCATCAGGGTCTTTTCAAATGAGTCAGCTCTTTGCATCAGGTGGCCAAAGGATTGGAGTTTCAGCTTTAGCATCAGTCCTTCCAATGAATTATCAGGACTGATCTCCTTTAGGATGGACTGGTTGGATCTCCTTGCAGTCCAAGGGACTCTCAAGAGTCTTTTCCAACACTACAGTTCAAAAGCACCAATTCTTTAGTGTTCAGCTTCCTTTATAGTCCAACTCTCACATCCATACATGACTACTGGAAAAACCATAGCCTTGACTAGACAGACCTTTGTTGACAAAGTAATGTCTCTGCTTTTTGATATGTTGTCTAGGTTGGTCATAACTTTCCTTCCAAGAAGTAAGCATCTTTTAATTTCATGGCTGCAATCACCATCTGCAGTGATTTTGGAGCCCCCCAAAATAAAGTCTGACACTGTTTCCACTGGTTCCCCAACTATTTGCCATGAAGTGATGGGACTGGATGCCATGATCTTAGTTTTCCGAATGTTAAACTTTAAGCCAACTTTTTCACTCTCCTCTTTCACTTTTATCAAGAGGCTTTTTAGTTCTTCTTTGCTTTCTGCCATAAGGGTGGTGTTATCTGCATATTTGAGGTTATTGATATTTCTCCCAGCAATCTTGATTCCAACTTGTGCTTCCTCCAACCCAGCGTTTCTCATGATGTACTCTGCATATAAGTTAAATAAGCAGGCTGACAATATACAGCCTTGACGTACTCCTTTTCCTTGTGACAGCTCAGGCAGTTCCCATACCTTCCTGGTTACTTCAGTTATTTACCAGCTCAGTTCTGCCCAATGACAAAGCTTCAGTTTAGCTCCTCCTTTTCTGTCTGTCTGTCTATGAAAGTCACTCAGTCGTGTCTGACTCTTGGTGACCCCATGAACTGTAGTCCATGAACTTCTCCAGGCCAGAATACTGGAGTGGGGAGCCTTTCCCTTCTCCAGGGGATCTTCTCAACCCAGGGATCAAACCAGTCTCCTGCACTGCAGGCAGATTCTTTTCCAACCAAGCCCCAAGGGAAGCCCAAGAATACTGCGGTGCCCAGTGGTGAATTGGCAGCCCAGCAGCTTGGAGGAGAGGAGCAGGGGGACTTGAGTCAGTTTCTGAGACAATTCTTCCTCTATTTTATCCTGAAGCAGCTTTCCAGAGATGATGGGGAAGGAAGGAGGGAAAGGAAAACCATGAGGATCTCTGTTTTGTTTGTTTGTTTATTTAAGATATTTTTGATGTGGACCATTTTTTTAAAGATTTGATTGAATTTGTTACAATATTGTTTCTGTTTTATGTTTTGGGGGCTTTTGGCCCCCAGGCATGTGGGATCTTAGCTCCCCAACTAGGGGTCCAACCTGCACCCCCTGCGTTGGAAGATGAAATGCTAACCACTGGACAGCCAGGGAATCCAGGGGGATCTGTTAACAGACAAGAGTCGTTTTCCTTTCTGCTCATTGTGGCAGCTTCTCAGGTTGGCACTGCTTTCCCTCTGAGTGGTATATGCTCAAATACCACATGGGATATTGTGGGGCCCATGCTGGATCTGGGTGCCCTGTGACCCCCGCCCCTTCCCCCCGCCCCCCCCCCCCCACACACACACACACACACAGAGCCTGTGTGTGGGAAGTCCAGTTCTGGCTTGACCTTTTCCACACTTCTGCATACCAATGCATGATGCCATGTCCACTTTGCTCCTAGGACCTTGCCTTGGGTTTTAGACCTGAATTATAGCTCACACCTGGCTCCCTTCTGGGAAGTCCATTCACCCATGGGAAACTCACACACCCTTGCTGTACCAGTTGGTGGGAGTGCAAGTTGATCCTTATCACCTCTTCTCTACATCTCTCCAACTTCTCCCCACCCCTGCTTCACTAGGTAGAGGAGGCTGATCAGCAAGTTGCCTGCATCACAGATGTCTAACTGGGAAAAGAGATGTCAGACCAACAACCAGCTTATATCCCAATGAACAATTCTCTCAGAGCCTCCCTGCTTTTTCAGCTTCAAGGAGGAAAGGAGGCAACCCAGTGTTTCTTATCTATCTCCTTGCACTCTCTCCCCCATCCTTCTCTTATAGATTGGGCTGGGGAAGGGTGGTTAATTCCAGACCTATTTCAAGTGTCATGCTCTCTTAGCAGAGGGTATCAAGGCCCTAACTGTTGTTCTTTACAATATGGGATACTTAGCATCTCTGTTTTCATCTTGGGCCCTAATCATTAGTTCTGGGGAAGTAGAAAATTTTTGCTCCATCACAATCCTATGATGGTGGATTTAGTGATGAATGCAAGGGAAGAGGAGCCCAGAGAGAATCTCTGGTTGCTCCAATTCCAGTCCCAGGGACCTCCAGCCTCCCACCATCACAGAGCCCTAATTGGGCCTGCTGCTCTAGACAACTCCGCCTTCAGGGTGTTGACCCCAGGACCAGACAGGACCCAGGAGACCAATTCATCTCCACTCCTCCAATGGGCTCCTATGCTGTATGAATACATCTTCTAAATCCCCATGAGTGACCCATTTCTTTAGCCCCTGTGATGCTGGCCCAGGGGAAGGAATTGGAGCTTCTTAAGGGGAGTACTTTCAGAAATGTGGTGGTGGTGGTGCTGCTGCTGCTAAGTTGCTTCAGTCGTGTCCGACTCTGTGCGACCCCACAGAGGGCAGCCCACCAGGCTTCCCCATCCCTGGGATTCTCCAGGCAAGAACACTGGGGTGGGTTGCCACTTCCTTCTCCAATGCATGAAAGTGAAAAGTGAAAAGTGAAAAGTGAAAGTGAAGTCACTCAGTCATGTCCGACTCTAGCAACCCCATGGACTGCAGCCTACCAGGCTCCTCCATCCATGGGATTTTCCAGGCAAAAGTACTGGAGTGGGGTGCCATCGCCTTCTCTGAGAGATGTGCTATGTAGCTGCAATGCAGCTGCAAATGGAACCCGAGGTTTTTCAGTCCCCTATCCTTCCCCACTCTCCTGTGTTTAGCAACTGTCTTCTATAGACATCTCTCCTTCCTATTAAAGACATAGACTCTGGTTTCTGAGGGGCTTCCCAGCTGGCATTAGTGGTAATGAATCTACCATCCAATGCAGGAGACTTAAGAGACGTGGGTTCGATCCCTGGGTTGGGAAGATCCCCTGGAGAAGGAAATGGCCACCCTCTCCAGTATTCTTGCCTGAAAAATTGCACAGACAAAGGAGCCTGGTGGGCTACAGTCCATGGGATCGCAAAGAGTCAGACACGACTGAAGTGACTGAGCACTCAGGCCCACTGATTTCTAAGAGGCCACCCTTGAGACCCAGTAGAGCCACGCTGGGCAGAGATGACTCCAGAGTGTTTAATTTGACTCCCTTGACCCTAGGTGCCTTTAAAAGCCTTGGCCTGGAGGAGACCTGGGCCCAGCAGATTCTAAGACCAGAGAAGTCTACTTGCTTGAGGCAGGAAGGTTGGGAAGGCAGCTCTCTCCTTGAGGAAGGTGGTGGGGAGTCAGCAGGAGATGGTGGGGAGGACCCCTGCGCGGCAGCAGGAGCCCAGCTAAGGCGAGAAGTCGGAGGCTCTGTAGACCTGGCAACTTGATGTTGTTAATTTCCCAGAGTCCGAGACTTAGAAGATCAGCTTTTCATCCTGGTTCAGCCTACCTTTGGTTTCAGGTAACTGCCTTCACCTTTCAAAGACTGATTCTTTCTGCCTGGGCTCTGTGCTTTACTGCACACAGGGCAGCTGGTCTCTCACTGCAGGAGGTTTGTGTCTTTCAGGGGACAAGGAGGCACACAGAGAAGGAAGACATGCTGAGTGTCCTCAGAAGAAAGCAGGCAGATACAGGATGGGGAGATGCAACAAATGCACCTTTAGGAAGCGGGACGGGAGTGAGAAAGCACCCTTGGAGGGAATCCACATTAAGGGCCTGCAATTGTCAGCTAAGGAAGGAAAAAAAAATATGCGGAGATGTTTAGAGAGGAAATAAGATGCAGGCAGAGCAAGAGGTGAAGCCACGTGCAGGGAGAGGGAGAAGAAAGGCAAGAAGGAAATCAGGGGTGGCTGAGAGAGCCCTGAGGGAGGGTCACGGCTGATGATGAGTTGTGAAAGGCTGAGTTCAAGAGGGAAAAATTACGATGCGGGGAGGGAAGGAGGGAGAAGACTAACAGGCCTGGAGCAAGGGTGGAGGAAGAGGGTTTGGGAAGAATGAGACATCTCAAACTGGAAAAACAAACTAGAAATAGGCTGAGGTATCTCTGCTGGACTGCTGGAGTTTGAGGTTTTCACACTGGTGACTGAGGGCTGCAGGGCAGCGTGTGGGCTATTTTAAGCAACTTCAGAATAGACTCTCAGGAGAATGTCAACTGCTCTGGAAATCTGCTAGGGAGATTATTCCCGTCCTAGACTCAGCCCTTCTCAGGTGTTGGATAAGACTCTTGAGAGTCCCTTGGACTGCAAGGAGATCCAACCAGTCCATCCTCAAGGAAATCAGTCCTGAATATTCATTGGAAGGATGGATACTGAAACTCCAATACTTTGGTCACTTGTTGTGAAGAACTGACTCATTGGAAAAGACCCTGAGGCTGGGAAAGATTGAAGGCAGGGTTTTTCCAGGGGTCATGTATGGATGTGAGAGTTGGACAATAAAGAAAGCTGAGCACGGAAGAATTGATGCTTTTGAACTATGGTGCTGGAGAAGACTGGTGAGTCCCTTGGATTCTCAAAGAGATCAAACCAGTCAATTCTAAAGGAAACCAGTCCTGAATATTCATTGGAGGGACTGATGCTGAAGTTGGAACTCCAATCCTTTGGCCACCTGATGCGAAAAACTGACTCATTGGAAAAGACCCTGATGCTGGGAAGGAATGAAGGGAGGAGGAGAAGGAGATGACAGAGGGTGAGATGGTTGGATGGCATCACTGACCCGATGGACATGAGTTTGGGCAAGCTCCAGGAGTTGGTGATGGACAGGGAGGCCTGGATCTCTACAAATAAGCCATTCTGAGCTCTCCATCACTTCTTCATGCAGTATTGCCAAACTGCCTGGGGATGTACATCCTCATTTGTCTTCCTTGTATAGCTAGTTATGTCTGGTCCTTCAAAACTTAGCTCACCCAGTCTGACTCCTGGTGCTTCCTCCTGAGTGCTTCCAAACCCACCCTGATCTTACCCCAGCCATAGTCCTGAGCTTTCAGGAGGAATATGGTGAAAACTGGAGTGCCTGTTTTAGAGTCTTTTCTTAATTTGTCACTGGGGAGTGGTCAACTAAATCTATGAGCTGGTGAAAAGATTTTATTTGTCTGATATTTAAAAACTACAATGAGGTAACACCCCACATGGATTCGAATGGCCATCATCAAAAAGTCTATGAATAATGAATGCTGGAGAGGGTGTGGAGAAAAAGGAACCCTCCTACACCATTAGTGGGAATATAAATTGGTACAGCCACTGTGGAGAACAGCATGGAGGTTCCTTAAAAAACTAAAAATAGAACTACCATATGACCCAGCAATCCCACTCCTGGGCATATATCTGGACAAAAGTATAATTTGAAAATATACATATACCCCAATTGGAGAAGGCAATGGCACCCCACTCCAGTACTTCTGCCTGGAAAATCCCATGGGTGGAGGAGCCTGGAGGGCTGAGGTCCATGGGGTCGCTGAGGGTCGGACACGACTGAGCGACTTCACTTTCACTTTTCACTTTCATGCATTGGAGAAGGAAATGGCAACCCACTCCAGTGTTCTTGCCTGGAGAATCCCAGGGACGCGTGAGCCTGGTGGGCTGCCGTCTATGGGGTCACACAGAGTCGGACACGACTGAAGTGACTTAGCAGCATATACCCCAATGTTCATAGAGCATGATTTACAATAGCTGAGATATGGAAACAAGCCAAGTGTCCATTGACAGAAGAATGGATAAGGAAGATGTGGTACACATATACAATGGAATATTACTCGGTAATAAAAAAGAATAAAGTAATGCCATTTGAAGCAACATGCATGGACCTAGAGATTATCATACTAAATGAAGTAAGTCACATAAAAGTGAGTATTATATGATATCACTTATAAGTTGAATCTAAAAAAATTATACAATGAACTTATTTACAAAACAGAAATAGATATACAGACATGGAAGACAAACTTATGGTTACCAAAGGGAAAGGAGTAGGTGATAAACTAGGAGTTTGTAATTAAAATATACACACTATATGGAATAGATAACCAACAAGGACCTACTTTATAGTACAGGGAACTACATTCAATATTTTGTAATTACCTATAATGGGAAGGGATATTTAAAAAGTGTATATATACATATATTTATATATAAGGCTGAATCTCTTTACTGTACATCTGAAATGACACAAAACATTGTGAATCAACTATATTTCTATAAATTTTTTAAAAAGAACTAAGATTAAAACATTAACAATTATTATTCTTCTGACTAATATTTGAAACTACTCAAGCATTACTTCTTTTTAGAAAGAAACCCCAACTGCTCTGTTCATTATATGCTGCTTTAGAATCAAATGCTGCTGCTTCAGGCTCCTAGCAGACTGACCTTCTGACCACCAAAGCGCATGTCCTTACCCAAATTACAATCAGTAATTCTCATGCCTATTACTTCAGCTAGACTGAGGTCACCACCTTAGGCTTAGAATATCTTGCAAACCTAAATGAGGGCAGTTATATGAAAACATTCAAAGGATGTAGGAGATACATTGAGATATTTATATGGAAAGAATTATGCAGTTAGCACATTTAAAGAAGAAAACCGGATATACAAACAGAAAGATACTGTGGTTTGTCTTTGGAGAACAGTACTGATATATGCATATTTGAATGTATGATGAGATGCACATGGTAAGAGGGAGAGAGAGGTTACAGAGCATAGTGGTTTGGAGCAGTGGATCTCACACTTGAGCTGCGCGTTGGATTCATTTGGAGGGCTTGTTAAACACAGTTTGCTAGGATACATGCCCGGGGATCTGGAATCTGGGATAAGGCCTGAGAATTTGCATTTATAATAAATTCCATGTGCTGCTGATGTTACTCATCTTGGGACTGTACTTTGAGAATCATTGGGTTAGAATGTGGTTTCTAGTGTCAGATGAATCCAAGTACATTCTGGTGCTTCTAAGAGGTAGTTGGGTGACTGTGGGCAAATCGCTTGTCTGCTCTGAGTCTCAGTTTCTTCATCTGTAAAATGGGGATAATGGGTCTTTCTCACAGGGTGGCCAGTGAGGTAATGAGGATGAAGTACTGATACCTGGCACAGTGCCGGGTACAAAGCTGGGGCTCCCTCTCTGTGAGTCATCATCTTCCTCCTCTTCCTTTGCATCACCAATGAACTTTGGCATTGGGAGGAACCCGGAAAATTGCCTACTTGGATACATGAAAAAAATCCAAGACCTCAATAAGTTAAGTCATCTTCTGCAGATCAGACACCTAGCTTGTGATAGAGATGTAATTAAAATTCTTGGCTCTTAATTTAGTATTCTTAATGGAGCTTAATTTGGCACATCTAAAGAGAGATATGACATATGTGAGCAGAAAAGTCCATTAAATGTGGAAGAAGAAGTGTGTCTACTGTGATGTTGAGTAATACATCATGTCAGTATCTAAAATATGAGATGTTTAGGGAAAGGTATGAGCTTCCCTTGTCGCTCAGACTGTAAAGAATCTGCCTGCAGTGCAGGCGAGCCAGATTCGATCCCTGGTTCAGAAAGATCCCCTGGAGAGGGGCATGACAGCCCACTCAAGTATTCTTACCTGGGGAAATCCATGGACAGAGGAGCCTGGTGGGCTACAGTCCATGGGGCCGCAAAGAGTCAGACATGACTGAGCGACTAACACTACTATACCACTCGGGAAAGGTATCGTGAAATTTACTTACCGAGGCAGTGAAAAGAGATGTAAATAGCATGGTTGCAGAAATGTGTGATAGAGGCTGCATTATGGGAAGATAACTCCTTGAGGAGAAGGGTGAAGGGACAGTTCAATATCAGCAGCAAAGCCATGTGATACCCCAGGGCAGGGAGGGGAATTGGAGACAGCACTCACTATGGGAATCTGCCCCCCGCCCCGCCCCCACCCCCTCCCGCCACTGCCCCGCCAGCTTTGCTATGAACTAGCTGTGTGTCCTTGAGCAGTTAGCTTTCCCTCTCTGGGCCTCCTTGGCATTCTCACCTGTGAGTGCCTACTATACGTCACACACTTTGCCAAGTCTGTTATCTCATGAAATCATTGCAACAACTCTGTATGCTATGCTAGAAATCTGCCTGAACTCTCTTCATCTATTCTTCCCCTTCTCCACAGCTGTCTGTTGGGAGCCGGTTTGAATTAGTGCTCCGCCCGTGGCAAAGGTCATGAGGAAGGATTGACATACACAAAGGTGGGGTCCAGCCTCAGGAGCCCCTTGGAGGTTCTCGAGCATCTACCCCCAAAACCAGAGCCTGCCTGCTTTACTACTTGTGCTCTCACCTACACCTCTGACTTTACGAGGGGCTGTCCCCCACTACCTCTCTCTGAAAGAAGAGTTAACTTAAAGCTTCAGTTAATAAAAATTCCTGGGCGTGACAGGAGTGTTTTAACCTACAAACTCCTCTGAAGGTTCTTTAGCCCACCTGACAGGCTTGTCCAGGCACATGTGATTACTCACAGCCTCCAAACAGTGGGAGGCACGAGATGCTCTTAACCTTCTAAAAACAGGTTCTTTAGAGAAGTTAGAAAACTATTAGCATAAGTATAATGGGCTGATTAGAAATTGTATTGGTGAAGGGTTTTTCATTTGTTGAGCCAATGATTGCTGCTAAGTCTCCACTTCCCCTGCCCTTATACACATTAATGAATATATAGAAGAGATAAGTATTAACCTTTGATATTAGTCACGTTAGACTTTAGGCTAAGTAAATTCTTTCCCTGACTAAAACCCACTACACCCTCACCCTATAGGAATGTAAACTTATCTAGTGGAGTCTGTTTTAAGAATAATCACCCTGGAGAAATAAGTGACTGACCGCTATCACAAGGAGAAGGTCATAAATTGTCAACAGGCCCCCTGGCCAGAAGATGATGTAACACCCCTAAGACCTCTGTATACATTTGTAAGACCCCGTGTGACTTGTATAACATCTCAGTGTATAAAAGTAAACCAGGGAAAATATAGGATGGGATCAGTTCCTGGAAAGACTGGTCTCCCCATGTCGCTCTCTCTCTCAAATTCTGGCTGAGTCTCCATCTGGGGCGCGGGACCCACCATGCTTACTAATTATGCCTGGGCTTCTAAGATCGGACCAGGGAGGCCTCAGTGTCTCCTCTCCTTCGGGAGAACGGAAAGACGCCTGCGGCCTATGTAAGTGGTGCAAACTTCTTGTCTTGAAGTTTTATTGGTCTCCCGCGTAAACCAAGCTACTCAGCCTCTTTTCTTCACTGAGTTTTCCTACTGAGCTATCCTCGTTCTATTATTCTCTATCGTGTCCTGACCCCCACCAACGCTGTCCTCGCTTCGAAGTCCCTGGATCAGCTGGGGCTGGTCCCCAGCAGCTGTCTGCTCTGCCATGGAGGGCTGGCTTGTGTGAATTGCATCAGTGGAATTTTAGTGGTGTCTGGATAAACCAGGAGTCTAGCAGGAGGTAGGGGGGTGGGAAGGGAGGAAGGAGGGGTATTTATTCCCCTGGTTCTTTTCTTGGGTTTGCCTTGTACTGATTGGATTTCAACTGAAATTGCTGCATGATGGTGTGGTCACTCACCTAGAGCCAGACATCCTGGAGTGCAAAGTCAAGTGGGCCTTGGAAGCATTACAATGAACACAGCTAGTGGAGATGATGGAATTCCAGCTGACCTATTTCAAATCCTAAAAGATGATGCTGTTAAAGTGCTGCACTCAGTATGTCAGAAAATTTGGAAAACTCAGCAGTGGCCACAGGACTGGAAAAGGTTAGTTTTCATTCCAATTCTAAAGGCAATATCAAAGAATGCTCAAATTACCATACAGTTTCACTCATCTCACAAGCCAGCAAGATTATGCTCAAAATCCTTCAAGCTAGGCTTCAACAGTACATGAACTGAGAACTTCCAGATGTACAAGCTGGATTTAGAAAAGGCAGAAGAACCAGAAAATCAAATTGCAAACATATGCTGGATCACAGAGAAAGCAGTGGAATTCCCAAAATCATCTAATTCTGCTTCACTGATTGTGCAAAAGCCTTTGTGTGGATCACAACAAACTGTGGAATATTCTTAATGAGATGGGAATACCAGACCACATTACCTGCCTCCTGAGAAACCTGTAGGCACGTCAAGAAGGAACAGTTAGAACTGGACATGGAAGATGAGGGACTTCCGGTTAAGATGGCGAAGGATTAGGACGGGGAATACGCTTTCTCCTCCACAAATTCATCAATGGGACATCTGGGCGCCGAGTAAATACCACAAACAGCTTCGGAGTGCTGGCGGAGGACGTCGGACACCCAGAAAAGCAACTCACTGCCTTCTAAAGGAGGTAGGAAAGAATATAGAAGCCAGAGAGAGACAAAGAGGGAGGGGCGGACCTCTGTCCGGGGAAGGGAGTCTTAAAAAGAGAAGTTTCCAAACACCAGGAAACACTCTCCCTGCGGAATCTGCGCCGAACCTGGGAAACACGGAGACTATCATAACAGGGAGGAGAACAGTTGAGCAATTAGAACCCACAGACTGCGGGCCCTGCGGTAACTTCCGCAGCGGAGAAGCACCGCTGCAAACGCCCGCATCTGCCATTGGGGAACCGGGGCTGGGCAGGGAGACGCCTTGGCCGTTCCCACGCGGGACGCTCCGCTGCCGGCGCTCCCCAGAGGGACGCTCCCCCACGGGACTCTCCCCCACTGGACGCTCCCCCGCCGGCCACTCCCGCGCAGGCGTGCCCCCGCCCGCTGTGCCGGCGGCTCCCACGAGGGCCACCCCCATCCCCTCCCCCACCTGCCCGCCCGCCATTCCCGTCGCCGACCCCTCCCCCTCTGCGGGCCTCAGCGCAGACTTCGTTCGCCTGATTGTCTGGAGTGCTGCCTAACTGGAGTAGTTTGGGCCGGCAATCCAGATTGTGCAGCGCCGACCACACGAGTGGCGGGCCTTGGCCCAGAACACCGCCGAACCGTGCACAGAACAAAGAACTATACAGACCAACCACAGAGAAAGGGGCCTATAGATCTTGAGAAATTTAAGCCGGAACAAGGAACTAGCTGAAAATGAACTGAACCCACAACAATAATAGAGAAACTCTTATATATATTGTTACTATTTTTACCATCATTATTTCCTTTTTTTTTCTTTTCTTTTTTTAATATATATATATTTTTTAAATTTTTATTATTTTTTAATTGGCAAAAAGGAAAACAAAAATTTTTTTTCCCTTTTAATTTTTTTTTGTTGTTGTTTGTTTTGTTTCTTTTATTTTTTTATTATTATTATTTTTTTATCCTCTAGTACTTCTTTAATCTCCACGTTTAGATATAACTTTTGCGACCCTGTTTTGTTTTTTTTTTTCTTTTTTCCTTTTTGTCCTTTGCTTTTTTCCTTTCCTTTTTTCTTTTCTTTACTGATTACTGACTAGATCTGTCTCTCTCCTTCACACGCCCTCCTTTTATCCTCCTGACCACCTCTGTCTCCTTCCTCCCTTTTTCCTTCTATGTATAATTCCGTGAACATCTCTGAGCAGTCCAGTTGTGGAATGCATTATAGAAGAAGAAGTTTTTGAGACTACTGTAAAAATAAGACCAATAACTGGAACCAGGAGGCTTAAGTCCATACCCTGATCCCACGAAACACTAATTGACAGGAGCTCATTAAAAGCCTCCATACCTACTCTGAAACCAAGCATCACACAAAGACCAGTAAGTTCCACAACAAGACATACCAAGCAAATTCTCCAGAAAAACAAGAACACAGCCTGAGCTCCAATACACAGGCTACACAAAGCAACCCCAAAAGCATAGACATCTCATAACTCACTACTAGACACTCCACTGCACCCCAGAGAAAAGAAATCCAGCTCCACCCACCAGAACACCGATACAAGCTTCCATAAACAAGAAACCTCGACAAGCCACCAGTACAAACCCACATATAGTGCAGAAACGCCACAATAAAGAGAACTCCACAGACTACCAGAATACAGTAAAGACGCCCCAAACTTAGCAATTTAAACAAGATGAAAAGACAGAAGAATTCCCAGCAGGTAAAGGAACAGGATAAAAGCCCACCAAACCAAACAAAAGAGGAAGAAATAGCGAACCTACCTGATAAAGAATTCCGAATAATGATAGTGAAATTAATCCAAAATCTGGAAAGCAAAATGGAATCATGGATAAATAGTCTGGAGAAAAGCATTGAGAAGATGCAAGAAAGATTTAACAAGGACCTAGAAGAAATAAAAAAAGAGTCAACATATAATGAATAATGCAATAAATGAGATCCAAAACACTCTGGAGGCAACAAATAGTAGAATAACAGAGGCAGAAGATAGAATTAGCGAATTAGAAGATAGAATGGCAGAATTAAAGGAATCAGAGGAGAAAAAAGAAAAACGAATTAAAAGAAATGAGGACAATCTCAGAGACCTCCAGGACAATATTAAACGTTACAATATTCGAATCATAGGAGTCCCAGAAGAAGAAGACAAAAAGAAAGACCATGAGAAGATACTAGAGGAGATAATAGTTGAAAACTTCCCTAAAATGGGGAAGGAAATAATCACTCAAGTCCAAGAAACCCAGAGAGTCCCAAATAGGATAAACCCAAGACGAAACACCCCAAGACACATATTAATCAAATTAACAAAGATCAAACACAAAGAACAAATATTAAAAGCAGCAAGGGAAAAACAACAAATAACACACAAGGGAATTCCCATAAGGATAACAGCTGATCTTTCAATAGAAACTCTCCAAGCCAGGAGGGAATGGCAAGACATACTTAAAGTGATGAAAGAAAAGAACCTACAGCCCAGATTATTGTACCCAGCAAGGATCTCATTCAAATATGAAGGAGAAATCAAAACCTTTACAGACAAGCAAAAGCTGAGAGAATTCAGCACCACCAAACCAGCTCTCCAACAAATACTAAAGGACATTCTCTAGACAGGAAACACAAAAAGGATATATAAATTCAAACCCAAAACAACAAAGTAAATGGCAACGGGATCATATTTATCATTAATTACCTTAAATGTAAATGGGTTGAATGCCCCAACCAAAAGACAGAGACTGGCTGAATGGATACAAAAACAAGACCCCTCCATATGAATGAAACTAGAACACTTTCTAACACCATACACAAAAATAAACTCAAAATGGATTAAAGAGCTAAATGTAAGACCAGAAACCATAAAACTCCTAGAGGAAAACATAGGCAAAACACTCTCTGACTTACATCACAGCAGGATCCTCTATGACCCACCTCCCAGAATATTGGAAATAAAATCAAAAATGAACAAATGGAACCTAATCAAACTTAAAAGCTTTTGCACAACAAAGGAAACTATAAGCAAGGTGAAAAGACAGCCTTCAGAATGGGAGAAAATAATAGCAAATGAAGCAACTGACAAACAACTAATCTCAAAAATATACAAGCAACTTCTACAGCTCAATTCCAGAAAAATAAATGACCCAATCAAAAAATGGGCCAAAGAACTCAATAGACATTTCTCCAAAGAAGACATACAGATGGCTAACAAACACATGAAAAGATGCTCAACATCACTCATTATCAGAGAAATGCAAATCAAAACCACTATGAGATACCATTTCACGCCAATCAGAATGGCTGCTATCCAAAAGTCCACAAGCAATAAATGCTGGAGAGGGTGCGGAGAGAAGGGAACCCTCTTGCACTGTTGGTGGGAATGCAAACTAGTACAGCCACTTTGGAGAACAGTATGGAGATTCCTCAAAAAACTGCGAATAGAACTGCCTTATGATCCAGCAATCCCACTGCTGGGCATATACACTGAGAAAACCAGAATTGAAAGAGACACCTGTACCCCAATGTTCATAGCAGCACTGTTTGCAATAGCCAGAACGTGGAAGCAACCTAGATGTCCATCCACAGATGAATGGATAAGCAAGCTGTGGTACATATACACAATGGAATATTACTCAGCCATTAAAAAGAATACATTTGAATCAGTTCTAAGGAGGTGGATGGAACTGGAGCCTATTATACAGAGTGAAGTAAGCCAGAAACAAAAACACAAATACAGTATACTAACGCATATATATGGAATTTAGAAAGATGGTAAAAAATAACCCTATTTACGAGACAACAAAAGAGACACTGATGTATGGACCAGACTTTTGGACTCTGGGACCAGGAGAGGGTGAGATGATTGGGGAGAATAGCATTGAAATATGTATAATATTATATCTGAAATGTATTAATTGTTCAAACTAAACACTATCATGTTACAATTTGTTCATACTAGATGTTTGTAATGTTTCTGATAATCAATAAAAGAGATTCTTGATCAAAAAAAAAAAAAAAGAACTGGACATGGAACAACAGACTGGTTCCAAATAGGAAAAGGAGTACGTCAAGGCTGTATATTGTCACCCTGCTTATTTAACTTATATGCAGAGTACATCATGAGAAATGCCTGGCTAGATAAAGTACAAGCTAGAATCAAGATTGCTAGGAGAAAAAGCAACAACCTTGGATATGCAGATGATACCACATTAATGGCAGAAAGTGAAAAGAATCTAAAGAGCCTCTTGATAAAGATGAAAGAGGAGAGTGAAAAAGATGGCTTAAAACTCAACATTCGAAAAACAGTCATGGCATCCTGTCCTATCACTTCATGGCAAATAGATGGGGGAAAATGTTGAAACAGTGTCAGGTTTCACTTTCTTGGGCTCCAGAATCACTGCAGATGGTGATTGCAGTCACAAAATTAAAAGACGTTTGTTCCTTGGAAGACTAGCTAAGACAAAGCTAGACAGTGTATTAAAAAAGCAGAGACATCACTTTGCCGACAAAGGTTTGTATAGTCAAAGGTATGGTCTTTCCAGTAGTCACATATGGATATGAGAGCTGGACTGTTAAAAAGGCTGAGCACTGAGAACTGATGTTTTTGAACTGTGGTGCTGGAGAAGACTCTTGAGAGTCCATTGGACAGCAAGGTGATCAATGTCAATCCTAAAGAAAATCAACCCTGAATATTCATTGGAAGGATTGGTGCTGAAGTTGAAGCTCTAATACTTTGGCCACCTGATGCAAACAGCTTTTCCTGATTAGAAAAGACCCTGATGCTGGGAAAGACAGGGCAGGAGGAGAATGGGGCAACAGAGGATGAGATGGTTGGATGGCATCACTACCTCAGTGGACATGAGTTTGAGCCAGCTCCGGGAGATAGTGAAGGAAGGGAAGCCTGATGTGCTGCAGTTCATGGGGTCACAAAGATTCGGACACAACTTAGTGACTGAACAACAACAGAAACAAAAAACATATGTACATGATTCTCTCCTTCTCAGTTCCAAACATCTCTCCTCCCCTGCTATTTGAGCCAAGAAGTGGCAACAGTCCCACTGCTGCCAGCCCTGGATTTTCAATACTGTCCACACTTTTGGATTATCCCAGTTTGAAAATGCCAATTTTTTTCTATTGGGATTCTGACTGACACAGGACAGATGCTGGAAGTGGTTCCAGGAAACAGACTCATACAATGGAATTTTGGGCTTGGGTTGGTCATATATTTGAGGAGTCCAAAGATAACTTTCTGGATGAGGATAAATGGGACAAGGCAGTTCATGGTAGATGGTAGGATTGTAATTACCCAATTTATCAGAAGGTAAAGCAAGGTGTTTGGAGATCAACATGTTGTAGCACTTAGAAGAGTAATAAAAATGGTGGGGACACCCAGCTCTTTTTATGGCCTTAAAGATCATACATAAGGAAAAAGACAAATGAAAATTATGAATATTCCCATAAGCAACTGGAAATCCTCCCAGAAAACTTTAAAGGAATACTTCCTCACCTGTAGGCACTGGGAGGATAGGAATATGGACCAAGTCCAAGTTACAGCATCAGTTAAATACACAACACCAACCCATCCAGTATTCTTGCCTAGAAAATCCCATGGACAGAGGAGCCGGGCGGGCTACAGTCCATAGTATTGCAAAGAGTTGGAAATGACCGAGCATGCATATTATGTATCTTAAGGACGCAGGTAGGGAAGGAGTGAAACCAAGTAACATGAGACTTTAACTGTGTAGAACTGGGCACTTATCCAAAAAACTATAAAAATTAGACTTACAAAGCAGCTGTTTAATTATGAGAATTGAAGAGATAATTATGGAACCCAAGCCAGTCAAGTCAAGCAGGCACCAGTAAGCTGTAAAAACAGGTGGCTTAGATGCTTATGTGCTTCCCTGGTGGCTCAGAGGGTAAAGAATCTGCCTGCAATGCAGGAGACCCAGGTTCAACCCCTGGGTTGGGAAGATCCCCAGGAGAAGAAAATGGCAACCCACTCCAGTATTCTTGCCTGGAGAATTCCCATGGACAGAGGAGCCTGGCGGGCTACAGTCCACGGGATTGCAAAGAGTTGGACACAGCTGAGCAACTTCACTCACTTAGATGCTTATAGCAACGGTACATACAGCTTTGCTGCCTCTTTTTCAGCCATACTGTGGCTTCAGAGATAATTTCCTGTGGCCAGTTAATAAATAAGGGGAAAGCATGAACCTAATTCTCGGGTGGATCCACAGTGTACCAGAACCAGCCAACAGTGGAAAGCCCCCTGCTATAGCCCCACTGAGATGGCCCTCAGAGACCACAGTGGTGGAAGTTCTCTTGGGGCCAAACTTCAGGCAGATCATCTGACTGCCCATTTTAGCCTGAATTATGAATCTATACTGATTCATGCTCTGTGCTGTGCTTAGTTGCTCAGTCGTGTCTGACTCTTTGTGACCCCGTGGACTATAGCCCATTAGGCTCTTCTCAGACATCCTGGAATGTGAAGTCAAGTGGGCCTTAGAAAGCATCACTACGAACAAAGCTAGTGGAGGTGATGGAATTCCAGTGGAGCTATTCCAAATCCTGAAAGATGATGCTGTGAAAGTGCTACACTCAATATGCCAGCAAATTTGGAAAACTCAGCAGTGGCCACAAGATTGGAAAAGGTCAGTTTTCATCCCAATCCCAAAGAAAGGCAATGCCAAAGAGTGCTCAAACTACCAAACAATTGCACTCATCTCACACGCTAGTAAAGTAATGCTCAAAATTCTCCAAGCCAGGCTTCAGCAATATGCGAACCGTGAACTTCCTGATGTTCAAGCTGGTTTTAGAAAAGGCAGAGGAACCAGAGATCAAATTGCCAACATCTGCTAGATCATGGAAAAAGCAAGAGAGTTCCAGAAAAACATCTATTTCTGCTTTATTGACTATGCCAACGCCTTTGACTGTGTAGATCACAATAAACTATGGAAAATTCTGAAAGAGATGGGAATACCAGACCACCTGATCTGCCTCTTGAGAAATCTGTATGCAGGTCAGGAAGCAACAGTTAGAACTGGTCATGGAGCAACAGACTGGTTCCAAATAGGAGAAGGAGTACGTCAAGGCTGCATATTGTCACCATGTTTATTTAACTTATATGCAGAGTACATCATGAGAAATGCTGGACTGGATGAAACACAAGTTGGAATCAAGATTGCTGGGAGAAATATCAATAACCTCAGATATGCAGATGACACCACTCTTATGGCAGAAAGTGAAGAGGAACTAAAAAGCCTCTTGATGAAAGTGGAGAGTGAAAAGGTTGGCTTAAAGCTCAACATTCAGAAAACGAAGATCATGGCATCTGGTCCCATCACTACATGGGAAATAGATGGAGAAACAGTGGAAACAGTGTCAGAATTTATTTTTCTGGGCTCCAAAATCACTGCAGATGGTGACTGCAGCCATGAAATTAAAAGACACTTACTCCTTGAAATCTTACATTATCATATGTAAAATAGATAGCCAATGGGAATTTGATGTGTAGCTCAGGAAACTCAAATAGGGGCTCTGTATCAATCTAGAGGAGTGGGATGGGGTGGGAGATGGTAGGGAGAGTCAAAAGGGAGGAGATATATGTGTACCTATGGCTGATTCATGTTGACGTTTGACAGGAAACAACAAAATTGTGTAAAGTAATTATCCTTCAATAAAAAAATAAAAAAGAGAAAAATGAAAAAAAAAAAAAATAAAAGACACTTACTCCTTGGAAGGAAAGTTATGACCAACCTAGATAGCATATTCAAAAGCAGAGACATTACTTTGCCAACAAAGGTTCGCCTAGTCAAGGCTATGGTCTTTCCAGTGGTCATGTATGGATGTGAGAGTTGGACTGTGAAGAAGGCTGAGCACCGAAGAATTGATGCTTTTGAACTGTGGTGTTGGAGAAGACTCTTGAGAGTCCCTTGGACTGCAAGGAGATCCAACCAGTCCATTCTGAAGGAGATCAATCCTGGAATTTCTTTGGAAGGAATGATGCTAAAGCTGAAACTCCAGTATTTTGGCCACCTCATGCGAAGAGTTGACTCATTGGAGAAGACTCTGATGCTGGGAGGGATTGAGGGCAGGAGGAGAAGGGGACGACAGAGGATGAGATGGCTGGATGGCATCACTGACTTGATGGATGTGAGTCTGAGTGACCTCCGGGAGCTGGTGATGGACAGGGAGGCCTGGCGTGCTGCGGTTCATGGGGTCGCAAAGAGTCAGACACGACTGAGCGACTGATCTGATCTGATCTGATCTGATGGGGATTCTCCAGGCAAGAATCCTGGAGTGGGTTGCCATGCCTTCCTCCAGGGGATAGTCCCAACACAGGGGCTGAACTCAGGTCTCCTGCCTTGCAGATGGATTCTTTACCATCTGAGCCACCAGAAAAGCCCACACTGATTCATACACAGTGAAAAAAGGGTGACTGGCTCCCTGAAGCTTTGAAAGGAAGGTAATTGGTGACATGGAAGTTTGAAGATGTGTATCTGTGGACCTCTGGAATGCTGCCCAAAGTGTGAAGATATTAGCACCTGCCCAAGAATGATCATGGTAGTAGAAGTTCTCAGTCATCAGATGGACGGGATGACTCATGCTATAGATCTTAGTTGGCCCCTTTCTCCAGCTGTTCTGGTGGCTTGTTCAATGGATTCATCCATGAAATTGCCCTGTCAACAGGGATGGAAGTTATGCTTGAGTTTAGTAATTGGATCCCCTCACGCAAAGAGTCGGACACGACTGAGCGACTGATCTGATCTGATCTGACTGAGGCTCCTTTGGCTCTTGCCACTGATAAGTGGACAACCTGCTAATTGCAGAGGTAATTGATAAGCCCTTGATATGATATGCCCTTGATATGTTCCAGGAAGATCAGCTAGTAACGTGGGTGATTACACTGAATCATTGTCATCATGGAAGAGGTAGCAATCAGTCTTGGCAAGGAGCTGAACACAATTTCTGGGTGTGGATTTGCCCATAGTGTCTCTGCTAACATCATTTATGGACTCAGATTGCCTTATCCATTGCCATCTATCTTTTATAACACAGTCTTTAATCAGAGGCACTAACTTAGCACATTTCCTATCACTCAAATATGGTTGACTTGACATAATAGTGAAATGACCTATTGCAGGCTCACTTACAGCACCAACTGGGAGGTAATATCTTGTGAAGCTGTGATGCTATCTTACTGAATTCAGTGTATGATTTAAATTGCTTCTCTGATGGCTCAACGGTAAAGAATTTGCCAGCCAGTGCAGGAGAGGCAGGAGAAATGGGTTTGATCCCTGGGTTGGGAAGATCCCCTGGAGATGGAAATGGCAACCCACTCCATTTTGCCTGGAAAATCCCATGGAGAGAGGAGCCTGGTGGGCTACAGTCCTCCATAGGGTCACAAAGAGTCAGACACAACTTACTGATTAAGTCACAACAGCAACAACATGCTTTAAATTGGGAACCAGTATAGTGTTGACTTCTTCCAGACAGGATGCATAGGTCTGAGGACTAAAGAGTGGAGGTGGGGGTGTTCCCTCTCATCATTATGCCTAGTAATCTCCTTGAAGAATTTTACTTTCTGCCCCTATAACCTTGGCCTCAGTAGGTTTGGCGGTCCTAAAGCCTAAGGGAGAAATGCCTCTACCAGGGAACACAGTTTCAGATTATTTATATCAAGAAGGCAAAGAAGATCACTGAACTGGGTAGGGTGATCATCCCAGGTATTTAGGGGTACCTAAAGAGAGTAACCAGGGAAAGCAATGGCACCCTACCCCAGTACTTTTGCCTGGAAAATCGCATGGACGGAGGATCCTGGTAGGCTCCAGTCCATGGGGTAGCACAGAGTCGGACACGACTGAAGCGACTTGGCAGTAGCAGCAGCAAAGAGAGTAACAAGAACTATTTTGGAACCTTGGGATTCATTTTGGGTGCCTTTTCATACTCCCTTTCCTGAGAATACCAATCAATGAGAAACTAGAGCAAAACATCAAGATTTCAAATTTTCTGGGATGAAGGTTTGAGTTATCACACCAGGTAAAGGACCTCATCCAACTGAAATACTGGCTGAGAGTAATGGGATTTGGAACGGTTGGGGAAAGATGACAGCATGACATGGTAGAAGATGCATGTGCAGAGACTACCATGTACTAGTAGTAGCAACACTGTGCTAAGTCTTACTCTGTAAGACAGAATATTTTAGGGTGACCCACCATCCCCATTTCCCAGGACTGAAGTGTTTTCTAAAACATGGGAACTTCAGTGCTAAAACCAGGAAAGTCCAGGAAAAAAACAAGTCATCCCATTCATGCTCATTTCTTTTAATCAGCTCTATGAAAGTAAACAAAGCACGTCTTACACACCTAACAGGTGTGAATGAAGATAATAAGCAGCGACTCTGAAATCTGGGGGACCTCCAGAGTTAAGTCCAGCTTGTTTACTTGCTGGATGGCCTTGGCCAGACTACACGGCTTCTCCCGAAGCTTCACCTCCTTCCGTGAGTCCGCAGGTATTTCTCTACCCTGTGGCCCACTTTAGTGTTAGCAAGGAAGACTCCACGTGGGCTGCTGGCCCCTTCTGTGCCACTGTTTATCTGATGCCAAACATACCTGCCCCACTTCTCCAAAGTCCAAAGGGCTCGCCTGACCTGGGGATCCTGGTGCCCCTTGGCTGTCGCTTTAAATCTTAACCTCTGTGCCCCATGCAGGCCAAGAAGCCACGGACCTGCTCCTGCTACAGAAGCAAGACTATGAAGGGCTTTTCTCCACCTCCAGGGAGCCTGCCTGGAACAACATAGAGAGGGACAGTATGTTGTATGAGGTGGCCCGAGGTCATCCATCTACCCCCTGGAACGCTGCCAGGCTCCTGGAACATGTCAGATCCCAATGGCACCAGTTGTAAGGGATTTCACCACAAAGCATTATTGTGAGGTGAAGGGAATATTTCTAGGGTATGTGCTAGGCACAGGGCACTATGGTAATTGCCTTGAAAAATGGTTCATTTAACCTTGCAACAACTGTAGGTCTGGGTCGGAGAAAATGAAGTTCAGGGAGATTAAAGTCACTTGTGTAAAAATCCCCACAAAAGGCGAAAAGGATACAACTGGGATTCAAACCCCATAGAAGGCTGGAGGTTAGCACCAATATGTAGAAGGTCAAATGGCAAAACCCAAACCTTGACCCCATAGTAGGTGTCACACGCACAAGTGGCTCCAGGGGCCAGGAGGTGCTGTGAATGAGAGTGGGAGGCTGGACAGGGCCTCTGGAAAACTGAGAACCGAAACCCTGTCAGCACGGGGTGGCCACCCATCCGCTCCGCTGGAGTACTGCCATGAGGGGATGCTCACCCAGTGTGGCCAGAGGAGTTAAAATCCATATTTTTACACAAAATGCTTGTTTAAAGACACTGAAAACTATTCTACTTAAAAAACACATTGATCATGATGTATGGCAGAAGTCAACACAATATTGTAATTATCCTTCAATTAAAAATAAAATAAAAACAAAAACATCAATCTTGTTAGCCCACTCCCCCATTTCCTGGTAACCATCAAAGAAAAAAAAATACATGGATCAAACGCATCACACTGCTGCCCGCCAGGTGTAACCCCTGCCCTGCACAGTCACGGAGCCAGGTGTAACCCCTGCCCTGCACACTCACGGAGCCAGGTGTAACCCCTGCCCTGCACAGTCACGGAGCCAGGTGTAACTCCTGCCCTACACACTCACGGAGCCAGGTGTAACTCCTGCCCTGCACACTCACGGAGCCAGGTGTAACCCCTGCCCTGCACACTCACGGAGCCAGGTTTAACTCCTGCCCTGCGCACTCACGGAGCCAGGTGTAACTCCTGCCCTGCACACTCACGGAGCCAGGTGTAACTCCTGCCCTGCACACTCACGGAGCCAGGGTTAACTCCTGCCCTGCACAGTCACGGAGCCAGGTTTAACTCCTGCCCTGCACACTCACGGAGCCAGGTGTAACTCCTGCCCGGCACACTCACGGAGCCAGGTGTAACTCCTGCCCTGCACAGTCACGGAGCCAGGGTTAACTCCTGCCCGGCACACTCACGGAGCCAGGTGTAACTCCTGCCCTGCACACTCACGGAGCCAGGTGTAACTCCTGCCCTGCACACTCACGGAGCCAGGGTTAACTCCTGCCCTGCACAGTCACGGAGCCAGGTTTAACTCCTGCCCTGCACACTCACGGAGCCAGGTGTAACTCCTGCCCGGCACACTCACGGAGCCAGGTTTAACTCCTGCCCTGCACAGTCACGTAGAGAGAAACGGACTGAACCAGGAGTCTGCCCGAGGCTGTGATCAGAGCAGAGGAGTGAATTACCTCACAACGTGGAAGCAATGTCACTCATGTAGTCTAACCTTGTAATAAAGGTCACTGGGGGGGCCACAGAGTGACAACCAGCTCCTACTGTGTTTCACCTGATGGAGAAGTTGGGACCAACCTGAGATACAGCAGAAAGGTTAGAAATTAGATTAGAAATCAGAATCCGAGGATTCTGAGGCATCAAAGTAGTTTACCTTGGGTCACCTCCTTTCCAGATTCTTAAGAACGATGAATTCCCTCCACATTTATGAGTAAAGTTAATCCCATTTCTTATAAAGACAGTTTGATTCCCCTGTTCTTTTCTGAACGTGTGAATATCATATGGCATGCCTTCTAGGAGCAGTTTTCGAGGAACCCTTTCCTAAGATGTCTTTTGAATCACCCCCTCCTTGGGACCAGGAAATATACCATCATGAATTGTGACTAATCAGACTCAGCAACCCAAATCACCTTATCACAGTGAAATTTCCCTTTTTGGAAATTTTCACCAGTTTGACTCTTACTGGGTCCATTCAGCTGCCCCTAGAGGAGGTCCTTGCTCAGTTAAGGATGGGCATAAAAGGAGGAGAAGGGGACTGAATTAGGTCAAGAGGGCTGGCTTCTCAGCTATTCCTCCTGGACCCTGGCTGCCCCCCAGGGTCCCTCACTGAAGAACGGCCTTCTGAGGGGCTCATCCTTTGTTCTGATGTGTATCATGGAAGGCTATGACATTCTGATTTAGAATTAGAAGACTTGTGTTTGTGACCTGCCTCTTACTATCTGTGTGCTCCTGGGCAACTGTTTAACCTCTAGGAACCTCACTGATAAAATGAAATTAATATCTACTTCTGCAGTTCTTAACCAACTCAAAACATGAAAGGTTTGTAAACCACAAAGCTCCAACATGGACATAGGTCAGATTGCTTTTGGCCATTGCTACTAAAAATACCTATCTTTAATCACCAAGGGGTTGTGGCAGAGGTGACCATTCATAAAAAAAAAAAAAAAAAAAAATCATGTCTTGTAGGACAGAATGGTCATTGGGAAGTGGCAGCCCAGCCAGAATTGTACTTCTTATCTCCTTTGCATTTGACTTGGTTGAACTGAGTAACCTTTACTAAATATGAGCAAAAGTGATGAGTGGTACTTCAGAGCCAAGGCATGAGAAATGTGCCTTCTCCAATTTCTTTCCCACTTACGACCGGAGGAAGAGGACTCCAAAGCCTCTGAGATTGGCAGCATCAAAAAATGGGGGAAAACTGAGTTCCCGAATCCTTGCTTGGAAGAAAGCCACCTACTGACTGAGACCATTCTCGCTGGATTATTATGTGAGTGAGAAATGCTAAAACGTTTTGTTAAGCCCCGACATCCTGGGGTTTCTTTATTACAGCAGCTAAGATTGCTCTAAGTAATAAATGAATCAAGGGGATGGGAATGCTATAGCTCTGCCAGGAAAAAGTGCTGAAAATGCCATGTGCATCAGGGCTGGCTGTGTCTTTTCCACACTGGCACAAAGGCCAATGAAGCCAAGGAATTGCAAAAGGACATCTGCTATGCTCCATCAGATGAGGTTGGTGGACAGTTTAATTCACACACACACACACACACAGATACATCATATATATATATATATGCTATGCTATGCTATGCTATGCTATGCTAAGTCACTTCAGTTGTGTCCGACTCTGTGCAACCCCATAGATGGCAGCCCACCAGGCCTCCCCCATCCCTGGGATTCTCCAGGCAAGAACACTGGAGTGGGTTGCCATTTCCTTCTCCAATGCATGAAAGTGAAAAGTGAAAGTGAAGTCGCTCAGTCATGTCGGACTCTTAGCGACCCCATGGACTGCAGCCTACCAGGCTCCTCCGTCCATGGGATTTTCCAGGCAATATATATGTATGTATATTCTAAAATCCCAGTGTTAAAGCTAGAAGTAATGAGCTTCAGAGGCCATATATTAAAATCTTTTTTGTAGCTCAGGAAACGGAGGAAGGCGGACTGGCCCAAGTGCATAGAGCTGCTCAGTCGTGGCATCTTAACTAGTACCAAGTCTTGAGACCTGGTTCAACCAGGTATCTGTGGTTCAACCCAGCTTCTCTCTTGACAAAGTCTAACATCTGGATAACCCAAAAATGACTCACGAAAGGGGAGAGATGGAGACAAATGGAATTTATGATTCTGCATCTACCGTTTCATTGGCTAACAGGCATTTTTCACTGTCAATTTTGTGGCTGGCAAAAAAAAATGACCGAGCCTTGCAGCCAAACCCTTTTCCTGGACTGCTTTTTTTGTGTGTTCTTGTGCGTCCTTTTAAATGCTATCCTCTAGCCATGACAACTATTGCTAATCCATGACTCTGCCAGGCCCTGATTCACCCCGTGCCTTTGAGCATGCTGTTTCTTCTCGAATGTTCTTCATCACCAACCCCCTCACCGAGATAAGTCACTATTTATTCTTCTTCCAAGATGTCACCCACCTATTCCATTTCCTGGGAAGTCTTCTCCGATTCCTGCAGTCAGTGTTTCTTTCCTTCGTGTCCTGTCTATGCCACCTTTTGGCCACTCACGGCGCAGAACTGCACTTCTTATTCCCACCTTGATAGCTCGCGTGCATCACAGCCTTCTTCCCTTCCCTTAACTTTTGGAAAGGGTGACAGCACATACAAGGGGGTGGCCACCCTCGTCTCCTTCCCTGAGCTGTTCAGACCAGGACTGGACACCCGACACCAAGTAACCAGGCACTCCTGCCATCTCAACAGAGCCTTCTACAAAGGACTCTGCCTCTGGGGGATGGCCCCTTTTGATGAATGGCCCCACTTCCTCCATTGAGAATGTGCATTCAGACTTTCAAAGAGATGTTCCAGGTTGCTGTAGGGAAGAGTTGTGAGGTCATGGCAGTGTGTCAGGGCCATGCCAGACCACGTACAAGACGAGCAAAGCAAGAGCACTTCGGGAGAGGGAGGAGGTGGATAGGCCTGCGAGGGAGAAGGAGCAAGGATTTAGGGTGATCACACAAGGATGCTGTGATTTGGGGTACCCGGAACATGGCCTCAGTTCCTGAGGGCTTTCAGGTCCCTGTGGCCAGCCGTGTTCCTGCCTTGGGTTCCCCAAGAGGCCCCCACCAGGGCTTCGAAGTAGAGCCCCTCTTCATTTCTTGAATGACTTTAATGGGTTTCTGCTTCTTGTAACCCAAAGAGCCTTGGTTAAAGAAGCTCTACCTCCCACTCTGGACCGTGAGTTTCTTGAGGTCAGAAACTCTATCTTCCTCTTCACTGTAGCACCAGAACCTATCTCAAGGCACACATGGTATTCAAAATCATTTGTTGAAAGAGTCTTGAGCACATGAATGAATGGATGTGGCCACTGGTAACAAACACAGGATGCTGTTTGTCTAGCTGGAGTCCCTGACCCAGCAGGCCTTTCTAATACCAAGAGCTCTTTCCCCTTTAATCATCACGGCTCTACCTCTCATGTCCTCCAGCCTCTTAAAATCCAGATTTTGACAGGTGGCATTTCCCTGAAGCATTTTTTTGCTTTAAAAATCCTAGGTTTGGCAGACTGGCATCTGAAGAGATGACAGGTACAAACAGGAGATACAAATAGGAGACGACACTTTCACCTCAACCACTACAGCCCCAGAAGGAACCCAAGGTGGCCTCCTGGACATCTTCCTGAAGCAACATGGGGAGAAGCAAGCTGTCTTCAGAGAGATATAAGTATAGCTTTTATTTTTTTTTTTTAAACCAACCCAACATTTCCACTGGCAACTGTCAACACAGCTTATGACATGGACACGGTTTCTTTTTCAGTTATTTGTTTTCTTAAAAAATGTGTTTAAAATTAAACAGGTGTTTTTCATTTCTTCTTTTCCCTTAAAAAATGTATTTATGTCAATGCAGAAAGCCTAAAGATCTGTGGGCAGTCTTTCGGTGATTATATGTGTGTGTGTGTGTGTGTTTTAAAGCCAGATCCTTTCAAAATTTGTTGGGAAAAGGTCTGTAGGGCATGGCAATCTCTCTATAAACCCAGGCTCCATGGAATTATGGCAGCTAAGATTCCTCCTACTGGGGCAAGAAATAGCCCACAGGCTGGAAAAAGAGCTTCAAGAGGTTTCAAACCAAGCAGGAATGTGGGAGAGATGAGGAATTCCAATCCCTATCCTGTGAAAATGTTTCAAACACGACCCGAGTCCAGGAGACGTGAAGTCCCTCATTTTCTTATAAACTTCTAAGTTTTTGCAGGAAATCAAGAAATAGAGTCAAAGCTCTTAGTCTGGTGCATTAGGAAGTGAGGGGGTGGTGAAGCTGACACCTCTCAGAATCAGACATTTTCAATATAATCTTTTCCCGATGGATCCCACTAGGTGGACATCGCTTCTCTCCTGCCTCAGATACAAAGCCAGAGATGTTCTAGAAGGCATATAGCCCTTCTGCTTTCCCAGCTGCCCTCTGTCATCATATTCTATTTCTATTTTCGTCCCCTATCTACCACTTGGTGGGTCTTCCTGCAGAGGGATAACATCCAGACACTGATACAATGAGACAGACAGAATCTGAAAGGCTCAGGCAGGGAAGAGAACAAGGACTTCTTGTTGTAAACTGGATCTTGACAGAAGCTTGAGATAAAGCTGTTCCTGCTCCAGCCACAGTCCCCATTCTTATTGCCCTCCCGGGTGTGCGTACTTCACCATCACCCAGACACCACAGTCCATTCAAGAATGCAGAGTACAAAAGGAGAGAGGGAACAGGAACTCGATGGAGCAGGAGACAGCTGTCACCCAGGGGAGTGTGGGGGAAAGGGTGTGTCTGAAAGTTCAGGCCTCTGCCCGTCGGCTCAGACCTTGAGCTCCTTTGCAGCACCGTCATCACTAACCTCAGAAAAGACAAGGTGGACAAATGATGAGCAAAACCTGGTAGGAAAACGAAAGCAACCATGATACTGACGACAATGAAAAGAGACCCCCGAGCCAGCCACCGGGACAGGACTCATTTCCACGCCTCGCGGGCGGAGTGAGAGGATGGCGATGTGTCAAACTGGACAGACAGGAGAAACCCTGTCCCCCCCGAAGGAAAGTTAGAAAGCAAAGGCATAGTCAGAAGAAATGTGGAAGAGAAGGTGGCGAGAGGGTCTGACTTTGCTATGGGTCAGGGACACGGCGGGGAGACGGTGGGTCAGGGACACGGCGGGGAGATGGGCTGGAGGTGGGTCTGTTGCTGTCATTGGTGTGCATTAAATGAAATATTATGCCAAGTGGGTGTTTCCTCTGTTCCACTGGAAGGATGGACTCTGCCCTTTCGGTTCACTCCCGGGGCCCTGTCCAGTGATGCTCCAGCGGCTCGGGTCCTGAGGCTGCCTCTCTGGGGTGTGGCTCGTCCCCCAGAAGTCACGGGTGGGGACGCACCCTTCTCTGGGGAGAAGTTGCAGGCCTGCCCGTCCGGAGGCCTCGTTCTATGACTCAGAACCCCTTGATGTAGCAGTAGGCCTCCAGCGTGGCAAAGAGTATGTAGAGAAGCCACAGGCTCACAAAGAGCCAAGTCGTGGCCAGCTTGCAGCCACGAGGGCCGCCCAGCTCCCCACCCAGGTGGGGCCGCCGGCGGTACAAGAGCACGCTGATGCACACGAACGCGAAGATGGTGAAGAGGGTGACGGAGAAGGCCAGCGTGCCGGCCGACACGTGGAACTCCTGTCCCTGCAAGGCCCAGTAGATGGCGGCCACGGACCAGGCCAGGCCAATGCCCAGGAAGACGTTGACCGCGTTGCTGCCCGTGACGTTGCCGATGGAGGCGTCTGCGTACACATCCTGGATGGCAGCCGCTTTGCTGGCAAACGTATCTGGAAAGAGGCAGAGACAGTGAGAGCCGGTGGGAAGGCTGAGATGTGGAGGGCTTTCCACGGAGAGAGGCTGAAAGGCAGCCGGGGCCAGCAGGCTGAGCTTTGGGAGTGAGAGGCAGGGGCCTGGGGGCTACTCCCTGCTCCACTGTTAATAAGCTGTGTGGCCTTGGGCTGGTCACCTTACTTCTCTGGGCTTCCTGTTCCTAATCGGCCTGAGCCTGAAAGGTTCCCAAGGGTCCTTCTGGTCCTGATATTTACTGAGTGGCTTTTATTGTTCCCTTCTGACTACTACTCCTGTAAGGGAGGATTTGCTTTCCCATAATATCTCCCAGGGAACTCTGACATCCAGGGAAGCTGCTTAGAATAAGTGCCTGATTGCCCCCGTCACATGGGACATTTACTTTCAAAACAGACTGTGATTGAGCCCGTGGGCTTAGCATTGTGCTAAGGGCTGGATTTATGGGGACAGAGGACACATGGGGAGATGCAGGGACTAATGATGGGGATATCCATGGGCTCAAGAATGACAGGGCTCAGGATTCACGGTTAGCATACAGAGTACAGGGCCTTGAAGGCTACTGGACTTTAGATGTTGGTATGGATTGTAGGCACTGGAAGGATGGCCAGCCACCCTTTTATTTGACAAGTTAGGAAAAATCAGGGTCAAGGAATCTACTCAAGGTAAGCTAGCCAGAGATTTGACCTGAAGACCCTCATCTGAGAGCCCTTTCCATAGCTTCACCCGATATCCAAACAGCTGCAGCCAAAGCCACAAATCAGCTGAGTGGACCACAGCATTGCCTTCAAGCCCCTAATGCTGCCAGCTGTTCTCTGCACCCACTGCGAGGTCTTGGACAAGCCCCAAGCTCTCCCTTGCCCAGCCTGCCTCCTCATTGCCAATACTGTCCCCGAGAAAACCTCTTGCCTTTTCTTGCCTGTGACCTTGTTTCTTCTTTTTCAAACTTCTGATCCTCTGCAACTTCTTCCCACATCTGTTCCTTTTATCCATCTCTGCCCCTTCCCCTCTGATAGTTCCTCGAGGCCCCAAAGAACAGAGGTAAATCATAGGGTATCTCTCCCACAAAGCTTTCCCTCAATTATCCATTTAATTTCTTACCACCCCATGCATTCCCATGATAGCCAAACCTTTTGCATCATTAATGTACAAATAATTCCACTAGTCTGTGCTGGGGTCTGGGAAAGTGGCTTCTCCAGTGATGCAGACTCAGTTACTCTCCAGAAGGATATGCTTTCTTGGCACAAGAAGGGTTTCCAGCCAGCAGAGTCCTGTCTGATGAAATTTGCCCCAGCCTTTCCATAGGAAGGGGCTGTCTCTGTCTTCCTACCACAATTGGGAGGCCAGCTCCTTGGTAGGAATTTGGGGTGCAGACACCCTGGAGACCCCATCCAAACTAAGTAAGGAACCTGAGCTAATATAGCCCCTCTCTACCTGCTTACCCCTGCTTGCCTTCCCAGCCCAGCTGAGGTCCCCCTGTTCCATGCTTGCTCAGCGCCTGTACTTTTTCGTCATCAAACTTATTGAGACGATTTGATCATAGTTGAATGTGGTCTCCTTCACTAGATTATAAACTTCATGTAGAGAGGGAAGTGTGTTGTCTCGTTTCCCATTATAGTCCTGGCAACCAGCACAAAACTGGATCAGGATCAGCAAACATTTGTCTAATGAATGAATAAAGGCATATCTGTTCCTGTTCATCTCTAGGTGTTCATGAGAAAAAAAATGTGATTCACCATATGAAGTACAAGAGCCTGTGAAGCTTCCTTCACCTGTCCTACTGGGAGACACTTGGTATTTACAGATGTCCCAAGCAGAGGAGGCTTGTGGGCCTTTCTTCTGCACATCTCCAAGCAGGCTAATCTGCAGCCAGAGGGAAATGGCCTATTCGTCTGATGCGGAGGCTAAGAAAGTGGGTCACTGACTTCAGCAAGTGATTTAACCTCTCTGGGCCTCAGTTTCCGCATCTGTCAAGTGGGGATAATAACTGTCCTTATTGAATAAGGTTTGGGTGAGGGTTACAGGGCTAAAACAGGAAAGCTGCTTAGCATACATACCACCTGACACATCAGAAGTGCTCAAGGAATGTTAACGATCATTCTTAATGGTAGCAGGGGTCCCTTGGGTTGACCTTCATGCACCTTAGAGGCAGAGGCTCTGTTAAGCTCAGATCTGAGATGGTAAGGAAGATAATGAGGCAAATCGGAGGGCTCACTTGATCCAGGTAATATTCCCTTTGCTAATCGAAGACCCCCTCACTCTCACCTGGCACCGAGGTGCCAAATGCCACAAAAATAACAGCCGTGACCGAGTCCTTGAGACCAATGGTGCAGCCGAAGTGGGAGGCCAGGTCCCCGATGACGGCGGTGAGCATGCCGATGATGAGAATGGAGACAATGAAGCAGGCCCAGCCGTGGCAGTACTCTGTGGGGGGCACGCAGGCAAACAGCACCTTCCAGAAGACTGTGAGGAAGTGCATGACGTAGTCAAAGCAGGAAGGCAACCTCTCCTCGCCTGACTCATCCTCATCCTCGTCCCCTGCTGAAGGCAGAAAAGCGGGTGGTGGAGTCAGATCCTAATTCATGAGAAAGTCAAGACCAACCCACCTCAGGAGCATCACTGGCCACACAGAGACGCCAGCTGTCTCCTGGGCAGCTGGTGCAGGCACCCGAAAACAGGAGGGAAAGAGAAAATGCATGGGGATGCCCCACTAGTCAATTTGAATGCAGGGAGAGTGAGAGAGTGGGAGAGAGGGAACAGAGGAGCAAGAAAGAAGAGAAAGAGATGCAATGTGGAAATGTGAAAAGGACAGGGCAGTGGGGGAGAGAGGGGGGACGACGGAGAAGGCATGGGGTTGCTTAGTTGAAGAAAAGCGGAAGCTGTGAGCCCATTCTTCACTGGACACCTGCAGGGATCCTAATTTTCCTGACATGACTGCTGCAATAACCACGTGGTTCTGGTAATTAACCATCCACAGTGAGACACCTGTCATTCCAGATCATGTGGGCATCCTGGGGAGTCAGTTGTTGTTCAGCCACTAACTCAAGTCCAACCCCATGGACTGCAGCACGCCAGGCTTCCCTGTCCTTCACTATCTCCTGAGTTTGCTCAAACTCATGTCCATTGAGTTGGTGATGCCACCCAACCATCTCATCCTCTGTCATCCCCTTCTTCTGCCTTCAATCTTTTCCAGCTGATAGGTCTTTTCCAATGAGTCTGCTCTTGGCATCAGGTGACAAAGTATTGGAGTTTCAGCTTTGGTATCAGTCCTTCCGACAAATGTTCAGGGTTGATTTCCTTTAGGACTGACTGGTTGGATCTCCTTGCAGTCCAAGGGACTCTCAAGAGTCTTCTCCAGCACCACAGTTCAAAAGCATCAACTCTTCAGCGCTCAGTCTTCTTTATGGCCCAACACTCACATCCATATTTGATTACTTAGAAAAACCATAACTTTGACCATATGGACCTTTGTTGACAAAGCAGTGTCTCTGCTTTTTAATATGCTGTCTAGGTTGGTCACAGCTTTCCTTCCAAGAAGCAAGTGTCTTTTAGTTTCATGGCTGCAGTTGCCATCTGCAGTGATTTTGGAGACAAAGGGAAAAAAAATTTGTCACTGTTTCCACTTTTTCCCCATCTATTTGCCATGAAGTGATGGGACCGGATGCCATGATCTTTGTTTTCTGAATGCTGAGTTTTAAGCCAGCCTTTTCACTCTCCTCTTTCAGTTTCATCAAGAGGCTCTTTAGTTCCTCTTCACTTTCTGCCATTGGGTGGTGTCATCTGCATATCTGAGATTATTGATATTTCTCCCAGTAATCTTGATTCCAGCTTGTGCTTCAGCCAGCATTCTGCATGATGTACTCTGCATATAAGTTAAATAAGCAGGGTGACAATATACAGCCTTGACGTACTCCTTTCCCAATTTTGAACCAGTCCTTGGTTCCATGTCCAGTTCTAACTGTTGTTTCTTGACTCGCATACAGGTTTGCCATTCTCCAAATATCCCGTGGGACGGAGCTGGGCTGTTCCTGGCTTGTCCTTACCATGAAACTCGGGCAGAGTTGCCCATTCAGCAGCCCAGGAGGAGAGGGTGTGCTGCAGGTCAGTCAAGGGCAAGCTCTGTCATGTTTCAACATGACCTGTAGAAGCAGGATTTGGGGCACTTGGGCTCCAATTGCATCTTTGCCATGAAGAGACTCTGGAAACTGGCATCAGTCCCTTTTTGTTTCTGAACCCTGGTTCCCTCATTTGAAAAAGGAGGGCATTCAATTATGTGGCTGATAGTCTACTCATTGTCTCTTTAGGGGCAAAGTAAGGTCATTAGAGGGGGAGTCTGGAAGCAGGTGATAGAAAAAGTGGGGCAGTGAACACAGCAGCAGTGGCCCACTCTTCCTGTCTGCACTTTGGCTGTGGTGCTGGGACCTCAGGGATGTGACCCGGTGGGTTGCTATGACAACAAAGCTTCATGAAAAGAGACAAGGCCCGGAGTGCTGGGCAGCACAGAAGGCCTCTGTGGTGCTGAGAGGCACTACTGCTGGAAGTGATGAGACCCCTCCCTTCCCATGCCAAGCTGCATGTAGGCCTCTGGGATGCTGGCTGTGCTATGGGTGCCCACTGAGGAAACCTGTCACTAAGTGCCAAGGAGAGATCTGTAATCACCCAGAGCAGAGGTCTGTCAGTCAATGCAAAGTTTTTACAAACCTCAGACATGCACATCTGTAGATCAGAATAGTCTCCCATTTTATAGAAAAGGAGGACTGCCTTAAGATGATGGAATGATGAAAGCCAGAATTTCTTAAGTTTCTATTTAGCACCAGACTCTGTAGCTTTCTACTCTCTTCTCTGAGAAAGAAAGGTAGCAATAGTTCCTTTTTTTTTGGTGACAAAACTGAGACCCAGTGAGGATAGCTTGTCTGAGTTCACATAGGATGCACGTCTGCGCAGTCATGTCCAGCTCTTTGTGACCCCATGGACTGTAGCCCACCAGGCTCCTCCATCCATGAGATTTTTCATGCAGGAATACTGGAGTGGGTTGCCATTTCCTTCTCCAGGGGATCTTCCTGACCCAGGGATTGAACTCGCGTCTCTGGCGTCTCCTGCATTGGCAGGTAGATTCTTTACCACTAGCGCCACCTGGGAAGCTCTTCACCCAGCAGAACCAGGGTCTGAAAGCAGAGTTAGCCATGCTCTTTTAGTTACCCCCACGTTTGTCTTCCAAAGTGACCCAGTGAAAAGACAAATATCCAGGGTAAGAGCTGGGAAGGCTGGCCACTGAGGCCCTTCCTGAGATGGGTGAGCTGTTGACATGTCTGTGTTCCTGCTTCTCTGGAGCTTCCTGCTCCTCCCAGCAAAGCCTGTGTCCATCTCAAGACCCTCTTACCTGCACTGACAGTGATGGCCTCCATGAACTGGTCCCTCCAGGAATGGGTCCCCACGACCAAGGCCAGGTTTGTCTTCCTAATCAGCTTGTCCACGGTAGTCTGTCAGGGAGATTAAAACTTGGAATCATGAGGTCAGAATGCTCAGAACCACTGAAGAATTTGGCACTTTGTGGGGATGAAAGATACCCTGTGCTCCAGGGGGCTCCATGTGGGTTCTTAAAGTTATGCATGAAACGGCCTCAGGGGGCATCTTCTGGCATAGTCCTTCTACTGTCCTCTTCTTTGGTTGAGACTGCTGACATTGGATATTTAAAGCAATACAATAGAGAATAACACTAATGATGTCAGGAAACCTAGAGCTGGGGCAGTGAATTTCAGTATCTTTGTTTTAAAAATACAATTAAGTAGTGATGATACTTTTAGGGATATTATAGCTCATTTGTTCCATAGGCCCTGTAATATTTCCTCACTGTTCCTAAGTTACAAATGACCAGCACTCTTTGTTCCATGTTACACATGGGAAAACTGAGACTGGGGTGGGTAAGTGATTTGTGCAGTTTCAACTTTATGTATTCAGTGGTGATGTTAGAACAAAACTGCGGGTCTTCTACCTCCCACCTCATTATTCTGTTATTCAGTTACATCTCACTTATGGCCTGACCTTGAACTCATAGGACTCCTCGATGATGACCTCTAGTTTGGGGTGTTCACCCAATATTGGCTTTCCCATTTCTGCTATCCTCTTGGCTTCCTCTTCTTCCACAGTCAGCTTCCTGTCTGTCACCTCTGCAACAAAACAAAACCAGACGAGCTTTAGCACATTTGCCATTCCCTGGAAGTCTAAATAAAGCTCGGGAGTATTAGGCATTGGCAATGGGCATACAGGAAACAGCTCTTGAGGATGGGGATTTTGTGTACTTGTTAGTGCCTCTTTCTATAAGCTGCTAAACAGACCATGAAGGGGTTCCTTGCACGTTCTGAGCTTAACATTCCTCTTTCCATTTTACACCTGGCTTGGGTGTGGGGGGAACCTGACCCAAAGACCTTCTGAGAAGCAGCACCAAGTGAAGCCCCAAAACATTTGATGAGATATTGAGGAGCTGGGAACAAAAGCCAAATCTCTTGACCTTTAACAGTTTTGAACTGTTGGGCATGACTACTTCATATAAAGGTTCCTGGGGGTCAGAAGTACATTTCAACCAAAGGGAATGCCCACTGGCTCACATTAACATCTGTCTCCAACATTCTTAGGACTGTAACTTCTATAAGGGACAAAAAAGGATGTTTCCAGGAATATCTACATTTCGTACTAGTGAACATTAGCCTCACAATGAGAAACTTGGACGACTTCCCTCAAAATGTCATGATTTCTAAATGAAAGAGCCCTAGGATTTCTAAGGAACCAGGCACATTTCTTTTGAAATACAAATACTTGTTCAAAAACACACAGAAAGTTCTTCCTTTATTTCTTTCTGAGGCATTCCCGGTTGCCCCTCAGTATCTGGACTCATTTACAATCCCTTCTCATGTTGAACAGTTAGAAATTTTTTCCACTTCAGCTGGTGAGTCCATTTTAAGACCACTTCACCATGAAGACGTGTTTTCTGGATTAAAGTTGAAACAGAGATTGAATCTTTTTATTCCCCTTTGATTAGAAAATTGCTCTTGGCAGTCTGTTTCTTTCAGAGCTCGTTTAAACATCTTTCCATCCGAGTCCACATTCTTACATGCAATTAATTCTTTTATTTGGCTCTTTAATTGCTTTTATTCCACACAGTGAATCTCCCAGGGAAGTTTTCTAGTCCTTGAGTAACCTCAAGGACAAAATGGGTCAGAGGACAAGACGGTCTTCTTTTCTTTCTCGGGAACTGGTGAAGCATGGTGAGGGGTGAGACTGGAGCTCTTGAGGTTGCAAGGAAAATAATTTACTGGAAAGATCGTAAACTAGGCAAAGGATCTGTTTTATATAAGAATTTTTAAAGCTGTTTTGAATGAAGACTGGTAAGAGAGTGTGCAGTGGATTCCTGGGCTGGCTGCAGTACTCAGTGCTTCTGGCTCCAAAGGCAGAAGGCGATCCCCAAATGTGGGGAGCTGTCCGTGGTGCTGTCTTCCCGCTAGTGTTGGCGACCACTTTTGGAAACAGTTACTTCTCATGGATCAATGTCCTCCTGTACATTTCTAAGCATATACCCTCTTGTAGTCTGACTTCATTTAGTCCATATGAGCCTCTTATTAGGTAATTCTGAAAATAAGTCTGGCTATGAAGTCAGTGATCCTAGAAGCCAGACTGTAAGCCACTCCGAATAAAAGCCTTTGTAAAAATATATATATGTAGATTCTTTAAAAAAAAAAAAAAACCATGGGCATTCTTTTCCTCTACTTGTGGTCTTTGGGACCATATTACAATGCATATCCTAGTAGAGACAGTATTATTCCACTCCTCCCTCCCCATTTCCCACATGTCATACTTTACATGTGCCACAAGAACTTTATCCCAATATAATGAGCTCTCCAGTGACTTATAAATGTACCTGTCTAACCCCTTGTCTAGCTATCAATCTAGCACTGTATCCATCTGGCAGGATATTGATCTAGCTACTGACCTGTCCAACCCTGTGGTGACAGTCAGTTTTTCCATCTAGCTCTCTGCAGAAATCACTTTGACAAATAACCAATCCTCTATCTTTGGATCTCCTGCAGTCCCACAGAGGTTCTCTCTCTCTCTCTCTCTCTATATATATATATATATATATATATATATATATATATATATATATATATCTGTTAATGATTGAGTCACATGCTTTTAAATCAATTCTGATTTAGTATCTTGGTTTGGTAGTAATTCCTGCCTTACTTCTGTAATGATCATTTCTTTACATTCAAATTCAGTTAATTTCTTGAGAGCGTGAGAAGTCTCAAACCTTAAAGATCATAATTATTCTGATCACTTGTTTATGTAACCTCTGAATTTTGAGTGTAGAAAGTAAATGACAGGTGACCTTGCTATTCAGACTGACTAAACAAACTCTTAGATCTAGGAAAAGGAGGAGGAATGGGGAGAAGAGAGAATGAACCTATTAATAGGATGGAAGATTAAACAACTATTGGAAGAGAGAAGAGCTTGCCAGGCCAGACTGGAATAGATTGCCATGAATGTTCTAGACATTCTCAGAAAGAAATGGGGCAGTGTAGTCAGTGCCCTAACTCCCAGGTCCCTGAGCTTGGAGGTATAGCTCAGATTGAATACATTCTCTCTCCATTTATCACAAGGCATTGTGAATCACGTTTGCTTGGCCACCTGGAAAAATCCAAACAAGGAGTTGAGATTTCCAGTGAATTTAAAGTCTAACCAAGGGCTCCTAAATTGAAGGTTTATAGATTGAAAGATCTAGGAAATGACACCCTTTTCCCCCTATTTTAGCTTCTGCTGGTATCTGTGCCAATGTGTTAAAAGTATAATGAAGCTTAAATTAAATCACAATCTCTATTTTGAGCTTATGTATGTGTGGCTGGTAGTGGGTAGAGGCAAGAGTTGGAACAAAAAAGCCTGAATGCCTTCTCAGGCGAGAAGATGAGCTAAGTGGAGAAGGAACACCCAATGCTTTGACATTAAAACTTGGGAGAAGAGTGGAATATATAGGGTTGGAGGTAGTCATTATCTTATTGATATAAGAGGAAGCAAGAAATAAGGAAGCTGAAGAAGTTTTTTCCAGAAAGGGAAAATGTAGGGGGTTATCTACTTTTTTTTTTTTTTCTGGTTTATGACTCCAAGGAAGTCAATGTCCTTACTATGTAACTTGCCCCTTTCTCAAACTCAGTGTACAGCCCATGGCGACTATCTGTGAATTCTGAAAGATGTTTTGCATCTCAAATGACCTTACAATTTTTATACATTCAAAGAACTGATGAAATGTAAAATGTTATTTTAACATGTATTGAGATACCTCGTATAGCTCGCTTTGTCTGCACCAAGAGTTACGGAATTGCCCATATGCCGGCAGTGCCTTCCTAACTGCTCACAAAGTAGGACGTTCTCTGTGATTTGACTACATGGATGCAAGCATATTTGATACATTCCCTATGGCAGGCTCTAGATTCTGTGGGAGAATATCCCCAATATATATTCTCCCAAATTTCTATATCCAATCAAATAATTGCCCCCTCACCCCGTAATATTCTAATTCTTCTTGTCGTTCATGGCACATGTGATTTCAAAGATCAATGACACATGAACAAAAGTTCTAGAAATTTAGGTCTCTGCTGTGATGAGATGGAAGATCTTCAGGATCAATAAGATTCCAGATTCCTTAAAAACTACTTTTCATGTTCTCACAGCAGCTCCTGATTATTTCTCCCCGGACTCCATCCAGATTGAAGTATTTTCTTTCTCACTCCATCATGATCTTTTTAGGAGAGTCAGCTCTGACTCTCATCTTCTCTTGCCCCACAACATGAGGAATTAAGACTCAGGAGAAGTGTATGACCTCCCCCCATTTCTTCAGTAAGTTTCAGTTCTCTTCCTGGTCTCAGAGAGGACCAACTATGCCTTTACCCACTTCCACTGAAATGGTGCTCAAGGAATTGTCTACCTCCTCACAATCACTTGCAGTAGGGAAATAAATCTGGTCCTTAAGAGAACGTAAGCCCACAGCTCCTAGTAAATAAAGCAAAGGATATTGGTCTTAAAGTAAACAATGGCACTGGCAAGAAGCAGAAAAAGGGACGGGGGGGAAGACACCTCTTACCTGGCAATAACAGGAGCGCTGTTTGCAAATGGGTACCAGACAAAGGGAAGAAAGAAAAGGAAAGAACATTAAGGTCCCATCTCGAAAGTGTCCCCAGGTTTTGTGGCTGCAGTAGCACAAGGAAAGCAGTGAGCTTAGTAGGTGAGAGCACTGTGGCCACATGCAAAAGGCAGCAATCGGAGCATGCGCAGCAGCCGCAGCAAGAGGTGTGAACTGCTGGAGAGACCACTGAGCATGAGGGCCTTGCAGCTGCAAGTTTTCCCCACAACTTCTCTGCAACCCTGAGGGGTATGGATAGAGGAATGAGGATGGGGGGAACTAAGTAGGTGGAGCAGAGACCGAGTTGGCCATTCGTGATCTTCTAAAGGATCAGGTTATCACATCCATTCTGTAAAGGAGTGAGAATCCAGTTATCATCAAACTGTATAGGTTGCAACCCTACCAGAACTTTGAGTATCCCTAAAAGAATAACCTCATGAAAAGATAAATCCCGCAAAATGTTTTCCTTGAACAGTGTATCATTTTATAGAGAAAGGCTGGAGGCTGGAGGCGATGGCCTCCTCCCATCTTGCATCGACTCTACCTACTGTGCAAAGTCACTGTGAAGCCAACTGCAAAGGCATTGCAATGGTAGATGTTCAGTAGAGGTTTGCCTTCCCACCTATTTCAGCAACTGTATTTTTCACAGATCCTGTGGGGTTGCATCACTGAATGGTGTTTTGTTTCAGAAAGGACAGGCTAAGTCAGTCTAGATATTCTGGACCAGAGAGACTGTCATACCAAAAGCTACTGACAGATGGGAGATGACAAATGCAAGGTCCTTAAATGGTCTAGTAAGCTGAGTTAAAGATATACCCAGCACAGGTCTTTCCTAGCCCCTGAGTTTTCACTTACGCTAAACTCTCCTAGATTTCAAGATAAAAGAAATTCTTGTAACATACCACATTTTCACTTTGATGGTGTCTTAGTACAGCACCTCCCTCCCTGGCTCTTGTCAAATAAAGCCTGGGAATATCCTGCTACATACTCCTGGTGCAGCTGGCGACTGATGGGGATTGATGAGGAATGAGTGAGGCAGGGGGCAGGGGAAGGTGTCTGTAAATTGTTTCTTCTAAAAATCTCTAAGAACACAACTCAGATCCGTAATTCCATATTCACGGCCACTGAAAACACATATGGATACAGAATCTTTATGGTACATAAACAGGGAGAAAAGCAGTTGACATTTTCTGGTTCCTCCCACATGGAATTCTAAGGAGCAATGGATCAAAGGATCGTTGTACTACACTGAGATGAGAGATAGACAGATAGCAAGACAGCCTGCTCACTCTACTCCTTCTATGGATCTTCACAGAAGAGCCTCTCCTGGCCCCCAAGTTCCATTGGAGAGTAGAAAAAAAAAGAAATGAAGAGTAGAGACCCAAACAAATCAGTGTACCCAGGTGGGCCAGACAAAGGGCAGCTCTTCCAGAAAAGTCCCTGCTGCTCTGGTTTTCACTGAGACATCCCTCCCAACACCAGGATTGTCTCTAGCACAATGAGAGGACTTCCAGTCAGCTGGGCAGTTTCCTGGTCATGTCTATATGAACCTGAGACTTTCCATTTAACAGTTATGGATGGATCAGTGAGATCCAGGTAGATAGACTGAGTGACAGGATACCTCCAGGGTGTTTCTCCTGCTGTGGCTGATGAGAGAAGCTGGAGCTGAACCTTTCCCTGCGTTGATCCCCCAGGGTCAGGTGATTGCTCAGATACCCCAGGGACAAGCGGGAAATAGCACAACTCTGAGCATTTGGAAGCATCTGAGAAACTTGTTAGGGGGAGCCCAAAGTGAGTGAAGTGAAGTCGCTCAGTCGTGTCCGACTCTTTGCGACCCTGTGGACTGTAGCCTACCGGGCTCCTCCGTCCATTGGATTTTCCAGGCAAGAATACTGGAGTGGGTTACCATTTCCTTCTCCAGGGGATCTTCCCAACCCAGGGACTGAACCCAGGTCTCCAGCATTGGAGACACTTTAACCTCTGAGCCAAAGAAGGCACAAACAGACTTCCCATGTCCGGGCCCAGGCCTGACAGCCTTGATCGTACTGCTCAGAGTTGCTCTCAGTCGTCCACTGCCAAACTCCAATGCTTCCTCTACTCCTGGGCAACTGTGTTTCCCTGTTCATCCCCTCTTATTCCCTCCCTTAGTTTGTCTGGAGGATTTAATCTCCCCTCTGAAATCTGTTTTGTTTGCCAAGAATAGAATCTCTTATTTCAAATACAGCATTTTACTTTTTTTTGTAATGCAATTGTCACTTTGACCATGCACCCACTATGCTACGCTCTTCTGAATGCCTAAGCCTCTCCCATGCAGCAGCGATAATGAAAAGCAATGTCCACTGCGTTGTTTCTCACTAGGAGAACAGCAGGACATTCTGGATACCAGGATGGGGTTTCATTTGGTTCTGAGTCTAGACAATTGAGTTTTATGACCTCTCACCTTGTGGTCTAATGCCAAAATATGGGACGATCTGAAGAAACTGAAAATAAACCCTATAGATAATAGAAACTGACAGAAAATGGACACCTTTGCTATCGGCAACTTCCATCTTGGTCACTGGGAAAAGATCTAGGGGCATATCACACTGGTAGCTCGATGAAATCCTTCTCTTCTCTTCTACTGCCTCCCCCAGGATTGGACCCCATCAGGGCTAAGCTGACATCTCCTTGGAGAGAGAATCTATTGCAGTGCAAAGGGGTCCTCAAATGAAGAGTAGCCATAGGCATTTATATTTGGTCAAGTCTCTTGAAGATCACAAGATTTATCTTAGGTCACTCTCTGTCCTGCTGCTGAATGGTCTTTATTGGGGAGGCAGAAAAGAAAAGCCTCTTCACTGGTAGAATAAAGTCATGGATGGACTTGCAACTCACTCTTCTTGTCTGGAGAAGACTGCCTTCTTTCTAGCCACCCTGTGTGATCCTTTGTCCAGCTTTCATTTGCACATGAGTAGCTAGGGACTGTGGAAATTGATGAGGCTAGTTGATAACGGCCTTAGGTGTCAGCTGCATCCAACCAATCATGAAGATGTGCAGTAAATGCAGAAGGGAGATGGGAATGAGGTAGGGCAGATTTTGAGACAATTTCTGAGACTAGTCCAGGTGGCAGGAACACAATCTGGGAAGCAACGGAAATTACTCTTTTCTTCCAGCACTCTTCAGAAATCAGCCTCATGGCAACATATTAGGTGGCCAAGAAGAGGATGAATAATGGAAAGCAGACAGGGCTTCTGCTTCTCCAGCACCAGGTGTGACCAAACCAGTGTGGGCACAGAAACAGTCAGATTTGCAGAGAGAGTCAGAAGACAAGGGGAACTGAACAATCATTCATGTCTCAGAAGACCTGGGCACAAGCCTTTGGGAATGTAGTGGCTGAATATCTTGGATCTGTCTTCACGCTGTTGTTTGTCATGTGAAGTAGGGGCAGAAGCATCATCTTTTTTTGACAAACAAGTAGATCTCACCATCCTATCCTCCATGAGGCTCCCAGCAGCACATGTGTCCTGAAGGGGAGTCTAAATGACCTCCTCTTGGCATTTCCCCAAAGCATTCTTACCCACATATACTTCTCCAACACTTTCAAAGGTGTAGCTTCCAATCGTTTTCTTCAAGGGAAGAAATCTTTCCTGACATCGACCTTGGTTGCAACATAATCAGTCCCTTAGGCAGGTATCCCAAGATGCAGGTCCTGAGGAAAGGAGGAGAGGAGGCCACGTCTCTGGTGTGGCATAAGGGTTATCTCAAGACCTGGGTAATGCTCTCATTTGCAGACGCCAAGCCGAGGCTGCCTTCTGTGAACTGTCCAACATCTATTTCTCAAGGATCAATACCAACCACACCACTGAGAGTCCCTCCTACTGGAAAACCCAAAAGGCCATACTCTGGGCCAGCCCAATGTCAGTCTTTTTCCAGGGCCTTCTGGCTGAGGTGATTTCCATACCTGGAGTTAATCACTTCACTTTTGCAGACTCAATTTTCTGCTTGCAGGACTGCATTACCCTAAAGTTGGAATAAAGTACCCCGCCTTGGGCTAGAAAAGAGGTAGAACGAGATGGGGTGGGATGTCAAGGGAAGGATGAACAGCTCAGGGTTCCAGATTGCATGACTACCTTGGAAGCCAGCTTTCCCTCAGAGAGCTCCCAGAAGTGTGACCTCTGACAACTGGTATACCTTTCCATGTTTTGCTCTACCCAACTGTGAAATAGCCAGATAAAACACTTACCTCCATGAAGGGCAAAGGGGCCCATGGGCCACTCTGCAAGTGAAAAACCTGCCAAGCACTCCACGGAGGTTGGGAGATGCAGCAGAAGGCTGTCAAAGCATCATTGCAACATGGGATCCAGCCCCCACCCCAGATCCTCCCCCATTCAATCCAGGCTAGAGAGAGAGGAGGGTAGAAGGAGAAGAAGGCAGGGAAGGGGCACAGGCATGCATCGCATGCATTCCTTTCATCTTCTCCTCCCCATCCACCAAGGAGTTGGCACATTTACAGGTGACTTTGTGTGGGGTGGGAAATGGGGCAGGGGTGGGCGGTGGAAGAGGAAGTTCAGGGGACATTGGTAATCAGATAATTGGAACACAAGGCAGGTGTAACTCAGCAGGGTCATGAGGAGTCGAGGCTGCACTGTGCCCAGGAGGTGAAAAAGGAGGACTTGGAAATAAGCTAAGGCTAAGAAGGCAGAGATGATACCGAAACAGGGTGAGAGCGAGAATACAGGAGGGAAAAGAATAAAAAAAGTCCATTGGTCAAAAGGAGGAAGGAAGAAAAAAAGGAGGGGAAGGGAGAAAAAATATAGTTGCTTTTTGTTCTTGTTGCTTTACAGCTTGTTTAAATTTTTTTCTTTTTGTTTTATTTTGTTTGTTCATTTTTTTTTTTTTTTAAAGAATCTCACACCTGATATTCCACGTTCCATCCATTTCGGTTCACCAAGGACAATGAAGAAATTCTCTTGCCTTTCGTATTCCTCCTCATCTACTATTTTAACCCTTACGGTTTTCCTGTAGGGACAACAAGAGAGAAAGTGTCGACTGGGTCGGAAGGTTGGTTGGTCACCCAGAGTACAGCCTTTAAAATCATTCCCCATCACTCTTGGCACATGCAGCCCAGTCCCGCCATGGTGGCTTTTGACAGGACTCAGTGGATTATATTGTTCTTATGTCAAAAAAGGTCTTAGCTTTTCTTATCTCCTTGGTCAGAGTTGTCCTTATGAGTGAGAGGGAAAGGGAGTCAGAAGGCAAGGGAAAGTGGGCAAAGGAAGGGATCCATGAGGATGGGAGGGAGATGGGAAGGAAGAAGCGGGGTGATGGTGGGGCGGAGTCATTTTCGATCCTGCTGATGGTTAGTACAAAGTGAGTTGGGCAGCACATTCCATTGGGTGTCACATGGTAACTGGCATTTCTTTGGGGAGTAGGTGAACTGCTGGCCTATGGGGGTGGCCCAGGGCTCTTCTACAACAGCGAATGTCAACAGTATCTATCTAGAGGCTTGTTACCCTTCCTTGTGTCTGTACCCACTTCATATGTAAGCCTCATAAAGAAAATTTTAAAAGGAAAGTATTTTTGAGGCAGGGAAATCAGAGAAAAAGAGAAAGGAAAGAAGAAAGGCAGAATTCTATCATCTTCTTCATTCTTTACCTTGTAGGGTTTTAGTGGTGGGAAGTAAAATAAATACGTATTAACCACAGTATTGATGTGGGACTCCTTTAAGAGTTACAGCTGATGCATTCCTGAAAAGTGTGATGAAAATGACACAAATCATCAATTCTAAAGCATCTTTGGACCTCTATCACATGGGGGTGATGTGTCTCAAAGCTGGCTTCCTTAAATGCAGATTATTAGGCATCAGGGGGACATGGTGATGGAGGTTTCTGCTCATTTCTGGGTATCTCAACAAAGCATGTGCTTACTCACTCAGTCATGTCTGACTCTTTGCAACCCTATAGACAGTAGCCTGCCAGGCTCCTCTGTCCATAGGGATTCTCCAGGCAAGAATACTGGAGTGGGTTTCTCCAGGGGATCTTCCCAACGAAGGGATCGAACCCAGGTCTTCTGCATTGCAGACAGATTCCTTACCATCTGAGCCACAGGGAAGCCAAAGAATACCGGATTGGGTAGCCTGTCTGTTCTCTAGGGGAATCTTCCCGACCCAAGGATTGAACCGGGGTCTCTCACATTGCAGGCAGATTCTTTACCAGCTCAGCTACCAGGGAAGCCCCAACAAAGCATAATATCTATAAAAACCAAATCATACAGGAAAGCAACATTTCCAAGAAAATCCCTTCCTTTCACAGACTGGCCTGAAGCTGGTTCAGGTCCACTGTCATTGGAGAAGTTGCCATGTGGGCCTGGATCTCTCTGTGTGGCTTCTCGTCCTTCATGGAACCACAGTGGTGTCAAGAAGTCCTAATAGTGAGCCCTAATTGTTATTTTCTGCTTTTTATTTTATATTTTGTTTGTTTTGCCTGGCACCTAAATGCTCTCTAAAGGGGAAAATGTGCTAAGAAACAATAGTGTAAAAAGTTTCGTTAGAACCTCTGATGTTCCTGTTGCATTCTGAAGACAGGGTCGGCTTTATCATCTATACAGTGTGAGGCTGATCTAAGGTGCTTTGTTGGGCACAGGACTTGCTGTACATTTGTGGTGTGTGTGTATGCTTGTGTGTGACCTTTTGAGCATTTTCTGGACATCTTTCCACACCTTGCTCAGTGCACCAAAGACAAATATCACTGATTGTCAAGAGGCATTTTCTGGGACTCTCTCTCACCCTAGACGTGGTACCCTAGGGCTGTCTGCAGGATGTGAGCCCGGCCTGTTTTTCCCCTGCAGGGCCTCTGCTGGGGGACGGGAAGGGGGTGCTTGCTCTGTGACCCTGGGCACGGTCTGGAGGGACACGATTGATGACTCTGCCCTCCTGCACAGTATGATCCATCCCAAAAAAGGAATTTTTGTCTTGTCTCTTGGAGGCTGGGGTGTTATGGAGCCATTTAAGTTGAAGCAGAAGCTCTGCCCACTCTGAGAAGCCCTGTGACTTCTTGGGGGTGCCTCCCCTCAGGTCAGAATCCTCCCTCCCATCTTCTAACTGCCTTCACACCTAGATGCCCTTCACAGGGAAAGCAGAATATGACAGGCAGGTCTTTGATCTAGACCTAGAACTCAAACCTGTACTTTTAGCTCAATCAAGGTCAGGAAGAGAAAAATACCCTTGCCTGCAGGGATATGGCAGTTAAGCAGCTCTCACCTAAGGCCTGCCTTGAGGAATGGATGAACCACAAATAGAACCCAAATCCAAATATATTGATCGTTCGTACCCAGGGACTATCAGCTTAGCCCTGAGAAGAGCTGCCCTGTGGACCTCGGCTAAGAGCTGAGCCAGTGTTCCAGGGCTGCCCTTCTGCCTGGAGCTGCGCTATCTTTTCCTTCCTTGCATCCTAAACCACTCGGGAGAAGCAGAGAACCTCGTATATGATGCTCTCAGGGCTGGTGCTCTCTCTCTCTCTCATTTTTTCCCCAACATCCATTTCCTCATCCCACAAAAGTTAGCACTGGTTCTTGAGCATTCCTCTTATGATACCATGTGACAGGCTGGCAGGTGTTAGGACAGAGCTGGGTGCAGAGAGAGGAGAGGGAGAGAGGAAACGAGAGGACAAGAAAGGAAACAGGGACAGTGAACCAGAGAGGCAGAAGAAGGGGAAAGAGAAGGCGACAAATGGGTAGGAGAAAGGGGGAAACAGAAGGGGGGAGGAGGGTGTTAACGTTAGTGTGCAGGACAGGGTACTACACCTTTCTGAAAACTCATATCCACCATGCGGGGGCCCATCATCTCAATGAAGTAATTCTTGTTTTTCTCATACGCCTCACCATCAATTACCTTGATGTGAACTGTTTTGCTGTGGATGGAAAAATAAGGATCATAAGCAGGGAGTAGACTGGGGGGCTAGCCAGCCAGAGAAGAAACAGGAGGAGAAAGAAACAGGGAAAAGACCCAGAAAGGTCAAAAATCTGCTCCGACACCATAGGAGCACAGAGGAGAGTGGTTGCCCCAGACCGCCTTCCAGCCCCACTGGACTCCTCCCAGGCTTTGAGTGGCTTCATGGCATTATTAGACTGGAAGATGCTCAGGCTTTGCAGTTAAAGGATCTAGGTTCTAATCCTGTATACGCTATGTGACCTTGGACGAATAATTTTACTGCTACACAAACAGGCCGAATAACACTAACATCATCCCAGGGCAAACGTGAGATCTGTGAAATATACACATAAAGGCTCAGACATTTAGGTTCTTCTAAAGCATTTCCTTCCTTATTCTGTCTTGCTTTTAGAGCAAGAGAGAACTAAAAAAAAAAAATTTTTTTTTCTTTTGAAATCAGCTGATACTGACTTGAAAGGTTTATTTTATAGAAAGGGCAGAAAGGGCAGTGTGTGGGGGATGTCGCTGGCCCGTGGGAGTTTTGCTTGGAAGCGGTCCCTTCCTCTGTGTTTGTGACTATCGCAGGGAAGCCTGGAGGGCGGTTTGGCTCAAGTCACACCTTCTGGTAATTCACAGCAGTTGTCAAACAGTACCAATCAGATCTGCAAATGAGCTTCTGTTGTCAGAGGAACACACTGACTGGATCACAGGAACTCTGACTCTCTGAATTACGATTAGTTCATAAATCCTACAGCGATCTTGTGATGAGCACAATTAAGTTGTTTTTTGTGCTAAAAGGAGTTGTTCTGTTAAACATCAAAAAACAAAACCCAATTTCAGGAACCCTGTTTTGCATATTTCTTTACTTTAAAAAATACATATTACCAGGAGCTTCAAAAACAGAGGCGGTCCTGAGCCTCTCCCAGGCTGTGCTTGACGAGGGGGACGTTTCCGGATCAGACCCCAGATACTAAGAGGGAGAGACATTGCGGGATGAGGGTGGGCATGGAGCTGAGTCTCCCCTCAGCGGTGGGAGAGAAGGGGCCACACAGGAACCCTGCTCAGCTGCCCCAGGGCGTTGACCTTTCCCACTGGGGTACTGCCAGGCCTGCCCTTTGTGGAGGAGACGGAGGCCTTCAGCTTCACCCTTTATTATTTAGCATAAAGTAGGAATATGGCTACACTGTGACTTGGAACCACCTCTCTTCTCTCCTGTGCTTTCCCAAGTCACTGTTAGAACTCTGGATGTCTACAGAGCTTCCACCGGCCACACTGTCGATCCTGTAGAACCAGATGTCGATCCATTGCTCCTGAAGTGAATGTAACAGCAGTTACTAACGGACCCAGCCCCTGCCACCCCACTGCTTCAAAAACAGGCTCCAAACCCTCATCACTTGTCACACCCACCCCAGTCACAGATTAACCTGGCTGGTCACCAGAGAGTGCAGGAATCATCCACTGGGGTCACTGAAAGGCCACAATACTTAGGCCTTCTCTCCTCCAGAGCAGTGGGTTTGTATCAGAGACGGTGACCTGGGGTCAAACCTCACCCCTCCTCTCAGTTAGCTGGGTGACCTCAGGCGACTCGCTAGAGCTCGGCAAGCCTCGTTTGTAAAGTGGAATACGAACACCTCTTCACAGTGTTCCTGAGACAATGTGTGCAAAGCACTTGACAAGTTGTGCGTTCCCTGCTGCTGCTAAGTCACTTCAGTCGTGTCCGACTCTGTGCGACCCCTGAGACAGCAGCCCACCAGGCTCCCCCGTCCCTGGGATTCTCCAGGCAAGAACACTGGAGTGGGTTGCCATTTCCTCCTCCAATGCAGTAAAGTGAAAAGTGAAAGTGAAGTCGCTCAGTCTTGTCCGACTCTTAGCAACCCCATGGACTGCAGCCTACCAGGCTCTTCCATCCATGGGATTTTCCAGGCAAGAGTATTGGAGTGGGGTGCCATTGCCTTCTCCGGTGCATTCCCTAATAAGTACTTAATAAACAGCCACTATCATTACTAAGGGTAATATAACCCCAGTTTGGTGCATCGAGAGTAATATGTAAAGAAATCTCATCTCCAGTTATTGAATCAGAGGATAAAAGGAAAGTCAAGAAATAGAACTGGTGACCCAAGAGGTAGCACAGGCTGGAAATAGAAGTCAGGTCAAGAAGGAATTGGACAGAACAGAATCATAACTGCCAGATGGGTTCTTAGAGGGGCTTGGAATGTTCAAGGTAGTAGCATGGAGAGCCACTCTCATATTCTCCCCCAATCTGGCTTTATGTCCCTGCCAATGACAAGTTGTGGGCTGGACAGATCACATGTCAGGAACACAGCCTGCCTAGTGCTTGTTTGATTTTCAGTGAATGGATAAACAGAATGAGAGAAGACACTGACAACTTAGTTGAAGACAGAGAAATGAGGCCAGACAACAAGTAGTGGCAAAAGAAATTTGGCTGAGTGAGGAGGACCCTCTAGTTGGAAGGTGTCACAGGGGAGGAGGCAGGATGTAAGACTCCCTCCCTGAGATTGCTTGTGGGGAAGGCATCACATCAGCTTGGGCTTAAGACATTACCTGGCCTGGAGAAAACTGAGATAGTTCTCAGTTCTGCTTAAGCCACAAATGAGGCCAGACGAACATTTACATTTATTAAGGGTCACCAGCCGGGTCTTGAGTTCTCTTTCTAAACTTGTTCTTCTCCATTTCAGTCCATGGAACCATCATCTATTTAAATCCAGAATTGCCTGATTCCTTCCTTTCCCCTCATCCCTTCCCATTGACAGCCCCCACCTGATGCCCGCCTCTGACCCTAAAGCACTTAATTTATCACCGTCTTCCCTCTGCTATCAAGACCTAGATCAAAACAACATTACCTGTCCCCTGGACTTTGCAATAGCTTCCTAAGAGGTTTTCCTGCTCCTGACTTTGCCATCCTCCTTCAATTCCTTCCCTGCATGACAACAGGGTTATCTATTAAAAATAAAATCCAGGTCTTACCATGCCTCCTTAATTGGAATAAATACAAAATTCTTACTATAGCCTATAGGATCTTATATAATCCAACTTCATTCATAATGTTTTCCCTTTGCTCATGAATCCCAGACAGACTGGTCTTCCTCTTCCTTAAATCATTGCCCACTTAGGGCATCATCCTTGCTGTTCCCAGTGCCTGGCTCTGAGCTTATCCTTGTCCTTTTGATGCCACATAAACATTCCTTCCTTGAGAGGCCATATTACCTCCTTGGGTCTCTTTCCTCCCCACCATGCCCACCCCTCCACCCTGGGTCACTTTCTATCATGTTCCATCAAGTTACTTACTATGCCCATTCCCTTCATACACTGATCACAGCCCGAAGTTAGCTGGTTAGGTTATTAACCTACTTGCCTATAGTCTATCTGTCCACGTTAGAGTGTAAGCTGCCTGAGGACAGGGAGCCTGTCTTCTTATTTGTCACTGTAGTCCTAGCGTCTGGTGTAGAGGAGGCCCTTCGTCATGTCTTCCTGACATGGCTAATGGCAAAATTCTAACACATTACAAAATCATAAAATTAATCTGAAATTCATGAAATTCATCATGAACCTGAGAATTCATGAAACGAATCTACTCTGCCTTTTTACAGTGAAAATACAACTCATTAGGAACAAAAAATATATTGAAGGCTACTTTGATGGAATGCCTAAGCATTCTCAGTGGGCTGCTAAGTCGCTTCAGTCGTGTCCAACTCTGTGTGACCCCATAGATGGCAGCCAACCAGGCTCCCCGGTCCCTGAGATTCTCCAGGCAAGAACACTGGAGTGGGTTGCCATTTCCTTCTCCAATGCATGAAAGTGAAAAGTGAAAGTGAAGTCGCTCAGTCGAGCCCGACTCTTCGAGACCCCATGGTCTGCAGTGCACCAGGCTCCTCCGTCCATGGGATTTTCCAGGCGAGAGTACTGGAGTGGGGTGCCATTGCCTTCTCTGACAAAGAGGCTAGAAGCCCACATGTCACTGAACAACACCCTCGGTGTATTTCACCTATGCTATCTGTCCAGTCTATGAGACATGATGTTGTTCTTTCCAACAACAAGCCAGGACCTAACCCTATGCCAGGCTTTAGGCTCGGGTTTCTGAACCCTGCCTCTCTCTCATTCCCAGTTCCTCCTTCTGCCCAGCTCATGCACGCGTGCTCAGTCTCACTTCTTGCCCAGCTCTTTGTGACACCATAGACCGTAGCCAGACAGGCCCCTCCATCCATGGAATTATCCAGGCAAGAATACTGGAGTGGGCTGTCAGTCCCTTCTCCAGGGGACCTTCCCTTCCGCTCAGCGTCAGATACTAAATGGTCATGGGGTCAGATTATCCTGAGCAGCTGTTCCTAAAAGCCAGTCATGCTTTCAGAGACAGTAAGTCTGCGCCTGCCTTTCCTCTGAGCCTTCTGCAGAGGGAGGTGCCAAAGCAGGCAGCATTCCCAGCTAAGACTGATTATGCTGCTTGAAAAGATGCCCCCAGGACCTCGCCCACCAGCAACCGGGAAAGGATTAGGAAACATATTTCTGGGCTGCCTAGCTGGCCTTCTCAGAACATTCTTTTGTATGAGGAAACCCAATTCCAAATCAGGACCTTGTGAATCTCACTTTATACAAGGAAGGAAACTAACATAACATACACATACACATTTCATCTCATTCAGTGCCGTAAGAACTTTCTCACTTCATCCTTACTTCAGCTGTATAACATAGGTGATATTCCTTCCACTCTAAAGATGAGAAAACAGATGCCCAAAGAGGTTAAGTAACTTGCCCAGAGTCATCCAGGTAGGAAACAGCAGAGTTGAGGTTTTAGCATATGTTCCTTATTACTCCTGTAGCTTATTTTATACAAGCAGGTGGGTAAACTCTGGGTGCCATTCCCAAGCTATGGCCAAAGCAAAGCAGCACAGAATTCTCCCATTTAAATTCAGACAGCATAGGCAGGTAATAAAGGGATCTGACTCTGCTTTGCAATGTGAGTAGGTGGCTTCTTAACCCTTTGGCCCTCCCTTGCTGGAAATAATCTCTAAAGAATCCCTGACTTGGTGACCTCTTCCCTCCTGATTCCCACTAAATGACTCTTCACCACATCAAGAAGAGTTCCTTTTCATCATCTCTAAATTTATCCTGGCCGCTCCAGGCCAGCTAACACTCACAAAGCTTCCTTGACCCAGGGCCGTAGGACAGAGCTGTTAGCCTTTCTGTGGGAGCTTTCAGAAGCCTCATGTCTGTGCCGGGTTCTTCTTTTAGTCCTTTTTATCTCTCAAGTTGGTGCCAGCAGCCCCCGTCTCTCCCTCTGCTAGGTTTCTGGCTCTGAACCAGGGCAGAAAAGCCCCTCCCACCTCCAACACAGCCTGAGAGCCCAACACTGACATTCCCCACCCCTACCAAGGTCTGGCCGAAAAGCTTCTCATCTCATGAGAAGGCTGAAGATGCTCTCGTTGGTTTTCTCTTGAAAATCAATGTGTCATAAGGTCCTCCAAAATAGTGCTTCTCAAACTTCAGTGTGCACGTTTTCCCTGGGAATCTTGTTAAAATGCAGATTCTGAGTAGGCAGGTCTGGGGTGGGGCCTGAGATTCTGCATTTCTAACAAGTAACCCGGGTATTTGGATGCTGCTTGTCCAGCCCCCAAGACTTTTGGGGGAAGTCTCTCTGACTCTACTAAAAACTCAGGGAAAAGATTGTAGCTGCTCAAACACTAGTGCCAGTCAGGGAGGTGGAGCTGAAATCGAAGTCTAGCATTTCAGCAAAGGCTGGAGTTGAGTCCATTCTGACACTACATTTTTTTTTTTTTTTTTAATTTCTTAAATTTGCTTTTCAACCATACCATGTAGCATGCGGGATAGCTCCTGACCAGGGATCAAACCTGTGCCCACTGCAATGGAAGTGCAGATTCTTAACCACTGGACTGTCGGCAAAGTCCCTTGACACTACATTTTGAGAGGTGAATTGGAGTGCACTCTGAACAGTGTGACTTGTTGATGAAGACATCATGTTTCAAATTAATTGACTAATATTTAATAGTGCTCACTTCTGCCAGATACTGTCCTCTTTTGGCACTTCATTAGAATTATATATTGGATAGAAGGATTAGAATTCTAGAATTATATATTAGATTATATATTATATTAGATAATTCAATCTTCACAACAAACCCATGAGGTAGGGACATGCCAGGCAAGGTACACAGATCCTCTCATTTAGTTAGTCTTCACCATAACCCATGTCAGTAGGTACTATTTTTATTGCCATTTTATAGATGAGGAACTAGAGGCCTAGGCAAGTTAAGAGACTTGCCTAAGGTCACAGTTGAATGAGTGGCAGAGCTGGGATTTGAACTCAAACAGTGTGGCTGTAAAGACTGACCTTCTAATCCGGATTGGATATGTGGATCCAGAGGAGAGGTATCTGCCTGGGGAGGAGATGGCACCCACTCCAAATGGTCCTGGGGCCATCACAAGTGGTGTGTCCAAGGGATCGAGGCCATTGGCCAGAAGGCAGACTTCAACTCTACCATATACCATTACATCAGTGAGATCAACTGATTTAAAAGGGAGTGATCAGCCCATTTCTGGTGGTATTCAAAAGTTGGATGATGGCCATGCATGAAAAGGTTTGTGGAAAGGATTCTACATGCCACAGGGGGTCAAGGAGATGACCTGTAAAGAAAGATCAACACTCAGTGGTGTGCTGGTAAACCTGTTCATTGGGGGAAAAAAACACAACCACCTGGATTTGGGGTGATGTCTTCCACGGTGTAAATGCTTCCACTGTAGTAAATTTTAGGGTACTAGTAGTTTGAACAACCAGCTTGCAAAAAGCTTAAACACATAACAATCAGCTCTTGTGAACTAGTAAAAGCCAGTTTCAACAGACCACTGACAGTTTCAGATTCTACCAGCATGTTCCAGAGAGGTTACGATGAGAAAAGGGAGTTTTGATCAATTTACAAATTATTTTACTACTTGCGAGTGTTTGCTCAAAATGGGCAGCTATCTTAGCTTATTAACATGAGCCTTTGGGGAAAAAAGGCTCAGGGATTTGGTTTTTAAAATAAATGTGGGTGGGTGACAAGACTGTGGTAGGTTGAATTTCTAAAATGCCCCATCTTACATGGAGCCACTGCTGATGGCCACTGCTGATGATCATCCGTTCAAGTGATGGTCTTTGTTGTGGTTTGACTTTGTTTTGAGGAAAATATTCTGGAGTAAATTTTAGTCTACTGTAGCTAATTTGTTTTAGAGGGAATTTTGTGTAAAAGAAAAGGATCATTCTGAACTTTGCAATGATCCCTTATACATTTTCTGAGAACAAAAATGATCAGCTATGTGAAAAGATTTTTCAATGAGGATGCCAGCATTTTATGAAAAACCAGCGCTTATTAGATGAAAGCAGTTATTGAATCTTTCAAATATACTTGATCATGCACAAACCATAAGCATTTTTCTTTTAAACTGGAAATAAATCTTTATCTGTTAGAAACAGTGTAGCCAAAATATGTGAATCTGAAGAATTTTGTTGCCAATACTTAATGGCAAATATACAAACCAAAGTTGGTAAAAATGTAAAATAGCATGAACAAAATTTGCACTATACCAGGTTTGAACATCTAGTAAGATTCACATTTATACTAAATTTTCAGCATTGTATTCTTCTGCATTTTTTTTTGCTTTTATAAGGTTTAAAACAAACAAGTCCCATCTTAGCACAACATGTATATCAATTATACCTCAATAAAAAATAAAATACAATGTCCCCTCAACAATGTCCTACCCTAATTCCTGGAGCCTGTGAATATGATATCACCTCCTCATGATGTTATGTGATATGTTATGTTACCTTAAAATAGGGGGATTATCCAGGTGGGCCTGACCTAATCACCAGAGTCCTTAAAAGCAGAAAGCTTTACTTCTGGCTGAAGAAAAAGGAAGCCAGAGGACTTCATGCATGAATCCCTTTGAAGCATAAGAAGGATGCAACATGCTGTTTAATGATGGAGGGCATCCCATGAGCAGAAAAGCAGGCAGTCTCAAGGAGCAGAGGAATCTCTGGATGACAGACAGCAAGGAAGGAGGCCCCCCAGACCTAAAGCCACAAGAAATTGGATTCTGCCAGCTTCCAGAATGAGGCTGGAAGCAGACACTTCCCCAGAGTTTTCCAGACAAGAGCCCAGCCACCTGCACATTGATTTCAGCCTCAGGAGACCCTGAGCAGAGAACTTAGCCATGCCATGCCTGGACTTCTGAGCTATGGAATTGTGATTTAGGTATAGTGTTACATCTCTAAGTTAATGACATTGTTTCACAGCAACTAATATGAAAGCCTTTTTAAAATTTTATGAAGTCAGGAACTGAGCCAGATGATCTCTTGGAACTGTCTTGCAGCGTCTATTTCGTAATCAAACTACTTTGTCCTGATGTAGAGCCACTGCTAGGCTCCACAGCGCCTTCATGCAAAACTGAGAAAAGATACAGCCTTGGAGACACACAGCTTGGAAAGAAGAAAGCTCCTTCCTCCAGCCTCCAGAGCAGTAGGTCACGTTGGACAGCTGAACTTGGTGTGGAGAGTGCTGGTTGAGTTTTGAGTCTCCACTCAAGGGTCTTTATGCAGTGCACAACCTGTACAACTATACATGGCGGCCTCACTTGGCAGACTCTTGCCTGATCGACTGTTCCACACACATGCTTGAACCAACAAGAATATGGGACAGGTGAAGGCAGAGACATGGATTTCACTGAATAACTTTCTGCAGCCTGGGGAGTGGCCAGATAGGTGGGAGGATGAGCAGGCAGGGAGGTACAGAGTGGGAGGGAAAGGTGTTTGGGTGTGTAAGGAGGAGCATGCACAGGATTTCTGCTGCTTTGGCATCTATGTTGGACCCTTCTGATGAGCCTGCTGCTGTGTGAAGCTTTTACATACTTATGACTAGTTGGGCTGATCAGAGAAAACCCATAAGTATGGGTGGCTTCCCCTAGGCAAAATGTAGAAATGTTCTGTCTCCATTGACAATTAAGACCAGACTGCTGGGCAAGTCGATGGGCACACACCCACGTTTGAAGACTTCATGTGCATCTTGTCCATTTGGGACTGTCTGGGCTCATTGCTGGGTACCATAACTCATGGCTGATTCCTTCCCTTTCCTAATCCCCTGCTTTCCCCATACCTGAAGAACTTACCTGGGGCTAAAGGGGAAAGGACATCTGAAATTACTGCATGACTATGAACTCAAGGCTTTAGGGTATGTTTAGAGCCAGAATAGTGCCAAAAGCCCCAATAGGGCCACTCATTCTGTTTCCCATAGGTCAGGACAAAGTGAGAAAATCTTTTAATGTTTTAAAAATATGGCCTTCTAAATAAGCACCTTTTCTTTTTTTTTCCCCTTTGTGTTTTCTCTATATTATAACTTAAGTAAAATATTCTCAAAGATTCAAATGGTACAAAAGCATACAGAACAAAACATGGAACTTCCTCTTTTCTTCCCCCATCCTTTTCATTTCTTGCTCCTCAGTCAGCAGTCTGTCTGCGTTTCTGGTAGACACCCTTTCTTTGGAAGGCTGTCATGCCTCACAGTGCAGCCCTACAGGGTAGAAAAGATTATAGATTTTTATCTCTCTACCTTTTCATAGAGGATATAGACTGGACCCTTCATTCCAGGAATTAGATGTCCTCTGGAACATCTATCCCTCAACACACTCATCCATCCATCCACCCACCCATCAATATGACCACATACTGATCAAAAGCATGTTCCTGCCCTCATGAAGCTCACAGTCTGGTGGTGTGAACAGGTACAGAAAGTATTGTTTTTCCCCTGACCAATGCTTTTATGGCATTTCCATGGCAAAGCAGGTAATATTAAGCTCTAGGAGACACTTCTCAGTGGAGGCATCAGATTGCACTCCCCAAGCAGTGCATATTTGTCTTGCTTTGAGCATGCCACAAATGTCAAGGAGGCTCCTAAGCTTGACTATGTCTCATGGCCACCATGCAAAGATAAAAGTCTATGTGCGCACATGCTCACACACATAAGGAAAAGAGCCCCTCCACTGTCTAGCTGCAATGTCTCTGCTGGGAGAAGACTGCTCTTCAAGCCACAATAAATATTTCTCCCCCTCTGCTGCCCTATGGTAGGAAGTGTTTCATGCTCGTGACTGTGTGTGTGCGCATGCTAGTGAAACTATCTATGATGGGGTGGGGAAGGGTTAGGTACAACCCACTGTACATTGGAGGGAGAATCTGGCCTTCTTGAAAGAAGTCTCTGCAGGAGTCTTAGTTATGCACAAAGGGAAATTCAATTTCCAATCCCCATAGGTCTCACGTATGGGTCTCAGTTCCATATGTGAGTCAGTTATTTACAGCCCTATTTGGGTCCCAAGTGTGCCCTGCCTCACCCTAAGAAAGTAGAACAGAGAGGAAGACAACTCACGGCTGCAATTCTCTTCCTCTTCTAAGTCAACAGGAGAGGGTAAAAAGAAAAAAAAAAAAAAAAGAAAGAAATAAACCCATCAATGATCTGGGAATAAACCATTTCTGTGCCTTGAAATTGAGAAATCTCTTTCTTGGAAAGGCAGTGAGAATAATCTATAAAATCATTTTATTTAACAGTGTGTCTCCTCCAGCTCCAAAGAGAACAAGTGACTGATTCATAGCTTTGGAGACGCTGGGTCTTTCTGTCTTATTTTCTCTCTCTGTTGGGGATCTCATTTTTTTCAGGACAATTCTGATCCAAGCAGAAAGGAGGGAAGTTCATACTGTACAGATGTGAAAATTCAGGTCCAAGGAAAATCTTGTAATAGTTAGGAAGAGAGAGGAGCTCGCTTCTCAGGACCTGAGTTAAACACAGTTAAAGCTTAACTTTCCACCTCACATCCCTGTCCACTGCAGCACTTAAAAAGCCCATCCTTCTGGTGGATAATTTTTAGAGATCCCAGTGAAGAGCAAGTTCAGGAAAGATTACTGTTGCAGGTCTGGGCAGAGAAACTCCTTCAATTAGGGACTTAACAAAATGGAAGGTGAGCTGCTGGTCCCACTAGAGTTTTCATGACTGATTTAATCCAGAACTAAACTAAGGCTGAGCTGCAGCATTCCATCCATTCACGTAGATGTCACAGGACTGCAGGCCCTGGGGTTCTGTGATGCAGCGGCCCTGGGTGAGAGGAGGGCATCCAGGTTACGTGTCAACTGCTGTGTCCATTTTGGGTGAATTGTGTTGTGTATTCCAAAGGGGTTGTCAGAAATTTCTGCCTATGAGACTTTTCTTTTCTAAAGACTAACTGACTTTATTTTATTTTGGCCTTGCAGCACACAGAATCTTAGTTTCCAGATCCAGGATCGAACCCATGCTCCCTGAAGTGGAGGGCAGAGTCCTAACTACTGGACCTCCAGGGAATTCCCTGCCTTTGAGATTTCTAGATGACCTGTTTTCCAGTTCAGGGTTCTTCCCTTCTTCTACCAGCCAAACAGAAAATTCTTGTTTTGCACCACCTGCTGCTGCTGCTGCTAAGTCGCTTCAGTCGTGTCCGACTCTGTGCGACCCCATAGATGGCAGCTCACCAGGCTCCCCCGTCCCTGGGATTCTCCAGGCAAGAACACTGGAGTGGGTTGCCATTTCCTTCTCCAATGCATGAAAGGGAAAAGTGAAAGTGAAGTCGCTCAGTCTTGTCCGACTCTTAGCGACCTCATGGACTGCAGCCTACCAGGCTCCTCCATCCATGGGATTTTCCAGGCAAGAGTACTGGAGTGGGGTGCCATTGCCTTCTCCTTGTACCACCTAGAGAGAAACTATTGGAGAAGGAAATGGCAACCCACTCCAGTGTTCTTGCCTGGAGAATCCCAGGGACGGGGGAGCCTCGTGGGCTTCAGTCTATGGAGTCGCATAGAGTTGGACACGACTGAAGCGACTTAGCAGCAGCAGCAGCAGCAGCAGAGATAAACTGGAGCTCAGACTGTCAAAGGGTTAAACTGGAGCTCAGACTGTCAAAGGGTTAAACTGGAGCTCAGACTGTCAAAGGGTTGCAGTGGGCAGGGTTGAACCCTGGCCCCTGCTGAGCATAGGAGTGCTAAGTGCTGTACCCTCTGCTTCAATGTCAAGACCTAGCCTCTAGCTACTTGGTGATCTCGGCAGGAAGACAGGAGGACAGTTTCTTGGGCAATAGAGTCTAAAATCTGCAGCTGAGATTTTCACAGGGTGAGGAGAATGGACATCCTATTTGCTCTGTGATAAAGGTCTGAAGTTTTGCTCACGATCAATGGAAGAGGCTGTTACAGAACAGAGTAACAGGTCCATGGCCAGGACCGGGGTGAGACAAGCAAGTAAAAGGTGCAAAACCTAAGGGTCCACCAGGCAACTCAGTGATCAAGATAAGTAATACTTTAATGCAACATTTTAAAAAAGAATTAAGTTTAAAAAATTCATAATGAATACCACATTTTTAAATAAAGACAGGAACCACTCTGCATGTGTACGACTCACCTCACCCTCATCTTAACCCACTCCAGGGGTCATTCGGTGACTTGTGTTAACAGAGAGGATGTTAAGCCTTGGAAGCACAAGATCGGAGTTTATATTCAGCTATTGCTTCTCATTCAATGCCTTCTCCTAAGGCACTCACCTTCTCTGAGCTTAAATGAGAGAACAGGAGCCCTTATCTCTCTCTCAGGATTTTTGTGGATAGTGATATAAGCCAAAAAGCACAACCCTTGCTTCTGGAAATGACAGGTTTCAGTCAAGCACGTCTCTGTGTGTGTATGTGTGTGTGTGTAACGTGTAGGGCTCCTACTTCACCCTCCAAAACGAACCCCTTCAGCCTCTCAGGAAGGCTCCCAACTTTCTCAGCCTTTCAGAGTCCATCCCTTCATCACTGCTGCCCACCTCACCTGTCCTCACGCACCAGGGTAAGTCCCCACCCTCTGAAGACAGGTCCAATCTCCACTTCGAACTTCCTAATTTTAGACAAAAGGGAGACGACTGGGGAGGGCAGAATGTCCTCTCTGAAGGCACTGCCTTTGAACTGTCCTCTGGATGGTGGCAGCCAGTTCTTTGTGGCCCTTGCCCTTATCAGGGATGGCCCAGCTCTCCTCACTGGTACTCTGCTCAGACCACTGTCACTTCTGGCCAGGACCCTTGTGATAGCCACCTAAGTCAACCGGGTCCCTGCTTCCATCCCTTTTGCCGAATTAAGAGTCCATTCTCTTCTCAACAGCAAGGGGGCTTTAAAAAATTCTGCATGAAAATCATAACGTGCCACTCCCGTACTTTAAACCCTCAGTGGGTTCCCAGTGCACTGAGAATAAAATTAAACTGCCTATGATTCATGCCAATGTATGGCAAAAACCATCACAATATTGTAAAGTAATTATCCTCCAATTACAATAAGCACATAAATTTAAAAACAACAACAATCAAAAAAAAAAAACAAAACCCTGCATAATAGAGCGCAGAAGTTCTGAAATTTCAGCATGTTCAGAATCACTAAGAGGGCTTGATGGAACACTCAACGCTGGGCCCGATCTCCATTGTTTCCAATTCTAGAGGTTTGGGTAGGGGCTGAGGATTTGCATTTCAGATAAGTTTCCATGGACACTGATGCTATAGGCTCCCAAACCACCCTGAGGACCTGACCAGCTCTGCAGAGCTCAGCCTGCTGCTGCTGCTAAGTCGCTTCAGTCATGTCCAACTCTGTGCAACACCATAGACGGCAGCCCACCAGGCTCCCCCGTCCCTGGGATTCTCCAGGCAAGAACACTGGAGTGGGTTGCCATTTCCTTCTCCAATGCATGAAAGTGAAAAGTGAAAGTGAAGTCGCTCAGTCTTGTCTGACTCTTAGTGACCTCATGGACTGCAGCCCACCAGGCTCCTCCATCCATGGGATTTTCCAGGCAGGAGTACTGGAGTGGGGTGCCATCGCCTTTTCTGAGAGCTCAGCCTGGCTTACCCCTAACTCGCACCCTACCCCTCCTCCGCCATCCACTCTGCCCAAGCTCTACTTGTTTTCTTTCCATTTTCTCAAATGCATCCATCTCAACCCTGCCTTAGTGCCTTTTCACTAAACTCTTTCCTAAGCCTGGGACCTTCCAGATTCTTATCATCAGGGCCTTTTTAAATGTTTCAATTCACCTGTTACTTCTTTGTCCACCCATTCTGATTGGCTGTAACTATTCTCCATCAGGTCACCCTGTTAGTTGTTTTTATCTTGTTAGTACTCAAGGCTGTATATTGTCACCCTGCTTATTTAACTTATATGCAGAGTACATCATGAGAGATGCTGGGCTGGAAGAAGCACAAGCTGGAATCAAGATTGCCGGGAGAAATATCAATAACCTCAGATATGCAGATGATAACCACCCTTATGGCAGAAAGTGAAGAGGAACTAAAGAGCCTCTTGAGGAAAGTGAAAGAGAAGAGTGAAAAAGCTGGCTTAAAGCTCAACAATCAAAAAATGAAGATCATGGCATCCCATCACTTCATGGCAAATAGATGGGGAAACTATTGAAACAGCGACAGGCTTTATTTTCTTGGGCTCCAAAATCACTGCAGATGATGACTACAGTCATGAAATTAAAAGATGCTTACTCCTTGAAAGAAAAGCTATAACCAATCTAGACAGCATGTTAAAAAACAGACATTACTTTGCCAACAAAAGTCCGTCTAGTCAATGCTATGGTTTTTCCAGTGGTCATGTATGGATGTGAGAGTTGGACTATAAAGAAAGCTGAGTGCTGAAGAATTGATGCTTTTGAACTGTGGTGTTGGAGAAGACTCTTGAGAGTCCCTTGAACTGCAAGGAGATCCAACCAGTTCATCGTAAAGGAAATCAGTCCTGGGTGTTCATTGGAAGGACTGATGCTAAAGCTGAAACTCCAATACTTTAGCCACCTGATGCAAAGAGCTGACTCATTTGGAAAGACCCTGATGCTGGGAAAGACTGATGGCAGGAGGAGAAGGGGACGACAGAGGATGAGATGGTTGGATGGCATCACGATAGACATGGGATTGGGTGGACTCCAGGAGTTGGTGATGGACAGGGAGGCCTGGTGTGCTGAGGTGCATGGGGGTCACAAAGAGTTGGCCACGACTGAGCCACTGAACTGAACATATTTATTTTGTCTTCAGACAATCTGTTCCTGCACCACAATATAAGTTCCATGAGAGCAGAAGCTGTGACTGTCTTACTTACCAGTGCCCCAACAGCCTCCGGCACTTAGGCCCCCAGTCTGTACCTGTTCAACAAATAATGAGTGAAACTACTAAGTGGTGGTGCCAGGCTTTGACCTGGGGACTGACTGCAGAGCCTGCACTAACTCTCAACAAGTGATCGCGCTGGAGGCTGCGCCGAGGCAGACCTGAGCGGGCCTCTCCGACATCACTTCTGCCTATATTCTCCCTTCAGAGCATTGTTATGGGGCTTCTCTTATGAAATGATTTTTACTCTCTCCCCTTTACCTTCCCAAACAAATCTAAACTCCTTTGACCTTTAAAACATACACGAAAGGAGTCACCTTGGCTAGAAACTGGCACCACTGCCACTTCATGAATTCAGTCATGCCTTTAGTGGAATGTTAATATGCTACATTCTTCCTTCCTGTGACCCATGCCATGAAAACAATTTTCTATTCTGGACAGGAGTTTGATCCCTGGGTTGGGAAGATCCCCTGGAGTAGGGAATGGCTGCCTGCTCCAGTATTCTTGCCACGGACAGAGGCACAAATCACGGAAGAAACAGTCCAGGGAGTCACAGAGAGTCAGACACGACTGAGCACAGCACATTATGTTCCTTTCTGTGATTTATGCTGTGAAAACAACATTCTGTTCTGTTATTTAGTGGTTAAGAGCTTGAGCCCAAGGTCAGAGATACCTGGCCTCAGTACTTAAAGAGTTTTAAGACTTTTCTCCCAAGGCAATAGAAATAAAAGGAAAAAAAAAATACACAAATCGGACTTAATGAAACTTAAAATCTTTTGCAAAGCAAAGGAAACCTTAAAAACAAGACAACCAATGCAGTTGGAGAAAATATTTGTAACTGACAAGGGCTTAATTTCCAAAATATTACAAACAGTTCATACAACTCAATAACCAAAAAAAACAAACAACCCAATCACAAAATTGGTATAAGACCTAAATAGACATTTCTCCAAAGGAGACATACAGATGGCCAGTGGGAACATGAAAAGATGATCAACATTGTTAATTACCGGAGAAATACAAATCAAAACTACAATGAGGTATCACCTCACACAGGTCAGAATGGCTGTCATTTAAAGTCTACAGATAACAAATGCTAGAGGTGGTTTGGAGAAAAGGGAACCCTCCTACACTGTTGGTTGGGATGTAAATCAGTGGAGCCACTGTAGAAAACAGTATGGAGGTTTCTCAAAAAATTAAAAATAGAGTTGCCATAAGAGTCAGAAATCCCTGGGCACATATCCAGACAAAACTATAATTCAAAAAGATCCATGCACCCCAATGTTTATAGCAGTTATATTTACAATAGCCAAGACACGGTAGCAACCTAAATGTCCACTGACAGATGAATGAATAAAGATGTGGTGTGTGTGTATATACAAACACACACACAGTAGATACAAAGGAATACTACTCAGCCATGAATAGAGTGAAATAATACCATCTGCAGCAACATGAATGGACCTAGAGATTATTAAACTAAGTGAAGTAAGTCAGAAAGACAGATGTCATATGACATCACTTATGTGTGGAATTTAAAATATGACACGAATGAACTTATTTATGAAATAGAAACAGACTCACAGAGAGAAAACAAAGTGAGTAGGGGAGGGATAAGTTAGGAATTTGGGATTAGCAGATACAAACTATTATATATATAATAGAGAAATAACAAGGTACTACAGTATAGCAAAGGGAACTATATTCAATATCCTGTAATAAACCATAATGGTAAAAATAGGAAAAAGAATATATATGCATATATAAGAATATATATTTTTTCATTTTTTCCATATATATATATATGAATCACTTTATTGTTCACCAGAAACTAATTATAATACTGTAAATAAACTATACTTCAATATACACAAAAATTATGATAAAGATAAAGCAAAATTAACCTATGGGGGGAAGAAAAAGAGTTTTAGGACTTCGGGCAAGTGGCTTAATCTCTATGAGCTTTGATCTTCTTATCTGAAGATGGGTACAATAATAAAACCTATCTCATAGGGGTTTTGAGAGGATTAAATAAGGCAATGCAAGTAAAATTCACAGTGTTCGTCTAGTCAAGGCTATGGTTTTTCCAGTGGTCATGTATGGATGTGAGAGTTGGACTATGAAGAAGGCTGAGTGCCAAAGAATTGATGCTTTTGAACTGTAGTGTTGGATAAGACTCTTGAGAGTCCCTTGGACTGCAAGGAGATCCAACCAGTCCATTCTGAAGGAGATCCACCCTGGGATTTCTTTGGAGGGAATGCTGCTAAAGCTGAAACTCCAGTACTTTGGCCACCTCATGCGAAGAGTTGACTCATTGGAGAAGACTCTGATGCTGGGAGGGATTGGGGGCAAGAGGAGAAGGGGATGATAGAGAATGAGATGGCTGGATGGCATCACTGACTCGATGGACACGAGTCTGAGTGAACTCTGGGAGTTGGTGATGGACAGGGAGGCCTGGCATGCTGCGATTCATGGGGTTGCGAAGAGTCGGACATGACTGAGCGACTGATCTGATCTGATCTGATCTGAATAAGCAGTCACAAATTTCACTTGATTTGATGATGGTCTATCATAATGCAACTAATGGGGATCATTCCTTCTGGGATATGGTCAGAAGACGGTGAGATGATCTGGAGTTTGACAAGTGCTGGTCTGGAACCAGGCAGAGCATTTTCTGCACTCCATGTTCTGGCCTGGAACATGGAAGTTCCATGGAAGAATTACAGTGGGGTGTGTACGCCCGAAGGGGACTAGAATCTCCTCAGCATCACTCCTCACTTTCTATCACTGCATATGGACCTTAGCCTGTCTTAGGAAGTCTGTTGGGAAACGAGGATCATCCTTCCCCTGAACCTGCTGCTGAAATGTTAGCCACAGGCCTCTCAGAAGGTATGTATGAGTATGTGTTAGTTGCTCAGTTGTGTCCGACTCTTTGCAACCCCATGGACTGTAGCCTGCCAGACTTCTCTGTCCATGGAATTCTCCAGGCAAGAACACTGGAGTGAGTTGCCCCTTCCTTCTCCAGGGGATCTTCCCAAATCAGGGATCAAATTCAGGTTTCCTGCATTGCAGGCAGATTCTTTACCATGTGAGCAACTTGGGAAGTCCCAAAGTGTCTGTAGTTAAAGGCAACATTCTAGTTTCCTTACATCTAAGTCCTTTACCTGGGCTTTGCTTCTGACGGGAGGAGGGATACCTTTTACTGCCATGATGGGCCAGGCAGGCAAAGGTAACCTTTCCTATTATCAAAAGGTAACCTTCCCTATATGCAGATCAGGAAGCAACAGTTAGAACTGGATATGGAACAACAGACTGGTTCCAAATAGGAAATGGAGTACGTCAAGGCTGTATATTGTCACCTGCTTATTTAACTTATATGCAGAGTACATCATGAGAAATGCTGGACTGGAAGAGGCACAACCTGGAATCAAGATTGCTGGGAGAAATATCAATAACCTCAGATATGCAGATGACACCACCCTTATGGCAGAAAGTGAAGAGGGGTAAAAAAGCCTCTTGATGAAAGTGAAAGTGGAGAGTGAAAAACTTGGCTTAAAGCTCAACATTCAGAAAACGAAGATCATGGCATCCGGTCCCATCACTTCATGGCAAATAGATGGGGAAACAGTGGAAACAGTGTCAGACTTTATTTTTCTGGGCTCCAAAATCACTGCAGATGGTGATTGCAGCCATGAAACTAAAAGACGCTCACTCCTTGGAAGGAAAGTTATGACCCACCTAGATAGCATATTCAAAAGCAGAGATATTACTTTGCCAACAAAGGTCTGTCTAGTCAAGGCTATGGTTTTTCCAGTGGTCATGTATGGATGTGAGAGTTGGACTGTGAAGAAGGCTGAGCACCGAAGAATTGATGCTTTTGAACTGTGGTGTTGGAGAAGACTCTTGAGAGTCCCTTGGACTGCAAGGAGATCCAACCAGTCCATCCTAAAGGAGATCAGTCCTGGGTGTTCATTGGAAGGACTGATGCTGAAGCTGAACCTCCAATACTTTGGCCACCTGATGAAACGGGCTGACTTATTGGAAAAGACTCTGATGCTGGGAGGGGTTGGGGGCAGGAGGAGAAGGGGACACCAGAGGATGAGATGGCTGGATCGCATCACTGACTCAAAGGACATGTTTGGGTAAACTATGGGAGTTGGTGATGGACAGGGAGACCTGGCATGCTGCGATTCATGGGGTGGCAAAGAGTCAGACAAGACTGAGCGAATGAACTAAACTGAACCAAACCTTTCCTATTATCCAACCCTGCTCTTGGTTCTCTCCTGGGGTGGGAGCTGAGGGTGATTGCAGAGGCGGTTCATTTGCATAGTTTAACCCCATATTTTATTTAACTGGTCAGAGAAGGGCCTTCAAGGGTCCTGGTTGACTTCCCGGGAGAACATGAAGAGGCAATGGTGCCAATTTGTCCTTGGAAGAGCAGTTCTCCATGGGAGGTCAAGGAGAGGAGGCAGCATTTGAATTCACTTCCTTCCAGTCCGATCCTGGATGTTCCAGTTGACAGAGGTGCATCCCACTCCCCACAGATCCACACCTTTTACTGTTCCCAGAGATGCAACAGTATGATTTCACGATCAGTCGCAATTAGTGCCAATTCCTGGAGCTCGTTTCCTGGCCCTCCCTCACTTCCATGACTTCTCCTGCGCCTGCTCCCTTGCTCTGTTGGCCTGGCAGGGTGAGGCGGGCAGGTGGGGAGAAGAGACCATTTTCCCTTCCTAACACATCTACCCGCCCTTCCTCCAATTGTCACCTCTCCCCACTTTTCAGGACCAGAAGGTTTGCAGACAATGCTCATTTCCAGCACAACGTTTGAATCTTCCTGTCCTAGTTGTGGAAATAAAATGAGCTTGGAAGAACCTAAGTTCACAGGAGTGGGGTGGGAGGTTGGGCGGGCAGCTGACAAGAGTCAGCTCAGCATGCCCGTGGAACCCTCAGTTAACAACATACTTGTTTATACTGCACATCTGTGAGCTGCTGACTTCCTGATGATGTTCAGGGCGTGCACCAGTCAGGCAGAGTCATTCACCTGAAATGGAAGGCGGTGACACTCCGGGTGATAAAAGAAAACCTCGTGACAATGACAGTCATATAATACTCTTTGAAACTCTACATCTGCCTGCAGGGCCTTTTAATCAAGGATTTCAAAGCACATTTCCCAGCTCTTGCCCATTCATCTGTACCACATCCCTGGAAAAGAGCCCGCAGATAGGTAGCAGAGTGCTATAAATAGACTACTGTATCATTATCTTTGATGTGAGCACTACGTATTTAGACAGCATTACTCTGAAGACCTAAAGGGCTCCACGTACGTTTTATTATCTAATTCTAGCTCATTCATACAGCAGGCCCCGTATTTGCTGCCTTGCAGGTAGTCTGGAAAAGCTCTGGATCCACAGAAACTCACAACTTTCTAATGCCTTCTCCCTCCTCTCCCGCACGTGCTTAATTCAGGACACTTCCCAATTCTGCTCCTGGTAGCCCTAAGGAGCCAGTACCATAGCTTCAGTCGCCTTGTTTACATTCACACACACTTACGCCAGTGACACCAAGGGCTGTAAGAAGACATAATGCATTTCCATCGGATTTCATCTGGGTCTAGGGTGCAGGGATTTGAAAGCTTCATTTACACAGCTATCAGATAGACTTCATGATTTTTACGATGAGACAGGACTGGGTACACTGATCACGTAAGCTCATGGTTGAAGCTAAGTTATTAGTACACCACCTTGAAAATGGCCATCACCTTGAAAACTGACCAAGTGAATTTTTTTCATTTGTAACAGTGTCTGTATCTCCTTTATACTGATACCATCAGGGAGGTGATGTACTTCTGTTACACACTTATACATGTTGCAGTTGGAAAGAATCAAGTGTGTAATTATTTCCTTATTTGTCTTTTCCACTGTTCTTAGCTCTGCAAGGGCTGGGGCTGTATTTGTTTTAATTGTCTCCGTATCTCCAGAGTCAACCACAAGTGAGATGCTTATAAAAATATCCGTTGAATGAATGGATGAGTGATGGCACGAATCACAGTGAGCATTCTCTGGTTCAGGCTTCTAATCATGCCCTTTTTGTACAGGTTTAAGTTCTGTTTTAGGGAATCAAAACAGCTTCCGCTCCCACTCCACTCCATCACGTGCCCTGGGTCACTCTCACCATCATTTCCCTCTTCATCCTCCTCCGGCCTCAAGGAACACACAGGGGCTGCATGTAGAAGCCACATCCTTCCCTCTCCTCCCTACCCCTCACCCTACAACTAGGCTGAACCTCATCCAATGATTTAGTTGAGCTCTGGACTCAGCTTATTTATATGATTATCTCAAAAAGCCCAGTGTCCCCAGAAAAGTCTTTTGCCTGCATCTATGGCACCCCACCCCAGTACTTTTGCCTGGAAAATCCTCAGTCCATGGGGTCGCTAAGAGTCGGACACGACTGAGCGACTTCACTTTCATTTTTCACTTTCATGCATTGGAGAAGGAAATGGCAACCCACTCCAGTGTTCTTGCCTGGAGAATCCCAGGGACGGGGGAGCCTGGTGAGCTTCCGTCTATGGGGTTGCACAGAGTCGGACACCACTAAGCGACTTAGCAGCAGCAGCAGCAGTATATGGTATAGCGGGAAAAAAACACATAAAGTCTAGGGTCCCAGAGACAGGAGTTAAAAATTTGAGCGCGAATGCTTACAGCTATGTGAACTTGGCCAAGTTCCTGACCTCTTTGAGTTCTCGTGTCTTCTGCAGTAACATGGAGGTGACACCATCCACGTGGAGGGGGAGGGGGCGTGGGGGTCGAATGCTAAGACACAGGCAGCAGGGTCAAGGGATGGCCGTTCCCCTCCCTTCCTTCTATCCTCCACCCTTCCTGGACTCATCCTGCCTCCTGGTTCCTGCTCATCCTTAGGCTGCTCCTAGTTGTCACCCCCTAGGTTTTAGGCTCTGTGCTGGAAGTATTGAGACTCAAGACTATATTTAGATGCCTTAGCTCTTTTATTTTTTACACCACTGTGTTGCTATGGTGATGGTGGGGGAGGAAGCAGGGAGGACAGCCTGAAAGGAAAGATGAAGCTGTCGGGAAGATCTCTGAGTCTGGCTGGAGGGGGAATTCTCCCATTGAGCTGATGCCTGCCAGGACCCCCACCTGTGCACCCCATCAGGAGGTGTTGCAGGGAAATGGAGGAGGCACTGCCTAGGAAAGGCTCGTAAGAGGAGATAAAACTAACTGTTGAAAACTGCACTCTCCACTGACCCAGCCTCAGCCTTAGCTCCTGGGAGCCTTCCTCAAATGATTTCTCTATCAGTTGAGTCAGGAGGCAGCTGATGGGGTTGGTGGAGGAGTGACGTTAGTGCTGTTGGGCTTGAAAGATGCTCAGACCAGACTCCTTCCTGGAGGGGAATATCCCCTTTCTTGTTGTTGAACTTTGGGAAATTCTTATCCTCAGCTCTGAGGGGTTTGGAGGAAGAGACAAGAGAATCCAAGGGAGCCTCACTTTATAGCCCAGGCTCACACATCATGGATTCAGCCCATAAGGAAAACCAAAGTCACACAAGGGCAGAAAGGAAGAGAAGGCTTTTATTCACATGCAGAACTCCGTATACTGACTGGATTTGAACGTGGGCATGGCAGGTTCCAAGATGATGCAAAACCCGCACTGCAGAACGATCCAGCATTCCTAAAGCTGTTAATCACACATTATTTCGCTGGATCCTCAAAATGGCCTGGTGAGGTAGGATTATCTCTACAGGAGGAAATGACACAGAGAGGTTGGCACCTTGCCCAGTGGTTGATAAATGGCAGCTGATAAATGGCAAAACAGGGATTTGAACCCAGGCCACCTGGACTCCAGACAGTTGGTAAGCCATGGATTCTAGCCTTGGAACCTGTCATCAGGATCCAGATGAGGGCTGACCTTGGTGGGGTCATCATCGTGTCTAACACGCAGATGGCCACCCAAGGACCTGCAGCAGAGAAGCCAGTTCTGACTCCATGATGGAACTGTTTCTTTGACTTGTTTTTTGCTGCTTTTGTTATTATAATCCCGCAGAACGGTTTGCCTCAGAATCTTGCCCCTCTGCCTGACTGTTAAAGTGCCTTTGTTCAGAACCCTGTCCACCTGCAGATGGCAGGAAGGAAGAAATTAACACAACCCCTGCCCAAGGCTTGCCCTTCTAGGAGATGTTTGCAAGATAAATGGCCTGTTTACTTTGCTTCCTTACCTATCCCCATCTCTGATCTATAAAAGAACCCGGCATCCAGACCCCATAAGATGGTTATGTTGAGGGGCTAGTCTGCCATCCTCTTGGTCAGTTGCTTTCCGAATGAAGTTGTTTCCCGTGCTTCAGCACCTCATCTCTCGGATTCATTGACCTGTTGTGCAGCGAGTGGAGCCAGGTTGCCTCGCTAACAGAAGCTCTGGGTGAGGCAAAGAGGAAGGGTACTGTTCTCAAAAGCACAGGAAATAGGTTGATCAGATGAAAAATCCTAAAGGAGTATGTGAGAGTTGGGTTGAAAATACATTTGTTGGCCAAGCACAAAGTCTGGAGAAATCCATCGAAAGATGAATGCGCGATTGTTCATTTACTGAAGTGTTGGGAGAACTACATGACAAAGGACAGAGGTTCTGATGATGCTGTTGAGGAGACAATCAGGGTTGGACTGAGATTTTTCAGCTCTCTTCCATTCTGAAGACCTTAGGATGTCCCCTCCCCTGTAAGTAGTATCTTCCTCTGGGCAGAACATCATGCTTTATACTAATAATTCATTAGCTCTCCCCAGAACTTTATGAGGTACTATTAGCATTTGCAGTCTGCAAGTGAGGAAATTGAATCTTTTAGGAGTTAAGTAATTTTGTCCAAGGTTATCCAGGCAGTAAGTGGTCTAACGCCAGGTTCTATGCTCACTCTAACCCACAAAATAAATATAAGAAGCCCAATCAGGTCCTCATGATAGGATTTTTTTGGTGTGTGTATTCTTTTCCTTCTTGGTTTTTTCTTTATTTATTTAAAGTGATAAGATTTTTTAAAAATCTCAAATTATTTCAATTTTTCCCTAATTTTGGGACATATGATTCTACTTAGCTAATGCTTTTGGGTGATTCAGTACGGGTACATCTCCAAGAGGGTTCTTTTCCCGATTTTTCTCCCTTGCTGTTTTCCTGCTCTTATAGCAGATTACATCATAAAGTCTTCACTATTTAAAAAAAAACACACCAACAAAAGACTGTAATACATTTAATATGTAAGTCCTGGGTTCTAGCCTAGGAGCTTGTTTTCAGGGTCCAGATAAGGCCACCGCCACTGTCTGACCTTAACAGTGCAGAGGTCCGATCTCCTCCAGAGAATCATGGGGTTAGCTATTGGGCATCCTGGGCATCTTGGGCACCCCTGGTGGCTCAGTGGTAAAGAATCCACTTGCAACGAAGGAGATGCAGGTTCGATTCCCTGGAGAGGGTAATGGCAACCCACTCCAGTATTCCTGCCTGGGAAATCCCATGGATAGGAGCCCGGAAGACTACAGTCCATGGGGTCACAAAAGAGTCGGACACGACTGAGGGACTGAACAACAACAAGAGAGATCTATTTCCTCTCTCCCTGGGTTCCCAGTTTGCACTAGTGGTAAAGAAACCTCCCGCCAATACAGGAGACACAGGAGATGCAGGTTCAGAACCCGCCTGTCAATGCAGGAGACACAGGAGATGCAGGTTCAGAACCCGCCTGCCAATACAGGAGACACAGGAGATGCAGGTTCAGAACCCGCCTGCCAATACAGGAGACACAGGAGATGCAGGTTCAGAACCCGCCTGCCAATACAGGAGACACAGGAGATACAGGTTCCATCCCTGGGTTGGGAAGATCCCTTGGAGAAGGGCATGGCCAACCCACTCCAGTATTCTTGCCTAGAAAACCCCATGGGCAGAAGAGCCTGGTGGGCTACAGTCCACGGGATCGCAAAGAGTCAAACACAACTGAAGCAACTTACCATGCACAAAGAGAAAAAAATCCTATTGGAAAGGCAGCTGGCAAATGTCTTATAAGTTTTTGAGAGAAAGAGAAAGAGGAGCCAAAATTAACTATATCACCAGTGGTAGACAACTGACCGTGTTTGGTGTTCCTAGTCGTCTGCTGCTGCTGCTGCTGCTAAGTCACTTCAGTCGTGTCCGACTCCGTGCGACCCCATAGACGGAAGCTCACCAGGCTCCCCCGTCCCTGGGATTCTCCAGGCAAGAACACTGGAGTGGGTTGCCATTTCCTTCTCCAATGCATGCTAAGTCGTATCAGTTGTGTCTGATTCTTTGCAACCTCATGGACTGTTGCCCACCAGGCTCCTCTGTCCATGGGATTCTCCAGGCAAAAATTCTGGAGTGGGTTGCCATGCCCTCCTCCAGGGGATCGTCCCAACCCAGAGACTGAGCTCACATTTCTACGTCTCCTGCATTGGCAGGCAGGCAGGCTCTTTACCACTGGTACCACGTGGGGAGTGCCGACAAAGCTCTGTATTTGCAGTGGGCACTTTCATTTAGAGAGTTATTTCATTTAAGCCTCACAACAGCCCAGTGAGGTTCATGCAGTTATAGTCACACATCTGAGTTATAACTCAAACACGTGAGTTATACTCACAGTACATTTGAGGTGTGTGGCAACTGAGAACTGGGGCTCCGTTGTGTTGGAATGAGCCCAAGGTCACACAGCTGGCAAATGGTACTTATGTTTGGTAAATGGGTTAGGCTCCCGTCTTCAGAAACAAGGTCATACTTTTTTCAACACCCTCTTTTTCTTCTCCCATCCAAGTACTAACCAGGCTCAACCCCATTAAGCTTCTGAGATCAGATGAGATCGTGTGTGTTCAGGGTACCTATTGCTGACTCATGTTATTACATGGCAGAAACCAACACAATATTGTAAAGCCATTATTCCTCAATTAAAAAGAAAGAAAGAATAGAAATACCCTATTCTTCCTCTCAGCCTATAGGCTTGACTCAATCCATACCTAGGCATTCTGAAGATAACAGCAGCAGTTCTGATGAGGGTCCATCTCCATGAACTGGGTATATTACAATACAGGAAAGAAGAGCAGAAATCTTGCAATTAGACTGGCCTAAGTTTGAGTTACAGCTCTGCCACTCACAGCCAGATAACAGTGGGGAAAACAGCTGTTTAAAGGTGATTTTCTTGTCTGTAAAAGGACAGCATGAAGATTAAGTGTTATCTTCTCCTGCAAATTGATTGGCACAAATTCCTCAAAATACTCGCATTGTTATTGTGATTGTTGAAAGCAACAGTGGCATTAACCACTGGATTTAACTAAATGATCCTGAATAAGACCATATCATCTTGGTTATCATCCAAGATGGCAGTGGGATCCCATATGTTTAGGCATTTTCTCTATGTCACAAACTTCCCTATCCTGTTTCAAAAATGTGGCTGTACACTATGGAGAACAGTGTGGAGATTCTTTAAAAAACTGGAAATAGAACTGCCATATGACCCAGCAATCCCATTGCTGGGCATACACACCGAGGAAACCAGAATTGAAAGAGATATGTGTACCCCAATGTTCATCACAGCACTGTTTATAATAGCCAGGACATGGAAGCAACCTAGATGTCCATCGGCAGACAAACGGATAAGAAAGCTGTGGTACATATACACAACGGAATATTACTCAGCCATTAAAAAGAATGCATTTGAATCAGTTCTAATGAGGTGGATGAAACTGGAGCCTATTATACAGAGTGAAGTAAGTCAGAAAGAAAAACACCAACACAATATATTAATGCATATATATGGAATTTAGAAAGATGGTAACAATGACCCTATATGCGAGACAGCAAAAGAGACACAGATGTAAAGAACAGTCTTTTGGACTCTGGGAGAAGGCGAGGGTGGGATGATTTGAGAGGGTAGCATTGAAACGTGTATATTATCATATGTGAAGTAGATCACCAGTCCAGGTTCGATGCATGTCAGAGGGTGCTCAGTGCTGGTGCACTGGGATGACCCTGAGGGGTGGGATGGGCAGGGAGGTGGGAGGGGGGCTCAGGATGGGGAACACATATACACCCATGGCTGATTCATGTCAATGTTTGGCAAAAATCACTACAATATTATAAAGTGATTAGCCTCCAATTAAAATAAATTAATTTTAAAAATAAAAGTAAAAAAATTAAAAAACGAAAAATGTGGCTGTACAGTTTTGGGTTTTTCCACCATACCCCCCATTAAGAGTAGTTTCAATGCCGTTGTCAATCTTCCTGGGGCTTAAGGATAGAAATCCTGTGGGTAGGTGGTTTTCTTATCTTTTCAAGTTGCTGGTCATTATTCAGCCAAGCTTAACACATTTCTGCCTTTTCCTTTTTCCCCCCTCACACTCTGTCTAGTCTGGTTTCTGAAGAGGTAAACTTGTCACTGAAGCGATCAGAGAGAACACTTAGCATTTTCCTCACACGCACATGCTTTCAAAGTACTTTTCCATTTCTCTCCAGCGTTCAGTCTCTAGAGGGAAAGTGGTGTCCAGGAGCGTGGTATTAAGAGAGGAGAACACGAATATTTCTGGAATTGCCAATGCCTTAGGGGAACTCAGAAAATATTCACTGAGAGAGAGGAGAAATAGAGTTGGGGAAAGAAATTAGGGACCCACCTCACGTCACAAAACTGGATTGCGGGGGTCTGAAGAGCCTTAGATCTCTTGATTTCTAGAATTTTAAAGGCACTTGAAATTCTTTTTTTACCCGCCAAAAATGGATTCTTTCCTGGTTTATTTCTGCTCTGGTTCACTGTAATGCAGCGGGATTTTTCCCTTGATTTTTTTTTTTTTAAATTTTGATTTCTTTTATTGGAACACAATTGCTTTACAATGTTGTGTTAGTTTCGGCTGTACAAAGTGAATGAGATATGTGTGTACATGTACCGGCTCCCTCTTGGACCTTCCTGTCCTATACCCTCCCGTCCGACCCCTGTAGAGCATCACGGACACTGAGCTGAGATTCCTTTGCCTTATAGCACGTTCCTACTAGCCATCTATTTTACACACAGTAGGTGTGTGTGTGTGTGTGTGTGTATATATATATATATATGGTATATATATTCAAACCTAGTCTCCTGATTCATCCCATGTCTGCACCTCCATTCTCAACATTTGCATCTCTATTCCTGCCTTGTAAGTCAACAAGAGAGTCATAGAGCAGATGGAGGAAGAAGATGCCTGGGATGTCATCACATGCTGTCTATTAGGCAAGAGAAGGAGAGACAAACTGTGTCATCCAGGAGGGATGAGAAAAGGTGAGTGCCTTCCTGGATTTCAGAAATTCAATGGCATTTCTAATGGTTATTGAATGTCTATGGTCAAAGTATATGGCTTTAGGGGCTGAAGGAGTTACAAACATGAGTAAGATGTTCTTTACTTTAAGAAGCTTGGCATGACACAGATTATAAATGTTGAGAAAGAGCGACCTAGAAACCCTCATGGCCAAATTCCCAGTTTACAGACCCATGTCTGTGACGATTTCTCTTGAGGTCTAGTGTTGTGGAGGGGAGAAGATGGGCCCTCATTTTCCATGTACACTAAAACAAAACATAAAACACACACACAAAACCATCTAATGACGATAATGACAATATTAAAGCATATACAGGGACTTCCCTGGTGGTCCAGTGGTTAAGATTCCACCTTGCAATGTGGGGGACAAGGTTTTGATCCCTGGTCGAGGATCTAAGATTCCATACTCCAAAGAGTAACTAAGCCCACGTGTCATGACTAAAGAGTTCATGCTCTGCAACAAAAGATCCCATGTGCAGCCAAATAGATAAATATTGTAAAAAATTAAATAAAACATGTACAAGCAAATCTTAATTTTCTCTTCTACGTGTTCTCAGGTTCTTTTGGTGTTGATACTGAAGGAGAACTACGGACTTGATTTTTTTCTGGATAGCAGTGTCTTTAGTATATGTTGATGACTATTTAGTGTGTGTGATGCCCATGAAGCCTTTCTCTCACCTTTAACCTATCCGCCACCCCGCCTGCTCTGATCCACATTGACAGAGATCTGATAATATGCCCAATACTGTGGTCAGTATCTCGAAAACATCAGGCATCATTGTAAGATTCTATGCTACACAGACATGAATGAAACTGTTTCTCGGCTCTTTAAGAATTCACAGTCCAATGGGGAAGGTAGATAGGCAAAGAAATATTTACATTGCACACTCAGTGTGATTTATGAAACTGGGAAACACCTCAAAAACTTTGGAGTTTTTATATGTCCTTTACCACACATCACAAAATAGTAATAGCTGATACTTCAGTTCAGTTCAGTTCCTCAGTCGTGTCCGACTCTTTGTGACCCCATGAACTGCAGCATGCCAGGCCTCCCTGTCCATCACCAACTCCTGGAGTTCACCCAAACTCACATCCATCAAGTCGGTGATGCCATCCAGCCATCTCATCCTCTGTCGTCCCCTTCTCCTCCTGCCCCCAATCCCTCCCAGCATCAGAGTCTTTTCCAGTGAGTCAATTCTTCACATCAGGTAGCCAAAGTATCGGAGTTTCAGCTTCAGCATCAGTCCTTCCAATGAACACCCAGGACTGATCCCCTTTATGATGGACTGGTTGGATCTCCTTGCAGTCCAGGGGACTCTCAAGTGTCTTCTCCAACACCAGAGTTCAAAAGCATCAATTCTTCGGCGCTCAGCTTTCTTCACAGTCCAACTCTCACATCCATACATGACCACTGGAAAAACCATGGCCTTGACTAGACGGACCTTTGTTGACAAAGTAATGTCTCTGCTTTTTAATGTGCTGTCTAGGTTGGTCATAACTTTCCTTCCAAGGAGTAAATTTTATACATATCATATAATATGCTCCAGGGACTATTTCAAGCACTTTATGTATATCAACTTGTTAAACCTCCACAACCCAATTGGGTAGAAATCATTGTTTTATCTATTGTCTATTTTTAGAGATAATAAAGCTGAGGCACAGGGAGGTTAAGCTGCTTGCCTAAGGTCACATAGCTTAAACGACAGCCTCAGAATTTGAACTGAGGTAGTCTAAGTCCGCAGTCCACACCCTTAACGACCAGACTATACGGACTTTTCAAATGAGACGGGAAGAGATTGCTTTTCAGTGAATCAGAAGAGATTCCAGCCTCTGTAGTCCACTGCCACCTTCAGGTCTCTCTGGCTACTTTACAGTCTGCATTTATCAATTTCTTCAATGTTCCTATCTGCCAGACATTGTGCTAAGTGCTTTCAACAATCTCATTCAACCATCATTACAGCTCAATGAGCCAGGTACTAGTGCTATGCCCTGCTATGAACTGAACATTTGTGTTGCCCTAAAATTCTGGAGTTTCAGGAAAGTAGGATAAGTGTTTCTAGTTCTAGGATGGACTGATTGGATCTCCTTGTAGTCCAAGGGACTCTCAAGAGTCTTCTCCAACATCACAGTTCAAAAGCATCAGTTCTTCAGTGCTCAGCTCTCTCTGTAGTTCAGCTCTCACAACCATATGTGACCACTGGAGAAACCACAGCTTTGACTAGACAGACCTGTACAGTTCAGTGGTATTAAGTACATTTACGTTGTTGTGCAGCTCTCACCATCATCTATCTCCTGGATTTTTCACCATCCTAAACTGCAACTCTGTCCCCATTAAACACGAGCTCTCCATTGCCCCACTTCACCCCCTTGCTGAGATAATCAGATTCCATAAACCAGACCCCCTACTACACAGAGCCAGTGCCAAATTAGGAGTGCTGGAGGGAAGGTTCTATCGGGATCAGTAGATGAAACTTGCAGTTCCAAAGGTCCTCACTGATTAGAGTCTGGGGAGCTGGTGATGACGTCACCTTTCAGAAGGACCATTATCCAAAGCACAGTCCTCACTATCTTTGACAGTCTTTCAAGAAAACAGAAATTCTCCAAGGATCTCTAGCCATCTAACAAGTTTTTAAAATCATTACCCAAAGGATAGAATAATTCAGGATCATTCCTATCTCCAGATGTCTTGGCCAAAGTCCAGGCTAGAGTATTATTAGGATAACCATCATAAAAATGAGAAAAGGCGACTTCTCTGGTGGTCCAGTGGTTAAGACTTTACCTTCCAATGCAGGGGTGTGGGTTCAATCCCTAGTCATGCAGCTAAGGTCCCGTATGCTTTAGGGCCAAAAAATCAAAACCTAAAACAGAAACAATATTGTAATAAATGCAATAAAGCCTTAAAAAATGGTCCCATAAAAAATCTTTTAAAAATATGAGAAAAAGAAGGCAATTAAATATGAAGAATTTAGGACAGGCAAACTGACTGATGGCATTCTGACAGAGTTCTGTCATCCTAAGAAAGTACTTGGGTTTCTGTGCAATTTCCATTCATCTCCTTAAACTTCCTGGAACATTGACCACTAATGTAAATCTATTAATGGCCCAGAAGTCATATAAAGTTTGTCCATCAGTGGCCACAGAAGCTTGTGTCCAATAGGCTTAGCCATTTGCTACTTGACCTTATTTATTTTCATTTTTTATTGCTCTGCTATAAACATTTTTTTGAGCACTACAATCTCTTCTTTTTCCTGTCTTAAGCGGTTACTCTCTATCAAGTACTCAATTTCCTTTTCCGGATGTACAGAAAAATCACTTGAACTGCCATTCACAATCCTAGCTCTCAGGCAAAACAAACAAATTCAAAACAGTTGCTACAAGAGCTAAAAGGAAACAAATAGTCCAGTGCCATCCCTTATATGCTTTTGCTTCATGGAATTTGAGCTCCACGTACTGTCTGTCATTCCTACTTCATACAGGAAACACAGGGGCCAGAACTTTGTAACTCACGTAATTTCCAAGTAGGAAACTAACTGACCAGTCTTCCAAATATTCATGACGCATCTAGGTATGCAAGGAATTGTGCTAGAGACTGACAAAGGATAAGCTGGATTCTGTGCCTACCAAGAGATTGCCAAACATGTGCCTAATAAGTAGCATTTGATAGTTGCAGAACAAGTGCTACACTGCAGAGGTGCAGTCAGTGGAGAGAATGATCACTTGGTAGATACTAAAAGGTTCTTGGAAGAGCTGGGATGAAGCTGGTCATCAAGAATCCACATGGTAATGTGTATGTTTCAAAGCTACTCAGTCAATTCATCCCCTCCTCTTCTCCCCCTTCCCCGCTGTGACCACAAGTCTGCTTTCTGTGTCTGCATCTCTATTCCTGCCCAGCAAATAGGTTCATCAGTATCATTTTTCTAGATTCATCAGTATCATTTTTCTAGATTCCATGCTGACATATACACATTACCATATGCAAAATAGAGAGCTAGTGGGAAGTTGCCGTATAACACAGGGAGCTCAACCCAGTGCTCTGGGACAACCTAGAGGAATGGAGTGGAGTGGGTGGGGGCTGGGAGGGAGGTTCAAGAGAAAGGGGACATGTGTATACTTATGGATGACGCACGTTGTTGCATGGCAGAAACCAATACAACACTGTAAAGCAATTATCCTTCAATTAAAAATAAATTAAAAAAAAAAAAAGAATCCACAAGGTTTAGGGAGGTGAGGTGAAGAAGAGGCAAGAAGGCTGCAAACTATGCAGCACTGAAAGAGGAAAATACGTGTACTCAGCAGACCATGGGTAAGCCCATGCGGCCAGAGCAGAAGGGCTGGAGAGACAGGTTAACTAATGATACACACATCTAGCTGGTGGTGTGCTGATAACGAAGTCCTTTTCTACCTACACAAGAGTCCTTTGGCAAGAGAATGCATCTAGGCAGGTTTTCTGGGGAAGCCAGCGTCTACCGCTTCCTAAGAGTATTGCTGTTTCTTTCTCAGGCTTGGCTGAAAAGCACAAGCCCTCATTGCTGCATTGGCCAAGGAAAACTCTGTCCTCCATGCCACCCTCAGGTAACGGTCCCTTACCCAGCAGGCTATAAACCCCTTTCCTGCTGCTTCCTGCCCTCGTCTGCTGATGTCTGAGTCACTTGCCTCAGCACTGCAGACTCTGATACCTGGCTCCTAGTCTTCCTGCCAGCATCCTGGGTGATGTAAGCAGCCCCAAGATGACTAATCCAAAATCTTTGCCACTTGATCTGCTGACCTTCTCATCTTCAATCACCTTCACCACTGCTTGGGCCATCCACTCTCAAACCTCTATTTAGAGCTTTACCACTGCCTAGAGTGGTCCCCCCTCTGAAATAACAAATTCCCACACCCCAAAGCTGAATTTATCTTTTTTTTTTACCTGCATCACATAATTACTATTTTTATTTAAGATCTACTCTCATAATGACTTTCAGGTACTCAACACAGTGTTATTAACGGCAATCACCATGCTGTACGTTAGTTCTCCAGAGTTCATTCATCTAATAATCTAGAAGTTTGTACTCTTTGACAACATCCCTTTTTCCCCATCCACCATTCTAGTCTGTGAGTTCAGATCCTTCATATAAGTGAGACCATACAGTATTTGTCTTTCTCTAACTCACTTAGCATGATCCCTTCAAGATCCACCCATGTTGTTGCAAATGGCAGGATTTCCTTCTTCCTTGTGGATGAATAGTCTGCTGTGTATATATACACACCACATATAGTGATTACTAAGTGAACTTATCTTCTTGATCAAAGCTAATTCTCCTTCTTTGGCGCCCCTGTCAGTGGATCATACACTATCCATTCATTCCTGCATCCTGGGGCCCTCTCTGGCCTACCCCCACTTCTAGTCAGGCACTGGATCTTGTTGTTTCTACCTATTTAGAGCTCAAAATACAATTTCTTCTTTCCATCCTCCTCTAAAACTCTTTTCTTAATTTTTAATTTTATGTTGGAGCAAAGTTGGATGTACAGCAAAGTGATTCAGTTATACTTTCTTTTTCAGATTCTTTTCCCATGTAGGTTATTACAGAATATTAAGTTCCCTGTTCTACTGTAGTAGGTTCTTATTGATTATTTTATATATAGCAGGGTATGTGTGTATGTTAATCCCAAACTTCTGATTTATCTCTCCTTGTCAGGTTTCCCCTTGGATAATCATAAGTTTGTTTTTGAAGTCTGTTTCCATTTTGTAAATAAGTTCATTTGTATCACTTTTTAGATTCCATATACAAGTGATATCACATGCTTTTGTCTTTCTCTGTGTGACTTATTTCACTTAGTGTGATCATCTCTTTGTCCATCCACGCTGCTGCAAAGGCTATTATAAAACTCTTATTCACTGGCCTCCATCACCTCTGGCCCAGATTCCCACAGCAGTCTCCCGAATCATCTCCCTGACTTGCTTCATGGGCATATTATTTCATTCTTCCAACACAGCCATCTGTTCAAGCTGCCAGTCTCACCAGGCTCCTCCTTCCCTTTTCCGCTGTCCTCTAAACTTCTTAGCATGCTGTAAAAGGATGTTCTGGATCACTGTTCCTTGCCCCCTTTCTTGCCCAGTTCCCACGCATCCTCCAGCCCTCAGACATCAGCTTCTCCAAGAAGCCCTCACCAACCTCCCTGAACTGGTTGGTGCATCTCTTCTGCCCTCCCACGGCACTCTTCTTGCCTTTGTGGTGACACAACATGCTGAACTGAAATCACTTGTTCATGAGACTGTCTCCAGCACCAAGCACAGAATCCAGGACCTAGTGGGGGCTCAAAAATGCTTGTGAACAAATGAATGAGTGAGGGAATGAGTGGATGAAGGCATGTGTGAGGAAAGCATTCTGAATGCAGAAATGGAAAGTAAGGCAAAGTAAAAGACAAACGTAACATTTCACACCTGATGGAGGAGGAAGGGATGATGGAGCGATGGACAGAGAGAGAGCCTTCCAGAAGAGCAGAAGCAGTTGGCTCTGGTGAAGGAAAATGATACTTTCAATTTGGGCAGGCTGACTGGGAGATGACAGCTGGACAGAGCCCAGGAGACACAGGTTTGGGACTTATCCACACCAAACATCTCTTTAAAACCATCTATGGAAGATATCTTCAATACAGAATTTAGAGAGAAGAGCAGAGGTCAGAAGCTGGTTCGTGAAAGGAAGTTTTATCAATTATCCAGATAATTCAGGTCTAAGTGAGGTTTCTTTTCTTACTTTTCTGAACAGTTGACTCCATTGCTTCTGATTTTGAAGATTTGCTGTTTTGTTTTTGTATTTTGTCTTCCTAACAACTCTTACTGTTTTTTTCAAGCATATTTTGCAAACTCCAGATGTTAATTACCTCATTATACCATCCGGCCACTGTAATTTCTGTCACCTGTTTTTATGCAGTATGATGCTTATTTTTCAGTTGGATCCTACTGTTCCCCGCCCCCCAAATATAATTTCTTTGATCAACAGATTGGTTACTATTGATATAGACAAGTTTTACAAGAATTATTCCTACTCACTCTTCTTTTTGCCTTCTCTATGTTCTCTATGTTGATTTTTCATAAGAAATTCTGTGTTTTGAATTTTCTTCTCCTCCAGTTCAAGTGAACATTTGTGAGTCCTTAAACATACCACATAATATAGATACATCCTTATGCCTGTCTGTCAATTATGAAAGCCCTGTTAGTGAATGAAAGTACGATGTAATGGTATATCATCAGGGCTATATTTTACCTCTGGAAGCTAAAAGCAGTCAACATTTTCCCAACCGAAATAAAAGTTTTACTTAGTGAAACCACAATTATTTTTCAGGGTTGAAATATAATTACAAGAGCACTTCATGAATTTGACATGTTCTTCCCTGCCAAGGACATAATCTTTGGCCTTTTGAAAGAACTTGTATATAGTAGTCCTTATTATAAATACATTCAATACACTAAATTTCTGATTCTTATAGAATTGCTATGACATGTCCTTGATGAATTTGTAGAGCTGAAAATAGACCTGCTTTTGAAGTGTGAAACTGCATCCCAGTTATGTGAACTGCCCTGGTCAAATCTGGAAGTCTCTAAGTGTAGCAAAAACTCTCTTTGTCCTAGGGAATCATTCTTAATCTTCTGAGGGATCATGGACTATTTTGATAATTCATATGTCTTTTACCAGAAAAATATACACACACTCAAATATTTTGTATGTCGTTTCAGAGGGTTCACAGACTTTACAAAAACCAGCCATTGATCCCCTAAATGTCCCTAGGCTCTGAGTCAATAACCCCTAGACTAAAGATCAGCTGTTGAGGGGTGATGGATTTCAGTAACCTCAGGATGCAGAGAAAACAGCTGTAAAGAAAATGTGACCTACAGGAGCTACAACTCCCAGCGGGAGGTGCATGGCTTGTGTGCAATCATGCTCAGCATGGCACTGAGCAGGCTGCCATCTTTCCGTCTGCAAGATATTGAGATTTGTACTCATTCTATTATGAGATCTTATTGTATGGCAGCAGACTCTGATTCGAGGATGGAAGTCAGCACAAAATAGCTCCTTTTTGAAAACAAAAGTTTGCTTTACAGACATTTCAGCTAAAACAAATACACTTTTTAGCAAGAGGTCGGAGAGGGGAGGGGAGGCACTTTCTGCTGCTCCTTCCTCCCTTCCTACAAAACCCTCCCCTCTCACCTTCTCTAATACTTTACACATCCTTGACTTTTGCTCTCCCTTATTAGGTCTCATTTCATTTTCTTGGTGCCTGAAAATTCTATATCAGTTTCAATCTTATAAATGTCTGTTGTTGATTTGTCTCATTCCATATGGCTTTGCACATATCTGATTTCTGAGCTGTACCCTAGCCCCTTGAATCCTAAGAGGTAGCTTGGTGCTTTGGATCATTTGTATCACCAACTGCTATGTTCCTTTTTAACTTAAGGCAACATAATCTTCCTCCTTTGTAATTTTTTTTAAACATACTTAAGTGACCTTTAATTTTTGAAAATCATGTTACAAGCATGACCTGAAGGATAAGCCAACTTAGTAACCACTAATTACAAACTGCACCATTTCGCATGTCTCACCATCATCCCCATAACCACATTTCAAGATTTTATATGTATAGGGAAATTCACTAATTACTCGCACAATCTGAGATTTTTCCCTCTCTTCCCAAAGGAAAATCCTCGAAAAAACCGTCGTGTTACAGATACAGTTTTCAAGCCAACATTCATCACCACGTTACTTGCTATCCATTGCTTCTCAGCCTATATATTTTGTTCAAGTTGTTCTCTGATCCTCTTCTCAACAATTCCTTTCAGGGTTTTTAAGATCCTAACTCTACAAATATTTCTGAAACCTTTTTCTTCTATCCTTGACATCAGGGCCTTATCACCCTCCCATTTGAACCTGGGCCTCCAACAATACCGAGTTGCTTGTCTTTCCCAAATGTTCATACTCTTCAGGAATTTTGCTAATGTGGCTGGGTTTGGCTGGCATGCCCTTTTCCCCCTCGTACACCCAGATGATTCCAGTCATCAAGTGTCCCTCAGCTCCCCTGTCAGGCTTTCCTGATGACCTTCCTCACCCCAGTGCAGACCCACATGGACTCCCCTCCTCTGGCTTTCATGGCTCCTGTGTCTAGAGCTTATGGGACTGTATTATAGCTGCTGATTCACTTGTCCACACTCACACCCTCCACTAGAGGGAAAGGCCCTTCAGGTCAGGGACTGGGTATTGTTCTCCACCTACAGTGTGACAAGCAAGCTCCTGTTTGGGGTAGGTTCACACCTCCAAGCCCCTGCTTTGGGGTATGTTCGCTCCTCTAATTCCAATCACATGGTTGACATGGGAGCTGCCATATTCTTACACATCCTACCTAACTGGCTGAGTGACTGCTCTAAGTGGTCTCTGACACAGAGGGATAGTCACCTCCAATGTTTAAGCTTAAGCTGTGAGCCTGATGGCTGCTTGCAGCTATGTCTCCAGCCTGGTGAAGAGAGGCCACTCCGGGCAGAGGAAGCTGGCAGGTAGAGAGAGGACAGGAGGAATCCTGGAGGCAGCTGAATTGCTGGTTGTGGTCATCCCTGGGACTGCCCTTCTCATGCTTTGCTTATGGGAGCCAATGAAGCCTTTCTCCAACGTGTATGCAACTTGGGTTTCTGCTATTTGCAGCCAAAGAGTCCTCTCAAGTAACACTGACTGCCTTCCTCATGTCTCTGACTCCAGCTGCTAACCCCAGGCTTGACATTCACCAGAGGCTCTGTAAACAAAGACTGAAATTGTGTTTCTTGTAATGCAGAATCAGGGACTGAAGTGAGATTATGAACACGTGTCATACTATGATAGGTACATGAGGCCATATCTTAAAGTTGTATAGTGAAGCAGTGAATCCATGCACATTCTAAGCATCTATTTGGGTCTGAGTTTGTTCTGTGTATTTGATTAACCATCCTCCACAAGTGTTGGCTGATCTGATTATTTCTTGTCTAACCAAAAATAATGAGCACTTCCTGAAAGATGAAATGAGGGAGACTGTAAAAGGCGTACATACCCCATATGGCTGCCCGATCGGCTTTTATTTGCGTGGTGCACAGACCATTGCATGTGGGATAGAAGACAGCTGAGACAGACACTGTTTACCGCTGTGTGGCTCCGGAAAAGCAACTTAACTTCTCTGGGTCCTGCTCACTTCACAGGACTACGGAGAGGATGATAAGAGAAAACATATAGTGGCACTTCGCTGCTGTTAAATCCTTTCTGGGGAATTACACTGGGTCCTTCTCTAAACACAGAGTCCACTGCAGGGCTGACAGGGCTGCTTTGAAAAACACGTGGCCACAGGCAGGGTCACTGCTTCAAGAGCTGGCCCAACACACCCGAGCTGAGGTGAGCCCTCCCACATTCAACACCTGATTTTTTTTTCTTTCCTCTCCTCCTGGCTCGATCATCAAGCAAACCTTCTGGCCACTTCCCACCCTGCCACTGCTCAGAAGGCCTCTCAGCTCAGCCTCTGGCCATGAAAACGGATCCTGAGTCTCCTGCTGAGAACACACTCCCAGGTAACTGCCCTAGCTAACGAGCTGGGGTGAACCTTGGTGAACCCTGACAGACTGTTCTGGCTTGTGTGCTTCTGTAGAACACAGCCAGCCTAGTCCAAGCCCGGGTGACGACAACTGGCCGCACCATGTGGGTCGGCAAGGGCGAGCTGCCTGGGGACTCAGTCCAGCTCTGACTTCTTCCTTACTGGCTGACCTTTGCAAAGTAGTTTCCACCAGCCTCTCAATCTGCTTGGCTGGAAAGGAACATCTCTGACATCTGTTCCATAATCTCCCCTCCAATGGGAGGCAATGGTAGAAAGATGGAGACTTTGGAGACCTAGGTGCAAACTCAGCCTTTCCTTCCATCACTGAGGAACTAGCCAATTGAACACAACTGTGCTGGCCATTAGGCTACCCACTCCAACATTCTTGGGCTTCCCTGGTGGTTCAGATGGTAAAGAATCCGCCTGCAATGATGGAGACCTGGGTTCAATTCCTGCATTGGGAAGATCCCCCTGGAGGAGGGCATGGCAACCCACTCCAGTATTGTTGCCTGGAGAATCCCCAGGGACGGAGGGGCCTGGTGGCCCCAGGGGTGGACACGCAAAGAGGTAGACATGACCGAGTGACTAGGCACACACACACAGTGCCGATCATACTCCTGTCTGTTAAGTGGGCGTAAAGAGAGCCTATACTACATTGCAAAGATGACCCACAGTCACACAGTTGTCCAGTATACATCAGGTGCTCAGTAACTTATGTTTCCTTTCCCACTCCTCAGTTATTAAACAGTTCTCATTATTGGGATATTCTATATCTCTGGCAGAAATTTGCAAGCAAATGTGGATCCACAAATACAAATATTTCAAAAATAAATCTGGGGTGGTGGGCTAGGGGAATCTATCCCCTCATCTCTTCAACCTGCTGAGACCCAAATTCTAGGTTTTGCCGTTCCTCCCACCTCCGCGCCCTCCCCCACCCTCTACCCCGACCCCCTATCCCCCCCCACCTCACCCCCACCCCCCCCCCCCCGCCTCCTTCCTGCAGCAAGGGAGCTACACTCCTTCCAGGCCTGGGGAGGTGGGGTGGGGGTGTGGGTGGGGCTCACTTTGTCAGCCTGGCTCAGGGTGAAGACAGGCTCCCCGCTGCTGTCGGTGGGGAGGAGCCCAGGGCTGGGTAGAGCTCAGCAAAACTGCAGGGGGTGAGGGGTGGGGGGCTGGCAGTAGGTGACGGCAACAAAAACAACTGCCATTTGCAGGGGCTGCTGACATTTTCAGAGCACTTTCTCTTCGTCTGTTTCTCCCCCAACAATATCCAAGGGAGATGGGCATATCGTTCCCATCAGACAGACAAGGAAATGAAGCAGAGGGCGGAGGAGTGTGGCAAGTGGCTCTCGGGAATCAGACAGGGCTGTTCTCACCTCCGGCTCAGCTGTGTGACCTTGAACTAGCTGCTTACCCTCCTAGTCCCAACTGGCTCGTCTGGGATACGGGTCTGAAAGCTCCCATCCCGTAGGGCTGAGGCATGGATATGTGAGGGTCTGAAACATGGTAGAAGGAACAGAAGCTTTGAAGACTTGTATTTAAATCCAGGAGCACTAGATGTTAGCTCCATGATGGCAACAAGCAACTGATGAGCCAAGAGCTGGTTTCAGGACCCAGGAGTCCTCATTCTGAGACAGGCTAGGACTGGGGGCCTGGGGCCCTTTGCTGCAGTGCTTGCACCCAGACAGAACATCTCCTCGAGCCACAAAATACAAAGAAACTGAAGGGGACTAAAAATAACTGCAACTGGGGCAAATTATGACAACAAGTTACAGGAAGACCAAAAACCCAACTGGCACTTCTGAAGAGGTGGGAACAAAAGAAGGGCACTCCTCATGCCTCCTGCACACAATACCACCAGGGGATGGACAAGCCATCTAAGCCTTCCTCCAGCTGATTCCTGGACCCTCCCTACTCTCACCCCAAATGAAGAACCTGCTCACCTCCCTATGGGGAATGAGCAAGGGGACCTGTTACTTTGTTCTCACTCTCCTCTGCTGCAGCAGGGGCCCCAGTAAAGCCTTGACTGAATATCTTGTCTGGCCTCTGATCAATTTCTGTTGATTGAGGAGGCCAAGAACCTGGGTCAGTAACAACACCAGAGCCTGAGCAGATCCAGAATTGCACTTTGCATACTTTTTTCCTGAGGCTCTTGCACTGAATTTATCCTAGAAGGGCCCCAAGACCCCCTGATGAGCCAGTGCTGCGGGGAGAGACAAAGTAGAGAAACCCCACATCCCCTCAAAATCAGATACCATGTCTGGTGGGCCCAGTACAGACACAAAAGCCAGAAATCTGGATCCCCAGCCAGGTGCATTCCATGCCTTGGGCTTTCCATCCGTGAAAAGGATGTGACTAACCTCTGCCTTAACTTTTTTAGGTACTAGCAACATCCTCATTCTTGCTTTCAGCACCTCAGAAGGCCTGTGTGCCTTAAACCAAATTCTGTAAGATATCTTTATACCATATACAGTTTTAAAGTTCTTCAACTTAAAAAAAAGGAGAGTGACATGGAACATACACATATGTTCTTCCTACCTCACCTTTAGATGGACTAGACAACTGATGAATCATAGACTTTGATTTTTCTGCTGGTGCCCAGTTGTTACAGCACCCAGGCAAGACCTTGAACTGTAGAGGCTATCGCTGAACACAGGGCCTTCACAATGAAGAACCAGGCTAGTGTAGCTCCAGACAGTTGGTTTCTGCTTTATTGTGCAAGGAGATGGCTACTGATCTATCCCCAGCTTTTCCCTGGCTGTCTTCAAGTAGGAAGTGACACAGAATGGTGATTAAGGGCCCAGACTCTGGAGCCAGACTGCCCTCTTTTGCATCATGGTACTCAGCTCATAGGATATTTTTTAAATATATTATTTATTTGTTTTTGGCTGCACTGAGCCTTTGATGCTGCACATGGAGACAGACTGGGGAGCAGCGGGGCTTCAGAGAGATGAGGCAGTAAAAATCAGTCATAAATGTGGGAAGATCAGCAAAGGAGGGGAGTCAGAATGAAGCTCGTGAAAATCTTGATTGTGAAGATTTTTATGAATTTGGATACCGCCCTCAGAAAATCTTGGGGAAAAAAAAAAACACACACACACCATCTCTTTAAGGATGAATGAAATCCCAGCAGCACATCTGGAGACTGTGTTCAGCTCATCCATCCAAAGTTACTATAAATGGTTCTGTACAGAAAATTGTTTCAAACATATGACAGGCCCATGCTCACGTTACCAATTTCAAAGTGCAGATTCGCAAGTCAGGCTGCTTGGGTACAACACTCAGACCACTGCTAACTAGGTCTGTGACCCTGAGAATGTTTCTTAACTTCTCTATGCCTCAGTTTCCCTGTCTGTAGAATGGAGATGGTAAGTGTCTCGTCCATAGAATATGGGAAGGGAAAATGAGTTACTGCGTACATAATGCCTAAATTGCTGTGTGGCTACAAGGAGGGCTCAATGAATGTTAGCTATTCTCCCTGCCTGTGGTTTCGATCTCTTTATGTGATGTGATTTATGGACCTGCACACATAGGTGTGTGGCATGCATGTACACACACATGTACACACACATTCCAACAACGCCAATGCAAATGGCCAACCAGGCTATCAAGAGCCCTCTCACACACAAGGGCAGAGTGAGGGCACAGTCTGGCTGAAGGGCCAACACAGAAGTTCTGAGAGCCTCAGCAGCCAGGGGATGGCCTTGGTGTCAGCTTCTGGCACAATCACATTACATGCCCTCTTTGACCCCCAAAATCCTGTCTCTGGGTATAAACCTCCAGTGTGTTAAGACACCCTCTCTTCCCTGCTATCACCCTGTGGCCATTACAACTGCAGACCCTGAGAACCCCAGTCCTCAGCTTGGCTACTATTGCTTCCCTGCCCCCTCTACCCCCTGGGAGGGGAAACCCATGAGCAATGGTGTCATCCACCATACTCCCTGGTTCAAGTGACACCCTGGCTGGGGCCACCTGAGCTCATGGAAAGGGAGATCAGAGGCTCTCCTGACATGTGACCAGAACAGCTGTCATGGCAAGTGTCCACAGGCTTCCAGAGGGTGGAGTGAGCCAGGAGCAGCAGTCCTCACCACCCAAGGAGTGCTCCACCCTTCCCTGCTCTTGTGGGACCCTCTTCCTGAGGTTCTCCTTCCCTTCCTTCCTCTTTTTTTTTTTTTAAATCTTCTCTATCCATACTGTCCCCTCTCCCTTCCCCAATTCCCATCTCATTACAGAACTGCATGGGCTAAAAATACTCTGGCAGCCGTGATCAAACCCAAACTAAAGCAAGATGCAGACTTAATGAGGCTTCCATGGAAACACGGTTCCTTTTGCCAGGCAGAAGAATATGTCTGCGCCAGGGGAAGGGGGCAGGCAGGGAGGCGTGTGGCGAGGAGATGGAGATGTTGGTTAGATGGGGGCAGTGGGGACTCACAGGAAGCTTCTGGGCCCTCCAGCCTCTTCTGAAAGGGGTTCAGCCCACAGCTGGGGACTCCACCTACTAGAGATGGTCAGCTGTCCTGGTCAGCAGCACCCAAAGAACCCCACTGTGTGAGCCCAGCAAAGGGAACTTCACTGTGCCAGGAGAGAGATAAATATTTACCACGGGAGTCCCTTAAACAGTCAAACACTTGGCAACTGAAAAGGGAAATAAATTAAAACATACAAATAAAAAGCTGCTGACTCTAGGGTTCCTGATAGTGCTCTGATTATAATCAAGAGGGTGCAGGAAAGAAAGGCTGAGAAGGATCAGGCAGATAGAAAGACAATTTTGGCCTTGCAGGTTTTCTTCTCCCAGAGGAGGGCTATCCCTCTGGGCTGTGGTTCTCTGGGCTGCTGGAGGCACAAGGTTCCTGACAGAATTGGTAAGGGAAAGCTGAACTCTTCCAGGCACACAGCAGCCAGCAGTTAAATGATCCCTGGCTCATCTCACCAGAGCCGGGACAGCACCTATTGTCATCCAGCTACTCTCCCAGGCTCTCACCATTTTTCTCACTGTTTTCCACTGGAAACGCTGAGTTTTCACATCCTGAGAAACAGTGTGTGCACTGATTAAAAGCAGAGGTCAGTAAACTATGGCCGCAGACTGAAGCCAGGCCGTATCAGGCTCATCCGCTTTCTGTGTGGTTTGTGATTTCAAAATGGCTTTCGCTTTTATAAAGGGTTGTAAAAGAAAGAAGAAGATGTGACAGTGACCACATATTCCCTGCAAAGACTGGGATAGTTACCATCTGCCCTTTGCAGAATTGGGCTTCCCTTGTGGCTCAGCTGGTAAAGAATCCATCTGCAATGCGGGAGACCTGGGTTTGATCCCTGGGTTGGGAAGACGCCCTGGAGAAGGGAAAGGCTACACACTCCAGTATTCTATTCTGGCCTGGAAAATTCCATGGACTGTATAGTCCATGGGGTCACAAAGAGTCGGACATGACTGAGCAACTTTTACTTCACTTTGCAGAAAGTTTTCCAACCCCTGGTTAAAAGCAAAGACCACAGACTCAAGACAGATATAATGAGGTTCAAACCCCCAGCCTTCCACAAACTAACTCAGTGAGTGAATTGATGGCATTTATATCATTTTTGTGCATCTCAGTTGTAGAACTAGGCTTGGTATCTATCTCACAGAGAATGAAGACACTAGCTGAGCACAGTGTTCATTGCATAAATGCTCTATAAACGGTAGTCAGCACTACCATTGGGAAGGATGGAAAAGTACATTTGAAATACGACAGGAAAATGACCTAGATTTTCTTCCAGAATTATGCCAATTGCAAATATTTTGGTTTGGATAAGCATCAGATACTCCTCCTCACAACTGCTTCAGGAATTAGAATTCCCAGAATTCAAAGGTGTTCCGTGGAGACAGGGATTCTGGGCCCACGAGAAGTCGGACAAAGGCTCTGATGATGAACACCTAAAACCAGGACTAGCTGCTCACCCAAACCACTACCTTACAGCCTTGTGCTATACCACACAGCATTATCAGGCCCACTGTGCACAAGACCTACTAAAACCAACATCATCCAAACTGCGTTTTAGCAGAAAAGCAGCAAAGAACGTGTACTGAGAAATCAGACCACCTTTAACAGGACAAAACTACTTTGGCCTACCATTTCGCCTCCTCAGCTTTTAGAAAAGATTGAACAGATAAATGAGTTCAAAAGCCCCCAAGGAGACCCTGACACTGCATTTGTTCATCCTTTGGAACACATATCTGAGCTGCTGAGTCAAAGTGGTGCTAAGAAGGTCGTGCTGATGATGTCAAGGTTAAACCTGGATCAGCCATTCAGCTTTGTGTGGTCAAAAATTCAGGTAGTGCTCCCAGCCAGTCGTCCTGTGAACATCCACACGGGTCACAGAAAGGAGCTGGGTTGGGGTGGGGACAGAGCCCAGAACATGCACGTCCACCCAGGGATGACAGCACAGATGACCGCGGGCTTTCTAGACTAGTGGCTGATTTTCCGAACAGCCTTTATTCACTTTTTTTAAAAAGGGGGTGTTAGAATGTTTGAGACATATTTTTGCAAGAAAAGACCCAACCAGTTTTCAACTGTGACTGGACAGCCAAGAGCCCCACAAAGCCAAGAATGGAAATGGGGAAACTGCTCAGTGTGGAAACTGATGGGAGCAAAATGAATGTAAACCGACACAGAGTCTTCCCTGTGCTCACTGATATTTTTTAAGAACCTAAAAAGTCAACATGATTCCATCCTGAGAAACTAAAGACTAGTTTCAAAAAGAGGATTATACTGTGTACACATTTTTCTTTATAAGGGTAGAAAGATGGCTAGAGGGGTTCTTATGGAAAAATTCCTGATTAGATGCTTGGAGACTGTTCTAGTCATGTTTCCACCTCTGGTAGTATGAGCTTTGACATATCATCAGGCTTTTCTATGTCTCAAAAATCTTTACCTGATAACAGTCACAAGGCTTCCTTACAGGGTTTTGTGAAACTCAGAGGAGTTATGCAGGAGATTCCTCTTTGAAAAATAAAAAAGACTATACAAATTCAAGATGTTATATCACTATCAGTGATTAAGGGAATAAAAGATCTAAAAGACAGAGGTAGATTCATTCATTCAACAAGTACACATTAACTACTAAGCATTGGGCACTAATAAACATTGGGGAGGTAGAATAAATACAAGGGACAGGCTCTCTGTGCTGCTGGATTGAGCATTCTAGAGGAGCAGACAGATATTTAAAAAAAAAATAACCACATAATTATAGTTTTAGTAAGTGCTTTGAAGGAAAAACATAGAGTGAAACAAAAGCATATAATAGGAGATGGAAACCTAAGACTCACGGTGGGGGCAGGAACGGCCAGCCTCAAGAAATTATAGTTTGGTTGAAGCCTGAGGATGAATAGCAGCAAGGAGATAGTGGAGCATTTTGAAGGTAGAAGGAATGTGATATGAGAAGCCCCCAGTGGAATAACTCCATGGAAAGTGAGGAGACCAATAAAAGGGTAGTGTATGAAGGAGGAAAGGAACTAGAGAAGAAACTAGAGAAGCAGGCAGAGTCCCTGTCATATACAGCTTTGAAGACGATATTATAGATCACAAATAGCCTAAGAGTAATGGAAAGTAAGAGTAACTGGAAAAGACCCCGATGCTGGGAAAGATTGAAGGCGGGAGGATAGGGGGACAACAGAGGATGAGACGGTTGGATGGCATCACTGACTCGGTGGACATGAGTTTGAGCAAACTCTGGGAGTTGGTGATGGACAGGGAGGCCTGGTGTGCTGCAGTCCACGGGGTCACAGAGAGTTGGACACGACTGAGCAACTGAACTGAACTGAATGGAAAGCTACCAAAGGGTTTTGGGCAGGAAGAGATGTGACCCAATTTGTATTCTAAAAAAAAGATTCATGTTGAACTTGTATCTCTAGTCATGACAGAGTAACTGGTACTAGACATGACCTCCCACTGAAAACCATCATAAAACTGGGAAAGTATTTGAAGAAACTGTCTTCAGGTATTGAATAACAAACAGGACTGAACTGTGACCTTTAAGAGAAATGAAACACATGAATCAAAAGTCATAAACATTTCACAACTGTCCAGCTTTCCTTCCTGGAGATACTTTCCTTTTTCTTTTTGTGGAGCCAAAGATAGAGCTGAAACAGAGTAGTAGTTGGGCTAAGTTGATAAAAGTCGAGATTAGAGTTCAGGATTGCTGGGGTGGCTGAAATTTTCATAGTAGAATCTCTGAGAAGAGGAGGCTATAGAGGGGGAGAGCCAGGCAGTCTGCATGTAGGTTCCCTGTAGGTCTTTAGTTGAGGGTTGGACTGCATAAGCGCAAGCAAGATTCCACAAGGCCCAGAAGGGATCTCCTCATGCAGGCCTGAGAGCTGAATGATGAAAACAGAGATCAGGCCGTGACGGGAAATACTGCAGTTCCAGCCCAATCAGGGTAATGAGGCCTCACTAAGCATCTCAGGCATTGAAGGTAAGCTTCGTAGAAGTAAGGACCATACCGTAGAGCAAGGAGAACTGTTTAAAACTAAAAACAGGCCCATCCTTACAAAGAATAGGACCAAGCTTGACAGAAACAAAAGTTATAGTACTGTAATTCCTTTCTAAACAAAATTCAATACACTTTAAAGAAAGATGATATTATTGAGACCTTTTAAAATATTCATCTCAATGACTAGCAGACAATAAATGATAACTAGACATGTGAAGAAACATGAAAATGTAACCAACAGACAAGAGAAAAAAAGATCCCTCAATAGAGAATAACTCTAACATAACTCAGACGTTGAAATTAGCTGACAAAGACTTTAAAACAGCTATTACAAATATGTTTAAGAACTTAAAGGAAAATACATCTTAATGAATGAGGAAACAAAAAACCTTAATAGAGAAATGGAAACTATAAAAAAGAACCTAATAGAAATTTTAGATCTGGGTGGCCTTAATATCAGATTGGAAATAGGATAAGAAAAGATAAATGAACTTTAAGACAGATAACATAAATTGTTCAATCTGAAGAACAGAGAGGAAAAAACGGAAACATAGAGAAAAAAAGAAAGAAAGAAAGAATCTCAGTGACCTGTGGGGTAATATCACGCCGTATAACCTATGTGTGATTGGAGTGCCAGGAAGAGAGGAGAACAGAAAAGAAGAAACACAAAATAATGGTTTAAAATGTCCTAGTCAGTTCAGTTGAGTCATTCAGTCGTGTCCGACTCTTTGTGACCCCATGGACAGCAGCATGCCAGACTTCCCTGTCCATCACCAACTCCCAAAGCTTGCTCAAACTCATGTCCATTGAGTCCATGATGCCATCCAACCATCTCATCCTCTATAATCCCCTTCTCCTCCTACCTTCAATCTTTCCCAACATCGGGGTCTTTTCCAGTGAGTCAGTTCTTCGCATCAGGTGGCCTAAGTATTGGAGTTTCAGCTTCAGTGTCAGTCCTTCCAATGAATATTCAGGACTGATTTCCTTTAGGATTGACTGGTTTGATCTCCTTGCAGTTCAAGGGAAAAATTAACTTATACAGCCTGGCAGCTCAGTAAACACCAAGTGGGATAAATATAGAAAACAACATTTAGGCACATCATATTCAAAGTGTGGATAACCACAGATAAAGAGGAAAATCTTAAAAGCAGCCAAATAAAAATAACATATTATATGTATTATATACAAGGAAACAGCAAATAATGGATAACTTCTTTTCCTAAACAACAGAGGTCAGAAGACAATGGAACCCAAGAAAAAGGGGGAAACGACTGTCAAACTAGATTCCTATGTCCCAGTAAAACTATATTTCAAAAGTGAAGGCAAAATAAATACATTTCAAGAGAAATGAAAACAGAGAATATGTTTCCACAGTCCTGCACTAGAAATGTTAATGGAAGTTTCAGATCAAAAGAAAAAATATCAAATGGAAACAGGTCTACAGTGAAGTCTCAACCACTGGACCATCAGAGAAGTCCCCATAAATGATTTTTAAAAAGAGCCAATTCATCAGGAAGCTACAGCTATCATAAATGAATATGCATCTAATAACAGAAATTAAAAATACATGAAATAAAACTGACAGTACCATGAGGAACTGTCAAACCCACAATCAGTTGTAGATTTTTAACTCCCTTTTCTTATTCATGAAACAATTAAACAAAATTCAGTAAGGATATAGATGATCTAAACAACATTATCAATCACTTCATTCTACACCCAATAACTATATAGAGTATACTTTCCTTTCAAATGAAAATAAAATGTTCACCAAGATAAACCATCTACTAAGTCAAAAACCAATTCTCAATACATTTCAAAAGGCAGAAATTTTATAGAGTATGTACTCTGACCCCACAGAATTAAATTAGAAAACAACAATAATAAGACATATGTAAAAGCCTCTAGACAGTTGAAAATTGGGCTTCCCTGGTGGCTCAGATGGTAAAGAATCTGCCTGCAATGCAGGAGACATGGGTTCTATCTTTGGGTCGGGAAGATCCCCTGGAGAAGGGAATGGCTACCACTCCAGTATTCTTGGCTGGAGAATTCCATGGACAAAAGAACCTGAAGAGCTACAGTCCACAGGGCTGCAAAGAGTCGACAGGATTAAGCAACTAACACTTTCACTTTCAGTTGGAAATTACAGCATATTTATAAATAGCCCAGGGGTCAAACAAGAAATCCTAAGGAAAATTAGAATCCTTTTAATTTAATGATAATAAAAAACAATATCAAAATTGTAAGACATGGCTAAAGCAGGGCTTACAGGGGAACACATGTTTAAATGCACATATTAAAAAAGGAAAAAGTTTCAAAATCAATAATGTTAGCTTTCATCTCAAGAAGCTAGGAAAAAATGAACAAATTAAAACCCAAAGTAGAAGAAAGAAAATAAAGAATGAAAAACAGTCTAATGAAAAATAGACAAACAAGAGGAAAAATAAATAAAACCAAAAGGTGGTTCTTTGAAAAGGTTAATAAAATTGATAAGCTTCTAGCAAGCATTCTTGAAAAAAATTGAAGGGACATCAGTACAGATCTTATGGACATTCAAAGAATATTATGGCCAATTTTATGCTAATAAACTTAACAATATAGATGACATGGACAAATTCCTTGAAAAATACAGTTCACCAAACCTGTCACAAGGTAATACAGAAAATATAAGTACTATATTTTAGAGAAATTGCATTCTTTATCAAAACTTTCTAACAGGAAACTGTAAGTCCAAATGGTTTCACTGGTGTATTCTACTGATCACTTAAGGAAGAAATAATTCAAATGCCATACAAATTCTTTAAGAAAAAGGAAGAAAGAGAGTTCTCAACTCAAATAACCTTGATACCCTAAACCCTTGCAAAAACCTTATGAGAAAAAAATTGCAGACTAATTTCCATCATGAAAGTAGACACATACACAAAAACTAGTAGTAGTTTGAATCTGGACCTAGTACAACTTATGTCAGTATTATAAGATTGGTTTACATTTGAAAATTGATCAATGTAAAAACCATATTAACAGCTTTAAAAGCAAAACCATATGATTATCTAAAGAGACACAGGGAAAAAAATCTGACAACATTTAAAACCCACTCATGGTCTAAAAAAAAATGAACAGGGAACAGAAATAAAAGGAAGTTCTTTGATTTAACAAATGGCATCAATGAAAAATTTATAGACATAATATTGAAGAAGATTGGGAACAAGAATGTCCATTCTTTCCATTCCTATTCAACACTACACTAACCAGTGCAACAAATAAGAAAAAATAAAAGCATAAAGAAAAGAGTAAAACTATAGAGAACATAATTGTTTATATTAAAAACCCTAAGAAAAACATAAAGGAACAATCAGCTGTTAACCAGGTAATTTAGCAATGTCATAGGACACAAGCTAATATACAACACTCAACTGTATTTCTGTACACTAGCAGCAAGCAACTGGTACATGAAATTTTAAAAATACTTTTAAATTTCACTTAGTACCAAAAACAAAACAAAATACATTGAGATAAATTCAAGGAGATATATAGAAGACATGTACACTGAAAGCTATAACACATTCCTGAGAAAAATTAAAGATCTTAACAAATAGAAAGATATAGCATGTTCATGGATTAGAAGCCTCAATAGTATATGGATTTCAATTCTCCCCAAGGTGACCTATGCATTCAACACTACATTTCTAATTATAATCACAGCTGGTCTTCTATAATTAATAAGCTGATTCTAAAATGTATATGGAGATGCAAAGGAACTAGAATAATATTTGAACAAGAAGAATAAAATTGGGGAATTCACACTACTTACTAAAATGCCACAGTAATTAAGCTAGTATGGTATTGGCAATGTAACAGAATAGTGAGTTTTAGTTTCCATGGAAGATAAATTGTTAGATAAAAAATTATGCCTATAAAATTTTAAAGAAAATCATTATACAGAGTGAAGTGAGCCAGAAAGAAAAACACCAATACAGTATACTAACGCAATATATATGGAATTTAGAAAGATGGTAACGATAACCCTGTATGCGAGATGGCAAAAGAGACACAGATGTATAGAACAGTTTTTTGGACTCTGTGGGAGAGGGAGAGGGTGGGATGATTTGGGAGAATGGCATTGAAACATGTATAATATCATATAAGAAACAAATCGCCAGTCCAGGTTCGATGCAGGATACAGGATGCTTGGGGCTGGTGCACTGGGATGACCCAGAGGGATGGTACGGGGAGGGAGGTAGGAGGGGGGTTCAGGATGGGGAGCACGTGTACACCTGTGGTGGATTCATGTTGATGTATGGCAAAACCAATACAATATTGTAAAGTAATTAACCTCCAATTAAAATAAATAAATTTAAATTAAAAAAAAAGAAAATCATTAATAGGTTACTTAAGTTCAAGAAGAAAATCTCTAATACAAGACATTTGAACAACTGGTACTATGTGCAATAAGTGCAACTCTAAATAGTACAAAGAAGGCACACTGATTAGAGATATCGATTATGAATATGATAATGATCATCACTGTTTCTATTCTCAATGCATGTGCATCTTATTTTACATTTGACTAAAATTTTACTTTGCAACTCCTTTGTGCTAATACTCTCACATGCATTTTAATTTTATTTTATGAAATAAATATTCTTTAAAAATGGACTATATTCAAGATCTGTACATTGAACTTGAGTTTTATTATAGCAGGAATCTTAGTATTTAGAGATGTCTTTAGAAAATGAAGAATCATCCTTCTCATATGAATAATCATATCATATATTGTTGATTTGGAAAGTTCATACTCTGTTAACTCTGTTTTTATAATTTTATGATTATGAGATTGCTGCTGATCATGATGAGAATAGTGATTACCTGTGTAGGAAGGAGGCTGATGTACTGAGCAGAGTACCAGGATGCGACTGTGTTATCACTAGAGAAGACTGGTAATTTCATAATGATGGAAGAGCTCAGAATCAGGATCCATGTTCCATTTGATTTGATTTAATTCTTTATTTTGTGTCTCTTTTTATGCCTTTGCTATAGGAAGTAAATACACCTAGAAGGAAATGGCCGGGGAAGGCAATGGCACCCCACCCCAGTACTCTTGCCTGGAAAATCCCATGGACGGAGAAGCCTGGTAGGCTCCAGTCCATGGGGTCGTGACGAGTCGGACATGACTGAGCGACTTCACTTTCACTTTTCACTTTAATGCATTGGAGAAGGAAATGGCAACCCACTCCAGTATTCTTGCTTGGAGAATCCCAGGGACGGGGGAGCCTGGTGGGGTGCCGTCTATGGGGTCGCACAGAGTTGGACATGACTGAAGCAACTTAGCAGCAGCAGCTCTCCACCAGGCTATGAGAACTTGAGGGTACAGACACTTATACAGCTTGATTTTGTATCTTCTATGCTCAGCACAGGACCTGACCTGTGGGAATGCAGAATAAAGAAGTTCTCCAGTGGGACAGAAAGAATTTTCAGAGACACTGAGATTTCAGCTGGTTCATAAAGGATGAGAGAACTCTCCTATATCATTCCTGGCAAAAGGGCCAGACTGAACAGAGGTAACAATTTCAGGATCCCACAGGTAGTTTAATTTGGAGGAGCAAGAGTTACAAATAAATAGAAGTTGAGACTGGAAAGGGAGATTAGGACCAAGAGTTCTGACATCAGTAGAATATGATTTAATGTGATTGGCTTATGTCTCTTCTTGTAGAAAACTAAGTGACTATACTTTCATAACTAAGAAAGGAGAGCATTTGCGAGCAATTTCCAGCTCAATTCCCAGAGTAAATGTGGTTTAGAAATAGGAAATAAGATAACTCTACTCAGTCACAGTGAAGCCAGGTTCCTTGTATATCAACCATGGCTGATAAATTTTATCAGAATCCATGAATAGGACAGCACATGTATACTTGAGTTGTAATAAATGTTGCCAGTGGCCACTGAGTGCTTGTAGACATGCATCTATCAGATCAGATCAGATCAGTCGCTCAGTCGTGTCCGACTCTTTGCGACCCCATGAACCGCAGCACGCCAGGCCTCCCTGTCCATCACCAGCTCCCGGAGGTCCCTCAGACTCGCATCCATCGAGTCAGTGATGCCATCCAGCCATCTCATCCTCTGTCGTCCCCTTCTCCTCCTGCCCTCAATCCCTCCCAGCATCAGAGTCTTCTCCAATGAGTCAACTCTTCGCATGAGGTGGCCAAAATACTGGAGTTTCAGCTTTAGCATCATTCCTTCCAAAGAAATTCCAGGATTGATCTCCTCCAGAATGTCAGCAAGGGCACCCAAGGCATTTTCAGTCTCAGTGTGGGGAGATGTTTGGCTTTTCCTGTGCTTTGGAACATTTCCAGAAGTCAGTCTCTTGATCTGTAGAGATACTACAGCAGATTAATTCATACCAATGCTGTTCAGTGGGGTCCTGATGGAATCACAGCAGCCCAAAAGGCCACAGTGCAATCTTTCTACAAGAGGGATGAAATAGGGGGAAATCTGCAAACAGTCCAGGAGTCTTCATTTCCACACATTTACTTAACCCAGAAATGACTCCAGCAGGAGTTCCTGGCTGCCTTTTCAAATCTGGGACTGGGGTTGAAAAGGATTAGAGAGCTAAGGCAGTATAGCAGACAAACTCTGCCACCCAGGTAATTACCCTCATCCTTCCTGTTTTCCTTTCCAAAGACCTCCTTTTGTCATTGAGGTCCGGTCTTAAAATTCCTTTACCTCTTGCCTCTGAGAGACGTTTGGCATGAGTGGATGTGTTTGCCCTTAGATTTGCTTCTCTTGGATGTGCTTACAATGACTTCCTGAAGGGTTGCTCTCTACCTCCTGTGTCCACTGCTACTTGGGCTCTCTGATGACAAGAGCTTTGCCTGTCTGGTTCATTGTCATATTCCCAGTAGCTGGTAGAGCCTGGGACATAATAGACGCTCCAAAAATTCATTGAGGAACTGGAAGAGTAGCCTATGTTATTACTGAGAGTCTCTTCCAAGTTCTCTCCAGCCATGGAATGAAACCAGTGAAGGCAGGCTTCTCTGTGTGCCCAACTGAAAGCTATGGATTAGGGAAAAGGACTCAGCCCCTCCTTTTCTCTTCCCATCCTTACAAATCTCTGTCCCAACAAGTTGTCTTCCCTTGCTCCCTTGTCTTCTCTGAGACTCAGGTATTCCCCTAGGCAGATCACTAAATTCCTCCCAGAGAAGAATGTCCCCTTGGTGAATCAGAGCCCTGTCCACACGGTGTGTGGCGGGAGGATCCACCCTGAATTAGAACAGCTGCCACTCATGGTGTTGGAGTCTGGGTATATGAGAGTTTATTGAAGAAGCTGCCATTCTTAGATAGTTTTAGAATGCAAAACTATCAGTTTCCTAGTATATTGAGAAGAAAATCTAAACCACTTCCTTACTATGGCCTGGGGGGTCAGCGGGGAGGGGGCTGTCTAGCTCTGTGCTGTAACCGTGGTCCTGCCACACTGGCCTGCCCTGACGCATTTCTTCTCCAGGCTCTTTCCCAATTCGGGGCCTTTGCATTTGATGCTTCCTCAGCCTGGATTGTTTTTCCCTCAATATCTGCCAGTGTAACTTCTACACCTTAAATGCTGCTTTCAAGGGGTTTTCTCAAAATAAAGTGTATCCATTATTTTCATCTTAGCACCTTTTTATTTTCTTTGTAACACTCTCACAAGTTGTAATCTGGGAAACCAGGCTTTCCCAGTGGGCTGATAATTTCTCAAGGGAAAAGGGTTTTGTTTTTAATTACCACCACACTCTCATCACTTCATGGCAGATAGATGGGGAAACAGTGGAAAGAGTGGCTGACTTTATTTTTCCGGGCTCCGAAATCACTGCAGATGGTGATTGCAGCCATGAAATTAAAAGATGCTTACTCCTTGGAAGGACAGTTATGACCAAACTAGATAGCATATTCAAAAGCAGAGACATTACTTTGCCAACAAAGGTCCGTCTAGTCAAGGCCATGGTTTTTCCAGTGGTCATGTATGGATGTGAGAGTTGGACTATAAAGAAAGCTGAGTGCCGAAGAATTGATGCTTTTGAACTGTGGTGTTAGAGAAGACTCGAGAGTCCCTTGGACTGCAAGGAGACCCATCCTAAAGGAGATCAGTCCTGGGTGTTCGTTGGAGGGACTGATGTTGAAGCTGAAACTCCAATACTTTGGCCACCTGATGTGGAGAAAGACCCTGATGCTGGGAAAGATTGAGGGCAGGAGGAGAAGGGGATGACAGAGGAGGAGAAGAGGATGACAGAGGATGAGATGGTTGGAGGGCATCACCAACTCAATGGACATGGGTTTGGGTGGACTCCGGGAGTAGGAGATGGACAGAGAGGCCTGGCGTGCTGCAGTTCATGGGGTCGCAAAGAGTCGGACACGACTAAGTGACTGTACTGAACTGAACTGAACACTCTCATCACCAAGCACAGCTATTGGCAATGATTCTTAATAATAAATATTTTTTAAATAAAGGAATAAATAGTCTATCTTATAACTTGTTTGTGAATCTAAAACATGATACAAGTGAACTTAGTTACCAAACAGAAAGAGACTCACAGACATAAAAAACAAACTCATGATTACCAAAAGGGAAAGGGAGCAGGGGAGGGATAAATTAGGAGTTTGAGATGAACAGATACCAACTACAATCTACAAAATAAATAAACAACAAGGTCCTACTGTATAGCACAGGAAACTATATTCAGTATCTTGTAATAAACTATAATAGAAGACAAACTGAAAAGTATATAAAAGTATGTATATAGAAAGTGTATATATGTGTATATATACAGCACAGGGAACTATATTAATATATTGCAATACACTATAATGGGAGAGAAACTGAAAAAGCATCTAAAAGTGTGTTATATATATATATATATATATATATATGTAAGTATATTATATAAGTGTATACATATACATGTAACTGAATCACTTTGCTGTACCGTAGAAACTAACACAACAAAGCAAATCAACTATACTTCAACGTTTTAAATTTCTTAATAAAGAAATAAAGAATCTATCCTGCCTGGCATCTTCCTTCCTTCTGCAGAAATGACCTCTGTAATACTCTGAAATAAAGAGCTCACTACATCTTGTGACAGTTTCAGTGTTAGGCTGCTCCAAGTGCTATAACGTTGTTTTTACATCAAGCATGATGCCCTTATTCTAAAGTCCACCAACAGGTTTTAACTTTACAATATGAGGACACATAGACTAAATAATCTCTTGCTCTTCTGTGGCCAGATTTTCAAGCACTAGATTTTCCAGCTGTCATGACAATCCACAAACATGGCATTCATCCTGTGGATGAGGACCTGTTCCTACTATAACAAGGAAATTTAGCTCAAGTAACAAACATGTATGTTACAATGGGGGGTAATCATTCTTAACAGATGAATATTTTGAGGATTGGCTTAATTTGAAAGCAGCATTTTGCAAACCATGTAATACAAAAGTAAACCACTCTTACTACTATTTGCTATCATAAATGATTTACAACATAGAATGAAAGACGTAATCATAGGAGCAATAATCCTAATAGGAAGAACATGAAAGGAGACAAGACAAATATAAAGAGGAGCCCCCTAAATAGTTATATATTGGGTAGTAATTCAGGAGTTCCAGAAAAACAGCTTTTTCTGCTTTATTGACTATGCCAAAGTCTTTGACTGTGTGGATCACAGAAAACTGTGGAAAATTCTGAAAGAGATGGGAATACCAGACCACCTGATCTGCTTCCTAAGAAATCTGTATGCAGATCAAGAAGCAACAGTTAGAACTGGACATGGAACAACAGACTGGTTCCAAATCAGGAAAGGAGTACATCAAGGCTGTATATTGTCACCCTGCTTATTTAACTTATATGCAGAGTACATCGTGAGAAACGCTGGGCTGGAGGAAGCACAAGCTGGAATCAAGATTGCTGGGAGAAATATCAATAACCTCAGATATGCAGGTGACACCACACTTATGGCAGAAAGTGAAGAAGAACTAAAGAGCCTCTTGATGAAAGTGAAAGTAGAGAGTGAAAAAGTTGGCTTAAAGCTCAACATTCAGAAAATGAAGATCATGGCATCCGGTCCCATCACTTCATGGCAAATAGATGGGGAAACAGTGGAAACAGTGACAGACTGTATTTTCTTCAGCTCCAAAATCACTGCAGATGGTGATTGCAGCCATGAAATTAAAAGACACTTGTTCCTTGGAAGAAATGCTATGACCAACCTAGAAAGCATATTATAAAGCAGAGACATTACTTTGCCAACAAAGGTACATCTAGTCAAAGCTATGGTTTTTCCAGTAGTCACGTATGGATGTGAGACTTGGACTATAAAGAAAGCTGAGCACTGAAGAATTGATGCTTGTGAACTGTGGTGTTGGAGAAGACTCTTGAGAGTCCCTTGGACTGCAAGGAGATCCAACAAGTCGGTCCTAAAGGAAATCATCCCTGAATATTCATTGGAAGGACTGATGCTGAAGCTGAAACTCCAATACTTTGGCCATCTGATACGAAGAACTGACTCATTGGAAAAGATCCTGATGCTGTTAAAGATTGAAGACGGGAGAAGAAGGGGATGACAGAGGATGAGAGGGTTGGATGGCATCACGGACTTGATGGACATGAGTTTGAGCAAGCTCTAGGAGTTGGTGATGGACAGGGAAGCCTGGCATGCTGCAGTCCATGGAGTCGCAAAGAGTCGGACAGGGTCGCAAAGAGTCGGACATGACAAAGCGAATGAACTGAGGTAGTAATTTACCTTTTCTGATTTGTTCCTGCACTGGTAAAAAGAATAATAAATATGTACCCCTCTGAGCTATAGAGATTTTGAGAAAGTGCATGTAGAGGTATTTTGAAAACTGAAATCCTATGAAAACATAAGATGACAGTGATGATGATGGCAGTGATGATTTGGGATAAATGTTAAAGTGTGTCCTGGATTTTGGTGGGTAATGCTAGACGGTGCAAGGGTGAAGTAGGACAGAGTCATTACAATGGAGTATGTAGCACTCACAGCCAAGACACAGAGGCTTAAAAGTACCCGGGGATCCTGAGCAAGAGAGTATGTATTGGAGATAGTGAAAGATACAAGCAAAACCACAGGGTGCTGGTGTCTGGAGGCCAGCTTGAGTTTTCTGCCATCAAAGAACTCTTTTCTAGTAGGGTGGAATCATGCTCCCTCCAACTCAGTCCTCAAACAATACTTTGGACATTTTTTTCTTTCACTATTTAAGTTGGCATTAGCCCAGAGAGAAACCTGAGTCATAAGGACTAGTCAGTAATCCACCATAGTGGTCCAGATGAAATGAAGTGAAAGCCTCATTGGAAGTATTAGGAATGGAGGGAAAGATAACAAGAAGCAGCAAATTTTGTAGGACAATCCCGGGGATTAGCCCACTCACTAGATTCGAGAAGCAACTGGAGATGATAGATGCCATAATGAGTTCAGAGAAAGTAGTGGTACCATGGACAGAAGCAGGGGCACAGGAGGGGTAGGGTGGCAGTGGAGACGGAGGAGAGAGTGGCCTAAGATAATCCCCAGCTGTTGAGGAGAGTGGCGGTGTGGATGAAGATGCCATGTGCAGTGCAGACAGAAAAAACACCAAAAAAAGAACATTGGGAAAAGATAATCAGTTCAGCTTCAGATAGGCTGAAAATGAAATATCTGTGAGACATCAAGACAGGAAGTTGGAGAAGAATCTAAAGATCAGTGGGAGGTCTGGGCTGAGGATAGGAAATTGTGAACCACTGGCACGCAGGTGATCACTGAAATTACAGGAGTAATGAGATTATTCACAGATAGCTTGTAGACCTAAGAAGGAAAATGGGTGGGGGCAGAGGAGCCTGAAAATGATACTGAGAAGGGACAGTTGGAGAGGTGGGAGAAAACCAGGGTCCAAGTGAGTTGAGAGTTTCAAGAAGAGAGTGGCCCCAATGAGAAATGCTGCAGACAGCATGCAAACCATGTTAACAACATGAAAATACATGTGTGCATGAAAGGAAAACTGCAAAAACATTTTGTTTCAGTGTGAGGCAATGTGTGATGGTGATGTTTTAAAATGAAGATTTGGAAAAAAAATTTTAATGAATATTTGAGATGTCTTTAATGTTAACAAAAAGAAGACTGTTTGTTTTCTTGATTTGGAAGTTCCCTTAGTGGTTTCATGTTAGAGCATGAGGGCAGTAGTCTGTCTACAAGGGTTTGATGAAGTGGAAGGGGTGACTATTAAAAAATTCCATGAAGAAATCTGAAGGGAAAGGGAAAGACCAAATAATCGTCTGAGGAGTGTATTTGTCTGTTGGTTTGGTTTGGCTTTATTAAGAGAGACCTAGGCCTGCTTGTAGAAAGGTGCTGAGAATGGGGAGAGAGGGAAGCACCAGAGTTGAAAAGACTGAGACCAGCAGCTGGGTTGGGATGGTGGAGCACAAACGCTGAAGTTGCCAGAGAAGGTTGGGTCAAGAGTGCACCTGAAACCTTGACTCCCACTGCTACTGTGGACTTGGCTGCTCTGTGGCTGCAATCTCAGCCTAATAAAACCTATAAAGAATGGAACTGTACACACTGCTGTATTTAAAACTAATACCAACAAGGACCGACCTAGCACAGGGAACTCTGTAATAACCTCAATGGGAAAAGAATTAGAAACAGAATAGATACTTGCATATGTATAATTCAATCACTTTGGTATATACCCGAAACTAACACAAACATCATTAATCAACAACACTCCAGTATAAAATAAAAACTAAAAGAAATAAAGAATGGAACTGTACAAAGGCATACTGACCATCTCTGTGGATCCATGGCTGTCCAGTACACTTATAGCCTTGTTGTACCCCAATTATCCTGTGACAGTGACCTCTCCCAATCCCAGACAGTCCATTGCCTACCCCCAGAAGGTCATCTATGTTCTATAGAATGCTTAAGTGTACTATTTCCCACACGTTATTTGGGTGTGGTTTCCCCCAAATCACTCCACCCTTGGCATAGAAAAGCACCATGTGAAAACCAAACTGGCTAATTTATGATTCTTGACTGTCACATGCATTTTGAAGCATTTGTTTACATAATTTTTTTACATTGAACATAAAATTTCTACATACAACGTTAAATACATACACCCTACTTTAAACTTGATGTATTTTATTTGCTTTAGGTTTACACAGGGGCAGACTTTAAAAGAATCTGCTTCCCAAACCTGCATGCATCATAAACAATAACTTGTTTTTGTAGATGTGAAGAGGTGGCAAGAATACACAGAAGAATTATACAAAAAAGATCTTCATGACCCAGATAACCACGATGCTGTGATCACTCACTTGGAGCCAGATATCCTGGAATGCAAAGTCAAGCAGGCTTTAGAAGTATCACTATGAACAAAGCTAGTGGAGGTGAGAGAATTCCAGTTGAATTTCAAATAAAATTTCAGTTTATTTCAAATCCTAAAAGATGATGCTGTCAAAGTGCTGTGTTCAATATGCCAGCAAATTTGGAAAACTCAGCAGAGGTCACAGGACCGGAAAAGGTCAATTTTCATTCCAATCCCAAAGAAAGGCAACATCAAAGAATGTTCAAATCACTACACAGTTGCACTCATCTCACACACTAGCAAAGTAATGCTCCAAATTCTCTAAGCAAGACTTCAACGGTATATGAACTGTGAACTTCCAGATGTTCAAGCTGGATTTAGAAAAGGCACAGAAACCAGAGATCAAATTGCCAACATCCACTGGATCACTGAAAAAGCAAGAGAGTTCCAGAAAAACATCTACTTCTCCTTTATTGACTATACCAAAGCCTTTGACTGTGTGGATCACAACAAACTGTGGAAAATTCTGAAAGAGATGGGAATACCAGACCACCTGACCTGCCTCCTGAGCAATCTGTATGCAGGTCTAGAAGCAACAGTTAGAACTGGACGTGAACAACAGACTGGTTCTAAGTCAGGAAAGGAGTACATTAAGGCTGTATATTGTCACCCTGCTTATTTAACTTATATGCAGAGTACATCATCCGAAATGCTGGGCTGGAGAAAGCACAAGCTGGAATCAAGATTGCTGGGAGAAATATCAATAACCTTAGATATACAGGTGACACCACACTTATCAGATCAGATCAGATCAGTCGCTCAGTCGTGTCCGACTCTTTACGACCCCATGAACTGCCGCACGCCAGGCCTCCCTGTCCATCACCAACTCCCAGAGGTCACTCAGACTCACATCCATCGAGTCAGTGATGCCATCCAGCCATCTCATCCTCTGTCATCCCCTTCTCCTCCTGCCCCCAATCCCTCCCAGCATCAGAGTCTTCTCCAATGGTAGAAAGCAAAGAATAACTAAAGAGCCTTGATGAAAGTGAAAGAGGAGAGTGAAAAAGTTGGCTTAAAACTCAACGTTCAGAAAACAAAGAGCATGGCATCCAGTCGCATCACTTCATGGCAAATAGATGGGCAAACAATGGAAACAGTGTCATACTTTATTTTGGGGGGCTCCAAAATCACTGCAGATGGTGACTGCAGCCATGAAATTAAAAGACGCTTACTCCTTGGAAGAAAAGTTATGACCAATCTAGACAGCATATTAAGAAGCAGAGACATTACTTTGCCAACAAAGGTTTAAAAGCTATGTCAAAGGTTTAAAATCTAGTCAAAGCTATGGTTTTTTCCAGTAGTCATGTATGGATGTGAGACTTGGACTGTAAAGAAAGCTGAGCGCCAAAGAATTGATGCTTTTGAATTGTGGTGTTGGAGAAGACTCTTGAGAGTCCCTTGGACTGCAAGGAGATTCAACCAGTCAATCCTCAAGGAAATCAGTCTTGAATATTCATTGAAAGGACTGATGCTAAAGCTGAAACTTCAATATTTTGACCACCTGATGCAAATAACTGACTCACTGGGAAAAGACCCTGGTGCTGGGAAAGATTGAAGGCAGGAGAAGGGGACGACAGAACATGAGATGGCTTGATGGCATCACCGACTCGATGGATATGAGTTTAAGTAAGCTCCAGGAGTTGGTAATGGACAGGGAGGCCTGGCATGCTGCAGTCCATGGGGTCGCAAAGAGTTAGACAGGACTGAACTGAACAGAGTGACTGAACTGAACTGATGATTCAACACATTAAGTAATCAGTCTAAGAAAACTTAGAGTGTTCATTGTGTTTACAAATAAAATAGATGAATAAATAAAATGTGCTAATGTATCTGATAACTAAAAAAAAAAAGAGAAGAGAAAGAAGAGAGTCTCCTTGGCAAGCAGGAGGTGCACCTCTTCCCTCAGACATAGGATGCAGAAAGAGTTCTAAGGTGAGGCAAGAATTAAAGAGTGTTTTCATCATGGTTTCAGAGTAAATCATCCATTGAGGGTGAGGCAGGTGGGTGGGTTTGGAGACTTGGGAAAGATGAGAAAGGTTCAGACTGGTCATTGAGGGAATGGGACAGGCAGCCAACAAGAAAGAAATGAAAGGCTGGCTACAGATCCGTGGTGGTCTGGACAGGACTAGGGAGCAGAATTTGCATGGAGACCATCAGTGGGTTTCACAACTTCCTGCCATCTCTTAGCCTGGAAGCAGGAATGAAGGCAACAGGCAGTGCACAACTCAAGGCTGGGGGTTTCTGGCTCTTACAATTTGTTCTCCTGTGGCTCCCAGATGCCTCTCCAGCCTGATTGTATTCGTTTCCTAGGGTTGGCATAAGAAAGTACCACACAGGGTGGCTTGAAGCAACAGAAATGTACTGCCCCACAATTCTAGAGGCTACAAGTTTGAAATAAAGTTACTGGCCGGGCCATGTTCTTTCTGATGCTTCCTGCCTCTGATGGCTCTAGGGAAGGATACTTCCTTGACCCTTCTCAGTTTCTGGTGGTTGCCAGCAATCCTTGATCTTCCCTAGAAGATCACTCCAATGATCACATCCAGTGATGCTGAGGCAGCATCACTCCAATCTCAGGCTCATTCGTCACATAAACTGCCTGTGTATCTGGGTCTCTTCTTCTTTTCTACTAGAGATATACCTCATACTGGATTTATGAGGTATGCCCACCCCACTCCAGTACGATCTCGTCTTAACTTATTACATCGGTCAAGACTCTATTTCTAAATAAGGTTTCATTGACAGACAGACATGAAATTTTGGGGAACACATGATTCAGCCAAGTACAGCGGTCTTTGCGCCCAGTAGGGCGCAAGCGTGGGGATGGTCTTGAAAGAGACTACTAGAATTGAACTTTTAATGCCATGCTTGGTCTGGCTGATGCATGGAGACGAAGGCCTACAGCATTTACTGACTGCAATAGCACTAAGAACTCTTCCTATTTTATATTCCTTTATTTATAAAGTCATTTGTATTCCAGAAAGGGCAGTTATTTAGCCATTCTTACCTCAGTGTTAATCCCTTAAGACAGAGAAAATGATCCTGCTAAAGGGAAAGGGAGATTAAAAATGAGATGAATTACAAAATTGTTAGCACTATAACCACAGCTAAATCAACATGCACAGAAAGAGCCAGGATTGCTTAAAATTGGTTCAGAAATCCGCTCCTGTGCTAAAGCAATGCTAAAGCATTCCATTAGGTCATTTGTCTACCTTGTTCAGATATAGCAAGTTCAAGGTCAAAATCAGAATTCAGCAGCCTAACCTGACTAGGACTTCCCTGGTGGCTCAGATGGTAAAGAATCTACCTGCAATGCAGGAGACCTGGATTGAATCCCTGGGTTGGGAAGATCCTCTTGAGAAGGGAATGGCAACCCACTCCAATATTCTTGCCTGGAGAACTCCATGGACAGAGGACACTGGTGAGCTACAGTCCATGGAATCGCAAAGAGTCAGACACGACTGAGCAACACACACACACACACAACCTTGACTGTAGCACAGGAAGCTTTTTTTTTTTTCCTGAAATTGCTAGGTGTTGGTGGAAATTTCTTCTCTGAAGATTTGATACTAAGCTTTATGAACTCCTAACACTGGAATAACTTAAATTATGCTCTTCTTAGATGGTGTTCAGAACTCAGAGAAGCCTTTTACCTTCTTCTGAAGAAAGCTTATAAAATAAAGCCCTGGGTCCTTGAATGCTTAGGACAGGCAAGGCTGTATCAACAAAGGTAAGTGAGAAGTCGTGGTTGGAGGAAAAAATTTAAGCAGGAAGAACCTAACCCTTCATGGATCATGTGACATCTCACAGCTCTGGGGCTTTAGTGCTGGTGACGTCTGCGGATCATCTAGGATTTTAGAGTTGGAAGGGCTGTGAGAATCATTTCAGTTCAGCCTTCTCATTTTGCAGGTGAAGCAACTGATAGTAACCAGCTCAAGGGCACATTAAGGGCTTTTAACTGAGCTGAGGGTGGACTCAGGTCTCTTGAGTCTCATCCCAGTCATCCCTCCACTACATGCAACAGCATTCAAAAGAAAACTGTAGGTGCAGAAAAGGGAATCCCACCCCCACATACATCTGCTATGATTTAATCTGCATGCTCCATTCCCCTCCGCCCTTAAAATTCAGGTTCAGAAATGCAAAGACTAAAATCTGGGGAGAGGTATTGGCTTAGAAAACCATTCTGTAAACATCTCTTCTCTCCCTGACCCCGACCCTACCATCCTTTGGCAATTTCATTAAAAATAGCTTTGACTTGAAACTGGCCTGGAGATCACCGTCGACTCTGCAATTATATAAGCATTCAATGGAATGCATTATCATACCAAGCAAAACCCCCATGACTACAATGGAGCTGTGCTGCCAGAGAGCTCCAAGACTTTAAGGTAGACAAGACAGAGCACCTGTTCTTTCCACAATTCTCAGGCACATTGGTAAGTCCATGGTTGACAGAGCCTGGAAGGTAAAAGAAAGCCATGATGTGTCTTCATCTGTGGCTCTCAAAATAAGTAATTTCCACTAAGTCTTCCTCCCACAAAAGGGACGTTCCAGTCATGCTTACTGGCAGGGCTGGTTCCTTCCCATTTCAGAAAGAAAGCTGCCACTTCCATGTAAGATCCACAGGGGCACCAGGTAAACTTCCATCTTTAAAAGTCAATCCATGAGGAAGTAAATGCCCTGGGTTAGATTCTCCTTCAGAGAAGGCAATGACACCCCACTCCAATACTCTCGCCTGGAAAATCCCATGGATGGAGGAGCCTGGTGGGCCGAAGTCCATGGGGTTGTGAAGAGTCGGACATGACTGAGCGACTTCACTTTCACTTTTCACTTTCATGCACTGGAGAAGGAAATGGCCACCCACTCCAGTGTTCTTGCCTGAAGAATCCCAGGCACAGGGGAGCCTGGCGGGCTGCCGTCTATGGGGTTGCACAGAGTTGGACATGACTGAAATGACTCAGCAGCAGCAGCAGCAGATTCTCCTTATGGGATTCTTAGCAATGGTACCACCGTACCACAAGCATATCAATAGATAAACTTCATTTGAGCAGGATCGCCCGCAAAATCTAAGGATGATTCTCATCTTCTTCAACATGAATAAGCCAGTTTAGTTTGGTGACTTTTCCTTAACAGCAAATTGAGTTGTCTCATCACATAGCTTCAGATACATAGCTTGATTTAAAATAAAATATAAGCAGGGATTTCCCTGGCTGTCTAGTGTTAAGACACCACCTTTCAATGTACGGGGGCAGGTTCAACCCCTGGTCAGGGAACTAAGGTCCCCCACATGGTGTGGAGGTATGGCCAAAAATAAAAAAAAATTTTTTTTAATAAAATAGTGACCTCTGTTTTCCAGGGGGTTCCTGCCAGCAGCCCCTGGCCTATTTTGGGGATGGATTCTCATCCTAGCTCTAATGGATGCCCAGGTGTGCCACCCAGATTCCCCTTTAGGACAGAAGCGTTCTTCCTCTAGCTGCTGAGGGTGTTGGTGGCTAAGTCCCCACTAGAGTATCCTGTGTACAGAGAGCTGATTCGTTTAAGACCACATCCCTCTTGGGCAGGATGGGGAGCCTGCATCCAGTGACTGGTCTGACCCCTTGCCCCAATTCAGGATATCTCTGTAGGGCCCTCTGCTCTCCAGAGTTCCATGTGGACCAAGACCCCGAGGTCTTTGTGTAACTAGCCTCACAGCTCAGTTTCTCCTCTGCCCAGTGATGCTCCCTTCCCTTCCTCCACAGGTACACAACCTTAGAGGTGTCCACATTCAACTTCCTTCATGCAGATCTCCATCTCAGAGTCTGACTTCTGGGGAAACCAACCTGTTACACCAATGCTTAGGTTGTTCTTTACACAAAGACTAGGCCTCCTGTAGATATGCATTGATCATTTTTTTAAAGTTTCCCTTATTTCCTGATTCTTTGACCTCTGGGGCTTTGCTGATCCTGCCCCTCCTTGAGCTAGCCAATTTCTAGAGATAGTAGAGGTCTCATCGGCAAGTGAGCCTTTTGTATACAAGACAAGCAACCCAAAGCCCATTCCTTCAACCACTTCCGTTATCGGGGCCTTACACTCTAGGTCACTTTCCACCTGCTATAAGCACCCCAAGACTAGATGTCAGACTGCTAGAGACAGTCCCTATACCTGGCGTGCATGCCTGGGCAGTCACTACATTGTGTCCGGCTCTTTGTGACCACCATAGACTGTAGCCTGCCAGGCTCCGCTGTCCATGGGACTTTCCAGGCAAGAATATTGGCATGGGTTGCCATTTCCTTCTCCAGCAGATCTTCCCAACCCAGGGACTGAATCTTGTGTCTCTTGCCCCTCCTGCATTGGCAGGCAGATTCTATACCACTGAGCCATCTGGGAAGCCCTATACCTTAGAGTCCACCAAAAATATTCAAACTAGCTAATCCTAAGCCTGCTTACTCTGCTTTTCCAATTATTTCCTACAGGAACCACAATAAATGAACACTCTTGCCCACGTTTTCCTCTGGCAACAAATTCTGGTGCTTCTCCATGTAGTCCTGCGTGATATGCCAGGCCTCCTCTCTCTGCAGATCTGTGAATATAAAAACTTACTCCTCCATAAAGTCACTTCCATGTCTGTGTGTCTTACCACACCTGATTAAAATAAATCTTGGGTATATTTTAAAACAAGGTATTAGAGAGACACTTCTCCAAGCCAACAAAGTGTCTGAATCCCTTTAAGATCCAGGAGCCATGGGAAGACATTGGCATTAGTCATTCCCAAGCAAGCTGCCTGATGCTCTCGAGGCCAGGCTACAACAGGCAGATTCCAAATGCTTCATGCACCCTACTCCCTTTCCACTCACACTCTGACTTCTCACATTCTTTTCTCATTCTGGAACAAATATGGACAGGAAACACTTACTCTAGCAGAAGCTACCCAAAAAACTCTAGGGTCTTCTGAAGCTACTCTAGAATCTACTCTGCCTAGAACTTGGTCTTCTCAGCTCTGACCACCAGTAATTTCTAGGCTCAACTCTTTACTTGAGTTTGTTTATTTCTACGCTTCCTGGTTTCTTGAGGGATCATCCTTCTCCTAGAAGCAAAATTCAGTCTGTAGAAGGGATGCCTATGCTCCTGCACACATACATCCCCATATAAAAATATAAACCCTGTTAGGTCATCTCTTTGTTCCTTAATGAACTGTCCAACATGTCACAAAAGAGCTTTCAGAAGAAATTGTAAGAGGCCTTTGAAGCTTCTCCTACCTCCAAGTTTAGGAATCTCAAGATGCTCAGGACGCTGCGGGTGGGAGCATCAGGAAGATGGAGGTAGAAAGGACACATCGAGGTGCATACAAACACACCCACAAATGTAAAATTGGTCTCCTCTGATCCTCTGAACACAGTGAAATATAGCTTTGCTCTACACAGCCATTCAAAGACTGTCCTTTCCTTAAATATTTGGACCTGGAATGAGTTTGGAACTTTACTGTCATAAGAAGTCTCTAATGAGAAGTCACGCTGAATAATTCATCCATCTGAGCACTTCAAGAGCATGTCAATGCAAGGATCTTACACGACCCTGCTCATTAAAGTCCTACGGCTTCACAATTGTATTTAAGTGCAAGTATTTTTCTGTTGTTGTTGGGAATGATTTGTGTCCAGGTGACATTCTTTAATTTCAGGAAATCAGCATTTTGGGTACAGAAGTAGTGTTTTCCCCTCATTCTAGTGACAACATTAGTCATCACAGAGCACCAAGCTAAGCTCCCTGTCTTATACACAGCATGTTCCCACTAGCTATCTATTCTCCACATGATAGTGTATATGCTGCTGGTGCTGCTGCTAAGTCGCTTCAGTCGTGTCCGGCTCTGTGCGACCCCATAGGCGGCAGCCCACCAGGCTCCCCTGTGCCTGGGATTCTCCAGGCAAGAACACTGGAGTGGGTTGCCATTTCCTTCTCCAATGCATGAAAGTAAAAAGGGAAAGTGAAGTTGCTCAGTCGTGTTCGACTCTTAGTGACCCCATGGACTGCAGCCCACCAGGCTCCTCCGTCCATGGGATTTTCCAGGCAAGAGGACTGGAGTGGGGTGCCATTGCCTTCTCCAGCTAGTGTATATATGTGAATCCTAATCTCCCAATTTGTCCTCCTCCACATTCCAGTTAGAAGAGCACTGGATAAAAGATCCTATTTCCAAGGATACCCCTGAATTACTCTGAAGCTTTGGGTGGAAAAGCATTCCTTTCTCGGTATATTAATTTTTTATCAGAGAAAGGAGACTAATTTGACATGCTTTCCCTTATATGGACACTGTAAGCCTTCATGTTTCCATAGGGAATTAGGAAAGTTTTGGAAAGGCCTTGCTATAGTCAAGCAGCTATAGGGATCCTATTGTAATGGGATGAATTATGCTCCTTCTCAAAATTCATATGTTGAAACCCTAACTCCAAACAAGATGGAATTAGGAGGTGAGAGGAGAAGGCAATGGCACCCCACTCCAGTACTCTTGCCTGGAAAATCCCATGGACGAAGGAGCCTGGTGGGCTGCAGTCCATGGGGTCGCTAAGAGTCGGACACGACTGAGCGACTTCACTTTCACTTTTTCACTTTCATGCACTGGAGAAGGAAATGGCAACCCACTCCAGTGTTCTTGCCTGGAGAATCCCAGGGGCAGGAGAGCCTGGTGGGCTGACGTCTATGGGGTCACGCAGAGTCGGATACGACTGAAGTGACTTAGCAGCAGCAGCAGCAGGAGGTGAGAGGTTGGTAATCGGGTTTATATAAGGTGATGAGGGTGGAGCCCCCATGATGGGATTGGTGCCCTCATAAGGACAGAGACACAGATGCAGAGAACAGACCTGTGGAGATGGGGTGGGGAGGTGGGACAAACTGGGAGATTGGGATTGACATATATATACTATCATGTGGAAAACGGATAGCTAGTGGGAACTTGCTGTATAACACAGGGAGCTCAGCTTGGTGCTCTGTGGTGACCTAGATGAGTGGGATGGAGGGTGGAAGGGAGGTCCAAGGAGGGGATGTATGTATACATATAGCTGATTCACTTCGTTGTACAACAAAAACTCACACCACATTGTAAGGCAATTATATTCCGAGAAAGAAAAAAGGAAAGAAGGAAACACTAGAGCTTTTTCTCTCCGCCAAGTGAGGGTATAATGATAAGGTAGCTGTCTACAACTTAAGAAATAGACCCTCTCCCGATACTACAACAGTTAGCATTTTGATCTTGGACTTTCCAGCCTCCAGAAATGAGAGAAATAAATGTCTGTTATTTATACACTAAGTCTATGGTATTTTGCTATTAGCAGCCAAGCTAAGACACACACATCTTATCTGTTCACGCCAAGAATCATATAATGTCCCAGCTGGCAGGCTAGCTCAGATCTCACCCAGCATATCACTGTCACTTTAGAGAGAATGAATCCAAGGTGCAGAAGGGAAAAAGTAAAATGCTGAAGCCCATACAGACTACTTAGTGGCTGATGTAGTCTCTCAGCTCAGAGCCTCAAAAGACTGTAATGAAGCAGCTATGATGCTGGGTTCTGGAGTTAGACTTGATTTTTGGATTTGCCACCAACTACTTATGTAACCTTGTATTAAGGTTGTGTGACATCTCTACGGGCAGTTTTTTTCATCTGTACACTGAAGATGATAATAACCTTGTAGGGATGCTGTGAGGATTAAATGAAATAATACCTAGGATGTCTCCTGGCCAATAATTAGTGTTGCCTGAATTAGTGGTCCCCAACCTTTTTGGCACCAGGGACCAGTCTCATGGAAGACAATTTATCCACCCCAGATTGTGGGTGGAGGGGATGGTTTCAGGATGATTCAAGCACATTACATCTAATGTGCACTTTATCTCTATTATTATTACATCAGCTCCACCTCAGATCATCAGGCTTTAGATCCTGGAGGTTTAGGACCCCTGGAGGTTTGGGACCCCTGGCCTAAATGCTAGCTCCTTGTGGTAGAGACCAAAACAGATCTGGGCTCCCCTTCCACAGTGTAGACTTAAGCTGTCACTGCGACCCAGCTCACCAGTCAGGGGTACATCTCTCAACCCCCTATGCATCTAAGTAGGGTCACATGACTGAGTGCACACACCAGAGAAGTGCAAGTGATGTGTGCCACCACTGGACCAAGGTGATTCAGTAACAGGCACAAAATTTACCATCCTCTGTTGTTTCCTTTTAACAATTTTATCGATTTATTTATGGCTATGCTGGTTCTTCATTGCTGCATGGGCTTTTCTCTAGTTGCAGCAAGCAGAGGGCTACTCTTAGTTGCTGTATGCAGGCTTGGTGCAGCGGCTTCTCTTATTGTGAAGCAAGGGCTCTAGGCTGCATGGGCTTCAGTAGTTGTGGCATGTGGACTCAGCAGTTATAGTACCTGGGCTCTAGAGCACGGGCTCAATAGTTGTGGTGCGTGGGAGTAGCTGCTCTGTGGCACGTGGGGCCTTCCCAGACCAGGGATCAAACCCCTGTCTCCTGCATTGGCAGGCAGATTCTTTACCACTTAGCCACCAGGGAAGCCCTGCCCTCCTTTGTTGATCGGAGTTGGCCAGAGCAACGCTGCAGCCCTCAAATGGTGGAGCTGCAAGATGCAAGCAGCCTGCAAGCCCAAGTAATGGCTTGGAGAACTGCCTGCCCAGGACATTAGACTTTGCATGAGTAAGAAGTAAACTTGCATTGTGGAAGCCAATGACATCTGGGGGTTGTTATGAGAGCTTGCATGAATCACCCGGACTAATACGCTTTTGCTGTTATTACTCAAGTAGGACATATATTGAGAAAATAAAAGGGAAAATTGGAGTGTTTAACTGGCATCACTTTTAGCTACAGCTTCTGGGTTTGAAGGTGGGAAAGGTTAGGTATTCGCAGCATCCTTACTTAAACTAATTCTCACACTCAAAAGCCTACGTTCTCCTGCTATTAAAAAGCAGAGGGCACAGAGGCAGAGCCCAGGATAGTTCTGTCCTCCCTGGTGGCTGACATAGCTTTCCTGATGAATGATAAGAGGATTCTAAACGATTTCAGCCCTGGCCTGACGCTCCTATAAAATCCCTTGCAAGAATGGTGAAAGAATTGGAAATGCTGTCGGAAGGGTGGTGGTGCAAGTGTTGAGACAGCTCAGGCCTGGTCTTCCCTCTGCTTTTGACTTGCTGCGTAACCTTGGTCAAGTCACATAATGTCCTGAGCCTTAACTTCCTCATCTATAAAATGAAGGACTGACAGAGCTCAAAGGATCCTCTCAGCCCTAATGATTTGTTTTTGTTTTTCCTCACAAGTTCTTCTACTCGACAGACATTTATCGAGCACTGTGAAGATTTTTAAGATATGGTCTCTGGCCTCAAGGGGATCAGTCTAGAGGGGATTTGCCTGTCCTGGACTCAGACACGTTGGAGGCAGACTGTGTACAGTGTTCTCTTCCTACATGGCCAATTATAGGCCTCATATACCTCGATGTATATAGGACAAATGGCACCCCACCCCAGTACTTTTGCCTGGAAAATCCCATGGACGGAGGAGCCTGGTAGGCTCCAGTCCCTGGGGTCGCTAAGAGTCGGACATGACTGAGCGACTTCACTTTGACTTTTCACTTTCATGCATTGGAGAAGGAAATGGCAACCCACTCCAGTGTTCTTGCCTGGAGAATCCCAGGGACAGGGGAGCCTGGTGAGCTTCCGTCTATGGGGTCGCACAGAGTCGGACACAACTGAAGCAACTTAGCAGCAGCAGCAGCATATAGGACAAAGCAGAAAAGGACTACTTTACAAGGCAAATATCCTAAGAAAGGTGTTCATTCTGGAACAGTTTAGAGTATGCAACATGGTAACAATTCAGAAATGTCTTTTCCCCCAGCAACTCAAAGCACTGCATTTTAAACCCAAAAGGAGCCTATTATTTCATATGCCCTCATTTTACTAGTGAAACGAAGGTCCAGAGAGATCAGATAGCTCATCCAAGGTCACTTACCTGAAGATAAGGTCAGATTCGGGCCCTCTATGCCAGTCATCTTGAGTCATGGCCTTGGAAAAGAAGGGAAATTTGAAAAAGCATCCCATTCTATGCCCCCAAAGAGGGGCCAGGTTAGTGTTTTCCACTGCATCACCACCTACATTTCTTGCTTTGAAACTTCTAGATTTTTTTAGAGGATGCTTTTGAAGTAGCTGGAGCCTCTTCATGACACCCCTGCAGATTCTGATGAGTGTTGCTCTAAGCAGGTTTAAATCTATAGCTGTAACATGCAATTAAAAGATGCCTGCTCCTTGGGAAAAAAAAACTATGACAAACCTAGACAACATATTAAAAAGCAGAGGCATTACTTTGCCGACAAAGGTCCATATAGTCAAAGCTACGGTTATTCCAGTAGTCACATATGGATGTAAGAGTTGGAAAACCAAGAAGGTTAAGTGCTGAAGAACTGAAGCTTTCAAATTGTGGTGCTGGAGAAGACTCCTGAGAGTCCCTTGAACTGCAAGGAAATCAAACCAGTCCATCCTCAAGGAAATCAGTCCTGCATATTCATTGGAAGGACTGATGCTGAAGCTGAAACTTCAATACTTTGGCCACCTTCTTCGAAGAACTGACTCCTTGGAAAAGACCCTGATGCTGGGAAAGATTGAGGGCAGGAGGAGAAGGGGACAACAGAGGATGAGACAGCTGGATGGCATCACCAACTCAATGGATGTGAGTTTGAGCAAACTTGGGAAGATAGTGAGGGAAAAAAAATCTAAGATAAAAGTGACATGGAAGCCTGGCTTGCTGCAGTCCATAGGGTCACAAAGAGTCGGAAACGACTGAGTGACTAAACAACAACAGCAACATGCAGTTACTGAGAAACTTCTAGACTAGTTGCCTCCTTAAGCCTTTCAGCCTCAGCTTCCACATATTATACCTGTTTTAATTATGTTTAAAACTCCATAACTCCAAAACTAGTCATGCAGCCAAAAAACACTAGATTGTAGATTGTGGGGAACAGTCTACTAGCCAACCTTCAGTTTGAAAGGATTCAACCTTCTATGGGAAACAAAAAGCCCCTTCCTCTGTTGCCATGGGAACGGCTCAGCGCTGCTATGGATGCTCTGCAGGAGGCTGCCTTGGAGCAGAGCTGGGGAGAGGGCTTTCTTTCCAACAAGGCAGGAAGGCTGTTTGTGGAAAAGTGATCCTGTCAGCCCTTCTGATTCCTGCGGGGGCTGGGAGTGATTCCCCAACCTCCAACTCTTTTTTTCATAGGACTGCCCAGCTGACAAGAAAAGAGGTCATGGCCCAAGGCTCATTCCAAATGATGCTGGAGTAGGGTTCTCTATTTAAAGACTCAGACTCAATGAGAAGGAGAGGTTTACTCGTCTCCACTGGCACAGCTGAATCCCTACCCTGTGATGACAGGAGGACTGGGCACTCCATTGTCTAAAGAAGCCAGAGATAGCCATGAAGAGAGCCACAGCAGAGATCCGGCAGGGGCAGGTGTGTGAATGGAGAACGTGAGTAGCCACATGTCACCTCTAGGTGACTTTGGAAACCTTTATGGCCCTACTCCCACCCCACATATTCCCAAAAAGACTGCCAATGATTATTGCCTTCTGACCCATTTTGTCTTTTACTCTGTGTCACAGAAGACTCATTTCTCAGCCTACTCCCAGCTGCTTCTGACTCAGACACACCCCCGAGGGCCACATTCCCCACTCATCCCTTAGGAACACTTTCAGCTTTACTAGGCCAAGGACAGTGAGGACGACTCTGACGGCACAGTGGTTAAAAGCATGCATCCCAACATCAGGCAGGCCCGGCTCTGTGACCTCGGTCAGGATACCACACCTCGGTCTCAGTTTCCTCATCTGTAAAATGGATAGTAATACTATCTGCCTTATAGGATTACTGGGAATATTATATGACACAGTGCATGAATAGCATTTAGCCAAGAATCTGGATCATATTGTGTATATAATGGATGAAGACTTAACCAAAAACACAGTTTAAATTAAATGACTTTTACAGTTTTCTCAATTATAGGAGTATATGATTTTTATCCCCACTTCTTAAAAAAATGTATTATGACTATTCTCTGGGTTTAGAATTATTTTAACCATTTTTAATGTCAGAGCCACTTTCTCCTTTTCTTATTCTCCTTTATGAATAACTGTTTATATTAAACAAAAAAAAAACATGAAAGAAAGAGATACAGTAAACTGTGAATCATGTGTTTGGTGGCAGGAAACCATGTAGAGTGATTTTCTTCTTTTATGATAGAAATAGAATATTTTGCAAAGTGGTATTATTCAACATTATATGTGATTTCTATTCTCTTTTTGATATCTATTTAATGGGTCTTAAACAATGCTTAATTTAATTGCCTTTTCCACAAAGAGTGTTTTCAAGACTCCATCTTCAGGCCTGGCTTCCCTCCCAGACTCTGGTGCCCCTGGGCCGGCATACATCCAGGTGTATGAGCCAGAAGAACCATCATCAATCAATTGCATGGGGCTTATCACTGTTTACAAAGCCCTCCCATGCTTGTCTTATTTAATCTGTGAAACAACCCTGTGATGAACAGCGTCAGCCCCGTTTTCCAGAAGAAACAACTGAAAGACATTAAAAGGCTTCCTGTTTCATGTCCTCTTCATGTAGATAAAGGATAGAACTCGGACTCTGAGCTCAGTATGCCGGTGCCACTTCAGAGCCGGCTTCTCCAAGGGGAACATGTCTGGATACCCCAACTTGATTATCCTTCCACTGAATCTAGTGACTCTTTCAGCCTCTCTTTTCAGTAATGGCATCATCCCCTTCTCCCTCACCCAAGGCCCAGACTTGGCAGGCCTCTGATTTCTCTCACTCTCCTCTCCACCACTTTCCTCTATCCATCATGAAGTCCTGTCAACTCTCCTCTTTCAATGTCTCTTCCATCACCCCTTCTTCTCAGTTTTCACAATGACCCCCTCATGTTCAGGCCCTTGTTGCCTCCTATATATCCTGATGACTCAACTATGCAGTTGCCTTCCAATTCGATGCACTAACTCCAACCTCTTTGTCCTTCAAGGCAACCGGGTTAATCTGATTTATAGTCTCTCATGCAAAAACCTCAATAGCTTTTGATTTCCGACTAAGAAAGTTCAAGATCACTGCCGGACATGCAAAACTTTTCTCTGTCTCCTAAACCTTTAATCCTTGCTTTAATTCTTACTCCCCTGCTTGGTCACTCAGCTCTAGCCATATATGTATGCCCTGTTCAAGAGTGGTAAACGGGTCTCTTCCCAGGGGTCAAGAGATCAAAAGGTGATATCTGCTTAGATCCTGGCTGAAAGGCTCATGAGACCATATTTGGGTCAGAGATAAAAGTAACAAAATCAACTAGCTGTGTCTGCCATTGTCAAAATGATGGGGAAGGGGTGGAAGAAGGTGGCCTTTCAAAATCACTTGTCTTTTCCATTGGTGTAAAGCTCATCTAGGCCACGATCTGGCCTTTCTTCCCCAATCTAATTTTCCTACAGTCATTCAACAGTACCTTGCACTTTGTGCATACTCAGTAAATATTTTTATATTGATCTATAAATTTTTCTAAACTCATTTTGAGCTACAATACAGCAGAGGCCCATAGTACAGTACAGTGACTCTCAACTCTGGGAAACTTAAAAAAAAATACTGATGTCTGGGTCTCATCCCCATGGGTGCTGATTTAATTATTCTGGGAAGGATACAGCACTAGCAGGTTTTTAAAGCTCTTTAAGGTCAAGAACCATTGGTTTAAGAGAAAGGCAGTGGATCTCATAAGTCCTGGATTTACTGAGTACCTGTGTGATCATGAACAAATCACTGTACTTCACAGGGGCTCCATCCATTTTACCTGATAAAAAAATAAAGTGTTTTACTGCATTAGATCTGAGGTGCATTCAAGTTCTAACAATTTTCTCTGCCATTTCCTGAAGAGTTTCTCTACCAGCAGAGTCTGGCTTTTACATTGGGGGATCTAAAGGCCTTCATCAGATGAGCCCAGAATCAGAAGAAATGAAAACTGATGATGGTAAGGGTAACTTGGGGGGTCATTAAACCCCACCCATTCTTAGATATGCACAACTGGTACTTTCTTACATGTAAAATGTGCTTTAAGAAAAGTTCCTGGGACTTCCCTGGTGGTACAGTGGATAGGAATCTGCCTGCCAATTCAGGGGGCACAGGTTCGACTCCTGATCTTGGGAGAACCCACACACCACAGAGCAGCTAAGCCCGCACCACAACTACTGAAGCCCATGGGCCCTAGAGCCCACGTGCCACAACTACTGAAGCCCACGTGCCTAGAGCCTGTGCGCTGCAACAAGAGAAGCCACGGCAACGGGAAGCCTACACATGGCAACGAAGAGGAGCCTCCGCTTGCTGCAACTAGAGAAAGCCTGAAGACCCAGCGCAACCCAAAATCATACATAAATACATACATTAAAAAAATGTTTTAAAGATGTTTTGAAAAAGCTCCTAAACTTCTATTGCAACCAGATTGTTGCCTCTAAGCCAATTATGTAGAAAATTTGGAGCTGCCTAAAATCAGACTTGAATAGCATCCTTACTATTGTTTAGAACTATGCAAGGGACTGTATGGAGAATACAAAGAAACACAAAATCTTGTTCTGGGGAACTCAGACTATAACTGAGGAAATAAAATTCACTCACTCATACACACACACTCTAGAACTTAATACAGGACCCTGCCTGTAAGTGTGCAGGAAGCACCCGGGGAAGGATCTGTATTCTTCTCATCAGTTCCAGCTAGGTCTTTTCGACCTTAAAGCGTTGCTATCATTCTGACCCTACTATCAATTTTATTCATGCCATTACCAATTCCTGGTCACTGGGGAGGGCTCCCAGGATGTCTCCTAAACTGTTGAGCACAGCAGGAAGCAGCGAGAAACACCTTCCATCCATCCCATCATCTCTGCCTTCTATTCCCCTAGAAATGGCTCCCAAATTCATGCCCAAGTAATTTACATGTGATTTAGACTAGAAAGAGGCAGAAAGGATGGGGATGGGGAGAGAAAGCAAAGTAAATCCCAAACACCTACAACTGAGAACCAAATGTTCTGTTCCTTGGAAAGAGCCTGGATGAAGCTTACACCAGGTCCATCCAGAAAACATGGTGAATGGGCCCTTGGTAAATGTCGGAGCACCATGTGCTGAGCAGGCAGCCTCTCTGAACCTATTCAGGCATCACAGCACTTTATCACCAGGTATTGCAGACCAGAGTTCTGAGTGATGGCAATGAGTTAAGATGAGTCCTACCTTCCTACAACCACACCAGAAAGTGTCTTCCCTGTGCTAGGCTTTTTTTGCTCCGTTTTGTCTCATAATGGCCTTCCTCTGATAGCAACCAATTTGCTACAGTCTCTCCAAACTTGACTTCATAGAATGTGAATCATCCAATCCAAATCCTGATTTCACAGATGAAGAAATCAATCCCTTCGAGAGAAGGGACTTGCCTGTGGTCACCCATGAGGTGATGTGAATATTGTGATATTCTGATGGTCCAGAGGGTACATGAAAAGAAAGGACACCACAGAGCTAACCTTTGGCCTCTTTTCATTCTAAATTCTTCTCTTCCATGACTTCATCTACCCCCATGTCTTCAATCTCACCTCCATTATCATGACTTAATGGTCTGAAGCTATCCTGAATGCCAGATCCATGTTTCTATTGGTCTAAATCATTCTTCCATGGATGTCCCATTACTGTCTCAAAAGCAGCATGTCCCAAATGGGACTCAAAATTGACCTCCAAATACCTCGCAAAATTATTCCCCACTTTTAGATTCTCCATCATATTTAAAGGCAAGTCTATCCATTTTATCTTGCTAGGAGGCCTTATAAATAGCTGTGAAAAGAAGAGAAGCAAAAAGCAAAGGAGAAAATGAAAGATATACCCATTTGAATGCAGAGTTCTAAAGAATAGCAAGGAAAGATAAGAAAGCCTTCCTCAGTGATCAGTGCAAAGAAATAGAGGGAAACAACAGAATGGGAAAGACTAGAGATCTCTTCAAGAAAATTAGAGATACCAAGGGAACATTTCATACGAAGATGGGCTCAATAAAGGACATAAATTATATGGACCTAACAGAAGCAGAAGACACTAACAAGAGGTGGCAAGAACACACAGAAGAACTACACAAAAAAGATCTTCATGACCCAGATAATCACAATGGTATGATCACTCACCTAGAGCCAGACATCCTGAAGTGCAAAGTCAAGTAGGCCTTAGAAAGATCACTACAAACAAAGCTAGTGGAGGTGATGGAATTCCAGTTGAGTGATTTCAAATCCTAAAAGATGATGCTGTGAAAGTACTGCACTTAATATGGCAGCAAATTTGGAAAGCTCAGTAGTGGCCACAGGACTGGAAAAGGTCAGTTTTCATTCCAATCCCAAAGAAAGCCAATGCCAAAGAATGCTCAAACTATCACACAGTTGCACTCATCTCACACGCTAGTAAAGTAATGCTCAAAATTCTCCAAGCCAGGCTTCAACAGTACATGAACCATGAACTTCCAGATGTTCAGGCTGGATTTAGAAAAGGCAGAGGAACCAGAGATCAAATCACCAACACCCATTGCATCATCAAAAAAGCAAGAGTTCCAGAAAAACAGATACTTCTACTTTATTGACTATGCCAAAGCCTTTGACTGTTTGGATCACAATAAACTGTGGAAAATTCTTCAAGAGATGGGAATACCAGACCACCTGACCTACCTCTTGAGAAATCTGTATGCAGGTCAGGAAGCAACAGTTAGAACTGGACATGGAACAACAGACTGGTTCCAAATTGGGAGAGGAGTACGTCAAGGCTGTATATTGTCACCCTGCTTATTTAACTTACATGCAGAGTACATCCTGAGGGACGCTGGGCTGGAAGAAGCACAAGCTGGAATCAAGATTGCCAGGAGAAATATCAATAACCTCAGATATGCAGATGAATTTAAAAGACACTTGCTCCTTGGAAGAAAAGCTATGACCAATCTAGACAGCATATTATAAAGCAGAGATAGTACTTTGCCAACAAAGGTCCATCTAGTCAAAGCTATGGTTTTTCCAGTGGTCATGTATGGATGTGAGAGTTGGACTATAAAGAAAACTGAGCACCAAAGAATTGATGCTTTTGAACTGTGGTGTTGGAGGAGACTCTTAAGAGTCCCTTGGACTGCAAGGAGATCCAACCAGTCCATCCTCAAGGAAATCAGTCCTGAATATTCATTGGAAGGACTGATGTTGAAGCTGAAACGCCAATACTTTGGCCACTTGATGTGAAGAGCTGACTCACTTGAAAAGACCCTGATGCTGGGAAAGATTGAAGGTGGGAAGAGAAGGGGATGACAGAGGATGAGATGGTTGGATGGCATCACCAACTCAATGGCCACGAGTTTAAGTAAACTCTGGGAGTTGGTGATGGAAGGAGGCCTGGCATGCTGAGGTCCATGGGTCGCAAAGAGTTGGACACGACTGAGCAACTGAACTGAACTGAGTCATCTTTGACCCTGCCCTCTTTATTTTCCTTTCACACAGTGCCAATTAGGCTCCAAATCTACTGAGTCTCATAGAATGCCTTTGTACCCCTTTCCTGTCTATCTCAATAGACACAACCCAGGCCTCTCTCATCCTCTACCTGCATTTCTGTGATATTCCTTAGTCTGTGACACTCTTTCTGGATTCTCCCCATCTGCCCCTTGTGCTGTGCTTAAGTCACTCAGTCGGGTCTGACCCTTTGTGACCCCATGAACTGTGGCTCACCAGGGTCCTCTGTCTATGGGGATTCTCCAGGCAAGAACACTGGAGTGGGTTGCCATGCCCTCCTCCAGGGGATCTTCCCAACCCAGGGATCGAACCTGGGTCTTCCATACTGCAGGTGGATTCTTTACCATCTGATCCACCAGGGAAGCCTAAGAATATTGGAATGGGTAGCCTATCCCTTCTCCGGGGGACCTTCCCACCCCAGGAATTGAACCGGAATCTCCTATATCACAGGCAAGTTCCAGCTGAACTACCAGAGAAGACCAAAACATATCTAGAAATACCTACTTGGAGAAAGATGTTTTCATACAGTTTGGGGGCAAATGAAGCTATCTAAAAGAACCATGCCATAAACTCACCACCTGGCAGGGACTTCCAGGCTAGAATCCTGCCCAAGCCCATGGCTGCTGCTGGCCTCTGTCTGGTCACACTCTGCGTTACACGGTCACCACTGGGTACATCTTCTGTTCGCTGCTGGTTTGAGGGAAGGGAGTCTGGATCTGCCTGTCTGAAGCCCATCTAGGAATGGGGGCACCAGGGTCATGGGCACCGAGTCTGGCTGCATGGTGCACCCCATGAAGGGGGGATTGCAGGTACTGCCCCTGTTGGGGCATGATCTGGGTGGCTTGCTGGCAGCTGAGCACAGAGAAGTTCAAGGGGATGTTCATGTACCTGTTGTTCATGGTGCCCTCAGGCAACAACAGTTAGTCTGGGCCCTGGTTGGGGGTGCCCAGGCCCCCAAGTTGGTGCTGGAGCTGCAGCTTATTCATCCTCAATATTGCTACCAGACTAACCTTGCTAAAACAAAGATCTTTTTGTTTTGTTATGTCATTCTCTTACTCAAAGTGAGTTCTGCAATTGCTTTGCTGCCTATAGAGTATTGTCCAAACCCTCCAGCTGTTGTCAAAGTGAAAGTGAAAGTCACTCAGTCGGGCCTGACTCTTTGCAACCCCATGGAGTATACAGTCCATGGGATTCTCCAGGCCAGAATACTGGAGTGGGTAGCCGTTCCCTTCTCCAGGGGATCTTCCCAACCCAGGGATTGAACCAAGGTCTCCTGCTTTGCAGGTGGATTCCTTACCAGCTGAGCCACAAGGGAAGCCCAGCTGTTTTCAAGACTATCTACAATTCAGTCAAACTCTGAGGTTCTTTGACTCTGCACCCTGATCTAGCCATGTTGCACTATTCACTGTTTCCTCAATAGGCCCTGCAATTCCTTCTCTTGACCAGAGCTGTCCTTCCTTCCATTTTACTTTGACAAAGCCCTATTTCTTCTTTAAGACTCCCTTCTTTAATGAAGTCATCTCCCATTCTACACACTGTCCCAGTAAGTGGTGACTCTCAGCATTTTTAAGTTAATGCGGTGACATTGCTGGTTATTAAGACTATGATAAGAATATATTAGAAGAAGCAGTACAAAAGCACAGCCATGAACAACCCAGAGAAGGTGGCTATGGTTATGTGGTGCCCTCTTTTTAATGTGTTTCCTTTCTCCCAATCAAGGGGCCAGGCCTCAGGCTGTACAATTCCTCCTGCTCTGCCAAGGTGTTTCATACCTTTATTTTAGCTCTTACCACCCTTACCACCTGCTTTTCACAATAGGTGTGGGTATAAAATTTTTGCTTCTTTACTGGTTTAAAAACTCATGTCAGATCAGATCAGATCAGTTGCTCAGTCATGTCCGACTCTTTGCGACCCCATGAATCACAGCACGCCAGGCCTCCCTGTCCATCACCAACTCCCAGAGTTCACCCAGACTCACATCCATCGAGTCAGTGATGCCATCCAGCCATCTCATCCTCTGTTGTCCCGTTCTCCTCTTGCTCCCAATCCCTCCCAGCATCAGAGTCTTCTCCAATGAGTCAACTCTTCACATGAGGTGGCCAAAGTACTGGAGTTTCAGCTTTAGCATCATTCCTTCCAAAGAAATCCCAGGGCTGATCTCCTTCAGAATGGACTGGTTGGATCTCCTTGCAGTCCAAGGGACTCTCAAGAGTCTTCTCCAACACCACAGTTCAAAAGCATCAATTCTTTGGCGCTCAGCCTTCTTCGCAGTCCAGCTCTCACATCCATACATGACCACAGGAAAGACCATAGCCTTGACTAGACGAACCTTTGTTGGCAAAGTAGTGTCTCTGCTTTTGAAAACCTCATGTAGGACACACCAAAAGAATCTGAAAATATGGCACCTTGACACCTGTCAATGTTATCACAAGGTTAATTAGCTTGTGTTGTAGTTATGGGTATAGGTAAGAGATGGTAGTGAGAGTGGGAGGTGGCTGCCTGTATGCAGTGGTTCTCATTATTGGCTTGGGCTCTGGGCCAAAATACCCATTTCTAACTACATTAGGCCAGACAGACCTTGGGAAGAAACACTTTCCTATACAGGATAGATATGAATCTCTACTCACAAGCCCATCTCAGCTCAAGCTTGGAAAGGCCACATTTAGTGCCTGTGAGTAGGGAAAAGAGAGTTCAACAGAGCATAGTGTGAACCCAAATTACCTTATTGATACTCGAAGAAAACGTGGGGTCCTGGAATTTGGCCACTGTGATCTGGACTCCTGGATGTAAACGGGGGTGGGGGGGTGGTAAATAATGCTGAGAAGAGTTGCTCTAGAAGCTCCCATTATCTTGTAACTAATATTGCTCTGCTAAGAGTTTTATATATATCATTTTAATCCTCCCAGCAATTCTGTGTGGGTATTAAAATTATTATCCTTATTTTAAGCAGAAGAAAAAGTTTAGAGAACTTTGGGTTTTGTGACTCATAAACTAGAGCATTTTGTGAGCTTCATTAATGTTTTAATGCATTTATTGAGCATTTTACTCCAGCTACTGTCTAGACATTGTGGAAGATTTAAGGATCAATCAGGTATGCTCCCTGACCAAGGAAGTCCAGAGGCCAGTGGAGGAGACAGTTAAGTATTCAAGTAAACCGGGTTTTGTTATGGAAAGAGACAGGTTGGTATTGACTCAGTAGTCTTACTTAAAGAAAAGGATTTGGGCCAGTGGCTTTGCAAGGTAGACCAGACCTCAAAAGGCAGAGGTGGAAGGGCATGTGCTTTCTGGGAAACTGGAAAGGAGGAAATCCCTTGAGGGAAGAATCACATCCTTTATGCATAATTCAATTCAAGAGGTTTTTTGTCATGGACAACCTAAAAGAAATGGACAAAGTCTTAGAAAGATAAAATCTCCCAAGACTGAATCAGGAAGAAATATAAAACATGAACACATCAATTACAAGTACTGAAATTGAATCAGCAACTTAAAAACTCCCAACAAACAAAAGTTCAGGATCAGACAGATGGCTTCATAGGTGAATTCCACCAAACATTTAGAAAGGAGTTAATGCCTATCCTTCTGAAACTATTCCGAAAAACTGGAGAGGAAGGAACACTTCTGAAATTATTCTATTAATATGAGACTAGAGTCACCCTGATACCAAAGATATCACCAAAAAATTACAGGCCAATCACTGAAGAACACAGATATAAAAATCCTCAACAAAATACTAGCAAACCAAGTCCAAAAATACATAAAAAATATCATACATCCAAGTGGGATTTATTCCCGAGATGCATGGATTTTTCAGGATCTGCAAATCAATCAGGGTGATACACCATATTAACAGATTGAAGAATAAAAATCCTATGATCATCTCAACAGATGCAAGAGGTTTTCATCAAGCATCCTCTCTGTACCTGCCAGGACAGTGTGCATACGAGGAGGGGTGGGGTATAAAGATAAACAAGGCAGAGTTGTTGCCCTCAGGCCCCTGGACAACTCTTTCCTTAGTCACTAGCAGCATCTCCTCCTCCAGCCACCCAAAGAGTCCTCCCACTCTCTCTCCCTCAATGAATAGCTGATGAACTCATTTACTTGACTGCCCCCTGCTTCGTCTAGGTCAGATCTTGATCTACCGTCAAGAACAGCAGCTGGGGTTGGAATTTTGAGACCAGAAGACCATGGGAAAGAACTGCATACCCTAAGACATTTGCAGGTCACTCTCTGAGCCCATCTAGGCACATAGTTCAGAGATTTGATAACCTACCTTAATGTTCCCACCCTTAATGGAGGTATGACCATGCTAACAGCTGGGAAGGCAGAGATGCTGAGTTCCCTGTGTTTCTTTGTGTCCTGTGGATACACATGTGAGAGCTCGAGTGCATGCGTGTGTGTGTGTGTGCGCGTGCACATGTGCTGCGTGTGTGCTAAGTGGGTTGCCATGCCCTCCTCCACGGGACCTTCCTGACCCAAGGATCAAACCCACGTCTCTTATGTCTCCTGCACTGGCGGTCAGGTTCTTTACTGTCTGAGCCAGCAGGGAAACCTGTTAGCATGCGTAAGAACAGGACTACTTCTCAGGGTCAGCAATCACACTGGGGGATCCCACCTCTGGTCTACTGCAGTCTCTGCAAGGCTGTTACCTACATCCAGAAAACCACACCAAGCCTTGCTAATTGACCTGAATGTCAAGCCACTTCCTCTGGGAATCCCCAAGGGCTTGTCTGAGAAGAGCTGTGAACCTTCATAATAACAAAAGCAGAAAAAATAACAACAGTCCATCTTGGCTCCCTGGCTGTAAATGGCTCATTTACTCTGGCAAGAGGAATGGAGTTTTAATGACAAATTGTGATGTCGCACAGCAGGCTTGGTTGTGTGCTGTAAATTATTTTGAAAGAGGCACTATGCCTTAATAAAAAGAGGATTGCTCTCTGCTGCAGAGTCTGGACTCAGCTGTGGAGTGACGGCAGCTGGAATCCCCATCCTCACTCCCACTCCCCTCCTGGACCTCCCCTGCTCCTTCTCCAGGCCCTACTCTCTCTCTCCTGACTCTTAGGCAATGAAGACACAGCAGTGCCTTTCACAGGTGAGTGACACTGCATTTTCTCTCCTGAAAGTGCAAGATCAACTTGTATTTCACAAAACCCAGAGCCAGAAGGCATAGGGTTCAAAAGGCATCTGCTAACTTATTCTCTTGAGAACTTCCTGGTCTCTCTTCTATACAGGATTCACTTTCACAGAGGAGGAAGGAGCCCTGAATACTGTGCTGGAAAGATGTAGAGACATGCCAGGAGACCTCCAGGCTCACACCTTCCACATCCTTTAAGAGCCCTTGGGGATAAGAGGTAGATGCCACAGAAGCATGGGCAGGTTGGTGCTCACTCATCTCCACGCCCTCTACTAAATTCCCCAGCCTCCCCTGTCATTGGATGGGGTCATGTGACCAGTTTCGGCCAAAGGACTGTAGTGGAAAGTGAAATGTGTCAAAGTCAAGGCAGTTGTGCCTCCCTCTATCTCTTTCTCGCTCTCTCCCCCTCCATGGTGATCTTGGAGGCTGTCCATTCCTGGTGGAGTAGCCACGAGATGAAGGAAGGCCGTGTGTCCAACACTGGGCTCTATATTCTAGTGAATAAGAACTAAAACTATTATATGAAGCTAGTGAGATTTTAGGGATTCTTTGTTAGTGCAGGACACTCAAGTCTATCCTGACCAACAAAACTAACATCTCATGCTTATATTTTCTGGTACTGGGTAGCAATCACATTTCTGCTCCCATGCATTGATCCTGTCTGCCTTGAAGGCTGACTGTGGAGCACTGTCAATCAGACAGGCCTGCATTCCAGGTTGGTTCTGCCATTTACTAGGCAATTTCAGAAGTTGCTTAGCCTTTCTGAGTCTCAGCTTCTCCAACCGTAAAATAGGAGCATCTGTCTGGTCAGAGACAAATCAGATGATCTTTGAAAAACCCTTAATGCTATTCTCGACACCTACTGCTGCTGCTGCTGCTAAGTCGCTTCAGACATGTCCGACTCCGTGCGACCCCATAGACGGCAGCCCACCAGGCTCCTCCGTCCCTGGGATTCTCCAGGCAAGAATACTGAAGTGGGTTGCCATTTCCTTCTCCAATGCATGAAAGTAAAAAGTGAAAGGAAGTCGCTCAGTCGTGTCTGACTCTTAGCGACCCCATGGACTGCAGCCCACCAGGCTCCTCCGTTCATGGGATTTTCCAGGCAAGAGTACTGGAGTGGGGTGCCATTGCCTACTAGGTGCACCCAAATAGCAATTCTAACCTCCTCTTTCCCTTTCTTCCCTCTCAAGATGCAATGTGGTTATGAATGAAGTGAGGCTAATTGGCCCATGAGAACACAGTCTGCAGAAATGGTCTCATCAGCACTTAATGCTATTTAAACATGTGAATATCTATGTGTGCTACTTACAGTTTATGTTCCCTTGGGAAGCTATGTAATCACTCTGTACCTCAGTTTCCTCATCTGCAAAATGGGACAGTAAAGGTACCTCATTCATCTCAATGTTGTGGTAATTAAACAAATGATATTAACTATACAACATGCTTGAACAGTGCCTGGCACATATAACCGCTACATGTGAAGATTATTTCCTATCATTATTATTCTCTGCCCATTGGCTAAATTCGCTTTGAAAAAGTTGTGTCCTGGGGTGGGTAGGAGGAGGTCACTCATCTGTTTATCCATGAATTGGAGAAAACCTAAAATCCAGACAGTTACTCACATAGACCAGAAATCAGGTGACATATTTTCCCCTGCCCTGATGTGTTTTAAAGCACTCTTCAGCTCTAGATTGCATGGTCCAGTCAAGTGCTTTGGTAAATTATAATAAGAGACTAAACATTAGCAAAAGAGAGGAAAAAAAAAACTATGTCCAGATATCTAAACTAAAGATTTGCTCTGCACTTGGTGTATCTGCTCATTTATCCTCTAAAACATTTATTTAGTGCCTGCTGTGTTCCAGGCATCAGATTGGGAACCACAGATATAGGAGTAATGGTCCTCACATTCTGACCGAAACGACAAACACATGAACAGGTAGCTCTGAAGCAGTGTGAGTGGGAAGATGAAGGTTTGTACCCAGTAGCTTAGGGTTTGGTATTCAAGAAAGGTCACCCAAGGGAGCCTGGGTCATGTAGGGTGTGTAGGTGTGTGTATGTGTGCCTGTGTGAAGACTTTCCAGAAGAGGTAACTTCCAGCTAAGTTTTATAGGATAGGTAGGAGTTTATGGGCAAGAAATGGGATGAGGTATTCAAGGCAAAAAGACACAAAATCCATTTATACAACTGCAGTACAAAAAGATGGTGACGATGAAGGCTTGATATAGAGGTAATGATAGGTGAATGCAAAGGAGGTGGAGCCTATCCTGAGATGTCTGTGATAAAATGTTGTTAGGAAGAAGGACATGGTGTTTAATTGGACGCAGAACAAAGCAAGGGTGGCTTGCAAGAATCCCAGGTTACTCTAGCTCCAGGGATGAGGTGAAGGATGATGCTGCCGGCTAGGAAGAGACAGTCCTACAGGGATCGTAGCTGTGAGGAATGTCTGTGAGATCTTCAGGGAGAGATGCCTCACAGCAATGGAACATATGGCCAGAGCTGGAGAGTCAGGTCAGTACAGAGGTTGTGGGCAAAGCCTGGATGGATGACACGGATCATGGAGACTGCACAGAAAGGAGGCAACGTGAGACCCCCAGGAACATCAATTTTGATGCATGATTGAGAAAAAGCTACCAGTGAACAAAACAGAGACAGGAAGAGAAGAGCCAGGAGGTTGCTCTGTCCCGGAGTGCATACGAGTGAGGGACTTCCGGAAGGCCAGCGATCAGCACTGTTGAACAGAGCAGGGGAGCCTTGACGATCTCAGAGAAGTCAGACTGCAGGGGGCCGAGGGTGGCAGGAGGTGGCAGAGACGGGGGGTGTCTGGATAGGAGCTGAAACGATGCGGGAGGGAGTGGAGCTTCTGCGATGCTTCAGGGTCTACTGGGGCTTAGTGGGACACTCAGCTTCCACACAACTGTGTGGCCTGGAGTAGATCCAACAAGGCTGTTTCTTCATCAGTAAGGGGAATATAATAAAGCTAGACCACAGGGTTCACAGGGGCATAGGGATTCAGGCTGCAATCTAGCTGCAGGGTACTTTGGGTTGGTCCATCTGCCCCAGGAAACCACCTTATTCAATCAGTGGAGCTCAAACACAGGAGAGGTTTTTTTAAATACAGGTAGAATATAAGTGATAGGGAAAGACAGGCAAATTCAGACATTGGCCCTCCTAATGGCAAACAGTATAATTCAAGGGCTGCTGAGTTTTCTTGCTGAAATGGGGTGAAATTGTGGGTTTCTGAGATCACTGCACTTGTTGCTGGGAAATGTGTCAGCTACTGAATGTGACAGAGTCTGTGATTGTTTAGGAAGTCCCTATGTTTGTGTGAAAACACGTTGAAGTTCAGGGACAGTCGAAGCAAAGATCATGGTGAGTTCAGAAGTGATAAACACTAAGTGCTAAGTGATAAGAGAATAAGGGAAGGAATAGATGCGTGGTAGAGAAAGCAAGGGCACAGAGCAGGAAGAAGAGGGTGGGGGCTGTCTTTTTAAAATTCTTCAGTTTATATTGGAGCATAGTTGATTGACAATGTTGTGCTAGGTCAGGTTCACAGCAACGTGATGCAATTATTCATATACATGTTATTACTGAATATTGAACAGTCTTCCCTGTGCTATACAGAAAGTCCTTGTTGGTTTTCCATCTTAAATACAAAATGACATGCATACATGTCAATCCCAGACTCCCAGTCTATTCCTCACTACCCATTCCCACTGAATGTGGTACATAAATACAGTGGAATATTACTCTGCCATTAAAAAGAATGAAATGGTGCCATCTGTGATGAGATGGATGGACTTGGAGATTTTCATACTAAGTGAAATAAATCAGACAGAGAAAATCAAATATCAGATGACATCACTTATATGTGGAATCAGAAAATGATCCAAAGGAACTAATTTACAAAACAAAAAACAGGCTGTCTTCAAATAGGAGAAGGGATAGGAAGCCTCAGGGAAAAGTTTCTCAGGATGAGAGCAAATTCTCATCCTGGTAGGGGAAAGAGTGATTAGCGATCACCCAGATGGCCTGGTCATCAGGCAAAGGAGAAGCTGGAGTCAGAACAGCTGGTTCAGACAAGGCACACACATAGTTAATGGCAGAGCCAAGGCTAGAACCTGGATCCCTTGGCTCTTTCCATGGTATCCGTTTGCTTGAAAGGAAATAAAATGAAAGACTCAGCTTGCCTTCTTTTGGTGATCACTCCTTGTCGGACTGGAATGGAAAAAAGGAAAGCAAGCTAGAAAATCCTCCAGCAGAGAAAGCAGCCAATTCAGGAAATGCTGCAGCCTTCACCGTTATATTTAGGGGTTTGGCCCCTTGCTTTATAAACTATTTCAATTTATTAGTGAAAATTCTAGTGTAGTTTTTTTTTTAAGTTATGGAAGAGCCAACTCATTTTCCAGATGAAGAAATCAGGTTGCCAAGCACAAGGAATCTGAGGCTGAGCTTAGACCAGAATCGAGACGTTCAGACTTCCAGCCACAGGGGTGCCCTTGTCTGTGTGCGGTGTGTGCAGGCAAGCAGAGCACTAGTGGCTTTGCCTTGCTGCTGTAAGTAGCTCAGGAGGCGACAGTGGATGAAACAGAAGGCCTTTTGTCTCATCCTCCAGTTTCATCTCAGGACAACCTTTGGAGGTGGTGATTCTGGCAATGTGGTGTAAAGAGAGGAGCATCTAGATTGACCAGACAAATTCAGCTCTTGGCTCTGCTGCTGAATACCTGGCCTCGGTGAGCAAATGAGCGTTGTTTGTCAGTCAGTCCCAGGGGAGGTGGGATGAGACAGTGGAGGCAGGAGCTCAGGTAACCACAGTCCCATCCTGGGGTATCTGGGGATTTACCACACGACAGCATTAGCCCTTCTAATACCTTTTGTGGGGCCAGCCAACAATTCACTTTTGTCTGTTGCCTTCCGCTGGCAATACCCTTGGCCTCTCTCCTTATCACTGACTGCTATATTCTGAGTCTCATTTACTGCCAGGTTTGACACTCAATAAATGCTGAGAAAACACGAGCAAGAAAATCTTTTCTTCCTCCAACTACAGCCCCCACCTCCCATCTTCCAAACCAAACAGATGTCTTCTGAAGTTTTACAAAGAGGAGCCTCCTTCCCCACTAGCATGCATGGCAATAAAACCAAGGCAAAGTTGATCTGGTACCTGCCAAGGAGTGGCCTTTGCCATTTGTTTAAGCCAAAAAGCAAGGCCTTGAAGCAAAAGAAAAGAAACAACAGGATGAAAGTGATGCTTAAGCTCTCTTGTGGTCTCAGCTCAAGTAGAATAACTCTTGCTCAACAGGCTGGACAAGGGGTCCTGATGCCAAGCTAGGAGGTGGTCTGTCCAAAGATAGTAGGTCTGCGGCCACCTCTCCCCTTACTGTCACCTGGAAAAAGACATAAGATGGCCAGGGACCCCTTCCAGCATAGGCAACTGTCCTCATATTCTCTTGAGTGTTAACATCCTCTTCGGAGCAAGGTGCACTGAAGCTGGAGAGTGAGCATGTCTTCTGGTGAAATCCATGCACAGTGGCGAGAACTCAGGACAGGGTGGGAGCACACAAGTGGTGGGGACCAATGAGGTCACACTGTGCCAAGCACCAAAGCCAGGATGCCCCTCTCCATGGTGATCACTCCAAATGCCCACATTCTGGTGATCTGACAAGAATTCAAGCAAAAAGGCATAATGGAGATACAAGCTCAAGGGGATGCTTTGATGAAAACTCAGCTCTGGTAGAAGCAAAATTCTGGGGATTGGAAGAGCTATTGCTGGAATGCAGAAGAAGATGGGGTATCAAAAATGACTGAATCTGGGAATTGAAACTGGGGTTCTGTAACAGCCTAGAGGGGTGAGGAAGGGTGGGAGGGAGATTAAAGAGGGAGGGGACGCATGGCTGACAGATGCTGAGGTATGGCAGAGGCCAATACAATACCGTGAAGCAATTTTCCTTCAATTAAAAATAAACAAGTTTAGAAAAAACTGATATGCTTAGTTATTTTCTAATAATGAAAAAAAAAAATGACTGAGTCAAGAGAAAGCCATAGTGATGGGGAGTCGAGCTCAGGAAACAGTTGTCTTTTAAAAGCCTAGCTTTAGCCCACTTTTTACTCCAATCCATTTCTGTTTTATGTGCTTTAAACATTGCATGTCCCAACCCACCCCCAAAATTCCCCTCTATCTTACTTTCTTCCAGCTGGTCTCTATGGAAGGAACTTGTTATATCCTAATCCCAGTTTGCTGGCTGCTGCTGCTAAGTCACTTCAGTCGTGTCTGACTCTGTGCAACACCATAGACGGCAGCCCACCAGACTCTCCCGTCCCTGGGATTCTCCAGGCAAGAACACTGGAGTGGGTTGCCATTTCCTTCTCCAATGCATGGAAGTGAAAAGCGAAAGGGAAGTCACTCAGTCGTGTCTGACTCTTAGCGACCCCATGGACTGCAGCCTACCAGGCTCCTCCATCCATGGGATTTTCCAGGCAAGAGTACTGGAGTGGGGTGCCATTGCCTGGCTATTTGCTCTTGGGTCCCGCTCCAGCACTGCAATGGAATTTAATTAAGTACACACCTACAGCCAGTCTAAGGAAACACTGTGACTCCAGGCGCCGTGCCCCGGAGCGTCACTGCTCTCTTTCCTGACGTTCTCTTCTGGTGTCTTGTCTGCTGCTCCGTCTGATCTCCCAAAAAAACAACTGCTTTGGAGAAAAGTGCTCTGACTGGCTGTGTTCCCTCCCCAGCAATGTTTTCACTTTAACAGGGGACTGAGCTTTCCAAAAAAAAAAAAAAGAATTTTTTTTATAGTATTTCAGACAAAAGCAAGATGGCAGGGATTAGAAAAGCTTTCTAATTTTCATCTCCTGCATTTTTACCATTCCTTGACCCTGACCCAAACCACTTCCAACCCCAGATCTGATCCTCTCCAAGTCTGTAAAGGCAACAATGATAAACGGTACCACCATCCTCTCACAATTATAGTAAAACACTGGATACCATCCCCAAGTCCTTCCTTTCCTTCATCCCATACCCAGTCCATACACATCTCATTCATCTTGTTCTCTGGTATTTAAACTCCACTCACTTCTCCAACTTCCAAAATCATCTTAGTCCATGCCATCATCACCTCTGACCTGGACTAGCACTTTACAAGTGAATTCCTAGTCATCAACCTCTATCCTCATCACCCTTCCACAACTACCACTGGTACATCCTTACATAGCAGCCTTTAGAACACAGCAGGCCATCCATCTGCTTAAGACCACTCTGGACTTGCATGCAGAATCAAATTCAAATTCCTTACCATGGGGTAATGAGTTGAAAAAGTGTGCCACTAAAATTTACATGTTGGAGTCGTAACCCCTTAGTAGCATTGTCTGTGACCTTATTTGCAAATAGAGTTGCTACAGATGTAATTAGATAAAGATGAGGTCACAGTGGAGTTGGATGGGCCCCCAATCCAGTATGACTGGTGTCCTAAGAAGAGAGTAAAGACACAGACACACAGGGAGAACACCGCCTGATTATGGAGAGGGGTTGGAACGACACAGCTGCGAGTCACGGCATGCCAAAGATGGCCAGCAACCCATCAGAAGCCAGAAAGAGGCAAAGGATTCCCCTACAGTGGGATCCTGGCTCTACTGATGCTTTTAACTTCAGACTGCTAGCCTCCACAACTGAGACAATACATTTTTGCTGCTTGAACCCATGTGGTTTATGGTATTTTGTTCCAGCAACCCCTAGATGCTAATACACATAGCTTCTAAGAACCTGTATGATGAGGTTTCTGCCTATTCACCAAACTCCTTTTACGCCATCTCACCCTTATTTCAGTAAGGCTTTTTATTCACATCCTAGAATACACATTCTAGAACACAATAAGCCTGCCTTGCCTTTAAGGCCTTTGCATGGACTAGTTCTTTTCCATAGAACATTGTTCCTCTAGGTCTTCATGTAGTTGGCATCTCCTTATCTTTTCTGGTTGTGCTTTGGATGTCACCACTTCAGAGGGACTTTCCCAAACCATCCTATGTATGTGGGTCTGAAGCAGCCTGCTTCTTTCCTTCACAGCACCTATCTCAGCCTAAACTTGTTTAATTTTTCTAGCTGTTTATTTACTTTCTTCTACCACTGGGCTATAAGCTGCATGAGGATATGGACCACTGATGGGGCTGCTCCTCTAAGCCAAGCTCACCATCTTGAAAGAGTTTGGTCACTAATATATCCTTGGCATTTTTCACAGTGCTCAGCACGTGTAAGACACTCAGTGAATTTTGTGAATGAATAAGTGAATGAATGCTACATTTAGTGCTCATCCTGTTATGTCTCTATCGAAGGGAGGAACACCCACAATGAAGCATGAATGGGCTGATCAATGGAGGTAATAGCATGCTTTTGCTGGAGTCAGAAATAAAATGGAAAACCAGGCCTCTAAGAATTATAATGCAAGCTTTTTCTACCAGCTCATGCTGAGAATATTAAAAATAAATCTGTTTATATATCAGATTTTTATAAATTAAGTCATATTTTAAAGTACTGAGGGAACTGGCCACCTAGAAGGAATCCCGAGGTAAATCAATTTGTATAATGACTGACAATTTCCTACTTCATAATTTGTGAAAATTCAGCTTTGTGGTCACTGAGGTAGTCGGTATTGGGGAACGCCATGATTCCTGCCTCTGAAAACACAATGATGCTGATTTGTACCGCCTGCTTAGAGGTGGATACATTTTCAATACAAACTCCTTGCCTTCACCCCCATTTAGCATCGGATGCCAAGTACAACGAGCCTGTCAACAGAACCACCCACCAATCTATCTGATTTGAGAGCGGTAGTGACTTTTTTTTTTTTTTTTGCTGATTTGGAAAACTCCCAGCACCTTGTTAATTTGACTCCCTGGGGAGAATAAGATCTTCAGTTCATCTCTGTAGGGGAGAAGCATGGTGGCCGTGGCACGGTCTGTACTTTGAGCACGTCTCCTCGCTCTCCATGCTGGGCAGTGATTCACTTCCACAGGGCCTCGATCCATCACACCTCTCAATTCCCTTGTACACCTTTGCTGGCGCTCTTCAGGAAGGAGAAATGACGACATGTTCCCCATGATCTTGCCTTCAGGAGAAGGGAGGCAGCAGGGTACGGGGTGGCACCGATCACACTGCCAGCAGCTGCAGCCCCTGCCCTCGAGGGGACGGGTGGCCGGCGGAGCTTCCTGAGGGCCCGTGCGACTCTGGAGCAATCAGCCTCAGGACTGCAGGGGCACAGGCTGTGGTTTCTCAAACAAAGGGAGAGGCCGCTGAGAAAGACACTTCGATTGCTACACTGTAAGCTCCACGGGGCAGGGATCTCACCTGTTTTGTCCACCGCTGCATCTTCAGTACCTGGACTAGTGTCTGGCATACAGAAGGGACTCAGACATCTTTGTTGACTGAAGGAAAGAAAGGATGAATGAATGAATGCTTCCCATCAGGCATATAAAGCAGCTGAGATGTGACAGACGCTTCTTTGAACCAGTGGTTTCCTCCTGCTTTGAGCTCACAGCGTTGCCCACTGTTATCACCCATCTAGATCCAGCGGATTGAATCCTGGTTCAGACCTCTCCCAGGCTGCCCTTGTGGCTCAGCTGGTAAAGAATATGCCTACAAAGTGAGAGACCTGGGTTTGATCCCTGGGTTGGGAAGATTCCCTGGAGAAGGGAAAGGCTACCCACTCCAGTATTCTGGCCTGGAGAATTCCATGGACTATACAGTCCAAAGAGTTGGACACGACTGAGAGACTTTCACTTTTTCAGACCTCTCCCGTCCCTGCACCAACTGTAAGCTCCTGGAACGCAGGGGACTTGGAGCTCTGCTTTTACAGCCACCACTTCTCCCCTTGCACCCCATGCCTGAAGTTACCCAACTTGCCAACTGGCCTCAATTCGGAGTTCAGAAAAGCTGGTCTCCCTGGCCTGGCGCAGTGCTCTGCATAGAGAAGGCTCCAACAAACATCTGTGGAATGAGTGTGTTCCAGGTGGGAACATATCCCAGGTGGGATGAGGACACAGGGCAGAGAGCACCACAGTCTCAGTGCTCTGTTTATCTGGCTGCGTGTGGACAAATACATGGGCTTAGCTGCCTCGGAGGTTAAGCAAAGAGGAAAAGAGTACAGCAGGTCTCCCGCTGGCTCCCGCTTAGGAAGCACCTGCCCGGTGCCAGGCGCTGTGCTGCTGTGCATCAATTATTTAACAGGATGTCGAACTCAACTCTTTCCGCTATCCCTACCCTGGCAGTTGGAATGCAGAGTTGAGGCAAAGAGGCCTTAAGTCTCCCCAGCCTTAAAGACAGCAGCCAGATGCCTCCCTTGGGACTCGGCAAAAGGCCGCTGAACTGGCCCTGCTCCCCTCGTCGCCCCGTGGTCACTCCAGCAATCCTCTTCCCAGCCTGTGAAACAGAGAAGGAGAAAAGGAGGGGGTGCATGAGTTGCTGGCTGTTGGGGAGATTTATTGGCTCTTCCTTCTCCTTTTGGGAGAACTGGGTTCAATCCCTGGGTTGGGAAGATCCCCTGGAGAAAGAAAAGGCTATTCACTCCAGTATTCTGGCCTGGAGAATTCCATGGACTGTATAGTCCATGGGGTCGCAAAGAGTCGGACACGACTGAGAGACTTTCACTATTTGTCCCTCAAATAGCCAGGTTATACGTTCTGAGTTCAGACTAATAAACTAGTTACACATGATACCACTGTATACATACAGTAGCTGTATAAGGTATGATCGATCATATAGTCATCACTGAACTCAGAACGTATAACCTGGGACAGTTTTATTTCCCCCTAGTCACTGTCTCCAAAAGCCTTGGAGAATCTAGAACATGAATTAGGGGCAAAGTCCCAGTGGACTTGCATCACGGCGCTGCCACCTCACACCTTGTTCTGGGGAAATGACTTACTGAATCTGAACTTTACCTTCCTCCTCAATAAAATGGGTATATCACCTACCATCAAGATGCTATGAGGATTTGAGCAGGACACGTTTACTTAGGGCCTGGCAGACAGTGCAGATGTAGATTAACTACTAATTCCTTCAGCTCTTTTTTTTAAGTTGAAGTATAGTTGATGTACAATGTTATATAAGTTACAGGTGTAAAATATAGTGATTCACAATTTTTAAAGGATATACTCCATTTAGAGTCATTAAGCAACAGTTAGAACTGGTCATGGAACAACAGACTGGTTCCAAATAGGAAAAGGAGTACGTCAAGGCTGCATATTGTCACCATGTTTATTTAACTTATATGCAGAGCACATCATGAGAAATGCTGGACTGGAAGAAACACAAGTTGGAATCAAGATTGCCGGGAGAAATATCAATAACCTCAGATATGCAGATGACACCACTCTTATGGCAGAAAGTGAAGAGGGGCTAAAAAGCCTCTTGATGAAAGTGAAAGTGGAGAGTGAAAAGGTTGGCTTAAAGCTCAACATTCAGAAAACGAAGATCATGGCATCTGGTCCCATCACTACATGGGAAATAGATGGGGAAACAGTGGAAACAGTGTCAGACTTTGTTTTTCTGGGCTCCAAAATCACTGCAGATGGTGACTGCAGCCAAGAAATTAAAAGACGCTTACTCCTTGGAAGGAAAGTTATGACCAACCTAGATAGCATATTCAAAAGCAGAGACATTACTTTACCAACAAAGGTTCACCTAGTCAAGGCTATGGTCTTTCCTGTGGTCATGTATGGATGTGAGAGCTGGACTGTGAAGAAGGCTGAGTGCCGAAGAATTGATGCTTTTGAACTGTGGTGTTGGAGAAGACTCTTGAGAGTCCCTTGGACTGCAAGAAGATCCAACCAGTCCATTCTGAAGGAGATCAATCCTGGAATTTCTTTAGAAGGAATGATGCTAAAGCTGAAACTCCAGTATTTTGGCCACCTCATGCGAAGAGTTGACTCATTGGAGAAGACTCTGATGCTGGGAGGGATTGAGGGCAGGAGGAGAAGGGGACGACAGAGGATGAGATGGCTGGATGTCATCACTGACTTGATGGGTGTGAGTCTGGGTGACCTCCGGGAGCTGGTGATGGACAGGGAGGCCTGGCGTGCTGCGGTTCATGGGGTCGCAAAGAATCGGACACAACTGAGCGACTGATCTGATCTGATCTGATCTGATAAAATATCAGTTATATTCCCCGTGTTTTACAATATATCCTGAGAGCTTATTTTATACCTAATGGTTGGTACCTCCTGATCATTCTGCCCGTATATTTCCCCTCCTCCCCCCACCACTGGCAACCACTTGTTTCTTCTCTGTACCTGAGTCTGCTTCTTTCTTGCTATATTCGCTAGTTGTTATATTTTTTAGATTTCTCTTATAAATGATATCAATACAGTGCTTGTCTTTCTCTGCATGACTTTATTTCACCTAGCATAATGCCCTCCAAGTCCATTCGTGTCGCTGCAAACGGCAAAGGCTGGTAGTATTCCATTGTGTATATATACATGTATACATTCTTTATCCACTTATCTGCTGATGAACACGTGGGCTTCTTCCTCATCTTGGCAATTGTAAATAACGCTGCTATGAACATTGTTTTCAGCCCTTTTCCTGAAAGCCTAGCTTAAGGCACACTTTTCTCCTTTTCACACTTTTGTGTCTACACCTCTTCTCTAGGGCATCTAGCCATACACACATTAGGAGCTCCATTAAATCCATGCTGCTGCTAAACTATTACTCTGTGAGAGAGCTTGGAAAACCTGAGGTCTACAGAAGAGAAAGAAAATGATGATGACAATATAATAACAACAACTAATTTACTGAGCACTGGCCCTGTGTCAGCTATGGTAAGAGAGTGCTTTGAATCTCTCTCATGGTCTCCTTCCATCAACACTGACTAAAAGGTTTTATCTATTGGTGGGTTAGTTGGTTGGCTTTAGCTAACACTTATCAAGAGCTTACTATATGCACTGACACTGTGCAAAGTATATTATCCCACTTAGACCTTACTGCAAAGCTGTACGATAGATACCAGTATGCCCATTTTATTGGTAGAAAAAGAGAGCCGTAGACATAGATTGCTCAAGGCCATGTGGCTAGATAAAGAAAGATTTATTAATATTCAAGTCTTTGAAATAAATGTGTCTCCAAAGCACAGTCTTAACCCCTTGGCTGTAGAGCTAACAGGAGAAGTGACTTGCGAAAGTGTATGTAGCTAATAAGGGGCTTCCCTGGTGGCTCAGCGGTAAAGAATCCACCTACCAATGCAGCAGAAGTGGATTCGATCTCTGAGTCAGGAAGATTCCCTGAGAAGGGGATGGCAACCTGCTCTAGTATTCTTGTCTGGAGAACCCTACAGACAGAGGAACCTGGCGGGGACAGTCCATAAGGTTGCAAAGAATCAGACGTGACTGAAACAACAGGGCATGCGCCCACGTGGACCGTCTCCATAGCACAAAAGAGTTCATGACTTCCTCTTCTACCACGTGTACTTGTTAACAGAACAAGTGCGCCTCAGACTTAGCAGAAAGAAGAGTGAGACTTGGAATGAGACAAGACGAAACCTCTACAATTTCAATTGGTCATAAATCAATTAATGTACACCACCAGAAGTTAGATGCTATAGTTTCAAAGATACTACCTTGTAGAGACCCGCCCCTGATAAACTTCTTCTTATACCCACAAGAACTTGGTACCTTTCTCAGATCAGCTCTCTTACTCCCTGGCTCACCTCACAGTGTGACTTCTTTCAGCTTGTAGTCCATTCTTTGTTCTGAAAGGGTGCCCACCTAGCTGCTTTGCCTGGGGTTTGGAGATCCATCCCAGTAGCCTCCCTCTCAACAATGACAAGAGTCCTGCCACAGAACCCAGCTCCACCGAGTCCAGCCTAGCATAGATGGTCAGTGCAGTCCCTCATGAGCCAGGAGTGAAAAATCAGAAGCACCAGTCACCAGGGTTGGGCTGATTCAAAGCAAATCTGATGCGCAGAGTGATATGTCAACTGATTCACATTACCATGAGCAGACAGACTTCTAATCTCTCAGCCCTGGGCTTGCTTTAGGAGTTGCTGTATGCTCTTCTTGCGGAGTCCAGAAAAGGAGCTAGTTACCTTCAGAAAGTCAGAGCGGCTGACCATTCAGATTTGTGTAAAGCTGCCGTCTATGGGGTCACACAGAGTCAGACATGACTGAAGCGACTTAGCAGCAGCAGCAGGATGGAGTAGAAGAGGGAATGGCATATCTAATCATTCAGTTCAGTTCAGTCACTCAGTCGTGTCCGACTCTTTGTGACCCCATGAATCGCAGCATGCCAGGCCTCCCTGTCCATCACCAACTCCCAGAGTTCACTCAAACTCACGTCCATCGAGTCGGTGATGCCATCCAGCCATCTCATCCCCTATTGTCCCCTTCTCCTCCTGCCCCCAATCCCTTCCAGCATCAGAGTCTTTTCCAATGAGCCAACTCTTCGCAAGAGGTGGCCAAAGTACTGGAATTTCAGTTTAGCATCATTCCTTACAAAGAACACCCATGACTGGTCTCCTTCAAAATGGACTGGTTGGATCTCCTTGCAGTCCAACGGACTCTCAAGAGTCTTCTCCAACACCACAGTTCAAAAGCATCAATTCTTCAGCACTCAGCTTTCTTCACAGTCCAACTCTCACATCCATACATGACCACTGGAAAAACCATAGCTTTGACTATACAGACCTTTGTTGGCAAAGTAATGTCTTTGCTTTTGAATATGCTATCTAGGTTGGTCATAACTTTCCTTCCAAGGAAATCACCAACCATCTGCAGTGATTTTGGAGCCCCAAAAAATAAAGTCTGACACTGTTTCCACTGTTTCCCCATCTACTTGCCATGAAGTGATGGGACCAGATGCCATGATCTTCATTTTCTGAATATTGAGCTTTAAAGCAACTTTTTCACTCTCCACTTTCACTTTCATCAAGAGGCTTCTTAGTTCCTCTTCACTTTCTGCCATAAGGGTGATGTCATCTGCATATCTGAGGTTATTGGTATTTCTCCCGGCAATCTTGATTCCAGCTTGTGCTTCTTCCAGCCCAGCGTTTTCCATGATGTACTCTGCATATAAGTTAAATAAGCAGGGTGACAACACACAGCCTTGATGTACTCCTTTTCCTATTTGGAACAAGTCTGTTGTTCCATGTCCAGTTCTAAGTGTTGCTTCCTGACCTGCATATAGGTTTCTCAAGAGGCAGGTCAGGTGGTCTGGTATTTCCGTCTCTTTCAGAATTTTCCACAGTTTATTGTGATCCACACACTCAAAGGCTTTGGCATAGTCAATAAAGCAGAAATAGATGTTTTTCTGGAACTCTCTTGCTTTTTTGATGATCCAGCGGATGTTGGCAATTTGATTTCTGGTTCCTTTGCCTTTTCTAAAATCAGCTTGAACATCTAGAAGTTCACACTTCACGTATTGCTGAAGCCTGGCTTGGAGAATTTTGAGCATTACTTTACTAGCGTATGAGATAAGTGCAATTGTGCGGTAGTGTGAGCATTCTTTGGCATTGCCTTTCTTTGGGATTGAAATGAACCTAATCTAATCATTAGGTTATCTGAAAGATTCTTCATTTGACCACAGGACTCCTCAAAATATGACTGCACTTCCATACAAATAGTCAGAAATGTGTATAAAGTAAGGCACCGAGTAGTTCTCTCCTAGTATTGGCATAAAGGCTACCAGGCTTCTCTGTCCATAGGATTCTCCAGACAAGAATACTGGAGTGGGTAACCCTGCTCTCTTCCAGGGGATCTTTGACCCAGGGATCGAACCTGTATTTCTTACGTCTCCTGACCTGGCAGGTGGGTTCTTAACCACTAGTTCTTCCTTGGAATTCTCTCCATTTGCTGCTGCAAAAAGCCTGTTGACTCATGGAGAGACAGGCCTGGGAGCACTTCCAGAATGCAGATAGCTAATTTAGAGCAGAGGCTCAAACCCTAGCTATGTATTAGAATCACCTGGGATGCTTCTAAAATACACTGATGCTCAAATCCCACCAGAGCCCAATGAAACCAGAATCTCTGGAGGTAGATCCAGGCATCAGTATTTTTTAAACTGAGTAATTCTAAAGAGAAGTTAGGCTGAGACCCATTCCCCTACAGAGAGGAACTGAACTCATGCCTGAAAGAGGGCTTGGATTCGAGATCCTGGAGCTCATCTGAGCTCTGACAGCTTCAATAACTTACTGGTTTTCCCACTGCTGTTCTAGAATTTCATGGGCTGTTGTCCCCTTGGGTGATGCAGCACTTGGCATAAAGGACGGACTCAAACAATACTGGTTGAAGGAATACACTCAGACTCAAAGAGCTGGATTCTTACATCAGAAAACTCTTTAGAGAAATCTTTTTCATTCTGTTGTCACAGCCTCTCTCTCCGTTCACCTCCATTTAACACAGACATTTTTTTTAAATAGGAAGGAAAAAACAATAGTAATTGACCCTTCAAGATGTGGCTCAAAACCTACCTCCAAAAGGAAGTCTCTTGGATTGTCCCCAGCTCATAATGATCTCTTTCAGTGAATTTTTGTATTATAGTCATTACAGTTTGTATAATTCAGTTGTCAACTGCATTCTTCTGTTATCGTCTTCAGTGGGTGTTTTTTGAATGCTCACAGGTCTATGTTTTACCCTCTTTAGAAGAGTGCCAACTCTATGAATTTGAGGACTATCTCTAAGCCAGCGGAGCTTCCTGGATAGCTCAAATGGTAAAGATTCTGCCTGCAATGCAGGAGACCTGGGTTCGATTCCTGGGTCATGAAGGTCCCCTGGAGAAGGGCATGGCAATCCACTCCAGTCTTCTTGCCTGGAGAATCCCACAGATAGAGCAGCTTGCGGGCTATAGTCCATGGGGTTCTAAACAGTCAGACATGATTGAGCGACTCATTTTGTTGGCTCACTTGTTTGATGTCTCCAGACAGACTGTAAGCTTCTTGAGGCCTGACACTCCCTGTCAATATGCTTTACATGCAGCACCAGGCATGGTACTGACACAGCTAAGGAGCTCAGCAGGGCTCTGTGAAGTGAAGACATTTGGTAACCCCTCTCAGCACAGTGCCCTGAAGTCAGTAGATATCCACTAATCATATTTGCTGACTGGGCATGGAATGAAAAAAAAAAAAAAAAACATAATTCTTATTATAAGATTTGGTTCATAGGAGGCACAGAAATTCCCAGATTAATCCTATTTCAATTTCTCTTTTTGTAAATGCGTGGTTATTTGGCTCCAAAATTGAATGAGAGGTATCGAGAGGAATCCCTCATTCCCTTCCAAATCCCTTACATATCAATTTGGAACAAAGTCCCTCCACCTTCAGTTCAAATCACTCTGGATTTTATACATTTCCATTATTAAGTTCAACAAGTCACTGCAGAGAAAAGGCAGCGGGGCCATCTATGTCGGTGGATGCCTGCATTCCACACCTGCACCAACGTGGGACTTTGAAATATGAAATCAGGTCTGCCGTTTCATTTCTTAATGAAGCGAACAGACGCCCTGGCCCCCTCAGTGGAGATGGTGCCCTGCTCTACCAGCTACAAGATACGTTTTGCTCTGTTTTGCTGACTGATGATACATACAGAAGGGCTCCCCACAGATGGCAGGCTTGGTATCCATGACAGCCACATCGCCAGATCATTGTTTGCTGTTTCCCTTTGGTGCAGTAAAAGGGTGAGTGAGGGGAGGTGGGTGGGGAGGGGAGAGGAAGGGGACAGAAGAAACAATGAGCTCACCTGTCCCAGATAATCACCCCACTGCCCTGTTGCCCAACACCAAATCCCCAGCCCCATTTTTGGCACCACGGCTGTTGCTACTGAGTCCTAATGAGTTGCAGTTAGCAGGGTAGAAGGGAAGGGTTCCCATGTCACTAATGAGGAGCTACGAAGACAGGTGCTAAGTAAAGCCAGTTTTAAAGCAGATGAACCGCAGGCAGGCAGGCAGAGCTGGAAGATAGCATGTCCGACAGCATCGGAATTACAGACTTGGTGTAAGGTATCTTCTGGAACACTTCGAGTGTGTCTCAAAGCCACCGCCAGCCAGAGCTGGGTGCAATCTGTCACCACAGGCAGAAGAGAGAAAAGAAGAGGCATCTTGTGTGGCCAACCCATACCCAGCTCTAGCCACTGGGGCATCACCCCTTCCCGGTGTTCTTTAATATACAACACCTGCTACGGATGTCTTCCCTAATCGGAACAGCAGGAGATCTGTCACGTCCACATGTCATGGCTGGGGAAGTTCAAACCAAAGTACCTCTGGCAGGAATCTGGGTCTGCAATGAGGCCATGAGGGCTGAGGTTGTATCTTCAGAATATTCCCCTAGAACATTTCATCTCTTAGTTTGGAGTGATGCATATTTTTTAAAACAAATCAGCATTTACTTAGTTTCTCTTTTCTGATGGTGCTTTAGAAGAGTTGTAAAAATGTATTGAGGGGGTGATAGCTCTCCAAAGATGCCCAGCAAGGGAAATGGAAAGAGGGCCCTTGCTTCCGACTCTCACTCCAGCTCCTCCATCTAACCAGTGAAAAACCACTAGAAAAAGATTTTGGGGAAAAAATAATCTACCTGTTTTAAGTATGGAGATTCCTCAAAAAACTAAAAATAGAGTTGTCATAAGTTCCAGCAGTCCTACTCTGGGCATGCTGCTGCTGCTGCTGCTGCTGCTAAGTCGCATCAGTCGTGTCCGACTCTGTGCAACCCCAAAGACGGCAGCCCACCAGGCTCCCCCGTCCCTGGGGTTCTCCAGGCAAGAACACTGGAGTGGGCTGCCATTTTCTTCATCCAGACAAAACTATAATTTGAAAAGATAGATGCACCTCTGTGTTCAGAGCAGCACTTCTTACAATAGCCAAGACATGGAAGCAACCTATATGCCCATCAACAGAGGAGTGAGTAACGCAGAGGGGACACATATATACAGTGGGATCGTGCTCAGCCATCAGAAGAATGAAACGCCATTTGCACCAACATGGATGGGCCTGGGGATCATCATACTAAACGAAGTCAGAAAGGGAAAGACATACCACGTGATATCACTTACACATGGAATCTAAAATATGACACAAACGAACATGTGAATGAAACAAACAGACTCATGGGGAGAACAGACTTGTGACTGACAAGGGGGAGGGGGCTGGGGGAGGGAAGGATTGGAAGTTTGGGTTAACAGATCCAAGTTATTAGTATTTATATGTAAAACAGATAAACAATGAGGTCCTACTGTATAGCACAGAGAACAGTATTCCATGCCCTGTGAGAAACCATAATGGAAAAAAATATGAGAAAGAATATATAAGTGAATTAACTTTGATGTATGGCAGAAATTAATACAACATTGTAAGTCAACTATACTTTAATAAAAGTTCAAAAAATAACCTACCTACTTTAAATATATAAGTATTTTTATTTAACATTTATATAAAATATATAAAATGTTATATAACATTTGAGTCACCTGACTTCCTGTTCCCAGGTGAGGTCCAACAAGGTGATGCTCTGCCTTCTGGTTTCACCTCATGCCATTAACAAGTGTCCTTCTGGCAGGCTGTTTGGTGCCACTGTCTTTCACGTTTTTGTGGGGTTTTATTGGTGATTTTGTGTTTTAAATGGCCCCCCAGCCTAGTGCTGAAGTGCTGTCCAGGGTTTCTAGGTGCAGGAAGGCCATGATATACATTATGGAGAAAATACTTGTACTGGATAGGCTTTGATAAGGCATGAGTTATGGTGCTGTTGCCCATGAGTTTAATGTTAATGAAGCATCAGCATATATTACATAAGCATACAGAAACACTTAAAACAAGGTAGTGCATTGGTCAGTTGGTGAAAAGACCATGATCAGGGATTCACAGGAACCTAATTCTGTATTCCCCCACCTTGTATTCACTAATTCAGTGTTTGCAGCAACCTTATAGAACATAACTATTGCAAATAATGAGAATAAACTATGCTTTTTGACACAATGTTGACTTCTTGGAATGGTTTTCCATGGTATTTCTAAGCACAGAGACTGCAGGATATATGAACAACAAAAGGACGGGTAAGTAGGAAATTATGTACTTGTGTCTATTATCCGCCACTCTCTTTAACGTATTATATCTCTTTAGTCTTTGTAATAACTCTATTTGGCTGCTTTTATTGCTTTTCTTTTCTAGGTATGAAAACTGAATCTTAAAGAGAGTAGGCAATTTGCCTGAGGTCATGCAGCATGGTAGGCAGAATTCTAAAATGGCCCTAAGATTCCTTCCCCTCTGTACCATACATGCCCTCCACGATACCATCCCTAAAGCATAAGTGTGGACCCGTAAACATGGCAATGGGCGTATGCCATGATTACATTACAATGTAGAAGTGAAAGAATTTTGCAAATATAATCAATTGACTCTTAAGTCTTGATTTTAAAGGAAATTACTCTGGGTGTGTCCCTCCTAGACAGATGAGTCCTTTAAAAGGTGAATCTCTCTCCTGCTGGCCTTGAAGAAGAAAGCCAGGAGTTCTATAGCTAAAAGGAAATTAATTCTGCTAACAACCCTCTGAACTTGGAAAAGAACCCTAAACCTCAGATAAGACAGCAGGCCCAGCTGACCTAACCCTATCCTTGACTACAGTTAACTTGTGCCCAGACTCTCGATCCAGGGAACCTGAACAACAATAAATCAGTGTTGTCTTTGGTAATTAGTTACACAGCAAAAGAAAACTAACATACACAGCTAAGGAGTGGCAGAGTCAGGGTTGAAACACAGGGTCTCCTGCCTCCTAAAGCTGATGTTCTTGTCCTTTATATGATGTAATACCACGCTTTGGATTTTGCTTGCTTGTTTGGTTGCCATGGGAAGACAGTGGTAGAAGGAAATATGAAAGACATTCAGATAAAATGGCTAAGATAGAAGCCTTAATACAAGTCCTAATACAAAGTGGGTCTCTTCAGCCTTGGGTGGTGGCAGTTACTGTGACTAGTAAAAAAGTGAGGAGCCTCTTAGTGTAGGGAGATGAGGAGGGGGGTGGGCAAGCATTTCACCTCCTTTTCTCAGGAAATATGTAAAGGGAACTGGGGTTAACAGTGTTCACATAGCACAAGCAGAGAACTCTGGGTTCACAATGTTAGATGAACCACATGAAGTAGCTGATATGATTGTTTATGATATTCACGAATAGCAACTACATATGATTCAACCAGTAGTTAGAAAATGTCAGGTCAGAGACCGGGAGCAGGAAAGAAGCCAGGAATACTATCGGGGAGGACTTCTTGAGTGGGAAGAGACACGAACATGGACATTGTCAAGGCAAGAATAGAACAAATTGGTGTTCAGAGCCAGGAGGGACAATGCCAGTGGGCATGCTCATGCCTCAACTATGGGAGATATCAGCTAAGGGCTTTGTGCAGCTGTGGGAGGGATGAACACCTATGAAACCCAAGCTTAATCTGCAGATCTCTGACTCTGATCTAGTGATATGCTATGCTACAAAAGGGGAAGCACAGGGCAGAGTGGCCAGGGCAGGGATGGGGTTATGTACCATTGCAGGATTAGTGTCAGGGTCATAAATAACACGTGTCACACACCTGACACAGGATCTGGCCCCTCAGACAGCAAGGAGATCAAACCAGTCAATCCGAAAGGAAATGAACCCTGAGTATTCACTGGAGGGACTGACGCTGAAGCTGAAGCTCCAGTACTTTGGCCACCTGATGCGAAGAGCTGACTCACTGGAAAAGACCCTGACGCTGGGAAAGATTGAGGACAAGAGTAGAAGGGGTCAACATAGGATGAGATGGTTGGATGGCATTATTGACATCATGGACATGAGTCTGAGCAAACTCGGAGAGATAATGAAGGACACGGAAGCCTAGCGTGTTGCAGTTCATGGGGTCACAAAGAGTCGGACAGAACTTAGTGATGGAACAGCAACAAGTACCAAAAAATGGCAACATCATTATTTGGCTGTTTATTAGACAACAGAAAACTGCCTTGCTCATGTAAGGACGAGGCATCTTTAAATACAAAGACAAAAAGAAAGGCATAAGGCCGTGACTGGGAACACCAGAATCATGCTGGAAAAGATTTCATTCTTTAGTCATTGAACTTCCTCTCGTGGGGCAGCATCAGGGAAGGGTGAGCACCTTGGCCGGCACTTCGGCAGAGTTACTCATCTTGCTCCAGACACTTGGCCGTCAAGAGCAGGGCTCTCCACCTGAAGGAGGCCAGGATGGACAACTTTATGGTTTTCATCACTTGAGTCCATAGATAATCACACTGATTACATAAGCATAAAAATGTGACACAGATTCATTTGCTAACCCATTCAAAAGATGCTTTTTTTTTTTTTTTTTTTTTTTTATCACCCACTGTGTGCAAGGCATATAGTGAAGAGAAGTGGGAGAAGTCATCTGTCTTGCCCTCAAGGCAGGGGCTCTGTCCTTGGCTCAGTCCTGAGTTTGGTTCCAGCTCAGAACATGGCGTCTACCATTTTAGCAGGAGGGTTATAAATACGTGTTTGGTCAGTAGGACTCATATTTAGGATATAATGGTCCAGTTACAATAAGAAAGACAAAAATAAGTAGTAATTGCCTCCGTTCTGAAACTGGTAATTGCTCTGTTTAAGCTTTCTGATCTGTGGGGCCTGGGAAGCAGGTTGAAGGAGAGAGATTGCAGCACTGCCTACCTGCTGCTCAGAGACATGCCCAAGAGCCCCTGGGAGCCTGCACTGTAATTACTGTAGTCGTGCCAGCCCCAGAGCCCCACCAGCAAGTATAATAATTTCCTATGTAATTATCCTCCAGATAAGAACATGCATCTTCCTCCCAGCCCTTCTTCCTTCCTCTCCTTTTATTTCCTTCTCTCTCCATCTTCCTTCTTTCCCTTCATCTCCCAAACAAATTCAATAAGGTCCACATCAGGATGCAGAAGAATCCACTCCAAGGTCACCTTGTACCCGGGCCTGGGGCTGCTCTCTCCTTGGAGAGAACACTGACATGTTCCCTGATGTCGTCAAAGAAAGCCTGGATAATGAAACTTTCCTCTGCCTTCCTCCAGACAAGACTCCTTGACTTTCTATCTTTAGATCAATGGTCTCTTCCCCCAAACTCCCCTTAGGCTCAGGTGGGGCATATAATTACTGATGGGGGAAACTGCCTGAGAAGACGGCTGGCCCACAGGTCACGGCAAAGATTCTTTAACTCCTTAATGACAAACTGGCCCATAATGTATCTGGTGAGTAACTGAGACTCGGCACTATGTTAAATGCTTTATAGTTGTGTTCAATCCTCACAACAACCCTAGGAGGTAGGCACTATTGTTATCCATATATATAGATGAGGAATGAGGAAGTGAAAGGCCAGTTAACTCTCCCTGGATCCCTTCACCAATAAGTAGCTGAGCTGGGATTCCAACTTGGTCTATGTGACACCTTCTCCATGTATTTCATCAGCCTGCTCTGTTGAAAATGAGTCGCTCAGTTGTGTACAACCCTTTGGGACACTGTGGACTGTACAATCCATGGAATTCTCCAGGCCAGAATACTGGAGTGTGTAGCCTTTCCCTTCTCCAGGGGCTCTTCCCAACCCAGGGATCGAACTGAGGTCTCCCGCATTGCAGGCGGATTCTTTACCAGCTGAGCCACAAGGGAAGCCCAAGAATGCTGGAGTTGGTAGCCTATCCCTTCTCCAGGGGATCTTCCCTACCCAGGAATTGAAACAGGGCCTCCTGAATTGCAGGCAAATTCTTTACCAACTGAACTATGAGGGAAGCCTCCGCTCTGTTACCCTCCACTGTATGGGCTTTACCCACATCGCTGCTCTCCCACTTCTGTCTTGGTGATTCACGGTGCAAATGATAAACCCAAATTCCGTCCTCCAGCTCCCAGCACTCATTCAATGCTCCCTTCTTGTGTATCAGGGCCGCCTTTCTTTCGTCACAGACAGCCACGGCTCACTTGCTCTCAGGCTGTCTGTGGCATTTCCATTTGTCCCCCCGCTAGGTCCACCTCACTTTGCAGAGGGAGGCAGGTAACATCTGCATTTCAGGACAAGCAGATAACACACCTGGCTCTCAGGACTGGTTCCAAAGCAGTAGGGAACACCAATGGGAAAGAGTGCCTGGAGGATGGGCCCTTCTTGTGCCTCCCCAGTCACAAGGGTGGAAAAGGAGAAGTGGGCAGGCAGTTCGTGGAGCCTCTATGCAGTTAAGAACCATCAGTGGGGGTTCATGAGAAAACGAAAACCAGAACTGCTGTATGATCCAGCAATCCCACTCCTAGGCATATATCCAAATAAAACTACAATTCAAGCAAACAATTCCAATGTTCATAGCAGCACTACTCACAATAGCCAAGACAGGGGAACAACCTGAATGTTCACCAACAGATGAATGGATACAGAAGACGTGGAGCAATGGAATATTACTCAGCCGAAGAAAGAATGAAATCACGCCACTGTACCAACATGGATGGACTAGAGATTATCCTACTGAGCGAAGTAAGTCAGACAAAGACAAAGATCGCGTGACATCATTTATATGTGGGCTCTAAAATATGCCACAAATGAACCTACGTATGAAACAGAGACAGAATCACGGACACAGAGGACAGACTGATGGGGGCCAAGGCCGGGGCGTGAGAAAGGGACAGAGTAGGTGTTTGTTGTTTGCAGATGTAAGCTTTCATATATAGTCTGGATCAACAACAAGGCCCTACTGTATAGCACAGAGATCCATATTTTATATCCTATGATAAACTGTAATGGAAAAGAATATATTTTTTTAAATGTGTATATATGTATAACTGAATCACTTAGCTGTATGGCAAAAATTAACACACATAGTAAATCAGTATGCGTGCATGCTCAGTTGCTCAGAAGTGTCAGATTCTTTGCAACACTAGGATTGTTGCCCACCAGGCTCCTCTGTTCATGGGATTCTCCAGGCAGGAATACTGGAGTGGGTTGCCATTTCCTCCTCCAGGGAATTTTCTCAATCCAGAGGTTGAACCTGAATCTCCTACATTTCCTGCATTGGCAGGTAGATTCTTGACCACTGAGCCCAAATCTGGAAGCCCACTGGGAAGCCCAAATCAAGTATACTTCAATAAAAATATTGACAAAGTGAATATGTGTGTGTGTGTGTGTGTGTATATAAAATCATCAATGGATCAGGACTAAGAATTGCTACTACTGCTAAGTCGCTTCAGTCGTGTCCGACTCTGTGCGACCCCATAGACGGAAGCCCACCAGGCTCCACCGTCCCTGGGACTAAGAATATTGGCACATAAAAGGGAAGGCCATTAAAATATCTGTCATAAAGTAACTAAACCGATGGGGGGGAGTGTGGCTTAAAGAAAGGGGCCAGATTATTTTTTGAACTCTCATCTAACTTGCAAGCAGGAATGGAAAGGCTTACAATTACAATCCCTACATAACAAAGTTGCTAAATGAGCTCTGGTCTCCACCCCCCTCAGACACTGTGGGTCAGTGTCCTGAGGGTGGTTAACCCCACGGGCAATGCTCTTCTCACCAGCAGCCCTTTGACCATCCGTGTGACACCCCTCACGGACTCACTGAAGTCCAGAGCGAGCATTATGCAAGGCTTGGGTATTCGTGTCCCGCAGCTTCTGTAACACACTACCACAAACTTGGTGGCTTAAGGAAACAAATTTTTTCTTTCACAGGTCTGGAAGCCAGAAGCCTGAAATCAAGGTGTTGGCAGAGTTGATTCCTTCCTCAGAGGTTCTGAGGGGCATCTAGTCCATGCTTCTCTCCTAGCTTCTGGTATTTGCCAGCAATCCTTGGCATCCCTGGGTCTGCAGCTGGCATCACTCTGCAACTTTAATCTCCGTTGCCACATGGCCTCCTTATGTTGAAGCTAGTCATAGGCTCTAAGGCCCACCCTAACTGAGCATAACTCACTGTAACTAATGAAATCTACAAAGACTCTATTTCCAAATAAAGTCACGTTCTGAGGTTATGGGTGGACACGGATTTGGGAGCAGGGAGTGGGGGACTCTATTCAACCTTGCATAGCTTGTCAGCGGCATTTTTGGCTGGTCCCACATAACAGCAAGGAGAGGATTTGGGTTCGTCAAGGGAAAGCCTCAGGTAAACCTCGATACGGGTGGGGAGATGGAGGAGACAGACCACCCTGAGCAGTGTCCATGCCGGACTGAGGCCACACCCTCGCATCTAAAACATTTCACAGAAATCAAGTCCAACGGACAAAAGTTAAGTCATGCAGAGAAGAAGACAACTTCCCCCATAGCTCAAAATAGCCCAGGCCGCTTCCCCTTCAAAGTGCAACACTATCTAGGTACTATACCAAGGATTCAATTCACCCTGCACCCTCTTTCCCCAAACTTATATGGAAAAGAGGCAAATTTCTTCAGTCTCCTTTCATCTCCCTTCTAAGCCCCACGAGGACTGGGGGTCACCCAGGGGCTCTGGCTGAGATGGAGCTCTCTCAGCCTCCATTCAGCCAAGAACAATCCCAGGGGTGGGGGTCGGGGGCTCACGGCAAAGAGCAGAGCAGAGCTAACCCTCAGGCTCCCCTAAGGCAGTCCTTTCTGCCAGTGGGGACTGATTTCTGAGGCCTTCAGGGAGGTGCTGTGTGGAACTGCATCCAATCTGGGCTAAGCAGATTAGTTCCCTCCCAGGGAAAGGTTTCTGGACAGCTGAGCAGGGCAGCTCCCTGCGCAGTGGCAGGGGGCTGTCATTACAAGGCCCAGACAGGACATAATGACATGCTCCCTGGAGGGAGCTCCTAATTGAATTACAGGGTGTCTCCTGAGCATCAAAGGCAGCCTGTGCTCAGAGGTAGCGGAATAGTCCAGGAGCAGACCTTCTGTGGAGCTGGTGCTGGGAGGGGTTGGGCTTGGGAGGAGCTGGGATGCCTGAAGTAGAGAGGGCTCTGGGGAATCCCGGTGGTCTCGCAGACCCCGGGAGAGAAGAGGAAGGCATGGAGAGTGGGGGATGGTGGGCATCCCTGGAGCTCATACCTGAGAAGTGCATTCAAATCCCATATCTCCCCAGCTTGTTGCAACCAGGAGGTGGTAGAGAGCCAGAGGACCAGGCCTCTGTTCGTTCATTCATTCATTTAACAAGCATCTTTTGTGCCCCTAGGATGTGTGATGAAAGAGAACCAAGTGCTGCTCTGATCTGAGGACGCAGCCTGCTGTGGGACCATTTATTCCTGAAGTCAACTTCTACTTTTATCTACGCATGCCCCACAAGCGGCAGCCAACCAGCCCTTCTTCCTAACAAGTTCTTCTAAGTGGACTAGAGGAGGAGGTGTGCAAGTCACCTTTAATGACTCCAAACTGAATCACGACAAAAGGAGACTTCCCTGGTGGTCGAGTGGTTAAGAATCCACCTTGCAAGGCAGGGGACGTGGGTTCAATTCCTATTCGGGGAACTAAGATCCCAAACACCTCAGAGCAACTGAGCCCACGTGCCACAACTAGAAAGCTTGCAAGCTGCAACTACTGAACTCCACGTGGTCTGGAGTCTGCAGGCCGCAACTACCAAGCCCACACGCCACCACTACTGAGCTGGAGCGCCACAACTAGAGCGTCCCCGCATCGCAATGAGAGATCCTGGGTGCTGCCACCAAGACCCGACATTGCCAAATAAGTAATAATAACGATAAATTGTGACAAAACGCAGGAGTCCCTGTGTGGCTGAGGCTCAGGGCTCCCTCTTTCACAGCAATGCTCACACACACTCCCTTTCCCCGCCCGCCTGGGGACTCCCTGAAGGCAGGGGTGGTGCCTCTTCTCACAGTGCTCAGCCCACTGTACGAGCTCCATGAACATCTACTAACTGTACCCTGAGGGACTGGCACCCGCTCCCCATCTCCTCTCTGGAGGGAGGGCTCTCATAGGTTCTCTGAGGGCTGTGGGCTCTCTGACTATCCTCCTCCTCTAACCCTTCATCTTTGTGACCCAGACCCAGACACCAGGGTCACAACCTCAAAGGGGGCCCCCTCAATCTGAACACATGTTCCTGAGCCAGCCTTGCCTGCAGCGAGCCAAAGCGTCAGCTGTGTATATTCCTGATGGTGAAGTGGCCAGACAAGGATCCCCTGTGTACCCGCCTGGGCAAGGGTGGGTCTGAGACAACAGCCAAGAGTGATGAGTCCAGATTTCTGAGCTGGGCATTAAGGAGTCTATTTGGCCCTTGCCAAATTCCCTGGGCCCAGTTGCCCCTGAATTAAAGGACAGCCAACTCTTGCTGTTAAGGAAGAGATGTCCTCTTAACTCTTTCTATATGAGAATAAATTCGGTGCTTTCAACTTCCTGACCTTATTCTGATGCTAAGATATGTAACGTAGTTGAAAGAATATGCGATTTATAAACAGAAGATCTAGGTTTGGACACTGACCCTTAAACGCTTTGTGTCCTAAGGTAAATTAACATTTCTTAAATTCAGTTAACTCATCCAAAGAAATTTATAATATTAAAAGTGCAATTTTTATTTCTATATAAATATTAGAAGTCTTATTATGTAAAAACATAACAGCCACAACAGTAATCTTTCCCAACGGTCTAAACAACGTGGAAGCCTAGAAAATCAACACTGTGTCCTATATTCTGATATATTCTCCAGCATATTTCGATCTACCCAGGGGATCACCCTCTTCAAAGCAACTTTAAACAATTAGTGCCTAATATTTTCAAAGTATTTTATATTGATTTGTTCCTTTAAAAGTGAGTTCATGGCTGTGTTCATTCTACTCTCTCCCCAGTCCTCAAAATAGAAAGTATATATTCTTCCAACTGTATTAACTCGTTGTGACACTAGTTAACTTTTGCTGTAGTTTATGAAAAAAATGGAAATCTAATTAATTTTCAGCTAAGACTCTTCTAAAACCTGGGGTCCCACAAGGAGGGGTAGATAATTAAAATGGCCTGTTATGGGAAGCTGGCTGGGAACCCATGGTCTGGTTTACAAAGCCCACTATGTTAGCAAGGACTCTGGAAGATTCTGGTCTGATAAGGTTACACGCATCATGGGTCCAGTGGGGATTTAAGTCTCTGTGGATTCAGGAGGAAGAAGAGAGCGATTCACGGAGGTTTTCCCCTAGGACTGGCCCAGTACTGGAGAGACGGTGACAACTTCATGCTAACGCACCTCAGTGAAATGGAGACTCCTACTTTATCCCATTAAGCTCTTCCCATCTCTCATCCTAGGACTAGAGTTGGCAGATATTTGGCTTTTCTTCTCACATCCACAGCTGAGTCCAGACACAGCATCAAAAGTCCTTTCCAAGATGGCTCCCTGGACAGCCACGACGGACTGACCGGAACTGACCCAGAAAAGAGTCCTACGTTACACCCAGCCATGTGCCCTGGGGCATGGGCACCTGGCAGAGCCACGCTCTGTGCCACCTGGAGATGAGAATACAGTGGCTTCCGGGGAGTTCCTGGAGAGGCATCAAGTTACAGCTGCAAAGATAAGGGGGTGGGGGTGCCCGCTGGCTTGTGCTTAGTCCAGCAGACCAGCTGTCTAGCAGGGGAGGGTGGGAAGGGAGAGGCTGTCATTCTATCCGTGGCAGGGATGCTTTCTGTCCCGGTAGGGAATACAGGCTGCTCTGGAAATCCAAACCCAGGAAGAGGCTGGGACAGTGACTCAGGACCCAAACCGAGTGCACCCGGAAATGACGGCAGGCTATCTTCTGACGCTCGTCTCCTGGAGATGACGGGCCAGAAAAGGGCGAAGCGGGAGGGACGACCCGGTGGCCTGGAGCCTTGTGCCACTGAGCATCACCCACTAGGAATGCTTTCTGTTGGTCTGGGCAGAAGCCAGTTTAATTTCGGCTGCTGAGTCTGTGGTCGGCTGGGCTATAGTAGTGCTGAGGATTCCAGAGGTGGCTGTTTCTCCTGTTTTCCAGCCTACCGCACCAGCGCTGATCACTGTAAAATCAGCACTCTCTCAGGGGTACGGCTGGAGAAGGCAATGGCACCCCACTCCAGTACTTTTGTCTGGAAAATCCCGTGGACGGAGGAGCCTGGTAGGCTGCAATGCATGGGGTCAAGAAGAGTCAGACACGACTGAGCGACTTCACTTTCACTTTCCACTTTCATGAATTGGAGAAAGAAATGGCAACCCACTCCAGTGTTCTTGCCTGGAGAATTCCAGGGATGGAGGAGCCTGGTGGGTTGCTGTCTATGGGGTCACACAGAGTCGGATACGACCGAAATGACTTAGCAGCAGCAGCAGCAGGGGTATGGCAAGCCTTACATACTGTGTCAGTTTTGAGGTGACAGAAGACTGTTTTGCCCAGGACTTCCTTCTAAGTGACACTGTCCACCACTTAGAGACACAATTGCTTAGTTAGCTCACCATCGAGACCCCTGGGCAACTCACCACCCAACTATGGCAGATTAAGCATCAAGTTGGGGATGGACGGAAACATGACTTAACCCAGGGTAACCGATATCTATCTGGCCAGTGGCCTTTGACAGAATTAACTTGAGGGGTGGAGAAGGGTGGAGGTAGGGGAGGGAAACAACAGAGTCCATCCCCTGAGAATCTGAGATAGAAGAATAGAAAGATCTTTTCAGGTAGGAAATAGGGCTGTTGGGCTGTGAGGCTTCATTGAAGCGATAAGGGAAAAGATCACAGAGAGGGCAGAGATGCCAGGAGACAGAGACCATGTGGCTGAGAGGGAGCGTGTTAGACAGAGAAGGTGGTCCCTAAGGCTCTGATGCCTTTCTGATACCAGTTCCAGCCTATGCTTGATCCTTACAATTCAACCTTCTAGTCTTAAAAGTCAAATACTATGTGGTGAAGGAAAAAAAAAAAAAAAAAAGAGCACCAGAGTGAGTGGTCTGCTTCCTGGGAGATATCAATCTTCTTGGTATTATCATGAGGCTAGTTCTTCTATCCAAGTGCCAGGCTTTCTTGAGGGATACCCACAGCACACTCTTGGTCACTCAAAGAAATCACAGATTAGACAGTAGACAGAAGGCGGTCCAAACACAGAAGCCAAGAGTGTGAACGAGGCAGATGTAGGGAATAGAATAAGAGTAAGACGGGAGATAGGACTAAAGGGCGTGAGAAGGAAGTCACTGAGCTCGAGCAGGAGCAGCAAACATGGCCTGAGCATAAGCGGCTCCTGGAGCACAGACAGTAAAGAAAGAAGGGTGCAGCCGAGGATGTCCAGAAGAGAGCACATGCAAGAGAAAGCAGCCAAGCAAAAAGGGAGGCGCAAGCAGCGAAACGGAGTGAACACATAGAGTATCTGCAGTCAGGTCCAGGGTTAGCCCGAGGGATGGTGGTATGGTACACCTTCCACGACTGCAGCTCAGAAAGAGAGGGTCAGGGGGTCAGGAGGGTTCCAGGGAGAAATCACACAGGAGACACAAGGAGGAAACCAAAAGGGAGACCAATCTAGACCAAGGGCTCTGGAAAAAGATGGACTACTACAAAGAAATGGCAGAATTCTTCATCTCTAATCCGTAACTTGCTCCGCAGCCACATTCTGAATAGGAAGCTACTCCTTGGAAGGAAAGTTATGACCAACCTAGATAGCATATTCAAAAGCAGAGACATCACTTTGCCAACAAAGGTTCGCCTAGTCAAGGCTATGGTCTTTCCTGTGGTCATGTATGGATGTGAGAGCTGGACTGTGAAGAAGGCTGAGCGCCAAGGAATTGATGCTTTTGAACTGTGGTGTTGGAGAAGACTCTTGAGAGTCCCTTGGACTGCAAGGAGATGCAACCAGTCCATTCTGAAGGAGATCAGCCCTGGGATTTCTTTGGAAGGAATGATGCTAAAGCTGAAACTCCAGTATTTTGGCCACCTCATGTGAAGAGTTGACTCATTGGAGAAGACTCTGATGCTGGGAGGGATTGAGGGCAGGAGGAGAAGGGGATGACAGAGGATGAGATGGCTGGATGGCATCACTGACTCGATGAATGTGAGTCTGAGTGACCTCCGAGAGCTGGTGATGGATAGGGAGGCCTGGCGTGCTGCAGTTCATGGGGTCGCAAAGAGTCGGACACGACTGAGCGACTGATCTGATCTGATCTGATCAAGATGTCATTCATTTTGAAAGTACCAACTAAAGTATCCATGTTAAAGAGTTGTCTGCATTATAACTAACTGGTTCTTCATGAATCCTTATCACCAAGTGGTAAGTGAACTGGGCTCGGGCAAGAGCAGGTTAACCAGGCTGTGTCCATGCCATGCTGACCCTTCACTAGAAAGTGTCAGGATGCTGCCACATTGAAAACTGAACTCAAATATATACGCTCACCAAGTGATGACTCAATTTTAGAGGAACAAATTTTTCCATAATGAATAAATTTTACTTCAACTTTATCTTCTTCTCTACTCAGCCAGATAACATCCTATTGTTTATGTGGCAGATGGTAGGGTGGGACTATAACTCCTATGAATGATAACTATCACATCAGCTAAAAATGTTTACCTAGTGCTTTTCTTCATGGTCTTTTAACAAAATCCTCAAAGCACGTGATTCCTACAAGATGCTTCTGGATGGTGCAGAATTTAAATACAGGGATTTTGCTCTGTTTGTAGGTCAAGGAGTTCTCTCTCTCCAACTATTAGTTACACACTGCTCTACACTAGGACTTCTGATTGGTTCTGGAAGCACAGGTTAGTTTCTCTTTTAAAAGAACAACAAGAAAATAACACCTTGAATAAACTGAAGACCGTAGCACTGAATTCTACTCTATTCCTAGTGGAGTTGATGGGGGCACAGCCCAAGGATGGGGAAGGAAGGAGTGCTCATGTACGACCCAAACACACCTGGAAAGCTGATGAAAGTTGGACGACAAGGAAGAGTCCTCCCCACTCACCCATCTCACTTTCCCCAAGTATCCCTTTCTATCACGCTTGTGAGTGAATGAGAAAACTTTGACCTGAAGAGCCAGAAGAGTTGAGACAAACGAAGCAAGGCCCATGGCAGGATCTTTATTGTTATTCCTTTATTATTGCCTAAAGCCCCAACTAGCATCATTGCAGGCAATGCTCAGGGGAGCCTGCTTTGAGGCTGAGACCGTTTCATTTTCTGATTGGCTGGTCATGTAACCATCTCCAACCACAGTTGTGCCTTTCTCCTCAAACCCAACCTGACATTCTCTTTGGTGGAGTCTCCAACTCTGCACACCCTGAATTTTCTCATACCAGAGGGCAGACCAAAGTGAGAAGACCCAGGGCAGGCACACTGAATGCTCTGTTGCCTATGGTCCCTGACCAAGTCAAGCAGAGAGAGTGCTGCCCGATCCGGTATTGCCAAGGATGTTGCACCCTTAGACCCTAAAACCAGGAAGGTTCTGGACTTGCTGGCGATTTATGGACATATAAGGTTTAAGTATACTTGGTGCACTTTATGGATCCTGAAGTTGGAATATGTCACTCTTTGACATATTCTTGGGCAATTTTAGTAATTAAGAAAAGGAAAAAGATTTAGCAAGACCTGGGGCCTTTCTGGGCACAACATCCAAAGCTTCTGCGGAAGAGTCCACATAGCCTCTAATCATTCCTTTGGGCCCCAAAGACAGGAAATTGTAGTTGAACAACCCTATCTGAAATGTTCCACTATTCTGTTAACTCCCCTCCCCCATTTAACAATTCACTTAAACACGGATTCCTTTCTCCAGGATCACTCTGAGTCAAGCACATAGCTCCACTGTGAGTTTCATGAAGCCATGGCTCTGGGGATGGACTGTTTACCTACAACTACAAAGAGAGCTTGTTACTGGAAATCAGCACTGCAGGCTGAAGAAAGGAGAAAGAAAAGGATTCCAGCTAAGGGGGAAATATCTCTACCTCCACTGCGCTTCCGCCCGCACTAAGTTTGCAGCTTCTGATTTTTCTCAAGTGCAGAAAGGAGATTCTAGAAACAAATGATCTTCCTCTATGCATGCATGCATGCTAAGTCGCTTCAGTCATATCCAACTCTTTGCGACTCCGTGGACTGTAGCCTGCCAGGCTCCTCTGTCCATGGGATTCTCGAGGCAAGAATCCCATGGAGTGGGTGGCCATACCTTCCTCCAGGGGATCTTCCCAACCCAGGGATTAAACCTGCATCTTTTATGTCATCTGCATTGGCAGGAGGGTTCTTTACCACTAGTGCTACCTAGGAAGCCCCTTATCTTCCTCTGTGACCAGATTAAAAACTATCCTATTACTCTGCTGAGCTAAAGGAAAAGCAAAAAAAAACCGACTGTGTTTAGTCAAGTTGGAGAATGTGAAAATTGGATCCTGGGTAACTCCTTATTTGTATAGGTTTTGATGGGAAGATGCCTTTGGCTAAAACTTTACAGGGAAAGCACCCCTGAAAGAGAATGGCCTGCATCATTCTGAAAAAAATACTGCACTATTTCATGGAACAAGGTCTAGCCTGAAGTTAACCATCACCAAGAGATGTCTCAGCTACACTTGTCACTTTTTTCAGCAAGAGATCACTAAGATAAACCTTCTAAAAATTTTTTCTATGAGTTCAATATTTTCCTTCCTGAACAGTTTCAAGGTGAATCAAAAGATCAAAAATAGTCCATAATATATTAGTTAAGACATTACTCACAAAAACACTCCTGGATGTGTCCTTCCAGGGCATCTTTCACTCATGAATTTCCATATTCTTTCCAAAGTTAACATTTTGATGGATGAAAATAAAATGGAAAAGTCCAAATGGGGAAGGGGAGACATTAAATCAGCAGCATCCAAAAAAGTCCTTTCTAAAGTCTAACTTCCTATCATATCTACCTGTGTGATCTTGGACAAGTCGCTTTGCATCTCAGATTCTCACATTTCATAATTTGTATAACTGGGAGGACAGATACCTTCCAGTTTCAACATTCTATATTTGCTTGGGAAATGTGTGGTACAGCTTACACTCCATTCTTCTTTGAAGGAGGCCCACGCTATTTAATTAGAGTAGATTTTTCCATTTGCATATTTGACATCTGAGGCTTTGGCTATTCCCAGAGACCCCAAAGGTCAATGAGCTGTAATAATCTTATTTTTGCAGAGGCACTCTGTGAGCCTGGTATGCAGGAGTGAGTCACGTGTTCAGTGAGTGAGATTAACATGCAGGAGGCTCGGAGGCCATAATCCCCAGGATGTGCTACAGTGGTAGTCACAAACTACCAGCATTCTTCCAGACCACAAAGATGTCAGTAGTATCCTTCTCACATATCACGAGTTTATTGTAACGTGGGTTTAAAGTAATCGTGTACCCACCCCCACATTTCACCTACTTCACTACTACATCTTTAATGAAGGTGACTTTAAAACTTTGGTGGTGTCACGCACAGAAGGAGAAGCTTTCATTCCCCTTTTATTGAGCTAATCTCATATACTTCTCCCGCCTGTTTTGATTTGTCTGTATACCTTGTATCCTCTCCACTGGAGAATAAGATCCTTGGGAGTTAAAATGCCACCTTATCTTAGTCACTTATTTCTCTCCAGTACTAGTAATGTACCTAGGATGTAGCAGATATTTCATAAATGTCTGTTGAGTGACTGAGCACTTTTGATGCACTTAGGCACTGCGCTAAGGTGCATTTTCTTACTACCTGTATGTAGTACTAATCACTATCTTGAAGGATAGGTATTATTGTTCCTATCATTGCAACAAAATAGCTGGGACTCAGAAGCTGAAATGACTTGTTAAAGTTACACAGCTGATGCGTGATGGATTCACACCTGTTTGTCAGACACCAGAGTTTGTTACCCTACCATGGTGCTGAGGACACGTTGGAAGAAGTAAAGCATAAAACCAAATGAATGCATTCACGGACCTCATATTATTGATGGAGCATAGGCCTGGCTTCATTCTAAAGATTCAGAGCATTATGGTGAGGGCAAAAGAGATGGTGCCACTGGGCTTGGTGGGAAAATAAAGCTACACAGCAAGAGAAGGCGCAGAGAGGGAAATTGTTCCAGGCATCACACAGCTTCTGTCTGAGTCCCTCGAAGGTTTCAACTTCAGGGTTCAGACTGTTCCTGCAGTTAGCAGGGTCTCAGGGTAAGAGCTAGACTCGAGCTAAGATGGAGTTGAACACTGACATTGGAAAACAAGCATTCATGATCCAGTCATGCAGCTCATCTGAAAAGCCACTTTCCTTCCTAGGCTTCATGGTTTGGTCAAGAGCTTTAGAGCCTTTCAGCTCTGGGAACCAGAAGCATCTGGAGCTTGTTAGAAATGAAGAATCTCAAGCCCTACTTTAGATATTGGAAGTAATAATCTGCATTTTAGCAAGATGCCTGGCTGGTTCACAAGCACATTAAAATTTGAGAAACACTACTCTAGAATATCTAGATGATATTCTAAGGTCCTTTCTTGCTCCAACATTTTATGAGTTTAGATTAGTAACCTTCATGGTAACCAAAAAACTAGCATGCTTATTAATTAGGGTGACAAAGAAAATCAAGTAACCTGATTACCTCAGTGGTGTCTTCTGAAGAATAGTGTTAATTCATCAATATTACTATTAATGAGTTTGTTTCCTGAGTACATATCATGTACAAGGAACATTGCATACAATATCATGAATCATAATAGACCTGCTAGAGTGACATTATGATCTCCTTTTTATCAATGGGGAAAAAAAATCTCATAAATTAATAAAATTTCCCCAATGTGGTTAAATTAGTACTAGAGCCAGAATCCTAATCCACAGAGTACTATACTTAGAGCCCATGGTTTTCTTGCTGTATCATATGGTCTCTAGCTGTAAAATTACAATTTAAAGTATCAAAAGTAGGCCTCCTTTTGTGAGAACAGATTAGCAGGTTTTGGACTCATTCTTCTGCAGTGAAGAAGGCCAAGAGGGTAGTCTAAATTCTACTGAAGTCTAAAAAAATAATGCAAAGGAAAAGATGGGAAACCTTAGAATACCTGGGCCAGCATCTCAAACGTGTACCAGTTCATACATATTTATAACCAATATTACCCAGAAGTGATCATTCATGAGGCTCATTTACACCAAGATAGTAATCAAGCTGAAAACATACATAGGTTTGAGGAGGGTTTAGTCATATTTGGAGATCCCAGGTGCATAGTTGATTACTAATGAGGTGAAGAAATTGGGATCCCAACTTCTGATCTCTCAAAATACTACTCTTCGGCATCCTCAGCAGATTGGTACTGAATGAGAGGAACCAAGAGTCTCTCCGGTTATGGCCAATGCTGACATCAGTTAATGCCTGACAGTAATTTATCTACTAACATTGCCATAAATACGCATGAAATTTCATGGGGGTTTTCCTCGTCGTGAGGGCCTTTATTTGTATGTATAAGCATCCTCCCCAGAGCACACCGAAAGAGAGAGTATTCTCTAGAAGAAAGGCATCAGGTTTTTATTAATGCTAACAAGAGATTATCCTTTCCTGCAAAATGACTAAACAGGACTCTAATAAATCAATCTGTCAATGGCTATTTCATTTCAGGGGACAGTATCCCCCTGTTCCATCTGGCTGGTGCAGGTTATGACCTACACTGAGCACGTATGTCTATAGTTCAGAAGATTCTAGAGCTGGGAGGAACTGCAAAAAAGAGCCCACCTCAAGGCAAGGAAAGTATTGCTATTCCCACTTTACAGATGAGAGCTTTCATTTCCCATTGAAAGTGTTTCTAGCAGGTTCTTGGAGCAGTTTAACATCCCCCACTTCCTGTATGTGTCCCTTTGGTTCCTCCTATCTTCCCCTGTTACTGCTTATTGCTTGTGGATGTGAGCAGCAATTCTGAGACAAGGTTCCCCTTTCTCATTCCCTTCCTTCTTGGCAACCCTGCAAAGTCTGGTCTCCTGGGCAGAGTCAGTCTGCTTTATTCTTTAGAGATATCCATCCGAGAACTGGACAGAACACCCAGTACATACAAGAGAACCACCTTAAAATAGGGGATATATACTGACTGAAAATGAAGGGCTGGAAAAAGATTTTCTATGCAAATATGGACCAAAAGAAAACAAGAGTAGCAACACTCATATCAGATAAAATTGACTTTAAAGATCCTGAAAAGGAGACAATCAAGGTTATACATAATGACTTAAAGGAACAATCCAAAAAGAAGTTACAACAATTATAAATATATATGCACCCAACACTGGAGCATTGACATATCTAAGACAAACATTAATTAGTATGATAGAAAAAATATACAACAACACAATAATAGTGGGAGACTTTAATACCCCACTCATACAATCTGGCTGTAAAAGACAAAGTAAAGAGGAAAACATATTCACTTATGAACCTCAAAAAATTCAGTTCACTCAGGAAAGGTAAAAAAAAATAGACTTATTTGTTCACTCTGTAAAGGTTTATTGACTATTTTATGGGTCTGGTACCACTTAAGAAGTGACAAATGTGATCCTGTCCTAAATAATATATTGTGGTAAAGATAAACCTACCAATACAAAATACCAAGATGTGCCTAAGATGGGGACACCCAAACTGGACTTTTAGTTTCCTGAACTTTTCATTTCCAGATCAAACCTCCTAATATAGGATGAATTCAACATGATTTTTTTAAAGTGTTCTTTGTGATTAAAAACAGAAAGCCATTAGTTAAGAAATTACATATACTCCTCTCCACCATCACTCCCCTTCTTTCTTCCCATTTCCCTCCCACCCTCACTGATCCTTTCCTTTGTCCATTTTCAAAAAAAAAAAAAAAGGAACACCCAGTACAAGATGTTTCAATGCAGAGAGGCCTCAGAGTGACAGAGGCAATAGTAACGTAAGACCCACAGTGTCTGAAGGGCTAAATGGGCCAGTGACCTGGCAAGTGTTTTAGAACTCTGGACTGTGAAAAGAGATGACCACACAGAAGATGTATTTTTTCCCACACTTCCTAAGAGGCTTCTCCTCCGCTGTTTAGCCAGATTCTGGAGCTTAGACCTGTGACTAAAGACTTGTGGCCGCTGCCCTGGGAGCTCTGCTTCCTACCTCCAGGACTCAAGCCATATTGATTCATTTCACCTAGACTGGGCAAGCCTCACACCATAAAATAAGTCTATTGATGCTTAAAGAGACTGCCAAGTTTCAATCAATTTTGCAATTTCCAAATGAAGGAGAGGTGCCTGAAATCTGCTTATATAATACAACTGCATTATGGTACTGGAAAAACATAAGCCAATGCCACTCACATTCTTGAGGATGTCCAGCTTGGACGATCACTGATTCATAACGGAAAGGACTGCCTTCAAAGCTCATGTAAGCCCTTGGCCTGAGAAGAGGAGGAAGGAGAGACCCAAGCAGTCCCCTACATCTTGCTTCATCACAAGACTCTCCCCAAATTTGATAGGAGAACTTCCATCATCCCACAGCCCCACCAGCTATCATTTTGAGTTTCAGTGGACAAAATGTTCTTAGGTCCTGTGTGCTTAGATCCTGCCACGGCATTCCTTGCCCGACAACAATTTAAAGAGAGAAAACTGAAGGAGATTTTGGAAGCAGAGCCTGGCAGGAGTGTCTGCTGATCTTGCATACCTGTGATGGAACCAAAGTTTGACATTAAAATAAGTACAAGGAAAAGTTTTAAAGCATGGGGCAAGAGAGAAGGGGGTGACAAGGGATGGAGGCAGATGGACTATGGAAGGGTTACTTACACGGTTTCATCATTCTTGAACTCCAACTCCCCATATATGTCTTCAAAATCCTCACCACCACCCTTGGCGGTCCCTTCTACTGTCCTAAAAGGGACGATGACTGTGCCCCGGGCACCTGATGTCCGCAGAACCTTGACCTCCATGACACCAATGCTTTCACTGACATGAATAGTGTCACATTCAAAAGTGAAGATGCCCGCGTGGTCATCATCCAAGATGGTGACAGTGGCCACACAAGGGGACACTAGGACAGCCCGAGGCAAGGGAAGACTATTGAGTGCTCTGGGAGACATCCCCTCCTCGGGCTGCTCCTCCTCCATGCGAACGTTGCTCAGCCTCACAAAGAAGTGTTCATCCTCCTCAAAAATGTCATCATCGATGATGCCCACAGAGAACTCCTTCTGGGTCTCTCCAGGCTTTAGAACCACCGTGCCCTCTGTGAACTCATAGTCAGCCCCTGCATTGGCAGAACCATCTTCTGTTTTGTAGTCCACATACAGGGTCTTGGACGTGTCCCCGCCTTTCCTCACCACTGTCAGGAGCACAGCCCCACAGTTCTCCAGGCACTGGTAAGAGCACGGGTCAAAGAAGACCTTGGAGACAAAGTCCTCCTGCTCATCGGCATGCACCTCGCTCATGCTGGAGGTCTTTTTGGCTTGTTCTGCTGCATGCTTCTTCAGGATATTGCCCGCGCCAGTCATCATACGGGTGGCCTGGATCCGGTAGAAGGCGCGGCTCTTCTGCTGATGGGAGAGGGCATAGTAGTTGGCCATCTCGACCAGCTGATCTAAGTCCTTCTCTGGATGTTTTTGCTTCAGATCCTTGAGAATCCGTATCATCTCCCTGCGGGACTCATCCACTTCCTTCCCTTCCAGGGGCACCAGGTGCCCATCAAGGAAGTGGGAATTCATCATTTTCCCATCCATCTCAATGCCCTTGGGGTGGTCACCCTCGGTCTCTATGATGATTCCTCGGTGTTTATCTGTGCGGTACTTTTTGTGCATGTATTTGTAGAAGAGCAGTCGCTTATCTGCCACCCAGGCCAGAAGGACACACACTGGAAAGAAGAAGAGAGTGAGGAGGCCTTCCCAAACCTGGACCACACCAGGTGAGAAGACAGCCAGGATCATATAGAGCCAGATGTATGCAAAGATGCTCCAAGCAGCAGTGACAAAGAAGACTCGTAGGTGCTTGATCTTGCGAGTCTCTCCATCGGGGATCACATAGACACAGATACCAATGATAATGAACATATTGAAGGCCGCGCTACCGACAATGGTAGAAGGTCCCAGATCACCAGCAATGAACCCATGACCACACACCTCTATTAAAGACAGGAGGATCTCAGGAGCAGAGGAACCCAGAGCCATAAGGGTCAGGTTGGAGACAGTTTCATTCCAGACCCTAATGGTGGTTGTGCTGGTCTCTCCATTGGGCTTTTTGATAGTCACCTCTCTCTCTTGAGAAGTGATGACTTCAATAGATGCCATGAAGCGATCAGCAATGATGGACACCCCGAGGAACATGTATATCAGGGCCACAAAGTAGACAATGACCCTGGCAATCTTGTCTCCAAGGGAAGGGTTCTCCGGGTACCAGATTGGCAGGATGACCCCCTCCTTGCAGTCTGATGACCCTGTACAGGATTCATTGTTCTGCCCTGTGCTGGGCACATCCCCTGAGCCGCCAGCCTCTGCCCGAAGACCATTCAGGAAGAGCACAAAGGTAATCAGCCCAAAATGGAGGAAGGCAGAGGTGAGAGGCTGCAACCTTAACCACGCCATACACAAGACTTAGCCACCGGCTTCCACTGCAGCACCAATGGTCCTCCCGACAGGCCAGAGACCTAGAAGAGATCAGAGAGGCAGAGAAAGGCATGAAGAAAAGGAGAACAGCTTGGGGGAGAATGGATACCTGTATATGTATGGCTGAGTCCCCTCACTGTTCACCTGAAACTATCACAACATTATTAATCAGCTATACCCCCAATAAAAAATAAAAAGTTTTGTTTTTGTTTTTTTTTAAAAGGAGGACAACAAATGGCAGGTTCCTACCAATAAAAACTGATGCTTCATCTTGAGTGACATATTGTACTAACATATGGGGCAGTCTCTCACTTGGAAAAAAAGATGTCACTGGGAGGCTCCAATAGCTGCTCTGTCCTTAGGACCATCTGGTAGAGTCAGTAGAAAAATGGCTTAAAAAGCTGGAAATATTGGTAATGGAAATTTAACTGATACCCCTTTATTTAGTCCTGCCTCCCAACCCCTTTGTTATCTGTGAGAGTTATCAAGAATTAACTTAAAATTGGCCAGGTATAACAGGAATCTTCATCCCCACTTCTACTGTTTCTAGGGTTTTCAGCCTTCCTTACCACACTGTCATCATACTCAAGAATCTTGCAAAACACAAGTTTACAGGAGTACATGCTGACTTGAACTGTTATCCTGGACTGCTCTCCTGCAAATGGAACACCTTGCTTTGTGTGCAGTTGAGCCCAGTTGGGAAAAACTCCTTCCCCAGATGAAAATTTAGGGAGGCAAGTTGTAATTCTGAGATTGCTTGAGAAATCAAGAGAATTGATTCTGTAGTGAATACTAGCTGTCATGTAGCTAAACCAAAGCCCTATAAGTGGTGCCCAAGGCCCAGTCCATAGCAGTCCTTAGCCCTCCAGCAAGACAGGCTTATGAAAGAGTTTAGGCATCCAGTTACGGGGAGATGAAGATCAGTCAGCCACTCTAACTTGAAACCCAAACACTGCAAGGGCCAAGTGGTAGGAAGCACTATAAACAACATGCAAGTGATTCTAAATAAGTTTTTTTAATCTGTAGGCAAGATTTCAGGGTGAAATTCAGCCTCCTCTGCTGACCTCAAGACACCAAAAGGTGAACATGAGTTCAGAAGAATGGAAGAAATTCAGCTGAAACTACAGTTATCTTTCTACCCATTGCCTCATTCAGATAGAATGAGACTGCAAATAACTATTCAATACCTTAAAGAAAAACAACTTGCCCATGTTTCCACCTCTGTTACAAGCATGTAGGAGTACTGTTAGTAATGGAAGAATGCTGCTATTCTCTACTTGCTCCTCCTCCTTCTCTGCTGTTTCCCATCTCAGAAAATAGCACTTCATCCACCCGGTTTCTCAGCCTGGAAACCGCTGCCTGTTTGCAAGCCTTTCTCTCTCCAGTGCAACACAGAGAGTCCCATCAACTTTCCTCCCCATCTTTCTCACCACCATCACGGCCCATTACTTTTCACCTGATGAATTTACTCAGTCACCTCCTCATTGAACTCACTCCAACTCTGACCTTTCTCTATTCCATCTTCTCTTATAGCCATAGTCATCTTAAAAACAAAAACAAACAAAAAAAGCCTATGCTCCTTCTCCCCTATTTGAAGCCTTTCGGCATGTCCCCCTCACTTTCAATATAAAGACCTGAATCCTCACCATGACCTGCTGAGCCTCGTGCGAGCTACCTTCTTCCCCGTCCCCCTTATCGCTTGCCACTATCCCTCTCACTGCATTTCTGCAGTGATGGCCTTTCCATCAGGTCCTGGAATACACCATCTTATTTTCCACCTCAGGACCTTTGCCCATAACATGACCCATGACCAAAAATATCATTTCTTCTTTGCACCCCACTCATAACAATGCTTTAGCTCTCAGCTTGAATGTCACTTTCTCACAAAAACTTTCATTCACCCTAAAATGGTCAACTCCTTTCCTTTAATTTTTTTCATGGCACTTACAAAATTTTGAAATTACATATGTATTTGTGGAATTATATGATTGATGACTAACTCATCCATTAAGCTATGACAAAAAGGCAAAGACTATGTCTACTCTGTTTATCATGGTATCCTTAGTAGGTAGTTCGTAGGTGCTCAGTAAATGTATGTTTTGGAATAAATAAATGTGGCCCTAGGGAAGCTTCCTCACTGCTATGGACGGAATTGTACAATCCCCCTGCCAATTCCTTTGTTGAAGCCCTAATCCACGATGTGATTCTATTTGGAGATAGAACTTTTAGGAGGTAATTAAGGCTAAATGAAGTCATAAGAGTGGGGTTCTAATCCAATAGGTTTGGTGGCATTTAAGAAGACAAGAGAGAGAAAAAGAAAGAGAGAGCGCTCCGTTTTGTGAGGACATAGGGAGAAAGCAGTCATCTGCAAGCCTGGGAGAGACCTCTTTCCAGAAATCAGATTGTCAGTATCTTGATTTTGGAATCCCAGCCTTCTGACAAATTTCCGTTGTTTAAACCACCCAGTCTGTGGTATTTTGTTATGGCAGCCTGAGCAGACCAACACACTCAGAAATCAGCCTTCTTAAAAGTCATTTTACAATCTGAATCATAGCCGTTTAGAAAAAAATAGATCTTGTAGACAAACCCTCATTAGATTTTAGAGGCTACCTAGGACCTCTTTCAATTGCCAAGGGTTGTACTCAAAGAGAAGTTCCCCTTGGGACACACCCTGGTGCATATGGTAATCCTGAAGGCCCTCCTCCCAAAGGGCTCTGTGGATTAACTTGGTTTTGTATTCCTCTGAACGGGAGCCAACTGCTGAGGCCCATAATCCCCATTAGTCCAGGTATGAGGAGTCACCCCAGCAGGTGCCTGGGGCTTTGACCTCAGTCGGGGGAGAAAAGGCTATGACATCAACTGTAGAGGAGCAGAGAGGCGGAAGGTGATTGGCATCCATATTCAAAGACTGAAAATGCACCCATAGCCTGCGATGTGCACAGAGACCCTATTCATAGGGTTAGCACTCACCTACCTGGAGAATTGTGGACAGACACGGATCTTGGCTCCTTGCCTTGATCTCTGAAAACCTAACACTTTGTGAATACTGATGAGCCCCATGCAGGAGGAGACAGCAGGTGGGCACAGCTGGAGCAGCTCTTTGATCAACAGCCAACATGGTGACAGGCAGTGGCAGCTGCGCGACTGGTCAAGCCCAAAGGGGTGGGCTACCCACAGGCTAGGGAAGAGGCTGGCCTGCTGCAGTCAGGGCACAGGGGCCACTCAGGTAGTAGTGTTATCCTGCTCGATGGGGGACGAGGACTCCGACTGCTCATACCCACCGGGACAATTAAGGAGGATCATGGTCTTTATTCTCCTTGGTCCCACAGACACTGTAGCAACAGGTTTTTATTGGGACTGTGCTATCACATGGTCATAATCAGAGGTCAGTTTAGAAAGACTGCTCCCTAAGACAACAGATGAACTGAAGGAACAAATAAAAGAAAACAAGGCAAGCAAGTGGTTAGGGATTGCCTGCACTAAGTTGTTAGAACTGAAGGTGAAAAACCACTGGGGGATGCCTAGTTGTTCTCTCCAGCTCTGCCAGGAGATGGTTTCTGCCTGAGAAGTTAGAGGGAGAGGAGATGTCTCTGATGAACAAGCCAATGGTCATTTTTTGCCATAACTCCAGCCCCAGACACCGATTGAGACAGATCCCTACCTCCTGGGTGGTTCACTGCACTCCCTTAGAGACCCAACTGATCTTTGGTGTTTCCAGAAGGCTCTTAATCAGTCCTAAGCCATACTCATGGAGGTGACCCAGCTTAAGAGCCCCAGAACTGCCCAAAACAAGGAAGATATTAGTGACAGTACCTAACGCTAAAAGCAGTTATTGTGTGCATAAAGTTCGAAAAGTATTATTTCATCTTCATAACAACCCTATTAGTTGTTGTTAGAGATCAGCACTATTTTAATCCCTATTTTATATTTTGGGAAACTGAGTCTTAATTAAGTCATTTGAGTCATTTACTCAAAGTATAAAGCAAAGAAGTAGCAGAACCAGAGCTCGCTCACATAGAGATGACATAAAGTTGATGGTCCTAACCACTCCACCTTACGAGGATGTCCCAATTTGTTGCAGAACATCCGCGAGCCCTAGTCAGCTTCCAGTCTTCTGTGGTCTTAGAAGCAATCTGGCTGCCCCACATACTCTCACTGGAGAGCCAACCATTTGGTTGAGTTGATTGCTCCCCAGGTTTCCTGGAGGTGTCCTGATTGCCCAAGGCCATCTCCCACCCAAATATTCTCCTTCTCTCAGTTCAGTTGGACAAACATTAACAAGTGCCTGTGACTTGCCAGGCCTGTCCTAGAGGCCGCTGGACAAAATAAACTATGATTCGGGGTTTTCCCTCCAAGGCACCACTGAGCAGGGGTGGAGAGCTGCACACACAGGCACCCCTACTATCATCAGCGAAGGTGTGGGCCGAGTGCTGCCGAACACAAGCAGGGCACCAAGCCAACTCGGGGATTCAGGGAGGTGTTCTGAAGGAGTTGATCCCTGAAATGAGGCTTCAAGCATGAGTGCACTTTAGTTAAAAAAAGAAGAAGAAAGACAGAGAGAGAAAAAAAAGAAAGAACATGGGAAGGGCATCTGAGTCAAAGAGAACAGCCCAAGCAAAGACATGGGGCAGGAAAGCCCTCTGTGTACATAAGATTACAGGCAAATCAGTGTGAGGCAGGAGGGACAAAAGATGAGGCTGGACACAGAGGGAGGACCCGATTCATGGCAAGTCTTATATGCCAGGCTGAGAAGATGGGATTTTATCCTAAGGGCAGTGAAAAGCCAATGATAGGATTTTGAACAGGAGAATGACATGGTATTCCAGAAAAACCAATTTGGCTAGATAGGTTTTAGGGTGGCTGTAAGTGGGACAAAACCAAAGCAGGAAGATCAGTCAGAAATCTATTGGAAACAGAACAGATACAGATAAAGAGGGTGGGCTGAGGGTACATTCTGCATATGATGACCCTCTGACCCCTCAGCTCAGCCCATGGCCTCTCATTTTTTCCCTGGATTATCTTCCTAAAGCCCCCAGGGCCATCTGCAAGGTGTCTGTGTCCTCAGCAGTGGCTCCTGACATCTTTTAATATCACTGGCAAATTTAATTAAAGTCACTTTCCTCTGCTCTTCCAGATCATTAATAAAACAGAGCCACCAGGCCAGACTGAGCAAATTCTCCCTCTTGCTACACCCTCCGCTTTCTCCAATGGGAACGCTGCTCCGGGTCTGTCACCAGCCTGGGTAGACACATCCTGCTCTGCTTCTAAATCTGGGCCCCTGCACAGACGTCACAGCCAATTTACATTAAAGTTTTAGGTGCAGCCAGGCTGCACTGGATCTGAAGTGTCACCCGAGTCCAAGAACACTGCATCTTCTCCTGTACTTCCTCTGCCTACAGGGGCTGAGAGCCTGCAGAGTCCTCTCCATGGCAAAGCTCACCCAGAAACACAGGAACTAAATTTCCAGCACTCAAGTAGGAAAGACGCGACCTCGGCTACTTAGGTAGTTTGGCTGCCACAGTCGGAACTTGGATCCAAGGAGGAAAATGTAAGGATGCTGCTTTTCGTCCATAATGATAGCTTTGAATATTCCAAGTAAAAAAGTTAGTATTATCGTCACGCCCATTTTGAAAGTGAAAGTGTTAGTTGCTCAGTTGTGTCCGACTCTTTGCGACCCCATGGACTGTAGCCCACCAGGCTTTTCGGTCCATTGGATTCTCCAAGCAAGAATACTGGAATGGATAGCCATTCCCTTCTCCAGGGGATAAGCAAATTTGAATTTACAAAGGTTAAAGAATTTGCCCAAATCATGGTAAGTAGACAAATAAGCTCTTGAATTCTGGGATTCTGACTCTAGAGCAGTTGGCATTAACCACCATGCTAGGTAGATGCCTTGGGTTTGGGTAGCCCTCTGAAAAGCAAAGGGCCTGGGGAAGGGAGGGTGAGTTTTTCTGGATATGGAGGCCTCACTATGAACTTGGAGATGGTCAGTTCTCCAAGGCAGCCTGAAACAATAGAAGAGCCCCAAATCTGAAAGCAAGAGGCAAGAGCTCTCTTCCTAGCTCTGCCTCAACAAGCTATGAGACTTCAAAGAGTCAGAGAACTCTTAACGGCATCAGCTTCCTCATCCAGAAAATTCGTGTGGGGTTGGATAATCTCCATAGTTGCTTTGAGTCAAAAATGCTTTGATGGCAGGCAGGTCCATCTCCACAACAGGCAAAGAAGTGAAGGCACATATTTCAGTTAGGCCAGCCCAGAGCAGGGTGAGAGCCAGCCACTCCCCAGGAGACGTCAGAAGAGAAGAGATTAAGGGAGCATGGTAGGAAAAGGGGGCCCCCAAAAGCAAAGAGAGCCTACAATCTGGCTTTACCAAAAGCACCTTGCATCAAACTCATTTTTTAAACAACTGCTCTTTGAATGCCCATTTTGGACCAAGCACTGAGCTTGTGACTGAGCATACACCCATGAAAGAGCTACACCACATCCCCAAACATTTGACATTTTCTTCTAATGAAGGATAGAGACAAACAAGGAATTATGGGCATGATACTATGACGATGTCACGGGAAGTTACTCTTTTTCTTGTTCCGCTCTAAGCTCTCAAGTTGGTCACTGCACAGCTGCCTCTAACCTTATGGACAGTGGCTGCAATACATCACGGTTTTATAATATCGAGGACCTTGCAGTAGTATGCGTGGTTGATATTCCACTATTTTTGCTTCTCTGTTCCCATGCAATTGTCACATTTTGCTTTTCTAAAAGCCTCCAAAGTCTTAATGGCATCCAAGTCATATGAAAACTTCATAAAGCCCAGCTGGCCTTTTCCTAGGCACGGCCACACACAAAGAGGAAGCACCAGCAAGCCTCAATCTCCTCATGCTGTATATAAATAAAGGACTTTAAAATGATCACAACAATCCTATCTCTTCATTGAGTATTCTTTACTCTATGGGTGGCACTGCATCAGGCATTTCTATAGCTTCTGTGTAAGACCTAAGGATCCCACAATGATTTAGGTAGCGTTAACTGTTTTAGAGATGAGGAGACTTGGGCCCAAAGATTATTAATTTACCCAGATCCACTAGCTGAGGAGCACAGCTTAGCTATGAAACTTGGTGTGTCAAATGCCAAAGTCTAAAAGTGAAGATGGAAAAAAACAGGATAGGAATCTGGAGCCCTTAGGTCAAGAACCTACAGCCCTGGAAATCTCTACTCCTCTGGGAAGCCTTCCCTGATAACACCCTCTTCCTCTACCTTCCAACTGAGTCATTTTCTCCCCTGTGTTCCTCTAGCCCTTTGATGACCATTAAAGCACTTGTCACACATTATCACATTAACCTGGGCTGATCTGTCTGCATGTCCATCTCCTACACACTTAGAGAAACTCCCTGAGGGATTCCCCCTCAATATAGGGACTTTTCTTTTTTAGCAAGTTATCACACTCAGTTCAGAGGGCTAAGAGGTTGGATCTGATCTCTAATATCTTCCCTGCCTCCAAAATTCTATCATTCCAAGACTTGTTGATTCTACTCAAAGGTTCACACTCTCTAGAGACCAGAGGACTTTGCTCTCTATGAGTCCTTCACAGATCTGGAGAATCACAAACCATGCGAGGGGACCAGAGTGAAAGGAAGAAAGGGCCTTGCTCACCTAATTTAAGTTCTGCTTCTCCAGCTGCTGGATCTACATCTGCATGTAAGTCATCCCCCACATTGGAGGCAATAATGGAACCAGGATCACACGCTAAAGAGGGCTGTGCATTAGAAAAACTTTGGAGCTCTAAAAAATACAGGTATCTGGATCTTACTCCAGACCTAAGTTTTGGACTCTCTGGGAGTGAAGTCTCAATATTTAGACTTTTAGAAGTTCCTTAGTTGATTTAGAGGTACAGCCAAGGTTGAGAATCCTGGGAGAGAATAAAAGGAACACAGACTAACTAAGAAAGACATTTGCATCTCAGGGATTCCAACCATTACGGAATTTCTCTGGACCAAAAGAAGGACTCTTAGTGTATCATGAGTTGACTCATAAGTGGGTGTACCACAAAGCCTTTCTATACTCTAGACAAACATCCACCCTCCTAGACTCTGACTTCCTTTCATACCCTGCCAATGACAAAGAGCATTGACTCCCTACCCATATAAGTAGATTTCCCCACTGTCTCTCCCTAAACCTGCTGTTAGCTTAATCTACACTTTTACTGAAGAAACAGAAAAGATCCAGAGTTCCCTTATCTACACAGGAAAATGATGCTGCTCATTCCATTTCCAGCAAGACATGTTTCTAAGTATTTTCCTTTTCATGGATGGCATCTTATGTTGACTTTTCCATGTTTTTCCTCATGCCATCTTTGTTTGCTCAGTGATTCATTTACTCACATATACATGCATGCGCTTGTATGAAACTCAGTCCATGTGGTACAGGTCGACTTTCACTGAATTAGATGAGAAGGTACCCAACTCTTTTTTTGCACATTCAAAAAAACTTAGAATAAAAGTTCCTAGAGGGCAGCAATTTTTATCTGTTTGGTATTTCTGTATCCCTGCCATCTATATCAGTGCCTGGCATAGAGTGGGTGCTGAGTATATACTTAGTGAATGAATAGATCCATGAATAAATGTACAAAAATAGAAGGCATAATAGCCAGTGATTTATCCCACTCTTGGCAGTGTTCAAATGGAGCATCCCATCTGTTAGGGATGCTGTGAGCAAGGTTTTTCTCATTTGAGTTATATGAACAAAAATGTAATCCCCCCTGAGGAGCACACACTTCACTGGAGAACAGTGACAGAAAACTAAATTACAAAAAAAAAAAAAAAAAAAAAGGTCCTAGATTTGGAGGCATGTGCAATGTGCCAAGACAGTGCAGAGGAAGGAAGGTCAAGTGCTGCCTGGAACCAGCAGGGTCACTTCATGGACCAGGCAACTTTGGATCTAGGATTTGAAGAATGAACATGAGTTAACTGGGTCAAAGCTACTGTGCCTCAAATAAAGGTAAGAGAAAGCCATGCTAAAGAGCAGGTCAGCCTCAACAAGCAATGTCTGTTTAAAGAAAGGTGGGCAGGGTGTCTGAAGGGCAGGGCATTTGAGAGAGCTGAGAGAAGCTGCAGCAATCAGTGAGGAATCGTTTGTGAAAGGTCTTGTATGGCAGGTCAAGGAATTTTGTCATTACCTTGGTGATAATAAGGAAGTACTGAAAGTCTTTTAATCACAGGAGGGACAAGATCGTTGTTTTTCCTTTGGATGGAGACCTAGACTGACAACAATGCAGAAACTAGATATGTGAATGAAGGTGGGGCAAGACTAGCGGCAGAAAGACCAGTTCAGAGACTCTCAAAGTATTTGAGAGAGATGTGATCAGAACCTGAACATAGGCAATGAGAGCAGGCCTGCTGAGGTCAGGCAGGGGTTTAGAGCGTTTTCAAAAGTAGAATCAATACGTGTGTGTGTGTGTGTGTGTGTGTGTGTGTATGCGCGCGCGCTCAGTTGTGTCCAACTCATTGTGACCCCATGGACTGTAGCTCACCAGGCTACTCTGTCCGATCTTTCCAACCCAGAGATCAAACCTGTCTTTTGTGTCTCTTGCATCGGTAGGCAGGTTCTTTACCATTGTGCCACTTGGAAGCCCAGACTCAGAACAGTCTGGACTATTGAGCCAACAAATGGTTACTACCTTGACAAGACTGAGGAGCATTCTGGTCCTTTGTTGGAGCTCTAGGGCCTTCTTCACTAAAGCCCATAATTCTCCTGGCCTCATCTGTCTCACAGTCACAGACGTCCCTAAAGCTACACAGCTATCTAAGTCTGACCAATTTGTGTCGAATTTTCCAGCTCCCATTTCTTCAGTCCTGGAGATCTTTACAGGAAAAACGCTGTAGGACCACTGGGATGATGCTGGTGCCTGATGCGGTTTGGTGCCAGTGTCTCTTCATCCCTCTTTCACTATCAGAATCTTCTGTTTTCAGTTGGTCCGCAGAATCTTGGATGTGTTCTCAAGTTTATTGGGTGCCAACTGTATGTCACACTCTTTTCCAGCTACTGGAGGTTCAGTATTATATCTTTTACCTGGACTAATGCAAAGCTGCCAATCTTGCCACATCTGTTACAGTCTGTGCTCCAGAAAAACAGCAACTACCATCTTTTTAAAATGTAAATCAGATACAGTTAAGCCCCCTACATACAAATGAGTTCCTTTCCAAGAGTGCATTTGTAAGTTCAATTTGTTCCTAAGTCCAACAAAGTTAGCCTAGGTACTCAACGAACACAACTGGCTATATAGTACTATACTGCAATAGGTTTATAATACTTTTCACACAAATAATTCATTAAAAAAACAAGCAACACAAAAAACAAACATTTTAAATCTTACAGTACAGTACCTTGAAAAGTACAGGGGTACAGTACAACAGCTGGCATACAGGGGCTGGCATCAAGTGAATAGGCAAGAAGAATTACTGACTGGAGGAGGGTGAAGAGGTAGGAGATGGTAGAGCTGAAGGATCCTGAGCTATAGGAGATGGAAGGCAAGCTGCAATTTCACTCATGCCTAATGTTGATGGAATGCATGTTTGCATCTCTGAAAGCTCACAACTTGATTCTGCTTGCAGGATCTCAGTTCCCTGACCAGGGATCGAATCGTGCCCCCTGCAGTGGAAGTGCAGAGTCTTAACCACTGGACCATCAGGGAATTCCCACTCTTTTCTTTTCCTTAGAGCACCCACACTGGCTGGAATCATTGCTTTTCTATTTGTTCACTGGTTTATCATACAATATAAACTCCATGGGAGCAGACAACTTGATCTTTTTTCTCACCACGATATTCTCAGGCTGCTTGACTGCAGCCTGGCAGAGTGAGTGTCAGCATTTGTTGAAGAGTGCTCACTCTGCAGGACTAAGCGTTTTTGGAAAGATGCACCTGTGAGAGGAGATGTCAAGCTTCTGGGAAGCCTTGGGGTAGAGAGGTAAACGGTTAAAACCAACGATCTCAGAGAACCGGCAGTTCTGTTTATTTGAAAGCACCAACAGGACCACAAAGTATTTGGAAGGCTGTTGGGAGACTGTCTCTAAATGCATTTCATTCTGTCTACCTTAGTCCTCTCCTGGGCACCTTACTTCTCCTCCAGAGTGTGTGGCCTCATAATAGCCAACACTCATAGTGCACTATTCCCTCAACAAATATCAAGTGATGGTCTGTACCCACAGTGGACAAAGGCCTTCTTGCTCCTATTCAGTCCTCACGAGGATGTTCATAATGATGAAGAAACAGAGGCTCAGTTAGCTGCCTAGAGTTTCTAAGCCAAGAAATAACGGAGTCAGAACCTAACCTTGGTCCTCCAGCTTTCAGGGGGTCTCCCTCCACCAAGCTGGAAAAGCATCACGTCAGCAAAGACCAAGAGACAACATTCCCTATTACTGAAAGGAAATCAGGGCTGGGCCAGGGGCATGAGAAGCCCAGGGCAGCCTGAGGGGGGATCGTTCCCACCTTTCTGTGTTCCCAGAGAAAACGACTTGGGCTCTATCTCTTGGAATTATCCACAGAGAGAGGGCTGACATCCCTCTGCCCTACTGCCTACCCATGAAGGGAAAGCTGGTCATAAAAGCTGGTACTTTTATGTACCTTTTCCTCAGCTCATTCTCCAGGAGACTGATCTATTTTTTAATACCATTTAGTTCTCTTAATTTTTAAATGTTAAAATATGGGATTAAAGCATATCACTGCCCAAAGGAAGAGCAAATGGACTCAGGCAAGCACTCAGAGTTCTCTCTCTGATACAGGGCTGGGAGAGTCTCTTGTACACTCAACTCCAGGGATGTCCTGGGCCCTTCTTTCACAAGAGGGTGCTAGGAGCAGACTCCTAGGACTTCCAGCAGATCCAGCTGCTGTCTTGGCAGCTGTGATCTCTCTATCTGACCAGGGATCGAACCCACTGCCCCCTGTGATGGAAAGAAGGAGTCTTAACCACTAGACCATCAGGGAAGTCCCATTCTTCCTTTACTTTAGAGCATACACACTGGCTGGTCATTAATGATTCCCCTCGAAGTTGACTCCCCCATTAGTTCCTCCTGAGGGTCTGGAAGGCACGAACTCAAGGTGATTCTTTCTGAATCCTAGAGGGGAGAGTAGAGTGATATGATAGGAAGTAAGCAGAACCTTTGGGAAGCCTCTGGGCAAAGGGATTCCAGGTAGACTCTCAACAGAGTCTGCTGCTGCTACTGCTGCTGCTAAGTCGCTTCAGTCGTGTCCGACTCTGTGCGACCCCACAGACGGCAGCCCACCAGGCTCCCCTGTCCCTGGGATTCTCCAGGCAAGAACACTGGAGTGGGTTGCCCTTTCCTTCTCCAATGCGTGAAAGTGAAGTTGCTCAGTCATATCTGACTCCTAGCAACCCCATGGACTGCAGCCCACCAGGCTTCTCCATCCATGGGATTTTCCAGGCAAGAGTACTGGAGTGGAGTGCCATCGCCTTCTCCGCAACAGAGTCTACATGGATCCAAATACATCCTTCCTGGATAGAAAAGGAAAAGCAGAAGCATAGGACTTGAGACTGAACTGTCTGGAGCATTTGGGGGCCGAGCGTGACTACTAGTCATTCTGAGAATGCCCTGGAGGGTTGCAGTGGGAAGGGACTCCACACAGGAGGGCCAAGCTCAGGCCACCAGGACCCTCAACCAGCTCAGGATGCCTTGTAGCCCAGACAGCCAGATAGTTGGGTTGGCTGCTCATCTCACCTCTAGAGACCCAATGTAATAACAGACACACTGGGGGCTTCAAATTGCAGCTGGAAAGCTCTGAAACAAAAGATGTGATCAGCAGGAATAACATTCTTAGTAGAAGGTGATCTATAAGCTGTGGAACCAGACCCACAGAACACAGAATTGTCAGGCAAGTAGATTAAAAGTCAACACATCCAACATAACCTTTTTAAGGGTAAGGAATGTGAGGCCCAGAAAGCAGCAATGGGTTTTGCCTGTAGTTGTCAGAAGAAATAATAACTAAAATACACTGTTCTTGCCACTTGTTCAATGCATCTTCTGTGATACCACATTGCCCATTCCTAGGTTGATTTTTTTATTCCTTCACTGGTTCCTTTTATGATAAATAGGACAGATTCTCTTTCTTGCTCTTAGTCCACCTGCCTCAAGAGTGAGGTAGGTTATTCATTTTTCATTGACCAGCCACTGTGGTTCAGGTACCATACAACAAGAAGTGGGAGAGAAAGAAAGGACTTGGTCCAGGAAATAAGGTGAGTCTCAAGATGAAAAATATATATATATTTTAATAATAAAAAAGATGCATTTCAATAAATATAAGGGACTCATGAAAAACAGATGCTGCGTTATCAAAATTCAGAATAAGAGACTGCTTCTTCACAGTCTTCCCATCAGAAAGAGGCATTTGAACTGAAGAACAGTAGGATTCTTAGTGAAGGGCAAACCATGAACAAAGGCGCAGAAGAAGAAAGGACAAGAGTACTTAGGTGCCCACATGGGAACTGTAAGAAGTGAGACCAGCAGTGGAGTGGTGAAGCAGGCCAAGGAGGACCTTGAATATCAGGAGTCGGACTGCGGCAAAAAGTGAGAGGCCCTTCAAGGCTTTTGTGTGGGAAAATGACAAGCCTAGATTAGGGTTTTAGGAGGGCAATCTTATAACAGCCACTAAAATGAATTGAAGGACTGGAAGAATGAAGTTGGGAAGATGTTAGAAAGTTACTGTTTATAGTATCATCATCATAATATAGCTTAGAAAGTTATTTTTTTACAGGTATGGTAAGGACTGAGTGGGAAAAATCAATGTTGGGCACTTTGAATAGAGTAGCTTGACTCTGTTGCAAACATACAAATGTCGGCTGCTATAATAATAATTTCTATTATAATTATCATTATTATTATGTTAGAGGTTGTCAAATCCATACTGAGGTAGTGGTAGTAGGGATAGAGAAGAGAGGAATGGACTGAACAGATGTAAGCAACACAATGAAGTGAAGTCTCTCAGTCATGTCTGACTCTTTGTGACCCCACAGACTGTAGCCTACCAGGCTTCTCTGTCCATGGGATTTTCCAGGTAATAGTACTGGAGTGGATTGCCATTTCCTTCTCCAGGGGATCTTCCCAACCCAGGGCTCGAACCTGGGTCTCCTACATTGTAGACAGATGCTTTACCGTCTGAGCCACCAGAGAAGTTACACAATAGTCCCCCTTCATCTGTGTGGGATAAATTCTAAGACCCCCAAGTGGATGTCTGAAATTGCAAATAGTACTTAACTCTATGTATACTATGTATACTATGTTTTTCTAGTTTTTAACTATATATATATAGTGTTTAACTATATATATATATAGTTATATATATATATATATAGTTTAACTATATATATAGTTAAATTTCCAAATTAGGCCCAAAAATATTGAAGGAGGAAGGAGAAGGGGACAACAGAGGATGAGATGGTTGGATGGCCTCACCGACTCAATGGACATGAGTTTGAATAAACTCTGGGAGTTGGTGATGGACAGCAAGGCCTGGCGTGCTGCAGTCCAGGGGGTCACAAAGAGTAGGATGTGACTGAGCAACTGAACTGAACTGAACTAAAGTAGGTTAGCAACAATAACTAATAATAAAATAGAACAATTATAACAATATACTGTAATAAAAGTTGTGTGAGTGTATTCTCTTTCATTCTCTCACTCAGAATATCTTATGGTGGTTGGTGGTGGTTTAGTTGCTAAGTCATGTTGGACTCTTGCGATCCCATGGACTATAGCCTGCCAGGCTCCTCTGTCTACAGGATTTCCCAGGCAAGAATACTGGAGTGGTTTGCCATTTCCTTCTCCAGGGGATCTTCCCAATCCAGGGATCAAACCTGGGTCTCCTGCACTGCAGGCAGATTCTTTACCAACTGAGCTATCAGGGAAGCCCCCAGAATATCTTACAGTACAAATTTAATGCCTTTTCCATCTTAACAGAGCACTTTATCACACACAGTAGCTGTAACTTTTGCAGCCTGAGGTGCAACAGCAAACCTGTGGGAGAAAACTGGGAGGGAGGAGAGGATCTTGGAGATGAAGTGAAAGAGGGCCCACCTAGAGAGCTAGTGGAACCTGGAGAGTTCTTGCGATAGAAGTCAAGAGGGGGAAGTTTTATGGAGCTAATGATCAACTTTTTCTGATGGGGGTTGGGGGAAATCAGGAATAAGTTATTATATTTGGGGGGAATGAGAAGTCCTTGGTGAGTGAGAGCTGGGCAGAAAGTAGGAAAAAATGAGAAAGCAAGGGACTAAGTGAATGAATGAGTGATGGGGAAATAGAAACAGATGTCTACTCTAAAATTTCAAGAGTGTGTGGAAAGCCAGATGGGAAGAGAAAATGACAGGAGAGGAAGTGAACAAAGGGATATTCTTGCCAGGATGTTGAGCATGCTTACAATTAGATGGAGGGGATTCAATGCTCAAAAGGAAAGAGCTCAGGGCAGGCCGATGAAGGCAGGGCAGGAGGGACACTGGGCAGGAAAGGAAGGGAGAACTTTTAAATTGTGAGACTAGTGACAAGTAAGGATGGAGAACAAAGTTGGGAGATCAGGGTGCAAAGGAAGAGTGTGCAAGCTCACACTATTTGGTTCATTCTCTAGGATGAACAAAGTGGTGGGTCACCTGGACATCTTCTCCTCTCAAGTGATTCGGAAACTGCCATGTGGAAGCCTGGGCAGGAATACAGTTTCCAGACCCACTTCCGGATCCAGTCCCAACATGACCCAGCATTCCTTACCCAACGAGGAAAGCACTATTTGTCATTCAGACATCAAGGAGTAAATGCTACCTGACCCATTCCAAGAGCTGTTTTCTTAGTAGACATGACCCTGTATACCACATCTAAATACACTTGATTCAGGAATTAGCCTCTATTTACTCTTCATATTATAAAAGTGTACATATACATGTGATTCTTCCTATCTAGATGTCTTGTTCAATAGTCTCTATGGATCGCAATCCATCTTACCCCTCACCTTCCTGCTCAAGACCTTCCCCAGGCCCCAGAGATCTCAGATCTTTAGGGGTCCACCTTGCTGGGCAGCTCAGCTGACTGGGAAGGGTGTCTTAGACATGCTGGAGCCATTTTTCCTTTCTCTTGAGGTGGTCTACCCAGTGTTGGGTTTAGAGTGCCCATCCAAAAAGCAAAGACACAACTGAATACAAACCAATCTCATTAAAGAAAATAGGGAAATTCCTTCCTAGAAGGACAGCTCTGGTTTGTATGCTAAAACAGAAAGAGAAACCCCCTAACCCTCTCTCATAGGCCAGCAGGATGACAACGCATAAGGGTTCTGCAACATAAGGGTTCTCCTGCTTCCTCTCGCTACTTTCTGGTCCTGATGCACTATCTAAAATGTAAATCTGACCATGCACTTCAGTACTGAAAAGGCTTTCCCAAGTCCCCACTGGAAACTCAGTGGAAAACCTTAGCATGAAGTATAAGTCCTTCAAGATCTGGCCCCTAGAACTTCTCTAAACTCATCTCTCTGAACCTTACCCTCAGTCTTCAATCATTTGAAAGAGCTCTTGTCCACTTTAGGCCTTTGCATACTGATCCCTTCAGGGCTTCCCTGACCACTCAGCAATAAGGAATCTGCCTGCAATGCAGGAGACTTATGCAGGTTCGATCTCTGGGTGGGGAAGATCCCCTAGAGTAGGAAATGGCAACCCACTCCAGTAGTCTGTCCTGGGAAATCCCATGGACAGAGCCTGGTGGGCTACAGTCCAGGGGGTTTCAAAGAGTTGGACATGACTGAGCACAGCACAGCACATGCTGATCCTTTCACTCAAAGAACTTTCTCCCCCACCATTCCCCTCCCTACTTTCACCAAAGCCAGCTCCTCCCTAGCCTGTCTTTCTGGGATCAGCTGTCCCTAGAAGTTCTCCTTAAGACCCCCTAGAGACGTGATCTTCCTACATTTTTGCTGCCCCTGGGATGTAGCCTTCATGGACAGGAATCAGTTTAAACGGTAATTGTGTGTTCACTAGTTGGTTATCCCTGCTGGGATGAGTGTGTGTTTATGAGAAAAGGAAACATTCTATTTTATTTGCCTCTGTACCCAGCAAATACTTGGCCAAGGGGACTGTTGAATATTTATTGAATAAATAACTGATTGGTTGAATCAACAAAGGCTTTCTTTTTTGGAGTCAAATGTATTTCTGAAACTCATCAAACGTTTGAACTTCCAAGCAAAGCAACCAGGCTTGAGTGCAAAGGGAGTGATTTTCTCTTTTGAGCCAACCTTGGTAGCTTGAAGAGAAGCTGTGTGACACATTCCTCCAAATCCAGATTGTCGGCAGTGAGTGACTGGACCAGGTAGGCTGAGAACAATGCCCACAATCACTATCCATGGACAATACCAGTAACTACGCCAGGGACTGTACAAGGGGCCGCCTTGCACAGGGACAGGGCAGGGCTGGATCGGGGGGACACTCCCTTGGCTTCAGGGTCCCAACCCAGGGAGAAGTCCACCGGAAGGGCGTGTTTTTTACAGGGTCAGTTTGCTAGCCCTATTCTTCCTTCTCTGACCAGGAGGCTCTGCGAGGCCATGCGTGCACGCACGCATGTTCAGTAGCTTCAGCTGTGTCCGACTCTTTGTGACCCCATAGACTGTAGCCTGCCAGGCTCCTCTGTCCATGGGATTCTCCAGGCAAGAATACTGGAGGGGGTTGCCACGCCCTTCTCTAGGGGATCTTCCCAACCCAGGGATCAAACCTGCATCTTCTCTCCTTTCCTGCTTTGGCAGATGGGTTCTTCACCACTGGCGCCACCTGGGAAGGACTGTAGCCCTTCTGCAAGAGATGCCAAAGTAGAGATCAGAGGAGAGGTAACTTATTCCTCCTAGTTCCATTCATTCACCCAGTACTGATGGAGTAGTTTCTCTATGCCAGGCACACTGCCAGGTCCTGGGGATACAAGGTGAATAAACACCAGCTCTCTTTCCTCCCTTCATGCAGCTTGCTGTCCAGAGGCGTGACTGGCCTTACTCAATCACATAAATAAATGGAACGTGCATCTTTAAATTACTTCAAAATAATAGGTTCAAGTTAGGAGTGTAAAATAAAGGAATCTGGCTTAGGGAAGGTATAGGGAAAGCTTCCTTGAGAAAGTCATCAATGAACTAAGGACAGAAAGATAAATAGGAGTACATTAGACAAGGACGAAGTGTTGGAAGAGCAAGAAAGCATTCCCAGGTAGAGGAAACCACCTAAACAGCTTTCCCATCTTCATGAAGTCTGAGAACCACTTCAACCAAATTTAGGTCCCACCTGCTTCTTCTCAACCCCATATCTGTATTTTATTTAAAGGAACAGGGAACCATGGAGTGGACTTGTATGTGCAAACTGCAAAGGGGAATTGCAGGCGGCGGTGAGGGGTTGGGAGCCCACAGCTAACCCCAGCTCTGACCCTCAACCCTGCTCGCGTGGACAGGGGCAAGACAGGAAGGCGCGGGTTCCTCTCAAACTCTGACCCCGCAAGGCCCGCAGGAAGAAGGGCCGGCGGGAGGGAGGGCCTGAGCGGATCTCCCTTCCTCAGGGAGAAGGAGGGTGCAGCAGCTATATTTGAAAATCGAGGTAAACAAGAGCTCAGCTCAAGTGGACGGGGCACAACAGCTGCGGAAGATTAATCACACACGGCTGCGAGTCACCAGGTCGCCACGAGGCCCCCACCAGCAGGCCGGATGTGCTCCTATCACGTACCCACAGCTCCCTCCGCCTGGGGTGTTTCTCGGCCACTCAAAAGCGCGCAGCCCTGCTCCCAGCTGCGGCCTGCCCTTCTGGCAAACTACCCCCAGTTTCAATCTTTCTGCCCAGGAGCCCGAACAACCGAACGTTCGGGGTTTGTTTTTTAGTCACCAGGGGACAGAGTCAAAGACAGAGAGAGCGCGCCAGACTGAGAGAGAGAGAGACAGACGGACAAGAAGAGACAGAGAGGGAGAGAGAGACAGGCGGCAGGCAGGCGGGCAGGGAGTGGGTAAATTTATGGCACTGCATTAAAGGCGTTTGTTCTATTTAACCCCCACCTTCTCCCTCCACGGTTAAAAATAAAATACAGTGAATAAAAAGGCAGGGGAAAATCGCTTTTTTCCCCCTCCCGAAATATAATCGCTTTCTTCGTCTCCCCAGTGGCTCAGGTCCTCGGAGCAGGTCAGGCAGGGTCTTGCAGGAGCAGGCCAGCCTCTGAATGAAGGCCTGTGGCTGTGTTCGTGTGTGCTTGTGTGCATTTGTGTGGTGGTGGCGGTGAAGGGTGTGTGGGGGGGGCGGGGAGGAGGCGGGTTGGGGGAGGGGGGAGAGTTACACACTACACGTCTCTCCACCTGGCCCCGGCCCGCCCAGACCACCGCGGACGGAGAACACCGGTCGGGAGAAACCCTCCTTCTCCCCGCCCCCTTGGCCGCCGCGGGCTGGTGCGCCGGGGCTGCAGTTCCCGACCCGCGGCGGTGGAGTCCCGAGGTTGGGGTGCGCGCGGGCGTGCGTACAGGCGGGCGCACGCCGAGTGGGTAACGCGCTCCCCTCGCAGCCCCCAAATCCCCCGGGCGCTCGCCACCCCGGGAGCACAACACACGCTGGCACAGCCCAGGCACACACATGCATACACGCATCCAGCACGGAACACGGCGCTCAGCCTCCCTAATGCGCACCCGTCCGTAACCCGACAAACCTGCGACCAGCCCAGGCATCTCTGCACCGCGCGCCCCCCCACCCCGCCACCCACCACCGCACCTCCCAGGAAGCACTCAGTCCGCCAGTACGCCCCCCTCCCCACCTCTCAGCACCGTCTGCATCCCAGTATACTTTCCGCGGCACCCTCCCCCACCACCTCTTCTGACACTAGAACCGCAGGAAAGCAGTTCACGTGAATGATCTCGAGAAAGAACTTAATTAACACGGTTATTCACAAGCCGGAACCCTCACGGGGACATCCCCAAACCCACTCCCTCCACCACCACCAACCCCCGCCCGACCTCTGCCTCCCCGGCCTCTGCCGCCGGTTGAGGGGGAAGGGCAGGAGGCTCAGCCCTTCACTCACCGTTTCCTCTCGGTCTCTCGGGCGGGGTGGGCAATTGAGGGGGGTGGGTGAGAAAGGTGCGCGATGCCCCCGCCGCCGGGCTCCTCACCGGCCGCAGCGGCTCATCGCCCCAGCGGGCTGCCCGCCGGCCGCAGCCGCGTCCGGGGCATGTCAGTTCGCCGCCGCCGCCCGCCCGCCGGGCTCGTGGACTACCAGCTTTCAGGGAGCCTTGGGGCAGCGCATCCGGAGGGCGAGGGCTAGGGCCGGAGCAGGGGGCCTGGGGAGGGGTCCCTCGGCACTGGTTTAAGGAGCAGGGAGCACGCCTCCGTAGACCCCCGGGAAACCCCGACTCGGGCGCGGGCTCGGACTAAAGCCCTGGAGAGGCCCGGAGTCCCGGCCGCCCGCAGCAAGGGGATCCCTGCCGGGAGGGGCAGGAAGACGAGCGGCCCGGCGTGCCCTGGCGGCTCCGAGGACCCCGGACTTGCAGTCTGCGTCGCCGGGGCTTTCCCGGGGCTGGGAGCGCGCCGGCTCTCCCCCTAGCACGCCGTCACCGTGGGACTCGTCTCGGCCTCGCCGCGGGCGGAGGGGACGCGCGGAGGGTCTGGTTTCTGGGCGAGCCGAGAGCTTTGCCCATTAAGCTGCAGGAGGAAGCCAAATCAAAAAGCCAATCTCCAAGCCTCCAAAACCCAACGTCACCCTATCACGGCAGGACTAGCAGCGCATATTTATCCTCGCGCGCCGATGGAGGTGATTTTCAGAGAGCTTTCCGACCAGCAGCGGGGAGCCGAGTCCGCCTCTCGCATCCCGAGAGCCCCCAGGACCGAATGCAGACGGAACCCGTAGCCCGAGGCCACCCACCCAATCTTTGGAGCCTGGCGCCGGGCGCCTCCTGGCTAGCGGCAGTTGCAAGACGGCGGCGCGTCCTGACCTGGATTCCGCGGAGTCCAGAGCTCCGGGCAGCGGCGGGGAGGGAGGGCAGGCGGGCGCGCAGCACCGGCTTTCCCCTTGTCCTCAGGAGACGCCGCCTGCAATCCCGAAATTAAGTCTCCACCAAACACATCTGTGGTTTTTAAATATAGCAGGGGACGATTAACCAGGCAGGGTCCACCCAGGCCTAGGGGAGGAGTTGAGGGGAGATGGAGGTTAGCAGTGGAGGGAAAAGAAAACTCCCTTTCTCCCCTCTTTTTTTTTCCCCTTCTGTTCTTGGTGTAGAACTCAGTCTGTCATTTTCTCAACCCAAATCAAACAACAGCTTGTGACAGACGCTAGGGTGAGCGCTGGTATGTTGGCTTTGGGGTTTTCAAGGCTAAAAATACGAGGGGGCTGTATCCCAAATTGCTGCTTCTTCTGGGCCTGGAGTCTGGAAGAGAGATGATCCTTTGATGCAGCAACAGAACTAGGGTTTGGGGCTTGGCTTACACGAAGTGTACACACGTAGCCTGAAATCAGATGCCTGTAATTTCTGCTATATTTGTCAGGCTTGGTCCTGGAGGCCTGAGGGGTGGGCAAGCCTCCCCTAAGAATGGGGTTTCACATCCCTGTCTATGGATGGCATTAGGCAGATCTAAAATGAGACTGGTGGGGGCTTCTGTAGAGACACCAGGGCAGATTCTGGGAGAGAACATAGGGGCACGAAGTTGTTCTCAGGCCTTTGCTGCCTGAAGCTGAAAATGATGGGCCAAAAAAGTGAGAATAGTACTCTGCAAGTGTCAGCCCCTCCTCAGGGCCAAGCGCCCTGCTAATGAATCTGATTGCCTAATATCATGTCATCCTCACAAAACTCTGTGAGACAGGTATAGTTATGAACTCCATTTTTCTCTTGAGGATATTGGGCCTTAGAGAGGTTAAAAAAACATCTCAAGGCCACATGCAGCAGAACCAAAGACTAGAAAAAGGTGGAATCAACTGGATTTTCACTGGTAACTGCAAGAGTATGTGCAACTTCCCAGATTCCTGGCTCCCCTAAGAACTGCTCTGGAACAAGGTTTGGTCCAAAGAGATTAAGTAGGCATAGGAGTTAGAGAGCGCCTGAGTTTGGGATGGTGTGTGAGTTCTTTCCTGGTCCCTTGAACAATGCTATTTCAGCAAATCACACAGTGGTTTCAGTCCTGAGTCTGAGTCCTGGATATCCTCAGTCCTAACTGAGCCCTGTCGGAGAAGGCGATGGCACCCTACTCCAGTACTCTTGCCTGGTAAATCCCATGGATGGAGGAGCCTGATAGGCTGCAGTCCATGGGGTCGCTAAGAGTCGGACACAACTGAGCGACTTCACTTTCACTTTTCACTTTCATACATTGGAGAAGGAAATGGCAACCCACTCCAGTGTTCTTGCCTGGAGAATCCCAGGGACGGGGGAGCCTGGTGGGCTGCCGTCTATGGGGTCGCACAGAGTCGGACACAACTGAAGTGACTTGGTGGCGGCAGCAGCAGCAACTGAGCCCTGTGGTCTCACATTCCTCGACATTCATGGACCTTGAATCCAGTTCAGGGCTGAGTCACTGACTCTGCCAAAGTTCAATAACTTCTAACATGAGATTTCAGGTTATGACAATTGGTGGGATTTACCTTGTGTCTGTTTTCATGGAGACCCATGATGCAGGTTGGTCCATAGTCAAGACCAAGAGACTGCTGGTGGGCCCATAAATTAGCGTAGATTTTAGGGAAGGCAGTTTTGGAAGATACATCAAATTACTTAAAAAATGTGAGCCACTTTTGCCTCTACTAGTAATTTTACTAGTAGAAATTCATTCTGTGGCAACAGTGGAGGATTTGTGCTCAAATGTTTAGTTACAAGGACATTCACGGTAGTGTTTATAAGAGTAAAAAACTGGAAGCATCTTAATTTTCCATCAGAGAGAACTGGAGAGGGTAGCCTTTCCCTTTCCCAGGGGATCTTCCCAACTCAGGGATTGAACCCAGGTCTCCCGCATTGTGGGCAGATTCTTTACCAGCTGAGCCACAGGAAAGCCCAAGAATACTAGAGTGAGTAGCCTATCCCTTCTCCTACGGATCTTCCCAACCCAGGAATCGAACCAGGGTCTCCTGCATTGTAGGTAGATTCTTTACCAGCTGAGCTATCGGGAAAGCCCTTATGAGGTATAATTACCTACAGTAAAAGTCACCTGTATTAAGTGTAGAGGTTGATGAGTTTTGACAAAAGTACGTACAAATGTAACAACCACTCAAATCAAGGTACAGGACATTTTCATCTCTCACAAGTTCTTGGTCCCTTCTGCAGTTATCCCTCGCCTTCCCTCAAGCAGCTGTTGATAATTTTCTGTCACTCTAGATTCATTTTTTTTGCTTGTTCTAGATTTTTTTTTCTTCTTGCCTCTATATCTTTTGACGTTTCTTCAGTGAATATTAGTTGTTGCTGTTGTTAAGTCACTAAGTCGTGTCCAACTCTTTTGCAACCCCAAGAACAGACTTCCCTGTCCTTCACTATCTCCCAGAGTTGCTCAAATTCATGTCCATTGAGTTGGTGATGTTTTCTAACTATCTCATCCTCTGCCAGCCTCTTCTCTTTTTGCCTACCATCTTTCCCAGCATCAGGGTCTTTACCAATAAGTCTGATCTTTCCATCAGATGGCCAGAGGATTGGAGCTTCAGCTTCAGCATCAGTCCTTCCAGTGAGTGTTCATGGTTGATTTCCCTTAGGATTAACTGATTTGATCTCCTTGCAGTCCAGAGGACTCTCAAGAGTCTTCTCCAGGATCACAATTTGAAAGAATCAATTCTTTGGCCCTCAGCCTTCTTTATGATACAACTCTCACATCTGTACATAACTACTGGGAAAACAAAAACTTTCTATACAACCTTCATAAGCAAAGTGATGTCCCTGCTTTTTAATATGCTGTCTAGGTTTGTCATAACTTTCCTTCCAAAGAGCAAGTGCCTTCTAATTTCATGGCTGCAGTTACTATACGCAGTGATCAAGGAAAAATAAAATCTGTCACTGCTTCTGCTTTTTCCCCTTCTATTTGCCATGAAGTGATCTTAGATGCCATGATCTTAGTTTTTGGAATGTTCAGTGTCAGGCTAGTTTTTTCACTCTCCTCCTTCTCCCTTATCAAGAGGCGCTTTAGTCCTTCTTCACTTCTGTCATTATGATGGTTATCATCTGCATAGCTTGAGTTTTTTGATATTTATCCTGCCTGTTCTGATGCCACCTTGTAACTCCTCCAGCACAACATTTCACATGATGTACTCTGCATATAAGTTAAATAAATAGAGTGACAATATGCAGCTTTGTCATACTCCTTTCCCAATTTTGAACCAGTCAGTTGTTCCATGTAAGGTTCTAACTGTTGCTTCTTGACCCACATAGTAGGCAGGTAAGATGGTCTGGTATTCCCATCTCTTTAAGAATTTTCCCAAGTTTGTCGTGATCCACACAGTCAAAAGCTTTTGCGTAGTCGATGAAGCAGAGTAGATGTTTTTCTGGAACTCCCTTCCTTTCTCTATGATCCAACAAATGTTGGCAATTCGATCTCTGGTTCCTTGGCCTTTTCTAAATCCAGTTGAACATCTGGAAGTTTTCAATTCAAGTACTGGTAAAGCCTAGCTTGAAGGATTTTGAGCATAACCTTACTAGCATGGGAAGTGAGCGCAATTGTCTGGTAGTTTGAACATTATTTAGCACTCCCCTTCTTTGGAATTGGGTTGAAAAGTGACTGTTTCCAGTCCTATGGCCACTGTTGGGTTTTCCAAATTTGCTGACATATTGAGTATAGCACTTTAACACCATCATCTTTTTTTAAATTAATTTCTTTATTTTAATTGGAGGCTAATTACTTTACAATATTGTAGTGGTTTTTGCCATACATTCACATGAATCAGCCATGGGTGTACATGTGTTCCCCATCCTGAACTTCCCTCCCACCTCCCTCCCCATCCCATCCCTCAGGGTCATCCCAGTGCACCAGCCCTGAGCACCCTGTCTCATGCATCTAACCTGAACTGGAGATCTGTTTTACATGTGATAATATACATGTTTCAATGCTATTCTCTCAAATCATCCCACCCTTGCATTCTCCCATAGAGTCCAAAAGACTGTTTTTCATATCTGTGTCTCTTTTGCTGTCTTGCGTATAGGGTCATTATTACCATCGTTCTAAATTCCATATATATGCATTAGTATACTGTATTGGTGTTTTTCTTTCTGACTTACTTCACTCTGTATAATAGGCTCCAGTTTCATCCACCTCATTAGAACTGATTCAAATGCAGTTTTTAATGACTAATAATCCATTGTAACACCATCATCTTTTAGTATTTCAAATAGCTCAGCTGGAATTCCATCACCTCCACTAGCTTTATTGGTAGTAAAGCATCCTAAGGCCCACCTGACTTCACATTCCAGGATGTCTGGCTCTAGGTGAGTGACCATACCATTGTGGTTTTCCAGGTCATCAAGACCTTTTTTGTACAGTTCCTCTGTGTATTCTTGCCACTTCTTAATTTCTTCTGCCTTTGTTAAGTCTTTACCATTTCTGTCCTGTATTATGCCCATCCTTGCATGAAATATTTCTTTGATATCTCCAATTTTTTTGAAGAGGTCTCATCTTTTCCATTCTATTGTTCTCTTCTATTTCTTTGCATTGTTCATTGAAGAAGGCCGTCTTATCTCTCCTTGGTATTCTCTGTAATTGTGCATTCAGTTGGGATGATGGAAGATACTTGTACATATAAATCTCTTTATTTTTTCTTTGCTTCCTAATAATAATAATATCATTATTTGAAAGCATATAGTTCTTTATCCGGAGAAGGCAATGGCACCCTACTCCAGTGTTCTTGCCTGAAGAATCCCAGGGATGGGGGAGCCTGATGGGCTGCCGTCTATGGGGTCTCACAGAGTCGGACACGACTGAAGCAACTTAGCAACAGCGGCAGCAGCAGTTCTTTATCAGATTACCAGGGTACATTTGGATGTGCCTGTAATCTCTATTTGTAATAGTTCTATTAAAATAAGAAAAAAATGTATTATTTCTCCTGTTATTCAATACAGTTTTATAAGTTTTAGGCAATACAATAAGATAAAAAAATTACCAAAATATTGCTAAACAGTAAAATCTTTAATTTCAGGTTAGAAGATTGTTTTCCAGGAAAGATTAAGAGATTCAACTTTATGACCCAATTTCCTCATCTAAGGGCTTCCCTGGTGGCTCAGATGGTAAAGAATCTGCCTGCAATGCAGGAGACCCAGGTTCTATCCTTGGGTCGGAAAGATCCTCTGGAGAAGGGAATGGCAACCCACTCTGGTCTTCTTGCTTGGAGAATTCCATGGACAGAGGAGCCTGAAAGGCTATAATCCATGCGGTCACAAAGAGTTGGACACCACTGAGACTAACAGCTTCACTTCCTCATCTATAGAACTGATATAATAGTATCTACTTTATAGGCGTATTATGAGGATTAAATGAGTTAATGCACTAAAAGCTTGAAACAATGTCTAGCTGTTAGTTGTTAGTTCTCCAAAAATGTTAGTTTTTATTATTAAAATTATCTAAAGATGTGGCTGGATACAAAATTAAAATTAAAAAGTTAACAGTTTTAATAAACAGAAATTTAAATTTCTGGGGGTAGGAAATCCCATTTTTAATAAAACCTTGAACTATAAATACCTAGAAATAAAGTTTACAAGAAAGGCAAAAGACCCAAATAAATAAAACTATAAAAATATTATTAAAATGTGGAAAAAAGATATCTAAATGGAGTCACAACTCTCTAAAATATTAATAGGATGAAACACTTCCCAAAGGAATTTATATATTTAATGAAATTTCAACCAGAATCCTAGTTTGATTTTTTTTTTTTTTTACACCGGATATGATGATTTTGAAGGTCAGTGAATAAATAGCTGAAAACAATCTAGTATATTTTATAGACATCTGGTGTGTGAAGTGAAGTGGGCTTTAGGAAGTATTACTACCAACAAAGCCAGTGGAGGTGATGGAATTCCAGCTGAGCTATTTAAAATTCTAAAACATGATGCTGTTAAAGTGATGCACTCAATATGTGAATAAATTTGGAAAACTCAGCAGTGAGCACAGGACTGCAAAGGGTCAGTTTTCATTCCATTCCCAAAGAAGGGCAATGCCGAAGAATATTCAAACTATAATACAATTGCACTCATTTCACAAGCTAGTAAGGTTCTACTCAAAATCCTTCAAGCTGGTCTTCAACAGTACATGATCAGAGAACTTCCAGTTGTACAAGCTGGGTTTAGAAAAGGCAGAGGAACCAGAGATCAAATTGCCAACATTCTTTGGATCATGGAGAAGGTAAGGAAGTTCCAGAAAAATATCTACTTCTGCTTCCATGCTGGGGCTCACAAAGTGATGGGACCAGCTCTCCCTCCGTGTAGGAACCAATTGGAAAATCCTGTGTTAGTTCCTGGAGCAGAGGAACCAATTAAGACCTGACAGGGCACCCAGTGCAGACCAGGACCAACTCCCTGTGCAGGGCAATTTCCCCTATGTTATTATCCCATGGGGGCCTAAATGCAAATAGCCACAGGCTGGGTTTAACAAAAAATACAAGAAATTCAACAAAAACCCAAAGAAAGGTAAACAGCCATTGTGGAAGGATGCACTTGCTGTAAGGAGGAAAGGCATTGGAAAAAAGATTGCCCTGAGCTAAAACATAAGAAGGAAAAGCAATAAAACAAAAATGGGAGCCTCTCATATGGTAGAAAGAGAGAGACACATGCTGAATGAAGAGGCTCAGGGCCTCCTTGGGACTTGAGGAGTCCAATTCCAGTTTCTCTGCAGGAGCCCCATGACAGTAGGGAATGAGCTGATTGACTTTCTGCTAGATGCAGAGGTAACATCAAGGTGTCACAGAAAACCTCTCTATCCGTCTCAGTCTCACGGGAGTCTCTGGAGAAGTACAAAGTCGTTTGTTTTTCCAATCTCTTGAAGGCCAGCTAGGGGACCTCACTTTGGAATATAGTTTCTTATACATATCAGAGTGTCCAATCCCTCTTTTGGGTGGAGATCTCCTTTGTAAAGTTCAAGTAACTTTTCTGCCAGAAGGGCTTGACATCAGAGTCCCACCAGAGCAAGCTTTAAGCCTACAGATGATAATCATAAAAATCCCAGAAAAGAAGACAGAGCTCTTTCCCCACCAAGGTATATGGAAATATAAGACCAAAAGGGTGGCCAGATGGCACCCCAGGGAAGACCAAAAATGTATCAGTTCAGTTCAGTTGCTCAGTCATGTCCGACTCTTTGTGACCCCATGAATCGCAGCACGCCAGGCCTCCCTGTCCATCACCAACTCCCGGAGGTCACTCAGACACACGTCCATCAAGTCAGTGATGCCATCCAGCCATCTCATCCTCTGTCGTCCCCTTCTCCTCTTGCCCCCAATCCCTCCCAGCATCAGAGTCTTCTCCAATGAGTTAACTCTTCGCATGAAGTGGCCAAAGTACTGGAGTTTCAGCTTTAGCATCATTCCTTCCAAAGAACACCCAGGGCTGATCTCCTTTAGAATGGACTGGTTGGATCTCCTTGCAGTCCAAGGGATTCTCAAGAGTCTTCTCCAACACCACAAGCACCAAAAGCACCAATTCTTTGGCGCTCAGCTTTCTTCACAGTCCAACTCTCACATCCATACATGACCACTGGAAAAACCATAGCCTTGACTAGACGGACCTTTGTTAGCAAAGTAATGTCTCTGCTTTTGAATATGCTATCTAGGTTGGTCATAACTTTCCTTCCCAGGAGTAAGCATCTTTTAATTTCATGGCTGCAATCCCCATCTGCAGTGATTCTGGAGCCCCCCAAAAATAAAATCGGACACTGTTTCCATTGTTTCCCCATCTACTTGCCATGAAGTGATGGGACCAGATGCCATGATCTTCGTTTTCTGAATGTTGAGCTTTAAGCCAACTTTTTCACTCTCTTTCACTCTCATCAAGAGGCTTTTTAGTTCTTCTTCACTTTCTGCCATAAGGGTGGTGTCATCTGCATATCTGAGGTTATTGATATTTCTCCCAGCAGTCTTGATTCCAGCTTGTGCTTCTTCCAGTCCAGCGTTTCTCATGATGTACTCTGCATGTAAGTTAAATAAGCAGGGTGACAAAAATGCATAGATCTCATTAAAAAGGGATGATGGGACACCTAATCTAAAATAATATCCTCTGAGATAAGAGGACAAAAAGGAAATCCAGACAATTCTCAAGAAGTTTTTGAAAATAGAACTGATAAAACCCTGCAGGTCCCCATACAAAACCCCTATTCTCTTGGTCAAAAAGTCAAACTCAGCAGAATATCGCTTTGTCCAAACTTGAGGGCTATTAATGAAATAATTTAAGAGTTGCACTCTGCGTGTGCTCTGCTCACAATTATTCTGAGAGAATATGGCTGGTACTCAGTTTGGGGACTTAAAGATGGTTTATTTTCTCCCTACATTCTTATTTGAGGAAGAATCACAGCAGCTATTTTCTTCTGAATGGCAGACCCAGAAACACAGGTAGTCCAAGAGTAATATTGGACAGTCCTGCCTTGAGGATTTAAAAATTCCCCTACTTTATTTGGGGAATAAGGTTGGAAACTTAATATTGAGTGAAGGACTTGTACTGCAATATATGGATGATGTGCTAGGGCAATTATCAAATTGTGATGGGATCACTTCTCTAACAGACTGACTTGTCAAAATACCAGTCAGTGTATTCAGAAAAGGACAGAGAGAGGGTCAGGCAGTAGGTTTTCTCTCTTGATTGCCTGGCTGGAAATGTTGTGCACAAGGAATTATTTTGATCCCTGAGACACTCCTGGACATTGTGCTGCAGCACACTCATGAAATAAAAATGTTATTTGCTCAGTCATGTCCGACTCTTTGCAACCCCATGGATTGTAGTCTGCCAGGTTCCTCTGTCCATGGAATTCTCCTGGCAAGAATACTGAAGTGGGTTGCCATTCCCTTCTCCTGGGGATCTTCCTGACCCAGGGATTGAACCAAGGTCTCCTGCACTGCAGGCAGATTCTTTACCGTCTGAGCCACCAGGGAAGCCCTGCAGCACATTCATAATAGTACCCATTATGGGAGAGATGCCACCTTAAATGGATTCAGAAGTATTTAATGGGATCTAACCTACAAATGACTACATAGCGAGTCACTCAGAATGGCTTGATTTGTGCAAAAATAGCCCAAAGACTGCTGTCAGAGTTCCCCAGTTGGGGACTCAACACAGAGAGACCTGCCTCACTGAGAACTGGCAAATAGACTTCACTCAAATGTTTCGAGCTGCAGGCAATTCTAGGTACCTGCTGGTGCTTGTGTACAGTTTTTCAGGATGGGGGGAAGCATATTCCACCCAGATAGCAAAAAGCCTCTAAAGTTGTTATAGCCCTTCTTAAGGAAATTATCCTCCAATTTGGATGGTCTCTGACATATTATGTGCTAAGTCACTTTGGTCAAGTCCGACTCTTTGCGACTCTATGGACTATAGCCCACCAGGGTCCTCTGTCCATGGGCTTCTCCAGGCAGCAACACTGGAGTAGGTTGCCACGTGCTCCTCCAGGGTACCTTCCTGACCCAGGGATCAAACCAGTGTCTCTTACGTCTCCTGCATTGGCAGATGGGTTCTTTATCACTAGTGCCCCTGGGAAGCCATTGGATGGTTTAGTACCCTTCAAAGTGATAAAGAGGGCTTCCTTTGTCTCAAGCATAACCCAACAAGTGTCTAAACACTGCACATTAGTTGAAAACAACCACCAAACCGGAGACCACAATCAACAGGAAAAACTGAGAAAATCAATCATACATTAGAAAGGAGCATTGTTAAAGTATGTCAAGAAACTAATTTAAGTTGAGATAAGGCCTTGCCCGTTGCCCTGCTACAGATTAACGTGGCTCCTAAAAGCAAGCTTAAATTAAGCACTTTTGAAATATTTATGGTAGGCTATTCCAGGTGTCTGTCTGGGCAGGAGAATCTATAGATGTCTTAAAGGACTTAGCAGTCACCAACTGTGTTAAAATTTTAGCACTATATTAACTTCCGTTCATGAGTTTATCTCCAATAGTCTGTATCTCCAAATGAGGAAGTCCTGCTCCCCTTCCTGTCTGGGGAAGTTCCTCCTCTACACATGGAGAGAGCAAGGACCTGAGCATCAAGGCGCCCCTCAGTGGACAGAACCATACAAGGTGCTGTTGAACACTCACTCCTCTTTAAATTAGTGTGGATAAGACCATGGGTTTACCACACTCAAGTATGACTCACTCTTTCAAAAACTGGATGGAACAAAGAAAAACAAACTTGGTCTTATGAGCCATTGAAAGTGACAGTGAATGTCGCTCAGTCGTGTCCAACTCTTTGCGACCTCATGGACTATACAGTCCATGGAATTCTCAGGCCAGAAGGCTGGAGTTGGTAGCCTTTCGCTTCTCCAGGGGATCTTCCCAAGCCAAGGATGGAACCCAGGTCTCCCACATTGCAGGCGGATTCTTTACCAGCTGAGCCACAAGGCTTAAATCGCTATTTCAAGCCAGACTTCCTACCACATAAGGAATGATGACTGTTGCTCTGCTCTTTGTTTCACTGCACTGGCGACAGACAATGGACTTCTGGAGAGGACCAAAGGAGGAAATAACCTTCCCTCTTTTATAAAACGTTTGCATGTGTGATCAGTCACTCAGTCGTGTCTGACTACTTGGGACCCCGTGGACTGTAGCTCACCAGACTCCTCTGTCCAATAAAACTTGTTTCTCTTTGTAAAAGATCGTTGACTTGGTATTTGGTCTTTCCATTGTGCAGCAGGTCACAAACCCACTTGCTCAGTTACATTTCTAGTTATAAGATACAGGTTCTAACGAGGCTTCCCTGGTGACTCAGACGGTAAAGCGTCTGTCTGCAATGTGGGAGACCCGATCCCTGGGTCGGGAAGATCCCCTGGAGAAGGAAATGGCAACCCACTCCAGTACCCTTGCCTGGAAAATCCCATGGATGGAGGAGCCTGGTATGCTACAGTCCATGGGGTCATAAAGAGTCAGACACGACTGAGCAACTTCACTTTCCTTTCCTAATGTGTAGGACAGTGACCATGGGTTTTGTTATTTTTGTTCAGTCACTAAGTCATGTCTGACTCTGTGATCCCATGGACTGCTGCACTCCAGGCTCCTCTGTTCTCCACTATTTCCTGGAGTTTGCTCAAACTCATGTCCATTGAGTCAGTGATGCCATGCAATCATCTCATCCTCTGCCACTCCTTTCTCCTTTTGCCTTCAGTTCTTCCTAGCATCAGGACCATAGTTAGTAATATTGTATTGTACACTTGAAATCTGCTGAGAGTAGATCATAAATGTCCTCACCACACACTCACAAAGTAAATCATTACAATGTACACCAAAAAAAATCAAATACAATCTGAATATTTACAAGTTTTGTCAGTCAAACCTCAAAGAAACTGGCAAAAAAAAAAAAAAACAAGAGCACAAGAAAGATATCCAGAAAAGGGCTGAGGCTCTAGGGTGAGTCCCCAAAGGAAAAGTTGGTAGAATGAACTGAACACGAAAGAACTAAAAATGAGGCGAGGGAGGGGGCCATGTTCTTGGGCGGTGAACACGTTGGTGAGGGAGAGAGACAACAGAGAGACGTTTTCCATCCCAGACTCAGAGTTCCCAGCCCTTAGTGAGGGGCAGTAAAACTGCCTCAAAACCACCTTCAAAAGCGAGAAGGATGCCACACTGTTTCTGGAAAGCCAACGATCTATGGGAGTGTTCTGGGGGTGAAGATGTACCCATCAACAAGACAAAGTTTCTGCTCTCATGGTGCAGGAGGGGCATTTTTATGAATTTCCAGATGAAGGAAAGTGGCATGGAGAAAACTCACGCCAGGTGAAAGTTCAGAGAGTGGTTGTGGTGAGAATAGTTTGGTGGCAATCTAGATTGAATGCTCAGAGAAGGTCTCTCAGGGAAGGTCACATTTGAGCAGTAGCTTTGGCGAAGTGAAGGCGTGCGGCATGTGCACATCTGGGGGCAGATGACCAGTGCTGTGTTCAAGGAACCGGAAGCAGCCATCATGGCTAGAGCCTAGTGAAGGGTGCAGGGGAGGGAGAGAGTGGCAGGAAATGAGGAAGGAGACCTTCGGCTCTGGCTGCTGCTGAAGGCAGGCAGCCTGGGACTCCTGAGGCTTTTAGCTTGATGTCCCCTTCCCTAAATTCTTTCTATGCAAGATATCATATCATTCTTCCTCCTGGTATAAGTCGTCCTCTTCCTAGTGGAGGGCTCTTTCCTTTTCCTATGGCTCGGTTGTCCACCTCCAAGGTACTCTGTCTATTGCAGGTCTGTATGCTACGGTTTAGAAGTCAACAGAGCTAAAAATAACAAAGTCTTGATGGAGTGCAGTGATAAATCTGCTAAATTCTGCAGAGAGCCAGAGGCAGTAGGAAACCAGACAGCACAGGCCCCAAGCACCCTGCGCAGTCTCTTCCCCCAAGAAATCATCATAAAACTTCTGGTCTTGATCTATTGATGTCTTTCACCAGTGAGAAATGCACTTTTTGATGAAAACAGCTCTGGATAGATTTGCTCCTTCCGGAAGTGGTGAACAGCACCAGCTTTGTAACATAACAGCCTCTTACACTATGATGCTGATTTTAAAGACAGACAAAAGAAAAAAGTAATATTTACCTAATTATGAAGCAATGGATATTAATTTTGGAGCAATTAGACATGAAGAAAAGTATAAAGAAAAATCATCCAAATAACACCACCTGGACATAACTATTATGACGTGTAATTTCATACAGTTACACACTTAGTATGTGTTTGAGTATACCTGGGCATTTGGTAGTTACAATTTTATATCCTAACTTTAAGTTCAGCGTTACTTAGTAATCAGCTTTCCACTGATACTGCTTTCTAATTCCACAGACTGGGCTTTAGGCTCCGGTGATACCACGGAAACTAGTGCAAGGAGAGGTTGGGGTTGGCAAAGTCAGAATTACGTCCCATGTGGTTGTTTTCTGAGATAAACACTGTTGTGTTACAACCTTGGCAGCTCCTTGACTCCCCTCTCCAGGTCATAAGGGTGAATTATACAAAGACGATAGACGAGACGCAGAGATCTGGGGACTGGTTTTTATTTAGCTGATTATTTTATTGTGTAGCTGTCAATAGAACTCATTTCAATGCATAGTGCATTGCTGAGGAACAGATACATACACACCCACACAAATGGCATTAAAATTTTTTGACTGCCCCTAAGGAAGGAATGATGCTAAAGCTGAAACTCCAGTATTTTGGCCACCTCATGTGAAGAGTTGACTCATTGGAGAAGACTCTGATGCTGGGAGGGATTGGGGGCAAGAAGAGAAGGGGACAACAGAGGATGAGATGGCTGGATGGCATCACTGACCTGATGGACATGAGTCTGGGTGAACTCTGGGAGTTGGTGATGGACAGGGAGGCCTGGCTGCGATTCATGGGTTCACAAAGACTCAGACACAACTGAGCAACTGAACTGAACTGAACTGAACCATGGAATACAGCGACTTCCCAGGTAGTTCAGTGGTAAACAATCTGCCTGCCAATGCAGGTGACCAAGTTCAATCCCCGGGTCGGGAAAATCCCTTGGAGTAGGAAATGGCAACCGGCTCTTCTTGCCTGGAAAATTCCATGGATAGAGGAGCTTGGTGGGGTACAGTCCATGAGGTCACAAAGAGACACGATGGAGCGACTGAGCACTCACAGGTATGCACACACCATGGCATACACATCCTGACCTTTATCCTAAAAAGTGGGGATTTCTAACCAGAGAAATTGGCTTATTCTTTAGTCTTAAGAGACAAGGGGAGCTGTCTTAATCAAAGATACTATTGGAGATTAACTGTTCTCTGTCTGACTTGGACATAACAGTTCTCTCCTTATTTTTGGCCCTGCTGAGCCTCTAAATGATATTTGTAATGAGTTCAGCCTACATATAATTTTTTAAATTGAAGTTGATTTATAATATTGTGCTAGTTTCAGGCATGCAGCATAGTAATTCAGTTTTTCTTTCTGATTGCTCTCCATTGTAGGTTATTACAATATATTGGATATAGTTCCTTGTGCCATACAGCAAGCCCTTGTTGTTTGCCTAGTTTGCACATAGTGGTGTGTGTCTGTTAATCCTGTACTCCTAATTCAGCCCAAGGAAGACTTTAGCCACCTTTTGCATTTCTACAATTTTGATGTGTTTGTTATCTTCTTTTATTCTGATTGTAGCCAAGGCTAAAGCAAGAATCAAACATAGACCAAACCCATTTCTTGACCAGTCCTAATCATAACATATAGGTAACTTTATTATCCTTTCTTCATATCAGAGCACAGAGGATCCTATGACATACTACACCACATGACAGCAGCCACTGTTAGCTCATCCCCCCTTTCTTCAGCCTTGGCCACAGTAAGAGCGAAAGATCAAAAAATGCGCTAAAGAGGTAGGATAGAATAAGAATGAAATTGTGACTGGTTGGAGAAGGCAATGGCACCCCACTCCAGCACTCTCGCCTGGAAAATCCCATGGACGGAGGAGCCTGGTGGGCTGCAGTCCATGGGGTCGCTAAAAGTCGGACACGATTGAGTGACTTCACTTTCACTTTTCACTTTCATGCACTGGAGAAGGAAATGGCAACCCACTCCAGTATTCTTGCCTGGAGAGTCCCAGGGACAGGAGAGCCTGGTGGGCTGCCGTCTATGGGGTCGCACAGAGTCGGACACGACTGAAGCGATTTAGCAGCAGCAGCAGCAGCAGGTGGTAAACAGCCTGCCTGACAAGGCAGGAGACATAAGAGATTGGCTTCGATCCCTGGTTCGGGAAGATCCCCTGGAGGAGCACATGGCAACTCACTCCAGTATTCTTGCCTGGAGAATCCCATGGACAGAGGAGCCTGGCGGGCTGCAGTCCATAGGGTCGCACAGACACGCGCATGACTGAAGAAACTCAGCATGCACACACACAAGCAGTCATTTACCAGATGCATCCTTTGCATGTACCTTCTCCCTGTGTATGCCTTGTCTTCTCATTCCCTTGACAGTGTATTTTACATATCAGAAGTTTTTAATTTAAAATAAGTCCAGCTTATCAATTATTTTTTTCATGGATCCTGCCTTTGGTGTTATATATCCACAGTCTTCTGTCGGTAGGCCAAAAAGCTCATTCGGATTTTTCTGTAACATCTTGTGGAAAAACCCAAATGAATATTTTGGCCAACCCAATATATTTTCACCTGTTATCTTCTAGGAGGTTTATGATTTGGGGCTTTATATTTAGATGTATGATCTATTTTGAGTTAATTTTTGTGATGGGTATGAGGTCTGCATCTAAGTTTGTTTGTTTGGGTTTCGTTTTTGCTTGTGGATATTCAGTTGTTCCAATAGCATTGTTGAAAAGATTAGCTTTTACCCTTTGTTAGAGATCAGTTGACTATATTTATATGTTTCTATTTCTAGGCTTTCTATTCTCTATTATACTGATCTAATTGTCTATTCTTTCACAATACCACACCATTTTGAATAGTGTAGCTTTAGAGTAATTCTTCGGGGAAGGCAATGGCACCCCACCCCAGTACTTTTGCCTGGAAAATCCCGTGGACGGAGGAGCCTGATAGGCTCCAGTCCATGGGGTCGCTAAGAGTTGGACACGACTGAGCGACTTCACTTTCACTTTTCACTTTCATGCATTGGAGAAGGAAATGGCAACCCACTCCAGTATTCTTGCCTGGAGAATCTCAGGGACAGGGGAGCCTGGTGAGCTTCCGTCTATGGGGTCGCACAGAGTCGGACACGACTGAAGCGACTAAGCAGCAGCAGCAGCAGCAGAGTAATTCTTGAAGTTGAATAGTGTCAGTTCCTCTAATTTTGTTCTTCTCCTTCAATTTTGAGTCTTTTCCTTCCCCATATGAGCTTTTTTAAAAAATTAAAACAACAACTGTGTTTTAAGCCAGTAAATCTGTGGTAATTTGATTTTTTATATAATCTTGTTTATTTTTATTTGGCTGTGCTGGGTCTTTGTTGCTGTTCGGGCTTTTCTCCAGTTGTGTTGAGTAGGGGCTGCTCTCTAGTTGTGGCACATGGGTTTAGTTGTTTAGTTGTGAAATTTCCCTGGACCAGAAATTTAACCTGTGTCTCCTGCACTGGCAGGCAGATTCTTTACCACCAGGGAAGCCCCTCATATTAACTTTAAAATCATTTGGTGGATACCCACAAAATAACATGCTGGCATTTTGACTGAGATCACATTGAATCTGTAGATCAAGTTAGGTTGGGAAGAACTGACATCTTGACAACACTGAGTCTTCCTAACTATGGACATGAAATATATCTTCATTCACTTAGTTCTTATTTGATTTCTTTCATTAGAATTTTGTAGTTTTCATATACATCATGTCCATATTTTTTTAGTTTTACACCTAAGCATTTCATGGGGGGGTAGGTGGTGGTGCTAATGTAAATGGTATTGTTTCAAATTTCCAATTCCACTTTTTCATTCCTAGTACCTAGGATATAGGATTGACTTTTGTATATTAAAGTGTATGTTGTAGCCTTACTGTAATTACTTACTAGTTTCAGAAGGTTTTTTTGTCAATTTTTTTCAGATTTTCCACATAGACGATAATGTTATCAAAATAAAGATAGCCCTGGCCCATGCAGACTTAGCTACATGCACTGTTTTGAGAGTAAGTCTGTAAAAATTTGTAATTATTCAAGTTAACTTTGGGTACAGTTTGTGTCTCCAATTCTTACGATAGCACATATTCCAGTGTTTAAACAAAAAATTAAAATAAACACAGTGGTTGTAGAAACAAAGAAATAAAACTTGAGTTAGTTCAGTTCTGTCATTATATGTAATGTTGTGAAGTTTTTTGTTTAAAAATTTAAGGTAAAATTAAAAATTTAAGATTATAGAGATTTTTGCAAGTTACTAGAAATGATCCTGAAGAAATAAACACATGGGCAGTGTTTTGCAATTTTGGATTTTATTGTGAAATTGGATTCTTATGAATCTCTGCTTCAGTTCAGTTCAGTTCAGTTCAGTCGCTCTGTCATGTCCGACTCTTTGTGACCCCATGAATCGCAGCACGCCAGGCCTCCCTGTCCATCACCAACTCCCGGAGTTCACTCAGACTCACGTCCATCAAGTCAGTGATGCCATCCAGCCATCTCATCCTCTGTCGTCCCCTTCTCCTCCTGTCCCCAATCCCTCCCAGCATCAGAGTCTTTTCCAATGAGTCAACTCTTCGCATGAGGTGGCCAAAGTACTGGAGTTTCAGCTTTAGCATCATTCCTTCCAAAGAAATCCCAGGGCTGGTCTCCTTCAGAATGGACTAGTTGGATCTTCTTGCAGTCCAAGGGATTCTCAAGAGTCTTCTCCAAAACCACAGTTCAAAAGCATCAATTCTTCAGCGCTCAGCCTTCTTCACAGTCCGACTCTCACATCCATGCATGACCACAGGAAAAACCATAGCTTTAACTATACAGACCTTTGTTGGCAAAGTAATGTCTCTGCTTCTGAATATGCTATCTAGGTTGGTCATAACTTTCCTTCCCAGGAGTAAGCGCCTTTTAATTTCATGGCTGCAATCCCCATCTGGAATGATTTTGGAGCCCCAAAAAATAAAGTCTGACACTGTTTCCACTGTTTCCCCATCTATATTCCCATGAAGTGATGGGACCAGATGCCACGATCTTCATTTTCTGAATGTTGAGCTTTAAGCCAACTTTTTCACTCTTCACTTTCTCCTTCATCAAGAGGCTTTTAGTTCCTCTTCACTTTCTGCCATAAGGGTGGTGTCATCTGCATATCTGAGGTTATTGATATTTCTCCCGGCAATCTTGATTCCAGCTTGTGCTTCTTCCAGCCCAGCATTTCTCATGATGTACTCTGCATATAAGTTAAATAAGCAGGGTGAATCTCTGCTTACCTTTTGTCAAAAAAAGAAACTTGACTACCAGTTTATCTTAGTATACATTAACAGAATTTTTAGTATACTAACAGAAATTGTATACTAACAGCATTTTTAGTATACTAACAGAATTGTTAGTATACATTAACAGAATTTTTGAAGTTAAATTAATTAAAAATTAATAAATCTGGCTATACTGTCCATTAAACATGAGTATGCAAAGATCAGTTTTGACCAAGTCATTGACAAATCTGCATAGGTTAAAAATGACTTTGTCATAGAGAGGAAAAAATGTTAAAAAATAGTCTGCTTCAACAATCAAATACTGGGTTTGATCCAAAAGTAAAAGGTGTCTGTTTTCAGGGTAGTCCAGTTAAATTTTTCTCTCAAGCATCAGAGTTCCTGCCTCAGCTCCCTCTCTTTTTCTTCTCACTCTTCTCTCTGTCTTCCTCCTCACTGCCTCATTCAACTCTGAAGCGCTATTTTAATATGACGGATCTACTGAGAGTCAGTCAGTCTGAGGTGAATTCATCAGAATGGGTTGCAAAAGAAACTAACTGAATGAAAAGTGCATATCACAAATAGGGGAACAGGAAAGATTTTTTAAAAAGATGCTTTATCAAGTGCCGACCTTTTGGTAGAGAGTGCTGGGTACAGTTTCCCTGTTGCGAGGACTGTGAAGACTCTGAATGGGCTGCTCAGGATGTCCACACAAACTCTTGATGGGAGCAGACAAGCAAGATGGGAAGTGCTGGGTGGGCTGGCAGTTACTGAGATGAGAAGGAAAAAGAGAACTTAAAATGCACTGTAAGGAAAGACGGTGCTTTTCAAAAACACAGTGATACAAATTCCTCTTTTGCTAATGCTTTCTTGACCTGAGACAAGGGTGCTACATATCCAAACAGAACCAAAATTACTCAGAAAAAGTAAGTGCTTCTGGATCAAGGATATTCATGGAAAATTCAAAAAAGAAATTTAAAAAGTGTGAATAAAATATAAATGTTATTACAATAATATTGTAATTCTAATAAAATAAAATATGCAACATCATTATAATTTAAGAAATGTGAATGAACAGAGAAGCCACCAAGTGTAACCATAATGTAATATGTTGTTTGTGGAATATACATTGGTAGGCACTTCTTGAATGCAGCAGGTGGCTCTAGCAGTAAAGAACCTGCCTGCCAATGCAGGGGACATCACAGATGCTGGTTCGATCCCTGGGTCAGGAAGAAACCCTGGAGGTAGAAACAGCAACCCACTGCAGTATGCTTGCCTGTTGAATCCCATGGACAGAGGAGCCTGGCGGGCTACAGTCCATAGGGTCACAAAGAGCTGGACACGACTGAAGCAATTTAGCACGCATTCCTTAAAAATCTATATTCATTTGAACCCAGCACTTCCATCAGAGGAAATTACTGTGATTTTGGGGAAAGATTTAACCTTATGAAAGTTAATTACAGTTAATTATTTTATAACTATAGAAATTTTGGAAATACCTCAACTACCCCAAAATAGTGGTTCAAGTAGATATATTAGAGTTGCCTTTGACTGAAAATTTATCTAGCAATTTAAAATTATGTGCTATGCACTGTGCTTAGGTGCTCAGTCGTGTCCGTCTCTGCGACCCTATGGACTACAGCCCACCAGGCTCCTCTGCCCATGGAATTCTCCAGACAAGAATACTGGAGTGGGTTGCCACGCCCTCTTCCAGGGGATCTTCTCAACCTAGGGATGGAACCCAGGTCTCCCACATTGCAGGTGGATTCTTTACCACCTGAGCTACCAGAGAAGCCCCTAAAATTATATATTGTGTGCTATCAAATACGAAATATGCTCTGAACTTAAAAAAACAAATTACAAAAAAATGCCATATTATCCTTCATGTTAAGACAAGTAACTGGAAAATATATATTGAAATAGAAAGAAAATCTTTTCCCCCTTATTTCAGTATTCCCTTTTGCTCTTCCCTAATTCCAATCCTGAGGAGTTTATAATATTTTGTCAAATTCTGGCGTAATGTTTTGGCCACAGTGATAGATCAGCAGTCTCTCTGCATTCAGATGGCATATATATATAACTCCCTCTCTCTTGTTTCCTACTGCCCCCATGCGGTAGGATTGGTAAATTGAATCGATCAGCTGGGACTAGCTGTTTGACCTGGTCTCTCTTCTTCATAAGCCTAATTATTGCTTAGTCCTCCAGTACCTTGCGGTGAGTTAGAGAGTGGAAGATCCCAAGACATGTAATTGGGCTAAGGAAGAAGTGAAAATTCTAAGTTTAGAGGGAACTGTGCTGAATCTACCCAGCCTATCAAGGTCTAGGCTGACTGTCTAAACCACAAGGAGGATAGGGGATTCCTAGAGATAACAACCATTATTTAAGCCATAGAAAATAGAAATCTCAAGGAATGGAGGCTTTTAGGGTGAGAAAATTTTTTTTGACCGAATCCTTTTGTAGCCAGACTTTTGCCCAGACTACAGTCAGAAATAGTCATAACCATCTGTTTTTATTTGCCCTGCATCCATTTTTTCTTAACCTGATAAAAACACCATGACTTCCTCTATTGAGGTTTTTGACTTTCATGAGCTAAACGTTTTCCTGGCTTTAGGAGTTGTCACGTGGTACGAGTCTGGTTGATAAGAGCTATGCATTGCTCTGTCCATGGTATTTTGTTTGGAGATGAAACTGCACAAAAGGGAAGATGTTTCTTTGTAACTAGGTGCACTGACATGCACTACAACTCTAATACCTGGAAAAGTCTGTGCAAATAAAAATTATGCAAAACTCATCTAGGAGAAGAAATAGAGAACGCTCATTGATTGAAATGTCAATAAATCAATCCCTGGCATGGCGTAAAAGATGCTATAATGTTAGTGCCAACATTTTGTTGTTGTTCATTGCTGTTCAGTCCCTAAGTCTTGTCTGACTCTTTGCGACCCCATGGACCGCATTACACCAGGTCTTATGTCCTCTACTGTCTCTTGGATTTGTTCAGATTCATGTCCATTGAGCTGGTGATGCTATCTAACCATTTCATCTTCTGCCTTCCCCTTCTCCTTTTGCTTCAATCTTTCCCAACATCAGGGTTTGTTCTCATCAGATCGGAGAGCCAAGTACGTACTGGAGCTTCAGCTTCAGCATCAGTCCTTCCAATGAATATTCAGGGTTGATTTCTTTCAAGGTTGACTGGTTTGATATCCTTGCAATCCAAGGGACTCTCAAGAGCGTTCTCCATCATCATAATTCAAAAGCGTCAATTCTTCAGCTTTCAGCCTTCTTTATGGTCCAATTCTCACATACGTACATGACTACTGGAAAAACCATAGCTTTGACTATACAAAACCTTTGTTGGAAAAGTAATGTCTCTACTTTTTAATGTTATCTGGGAAGGCAATGGCACCCCACCTTGCCTGGAAAATCCCATGGACGGAGGAGCCTGGTAGGCTCCAGTCCGTGGGGTCGCTAAGAGTCGGACACGACTGAGCGACTTCACTTTGACTTTTCACTTTCATGCATTGGAGAAGGAAATGGCAACCCACTCCAGTGTTCTTGCCTGGAGAACCCCAGGGACAGGGGAGCCTGGTGAGCTTCTGTCTATGGGGTCGCACAGAGTCGGACACGACTGAAGCGACTTAGCAGCAGCAGCAGGGTTTGTCATAGGGTTACTTCCAAGAAGCAAGAGCCTTTTAATTTCATGGCTGCAGTCGCTATCCACTGTGTTTTTGGAACCCAAGAAAATAAAGTCTGTCACTGTTTCCACTTATCCCTTTCTATTTGCCATGAAGTGATGGGACCAGATGCCATCATCTTAGTTTTTGAATATTGAGTTTTAAGCCAGATTTTTCACTCTCCTCTTTCACCAAAATAGCAGTAGAATTAAGTAATTATCAGAGCGATTATTCATCATTTCTTCCAGTAAGTGCCACTGTGATTTTCTCCATTAGTGTTTCTTTTGTTCAGGGATTTTCTGTTTCACTAAAATTTGTTTCCTATTTTCTCTCTTACAAAACATCTATTACATGAAAAATGATACCAGCAAAATTTGTGCTAACAGAAGTATGAAACGAATACACAATGCAGCTACAGTCATGTCTACACTAAGTATTATTTTGCCTTGAATACCTGATTTCATGTCAGGTGGAGGGCCACTGAGTATACTGCCACCTCTTCCTTTATCCTTACAGTTCTGTAGTTTCTAACCTTGCTGATAGCGACAATTTTTTGTTGTTGTTGCACACCCCTTTCTAATTGCATTTCTTGCCATCATTAGTGTGGATATTAATGGTTTCTTATAAAGTTAAACTTACATCTGCTCTATGTCTCAGTGATTCTACCATAGGAAGTTCCCCACAATGATTCATATATATATATATATATATATATATATATATATATATATATATATATATTCATAGCAGCATAATGCATGGATTTATTCCACAGACTGGAAACAAACAACCAGTACTGAATAGATGAATGGCAAACAGACTGGCATATTCATTCGGTGGGAAAACCCTCAGTAAGTCTGAACAAGTTTCTGATATGTGTACAATCATGGAGAAACCCGTATGCAGGTCAAGAAGCAACAGTTAGAACTTGACATGGAACAACAGACTGGTTCCAAATAGGAAAAGGAGTATGTCAAGGCTGATATTGTCACCCTGCTTATTTAACTTATATGCAGAGTACATCATGAGAAATGCTGGGCTGGAGGAAACACAAGCTGGAATCAAGATTGCCAGGAGAAATATCAATAATCTCAGATATGCAGATGACACCACCCTTATGGCAGAAAGTGAAGAACCAAAGAGCCTCTTGATAAAAGTGAAAGAGGAGAGTGAAAAATTTGGCTTAAAGCTCAACATTTAGAAAACTAAGAAAATGGCATCTGGCTCCATCACTTCAGGGCAAATAGATGGGGAAACAGTGGAAACAGTGGCTGACTTTGTTTTTTTGGGCTCCAAAATCACTGCAGATGGGGATTGCAGCCATGAAATTAAAAGATTCTTACTCCTTGGAAGGAAAATTATGACTAACCTAGATAGTATATTCAAAAGTAGAGACATTACTTTGCCAACAAAGGTCCGTCTAGTCAAGGCTATGGTTTTTCCAGTGGTCATGTATGGATGTGAGAGTTGGACTGTGAAGAACGCTGAGCGCCAAAGAATTGATGCTTTTGAACTGTGGTGTTGGAAAAGACTCTTGAGAGTCCCTTGGACTGCAAGGACATCCAACCAGTCCATCCTAAAGATCAGCCCTTGGTGTTCATTGGAAGGACTGATGTTGAAGCTGAAACTCCAATCCTTTGGCCACCTGATGCGAAGAGCTGACTTATTTGCAAAGACCCTGAAAGATTGAGGGCAGGAGAAGGGGATGACAGAGGATGAGATAGCTGGATGGTATCACCGACTCGATGGACATGGGTTTGGGTGAATTCCGGGAGTTGGTGATGGACAGGGAGGCCTGGCGTGCTGTGGTTCATGGGGTTGCAAAGAGCTGAACACGACTGAGCAACTGAACTGAACAGATGGATGTATCTCATAGATAGGATGATGATAGAAAGAAACCAAAACAAAGAAACTTCATATAGGACTTCTTTTGTATGAAGTTCTGATATAGTCCAAACAATACAAGGAATGGAATTTTCATCAGTGTTTCCTGATGTGAGGGAATGGAGGGATAGAGAGAACTTTCTGTAGTGGTGGGAAAATTGTATTTTGATTGGGCTGTGCTCAAGATGAATGTTTCCTTCCAAAGTCCACATGTTGAAATCCTAAACACTGCGCCCCATCCCCTGCCCCCATCAGGTGATGGTATTATCAGTCGGGGTCTTTGGGAGGTAACTGCTGCTTTTACAAAGAGGGCTCAGAGAGATCCTTCAACACTTCTGCCCTGTGTGTTTAGAGAAGGTGCCATCTGTGAACCAGGAATGGTTCTCAGTTCAGTTCAGTCACTCAGTCGTGTCCGACTCTTTACAACCCCGTGAATCGCAGCACGCCAGGCCTCCCTGTCCATCACCAACTCCTGGAGTTCACTCAGACTCACGTCCATTGAGTCAGTGATGCCATCCAGCCATCTAATCCTCTGTCGTCCCCTTCTCCTCCTGTTCCCAATCCCTCCCAGCATCAGAGTCTTTTCCAATGAGTCAACTCTTCGCATGAGGTGGCCAAAGTACTGGAGTTTCAGCTTTAGCATCATTCTTTCCAAAGAAATCCCAGGGCTGATCTCCTTCAGAATGGACTAGTTGGATCTCCTTGCAGTCCAAGGGACTCTCAAGAGTCTTCTCCAACACCACAGTTCAAAAGCATCAATTCTTCAGCGCTCAGCCTTCTTCACAGTCCAACTCTCACATCCATACATGACCACAGGAAAAACCATAGCCTTGACTAGATGAACCTTTGTTGGCAAAGTAATGTCTCTGCTTTTGAATATGCTATCTAGGTGGGTCATAACTTTCCTTCCAAGGAGTAAGAGTCTTTTAATTTCATGGCTGCAATCCCCATCTACAGTGACTTTGGAGCCCAAAAAAATAAAGTCTGACACTGTTTCCACTGTTTCCCCATCTATTTCCCATGAAGTGATGGGACTGGATGCCATGATCTTCGTATTCTGAATGTTGAGCTTTAAGCCAACTTTTTCACTCTCCACTTTCACTTTCATCAAGAGGCTTTTTAGTTCCTCTTCAATTTCTGCCAAAAGGATGGTGTCATCTGCATATCTGAGGTTATTGATATTTCTCCCAGCAATCTTGATTCCACCTTGTGTTTCTTCCAGTCCAGAATTTCTCATGATGTACTCTGCACATAAGTTAAATAAACAGAGGGACAGTATACAGCCTTGATGTACTCCTTTTCCTATTTGGAACCAGTCTGCTGTTCCATGTCCAGTTCTAACTCTTGCTTCCTGAACTGCATACAGATTTCTCAAGAGGCAGATCAGGTGTCTGGTATTCCCATCTCTTTCAGAATTTTCCACAGTTTATTGTGATCCACATAGTCAAAGGCTTTGGCATAGTCAATAAAGCAGAAATAGATGTTTTTCTGGAACTTTCTTGCTTTTTCCATGATCCAGTGGATGTTGGCAATTTGATCTCTGGTTCCTCTGCCTTTTCTAAAACCAGCTTGAACATCTGGAAGTTCATGTTTCACCTATTGCTGAAGCCTGGCTTGGAGAATTTTGAGCATTACTTTACTAGTGTGTGAGATGAGTGCAATTGTGCAGTAGTTTGAACATTCTTTGGCATTGCCTTTCTTTGGGATTGGAATGAAAATGGAACTTTTCCAGTCCTGTGGCCACTGCTGAGTTTTCCAAATTTGCTGGCATATTGAGTGCAACACTTTCACAGCATCATCTTTCAGGCTTTGAAATAGCTCCACTGGAATTCCATCACCTCCACTAGCTTTGTTCATAGTGATGCTTTCTAAGGCCCACTTGACTTCATATTCCAGGATGTCTGGCTCTAGGTCAGTGATCACACCATCGTGATTATCTGGGTCGTGAATATCTTTTATGTACAGTTCTTCTGTGTATTCTTGCCACCTCTTCTTAATATCTTCTGCTTCTGTTAGGTCCATACCATTTCTGTCCTTTATCAAGCCCATCTTTGCATGAAATCTTCCTTTGGTATTTCTAATAGAGATCTCTAGTCTTTCCCAGTCTGTTGTTTTCCTCTATTTCTTTGCATTGATTGCTGAAGAAGGCTTTCTTATCTCTTCTTGCTATTCTTTGGAACTCTGCATTCAGATGCTTATATCTTTCCTTTTCTCCTTTGCTTTTTGCTTCTCTTCTTTTCACAGCTATTTGTAAGGCCTCCCCAGACAGCCATTTTGCTTTTTTGCATTTCTTTTCCATGGGGATGGTCTTGATCCCTGTCTCCTGTACAATGTCACGAACCTCATTCCATAGTTCATCAGGCACTCTATCTATCAGATCTAGGCCCTTAAATCTATTTCTCACTTCCACTGTATAATCATAAGGGATTTTATTTAGGTCATACCTGAATGGTCTAGTGGTTTTCCCTACTTTCTTCAATTTAAGTCTGAATTTGGCAATAAGGAGTTCATGATCTGAGCCACAGTCAGCTCCCAGTCTTACTTTTGCTGACTGTATAGAGCTTCTCCATCTTTGGCTGCAAAGAATATAATCAATCTGACTTCGGTGTTGACCATCTGGTGATGTCCATGTATAGAGTCTTCTCTTGTGTTGTTGGAAGAGAGTGTTTGCTATGACCAGTGCCTTGTCTTGGCAAAACTCTATTAGTCTTTGCCCTGCTTCATTCCATATTCCAAGGCCAAATTTGCCTGTTACTCCAGGTGTTTCTTGACTTCCTACTTTTGCATTCCAGTCCCCTATAATGAAAAGGACATCTTTTTTGGGTGTTAGTTCTCAAAGGTCTTGTAGGTCTTCATAGAACCGTTCAGCTTCTTCAGCATTACTGGTTGGGGCATAGACTTGGATTACTGTGACATTGAATGGTTTGCCTTGGAAACGAACAGAGATCATTCTGTCGTTTTTGAGACTGCATCCAAGTGCTGCGTTTCAAACTCTTTTGTTGACCATGATGGCTACTCCATTTCTTCTGAGGGATTCCTGCCCACAGTAGTCGATATAATGGTCATCTGAGTTAAATTCACCCATTCCAGTCCATTTTAGTTCACTGATTCCTAGAATGTCAACATTCACTCTTGCCATCTCTTGTTTGACCACTTTCAATTTGCCTTGATTCATGGACCTGACATTCCAGGTTCCTATGCTATATTGCTCTTTACAGCATCGGACCTTGCTTCTATCACCAGCCACATCCACAACTGGGTATTCTTTTTGCTTTGGCTTCATCTCTTCATTCTTTCTGGAGTTATTTCTCCACTGATCTCCAGTAGCATATTGGGCACCTACTGATCTGGGGAGTTCCTCTTTCAGTATCCTATCGTTTTGCCTTTTCATACTGTTCATGGGGTTCTCAAGGCAAGAATACTGAAGTGGTTTGCCATTCCCTTCTCCAGTGGACCACATTCTGTCAGATCTCTCCACCATGACCCACCCATCTTGGGTTGCTTCACGGGCATGGCTTAGTTTCACTGAGTTAGACAAGGCTGTGGTCCTAGAGTGATTAGATTGACTAGTTTTCTGTGAGTATGGTTTCAGTGTGTCTGCCCTCTGATGTCCTCTTGCAACACCTACCATCTTACTTGGGTTTCTCTTACCTTGGGCCTGGGGTATCTCTTCACAGCTGTTCCAGCAAAGCACAGCCGCTGCTCCTTACCTTGGACGAGGGGTATCTCCTCACCCCGCCCTTCCTGACCTTCAACGTGGGATATCTCCTCTAGGCCCTCCTTCGCCTGCTCAGCCACGGCTCCTTCGACGTGGGCTTGCCCCTCCCGCCCGCTGCCCCAACCCCCGACCTTCAGTGCGGGGTAGCTCCTCTGGGCCGTTCCTGTGCCCTCACAGTCTGGCACTCTTCGCCACTGCCCCTGACCTCGGACGTGGGGTAACTCCTCTTACCAGACACTAATTCTGCTGGTGTCTCGATCTTGGACTTACTAGCCTTCAGAACTGTGAGAAATATTCTTGTTTATTAAACACCCAGTCTCAGTTCAGTTCTGTTCAGTTGCTCAGTCATGTCCGACTCTTTGCAACCCCATGAACCGCAGCACAGCAGGCCTCCCTGTCCATCACCACCTCCCGGAGTTCACCCAAACTCATGTCCATTGAGTTGGTGATGCCATCCAACCATCTCATCCTGTCATCCCCTTCTCCTCCTGCCCTCAATCTTTCCCAGCATCAGGGTCTTTTCAAATGAGTCAGCTCTTTCCATCAGGTGGCCAAAGGATTGGAGTTTCAGCTTCAATATCAGTCCTTCCAATGAACACCCAGGACTGATCTCCTTTAGGATGGACTGGCTGGATATCCTTGCAGTCCAAGGGACTCTCAAGAGTCTTTTCCAACACCACAGTCCAAAAGCATCAATTCTTTGGTGCTCAGCTTTCTTTACAGTCCAACTCTCACATACATATATGACCATTGGAAAAACCATAGCCTTGACTAGATGGACCTTTGTTGGCAAGTAATGTCTCTGCTTTTTAGTATGCTGTCTAGGTTGGTCATAGCTTTTCTTTCAAGGAGCAAGTGTCTTTTCATTTCATCTGCATATCTGAGGTTATTGATATTTCTCCCGGCAATCTTGATTCCAGCTTGTGTTTCTTCCAGCCCAGCATTTCTCGTGATGTACTCTGCATGTAAGTTAATTAAGCAGGGTGACAATATACAGCCTTGACGTACTCCTTTTCCTATTTGGAACCAGTCTGTTGTTCCATGTCCAGTTCTAACTCTTGCTTCCTGACCTGCATATAGGTTTCTCAAGAGGCAAGTCAGGTGGTCTGGTATTCCCATCTCTTGAAGAATTTTCCACAGTTTATTGTGATCCACACAGTCAAAGGCTTTGGCATAGTCAATAAAGCAGAAATAGATGTTTTTCTGGAACTCTCTTGCTTTTTCCATGATCCATTGGATGTTGGCAATTTGATCTCTGGTTCCTCTGCCTTTTCTAAAACCAGCTTGAACATCAGGAAGTTCACAGATCGCATATTGCTGAAGCCTGGCTTGGAGAACTTTGAGCATTACTTTACTAACATGTGAGATGAGTGTAATTGTGTGGTAGTCTGAGCATTCTTTGGTGTTGCCTTTCTTTGAGATTGGAATGAAAATGGACCTTTTCCAGTCCTGTGGCCACTGCTGAGTTTTCCAAATTTCCTGACATACTGAGTGCAGCACTTTCACTGCATCATCTTTTAGGATTTGAAATAGCTCAACTGGAATTCCATCACGTCCACTAGCTTTGTTCACAGTGATGCTTTCTAAGGCCCACTTGACTTCACATTCCAGGATGTCTGGCCACCCAGTCTAAGGTACTTTATTATAGTATCTCAACACACTAAGACAGGATGGTACTTACAAGTCAAACCTCACCGTTAACTCTGAGCATCTTATTGTTTACTGTTGCTGCTAAGTCGGGTCAGTCGTGTCCGACTCTGTGAGATCCCATAGACGGCAGCCCACCAGGCTTCCCCGTTCCTAGGATTCTCCAAGCAAGAACAATGGAGTGGGTTGCCATTTCCTTCAATGCACGAAAGTGAAAAGTGAAAGTGAAGTTGCTCAGTCGTGTCCGACTCTAGCAACCCCATGGACTACAGCCTACCAGGCTCCTCTGTCCATGGGATTTTCCAGGCAAACGCACTGGAGTGGGGTGCCATTGCCTTCTCCAATTGTATACTGAGTATACCTCAAAAGAGTTGATTAAAAAAAAAAGTTCTGACTTCAGCTTCTTTTTAGCTCTTTCCAGAATCATATATCATTATCATGATCATCACTGTCTCATACATCATTTTCTTTGTGTTTTCAAAAATCATTTCTGCATAGGATTGCCTGTAGACGAACTCAACTCAAAATAACGTAGTTACCATGAGCAACTTATCTCACTTGATTTCTTCATTTGTGGATTGTATCTTTTAGTTAGAACCAGTACCACTCATGTTAACATTTAGAAAAGAAGAATATCCTACTGTATTAATGTGTTGTATGCAACACTGAAGGATTTTTTAAAAATTAGTGCACTCAGGAATATTCAAACAGATACAAGTATGCTTGAGCTCAGCCTGAAATCAATTTACCACGAGAAAAGGCAATTTCTTATTTTTTCATTGAAGTGTAGTTGATTTACAATATTATATTGTTTTCAGGTATACAACATAGTGATTCAATATTTTTATGGATTATACTCATTGGAAGTTACTGCCCTTTAAATACATGATGCCAGATGCCACTCCCTTCTAGCCTCCACAGTTTCAACAGAAAAGTCAGCTGATGGCCTTTTGAATTAGTGTTTTCCTTTTCTTCTTCTACATACTGAGGCGTGGAGTTGCTGGAACATATGGTGGTCTTACTTTTAGCTTTTGATAAACCTCTGTACTGTTCTCCATAGTGGCTGTACCAGTTTACACTCCCACCAACAGTCCATGAGGTTCCCTTTTCTCCACGTCTTCACTGACACGTAGTCTCCTGTCTTTTTGATAATAACCCATTCTGAAAGGTGTGAGGTCATATCTCACTGTATCTTTGATTTGAATTTCTATAAAGATGAGTGATGTTGAGAATCTTTTTTTAGAATCGTTTTTATGTATGTATGTACGTATTTACCTTTGACTGCTCTGGGTCTTTGCTGCTTCATGCAGGCTTTCTCTAGTTGTAGCAAGCAGGGGCTACTCTTTGTTGTGGTGCATGGGCTTTGCCTTGGGTGGCTTCTGTTGTTGCAGAGCACAGGCTCTAGGCGAGCGGGCTTCAGTAGTTGTGGCACAGGAACTTGGTTGCTCCATGGCATGTTGAATCTTCCCAGACCAGGGATCGAACCTGAGTCCCCTGAATAGGCAGACGGATTCCTACCCACTGTGCCACCAGGGACGTCTGAGCATCTTTTCCTGTGCCCACTGGTCATCTGTATGTCTTTGGAATGTCCCTTCAGGTCCTCTGCCCATGTCTTAATCAGCTTTTTTTTAAAAAAAATGTTGAGCTGTTCTTTGTATCTTTTGGATATTAACCCCTCGTGGGATATATCATTTGCAAATACCTGGTCCCATCCATGAGGCTGTCTTTTCATTTTGTCAATACTGTTACTGTGCAAAATTTTTAAGTTTGATTAGGTTCCATTTGTTTATTTTTTCCTTTTGTTTCCTTGGCCCAAGGAGACATATCCAAAAATACATTGCTAAGACCAAAGTCAAAGAATGCACTATGTTTCCTTCTAGATGTTTTATGATTTCAGGACTTATATTTGAGTCTTTAATCCATTATGAATTTATTTACACATGTGGGGTGAGAAAGTTGTCCAGTTTGATTATTTTGCGTGTACCTGTCCCATGTTTCCCAACACTATTTCTCGAAAAAGCTGTTTCCCATTGTATTTTCTTGCCTCCTTCATAATAAGTTAATTGCCATATAACGTGGTTTTTGATTACTGTTGTTTTGTAGTATAGTTTGAATTCAGGAAATGTAATATATCCAGGTTTGTTCCTCTCTCTCATGATTGCTTTGGATATTCAGGGTCTTTTGTTTTTTCCATGTAAATTTTGGAACTATTTGTTCTAGTTCTGTGAAAAATGCTATTGGTATTTTCATAACTAATGAAAACATACATTGAATCTGTATATGCCTTGGGTAGTAAGATCATTTTAACAGTATTAATTTTCCCAATCCATGAGCAGGGTATAGCTTTCCATTTGTTTGTAATGTGTTCAATTTCTTTCATCAGTTTCTTACAGTTTTATGAGTACAGTCATTTTCCCTCAGATTTATTCCTAGGTATTTCATTCTTTTCATATGATTATAAATGGGATTCTTTTTTTCCTGATAGCTTGTTGTTAGTGTACTGAAATGTAACAAATTTCTGTATGTTAATTTTGTATTATACAACTTTATAATATAAACTACAACCATAGTTTAAACAACTGTAAGCTACTGTAATAAATAATATATACTGTATTCATTGATGAGTTTTAGTAGCGTTCAGGATTTTCTAGGTATAATGTCCTGTCATCCGTGAACAATGACAGCTTTATGTCTTCCTTTCAATTTGGATTCCTTTTGTTTCTATTTCTTGTCTCATTGCTCTGACTAGGACTTCCGATACTATGTTAAGTAAAAGGTGTTAGTGGGTACCCTGTCCTGTTCCTGATCTTCAAGCCTCTTTAAGTCTGGTTGAGATCAGCTGACAATGAGCTGCATCCTGGTGCTCCTCTCAGTGGACGGACCTTCTAGGATATGTCTCCCAGATTACTCCAGTCTCTTAGGTTCTGTTAGTTTTCAAAGTGGTTGAGGATCATCTCTCTGGTGCAGGTCCTAAAAGTTGAAGTTACCGGTATGGAAATAAAACCCTTGGCTCCTCAGAGAGGAGCTTCAGGTCTTGAACTTTCTCTGGGTTGTGTGCCACTGTGCTGGGAGCGTGGTTTATGGCAAGACTGTATCCCAGCCTCCTCCCCACTTTGATGTAGTTCCTCTTGTTTGCCTCATGTGTAGTCATCACTCAGCCAGGCTTTAAGTTTTTGAAAGACATTGTTCTATACGTAGCTGTAGACTCAGTGTGTCTGTGAGATCAAGATTTTCCTATATTGTCAGCAGAACCCTCTTTTTTGTGTGTTCTTTCCTTGTTTTTGGCTATTTTCTAGATAGTTCTGATTACCTTTGACTATCTCAGTTATTTCTGTAGGTCTTGGAGTAAAAGCAAAAATTAGAGAACCCACTGTAGTAGTAGTGGTAGTATAACCACTGTCCTTTATTTTCTATATTTTGATGCTTTGACATCTGGGGCCTTGCTGACCCTGAAGGGACTACTCCTTTGGAGGTTAATACATTTTTAGAGATAATAAACGACTCTCTTATGAGCAGTTTTCAAATACAAAGTAGCCAATTCAGAGCTCACATTCCAACATCTCTTTTACTGAGCTCTCACACTTAGGGCCATTTATCCACATGCCCTCATCACCCCAGGGCTAGGTACCAGATAGCTAGTAGGGACAGCCCCTATACTACAGAGGCCATTGGCATTATTCAGACTAATCCATCCTAAGCCTGCCTACCTGCCCTGGTCAGTTCCTTCTCACAGAAACCACAATAAAGGCTCTCGCCCACAGTTCCTCCCTCTCCCTCTGCCCTACAACCAGCATCAGTGCTTCCCTGCGTGGCCCCCAAGACATAGAGTGTCCTCTTTTCTTGGCAACTGTAATAAACTAACCTTTCAGTGTCAGTTGTCTCCTGATCTTCTGGCCCTTCTATACCTCTCGCATTCTATTAATGCACAAGTCGGAGAAAACTGCCCATGTTGAAAATTGGTAGGAGAAAACTACCAATTCTTATTCCCCGTCTTTTTTTCTGCACTTTAAGAGATGTTATTTTGTATGTGTGTGTGACTTGTGATTACAAATAATTTTTCTACATAATTTTTCCAATAAGTTATCTTCCTACCTCGATTATTTTCCTTTCAAACTCAAAAGGCAGGGGCAATGTGGTGAAGTATGTGGTAGAAAATGTTCTGGTTCTGGTTTCAAATATTGGCTGTTTAAGTTTTAACATTAATAACATTAACTAGAGACATTTAACTTCACATCTCCAAAGTTCGATCTTTCTATCTTTAACATGGGATAATAATTTTAACCTAACAAGATTTCTTAAGCATGAAATGAAATAACTTCCATAAAGTATCTAGTGAGTTCTTAATATTGCTCTAGGTTTTATGTGAATCCTTGGATTTGGATGGCTCAGACGGGAAAGAACCCGCCTGCAATGCGGGAGACCTGGGTTTGACCCATGGCTTGGGAAGATCCCCTGTAGGAGGGCATGGCAACCCACTCCAGTATTCCTGCCTGGGAAATCCCCATGGACAGAGGAGCCTGATGGGCTACAGTCCCTGGGGTTGCAAAGAGTCGGACACGACTGAGCAGTTAAGCACAGCACCTGGCTATGATGGCTGCTTCATTAAGTTTGACAATGGTCACTCTTCAACTCATTTCCAAAATTACAGTAGGGGAAATTTTCCTTGGACTTTCCCTGGCTTCTCTTTCTTGGAGGATGTGAAATTTTTTAAAAAGCCATTCCTAGAAAATGTGTCAGTTTGGAACTCCAAGGGATCAACATTTGGGAACTTTCTTCCCTCATTTTCACTCTTAAAAGTCTATTTCAACCTGCAGTGGTCTTTGAGAGTGGTCTTCAAACTATAAGTTTTGTAAATATAAAAAAAACAACCATATAGGACCTCGCGCTTTTGCAAATAAAGGTTTACTGGAACACAGTTGCATTCTTTTGCTTATATATTGTCTATGGTTGCTTTTATACCCCAGACTGCAAAGACCCAAGGCCTGCAGGCCTAAAAGATTTACCATCTCATCCTTCGAGAAAACATTTGCTGACCCCTAGTCTTTGCTGTTTGAAGCTTGGCTTCTTTCGGTGTGGATTAAAAATGACTACACATTCTTTGCACTGTTCTCATCAAGAGGTGGAGTTTAGGGGGACTTCCTGGTGGTCCAGTGGTTAAGACATCACACTTCCACTGCAGGGGGTTCAAGTTCCATTCCTGGTTGGGGAACGAAGATCCCACATGCCTCATGGGACAACTGAAAAATGGGGTTGGGGGTGGGGAGGTACATGTGACATATTTCTTTTTAAAAAAAGAGGTGGAGTTTAGGTCCCATCCTGCAGTGACTCTAAGCTTGGCCCTGGCCTGGTCTGGCCAATAAGATATCAGCAAGTGTGACAAGTACAAAGGCTTGACTAGTGCTTTCCACACTGGGACTTGCCTTCTTAGAACAATTCCCTGAGAACACCCCCTCTGCATGCAGTGAAAGTCCAGTCTGGTCTGTTGGAAGATGAGAGGCCGTGAGGACAAAAACCAAGGCACTCTAGTCTACAGTTAGCATTAAGAGCCAGTAAAGAAAGAGAGGCCACCTCTGTCATCAGATGAATGCAGTTCCATGTGACTCTAGGTGGTACCAGAATAAACAGTCAATGCACAGAATCTTTTTAAATTAAAAAAAATTTAAGACATTAAGTTGGCTGTGGTTTGTTATGTAATAGCTAGCTTACATGCTTTCTTTGCCCATCAAGGGAGAAAATGGCCATTCTGTACACATTACTGTTAGAGACTAGCACTTTGACTCCCGGTCTGGACCTTACTTGAGTCATATGGCACAGCAATGATAACTTTTGATATCAGAGTATGCAAGGTAACTTAGGGAAAAGGTCAATATTCAGTTCTGACAACGCCTTTCACATCCTGTGGCACAAACCCTTTTCTGTCTTCTATGTATCTTATGAGGTTTTGGGAGATGGAAGGGATACAAGTCAGAAAGCAAATATTGGTAACTGCTTTCAAACTTTGTATGAAATGAATGTTGTGGTAGAACATTTAATGTAATGCAGTCAATTCTTTATTACCTATAATGGAAGGGTGTCCTAGCATGGTTGAACCAAATTCAATTAAAATATAATAAACTTTAATTTCCTGGAGTGATGGAAGAGAAGTAGACTCCTAATGGCTTAAAGGAAATTCCCAGGGCTGGCACTGATTAGCTATGTATCTTGAGCAAGTTATTAATTTATTTAGGCCTTCAGTTACCTTATCTATAAAAATAAATTATTGATATTGCCTTGCATAGTTCTGAGAATTCATTGGCATTTAACTTACTGAAAAGGATGGTGCAGTGTAGTGCCTGGAACCATGGAGAGTAGAGACAGCATATTATGGTTATGTATGTAGGTTCTGAAGCTAAACTGCCTGGGTTTAAATCCCAGCTCTGGCACTTAATAGCTGTGTAATTTAGCAAATTAAGCTCTCAATGTCTTTGCTTATCTCATCTATAAAATGGGGACAACAGCAGCAGTTTAGAGTTGTGAGGCTTAAATAAACACATGTAAGTGACTTGGCACAGTAGCTGAAATAAGACTGATTGAAATAAATTGATAAGAGTTTAATAATTGTTCAGTTCAGTTCAGTCGCTAGGTCATGTCTGACTCTTTGCAACCCCTTGAATCACAGCACGCCAGGCCTCCCTGTCCATCACCAACTCCCAGAGGTCACTCAGACTCACATCCATCGAGTCAGTGATGCCATCCAGCCATCTCACCCTCTGTCGTCCCCTTCTCCTCCTGCCCCCAATCCCTCCCAGCATCAGAGTCTTCTCCAATGAGTCAACTCTTCGAATGAGGTGGCCAAAGTACTGGAGTTTCAGCTTTAGCATCATTCCTTCCAAAGAAATCCCAGGGCTGATCTCCTTCAGAATGCACTGGTTGGATCTCCTTGCAGTTCAATGGACTCTCAAGAGTCTTCTCCAACACCACAGTTCAAAAGCATCAATTCTTCGGTGCTCAGCTTTCTTCACAGTCCAACTCTCACATCCATACATGACCACAGGAAAAACCATAGCCTTGACTAGACGAACCTTTGTTGGCAAAGTAATGTCTCTGCTTTTGAATATGCTATCTAGGTTGGTCATAACTTTCCTTCCAAGGAGTAAGTGTCTTTTAATTTCATGGCTGCAGTCACCATCTGCAGTGATTTTGGAGCCCCAAAAAATAAAGTCTGACACTGTTTCCACTGTTTCCCCATCTATTTCCCATGAAGTGATGGGACCGGATGCCATGATCTTCGTTTTCTGAATGTTGAGCTTTAAGCCAACTTTTTCACTCTTCACTTTCACTTTCATCAAGAGGCTTTTGAGTTCCTCTTCACTTTCTGCTATAAAGGTGGTGGCATCTGCATATCTGAGGTGATTGATATTTCTCCCAGCAATCTTGATTCCAGCTTGTGTTTCTTCCAGTCCAGTGTTTCTCATGATGTACTCTGCATATAAGTTAAATAAGCAGGGTGACAATATACAGCCTTGACGTACTCCTTTTCCTATTTGGAACCAGTCTGTTGTTCCATGTCCAGTTCTAACTGTTGCTTCCTGACCTGCATACAAATTTCTCAAGAGGCAGATCAGGTGGTCTGGTATTCCCATCTCTTTCAGAATTTTCCACAGTTTGTTGTGATCCACACAGTCAAAGGCTTTGGCATAGTTAATAAAGCAGAAATAGATGATTTTCTGGAACTCTCTTGCTTTTTCCATGATCCAGTGGATCTTGGCAATTTGATCTCTGGTTCCTCTGCCTTTTCGAAAATCAGCTTGAACATCAGGAAGTTCACGGTTCACATATTGCTGAAGCCTGGCTTGGAGAATTTTGAGCATTACTTTACTAGTGTGTGAGATGAGTGCAATTGTGTGGTAGTTTGAGCATTCTTTGGCATTGCCTTTCTTTGGGATTGAAATGAAAATGGACCTTTTCCAGTCCTGTGGCCACTGCTGAGTTTTCCAAATTCGCTGGCATATTGAGTGCAGCACTTTCACAGCATCATCTTTCAGGATTTGAAATAGCTCCACTGGAATTCCATCACCCCCACTAGCTTTGTTCGTAGTGATGCTTTCTAAGGCCCACTTGACTTCACATTCCAGGATGTTTGGCTCTAGGTCAGTGATCACACCATCATGATTATCTGGGTTGTGAAGATCTTTTTTGTACAGTTCTTCTGTGTATTCAGGCCACTTCTTCTTAATATCTTCTGCTTCTGTTAGGTCCATACCATTTCTGTCCTTTATCAAGCCCATATTTGCATGAAATGTTCCCTTGGTATCTCTAATTTTCTTGAAGAGATCTCTAGTCTTTCCCATTCTGTTGTTTTCCTCTATTTCTTTGCATTGATCGCTGAGGAAGGCTTTCTTATCTCTTCTTGCTATTCTTTGGAACTCTGTATTCAGATGCTTATATCTTTCCTTTTCTCCTTTGCTTTTCAGTTCTCTTATTTTCACAGCTATTTGTAAGGCCTCCCCAGACAGCCATTTTGCTTTTTTGCATTTCTTTTCCAATGGGGATGGTCTTGATCCCTGTCTCCTGTACAATGTCATGAACCTCATTCCATAGTTCATCAGGCACTCTATTTATCAGATCTAGGCCCTTAAATCTATTTCTCACTTCCACTGTATAATCATAAAGGATATGATTTAGGTCATACCTGAATTGTTAGCCAACTATTATTAGCAGTACACGATTGAGCCCTTATCCTTATCTCTTTATCTTCTATGTCAAAGCTAGGCCTCAAACTGATCATTTAGAATTCTTGAAAAATTCTAGAAAAAATCATTTTCTCATTTTATTGCTCTGTCAGAGTGTTGTCCCATGAAGTTGGTGGTTAAACAAGGAGACATTTATTCAACAACTCCCAAGTAAGGTGGAAAAAAAAAAGATTGTAAAGATTTATTGACAAATGCAACAAGTTTTTGTTGAATGCCAATACTAAGACTGAACTGAACTGAACTGAAAACTAAGTTAGGCACAGTTAGATACACTATTATCTTATGTGCTGTATCTGGCATAAAATAGCAAAGTTTAGGAGAGATTATTATCTATTTTGATGGCATCATTAACATATTTAATTTGTAATGGTATTCCTTAGGAAAAAAAGTGGTTTTATGTCCATATATCTTCCAAGTTGCTACAAGGCATCTGTTAGATCTGAGAAGCTGACTGCTCTTTAGATCTAGGCATCAACATGACATTAGGATCAAAATAGAAAGGAAGGAAAATAAAATCAGCTTCAAAAGAAAACAATCTTATGAAGACTAACATGGGACTTCCCTGATGGTCCAGTGGTTAAGAATCTGCCTGCCAATGCAGAGGACACAAGTTCAATCCCGGGACAGGAAGATTCCACATACCAGCAAGGCAACTAAGCCCATGCCCCAGAGCCCATGCTCCACAACCAGAGAAGCCACCATAACATGAGAAGCCACCTCAACGAGGAGCCCTCACACTGCAACTAGAGAGTCGCCCACACACACTGCAACTAGGGAAAAGACGTGCACACAGCAATGAAGATCCAGAGCACTCAAAAATTAAAAAAATAAATTAAAAAATTTAAAATATTAACATGTTTTGGGGGTACAACATACCTGTACTTTACACAATAAAAACAATGTTCAACATAAAAAACAGTAATAAGAAACTCATATTCAAATCAGCACTGCAGATACAGAATTAAAAGGGGAACTAGGATTCCACATGCCCGGCGCAATGAACCCTGAGTGCCTCAACTACTGAACCCACACACAGCAACTCCTGAGCATCAGTGCCACAACTAGAGAAAGAAGCCCGCACGAGAGACCTGGAGTGCTGCAAGGAAGAGCCCAAGTGACACCACTAAGACCCAAGGCCGCCAAATAACTAAGTAAAAGTTTTACAACCACATTCCATTTATTAAGAAAAAAAATGGGATTCAATTTTATGATTTCATTTGCAAATCTCAAAACAGAAAGAAGGATCATATTTTCTTGACCGGTCAATCAATTTAATGATTACAGGAAATACAAAGTTCTTTTGTAAATGACTCTGCTAATGATTGACTTGCATTTGAAAAATGCATGTCAGCTCTCTCCCTCTCCCATTTATCACCCTGCAAAAGAAAGGAAAACATTTAGAAACAGGACCTAATGTTCGCAATAATTTGATTCCTTAGAGCAATGCTTGGTTATACCATAGGTTATTACGCTATCATCAAGTATATCAGGTAAGCAGATTAAGTGCTTTGAAATCTCTCTACAAGTATCTACATCAGGCAAGAGAATATGGCTGTTAAGAACTTGGTTCTGATCAGAATTCCTTAAAATACTGCCTTCATTTTGTCTTCCTTTGATTACAATTGCCTTTTGGGATGTGAGTGTTGATCTCAAAAAGATGTGCAGATAAAAAAGAAACAGCAAACGGGCTTACCACAGGAGAGCAACCAACTGTAACCCTATTACATAATAGGTGAGAGTATTCTTGCCCAGAGAATCCCATGGATAAAGGAGCCTGGTGGGCTACAGTCCATAGGGTCGTAAAGAATTGGACATTACTTAAGAGACTCAGCATGCATGCACAAAGAGCTTTATGGGGCTTCCCAGGTGGCACTAATGGTAAAGAACCTGCCTGAGAATGCAGGAGACATAAGAGATGTGGGTTCAATCCCTAGGTCAGAATGATCTCCTGGAGGAGAGCATGGCAACTCACTCCAGCATTCTTGCCTGAAGAATCCCGTGGACAGAGGGGCCTGGCAGGCTACAGTCCATAGGGTCACAAAGACCCTATGGACATGACTGAAGTGACTTAGTACACACCCATAAGAGCTTCACAACTCGAATGTACTGCTTCTAGGTGAAATCAGAAAAATACTTTGACATCAAGATCACCAGCAGGGACTTCCCTGGTGGTCTAGTGGCTAAGAGTGCTCTCTTCAAATGCAAAGGACCCAGGTTCAATCCCCAATTGGGAAACTTGATCCCATATGCCCCAACTAAGACCTGGCACAGCCAAATAAATAAGTTAAAATATTTTTTAAAAAATCACCAGCAAATACTCCCTCCCTTTCAGATGATAAGTTATTTCAGCTTGCTGCTGCTGCTGCTAAGTCACTTCAGTCATGTCTGACTCTGTGCGACCCCATAGACGGCAGCCCACCAGGCTCCCCCATCCCTAGGATTCTCCATGCAAGAACACTGGAGTGGGTTGCCATTTCTTTCTCCAATGCATGAAAGTGAAAAGTGAAAGTGAAGTCGCTCAATTGTGTCTGACTCTTTGTGACCCCATGGACTGCAACCTACCAGGCTCCTCCATCCATGGGATTTTCCAGGCAAGAGTACTGGAGTGGGGTGCCATCGCCTTCTCCATATTTCAGCTTAGAGTGATCCTATTTAATTTATATTTGTACCATCAGCACCTAGCACATAGCGCATGCTCAGTTGTGTCTGACTCTTTGTGATCTCATGGATTATGACCCACAGTAGATTGTGGCTTGACAGGCTCCTCTGTCCATGGGATTTTTCAGGCAGGATACTGGAGTGGGGTTGCCATTTTCTCCTCCAGGGAATCTTCCTAACCCAAGGATCAAATTAGTGTCTCCTGCATTGGCAGGCAAATTCCTTACCACTGAGCCACCTGGGAAGCCCAGGGGGTCTATATACTGGCTCAGTAATAAATAATTTACAGTATTATGTGCAATTTAAGGACAACAATATACACAAGCACAAATCTACCACTATAATAAAATATCATGGTATTTTCAACAGCTATGCATTTCTGTGCATGATTCCGCTTGACTTAAGAGGTTCCTAGGTCATTTTCTATAACTTGTATTTCCAATTTGGTCTTGGGAATCACGACATAACATTACAGCACATTGAGACTCTGCCTGCTTTAATGGTACTCCCTGAATTGTCTGGCTGTTTTAAAAGTTATTTTTATCTTTGTAAGGAGAATCTTCATATTCTCTTCTCAGATCAGATCAGATCAGTCACTCAGTCGTGTCCGACTCTTTGTGATCCCATGAACCGCAGCACTCCAGGCCTCCCTGTCCATCATCAACTCCCAGAGGTCACTCAGACTCACATCCATCGAGTCAGTGATGCCATCCAGCCATCTCATCCTCTGTCGTCCCCTTCTCCTCCTGCCCCAATCCCTCCCAGCATCAGAGTCTTCTCCAATGAGTCAACTTTTTGCATCAGGTGGCCAAAGTACTGGAGTTTCAGCTTTAGCATCAGTCCTTCCAAAGAAATCCCAGGGCTGATCTCCTTCAGAATGGACTGGGTGGATCTCCTTGCAGTCCAAGGGACTCTCAAGAGTCTTCTCCAACACCACAGTTCAAAAGCATCAATTCTTTGAAGCTCAGCCTTCTTCACAGTCCAGCTCTCACATCCATACATGACCACAGGAAAAACCATAGCCTTGACTAGACGAACCTTTGTTGGCAAAGTAATGTCTCTGCTTTTGAATATGCTATCTAGGTTGGTCATAACTTTCCTTCCACGTATAAGCGTCTTTTAATTTCTTGGCTGCAGTCACCATCTGCAGTGATTTTGAAGCCCAGAAAAATAAAGTCTGACACTGTTTCCACTGTTTCCCCATCTATCTGCCATGAAGTGATGGGACCGGATGCCATGATCTTCGTTTTCTGAATGTTGAGCTTTAAGCCAACTTCTTCACTCTCCACTTTCACTTTCATCAAGAGGCTTTTTAGTTCCTCTTCACTTTCTGCCATAAAGGTGGTGCCATCTGCATATCTGAGGTGATTGATATTTCTCCCAGCAACCTTGATTCCAGCTTGTGTTTCTTCCAGTCCAGTGTTTCTCATGATGTACTCTGCATATAAGTTAAATAAGCAGGGTGACAATATGCAGCCTTGACGTACTCCTTTTCCTATTTGGAACCAGTCTGTTGTTCCATGTCCAGTTCTAACTGTTGCTTCCTGAACTGCATACAGATTTCTCAAGAGGCAGATCAGGTGGTCTGGTATTCCCATCTCTTTCAGAATTTTCCACAGTTTATTGTGATCCACACAGTCAAAGGCTTTGGCATAGTCAATAAAGCAGAAATAGATGATTTTCTGGAACTCTCTTGCTTTTTCCATGATCCAGCGGATGTTGGCAATTTGATCTCTGGTTCCTCTGCCTTTTCTAAAACCAGCTTGAACATCAGGAAGTTCACGGTTCACATATTGCTGAAGCCTGGCTTGGAGAATTTTGAGCATTACTTTACTAGCGTGTGAGATGAGTGCAATTGTGTGGTAGTTTGAGCATTCTTTGGCATTGCCTTTCTTTGGGATAGGGATGAAAACTGACCTTTTCCAGTCCTGTGGCCACTGCTGAGTTTTCCAAATTTGCTGGCATATTGAGTGCAGCACTTTCACAACATCATCTTTCAGGATTTGGAATAGCTTCACTGGAATTCCATCACCTCCACTAGCTTTGTTCGTAGTGATGCTTTCTAAGGCCCACTTGACTTCACATTCCAGGATGTTTGGCTCTAGGTCAGTGATCACACCATCATGATTATCTGGGTCGTGAAGATCTTTTTTGTACAGTTCTTCTGTGTATTCTTGCCACCTCTTCTTAATATCTTCTGCTTCTCTTAGGTCCATACCATTCTCTTATAGTATTCTCTTATAGTATTCACTAATGTGAATTATAGTATCATTTAAGGAAACAATGGTCACAAGGTGAAAAGTCAAAATGACCACTAAAAACTGTCCCTTAAACTAGCTAGCATCTATTCAGTATTTGCTAGATGGTAGGCCCCTTAAGCGGAGAAGGAAATGGCAACCCACTCCAGTACTCTTGCCTGGAAAATTCCATGGATGGAGGAGCCTGGTGGGCTGCAGTCCATGGGATAGCAAAGAGTCGGACACAACTGAGCGACTTCACTTTCTTTCTATCACTCCTGTTGGAGAAGGAAATGGCAACCCACTCCAGTGTTCTTGCCTGGAGAATCCAATGGACGGAGAGGCCCAGTGGGCTGCAGTCTATGGTGCTGCAAAGAGACGGACACGATTAAGCAACTAACACAGGCCCCTTAAGAACCTTCTAGTACTGAATTATCTAATCCTTCCTGTGTCTCTGGTGGCTGCAGTCCATGGGATTGCTAAGAGACGGACACGACTGAGCGACTTCACTTTCACGTCTCTAGGAGGTGGGCTTAATTGTTAGCTCCATTCTGTCAACAAAGAGTCCCAAACACAGAGGTTAAGTGACCTGTCCAGGTGATAAAGCCAGTAGTTGGCTGAGCTGGGAATTTGAGTCTTGGGTGGAGGGCTAGAAGAACAGAGGGTAGGGGACTTTCCTGGTGACTCAGTGGCCATGACTCAGGCAGGGAGCCTGGATTCGATCCCTGGTCAGGAACTAGATCCCAAAGGCCACAACTGAGAGTTTGCAGGTTGTTAAGACCTGGAACAGCCGAATAAACAGAATGGAAGGTGGCTGAAGGTGACTCACTGGATGGCAGTGCCCCATGGGGTCTGTCTCTTCCTTCCTTCTTGCTCTCTAGTGCTACTGGGCCATCTTGAGGTCTGGGAGTTTACCTTTTCTACCCCTTCTATAAGCTACTCCATACCCTCCAAGAAATTCACTCCCATTTTTAAAATTTTGCTTGTCACCAAGAATCAGTGTCTGTACTTATGTCTGAGTCACCCAACAAGTTGACATACAGCTCACACAGAAACATGAGACCGACTTCCTGCCTTCCAGCTGCTTACATATATCTCAGAAAAGCCATGGTAATGACTGAATCCTCTGTCCTCCTATGCAGGTTCTAAGTGAAAGAGAGCCAGACCTATGTGGGCTAGATCAGTGAAGAAAAAGGCTTCATGGAGAGCCTGGCATGGGATCTTTGGGGAGAGTCACTGTCATGGATACCTTTTCATCATCTGCCCATCCCACAATCCCTTCTTCAAACACTGTCCCTCTCAGAACAGCTGATCCTGATGCACATGGTAGGCACTCATTTGTTGAATGAAGGAAAAAACACCCATATGTCCAAAGGCAAATTTCGACTAAAATAGATTGGAATAAAATCTTTATCAGCTTCACATGAAATTACATGAACTCTACTCTTCCACATAGTTGAGAACTTTATGTTGTTTCATTTTTAAAAATTGTTTATACAACAAAAACGATGTCCAATGCTGAAAACAAACCATATTTCTCTAGTTCTGAACTATTGAAATTAGTCGCAGAAGAGCTCATCTGATTCAATTTGATACTAGATCTATCAGCTCCAAATTGGCACTTGTCATCTGCCTCTATAAGGATTAAATCATGAGCTGCTGCAGAAGATCGGCATCCTTTTTAGGCTCCTCTACTGATTTTCAGCTTCCCTGGTGGCTCAGAGGTTAAAGCGTCTGCCTCCAATGCTGGAGACCTGGGTTCGATCCCTGGGTTGGGAAGATCCCCTGGAGAAGGAAATGGCAACCCACTCCAGTACTCTTGCCTAGGGAATCCTGTGGACGGAGGAGCCTGGTAGGCTACAGTCCACGGGGTCGCAAAGAGTCGGACACGACTGAGCGACTTCACTTCACTTCACTGATTTTCAACACCCCTGAAAGGAGTTCAAGGTGGAGATAGCAATGAGGTACCGTGCTCTGGGAAAACTCAGCAGAACAGGTCTTCAGATAGTTAGATATTTTCAGGAGCTGATTTTATGAGTCCAATTCTTGTATCTCCTCATACCTAGAAAAACACTTAATCCTTCATGGTAAAAGCTGCTTCTTGAGACTAGCAGAAAGCTTTTGCCAAAAAAAAAAAAAAAAAAAAAAGGTTGATTGCATGTACTCCCCCTTCACCAAAATCACATACTCTGAACTTCCCCCTACTTCTTTGGAGCAGTTTCTCAGTTATCCTAAATGCTGTCTCCTGGACTATAGTCTTCATTTTGCCACAAATTAAACTTTAACTCTCACCTTGTGCTTTTTTAAGAGGGCAGATCTTTCTCAGATTATTCTGTGTAATCTCCCAATCAGGCATGATGCTTGCAATAATACCCTTCAGCTGTCAATCAGTTCTCTGACCTTTATTCAAGGCCCAAAGAAAGAAGAGGGAAGCGAGATAAAAAGGATAGTTTTGCCTATGTTCATATAGTGGATACGTTCAAGACATTTAAGACAGAAAGTGCACTCCTGCAAGACTCTTTAATCTGGATTGTTAGTTTACCTCTGAGCCCTGATTTTCTCATCTTTAAGACAGATTCATTCTAGAATCTTTTAGTTCCAATGTTCTATGATTCAGTTTCAATAGATGCACACACTGACATCCCAATACATTTTGCTGGAAGTTGGTCAGTCCCCAACAAATCAACAGCCAAAGAATGCTCCACTTCTTATTTCACATCTATACTTGAGGCATAAGCTAATGGAGGGCTGGGCTCCAAAAAGGCCTGAGTGAGACTCTTATTTCGGGCTGGAGCAGTGCCTGGATGTAATAATTTAAATAGAGTCTAGGTTTAAATGCCATAGCTTTTTTTTCCCCCTGACACTGCACAGTGGGATCACCTGATGAACTGTTTTACTGCTGCCCTGTTCCCACCCTTAGAGATTCTGCTTAATTGATCTAGGTGCAGCCTGGACATGAGAATTTTTAGCAGCTCTCCAGGTGATTCTAACCTGAGAAAAAGGCGACTATTGGCATACAGCAGTGATTCTCAAACTTCAGTGTGCATCAGTTACCTGGAAGGATTATTAAAACTTATTTCTGGGTGCCCTACTAAATTTCTGACTCCTAGGGTGGAGCCCAAGAATTTGCTTTTCTTTTTTTAGATTATCTTTATTACTATATTTTTAAGTAGAGGCTACTATACAATATTGTATTGGTTTTGCCATACATCAACACGAATCCGCCACGGGTGTACATGTGTTCTCAATCCTGAACCCCCTCTTCCACCTCCCTCAGAATTTGCTTTTCTAACAAATTCCCAGGTAATGCTGATACTTTTGTCCAGAGACCTCACTTTGAGAACGACTGCCAGTAAGGAGAAGGCAATGGCACCTCACTCCAATACTCTTGCCTGGAAAATCCCACGGGCGGAGGAGCCTGGTAGGCTACAGTCCATGGGGTTGCGAAGAGTCGGACACAACTGAACGACTTCACTTTCACTTTTCACTTTCACGCATTGGAGAAGGAAATGGCAACCCACTCCAGTGTTCTTGCCTGGAGAATCCCAGGGATGGGGGAGCCTGGTGGGCCACTATCTATGGGGTCGCACGGAATCAGACATGACTGAAGCGTCTTAGCAGCAGCAGCAGCAGCCAGTAAGGAAGTATCATTGGTGGTGGCACCTGAAGTCCTGAGTTCAAATCCCTATTCTATTATTACCACCTATGCAATCTTAGGAAGCAACTTACTCTCTTTTCTTTACTGTCTTTTTAACAACACCTAGACCTCAGAGTTGTGAGGCATCAACAGTGTTACCAAGCAGGGTTTAGTTCAGCACCTGGCAGAGAATGCAGTTAACAGGTATTCATTTCCTTTTTCTGTTACACATGGCTAGATGGTATGCATAAGTTAATAGCACTGGTTAAAATTTGGCAGGAAAAGATAAGAGAGAATTGAAGCAAACAATGTCTCATTAGAACTGTATATATAACATAGGATGATAAATGTAGAGAAGTGTTTTAAGTAAATGTCGTAAAAGATTCTTTCTTTCAATCTTTAAAACTCTGAACATTTTGAACATAGTAATTTAGGTGTGATGAATATTAGATACAACTGATAAAGTGATAGAAATGTTAGATTTGATCTACAAGGAGCATGAATGTTTTAATGACCTACAATGGACTCTAACACTTCACTTATAATTATCTAGAAAATCAGAAATAAGAATATAATTTAAGTAGCATACCTGCCTAAACCTTTTAATATATTGATCTTTATTTTTCAGTTAACTAGACTGCCTCTGGTCTTAGCTGTGACTCGTGGGCTCTAGCATACTTTGGGCTCAGTAGTTGTGCTGCAGGCTTAGTTGCCTTGAGGCATGAGGGTCCTTAGTCCTCCAACCAGGGATCAAACCTGTGTCCCCTGCATTGGAAGGTGGATTCTTAACCACAGACAACCAGAGAAGTCCCTATCGACTTTTGAATACAATTCCAGAGAAAACCTGAATTATTAAAGTATATCAGAATCCCTATTATCAAAGCAAAACTTCTACCAATGATGTGATAGGTGTTTTTATTTACATATACCAACACACAAAAGATGAAATAGCCTTCCATCCTGTTTGCCACTTGCCTCCCGTTGTTTGTCTCAAGGTCCTCTCAGGAGTTAATGTTCAAACCTTGAGAGGAATCCTGGGAGGAAAGCAGGCCCACTGCAGAAGCTGCTGTACATCCCTCCCAATACAGGAAGGGCACCCGAGGTTGCGCCTCCACAGTGGGGCTGGTTGAGGTGAGAAGTGGAATACTGTGAGGGTTTCTCCACGGAATCTATGAATGCAGTTGTCTAAGATGAGTCTCAGAGGTATTAAACTGTTCAGGTCTGAAGGCAAAAATCCTCAGGATCATTTACAGAAAGTTTCTTCTTCTGCCAATAGGTGACCCAGAGGCAAAGTCTTAACTGAGATTTTTAGTTTTAAAAGCCTTCTCTTTCCACTCTGGCCTGATGCCATCAACAGCTTTCTTTTTCTGAATTCCTTAAAAAAAAAAAAGTGCACATCTTTGTTGCTGCATCATATTCTGAATAGTGCCATTTCTTTTATTATTGTTCTCAACTATTACTTAACCTTATGATATACTTTTAACTTCTCATCTATTTATGAATTCTCTTAACTAGACTGTGAACTCAAGGGCACCTAACTTGACCTCTTCCTCCATAGAACTTTCTCAAGTGCCTCAATTCTCAGTAACCATCCCTTTTGTTGTTTGCAATATAAATTTGACCCTAACTTGCATTGCCCTGTCTATGGAGGTGACTGTATACTATTTTATGTGTAAAAGTGTTCTCTTCCCAAATGGAACAACAACAACAAAAAAAACAAAAACCCTTCAGGATGGAGGCTATGTATTTTGCTTCTTTGTAAAGTCGAAACAAACCTGATGTCCAACAGACATTTGTAAAATTCTTATCAGATTATCCATGCTAAGAATTGGACATAACTGACTTCTTGAGTCCTGAGGGAAAGTTTTCATACTCTTGCTGCCAAGATTATGTAAAGCCTATAGCCTGCCAAGTATACGTGGAGGATGGAAATGATTTTCTTTAAGCCAGAAAATTAGTCTTGGTTCAACTCTCATGAGTGCTTTAAAATCAACCTTCAATACCACAAGAACAGGAGGGTTCCCACCTCATTAGTGCTCTTGATATTCCCTAATATCCATTCATCCATAAGTTTTCCCCACAAAACATAAACCAAACTTTCAGAGCCCCTAAAACAAACAAAACTTTCTTCCCCTTCCTTGCAAAATCGTTCATTCATTAAAAGCCATAACCAGTGCTTAGAACCTTTCAAAAACAGAAAAATCAGCAATCCAAACCGTTTCAACTTAACTGAATTGAAGGCGAGCTGATTTCATGCCCGTCCTGCTGGGGAGCAGTCTCTCTCAGAGTTTGCCTGTTAACAGAAACAGGAAAGACTGGTAGATGGCCTGAGTTTTTTCACTGGGTTGGTTTGGCCTCATAGCTCTGACTACAATCATTCCAGTTGATGCTTTAACAGGACTATAAGGTACCAAAACAGTCACTAGAGTACTCCAGAGACTAGTAAGATTTACGTTTACATCTCTCAAGTTTTTTAAAGACTTGTTTGCACAAAGCTGGATTATGGCATTTTACCTCAGCTGTCACCACAGGTATTATGAAGAAGAAATAGTGTTCTAAGATCTTTAATTGGTTGCTTTAGTTTTCGTTTTTTTAAATGACTCAGATTGCCATCCTCTTTTAAGTCTGACTCTATTACTCTTGCTACATACTGAATTCTTCTATTGAAGACTATCACTTAATCCTTACAGCAGAAACCTAGAAACTGGAGTTGCTTTCCACTTCTTTAATTCTCCATAAGGCATCACTATTATATCATACATGAATATGTATGTATATATATATATGTGTGTGTGTGTGTATATATTTGTTTTAAAAAGTAGAAATGTTCTTCTCATTCATCTTTGTTTGATACAAAGTAGGTGCCCAAGTAGGTATTAATAGTTAGAAATTAAATAAAAGGCCACAAAAACTTCCCAAGGAAGATCATTAAAGAGAAAAATCCTTTTTTCCTCTTATTACAGCTGGCCTATGATGCATGCCAGGTAAGAAAAAAAGGAATACTGCAGGGTGATGGGAAGACTGGACCTTTCCCATTTTTTGGGTTGTAGCTGAACTTCTATTGGCGGTTCTAGTAAAATATATAACTCTTCGTTTGTTCTAGGCAAGTCCTTCTTTCGGGTTTCCTTCAGACACTGCCTTTACTCTCCCATGAGAAAATGAGGATTCAGAGATTTCGAATAGCAAGATTCTGGTTGGGTAGCAGTCTCTTGAAATCATGAGCTGGCTATGTAGAGGGAAAGTTATGGGAGACTGGCAGGAGAGGGTGAGAGAAAAAGAAAAATGTATCTTCTTCTTTGGGAGCACAGGAAGAAAGCAAGTTTTTCAAAGTCGTTGCCGGTATCTCATGAAGGCCCAGGCTGCTACCACGGTGAGGGCAAACACTGGCACCAGCACCATAGTTATGGGAATACCACTTGGCTCCCCTTCACCTTGAGGTCCTATGGGCCCATTCTGCACCTGTAACTGGAAGGGAAAGAAAAATGTTAACTCTAGTGACAATGTGTGTTTACCACAACCGCAGTGTCCAAGCTGACACATTACCTGGGTCAGCAGTCTCTGTATCACTCAAAGCTGTAAGCCCTGCTGCTGCTGCTGCTGCTAAGTCACTTCAGTCGTGTCCGACTCTGTGCGACCCCGCAGACGGCAGCCCACCAGGCTCCCCCGTCCCTGGGGTTCTCCAGGCAAGAACACTGGAGTGGGTTGCCATTTCCTTCTTCAATGCATAAAAGTGAAAAGTGAAAGTGAAGTTGCTCAGCCGTGCCCTAAGCACTACTGAACAGAAGATGTCCTCTCTCTATCCTGAGGTGATACATCAATGTCACTGATTCTTTGGAAACAAAGTAAGTCTGATGGAAAGGCATTTAACCTTGCTATGTTACTGACCTAAAGGGACCCAAGGGTAAGTCAGATAACCTCTTTCTATTTCTGCACTGTCTCCACTAAACTATATGTAGCATACCAGGAAAATGAAGATATGAAATGAAGCCTACTGATCCTATAGGAAGCCTGGAAATTACTGGGCAAGGGCAGGGGTGTCCATCTTTCTAGAAATGTTAATCGAGGAAGATTTATCAGTAGTCAGCGTGTAATAACAGCAGATCTGAGCAATGGGACAGGCGCAATGCCATTATTTAGAAATACTTTTCAATTCCTGAAAGGTACCTACTCCTTCTGAAGATGGGGTCCTGTCCTTCATCCCCCATTCTGTAATACTAGGCACAGATAAAGGTGAAACTTATATGGAATGGAAGTAAAAGATTCAAAGGTAAATAAGTTAAAAAATTTCAGATCCTAACAGTTATAATTTTCCATTGCCAAAACATCCCCTTTTTAGGCTGGTAATTTTTCTTCATTTCAGTCAATTTTGAAAAAGGTAGCCTTTCTTAACATCAACTTTTTAAAAAAAAAATTAAAAAAAATTGAAGTACAGTTAATTTATAATGCTGTGTTAGTTTCAGCAAAGTGATTCAGTATATACATATTCTTTTTCAGATTCTTTTCCATCATAGGTTACTACAAGATACTAAATACAGCTCCCTGGGTTATACAGAAGGTTTATTATTTATTTTATATATAATAGTGTATATATGTTAATCTGAAACTCCTCATTTATCTCTTCCCCTGCCTCCACCATCCCTTTTGGTAACCCTAAATTTTTTTCTATGTTTGTGAGTCTATTTCTGTTTCATAAATAAGTTCATTTGCATCATTTTTTTAGACTTCACATATAAGTGATATGATACAGTATTTGTTTTTCTCTGATTTATTTCACTTAATATGATAATCTCTAGGTCTATTCATATTGCTACAAATGGCTATATTTTATTCTTTATGGCTGAGTAATATTACCACATACAAACACATCCCGTATCTTCTTTATCTAGTCATCTGTCACTGGACATCTAGGTTGCTTCTATGTCTTAGCTATTGTAAACAGCACTGCTATGAATGTTGGGCGCATGTATCTTTTCAAATTAGATTAACATTAACTGGTAAGAGATAACTTAGTAACTGTGAAGCCGTCTTGTTTTAGTAAGATTTAATCTCATTAGTCCATGAAACTCTGACCCCTCAATCTGAAAGACAAGACTGAAAAAACTACCTTTTCTATCTTATATTCCCTCTATAGCTTTCATTCATTTCCTGATGAGATGTCCTGAGAGAACATGCTCAACAGAAAGACATGGCGTTTACAGGCCAATTCCTTGACCAGATCTATTTGTTTTGTTTGGAGTTATTTATGGATGTTTCCTTAAATGGAGTTATTTATGGATGTTTCCTTAAAAAATGAACTCACATGCCTTCAAAATTAACTCTAATCATATTAGAGTGTATGCCTATATTTGCTTGCCTTTATCTGTTGCATATCAATACTTTCTCCCATGCTTTAGAAACACAGAAGGGCCAAGGCAGGAGCAGCTGAATACTAAGATGTCTCCTATTGACCTGGTTTTCTAATCCATCACGCCCAGATTCTGCTTGCAACCCTGGCTGTTTTCTCAGGTATCTTTCATGCCTTGTGCCCCCTTCTTTCACTATCTCCTGTTGGATTCTTCAGTCTCTGAAGCCTCACTCAGGAGTTGGGTGAGGCAAAGACAGCATCAATTTAAGAAGGAGCAACTTTAAAGACACAATGAACCTGTGTTATAAGTGCATTCCAAAGTCCTTCATGCTACAGGATTATGTCCACTCAGGCTTTTCTTCTTATCATGCAAATGATAAAATACTAGGAACTCAGGAGAGGATATAGGATAGGTAGTTGTCTTGATCAAATTTTCAATCTCATTTCTCGTCTCCTGGAGCTCCCCTTTGCGCACTAGGGTTTTGGTCAAGAGGATCCCCAAGTTGATAAGAAAAGCATTTATGATGATGGTAGGGAAAGGAAACGGCAACCCACTCCAGTGTTCTTGCCTGGAGAATCCCAGGGACAGGGGAGCCTGGTGGGCTGTCATCTCTGGAGTCGCACAGAGTCAGACACGACTGAAGCGACTTAGCAGCAGCAGCAGCAGAGAAAAGCTCATAGTGGATATCAAAAAACCTACCACCTCTGTCACTTAAGAGTGTCATAAATAAAAATGTTCAAGGGAAGACATATGTTTCCTCTCCTATTAAGAAATAAAATTGGCCCAGTTATATTTTTCCCAATTTATTTTAATTTGCTTGTCAAGCTTTATCTTTAGGGCACATTACCTTGAAGCTACCGGGTTGCAAATGTAGTTAAGGATTTGCTTTAGTGATTAGAAGTCTCAGAAGACCCTTGCCTATGTGCAGATAATCTCTTCAAATGAGAGGGAAAGGAAAAAAGCCAAACACACTACTGAAGATTACACCACATAATTAATTCACAACACTGTCACAAAAACCCGGTGACGGCAAATGACACCTACCCTGTGCTGCACTCTCAGGGACACGGCATAGCCCGCGTTACGGAAGAGGTCCACAGCGTCCTGGTGCAGCAGGTTCTTTAGGTCTTGGCCGTTGACCTGCCAAAAACAGCAAGGAAAAACAGTGAAAGATACAGAATGTGAGCTCTCATAGTCAAAAGATTTACTTACATGTGACTACAGATTTAAAAGCAGAGACAATTCCAAGGGCTAGGAGAAGGGGTAAAGTTACTTAGAACTCAGAATAACTTTTTCATCTTCAAAGCTACAGGTCTTCCAGGTTACCACTCCACTCTATACCCTTTATATTTTTAATCCCTGGCATGGCCGGGCCAGCTTCAGCTCTAGAAATGTAACTCTAGGAAGCTCTCCCACAATTTAGTTTGATGTGGTATAAATCGACTAGCCTCTTCTATTGTTTTTGTTCTATACTGAACAATTTCCACTGATTCCTTGGATATTCCTATCCTCCTCAAATTTACTAAAAACCATGTTTCTGTGATGATACAAACTTCTAAAAATGTTTTGGTGAAGCTGAGTCCTACCACCTAAAGGTAAGAGATGCAAAGGACTCTGCTATCAACACTTAGTGTCAGGAGTGACACTGGCCACAAGCAGTATCTAGGTCTATGCTGTACTCAAGGGATACAGCATAGCCCACTTTATGCAAAATCTCCATAGCTTTTATACCTGGCAATGGCAGCAAGAACATCGAATATATTTGGTAGGTTCTGTTCTACATGTTTTCATACATTATCTCATTGAGTAATCACAATCCTATGAGGCAGACATTATTTTTATCGATAAAAAAAAAAAAAAAAAAAAAAAAACCTGAAGCTTAGCAAGGTTAGGTAATTTACCCAAAGTCATAGTAACTGTAGAAGACAGGGCTAAGGGGTTTTATATCCTGGAAGGAACACTAAAGTGCTCTTGCCTCTTACTGCTCGTTCTGCACTATTACTCCTCCACCCTGACCCACCAACTCTTCTTTCCTCTGCTGAAGCTCAAGTCATTAACTTATTCAACCTTCTCATCTTCCTTGTCATGGTTTCTCTTCTCCAAGAGGTTCATAACTATCCCTCCAGTATTTTCCCTGTCAATGTTCTTACTGAATAACTCCATCATCACTCTGGCCTTATTAATTGTCTACTTTTCCAAACTGAAGGATTCCAGCTCTATTCCATTCTAGTCACCAACTGGCATAAGCCTTCCACTTCAACATTAGGCATGCTTCTGCTTCAATATCTCAAACTTTAAAAAAAAAAGATAAAAAATCTACTTTCTCCATATTTCCTCTGCATTCTCATCAATGCCTTTTACACATCTAAGAGTTCCTACTATTTCAAAAAGGCATTTGGAAAACTACTGGAATCCCTTATCACCATGATCTTCTACCATCTTTCCAGTCCTGGGCAACACACTGCATTTCCTTTCCTTGTCATCAGTGAGCTCAATATTCCGAGAGAAAGATACACAGTCACATTTTCCACCACAGACCCATGCGAGCTGGCTTCTGCTGTACCTTTACAACCCTTCTCATCGGGTGAACTCTCTAATACATATGCAGTGGGTAGCTGTTCCCAAGACCTTTCCTACCATCAAACTCCAATTCCATCTCTTTTCTCAGCAGATCCCTGTCTTATCTTTTTTGAGAATACTGAGAACTTATGACAAACATTCTCTCTATTTTCTTTCCTTTCCCCTTGAGGTTTCTTAATATCCTCTTAGTGCTGCTTTCTCCTTTTTTTTTTTAAGAATTTATTTTTGGCTGTGCTGGGTCTTCATTGTTGTGTGGGCTACTCTCTAGTTGCAGTGTGAGGGCTTCTCATAGCAGTGGCTTCTCTTGTGGAGCACAGGCTCTAGGGTGTGAGGGCTTCTCATGGCAGTGGCTTCTCTTGTGGAGCACAGGCTCTAGGGTGTGAGAGCTTCAGAGGTTGTGGTGCATGGCCTTCCCCAGTGGCTCAGCAGTAAAGAATCCGCCTGCAGTACAGGAGACGCACGAGATGCAGATTCAATCCTTGGGTCAGGAAGATCCCCCAGAGGAGGAAATGGCAACCCACTCCAGTATTTTTGCCTGAAAAAGCCCATGCACAGAAGAGGCTGGCTGGCTACAATGCCTGGGGTTGCAGAGTCAGACACAACTGAAGCTACTGAGCAGCAAAGCATGGGCTCAGTAGTTTTGGGTCCCGGGCTCCAGAGCACACAGTTGTGATGCATGGGCTTAGTTGTTCCAACACGTGGGATCTTCCTGGACCAGGGGTCGAACCCATGTCTCCTGCACTGGCAGGTGGATTAAATACCACTGAGACACAAAGGAGGCCCTGTTCTCGGTTTGTTTTTCTAGGTCTTTCTTCTTACATGCCTCTCTTGTTCTCTCCTCCTGTGGTTTGATGACCCATCTTTAGTGTTGTTCTTGGACTGCTCTTTCTTTTTTTCTCTTGTGTGTGAGAAAGAGTGTGTGTCTATATCTATTGTAGTTTTAGAGTTTGCTGTTCCCATGAAGTTTTGATACAGTTCTGTATTAAAACTATATATGTAAAAGGTTGTTTTAAGTTTCTGGTATCTTCCCTGCTTCGAAAAGTTCCTTTAGCATTTGTTGCTGGGAAGGCAAGTGTAATCTTGGTCCTCACGTGAGCTTCCTTTTGCCAACAGGGAAGAAAGACATTGGGTGACATCAGACAAAAGAAGAGCACAGGCCAATGATACCTTTCAACCCTCTTAGTTTTCTAAAGGTATTCTAAGAGGTCAGTTATTCTAATCGCTTTAAAAAAAAAAAAAGCCTTTTAGAAATGCAAAGGGAATTTCATTTTTAAAGAATCATTTCTCATTCTTTGCCTAAGTATGCAGGAGGTAAAACAGTTCCATAAAACTGATTCTTTCTCTCTTGAAAAGTATATATCTCTCTACTCTAAAGGTGAATTTGCTTTCTAATATTTACCTCCCCTAAGTGTTTTTACAGATTCCAGCTCATACAGACTAACTTCCAAGTGCTGTAGATTTTAATCCCAAATATATGTGGAATCCACTCTATTGCCATCCTATTAGGTTGGTGCAAAAGTAATTGTGGTTCTACACTGTGGAAATTTGCCATTTGATATTGGGATACATTCTTAAAGAAATGTGGCTATGCTCTACACCATTTAAAGTGCATTTCCTGCTTTATGTTCTTTTAATAGTGACTTATTACTTACTGTTTATTTTATATTTATTTTAGAATATAGAAATGATTGATGTTAGACAAACAGCAAATTCAAAACATTTTTTTTATTTGAGTTCAAAATGGGTCATAAAGCAGTGGATACAACTTGCAACATCAGCAACACATTTGGCCCAGGAACTGCTGATGAATGTACAGTGCAGTGGTGGTTCAAGAAGTTTTGCAAAGGAGACGAGAGCCTTGAAGATGAGAAGTGCAGTGGCTGGCCATTGGAAGTTGACAACAACCAACTGAAAGCAATCATAGAAGCTGATCCTCTCACAATGACACAAGAAGTTGTCCTAGAACTCAACGTCAACCATTCAAGGTCGTTCAGCATTTGAAGCATGTCGGAAAGATGAAAAAGCTTGATAAGTGGGTGCCTCATGAGCTGACCAAAAACCAAAAAAATTGTCGTTTTCGAAGTGTTGTCTTCTCTTATTGTACACAACAAAACAAACCATTTCTCGGACTGTGACATGTGACGAAAAGTGGACTTTATATGACAACTGGTGATGACCAGCTCAGTGGTTGAACTGAGAAGAAGCTCCAAAGTACTTTCCAAAGCCAAACTTGCACGAAAAAAAGGTCATGATCACTGTTTGGTGGTCTGAGGCTGGTCTGCTCCTGGTGAAACCATTACATCTGAGAAGTATGTTCAGCAAATTGATGAGATGCACTGAAAACTGCAATGCCTGCCTCTGGCATCGGTCAACAGAATAGGCCCAATTCTTCTCCATGACAATATCCAACTGCTCATAGCATAACCAATGCTGTAAAAGTTGAACGAACTGGACTACGAAGTTTTGCCTCATGGGCCATATTCATCTAACCTCTCGCCAACTGACTACCCTTCAAGTAGTCATTTGCCCGCAATTTTTTGCAGGCAAAATGCTTCCACAACCAGCAAAGGCAGAAAATGCTTTCCAAGAGTTCATCAAATCCCAAAGTATAGATCTTTACCCTACAGGAATAAAAAAACTTATTTCTCATTGGCAAAAATGTGTTGATTGTAATAGTTCCTATTTTGATTAATAAAGGTGTGTTTGATCCTAGTTATAATGATTTAAAATTCACAGTTTGAAACTGCAGTTACTTTTGTACCAACCTAATAATATAAACCAAAGGTTTGCAAGGTGTGGTCTCAGGACCAGCAGCATTAACTTGGGATTTTGTTAAAAGTGCAATTTATTAGGCCCTATTCTAGTAATCTGGTGATTCTGAAGTTTAAGTTAGCTTTAACCTAAATTGCTTGAAGCTTTCTTCACACCCAGTCTACTTACTCTACTTAATCCATAGTCTATGCATCCAGACTCCATCAATGATTTTCCATTTATTGGAATAGTGATTTTCCAAAGACAGGTTTGTTGACCCATTACAAAAGATAGTGAAGTCAATCCAGTGGGTCAAGATTAGAATTTAATTTTAAATATGAGAAATAATTTTAAATAAATGAAATTAGAAAACACAACACATCAAAATGCATCACATACAGAAGAGATAGGTATTATTTTGTTTAACTTTCCTTATGTGTGTGTGCGTGCCTTTCCCATCACAGATCATAATTTGAAATGTTTGAAAAACACTTGCCTATAGCTGTGCTTCTTAAAATTTATCCACAGACTGTTTCCTGAGACTCTGCATGTGTAATAAAGTCCCAGGTGATGGGGAGATGGTCCTTGGACCTCAATTTTACTATGAAGAGCTATTCAACTGAGAAATCTTAGAATACTGCTAAACTTGTCACCTCAGTTTCCTTAACTCATGGTAGTAAGTTGTATTAAACTTGAGATATGATAGATTTGCAACATGCTAGAAAATTTTGTTGACTGAATGATCAGTATTAAGATTGTGGTATTCCAGTTAACCGACGGGGAGTCATATGATTTTTTGCTTTGACTATGTCTATTATCAGTATTTAAAAATGAGTTTCCCATTTCCTGCCTTAGAAAAGGAGTAAACTGAGTTAAAATAAGCCTTCTTGGATGATTAATAATTTTAGATGGCATTAAGATAATCTAACATTTAGGATAATGTAAGAGTTACTGGAGTGCTAACTATAGGATAATATAAATGCAGATGTGTAAGATACAGAGAAAGAATGGGTTCAATTTATAAGCATTGATCTCAGATTATCAGATCAGATCAGATCAGTCGCTCAGTCGTGTCCGACTCTTTGCGACCCCTTGCGACCCCATGAATCACAGCACGCCAGGCCCCCTTGTCCATCACCAACTCCCAGAGTTTACTCAGACTCACGTCCATCGAGTCAGTGATGCCATCCAGCCATCTCACCCTCTGTCGTCCCCTTCTTGTCCTGCCCTCAATCCCTCCCAGCATCAGAGTCTTCTCCAATGAGTCAACTCTTCGCATGAGGTGGCCAAAGTACTGGAGTTTCAGCTTTAGCATCATTCCTTCCAAAGAAATCCCAGGGCTGATCTCCTTCAGAGTGGACTGATTGGATCTCCTTGCAGTCCAAGGGACTCTCAAGAGTCTTCTCCAACACCACAGTTCAAAAGCATCAATTCTTCGGCGCTCAGCCTTCTTCACAGTCCAGCTCTCACATCCATACATGACCACAGGAAAAACCATAGCCTTGACTAGATGAACCTTTGTTGGCAAAGTAATGTCTCTGCTTTTGAATATGCTATCTAGGTTGGTCATAACTTTCCTTCCAAGGAGTAAGCGTCTTTTAATTTCATGGCTGCAGTCACCATCTGCAGTGATTTTGGAGCCCCCCAAAATAAAGTCTGACACTGTTTCCACTGTTTCCCCATCTATTTCCCAGGAAGTGATGGGACCGGATGCCATGATCTTCATTTTCTGAATGTTGAGCTTTCAGCCAACTTCTTCACTCTCCACTTTCACTTTCATCAAGAGGCTTTTTAGTTCCTCTTCACTTTCTGCCATAAGGGTGGTACCATCTGCATATCTGAGGTTATTGATATTTCTCCCAGCAATCTTGATTCCAACTTGTGTTTCTTCCAGTCCAGCGTTTCTCATGATGTCTCAGATTATACTCTGGATAATTTAATTCTTCCCCCAAATCTTGAAATGAATTACAATTTGGGGGGAGGGATCCTCTTGTTTCATTAAAAAAAAAAAAAAAAGATTATCTAGTTCCAATTAATAAAGTCAAACCAAAAAAGTCAGTTATGTTATAATTCATTCCTAATATTCTGCATTTGCAATAAGCTCCTAGGTGACAGAGCTTCATTCACAGAGCAGCTAGCTTACTAGATGCTTCCTCTGTGCCAGCTACAGGCATACATGGTGTTAACAGAGATGAGAAAAAAAGGACTTTTCCTTAGAGGTACTCTGTCTAAAGGATCCTGCATATTTCATTGTCTCTGTAAGTGACTGGATGAGAGTTTCTAGTTTCCAACTGATCTCCTAAGTCAAAAGTGAAAGTGTTAGTTGCTCAGTCATGTCCGACTTTTGTGACCACATGGCAGTAGCCTGCCAGTAGCCTCTGTCCACGGAATTCTCTAGGCAAGAATACTGGAGTGGGTAGCCATTCCCTTCCCCAGGGGATCTTCCTGACTCAGGGATCAAACTCGTCTCCTGCACTGCAGGCAGATTCTTTTACCATCTGAGCCACCAGGGAAGCTTTAAACTAATAGTCAATAATTACTCACATGAAATCTAGGTCATTTAACGATACTTCTATTAGTTACCAAAAATGAATATATTCTACAGAAAGGACATATTCTTAGTCTGATTACCTAGCAGCATATATAGTCAGAGCAAATTTTACAACATGGAAAAATAACCATGTGAGGAAAATATGGAAGTCCTTAAAGAACAAATGGGAATACAGGCCAATAAATAATTTAGCATCATTTTATAGAGATTCCAAAGTTAATTATAAATGAGCACTTAAGTACATCAAAGAGATAAAGCAAGTTCAAGAACAGGTGGAATCATTTAATGGTTAACACCTAACAAGTACACTTAAGGATACAGAGGGAACAGGATGGTGAGGCAATGTTTCTTAACAAACGGGATCTAGAATTTACATTTTGCAGCACACTCTTAGAAGGGGAACTGGAAACAAAGAATGTAGCCCTAGATAGAACAGAGAACATGCTGGCCTTTTCTTCCTGTATAAGCTCCATCTTTTCTTTGGTCTTCTCTACTTCTCTCAGTATTTGTCTTATGATGAAGGCAAAGAATAAGAGATGCCCTGTGGTGAGGGTGACTGCATTCCCTGAGGTATGGTGAAGTAGGGAAGAAGGTTGTTGCTGTGGTTAGTCGCTGAGTTGTGTCTGACTTTTGCGACCCCGTGGACTGTAGCCCACCAGGCTCCTGTGTCCATGGGATTTCCCAGGCAAGAATACTGGAGTGGGTTGACATTTTCTTCTCCAGGGGATCTTCTCGACTCAGGGACTGAACCCACATCTCCTGCATTGGCAGGCAGATTCTTTACCACTGAACCACCAGGGAAGCCCAAACAATAGTGAGATACCACGGGTACTCAGTTGCTAAGTCATGTCCCAACTCTTTGTGACCCCATGCACTATAGCTCACCAGGCTCCTCTATCCATGGAATTTTCCAGGTAAGAATATTGTCTTATATTTTTGCCTTTTGTTTGCCTGGCATTTTCTCTTCCCTTCTTTTACATACCTCTTCCTTATCTAGCCAGAACATAAACTTGAATCATTCTTTGGAATATGTCATATATATAGTTGCCATGTTTTATATCTTGCAAGAGATCTTTATAATAAATTTTTTGTATTTTGATAAAGTCAAGTTCTCTGCTATAAATTTTAAAGACAATTGAGCTGAGGTTTTTAGACATCTACTTTTCTCTTCATTGACATTTATCTCCTACCATATCTTTTAAAAACACTTGAGTGGCCTTCCAGTAATTTCTTTTCTCTCTGAGGTGATGGTTCACATACAAAAGGCTCCTTTATCTTGGCTCAGGTCTAATAAATTCTCTCACAGTGAGGTGTATGTCCTTTTGTTCTGTCATTTTACCCTTAATAGAAAAGACTAATTTCAGTTTTTATGTAAAACCATACCTAAACTCTACTAAATCACCATGCAACTTTCTCTTTAGGATAAAGAACCCCAGCTCCTCATTTACCTTTGAGGAGACAATATAGTATATGGGTTAAGAGTAGAAGTTCCAAATTTGCAGACCAAGTCCTCTGCCATCTACTAGTTATATGACCTTGGGCAAGCTGTTTGATCTCACTAAGCTTCCTTAGCTGCAAAATATGCATAACAATTATACCCACCTGGTAGGGTTGCTATAATACTAAATAAGTTTAAAGTTCTCAGTATACTGCTTGGCATAGAATGCTCAAAACCTTTAAGTTATTGTCATTTTTCAATGATTTATCTTTAACCTTTTGAATAATGACTCTCTTCTTAACCCTACTTTTTTCAAGTCCCTCTTCACCATGAAGCCTAGTTCCCAGTATTTTGAAGAGAATGCAGTTATGTGTCAAAATATTACACTGCATAGTCTCCAACTACATGTTACACTTTAATCTTAACAACCCATTCTCAAGTTTTCCTTAACACATCACTCAAGTTGACTTCATGTTTTTAGAATGTCTTTTTTCTAGGAGCAATAAGAAATAACTTGCTTCTAAACTTAGATAGATTATTATTATCTCACAGATTAATAAACAGGGCCTAGGAGACAGTAAAGAGGCAAAACAATCAGTGAGAAGGATTAAAATGGGGTATTACCATCCATGATGCTATTATTTATATTCTAGATCAGACAACCTTTCCGGGTGTTCTTAAATTTCTTAACTTGTTAATTTGTTAAACATATATTAAACACTGTGCTAGAATACAAATGGTTAAAAAAAGATGTAGTCTGAGCCCCTGAGGAACTTCCAGAAAATAATAAAATCAATGGTTACCATGTAGTCAATGTCCTCTTAGAGACATTAGCAGGGTGAAGTGGGATCACGGTGGACAGATAACCAAATCAGACTGCATTCCAAATTTCCTCTAAATGATGAGTTTAAAAAGGTCTTTGAGTCTAAAAGGACACAATTTCTACCTTCCTCTTTTGTCTCCAATTTTGGAGTAAAGGAAGACTCACTTTAGTGTTTAATCAACAAAAGGAAGTAATAAAGTATAATAAAAGAACAACAAAAAAATGTGAGTTTTAAGTCCCTTTCCCACACACCAATCCCTCACATTCTGGATTTAATTTGCCTTCTCCATCGCATGAGGTACTATCCTCCATGCTCTACGGCAGGGCTGTTAAAGATAACTGATCAGGGTCCCTCTTACCAAACTCTGCAATCTGGATACAGTAAGTCCCCTACATACGAACGTTTAAAGATGCAAGCATGTGTTCGAATGTCCAGTCACGAAAGGTCTGATGAAACTGCAGCTTGCCCTCCATCTCCAATAGCTGAGCATCCTTCAGCTCTATCATCTCCCACCTCTTCTCCTCCTCCAATAACTCTGCTTGCCTGTTCACTCACTGTCAGCCCCTGTCTGCCAGCTGCTGCACTCCTCTACTTTTCAAGGTACTGGACTATAAGATTTAAAATGTTTCATTTTAATGCATTATTTGTGTGAAAAGTATTATAAACCTATTATAGTACAGGACTATGTAGCCAATTGTGTTAGCTGGGTACTGAGGCTCACTTTGTTGGACTTATGAACAAATCAGCCTTATGAACTCGCTCTCAGACTGGAACGCGTTCGTCTGTGAGGGAATTACTGTATTTCCAGATCCAAAAAGGCAGACAGGAATCTTCCCAAGGAAGGGGTTGGGGTCAGGCACTAGTGTCTAAGGAGCCAGGGACAGTGAAGGAGGCGGAAGCCAGTTCTCACCGAGAGGATCTTATCACCCTCCTGGAGCCGCCCATCCAGGGCCGCAGCCCCGTTCTCTTTGATGCGGCTGACGAAGATGCCACTGTCATTGGAGACATACTGCTGATCTGTCCCACCGACGATGTTGAAGCCCAGCCCTAAGAAAATCATGGAGGAGTTGTAAAGGAGATAGGGGTGAAGAAGGTGGAAAGAGGTTAAAGAAGATAAGGAGAAAGAGAAAGGAAAGGCCTTGTGGAAGGGGTAGGGGTTAGGGAGTGGCGGTGGTGGGTAAGCGGGGTGGGGAAGTCCAGACTGTGATGTAGCTGGTGGCTAGTAATGGGCAAGGTCAGTGATTAGTATCACTAACAGAGGTCAAGAGTACCCAGAGTTACTCAATCAGACCAGGCAGGGCTAAAAATACAAACACAGTGATCAACATGGTTAGTTGGATACAAAAAGAAAAAAAAATTTTTTTTCAGTCATTACCACTGTCATGGCTCAGAGTAAGTGGTTAATAAATATCACCTGTCATTATAATAACATGAAAGGCTCTGAGAAGCCCTGCAGGAAAGCACCCTGCTCAACTTTAGCTCAGTCTCTCCCCAGCCTAGCTGCCTGCAGAGCCACCGTGGAGCTCGCAAGATGCATCACTGCACAGAATGTATTTGTCTTCATCAGTTTATACTGCTTCCTGAAAGCCATGACAGCCTCAGCCCCCCAACCCCCACCCCTGGGAGCGGAATCGGGGCGGGAACCCAGGCCTCTTGGCTCTGAGCTCTAAGCTCTTTCTTGCCTTTATGATATCTCTCTACCCCCAAAGCACTTCTCCCAACCAATAAACAAAAGAATCAGGAGCCATTCTCCCAGGCTTCCAAGATTAAGTATTTCACATTTGGATTCTTCAGCACTTAGTAGTCAGCTTTGCAGACCACAGGCAACTAAGGCAATTCTAAGACGTGCTGCTCATATTTGATTTAGATTCTGCTGGTAGCGTTTGGAGGATCCAAAATACTGACTTTCCTGCTTAGAAGAAGCAATGCTTTTAACTAGTTGGCAAATGAACTGTTCCTTATCGAGAGGGAGATTCTTAAACAAACTTTCCCCTGTATATTTCTCCCAGCCTTCATGTATGGTGGTGCTTTGGAAGAAATGGCCTTGGGAGTTCATTTATTTTTTTCTATTTTGAATTGAGGTGGTGGCAGAAAAAGGTAACTGATAACAGTTCATGACAGGACTAAACCACCAAATTCATTCTTCTTTCCTTTTATGCCTCAAGTGCAAACAACTACATCCTTGGGTATAGTGACTATCACTGTGTGTTAGTTTTTATTCACTCTGTGTGTGTGTATGTGTGTATGTGTTAAGTCGCTTCAGTCGTGTCTGACTCTTCATGACCCTATGGACTGTAGCCCACCAGGCTCCTCTGTCCATGGGATTCTCCAGCCAAGAACACTGGAGTGGGTTGCCGTGCCCTTCTCCAGAGGATCGTCCCAGAACCTGCATCTTATTTACTATACATAACTAATAACCTATTGATTAGCAACTACCCATTTCCTGCTCTTCTTAGCCCCTGGCAGCCACCATTCTATTCTTCACGTCAGTGAGTGATTATTTTAAACAGGTATAAAGTTTCAGTTTTGTAAGATGGAAGTTCTGGAAATCTGATGTACGACATTGTGCCTACAGATAACAACAGCTGTATTAGATATTTAAGAAACTGTGGAGAGTAGACCTCATTTAAGTGTTCTTACCACAATAAAATAAAATTGAATTTAAAAAAAAGAAGAAAAAAATGGCTACCAAGGTACTATTTCCAAGGACCAAACAATAAATTGTGGGAAGGGCTTCATTTACAAAACTACTGTTATATGGTTTCTATCTATGCAACAGAGAAAAGCCACTTTTTATCTATGCAATAAAAAAAGAAAAGAAAGAAAATAGGGCCTTCTTTACATCCGGTGCTGTAGAATTCAAAGACACAGTGCAAAGAGAAAAGAGATAGGAAACACATATATCAGGAAACACATAAAACAGATATGAAAAACATGATCTGGCAGCACAACTGGAAAAATACAGCCATAATCACTAGTCTACTACTGGTTTCAACAGAACACAGATACTTAGAGGGATGAGATGAAAGCCTAAGTGAACCTCATCGTATTAACATACACATGAGCAAATCAATCTATGATTTAAAGAAACACATGACCAAAGAAAGAAGCAGCAGGAAATGTCTAATTGAAATAGCCTACCTCCTGTACAGAGGATCTGCAGCTAGAGAATGAAAAGGATACATCATACAAAGAACTTACACTGGAAGATGACTACTTCAACTTCTTCTGTAAAGGGAAGATTATAAAAATTTTAAGTTACTAAATGGATTCTCTCAGAAAACTTAATTTTCATCATAGTGGGTAGACGGTACTGGAAAGGGGATGGGACGCAGTTCAGATCAGATGGAAAGGTAGGTGGAGCTTGACTATAAAAGGCTTTGAAATACCTTTAAGACCGTGACAGGTTTCAGCAAGGTGCGCTGAGGCCAATCAGCCTCTCTCAGTACTGGGAGAAACAATTTGGAGAAAATTTTTCAATGAAATCCAATATCCTCACCAAACAATAGAGCTGCCTCTGGGAATCTTGAGAATATGAAGTATATGTTATGTAGCTGAATGCAACATAGTAATTAGAAAGAAACAGGACTCTGCTATTGGGTATTTAAAACTACAGAATAGTGATTAAAAAAGAGTGGAAAAAAAAATCTTCCCCAAATTTTCTATATACAAACAATAGTCTACTCCTTCCCCCACCACAATACACAAGCATATTTATAATGCTATACTTATTGCTACATCAATTGTAAATGAACCACACCACTTAATATGACAACTTCTAGACTAACAAGAAGTCTTCTTCAGCCACAACATTTAAAACTGAACTTACCTTTAACTTGAAGCATCGCTGCAATAAACAGGAGTTTCTGAAGCACTGAGGAGCAATATTACCAATTCAAGCCTGGGCGCCATGGATATCTACATAATCCTCAATCAACTTATTCATTACTTGATCATTTACTATATGTTAGGCATTGTATTATATTCCGAGGAAGACATAAAGCTAAACTGGACAGTCTCTGCTTGAACAACAATAGAAATATATCCTTTTTCCTGTCCCTCTTAGAGTCTGCAAAAGTAAATTAAAGTCAGATGACCTGGCCACAAATTCAACTCCATAACTTACCCAATATGTGCACTAAAACAAGTCAGTGTACCCTTGATCCTCAGCTGCTTCTTCTGTAACCTAAGGATTATAAATTCTGTCCTCTTTAACTCAAAAAGTAGGGTCCAATAACATAAAGTCTGAAAAAAATCCTTTATAACCTATATAGTGGTTGCTACATGGAGTAGCTCCTTTAACAGTAGTTGCCAACAAAACAGTAGTGCCTGCTACACCCCCAAACTAGACAATCTGATGGAGAAAGGATGAATGAACATCAAGTACAAATGTGAAAAGTCCTGAAATAAAGGAAGACAGATTAAAATGTCCATCCATCTATTAATAGGATAAGACTGGACTGTGGAACTCTATAATAAACTTTCATCCTTATGGAAATTAAGGCTGTCTATTACCTGTGACCCAGACATCTCCCTCATTGAGTAATTTCTAGCAATGGCAGTATTGAAAATATTCAATAATCATGCCAGTACATGCACCAACCAGATGTCATCTGTTAACAATCAGAATGGGAAGGCCTACCCTAGTATACAATCGATGATTATTGGCTCCGTCTAGGGAAAATCTTCCATAAAGTGGACCACATATCTTGGTTTGCCAGGGAATCTTGATAAACACATACTGTCCCCAGTGCAATTAAAATAGTCCCTTTCAATTTCAAAAGCATGTCAGTTTGGACCAATGTGATCATTTTGTCAAGGGTAATGTTAGAATATATTAATTGCTACATGTTTTGTAGTAGTGAGGAACTGACAGCAATTTAGGTGTTCATCCTTTGGGGAACAGGTAACTAAGAAAAAATTAAAACATAGATGCATTGAATAATCATACACAAAGTAACAGTTTTAAAATATAACGTTGATATTAATAGTATGTGTGTATGCATGCTCAGTCATGTCCAACTCTCTTGTGACCCCATGGACTGCAGCCTGCCAGGCTCCTCCATCCATGGGATTTCCCAGGCAAGAGTACTGGAGTGGGGTGCCATTTCCCTCTCCAATAGTATGAAATCTTCTTAAAAACATGTCTATGTGAAACAGTGTTACCTATTTACAAAAATGTAACCCCACCCCAGTACTTTTGCCTGGAAAATGCCATGGACGGAGGAGCCTGGTAGGCTCCAGTCCATGGGGTCGCTAAGAGTCGGACACGACTGAGCAACTTCACTCTCACTTTTCACTTTCATGCATTGGAGAAGGAAATGGCAACCCACTCCAGTATTCTTGCCTGGAGAATCCCAGGGACGGGGGAGCCTGGTGAGCTTCTGTCTATGGGGTCGCACAGAGTCGGACACGACTGAAGCGACTTAGCAGCAGCAGCAGCATACATATTTAAGACACATTATCTGTGAGGGAGGGATAGAAGATAAAGCTTAGGAATGAAGACCAAAAGGGACTTTGAACCTACTGATGAGGACAATTTATTATGGAGCTGAAGTTGCTGTCGTTCAGTTGCTTAGTCATGGCTGACTCTTTGTAAACCCATGGAAGCACGCCAGGCTTCCCTGTCCTTTACCATCTCCTCAAGCTTGCTCAAACTCATGTCCATTGAGTCGGTGATGCCATCCAATCATCATATTCAAGGTCTTTTCTAATGACTCATCTCTTCACATCAGGTAGCCAAAATACTGGAGCTTCAGCTTCAGCATCAGTCCTTCCAATGAATATTCAGGACTGATTTCCTTTAGGATTCATCTCTCTGCAGTCCAAGGGACTCTCAAGAGTCTTCTCCAACACCACACTTCAAAAGCATCAATTCTTCGGTGCTCAGCCTTCTTTATGGTCCAACTCTCACATCCATACATGACTAATGGAAAAACCACAGCTTTGACTATATAGACCTTTGTTGGCAAATGTCTCCAGTTTTTAATCTGCTCTCTAGGTTTGTCAAGCTTTTCTTCCAAGGAGCAAGCGTCTTTTAATTTCATGGCTGCAGTCACCATCTGCAGTGATTTGGGAGCCCAAGAAAATAAAAATAAAATAAAATTAATAAAAACAACAAATAGATTGTTTCCCCATCTATTTTCCCTTGAAGTGATGCGATCGTCAGCTGCCATGAGCTTAGTTTTCTGAATGTTGAGCTTTAGGCCAGCCTTTTCACTCTCCTCTTTCAATCTAAAGGATCCTCAGTTCCTCTTCGTTTTCTGCCATACAGGTGGGGTCATTTGCGTATCTGAGTTTACTGAAATTTCTCCCTGCAATCTTAATTCCAGCTTGTGCTACATCCAGCCCGGCATTTCATATGATGTACTCTGCATATAAGTTAAATAAGCAGGGTGACAATATATATAGCCCTGACATACTCCATTCCCAATTTGGAACCAGTCCATTGTTCCATGTCTGGTTCTAACTGTTGCTTCTTGATCTGTATACAGATTTCTGAGGAGGCAGGTAAGGTGGGCCTGGTATTCCTGTATCTTGAAGAATTTCCCACAGTTTGTGATCCACACAGTCAAAGGCTTTGGTTTAGTCAATGAAGCAGAAATAGATGTTTTTCTGGAATTCCCTTGCTTTTTCTATGACCCAACGGATGTTGACAATTTGATCTCTGGTTCCTCTGCCTTTTTAAAATCCAGCTTGAACATCAGGAAGTTCTTGGTTCATGTACTGTTGAAGCCTGGCTTGGAGAATTTTGAGCGTTACTTTGCTAGCGTGTGCTGTGTGGCAGTTTGAGCATTCTTTGGCATTGCCTTTCTTTAGGACTGGAATAAAAATTGACTTTTTCGAGTCCTGTTGCCACTGCTGAGTTTGCCAAATTTGCTGGTATGTTGAGTACAGCACTTTCACAGCATCATCTTTTAGGATTTGAAATAGGAATTCCATGACCTCCAGTAGCTTTGTTTGTAATGATAGTTCCTAAGGCCAACTTGACTTTGCACTCCAGGATGTCTGGCTCTAGGTGAGTGATCACACCATCATGTTTATCTGGGTTTTGAAGATCTTTTTTTGTATAGTTCTTCTGTGTATACTTGCCACCTCTTCTTAATATCTTCTGCTTTGGTTAGGTCCATACCACTTCTGTCCTTTATTGTGCCCATCTGTGCATGAAATGTTCCCTTGGTATGTCTAATTTTCTTGAAGAGATCTCTAGTCTTTCCATGGAGCTGAAGGGTATTAATTAATTCAGTACTTGGCATCTACTATCCAAAAGCAGTTGAGGGGAGAGGGAGAAAGAAAAGACAGGGACTCAATAGACTTTTTAAAAAGTGAATAAATGAAGACATACTCCATAGTGAACCCTGGTTATAATGCGCCATTAAATTTTTAAAATGTCATCAAGATTAAAATTGATTGCTTGGTCTCTAATTTGGAGGAGAAGTTTAAGCACAAAAACGTACAGATGGCATAAGAATGACACCATCATATGACTGGGAGAGAAAGAAAGTGTGTCTAGTTTAAGAGCTTTGTAAAAGGAAACAAGAAATGCCTTGCTGGGGCCTCTTCCTGTCTACAGGCTTGGATTTTGAGCTTGTTTACAAATAAGACCAGCAACTAATAGTTATTAAGTGTTTACCAGGTATAATGTCAGGCACTCTACATACATTATCCCATTTAATCTCCCCAATAAACACATGAAGATGTTATCACACTTTACAGATGAACTTAAAAGTGTAAGGCAAGAAGAGATTAAGAAACTTTTTAAAAGGTAACACAGCTAATTCTTTGTAAAGCTCTGACACTAAGTTAGGATGTTTGATTGCTAAGTTTTAAACCATTTTGCTATGCTGTATCTTTGTACAAAATGTGAACAACTGCATTAGAAAAAAAGTTTGCATAAATCAACTTGTTTTGGGGGCTGGCTTAAATAAGCAATGTTGGGATAATGACTGTAGAACAGTCCTTCCCCCTATCTACCTGAAGGTTTTTCTATCCCAAGATAATCTCAATAATTTTCCCTAGTTACTAGTCAAGCTCTATTGGTCACACAACCCACTATTCATTTAATCATTTCATGGCAAAATATATGTAGCATAAAATCAAGCTCTAATGGACAAACAACTTACTGTTTGTTTAAAGGTAAAATATATGCAACACAGTATTTAACACTTTAACCATTTTAAAGAGTACGATTCAGTGACATTAAGTACATTCACAATGTTGTGCAACCATCACCATTGTCCATGTCTGCAACTTTTTCATATCAAAGAGAAGTCTCCATCCATTAAAAATAATGTCTCACTCTCCCCTTCCCCTGGTAACCTCTATTATACAGTCTCTCACTGTAAGTTTGCCTATTCTATATACCCCATATAAGTGGAACTAGACAAATTTGTTCATTGTGTCTTGCTTATTCCACAAAATATATCTTCCAAATTCATTCATGTTGTATGATGTATCAGAATTTCATTCCTTTTAAAGGATGACTAATGTTCCATTGCATGTACATACCATGTTTTGTTTAGTCAACTGTCAATGGACACTTGGTTGTTTCCATATTTTTGCTACTGTGAAGAATGCTACTATGAACACTGGTATACAAGTGTCTGAGTTTCTGCTTTCAATTCTTTGGGGTATATATCTGGAACTAAATTGCTGGATCACATGGTAATTCTATGTTCAACAATTTGAGGAACTGCCCAACTGTTTTCTATCACAGATGCACCACATTTTACATTCCAAAAAGCATTGCCTATGGGTTCCAATTTATCCACATCCTCATCAATGCTTATCATCTTCATTTTGTGTGTGTGTTGGGGGGGGGGGGGCGGGGAGGGGTTAGGATAATTAGTTATTCTGATTAATGTGAAGTGGTATCTCACTGTGATTTTGATTTCCCAAAGGCTAATGATGTTAAACATCTTTTCATGAGTTTATTGCCCATTTACGTATCTTCATTAAAGAACTGTCTCAAGGCCTTATTTTTGAATCAGGTTGTTTTAAGCGGTCTTTATGTATACTGTTATTAATTCAGTATCAGATACATGCTTTGCAAATATCTTCTCCCATTCTGTGGGTTATCTTTTACTCTCTTTATAGTCTCTTTTGAGTCGTAAAATAATTAACTTTGGTAAAACCTAATTAATTTTTTTCTTCTCTGCCTGTGAATCTGGTGTCACACTATCATCAGTGAATCCAATGTCATAAAAAATTTTCCCTATCTTTTCTTCTTAGCTTAGCTTAGCTTAGAGTTTAGTCTTAGCTCTCATATTCAAGTAGTTGATGTATTTTTAGTTAATTTTTGTATAAAATGTAAGGCAAGGATCCAAATTCATTCTTTTGTATGTGGATATCCAGTTTTCCCAACATAATTTGTTGAAAAAACTGTCTTTCCCCTCACTGAATAGTGGTGGTGTCCTTTCAAAAATCATTTGACCATATATGAGGAGGCTTATTTCTGGGTTCTCTATTCTACCCCACAGCTCTATACATCTGCTCTTACGTTAGCACCACAGTGTTCTGAATATTGTAATTTTCAGTAAGTTTTGAAATCCGGAAGTTGTGAGTCCCTTAACACTATTCCTTGTTTTCAAGATTGCTTTGGCTACTAGGGGGTCCTCTGAGATTTTATATGAGTATTAGGATCGGATTTTTGTATTTCTGTAAAAAGGCAGATGAGATTTTGATAAATACTGAGTTTGCAGATCACTTTGGATAGCACTGTCACTTTAACAATATTAACTCTTCTAATCCATGAATATGGAATATCTTTCCACTTATTTATGCCTTTAATTTCTTTCAGTCAAATTTTGTAGTTTTCAATGTACAAGTTATTGTCTCATTAGTTATTTCTAAGTATTTTATTATTTTTAATGCTATTATAAATGGAAATGTTTACTTAATATCCCTTTCAAATTGCTCATGTAAGGAAACTCAACTAATTTTCTGTTGATTTTGTATCTTGCAACTTTGCCAAGTTTGCTATTAATTTTGGGGGTTTTGTGTGTGTGTGTGGAATCTTTAGAATTTTTTACACATAAGACAGTACCATTTGTGAACAGAGACAATTTACTTCTTCCTTTCCAATTTATATGCCTTTCTTTTTCTTGCCTAACTGTTCTTGATAGAATTTCCAACACCATCTTGAACAGAAGTGGTGAACCCAAGCATACTGTCTTGTTCCGGATCTTAGAAGAAAAGTTTCTTATATCAAGTATGATGTATCCATATATGGATTCTTCATATATGACCTTAATCACGTTGAGGAAGTTTCCTTCTATTCCTACTTTGCTGAGTGGTTTTAACATGGAAAGGTGTTTAACATGGAAAGAAAAATTTCTCAAATCCTTTTTCTATATGTTGGAATGATAATGTGGGCTCTTTTTTGTTCATTCTATTAATATGTTATATCATATCAACTGATTTTCTTATGTTGAACCATCTTTGCATTCTTGGAATAAACTGCACTTTGTCATGGTATATGATCCTCTTAAAAGGCTGCTGAATTAAAACCTTGTAGCTCTGTAATCACCATAGCTTTCTAAAGAAAAATTCTGAGTTACTACCACAAGGTGTAAGGCCCAAACAGAATCTAGCAGCTTCAATGACTGGATGAAATGGGGATCAGAGTTTGGGGAGGGTGAGGCTCCTGGAAGTTAGTTCTGGAAGGACAAAGTTCTGGAAAGGAGGAAGCTAGACCAAGAAAAGAGAGTACAAGAGAGAGTGCTAGGTATTCGCATGAGTCTACTGAGAGGCCATGTATACATTAAGTGAAACTCCACGAGGCTAGACAAATAAAAACGAGTAACAGGCTAAGCAATTCTCAAAAGTTAACACAAGGTAGAGAGACCTTTAACCAACCAGAATCAAAATCCTCAAGTGATATACTAGGAAATTCAGTGGCAACCCACTTAGAACATTTGGAGGGTTCAGCTATCCCTGAAGTGAATGCTACTTTAGATTCACCCTAGAAAAGTTTATAAACAGTCCTAAAGAGGTAAAGCTGATCTGCAAGTTACTTAACTGCTTACCAAAACAAATTCAACAGTGTAATACTAGAAATGTTAATGCAACAAAACAAAATGCAGACACTGAGCAATGTAACCAGTCACAACATCCAAAATCTAATTAAAAACTTTGAACATGCTGAGAAGAAAACAAGGGTCCATATAGTCAAAGCCATGGTTTTTCCAGTAGTCATATATGGATGTGAGAGTTGGACCATAAAGAATGCTGAGCGCTGAAGAACTGATGCTTTCGAACCATGGTGCTAGAGAGAAGAGTCTTGAGAGTCCTTTAGACAGCAAGATCAAATCAGTCAATACAAGGAAATCAACCCTGAATACTCATTGGATGTACTGATGAGGAAGCTGAAACTCCAATACTTTTGGCCACTTGATGCAAAGAGCTGACTCCCTGGAGAAGACTCTGATGCTGGGAAAGACTGAGGGCAGGAGAAGTGGGCAACAGAGGATGAGATGGCTGGATAGCTTCATCAACTCAACAAACATTAGTTTGAGCAAACTCCGGAAGATAGTGAAGGACAGGGAAGCCTGGAGTGCTGCAGTCCATGGGGTTGCAAAGAGTCAGACTTGACTGAGTGACTGAACAACAAGGAAAGAAGAAAACATGACCTAGAATCAAGAAAAAAAATTGGTCAAGAGAAAGAGAATCAGAAATATGAAACTAGGAGACAACGATGTTTAAAAGGTATTATAACTATGTGAAAATAAAGGAAGTCAAACATAATGAGAAAACGGAAGTTTTTTCCTCAAATAGTGAAGTTGCCTTCATTTGGAGCTGATTTTTTTGTGTGGCATAAAACAGTAGTCCAGTTCCATTCTTTAGCATTCAGTTTTTACCAATATCATTATTGAAGATATAAATGATACATTTATCATTCCTCCACTGTATAGTGTTAGCTCCTCTGTCACAGATTAATCGATCATATGCACATGGGTTTATTCTCTGGACTCTATCCTGTTCTATTGATCTGTGTGTTAAAATGGAAGCTCTTTTAGGAAAACGAAACTAATAAGTTTAAAAACTACATATCTGAAAGGAAAAATACACTAGATGTGAATGACAACAGATGTGATACAACACGAGAAAAGTGTAGGGAAACCACAGTAACACGTGGGATAATGGCACATGGTTTAATACATATGTAACTACAGTTTCAGAAGGAGAAGAAAAAAGGGTGATAGAAAAAAATGTCTGAAGAAAACAACTGGCTCGAATTTGATGAAAATATAAACAAATCTGAGAAGTTCAAACTCCAATCAGGATAAATACAAAAGAAAACAAACACACAAACACTAATACATATCACAGTCACACTGCTCAAAACCACGTATAAAGAGAAAATTTTAAAAGCGGCCAGAGGGAAAAAGAACATAGTAAGTATTAAGACATCACAGATTCAACAGACGAGTCTGAGCAAGCTCCAGGAGACGATGAAGGACAGGGAAGCCTGGAGTGCTGCAGTCCATGGGGTCGTAAAGAGGAGGACATGACTGAGCAACAACCAAGTACAGAGGAGTAACAATAAGAATGACGACAGACTTCTCCTTAGAAACGATGCAAGCCACAAGTCAGTGAAGCATCATCTTTAAAATGCTAAAAGAGGGGAGGAGCTAAGATGGCTGACGAGTAGGACGGGGAGAATACTTTCTCCTCCACAAATCCATTAAAAGAACATTTGAATGCTGAATAAATTCTACAAAACAACTTCTGAATGCCAGCAGAGGACATCAGGTACTTAGAAAGACAATCCATTGTCTTCAAAAGGAGAAAACGAGCCCTGCGGTAACTCCTTTTGTGGAGAAGCTGTGCGGACACCAGCATTTGCTATTAGCAAGCAGGGGCTGGGCTAGGAGAAGCGGCGACCTGCATCGCTTTGAGAAAGGATTTGGCCTGGCTATCTCGAGCGCTATCTGAGCGAAATAACCAGACTGTTGATTATCTACTACATCAAAAGCCAGCCCTAACTTCAGACACCACCAGAACTACTTACGGAACATAGGAATGCACAGAGATGGCCGGCTGCAGGCCGTCCCACTCTGGTGACAGGCAGCCAGGGCCAGAGGTGGGCAATCACAGCCCTATAGCGACACTGTCTACAGAACAGTGAGTAGGTTTCTGTGCTGACTCACGCTTCTTGGGGCTCTGGATGGTCAACATCTGCCTGAGAAAGGGCGCCGGTTGTATACCCAGAAAACTGAGCGGCTGGGAGGCGATAAGTCGCAGCAGCTGCGCTGGCTAAACACTTTATCACCTGTGCTACTCAGACCTGGGAAGGGCATAAAACGCAGACTCAACCTAGTCTGTGCTTCTGAGGATTATCCGAGTGCTGAACCTGGCCGGCTTAAATTTGGGTGTTCATCTCCGCTCCCTCTGTAACAGGGCAGAGATCAGATATTGAAAAGACCAGTAAACAGCCTCAATACAGAGAATTCAACAAACTATCAGAATATAGTAAGGACACTCTAAACTTGGCAATTTTAACAAAATGAAGAGACAAAAGAATACCCAGCAGCTAAAGGAACAGGACAGATGCCCACCAAACCAAACCAAAGAGGAAGAGATAGGGAATCTTCCTGATAAAGAATTCTGAATAATGATAGTGAAATTAATCCAAAATCTCGAAATCAAAATGGAGTCACAGTTAAAGAGTCTGGAGACAAGGATTGAGAAGATGCAAGACAGGTTTAACAAGGACCTGCTGCTGCTGCCGAGTCGCTTCAGTCGTGTCCGACTCTGTGCGACCCCATAGACGGCAGCCCACCAGGCTCCCCCGTCCCTGGGATTCTCCAGGCAAGAACACTGGAGTGGGTTGCCATTTCCTTCTCCAATGCATGAAAATGAAAAGTGAAAGGGAAGTCGCTCAGTTGTGTCTGACTATTAGCGACCCTATGGACTGCAGCCTACCAGGCTCTGCCATCCATGGGATTTTCCAGGCAGAAGTACTGGAGTGGGGTGCCATTGCCTAGAAGAAATAAAAAGAGTCAACACATAATGAATAATGCAATAAATGAGATCCAAAACACCCTGGAGGCAACACATAGTAGAATAACAGAGGCAGAAGATAGGATTAGTGAATTAGAAGATAGAATCCTAGAAATAAATGAATCAGAGGAGAAAAAAGAAAAATGAATCAAAAGAAATGAGGACAATCTCAGAGACCTCCAGGATAACATTAAATGCTACAACATTCGAATCATAGGAGTTCCAGAAGAAGATAAAAAGAAAGACCATGAGGAAATACTTGAGGAGATAATAGTTGAAAACTTCCCTAAAATGGAGAAGGAAATTACCACTCAAGTTCAAGAAATCCAGAGAGTCCCTAACAGGATAAACCCAAGGCGAAACACCCCAAGACACATATTAATCAAATTAACAAAGATTAAATATAAAGAACAAATATTAAAAGCAGCTAGGGAAAAACATCAAATAACTCACAAGGGAATTCCCATAAGGATAACAGCTGATCTTTCAATAGAAACTCTCCAAGCCAGGAGGGAATGGCAAGACATAATTAAAGTGATGAAAGAAAATAACTTATAGCCTAGATTATTGTATCCAGCAAGGATCTCATTCAAATATGAAGGAGAAATCAAAAGCTTCACAGATAAGCAAAAGTTGAGAGAATTTAGCGCCACTAAACCATTTCTCCAACAAAAACTAAAGGACATTCTCTAGATAGGAATCACTAAAAGGGTGTATAAATTCGAACCCAAAACAATAAAGTAAATCCTAAAGTCCAATGCTGTAAAGAGCAATATTGCACAGGAACCTGGAATGTCAGGTCCATGAATCAAGGCAAATTGGAAGTGGTCAAACAAGAGATGGCAAGAGTGAATGTCGACATTCTAGGAATTAGCAAACTGAAATGGACTGGAATGGGTGAATTTAACTCAGATGACCATTATATCTACTACTGCGGGCAGGAATCCCTCAGAAGAAATGGAGTGGCCATCATGGTCAACAAAAGAGTCCGAAATGCAGTACTTGGATGCAATCTCAAAAACGACAGAATGATCTCTGTTCGTTTCCAAGGCAAACCATTCAATGTCACAGTAATCCAAGTCTATGTCCCAACCAGTAATGCTGAAGAAACTGAACGGTTCTATGAAGACCTACAAGACCTTTGAGAACTAACACCCAAAAAAGATGTCCTTTTCATTATAGGGGACTGGAATGCAAAAGTAGGAAGTCAAGAAACACCTGGAGTAACAGGCAAATTTGGCCTTGGAATACGGAATGAAGCAGGGCAAAGACTAATAGAGTTTTGCCAAGAAAATGCACTGGTTATAGCAAATACCCTCTTCCAACAACACAAGAGAAGACTCTATACATGGACATCACCAGATGGTCAACACCGAAATCAGATCGATTATATTCTTTGCAGCCAAAGATGGAGAAGCTCTATACAATCAGCAAAAACAAGACCAGGAGCTGACTGTAGCTCAGACCATGAACTCCTTATTGCCAAATTCAGACTGAAATTGAAGAAAGTAGGGAAAACCACTAGACCATTCAGGTATGACCTAAATCAAATCCTTTATGATTATACAGTGGAAGTGAGAAATAGATTTAAGGGCCTAGATCTGATAGATAGAGTGCCTGATGAACTATGGAATGAGGTTCGTGACACTGTACAGGAGACAGGGATCAAGACCATCCCCATGGAAAAGAAATGCAAAAAAGCAAAATGGCTGTCTGGGGAGGCCTTACAAAGAGCTATGAAAAGAAGAGAAGCGAAAAGCAAAGGAGAAAAAGAAAGATATAAACATCTGAATGCAGATTTCCAAAGAATAGCAAGAAGAGATAAGAAAGCCTTCTTCAGCGATCAATGCAAAGAAATAGAGGAAAACAACAGAATGGGAAAGACTAGGGATCTCTTGAAGAAAATCAGAGATAGCAAAGGAACATTTCATGCAAAGATGGGCTCGATAAAGGACAGAAATGGTATGGACCTAACAGAAGCAGAAGATATTAAGAAGAGGTGGCAAGAATACACAGAAGAACTGTACAAAAAAGAGCTTCACGACCCAGATAATCATGATGGTGTGATCACTGACCCAGAGCCAGACATCCTGGAATAAGTGGGCCTTAGAAAGCATCACTACGAACAAAGCTAGTGGAGGTGATGGAATTCCAGTGGAGCTATTCCAAATCCTGAAAGATGATGCTGTCAAAGTGCTGCACTCAATATGCCAGCAAATCTGTAAAACTCAGCAGTGGCCACAAGATTGGAAAAGGTCAGTTTCCATCCCAATCCCAAAGAAAGGCAATGCCAAAGAATGCTCAAACTACTGCACAATTGCACTCATCTCACACGCTAGTAAAGTAATGCTCAAAATTCTCCAAGCCAGGCTTCAGCAATATGTGAACTGTGAACTTCCTGATGTTCAAGCTGGATTTAGAAAAGGCAGAGGAACCAGAGATCCAATTGCCAACATCTGCTGGATCATGGAAAAAGCAAGAGAGTTCCAGAAAAACATCTATTTCTGCTTTATTGACTATGCCAAAGCCTTTGACTGTGTGGATCACAATAAACTGTGGAAAATTCTGAAAGAGATGGGAATACCAGACCACCTGATTTGCCTCTTGAGAAATCTGTATGCAGGACAGGAAGCAACAGTTAGAACTGGTCATGGAACAACAGACTGGTTCCAAACAGGAAAACGAATACGTCAAGGCTGCATATTGTCACCATGTTTATTTAACTTATATGCAGAGTACATCATGAGAAATGCTGGACTGGAAGAAACAGATGTTGGAATCAAGATTGCTGGGAGAAATATCAATAACCTCAGATATGCAGATGACACCACCCTTATGGCACAAAGTGAAGAGGAACTCAAAAGCCTCTTGATGAAAGTGAAAGTGGAGAGTGAAAAGGTTGGCTTAAAGCTCAATATTCAGAAAACGAAGATCATGGCATCTGGTCCCATCACTACATGTGAAAGAGATGGGGAAACAGTGGAAACAGTGTCAGACTTTATTTTTGGGGGCTCCAAAATCACTGCAGATGGTGACTGCAGCCATGAAATTAAGAGACGCTTGCTCCTTGGAAGGAAAGTTATGACCAACCTAGACAGCATATTCAAAAGCAGAGACATTACTTTGCCAACAAAGGTTCATCTAGTCAAGGCTATGGTTTTTCCTGTGGTCATGTATGGATGTGAGAGCTGGACTGTGAAGAAGGCTGAGCACCAAAGAATTGATGCTTTTGAACTGTGGTGTTGGTGAAGACTCTTGAGAGTCCCTTGGACTGCAAGGAGATCCAACCAGTCCATTCTGAAGGAGATCAGCCCTGGGATTTCTTTGGAGGGAATGATGCTAAAGCTGAAACTCCAGTACTTTGGCCACCTCATGTAAAGAGTTGACTCATTGGAAAAGACTCTGATGCTGGGAAGGATTGGGGGCAAGAGGAGAAGGGGACGACAGAGGATGAGATGGCTGGATGGCATCACCGACTCGATGGATGTGAGTCTGAGTGACCTCCGGGAGTTGGTGATGGACAGGGAAGCCTGGCATGCTGTGATTCATGGGGTCGCAAAGAGTCGGACACGACTGAGCGATTGATCTGATTCTTTTCCATTAAGGTTTATCACAGGATATTGAATACAGTTCCCTGTGCTACAGAGTAATACTTTGCTGTTTATCAATTCTATATCAATAGTTTGCATCTGCTAATCCCAAACTCAAAATCTACCCCTCCCCCATCCGACCTCCCCCTTGGCAACTGCAAGTCTGTTCTCCATGTCTGGGAGCTTGTTTCCGTTTCATAGAACACTTTATTTGTGTTACGTTTTAGTTTCCCCATATAAAGTGACAACACATGGCATCTGTCCGTCTCCTTCTGACTTCACCTAGTATGAAAATTTCGAGGTCCATCTATGTTGCTGCAGATAACGTCATTTCAAAAAATAGTAAAATTCTCATGTAATCCCAATCAAAATCCCACCAGATATTTTTATAGAAATTGACAAGCTGGTTCTAAAATTTACATGGAAATTTATACTCTGGGGTTTGTTTTTTTTTTAATTTACATTGTTAAACTTCTATTTTATAATGGTCAAAACATTTCTGAAAATGAACAAACAAAATTGGAAGGCACACTTTATTTCAAGGCTTACTAAAAAGCTACATTTGTCAAAGTATTTGTAGAGAAAAACAGAATAATGGAATCAATTTGAGACCAATGCCCGGCCCACATATAAATGCTCAACTTATCTGATACGTTAATGTATTTCAATGGTGAAAAGGATAATATTTTCAATAAGTGTTGGGACATCTGTGTATGCTAAGCTAAGTTGCTAAGTTGCTTCAGTCGTGTCCGACTCTGTGCGACCCCATAGACGGCAGCCCGCCAGGCTCCCCCGTCCCTGGGATTCTCCAAGCAAGAACACTGGAGTAGGTTGCCATTTCCTTCTCTAATGCATGAAAGTGAGAAGTGAAAGTGAAGAGACAGACATAAAAAGGAACTTGCATGCTTAACCCCAAATACATGCAAAATAAATTAATTTGAAATGAATCACAGAACTAAACATAAAAGCTACTCTGTAACATTTTATTAGAAAACACAGAAGAAAATGTTCTTTACCTTAGGGTAGTTAAGATTTCTTAGCCATTATACAAATAGTACCAACAACAGAGGAAAAAAGAAAAAAACCCGACAAACTGTTCTTCTTAAAACTTAAAGCCTTCCACTCTTCAAAACACAAACCCCACTTCCCAAAACGAAAAGGCAATTCAAACCAAAAGAAAATATCTGCAGCACATAAATAACACAAAGGACTTATGTCCAGAATATATAAAAAACTCCTGCAATCTGATGAGAAGAAAACAAATACAATAAAAATGGGTAAATGACTTGAGTACTTTCCAGAATATATATGAAAGGGCAATAAATATATAAAAATATGCTTCATCATCATTTGCATCCAGGAGATGCAAATAAAAACCATTTCACAACCCCTGTAATGACTAAGGTAAAAAGGAAAGATAATACCAAATCTTGGCAAGGATGTGAGATAACTGGAACTGTCATACATACCTGGTAGAAGTATAAAATAACACACATATTTTGAAAAAGTTTGGCAATTTCTTTTAAAGCTAAACACACACCCTTAAAACCAGCAAACCCACTCTCAATTATTAGGTATTTAATCAAGACAAATTAAAATACTTGTTTACACAAAGAGTCACATGTGAATACTCAGAGCAGATTTATTTTTAGTAACCAAAGCCCCAGAAACAACATAAATGTGATTAATAAGTGAATGGATAATCATACTGTGGTATACTGTGGCACACTTACATGATGAAACGTGTGTGCTGTGCTCAGTTGCTCAGTGGTGTCCAACTCTGTGACCCCATGGACTGCAGACTATCGGGCTCCTCTGTCCATAGAATTATCCTGGCAAGAATACTGGCGTGGGTTGCCATTTCCTCCTCCAGGGCATCTTCCTGACCCAGGGATCAAACCCGCGTCTCTTATATCTCCTGCACTGGCAGGCAGATTCTTTACCATAAGCCACCTGGGAAGCCTCATACAATGAAATACTGACAGTAATACCAAATAAATGTGTAAATGAGTAAAAGAAGCCTAAATACACACTATATGATCCTATTTCTGTGACATTCTATATTAGGCAAAACTGATCTACAGTGATAGAAATCAGACTTTGCCTAGAGCTTGCAGTGAGAGGGCCCACTGCAGGAACACACAGAGAATTCTGTCAAGTGATGAGTTGTGACTATACACATGTATATTATTTGCCAAACTTCTTAGAACTTTATACTTAAAATGGATGTACTTTACTACATGTCAATGATACTGCAATAAAATTGATTTAAAAATGAAATCTGATAATTCTCAAGTGCAAAAATGCAAGTATTCTAAGCATCTAATATTTAAAACATATTTATTTGGCTGTGTTGGGTCTTAGTTGCAGTACATGGGATCTTTATTGCATCCTGCAGAATCTTTTGTTGGAGCAGAGACTCTTCAGTTGTGGCATGCGGGCTCCACAGTTTTAACACGTGGGCTCAGGAGGTTGCAGTGTGCTAGCTTAGCTGCTCTGCAGCATGTGGGACCTTGGTTCCCCAACCAGGGATTGAACCTGTGTCCCTGAACTGCAAGGCGAATTCTTAACCACTGGACCCCCAGGGAAGTCTTTTCTTGTTCAGTTGCTAAGTTGGGTCCGACTCTTTGCAATCCTCTATTACTGACCCACAATTAATCAATAATAAAAGATAGCCCAAGGTTCCTCAAAGCATCAATTACTGGTAACAACTGAGCGAAAAATGTGATTACATTCCCCTACTTCTCACACTTCTCCACAGAACAGACTATTACTTGGCACTGAAAAGAAATGGACTATCAAGCAATGAAAAAACATGGGGAAACTTAAATGCATGTTACTCAGTGAAAGGCGCCAGTGTGGAAAGCCTACATACTGTATGATTTTCACTGTATGAAACTCTGGAAAGGCAAAACTATGGAGACAGAAAAAAGATCAGTGGTTACTAGGGTTAGGGGAAGGGAGGGCTGTAGAGATGTAGCACCGGTTTAACGCAGTGAAACTCTGTATGATACTGTAAGATGGACATAAGTCAATCTACACTTGTCCACTTCTGTAGAAGGTAAAACACAAAGAGTGAACTCTAAAGTGAACCGCTGGACTTTGGGTATTTACAATGTGTCAATGTAGGTTCACCAATTGTAACAAACACTCTAGGGGGGATGTCAATAATGGGGAAGGCTATGCATATGTGGCTTCCCTTGTAGCTCAGTCAGTAAAGAATCTGCGTGCAATGCAGGAGACCTGGGTTCAATTCCTGGGTGGGGAAGATCCCCTGGAGAAGGAAATGGCCACCCACTCCAGTATTCTTGCCTGGAGAATCCCACGGACAGAGGAGCCTGGCAGGCTATATAGTCCATGGGGTCCTAAAAGTCAGACACGACTTAGTGACTAAACCACCATGCATATGTGGGAATAGGGGATATGGAACATCTTTTTACCTTCTTCTCAATTTTGCTATGAAACAAAAGTTGCTCTAAATAAATAAAATCCTAACTAAAAAAAAATAATAATTACCACCTCCCTGCTTTTCACCCTTCTACACCTAAGTGTTCCATGTCTCCATGATTTTCAGTGTCCTCTTCCTTTTGCCTCTGGAAAAGGAAATGGCAACCCATTCCAGTAGTCTTCCCTGGAGAATCCCATGGTCAGAGGAGGCTGGCAGGCTACAATCCACAGGGTTGCAAGAGCTGGACACCAATTAGCAACTAAACCACCACCTTCCTTTTGCCTAGAAACATACTTCACTAAAATGACTGGTTTAATTAACTCTTTACTGCAATAATTAGTTCCAATGATGAATAAAGTTGCTATAAACATCCATGTGCAGGGGACTGGCTTTTGTTTATTTTTCTATATCCTGTCCCATATAGTACCCAGTACACCTATGGACCTCAGTTGGTGTTAAGTTTCTGTTAAACCATTGGAAATAACACTCAAGCCAAGAATTCCTAACATTTCTAATTCTGGGGAAATGCAGCAAGGTTAAAAATGTCTCTGTGAGCCTCTAGCAGGCTTTTTCAAAACCTGGGGGGAAAAAAAGGCACAAAAGAAGAGAAATACAGGAGGGAAAGCCCAATGTCCCCTAAAATGCCTGTGAGATAGGTTACCCTGCCTTTCCTAGATGACTCAGCTCTTACCCTGCTGCTGCTGCTGCTGCTAAGTCGCGTCAGTCATATCCAACTCTGTGCAACCCCATAGACGGCAGCCCAACAGGCTCCCCCATCCCTGGGATTCTCCAGGCAAGAACACTGGAGTGGGTTGCCACTTCCTTCTCCAATGCATGAAAGTGAAAGGGAAGTCGCTCAGTCATGGCCAACTCTTCACGACCCCATGGACTGCAGCCTACCAGGCTCCTCCGTCCATGGGATTTTCCAGGCAAGAGTACTGGAGTGGGGTGCCATTGCCTTCTCCAAGCTCCTACCCTCGTAAAGTCTATTTTCTACACAGCAGCAGCAATGACAGGCACCACTAAATTAATTAAATTATTTTTGGCAAACTGCTTAGATAAGTACCTGATACAGAATCAACATCATTTGTACAACAAAACAAAATAAAATCCCCATTTAATTCTCACAAAGATTCTGAGTGGGTACTATTAATACCCTTAGTTTCAAGAAATTAAGGTATAGCAAAGTGAGGTAACTTGCCCAAGCACACATAGCTAGCAATGCAGGCAAAAATGCTCTTAATCACTATGCTCAGCTGCTGCTGCTGCTAAGTCACTTCAGTTGTGTCCGACTCTGTGCGACCCCATAGACAGCAGCCCAACAGGCTCCCCTGTCCCTGGGATTCTCCAGGCAAGAGTACTGGAGTGGGGTGCCACTGCCTTCTCCAATGCTCAGCTACCCACTGCAATTATATTAAAATTCAGTTCTCTCCTGTATCCACAGTGCTGTGCACAGAAACCTGCCCTGTAGTCACTGCTCAATGTATGTGTAGACTGAAAGAAAGATTCAAGTAAGTGACTCAAGAGATTAATAATGAGGCATCTTTTCACTCAAAACTATTATATTCTCTGGAGAAACTCAGGTCCAAAGATGAAATATGTGACTTTTTGTTACTTCTCCCAAAACAGAGTAACAAGTGTGCATGACAAACAAGGAGAGAATAAGGGAAAATCTTAAATCTCAAAGGAACAGAAGGATGGTATAGCAACAAAAAAATGTACTGTGCTCAACTCAGTCCCTCTCCATCCTGGTGCCCCCTCTGATGGAAGCAACAAAGAATATGGCCTATGTGAATGAAAAAAAATATTGCCTACAACATCAGTAAACAAAGGTTGCTGCAGCCATCAAGCTATCACATTACAGCCACCCCCGATGGTGAACCTTGAGCAAACTCAGGACTGAAACAGGAGGCCTGTCATCAAGCAGTCAGCCACTGCTTGGCCATCTCCAATGAGGTATCCTGAGGAGATTCAGAGCAAGATACAGGATGCTGGCCCTATAGAGCTCAGGTGCGTATCAAAGGAATGACTTTAATGAGCCCAGACCTCTGCATCTTCCCATATACAGAAGGAAAGACCTGGTGGTTCAGACGGGTGGCGGGTGGGGGGCGTGGGGTGCGGACCCCGCCTGCAAAGAAGACCTGGGTTCGAGCCACAAAGAAAAGCTCTAAATTCATTAATTTGAGATGTCTGGTTTTCTTTACTTAACAGTAATCTTTTGATGTTCTGACTACGTGGTCTTTGTTGCAAAAACTCCTGTATATCCTGGCTCCTCCCTTACCTCTTTGGAGCAGACTGAGAGCTACCTGAGAGGCTTTGCCCTGGCCTTAAGTCCTCAGTTCTATCTGCCAAATAAAACAGAACTTTCAACATCTAGGTTGTGCTTTTGTTTTTTTAGTCAATACCTACCAAAGATGTTTTAGGCAGCACCTGTCAGGATGTACATCAGGGCCTCTTTTCACTGCTCCTACACTTCTCTTTCAAATATATAGGTAAGCATTTGATCTACCTCTTCCTGATCCTTCCATAATTTGGCTTCTCCAAGCTGGCATGCCAGTGGACTTGATGGTTTACTGCAATCAGATTACAACTAATTATACTAATCATTGGTTTAATTTGTTCTTTTTGTATCCTAATTGTTTGTGCTTTAAGTCTCTCTGCTGCACTTGACTTTGTTAATGTTACTGGTTGTGTTATTTACATCCTGACTATTTTGTAAGATTGTTGTCTCCTGCAGTTACTCCAGGCCTCCAACAAAACTAATGATGTCCTGAGAGTTAAACATATATAACTCTACATAGAGTAATTATAATAGTGCAACTCTAGGTATGGGAAGAAGCAACAAGGAAAAACATTTCTTGGATCATAATAAATTAGTAAGAGAGGGGATCCAGAGAATTTTAAATTATCAACAGGACCTAATCCAGAAATTAGCACCTTGAGTGGCACAGCAACAGAATCTTTGCCTGATCTAGGAATGAGCCTTCCTAGGGAGGTTCATGGGACAAAAATTAGTCATGAAATGTTTCTTGCAAATGTTGGTCAAATTTATGACCAAAGGGAGACATTGTGGATGAAAAAGGTTGCCTGCCATTTTGGTAAACAAAGGATGTTACAGCCATCAAGCCATCATATTACAGCTGCTCTTGACAGTGAGCCTTGAGGGAACTCAGGATGGAGACAAACAGGCTGACCCACTGGCAAGCCATCAGCCACTGCAGCCACCCCTAATGGTGCACCCCAAGAGGACTCAGAATGGGAAAGAACAGGATATTGGCCCTACGTACCTAAGGTGTGTATCAAAGGAATGATTTCAAAGAACTCCGACTTACATCTTCCCATACGCAGAAAAGCCTTAAATTCCCTACCTTGAGATACCTATATTTCTTTCATTAACAGTAATCTTTTGATGTTCTGACTACCTGGCCTTTGTTGCAAAAACCCCTATAATACTCTGACTCCTCCTTTACCACTTTGGAGCACTCCCTCAGAGCTCTTTGAGTAGCTGTCTTGTGGGCCTGAAGTCCCAGGAAGATTGCGAGATAAAACATAATTCTCAATGTAGATTATGCATTTTTTTTCAGTCACCAGCATCTTTATTCTCTCACTCCACGATAAGCCCTTGTGCAAGAACTGAATGCATATGCCTGGTCTCTACTAGATCATGTCTCTTACTTAAGTGGCAGAGTTAAGAATTGGTTGTAGGTCTGTGTGACTGTAAAGAATCCACCTGTGATGCAGAAGAGGCAGGAGATGCCATGGGTTCGATCCCTGGATCGGGAGGGTCCCCTGGAGGAGGGCATGGCAACCCACTCCAGTATTCTTGCCTTGGAGAATCCCATGGACAGAGGAGCCTGGCAGGCTGCAGTCCACAGGTTCGCATAGAGTTGGACACAACTGAAGCGACTGTGTGACTTAAGCACAACTGAAGCACGTTGTGTGACTTAAGAATCCAGGCTCTGAACCACTCTAGAAAGATCACAGAGTCCTGTGAGAGCATAGGGAGAAAAGAAAATAGTGTTTATTTCTATATTTGCTTCCTTACTTATCTCTCCTCCCTCAACTTCAGTCTGAGCTCTTCTGATTCAAAGGATATATATTTCATTTCCTGTATTCCTAATGCCTTGCCTGGCACATGCCACTGAGTAGTCAGCAGATGTTCATGAAATGACTAGGCAAATTGATGAATATCAAAAATATAATAGAATGTTGTTACATAAAGATAACTAGTAACATGGTCTATTTCAGCTTTCAAAAAGTCATAAACAAGGTTCTCCACTAAACACAATTTAAGAGAGAAGAATGAATTTGGTCATAATACAATGTAATGGGTAGGAAACTGACTTAAGATTCCAGAAACAAGGAGATGGAATATGTGGAAAAACACATAGAGTAAGAAAAATATATGCTATAAAAACTGTATCTCTAAAGATTGCTTCAAGGATCAACCTTAATAAGAAATTTTTTAAGACAGAAGAAAAAAGCTGATAGATGCTCAACTATAGAAACATTGTGTAAAGCCATGTGACTAGGCAGCACAGCAGCCTAGTAAATGCAGCTACTATACTAGGAGGTAGTATATGGAACACTGGGATCAACAGATCTGGGTTAAAATCTGGGCTTTTGAAACTTACTGACTTTAGAACTTGGGCAAATGCTTAACCTCTCTGAGAGACAATTTTCTCATCTAATAATCTGGATTAATCACCACTCATGGTGGTTTTGAAGAAAAAAAGTATATACGTATGTGTGTGTGTATGAAATAACTAGCATACTGCCAGAAAGATAATATGAATAATACTGTTCCATCCCATTATCCTCTGCAACTCCCTTAAAGAAAGTAGAAAAATAGAAATTCTGCTCCCTTTTTAAAGATGGTAATCAGGAGCAACTTGTTGAAACTTATTGAGAACTCAGTTCTGAACAAGAGATCCTAATATCCAACATGAAGTAAAAAAATCTAGATTAAATTCATTGTTATACTTCTTAGAGTAACTGAGTCTTTCCAACATTAAGAACTCAATTTGATAAAGGAAAAAGCAAGAGACTTGTAGACTATAATCAAGCTGGATTTCCACAGAAAGAAAAGAGTGTTCCATAAAGGACAAAAAGTGAACTCTTCAAAAATCTTTAAAGGCATTTGAAATTTCAACTGGTTCTTTAGACCACTTACTGTTGGTTAAAAATGGCAGGACTCATGAAACAACACAGGGATGGGCCAAAGAATCATGAACTCTTGGAGGAGGACGAAACTTCCAGTCATCCAACCTGAGGCTCTCCTTACAAGGCTCAGGAAGAAGGCATAGGATAGATGCCAAGGTACGTATCAAGCTTCTTTTTGCCTCACCAGATACTCACTTCATTGTCATAATTTTTCCAAAATTTTACTTCCTGTGTAGTAGGTAAGACCAGACACAACAGGTTCATTTGCCTTGCAAAATGGGCCCAAACACTGGAATTATCCAAGACCCTTGTCCCTGACAGAACACTCACACACAAAAACAAAAGTATATACATTCTTGCAATTACTTGATTAAAATATCAGGTCCCTGCAAAGGAAGCTGTACTGAAACAAAGAGTGAGGATACTGCCTACACACAGAAATGCATATTTGGAACTAGAGGCTTTTCCTAGTTTCCTATTTTGGGACTACCCAAAAAGACTGCTACTTTGGGACTACCCAAATTACTGGAAGCTTCTAGGCATGATAACTGACTTATTCCCTATATATCTTAATGATGATACAGTGAGGAAAAGTGGAGTCAGACTGTGAGACTTCTTGGGAACACCACATAGCAGGTAACTAGCTATGGCAGGTGATAAAACAGAAACTTGAAACCTTGTTAAATGAACCAACCAAACTTCAAAAGTCTGTGGTTCTACTCGTCTAAATTTTTTAAAGTTTATAAATTTTTATGGGCAAAACATGAAAATGCTTAGAAAAAATTAAAAGTCACTAGGTGAATAAATGCACATACAAAACAAATTAAACAACTCTGGGGTGAGATATATTAGCTAAAAAAATTATTATTAATCATTCCTTTGATGCTTTTCCTAATTTCAATAATTCAGAAAAATGGTTATACTAGGAATTTCAGGTCTGCAAGATCAATAGGATCAGAAAAATTTCAGTGAATGGTCAGCTGAACATCAGCAACGTTGTTATGTAACTACCAAAAAAGGTGAAGTGATATTACACTAATCTTTAAAAATATTTAGTGACTGAAATAAGCAAGAGAATATCAGAGTGCTGCTCTGCTCCAGTCAGGTGATTCTGATAATATTGCAGATACTATATTGATGGAACTATGTCAAAACAGGTTAAATTCTTAAGCAGGAAACAAGAATCAAACCTCAAATCAAAACACAAAAGAACTAATGTAGCAACTAGGGATATTTAGGCTTAGAAGGAAGAGACAAAACAGGAATACAACCAGCTGCCTTTAAATACTTGCAACTACCATTGTTTCAATTTGCCCTAGGAGAACAAGTACCAATGGATGAAAAGTACTGAAAAACAGATTTTGGTTTAACAATAATTTTCTGTTAAGTCTCAAAAGTCAATAACCATTAACAGGAAGAGAAGGAGAAACTTAAGTAAGAGAAGTATACCTAAGAGATTTGGGCATACTGAATGAGCCTTTGACAAAAGTTTAGGAGCTCCTATGAAGTATGGCATTTAACCATGCAGATTGGCAATAAATTACACTCTCATTAAGCTGAAAAAGACAAAGATGATTCTGGGCCATATTTTATGAAAATTAATCAATAAGTTGTAGTCAAGTTACTAAAAAATTTCAGATGAGAAAAGATGGACTGATTTAGGCAGTAGTAATGTCAACAGACAGGTGTGTATGGCTTACAAAAACATCTCAGATACAGTGCCTGGTACTTGATGAGCTGTTGGAGACTTGAAATAACAGTATTTACCAAGACTTATTGTGTTAATCTATTCATTTATTCCCTAACAATAAAAACAAGAGTAATGAACACATAGTGTTTACCACGCAATGTTCTAAGTATTTTACAGATTAACTGATTTCATCCTCAAAGCCCTTAGAAATGTACTCTATTATGCACACTTTATAAATGACAAATTAAAGCTTATATCAGTAAAGTTAGCTAATGAGTATCAAAGAAATAGTAAGAGGTTAAATAAACCCAAAGCTTAAGCTCTTAAAGCACTAGACAGCTATAAAGGAAAGGCAACAAAAGCCAACGTGGGCAGCAATGTTAAGAGCCTAGTGGAGTCAAGAGATCAGGAGATAAGAGGACTATAGGTGAAAGTGAATATTTGGTAGTATCAGAATCACATGACAGGTTTGTTGGGAGGAAAAGAGGAAAAAGCTCAAACAAACAACTGCACTGAATCCAAATTCAGAGAGATGGGTTCTAGGAATTAACTTTAAAAAAAAAGAAGAAGAAAAACCAAACAAATTGGACAATTCTGAAGCGAAACTAGCTTTGGGAACATTTGTAGTGGATCTCTAAGGTCTCTTTCTGCTTCAACATTCCAGTTAACCCTCTGAATGAATTTTCCAGAAATGAAAGGCGGGAGGGAGGAATACCAGCACCGAGAAAACGGATATGCAATTACAGGCCACACCATTTATGCTCCCATTTTCGCTAAACGGTCTCTCAGAAATAGGGACAGAGCTGACAAATGAGGGGTGTGGTGTTCACCAGTGCTGGCTTAAAAAGCAGGCTTCCCCACCCCACCCCCCACCCCCCAGGATTTTCCAGTACCATTAGCAGAAAGAAACCCCTCCTGACTATAAAAACAGGTGGTCACGACAGGGAAGCCTGGCGTGCTGCAGTCCACGGGGTCGCAAAGAATCGGACACGACTGAGAGACTCAACCAACAACGGACTGCAAAATTAGGTGGATTCCTCAGATCCTCTCAGGCTAACGCCGGATGCCAAGACAAGCCATCTGTTTGCTCACAAATGCTTCAGGAAACCTCTTGGTTGGGGGCCGTCTTCTCCGGGGCCAAAAGAATCCGGCTCCGCAGAAGAGGTGTTCGCTCTGCAATTTACAGCCTCAAGAACTCTACTCTCAAGCGATGATTACTTCTGCACATACCTGACGGTCCTCTGGTGAGATTGATCTCTTCCTCGGTAACCAAGTAATCCACTCTTCCGTTCATATTTCACTCTGTGGCTTCCCGACCGGGGTCAGCGAGGATCGGCGCAGGTGAAAGTGAGAAGCCCTGCCGGCAGCGGCCACAACACCGCACTTTCGGTTTCAGCAGCCGCGAACCGGAAGAGGAAGCCGGGCGAGGGGCGAGCGCCAGGAATGCCGGGAGTCGTGGTTCTGGCTGCCGCCCCGGCACGAACTCTCTGCTGCTGCAGCTGCTGCTGCTGCTAAGTCGCTTCAGTCGTGTCCGACTCTGTGCGACCCCATAGACAGAAGCTCACCAGGCTCCCCCGTCCCTGGGATTCTCCAGGCAAGAATACTGGAGTGGGTTGCCATTTCCTTCCCCAATGCATGAAAGTGAAAAGTGAAAGTGAAGTCGCTCAGTCGTGTCCGACTCTTAGCGACCCCGTGGACTGGAGCCTACCAGGCTCCTCCGTCCATGGGAGTTTCCAGGCAAAAGTACTGGGGTGGGGTGCCATTGCCTTCCCCGACGAACTCTCCGCCAGTCCTCAAATCAAACTGTGAGGTGAGCAAGAAGCACTTTTCTGTTCTGATTTTACCATTCAAGACGGATTCGGGGCGGGGCGGGCTGGATAGGAAAGGTTAAGAGACATAAATAGTTGCTCAGTTCAGTTCAGTCGCTCAGTCGGGTCCGACTCTTTGCAACCCTACGGACCGCAGCCCGCCAGGCCTCCCTGTCCCTCACCGACTCCCGGGAGTTTACTCAAGATTCATGTCCATGGAGTTGGTGATGCCATCCAACCATCTCATCCTCTGTCGTCTCCTTCTCCTCCCGCTTTCAATCTTTCCCAGCATCAGGGTCTTTTCAAATGAGTCAGCTCTTCACATCAGGTAGCCAAAGTATTGGAGTTTCAGCTTCAACATCAGTCCTTCCAATGAATATTCAGGACTGATTTCCTTGAGGATGGACTGGTTGGATCTCCTTGCAGTCCAAGGGACTCTCAAGAGTCTTCTCCAACACCACAGTTCACCTTGCAGTCCAAGGGACTCTCAAGAGTCTTCTCCAACACCACAGTTCAAAAGCATCAGTTCTTCCGCACTCAGCCTTCTTTATAGTCCAACTCTCACATCCATACATGACCACAGGAAAAACCATAGCCTTGACTAGATGGACCTTTGTTGGCAAAGTAATATCTCTGCTTTTTAATATGCTGTCTAGGTTGGTCATAGCTTTTCTTCCAAGGACCATGCGTCTTTTAATTTCACAGCTGCGGTCACCATCTACAGTGATTTTGGAGCTTGAGAAAATAAAGTCTCTCACTGTTTCCATTGTTTCCTATCTATTTGCCATGAAGTGATGGGACCAGACACCATGATCTTGGTTTTTGAATGATGAATTTTAAGCCAGCTTTTTCATTCTCCTCTTTCACTTTCATCAAGAGGCTCTTTAGTTCCTCTTCGCTTTCTGGGGTAAAGGTGGTATCATCTGCGTATCTGAGGTTATTGATATTTCTCCAGGCAATCTTGATTCCAGCTTGTGCTTCTTCCAGCCTGGCATTTTGCATGATGTACTCTGCATATAAGTTAAATAAGCAGAGTGACAATATACAGCCTTGACATACCCCTTTCCCAATTTGGAACCAGTCTGTTGTTCCATGTCTGGTTCTAACTGTTGCTTCTTGACCTGCATACAGATTTCTCAGGAGGCAGGTAAGGTGGTCTGGTATTCCCATCTCTTGAAGAATTTTCCACAGTTTGTTGTGATCCACACAATCAAAGGCTTTGGTGTAGTCAATAAAGCAGAAGTAGATGTTCTTCTGGAATTCTCTTGCTTTTTCTATGATCCAATGAATGTTAATAACTTGATCTCTGGTTCTTCTGCCTTTTCTAAATCCAGCTTGAACATCTGGAAGTTCATGGTTCATGTACTGTTGAAGCCTGGCTTGCAGAATTTTGAGCATTACTTTGCTAGGATGTGAAATGAGTGCAGTTGTGCAGTAGTTTGAACATTCTTTGGCATTGCCTTTCTTTGGGATTGGGATGAAAACTGACCTTTTCCAGTCCTGTGGCCACTGCTGAGTTTTCCAAATGTGCTGGCATATTGAGTGCAGCACTTTCACAGCCTCATCTTTTAGAATTTGAAATAGCTCAGCTGGAATTTCATCACCTCCATTAGCTTTGTTTATAGTGATGCTTCCTAAGTCCCCCTTGGCCTTGCAGTCCATGATGTCTGGCTCTAGGTGAGTGATCACACCATGTTGGTTATCTGGGTCACTGAGATCTTTTTTTGTATAGTTCTTCTGTGTATTTTTACCCCCTCATCTTAGTTTAGGTTCATACCATTTCTGTCCTTTATTATGCCCATCTTTCCATGAAATGTTCCCTTGGTATTTCTAATATTCTTGAAGAGATCTCTAGTCTTGCCCATTCTACCTGATAAGAGGCTCATTTAGCCTTTTAAAGACTTGCATACATGTAAGAGAGACAAGAAAGATTTTAATTACAAGTTTATTCAAGAAAATTCTCTATGGAAGGGGAGAGGGATAAAGGTCTCTCCCTGTTGGTAAGAGGGAAAATTCAGTCTTTTTTTTTCTTTTAAGTTACTACAATAAGACCAGTAAACAGAGTAGTTTCAGGTTTGATTATTCTGAATTGGAATGCATTAATTGGAATTGCACTTTTCATTCTTTCACCAATCCCAGTGGCTTAACTCTAGGTTGTTTCTCAAAGCAGAAGCTACTGTGTTTATCAAACAAAACAATAAAGGGCAGATTCAGCAGGAGGGCCTTTTATTTGCCAATCTTGAGAGAAGTTAATATGGAGTAGTGGAAAGAACACAGGAGGTGATGTTAGAAGACCTGGTCTCAAGTTTCAGCTCCATCTTCTTCCAGTTGTCTGGCTTTGATCAGATAACTTAATATCTCCCAGTTATGTTTTCCCTATCTTAAAAAGGGCAAGATAACAGATCTTTAAAATGTTTTTGAAAAGAGTAAATGAGATGAAAATTTTTAAAAATGACTTCTCAACTTCAAACTCAGATTCATGCCATCCTCAACTTGTGGCCCTGCTTAACACATGTTAGTTGAATGAGTAAAGTGATCATAATGAAAAAAAAGTATGATAAGTGAAAAAAAATGGTAAGTAGATGATATTGGAATGCCAAGAGAGAAGAGATCAAATTGAAATTGGAAAAGAAAATCAAGAAAGTCATCAATGAAGAAATTTTGAGGAAAAGTTTCTTCTAGACTGCATGGTGGTAGGGGGAATCACTATTCTGTACTTGCGAAGATTGCTCTTTTCACCTGAGCACTCAGCTTCAAAAGAAATACAAGGAACCATACAAGAAAAAGGGTCACCAAATAAATTGAATAAGTACTGATGGTAAAGAATCTGCCTGCGATGCAGGAGACCCAGGTTTGATCCCTGGGTTGAGAAGATCCCCTGGAGAAGGGAATGGCAAAGCACTCCAGTATTCTTGCTTGAGAATTCCATGGAAAGAGAAGCCAGGTGGGCTACAGTCCTTGGGGTCCCAAAGAGTTGAACACAACTGAGAGACTGTCACTTCATTTCGTTGGCAATAAGTGGAGGGACAGATAAAGCATTTAAATTCCCTTTATACATTAATGTAAGTATAGTTTTTAAGAATGAGGAAACTTTATAATTCAGCTACAGAGTGACCAACACAAGAACATATGCTAGTGCCTCATAGGGGTTGGACTGGCTAAGGACGACCAGCTGAAGATTCATGGATTTTAAGTGCTTTTGGCTCACTGAGGCTAAAGTGAGAATTTCCTTGCAATAGGTAGAATTTCCTTTCTGTCCCTTGTCACAGTTTAAAAACCTCACAACTTGTATTAATATAAGCATTTGGGTCTACTTTTAACTTGTACTAGTTTAATTTTGGAGTGGGAAATGGCAACCCACTCCAGTATTCTTGCCTGGAAAGTTCCATGGACAGGGGAGCTGGAGTTCAGCACAACTGAAGTGACTTAGCATACACACATGCATAGCCTTCAAAGAGCTCACTGTGGTATTTCCCTGGTTGACCCATGGTTGGGAATCCGCTTTTCAAATCAAGGGACATCAGTGTATGATCCCTGGTTGGGGAACTAGGATCCCATAGGCCTAGAAGCAACTCGGCTCATGCTCTAGAACTACTGAGCACATGTGCTCTATCTAGAGCCCATGCACCGCAACTAGAGAAGCCTGAGTGCTGGAATGAAAACCCAGTTCAGTTGGGGGAAAGAAAAAAACACAACTCACAGTGAAATGGGTCCAAAGAACAGGAGTTCTCATGGATTGTGTAATTGCATTGGGGCTTCACATGTGTTCAGAGGTATGTCAGTGTAATTCTTTCACTCAATAAACTGAAAAGAGCCATGCTGTCTAAAAAAAAGAAGAAGGAGGAGGAGGAAACTTTAATATGTAGGAAGGCAGAAAATAGAGGAAATGGGAGTTTCCACTAAGAGAAAACAATTAAGAAAATCTGTGGAATCAGGGGAGTCATGTTGTTTCCGAATGCAAGTCCATGTGCCTAATGCACAGTGAGGCCAAACAATATGTCCCACCTAAGAATTATTTTTCTGTTCTGAATTAACGTGTTATCTAAAGCTAAACAAATTTTACATGTAGATGTACAGCTAATGGAATGTTGATTTTACATGTGTAGAATAGCAGTCAAGATTTTACTTTTTTGCTATGTTATTATTTCGTTGTCCCAGCACTACATATTTATAAGATATTCCTTTACTTTGTGCCTTTTTAAAAAATTTATTTACTCATTTATTTATTGGGCAAATTTGGTGTTGACCTCTGTATTTTTTTTTTCTGGACTATTATTTAAAATTTGGTCTGTTATCCTTACACATGCTTGTGTGCATGCTAAGTCACTTCAGTTGTGTCCGACTCTTTTCAACCCTATGGACTGTAGCCCAACAAGCTCCTCTGTCCATGGCATTCTCCAGGCAAGAATAGGAGATCATCTCAACCCAGGCATCAAACCCACATCTCTTCTGTGTCCTCCATTGGCAGACAGGTTCTTTATGGCTCAAGCCACCTGGGAAGCCCTGTCCTTGCACACATACCTTAATTAGGATCTTGGGTAAATCTTGGCCCTTTAAACTTCCAACGTAAACTTGAAAATCATCTCAGGTTTTACAAAATGGCTGTTGAAACTTTGATTGGGTTGCATTAAATTTTTACACCAAGATGGAGCAAGATTATATCTTAATGATTCTGAATCCTCTAACCCATGACATGGATTATCATTACATTTATTTTCAGTCACTTTAACCTCAGAAAATATTTTTTTTTCTGTGAAATAGTCTTGAATACCTTTATTCAATGTAAAAATTGGATACTTTAAAGCTATTATGAATTGTTTCTGAAACTTTCCAGTTTTTTACCCTGGTATATAGAAATATAATTGATTTGTATATAATACCTTACATCTTACAAACTTGTTAAACTAATTTGTCAATTCTAATAACTCATTTGTGAAGGCTTTTGGATTTTTCATATAAATGATCACATTCAAATAATGACATTTAAACTTTTCTTTCCAATCTTTCACCAATTGTTTTCATTTTCTTGCCTTACTGGATTGGCTAGGACTTCTGGTACGTTGTTGAATAGAAGTGGTAAGAGTAAGAATTCTGTGGAAATCCTTGATCTGATCTTACAGGGAATGATTTCAACATTTCACCATTAAGCCTGAAATTTTGGGGGTAGGATTTCTATAATCTTGAATCAAAATAAAAAATTTCCCCTCCATTTTTAGTACTATCGTTGCAGGAAGGGGGACCCCTTCCAGGGCCTGAAACTGGGCTCTTGTTTAACACTCAGAAATGAATTGTCCAAGGAGACACGTGTGCTGACAAAGCAAGAGATTTTATTGGGAAAGGGCACCCGGGTGGAGAGCAGTAGGTAGGGTAAGGGAACCCAGGAGAACTGCTCTGCTGCATGGCTCACAATCTCAGGTTTTATGGTAATGGGATTAGCTTCCGGGTGGTCTTTGGCCAATCATTCTAATTCAGAGTCTTTCCTGGTGGCACACACATCGCTCAGCCAAGATGGATGCTAGCAAGAGGGATTCTGGGAAGTGGACGGACGTGTGGTGTCTCTTTTCGACTTTTCCCGAACTCTTCCAGTTGGTGGTGGCTTATTAGTTCTGTATTCCTTATCAGGATCTCCTGTCATAAAACAACTCATGCAAATTGTTACTATGGTGCCTGGCCAGGGTGGGTGGTTTCAATCAGTGTGCTTCCCCTAACACTATTAGTATGTGAGGTGACCTAAAAATTTTCCCCTGATTGCTTTCATGGTTATTTTCCTTTTCACTGCTTTTGGCAAATTTTCCATGATGTGTATTTATGTTATTGTTGTTATTATTATTATCATTACTACTACTACCACAGCTACATCTATTCTGTGTGTAGCTTGTAGCATTTTTTGAGTTTGCAGCTTATCTTTCATGAGATTTGGCAAATTCTCACCATTGTTTTGTTCAAATGTTGCTTTTGTTCCATTCATTTTTTATGTGTGTTCTAGAACTTAAGTTGTATGTAAGTTAAATTTTCTCACAGCATCCTCTTTTTATCTAGGCTTCCCTCATGGCTCAGTGGGTAAATAATCTGCCTGCAATGCAGGTTCGATTCCTGGGTTGGGAAGATCCTCTGGAGAAGGAAATGGCAACCCACTCCAGAATTCTCGTCTGGAGAATCCCACGGTCAGAGGAGTCTGGCAAGCTACAGTCCATGGGATCGCAAGAGTCAGACACGGCTTAGCAACTAAACCACCACCTCTTTATATTTAACCCTCTCATCACTGTCTTAATCCTTTCATGTCTCCATGTTTTATTCTGGATTTTTTTTTTTTCAGAACTTTGTTTCAGTTTAGTAATTCTCTATTCAGTTGTGTTTCATTTCTTACTGTTTTTATCTACTGAATCTTAAACTGCTACTGCTAAGTCACGTGAGTTGTGTCCGACTCTGTGCGACCCCATGAACGGCAGCCCACCAGGTTCCCCGTCCCTGGGATTCTCCAGGCAAGAATACTAGAGTGGGTTGCCATTTCCTTCTCCAATGCATGAAAGTGAAAAGTGAAAGTGAAGTCGCTTAGTTGTGTCTGACTCCTAGCAACCCCATGGACTGCAGCACACCAGGTTCTTCCATCCATGGGATTTTCCAGGCAAGAGTACTGGAGTGGGGTGCCGTTGCCTTCTCAGTCTTAAACACTTGTCATTATATTTTTCATATTAGAATTCTGTTTGGTTCTTTTTCAAACTTACTATGTCTTTTATAGCTTCCAGTTCTTTGCCAAAACTTAGAATCTTGTCTTTTATCTTAAATCTATTAAGCATAGTTTTCTAAGTGCCTTTTATCTAAGTGTCTTTTATCTTAAATCTATTAAGCATAGTTTTCTGTGCCTAATATAATAATTAGCTAGCTCTAATAGCTGGAGTCCCCACAGATCTAATATTTGTTCTTTCTGCCGATTCTTGTTTATGTTATCGTATCTCTTTGTGTTCCTAGCTATTTAAAAATTTTTATTGAATACTGTATTTGCAGAATCAGAATTAATTTCTGGCCCAAGATGACATTTTCATTATCCAGAGAGCATTTCGCTTTTTTTCCTTCTGCCAGTGCCCAGAGGCAATAAAAATCCAAAATATTTTGATCCAAATTCAGGGATTGAAATAATTAGATTTTTTAAAAACAGTAAGATATAATTACATGCCATAAAATTCACCTGTTTAAAGCGTATTTACAGTTCAAGAGTTTTAGTATACTTGTAGAGTTCTGCAACTTTCACCATAATCTAATTATAGAACAGTTTTATCCAAACAACTTTATACCATAAAGAAATCCTGTTCCAAGTAGTACTCACTCCTCACTCCCTTCCCAACTCTAGAGAATTGCTAATCTACTTTTGGTTTCCCGGCTTTGCTTTTTCCAGACATTTCATGAAAAGAATAGCACAGTATGTGGTCTTTTGTGACTAGATTCCTTCAGTTAGCATATTTTCAAGCTTCATTGTGTGGTAGCATGTGTCAATACTTTATTCTTTCTTATTGTTAATAGTATTCCATCAAATGGATATACCATTTTTGTTTATTTTTCAGTTAATGGCGTTTGGATTATTTCCACTTTGGTTATTATAAATATTGCTGCTGTGCATATGTATATACTAGGTTTTGTGTGGGTGTTTTAATTTCTCTTGGCTATATGAATTGCTGAGTCATATGGCGACTCTATGTTTAATATTTTAGGGAATTTGCAACTGGTTTGCGAAGTGAATGGATTCTGGGCTGAAGTTCCTATAAGTGTCAGTCAGCTGCACTTTTAAAAGCAGAAATTGATTTAGTCCATTCTGGCTGCTATAACCAAATACCATACACTGGGTGGCTTATTTACAACAGTAATTTATTTCTTACAGTTCTGAGGTGAGTCCAAGACCATAGTGCCGACAGATTCAGTGTCTGGTAAGAGCCCAATTCCTGGCTCACAGAGTTTTCTAGCTATAACCTCATGTGGCAAGAAGGAACAAGAGGGCTCTCTTGAGCTTCCCGTACAAAGGCAGTGATTCCATTCATGAGGGCTCCGCTTTCATGACAAATCAACTCCCAAAACCATCTCCAAAATCCATTGCAATAGGGATTAGGTTTCAAGATGAATTTGGAGGAGTTACAAATATTGAGCTCATGGCAGAAATACTCTCAAGGAAAAACAGCACTAAGTGCCATGCTCAACTCTGAATTCCTTTCTTCTCTCTGTTCTCAGCCTGATAATTATTCTCTATCTTGTTACATATTTTATGCCTTAAAGTAGATTTCTTACTGTACATTCTATCTAGATGGTCTAGTTTTCTCAGAGTTTGATCTGAATTACCTAGTCTATCACTATTGGTAGTAGAAGTCCTTTAGTTATTTCTTTAGTTGTCAGTTCTTCCCAACTCTACTGTGGATTCTTTGACAAAAAGGGCTGTGTGTCTTGTTCTTTTCTGCAGTACCAGGTCCTATCACCTAGTACATATTTTATAAATGTTATGCAAGTCTTAAGTTCTTGCTTTCAAGTATGGAATGGATGCTGAGTAATTAAAGCTGCTCACAAAATCTGGGAAAGCCAGAGAGCCAACCACAGTAACAGTGAAGCTAGAGCAAACTTAGGTCCACAAATGGCCTAAGGCAGACCAGGCCATTGTTGCTGACGGGCCATGCACTGCACTTGTATTACTGATATCAATAAAGCTACATTCTAGAGCCGCTCCTGGGGAAGTAGGGCTATTGCTACTGCTAAACAGGAAGACCAACAGCAAAAGCGATGGCAGTAGGGAAGAGCAGGGAAAGCTGAGGAGGAGAGTGCAGGAATGGACATGGTAAATTTTGGAGAAACCTGATCTTGTGAAAGAATTGATAAGGGAATTTAGTCTTTTTTCACTCTTTCAAAAATGTCATCATCCTCCAAGCCATTTAAATTCCACTGCTGTTCAAAAGGATTTCTTCAGTAGCTGCTATGTGGTCCACGTGTCCCAACAGCTTCTATGTAAATGGCTTTCAAGTAGAACAAGAAACTTGTTAATAAAAAGGATTATATTTCTCATCTACTTACATAGATATAATTTTTTATAGTAAGAATGCTTCTTCAGAAGCATGGTACTCCTCCAGGAATATCATCTGGTTCTCAGTCATCCTGTCCACAAGAATATCAAATCCAAAACCAAGGAGTAACTCTGTAGAGGACTGGGATAATCTGTCTGTGCCACAAAAGACTTTGTTTTTAAATACACTTTGCTATTAATATATACCAAAAGATTTCTATGCAACAGGAAATGAAGGACTATCCAGAATCCAAGTGACTGCTTCATCTCATTTTTTATATATAGGGTCCCTAAGCAGTCTGTCATCTTTCCACTTTAAAGTCTTCCTCTATTTGATAAGAGTAAGTACTTAGATGGGATGAAGGTACTCCATATTGGCCAGAATTAGAAGTCCTCTACCCATACATTTTTAAAGGGATGGGTATTAGCCTAATATGTAGATATATCATAAGTTATAAACATCAGTGACTTTTTTTACATACAGGTTATCTCTTTTTCTTTTCTTCAAAATTACAGATAATATCATAAAGAACATCTATTACTTTGCAGAGGTCCAAATGTTAGGTCAAAAGGGATATTCATTTAAATTTTGATAAGTTTATTGAATTCCCATTAAGTTAATTCATAACTTAATTATTTGAATGAGCATGTGTTTCTGTACATTTTCACTAAGTTTGTTCTCTTCAGTTCTGTTCAGTTGCTCGGTTTTTTCCAGCTCTTTGTGACCACATGAACTGCAGCATGACAGGCTTCCATGTTGAACACCAACTCCTGGAGCTTGCTCAAACTCATGTCCATTGAGTCATTGATACCATCCAACCATCTCATCCTCTGTCGTCCCCTTCTTCTCTTGCCTTAAATCTTTCCCAGCATCAGGGTCTTTTCCAGTGACTCAGCTCTTCGCATCAGGTGAACAAAGTATTGAAGCTTTAGCATTATCATCAGTCCTTACAATGATTACTCAGGATTGAGTTCCTTTAGGATTGACTCATTTTGATCTCCTTGCAGTCCAAGCGACTCTCAAGAGTCTTCTCCAACACCACAGTTTAAAAGCTTCAGTGCTTTGGTGCTCAGCTTTCTTTATGGTCCAACTCTCATATCCATACATGACTACTGGAAAAACCATAGCTTTGACTATACCAACCTTTGTTGGCAAAGTAATGTCTCTGCTTTTTAATATGCTTTCTAGGTCAGTCATAGCTTTTCTTCCAAGGAGCAAGCATCTTTTAATTTCACAGCTGCAATCACCATCTGCAGTGATTTTGGAGCCCAAGAAAATACAGTTTGTCACTGTTTCCATCGTTTCCCCATCTATTTGCCATGAAGTGATGGGACTGGATGCCATGATCTTAGTTTTCTGAATGTTGAGTTTTAAGCCAGCTTTTCACTCACCTCTTTCACTTTCATCTAGAGGTTCCTGAATTCCTCTTCACTTTCTGCTCTAAGGGTGGTGTCATCTACATGTCTGAGGTTGTTGATATTTCTCCCAGCAATCTTGATGCCAGCTTGTGCTTCATCCAGCCTGGCATTTCACATGATGTACTCTGCATATAAGTTAAAAAAGCAGGGTGACAATATACAGCCTTGACGTACTTCTTTCTCAATTTGGAACCAGTTCGTTGTTCCATATCCAGTTCTACCTGCTGCCTCTTGACCTGCATACAGATTTCTCAGGAGGCAGGTATGGTGGTATGGTATTCCCATCTCTTGAAGAATTTCCCACAGTTTGTCGTGATCTACAGTCAAAGGCTGTAGCATAGTCAACAAAGCAGATGTTTTTCTGGAATTCTCTTGCTTTTTCTATGATCCAGCGGATGGTTCCTCTGCTTTTTCTAAATCCAGCTTGAACATCTGGACATTCTCGGTTCATGTACTTTTGAAGCCTAGCTTGGAGAATTTTGAGCATTAGTTTGGTAGCATTTGAGATGACCACAATTGTGTGACAGTTTGAACATTCTTTGGCAATGCCTTTCTTTGGGATTGGAATGAACACTGATCTTTTCCAGTCCTGTGACCACTGCTGAGTTTTCCAAATTTGCTGACATTTTGAGTGCAGTACTTTCACAGCATCACCTTTTAGGATTTGAAATAACTCAGCTGGAATTCTAGCGCCTCCACTAACTTTGTTTGTAGTGATCCTTCTTAAAGCCCACATGACTTTGCACTCCAGGATGTCTGATTCTAGGTGAATGATCAAACCATCGTGGTTATCTGGGTTATTAAGATCTTTTTTGTATAGTTCTGTGTATTCTTGCCACCTCTTCTTAATATCTTCTGCTTCTGTTAGGTCCACACCATTTCTGTCCTTTATTGTGCCTATCTTTGCATGAAATGTTCCCTTGGTATCTCTAATTTTCCTGAAGAGATCTCTAGTTTTCCCCATTGTATTATTTTTCTCTATTTCTTTGCATTGATCACTGAGGAAGACTTTATTATCTCTCCTTGATACTCTTTGGAACTCTGCATTCAGATGGGTATATCTTTCCTGTTCTCCTTTGCCTTTCACTGCTCTTCTTTTCTCAGCTATTTGTAAGGCCTCCTCAGACAACCATTTTACCTTTCTGCATTTCTTTTTCTGGAGGATGGTTTTGATCACTGCCTCCTGTACAGTGTTACGAACCTCCATCCATAGTTCTTCAGGCACTCTGTCTGCCAGATCTAATCCCTTGAATCTATTTGTCATTTCCACTGTATAATTGTAGGGATTTGATTTAGACCAAACCTTAATGGTCTGATGGTTTTCCCTATTTTCTTCAATTTAAGCCTGAATTTGGCAAAAAGGAGTTCATGATCTGAGCCACAGTTAGTTCCCAGTCTTTTTTGCTGACTGTATAGAGTTTCTCCATGTTTGGCTGCAAATAATATAATCAGTTTGATTTTGGTTGACCATCTGGTGATGTCCACGTGTAGTCATCTCTTGTGTTGTTGGAAGAGGTTGTTTGCTATGACCAGTGTGTTCTCTTGGCAAAACTCTACTAGCCTTTGCCCTGCTGCATTCTGTACTCCAAGGCCAAACTTGCCTGTTACTCCATGTGTTTCTTGACTTCCTACTTTTGCATTACACTCCCCTATGTTGAAAAGAATCATTCAACTTCAGCTTCTTCGACATTACTGATTGGGGCATAGACTTGGATTACTGTGATATTGAATGGATTGCCTTAGAAATGAACAGATATCATTCTGTCATTTTTGAGATTACTTCCAAGTACTGCATTTCAGACTCTTTTTGGACTATGAGGGCTACTCCATTTCTTCTAAGGGATTCTTGCCCACAGTAGTAGATACAATGGTCATCTGAGTTAAATCCACCCATTCCAGTCCATTTTAGTTCACTAATTCCTAAAATGTCGATGTTTACTCTTGTCATCTCCTATTTGACAATAAAGTATTGTTCTTTATAGCATTGGACTCTACTTCCATCACCAGTGACATCCACAGCTGGGCTTTGTATTTGCTTTGGCTCAGCCTCTTCATTCTTTCTGGAGCTATATCTCCACTCTTCTCCAGTAGCTTGTTGGGCACCTGCCGACTTGGGGTGTTCATCTATCAGTGTCATATCTTTTTGCCTTTACATACTACTCACTAACTTTGTGGGTGATCATAATGTTTTAATCTTTATAGCTAGCTATAGAGTACTCTTTAAGATCTCATTGAGGGACTTCCCTGTTGATGATTGGGAGTGGCGAAGACTCTACACTCCCAATGCAGGGAGCTGGGGTTCAATCTCTGGTCTAGTAACTAGATCACAGATGCCACAACTAAGAGTTTGCATGCCACAACTAAAGATCTGGCACAGCAAAAAAAAAAAAAAAAAAAAGGAGAGATCTCACTGATTCATGTTTCTTTGGATGCTATTAAGGTTGAAAAATATTTCAGTGTTAAGTGGTAACTTGTAGATGTCAGCAAATTTGGAAAACTCAGCAGTGGCCACAGGACTAGAAAAAGTGAGTTTTCATTCCAATCCCAAAGAAAGGCAATGCCAAAGAATACTCAAACTACCACACAATTGCACTCATCTCACATGCTAGTAAAGTAATGCTCAAAATTCTCCAAGCCAGGCTTCAGCAATACATGAACCATGAACTTCCAGATGTTCAAGCTGGTTTTACAAAAGGCAGAGGAACCAGAGATCACATTGCCAACATCTGTTGGATCATTGAAAAAGCAAGAGAGTTTCAGAAAAACATCTATTTCTGCTTTGTTGACTATGGCAAAGCCTTTGACTGTATGGATCACAATAAACTGTGGACAATTCTGAAAGAGATGGGAATACCAGACCACCTGACTTGCCTCTTGAGAAACCTGTATGCAGGTCAGGAAGCAACAGTTAGAACTGCATATGGAACAACAGACTGGTTCCAAATAGGAAAAGGAGGACGTCAAGGCTGTATATTGTCACCCTGCTTATTTAACTTATATGCAGGGTACATCATGAGAAACGATGGGCTGGATGAAGCACAAGCTGGAATCAAGATTGCCAGGAGAAATATCAATAATCTCACGTATGCAAATGACACCACTCTTACGGCAGAAAGTGAAGAACTAAAGAGCTTCTTGATGAAAGTGAAAGAGGAGACTGAAAAAGTTGGCTTAAAGCTCAATATTTAGAAAACTAAGATCATGGCATCTGGTCCCATCATTTCATGGCAAATAGATGGGGAAACAGTGGAAACAGTGGCTGACTTTACTTTTCTGGGCTCCAAAATCACTGCAGATAGTGATTGCAGCCATGAAATTAAAAGACGCTTACTCCTTGGAAGAAAAGTTATGACCAACCTAGACAGTATATTAAAAAGCAGAGACATTACTTTGCCAACAAAGGTCCGTCTAGTCAAGGCTTTGGTTTTTCCAGTAGTCATGTATGGATGTGAGAGTTAGACTATATAGAAAGCTGAGCATCAAAGAATTATGCTTTTGAACTGTGGTGATGGAGAATACTCTTGAGAGTCCCTTGGACTGCAAGGAGATCCAACCAGTCCATTCTAAAGGAGATCAGTCCTGGGTGTTCATTGGAGGGACTGATGCTGAAGCTGATACTCCAATACTTTGGCCACCTGATGTGAAGAGCTGACTCATTTGAAAAGACCCTGATGCTGGTAAAGATTGAGGGCAGAAGGAAAAGGGAACAACAGAGGATGAGATGGTTGGATGGCATCACCAACACAATGACAAAGATTTGGGTGGACTCCAGGAGTTGGTGATGGTCAGGAAGGCCTGGTGTGCTGTGGTTCATAGGGTTGCAAAGAGTCGGACATGACTGAGCAACTGAACTGAACTATAGATGGTTCTACAAGTATGATACTAAATACTTAATATCAGTATTTCAGTGAATTGATACATATCAATTGTGTGTCATTTACCCTTCAAACATATTTAAGAGGCCTTCTTTTTGTTGTTGTTGTTACATAAATTAATCCATTTATTATAGGCTGGCAACATTATCAAATGGTGGTGCTTCTGCTGGTCCTTCAGTTCCATCAGTCTTCTGATGGCAGACTTTACGGTGACACCAAAAGTGGTGTGCAGGTCCAGGCCCCACCAGCTACAGTTTTCATGCAGGAACCGCAGTTGTAAATGCCCACAGCTATCTCTTCATCTTGGTTTTGCCACAGAAGGAGCAGGTATACTTGGCGTGCTGGCTGATTTCAATTTTCTTCACCATTTTCCTGAGGGAGGTACCTTAATGGGTCCTGTATTTGCCCACAATTCTGACCTTCTTCGGAGAAGGCAATGGCACCCCACTCCAGTACTCTTGCCTGGAAAGTCCCATGGACAGAGGAGCCTGGTAGGCTGCAGTCCATGGGGTCGCTAAGGGTCCGACACGACTGAGCGACTTCCCTTTCACTTTTCACTTTCCTGCATTGAAGAAGGAAATAGCAACCCACTCCAGTGTTCTTGCCTGGAGAATCCCAGGGACGGGAGAGCCTGGTGGGCTGCCGTCTGTGGGGTCGCACAGAGTCGGACACGACTGAAGTGACTTAGCAGCCGACCTTCTTGGTGTGTTTTGCCATGTTAATGCAACCTAGATCCGAACCCAAGAGCTAAGAGGCCTTACTTCTTAATGGAAGATTATAATGATGATGATCATTATTTGTGAGATATTTCTACCTTTTCCCTATCCTATTGGTGGTGTGCTCAGAATTGGTGGTATGCTCAGACTTCTCCAAAGTAATAAAAATATTCTTGTGGAAAAATAATTCCTCTTCTCACCCACTTCAACCCCCTGCCCAAAGATGTCTACATTCTAATCACTGGAAACTGTGAATATGTTATCTTATGCAGCAAAAAGGAATTAAGAGATGGAATTTAGGTAGTAAACAGCTGTTCTTCAAATAGGAAAATTATCGTTGATGATCTAGTGGCCCTAGTATAATCACTTGGGTCTTTAAAAGTGGAAAGGGGAGGCAGAAGAAAAGGTCAGAGTGATGCAGATGTGAGATGGGCTTAACTTCCATGGTTGGCTTTGCAGGTAAAGGAAGTGCCCAAAAGCCTAGGAAAGTGAGTGGCCTCCAGAAGCCAGGAAAGGCAAGGAGAGAGAGTCTCTCTTAGGGCCTGCAGAAAGGAATACAACCCTGACAACACCCTGATTTTAGCCCAGTGAGACCCACATCAGACTCAGACCTCCAGAACTGTGAAATAAAAAAAAAATTTAAGCCACTAAGTTTGTGGTAATTTGTTACCCCAACAAGAGAAAACCAATGTCGATGGTAAAGTAGTGCACAGATATTACCAAAAGGTATAGAAATGGGACACAGGGTTTGGGAAGCACTATATGCTGCAAGAATGCTGAGGGATACACGTGTATCTAGGGTGATATGTAATTACCTGTGGAAAGCAGGGTTACCTTGGAGGTGGACAGAATTAGGAGCGGCACTCTTTGACTGAAACCGTCTAGTAATTCAACTACATTATAGCAAACTGAAGTTAACTACAGTATGAGGCACCTTCTTTCTCTGGCCCTGGGCTACATTAAGAGAACACCTACCCCATTAATTCCAAAGTCTTTGTGTTACATTCAAAATTGCACTTGGTTACCTGCTAATATAAATTCAAGCATGCGGTATGAATGTTCCTTCAATAGCAGAAGGCAACATGAAGATAGCAATAAAAAATAAACAAGTTATTAGTTGACGTTCAGGAAAAAGGGCACTAGAGTACTGGCAAATCTGCTTAAGAATTCTAGCAAAAATGCAGTAAACCAAGATCCATGTAGCATCTAAATTTTAGGGACGATACCTCATTCTCTATTTTTTGATTAGCAATAAAACCTGAGAAGCCAAACCATTCTCTTCTTTATAAAAGTCCACGTACTAAGGTGAGGAGCTGCGTAGACCTGCCATTTTGCCTGCAGTAGTTACCTGCTCTAAGAATATGTTTTTGTGTTTAGCAGTCACGTGTGCTATTACAGAATCCTGAGGAGAGGAGAAGGAAGTGACACTCACAGGGGGAAAACCTTGATTCTTGAGAAAGAACAGAAAATAAGTTGAGACTAATTTACTAATATTGTTGTTCTTTGGGAGAAAAAACTATTTCTCTTTGTGTATATACATAAAAACACACCTATACATATATATATGTATGCTGCTGCTGCTGCTGCTGCTAAGTTGCTTCAGTCGTGTGCAACCCCATAGACAGCAGCCCACCAGGCTCTGCCGTCCCTGGGATTCTCCAGGCAAGAACACTGGAGTGGGTTGCCATTTCCTTCTCCATTGCGTGCAAGTGAAAAATGAAAGTGAAGTCGCTCAGTTGCGACCGACTCGTGGCGACCCCATGGACTGTAGCCCTCCAGGCTCCTCCATCCATGGGATTTTCTAGGCAAGAGTACTGGAGTGGCTCGCCATTGCCTTCTCTGGGTTGGGAGATATTGTTGGAAAATATTATCTGTCAGATATATATATTTTCCAACAATATCTCCCAACCCACATTTTCTTATGCTAGGTGATCTTGCCATTTTGCCATTAAGAGATGGAGTCTTGTGACAACAGCAGCATGGCAGAATGACACAGTTTCTCCCCTTCATTATACAACCAGTAGAACATCCACAACTCGACAGAGGTGCTTCTACCAAACATACAAGGATGCCAAAGAATTCCACATACCCGTACATCTAAAGGTGGGTGGACTGGAACAGCCGGAGGAGGTTGGGCCAGGGGAATAGTGGAGCTGGTACCTACAACCCCAGCTCTCCAGAGAGTGCAGCAATAGCAGGGCAGGTGGTGCGTACAACTCTAGCCTCCAGGCTGTAGTTCCGTGTGCACCTGGGCCGCGGTGGCAGTGGGGCCTGGGACACTGACCATCAAGCCACTGAGGTACGCATGATGCCAGAGCCTTTCCTCCAATCCCACAGCAGCAGAGCCTATGAAGCTTAAAACACTGAGCACAGCAGAGGCTCCCATGCATCCTGCGTCTCATCTCTCCAGGCTTCCAGCCTCCCTCTCTCCCGGCAGCAGTAGAACCCAACACTCAGGAGATCCTACACATGGCAGAAGAGCCCACCATCCTGGTGCCCCAGGCAGAAACTCCAGTGATACTGGTAATACCAAGGCACCACTGACTCTAGAGGCACAAGAAGCCATAACAAGGCCTCAGGGTGACACTTCTGACAGAGGAAGTGAAGGGTATAAATTGGCAACACTCAATTCTAGCCAGAGGCAGCTTAAGCAAGAGAAACCAAAACCTTGTGCTCTATAGCTACCTACTAGGAAACAGACTTTACTTTCTTGGGCTCCAAAATCACTGCAGACGGTGACTGCAGCCATGAAATTAAAAGACGTTTGCTCCTTGGAAGAAAAGCTATGGCCAACCTAAACAGCATATTAAAAAGCAGAGACATTACTTTGCCAACAAAGTTCCATATAGTCAAAGCTATGGTTTTTTCCAGGAGTCATATATGGATGTGAGAGTTGGACCATAAAGAAAGCTGAGTGCCGAAAAATTGATGCCTTGAACTGTAGTGTTGAAGAAGACTCTTCAGAGTCCCTTACACTGTGAAGAGATCAGACCAGTCAATCCTAAATGAAATCAGTCCTGAATATTCATTGGATGGACTGATGCTAAAACTCCAATACTTTGACCACCTGATGTGAAGAACTGACTCATTGGAAAGACCCCGATGCTGGGAAAGATTGAAGGCAGGAGGAGAAGGGGATGACAGAGGATGAGATGGTTGGATGGCATCACCGACTTGATGGACATGAGTTTGAGCAAGCTTTGAGAGATGGTGAAGGACAGGGAAGCCTGGAGTGTTGAAGTCCATGGGTTCACAGAGAGTCAGATGTGGCCGAGTGACTGAACTGATGCTAGAGGAAATCTTGCCCTAAAAATTGAGGGGCTCTTGTTGCATATGTGTGTGTGTGTGCTAAGTCGCTTCAGTCATGTCCAACTCTTTGCAACTCTATGGACTGTGGCCCACCAGGCTCCTCTGTCCATGGGATTCTCCAGACAAGAATACTGGAGTGGTTTGCCATTTCTTCTTCCAGGGGATCTTCCCAAGTCCATGGGGTCGCAAAGAGTCAGGCAGGACTGAGGGATGAACAACAACAACAGCAACAGGAAAACAGAATAAAAGCCTTTAATTTTTAATGAATCATTAGAATCAAGTAGAAGAGTATTTGTTACTTGAAATGCATCAGTAGATGAACAACTTATCAAACACTACAAATACCCACAGTAACACTGTTCCACAGAAAGAAAATGATAGTTTTCCAGAAATCAAACTTAAAATCATGGAATACTGCAATCTAACTGATTGTTGTTTTTAGTTGCTTAGTCATGGCCAACTCTTTTGTGATGCCATGGACTGTAGCCCAACAGGCTCCTTTCTGCATGGGATTTCCCAAGTAATAATACTGGAGCGTGTTACTATTTCCTTCTCCAGGGGATCTTCACAATCCAAGGATTAAACCTGTGTCCTGCATTGGAAGGTGGATTCTTTAATAATGAACCACCAATCTAACTGATAAAGAATTCAAAATAGCTGTCACAAAGAAACTCAACGAGGTACAAGAAAACTCAGAAACCCAGTTCAACTGGCTTAGCAATAAAATTAATGAACAGAATACTTTAACAAGGATATTGAAACTCTAAAAAAGAACCAAACATAAATTTGGCAGCTGAAGAACTCAGTATATAAAATGAAGAATGCATTAGTAATCACTGGAAACAGAGCAGATCATATGGAAGAGTATCTATTTGTCACTTCCACTGTATAGTCACAAGGGATTTGATTTAGGTCATACCTGAATGGCCAACTGGTTTTCTGTATTTCTTCAATTTAAGCCTAAGTTTTGCAATAAGGAGCTCATGATCTGAGCCACAGTCAGTTCTTTGTCTTATTTTTGCTAACTGTATAGAGCTTCTCCATCTTTGGCTGCAAAGAATATAATTAATCTGATTTTGGTGTTGACCATCTGGTGATGTCCATGTATAGAGTCACCTCTTGTGTTGTTGGAAGAGGGTGTTTGCTATGACCAGTGTGTTCTCTTGGCAAAACTCTGTTAGCTTTTTCCCTGCTTCATTTTGTACTCCAAGGCCAAACTTGCCTGTTATTCCAGGTAACTGTTGATTTCCTACTTTTACATTCCAATCCCCTCATGATGAAAAGGACACCTTCTTTGGTGTTAGCTCTAGAAGGTCCTATAGGTCTTCATAGAACTCATCAATTTAAGCTTTCTTCAGCATTATTGCTTGGTGCATAGACTTGTGTTAGAGTGATCTTGAATGGTAATCAGCCGACATCATTCTGTCCTTTTTGAGACTGCACTCAAGTACTGCATTTCAGACTCTTCTGTTGACTATGAGGGCTACTACATTTCTTCTAAGGGATTCTTGCCCACAGTAGATGATTCAATTGTCATCTGAATTAAATTTGCCCATATCCATTCATTTTATTTTATTTTTTTTTGATCAAGAATCTCTTTTATTGATTATCAGAAACATTACAAACATCTAGTATGAACAAATTGTAACATGATAGTGTTTAGTTTGAACAATTAATACATTTCAGATATAATATTATACATATTTCAATGCTATTCTCCCCAATCATCTCACCCTCTCCCGGTCCCAGAGTCCAAAAGTCTGGTCTATACATCAGTGTCTCTTTTGTTGTCTCGTAAATAGGGTTATTTTTTACCATCTTTCTAAATTCCATATATATGCGTTAGTATACTGTATTTGTGTTTTTGTTTCTGGCTTACTTCACTCTGTATAATAGGCTCCAGTTCCATCCACCTCCTTAGAACTGATTCAAATGTATTCTTTTTAATGGCTGAGTAATACTCCATTGTGTATATGTACCACAGCTTGCTTATCCATTCATCTGTGGATGGACATCTAGGTTGCTTCCACGTTCTGGCTATTGCAAACGGGCAGAACATTGGGGAGGTTTATGTTTTGGCGGGCCCCCCCCCCAAGGTGGGTCATAGAAGATCCTGCTGTGATGTAAGTCAGAGAGTGTTTTGCCTATGTTTTCCTCTAGGAGTTTTATGGTTTCTGGTCTTACATTTAGCTCTTTAATCCATTTTGAGTTTATTTTTGTGTATGGTGTTAGAAAGTGTTCTAGTTTCATTCTTTTACAAGTGTTTGACCAGTTTTCCCAGCACCACTTGTTAAAGAGATTGTCTTTAATCCATTGTATATTCTTGCCTCCTTTGTCAAAGATAAGGTGACCATATGTGCGTGGATTTATCTCTGGGCTTTCTATTTTGTTCCATTGATCTATATTTCTGTCCTTGTGCCAGTACCATACTGTCTTGATGACTGTGGCTTTGTAGTAGAGCCTGAAGTCAGGCAGGTTAATTCCTCCAGTTCCGTTCTTCTTTCTCAAGATAGCTTTGGCTATTCGAGGTTTTTTGTATTTCCATACAAATTGAGAAATTATTTGTTCTAGCTCTGTGAAGAATACCGTTGGTAGCTTGATGGGGATTGCATTGAATCTATAAATTGCTTTGGGTAGTATATTCATTTTCACTATATTGATTCTACCAATCCATGAACATGATATATTTCTCCATCTATTAGTGTCCTCTTTGATTTCTTTCACCAGTGTTTTATAGTTTTCTATATATAGGTCTTTAGATTCTTTAGGAAGATATATTCCTAAGTATTTTATTGTTTTCATTGCAATGGTGAATGGAATTGTTTCCTTAATTTCTCTTTCTATTTTCTCGTTATTAGTGTACAGGAATGCAAGGGATTTCTGTGTGTTAATTTTATATCCTGCAACTTTACCATATTCATTGATCAGTTCTAGTAATTTTCTGGTGGAATCTTTAGGGTTTTCTACGTAGAGGATCATGTCATCTGCAAATAGTGAGAGTTTTACTTCTTCTTTTCCAATTTGGATTCCTTTTATTTCTTTTTCTGCTCTGATTGCTGTGGCCAAAACTTCCAAAACTATGTTGAATAGTAATGGTGAAAGTGGGCATCCTTGTCTTGTTCCTGACTTTAGAGGAAATGCATTCAATTTTTCACCATTGAGGATAATGTTTGCTGTGGGCTTGTCATATATAGCTTTTATTATGTTGAGGTATGTTCCTTCTATTCCTGCTTTCTGGAGAGTTTTTATCATAAATGGATGTTGAACTTTGTCAAAGGCTTTCTCTGCATCTATTGAGATAATCATATGGTTTTTATTCTTCAGTTTGTTAATGTGGTGTATTACGTTGATTGATTTGCGGATATTGAAGAATCCTTGCATTCCTGGGATAAAGCCCACTTGGTCATGATGTATGATCTTTTTAATGTGTTGTTGGATTCTGATTGCTAGAATTTTGTTAAGGATTTTTGCATCTATGTTCATCAGTGATATTGGCCTGTAGTTTTCTTTTTTTGTGGGATCTTTGTCAGGTTTTGGTATTAGGGTGATGGTGGCCTCATAGAATGAGTTTGGAAGTTTGCCTTCTTCTGCAATTTTCTGGAACAGTTTGAGTAAGATAGGTGTTAGCTCTTCTCTAAATTTTTGGTAGAATTCAGCTGTGAAGCCGTCTGGACCTGGGCTTTTGTTTGCTGGAAGATTTCTGATTACAGTTTCAATTTCCGTGCTTGTGATGGGTCTGTTAAGATTTTCTATTTCTTCCTGATCCAGTTTCGGGAAGTTGTACTTTTCTAAGAATTTGTCCATTTCTTCCACATTGTCCATTTTATTGCCATATAATTGCTGATAGTAGTCTCTTATGATCCTTTGTATTTCTGTGCTGTCTGTTGTGATCTCTCCATTTTCATTTCTAATTTTATTGATTTGATTTTTCTCCCTTTGTTTCTTGATGAGTCTGGCTAGTGGTTTGTCAATTTTATTTACCCTTTCAAAGAACCAGCTTTTGGCTTTGTTGATTTTTGCTATGGTTTCTTTTGTTTCTTTTGCATTTATTTCTGCCCTAATTTTTAGGATTTCTTTCCTTCTACTAACCTTGGGGTGCTTCATTTCTTCCTTTTCCAGTTGCTTTAGGTGTAGAGTTAGGTTATTTATTTGGCTTTTTTCTTGTTTCTTGAGGTATGCCTGTATTGCTATGAACTTTCCCCTTAGGACTGCTTTTACAGTGTCCCACAGGTTTTGGGTTGTAGTGTTTTCATTTTCATTCGTTTCTATGCAGAATTTGATTTCTTTTTTGATTTCTTCTGTGATTTGTTGGTTATTCAGGAGTGTGTTGTTCAGCCTCCATATGTTGGTCTTTTTAATAGATTTTCTCCTGTTATTGAGATTTACTCTTACTGCATTGTGGTCAGAAAAAATGCTTGGAATGATTTCAATTTTTCTGAACTTACCAAGGCTGGATTTATGGCCCAGGATGTGGTCTATCCTGGAGAAGGTTCCGTGTGCACTTGAGAAAAAGGTGAAATTCATTGTTTTGGGATGAAATGTCCTATAGATATCAATTAGTTCTAACTGGTCTATTGTATCGTTTAAAGTTTGTATTTCCTTGTTAATTTTCTGTTTAGTTGATCTATCCATTGGTGTGAGTGGGGTATTAAAGTCTCCCACTATTATTGTGTTATTGTTGATTTCTCCTTTCATTCTTGTTAGTATTTGTCTTATATATTGTGGTGCTCCTAAGTTGGGTGCATATATATTTATAATTGTTATATCTTCTTCTTGGATTGATCCTTTGATCATTAGGTAGTGACCTTCTTTGTCTCTTTTCACATCCTTTGTTTTAAAGTCTATTTTATCTGATATGAGTATTGCTACTCCTGCTTTCTTTTGGTCTCTATTTGCGTGGAAAATCTTTTTCCAGCCCTTGACTTTCAGTCTGTATGTGTCCCCTATTTTGAGGTGGGTTTCTTGTAGACAGCATATGGAGGGGTCTTGTTTTTGTATCCATTCAGCCAGTCTCTGTCTTTTGGTTGGGGCATTCAACCCATTTACATTTAAGGTAATTAATGATAAATATGATCCCGTTGCCATTTACTTTGTTGTTTTGGGTTTGAATTTATATATCCTTTTTGTGTTTCCTGTCTAGAGAATGTCCTTTAGTATTTGTTGGAGAGCTGGTTTGGTGGTGCTGAATTCTCTCAGCTTTTGCTTGTCTGTAAAGGTTTTGATTTCTCCTTCATATTTGAATGAGATCCTTGCTGGGTACAATAATCTGGGCTGTAGGTTCTTTTCTTTCATCACTTTAAGTATGTCTTGCCATTCCCTCCTGGCTTGGAGAGTTTCTATTGAAAGATCAGCTGTTATCCTTATGGGAATTCCCTTGTGTGTTATTTGTTGTTTTTCCCTTGCTGCTTTTAATATTTGTTCTTTGTGTTTGATCTTTGTTAATTTGATTAATATGTGTCTTGGGGTGTTTCGTCTTGGGTTTATCCTATTTGGGACTCTCTGGGTTTCTTGGACTTGAGTGATTATTTCCTTCCCCATTTTAGGGAAGTTTTCAACTATTATCTCCTCTAGTATCTTCTCATGGTCTTTCTTTTTGTCTTCTTCTTCTGGGACTCCTATGATTCTAATATTGTAACGTTTAATATTGTCTTGGAGGTCCCTGAGATTGTCCTCATTTCTTTTAATTCGTTTTTCTTTTTTCTCCTCTGATTCCTTTAATTCTGCCATTCTATCTTCTAATTCGCTAATTCTATCTTCTGCCTCTGTTATTCTACTATTTGTTGCCTCCAGAGTGTTTTGGATCTCATTTATTGCATTATTCATTATATATTGACTCTTTTTTATTTCTTCTAGGTCCTTGTTAAATCTTTCTTGCATCTTCTCAATGCTTTTCTCCAGGCTATTTATCCATGATTCCATTTTGCTTTCCAGATTTTGGATTAATTTGACTATCATTATTCGGAATTCTTTATCAGGTAGGTTCGCTATTTCTTCCTCTTTTGTTTGGTTTGGTGGGTAATTATCCTGTTCCTTTACCTGCTGGGAATTCTTCTGTCTTTTCATCTTGTTTAAATTGCTAAGTTTGGGGCGTCTTTACTGTATTCTGGTAGTCTGTGGAGTTCTCTTTATTGTGGCGTTTCTGCACTATATGTGGGTTTGTACCGGTGGCTTGTCGAGGTTTTTTGTTTATGGAAGCTTGTATCGGTGTTCTGGTGGGTGGAGCTGGATTTCTTTTCTCTGGGGTGCAGTGGAGTGTCTAGTAGTGAGTTATGAGATGTCTATGCTTTTGGGGTCGCTTTGTGTAGCCTGTGTATTGGAGCTCAGGCTGTGTTCTTGTTTTTCTGGAGAATTTGCTTGATATGTCTTGTTGTGGAACTTGCTGGTCTTTGTGTGATGCTTGGTTTCAGAGTAGGTATGGAGGCTTTTAATGAGCTCCTGTCAATTAGTGTTTCGTGGGATCAGGGTATGGACTTAAGCCTCCTGGTTCCAGTTATTGGTCTTATTTTTACAGTAGTCTCAAAAACTTCTTCTTCTATAATGCATTCCACAACTGGACCGCTCAGAGATGTTCACGGAATTATACATAGAAGGAAAAAGGGAGGAAGGAGACAGAGGTGGTCAGGAGGATAAAAGGAGGGAGTGTGAAGGAGAGAGACAGATCTAGTCAGTAATCAGTAAAGAAAAGAAAAAAGGAAAGGAAAAAAGCAAAAGACCAAAAGGAAAAAAGAAAAAAACAAAAAAACAAAACAGGGTCGCAAAAGTTATATCTAAACGTGGAGATTAAAGAAGTACTAGAGGATAAAAAAAAATAAAAATAAAAGAAACAAAACAAACAACAACAAAAAAAAAATTAAAAGGAAAAAAAAATTTTTGTTTTCCTTTTTCCAATTAAAAAATAATAAAAATTTAAAATATATATATATATTAAAAAAAGAAAAGAAAAAAAAAGGAAATAATGATGGTAAAAATAGTAACAATATATATAAGAGTTTCTCTATTATTGTTGTGGGTTCAGTTCATTTTCAGCTAGTTCCTTGTTCCGGCTTAAATTTCTCAAGATCTATAGGCCCCTTTCTCTGTGGTTGGTCTGTATAGTTCTTTGTTCTGTGCACGGTTCTGCGGTGTTCTGGGCCAAGGCCCACCACTCGTGTGGTCGGCGCTGCACAATCTGGATTGCCGGCCCAAACTACTCCAGTTATGCAGCACTCCAGACAATCAGGCGAACGAAGTCTGCGCTGAGGCCCGCAGAGGGGGAGGGGCCGGCGACGGGAATGGCGGGCGGGCGGGTGGGGGGAGGGGATGGGGTGGCCCTCGTGGGAGCCGCCTGCACAGCGGGCGGGGGCACGCCTGCGCGGGAGTGGCCGGCGGGGGAGCGTCCAGTGGGGGAGAGTCCCGTGGGGGAGCGTCCCTCTGGGGAGCGCCGGCAGGGGAGCGTCCCGCGTGGGAACGGCCAAGGCGTCTCCCTGCCCAGCCCCGGCTCCCCAATGGCAGATGCGGGCGTTTGCAGCGGTGCTTTTCCGCTGCGGAAGTTACCGCAGGGCCCGCAGTCTGTGGGTTCTAATTGCTCAACTGTTCTCCTCCCTGTTATGATAGTCTCCGTGTTTCCCAGGTTCGGCGCAGATTCCACAGGGAGAGTGTTTCCTGGTGTTTGGAAACTTCTCTTTTTAAGACTCCCTTCCCCGGACAGAGGTCCGCCCCTCCCTCTTTGTCTCTCTCTGGCTTCTATATTCTTTCCTACCTTCTTTAGAAGGCAGTGAGTTGCTTTTCTGGGTGTCCGACGTCCTCCGCCAGCACTCCGAAGCTGTTTGTGGTATTTACTCGGCGCCCAGATGTCCCATTGATGAATTTGTGGAGGAGAAAGCGTATTCCCCGTCCTAATCCTCCGCCATCTTAACCGGAAGTCTCCATTCATTTTAGTTCATGGATTCCTAAGATGTCAATGTTCACTTTTTCCTTTTCTTGTTATTTTTATATTTTTTTTTTATATTTTTTTTTTTAAAATCCCTCAATAAATTAACAAATTTTTTTATTCTTTCCCTTTTTTTTTTTTTTTTATTTTAAAAAAAAAAAGCAGATCCCTCTGTTGTCTCTTTCTCTTTTTTTCTTTTTTTCTTCTCTCTCTTTTTTTTTTTTTTTTTCTCAATAATTTTTTTTTTTTTCCTTCTCTCATCTATAAATCAAACAAAAAATCATCAATTATTTTTTTTTTTTCTTATCCCCCCGCCCTGGGTTTCTTTTTTCCTTCCCCCCCCCCCCCCCCACCCCACATATCATTTCCTTCTTTCCTCCTCTTTTTCTTCTTCACAGAACTTACATTCCCGCTGTAACCTTTTGCCTATCAGGAGGCTGGTCCCCAGCACTGGGTGTGATTCTGTGCCCTGCAATGCACCACAGAACCAAGCTGAGCAGAAGGGCTGGAACCTGAATTTAAATCTTACGTCCATTAGTTGTGGGTGTCCCTGGTGGCTCAGTGGTAAAGAATCCACCTATCAACACGGGAGATGGGTTTGATCCCTGGATTGGGAAGACCCCCTGGAGAAGGAAATGGCAACCCACTCCAATATCTTTGCCTGGAGAATCCCATAGATAGAGGAGCCTGGTGGGCTACAGTCCATGGGGTCGCAAGGAATAGGACACGACTGAGTGACTACACAACAATCCATTAGTTGATGAGATCAAGAGGAACTTAAATGAGCCCATTCCCTACAAGAATGTCAGTGAAATTCATGGGGAGTCAGGGAGTATAACCTTTTAATTAATCTGATTTTTATTTTCTACAGATAGGAATTAAGCTCAGGTTAATTCTCATTTCTCGGGAAACAAATTGTAATTTAACTCAGCACCAAGGATGCCCTCCAGTCATGGTATTATAGCTCCTTGTGCTAGGGATCACAGACCCAGCACAGATGTTGAGCATCTGAGATGCTCTCTCAGATGTTGGAGGCAGGTAGCAGAATTTGCCCAGCAAACCTTTAGTCAGTTACTCTCCTTCACTGACTTGTCAAGTGCCAGAAACTAGTTTCCAAAAGAGATGAACTGTTCTCCACTGGTATTCTTTTTCCACTCCCCTCCCCTGTGCCTCGTTGTCTCCCTGACGCAGCAGCACAGAAGCTTTGGTGCAGATCTAGTCCTGAGTAGTGGTAGGTGGCCTCAGAATGGCAGTGTGAAATGTAATCAAAGAAATCAGCTCCATCTGGGGGAGGGGGCCACTTTTCATGACAGTTGAGAGAATAAATAGTCACAGGACTTTGACTCCACTAGATAAGGATTGGGATATGAAATGAAATAAATGGCCAGGTAGGTGCTAAAAATTTAAACAGCCCACAGCTGCTTCATCAGCTACAGGCAGTTCAAAACCAAACCCTTTAGCTTTTTTCCAAGTTCTCATGAACAGAGGAGAGAAATGGGCCTTGGGATTTGGGAGTGGAGCCAGATGCATTGGATATTAAGAGGTAGGGATGCTCCTTTTCTACCCAATACAATTTTCAGCAAGAGACCCCCCCCCATGCCCCCCCCACATACGCAAAAGGGTACAGCGTCACAAGACCACAAGACATGTCAGTGAAATGAAGTCCATTCCCTCCTTGAGGTCTGTGATATGACATAGATCTGAGATAATCCTTAGGATCTGATCTAGTTATTTAATGTTCAGGAAGATAATGAAATGAAGCCCCAGGAGGGTAAGGCTAATCCTGGCATCACAGACTGGACTCCCTGCACACCTGGTGCTTACAGACGTTACCCACAGATATGCTCTCCCTCACCCAGGCTTTGTACTCGGGACAAACCTTAATGTGTCCTAACATTAATGTCACCCCACTCCAGTACTCTTGCCTGGAAAATCCCATGGATGGAGGAGCCTGGTGGGCTGCAGTCCATGGGGTTGCGAAGAGTTGGACACGATTGAGCGACTTCACTTTCACTTTTCACTTTCATGCATTGGAGAAGGAAATAGCAACCCACTCCAGTGTTCTTGCCTGGAGAATCCCAGGGACGGAGGAGCCTGGTGGGCTGCCATCTATGGGGTTGCACAGAATCGGACACGACTGAAGTGACTTAGCAGCAGCAACAGCAGCAGCAACATTAATGTGTCCCTGGTTTGTCTGTTTGTGTTGAACGAACATGAACGTGAAGTCGCTCAGTCATGTCCGACTCTTTGCGACCCCATGGACTGTAGCCTACCAGGCTCCTCTGTCCATGGGATTTTCCAGGCAATAGTACTGGAGTGGATTGCCATTTCCTTCTCCAAGGGATCTTCCCAACCCAGGGATCGAACCCAGATCTCCTGCATCGTAGATAGACGCTTTACCGTCTTGAGCCACCAGGGAAGGTCCTTAAATGTTTGTGTTGAATCAAGATAATATTGTACATATGACCACTCCTCTTCTCCTTGTTCACACACATCCATCTGTTCATTAGATAAGCATTCTTAGTAGGTATTCACCTCGCATTGTTAAAATGCCAAAAACACTATTTTAAATATTTGTTACAAATGCGAACTCTCAGAGGCTTGTTTCCTCACCTACACTCATAGAGACATGCAGAGTTTATCATCCTTGGGAAAAAATAGTGGTTCCCACTCACCCTTAAAACTGAAAGTAAACAGAAGGACTGTCTTAACTGGTGGTCAGAATAACTGGATTTCAGTCCAGAATCTTCCACTAACCAGCTGTGTGACCTTGGGCATGTCGCCTTTCTACTCTGGCCTCATCTATCCTTTTCATAAAAGGAAGATCTCAGTCAAACATGGGTGATCTTAAGCTTTTTTCCCAGTTCTACATTCTCTAACTCTCTGTGTGGCCTAGTTGCTTCAGTCGTGTCCAACTCTTTGGGACCCACCAGGCTCCATACTGGAGTGGGTTGCCATGCCCTCCTCCAGGGGATCTTCCTGACCTAGGGATAGAACCTGAGTCTCCCACATTGCAAGCAGATTCTTTACTGTCTGAGCCACCAGGGAACCAAGTTCCTGCTGACCTCTATAGGTCACCTAGAAAAGTCTCACTGGTCAAGTGCAGTTTGAGGTGATAATCAGATCAGTCGCTCAGTCGTGTCCGACTCTTTGCGACCCCATGAATCGCAGCACGCCAGGCCTCCCTGTCCATCACCAACTCCCGGAGTTCACTCAGACTCATGTCCATTGAGTCAGTGATGCCATCCAGCCATCTCATCCTCTGTCGTTTCCTTCTCCTCTTGCCCCGAATCCCTCCCAGCATCAGAGTCTTTTCCAATGAGTCAACTCTTCACATGAGGTGGCCAAAGTACTGGAGTTTCAGCTTTAGCATCAGTCCTTCCAAAGAAATCCCAGGGTTGATCTTCAGAATGGACTGGTTGGATCTCCCTGCAGTCCAAGGGACTCTCAAGAGTCTTCTCCAACATCACAGTTCAAAAGCATCAATTCTTCGGCTCTCAGCCTTCTTCACAGTCCAACTCTCACATCCATACATGACCACAGGAAAAACCATAGCTTTGACTAGACAAACCTTTGTTGGCAAAGTAATGTCTCTGCTTTTCAATATGCTATCTAGGTTGGTCATAACTTTCCTTCCAAGGAGTAAGCATCTTTTAACTTCATGGCTGCAGTCACCATCTGCAGTGATTCTGGAGCCCAGAAAAATAAATTCTGACACTGTTTCCACTGTTTCCCCATCTATTTCCCATGTAGTGATGGGACTGGATGCCATGATCTTCGTTTTCTGAATGTTGAGCTTTAAGCCAACTTTTTCACTCTCCACTTTCACCTTCATCAAGAGGCTTTTGAGTTCCTCTTCACTTTCTGCCACAAGGGTGGTGTCATCTGCATATCTGAGGTGATTGATACTTCTCCCGGTAATCTTGATTCCAGCTTGTGTTTCTTCCAGTCCAGTGTTTCTCATGATGTACTCTGCATATAAGTTAAATAATAGATGAGGCTTTATCTGACTCATCTGTGCAAACAGCACATGTGAGGGGCTGTTTCCCAAGCTAGATGGTTCATGTGTGCCTATTAGTATGCCAGCCTCTTTAAGGCAGGGATCGTATCTTTTCATCTCTGTGTTTTTCCAGCCTTCTAATGATTCCCCAAAAGGTGTACTGGATGGTTGTAGAATGAGTGAAAACAGACATTCATAAACAACTGATGACTGCACGATATCTGGCAGTAAAAGCACGAGCATTAAAGATTCACAGATAGCAAGACACAACACCAATTACCATTCAACCTGAATTTTCATGGCACTTTTTATCCCCATTTTTATTAAGCTACCCATCACTCAGTTCAGTTCAGTTCAGTCGCTCAGTCATGTCCAACTCTTTGCGACCCCATGAATCGCAGCATGCCAGGCCTCCCTGTCCATCACCAACTCCCAGGGTTCACCCAAACTCATGTGCATCGAGTCAGTGATGCCATCAGCCATCTCATCCTCTGTGGTCCCCTTCTCCTCCTGCCCCGAATCCCTCCCAGCATCAGGATCTTTTCCAATGAGTCAGCTCTTCGCTTGAGGTGGCCAAAGTACTGGCATTTCAACCTCAGCATCAGTCCTTCCAATAAACACCCAGGACTGGTCTCCTTTAGGATGGACTGGTTGAAACTCCTTGCAGTCCAAGGGACTCGCAAGAGTCTTCTCCAGCACCACAGTTCAAAAGCATCAATTCTTTGGTGCTCAGCTTTCTTCACAGTCCAACTCACATCCATACACGACCAGTGGAAAAACCATAGCCTTGACTAGACAGACCTTTGTTGGCAAAGTAATATCTCGCTTTTGAATATGCTATCTAGGTTGGTCATAACTTTTCTTCCAAGGAGTAAGCGTCTTTTACTTTCATGGCTGCAATCCCCATCTGCAGTGATTTTGGAGCCCAAAAAAATAAAGACTGACACTGTTTCCCCATCTATTTCCCATGAAGTGATGGGACCAGATGCCATGATCTTCGTTTTCTGAATGTTGAGCTTTAAGCCAACTTTTTCAGTCTCGCCTTTCCCTTTCATCAAGAGGCTTTGTAATTCCTCTTCACTTTCTGCCATAAGGGTGGTGTCATCTGCATATTTGAGGTTATTGATATTTCTCCCGGCAATCTTGATTCCAGTATGTGCTTCTTCCAGCCCAGCATTTCTCATGATGCACTCTGCATATAAGTTAAATAAGCAGGGTGACAATACCCATCACTGCAGCCATGTAATTAAAAGACACTTGCTCCTTGGAAGAAAAGCTATGACAAACCTAGGCAGTGGATTAAAAAGCAGAGACATTACTCTGTTGACAAAAGTCCATATAGTCAAAGCAGTGGTTTTTCCAGTAATGTACAGATGTGAGAGGTGGACTATAAAAAAGGCTGAGTGCCAAAGAACAGATGCTTTCACTGCAGTGTTGGAGAAGACGCTTGAGAGTTCCTTGGACAGCAAGGAGATCAAACCAATCAATCCTAAAGGAAATCTGTCCTGAATATTCATTGGAAGGACTGATGCTGAAGCTGAAACTCCCAATACTTTGGCCAACCTGATATAAAGAACTGACTCACTGGAAAAAGACCCTGATGCTGGGAAAGATTGAAGGCAGGAGGAGAAGGGGATGACAGAGGAGGAGATGGTTGGATGGCATCACCGACTCAATGGACATGACTTTGAGCAAGCTCCAGGAGATGGTGAAGGACAGGGAAGCCTGGCGTGCTGCAGTTTATGGGTTTGCAAAATCGGGACATGACTGAGCAAGTGAACAACAACTCCGCAAATTACTGCAGAGGTTAGAGTACTGACTTCAAAGTAGGTTTTTAAAACCTAATTTTATTGAGCTGATTTTATGTGCCAGGAAGTGTTCTAAGAAGAGACCCAGAACACGGGAGATAAATACAGGTTCCACATACTTTGACAATTAGTACAAACATGACTGGGCTTCCCTGGTGGCTCAGACGGTAAAGAATCCGCCTGCAACGTAGGAGACCTGGGTTCATCGCTGGGTTGGGAAGATCCCCTGAAGGAGGGCATGACAACCCACTCCAGTATTCTTGCATGGATACTCCCCATGGACAGAGGAATCTGGCTAGCTACAGTCCATGGCGTCCAGAGTCGGAAACGACTGAGCCTGAGCGACAAAGCACGCACACACAACCAGTCTCAAGTCCCAAGGGGACACCGGCTTACCGGAACTAAATGGTTCGCACTCGAATTTCCGGGGGGAAGCTTGAGTGTGTTACTACGGATCTATTGCTTTTGCCTGCCGGAGATCGATCTTAGAAAGACTGAGCACTGAGAGGCTAAGGAAAAGAGGTGAGTCAAGGACGTCTTCATAGCGGAGCTACTGAGATTCGGGAGGCCACGCTGGGCTTGTTTGGCGTCCAGACGACTCGGACAGTTCAGTCATGTTCGGCTACGCGGTGAGGCGCGCCCTGCGCAAGAGTAAGACCCTTCGCTACGGAGTTCCCATGTTGGTGAGCGCAGTGGAGAGTAGTGTGTGTTAGAGGTGGGTGGGGAGGAGGGATTCCGAAAGGGTGGGACCTCAAGATTGGCTGGGACGTGAGTGCGGTGAACCTGTAATGTATGAGGGGAGGAACCGCAACCTGCGCTAGAACTTGGCCGGCTTTTCAGTTCAGTTCACTCGCTCAGTCGTGTCCGACTCTTTGCGACCCCATGAATCGCAGCACGCCAGGCTTCCTGTCCATCGCCAACTCCCGGAGTTCGCTCAGACTCACGTCCATCGAGTCAGTGACCTCATCCAGCCATCTCATCCTCTGTCGTCCCCTTCTCCTCCTGCCTTCAATATTTCCCAGCATCAGGGTAGTTTCCTAGTCACTCCCCGCGTTGGTAGTTCGACCTCAGGTCCTTGTCTGACCTTTGCTAGTTAACCTGGATGTGCTTCTGAACCAGATCCCGAACCAGGCTTTAGCTAGAGCCTGGATGATTACTAAACTCCCATTCCCCGACCCCAACCTCCCGTCTGCCACACTACAGCTTGAAGATAACTCTGATCATCGAAACTAGTTATATTCACTTAATTTAACTACAGTTTTGGGCATCCTCAGATTTCCGTTTACTAGTTTGTGAATTGGCTTAATTCTTCCAGGGTTGTTATGAGTTTAAAAAAAAAAAAATCCTTGTGAGTTAAATGTAGCATAGTGTAGCAGCCCTGCAAAGACAGTCGCTGCATTATGCTTGGTATTTTTAAAGCACATTGCAAGTAGTTTTGGCATTTCTTTGTTTGTATCCACTCCTACATGGAGTTCTCAGAAGATCCTGTTGGTCTTGAAGATTCAAGTTAATCCTTAATACTTAACACCAACTGGAGTTGGAGTCCAGTGAAACCACACTCTTTTCTGTTTGACCTTGGCAAGGTATTTTGTTTCAACAAGCCTTGATGTCATAGTAAATGAAATAATATAAATAAAGCAGGTGAACAGTTTTTAAATAGCTTATTACTTTGATAAGAATTTGGTACAGGGGAAGTTACCAGATTTTGCATTTAACCAGGACTAAAGGAAAATAGTGATCTTAGAAAAGTAATGTTTTTTAGTTCATCTTCGATGAATGTGGATTCTTTTTAATCTTTAAAAACTCCTTTTTATCCTTTTAAAAGTTTACACAAAATCATTTATGAGACAATGCAGAATTATATTTGTGTAGCCAACAGGGACTGTGTAAAAACTATCCTCCCTGTGGATTCCCCTGCCACAAAATAGAGGTCCATTCAGAAACATGTGATTGTCAGTGCAGGTTGAAGTCACCTGCATGTCCCACTGAAAGATAGTTTAGTTTTGTTTGTTATCTTTCAAAATCATCAAAGCTAAGCTCTTAAAACCACTAGTATTAAAGTACCTTCTAGGGACTCCCTCATTTGTTTTATTTCTTAGACAAGACTACCACAGTAGACTTCTTCCTAAGTGTATTTCTCTATACTGGTCTCTGTGTCTATACTGGATCTGTGCTACACTGGACCTAGGTCTATACTGTTTCAAAATGTGGCTCCTCCGTTGACTATATGGACCTTTGTCCACAAAGTGGTCTTTCTGCTTTTTAGTACACTGTCTAGGTTTGTAATAGCTTGTCTCCCAAGGAGCAAGCATTTTTTAATTTCATGGCTGCAGTTACCATCCACAGTGATTTTTGGAGCCCAAGAAAAAGTCTGTCACTGTTTCCATTGTTTCCCCATCTATTTGCCATGAAAGGATGGGACCAGATGCCATAATCTTCATTTTTTGAACGTTGTGTCTTGAGCCAGCTTATTCGCTCTCCTTTTTCACCTTCATCAAGAGGCTCTTTAATTCTTCTTCGCTTTCTGCTATAAGGGTGGTGTCAACTGCATATCTGAGGTTATTGATATTGGAATAACCTGGATGGAAAAGTCTCATTGGAATATCTTGATTCCAGCTTGTGCTTCTTCCAGCCTGGCATTTTGCATGATATACTCTGCATATAAGTTGAATAAGCAGGGTGACAATATGCAGTCTTGACGTACTCATTTCCCAATTTGGAACCAGTCTGTTGTTCCATGTCCAGTTCTAACTGTTGCTTCTTGGTCTGCATACCGATTTCTTAGGGGGCAGGTAAGGTGGTCTGGTATTCCCATCTCTTGAAGAATTTTCCACAGTTTGTTGTGATCCACACAAAGGGTCCTAGACAAGTAACTAATTCTATAGGGGAAAATATTTAATTCAGTTCTCTAAAACCCAGCAGAACTAGAAAGAGCTCAAATGCATGGTCTTCATCATATATCAGTTGGATATTCCATATTTACTATATTACTATGCCATAATTATTATAGCATGCTCCTATACTTAAAGTTGAAATTATTTTCTCTCTTTATTGTTGTCGTTCATTTGCTCAGTCGTGTCTGACTCTTTGTGGCCCCGTGGACTGCAGCATGCCAGGCTTCCCTGTCCTTCTCTATCTCTTGGAGCTTGCTCAAATTCATGTCAGTTGAGTCGCTGATGCCATCCAACTGTCTTGTCTTCTGTCGCTCCCTTTTTCTGCCTTCAGTCTTTCCCAGCAGCAGGGTCTTTTCCAATGAGTCGGGTCTTCACATTGAGTGGCCACAGTATTGGAGATTCAGCTTCAGCATCAGTCCTTCCAATGAATATTTCAGGGTTGATTTCTTTTAGGATTGACTGGTTTGGTCTCCTTGCTGTCCAAGGGACTCTCAGGAGTCTTCTCTAGCACCACAGTTTGAAAGCATTAATTCTTTAATGCTCAGCCTTCTTTATGGTCCAACTCTCACATCCATACATGACTGCTGGAAAAACCATAGCTTTGACTAGGTGGACCTTTGTTGGCCAAGTGATTTCTTTGCTTCTTAATATGTTGTCTGGGTTTGTCATTGCTTTTCTCCCAAGGAGCAAGCGTCTAAAAATTTCATGACTGCAGTCACTGTCCGTAGTGATTTTGGAGCCCAAGAAAATAAAGTCTGTCACTGTTTCCATTTTCTCCCCATCTATTTGACATGCAGTGATGGGACCAGATGCCATTATCTCATTTTAATGTTGAACTTTAAGCCAGCTGTTTTACTCTTTTTTTTCTTTTTTTTTTTTTTAATCTCTTACATAAATGTTAGTGCTTGCTTCACAAAAATATTTATTCAACAACAAACAGAAGAGGACTTAGAGTCCCAGGTATAGGCTAACAGTACTCTCCTTCCCTTCTTCCCCAAACCACTTGGAAAAGAGAATATATTTATTGTTTCAATTTGTGCACTGCCCATTTAGTCCCCAGAATTTACCTTTCTAATCTGATCAGTCATTACTGGTTTCTGCATACTAAAATTCAGACCATTTAATGTCTGAAGATGGTTTTAGTATATTCATTGTTTGGAAACTATCATCACAATCTAATTTTAAAACATTTTCATCACCCTAAAGGAATCCAAACTCACTTGTAGCCACTTCCTGTTCTCTACTCTTCCGTCTTAGGTAACCACTAATCATCTCTTTATAGATGAATAGAATAATATAATTTGTGGTCTTTTGTGAGTGCCTTTGTTCACTTAGCATAATGTTTTGAAGGTTCATTCATCTAACATGTATCAAAGTGTCATACCCTTTTAGTGACTAGATAGTATTCCATTAGTTGGAATATTTATTGTCCATTGATAAGCATTAGTTTTTTTGTTTTTTTTTTTTTCATTTCTTGGCTATTATGAATAATGGTGCTATGAACATTCATATACAGATTTTTGTATGGATGTGTTTTCATTTCTCTTGGATAAATGCCTACTAGTAGAATTGCTGCATCATATGATAGCTCCATGTTTAACATTTTGAGGAACTGTCAAACTGTTTCTCAAAAAGTGCATCATTTTACATTTCCCCCAGCAACATATGAGGCTTCTGATTTTTCCACGTTCTTATCAACAGTTGTCATTGTCCACTCTTTAAAAATAATTAAACCCTTACAAGGAGATGTGAAGTGGTTTTGATTTGCATTTCTCTCCTGGTAGCTCAGCTGGTAAAGAATCTGCCTGCAATGCAGGAGACCCTGGTTTGATTCCTGGAGTGGGAAGATCCCCTGAAGAAGGGATAGGCTACCCTCTCCAGTATTCTTGGGCTTCTCTGGTGGCTCAGACAGTAAAGAATCCACCTGTAATGTGGGAGACCTGGGTTCTGTCCCTGATTTGGGAAGATCCCCTGGAGGAGGGCATGGCAACCCACTCCAGTATTCTTGCCTGGAGAGTCCTCATGGACAGAAGAGCCTGGCAGGCTATAATCCATGGGGTTGCAAAGAGTCAGACACAACTGAGCAACTAAGCACAGCACAATGACTAATGATGCAGGACATCCTTTCTTACAATTGATTATTGGTTATCTGTATATCTTCTTTGAGGAACTGTCTATTCAAGTTTTTTGCCCATTTTTAAGAGAATGTGTTTTTCTTTATATTGGGCAGAGGTTTCTTTAAACACCTGGATTCAATAAGTTTCCCAGTCTTTATCAAGGGGCTCTGTGTGCTAGATTGGGCATTCCTTCAGTACTCAGGCAGATTACAACTCTGCCTTAAAGTTTTACTTATTTGCTCAGAGCCTCAAAGTTAGCCATAGTTGAGTGTGTAGGCTCTTCTCAGAAATCTCCTGAACTTACACACAGCTATTGGCATGTGGACCATTCTGTTCATATGTATGTGTAACCAAAAGTAGGATCTGGCTGCTTGCAGCTCAAAAGCCAATAAAAAAGTAAAGTTAGTGGAAAGGAAAGGTTGCTTTATTTTGGATGCCAGCAACATGGGTGAACTATTTCAAGTCCTAAAAGATGATACTGTTATAGTGCTGCATTCAGTATGCCAGCAAATATGGAAAACTCAGCAATGGCCACAAGACTGGAAAAGGTCAGTTTTCATTCCAGTCCCAAAGAAAGGCAATGCCAAAGAATGTTCAAACTGTCGCACCATTTCACTCATCTCATAGGCTAGCTAAATAATGCTCAAAATTCTCTAAGTGAGGCTTCAAGAGTACGTGAACCGAGAACTAACAGGTGTTCAAGCTGGATTTAGAAAAGGCAGAGGAACCAGAGATCAAATTGCCAACATTTGTAGGATCATTGAAAAAGCAGGAGGGTTCCAGAAAAGCATTTATTTCTGCTTTATTGACTACACCAAAGCCTTTGACTGTGTGGATCACAACAAACCGTGGAAAATTCTTCAAGAGGTGGGAGTACCAGATCACCTTACCTGCCCCCTGAGAAATCTGTATGGAGGTCAAGAAGGAACAGTCAGAACCAGACATGGAACAGCAAAATGGTTCCAAATTGGAAAAGGAGTGCATCAACGTTGTATATTGTCACCCTGCTTATTTAACTTATATGCAGAGTACATTGTGCGAAATGCTGGGTTGGATGAAGCACAGGCTGGAATCAAGATTGCCATTTAGTTGGTGTGCTTTTACTTTCTCATATACTAAGTGTATAGTCTTTCCTTAGTTCATAGGTCTTTTATAAGAATTAACTGATACAATGATTGTGATCTGGTATTTAAATCATAGGATCAAGTACAGGTATAAATTAGTGATTTTGGTATTTGCTGATATGCTAAAATGTTTCCCAGTGATAGTATATACTACATTTGCTCTGAAAAGATGAATGGTAACACACAAGGAAGAATAATCTATAGGATTTTGTATGATCTGCCACCCTTAGCATTTAGATAAGTAATATATAGATATGCTGAAATCTGCCCTTCTCTTTTAATTGTTTCTCTGTTTTGTTTCAGTTGCTGATTGTTGGAGGTTCTTTTGGACTTCGTGAGTTTTCTCAAATTCGTTATGATGCTGTGAAGATTAAAGTAAGAATTCTCATTGGAGTTTGACATGTATATATATATATTTTGGTTTATGAGACATGGATACTTAAAATACTAAGCTGTCTGAATTTTATCTTGCCTTTTTTTAAAAATATATATATTTATTTATTTGGCTGCACCGAGTCTTAGTTGCAATATGTGGGATCTATTTCCCTGAGCAGGGATTGAACCCAGGGCCCCTGCATTGGGAGTGTGGAGTCTTGGCCACTGGACCACCAGAGATGTCCTTATCTTGCTTTTTAAGTCTGATGAATGATCTTTGGGCTCTTTATAAAATATTTCTTTAAAAATTATATATATATATTTTTAAAATTTTTGTGTATTAATTTTGATTGTGCTGTGCAAGGACTTTGACTGGCTGCAGTGAGCAGGCCTGCTCTCAGTTGTGGTGCACGGCTTCTGTTGTTGAGGAGCACAGGTTGTGGAGCACGTGTGGCACATGGCCTTGGTTGCTGCACAGCATGTGGAGTCTTCCTGGACCACCAGGAAGATTCCTGTGTCCTCTGCTTTGATAGGCAGATTCTTAACCACTGGACCACCAGAGAAATCCTATACAATTTTTAAAGATTACTTTCCATTTAGAGTTATTACAGAATATTAGCTATATTCCCCATGATGTGCAATATATCCTTGAGCCTATCGTACACCCAGTAGTTCATACTTTGCACCACTTTACCCCTGTATTGCCTGTCCCTCCCCCCACTGGTAACCACTAGTTCGTTTCCTGTATTTGTGAGTCTGCATCTCTTTCGTTGAGCTTTCCTGGTGGCTCAGATGGTTAAGCATCTGCCTGCAATGCAGGAGACCCAGGTTCAATCCCTGGGTCGGGAAGATCCCCTGGAGAAGGGAATGGCAACCCACTCCAGTACTCTTGCCTGAAAAATTCCATGCACAGAGGAGCCTGGTGGGCTACAGTCCACGGGGTCGCAAAGAGTTGGACACAACTGAGCAACTTCACTTTCTTTCACTTTTCCTTTTTGTTATATTTACTAGTTTGTGGTATTTTTTTAGATTCCACGAATGCATGGTATTTGTATGAATATGTGGAGAAAGAGACGTAGATAATGGATTTATAGGGGTCTTTTTTATAGTTTGCTTTTATTGTAGGACTAGTTTGTTCGTTGTAGTTGTGAGTCTGCTTCTTTTTTGTTACATTTACTAGTTTGTGTAATTGCTACCAAATTCAGGTCTGTTGTTACAGAAAAATTCCGGTTAATTCATTCAAAAGTATGTAGCTTTTGTTTGTGGCACACATCTGATACTTGTTTTTTTCCCAAGTACAGTTAACTCTGGAACAACAGAGGTTTAGACTGTGCTGCTCCACTGGTGCCATGGACTTTTTTTCAATAAATACTACAGTACTTTACAATTTGCAGCTGGCTGAATCCATGCATGTGGAACCCACAGATATGGCGGGCCAAGTGTATATTTATTGAGGAAAATCCTTATATAAGTGGACTCTCAAAGAACAAACTTGTGTTGTTCAAGAGTCAGCTGTATTTTATTAGCAGACCTCAGTAATGTTGGTGGGAAAGTAGAGTATTGAAAGCTTATTCAGTTTTTTCAGTCAATCTTATGGTTTAAGAGAAATACCGACTCTAGCTAGTGTTAAAGACAGTAAGTATTAGAATAAATATTAAATTAAAAAGGAATATATGGTTTCTGTGAGGGAATAGACCAGTTATCAACTGAGTTTTAAAGTTTCTGTTAGCATCCCAATTATTTTATTAAGGACTTTTTGCCCTTTATAGTAATCTGACTTTTGGAAATGGGATGTCATATACATATTTGAAAAATAATTGCATATTTGTCATGAGTTTATCGTGTCTTAGATCCTACAGATAAAGAGTCAAGAAACTGGTTCTTATAAAGCTTATAGCATAATCAAGGCTGTGCTATGCTATACTTAGTCACCCAGTCATGTCCGACTCTTTGCGACCCCATGGACTGCAGCCCACCAGGCTCCTCTGTCCGTAGGGATTCTCTCAGCAAGAATACTGGATGGGTAGGCTATCCTTTCTCTAGGGGAATTTTTGACCCAGGGATCAAACTGGGGTCTTCTGCATTGCAGGTGGATTCTTTACCAGCTGAGCTACCCAGAAAGCCCCATAATCAAGGTTGGGAGACTTCTAATATAAAAACGTATCCAAACATACAATATAACAATGCCTAGTGAAATGCTAGATTAGAATTTTGCATAATACATTGCTAGAACTTCAAGAAGAAATATATAGTTTAGATTTGGGAAAGGGATACCAGAGGTCTACTAGAGGTATCAACCTTTGAATTAAGGCTTTAAGAATGATAAGAATTAAATGATAGCTAAATGATGAAAATGATTAGTATTATATAACATAGAGGGACTATTGGGCATATGGTCAGATTTTCAGTTTAGAACTCTCTGGCAAGAGTACAGGATGGATAGAGATTAGGGGAGCAAGATAGGAGGGAAAAGAGTGTTTTAGCTGGAGATAGAGAGACCTGTTAAGATACTTTGGCAGTAATATAGATGAACAATACTGGAATCTGAAGTAAAACATTGGCAATGACAATAGAAATGAATGGATTCTAAAAGAATTTGTAGCAGCAAGCTGATAGGGATATATGCAATATTAAAATCTAAATAAATATGGGATGACTTAAGGCTTTGGTTTTAAGGACTAGGTAAATTTTCACAGGAAGGGAGAATGAGGGAGATTGCAGTAACAGAAGAGGTCCAGAGGATGGGGTCAGAGTAAAGAGAACAAAGTTGAGAGAAATGAGGTTGATTGAAGTTGAGAGGATGAGATTGGTTGAGGTCTGTGGAAGGAGGCTGAGAGGACAAAGTTTAGCTGAGCAGGATCAGAGGACAAGACCTACTGAGACTGAGAGGTCCAGGTTGGTTGATACTCAGAAGTCAGACTCTGGTGAAGTCAAGACTCAGTGTTCAGGTAAGGTTGAGTTCAAACAAGGTTGAGAGGGTAAGGTGGATTAACTTTGAGAGGAATTGAGAAGATTGGTTGAGGTTGACAGGAATTACAAGGGTTGAGAGGCTGAGATTAAGGGAGAGTCAAGAGGGAAAATTCTGAAAGAGATGGGAATACCAGACCACCTTACCTGCCTCCTGAAAAACCTGTGTGCAGCTCAGGAAACATCAGTTAGAACTGACATGAAACAATGGGCTGGTTCAGAATTAGGAAAGGAGTACATCAAAACTGTATGTTGTCACCCTGCTTATTTAACTTAAATGCAGAGTATATCATGTGAAATCCTAGGCTGGATTCCAGCTTGTGCTGGAATCAAGATTGCCAGGAGAAATATCGATAACCTCAGATATGCAGGTGATACCACCCTGATAGCAGAAAGTGAAGAGGAACTAAAGACCTTGGTGAAGGTGAAAGAGCAAAGTGAAAAACCTGGTTTAAAACTCAACCTTCAAAAAACTAAGATCATGGCATCTGGTCCTGTCACTTCATGGCAAATAGATGGGGAAAAAATGGAAGCAGTGGCAGATTTTATTTTCTTGGACTCCAAAATCTCTGCAGATGGTGACTGCAGCAATGAAATTAAAAGATGCTTGCTCCTTGGAAGAAAAACTGACAAACCTGGATAGCATATTAAAAAGTAGAGACATTACTTTGCCAACAAAGGTCCATATAGTCAAAGCTGTGGTTCATCCAGTAGTCATGTACAGAGTGAGAGTTGGATCATAAAAAAGGCTGAGCTGTTAAGAATAAAGAATAGATGCTTTTGAACTGTGGTACTGGGGAAGACTCTTGAGAGTCCCTTGGACAGCAAGGAGATCAAACCAGTCAGTCATAAAGGAAATTAACTTTGAATATTCACAGAAGGACTGATGCCGAAAATGAAGCTCCAGTAGTTTGGCCACCTTATACAAAGAGCTGACTCATTGGAAAAGACCCTGATGGTGGGAAAGATTGAGGGCAGGAGGAGAAAGTGGCAACAGTGGATGAGGTGGTTGGATGGCATCACTGAATCAGTGGACATCAGTTTGAGCAAACTCCAGGAGATAGTGAAGGACAAGGAAACCTGGCGTGCTGTAGTCCATGGGGCTGCAAAGAGTCAGACATGACTTGGTGACTGAACAACAGCAACTGGAGGCAGAGGGCCAAGCTTCAAAGCCAAGTTGTGCTTCTTTGACAAGTCATTCAAACTCCCTGTGTTCCGTTATCCTTGCTTTGATCAAATAATAATACTTACGTCATACACTTTTTTGTGGGTTATAGGAAATAATAAATGTCAAAATATGTGGCATATAGCAGGTGCTTGGTAAATTTTTGGCTGCTATTAGTTGTAGTAGTGGTCACAGTACTACTGAGATATTAGCTGTCATACAATTTGGTAGATTGTGGAGATTTTCCCACAATTTTGTAATCTTCCATGCCATCTGAGTCATGCTTATATTAACTTTCTAAATTGCAAATGGAATCTAACAGACTTAAGTAACTTATGGCTGCTTTTATTTTTCTACAGATTGATCCTGAGTTAGAAAAAAGCTAAAAATGAATAAAGTGTCATTGGAATCAGAATACGAGGTATAGTATGCTAATGTAGCAACATTCCTAGTCTGTGAATGGTTCTATCTACCTTAAGGTAAATTCAAATTATTACCAGTACAGAAAAAAAATTACCTTAAATATACATTATTGGAACATCTATGTGGTTGTTTGAGAAGACAGTAAACGAGGATCTGTTTTTCATATACTATGAGTAAATTCTGAATGGATCAAGAAATTAAAAATAAAAAAACCCAAAAGGCTAAAAGTACTAGGAGTAAAAAATGAAATTTCTTTTTGTGTTCTTGAGTCAGAAAAGCCTATTTAAATGTGATGAGAAATAGAGATGCTTTAAAAGTAAATATTCAAAGATACCACCTAAAAAAAATTTGTGTAATATAAAGTCAGTAGTTAGATGAGAAATCCTAAAAATATTGTTTATCCTTATCATGATGAATTGATTAAATACAAAGAGCAAATTAGTATGCAGTTTCAACAGCTCAGTTGGCAGTGGAAACATGAGCAAAACATGTAATGAGTTCAGAGACAAGGAAATAAATAGCATTTTTAAAACATGTAAAGAGATGTTCAACTTATAATAGAAATGTTAATTCACATTATAATGAAGTGTCATTTTTCCAGCTATCTGATTAACAAAATCAAGGAGTTAATAGCATGTTTAATCATAGGATGTTGGGAAGGAGGACATTCTCCATCTCTTATCATATTTTCCCTTTTGTTTTTATGTGTGGTCCTTTTTTATTGAAATGTAGGCATTGTGAATAGTAAATATTGAAGAGACTTGTGAAGAGTGGTTGATTCTCATTTTAGCAGTTCAGTTATTGGCTGGTCATTTGGAGCTTGATTTTACACTCTAAGGGAGGATCTGTGGAAAGGCTTTGAGGTTTCCTAAAGCCCCTGAACTTTGTGGGACTCCTCTGAATTGTTTTCCGGAGAGGATCTTATCAGAGCTAAAGACTGGACCACTGTGTTGTTTGCTATTTTTGTTTTAGTTTAGTTTGAAACTTTGCGTAAAGTAATTCAGTCAGCCTTGCATCCCATCTAACAGTTATACTTAAATTCTTTAGAGCACTTAATGTCTTACGTTATCTGAGTGAAGGCCATTGTTCTCTCTTAAAACCTTTTTTTAACTTGGGAGCATTTCATAACTATACTTGAAGATAATTTACTCTGTTCTTGAATTAGTAGAAATTTGTTCACCTTTGTAGATTTAAACTCTTGGTAAAGCTCTAAGAGAAATTTAGAGAATCATTATTCACTATTTCCCCATTATTTTCTCTTAAGCAGTATATGAGCTATGAAGGGTTTGTCTGGAAGTAGATGTTCCTTATAGTTCTTTTAGAAGCCATAGAATATGAGAGCTGAAGAAATCATGCAGACCATTTGGTCTTGTCTTTTCATTATTACTTATGAGAAAATTAGTGCCCAGATAACTCAAATCACTCGCACAGGGTTATACAGCTTATTGGTAAAAGAGTAATGCTTAATATCCAAGTGTCAAGGTCAGTTTATATCATTTCCTCTGTCAATGAGTGTAAGGTGTCCTGTGTTCTCTGTGTTTCTTTTTCTATCTCGTTCAGTTAATTATTCCAGAATAACCAAAGCACATATATGAAAGTTACTGTCCGAGTGATGTGAGAGGATAAAGAAATGTTTATGTTCTTCCCTTTTTCCTATTTTCATTCCTGTGCTTCAGAGGTACAGCTAACTAAAGATACAGTGATCCAAACTCTACATGAAATTAGTTTTTATTGCCCCAAAAGGGCTTTGCTCACAGCCTCTATAGGGAATTGCTTTTCATTCTTTAGGCCAGGCTCATTTCTCAGGTGCGGAAACAAATCATTGTGCTATCTCTTCCTTCTAGCAGACTCTATACAGTCTCCACCTTTGGTCTCTTCCTTTCATTTACTGCCAGCACCTCTGCTAATCATTACTCTGCTGGATCAGTGTTGAGGTGGAATTTCGTTTTCTCAGCTTCTTCTCTTTGTGCTCTCAGAAATAAAAAATATAAATTATTCAAGAAATACAAGTCAGAATGACTTGGAACAAAGAGGAACCACCTCACATAGATCAGAATGGCGATCATTTAAAAAAATCTACAGATAAATGCTGAATCCGGTTTAGAGAAAAAATAACCCTCCCGCACTATTGGTGGGATTGTAAATTGGTGCAGCTACTATGGAAAACAATATGGAGGTTCCTCAAAAAACTAAAAATAGAGTTGCCATATGATCCAGCAATCCCACTCCTGAACATATATCTGGAGAAAACTATAACTCAGAAAAATATATGTACCCCTATGTTCATAGTTGCACTATTCACAATAGGCAAGACATGGAAATAACTTAAATGACTATTGACAAATGAATGGGTAAAGACAATGTGGTACATATGTACAATGAAAATAAAAAAAGAATGACACCATTTGCTGCAGCATGGATGGATCTAGAGATCATCATACTACGGGAAATAAGTCAGAAAGAGAAAGACACATGCCATATGATATCACTTATATGTGGAATCTAACATATGACACAAATGAACATATCGACAAAACAGAAACAGACTCTGATATAGAGGACAGACTTTTGGCTTGTCAAGGTGGGACAGGTGGGGGAGGGAAGGATTGAGAGTTTGAGATTAGCAGATACAAAGTATTATATACAGAATGTGTAAACAACAAGATCCTACTGTATGCATAGCACAGGAATGTATATTCCATATTCTGTGGTAATCCATAATCCATCGTGGAAAAGAATATGAAAAAGAATGTATATGTGTGTATGTATACATATATATGTAGAACTGCAGAACTTTTGCCATAGCAAAAATTAACACAGTATTGTAAACCAACTGTAATTCAACAAAATAAATTTTCTAAAAAACATATAGACTCTGTTCCTTTTTTAATAGTTTTATTCTGACGAAGGGAAAGATAGGCAGTAATGTCAATAGCAAGAAAAATTCCAGATCCTATAAAGAAATATAATATTTCTTTAATTATTAAGCTTGACATGCAGTTGATTTGTTTACTAGAATTATAAGTGGGGGCCTACTGAATTCTTTCCACTCATTTATTCAGTTAGGTCCTAGCCAAACTCACAGGGCTCCTATACTAATATTTATGCTCTAATTTTTGTGGCTCTGTAGAAAATAAAGGATTCCACCTTTGATGACTGGAAAAATATTCGAGGACCCAGGCCTTGGGAAGATCCTGATCTCCTCCAAGGACAAAATCCAGAAATCCTTAAGACTAATAAGACAACTTGACCATGTTGATTCTGTTTTTACTTTTTAAATTTTAAATAAAAATGTTATCAACTGGAATTCCAACCATATACTCCTATCCAATGGAGAGAAAATTCCAGACCTGCAGAAGCCTAGATATGAGTAATTTGATGACAAGTACTCTTGATAAAAAGTCAAGTACAGGTTTGTATAAGGCCCAACTCTTCCATTTGCAAATGAAAGTAACAATGTTGACCATATATATATTTTTACTGCTCAATAAACATGTGAATACTGCTACTTAAAGAGTGTCCTTTATTCTACTCCCAACGTGCATGCATGCTAAGTCGCTTCAGTCATGTCTTACTCTTTGCAAGCCTATAGACCATAGCCCACCAGGGTCCTCTGCCCATGGGATCCTCCAGGCAAGAATACTGGAGTGGGTTGCCATGCCCTCCTCCAGAAGATCTTCCCAACTCAGGGATTGAACCCACATCTCTTATTTCTCTGCATTGGCAGGCAGGTTGTTTACCACTAGTGCCATCTGGGAAGACTAGCCCCCCATATTTCTTTTCCACCAGCAAGTAGGATTCCTACTTGACAATAGTTGATCTAGATCCAAATTTTAACAGTAATGTCAAGCAGAATTTTATATCAGACCTGTGTGGAAAATGATCAGTCTGGTGAGATTCTTGGTTTTTATTTTAATACCTCACATGACATGCTTATCAGTCTCCAAGGCATCACCTGATGATTGTACTGATACCATTAAAATGTGTTAAGAAACATATGTTGTCCCAAGTTAAAGGAAAAATAATGAGGTCTTAACTTCCAGCCTAATATACAAAAAAAAAAAAAAAAAATTGAAAAACTGAAAATTGATTTTCTTTGATCCATGAGCATGGAGGTACAGGATAAAACCATCATCTGAAAACTTGAGATACAGACAAATATAGAGAATCTCCTCCAGTTTTCCTGGAGGAGAAACCACCTGGAAACCCCTGCTGGGCCCAGCATCAGATAAAAATACCTAAAGGGAAATGGACTAATTACTAGAGACTGAGCATGGACTAACCTGAAAGTTAAAAACTGGAGATCAGGACAGGAACAAACTGACTTCCAGAAGCCCCATCAGCTTCTCACAGTGAATGTTGGAAAAAAATCTTGTTCTTCTAACAAGGGGAGGGAAAGTAACCATTTTGAAATATGCCCCCCAAATTCTCTTAACAAAATCCTGGTCTCAAAGGAAACTAACTCTTTTGGTAGAGCCTAATTACACTGGATTTTACCAGAGCATAACCAACTGGTGTAAGGGAAATACCCAACTCTAGTCCCTACCAGCCTTTTTTTCTCACCTAAATGGGGGGAGGGGAGCAGGGAGTAAGACTGTTGTGAAGGTTACATACCAGTATCCCATGATTGGTAATAAACTAAGACCTAATCAAAAGACTAGACTGTTGACATTATTTTCCACATCACCAGAGGCCTACTCAGTGGACTTTGTTTTACCCAGTCCAACTGGATATCATGACCAACTTTAAACAGCAACAACAAAAACTACACAGCATACTAAATGACAAAAGGCACAGTTCTAAGAGACAAACCAAGCATGAGATTCAGATACATATATGGCAAGGACTGGAGAATTTAAAATGACTATGGTTAGTATGTTTATAGAGCGCTAATGAAAAAAGTATACAACATGCAGTTGGATAATAAGCAGAGAGATAGACGTTCTAGGAAATCAAAAGGAAATTCTAGAAATCAAAAATGCTATTAACAAATGAAGAATGCTTAGATGGAGTCATCAATAGAGTAGACGGGATTGAGGAGGGAAGGAGTAAAAAGGAGGGTTAGGATACATATACCACATTAACACTAATTAGAACAAAGATGAAGTAGCTATTTAATTCAAGCAAGTAGACTTTAAAGCAAGGAATATTATCAGGGATAGAATCAGGGAGCACTGTTGCTGCTGCTGCTAAGTCGCTTCAGTCGTGTCTGACTCTGCGACCCCATAGACAGCAGCCCACCAGGCTCCCCCGTCCCTGGGATTCTCCAGGCAAGAACACTGGAGTGGGTTGCCATTTCCTTCTACAATGCATGAAAGTGAAAAGTGAAGGTGAAGTCAGGGAGCACTACATAGTAATAAATGAGTTGGTTCTCCAAAAAGACGAACAATATTTAATGTGTTTGTACCTAATGACAGAGCAACAAAGTACATGGAGGAAAAACTGACAGAATTGCAAAGAGTAATAGATGAATTCCACTATTACTGTTGGAGACTTCAACTGCCTTGTGTCAGAAATGGACACGTCCAGCAGTCAGGAAATCAGTAAGAACCTGCATAAGCTTAACAGTACCATCAGTCAACTGGTCTAATTGAAATCTCTAGAATACTTCCAACAACAGTGGAATACACTCTTCCCAAACTCACACATGACATTTATCAAGACAATATTCTTGGTCATAAACCACATGTTAAAAAATTTAAAGGAAATTATACGAAGCATGCTCTTAAACCACAGTGAAATTAAATTAGAAATCAGTAACAGAAAGCTACTTGGAAAATCACCAAATACTTGGAGATGAATTAATGCACTTCTGAGAGAGTCAATTCCTAGGTAGGCTGATAAGAAGTCCAGGGTTCCCAAGGAGGAGAAAGCAGTCCAGAGCCCTCGAGAAGGAAAGGGGGATCTGGGGCTCTCAAAGAGAAAAAGACATTCTTTTCTATGTTGCTTTGTCTTAGTCAATATAACAGTGTATCCTGAGGACATGTTTCTCCTTAACAAGAACCTTCTGACTAATCCTGTCATTTTAAAGTATATATTATGGGAGTGGGTCTGGTAAGATTTCTATTGTTCATTCTAATCTTGTTAATGTAAGATGTATGTTGTGGGAGTGGGTCTGAAAAAAATATATAAGGCCTTGATAAGACTAGCTAGGGGGGCATTCTGTGTCCCCCTTCTGATGTCTATGTCAGAAGATTTTTCTGTCCCTTTTCTTACTTTAATAAAACTGCTACACAAAAGTTCTTGAGTGATCAAGCCTGGTCCCTGGACCCAAAGCTAAATCTTCAGAGATCAAGAAACCGACATCGTTCACCATGAGCTATCACTTCTAAATAACACATGTCACAGAAGTCTAAAGAGAGACTTAAAATATTTTGAAGTAAATGAAGCTGAAATACAACTTAACCAAAATTAGTTAGGTATAGCAAAAGCAGAGTTTTGAGAGGAATTAGTATCATTGAATGTGTGTATTAAAAAATCTATTAATCTAATGAAAAAGAAGAGCAAATTAAATTCAAAGCAAGAAGAAGAAGAGAAATAATAAATTAGAGCAGAAATCTATTGAGAAAATCAACAAAACCAATAGCTGGTTCTTTAGAAAGATCAATACAATTGATAAACCTCTAGCCAAAGAGAAAAAAAGAGAAGACACAAATTACTAATACTAGAAATGAAAAAAGAGGCCATCAGTATTGGCCCTATAGATATTAAAGAATAATAAAGGAATATTATGAACAACTTTATGCCCCCAAATTTGATAATCTAGATGAATCAATTACATTTCCTTTCAATTCCTTGACATTTCATTTCCTTGAAAGACACAGTCTGCTAAAACACAAGAAGAAATAGGTATTCTGAATAAGGCCATATCTTTTAAAGAAATTGAATCAATCATTAATGTTCTAACACAGAAGACACCAAACACAGATGCGTTCAGTGGTAAATGCTACCAAATATTTAAGGGAGAACTAATACCAGTTCTCTGCAACTTCTAGGAAACAGAAGCAGAGGAAATTCTTCCTAACTCATTCTTTGAGGTCTACATGATCGTAATACCAAAGGCAAAGAAAGACACAACAGAAAGAAAAACCATAGACCAACATCCCTCATGAAGATAGATGCAAAAGTCCTCAAGAAAATATTAGGAAGAGAAATCCAATAATGTATAAAAACAATTATATACCACAACCAAGTGCGATTTATCCTAGGTATATCTGGTATACAAGGCTCTATACAAGCCTCAACTTTGCTCATTATTAGAGAAATACAAATCAAAATTGCAATGAGATATCACTTCACACCAGTCAGAATGGCCATCATCAAAAAGTCTACAAACAATAAATTCTGGAGAGGGTGTGGAGAAAAGGGAACCCTCTTGCACTGTTGATGGGAATGTAAATTGATACAGCCACTATTGAAGACAGTATGGAGATTCCATAAAAAACTAGGAATGAAACTACTAAGTGACCTAACAATCCCACTACTGGGCATATACCCTGCAAAAATCATAATTGAAAAAGCCATATGCACCCCAGTGTTCACTGCAGCACTACTTACAACAGCTAGGATGTGGAAGCAACCTAGATGTCCTTCAAGAGATGAATGGGAAAAGAAGCTATGATACATACATACAATGGAATATTACTCAGCCATAAAAAGAAATGCTTTTGAGTCAGTGCTAATGAAGTGGATGAAACTAGAACCTATTATACAAAGTGAAGTAAGTCAGAAACAGAAAAACAAATATCATATATTAATGCATATATGTGGAATCTAAAAAGATGATACTGATCAACCTGATTGCAGGGCAGCAGTGGAGAAACATACATACAGAACAGACTTGTGGACATGCGGGGTGGGACAAATGGAGAGAATAGCATGGAAACATATACACTAACATATATAAAATAGAGAGCCAGTGGGAATTTGCTGTATGACTCAGGGCTCTCTGACAACCTAGAAGGGTGGGATGGGGTGAGAGGTGGGAGAGAGACTCAAGAGGGAGGGGACATATGTATACCTATGGCTGATCCATGTTGATGGATGGCAGAAATAAACTCAAAACTGTAATTATCCTTCAATTAAAAATAAAAAAAGTCACAGCATAGGTAGTATTTTAATAGCATTGCTCAGCAGTCTGTTAATAGCAATGAAGCTTATGTTCCTTTGTTGTTTTTTTCCTGTGTAATATGTATTTTATATTAATATGTATTTTATATTAAAATTGGTGGTTGAAATAAAAGTTTAGAAGGACATTTTTTTAATGAAAAGATTAAATAATCTTGTCTCCTCTGTAGACAGTAAAGTTCAGTGGGAAAGAGTGCAAAAGGATAGACCTAAATTGGAATCTTGGCTCTCTCAGTTTGTCAGATTACAAACTATGTAATCTTATACAAATTATATAACCCCCTTGAGACTCCATTGCTTTGTCTGTGAATTGAAGTTTTGTTGTTTTTGTCAGTTAACCTAAGTGAAATATGTTTGGAACTCAGGCAAGGAAACATCAGTGATAAAAAGAGTGGCTACTACTATTGACTAGGAGATTAAAAAAATAGTCTGTTTACAGATGACGGATATTCTGTCCTAAATTACTGCTTCCAGTAATTCTCTTTTTAAAAAATTTCTGCAGTTTGTTTTCTGCCTTTTGACCCTTAAGTAGTATTTAACTGGCTGGAAGCATCACCAAATGATAGAAGGCAAATGGACAAAAGTTTTCTGAAATGGGATTTTCTATTTCCTCTAGATTGGGAGAGTGGAGACGAGACTTTGAGGACAAAAAAGTGCTGAGAGGCATAACTGGTCTGTGGTATTTCCAACAGAAATCATCCTGGTGTGGGAAAGCCTTGGAGTCACTGCCTATTACCAGTGGAGGATGTGCTAAGACCACACAACACTGAATTTGGGGGTTCACCTCTTAATTAAGGGTGCTTTCTAGATGGCACTAATGGCAAAGAAGTCACCTACCAATGCAGGAAACAGAGACATGGGTTCGATCCCTAGGTCGGAAAGATCCACTGGAAGAGAGCATGGCAAAACCCACTGCAGTATTCTTGACTGGAAGATGCCGTGAACAGAAGAGCCTGACCATAGAATCACAGAATCAGACATGACTAAAGAGACTTAGCACAGCACACACACTCTTAAGTAAAGTTCAGCTCTGGTGCAGGATGCACTCTCTACAGGGCCCCTAGTCTTCAGTTCTGGTTTGTTCTCTCTGCATTCTCCCTTTACATACTGTGAGACCAGGAGATACCAGATTGGGTGAAATTGCCTTGGCTACTTTAGCTACTACATCCTCCTTGTGCAGAGCTAATGCCTGCAGCCCAAGAGAGCCACATAAATTCTGGACTCCACAAAGAAGAGATCACAGAAACTATAGAGGACAACAGCTTCCACATTTGGTGCTTCTAGGAGCTGCCCACCACCTCTTTCTGAACTAGACTTCACTCTCTCTCTTCATCTATATCCTTTTGCCTTCACACTTTGTGCTCACCTTTCTCCTATCCTTTCTCATCTCTTTTTTTCCTTGCCACTCAGGCCTCTTCCCATTAAAAAAAAAAATCATCAAGTAAGCCTTAATGAAGCTGAAACTCCAATCCTTTGGCCACCTGATGTGAAGAGCTGACTCATTTGAAAAGACCCTGATGCTGGGAAAGATTGAGGGCAGGAGGAGAAGGAGACAACAGAGGATGAGATGGTTGGATGGCATCACCGACTCAATGGACATGTGTTTGGGTAAACTCTGGGAGTTGGTGATGGACGGGAGGCCTGGTATGCTACGGTTCATGGGGTTGCAAAGAGTTGGACACGACTGAGCAACTGAACTGAACTGTGTCATTAAACACTGAGAAAAGACGCTCGAATTGGAGAAATTCCAGCACTTCACCAGCAGAGGTTCAGCAGTGAGGTTCATTAAGGCTTATATGCTGATTTTTTTTTTTTTTTCTTCTTAATGGAAGGAGGCCTGAGTGAGCAGAATAATTATATTGGAGTGTGACACTTCCAAACACACAGAAAAGAGTCTTGACAAAATCCTTGTACAGCTGTTTACTCTTAACCAATCTTTTGGATTTTACAACTCTGAGAAGGCTCCAAGGGCAGCTTTTGCTCCCTTTCTGCTGCCTCCCCCATCCTTCCCCATCAAAGAAGGGCAAGAAGCTACCACAGTTGTCACACTTTTCCCCCTTTTCCTTTCCTTTGCTGTTAATTGCTTTTTACCATGAGCTTTCTCTGAAGTTCTAGAATGTGAAGGCCAGAGAGGCCTTTACAGATAGCCAAACAATACCATCCCACAGTCTTCAGCCACTGTTTCTGATGTAGCTCCAGAAAATATTATCTCCTATCATATACTAGAAGAAAAAAAAATTCCAGCTCTAAATCAATTTGCACAGCTAATAACTTTAGCTTTTCTGACAACTGATACAGGGCCCACATTTACTAAAATGTCAGCTTCCCTGGTGGCTCAGTGGTAAAAAGAATCCACCTACGATGCAGGAGACAGGGGACGTGAATTCAATTCCTGTGTCAGGAATATCCCCTGAAGGAGAGCATGGCAACCCACTCCAGTATTCTTGCTAGGAAAATTCCAGGTACAGAGGAGTCTGGCAGGATACAGTCCATGTGGTCGCAAAAGTCGGACACGACTGAGGCAACTGAGCAAGCAGGCACGCAGAGAGTTAGAAAATGTGAAGCTAAGAAGCTTAAGACCACCCATCTTTGACTAAGATCCTCGTTTTACAAAAAGGATAGATGAGGCCAGAGTAGAAAGGCAACATGCCCAAGGTCACACAGCTGGTTAGTGGGAGATTCTGGACTGAAATCCAGTTACCCTTCCAGTTAAAGACAGTTCTTCTGTTTACTTTCAGTTTAAAGGGTGAATGGGAACCATTAGTTTTTCCTAAGGGTGATAAACTCTGCATGTGTCTATTTATGAATGTAGATGAGGAAACAAGCCTTTGAGAGCTGGTTCAGTGTTTTTGACATTTGTAACAATGCGAGGTGAATATGTGCTTAGAATGCTTATCAAATGAATAGATGGATGTGTGTGAACAAGGAGAAGGGGAGCGGCCCTATGTACAGTATTATCTATGACTCAACAAAAACAGACAAGCCAGGGACACATTAATGTTAGGAAGTGTGTTTGTCCCCTGAGTACAAAGCCTGGGTGAGGGAGAGCATATCTGTGGGTAAGTGACATCTGTAAGCACCAGGTGTGCGGGGAATCCAGTCTATGATCCCAGGATTAGCCTTACCCTCTTGGGGCTTCATTTCATTATCTTCCTGAACATTAAATGACTACTAAATTAGATCTCTAAGGATTATCTCAGATCTATCTATGTCATATCACAGACCTCAAAGAGGGAATGGATTTCATTTTACTGACATGTCTCGTGGTCTTGTGACACTGTACCCTTTTATGTGTGTATGTGGAGGGGCGGGGGGAGTCTTTTGCTGAAAATTGTATTGTGTAGAAAAGGAGCATTCCTACCTCTTAACATCCAATGCATCTGGCTCCACTCCCAAATCCCAAGGCTCATTTCTCCCTCCTCTGTTCATGAGAAATGAGAACTTGGAAAAAAGCTGGAGGTTTCAATTTTGAACTGCTTGTAGCTGATGAAACAATCTTGAAATAACCTGTGGGCTGTTTAAATTTTTAGCACCTACCTGGCCATTTATTTCATTTCATATCCCAATCCATACCTAGTGAAATCAAAGTCCTGTGACTATTTATTCTCTGAACTGTCATGAAAAGTGGCCCCCTCCCCCAGATGGAGCTGATTTCTTTGATTACATTTCACACTGCCATTCTGAGGCCACCTGCCACTACTCAGGACTAGATCTGCACCAAAGCTTCTGTGCTGCTGCGTCTGGGAGACAATGAGGCACAGGGGAGGGGAGTGGGAAAAGAATACCAGTGGAGAACAGTTCATCTCTTTTGGAAACTAGTTTCTGGCACTTGACAAGTCAGTGAAGGAGAGTAACTGACTAAAGGTTTGCTGGGCAAATTCTGCTACCTGCCTCCAACATCTGAGAGAGCAGACTTAGCTGCTCTAGCTGGGTCTGTAATCCCTAGCACAAGGAGCTATAATACCATGACTGGAGGGCATCCTTGGTGCTGAGTTAAATTACAATTTGTTTCCCGAGAAATGAGAATTAACCTGAGCTTAATTCCTATCTGTAGAAAATAAAAATCAGATTAATTAAAAGGTTATACTCCCTGACTCCCCATGACTTTCACTGACATTCTTGTAGGGAATGGGCTCGTTTAAGTTCCTCTTGATCTCATCAACTAATGGATTGTTGTGTAGTCGCTCAGTCGTGTCCTATTCCTTGCGACCCCATGGACTGTAGTCCACCAGGCTCCTCTGTCTATGGGATTCTCCAGGCAAAAATATTGGAGTGGGTTGCCATTTCCTTCTCCAGGGGGTCTTCCCAATCCAGGGATCAAACCCATCTCCTGCGTTGATAGGTGGATTCTTTACCACTGAGCCACCAGGGACACCCACAACTAATGGACGTGAGATTTAAATTCAGGTTCCAGCCCTTCTGCTCAGCTTGGTTCTGTGGTGCATTGCAGGGCACAGAATCACACCCAGTGCTGGGGACCAGCCTCCTGATAGGCACAAGGTTACAGCGGGAATGTAAGTTCTGTGAAGAAAAAGGGGCTAGCAATGGAAACATTCTGTCTGATGCTGGTCAGGATGAGGTGGACTGAAATAGTCCCAGCTTTGGGAACTTCGTAAAGCAATCACTGATCAGTTTGTTTTTTTTTTTTTTAATTTATTTATTTTAGTTGGATGCTAATTACTTTACAATATTGTAGTGGTTTTGCCATACATTGATATGAATCAGCTATGGGTTTACATGTGTTTCCCATCCTGAAACCCCCTCCCACCTCCCTCCCTATCCCATCCCTCTGGGTCATCCCAGTGCACCAGCCCCGAGCACCCTGTCTCATGCACTGAACCTGGACTGGCGATGTGTTTCATATATGATAATACACATGTTTCAATGCTATTCTCTCAGATCATCCCTCTCTCACCTCCCACAGAGTCCAAAAGACTGTTCTGTACCTCTGTGTCTCTTTTGCTCTCTCAAAGGTTATCATTACCATCTTTCTAAATTCCATATATATGTGTTAGTATACTGTATTGCTGTTTTTCTTTCTGACTTACTTCACTCTATGCTGCTGCTACGTCACTTCAGTAGCATCCAACTCTGTGCAAACCCATAGACGGCGGCCCACCAGGCTCCCCCGTCCCTGGGATTCTCCAGGCAAGAACACTGGAGTGGGTTGCCATTTTCTTCTCCAATGCATGAAAATGAAAAGTGAAAGTGAAGTTGCTCAGTTGTGTCCGACCCTCAGCGACCCCATGGACTGCAGCCTACCAGGCTCCTCCGTCCATAGGATTTTCCAGGCAAGAGTAGTGGAGTGGGGTGCCATTGCCTTCTCCATCACTCTATATAATAGGCTCCAGTTTCATCCACCTCATTAGAACTAATACAAATGTATTCTTTTTAATGGCTGAGGAATATTCCATTGTGTATGTGTACCACAGCTTTCTTATCCATTCGTCTGCTGATGGACATCTAGGTTGCTTCCATGTCCGGGCTATTATGAGCAGTGCTGCAGTGATCATTGGGGTACACGTGTCTCTTTCAATTCTGGTTTCCTCAGTGTGTATTTCCACTGGTGGGATTGCTGGGTCATATGGCAGTTCTGTTTCCAGTTTTTTAAGGAATCTCCACACTGTTCTCCATAGTGGATGTACTAGTTTGCATTCCCACCAACAGTGTAAGAGGGTTCCCTTTTCTCCACACCCTCTCCAGCATTTATTGTTTGTAGATTTTTGGATAGCAGCCATTCTAACCAGCGTGAGATGGTACCTCATGGTGGTTTTGATTTGCATTTCTCTGATAATGAGTGATGTTGAGCATCTTTTCATGTGTTTGTTAGCCATCTGTATGTTTTCTTTGGAGAAATGTCTGTTTAGTTCTTTGGCCTATATTTTGATTGGGTCATTTATTTTTCTGGAATTGAGCTGCAGGAGTTGTTTGTATATTTTTTTAGATTAATTCTTTATCAGTTGCTTCATATGCTATTATTTTCTCCCATTCTGAAGGCTGTCTTTTCACTTTACTTACATTTTCCTTCATTGTGCAAAAGCTTTTTAAGTTTAATTAGGTCCCATTTGTTTATTTTTGCTTTTATTTCCATTACTCTGAGAGGTGGATCAAAGAGGATCCTCCTGTGATTTATGTCAGAAAGTGTTTTGCCTATGTTTTCCTCTAGGAGTTTTATAGTTTCTGATCTTATGTTTAGATCTTTAATCCATTTTGAGTTTATTTTTGTGTATGGTGTTAGAAGTGTTCTAGTTTCATTCTTTTACAAGTGGTTGACCAGTTTTTCCAGCACCACCTGTTAAAGAGATTGTCTTTTCTCCATTGTATATTCTTGCCTCCTTTGTCAAAGATAAGGTGTCCATAGGTGCATGGATTTATGTCTGAGCTTTCTATTTTGTTCCATTAATCTATATTTCTGTTTTTGTGCCAGTACCATACTGTCTTGATGACTGTAGCTTTGTAGTAGAGCCTGAAGTCAGGCAGGTTGATTCCTCCTGTTCCATTCTTCTTTCTCAAGATTGCTTTGGCTATTTGAGGTTTTTTGTATTTCCATACAAATTGTGAAATTATTTGTTCTAGCTCTGTGAAGAATACAGTTGGTAGCTTGATAGGGATTGCATTGAATCTACAGATTGCTTTGGGTAGTATACTCATTTTCACTTTATTGATTTTTCCAATCCATGAACATGGTATATTTCTCTATCTATTTGTGTCCTCTTTGATTTCTTTCATCAGTGTTTTATAGTTTTCTATATATGGGTCCTTTGTTTCTTTAGGTAGATATATTCCTAAGTATTTTATTCTTTTCATTTCAATGGTGAATGGAATTGTTTCCTTAATCTCTCTTTCTGTTCTCTGTGTTAATTTTATATCCTGCAACTTTACTATATTCATTGATTAGCTCTAATAATTTTCTGGTAGAGTCTTTAGGGTTTTCTATGTAGAGGATTATGTCATCTGGAAACAGTGAGAGTTTTACGTCTTCTTTTCCAGTCTGGATTCCTTTTATTTCTTTTTCTGCTCTGATTGCTGTGGCCAAAATTTCCAAAACTATGTTGAATAGTAGTGGTGAGATTGGGTACCCTTGCCTTGTTCCTGACTTTAGGGAAAATGCTTTCAATTTTTCACCATTGAGGATAATGTTTGCTATGGGTTTGTCATATATAGCTTTTATTATGTTGAGGTATGTTCCTTCTATTCCTGCTATCTGGAGGGTTTTTTATCATAAATGGATGTTGAATTTTGTCAAAGGCTTTCTCTGCATGTATTGAAATATTCATGTGGTTTTTACCTTTCAATTTGTTAATGTGGTGTATTACATTGATTGATTTGTGGATATTAAAAAATCCTTGAATTCCTGGGATAAAGCCCACTTGGTCATGATATATAATCTTTTTAATATGTTGTTGGATACTGTTTGCTAGAATTTTGTTAAGGATTTTTGCATCTATGTTCATCAGTAATATTGGCCTGTAGTTTTCTTTTTTTGTGGCCTCTTTGTCTGGTTTTGGTATTAGGGTGATGTTGGCCTCATAGAATGAGTTTGGAAGTTTACCTTCTTCTGCAATTTTCTGGAAGAGTTTGAATAAGATAGGTGTTAGCTCTTCTCTAAAGTTTTGATAGAATTCAGCTGTGAGGCCGTCTGGTCCTGGGCTTTTGTTTGCTGGAAGATTTCTGATTACACTTTCGATTTCCATGCTTGTGATGGGTCTGTTAAGATCTTCTATTTCTTCCTGGTTCAGTTTTGGAAAGTTGTACTTTTCTAAGAATTTGTCCATTTCTTCCAAGTTGTCCATTTTGTTGGCATTTAGTTGCTGATAGTAGTCTCTTATGATCCTTTGTATTTCTGTGTTGTCTGTTGTGATTTCTCCATTTTCATTTCTAGTTTTGTTGACTTGATTCTTCTCCCTTTGTGTCTTGATGAGTCTGGCTAATGGTTTGTCACTGATCAGTTTTTGTGTGTATCACTATGAGTTAAGGAAAGGCACAAAACGCTTTGTTGGCAGCAAAAACATTGGGTTTAGAAAAGACAGAAGAATCAGTGATCAAATTGCCAACATTCATAGGATCATGGAGATAGCAAGGGAATTCCAGAAAAACGTGTATTTCTGCTTCATTGACTATGTTAAAGTCTTTTACTGTATGGATCATAATAAAATGTGGAAAATTCTTAGATGGAAATACCAGATCAGCATTTCTGTCTCCTGAGAAACCTGTATGCTGGTTAAGAGGCAACAATCAGAACTGGATATAAAACAACTGACTGATTCAAAATTTGAAAAGGAGTACGACAGGCTGAAGTTGAGTTGAAGTGGAATCATATAATTAGACTGGATGTTTTTAAGAGGGCAGATAGGGCTCCTGTAAGAGGTCATATACTGTCGTCCTACTTATTTAACTTATATTTAGAGTATATTTTGATAAATGCGGGGCTGGATGACTCACAAGCTGGAATCAAGATTGCTAGGACAAATATAGCAACAACCTCAGGTATGCAAATGATACCATTCTAGTGGCAAAAAGTGAAGAGGAACTAAAGAGCCTCTTGATAAGGGTCTTAACCAGTGGACCACCAGGGAAATCTGATTTTTTATTTTTCAATGAAAAATTTTCTTATAGTTTTAAAGAGATATATTTGACTTACAGCACTGTGTAAGTGTATATCATAATGATGTAACATATACACATCAAGAAATGATTACCACAATAGGTTTAGTAAACATCCATAGCATAAAGATACAAAATTAGACAATCAGAAAAAAATATATTCTGCTTGTGATAGGAACTCTTAGGATTTATCTAACAACTTCCAAATAAACCACACAGCAATGCTAATTATATTTATCGTGTTGTACATTTCATCCCTGTATTTATGTACTGTAAAACTGAAAATTTGTACCTTTTAACTACCTTCATCCCTCCCCTGAACCATGCTTATGTTAACCACACATTTGATCTCTTTTTTTCTATGAGTTTGTTTTGAGGTATAGTTGACCAACACACAATATTAGTTCCTGGTGTACAGCACAGTGATTCTGAATGTCTATACTGTTCTATATGATCAACCTGTTAAGTCTATTTACCATCTGTCACCATACAAAGACATTACATGATTGTTGACTAGATACGCCACACGTGTCATACCCATGACTCATTTATTTTGTAACTGAAAGTTTCCACTTCTCAATCACTTCTTTCTCACCTCCCCTCTGGCAACCATCTGTTTGTTCTGTGTATACATGACTATGTTTCTGTTTTGTTATGTTTGTTCATTTGTCTTGATTTTTAGATTTCACATAAAAGTGAAATCATATAGTATTTGTATTTCCCTATCTGAATTATTTCACTTAGCATAATACCCTCTAGGCCCATTTATGTTGCCACAAATGACAAGATGTCCTTCTTTTTTTATGGCTGAGTAATATTTTAGTTTATAGCTATATTGTATTATATATATATGGATACAATATATATACAACATACATATAGGTGGTATATATATATATATATATATATATATATATCACCATATATACATACCACATCTTCTTTAACTATTCATCTACGGATGGACTCAGGTTGCACCCATATCTTGGCTGTTGTAAATAATCCTGCAGTGAACACTGAGGTGCATATATCTTTTCAAATTAGTATTTTCATTTTCTTTCTTTGGATAAGTACTCAGGAAAGGAACTGCTGAATTGTTTGGTAGTTTTAATTTTAATTTTTGAAGAACCTTCATACTGTTTTCCTTGTGGATGCACCAATTTATTAATACATTCCCAACAGTGCACAAGGGCTCCCTTTTCTCCACATCTTGCCAACACTTGTTATTTGTTGTCTTTTGGATAATAGCCATTTTGACAAATGTGAGGTGATACCTCATTGTGAGTTTGATTTGACTATCCCTAATGATTAATGATGTTATACCCCTGAAACTAATAGACTGTTATATGTCAATTATGCTTCAATAAAAATTATTTAAAATGTGCTGCTGGTACAAGGGGCAATATCATCTCTAAGTTCAGTTATGTCTCTCATCTATAGAACAGTTTGATGACACATTGTTACAGACCAGTGTTTGTTAAGAGCTGTGAGGATAATGAGTTCTCTTAAGTAACAGAGTTCAGGGGCTGAATGTAAGAACCAGAATCTAGGGGATCAGAAAGTGAAAGTGAAAGTGAAGTTGTGTCCGACTCTTTGCAACCCCATGGAATGTAGCCTACCAGGCTCCTCAGTCCATGGGATTTTCCAGGCCAGAATATTGGAGTGGGTTGCTGTTTCCTTCTCCAGGGGATCTTCCATCAGAATTAGCATCAGAATTGCCAAGGCTGGAGAGATGACTGAAGGGGTTTACCTTTTACCTAAGGATTTTGAGGTGTTAACAGATAATGGTATCTCTAAGGAAAGCAGATGAGTATCCAAAGAGAGTGCTGCTTAGCATTCTACAATCAGAAGAAGGCAAAACTGGAGGAGCAGGAAACTCAGAATGGTTGCACTCAAAAAAAAAATCATGATGCCTGTTCAGTTCTTAGAGCAAAGCAGATTTTCAAATACAGAATCTGTTGAATAAAGAGATTGCTGGGTCCCTAGGAGGAAGGATATATCAACATTATGACAAATATATCAGATAGTGATTCTCTCAGTCCTTTACCCAAGAAACCTAAAACCATTTCCTTAGGAGACACTGTGGGATTGAGAAATGACTAGAATTGAGAAGATTATTGGACACACTACCTGCATTGATATTGATGCTCAGATTCCAAAGCATCATTGTGGACCCTGAAATAGTGGGAGCTTATGACATCAGGAAAAAAGTGGAGTTCTAGCTGGCATACATTTTACAATGGGTTCTATGTCCTGCAGTCCAACCCAGTGGTCGCATGTCTGAGTCCTCAGGTATGTAATTGGGATTGGCATCTTTTTTTTTTTTTTTTATTTTGCTTAACTTTACAATATTGTATTGCTTTTACTATACATCGAGATGGATCCGCCACCAGAATACACGTTTTCCCCATCCTGAACCCTCCTCCCTCCCCCTTCCCACACCATCCCTTATCTTAAGTAGTGGGAATAATGTCCATATAAAGCTGGCATGCGGAATAAGAGCTATCATCATTGCTATGCAGGTGGATGCCTCTTAAACACACCTCTGCCTCTGGCCAGGATGATGAATCAAAGTCAATACTGTGTTCATGGTGAGAAGGTAGACACAAGTGCACTATTCAAGCCTAAAAGAAACAGCAGCAGTTGTATTTCTCACATCTCCATAGAAATCACCAATCCAGCCATTCCAGAAGCTGTATTGATCCTAGTGAGTGAATGTAGACAACCAACTCTCCAAAGAGAATGTCTTATTGCTGCTAGTGGGTCACATATATCTATCATTGCTGCTGCTGCTGCTGCTAAGTCGCTTCAGTTGTGTCCGACTCTGTGCGATCCCATAGACAGCAGCCCACCAGGCTCCTCTGTCCCTGGGATTCTCCAGGCAAGAATACTGGAGTGGGTTGCCATTTCCTTCTCCAATGCATGAAAGTGAAAAGTGAAAGTGAAGTCGCTCAGTCGTGTCCGACTCTTAGCGACCCCATGGACTGGAGCCTACCAGGCTCCTCCGTCCATGGGATTTTCCAGGCAAGAGTACTGGGGTGGGGTGCCATTGGTTGTTAAATGGCATCAGGTGATGGTGGCATCAGGTGCATCAGTCATTGATTTGCTAAACTTGTTTATTTCTATTTTGATCAGAAAAGAGCATCCTAAAAAAGTGTAGCATTCATACGTCATGGATAACCATGTATATTTTGTATATTTGCCTCCAGAGTCGTGTTCACCTTCTTGCAACTGGCATATTATCTGAACAGGTTTAGACTGTCTGAACATTGCAGAAGACATTGAACTGACTCATTATATCTACAGCATCATGAGGATGGGCCCAGGCAAACATGAGTTGGTTAGTTCATTGGAGGTCTTATAAGGAGATATACATTCCAAGGTTAGGAGACAAACCTTACAAAGATTCAGGGACAATTCATATTATTGGAGTATTTCAGATTACAGGGTGTAGCTCATGTTGGGAAATAGCCAAAGAATAAGGGCAAATTGCTTCATGATGCCTTCCCTACCACAAAGAAGGTGATGCCTGATATATGCTGCTTTGGGTTACTGAAGCAAACATTTCACACCTGTGAATATGATGCTGGATGATAATAAAAGTGGCCAATTTTGAGTAAGAATGCAAGGCAAGAAAAGGTCTTGGTTTCTTGCTTGCCATTGAAAACCCGAAGCCATAATTAGAGCTGTCAAGTATGGCACAGCTGATGTCTTTGACCCTGTTGGAATCTGGTGGTAGTGGTAGATATGATGTGAAATCTATGACAAGAACCCCCCAAAAGAATCACTATATAGGCCCTGGGGTTTGGATACAAGGCCATGTCCTCTGCCTGTGAAGAAATAGCTCTTAGTGTATTAGTGGATGCTAGGCAAAATGAGAGTTTTGTCCATGTGGCTCCATATGAGCACATATACTGAATCATTGAGTATCAGCTAGGTTTCTTTGGGTCTGTTAACTTACAAAATCAAAAGGATCTTGCAGCAATTCACAGAAAGCTCAAAATAGAACATCTGGTGTCAACCTCATACAAGAGAATACATCTGTAAACTGTATGAGCAGGCATTTGAAGTCATCATGCTGCTGCTGCTGCTGCTAAGTCGCTTCAGTCGTGTCCGACTCTGTGCGACCCCACAGACAGAAGCCCACCAGGCTCCCCTGTCCCTGGGATTCTCCAGGCAAGAATACTGGAGTGGGTTGCCATTTCCTTCTCCAACGTATGAAAGTGAAAAGCGAAAGTGAAGTTGCTCAGTCGTGTCCGACTCTTAGCGACCCCATGGACTGGAGCCTACCAGGCTCCTCCATACATGGGATTTTCCAGGCAAAAGTACTGGGGTGGGGTGCCATTGCCTTGCCCGTGAAGTCATCATACCACTCATCATTGTTACACCAGTGTGCTTCACTCAGCTTCCATATATGCCCACATGTGAGGTACGCTCAGTTAGCTAAAGGAGGAATAAAATGCCTGACTTTGGTATATGAATGGGTAGGCTTGGTATCTGAGTTCAAACCAAACATGCAAGATTACTGCATAATATTCCTCTTCAGAGATGATTCTAAAAGGAGAGAAATAACAAAAAATCATATTCTCAGGCAGTTTTATGGCTAGTAATGTTGATTGTCTACCCTATGTGGAAAGTCCCTAATTAGACTACTTTAGGTGTCCAAGGTACTACATAATATTTTAGTATGATATTCTTTATTTCCATCCATGTTGTTGCAAATGGCAACATTTCCTCTTTTATGACTATTATTCTAGTGTATGTATATATACCACATCTTTGTTTTAAACCTTTTTATTTTATATTGGAGTATAATTAATTAACAATATTGTGTTAGTTTTAGGTATACAGCAAAGTCATTCAGTTATACATATACATATATCTATTCCTTTTCAAATTCTTTTCTCCATTAGGTTGTTACAGAATATTGAGCAGAGTTCCCTGTGCCATGCAGTAGGTCCTGTGTACTTGTCAATCTCACACTCCCTAACTATCTCTTCCTCCCTACCATTCGCCCCTGGTAACTATAAGTTCATTCTCTAAGTCTGTGAGTCTCTTTCTATTTTGTAAATAAGCTCATGTCTATCATTTTTTAAAGATTCTGTATATAAGTGTATCATACGATCTTTTTCTTTCTCTGTCTGGCTTACTTCACTCAGTATGACAATCTCCAGATCTATCCATGTAGCTGAAAGTGGCATTATTTCTTCTTTTCAAAGGCTGAGTAAAATTCTATTGTATATACTTAGCATCTCTTCTTCATCTATTCCTCTGTTGATGGACATTTCTGTTGCTTCCATGTCATGACTATAATAAACAGTGCTGCAATGAACATTGAAGTGCATGTATCCTTTTGTACCATGTTTTTCTCCAGGTATGTGCCCAAGAGTGGGATTTTAGGATCATATGATAGCTCTGTCTTCAGTTTTTTAAGGAGCCTCCATACTGTTCTCCATAGTGGCTATACCAATTTACATCTTCATCAACAATGTAGGAGGGTTCCCTTCCCTCCACAACCACTCCAGCATTTATGATTTGTGGATTTTTTTCCTTTTATGATAGTCATGCTGACTGGTGTGAGGAGATATCTCATTGTAGTTTTGATTTGCATCTCTCTAATAATTAACAATGTTAAACATATTTTCATGTGTTTCTTGGCCATCTGTATGTCTTCTTTGGAGAAATGTCAGTTAGCTTTTCTGCCTGTCTTTTCATTGGATTTTTTTTTTTTTTTTTGAAGATACTAAGTTGCATTCAGCTTTGTTTATAAATCTTGGAGACTAATCCCCTTGTCCATCACACAATTTGCAAACATTTTCTCCCCATCTGTGGGTTGTCTTTTTGTTTTATTTATGGTTTCCTTTGTTGTACAAAAACCTCTGAGTTTAATTAGGTTCCACTTGCTTATTTTTGTTTTTATTTCCATTAAACAAAGAGATGGATTGAAAAATAACAGTGCTGCAATGTAATTTTTAAATTTATTTTTAGTTGCAGGATAATTTCTTTACAGTGTTGTGTTAGTTCTGCCGTACAACATGAATCTGCTATAGTGTACATATATCCCGTCCCTTTTGAACAGAGCAATGGGCTGAGTTTCCTGTGCTACACAGCTGCTTCCTGCTAGCTGTCTGTTTTACACATGGTAGTAGTGTATCTATATCAGTGCTACTCTGTCAATTGGTCCCACCCTCTCCTTCCCCCACTGTGTCCACAAGTCCCTTCTCTATGTATGTGTCTCTATTTTTGCCCTGCAGGTTCATCAATACTATTTTCTAGATTCCATATGTGTGTGTTAATAGACGATATTTGATTTTCTCTTTCTGACTTATTTCACACTGTATAATAGGCTCTATGTTCATCCGCCTCATTACAACTGACTCAAATTCATTGCAGTTTATGGCTGAGTAATAATTAATTGTATGTATGTACATAACTTCTGGACATGGAACAACAGACTGGTTCCAAATAGGAAAAGGAGTACGTCAAGGCTGTATATTGTCACCCTGCTTATTTAACTTATATGCAGAGTACATCATGAGAAACGCTGGACTGGAAGAAGCACAAGCTGGCATCAAGATTGCTGGGAGAAATATCAATCACCTCAGATATGCAGATGACACCACCCTTATGGCAGAACGTGAAGAGGAACTCAAAAGCCTCTTGATGAAGGTGAAAGTGGAGAGTGAAAAAGTTGCCTTAAAGCTCAACATTCAGAAAACGAAGATCATGGCATCCGGTCCCATCACTTCATGGCAAATAGATGGGGAAACAGTGTCAGACTTTATTTTTTTGGGCTCCAAAGTCACTGCAGATGGTGACTGCAGCCATGAAATTAAAAGACGCTTACTCCTTGGAAGGAAAGTTATGACCAACCTAGATAGCATATTCAAAAGCAGAGACATTACTTTGCCAACAAAGGTCCGTCTGGTCAAGGCTATGGTCTTTCCTGTGGTCATGTGTGGATGTGAGAGCTGGACTGTGAAGAAGGCTGAAAGCCGAAGAATTGCTGCTTTTGAACTGTGGTGTTGAAGAAGACTCTTGAGAGTCCCTTGGACTGCAAGGAGATCCAACCAGTCCATTCTGAAGGAGATCAGCCCTGTGATTTCTTTGGAAGGAATGATGCTAAAGCTGAAACTCCAGTACTTTGGCCATCTCATGTAAAGAGTTGACTCATTGGAAAAGACTCTGAGGCTGGGAGGGATTGGGAGCAGGAGGAGAAAGGGACGACAGAGGATGAGATGGCTGGATGGCATCACTGACTCGATGGACGTGAGTCTGGGTGAACTCCAGGAGTTGGTGATGGACAGGGAGGCCTGGCGTGCTGCGATTCATGGGATCGCAAAGAGTCGGACACGACTGAGCAACTGAACTGAACTGAACACAACTTCTTTATCCATTCATCTGTGGATGGATATCTATGCTGCTTCCATGTCCTGGCTGTAGTTCTGCTATTAACATTGGGTTATATGTATTTTTGAATTATGGTTTTCTCAGGGTATAAGCCCAGAAGTGGGATTGCTAAATCATATTATAGTTTTATTCCTAGTTTTTTAAGGATTCTCCGTACTGTTCTCCATAGTGGCTATATCAATTTACATTCCCACCAACAATGCAAAAGGGTTCACTTTTCTCCACATCCTCTGCAGCATTTATTGTTTGTAGATTTTTTTGATGGTGGCCATTCTGACTGGTGGGATGTGATACCTCATTGTACTTTTGATTTGCATTTCTTTAATAATGAATGACGTCGAGCATCTTTTCATGTGTTTCTTAGCCATTTGTATGTCTTTTTTGGAGAAATATCTGTTTAGGTCTTCTGCTCATTTTTTGAATGGCTTCTTGGTTTTTTTGATACTGAGCTGCATGAACTGCTTATATCCTTCAGAGAGTAATCCTTTGTCACTTGCTTCATTTGCAAGTATTTTCTTCCATTCTGAGGATTGTCTTTTCATATTGTAGTTTCCTTTGCTGTGCAAAAGCTTTTTAAGTTTAATTAGATCCCATTTGTTTATTTTTGTTTCCATACTCTAGGAGGTTGTCAAAGAGGATTTTGCTGTGATTTATGTCCAAGAGAATTCTATCTGTGTTTAGAATTTTCTATGAATGGTATCAAGTCATCTGCAAATAGTGACAGTTTAATTTTTTATTTTCAAACTTGGATTCCTTTTATTTATTTTTCTTCCCTGAATACCATAGCTAAGATTTCCAAAATTACATTGAATAAAAGTGGCAACAGTGGACTCCTTCTATTGTGTTCCAGATCTTAGAGGAAATGTTTTCAGGTTTTCACCATTGAGTGTGATATTAGCTGAAGGTTTGTTATATATGGACTTTACTATGCTGAGGTGTGTTGCCTCTGTGCCCACTGTCTGCGGAGTTTTTATCATAAATAGGTATTGATTAATTTCAAGTTTTTTCTCTATTGAGATGATCATATGGTTTCTAGTCTTTATTTTGTTGATGTGGTATATCACACTGATTACTTTGTGAATATTGAAAAACCCTTGCATTCCTGGGATAAATCCCACTTGATCATGGTGTCTGATCCTTTTAATGTACTGTCTTGGATCATTGTGCTTTTGTTTTCATTTGTCTCTAGGTATTTTTCAGTTCCTTTATTTTCTTCATTGATCCATTGGTTGTTTAGAAACATACTGTTTTTTCTTCATGTTTTTGTGTTTTTTATAGTTTTTTTCTTGTAATTGGTTTCTAATCTCATAGCATTTTCATTAGAAAAGATACCTGATGTGATTTCAGTTTTTTAAAATGTGCTGAAACTTGCTTTGTGGACCAGCATGTGATCAATCCTGAAGAATGTTCCATGTATACATGAGGAGAGTGTGTATTCTGCTCCTTTTGGATGGAATGCTCTATAAATATTGTCCATCTGGTCTGATGTGTCATTTAAGGCCTGTTTCCTTACTGATTTTCTGTCTGGATGATCTATCCATTGATGTAAGTGCAGTGTTAAAGTCCCCTAGTCTTACTGTTTTACTGTTGGTTTTTCCCTTTATGTTGCTGTTAAGTCGCTTCAGTCGTGTCCGACTCCGTGCGACCCCATAGACGGAAGCTCACCAGGCTCCCCCGTCCCTGGGATTCTCCAGGCAAGAACACTGGAGTGGGTTGCCATTTCCTTCTCCAATACATGAAAGTGAAAAGTGAAAGTGAAGTCGCTTAGTCGTGTCCGACTCTTGGCGACCCCATGGACTGGAGCCTACCAGGCTCCTCCATCCATGGAATTTTCCAGGCAAAAGTACTGGGGTGGGGTGCCATGGCTATTAGTATTTGCCTTGTATATTGTTGTGCTCCAGCATTGGGTACATATATATTTACAATTGTTTTACCTTCTTCTTCAATAGATCCCTTGACCATTATGCAATATCCTTTTTTTTGTCTTGTCTCTTGTGAAAGACTTTATTTTAAATTCTATTTTACCTGATATGAGTATTGTTCCTTCAGCTTTCTTTTGATTCCAATTTTCATGGAATATCATTTTCTATCCCCTCTCTTTCAGTCTGTATGTGTCTCTAGGTCTGAAATGGGTCTCTTGTAGACAGCATATACACAGGTGGTCTTATTTTTGTATCCATTCATCCAGTCTGTGTCTTTTGCTTGGAGTATTTAATCCATTTGCATTTAGAGTAATAATTGGTATATGTTCCTAGTGGCATTTTCTTAATTGTTTTGGGTTTGTTTTGTAGGTCTTTTCCTTTTCTTATGTTCTCTGTGTAGAGAAGTCCTTTTAGCATTTGTTATCTAAAGCTGATTTGGTGGTGCTGAATTCTCTTACATTTTGCTTGTTTGGAAAGCTTTTGATTTCTCCATTAAATGTGAATGAGAGCATTGCTGGGAAGAGTATTTTTGGTTGGAGATTCTTCCCTTTCATCACTTTAAATATATCATGCCGCTTTCTTCTGATGTACAGAGTTTCTGCTGAAAAATCAGCTGATAACCTTATGGGAGGTCCCTTGTATGTTCTTTGTTATTTTTCCCTTGTTGCTTTTAATATTTTTTCTTTGTCTTTAATTTTTGTTAATTTGATTTCTTTTTGTCTCAGCACAGATTTATCCTACCTGGGACTCTCTGTATTTCCTGGAATTGGGTGATTGTTTCCTGTCCCATGTTATAGAAGTTTCCAGCAATTATCTCTCCAAATATTTCCTCAGGTCCTTTCTCTCTTTCTTTTCCTTCTAGAAACCTTATAGTGGAAATGTTGGTGCATATAATGTTGTTTCAAAGGTCTCTTAGACTATCTTCTCATCTTTTCACTCTTTTTCTTCATTCTGTTCTATGGCAATGATTTCTCCCATTCTATCTTCCTGGTTACTCATCAGATCTTCTGCCTCAGTTATTGACCTATTGATTCCTTTCAGTGTATTTTTTCTTTTCAGTTATTTTATTGCTCATCTTTTTGTTCTTTAGTTATTCTAGGTCTTTGTTAAACATTTCTTGCATCTTCTCAGTCCTTGCCTCCATTCTTTTTCCAAGATCTTGAATCATCTTCACTGTCATTATTTTGAAATCTTTTTCCAGAAGATTGCCTATCTCCATTTAACATCAGATCAGATCAGATCAGTCGCTCAGTCGTGTCCGACTCTTTGCGACCCCATGAACCGCAGCACGCCAGGCCTCCCTGTCCATCACCAGCTCCCGGAGGTCACTCAGACTCGCATCCATCGAGTCAGTGATGCCATCCAGCCATCTCATCCTCTGTCGTCCCCTTCTCCTCCTGCTCTCAATCCCTCCCAGCATCAGAGTCTTCTCCAATGAGTCAACTCTTCGCATGAGGTGGCCAAAATACTGGAGTTTCAGCTTTAGCATCATTCCTTCTAAAGAAATTCCAGGATTGATCTCCTTCAGAATGGACTGGTTGGATCTTCTTGCAGTCCAAGGGACTCTCAAGAGTCTTCTCCAACACCACAGTTCAAAAGCATCAATTCTTCGGCGCTCAGCCTTCTTCACAGTCCAGCTCTCACATCCATACATGACCACAGGAAAGACCATAGCCTTGACTAGGCGAACCTTTGTTGGTAAAGTAATGTCTCTGCTTTTGAATATGCTATCTAGGTTGGTCATAACTTTCCTTCCAAGGAGTAAGCGTCTTTTAATTTCATGGCTGCAGTCACCATCTGCAGTGATTTTGGAGCCCAGAAAAACAAAGTCTGACACTGTTTCCACTGTTTCCCCATCTATTTCCCATGCAGTAAAGCCTTTGACTGTGTGGATCACAATAAACTGTGGAAAATTCTGAAAGAGATGGGAATACCAGACCACCTGATCTGCCTCTTAAGAAATCTGTATGCAGGTCAGGAAGCAACAGTTAGAACTGGTCATGGAACAACAGACTGGTTCCAAATAGGAAAAGGAGTACGTCAAGGCTGCATATTGTCACCATGTTTATTTAACTTATATGCAGAGTACATCATGAGAAATGCTGGACTGGAAGAAACAGAAGTTGGAATCAAGATTGCTGGGAGAAATATCAATAACCTCAGATATGCAGATGACACCACCCTTATGGCAGAAAGTGAAGAGGGGCTAAAAAGCCTCTTGATGAAAGTGAAAGTGGAGAGTGAAAAGGTTGGCTTAAAGCTCAACATTCAGAAAACGAAGATCATGGCATCTGGTCCCATTTAACATAGTGTTTTGTTTTGTTTTCTGGGGTTTTATCTTGTTCCTTCTTCTGGGACATATACTCCTGCCATTTCATTCTGTCTGACTTTCTTTGATTGTGGATTCCATTCTGCAGGCTACAGGATTGTAGTTTTTCCCCTTCTGCTACCTGCATTCTGGTGGAATGAGGCTATGTAAGAGGCTTGTGAAGGCTTTCTAATGGGAGGGACTAGTGTTGAGTGGAGATGGGTCTTGTCCCTCTAGTGGACAGGACTGTGCTCAGTAAAACTTTAATCTGCTTGTTTGCTAATGGGTGGGGCTGTGTTCCCACCTTATTAGTTGGTTGACTTGAAGCCACTCAGCACTGGAGCCAAAGGCTGTTTTGTGGGGTTTATGGCAGGCTCTTAGGAGGGCTCATGCCAATGTATACTTCTCAGAACTGCTGCTACCAGTGAGTGTCCTTGACCACACATTGAGCCCTAGTCATCCCCACTTCTACAGGAGATCCTTCAATACTAGCAAGTAGGTCTGGCCGAGTCTCTTATGGGGGTCACTCCTTTTTCCCCCTGGGAGCTAGCGCACATGAGAGTTTGTGTGTCCTCCCCCTCCAAGAATGGAGTCTCTATTTACCTCAGTCCTGGGAGTGTCCTGTGATCAAAACTCACTGGGCTTCAAAAGTAGATTCTCTGGGGACTTCTCCTCCTGCTGCTAGCCTGGGAAACCAGATATGGGGCTTAGAAATTTCACTCCAGTGGGAAAACTTGTGTGGTATAATTGTTTTCCAGTTTGTGGGTCCTGGAATTTAAGTTTATCACAATTGAGCCCTTCTTACTGTCTCTCTTTGTCTTTGGATATAGGGCATCCTGTATTAGTATGTTCCAGTGTTTTTTTTTTGTTGATGGTTGTTCAGCTATTAGTTGTGATTTGGTGCTTTCGTAAGAAAGGGATTATCCTGCATCCTTCTACCCTGCCATCTTGAGCTAATCTCCTACCACATCTTCTTAAACCAGTCATCTGTTGATGAGCACATGGGTTGTTCCCATGTCTTGGTTACTGAAAATAGTACTGCTATGAACATTGGGGTGCATGTATCTTTTCAAATTAGTGTTTGTTTTCTTTTCCAAATATATATACCCAATAGTGGAATTACTGAATCATGTGGTAGTTCGAATTTCAGTTTTTAAAGGAACCTTCATAGTATATTCCATGGTGGGTGCAACCCCTTACAGTGTACAGGGGCTCCCTTTTTCCTGCCTCTTCTCTAGCATTTATCATTTGTGGACAATCTGATGATAGCCATTCTGACAGTTGTGAAGTGAAACCTTTTTGCAGTTTTGATTTCCATTACCCCAGTACTTAGTGACATTGAGCATCTCTTCATGGGCCTGTTGGCCATCTGTATGTCTTATTTGAATAAATGTTCATATAGGTATTCTGCCCATTTTTTTTGTTGGATTTTTGCAGCAGAGGTTCATGCTTGTCAAAAAGCATCCATCCTGGAAAAGGCGCAAACAACCAAGTAAGCAAAATGATTTGGCCAGTCAACATTAGGCAAACTTTACCAGTGACCATCATGGAACTGGCACAGTGGGTACAAGAACAGAGTGGCCATGCTGGCACAAGTAGTGGCTACACTGGGCTCAATAGCATGGACTCTCATTTGCCAAGAAAGTCCAGTCTCTAAACGTCCAACTTGCCAAAAACAGAGATCATTGCTGAAATCCTGAGAAGTCACTGTTTCTCAAGAAGACCTGGCAACTGATCAGTGGGAAGTCAACTACTATGGGGCCCTTTAATCTGGAAGGGCCAGCATTTGGTCCTCACAAGAATAGATATTTATTCTAGTTGTGATAAGTGGCCTTTTGTGCCTGCAGAGTCACAGTCAACATCTGTACTGAGGACTTGCTTAGAAATGTATGATCTTTAACCATGGAATCCCACGTGGCTTAGCATGTGAACAGATATTTCAGCCTTCCACGACTGAGGCACAGAAATAGGTCCATCCCAATAGTGTCCACTGTTTGCATCACTTATCAAATATTCACTAGCAACCACATGCACAGTGTGGTGCAACAACCTACAGAAGACTCAGCAGAAAAACCAGCTCAGAAACAATATCCTGGAAGGATGAGTGCCATCCTTCAGGGTACAGTGTCTATACTAAATCAAAGACTGCCATATGGTACTGTATATCCATTATGAGGAATATATGGGATCAGAAAGCAAAGAATAGAAGTTGGGTGGCCCTTCTTAACATGACTTTTAGTGAGCCACTGGTTGTTTTTCTACTTGTCCTCCCAGTAACTGGGTGTTCTCCAGGGCTTTAGGAAGCCCGTGGGCCACAGAAAATGTACTTTTGCCAGAGACACAGCATGAGTGCCATGGAACTGCAAGGTACAGCTGCCGTAAAAGCCCCCCAAGTATTAACATGTCCAAAGACTAGTCTGTGGGAGGAGTCACCATTTTGGATGGAGTCATTGACCATGAGTAGCAGGGGAGTTAGGGCTACTAATCCTCAGTAGAGGCTTGGAAGATTACCTGTAGAGCCTAGGTAGTACATTTGCCAGACTCTTGGAGCTCCCTTGCTTGGGCAATGGTGTGACTGGACTTGTGCAGCAATCTTCACCTGAGGGGTCTCAGAAGCCTGAGGATAAAGATGCAAAATTTTTAAACAATATGGAGAGTCCTGTGTTTTTTCACCATATATTCTACTCTGCTCCCTCTACTTTCTCCTTTCTTATACTCATACCCCATGGGTATCTAAAACTACTATAAGGTTGGCAGAAACAGTTCTCAGCAGTAGTGTTCTGTTGCTTATCAGGACTCCTCCAAGCTATGGGATAATAGGAAACAGCCTCATGCATTAGTTTTTGTTAATAGAGAAACTGTGGCTAAAGTTTAAACATAGAACTGCTATTCCAATTCTTCCTCTTCCAAAAACCCTGACTCTGTTTCATCTGGAAAGTGACCTGGTCTGCAGATGTTCTCTGATATACCTCAACACAATGAAGTCTTTACCATCTATTGGAGTCACAGAAATCTTTAAAAAATTTTGATTCCATTGTTTGGGATAAGTGGAAAAATTTCTCACTGCCTAGTGGGGTTAAAAACAGAACCAGTACAAAAGACCTGTATACGGAAAATTATAAGACACCGATGAATGAAATCAAAGATGACACAAACAGATGGAGAGATAGTCCATGTTTCTGGGTAGAATTAATATTGTGAAATGACTGTACTATCAAATGCAATCTACAGATTCAATCAAATCCCCATAAAACTACCATTTTTCACAGAACTAGAATAAAAAATTTCACAGTTCATATGGAAACACAAAAGACCCTGAATAGCCAAAGCCTTCTTGAGAAAGAAGAATGGAGCTGGAGGAATCAATCTTCCTGACTTCAGGTTAAACTACAAAGCTACAGGCATCAAGACAGTATGGTACTGGCACAAAAGCAGAAGCATAGACCAATGAAACAAGATAGAGAACCTGAGATAAACCCACACACCTGTGGGCACCTTACTTTTGACAAAGGAGGGAAGAATATACAATGGGGCATCAGATCAGAGATCAGATCAGATCAGTCGCTCAGTCGTGTCCGACTCTTTGAGACCCCATGAACCGCAGCATGCCAGGCCTCCCTGTCCATCACCAGCTCCCGGAGGTCACCCAGACTCACACCCATCAAGTCAGTGATGCCATCCAGCCATCTCATCCTCTGTCGTCCCCTTCTCCTCCTGCCCTCAATCCCTCCCAGCATCAGAGTCTTCTCCAATGAGTCAACTCTTCGCATGAGGTGGCCAAAATACTGGAGTTTCAGCTTTAGCATCATTCCTTCTAAAGAAATTCCAGGATTGATCTCCTTCAGAATGGACCGGTTGGATCTTCTTGCAGTCCAAGGGACTCTCAAGAGTCTTCTCCAACACCACAGTTCAAAAGCATCAATTCTTCGGCGCTCAGCCTTCTTCACAGTCCAGCTCTCACATCCATACATGACCACAGGAAAGACCATAGCCTTGACTAGACGAACCTTTGTTGGTAAAGTAATGTCTCTGCTTTTGAATATGCTATCTAGGTTGGTCATAACTTTCCTTCCAAGGAGTAAGCGTCTTTTAATTTCATGGCTGCAGTCACCATCTGCAGTGATTTTGGAGCCCAGAAAAACAAAGTCTGACACTGTTTCCACTGTTTCCCCATCTATTTCCCATGCAGTGATGGGACCAGGTGCCATGATCTTCGTTTTCTGAATGTTGAGCTTTAAGCCAACCTTTTCACTCTCCACTTTCACTTTCATCAAGAGGCTTTTTAGCCCCTCTTCACTTTCTGCCATAAGAGTGGTGTCATCTGCATATCTGAGGTTATTGATATTTCTCCCAGCAATCTTGATTCCAACTTCTGTTTCTTCCAGTCCAGCATTTCTCATGATGTACTCTGCATATAAGTTAAATAAACGTGGTGACAATATGCAGCCTTGACGTACTCCTTTTCCTATTTGGAACCAGTCTGTTGTTCCATGACCAGTTCTAACTGTTGCTTCCTGACCTGCATACAGATTTCTCAAGAGGCAGATCAGGTGGTCTGGTATTCCCATCTCTTTCAGAATTTTCCATAGTTTATTGTGATCCACACAGTCAAAGGCTTTGGCATAGTCAATAAAGCAGAAATAGATGTTTTTCTGGAACTCTCTTGCTTTTTCCATGATCCAGCGGATGTTGGCAATTTGATCTCTGGTTCCTCTGCCTTTTCTAAAACCAGCTTGAACATCAGGAATTTTACGGTTCACATATTGCTGAAGCCTGGCTTGGAGAATTTTGAGCATTACTTTACTAGCGTGTGAGATGAGTGCAATTGTGCGGTAGTTTGAGCATTCTTTGGCATTGCCTTTCTTTGGGATTGGGATGAAAACTGACCTTTTCCAATCTTGTAGCCACTGCTGAGTTTTCCAAATTTGCTGGCATATTGAGTGCAGCACTTTCACAGCATCATCTTTCAGGATTTGGAATAGCTCCACTGGAATTCCATCACCTCCACTAGCTTTGTTCGTAGTGATGCTTTCTAAGGCCCATTTGACTTCACATTCCAAGATGTCTGGCTCTAGGTCAGTGATCACATCATCATGATTATCTGGGTCTTGAAGCTCTTTTTTGTACAGTTCTTCTGTGTATTCTTGCCACCTCTTCTTAATGTCTTCTGCTTCTGTTAGGTCCACACCATCTCTGTCCTTTATCGTGCCCATCTTTGCATGAAATGTTCCTTTGGTATCTCTGATTTTCTTGAAGAGATCCCTAGTCTTTCCCATTCTGTTGTTTTCCTCTATTTCTTTGCATTGATCACTAAAGAAGGCTTTCTTATCTCTTCTTGCTATTCTTTGGAACTCTGCATTTAGATGCTTATATCTTTCCTTTTCTCCTTTGCTTTTCGCTTCTCTTCTTTTCACAGCTATTTGTAAGGCCTCCCCAGACAGCCATTTTGCTTTTTTGCATTTCTTTTCCATGGGGATAGTCTTGATCCCTGTCTCCTGTACAATGTCACGAACCTCATTCCATAGTTCATCAGGCACTCTATCTATCAGATCTAGGCCCTTAAATCTATTTCTCACTTCCACTGTATAATCATAAGGGATTTGATTTAGGTCATACCTGAATGGTCTAGTAGTTTTCCCTACTTTCTTCAATTTCAGTCTGAATTTGGCAATAAGGAGTTCATGGTCTGAGCCACAGTCAGCTCCTGGTCTTGTTTTTGCTGATTGGATAGAGCTTCTCCATCTTTGGCTGCAAAGAATATAATCGATCTGATTTCGGTGTTGACCATCTGGTGATGTCCATGTATAGAGTCTTCTCTTGTGTTGTTGGAAGAGGGTGTTTGTTATGACCAGTGCATTTTCTTGGCAAAACTCTGTTAGTCTTTGTCCTGCTTCATTCCGTGTTCCAAGGCCAAATTTGCCTGTTACTCCAGGTGTTTCTTGACTTCCTACTTTTGCATTCCAGTCCCCTATAATGAAAAGGATATCTTTTTTGGGTGTTAGTTCTCAAAGGTCTTATAGGTCTTCATAGAACCGTTCAACTTCAGCTTCTTCGGCGTTACTGGTTGGGGCATAGATTTGGATTACTGTGACATTGAATGGTTTGCCTTGGAAACGAACAGAGATCATTCTGTCATTTTTGAGATTGCATCCAAGTACTGCATTTCGGACTTTTTTGTTGACCATGATGGCCACTCCATTTCTTCTGAGGGATTCCTGCCCACAGTTGTAGATATAATGGTCATCTGAGTTAAAACTGGACAGCTACGTGCAAAAGAATAAAATTAGAACACTTCTTAATGCCATACACAAAGATAAACTCAAAATGGATTAAAGACCTAAATGAAAGAGCAGAAACTATAAAACTCTTAGAGGAAAGCATAGGCAGAACACTTATGACGTAAATCAAAGCGAGATCTTCTATAACCCACCTCATAGAGTAATGATAATAAAAACAAAAATAAAGAAGTGAGATCTAATTAAACTTAAAAGCTTTTGCACAGCAAAGGAAACTACAAATAAGATGAAAAAACAACCCTCAGAATGGGAGAAAATAATAGCAAATGAAATAACTGACAAAGAATTAATTTCCAAAATATAGAAGCAGATCATACAACTCAACACCAGAAAAACAAATAACCCAATCAAAAAGTGGGAAAAAGACCTAAAAAGACATTTCTCCAAAGAAGACATACAGATGGGTAACAAACACATGAAAAAGATGCTCAACATCATTCATTATTAGAGAAATGCAAATCAAAACTACAGTGAGATTCCACCTCACACCAGTCAGAATGGTCATCATCAAAAAGTCTATTAAAAAAAAAAAAGTCTACAAACAATAAATGCCAGAGAGAGTGTGGAGAAAAGGGAACTCTCTTGCATTGCTGGTGGGAATGTAAACTGATACAGCTACTGTAGAGATTCCTTTAAAAGCTAGGAATAAAACCACCATATGATCCAGCAATTGCACTCCTAGACATATACCCCGAGGAAGCCAAAATTGAAAAAGACCCATGTACTCCAATGTTAGTTGCAGCACTATTTACTATAGCTAGAACATGAAAGCAACCTAGATGTCCATTGACAGATAATGGATAAAGAAGCTGTGATAAATATGTACAATGGAATACTACTTAGCCATAAAAAGAAAGGCATTTGAGTCAGTTCAAGTGAGATGGACGAACCTAGAGCCTATTATACAGAGTGAAGTAAGTCATAAAGAGAAATGTAGATATCGTATACTGACACACACATATATATAGAATGATGGAATATATATGGAATCTTTTATATACCATAAAAGATAGTACTGATGAATTTTCAGGGCAGCAATGGAGAAATAGACATAAAGAACAGACCAATAGACACAGAGGGAGGGGAAGAGGGAGAGGACGAGATGTATGGAGAGACTAACACGGAAATTTACAATACCATATGTAAAATAGAGAGCCCGTAGGAACTCACTGTATGACTCAGGGAACTCAAACAGGGACTCTGACAATCTAGCAGGGTGGGGTGGGGAGGGAGATGGGAGGGAGGTTTGGGAGGTCGGGGACATTGGTGTATCTATGACTGGTTCTTGTTGACGTATGACAGAAAACCACAAAATTCTGTAAAGCAATTATACTTCAATTTAAAAAGTTAAATTAAAAAAACAGAACTGGTCAAAAACCCCTATTTTTTTCTTTTTGGTGTGGAGGTAAGTCCTCCTCCTGTTCTCTTTTTTTTTGCTTGTTTCTTTTTTGGTGTGTTTGTTTGTTTATAATTTGGAGTTGGGGAACTGTAAATCTCTTGATTTTTTTGGAGCCCAAAAAAATAAAGTCTGACACTGTTTCCACTGTTTCCCCATCTATTTCCCATGAAGTGATGGGACCAGAGGCCACGATCTTAGTCTTCTGAATGTTGAGCTTTAAGCCAAATTTTTCACTCTCCTCTTTCACTTTCATCAAGAGGCTTTTTAGTTCCACTTCACTTTCTGCCATAAGGGTGGTGTCATCTGCATATCTGAGGTTATTGCTATTTCTCCCGGTAATCTTGATCCCAGCTTGTGCTTTTTCCAGCCTAGCATTTCTCATGACGTACTCTGCATATAAGTTAAATAAGCAGGGTGACAATATACAGCCTTGACATACTCCTTTTCCTATTTGGAGCCAGTCTGTTGTCCCATGTCCAGTTCTAACTGTTGCTTCCTGACCTGCATATAGGTTTCTCAAGAGGCAGGTCAGGTGGTCTGGTATTCCCATCTCTTTCAGATCACTGCAGATGGTGATTGCAGCCATGAAATTAAAAGATGCTTACTCCTTGGAAGGAAAGTTATGACCAACCTAGATAGCATATTGAAAAGCAGAGATATTACTGTGCCAACAAAGGTCCGTCTAGTCAAGGCTATGGTTTTTCCAGTGGTCTTGTATGGATGTGAGAGTTGGACCGTGAAGAAAGCTGAGCACCAAAGAATTGATGCTTTTGAACTGTGGTGTTGGAGAAGAGTCTTGAGAGTCCCTTAGACTGCAAGGAGATCCAACCAGTCCATTCTAAAGGAGATCAGCCCTGGGTGTTCTTTGGAAGGACTGATGCTAAAGCTGAAACTCCAGTACTTTGAGCACCTCATGCAAAGAGTTGACTCATTGGAAAAGACTCTGATGCTGGGAGGGATTGGGGGCAGGAGGAGAAGGGGACAAGAGAGGATGAGATGGCTGGATGGCATCACCGACTCGATGGACATGAGTTTGGGTGAACTCCGGGAGTTAGTGATGGACAGGGAGGCCTGGTGTGCTGCAATTCATGGGGTTGCAGAGTCGGACACGACTGAGCGACTGAACTGAACTGAACTGAACTGAAATCTCTTGAAGGTCAACCTTTTGTCACACGGAGGTCATTATTTTTCTTTTGCTTTCTGAAGATCTTTGGACAAACAGAAAATTAGGCATCTTTCCTAAGGTAGATCATGTGCCTTCTTTTACTTCAGACTTTTTTTTTTACCAGAGAAACTCCTATTTTATTCAAACTGTTCGTCAGATTTACTCTAGATATATGATGTGCCAGAAAGACCCTTAGTCTGTTAATTTCTTCTCAAAGTAGTATAGTCTTATTGAGTAAGATCTGGAATTGTAGTGGCTCTCTCTGGCTTCTTGAGGATGTCAGAGTTGTGAGTGTGGCCTTTAAGAAGAAAGGGCATTGAAATAGCCATCACACCATGGGCAATCTACCTCAGTTTGAGGTAGGAGATCGATGGGCCCCTGGTATGGACAGCTGGTATTTGTCAAATTTGTCAAACAAAACCGAAGCTTAGTTTTCTCTGAGACAACCCAAGGACAAAGCTAGTGTCAGAAGCTGAACTCTGCTGAAGTAAAGAGAAAAGGGGACCACTCCTGAAGTCAAGGAAAACCTCCCTGTCTGCACATGTGCAGGAAGGCTCCTTAGGGGTCAAAAAGGGTGGAGGTGCCACCCTGTAATAAGTGTGGACATACCTCCACAGGCCTCAGGAGTGAGATCCATCTTTGCAAAAACTTGCAGAGGCATGCTGGGGAGGGTCCTAGGGCAGGTCAGGTGTGAGAAAAGATAACTGGCCAAAGGTAAACAAGGACCCAGAAAGACTGTCTCACTTAAGTGATTTAAATCAGCTCATACTGCGGGCTTCCTCGTTAGAGAAGACCACCTCACGATTTCTCTCTTTTCTCTCCCGGTGTGTAAAAAAACAAACAAACTGTTTCTCTGTGTGCTCTCCCACTTATGCTGTGTCTCTAAGAATAAACTTTGTACGTGTTTTTGTATTCTTGAAGCATTCTTGCTTTCAAATGGGGGCTACAGCCAGGGGGTCATTGCTTCCAGCCTCTAGTCACTGGTGGTCCAGTGGTGAGGATTTCTGGTTTTTCACTCAGGTTACCCAGTGTCAGTTCCTGGGCAGGGAACTAAGATCTCTTAAGACCACTCCCTGCTATCTCTCCAAAATCAAGCTGGTGAAAATAAGCCAAGAAATGAAAGATTTTGAGTAGATTCTAATATTCTGTGGCCTCTATTATATAACTTTCACCTTGCTTTTTCTTCTTCTGCTTATTCCGTAGAAAAAGACCTTGTCTTTCTATGTCTTCATATGTTTGTGTGTCTCACAACCCCACTCTTCTCAGCTGTCTCCTATCCTTACCTCTGTTTTACTTTCTGCCCCCTTGATTTTCTTCTTTATTTTGTGGCGCTCCCTCTTCCTTTTGTTCTGGAACTCCACCCTTTCTTGATATGCCACAGCCCTAGCAATAGGAAGAAAAAAAAATCTTCTAGGGCTCTTTCCAGGTGTTTCTGCCCTTTTTTGCCTGGGAATAATCCAACTAACTGTGTTAACTTGGCTGTAATGATTTGATCTGACATGTCTGACACCAATTAGAAACTGCTTTTAAGGAATACTCATGTTGGACCTTAACACAGGACAGCCACCATTTAAAAGTATGGCCTATACCTAAAATATCTAATGCTGTTCAGAAACATAAAATAGATGGGAGATCACACCTGTCCTCAATATAAAACACTTTTGGTCAACATTTTTGGAGATAGCATGGTAACCAAAGAGAAAAACCATATACCATCGAGTGTATGGTACTACAAATTAAACACCTTGAGAGAAGCAAAAGGTCTTCTACCAGTACAAAAAAATCTCTAAGATTATGAGTAGATATCAGAAAAATAGAAATAAAGAGAAGAAAAAGTGACAGGGACCACAGCTATCATGTTTTGGCAAATGGACAAACAAAATCACCCTGTCCACAACCCTACCCCCAGCCCACCTGTTTTCATCAAGTGTCTTTGGATCAACAAGAAATTACCATGTTAGTAAATTGTTATCCAACTCAATTTTAATAGATATTTGTGCAAAGAGCAAATGCAAACACATGTTTGACAAGGGTATAGTAAACTGATTCTCAGATCTGTCATGGATTAAAATCCAGATTTCTCTACCAGATGAACTTCATGGACGAGAAGTGCTGCCTAAGAGAACTCTGTAAAAGTTGGGCAAATTATGATTAAACAACAGTGTCCTATGTATAGTATAGAGAGCTATATTCAGTATCCTATGACAAGTCCTAATGGAAAAAATATTTTAAAAGAATATATATATATATTACTGAATCACTTTGCTGTATGGCAGTAATTAACACCGCATTGTAGATCAGCTACACTTCAATTAAATGGAAAAAAGTGGGTAAGTGAAAGTGTCACAGGGTGGCCATCCCGTTAATTCTTTACTGCTATGTCCATCCTTTTTCCCCTAGGTAGCTACGTCATCTGGATGCCAGGTATTTTCAGAAAGGAATTTGATACAAGATCTGAGATACATAAATAGCATGACTGTAACACATCTCACTTATGAGACCTGCTTCTAACAGCCTCTTATGAAGCAATTGCATCCTATTTGCTGCTGCTGCTGCTAAGTCACTTCAGTCGTGTCCAACTCTGTGCGACCCCATAGACGGAAGCTCACCAGGCTCCCGCGTCCCTGGGATTCTCCAGGCAAGAACACTGGAGTGGGTTGTCATTTCCTTCTCCAATGCATGAAAGTGAAAAGTGAAAGTAAAGTCGCTCAATCGTGTCCAACTCTTAGCGACCCTGTGGACTGGAGCCTACCAGGCTCCTCCGTCCATGGGATTTTCCAGGCAAAAGTACTGGGGTGGGGTGCCATTGCCTTCCCCGTGCATCCTATTTACTTTTATGTAAATTTTTGTTTCTGTATATACATCAGGCACTCAGTTCTATATGTACTTTTTAGACAGGTCATGCTTAGCCAAGTCCTGTGATTTAACATGAGATGCTACGACATTGATAACTAGGGGCTGCAAGAAGTAACATAGCAGTGATCAATGGCGTCTTGGTTGATGATTTTACAATAAGAGATTTCAAATGCCAAAGTCATTATACTTGAAACACCTCTGTTTTAGCACAATCCAAGAGAACAACGAGAATGATAGTGTCAGCATTTTTTAAGTGCCTAACATATTCCAGGCCCCACTTAGGTCCTTTCTTTGGACCATCACAAAACTCCAGGAAAGTACATTTCATCTCTCAGTGTAAAATGTCAGATATAACCTTGATCCTCTGAAAGCCTATGACTTTGGGCAAGATCAAATACTTAGGGCTTCCATGGTGGCTCAGTGTTAAAAAATCTGCATGTCAGTGCAGGAGACCCGGGTGCCATCTCTAATCTAGGAGGATCCCACATGCCATAGGGCAACTGAGCCCTTGCACTAAAGTTACTGAGCCTGTGCTCTAATAGAGCCCTGAAGCTGCTGCTGCTGACCCAACGCGCTCTGTGCTCCACAACAAGAGAGGCCACTGCAATGAGAAGCCTGTTCACCACAACTAGAGTGTAGCCCCCACTCTCAGCACCTCGAGAAAAGCCCGCAAAGCAACGAAGACCCAGCACAGACAAAAATAAATAAATAAGATTATCTACTTAGCAGGCCGTTGAACTGCTTTTGATATTCATATGCCAATGACACAGAATTTTTGATCTTCCTACCGCATCAGTCACTGTGTCTTTTATTGGTATCTTGTATGTTTGGCTTGTTTAACACTATCAAAAACACGAACCAGTAACAAAAATTTTTACATAATCAACTAAGGAAAAGTCTTAATAAACTACTAAACAAAAGTGCATACCAGTTCAAACAAGATGTGCTACAGGCACATCCATGAAACATTAGTAACCACAACATAAATAAGTACAAGACCTCTTGTTGGTGAATCTAACAGTTCCCACTATCACTGACAGGGCTAGTAAGACTATGACCAGATATAAAATATTAAATGCATATAACCACACAAACCCCTTTTAAATGGCCAAGTCATTTTATTTTAAAATAATAACTTCAGAAAAGTTACAGGATGATGTAACTATCAGAGTGATTATTGTTCATTTCTTCTAGTAGATGCCAATGTGATTTTCTCCATTTTGTGTGCTCTAGTTTGTATTTATTTGGCTTCAAGGGATTATTTTTCCAACAGTTTATTCTTCAGTTTCTCCTTTCAAAATATCTTTTACATAGTAAAGGACACCTATAACTGTTGTAAGCAAAAAAAAAAAAAGAAACATGCATAAAAGCAATAGAACAACTATTAAGTTTAGAGTCTGTAGTTCCAAGGCTCAAATGCCTAGTTCTTTGTCAGGTGGAGGGCCACTATTTACACTGCTGCCTGGTCCTCTTTCAGTAGAATTTGGTGGTTTCCAACCTCGCTGACAGTGACAATTTTTGTTATTGTTGCACACCCCTCTGTAATTGCATTTCTTGACATCGCAGTCAAAACCCAGGTCTTGAAAAAAAGTACAGTTTTGGTCCTTACAGTATGCTCCTGGGCCACATGTTGGACCATCCACTACAAGCCCCATTTCTGGCATGTCTGTCCTGAAGTGGACATTGTACCCAAAGCAGGTTTGTGGTGTAACATCCTTTACTATTATTTGATGAAAAGTAGTGTGCTCCCCACCACCAGGAATTTCCTTCACATTGCTACAGTGTAGCATTCCACACAGAACATCATCTTGTTCACATTGTACAGGTTTTCCTCCTCCTCAAATCGCCATCACACCACCGTTTCCAGATTGGTCACCCCTGACATTCAATACGTCATAGCGTGCTGGGACGGCCTCTTTTATGTCATAGCCAAAGGAGGTCTTGACAGTGTAGATCACAGTCACTACAGTTTGCCCTCACACAAACAGCTGATGCTGAACATGGGGTCCCATCCTGGATATAACTGTCAGCTGGACAATCATGTGTCTTCCTGTTACAGTATTCTGCTGCTGCTGCTGCTGCTAAGTCACTTCAGTCGTGTCCGACTCCGCGTGACCCCATAGACGTCAGCCCACCAGGCTCTCCTGCCCCTGGTATTCTCCAGGCAAGAAAACTGGAGTGGGTTGCCATTTCCTTCTCGAATGCATGAAAGTGAAAAAGTGAAAGTGAAGTCGCTCAGTCGTGTCCGACTCTTAGCGACCCCATGGACTGCAGCCCACCAGGCTCCTCCATCCATGGGATTTTCCAGGCAAGAGTACTGGAGTGGGGTGCCATTGCCTTCTCCTACAGTATTCTGGTAGATCACAAATACCAAGAATATCTCTGTACATATATCCAGGTTGAGCATATTTACACTTCATGCAGCATTTCCATGATCACAGTCACTGCCAAGGCTGAGGATACAACTGGTTTCGCAACATGAGACCTTACTACAGTCTTTTAAGGTGGCACAGTCACATTCTTCAAAATTATCTGTTATCTTGCCACCACACCGTCTAGCTACATAAGGAATATAGCTACATAAATATAGCAATATATTATATGCTATATTTAGTGAGCTCCAACAAGATTCCCACATATGCAACCGTTGATGAATAGCCTCAAAAGTACAATTGCTCATCATATCTAGAAGACTAGGATTAGGAGCCATGAGGCACTGATATCTTCGAAAACACCGACAACCTGGAACATCGTGAAATGCACCCATAAGACATTGCATGTGCTCCAACAGTAGCAGCTAAAAATATGTGATATCTTACAACATATACATAGGATGCTCCCCAATTGCGGTTGCATATTCCATTATGGCTGCTATAATAGGAGGTCCCAGCAAGTTTATGTCCTGTTAACAGCAACGAAGTATCATGTGGTACATTTGCATACAAATTCTGAGATTTCCATAAACCAAACTGAGCCTTTGCCTCTGCAGGGCTTCTAAAGCTTTGGAGATTCATCTGATCTCTCTGACTCCATATGCACAAAGCACATATGAAAACCTTAAGTTGACCCTGGTAATAAGTGGTGTGCAATATGTTGTTTATAATCACTGTGTTCTCTATTATACGCGTCTCATTACTGTTCTGAACAACTAATGAGTGAGAAACTGTGTAGTGAAGTTTTAAGTTTTTCCTGTGTGGCCACCACAAATACACAGTGCCTGCTCTAGGCATTTCAGAAATCATTGCCTCCTCATACTCTTGATTTGTATCTTTCTCTTCAGCTGCACATTTCTCGTCCTCTGCTGCTGTTTTCTGTGTCACAAGCTGAGAAATCAGATGCTCAAATTTGGAAGAAGCCTCCAATGGTTTGATTTCGTAAGTGAAGTCGTCCAGCTGCAGCATGCCACGCAGACCCCCAGAGCAGGTGTCCAGGGTGCCCATGGACCCAGGAACCCCTTCCAGGTAGCTAAAGTAGTAGCAGTCTCGGGGGATATAAGGGTAGTTCTCCTGCATGGCACCTTGGTCGTTATCGGTGATAACAGGAAAATGTCTGGGCAGCAAGTTCTTCTTGACTCTCAAGTGAACCACGTGTCTTTGGCCACTGAAGCGCATCTTGTAGGAGAGCTGGCCTTGTCTCTCAATTCCACTCACTCTGTGGGACACTTTCCTGGGAATCACAATTTCAGAAGTGAAGCGCCATCCTGGTGGGTCATGGGAACAGCAGGTTGGAAACAGGAATAGCCAGAGCAGAGGTAGCCAGAGATCACCTCTCAGGTGGGCCTGGGTGCAGGCACGCCCCATGAGTGAGGAAGTGTGTGACCAAAGAAGATGCACTGTGGTGGGAGGCAGGCAAGACTATCCCTGGAGCAGCAACTTTGCTCATTGCCAAAGCCCTTGACAAAAGTTTTGCTCAGCATTGCTGCTGGAGACCTCAACCCTTAGGAAAGGGAGAAAGAGCCAATCATTTCCTCAAAAACAGTCTTGAAAAACTAATCCAGGAAACTTCACAAGTTTGGGTGACCCTGTTACCTATTGCCCTCCTTAGCAGTAGAATAACTCCAAAGGATCCCCTCAGATTGAGTCCATATACATTCTTTCTAACATCGGACCTCCTTATGGACAGGGACACCCTGAGATCAGATCAGATCAGTCTCTCAGTCGTGTCCGACTCTTTGCGACCCCATGAACTGCAGCACGCCAGGCCTCCCTATCCATCACCAGCTCTCGGAGGTCACTCAGACTCGCATTCATTGAGTCAGTGATGCCATCCAGCCATCTCATCCTCTGTCGTCCCCTTCTCCTCCTGCCCTCAATCCCTCCCAGCATCAGAGTCTTCTCCAATGAGTCAACTCTTCGCATGAGGTGGCCAAAATACTGGAGTTTCAGCTTTAGCATCATTCCTTCCAAAGAAATCCCAGGGCTGATCTCCTTCAGAATGGACTGGTTGGATCTCCTTGCAGTCCAAGGGACTCTCAAGACTCTTCTCCAACACCACAGTTCAAAAGCATCAATTCTTCGGCGCTCAGCCTTCTTCACAGTCCAGCTCTCACATCCATACATGACCACAGGAAAGACCATAGCCTTGACTAGACGAATCTTTGTTGGCAAAGTGATGTCTCTGCTTTTGAATATGCTATCTAGGTTGGTCATAACTTTCCTTCCAAGGAGTAAGCGTCTTTTAATTTCATGGCTGCAGTCACCATCTGCAGTGATTTTGGAGCCCAGAAAAATAAAGTCTGACACTGTTTCCACTGTTTCTCCATCTATTTCCCATGTAGTGATGGGACCGGATGCCATGATCTTCATTTTCTGAATGCTGAGCTTTAAGCCAACCTTTTCACTCTCCACTTTCACTTTCATCAAGAGGCTTTTTAGCCCCTCTTCACTTTCTGCCATAAGGGTGGTGTCATCTGCATATCTGAGGTTATTGATATTTCTCCCAGCAATCTTGATTCCAACTTGTGTTTCTTCCAGTCCAGCATTCCTCATGATGTACTCTGCATATAAGTTAAATAAACATGGTGACAATATACAGCCTTGATGTACTCCTTTTCCTATTTGGAACCAGTCTGTTGTTCCATGACCAGTTCTAACTGTTGCTTCCCGTCCTGCATACAGATTTCTCAAGAGGCAGATCAGGTGGTCTGGTATTCCCATCTCTTTCAGAATTTTCCATAGTTTATTGTGATCTACACAGTCAAAGGCTTTGGCATAGTCAATAAAGCAGAAATAGATGTTTTTCTGGAACTCTCTTGCTTTTTCCATGATCCAGTGGATGTTGGCAATTTGATCTCTGGTTCCTCTGCCTTTTCGAAAACCAGCTTGAACATCAGGAAGTTCACGGTTCACATATTGCTGAAGCCTGGCTTGGAGAATTTTGAGCATTACTTTACTAGCGTGTGAGATGAGTGCAATTGTGCGGTAGTTTGAGCATTCTTTGGCATTGCCTTTCTTTGGGATTGGGGTGAAAACTGACCTTTTCCAATCTTGTAGCCACTGCTGAGTTTTCCAGATTTGTTGGCATATTGAGTGCAGCACTTTCACAGCATCATCTTTCAGGATTTGGAATAGCTCCACTGGAATTCCATCACCTCCACTAGCTTTGTTCGTAGTGATGCTTTCTAAGGCCCACTTGACTTCACATTCCAGGATGTCACACCATCGTGATTATCTGAGTCTTGAAGCTCTTTTTTGTACAGTTCTTCTGTGTATTCTTGCCACCTCTTCTTAATATCTTCTGCTTCTATTAGGTCCATACCATTTCTGACCTTTATTGAGCCCATCTTTGCATGAAATGTTCCTTTGGTATCTCTGATTTTCTTGAAGAGATCGCTAGTCTTTCCTGTGTTATAGCTCTCAGGTCATGAAACAACAGTGTTATAGCTCTTAGACAAACAGTGCTACAGCTCATTGTTACAGCTCTATTTTTATTAGAACATCGCAGGAAAATCCATCTTCGAGGCGTGAGGGCACATCGATCCAAAGATGGGAAGAGATCGCCCCAGCTTGAGGGAGAGAGAGCGAGCTAGCTTTGGCTCCTCTTTTTATATGTTTATGTCTCCCTGGGCGTGTCCCATGTAAATTGGGCCAGCCAGGAGTGTTGTTTGTTTTACCTGAGGTCCTCACTCCAGTCCTGGGACCTTCTTTCGTTCTATTTTCGCGGGCTTTCCCCTTCTTTTTCTTTTAGCCACCGCCATTTTGGACTCCTTTCCCCTATTCTACCTACCTAATAGGTCTTTAGTCCATTTTGAGTTTATTTTTGTATACGGGGTGAGGAAATGCTCTTCTTTGCTGTACAGACAGAAAAGTCGCTCAGTCATGTCTGACTCTTTGTGACCCCGTGGACTAACAGTCCATGGAATTCTCCAGGCAAGAATACTGGAGTGCGTAGCCTTTCCCTTCTTCAGGGGATCTTCCCAACCCAGAGATCGAACCCAGGTCTCACACATTGCAGGCGGATTCTCTACCAACTGAGCTGTCAGGGAAGCCCATTGCCAAAGCCCTTGACAAAAGTTTTGCTCGGCATGGCTCCTGGACGCCTCAAGCCTCAGGAAAGGGAGAAAGAGCCGATCATTTCCTCAAAAACAGTCTCGAAAAACTAATCCAGGAAACTTCACAAGTTCGGGTAACCCTGTTACCTATTGCCCTCCTTAGCAGTAGAATAACTCCAAAGGATCCCCTCGGATTGAGTCCATATACATTCTTTCTAACATCGGACCTCCTTATGGACAGGGACACCCTAGGGCTATAGTATTATGTAACCAAACTCAGTGTTCTAACAGGCCGTTAGGGAATTTGGCCCAGAAACCAACCCTCCCAGCCCTTTCAGCCATACTATATCAACTTGGGGACAGGGTCCTTAACAGAACTTGGAAGGACAGTTGTCCCAAGTCCCACCTGGTTCCTATTTGAAAGGGACTTCTTCCAGTCTTTCTTTCCTCACCTACAGCCATCAAGGTTTCAGGAATCTCTAGCTGGATCCACCACTTTGCGGGGGGAGCCTTGGAAACTGCCCTCTGAAGACTCAGGCACTCCAACATCCTACACCTCTGAACCACTTGAAGACCTTAACTTTCTCTTCAAAAGGACCAAAGATAAGTAACAATCGAACTCTTTAAATAAATACATGATCAACTGCCCATGTTGTGCTGCTATCGAGATTGTCCTCTCTTTCTTCCAATCTTGTGCCCTCCTGTGGATGATCCTGTCTCACACATGTGGTACCTAACCTTGGTTGTCTGGTCTTTCTGAGGCCTACACGAGGCATCATTCTTGACTAAATGCCCCCCAAACTCACTCTTGGGCTCCAGAATCACTGAGGACGGTGACTGCAGCCATGAAATAAAAGACACTTGCTTATTGGAAGAAAAGCTATGACAAACCTAGACAGTGTATTAAAAAGCAGAGACATCACTTTGCCAACAAAAGTTTGTGTAGCCAAAGCTATGGTTACTCCATTAGTCACGTACAGATGTGAGAGAGGAAACATAAAGAAGGCTGAGCGCTGAACGCCTGATGCTTCTGAACTGTGGTGCTGGAGAAGACTCTTGAGAGTCCCTTGTTCAGACCAGTCAGTTCTAAAGGAAATCAACCCTGAATATTCACTGGAATGATGCTGAAGCTGAAGCTCCAGTACTTTAGCCACCTGACATGAAGAGCCGACTCACTGGAAAAGACCCTGATACTGGGGAAGATTGAGGGTAGGAGGAGAAAGGGGTGACAGAGGATGAAAGAGATGGTTGGATGGCATCATTGACTCAATGGACGTGAGACGAGTTTGAGCAAACTCTGGGAGATAGTGAAGGACAGGGAAGCCTGGTGTCCTGCAGTTCATGGGGTCCCAAAGAGTTGGACACCACTGAGCGACTGAACAACAACAAACTCACTCTCACCTTACCCTTCCTCTGTTACATCACACAAGCTAAACCCTCCCAACATTCCTTAGACCCAGAAGACTATTTATAGACCCTAGCTACTGCCCACAACCCATCTTTCTACTGGCTATGCTTCTCTGGAACTAGCCTTCCGACAATATTACTCTGGCCAGTAGAAACTCAGTGTAATGTCTCATCTCACCCAGATGCATAATTTGATCCTAGGATCACAAGCTTTAAGTTAGATCACGTGGAGTCTACTTTTCTTCAGGTCCTACGGGAATGCCTACATTTTATTCCTGTCATTCTGTCAACCCCACAACCCAGAAGCATCCTCAAAAACCTAACCGAGGCTCCCATATACCCACCTCTTTTTTCAGGGCGGTCACCCATGGGGGTATTCTGTTGGTAACATCTCCACACCGTGCAACCATACTTTCATCCTGGCTTTTCCCCAGTGAGTGAACAACACTGGAAGAGCACCAACCAAACTATCCAAGCAGCAGTTAAACAGAAAAAAACTAGCCCTCCAAAATATCTCAGCTTTTTGGCTTTCAAAATACAGATGCCAGACAAAACCCTCTTTAATCATAGATAGCAACAGTACTTTCATTTCTACAGGATGGGTCTCACTAAACATCTCTGGTCACCCCTCACTTTTTGCAAAATTATTGGTCTGGGGACAAACCGTCCCCCCCACCTTTTTAAAATTCTATGCTGTTTCCAGCATCCACAGGGGCAAACTGGGACCCTCTGATCCATGTGGAGGTTGGCTGGGAGTCCCAGTAGCCAGTAACACCAACCCGCCAATTACACTCCACTCCGATTCATATGGAGCCAGCTTACCCCCATCTCAAGGCCTCTTTTTCATGTGTGTGAGCTCAGCATACATGCGCCTGCCCCCACAGTGGAAAGGAAATCGTTCCCTGGGTTACATGCATGAAAATCTTTACCTGAAAATGTCTAATCATCTGAAGGCCTGTTAGCAAGTTGTTTTTTTTTTCCCCCCAGATCATACTGCCTTATTTCTGATTTCCACTCTGAGCTCCTGTCAGGAGGTGCTGAAGGTTAGCAGCTGCAGTGGCTATGATTTAATTTTTTTTAGAGGCAGACAGCACATGCCAGATTCCAGTTGGCAGGGCCCCTTCATGGCCAAAAATTTGACCAATGTTGGGAGCATTTTATGACCATTTTGTCCTATGGTGCTAGGAATGTTCATTTGCTGGTTTGGCAAAGATTCAGCTGATAGGCAAGTCAGTGTGCTGTTACTGGATTAGGCCATGAAAGTAGCAAAAGTTCTGGACCATACCTTTCTTCCTAGTAATTTCTTAGGGTCCAGGAAGATATTCCCTCTGTTGCTTCTTCCCATGTCTACACTCACATTATTAAAATCAGTGATCTCATGTGTGTTGTTTAATCCCTGTGTTGTGCCCACTCTTTTGTGACCCTGTAGACTGTAGCCCACCAGAGGCTCCTCTGTCTATGGCATTTCCCAGGTGGGAATACTGGAATGGATTGATATTTCCTTCTCAGGGAACTTCCCAACCTGGAATTGAACCCTCATCTCTTGTACTGGCAGGCAGATTCTTTACCACTGAGCCATGTGTATTGTGTGTGTGTATATATATACACACACACACATCATTGTTTTATCAGAGGCTCATTCACACACCCTTGGTAGAGCAAGCAACAATTTTGTAAAACAGGCAATAAAAAGAAATGAGCTAGCAGTAGTAGTGTCAGAAGCAAGAATTTAAGAATTTTATTAAGTATAGTCCAGGATACCCTAGGTCATCTAACTTAGGCTGTTAAGTGACTATTCAGTTCACTTCAGTTCAGTCGCTCAGTCGTGTCCGACTCTTTGCGACCCCATGAATCGCAGTATGCCAGACCTCCTGTCTATCACCATCTCCCAGGGTTCACTCAAACTCACATCCATCGAGTCGGTGATGCCATCCAGCCATCTCATATTCTGTCGTCCCCTTCTCCTCCTGCCCCCAATCCCTCCCAGCATCAGAGTCTTCTCCAATCAGTCAACTTTTCGCATGAGGTGGCCCAAATACTGGAGTTTCAGCTTTAGCATCATTCCTTCTAAAGAAATCCCAGGGCTGATCTCCTTTAGGATGGACTGGTTGGATCTCCTTGCAGTCCAGGGGACTCTCAAGAGTCTTCTCCAACACCACAGTTCAAAAGCATCACTTCATCGGCTTAAGCAACTATAACCTGGTGTTAATCTCCTGGTTGTAAATCGAGAAGCATCTGCTTTTACCTGAGGATTGATGATGAATTTAGGCATTAGCAAAAAGAAAAACAAAAAACCACGACTTAGATTATCCCTTTGGGGGGAGGAGCTAAGATGGCGGACGAGTAAGACGGGGAGAATACTTTCTCCTCCATAAATCCATTAAAAGAACATTTGAATGCTGAATAAATTCTATAAAACAACTTCTGAATGCCGGCAGAGGACATCAGGCACTTAGAAAGACAACTCATTGTCTTCAAAACGAGAAAACGAGCCCTGCGGTAACTCCTTTTGCGGAGAAGTGGCGCGGACACCAGCATTTGCTATTGGCAAGTGGGGGCTGGGCTAGGAGGAGCAGCGAGGCCTGCATTGCTTTGAGAAAGGATTTGGCCTGGCTATCTTGGGCGCTATCTGAGCGAAATAACCAGACTGTCGGTTATCTACTACATCAAAGATCAGATCAGAGATCAGATCAGTCGCTCAGTCGTGTCCGACTCTTTGCGACCCCATGAACTGCAGCACGCCAGGCCTCCCTGTCCATCACCAGCTCCCGGAGGTCACCCAGACTCACACCCATCAAGTCAGTGATGCCATCCAGCCATCTCATCCTCTGTCGTCCCCTTCTCCTCCTGCCCTCAATCCCTCCCAGCATCAGAGTCTTCTCCAATGAGTCAACTCTTCGCATGAGGTGGCCAAAATACTGGAGTTTCAGCTTTAGCATCATTCCTTCCAAAGAAATTCCAGGATTGATCTCCTTCAGAATGGACTGGTTGGATCTTCTTGCAGTCCAAGGGACTCTCAAGAGTCTTCTCCAACACCACAGTTCAAAAGCATCAATTCTTTGGTGCTCAGCCTTCTTCACAGTCCAGCTCTCACATCCATACATGACCACAGGAAAGACCATAGCCTTGACTAGGCGAACCTTTGTTGGCAAAGTAATGTCTCTGCTTTTGAATATGCGATCTAGGTTGGTCATGACTTTCCTTCCAAGGAGTAAGCGTCTTTTAATTTCATGGCTGCAGTCACCATATGCAGTGATTTTGGAGCCCAGAAAAAGAAAGTCTGACACTGTTTCCACTGTTTCCCCATCTATTTCCCATGCAGTGATGGGACCAGATGCCATGATCTTCGTTTTCTGAATGTTGAGCTTTAAGCCAACTCTTTCACTCTCCACTTTCACTTTCATCAAGAGGCTTTTTAGCCCCTCTTCACTTTCTGCCATAAGAGTGGTGTCATCTGCATATCTGAGGTTATTGATATTTCTCCCAGCAATCTTGATTCCAACTTCTGTTTCTTCCAGTCCAGCATTTCTCATGATGTACTCTGCATATAAGTTAAATAAACATGGTGACAATATGCAGCCTTGACGTACTCCTTTTCCTATTTGGAACCAGTCTGTTGTTCCATGACCAGTTCTAACTGTTGCTTCCTGACCTGCATACAGATTTCTCAAGAGGCAGATCAGGTGGTCTGGTATTCCCATCTCTTTCAGAATTTTCCATAGTTTATTGTGATCTACACAGTCAAAGGCTTTGGCATAGTCAATAAAGCAGAAATAGATGTTTTTCTGGAACTTTCTTGCTTTTTCCATGATCCAGCGGATGTTGGCAATTTGATCTCTGGTTCCTCTGCCTTTTCGAAAACCAGCTTGAACATCAGGAAGTTCACGGTTCACATATTGCTGAAGCCTGGCTTGGAGAATTTTGAGCATTACTTTACTAGCGTAAAGTGCACTCACTAGTGTGAGATGAGTGCAATTGTGCGGTAGTTTGAGCATTCTTTGGCATTGCCTTTCTTTGGGATTAGGATGAAAACGGACCTTTTCCAATCTTGTGGCCACTGCTGAGTTTTCCAAATTTGCTGGCATATTGAGTGCAGCACTTTCAGCCAGCCCTAAGTTAAGACACCACCAGGACTATCTACGGAACAAAGGGCTGCACAGAGTTGGCCGGCTGCAGGCCGTCCCACTCTGGTGACAGGCAGCCAGGGCGGGAGGCGGGCAATTACAGCCCTAGAGAGACACTGTCTACGAAACTGTGAGTAGGTTTCTGTGCTGACTCACGCTTCTTGGGCCTCTGGATGGTCAACATCTGCCTGAGAAAGTGTGCTGTTTGTATACCCAGAAAACTGAGCGGTGGAGAGGCGATAAGTTGCAGCAGCTGCGCTCGCTGAACACTTCATCACCTGCACTACTTGGATCTGGGAAGGGCATAAAACGCAGACTCAACCAAGTCTGTGCTTCTGAGGATTATCCGAGTGCCTGAACCTGGCCGGTTTAGATTTGGGTGTTCATCTCTGCCCCCTCTGTAACAGGGCAGAGATCAGATATTGAAAAGACCTATAAACCGCCTCAATAAAGAGAATTCAACAAACTACCAGAATATAGTAAGGACACTCTAAACTTGGCAATTTTAACAAAATGAAGAGACAAAAGAATACCCAGCAGCTAAAGGAACAGGATAGATGCCCACCAAACCAAACCAAAGAGGAAGAGATAGGGAATCTACCTGATAAAGAATTCCGAACAATGATAGCGAAATTAATTCAAAATCTCGAAATCAAAACGGAATCACAGTTAAAGAGTCTGGAGACAAGGATTGAGAAGATGCAAGAAAGGTTTAACAAGGACCTAGAAGAAATAAAAAAGAGTCAACACATAATGAATAATGCAATAAATGAGATCCAAAACACCCTGGAGGCAACAAATAGTAGAATAACAGAGGCAGAAGATAGGATTAGTGAATTAGAAGATAGAATCCTAGAAATAAATGAATCAGACGAGAAAAAAGAAAAACGCATCAAAAGAAATGAGGACAATTTCAGAAACCTCCAGGATAACATCAAACGCTACAACATTCGAATCATAGGAGTTCCAGAAGAAGAAGATAAAAAGAAAGATCATGAGAAAATACTTGAGGAGATAATAGTTGAAAACTTCCCTAAAATGGAGAAGGAAATTACCACTCAAGTTCAAGAAATCCAGAGAGTCCCTAACAGGATAAACCCAAGGCGAAACGCCCCAAGACACATATTAATCAAATTAACAAAGATTAAATATGAAGAACAAATATTAAAAGCAGCTAGGGAAAAACATCAAATAACTCACAAGGGAATTCCCATAAAGCTGATCTTTCAATAGAAACTCTCCAAGCCAGGAGGGAATGGCAAGACGTAATTAAAGTGATGAAAGAAAATAACTTACAGCCTGGATTATTGTATCCAGCAAGGATCTCATTCAAATATGAAGGAGAAATCAAAAGCTTCACAGATAAGCAAAAGTTGAGAGAATTTAGCACCACTAAACCATTTCTCCAACAAAAACTAAAAGACATTCTCTAGATAGGAATCACTAAAAGGGTGTATAAATTCGAACCCAAAACAATAAAGTAAATCTTATTTATCAATAATTGCTTTAAACGTTTATGGGCTGAACGCCCTAATCAACAGACAAAGACTGGCCGAATTGATACAAAAACAAGACCCCTACATACCTTGTCTACAAGAGACAACCAAAAGACTAAAACGGGTCAAATGGATACAAAAACTAGACCCCTATATATGTTGTCTACAAGAGAACCACCTTAAAATACGGGATATATACTGACTGAAAATGAAGGGCTGGAAAAAGATTTTTTATGCAAATATGGACCATAAGAAAACAGGAGTAGCAATACTTATATCAGATAAAATTGACTTTAAAGATCCTGAAAAGGAGACAATGAAGGTTGCACATAACGACTTAAAGGAACAATCCAAAAAGAAGTTATAACAATTATAAATATATATGCACCCAACATTGGAGCATTGATATATCTAAGACAAACATTAATTAATATGATAGAAGAAATATGCAGCAATACAATAATAGTGGGAGACTTTAATACCCCACTCATATAATCTGGCTGTAATAGACAAAGTAAAGAGCAAAACATATTCATTTATGAGCCTCAAAAAATTCAGTTTACTCAGGAGAGTTTAAAAAAAAAAAAAGACTTATTTGTTCACTCTGTAAAGGTTTATTGACTATTTTATGGGTTTGGTACCACTTTGGGTAGTAGGGAGGAAGAGGTGACAAATGTGATCCTGTCCTAAATAACATATTGTGGTAAAGATAGACCTACCAATACAAAATACCAAGATGTGCCTAAGATGAGGACACCAAAACCGCACTTTTTGTTTCCTGAACTTTTCATTTCGAGAACAAACATCCTAATATAGGATGAATTCAACATGATTTTTTAAAGTGTTCTTTGTGATTAAAAACAGAAAGCCATTGGTTAAGAAATTACATATACTCCTCCCCACCATCACTCCCCTTCTTTCTTCCCATTTCCCTCCCACCCTCATTGATCCTTTCCTTTGTCCATTTTCCCCTGCAAAAAAAAAAAAAAAAAAAAAAAAAGGAAAAAAAAAAAAGAAAAAGAATCTGTTTTCTCCCTTCCGGCCCCCAGTTTCTCAAAAAAGAGTATCCCTTTAATAATTTAGTTAAATCTTGTTAACAGTATAACATAACAGCAGAGGACTGCCTGGGAAGTGAGTCTTAGTAGCACAGACCTTAATTAATAAACCTAGAACTTAATATTTAGTGAAACATAATTTTTTCTAAAATTATGCCTTTTTATTAAACATAGCCGACTAGTTTGTTCTTAAAATAAGTTTGGTCCACTGACCATATAGGCTTTTTTTGTATTGACTCTGGCATAATTTTTCAGGAGTCTCAGACTAAATTCCCAAAGGCCTCTCAATGCCAAGAAGGTCATGCCAAAGGCCTGCCATCAGATTTTTCTCTTGTATCGGTTCCCCAAATATTTTGAGATATCTGTATTTTTTAGGAGACGGTCTTTTTATTTATTTGATGAGGTTTTTCAGAACCCAAGTGTCTCCAGTTTCTGGAGGGACAAGGCAGAGTGTAACGGAAAATGTTTTAATTTTACCCACAGGTGTAAAATCCCAAATTATTTTAAACCATAAGTAACTTGAGGATAAGAGCTTCTTTATATCTGGAAAAAAAAACAAAACAAAACAAAACACAAAGATTAGAAGCCAGTAAAATGTCAGACAAAAAGTCATGAAAGTTGCAACCATATTTAGCAATTCATTTAATCCCCTGTAATTAATCTTTGTTCTGTTACCCTTGCCTGATAATTGAGGATGATAGTTTAAAGAAGTTTGTAAAGTTTTTGTTAAGCCTTTTGTGAATGGTCCAGTGAAGAAGAGGCCTTGCTCACTGGAGATTATAGAAAGCATATCTCAAGTGGAAGACATATTGTTAACCATTGTTTCTGCACTGTGAGGGCATTAACCCTGTGCAGGCAGATAAAAAAAGAAAACAATGAGGTTCGTCAGGGAGCTGGGAAAAGCCAAGCAGCTGTCTTAGATTTCCCATGGCCCTGACTGTTTGATTTACCCTTTTTAAATTTCCTGACTTAGGAGTAGACTGTTGCCATGTTTTAAAGACATCGATATAGCAAAAGTCTTAATTTTTGTAGAAGCAGAATGAACTGTATCCACATATGCCATAGTCTTCATAGACCATTGTGAAATAATGCTTATTTACTTTACCAGTAACAAAAGATTTTAAAAACAAATATAAATCACTTACAGGTAAGGAAATTCACGTAGTCTGTTATCAAAAGCCACATTCCAAGAAAACTTTGTTCTCTTAGGAGACAGAAAACCAAATTCCAGTCTGATACCAGGTTATATTCACTGTGGTACAAGAGTTATTCACTTAGTCAGAGTAACAAAAGATTTCAAAGGCAGTCAACATCTTAAGAAAACTTTACCATGTACCCTACTTTGCTTAAGCAACCGTGAACTGTTCTTTATATTAGCACTCTGTAGGTTGGTAAACAGAAATCACCCAGAGCTCTTCATTTTATTTTCATTGTCTTTGCTTAAAAGTTTCTTCACATAAAGTGACTTTCCCTGTTGACAAATTTGCAATAGATGTAAGAAGAATGTTATACTTATTGTTGATGGTTCTTAAGACCTGTCCATATTAATTAGATTAACAAACATTTATACCAGGTATTAATTTAATATTGAATATTTCCCAGTTCATGTGAACCTAAAATTCATTCAGCTTAATTTCTCTGTATTTAGAATTGTTTGATTTGTAAGCACTTTTCTTTAGGCCTGTTAAATTAGAACGCATTTACAAAATAACCTCAGCAATAGGATTCAAAGACAAAGACGCACACTGAGACATAGATTACTCCACACGGAAAGAGATCTCATAGTTTTCCACTTGAGATTTAAAATGTCTCTTTGCCCTTGTATTTTCTTCCTTAGCTTGAAGTTCTACTAATTTGCCCAAGGCTGAAGTCTCAGGCTGTGTGGGCCGTGTATGTCAAGGATGTGATAACAGTTAACTTCAGGTTTTTTCCTAGGCATGTTTCTCAAGGTCAGAAGTCTGAAAGAAATATTTTAACAAGCTAGCTTTCTCTAATTGCACATGCAAAAAGAACCGGTTTTGTAATTTCAAAAAGGTTTCATTTTGACCAGTTTTCTCCAGAGTCTGAAGAATATTATGACCAGCCTTTTTCTTTCTGCGTCATAGCCTCATAGCTAAAATTTAAATCAGAAAGTGCTCAGATTGGTTCTGATGACAGGTGCAGACTGACTGATAAGACGTTGTCCCCGGAGAGGTTGACCCTCTGGGGAGGTGGGGTCTTTGTTTGATCAGAAGAATCGGAAGGAGTAAGAAAACTTGCAGGAGTGGGGGAAGCTTGGTTTCCCTTCCTTCCTCACCACAGGCCCTGAGAGGCAGGAGGAGTTAGAAGGAGACTTTTTTAGAATGTTCAGAGAGTTTTTTCAGGCTTCTGATTACAGACAGAGTAGGGGATGGGGAGATAAGTCAGCAACAGAAAGACACATAAACATGAGTCTTTCAGATTTGGATTCTGACTTCCCACCATGAAGGAGTTTAGTGTGCCATTAAGAGGCCATTTTTCTTTGGCCCCTCAATTTGTGTTGGGGCTAGGAAAAGAAAACGAGCCTTTTCTTTTTGAGGTTTTCAGCATCAAATTTTTTTCCAGTTCCCTAGAATGTAGGTGAGAGGTGAGTCTGAGGGAGTCTCCCTCCCTCTCCAAAAGCCATTCTTAGCCTATATGCCATAGAATGGGGGTGCTGAGAGTCACCAGCCATAGAAGGGAATCCCTTTGGTCCCAGGGAGCCCTCCCTGAAACTGAGACACCATGTGACTAATGGCACAAATGGCCGATTATCCCAACAATCGTGTCAGACAGTGAGAGGTAGCTCCTGAGCATGCAGCTAGGGCACAAAGTGTGAGACTAGATACCATGCGACTCGGGCAGGAAAAGAGATTACTGGAACCAACCTGGTGACTCAGCCTTTGGCAATTCCCTGAAACACGGAGGCACTTTTTCGAATGACTCAGAGGCAGCCCCCAGTCTCCTGTGTATCAGTGCAGACCAAGGGAGGAAAAGCGAAGGTAACAGGGAAGACAGGCTGAGGGATCTGCTTTGTGGCTCTACCGGGAAAGCAGCAGTCAGGGGTGAATGGGGTGTGCCTGACATTGCACAGAAACTGTCTTGGTGGGGGCAGATGTCCTAGCAGCCTTGTCCATTCTGTGGCCCCTATCCTGCTGTGGGAGTATTCAGGTGGCAGGTGCACTAATGGCTTTTAAGTGCCTGACCTGTGCTTGCAATTTTAATTGGCCTGGTCCTCAGCTTAAGGGAGAATGGGGAAAGGAGGAAGGGAGGGCCCTCACCCTTTTGGGTGGCAGTTACTGGGGCATAGTGGACTTTGGGGCCTTTGGAACATGCCAGAGAGTACCCCTGGCCAGAGTCCCTCAATTGCTTCCACAGACACTGGCCTGTTCCCAAGGGGTTTGAAGAAAAAGAAATGAGAGAAGAAAGGAGAGTAGGGGAAAACCCCGAGAATCCCCATATGGGCCACTCAATGTTGTGATCTGTGCCTGGGTTGGAAAAGAATTTCCAAATACAGAGTATTTTAGAAAGGAATGAGTTCATTAAGGAAAAGAGCAGAGAAAATGAGGGTGCTGCAAGCACACGGGGTGACCTCCTGACAGACCAGGGAAAGTTAACGCTTTTCGTGGGTTAGTAGCCAACTGTTATAGTCTCAAGACACAGAAAATTCCTGCCAGAAGAGTGGCATTAGATAATTGCTTAGGATGGGTATTTTTGTCTATTATGGGGTTAGGGACCTGGCCGGTTTACATCAGGGGAGCTCTTGCCAAGTTTGCTGTGTGGCTCAGTCACGTCCCGATGACCACGGTGCAGGGCCCCACACCTGTGGAACCTATAGCATTCCACATATAGCAGTAATCAACACAGCATGAAAAAGTTATACTTCAATAAAAAGAAAAAAGGAGAAAAATTTGGACAAACGAAAATGTCACAGGGTGGCTCTTTTCTGGATTCTCTACTGCTACATCCATCCTCTTTGCTCAGGTAGTTACCCTCATCTGAACTTTATATTCATAGAAATGCATTTGCCCCGAGGACTGAGACATTTAAATACCATGAATATAACATATACCACTTATGAGACCCGCTTCTAAGAATCTCTTATGAAGCAATTGCTTCCTGTCTCGTTTTGTGTAAAGTTTGTATCTGTACATACAAAAGGCACTCAGTTACACCTGTACTTTGTAAACACGTTGTGCTTAGGCAATTCGATGATTTTAAGTATGAGATGCTATGACATTAATAACTGGGGACCACAAGTTGTGATAGAGCAGTGATCAATGGCTCCTTGTGTAATGATTTTAAATTAAAGATAGCAAATGCCAAAGTCATTATACTTTGAATACTTCTGTTTTAGCACAACCCAAGAGATCAATGAGAATGATAGACACAGCATTTATGAAGTGCGTAACATATTCCAGGCCCCTCTTTAGGTCCCTTCTTTGGACCATCACAAAACTCCAGAAAGGTACATTTCATCTTTCAGTGTAAAATGTCATATATAACCTTGATCCTCTTAAAGCCTATGACTTTGAGCAAGATCGTACTTAGCAGAGTGTTGAACTGCTGTTGATTTTCACATGCCTGTAACACGGAATTTTTTATCTTCCTACAGCATCAGTTAAGGTATCTTTTATGCTATCTTCAAGTTAGGTTTATTTAACACTAGCAAAAACATGAACCGGTAACAAAAACTTAGTACATAATCCACTAAGCAAAATCCTAATAAACTACTAAACATGTGCATACCAGTTCTAACAAGATATGCTACAGGCACATCCATGAAACATTAGTAACCACAACATAAATAAGTACAGGTCCTCTTGTTGGTTGGAATCTAACAGTTCCCATTATCATTGAGATGAGTAGTAAGACTAAGACCAGATATAAAATATTAAATGCATTTATCCACACAGACTCCTTTTAAATTGCCAAGTCATTTTATTTGAAGTTAACAACTTGGGAATTGTCAGTGTGATTATTGATCATTTCTCCCAGTAAGTGCCAATGTGATTTTGTCCATTTTGTGAACTCCAGTTTTATTTACTTGGATTCAAGTGATTATTTCTCAACTTTAATCCTCCTCTACAAAGATATCTTTAACATAGAAAGTGGCACCTATAAATGCTGAAAAGAAAAGAAGGCAAAGGCGAAGAAGCAGCACAGATAATGCTCTGTTTAGACTCAGCCTTAGACTGGCTCGAATGCCTAGCTCTTTGTCAGGTGGAGGGCCACTATCTACACTGCCACCTGGTCCTCTCTGAGTACAATTTGGTGGTTTCCAACCTTGCTGACAGTGACAATGTTTTCGGTTGTTGCACACCCCTCTGTAATTGCATTTCTTGACATCGCAGTCAAAACCCAGGTCTTGAAAAAAAAGTACAGTTTTGGTCCTTACAGTATGCTCCTGGGCCACATGTTGCACCATCCACTACAAGCCCCATTTCTGGCACATCTGTCCCGAAGTGGGCATCATACCCAAAGCAGGTTTGTGGTGTAACATCATGTACTATTATTTGATGAAAAGTAGTGTGCTCCCCACCACCAGGAATTTCCTTCACGTCGCTACAGTGCAGCATTCCACACTGAACATCGTCGTGTTCACATGCAACAGGTCTTCCTCCTCCTCGAGTCAGCCTCACACCACAGTTTCCAAATCGGTCACCCCTGGTATTCAGTACCTCGTAGCATGATGACGCAGCCTGTCTTATGTTATAGCCAAAGAGGGCTTGACACTGTAAATCACGGTCACTACAGTTTCCCCTCATACAAACAGCTGATGGTGAACACGGGGTTCCATCCTGGATATAAGTGTCATCTGGACAATCATGTGTCTTCCCGTTACAGTATTCCGGTAGATCACAAATACCATGAGTATCTCTGCAAACATATCCAGGATAAGCATATTTACAGTTTCTGCAACAACCTCCATAATCACAATCACTGCCAAGGCTGAGGACACAATTGGAATTGCAACATCGATCCTGAGTACAGTCTTTTAAGGTGCCACAGTCACATTCTTCATTGGGATCTATCTTCTTGTCACCACATCGTCTTGATATATAAGGAAAATTATTGTATGGTACATTTGGAATACTCAAACAACCATCCCACATATGTAACCGTCGGTGAATTCTCTCAAAAGTACAATTGCTCATCATATCTAGAAGACCAGGGTTAGAATTCATGAGACAGTGTCGTCTCCGAAAACACTGACAACCTGGAAAATCATGATAACAACCCAATACATGACCTATCGAATGTGCTCCAATAGTTGCAGTTAAAAATAGGTGGTATCTTGGAGCATATACATATGATGCTCCCCAATTGGGATTGCATACTCCGTCAAAGCTGCTACTATATGAGGCCCTAGCAATTTTATGTCCTGTTACAAGCAACGAAGTATCATGAGGAATTTTTCCAAACCATCCCCAATATTTCCATAAACCAAAATCAGTTACTGCCTTTATAGCACTTCTATATTTATACAAATCCATTCTATCCTGGCCATCCCATATGCATAAAACACGTATCAAAACCTGAAGTTGACCCTGGTAATAAATGCTATGTATTATGTTATTCAAAATCACCATATTCTCTGTTATACGTGTCATATTAATGTCCTGCATATATAATGAGTGAGAAACTGTGTAGTGAAGTTTTAAGTTTTTCCTGTGTGGCCACCACAAATACACAGTGCCTGCTCTAGGCATTTCAGAAATCATTGCCTCCTCATACTCTTGATTTGTATCTTTCTCTTCAGCTGCACATTTCTCGTCCTCTGCTGCTGTTTTCTGTGTCACAAGCTGAGAAATCAGATGCTCAAATTTGGAAGAAGCCTCCAATGGTTTGATTTCGTAAGTGAAGTCGTCCAGCTGCAGCATGCCACGCAGACCCCCAGAGCAGGTGTCCAGGGTGCCCATGGACCCAGGAACCCCTTCCAGGTAGCTAAAGTAGTAGCAGTCTCGGGGGATATAAGGGTAGTTCTCCTGCATGGCACCTTGGTCGTTATCGGTGATAACAGGAAAATGTCTGGGCAGCAAGTTCTTCTTGACTCTCAAGTGAACCACGTGTCTTTGGCCACTGAAGCGCATCTTGTAGGAGAGCTGGCCTTGTCTCTCAATTCCACTCACTCTGTGGGACACCTTCCTGGGAATCACAATTTCAGAAGAAGTGAAGCGCCATCCTGGTGGGTCATGGGAACAGCAGGTTGGAAACAGGAATAGCCAGAGCAGAGGCAGCCAGAGATCACCTCTCAGGTGGGCCTGGGTGCAGGCACGCCCCATGAGTGAGGAAGTGTGTGACCAAAGAAGATGCACTGTGGTGGGAGGCAGGCAAGACTATCCCTGGAGCAGCAACTTTTAGACAGCAGGCTAGTCCTGAGGAGAGCAGACAGACTGGAGGCTGGGCAGCCCCAGAGGTGAGGCAGGGAGGGGAAGCTCTTACATAACAATGTGTCCTCATGAAGGGGAGGGGCTGTGCCAAGTGCTCCTAGGGGTCCTAACACAGGAGTGTTAGGGAAGACAAAATATGGCAGAAATGAGGAAAACGGTGCATATCTGGGCTGAGTGATTCCATGGTCCTTTGGAAAAGTCACAGGGGAAGAATCAGGGGGTTTGGTGCAATTTTGAGACAGTGATTGACTTTTTGCCCTCAAACCAAAATGAGACAAGGCTTCAATCTGTAGTGAAAATACGAAATGGAGAAGAGAGTGGAAGCTTGTTTTAGTCTGACTTTTGAGGAGAGAATCAAATTCTTTCATACTTTACAAACGTGGGATATGTTGGGGGTGATGAGTGGAACAGAACAATAGTGTCATGAGTAGAAATGTTCGGGTGGATAATAATAGTTCCTTATAAAGTTAAAATTATGCCTGCCCTGTGTCTTGGTGATTCTAGCCATAGGAAGTTACCACAATGATTCTATATACATATTCATAACAGCATTATGCTTGAATTTATTCCACAGACTGGAAACAAGCAAACAGTACTGGACAGATGAATGGCAGACACACGGGCCTATGCATTCAGTGGGAAAATCCTCAGTAAATCTGCACAGGTTTCTGGTATGTGTACAATAATGGATGTATCTCATAGATAATAAGATAACAGAAAGAAAGCAGACCAAAGAAGCTTTACTTAGGATTTCCTTTGTACGACATTCTGGAATAGTCCAAAATAATGTATGGGGAATCAAATTTTAATCAGTGCTTTCCTGATGTGAGGGAATGGAGGGATGGAGGGAACTTTCTGGAGTGATGGGAAACTTCTGAATCTTGACTGGGGTGTGCTCAAGATGAAGGTTTCCTTCCAGGGTCCACATGTTGAAACCCACCCCCAACCCCACCCCACCCCCCCCCCTGCCCCAGGTGACTGTATTAGCAGCTGGGGTCTTGGGAGGTGATTGGTGCTTTTACAAAGAGGCCTCAGAGAGATCCTTCAACCCTTCTGCCCTGTGTGTTTACAGTGAGAAGGTGCCATCTGTGAACCAGGAAAGGGTTCTCCAGACACTAAATTTGCTGGCGTCTTGATCTTGGTCTCACTAGCCTCCAGAACTATGAGAAATATTTTTGTTTCTTAACCACCCAGCCTTAGGTATTTTATTATAGTATTCTCAACACACTAAGACAAGATGGTACTTACCGTCCTGTCAAACCTCAACAAGCGGCATCATTAAATCTGAGTATTTTATTGTATATGCTGAGCATACCTCAAACAGTTGATTTACTTAAAAAGTACTGACTTGAGCTTTTTTTTAGTTCCTTACAGAATAATGAATCATAATGTGATCATCACTTTTTCATACATCTTTCTGCTTTCAAAAATCATTTCTGCATTGAATTGCCTGTAAATGAACTCAACTCAAACGAAGAAAGTTACCTTGAGCAATTTATCTCTACTGATTTCTCTTTTTGTGGATCATATCTTTAACTTGGAACCAGTAGTAAGGACATTAACATTTAGAAGAGAGGAATGTCCTATTGCATAAATGTGATGTATGCAACACTGAAGGATTTTTAAAAAATTAGTGCACTCAGGAATATTCAAAAAAATACAAGTACGCTTGAACTCAGCTTAAAGTCAATTCACCATGAAAAGAATAGGTAATTTCCTATGTTTTAACTGAAGTGTAATTGATTTATTGTATTATTTTCAGGTATACAACATAGTGATTCAATATTTTTATGGGTTATATTCATTGAAAGTTCCTATCCTTTAAATATCCGATGCCAGATGCCACTCCCTTCTGCCTCCAAAGTTTCCACAGAAAAGTCAGCTGATGGCCTTTTGAATTAGTGTTTTCCTTTTCTTCTTCTATATACCCAGGAGTGGAGTTGCTGGATCATGTGGTGAATTTACTTTTAATTTTCTGGTCATCCTCCCTACTGTTTTCCATAGTGTACCGATTTACATTCCTAACAACAGTGCACAACAGTTCCCTTTCCTCTGTATCCTCACTAACACTTGTTGTCTTTTTGATGATAGCTCTTCTGAGAGGTTCATGAAGTCCTATCTCATCGTAGTTTTGATTTAAATTTCCTTAATGATTAGCGATGTTCAACACCTTTTCATGTGCATATTGGCCATGTGTGTGTCTTTCTTGGAGAAATGTCTATTCAGGTCTTCTGCCCATTCTCTAATTGGGTCGTTGGGTTTTCTATTTGATATAGAGTTATTATATACTTTGCATAATAATTCCTTATCCATCACTGCATCTCCAAATAATTTTTCCCATTCAGTAGACTGACTTTTAGTTTTGTGAATAGTACTGTGCTCTGCAAAAGCTTTTAAGTTTAATTAGGCCCCCTTTATTTATTTGTGCTTTTGTGTCTTTTGCTTTAGGAGACAGATCCAAAAGAATACTGCTGTGATATTTTTCAAGGAGTGTTATGCCCATGTTCTTTTCTAAGTGTTTTATGGTTTCCGGTTTAGGTCTTTAGTCCATTTTGAGTTTATTTTTGTATATGGGGTGAGGAAATGCTCTTCTTTGCTGTACAGACAGAAAAGTTGCTCAGTCATGTCTGACTCTTTGTGACCCCGTGGACTAACAGTCCATGGAATTCCCCAGGCAAGAATACTGGAGTGCGTAGCCTTTCCCTTCTTCAGGGGATCTTCCCAACCCAGAGATCGAACCCAGGTCTCACACATTGCAGGCGGATTCTCTACCAACTGAGCTGTCAGGGAAGCCCATTGCCAAAGCCCTTGACAAAAGTTTTGCTCCGCATTGCTCCTGGAGGCCTCAACCCTTAGGAAAGGGAGAAAGAGCCAATCATTTCCTCAAAAACAGTCTCGAAAAACTAATCCAGGAAACTTCACAAGTTCGGGTAACCCTGTTACCTATTGCCCTCCTTAGCAGTAGAATAACTCCAAAGGATCCCCTCGGATTGAGTCCATATACATTCTTTCTAACATCGGACCTCCTTATGGACAGGGACACCCTAGGGCTATAGTATTATGTAACCAAACTCAGTGTTCTAACAGGCCGTTAGGGAATTTGGCCCAGAAACCAACCCTCCCAGCCCTTTCAGCCATACTATATCAACTTGGGGACAGGGTCCTTAACAGAACTTGGAAGGACAGTTGTCCCAAGTCCCACCTGGTTCCTATTTGAAAGGGACTTCTTCCAGTCTTTCTTTCCTCACCTACAGCCATCAAGGTTTCAGGAATCTCTAGCTGGATCCACCACTTTGCGGGGGGAGCCTTGGAAACTGCCCTCTGAAGACTCAGGCACTCCAACATCCTACACCTCTGAACCACTTGAAGACCTTAACTTTCTCTTCAAAAGGACCAAAGATAAGTAACAATCGAACTCTTTAAATAAATACATGATCAACTGCCCATGTTGTGCTGCTGTCGAGATTGTCCTCTCTTTCTTCCAATCTTGTGCCCTCCTGTGGATGAATCTGTCTCACACCTGTGGTACCTAACCTTGGTTGTCTGGTCTTTCTGAGGCCTACACCAGGCATCATTCTTGACTAAATGCCCCCCAAACTCACTCTTGGGCTCCAGAATCACTGAGGACGGTGACTGCAGCCATGAAATAAAAGACACTTGCTTATTGGAAGAAAAGCTATGACAAACCTAGACAGTGTATTAAAAAGCAGAGACATCACTTTGCCAACAAAAGTTTGTGTAGTCAAAGCTATGGTTACTCCATTAGTCACGTGCAGATGTGAGAGAGGAAACATAAAGAAGGCTGAGGGCTGAACGCCTGATGCTTCTGAGCTGTGGTGCTGGAGAAGACTCTTGAGAGTCCCTTGTTCAGACCAGTCAGTTCTAAAGGAAATCAACCCTGAATATTCACTGGAATGATGCTGAAGCTAAAGCTCCAGTACTTTAGCCACCTGACATGAAGAGCCGACTCACTGGAAAAGACCCTGATACTTGGGAAGATTGAGGGTAGGAGGAGAAAGGGGTGACAGAGGATGAAAGAGATGGTTGGATGGCATCATTGACTCAATGGACGTGAGATGAGTTTGAGCAAACTCTGGGAGATGGTGAAGGACAGGGAGGCCTGGTGTCCTGCAGTTCATGGGGTCCCAATGAGTTGGACACCACTGAGTGACTGAACAACAACAAACTCCCTCTCACCTTACCCTTCCTCTGTTACATCACACAAGCTAAACCCTCCCAACATTCCTTAGACCCAGAAGACTATTTATAGACCCTAGCTACTGCCCACAACCCATCTTTCTACTGGCTATGCTTCTCTGGAACAAGCCTTCAGACAATATTACTCTGGCCAGTAGAAACTCAGTGTAATGTCTCATCTCACCCAGATGCATAATTTGATCCTCGGACCACAAGCTTGAAGTTAGATCACGTGGAGTCTACTTTTCTTCAGGTCCTACGAGAATGCCTACATTTTATTCCTGTCATTCTGTCAACCCCACAACCCAGAAGCATCCTCACAAACCTAACCAAGGCTCCCATATATGCCCTCTTTTTTCAGGGCGGTCACCCATGGGGGTATTCTGTTGGTAACATCTCCACACTGTGCAACCATACTTTTTTTTTTTTTTTCATATTATTTTCCATTACAGTTTATCACAGGATATTGTGCTATACAGTAGGGTCTTGTTGTTTATGCATTCTGTGTATAATAGTTTGCATCTGCTAATTCCAAGCTCCTAATCCATCCCTCCTCCACATTCCCTTCCTTGGCATCCACTGTCTGTTCTCTGTGTCTGTGAATCTATTCATAGATAAATTTGTTTGTGTCATATTTTAGATTACATGTATAAATGACATATGGTATTTGTCTTTCTCTTTCTGACTTATTTCACTTAGTATGATAATCTCTGTGTCTATATGTTGTGGCAAATGGCATTATTTCATCCTTTTTTATGACAGTAATATTCCACCATGTATATGTACCACATCTTCTTTATCCATTCATCTATCGATGGATATTCAGGTTGTTTCCTTGTCTTGGCTATTGTGATAGAAAAGCTATTGATTTTTATATATTAACTTTTCACTCAAACTATCAAATTTCTTTACTTATCTAATGCTTTTTCTCCCCCCACCTCTGGTTTTAGACATGAAAAAAAGAAAGTGAAAGTGAAGTCGCTCAGTCATGTCTGACTCTTGCGACCCCATGGACTGTAGCCTACCAGGCTCCTCCATCCATGGGATTTTCCAGGCAAGAATACTGGAGTGGGTTGCCATTTCCTTCTCCGCAACCATACTTTCATCCTGGCTTTTCCCCAGTGAGTGAACAACACTGGAACAGCACCAACCAAACTATCCAAGCAGCAGTTAAACACAAAAAAAACTAGCCCTCCGAAATATCTCAGCTTTTTGGCTTTCAAAATACAGATGCCAGACAAACCCCTCTTTAATCATAGATAGCGACAGTACTTTCATTTCTACAGGATGGGTCTCACTAAACATCTCTGGTCACCCCTCACTTTTTGCACAATTACTGGTCTGAGGACAAACCCCCCCCCCCTTTTTTTAAATTCTATGCTGTTTCCAGCATCCACAAGGGCAAACTGGGACCCTCTGATCCATGTGGAGGTTGGCTGGGAGTCCCAGTAGCCAGTAACACCAACCCGCCAATTACACTCCACTCCGATTCATATGGAGCCAGCTTACCCCCATCTCAAGGCCTCTTTTTCATGTGTGTGAGCTCAGCATACATGCTCCTGCCCCCGCAGTGGAAAGGAAATCGTTCCCTGGGTTACATGCATGAAAATCTTTACCTGAAAATGTCTAATCATCTGAAGGCCTGTTAGCCAGTGTTTTTTTTTTTTTTTCCCCCAGATCATACTGCCTTATTTCTGATTTCCACTCTGAGCTCCTGTCAGAAGGTGCTGAAGGTTAGCAGCTGCAGTGGCTATGATTTAATTTTTTTTAGAGGCAGACAGCACATGCCAGATTCCAGTTGGCAGGGCCCCTTCATGACCAAAAATTTGACCAATGTTGGGAGCATTTTATGACCATTTTGTCCTATGGTGCTAGGAATGTTCATTTGCTGGTTTGGCAAAGATTCAGCTAATAGGCAAGTCAGTGTGCTGTTACTGGATTAGGCCATGAAAGTAGCAAAAGTTCTGGACCATACCTTTCTTCCTAGTAATTTCATAGGGTCCAGGAAAATATTCCCTCTGTTGCTTCTTCCCATGTCTACACTCACATTATTAAAATCAGTGATCTCATGTGTGTTGTTTAATCCCTGTGTTGTGCCCACTCTTTTGTGACCCTATAGACTGTAGCCCACCAGAGGCTCCTCTGTCTATGGCATTTCCCAGGTGGGAATACTGGAATGGATTGATATTTCCTTCTCGGGGAACTTCCCAACCTGGAATTGAACCCTTGTCTCTTGCACTGGCAGGCAGATTCTTTACCACTGAGCCACCAGGGAAGCTATTGATTTCATATGGAACTGTGTATATATATATATACATCATCTTTTATCAGAGGCTCAGTCACACACACTTGGTAGTGCAAACAAGAATTTTGTAAAATAGGCAATATAAAGAAATGAGCTAGCAGTAGTAGTAAGATTAGAAGCAAGAACTTAATCATTTTATTAGGTATAGTCCAGGATACACTAGGTCATCTAACTTAGTCTGTTAGGTAACTCTGCTGCTGCTGCTACTGAGTCGCTATAGTCGTGTCCGACTCTGTGCAATCCCATAGACGGCAGCCCAGCAGGCTCCCTGTCCCTGGGATTCTCCAGGCAAGAACACTGGAGTGGGTTGCCATTTCCTTCTCCAATGGATGAAAGTGAAAAGTGAAAGTGAAGTCGCTCAGTTGTGTCCGACTCTGCGACCCCATGGACTGCAGCCCACCAGGCTCCTCTGTCCATGGGATTTTCTAGGCAAGAGTACTGGAGTGGAGTGCCATCGCCTTCTTCGTAAATAACTCTAGCCTGGTGTTAATCTCCTCGTTGTAAATCGTGAAGCATCTGCTTTTACCCGAAGGTTGATGATGAACTTAGGCATTAGGGAAAAAACAAAAAATCATGACTTAGAGTATCCCTTTAATAATTTAGTTAAATCTTGAAGGCTGAGCGCTGAAGAATTGATGCTTTTGAACTGTGGTGTTGGAGAAGACTCTTGAGAGTCCCTTGGACTGCAAGGAGATCCAACCAGTCCATTCTGAAGGAGATCAGCCCTGGGATTTCTTTGGAAGGAATGATGCTAAAGCTGAAACTCCAGTATTTTGGCCACCTCATGCGAAGAGTTGACTCATTGGAGAAGACTCTGATGCTGGGAGGGATTGAGGGCAGGAGGAGAAGGGGACGACAGAGGATGAGATGGCTGGATGGCATCACTGACTCGATGAATGTGAGTCTGAGTGACCTCCGAGAGCTGGTGATGGATAGGGAGGCCTGGTGTGCTGCAGTTCATGGGGTCGCAAAGAGTCGGACACGACTGAGCGACTGATCTGATCTGATCTGAACAGTGTAACATAATAGCAAAGGTCTGCCTGGGAAGTGAGTCTTAGTAGCACAGACCTTAATTAATAAACCTAAAACTTAATATTAAGTGAAACATAATTTTTTCTAAAATTATGCCTTTTTATTAAACATAGCCGACTAGTGTGTTCTTAAAATAAGTTTGGTCCACTGACCATATAGGCTTTTTTTGTATTGACTCTGGCATAATTTTTCAGGAGTCTCAGACTAAATTCCCAAAGGCCTCTCAATGCCAAGAAGGTCATGCCAAAGGCCTGCCATCAGATTTTTCTCTTGTATCGGTTCCCCAAATATTTTGGGATATCTGTATTTTTTAGGAGACGGTCTTTTTATTTATTTGATGAGGTTTTTCAGAACCCAAGTGTCTCCAGTTTCTGGAGGGACAAGGTAGAGTGTAAAGGAAAATGTTTTAATTTTACCCACAGGTGTAAAATCCCAAATTGTTTTAAACCATAAGTAACTTGAGGATAAGACCTTCTTTATATCTGGAAAAAAAAAAACCACAAAGATTAGAAGCCAGTAAAATGTCAGACAAAAAGTCATGAAAGTTGCAACCATATTTAGCAATTCGTTTAATCCCCTGTAATTAATCTTTGTTCTGTTACCCTTGCCTGATAATTGAGGACGATAGTTTAAAGAAGTTTGTAAAGTTTTTGTTAAGCCTTTTGTGAATGGTCCAGAGAAGTAGAGGCCTTGCTCACTGGAGATTATAGAAAGCATATCCCAAGTGGAAGACATATTATTAACCATTTTTTTCTGCACCATGAGTGCATTAACCCTGTGCAGGCAAATAAAAAAAGAAAACAATGAGGTTCGTCAGGGAGCTGGGAAAAGCCAAGCAGCTGTCTTAGATTTCCCATGGCCCTGACTGTTTGATTTACCCTTTTTAAATTTCCTGACTTAGGAGTAGACTGTTGCCATGTTTTAAAGACATCGATATAGCAAAAGTCTTAATTTTTGTAGAAGCAGAATGAACTGTATCCACATATGCCATAGTCTTCATAGACCATTGTGAAATAATGCTTATTTACTTTACCAAAGTAACAAAAGATTTTAAAAACAAATATAAATCACTTACAGGTAAGGAAATTCACATAGTCTGTTATCAAAAGCCACATTCCAAGAAAACTTTGTTCTCTTAGGAGACAGAAAACCAAATTCCAGTCTGATACCAGGTTATATTCACTGTGGTACAAGAGTTATTCACTTAGTCAGAGTAACAAAAGATTTCAAAGGCAGTCAACATCTTAAGAAAACTTTACCATGCACCCTACTTTGCTTAAGCAACCGTGAACTGTTCTTTATATTAGCACTCTGTAGGTTGGTAAACAGAAATCACCCAGAGCTCTTCATTTTATTTTCATTGTCTTTGCTTAAAAGTTTCTTCACATAAAGTGACTTTCCCTGTTGACAAATTTGCAATAGATGTAAGAAGAATGTTATACTTATTGTTGATGGTTCTTAAGACCTGTCCATATTAATTAGATTAACAAACATTTATCAGATCAGATCAGATCAGATCAGTCGCTCAGTCATGTCCGACTCTTTGCTACCCCATGAACTGCAGCACGCCAGGCCTCCCTGTCCATCACCAACTCCCGGAGGTCACTCAAGACTCACATCCATCGAGTCAGTGATGCCATCCAGCCATCTCATCCTCTGTCGTCCCCTTCTCCTCCTGCCCTCAATCCCTCCCAGCATCAGAGTCTTTTCCAATGAGTCAACTCTTTGCATGAGGTGGCCAAAATACTGGAGTTTCAGCTTTAGCATCATTCCCTCCAAAGAAATCCCAGGGCTGATCTCCTTCAGAATGGACTGGTTGGATATCCTTGCAGTCCAAGGGACTCTCAAGAGTCTTCTCCAATACCACAGTTCAAAAGCATCAATTCTTTGGTGCTCAGCCTTCTTCACAGTCCAGCTCTCACATCCATACATGACCACAGGAAAGACCATAGCCTTGACTAGGCGAACCGTTGTTGGCAAAGTGATGTCTCTGCTTTTGAATATGCTATCTAGGTTGGTCATAACTTTCCTTCCAAGGAGTAAGCGTCTTTTCATTTCAGGGCTGCAGTCACCATCTGCAGTGATTTTGGAGCCCAGAAAAATAAAGTCTGACACTGTTTTCACTGTTTCTCCATCTATTTATACCAGGTATTAATTTAATATTGAATATTTCCCAGTTCATGTGAACCTAAAATTCATTCAGCTTAATTTCTCTGTATTTAGAATTGTTTGATTTGTAAGCACTTTTCTTTAGGCCTGTTAAATTAGAACGCATTTACAAAATAACCTCAGCAATAGGATTCAAAGACAAAGACGCACACTGAGACATAGATTACTCCACACGGAAAGAGATCTCATAGTTTTCCACTTGAGATTTAAAATGTCTCTTTGCCCTTGTATTTTCTTCCTTGGCTTGAAGTTCTACTAATTTGCCCAAGGCTGAAGTCTCAGGCTGTGTGGGCCGTGTATGTCAAGGATGTGATAACAGTTAACTTCAGGTTTTTTCCTAGGCATGTTTCTCAAGGTCAGAAGTCTGAAAGAAATATTTTAACAAGCTAGCTTTCTCTAATTGCACATGCAAAAAGAACCGGTTTTGTAATTTCAAAAAGGTTTCATTTTGACCAGTTTTCTCCAGAGTCTGAAGAATATTATGACCAGCCTTTTTCTTTCCGTGTCATAGCCTCATAGCTAAAATTTAAATCAGAAAGTGCTCAGATTGGTTCTGATGACAGGTGCAGACTGACTGATAAGACGTTGTCCCCGGAGAGGTTGACCCTCTGGGGAGGTGGGGTCTTTGTTTGATCAGAAGAATCGGAAGGAGTAAGAAAACTTGCAGGAGTGGGGGAAGCTTGGTTTCCCTTCCTTCCTCACCACAGGCCCTGAGAGGCAGGAGGAGTTAGAAGGAGACTTTTTTAGAATGTTCAGAGAGTTTTTTCAGGCTTCTGATTACAGACAGAGTAGGGGATGGGGAGATAAGTCAGCAACAGAAAGACACATAAACATGAGTCTTTCAGATTTGGATTCTGACTTCCCACCATGAAGGAGTTTAGTGTGCCATTAAGAGGCCATTTTTCTTTGGCCCCTCAATTTGTGTTGGGGCTAGGAAAAGAAAACGAGCCTTTTCTTTTTGAGGTTTTCAGCATCAAATTTTTTTCCAGTTCCCTAGAATGTAGGTGAGAGGTGAGTCTGAGGGAGTCTCCCTCCCTCTCCAAAAGCCATTCTTAGCCTATATGCCATAGAATGGGGGTGCTGAGAGTCACCAGCCATAGAAGGGAATCCCTTTTGTCCCAGAGAGCCCTCCCTGAAACTGAGACACCATGTGACTAATGGCACAAATGGCCGATTATCCCAACAATCGTGTCAGACAGTGAGAGGTAGCTCCTGAGCATGCAGCTAGGGCACAAAGTGTGAGACTAGATACCATGCGACTCGGGCAGGAAAAGATAGGAGAGAAAGAGATTAGTGGAACCAACCTGGTGACTCACCCTTTGGCAATTCCCTATAACACGGAGGCACTTTTTAGAATGACTCAAAGATGATCCAGGGATCATTACATCAGTTTCAGAAGAGGGATCTCTAGTGCCTGCAGGATCTTGTCATGCCCTGTCAGAGTTGCCTCACTCGTAGGCTCCTCCACCATCCCAGCAGAACAGACAACAGTAGCCACCCTTCTGTAAGGTACAGGCAGCTGTCTTTGGCAGTGTACACACTGGGCGGTCTCAATCGATGTGCAAATTCCACCCAGATTTTGAAGGATGGAGATTATTGGAGCCAAGGGCCCGTTACCTTTGAGAAGCAGGGCTCCATAGAAAACACACCGTAGGGCACTGCCCAGCAGAGCCATGAGGGCAGGCCACTTCAGAACCCCAGACTAGTAGAACCATTGCACATTATTTCGGCCGTGGGCATTCTACTGTAGCCCATGAGAAGAACAGTGTAGGCTACGCTCTGCAAAGTGATGGGGTTGGCCTCCAGGAGTTGTGGGCATCCAACCCAGAACTGCTACCCCAGTGTGTCTGGAAGGCAAGACCTCCACTTCAGTGGGTCAGGGAGTGGGACAAAATCCCCAGTGTGCCTGGAAGGACGAAAGAATATGGAACCAAAAAGGATTAATTATTCTCTTACTTTAAGATTTTAGACATAAGTGCAAACTGTCACTCCTTTGTTCGCTCCTATTTCTCTCTTTTGGAATGGGAGTGTCTATCTTATGCCTGTCCCACCATTGTATTTTTGAAGCATATAACTTTTAGTGACTTTTTACAAAAATTATTCAGGAAGTTCCCTGGTAGTCTAGTGGTTAGGATTCTAGGCTTTCACTGCTGTGACCAGGGTTCAATCCCTGATCAGGGAACTGATATCCTACAACCACGAAGAGTGGCCGAGAAAAAAATTATTCAGGACTATCCATATATAGTTGAAAGATAAAGATTGAGGCTTTGACAGAAGGTGGTTTGAATTTATCTGGGCCATTATGTGACTGATGTCATCTTTTAATCAGCTTTTCTTCCTATTTGTTCCCTTCAGGATCTCCTAGTGTCCAGTGTAGCATCTCACTTATTTTTGAGTGATATAAAGTTCTGGAGGCTTAGAAGTCTGAGATAAGGATGCCATCATGTTTCGGGTTCTGACGCACGCTGTCTTCAAGGCTGCAGGCTGCCAAAATCTCCTTGTATCTCTGCATGGCTTAAACAGACGTGTGTGTGTGTCCCATAATTTATTGCACCTTGAAGATCCTACAATGTAGACTCTTCTCACAGGAAAGTGTCTTTCAGAGAGAGAACCATTATCCATATGACTTGTTCATTGCCATTAACAGCTGGACCCTTCCTCTTGGATTTCCCGCTCTTGACTTCCCATGTGTACATGTGATAAAACAGTGTACATGGTGACGTGATACGAGGGCTAGACACCCGAGGACAGTATAGCACGTTGAGGCTGCCCTTGTTAAAACACTGCAGGAAGCATGCTGCGGGAAAAGGCCACCAGGTCATAACATGATGCGTCCCCATCAGATTTCCAAACTGGCAGTGACTCAGGCACGTACTCACTACAGTCATGGGAAATCACCCACAGTTTTTAAAAATATTTTCTTTTCCACTTCCAAGGTAATCAAGGGAGGAAAAAGAGAAGTTACTATGTTATCAGAGAGTGGAAGATATTTTGTTGAATAATATAAAGCCTTTACAGTTTGGCACTGTGTCACCTTATATATGACAGGTTGTTGTAATGAGACATATTGAATATTCCAATAAAACTGTTGTGATTATAGCCTCTTTCTCCTAATAGACCCCCACATTTTTTTCAAATAAAAACTAACAATATTTGAATATTGATAATTTTATTCCCATTTTGCCAAAAAGAGAAAATAGAACATGAATTATCTACCTGGTCAGAAAAAAATGTTTATAACCAAAAAAAAAAAAAAAAAAAAAAAACCACAAAAGAAAACAATAAATCTTTATTCACCAAGAGCTGCTGCTGGTGCTAAGTCACTTCAGTCATGTCCGACTCATAGATGGCAGCCCACCAGGCTCCCCCATCCCTGGGATTCTCAAGGCAAGAACACTGGAGTGGGTTGCCATTTCCTTCTCCAGTGCATGAAAGTGAAAAGTGAAAGTGAAGTTGCTCAGTCGTGTCCGACTCTTAGTGACCCCATGGACTGTAGCCCACCAGGCTCCTCCATCCATGGGATTTTCCAGGCAAGAGTACTGGAGTGGGGTGCCATTGCCTTCTCTGTCACCAAGAACTGTTGACTGCTAAAATCACTTAAATTGGATATGTCAGTGGATTTTACCAATCAAGTAATTCCTACAGTTCAGATCAGATCAGATCAGATCAGTCGCTCAGTCGTGTCCGACTCTTTGCGACCCCATGAACTGCAGCACGCCAGGCCTCCCTGTCCATCACCAGCTCCCGGAGGTCACTCAGACTCGCATCCATCGAGTCAGTGATGCCATCCAGCCATCTCATCCTCTGTCGTCCCCTTCTCCTCCTGCCCCCAATCCCTCCCAGCATCAGAGTCTTCTCCAATGAGTCAACTCTTCGCATGAGGTGGCCAAAATACTGGAGTTTCAGCTTTAGCATCATTCCTTCCAAAGAAATCCCAGGGCTGACCTCCTTCAGAATGGACCAGTTGGATCTCCTTGCAGTCCAAGGGACTCTCAAGAGTCTTCTCCAACAGTTCAAAAGCATCAGTTCTTCAGCGCTCAGCCTTCTTCACAGTCCAGCTCTCACATCCATACATGACCACAGGAAAGACCATAGCCTTGACTAGGCGGACCTTTGTTGGCAAAGTGATGTCTCTGCTTTTGAATATGCTATCTAGATGGTCATAACTTTCCTTCCAAGGAGTAAGCGTCTTTTAATTTCGTGGCTGCAGTCACCATCTGCAGTGATTTTGGAGCCCAGAAAAATAAAGTCTGACACTGTTTCCACTGTTTATCCATCTATTTCCCATGTAGTGATGTTACAGAATATTAAAAACATACAAAAGTGCTGTTTTTATACACAGTGTAACTGAAATATAGTTTAATCAATGGTTTACAAGGTAATAAAATACCACAACAGCAAACCATGGAAGGAGTCATAAATTATGTATTTTCTACACATCTGAAAAGCTTTCAGCTGGGACCAACCTTGTGTTTTTATCTTTGAAGGATGACTGTTGTAAAATGACAATATTCATTAGCTTGCCCTCTGAAAAGCAGTAAGCTTAATTTATAGAGTGAACAAATGAACAAATTTTCTATTGTTCTTAAAGTATAATACGATTTCTTTACTTAAGTGGAGGATATAGGAAGTGAAAACCCATTGTGTGGATCCCTCTTACTTCAGGGATGAGGGTACTGAGGCCCAGAGAAGGGCAGTAACTTGGCCAAGGTCAACCCAGCAAGGTCACTGATTCCCAGTTCAGAGAGACCTGGGGCTCTGGGATGGTCCTTTCCCCCTGAGTCATAACATTGTAACAGACTTGCTCTGGATGAGTATGTAGAAGTTTGGAACTCTTGGATCCTATCTATACCTCAGGTACAGTTTCTCTTCTTTTCCAGGAGATAAGGGTCACTGGTGTTGAATGGCTTCCCAGGGAGTTGATCTCTATACAGCACTTCTGAGATGCACTCTTTGCACCTTCACCAAAAATCTCCCTGCACTGTTCATCATGGCTATTGCAGCTCTTTTGATAGCAAAAGGCACTGTCACTACAGGGAATCCCGTCCTGCACATGGACATCTTCTGGGCACTGATGAGATGTCCCATTGCACCACTCTGGAAGGTCACACTCATTGATCTGAGCTCTACAGAGCTCCCCTGACGGCATGAACTTGCAGTCTTTGCAACAAAGCCCGAAAGCACAAGCAGCCCCAGATCTTAGAGTGCAGTTCAACAGACAACAGGGATCTTGTTCACACTGCTTTATAGATCCACAGTCACACTTCTCTTCTTCAATCACACCATTCCCACAGTGCTTCAGCATGAAGACTGCCCTGGAATTGGAGGATTGTGCAGACATGATCCCTGGTTTAAAGTGGTCTTTGTAAATTCTGCATAGCTACAATTCGTGAATCTCTGTGCTGCTAACCTGATAGCACTCATGATGCAAGCACTTTGTCCACACACACAGAATTCTTCATCACACTGCATACCCAGTTCAGTTCAGTTCAGTTCAGTCACTCAGTGGTGTCCAACTCTTTGCGACCCCATGAATCACAGCACACCAGGCCTCCCTGTCCATCACCAACTCCCAGAGGTCACTCAAACTCACGTCCATTGAGTCGGTGAGGCCATCCAGCCATCTCATCCTCTGTCATCCCCTTCTCCTCCTGCCCCCAATCCCTCCCAGCATCAGAGTCTTTTCCAATGAGTCAACTCTTCACATGAGGTGGCCAAAGTATTCGAGTTTCAGCTTCAGCATCAGTCCTTCCAAAGAACACCCAGGACCAATCTCCTTTAGAATGGACTGGCTGGATCACCTTGCAGTCCAAGGGACTATCAAGACTCTTCTCCAACACTGCAGTTCAAAAGCATCACTTCTTCGGTGCTCAGCTTTCTTCACAGTTCAACTCTCTCATCCATACAGATCAGATCAGATCAGTCGCTCAGTCGTGTCCGACTCTTTGCGACCCCATGAACCGCAGCACGCCAGGCCTCCCTGTCCATCACCAGCTCCCGGAGGTCACTCAGACTCGCATCCATCGAGTCAGTGATGCCATCCAGCCATCTCATCCTCTGTCGTCCCCTTCTCCTCCTGCCCTCAATCCCTCCCAGCATCAGAGTCTTCTCCAATGAGTCAACTCTTCGCATGAGGTGGCCAAAATACTGGAGTTTCAGCTTTAGCATCATTCCTTCTAAAGAAATTCCAGGATTGATCTCCTTCAGAATGGACTGGTTGGATCTTCTTGCAGTCCAAGGGACTCTCAAGAGTCTTCTCCAACACCACAGTTCAAAAGCATCAATTCTTCGGCGCTCAGCCTTCTTCACAGTCCAGCTCTCACATCCATACATGACCACTGGAAAAACCATAGCCTAACTCATGAGCTACAGTGAGAGCAAAAACACACCAGGGGTCTCCTTTGAAATTATTAACTCTACAGTTGAGAAAAGGACAACATATTCCTGCCACATATACTATAGCAAGGACACTTAGAAGTGAACCTTTAACAAAAATATGTACAGCATCATACTGTAGCTGGAAAAGACTGCTTTGTTTTCTCTATTAGTAATTTGTGTCATCTTTCTCTGTTTTTAGTGTGGAAAGTTTATAAGTTTTACTGATATTTTCAAAGAACCAGCTTTGGTTTCATTGATTTTTCTCTATTAATTTTCAGTTCCATTATTTCCTGCTTTACTTAATTTCTTCTCTTCTGCTCACTTTGGGTTAAATTAGGTACCACATTAGTACAGACCTTCTTTCTAATATATGCAATCAGTGTTATAAATTTTCATAAATACTAAATACTGCTTTCACTGCACCCCATTAATTTTGAAAAGCTGTGGGATTTCCATCTTTGGAATTTGTTATGTTTCAGAATGTGTTCTACTTGGTAAATGTTATATATGGGTTTCGGAAGAATGTGTTCTGCTGTTGTTGAATGAAATATTTTATAAATGTCAATTATATCCAGTTGATTGATGGAGTTGAGTTCATCTAATCCTTCCTTACTAATTTTCTGCTTGCTGGGTCTGTTGTTGTTGTTGTTCACTTGCCCAGTCCTGTCTGACTCTTTGTGACCCCATGGACTGCAGCACGCCAAGCCTCCCTGTCCCTCACCATCTCCCAAAGTTTGACCAAGTTCGTGTTCATTGCATTGGTGATAGTATCCAGCCATCTCATCCTCTGACGCCTCAGTCTTTCCCAGCATCAGGGACTTTTTCAATGAATCATCTGTTCACGTCAGATGACCAAAATACTGGAGCTTAGCTTCAGCATCAGTCCTTCCTGGTTTGATTTCTTTGCTGTCCAAGGGACTTTCAGGAGTCTTCTCCAGCATCACAGTTCGAAGGTATCAATTCTTTGGTGTTCTGCCTTCTTTATGGTCCAGCTCTCACAACCATACGTGACAACTGGGAAGACCAGAGCCTTGACTATATGGACCTTTGTTGGAAGAGTGATGTCTCTGCTTTTCAACACACTGTCTAGGTTTGTCATCGCTTTTCTGTCAAGAAGCAATTGTCTTCTGATTTCACGGATACAGTCACTGTCTGCAGTGATTTTGGAGCCTAAGAAGAGGAAATCTGTCACTACTTCTACCTTTTCCCCTTTAATTTCCCAGGTAGTAATGGGGACAGATGCCATGATCTTAATTTCTTTTAATATTTAATCTTAAGCCAGCTCTTTCATTCTCCTGCTTCACCCTCATCAAGAGGATCTTTTGCTGGGTTTACCAATCACTTAATAGAGAGTTGTTGACATCTCCAAATATAAAAATGCATTTGTCAGTTTCTTTTTGCAAGTTTATCATTTTTTTCATCTAAGTATTTCGCTGCCCTGTTATTAGGGATATACACATTAAGGATTGTCATGCCTTTTGGAGAACTGACCAGTTTATCATTATTTAGTGCTCCTTTGTATACCTGATCATTTTCCCTGCTCTGAATTCTGCTGTTTGAAATTAGTATAGCTCTTCCAGCATAGTTTTGATTAGTGTTAGCATAGTATCATTCTTCATCCTTTTACTCTTTATCAGTGTTTTAAAGTATGTTTCTTGTAGACAACATATAGCTGGGTCTTGTCTGGGTCTTGTATTTTATTTACTCTGATAGCTTCTTTCTTTTAAAATGTATATTCACATTTAGATTGGTAATAGCACATTTTGGGGCGGGAGCATACAGCACTTCCGTCCGCTTTCAGCTGTTCGGCGAGCTCGGGTCTCGCAGGCTTCAGGTATGGGGTCTGCCGGCCTGGCTCGGCTGCAGGGGCTCTTCGCAGTCTACAAGCCCCCCGGGCTAAAATGGAAGCATCTACGGGATACCGTGGAGCTGCAGCTTCTGAAAGGTCTCAATGCTGGGAAGTCTCCTGCCTCTAAACAGCATGTTCGCTTCCTGTTGGGACCCGTGGAAGGCAGCGAAGAGAAGGAGCTGACCCTCACAGCCACCCGTGTGCCCACACTCATCGACCATCCGTTGGTTCGTGGACTCGCATTCACCAGCCTGAAGGTTGGCGTGGGACACCGGCTGGATTCCCAAGCGTCTGGGGTGCTCGTGCTCGGCGTGGGACACGGACGCGGGCTCCTCACTGACATGTACAACGCTCACCTCACCAAGGATTACACCATGCGTGGCCTCCTGGGCAAAGCCACAGATGACTTCTGTGAGGACGGGCGGCTGGTGGAGAAGACGACGTATGACCACGTGACCAGAGAGAAGTTGGACCGTATCCTGGCTGTGATCCAAGGTTCCCATCAGAAGGCTCTGGTGATGTACTCCAACCTCGACCTACAGACCCAGGAGGCCTACGAGATGGCCGTGAGCGGCGTGATCCGGCCCATGAACAAGTCCCCGATGCTGATCACCGGCATCCGATGCCTCCAGTTTGCACCTCCGGAATTCCTCTTAGAGGTGCAGTGCATGCATGAGACACAGAAGCAACTGCGAAGGCTGGTGCACGAAATTGGCCTGGAGCTGAAGAGCACCGCTGTCTGTACCCAGGTGCGGCGGACACGGGACGGCTTCTTCACCCTGGATGATGCCCTCCTGAGGACCCAGTGGGACCTACCGAGCATCCAGGATGCCATCCAGGCTGCAGCACCCCGGGTGGCAGCAGAGCTGGAGAAGAGCTTGAGGCCTTGGCTGGGCACCCAGGAGCCTCCTGGTCCAGGCCAGCCCTGGGACTCCAAGAGGCCACGCTCTGCCTTGGGGCCAGAGAGCCACGTGGGGCATTGACAGGCCAGCAGCTGGCGGAACAGTGGATGTCTAAAAATAAGAGCTAGTGGAACAGTGGGTGTCTAAAAATAAGAATTGTTCGTGGCTGACTGCTGACTGCAGAACATGAGAGCAGGAGGGGTTTTTTTGCACATGACAGAAACCCTGAAGCTGTAAGAGAAACCATTCACAGGGAGGGAACTCAGATCCTGCAAGCCGTGTAGTGTTGCCAAAGGAAAAAAAAAGATCAACAGACTTGGCCCAGTTAAAAACTTCTGTACAGAGGAAAAGACGCTAAATGAACGACAGACTGATAAAAAATAGTTATACGTTTAAGCAATAATATTTCTAATATATAAAGAGTTCTTACAAAACAATAAGAAAAGCATGACAAGAAAGTTGATCAAATGACGTGAATTGTGTGTTTGTATTGTAAAAGCAATCCAGATGGCCAGTAAACCTGAAATGATGTTCAGGCTCTAATGATGAAAGACATTCAGATGAAAATGAGATGACTTTTCCTTGCCTTTCAAATAAATTAAGAAAAAGAAAAAAAAAATGTATATTCACATTTAAAGTGATTATTGATATATTTGGTTAATATCTACCATATTTATGTTTTCTGTTTATTGCTCTTGTTCTGTTTTTTTGTCTTCTATTCTTTCTCTTTTTTTTGCCTTTTTTGGTTCTAATTCTGAAAAATTTTCTCATTCAAATGAAACCTACACAACTTAGTTCCCTTGAGCCATTTTCCATCCCCTTTACAGTATAATTGTTTTAAATATTTCTTCTCTGTATATTGAGAACTACATTAGACAATATTATATTTGCCTTAGCTACTAAATATAATTTATAAAATTCAAGATGAAAAAGAAAGTCCATTGTATTTACCCGTATTTTAACTCTTCCATCATCCTTCTTCCTTCTTGATATTAAAAGATTCCTTGTTTTATCATTTCTGTTCTATTTCAAAAATTTTCTTTAGCTATTTTTTCAAGCAGGTCTGCTAGTGACAAATTCTCTTAATTTTCCTTCATCTGAGTATGTCTTGGTTTCCTCAGCATTCCTGATGAGTATTTTCAGTGGATATAAAATTCTGTATTGATATTTTAATTCTTGTGAAATATTTTGCTGTTTCCTTCTGGACTATGTGGTTTCTAACAAGAAATCTATTTTTAAAATTGTTTCCCCCTTAGAAGTAAGATTAGGCAATATAAAGTTTCTCTCAAAGTACTTTCAAGATTTTTTCTTTGTCTTTTAGTTTTCACAATATGATTATGATGTGTCCCGGCATGTTCCTTGGGTATATCCTGTTTGTGATTCTGAGCTTCTTAAATCTGTAAGCTATGACTTTTGCCAACTTTTAGAAATCTTCAGTCATTATTTGAGTACTTGGAATCCCTGCCCTATTCTTCTCTCCTTCTGTAACTGGGATAACATGAATCTTATATCTTTTGTTATAGTCCTAGAGGTTACACATTTTTTTCCACTTTATTTTTTCCTCTCTGCTTTTCAGATTTAGTAGTAATTCTTTCTCTGTGTTCAGTTTCACTACTTATTTCCTCTGTTAACTCTATTTTATTGTCCAGCCCATCCATTGACTTTCTGCCTTCAGATTTTGTATTTTTCAGTTATAAATTTCCATTATTTTCTTTTAAAAAATATCATACACTTCTTTGGTAGGACTTTATTTTCCTGAAATTTTCTACTTTTTCCAATTGTTTTGATCATCCTTGTCATTGTTCATTGGAACATTTTTATGTTGGCTACTTTAAAATTCTTACCAGATAATACCAACATCTGCATCATCTCAGAGTTGGCATCTGTTGATCGTCTTTTCTCCTTCAAGTTGCAACTTCTATACTTCTTTATATGACAGGTGAATTTTCATTGTATCCTGAACATTTTGGCTGTTATATTTTGAGGCTTTCGATCATATATAAATATTAGGACCCCTCTGACAGTGTACTAGCATAGGAAGAGAAGTATTTCATTGTTATTGCTATGATGGTACATACTCAGGTCTCCACTCTGTTTCTGTTGATGTGCTGAGGAGAAGGGGAACCTCATATTGTTAAAGTATGGAGCACATTAATTTCCTCTCTTAGTCTCTGCTGACAGCACCCTGACTGGGAAATTTAAGAATTCCACTACCCAAGTGGCCTCCAAAAGCACTGTAATATGAAAGCCTCATTACTATGTTGGAGAAGGCACTGGCGACCCACTCCAGTACTCTTGCCTGGAAAATCCCATGGGCAGAGGAGCCTGGTAGGCTGAAGTCCATTGGGTCGCTAAGAGTCAGACATGACTGAGCAACTTCACTTTCCCTTTTCCCTTTCATGCATTGGAGAAGGAAATGGCAGCCCACTCCAGTGTTCTTGCCTAGAGAATCTCAGGGATGGGAGCCTCGTGGGCTGCCATCTATGGGGTCACACAGAGTCGGACACGACTGAAGCGACGCAGCAGCAGCAGCAGCAGCATTACTACATGTTGAGAATGAAAGTCCCGGAAGTCTATTTGACCTTCCCTGACACCACCCCAATGAAGGGGTGGCTAAGGCACGTCATGAGCTGGGTGAGATTGGATATCTAATCTCCTAAACCTGGCCTTTGCTTATGAGGATTCATGTGGGACTACAACTTTTCCCATGACATCTGGCTGGAGTAAGATGGTTATTTTCTATTTATGAAAGGTTTCTGTCTTTCCAGGCTGCCCATTTCTTGTTTCTTTGGCTAGAGAGAACAAACTTGCTTGGGCCTTTTGTTTGTTTCTATCTATTGCCTTTTAGCATTAATGAGGGTAAAAGAAAATAGAAAGAAATCATTGCCATGCTGTTCTTAGGTTCCAGTGTCACTAGCTGGTCTATAATTTTTGCTCCACCTTTCTGAACCTTCTTATGTTTATTTTATATGTAAAGTACAGTACTTTAACCAGTTCTGAGCATAAGCAATAGGGAGACAAGTGTTTATTTTACCTTTTCTGGAACCAGAAGTCCATAATACTATTTTTAAAAAGCATTGCTCCCTGTTAAAGCAAGCAAGACCAAGTCAAAACTACTTTGGGAGATTTGAATTCTTTCTCACCTCTCAATATCCTGGGATATTTTCTGTTTGAAGAAGATGCTCTAGTCTTCTTTCCTGAGTTGAATTTCCTTGCTCTGCTTACAGGTCCTACTTGTTTGTTACTAAAACTTTTCCATGATTGAGTGTCTATAGTTTCCTACTTATCTCTTGGTTATATTTTCTTCATTGTTAATTACCTCATGCATAGGAGCAGACTTAATCCACTGAGTTTCAGATCAGATCAGATCAGATCAGTCACTCAGTCGTGTCCGACTCTTTGCAACCCCATGAATCGCAGCACACCAGGCCTCCCTGTCCGTCACCAACTCCCAGAGGTCACTTAGACTCACATCCATCGAGTCAGTGATGCCATCCAGCCATCTCATCCTCTGTCGTCCCCTTCTCCTCTTGCCTCCAATCCCTCCCAGCATCAGAGTCTTTTCCAATGAGTCAACTCTTCACATGAGGTGGCCAAAATACTGGAGTTTCAGCTTTAGCATCATTCCTTCCAAAGAAATCCCAGGGCTGATCTCCTTCAGAATGGACTAGTTGGATCTACTTGCAGTCCAAGGGACTCTCAAGAGTCTTCTCCAACACCACAGTTCAAAAACATCAATTTTTTGGTGCTCAGCCTTCTTCACAGTCCAGCTCTCACATCCATACATGACCACAGGAAAAGCCATAGCCTTGTCTAGATGAACCTTTATTGGCAAAGTAATGTCTCTGTTTTTGAATATGCTATCTAGGTTGGTCATAACTTTCCTTCCAAGGAGTAAGCATCTTTTAATTTCATGGCTGCAGTCACCATCTGTAGTGATTTTGGAGCCCAGAAAAATAAAGTCTGACACTGTTTCCACTGTTTCTCCATCTATTTCCCATGAAGTGATGGGACCGGATGCCATGATCTTCGTTTTCTGAATGTTGAGCTTTAAGCCAACTTTTTCACTCTCCACTTTCACTTTCATCAAGAGGCTTTTGAGTTCCTCTTCACTTTCTGCCATAAGGGTGGTGTCATCTGCATATCTGAGGTTATTGATATTTCTCCCAGCAAATCTTCCCTTCCTAAGAAAGGGATATCTCCAGTTCTGCGTGGTTGCATGAAACAGTTTATGAAAAGAAGAATCTCAAACCGATTTCTGAGGAAATCAGCATGGCTAGAAGGAACTTTTCCTGAGAGTAAACAGAAGGGGACTGTCACTAAAAATGCTTCTAATTGATAATTATTTCATAGAGCTCTGAGTCCAGTTAAATTAGGAGGTGACAAGACTCATTTAGCCAATATTCCTTTTAAAATAGGATCTACCCAGATTTAGTATTTTATTGACTCAGTTTTTTTCTATGCAATATTTATAGAGTTGAAGTCATTTTAGAGATGATCTATTTTGTCAAATATTATACTCTAAATTATCTACCAAATCATTTTGAGCGTGTTTTTTGTCAAAATACAGTTTAATAGGAGATGCAACTTTTAAACTTGTATACAAAACAAAATAACAAAGTTATAAATTATATAATACAAAAATGTGTTGAATATGGTAATTATAAGGAGAATTATAGAATATCAGTGTTGTCTATATTATTTAGAAAATATGTAATATCTTGACCTACAATGTTAGTATAATTTAACCCAACAGTGAAAAGTGATTAGACAATCTGGCCAATACAATAGCATGGGTAAAATGATGAAGCTGAAATGAATCTACACAAATTGGAGGTGAAGAGGCTGTCTAATTTCAATTATAGTGAAGTCAGACATAAATTTGTATAGAAATGGTGGAGCCAGAGCAAGACATTCTTGAGAGCCAGTTGTTTCTGGAGAAGTGAAAGATCCTTGTTGCTAAGCAGCCAAATCTAGAACTTTGTCACCTAAGAGACAAGAGCAGCAAAGCTTCTGTTTCCCTTTGTTATGTGAGGTCTCAACTACCTATCTTGGTTCACTGATAAGTGTGGTACAAATTATCTCAAAGGAAAAAGCATGGAAGCTACTGTTACTTCTGTTGGTAAGTCATTTATCAAGTTTGCCTCTATGTGTAATTTGGTAATCAGAATAGTATGTCGAATAATGTAAAGATTCTTAACTTTGGTTGTTTTTCCTTTTAAAAGATGCGAGAGACTTTACCATGAGAAGGTGGAGCTATGTTGCAGCTAGGGTTTGCCTAAAACTGAGGGGGTTGCTGTGATGTGGGACTTTCCATTTATAAACAAGATAGTACTGGGCAAAGCAAGATAAGTTGATTACCCAAACTGCTAGTAAAGAACAGGAAAATAGGAAAAAGTAAAGTTGAGAGTAGGAAAAATTTATAGACTCGGTGCTTTAGTAGATAGGAGATATGATCTGGAATAGAAGATAAGGGCTAATACCTGAATCTCAGGCAGGATCACTCTTCCATTATGACTGGAATATGGAGTAGGGTAGAGAAGTAAAAGAAATGGGCATGCATTCATATAGGTTTGTAACAGTGAAAATCCTAAAAATCATTTGGTCTTTGAATTTAGCATCAGTATGAATATTTTTTTTTCACTCTGTTCTGGAGTAAAAATTCATTTTGTATTATGACCCAGTGGCCACACATACACAAATACCCACAAAATTTGTGCATCATTCATATATGAGTTGCTAAGGAACTTGTAGGGATGTCCTCTGATACTTTAATTCAATTTTCTAAAAGATAAAAACTGCATGTCTGCTGGGGTGCAGCCCGGGTGGATCCAGGGAAACTCAAAGGAGAGACGGCGTCAGCTTCGATCAGGAAACAACTGCTAGAGTCTATAGAGTGGTTAAGTGAGGATAGCTCAGCAGGGAAATTCAGTGGAGAAAAGAGGCTGAATAACTTGGTTTATGCGGAAAACCAATAAAACCTCAAGACAAGAAGTTTGCACCACCCACGTAGGCCACAGGCGTCTTCCCGTTCTCCTGAGGGAGAGGAGACACTAAGGCCTCCCCGGTCAGATCTTAGAAGCCCAGGCAAAATTAGTAGGCTTGGCGGGCCTCCGCTGTCCAGATGGGAATTCAGCCAGAAGGTGAAAGAAAGAATGACATGAGGAGACCTGTCTTTCAAGGAACTGATCCCATTCTTTATTTTCCAGCGTCCACTTTTATACACTGAGATGTTATACAAAAGTCACGCGGAGTCAGCAGTCCTGACTTTTATTAAAGTCAGGTGCTTCATACAAATGTATACAGAGGTCTTAGGGGTGTTACATCATCTTCTGGCCAGGGGGCCTGCTAACAATTTATGACCCTCCTTGTGACAGTGGTCAGTCAACCAGAACACTTATTTCTCCAGGGGTGATTATTCTTAAAACAGACGCCACCTTCTGAAGATACCAGATAAAGTTACATTCCTATAGGGTGAGGGTGTAGTGGGTTTTAATTAAGGAAAGAATTTGCTTAGCCTAAGGTCTAACGTGATTAATATCAAAGGTTAATACTTTTTTCTTCTACATATTCATCAATGTGTATAAGGGCAGGGGATGTGGAGACTTAGCAGCAAACATTGGCTCAACAAATGAAAAAACCCTTCACCAGTACAATTTCTAATCAGCCCACTATACTACACTAATAATTTCCTAACTTCTCAAAAGAATCTGTTTTTAGAAGGTTTAAAGCATCTTGTGCCTCTCATGGTTGGGAGGCTATGAACAATCACATGTGGCCGGACAAGCCTGTCAGGCAGGCTAGAGAACCTTCAGAGGAGTTTGTAGGTTGTAACACTCCTGTCACACCCAGGAATTATTATTAACTGGAGCTCTAAGTTAACTCTTTTTCAGAGAGAGGTGGTGGGGGACAGCCCTCTGTAAAGTCAGAGGTGTAGGTGAGAGCACAAAGCAGTAAAGTAGGCAGACTCTGGTTTTGGGGGTAGATGCTCGAGAATTTCCAGGGGGACTCCTGAGGCTAGATCTTACTTTGCGTATGTCAAGCTTCCTTCCTCATGACCTTTGCCACGGGCGGAGTTCCTTACGCTGGCTCCCGGCACATGTCAAGAACCATTTAATTGACTTCATGACTCTAATGAATCAGTGACAGACTGTATTCAAGCCTAACAGAGTAAGAGAAGTGATGGGTAGGTAAAGGTTTTCAGAAATTTGAAATAGCTGTGGGGAAAAATTAAAAGTTGATAAAAATATATGGAGGAGGGCTATTGTCTACTCCAAGTTTCCAGTAATTATAGAGAGTATGGATTTTTAATGGCACCACTTCGCAGTATTAAACATTTAGAATGATGTTCTTTTAGGAGTTTGGGTCTCTGGGGTCCTAGCAATAATGAGGACAAGGATTATGACAAAGATACTTTGAAGTGTTTTCCTATTCTCTGCTCTCAAGATGAGCAGAATATGACATAGGTTGTTTGTTTGGCCTCAGGGCAGCTCAATATAAAAAAAAAAATAAAAATAAAAAATGAGTGGAAGATCTAAACATACTTCTCTAAAGAAGACATACAAATGGCCAAGAAGTATATGAAAAGATGGTAAAAGTGAAAGGCGCTAAGTCATGTCTGACTCTTTGTGACCCCATGTAGGGAATTCTCCAGGCCAGAATACTGGAGTGGGTGGCCTTTCCCTTCTCTGGCAAATCTTCCCAACCCATGGATGGAACCCAGTCTGATCATGCACATGCACTTCAACGTTCACTGCAGCACTATTTACAATAGCCAAGACATGGAAGTAGCCTAAATGTTCATCAAGAGAGAAGTGGCTGGATCATACCGTAGCTCTATTTTTAGGTTTTTAATGAACTTCTGTACTGTTCTCCATAGTGTCTGTACCAATTTACATTTATACCAACAGTGTAGGAGGATTTCCTTTTCTCTACACTGTCTCCAGCATTTATGGTTTGTGGGGGGGGGGGTAGAAAATTTGGGAGAATGGCATTGAAACATGTATAATATCATATAAGAAACAAGTCACCAGTCCAGGTTTGATGCAGGATACAGGGACCTTGGGGCTGGTGCACTGGGATGACCCAGAGGGATGGTATGGGGAGGGAGGTGGGAGGGGGTTCAAGATGGGGAATATGTGTACACCCGTGGTGGATACATGTTGATGTATGGAAAACCAATACAATATTGTAAAGTGAAAAAAAATAATAACACACAAACACAATGGGATATTCAGATCAGATCAGATCAGATCAGTCGCTCACTCGAGACCGACTCTTTGCAACCCCATGAATCGCAGCACACCAGGCCTCCCTGTCCATCACCAACTCCCGGAGATCATTCAGACTCACATCCATGGAGTCAGTGATGCCATCCAGCCATCTCATCCTCTGTCGTCCCCTTCTCCTCTTGCCCTCAATCCCTCCCAGCATCAAAGTCTTCTCCAATGAGTCAACTCTTCACATGAGGTGGCCAAAGTACTGGAGTTTCAGCTTTAGCATTAGTCCTTCCAAAGAAATCCCAGGGCTGATCTCCTTCAGAATGGACTGGTTGGATCTCCTTGCAGTCCAAGGGACTCTCAAGAGTCTTCTCCAACACCACAGTTCAAAAGCATCAATTTTTTGGCGCTCAGCCTTCTTCACAGTCCAGCTCTCACATCCATACATGACCACAGGAAAAGCCATAGCCTTGACTAAGCGAACCTTTGTTGGTAAAGTAATGTCTCTGCTTTTGAATATGTGATCTAGGTTGGTCATAACTTTCCTTCCAAGGAGTAAGCATCTTTTAATTTCATGACTGCAGTCACCATGATTTTGGAGCCCAGAAAAATAAAGTCTGACACCGTTTCCCCATCTATTTCCCATGAAGTGATGGGACCAGATGCCATGATCTTCGTTTTCTGAATGTTGAGCTTTAAGCCAACCTTTTCACTCTCCACTTTCACCTTCATCAAGAGGCTTTTTAGTTCCTCTTCACTTTCTGCCATAAGGGTGTTGTCATCTGCATATCTGAGGTTATTGATATTTCTCCCAGCAATCTTGATTCCAACTTGTGTTTCTTCCAGCCCAGCGTTTCTCATGATGTACTCTGCATATAAGTTAAATAAACAGGGTGACAATATACAGCCTTGACGTACTCCTTTTCCTATTCGGAACCAGTCTGTTGTTCCATGTCCAGTTCTAACTGTTCCTTCCTGACCTCCTCGGCCATAAAAAAGAATGAAACAATGCCATTTGCAGCAACAAAGATGGACCTAGAGATTATCATACTAAGTGAAGTAAGTCAGATAGAAAAAGACAAAAGTCATATAATATCACTTATATGTGGAATCTAAAAAGTGGTTAAAATGAACTTATTTACAAAACAGAAATAGACTCATAGATTTTGAAAACAAACTTATAGTTATCAAAGAGAAAACATGGCAGGGCTGTAAATTAGGAGTTTGGTATTAATATATATACACTATTATATATAAGGGCTTCCCTTATAGCTCACTTGGTAAAGAATCCATCTGCAATGAAGGAGACCCCAATTTGATTCCTGGGTCAGGAAGATCCACTGGAGAATTCTTGTGGATTCTTGGGCTTCCCTTGTGGCTCAGCTGGTAAAGAATCTACCTGCAATGTGGGAGACCTGGGTTCAATACCTGGGTTGGGAAGATTCCCTGGAAAAGAGAAATGATACCCACTCCAGTATTCTGGCCTGGAGAATTCCATGGACTGTATAGTCCATGGAGTCCCGAAGAGTCGGACACAACTGAGTAACCTTCACTTTCACTTACTATATATAAAATAGACAACTAAAAGGACCTATTGTATAGTATAGGAAACTCTATTCAGTCTTCTGTAATAACCTATATGGGAAAAGAATCTTAAAAAGAATGGATACATGTTATATATATATATGTGTGTGTGTGTGTGTGTATATAAATGAATCACTTTGCTGTACATCTGTAACTAACACAGCCTTGTATATCAACTATACTCTACTATACAATTAAAATTAAATTAAGCAAAACCAAAAAGACAACCTACTGAATCAGATCAGATCAGTTGCTCAGTCGTGTCCAACTCTGCGACCCCATGAATTGCAGCACACCAGGCCTCCCTGTCCATCACCAACTCCCGGAGTTCACTCAGACTCACGTCCATCGAGTCAGTGATGCCATCCAGCCATCTCATCCTCTGTCGTCCCCTTCTCCTCTTGCCCCCAATCCCTCCCAGCATCAGAGTCTTCTCCAATGAGTCAACTCTTCACATGAGGTGGCCAAAATACTGGAGTTTCAGCTTTAGCATCATTCCTTCCAAGGAAATCCCAGGGCTGATCTCCTTCAGAATGGACTGGTTGGATCTCCTTGCAGTCCAAGGGACTCTCAAGAGTCTTCTCCAACACCACAGTTCAAAAACATCAATTCTTTGGCGCTCAGCCCTCTTTACAGTCCAGCTCTCACATCCATACATGACCACAGGAAAGACCATAGCCTTTACTAGGCGAACCTTTGTTGGCAAAGTAATGTCTCTGCTTTTGAATATACTATCTAGGTTGGTCATAACTTTCCTTCCAAGGAGTAAGCATCTTTTAATTTCATGGCTGCAGTCACCATCTGTAGTGATTTTGGAGCCCAGAAAAATAAAGTCTGACACTGTTTCCACTGTTTCTCCATCTATTTCCCATGAAGTGATGGGACCGGATGCCATGATCTTCGTTTTCTGAATGTTGAGCTTTAAGCCAACTTTTTAACTCTCCACTTTGACTTTCATCAAGAGGCTTTTTAGTTCCTCTTCACTTTCTGCCATGAGGATGGTGTCATCTAGGTGACAATATTTGCAAATGATATGACCAATAAGGGATTAATATCCAAAGTATATAAACAACTCATACAACTCAACATAAAAGAAATAAACAACTTAATTTAAAAATGGGCAGAGAACTAAACAGACATATTTCCAAAGAGGAAAGGCAGATGCCCACAGGCACATGAAAAGATGCTCAGCATTGCTAATGATTAGAGAAATGCAAATCAAAATCACAGTGACATCACAGTAGTTTGACCAGCTATCATCAACAAAAGACAAATAACTAATGTTGGTGAGCATGTGGATAAAAGGGAACCCTCATACACTGTTGGTAGGAATGTAAATTGGTGCAACTACTATGAAAACAGTATGAAGGTTTCTCAAAAAACTAAAAATAGAATTTCCATATGACCCAGGAATGTACTCCTGGGTGCATACCTTAAAAAACCACAACCATTAATTCGAAAAGATACATGCACTCTATTCTTAATAGCAGCACATGGAAACAACAGAAGTGTCCATTGACAGATGAATGGATTAAGAAGGTGTGCTATATACATACAATGTAATATCACTCAAGTATAAAAATTTTGCCATTTGCAGCAACATGCATGGACTTTGAGTGCTTTACGCTATGTGAAGTCAATCAGAAAGAGAAAGATATATATTACATGATATCACTTGTAAGTGGAATCTAAGAAAACACCAAACTAGTTACTATAAAATAAACAGACTCAGATATAGAGGACAAATGGGTGTTTATGAGTGTTGGATGGAAAAGAGGGATTTATAGGAACAAGGATGTGTGAAGTACAAACTGTTCAGTGTAAGACAGGTTCAAAGATGCCTTGTACAACCCAGGGAATATAGCCAATATTCTGCAATAACATTAAATGAAAAGTAACTTTTTAAAATTATGTAAAAATAAAAAATATTAATCCAATGACCCTTGATTCAAACTGATATTTGCTCAAACTCTTAAAATTTAACAAAACAGTTAATTCAATGTCTAAAATAAATAAATAGCAGATTAAGTGATAAAGAAGAACACGTAAGTGATCTGGAAGATAGAATAATGCAAATCACCCAATCAGAACAGCAGACAGAAAGAAAGCAAAACAAAAGCAATCTATGACATCGTTGTTTGAAGCATCACTACCAACAAAGCTAGTGGAGATGATGGAATTCCAGCTGATTTATTTCAAATCCTAAAAGATGATGCTGTGAAAGTGCTGCACTCAATATGCCAGCAAATTTGGAAAACTCAGCAGTGGCCACAGGACTGGAAAACGTCCGTTTTCATTCCAATCCCAAAGAAAGGCAATGCCAAAGAATGCTCAAACTACCGCACAATTGCACTCATCCCACACTCTAGTAAAGTAATGGTCAAAATTCTCCAAGCCAGGCTTCAGCAATATGTAAACCATGAACTTCCTGATGTTCAAGCTGGATTTAGAAAAGGCGGAGGAACCAGAGATCCAATTGCCAACATCCACTGGATCATCGAAAAAGCAAGAGAATTCCAGAAAAACATCTATTTCTGGTACACTGACTATGCTTAAGCCTTTGACTGTGTAGATCACAATAAACTGTGGAAAATTTTTAAAGAGACGGGAATACCAGACCACCTGACCTGCCTCTTGAAAAACCTGTATGCAGGTCAAGAAGCAACAGTTATAACTGGACATGGAACAAGAGACTGGTTCCAAACTGGGAAAAGAATATGTCAAGGCTGTATATTGCCACCTTGCTTATTTTACTTACATGCAGAGTACATCATGAAAAATGCCAGGCTGGATGAAGCACAAGCTGGAATCAATACTGCTGGGAGAAATATCAGTAACCTCAGATATGCAGATGACACCACCCTTAGAACTAAAGAGCCTCTTGATGCAAGTGAAAGAGAAGAGTGAAAAAGCTGGCTTCAAACTCAACATTCAAAAAACTAAGATCATGGCATCTGGTCCCATCACTTGATGGTAAACAGATGGGAAACAATGGAAACAGTGACAGACTTTATTTTGGGGGGCTCCAAAATCAGTGGGGATGGTGACTACAGTCATGAAATTAAAAGATGCTTGCTCCTTGGAAGAAAAGCTAAGACCAACCTAGTCAGCTCAGCTCAGTCACTCAGTCATGTCCAACTCTGAGATCCCATGGACTGTAGCATGCCAGGTCCCCCTGTCCATCAGCAACTCCCAGAGTTTACTCAAACTCATGTCCATTGAGTCGGTGATGCTATCCAACCATCTCATCCTCTGTCATCCCCTTCTCCTCCCACCTTCAACCTTTCCCAGCATCGGGGTCTTCTCCAGTGAGTCAGTTTTTCACATCAGGTGGCCAAAGGGAGTTTCAGTTTCATTATCAGTCCTTCCAATGAATATTCAGGACTGATTCCTTTTAGGATGGACTGGTTGGATCTTGCAGTCCAAGGGACTCTCAAGAGTCTCCTCCAACACCACAGTTCAAAAGCAGCAATTCTTTGGCGCTCAGTTTTCTTTATAGTCCAACTCTCACATCCATACATGACTACTGGAAAAACTATAGCTTTGACTAGATGGATCTCATCAACAGGTTTTTAGTTCCTCTTTGCTTTCTGCCATTAGAGTGGTATCATCTGCATATCTGAGGTTGTTGATATTTCTCCTGGCAATGTTGATTCCAGCTTGTGATTCATCCAGCCTGGCATTTTTCATGATATACTCTGCATCTAAGTTAAATAAGCAGTGTGACAATATACAGCCTTGCAAAGTACAGAGAAATACAAATGAAAACCACAATGAAGTATCACTTCACACCAGTCAGAATGGTTATTATCGAAAAGTCTACTGATAAAAAAATTCTGGAGAAGCCGTGAAGAAAAGGAAACACTCCTATACTGTTGGTGGGAATGTAAAGTGGTTCAGCCACTATGGAAAACAGTATGGCGTTTCTTTAAAAAAACTAAAAATAGAACTACCATGTTATCCTGCAATCCCAATCCTAAGTATATATCCTGAAACACCAATTCAAAAAGATACATGCACCCCAATGTTCATAGCAGCAATATTTACCATAGATAAGACATAGAAACAACCTGAGGACCCATCAACAGATGGCTGGCTTAAGAGGATGTCTCATATATATATATATATATACATATATATACGCATGTGTGTGTGCGTGCGTGTACACCCACACACAATGGAACACCACTCAAGCATAAAAAGAATGAATATTTCCATTTGTAGCAACACAGATAAACCTAGAGAATATTATATTTAGTGAAGTAAAACAGAGAAATACTGTATGATATCACTTGTACTGCCAAGTCACTTCAGTCGTGTCTGACTCTGTGCGACCCCATAGATGGTAGCCCACCAGGCTCCCCCGTCCCTGGGATTCTCCAGGCAAGCACACTGGAGTGGGTTGCCATTTCCTTCTCCAATGCATGACAGTGAAAAGTGAAAGTGAAGTCGCTCAGTCGTATCTGACTCTTAGCGACTCCATGGACTGCAGCCTACCAGGCTCCTCCATCCATGGGATTTTCCAGGCAAGAGTGCTGGAGTGGGGTGCCGTTGCCTTCTCCGGATATTACTTGTAAGTGGAATCCAAAAAACAGTATAAACGAATCTATGTACAAAATGGAAACAGACTCACAGAAATAGTAAACAAACTTATTGTTACCAAAGGGGAATGAAAGTGGAGAAGAATAAATCAGGAATGTGGGATTAATAGATACAAACTACTATACTTAAAATAGATAAGCAACAATGATCTAGTGTATAGTACAGGGAACTATATTCAATATCCACTAGTAAACTACAGTGGAAAATAAGAAAATAATCTTAAATATCTATCTAAATCATTTTGCTGTACACCTGAAACTAACGCGATGTTGTAAATCAACTCTACCTCAATTTGAGGGATGGTATGGGAAGGGAGGAGGGTTCAGGATGGGGAACACATGTATACTTGTGGTGGATCCATCTTGAGGTATGGCAAAAGCAATCAGATCAGATCAGATCAGATCAGTCGCTCAGTCGTGTCCGACTCTTTGCGACCCCATGAACTGCAGCACGCCAGGCCTCCCTGTCCATCACCAGCTCCCGGAGGTCACTCAGACTCACATCCATCGAGTCAGTGATGCCATCCAGCCATCTCATCCTCTGTCGTCCCCTTCTCCTCTTGCCCCCAATCCCTTCCAGCATCAGAGTCTTTTCCAATGAGTCAACTCTTCACATGAGGTGGCCAAAATACTGGAGTTTCAGCTTAGTTAGGCAAAATAAAATATTTTTAAAAAATAAAAAGCTTGACTTAAATAACAAATACAAAAACAAAAAACCACATTGAAAAACCCTCCTGGTTTTCAGATGGGTTGTCTATATGCTTGCTAGCATTAGTTATGATGAAGGTAGGGTTTTTGATGGAGAATAATTCTATCAGTCAGGTGTCAAAGTCTTTAAAGTTTGTGCAAGAATGATAGGGACTGGCTGACGGAAGAGTGAGAAAGAAAGGTTAAAACTTACTGTAGTTGGAAGCAGTTGGATAAATGGTTTTGATTTGACTTGGTGAGCTGTGGGCAACAGGAACCCAGCCTATGGACCATAAAGACATATGACTTCTATGATATGGGTTTCTTTAGAGTGAGTTTTAGGGCAAGCAGTAAACTGTGAGAAAGCTTAAGTTTAAGCAGGTAAGTATATGTAAGGAGCTTTGTGAAGAGGTGAGGGTTGATTTAGGTTGTCTCTCTCTGTCTGTCTGCCTGTCTCTTTCAACAAATGAAAACTCAGAAGTAATCGGGGAAGTTGTATGTAGGGATGATATAGAGGAATTTGAATTAAAATAAAAGAAATATTGACTAGGAATGGATTTAGAATCCAGGAGATGATTGGTACTGGGTCAGGCATCTTCATTTTCATACCAGCTATGAAAGGCTTCTTAGATTAGCTTGGCTTAGTTGCTCTTCATAAGAAATTGAACTTACCTTGGCAGTACACTTATCACAGTCATGGATGAAATCAGATTTTTGAGCCTGAAGCATCTACAAGAGGAGAGGCCACTTTAAGAAAAAGAATAGAAAATTACAATAAGGATAAAAATGAACATTTATTTAGCATGGGAAGAAATCACAACAAACAATAACTTTCAAAAGTTTGAAAATACCATAAACATCACAAAAAAATTCAAAAACCCAATACTTGCATTAACTTCCTAACACACTTCTATGTTTCCCTACAGTTTTATAATCACTTCCTCTTGAGCTGCCTCCCTCATGAGAATTATTTTGTTATATTTTCTCTGGAGAGGACAGAAAGTAATTGCCTGTCCCTAGTGTATTCAACCAAAATTTACTTTTTATTATTGATATTTAGAAAATTCAGCTTTACAACTTGTTACTGGTAAAACAATAAAAATTACCTAAGTTATTAAATTTCAGGAAACATTTATCAAGTCTTTAATATATGAACCATTTTATTTCAGGGCACTTCAAATTTTCTTGTGTAGTAACTAATTTTGAACACTCTTAGATGGATAACTCTCATAAACTGCATTACTAAGCACCTCCTAGGGGTTTATGGAGGTCTATACAATGAGGGTCCCTGAATTATTAACTTTATTACTCAGATTAATGTGATTCAGATCCTATTATAATACTTTGATTATTTGTCTTTTTCCCACAGGCTCAGTGCTTCTTAGCCTCTTTTTTGTCACTTAACTGAGACTATGATGATGTCTATGGACACTCTCCTCAGCCACAGAAAAGGGCATATAATATATAAAATATTGAATACAATGTTATAGAGCCTTCTGAAGTTATTCTTGCTCCTGCCCCATATTTCTACACTAAATTAATAATCTGCTTAATGCACTGTATTTTAATTTTATTTCCCTAGTGTCTAGCACAATGTCCTACATTTTGTATGCTCCAGAAAGAAATTAATGAGTGTTGCCAGGCAGATTGTATGCCAGGTAATACAGAAATTCTTGACTTTCAAAAACTGTTGGTAAATACATTTTAGCAGACATTGGGAATTTTCCCCTGCAGCCCTAAAATACCAGGCACTCTGATGCCTTTGCCCCTAGAAGAGAGAATTCCTTTTCTCAGACTTTTAAATTTCATGAATTCTTATTATCCCTTCTGAAGTTATTTCCTCTTGTATTTCATATTCTCCTACAGGTAACCAGGGAGAACAGCCTTGTTTTCCTCATTCCTTTAGAAGATGTCAGTATTTATGATTTTTTTTCTCTTATAAAAATTATATTCAAATATGAATACATTTTAAGTGGCATTCACCCATAACCCAAGTACTTCACCACCCCTCCCCATCACCACCCACCGTTTCTATTTTTCACTGTATGGAGGACTATACTAGGTATTACAGACCTTCTAAGGGATATTAAAATGAGTTAAAGTCATAAACCTTGCACTAAATGACTCAATGAGTGAAGAGAAATATCACAAGGAGACAAGCAAATAACTTAAGATAAATAGTCTAAAGTAAATCATAAGACTGATGCAAATTGACATAAGGATTGTGATGGTCTCTGACCTCTCCAGTTTTGACAGGAGAAAGTAACAAAAGTTATGCAAGGGCAACAGGACAAACCACCAGGTTTGGACAAATTGAGATACAGTGTCACTGTACTCGGAAGTTTCTTTAGTTTTGCTTTAACATTATATTGAGGAGATTTTTATACCACCTATATGTGTTTGAGATAATTGTATAATGAAAACCCCAAGTGCCTAGCATCCAGTTCCAACAACTATCCACTGTCAATAGGGCCAATATTGTTTTATCTTTGTCCCCTCTAACGTTACATCCCCAGTTACTGAAAGCAAATCCAAAGCTTTTTGCTGCATTAATCACTCTTGACACATTCAAAGTCTTTCTCCTATTTTCCTTACCCAATCCTACCACCATCCCCCACCCTTCTTTTTATTTTCACTTTTCAGCACTGCCCGCTCTGATGGTCACACTCTGACAGGACACAGATCCTTAAAGTTCAGCTCAGAGGGAGGAGCCAGGTCAGCAGTGCCTGATAAGTTCTTCTCTGGACAGATGGCTCCATAGTGGCTGCTCCATCATGGTGACTGGTGAGACAAGAGTGTCCGTGCAGGTTGTTGGACTGCTCTGTCTTGAGGTGTCTCTATTCTCTTCTGGCCTGTCCCAGGAAAGGCACTCTCAAAGCCTCAACTCCCCAGATGTGGTGATTCCCTTGAAGGTTACCAACGGGGGCAGAGGTCCAAATGCTCCAGGTTGGCTCTCCTACAGCCTGCAGTTTGGGGGTCAGAGACGTGTTGTCTACATAAGAGCTAAGAAGATCTTGGTTTCCAAACCCCTCCCAGTGTTCACCTACACGGACCAGCACGCCCTTCAGCAGGATCAGCCTTTTGTTCCTAATGACTGCTATTATCATGGTTATGTGGAGGGGGTCCCCGAGTCCCTTGTTGCCCTCAGTACTTGTGCTGGGGGCTTTCAAGGAATGCTGCGGATAAATGACATTATCTATGAAATCCAGCCCATCGGGCACTCTACTACATTTGAACACCTGGTATATAAGATAAACACTAAAGAGACACAGTTCTCACCTATGAGATGTGGCTTAACAAATAAAGCAGTGCACCAGCAGCTGGAATTTGAAGAGGCTGAGAAATTAACTCTGAAACAAAATCCTGCTTATAACCGGTGGGCCCATTTGTGGTTTCTGGAGCTGGTTGTGGTGGTAGATCACAATTTCTTCATTTATTCTCAAAGTAATTTCTCAAAGGTGCAGGAGAATGTATTTGTTGTTGTCAACATAGTGGATTCCATTTATCAGCAGTTGGGTACCTATGTGATTTTGATGGGGATTGAAATTTGGAATTATGGAAATGTTTTTCCACTGATAAGCATAGAACAGGTTCTGGAGGACTTCTCTCAGTGGAAACAAATCAGTCTTTCCCAGCTACAGTATGATGCTGCCCATATTTTCATTGAAAATTCACTTATAAGTGTCCTTGGTATAGCCTATGTGGCAGGAATATGTCACCCTCCTCTCGACTGTGGAGTTAATAATTTCAGAGGAGACCCCTGGTCTGTTTTTGCTCTCACTGTAGCTCACGAGTTAGGTCATACTCTGGGTATGAAGCATGATGAAGAATTCTGTGTGTGTGGACAAAGTGCTTGCATCATGAGTGCTATCAGGTTGCCAGCAGAGAGATTCACGAATTGTAGCTATGCAGAATTTACAAAGACCACTTTAAACCAGGGATCATGTCTGCACAATCTGCCAATTCCAGGGGCAGTCTTCATGCTGAAGCACTGTGGGAATGGTGTGATTGAAGGAGAAGAGAAGTGTGACTGTGGATCTATAAAGCAGTGTGAACAAGATCCCTGTTGTCTGTTGAACTGCACTCTAAGACCTGGGGCTGCTTGTGCTTTCGGGCTTTGTTGCAAAGACTGCAAGTTCATGCCATCAGGGGAGCTCTGTAGACCTCAGATCAATGAATGTGACCTTCCAGAGTGGTGCAATGGGACATCTCATCAGTGCCCAGAAGATGTCCATGTGCAGGACGGGATTCCCTGTAGTGACAGTGCCTTTTGCTATCAAAAGAGCTGCAATAGCCATGATGAACAGTGCAGGGAGATTTTTGGTGAAGGTGCAAAGAGTGCGTCTCAGAGATGCTATAAAGAAATCAACTCACAGGGAAACCGTTTTGGCCACTGTGGTGTAAATGGCACAACATACCTAAAATGCCCTATTTCAGATAGCTTTTGTGGGAGAGTTCATTGTGAGAATGTGGGGAACATCCCCCACCTGAGAGATCACTCAAATTTGCAATACACTCACATCAATGGTGTCACCTGCTGGAGTATAGACTATCACTTAGAGATGAGTATACCTGACGTTGGTGAAGTGAAAGATGGCACCATGTGTGGTCCAGGAAAGATCTGCATACACAAGAAGTGTGTCAGCCTATCTCTTCTGTCACAGGTCTGCTTGCCTGAGACCTGTAACATGAATGGGATTTGCAATAACAAACATCACTGCCACTGCGGCTATGGGTGGTCCCCGCCCTACTGCCTACACAGAGGCACTGGAGGTAGTGTTGACAGTGGCCCAGCATCTGCCAGAAGAGTTTTCTTGCCAACAGTTGTGCCTCTTGGTTTGTTTGTTTTGCTTTTACCTTTAATTGCTGTATTTATGTATCTTCAAAAACATTTTAGACCCAAGAAGACTAAGACTCACTCTCCCAATTAAGAATATGACTGTAACCTAATAGCCTATACATTAAGTTTTAGTCTATTGGCAGTAGAAATATTCCAACATGCCTGTTCAGGAACACATTTCTGACAGTTTGCAGAAAAATGCGGACACCTTGCCTTCTGTCAGTATTAAAGATATTGCCATCAAGCGAAGGAATTCCTAACGTTTTCCTATCTACTGTTCATGGTTGTAAAAGGCAAATAAAATTCATTTCCGTGCAAGTGAGTCCTCTTTGTGTTTTTTTGAGCACAAATATGACTCAGGAAAGGCAGGATATAGACATCTGGGGACCCAGGGATGAGTCTTGCCTCTTTTCATTTCTTCCCAAAGTAACTTCTCCAAGTTACACAGGATGTATTTGCTGTTGTCAGCCTAGTGGATTCCATTTATCAACAGTTGGGTACTGATGTGATTTTGATTGGGACTGAGATTTAGAATCATGGAAATGTTTTCCCATTGAAATGCACAGAACAAGCAAAGACTGCAATGCAATTCATGCCATCAGTGGGACTTTGTAGATATAAGGTCAATAAGAGTGATCTTCCAGAGTGCTGCAATGGGACATCTCATCAGAAGATGATATACATGTGCCAGAAGATGTACATGTGCAGGAGAGGTTTTCCCTGTAGTGACAGTGCCTGCTGTTACCAAAAGTGAAATAATAAAGTTGAAAAATTACTTAATTTTCTAACACTGTGATCCAAAATCTGAAAAGAAGGGTAACAATAATGCTTTCCCATCCAACCTCTAGGGGTTATTAGGTAAACATAAGAGAGAAAGGAATGGTTTCTTATTAAAGTATAAACAAATTGTTTTTAACAAAAATTCCTGACACTGTTCCTTCTGCTTCCTAGCCAAGCTTATCTGCTCTAACACTTTGTCTTAACGTGGCAGTTTGCATATCCTGTTTGAGGATTTCCTTTGAATACCAGAATATAATCTTCATGAGGGCAGAGTTGTTTTAACTGTTTTCTGCTCACTATTGTGTCCCAATACCTAGAACAGTGCCAGATACACAATAAATATTTAAATGGACTATTAATTGCATAAAATTAATTAGGGGAATGGGAAAAATGAAAAAAAATACTTTGATCCTCTTTTAAAAACCACTATAGCTCTTTTTCAAAATTGAACTTTGAATATCTAAAATGTGTATTTATAATGCTCTTTTTGTACTTGTCCTTCACTATCTTTTAGTCCCCAGTTTATGAGCTCCTCAGTCTATTCTCAGTATAGCTGGAAGTCTTGTCTCTTGAAAACACATTTCTATATCAGATACCCTCTGTGTATGGTCCAGACAACTTCTAAATGCCTCTCTTTGTCAACTGAATTAAACTTTTTGATATCATTTTCCACTATCCTTTGCACATTTTGCATCCTCCAGCTATTTTCTGTTTTAAATATTCTTAGCTGTGTCATACCTCTGCACATCTGTACATCAATTCCCATTCCCCAAATTCTGTTTACCACCCTCTCCAACCCCCTTGCCTTGGAAAACTTTCATTTTCCTCTCAACAGAGGTTAAACAAAACATCTTTGGAAAAGCATTTCCTTGTGAAATGCTTGTTCTACTTGTGTGCTTCTGTCACTTTGTGCTCATCGCTTGGAGGCATTCTAGGAACAGATGAGGAATAGATGGTAACAATGGATCACCCAGAAACAGAAAGAAGAAACAGATGTTTAGTGGAGTCACAGAAACAGGGAAGCAAGAACCAAGGAGACAAGCTGATTAAATTTAGTTTTAGAACATAAATCAGAGATTTACCCACACGTTTTCAGTATACACAATCATATGGAGACAAAAGGCAGCTGCTCCAAGTTATTGTTTCTCTTTTGAAATTATTTTGTGTGTGTTTTCATTGTTCAGTTGCTAGGTCATATCCAACTCTTGCAACCCCAAGGAGCCCATTAGGCTCCTCTGTCCATGGGATTTTCCAGGCAAAAATACTGGAGTGGGTTGCCATTTCTTTCTCCAGGGGATCTTCCCAACCAGTGATGGAACATACGTCTCCTACACTGGCAAGTGGATTCTTTACCACTGAACCACAAGGTAAGCTCCTGTTTTTGTATAAAAATATTAAATTTGGTTACAGTCAAATTTATCAATCTAATCTTATTTTACATTCACCTGGTTTTACATTTTTCACTTGTGGTAACTTTGAGATAATCCTTTTTATTTTCTGGGATTATGCTGACTTCAGTTTTCATGCTCAAATTTGGACTTTATTTTGCTATAAGAAATGAAATCTTCAATTATTTACTAAGAAAAAACTCCTCAAATTGTCAGAGAGCAAAGAGAATCATCAAGAAGTAAAATTCCTTAAATATATTAAAAAATTAAACACATATCCATTGTATCAGTGGACATGCAAAATATAATTTGCATAACTGAGAGTTTCTTTCTATAGATCAGAACTGAAAAGTAGAAACAATGAGAAAAAACAGAGTGCTCAATTATTTCTCCTTTAAACTCCTTTATGACTTAGCATGGCTGGATTAGGGAATTAGAACACAAAACATATTGTCACCTAGGAGCGCCGCCAGGGTTAGCAGAATCGCAGTGTGTCTCATTCCTTTTCTTTTATGGAAACACAGGAGAATGCAGAAAACTAATATTTCTAAAACCTAAAAAGGGAAAAGATAGAAAGAGTAAAGTGTAAATTATTCTACACAAAGTCTTCAGAATGCCACACTTCTCTTTTTTGATTTTGCAACAATTATCATATGAGGGTTGAGGGTGACTAGAGTTCCCAAGAACAATTCTAAATATATGAGAACAACGTAAGGAGCCTTAGCCATCCAGACTCAGAGTTCTAACGTCACCTGCAGAGTAATGACACCTAGCTCCAGATCTCCAGTTCTCCCTGCAACTCCACTCTCATTTAACCAGTTGTCTACCAGACATTCCCACATGCATGTTCAAAAACCATACCATATGAATATGGGCAACACTTAACTCTTTTTGAGGGAGAGGGGCTGTACCATGCGGCATGTGGGATCTCGGTTCCCTGACCAGGGATGGAACTTGTGTACCCTTCTCTTGAAGTGTGGAGTCTTAACCACTGGACCACTGGAGAAGTCCCAACACTTAACTCTTTGTCTTCCCCGTCTCCATCAGCGAGGTTTAATTGTTATGGCTCATTCCAGTAATAAAAATGAAGATTCAATGGTACAACAACAATGACAAAAAAAGAAATGAAATAGAAACCCAACCATATGTTTTTTTTTTTCAAATGGCTATCCAGTTGTTCCAATGTTTTACCAACAAATTAAGATTCTGTATTGTATTTTAATTTGTTAGAGTCATATTATCTTCCTTGCAAAATTTTTTCAAGAAGTTGTAATGTTTACAATATTTCTAATTTTAGGAAAAGCTGCATTGTTATTTTATGTTGGCTGAGTTAATTAGGGCTGAATCTGTCAATTATATCAAGATTAGTGGTTAAAATTAACCTCCTCATAATGAACATAGAGTCATAATTGGAGTTCCCTAAAAAGTATGCACTGAGATCAGGGTTTAGGTGGAGTTAATTTACATAGGAGGCACAAAATTGAGTATATCATGAGCAAATGTCCACTGTGGGCTACTGGAGCCATTCCCTGTAAACTCTCTAAGTCATGTGAAACACACCTTAGAATATCCCTCCATGTGGTAGGAGAAAGCTGTCAGAAAAAGAAGTGAGAGACAGCATTTGAAGTAGGAAGCTGCCATAGGATGGAAAATTGTCACAGCAGGAAACTGCCTCCTGCACAGTGAACTTAGGTGGAACAGGGAGGCGCAGGGTGGGCCATCAGCTACTGCACCCAGGTTCCCTAGAAAATAGATGCTGAGCCAAGGATTACATGCATTTGACCTTTTGTGGTATGATGACAATTCCTATACAGACTAGTGGCTTCTGACTTCACAGCAGTGTATTTGGCCCATCCACAGAGCAGGCTAGAAGCAAAAAAGGACTTAATACATCTGGAAGCAACTCTTAATCAATGAGAAAGATTTTGCAAATAAATCTCAGTTTCCCGAGTCCTCATGGAACAATTCTGAGGTGTCTGACAGTATCTCTCAGAGAATCCACAGTAGAACTTTGTCCTAATTGCTCACGTGGTCACTCACTAATGTATGCTTGATTTACTTTTATCCCTTCCCTGTCTTAGTTGTAAAGTTGGACATGGTATGAAAGTCCCAAGACCTCTAAATGTTTACAGAGAATCTCAGCCTACAGACTGTGCTGAAAATAATACCCAAGATTTGTCACACATCTGCAAAATTATAAAGATTTAGATCTCTGGTATGTTTCCTACATAAAAATTAAAGTTCCTCTTGGGAGAGAAGTGTTACCTTAAGATTTGGGATGAGAACATTTGAGGGGATGCATTTGAAAACTTGAATTGGGAGATTTTCTTGAACACTCTGGGCCAGCAGACCTCATTCCTTAACGCTTGCTATAAGAGAGCAGCCTCTCATTACCTGGAGACCAGGCTTCACCAAAGATTATGCTTACACTCCTGAAGATCTGTCCTTCATTTTCCCTCATAGCATCTAGACCAATAACTAGCGTCAGTCCTCAAAATGGTCCAAGTGGTGCTGTACAGTTCGTGGTATGAGAGGAACTGGATCATTGCTCCAAAGAACTATGGGAAGTGGCTAATATATGACCTTAGGAGTCAGGTAGAGTGCCTGAAGAACTATGGATAGAGGTTTGTAACATTGTACAAAAGGAATTGATCAAAACTATTCTCAAGAAAAAGAAATGCAAAAGGGCAAAATGGTTATCTAAGAAGGCTTTGATGGAGCAAGATGGTGCTTCATCAAATTGATGGAACAAAATGGCAGAGTAGAAGGACGTGTGCTCATCTTCTCCGGCAAGAACTTCAAAATTGCAACTTGCTGATGAACAGCCATTGACAGGAGAATGTTGGATCCCACCAAAAAAAGATGCCCCACATCCAAGGGCAAAGGAGAAGCCCCAGCAAGATGGTAGGAGGGGCAAAATCATGTCTAGAATCAAACCCCATACTCACCAGAGATGCTTAGAGGGCTGAAACAAAATCTTGTGCACACTACACCCAGAGCCCCACAGAGGCTAAGCCAGACCGACCTTGGGGTGTTTGAGTATCTCCTGTGGAGGCACAGGTCAGCGGTGGCCTGCTGCAGGGGCAGTGGCTCTTGCTGCAGCAGACCTAAGTCACACAGTGTGTGGCATAAGCCCTCTTGGAGGAAGTCACTATTAACCCCACCATAGAGCCACCAAGAAGACAACCCACAAACTGCAGAACAATTATACCAGGTAAATTCTCACACTGTTAAGAAAGTTCTAGGAACCACAACAGATTTCCCAACCTGGGGGTCTGGCAAAGGAACTGAGAACCCCCAGGGAATTTGACTTTAGAAGCCAGTAGGATTTGATTACAGAACTTATACAGGACTGGGGAAACAGACTCTTGGAGGACACAAACAAAACCTTGTGTGCACCAGGACCCAGGAGAAAAGAGCAGTGACCCCAAAAGAGACTGGCCCAGACTTGCCTGTGAGTCTCGAGGAGACTCTAGTGGAGGCATGGGTCAACAGTGGCCTGCTGCAGGGTCAGGGACACTGAATACAACAGTGCATGCAGAAGACCTCTTGAAGGAGGTTGCCATTATCTCCATTCAGTTCAGTTCAGTCACCCAGTTGTGTCCAACTCTTTGAAACCCCAGGGACTGCAGCACACCAGGCTTCCCTGCCCATCACCAACCCCCAGAGCTCACTCAAATTCATGTCCATTGAGTCAGCAATGCCATCCAACCATCTAATCCTCTGTCATCCCCTTCTCCTCCTGCCTTCAATCTCTCCCATGAGTCAGTCTTTTCCAATGAGTCAGTCTTTTCCAATGAGTCAGTTCTTTACATCAGGTGGCCAAAGTATTGGAGTTTCAGCTTCAGCATCAATCCTTCCAATGAATATTCAGGACTGGTTTCCTTTAGGATTGACTGGTTGAATCTTCTTGCTGTCCAAGGGACTCTCAAGAGTCTTCTCCAACACCACAGTTCAGAAGCATCAATTCTTTGGCCCTCAGCTTTCTTTATAGTTCAACCCTCACATCCATACATGACTACTGGAAAAACCACAGCTTTGACTAGATGTACCTTTGTCAGCAAAGTAATGTCTTTGTTTTTTAATATGCTGTCTAGGTTGGTCATAGCTTTTCTTCCAAGGAGTAGGCGTCTTTTAATTTTATGGCTGCAGTTACCATCTGCAGTGATTTTGGAGCCCCCAAAATAAAGTCTGACACTGTTTCCACTGTTTGCCCATCTATTTGCCATCAAGTGATGATCAGCTGCCATGATCTTAGTTTTTTGAGTGTTGAGTTTTAAGCCAGGTTTTTCACTCTCCTCTTTCACTTGCATTAAGAGGCTCTTTAGTTCTTCTTAGATTTCTGCCATAAGGGTGGTGTCATCTGCATATCTGAGGTTATTGATATTTCTCCCTGCAGTCTTGATTCCCATTTGTACTTCATCCAGCCTGGCGCTTTGCATGATGTACTCTGCATCTAAGTTAAATAAACAGGGTGAACATATACAGTCTTGATGTACTCCTTTCCCAATTTGGAACCAGTCTGTTGTTCCATGTCCATTCTAACTGTTGCTTCTTGACCTGCATACACGGTTTGCAGCAGGCAGGTAAGGTGGTTTGGTATTCCCAACATGGAACAACAGACTGGTTCCAAATAGGAAAAGGAGTACGTCAAGGCTGTGTACTGTCACCCTGCTTATTTAACTTATATGCAGAGTACATCATGAGAAACGCTGGACTGGAAGAAACACAAGTTGGAATCAAGATTGCTGGGAGAAATATCAATAACCTCAGATATGCAAATGACACCACCCTTATGGCAGAAAGTGAAGAAGAACTAAAAAGCCTCTTGATGAAAGTGAAAGAGGAGAGTGAAAAAGTTGGCTTAAAGCTCAACATTCAGAAAACGAAGATCATGGTATCCGGTCCCATCACTTTATGGGAAATAGATGGGGAAACAGTGGAAACAGTGTCAGACTTTATTTTTCTGGGCTCCAAAATCACTACAGATGGTGACTGCAGCCATGAAATTAAAAGACGCTTGCTCCTTGGAAGAAAGGTTATGACCAACCTAGATAGCATATTCAGAAGCAGAGACATTACTTTGCCAACAAAGGTCCGTCCAGTCAAGGCTATGGTCTTTCCTGTGGTCATGTATGGATGTGAGAGCTGGACTGTGAAGAAGGCTGAGCGCCGAAGAATTGATGCTTTTGAACTGTGGTGTTGGAGAAGACTCTTGAGAGTCCCTTGGACTGCAAAGAGATCCAACCAGTCCATTCTGAAGGATATCAACCCTGGGATTTCTTTGGAAGGAATGATGCTAAAGCTGAAACTCCAGTACTTTGGCCACCTCATGTGAAGAGTTGACTCATTGGAGAAGACTCTGATGCTAGGAGGGACTGAGGGCAAGAGAAGGGGACGACAGAGGATGAGATGGCTGGATGGCATCACTGACTCGATGGATGTGAGTCTGGGTGACCTCCGGGAGTTGGTGATGGACAAGGAGGCCTGGTGTGCTGCGATTCATGGGGTTGTAAAGAGTCAGACACGACTGAGCGACTGATCTGATCTGATCTGATCTCTTCAAGAATTTTTCAGTTTGTTGTGATCCATACAGTCTAAGGCTTTAGCATAGTCAATGAAGCAGAAATAGATATTTTTCCAGAATTCTCTTGCTTTCTCATGCTTTTTTCCATGATCCAGTGGATGTTGGCAATTTGATCTCTGGTTCCTCCACCTTTTCTAAATCCACCTTGAACATCTGGAAGTTCTAGTTCACGTACTGCTGAAGCTTAACTTGAAGGATTTTGAGCATTACCTTGTTAGCATCTGAAATGAGTGCAATTGTATAGTAGTTGGAACATTCTTTGGCATTGCCCCTCTTTGCAATTGGAATGACAACTGACCTTTTCCAGTCCTTTGAGTTTCCCAAATTTGCTGGCATATTGAGTGCTGCACTTTAACTGCATTATCTTTCAGGATTTGAAATAGCTCAGCTGGAATTCCATCACCTCCCCTAGTTTTGTTCGTAGTGATGCTTCCTAAGGCCCACTTGACTTCACACTTCAGGATGTCCGGCTCTAGGTGAGTGCACACCATTTTGGTTATTTGGGTAGTTAAAATCTTTTTGTACAGTTCTTCTGTGTATTCTTGCCAGCTCTTCTTAATTTTTCTGCTTCTGTTAGGTCCATACCATTTCTGTCCTTTATTGTGCCCAACTTTGCATGAAATGTTCCCTTGGTATCTCTAATTTTCTTGAAGAGATCTCTAGTCTCCTCCATTCTATTGCTTTCCTGTATTTCTTTGCACTGATCACTTAAAAAGGCTTTCATTTTTCCCTGCTATTCTTTGGAACTCTGCATTAAGATGGGTTTATCTTTCCTTTTCTCTTTTGCCTTTTCACTTCTCTTCTTTTCTCAGCTATTTGTAAGGTCTCCTCAGACAACCATTTTGCCTTTTTGCATTTCTTTTCCTTGGGGATGGTTTGATCACTGCCTCCTGTACAATGTTACAAACCTCAGTCCATAGTTCATTGGCAGTCTATCAGATCTAATCCTTTGAATCTATTTCTCACTTTCACTGAATCATAAAGGGATTTGATTTAAGTCATACCTGAATGTTCTAGTGGTTTTCCCTATTTTCTTCAATTTAAGTCTGAATGTTGCAATAAGTAGTTCATCACAGTCAGTTCCCTGTTTTGTTTTTGCTGATTATATAGAGCTTCTCCATCTTTGGATGCAAAGAATATAATCAATCAGATTTCAGTATTGACCATATGGTGATGTCCATATGCAGAGTTGTCTCTTGTGTTGTTGCAAGGCGTTTGCTGTGACCAGTGCGTTCTCTTGGCAAAACTATTAGCCTTTGCCCTTCATTTTTTAGTCCAAGGCCAAACTTGCCTGTTACTCCAGGTATCTCTTGACTTCCTGCTTTTGCATTCCAGTCCCCTATGATGAAAAGGACTTCCTTTTTCGGTGTTAGTACTAGAAGGTCTTGAAGGTCTTAAGAACCGTTCAACTTCAGCTTCTTCAGCTTTAGTGGTTGGGGCATAGACTTGGATTACTGTGATATTTAATGGTTTGCCTTGGAAACAAACTGAGATCATTCTGTCATTTTTGAGATTGCATCCAAGTACTACATTTCAGAGCCTTGTGTTGACTATGAGGGCTACTCCATTTCTTCTAAGGGATTCTTGCCCACAATAGTAGATATAATGGTCATCTGAATTAAATTTGCCCATTCCTTTCCATTTTGGTTCACTGATTCCTAAAATGTTGATGTTCAATATTGCCATCTCCTGTTTTGACAATATTTCAACATAAATCAACATGCCTTAAAATAACTTTCGGGTAACAGGACAAATCATGAGAGATATTAGAAAATATTTCAACTGCATGAAAATAAACTTACGACATGTCAAACTTATATATTTATTCAAATAAAATAGGTAATATGCAATTACTATAGAATATTGCCTATTCTAGGATCTCACATAAATGTCAATAGTATGCATTCTTTTGAGAATTGCTTCTTTCACTTAGTATATTTTCAGAGATTCATCCATGCTACCTATTCACGAAGTCTCGATAGTATTGGCATAAGAAAAGATATATAGATCTATGGGACAGAATAGGGAGTCCAGAAAGAGTTTTTCTTGCTTTGTTTTCATGATAGTTCATTATTAATGTGTAGAAAAGCAACAGATTTCTGTGTATTACTCTTGTATCCTACAACTCTATTGAACTTTTTAATTAGTTTCAATCATTTTTTGCTGGAGACCTCAGGATTTTCTTCATATATTACCACATCATCTGCAAATAGTGACAGGTTACTCTTTCTTGGATAACTTTTATTTCTTTTTCTCATCTGATTGCTATGGCAAGGACTTGCAATGGTGTGTTAAATATAAATGGTTAGAGTGGGTATCCCTGTCTTGTTCCTGATTTTAGAGAAAAAGTTTCAACATTGAGTATGACGTTAGTGTGGGTCTGTCATAATGGCTTTTATTATGTTGAGATACGTTCCTTTTGTACCCACTTGGATGAAAGTTTTTATCCTGAATGAGGTTGAATTTTGTCAAATGCTTTTTCTGTGTCTATGGAGATGATTATGTGCTTTTTGTCCTACCTTTTGTTAATGTGGTATATGACATTGATTTTTTTTCAAATGTTGACTCATCCTCACATCTCTGGACTAAATCCCACTTGATCATGGTATTTAATCCTTCCTACATATTGTTGAATTTTCTTTTTTTTTAACTTTATTAACACATTTTCAATTAGAATAGGCATAAACCCAAGAGAGGGGAAAAAAAATCAGGATGATGTAGCACTGTCACTCTGTGAGCAGGGAGGAGGCAGGAAATGGAACAGATGAGCAGAACAATGTCCTGAGACTAGGCTACATAACGTGTAAATGCCTCGATCAAGTCTTAGCCAACTTGATCTACACTTGAAAACAGGAGCCAAGGTTCATCTTATTTAGTTTAAGAATTTTTACACTGAATATATAGTGTTTCATTTCTCAGAAAGTGATACTAGTTACTATTATAAGGAAGAAGTTCCCATTATACAAGGACTGCTGTTGCTGCTAGAAAACCTCAAATGCAAGTAGGTAGCTGTGCTAGCTCAGGATGCACCATCGGATGGCGCAGCTTGTGTACATCTCCTTTGAATGCAGATTTGCATCTGGGTTTAGAAAGGCAGCAATCATTACATCTTGGCTTTTATTCTAGATGCTTAACTTAGTTAAGGTGAAAATTCAAGCGCATTAAGTAGTTAAAATGTAATGATAATTGATACAGTCTCTTACAGCTACACACATTCTCTAATAATGCTTACATGGAATAAAACCAGTGTTACTTAATTGATGTGTGACACACACAGAACTGAAAAAAAGTAATTCTAAATGTACTACAGTGACAAGGTAAAAATGCAAATACACCACAGAACTAAAGTGCTCTGACAGCACTGCTTGATACCCAGGGTGAAGGTGATGGGTCTAACACAGAGCTGAGCCTATATCAGTCATTCCACTCACAAAGCTTGTGAAAGATTCAGTTTAGTACTGTTCAATTGCTCAGTCATGTCCAACTCTTTGCCACCCCATGGACTGCACCATGCCGGGCTTTCCCATCCATCACCAACTCCCGGAGCTTACTCAAACTCATGTCCATCCAGTCGGTGATGCCATCCAACCGTCTCATCCTCTGTTGTCCCCTTCTCCTCGTGTCTTCATTCTTTCCGAGCATCAGGGTCTTTTCCAATGAGTCAGTTCTTCACATCAGGTAGCCAAAATATTGGAGCTTCAGCATCAGTCCTTCCAATGAATATTCAAGACTGATTTCCTTTAGGATGGACTGGTTTGATCTCCTTGCAGTTCAAGGAACTCACAAGAGTTTTCTCCAACACCACAGTTCTAAAGCATCAGTTCTTCAGCGCTCAGCTTTCTTCACAGTCCAACTATCACATGCATACCTGACCACTGGAAAAACCATAGCTTTGACTAGATGGACCTTTGTTGGGAAAGTAAGGTCTCTGCTTTTTAATATGCCGTCTAGGCTGGTCATAGCTTGTCTCCCAAGGAGCAAGCGTCTTTAACTTCACAGCTGCGGCCACCTTCTGCAGTGGTTTTGGAGCCCAGTGATCTTGATCCTGGGATCAGGTTCCCAGGAAAGAAACTAGTCTGTGAAAGTCTATTCAACTGTAAAACCAGGATATGATTACAACTATCTTGATGTCTGAACAAGATACCAGATCAAACAGTAAGATCCCCAGCCCTACTGGAAGACATGAAGGTCCTCACACAGCAAATGCTCACTGGCTCCTGGAAGGCTTCATGTGCATGATATAAAGGCAAGTTGCTGAAGACTTACAGGCGAACTTCTGGGAAGTTTCCACTGTGCCCTGAATTCTAAACCCCAGGAATGGTGTGATCCAGCAAGCTTTTCATTATGCTTGGCACCATCTGTTTAATAATGTGTCCGAAGATAAACGCAGACATGATTATAATAGTAACTATATTTAGCTATATTTCCAGCTGTGGACAGTACATCTGCGATGCGAGAGTCCTTCAGTCCAATGACGTGCTGTCCATTGACCTCACAGGTGTTGTGTTCTGTGAGAAGACCATTTCTAGCTGCAGAACTGTCTTTCACAATGGATGTGATTTTTCCATTTTTTACAGACAAAGTTGACGTGTCCAGTATTATCCTCATTCAAGGTAATTGTCTGTTCAAAGGGCCTGTCACGAATGGTCATGGTGATCTTCTCCCCCAAAAGCCTGAGTGAGCACCCTGAGTGCCTGATCTGAGCTCCAGCCCACACAGTTCTCCTTGATCTGCAGCACCTGGTTCCCAAACCACAGACCCACCAGGGAGAACCAAGACTAGGCCTGGATGAGCTGAACAAACGCACCATTGTCTATGGATTTCTGCCTGAGCCCGATTTTTTTTTTTCTGTCTTAATCCTTACACAAGATGACTTCCCAGATTCCTTACTTAATCTCTCTGCAGATTACCATGTCACCACTAGTGACTGGAAGTTCATGCCAACCAACTGCCCCTGACTTGGTGCTCCAGGAACCATGGCCCTATTTGCACATATTTATTCTTCATTTAAACTCTGTCCCACGTACTGAGAGAACTCTGGATGTAGTTTAGGACAGAGATTTTCATCTGAAGAGACAGGAGCAGAGGCTTTGGATAAAATCGCCGGATTGGCAGGGTTTGCGGAAAAGGCAGCCTGAGCCTGAATCTCCTTGTCTACCTTCAGGTCTTCAGGCGACGGGTACAGACACAGTGCAACTGGTCTAATGTGTCATTTAAGGCCACTGTTGCCTTGTTAATTTTCTGTCTGGATAATCTGTTCCTAGATTTAAAGGTGGCCATTAAAGTTTCTTACTATTAATGTATTATTGTCAATTTCTCCATCTATGCCTTTGAAAGTTTGCTTTATATATTTGGGTGCTCTCATTTAGTTGCACATATGTTAATGAATGTTATATCCTCTTCTCATAAATATCCTCAAAGATATTGATTTATCTTTATATAATGCTATTCTTTGATTTTATAATAGACTTTGTTTTAAAGTCAACTTTGTCTGATATGAATATACTTACCCAGGTTTCTTTTCATCTCCATTTGCATGAAATATCTTTTTCCATCTCCTCACATTTAGTCTGTGTCTTTAGATCTGAAGTCTGTCTCTTGTAGGCAGTGTATAGATGCTCCTTGTTTGTTTGTTTGTTTTTTTAAATCCAGTTAGCCACCTATGTATTTTTTTTAAGATTTACTTATTTGGAGCAGTGCTGAGTCTTTACGGCTGTGCATGGGCTTCATCTAGTTTCAGTGAGCAGGAGCTACACTCCAGTTGCGGTGTGTGAACTTCTCATTGTGGTGGCTTCTCTTGTTGTGGAGCTTGGGTTTAGGCATGTGGGCTTCAGTAGTTCTGGTGTATGGGCTCAGTAGTTGTGGCTCATGGGCTCTAGAACACTGGTTCTGTAGTTGTGCGCACAGCACTAGTTGTGCCATGGCAAGGGGGATCTTCCTGAACCAGGGATTGAACCTGTGTCCCTGCAATGGCGGGTAGATTCTTAACTACTGGGCTACCAGGGAAGCCCAGCCCTATGTCTTTTGATTGAAGCATTTAATCCATTGACGCTTAAAGTGATTGTTGATAGGTATGTACATGTTGCCATTTTGTTGCTAATGGTTCTTTTTGTAGTTTTTCTTTGTTCTTTTTTCCTTGTCATTTGGTTTTCTTGAGTAAAAAAGTTGTGTTTTTTTTCTTTAGTTTTATAAATCTATTGTGTATAGATTTGGGGTTTTTTTTTTTTCCAGTGAAGTACAGCTGATTTATAATGCTGTATTAGTTTGTATTACAAAGTGATTTGGATACACACACGCACACACACACACACACACACACACACACACACACACACACACAGGAAAGTTCCCCTGGAGAAGGGCATGGCAACCCACTCCAGTATTCTTGCCTGGAAAATCCAACAAACAGAGGAGCCTGGCAGGTTACAGTCCACTGGGTCGCAAAGAGTTGGACGTGACTAACGGGACTTAACAGCAAAGGTGAAATACAATGAGTAACCCATGAAGATGTGTACTACACTCCAAAGGAAATATCTGAGTTTTCTCATTTACAGAAGCAGACATCAAGTGAACATGTGTGAGAACAAACACTGAGTATGTAGGATAACGGTAGAGGGATCATAAAGTTGGATTGGTCTGAATTTATTGACATGGGTTCACTGAGCTGAGATTCTGCATTTAATGTTGCAGGTTGGGGTGTCAAAAAGGGCTCTAACAATTTGTTGGTTGGTTCTCTGAAACATGGACCAAAAGAAGGCCTACTGTGAGCCAACTGGAAATGCTGAACCTCTTTTGGTTCTTTGTGTTTGATCTTTGTTAATTTGATTAATATGTGCCTTGGGGTGTTTCACCTTGGGCTTATCCTGTTTGGGACTCTCTGGGTTTCTTGGACTTGGGTGATTATTTCCTTCCCCATTTTAGGGAAGTTTTCAACTATTATCTCCTCAAGTATTTTCTCTTGGTCTTTTTTTTTTTTTTTGGTCTTCTTCTTCTGGGACTCCTATGATTCGAATGTTGGGGCGTTTAACATTGTCCCAGAGTTCTCTGAGATTGTCCTCATTTCTTTTAATTCGTTTTTTTCTTTTTGCCTCTCTGTTTCATTTATTTCTACCATTCTATCTTCTACCTCACTTATCCTATCTTCTGCCTCCGTTACTCTACTCTTGGTTCCCTCCAGAGTGTTTTTGATCTCATTTATTGCATTATTCCAGAGAAAGCAATGGCACCCCACTCCGGGTGGAAAATCCCAAGGATGGAGGAGCCCGGTAGGCTGCAGTCCATGGGGTTGCTAAGAGTCAGACACGACTGAGTGACTTCACTTTCACTTTCCACTTTCATGCATTGGAGAAGGAAATGGAAACCCACTCCAGTACTCTTGCCTGGAGAATCCCATGGATGGAGAAGCCTGGTAGGCTGCAGTCCATGGGCTCGCAGAGTCGGACACAACTGAAGCGACTTAGCAGTAGCAGTAGCAGTATTGCATTATTCCAGAGAAGGCAATGGCACCCCACTCCAGCACTCTTGCCTGGAAAATCTCATGGACGGAGGAGCCTGGTAGGCTGCAGTCCATGGGGTCGCTAAGAGTCGGGCACGACTGAGCGACTTTACTTTCACTTTTCACTTTCATGCATTGGAGAAGGAAATGGCAACCCACTCCAGTATTCTTGCCTGGAGAATCCCAGGGACAGAGGAGCCTAGTGGGCTGCCGTCTATGGGGTCGCACAGAGTTGGACACGACTGAAGTGACTTAGCAGCATTGCATTATTCATTATATATTGACTCTTTTTTATTTCTTCTAGGTCCTTGTTAAACATTTCTTGCATCTTCTCAATCCTTGTCTCCAGGTTATTTATCTGCAACTCCATTTTGTTTTCAAGATTTTGGATCATTTTCACTATCATTATTTGGAATTCTTTATCAGGTAGATTCCCTATCTCTTTCTCTTTTGTTTGGTTTGGTGGGCATTTCTCCTGTTCCTTTACCTGCTGGGTATTCCTCTGCCTCTTCATCTTTTTTATATTGCTGTGTCTGGGGTGGGGGGGGGGGGCATTTCTGTATTCTGGCAGTTGGTGGGGAGTTTCCTCACTGTGGGTGGGATTGGACGTGTGGCTTGTCAAGGTTTCCTGGTTAAGGAAGCCTGTGTCGGTGTTCTGGTGGGTGGAGCTGGATTCCTTCTCTCTCGAGTTCAGTGAAGTGTCCAGTAATGAGTTATGAGATGTCAATGGGTTTGGAGTGACTTTGGGCAGCCTGTATATTGGAGCTCAGGGCTATGTTCCTGTGTTGCTGGAGAATTTGTATGGTATGTCTTGCTCTGGAACTTGTTGGCCCTTGGTGGTGCTTGGTTGCAGTGTAGGTATGGAGGCGTTTGATGAGCTCCTATTGATTAATGTTCCCTGGAGTCAGGAGTTCTCTGGTGTTCTCAGAATTTGGACTTAAGCCTCCTGCCTCTGGTTTGCAGTCTTATTTTTACAGTAGCCTCAAGACTTCTCCATCTATACAGCACAGTAGATAAAACATCTCCTTTGAAGACAATGGGCTGCTTTTCTGGGTGCCTGATGTCCTCTGCCAGCATTCAGAAGTTGTTCTGTGGAATTTACTCAGCGTTCAAATGTTCTTCTCATGAATCTGTGTGGGAGAAAGTGGTCTCCCCATCCTATTCCTCTGCCATCTTAGGACTGCCGGGATGATTGTATTTACATTTGCTATTTCAGTTGTGATTTCTTTACTAAATAAGCCAAACTTTATATGAACGTAATTATGCAAGGCTGAAAGTGAAAGATAAAACATGTGCATATTAAAATGTAAAGAAAGTAGTCAATGCAAACATTATAAAAAATAAATCATATTCAAAGATGACCAGGTATTGACAGTAATAAAAAGGTATAAATCAAGTAGAGAAACATCCATTGTGATTTTAAAAAACCAGGACCATTTCACGGTGTTTTATATGCACATAACAGCATAGCTTCAAATATACAAAGCACATGTTGAGAGATGAGAGATCATGAAGCAAGAATTGAGAGATCAAAAAAAAGAGAAAAATCCAGGATCATACTTGAAGAAGTTTACCAAGAGTAAGCATACAAAAAAAGTAAAGACATAGAAGAATTAAACATTAATCAAATTGACCTTAATACATATAAAATACTCAAAAACTGTAGAATACACATTATTTTCAAATGCATGTGGCACATTTACCAAGATTGATGATATCCAAAGCCACAAAGCATCTACACAAACCTTAAAACATACAAATTGCACAGCAGATGCCCTTCCAGTTTCCACTCTGACACGTAAAGATCTTGCACTTCCATTCTCACAAAAAGAAAAAAAACTAAACCGAAAAGCAATGAGATTTCTTCAGTTCAGTTCAGTCTCTCAGTCGTGTCCGACTCTTTGCGACCCCATGAACCCCAGCACACCAGGCCTCCCTGTCCATCACCAGCTCCTGGAGATCGTGCAAACTCATGTCCATCCAGTTGGTGATGCCATCCAACCATCTCATCCTCTGTCATCCACTTCTCCTCATGTCTTCATTCTTTCTGAGCATCAGGGTCTCTCCAATGAGTCACTTCTTCATATCAGGTGGTCAAAGTATTGGAGCTTAAGCATCAGCCCTTCCTTTTTTTTTTTCTTGCTTTTTTAATGGACAAAGGAGAGGATCAATGAGGGTGGGAGGGAAATGGGAAGGAAGTAGGGAAATGATGGTGGGGAGGAGTATATGTAATTTCTTAACTAATGGCTTTCTGTTTTTAATCACAAAGAACATTTAAAAAATCATATTAAATTCATCTTATATTAGGAGGTTTGATCTGGAAATGAAAAGTTCAGGAAACTAAAAGTCCAGTTTGGGTGTCCTCATCTTAGGCACATCTTAGTATTTTGTATTCGGGGAAGGCAATGGCACCCCACCCCAGTACTTTTGCCTGGAAAATTCCATGGACAGAGGAGCCTGGTAGGCTCCAGTCCATGGGGTCGCTACCAGTTGGTCACAACTGAGCGACTTCACTTTCACTTTTCACTTTCATGCATTGGAGAAGGAAATGGCAACCCACTCCAGTGTTCTTGCCTGGAGAATCCCAGGGACGGGGGAGCCTGGTGGGCTGCCGTCTATGGGGTCGCACAGAGTCGGACACGACTGAAGCGACTTAGCAGCAGCAGCAGCAGCAGTATTTTGTATTAGTAGGTCTATCATTACAACAATATATTATTTAGGACAGGATCACATTTGTCACTTCTTCCTCCCTACTACCCAAAGTGGTACCAGACTCATAAAATAGTCAATTAACATTTACAGATTGAACAAATAAGTCTATTTTTTTTTTAAACTCTTCTGAGTTAATTGAATTTTTTGAGGCTCATAAGTGAATATGTTTTCCTCTTTGTCTATTACAGCCAGATTGTATGAGTGGGGTATTAAAGTCTCCCACTATTATTGTGTTGTTGTATATTTCTTTTATCATACTAATTAGTGCTTGTCTTAAATATAGCAATGCTCCAATGTTGGGTGCATATATATTTATAATTGTTATAACTTTTTTTTTTTGGATTGTTCCTTTAAGTCGTTATATGTAACCTTCATTGTCTCCTTTTCAGGACCTTTATTTTATCAATATGAGTCAATTTTATCTGATATGAGTATTGCTACTCCTGTTTTCTTTTGGTCCGTATTTGCATAGAAAATCTTTTTCCAGCCCTTCATTTTCAGTCAGTATATATCCCCTATTTTAAGGTGGTTCTCTTGTAGACAACATATATAGGGGTCTAGTTTTTGTATCCATTCGACCCATTTTAATCTTTTGGTTATCTCTTGTAGACAAGGTATGTAGGGGTCTTGTTTTTTTATCAATTCGGCCAGTCTTTGTCTGTTGGTTAGGGCATTCAGCCCATTAATGTTTAAAGTAATAATTGATAAGTAAGATTTACTTTATTGTTTTGGGTTCAAATTTATACACCCTTTTAGTGATTCCTATCTAGAGAATGTCCTTTAATTTTTGTTGGAGAAATGGTTTAGTGGTGAAAAAATTCTCTCAACTTTTGCTTATTTGTGAAGCTTTTGATTTCTCCTTCATATTTGAATGAGATCCTTGCTGGATACAATAATCTGGGCTGTAAGTTATTTTCTTTCATCACTTTGATTATGTCTTGCCAGTCCGTATTCAGGACTGATTTCCTTTCGGATTGACTGGTTTGATCTCCTTGCAGTCCAAGGAACTCGCAAGAGTCTTCTCCAACACCACAGTTCAAAAGCATCAGTTCTTTGGCGCTCAGCTTTCTTCACAGTCCAACTCTCACATCCATACCTGACCACTGGAAAAACCATAGCTTTGACTATGTGGACCTTTGTCGGCAAAGTAAGGTCTCTGCTTTTTAATATGCCGTCTAGGTTGATCATGGCTTGTCTTCCAAGGAGCAGGCGTCTTTAACTTCACGGCTGCGGGCACCTTCTGCAGTGGTTTTGGAGCCCAGTCATCTTGATCCTGGGATCAGGTTCCCAGGAAAGAAACTAGTCTGTGAAAGTCTTTTCAACTGTAAAACCAGGATACAACTATCTTGATGTCTGAACAAGATACCAGATCGAACAGTAAGATCCCCAGCCCTACTGGAAGACATGAAGGTCCTCACACAGCAAATGCTCACTGGCTCCTGGAAGGCTTCATGTGCATGATATAAAGGCAAGTTATAAAGGCTGAAGACTTACAGGCGAACTTCTGGGAAGTTTCCACTGTGCCCTGAATTCTAAACCCCAGGAATGGTGTGATCCAGCAAGCTTTTCATTATGCTTGGCACCATCTGTTTAATAATGTGTCTGAAGATAAATGCAGACATGATTATAATAGTAACTATATTTAACTATATTTCCAGCTGTGGACAGTACATCTGCGATGCGAGAGTCCTTCAGTCCAATGACGTGCTGTCCATTGACCTCACAGGTGTTGTGTTCTGTGAGAAGACCATTTCTAGCTGCAGAACTGTCTTTCACAATGGATGTGATTTTTCCATTTTTTACAGACAAAGTCGACGTGTCCAGTATCATCCTCATTCAAGGTAACTGTTCAAAGGGCCTGTCATGAATGATCATGGTGATCTCCCCAAAAGCCTGAGTGAGCACCCTGAGTGCCTGATCCGAGCTCCAGCCCACACAGTTCTCCTTGATCTGCAGCACCTGGTTCCCAAACCACAGACCCACCAGGGAGAACCAAGACTAGGCCTGGAGGAGCTGAACAAACGCACCATTGTCTATGGATTTCTGCCTGAGTCCGATTATTATTCTTTTCTGTCCTAATCCTTATACAAGATGACTTCCCAGATTCCTTACTTAATCTCTGCTCTGCAGATTCCCATGTCACCACCAGTGACTGGAAGTTCATGCCAACCAACTGCCCCTGACTTGGTGCTCCAGGAACCATGGCCCTATTTGCACGTATTTATTCTTCATTTCAATTCAGGCCCATGTACTGAGAGAACTCTGGATATAGTTTAGGACAGAGATATCCATCTGGAGAGACAGAAGCAGAGGCTTCGGATAAAATCGCTGGATTGGCAGGTTTGCGGAAAAGGCAGCCTGAGCCTGCATCTCCTTGTCTACCTTCCGGTCTTCAGGTGATGGGTACAGAGACATTTTTGCAGGATTCTGCGAGTCTGCTGAGACCTGCTCACTGCCGCTGCCGCCAATCACTAGCTCAGAGTTCTGAGACCCCCAGTTGGCCAATATTTTCTAGAGGATTTTTGCATCTATATTCATCAGAGATATTGGCTTGGAATATTCTTTTTCTGTAGTGCCTTTCGTTTTGGTGTCAGGGTAATGGTGGCCTCGAAGAATAAATCTGGAACTCTTCAGTCTTCTTTAATTTTTTGCAATAGTTTGATAGGATAGGTAATAATTCTCTGTTTGGTAGAATTCCCCTGTGAAGGCTCCAAGTGTTGGACTTTTGTCTGCTGGGAGTTTTTGGATTACTAGTTCAATTTTGCTACCAGTGATCAGTCTGTTCAGATTATCTTTTTCTTCCTGATTCTTTCTTGGAATATTGTAGAAATTTAAAATCTAGAAATTTATCCATGTCTTCTTTGGTTGTCAATTTGTTGGCATATATCTGTTCATAATATTATCTTATGATTGAGTTTCTGTGATACTGGTTTTAATTTATCAACCTGCATTTTTAATTTTGCTTATTTGGGTCCTTTATCTTTTTTCTTTTAGTTAAAGGCTTATCAATTTGCTTTTTCTTTTCAAAAATCTAGCTCTCTGCTTCATTGGTCTTTTCTATTAGTGGTTTGTTTGTTTTGGTCTTTGTTTTATTTCCTATCTGATCTCTATTATTGCCTTCCTTTTGCTGACATTGGGCCTTGTTTGTTCTCTTCTAATTTCTTCAGTTGGTCAACTAGGATGGTTATTTGAGATGTTTCTTCCTTGTTTTGGTAGGCCTATATCACTACAAACATCCCTGTTCAAATTGGTTTCACTGCATCCCATAGACTTTTGAAAGTTCTAGTTTTATTTTCATTTTTCTTGAGTTATTTCCTGAGTTTCCATTTCTTTATTGATACATTGTGTTTTTAGTAGTGTGTTTATTTAGTTCTGATGGGTTTGTGTTTTCCCATTTTTATTTCTGTAATTAATTTCTACTTTCATACCATTGTGCTGGGGAAAAGGCCTAATATAATTTCTATCCTCTTAAACTTGTTGTGGTTTGTTGTCTAGTATGTGATCTATCCGGAAGACTCTTCTATGTGCACCTGACAAGAATGCATTCTGCTGACTTTAGATGGAATTTCCTGTGTGTATACATATATATAAATATATGTACACATGTACATATTAAGTGCAACTGCTCCAGTGTCACTTAAGGCCATGTTTCCTTATTAATTTTCAGTCTGGATGATCTCTTCCTTGATTTAAAGGGGCCCGTTAAAGTTCCTTACTATTAATATACTATTGTCAATTTCTCATTTATGTCTTTGAATGTTTTCTAAGTTATATATTTGGGTGCTCTCATTTAGTTGCACATATGTTAACAAATGTTATATCCTCTTCTTGTATTGATTTATCATTATATAATGCTGTTCTTTGATTTTATTATAGACTTTGTTTTAAAGTCAACTTTGTCTAATAGGAATATTATTACCCGAAGTCTCTTTTCATCTCTATTTGCATGAAATATCTTTTTCCATCTTCTCACATTCAGTCTGTGTCTCTAGATCTGAAGTGTATCTCTGGTAGGCAGCATATAGACTGGTCTTGTTTGTTTTTTAATCCAATTAGCCACCTATGTCTTTTTCCTAAGATTTACTTATTTGGAGCAGTGCTGAGTATTCACTGCTGTGCATGGGCTTCCTCTAGTTTCAGTGAGCAGGAGCTACACTCCAGTTGCGGTGTGTGAACTTCTCATTGTGGTGGCTTCTCTTGTTGTGGAGCTTGGGTTTAGGCATGTGGGCTTCAGTAGTTCTGGTGTATGGGCTCAGTAGTTGTGGCTCATGGGCTCTAGAACACTGGCTCTGTAGTTGTGCGCACAGCACTTGTTGTGCCGTGGCAAGGGGGATCTTCCTGAACCAGGGATTGAACCTGTGTCCCTGCAATGGCAGGTAAATTCTTAACTAGTGGGCAACCAGGGCAGCCCAGCCCTATGTCTTTTGATTGAAGCATTTAATCCATTGACGCTTAAAGTGATTTTTGATAGGTATGTACATGTTGCCATTTTGTTGCTAATGGTTGTTTTTGTAGTTTTTTGCTCTTTTTTTCTTGTCATTTGGTTTTCCTTAGTAATAAACTTGTGTTTCTTTCTCCTTAGTTTTATGTATCTATTGTGTATAGATTTGGGTTTTTTCCCCCAATGAACTACAGTTGATTTTTAATGCTGTATTACTTTGTATTATAAAGTGATTTGGATACACACACACATACACAAACACATATACACACACAGGGAAGTTCCCTGGGTAAGGGCATGGCAACCCACTCCAGTATTCTTGCCTAGAAAATTCAACAGACAGAGGAGCCTGGCAGGTTACAGTCCATTGGTTCACAGAGTTCAAAATGACTAACATAACTTAATAGACTAACATAACTTAATAGCAAAGGTGAAATACAATGAGTAACCCATGAATATGTGTACTACACACCAAAAGGATTATTTGAGTTTTCTAATTTACAGAAGCAGACAACAAGGGAACAAGTGTGAGAACGAACACTGAGTATGTAGGATAACGGTAGAGGGATCATAAAGTTGGATTGGTCTGAATTTATTGACATGGGCTCACTAAGCTGAGATTCTGCATTAAATGTTGCAGGTTGGGGTGTCAAAAAGGGCTCTAACAATTTGTTGGTTGGTTCTCTGAAACATGGACCAAAAGAAGGCCTACTGTGAGCCCACTGGAAATGCCCAACCTCTTTTGGTTTAAAGTAGAAGGGATTCAGAGGCTTAGGGAGACTCAAATATTAGAGTGAAGTCATTTAAGATCTGCTCACCCACACTGGAAGGATCCAGAGGACATATCTTTCACTTAATATTTTGATAAATAGATTTGTGAGAGGAGCCCTACATCCTTGAAGGGCTCAATGATGGCTCTTCTCTGGAGGACAGATCTTGAAGTGGAAACCACGGCCAGCCAATTGGGAAACGTAATGCAACAGGAATATGTGGATCCTAGGGTGGCAGGGGCCAAGTGATGGCACTCAACCACAAAGCCAAGGGAGGCATGGTTACCATAATGAACAGTAGAGCCAAAGTAGCAATCAGAATAGTCAGGCTCATGCAAACCTACAGTCTTGGTGAGTTAATCATGATGTTCCTACAAGTGAAACAGAAATTCTCTCTTGAGCTAAATAAGCAGAAAAGTTCAAAGTCAAGTGAACAAAAGTCACTTGACTCAAATCAGGAAATGAGTCACAGCCACTCAATCAATTCCCAGAGTTGAGCCAATGTAGAGACCCAAAACCCCTTGAATGAATGGGAGGTTGCTGCTGCTGCTGCTAAGTCACTTCAGTCGTGTCCGACTCTGTGTAACCCCATAGATGGCAGTTCACCAGGCTCCCCAGTCCCTGGGATTCTCCAAGCAAGAACAATGGAGTGGGTTGCGATTTCCATCTCCAATGCATGAAAGTGAAAATTGAAAGTGAAGTCGATCAGTCATGTCCAACTCTTAGCAACCCCATGGACTGAAGCCTACCAGGATCCTCCATCCATGGGATTTTCCAGGCAAGAGTACTGGAGTGGGGTGCCATTGCCTTCTCCAGAATGGGAGGTAAGGTCCCTGTCAAAAAGGACCCTAGCAGAATAATGAAGATTTATACAGTAAACTTTTCTCCCAGCCTTCCCCAGAGGGACCTGTGGCCTTTTAATAGGGCAACTGGACTTTGAGGGGGAAGAAATAATTGTACTTTCTGGAGATTACCAGACAGTGGCTCCAAACTGACACTGATTCCAGAAGACTCAAAACATCACTGCAGCCCTCCAATTAGAGCAGATGCTTTCAGAAGTCAGGTAGTCAAGGGAGCTTTATCTCAGGCCCATCTCACAGTAGGTCCAGGGCCTCTCCGTACCCACCCTGTGGTTACTTCCCTATGCAGAATGCGTAACTGGAACAGAAATATTTAGCAGCTGGAATCCTCACATTGGTTCCCCACTTGTGCGGTGAGGGCTATTATGGTAGAAAAGCCCAAGGGGAAGCCATTCGTACTGTCTCTGCCTAGGAAAATAAAAACCAAAAGTAATACCACATCCCTGGAAGAACTGCAGATACTGCTGCCACCATCAAGGATTGAAGGACGCAGTTCTTCACACCACATTCTCATTCATCTCTAGCTGACCTGTGTGGAGACAGGTGGATCTTGGAGAAAGACAGTGGATTACTTCAATCTTAAAGAAGTGGTGACTCCAATTGCAGCTGCTGAACCAGATATGATTTTGTTGCTTGAACAGATTCACACATCCCCTGATACCTGGTATGTAGCTACTGATGTGGAAAATGGCTTTTTCTCCATTGATGTCCATGAGGCCTGCCAGAAGCAGTTTGCTTTCAACTGGCAAGGCCAGCAATACACATACACTGTTCTCCCTCTCAGACCTATCAACCACCCAGCCCTATGTCATAATTTTGTTTGCAGGGATCTCAATCACCTTTCCCTCCACAAGATATCATACTGGCCCACTACATTGATGATAATATGTTGATTACATCTAGTGAGTGAGTCATAGTAAGTACCCTAGGCTCATTAGCAAGACATTTGCATATCAGAGGGTGGGAAATAAATCTGACCAAAATTCATTCTACCTCAGGGAAAATTTTAGGGAACCTGTGGTCTGGATCATGTCAAGATATCACTTCTAAGATAAAAAGTAAGTGGTATCTGGTTCTCATACAACCAAGAAGCAGGTCAGTCCCCAAGGGGACTCTTTGGATTTCGGAGGCAACATATTCCTCATTTGGTGTGTTACTCCAAACCATTTACCAAGTGGCCTGAAAGGGTGCTACATTTGAGGAGGCCCAGAAGATGAGAAGGTTCTGCCCCAGGTCCAGCCTGCTGTGCAAACTGCTCATCCACTTGCGCCATATGATCCAGCACACGGAGTGGTGCTTCAAAGTCTCTGCCACAGGTGGGGACAGCATTTGGAGACTTTGTCAGGCTCCTATAGGTGAATTTTACTGTGGTCCTTTACGAATTTGATGCAAGGCTATGCCATCACCTTTGGATAACTACTCTCTTTGTGAGAAACAGGTCTTGGTAGATTATAGGGCCATAATAGATAATGAATGCTTGATGATGGGCTTACCAAGTTGCCCATCATGAATTGGGTATTATCTGAGGCACCATACCATAACGCGGGCCTGCATAGTAACATTCCATCCTCAAATGGAAGTGATATACAAGTTAGGCCTGAGCAGGGGAGCCTCATGCGGAGTTCCCTGTAATCAGACGACAGGGGAATAGAAGATCCGGGCCTGGTTTACAGATGGTTCTGCACGATATGCATGGACCACCTGTATGTGAAGAGCTGCAACACTACGACCCTTTGCGGGCACATTCCTGAAGCACAGTGAAGAAAGAAAATCCTCCCAGTGCACAGAACTTTGGGGAGTGCACTTAATTGTACACACTGTTTGCAAGGAGAAATGGCCAGAACTGTGATTATATACCTATTCATGGGTTGTGGCCAATGGTTTAGGGACATGTGAGGAACATGATGTGAAAATTGGTGACAAAGAAATATGGGAAAGAGGTATGTGGACGGGCTTCTCTGGTCAAAAACAGGAAGGTATTTGTGTCACACATGAATGCTCACCAAAGGGTTCCCTCAGCAGAGGATTCTAATAACCAAGTGGAGAGGATGACTCATTCTGTGGTATATCATCACCCAATGGGCTCATTAACAAAGTAGCCATGGCGGCAGGGCAGAGTTGACAGTTATACATGGGCTCAGCAACACTGACTTCCACTCCCCAAGAATGACCAGGCTATAGCCACCACTAACTGCCCAATCTTCAGTGGCAGAGACCAACACTGAGCCTCCAATATGGCAATATTTCCTGGGGTGATCAAACAGCTTCCTAGTGTGTGCGTCAGAAGGTGGTTCATTACCTTCCTGGACTGCTTCCAATATACACGGTGAAGCATTTTATTCCTACAGGAGTAGACACTCTGGATGTAATCTGCGCCCCTCACCCCACCCCACACCCAGTACTTCTGCCAAAGATACCATCCATGGACTTAAAGAATGCCTTATCCATCAGCATGGTATCCCACACAGCATTACTTTCGATCAAGAATTGTACTTCACAGAAAAAGAAATGTGGCAATGGGTCCATGCTTACAGAATTCATTGGTCTTACCATGTTCCCCACCATCCTGAAGCAGCTGTCTTGACACAACAGCCTTTTGAAGACTCAGTTATAGTGCTAGCTAGGTGGCCATACCTTGCAGGATTGAAGCAAGGGGCTTCAGAAGGCTGCTTCTGCCCGGAATCAATGTCGAATATATGGTGCTATTTCTCCATACTCAGGATTCAAGGGTCCAGGAATCAACGTGGAAATGGAATTGACCACACTCATTATTAACCTTAGTAACATACTAGCTAAGTTTTTGCTTCATCTTCTCATGATTTTACACTTTGCTAGCCTCGAAGTCTTAGTCCTAGAGGGTGAAATGCTTCCACCAGGAGACCCTAGATTGATTGTATTAACAGAGAGTTAAGACTGCCACCTGGACAATTTGGTTTGCCATGCCTCTGAATCAATAAATGGAACTATGGTGATGACTGGGGTGATGAGGGGATATTGGACTACTATTCCATAGTAAAGGTAAAGAAGAGAAGGTCTGGAACACAGGAAATATCTTAGGGATTCTCCAGTATTACCATGCCACGTGATTAAGGTCAATGGCAGGTTGGATTGGCCCAGACCCTCCAGGAATAGAGGTTTGGATTACCCCCATCAGATAAAGAACCATGATTAGATACAGTACTTGCTGAAGACAAAGGAACAAAATGGGTAGTAAAAGAAGATGGTCATAAATACCAGCTGCAACCATATGAGCAGTTATAGAAACAAGGATTGGAATGTGTCATGAGTATGTCCTGCTTATTTGGTATATTTTTATATTCATATTTCTTGTCTTTTCTTGTTATTTCCTCTCATTCTACCGTGTAGCATAAGGCGTATTGAATTTATATCATAATATCTCATGATTAATTTCCCATCATACTGTTAAAGTTACCACATTTCAAGAAGAATCAATATCACCCAAGGACTTTACTTCCTCTTCTGAGGAAAGGATAAATCTATAAATCTCCATAGCCTCTTGGTTCTGTCTCCCTGGGGAACTCTCACACAGGAGCCATCCCAGGATGGACTGTACACACTGAGCCAGAGACCTTGACAAGGGTCTGGCAACCAGGGGCTGGAAGTAGCAGTGGCACCGCTTACATTTAGTCCCTATGACTCACTGGTGTGTTTTGTACTTCCTGTCCCCTGCCACTCTGGCTCTGCAGAGTCACCAAATGGGTCATATTTTTGCCTTGGGACAAACCTAAAGTCCCAGTGGCAATAAAAGCTGCCACCTGGGCATTTGGGGATCCTTGGATCCCTGTAGTAGCAAGAAGAGGTCACAGTCTTGTAGGCATGCTGCTGCTGCTGCTAAGTCACTTCAGTCGTGTCCAACTCTGTGCGACCCCATAGATGGCAGCCCACCAGGCTCCCCCGACCCTGGGATTCTCCGGGCAAGAACACTGGAGTCGGTTGCCATTTCCTTCTCCAATGCATGAAAGGGAAAAGTGAAAGTGAAGTCGCTCAGTTGTGTCTGACTCTTAGTGACCCCATGGACTGGAGCCCACCAGGCTCCTCCGTCCATGGGATTTTTCAAGCAAGAGTACTGGAGTGGGGTGCCATTGCCTTCTCCCTTGACAGGCATAGCTGAGCCTAATCATAGGAGGCAGGGAAGGTGTGTGGAAGCCAGGTGCTCTCAGGCGCCTCTTCTTATCCTCTAGTCTACTGTGACTGTGACTGGATAGACTCGGCAATCCCAGCCTGAGAAAGGCAACATGATCAGATGATCGGGGACTTTAAAGATAAGGACTTGGGTAATGACACAGGGTGAATATCCCACCCAAACCGTCAGAAGTCTCTCTAGAGATGAGGGAAACTAGAAGGCATAGTGGAGAGAGGCAGTAACAATCAACTTCAGCTCCAAACCAACACAGTAGTAGGGTCCGTGCTTCATCCCACTAACTTCCCTCTTCTGTGGTCCCCCACAGGCAGAGGTGCCTGCCAGAATCCCCGAGAAGTTGTTCCAAAATATAGAAAGAAAAGCTGATCAGAGCAGTGTAAAGGTCAGATTGTGGAATTTCCAAATCAGCCACCTTCATCCTCCTTCCAGGAAAGTCTTGCTGACCAGCTGCTAGAATTATCAGCATAGAGCCTCCAGATATTAGCTCTTTGGGGTCAGCCTCAGTTGCTGAGGTGCACGGCCAAGCCCTTGGTCTTCTTGGAGCACCCACATCCAATGAAAGGGCAAGGGAAAGTATGAAGACCAGGCCATTTTAGCCCAATTCAAGATTAGTCTGTCAGGTAATATTCATTCCAGAGCTTGCTGCCAGGTTGGCCAAGGCTGAAAGGGTAGTATAATTTCTCACCTGTACAGCTAACTTCCTCCACCCTTTCTCTCTAAACTCTAATTCAGTGTCTGCTGCTAGACAATTCAAACCATCACAATGAACTAACTACTGAAAGCACCTTGCAGCCGCAGGGCCAAGGGAACAAAAGAAAGAAAGTTGTTTATTCAAGTACTGGTGATTTCAGGAGGTCCTCTGAAGGGCAGGGACCAAGACTTCTAAGGAGGGCAAGTGACCAGCAACTCAGAGGAGAACCACACTGCTAATCCCAGAGCTACAACGGTGATGTCTCAAAGCATCACTGGTCAACTGGTGCTTGTACTTCTAATGAAAAATGAGGGTGGTTCTAAGAGACTCAACAAAACTGGAATCCAAAACCAAGCTTCGCTACCAAAATGACAGAGTAACATTTGGCACACAAGAAGGTAAATCCCTTCTCTCTTCATCCATCATCCCAGGCTACTTTTACTGGGCCCTCTGTGGCACAGATCCCCAGAAAAGAGCAGGCCAAACAGAAATAGGGTATACAGTGGCACATCTTGGACATGTTTACAACTGATAGACATTAGGTTACAAATGTGACTTTGCCGTGCCTTTGGTCAGGAAACATAAAGAGATGACTTCCAGAAGGAAAAAATGAACTTTTAATATTGCTTAACACAGTGAAGAATAAGTTAAGAACACGATAGGAATCCTTCAGTGAAGTATTACTGCTTATGATCCTGCCATGAGAGACCCTTCACTTTTTCTTGAAGCAGTCAGGCCCTAATGCTGCTCTACTATTCACAAGAAAAGCCAGGGATTTTTTTTTTTTTTTTGCTTTGTGAACGAAGCAGGAGCCTTAGTCACTTTCTTCCTCCATCTCCTCTTCTTCAGTATCCTCTTCCTCCATCATTTCTGGCTCCTTTTTCTTTTTACACTTCTTACAGAGCACAAGGAAGCAACATACAAATAAAAAAATCAAAGGAATAAGCCACAGTAACATGTGAGTTTTCTTCTCCATTTTTGATTCTTCCTCCTGTTCCGCCTCTTCCGCCTCTTCTTCCTCATCTCCTTGGGGATTACCAGGTGGGCCACTACTACTACTACCTCCACTGCCTTCATCCTTGCAGTAGGGAGGCGCCCATCCAGGGTTGCAGTGGCACTCTTGCTTATTATTGCAGACCCCCTTCATGTGGCAGGTCTCGGGCTGACAGGCGTGTGGCTCAGGAACCATACTGACACACCTGCTGTGAACACAGATCTTTTGTTGACCACACATTGTGCCGTCCTTCACCTGCCCGATATCAGGTATGGACATTCCGACATGATAGTCCGTGCCCCAGCAAGTGGTGTCATTGACTTGAAACTGATACACTGTGGAATGTTCCATCAGATTCGGAATTACTCCCACATTTTCACACTGAACTCTCCCACACAGGATATCAGCGACTTCACATTTTATGTACTCTATCTCGCTGATACCACAGTGACCAAATCGGTTTCCTTGGGTGTTGATTTCTTTGTAGCAACTCTGAGATGCACTCCTTGCATCTTTGCCAAAAATCTCCCTGCACTGTTCATCATGGTTAGCACAGTTCTTTTTATAGCAGTAGGCACTGTCACTGCAGGGAATCCCGTCCTGCACATGGACATCTTCTGGGCACTGATGCGATGTCCCATTGCACCACTCTGGAAGGTCACACTCATTGATCTGTTTTCTGCACAAGGTCCCTGCTGACCTGACCTTGCAGTTTTTGCAGCAAGACCCAAAAGCACAAGCAGCTCCAGGCTTCAGGGTGCAATTGGGCAGACAGCAGGGATCACGTGCACACTGCCCTATGGTTCCACAGTCACACTCCTCTCCTTCTTCGACCACTAGGTTCCCACAATACTTTATCCTAAAGATATTCGCTGGATTTGGAGGAGAGAAGAGACAAAGTCCATTCCTCATGACATTGTCCCAAAACTCGGCATAACTGCAGTTGCTGAATTTACTCGTTACCGATCTGGCAGGATACATTATGCAAAACCGAAGTTCACACACACAAAATTCAGTATCATGCAGCATACCTAAATTATGACCAAGTTCATGGGTAACAATAAGCCCAAAATCAAACAGACTCTCATCTTCAAAAACCATAACTCCACTATTAAGAGGATTCTGGCATACTCCAGCAACATAGGCAACTCCAAGCTTAGGGCCAAATGATTTCTTTATGAAAAGATGGGCTACATCATGTGGCAGTCGGTTATCAAGGTTAAAAAACTTCCAAACAGCAAAATCCTCCAACATTTTATCAATGTCATCAGTGGCAATTTGGTTTCCTTCAGTCCAGATTTCAAGCCCAGTTAAAGTTACATCAACTGCCAAAGGGCGATACAGGCTATTTATTACGTTGACAGTATTAGCTATATCATATTGTACTATTGACACATTTCTTCCTGAGAAAACGAATCGAAGATTGTCCACAATCACTACCAGCTCAAGAAACCGCAAGTGGCTCCACCAGCCTGTGTAAGAACTTTGCTTCAGAGTGAAATTATGCAGCTCCAATTGGCGTGCTATTTCCTCTTCTGTTAACCCACATCTCATACGTGGGAACTGAGTATCATCGATGTCTATTCTATACACCCAGTGTTCAAATGTGGCAGAAGACCTAACTGGTTCAATTTCATAAGCAAGATCATTTATCTGTAGTATTCCTTGAAAACCTCCGGAACAGGTACTGAGGGCAACCAGGGACTTGGGAGCACCCTCCACATAACCATGATAGTAGCAGTCATCAGGAACAAAAGGCTGATCCTGATGCAGGGAACGCTGGTCTGTGTAGGTGAACACTGGGAGGGGCCTGGAAACCAAGAACTTCTTGACCTTCATGTGGGCGATGTGTCTTTGGCCCCCAAATCGCAGGCTATAGGAGAGCCAGCCTGGAACCTTTGCATTTCTGCCCCAGCCAGTCACCTTCAAGGGGATCACCAACTCTGGGGAAGAGAAGTGCTGGGAGGGCCTGGCCTGAGAGTGACCAGAAATGAACAGACACACCCCAAACCAGAGCAGCAGGGGAGTGACTCTGAGGTGTACCAGGGCCTCACCCACTATCATTATGGAGCCACCGGCTCAGGACAGAAGAGGGCAGGACGTCAGGCACTGCTGGTCTGGCTCCTTGCTCTCAGCTGTTGAGGGTGCAGGGATGACCTTTATGGATCTGTGTCCTGGAAGAACTGGCCCATCAAAGCTGCAACGCTGAAGTGAAAATAGAAAGAAGAACTGGGATAGGGTGGTTGGGGTGAGGGGGAGAAAGGGAGAGAGAGGGAGAGAGAGAAAGTGATTTCAATTGGGACAAGGCTTGAATCAATAAAATTCCGGAGATTGTCTCATATGTGTAAGGGCAAGGGATAAGGGAAGAGCAGGTTTACAGGGAAAGAAATGAAGGAAATTCATCACAGATGGGTAATTGTTGAATCCTGTTTTAATATAAGGACTCGTTAATATACTATTCTTTAAGCATGTACTTTGGCATGACATTTTTCATATTAAAAAGACTGACGTCTGACTCCCAATTTACTCCCCACCCAAAGTCGACTGGTACTCTGCTAGCTTCAGTAAGCATGTAGACAGCCCATCCAAAACTCACCATTTTTTGGTTTCTTTATTCAGACAGTTTGCTCCATCTCCCCTTCTCTTCTACAGACATCTTATCTAGCTCCCATTCTGTTTGAGGTGAGCAGTCAAAGTAAGTCTCACTTAAGGCACTCATTAGTTTCGGGAGCCCAATCCAGACAAAGATGTATTTTATAACATACGCTCATCTGCAGAAAACTCTTGGATCTTCCAAGGAAGGCAGCTATGTTGACAGAGTAATAGGAATGAGGCTGTTATTTGGGGACAAGTCAACAACCCAGTTACCTCTAATCACAGCATGGAAGCAGCAGCCTTCTCTGCACCTAGCCCAGCTGCATCACGTTCTCAACCATAAGAGACTCACCTTGGCTGTGTTTAGATATATTCCGTTCTATATTTTACATGCATGGTGAGTTGGCTGAATTCTCTAGAGAACGTTAGACTGAAGAATTTAAATCTAGAGTCAGTTCACTACAAGATTCAGGGATCACAATTTGAATGGACTTACTTCATACCTGTTGAAAACATAAATTTTAACTCAAGTAAAAGCTAATTTTCTTGATTTGCTTTCAGTTAAAAGTATTAATTATTTCCTTAACATTTGAAAACAACAGATTTTTAAAAATTGGAGACATATCAGAACATACACTGGTGGCTGAATATTCTAAACATGGACACAAATGGGGTTGACAGTAGAGAGCATAAAAATACTCTCAGCAGTACAATGTCAAGAACACCTGGATACTCCTAGATACTTTGCCAGAACTAATGGATAGCTCCTGGAAGCCAAGTATACTAGATGAAACTTCTAAGGGAAAGCATCTGTGATATAGGTCAAATCCTAATGACCAGATTTCCTTTCCATGTCTCCCTTCATGATATCCTTGGTATCTGCTACAATCTGGGGATATTAAGATGGAAATGTGTGAGGTGAAAGAGGACTATTAGAAACAAAGCATTATAAAGAGAAAAATAACTCACATTAAGTTATTTCATCAGAAATAGGATGCAGTAACAAGAGAAAATTTCATTGCCAAGGATCTTTAAGTCATACCCGTCTTTGTTACTACTGTACCATTAAATATGTTGAACTGGTGTCACTCCAAAGTCCTTCCTCTCCATCATGACTTGCACTTCAAGTAGTGTCAGAATCTTCCTCGGCATCAGTAATTAACTCTTTCTTCCATCCCAGCAGGTACATCAACTACTCAAAATCTCTACCTTCCCTTGTCTCCACTCACTCTTAGTCGCAGCTCGTTCAGGGTTTCTCACACTTAGTCACAAACCATTCAGGGCCATGAGGAGAATGTAGTGAGCCACAGCTAAACAAAAGAACAGAAAATATGAGACAGCATCACACAGTCATTTATCACCTCCTATATATCACCTGTCACCACAGAAGCTATTAGCAGAACTCTGCTGACATAGCTTATACTGATTATCAACTATTTTCTGAGTCCCAACGCTAAAGTTTATACTTTGTCTATGGAGCTAGAGATGGGAACTGACACATTATACTTCCCCATTTCTAGCTGGATTCCTGAATGCTGTCAAGCCTGAGACGGAGAACAAGAAGCCAAAGGGAAGGACAAGGGGCTCTTCCTGTTTGCCTGCTGTTACTGTCAGTGACCTTGCCCCCACACCCAGAATGGTCTCTCGCTCTGGTACTGAGAGTCAGTTACCACATTCCAGAACCAACTCCATCAGTCCTACCAAAGGCACCTAGCGTCAAGTCAATGCCCCCTGCCAGAGGGCTCAGAACCAGATGTACAGAGCCATCTTCCAGTGCTGTGGGCAACCCATACCAGCCAGCCAGTATCTCTTTCTCAGATGTTTCAGGCTATACCACAAAGCTCCCTGAAACGGGTTTGATATGCTCCATGAGAGGAGTAACCCTCTGTCTCTGAGATCTGTGTCAGAGTCCTGGCGGACCTTCTTCCAAGTCCCTAAGGAACCAGTACCAGCTCAATATTACCTAATAGGAAGTACAGTTATCAACTCCACACTACTTTTCTGAGTTCCTAAATTACCAGCATCACCTGGGCTGGTAGTGCTCTATCTTCTATTGTCCAGGTACAGACCTATGAGGCCACTGTGAGAGCTTCTAGGTTATAAAAACCCCCATCTCTTCCCTTCATTCCCACAATCTCAGGGGTGCAACTCTCTGTGGTAATTCATACTTCTCTGTACCTCCGTGTTCCCTTTTTACCTTTTTGGCTCTCTAATACCTTTCCAAGAATTTTTATAGTAATTACTCTTGGTGCATTTTCCTTTTCTGGACTAGATCTTGACAGATACACACAGGACTTAGTACCAAGAGTGCTGCCAAGAGAGATAGATAAAATGGGTCTCTGGGATTCGCTTAGGTATGTCCATGGCCTTAACACACTGCTGAACTCCTGTTGAATGGGGGATGGGCTCATAATAACATCACAATTAGTTAAATTTCTCCTCACTGTTGATTGTGATGAAATGCCCTATTGAAGCAAGTGTGTGGGGGACCAAGGAAAGGCTGTGATGCTGCCTAGAAGTATCTCAAAGACTAAGGGGTGGAATTGGTGTACTACATTCTAATGGACATTTTGCACAATGAGGCTCAAGGCTCTAAGGTCTCAGCGCAGATTGCTGATAATAGGCGACTTAAAAAAAAAAATCTCTCCTTTAGCCAAAGAGCCAACTTCAAAGAAAACCAGAATTTAACTGTGGAGTTTCAGAATCACAGCGTAAGTTGAATACTGAGATTTGCCCAGACTGTAGCGGGAAATCTGATTGAGATAAAAAAAAAAAAAAAGTTTGACCTTGATAATGGGAGTTCCAGGTGGACTGGATTGGTTCTGAGTAACTAGATCCTCCCACATATCCCTGATGTTCCTCTGCCAGGGAAGGTGCCTAGACTCCTCTTGTCTGAGAAGCCTAGCCACCTCTAGCTAGAGACCCTGTAATTATCTCAGCTGGGGAAGTTATCCCACCAGGGCATGTCTAGTATCCTCAAGACATACTCCTACTGCCCTTTAATGGCTCTAAATGCAAACCAAAATCTAATTCAATATGGTCCAGAGGAAAAGGTTCTTTCCTCTGAATTGAGAGGAAAGAACTTCTACTCTAAAATAATGACAATAGTTTACTAATTTATATTGGCAAAAGAAAGGAAAAAAACCATATTAATAGCAGAAAAGATGAAGTCATTACAGAGATAAAGATATATTCGATATGATAAAATTCAGCAGGAGTTTGTATCTTCTTAACAAATAGTTTTGAAATATATAAAGCGAACACCCAACAGAACAAAAAGGAGAAATAGAAAAATTAAAAATCTACTTGTAGGTATTAACACACTTTCTTTCAGCAACAAATACATCAGACCACCCCCACCTCCAAAAAAAGAGTTAAGTAGAAGATTTAAGCAAACTTAATCAAATTAACCTAATTGAAACAGGCTTCCCAGGTGGCCCTAGTGGGAAGAACCCACTTGCCAATGCAGAAGACATAAGAGACGTGGTTCAATCCCTGGGTCAGGAAGATCTCCTGGAGGAGGGTGTGGCAACCCACTGCAGTATTCTTGCCTGGAGAATCCCATGAAACAGAGAAGACTGGCAGGCTACAGTCCATAGGGTTGCAAAGAGTTAGACATGACTGAAGCAACTTGGCACACAAGCACGCACATGATATTTACCAAAACATACAATATTTACAGTCACAAAGGAAGTCTTAACAAATGCTAAAAATAAGAACTGCTTAACGTTCCTTACTTGCAGAATTAAAATTGTATAAAGAAGAAAAACAAACTAGAAAATATCCATTTGCTTCAAAGTTAAAGAACAGCCAAGATCCAAACATGGTTTAAATGTATAACTGAAAATATTTTGGTCTGAATGAAAATATAACATATTACAATTGAATAATGGAGTTAAAGCAAAAGCTTACATGAAAATTTCTGGCTTTGGGGATACTAGTAGGAAAGGAGAAAGACTAAAAATACTTTGTACAAGATATAATGTCACAAAACTTGAAAGATAACAGCTAATCAATCTTTAACAGCAGAATTAAAAAATAGAGTACCAAAGACATAAAAAACAAACACTGAAAAGAAAATTAAAGCCAAGTTCCTTGTGAAGAACTGACAAACACCTACCAGTGATGATCAAGAACTACACTGAAGAATCAAACTGGGGGCTCCTGCATTGCAGGTAGATTCTTTACCAGCTGAACTACCTAGGAAGCCCAACTTTTCACAAAGACTTAAAAAATAATGAACAATATTGTATTGGTTTTGCCATACATCAAAATGAATCCGCCACAGGCATACATGTGCTCCCCACCTCGAACCCTCCTCCCTCCTCCTTCCCTGTACCATCCCTCTGGCAAAACCAATACAATATTGTAAAGTTAAATAAAAATAAATAAATAAATGTAGACTATTCTATAATTGGAAACAAAATAATCAACATATAAACAACTTTATATCAATAAATTTGAAAATTTTAGCAATATGGGAAAACTCCTTGATAAACCACACTAACAAACGTAACAAGAAAACTAAATGGTTCTATATTAACTAGAGGTTGGATCTATAGTAAAAATATAAATTAAAAATAATATATCTTTTCACAAAACCCGCAGTACAGTGGATTCTTCCAACTGTTTTTGGTGGTAATACAAATGACTGAATAGTAATAAATCAGAGGTTATCCTTATCAAGTTTTATTAATAAAGCTTCAGTTGCTTCAACAATAGTAACCTGAGAGCAACTGTTTGAATCTGGAGGAATTACAAATGTCTGTGCTATGATAAAACTTTTAACTATACTGGAATAATAATACCAATTACACTTCTATTTAACTCACCTGTTTCACTTGTACAAGTGGGTTGATCTTGAAGAGTTACTATTGAGTTTCCTAAACTAGGCAGGGGTGATTATATTTACACTTGCTATTTCAGTTGTGATTTATTTACTAAATAAGCCAAACCTAATATGAAGGTAATTATGGAAGGCTGAAAGCAAAAGATAAAACATATGGATATTAAAAAGTAAAGAAAGTATTCAATGTAAACATTATAAAAATAAATCTTATTAAAAGTTGACAAGATATGACAGTAATAGAAAAGTATAAATCAAGTAGAGAAACATCCAGTATATGATTAAAAAAACAGGGACCATTCCACTGTGTTTTATATGCACATAACAGCATAGCTTCAAAACATACAAAGCATATGTTGAGAGTGAGAGATCATGGAGCAAGAGTTGAGAAATCAAAAAAAAAAAGAAAAATCCAGGATCATACATGAAGAAGTTTACCAAGAGTAAGCATGCAAAAAAGTACAGACACAGAAGAGTTTAAACAATATTAATCAAATTGACCTTGATATATATACAATACTATACTCAAAAACTGTAGAATACACATTATTTTCAAATGCATGTGGGATATTTACCAAGATTGATGATCTTGGTAAAGATCATTGGTAAAGATCATTTGTGGCTTCTGCTAAGCCACAAAGCATCTACACAAACCTTAAAACATACAAATTGCACAGTGGGTACCCTTTCAATTTCCACTCTGACATGTAGATCTTGTAGTCCCATTCTCACAAAAAAAAAAAAACTACACTGAAAAGCAATGAGTTTTCTTCCGTTCATTTTAGTCATTCAGTCTTGTCAGACTCTTTGCAACCCAATGGACCACAGCACACCAGGCCTCCCTGTCCATCCACAACTCCCAGAGTTCATCCAAACCCATGTCCAACGAGTTGGAGATACCATCCAACCATCTCATCCTCTGCCGTCCCCTTCTCCTCCTGCCCTCAATCTTTCTCAGCATCAGGGTCTTTTCCAATGAGTCAGTTCTTCACATCAGGTGGCCAAAGTATTGGAGTTTCAGTTTCAACATTAGTCCTTCCAGTGAACACTCAGGACTGATCTCCTTTAGGATGGACTGGTTGGATCTTCTTGCAGTCCAAGGGACTCTTAAGAGTCTTCTCCAACACCATAGTTCAAAAGCATCAATTCTTTGGCCCTCAGCTTTCATTATAGTCCAACTCTCACATCCATTCTGGAGAAGGCAATGGCAAGCCACTCCAGTACTCTTGCCTAGAAAATCCCATGGATGGAGGAGCCTGGTAGGCTGCAGTCCATGGGGTTGCTAGGAGGTGGACGCGACTGAGCGACTTCACTTTCACTTTTCACTTTCACACAATGGAGAAGGCAATGGCAACCCACTCCAGTGTTCTTGCCTGGAGAATCCCAGGGATGGCGGAGCCTGGTGGGCTGCGGTCTATGGGGTTCCAGAGTTGGACACGACTGAAGCAACTTAGCAGCAGCAGCAGCAGCACATCCATTCATGAGCACTGGAGAAACCATAGCCTTGACTAGATGGACCTTTGTTGACAAAGTAATGTCTCTGCTTTTCAATATTTTGTTTAGGTTGGTCATAACTTTCCTTCCAAGGAGTAAGCATCTTTTAATTTCATGGCTGCAATCACCATCTGCAGTGATTTTGGAGCCCAAAAAAATAAAGTCTGACACTGTTTCCACTATTTCCCTATCTATTTGCCATGAAGTGATGGGACCAGATGCCATGATCTTAGTTTTCTGAATGTTGAGCTTTAAGCCAATCTTTTTCACTCTCCTCTTTCCCTTTCATCAAGAGGCTCTTTAGTTCTTCTTCACTTTCTGCCATAAGGGTGGTATCATCTGCACACCTGAGGTTACTGATATTTCTCCCGGCAATCTTGATTCCAGCTTGTGCTTCTTCCAGCCCAGCATTTCTCATGACGTACTCTGCATATAAGTTAGATAAGCAGGGTGACCATATACAGCCTTGATGTACTCTTTTTCCTATTTGGAACCAGTCTGTTGTTCCATGCCCAGTTCTAACTGTTGCTTCCTGACCTGCATACAGATTTCTCAAGGGGCAGGTCAGGTGGTCTGGTATTCCCATCTCTTTCAGAATTTTCCACAGTTTATTGTGATCCACACAGTCAAAGGATTTGGCATAGTCAATAAAGCAGAAATAGATGTTTTTCTGGAACTCTCTTGCTTTTTCCATGATCCAGCGGATGTTGGCAATTTGATCTCTGGTTCATCTGCCTTTTCTAAAACCAGCTTGAACATCTGGAATTTCATGGTTCACGTATTGCTGAAGCCTGGCTTGGAGAATTTCGACCATTACTTTACTAGTGTGTGAGATGAGTGCAATTGTGCAGTAGTTTGAGCATTCTTCGGCATTGCCTTTCTTTGGGATTGGAATGAAAACGGACCTTTTCCAGTCCTGTGGCCACTGCTGAGTTTTCCAAATTTGCTGGCATATTGAGTGCAGCACTTTCACAGCATTATCTTTCAGCATTTGAAATAGCTCAACTGGAATTCCATCACCTCCACTAGCTTTGTTCATAGTGATGCTTCCTAAGGCCCACTTGACTTCACATTCCAGGATGTCTGGCTCTAGGTGAGTGATCACACCATCGTCATTATCTGGGTCGTGAAGATCTTTTTTGTACAGTTCTTCTGTGTATTTTTGCCACCTCTTCTTAATATCTTCTGCTTCTGTTAGATCCCTACCATTTCTTTCCTTTATTGAACCCATCTTTGCATGAAATGTTCCCTTGGTATCTCTAATTTTCTTCTCTAGTCGTTCCCATTCTACTGTTTTCCTCTATTTCTTTGCATTGATTGCTGAGGAAGGCCTTTTTATCTCTCCTTGCTATTCTTTGGCACTCTCCTTGCTATTCTTTGCATTCAAATGGGTCTATCTTTCCTTTTCTCCTTTGCTTTTGGCTTCTCTTCTTTTCACAGCTATTTGTAAGGCCTCCTCAGACAACCATTTTGCTTTTTAGCATTTCTTTTTCTTGGGGATGGTCTTGATTCCTGTTTCCTGTACAGAGAAATGAGGCCACAGGACCGACTGGAGAGACTGGCTAATACAGAGAATACAAATGAGCTTACCTGAAACAGAGTGGCAGGAGCCAGTAACACATAAACAATGACTTCAGCAAATTTGTGGAGCCTAAGTATAGACTACCACCAGTGTTAAAAACTCATGGTGGCCCAATTATAAAGGAAGCTTCTGCACTGCCATAAGTTTGACATCCTAGAAACCTAGTCTCACAGTAGAGACTAGGAAGAAATTCATCATGTTTGACCAAGAAAATATGGAAAGAGTAATAGTCACCATTTTGAAATACACCCGAAGTGTCCTCAAAGTAAAGGTCTAATCAACAAGGTAAAAGACTTCATTCACCATAGCCTTTTCCAACTTGAGGGAAGGGAAATTACCCAACTTCAGCTTCCTCCAGCCTTCTTATCTCACCTAGGGGAAGAAGGGTGCAGCTTAAATGCATGAAATTCACAGCCCAGAAGCACAAGACCATTATAAGACTGAGACCTCACTTTAAGACTAGAGAACGCTTCCCATCCTCCCACACCTTATACCATCTCAAAGGTGCTCCTGTAATAAGCGGATTATAGTGGAAAATAACTACAGGCATAGGCTCTATTTAAGAGGTTTCTCAGAAAATCCTAAGAGGACATGGGAAACAGAAATAAGAACATTAGAGGAAATTGAAACCTCTGACACCTACAACTAAAGGAAACAGTAAATACAGACTAACACCTAATCAGATAAACAATAAAGGCTTATTTACCTGAGTTTCTATTAAACTTCATATCTGGTTTTCAACAAAAAAGTTGCAAGGCATGCTAACAGGTAGGGGTAAAAAAACAGTCTAAAAAGAAAAAACAAGCAAAAGAACCAGACTCAGATATGGCAGAGTTTTTGGAATTATCTGGGAATTTAAAATAATTATGATCTATATGCTAAGGGTAACAGAAAAAGTTGACAACATGCAAGAAGATATCAGTAACATTAACAGAAAGATGGTAAGAAAGAATCAAAAGGAAACCATAGAAATAAAAAACACTGTAACAGAACTGGTATATTTTAAATGGATAACCAACAACATCCTACCTATACAGCACTGGGAACTCTGCTCAGTAAAACGTGGCAGCCTGGATGTGAGGGTAGTTTGGGGGAGAATGGACACATGCACATGTATGGCTGAGTCCCTTTGTTGTCCACTTGAAACTATCACGACATTGTTAATTAGTTATACTCCAATATAAAAAGTTTAAAAAAAAGACACTGTAACAGATAAGAATGTTTCTGATGGGCTCATGCTTAGACTGATGGGTCAAGGAAAGAATCAGTGAGCTTGCAGTCACTTGGAAGGACTGATGCTGAAGCTGAAGCTCCAATACTTTGGCCACCTGCTGTGAAGAACTGACTCATTGGAAAAGACTCTGATGCTGGGACGGATTGGGGGCAAGAGGAGAAGGGGACGACAGAGGATGAGATGGTTGGATGGCACCACTGATTTGATGGACATGAGTTTGAGTGAGCTCCGGGAGTTGGTGGACAGGGAAGCCCAGCATGCTACAGTCCATGGGGTTGCAAAGAGTTGGTCACGACTGAGCGACTGGACTGAACTGAACTGAACATCCAAACAATAAAATACTATTCAGTGCTTAAATAATACAGCTACCAAGATATGGAAGGACACAAACAAACTTAAATGTATATTACTAAGTGAAAGAGTCAATCTGGAAAGGCTGTACATTGTAAGACTTTAACAATACAATATTCTAGAAAAGGCAAAATTTTGGAGACAATAAAAACATCAGTGGGGTGGGGGGTGGAAATCAGTGGTTGCAGAGTTAGGTCAAAGGACGGTGAACAGGGCACAGAGGATTGTTACACAGCAATAAAACTATTCCATATGCTATACTGGTGAATATATGTCATTATACATTTGTCCAAACCCAAATGATGTATAACATCAAGAGTGAACCCTACTGTAAACTATAGACTTTGGATAATAATGACAAGTAATGTAGGTTCATCTATTATAACAAATATGCCACTCAGATGCAGTATGTCGATGGTGGGGGAGACTACACTTGTGTGCAGGCAGCAGGGTGCGGTATGTGAGAACACTGTACTTTTCACTCAATTTTGCTGTGAACTCAAAACTGCTGTAAAAAAAAGACAATCTATTAAACATTTCAACAACAAAGAAAATTAAATAATATTTTGAATTAAAATAAACACATATATCACAATATGTAGAACGCCACTAGAGCAATACTTAGAAGGAAAGTTATAGAATTACATGCCTAAATTAAGAAATAATAGGAAGAAATATGCAGCAATACAATAACAGAAGGGGATTTCAATACCCTATTTTCATCATCTGGACAGAAAATCAACAGGGAAACATCAGACTTAAGGTACATGTGATATCTGATGGACTTATCATATATATATGCAGAACATTTCTTCAAAAACAGCAGAATACACATTCTTCTCAAGAGCACAGGGAACATTCTCCAGCACAGATTATATGCTGAGCCAAAAGCAAGTCTCAACAAATTGAAGAAAGTTAAAATCATATCAAGCATCTTTTCCAACCACTGTGGTATAAAACTAGAAATCAATTACAAAAAGAAAACTGGAAAATTCACAGATAAGCGGAGATCAAACAACATGCTATAACAACCAATGGGTCAAAGAAGAAATCAAAAAAATATCTCGAGAAATGTCTATTGAGTTCTTTGGCCCATTTTTTGATTGGGTCATTTATTTTTCTGGAATTGAGCTGTAGAAGTTGCTTGTATATTTTTGAGATTAGTTGTTTGTCAGTTGCTTCATTTGCTATTATTTTTTCCCATTCTGAAGGCTGTCTTTTCACCTTGCTTATAGTTTCCTTTGTTGTGCAGAAGCTTTTAAGTTTGATTAGGTCCCATTTGTTCATTTTTTATTTTATTTCCGATATTCTGGGAGGAGGGTCATAGAGGATCCTGCTGTGATGTAAGTCAGAGAGTGTTTAGTATTACTCAGCCATTAAAAAGAATACATTTGAATCAGTTCTAAGGAGGTGGATGGAACTGGAGCCTATTATACAGAGTGAAGTAAGCCAGAAACAAAAACACAAATACAGTATACTAACGCATATATATGGAATTTAGAAAGATGGTAAAAATAACCCTATTTACGAGACAGCAAAAGAGACACTGATGTATAGACCAGACTTTTGGACTCTGGGACCGGGAGAGGGTGGGATGACTGGGGAGAATAGCATTGAAATATGTATAATATTATATCTGAAATGTATTAATTGTTCAAACTAAACACTATCATGTTACAATTTGTTCATACTAGATGTTTGTAATGTTTCTGATAATCAATAAAAGAGATTCTTGATTAAAAAAAAAAATATCTCAAGAGAAATGAAAATGGAAAGACAACATACCAAAATTTACAGGATGCAGCAAAAGCAGTTCTAAGAGGAAAGTTCATGACAATAAGTGGCTACATTAAGAAACAAGAAAAATCTCAAATAAACAACCACCCTTTACACCTCAAGGAAACAGGAAAAGAACAAATTAACTCCAAAGTTCACAGATGGAAGCAAACAACAAAGATCAGAGTACAAATAAATGAAATAGAGACTAAACAGAAAATAGAAAAGATTAATAAAACTAAAAGTTTATTTTTTGAAAAGATAAACTAAAGAAAACTTTAACTAGATTTATAAAGAAAAAAAGAAACAGCAGCCAAATAAAACTAGAAATGAAAGAGGAGATGTGATAACTGACACCACTGAAATACAAAAGATTGTAAGACAACAATATGAACAATCATATGTTAACAAAATGGACAATGTAGGGAAAAAATGGATAAATTCCTAGAAACACAATCTACCATCTACTCTGGCCACCTGACATGAAGAGCTGACTCACTGGAAAAGACTCTGATGATGGGAAAGATTGAGGGTGAGAGGAGAAGGGGGTGACAAAGGATGAGATGGTTGGATGGCATCACCAACTCAATAGACATGAGCTTGAGCAAACTCCAGGAGACAGCGAAAGACAGGGAAGCCTGCCATGCTACACAGTACGTGGGGTCACAAAGAGTCAGACATGACTTAGCAACTGAACAACCACCATCTACTAAGACTGAATCATGAAGAAACAGAAAAGTTGGACAGATCAATTACTAGTAAGGAGTGTGTGTTAGTCACTCAGTCATGTCTGGCTTTGCAACCACATGGACTGTATAGCTTGCCAGGTTCTTCTGCCCATGGAATTCTCCAGGCAAGAATACTAGAGTGGGTTGCTATTCCTTTCTCCAGGGGACCTTCCTAACCCAGGGATGAAACCCAGTTCTCCTACATTGCAAGCATATTCTTTACCATCTGAGTCACCAGGGAAGCCCCACTAGTAAGGAGGCTGAATTAGTAATCCAAAGTGAGTGAAAGTTGCTCATTCATGTCCAACTCTTTGGGAACATAGTCCATGGGATTCTCCAGGCCAGAATACTGCAGTGGGTAGCCTATCCCTTCTCCAGAGATCTTCCCAACCCAGGAATTAAACTGGGATCTCCTGCATTGCAGGCAGATTCTTTACCAACTGAGCTGCCAGGAGTAATCCAAGTAGTAATCCAAAACCTCTCAACAAAGAAAAGTCTAGAACCAGATGTCTTCACTGCTGAGTTTTACCAAACATTTAAAGAAGAATTAACACCAATTATTCTCAAACTTTTCCAAAAAATACAAAAGGAAGGAACATTTCCAAAGTAATTTTATAAAGCCATCATTACTAATACCAAAAGTAGACAAGGTCACTATAAGAAAACTACAAGCCAATTTTCTCTAATGAATAGCAATGCAAAAATACTCAATAAAACAGCAAATCAAACTCAACAATATATTAAAAAGGTCATACAATATGATCAAGTGGGATTTATTCCAGGGTAAGTCAGAGAGAGAGAGAGACAAATATTGTATGATCTCACTTATATGCAGAATCTAAAACAAATCCAGTGATACAGAGAACAGATTGTATTTTCCAGAGGCAAGGGTTGGGGGTTGGGTACAATGGGTGAAGGGGTAAAAGATACAAACTTCCATTTATTTATAAGATAAAATAATCCTGAGGATATGACATACAGCATGGATACTATAGTTAACAATACTATATTGTATTCAAAAGTTGTTAAGAGAATAAATCTTAAAAGTACTCATCATAAGAAAAAATATTTGTCACTATGTGTGGTAAGGGATCTTAACTAAACTTCTTGTGGTAATCATTTCACAATATGTACACATATCAAATCATTATGTTGTATACCTAAAATTAATACAATGTTATATGTCAATTCGGAGAAGGCAATGGCACCCCACTCCAGTACTCTTGCCTGGAAAATCCTATGGATGGAGGAGCCTGGTAGGCTGTAGTCCATGGGGTCACTAAGAGTCAGATACGACTGAGCGACTTCACTTTTATTTTTCACTTTCATGCATTGGAGAAGGAAATGGCAACCCACTCCAGTGTTCTTGCCTGGAGAATCCCAAGGATGGGGGAACCTGGTGGGCTGCCGTCTACGGGGTTGCACAGAGTCGGACACGACTGAAGTGACTTAGCATTAGCATATGTCAATTACATCTCAATAAAAAAAGGAACAATAAAGGTCTCAAATCAATTATCTCAATTTCCACCTCAAGAAACTAGAAAGGTAACAGCAAATTAAATCCAAAGTAAATAGATTAAAGAAAGTAATAAAGATCAGAGTGAAAATTAATGAAATAAGAAACAGAAAAACAGGACTTCCCTGGTAGTCTAGCAGTTAAGACTCCAGGTTTCTACCGCAAGTGGCATGGGTTTGATCCTTGGTTAGGGAATTAAGATCCCACATGCCACATGGCCAGGCAACACACACACACACACACACACACACACACACACGGAGAGAAACAGAGAGAGAGAAACAAAGATGGGGAAAAAAAGTACACAAAAACAAATGCTGGCCTTTTTTGACAAAGCCAGTAATAATCATACACCTCTAGGCATACTGATCAGAAAGAAAGACAAAAATTACCAACATGAGGAATGATTGAAGGATGATGCCATGGTTTCTATGGTTATTGAAAGGATAATAAAAGATAATATGAACAACTTTGTGCCTATAAATTAGAACAACTTAGAGATGAAATGGACACTCTTTGAAAGACACAAACTGTGAAAGTTAACACAAAAGGAAATGGATTACCTAGATAATCCTGTATCTTTTCAAGAAATTGAATTTGGAACTTAAGACTTTCCCACAAGGAGAACTCCAGGCCCACACTGATTTCACTTATGAATACTATAAAAAAATACAAGAAAGAAAAAGAACAATTCTATATAAACTTTCAAGAAAACTGAAGAGGAGAAAATATGACCCAACTAGTTCTTTGTAGACAGCATTACCCTGATGTGAAAATCAGTTTAAAACATTAATACAAAATTTCAGACCAATGTCTCTCCCAAATACAGATGGCAAAATCCTAAACAAAATGTTAGCAACTGAATTCAACAATGTATGAAAAGGATAATATAACATGACCAAATGAAATTTATCCTATGGACACAAGCTTGGTCTGAAAATCAATCAGTGTATATTACCGTATTAACAAACTAAAAATGAATAATCATAATGAAACAGGAAGACAAGAGTACATAGCCATCTTGGAAAAAGACGAGAAAATGGCCTAGAGCAAAGAAAACTACAAGCCCACTAAAACAAAGTGCTTGAGGGCTTAGGTCTTTAAGACAACAACTAGAGATCTACAAGAGTACAAGGTTATTTCTGTTCCATTGATGTATGTACAGTTTCCAAAGGACAAAAGCTGGACTGTAAACCCACCACACAGTAGAATCACAGAACTCCTAGTTTCCTGAAAGATAAAGGCCTGACACACAATCCTAAGTTGTATTTGGAGGAAGCAGACCCCAACCAGATGAAAACTGATGTAGACCTCAGACCAATTGAAACCAGTATGTTGACGAAGCTCAAAATTTCACTTTTATGCCAACCAACCTGAGAAATGATGCCAAGCTAATCAGGCATCCTGTGGTCCCCTCCTTCACACTGCCTTTAAAATCCTATTTCTGAATGTCCTTGGGGACCTGGGACTCTTCCACCATCTCCCTTGGCACATATTATCCCTCCAATAAAAACTATTGCTTGCCTAAACATCTTTTGGGAACAATACTCATTTTTGTGGTATTTCTGTCCAAGAATCTAGAGCAAGGCCAGTAACAATATGATCACATCAATAGATCAGAAAAATCATTTGACCAAACCCAATATCCAATGCTATTAATTCCCAGATAACTGACAATAAAGGGAACTTTTCAACATGAGAAAGGAGATCTGTGGGAAAATCTACAAGTAATGGTAGCTTCCAACGGTAAAAGACTGAGTATCTTCCCTCTAAGATCAGAACCAAGACAAGAACGTCTACTCTCATTACCTCTATTCAACATTGTACTAGAGGTTCTGAGCAGTGCAATCAGGCAAGAAAGAGAAATACAAGGATTTCAGACAAGAAAGGAAGACTTAAATTTGTCTTTATTTATAGATGACATTTATAGAGTTCTATGTAGAAATCTGAGGGAATCTACAACAAAACCTACTAGAACTAATGAGTTTAGCAAGCTCAAAGGATGCAAGATGAATATGTAGCAGTCAATTCTGTTTTTATAAATACTAGCAACGAACAATTGGAAATTAAAATTTTAAGGGGTATTATTACAGAGTGAAACAGTTAAGTACTAGCAATGATTCTGACAAAAGTTGTGAAAAACATGTAACTTAAAACTATAAATATTGAGAGAAATTAACACCAACCTAAATAGTGGAGGTATCTTATTCATCGATTAAATAATTAACATCATTTATTGTCAATTTTCTCCAATAGGTCAATCACAAGGTTTTTCTTGTAAAATTTGACAAACTGATTCTAAAATTCACATAGAAATGTAAAAGATCTAGAATAGCATATCCACTTTGAAAAAGAAGAAAAAAATTGGAGGACTACCACTTTCTGATTTGAAGACATATAAAGTCACAGTACTCAAAACAGTGGGGTATTTGTGTAACAATCAGTTAAGTTCAGTTCAGTACAGTTCAGTCACTCAGTCGTGTTCGACTCTTTGAGATCCCATGAACCGCAGCACGCCAGGCCTCCCTGTCAATCACCAACTCCTGGAGTCTATCCAAACTCACGTCCAGTGAGTCAGTGATGCCATCTAACCATCTCATCTTCTGTTGTCCCCTTCTCCTCCTGCCTTCAATCTTTCCCAGCATCAGGGTCTTTTCAAATGAGTCAGCTCTTCGTGTCAGGTGGCCAAAGGACTGGAGTTTCAGCTTCAACATCAGTCCTTCCAATGTATATTCAGGACTGATCTCCTTTAGGATGGACCGGTTGGATCTCCTTCCAGTCCAAGGGACTCTCAAGAGTCTTCTCCAACACCATAGTTCAAAAGCATCAATTCTTTGGAGCTTAGCTTTCTTTATAGTCCAACTCTGACATCCATACATGACCACTGGAAAAACCATAGCCTTGATTAGATGGACCTTTGTTGGCAAAGTAATGTCTCTGCTTTTTCATATGCTGTCTAGGTTGGTTGTAACTTTCTTTCCAAGGAGTAAGCGTCTTTTAATTTCATGGTTGCAATCACCATCTGCAGTGATTTTGGAGCCCCCCAAAATAAAAGTCTGACACTGTTTCCACTGTTTCCCCATCTATTTGCCATGCAGTGATGGGACCAGATCTTTGTTTGGGCCATGATCTTTGTTTTCTGAATGTTGAGCTTTAAGCCAACCCTTTCACTCTCCTCTTTCACTTTCATCAAGAGGCTCTTTACTTCTTCACTTTCTGCCATAAGGGTGGTGTCATCTGCATATCTGAGGTTACTGATATTTCTCCCAGAAATCCTGATCACAGCTTGTGCTTCTTCCAGCCCAGCATTTCTCATGATGTACTCTGCATAGAAGTTAAATAAGCAGGGTGACAATATAGAGCCTTGACGTACTCCTTTTCCTATTTGGAACCAGTCTGTTGTTCCATATCCAGTTCTAACTGTTGCTTCCTGACCTGCATACAGATTTCTCAAAAGGCAGGTCAGGTGGTCTGGTATTCCCATCTCTTGAAGAATTTTCCACAGTTTTTTTGTGATCTACACAGTCAAAGGATTTGGCATAGTCAATAAAGCAGAAATAGATGTTTTTCTGGAACTCTCTTGCTTTTTCCATGATCCAGCGGATCTTGGCAATTTGATCTCTGGTTCCTCTGCCTTTTCTAAATCCAGCTTGAACATCTGGAAGTTCACAGTTCACATACTGTTGAAACCTGGCTTGGAGAATTTTGAGCAATACTTTGCTAGCATGTGAGATGAGTGCAATTGTGCAGTAGTTTGAGCATTCTTTGGCATTGCCTTTCTATGGGATTGGAATGAAAACGGACCTTTCCCAGTCCTGTGGCCACTGCTGAGTTTTCCAAATTTGCTGGCATATAGAGTGCAGCACTTTCACAGCATCATCTTTCAGGATTTGAAATAGCTCAACTGGAATTCCATCACCTCTACTAGCTTTGTTCGTAGTGATGCTTCCTAAGGCCCACTTGACTTCACATTCCAGGATGTCTGGCTCTAGGTGAGTGATCACACCATCGTCATTATCTGGGTCACGAAGATCTTTTTTGTACAGTTCTTCTGTGTATTTTTGCCACCTCTTCTTAATATCTTCTGTTTCTGTTAGGTCCATATCGTTTCTGTCCTTTATTGAACCCATCTTTGCATGAAATGTTCCCTTGGTATCTCTAATTTTCTTGAATAGATCTCTAGTCTTTCTCATTCTGTTGTATTCCTCTATTTCTTTGTACTGATCACCGAGGAAGGTTTTCTTAACTCTCCTTGTTATTCTTTGGAATTCTGCATTCAAATGGGTCTATCTTTCTTTTTCTCCTTTGCTTTTGGCTTCTCTTCTTTTCACAGCTATTTGTAAGGCCTTCTCAGACAACCATTTTTCTTTTTTGTATTTTTCTTGGGGATAGTCTTGATCCCTGTCTCCTGTACAATGTCATGAACCTCTGTCCACAGTTCATCAGGCACTCTTGTTTATCGGATCTAGTCCCTTAAACCTATTTCTCATTTCCACTGTATAATCATAAGGGATTTGATTTAGGTCATACCTGAATGGTCTAGTGGTTTTCCCTACTTTCTTCAATTTCAGTCTGAATTTGGCAATAAGGAGTTCATGATCTGAGCCACAGTCAGCTCCCAGTCTTGTTTTTGCTGACTGTATAGAGTTTCTCCATCTTTGGCTGCAAAGAATATAATCAATCTGATTTCAGTGTCAACCATCTGGTGATGTGTAGAGTCTTCTCTTGTGTTGTTGGAAGAGGGTGTTTGCTATGACCAGTGTGTTCTCTTGGCACAACTCTATCAGCCTTTGCCCTGCTTCATTCTGTATCCCAAGGCCAAATTTGCCTGTTACTCCAGGTGTTTTTTGTCTTTCTACTTTTGCATTCCAGTCCCCTATAATGAAAAGGACATCTTTTCTGGATGTTCTAAAACTATTAACAATAGACAGATCAATAGACCAGAACAGAAAGACTAGAAATAGACCCACACAAATATGGCAACAGATTTTTGACAAAGGTAAATTACTGGAGAAAGGATAGCCTTTTTATATACAGTGCTGGAACAACTGAATGGAAAACAAAAGAACTTAATTTCATATCTTGCATCACATACAAAAAATAGTGTAAAATAGACCACAGACCAATATGTAAAGCCGAAAACTATAAAACTTCTGTAAGTAAACACAGAAATCTTTTAAACTGAGAGCTGAAGGTTAAGCAAAAATTTCTTAGATGTGGCAGTGAATAAAAAATTCATGAAAGAACAAAGGGATAAGTTGAACTTCATCAAACCTACAAGCTTCTCTTTAAAATATTTTATTGAGACAAGCCAGATTGGGGTAAAATATTTTTAAAATGTATTTTAAAATACATTTTAAAGCTCAAGGACTATTCAAAATATATTTTTAAAAAAACCTCAAAACTCAGTACGAAACAAATCCTCAAGAAATAGGCAAGAGATCTGAACATATACTTTACCAAAGAAGATACATGGAAGGCTAATAAGCACAGAAAAAGATGCTCAACATCACTAGTAATAGGAAAATGCAAAATTAGCCACAACGTACATCACGACACACTTATTAGAATGGCTAAAATTTAAAAGACTGACAATACCAACAATCGTAAAGATGCAGAGGGATTAGAATTCTGATATATATACTGCTGTGGAGAAGGAAATGGCAACCCACTCCAGTGTTCTTGCCTTGAGAATCCCAGGGATGGGGGAGCCTGGTGGGCTGCCGTCAATGGGGTCGCACAGAGTTGGACACGACTGAAGCGACTTAGCAGCAGTAGCAGCAGCATATACACTGCTGATAGAAATGTAGAATGGTACAACCACTTTGGAAAGCAGTTCTGCAGTTTCTTAAAAAGTTAAACATTCAACTACTATATATCCAGTCATTCCACTCTTAAGTTTTTACCCAAGAGAAAAGAAAGCCCAGGTTCATACAAAGATACATGGAAGCTCGTAGCAACTTCATTTGTTTAATAGTCTTAAAGTGGAAATGAAAAAAATGTCCACCTATCGACTGGAAAACAGATAGCAAATCATGGTGGTTTCAGGGACGTGCACATGTATAAAACTTTAGCTAGTTATGTTACAGAAATCACAAGTCTGTGTGCCCAACACACAGTGCAGCCCATCAATACTAAACATTAGAGTTTGGAACAGAGAAAGGTTCATTACAGATTCATACAAAGAGATGGGTGGCTCATGCACTAAGAACTTCAAAGTTACTGAAAGCTTCCAGCAAGTCCATGTAAAAGCCAAAGGTGAGGGATGGGTGTGGTTAGTTATTGCAGACTTCTCGGTATCAGATGCTTTGTTCTTGAGGTCTGGTCATGGTCAGGTAATGATGTTTCTATAAATCTCTACCAGGTGAATGTTATTCTCTGTCCTGACCAGAAAGGGCAAAGTCCCAAGGCACAACTTTCACCCTCCAAGGTTCCAGCCCTAGCTAAGAGGAGGCAGATCTCAGTTGGCAGCTCCTTCAGGGCCAGGTACCCACATCCTGCCCACTTGTCATGCCCGAGGGAGCCAGGAATCCAGCTCAACTGGCCCTCAGTCTCCTCAGACCACCTACATGGGGAGACCAGGTCTTACAGACTATGACCAGACAGACGGCCACTCTATTAGGTCGCAGAGGCAAGGATGGGGAATAGGTTCACTGCTGCCTCAAGGCCTGGACCAAGGATAGTGCAGGGCCTTAATGAGGGCTCTGGAGCCCTGCAGGACATAGGGCCCAGTCTGTTTCCTGGGCCTTCCTGCTCACCTGCTGGCCCAAGGCTTGGGTGAGCCGGAGGCCCTCCAGAAGAAGGCCTGGTTCTGCCTCTTACCTCACTCTCTACCTGATGACCACTATACTACCCACCCTTGACTGAATCACTTTCCCCAGTGGTCCTCACTGAGATACCAGTGGGCAGGGCCCACTGAGAACCCGAAGCAATGGCTGAGCAAGATCTGTTGCCTTAGTTACAGGGTGCAGAACAGTAAGGTACAGCAATGGCTGCCTGCTAGGAGCTGTGCTCTTTCTGCTCTGTTGCAGTTACACAATGTATGTGTAGTTTGCTATAGAATAAATAAACTGCAATAAAACTGTTTGATTAAAATAAAATTTAAAGGGGTGAAAAATTATACTGTATTAAACTATTAGCACTCTCTGTCTCTCTCTCTCTCTCTCACACACACACCCTATTTACTCTTTACTGCAGGAACGTGAACATCAACGTGAAGCCGCCCAGTCGTGTCCGACTCTTTGCGACCCCATGGACTGTAGCCTACCAGGCTCCTCTGTCCATGGGATTTTCCAGGCAATAGTACTGGAGTGGATTGCCATTTCCTTCTCCAAGGGATCTTCCCAACCCAGGGATCGAACCCGGGTCTCCCGCATTGTAGACAGACACTTCACCGTCTAACGCAGTTAACACCCTCTTAGACTTCCTCACGGAAACAGACTTACGTTATATCCCTTTTAGGAACAGCCAGCAGCTGGCTTTAGTAAAATTTTATCAGCCCATGGTGGGAACAAGTTACTGAATATTCAGTTTTGCCTATTTGTTCAGGACCAATACCAAGAAGTGAAACGGGCTTGATCTCTCAATTTCCACAGCCTCTTCCAGTATGCTGAACCCCTAAGCTTCTCTCTTCCAAATTAAATTGCCTTCGTCCCAGTGTACCCTTCCGCTGCTGACTCTTCCCTACACCTCCTCACACCTCCCCTCCAAACCGCTTCAGTCGCCTGCTCAGTTCCCTCTGTTGTCACTATTTTTCCTGTACTTCTCCCTCTGGTCAGCTTCCAGACCCTGGAACCCCAGCCCCAGTCCCTTATACCGAACAGCACTGAGGAACCGCCCCTTTTCTCAGGGCCAGGGCCCTGGCCGCCCAACACAGAAAGCTGGGTTCCCGCCTTGGAAGAGGGTTTGCTTTGGAAGCAGATTTTCATACTCAAGCCTCCATCACTCACCTTCCCAAGACCGCATAGAGCTGTGCTGCAGCCCTCCAAAAGGCCGCATGGAGAGCGGTGTGGGCCAGGCGCCTGCGACTGCGCCCTCCTGCGGCTCAGGCTGCAGGTGCTCCTGGCCCACCAGCAGGCTTCGTGCAAATCTGGCCCAAAGTGGGGCTTCCCCAACGTCCCCAGCGCACGTGGAGCCTTCAAGGGTGGCTCAGGGTCTGGCCTCCAGCTGCACTGGCGTCATTCGTCTACAGCCCAAGAAGCTCTTGGTTTCCAGACACCTACAGAGAGCAGGGTGGATTCCAAGAAAATTTGCCCTTCATCCAAGATAACTGCTACTCTCATGGTTACGTGAAAGGGCTCCCAATTCTCTGGTTGTCCAGCATTGGAGAGCCTTTCGAGAGATGCCACAGATAAATCACCTCACTGATGAAATTGGGCCCTGAAGCACTCTACCACATTTGAACACCAGTTGTTAGGTAAGATAGTAACAAGGGTCAGTTTTCATGAAATGCAGCTTCGAGTAACAAATAACTATGTCAGAAGTTGGAGTTCAAGGCAGAGAGTTTAAAACTGCCACAATGCCACAAAACTGCCATTCCCCTGGCTGCTGGACTCACTGGCCCTTTGTGGAGTGTGCTTATGGTGGTGGACAATTACAGTTTCAATTATTCAAATGTCTCCAAGGCCACAGAAGATATATTAAATGTGCCTAATGTAACAGATCCAATCTGTCTACTGCTATGTCTTCACGTTTCTGTAATTGGGACTGAGATTTGGAACCACGGGACTCTTATTAATGTCGACCTAGACATGAGTCAACTTCTTAACAGCTTCAAGTCAAGGGAAGTGTTCATCTGTACCCCCGTTTGCCATGTTTCTGGGCATCTGTTTGTGTGCAAGGACTTTTCTAATGTATTTAAGTTGGCTTGAATCTCAGGGATATGCTACCATCATTTGGGGCGAGCCTCAAAGGTAAATCAATTGCTTTCATTTTGCAGTGATCATTGTTCAACAAAGGTCATAATCTTGGTATGTCTCCTACATAGGAATTCTATTTATGAGAAAAAGCACTGCATCCTGAATGCCTATAATACAAATACCAGTGCTCCTGACAACTGCTGCTATGGAAGTTACTTTAACCTCATTAATCACAAGGGACTCTGTGTGATGAATACACCAGCTTCTCAAAACATCAGCCATCAGAATAATGTCATAATAAGGAAGCGGAAATGGAAAAAGTATGCTGTGACTGTGGATCAGAATGTCAGTGCAGAAAGGATCCTTGTGTACTTCTTGTAAATTGAAACCTTGGGCAGGCTGCTTTTGGATCTTGCAATGTAAAATGTAAGTCTGCTTCTCTTAGAATGCTCTATAGAGCATAACAATGTAACCTTCCTGAGTGGTACAATGGAAGTTCAAGGTGACGCTCTGACAATTTCTATGTGCAGGATGGGATGCCTTGTGGTGACACCATCTACTGTTATCAAAAAATGTGTAACAACCACAATAAACAAGGTCAATACATTTTTGATCAAATAGCAAGGAGTGCCCTCTGAGGTGATACAAAACAATTAATGCACAAAGAGATCGTTGAGGCCAATATGGTGTGGAAACTAAACATACAAAAGATGTCTTCCTTCAAATGTTTTGTGTTAAAGAGTAAAGCGTGAATATATAAACAATTCCCAATCTAAAGTAACACAATGCCATAATTCAGATAACACTGTTAAAGGTATCAAGTATTAGGAAGCCAGCTCCCACTTCGGGAAGGATACAGTTGACAATGGAGAAGATGGCACCCTGTGTGCTCTAGGCAAGGCACGTATAAGGAGCTGTGTCAGTTATTTGACCCTCAACTCTGTAAATTAGAGGAATGTCATTAAGAGAGGAGTATGCAATGATGAAAAACACTGCAACTACTGATTGGAGTATGATCCTCCCTACTGTGACTTTACAGGCTATGGAGAATGCAAAATAATGTAGCTTGTAGATAATGACAGAAGAGTACATTTTCATAACTACAATGTAGAGAAAAACCTCAAACAAGACACAAAAAAGCATTAATAATGGAGGAGACTGACAAACTAAGCAATGTTAAAATTAGAAACACTTGATCATTTTTCAGTTCAGTTCAGTTGCTCAGTCGTGTCCAACTCTTTGCGACCCCATGGACTGCAGCACACCAGGCCTCCCTGTCCATCACCAACTCCCGGAGTTCACCCAAACTCATGTCCATGGAGTCAGTGATGCCATCCAACCATCTCATCCTCTGTCGTCCCCTTCTCCTCCTGCCCTCAATCTTTCCCAGCATCAGGATCTTTTCAAATGAGTCAGCTCTTCGTGTCAGGTGGCCAAAGAATTGGAGTTTCAGCTTCAACATCAGCCCTTCCAGTGAACACCCAGGACTGATTTCCTTCAGAATGGACTGGTTGGATGTCCTTGCAGTCCAAGGGACTCTCAAGAGTCTTCTCCAACACCATAGTTCAGAAGCATCAATTCTTTGGCACTCAGCTTTCTTCACAGTCCAACTCTCACATCCATACACGACCACTGGAAAAACAACAGCCTTGACGCAACAGACCTTTGTTGACAAAGTAATGTCTCTGCTTTTTAATATGCTGTCTAGGTTGTTCATAACCTTCCATTAAAAGGAGCAAGTGTCTTTTAATTTCATGGCTGCAATCACCATCTGCAGTGATTTTGGAGCCCAGAAAAATAAAAGTCAGCCACTGTTTCCACTGTTTCCCCATCTATTTGCCATGAAGATGGGACCAGATGCCATGATCTGAATTTTGAGCTTTAAGCCAACTTTTTCACTCTCCTTTCACCTTCGTCAAGAGGCTCTTTAGTTCTTCTTCACTTTCTGCCATAAGGGTGGTGTCATCTACATATCTGAGGTTACTGATATTTCTCCTGGCAATCTTGATTCCAGCTTGTGCTTCTTCCAGCCCAGCATTTCTCATGATCATTTTAAGTCACCATTAAAGGGTAAGAAGGCAAGCCAGAGTGGACTTACACTCTGTCTTTAAAGATACATTTAAAAACAATACATGTAAGGACTCTTGTCCATGCATACAAAGGACTCTTCTGACTCTGGGAGACAAACAGACAAAACATACTTCACAAAAATGGACACACTTCACAAAAAAGAATATTCAAATAGTCAACAGTCGCAGGAAAGAATGCTTAATTAACATCACTAAATCATCAGGAAATACAAATTTCAGCCTCAACAAGATACGTAAAATGGGTGGTAGTGGTGCTGCTCAGTCACCTAGTCATGTTCGACTCTTTGTGACCCCGTGGACTGCTGCAAGATAGGCCTCCCTGTCCCTCACCATCTCCCAAAGTTGGCTTTTCACATCAAGTAGCCAAAGTATAAGAGCTTCAGCTTCAGCATCAGTTCTTCCAAAGAATATTCAGGCTTGATTTCCTTTAAGATTGCTTGGTTTGATCTGCTTGCTGTCCAAGGGACTTTCAAAAGAGCCTTCTCCAGCACCACAGTTCAAAAGCATCAATGCTCTGGTGCTCAACCTTCTTTATGGTCCAACTCTCACATACGTACATGACTACAGGAAAAACTATAGTTTTGACTATATGGACCTTTGTCAGCAAAGTGATGTCTCTGCTTTTTAATATGCTGTCTAGGTTTGTCATAGCTTTCCTTCCCAGGAGCAGTGTCTTTTAATTTCATGGTTGCAGTCATCATCTGCAGTGATTTTAGGGGCAGCTTTTAATATATACAGAATAAACGTATTTGTGTGGATGTATGTGTATTCATTCATGTCACACACACACACACACACACACACACACATTTCTCTTCTTTGGCTATGCCGTGCAACATGCAGGATCTTACTTCCAGAACCAGGGATCGAACCCATACCCCCTGTAATGGCAGCACGGAGTCTTAACCACAAGGCCACCAGAGAAGTCCCAGTATATGTCTATTTCTTAACTCTATCAGCTAAAAAAGCCCAGAAGCCATGCACCCCAGTAGCAAATGAACACACCTAGCACACAGATCTTGATTTCCAAATATATTCTCTATTAAAAAGAAGGAGGGATCCTTAGAGAAATGGCTGACTCGAGGGTTTTTGAGATGAACTTGGGGTATCTTATTGTGCCAAAACACAAAAGAAGATACTCAAGGAATGACAGGATTATGTCAAAAGGACCACAGGAATCAGTATGAACCGGTTCCCATTGGCCCAGTCTGGCACAACTTGAGCATCAGTATAAATTAATGACAGTGAAGAAATAACAACACTTTGAACAAATAAGATTCCAGGTGTCTACAGTGATATAAACAAGTACTGGGGTGGGGGCAGTGCGGGTACAGCTCTTATTTATAATAGAAAGCCAAGTAATAAACACAGAAAGAAAGAAGAAATTAGAAAACCACCATTTGGCAACTCTAATAGTAATAAATAATTCAAGTAAGAATGATCAATGAAAGCTGCTGGAGGGTAAAATTTTGAGGAATAACATGGTATTTACAGAGCCTCAAACTACTCCCCCACCCCATACCCCCACCTCATGATACTTAAAATTATGAAAAGAAAAATTCTAACTTTACAGTGGAGTACCTGACAAACACTACCTTAACCAAGTATTCCAAGTTAACATCACCAGCAATGGAACAAATAGCGCATGCCTCCATAAGCATCTTTTCCATGGTATTCCTAACAAAAGTACATGAGGTGAATTTAATTATGAAAACATATCAAACAAACCCAAACTAAGAAACATTCAACAAAATAACTGGCCCAAACTCTTTAAATATTAAGTCATGAAAAACAAGGAATTAAAGAACTGTTCCAGATTAAAGCAGACTAGAAAGACAAGACAACTAAATCTAATCTACAATTCAGGATATTCTTTTGCTGACATTCCTGGCACCACTGGCAAGACCTAAAAAAGACCTACAGATTAGATAATGGTATCATACTGGTTTAATTTTTATAATTGTGCCAAGACTATATAAGAGAATGTCCTTGATCTTAGGAAATGTACACTAAAATTCTCAGGGGAAACGGGTATCACGACTGCAGCTGTCTCTCAATTCAAAATAAGAGGTGTATATATGTATTATACATATGCATACACACTCACAGGGCTTCCCTGACGGTTCAGTGGTAAAGAATCCACCTGCCAATGCAGGAGACACAGGTTTCACCCCTGGGTCTGGAAGATCCCCCGGAGAAGGCAATGGCAACCCAATCCAGTATTCTTGCCTGGAAAATCCCATGGATGGAGGGGCCTGGTGGGCTACAGTCCATGGGACTGCAAAAGAGATGGTCATGACTGAGCAACTAAACAACAATAATACACATTCGCACATACACAGAGAGAGAGAGAGACAGCAAATGACAGCAGGAGTCAGAGACAAGGGGAGAGAGACAAAGATTAAGAATAAACAAATATGGAAAATGTTAATATATGGGGAATTTGGGCAAAAGATATATATGGAGGAATTATTTGTACTATTTCTACAATTATTTGTAACTTTTCTATAACCTTGAAATTGTCAAAATTAAAAAATCTTACACAATTCAGAAAATTAGATATTTCGTAAAATCAAAAATCAAAGATAAATTATTCAACCACTTAAAATAATGAAACACCATTTTTCTGCTGCTGCTAAGTCGCTTCAGTCATGTCCGACTCTGTGCGACCCCATAGACAGCAGCCCTACTTTGCACTAAAAATGTGTACTACAATACTTAGTGTTAGAGAGATTCTGGAGAAGTTGGTATTTTCATATTTTGCTGTTACAACAGTAACAGCAAAACTTTTGAGAAAAACAACCTGGCAATATGGAATAACAGCAAAAAAAAAAAGTACAGATTCTAGTGATTCTACTGCGGGAGTCTATACTAAGGAAATAAATGCTAAATGTAATCACTGCATGCGTGCATGCCAAGTTGTTTCAGTCATGTCCAACTCTGTGCGACCACATGAACTGCAGCCTGCCACGCCTTTCTGTTCCTGGGATTCTCCAGGCAAAAGAATATTGGAGTGGGTTGCTGTGTCCTCCTCCAGGAGACTTTCCCGACCTAAGGATCATACCTGTGTCTCTTGCATCTAAACTGCATTGGCAGGCAGGCTCATTACCACCAACTGGAAAGCCCCGAAATCACTACAGTCTTATTTAAATAATGCAAACTGGGAAAAACTTAAGTACAACACAGAGAGAGTTTAAGAAAATAGATATAATCATTCACAGGAATTATTCAGTCAATAAACTATAAATAGTTTATAAAAACTAAGTTACCATGACATAGTGCATCAGTTCAGTTCAGTTCAGTCGCTTAGTCGTGTCTCTTTGCAACCCCATAAATTGCAGCACACCAGGCCTCCCTGTACATCACCAACTCCCGGAGGTCACTCAGACTCACATCTATCCAGTCAGTGATGCCATCCAGCCATCTCATCCTCTGTCATCCCCTTCTCCTCCTGCCCCCAATCCCTCCCAGCATCACAGTCTTCTCCAGTGAGTCAACTCTTCGCATGAGGTGGCCAAAATACTGGAGTTTCAGCTTTAGCATTATTCCTTCCAAAGAAATCCCAGGGCTGATCTCCTTGCAGTCCAAGGGACTCTCAAGAGTCTTCTCCAACACCACAGTTCAAAAGCATCAATTCTTCCGTGCTCAGCCTTCTTAACAGTCCAACTCTCACATCCATACACGACCACAGGAAAAACCATAGCCTTGACTAGACAGACCTTTGTTGGCAAAGTAATGTCTCTGTTTTTGAATATGCTATCTAGGTTGGTCATAACTTTCCTTCCAAGGAGTAAGCGTCTTTTAATAGTGCATACAACAGACAAAACATGATAAAGTAAAACAGAATGAAGAGAAAAATTACAAACTATGGTTTTAAAAATATCTACACACAGGAACTTTCCTGGTGGTCCAGTGGTTAAGACTCCATGCTTCCATGCCACACAGTGAAGCCAAAAAAAAAGAATCTACACATAGAAAAAGACGACAAGGAAAATTCACAACATTGCTACGGTATTTGTGGGCCAGTGGGTTCGGTGAATAAGGCTGTCTTCCCTTTATCTTTCACATTGTCAGTAACTTTACTATTTTAATACTGAGGAATATGCAACTAAGAATAGAAAATCAGCTTAGTTACTACTTTAACAAAAATCCTTTGTGTTTGCAAAATGTACCTGGAAATATTTCAGAGGGAAAATAGGGGGGACAAATCAAGATAAAGTAATTTATACAAATACCTTTATTTTGTTTTTAAACATATATAGCAGTAAACATGTGAGACAGGAAGCTGCTTAAGTCCAGAAGAGAAAAGGTTACAAAAGATACATTAAAAATATTTAGGTTGATAGCATGAGCATCCTTAACATCCTTTCGTAAAGAATAAGCACATTCTATACAAATGGTTGTGACAAAGAATTTTAAAGTTCAGGAGCCTGTCACAGTAATGAGGTAAACTCTGGACAAGAGGAGTCCTGCCGGCTTCTCTCTTCTCAGATACTCACTGAAGTCTCATTCGTTTTTCAGGTGGGCCTTTAGCGCCCACTGTCTGTTGCACATTCTTTGTGGTCTCCTTCTCCTCAGATTTTACAGTCTCTGGTAGAGGTTCTGCCTCTTTCTTTGTCTGATCCACTAGACATCAAAAGCAAATATTTTTTGGAGGGGATAGTGGGTGGAAGGATGAGACCAGTTTAGACAATGGTTAATGTGAATGGGTCAGACTCTCAAATTCATTTAAACTACTTATCCCAAGTTCTAGATTTAGCTGTTTCATCAGGCAGATGTTTAAGAACCAATTCATTTTACCTGGTAAAACCCAACACCTGGTAATATAAGCAAATTATGATACAACCTCAAATCACCTCAGCTTTTCCACACATTCTCAATATCTATTCATCCTACTCCAATTCATCTTTTAAATACTACTATAATTACCACAAAAACACCATCTTTTGGCAATTCAGCAAATCAAAACAAAGGTTAGGAGTAACAAACACCATTAGAGAGTCTAAAAGGACAAAATGACAATTCATCTCACATGTTATTATTATTTCAAGTTTAATAAGGATTATCAGATGAACCATACCTGGGACAGGCTTTTCTCCAGACTTTTGCTGTAATTTTAAGAAAGAGTAGGGGAGGGAGGTGGAGGAAAAGGAGAAAAAAAAACAGGGAAGGTTAGCAAAGCTTTTTTCTTCTTGACTTCATAATTTTCATTAAAATTATACCTGCATGCAAATTATATTATAAATGACTTCATGAAGAAGAACTACTATCCATGTACCATAAAAAGTAAACTTATTTTCTATTTCTTATCCCCCAGTTCCGAAAAGACACAAATGTAAAACTAGAACAAAAGAATCAAACAAACATTTAAAAAAGAGAAAAACCTTGAACATCAATAAAGTCCTTTGTGTCTGCACTGAGGCTACAATATTTTTAAAAAGTAGCTAAGGAGAATCCAATGAGAAGGAATACTGGAGCTTTTCAAAACTCCATAGACATACTTGCTTAGGGGAAACGAGCTATAAGTAAGCAGAATGAAATCTGGATGACTGATTTTTAAAGTTGGCAGCTATCGGAAGTAAAGAAAGAGGTGTTTTTCTCTGAATATAAGACTTCTGTTGAGTGAGTGCACTACTAGAAGTCAAACTGCAGGAAAAAATGACGGGGGCACTAGGAGTCAGGAACAAGGTCAGATCCTTCATTCAGCACGGCAATTCCTTGACTTGAGTGGGCCCTGTCATCTCTGGGATCTCTTTCCCAAGTTAAATGCTTTAAAACACTTTTCTCCTCCCCCACTCCTTCTTCGTCCTCAAAGCTCACAACCTACCCTTCACCATCAGCCAAGGAAGGTGTCAACATATCAAACTCTCTCCCTTCTATCTACCTTCAAACTTATAATACTTTTACATGCAGACATACATACATGAAAAATACTTCTCTATACTTCCCTGTCATCTCAGAATAAAAATGTTCTAATAGAACACTTAATGCCTCTATTCGTTTTCTGAATTTACATGCCCTCCCTAAGCTTTCTTTCTATTCCTACGACTAAAGGCTTCAAAATTTTCTGTTGTCACATGCTCCAGAGTCATGCTGCCCACGGCCTACCAACCCACTCCAACTACAAGTTCTGGGAACCACTACACTTAATAAAACCAAAACTGAGTTCCCCATTACTACCCACTGTACAGAAAAGGTCAACACAGAAGGCCTGAGGCTTCGATCCTTAAAAGGGCCAGCTTGGAAGGTTGGCCTTTGACTGGTATCTGGAAACCTGGATTTCAGGAGGGTTCCCACCATTTTCCTAACTGATGGAAATGGCAACCCACTGCAGTGTTCTTGCCTGGACAATCACAGGGATGGGTGGGCTGCCATCTCTGGGGTCGCACAGAGTCGGACACAACTGAAGCGACTTAGCAGCAGCAATGGCAGTTAATTATGCCTAGACTGTATTTACAACGCTGTTTTTGCTTCCTTCAAAGAATGTAGTGGAATTTTGGTATGTGTTAGGTGCGTGGGTGCTAAGTCCCTTCAGTTGTGTCCAACTCTGTGCTACTCTATGAACTATAGTCCGCCAGGCTCCTCTGCCCATGGGATCCTCCAGGTATGAATACTGGAGTGGGTTGCCAGGCCCTTCTCTAGGGGATCTTCCCAACCCAGGGACTGAACCCACACCTCATGTCTCATGCATTCTCAGGCGGGTTCTTTACCACTAGTGCCACCCGAGAAGCCCACATGTGTTAGGTAAAGGGCATCTGAAAAACCTCCCAAAACCTGGGAACCAAGTCTCTAACAGACTTCCTAAGGCAGAAACATCACAAATACATTGCTGCATTTTCACTGTTGAAACAAAAGAGTATATCCCGTATGACTCTTGGGTTATGGGTTTAAAATAGTGACTAAACACTGGACTATAGAGTTAACAATAAACTCCTTTGTGGAGCATATAAAGTTCTTCTAAATATGACTTTAATCCAATTTTTAAGTCTCATATTTCACCACTCTTCCCTTCATAAAACATATAAAAGTAATCAAACTTCAGAGTATTTTCTGGTTCTTTTTTTTTTTTTTTTTTTACAAGTACACTGCAATATAACTGATATGCAAAAATATGGCACATATTTGATATACACAACTTGATGAGTCTGGACATACACATATACCTGTGATAACATCATCACAATCAAGGTAATAAACATATCCATCACCTCCAGAAGATTCCTTTTGCTCCTTTAGTTTGGAGTTCTGTGTTTGTGTGCGTGCACGCTAAGAACACTTAACATGAGATCCACTCTCATAGCAAGTTTTTAAATTCACAACACGATATTGTCAACCATAAGCAGTATGCTATACAGCCTATCTCTACAACCTATTCATCTTCATAGAGCTGTAACTACATCCTTTTTACAACTCCTTATTTTCCTCTTCCTTCATCCTCTGGCAACCACTATAATGTTTTTGCACCTGTAAGTCTGACTACTGAATATTCTGGATATCTCATATAAGTGAAATCATACAGTATTCATCCTTCGGTGACTGACTTATCTCACTTAGCACAATTATCTCCCAGGTTCATCCATGATACCACTAATAGTACAATTTCCTTTTTTTTCTAAGACTGAATAATATTTAACTGTATGTCTATCCCACAGTCTTTTTTTTTTTTTTGGAAGTTAATTATGATTTATAAGTCTCATTTTAAATACATCAGTCAAAAAAAATAAAAAAAAACAAATAAATAAAAGCATCAGTCCATCAAACCATGTAGAAATAAGTATGCAAAAAGTCTGCAAAACAAAACATACTTTAAACATGTTTAAGTAGAGAAGTTATCTGAAATTCTGGATTTTCAGTCCCTTAATTATTTGCATTATTATGCAATAGCAGCCAAATAATCCTTAACCTCAATGGGAGTAAGCCTCCTAAATCCAGCTTCATTGCAGATTCCAACTTCTATATTATCTTCTGTCATCTGCCCTTCAAAGCTTTCCTTTAGGGTTAATATGACTGTATGAATGGCATCTTCAAGTTCCAGATCTTCATTATATCTTTTCTCAAGGAAAGTTTTCCCATTCACATAATTCTTTCCCATTGCTGTGGCTTTCCAAAGTAAGCTCCAGATGGATCTAACTGAAATAAATATGGCCATCCTTCATTCCAACCACAGATAAGTAAAGAAACTCCAAATGGGCAAACACCACCTGACTGGGTGTATTCCATCACGGAAGCTGCTCCCTGGACCAGCTGAGCTGTGGGAATGGGTTCCTGGTAAACGAGATAGTACTGCTGAGCCAGTTTCCGAGCTCTGTGCACAAGTGCCCTGTAATCTGGGCCCATGTCACTGTACACCAAACCTGTGTGCTCGGGGATTGGTTCCACTTTGTGGACACTTTGCTCATCATACAGAATGGATTTCTGTTTCTTCTCAGTTGCCAAGACCATGCCATTTGCAGCTTTAATTCCCACTGAAGGAGCTCCTCCAGCTACAGCAGCCACAGCATATTCTATCTGGACAAGTTTACCAGACGGGCTGAATGTAGTCAGCAAAAAGCTGTAACCACGCTCCGCCATCTTTACCCGAAGACCTTATCCCAGTTTCTTTATCCATTCATCTGTTGATGGACATTATGGCTGCTTCCAGATTTTGGCTATTGGGAATAATGCTAAAATATTCACAATAATCATAAATGTGGGAGTATAGACAACTCAGATTTCAAACTATATTACAAAGCCACAGAAACCAAAACAGTATGGTACTGGAATAAAAACAGACACAGAGCAAGGGAACAAAATAGAGCCCAGAAATAAACTCATGTTTATATGGTCAATTTACACCACACACAAAAATTAACTCAAATGGATTAAAGACTTGAATGTAACACCTGAAATCATGAAACTCCCAAAAGAATAGACAGTAAGCTCCCTGACATCAGTCCTGGTGATGACTTTTTGGGTATGACACCAAAAGCAAATGCACCAAAAGCAAACATAAACAAGTGGGACTATATACATCAAACCAAAGAGCTTCTGCACAGCAAAGTAAATCATCAACAAAATGAAACGGCAATCTACAAAATGGAAGGAAATATTTGCAAATCTCATATCTGGTAAGAAGTTAATATCCAAAATATATAAATAACTCATACAAGTTAACAGCATAAAACAAACAATTCAATTAAAAACTAGGCAGAGGACCTGAATAGGTATTTTTCCAAAAAAGACACACAGATGGCCAACAGATACATGAAAGGTGCTCAACATCACTAATCATCCAACACAGCACTCTAAAGCAATTACACTCCAATTAAAAAAAAAAAAAAAAGACAACTGGTGAGAATGTTAAAACAAAAAAAAGGACAGGAGGAACACTTGTGCACTAGTGGTGGAAATCTAGTGTAGCCACTATAGAAAACTGTATGGATGTTCCCCTAAAAATTAGTAACAGATCATATGACCCAGCAATCCCATTTCTGGGTATATATTCAAAGGGAGTGAATACAAGATCTTGAACAGATACCTGCATTCCCACGTTCACTGAAGCATTATTCACAAAAGTTAAGATACAGAAAACAACCTATATATCTGCCAACAGAAAGGATAAAGATGTGATGTGTATGTGTCAGAGAATTATGTGATACACACACACACTGGAATATTATTCAGCCATGAGAAAGGATATCCTCCCATTTGTGAAAAAACAGATGAACTGAAAGTATTGAATAAGTCAGACAGAGAAAGCCAAATATGGTATCATTTATATGTGGAATCTAAAATATACAAACTTACAGAGAGAACAGAGTGGTTCCTGCCAGTGGTTGAGGGAGTGGGGGAAATGGGGAGATGCTGGTCAAAGGTAAAAGATGAAATAAGTTCTGGGAATCTAATGTGCAACTTGGTGATTACTGCTAATATTACTGTAGTATATATTTGAAAGTTGCTAAGAGTAAGGAGATCAAACCAGTTAACCCTAAAGGAAATCAACTCTGAATATTCATTAGAAGGACGAGCTGAAGCTGAAGCTCCAATACTTTGGCCACCTGATGTGAAGAGCCGACACACTGGAAAAGACCCTGATAAAGCAAAAGACTGAAGGCAGGAGAAGGCGACAACAGAGGATGAGATGGTTGGATGGCATCACTGATTCAATGGAAAAGAGTTTGAACAAACTCCAGGAGACAGTGAAGGACAGGGAAGCCTGGAGTGCTGCAGTCCATGGGGTTGCAAAGAGTCAGACATGACTGAGTGACTGAACAAGAGAGTAAAACTTAAATGAACTCACAATAAAAAAGAAATAGTAATTATGTGACATGCCAGAGGTATTAGCTAATGCTATGGCAGTAATCATTTTGCAATATATGTGTATCAAATCCACAAGTTGTACATGTTAAACTTACACAACATTGTACAACAGTTATATCTCAATAAAGTTGATAATAAAGTTTATCCCTGAGTGTTTTTTGATGCTATTTTAAATGGAATCTTCTTGCTACTTTTACTGATAGTTTGTTGTTAGTATATAGACATGCAACTGATTTGGGGGTATTGATTTTATACCCTGAAACTTCACTGAATTCATGTATTGGTTATAACAGTTTTTTAATGGAGCCATTAGGGTTTGCTATGCAAGCAGACAATTTTACTCCTTTCCTATTTGAATCCCTTTTTTTGTTGCCTAATTTCTCTAGCTGGGCCTTCTAATACTGTGTTGAATAGAAGTATGGAGAATGTAATCTTTGTCTTGTTTTTCATCCTAAGAGAAAATGCTTTGTTCTTCACGACTGAATATGATAGCTGTGGGTCTGTTACAAATGGCTTTTATTATGTTGAGGTATGTTCCTTTCATCAGATCAGATCAGTCGCTCAGTCGTGTCCGACTCTTTGCGACCCCATGAACCGCAGCACGCCAGGCCTCCCTGTCCATCACCAGCTCCCGGAGGTCACCCAGACTCATACCCATCGAGTCAGTGATGCCATCCAGCCATCTCATCCTCTGTCGTCCCCTTCTCCTCCTGCCCTCAATCCCTCCCAGCATCAGAGTCTTCTCCAATGAGTCAACTCTTTGCATGAGGTGGCCAAAATACTGGAGTTTCAGCTTTAGCATCATTCCTTCTAAAGAAATTCCAGGATTGATCTCCTTCAGAATGGACTGGTTGGATCTTCTTGCAGTCCAAGGGACTCTCAAGACTCTTCTCCAACACCACAGTTCAAAAGCATCAATTCTTCGGCGCTCAGCCTTCTTCACAGTCCAGCTCTCACATCCATACATGACCACAGGAAAGACCATAGCCTTGACTAGGCGAACCTTTGTTGGCAAAGTAATGTCTCTGCTTTTGAATATGCTATCTAGGTTGGTCATAACTTTCCTTCCAAGGACTAAGTGTCTTTTAATTTCATGACTGCAGTCACCATCTGCAGTGATTTTGGAGCCCAGAAAAACAAAGTCTGACACTGTTTCCACTGTTTCCCCATCTATTTCCCATGTAGTGATGGGACCAGATGCCATGATCTTCGTTTTCTGAATGTTGAGCTTTAAGCCAACCTTTTCACTCTCCACTTTCACTTTCATCAAGAGGCTTTTTAGCCCCTCTTCACTTTCTGCCATAAGAGTCGTGTCATCTGCATATCTGAGGTTATTGATATTTCTCCCAGCAATCTTGATTCCAACTTGTGTTTCTTCCAGTCCAGCATTTCTCATGATGTACCCTGCATATAAGTTAAATAAACATGGTGACAATATGCAGCCTTGACGTACTCCTTTGTTTTTATCATAACAGGATATTGAATTTTCCCAAATGCTTCTTCTGCATCTACTGAGATGATTATGGGATTTTTATCCTTCATCTTGATAATGTAGTGTATTATAATGATTGATTTTGGTTTGTTGAACCATCTCTGCATCTCAGGGATAACTCCCACTTGATCATGATATATGATCCTCTTAATGGGCTACTGCATTTAATTTGCTAGTATTTCATTGAGAATTTTTGCACCTATTTTTACTAGGAATATTGGTCTGCAGTTTTCTTGTCTTGTAGTGTCTGTGTCTTTGGTATCAGAGCAATGCTGGTCTCATAAAATGAATCTGGACGTGTTCCCTCCTCTTTCGTTTTTTTGAAGAATCTGAGAACGGTGTTAATTCTCTTTAAATGTTTGGCAGAATTCACCCATGAAGTCCTCTCTTCCTGGACTTTTCTTTGTTGGGAGGTTTAAGATTACTGATTCAGTTCTCCTTACTCATTATTGGTCTGTTCGGATTTTCTAATTCTTAATGAGTCAAACTTTGGTAGGTCATATATCGAGGAATTTCTTATAGGTTAACCAATTTCTTGGCATATAAACTGTTCACAGTAGTCTCATATGATCATTTTATTTCCGTGGCTTCAGCAGTAATGTCTCAAATTTTGAGGCTTTTTTGTTAGTCTAGCTAAAATTTAGTCAATTTTATCTTTTGAAAACACCAGCTCTTAGTTCCTTTGCCTTGTTATTGTTTGCTTGTTTTTTAAATTGAAGTATAGTTGATTTAAAATGTTGTTTTAGTTTCTGGTGTACCATTGATTCTTTTCTATTATTTTTCTAGTCTCTATCAGTAGAAGTTAAACAACACACTCCTGAACAACCAATAGGCCAAAGAAGGAATAAAAAAGGAGAATCAGAAATTATATGGAGAGAAATGAAATCGAAAACATATCAGAACTTACAGGACAGCAAAAGAAGTACTATGAGGGAAGTTTACAATGATAAAACCCTTTGTTAAAAAGAAGGAAAGATCTCAAAAAATATAACTTTCCACCTCAGGAAATTAGCAAAAGAACAAACAAGGGATTTTCTTGGTTTCTGAGTATACGTTCATCAATAATTTTTCAAGTTTTTTGTTTTGCATTTTCCATTTCTCTTTTCTAAATCAGCACTGCCCAAAAAAAAAAAAATGTGAGCCACAAATGCAACTATATATGTCATTTTAAATTTCCTAGTAGTTACATTTTCAGAAACAGATGAACTTTAATATTTTTAACCAAATGTATTTCAAATAGCATTCTAGACATATAACCAATATTTTAAAACTAGATATTTTATACATATTTTTATGTACTAAGTCCTTGAACCCAGTATGTCTTCCACACATACCACAACTCACTATGGACTAGGTGTGTTTCAAATGCACAACAGTCACATGTGCTGAGGGTCCATTGTACTGTGTAGGTCTAGATGTTCTGCCTCCAACATTCCTAGTATATACTATGTACTCACAGAATGAATGGTCAACCACACCTAATCTCTTACACTCTGTAGTCACTACTCATTATCTTACATACGGCTGTAATTCACTGAATTTATTTATTCAAGACATTGTTTCATCTTCAAGTGTAATTCATGAGATTTCTCTAAACTGACTTTTCTGAGTTCCAACTGGGCCTCTGCTCCCTTCAATACCATATCACCATTCCAACAGCACATTTCACCCAGTAGAGTCAAAGAATGGGGAAGGAGAGGTCTGCTCTAAAATCATCTCAGGGTGTGAAAACTCTCAATCAGAAACTACCCTTGAAAATCTCTCAAATAGGCCCTCAACAAGAAAAACAGTATCTATGACCTTAAGTCTAAGTATCTAAGTTGTATCCGACTCTTGCGACCCCATGGATGGTAGCCCACCAGGTTCCTCTGTCCATGGGATTCTCCAGGCAAGAATACTGGAGTGGGTTGATGTTTCCTTCACCAGGGGATCTTCCTGACCTGGGATTGAACCTAGGTCTCCTGCATTGCAAGCCAATTCTTTACCAACTGAGCTATGAGGGAACCCCATATATGACCTTATGTGTATACAATCCTGTAAAGACAAATAAGAGCTGAGACAAATCATGAGAATAACATGTTCACATATTCCATTTCACACCTACTTCTCTGCCAAAGCTCATTCAGTAGACCTGCTATTGCTGTTGGAATACCCAAAATAACATAATAAAATTCATTTTAATTTCAACACCAGTACGACATAAGCCTATTTATTTTTACTCCTGCCTCCTCCATTTGTTATGCCAAACCCTCCACATCAAATGTGCTATTGTGTTACAAAAGTTTAAACTATTCTATCATTAAACGACTTAAATATCCACTATATTCAGGCTGCTGCTACTAAGTCACTTCAGTCAAGTCCGACTCTGTGCGACCGGCTAGAAGGTAGCATACAGCATGACAGCATGAGTTCCAAATTCTAGTTTTGTTACCAACACTTTCAGCAACCTTCTGAATATATTATCTATAAGCAGGCCTCACAGTCTGTGAGGATTCTATAAGGAATTAAACTTCAGAGCACAGAATAGTATTAATCAGATTCCTTTACCCATTTTTTCCATTAAGTCCTTGAAAAACTTTCGATTCAGAATTTTTATCTTTAGATCACATCCGAAACAGTTCTTACTTAAAAATTAAAATGTCAGGAAAAAGTGTTGAATGAAAATTAACCACATATATTCTCATTACCTGCACAAATTTGGGTGGAAATTTTTGTCTAAGATCTAGGAGCAAAGCATCCACACGCTGTCTCTGGAAAATAGAGCTTGGTTCTTCTTTCCTTTTGACTTTAGGTTTGACTTTATCTATTAAAATATGAAGTCCAAATCAAAACACTAATTACTTTGGTGCCTTATATTTTACAAATCTTTGTCTGCCACAAATATATTCAAATTTCATTTTTTTTATGGCTGCTATTCCAAAGGCAATCCTCCCAAATACATTAAACATAGCATAAGGACAGAAGCATTCAAACTCCCTCTCTGAAATGAGGTTAAAATTCTAACATTTAAAAAGCTGACATATCTTTTAAAGATATTTCAGTTTTAGCATGGATAGACACTGTTCTTACATTTTCATAATAATTATGAAATAATTAAATAATTATGAAAAACTTTAAGGCTACATTTTCCATAATTATCTAACACATTCTGATTATGTCTGAAATTATCTTATGTTTACTTTAAGTGTATTAAATTTGTTTTTCCCACAAAATCTAATAGGCACAAATGGAAAATGTAATTTTCATAAACTTAAGTTACCATACTCAATTATGAAGACTATAATCCACTAAAAATCAGGACAAACCAGACAACAAAAGATTATGAGGAGAGAAAAGAACTTACAAGAGAAATTCTGAAATTAATCATGTGTGGGAGTTTCCCTGGGAGGGGAATGTGCTGGTGGGTTGTTTCTAAAGGAAGGGTTCCAGTTAAGTTTTACTTCAAATACTTCATTAGGGGAAAGAGCTCTTGGGAGAAGTTTATTCAACTCATGCAAACTTTCCTAAGTCAAACATTGTTGCCAGCACCTACTATCAAGAATAAATACAACTACATCTCAAAGACCCTTTATTCCACGGGTCTGAATTTTATTTCAAGGCTACCTTTTCCATAGTAATTCATCCTAAGTTGCTATTTCTCTAAAGAGAAATGCAGAATATAGGTATACTGCTGTAGATATGTTTCTAGAATTATTTTTATTGGCAAAATATGGTACAGAACAAGTAGTGGATTAGCAACACCTGGCATCACAACAAGTGGTAATATGGAAAAATCAGAAACAGACTGGTAATGGAGATATGGCTTTAAGAGCATCTCCCCTAGTTCAAAGACTCAGATTTAGGTTTCAGGCTTCAAGATGACTCAAGAGTTAAGAAAGAAAGAAATATCATCATTACTCTTTCCTCATCATTGACTTCCCTTATGTTTTCTAAATATTTTAAAACCTTGAATCAACTTATCAACAACGTCACTTACCAAAGACATTAAAATTTATACCTGCTGTTGCTATGGGAATGCTATGACTACCACACCTAGTTGCAGGAAACCTAGCTCTGACACTGTTATCATCCTATGAAGTCTTCCTATAAGAGGTAAAACACACCAAGAAAGCATTGATAGCCATTTTCCGAAAGAAAAACAGCTTCATCCTCCAAGTAACAAAAAGTGTTTTGGGAGGGTCCAGGTGTCCCACCTACCTTGCTCTTCGTGATCTTTGAAGTGCCACCAATACCCTTTGGAAGGGTGATATCGACAGTATGACATAGCTTCATCAAAAGCTGACTGAATGCCATGCACTGCAGTAAGCTGATAAAGGAAAACCAATTTTGAACTTTTCATCAGTCATCCATAATTTACAAAGTAACTACAAAGCATTACATGCGCAAAGACAGTAATTCTTCTGTTTTTCAGAACCTGAATCACCATGTATCTGGGGCCGTGGTATATACTTTGAACATGGAGCTGGCCCACAGGAAGCAATGCTTAAGACATTCTAATCAGATCAGATCAGATCAGTCGCTCAGTCGTGTCCGACTCTTTGCGACCCCATGAACTGCAGCACGCCAGGCCTCCCTATCCATCACCAGCTCTCGGAGGTCAGTCAACACTTTATTCCAAGGGAGAGGAGTTCCTGTTTAATTCTTAGAAGCAAGGTAGTTCAGCTACAAGTTTTCTGTAATGTTTAAAGAATGTAAAGACACTTACCACTCTAGAGTTTATAACTGACCCCAAGTCTGGTGCCTGATAGATCACTCCAGCAATAATATAGTAATCAGACAGTGGGATAACTAAAGCAGTGGGAGAAACAAATGTTTATTAATACAGTTATGCACACAAACTACTAAATACACTTCCTTAAGAACTAAAGTTTGAGGTTTTCCCATATTAAAGCTTAAGGTGGGATTTGCCAATTCCTGTTTTTGTAAAGTTATATAGAAAAATCACCACACCCCTTCATTTGCATCATTATCTAAGGCTGCTACAGCACTAGTGGAGTAGTCTGAGAGACCATGAGGCCCACAAAGCCTAAATACTTAGTCTTTGTGATGTGGACCATGACAGCAGTGTGCTAACTTTTGCTCTAGGAGCAGTGCTTCTTAAACTTACTGATCATCTGAATCATCTGAGTATCTTGTTAAAATTAGACTCTGAGTAGTAACAACAATGCATTGCTAACAAATTCCTAAGTGATCCAATGCTGCTGTCAGTCAACCATACTTTGGGGAATAAGACCTTAGAGCACAAGAGATTTAGGGTCCAGGATGAAGGTATCAGACACACTGAACTTGGTTCTGTGCTCTAGTCCAAGGTTCTAAGGAATAAAACAGCTGCTAGAGAGGCTGGTGTCATCGTGGGTCACTTCTGCACCTGGAATCCTTCCATCATGGAAACTGTGTCCCTGGGGAGGGACTCTGATCTTTGATTTTGAAAGTTAGTTTGGATTCTTGACTCTGGAATCACAACTTCATTAGCAAAGTCATTCTCTGGAATCAACACCAGGGTGAAGGTTGTTCTCAAAGGTCTTGAAGAGAGTATGTGATTTAGGAGATGTAGCTGATCATCTCTGGAATGAGTGACTAGCTCTCTGATTCAAAATCAAGTCTGAATTCTATACTCTCCATATGATTTCTAAAGCAAGTTTTTATTTGGTAACATAACCCAAAGAAGACTTTTGGTTCAATGTGTCAATGAGGGTTTTCAACTGATCTTTTATGAATCTGGTGCAACTGCATCTACCAGGAATTAAACATGATTTCCTTCTGAGAGACTAGAATTTTGACAGGCATGTAGAGGATGTCTACATGATCAGCCCTCAATAAAAACTCTGGACTCAAGAGTCTCTAAGGGTCTTCCCTGAGCAGACATCTTATGCACGTGGGGGTACATTTCACTACTGGAGGGAGGGTGGACTTGGTATGGCCCCTCACAGAAGGGAAAGCATGGGAAGCCTACACATGGATTCCTATAGATCCCTAAAACAGAAGCCAATCCAAAAACATAAGAACATACAGTTTAGGAGTCAATATATCATGGTATTTTAAGAAGAAGATAATACCTGAAGTTTACACATTTTACCTTGAGTAGGGGATTGCCGCTGTTGCTTCCGAATGATAAAAAGAATGGGCTCTTGAGCATGTAAAAGGATGTATTCCACTCCAACCATCTGACTGAAAACAGGAGACAAAAATTCAGAGATCTATGAATGCCCTACAAACAATTCTGCAGAACATTCAATTATATAAAAGCAGAGCAACATTGTAAATAGGATAAAACTGCCTATGTGTGATATTAAAAATTGGCTGTTCAATAAAACTGGCTGTTTTTCCCAGGTAGGTGGGGCACAGATAAAGTAAGATTTGGTTTTTAAACAATAAAATTTCTCTATAAAAATTCATGATGAACTTATATTAGAGTATTTTCAGTCATGAAAGTACACTGAATTTACATTTCAAAAAAGGCAACTAAAATACCCACGATGCTTCTTGACCAAAGAGATCTACAAATATATATATAAAATATTAAAATATACATGAACACTATATCTGTCTTAATTATATATCTCTACTATATATTCTACCCAACCAAAAAACATCAAACCTTATCCTCACCTCCAACAAATTTTCTCCTGACATACTGTATTTAAAAGCAGCATCAAGATGCTTCAGTAAACGTACATATTTACCTCACAATGAAAGCTATTTAAAATACCGGAAATTTAATTACCTGGAATCCACACTCCCCATGTTTAGCTGACAGATGAAAAACTCTATTACCCAGTTGTTTCAGAAACTTTTGTATCAGTAATAAATTCTTAATTATTTAGCATCTGAAGTCAGAAGAATCTTGCTTTGTATTTGTATGGCTAAAATTTTACTTGTCATACAAAAAAAAATTTCTATAAACGGCACTATGGTTTAAGACATTAAATTACATGTAGAGGAGATAATACAGTTACCTGGTTAAGGACAACAGAGCTGCATTGTTAAAATCAACGACATCTGCATCTAAACTTCATACTGCATTTTAAATGGACTACAATATAGGAAGTCATACAGAAAAGACTTCCTAGGTTACAAGTGACTACTAATAATTCTTTTGCATGTCAAACTTGTACAAATAAAACTCCGGTTCTTCCAAAACTTCTACTCTGTACTTCATGATCCACAGCTGGAAAGAAATATTCATTACAAAATCTGTAGCTGGCAAAGATGCTACCTTCTTACTAATAACTTACTTTAAGTGCTCTAAAGTTAGCCTCTGCATTTTGACCACTTCGTTATTACATGTCCTGTCATAAAAAGGATTACTTCTTTCTGAAAAATAATCCAGGACACTTCCACTGTTCAAAATAGGGATCCAGGAACTGTCAACCCAAGAGATTCCCAGCAGATTATCTTCAAAAAAAAAAAGAAACAAAATGATAAAGGATGAGAAAACAGAAAAAAATCTAATCCAACAAACATTTATTATGCATATAACATAGGAAGCACTATGAATATAAGAATGTCATGGATCCTAAACTATATACCCTCACAGTCTAACAGAAGTGATAAATATGCAAGAAAACAATGACAACACAACATTAAGAACTATAATAAAGATGTGAATAAATATATTATGGGAGCACAGTGGAGTGAGCAGAATACCTCACCTGAGGGAACAGAAATGACTTTTCCTGGGGTGAGGAGAAGGTGGGTTTTAGCAGGTGAGTTTTAACACAATATGTTAAAAGAATAGATAGAGGCTCACCATGGAGAAAAGAGAAGCAAAGCAATTCCAAGCAGAGAGAATGTAAATACAAAGGTAGAGAAATATAAAAATACATGATTAAAGGTTTAGGTGAAGAAATTTTAAGACTTGAAATCTAGAAAAGTCTTTATTGGAAATCCTGAGTTTTTATAATGCTGGAAACTAATTCAAAAATTTTCAAACAATACTCATGCCAAAGAAAACACATCCACTGCCACTAGTCTGAGATCTTCCAGTTAAAGAGACAGAAATAAGTTAGGAAGCTATTATTATAGATGAGATAATAATGATGTAAAGGGGGCAAATGAAAAGTTGAATGCCCTTAATTACAGCCATACAATGTCTTATTTTAAAGAATTAAACCTTAAATTTACAGACATGGAAAGTAGGGCTAGACAGCTTTAATTGAGCTTTTACTGGTTAACAGCTAATGTTTCCTAATACTGACAGTACCAAGTCCCACTAGGTGTTAAGTCACAGATGTCAAACTGCCTATGTAATACTGGTTGAAGGAGATAGAACTGAAAACTTCAATCTCTTCTAAACTGTAAGTATTTCTGGCATCTATAAAGAAGTCAGATCTAATTCAAGGTGACAAGCAATTTAGAGGAAAATGAATCAAATTGAAAAAGCAATTACACAAAGGTAAAACATGCTGTGTACATTATAAAATAAAGGAACAACAGATGAAGCATGTTAATGACCAAATAATCAGTAGAGACCACTGAGATGCCCATCATAAATGGACCATGCCATAAACAAATATTTAACAGTCCAGGAAAAAACATTTTCAGAAAAAGAAAGGTTTTCCAAGGAAAAACAAGTAAAGATAATCATTATTTTCAGCTTTAAACACTACAGTCCAGTTACTAAAGTTGTTTTCCTTAAACTTTCTCACACTTTTTCTTTTTTATTTACTTAGGAACAATTATATAAAAGCATTTGCAGAAGAACAATTTGGGGTTGATTTCTCCTTTACATAGTAACTATGTCTATATGGTGTTGTAAGTTATGGCAAACCATTATAGTATCACAGATCATTTCAGCATAGGCAGAAAAATAATTTGCAAAAGCAAATAAATGTATAATTATAGATTCTTCCATCCACAATTATGGAGTGTTAATAGATATGGGCATGAGGCGATGAGGACCTAGTGGAAGGCAATGGCAATATACAGCAAGATAAAAACAAAAGAAACATTTTTAGGAGGAAAAAGAGATAATTTTCTGAATGACCAATTATAAAGTCAGCAAGCTTAGGAACCAGTAAATGATTTATGAATGTGTAATGAATTCGGCTTGAATACACTGAGTTTACATATGGAATCAGACTCTCAGAATTAGGAAAAATTACAAATGTCATCTGATCCAAGTGACTGTTCAGTAAATTCTCTGTACAATTTTCTTCATCTGGCTGTTTCTTGATCAGCAATTTTATGTCATATTTTCCTCATTTAGTAAACTAGTCAAAGATAAAAAGTAAGGTGAGTATGACCTGAAAATAAATACAGAGAACAGTATTTACCACTTTTGAACACTAACAGTACAGACACTTAACTACTTTACCCAATAACTCAAGATTCGTACTATTATTAATATTAGTTTACAAAAGAAAAACCTGCAATACAGCAAGGTTAACTCGTCAAGGTCACAGAACCACTAAATGGTAGAGTTGAGATTTGAAACCAGGCAGCTCAGCTCCAGAGCCCACACACCTCTACACTTGGCGGCCTCAAAATCAAAATACTGAGTCAGGAGAATTTCTGAGAGAAGTCAGGGCTGATACCACAGATGTGGAGACCACTAGTAGAACAACGAGTGCTGTCCTGCAGAAGAGGTAGTCTAATCAAATTCATTTCCTCTTCTCCATTCCTTTTGCCAGTATCACATCGAATCTTCCAAGTGTCACTTGGACAGCAGCTTCCTTAAGGGGTTCCTGTCTCCAGATCTTCTCTCAATCCTATTCAGCCTTAAAAATGCCACTTAAACGTTAAAAAAAAAAAAAAAAAAAAAGACTGGTTTTATTATTTTTGGCTCTGCTGGGTCTCTGCTGCTGCGAGCGGGCTTTAGAGCAGGGGCTACGTTCGCTGCGGAGGCTTCTCACTACAGTGGCTTCTTTGTTGCAAATCACATCGGACCACTAGCTGTGGCACATGGGCTTAGTTAGATGCCCCATGGCATGTGGAATTTTCCCAGATCATAGATTAAACCTGTATCCCCTGGATTGGCAGGCAAATTATTAACCACTCGACCACCAGGGAAGCCCAACTTGTACATTTTTGAGTGAGAGCTGCATAATATGTCATGATATTCTATGCAAAATGTATTTATGTCACTCCTTACTTAAAGAACAGCAGTGCATCTACAGTCTAAAAGAACAAGGTCCAAATTCTTTAACATGGCATTTCACAATCTAGCTCCACTATTCCTACTTTACTGCCCACAATTCACCATCACACAGCTGAATGGCACAAGGAAAAAGTATTGACAACTATAAGACTTCAGGCGAATTAACCTCCCCATGCCTTAATTTTCTCATCTATAAAACAAGGATTATTATGTATGTAAAAGGTTTAGTACATTGTAAAAATTCAGTGTCAATTATGATGATGATGGTGGTAGTGCTGATAGTCAATTTTATTTAAGATTAATAGGACTGACCTTATTTCTGGCTTAACCACAGCTTTCCTAGTTTGGGCTTTTTTTTTTTTTTTTTTTCTAGTTTATACACTTTTTTGGAAAAAATAGAAACCTCTTTCTCAAAAGGGTATAGGTTTACCAGAAAACTCAAAGGGTCATGCTAGATTAAATTCATTTCAAATGTTACTAATCTCTGCAAAGTCTTTCTCCAGTTTGCAAGGTAGAAATAATGGTTTCTTTATGTTCTCATAGCAGTTTCTATATACTTCAATTATTAATAACCCACAAATACAAATGTGTTCCTATTAAATGCTGACTTTTTAAGAAACTGGGGCTGTGAGTTACTAATCAAAACTAGCACAGGATCTGACTAGTAAGGGTTAGAAAAAGTTTATTAATTCATGATTAAGGGCTAAAGGTAAGTTACTCTACTGGTCATAAATTTACACATACTCCAGTATCCAAAGATGTTCGTTTACAAAATAGTTAACTGGGTGGTGTGTGGCTGTAAAATAGAATACCTTAGCTCTCCTACATAGAAATTACCTAAGACCACAGCCCAATAAAGAGAATACACTACCAAAACAAGCAGACTCCAACTACTTCTTACCATCTCCACCGTTACCACCCTAGTCTGAGCTACCCCCAAATCCCCATTCATTACAAAAATGGCCTTCTAACAAGCCTCCCTAATTTCACCATTGCTCTCCTACACTGTTCTCAGCAGCCAAGGTGATCATAAGAAAAAGTAAGTTACATTATGTTCATCCTCTTTGGTCAGAACCCTCCAGTGGCTCTCCGTTTTTACTCAGAGGAAAAGCCGAAGACCTTCCAACAGCCTACAATTCCTATATGACCACATCACCAATTCTCTCTGACCTCCTCTACTTCAGGCCTCTTCACTCACTCGGCTTCAGCCATACTGGCATCCTTGCTGTTCTGACACACCAGACACATTCCCACCAGAGTCTTTGCAATGGCTGAACAAATCTAAATAAAAAGTGAAAGTCGCTCAGTCGTGTCCGACTCTTTGCGACCCCACAGTCCATGGAATTCTCCAGGCCAGAATAATGGAGTGTGTGGGTAGCCTTTCCCTTCTCCAGGGGATCTTCCCAACCCAGGGATTGAACCAGTTCTCCCACTTGGCAGGTAGATTCTTTACCAGCTGAGCCACAGAAAGTCTAAAGTTATGAAAATTAAACAAGTTATTTTTTATTCAATTGCAAGCGAGAGCGTGTTAACACGGTCCTAACAAAGCTCTCTGACAACAAGCGAGTAATGAAATTAGGTACTTGATATTCTTACTCTTATAATGAAAGAAAAACATATAGTAAGCATTATTCCGGGGAAGGCCATGGCACCCCACCCCAGTACTTTTGCCTGGAAAATCCCATGGACGGAGGAGCCTGGTAGGTTCCAGTCCGTGGGGTCGCTAAGAGTCGGACACGACTGAGCGACTTCACTTTGACTTTTCACTTTCATGCACTGGAGAAGGAAATGGCAACCCACTCCAGTGTTCTTGCCTGGAGAATCCCAGGGACAGGGGAGCCTGGTGAGCTTCCGTCTATGGGGTCGCACAGAGTCGGACACGACTGAAGCGACTTAGCAGCAGCAGCAGCAAGCATTATTCAGAAATGCTGAAGATCATTAGATATTTTGACAGTATATAAGTGACAATATATTTACAATGCACGTGCCAGACTCCAATTTGGTCAATAACGAAAAAGGAATATCAAACGTCAGGATTAAGGCGGCCCCCAGGCCAAGTTCCAAGGATGAACCAAACCCCGTCGGCGGCTTATTACCCCACCCCCTTCTCTACCCAAAGGCAGTTCCTTCACCCGGATAGAGAGCCCCAGCCAATACTGATGGAGAGATATGTATGTAGAACAACACCGCAGCTATCAGGGCTCAAAGCCCAGGGCTTCTTCCAACCCCCTTCGTTTTAAAGTTTCTAATAAGAGACTCCAGAAGAACTGCGAAAATCGAGGCAGTTTTCCGCTAGATTAGAGCTTCGAGTCGTTCAGAAAAAAACAATCACAAGAGCCTGGCAGACATCATAAAGGAACCAGAATTTTGCCCTCAAGAGCTATAAATCCCTAAACCAGGCCCCAGACAATCAGAAAACAAAGGATGATAACACAGGTTACCTCGGATATCCACGGCCGCCATATCTCCGAAAGCGTTCTCAGGCCCTTCTTCCGGCGCAGAGAAAACGTCACAACTCAGAGACGAAAGAGGTTGCAGAGCGAGCGGAAGAACGTCGAGGAGGAATCAAAAGAGGGCAAGGCAGACAGAAGAGGGGGTGGAGCGGCGACGGGGAGAGGGCGGGACTGAGACCGAGTGGGCGGGGCTAGGAGGCGGAGTCGGGAGGGGAGGAGGGGACAGGAGAGCCTTGCTGGAAAGAGCTGCTGGTCCTGTTAGATCGCTTCAGTCGTGTCCAACTCTGTGCGACCCCATAGACGGCAGCCCACCAGGCTCCCCGGTCCCTGGGATTCTCCAGGCAAGAGTACTGGAGTGGGTTGCCATTTCCTTGTCCAATGTATGAAAGTGAAAAGTGTAGGTGAAGTCGCTCAGTCGTGTTCGACTCTTAGAGACCCCATGGACTGCAGCCTACCGGGCTCCTCCGTCCATGGGATTTTCCAGGCAAGAGTACTGGAGTGGGGTGCCATTGCCTTCTCCATGCTGGAAAGAGAGAGCAGATTCAAAGAAAGGAGAGGTAGAAGCAGGAGATGCTATCGGGTTAAAAGTTTGGAGACTTTGAGAAAAAAGGGACTGAGCAGAGGCCTGCCCAACGCCCATCACTGAGGAGTTCGAAAATTCCACCTTGATCTGTGATCGTTTTAAAAAAACAAATTCTGATTGTGCAGAATTGGGGGTGGTAACATTTTTTATTTTAAAAACTCTTTCAGGCGTATTCAATGAACTGCTCAGTTTAGGAGCCACTGTACTGGTGGGCTGCCGTCTATGGGGTCGCACAGTCGGACACTACTGAAGCGACTTAGCAGGAGCAGCAGCAGTACTGTTCTTAGTCGCTCAGTCGTGTTGGTTTCTTTGCTACCCCGTGGACTGTAGCTTGCCAGGATCCTCAGTCCATGGGGATTCTCCAGGCAAGAATACTGGAGTGGGTTGCCATGCCCTCTTCCAGGGGATCTTCCCAACCCAGGGATCGAACCCAAGTCTCCCACATTGCAGTCAGATTCTTTACCGTCTGAGCCACTAGGGAAGCCCAAGAATATTGTAGTGGGTAGCCTATCCCTTCTCCAGGGGATTTTTCCCACCCAGGGATCAAACCAGGGTCTCCTGCGTTGAAAGTGGATTCTTTACCAGCTGAGCTACCAGGGAAGCCCTTAGGGGCCACTGACTATTCTATTTTTCACCCTACCTCAAGTGTGGGGATCGGACAGGACTAAGCAGGAGGAATTTGACAGCTATTAGATTTATGTAACTAAGCCCATTAGAAGTCTAAACCATTGAAGAAAATATTACATACCTTTGAGACAAAATTTTGACAAGACAAGGCTTCCAGCACAAAACATTAACAAGAAAGGGAATACCCTGGGTCCCTGAGTAAAGACCTAGTGTCCAAATTCCGGGTAATCTGGGTTAAATAGCAAGATGCCTTAGAGGGAACAGTTCTGGAATGGGGAAGCTATAGGAAGTCTTAGAAAGATTTGCAAGCTCCAGTATGTCTCCATAAAAGCAAAATGTTGAGGATATTTGCAAGCAAGACACAGATTCCAGGAAGAGAACCCCAAAATCTGAAGAAGCCCTTTTGTATAGGGATGAAGGCAATGGCACCCCACCCCAGTACTTTTGCCTAGAGAATCCCATGGACGGAGGAACCTGGTAGGCTCCAGTCCATGGGGTCGCTGAGAGTCGGACACGACTGAGCGACTTCACTTTCACTTTTCATTTTCATGCATTGGAGAAGGAAATGGCAACCCACTCCAGTGCCTGGAGAATCCCCGGGACAGGGGAGCCTGGTGAGCTTCCGTCTATGGGGTCGCACAGAGTCGGACACGACTGAAGCGACTTAGCAGCAGCAGCAGCAGAAGTGTTAGTGCCTATATCTTCTTCAGAATTTAGGTGATGTGAAGGTTCCCCCAGGATTTAAGCACAGAACAGTGGTAAGAGGTGGGGATATGGAGGGGGTGGGGGGCAGAACGGCCATGAATTTACTGGAATTTTCTATGTTATAGACTGGGAATTCAAAACTTTTAACTCTAAGTGGCATAAAAATATATTGCTTTGTTTAACTCCAGTTTTTGAACTGGGATTTTATGCTTGAGATGGTATATATATGTGTCCCAGTAAAAGTATGCACGCACACAGAGCAGAGTTTAGTTTTCAAAGGAGGAAGGTGCCGGGGTCCAGCTCCGGTGGATCCAGGGAATTCGAAGGGGAGACGGCTTCGGCAATCAGGATACGATAGAATTAAAGATATAAAGAGTGGTTAAATAAGGATAGCTCAGTGAGAAAATTCAGTGGAGAAAAGAGGCTGAATAACTTGGTTTACGTGGAAAGCTGATAAAATTCCAAAATAAGGAATTTACGTCACTTACATAGGCCGCAGGCATCCTCCTGAAGGAGAGGAGACACTAAGGCCTCCCCAGTCAGATCTTAGAAGCCCAGGCATAGTTAGTAGGCTTGATGAGCCTCCACGGTCCAATTCAGCCAGAAGGTGAGAGAAAGAACGACATGGGGAGACCAAGTTTTGGTGAACAAGGCCCACACTTTATTTTCAAAAGTTGTTTTTATACCTTAAGTTATGCATAGAGGATACTGGGGGAAGGGGTAGAGTCATGCAGTAAGCCAGGCTTTCTTCCTGCAAACTTATCATATGCAAAAGTTTAGGTGATTTGCATCATCTTCTGGCCCAGAGGCCTGTTAACATTTTAAGACCCTTTCTTCAGAAAACTTATTTTTCTCTAAAGGTGATTAGTCAGGCGCCACCCTCCAAAAGCATTAGATAAAGTTGCATTCCTATAGGGCAAAGGTGTGGTAGGCTATAACAAGAAAAAGAGTTAACTCAAGGGTTCAAGGTTACAAACATTAAAGCTACTACTTATATCAATTATATTAATCAATACACTGCCAGGAACACAGCAGGTAAGGGATATGGAAACTTAGCAGCAAACATTTGCCCAACAAGTGAAAAACCCTTCACCAATACAATTTCTAATCAATCTTTTAACTGCTTAAAGGAATCTGTATTTGGACAGTTTAGAACATCTCACGGGGAAGGCAATGGCACCCCACCCCAGTACTTTTGCCTGGAAAATCCCATGGACGGAGGATCCTGGTAGGCTCCAGTTCATGGGGTCGCTAAGAGTCGGACACGACTGAGCGACTTCACTTACACTTTTCACTTTCATTCATTGGAGAAGGAAATGGCGACCCACTCCAGTATTCTTGCCTGGAGAATCCCAAGGACAGGGGAGCCTTGAGCTTCCGTCTATGGGGTCGCACAGAGTCGGACACGACTGAAGCGACTTAGCAGCAGCAGCAGCAGCAGAACATCTCATGCCTCTCACAGTTGGGAGGCTCTGAACAATCACATGTGGCCGAAAAACCTATTCAGGCAGGCTGCTGCTGCTAAGTCACTTCAGTCGTGTCCGACTTTGTGCAATCCCATAGATGGCAGCCCACCAGGCTTCCCCGTCCCTGAGATTCTCCAGGCAAGAGTTCTGGAGTGGGGTGCCATTGGCAGGCTAGAGGACTTCCAAAGGAGTTTGTAGGTTGAAACACTATCACACCCAGGAACTTTATTAACTGAAGCTGTAAGTTAACTTTTTCAGAGAGAGATGGTGGGGGACAGCCCCCCTGTAAAGTCAAAGGTGTAGGTGAGAGCACAAAGCAGAAAGTAGGCAGACTCTGGTTTTGGGGGTAGATGCTCGAGAATTTCCCACTCGATCCTGCATTTGCGTTTGCCGAGCTTCCTTCCTCATGACCTTTGCCACAGGCGGAGTTCCTCACGCTGGCTCCGGGCAGGAAGGCCTGGTGGGGCCTGGTTGAGGAGGCATTCCAAAATAGGGGTTATCGCATCCAATAAACAGAACTGTGAAACATCAAGCTTTCTGTTTTGTTATGTTTTCTTGTACTTTTATTAGGAGAAAATAACAGAACACAGATCCTTGGGTAATAAAACATATGGTAAGCATAGTAAGCCAGACCTGGGAGCTCAGCCTTTATCTTGTAGGCAGTGGGAGAAGTGTAATTGTGATTCCATTTTATCCATGTGAAGATTATCCAAGGAACATGACTTGGAGGCATTTATAAGACTAAGAACAGGGAGTCGGTTTAGGAGACTATGGCAAACAATTGATGTCTACACGCATACAAAGGCAGTAGTAGCCGAGGGAAGGAAAAGGATGACAATTGAGGGAAGGAAAAGGATGACAATTATTTAGGAGATAAAATCAAAAGGTAATTAGTGACTAGTAGATGAGCCTGACGGAGAAATGGCACCCCACTCCAGTACTCTTGCCTGGAAAATCCCATGGATGGAGGAGCCTGGTAGGCTGTAGTCCATGGGGTCGCAAAGAGTCGGATACGACTGAGCAACTTCACTTTCACTTTTCACTTTCATTCATTGGAGAAGGAAATGGCAACCCACTCCAGTATTCTTGCCTGGAGAATCCCAAGGACAGGGGAGCCTGGTGAGCTTCCGTCTATGGGGTCTCACAGAGTTGGACACGACTGAAGTGACTTAGCAGCAGCAGCAGCAGATGAGCCTGATGAAGGAGAGGCAGGAAATAAAAAAATTATTCCCAGGATATTGCTTTATACTGTTCATACTGTTCATGGGGTTCTCAAGGCAAGAATACTGAAGTGGTTTGCCATTCCCTTCTCCAGCGGACAACACCCTGTCAGATCTCTCCACCATGACCCGCCCATCCTGGGTTGCCCCATGGGCATGGCTTAGTTTCTTTGAGTTAGACAAGGCTGTGGTCCTAGTGAGATTAGATTGACTAGTTTTCTGTGAGTAAGGACCCAGATAATCATGATGGTGTGATCACTGACCTAGAGCCAGACATCCTGGAATGTGAAGTCAAGTGGGCCTTAGAAAGCATCACTACGAACAAAGCTAGTGGAGGTGATGGAATTCCAGTGGAGCTATTCCAAATCCTGAAAGATGATGCTGTGAAAGTGCTGCACTCAATATGCCAGCAAATTTGGAAAACTCAGCAATGGCCACAGGACTGGAAAAGGTCAGTTTTCACCCCAATCCCAAAGAACGGCAATGCCAAAGAATGCTCAAACTACCGCACAATTGCACTCATCTCACACGCTAGTAAAGTAATGCTGAAAATTCTCCAAGCCAGGCTTCAGCAATATGTGAACCGTGAACTTCCTGATGTTCAAGCTGGTTTTAGAAAAGGCAGAGGAACCAGAGATCAAATTGCCAACATCTGCTGGATCATCGAAAAAGCAAGAGAGTTCCAGAAAAACATCTATTTCTGCTTTATTGACTATGCCAAAGCCTTTGACTGTGTAGATCATAATAAACTGTGGAAAATTCTGAAAGAGATGGGAATACCAGACCACCTGACCTGCCTCTTGAGAAATTTGTATGCAGGTCAGGAAGCAACAGTTAGAACTGGACATGGAACAACAGACTGGTTCCAAATAGGAAAAGGAGTATGTCAAGGCTGTATATTGTCACCCTGCTTATTTAACTTATATGCAGAGTACATCATGAGAAACGCTGGACTGGAAGAAACACAAGTTGGAATCAAGATTGCTGGGAGGAATATCAATAACCTCAGATATGCAGATGACACCACCCTTATGGCAGAAAGTGAAGAGGAACTCAAAAGCCTCTTGATGAAAGTGAAAGTGGAGAGTGAAAAGGTTGGCTTAAAGCTCAACATTCAGAAAATGAAGATCATGGCATCTGGCCCCATCACTACATGGGGAATAGATGGGGAAACAGTGGGAACAGTGTCAGACTTTCTTTTTCTGGGCTCCAAAATCACTGCAGATGGTGACTGCAGCCATGAAATTAAAAGATGCTTGCTCCTTGGGAGGAAAGTTATGACCAACCTAGATCACATATTCAAAAGCAGAGACATTACTTTGCCAACAAAGGTTCGCCTAGTCAAGGCTATGGTTTTTCCTGTGGCCGTGTATGGATGTGAGAGCTGGACTGTGAAGAAGGCTGAGCACCAAAGAATTGATGCTTTTGAACTGTGGTGTTGGAGAAGACTCTTGAGAGTCCCTTGGACTGCAAGGAGATCCAACCAGTCCATTCTGAAGGAGATCAGCCCTGGGATTACTTTGGAAAGAATGATGCTAAAGCTGAAACTCCGGTATTTTGGCCACCTCATGTGAAGAGTTGACTCATTGGAGAAGACTCTGATGCTGGGAGGGATTGGGGGCAGGAGGAGAAGGGGACGACAGAGGATGAGATGGCTGGATGGCATCAGTGACTCGATGGATGTGAGTCTGAGTGACCTCGGGGAGTTGGTGATGGACAGGGAGGCCTGGCGTGCTGCAATTCATGGGGTCGCAAAGAGTCGGACTCGACTGAGTGACTGATCTGATCTGATCTGATCTGATTGCTTTATAAGACTAAGTGCTCCTGGAGAAGGAAACGGCAACACATTTCAATATTCTTGCCTGGGAAATCCCATGGACAGAGGAGCCTGGCAGGCTGGACTCCTGGCAGCTGGACTCAAGACTGCTTGGAGAAATATCAGTAACCTCAGATATGAAGATGACACCGTCCTAATAGCAGAAAGCAAAGAGGAGCTATCTTTCACCTTGATGAAAGTGAAAGAGGAGAGGGAAAAAGCTGGCTTAAAACTCAACACTAAAAAACAAAGATCATGGCATCCAGTCCCATCACTTGATGGCAAATATGTAGGGAAATAATGGGGAAGATGACAGATTTTATTTTCTTTGGCTCCAAAATCACTGTGGACAGTGACTGTAGCCATGAAATTAAAAGACGCTTGCTCCTTGGAAGAAAAGCTATGATAAACCTAGACAGTGTATTAAAAAGCAGAGATAGTACCTTGCTGACAAAGATTCTTATAGTCAAAGCTATGTTTTTTCCTGTAGTCATGTATGGATGTGAGAGTTGGATCATAAAGAGGGCTGAGCACTGAAGAATTGATGCTTTTGAACTGTGGTGTTGCAGAAGACTCTTGAGAGTCCCTTGGACTGCAAAGATATCAAACCAGTCAATACTAAAGGAAATCAAATCCCTAATATTAATCAGAAGGACTCACGCTGAAGCTGAAGCTCCAATATTTTGGCCACCTGATGTGAAGAACTGACTCATTGGAAAGGACCCTGATGCTTGGAAAGATTAAGGCAGGAGGAGAAGGGGACAACAGAGAATGAGATGGTTGGATGGCATCACCGACTCGATGGATATGAGTTTGAGCATGCTCCAGGAGTTAGTGACGGACAGGGAAGCTTGGCATGCTTAGTCCATGGGGTTGCAAAGAGTCAGACACGACTGAGCAACTGAACTGAAATTAACTGACACAAATCTGGAGTATCTATTGATTCATGGACAAACTGCTCAGAGAAACAATTTGCCTTCTCAGTGTTCATTCATCTAATCATTTTTATTTATCCATTTAGCTGTCTGTTGTGGGTGAGTATCAGATGGCCTTCTGAACCAATATTGTCATACAAATTGGAAAGTGATGTAATAGATGTTACTATTACAGGCTTACAGAAGACAAATCAACTGTAAAGCTGCTGATGAGCAGTGGAATAATGGGGAAATCATTCTATGCTGAAGATGTTTAAGGTTGTATTTTTAGATGATAAAACATAGTTGTACACATGGCTATGCTCAAAGATGATACAAATAATTCATAATTAATTTGTTATGCAAATTTTATTATCCTTCTTACCAGAAAATTCTATCTACATACAAGAGTTTGTCAGATATTAAAAGCTAGATTAGATATCACAATGAGGGACCAACTTCCCTGGCAGTCCAGTGGTTAAAAATCTGCCTGCCAAGGCAGGGAACATGGATTCAATTCCTGGTCCAGGAACTAAGATCCCAAGGAGAGAAGCGACCACAATGAGAAGCCAGTGCACTGCACCCAAAGAGTAGCCCCTACTCTCTGCAACTAGAGAAAGCCCTCATGCAGCAATGAAGACCCAGCACAAGCCATTACAAAAAAAAAAAAAATTTAGAAATCACAGTGGTATTTGTAGCATTTTGATATAGAATGAAAATAAATTTAATTTTGATGTATAGTTAAAATTGAAATAAGTCAAATTTGAAATTAAAAACAAGTTCAAAGTGGTATATAAAAATCACAGTTGTGTGTATAAATTCAGTAAAAATATTTTTCCCCATACAGACATAATGAACATAAGTAGAAAGAGTTTTACTAAGGTAGACTCTTTGAATTATTTGGTTATGTTAATATTGCTTATTATTAATGCAAAGCATTAAAAATACCTGACTGGACTCTAAGAATCTCCAAAATACAAAAGCCTGATCCTGGCTGAAAAGTCCCTGATGGAATTACAGTTAAAAATATCATTATCACATGGCACATGGCAGTTCAATATCATTTGTTCAACCATACTCCATGAGATATAACTGAAATAAATGCCAAGGAAAAAAAGGAACTACAGTTGGTAACGACTGTTACCTTGGTCATTCGTTTCACCCAAATTAATATAATTCTATAAAAAGGTGGCTAAGTTAAAACATAAAAGTTAGAACACAATTGAGTTGGAGAAAATGTCAGCAACAATAAAATAATAGTCAATATTTACATATTAAGTACTTACAATATGCCAGGCACAATGCTAAACCCTTTAAAAAGGTGACTGCATTTAATCATCCCAACAACCTCATATGGTTTAAGGGTTTCCCTCATAGCTCAGTCGGTAAAGAATTTGCCTGCAATACAGGAGACCCAGGTTCAATTCCTGGGTCGGGAAGATCCTCTGGAGAAGGAAATGGCAATCCACTCCAGTATTCTCATCTGAAGAATCCCATGGACAGAGAATCCCAGCTCACAGAACCACAAAGAAGAATGGTGGTTGTCAGGAGCTAAGGAAAATGGGGGCAAAATCGCTCAAAGGTATAAACTTTCAATTATAAGATGAATAACTTTGGGGACTCTTACGGTGATTATAGTTAAGTAATACTGTACTATGTACTTGCAATTTGTTATGAGAGTAGATCTTGTCTTCTCACTATGCAAGGTGATGGATGTGTTACCTAACTGGACTGTGGTAATCATTTCACAACTGTATGTATCATCACATTGTACAACCTAAATATATACCATTTTTATTTGCCAATCATACTTCAGTAAAGCTGGAAGGAAAAGGTCGTCACCTTACATATGAGGAAACAGAAGCTGAGGGAAGTTAAACAAGTCACTTGCGGTTACAGTGATCAATGGTGGAACTTAGGTCTTCAGTCTCCTGTTAATCACTCAGTCATGTCCAACTCTTTGCTACCCCATGGACTGTAGCCCAACAGGCTCTTCTGTCTGTCTTCTTGCTTGGGATTGTCCAAGCAAGAATACTGGTTGCCATGCCCTTCTCCAGGGGATCTTCCCTACCCAGAGATTGAACCTGAGTCTCCCTGCATTGCAGGCAGATTCTTCACTGTCTGAACCACCAGAGAAGCCTCCTACTCTTTCCCACTTTGCTATTCTGCTTTTAACATATTAACAACAACCAAACTTAGAACTAGTATGAAAAGATGATTATGATTTTTTCCTAGAAGAGAAAAAACAACGGGCACTTTGACTGGGAGAAGAGCTGGCACAAGGCCACAGAAGTGGACAAGATTTTGTTCAAAAGAGAGCAAGTATGTTATGCATTGAGTGAACAATATGATAATGCTGGAAGATGATGATGAAAGATAAGATCCTTGGGCCCCATTTGTTTCAGACCTTATTTGCTTAAGAGTTTTGACTTGATCCTAAAGGCGTTGGCTAGTCAATGGAGGTTGTTATTTGATCATGGGAACTCATGTCACTGTGGAGGCTGAATCAGATGGAACCTGAGCGATAGTTCCTAACAGTCCAGACAAAAGATGATGATGGACAAAACTAAGGCAGGATCTACCAAAGTAATGGAGATATAGACCTTGGAGGGGTCAAAGATATTTGCTCTCCTCTTCCCCCAAGCCCGTAGATACAAATACTTCAACTGGCTGTTGAATATGTGCAAAAATGGGAATGGTCAGCAAAAAAGTGCTGAGTTTTTCCATGCAACACTATTTCCTGCTGTGGGCTCTTCTTTACCAATCCAGATGGAAATTATTACTTGTAGACTTCAGAGGAAAAGGTAATTACAAAATTCATTAGACTTCCTGAGTGAAGAAGTGCAATGTCTTCCAAGAAAATAATTAAACCACTGTGGGCCAAGAGCCTCATCTGTATAATTTAAAGCTATGCAATGGGTCATTGTTTATGTCTCAAATCTAGTCTACATGTAGCTAATTCATAATCATGCTTCATCTGGCCAAAAAAATTACATTATGCTGTAGGCCAAGCAAAAATATTTTTTAAAGAGGTTTCAATATCCTATCCAGTGTAGTTTAACGTGCATCTAGAGTATCCATTCTCCTTTTCTCAGAATATTTGAATCTTGCTAGAGTGAAAAGAAAAAAAAAATAGAATATATGGCATGTATAAGACAAAGCTCTTGTTTCAAGAGCCCAGAGTCCTTAATAGAACAAAGTTAGGATGGAACATTCTTGTATCTATTTAAAGGTCAGGGGACAGGGAAAACAGGCAGATGTGTGCCAAGCTGCCAGGTGTTGAGGTGTTCAATTAGGATTATAAGCCAAGATGAAAGTAACAATCAAACCTCTTTATTCATTTCCTGCAAAAGTGCAAGTGAGAGGTGAAAGAGAAAGGCATTGGCTCACTTCCCGCCACCCCACCCCACCCCCACCCCCATGGAATGGCCCCAGGCAGGGATCAATGGAAGCACAGATGGGAGATACAATCTCACTGTCAAGGAGCCCTGAACAAACTTTTTAATGGACCTGTGTGGCCACAAGAAGAAAGGAAAGAGCTGGGTGTGAAAAGTACTGAGTCAAAGTGAGAAAAACGAGCTCAACGGGTCCCGGGTCTCAGTAGAGGGCCTTGGAAAACATCTCAGCCAAGGTGGTTTAGTGGTTTAGATGTTAAGTCATGTCCAACTCTGTGTGACCCTATAGACTATAGTTGGCCAAGTTCCTCTGTCCATGGGATTCTTCAGGCAAAAATACTGGAGTGGGCTGCCATTTCCTTCTCCAGGGGATATGGAGAACCCAGGATATCCCTGGGTTTCCTTCCCAACAGATTCTTTACTAACTGAGCTACGAGGGAAAGCTACTGTCTCAGCCAAAGCCCCGGATAAAGAGATTTGGTCTTAATGGAGGTAGTGGGCTGGGGATGCAGATATGAGCATGGCAGCCCAACGAGGCCTGAGTTCATTGACTGCAACTCCCTCCAGAAAACTACAAAGCACTGGCTGTGCACCAAGTATGATGTGGGGAGGGCAGCTTCTCCTATGAGGCCTGCCAGGCCTGACCATACACAGGATTCTGTCTTAGAGTCACACTCCTCAATGTGAATCCAGGAGAAACCAGACCTGATAATAAGTTGAAGTAGATTCATGTGTCCAGCGTGCCAATATGCCAAAAGCCATAAACTGTGAGTAGAGAGCATAAAGGAAATTTTTTGGTCTAATGTTATGCAACTACTAAAGGTTGCCATCTTGAGTTTGTGCTTTTTATCTGAGAAGCCCAAGTACAGAGTTTAAGCCCAGGGCTTGGGTAGTGAAAGGAGAAACTGTGATTTTTCCCTCCTGTTTCCCAACTTTGCTGATTTCTCAGCATTCTGTACATTAGACTTTGAGAAGAGAAGGGAGATGAGAAGGAGTGCTGCTCTGAAAATATTTGACCTTCTCAGTCCGGTGAGCACTCACTGGGTCAGCCTACACCACTTGGGAAGTAGACATCAGCACATACAGCATAATTTCAGAGCAGTGGCAGAAGGTTCTTCATCTGGCCTGATGCAACTTGTTTCACTAACATCTCTTCAATTTGTTCCCTAATTTCCATTCTCGCTGCCTCTCACTTATTATAATAGACTTTGGATTACAGTCTCTGTATCTGGTTTGTTTTCCCCACTGGACCATTTGATAAACCTTAGAAGACATAGAACCAGAGCTTCTCTGGAAGTTAGTTATGTAGACTTGGTAACTGAAGCTCACAGGAATGAGTAAGCTTTCCTAGATAGTGATGTAGTATTAAAAAGCAACAATAACCAAACTCTTCCACTAACGAACTAGGGAGAGAGGACATCCATTTTCTTCCACTTACTCAATAGATAATTATTATGAATATTTATTTATACCATTACCACACTAAAGATTAAGAAATCCTATCCAGGAAATAAACAGGACAATAGGGTGGAGTTTTCAGCAAAGGCTTTGTATGACATTTGAACTGACATGAAAAACGAAAACGTTTTTTTCCCAGATAAGGTAGAAAGGGGAGGAAAGAGAGAAGTAGGAAGGAAGAAGGAAGGAAAACAAATATTTAGCCATGAAGCATCCTGGAATATTGAAAGTCTTGCAAACATTTCTCTATGTCTGGATAAGGTAGATTTTGAGTGAGATGAGTGAGCATAAGATACAATAGGAGGCAAATCGAGGCCCCATAACTGGAGGGCTTATAGCCCGTGATAAGTAATTTGGGTTTTATCCAGTAGGCAATTGAGGAACCATTGGAGAATTTTTTACCTAGAGAAATAATAAGGTCAGATTTTTATTTTAGAAAACCCGTCTGGCAACTGTATGAAAGATGAGTTGAAGGATATAAGTGACTGAAGAGATTACTGCCAGTAAGTGTAAGTGAAAAAGAATATGGACCTGAGTAGGGAAAATAGCAATGGAATGAGGAGGAAGGAATGGATGTGATGGGCACCAAGAAAATAGAATTTAAAGAGCTTAGTGATTGAATGGATGTGGAAGTGAGAAAAGTCCAGGCTGATTCCCCAGTTAGTTGGCTTGGGTGAATGGATAGATATCATTTGCTGAGAAAGAGAATAAAAGAGGAAAAGGGAACTTTTTAACATATTAAGCTTGAGATTATTATAGAACATATAAAATAGTGTGGTCCAGATGGCAGTTGGAATAAGAGCTAGAGGTCAGAGGAAAGCTGTACCTGGGTAATGTTTAAAGCAAAGAGATCTCATATTTCCTCTCTGTAGCCGGGCCTGTGACTTTGTTCATGACCTCATCATCTCTCATAGCCTCCTCATGGATCTTCAGTCTCTACCCTTTCCAGTTCATTCTTCACATTTCCGTCAGAGTTATATTTCTAAAATACAATTATATACTCTGCCATTTAAAACTTCTCATGGCTCCCTACAAGTCTGCAACAGAAAAATCCATACTTCTTGCTTTGGCTTTTAGAGAATAGAGGAGCCTCTAAAGACATTTATTTTTACATCATCCATTATAAGGCAATAACACTTTACAGTTATTCACAGATTATCTTGGGAGAGTGATTCCCAAACATATGTATGTTGATTACCCTCTGAAAAGACAAAATCAGATGGCTAAGATATTCTTCACAGTTGTCTTCTTAAGATCTTAGACACATTAAGAAAATACTTGCTTTTCATTACCAACTATGGCTTTGAATCCAAACCCTAATGCTTTACCCTGGAGAACTTGAATTGCCACCCAGAATGGGCAATTCTCAAAACTCCGGGTGAAACACAAGTGGAAGGGTTTCCTTGGCCTCTTACCCCAAGACCTATTCTCTAATCATTACCCTCAGATATTTGTCATCTTAGTGATAACAAAAAGGAACTAAATAAATGACCCAAGAGAAGAGAAATTTCTCCCTGCCCTGTAAATCTCTTCGAGATTTCACATTGGCAGCTGCTACAGCAAATTCTACTTAAAAGCATCTTTTGTTAGCTAACACAGTGAGGCCCCACAAAATATTCTTTGTAAAATCTTTATCCCTTCCCTTCCATAAAAACATGAAAAATGAACTTGCAGAGGGGTGCTGGTGCTCTTTACATTTTAACATCCCACAATCACCTGGAGCTAAAATAGTATTCCTCTTAAGATGGAGTATTCATCTTCTAGTCCATCACCTCTAACCCAGTTCCCTCATGGGGGTTAGGCCAGTGCTTCTCAGTCATTAATATACTTGCAAATCATCTGGGGAATCTCATTAAAATTCAGTTTCTGACTTTACAGGTGTGGGGCATGGTCCGAGATTTGTTCCAGGTAATTCTGCTGCCACAGTCCAGAAACCACACTTTGGATAACAAGGAATTAAGCAGGTATCATAGTAATCAAGGCTATGGTTTTTCCAGTAGTCATGTATGGATGTGAGAGTTGGACTGTGAAGAAAGCTGAGCGCGAAAGAATTATGCTTTTGAACTGTGGTGTTGGAGAAGACTCTTGAGAGTGCGCTGGACTCCAAGGAGATCCAACCAGTCCATTCTAAAGGAGATCAGTCCTGGGTGTTCTTTGGAAGGAATGATGCTAGAGCTGAAACTGCAGTACTTTGGCCACCTCATGTGAAGAGTTGACTCATTGGAGAAGACTCTGATGCTGGGAGGGATTGGGGGCAGGAGGAGAAGGGGACGACAGAGGATGAGATGGCTGGATGGCATCACTGACTCGATAGACGTGAGTTAGAGTGAACTCCAGGAGATGGTGATGGACAGGCAGGCCTGGTGTGCTGCAATTCATGGGATCGCAAAGAGTCAGATACGACTGAGCAACTGAACTGAACTGAACTGATAGTAGTTAAGGGGCTTCTCTGGCAGCTCAGCTGGTAAAGAATCCACCTGCAATGCAGCAGAGCCCATTTCAATTCCTGGGTTGGGAAGATCCCCTGGAGAAGGGGTAGGCTACCCACTCCAGTATTCTTGGGCTTCACTAGTGGCTCAGACAGTAAAGAATCCACCTGCAATATGGGAGACCTGGGTTCGATCCCTAGGAAGATCTCTTGGAGGAGGACATGGCAACCCATTCCAGTATACTTTCCTGGAGAATCCCCATGGACAGAGGAGCCTGGCAGGCTACAGTCCATGGGGTCACAAAGAGTCGGACTCAGCTGAACAACTAAGCACAGCACAGCAGCATATAGTAGTTAAGTAGACTGTGGAGTCAACAGTCTGATTTTGGATTCTAGTTCAGCCACTTACTATTATAGTTGAACCTCTTGGGAAATTTTTCTACATTAGCTGTGCCTCAGCTTCCTCATTTACAAAATGGGTGCTAATAATAGCTCTTAAAGAATTCCAGAAAAGATTGAGTCATTGTGTGTGACATTGTCAAAAGGATGCCTGGCACACAATTAGAAACCAATGAGTGTTAACTATTATTATTCATTATTGAAGTTATAGTAGGTCACTCGCTTGCTTAAAATGATGGACTGATTTTTCATTGTCTTCAAGATGAAGTCCAAACTCCTTGGCATGGACGATAATCCCCTTTATGACTTGACTTCTATTTTCCTCTCCAATTTCTCTCTCTAACTTTTGTCCCTAGAAATGCACTCTCATCTTGATCCCTCTTCGCATGGAGTTCTCTCTACCTAGAATATCCTTCCTTTTCTCTACCCTGCCAACTCCTAGAAGTCCTTGAAAACATAGTTGAGGCAACTCAAGCTAGTTGAGTTGGAATTCTTCCCAGAGCGTCCCCCACACCACTGTGAGTTAGGTAGCTCTCTTAAACATTCTCATGTCATCCATAGCACATCTCTCTCTGTAACGCTTATCACATTACATTGTATTAGTCCAATTGTCCATGTCTTCTTTGGGGAAACTGTTGTGGGCATGAGATTTCAATTTGTCCAGTGCGGAATTAATAAGTGGATAAATGATCAAGTATGTTTCTTGATGCTACTGTAGATCTCTATTGGCCCAAATCCTTTGATTAGACCTCTTCTTTTATGATTTGTGGATCTCTGACCTTTAGGGATCCAGACAAGCTATAGCCCATCCCTTCATCCCAGGTTGCACCCATATTCACCACTGCCATGATCCTGCCAAGTCACTGGTATCATAGCAGCCCTGTGGGCAAACAATGCACATGACATTGCACAAGTTCTTACATTTCCAGATTCAAGAAGATGGCTCATGCATGTGGAAGATGGTGGTGGATGTGGAGCTCAATCATCAGGTAAATGACTACCCAGCACAGTAATTTTAAGGGATTCCCGGGTGACTCAGTGGTAAAGAATCGGCCTGCCAATGCAGCAGATGCAGGTTTGGTCCCTAAGCCAGGAAGATCCTCTGGAGGAGGAAATGGCAACCCATTTCAGTATTCTTGCTGGGGAAAATCCCATGGACAGAGGAGCCTGGTGGACTACAGTCCAAGCAGTTGCAAAGAGCTGGACATGACTGAGCACACATAGTCATTTTAAACTTAGATTTAGCAACTTCGATTCAAATCCATGCTAAGTGCTTTCCATAAGCCGTATTCATTTAACATTTTAAATTCATTTTCACAATTTGTGAAACTGTTTATGATCTACTCCCGGTTCACCTCTCCAACCAAGTTTCCCTACGCTTCCTATGCTCCCACAACATTCACAACATTGGCCTGTTTTTGGTTCCCGAAATAGCCAGCTGACCTCTGCAGGATCTTCCCACCAGCTAGTTCCTTGGCCTGAGATACAGCTCCATCCCACACACTACTCCACACCCTCAGAGACTTAGACCATCTCTGCCCCTTTTTCACTTCCAGAACGCAAGCTCCTCAAGGCCAGTTCTTTGTTTTCCCGCATCACCCACTGCTCTATTTCTAACACCAAGAGTGGTTGGTGCCTGGCCCATACGAAGAGCTCAATAGTTATTTGTTGAGTGCTGGCGTGCTGCAGTTCATGGGGTCGCAAAGAGTCGAACACGACTGAGTGACTGAATTGAACTGAACTGAGTGAATTAAGACCTCCTGTCAGGTCTCTGTCTGACTGTATCCTTCATTCTTGCCCCATGTTAAGGGCAGCCTCCTTCCGCCTTTAATTCCTATGAGCTCTCACTGGATTTATTTTATTTTATGGCATCTATCATGGCTTCTGAATATTTTTGTTTGTTTGTTCATGTCTGTCCTCAGCCCCTACCCCAAGCTGTGTATCTCTCCAACAGATTCTAAGTTCCACTTGGGAAGGAATGATATTAGTTTTGTTCAATGTCTGGCACCTCGTAATTCGTTGGTAAATTTCTTTTTATTTAATATAAATTTATTTATTTTAATTGGAGGCTAATTACTTTACAATATTGTAGTGGTTTTGCCATACATTGACATGAATCTGCCACGGGTGTACATGTGTTCCCCATCCTGAACCTCCCTCCCACCTCCCTCCCCATTCCATCCCTCTGGGTCATCCCAGTCCACCAGCCCTAAGCACCCTGTCTCATGCACCAAACATGGACTGGCAATTCGTTTCACATATGATAATATACATGTTTCAATGCCATTCTCCCAAATCATCCCACCCTTGCCCTCTCCCAGAGTCCAAATGACTGTTCTATACATTTGTGTCTCTTTTGCTGTCTCACATATAGGTTTATCGTTACCATCTTTCTAAATTCCATATATATGCATTAGTATACTATATTGATTTTTCTTTCTGGCTTACTTCACTCTGTATAAAAGGCCCCAGTTTCATCCACCTCATTAGAACTGATTCAAATGTATTCTTTTTAATGGCTGAGTAATATTCCACCATGTATATGTATCACAGCTTTCTTATACATTCATCTGCTGATGGACATCTAGGTTGCTTCCATGTCCTGGCTCTTATAAACAGTGCTGTGATGAACATTGCGGTACACAGTCTCTTTCAATTCTGGTTTCCTCGGTGTGTATTCCCAGTAGTGGGATTGCTGGGTCATATGGAAGTTCTATTTCCAGTTTTTTTAAGGAATCTCCACACTGTTCTCCGTAGTGGCTGTACTAGTTTGCATTCCCCCAAGAAGGCAATGGCACCCCACTCCAGTACTCTTGCCTGGAAAATCCCATGGATGGAGGACCCTGGTAGGCTGCAGTACATGGGGTCGCTAAGAGTCGAACACGACTGAGTGACTTCACTTTTCACTTTCATGCATTGGAGAAAGAAATGGAAACTCCTGTGTTCTTGCCTGGAGAATCCCAGGGACGGGGGAGCCTGGTGGGAGGCCGTCTATGGGGTCTCATAGAGTCGGACATGACTGAAGTGACTTAGCAGCAGCAGCAGCAGCAACAGTGTAAGAGGGTTCCCTTTTCTCCACACCCTGTCCAGCATTTATTGCTTGTAGACTTTTGGATCGCAGCCATTCTGACTGGCGTGAAATGGTACCTCATTGTGGTTTTGATTTGCATTCCTCTGATAATGAGTGATGTTGAGCATCTGTTCATGTATTTGTTAGCCATCTGTATATCTTCTTTGGAAAAATGTCTGTTGAGTTCTTTGGCCCATTTTTTGATTGGGTTGTTTATTTTTCTGGAATTGAGCTGCACGAGTTGCTTGTATATTTTTGAGATTAATTCTTTGTCAGTTGCTTCGTTTGCTATTATTTTCTCCTATTCTGAAGGCTGTCTTTTCACTTTGCGTATAGTTTTCTTCATTGTGCAAAAGCTTTTAAGTTTAATTAGGTCCCATTTTTATTTTTGCTTTTATTTCCATTACTCTGTCGGAGAGTGTTTTGCCTATGTTTTCCTCTAGGAGTTTTATAGTTTCTGGTCTTACATTTAGATCTTTAATCCATTTTGAGTTTCTTTTTGTGTATGGTGTTAGAAGTGTTCTACTTTCATTCTTTTACAAGTGGTTGACCAGTTTTCCTAGCACCACTTGTTAAAGAGATTGTCTTTTCTCCATTGTATATTCTTGCCTCCTTTGTCAAAGATAAGGTGTCCATAGGTGCATGGATTTATCTCTGGGCTTTCTATTTTGTTCCATTGATCTATATTTCTGTCTTTGTGCCAGTACCATACTGCCTTGATGACTGTGGCTTTGTAGTAGAGCCTTTAGTCAAGCAGGTTGATTCCTCCAGTTTCATTCTTCTTTCTCAAGATTGCTTTGGCTATTCAAGGTTTTTTGTACGTTCAAACAAATTGGGAAATTATTTGTCCTAGTTCTGTGAAAAATACCGTTAGTAGCTTGATAGGGATTGCATTGAATCTATAGATTGTTTTGGGTAGTATACTCATTTTCACTAGATTGAGTCTTCCAATCCATGAACATGGTATATTTCTCCATCTATTTGTGTCCTCTTTGATTTCTTACACCAGTGTCTTATAGTTTTCTATATATAGGTTTTTTGTTTCTTTAGGTAGATATATTCCTAAGTATTTTATTCTTTTCGCTGCAATGGTGAATGGAATTGTTTCCTTAATTTCTCTTTCTATTTTCTCATTGTTAGTATCTAAGAATGCAAGGGATTTCTGTGTGTTGGTTTTATATCCTGCAAATTTACTATATTCATTGATTAGCTCTATTAATTTTCTGGTGGAGTCTTTAGGGTTTTCTATGTAGAGGAGCATGTCATCTGCAAACAGTGAGAGTTTTAATTCTTCTTTTCCAATATGGATTCCTTTTATTTCTTTTTCTGCTCTAATTGCTGTGGCCAAAACCGAAAACTATGTTGAATAGTAGTGGTGAGAGTGGGCACCCTTGTCTTGTTCCTGACTTTAGGGGAAATGCTTTCAATTTTTCACCATTGAGGATAATGTTTGCTGTGGGTTTGTCATATATAGCTTTCATTATGTTGAGGTATATTCCTTCTATTCCTGCTTTCTGGAGGGTTTTTTTCATAAATGGATGTTGAATTTTGTCAAAGGCTTTCTCTGCATGTATGAAATAATCATATGGTTTTTACCTTTCAATTTGTTAATGTGGTGTATAACATTGATTGATTTGCAGATATTGAAGAATCCTTGCATCCCTGGGATAAAGCCCACTTGGTTATGATGTGTGATCTTTTTAATATGTTGTTGGATTCTGTTTGCTAGAATTTTGTTAAGGATTTTTGCATCTATGTTCATCAGTGATATTGGCCTGTAGTTTTCTTTTTTTGTGGCATCTTTGTCTGGTTTTGGTATTAGGGTGATGGTGGCCTCATAGAATGAGTTTGGAAGTTTACTTTGCAATTTTCTGAAAGAGTTTGAGTAGAATAGGTGTTAGCTCTTCTCTAAATTTTTGGTAGAATTCAGCTGTGAAGCCGTCTGGTCTGGGGCTTTTGTTTGCTGGAAGATTTCTGATTACAGTTTTGATTTCTATGCTTGTGATGGGTTTGTTAAGATTTTCTATTTCTTCCTGGTTCAGTTTTGAAAAGTTGTACTTTTCTAAGAATTTGTCTATTTCTTCCAAGTTGTCCATTTTATTGGCAAATAATTGCTGATAGTAGTCACTTATGATCCTTTGTATTTCTGTGTTGTCTATTGTGATCTCTCCATTTTTATTTTAATTTTGTTGATTTGATTCTTCTCCCTTTGTTTCTTGATGAGTCTGGCTAATGGTTTGTCAATTTTATTTATCCTCTCAAAGAAACAGCTTTTGGCTTTGTTGATTTTTGCTGTGGTCTCTTTTGTTTCTTTTGCATTTATTTCTTCCCTAATTTTTAAGATTTCTTTCCTTCTACTAACCCTGGGGTTCTTCATTTCTTTCTTTTCTAGTTGCTTTAGGTGTAGAGTTAGGTTATTTATTTGACTTTTTTCTTGTTTCTTGAGGTAAGCCTGTATTACTATGAACCTTCCCCTTAGCACTGCTTTTACAGTGTCCCATAGGTTTGGGGTTGTTGTGTTTTCATTTTCATTCATTTCTATGCATATTTTCATTTCTTTTTTGATTTCTTCTGTGATTTGTTGGTTATTCAGCAGCGTGTTGTTCAGCCTCCATATGTTGGAATTTTTAATAGTTTTATTTTTCCTGTAAATGAGATCTAATTTTACTACATTGTGGTTAGAAAAGATGCTTGGAATGATTTCAATTTTTTTGAATTTACCAGGGCTAGATTTATGGCCCAGGATATGATCTATCCTGGAGAAGGTTCCATATGCACTTGAGAAAAAGGTGAAATTCATTGTTTGGGGGTGAAATGTCCTATAGATATCAATTAGGTCTAACTGGTCTGTTGTATCCTTTAAAGTTCGTGTTTCCTTTTTAATTTTCTGTTTAGTTGATCTATCCATTGGTGTGAGTGGGGTATTAAAATCTACCACTATTATTGTGTTACTGTTAATTTCCCCTTTCATACTTGCTAGCATTTGACTTACATATTGTGGTGCTCCTATGTTGGGTGCACATATATTTATACTTGTTATATCTTCTTCACTATAATCCAAGCCTATGCCCCAACTCTGAAGAAGCTGAAGTTGATTGGTTCTATGAAAACCTACGAGACATTTTAGAACTAACACTCAAAAAAGATGTCCTTTTCATTATAGGGGACTGGAATGCAAAAGGAGGAAGTCAAGAAACACCTGGGGTAACAGGCAAATTTGGCCTTGGAATACAGAATGAAGCAGGGCAAAGGCTAATACAGTTTTGCCAAGAGAACGCACTGGTCATAGCAAACACCCTCTTTCAACAACACAAGAGAAGACTCTACACATGGACATCACCAGATGGTCAACACCGAAATCAGATCGATTATATTCTTTGCAGCCAAAGATGGAGAAGCTCTATACAGTCAACAAAAACAAGATCAGGAGCTGACTGTGGCTCAGATCATGAACTCCTTACTGCCAAATTCAGACTTAAATTGAAGATGTAGGGAAAACCACTAGACCATTCAGGTATGACCTAATCAAATCCCTTATGATTATACAGTGGAAGTGAGAAATAGATTTAAGGGCCTAGATCTGATAGAGTGCCTGATGAAACTATGGATGGAGGTTTGTGACATTGTACAGGAGACAGGGATCAAGACCATCCCTATGGAAAAGAAATGCAAAAAAGCAAAATGGCTGTCTGAGGAGGCCTTACAAATAGCTGTGAAAAGAAGAGAAGCAAAATGCAAAGGAGAAAAGGAAAGATATAAGCATCTGAATGCAGAGTTCCAAAGAATAGCAAGAAGAGATAAGAAAGCCTTCCTCTGCGATCAATGCAAAGAAATAGAGGAAAACAGAATGAGAAAGACTAGAGATCTTGTTGAGAAAATTAGATATACTGAAGGAACATTTCATGCAAAGATGGGCTTGATAAAGGACAGAAATGGTATGGACCTACAGGAATAGAAGATATTAAGAAGAGATGGTAAGGATACACAGAAGAACTGTACAAAAATGATCTTCACGACCCAGATAATCACGATGATCTGATCACTCACCTAGAGTCAGACATCCTGGAATGTGAAGTCAAGTGGGCCTTAGAAAGCATCACTACGAACAAAGCTAGTGGAGGTGATGGAATTCCAGTGGAGCTATTTCAAATCCTGAAAGATGATGCTGTGAAAGTGCTGCACTCAATATGCCAGCAAATTTGGAAAACTCAGCAGTGGCCACAGGACTAGAAAAGCTCCGTTTTCATTCCAATCCCAAAGAAAAGCAATGCTAAAGAATGCTCAAACTACTGCAGAATTGCACTCATCCAAAGGCAACTCGCCGGCTGCGCAGCGCACTCAGAGCACGGCCGAGAGGAGCTACCCCACGACTGAGGTCAGGAAGGGCGGCAGTGAGGAGAGACCCCTCGTCCAAGGTAAGGTGCCATGGCTGTGCTTTGCTGGAACAGCCGGGAAGAGATACCCTATGCCCAAGGTAAGAGAAACCCAAGTAAGACGGTAGGTCTTGCAAGAGGGCATCAGAGGGCAAATACACTGAAACCATTGTCACAGAAAACTAGTCAATCTAATCACAGCAGGACCACAGCCTTGTCTAACTCAATGAAATTAAGCCAGCCAGTGGGGCAACCCAGGATGGGCGGGTCATGGTGGAGAGATCTGACAGGGTGTGGTCCGCTGGAGAAGAGAATGGCAAACCACTTCAGTATTCTTGCCTTGAGAACCCCATGAACAGTATGAAAAGGCAAAATGATAGGGTACTGAAAGAGAAACTCCCCAGGTCAGTAGGGGCCCAATATGCTACTGGGGATCAGTAGAGAAATAACTCCACAAAGAATGAAGGGATGGAGCCAAAGCAAAAAGAATACCCAGCTGTAGATGTGTCCGGTGATAGAAGCAAAGTCCAATGCTGTAAAGAGCAATATTGCATAGGAACCTGGAATGTCAGGTCCACGAATCAAGGCAAATTGGAAGTGGTCAAACAAGAGATGGCAAGAGTGAATGTTGACATTCTAGGAATTAGCAAACTAAAATGGACTGGAATGGGTGAATTTAACTCAGAGGACCATTATATCTACTACTGCAGGCAGGAATCCCTCAGAAGAAACAGAGTGGCCATCATGGTCAACAAAAGAGTCTGAAATGCAGTACTTGGATGCAATCTCAAAAACGACAGAATGATCTCTGTTCGTTTCCAAGGTAAATCATTCAATGTCACAGTAATCCAAGTCTACGCCCAAATCAGTAATGCTGAAGAAGCTGAAGTTGAATGGTTCTATGAAGACCTACAAGACCTTTTAGAACTAACACCCAAAAAAGATGTCCTTTTCATTATAGGGGACTGGAATGCAAAAGTAGGAAGTCAAGAAACACCTGGAGTAACAGGCAAATTTGGCCTTGGAATATGGAATGAAGCAGGGCAAAGACTAACAGAGTTTTGCCAAGAAAATGCAGTGGTCATAGCAAATACCCTCTTCCAACAACACAAGAGAAGACTCTATACATGGACATCACCAGATGGTCAACACCGAAATGAGATTGATTATATTCTTTGTAGCCAAAGATGGAGAAGCTCTATACAATCAGCAAAAACAAGACCAGGAGCTCACTGTGACCCAGACCATGAACTCCTTATTGCCAAATTCAGACTTAAATTGAAGAAAGTAGGGAAAACCACTAGACCATTCAGGTATGACCTAAATCAAATCCCTTATGATTATACAGTGGAAGTGAGAAATAGATTTAAGGGCCTAGATCTGATAGATAGAGTGCCTGATGAACTATGGATGGAGGTTCGTGACATTGTACAGGAGACAGGGATCAAGACCATCCCCATGGAAAAGAAATGCAAAAAAGCAAAATGGCTGTCTGGGGAGGCCTTGCAAATAGCTGTGAGAAGAAGAGAAGCGAAAAGCAAAGGAGAAAAGGAAAGATATAAACATCTGAATGCAGAGTTCCAAAGAATAGCAAGAAGAGATAAGAAAGCCTTCTTCAGCGATCAATGCAAAGAAAGAGAGGAAAACAACAGAATGGGAAAGACTAGGGATCTCTTCAAGAAAATCAGAGATACCAAAGGAACATTTCATGCAAAAATGGGCTCGATAAAGGACAGAAATTGTATGGACTTTACAGAAGCAGAAGACATTAAGAAGAGGTGGCAAGAACACACAGAAGAACTGTACAAAAAAGAGCTTCACAACCCAGATAATCAGGATAGTGTGATCACTGACCTAGAGCCAGACATCCTGGAATGTGAAGTCAAGTGGGCCTTAGAAAGCATCACTATGAACAAAGCTAGTGGAAGTGATGGAATTCCAGTGGAGCTATTCCAAATCCTGAAAGATGATGCTGTGAAAGTGCTGACCTCAATATGCCAGCAAATTTGGAAAACTCAGCAGTGGCCACAAGATTGGAAAAGGTCAGTTTTCATCCCAATCCCAAGGAAAGGCAATGCCAAAGAGTGTTCAAACTACCGCACAATTGCACTCATCTCACACGCTAGTAAAGTAATGCTCAAAATTCTCCAAGCCAGGCTTCAGCAATATGTGAACCATGAACTTCCTGATGTTCAAGCTGGTTTTAGAAAAGGCAGAGGAACCAGAGATCAAATTGCCAACATCTGCTGGATCATGGAAAAAGCAAGAGAGTTCCAGAAAAACATCTATGGAACAACAGACTGGTTCCAAATAGAAAAAGGAATACATCAAGGCTGTATAATGTCACCCTGTTTATTTAACTTATATGCAGAGTACATCATGAGAAACGCTGGACTGGAAGAAACACAAGCTGGAATCAAGATTGCCGGGAGAAATAACAATAACCTCAGATATGCAGATGACACCACCCTTAAGGCAGAAAGTGAAGAGGAACTAAAAAGCCTCTTGATGAAAGTGAAATAGGAGAGTAAAAAAGTTGGCTTAAAGCTCATCAATCAGAAAATGAAGATCATGGCATCTGGTCCCATCACTACATGGGAAATAGATGGGGAAACAGTGGAAACAGTGTCAGACTTTATTTTTTGGGTGCCCAAATTACTGCAGATGGTGACTGTAGCCATGAAATTAAAAGACGCTTACTCCTTGAAAGGAAAGTTATGACCAACCTAGATAGCATATTAAAAAGCAGAGACATTACTTTGCCAACAACGGTCCCTCTAGTCAAGGCTACGATTTTCCCAGTAGTCATGTATTGATGTGAGAGTTGGACTGTGAAGAAAGCTAAGTGCCAAAGAATTGATGCTTTTGAACTGTTTTGTTGGAGAAGACTCTTGAGAGTCCCTTGGACTGCAAGGAGATCCAACCAGTCCATTCTAAAGGAGATCAGTCCTGGGTGTTCTTTGGAAGGAATGATGCTAAAGCTGAAACTCCAGTACTTTGGCCACCTTATGTGAAGAGTTGACTCATTGGAAAAGACTCTGATGCTGGGAGGAATTGGGGGCACGAGGAGAAGGGGGCAACAGAGCATGAGATGTATGGATGGTATCACCGACTCGATGGACATGAGTTTGAGTGAATCCAGGAGTTGGTGATGGACAGGGAGGCCTGGTGTGCTGCGATTCATAGGGTCGCAAAGAATCGTTTACTACTGAGTGACTGAACTGAATTTCTTGGACTGATCATTTGATTATTATGTAGTGTCCTTCTTTGTCTCTTTTCACAGCCTTGTTTTAAAGTCCATACTACCTGATATGAGTATTGCTACTCTTGCTCTCTTTTGGTTTCTATTTGTGGGGAATATCTTTTTATAGCCCTTCACTTTCAGTTTGTATGTGTCCCTTGTTTCGAGGTGGGTCTCTTGTAGACAGTATCTATAGGGGTCTTGTTTTTGTATCCATTCAGCCAGTCTTTGTCTTTGGTTGGGACATTCAACCCATTTACATTTAAGGTAATTATTGATAAGTGTTCCAGAGAAACATCTATTTCTGCTTTATTGACTATGCCAAAGCCTTTGACTGTGTGGATCACAATAAACTGTGGAGAATTCTGAAACAGATGGGAATATCAGACCCCTGACCTGCCTCTTGAGAAACCTACATGCAGGTCAGGAAGCAACAGTTAGACCTGGACATGAAACAACAGACTGGTTCCAAATAGGAAAAGGAGTACATCAAGGCTGTATATTGTCACCCTACTATTTAACTTATATGCAGAGTACATCATGAGAAATGCTGGGCTGGAGGAAGCACAAGCTGGAATCAAGATTGCTGGGAGAAATATCAATCACCTCAGGTATGCAGATGACACCACCCTTATGGCAGAAAGTAAAGAAGAACTTGATGAGGTGAAAGAGGAAAGTGAAAAAGTTGGCCTAAAGCTCAACATTCAGAAAATTAAGTTCATGGCAACTGGTCCCATTCCTACATGGGAAATAGATGGGAAAACAGTGGAAACAGTGTCAGACTTTATTTTGGGGGGGTGGGCTCCAAAATCACTGCAGATGGTGACTGCAGCCATGAAATTAAAAGACGCTACTCCTTGGAAGGAAAGTTATGACCAACGTATTAAAAAGCAGAGACATTACTTTGCCAAAAAAGGTCCGTCTAGTCAAGGCTATGGTTTTTCCAGTAGTCATGTATGAATGTGAGAGTTGGACTATAAAGAAAACTGAGCACAGAAGACTTGATGCTTTTGAACTATGGTGTTGGAGAAGACTCTTGAGAGTCCCCTGGACTCCAAGGAGATCCAACCAGTCCATCCTAAAGGAGTTCAGTCCTGGGTGTTCATTGGAGGGACTGATGCTAAAGCTGAAACTTCAATACTTTGGCCACCTCATGCAAAGAGTTGACTCATTAGAAAAGACTGATGCTGGGAGGGATTGGGGGCAGGAGGAGAAGGGGGCGACAGAGCATGAGATGGCTGGATGGCATCACCGACTCAATGGACATGAGTTTGAGTGAACTCCGGGAGTTGGTGATGGACAGGGAGGCCTGGTGTGCTGCAATTCATGGGATCACAAAGAATCAGACACGACTGAGTGACTGAACTGAACTGAACTGATGATCCTGTTGCCATTTACTTTGTTGTTTTGGGTTCAATTTTATACACTCTTTCTTTGTTTCCTGTCTTATGAAGATCTTTAACATTTGTTGGAAAGCTGATTTGGTGGTGCTGAATTCTCTCAGCTTTTGCTTGTCTGTAAAGCTTTTGATTTCTCCTTCATATTTGAATGAGATCCTTGCTGGGTACAGTAATCTGGGCTGTAGGTTGTTTTTTTTTTTCTTTTCTTCATCATTTTAAGTATGTCCTGCCATTCCCTTCTGGCCTGAAGAGTTTCTATTGAAAGATCAGCTGTTATCCTTATGGGAATCCCCTGTGTGTTATCTGTTGTTTTTCCCTTGCTGCTTTTAATATTTGTCCTTTGTGTTTGATCTTTGTTAATTTGATTAATATGTGTCTTGGGGTGTTTCACCTTGGGCTTATCCTGTTTGAGACTCTCAAGACTGAATGTCAACATTCTAGGAATCAGCGAACTAAAATGAACTGGAATGGGTGAATTTAACTCAGAGGACCATTATATCTACTACTGCAGGCAGGATTCCCTTAGAAGAAATGGAGTAGCCATCATGGTCAACAAAAGAGTCCGAAATGCAGTACTCGGATGCAATCTCAAAAACAACAGAATGATCTCTGTTCGTTTCCAAGGCAAACCATTCAATATCACAGTAATCTAAGTCTATGCCCCAACCAGTAACGCTGAAGAACCTGAAGTTGAATGGTTCTATGAAGACCTACAAGACCTTTTAGAACTAACACCCAAAAAAGATGTCCTTTTCATCACTGGGGACTGGAATGCAAAAGTAGAAAGTCAAGAAACACCTGGAGTAACAGGCAAATTTGGCCTTGGAATATGGAATGAAGCAGGGCAAAGACTAACAGAGTTTTGCCAAGAAAATGCACTGGTCATAACAAACACCCTCTTTCAACAATACAAGAGAAGACTCTATACATGGACATCACCAGATGGTCAACACAAAAATCAGATCAATTATATTCTTTGCAGCCAAAGACGGAGAAGCTCTATACAGTCAGCAAAAACAAGACCGGGAGCTGACTGTGGCTCAGACCATGAACTCCTTATTGGCAAATTCAGACTTAAGTTGAAGAAAGTAGGGAAAGCCACTAGCCCATTCAGGTATGACCTAAATCAAATCCCTAATTATTATACAGTGGAAGTGAGAAATAGACTTAAGGGCCTAGATCTGATAAATAGAGTGCCTGATGAACTATGGAATGAGGTCCGTGACATTGTACAGGAGACAGGGATCAAGACCATCCCCATGGAAAAGAAATGCAAAAAAGCAAAATGGCTGTCTGGGGAGGCCTTACAAATAGCTGTGAGAAGAAGAGAAGCAAAATGCAAAGGAGAAAAGGAAAGATATAAGCATCTGAATGCAGAGTTCCAAAAAATAGCAAGGAAAGATAAGAAAGCCTTCCTCAGAGATCAATGCAAAGAAATAGAGGAAAACAACAGAATGGGAAAGACTAGACATCTCTTCAAGAAAATTAGAGATATCAAGGGAACATTTCATGCAAAGATGGGCTCCATAAATGACAGAAATGGTATGGACCTAACAGAGGCAGAAGATATTAAGAAGAGGTGGCAATAATACACAGAAGAACTGTACAAAAAAGATCTTCATGACCAAGATAATCACGATGGTCTGATCACTCACCTAGAGTCAGACATCCTGGAATGTGAAGTCAAGTGGGCCTTAGAAAGCATCACTATGAACAAAGCTAGTGGAAGTGATGGAATTCCAGTGGAGCTATTTCAAATCCTGAAAGATGATGCTGTGAAAGTGCTGCACTCAATATGCCAGCAAATTTGGAAAACTCAGCAGAGGCCACAGGACTGGAAAAGCTCCGTTTTCATTTCAATCCCAAAGAAAGGCAATGCCAAAGAATGCTCAAACTACCACACAATTGCATTCATTTCACATGCTAGTAAAGTAATGCTCAAAATTCTCCAAGCCAGGCTTCAGCAATATGTGAACTGTAAACTTCCTGATGTTCAAGCTGGTTTTAGAAAAGGCAGAGGAACCAGCGATCCAATTGCCAACATTCGCTGGATCATCGAAAAAGCAAGAGTTCCAGGAAAACATCTATTTCTGCTTTATCGACTATGTCAAAGCCTTTGACTGTGTGGATCATAATAAACTGTGGAAAATTCTGAAAGAGATGGGAATACCAGACCACCTGATCTGCCTCTTGAGAAATCTGTATGCAGGTCAGGAAGCAACAGTTAGAACTGGACATGGAACAACAGACTGGTTCCAAATAGGAAAAGGAGTACGTCAAGGCTGCATATTGTTACCCTGTTTATTTAACTTATATGCAGAGTACATCATGAGAAACGCTGGACTGGAAGAAACACAAGCTGAAATCAAGATTGCTGGGAGAAATAGCAATAACCTCAGATATGCAGATGACACCACCCTTAAGGCAGAAAGTGAAGAGGAACTAAAAATTCTCTTGATGAAAGTGAAAGTGGAGAGTGAAAAGGTTGGCTTAAGCTCAACATTCAGAAAACGAAGATCATGGCATCTGGTCCCATCACTTCATGGCAGATAGATGGGGAAACAGTGGAAACAGTGACAGACTTTCTTTTTCTGGGCTCCAAAATCACTGCAGATGGTGACTGCAACCATGAAATTAAAAGACGCTTACTCCTTGGAAAGAAAGTTATGACCCACCTAGATAGCATATTCAAAAGCAGAGACATTACTTTGCCAACAACGGTCCGTCTAGTCAAGGCTATGGTTTTTCCTGTGGTCATGTATGGATGTGAGAGTTGGACTGTCAAGAAGGCTGAGCGCTGAAGAATTGATGCCTTTGAACTGTGGTGTTGGAGAAGATTCTTGGTCCCTTGGACTGCAAGGAGATCCAACCAGTCCATTCTGAAGGAGATTAGCCCTGGGATTTCTTTGGAAGGAATGATGCTAAAGCTGAAACTCCAGTACTTTGGCCACCTCATGCGAAGAGTTGACTCATTGGAAAAAACTCTGAAAGTAGGAGGGATTGCAGGCAGGAGGAGAAGGGGACGACAGAGGATGAGATGGCTGGAGGGCATCACTGACTCAATAGATGTGAGTCTAGGTGAACTCCAGGCGTTGGTGATGGACAGGGAGGCCCGGTGTGCTGCGATTCATGGGGTCGCAAAGAGTAGGACACGACTGAGCGACTGAACTGAACTGAACTGAACTGCGTTTCTTGGACTTGGGTGATTATTTCCTTCCCCATTTTAGGGAAGTTTTCAACTATTATCTCCTAAAGTATTTTCTCGTGGCTTTTCTTTTTGTCTTCTTCTGGGACTCCTATGATTCGAATGTTGCGGTGTTTAACATTGTTCCAGACGTGTCTGAGGTTGTCCTCATTTCTTTTAATTCTTTTTTCTCTTTTCCTCTCTGTTTCATTTATTTCTGCCATTCTATCATCTACCTCACTTATCCTATCTTCTGCCTCCGTTATTCTACTGTTGGTTCCCTCCAGAGTGTTTTTGATCTCATTTATTGCATTATTCATTATATATTGACTCTTTTTTATTTCTTCTAGGTCCTTGTTAAACATTTCTTGCATCTTCTCAATCCTTGTCCTCAGGCTAATTATTTGTAACTCCATTTTGTTTTCAAGATTTTGGATTATTTTTACTATCATTATTCAGAATTCTATATCAGGTAGATTCCCTAACTCTTCCTCTTTTGTTTGGTTTGGTGGTCATTTATCCTGTTCCTTTACATGCTGAGTATTTATCTTCCTTTTCATCTTGTTTATATTGCTGTGTTTGAGGTGGCCTTTCCGTATTCTGACAGTTTGTGGTTCCTCTTTATTGTGGAGTTTCCTCACTGTGGGTGGGGTTGGATGGGTGGCTTGTCAAGATTTCCTGGTTAGGGAAGCTTGTGTCAGTGTTCTGGTGGGTGGAGCTGGATTTTTTCTCTCTGGAGTGCAATGAAGTATCCAGTAGTGAGTTTTGAGATGTTAGTGGGTTTGGTGTGACTTTGGGCAGCCTGTATACTGAAGCTCAGGGCTATGTTCCTGTGTTGCTGGAGAATTTTCATGGTTTGTCTTGTTCTGCTACTTGTTGGCCCTTGGGTGGTGCTTGGTTTCAGTATAGGTATGGAGGTGTTTGATGAGCTCCTGTTGATTAATGTTCCCTGGAGTCATGAGTTCTCTGGTGTTCTCAGGATTTGGACTTAAGCCTCCTGCCTCTGGTTTGCAGTGTTATTCTTACAGTAGCCTCAAGATTTCTCCATCTATACAGCACTGATGATAAAACATCTAGATTAACGATGAAAAGTTTCTCCACAGAGAGAGACACCTGGAGAGGTACCCAGAGTCACATGGAGAAGACAAGAGGGAGGAGGGAGATAGAGGTGACCAGAAGGAGAAGAGGGGGAATCAAAAGGGGAGAGAGCAAGCTAGCCAGTAATCACTTCCCTGTGTGCTCTCCACAGTCTGGACCACTCAGAGATATTCACATAGTTATACAGAGAAGAGAAGAGGGGGGAAGGAGACAGAGGTGGCCAGGAAGATAAAGGGGGGAATCAAAAGGAGAGAGACAGATCCAGCCAGTAATCAGTTCCCTAAGTGTTCTCCACAGTCCAGAACACACAAAGAGATTCACAGAGTTGGGTAGAGAAGAGAAGGGGGAGGGAGGAGATAGAGGCGATGTGGTGGAGAAAAAGGCGAGTCCAAAGTGGGAGAGAACAATCAAGCCAGTAGTCTCACTCCCAAGTAAAAATGGATACTGAAGATTGGGTTCTTAAAGGTACAAAATTTATAACAAATAACAAAAAGCAAAGATTAAAAATCTAGAGTAGAAGTTAGATTCTCAAAAATACAATATTAAAAAAAAAAGTCACAATAACTATAAAATACATATATATGAAGTTTGCTTTAAAAATAGGGTCTTTTTTTTTTTTGCAAGGTAATAATAGTATGTTGTAAAAATGAAAATTAAAGGAGTAATAGAAGACTTAAAAATAATTTTTTTTAATTTAGAAAATACTAGTAAAAATATATCTGATAAATTTCTTTCTTGAATAGTTCAGTGAAAATTAATTAACCAAAGAAGAATAATGGAACTATTTTTCCAGTTTATCTGATGTAAAAAATCCTACAAAAGTTTAAGTTCCATTTGTAGCTTTAAAATAGAAACAATTAGTATTAATCACAGAAAGTTGGAATGAGAAAAAGTCTTAGATATCATGAGGCCCATTTTCCTTACTTTGTAAATGAGTAAATTAGGGCATAGGGAAGGAGAAGCAACTTGTGCAGCTAATTAGTAACAGAATTGGAAGTAAAACCCAGGCTTTCTAATCCTACATGATTCATCCCCTGAGTTTAAAAATGTATTAAGTACCTACCCTGTTGAATGATTTTGACTTGTGTGCTTTGTCACCCTGATGGCAACTCCAGGTATCCATTCAAAGGCAGATGCAAGTAAAAGATGGAGTCCAGATTGCTACTTATAAGGATAAGGTTTTTCCATTTATAAAGGCATATTTGGCTTTAGTCAGAAAAAGTGCACCCACTTCTATTTAAGCTAATGAAGAGCTCACTTGTAGCCAATTTCTGGGGGTAGTGGTTGTAATTAGAACCAATTACACAAAAACCTCATTTTGATAATCATGTATTGTCAACAAATGACTCATAGTTTTGATATCTGCAGTCGGTTAGGAAAAAAGTAAGTGCACACTGGATCATACATTTTCAATGTGGGCAATGAAAACTGGCTCTTGGGAAAGTATAAAAAAAAACTTACTCTCTTTATATATAAAGCACAGATATATATGCAGTGCATAAATAAATATATAGTATATCTGTCATAAGACCACATATTATATAATTCCTTTCGTATGAAATTCAGAAAGGCAGATCTATGAAAATAGAGAGTGGGAATGAAGGTAGGGACCTGGGGTGATAATTAATGGGTACAGGGTTTATTTGGGGGTTGATGAAAATGTTCTTAAATTATTGTGGTAATAGTTGTACAACTCTGTGAATATACTAAAAGTCATTGATTTGGACACCTTAAATGGGCAAATTTTATGGTATGTAAATTATAGGTCAATGAAATTGTTAAAATAAAAAAAACACACAAAACTTCCCTCCAAAGGGGGATGGAGGGAGGGTGGCAATTAGGAGAAAGCCTCTAAAAAGGTTCTTTGATGAGTTAGTGATGGGAAAAAAAAAAGGAGAGAGAAACACTGCCTTGGACCAAAAAAAATGAATTTCATTTTAAATCTCTGTATTCCCAGTTCAAACATCCATGATGACACAGTTCTCTTAGCCTGAACAGTTCCTGGGTTAATCCTTCCCAAACCAGCAATGTCCTCTGGGCCTCATCTCTACCAGTAGGTGGAGTCTGGAATTAGCTTTGCTGCCCAGCACCTGGTCTGTAAGAATGGTGGGGCTGAGAAAAGGACTTGAGGAATCATGCCTGCCCTGCCGGAGTCATATTAGAAACTGTCTCCTAAAAACTGGCTGGCTTAGGTTGCTTGCCACTGCTAGAGGGTCTTTGACCACTTAACTGTCTAACTCAAAGTCAGAAGGTAAGTTCTCAGGCAGATAGACTCTGAGGTGGTTAACAAGCATGGCTTTTCTTAGGGAATACTCTGGGGATTAACTTCTGTGGAAAAGAGCAGGAATCAGCTGGTGAAAAGTTGAGCTGTGATGCAAACCTGACAATGGTTTTAACCAGCCTCAAGAGAAGTGCTACCGCTGGGACAGCCCTTCTGAATTGTCCCAACAACTGAGCATAAGACCTTCACTTCTGAAGGGGTGTCTGAGTGGTGCATCACAGTATTCGTCCCACTCAGCATCTCACAAGGGTCAGAAGTGGAGTGTTAAAGAACACTAATAAGCTCATTGAGTATCTTGGTTGCTGTAACTAAAGTTGATGGCAGGAAGTGACCTCCCAGATGAATTCATCCTTTTAGTCACAGAACCATACAGGATGAATTTGTATAGCATCACAAGGAATATGCAACTAACATTAGCTAATATCACAAATTTATATTGATATGATGACAAAAATAGATGACCCAGCCACCAAGGAAGCCACATCCATCAATGTGCAAGTAGTTCATAAATACTACCAATAATGTGCATTTTAATGCCAAGCATCTATGTGCATGTGCTGTGTTATCTGGCATGCAATATGTTGGGCATGATATACCCTAAGACGCGTTGCCACATATAATATAAAAAGCTATTCAAATATATTCAGTTTTTCCTACATAAATAATAATGTTGCAGCAACATGAATGGACTTGGAGGGCATTATGCTGAGTGAAATAAGTCTGACAGAGAAAAACATATACTGTATGACATCACTTACATGTGGAATGCAAAAACTAAAACAAACCAGTGAATATAACAAAAAAAAAAGCAGACTCATAGAGAACAAGTTAGTGGTTACTAGTAGGAAAAGCAAAGGGGAAAGAAGCAATAAAGAGGCAGTGGATTAGGAAGTACAAACTATTAGGTATAGAATAAGAACCAAAGATATATTGTATAACATGGGGAATATTGTTGTTGTTCAGTCACTAAGTTGTGTCTGGACTGCAGCATGCCAGGCTTCCCTGTCCTTTGCTATCTCCCAGGGTTTGCTCAAACTCATGTCCGTTGAGTCAATGATGTTATCTAACCATCTCATCCTCTGCCACCCGCTTCTTTTCTTGCCCTAAATCTTTCCCAGCATCAAGGTCTTTTCCAATGAGCTGGCTCTTCACATCAGGTGGCCAAAGTACTGAGCTGCAGCTCCAGCATCAGTCATTCCAATGAATATTCAGGGTTGATGTCCTTTAGGATTGACTGGTTTGATCTCCTTGCAGTCCAAGAGACTCTCAAAAGGGTCTTCTCCAACAACACAATTCAAAAGCATCAGTTCTTCAGCACTCAACCTTCTTCATGGTCCAACTCTCACATATGTACATGACTACTGGAAAAACCATAGCTTTGACTATACGGACCTTTGTCGGCAAAGTGATGTCTCTCCTCTTTAATACTCTGACTAGGTTTGTCATAGCTTTTCTATAGAAAATATTTTCAATAACCATAAATGGAATGTAACCTTTAAAAACTGTGAATCACTCTATCATATACCTGTAACATAAAATATTGTACAACAAATATCAGATCAGATCAGATCAGTCACTCAGTCGTGTCCAACTCTTTGCGGCCCCATGAATCGCAGCACACCAGGCCTCCCTGTCCATCAACAACTCCTGGAGGTCACTCAGACTCACATCCATCAAGTCAGTGATGCCATCCAGCCATCTCATCCTCTGTCGTCCCCTTCTCCTCCCGCCCCCAATCCCTTCCAGCATCAGAGTCTTTTCCAATGAGTCAACTCTTCACATGAGGTGGCCAAAATACTGGAGTTTCAGCTTTAGCATCATTCCTTCCAAAGAAATCCCAGGGCTAATCTCCTTCAGAATGGACTGGTTGGATCTCCTTGCAGTCCAAGGGACTCTCAAGAGTCTTCTCCAACACCACAGTTCAAAAGCATCAATTCTTCGTCGCTCAGCCTTCTTCACAGTCCAGCTCTCACATCCATACATGACCACAGGAAAGACCATAGCCTTGACTAGGCGAACCTTTGTTGGCAAAGTAATGTCTCTGCTTTTGAATATGCTATCTAGGTTGGTCATAACTTTCCTTCCAAGGAGCAAGCATCTTTCAATTTCATGGCTACAGTCACCATCTGCAGTGATTTTGGAGCCCAGAAAAATAAAGTCTGACACTGTTTCCACTGTTTCTCCATCTATTTCCCATGAAGTGATGGGACCAGATGCCATGATCTTCGTTTTCTGAATGTTGAGCTTTAAGCCAACCTTTTCACTCTCCACTTTCACTTTCATCAAGAAGCTTTTTAGTTCCTCTTCACTTTCTGCCATAAGGGTGGTGTCATCTGCATATCTGAGGTTATTGATATTTCTCCCAGCAATCTTGATTCCAACTTGTGTTTCTTCCAGTCCAGCATTTCTCATGATGTACTCTGCATAGAAGTTAAATAAACATGGTGACAATATGCAGCCTTGACGTACTCCTTTTCCTATTTGGAACCAGTCTGTTGTTCCATGTCCAGTTCTAACTGTTGCTTCCTGACCTGCATACAGATTTCTCAAGAGGCAGATCAGGTGGTCTGGTATTCCCATCTCTTTCAGAATTTTCCACAGTTTATTATGATCCACACAATCAAAGGCTTTGGCATAGGCAATAAAGCAGAAATAGATGTTTTTCTGGAACTCTCTTGCTTTTTCCATGATCCAGCGGATGTTGGCAATTTGATCTCTGGTTCCTCTGCCTTTTCTAAAACCAGCTTGAACATCAGGAAGTTCATGGTTCACATATTGCTGAAGCCTGGCTTGAAGAATTTTGAGCATTACTTTACTAGCGTGTGAGATGAGTGCAATTGTGCAGTAGTTTGAACATTCTTTGGCATTGCCTTTCTTTGGGATTGGGATGAAAACTGACCTTTTCCAATCTTGTGGCCACTGCTGAGTTTTCCAAATTTGCTGGCATATTGAGGTCAGCACTTTCACAGCATCATCTTTCAGGATTTGGAATAGCTCCACTGGAATTCCATCACCTCCACTAGCTTTGTTCTTAGTGATGTTTTCTAAGGGCCACTGGACTTCACATTCCAGGATGTCTGGCTCTAGGTCAGTGATCACACCATCATGATTATCTGGGTCATGAAGATCTTTTTTGTACAGTTCTTCTGTGTATTCTTGCCACCTCTTAATATCTTCTGCTTCTGTTAGGTCCATACCATTTCTGTCCTTTATTGAGCCCATCTTTGAATGAAATGTTCCTTTGGTATCTCTGATTTTCTTGAAGAGATCCCTAGTCTTTCCCATTCTGTTGTTTTCCTCTATTTCTTTGCATTGATCGCTGAAGAAGGCTTTCTTATCTCTTCTTGCTATTCTTTGGAACTCTGCATTCAGATGTTTATATCTTTCCTTTTCTCCTTTGCTTTTCACTTCTCTTCTTCTCACAGCTATTTGTAAGGCCTCCCCAGACAGCCATTTTGCTTTTTTGCATTTCTTTTCCATGGGGATGGTCTTGATCCCTGTCTCCTGTACAATGTCATGAACCTCAGTCCATAGTTCATCAGGCACTCTATCTATCAGATCTAGGCCCTTAAATCTATTTCTCACTTCCACTGTATAATCATAAGGGATTTGATTTAGGTCATACCTGAATGGTCTAGTGGTTTTCCCTACTTTCTTCAATTTCAGTCTGAATTTGGCAATAAGGAGTTTCATGGTCTGAGCCACAGTCAGCTCCTGGTCTTGTTTTTGCTGATTGTATAGAGCTTCTCCATCTTTGGCTGCAAAGAATAAAGGACAGAAATGGTATGGACCTAACAGAAGCAGAAGATATTAAGAAGAGGTGGCAAGAATACACATAAGAACTGTACAAAAAAGATCTTCACGACCCAGATAATCATGATGGTGTGATCACTGACCTAGAGCCAGACATCCTGGAATGTGAAGTCAAGTGGGCCTTAGAAAGCATCACTACGAACAAAGCTAGTGGAGGTGATGGAATTCCAGTGGAGCTATTCCAAGTCCTGAATGATGATGCTGTGAAAGTGCTACACTCAATATGCCAGCAAATTTGGAAAACTCAGCAGTGGCCACAAGATTGGAAAAGGTCAGTTTTCATCCCAATCCCAAAGAAAGGCAATGCCAAAGAATGTTCAAACTACTGCACAATTGCACTCATCTCACACGCTAGTAAAGTAATGCTCAAAATTCTCCAAGCCAGTCTTCAGCAATATGTGAACCGTGAACTTCCTGATGTTCAAGCGGGTTTTAGAAAAGGCAGAGCAACCAGAGATCAAATTGCCAACATCCACTGGATCATGGAAAAATCAAGAGAGTTCCAGAAAAACATCTATTTCTGCTTTATTGACTATGCCAAAGCCTTTGACTGTGTGGATCACAATAAACTATGGAAAATTCTGAAAGAGATGGGAATACCAGACCACCTGATCTGCCTCTTGAGAAATCTGTATGCAGGTCAGGAAGCAACAGTTAGAACTGGACATGGAACAACAGACTGGTTCCAAATAGGAAAAGGAGTATGTCAAGGCTGCATATTGTCACCATGTTTATTTAACTTATATGCAGAGTACATCATGAGAAATGCTGGACTGGAAGAAACACAAGTTGGAATCAAGATTGCTGGGAGAAATATCAATAACCTCAGATATGCAGATGACACCACTCTTATGGCAGAAAGTGAAGAGGGGCTAAAAAGCCTCTTGATGAAAGTGAAAGTGGAGAGTGAAAAGGTTGGCTTAAAGCTCAACATTCAGAAAACGAAGATCATGGCATCTGGTCCCATCACTACATGGGAAATAGATGGGGAAACAGTGGAAACAGTGTCAGACTTTGTTTTTCTGGGCTCCAAAATCACTGCAGATGGTGACTGCAGCCATGAAATTAAAAGACGCTTGCTCCTTGGAAGGAAAGTTATGACCAACCTAGATAGCATATTCAAAAGCAGAGACATTACTTTACCAACAAAGGTTCGCCTAGTCAAGGCTATGGTCTTTCCTGTGGTCATGTATGGATGTGAGAGCTGGACTGTGAAGAAGGCTGAGCGACGAAGAATTGATGCTTTTGAACTGTGGTGTTGGAGAAGACTCTTGAGAGTCCCTTGGACTGCAAGAAGATCCAACCAGTCCATTCTGAAGGAGATCAATCCTGGAATTTCTTTAGAAGGAATGATGCTAAAGCTGAAACTCCAGTATTTTGGCCACCTCATGCGAAGAGTTGACTCATTGGAAAAGACTCTGATGCTGGGAGGGATTGAGGGCAGGAGGAGAAGGGGACGACAGAGGATGAGATGGCTGGATGGCATCACTGACTCGATGGATGAGAGTCTGAGTGACCTCCGGGAGCTGGTGATGGACAGGGAGGCCTGGCGTGCTGCGGTTCATGGGGTCGCAAAGAGTCGGACACGACTGAGCGACTGATCTGATCTGATCTGATAATGAAAAGGACATCTTTTTTGGGTGTTAGTTCTAAAAGGTCTTGTAGGTCTTCATAGAACCATTCAACTTCAGCTTCTTCAGCATTACTGGTTGGGGCATAGACTTGGATTACTGTGACATTGAGTGGTTTGCCTTGGAAACAAACAGAGATCATTCTGTCGTTTTTGAGATTGCATCCAAGTACTGCATTTTGGACTCTTTTGTTGACCATGATGGCCACTCCATTTCTTCTGAGGGATTCCTGCCTGCAGTAGTAGATATAATGGTCCTCTGAGTTAAATTCACCCATTCCAGTCCATTTTAGTTCGCTGATTCCTAGAATGTCGACGTTCACTCTTGCCATCTCTTGTTTGACCACTTCCAATTTGCCTTGACTGATGGACCTGACATTCCAGGTTCCTATGCAATATTGCTCTTTACAGCATCGGACTTTGCTTCTATCACCAGACACATCCACAGCTGGGTATTCTTTTTGTTTTGGCTCCATCCCTTCATTCTTTCTGGAGTTATTTCTCCACTGATCTCCAGTAGCATATTGGGCCCCTACTGACCTGGGGAGTTTCTCTTTCAGTATCCTATCATTTTGCCTTTTCATACTGTTCATGGGGTTCTCAAGGCAAGAATACTGAAGTGGTTTGCCATTCCCTTCTCCAGTGGACCATTAAAAAAAAAAAAAGACTGTATTAAGATTTCCCATGTTTTGTCAAACATAGTTCTGGGAAACCTTGCTCTTACCAAAAGCCACTCCCATCCATAAGCCTTCCATGCTGTGCTGCTACTATGTCTTCCTGGTCCCTTATTATTCTCTCTGTTGAAAACTGTCTATTTAGAAGACATAAAGAATTCAGAGAGTTTATAGAAGGGCTTCTAGAACATGGTGAACTCTGTAGAATTGAATGCAAAATTTGTTCTTTGTTACCTATGTATGTTTTTTGAGGACAAGTGTCCACAGCTTCATCAGATTCTCAAGTGGGTCCATCCTTTTGAGTTTATTAATCATTTCATCTTCCATAATGTTCTTTATCCTGTGTTCTTATATTCACTTGGTATTGTGTTTTCCATCATATTATGAACTAGAATAATTCCCTCATTTCTTCAGAGTGTCCACTGAGGACCATCTTATAGCACACTCTGAGTTCCCCTGAAAAAATATTTCTCTTAAACAGATACCACTTGGCTGAAGATATTTGTTAATATTCACTGCCTAACAGTGGACGTATTCCAACTGGATCCGTCTCTAATATATTCAAGAAGCTCCCTAGAGCTGTTGACATGACTGTCCAAAATGACAGTGTCTTTATTTACATATACTCCAGGTCTGGCTCTAGAGAGAAATCCACTGGGCCTGGTAAATTATATAACCAAAGCCCGACCCCCCCCCCCAAATGGCATTGTATTTTGGTCTTTTATGTATAGATGCCATGTATCAGCAATTCACCAAATACTACATAAATAATCTCATTTCACTGACATAACAAGCCTATGAGATGAGTATTTTCTGAAACTAATTCAGCAGAGCTCACAGAAGAAATGGAGGGGGGCGGTGGGGAGGGCAGATCAGTAAACAGAAATTTCCTAGAAAGATATTCCCTATCAGTTTAGTTGTGCTACACAGGAATACTTGTCCCAGACACAGGAAGAATTTTATACTTTTCAGGTTATAAAAAACCAAATCTACACAGTGACCAAAATATACAAGTCTAATAAAGTCTTTCCCACAGATGTTATTTTATGATTAGTAATGAAGGGTTTAAGAAGTTTGGTTTGTCAGAGGATTAACTAAGTCACAAGAATGAAAGCTCCTCAAAGGATTTTCGTCGAATGTTCAGAACAGGGTCCAGCACGTAGTAGATGCTCAGTGAATATTTGTGGGTTGTACAATGCAAGCATAGTGTGTCAAATGTCATTTCTAACCATTTCAATGAGAAGCCCAATAAGTTTATAGATTTTTGAATCTGTAAAGGATGGAAACTTGACATCTCAAGCCATTGCCATAGTCAGCATTTCAGTGCTCCTGCATCAAGCAGTTGGCTCACGCTTTCTTTCTTCAGCTGCTTGCACTGGACTGAGCATGTGATGAGATGACAAGCCTCAGTGGTAGACTTGTTGGAGATGCAGATCAAGAAAGAAGTTCAAGATCAATCAATTTCTGGTTACATGTGGCTATCTTTAAGTGTGGCTAATTTTACCTTAAGAGAGCTGTATACTTTAAAAATATTTTTCTGTTATTATTCATAATTTATTTAAAAAATAGTTATTTGTGACCTCTTGTGCCAACCATTATGCTGGTGACAGAGAAATACAGTGAATAAGATAGACATAGTCTCATTATTTCAGGCTGCGGAGATATATGGACAAAAAATTAGAATTAAATTCCATTGTAAATGGAGCTTTGATGGAGGAAGCAGAGCAATCAGAGAGCATAAAAAGAGGTGCAAAACAAAGGAGGGAGATGAGAAAGACTGCCGAGAGGAAAGGATGTCTAAGCAGAGACAGGAAAGAAGACTAGGAATTCACCAGCTGAACAGGAGAGGTAGGAAACTGCAAGGCAGGGGATTCCTTGGGAGTTCTGGTGGTTAACCCTTGCCAAGGGCCTGGGTTCAATCCTTGGTTGGGGAACTAAGATCCCACAAGCCACTTGGTGTGGCCAACAAAGAAAAAAAAAAAAGAAAGTGCAAGACAGAAGCAGGAGTATGAACTAGAGCAGAAGAGAACAAGAAAGTGAATGTTCAAAATGACTGGAACATAGAATATGTGAAGATCGGGAGGGACAAGGCTCGAACAGGAATCAGGTGCAAGACTACTGTAAACCACATCAAGGAACTGAGAGCAGTAGGGTACTAAAGGAAGATGTTAAGGAAGTGAGTGACAAGCTCAGGCTTGAATTAGGAAGTGTGTTACTATAAACTAATCCTGAAAAGACAATGACCCCTACTGAAGAAGTAACAGTGAAAAATGAAGAAAGTAGAATAGGTGGGTTTTGTTTTAGTTGTATTTCAAGTACCACTGAATTGTCCAGGGGAATACATCTACTGGGCAGTGAAAGCCAAGTAAAATCCATGGATCCCATATATAAATTTAGGAGCCCTGGTAATCATTGAGTATAAAGTAGAACACTGCAGCTGTATCAGAGATATTAAAAGAAACAGGTACGATGGATACTTTTTATTGTTCCATCATGAGCTTGAGTTGATTTAATATTCTGTTCTGGCTTCCTGCCCTTACTTGCTGTATAAAGGCCTCTCCAAAGCTTGGTGTTTATTCTGAAGCAGATCCCAGCTGCTAAACTCTTCTACGTCCTTTTCATTCCAGGCAGTTACCAGGGCTACGTGTGAGAAGACTGAGGGTGGCACTGAAGCTCACCTTGTTTGCTAGAAACAACACAGACAACTAATGTGTGAAGTGTTTGGAGCAGGGTGACGCCTGGACACCTTTTACGGCGGCCACAGACACAGTCTCATAACCCCCTCTTCTGATCCTAATTCACCCTTGTGAAAACCTTCAGGTGTTCTCCTAGGGAAGAGCCCAGCCTTGACTAGAATGATGGTATCCTCTGTCTGAACATAAGTTAGGTTGATCTCTATTGTTTAGAAAACATGTTAGACCATCAAATTCAAACTTTAGTAAGCTTCTTTCGACTCCAAACTCCTCTGGATGCATGGGCATACTGAGTCGTGCCCAACTCTTTGCAACCCTATGGACTGTAAACCATCAGGCTCCTCTGTCCATGGAAATTTCCCTGCAAGAATGCTGGAGTGGGTTGCCATTTTCTCCTCTAGGGGATCCTTCTGACCCAGGGGTTGAATATGCATCTCCTGTGTTTCTTGCATTGCAGGCATATTCTTTACCACTGAGCCTCCGGTGAAGCCCCAAACTCCTCTATAGCCCCCAACTTTTAGAAAGCACTAAAATGGTTTTCTAGTTTGGCACCAAACCTCTCTATATTTCAGTTTATATCTCAGTTACTCAGATATTGAGGTAAGTACTGCTGCTGCTAAGTCACTTCAGTCATGTCCAACTCTGTGAACCCCATAGACAGCAGCCCACCAGGCTCCCCCGTCCCTGGGATTCTCCAGGCAAGAACACTGGAGTGGGTTGCCATTTCCTTCTCCAATGCATGAAAGTGAAAAGTGAAAGTGAAGTCGCTCAGTCATGTCTGACTCTTAGCGACCCCATGGACTGCAGCCCACCAGGCTCCTCAACCCATGGGATTTTCCAGGCAAGAGTACTGGAGTGGGGTGCCATTGCCTTCTCCAGAGGTAAGTACAGACAACATTTTTTTTTTTTTTCATGTAAACCTCACAATGATCCTAGAAAGGATTCTGGGGTTTTAAGAGCTTAAATAGCTTTCCCAAGCTCATGGAGCCCACATTCTTTAGCTATAGTGGCTCCCATTTTCTATTATCTTAATCTTAATGGTAACAATAATTACCACAAAGACATTAACATGTTGCTGCTGCGTTGTCACTTGAGTCATGTCCAGCTCTGTGTGACCTTATGGACTGCAGCCTGTCAGGCTCCTCTGTCCATAGAATTCTCCAGGCAAGAATACTGGAGTGGGTTGCCATGCCCTCCTCCAGTACATCTTCCCAACCCAGGGACTGAATCCAAGTCTCCTGCATTGCAGGCAGATCCATTACCACTGAGCCACCAGGGAAGCCCAATTAATATCAGTTCAGTTCAGTTCAGTCACTCAGTCACGTCCGACTCTTTGTGACCTCATGAATCCCACCATACCAGGCCTCCCTGTCCATCAACAACTCCTGGAGTTCATTCAAACACATGTCCATCGAGTCAGTGATGCCATCCAGCCATCTCATCCTCTGTCGTCCCCTTCTCCTCCTGCCCCCAATCCCTCCCAGCATCAGAGTCTTTTCCAATGAGTCAACACTTTGCATGAGGTGGCCAAAGTACTGGAGTTTCAGCTTTAGCATCATTCCTTCTAAAGAAATCCCAGGGCTGATGTCCTTTAGAATGGACTGGTTGGATCTCCTTGGAGTCCAAGGGGCTCTCAAGAGTCTTCTCCAACACCACAGTTCAAAAGCATCAATGCTTTGGGGCTCAGCTTTCTTTATTGTCCAACTCTCACATCCATACATGACCACAGGAAAAACCATAGCCTTGACTAGGCGAACCTTTGTTGGCAAAGTAATGTCTCTGCTTTTGAATATGCGATCTAGGTTGGTTATAACTTTCCTTCCAAGGAGTAAGCGTCTTTTAATTTCATGACTGCAGTCACCATCTGCAATGATTTTGGAGCCCCCAAAAATAAAGTCTGACACTGTTTCCACTGTTTTGTCATCTATTTCCCATGAAGTAATGGGACCAGAAGCCATGATCTTAGTTTTCTGAATGTTGAGCTTTAAGCCAACTTTTTCACTCTCTTCTTTCACCTTCATCAAGAGGCTTTTTAGTTCCTCTTCACTTTCTGCCATAAGGGTGGTGTCATCTGCATACTTGAGGTTATTGATATTTCTCCTGGCAATCTTGATTCCAGCTTGTGCTTCTTCTAGCCCAGCGTTTCTCATGATGTACTCTGCATATAAATTAAATAAGCAGGGTGACAATACACAGACTTGACGTACTCCTTTTCCTATTTGGAACCAATCTGTTTTTCCATGTCTAACTGTTGCTTCCTGACCTGCATATAGGTTTCTCAAGAGGCAGGTCAGGTGGCCTGGTATTCCAGTATCTTGAAGAATTTTCCACAGTTTTTTGTGATCCACACAGTCAAAGGCTTTGGCATAGGCAATAAAGCAGAAATAGATGTTTTTCTGGAACTCTCTTGCTTTTTCCATGATCCAGCGGATGTTGGCAATTGGATCTCTGGTTCCTCTGCCTTTACTAAAACCAGCTTGAACATCAGGAAGTTCACGGTTCACATATTGCTGAAGCCTGGCTTGGAGAATTTTGAGCATTACTTTACTAGCATGTGAGATGAGTGCAATTGTGCGGTAGTTTGAGCATTCTTTGGCATTGCCTTTCTTTGGGATTGGGAAGAAAACTGACCTTTTCCAGTCCTGTGGCCACTGCTGAGTTTTCCAGATTTGCTAGCATATTGAGTGCAGCACTTTCACAGCATCATCTTTCAGGATTTGAAAGAGCTCCACTGCAATTCCATCACCTCCACTAGCTTTGTTCGTAGTGATGTTTTCTAAGGGCCACTGGACTTCACATTCCAGGATGTCTGGCTCTAGGTCAGTGATCACACCATCATGATTATCTGGGTCGTGAAGATCTTTTTTGTACAGTTCTTCTGTGTATTCTTGCCACCTCTTCTTAATATCTTCTGCTTCTGTTAGGTCCATACCATTTCTGTCCTTTATTGAGCCCATCTTTTCATGAAACGTTCCCTTGGTATCTCCAATTTTCTTGACGAGATCTCTAGTCTTTCCCATTCTGTTGTTTTCCTCTATTTCTTTGCATTGATCTCTGAGGAAGGCTTTCTTATCTCTTCTTACTATTCTTTGGAACTCTGCATTCAGATGTTTATATCTTTCCTTTTCTCCTTTGCTTTTCACTTCTCTTCTTCTCACAGCTATTTGTAAGGCCTCCCCAGACAGTCATTTTGCTTTTTTGCATTTCTTTTCCATGGGGATGGTCTTGATCCCTGTCTCCAGTACAATGTCATGAACCTCATTCCATAGTTCATCAGGCACTCTATCTATCAGATCTAGACCCTTAAATCTATTTCTCACTTTCACTGTATAATCATAAGGGATTTGATTTAGGTCATACCTGAATGGTCTAGTGGTTTTCCCTACTTTCTTCAATTTAAGTCTGAATTTGGCAATATCTAGGAGTTCATGGTCTGAGCCACAGTCAGCTCCCGGTCTTGTTTTTGTTGACTGTATAGAGCTTCTCCATCTTTGGCTGCAAAGACTATAACAATCTGATTTTGGTGTTGACCATCTGGTGATGTCCACGTGTAGTCTTCTCTTGTGTTGTTGGAAGAGGGTGTTTGCTATGACCAGTGCGTTCTCTTGGCAAAACTCTATTAGCCTGTGCCCAGCTTCATTCCATGTTCCAAGGCCAAATTTCCCTGTTACTCCAGGTGTTTCTTGACTTCCTACTTTTGCATTCCAGTCCCCTATAATGAAAAGGATATCTTTTGGGGGTTTTAGTTCTAAAACGTCTCGTAGATCTTCACAGAACCATTCAACTTCAGCTTCTTCAGCATTACTGGTTGGGGCATAGACTTAGATTACTGTGATATTGAATGGTTTGCCTTGGAAATGAACAGAGATCATTCTGTCATTTTTGAGATTGCATCCAAATATTGCATTTCGGACTCTTTTGTTGACCATGATGGCTACTCCATTTCTTCTAAGGGATTCCTGCCCACAGTAGTAGATATAATGTTCGTCTGAGTTAAATTCACCCATTCCAGTCCAGTTTAGTTCGCTGATTCCTAGAATGTCGACGTTCACTCTTGCCATCTCCTGTTTGACCACTTCCAATTTGCCTCGATTCATTGACCTGACTTTCCAGGTTCCTATGCAATATTGCTCTTTACAGCATCGGACCTTGATTCTATCACCAGTCACATCCACAGCTGGGTATTGTTTTTGCTTTGGCTCCATCCCTTCTTTCTTTCTGGAGTTATTTTCCACTGATCCCCAGTAGCATATTGGGCCCCTACTGACCTGGGGAGTTTCTCTTTCAGTATCCTATCATTTTGCCTTTTCATACTGTTCATGGGGTTCTCAAGGCAAGAATACTGAAGTGGTTTGCCATTCTCTTTTCCAGTGGACCACATTATGTCAGACCTCTCCATCATGACCCGCCCATCTTGGGTGGCCCCACAGGGCATGGCTTAGTTTCATTGAGTTATACAAGGCTGTGGTCCTAGTGTGATTAGATTGACTAGTTTTCTGTGGTGTGGTTTCAGTGTGTCTGCCCTCTGATACCCTCTTGCAACACCTACTGTCTTACTTGGGTTTCTCTTACCTTGGATGTTGGTCATCTCTTCACAGCTGCTTCAGCAAAGCACAGCTGCTGCTCCTTACTTTGGATGAGGGGTATCTTCTCACTGCCGTCCCTCCTGACCTTGAACATGGAGTAGATCCTTTAGGCCCTCCTGCGCCCGCACAGCCACCACTCCTTGGATGTGGGGTTGCTCCTCTCGGCTGCAGCCCCTGACCTCGGGCAGTGGGTAGCTCCTCCCGGCCACCACCCCTGACCTCGGATATGGGGTAGCTCCTCTCGGCTGCTTCTGCGCTGTCACAGCCTGGCACTCTCAGCCGCCGCCCGTGACCTCAGACACAGGGTAGCTCCTTTTGGCCGCTGCCCCTCGGGCATGGGGCCCTCCCGGCTTCTGCCCCTGACCTCGGACGTGGGGTAGCTCCTCTTAGCCGCGCTTGTGCGCCATCGCAGCTGTCCAAGCATTTATTGTGCCCTAGAAACTCAATGAAACACCTGACATAAATTTTGGCATTTAATCCTCTCAACAATTTTATGAATTGTTGGGTTGGCCAAAAAGTTGATCTTATGGAAATGTCTGAATGAACTTTCTGGCTACCTCAATACTATAGTCTCCAATCTTAAGATAAGGATTCTGAAGCCTATAAAACTTGTCACTTTTTGACTGCACACAGGTGATAAGTGGCAAAGCCAGGATTTGAACACAAAAGCCTGGCTTCAGAGTCCTCACTGTAATCACTACACTTCGGTCAGGGTAACCTGTGATGTCCCTCTCCCATTACCTAACCCTGGCTGCCCCCTATTCAATGATTCAGTGATTTGTTCCTATACCACGGAGCCTTATCACATTTTATTTCACACAAGTTACATCATTAAAATTATAGGTTTTGAATGGTTGTGTTGAGTTCATCTGGTTTAACAAGTTTTGTCTAGCTTAAGCTCTAGAAGTAGCTAAGAAAGAAGAAACAGGTAGAGCGAGTCACAGGTTGGCCCAGGACAAAGGTGAGGCCAAGAGATTTGTTTTTCAACCCTGAAGGTACATGCAAAGAGCTGAGTCTTGGCTTTCCCTCCACACCGTGGAGAGCTTAGTACCTTCCCAAGTAGCAGAAGCCACCTTTACCAGCAGGAGTCTCTGCTTCACAAAGCAATATTCTCCTTGGCTCTATTTTTGGCTCCAGAAACATGAAGCTGGCTGTATTACCTTCGCAGTGCTCAGGAGAAACTCTAGAGCCCAGATTTACCAGGAAAACAAAATAAAATAACATTTCATCTTTTTCTGGCTTTTTAAGGATTTTTTCAAAAATATCCTGAGCTTGAAAAGCAGAAGTCACTCAGTAGTGTCCAACTCTTTGTGACCCCATGGACTACACAGTCCATGGCATTCTCCAGGCCAGAATACTGGAGTGGGTAGCCTTCCCTTCTCCAGGGGATCTTCCTTACCCAGGGATCAAACCCAGGTCTCCTGCATTTTAGGTGGATTCTTTACCAGCTGAGCCACAATGGAAGCCCATGAATATTGGAGTGGGTAGCCTATCCCTTCTCCAGGGGATCTTCCTGACCCAGGGATCAAACTGGGGTCTCCTGCATTGAAGGAGGATTCTTCACCAACTGAGCTATCAGGAAGCCCATCCTGAGCACTGTGTTACCCAAAGTCTTCAAGCTAATGCACAAGACTTGGAAATGAACACTTGGCTTGCTTTTTTGTACCTGCCCTCTAGCTGTCTGGTAGTCCTTACCTCATACTATGATAGCCCTCATAGTACCTATGTATTGCCCTTCAAGCCCCTCATTCAGGTCTATTCATTCTGAAGATTCTGAACTCTTCTCTAGACCTCCTTTCCCACATGCCAAGGTGTCCCTGATAATGCTAGAATTTTTGAGAATTAAATAACAGGCAACTCAAAACAATATAGTATCTTACCTTCCCAGTATAGAAAAGTACTTGACGAATATGAAATAAATGGATCAACTATAGTACAACTTGGTTGCTGGAAAATAGAAGTAAAGAAAGACTGGAAGGATGAAAAAGGAAAGAGGTAAAGAAAAAAAGAGAAGTTGTTAATAAGCTTTCTCTATATGGTATAATATATGCTTTCACATGTTTCTCTCTTAATAGTACCCTTCAGATCAGATCAGATCAGTCACTCAGTCGTGTCTGACTCTTCGCGACCCCATGAATCGCAGCACACCAGGCCTCCCTGTCCATCAACAACTCCCGGAAGTCACTCAAACTCATGTCCATCAGTGATGCAATCCAGCCATCTCATCCTCTGTCGTCCCCTTCTCCTCCTGCCCCCAATCTCTCCCAGCATCAGAGTCTTCTCCAATGAGTCAACACTTCACATGAAGTGTTGGCCAAAATATTGGAGTTTCAGCTTTAGCATCATTCCTTCCAAAGAAATCCCAGGGCTGATCTCCTTCAGAATGGACTGGTTGGATCTCCTTGCAGTTGAAGGGACTCTCAAGAGTCTTCTCCAACACCACGGTTCAAAAGCATCAATTCTTCGGCGCTCAGCCTTCTTCACAGTCCAGCTCTCGCATGAATACATGACCACAGGAAAGACCATAGCCTTGACTAGGCGAACCTTTGTTGGCAAAGTAATGTCTCTGCTTTTGAATATGCTATCTAGGTTGGTCATAATTTTCCTTCCAAGGAGTAAGCGTCTTTTAATTTCATGGCTGCAGTCACCATCTGCAGTGATTTTGGAGCCCAGAAAAAGAAAGTCTGACACTGTTTCCACTGTTTCCCCATCTATTTCCCATGAAGTGATGGGACCAGATGCCATGATCTTCGTTTTCTGAATGTTGAGCTTTAAGCCAACTTTTTCACTCTCTTCTTTCACCTTCATCAAGAGGCTTTTTAGTTCCTCTTCGCTTTCTGCCATAAGGGTGGTGTCATCTGCATATCTGAGGTTATTGATATTTCTCCCAGCAATCTTGATTCCAACTTGTGTTTCTTCCAGTCCAGCATTTCTCATGATGTACTCTGCATAGAAGTTAAATAAACATGGTGACAATATGCAGCCTTGACGTACTCCTTTTCCTATTTGGAACCAGTCTGTTGTTCCATGTCCAGTTCTAACTGTTGCTTCCTGACCTGCATACAAATTTCTCAAGAGGCAGGTCAGGTGATCTGGTATTCCCATCTCTTTCAGAATTTTCCACAGTTTATTGTGATCCACACAGTCAAAGGCTTTGGCATAGTCAATAAAGCAGAAATAGATGTTTTTCTTGAACTCTCTTGCTTTTTCAATGATCCAGCGGATGTTGGCAATTTGATCTCTGGTTGCTCTGCCTTTTCTAAAACCCGCTTGAACATCAGGAAGTTCATGGTTCACATATTGCTGAAGCCTGGCTTGGAGAATTTTGAGCATTACTTTACTAGCATCCTTAGGCAGCCTCATTGAACCACACCCGTGAGCATGAACTTTGATTTATTGAGAAAGTTCAGAGAGCCCTGGATTTCTGGTGTTAATAGGTCAGATATTTTATAACCCCCATATAAGATTATCTGTTACACATAAGAGAAAGAAGTATAAGTGAAGCTATATGTCTATCCTAATCCTTTTTCTCTGCCCTACCAACTTTTATGTCCAAATATGTCTCCCTCCCAGGCACACACCTCAGCCCTGAATTTACTGACAAAGCCTCTGCAGTCTGTGAGTGGGAAGGTTGAGAAAAAGTGTAAGGAGAGGAAATAAACAATGAATGATAAGCTTGGCTGGTGACAGATTGTTGCCACAGCAGCAGAATCTATAGACGTTTAGATGCAATTCTGCAGATCTGAAGAGATCTTGAGAACAAGAGAAGGAAAAGAAAATGTGTCCATCTTCAGTAGCTCCTTAATGAGTCCACTCTTCACATGTGGTTGTCACAAGCCAACAAGACAGTCCCATGCAGTCCAAACATTTGTGGTGGTCAGTGGTGTGATTGGAGTTGCGTGAGAACAGCTGCCTGCTCAGGAAAAGCTCTCTTACTGGGTCTGAAATGTTCTATTCACTCACCAAACCTTGATGATTTCCCAGTTTCAACATCATCATATGAGGGCAACCATATTGTACCAGTTAGGTGCTCATATTTGAGTCATTTGAATAGAAAAGGGATTGATTAAAGGCTAAGAGTTGGACTATAAAGAAAGCTGAGCACCAAAGAATTGATGCTTTTAAACTGTGGTGTTGTAGAAGACTCTTGAGAGTCCCTTGGACAGCAAGGAGATCCAACCAGTCCTTCCTAAAGGAAATCATTCCTGAATATTCATTGGAAGGACTGATGTTGAAGCTGAAACTCCGATCTTTTGGCCACCTTATGTGAAGAACTGACTCATTTGAAAAGACCCTGATGCTGGGAAAGATTGAAGGCAGGAGGAGAATGCGTCAAGAGGAGATGAGATGGTTGGATGGCATCACCAACTCAATGGACAAGAGTTTGAGCAAACTCTGGAAGTTGGTGATGGACAGGAAGGCCCGGAATGCTGCAGTCCATGGGATCGCAAAGAGTTGGACATGACTGAGCAACTGAACTGAACTGACCTGAACGGCTAAGAGGGGGGACGAGAGTGATGTCAGCAAGATATTGGACTAAGACGCTTCAGGCCCTCCTTCCCCACAGAGACACCAAGTTAACAATACATGGACCAGAATATCTCTGTGAGAACTCTAGGGACTAGTCAAGAAGCCACAGCACCCAGGTCACTGTGAAACAAAAAGAGCTTTCAACAACAGGGGTAGGTAGATTTACAGTGTCTGGCATACCCATGACGGTCCTTCCTCTGTGCAGCATGGTGCTGAGCAACTGGGAAATCTCTCAGACCAAGGCTCCCTTTTAATATGGAATCAAAAGAGTGGACCATATGTCCAGCATTCTAGCTTGTCTGGAGGGTTACCTGAAAGACTGGTTTCTCTCTAGCCTGACTTGGACCACTGAAGGCACTTGTACCAGAGTTTGGAAACTGCTGAAAACAGAGGCAAGCAGTGTGTTAGAGCTGCAGAACCGCAGGTAGGCACTAGGGGGAGCAATAGGTCAGAAAAGATTTGAGATTTCCTTCAACTTGCAGCGGAGCTGACTGGTGAGCACACAAAGACTGGGAGAGGTGGTTATTCTTTTTAAATCCTAGCAAAATATTATAAGGCACACAAAGAACATTGGAAACATGGGCCAATTCCATAATAAAAACAAAACTCCAGAAACCGACTCTGAAGAAACACAGAATTATGAGCTGTCATAATTATTATTAACTGGCATAAAGATGCTCTCAATGAGTTAAAGAGAACACAGAAAACTAAATTAAATCAGGAGATGATGCCTAAACAATATGAGAATATCAACAAAGAGAAACTGTAAAAAGAAGAACCAAACAAAAATTCTGGAGTTCAGAAATGCAAAAGTACTGAAAAATTCATTCAGTTCAGTTCAGTCGTTCAGTCATGTCTGACTCTGTGACCCCATGGACTGCAGTACACCAGGCTTCTCTGTCCTTCACCATCTCCCGGAGCTTGCTCAAACTCATGCCCATTGAGTCGGTGATGCCATCCAACCACCTCATCCTCTGTCATCCCCTTCTCTTCCTGCCTTCAATCTTTCCCAGTATCAGGGTCTTTTCCAATGAGTCAGTTCTTCACATCAGGCAGCCAAAGTATTTGTCTAAAAAGTCATGAGAGGAGTTCAATATCAGATATCAGAGGATATTAGAGGAGATCAATATCAGGCAGAAGAAAGAACCAATGAACTTGAAGATAAATCATTTGAAACCATTGATTCAGAAGAGTAAAAAGAAAAAATAATGAAGAAAACCAAAGATAAGGCACTTAACGTACACTATCTGCAGGAGTAATATACATATTAGGGATCCACAGAATAAGAGAGAGAAGTTGGCTGAAGGCTCACTTGCAGAAATAATGGCAAAACTTCCCAAATCTGAGGAAATAAGTGAACACATAGATTCAAGAAGCTGAAAGAAATCAGTCAGAATAAATCTAACAAAAACCACATTGAGCGTCACTGCAATCAACTGTCTAAAGTCAAAGATAAAGAGGGAATCTTGAAAGTGGCAACAAAAGACAGTTTGTAACACACAAGAGAGCTTTCATAAGATTATCAGCAGATTTCTCAGCAGATACTTTGCAGGCCAGAATATAGTGGCATCATATACTCAAAGTGCTGAAAGGACAAAAAAAAGTCAACCAAGAGTATCATATTCATTAAAACTATTTCACAAAAATTAAGGAAAAACTAAGATTCTCCCAGATAAACTAAGACTGCTGCTGCTGCTGCTGCTGCTGCTAAGTCCCTTCAGTCGTGTTCAACTCTGTGAGACCCCATAGACGGCAGCCCACCAGGCTCCTCCATCCCCAGGATTCTCCAGGCAAGAACACTGGAGTGGGTTGCCATTTCCTTCTCCAATGCATGAAAGTGAAAAGTGAAAGCGAAGTCGCTCAGTCGTGTCCGACTCTTAGCGACCCCATGGACTGCAGCCTACCAGGATCCTCCATCCATGGGATTTTCCGGCAAGAGTACTGGGGTGGGGTGCCATTGCCTTCCCCCAAACTAAGACTAAAGAAGTTTATTGCTACTAGACCTGCTCCACAAGAATTATTAAAGAGTCCTTCACGTTGAAACAAAAGGAGAACAGACAGTAACACAAAGATGTATGAAAACATAAGATTTCTCCAGTAAAGGTAAATACATGGACAAATATGTTGATAGTAACCTGTACTATTGTAATTTAGGTACACAGAACTTAAATGACAAAAACATTTTAAAGAGAACTATAGATCAGTATTAAAATATATATATAATATCTTAAAATATAGTTTGTGATATGAGTAACATAAAGTGGAGTGGTAAGGGGGTAAAACAGCGGAATTTTTGTGTGCAATTGAAGTTGTATCAGTTTCAAATAGAACGCTATCACTTTAAGATGTTTTTGTAATTGTAGTGATAACTACAGGAAAATGTTATGTCAGGTACCTAGTCAAATTCACAAAAACCAAAAATGGAATGGTGATTACCAGGGTCTGGAAAAGGGGGGAGGAAAGTTGTTTAATGGGTATAGAATTTCAGATTTACAAGATGAACAAAGTCTGGGATCTGCATTAGAACCATATGAATATACTTAACACATCTGAACAACACACGTAAAAATGATTAAGGTGGTAAATTTTATCCTTTTACCACAATAGGAAAAAGGCTATGCATATGAAGGGAAAGTTCATGTTTAATGGGTATAGAGTTTCAGATGAAAAGAATCTGGGAGATGGATGGCAGTGATGGTGGCATAACAATTTGCATGAATGTAATGCCACTGAACTGTGCACATAAACCTGGGTAAGACGGTATGACAAAAAATCCACACGTGCACAACCTCACACACCAATATCAGAGCAGGTCTCAGCACTTGACTGAATAGACTACTGCCAAGCAGATAGAATGTGAGAGTAAAAAGGTTGCGAATAGCTCCAAATAGCTTACCCTATTAACAAGGCTTCTCTCATAGCTCAGTCGGTAAAGAATCTGCCTGCAGTGCAAGAGACCTGGGTTCTATTCCTGGGCTGGGAAGATACCCTAGAGAAGGAAATGGCAACCCACTCCAGTATTTTTGTCTGGAAAATCCCATGGATATAGGAGCCTGGCAGCCTACAGTCCATGGGATCACAAGAGTTGGACACGATTTAGTGACTGCTGCTGCTGCTGCTAAGTCTCTTCAGTCATGTCCGACTCTGTGCGACCCCATAGGCGGCAGCCCACCAGGCTCCCCCATCCCTGGGATTCTCCAGGCAAGAACACTGGAGTGGGTTGCCATTTCCTTCTCCAATGCATGAAAGTGAAAAGTGAAAGTGAAGTCACTCAGTTGTGTCCGACTCTTCGTGACCCCATGGACTGTAGCCCACCAGGCTCCTCCATCCATGGGATTTTCCGGGCAAGAGTACTGGAGTGAGGTACCATCGCCTTCTAAACCACCACAATTAACAAAAAATTTTACCATTAAAGACTTAACATCTTAAAACAATATTTACAATAGGGTCATGACGGAATGGACTCCTTTGGTGGCTCAGATGGTAAAGAATCTTCCTGCAATGAGGGAGACCTGGGTTTGATCCCTGGGTTGAGAAGATGCCCTGGAGAAGGGAACAGCAACCCATTCCAATATTCTTACCAGGAGAGTTTCAAGGACAGAGGAGCCTGGCAGGCTACAGTCCACGGGGTCGCATAGAGTCGGACACGACTTATAGAATAACACACACGTGACAGAATACAGAATCTTACTCTAATGGTTCATCCAAAAAGACTTTTAATTCAGTGACTACTTACAAAAGTATAGGCATGATTATTAGAACCAAGAAAGAATGTTGAAGCTACCACAGATCATCAAGAGAAGGAAGATACTGGGGCAAAAGGCAGAAACTGTGTTTGCTGTTTTTCTGCAGTCACTAAGTTGAGTCCAACTTGGTGCAAGCTTGTGGACTACAGCAGGCCAGGCTCCTCTGTCCCTCACTATCTCTCGTAGTTTGCTCAAATTCATATCCATTGACTCGGTGATACGATCTAACCATCTCATCCTCTGCCACCTCCTTCTCTTTTTGCCTTCAATCTTTCTCAGAATCAGAGTCTTTTCTAGTGAGTCGGCTCTTCACATCAGATGGCCAAAGTATTGGAACTTCAGCTTCAGCCTCAGTCCTTTCAATGAATATTCAGGATTGATGTCCTTTAAGATTGACTAGTTTGACCTCCTTGCAGTCCAAGGGACTCTTGAGTCTTCTCCAGCAGTACAATTCAAGAGCATCATTTCTTTGGTGCACAGCCTTGTTTATGGTCCAACTCTCACATCCGTACATGACTGCTGGAAAAACCATAGCTTTGACTATAAAGACCTTTGTCAGCAAAGTGATGTCTCTGCTTTTTAATACACTGCCTAGGCTTCTCATAGCTTTCCTTCCAAAGAGCAAGTGTCTTTTAATTTCATGGCTGCAGTCACTGTCCACAGTGATTTTGGAGCCCAAGAAAAGAAAATTCGTCACTGCTTCCACTTTTCCCCCTTCTATTTGCCATGAAGTGATGGGACCAGATGCCATGATCTTAGTTTTTTGAATGCTGAGTTTTAAGCCAGCTTTTTCACTCTCTTCTGCCAGAGTCCATTGACAGGTAGACCCAAGGGAAAGGGGCCACAGAATCATAACTACCATATTGTCAGGACACTGCCACCCCCCAAACTATGGTGCCTCAAGGAGGGAGAAAGTGGGAAAGAAATATATTCCTTTCTCTTCCCTCATCCTCCAATCTCATGTTGGGGCTCTCCTTTGTGCAAAACTGACCAGAAGCAAGAGGGCAAAGGAGCCCAGTCAGTGCAGAGGTCAGTCTCCCAGAGCAAAGCTAGACAGAGAAGAACAGCAAATGGATGGTGAGGTGTGGCACCTCATGAGAATTTCTAGATTCTTAAAGAGAATTTCTAGATAAAGAATCTTTAAGGTCATCTAAGACAGTCTACCAGGAAGTCTGTGTAAATCATCTTTACTTTTCTAACTGATGTTATTAGAGAATTTCTAGATTCTTAAAGAATCTTTAAGGTCATTTAAGACAGTCCACCAGGAAGTCTGTGTAAATCATCTTTACTTTTCTAACTGATGTACCAAAACCTCCAAAGGCAGCAAAAAGCGTGGCCTCTGGAGTCAGGCAGGCCTGTTCCCCACTTCCAGGTTGTGTGACCTTGGGCAAATTACCTAACTTCTGAAAACAGGTTTCTTCTTTGTAAAGCAAGCATCATAATAGCAGCCTCATGAGGTTGTGCTGAAATCAAAGAATAAATACAGAGGTGAGGAGACTGGACCCCTCCCTGACGGGGAGCTGTTGATCTAGTTAAGCATGGACAATTTGGTTACCAGATTCACAGTGCTACCTGGTTTCCCGATTAGTTAAGTGGTTCATCCAAACATCTTTGTTTCTACTTAAACACCCACCAACTGATGCCTGGTAAAAAACATTCTAATACATCTGTACAAACAAATACTGTATAAGTATATTTTAAAATGTGCTAGTTCTATATGTACATTGTATCTGAAATACAATGATTTCCAGATAATACTTATAATTTAAGATAGATAGGGAAATAGGTAGATAGGTTGATAGATTATCTCTGGAGTAATTCACAAGGACAAATAACACTGGATACCATTGGGAAGGATTTGGAAAGACTGAGTTCAGGGGCAAAAGGAAATTTTAATTTTTATTATATAATCTTGATACCAAAAAGTATTTTGATTTGGTATCTTATATTCTTCTGTTTGTTCCATTTTCCCACAACCATTACACAATGTCTACTATGTACACAACAAGGAGATCGAACCAGTCAATCCTAAAGGAAATCAACCCAGAATATCCATTGGAAGGACTGATGCTGAAGCTGAAGCTCCAGTACTTTAGCCACCTGATGTGAAGAACCAACTCATTGGAAAAGATCCCAATGCTGGGAAAGATTAAGGGCAAGAGGAGAAGAGGGTGACAGAGGATGAGATGGTTGGATGGTATCATTGACTGAATAGACATGAGTGAGAACATTCTGGGAGGTAGTGAAGAACAGGGAAGCCTGGTGTGCTGCAGTCCATGGGGTCACAAAGAGTCAGACATCACTGACTGAAAAACAGTGCTGGGAATACAAAAAAAGATACTATCCCTACTTGCGAGCAGCTCTAGCTTAGGTGACAAAAAAGCAAGTAGAGAACCATTATGCAATGTAATGCATGGCCGGTCTGATTTTTCTTATTCAAAACTTAAAGACACACACACACATTCAGCAATCGCCCCTTAAACTCCTTTTTCATTGCACGTGTCACATCTGAACATCCTATATATTTACTTATTTATGATATTTCTTGTCAGTTTTCTCCCATTCCTTGAAGGTGAAAATTTTTGCCTGTCTTGTTCCCTGATAGATCTCTGATGCCTGAAATGGCAAATTTTTTCAGTGGATGATTGTTGAACTAATGTTGAATGAATAAATGTTATGTAATATAAAAGTATGAAAAAAAAAAACTATCGAAACACAGCAAAGGAACACCAAATGTATACATGGAGGTCAGTAAGGCTTCATAGAAGCAGAGACATTTGTCCTAAGTCTTGAAGCAAACATGAGTGACATTGGCTGAAAGACCTAATGTCCAAAGAGCAAGTAAATGAGAAATATAGAAAGACGAAACATACAGGGAACTGGAATTCCAAAGGTATAAAGATAGGAAGGAATGGCAGTAGAGAAAACTGAATGTATGGCAACAAGTATGTGTTCCTGTTAACTGTTTATGTTGGTGGGGCAATGGTTTCTTGAAGACTTGTTATAGTGTTCTTTCTTCTGCCGCGGCTGCTGCTAAGTCGCTTCAGTCGTGTCCGACTCTGTGCGACTCCATAGACAATAGCCCACCAGGCTCCCCCGTCCCTGGGATTCTCCAGGCAAGAACTCTGGAGTGGGTTGCCATTTCCTTCTCCAGTTCTTTCTTCTATGTATGTTTAATTTTTTTTCACAATACAAAGCTAAAAATAAATGAATAAGGGGCTTCTCTGGTGGTCCAAGGGTTAAGACTTCATGCTTCTGGTCCCTGGTTAGGGAATTCAGATCCTGCAAAGATCCTGCCTGCCACCCATTGCAGTCAAAATAAATAAATAAAAAGTTTTTTAAAAATAAACCTTTGTAAAATAAAAAAAGGATAAATGTACAAGCAAACCACTTTTGGAAAGTATAAAAATGTTTTCTAGGGACTTTTGAGGAGTATAAAAATGCTTTTCTAGGCAAGGGAACATGACTGGTTACCAGCCACAAGTAACAGCAGCCAAACTAGGGTGGCAGCAAGTGGTGGGTGAAAAAGGTAAATACCTGAGAAGGAACACATAAGTCCATAGTTTTTCTATTGTAAGTGACAACTCAAGATTAAGTGTGAAAGGGAATTTTTCCTGGTTCACACACTAGGAAGTCCAGGGAAGTATCTGGGCATTAAAAACTGCTGGATCTATAGCACAGGGACCTCTCCTCAATGCTCTGTGGTGACCTAAATGGGAAATAAATCTAAAAACAAGTGGATATATGTATACGTATGATATATGTATATCAGTATATGTGTATACTGATTCACTTTGCTGTACAGCAAGAAACTAAGCAACATTATAAAGTAACTATACTCTGGTAAACATTTTTTAAATGAAAAAAAAAAAACAAACTGCTAGATCTAAGAACTTCATGGATAACACTAGAGCTTTGTCTCTCCCTTAAATCCTTTTTGCTTCTGTTCCAATTCAGTTTTCAGATAGGATTTCCCTAGATTGTAAGAAAGATGGCTGTCAATTGTCCCCACCTCAAATTCTCCCAACTTAAAGAGCCACTGTCTCCTAATGTCTACATAACTCTCAGGGAAAATTCTGACTCTCTGCTCGGGTCGTGTACTCCTCTCTAACCAATCACTATGGGTAGAGAGGTGGAATAATACAGCTGGCCAGGCGAGGAAGAGGCACTAGCTGGAGAGGATGGAGGCTCAGACACTCTTTTGGTGTACTGAGCATCCAATTCCAGTATGAGGGAATGGGAGTTCCCCTACACCAACAAGCAGTTCTTGAGACACCAGCTGGGTGTCTACAATTAAGCTCCATTCTGACACTGTCTACCCAGAGATAGCATCAGATTCTACAGGTCCTACAAGACTGACACACTCACACACCACCCCCTCCCTCCCATTTCAGATGCCACTCACAATTCCAGGTTGTTATCTGTGCTTCTGGCTAACCCGGCTATAAATCAAAGGTTGCTGTGATCCCCCTTCCCACTTCCCCTCCTGTTTGATTAATTTGCCAGAGAGATTCACAGAACTCAGAAAATCCACTTACTCTTTAGATTACTGCTTTATTATGAAAGGACACAACTCAGGAACAGCCAAATGGTGGAGATGCATACGGCAAGATGTGTGGGAAGGAGCATGGAGCTTCCATGCTCTCTTCAGGCATCCTATTCTCCCCAGATCTCCACATGTTCAGCAACCCAGAAGCTCTCTGAACCCTGAACCCTGTTTTTTTATGGAGGCCTCATTACCCAGAAATGATGAACTAAATGAGTAACATCAGTGATTGGACTCCAGCTCCAACTCCTCTCCCTTTCCCCAGAGGTTGGAGATCTGAGGACTGAAAATTCCAACCCCCTAATCACATGGTTGATATTTCTCCTGGCAATCTTGATTCCAGCTTGTGCTTCATCCAGCCTGGCATTTCACATGATGTACTCTGCATATAAGTTAAATTAGCAGGGTGACAATATACAGCCTTGATGTACTCCTTTCCTGACTTGGAACAAGTCTGTTGTTCCATGTGTGGTTCTAACTGTTGCTTCTTGACCTGCATACAGATTTCTCAGGAGGCAATTGCCGGGTGAAATATCAATAACCTTAGATATGCAGATGACATCATCCTTATGGCAGAAAATGAAAAGGAGCTAAAGAGCCTCTTGATGCAAGTTAAAGAGGGGAGTGAAAAAGCTGGCTTAAAAATCAACATTTTAAAAACGAAGATCATGGCATTCAGTCCCATCACTTCATGGCAAATAGTTGAGGAAACAATGGATACAGTGACAGACTTTATTTTCTTGGGCTCCAAAATCATTGCAGATGGTGACTGCAGTCATGAAATTAAAAGATGCTTGCTCCTTGAAAGAAAAGCTATAACCAACCTAGACAGCATATTAAAGAGCAGAGACATTATTTTGCTGACAAAGGTCCATATAGTCTAAGCTATGGTGTCTCCAGTAGTCATGTGTGGAGGTGAGAGTTGGACTTGAGAGTCCTTTGGCCTGCAAGGAGATCAAACCAGTCAAACCTAAGGGAAATCAGTCCTGAATATTCAAAGGCAATCAGTCCTTTGAATCAGTCCATTCAAGGGACTCTCAAGAGTCCTCTCCAACACCACAGTTCAAAAGCATCAATTCTTTTGTGCTTAAGTGAGTTCCAAAAGTCATCCCATTAACATACAGAAAGACACCTTCATTGCTCTCTTTATTCAGGAAATTTCAAGGGTCGTAGGAACTCTGTGTCAGAAACAGAGATAAAGATCAACTGTATGTTTCTTGTTATACATCATAATATCACAGATACTGTGATTGACAGCTCTACCAGGACCCCATGGAACAGGGGAAGGAAGAATCCCCTAAGGAAGACATGCTGACAGATCCAAATAACTGACATCATAGCCCCTGTGGAGGGCTACAATTGATAGTGGAGATGGGAAGACTGAGGGGTGCGGAATGGATTGAGTAGTAGGAGAGGGTAAAGATAGGCAGAGAGGGTTTGTTTTTCTAAATAAGACCAGACTGAACTAGACTGTGATAAAAGAATTTCTTGTTGGGGTGGCAGTGGGGGATGAAAATATGAAACTCACATTAGCCTCATATGGTTGATACTACATCTGAGCATGAAATAGTTAAAAATCTCCCACTTTCCCATAGAGGGATTTTTGAAGGTTGAATATGGATTAAAAGCTGGTAATGAAAATGTTGTAATTTTCTCAGGTAAATTGTGAAGTTGAATGCAATTAGAAAAACATCCCCCAAAATAGCATTGGTTTTGTTGGCATGGGACCAAGGCCTGAACAGCTTAGATTAGTATAAAGAAGATTCAAATATATGTCTTTCACATATGCTTAAGAAACTGAGCTGAAGGAAGAGAAAAAAGCAGTACATGCCATCTGTTTAGGAGGTATGAAAGCTCCAGAGAGAGTTTGGAAAGAAAGGGAAGCTTCAGTCTTCTAAGACCAGGAGGCAGTGAGAAAGGCAGAGACACAAAGAAATAGAAACAAGGTCAGGACCAAGGGCAGATACAGAGCCTGAGGCCCATAAAGTCAGCAGGAGCACTGTGCCTTCTGCTGTGCATCACGCCAAATTCTTCCCATCAAAATAATCCATGAACATCTCTAAGAAATCTTGCAATGCGTCTCAGTAGTAATGAGCTATTACATTAGTGATAAGATCACCCATAGGATTCACTGCCCTATGTCCAATGCTGGCCTGTTAGGAATGAAGGGAGAGGTTTTGATGACCTTGGGCCAAAGGACCAATGAAGCCAACTGTGTAGCAGAAACACTTGTGGCTCAGTCTTCATTCTCCCCTGTGAAATCCATGAACAAGCAAAACATTCAAGGACCACCTACGGATGAGCAGTCCAAATATTATTTTTACCTGAATAGGTGCTCAATTTCTTAGTGCAGAGTTCTCTTGCAAAAACAAGATTGGAGCAAAGTAAAAGCCAATAGTAAAGGCTAGATGAGCCTTGCCCTCTCCATCACACACTAAAATCTTCTCGCTCTCTATCCTGCCATCAGTTCAGTTCAGTTGCTCAGTCATGTCCAACTCTTTGTGACTCCATGGACTGCAGCACACCAGGCCTTCTTGTCCATCACCAACTCCCAGAGTTCACTCAAACTCACGTCTATCGTGTTGGTGATGCCATCCAACCATCTCATCCTCTGTCGTCCCCTTCTCCTCCCACCTTCAATCTTTCCCAGCATCAAGGTCTTTTTCAATGAGTCAGTTCTGCACGTCAGGTAGCCAAAGTATTGGAGTTTCAGCTTCAACCTCAGTCCTTCCAATGAATATTCAGGACTGATTTCCTTTAGGATGGACTGGTTGGATCTCCTTGCAGCCCAAGGGACTCGCAAGAGTCTTCTCCAACACCACAATTCAAAAGCATCAATTCTTCAGCACTTAGCTTTCTTTATAGTCCAACTCTCACATCCATACATGACTACTGGAAAAACCATAGCTTTGACTAGATAGACCTTTGTCAGCAAGGTAATGTCTCTGCTTTTTAATATGCTGTCTAGGTTGGTCATAACTTTTCTTTCAAGGAGTAAGCGTCTTTTAATTTTATGGCTGCAGTCACCATCTGCAGTGATTTTGGAGCCCAAGAAAATAAAGTCTGGCACTGTTTCCATTGTTTCCCCATTTATTTACCATGAAATGATGGGGCTGGACACCATGATCTTAGTTTTCTAAATGTTGAGCTTTAAGCCAACTTTCTCACTCTCCTCTTTGACTTTCATCAAGAGGCTCTTTAGTTCTTCTCCACTTTCTGCCATAAGGGTGGTGTCATCTGCATATCTGAGGTTATTGATATTTCTCCCAGCAATCTTGATTCCAGCTTGTGCTTCTTCCAGCCTAGCGTTTCTCATAATGTACTCTGCATATAAGTCAAATAAGCAGGGTGACAATATACAGCCTTGATGTACTCCTTTCCAGATTTGGAACCAGTCTGTTGTTCCATGTCCAGTTCTAACTGTTGCTTCTAGACCTGCATACAGATTTCTCAGGAGGCAGATCAGGTGGTCTGGTATTCCCATCTCTTGAAGAATTTTGGACAGTTTGTTGTGATCCACACAGTCAAAGGCTTTAGCATAGTTAATAAAGCAGAAGTAGATGTTTTTCTAGAAATTGTTTGCCCTGCCATACTGGGCCAGAAATGGAAGCAATAAAATGTATGCTTGGCTATGCATCTGAGGAAGAGAAAGCAAGATGGCCTGACCCCCAAGAGGAGGCTCTGACTTAGCTCACCCATTCCCACTGCATGAAATAGAAAATAAAACTGCACGGAGGTTCAGAATCCTGCTCTTGTGAAGTGCGGACCAATTAATTTTCTGGAATATGTTCAATCTAGTGAATATGTCTTCTCTGGGAGAAAGCAAAGGCCAGGAGAGAAGGGGAGAGATGGAACATCCTTTCTTACATCCTTTCAATACTTGCTCCCCAAAATGTGGGCCACAGACCATCAGTATCATCTTCCCCAGGTGGTTTGTTAGAAATACACTCTTGGGTCCTACTCTAAACAGTAGAATCAGGGAATTTCTTTTTAAAAAGATCTCCTGTGGAGTCACACGCATGTTAAAGTTTGAGAAGCACTGAGTTTGTGGATCCTAAATCCATGCCCAAATTGTCTGTCATTTGGATCTTCACTCACTTTCTAAGACAGTGCTCTGTGTATGCTGCTGCTGCTAAGTCGCTTCAGTCGTGTCCGACTCTGTGCGACCCCACAGACGGCAGCCCACCAGGCTCCTCTGTCCCTGGGATTCTCCAGGCAAGAACACTGGAGTGGGTTGCCATTTCCTTCTCCAATGCATGAAAGAGAAAAGTGAAAGTGAAGTCGTCAGTTGTGTCCGACTCTCGGCGACCCCATGGACTGGAGCCTACCAGGCCCCTCCATCCATGGGATTTTCCAGGCAAGAGTACTGGAGTGGGGTGTCATTGCCTTATCTCAATAGTTAAGGAAAAGGGTGTTTGGGAAATTCTCTTTGGCACCTATTTAATTCCATTTGAAGGGAGGAGGCCATTTCTGAGAAACCAGCACACACGTATCAGGGAGTAGTTTAGACAGAGACAGAAGCATACTAAATACAAGCAAACAAAACAGTAGACATACACACACAGCTCTGCAGAGTGGGACAGATGGGCATAGTAGATTTCCTCTCACACCGTCCCCCCACCCATAATAGTCCCTCCCTTCCTCACTCATGCTCTCCTTCATCCAATCTAGTCTGAAGCTCTTTATGTTGAGCTGTTTCCTACACAGAATAGTTATCATGTGTATTCCGTGTCTCTTGCAGCTCCGTCTCAAATCCGACATTGAAGGATGAGATGTGGGACCATTAAGCCAGGACACAGTGAAAACAGACAACAATTGGGCACATACTTCTCACATTTAAATATTGTGACTATCATGATCAAATTCACACCTTATTACTGACAGTAACCAAACCCCAGGCCTGGATCTCCATCTAATATTTGCCTTCGGTAGCTCTTCCTACCTAAGTAGGAAGTTTAAAATGTATATAGCACATGGGGCTTATTCAATATCCTGTGATAAACCATCATGGAAAAGAATACCAAAAAAAGAATGCATATATGTGTATAGTCACTCTGCTATACAGTAGAGATTGGCATGACATTGTAAATCAATTGTACTTCAATTTAAAAGGGGCTTCCCTGGTAGTAAAGAATATGCCTACGATGCAGGAGACCCAGGTTCAATCCCTCGGTTGGAAAGATCTGGAAAACAGAATAGCAACCCCCTCCAGTATTCTTGCCTGGAGTATCCCATGGACAGAGGAGCCTGGCATGCTACAGTCCATGGGGTCGCAAAGAGCTGGACATGACTGAGTGACTGACACTTTCACTTTTTCAATTTAAAAAAACAACTCAGAGTACACAACTTCCAGTTTCTTCTCTTTGCTTTACCTGACACAATACTGTACAGTGAAAAGGGCCAGGGGTCAGCAAATATGGGCTGAGTCTGCCATAACATTTATTATGAAATCTAATCATGATGGAATTTAATGAGTCATAATTAAAGTTATAATCTGTTGAGTACTTACAATGTACTTCACCACAATCCTATGAAGTAAACAGAATCCCTATTTAATGACTAAGGATATTTGAAGTTTTCAGAAGTTGAATAACTTGCCCAGGAAGCAGCAAAGATAGAATTCCAACCTATACCTGTCTAAGTCCAAATCTTAATCACTAAACTAGTATGATCTCTCACTGATCAGAAAGTACTACAAACTCACTGTGTGAGTAGACAATCATTTTCCTTCTCTGGGACTGTGCTGCTACTGCTGCTAAGTCGCTTCAGTCGTGTCTGACTCTGTGCGACCCCATAGAAGGAAGCCCACCAGGCTCCCCCATCCCTGGGATTCTCCAGGCAAGAACAGTGGAGTGGGTTGCCATTTCCTTCCCCAATGCATGAAAGTGAAAAATGAAAGTGAAGTCGCTCAGTCGTGTCCGACTCTTAGCGACCCCATGGACTGGAGCCTACCAGGATCCTCCGTCCATGGGATTTTCCAGGCAAAAGTACTGGGGTGGGGTGCCATCTGGGACTGTGAGGAGGATTAAATAAGATTAAAGATGTTCAAGCACTTAGAAAAGTAAGGTGCTATAACATATAAGGTATAATTTAGTACATTAAGGCTGTGTCCAGATAAAAACCCTCAGTACTATATAAATGGCAACTAACATGTGAAAAATGTTCACCCTTGAAACTGGTGATATCCCAGTTCATTCAATACACAGGTCTTATGTATCAAATTAGAAAACATTTTTTAAAGTTTAATCCTTCATGTTGGCAAGGATGTTGGGAAACTAGCATGTTGCTGGTGAGAGGTCAAGTACTACAATCTTTCTAAAAGCAAATTGAAAGTATGTTTCAAGACATTTTTAGATATTAACATAATTTCTTGTGAAGAAATACAAATTAGGACAAAAACTAAGTATGAATAAAGTTAGTTAAGAGCATAGATACTAAAGCCAGATTGCTTGGATTTAAATGCCAGCTCGACTTCTTTTTAAAAAATATTTATTTATTTGTCTATGCTGGGTCTTAGTTGCAGCATGGGGGATCTAGTTCCCTTACCAGGGACCCAACCCCAGCCTCTCACTTTGGAAGCGAGGAGTCTTAGCCACCGGACCACCAGTGAAGTCCCCCAGTTCTATTGATCAGCAATGTGACCTTGGGCAAGTCTCTGTGACCTGGTGTCTAAAATTGGGATAATAACAACACCTGTTTCACTGGATTATTATAAGTGGTATCCGTTATTTCTATTATCTCAGTGTTCTTTATGATAGCAAACACTTGGAATCAATCTATCTGACCACAGAAAAATGATTAAATACACTATGCTACACACACAAAAGGAATATTATGAAACCATTAAAAACAAGACTTTAAAAAGCTATTTAATTACATATAACATAAAGTAAAAAGAACAGGAAACTGTATATATTATCCCATACCACTCTTGCTTGTTAAAAGAGCACTTTGTACAAATACAGATGCTTAGAAAAAAGAGAGGAATTATATCGAAATATTAACAAAGAATATACCTGGGTGACAGTATAGAGTGGGGGGGTTTCTTTGTACATTTCTGTACTTTGAAAATCCTCCAGAGCAGGGTTTTTCATATGAATCATCAGGTGATCTTGAGAATAGATCTGGGTCAGCAGATCTGGGATTTTGCAGATTCTTCATCTCTAACAGGCTCCAAAGTGATGCGGATGCTACTGACCCAAGGCCTCCACTTTGAGTAGTTAGGTTTTGGAGCCGGAGTCTTCAAACTTGACTGTGCATCTGAATCAAGGTGGCAGTGGGGGTCAAAATACAGATTGCCAGATCCCATGCGTAGAGTTTCTGATTTTAGGAGGCCTGGAGTGGGACCCTGAAAATCCATCTCTATTTTCCAGGTGGCACTGATGCTGCAGGTCTGGAAACCGTGCTTCAAAAACCAATGATGTAAAATACATACATCTTTTTCTTAGCATCATAAAGGAGGCAGGAGCACTAAAAAAACAGGCCACCCTTCTCCTCTGTTTACAAAATCATATGCAACCCCTTCAAATGCTTCCATAATCTAACCCAATCATTTTTAGTTACTTCTGTTTAGACCATTAAACCACTAATGCTGTAAACATCCCTAAGATCCTGAACATCAGAACCTCTGCTGTTTCCTCACTCTGGTTGAGATGACATTTTCTTATATTTCCTCAGGATCATATCTTACCCATCCTTCAAGGCCTCAAATGTTTCCTGCACAAAGCTTCCCTTCCTTGGGTCTCCATAGGACTTTCTTCTCCTTCTGGAGACATTTACCAATTTCTACCTGGCAGAGTGAGTATATGGGTGGGTGGTTTATCTCCTCCAGTAGACTGGGAGTTAGAGAGCAGGATAGTCCCTTCCTGGACTATGTTTGCCCCTTGACCTCAGCACATCCCCAGCAGACAGCCAGGGCAGTCTGAAAGAATGAATGAAGTAAGGGATGGAACCTTCCGAGGCGGGGCAGAACTGTCCTGTAAGTGGAGACTAGGACACATGCCCAGCCTTGATGACCAACAGCAACAGGTGTTTTCCATCTCTGATGTCTGTGATTCATTCTGCACAGCTGCCTGCACACCCAGGCGTCAGGACACGGAGGCTCTCAGAATATACAACGCCCTGCAGGGTGAGTGCCCACTGTGTTCTGGGCATCTGGGCAGCCATACACGGGGACACATTTCAGTGACAACCTGCACCCACAAAAAAAGAGGCTTTGCAACCTTAAAATTATTAACCCCAAAATGTTAACACAGCTCCTGGTTCTTACTGCAAAGAACCAGGAGCTGCAGCTTGTGCCTATGTCCCTTGCTTCCCGCCACACCTGTCCTTTTAGTTTTTAAGAATTCTATTGAGGGTAAGTCTGCATGTGCTTCACAGCCCGGGGTCCCCCATCCCTACAAACACACACACACACTGATAGTACATCCCTACACACACACACACACTCACAATATATCCCCCCACACACTCACAGTACATCCCTACACACACTCACAAAACATCCCTACTCATGCACACACACACTCAATACATTCCTACACACGACACACACACTCATAATACATCTCTACACACACTCATAATACATCCCTACACACACACACAGACAATACATCCCTACACACACACACTCACAATATATCCCACACACACACTCACAATACATCCCTACACACACAGACACTCACAATACATCCCTACATACGTGCACACACTCATAATACATCTCTTCACACACGATACATCCCTACACACATACACACACACAGACAATACATCCCTACACACACACACACACAGACAATACATCCCTCACACACACACACTCACAATACATCCCTACACACACAGACACTCACAATATATCCCCCCCACATTCACAGTACATCCCTACATACACACAGACAATACATCCCCACACACACACATACACACTGACAATACATCCCTACACACACACAATACATCCCTACACACACAAACACTCACAATATATCCCCCACACACACTCACAATATATCCCTACACACACACACACTCACAATACATCCCTACACACGTGCACACACACTCATAATACATCTCTACACACACTCATAATACATCTCTACACACACGATACATCCCTACACACATACACACACACACTGACAATACATCCCTACACACACACACTGACAATACATCCCTACACACACAGACACTCACAATATATCCCCCCACACTCAACAGTACATCCCTAACACACACACACACAGACAATACATCCCTACACACACACACACAGACAATACATCCCTACACACACACACAGACAATACATCCCTACACACACACACACACACTGACAATACATCCCTACACACACACACTCACAATATATCCCCCCACACTCACAGTACATCCCTACACACACACACACACACACACACAATACATCCCCACACACACACACACACACACTAACAATAGATCCCTACACATGCACACACATTCATAATACATCTCTACACACACTCATGATACATCCCTACACACACACACAGACAATACAACCACACACACACACACTCACAATATATCCCCCCCACACACTCACAGTACATCCCTACACACACACTCACAATACATCCCTACACATGCACACACACACTCATGATACATCCCTACACACACATACACACACACACTGACAATACATCCCCCCATACACACACACTCACAATACATCTCTACACATGCACACACATTCACAATACATTCCTATACATGCACACACACTCATAATACATCTCTACACACACTCATGAAACATCCCTACACACATACACACACACTCACAATATATCCCTACACACGTACACACTCAAAATACATCCCCACACATACACACTGACAATACACCCTTACACACGCACACACACACTGACAATACATCCCTACACACTGACACACACAATATATCCCACACACACTCACAGTACATCCCTACACATGCACACACACACTCACAATACATCCCTACACACACACATTCACTCACAATACACCCCTACACACACATTCACTCACAATACATCCCTACACACACACACACACCCCCTCCCCCATGCGTCTCTTTCAGACTAGGCGCGCCTCCGAGGGCTGGATTGAATGGGAAAGAAAGGGCTCGTCTTTGTCACTAATCCTCCCCTCCTTCAGGCGAGCCAAGCTTCTTCCGGGTCAGCGACAATCCCCGCCAAGCCCCTCGGGCCCCAGACCCCCGGCAGCGCTAGCCCCGGAGCGCGCCGGGGCCAGGACGCCGCCGACCGCAGGTTGCGGGAGGGGAGGAGGGCGAGGCGGAGGGCGGGCGGCGCGGGAGTGGGGGAGGGAGGGCGGAGGGAAGGAGGGGAAGGCAATCCGAGGAGGAGGAGGAGAGAGCAGCCTCCCGCAGCTGGCGAGGAGAATGGGAGTGCGGGACGACGGACCGCCGCGGGGTGTCACGGCCGCGGCCGAGCTCTCCAGGCGCGGGGCCGGCGCCCGCCGCGTTTAAACCCGGGAGGGCGCGGCGGCGCCGGGCGGCGGCCGAATGGAGAGGAAGGGCTCGGCGGCCGGAGCCAAGGGGAACCCGAGTCCGCCCGCGGCCGGCGAGGCGCAGCGGCCACAGCCGCCGCTGTGCGTCCCGGGCGGCGGCGGCGGCGGCGGAGGGACCCCGGCGCGGGGCCAGGCTGGAGCGGCGGCCGAGCCCGCCGAGTTCATCCGGCGCGCGCACGAGTTCAAGAGCCAAGGGGCGCAGTGCTACAAGGATAAGAAATTCCGCGAAGCCATCGGCAAATACCACCGGGCGTTGCTGGAGCTGAAGGGGCTGCTGCCGGCCGCCGGGGAACGGGAACGGGAACGGGACTCGCGCGGGGCCTCCCCGGCCGGGGCCCCCAACCCCGGTCGCCTCTCGGAGGAGCAGAGCAAGACGGTGGAAGCCATCGAGATCGACTGCTACAACAGCCTGGCAGGTGAGCTGCACCGCGCCGCGCCGCGCCGCGCTCCCGGCCCCCTCCCTCCTCTGCCCTCCCCGGCTCCAGCCCGGAGCTGGTCCCTATTCTCTGGCCCCGGTCCTCCGGTCACCGCGCCGCGCCCCGCACTGCCTCGCGGGGACCGTGCCGCTCCGGGAAGGAGAACCCAGGAGGGGGTGGGGGACGCTTTGGAACAAGTGTGACTTTTAGGATTAAACCTTTTGAAACTCGTGGTCAACCCGCATTCCTCCCCCGCATCCTCGTAAATCTCGCCTATAAATAGCTGGACGGACAGATGGGGACCCAACCGGCCTGGCGGCGACTGCTGCTACTACTGCTCACCAGTGGACCCGGGTCCAAATGCGGGAAGCGGCACCCGGGGTGGGCCACCCGCACCCACCGCATGCCCCGTGGCTGCTGGCCTCGGGGATCGTTGGCACCAGAGCTGGCTCTCACCTTCCCCCCAGCTGACCGCATCTCTGAGTCAAGTCCTTGCCCGAGTCCTTTTGGCCCCAGTGGCAAAGGGGAGTTTGCTACGATGCTTTCTTTCAGCATCTCAAGCAAAATGGATTCCAAAATGCACTTTCTTCTCTCCGAGCTCTGCTGGGGCCTCGGTTGCCAGGTGAAGAGAGCAATCTCAAAGGAAAACTAGTTCAAGGTTGGGCTTGAGCTGTGCTACATTCTCGCCCCCTACTCCGTGTAGCACTGGGTCTCACACCAGCTGGCTGCTAGGCTTTGAGGAAAAGGGAGTCCTTTTATTGGGATAAGAAATTCCCAAGTACACTTTGGAGATTAAGGTCAAAGTCGGGCATTTTTAAAAATTAACTTTGGCACAGGAAATTTTGAAGTCTCTAAAAACAGAGGAGTCTGGGTCATTCCAGGGCCTTCCTGAGAGGTGGACGAGGTTGGCAGAGGCCTTATGTTTGAAAAGCAGTCTTTGGTCTTCTCCCACCCATCTGGTGGGATTTGGGAATGACCCACCTCCTCTGATCAAATTAAAGGCCATCACTCCTGGTCCCTAACCCTTGAAGTTGCCCAAACTCTTTAGCTCTGGACAGTTGGCGCAGAGTTAGGTGAGGAGAATGGGTGTGGCTGGGGATGGATTTGTCTGGAGGCCAGACAGTTGGGGGATGAAAAATATATGTGGATAATTGTGCTCTATTTCTAAGTGCCAGTCCGCTCTGTTCCCTTGGATGTCTCTAGTGCCTGACTGCCTCTGCTTCCATAAGGCCATATCCAGGGTCATCTTTAATCAGGCAGAGCCAGACACTTTGTAATTCGTTAAGTAGTTTACACACGTAAAGGATTAATAATAGTAGTAGTAGCGATGGGGGGGATGGTGCTGCTGATAGCAGTCCTACTGGTAACGCAGCAGGTAAAGTAGTAGTAATATGGCACAGATGTATTTCAGTCCGTCACAAGGCACATTGTGATTCCCTTCCTTTGCCGCAAGTCTCTGGCATATTCACTACTGCCTGATGAATGTAAAGGGCAGAGTGGCCATGGGTGGAGAAATCACTAATGCAGTGATTTCAGACTGGCAGTAGAGTCTTCTATTTAGTATTTTCCATGGACATTCTAGGGTTGCCCCTCACCCCATGCTACTGGCTGCCAGCCTTTGGCTAGCACAGCCTACCTTCTACCCCCGAAGTGGTTACATTTCCATGGTGAAACTGAAGCTGTGTCTTCCTTGTCAGGCCAGCCCAGTGGGCGGGGCTAAGATCTGGACAGTTCCTCCAGTTCCACGCCCACCCCCCCACGCGCTCTGGAAAACTTTAGTGGTGAGAGAATGGAAAGTAGCAACGGCAGATTTCCCCTTCTGCTGCTTGTTCCAGTGCTCACCACTTATTAATATTCATAATCTATGGATTGCAAAAGTAATGCATGCCTATTAAATGTATTTTCTTTTAGAAAATGCAAAATTACCTATGGTCACGGCAACCTAAAGAAATCTATTGTGATATATTTCCTTCCTCTATCTTTTTCTTTCCTTAAATGTAAACTGTTTACAAAGTGAAGGACCTCCTGCGTCCTGTTTTTATGCCCAGTCGCCATTATATCTATCAGAGCATTTTTTCCATTTCACGAAAATCTTTTTATGAAGATTATTTTCAAGGACAACCTAAAAATTTTAAATACGTGTTTACAATGATCCTTTGATGGAAAGAGGAAGAAATATGGTCCCTATTATTGTTGTTAAGACCAGAGCAATGCAGTGTGGCCTGTAAGATAATCTTTCCCCCTGTGCCTGATTGAAGGGAAGAGATAGCAACTGAAGTTTGTTCTGGCAAAAAGGCAACTGGCCCTTCCATCCGGGCTGCAGTGCTGGCTGAGCAACCCAGTGGGCTCCAGGTAGGAACAGTCTGAAGATGCTGGTCCTCTCAAGAATCTGTCCTTCCACACAGCTGTGCATAGCGGAAGAGCTTTGGGCTTTAGAAGCAACATGGACTAGCTCAGAAATATCTGGAGGATTAGGCCATGTTGCTAAGGGCATCTCAGCACCAAACAAAAACTGTTGTGAGGCTTCTCGAGGAAATCTAGGTTCAGGTGGTCCTTGCACTCTGCATGGAAGGCCCAAGAGAACAGCAAGTGGGCAGTTAGAATCTGTTAAGAGATATTCACCTAAAAATCCATTTAGATGACTTGAAGTGACCATTTGAAGGGTATGCAGGCAATTTGCAAGGTGCCTATGGTTGTGGTCTGTTCTGGCTTAGAGTTTCCTTCTGATTAGTAGGGATCTGGCCAGTGGTGCAAGACTTCTCAATTTGATTGTGCATGTCTTATTCTCTAAGAAATTCAAGGGAGGAGATAGGAAGCATCTTCTTCCTTCAGAATTTCTAATGATTTTGATACAATGATTAGAAAAGATATTCTGACTTGCCAGGGGAGATGTAGACATGTAATTCTTACCAAGGCTACAAAAGAGGCATATACTGGCCAACTGATTGACTCCCATTGACCTCAAACAAGACACAGGGCTCCCGTGGGGCCTTGGAATGGTCTGTGCAAAACCTCTTGAAGGACAGAGCCTTTTGCTTTACATCTGTTCCTGTGGGATTGTGAGGGCCCCAGCTGGGATGTGATCAAAAGGTTGTAATGCATGACTTTGTGGGTATTTTCAAATGATGTTCAAGACTCAGATGCCCACAGTGGAGATGAGTGCTGACAGGCCATGGCATTGAATCTGAAGGTTAGATGAGAGTCAGCTTAGGCCCCTATTCCTGGCACACCCTGTGACTTTGTATAAGTCCCCACCACATTATTTTATGTCCATCTTCCTGTCCATTTAGAGCTATGTTTGGGAGGGGTTTTATTTGTTTTACCAAAGGGGCGGGTAATTTCTATTGAATTAAAAGTCCCAGGAGAGGGGAATGACATGGCCTAAATAAGTCACACCTGGAAAAGGCCTGGATGAGAGTCAGTTTTATCAGTATTTATCTTCAAGCCATAGAACCGGAGCCAGCTCATAATTTGTGGGGCCCAATGGAAAATGAAAATGTGGGGCTCCTTCTTCAAAAAGCAGGAGAAAATTGTCCTTAAAGGTCTTAAAAGATGAAGTTTTTCCCCTTTCATGATCTCTCTCTCTCGACATGGTGTTTTTATCTGCTATTTAATGTCATTATGAGCAAATTATAATTTTAAGGATTGGCATGAATTAACCATTCATCTTTATAGTGTGCAGTGCCAGTTGTAAGTGGAAACACAAGAGCACTTAACTGGTATGTGAAATCACATAAGTTCCACAATTCACATTTTGCAGTTGGTACATGCATATGTAGTTTATTCCTACTGGAACTGTGGAAATGCTGACAAAATGAACTCAACTGCTTTTATTTCACTTTTTATATGCATACTTTTTTTTGGGCACTCTTTACCAATCTTGCCTTTCTGATGAGTAAGGAAAGGAAAGGGAGCTATTCCTTACTCCCACCCAAATCTTTCCTTCTCTGTCATCATTTTCAGCCTAAGTGGTTGGCTAGCACAGGGAAGTAACTTAAGCAAGAAAGGACGTGCTGGGGGTTTGGGTTATTTGTGTTTCGTAGAGCACTGTTGCTTCCTTTCTGCATTTGAAGCAATTTCTGGGTTGAATGGAAAGCCTGGCCTCTTTGGGCTGTCAGTGCTTACCTAGTTATAGACCAAGCACCCTTACCTTATGTTTGCTGAACTCCCCTTCATCGTGGGACCACTGTATGCTTATGGGGCACTGTGAATGCTAAGTACTACATGGGGTTGCAAAGAGTGTTTGTGCCTCTCTTCTGATCATGTTCATGCTCCATTATCCCATTGGGCTTCACTTACAAAAGAAAGAAAGAAAGTGAAGGTGCTCAGTCTTTGCAACCCCATGGACTGTAGCCCACCAGGCTTCTCCATCCATGGGATTTTCCAGGCAAGAGTACTGGTGTGAATTGCCATTTCTTTCTCCGGGGGATCTTCCCGAACTGGAGATCAAACCCAGGTCTCCAGCATTGCAGGCAGACACTTTACCCTCTGAGACACCAGGGAAGCCTTCCAAAACATAGTTTCAAAGATAAAATAAGAATTTCAAGAAGTCAACAGCAGAGTATTAAATCAAATACAAGGACCTTCTGAACAGGGGTCCTGTGTGACTGTGCCCTTGAAGCCACCCCACAATGGGACACCAGTAGATGACTGAGTGCATGCATCTAAGGTGGACAAAATTAGACACAGACTCTGAGGCAGATTCTAAGACAAAAGGTACCTGACAGAAATCGGTGTGGGAGCCAAAGGACTGAGCATGAAGATGGATAAATTACGAATGCAAGAATCAGTTGTTAAAAGAAGAGGTCAAGAGCTAGAGACAAGCAGTAACCCGGTAACCAGAAGATGAGTTGTTGGGATAAGAACTGGCAAAGGAAGGAGAAAGAAGAGAGAGGTTTCATGTTAAGATGCTCAGCCAAGATCTTGCCATCTGGATGGGAGAGCTTGACCTGCCAAGCCATTGTTGACCCGAGGCTGGTCCTCGGGCAGCCCCTTGACCAATAAATCTTAAGCCTGTAAACATGGCTTTGAAGATCATCTTCCAAGAAAGAATATGAGAATTTAAACTTGTAGAACGCTTTCAAGAAAAGAATATGCCAAATGTAGACTTCAGGCTGAGTTTCTCAAGTTTCTGAAGTTCCTTAGTTTACCTACGAAAGTAGTGAGTTGGATGGCTCATAGCCAGCAACTCTCTAGGACATCTTTAAGTAAGAGTCCCTACAGCCAAAATGCAGGGGAGTGCCCATCCAAGTCACAGGGACTTGCTGCAGGGCGGACAGGAAGGCCAAGATGTGGAGCAGACAGAAACTGTTCCCAGAGCTTCACAGGTTGGGAGTGACCCGTGAGATGGAACATTCTCTCCTGCTAGCTGTTTTCTTTCATCACCAGATTGTACCTCCTGCATACAATTAGGATGAAAACCCAGTGTTTCACCCAACCAACCAGCAATTCCAGATATTTGGCTTTGGGAAATCAGCTGTCCATGCTGGGATCAGATTGTCACTAAGACAATACTGCGGTCCATTCCCACTCACATAGCAACAGCCACGGCTCTAGCATGGACAATGTACCAGATATTAAAAAATCCAAAGCTAAGGGAATTCCCTGGCTGTCCAGTGGTTAGTATGTCGTGTTCTCACTGCCAGGGACCAACGTTCCATCCCTGGTTGGGAAAGTAAGATTCTGCAAGCCATGCAGTATGAGATGTGTGTGTCAGTGGGGAAGGTACTTTAAAAAAAAAAAAAAAAAGCCAAAGATAATACTACATATGATTAAAAGTGTTTATGGGCTTCCCATGTGATGCTAGTGTTAAAAAATACACCCACCAATGCAAGAGATGAAAGAGATTCGGGTTTGACCCCTGTGTTGGGAGGATCGCTGGAGGAGGGTGTGGCAACTCACTCCAGTATTCTTGCCTGGAGAATCCCATGGACAGAGAAGCTCTGGCAGACTACAGTCCATATGGTCACAGAGAGTAGGACATGACTGATGCCATGAGTCTTCCTCAGCAAGATAAAGCTCATTATCTTCCTTTTATGCATACATACACATTTTCATATCAGCAACAAAATGATGCCATGTCTGGTAGGACTCAAAACCAACAGTACCCAAATTTTATAATAAACTATACTGAAAAAGTATAATATATATATATATATATCTGAATCACTTTGTTGTATACCTGAAACTAACACAACGTTTGTACATCAACTATACTTCAATTAAAAAAAAAAAAGGAAGCAGAATGTGATGTGTAGTGCCAAGAGTTGACTTGAATCAGAAGAGTCCTGGGTTGAAATGTATCCAAGTGGACCTTCTCTTCTCGTTCAGCCAAAAGGAGTTTAAAACAGCACTCAAATTACAGACAACATTACACAGAGGAAGACTGTGGAGCAAAGGTTTCCCTTCCACAGTGTGTCTGTGTGTAAAAAATAAAAGTGCTAAGGAAGTGCTAACTAGCTAGCTTGAGTGTTATATAAAATCAGAATTATGATTTCGGGTCTGGATATGACCCTTACAGTGGTGTGTGAATTTCCTTGTCAGCATCATCACCTTGTCATCAATATGAGCTTAGACACTTCCAAAAATAGGGATACTCATCACTACCTAAAGTGACTTATTTAGCAACCACCACCACAAAACAACAGCTACAATGATAATAACAGTCACAACAATGGCAGTAAAGACTACCGTGATGGCCCCAGTTTCTGGCATCCAGTAGATTTTCCATGAGTGTGTTTGAAAGGAATGAAAATGCTTATCCCAGCATTTGTCTCATATTAGGAGACAAGGATCCAAGAAATTCAATCATTTCATTAATATTAATTGAGCAACTAATAGGTGCTAGACACTGGGCTTGAGAGCTGGGTACACAGACAAGGTCACTGAACTTACGTATATACCTATATAACTTTGTGAGACAGAAAATCCAAGCTCAGAACAGTTAAGTCCCTTGCCCATGGTCACATAGTTGTATATGGCAAACTGGAATGTCTCATCTGCCTGGTCTCTAATTTGAAAGCCTATAATTCTAAACACTCACCCCACACCCTCCATCTTTAGAAGTTTCTTTCTTAGGTACAAAAATTTGCCTCCTTGAAATTTCTATCAATCCATTCGTATTCTATCTACCTTTTAAAGCAACACAGAATACATCTCATCAGTGTAACAAGGAAAAGCCTTGACATTTTTAGGGCAACTCGCTTGCCCATCCTCCAGTTTTGTCTTCTGTAAGTTATTCCTTTTTTTATTTTAATGAAAAAAAAGTCACTACTTTTTTAAAATTATTACCGTGATGTGCCTTGTATGTTTAGGATTCCCATTTCATGACCATCCTGGGTGGTTAAGGGGAAAGTGTCCTGTACTCTGCTCCAGGTTCTGTGTCACTAGGAAGGAGACTTGAATTTATATGGAGAGAGAGGAATAAGAATCTGATGAGTCACAATTTCTAATGAACCATGTTGTGCCCCTCTATCCAGAGTGTGTGAATTCTAGTTAAGAGGTCTTGAGAAATTTAAGTGGATCTGTTAAGAGTAGGAATTCATTTCAGCCATTACTTTTTCAGTGATCAGTTTTGTGGACACAATAAGGGAAATGACCCACTGGAAGAGGAACATCTGGACTTGTCCAAATGCATTACTGCAGACCTGGTCAGTTTTAATGTCATGAGAGTAATGATCCCATCATTTAAAAATATGTTCTGGTTTAAGTGCTAAATGAGATTGGACACAGTATTATTCTGTGTGGCATGGAACATTTGCTCTCCTAAGATCCTCTAAAGTAGTATTTATTTTTAAGTTTGTGTTTTTGTGACTGACTGATAAGTTCTAACTTTGGGAGCCAACACCTCATGTCCCAAGAAACGAAAACAACCCCTCCCCCAAACCCAGCAGTAAGCAGTCCAGTTGACCCTGTGTCTAGTGGGACGGGAACTGAAGCAGACTCATGTGACAGCTGGTGGCACATTCATTACATACGTGAACTTAATCTGGTCACAAGACCTCTAGTCTTGAGTTTCCTCACTTGCTAAATGGGTATAATCATGCCAGCTTAACTCACAGGGTAAGGGTGAGAAGCAAGAAGATATGTATGAATGTACTTTATAAACTATCAAGTATTTAAGTATAAGTTAGCCATTGAAGTGAATGGAGGTGTTTAGGAGAAAGAAAAAAGAATAGAAAAAAAGAAGTGGGGGGCTTCCCTGGTGGCTCAGTGGTGGAGAGCCCGCCTGCTAACACGGGAGACATGGGTTCGACCCCTGGTCTGGGATGATCTCACGCGCCGTGGAGCAAGTGGGCCCATGCACCGCAGCTCTGGAGCCTGTGTTTGAGACCCTGGGAGCCACCATGAATGAGCCCATGTGCCACAACTACTGAAGCCCAAGTGTCCTAGAACCCATGCTCTGCACCAAGAGAAGCCTCCACCCTCCACCACAGTGAGAAACCTGTGCAGCACAAATGGAGAGTATCCCCTGCTCTCTGACTAGAGAAAAGCCCACGCAGGAATGAAGACCCCCGTACAGTCAAAAATAAATAAATAAAATTATTAAAAAAAAAAAAAAGAAGTGGGGGGAATACCATGGTGGTCCAGTGTCTTAAGACTCCATGCTCCCAATGCCAGGGGCTCCAGGCTTGATCCCTGGTCAGGGAACCGGATCCCACATACCACAGTGAAGACCTGGTGCAGCCAAGTAAATAATAGATAGAAATAAAAAAAAAAAGAAGAAGTGGAAACTGCCCAGTGAAGGAAATCCCCACTAATTCTAACAATTTTCAAAGGGATCCTTGAATAGTATCCCTCGTAGATACTAGGAAAAGTCTCTTGATGAATGGTTTCTACATTTAGAATCTATCCCATTTTGTTTCAAACACACACACTCAAACGATTCCCCAAATGCAGGTCATCCACAAAAAGAAAAGCACTTGCTAATAAAACAAAAGTGTTTCTGATGAGAAGAATGTGACGGCCGTTCTGTGCAGGCCAAGTTCCCCCACTTGTCTTCAGACGTCCCCATCGAGAACACAGCAGAAGTGTGACTTGATGGAGTGATACAATCAGCAAGTTCTGTCTCTCCCTGGTCAGCTGCCTGGAATCAAAGGATCTTTGATTCAAGTTTTCTGATGTCCGAGGATGTCTGGAGTCCAGAATCTCGGAGGTCCTTTCCCGCTCTGCAAAGAATAATTCTCCATTCTTTCTGAACTGGGTGGCCATTACCCAGAATGGGAGAGTTCTGTGTGGATCGACAGGAACCAGTCTCCAAAATCTATCATTATGTGAAAAGGCAGGGTTTCCCTGGTGGTCTAGTGGTTAAGAATCCATCTGCCAATGCAGGGGACACGGGTTTGATCCCTGGCCCGAGATGATTCCACATCCCACGGAGCGACTAAGCCCATGGACCACAACTACGGAGCCAGCGCCCTAGAGCCCACGAGCTGCAACTACTGAGCCCATACACAGAGCTACTGAGCCCACCTGCTGCAACTGTTGAAGCCTGCATGCTTAGGGCCTGTGCTCTGTCACCAGAGAAGCCACCGCAAAGAGAAGCCCGCGCACCACACCAGAGAGTAGCCCCACTCGCCACAACTAGTGAAAGCCTGTGTGCAGCAATGAAGACTCAGCTCAGCCAGAAACAAATAAATAAAAATCTTTTTTTGGAAAAAAGGCAGAATGCAGAACAGTGTTTAAAAAGTGTAAACTAGCATCAGCATATACACTAGTACAGTATTTGCTTTCAAGAAGATTATCTGAAATTATGCAAGTGAAGCTGTTTGTTTGAATACAGAACTGGACATTTTTCCTTTTCTTTTTGATGATTACAACTTCATTGTTTTTAGAGAAATTAAAGGTTTATAGACCTGGAGAAGGGAATGGCAACCCACTCCAGTATTCTTGCCTGGAGAATCCCATGGACACAGGAGCCTGACAGGCTGCAGTTCCATGGGGTTGCAAAGAGTCAGACATGACTGAGAGACTAACCCTAAAGATTTATAGCAAAACTGAGGGTAAGGCATGGAGATTTCTCGTATACTGCCTCCCATACATGCCTAGCCTGCCCTGGAGTGGCACGTTTGTTACAGATGGTGAGTCTGTATTGACCCAGCACAATCACCAAAAGTCCATGGTTTACTTCAAGGTTCTCTTTCCCGTTGTACATTCTGTGGATTTAGACAAATGTGTGATGACATGTCCTTGTCACTGTGGTACCATACAGAGTGCTTTCCCTGCCCTTAACATCCTCTGTGTGCTTCCTCTTCATCTCTTAACCCACCCCAATCCCTGGCAGCCACTGACCTTTTTACTGGCTCCATCGTTTGCTTTTTCCAGAATGTCCTATAGTTGGAAGCATACAGTGTGTAGCCTTTTCAGTCTAATTTCTTTCACTTAGTCATATGCATTTAAGGTTCCTCTGTGTTCCTTTTTTAACTTTTTCTTCTAAATCTTTCTATAGTGTATGACTTTTCTAAGTATATGCATTATTATTTTTATTTTTAACGAAAAACGATGACAGGATTATCTGTGTGGAAAGATTATACATAGTTTTGCTTCTTTTATTTTCCCCCTTAAAAAAAGCCCACTTTATTCACATAATTTTTAATGCTGTTCTGGATATTACCTGAGTCTTGTCTAATCATGTCAGAATGTGACACATAAGATGTCAAGCAAAATTATCCCAAGCCCCAAACTTTCTCTTATTATCCCATCTTATGACCTATCCTTTCTGCAGTGCCCATCACCCCAAAGCACACACAGGGCTAGGTCCTGGCAGCATGGTACCCCCACAGCAGGGGGATGGTAGCACCTGAGTGATGGTGTGAATCTGCTGGTGCGATAGGGAAGAAAGTTGAGTCAGAGCTTGTGATACAGACTGGTCCTGAGCAGTTGTGATGTGCCTCTGGTGTAGAGAAAGGGACCGTATCGGTGGTCCATGACCAAGATTCTTTTCGGCCCCTGAGTCTAGGAAATCCTGCCCCGTCAGTAGCTCAGACACAGCACCCGGAAGGAAGCTCACTGGCTCATCAGATCCTTATTGGATGCTTGCCATGGCTGTTAAATCTCAAACCCACTGTGTTCTCCTCAAAACATTGCACGGGGTTGTGGGAGTAGGGTTCTCATCTAGACTCTGCTGCTCACTTGCACTGTGATTTTGGAAAGGTCACATCACTCCGAGCCTCAGTTTCCTCATATGTAAACAGCAAGGTGTTGGGTCAGATGCCCTCCAAGTCCCCTTTCAGAAGTATTGAACCGTCTAGGATTTTGAAAACTGTCTAGTGTCCCCACCCCACCCCCACCCTCTTCTAGCCTCTCTGTCTTCTGGAAGCAAGCAGATTTAGAAAGGAAACAGGAAACAAGCTCCCTTTTGTTCTAGTTTACTGATACGTGCTGACAAATAGGCATGAAAGATCTCAACCAAGATTTCCAAGGTAACCTTGCAAATATGAGGGTAAACCAAAATAAAGGAACCCACAGTCTTGCAGAGTGAGAGTCAGACAGAGGGTCTCCAAGAGGAACAAGAGTGGGGTTGGAAGCCTCCATAAACTATTACCCGGGTGCTGGAATCTAAAGTGGTGGCACCAGATATTACCTATTGCTGCTAGATCTTCTCAGATTATTCCAAAATTCAGACTTTGATTCTTAGCAGGCCGTCATTCACCCTAGGAAATCTGGCAAAACTAGCTACATTAGACCAGTAAATTCTGATGGAGCCCGTAAAAGGCTTTTAAGAAATGAGCTGGCAGTGGCGGGGCCAAGCATTTCAGGGAACAGTTGCTAGCTAAGCTGTAGCATCTCAGAGAGTTGCTATCCTTGGCTTAAGACTGGAGAGCCCTGAGGAGTCTCGGCCAGGTCCTGAGCACATCTGGACCAGGATGTGATTCTGGGCCTATTGCTTGTGTGGAGTCAGAACTTAGCTTTCTCAAATGGACCCGAACCTCAGGTTGCAGATGCCACCTGGTCATTGGAACTTGTGTCTCTGACACCTCCAGGGAGAGAAAGGCTGTGTCCCTGTGTGTGCCAGTGAAAATGGGGTAGGGGGGTGAAGAGAGGAAGCAGAGAAGCACAGAGAAACAGGCAGGCACAGACTTAGACCCCAGAAAACCTAAGGGCAAGGAGGCCTAATAGAAAGGAACTTTACTTAGCATAAGAGGGTCTGGCTTTGACCCCTGACTTCCCATCTACTCCTCCATTAACCTTGGTACAGTCCCAATCTTGACAAGCTTCTGTTTCCACTATAGCATGGGAGCAGTAATATGCACCAGATTGGACTATGATGATTGAAATTAAAGGATACATGCATGCATGCCCACTACAGTGCTTAGCACGTAACTGATGCTTAATAGGTGATGGCTGTGTGTAAATCTAGCTTCCCTGGTGGCTCAGGCGGTAAAGCGTCTGCCTACAATGCGGGAAACCTGGGTTCAATCCCTGGGTTGGGAAGATCTCCTGGAGAAGGAAATGGCAACCCACTCCGGTATTCTTGCCTGGAAAATCCCGTGGACGAAGGAGCCTGGTAGGCTACAGCCCATAGGGTTGCAAAGAGTCTGACATGACTGAGCCAACTTCACTTTCTCTTTCATGTGTAAATCTAACTCCTACTCCAGTAAGTGCTGTGGCAGACAAGTGTGCAAGAGGGGAGGACAAAGGACTCAGCAAAGGAGACTGGGGGAATATGGGAAGCAAGAGCGCAAAAGAGGAATCAGGGCAAGTCTCAGCTCTTAAGTGTCTGCAGGGCAGAGGAGGTGAGCAAGATGTGAACTGACAGCCTTTGGTGTGGGTGTTTCCTACCTGGGCCCTCGAGGCTGGGTGAACAGTAATCCACCAGGCTTCCTCTGAAAGGCAGCTGATCTCCTGCAGGACCAAGGGCCATGGGACCCCTAAGGTTTGTGCCTGCTTCCATTTTCTCAGGGTATAAGTCAAGCCATTGACTTGTAACATTTAGAAACTGCTGGGTTCTAGGCAGACATGTGTCTGGCCTGAGATTGTGCGGGCGAATAAGCCTCAGATAGACGGTGTCTGTTCTCCACCCCTTTCCATCCTCCGCCCCAGGATGCTCTGACCCATTCTTTGAACTGAACTAGCAGAGGAAGAACCTCGGACTCTCTCACAAGTCAGACCAGTTCAGAGTCTGAGAGCAGAGAGCAAGGATGTTCCAGGAAGAGAAGATTCGTGCTGTGATCTGCTGGGTTCCCTGGGGAGCTTCGCAAGCAAGAAAGCAGGACTGACAGGCTGGGGAGAGGAGGCTGTGGAGGAAGTCGAGGCCCCTGGGAGAGGGAGAGGGTGCTAAGCCAGCAGCCTCGTGCCTGCTCTGCCTGTCCTCTGGGGCCCTGTGCTGGAGCCAGCTTACTGAGCTGCCTTCCACTGTCAGATGACGAAAGCCCCTGGGCTTGATCAGGGGTCCTGGGAGTAAAAGCCCTCGCGGGTGTTTCTTGGCATGCGTGCTAAGTTGCTTCAGCCACGTCTGACTCTTTGTGACCCATGAACTGTAGCCTGCCAGGCTCCTCTGTCCATGGGATTCTCCAGGCAAGAATACTGAAGTGGGTTGCCATGCCCTCCTCCAGGGGACCTTCCCGACCCAGGGATCAAACCCACGTCTGTTAAGTCTCCTGCATTGCAGGTGGGTTCTTTACCACTAGTGCCACCTGGGAAGCCCTGTTTCTTGGAGCCTCCCTTTAATCCCAGCTTACAGGCACTCCTCTGCCATGATGCCTCGGGTCCTCTTATGATCCTGGGTCTCTCCAGATGGGCACTTCTCGAACAGTCAGTGTTTTCTGCTCAGGAAACCCTTCAGCAACCTTCACTGTGTCTCTCCTCCCAGCGTCTCCCCCTGCTCTCTTTGAAGACATAATGGGAAGAGGTAATTTCTTAAAAAAAAATAAAATCACAGTTGATGAGGGTATTCTAAAAAAAGATCATCTCTCCCCTAAGAGGAACTCTGATGCCTGTTAATACAAATTCTTCCCCCTGATACACAACCACACATTTTTTTTTTTTTCCACAAGATTTGGGTTGTACTTGGTTGTGCAACGTTTGGGTTGCACAAATGTTAACAAGTTTTTTCACCAATGTTTTCCACTAAAAACATTTTTCAGTGTCATTATCTGTTTTTCTACAGCATGATTTTAATGTCCATGTCATGTTCTTATACCAGTGCCGCCATTATTTATTTAACCAGTCTCCTACGGATGGATCTATAAGTTATTTCCAAAACTTTGCTAATATGCACAATGCTGCCACAGAGAAGCCACAAAAGTGTTCTTTCTGCTACATGTATGCCTATTAACTAACTTATCCCCAAACATATCTGGTGCCATGGAAGAATGGTGGGAGAGATGATCAGAACAGGAGAGGTGTCTTTTAAAGTCTAGAAAGAGTACAGGATGGCATTTTGGCTTCTGAGATTCTTTTCCCCCATCCTGATTCAGAATTCCTGCCGATGGGCATGACATGGGTACTAGCCAGAGCTGACAAGATAAAGATAACCTCAGGTAATGGGTTTCTTCTGAATCTATCTGGGTATATACCCATCATCACATTCCAAATGGCCCAAGTGGTTCTTTCAGAGTCCACTTCTAACCTGACAGGGTGCGAATGAAGGCAAACAGTAATCCTGGCCTACCTTCTGCCTCCCGCTCACTCCTCTCTGTGTGTGTGCCACAGTGAAGTCATGTAAGAGGAAGGGGCTGGGGAGGGGATAACTCGTAGGAAAGGTGCCGTTGCACCCAAGTCCACTTCATGAACAGGAGCACGTGACAGGCAACAGAAGTCTGAACTGACCTCAGACTTTGACATTACAACTCTTGAGCAGATTCCAGTATCCATCACAGGGGTTCCCAACCTCCGCTAATGCCTGATGACTTGAGGTAGAGCTGATGTAATCATAATAGAAATAAAGTGCACAATAAATGTAATGCGTTTGAATCATCCCAAAACCATCCCCCTCAACCCCACCCCCACCCCTCCTCGAAGTCCAAGGAAAAATTGTCTTCTGTGAATCTGGTCCCTGCTGCTAAAAAGGTTGGGGACCTTAAAGGACTGTCAACATAAGCCTTTAGCTTATAAGATTTTAGAGTGGCTTTTCACCTTTGTTCTTCTGCTTACCATTTTGTAAGCCAAGTACTGGTCAACAAGGGTATAAAGAATATAAGGGTATAAGAATATAAACTCCCTGAAGATATCAATATCTTTTGAATATCTCCATTTCTTTATGAAGCCCTGGCACAGCCTGTGGTGAATGAGTTCTTATAAAATAAGTTTATGAAGAGTCTGTACCCAGGATTGTACAGTGATCGTGAGAGGCGTACAGCAGCCCTTGAACACTGGGGGCATCCATCTGAAGAATACAAAGGGCAGGGAAAAAAGGGCAACTTGGGAATGGTGAAAAGAAGAGACTTCCAAAAATAATGTTGCTAAAACAAAATTCAAGAAACACTTGGCAATGTGTATTTGAATCCAGGGCAAGCATGTGCTGCTGCTGCTAAGTCGCTTCAGTCGTGTCCGACTCTGTGCGACCCCATAGATGGCAGCCCACCAGGCTCCCCTGCCCCTGGGATTCTCCAGGCGAGAATACAGGAGTGGGTTGCCATGTCCTTCTCCAGTGCATGAAAGTGAAAAGTGAAAGTGAAGTCGCTCAGTCATGTCCAACTCTTAGCAACCCCATGGACTGCAGCCCACCAGGCTCCTCTGTCCATGGGATTTTCCAGGCAAGAGTACTGGAGTGGGGTGCTGTTGCCTTCTCCAAAGCATGTGCTAGAACTGGAAAAATACAAGGTCAGAAATAAATATGAATCGAATCCTAGAAGATTTATCCCATGAGATAAAGCCAAACGACTCGTGGTTGTGAGAGCAGCATCAGCAGTAGTGGGGGAACTCTCCCTAGGTGCCAGAGAGGGCAATTATGGTGAGAATGAAGATACTGCCCCATGAAGGGTCCTGGCTCCCTGAGTCAGCCAGCTTCCCATTATCATAGGTTCTTAGTGCCTTAGACTTGGAAAAGACCTTTGGGGATCTGTGAGTCTAGGTCTCTTTGCCCACCAGAGCCAATGTGGACTTGGGCTTAGACAATCCTGGCTCTTTTTCTAAAAATCAAATGGCCCTAGCAAATCACTTAGCTTTCAGCCTCAGCTCTTAGATGCAAGACACATAAGACCTGTTTTCCCAGAGTCACTGTCAAGGTCAGATGAGTGGTGAAACACTATACAAATGTTTGGTATTGCTACTTACTGAGAATACAATGTATGTAAACCAGTATGATTTAGTTTTTCTGTGTGGGGTTTTAAAGATGCTTTAAACCCCCAAAGATGCTACACATGCTTGTCTGGAAGGCAAAGAAGATATGTGTCAAAATAACTACAGTGATGGGCATGAGCTGAGTCTCTGGCTGTAAAAAATTATTTCATTCTTTGGAAAATGAAAGGTTCCACTTGTTGATCATACCTGTAGATCTGGCTTCATTAGAAAAAGACCTCCCTACATGTTCTGTCGACTTGCACTTTTGGGCTTCCTTGGTAGTTCAGTTGGTAAAGAATCCGCCTGCAATGCAGGAGACCCCATTTCAATTCCTGGGCCAGGAAGATCCCCTGGAGAAGGGATAGGCTACCCACTCCAGTATTCATGGGCCTCCAAGGTGGCTCAGACGGTAAAGAATCCACCTGCAATGTGGGAGACCTGGGTTCAGTCCCTGGGTTGGCAAGATCCCCTGGAGGAGGGCATGGCAACCCACTCCAGTATTCTTGCCTGGAGAATCCCCATGGACAGAGGAGCCTGGTGGGCTACAGTCCATGTGGCCGCAAAGAGTCAGACACGACTGAGCGACTAGGCACAAAGCACCTGTGTTCTGCGAAATTGTTACCCTTAGGCAGAGGTGTGCTGTGATTTATATTTTACAGGTTTTAGAAGAATAGTTATTTCTCAGCAAGTTTGAAAAGAGGGAAATTACCTGATCTTGATAAAAAGCGTCTACCGAAGAAACTAAAGCTAACATCATACTAAATGGTGAGAGACTTAGTGCTGTCCATGACTCTTCACAGCAGCATCACTCATAATAACCCAATACTGGAAATGACCCAGCTGTCCTTCAACAAATTAACAGTTTAACAAAGTCTGGTACACTCATACCGTTGAATACTACTCAGCAATGAAAAGGAGTGAACTATCAATACTTGGAACAGCTTGGATGCATCTCAAGTCGAGTTATGCTGAGTGAATAAAAGCTAATTTCCAACAACGTCATACTATATGATTCCATTTATATAACACTTTGAAATGACAAAATTTACAAACGGAGAGCAGATTACTGGTTGTCAGGGGTGAAAAAGGAGGTGGACATACAGGAGGGACTCTTGATGAAACTGTTCTGTAACAAATGTGGGGGATAGACAGAGGAAACTATGTTTGTGATACATGGCATAGAACTAACATACACACACACCAGTCTGTGCCAGTCAGCCCTAAAGGAAATCAACTCTGAATATTCATTGGAAGAACTGTTGCTGAAGCTGAAGCTGCCGGACTTTGGCCACCTGATGCAAAGAGCTGACTTACTGGAGAATAACCTGATGGCTGGGAGGGCTTGATGGCAAAAGGAGAAGGGGGAGGCAGAGGATGAGATGGTTAGATAGCATCACTGAGTCAATGGATGTGAGTTGGAGTAAATTCCAGGAGATAGTGGACAGAGGAGCCTGGTATGCTGCAGTCCATGAGATTGCCAAGAGTCAGACCTGACTTAGTGACTGAGAAACAACAACAAGGTTGGACCGTCTGAATAAGATCTGTGGACTGTATCAGTGTCAACATGATAGTCAATATATTATATTGTGATTTTATTAAGATATTATCATTGGGGAAACTGGGTAAGCGGTGCGAGGGATCTCTGTATTATTTCTTACAAACTGTATGAATCTAAAACTATCTCAATAAAAATTTGAATTAAAAAATAGTATCATTAGGGTTAGTCTTGCCAGCAGCAGCTAAGATAGATGTTGTTTCAGGAAGAAACCAGAGACGTATCACATCGACCCTATTAGTATCACGGTCGACTCTCAATGGAACCGGAGATGCAGGTGGTTTTAGGACATAAAAGAGAGAAGCCTTGGTGGAAACTCTGCACTTGGTTTTGTTTGTTTGTTTTTTGTCTTTGAATGCAGAGAAACAAGAGGAGTAAAGGGTCCTGGAGAGTTACATAGGAAGCTTCCAAATGATATGCGTACAGATAAAGTACGCAGATAAAATGAGCGCAGTCTCCATCAGGGTCCCACAGTTACACCTGACAAGCAGCAGAACTCGAGCCTCAAAGCTGCCTAATGAAGGAACTGAATTTAATTCATTATAGGCAGTTGAACATTCTAGGAGAGCACTGTCGGTAATGCTTAAGAGCATGGTCTTAGGTGACGAGTGGCTTAGAATCAATCCCAGCCCTGACACTTATTTAGCTTTGTGACCTTTAGCAAGTGACTGAACGTCCTTGGGCCTCAGTTTCCCCATCTGGAAAATGATCAAAATACTAGAACCTACCTCACAGGGTGTTTTCAAGATTAAACAGGTTAATGCCCAGAATCCTGCCTGGCCCATTCATGCCTGATCAAGGTTACCTGCTCTGACTCTTATTACCCTTTCTAGGAGGATAGATGAATACCATCTCCTGGTGCAGGGCTGGATTCTCCAGAGCTCATCATGAAGCATGTCAGCCTTCTCCCTGTTGCTTCATTTCCTTGACCTGGGCTTCTGTTCACCAGTCAGAAGTCTGTAATCACCAAGAAGAAAATAACCCCTAATGTCACATGTTGACTAAGAACAATTGTTTGGTTACGTGTGCACTGAACTGAACTGAAGGTCTTCTGGGACCTGTTTGCCCTTGGGGTAATCCTGGGGCTCCCAGTAGCTATTCTGGACTCTCATGGTTTAACAATGGATGTTCCTTAGGAAACATACATTGAAAATGCTAGAATGTAAAGCGCTAGCTCAGGTGAGGCAGCCCACCTGCAGGTGCCCACTGGGGACTTATTAAACCTGTGGATTGCAAGGACCTCCCTGGTGGTCCAGTGGTTGAGATGCCACACTTTCAACACAGGGGACACGGGTTCAGTCCATCCATGGGGAACTAAGATCCCACATCAGTGCAACGTGGCCAAAAAAAAAAAACAATTAAAAAAGAAGCAAAGCGAAAAACTGGATTACAGGGTTCTTCCCTAGACCTTTAGAAGCTGCATTGCTGGACATGGGGCCTGAGAACCTCCATGTTAACTAATGATGATTAGTTAGCATGGATGATTTAATGAGAAACACTCGTCAGATGTCAGGGTCTGGCACTTGAGAAACCCTGACTTTTCTCATCCTGCATACAAGCCTTCAAAGTAGTGCGCACGCGCGTTTGTGTGTGTGTGCGTGTGCCTATATGCTTGCATGCTCAGTAACTTCAGTCCGACTCTTTATGATCCTATGGACTGTAGCCCGCCAGGCTCCTCTGTCCATGGGATTCTCCAGACAGGAATACTGAAGTGGGTTGCCATGGCCTCCTGCAAGGAATCTTGCCAATCCAGGGATTGAACCCATGTTCCTTATGTCCCCTGCACTGGCAGGCAGGTTCTTTACCACTAGTGCCACGTGGGAAGCCCCCCTTCAAAGTAGACAGCAGCTGTAATTACCTTTGTGCTATGCTGTGCTTAGTCACTCTGTCGTGTCCGACTCTTTGTGACCCTATGGACTGTAGCCCACCAGGCTCCTTTGCCCATGGGGATTCTCCAGGCAAGAATACTGGAGTGGGTTGCCATGCCCTCCTCCAGGGGATCTTCCCAACCCAGGGATCGAAACTAGGTCTCCCACATTAAAAGGTGGATTCTTTACTGCTTGATCTTTATTTTTACCCAATTCAAAACCGAATCTCTGAGAGTCGAGCTCTTTTAACCCAAGGACACCGGGTGAGTGCCAGTGCTGGGGACATTGTCTTGAATCAGCTAACTCAGAGGCACTGAAACTGGCCAGCCATTTCTCTACTAAAAATATTTCCCTCCTCCCTCAAAGGCTGTCTCATGCTCTGTAGAGTCAGGAACTAGACCTGTTCATTTTTCTGCCACATCTGGCTTTCAGAGCTCCTAGCTTTCCCTAATTGTTATGACTCCAGAGGAGCGCAGCAACTTTGGGTCTGTCTTCTACGCCATCCGTAAAGCTATCAGTGAAATACAGACGGTGGTTTCCAATCATCCCCTTGTGATGAGAGAAGGGCTGAGAGTAGGCAGGAGGCAGGATTCCTGTCTGCAGTTTAAGGGTGTAGATGGGTGGAGGGGGAGCGTACAACCAACTGTGGATTCAGAGGCTATCTAATCTATAAGTGAAAAGAAAATAGTCCCAGAATCCTTCCCCATTCTTTCCCTAAGCCTCCTTTTCTGGCTATAAAGCTGCTTTTATTATACTCTCTGCAGATATCCACCCACCTCCCCCCCAAACACACTTTCAAAAAGAAAACTGGTAAGTAAGACTAAGCATCAAACCTAGATATGGGAAACGTTTGGGTCAAGCACGAGTTTATGTACATTTGAGACCAGGAAACGAAAAATGAGAAATTGGGGTTGGGCTCTGCCCTTGCTGCACAGGTTTGTGGGTGGAGCGTTTCTGGCTGATCTTTGAATCAGCTCATGTCCACAAGCATGTGCCATGGGTCTGGCCCTGCGCCCAGGCTTCCTTCATGGCTCAGTGGGTAAAGAAGCCGCCTGCAGTGCAGGAGATGCAGGAGACGAGGGATTCAGCCCCTGGGTCGGGAAGATCCCCTGGAGTAGGAATGGCAACCCGCTCAAGGATATTTGCCTAGAAAATCTCGTGGACAGGAGGCTGGCAGGCTGCAGGCCACAGGGTTGCAAGGAGTTGGGCACGACTGAGCGCGCAGCACTGCACCCAGCTGTGTGGCGCACTTTCTCACTGCATCCTCGGAACAGACCAGTGAGGTTGACAGTCACTATCTTTATTTCAGAGACAAGGAAACAGAGTCTCAGAGAGGGCCAGTCACTTTCTAAGGCCACACAACTGGCCAGGAGTAGTCAGCATCAAAAAAAAAAAAAAAAAAAGTGGATTACAGGATTCCACCCATAGTAACTCAGGTCTTCTTTTAAATTCTTTGTGCCCCTTAGAAAGTAGACATCTCTTTGGGCAAACTGGAGATGGCTCATCTCCTCCCAGCTGTCTTCTTTGCCCTCCCCATAACCCAGTGAAATAAAAGCAAGCCAAACATAGATGATTTCTGTAATGAAAATTCCTAGGCGTTTGGGAGGGCCCGGAGCTTTAACTAAACAGCCACTGTCGAGGGGAAAGATCTGGGTGTTACGTGGCAAAGGCCACGCAGTCACACACCCTGACCTAGTAATTATAACCCTGGGATTATAGGTTATATTTACCATAAACAAAACCTCCATGAGTATATTTATCATAAAGCTACTTCAGTATCTAAAATGTAGAGGCAACATAAATGTCCAAAAAGAAAAAAAAAGAATCAAGAGAAGAAAGTTGTTTTCAGAACTCAATTATTCATGTACACTGAGAGGAAAATCAGCACTGCAGTTCTGGGTATGAAGTCTAATAAGTAAAAAATACCCATCATTTCACTGTACACACTAAATTTCCATTGCTATGCCATAGAAAGACCCTCTGTCATTTTGCAGTGTATACAAATATCAAATCACTAGGTTGTACACCCGAAACCAACAAAATATTTTGTCAACTTCACCTCAATTCCTTTTTTTTAAAAAAGGAATCAAGATGCTAAAGAAGACCCTCTAAATTACCTTCCAAAATGTGTCTGACCTGTTCTTGAAAATTTGCTTTAAATTAAGCTATAGTTTCCTGCACTGTGTGTGCAGGATTCGGAATGGAAATTTTCTCTGATTAACATACATGTTGCTGGGGAAACCACATTTGACCAGTGATTTCCTGAAGAACGAGCATTTATGACAATCGGTTTTTGTGCCCGGCGCTGTGTGAGGCATATAACACACGTTAATTACCTCATTTTATCATCACAGGAGTTCCTGCAAAGTAGGTATTCTTATCTTCATTTAACGCATGAGAAGGAGGCCGAGGGAGATGAAGTAACCTGCCCAAGGGCCTGGGCTAGCCTGTGTTGGAGCTTGGACTCCAGCCTAGAACTCTGTCTCCAGATGCTGCCCTAATCTGCAGCCAGGACTGGCACAGTCCCCTGAGCCTGTTCAGAGTGGTCGTGATCTAGACCAGCTGTGAAATGTCCTGAGTGTCACCTCTCTCCAGATCCAAGCTCTTTCCACTTGACTGCTATGCCAACGCCCCTTGAAATCAATTTGAAAATGGCTCACATCATTTGGTTCGGGAAAATTTCCCCCAGGAATGTAGTAGCCACTTTTCAGGCCCGCTTCCAAAAGAAGAGACCAGCAAGGTGTATTAGTCTCCTAAGGCCACCATCGTAAAAGGCCCCAAACTGTGCGGCTTAAAACAACAGATGCGTCATCTCACAGTTCCGGAGGCTAGTCGTCCAAGACCAAGGTGTTGGTAGGGTCGGTTCCTTCTGAGAGCTGTGAGGGAGAATCTGTTCGAGGCCTCTCTTCCAGCTCCTGGTGGCCTCCAGCATTCCTTGGCTGGTAGGTGGCCGTCTTCTCCCCGTATCTCTTCACATCGTCTCTCCTGTGTAGGTCTGTCTCTGTGTCCAGATTTCTCCTTTTTATAAGTCATATTGAATTAGGGTCCATCCCGCTGACCTCATTTTGACTTGACTGTCTCTGTAAGAAGGTTGCCAAAGGAAATGGCAACCCACTCCTGAATGCTTGCCTGGAGAATCCCAAGGACAGAGGAGACTGGTGGGCTGCAGTCCATGGGGTTGCGAAGAGTCGGACATGACTCAAGCAACTGAGCACCTCTGTAAAGACCATCTCTCCATGTGGGATCACATTCTGAGGTGCGGAGGATTAGGACTCCCAAAATACCTTGTGGGGAGGACACAATTCAACTCCTAATGGCAAGGCAGCCTTGGGGAGCGGGCTCCTCCTCCTCACTCCTGGCCCTTGGTAGGTCTTTCCTTTCCTCCCATCCAGCCCATGCTCCCCTTTTGTCCAGCAGGTAAGGGCAAATAGCAGTGAATCAACTGTCAGAAGAAAACCAAAGTCTCCATGAACTTGGTCTTCCGCCTCCCATCCAGTTCCCTTCATCTCATGCCAGCAAGTGGCATTTTGCCCAGGCTGTCACCATGCCCTGCATGCACCAGAAAAAACAGAAGCAAAACAAGTGTTGGAGCCAAGAGAGCCTGACATGTTTTAGCCAGAGGTCTCAGCGTGGTTGCCTTGGGCAACATCTAACTTACAATTTCCTCTGTCTGAGTGTGTGAGTGTTTATACAAAGGGGTTCTTCAAGTTCCCGATTCTCTAACATGCTCCTACTGCAGACTCCTCTATGGAGCTAAGAAAGCCTGCCAAGCTCTTTTCATAAAACCATACCCTAACTCCCCAAGGTTGGCAGTGGAAGAGGAATCTCCACACGGGAGGCGTAACTGAGGATTCACAGCCCCAACTCTTGTCCTCCAGATTTACCTGTCTCTTGTAAGTTGCACTAGCCACCACTTCTGTCACCAGGTTAGGCTCAGGGAAGGCACTCCTTTCCAAGTATGAAGGGAAGCTTGTCTTAATTCTCCCCTGCTTGGCTGATTCCAGGATGCAGCATTTATTCAAACTTGTCAGAAGACCCCAAACCAGAAAGTTCAAAATATTTCTTTCAAAAGGGCTTCTATCAATAGATAAGGAGGTCTGGGAGCCCAGGCCCATCTCCACCTGTCTCCCTACCCACCTAATAACTGCATCTTCAGATCCAAATATACACCGAGGTCACAGGCAAGGACAAGCCCCCTTTCCATCCAGCCTGAGACCTGCCTTCCCAAGTCCACCGTCTCCTCTGCGGAGACTGGCCGACAGTGGCAGCGCTCATTCCCTGCAGGGAAAATTCCTGCAGGAAAAAATCCAGAGTGTTGGCTTGGAAGGACCACATCTGAACATCATCCAGTCTCTGTGCCCAAACAAATCTCCACAGGGAAGTGGCGGAATTGTGTTAGACAAGCCCTTTCTTGCACTTCCCACAAGTTCTGATGGTCATTGCCAACAGAAGATGCCTACCCAAAGTAACAGAACAGAATTCCTTTGGAAGAGGAACCAGTCAGACAATTTCATCCTTCTATTAGGTGGCGAGCGTTTATATTTATAAGCTGTTAGATTGAGATGCATGGTAGAGATTACTCAATGAAGTTGAGTCCTTGTTTTACAGGTAGGAAGCTGAGGCCCAGGAAGGGAAAGTGATCTGCATAATGTTGGCTAGTGGTAAAAGTGAATCCAGCTCTTCTGATTCTAGAATCCAGCTCTTCTGATTCCCAGCCCAGCACCCTTTAGCATATTAATCCCTGATGTATAGTAGAGCACTGCTGCTGCTGCTGCTGCTAAGTCGCTTCAGTCATGTCCGACTCTGTGCGACCCCAGAGACGGCAGCCCACCAGGCTCCCCTGTCCCTGGGATTCTCCAGGCAAGAACACTGGAGTGGGTTGCCATTTCCTCCTCCAATGCATGAAAGTGAAAAGGGAAAGTGAAGTCGCTCAGTCATGTCCGACTTGTAGCGATCCCATGGACTTCAGCCCACCAGGCTCCTCTGTCCATGGGATTTTCCAGGCAAGAGTACTGGAGTGGGGTGCCATTGCCTTCTCCATAGTAGAGCACAGAGACTTGTTATTTTTAAACCTTAATTCAAACAGAGATCAAGTTGCTACAATGTGGAAGAAAATTTTTCATGGATCATCAATGAATCCAAAATGGCAGTCTAAAATCTCCTGGGATAAAGGACTCTAAGCACATGAGTGTAACAGCAGAGGAAACATATTTCAGGGAGTTCCTAATGCTAGTCATTTCTAACTCCTGGATGCCACTTATATTAATCCCTTTCTCCTGCCTTTCTGCCTCCATTTGAGTCAACCTAGTCACCATGATTTCATCATTCAAATACACTCTTGCCCTAAGAATAAAATCCCAGATCCTCCACATGAACCAGAAGATTCCATGTGTCCTGGTTTCATCTTGCTTTTCTAGCTTTATTCCCTTTTACCCTTCCTTTCAGTCTCTCTGCTCCAGCTGGGCATGGCTTCTCAAAGCTCCTCAAATAGGTGTAATCAGTCTTTCTCCCTGCCTCCCTCCCTCCCTCTCCCTGCCTCCCTTCCTTCCTTTCTTTTCCTTTCCCCTCTCTTTGTCTCTCTCTCCCATGCTGCTGCTGCTGCTGCTAAGTCACTTCAGTCGTGTCCATCTCTGTGCCACCCCATAGACGGCAGCCCACCAGGCTCCCCCGTCCCTGGGATTCTCCAGGCAAGAACACTGGAGTGGGTTGCCATTTCCTCCTCCAGTGCATGAAAGTGAAAAGTGAAAGTGAAGTCACTCAGTCATGTCCGACTCGCAGCAACCCCATGGACTGCAGCCTACCAGGCTCCTCCGTCCATGGGATTTTCCAGGCAAGAGTACTGGAGTGGGGTGCCATTGCCTTCTCCTTCTCTCTTCCATATGTGTGTGTTAATCGCTCAGTAGTGTCCAACTCTTTGCAACCCCATGGACTGTAGCTTGCCAGGCTATATGGAATTTTTCCATGAAAAATCCATGAAAATTTCCAGGCAGTAATGGTAGAGAGGGTTGCCATTCCCTTCTCCAGGGGATTTTCCCAACCCAGGAATCAAACCTGGGTTTCCTGTATTGCAGGCAGATTCTTTACTGTCTGAGTCACCAGGAAAGCCCTATTCCCTATAGAAAGGAACAGGGCTTCCCTTCTTCTCCTTTCCACCTAGATCAGTGGTTCTCACACAAGGGTGATCCTGCCCCTCCCAGGGGACATTTGGTGATATCTGGAGATATTTATTTTTTTGCTTGTTACAACTGGCATCTAGTTGGTAGAACACAAGGATGTAGTTAAACACCCAGCAATGCACAGGACATTTCCCCACCCCCACCCCACTAACAAAAAATAAAATATTGATAGGGCTGAAATTGAGAGACACTCAACCTTTGGAACCCAGCTTAAATACCACTTCTTCCAAGAAGCCCTTCCATGACACTTGATATTGGTTTAGGGCCCCTCCCCCTCAGGAGGCTCCTCCTTGTCACTTCTCTTTCATAGCACTTGGTACATGGGAGTATTTGAGATAATGTACCATCTGCTTTCCACCGCAGTGTACCAGCTCCAGGATGGAGTGGAGTGTGAGGTTCATCACCTCATCCCAGCGCCCTATGCGGTACTTGGTGAAATTAGGCATCACTTTTTGTTTTGTTGACCCTGGGACACAGAGGAGGCCAGTTTACACAGGGGCTCTGTCTTTTACCAGGTGACATGGTTTCTAAGGGCTTCACACGCAGACCCACAGATACCTGGGACAAGAGCACGGTCTTGGCAGCCAGGTGGAAGTGGGAGGATATCACAATTCTGCCACCTCCATCAGAGGTGGCAGAATTTCTCTGGAATTCTCTTAATTTCTCTGGAACTGGATTTCATCATCAGTAAAAGGAGCATAACATAGAACCTGTCTCCTAGAGTTGCTGTGAATATGAAAAGATGAGCACCACTCTGCCATAGGGTAAGAGATTAATAATTGAGAGGAAGAAAAGGCAGGGGGACAATAGACCCTTAGACCTATTCTGAGGGTCTCCTGTAGCCCCCAGGGCCTGGGTAGCGGGCAGAGGAATGTGGTAGGAACATCAAGAGACTGCTAGTCAACCTGTCTTTCTTGACTTCTTCAGCTCTAAAATGTGCCTACCAACATCTCATCTTACTTATCCCATGGGCTTGTTATATGCACCCCAGATAACTCCCCACGCAAAGAGAGGTGCCTAAAAATTACCTGTAGGTAGGGCTGAGTGCAGTCCAGACTGTCTTACCTCATCCACCCTGGGTCTTCTTAAGAGCTCTGGCCTGCCACCCTTTCTTTCTTACCCAGATTCCCCATCTCCATCCAGACGTTTGGAAAGGCAGCCCATTTGAATTAGAGCCAACCCCAGATTCCTCCATCTTCCTGGGCTCTGCCTCTAGTGCCAATAGGGCCTCCACCCCCTGTAACCTGCCTGGCCCCACCTCCCACATGGTCTGGACCCTGGTCCACAGCCAGGTCTCACAGGCCACACCCAATCAGTAGGGGAATTCCAGACATTTTCACCGAATGAGACCTGGAAATTGATTGCTATCATTCTTTTGCGCAAGATGGGGAGGGGAAGGACTTCCTGTTTTCAGGCCTTTTTGCTTCCCCCTCAATTTTAGACATTCAAAACCTGTTTTTAAAAGAAGCAAAGGTCCTTTGCGTTGACTGCTCGGGTCAGCAGACAGAAATGACTGTTTGAGAATGGAGGGCTGGACAGGAAGAAGACTCTCAGCAGAGAACAGAGGACATGAGATGGGACACAGAGAAGTTTCAGATAGGAACCCCTTTAGCCCTGGGGGCAGCGGTTGGAGCCAAGTCCCACACAGGTAGCCAGCAGCCAGTTAGGTTCAAGGCTCTTGACAGAACTCTCCATCAGCAGAGCTGTGTGAGCACCAGGGCAGACTCCAGCAGCATGGAGGCAAGCCAGGGGGCAGAGAGGCCTCGACTCCATGACTGAGGGAGGAGAGGGGAGCGTGCCGGTGGCATCCGCTTGGCATGATGGACCCTAGAGTGCCAGCAGCTCCGTGTTCTCTGTGACCACAGCCGCCCACACCCATGCCGCCCATGCCCACAGGATTAGCAGCCTCCTACTTCCATCAACAAGTCTGACTTTCTGCCTTTGTGACTGGTAGAACCTGGTGGGGCAGTTTCCCGATCTGGATTGCTTTTCTTCCATTTCCTGGTTCTCATATCTTCCACTCAGTCTGCAAAAGGATGTTTCTCATGTGGGGTTTTTTTTTTTTTTTTGGTCCAAAATACTTGATGAAAGATCTGGTCTCTTAATCAGTTCAGATCCCTGGGAAATTATTTAAGGAATCAAAACAGCTCTAGTTAGACCCCCTAAAGATTAAAATCCATGACTTGCCTCTATCCAGAGGATGGTTCTTCCATGGTGGGAGAAACCTAGGCATTGGCAGCCTCCCCCGTCCCACCAGCCAGGTCTTGGCAGGAAGCAGCTGTTTGACCTCACAGGTCTCTGCTTTTATTTGCTTTGAAGAAGGTACCCTGCTCCCCACACCACCCACCCGCTTTTGAAACATTCCTCCAGTGTGTATAACACATCTTTTTGTCTTCCATCAATGCTTGCTAAATGCTTGAGTGGTAGAACGGAGGCCAAGGGAGCTTGGAAGGGCTGGGATTAGGGTGAGGCAGATGAGCCCCCTCCCTGCCTCAGGTCGCTCAGTCTCCAGGTGCAGACTTCCTCACCCTGACCCTGGCCCTGCGACTGATGGCTGGTGAGAGAAAGCTTCCAGGGGAGACGGTTTACTCAGAGATGACTGAAGGGGCCCCACGTAGGCACTGGCCAGCCTCAGCGGGGGGCACAACTCAGCCCATAATACATGGCTAAGTCACTTGCTTGTTGAAGTATATACGGCTTGTTGAAGATGAAACTGCGTCCTAGAACCCAGGATTATTTGATGACAAATTCCATGGTATAAAGCCCACTGTAAAGCCCTGGCATCTGCAGTATATACACCTTTACTGGTTTGAGAGGAAGAACCAAAGAGAGACATTCAGAGGCTGCCGCTGTTGTGTTGATGGCACCTTCCCTTTTTGCTCCCTTCCTCTGTAGCCTGCCTGCTCCAGGCTGAGCTGGTGAACTATGAGCGAGTCAAGGAGTACTGCCTCAAAGTCCTGAAGAAAGAAGGGGAGAATTTCAAGGCCCTTTACCGATCCGGTGTGGCCTTCTACCACCTTGGAGACTATGACAAAGCACTCTACTACCTGAAAGAGGCAAGAACCCGACAGCCAACAGGTAAGGCAGCAATTGCTCTTTTCTTACCAACAGCCCCCTGGGGCAGCTCCCAGACCATCTCATCACCAAGGTCAGCTTTTTCTGGCTGGCAGGGCCAGGCAGAGGTCGAAATGGCAAGTGAGGGGTCAGGTGTGTGCTAGGTCTTAGAAGAAGCAGAGCACATAGAGTCCGTGCCTTTGGGATCTGAGTTCCAGGGAGCTTGGGCACCTTTTCTGTTTAAATAGGATGTGGATTTCTTCATTTTTCCAACCCAGAATCCAGCCCTCTATACTTATTCATTGAATCCATATTGCATTCTTACTACGTGCTAAGATTTGTGCTGGCTGCCAGGGATGTAGGTTAAGAAGATGCAGTCCCTATACCTGAGGAGTTCACGTTCTGGTTGATGAGACAGAATACAAATGGATAATTTGGAGGGTAAGCCCAACATTCTTCCAGGAAGAATGCTCCTCCAGGCAGATTCCAGATAACAGAGCCTGCATTATCTGTACCATTCACTGAAGTCACGGCCACCAGCCCCACCATTCATTCACGCCACAGATATATACTGAAGCAGGGCCAAGAACTCTCCCAAGTGCTGGGCAAATAGCAGGGAGCAATGCTCAAAGATGCTGCCTTCAAGGAGTTTGTTATAATGGAAGAAGATGGACAGTAAACAGACAGATTGATAATGTAATATTTAATAGTAATAAGTGCTATAAGGAAAATAAAGCAGAGTCAAAGGATCAAGACTAAAGTGGGTGCTATTGCAGACCAGGTGGTCAGGAACAGCCTCTGTGAGGAGGCATGTTTTAAACATTGACTTGCTGTTGCCATGGTTGTTCCTATGGCTGATTTTTTAAAAATGCAATTCTCCTTCTGAGGAATCTTGTTAGAATGAATTTACAAATACCCAATATACTTGTTTTTTTCCTTTTTTTTAAAGAACACTAATATCTTTATCTATTGTTGATTTGTTTCCTGTATATAATATGTGTTCTCCCAACTACACTATAAGCCACTCGAGGACCAAGAATGAGGCTCATTCAACAGAATTTTCTTGAGTACCTGCTATATGTCAGTACTATTCTGAATGCCCTGCCTGGCATTTTGGAGTATTATACAGCATTCCTTTCTACTCCTGGAAGTAAATAACTCAGGCAACCCTGGAACTCTTATATTCTGGAGTGTATAGGGCTAAACAGCTGTTCTCTGTCCTTCTCCACTCACTAACTTAAGGACTGGAATTGGGGGAAATTCTTAGGTTTGTGGTCAGGTGGTTGCCTAGAAGAGCAAAATCGGACAATGAAGCACAAGTCCTTTTAAACTCTCCAATTAAAAAAAAATTACAATCAGTCAGTATTTACTAATCATTTGAATTGAGCACTTTTAGACATCTATATTGATCCTCTCAGCAGTTGTATGAGGAAGGTTTTACAATCCCTGCGAGAGGCAGCGTTTGGAGTCAGGTGCAGTGACTATGTGTTATCTCCTTGGGCATCTGACTTGATCGCTCCGCTTTTAATTCTCATCACAGTCACAATGATGAGACATACCTTACAGGATTCTAATGAGGGCTCATTTGGGACAATGAAAGTTAAAAACATGACCCAAAGTAGACACTCAAAAATGGAGGTTGTCTCTTGCAAGATGAGACAGGAGATTCAGAGACTGGTAGGTTGCCTGAGGTTAAACAGTAGCTAACTCTGAACTCAAAGTCTCAACTCACTAAGCTGACTGAGAACCACTGGGATTGCTCCTGCATAGAAATAAGGGAAGAAATTCTTTCTCCTCTCCTCTCCTGCCCATCTGTCCTCTAGGTCACGGGGACCTGTCTCCATGGAGGCAGGGAAGGAGAGGAACTGCACTCCAGGTGCCTTCTCAGTCACCCTGGACCTCGGCTGAGTGAGCCTGCCCTGTCCATGATCTGCAGATGCAGCTTCGATCTGATCCCCTGTAGACCCACCAGTCCCCTCACCAGCTGTTCCCTAAGGTGTGTTTCTCTCCTCACAGACACCAATGTGATTCGATATATCCAGCTGACGGAGATGAAGCTCAGCAGATGCTCCCAGAGAGAGAAGGAAGCCATGTGACCACAACACCTTTCTAGAGCCGCGCCTGGCCCAGGACATCCGAGCACCGCGTGGTGGAGAGCCCCTCCCTGGGTTCTGGTCCTTTCTCCTCACTTCCTCCTCCTATTACCCCTCACCTCCGTATCTACTCTCCGTGCACACAGGAGACCCGCGGATTTGGAATCTGGTGGGTTGCCCTAACAGTGCAGACAGCCTCCTTTCAGACAGCCGCTGAAAGAGACCTGGCTTTGGTGGGAACAGCCAGAGAGGACTGTCACAGGTTGGGAGTGCCCTTCCAGCTTCGACTTGGGCCAGCACTCCTGACAAGAGGCAGAGCCCAGCAGGTGGACCCTCCCAGAGGCGTCAGGCATGGACCCCACGGGCTGGACCCCTCCACAGCTTCTTCACAGACTGGAGCATCTCACGGCAACTGTGATAAATCCAGGAGCCAGACAGACACCAGAAGTATCGGTTAAGCCCATAGAGTCTGAGAATTTGTACACTGGATTTCTGCACACACACACACGCCCGCTCCCCACCCCCAAGAACCCTCAGCCCCTGCCGCCCTCCCTCCATCGTGGTCTCCTTCTGTGCTTTCTCCTCTCCCCCTTGGGGATCTGAGACTCTGCCAGGATTCACATGCCATCAAAACCCACTCTCAATGCCCTTTGGTGACCACGCATACCATTCCCCCAGACTCCCAGCCAGCAGGCAGCTGTGACTGCAGAAGGTCAGGGTGGAGTGGGCCACAACTGACCACGTAGGGCTGGGGGGAGGGAGAGATGACGTCTAGGGGACAGAGCATTGTATAGACTGGGAGACTGAACTGGACGAAGTTAAGTGTGAATAAAAATAAATGAACAGGCAGCAGTCCCTGTCACTTCTGTTGGAAGCAGCCCAATCCCTCACTTTTACTCCCTCCCCCAACCCTCAGTCAGAGTTGCTTACAGCCAGGCAGGATGGGGCTTCCCCCAGAGCAATGGGCCACTTGTCCAGTGGTGTACAATGCTGGCTGCGTCTATGTGCTTTTAGAGTAGACTGGGACTGTGGAGACCTCCCAGGGACTTGGCTGGTGGGAACCTGTAAGCCCCTTTTTGATGAAATTATCTGGACTCAATAACTAGCACGTAGAATGTGTTCAACAAATATTTGTTGACTGATGACTGCAGACTGGTTCTCCTGCCTTAAACTCATTTTATCCCAGCCTAGTCTCCAGATACCTATGCTCTTTTTTGCAATGCCATGTAGCTTCAGTCAAATAAGAAACATTTACTGAGGGCTTGTTGTTTGCCTGTCATTGTGCAATATGCCCTGGGACGAAGGATGTAGTCCCGGTCTTCAAGGAGATGGAAGAGTTGAGAAATAGTCATAGGAGATGATTACCAATGACACCTTTAATTTATATGATGCTTTAAGATTTTCAAAGCACTTTCATGTATTTTTTGTGTGATCAGTGAGACAATATTGTACAAATTAAAATATATACAGATGCAATAATGTTAATAGTGAGCATTTATTAAATGCATTCTCCTCAGATCTTTACATGTATAATCTCATTTCTTTCATGTAATTGCCCTACTATTCCCATTTGATGGATAAGGCAACTGTAAAACAGAAAACTTGTCCAAGGTTGCATGGCCTTAAGTGGCATAGCTAGGATTTGAACTGAGTCTGTCTGACTCTAGAGTTTCAGCTGTTGACTACTCTGTAGTTAGTTGCTGCCCTAAAAAGTACTGGATTGGCCAAAAGTTTCATTCTGGATTTTCCATAAGATGTTATGGAATGAAAATTTTGACCAACTCAGTATTATATTGGCTAGTTGTTATTGTTTAGTCACTAAGTCGTGTTCGATTCTTTTGTGACCCTACGGATTGTAGCCTGCCAGGCTCCCCGTCCGTGGGATTTCCCAGGCAGGAATACTGGAATGAGTTGCCATTTCCTTCTCCAGAAGCTCTTAGCAGGACAGTGTGTGTGACAAGCCCTGATGATGCCAATGATGGTACACGGGCCACCTTTTGTTATTTAGCCCTAGTTGAAAAATGATCCCTAGCACTTGACTCCCTAGTAGTGGAAAAGAAAGCTGAGGCCCAGCAGTTATTTCTGTATATTGTTCGTTCTACTTGTTGATGGGCCAGTGTGTATCCCAACAATCCACCAAGCATTCCTCACTCCCTCCCCAGCTTTGAGAAAGAGTCACAATTATAGGTAGAGAATGAAAGGAAACACAACGTTAATTATGGGTTATTTATTTAATCAGAGGCTCCAGCACTGCAGGATCCAATCACTGCTCAGGGTCCAGAAGCCAGCAGCACAGGTTATATTCACACAGTTCCTCAAAGGCTTCCAATGGGGTCTGCAAGAAGGTGCTAGAAATATCCAGGGGCTAGCAGCTGCTTGCCTGTAGCTCAGCCTCTGGAAAAGGGAAACAGGGGAAAGCTGTTATTGCTGCCATGCTCTCCCCAACCTCAACTATATCCTTCTCTCTCTTCTCTTCCCTCAAAATGGTTTCACGTGACCCCAACTCAAGACCATGCTACCGCACACACAGTACAGGCAAACGTGCAAACCTCCCCCTTTCCAAGCCTCCATCCCGGAAAGTTTGTGAGCTGGCAGACTGCTCGTTAGGATCTGAAGAATGAAGATGAGGTCAGAGGTGGCCTGCAGAACCAGTTCAAATTGGCAGGGTCTCTCTTAGGTCTTCACGCAGTGAGAACGGACTCAGGGGAGCTATTCTCAATGTGGAGCAAGAGAGGGTCTTGCCTCACTGAGAGCTGGGGCAGGTCTGGACAGATGATGTTAAGATTGTTGCCATCATTCCCAGAACTAGGTGAGGACAACCTTGTGGGACCTCATAGAGCAAGGGACCAGGCCATCTGCTTGTCTAGTGACATAGATATGCATGCTGGAAACTCCATCATTGTGACCCACAGTTCAATGATCCCAAAAGAAGAAGCTGCCTGGGGAGATGTTTGAGGTGTGGGACTGAATTTTCTGTGCATTTGTCCAGAGACTTCAGACAGCTGGTAAGCAACATGAGATTTGTTCACCATACCACACTTCAGCTTCCTTCTCTTCATCCCACCCCCAAACAGGGACTATCATTTAATACATGTTTTTTGTTTGCAAATGTCACTACTGAGCTGAACTTGGAGTGCTCAATCTGGATCTGACCTGCTTTATCATCTCCTGATGGGACTTTGGTGATAGAGACTTTGGAGGAAAAAAATTACACTTTTGTTGTAATTATTATGAAAGCCTCGTCTATGGGGTCACACAGAGTCGCACTCGACTGAAGTGACTTAGCAGCAGCAGCAGCAGCAGATGTGTATGGTAGAAATATTAGGGGGAAAAAAAGACAAATTCTGCCCCATAATCCTATTACTGGAGACAGATATTGTTATCCTTTTGAATGTTTCTTTTTGGTATGATGTACACATGCACATCCTTTTTAAACAGAAACTGGATCATACTGTACATACTCCTTAATAACCTACTTTTCAAAATGTGTATTTATATTTTAGAATATGTAATACATATACAGGTACAAAGTTCAAGAAGTACAAAAAGCTCTAGCATCAGAAGTAAATCTCCTTCCCACCCTGTCTGCCAGCCTCTAGTTCTTCAACTACTTCTATCTCCTTGCAGAGACAGTTACGCATTTTCAAATGTCTGTATCTGAACTGTGGTGTTGGAGAAGACTCTTGAGAGTCCCTTGGACTGCAAGGAGTTCCAACCAGTCCATTCTGAAGGAGATCAGCCCTGGAATTTCTTTGGAACGAATGATGCTAAAGCTGAAACTCCAGTACTTTGGCCATCTCATGTGAAGAGTTGACTCATTGGAAGATACTCTGATGCTGGGAGGGATTGGGGGCAGGAGGAGAAGGGGACGACAGAGGATGAGATGGCTGGATGGCATCACTGACTCAATGGATGTGAGTCTGGGTGAACTCCGGGAGTTGGTGATGGACAGGGAGGCCTGGCGTGCTGCGATTCATGGGGTCACAGAGTTGGACACGACTGAGCGACTGATCTGATCTGATTGTGTCACAATTGCTAGCATATTGAACACACTTTCTGCACCTTGTGGTACTTCACTCACAACATCATGAACATAACATGTTTTGTGCATCTCCCAAGCTTTTTCAACAGCATCCTCATTGGGTGAGTGGACCTTCATTTGGTAACCCATCTTGTAATAGTGATTATTTCCTCTGTTCCCAATCTTTACTGTAAATAATGTTGCAACAGACATTCTTGTAGCTAAATTTTGCACATATCTAGGACTATTTCCTTAGGGTAAAATCCAAGAAGGAAATTACTTGGCTATCTTTAAGAAATTTGATATATGTTGCCAACTGCCCTTCAGAAAGTTTGTACCAAAGTCCTCTTCTTTTGCAGGCTTGAGTGTGCTCTGTTCCCTGCACCCTCACTGCTAGTGGGTATTATCACTTATCAAATCTTTACCAATTTGATAGGAAAATAATAGTGTATCAATGTTACACGAATTCACACTCCTTTATTAGTGAATAGCATCTTCATGTGCTTATTGGCCATTTGTGATTCTTCTATTTATTTGATATTGGTATGTTTATCTTTATTATCAATATGTACTTTTATTAAGAATATTGTTTTTGGCAAGAAACATTGCCAAAATGCTTTCCAAGTGCTTTGCTTTCAAGTTTTGTTGATGGTGCTTTTTGACATACATAAATTCTTAATTCTACGATTAATTCGTTCCTCTGTTGCCAGCTTCTTCTGCCTGTTTGTTCACTCTCTCATTTCTGTGAGAATGGTCCCTCCATAACACAATCCGATCATGTCACTTCAGCTTAAAAATCTTTATTGACTCCTCATCACTTTTAGGACAAAGGCCAAACTCAGCATAAAACACAAGGTCTTTCAAATGATTTCTCACACAGACTCACCTCCTGATCCTCTTGCCAAAGTTCCCTACATTCCAGTGCCACATAGCTTCTTGTGACTCACTGAACCCATTGTTCTGGGGTCTCTGGGCCTTTCCATGCTTTCCAAAGCCACCTAGCTGGCTATGACCCACTCTGCCTTGTTAATTCCTATAGGATTTGTCAAGGCTCACTGCTTGAAAGTCTGCCTTGACTCCTTAGTCTGCGTTCCTAAAACAGCATGAGCCTACCTCTGCCTAGCATTTGCTACAAATAGGAATTAGAACTTCCTATTTCTGTTTCTCTGGTCCACTTCCTGGATGTTCCTCAAGGCAGGTACTGTGGTTTATTCATCTTCACAGCTAGAATGCTTAGCACAATGCTTGGAACATAGTAAATGTTCAGTAAACAATGGGCATTGAACTTGAAATGAATGATGGATTCAGTGACAAATATCACTTGAAGTAAGTGCAGACTTTGACTGGATCTGTCCTTCTAAGAACTGAACAAATCTTAAGAGACTTGGTTCAAAAGAGAAGCTACATATTCCAGTGCTATGCATTCCAAAACATCAGAATCACTTGAAGCAGCTTTTTAAAAATACATAATCTCAGTCTCAGCCTTAGATCCACTGAATCATGGAGATGATGCTCAAGATACAAGTTCTTTAACATCCTAAAGAGCTTCTGCCGGCCAGCCAGGTAAAGGAGCCAGGGCTGAAGTAGACCAGCAGAAAATCAGAACATCCATCTCCACTCTATCAAATCATGCGATGTTTCAGCATGGATGTCTTTTGGCAGGGATAGATGGAGCTTTGTTTCAATACCAGTTTGGTGTCTACTAGCTGTGTGACTTTGGGGCAGTTGCTTGACTTATCTGATCCTCATTTTCCTGACCTATACATGGGATACTGTCATTTCCTTTGAAAGGCTGTTGGGAGGATTAAGAAATACCTGTCTTCTAGGTCAGTACTTGGCACAGAGCAAACATGAAACAAACAGTAATATCCTCCCCGTCCCCAGCCTCAGCTTCCTCATTTATATTTTCTTCCTAGCTTTAGGCTCAGTCCTGTCTGACCCTTTGTGATCCCATAGACAGTAGCCTGCCAGGCTCCTCTGTCCATGAATACTGGAGTGGGTTGCCACTCTTTTCTCCAGGGGATCTTCCCCAGCCAGGGATCAAACCCAAGTCTCCTGCATTGTAGGCAGATTCTTCAATGTCTGAGCCACCAGGGAAGTCTTCCTCATTTCCAGTGTGGCTACTAATACCTGTATGTTTAGCTTGAGTATTTTCCCAGACTGAACTCTAGAAGAAAGGATACTTTCAACAGTAACCCCTTGGGTTACTCTCTGATCAAATAGAACAGCTACTTGGGTGTTAGGGGAGCAGAGGAAGCCCCATCCTCCATTGCACGCCTTCTCCAAGCATATCAGACTCCACAGCAATTGGTTGGAGTAATTATGATGGCTTTCAGAACCCAGTGTTTCCTAGTCACATCCAAAGATCAACATAGTTTTCTTGCTGCAGTTGCTCCCAGAGGCTGGCAGCTTCTAGGCTGCAAGGAGAAAGCTATTGTCAGGAAAGAGGATAACCGCTACCCACTCTCCTTCCAGTGCCCTGATATCTACATCACATGCCTCAGAACAGGAAAGACAAAGCTGGCTGCGAGGCCAAAATAGCTGATCTGCAGCTGCTTAGATTAAGATGCCCCTGCTGCCCACTCCCACTGCCTACACGTGCTCTCCCCACCAGCCCAGGGCAGGCAGCACAGACCGGGAAAATGCATTCAGTCCATCAGGCATGACAGAGTTCAAATTACCAAGTCAGCATGAAAAGTCTCCCTCTAAATGGACTGAAATTGGATTCTATTAAAAACCACATTCAGCGAGGCCCTTGGCTATTAATATTTGCTAAGACACAGAGAAGGGGGAGAAGGTAGAGGCCCCTGCAAAAGGTTGGGAATCTCAGCTGTTCTGTTGAATTGCTTGTCTGGAAAAAAGCCAACAATTGAAAGCCAGATTTGCCCTGTCTTCAACATCTCACAGAATCTTAGGGCTGGAAAGAATGTTAAAGCTCAATAATTCAACCTCTCATCTTATAGATGACGGATCAAGTCCAGAGACGATAAGTGACTGCTTCAAGGTCACATAGCTAGTAATTAACAAAGCCAGAACTAGAACTCACATCAGTTTTCTAATAACAAATTTATATTGTGTCCACTGAACCAACATACATTTACAAAACATCTTTCTTCTTTGAATGTAATGCTGTGATGTTACTCTCTTCTAAAGAAAGAAGGAAAATAACACTCATGCAATCATCCTCTCACTCAGTACTTACCATTCCCATCACTCTAGTATAGGTGGTTAACAAGGTATTGTCTCCGCTTGTGAAACTCAGTCTATAAGGAAGAAGGAAAAGTAAACAGGCAACTTCAAAACTGCATAATAAATGTTATAGAAACACCAAGGGCACATGGAGAAGAGGCATCAGCAATCCTAGAAGATCAAGGAATATTTTCCCCAGGGAGTGGCAATTGGAGGGGCAGAAGTGGTGAGAGAGGAGTCAACTTCAGACCAGGGTCGATGGCAAAGCTCTGTTACTCCTTTTCCTAGATACAATATGAAAAGATTTGGGGCTGTCATTATGAGCTGTCTTTCCTTACCCTTTCTCTGGGTTTCATGCCTCGGTTCAGGTAATGTCACTGTACTGCCCATATAGGCTCAGGGCCCAGGAAGCCACAGAAAACTCTGCAGACTCTATCTGATTAAACCCCCTCTGTGCAGAGTAGGGACAAGTACACCGGTTATCTCTGAGTGTAATCAGAAGCTCGTCAAGACTTGTGATTTCCACAGTAGGTGAAAATTCTACACTAGGTTTCATGAATGTAGCCCCAGAGGCATCATGTCATGTGGACCTTTGATATATTCCAGTTTTTTTTTCCCCCCTCTGATCTCAGCCTCTTTATTCTAGAACAGCATTTTCCATAAGAAATAGAATGTGGGCCACCTGCATAATTTTACATTTTCTAATAGCCTTAAAAAAAAGTAAAAATAAACAGAGAAAATGACTTTATCTTCATTTATAAATGGGTTAATAAAGGTAAGTCAGAATCCTGTCTGGATATCGTAATCATCCAGTCAGCATTTAGAAAATACAGACAGTGGGGTCCTGGAAACAGCATTTTTAAGAAGCTGAAATTCTGGCAAGAGAAGGGGATGACAGAGGACGAGACGGTTGTTGGCATCACTGACTCAATGGACATGAGTTTGAGCAAACTCCAGGAGATGGTGAAAGACAGGGGAGCCTGGCTTGCTGCAGTCTGTGGGGTCACAAAGAGTCAGACACGACTGAGTGAGCAAAAACAAGAAAATTCTGGTAGTGGTTCATAGAGTCATATTTGGGAATTGCTGAGCTATTGAAAAGGCTTCCCTGAAAGGTTTCTGACAGTTCTAATAGTCTATAAATATGTAGTAGGAAAGCTAGCTAACACAAACAGAATTGATCCTTTCTGGTCCATGTATTTGTTTCATTAATTTGCATGAATCAGTATACATATTGGGGACTTCCTTGGTAGCTCAGTGGTAAAGAATTTGTCTGCCAATGCAGGAGACACAGGTTCAATCCATGGTCTGGGAAGATCCCACATGGCACAGGGCAACTAAGCCTGTGCACCACATCTACTGAGCCCACGTGCTGCAACTACTGACGCCCGTGCACTCTAGGGCCCATGCTCTGCAACAAGAGAAGCCACCACAATGAGAAGCCATCGGATCACAACTAGAGAGTAGCTCCTTCTTGCCACAACTAGGAAAAAACCCACACGGCAACGAAGACCCAGCACAGCCATGAATAAATAAATATGCATATTGATCAAAAGTGAGAAAGCTTTCCTTTTTCAGAGCTCTAGAGAAGATGGAGGGATAGACATAAAGACAGAGGCGATGGAGTGTCCGACCATCAGGCATGGTTACAAGTTCATGGTAGACCAATATTTGATGGAAGCTTCTATGATAAGAAAATGAAGAGATTAAAAAGGTATGCCAGGGGAGTTCCCTAGTGGTCCAGTGGTTAGAATTCTGGGCTTTCATTGCCATGGCCCAGGTTCAATCTCTGGTCAGGGAAATATAATTTAGTATAAGCAAGGTACAGACATTTCATCCCCAGTGGATCCAACTGAAACCTTTGAGCACTCATGAGGTTACTTAGGCCTCTTAGGTACCATCAGAGCCATCACTGAACTTGTAGAAGAGCTGAGTTCTTTTCCTTCTTCCATTCTCCTTCTGCTTGCAGCCACAGCTACCTTTAAGCCACTAAGCCCTACTTTCCTAGCCTGGGTCTAATCTTAGATCTCCCCAGGTTTGCACCAGCCTCTAGTTAAAAGAAACCAAGGTCTTAATTAAAGTGTGTTCTAAGATCCAAAAAAACAAAGGGTAAAACAGAAGAGGAAAGGGAGCTGAGAGAAATGAAAACTCTTTTTGTCAATCAGGTTGCTCATTTTGCAGTTGAGAGACTGAGGCACAGAGCACCAATGAAAGCAAGAATATTGCTAGCCTGGTCTTCATTTCTGGGATTCACTGCACAGAGACCTTAGAGTCTCTCTTTAGGACTGCTGGAAGTTGCTTCCATTGGTTTCCTGCATCTGTTGGCAGGTAGCAATAAGAAAATTTGGAATAAGACTACGAATAGAAGGTATGCATTAAGAAATGTCTAGTGAATAGTAGAATTATGTCTGATGATTTAAAAAAAAAAAAAAACTTATACTAAATATCGCTGATGTTAAACTATATCTATATGCCAAAGCCAGGAATGTTTGATATTGCAAAGGCATACTGGTGATGTGGTTCCCTTTGGCTGCTCATCTCTATACAAGAACTTTATTCGAAGATGAGTCCACTAAAGTATAAAGTTAATTTCAATGTAGAATGTAATCTAGTTCTTAGCACCAGCTGATGACATTATATCCTGGCATAGAGTTTAAAAATCCCAGCAGTTCACACATCCCCCATGGAGAGTCGGGGAACTACATAGGTGAACAGCAGTGCTTCTCAAGCTTTTCTGTGCCCAAGAATCACCTGGAGATATTGTTAAATTACAGACAAATTCCTGAATGGGAGAAAATAGCTGCAAATGATATGACTGATAAGGGGGTAATATCTAAAATTTATAAACAGCTTATACAACTCAATATCAGAAAGAAAACAAAGAACACAATTTTTTCAATGGGCAGAAGACTTGGATAGATTGTTTTTTTCACAGAAGATGTACAGATGGCCAACATGCACGCGAAAAGATGCTCAGCATCGCTAATCATCAGAGAAATGCAAATCAAAATCACAATGATGGTTAAAAATCTGGCTTAAGCTTTGAGCATCTTCAACACTAGAGAAGTTGGCCAGATTGATGTCTGAGATCCCTAGCCTCTTCTTGCTGACCCTCTCTGCTGGCCTCCACAGGACCGTCTTACAGCCCCCTCCTCCCTCTCACTTCAAGAGCCTCTGTATTCCTTTGTTCTCTACTCTCTCCACATCCAAGGTGGCTTTTAGAGGAAGATCTGAAAATATTTCTCAGTGTCTCCACCTGTATGAGTTTTTTGAGGAAGTTTGCATTTTAAGCCTTACCACTTAATCAAGAGGGAAAAGTTTAGGAGAGCTTAGGTCTCAAGGATAAATGGCAGTTGATTAGGCTCAAGCTGGAGAGGGAAGTGGGGGAAGAAAGGGCATTCTAGGCAGGAGGACCTATGCTTGCATATTCTAGTCACTCAATAAATATTTGTTCACAAAGCACTAAAGAAGAAAAGGGTGCGTTTAGTCCACTGGGACCAGAGAGGGATCTCTCTGAAAAAAATCTAGCCTCCTTTCCTGAACCTTTCTCCAAATCTAAGAGAAGAGAGTTGGACAAAATATGCTTCATACATATTATTTTCCCCCCTCTATTGGCCATGTAGGTTGATTTTTCCTTTAATTAAGTATTTTAAAAGTAAAAATAACCATTCCGCCAGGTACCACTTAAACAAGAGGAAATTTCTTGCTTTCAACCAAAGGTATTTGTTATAATGGAACAGGTTTTAGTTTCCTGCTTTTTACCCTCTCAGTAGCTCCCTTAGTTATTCAGGCCTCTACATAGTTTCTCCTTCTAGAAGCATGGTAAAATCCTTTGGAATCTGGCTTCTGACCTTTGGAGTCTTGTCGGGGATAAGAACCAGAATCTAGAACTTTGCTGGGAGGACCACAGTTCAACCCAGGGCATGATCGGGCAGCTCCGCCCATTCTCTTTGTGTGGTTCACTTCTCTGACCCTCACTCTCTAACCCCTTGGCTTGCCTGAGTTATGGGGACCTGTGACTGCTCTTCTAAGAGAGAAGCAAGCAAGAAGACAGCAGCAAAAGCAGCTTTGGGGTAAACTTCAAGCAGCTGGGGGGTTCTGCAATTGGTTGATGCTAGTACACCAGTGAATAGAAGTGTATTAGACCAGACTAGAATGGAAGATTGGAGAAGGCAATGGCAACCCACTCCAGTACTCCTGCCTGGAAAATCCCATGGACGGAGGAGCCTGGTAGGCTACAGTCCATGGGGTTGCAAAGAGTTGGATACGACTGAGTGACTTCACTTTCACTTTTCACTTTCTTGCATTGGAGAAGAAAATGGCAACCCATTCCAGTATTCTTACCTGGAGAATCCCAGGGTCGGTGGAACCTGGTGGGCTGCCATCTATGGGGTTGCACAGAGTCGGACACAACTGATGTGACTTAGCAGCAGCAGAATGGAAGATAGAAGTGTGAGGAATGGGCACCTGGGGACAAAAGGGGATCATATGTATGAGTCGGGGAACAAGGATCCAAACAGTCAGTTTCTTCTCATCTGCTGAAACAATGGGGATTGTCTCTTGGGTTGAGAGCCAGGGACACTTGGCTGATAAAGGCCTACTTACAAGAACACAGAGCAAGCCGAATGGCACAGACATTTAGAAGAAAAATTCTGAGCTTTTATATTGTGAAGTGTGGGATAAGAAATGTTAACCAGTAGAACATCTTACTAGTAAAACCAAGAAAGACTCTCATCCACAGAATGCCTGGGCAACAACCTAGAAAAGAACTAATTTATTCTATGAACAGCCAGGTTGACTTTTTTAAGTCATTTCTGGCTATTCAGTGAAGCTCATCATCTAGTTGTCAGTCTCCAGGTTTCTGTCCCCATTAGACACGAGGTCTTCAAGGGCAGAGACCATGCGTCTTGCTCCCTTTTGCATCCTTGACTATAAGCATATAATAGTGTGGGTGATCCTCCGGCCTTCCAGCAAATAGTCAGGGGAAAGAGTTCATAATAAAGATCAAGGGCAACAAAAAAGTTGAATAGCTAGAAATACTTCCTCACCACCTACTCCTGCACAAAACTTAAGGCAAGGGAAAGGACTTCCCTGGTGATCCAGTGGTTAAGAATCTGCCTTGCAATGCAGGAGACATGTTTGATTCCTGGTCAGGGAAATAAGATCCCACATGCCTTGGAGCAACTAACCCCAGGTGCTACAACTACTGAGCCCAGGGACTATAACTAGAAAGTCCATGCCCCTCAATGAAAGATTCCACACGAAGCAACAAAGATCTTGCCTGCCACAACTAAGACCCTACGCAGCCTAATTAATTAATTAAAATATGAGATAGTACATAATTTTTTTTAAAGACAAAGGAAAACCTAGGCCCTAAAGTTGCTCTAATGGAAATGTGGTCTTCCCTCAGTCTCTCCTGCTCTCATGTTGCATTTCCCCCATGTTGTCACCTAGTCTTACAGCCTTTGCCCCCGCCCCCCGCCCCCCCAAGCAAAAGGCTTTGATTAACCAGTTGAGTCACTTAATCTCATTTGGGAAAAACCAACTCCATGGTCTGTGACTCCTCCTCCGATAACCCCATACAGAGTCACCAGCAAACCAGTGATTGCTATAGCCCTGGAGCTGACAGAGGAATTTCATTTGCTTTTTGAAAGACAATTCATATGAAACATGAGGATAAAGACAACTGGCAACAAGAAATCAAAACTCTGCAAGCATCACCTTCTCTCATCCCTCCTTTCTGCTGACTTACTCCTTCTTGTCTCAAAGATGAGCATCGTCCACTCAGGCTGCTGAGCGAGGCCCGTTGACAGGGCAATGAGCTTTCCAAGCCTTAGCCTGGCAATCTAGCTTGAAGGCGTCCTCTGTCATCAGGCCATTTTGGAAAAATGTAATTCACCGAGCTCTGAACTGTAGGAGGCTAAATCTTAAAAGAATGAGGACTCTGAAGAAACCATAGGCAGAGAAGTAACTATCTCAGATAACAAAATGCTTTTATTGCATAAACTGCACAGGCCTCTAGAGCTTGAAAGGAGCTCATCTAATTGAACCTTTTATAAAGAGAGGGAGGCTCATGGTGACAGGGCTGGGACTCAAATTCATTTCTTTCAGAGTCCAAGCTCCATACTTCTTAGAGACCCTGGGCCTTCCATGCAATTCTAGGTTGGCAACTTGTTTCCTAGGGTAGGAATTCCATCCTGGAACCCCTCAATTTGTACCTCAAACCTAAGAAAAGAAGAAAGAAGTGACTTTGGGGATTCACTCTCAGGCCACTGAGTTGAAAGAGAGCTGCCACTATAATAAAAAAATCCCTCAAGCCTCCTCATCGGGCGGCTCAGCTTCAGAGCTTCCCAACCCCTGGAGCTATGGCTGTGACCTTCGAGGTCTTAGCAGTTCTCTGTGTCTTAGGTCACCATGGAAAGGGGGTGACCCCTGAGCATTTGATGGAGACAGGCATGGGAAGGATTGAATGGCAAGAAAGACCATGCACCAAGTTACAGTTGGCTTGGAATTAGAATTTATCTCACTGCCAACAGAGCACAGAAGTACAGCAGTAGTTAAGCTGAACAAATCCCATCAGTTCTATTTTCAAAATATATCTAGAATCTGACTGCCTCTTTCCACTCCTACTAGTAACACTATGGTCTGAGACATGATCTCTACCCTCTTAGCAACACTAACTAGATCCGTTACCCCTGTGCTTGACTTCCTCCATGTGTTCCAAAGTGATTCTGTTAAAACTCGATTCCAATCATGTAACTCCTCTGCTCAAAACTTTCCATGGCTTCCCTCTCACTCAGAGTAAAAGCTGAACTATGAACCACTTACTATGAACAACAGGATCTGATGGGACCTGGATCTATAGCCTCTGACTTCATCACCTGTCTGCATCTCCACCGACACTCATCTCTCTGTGACTCAACACTGGTTCCCACCTCAGGGCTTTTGCATTGACTGTTTCCTCTATCTAGAATTCTCCCTGAACCCCCCTTCCCTGCCCTCATTCCAATAACATGACTAGCTCTATCACTTCTTTCAAGGTCTTTGCTCAGAAGACACCTTCTTAATAAGGCCCTTCCTGACTACCCCCTTCTAAAATCCTCACACTCATCCTAGAAGGTGATATTTCCTACATCTCTTCCCCATTTTACTTCTTCTCCTTTGCACCTGCCAGTGACATACTACATATTTTACTTCTCTTTCTTTGATCAGTTTTTGTTAAACATTTTTTTGCTTATGGCGCACAGGATCTTAGTTCCCTGGCCACAGACTGAACCCATGCCCCCTGCAGTGGAAGCGCAGAGTCCCAACCACTGGACCATCAGGGTTAATTTATCTTCTTTATGGTCTTCCTCTCGCACTAGAATACAAATACCATGAGGGTTCACTGTTGCTTCTCCAGCAACCAGAATGGTATTTAGCACACAGTTGGCATTCAGTTAACATCAGTTAATTTCTGAAAGGCTAGTGGATCACCCACACTATTGTATGCTTATCATCAAGGATGCGAAGTGAGAAAGATGCATGGTCTCTGCTCTTGAAAACCTTGAAGGGACAGAAACATGAAGACTGATAACTAGATGATCAGCTTCACTGAATAGCTAGAGATTACTTTTAAAAAATGGAGAGAATAGCATTGAAACATGTTTATTACCTTATGTGAAATAGATCACCAGTCCAGGTTTGATGCATGAGACAGACTGCTCAGGGTTGGAGCACTGGGACGACCCTGAGGGATGGGATGAGGAGGGAGGTGGGAAGAGGGTTCAGGATGGGGAACATATGTACATCCATGGCTGATTCATGTCAATGTATGGCAAAAACCACTCAGTTCAGTTAGTTCAGTCGCTCAGTCGTGTCCGACTGCGACCCCATGAATTGCAGCACGCCAGGCCTCCCTGTCCATCACCAACTTCCAGAGTTCACCCAAACTCATGTCCATCGAGTCAGTGATGCCATCCAGCCATCTCATCCTCTGTCTTCCCCTTCTCCTCCTGCCCCCAATCCCTACCATCATCAGGGTCTTTTCCAATGAGTCAACTCTTCGCACGAGGTGGCCAAAGTATTGGAGTTTCAGCCTCAGGATAAATCCTTCCAATGAACACCCAGGACTGGTATCCTTTAGGATGGACTGGTTGGATCTCCTTGCAGTTCAAAGGACTGTCAAGAGTCTTCTCCAACACCACGGTTAAAAGCATCAATTCTTCAGCACTCAGCTCACTTCACAGTCCAACTCTCACATCCATACATGACTACAGGAAAAACCATAGTCTTGACTAGATGGACCTTTGTTGGCAAAGTAATGTCTCTGCTTTTGAATATGCTATCTAGGTTGGTCATAACTTTCCTTCCAAGGAGTAAGCGTCTTTTAATTTCATGGCTGCAGTCACCATCTGCACTGATTTTGGAGCCCAGAAAAATAAAGTCTGACACTGTTTCCACTGTTTCCCCATCTATTTCCCATGAAGTGATGGGACCAGATGCCATGATTTCATTTTCTGAATGTTGAGCTTTAAGCCAACCTTTTCACTCTCCACTTTCACTTTCATCAAGAGGCTTTTTAGTTTCTCTTCACTTTCTGCCATAAGGGTGGTGTCATCTGCATATCTGAGTTTATTGATATTTCTCCCGGCAATCTTGATTCCAGCTTGTGTTTCTTCCAGTCCAGCATTTCTCATGATGTACTCTGCATAAAAGTTAGATAAGCAGGGTGACAATATACAGCCTTGACGTACTCCTTTTCCTATTTGGAACCAGTCTGTTGTTCCATGTCCAGTACTAACTGTTGCTTCCTGACCTGCATACAGGTTTCTCAAGAGGCAGGTCAAGTGGTCTGGTATTCCCATCTCTTTCAGAATTTTCCACACTTTATTGTGATCCACACAGTCAAAGGCTTTGACATAGTCAATGAAGCAGGAATAGATGTTTTTCTGAAACTTTATTGCTTTTTCCATGATCCAGAAGATGTTGGCAATTGGATCTCTGGTTCCTCTGCCTTTTCTAAAACCAGCTTGAACATCTGGAAGTTCACGGTTCACATATTGCTGAAGCCTGGCTTGGAGAATTTTGAACAGTACTTTACTAGCATGTGAGATGAGTGCAATTGTGCAGTAGTTTGAGCATTCTTTGGCAAATTGCCTTTCTTTGGGATCAGAATGAAAACTGACCTTTCCCAGTCCTGTGGCCACTGCTGAGTTTTCCAAATTTGCTGGCATATAGAGTGCAGCACTTTCACAGCATCATCTTTCCGGATTTGAAAGAGCTCAACTGGAATTCTATCACCTCCACTAGCTTTGTTCATAGTGATGCTTTCTAAGGCCCACTTGACTTCACATTCCAGGGTGTCTGGCTCTAGGTCAGTGATCACACCATCGTGGTTATCTTGGTCGTGAAGATCTTTTTTGTACAGTTCTTCTGTGTATTCTTGCCCCCTCTTTTTAATATCTTGTGCTTCTGTTAGGTCCATACCATTTCTGTCCTTTATTGAGTTCATCTTTGCATGCAATGTTCCCTTGTTATCTCTAATTTTCTTGAAGAGATCTCTAGTCTTTCCTGTTCTGTTGTTTTCCTATATTTCTTTGCAATGATCGCCGAGGAAGGCTTTCTTAAATCTCCTTGCTGTTCTTTGGAACTCTGCATTCAAATAGGAATATTTTTCCTTTTCTCCTTTGCTTTTCACTTCTCTTCTTTTCACAGCTATTTGTAAGCCCTCCCCAGACAGCCATTTTGCTTTTTTGCATTTTTTTTTCCACGGGGATGGTCTTGATCCCTGTCTCCTGTACAATGCCACGAACCTCCATCCATAGTTCATCAGGCACTCTATCAGATCTAGGCCCTTAAATCTATTTCTCACTTCCACTGTATAATCATAAGGGGTTTGATTTAGGTCATACCTGAATGGTCTAGTGGTTTTCCTTACTTTCTTCAATTTAAGTCTGAATTTGGCAATAAGGAGTTCATGATCTGAGCCATAGTCAGCTCCCAGTCTTGTTTTTGCTGACTGTATAGAGGAGCTCCATCTTTGGCTGCAAAGAATATAATCAATCTGATTTCGGTGTTGACCATCTGGTGATGTCCATGTGTAGAGTCTTCTCTTGTGTTGTTGGAAGAGGGTGTTTGCTATGAACAGTGCGTTCTCTTGGCAAAACTCTATTAGCCTTTGCCCTGCTTCATTCTATATTCCAAGACTAAATTTGCCTATTACTCCAGGTGTTTCTTGACTTCCTACTTTTGCATTCCCGTCCCCTACAATGAAAAGGACGTCTTTTTTGGGTGTTAGTTCTAAAAGGTCTTGTAGGTCTTCATAGAACCATTCAACTTCAGCTTCTTCGGCATTACTGGTTGGGGCATAGGCTTGGGGCATGGGCCCCTACCCATAGGGGGCTCAGGATCACCGTGATAATTGAATGGTTTGCTTTGGAAACGAACAGAAATCATTCTGTCATTTTTGAGATTGCATCCAAGTACTGCATTTCAGACTCTTTTGTTGCCCATGATGGCTACTCCATTTCTTCTAAGGGATTCCTGCCCACAGTAGTAGATGTAATGGTTTTATCTGTGTTAAATTCACCCATTCCAGTCCATTTTAGTTCGCTGATTCCCAGAATGTCGATGTTCACTCTTGCCATCTCCTATTTGACTACTTCCAATTTTTCTTGATTCATGGACCTAACATTCCAGGTTCCTATGCAATATTGCTCTTTACAGCATTGGACCTTGATTCTATCACCAGTCACATCCACAACTGGGCATTGCTTTGCCTCCATCTCTTCATTCTCTCTGGAGTTATTTCTCCACTGATCTCCAGTAGCATATTGGGCACCTACCAACCTGGGGAGTTCCTCTTTCAGTATCCTATCATTTTGCCTTTTCATACTGTTCATGGGGTTCTCAAGGCAAAAATAGTGAAGTGGTTTGCCATTCCCTTCTCCAGTGGACCACATCCTGTCAGACCACTACACTATTGTAAAGTAATCAGCCTTCAATTAAAATAAATTAATTAATTTTAAAAATTGAACCTGGCTCTCCAGGAATAGACTAGTTCTTTCCCAGGTCTCTGGCCAAACTTTCTGTGGATGAATGAAGCAAAGGGTGGTTTGGGTGCCCATGACATGGCATCTGACCTGCCTTCCAGCTGGGAATGAGTCAGGCCTCCTGGAGTAACCATATTTGAGCATCCCCATCTCTGAGTTGAGCTCAACATTAAGAAAACGAAGATCATGGCATCTGGTCCCATCATTACATGGGAAATAGATGGGGAAACAGTGGAAACAGTGTCAGACTTTATTTTCTGGGCTCTAAAATCACTGCAGATGGTGACTGCAGCCATGAAATTAAAAGATGCTTACTCCTTGGAAGGAAAGTTATGACCAACCTAGATAGCATATTCAAAAGCAGAGACATTACTTTGCCAACAAAGGTTCGCCTAGTCAAGGCTATGGTTTTTCCTGTGGTCATGTATGGATATGAGAGCTGGACTGTGAAGAAGGCTGAGTGCCTAAGAATTGATGCTTTTGAACTGTGGTGTTGGAGAAGACTCTTGAGAGTCCCTTGGACTCCAAGGAGACCAACCAGTCCATTCTGAAGGAGATCAGCCCTGGGATTTCTTTGGAAGGAATGATGCTGAAACTGAAACTCCAGTATTTTGGCCACCTCATGCGAAGAGTTGACTCATTGGAGAAGACTCTGATGCTGGGAGGGATTGAGGGCAGGAGGAGAAGGGGACGACAGAGGATGAGATGGCTGGATGGCATCACTGACTCGATGGATGTGAGTCTGAGTGACCTCTGGGAGTTGGTGATGGACAGGGAGGCCTGGCGTGCTGCAGTTCATGGGGTCGCAAAGAGTCGGACATGACTGAGCGACTGATCTGATCTGATCTGATCTCTGAGTTGTAAACAGCTCTGTCTCTCTCAATACGCAGTGAATAAAGACATATTCCTGATATCCCCATACTCCGTCCCTCAGCCTGATCCTCCTTTCCTACTCAGGCCCATCCAACTCAGAGATCTTCCTGCCAAGTTCAGTGAATTTCAACTTGCTTAAGAGCAATTGTTTAAAGGGCAGCCTTTACTATGTCAGCACAATGATAAGCATTTTACAAACAGTATTTCATTTCATCGTCACAAAGTAGGTAATATTATTCCCATTTTTATATGAGAAAACCAAAGCTTAGAGACTGCCCTGAACATGCAACTGAGTGATTTCTCACCTCTTTCTCTTCTCTCAGATCCTGCCATCTACCCACAGAGGTGGGTCCTTGCTGACATGCTGATACCAAGCATGAACACACTGCCCAGGCCGGGGTAGAAACTTGACCCCAGTGTGGCAGGGTCAGTTTCTTTTTCCCAGAAATATAGATGTGGATATCGTGGCATTACTATAAGGTCCCTCCTAAAGGGAGGACTGGAACATCAGGTGTGGTCATGGGTACCATGAAGTCCAAGCAAGAAAGAAGAATCAGATGTGCTGAAAAGCAGATGGGCAGAGCACAACTGTGGAGAAGAAAGAGGTCACACCATGGTCCACAGTGGCTTTTCTCGGGCTCCCAGGTTTTCAGAGACTCTCTCTTACTCTTCCAACTAAGTGCTCTATTCTGACTAAGATAAACTGAATGGTTTTCCATTATTTGAACCAAAGGGGCTTGACTCAGAGAAGTAACTTACCTAATAGCACGTGGCCCCAGAAGGATGAAGCTGAACCTCCAAAGTTCATGCATTTCTGTAACTGCCAAACCACTCGGATTTTGTCTTCTCCCAGAGGCAGGCAGGGCAGCCTGTAGGGCAGTCCCTACCAGGTCACACTGTCTCCTTGTCCCTCCTTTCACACCCACCATATTTTCCCAAGGAAAACTGAGATCACTCCAGGGCAGACTCAAATGGAGAAATAAGGTGGTTAATGATGAGAATGTGGGACTTTCCAGGCAGTCCAGTGGTTATGAATCTGCCTGGCAATACAGGGGACATGGGTTTGGTCTGGGAACTAAGATCCCACTAGATCTCAGGGCAACTAAGCCTGTGCACCACAACTACTGAATCCGTGTGCTCTAGAGCCCACGTGTTTTAGAGCCTGTGCTTCGCAACAAGGGAAGCCACTGCAATAAGAAGCCTGAACACTGCAACTAGAGAGTAGACCCCACTCACTGAGAACGCCCACATGCAGCAGCCAAGAGCCTGTGCAGCTCAATGAAGACCCCACGTAGCCAAAATAAGTAAGTGAAGGGGGTGCAGAGGATGAGATGGTTGGATGGCATCATTGACTCAATGGACATGAGTTTGAACAAACTCCAGGAGATGGTCAAGGACAGGGAAACCTGGAGTGCTGCAGTCCATGGGGTCGCAAAGAGTCAGATACGACTTGGCGATTGAACAACAATAACAACAAATAAATAAATGTCGAGAATGCATAGCAAGTAGAAAAGAGCAGCACCATATTGTGGGTCAGGAGAAGACATACTGGGGTTGATGTTTTTACCAAGTCTTGGGTCTTTGGGGGAACAGGTAGAACTATTTCCTTCCCTCCATCAGACCTGGCTAAGCAGATGGCTAATGTGAGGAGAGGGGGAGCCCAGCAAGGAGTCCTGGGGGCAGTCTTTGGACCGGTGACTTTGTTCATGAGGCCTTCAGGCCCAACTCCCCCATGAACAGAACTGCATTCAGACTTGCCCCCAAATATGCAATCAAGCCAGGCAAAGCCCACAAAAAAGTGGGCCAAAGGCTTCTCCAGGCAGATCCATTAGAGGTAGCTGCTCCCTTGGAGCCACTTGAAGTCTGCAGCTCCTGGAGCTCCGTTTATTGACTCTGTTTATTTCTCTAATTTGTCAAGTACTGTCTGCGCACTTGAGCTTGCCTCCTAAGTGCTCAGCTTCTATCCTGCCTCCCAGGCTTCTCCAATCTGATTAGCGTACTCTGCACTCCATCTTTTGAGTCATTAATAAAAACACTGATGAATATTGGGCATAAGTCACATCCCTGGGAGGCCTCTCCTCAGCTGGCTACCAACCCGGCAGGGATGACCCCTCTTTACAGACAGGCTTTGCCTATTGTTCATGAGTTTTTGTCCTCTCTTTTCATTCATCCATTTATTTAATCACTCACTTGCTAATTGTGCTAGGGCTAGAGACTTCCTACAATTTCTTGCAAATGTAAATTCATGGAAATATTAATTATTACCACCATGAAGTGCTCTGGGGACACAAGGATGCACTGGGAAAATCCTAGCCCTCAGTAATAAGAATGAGAATAACAGTTGCCACCTACCAGTGATGGGCTAAGTATCACACAGATATTACTGAGTCTGTGCTAGACATTATCCACCCAAGTGGGTACAAGTGTTGGTAAGAATTAAGAGTAAGGAGTCTTTTTTTTTTTTTAAAGTAAGGATTCTAATCTTGCAATAGCCTATAATGGAAAAGAAACTGAAAAATATCTGAATACCTGTCAGATTCCCTCCATTCACCTGGAGAAGGGAATGGCAAACCACTTCAGTATTCTTGCCTTGAGAACCCCATGATCAGTATGAAAAGGCAAAATGATAGGATACTGAAAGAGAAACTCCCCCAGGTCAGTAGGGGCCCAATATGCTACTGGAGATCAGTGGAGAAATAACTCCAGAAAAAATGAAGGGATGGAGCCAAAGCAAAAAGAATACCCAGCTGTGGATGTGTCTGGTGATAGAAGCAAAGTCCGTTGCTGTAAAGAGCATTATTGCATAGGAATTTGGAATGTCAGGTCCATGAATGAAGGCAAATTGGAAGTGGTCAAACAAGAGATGGCAAGAGTGAATGTCGAAATTCTAGGAATTAGCGAACTAAAATGGACTGGAATGGGTGAATTTAACTCAGAGGACCATTATATCTACTACTGTGGGCAGGAATCCCTCAGAAGAAATGGAGTGGCCATCATGGTCAACAAAAGAGTCCGAAATGCAGTACTTGGATGCAATCTCAAAAATGACAGAATAATCTCTGTTCATTTCCAAGGCAAACCATTCAATGTCACAGTAATCCAAGTCTATGCCCCAACCAGTAATGCTGAAGAAGCTGAAGTTGAACGGTTCTATGAAGACCTACAAGACCTTTTAGAACTAACACCCAAAAAAGATGTCCTTTTCATTATAGGGGACTGGAATGCAAAAGTAGGAAGTCAAGAAACACCTGGAGTAACAGGCAAACTTGGCCTTGGAATATGGAATGAAGCAGGGCAAAGACTAATAGAGTTTTGCCAAGAAAATGCACCGGTCATAACAAACACCCTCTTCCAACAACACAAGAGAAGACTCTACACATGGACATCACCAGATGGTCAACACTGAAATGAGATTGATTATATTCTTTGCAGCCAAAGATGGAGAAGCTCTATACAATCAGCAAAAACAAGACCAGGAGCTGACTGTGGCTCAGACCATGAACTCCTTATTGCCAAATTCAGACTGAAATTGAAGAAAGTTGGGAAAACCACTAGACCATTCAGGTATGACCTAAATCAAATCCCTTATGATTATACAGTGGAAGTGAGAAATAGATTTAAGGGCCTAGATCTGATAGATAGAGTGCCTGATGAACTATGGAATGAGGCTTGTGACATTGTACAGGAGACAGGGATCAAGACCATCCCCATGGAAAAGAAATGCAAAAAAGCAAAATGGCTGTCTGGGGAGGCCTTACAAATAGCTGTGAAAAGAAGAGAAGTGAAAAGCAAAGGAGAAAAGGAAAGATATAAGCATCTGAATGCAGAGTTCCAAAGAATAGCAAGAAGAGATAAGAAAGCCTTTTTCAGTGATCAATGCAAAGAAATAGAGAAAAACAACAGAATGGGAAAGACTAGGGATCTCTTCAAGAAAATCAGAGATACCAAAGGAACATTTCATGCAAAGATGGGCTCGATAAAGGACAGAAAGGGATGGACCTAACAGAAGCAGAAGATATTAAGAAGAGGTGGCAATAATACACAGAAGAACTGTACAAAAAAGATCTTCACGACCCAGATAATCATGATGGTGTAATCACTGACCTAGAGTCAGACATCCTGGAATGCCAAGTCAAGTGGGCCTTAGAAAGCATCACTACGAACAAAGCTAGTGGAGGTGATGAAATTCCAGTTGAGCTATTCCAAATCCTGAAAGCTGATGCTATGAAAGTGCTGCACTCAATATGCCAGCAAATTTGGAAAACTCAGCAGTGGCCACAGGACTGGAAAAGCTCCGTTTTCATCCCAATCCCAAAGAAAGGCAATGCCAAAGAATGCTCAAACTACCAAACAATTGCACTCATCTCACACGCTAGTAAAGTAATGCTCAAAATTCTTCAAGCCAGGCTTCAGCAATATGTGAACCGTGAACTTCCTGATGTTCAAGCTGGTTTTAGAAAAGGCAGAGGAACCAGAGATCCAATTGCCAATATCCGCTGGATCATCGAAAAAGCAAGAGAGTTCCAGAAAAACATCTATTTCTGCTTTATTGACTATGCCAAAGCCTTTGACTGTGTAGATCACAATAAACTGTGGAAAATTCTAAAAGAGATGGGAATACCAGACCACCTGATCTGCCTCTTGAGAAATCTGTATGCAGGTCAGGAAGCAACAGTTAGAACTGGACATGGAACAACAGACTGGTTCCAAATAGGAAAAGGAGTACGTCAAGGCTTTATATTGTCACCCTGTTTATTTAACTTCTATGCAGAGTACATCATGAGAAATGCTGGACTGGAAGAAATACAAGTTGGAATCAAGATTGCTGGGAGAAATATCAATAACCTCAGATATGCAGATGACACCACCCTTATGGCAGAAAGTGAAGAGGAACTCAAAAGCCTCTTGATGAAAGTGAAAGTGGAGAGTGAAAAGGTTGGCTTAAAGCTCAACATTCAGAAAACGAAGATCATGGCATCTGGTCCCATCACTACATGAGAAATAGATGGGGGAAACAGTGGAAACAGTGTCAGACTTTATTTTTCTGGGCTCCAAAATCACTGCAGATGGTGACTGCAGCCATGAAATTAAAAGACGCTTACTCCTTGGAAGGAAAGTTATGACCACCCTAGACAGCATATTCAAAAGCAGAGACATTACTTTGCCAACAAAGGTTCGCCTAGTCAAGGCTATGGTTTTTCCTGTGGTCATGTATGGATGTGAGAGCTGGACTGTGAAGAAGGCTGAGCGCCGAAGAATTGATGCTTTTGAACTGTGGTGTTGGAGAAGACTCTCGAGAGTCCCTTGGACTGCAAGGAGATCCAACCAGTCCATTCTGAAGGAGATTAGTCCTGGGATTTCTTTGGAAGGAATGATGCTAAAACTGAAACTCCAGTACTTTGGCCACCTCATGCGAAGACTTGACTCATTGGAAAAGACCCTGATGCTGGGAGGGATTAGGGGCAGGAGGAGAAGGGGATGACAGAGGATGAGATGGCTGGATGGCATCACTGACTCAATGGATGTGAGTCTGAGTGGCCTCTGGGAGTTGGTGATGGACAGGGAGGCCTGGCATGCTGTGATTCATGGGGTTGCAAAGAGTTGGACACGACTGAGCAACTGATCTGATCTGATCTGTACACTTGAAACTAACATAATATAGTAAATCAATTATACTTCAATTAAAAAATAATAAAGAAAATAGTAAGGATTTTTATTTTGGTTCTTCTACTTACTGGCTCAAGCCTTCTTTATCTTATATTCTCCTCCCATAAACTTACTTAATAAGATTATTATAAAACACTTAAATTACATAAGATAATACAGAAAATGTGCTTGGAGCACAGCCACACATATAACAAACATTCTGCAAATGTTTACTATTATTATTATTTCACTCAATACAACTACCTGATACAAAGTACCATTATCTGGGTTTTACCAACAAGAAAATTAAAGGTTAGCAAGGCTGCTGCTGCTGCTAAGTCGCTTCAGTTGTGTCCGACTCTGTGTGACCCCATAGACAGCAGCCCACTAGGCTCCTCTCTCCCTGGGATTCTCCAGGCAAGAATACTGAGGTGGGTTGCCATTTCCTTCTCCAATGCATTAAAGTGAAAAGTGAAAGTGAAGTTGCTCAGTCATGTCTGACCCTTAGCGACTCCATGAACTGGAGCCTACCAGGCTCCTCCGTCCATGGGATTTTCAAGGCAAGAGTACTGGAGTGGGGTGCCATTGTCTTCTCCGGTTAGCAAGGCTAATTTGCCCAAAGTCCTATGGCCAGTAACAGAACTAGGATCCAGGCCTGTCTGTTTGAGGCCAAATCCCATTTGCTTAATTATTATAATCTGAAAAGGAAGATAATATGGCCTAAATAACTATTCAACAAGACAGCAAAGCAAATAAGACTGTAAGGAACAGAATATATTCATGATAAAAATAAATTCTCAGTGAATACTACCAAATGATTATGATGATGATATACAGTTATTAATATAAGTGCCATACTAAAGCTTTAAAAGTGTTTTAGGGTGTCAGAGGAAGGAGAGATCATTTCTGAACAGGGCAATATTTGGGGACTTTCAGGGAGGAGGTACCATTTGAGTAGGACGTAGCAGATGGATAGGAGTTGGACAGAATGAGAAAAGAGAGAACGGCCCCCCATGTAGAGGAAAGGGACATGAGCAAAGGCAAGAAGATGAGGACCATTTAGGGTGTGTTTTTAAAAAATAGCAAGAAATTCCATTTAGATAGTGAGTGGCATATGCAAGGAAATAGTTGGGAATGAGCTAGAAAGGGGGGAAAAAAACCCACACTGGTGTTAAATAAATAAAGCCTTGAATCAAAAAAATGGCCAATGCAGAGAGATTCTGACACTCCAAGAGTCTTCTAGAACTCATTGGGGAAGGAATGATAATAGGGATTTGGGATGAAGAATGGGATTTCTAAAGTGTCAGACATGATTAAGTGCATGCACGCGCGCGCGCGCGCGCACACACATACACACACACACGAGCAATTTCCAGAACTTATGCACAACAGGGCTTAAGCTTCAGGTGGGGGCTGGGCAGAGCTGACGTTCAGCCAACCCATGACTGTAAACACAGGCTGTTAAAACATTAATATGCTTTGAACCTCGAGGACATCATGCTAAGTGAAATCAGCCAGTCACAAAAGGACAAATACTGTAAGGTTCCGCTCCTGTAAAGTATCTGAAGCCATCCAGATCACAGATGTAGAAAGTAGAAAGGTGGCTGCCAGGGGCTTGGGGGGAGGGGAGAGGGGAATTCATGTTTAGTGAGTATAGAGTTTCAATTTCGCAAGATGAAAACGTTCCAGAGGTCTGTTGCACAACAATGTAAATATACTTAACACAACTGAACGGTACTTTAAAATGGCTAAGATAGTAAATTTAATATTATGTATTTCTGACGAAAAGGGAAAAAAATGTGAATATTCTCCCAAAATACTCTCCGTTCAGATGGTGAATGACACTGCCGCTTCCCCGGGACCCCTGGACCTCCCTGACATCCTGCTATGAGAGGACTCATGTCTGGCACTATTTTGAAAATCACCCCTGGGGCCAGCGGACTTGGCTGAAAGATGCTTTTGTACTGCATTTTTCTTAGGATAGAAAAACACAACCATTATATCGATGAATGGGGGAGGCGGGCAGGGCCACTGCTGAAGAGTGTGGAAAAAGCAAACAGGCCCAACCACTACACTCTGGCCTCATACATTCCTCAGGAGGGATCCCTGCAAGAGAGAGTTAGCATTGCCTGCAACTCTCTTCCTGCTGAGTCATCATGGCGGCCCCGCCCAGTCATGCCACTGTGTTCTTTGGAGTCTGGAGGTACAGACCCCAAGACAATTTCTTCCTGGGTCCAGAAGGATCACAAGGACCATCTCAGGACATCGGGCATGCCCACCCCACTGGGCACACACCTGACTGTTCACCTTGTAGTCACCTGGCTTTCCTGTTGCTCCCAGCAGATACCCTGACCCCTCCATTAGCTTGGTAATGCTGTGGAAGGTACCAGAAAAAAAAAAAAAAAAACAGTCCCAAAGAGTTGGTTTTCCGCAGCTCTGGCTTAGTCATTTCTCTTCCTAATGAACTAGTGGAGAGATGGATCTGTCGGCCCATCCTGCTCCCTGCCCAGTGCCCAGTTCATCATCTGCCAGGCAGAACAGGAGGGGAAAGGAAAGGAGGTGGAAGCCTGAGCGTTGCTCTAGCCTCTGCTGCAACTTCCTCCTCCTGCCCCAAGCAATGACCTCTCTCAGTCCTGCATTTCAATCTGATTCCTCCTACTTCCCACAGTCACCTCATCAACTCCCAGCACTTCACAAAAGAGAATCAAGAACAAGGAGGAAGGGATTCTGAGATAGAGCTTCTGGTCAGCCAGGGTGCAAGGGGTGATGCCAAAGGTCAGATGTCAGTGGTCTTCCAGGATGGATGGGGCCCCCAATCCCTGACTTTCGGGGGTCCTGTGTGCTACATACTGCTCCTCCCTTGGGAAGTGGCTCCATCCTTGACCCAGGGAGCAATTGGAAGGAGCCTGTATGAGTTAGTTGTTCAGTCATGTCTGACTCCTCGTGACCCCACGGACTGTAGCTCACCAGGCTCCTCTGTCCATGGAATTCTTCGGGCAAGAATACTGGAGTGGGTTGCCATTCCCTTCTCCAAGGGATCTTCCTGACTCAGGAACTTAGACATCTGATATCTGCCCTTCGGCTGGGTGAAGATATTATTTCTTTAAGAAAGGTCAGAGGCTCCCATCCTTCCCATAGAGAAAACTTAGAGGATAACATAAAAGATCTTACCATTTACCCGAAGCCATGGTGACTTTCAGGACTTTTCCAAGGGGCCTCCTCCGGGAGGGGAAAGGAGAGCCCATGAACGGCAGAGACCTGAACAAGGGAGAAAGGGCCACAGGAAATGGAGGGTCTGCGGGCTGTGACAGTGAAAATGGTCTTTAGTACAGTATGAAGTTTTCTCAAAACCTAAAAATGGAGCTTCCATATGTCCCAGCAATTCCTCCCCTGGATGTATATTTTTTTAAAAAGAAAAATGCTAATTTGGAAAGATACATGCACCCCATAGCAGCAGTATCTACAATTACCAATATATGGAAGCAACCTAAGTGTCCATCAACAGATGAATGGATAAAGAAGACGGTTTATATTGGAATACTACTCAGTCATAAAAAAGAATTAAATGTTGCCATTTGCAGCCACATGGATGGACTTGGGGAACATAATGCTAGGTAAAATAATTTAAACAGAGAAAAATAAATACTATATAATATCATTTATATGTGGAATCTAAAAAAGACACAACAAACTAGTGAATACAACAAAAAAGAAGCAGACTCACAAATACAGAGAACCAGCTAGTGGTTACCAGCTGTGAGGGCTGCAACATAGGGGTAGGGGAGAGGAAGTACAGACTATTAGGTGTAGAATAGGCTCAAGGATGTATTGTACAGCACTGGGCATAGAGCCATAATTTGTAATAACCATAAATGGAAAGTACTCTTTAAAACTTGTATAGCACTTCCTTGGTGGTACAGTGGATGAGAATCCACCTGCCAGTGCAGGGGACATGGGTTCGATCCCCGGTTGGGAGGATTCCACATTCTGCGAGGAGCCGCTAAGCCTGTTCACTGCAGCTACTAAAGCCTGCGTACCCTAGAGCCTGCTCTCCTCAACAAGACAAGCCCGCACACCACAATGCGGAGCAGCCTCTGTTCACTGCAACGGGAGAGAGCCCTCACAGCAATGAAGACCCAGAGCAGTCAGAAATAACTAATAATAAATATAAGTTTTAAAATTGTATAAAAATTTAAAGATGTTTTTATAAAGAAATAACGGGGTGTGGGGGGGTCTTTACTGGCACATCAGCCTTCATTACGCAGCGCCTCCCACTGCCTGCCTGCAGCAGGTTCCCAGAGAAGCATCCGTGTTTTCCATTTTGGCCACCCTTCTCGCTGCAGCGTCATATGCTGTCTGTTCCCTGCCCGCCTCTGGCCTGACGCGCCAGTGGGCTAGAATGACATCATCTCTGCTCCTGCAGAGCCCACTTTCAGTTCCTGACCTCAACTCCTCTTCTCTACCGCCGCCCCTGAGTCTCAAGCCAATGGTACTGATTTGGGGATTTGGCTCAGCCTTCCCTGGGCATCACCAGTGTTGGCTTGGCCACCCCAGTGGTAGCAGACGCTGACCTGGCCACCCCCATAGCCTGGTCAGCCCATCATGGCCTATGATTCAGCTTGACATGGTGAGAAGGCAGCCTCTCCTACATGTAGAAGGACTCTTGTTGAGCTATAGCATAACAATTCATATTTATATAAATAACACCACCTAATTTTTTTTAATTTTATTTTATTTCACTTTAGAATATTGTATTGGTTTTGCCATATATCAAAATGAATTCGCCACAGGTATACATGTGGTCCCCATCCTGATCCCTCCTCCCTCCCTCCCTCCCTCCCTCCCCATACCATCTCTCTGAGTCGTCCCAGTGCACCAGCCCCAAGCATCCAGTATCGTGCATCGAACCTGGACTGGTGACTTGTTTCATATATGATATTATACATATTTCAATGCCATTCTCCCAAATCATCCCACCTTCTCCCTCTCCCACAGAGTCCAAAAGACTGTTCTATAAATCAGTATCTCTTTTGCTGTCTCGTATACAGGGTTGTCGTTACCATCTTTCTAAATTCCATATATATGCGTTAGTATACTGTATTGGTGTTTTTCTTTCTGGCTTACTTCTCTCTGTATAATAGGCTCCAGTTTCATCCACCTCATTAGAACTGATTCAAATGTATTCCTTTTAGTGGTTGAGTAATACTCCATTGTGTATATGTACCACAGCTTTCTTATCCATTCATCTGCTGATGGACATCTAGGTTGCTTCCATGTCCTGGCTATTATAAACAGTGCTGCAATGAACATTGGGGTACACATGTCTCTTTCAATTCTGGTTTCCTCAGTAACACCTAATTTTTTAATAGAACTTCTCAAGTACCAGGCACTATCCAAATGTTTTTACATGTATTGTTCATTTAATCCTTACAACTTTGCAAGTTCAATACTATTTTTGGCCCCAATTTATGGACTAAGGAAACTAGTGCATAGAAGTTAGCTAAGATACTCAAAGCTGCATGTAAGAAACAGAGCCTGGATTCTAGCCCAAGTTATTAAACTCCAGAAAATGCAACCTTTTTCCAAAACATCATGCCATGAAGCCACCAAAAGTACACAGGACTGGTACCCAATTCTTTCCTCAAAACAGGTGGTGATGTGGTGGATGGAGAAGCACAAGAGGAGCCAGATACCCGAAAGATGGAGGGGAAAGGACTCAGAAAAGGGATTGGAGTCAAAGGCCAAAGAGGAGCTGAGATTTGTTCCCCCGTTTCCCAAAACCTGGCTCCCATGGCAGATGGTAGGCTGTGGGGTGGGAGTGAGGAGAAAATTAAGGACCTGGAAAAAGGATAAGCAAGCATTTGAGGCCTAGAGGCAAGGAATGCAGGCAGGCTGACCCAAGGGAAGTGATGAGATGGACAGCACGTCAGAGAAGCATGATGGGAGGAGGTGGGGAACCAGTGCTGACCCCCCAGCCTGGATCTAGGGCAGAACCAGACGGTCCCTGGATTTAACTGTAAGCCATGAAAGCAATCCAAAGAAATGGAAGCAGTGACAGATTTTTTTCTTGGGCTCCAAAATCACTGCGGATGGTAATTCCAGCCATGAAATTAAAAGACACTTGCTCCTTGGAAGAAAAACTATGACAAACCTAGACATTGTATTAAAAAGCAGAGATATTACTTTGCCAACAAAGGTCCGTCTCATCAAAGCTACGGTTTTTCCAGTAGTCATGTATAGATGTGAGAGTTGAACCATAAAGAAGGCTGAGCAGCAAAAACGGATGCTTTCAAACTGTGGTGTTGGAGAAGACTCTTGAAAGTCTCTTGGACTGCAAGGCGATCAAACCAGTCAATCTTAAAGGAAATCGACCTTGAATATTCATTGCAAGGACTGATGCTGAAGCTCAAATCCTTTGGTCACCTGATGCAAAGAGCAGATTCATTGGAAAAGATTCTGATGCTGGGAAAGATTGATGGCAGGAGGAGAAGGGGGTGACAGACAATGAGATGACTGGATGGAATCATCCACTCAATGGACATGAGTTTGAGCAAACTTCAGGAGATAGTGAAGGACAAGGCAGCCTGGCGTGCTGTAGTCCATCGGGTTGCAAAGAGTCAGACACATCTGAGCGATGAAACAATGAAAGCAATCAGTGCATCACTGCAGCCCTCTTATTGACCAAATTTTTCCAAAAACAGGAGACACCAGCAACCCCCAACAGGGCTCCCAGCTCTTGGGGAAGAGAGAGCCAGGGACGCAGAGATGGAAAACAAACACTAACCTTTTGGCCAGCAGGGCTCGGGAGTGCCTGGCATTGCCAGTTCCTTGGCCCTGAAGCAGGCTGTCAGCCCAGGCCAGGCCAGGGGTGAGGAAAGGGAGGAAGGCCACCCCCACCAAAGCCCTCCGGGGGCCATGTCCACAGGCTGGCGTCCTCTAGAAAACCCTCCAGGAAAAAACCAGCAAAAGTGAGACAGGATTTCCTTCCTCCAGCCCGTCAGAAATTCCCTCAGGGCTCTTCCAGGAGCCACCAGTCCGCGTTTTGTAACCAAGTTTTTAATCCACCCTGTGAGCAGGAAATGGAAAAGCCTCAGAGTCCGTCACTGTTGCCGGTTCTTGTCACCGGGATAAAGATGAGGAAACGGATTTTTCCGAGCTGCACTTGATGCGGGTGGAAACTCAGACCCACTGCCTAGAACTGAGGGTCAGGGGGAAACAGAGCAGACCTTTGCGGAAAGGGCTTCGTGGGAAGGAAAGCAGAAAGGGGAGGGGCTGCAGGGGAAAAGGAAGGATGGGAAAGGAAAGACGGGAGGAGGGCGGAAGGGGAGGGGGGAGGGAGAGAAAAACGGGTGGGAGGGGTGGGAAGGGGGAGGGGGAAGTGAGATGGAATCCTCAAGGACTAGTCTGTCTCACTTTTCCCTGCCTCTCCCATCCTCTGTATACGCTCCACCAGCAAGTTCTTGCCACTGACACTTATGTTCTCCTCCCTTTATTGGCCCCACCACCCACCCCTCCAGGTCCTTCCTGCCTCCCACCTGGACCTTGTCAGTGGTTTCCATTAGTCTCTTAGTTTTTCTCCCATCTCCTCCAGCTCATCTTGCACCCCTCTAGGCTAACCCTTCCTAAACTAATTTTTTCACGACTTCCTTATCCTACCGCATCATTTTTTTCATAACCCCCTCTTCACTCCCACCACCCAATTTGGTGTAATAGAAAGAACATGGGCTTTTTGTAGAACCAACCTGAGTGGCTGTCCATCTCAGCACTATTGATGTTTGGGGCCCGAGCATCCTTTGCTGGGCGGTGGGGGTGGGGCTGTCTTGTGCATTGTTGAATGTTTAGTGCATTCCTCTTACCCCATAGTGGAGAAGGCAATGGCACCCCACTCCAGTACTCTTGCCTGGAAAATCCCACAGACAGAGGAGCCTGGTAGGCTGCAGTCCATGGGGTCGCTAAGAGTCAGACATGACTGAGCGACTTCACTTTCTCTTTTCACTTTCATGCATTGAAGAAGGAAATGGCAACCCACTCCAGTGTTCTTGCCTGGAGAATCCTAGGGACGGGGGAGCCTGGTGAGCTTCCGTCTATGGGGTCACACAGAGTCGGACACGACTGAAGTGACTTAGCAGCAGCAGCAGCAGCAGCATTACTCCATAGCAGGACTCTTATCTCCTCAGCCTCAACTTGTGACAACCAAAAATTTCTCCAGGCATTGTCAAGTATCTCCTGGGGCAGAAAACCGTCCCGAGTTAAAAAGCCCTGCTTTTGTTGTTGTTCAATTGCTATAGCAGACTCTTTGCGACCCCATGGACTGTAGCCCCCCTTGTTCCACTTCTTCCATGTATTCTATTGGCCAAAACCCAGTCACATGACCATACCTAACGGCAAAGGACCTATCTGGCTGGGCAGCCAAGAGCTTGGCTAAACCTTCCATTAGCGTGGATGAGAGCACAGAACTTGAGAGGACCTAGCTCTCAGTCTCTGTGTATACCCCGTATCCCACAGTTCTACTGAAGAAGCTGCCCCTTCAGCCAGCCTGAACAATGGCTGTCTCCCTTAGCAGCCCCCACTTTCTCCTTCCCACCCCTTTGTTAGCTTTGTCCATCTTCAGGGGTTTCTTTTCCCTTTTCCCTGCCAATCTCAATCCTGCACATGCTTCCAAGCTGTGCTCACTCAGTCGTGCCTGACTCTTTTCGACCCAATGGACTGTAGCCTGCCAAGCTCTTCTGTCCATGGGATTTTCCAGGCAAGAATACTGGAGTGGCTTGCCACTTCCTACTCAAGGGGATCTTCCTGACCCAGGGATGGAACCCTCATCTCTCAGGCCTCCTGCATTGGCAGGCGGATTCTTTACCACTAGCGCACCTGGGAAGCCCCCATATGCTTTGAGGCTGAGTTCAATAGCACCTCTTCCTTGAAATCTCCCCAGATGACCTGCCCCTCCCCTCCCCCGAATAGAGCAAGTGCTTGCTTCTCTAACCTCCAACAGGGTTTATTACCAACCTAATTACAAAAACCTGATTTACCTTGGCTAGAAGGGCCAGTTGCTAATCTATGTGTTGCTTCTCTTCCTGAAAGAGTTCTAAGTTCTTTGAGAGCCTTAGCCCATGCTGTCTGCTTTTTCAAATTCCTATGTAAAGCACAGTATTAATTTGCTAGGGCTGCCACAGAGTAGGTGGTTTAAACAACTGAAATCTCTTTTCTTATAGTTCTGGAGGTTAGATGTTGGAGGTGAAGACATAGGCAGTGTTGGTTTCTTCCAGAGGCCTCTCTCTTTGGCTTGCAGATTGCCATCTTATGGCCTTCTCTCTGCACCTGTCTGTATCTTAATATCATCTTCTTATAAGGACATCAGTCCTGTTGGATTAGAACCCACCCATTGGTGTTCAATAGCTCAGTCGTGTCTGACTCCTGGACTGCAGCACACCAGGCCTCCCTGTCCTTCACTATTCCCTGGAGTTTGCCCAAGTTCATGTCCATCGAGTCAGTGATGCTATCCAACCATCTTGCCCTCTGTTGCCTTCTTCTCCTTTTGCCTTCAGTCTTTCCCAGCATCACAGTCTTTTCCAACGAGTTGGCTGTTCACATTAGGTGGCCAAAGTTTTGGAGCATCAGCTTCAGCTTCAGCATCAGTCCTTCCAGTGAGTATTCAGGGTTGATTTCCTTTAGGATTGACTGGTCTGTTCTCCTCCATAAAGGCCCTATCTCCAAATACAGTCACATTCTGGTACTTAGGGGTGAGGGTTCTAACAGATCTTTTGGGGGAGGGACACAATTCAGCCTATAACAGCCATACTGAGGAAGCTCAGGAAGTATTTCTTATCTATCTGATTAAAAGGCACCGAAGGAGAAAGGACAGTCATGGTGTTAACCAACTCCTGTGCCCAGGATCTCTCAGTAATGTCCAACATGGTTACTTCTCTTGCCTCCTCTCAGAAGTCAATACTCTCTTTGGCTCTATGACTGCACTCTCTCCTGGGTCTCCTTCTTCTCAGGCCACTCCTTCGTCATCTCCTTTATCAGTTCCTCTATTTCTGTCATCCTCTAGTTAGTGTTTGTTGGTGCTCTTTTCTCCTAACTCTAGGCTCTTTCCGTGGTGATCTCAGATACTCTATTGCCATAATCATCTCTTGCATTCTGATGGTTCTCACATCCATAGCTGTCACCAAGACCTCTTCTGAACAAGAGGATGGTCATGTCCCAGGTCTCGAGTGAGTCCCTGGGATGGGCTACTATGGGAGGGTCCTTGGCTTTGAGCAGGAAAGAATTCAAGAGTGAACCATAGTAAAGTGAAAGTAGGTTTATTTTGTGAGATATGCACTGAAGCCCCAAAACTTGGGCCACCTGATGTGAAGAGCTGACTCATTGGAAAGCCCCTGATGTTAGGAAAGATTGAAGGCAAAAGGAGAAGAGGGTGAGAAGTTAGATAGCACCACTGACTCAATGGACATGAATCTGAGCAAACTGTGGGAGGCAGTGAGGGATGGGGACCCTGGCGTGCAGCAGTCCATGGCGTGGCAGAGTCGGACATGACTCTCAGTGACTCAACAACACTCCATACACTGGGTGTGGGCAGTGGCAGGTGAGAGCAGCGGGCTCAGGGCATGGGATTGTCTAAAAATGTAAGAGCAACCAAGCTGCGGGAGTGGTTAGTTTTTATGGTCTTAGAAATTTCATAGACCAGTGAGTGGGAGGAATGTTCTATCTTGGAGAAGGGGCAGGGATTTCTGGAATTGGGGCCCCATCCACTTTTTGGCCTTTTATGGTCAAGAATCCACCTGTAAGGCAGGAGACCTGGGTTCAATCCCTGGGCTGGGAAGATCCCCTGGAGAAGGGAAAGGCTACTCACTCCAGTATTCTGGCCTGGAGAATTCCATGGACAGAGGAGCCTGGCAGGCTGCACTCTATGGGGTTGCAAAGAGTCGGACACGACTGAGCGACTTTCACTTTTTCAGAACTGTTGTGGCACATGTGGGTGTGTCACTTAGTATGCTAATGTGTTACACTGCACTTGTAACAAGGCTCCAGGTGTACTGGAAGTTCAGTCTTCTGCCATCTTGGGTCTAGTAGGTTCTAACCAGTTTTTATCATATTCTGTTCTTCTTAATGGTTGTGTCATTCTTTGATGGTCGTGCCCTGCCCCCTTTCTTCTAGTCTCAGCACCAAGTTATATTTGGTCTTCCTACTGGTGCCGTCACCTCAATATGCCCAAACTGGATTAGCTATCAATTCCCTCCATCTTCTCCACCATGACACACTATCTTCCCAACACACACATTCACACCCACCCCTTCTTCTCTAAAGATCCTTACCTAAGTAAACTTTATCACCATCTCCCCAAAACTAAACTCCCTCACTCCTACATCCAGTTCCCAAATCCCACCAAGCTTCACCTTCTTAATACTTCTTTTCATACCAGTTGACTTCAGTCCACTGTCATCTCTCATTTAGATTACTGAAAACAACCTTCTTTCCAATCTCCCTACCTTTAATCCACTCTCTCCTCTTCACCCAAAGCGATTTTCTGAAACATAAATACAATGATACCACTCCCCTGATTAAGACCTTTTAGGGACTTACCTAAAAACTGCAAATTATTCCTTAGTCTGGCAAAAGAAGTTTTAGAAAAAACTGCAAATTCCTTAGTCTGGCAAAAGAATTTGTTCATGCTCTGGGCCCTTCTATATTCAGCTTCGTCTCTCACCCATCCCCCTCAACACGATTACATTACTTTATTACATTACATTATCCCATTACATTACTTACAGTTTCCCAAAGAGTTCTATACTCTGCTTCAGCCTCCAGGTTTTAGACACATTTTTCACTCTGCCTGGACTCCTTTTCTTTCTTTTCTTCTCCTGGCCAATTCTTATTTGTATTTTAGGTCTCAGTTCAGATATTTCTTTCTTTTTTTTAAAAATTAATTAATTAATTTATTTTTTTTTTTTTCAGATATTTCTTCCTCCAAGAAGCCTGATCATCATTTGAGAGGCATCTCTGTCTGCAAACCATGTTCCAGGAACCAGCCTCCTCTCTCACCCTTCACATCCAAGAACACTCTCCCTGGCGAATTCCGTTTCTTAACCCCTGAGGTCCTCTGGTCCTTTGTTTATGTCTTTGTTAGAGCATTTATCACTCTGTAATTGATTTTTGCACTCCTGTCTCCCCTTCTCATAGGCAAGCTCCTTGAGGACAGAGGCTATGTCTGATTTCTATGCTAGAAATCTGCTTGTTCTTCCAGATCCCCACTCTGCTCTTCTCTGCCCTGCTGTGAACCCCAAGAAGCTGATTCATACCGAGAACATCAATCAGTTGTCCAAGGAGACACATATGCTGACTAAGCAAGACTTTACTGGGAAGGGGCACCCGGGCAGGGAGCGGCAAGGTAAGGGCACCCAGGAGGGTTGCTGTGCCACGTGGCTTGCAGTCTCGGGTTTTATGGTGATGTGGTTAGTTTCCAGGTTGTCTCTGGCCAATCACTGTGACTCAGGGACCTTCCTGGTGGTACACACTGCTCAGCCAAGATGGATTTTAGAGAGAAGGATTCTGGGAGGCTGGCAGAACATATGGACTGGCATCTCCTTTCTTCTTTTGATCTTCCCCAGATTCTTCCGGTTGGTGGCAGCTTGTTAGTTCCACATTCCTTACTAGGACCTCCTGTTATAGAGGTCATGGAAGCAGTTACTAACTTGCCTGGCCAGGGCAGGTGGTTTCGGTCAGTAGTTTCCCTAACAGAGGGAAGTGAGGGAGATCAAGATTTTCATTTCACCAGAGAAATGAGTCCTTCAACCTAAGGTCACACACAGCTCCTGCCAGGTGTTCCTCTCCACAGGGGTCTTTCCTGCTGGATTCTGGAAACGTTCTCTCCTTTTATCCCTTCAGCCCAGGGTTGATAATACCATCCTAATGTCTCTAGTTCCAGGGAACTACAGTATCCCCTGTTTTCCTATACTCTATCCATCTTTGAACATATTCAGTTCAGTTCAGTTTAGTTGCTCAGTCGTGTCCGCCTGTTTGCAACCCCGTGGACTGCAGCACGCCAGGCTTCCCTGTCCATCACCAACTCCCAGAGCTTACTCAAACTCATGTCCATTGAGTTGAGGATGCTATCCAACCATCTCATCCTCTGTCATCCCCTTCTTCTGCCTTCAGTCTTTCCCAGCATCAGGGTCTTTTCCAATGACTCGGTTCTTCTCATCAGGTGGCCAAAGGATTGGAGTTTCAGCTTCAGCATCAGTCCTTCCAATGAATGTTCAGGACTGATTTCCTTTAGGATGGACTGGCTGGATCTTCTTGCAGTCCAAGGGACTTTCAAGAGTCTTTTCCAACACCACATTTCAAAAGCATAAATTCTTTATTTTATAGTCCAACTCTCACATCCGTACATGACCACTGGAAAAACCATAGCTTTGACTAGACAGACCTTTGTGAGTCAAGTAATGTCTCTGCTTTTTAATATGCTGTCTAGGTTGGTCATAGCTTTTCTCCCAAGGAGCAAGGACCTTTTAATTTCATGGCTGCAGTCACCATCTGCAGTGATTTTGGAGCCCCCAAAATAAAGTCTCTCACTGTTTCCATTGTTTCCCCATCTCTCTATTAACTCTCCTCAAATGATATGACCAATTACCCAATTTAAGTTTGCCAGGACTTGACTAGTTTCCTGTTTGAATCCCTTGCAAAGAATCTAGGACGTAAATGTCAAATGAATGAATGAGTAAGTGAATGATTCAGTGAAGAAAACAACCTAAAACATTGATTAGCTAGGCTTAATCAACCTCCAACTCACCTCTGTTTCATAAGGAGAACGGTGTGGAAATCCCAGTTTAGAATTTGGAACTAAAGTGAGAAAGTTTAAGGGTTGGCAAATAAGGAGATATGGGGGCCTTTTGGCAGGAGGTGTGGTGGATAATTGGTAAGGGGCTATTGGGCAGATAGATGGGCTTTTACAAGCAGCCCCCAAGTTCTTTTGCACTGTTTTCAGAGGGTTAGGTACATCCCCGCTGTGAGCCCCCAAGGGAAGTCCATGTCCTGTGGTGACTTTGTCCCAGGCAGTGCCTATTGGTGGAAAGGGCTCTCAAGCCTTCTTTTCTTCCTCTTGGTCTCACCCCTAGAGAAGTGCTTAGAAAATCACTAGATGCTTCGCTTCCTCCATCCTCCCACTCAAATCCAGCAGCCAGAAATTCAAACTCTAGAGGTGTGGGAGGGGAAAGGTCAGCCTTTGTCAAAACAGGATAGACACTCTATTGGGGAGAGTGGGGTTAAGGCCACAGCCTGGGGGCAGGATCTTCCGGCGTGATTCATGCACCACACAACCCAGAGGTGTCCTCCCACCATCCTGAGGGCTGTGGCTGGGAGAGACCTCAGTGCTCATCAAACCAGTGGAACCCGGGGCCCAGGAAGGGGAAGCAATTGCCCAAGATAACACAGTGGGTTAGTGGCAAAGAGGGGCCAGAACCTAGGTCTCCCAACCAACAGACCTACCATCTCCCTGCTAAATACACCTCGCTGCCTCCAGAGGTCAGGGGATGCCCCCAAGGTGTCAGGTCTCAGTGGGAGGGACAGGTTCACAATAGAAGGGGGGCAGAGTGGCCATAAGCATCTTATGCTGTGTGACTTGGGGAAGGGAATTAGCACTGGCCGAGGCCTGGCTACACCCCAAGCCCTGTGCACGGGGCTGTCAGGGTTAAGAGCATTGGCTCTGGGCTCAAACAAATATGGATCTGAATTATGTGTGACCCTGGATAGATGAGTCAACTTCTCTAAGCCTCAAGTTCCTCTTCTGTAAAATGAGGATGAAAAGAATACCTCATAGGATTTGGGGGAGGATGAAACAAAATAATCCCCATTAAGCACTTAGCACATTTGAAAACTGACACCGATTAAGCCAGCATGCAATATATGTTGGCTATTATTTTCATCTACAACAGTTGTCTTAATTCTCACTCCAACCTCTAAAGGAGGGAGGACATAGGATCAGAAAAGATGTGACTTGCTCAAATTTATGTATCCATTTATATCTGTTAAGTTCCTACCAAGAGCCAGACACTGTTCCAAATACTGGGGGCAAAGCAATAAACAAAGCTGATGAAAATCCCTGCCCTCGTGGAGCTTCCATTGTAGTTGGGGAAGACAGACAATAAGTAAGAAATAGAGTTGAATTGTATAATATGCCAGAGGGTGGTGATAAATGCTGTGAGAAAGCATAGCAAAGAAGGGGATGGAATGAGGGCATGGGAGACTGCAATTTTATTTTAATTTGATTATTATTTTTTAATTGAAGTATAGTTGCTTTACAATGTCGTGTTAGTTTCTGCTGTACAGCAAAGTGAATCTGCCACATGTATTCATATATCCCCTCTTCCTTGGAGTTCCCTCCCCTTCAGGTCAGCACAGAGCACTGTGTAGAGTTCCCTGTGCTGTACAAGGACTGCAGTTTTAAGTGAGTGAGTGAAGTCGCTCAGTCGTGTCCGACTCTTCGCGGCCCCATGGACTGTAGTCTACCAGGATCCTCCATCCATGGGATTTTCCTGACAAGAGTACTGGAGTGGGTTGCCATTTCCTTCTCCAGGGGATCTTCCCAACCCAGGGATTGAACCCGGGTCTCCTGCATTGCAGGCAGATGCTTTACCCTCTAAGCGACTCTTACAACTTTTAAGTGATCATGTTTTAAAGTGATCATGAAAAGGCCTCCACCTGATCACGCTGATCAAAGGCTTGAAGGAGGCAGGGGTGTAGTCATGTGGGTCTCTAGGGGAAAAGCATTCCAGAGAAAAGAAAGCACACGTGCAAAGGTCCTGAGACAGGCAGCAATGATTAGGAGGATAACCCAGAGGCTAATGCTTTGAAACAGCCTTAGAAAAATATTGTCAACTATGGTTCTGGAAACTTAGGTTTGAACCCAGAACTAATTGCCAAACCCACACTCACAAACACACTCTGCCTTGCTCGGCTGCAACACAGGCTCTCTAGGTTATCAGCTGCTGTGATTATGGTGTGGGGGGAGAGTTGATTCTGTTCTTCCTGTGGTTCAAAGTCAGATACCAGGAAGGGGGTGAAGAATTTCACTTGCAAATATGTGTAATATCTCTATCTTCAGAACCCCAAACCAGAATATAAATACTGGGAAATATAAATACAGAATATTTGAAATCAGGACATCTGGGACATAATCACCATAAACAAGCAAAAATGCTTTTCAGTCCTGAAGATCCTCAGCTATTTCTCCTTTATCCACTCCTAATAAGGAGCACCTGGGAAACTTCTTTACTTGACCCAAGGAAGGAGAAACTGGGGAAAGGGGAAACTTCCCAATCCTCTATCTGCTGTGGTAGCAGCAGAGTCCAAGTAGATAGCACACAGAAAGGGTGGCCAGAAGCCCAGATACCCAGGCCTGATTTCTGATCCCTCTCAAGACCTTCTGCATTGCCTCGCTTTTCATCCTCTAGGAAGAAGCCTTCCATTGGCCCCTAGCCCCCACACCTGAGGATCTTGCTGCTGCTGCTGCTGCTGCGTCGCTTCAGTCGTGTCCGACTCTGTGCGACCCCATAGACGGCAGCCCATCAGGCTTCCCCGTCCCTGGGATTCTCCAAGCAAGAACACTGGAGTGGGTTGCCATTTCCTTCTCCAATGCATGAAAGTGAAAAGTGAAAGTGAAGTTGCTCAGTCGTGTCCGACTCTTAGCGACCCCATGGATGGCAGCCTACCAGACTCCTCTGTCCATGGGATTTTCCAGTCAAGAGTACTGGAGTGGGTTGCCATTAATGCTAGGAAGGATCAAAGAGAACCTCTTGAAAGGGCTGGTTCCCATTCCAGATAATTGCCAGGTAAACACGCAGTGTCTTTATGATGTAATGGGCCTGTGCTGGCAGAGCTGAAATTGCTCACTTTCGGGAGGGGCAGGAACTCTTCCAGGCCATTACGGTCCACTAAGTAAGTTGCCTTTGCCAAGGTGAAATGGTTCCCTCGTGACTTGAAAACTGAACTATCATCTACCGTTTCATAAAGCATTTCAGTTCCCTGGGCCATGACCTTCCTCTTCCCTCTCCATGAAACATCTGCAGCAGGGCTGCCATACTTCAGGCCAAAAGACTGGGAGAACAGCAGTATCTCTGGAGGGTGGGAGTTCATGCGGAAGGAGACTGGGGCAAGGGGAGGGTGGAGAAGAGATGACCTGGAGCTATATGAGGGGCCTCGGGGTTCAGACAGAGAGGACCCTGGACCTGGCTCCAGTCTGGGCATTTCTTGATTCCAGCCATCTGTTGAACCACCTACAGGAAGTCAGCTCACAATTCTGGCCCTCAGATTTCTCATATACAAAGTGAGAAGATAATTGCCAAGTTCATAGTCAGCTCTGAAATGCTATGATGATAATCAGAAGAAGAAACTGCGTGGGGCTTTTGTAATATCTGGGCTGTGATGATCCATCTCTGTTTCCAGTCTGGAAGCCCCCTCAGCTGACATTATCGCTGCAGGACAGACCAAGACCTAGATGAGGTTTTCATCCAGGCAGCAAAAACAAAACAAATGAAGCGGGCTGGTCATTTTTACGTGGAGCTTGGAGGCCCAGAGGAAAAAGGTGTAAAGAGGAGAGGGACAGACACACACACTTAGTCCCTGAAATTTTAATATCAGAAGATCATAAGTTGCAACAACAACCTGGTATCCCGTTGGTGCCAACAAAACCCTCTCGCTTAATTACATGCCCAGAGCACTACAATTTAAAGTCCTGGCAAGGGTGTTCTATGCAATTAAAAACAAACTAACAAACAGTCCTTAGTATTTCCTTAGTTTGTTCCTGCTGTTCTCCCACATCCCTGGTAACACTTAATGCTTTTCATCAAACAGCCTCCCTGCCCTGTTCCTCCAGTGCCCACCCATCACTCTCTGACTTTAGACAAGAGACCCATGCTCAGCTGTGGTTTACTGCCATAAACAATAGTTTTGTTTACTCCCAGCCGCAGCTGCCAGGTCACTGTGTTTCCATTTTTTCCTCATTAAGGAACAAGATCTTTGGACTGAGTTGAGGATGCTAAGTGGATTTTGCATTATCACTGGCTTTGAAAGTGAGGCTTGAGCATCCAGCTTTGATTAGCCTCCATTCATTAAGCAGCTCCGTTTTTTTTCTGCCTTTCCAGGTTTTTGAGCAGAAATCTTGAGGGCTAAAGAGATGCTGTCCATCAGCCAGAATCACAGGGGACAAAGAACTCTGAACCCAGAACACACAGTTCCAGACATCATCCCAACCAAATGTTAACCCCAACTACATATTCTTGTGAGAGCTATGAACCAGCAGCTTTTGGGTTGGGCTTGAAGCTTAACATTTCCCCAACTTCCCCACCCTCTCTCATCCCAGCCAATGCTTCCACTTCACCAGGGAGCAAAGCAAGCCCCATGGAGCTACCCTTAGTGATGGAATCTCCACATCGTGTCCATCAGTAGGACCTGGGTATTCTCCTTTTCTTCACCTAAGGTTAATTCGTTAGTTCAGTTGCTCAGTCATGTCCTACTCTTTGCAATCTTCCCTGTCCATCACCAACTCCCAGAGTTCACTCAAACTCATGTCCATCAAGTCAGTGATGCCATCCAAACATCTCATCCTCTGTCGTCTCCTTCTCCTCCTGCCCTCAATCTTTGCCAGCATCAGGGTCTTTTCCAGTGACTCAGTTCTTCGCATCAGGTGGTCAGAGTATTGGAGTTTCAGCTTCAGCATCAGTCCTTCCAGTGAATATTCAGGACAGATTTCCTTTAGTATGAACTGGTTGGATCTCCTTGCAGTCCAAGGGACTCTCAAGAGTCTTCTCCAACACCACAGTTCAAAAGCATCAGTTCTTAGGCACTCAGCTTTCTTTTTAGTCCAGCTCTCACATCCATACATGATCACTGGAAAAACTATAGCTTTGACTAGACAGACGTTTGTGGGCCAAGTAATGTCTCTGCTTTCTAATATGCTGTCTAGGTTGGTCATAGCTTTTCTCCCAAGGAGCAAGAGTCTTTTAATTTCATGGCTGCAGTCACCACCTGCAGTGATTTTGGAGCCCCCCAAAATAAAGTCTCTCACTGTTTTCATTGTTTCTCCATCTATTTGCTATGAAGTGATGGGACTGGATGCCATGATCTTTGTTTTCTGAAGGTTGAGTTTTAAGCCAAGTTTTTTACTCTCGACTCTTTCACTTTCATCAAGAGAAACGTAAGGTGCCACAGCCTAGTCTAGGCTGCCATCCTTTCCTGGGTGTTGAGCAGGCAGCTTCTACAACAGCCTCTGTTGACAGCCACGACTTTCTCTGCTACCCTATTTAATCCACCCTTCTCTCCACAGCCTAAAGAAGCTTTTCAAAATTCAGAGTAGATGATGTCACCCCTGATTGAAAACAATGATTTCTTTCTAACTTAGAATGAAATACAAATGCTTTACTATGGCCTCAAAGACCCCCAGTGCAGTCCTCTTTTGGTGGGTTCCTCATCTTTCAAATCTTGGCTTCAATCAGCGGTTCTCAATCAGGAACAATTTTCGTCCTGAGGGACATTTAATAATGTCTGGAGTCATTTGTTTTTTTGTTCTTACAAATGGGGGTGGAAGGTGCAGCTATTGGCATCTAGTGGGCAGAGGCCAGGGATGCTGCCAAACATTCTACAACACGCAAGATAGTCACCAAAACAAAGAAATGTCTGGCCTAAAATGTCAGTGGTGCTGAGGCTGAGGAATCTTGGCTTAAGTTCCTTTCCTCAGAGAGGCCTGCCCTGACCGTCTTTATCTCAAGCTGGTTCCAACCCCGTTGTCCTTCACATCACTAACCACAATCTGTCCGTACGTTGTTGTTGTTTACAGACTTGGATGCTCCACCAGATCAGAGACCAAGTATGTCTTGTCCAGCTTTGTTGCTGGATAAGACATCTCACTTAGTAGATGCTCAATAAATATTCATGGAAAAAGAAGGACAGGAAGGAAGAAGAAGAAAGGGCAACCAAGATTAAACAGCATCCCTTCCTACTGTTTCTGAGCCTCTTGTATTGTCATGCCCACCTTCATCTTTATGTAGAAAATCTTCCAGTCAACTTGACCAATTGCACTGATGGTTTCCTAGAGAATAAGCTTAGTGGATTTTGAAACATTTTAAAAAATCTATGCTGGGTAGTGGCATGAAGATATGTAGATTTCTTCAGTATTGACTTGTGTATTTTCAAATAAGCCCACCTAAGGGAAGGAACCACTTCTGTTTCAGGCTCCACTGTAGACACAGCACGTCACATAAGGCCTGGCACATGGATGGTAGCTTCCAAATGATGTTTATGAATGAGTGAATGGATGAATAAATACCAGAGGAGGGGACACATAAACTCCCAACCTAGAGGGTGGGGAGAGCTGAAACCACCCTGTACCCATTTCTCTAGCAGCTCGTAGGCCCATTCAGAGAGCCAGCTCCCAGTTCAGACTCTAGTTCCTTTTCTTGGTGACCTTTAAAAGAGCATTGCCAATAAGCACTTCACCTCTGGAAGAGAATTCTGTCCTTCGTCAGCTATTTCAGACTGCTCTTAAAGGAAAAATATATTTGGCTTGAAGTTTTCCCAACACCTATTTGTAGTCCATCACACAAAACCCAGACATTTATGCTGTTTTGTCATCCAGAAGCCTGCTAATTCTCTCAAAGGTGACCTTCTCTCCAGCCCCACCCCAACAACTTCAACCCAGTCACCTCCTCCCCCACCTGGGGCTGCCAGGACCTGTGGGAAGGAGCTGCTGGCTGTGAGGTTACTACAGTGCACTCCTTACTGGAATGAATCTGCCTATATTTCACTCCTAAACCCCAGAGATTAATGTTATCTTATTAACAACACAAAATGGAAAAAGACTGAGCTCTTTTGGTTTAATCTGCTTAGTTTCCAAGACTTCAGGGAGCTTCTCCAAGGAATGTGCTTGGCTTTTGTTAGAAGAAGTTAAAAAAAAAAAATCCAATATATTATTTGGCATCAGTTCAGTTCAGTTCAGTTGCTTAGTCGTGTCCGACTCTTTGCGACCCCATGAATCACAGCACGCCAGGCCTCCCTGTCCATCACCAACTCCCAGAGTTCACTCAAACTCATGTCCATCGAGTCAGTGATGCCATCCAGCCATCTCATCCTCTGTCGTCCCCTTCTCCTCCTGCCCCCAATCCCTCCCAGCATCACAGTCTTTTCCAATGAGTCAACTCTTCGCATGAGGTAGCCAAAGTACTGGAGTTTCAGCTTTAGCATCATTTCTTCCAAAGAAACCCCAGGGCTGATCTCCTTCAGAATGGACTGGTTGGATCTCTTTGCAGTCCAAGGGACTCTAAAGATTCTTCTCCAACACCACAGTTCAAAAGTATCAACCCCTCGTTGCTCAGCCTTCTTCACAGTCCAGTTCTCACATCCATACATGACCACAGGAAAAACCTTGAAAACCCACTGATTAAGTCCTTGGTCTGTCACTTACTTACCTCGGAATCTACAAATATCAGTGCTGTTAGGAAATCTCATACCTTAAAACTACTGCAAAGCCCACTTTTACTCTCTCATTACTCACGTACACACAAACACACACAGTCTGCTCTTTATGCTCATCAGCGCCATCTGGTGGTCACTCAGATCCTCTGCTGCTGCAGCTGCTGCTAAGTTGCTTCAGTCGTGTCCGACTCTTGTCTTTCACTTTCAAATCCTCTGCTGCTACTGCTGCTGCTAAGTCGCTTCAGTCGTGTCCGACTCTGTGCGATCCCATAGACGGCTCTCCCTGGGATTCTCCAGGCAAGAACACTGGAGTGGGTTGCCATTTCCTTCTCCAATGCATGAAAGTGAAAAGTGAAAGTGAAGTTGCCCAGTCATGTCCGACTCTTAGCGACCCAATGGACTGGAGCTTACCACGCTCCTCCGTCCATGGAATTTTCCAGGCAAGAGTACTGGGGTGGGGTGTTCAAATCCTCTAGGACTTCTAAAAATTACTGATGCCCCCAAAGAGTGCCTGTTTATGTATATGCTTTATATCTACTGTATTCGATAAAACTGAAAAAAATTTTTTAATTTATTGATTCATTTAAAAATAACAATAATAAACTTGTTAAATTGTAAACACAAAGAAATTATCAATGAACATAACCATATTTTAAAAAAATTATATGAAAAGAGAGTCATTATTTTACATTTTTGCATGTCTCTAATGTCTGTATTAATAAAAGGCAGCCAAACTCTATACCTTCTGCCTTCAGTCTGTTTCAGCATCTTGTTTCGGTTTAAACATATGAAAAAAATCTTGCCTCACACCAATATGTATTTGGAAAAAAGGGGCTTATTTTAATAGCCTTTTCAGATAATCGTGGGTATTCTTCTCTGATACTATACCAAAACTCAACAAGCCATAGTTTGTTAAATGCCAGTTGGAATGTGAAATTTGAAACCATAACCACTAACTTTTTATACTATGCTGTGTTAGAATCCATTGGTCTATCTTGGGCTTTGCGTGGATTTCTGAATGCTTGATTTGGTAACTTCATTCACTGTCATATGGAAAGTATTGATTCACTGAGTTATGCAGAACTTCTAAGTGTTGACACATTTCATTATATTGCATAAAAGAAATCACACTCATTAACATTGTTACCAATCGCATCAGAAAAATCTAAGTATCAGCAGGCTGTCAAGCTCATGACAGACTCAAGATTTTCCAAAATCCTAATTTTTACTTGAAAGTTTGAATTTTATCATTGGAAACCAGTTGTTTTCCTTGAAGTAGCAGTCTCACTTTATTCACTTTCGAGAAAAAGTACCAAATACTCAGGCCTGATTAATTGTAGTTGTCTTGAGGATCGTTCTCGTGAGTAAAACTGGTGTCCTATGGAAAAAAAGAAGAGGAAGCAACCAGCTCAGCTGGCCACTCAATCATGTGTATGCTTTCCCTGAGACAAACCTTGTGTGTCTACAGGCAGCAGATATGGCTCTATGCAAACTTCACATTTCATCACACAGAACGCTAAAAAAAGGACTTCACAGTCAAGATGTCATTAAGTTAGTGATGTCCACTGTTTTATCACAGACGTTCTTCAGTGGACCTGACATCCCCGTTACTATGACTACGTGGTGGTGACGAATACAGGGAGTTCTGGCCAGTTCTGTCCATGGTATCACTGCCATGACAGGGGCTACAAGATGCCCGCAATTTTACCCATTATTGTTTAAAGTCAACATTCCAAAAACTAAGATCATCCGGTCCTGTCACTGCCTGGCAAATAGATGGGGAAACAATGGCAACAGTGACAAACTTTATTTTCTTGGGCTCCAAAATCACTGCAGATGGTGACTGCAGCCATGAAAGCAAAGCTATGACAAACCTAGACAGCGTGTTAAAAAGCAGAGACATTACTTTGCTGACAAATGTCCTTCTAGTCAAGCCTATGGTTTTTCCAGTAGTCAAGTATGGATGTGAGAGTTGGACCATAAAGAGGCTGAGTGCTGAAGAATTGATGCTTTTCAAACTGTGGTGCTGGGAAAGACTCTTTTAAAAAATGTTTTTTATTTGTTTTTTAATTGAAGGGTAATTGCTTTACAGAATTTTGTTATTTTCTGTCAAACGTCAGCATGAATCAGCCATAGGTACACATATGTCCCCTCCCTCTTGAACCTCCGTCCCATCTCCCACCCCATCCCACCGCTCTAGATTGTCACAGAGCCCCTGTTTGTGTTCCCTGAGACGTATAGCAAATCCCCATTGGCTGTCTGTTTTACATATGGTAATGTAAGTTTCCATGTTACTCTCTATATACATCTTACGCTCTCCTCCCGTCTCCCCATGTCCATAACTCCATGTTCTCTATGGCTGTTTCTCCACTGCTGCCCTGAAAATAAATTCTTCGGTACCATCTTTCTAGATTCTACATATATGCATTATTATATAATATTTATCTTTCTGACTTATTTCACTCTAGGTTCATCCACCTCATTAGAACTGACTCAAATGTATTCCTTTTTATGGCTGAGTAATATTCCATTGTGTATATGTACTGTCAACTACAAATTGGCACTTACCAAGAGCATTACCAATGACCCAGCAACAAAGGCGTTTGCCATCTGCCTCTGTGGGGACTGAACCCCTGCTGCTATAGCTGTTCACCTTCAACAATCCCTGAGGGAGTTCAGGGTGGAGTGAGGCACTCTGTGGGAATCTGGTGGACTGGTCTTTAGATAGCTGGATGTTTTTAGGAGCAGATTTTATGATCTCAATCCCTACATCTCATATCTACAGAAGCAGTAAATCCCTTCATGGTGACATCAGACCCTCATGACTAACAAAATACCTTTTGTAAAATGAGTGCTTCATGGTACTGAACTCCCCCTTCACCCAAATCTTATGTATTGACTTTCCCCCAGTGCTGCTTTGGAGCAGTCTCTCAGAGCCATCTGAGATGCTGCCTCCCAGGCTGCAGTCCTCATTTTGCCCCAAATAAAACTTAACTCATAACTCTCAAGTTGTACATCTTTTTTTAGTTGACAGTACCACAACTTCTTTATCCATTCATCTGTTGATGGATATCTAGGTTGCTTCCATGGTCTAGCTATTGTAAATAGTGCTGCCGTGAACATTGCAGTGAATTGAAACATGTGTCTGTTTCAATTTTGGTTTCCTCAGGGTATATATTGGAGAAGGAAATGGCAACCCACTCCAGTATTCTTGCCTGGAGAATCCCAGGGACGGAGGAACCTGGTGGGCTGCTGTCTATGGGATCACACAGAGTCGGACACAACTGAAGCGACTTAGCAGCAGCAGCAGTAGCTGCTATATATGCATAGTAGTAGTAGCAGGGTATATATGCATAGGAGTGAGATTGCTGGGTCATATGGTGGTTTTGTTCCTAGTTTTTTAAGGAATCTCCATACCGTCTTCCATAGTGGCTTTATCAATTTACATTCCCACCAACAGTGCAAGAGGGTTCCATTTTCTCCACACCCTCTCCAGCATTTATTGTTTGTAGACTTTTTGATGATGGCCATTTTGACTGATGTGAGGTGATATCTTATTGCAGTTTTGATTTGCATTTTGGAGAAGACTCTTGAGAGTCCCTTGGACTGCAAGGTGATCGAACCAGTCAATCCTAAAGGAAATCAGTTCGGAATAGTCATTGGAAGGAGTGTTGCTGAAGCTGAAGCTTCAATCCTTTGGCCACCTGATGCAAAGAGCCCTGATTAGAAAAGGCCCTGATACTGGGAAAGATTGAAGGCAGGAGGAGAAGGGGACAACGGGGGATGAGATGGTTGGATTGCATCACGGACCCAATGGACATGAGTTTGAGCAAGCTCCAGGAGATGGTGATGGACAGGGAAGCCTGGCGTGCTGCAGTCCAGGGGGTTGCAAAGGGTCAGACATGACTGAGTGACTGAACAACAAAATTAGCAAAAAGGCATGTTCAATATTATTGGGAAAAGTTTTGATCTCTGACCCCTGGAGTCAATGGACCACACTTTGAAAACCATTGCTCCATAGGCTATGGGAGGAAGGCAGGAGGGACGGTTATATTCTTTCTCCAGGGGATGTTCCTGATCCAGGGACCAAACCCCGGTCTCCTGCATTGCAGGCAGATTCTTTACCATCTGAACCACCAGGGAAGCCCAACATTATTTGCTCAGAAACGGGGTCAAGGAAAAAAAAAGCCCTGTGCCTAGAACTTATCTCCTAAAACCATCACCCCAATGTTATTCTATAAAGTTTCCTTGTGAGTGCATGCAGGCTCAGTTGTGTCTGATTCTTTACGACCGTGTGGACTGCAGCCAGCCAGGTTCCTCTGTCCACGGAATTCTCCAGGGAGGAATAGTGGAGTGGGTTGTCCTGTCTTCCTCCAGGGAATCTGTCTGACCCAGGAATAGAACCCGAGTCCCTTACATCTCCTGCATTGGCAGGCAGGTTCTTTACCACTAGCACCACCTGGGAAGCCCCTTCTTCACTCCAGGGCAGACCAAATAGCACAAGAGGAACCCAGCTGGAGGCACCCAGTCAACAGCCCCACCTCAGCGCCAGGCTAAAATGTATCTTTTCATTTTCTCTCCCAGTTATCACCCAACCTTAATGAGGATGATAAAGAAAAGGTGACAAGAACAAAGAACCCTATGAGGCAGGAATGCTAGATAAGCAGTCTGGGAGAAGATAAAAATTCCTTTTATGTGGGCTGCCTGTAATATTGGAATCTCCTTACCTTCACTACCCAGTAACTATTTCCATCTTATTCATTTTTCAAGTCTCAATTTAGACATCACTTCCCACCTCTCCTTCTCCATATATCCGATTCTTGTGACCCTATGGCCTGTCCAACTCTTTGCAACCCTAAGGACTTCAGCCCTCCAGTCTCCTCTGTCCATTGGATTCTCTAGGCAAGAATACTGGAGTGGGTGGCCATTTCCTGCTCCAGGGGATCTTCCCATCCCAGGGATCGAACACACATCTCTTCTGTCTCCTGCACTGGCAGGCAGGCTCTTTACCACTAGTGCCACCTGGGAAGCCCCTTCCCCACTAGATGGTAAACTTCAAAATGAGAGAAGTCATTTACTCTCATGGGCTTAAAACACAGATGGGACATGTTTAACACATTGTTTGTTTAAAAAGTGGTTGCCTTTAGATGGGCCTTGCCTCTCATTTGTCACAGTTCCTCACCCCTACTCCTGATTGCATCTTTTTTGTCCTAAGAATGCACCATTCATTGACCTGCCTGGCCCCAAACAGAATTGAAATCTGCCAGTCATCCTGCAGCCCAGATCAGAGGAGATCGGTAAGTATTTATCAGAGGGATGACTGTTTTCTCTTCAAGTTAGGTAAAGCACCCAACAAGATGGGAGTCAGTGTTTCTTTAACTGCCTGCCTCCCCACTAGCCATGAACCTCAGGACTGGCCTGTCTTTATCTGCAGGAGTCCCATTGTATGCTTCTTCAGTGTATCCTGACATATGTGGTGTCACCACAGAGACTGTGAGCTTCTAGGGGCAGAATACAGCCTCGTCCTTTCTTCTCTTTTCCTCTTTCTCTAGCTCAATTCTCCCTTGCCTCCCCAACCCAAATTTGACCACTTAATTTGTCAGCCACTTAATTAAATTACCAGAGAAGGCAATGGCACCCCACTCCAGTACTTCTGCCTGGAAAATCCCATGGGTGGAGGAGCCTGGAAGGCTGCAGTCCATGGGGTCGCTGAGGGTCGGACACGACTGAGCGACTTCACTTTCACTTTTCACTTTCATGCATTGGAGAAGGAAATGGCAACCCACTCCAGTGTTCTTGCCTGGAGAATCCCAGGGATGGCAGAGCCTGGTGGGCTGCCGTCTATGGGGTCGCACAGAGTCGGACACGACTGAAGTGACTTAGCAGTAGCAGTAATTAAATTACAGGCAACTTTGACACCTGGGTAGGTAGCAGAGAGTCTGCTTGAAACAGGAAGCAAGGGGGAAGCATACAACCTTTAAGAGAAAGACAGAGCCATGGACATGACAAGAATTGACTTAGAGCCAAGTAGATCCAAGACCCGACTTCCAGTGAACCTTGAATCTCATGCAATACAGTGGCATGGTAAATGCCACAGCCACAGGTAACATGACAGTTGTGAGTCCCACCATAAAAGGTCAAAAAGTGGGTGGTGGCCCAGTTTCTGAAAACCTCCACCCCTTCTCCAAAATAGTTGGGATAATCCTCCCATTCATTAGCCTATGAAATTACCCACCATATAAAAATGAACCACACTGTATTTGAGGCCTCTCTCCTGAGATGGCCCACCCTCTGTCTGCGGAGTGTGTTTCCACTTTGGCTGCACTCACTCCACACACTGGGGCTGCTCTTGCCTTTTTTTTTTTTTTCCTTAAGTATTTGTTTATTTGGCTGCACTGGTTCTTAGCTGCAGCACTCAGGATCTTCAGTCTTGCTTGTGGCATTCAAGGTCTTTAGTTGTAATGTGCAAACTCTTAGTCGTAGCACATTCTACTCTTCTGACCACAGCCTGAACCTGGGTCCCTGCATTGGGAGTGCAGCGTCTTAACTACTGGACCATCACATAAGTCCCTGCTCTTGCCTTTGAGATGGACTGTATTCTGTCTATGGAACTCTAAATAAATCCGCTTCTTACCTATCACTTTGTATCTCTTTTGCATCGAGACATCAAGATCCTGTTGTTGTTCAGTCACTCAGTCATGTCTGACTCTTTGCAACCCCATGGACTAGAGCACCCCAGGCTTCCCTGTCCTTCACTATCTCCCAGAGTTTGCTCAAACTCAAGTCCATTGATTCGATGATGCTACCCAACCATCTTATCCTCTGTCACTCCCTTCTCTTCTTGCCCAGCATCAGGGTCTTTTTCCAGTGAGTCAGCTCTTCACATCAGGTGGCCAAAGGATTGAAGCTTCATCTTCAGCATCAGTCCTTCCAATGAATATTCAGGGTTGATTTCCTTTAAGACTGATTGGTTTTGAAACCATTTATTTCAGATTGGGATTTGAACTCATGTGGCTGGGACTCAAACCCAACCAAAACCCATGGTACCTGGTTTCAGAACCTACTGAAGCTCAGGTTCTTGATGTCTCATCCAAGAAAGAATTCAGTGAGAGAAAAAGTGATAGGTAAGAAATAGACTTATGTAGATGCAGAGAGAAGCACACTCCACAGACAGAGTGTGGGCCCTCGAAGAGGGCAAGTGCGACCACAGAGTGTGGTGCAGTTAGTGTTTATAGGCTGGGTAATTTCATATGTTAATGAGTGGGAGGATTATTCCAACTATTTTTGGGAAAGGGTTGTCAACTACAAATTGGCACTTACCAAGAGCATTCAAGCTGGTTTTAGAAAAGGCAGAGGAACCAGAGATCAAATTGCCAACATCCGCTGGATCATCGAAAAAGCAAGAGAGTTCCAGAAAAACATCTATTTCTGCTTTATTGACTATGCCAAAGCCTTTGACTGTGTAGATCACAATAAACTATGGAAAATTCTGAAAGAGATGGGAATACCAGACCACCTGATCTGCCTCTTGAGAAATCTGTATGCAGGTCAGGAAGCAACAGTTAGAACTGGTCATGGAACAACAGACTGGTTCCAAATAGGAAAAGGAGTACGTCAAGGCTGCATATTGTCACCATGTTTATTTAACTTATATGCAGAGTACATCATGAGAAATGCTGGACTGGAAGAAACACAAGTTGGAATCAAGATAGCTGGGAGAAATATCAATAACCTCAGATATGCAGATGACACCACCCTTATGACAGAAAGTGAAGAGGAACTCAAAAGCCTCTTGATGAAAGTGAAAGTGAAGAGTGAAAAAGCTGGCTTAAAGCTGAACATTCAGAAAACGAAGATCATGGGCATCTGGTCCCATCACTACATGGGAAATAGATGGGGAAACAGTGGAAACAGTGTCAGACTTTATTTTTCTGGGCTCCAAAATCACTGCAGATGGTGACTGCAGCCATGAAATTAAAAGACGCTTACTCCTTGGAAGGAAAGTTATGACCAACCTAGATAGCATATTCAAAAGCAGAGACATTACTTTGCCAACAAAGGTTTGCCTAGTCGAGGCTATGGTCTTTCCTGTGGTCATGTATGGATGTGAGAGCTGGACTGTGAAGAAGGCTGAGCGCCGAAGAATTGATGCTTTTGAACTGTGGTGTTGGAGAAGACTCTTGAGACTCCCTTAGACTGCAAGGAGATCCAACCAGTCCATTCTGAAGGAGATGAGCCCTGGGATTTCTTTGGAAGGAATGATGCTAAAGCTGAAACTCCAGTATTTTGGCCACCTCATGCGAAGAGTTGACTCATTGGAGAAGACTGTGATGCTGGGAGGGATTGGGGGCAGGAGGAGAAGGGGACGACAGAGGATGAGATGGCTGGATGGCATCACTGACTCAATGGATGTGAGTCTGAGTGGCCTCCGGGAGTTGGTGATGGACAGGGAGGCCTGGCGTGCTGTGATTCATGGGGTTGCAAAGAGTTGGACACGACTGAGCAACTGATCTGATCTGATCTCTGATCTGATCTGAAGAGCATTGCCGATCACTGAACAACAAAGGTGTCTGCCATGTGCCTCTACTGAGATTGAACCCCTGCTGCTATAGCTTTTCACCTTCAACAACCCCTGAGGGAGTTCAGGGTGGAGCCAGGCACTCTGTGCTCCAGGGAATCTGGTGGGACAGGTCTTTAGATAGCTGGATGTTTATTTAACTTCTATGCAGAGTACATCATGAGAAATGCTGGACTGGAAGAAACACAAGCTGGAATCAAGATTGCTGGGAGAAATATCAATAACCTCAGATATGCAGATGACACCACCCTTATGGCAGAAAGTGAACGAACGAACGTGAAGTCGCTCAGTCGTGTCCGACTCTTTGCGACCCCATGGACTGTAGACTACCAGGCTCCTCTGTCCATGGGATTTTCCAGGCAATAGTACTGGAGTGGATTGCCATTTCCTTCTCCAAGGCATCTTCCCAACCCAGGGATCGAACCCAGGTCTCCCAAATTGTAGACAGACGCTTTACTGTCTGAGCCACCAGGGAAGTCCATGGCAGAAAGTGAAGAGGAACTCAAAAGCCTCTTGATGAAAGTAAAAGTGGAGAGTGAAAAGATTGGCTTAAAGCTGAACATTCAGAAAACGAAGATCATGGCATCTGGTCCCATCACTTCATGGGAAATAGATGGGGAAACAGTGGAAACAGTGTCAGACTTTATTTTTCTGGGCTCCAAAATCACTGCAGATGGTGACTGCAGCCATGAAATTAAAAGATGCTTACTCCTTGGAAGGAAAGTTATGACCAACCTAGATAGCATATTCAAAAGCAGAGACATTACTTTGCCAACAAAGGTTCGCCTAGACAAGGCTATGGTCTTTCCTGTGGTCATGTATGGATGTGAGAGCTGGACTATGAAGAAGGCTGAGCGCAGAAGAATTGATGCTTTTGAACTGTGGTGTTGGAGAAGACTCTTGAGAGTCCCTTGGACTGCAAGGAGATCCAACCAGTCCATTCTGAAGGAGATCAGCCCTGGGATTTCTTTGGAAGGAATGATGCTAAAGCTGAAACTCCAGTATTTTGGCCACCTCATGCGAAGAGTTGACTCATTGGAGAAGACTGTGATGCTGGGAGGGATTGGGGGCAGGAGGAGAAGGGGACGACAGAGGATGAGATGGCTGGATGGCATCACTGACTTGATGGATGTGAGTCTGAGTGACCTCCGGGAGTTGGTGATGGGCAGGGAGGCCTGGCGTGCTGCAGTTCCTGGGGTCGCAAAGAGTCGGACACGACTGAGTGACTGATCTGATCTGATCTCTGATGTTTTTAGGAGCAGATTTTATGATCTCAAACCTTGCATCTCCTCATATCTAGAGAAGCACTAAATCCCTTCATGGTGACATCAGACCCTCATGACTAACAAAAAACCTTTTGTAAAATGAGTGCTTCATGGTACTGAATTCCCCTTTCATCTAAATCTTATTGACTTATATTGACTTTCCTCCACTGCTGCCTTGGAGCAGTCTCTCAGAGCTATCTGAGATGCTGCCTCCCGGGCTGCAGTCTTCTTTTTGCCCCAAATAAAACTTAACTCATAACTCTCAAGTTGTACATCTTTGTTTAGTCTACAGGGTGAAGACTTCTAGGAATTGGGCCACTGTCCACTCCTTGGTCTTTTCACAGTGCCTTGGAACTGTCATAGCACCTCAGTTCAGTTCAGTTCAGTTGCTCACTTGTGTCCAACTCTTTGCGACCCCATGAATTGCAGCATGCCAGGCCTCCCTGTTCATCACCAACTCCCAGAGTTTGCCCAAACTCATGTCCATCGAGTCAGTGATGCCATCCAGCCATCTCATCCTCTGTCGTCCCCTTCTCCTCTTGCCCCCAATTCCTCCCAGCATCAGAGTCTTCTCCAATGAGTCAACTCGTCCAATGAGGTGGCCAAAGTACTGGAGTTTCAGCTTTAGCATCAGTCCTTCCAATGAATACCCAGGACTGATCTCCTTTAGAATGGACTGGTTGGATCTCCTTGCAGTCCAAGGGACTCTCAAGAGTCTTCTCAAAGGCATCAATTCTTCGGCGCTCAGCCTTCTTCACAGTCCAGCTCTCACATCCATACATGACCACAGGAAAAACCATAGCCTTGACTAGACAGATCTTTGTTGGCAAAGTAATGTCTCTGCTTTTTAATATACTGTCTAGGTTGGCCATAACTTTCCTTCCAAGGAGTAATGGTCTATTAATTTCATGGCTGCAGTCACGATCTGCAGTGATTTTGGAGCCCAGAAAAATAAAGTCTGACACTGTTTCCACTGTTTCCCCATCTATTTCCCATGAAGTCATGGGACTGGATGCCGTGATCTTCGTCTTCTGAATGTTGAGCTTTAAGCCAACCTTTTCACTCTCCACTTTCACTTTCATCAAGAGGCTTTTGAGTTCCTCTTCACTTTCTGCATATGGTGTCATCTGCATATCTGAGGTTATTGCTATTTCTCCTGGCAATCTTGATTCCAGCTTGTGGTTCTTCTAGCCCAGCATTTCTCATGATTTACACTGCATGTAAGTTAAATAAGCAGGGTGACAATATACAGCCTTGACATACTCCTTTTCCTATTTGGAACCAGTCTGTTGTTTCATGTCCAGTAACTGTTGCTTCCTGACCTGCATATAGGTTTCTCAAGAGGCAGGTCAGGTGGTCTGGTATTCCCATCTCTTTCAGAATTTTCCACAGTTTATTGTGATCCACACAGTCAAAGAGTTTAGCATAGTCAATAAAGCAGAAATAGATGTTTTCTGGAACTCTCTTGCTTTTTCCATGATCCAGCAGATGTTGGCAATTTGATCTCTGGTTCCTCTGCCTTTTCTAATCTAGTTTGAACATATGGAAGTTCATGGTTCATGTATTGTTGAAGCCTGGCTTGGAGAATTTTGAACATTACTTTACTAGCGTATGAGATGAGTACAATTGTATGGTAGTTTGTGCATTCTTTGGCATTGCCTTTCTTTGGGATTGGAATGAAAACTGACCTTTTCCAGTCCTGTGGCCACTGCTGAGTTTTCCAAATTTGCTGGCATATAGAGTGCAGCACTTTCACAGCATCATCTTTCAGGATTTGGAATAGCTCAACTGGAATTCCATCACCTCCACTAGCTTTGTTCGTAGTGATGCTTTCTAAGGCCCACTTGACTTCACATTCCAGGATGTCTGGCTCTAGGTCAGTGATCACACCATTGTGATTATCTTGGTCGTGAAGATCATTTTTGTACAGTTCTTCTGTGTATTCTTGCCACCTCTTCTAAATATCTTCTGCTTCTGTTAGGTCCATCCCATTTCTGTCCTTTATCGAGCCCATCATTGCATTAAATGTTCCCTTGGTATCTCTAATTTTCTTGAAGAGATCTCTAGTCTTTCCCATTCTGTTGTTTTCCTCTATTTCTTTGCATTGATCGCTGAAGAAGGCTTTCTTATCTCTCCTTGCTATTCTTTGGAACTCTTGCTTTTCATGGCGCTCCTGGGTGTGTTCTTTAGCTTGCTGATTGAGGATGGAGGTCTTATCAAAGTTTACTTGTCTGCCATCTTCAGATTAGATCAGTCGCTCAGTCGTGTCCAACTCTTTGCGACCCCATGAATCGCAGCATGCCAGGCCTCCCTGACCATCACAACTCCTGGAGTTCACTGACTCATGTCCATCGAGTCAGTGAGGCCATCCAGCCATCTCATCCTCTGTCGCCCCCTTCTCCTCTTGCCCCCAATCCCTCCTAGCATCAGAGTCTTTTCCAGTGAGTCAACTCTTCGCATGAGGTGGCCAAAATACTGGAGTTTCAGCTTTAGCATCATTCCTTCCAAAGAAATCCCAGGGCTGATCTCCTTCAGAATGGACTGGTTGGATCTCCTTGCAGTCCAAGGGACTCTCAAGAGTCTTCTCCAACACCACAGTTCAAAAGCATCAATTCTTCCGTACTCAGCTTTCTTCACAGTCCAGCTCTCACATCCATACATGACCACAGGAAAAACCATAGCCTTGACTAGATGAACCTTTGTTGGCAAAGTAATGTCTCTGCTTTTGAATACACTATCTAGGTTGGTCATAACTTTCCTTCCAAGGAGTAAGCGTCTTTTAATTTCATGGCTGCAGTCACCATCTGCAGTGATTTTGGAGCCAAGAAAAATAAAGTCTGACACTGTTTCTACTGTTTCCCCATCTATTTCCCATGTAGTGATGGGACCAGATGCCATGATCTTCGTTTTCTGAATGTTCAGCTTTAAGCCAACCTTTTCACTCTCCACTTTCACTTTCATTAAGAGGCTTTTGAGTTCCTCTTCACTTTCTGCCATAAGGGTGGTGTCATCTGCATATCTGAGGTTATTGATATTTCTCCCAGCTATCTTGATTCCAGCTTGTGTTTCTTCCAGTCCAGCGTTTCTCATGATGTACTCTGCATATAAGTTAAATAAGCAGGCTGACAATATATAGCCTTGATGTACTCCTTTTCCTATTTGGAACCAGTCTGTTTTTCCATGTCCAGTTCTAACTGTTGCTTCCTGACCTGCATACAAATTTCTCAAGAGGCAGATCAGGTGGTCTGGTATTCCCATCTCTTTCAGAATTTTCCACAGTTTATTGTATAATCATGATGGTGTGATCACTGACCTAGAGCCAGACACCCTGGAATGTGAAGTCAAGTGGGCCTTAGAAAGCATCACTACGAACAAAGCTAGTGGAGGTGATGGAATTCCAGTTGAGCTATTCCAAATCCTGAAAGATGATACTGTGAAAGTGCTGCACTCAACATGCCAGCAAATTTGGAAAACTCAGCAGTGGCCACAAGATTGGAAAAGGTCAGTTTTCATTCCAATCCCAAAGAAAGGCAATGCCAAAGAATGCTCAAACTACCGCACAATTGTACTCATCTCACACGCTAGTAAAGTAATGCTCAAAATTCTCCAAGCCAGGCTTCAGCAATATGTGAACCGTGAACTTCCTGATGTTCAAGCTGGCTTTAGAAAAGGCAGAGGAAACAGAGATCAAATTGCCAACATCTGCTGGATCATGGAAAAAGCAAGAGAGTTCCAGAAAACATCTTTCTGCTTTATTGACTATGCCAAAGCCTTTGACTGTGTAGATCACAATAAACTGTGGAAAATTCTGAAAGAGATGGGAATACCAGACCACCTGATCTGCCTCTTGAGAAATTTGTATGCAGGTCAGGAAGCAACAGTTAGAACTGGACATGGAACAACAGACTGGTTCCAAATAGGAAAAGGAGTACGTCAAGGCTGTATATTGTCAGCCTGCTTATTTAACTTATATGCAGAGTACATCATGAGAAACGCTGGACTGGAAGAAACACAAGTTGGAATCAAGATAGCTGGGAGAAATATCAATAACCTCAGATATGCAGATGACACCACCCTTATGGCAGAAAGTGAAGAGGAACTCAAAAGCCTCTTGATGAAAGTGAAAGTGGAGAGTGAAAAGGTTGGCTTAAAGCTCAACATTCAGAAAACGAAGATCATGGCATCTGGTCCCATCACTTCATGGGAAATAGATGGGGAAGCAGTGGAAACAGTGTCAGACTTTATTTTTCTGGGCTCCAAAATCACTACAGATGGTGACTGCAGCCATGAAATTAAAAGACGCTTACTCCTTGGAAGGAAAGTTATGACCAACCTAGATAGCATATTCAAAAGCAGAGACATTACTTTGCCAACAAAGGTTTGCCTAGTCGAGGCTATGGTTTTTCCTGTGGTCATGTATGGATGTGAGAGCTGGACTGTGAAGAAGGCTGAGCGCCGAAGAATTGATGCTTTTGAACTGTGGTGTTGGAGAAGACTCTTGAGAGTCCCTTGGATTGCAAGGAGATCCAACCAGTCCATTCTGAAGGAGATCAGCCCTGGGATTTCTTTGGAAGGAATGATGCTGAAGCTGAAACTCCAGTATTTTGGCCACCTCATGCGAAGAGTTGACTCATTGGAAAAGACTCTGATGCTGGGAGGGATTGGGGGCAGGAGGAGAAGGGGACGACAGAGGATGAAATGGCTGGATGGCATCATTGACTTGATGGATGTGAGTCTGAGTGACCTCCGGGAGTTGGTGATGGACAGGGAGGCCTGGCATGATGCGGTTCATGGGGTCGCAAAGAGTCGGACACGACTGAGGGACTGATCTGATCTGATTGTGATCCACACAGTCAAATGCTTTGCATAATCAATAAAGCAGAAATAGATGTTTTTCTGGAACTCTTTTGCTTTTTTGATGATTCAGTGGATGTTGGCGATTTGATCTCTGGTTCCTCTGCCTTTTCTAAAACCAGCTTGAACATCAGGAAGTTCATGGTTCACATATTGCTGAAGCCTGGCTTGGAGGATTTACATGCTAAAGAATGTGAATCTTCTCTTACAGACCTTAGGGTGTAACATGATCAGACCTGTATTTTGTGAGCATATTTGCTAGGGCTGATCCCCCTTACCCTTTTCACAAGGACTTCTCCAGTGCCCGCCATTGAGATTGCATAAGAGACCCTCCCAGTTGGGTAGCTACAGTGTGACCAGCCTCTGAGAGGAGGGGCAGGGCAGAGTGCAGAAGCCCACTCTTCACCACCACCACCCCATGCCCCTACCCCAGAACGTGTTCTCCAACTTGAGCTGGTCAGACTAGATTGGGTGGGGACTGGAGGGCTCAGAGGATTAGCACATCCCAGCCTTGAATGAAGCACATTCCATCATCAACTGAACAGGGTGTGGTGGACCTTGGCCCAGCCCAGATCCTTTCATGGAGGGGTGTGTCTATGTGTTGCAAACCTAGGAGTGCATGACAGGCCCATCCACAGCCAGACATTCCTAACCAGCTATGCCCTGTTGAAGGCCTCCATGTACCTTCTCTCTTAGGACTTTCTTCATGTTTTCTCACCAGGTTTTGCTTGCACTTTGCAGGTGGCTCACCAGTCCAGCACCATCTCTCCATTGGGAGGAAATGATGAGGAAAGGGGTAAGGAAGAGAAGAGATACCATTTGGAATGGGAAACTGGCCCTGGCCCCAGCACCAATTTCATCTTCCAAGAGCAGGGCTTCTGCAGTTACTGTGCTGTGTTACTTGGCACAAGGGGGTCAGCCTCAAAGCAAGGGACCTGTGGAACATCTGCAGAGACCCCTGGGATCATGAGGAAGTACCCCCAAACTGCTATAGTCATCACTGTTTTGCTGACTGTAAAATGAAGATATATTCTTTGAAAAAGGCCTTAAAAGTTTTGAAAGTAAAGAACATTTTTAGGTTATCCATAATACCTCTCCACAGAGACATCAATAACTGACTATCTTTCCTTCTTTTACTTATGCTTATCAAAGGGACTGCAGCCATGAAATTAAGACTCTTACTCCTTGGAAGAAAAATTATGACCAACCTAGATAGCATATTCAAAAGCAGAGATATTACTTTGCCAACAAAGGTCCATCTAGTCAAGGCTATGGTTTTTCCAGTGGTCATGTATGGATGTGAGAGTTGGACTGTGAAGAAAGCTGAGTGCCGAAGAATTGATGCTTTTGAACTGTGGTGTTGGAGAAGACTCTTGAGAGTCTCCTGGACTGCAAGGAGATCCAACCAGTCCATTCTGAAGGAGATCAGTCCTGGGATTTCTTTGGAAGGAATGATGCTAAAGCTGAAACTCCAGTACTTTGGCCACCTCATGCGAAGAGTTGACTCATTGGAAAAGACTCTGATGCTGGGAGGAATTGGGGGCAGGAGGAGAAGGGGACGACAGAGGATGAGATGGCTGGATGGCATCACCGACTCAATGGACTTGAGTTTGAGTGAACTCCGGGAGTTGGTGATGGACAGGGAGGCCTGGCGTGCTGCGATTCATGGGGTAGCAAAGAGTCGGACACAACTGAGCGACTGAACTGAACTGATCCAAGGGAATTTTTTTTAAAGATGGCAAGGAAAGGAAGTATATTTTCTGTATTGGGATCAAGTTATTTTTGAAGCTTTTGATTTCCTGCCTTTAAACTTTTGAATGCTTCCCTATTTTCTTAATTATTCTTGAACAATCTGATTTTAATGGCTACATAATCTCACACATGGTTGAATCGTAAAATCAGAACCTATTGTGAGGTATCACCTGGGGTCACTTTCCCCCAAGAAAGAGACAGGCACGTACTGCTTGCTGTGAGAGGAAGCCACCTCATGCCTTTGCGCTCCACCATCCCTTAAGACTCAACTCAGATGTCATCACCTCGGTGAGGTCTGTGAAGCCCCAGCTCAGGCCAATGCCAATCCGTGGTGCTCCTGTAGCACCATCATAACCCTGACCACCTTAAACAGGTGTCTGCATATTTCAATCTCTTCTAGCAGACTGTAAAGTCTTGCAGAACTGGCCTGTATCTGAACAAGCTGTAAATCTCGTGTCCAGCTGGCACCTGACACAAAGATATTCAATAAATGCCTTGCAGAGATGGAAAGTTTAAGCAACCCCGTTGCCAGGCATTTAGACTGTTTTTAATTTGTAATTAGAAACATGCTCTCATATTCTTAGATTCCATGTTGATGGAGGAAGAGGGTAGAAGTAGATCCCCAAAATCTTGTTTGGGTCATTTGTAGTCTCTAGAAGCCTCCTGTAAATAACACTGAGATGACTTGTAAACAAGTCTTTGCCTGCATCTGACTCATTCTTATGATATGAAAGCAGAGGCTAGAGTCAGACAAAGCCCAGCTGCACTGCTTGATAGTTCTGTGGCCTTGGGCCTGTTCCTGGACTTCAGTCATTTTTCTCAGTATAAAATGGAGAGAATAATGGGATCTACTCTTAGGATGCTGAGATGTTGTAAATGAAAGAATGCAGGTCAAGACAGTGCAAGGCTTGGCGCACTGCAGCTAGTTGTGTTACTAAATGAAATTTCTGAGTCCATGTTATAGAATTAATGCCACAAGATCAAACTGCTCTGCAGAAACATGGAGCAATTTACATACATATGTCTCTCATGGCATTTTTTTGAACAAGGAGTTGAGTCCATTTTTCATCTTTGCCCAGTCAGCCTGACAAAGGTCATATGGCCCTGGTCAAACCAGCCTTGAAGTTCAGCACAAGGTCACCTTTCTCCTCACAGTCTAAGCATCTAGCAGTCACCCCAGACACCCTCCGCAGGGAGCAGAGAAAGGGGCTAAGAGGTATGGGGTGAGTGAAGGTCGAGGTGTTAAAGCATGAGCGGGTCAACACGGAAGTTCGGAAGCCACTTTTCCACATGCAGCTGAGTGATGAGAAACAGTGGACTACAGAATGGCCCCAAACAAAGTTCTCCTGCTTCCACCCTCAGCCTCACCCAAAGCACAGTCACTGAAAATGAGCACAAAGGCTGCTTTGTGGTTAGCTTGCTCCACAAGAGATGCAGAGAGACTAAGCGGCTTGTCCAAGGTCACACAGCTAGCAAGTGCCATTCAGAATATCAAGACCACGAGGAGCCCATGACTCAACGGCTGGCAAACCCTGTCCACAAGTGCACGGCTCCTCTGCTGTTTGTCCTCTCAGCCACATTCCCAGCTTCACCGTCAGGGTGAACACTGGGTGAACACAGGGTGAACGTCAGGGTGGACACTGATATGGGGTGAGAGAGCACATCCTTGCTAGGAGTTCTGAAAGCCAAAATTCACTACCTGGGCAAAGTCAGCTGTGCCAAGAGATTGAACTGTTTCGGTAGGCACCTGTTGGTGGGCCTCCGTGGTCCAGTTGGGGGTCTCTAGAATCTTCAAGGAGGTTCCTCACCTACCTCCTCTTTCTTGCACCATATCTATCCCTCTCTCCCATTATTTTATCCCTACATATGGCAGTCGTCAAGAAACAGTCAGTTACTTGGACATCTTGTGTACTTACGAAGAAAGGAGAGGAAAGAACAAGTTTACAAAGCACCACGGCAAACCAAAAGTCATGATTGTAACAGTTTTATTCAAGTCTGTGTGTGCTCTGGTGGTGAGACCAGGCTGAGATCAGCCTTACGCTGTAATACGATAAGAGGTTTAGCCATTGAACCAAGCCTGCTTGGCATCCCTAGTTAACAATTTACAGTACCTTGAAAAAAAAAAAAAAAGCCAAAGAAAAGAACCTGATAAGTTTCCTTCAGGACTTTTCTATTTTTAAATATTGTTGACAAATTACAATAACTTAAATCCCAAAGCAAAATGGGAATTCAAGGACACAAGGTCAGCACACATGGACAGGACACTGGAGCAGGGAAGGCCTGGAGATGAAAATTAGGAGCTACACACAAAGGAACAAAACCAGTGGGGCATGTGAACTTCCATTTTACCTAGACTCAAAGGCTCTAACCGGGAGGAAAATCCCAAAGAAAGGTTTTCTGTGAGTTAAATAAAACCCATCTCCAGCTCCTTTCCTTAACCTCCCTAGAAAATACTGATATAGTCTCAGACTAAATCTGTGTGTATGTGTGTGTGAACATGTGTGTGAGTGTGAGAGTGTGACTGTGTGAGCATGAGTGTGTGTGTTTAGCGTGGGTAGTGAGGAAGATTAGAGGAAGAAGTGGACAAGTTCATCACCTTCCTTCTTTGCCACAACTGGGTAACAAGGGCATGTGATTTGATACAAAAAAAAGACAAAAGCCTGATTTCAAGTTCCCAAGAGGAGATACAATAAGGCTTCCAAATTTGAGAGGCCCAGAGGGATGTGGGTCGAAGCTGCGGTAAAGAGTGGTCAGTCATGGGGCAACTGTGGGCTGGAAAAAGGAGCGAGAGCCCACAGGCCTTCAGTGATCCTGGGGGAAGAGCTACGTAATTGACATATTCAACACCCCCGAACAATCATAAAGAGGAAACGATGGAGAAGGAAGTAGCAGAGGCAGAGAGGAGTCGACTGAGCTCCAGGGAGATGGCAAGCCCTGTTGGGTGTCTCCAGTCTCAGAGGCTGGTGGTAGATTAGTCACAGGACAACTCCTTGATAGAGAACCATCTCAGAGCCACGGTGGACCCAAGCTAGGCTGACTTTACCCCAGAGTGTCTAAACAGTGGCCTAAAATGTGCTCAAGAGAAAACAAGAGATGACTTTGGAACCAACAGATCAGCAACACTCCTTCCTAGCTGTGTGACCTTGGGCCTATAACCATCTGAGCCTCGGTTTCCACATTCTTAGCTGGAGGTAATATATTCCCACCCCACCCCCAGGGTAAGTGAGTCAAAAAGAAAGAAAAGAAAAGAATGTATACTTTCAGGGCAGCACCACTCACCTAGAAGAAATATAATGGTTTCATATAATTTATTATTAGTCCTCATACCCAGACCAGGATGAACCCATGCCTCATTCTGACAGTGATGAAGCAAAGAACCCTGGCCAGTATGGCCTCTGGAACTGGAGGCAAAGATAAATGATGAGAGTAAAATAAAGATGACAGAGAATAATAACAGTAGCGAGAAGGATACCGATGGAGGTGACATGATGGCTGACATTATGAAGGTCACTGAGGGCCAGGCAATAGAGTGCCTGTGGAAAGGAGGAAAAATGCCTCTGTCCATTTCCGTCCTTTCTGGAACTGGGAAAACGGTTTATTCACTTCTCTGCAGGTTCAGAGATGTCCCAGAGTTTTCCGATGGAGACTCGAAAGCATCCTTCCCACTATAATCCCTTCCCTTTACACACGCACTCCTCTAAGCGGCCTCAGGGTTTCAGAGAGGCTGACAGGCAGCGAGGGGCCATCCAGGAAAAGTCACCCCAGTCACAGGTCCAAGTCTGAAAACTGCCCTCGGTGTTTCACTGCTGTTAAGTCAACACATTCCTATGCAGACACTTCCAGGGTCACCACCCAACTCAGAACCTGAAAGGAAGGAAGACCAGAAACGGCCCAAGCCTACCTCACAGGTCTGCCCTCAGCGTGCTCAGGTGAGGGGCAGGCAGAGCTGAGGCCAGGATAAGGTGGGGCAACTCGCCTTGGATGTAAAATTTAAGGGGGACACAAAAAAAACACCAAGACAACCCTCTGCTATCCAGATGAATCATATTTCAAAGCAGTACTTTTAAAAATTGAAATTAATGAAAAATGCATGATGAACATAAAATCAAAATTTTTTAAAATGTCATCTCTCTCAAAGCAAGTAGTTAGATGTGAAGGATTTCAGAAACACGGTCAACAGGTTATTGGACTGGCCAGAAAGTTCGTTCGCATGTTCTGTATTTTACAGAAAAACCCTAACTAACTTTTTGGCTAACCCAATACTTATGAAACTTGGTTTTAGACTTCAGGAAGTGTAGAGAAAGACCACTATCTCTGTGGGGCCATCATCCACCAGGACCCCTCTAGATAAACCAATCTGACCTCTGGGTTCTGATTTCCTGGACGTCCACCCAACACAATCAACAGGAAAGGCCTGTCTCTGAACCTCTGGCACTGTACTCTGGTGTCCGTCCTGAGACTTCTATCTAGTTGCCAGGTTCATGCCTGCCTATCAGGCGGGTAAAACTAGATTGTGGGTGTTTACAGGCAGGGTGGATCAGACCAGTCAGGAGGGAGACTGGGTCAGGGGAAAGGCAACTCTGTTTCCAAAAGAAACAGAGAAGTAGACAAGCTCCTGGCTCTGCCAACAGCTGGGCCCTGAGACACTTCTCTATTTCCAGCTGTGGTCATGAGTGAAAGACCCAAAGCCAGGCCACAGGCGGGAGATGCAGAGAACCACAGCCAAGAAGAATCAGGAAGGACCAGTCCTCCTGGTTCCAGATCATGGAGCAGTCCAACCTTCAGAAGAACAATTACAGCTCCCTGAGCAGCCTCTGGAGGCCAGGGTGCTCCCCTAGGGCCCAAGATCTGAAATGGACAAAGGAGGGGTGAAGCCTGTCAATAGTGCATCAGGACAAATGGAAAATAATCTAAGTGCATGTGAGGCTCACCCAGGCCATAGGGCCAACCAGAAGCACAGGGCCAGGTCAGGCTAATTAGACACCTACCACTCCCCCTCCCCAACCCTGTTAATTAGCCTTAATCAGCCAGGACTCCAGTTTCTGCCTCCTGCCCTTCCAATGCCAGTGACTGCGGTGGTGGGTGCTGGGCAGCAAGGCCAGGGCATAGCCAGGGAATAAGGCCTCCCCAGAAGCAGTAGAGGGTTTCCCCTTCTGATGTGGAGTTTTACTCATTTGAATTCCTGATCTAAGAAAACAATGATACGTCTGACCAAAGAGAGACATTTGGGAATGTGTTCCTCATAATAGCTGTGACTTGACAAGAAGGCATCTCAGGCCTGAAGCCAAGGAGAGAAGCAGGTGGTCTAGTCAGTCAAACCACATGAGAGTGCCAATATTTGACTTTCAAACACACAGACAGACAGCACACACACACACACACACACACACACACACACACACAGAGTCCTCTACAAAGGGAAGCAACCCAGCCAGGGGCGGCTTATCAGTGCTGGACCAGGGGCCCTGGGACCACAGATTTTCAAGCTAGAAAGGTCTTGTACTACAGGTGGGGAAGGCAGCATCACCCTGGGCTCACAGCTGGGCTCAGAGATCCAGAGAGAGGGAGAGACGTGTGTGACATCACACTAGTGGGTGGGTAGCTCTGATCACCAGTTTCCTGCCGCCCTGTTCCCTTACAAGGCACCATGGGCGGTTCTCCCCTGACCCCAGTCCACAGTCTCCGGCAGAGACCTCGCAAGAGCCTGGCACTACAGAAGCGGCAGCACCTGCCCCCTCCCTGAAATTCTTTGAGAGACAACAGTGTTTCTGACCTGCCCTCACACACCTGAGTCAAAGAGATGGGCTAAATGAGACATGTGTGGAAATGGGCAAGGGTCTGCATTCACAGAGGGGCCTGCCACACCCTCAGAGACACACCAGCCCCGCAGGGCACCATTCACATCTGTCCTTTAATACCCACTGCTCTGTACTTTGAAGAGTTAGGAATGCTCAAGAGGGGGTTCCTTCCTTCTAGGGGAGGGGGCGGGAAGGAGTCTCCCACGGGGCGCTGTGAGCAAGAATGCTGACACAGTATCAGGCCTAGATGCTCTTGGGGTGACTTGTGTCCTGAGCAACTGTGGTCTAAGGGAAAAGCAGTCTTGTGATGAAGCCCCCACCATGACATGTGTCCCATGGGCCAGCAGACCCTTTCCTAAAGATAGTTTCAGGAACTGTTCTGACTCCAGCCTCAAAACATGTCAGACTCTGGGAAATGACTCAAAGAAATGAGAGGCCCTAAATCGTCATTTTGGTGCTGCTTCCAGCTCCCTGTCTCCCACTTCCTGCTCCATAAGACACTCATGGTAGTGACGATCAGCCTAACGACTTAAGTGGGGGAATTAGGAGTGATGCTTCTAAACACCAGGTGCCATATAAATACAGTAGAAGAGCACGTGCCTGACCACGGTCCCCATTAGTCATTAGGCCAACTCCAAATCTTGCCTCTTCCAGAAGCCAGAGGAAGTAGACAAGTCCTCTAGAGGCAAAGGTGGTGGGGACTAAACCGTCAACTTCAGCAGTTTGTCCTGTTCGCTGGCCGGGAGCCACGAGCTTCTCGGACCTGCTCTGATACATGCTTTTTTGCCCTTGTGAGGGAAGCAGGTGATGGCTGCTCTTACAGGAAGGAAATTTGAGAGGGACTAAGAGACAAGTCCAAGGTCAGACAGCAAAAGCAGAACAGAGAACAGAGCCAATGCATTCAGTCCTAGAGCCAGGTGCCCAACTCAGCAATCAGTCCAAGCAGCTTATTAACTTCTCTTCACTTGGATCTTCATCTTTAAGCATTTCCCCTTCTCTGCTGCTACTGCTGCTAAGTCGCTTCAGTCATGCCCGACTGTGCAACCCCACAGACGGCAGCCCACCAGGCTCCCTCATCCCTGGGATTCTCCCGGCAAGAACACTGGAATGGGTTGCCATTGCCTTCTCCATTCCCCTTCTCTACTACCAAGTATATCAAAGGTAGAAGGCAAATAACGTACTTTTGTATTGGTTAGGAGGAAGGGTTAGCCCTATCCTAAGTCATCCAAATGTCAGATACCATCACCATCATCATCACAATAGACTCTCCTGATACTAAAGGATGTGAAGCTAAGAGCATCCTTCAAAGCCTCTCAGACATAACATATGGAAATAACTGGGACATCTATTCAGCCCCTGGCAGTGACCTGGATCCTCAAGGACAGAGGACAATCCTATGTAGAATCAGTGGAACGAACTGAAGAAGCCAGAGGGGCAGAGAGCAGTTCTGTTTTCCATTACCATCTTCCATGAAGGAGCACCCGCCAAGAGCAGTGGAAAGTGTCCGAGGAAAGGGAAAAGGGGGGCAACCCAAACCTTATTCTATAGGATCCTATCCCACCCAAGCCTTGCCCCAGAGAGAGAGAGGGAGTGGCAGATGGGGGCCCCTCAGAGACCCAGTCTGAAGGAGCTGAGAGATGGAAAGTCCTCCATCGTCATGGAAGCCCACAGAAGCATCTTTGGAATAACTCTGCTTCTGCCTCTTGTAGGTATAGCTCCTCGCACGGTAGAGCCCCCGCCTTCCCTTGTCATCCCCTAGATGGATGAGGAGGAAATGGGTTCCAGCTGTCACCCAGTGGCAAGGGTTTATTCTAGACAAAATGACAAAAACCAGAAAATAAGCAAAGACTCCTTGCCTCATTCCAGAGCACTGGCCAGAGCCAGGGTGGTCTGAACTACACTGCAGGCTGCACCCACCAGAGGACCAGAGACTGGGGCCAAGGGTTTAGAGATGTGAAGTTGGCTTAGGGCCTAGAGCCATGGAGAGTCCTCGGAAAGGGCACAGGCCATCTGAGAATGAAGAGCAGTCACCTGGGTGGCTGAGCTGATGGGAATCAAGTACCGCCCCCTCCACCCCACCCCCTCTAGCCAAGGAGTGGGGTTGGGGGCAAAAATCATCTCCTTTGGACTGTCTTCGCTGAACAAAGAAACGGAGAGAAATGAGACATGACAGTAGAACCCTGGGCAACAGAACCAACAGTGCCTCCCCGCCCAAAAGTAGGTGGGGCCCTTGAACCTAAGTGCTGCCAGTGGGCTCGTAAAACAAGGAACAACTTGAAAACCAAGGTCACTCATTTTGTCATCCTCAGGGCAGGACTTCTAGCACAGCTACAGAGAGAGCAGTGACCAAATCCATCACTGTGCCAACATCGCTGCTCTCCTGTCCTGCACCCAGGCAGCAAACGCAAGGAACCTGCAGGCGGGCCTCCAAAGCCTGCAGAGAAACAGCCCAGGATAAACGACAGGGGAGTGACCCAGAGAGTCTTGGGTCTGGAGGAGGAGTGTGAACTAAGGACTCCTGTCATTATCCCCACTCAAAGACAACTGTTCACACTCGCCTCGGGAGCCTCAGGGTAAGAGCAAGAGAGGAGACCCGTGCGAGAAAGCTCCAGAAGCTCAACATTCAAGCTAAGGAAATGAATTCCAGAAGAGCCAGGACTGGCTTCTGTTCCTTCATGGTCTGGGGCCCAGCAGCAGGGGCTACCTGTGCACAGAGACAAGAAGCCCTGGTCGGTCTCCAACACTTGGACTTGAAGATGAGGGTACATAAGGGGCTCACAGGGCACCTTACAGGTATCATCACCCACCACATCCATTCACGCAAGGAACTAAGGGCTCGTTTGACTTTATGGGCATTGCAGAATGATGACAGGCGAGCAGGAAGCCCCATGGCTCCAACACCCAGTGTCTAGGACCCGATTCTACATGCTATTCTGGTGCATGGTAGAGCTACCTCCCCACCAAACACGTAACCCCAGATCCACTAATTCCAAGGACTGGAAGGCAGATCAAGGCACGGGAAAACACATACAGATCAGATGACAAAAGGGGCAAACACAGGAACTTTGTCTCTGGTTTCAGAACTGACACCAGAGATTGAGCCTCCCCGGGCAATTCCTGGGATGAGTGCATATTTGATTCAGAGCCGGGTCTGACCATGTCTGGACCCCCAGGCAGGAGATGGGTGCTGTCAACACGTGCTGGTTTCTGCCCTTCTTTCAGTGTTTATAAAAGGAATGAGGACAGACAGACTCTGTTACCCTCTTTACTGCAACTCGACTGTATTTCCTAACTCCCTCCTCCTTCCAGTTCTCACAGAGGCAGGTCCCGTACCAATGGGAGGCTCAAATAAAAAAGTGGGGGTGCATGGAAGTGCAGCAGGCAGTCCCAGCTCCCTCAATTCCTGTGCCCAACGAGGGGGCACTCTGCCTTCCGTTCTCCCGCCAGCACCATAGGGCTTAGGACGCAGAAAAGCTCACATCTCACACCAAATGAGATTCTCATTCGTGAGTGTCGGGAAAGCACGTGGAAGAGGAGCAAAATTAATCAGAGAACATCCAATACTGGGTGTGTGGGAAGGCTGAACTCAGAGCTAACAGAGGGACCCCAGGAGGGCACCCCCTGGGGGCTGAAGAGAGGGAGCAGCAGGCAGATTCGGCTGAGTGACTCTGCAGAGTCACCCTGAAGGCGAGAAGACTGTGGAGGGTGGGGGACATGCACGCACCCCTCCCTCCCCCACACAGCCAGAGCTGATGGCCACAGCCCCTCCAGCGGACCTAGGGAGAAGGGCCCTGCAGGGTGAGAAGCCCTCTGAAGGGGTCCTGCTTCCCTCCCTTCCATCTTCAAAGTGCATTATCAGTGCAAGAAGTAGGGCGGGAGGCTCAGGGGGGTCCAATTCTGAGAAAGGGCTGTGCCAGCCAGCTCCCCTCCCCGTCTCCTCCTGCGTCCCCCCTTGCCCGCCCTCAACCCTTTGCGTGCTAAGACCAGAACTCTTGCTGGATCTCATAAGGGGCAGGCCTGTGTGTGTTCAGTTCAGCTCTGCACAGCGGCACAGTGCTGTCCTGACTCTGGCCCTCTGCATCCAGGTCCAGAAGCGTCCGCTCGGTGGGCGGCAGCGGCCCCGCCTGGAAGGGGAGCAGGGCTGGCAGGCCCGGCCGGTCCTCCACGGTGCTGCTGCTGCTGGCCAAGCAGGAGTCCAGGTTGCTGGGCGTCTCCGTGCTGGAGCTGTTGGCCGGGGAGGCGCTACGGGCATGGCTGGGGGACACAAACCACCACGGGTCCAGCCGTTGCCGGTTGGCCGAAGGACGTGGCCGAGGCAGAAACTCCAGGGTCTTGGGTCTCTCCAAGGTAGAGTCCTGCTGGGTGTTCCAGCGCCTTGGGGTCGGGGGAAAGACCACATTGGGGTCAGGGAGACGGGGGAATTCACCTGGGTCTCGGCTGGGGCTGGGGGTTTTCAACATTCCTGGTCCAAGAGACAAAAGGAGAGGTTTCAGATGACAGACCACATACGCCACTTACTCCCGGCCCCGATCCCCCTCCGCCCGCTGCTGACCACGGCCCTGACCACCTGGGATAACTTGAGAAATGAGCACCTACTCTGTGTCATGCAGTGTGCTGGCAGGCACTGGGGGTGTAACAGTGAACTACAGACCAGGGCACAGACCATGGTCCCTGTATCTTATAATAATGGGACACATGAGGTCCTATCTGTAATGAAACAACTTAAGGAAATGTCTTTCATTCTCAGTTCATCCATTTAATAAACATGTGACAAAAACAAGGGCTTCCCAGGTGGCACTCGTGGTAAAGAACCTGCCTGCCAATGCAGGAGACATAAGAGACACAGGTTCAATCCCTGGGTCAGGAAGATCTCCTGGAGGAGGGCATGGCAACCCCCTCCAGTATTCTTGCCTGGAGAATCCCGTGGGCAGAGGAGCCTGGTGTGCTATGGTCCATATAGTTGCACAGAGTCAGACATGACTGAACCGACTTAGCATGCTCGACAAGGACAAAGCAGGTATCAGAAACCTGCTGCCGCTGCTGCTGCCAAGTCACTTCAGTCGTGTCCGACTCTGTGCGACCTCATAGATGGCAGCCCACCAGGCTCCCCCATCCCTGGGATTCTCCAGGCAAGAACACTGGTGTGGGTTGCCATTTCCTTCTCCAATGCATCAGAAACCTAAAGACTAGTAATCTGGGGGTCTCTTTTTCCAAAGAGGCCACCTGTCTGATTTTAACAAAAAAATCTGAGCAGGAGAAGGGCAAGCTGAATAGTAAAGTACAGCTGTCACTCATATTCAAGTCTCACTGAAAGGGTATTGCAACGCCCTCCTCTCCAATGGGATTTCAGGTAGTTTTTATGTCAGATCAAGGTCTTCTAGGGAGCAAGGGACGGGGCGGGAGTGAGAGTGTATGCTCAGGTGTCTCAGATGTCAGCCAGAGGACAAGGTGTGCAGCGGCACAGCAGTTCACCTGGACGCATCTCCATGTCTGAGAGTCAGGTGTGAGTAAGGGATGAGCGATGCAGGGTGTGATGCCTGGCCGGAAGCCTGCCTTACCAGTGTGTCTGTACTCATGGTCTGTACTCACTCAGTAATGACAGGCAAGAGCCGAGCTACGTGGCAGAAAATACCCTCCTGTGTGTGGCCAGATTCCTCCCTGTAATTGCAGTCTTCTTTCCAGGGAACAAACAGAGCTGGCCTCCTACCCTTGATGCGCCCTGAAAGTACTGGCCCGTACCCTCCCAGATCCGGGGCCTGTGCGTCTCACAGGAGTCCTGGTGGGATTCTCCCCAGATCCTGCCTATCTGCTTCCCCTCTTCAGGGAAGCCCCGCTGAGGCACAGGACAGACAGACATCAGTCCCCTCTGGCGACCCAGAGCAGCCTGTCTCAACTGGCTGAGTCAGAGGAGGAACTTGAGGTCAGCCTGATATCTCCACTTCTGGGAGAGAGGCCCCGAGGCGGGAAAGAGGAAGGAAGAAGGAGGAGAAGGAGGGCAGGTCTCACCTGCTCCAGGGCTGGGACTCAGCCCATTGCTGGAGGAGGGGCTCCTGCTGGCTGGAGGGGCAGCCGGCTTGAGGGCCCCGTCGGAAGGAGTCCGCCGGTGAGCGCTGGGCTGCGCGGGGGCCGTGAGGGTGACGTGGGTGGGGGTCAGGGACTGCTTCGGGTCTCGTTTGAAGCGCTCCACTCGGACGTTGACCAGGGGGTTGCGGGTGCAGGGGCTCAGGGCCGGGGCCTCCACGGGGCTGACGGGCATCTCGTACACCACGATCTCATCGCTGTCAGATCTCAGCAGGGAGCGGGTGGAATTGCACTCGGAGATGGAGGAGAGAGACAGCAGCGTCAGCGAGGCGGAGGGGTCTCCTAGCAACAGCACAGGCTCCTCCTTCTTGAAGAGCTTCCGGGATGGGGGGCTGGTGCTCCGGCGGGGCCGGCTGGCTCTCAGGAAGAGCCCCTCGCGCCTCTTCTTCTCCTCCCGGGCTGGTGGCTCGGGCTCCTCCGGGGGCAGCAGCTGGCACTTGCCGGCTTCCAGCAGGTCAAACCCGAGGCCCGTGGCAGCGAGGACGGCCCCACAGCCGAGCAGAGCCACCTCGCAGCGGCGGTGGTTGGGGCCGCCCCGCTTGAGGCTGTTGGTTGGCGTCAGCTGAGGGGTACTGGTGGCCGAGTTGACCGGGGTGGGCTCCTCGTGACCGCCGTCGCTGAGGGGGCCATCCCCATCTTCCCCGCGAGGGAATGGGATACAGAGGTAGGACTGGCTGGGTGACGGCGGGAGACGACTCTCCCCACTCCGTGGGCCTACGCTGTCCTCGTCCTCTGCGGAGAGGAGAGAAGTGAAAGGGGAACAGAAGATGGGAACGAGGCGGCAGGAATAAAAATCTGGTCCTTCTCCCCCACCCCAGGTCCCTGGCTTAGTGCTAGGGATCCCAGGGGTTGAATAGTCAGGGGTGCAGGACCAGGAACCAATAGGACTTCACACTCAACAGTGACCAACATGGGGAAGTCGCTCTCCCACCCAGAGCCTATTTTCCCATTTGCAGAAAAGGGGATCTTCCAATTTGCTCCTCTGTCATAGAAGTGCCGTGTCAGTTTCCCAGAACATGTACATCCTTAATTATTTTACAAGTTGAAACTGGAAGGGAATGGGAAGGGTGTTCAAAAGGGAGGGAATATATGTATATGTTGAGAGTCCCTTGGACTGCAAGGAGATCCAACCAGTCCATTCTGAAGGAGATCAATCCTGGAATTTCTTTAGAAGGAATGATGCTAAAGCTGAAACTCCAGTATTTTGGCCACCTCATGCGAAGAGTTGACTCATTGGAGAAGACTCTGATGCTGGGAGGGATTGAGGGCAGGAGGAGAAGGGGACGACAGAGGATGAGATGGCTGGATGGCATCACTGACTCGATGGATGCGAGTCTGAGTGACCTCCGGGAGCTGGTGATGGACAGGGAGGCCTGGCGTGCTGCGGTTCATGGGGTCGCAGAGAGTCGGACACGACTGAGCGACTGATCTGATCTGATCTGATAGCTGATTGATTTTGCTGTGCAGTAGGAACGAACACTGGGCTTCCCTAGTAGCTCAGATGATAAAGCATCTGCCTGAAATGCAGGAGACCCGGGTTCGATCCCTGGGTCGGGAAGGCCCCCTTGGAGAAGGAAATGGCAATCCACTCCAGTATTCTTGCCTGGAGAATCCCATGGACAGAGGAGCCTGGTGGGCTCCCTGGGGTCGTAAAGAGTCAAACACCACTGAGCGACTAACACACACACGGAACTAACACAACATTGTAAAGCAACTATACTCCAATAAAAATTAATTAAAAAGAAAAATGACCAGAAACAAAAACACAAATACAGTATACTAACGCATATATATGGCATTTAGAAAGATGGTAAAAATAACCCTATTTACGAGACAGCAAAAGAGACACTGATGTATAGAACAGACTTTTGGACTCTTGGACCGGGAGAGGGTGGGATGATTGGGGAGAATAGCATTGAAATATATATAATATTATATCTGAAACGAGTCGTCAGTCCAGGTACAATGCCCAATAACAAATGCCTGGGGCTGGAGCACTGGGACGACCTGGAGGGATGGTGTGGGGAGGGGAGAGGGAGGAGGGTTCAGGATGGGGAACACGTGTATACTGGCGGCAGATCCATCTTGATGTATTGTAAAAGCAATACAATATTGTAAAGTTAAGCAAAATAAAAAAAAAAAAAGAAAAATGGGAAGGGACCTTGAATTTCTAGAATTGACAACCTACAGACGTGTCTTAAGACCCATTGCCTGCAAAGGATTAGAATCCTCGGCATGGATGAAGGCCAATGCACTCTATGGATTGACTGATTATGACCTTGGAATTCTAGACAGAGGAGTACTTTCTGAGAGACAGCCTGGAGAAGGTCTTACACATTTAGTAATCACAGGGCAACACTGGAAGAGCTTCCCTGGAGGAACACCGGGGTTCTATCTCCCATTCTATGGACTCCCCACGTTAAAATACAAGGAAGCAGACCCAGGAAAGGCAAGTGCCTGATTCCACGCCTCCCCCTGCCTACTGCCCTAAGGAGACTATAACCAGCCCCTTGGGACAGGAGGTCAAGGGCAGAGTCCACGGCAGTAGTGGTGATGTGGAAGTATTCCCTGTAATGGGAGTGGAGCAAACAGAGGGAATAGGGTGCGGGACCCAGAGTTGAGGAAAAGAGGAAACAGCCCCACGAAGCAGTGCTAGAGGTCTTGAAAGAGTCCAAGAAGCTTGGCCACGAGTTCCCTGAGGGATCAGGGAAAAGTTAAGACAAAGGCAATGCTTACCCATCTCCATAAGGCTGGTGAACCCTGGCAGGGCTGGACTACTCCTTGGGCCCTTCCCCAGGTTGGGGGCGCTGGACGACCACTGTTTGTATCCATCTACCAGGGACTTGAGGCTGAACGAGAGGAAATGATGAAACTGTCAGAACTGGTTACTCCCTTTACCCTCAGCTCCGTGGGCCTCTCCCCATCTGCTTCATTACAGCAAAGCCCAAGAGCCTCAGGGTACAGGCAACAAAGCTTACTGAGCCCACCTGCTTCTTTAACAGAAGTGCACATGCTCTAGGGACAGAAAAGCAGAGGCATGACACACCCCTACACATGCTGCCATGGAGCTGTGGGAAGACCTCCTGGGCAGGCTGGCAAGAGAGCAGAAGGAATGAGGACTGCCCGGGCCTGGCCAGGGTCTTGCCTAAGCCCAACTTAAGGGAAAGGCCAAGACTCCACAGACACTGACTATAATACAACACACCGGTGACATTAGAAAACCTGCAATGCCGGGATGTGCAGTGCAAGGCAAGCACTGGGCGATGAGCTCAGAGAGATGGGCCAGGCCACACCACTCACACCACTTCTCACTTTCTCCTTCCAAGCCTCCAGCATGCTTAGGCAACTTCCAAAGCCATCCACGTTTCAAATACAAAAATCGACCACCAAAAGCTGCGTCAACCCAGTGCACTTTGGGACAGACCTATGTGGGTAGTACATAAGGCTGGACTCGAACCCTCGGCCTGTCTGGGAACGGAGAGGAAAAGGACAGGAGCTGGCTTTCAAATCCCCGTTATCAGCTCCCAGTGGCAAGTCAGTAATTCCAAGGACACAGACTGGGTACCCCACCAACCCTCTTACAGGACAGGGCATCAGAGGCCCACAAGCACTGGTCTTTTTCCTAAAGAACAGTGAAGGAGGCCTAAGGAATCTGTGGGCTATGATTGCCAAGGAGATACTGGGATTATAACCAGGGGCAGCTCTCATTTTAGGACTAGAGAGAGCCATTCAACTAAAACCCACTCTTCCCAGCCCATCTCCAGGGAGGGAGAAGGACCAGCTTTTTCCCCTGCCTGCAGATCTCTGTTTCAAGTGCTATCAGAAATACCAATGATTAAAGTACATTCCAGACATCAGTGATTTCAACTAAAATACACAGCCAGAGAGAAACATGCTGCCAAACCCACAGCCTGAGACTTCTGACTGAAAATCTTATAAATCCCTTCCAGCTCTGGATCCAGGGAATTCAGATCAGCAGTATCAAAGCCTGTGCTGAAGACCAAAAGATAAACAGCCATGTACTGACTCCCTAAAACAAAGGATGCTGGGAGAATCTTAACAACAGGAGTGGTCAGGGCAATGAGGAAACATTAAGTCGGACCAACACAGGAATTTTCCCAAGGTGCACGATGGTACTGCTTCCAAAAAAAAAAAAAGTTATCATGGCTCTGGCAATAATGAGGCTTGATTCTGCGGGGTGTGCTCTGAGGACAAGGAAATGGGGGCAGGGAGGAGGATTATTATAGTACATGTGATGAGGTGGTGAATATCAGACTCACCCCAAGTGGAAATGTGGAGACTCTGATGGGGTACTTAAACCATTAGCTTTCTCCCGTCTCTGAGGGGATCTTCAATGAATAAAGAGAATCAGTAGCAGGCAACAGTGGATACATGCCGCTCAGCCTCTCCCACCTGAGAACCCTCAAGGCTGGGCTCCTGTTACGTCGCCAGCTGCCCTCCCCTTGTTCGGTCTGCAAAGCCCACACCATGAAGGGATCATAACAAGATGGCCCTGCTGGAATGGTCACAGGTCCACGACCTCCCAATCTGTGGGATAAACATCCCAGGGGCAGCCACAGCTTAACTGGGGCAGGGCCGGGTAGGGGGGTGTGAATCCATAGATAGCTGCTGATTACAGACAGGTGCATATGTTTCCTACAGAAACATACTGTTTTTTTAAAGGATGGGGATGCAAATTCACCTAACGTTGTTGAATTAAGTACAGCTTTTTGTCATATATTTTCTTCAGTCAACCGGAACTAACATTAGAAATAGTATCATACAGAGGCTCTCAAAAATTCCCAACATTAAGTCTTTTCCTGAGATTTTATTTCATCAGAGGAATTGATAATCATGAAAAATTAAGTCACATATTCTGAACTGCTTCAAAAGTTTTGAGGGCAAATTTATGTAAGGAGAAAGAAAATTCTAAAGTTAATGTTTTGTAATGTTGAAATGCAGTGAATTTACTGGCAAGAGAAAAACTACATTGAAATTAAACAGAACCAGAGAGACTGTTGGGATCCGTAGCCAGCCTGGTAAAGCCTACCTGGAATCACACTAATGTCATAAATATCAAGACACTCAGGGTGACTGGGTTCCTCAGCCCCAGCTCAACCCTACTCTAGCCAAGGCTCAAGGGACAGACTGGGGAGTGCTTGCACTTGCAGAATTTAGTACGGCAGAGCAACCAGGGGACTCCATCACTGATTTCTTACACAGCTCAGGGAGGCCTGCCCTACATATCTAAATTTTCTGTTCCAAGGTAACTAGTGATTTCCAAAGCCTGGCTTCAAAGAGTCCATCCTTCATGAAGCAAAACTTATTTTCACCTTCTAGCATAGCAAAATAGATTTTGGACATGAAATCTTAGTATTCAGAGAAATACCAAGGCCAAGGCCAGTTACAGGTTGAGGGCACATTTAAGTCTAATAGTCAACCTTAGAAGTTCTTTGGAAAGCCACTAAAAAGGATGAAGAGGGCTGCTGCTTATCCTCACACTTGGAAAAGTCAAGAAATATGGATTCTAACACAAGAATAAGAAGTATAGCCCATCACGTGCATTCTTCAGGTATGAAGCAGAATTGCATGAGAAGCATGGAAGAATCATCAAAGTATTTACATAAGTTTATTTATGCAAGTTTACTATGAGCTAGCCCACCTTTTAAGGGACTTCCCAAAGATAAGCTTACTCAGGGTCAACTCCATGAGACGGGTATGGAGAGAATCCCCATTTAACAGATGAGGATACCTAAGGCCCCACTGCTGGGTGCGGAGGAGTCAGGATTCACACCCAGGCAGCCTGGAGTCAGCGTTCACGCGCTTCAGTACCACACTACAATCAACTGGTCTGTGAAAGACCAGGACCCGTGGGCCACAAACCCACAGTGAGAACATAAGCACATCCAAGGCAACAGGGCCTGCTATGTGCTTTGTCCAGAGGGGGTCTCACACACATCAGCGTGGTTATGGGGTGGGCTCATAGAGAAGGGCTAGTGGCCCTGGAGTGACCTCCGCCTGCACCTCCAGGGCCAGGTAGCTCTGCCTGCCTCTGGTTCAGGACAAGCCTCTGCTCAAGAGCCCTGTCATCTCGCCTTTCCTTCTCTCTTCTCTGGGCAGATGCTTTAAGGACAAGAGCCAGGTGTAAGTAAAATACTCAGGCGGAACTCCTCGCAAGTGCCAAATGCTTGGGCTACTTGCTACTCTGAACAGGATGCTCCAGGGGCTGGCAAACTAACTCATGAGCTACATCCTGCCCATCACTTGTTTTTGTTCAGTTTTACTGGAACACAACCATGTTCATTCATTCACATATTGTCCATGGTCTGTGGCTGCTTCTGCATTACCACCTCGTGGGGCTGAGTAGTTACTACAGAGACCACATGGCCCACAAAGCCTAAAATACTTCCTACTGGGCCCTTTATGAAAAAAAACTGTGCCAACTCCTGAACTAAGAGGTTCCGGGGAACAAGGCAATTGGAAAACCTTCTTGTAAAGATCAAGAGGCATGTAATTTCTTTGAAGGTGAAACACACAACAGAGAAAAAGGTATTTCACGCCACATTTTTAAAGGATTTCCCATCATCTGGCTCTTACCCTTCGTCTCCTGAGGCAAATTCCTTCTGACCAAGTGTACTTGGTCCCCATGTCCGCCCCTTCTTCTTGGGGGCCCTTTTCTCCTCCTCCTCCCCCTCCTCCTTGGGGACCACAGAGCTCCGGCCCCAGGTTTTGCTGCTTTCACCTGGTGTCACTGTGAATAATAAAGGTCAAATGGGATTAGGAAAACAGAGAGGTGTCCCCCTAAACTAGCCTCTCCCCGATCAGACACACACACTCACATAACAGGAGCTGCAGGTGTGGGGGAGTCAGACTTTGTGAGCAACTCTGTGCCCAAGTGGAGCCTGCTGGGCATGTAAGGGAGTTCCCAGCCACCATTCACTCTGTGCCCTTAAAGTGCCAAATGTGGGGAAACCACCCAGATTCTTCCAAGTCCAGTGGAAGGTGGACACCCTGGCCAGCCAGTCACCAGAGCTCCAAAGAGCTCTGACTTAGGGAACGTGTTTTAGTGGGGGTGGGTGGGTGGGAACTGGCCTGGGGGATGATGTGGGGGGAGGGCGTGAGAAAGTAGATGGGAGAGATAAGGAGTAAAGATGATGGAGAAGTGAAGAAGTTTTGGTAAGAAAGTGCTGGAAAGCAAGGAAGTGAGGAGTTCAACACTATGGAGAGGGAAGTTAGAGACTGGGAGCAACAGGCCTGGAAAAATATAACAGAGAGGGGAGGAGGAACCTTCTCCTGACCCTGACACCTTAGAGCAAGGGCTGAAACCCAAATTCTTCAGTGACTGGCCTTATATCATCAATGAGTAGAAGGAGTGTGTCAGTTGCTCAGTCATCTTCGACTCCACAACCCCATGGACTATATCCCTCCAGGATCCTCTGTCCATAGAATTCTCCAGGCAAGAATACCACAGTGGGTAGCCATTCCCTTCTCCAGGGGAGAATGGAAGGAGCCAGTTATCAGAAAACAAAGAGTTAATGGGACTGAGGCAAAATACAGAGCACACGAAGAAAAAGAATCCACTGATTTGACTTGATTTTTCAAGGAAAGCCAAAAATTCAGGTCTTGGGGGGTTTTCTCTGGGATGAAATCTTTAAATTAGGGCCTATGCCCCTTCAACCTCTCCCTCCCACACACTAGGAATATATGTATATATGTGTGTGTATGCCTAACTTCTTTTTAATAAACACCATCATAAAATAAAATTGGCTCAGATTTGGACTATTGTAAAGTATTTGACAAGTTTACCTTGGGACCTGCACTTTGACAAAGCCCCTTCCTAGAAAGCATGGACCAAAGAAACATCATGATGCTCCAAATATGGCAGCGGTCCCAAGTCCTAAATATACCAGATCCCAAGTCCAGGGGACCTTCTTCGCATCCCAAATTACTCTGTAATTCACTAAAGATCCCGCCAACACCCACAAACCCCTCTGTAGGTATCTGGCTAACAGTGAAAGGTAGAGGCAGGGTCAAGTTCACGGAGAGATGAGGTAATGGGGGGAAGGGCCTGCATATATATGTGAGTGCAAGCGTGCTAAATTGCTTCAGTCATGTCTGACTCTTTGCAACACTATGGACTGTAGCCCACCAGGCTCCTCTGTCCATGGGGTTTTCCAGGAAAGAACACTGGAGTGGGTTGCCATGCCCTTCTCCAGGAGATCTTCCGGAGTGGGTTGCCATGCCCTTCTCCAGGACATCTTCCCAACCCAGGGATTGGACCTGTGTCTCTGAGGTTTCCTGCATTGGCAGGCGGGTTCTTTACCACTAGCGTCACCTAGGAAGCCCTCACACGTGTGCATGCGTACACATATTTGCCCAGGAGAGGTGGCAGAGTAATGACGGAGCCAGCCTGACCAGTCTGTGGCTGGACAGAGCAGGGGACGGGTAGCCTGGTGTGTTCTGGCCCCAGCTAATTTGGGAAACAGACTTACACTGGATGGCGCGAAGGCGAGGGATGATGGTGGGGCTCGCAGGAGGACTGGACCGGCTGTTGATCAGACTCTTCCTTTTATCCATGGTGGGCGAGGCCTGTACCGTGAACTTGTGCTGGAAGTCTGCTTGGAGGAAGACAAACAGATGTGTGTGTGTTAGAAGTTTCCCACCATCAAATTCTTATGAACCACAGGGATATGTGGGCCCCCCTGGTGGCTCAGTAGTAGAGAATCTGCCTGCCGATGCAGGAGATTCAAGGTCCAAGCTCTGGATTGCAACGATCCCCTGGAGAAGGAAGAGGCAACCCACTCCAGTATTCTTGCCTGGGAAATCCCATGGACAGAGGAGCCTGGTGGGCTACAGTCCACGGGGTCACAAAGGAGCTGGACACTAGCAACTAAACAACGGATATGTGGTCCAAAACAGGAAACCTAGCCAATATTTAATAACTATAAATGGAACATAACCTTTAAGAATGGTGAGTCATTATGTGTACCCCTGAAACTTGTGTAATATTTTACATCAACTCTACTTCAATTTAAAAAAATTCCTACGAGAGAACTGACACTTGCTGGCAGCCTTGAGGGATGGGCACTAAGTCCTGAGAAGCTCCTTTCCAACTGGGAAATGTTCTCTTTAGAGTTATTTCTTTTTCCCATAGGGATGTGGCAGCTGGATGTATGTTGAGACGGAAGCTTCATTACCCACGTGAACTTCGTTAGACTGTTTTCGTAAAGCTGTCCATATAGTGTACATAGAGGCAGCAAGTACCTACTTGGAATAAATTTTTAAAATATCATGAGACCTTGTCGATTTTTCTGTGTGTGTGTGTGCGCTTAGTCACTTGGTTCTGTCTGACTCTTTGCGACCCTTTAGACTGTAGCCCGCCAAGTTCCTCTGTCCATGGGATTTTTCAGGCAAGAATGCTAGAGTGGGTTGCCACTTCCTTTTCAAAGGGATCTTCCTGACCCAAGGATAGAACCCACATCTCCTGTGTCTCCTGAGTGGCATGTGGCTTCTTTACCCACTGAGTCATTGGGGAAGCCCAGTTGATTATTCTAGGAAATCTAATATAAAATACATAAACTACTCTGTTTCATATAATCTATTAGTACACATCTCCTTTTCTCAGGGACCAAAGCAGGGAGACCGATGCTTCTCATTAAGGGCAGGGTAACAGGATTAACCACAGAACCTGAGAAAGTGAGCGAGATGCAGTTAATGGTCCAAATTCCAGTTTATTCCAAAAGCGTTTATATCAGAGCATGAGGAATGTAAAATGTACATTCTCTGAGTTTCTGGGCTTCATTCTCCCCATCTATTTATTGAAGTGCTTATCATAAAGATCTGCCTGTTGGCACCTAGGTTTCCCCTCTAGACGGTGATCTCCCTGGAGGTGGGATCCATGGCTTTTCTATCTGCTTCCTTAGCATACATCAAGATGCTGGCACATGTTGCTCCAGAGATGCTTAAAGACTCTGTGTTGCCTGAAAAAAAAATGTGCAGCAACACTCACTGAATTTCACTAACTGGATTCTCTTGTCTGTACCTAAGCCACCATCCCAGTGCTTAAAATCATCTACTACTGCTCCCGTTATGCTATTTTTCCCTTGATTCCTTACACTTCTAATAAACCTGCTTCTTGGGTACTGACAGGCTCAGAATACAATGAACTTTTTTATCTACATAAACACACACTTAAGTACTCACCTCCCTCCACGGGTACGTAAACTCCAGAGACTCTAATTCATAGTTTCTTATTTCTTTGCATTTTCCCAAGGTGGTACCTACCGCAAATGTACCTTTGCTCAACTAATGTGTTTCTGAAAGGTTACGTGTAAATCACATTCTTAAACATTCATCCTAATCTCTACTGCACACAGAGAACTAATTATTACGGAAACCCTGAGTTATTTTGCAAAGTCAGGAGTCTTCTTATCTCATAGGCACATACACACACTCACCCTGGGATTCTTTTACCCCAATGACATCTTCATTCTCCAGGTTTTCCTACAGTAAGAATTGTCTGTATGCATGGCCATGCTTTCTAGCAGACTGGACCACGCCTGCCTGTCGGGCTGGCCATGGTCATGGCCTTGCCCTCATGTTCTGTGTGCAGTCACACTCCAAAATCCCCCCTTGGAAGGGTGAAGCTTCTCAGCAGGCCAGGCTTTCCCTGGAATAGAACCTGAGGTTTCCAACCAGCTCTATAAGGAACCCGGGGTCTCATGTTTCTGATCCCAGTCCCTGGTTCCCACAGACCCCCTGCCACACGAGCCCCTCGGCCCACTCATGCTTCCCCCAGGTCGTGTGTGCTCAGTCGCTTCAGTTGTATCCGACTCTTTGTTACCCCATGGACTGTAGCCCACCAGGCTCCTCTGACTATGGGGATTCTCCAGGTGAGAATACTGGAGTGGGTTGCTATGCCCTCCTCCAAGGGATCTTCCTGACCCAGGGACCGAACCCGCTGGTCTTACGTCTCCTGCATTGGCGGGCGAGTTCTTTACCACTAGCCTCACCTGGGAAGCCCTCCCCCAGGTCTCCCGGGTACCAACCAGAAGGGAGGCTAATGCGATTTCCATCCTTGAGCTTCAGCCGGCTCTTCCTGAACTTGCCCTTGCGCTTCTTGACCCGGGGCTTCTCCTGGCATAACTGGTGGATGATGATGTTGAGCTCTCGTTCCAGAATGTCGATCTCCCGCTCAGCCAGCTCCTGCTCCCGGCGCCGCAGCAGCTCCTCCTGGTTCTTCTGCTGGAGCGCAGCTCGTGTCAGCTCCTCCTCCCAGGTGCGTAGCTCCTGCCGGGCAGGTAGAACCATCAGAGAGAAGGGGGCACCCTCTGGGGCAATGGGGGGCTCACCCCTGGGAGAGCAGTGCTCACGGCAACCTGGACAGCTCTCCTCTAATGCTCCATACTTCACTCTGGAGGAGATGGGGGTGCTGGATAGCTAGTTGGCAAATGAACACCTGACCACCCAAATGGTAAGGGAAGACAGGCTCAGAAGAGACATTCTGAGTACACAGCTAGGGTAGCCACAGGCCAAGCCCTGCAGAAGGGGACTGAGAGTTCCTGGTGCTGGAGAAGACTCTTGAGAGTCCCTTGGACTACAAGGAGACCAAATCAGTAAAATCTAAAGGAGATCAACCCTGAATAGTGATCGGAAGGACTGATGCTGAAGCTGAAGCTCCAATACTTTGGCCACCTGATGCAAAGAGCCGACTCATTGGAAAAGACCCTGATGCTGGGAAAGATTGAAGGCAGAAGGAGAAGGGGGCGATAGAGGATGAGATGGTTGGATGGCATCACTGACTCAATGGACATGAGTTTGAGCAAACTCTAGGAAATAGTGAAGGAGAGGGAAGTCCGGCATGTTGTATCCATGGGGTTACAACGAACTGGACACGACTTAGGGAGTAAATAACAACAACATCTTGACTGATTGATTAAAATTATCTGTGACCAGGAAAAACAACAAAGTTTAGGTAGAAAATATAATCATAATCATATGATAATGATCATAAAATCATAATCATGTACTTAACTTTCATAGTCTCAGTTCTATTTTGATTTTTTTTTCTGTTACATAAAGGAAATGTTTTAAAAACCAGAGCCAACTTAAGGTAATCTAGCTTAAAAATGAGCCAGCTATAAATGAGTCACACTCCAGGGATCATCTAATGTGCAAATAAAAATAAATACATTCCCAGGGTGGCTGTTCAAAAGGTTCGTGAGGCATATCATCTAAGTCTTCGTTCACCTGGTGAGTGAATCCACTGAGGCATGTGGTTGAAACTTTCATCTTATCTTAAAGGGCAACCATGTGCTACAGAGGAATGGAGACAGCCCAGCAAAGAGAAGCAAGAACATTTCCTAAAGTCTTTGCCAGGCACTTGCTCTAGAAACACCACCACACTAGGTGGGCAGAACCTCTTCCTTGCCTTCCCTTTGTCCTTCTGTGTGAATTTATAAATGAGCTCAGCATGGAGTTCCTATGAAGAGGTGGGAGATTACAGCATCAGGAAATAGGAGAGAATCCAGGAAAAAGAATAAAGCATCTGTAAACAACTTTATTAGCAACCCACTCCAGTGTTCTTGCCTGGAGAATCCCAGGGACAGAGGAGCCTAGTGGGCTGCCATCTATGGGGTTGCACAGAGTCAGACACAACTGAAGTGACTTAGCAGTAGCAGCAGCAAACTTTATAGATTCTAAACTATTAACGCTGGTTACTGTAGGCCCATGATGAAGTGAAAAAAAGGCTGTGGCTCAACTGGTGAGGAACCCCACCTGCCAATGCAGGAGACACAAGAGATGCAGGTTCGATTCCTGGGTCGGGAAGATCTCTTGGAGAAGGGATGGCAACTCACTCCAGTATTCTTGCCTGGAGAATTTCATAGGCAGAGGAGTCTGGTGGGCTCCTCTGTCCATGGGGATGCAAAGAGTCGGACATCACTGAGCGACTAACATTTTTACTTTCAGGACTGAAATGGGGTGGGAACAGAGGGTTAAAACTTCAGAAACTTTCATGTCGACAACCTGAGAGAACCAGGTCTAGGAAGGGGGGACTTTTTTTCCCCCCAATAAATCAGCCAGAGCAACACTCCTGTGATTGGAACTTAAAATTCTCAATGAAATGCTCCACTCTAAGAAGTCATTCTACTCTAGAAAAAAATATAGAAATGGAACCCAGGACTAGAAAAAAAGTATGTGAACACAAACTGGGGAAGCAGAACAGCAGGCAGAGAATAGAAGACAGAACAGAAGCAAAATGGGAATAAAATATTCTGATGAAAGGAGTGTTTCATTCAACTTGCGTTCTCTTCGCAAGAATACCTGCTAATGACCGTTGAAGTGATAGAAAGAATAGAAATGAGAAGAGGGTGAGCACTTTGAAGGTTGGCTGGTACAGGGTAGAGTCTCAGTAGTTGCTGATTATTGAGTCAATGAATGAACGGAAGAAATGAGGAGAGGAGAAGACAATGTTATAAACGCAACCCTTCTTTATGGTAATATGGATTCATCACAAGTGCCTGAGGAATGAGCTTGAACTTCTCAACTTCTTCTTTGATGAACAGATTGACTGCTGTGTGCCCTCCAAACCCTTGGCTTTCTTGATTTCACCATCAGAACAAAAGCACGTGGAAGATTCAGAAAAATTATTCTTGGTTGGTTATTTTGCTGCCAAATGGGAAAGCAAAAATTAGTTCAAGCTACTCTCAGCCTTCCTAAGTCCTCTCCCCTACATGCTTTTGTCTAAGGAATGGCTTGGGTCTAAACTCCTTCCTTTAATGGAATTGAAACTCCAGCCCAGAAACCAATCCGTCCTCACATACAAGGGAACAGCAGGTTGAGCTAACCTGAAGAGTGAATTATATGGGAAACCAGGACATTTATGGAGTACTGGCCTATGGCACCATATACCTGGAACCCCTCCAACATGGTAAATCCCTCTTGTGAAACACCTATTTGGGCATCAACTCCGTACTATATAAATCACATCTTTCACATACAATGATTTAAGAGGAATCTCTCCAGAGAGAAAGCTCATCATCTATCTTTACCTTCACTTGCTGAACTCCAAGACTTATAATGGAGAGGCATCCAAGCTCAAGACAAGGACTCCAAAACAGAAGAGTTGAATCTGTGGCCGTGGGCAAGTTAAAATGGGCATCGCATTTAATATGGAGGTAACAGCACCAACATCACAGGGTTGTATTACCTAAAACAATTACTAGCTTTTTATGCAAGATTATGTAAGAATTCATATAAATTACTTAGAGCATGGCATATAGCCCATGCTCTGCACGTGTTAGCTATTATGAGAACTGGTTTGACTTTTCCTAGTATCTACTTTCTGACAAAATCCAATTTTCATTTTTCTTACTGGTTGGTACCCTTATAGTGTCATCAATCAAAAGAAATGATCAGAGAACTATATTCAATATCCTGTGATAAACCACAGTGGAAAAAATATGAAAAAGAATATAAATATACATATATATATACACACACGTATACTTGCATCATTTTGCTGTACAGCAGTAACAAATGCAACAAATGTAATTCAATTTGTTTTTGTAGTTCAGTCACTAAGTTGTGTCCGATTCTTTTGTGACCCCACGGACTCTAGTCTGTCAGGCTCCTCTGTCCATGAAATCCTCCAGGCAAGAATACTGGAGTGGGTTGCCAGTCCCTTCTCCAGGGGATCTGCCCAACCCAGGGATTAAGCCTGAGTCTCCTGCATTGGCAGGTGGCTTCTTTACCGCTGAGCCACCAGGACAGCCCATAATTCAACTACACTTCAATAAAAAATAAATTAAAAAAAAACAGGAGTTAGTGATTCAAAAAAGGTCAGGAACTCTGGGGTTCTTCTAGTTGGAATATAGTTAGTAATTGGAACAGTCTCTTAATCATCTTGCTCAATGGTCAGTGAGGATCCACCCCTTCTCCCAGCTAAAGAATTGTCATAAGCTCATTGCATCCCCCTGCAGAATGCTCCTTGACTTGTCAAACAGTACCCTGGTGGCTCAGTGGTAAAGAACCCACCTGCCAATGCAGGAGACATGAGTTTGATCCCTGATCTGTGAAGACACCCTGAAGAAGAAAACGGCAACCCACTCCAGTGTTCTTGACTGGGAAATTCCACAGACAGAATTAGAGGAGCCTGGTGGGCTACAGTCCATGGGACCACAGAATCAGACACAGCTAAACACAGAGTCAGATATGACTAAACAACAAAACCAGGCTTAGGACTGCTGCTGCTGCTAAGTTGCTTCAGTCGTGTCCAACTCTGTGCAACCCCATGGACGGCAGCCCACCAGGTTCTGCCGTCCCTGGGATTCTCCAGGCAAGAACACTGGAGTGGGTTGCCATTTCCTTCTCCAATGCATGAAAGTGAAAAGTGAAAGTGAAGTCGCTCAGTCGTGTCCGACCCTCAGCGACCCCATGGACTGCAGCCTACCAGGCTCCTCCGTCTGTGGGATTTTCCAAGCAAGAGTACTGGAGTGGGGTGCCATTGCCTTCTCCACTTAAGACTGCTATGTTGCAGCAAAACATTTACATCTTCAGATCAGCTCTGGAAATAATTTTTAAGTTATTTGTTTAAGGAACAACGATGATATTGGAAAAGAAGAGATGGTTTTGGAACCAGAAGGCCCTGGTTCAAGATTCTGCCTCCTCACTTACTAGGTGTATGACTTTAGACAGATACTGATCTTCTGCTCTGAGATGCAAAAGTTAATAACACCTGCCCTACATGCTGTAGCAGAGGCCATAAGACTCCTGGATAAAACGGATGAAAAGGTCTCTTCAGACCTTGCAAGTGAAAGAACTGGGAAGCCATGAAGACAATTTTAGACACTACTATTATATTGCTTTCTGAATTTCCACAGTGGGGAGTGAGAATGGAAAGAAGAAATTAACCAAGTCTACCCATGGACATCCCTCATGCCCCAAGCTTCAGGTCCTGAGGAACAAGCAACATAACTGCTTTGATTTGGATTAGCTTCCTCCGTGTGGACCCTGACTGTTAGCTAGACACTACAGCATAAAACGGGGCCATTCAGAGAATGGTCACCAAAACAAAAAGGCAGATCTCTAATGGGCTCTGAGTCTCTGAACTCCTCAGTTGGTTCAGCCTTTGAGCCCTTTCCATAAAAACATGAAACATGCCAAATAATTTGAGACTCATGGTATTTTTAGCCCATTTGCTGTTTCTGATCCTGATCCACAAAGACACTGGCAGGATGTTCTGATAACTGTTCTCAATGTTCAAGTATCCCTATATCCTGTTAACCCCCTTCAATGAGCCCATTGCTGAACCAAGACACCTTTCTAGAACCTTCTTGTAATATGTCTAGCTGCCAGAGTGAGACATCCTGTTGGTACTTGCCCAGTGGTTCTCCTCCTCCAGTTTGGACAGTGAAGTAGATAGATACTCTGCAAGGAGAGCTTTGGGCTCATGACTTCCCTTACTTATTCCTGTGCATGCATGCTCAGTCAGTTGCTTCAGTTGTGTCCAACTCTTTGTGACCCTGTGGACTGTAGCCCACCAGCCTCCTCTGTCCATGGGATTCTCCAGGCAAGAATACTGGAGATGGCAACTGGTATGTTGCCACGCCCTCCTCCACTTATTCCTACCACATCCCCAAAAGAGAGAAAAACTCTCTTATTGTTTCAGGTCACACCTGAGGCCTGGAGAACGCTCCACATAAATCCAGGAAGGATAAAGCTGCTTTGATATCACAAACCAAGCAGGAAGGTGGCCGCATCACAGTCTTGCTCAGAGGCCCCAGTGGAGAAGGTTCACTGAGTCAACACATGCCTTCTGCTTCTCTTTCTTACCTTTTCTTTGGCCCTGAGTTGGTCAAACATCTCCTGAATCTCGTGTTTCCAGTCATCCTGCAGGCAGTGGAAGGAGTCCTTGGGCATTTCAAAGAAACCAGATTCCTCTATGGTAGTTAGCTGGTCCAGGATACTTGTGAAAGACGGGCGTGAATGGGGGTCGGGATTCCAGCAATCTGCATGGAGCACACGAGTCAGGAAGCATGAATGGACAGAGGCAGATGGAAGACCTAAGATGTCACGTGACCTCATCTGCCAGAAAATCACCTCTTATTTCTTCTTCCAGAAACAGAGAAACTGACATTGAGGGAACCCCCAACAGGGCTTGGGAGGAAAAGCAAGCTGCCCAGCATCACAGACATCAAGAGTGAAACTGGAACACAACACATCAACTCTGCACCCACTCTGTTCTACTCATTTAGCAGAAGAAAGGCAAGTGCAAAGAGTTTTCTTGCGTAGAGTACAACAACCACAGTTTATCAAGTTAGTATAATACATGATTCCAGGCGTGACAATGGGTAGTTACACCTTGGGCCTCGATTTCCCATAAGGAAATGAGCCACCCTTCCCCTCCTCGATGTGCTAATAAGATGAAAAGCACAAGCAGGGGGCCCAGAAAAAAGTGAATTCTATCTACTCGCAGCTCAGTCCCTAACTAATGGAGGGGTTACCTATCCATTTAACCTCTCTCAGCTTAGGGTTTCTCACTGATAAAAACCATAGGGCCTAACTAGATGACTTTTAGAATTTCTCTCTTCTTAGATCTTCTTCATTTCTACACGTAAGACACTCAGAGGTCTTGAAATAAAAGCTACTATTCTTTCTTATTTTGCATTAACTAATATACCGAAGCACTGGATAGCAGCCTTTAGTTTCTAAGTTAAGTTCTATAGTCACTAGATGGACAGAAGGGACGTGGGTGACACCAGTGCAGCCGGGTGCTGATATCATCTTGAGCTAACTCTTGTAACCATCTTTAGGATTCCTCCTCGAGTGACTCCTACTTCACCTCCTCTTCCAGTTACTGGTCATGCAGAACTGGCCACAGCCTATCCAGTGCTGATAGAAAGGTCAAACAGTCTCCAGTTTTGTTCCAGCCAGGGGTCACTCACCTTCCATGAGTTTGGCAAAAGGTTCCGGGCATGTAGAAGGAATGGGAAGGGCGAGCTTGTTCATAGCCACTCCATAAGCAACTGCTAAGCCATCGATTCCCCGGAAGGGCACCTCACCAGTCAGGAGCTCCCAAAGCAGCACCCCATAGCTAGGGAGAGGAAGAAGACAGAAGTCACACAATGAACCACAGCTGTAACTTCACTGAAATAGCTCATGAGGCTTTGACGAGCATCCCACATCTTCTCTAACATGTAGAGAGACTAACAGAACAGACATACTGCCATAATATAAAAGGAAGGCCAAGCCCTACTGGCTATAAGCAAAAAGCCCTACTGGCTATAAGCAAGAACTCTGGAGTCAAGCACACTTGGTTTCAAAGTCTTATTCTTCAAATTCCTCATCTGTGAAGTGCGAATAACATGAGCAGTTGGACAAGGCTATCATGAAATGAATGCTCTATTGTTTAAATCACTGCTCAAGGGCCACAGCTATTCTGTGGTTGCTATTGTGAATGTAATAAACTGAATGAAGAGGAAGGCTCCCAGGAATATATTTTTGCTTTAAGAAAACTTTAGCTTTAGTCACCAGATAAATAAGTACAGTTGATTTACAATGTTGTATTTAATTTCTACTGTATAGCAAAATGATTCAGTTCATTTCAGTCGCTCAGTCGTGTCCCACTCTTTGTGACCCACCCCATGGACTGCAGCACGCCAGGCCTCCCTGTCCATCACCGACTCCCAGAGTTTACTCAAACTCATCTCCATTGAGTCGGTGATGCCATCCAACCATCTCATCCTCTGTCATCCCCTTCTCCGCCTGCCCCCAATCCCTCCTAGCATCAGGGTCTTTTCCAATGAGTCAGCTCTTCGCATGAGGTGGCCAAAGAATTGGAGTTTCAGCTTCAACATCAGTCTTTCCAAAGAACACCCAGGGCTGATCCCCTTTAGGATGGACTCTCAAGAGTCTTCTCCAACACCACAGTTCAAAAGCATCAATTCTTCAGTGCTCAGGTTTCTCTATAGTCCAACTCTCTCATCCATACATGACTACTGGAAAAACCATAGCTTTGACTAGACAGACCTTTGTTGGCAAAGTATTTGCTTTTTAATAATACACACATATCCCACATATATACTTTTTCATATTCATTTCCATTATGATTTGTCACAGGATATTGAATATAGTTTCCTGTGCTATACAGTGTGTGTGTGTGCTCAGTTAATGAGTCATGTCCAACTTGACCTCATGGACTGCAGCCCACCAAGCTCCTCTGTCCATGGGATTTTCCAGGCAAGAATACTAGAGTGGGTTGCCATTTCCTCTCCAGGGGAATCTTCCCAACCCAGGGATCGAACCCCTGTCTCTTGCACTGGCAGGCCGATTTTATAATACGGAGCCACTTGGAAAGCCCATACAGTAGGACCTTGCTGTTTATCCATCCCATGGCATATATAATGCCATGCATCCCATGGCATATATAACGGCTTGCAATGCTAATCCAAAACTCCCCTCCCTTTGGCAACTACAAATCTGTTTTCTACATCTGTGAGTCTGTTTTTATTTTGTAGATATGTTCATTTGTGTCATATTTTAGATTCCACATATAAGTGACATATATAGTATTTGTCTTTCTGACTTACTTCACTTAGTATGACAATCTCTAGGTCCGTCCATGTTGCTGCAAATGGCACCACTTCATTCTTTTTAATAGCCAGGTAATAGTCCATTGAATATACATACCACATACATCTTAAACCAATCATCTCTTGATGGGCATGTGGGTATTGTAAACAATGCTGCTTTGAACATAAGGGTGCATACATCTTTTGAAATTACAGTTTTGTCTGGGTATATGCCCAGAAGTGGGACTGCTGGATTATATGGCAACAGATACATTGTTTATTTAGCTTTAGAAAAACAGAGAGATGACCACCAGAAATAAACAGATTTTTTTCCTGTGAAAGATTTCTTTTGGTGCCCATTAGGCCAAGTAGATTCTTGCCCATGACCAGCTTGAGTGCCTCCATAACAGTGAACTCTGTCTAATTCAAGGGGCAAGTTTCACAAGGGTGGACTGCAGTGGTGGAGCGGGGCAGGCTTCAAGTTCCCTCCCTATCTTCTAAGTGCACATGAAGAATTTCTTTTCATTTGTCCTTGGAGTTAGAGAACCGGGAATACAGAGTTTAGTGGAGTTAATTACACTCCACTAATTACATTTAGTGGAGTTACAGAGTTTAGTTAATTATCCTATGAATTCACAATCACAACCAGGCAAACTCATATCGTGTTTAATCCTTCCAGGAATAAGTCAGGAACAGAAACCATGAGGCCATGAGCATTTGGAAGGGGGGCTTTCCTTATATTTGCAACAAAACCTCAATTTTTTGGTAATATTCATTGGTAGTTTATAACGAACAAGAAGACATATTAATTTTAAAAAGAATAATAAACCCAGTAACTATTTGACCATGGTACCTTGTACGCACAGCATGCTAAGACATTTACAAGTGTCATCTTGAATCCCTACAACACCTGCAAGATAAATATTATCATTTTTCAGATGAGGAAAGTTAAGTTTTAGCCACATCTATTAAGACTATAGAGTAAGTCATAGTGGACCTGGACCAATTCTCAATTCTTTCTCCCTAGAATGCCCTTCTACCATTTCTCTGCTTGGTAAACTCTGCTAATTATCTTTCAAGATCTGATTCAAATGCACCACCATTCATTCATTCATTTTAAACATCTTCTATGCATCAAACTCAATGCCAAGCACTAGGATATAGGATAAAATACACAGATCTTATCCACAAAGAAATCAGAGGGAGGAACAGAAAAAAACACTGCTTAGAGTACAGAGACATCACAACAGAATTACTGTGAGGGCGCCAAGGAGGTCACCTACCTCAGACCAGGACAGAGGCAGGGGGCAGATAAACCCTGAGCAAAACTGCTAAGCGAGGGAGAGGGGCCAGGGATCAGCATAAAAAAGGGTGTGGACTTGCCCTCAAAGGGCTCCAAGTGGCCTGGCGTGGCTCCAAAGGAAAGCAATGTGCCCACTTCTGTGCCAGGGCATCCCAGGGGTCTCTACAGAGGGACCCTCAGAGTGGACTGGCCAGTCTCCTTGGACAATGGCTTTCTCCCAGTGAGCCCTCCAGAGACTATACATTTTTTTCATGTATTTTGACAGGGGGAAAAATAGCCTAGTAGACTGGTAGTTACAGGTCTTGTCTTGTCCTGACAGGAAGTTGGATTTTAGTCTGAGACTGATGGGAACAATTGGACGCTTCAGGAAGCCTTCCCTGACACCCCGATGTGTTACTCAGCCCTTCAGTTGTTTGTTTACCAGCCTGTGGTCTCCTAAAGGGCAGGGACAACCAGTTCGTAACCTTTGCATTCTCAGGGCCTTGCCCAGGCTCCGCTACGCCTACACCTTCACATCGTGAACACCTTCACATAGTGAATGAGTTGATGCATGGATGTGGGAGCGAGGGCACAGCCAGACTGTCCCGCAGGCGGCACCAGGTGCCACAGAGTCAGCCCCAAATATCATCAGGAACTGCACCAGGGTACTTCTGGCCAAACCTCTCAGGTGACTTATCCAGATAGCGGCCACGCTGGGCAGCACCCATCCAGGGACCTCTACAAGTTCTCCGCATTGCTACCTAGATTCCATGCTAAAGTCATTCCTGTGTGCGGCTGTGTGTTCCTGGCACTACTGCCTACTACTAGTCTGAGGAATAAAAACTCAATGTTCTCCAAACCCCTTTCTTCCATATAGGCAAAGACAATCGATATCTCAGCCCTAATGACCTGGAAAAACAGGGTGTTTTCAAAGATCCAAACGTATCCAAAGATCCAAATGTATCCTGTCTGTGTCCTCGAGTCCCGCCTGCTATAGTTTTTACACTGAGTTCTACTCCAGGGTGATGTCTCAGGCCACCTGGAAGGGGGAGGAGCCAGGAACCCTCCCCTGGGCAGCTCTGCTCTCACCTGTCTTTGTCCTTTGTTTATGGGCATTCCACTCCATCTGAAGGGCTCTAGGACAAGGAAAAGTGGAAGAAGTGCTGCTCAAGAAAGACTTAGACTTAAGTCAAATGCCTGCTTTACCACTTACAGCCGTGCGACCTTGAGAAAGCAAGTTCACCTCTCCAAACCTGTTTCCTCAACCGTCTAACAGAGCTGGCAATCCCAACATCTCACAGAAGAGTTACAAGGAACAAATAACAATAGCTACCCTGCATCCTGAAACTGCCACCTACTGCTGGAAAATGTTGCGTGCTTCTCCACGGAAAGGTCCTGAAATGAGAAAGCATCTGGAGAGGCACTAGCATTCAGGGAAGGAGCCCTTCTGGGGATGATTTAACCAGTCAAAGTGTTCCTCTGCAAATGTTCTTCTGTATTTTTATTACAGAAGGTGGGTGATATAAATGAAGGTTTGGTGTTCCTTTGGCAGGAATAGAGTCCAAAAAGGGGACTGGAGAAACACCTGAGCCCCCGGGGAGAGGGAGACATGATTTACCTTGGGTTTAGCCTATTTTCTTGTCCTCCCAGGGTTAAGAGAAGGTCAAGAAGTCTGTTCAAGACCATTTACAAGTGGCCTCCCAGTACCAGCTCAGCTAGAACTCAGCGGAAGGGAACTGCCAGCTCTCACAGGGCTGCTAGTAATTTCCCAAGAGTCCTCAGAGCCCAACCTCAAACCCTCGGGAATGCACCCTGTGTCAATCATTAACCACCTTCAGAGGTGCAGTAATCCTTTCCACTGGTAATGCTGGATGTGGGGGAGGGGTGAAGGAAAGGCTGAGAGTGAACACCTTCTGAACCGAAGGTGCAGCAATTCTGCACCTGTCCTGGGCCAGGGCTGTTTTTCTTATTAATCTGCATGGACTTTAAGACTGTCAGCTCAGGGGTCCACTCTCTAAAAGGAGATGGTGTCCCTTGAATGGGCTCCTGCACTTGGTCATCAGCTGGGACCCCACGTTGCAGGAACCACACTGACTGTTTAATAATCTTGGCAAAGACAACTGAACTAACCATAGATGAATGCACTTTGCAAACTGTGAGGCAGCATACAATTGCTCTTCTTATTGTTAACCAGACCCTCATTCAAAATGACAACATATTTACTAATTTATTTACAAATATACACATTAATATATTTATTGACATAATAAATACTTATTAACATGGCAATATGGAGACTTCCCTGGTGGTCCAATGGCTAAGACTCTGTGCTCCCAATGCAGGTGACCCGTTCAATCCCTGGCTGGGGAACTAGATCCCGCATGCTGCAACTAAAGATTCCACATAGATCCCACATTCCCCAAGCCAAAGGTCCCATGTGTGACAACTAAGACCTGGCACAGCCAAATAAATAAGTTAATTAAAAATAAATATTAGAAAAAACCAAAGGGCAAGAATCATAAAAAATATACAAAACCATTTTTTAAAAAAGCATGAGCATTCATGTAAAAAAGCATAAATAAAAAAAAATGGCAATATGTTCATGCTGCATTACATTCAAAAAGTTAGCTTACAAAACAGAAATGATCCCATTTTAAGGGATGGGTGGGTGATCATGGGAACAGGAATAAACACACCAAAATGTCATCATAGATTATCTTTAGAAGTGCGCTGTGGGTGATTTTCTTCTTTTCTTTCTTTTTTCTCTTTTGTTTATCCATATTTTCTTTCTTTTTTTTTTTTTTCTGCAGTGAACATGTTTTCCTTTTGTCATTTAAAAAACTTAAAATAATTAACAAAATGCCCCCACCTCATCCTACACACCACAGGCAAGGAGTCACCACGGGAGGATGCCCTCCGACTATCACCACTGCCCTCCCTGCACAGCACAACCAGAGGGAAAGAATGTCTTCTTGAGGGAGTCTGGGCCATTCTCATCCTACCCCCCATGACAGCATGGAAGAGGTCCAGAGAGCTCTCCTTGAAGAACAGTGAGACACACTCTGCTGGCCCTGGGCACCTGGCAACTGCAGAGGCCCAAGGCCCTGGATGAGTTCAGCAGAGTGAAGGCAAGGTAGGGGAGTGCGAGGGAAGGTGGCTGGACTCAGGCTCAGTCCAGCATCTGACACTGAAACCACACCATTACCTCCCGCACTCAAGGCCCACAGGTAGAAACGAGATAGGAATAAAATGATACCTGGAGGATATCAAGCTTGTTTTGCAGAAAACCAGGGAAACCACAGATATAGAAAACAACCTGCTGAGAGCCTCCTTCAAGGCACATTGAGGGACTAGGACAACCAATAGTGAACTTAGATAATGAACTTCACACATTACAGGCTGAAAATCCACCTCACATGATGTAGGGAAGCCCCCTGAACTTGCACAGGCATGAAGAGTAGTCGAGACTGTGCAGAGAGCTCCAGAAACTCAAAATCACTTTCCACCAATCATTTCCCAGTCCCTTCCCCTCTTATTCCCTACTTCCACATAAATATCCCACTCAAGAGCTGATTGATTTGTTGTTGTTTAGTCACTAAGTCATGTCCAACTCTTTGTGACCCCATGGACTGCAGTACACCACGCTTCCCTGTCCTTTACCATCTCCTGGAGTTTGCTCAGATTGATGTCCATTGAGTTGGTGATGCCATCCAACCATCACATCTTCTGTCGTCCCCTTTTCCTCCTGTCCTCAATCTTTCCTATAGCATCAAGGTCTTTTCCAATGACGTACCTCTTCACATCAGGTGGCCAAAGTATTGGATCAATCGATTAGGGAGACAGATCTGAGCACTGCTTCCTGCTTGGCTGCCCTGCAATAAAAACTTTTTCTCTCTGCAAAAGTCTTGGTGTTAGGTCTTTCCATTATGCAGCAGGAAGCGAGCACACTCGCTTGGTCATAACACAGAGTAAGTAATTTTTAAATAAACATTTCTTGAAGGAGTAATGCATTATAAGTCAATTTGGGAACCAGCTTTGTTCTGAGTTCCTAGACATGCTTTGGCCCTCTTGGGACATCCTGCTAGGTCTCAGGCGTGATGGGCCATGAGCCAATCCCCCTGGAAGAGGGTGCCCAAAGTGCAAGATTAAGAGTACACAGATGGCGAAGCGGTTGCAAGCACGGATTTCCAAGAGACACATATCTAGTTCAAATCACAGCTTTACCTCTACCACCTGGGTGAACCTAGGCAACTAACTTCAATCATCTAAGCCTCAGTTACCTCATCTGTAAAATGGAAATAATAACACCTACTTTTGGAGTCATCTCCAAATTAAAGACAAGCTGCTTGCCATGGATAAGCTCTCTTTCCCTTTTTCTGTGGGATATAAATACAATACTTCTGCAGAAGTAACTGTCACTCAGATGTGACTGTTCAGATGAGAACAACATGCTGAGGGATCCTGAAAGAATCTGAGTTCCTAAATGATCTCAAGGTGCACAGCTGTTCCACCAGTTTGGACAGGCTGGACTACTCCTTGAAAAAGAAACACATTTCTTTCATTGGTAGGTCTCTTTGTAACAGCCAATTAGCTTAAAACATCAACTAATCTAATTAGCCAACAGTCAAGCAATTAAAGTGTTAAGTTGAAATGTATGAAATTGCTGTTTTTGTAGGTCAAAAACAGTTGAATATCAGGATATAGCTTAACCTAATGAGATCTGGTCAAATACTCTTTGCTTCACAATAGCTACTTCACCCTGTAATTAATGTGCATGGAAATAAGATTCAATAATCAGAAGCTGTAAAGCATCATTGAAAGAAATTAAAGAAGGTCTAAATAAATAGAAAGATATCCCATCTTCATGGATTGGAAGACTTAGTATTACTTAGATGGCAATACTCCCCAAGGTGGTCTAAAGATTTAACACAATCCTTACAAAATTCTAGCGGCCTACTTTTTAGAAATGGACAAAAAGATCCTAAAATTCATGTGGAAATTGAAGAGCTCCAAATAGCCAAAATAATCTTGAAAAAGAAGAAAGTTGGAAGACTCACACTTCCTAATTTCAAAACTTACTACGAAGCTATGAAAAGTGAAGTCACTCAGTCATGTCCGACTCTTTGCGACCCCATGGAGCCTATCAGGCTCCTCCATCCATGGGATTTTCCAGGCAAGAGTGCTGGAGGGAGTGGATTGCCATTTCCTTCTCCAGGGGATCTTCCCGACCCAGGAATCGAACCCGGGTCTCCCGCATTGCAGGCAGAAAGCTATAGTACTTAAAAAACAGGTGACATTGGCATAATGGTAGACACATAGATAAATGGAGTAGAAGTGAGAGTCCAGAAATAAACTCTTACATTGTGGTGAACTGCTTTTTGACACAGATGTCAAGACAATTCAATAAGGAAAAAAACAATTCTGTCAACAAGTGGTGCTGGGACAACTCGATAGCCGCAAGAAAAATAATGAAATTATACCCCCACCTCACACCACATACAGAAATTAAGTCAAAATGGAACAAAGACCTATACATTAAAAGCTAAAATCATAAAACTCTTAGAAGAAAACAAAGGTATAAAACTTCATGGCTTGGTTTCTGGGATAGGACACCAAAAAGCACGACCAATCAAAAAACAGCTGATAACTGGACACCAAAATTTAAAAATGCTTGTGTTTCAAAGGATAATATCAAGAAAGTGAAAAGAAAACGCACAGAATGGGAGACAATATTTGCAAACCATGTACCTGATAAGTTCTTGTATGTAGAATATATAAAGAACTCTTTCAACATAAAAATGTAAGGACTCAATATAACTCAATTTTAAAACTGGTAAAGGATTTGAACACATTTATTCAGAGAAGATATACAAATGACCAATAAGCACATGAAAAGATGCTCAAGATCATTAATTAGGGAATACAAATTAAAACCACAATGTGATACCACTTTACATACACTAAAATGGCTACAATAAAAAAATAACCAGTGTTGAGATGATATAGAGAAATTGGAACACTCATGTGTTGCTAATGGTAAGCCATGGTAAACAAAAAAATTGTTTGGCAGTTCCCAAAAAAGTTAAATAAAGAATTACCATACAACTCAGAAAATTTCTCTCTTAGGTATATACCCAAGAGAACTGAAAACATGTTCACACAACAACTTATACACAAATGTCTGTAGCAGCATTATTTACATTAGACAAAAAGTCAAACAACCCAAAAGTCCAACTAATGAAATGAATAAACAAATTTTGGTATATCCATACAATGGGATATTATTCAACTATTAAAAAAATGAAGTTCTGACACATGCTATGACATATATGAATCCTGAAAACATGCAAATGAAGGAAGTCAGACACAGAAGACCCCTTACCATGTGATTCCATTTACACAAAATGTCCAAAACAGGCAAATCCATCGCAACAGAAAGTGAATTAGTGGTTTCCAGAGAGTAAGGGTAGGGATAGGAGATATTGGAGAATGACTGCTAATAGGTATTGAGGGCTTTATTGAGTGATAAAAAATATTCTGCTTGTCATGGGTTGAATGGTGGCCCTGAAAAGGTACATCCAAGTCCTAATACCTAGAATCCTTATTTGGAACAGAATCTGTCCTATAGTCTCTGGAGAGAGTACGATTCAACTGACACCAATTTCAGACTTCTGGCCTCTAGACTAAAAATTTCTACCGTTTTAAGCCATCAGGTTTGTGGTAATTTGTTAAAGCAGCTTTAGGAAACTAGTAACAATGATGATTAGTGTAAAACAATGTAAATTCACCAAAAAAAAAATTGACTTAAATATATTTTAAAAGGTACACCTTATGGTATGTAAATAATATCTCAATAAAATTTGGGAGAATGGCATTGAAACATGTATAATATCATATATGAAACAAATCACCAGTTCAGGTTTGATGCATGATACTGGATGCTTGGGGTTGGTGCACTGGGACGACCCAGAGGGATGGTATGGGGAGAGTGGAGGGAGGGGGGTTCAGGATGGGGAATACATGTATACCTGTGGTGGACTCATGTTGATGTATGGGAAAACCAATACAATATTGTAAAGTAATTAACCTCCAATTAAAATAAATAAATTTATATTTTTAAAAAAGCTGTTATTTAAAATACACACACATACAAGCTCCCTTTACAACACAGTGAGAAGCAACAACTTCATAGACAAAATATAATGATGATCTATAAGTCCTTTAAAGGACTTACAAAGATGATCTAAAGTCTTTTCTTTTGTATACCAAGGTGATGCTACTGTTTCACAGCCATATGGATGCTTAGACTCTGCAGATGCTCATCCTCCCATCAGTGGGAACGAGATTTTTAGCCCCATGTCTTTGTGACCTTTTAGGCTGACATTAACCAGAGGGATGGTTGGTCTAATCTTTGACTCTGCAGTTCTGGGCACATGCTTGAGACCCATCTTCTCATTTCTTTATCAATGCTCAACAGACAAGACAGATCCTTAACTAAAAGCTTGACTGGATAACTGGAAAGGATAATTTCCAGCCCATCCAGAAAAAAGAGACAGCACAAACAATACTCATCAGCTGAAGAGCTTACAGTGAGAACAGGTTCATCAGTAATAGCCACTGATGCTAAGGAAGCCAGGGTGACTGTGGGGAAGGTCTCCAGGAGTGACTGGGTCCCCCACCATCCTGTAGGTCAGTACACACTGCCCCTAGAATCTCCTGGTCTTTCTGAGGGATCAGTCACCAACACAAAGGAGCCTACATAGAACTGGTACCAGCCACAGCACTAGAGGGGCTTCTGGTTAATGAGGCATTAGAAATTGTCATTGAGCAGTGTGGGATTTAGTATAAATTGCTCTAAAGAGGTCCCCCAGACCTTATTGGGGGTGCCTGGGATTCTACACCAATTCTTCAAGTCCTGAGGCATCTGTGCAGTGAAAATACATCTGAGGAGGCTGATTGTTCACCTCTGGACCTTACCTCCACACGTCACTGCCTTTGGAAAACATGGAGGCACGAATGACTTCAGGGGCCATCCAGGCATACGTCCCGGCCGCGCTCATCTTGGTGGTTCGGTGCCATTCTCGAGCCAGGCCAAAATCAGTGATCTTCAGAACTTTGTTGCTCAGGTCTCCATTCTCCACCTTCTGGAGGATCAGTACTGGACAAGGAAAGGAATACAGAAGAGACCAGAGCGTCTGCATTAATGACAGGAAACCATGCAATACAGAGCCCTCCTGCCTTCCTCTGGGCCCCTCCTGCAGGCTCCATCATGCGGCTACCATGGGTGGATGGTGGAGTCACCATCCTTAAACAGCTCGGATGCATCCATTCTAGTGCCAGGTATATTGCAGGCATGATCTTCAACCCTCAAAACAACCTTTTGAGGTAGATACTATTGCCATGGCTACTCTAAAGATGAGGAAACTGCAGTGCCACTAAATAAATTTTCCAAGGTCACTCAACTAATAAGCCAGGAGTGAAACCCCAGCAGCCTGACTCAAGAGCCTCCTCTGTTACCATGACACCGTAGGGCCCCCTCACACCCCAGGACAGAAGAGCAGGGGGTCACAGCCGACTCTCCTGAGGAGAAACTCCCCAGGCTTCCTGTCTCTTTCAGGGCACTCCTGGGTTTTCACCACTCTCAAACCATCAAGAGTGGAGGTGCTTGTTGGACTTCTAAGGTTTTCAGACAGTGTCTGAACAGTTTCCATGAGCCTCTGCAAGTGACTTTATTTAAAGTCTTATGAAAGCATATCTTTTGGGCAGAGATTTTCCCCTAAATTTGAGCTCCTGGGATGTGAGGAAGCCAAGCCTCCATTTCCATAGCTGAAACGGTTCCCAGGGCCCCTGGGTTAGCACCCCTCTGAGGCCCAGATGCTGAACCACATGGAGTTCAGAGCTCTGTGCACAGGATTTCAGAGAAAGAGGGAAGATTCTCTCTGTCATTCAAGTCTAAATGGGAAGAGCAGGAGAAGGGGGTGGGTTTTAGCTGAAGTCAATACCTCAAGTCATACAACTGTACTTTTCTTTTCCTGCTCCTAAACTGCGCCTAGCACTCGTCCACTAAATTGTTACACAATGAAAGGATGTGGGTCAAAATTTTCTATGTCCTGTGTGCATCCCAGAAAATCAGCAGTAAAGAGAGACTGTTGTTGTTTAGTTGCCAAATCTTGTCCAACTCTCTGCAACCCCATGGACTGTAGTCCACCAGGTTCCTTTGTCCATGTAATTTCCCAGGCAAAAATACTGGAGTGGGTTGCCATTTTTTTCTCCAGGGGATCTTCCTGACCCAGGGATCAAACCCACATCTCCCGCTTGGCAGGTGTATTTCTTACCACTGAGCTACCAGGGAAGCCCTAAAGAGGGATGACAAGCAGCTATAGGGAGGGATAGAAGCACAAAAGAGAATAGCGCCAGCCAGTCCCTGTATCTAATGGACTAAGTTTCTTTCCTCCTCACCCTCTCTCCTGCTTCCCTGACCCCTGACACACCCCCGCCCCACTCCAAGCTTCCAGCATCCTGAATGGGTCCCAGCCTTGAAATGCTTGTGAGATTAAAACAAACAAACAACTGTCTACATCTCATCTAATCACAAAAATCTTCCCAGATTCTTCTGTGCCTCTCTCCCCTTCCTTGTGGGTAGAGAGATAACAGACTAATAAGCACTCAGACTGCTGGGGAAGCAGCACCATTGAAGCCACCATGCCCGCCGCAGTGGCGATTACTGGTCACCGAGCACTTCTCTGAGCCACCTGTAAATCAAAGACTCTGGGACAGCCCTTCCCCTTATAGATCCAATAGGGTGACAGGATTGGACAGGTGGCTGGGATGGGGTGCAGTGGGAGGAGGGTTATGGTTTCACAATGCTTCATGAGTCCAGCTGAGCTTTCTCAGAGCCTATGCTGGAACAGGAAGGCAGAGAAGTTTAGATGCTATGACAGGAGACTGACTTTTAGAAATGGGATGGCCTACTGAAGGTGATTTTCTAAGTATATTAGTCTCTGGATGGCTTAAGAGGGATAGCCAAAAGATGCAAATAGGCAAGAGGCAGGCCAGGGCAGTTTGTGTAAACTGGAATGCCTCTAGACTGTGCCCGTCCAGCCCAGCTCCAACTAATCTCCATGACTCCCTGCTGCCTTATACGCAGAGGACCTCAAACATCTGTTCTAACAAGTTGGGCCCCTGAAGGCATGGGAGTTAGAAATCTCTGGCCTAGGGGTCCTGCCCACAGCAAAGGAGAGAGGTTATAATCCTGGCAGTCAGTAATTCTAGCAGATGGTTGCAGTCAATGGTTCTCAAGAATAGTGTCCTGAAATACTGGTATCTACCAAACATGTATTACTATTAACAATCAAAGCAACAAAGTTTGTGAAAGCCGTTTTTTAAAACTGAGATGAAATCCACATAACAGAAAATTAACCATTTTGAATTGAACAATCCAGCAGCATTTAGTACACTTACAGTGCTATACAACCACCACCTCTGTCTAGTACCTAAACATTTTCATTACCCCCAAAAGAAAACCCCATATCCATTAAACAGCTATTATATGCAGAGTACATCATGTGAAATGCCAGGCTGGATGAAGCACAAGCTGGAATCAAGATTGCTGGGAGAAATATCAAGGACCTCCGATATGCAGATGATACCACCCTAATGGCAGAAAGCAAAGAGGCACTAAAGAGCCTCTTGATGAGGGTGAAAGAGGAGAGTGAAAAAGCTGGCTTGAAACTCAGCATTCAGAAAACTAAGATCATGGCATCTGGTCCCATTACTTCATGGCAAATAGATGGAGAAAAAGTGGAAACAGTGACAGACTTTATTTTCTTGGGCTCCAAAATCACTGCAGACGGTGACTGTAGCTGTGAAATTAAAAGATGTTTGCTCCTTGAAAGAAAAGATATGACAAACCTAGACAGTGTATTAAAAAGTGACACCACTTTGCCAACAAAGTCCATATGGGTAATCATGTATGGATGTAAAGAGTTGGACCATAAAGAAGGCTGAGTGCCAAAGAAGTGATGCTTTTGAACTGTGGTGCTGAAGAAGATTCTTGAGAGTCCCTTGGACTGCAAGAGATCAAACCAGTCAATCTTAGAGAAAATCAACCCTGAATATTAACTGGAAGGGCTGATGCTGAAGCTGAAGCTCCAATATTTTGGCCACCTGATGTGAAGAGCCAACTCATTGGAAAAGACCCTGAGGCTGGAAAAATTGAGGGCAGGAGGAGAAAGGAGCAGCAGAGGATGAGATGGTTGGATGGCATCACTGACTTAATAGTCATGAGTTTGAGCAAGCTCCAGGAGATGGTGAAGGACAGGGAAGCCTGGTGCGCTGCAGTCCATGAAGCCACAAAGAGTTGGACACAACTTAGCAAGTGAACATTATCATCACACATCATCCCCGTTCTCCCCTCTTCCTAGCTTCTGGCAACCACTAACTTGCTTTCTACTGTTTCCAAGATTCACCCACATTGTAGCTCACACCAGTACTTTAATCATTTTTTGTGACTGAATAGTATTCCATCATATGTATATACCATAATTTGTTTCTCCTTTTGTCCACTGATAGACATTTGGGCTGTTTGCATCTATTGATTATTGTGAATCTGCTGCTATAAATATATGCGCACATATACTTGTTTGAGTGCCTGTTTTCCATTTTGGGGGGTGTATACCTAGGAGTGGAATTATTAGGATATATGGTAATTCTCTGTTGGACTTTCTGAGGAACCACCAAATTATTTTCCACAGCAGCTGAACCATTCTACATTCCCATTAGCAATGTATGAGGGTTCTAATTTCTCTGCATCCTCACCAGACTTGCTATTTTCCTTTTCCTTTTTCTTATTACAGTCATCCGACTAGATGTAAAGTGGTGTTTCACTGTGGTTTTGATTTGCATTTCCCTAATGACTAATGACACTGAACACCTTTTCTCATGCTTATTGGCCATTTGTTCGTCTCCTATGGAGAAATGGCTGTCATTCTTTTGCTGAGTTATAAGTTCTTTATATATCCTGGATTCTAGACCCTTATCATGGAGAAGGCAATGGCACCCCACTCCAGTACTCTTGCCTGGAAAATCCCATGGATGGAGGAGCCTGGTAGGCTGCAGTTCATGGGGTCACAAAGAGTTGGACACGACTGAGCGACTTTCCTTTCACTTTTCACTTGCATGCATTGAAGAAGAAAATGGCAACCCACCCCAGTGTTCTTGCCTGGAGAATTCCAGGGACGGAGGAGCCTGGTGGGCTGCCATCTATGGGGTTGCACAGAGTCAGACACAACTGAAGTGACTTAGCAGCAGCAGACCCTTATCAAACACATGATTTGCAAATATTTTTCCCTCTCTATAGGCGTTTTACTTTCTTGATAATGGTCTTTGATGTACAAAAGTTTTTAATTTAGATGAAGTCCACTTCACCTATTTTTCCTTTTGTTGTTTCTACTTTTGATGTAATACCAAAGAACTGCCAGATCCAAGTTCATGAAGATTTGCCCCTATGTTTTCTTCTAAGAGTGTTATGATTTCAGCTCTCATATTTAGGTCGTTAATCCATTCTTAGTTAATTTCTGTATTCACATGAGATAGGGGTCCAGTGCCAACCTTTTGCATGTGAATATCCAATTTTCCCAGCACTGTTTGCTAAAAGGGAAAGCTTTACTTTTTAAAACAGAGTGGAGCATAGTTTCCTCCAAACATGTTTTCCTAGGCAAGAGAGAAAGGTTATATTCATAGCAGCTTACTTATCTACACCACTGCTGTGAGCCCATTCCAAGCATCTACTGCTGACAAACACAGATGCAGCAGTAACAAACCATTGTGGTTTTACTTCTTGGAAAACTTAAGGATCTTTTATCAAAATCTGGTGAATTCCATGAAAGCGTATCGTATAAAACCCCCTCTTGTTGGGGGTGTGGTAGAACAAATGCTGAAAACTAACACATACAAGTCAAGAGGGGTCTGGCCAGGAAGAGGAAGAGAAAGAAAAAGATGCATTGAACTCAAATCCTAGTGATTAATCAGATATAGGGGCTTGACACAGAAGGAAGACATCTCTTGTCTTTTAGATATGGATAACAAGTAGAATGGCAGTATCCTGAACTGAGAAGTTGAAAGACAAACCCATTTGAGGAAGCCAAGTTCAGTCTGGGACTTAATGGGTTAGGGTGACAGTAACAAGAGTCAGTGAGAATAGAAAAAAACAAAAACAGGCAATCTAAATTCCAGGCTTGACATTTTCCATGCAACGCTTGTTAAATTTCATAAACTCTGCATCATTATTCCTGATTCTATAAAATGGGGATAAAGATTAAAGGCGATACAGTGATAAGGCACCCACCAGAGTGCCTGACACATAAATAAATAGGCACGCGGGACATTACAGCCATCGTTACCACTATTATGATTAAGGGTCTCATAGGTATGTGGAAGGGAAGGCAATGGCACCCCATCCCAGTGCTTTTGCCTGGAGAATCCCATGGACGGAGGAGCCTGGTAGGCTCCAGTCCATGGGGTCGCTAAGAGTCGGACACGACTGAGCGGCTTCACTTTCACTTTTCACTTTCATGCATTGGAGAAGGAAACGGCAACCCACTCCAGTGTTCTTGCCTGGAGAATCCCAGGGACAGGGGAGCCTGGTGAGCTTCCGTCTATGGGGTCGCACAGAGTCGGACACGACTGAAGCGACTTAGCAGCAGCAGCAGGTATGTGGAAACCATGGGATTCTGAGTTCAAAGTATTGAGAACTCTATTGGAAAGCCTGGCAGGCCCTGACACATAATAACCATGCAATACATCTTTACTGTATAAATACATGGGCTTCTCTGGTGGCTGAAACAGTAAAGAATCTGCCAGTAATATGCGAGACCCAGGTTCAATCCCTGGGTTGGGAAGATCCCCTGGGAGAAGGGAATGGCAACCCACTGTAGTATTCTTGCCTGGAGAATTCCATGGACAGAGGAGCCTGGTGGGCTACAGACCATGTGTCACAAAGAGTTGGACATGACTGAGTGACTAAATCAAATGGTTGATTAAATAATAATGATGGCTAACCATTATTGATCACTTATTATATACAGACTTAGCTCGTTGCATCATACTTTGCCTTATTGTGTTCATGGATACTGCATCTTTTTAAACAAAATTGAAGATTTGTGACAACTCTGCACTGAGAAAGTCTACTGGTGGCATTTTCCAACAGCATTTGCTTACTTCATGTCTCTGTGTCACATTTGATAATTCTTGCAATATTTCAAACTTTTTCATTATTATTATGCTTGTTATGGTAATCTGTGATCAGTGACATTTGTTCTTACTGTTGTAATTGTTTTGGGGAACCATGAACCATGCCCACAAAAGATAGTGAACTTAATTGTTAAATGTTGTGTGTGTTCTGACTGCTCCGCCAGCTAGCTGTTCCTCCATCTCTCTCCCTCTCCTCAGGCCTCCCTATTCCTTGAGACACAACAATATTGAAATTAGGCCATTTATTAACCCTACTATGGCTTCTAGGTATTCAGGTGAAACTCTCTCACTTTAAATCAAAAGCTAGAAATGATTAAGCTTAGTGAGGAAGGCATGTCAAAAGCCAAGACAGGTCAAAAGCCAGGCCTCTTGCATCAGTTGTTCAAATGGCGAATACAAAGGAAAAAACTCTTGAAGGAAATTAGAAGTGTTACCCCAATGAACACACGAATGATAAGAAAGCAAACAGGCTTATTGATGATATGAAGAAAGTTTGAGTGGTCCAGATAGAAAAATCAAACCAGCCACAACTTTCCCTTAAGCCAAAGCCTAATCCAGAGCAAGGCCCTAACTCTTCAATTCTATGAAGGCTGAGAGAGGTGAGGAAGCTGCAGAAGAAAAGTGTGAAGCTAGAAGAAGTTGTTTCAAGAGGTTTAAGGAAAGAAGCCATCTCCATAACATAAAAGTGCAAGGTAAAGCAGCAAGTGCTAATGTAGCAGCTATAGCAAGTTTTCCAGAAGATCTAGCTAAGATCATTAAGGCAGGTCACTCCACTAAACAGCAGATTTCCAATGCAGATGAAACAGCTTTATATTAGAAGAAGCTGCTACCTAGGACTTCCATAGCTAGAGAAGAAATGTCAGTGCATGATCTCAAAGCTTCAAAGGACACGCTGACTCTCTTAGGGGCTAATGAAGCGGATGACTTTAAGTTGAAGCCAGTGTTCCTTTACCATTCCAAAAATTCTAGGGACCTTAAGAGTCATGCAAAATTTACCCGGATGGGTACCAGGCAAGCCTGGATGACAGCACCTCTGTTTACAACATGGTTTACTGATTATTTTAAGCTCACTATTGAGACCTACTGCTCAGAAAGATTCCTTTCAAAAAATTACTGCTCACTGACAATACATGTGACCACCCTAGAGCTCTGGTGGAGAAGTACAATGAGTTTCTTATTGCTTTCACAACTGCTCACACAACATCCATTCTGTACCCCATGGATCACGGAGCAACTTTGCCTTTCAAATCTTAAAATTATTTAAGAAATACATTTCTTAAGACTATAGCTCCCACAGTGATGTATCTGATGAATCTGCACAAGGCCAATTAAAAAACTTCTGGAGAGGATTCAACATTCTTGATGCCATTAAGAACACTAGTATGTTCAAAATATCAACATTAACAGGAATTTAGAAGAAGTCAGTTCTGACCCTCATGGATGACTTTGAAGGGTTCAAGACTTTAGTGGAGGGAGTCTCTGCAGATGTGATGGAAAGAGAAATAACATGAATTAGAAGTAGAGCCTGGAGACATGACTGAATTGCTGCCGCCTCATCATAAAACTTTAATTAACACCACTACAGTATACTAATGCATATATATGGAATTTAGAAAGACGGTAACAATAACCCTGTATACGAGACAGCAAAAGAGACACTGATGTTTAGAACGGTCTTTTGGACTCTGGGAGAGGGAAAGGGTGGGATAATTTGGGAGAATGGCATTGAAATATGTATAATATCATGTTTGAAACGAGTCGCCAGTCCAGGTTCGATGCCTGATACCGGATGCCCGGGGCTGGAGCACTGGGACAACCCAGAGGGATGGTATGGGGAGGGAGGAGGGAGGAGGGTTCAGGATGGGGAACACATGTATACCTGTGGCAGATTCATTTTGATACATGGCAAAACCAATACAATATTGTAAAGTTAAATAAAATAAAATAAAAACTTTAACAAATGAGGAATTGCTTCTTAATGGATGAGCAAACAAAGTGATTTCTTGAAATGGAATCTACTTCTGGTGAAGACTGTTGAAATAACAAAGGTAGAATATTACATAAAACTTAGTTGATAAAGCAGCTGCAGGGTTTGAGAGGACTGAACTCCAATTTCATTCTACTGTGGGTAAAAAACTATCAAACAGCATTGCATGCCACAGAGAAATCATTTGTCAAAAAAAAGTCAATCAATTCTGTAAACATCTCTGTCTTATTTTAAGAAATGGTACAGCCACCCTGATCAGTCAGCAGCCATAAACACTGAGGCAAGACCCTCCACCAGCAACAAGATTATGACTCGCTGAAGCTTCAGATAAGGGTTAGCATTTTTTAGCAAGAAAGTATTTTTAATTAAGGTGTGTACCTTGTTTTGTGGACATAATAGACTATACTCAATAGGCTACAACACAGTGCTACCTGTGTTTTATATGCACTGGGAACCCAAAAAATTCATGTGACTTGCTCTATTGTGATACTTCACTGTGATGGTCTGGAACCAAATCCGAAACATCTCCAAGGTACATGCCTGTAGTGGAGTTATGCTCTTTACATGATGTATGTAAAGAGCTTGCCATCACCTTGCTGCTGCTAAGTCACTTCAGTCGTGTCTGACTCTGTGTGACCCCATGGACTGCAGCCTATCAGGCTTCTCCGTCCATGGGATTCTCCAGGCAAGAACACTGGAGTGGGTTGCTATTTCCTTCTCCAATGCATGAAAGTGAAAAGTGAAAGTGAAGTGGCTCAGTCATGTCTGACTCTTAGCGACCCCATGGACTGCAGCCCACCAGGCTCCTCCGTCCATGGGAGTTTCCCGGCAACAGTACTGGAGTGGGGTGCCATTGCCTTCTCCCTGCCATCACCTTAGTTAATCCTTAAACCAACCCCATCAAGCAGGCATAATTATTTTCCCTATTACACCTGTGGTAAAACAGACACAGAGAGGTTAAGTCAGCTGCCCACAGTGAGTGAGGGATGGAGAGGTGTTCCAAGGCTGGATCTCTCTTCATGCGTTGTGCCATCCAGAGAACAGGAAGAAATCCTATACATTTTTATGGCTTAGCTCAATTTCCACCTGATCCCTAACACTGTCATTAATCAACTAGTCTTCACTGCTCTCCTTTTTCATGAAGTATTCCTTCAGCACCCAAAACCAGTACCATATAATTTCACACTATATACTATTTTTTTTAAAGATTTTTCCTTTCGCTGCACCAGGTCTTAGTTTCTGCCCACTGGGTCTCAGGTATGGCAAGCAGAATCTTAGTTGCCAGTTGCTTAGTTTTCTGACCACAGATCGACCTCCAACCCCCTGCACTGAGAGAGCGAAGTCTTAACCACTGGACCACCAGGGAAGTCCCCTATATGCTGCTTTTAATTATTCCCAACTGCTGCATGTACCTGTCTCATCATTCCCTCTAGAATGTGATGGGATATAATTTCTAGAAGGCAGAAACTCAATTCTCTTTTTTCTGAGACTCATGCCAACACCCCTCCAGGAAACAAGCAGAGGACCATGCTCTCAGAAAGAACCGACCCCTCGCTGGTCCCTTATTTCACTGAAGCAGTCCCTGTGCACCTTCTCAGACTATCCACTTCCTCATCCTGTTGCTGCCGGGGCTGGAGGGACATCCCTCCTACATTATCCTACCGTGAAGCACTAAGGGGAGCCGGGTGGGTACCAGGCAAGACAACAAGACCAGAGAAAGGGGGACTACCTCAGCCAGGGTTACTGGTGACGAATACATCCTGCTGCTGTCAGGCGGGAGGGGGACCCAAGGATAGATAAGATAGAGATGTTGTCCTTAAGCGCCCCCTGCATGATGTATGCAAAGACACGTGACAAATCTGAGGATCAGCTCAAGACGACATGTGCTTCAACTGAGAGCTCACGTTTCACTCTATCAGCAGTAAGATAATCACAGTTTTCCAAACCTCAGTAAACCAAGGACACTGTTTCCAGACAGGCCACCACCTATATACCATTTACTTAGTATTTTTCTTTAATCTGACTTTTAAAAAATGACGAAAAGAAGAAATTTTATATCATTATTTTAAGTGGAAAAAAACAAATATTCTCCTAATATCAGGCAACCTGTGCAAATAAATAAAACAAGAATAAAAATTAATGTTAGTAAGTTTTAGCAGATCCTGCACTAGTCAAAGTTCTGAACCTAAGACCAGCTGCCTCTGTTAGAACGAAAAGATTGCAAGGGTTAGAGAGGAATAAAGGCAAACTCGCACCAAAATGAATCTTGATCCTCCATGAATTCAGAGAGGGTGACTGACTTTCTATGGGATTTGATGTTCTCTAACACAGACCACCAACAAGGATCTCAAGTCCATCTCCTGCTAGAACAACAGAGGGAGAAATGAATGAGTCAGGCAGGGGTGGCCACAAAGGACACTGTGAGTCCAACCAAGTATCATTTAGCTGGAGGCCAGGCTCTCAAAACTTGGCATAACTGAAGAGACTTTCCCATATGTCCTAATGGGAAATTGAGCTTTGGTTGATGAGTTATCATTTTGAGATTTCTTATTAATTATTCATCTCCATTAGCACAAGGGACTTTGATTCGCTAAATGTTCACCTTGGCGCCAAGGTTCCCACATCCCCAAGCTTTCATCTGGCCCAAATGATTCAACATCATCTCTTCCAGATTGAACAATAGGTCCAATTCTGTTTTGAGTGCTGTGTTTTGCTTGGTTTAGTCTTTTTTTAAGCTTACTGTCAAATATATATACACATGAAAGGGTGTATAAAACACACAGGATTTACAGAATAAGATGAAAACCCATCTGACTCCATCCAGTCCCTTAGAAGTTCCACGTGTTCCTTTCCATCACATCCCTTCCCCTCTCTCCAGATATCTCACAATCTTGACTTCTCCTGTTGTTCACTCACTAAGTCCTGTCTGGTTCTTTGCCACGCCATGGACTGCAGCACACCAGGTTTCCCTGACCTTCACTATCTCCTGGAGTTTGTTCATACTCATGTCCATTGAGTCAGTGATGCCATCCAACCATCGCATCCTCTGTTGCCACCTTCTCCTCCCGCCCTCAATCTTTCAAGGCATCAGGGTCTTTTCCAATGAGTTGGCTCTTCTCATCAGATGGCCAAAGTATTGAAGCTTCAGCTTCAGCATCAGTCCTTCCAACGAATATTCAGAATTGATCTCTTTTAGGGCTGACTGATTTGATATCCTTGTTGTGACTTCAATTATTCGTCCCTGTTATCTTACCCCCTATGTATACATCTGTGAATTAAGATGTAATTTAGTTTTGAAAAAGCGAGTGACAAGCACAAATGTAGCTAGGTGTACTAGTTTCCTGGGGCTGCTCTCAAATTAACACAAATATGGCGGCTTAAAACAATAGAAATCTACTGAATCTCAGGTCTGAAGCAAGACCTCTGGTCCAAAATCAAAGTGTTGGCATCCCCTACCTCCAAAGGCTGTAGGGAAGAACGCTCCTTTGCCTCTTCAGGCTCCTGGTGGCTGCCAGCAATTCTGTGTTCCCCAGCTTAGGGCAGCGTGACTCCAATCTCTCTACTGGCCATCTGCCCTCTGTGTCTGTCTCTGGTCCTCACTGGTTCCCATCACTGTGTGTCTCTATCCAAAATTCTCTCTTCTTATAAAGACACCAAGCACTGGACAAGGGCCAGTTTTCATACCACAGGACCTCATCTCCACTTGATTACAGAGACCCTATTTCTGGGAATTCCCTGGAGGTCCAGTGGTTAAGACACCCTGTACTTTTGCTGTAGAATGCTTTGAGTTCAGTCCTGGCTGGGGAACTAAGAGGCCACAAGCCACGTTACACAGCCAAAAGAAAAAAACAAGAAAAAACAAACACTATTTCCAAATAAGGTCACACCCACAGGTTAGAACTTCAGCATGTCATTTTTAGGGAGACACAATTTGACCCACAATACAGTAAAAAATATTGCCTTTGCTAGACGAAAGCTCTCAAGGAAATAAGCTAAACAGTGTCTGGCCCGGAGAACTGACAAGAGCCCTTCCTGAGAAAGTCAGTAAGCAAGATCATATATGAGGGCTAGAAAAACTGGGTAGGTGGCCACGGTGGGGAAAGTTGACTACAGGGAATTGTGGGGAGAGATGCAGACTCTGGACATCCATCAGAAATATGTTTGTGGGGGTGGGCTCCCTCTATTTTCTGTTTTTAAATTCACTTGGGGGCCTACCTCAGGTTCTTGGGGTTGGTCAGAGAAAACATTTTTGTCTATCCAGGCAACAGAGTTTCATAAGCACATGAGAAAGACAGCCAAGTATGGATAAGAATCCTGATGAGGCTCCCCAGGTAGTCATTCCTCAGGCTAAACTGATGGAACAGCGGCAGTAGGCAAGTTGGATATGACAGTCCTGAGTCACACTTCGGGATCTAAACTGCCCCCTCTATGTCCCATGCACAGCTCCTCTCCCAGGGTCTCCTTTCACAGTCCTCGGGGGTTTCCCTTCATTGGTGTCCTCTGTCCTATGCCCTGCTTTCTCTTTCTGCTGCTTTCTTCTCTTACTTTAGTGATAGGCATTCTTTAACAGCTCCTTAGAATGCACGGAAGGTACACTTTTTTGTTATAAAAGTTCTACATTCTATCCCCATAATTGGCATAAAAATGATGAGATTTTCCTTCATCATCTTGAAGGCATCACGCATCAGTTTCTTGCTTTCAACATTGCAGTTCAGGAATCCGGGGCCACTTTGCTTCCTGATGCTCTGTATGCGACATGTCTTTTTCTTTCAGCAAATTTTGAGCCTCTTTTTAATCCCCAGTGTTCTGAAGTATCAGAGGGATGTGCCTTGGGTGAAGACTTTGTGAGTCCTCTCAAATCTGAACATTAATGTTCTTCAGTTATAGGGAGTTTTCTTGAAGTATTTCACTGTTGCTTTCTTCCCCATATTTCTCTATTTTCTCTCTCTGGAGCCTCTATTGTTTAGGTCTTAGGCTTTCTTTATTGGTCTTCCAATCTTCTTATCTTTCTCCTCTACTTTTTCTCCTCTACTTTGTTCTCTTTTGGATCTTCTTCCTGAAATGTCATCACTTAGTCTTCTAACCTTTCTATTAGGCTTCTCATTTCCCCTATCATGACTTTAATTTCTAACGACCTCTTTTTTGTTCTCTGAATTTTTTTTTTTTCCAATTGAGAGGCAGGCACCTTCCCAGAATAATCTCTGAGCTGTGGCAAGGCAGAAAGGGAAAAAGCAACAGATGAAGAACCAAAATGCCTGGGTTTCTGGCCTCAGTGCTATGCAATCTTCACCAGGCCCCTGTGGCCCACCTCTGACCTTCTCAAGAGTCTGTAATTCCTTGAAAGCTGTAATGGTCTCTCCTGGGGGTCAGCGCAGTCGGCACAGCTCCCCCACCCATCTGAGCTGAAGGCCAGATATAGTTGAGGGCAATTAGGCCAGAGGCATTAGACCAGAGGATTCTAGTCCAGAGAAAAGCTCCTCTCAGCAGACCCAGGCAGGCCTTAGGGCGCCTGAGTCAGCACCGAAGACACTGCTTCCTGCAGCCTGTTGTCTCCAGTGGAGGAAAGAAGACCTCCGGCTCAGCCCCATCCATCATTCCAGGGGACCAGCAGTAAAACCCCACAGCAGGCTCGCTGTGGGGCTGAATCAGCCAGAGCCACGTGGAAGAGCCTCACTTCACTGGTCACTCGCGAGCGGTGAGAGCATGGCCAGCACCCAACCCCGGCCTCTCCCATGCCCTGGCCCTCGGCCCATTCTGTCCTGCCTCGGGCTAGGCCGAGAGAGTCCGGACGGACCTGCTCACCGAGGCAAATGATTCACGGCCTAGACTCCCTGACTCTCTGCCTCGGGAGAGGTGTGGCGTTGCCGGGAGGTGGCAGGGAGAGGCCGGCGGCCGCTGCGGCCCCCATCGGGATCAGCACTGTCAGCAGAGCTGCGCCGAGTTCCACGGGCACAGCCAGCAAAGAAAACGGGGCTTCCCGGCAAACCCTGGGCGCAGGCAGCCAGAAATCCCTGTTGGGAGAACTACAGAAAGATGGAGCAAATCGGGTGGTTGGGGATTTGGGATCCACTCGCTCTTAGTACTAAAGAGGAAACCAAAGTGAAGGGACGTGTGCAGTGCACTCCTGGCAAAGCCAGAGAACTTGGTAAAAGGAGGAACTTTGCCCGACTGCCAGGGCAAATCTGAACTGCAATGGCCCCCCTTCTGTAACCGGAAGAGGCCTAATGAGTGTTCAAAAAATAATAGTCCTGAACGAATGAATGAATATAAACTATCCCCAAAGATTTCTAATTAAGTCAGTTAAGGCAGTAGCCCCAAATATGTGTTTGAGGACTGGTTACATTGGATTTACCAGAGGCTCCATCAATCACTCCTGATCTTTTAAAATGTGTCCTTTCAGCTTAAAAAAATGCTATTATGACGGCAGCTGTACTTATAGTGTGTGTTGATTAAGAAGAAAACACTAACCAGAGCTCCTGTTTATGGGAGCCCTCGTGCGTGCAGGGCACTAAGTGATTCATGCGCATAGTCTTATTTAATTGTCTCAACCATTCTGGAAGGCACTGCAGATATGGAGAGTGACGGAAGATAGGCTGGTCCACAGGCGGCAAGAGGTAGGGACCGGACATAACCCAGGTCTGAATAAAAGCACAATGAGAGCCCCAGACTACCGGGCTATATTAAACACCCCGGAGAAAAGTGTTTTTAAATGAGTTTGCATTTTACCAACACAGTAGCACCTACACACCTTTTAAAAACAGAAACATGAATACTCCTCCTTTCTACAGTGCACTTAGATTCCAAGGCACCTAGCATCAGTCCCCTCCCCCAGGGTCTGCAGCCCACCATTGGGAATTGCTGATGGCCAGGCTGCCACCGGAAGCCCATTCTGCAAAAAAAAAAAAAAAAAAAACCCAGCTGGTTACTGCCCCTGGGGAAAGGGTCCACTCATCTGCTATCATCTCCCATTGAAGAAACAGGTGTCCCAAAGCCTCTGACTCCAGAGGGATGGATGGGTGAGCACCTCCAAGGAAGGGTTAAAAGAGAAGGACAGACTCAGCAGCATTTGTGAGAAAGAAAACAAAGTGGAAACACAGCAGAAACGAACTGCCACATTAGCAATCCTGGCAGCGTATCATGAAAGGACTAACAAGGGATTAATGGTAGGAAAAGAGCTTAAAATGTGTGACCCAGACTGCCAGCCGCCCTGCAGTGGTTATGCTCCCCCTCCTCCCAGAGTAACAGAACCCTCCATTTCAAGATGGGCACCTCGCCACGGGTAACATTAACATTTCCTAGGCACCTTGTTCCAAGGTACAGCCAGGTGCCTAAGAAGTATCATGTGACTGCTTTCTGTAACCTGTCTTAAAGGACATCAGCTCAGGGCTTTTGGCCCTTCTTTTCATCCCTTCCTACCCTGTGCTGCCTGGAACATGAGTGTGATAGCTGGAGATCGAGCTACCATCTTGGACTAGGAGGAGAAGATCATGCCCAAAGGCTGGCAGAGGTACAGACAGGAAGGATTCTAGGGTTCATGGAACAGAGATGCTGTGCCAGCCATGGATTGGTCTCCTGCTAAGACTTGTACATACAAGAGAAACAGATTTATTTATGCTACTGTTACTTTGGGTGTCTGTTCCTCATAGCTAACCTAATCTAACTAATACAAAGTTCAATTTCACTACTATAAAATCTCTTTATAGCAAAACAGAAATAGACACATTAAAATTGAAAATCTAAACCAAAAGCCACATTCCAGGCAATAAAATCTCCATATGCTATAGCCAAAGATTTGGACAGCCTCTCCAAACTGCTATAAAATGATTCCATTTGAAACGGGTTTCAGCTGCATATTTTTTTCTTAGTAGAATGTCATGTTCTATAATAAGTGTTGACTTAAATCCTTCACCCCCAAAAGCCCACATGTATAGAGGGCCCATATGCATTGTGCTAAGTACAGAGTGTTCAAATATAAATAAAACCAGTACCTCCCCTCAAGAAGATCACTAGCCAGGATGGAGATTCAGGGAGTAAGAAAGGCAAGAGCAGGAGAGCTTTATTTTTTTATTATGAGCCTTGTGATATAACTTGGCTTGTCAAACCAGATAATACACATGCATTACTTTAAAAATATGCATAAAAGATATATTATTGTTGTTGTTTAGTTGCTCAGTTGCATCCAACTCTTTGCAACCCCCTGAATGGCAGCACATCAGGCTTCCCTGTCCTTCACTATCTCCTGGAATTTGCTTAAACTCATGTCTATTGAGTCAGTGATGCCACCCAACCATCTCATCCTCTGTTGCCCCTTCTCCTTCTGACCTCAATCTTTCCCAGCATCAGGGTCTTTTCCAATGAGTCGGCTCTTCACATCAGGTGGCCAAAGTATTGGAGCTTCAGTTTCAGCATCAGTCCTTCCAAAGAATATTTAAGGTTGATTTACTTTAAGATCAACTGGTTTGACCTCCTTGCAGTCCAAGGGACTCTCAAGAGTCTTCTCCAGTACCACAGTTTGAAAGCATCAGTTCTTTAGCATTCAGCCTTCTTTATGGCCCAACTCTCACATCCATACATGACTACTGGAAAAACCATAGCTTTGACCATACGGACCTTTGTCAGCAAAGTGATGTCTCTGCTTTTTAATACACTCTCTAGGTTTGTTATAGTTTTTCTTCCAAGGAGCAAGCATCTTTTAATCTCATGGCTGCAGTCACTGTCTGCAGTGATTTGGGAGCTCAAGAAAATAAAGTCTGTCACTGTTTCCATTGTTTCCCCATCTATTTCCCATGAAGTAATGGGACTGGATGCCATGATCTTAGTTTTTTGAATGTTGAGTTTCAAGCCAGCTTTTTCATTCTCCTCTTTTAGTTGCTCTTCACTTTCTGCCATTAGAGTAGTGTCATCTGCATATATGAGATTATTGACATTTCTCCTGGCAATCTTGATTCCAGCTTGTGATTCATCCAGCCCAGCATTTCGCATGATGTACTATGCATATAAGTTAAATAAGCAGGGTGACAATATACAGTCTTGGAGTACTCCTTTCCCAATTTGGAACCAGTCCATTGTTCCATGCCTGGTTCTAACTGTTGCTTCTTGACCTGTGTACAGGTTTCTCAGGAGGCAGGCAAGGTGCTCTGGTATTCCCATTTTTAGAGAGAATAAGAATTTTCCCACAGTTTGCTGTGTCCACAGAGTCAAATCCTTTAGCATAGTTAATAAAGCAGAAGTAAATGCTTTTCTGGAAGTCCCTTGCTTTTTCTATGATCCAAGGGATGCTGGCAATTTGATCTCTGGTTCCTCTGGCTTTTCTAAATCCAGCTTGTACATCAGGAAGCTCTAGGTTCACATATTGTTGAAACCTAGCTTGAAGGATTTTGAGCATTACCTTGCTGGCATGTGAAATGAGCACAATTGTGCAGCTGTTTCAACATTCTTTGGCATTGCCCTTCTTTGGGATTGGGATGAAAACCGACATTTTCCAGTCCCATGGCCACTTTTGAGTTCTCCAAATTTGCTGGCATATTGAGTGCAGCACTTTAACAGTATCATCTTTTTGGATTTGAGATAACTCAGATATTTAAAAGATAGATAGAAGGCAATTTAATGATATATAACTATATATGACTATATGTGACTATATACTAAGAAGATATTAGTATACAAAAATACATAATTTGATCAGTCCTTTCTGTTAAGAATATGCTATCTATCTACCACATGGAAAAAAACCTGAATGCTATGGGACTGGGACTTGGGGTGACAAGCTTTTCTCTATGTTCATCTATATTGTTGAAATCATTTAAAATAAGCACATAGTTTTTGTTTAAATTTTAAAAAATTAGGTCATTTAATAACACTAATAGCTACCATTTCTTGCATGCCTGCTATTGTCCTAGGTACAATACAAGAACTTCACATACATCACCTCATTTAGTCCTCATGACAATCCTGCAAGGGAGGGGTGACATCCTTATTTCACAGATTGGAAAGCTGGGCTCAAAAGTAGCCTTCCTGCATCTAGGCAGAGAGAGAGAGGCAGGACGTGAACCGTGCATTGGATTCTATGCCCATGCTCTTTCCCCTGTACCACGCTGCCCCTCCCCTCCGGGGTTCTGATGTTTAACAGATCCATCTCTATAAGCCCTTGTGTCTCTATAATGCTGGTCTCTCCTACACCAGTGTAGGAACCACATCTGGATTTGATGTGTCTTGGGGCGGCCTCAGATCATAAATTAATTGGGCAGACTGCTCACCTAATCCTATGTCCTGTATGGACAGAGCCACTGCTAAGGGTAGTTTTCTCTGTCAAGTTGAAGGTTACTTCTCATTGGAAGGGACAAGGAGGGATAATTGTGTTCAGAGCGGAAGAAAGCTGACAGAGAAGCCCCAGAAACTAGGAGTCAAATGTAATTCTGAGTCCACTGTCCTTTCTACTAGAACCTGGGGGACGAAGGGGGAATCTCTAAAGCTAAACCACTTGAGCATTGCTCTGGATGCTTCTAGTCCTTAGCTGGTGGCTCAGATGGTAAAGCGTCTGTCTACAATGCAGGAGACCTGGGTTCGATCCCCTGGAGAAGGAAATGTCAACCCACTCCAGTACTCTTGCCTGGAAAATCCCATGGACAGAGGAGCCTGGTAGGCTACAGTCCATAGGGTCGCAAAGAGTCGGACACGACTGAGCGACTTCACCTCACCTGAATGCTTCTAGAGAAGGGAACCTGCCCTTTATATGTAAATGTGAGGGTTCAGAAGTGAAGTCTGCACATATTTGGGGAGCTAGAAGCTGCTCAAAATAGGACAGCTTTGACAAGGCAAGGTGGCAAAGGCTTGCTGGGGGGCAGCTTCTCACCAGCCCTAATTCAGGGCACAGGTGTGCTAGAAGCACCATGGCTAGCATGTTAGCTTGAGGGTTGGGATGAAGGTCTCATTGGCAGGACAAGTAACCCTCCTGCACCAGGTCTGACACCGCTTCAGAAGCTGTGAGGTTTGTTTTGGGTCATACAAGCCAACCCTGCGAACTCAATACCATGGACCATCTCTCAGTCACAGCCCTCTAGATGGCACAGCTGGGCAAACCATCAGTAAGGTCAGTGGGGAGCGGGGGAGAGAAAGTGAAATGTTCAAAAGTGTGAGGATAAGAAGTCATAAAGCAGAGATACCCTTTAGGCTCTTCAAGTTCACTATCACCCCTGGACCATCATCCTCGAGACGGGTGAGACAGGTGCTAAGTGTAGCAGGTGGGACCAATATGGCTGTTCACTGGAGCCCAGAACAAAATGTGCTTGATCCAGGATCTCCACTTCAATTTACAGAATCCTCTCCCAGGGGCCCTTCAGCCATGAGGCTGTAAGAACTATGAAACGCCTCTGACTCATCCAGCTGTCCGCCTGACTCTAGGTCCTGGTGCTTGGCCCAGGGCAAATGTCATTAACCCTTTCACAGGCAAGTCTTCAGTTCCTGCCCCCACCCATACCAAGCCACCATCCACATCTCTTTTTCCTTTTGTAAAATGTGTGCCCTACCCAGTGATTCACCTCCAGATCAGCAGAAGCATCCCCCAGAGAGTGCATACATCAGAAAGGCAAAGAATAAGCATCAACGCTGAAACTCTGCACCTGGGTCTACCAACAGAGAAACATAACTCATTGCTCATCCACTCCAGGAAGGACAATTCATCATGTTCAAAAATGGAGGGAAAGGTTATTTTAGACAGGAAGATTCTCCTTGCTCCATCACACTCCAGGGCTCAGAAAGACTCCTATCAGACCAGCCTGGTGCTATTAACAATGGTCAGGGTACCCTGGATGGAATTCTGAAGCACAAGGAGCAGCCCCTCACCAGAGGGCAATGTGCCCCAACTATCCAACTCTTGAGATGCTGGGCTCTGTCCACAGACCTTAGGGCCCCACCCTGACTAACTGGAGCATCCGCCCTCCTCTCCAGGAAGGAGCCAACAGGGATGGAAAGTGATTTGGTTAACTAGTCTCTAAAACACAACCTACACCCAGGATCACAAGGAGAACTGAGAGAATATCTAGGCTGTTACTCCAAGAGATCAAGACTCATCCCCACTAAACATTTCTGTATGAAAATCCACTGAGTTTGGCCAGTAAAAGATACCAACTGCTTTGGTTATTAGAAAAAGTCAGCTGACACTTAGATAGGCAAAGGGAGAGGAACAGAATGGGATGAAGAGATGATCTTATCAAGAAACACAGGATGGCAGTTCGCTCATTCTCACATTTCTATGCCCTTTCGTTCTGGCCACAAAGCTACACCTATAACCACTTTCATCATCATTACTGGGTTTATGTATTTATGGAGCACTTCCTACATGCCAGGCACTGTATTAAGCATTTCACAAGCACTATCTCTTTTAAAAACCTCAAGAGATGGGCAGTGTTCTCATCTCTATTTACAGATGAAGAAACTGTGGCTGAATCAAGTGAGGATCTAACTCAAAGTCACACAGCCAGGAAGTGGCAAAGCTGGATGAGTGCTTCAGCTGCCATGTGCTTGATGATGATCTGACTCTGCCCCATCTTATTTGAGCATCTCCTGCCAAATAACAAGCAAAGGAAGAAACTCCTCCGAAGAAGGTCACAAAATATACATCTGCTCTTGCAACTGTAAAGACGGGTCAGGGCTTAGTCCATGGGAGAGCATCAGAAGGCCACTCTAGGGAGGGGGAATAATGTGATTCCAAGCCAGAGAGGGGAAAAAAACCTTGATGCCGCAAAGAAATAGGAAAGAGTCCCTTGTAGCTGGAGCAGAACCTTCATGAGGGGAAAAAGGAAAAGATGGAGCTGGAGCACTGGGCTGGGGCAGGACTGGAAGATGCAGGCCACAAGGAGGGGCTGGGATCTATCCTGGAGTCACAGGCAGGGAAGCGGTGTGAGCAGATTTGTGTTTTAAGCAGGGAAGCGGTGGGAGCAGATTTGTGTTTTAGTCAAACAAGCAAGGCTGCAGTGAGACAAATGGAACTGAAAAAGCAAGAGGGTGGCAGCAAGGACACAAGAAGTAACCTATTAACTGTTCAGGGAAGGTGATGAAGAATGAACTAGGTACTGGGGGTGGGGATGATGGGAGAAGAGACAGAGTCATTAATTACACTCAAGGGAGACAGAGTGGCCAGCCAGTCCTAGGAATCAGGCAGGGAATCTGTATGTCATTAGTCTCATAGGAAGGTACCAGCACTCAGTGAGTACAGGGGGCTTTTGGATGTCCCGCTCCCCTACCTCTGTGCCAACATCTGCCCACCTATTCTTTCCTTTCAGCAGGGACCAAAGCTGCCCATCTCCTTCCAGCCTCTCCACAACCACCAAGGAACATGGTTTCTTTGCTTTCAGTTGTAACCACCAACTCACACCTTACTAACTGTCCCCGTCTGGACGACACGCCGCTCCACAGTCCAGACACGCTAAGACCAAAAGAGCTCCGTGCTGCACTGGTCTGGCACGGTGGGCCAGCCCCAGATGCCAGGGCCCTGAGCTTCACGGTGTCAGCCAAGGGTGTGCAACCGAGAGCTCGGGGAACGGCTAGGGCTAAGAATCAGGCCAGAGGGGATGGATTTGGTAGATGAGCTCCCCTCAGCTGGCCACGGTGTTGTCCTGGAAAGCCAGTCCTCAGTCAGGTACCTGGGCCTTAGCTAGCTAACAGGACTGTGACACAGAGGCCTTGGTTCACACCCCAAGTCTGTCCAGGGTTCCAGGCCAGTCCAAACTGGCTGGCCGTGTCGTGACGACGGGCCACGGGGAGCAAGCGAGAGTCACATATACACATGTGGACCAGCACTTGAGAAGCAGCTCAAAGCACCAGGCTTCTTTGTATCATGCCCACGTCTGTGCTTGCCACATTATTCAACAGCAAGAAGAGTGGCCTTCTGCTACCTTTGGGGGCTGGAAGATACAAGAGAATGTGATAGGCAATTATTCTGTTTAGAGACCGACAGTGGCCCCAGTAGGCACAATAATTCATCAGCCTGTTTCAAGCTATTTTTCAGTGACCCCTTGACTAGCCCGTTTTCCACAGAAGCTTCCCTTTCATCTCTTCTCTGGATATCGTACCCGCTTCTTACCTCCCTCATGCTTCTAAGGAAAAGTTTTCTTACAGCCAAGCTTCCTGTGATTAAAACAGAAAAACTGGTATCACCTCCCTGACCAGAGTCGCCAGCACGTGTTTGCTGGATACCTTGCTCTCAGCAACATCCTAAAATGTGACTATGTCAAAAGTCAGATCTTTTGGGCACCAATAGCCCAAAAATCTCAGATCCACTTGGTCACCTATAGCCATTGCCGTCTTGTGCAAGTTAAGCTCAGATAACACAGCTAGGACTCCAGTCCTGAGCTCTTCCAGACACAGATGGCAGCAGCAGGAGACAGAAAGCCAGAGACATAGCCCCTACGCAGCCACTTTCCTTATTAAAGTCATCTCAAACACCCGCCTGCCCTGAATATCCCTACCACCCGGCTCAAAGTGACTGAGGACAGTGGCCAGATCTCTGCCATGCCTAGGAAGCACCCAGCTACAAACTAGATAAAAAAAAAAATTAAAAAAAGAGTCAGCACGTCAGACTCTTGATGATTTTGTCAACAGCCACTCTTCTTTCTTAGCATGTGGGTGTTTGGGGCTGCTGCATGACTGGCTCTCTAAAATCTTGTATCCTCAGCTCTGCCATCAGAGTTCCCAAGGCAGGCATGGCAGGTTGATTTTCCAAATGGCACAACACCTCCCATCTTAAATGCTTCCTTCAAGGAGACCCAATACCCCTCCCCCTGAAAGATGTGTCTATGTGGCCTGTCTGTGAACCTGGGTGGGCCTGAGACTCGCTTCCACTGCCAGGAAGCAGAGGAAGTGACATTGCATGACTTTCAAGCCAGATCAGAGAGGATGACGCAGCTTGGTCCCTGGAGCACTTGTGCTTGAAGTCTTGAGCCACCACGTAAGAAGGCTGAGAGCCCTGAGATACCACGCTCCTGGAGGAGCAATACACTGGCAACCTCACCAGCCGTCCTAGCCTTCCAGTCCTTCCAGCCTAGACACCAGATACGGACATGAACAAGTCTTCCAGATGATTCCTGCCTTCATCTGCAGCCTCACCCCAAGGCTTCAAATCTTCCCAGCAGAGGCTCCAGACACCGAGAGGCAGAACAAGTCATTCCTACTGAGCCCTCCTTTCCTGACCCCAAATCTCCATGAGTATAATGAAATGGCTCTTGTTTGAAGGGTGGTGTGTTCTGAGGCAACAGTCATGGAAGCAGCTGGTGACATACTTGTGAGTCTATTCTCAGATTTGCTGCCACCAGAGAAGCAGCTGCTCTTGGAAACGGAATTTTAAGAAAAAGAAAAGTTCCTTTTTATTGAGCATTTACTTTACGCCAGACACTGTGCTAAGAGCTGATGTATAATTTCACTTAATGCTCATTCTGGTGCTGTGAGTTAAAACTAGGATTATCTCCATTTGACAGAAGAAGAAATGGGCTCAGAGGCTGAGGACCTTGCCCAAAGCTTAAAAGAGATCTGTACATGTGTGCTCAGACCGACTCTTTGTGATCCCATGACTGTGGCCCTCCAGGCTCCTCTGTCCATGGAAGTTTACAGGCAGGAATACTGGAATGTGCTGCCATTTCCTCCTCCAGGGGATCTTCCTGAGCCAGGGATCGAACCCACATCTCCTTGCTCGGAGCCCCTAACACTGTACCACACTCTGCTCTTTGGCCATGCAGAGACAGATCTGTTTCTATAGGGAAGACTCAGTTCCTTAGCACAGGCAGCCTGGCTTTCCTGTTCAGTAGGCCAGGTCTGGGAATTCCCCGAAGAAGTCAGGTAACAGGCATGGCATCGACAAACACTTGGCCTTATCTGAGCAGGGGCCAGCTCCCTTCCCTATAAAGCCACTGCTGTGGCCTACCACCCCTTTGGGCTCCCCAGGTGGTGCTAGTGGTAAAGAATCCGCCTGCCAGTGCAGGAGACATGAGAGATGCGCCAGTTTGATCCCTGGGTCAGGAAGATCCCCTGGAGGAGGACATGGCAACCCACTCCAGTGTTCTTGCCTGGAGAATCCCATGGACAGAGGAGCCTGGAGGGCTACAGACCATAGGATTGCAAAGAGTTGGACATGACTGAAGTGACTTAGTGTGCGCGCACACACACACACCCCCACCCTTTTATTGATTCTCCCTGAATCCCACTCCTTCTTTAAGGTCTATCCATCAAGGCCTTCCAGAGAATTCTCCATACCCCTCCCTGTCTCATATACACTTGGCACACCATTCCATATGGCTTCATACTGTTCTGGTTGTTGGGGGGTGTTTACACAGCACAGCTCTGAGGATGGGAAGAAGGTGGTGGAAGAGACATCTGTGTAGGCATATGATAAAACGACTGACCCATCATATTGCCTACGGCATCGTTATAATAGCAGACACAGCCGTCTCACACAAGGACCTGTTGGGCTGAGAATCATCACCCAGGCAAAGGCAAACACTCCAGGCTCTGCAACTTGCGCTTCACCGAGGCATCAAGGGGAGAAAGGCTTTGAGGCTGGAGGAGGAAACAGCACGGCACACCATAGAGACCCATCACATCACCTTGCGAGGGAGGGAGCCCCAGCCACAAAGGCTCAAAACAGTGGGGGCTGCCATTTTGAACCACAAGTCCTTAATCGTCCTAGAAAGCTGAGAGACACAGATTAAAGCTTCCTGTGAGTCATTCCTCAACCTCTCTGCCTAAGTAGGGAGGGACCAAGCCCCACACCTCCTCAGGTCAGACTAGCTTTGTTCTGACTCACGGTCTTCCTGTCGGTGCTACGGATGCTCTTGCCAGTGCCTTCCTTCCACCTCTATGCCCACTGGGATGGGTGAGACAAGGCGTGTTGCCTTCACCTTTCCTGACTACCTCCAAAGAATGCTGTACTTCCTCTGGGATGGAGCTGAAGATCTTACTATGGCGGTAAAACTCGAGACCACACAGATTCTCAAGGTAGTTCAGTTCAGTTTCCAGGAGAAAGCCTGCCTGTTCCTTCCTTCCTTGGTACTTGGGAGAGTGAGCATGTCGGGCACAGCCAGAAACTGCTGGGAATAAGCTCCACTGCCTTATGTGCTGTTCTTAAAGAACTTCTTCCTTTTTCCTGAGCAGGGACACTCTTACTCTTCCTGGAAGGTTATTATCGGTAAACTTCCCATTCCCAGTCACTTCTCCTATATACTACATATCAAATCAAGCACCAAAAAGCTTATGATGGGCCTAAAACTGGCCAGATTCATGGTCCATCCAAGCTAGAGCCATGCAAATAAGGCCAGACTCACATGTTAGAATCATGGGGCAGAGATGTGATCAATGGTCAGAGGAGGATCCTAAAGTAACTCCAAATTAGGTGGGCCTGACTTATTTTATTAGGCAGAGGGCTCATATGGTCCACTGCAACACTTCTTTAATCCATTTTTTCCTCCCACTCATTGTCTTTACACAAAGCAGCCCACAAATTTCCTGCTTAAAATTCCATTTTACAAAATGTTTCTGTTGGGCTGAATGTGCAGGATTCTAGTCCTTATCCCCTTGCCTGTCCTCCCATCACAAAAGCACAAGAGTATCAGTAGCAACAGAGTCAAAATTCTCTCTGTGAGGCAGGAGAAGGGGACAGTTGGGAAGCTTCACTTAAAAGAGATATGTGCATGTGTGCTCAGACCGACTCTTTGTGATCCCATGACTGTGGCCCTCCAGGCTCCTCTGTCCATGGAATTTTTCAGGCAGGAATACTGGAATGTGCTGCCATTTCCTCCTCCAGGGGATCTTCCTGAGCCAGGGATCGAACCCACATCTCTGGCATCTCCTGCATCGGCAGGTGGATTCTTTACATGTAAGAGTTTGGGTGCTATTGCCTCAGCGATCAGTCCTAATCAGGGCAGTAAGGAATGAATGGTGAAAAGTCTACAGCAAATCCCCTACACACAAACCTTCAAGGTGCAAACTTTCAAAGATAAGAACATGTATCTGGTTCCAACAAGGAATCAGAACCTGTGTCACTGGCATCAGGTGTGAGTGAAATTGCAGCTTGCCCTCCATCTCCTACAGCTGAGGATGCTTCAGCTGTACTATCTTCCACCTCCTTTCCCACCTCCAGTCAGTAACTCTTCTTGCCTGTGTGCCTGATGCCAGACTCTGTATTCTAGCTGTTGTACTTTTCAAGGTACTGTACTCTAAGATTAAAAAAACCTCGAATAGCCAAAGCTATCTTGAGAAAGAAGAATGGAACTGGAGGAATCAACCTGCCTGACTTCAGGCTCTACTACAAAGCCACAGTCATCAAGACAGTATGGTACTGGCACAAAGACAAAAATATAGATCAATGGAACAAAATAGAAAGCCCAGAGATAAATCCACGCACATATGGACACCTTATCTTTGACAAAAGAGGCAAGAATATACAATGGATTAAAGACAATCTCTTTAACAAGTGGTGCTGGGAAAACTGGTCAAACACTTGTAAAAGAATGAAACTAGAACACTTTCTAACACTATACACAAAAATAAACTCAAAATGGATTAAAGATCTAAATGTAAGACCAGAAACCATAAAACTCCTAGAGGAAAACATAGGCAAAACACTCTCTGACATACATCACAGCAGGATCCTCTATGACCCACCTCCCAGAATATTGGAAATAAAATCAAAAATAAATAAATGGGACCTAATTAAACTTAAAAGCTTCTGCACAACAAAGGAAACTATAAGCAAGGTGAAAAGACAGCCTTCAGAATGGGAGAAAATAATAACAAATGAAGCAACAGACAAACAACTAATCTCAAAAATATACAAGCAACTCCTACAGCTCAATTCCAGAAAAATAAATGACCCAATCAAAAAATGGGCCAAAGAACTCAACAGACATTTCTCCAAAGAAGACATACAGATGGCTAACAAACACATGAAAAGATGCTCAACATCACTCATTATCAGAGAAATGCAAATCAAAACCACTATGAGGTACCATTTCATGCCAGTCAGAATGGCTGCGATCCAAAAGTCCACAAGCAATAAATACTGGAGAGGGTGTGGAGAAAAGGGGACCCTCTTACACTGTTGGTGGGAATGCAAACTAGTACAGCCACTTTGGAGAACAGTATGGAGATTCCTCAAAAAACTGGGAATAGAACTGCCTTATGATCCAGCAATCCCACTGCTGGGCATACACACTGAGAAAACCAGAATTGAAAGAGACACGTGTACCCCAATGTTCATAGCAGCACTGTTTACAATAGCCAGGACTTGGAAGCAACCTAGATGTCCATCCACAGATGAATGGATAAGAAAGCTGTGGTACATATACACAATGGAGTATTACTCAGCCATTAAAGAGAATACATTTGAATCAGTTCTAATGAGGTGGATGAAACTGGAGCCTATTATACAGAGTGAAGTAAGCCAGAAAGAAAAACACAAATACAGTATACTAACACATATATATGGAATTTAGAAAGACAGTAACAATAACCCTGTTTATGAGACAGCAAAAGAGACACTGATGTATAGAACAGACTTTTGGACTCTGCGAACGGGAGAGGGTGGGATGATTTGGGAGAATGGCATTGAAATATGTATAATATCATTTTTGAAACAAATCGCCAGTCCAGGTACGATGCCTGATAACGGATGCCTGGGGCTGGTGCACTGGGACGACCCAGAGGGATGGTATGGGGAGGGAGGAGGGAGGAGGGTTCAGGATGGGGAACACATGTATACTTGTGGCGGATCCATCTTGATGTATGGCAAAAGCAATACAATATTGTAAAGTTAAGCAAAATAAAATTTAATTAAAAAAATAAAATAAAATCATTATTTTTTTGTGCTTTTCTTTTATATACTATTTGTATGAAAAGTATTATAAACCTATTATAGTACAGTACTATATAGCCGATTGTGTTAGTTAGGTAACTAGGCTAACTTTGTTGGACTTAAAACGGGCCTTATGAACGAGCTCTTAGAAGGGAACTCATTCATATATAGGGGATTTATAGTGACTTCTTTTTCACAGCATTAATCTAAGGATATAAGCGGGCACCACAAAGCATACCTAGCAATCTGTCTTCCACGGGCCATAGAATTGCCATACTGGTGCAACACAGTCCATCTGGTTACACACTCAGCTGCAAAAGCAGTGCCCCAGGAAGGGCTGCTTACCTCCCAGATGACACAGAGCTAAGATTTGTGACATCTGAACAACCACGAAGGGCTGTGCCATTAATAAATGTGTCCAGACACTTTCTAAATGTTTACATTACTCTTCTGGTTAGAAATTTTTAAATTCCATAAACAAGCATCTGTGAACTTATCTGGAAATCTCGCAGACACGTCCCTTGTTTAACCAAACACAAAACCATAACACAAACACAAGCAAAACCAAGATAAAACCAATGGAGCAGAAACTTCCAGAGGCACCAGAGGCCCCTGAGCTAGAACAGTGCAGGATCACCCCCCTGCAGCTCCAGATGTGGGGACGATCCGCCCCACAAAGCCACGGGATTCGAGTTTGGGCACCATCATTCTCTAGTTCTGTTCTTGGGCAAGGCGTTAAGCCTCTCTCAACCTCAGTTTCCTCTACTGTTAAATGGGGGTGATCACCACCTCTGCCTGGAGTACCTTAGATACTGTTCCAAATCAACCCCTATAGCACCAAATGCAAAATATGATTATTCTTCATCCTAACTCTAAGAATATGGGGGGTGGGGAAAGTAAAGAGAAATGTATTGCTTCACCATGAATAACAAGCTAAGGGAACAAAATCAGATAGTGCCACAGCACATTAATCATCTTAAATCACCCTAGAGAAGCTTTTCCTGGGAAAACGTAAGTTGATTTTCCATTACCATCCATGGGACTTGATGGAGTATCCTTCCATGTCACCAGCTGCTATGCACTTGGGACAGACAAGTAATTTAATCCAAATAATTAGGAAGGGTAGGTCTCCTATGGCATTGGGGGTAGGGAGGGGAGAAGAATTGCCAATGGTAGTGAGATTACTGATCCACCCCTGGGCCTCCTATATCTAAATTCAGGTAGCCAGGAGTTCACTGCTTAAGATATAAAAGTGTTTTTCAATCTGATAAAAAAAAATGGGCCAGGATAGAAATTTTTCCTAAGATACACAGATGGCCAACAGGCACACGAAAAGCTGCCCAACATCACTAATTATTAGGGAAACGCAAATTAAAACCACAATGAGGAATGACCTTGCACACGTGAGAATGGCTATTACCCAAAAAAAACAAGAAACAAGTGTTGGTGAGGATGTGGAGGAAGGGGAATCCCTGTGCATTGTTGGTGGGAATGTATATTGGTACAGCCACTATAGAGAACAGTATGAGGTTCCTGAAAACAATTTTAAATATAGAAGTACCTTATGACCCAGCAATCCCACTTCTGGGTATATATCCAAAGGAGATGAGATCACTATCTAGAAGAGGTATCTCCACTTACATGTTCACTGTAGCATTATTCACAATTAGCAAGTTACATAAAAAACTAAGTGTCCGTCTTTGGATAAACAGATAAAGACGAAGTGTATATATATTATGGAATATTATTCAGCTATTAAAAAAAAAAAAAAGAAACCCCACCATTTGTGACAACATGGATGGACCTTGAGGGTATTACACTAAGTGAAAAAAGTCAGAGAAAAGACACATACTGTATGATCTCACTTACCTGTGGAATCTTAAAAAAAGTTCAAAGTCATGGAAACAGAACAGAATGGTGGTTCCCAGGGGCTGAGAGGTGGGAGAAACGAGTTGCTGGTCAAAGAGTACAAACTTCCATTTATAAGATAAATAAGTTCTGGGGATCTAATGTACAGCATGGAGACTACAGTTAACAACACTGGATTATATGCTTGAAGGCTACTAGGAGAATAAATCTTAAATGTTCTCACCACACAAAAACATGGTAATTATGTGAGGTGATGGATGTGTTAACTACTCCTATTGTGGTGATCATTTCACAGTATTTATGCGTGTCAGGTAATCATGTTGTACACCTTAAATGTATACAACGCTATATGTCAATTATATCCCAGTGAAACTGGCGGGGGTGGTGGAGAAGAAACAAAGATTTTTTTACTGTTTTTTTCCTCCTGAAAATTAAACCACCTAGAAAACCAGTGAATACTGTTATCCTTCTATGTAATACAGAGAAGAAAATGACCAGGTTCATGTTGGCAAGCAGGAAAGACAGACTTCACTCCTCAGCTCCGATCTCGGGTCCTGTAAGTTAGTCATCACTGATTTCCTGGTTGGTGTCAAGAGCCTCATGCCACCACTGCCCACCGCACTGGCTGGAAAGCCAGGCAGAGTAACTGGCCATTGCCAGGGTCTGGGAGTGGCTGAGAGAAAGAACACAGTCACGAGATTCAGGAACCCCAAGTGGATGGCTTTTAAGCAAGCCACTCAACTTCTCTGGGTCACAAAAGAAGGTTCCTTTAAGCTCTAACCTTACCAATAGACACAAGAGAAAATTAGGATCACGGGAAACTGAAGACTATCTCTGTTTCACTCAACCATGGCCCTTTGCCCTTCCTCTTGGATTCTGAAGATTAACAGAAGACAGGAACAAATAAATAAATGTCCAGACAGTATGTGAACTATGACTATAATGGTAGGAGAAGATGAGGTCTATTGAGCAAATCATATACAACCATTAAAACAGCCAGATTTGCACAGTGGAATCTGGGATCACTTTTTTTTTCCCAATCATCATCCTTCTTCCTGTTACACTGCTGTTTCAGGCACATCGGGTGGGAAACAAGTCACTAGGATTTTCAGGGGAAGGTCTTACCTACAAGATCCATCACTACCTCACCCTTGTGCCAGGTTTGGGGTGCCCCAACTCTGCTCCCAGGGATGGGCAGGCAGACGGAGCCTTCAGAGGTAGGCAATTCCAGAGGTAGACAGTAGGCTTCTGACTTTCCAAGCAACTTCAAGGAACCCTTTCCGTAGGGCACCAAGCTCCCAAAAAGTTTATGGAAGCCAAGGCTGGACAACCATAAAGGCAGCTCACCCAGTAAAGGAGTTTGAGTCCAGCCAGAAAGGAAGTAGGAACAGAAAAGGCAAGATTTCACAGCAAAATTGGAATTGCTGCCAAACATCTGGACTGCCATATGTAAGTCCTATGTTAGGCAGGGTTGGGGAGCAGGGGAGGCAGGAGCAGGGAAGATGGAAGAAGGAAAAACAACAACACTTCTGCTGTCAAGATTCCTAGTGGGTGGGGTATAAATTAGGAAATTGGGATTAACACATACACACTATATATAAAACAGACAACCAACATGGACCTACATATATATTGGTTCTCCAGGGGTTAGGACTCTGTGCTTTCACTGCTGAGGAACTAAGATCCCATGTCACATGGTGTGCCCCCCACCCCAAAAACACTTACTGAAAAAAAAATCTATAGTGCAATTGGAGAAAATATAAATAAAATGCTGAAAATACAAGTATAAGACAAATCATACTCAAAAGTACAAGATCACTAATTGTGGATGTAAATACCGAGGGAATATAGCTGCTGGAATTACAGTAGATCTGATGCACCACTTACTGTGTGTTGGGCACTGCTAAGAGCTACACCTACACAATTTTATTTAATCCTCACTTCTACCCAGTAAAATGAGGGAGGTGGGATTACAATTATTCCCATCTTACATTTGTAGAAACCAAGAGAGTACATCCTTTTCCGAAGGTTCCAGCTAGCATCAGAGCGAGGATTCAAAACCAGTCTCACCCAGAGCTCACGTGAGCTCATTTGAAGTGGAAAAGGGGTTCATCTCTCAAGTGTGGGCTCTAAAGGAGGAGAGCTTGAGCGTTGTCTGGAGAAGGTATGTGGGGGCAAGGGGATTCATGCATGGGAAAAGGCGCAAGGATGGAATCTGTGATGATCAAAACCACAAACATTTCTTGAGGACCTTTTAAGTGCTGGGCACAACCAGATTTGGAAATAAAGCTGTAATACTGAGAAGGAAAAGAGGAAATCATACTCCATTCTCCTTCCAAAAGAAGACAATAACACTTAAAATAAAATCTCTTTCACCCACTCTGAATATTCCAGGGTCTCAAAAGAGACCATGCCACAAGAATGCTACATTGATTTGGGTAAGTCGGGAGGGGGATGCAAGAAACGGCATTCCCTTTGACCTTGGCAGCAGACGAAAGAGCGAGAGAAATATATTGCCTTCCTCCTGGGGCAAAAGCATTTTAATTATCAGCTGAGAGGCCAGCAGAGCCATAAACTGGCCAGCTGTCCCGTTCAATCAGGCCAAAGGCCATAACAAGACAAGGCAGTGTTCTCAGGGGGCCAAGCGCTTGGAGTTAAGGCTGGGTCCGGAGATAGCAAGAGCCCGCACACAGTAGGAAAGAGAAGTTGGGGATCGATGCCTTCCATGGCTTCAGCTGAAACAAATCTGCCCGTTTTGGTGGAGAAGGAAATGGCACCCCACTCCAGTATTCTTCCCTGGAAAATCCCACGGACAGAGGAGCCCAGTAGGCTACAGTCCATGGAGTCGCAAAGAGTCGGACACGACTGAGTGACTTCACTTTCTTTTTCGTGAGAGGGATAAAACTACCCCTGGCTGACTTGGCAGAAAGCGGGGCTTTCTGGCTGCCTAAATCCCCATACTACTTTAAAAAGGGAAACCCAACTAGAGCCTGTGCATACCTAAAATAACAAGAGATAGAAAGAGCGGGGAAAAGGGCAGCCCTTCACTGAGTGTCGTGTCATCTGCATATCTGAGGTTATTGATATTTCTCCCGGCAATCTTGATTCCAACTTAGCATATTCAAAAGCAGAGACATTACTTTATCAAGAAAGGTTCGCCTAGTCAAGGCTATGGTCTTTCCTGTGGTCATGTATGGATGTGAGAGCTGGACTGTGAAGAAGGCTGAGCGCCGAAGAATTGATGCTTTTGAACTGTGGTGTTGGAGAAGACTCTTGAGAGTCCCTTGCACTGCAAGAAGATCCAACCAGTCCATTCTGAAGGAGATCAATCCTGGGATTTCTTTGGAAGGAATGATGCTAAAGCTGAAACTCCAGTATTTTGGCCACCTCATGCGAAGAGTTGACTCATTGGAGAAGACTCTGATGCTGGGAGGGATTGAGGGCAGGAGGAGAAGGGGACGACAGAGGATGAGATGGCTGGATGGCATCACTGACTCGATGGATGCGAGTCTGGGTGACCTCCGGGAGCTGGTGATGGACAGGGAGGCCTGGCGTGCTGCAGTTCATGGGGTCGCAAAGAGTCGGACACGACTGAGCGACTGATCTGATCTGATCACTGAGTGTGGTTCCAGGTGATACCTTCATGCTAAGTTTCTTCGGTCGTATCCGACTCACTGCGACCCCATGGACTGTAGCCCGCCAGGTTCCTCTGTCCGTGGAACTCTCCAGGCAAGAATACTGGAGTGGGTTGCCATGCCCTCCTCCAGGGGATCTTCCTGACCCAGAGATCAAACTGGTGCATCTCTTATGTCTCTTGCATTGGCAGGCGGGTTCTTTACCACCAGCGCTACCTGGGAAGCCCGGGTAATACTTGGTGCACATCATTTCAGGCTGTCTTAGAACAGCACTGCTCTCTTTTGTCGTGTCCACGTGTTACAGATGAGAATCCTGGAGCTCCAAGAGACACACCCAACATCAGGGGCACAAGAAGTAGCCTAAATCCGAGTCTCTCTGACTCCCAAGCAGTGTTCCTTCCGTGAGAGCACATGGCTCCCAGTGTCAAACTTAAGGGGGAAATGCTTGCTTCTCAAAATCTTCGAGTTTCCCACAGAGAGCAAAACTCCTGGGAAAGTTAGGAAAGAAGGCGAAGTGTGATCCACAGCCTTAACATTTCTCATTTCTGTGTCTCACGGCCACTTCTAGTGTGCTGCACAAGCAGTCTCCCTCACTTCCGTTGGTGATGGGCACAGAGGCACAAGATTAAAAGCGCCTAAGTGGACTGGAGGGCGTCCCTCATGGCTCAGTGGTACAGAATGCCCCTGCCAATGCAGTAGACATGGGTTTGATCTCTGGCATTCTGCCCTCACATGACTATGAACAAAATGCGACTCTCTGGAGCTCCTAATAAAAACCAAGAGAAACAGGCCAGTATCCCCAAATCTGCAAAACTCAAAGAAGTTACAACTCTCAAACTGGAGGCAAAGAAGTGACGTAACATTTCTAAAATGATTTTCAAGTTGTGTACATACAGCAATGGAATAAGAACAACAGTGTCGTCAGGGCTCATGTTGGATAAATTCAATCACAGACAAACAGCCACCCACAGACAAATACCAAGGAGTTACCCCAACTCACATGTGAGATTTACAGCAGGCACCAACATCAGCACCAACCAGCAGCCCAGTGGACTATGGACATTTCAGGGCATCAACTGTCTTGCTGGGTGAGGTCCTTTAAAATAGTATGCCCTGCCACCATACACTGTACCTGAAGGTCCCCCTCGGGAATCCTAAAACCCACATTAGAACCAAAGACCAGGGTTTTGTCTCCAAGGAGACAGAATGACACTCAGGTCCCCTGCACCTCCTTAGCAAGTTAGCTTTCCCTTCATAAGAGTCTAGACTTCCAAACATAAATCAGAAAATGTAAAACCTCGTATCTGCAGCTTGAAATTATACCCAAATGTAAAACTTCATAGAGGAAATTATTAACTTTTACAGTCACCCTAGCCCAAGTTTTTAAATGGGCTCAATTATGTAAGATTAGTGCACAATGCCTAGTTCACCCAACATGATAAGGATATAAGAATGCATTTTTTTTTAAATTCAGCTTCTATATCACATTTTCTACCAACACATCTGCTTATTCTCACTCCATCATCCAAAGCAATCTCTAGGTAGAAAAAAAATTTTTTTTTCTTAAAAAGGAAGTCAGCAGAAGTGTTAACATATTTTATACATTTAAAGGGCTTCCCTGGTGGCTCAGATGGTAAAGAATCCGTCTGCAATGTGGGAGACCTGGGTTCAATCCCTGGATTGGGAAGAACACCTGGAGGAGGGCATGGCAACCCACTCCAGGATTCTTGCCTGGAGAATCCGCATGGGCAGAGGAGCTTATAGTCCATGGGGTTGCAAGGAGTCGGACACAACTAAGTGCACACACACACACATTTAAAGAACAGAATTGTGCAGGAAGGATGAGAACAATCATATAGTAAAGAGAATAATGGCAGAAGGAAAAGAGAAACCAGATTTATTTTATGGAACTGAAATCCTTCACATGCATTATATCCAAAATACATACCTAATGCTCCATACTCACCAGGAGGAAATTTGCTCTTATTAAAGGGGAAGAGGATGCATGTAGATGAGGTAAGGGTAACAAATGCTATTTTAAAGTAAGTTGTAAAGTATATTTCTGTATGTATGGGCCATATGGAGAAGGCAATGGCACCCCACTCCAGTACTCTTGCCTGGAAAATCTCATGGATGGAGAAGCCTGGTAGGCTGCAGTCCATGGGGTCGCTAAGGGTCGGACACGAATGAGCGACTTCACTTTCACTTTTCACTTTCATGCTTTGGAGAAGGAAATGGCAACCCACTCCAGTGTTCTTGCCTGTAGAATCCCAGAGACGGGCGAGCCTGGTGGGCTGCCATCTCTGGGATCGCACAGAGTCGAACATGACTGAAGTGACTTAGCAGCAGCATGGGCCATATATGCTTTTTAAATGTCTGGAAAAATATGCCAAATGCAATATATACACTTCCAGAAGGAAAACCAGAGAAGGCAAGGCACCCCACTCCAGTACTCTTGCCTGGAAAATCCCATGGGTGGAGGAGCCTGGTAGGCTGCAGTCCATGGGGTCGCTAAGAGTCGGACACGACTGAGCGACTTCACTTTTACTTTTCACTTTCATGCATTGGAGAAGGAAATGGCAACCCACTCCAGTGTTCCTGCCCGGAGAATCCCAGGGACAGGGGAGCCTGGTGGGCTGCCGTCTATGGGGTCGCACAGAGTCGGACACGACTGAAGCGACTTAGCAGTAGCACTAGCAGAAGGAAAACATTATGGGTGATCCCTCTTTCTGTTTACCTACACTTCTTAATTTTTGTAGAACAAAAGCACTTACTACCTATGTTATTTAAAACATATTTCTTAAAGTTAACAGATTCACAATAGCATCAACACAAAAATAAGCCACATGTGGAACAACCAGGAGGAAAACAAGGTCTAAAGGATTTCTGGGCTCAAAACTGAAGGACACAGAGCGTGAAATTCCTGGGACCCCAAACTCCTAACGCCCTCCTCTCTGAACAGGATGCCCAAAGTGACTTTAGGCATATACCACTTAGCAAATTGTATCCTCTCTACCATGCAGTTTAGGCCAGGGAAAGTCCAAATTACCACACAAAAGAAGCATACTCCCAAGGCCTGCTGATTCAGCCAAGGAAAGAGACTGAAGTTTATACCAACCTACCATTTAATTATGTCTAACACTTGGTTTACAATCCAGTTTATGGGTTCTAGATGTTTAATAAACAGTTACTTCTCAGTTCCCTGCTGTTCAACACTATGTAGTTATGACAATTAATTAATACCACCTTGAGGCTATCAGGAGAGCTGTAGGTCTACCAGTGAAGTCATGTTCCCCAAGCTGACACGGTCACCTGAATGGGCCTCATGGCTTAAACAACATGCCTCCTCTCTCTTATACCCCTTCTCTGGTGGGAACTCAGGTTGGATAGTTCAGACAGAAATGCAGACAGATGGTGCTGGTTTGCTTTATCTATTGTTTCACTGAAGAGGAAAACTCTTTTTGTGTTCAGAAGCACCCACCCTTCCCTCAAAATGGAAAAACGCACCTAAGTGTTTTGTTTGAACAGCACATCAGAGTCACACTGCCAACCATGCCTGCTAATTGGGTTTTTTTTTTTTTGGGCACTTTTCTTCTTTTGGTAATTTTTTTTCCTTTTTCTTTCTCTTTTTGGCTGTGCCACGTGGCATGCAGGATCTTAGTTCCCCAACCATGCCCTCTACAGTGGAAGCATGAAGCCCTAACCACTGAACCGCCAGAGAATTCCCAAAGGATGGACTGGCTTTAAGCAGGGCATTTCACTGCCCACTAAGATTCCTGAAACATCCACTTCAACCCAAGCTATGGACCAGGTCTGAAAGTGATCTCAAGCCCTCCAACCCCACGTCTCTATACTCACTGTTGCTGGATTTAAGGTCGCGGTGGATGATGGGGACAATTGCCTCATCATGTAAGTAGTTCATCCCTCTGGCAATCTGCACGGCCCAGTTCACCAGGATGTCTGGGGGAATCCTTTTCCCAGATAACACTCTATTCAAAGGCCCTCCACGAGCAAACTCCATGACCAAGCAGAGGTTGGGTTCCTTCAGACACACCCCCCGAAGGGCAATGATGTTGGGGTGCTTCAGCATGGCAAAGAGCTTGGCTTCCTGGCGGACGTTCTCTATGGTCTGGCTGATGTCCTCGTCGGGATCATGGCGAGCTGCTTTCACAGCGACCTCATCCCCTATCCAGAAAGCACGATAGACCTTCCCAAAGCCCCCGATGCCGATAATCTCTTCCAAGGTCAGCTCTGCAAAATCAATCTCTAACACTGAGAAAGAAAAGGAAAAAAGGAGCAAGTCAAAAACATTTGAAAAACACCATTTAATCACCCATTTACCTAGCTGGGTAAACACAACAAGCTGTCTGTTCACTTGGCTTTTCAGTCTCCCCACAATAAACTCCCCAAGGACAGGAAAAGTGGGTAACATTTTTTTCTGTGTTATCTTTAGTGACTGGCGCATAGTAGGTATTCAATAAGTATTCATGAAATAACTTCTACTTGGAACTTCATGAAGAATACTGTACTGAGAGCAACCATTTTAACTAAAAGAAAAACTGGGGGAGGTCAATTATTGTGTGGCTTATTCACATTTTATTGTGTATATTCTAGGTAGCAAGAAGCATATAATACAGTGCCAAGGCAGACAGACAACAGCCAAACTGTGGTGTAAAAGAGCTTCAGTGGTGGTATGATCCGAATATGAGGGAAATCACATCACAGGACAGGGATTAAGAGGGTGGGTGGGAAAAGGATTCTCAAGGAAGGAAACATCTGAAATGGGCCCAAAGAATGAGAGGAAGGGATAGCATCAGGAAATGAAGACCAAGGTGGAGAAGACAATCCCAGCAGATGGAAGGTCGTGAGCCAGAACATAGGGCACGAAGCACTTATTCACAGCAGACATGACGTGGAAACAGCCTAGACGTCCATCGACAGATGAGTTGATAAAGAAGACGTGATGCGTACACACAATTGAGTGTTACTCCGCCATAAGAGTTAAAATAGGGTGACGGGACACAGTGACTGAGTGGCTACTCTAGGAAGATCAAACTAGCTGTATTTGGCATCTTAAAAGGAGCCATCTTTGTGAGATTCCAGGGAAGGGCAATACTAGCAGAGTAAAGTGCCAGCACAAAGCACCTTCGGTGTATTTGAGGAGCAGAAAGGAAGACAGTGTGACTTGAGTGTTAACAATGGCATTTGTATGGGATACCTGGCTGGATAGGGCCACTCAGGAGGCAGTGGTAAGGAACTTGGATCTTACTCTGTGATGAGAAGCTAGGAAAAGATTCTATGCAAAGGAATAACACAATCATATATGGTATGTCTCACCAGGCTGGAGATAAGGAAGCTGGTTAAACATAGGAGCCTGGTGCAGTAATCCAGGCAAACAGCAATAGGGACTCAAACTAGGGTGGAGCCAGTCCTGATGGAGACAGGTTGGAAGAATTTGAGCAGTAATGATTCTGTAGTCTTTATAAATATATTTGTATTTTCCTCATATCTAGTCACTTTTTTGACTTTTTTTAGTCACTTCATATTCTAGTGCTTTTTTTTTCAAGAACTTCACATGTTTTTTTTTAGGAAATATTTTGACATCCTCTATGGATAATGATAGGAGAAGGAAATGGCAACCCACTCCAGTGTTCTTGCCTGGAGAATCCCAGGGACGGGGGAGCCTGGTGGGCTGCCGTCTATGGGGTCGCACAGAGTTGGACACGACTGAAGTGACTTAGCAGTAGCAGCTGCCATAAGAAAGAATGAAATCATGCCATTTACAACATGGATGGATCTAGAGATCATCAGAGGAAGGGAAGAAGTCAGACACAGAAAGACAAACACCGTATGATATCACGTGTACGTGGAATCTAAATTACGACACAAATGAACTTACATACGAAGCAGAAACAGACTCAAAGGCAGAGCAGACTGGGGGCTGCCAGGAGAGGGAGTGTATTGAAGAGGGACGGAGTGGGAGTCTGGGGTTAGCAGATGCAAACTAGTATATATAGAATGGATAGACAAGGTCCTGCTGTTCCTACAAGGGAACTGCATTCAGCATCTTGTGATAAACCATAATGGAAAAGAATATAAGGAAGAAAGTAAGTATATGCACAACTGGATCACTTTGCTATACAGCAGAAATTAACACAGCATTGTAAATCAACTCTACTTCAATAAAGAGAAAAGGGGAAGCAAAAAAAAAGAACATGGGCATGAAGGTATATAGCCTATCAGGAATTTCAGGAGTCCAGGGCAGCTGGATTATATGCATTAGGGTAGATGAGGCTCATAGTCTTGCTGGGGTCAGACTTGTGACTTAGGAAATCAACTCTGGCAGCTATGTGGAATGTAATAGCAAAAGGGACCACTAAGGAGACCACTGCAGTAATCCAGGTACACAAGCACAAGAGTCAAATCTCAAGAGCCATGAAGACTGGAAATCAGGAAAAAAATCAGGAGACCTTCAAAACTTGGTTTTACCAGGACCTGGTGATTAAAGTGTGCAAGAAAGAGGAGTCTCCGAGGCAACATCTTACCCCCACCACAGTTCCAGCCCTGAGGTTCCCAGAGACACTCCCACCCTCTCATATCCCATCCCAAATCCAGAGTTTGAATCTACCATACTTGACTGTCTCGTTAGCTGTTTGGAAAGACTTCCATGGGTAGGGAATAATAACCACCAGTGATTAGGAATCTTGAGTTAGATATGGTATTGCTGTACAAGTGAAGTGCTATTTCATGTTTCTCTCATGAAAACCCTATTCTCTGTCTTCTCAGTCTCTTTCCTTGTCTTCACCCAGCTGACCCAGCTGGTCTCAGGTCTCAGCTTAACTATAATCTCCTAGAGGAACTTTTCCTAACCCCTCTACTAAGTGAGGCCAGGCCCCCATCAAGCACTCCCATAGCAGTCTCTATTGGCAAGACTCAACAAGGTTATAATTGCTTGTTCAATGCCTATTGTCCTACAAGACTGCAAGATGCATGAGGGCTGATCCTCTCTGCCTGACACACCACTGTCCTTTACGTGCTGAACATTCAGCTGGAGACCAATAGAGAGTAAAGCAAAATGGGGAGAATCTATTTCAGTATGAAAGAAATCAAACTCAGATCTGTGGGGAAAAACTGGAACTGGACCTCCTGAAACAAATACAGAGCATAGTCACACTGCTACAAAAGAAAAAACTGAACACAAAGATCACGTATTTCTGAACTCTTGGCAAGACCGAAAGAGGACATGCCCACTGCAGACTGTTCTTTTCTATTCTCAGTCAGCTCCACAATGTCTCCATTCTCCATTCAGATGCTGGTGGTGCTCATAACTAGGTTCCTGCTCAGTTATAGCACTTCCATCCTATCTAGGGCTAATGTTCATTTGTATTTTGCAATTCACCTGGCAGTCTGCACAAAGAAAACTCTTAGGAATTTAGTCGGACTGCTTTTAAGTATACAAAATATGTGGCCCATTTGCACCCTCAAAGTTCCAATTGTTCAGGATTATCACCTCAGTGACCAACACAACATTGTAAAACAATTTTCCTCCAATTAAAAAATAAATTTAAAAGTTTTATGAGAACAAAAGTAAATAAATGACAGCAACAACAAAAGATCATCACCTTATCTAGCACCCTTCTTGAAAAATAAATGGTGTGTCCTGCAGACTAATAACCTATATCCATTCTACAATCCTCCAGTATACCTTTCAGTACTACAGAAGCTGGAAAGTTTAAAAACTATATTTCCCAGACGTCTTGACAGAGTGCTGGTTCAGCCAATGAGATGCATAAGATTCAGAAGGCAGAAGTGACATGGAGACCATCTCCTTGCTGCTTCTCCTGGTAAGCATGGCTGTGGAGAAGTGGGTTTTCTATAATATCATGTCCGTGTCCAATTATTAGGCTTCCCAGGTGGCGCTAGTGGTAAAGAATCTTTCTGCCAATGCAGGAGATTAAGAGACGTGGGTTTAATCCCTGGGCCAGGAAGATCCCCTGGAGAAGGAAAAGGCACCCTACTCCAGTATTCTTGCCAGGAGAATCCCATGGACAGAGGAGCCTGGTGGGTTATAGTTCATGGGGCTAGCTTACTAGTTTTGCAGATGTGGAAGGAATGTTGCAAGGCCAAGTAGTCACCTAATCTCCAGACAGCAACTACAACAGGGTATTGGAGAAGCCAACTTCAATGGTAACTCCTGATTCTGTACCTTCTCAGAGAAGCAGCAGGTTGTCAGGTGGGCCAGGTCTGCAATGGACTGGGAGTTGGTCCCACAGTTCTAGCCAAGAGCCTCTTCTCCCTGCCCTTCCAACAAATCTACAAGCACCCAATTTTCTTCGACTAAATTGTTTTCTGTTTAAAGTAGCTTGAGTGTTTTTAGGTCCTAAAATGAATCCTGACTGATTACTAATTCTTATCTTATCTATTACATGAACAAGAAAAAATATGCCTACATCAAAAAGAGATTAGAACCTTCCTGGAGAAAAATGTAAGTTATGTTAGGAATCCCTTAAGGGGTCATGGAGAGAGCATTCATATTTTTTCCTATCAGATTTTTTTTCATGGATGAAAAGGTAGGTGCCTATTTAATAAATGCACATTTACATATCTTATTCCTCAGATATCTGAATTCTCCTTAAGGAAATTAAGTGCTGTATTTTCTTGTGTATCCACCCTCTTCCTTCCTCTGGTCTGAAGCATGATTATGAACACACAGGAGGCGTTAAATATTTATTTAAACACTTATCATCATTGTTTAGTCACTAAGTCATGTCCAACTCTTTGCAACCCCATGGACTGTAGCCCACCAGGTTCCTCTGTCCAAGGGATTTCCCAGCTAAGAATACTGGAGTGGGTTACCATTTCCTTCTCCAAGGGATCTTCCCAACCCAGGGAATGAACCCATGGCTCCTGCATTGGCAGGCAGATTCTTCATCACTAAGACACCAGGGAAGCCCCTTATTTAAACATCAGTTCAGCTCAGTTCAGTTGCTCAGTCGTATCCAACTCTTTGCGACCTCATGAATTGCAGCACACCAGGCCTCCCTGTCCATCACCAACTCCCAGAGTTCACTCAAACTCACGTCCATCGAGTCAGTGATGCCATCCAGCTATGTCATCCTCTGTCATCCCCTTCTCCTCCTGCCCCCAATCCCTCCTAGCATCAGAGACTTTTCCAATGAGTCAACTGTTCGCATGAGGTGGCCAAAATATTGGAGTTTCAGCTTTAGCATCATTCCTTCCAAAGAAATCCCAGGGCTGATCTCCTTCAGAATGGACTGGTTGGATCTCCTTGCAGTCCAAGGGACTCTCAAGAGTCTTCTCCAACACCACAGTTCAAAAGCATCAATTCTTCAGTACTCAGCTTTTTTCACAGTCCAACTCTCACATCCATACATGACCACTGGAAAAACCATAGCCTTGACTAGACGGACCTATGTTGGCAAAGTAATGTCTCTGCTTTTGAATACGCTATCTAGGTTGGTCATAACCTTCCTTCCAAGGAGTAAGCGTCTTTTAATTTCATGGCTGCAGTCACCATCTGCAGTGATTTTGGAGCCCAGAAAAATAAAGTCTGACACTGTTTCCACTGTTTCCCCATCTATTTCCCATGAAGTGATGGGACCAGATGCCATGATCTTCGTTTTTTGAATGTTGAGCTTTAAACCAAATTTTTCACTCTCCACTTTCACTTTCATCAAGAGGCTCTTCAGTTCCTCTTCACTTTCTGCCATAAGGGTGGTGTCATTTGCATATGTGAGGTTATTAATATTTCTCCCGGCAATCTTGATTCCACCTTGTGCTTCTTCCAGCCCAGTGTTTCTCATGATGTACTCTGCATAGAAGTTAAATAAGCAGGGTGACAATATACAGCCTTGACGTACTCCTTTTCCTATTTGGAACATATGAGGACTTAAAAGATGTGATTCTGAACTAGGGTGCTGAAAGGACAGCTCCTCTAATGGCATTCCACAGAAGACAGAAAACCTCTGTGGGAAAGGCAAAGCCATGATATCTCTCTCTCTCTCTCTCTCTCTCTCTCTCTGTGGGGAAGGCAAAGCCATGATCTCTCTCTCTCTCTCTCTCTCTCTCTCTGTGTAGAACATAAATTCTCATGTTCTTGCTATTTAGTCAAGGAAATATTTTGACCAGCCTTCAAGAAAAGCATAGAAAAGAACTTACAAGCACACAGAAGACAGAATAATGGGGTATGTGGGGAGGGTCCTCTCCTTTATCTTCCCTGTTAGGAAGTCCTTGTGGATAGAAACTAGACTATCACTGCAGCTGAGAGCATATGGGACTCCTTCCCTTCCCTGTTCCTGACAAGACCTGGTTTTAAGTAAGAATCAGGTCAAGTCTCATGCAGCACATATTTCAGTTTCTGTGGAAGAATATTTCCAGGAATATCAGGAAAAAAAATCCTTATTTCTTTCAGTCTTGGAGTCAAGGCATTATTCCCTCTCAAATGTATCCTTAGAAACTAAACATATAGGCACATTCTGATGAGTTTGGGGTAAGTGCACAGTACACATATCACTCATTTAAAAATCTTAAGTACATCTTAAAATACACCTTTATATTTCTAGTGAGTGCAAGAAAAAGAAATGTAAATCAATCATATCCTTAATTTATGCCCTGCCTGAAAACAAAAACAACTCTCCTGTAAGAGAAACTTTCTCAATACCCACGGTTATAGATCTGCAAAGATGATATAACTGTACATTTTCCATCTTTCACTAAAATAAAGAAGATGAGCATGCTCCTGGGTTATTTATATTTGTCAGCCCCACAGACAGCTAAACTCTAATACCTACACTGGAGAAGATAAAAGCACTCTATGAGTGTTGGATGATTTATAATATCCTTCCTATATGTTTTCCTTGTCACAAGATTTAGCAATTTCCTCCTCTTCTGTTTTGATTAAAGTCTGCAACAAAAGTTTCACTCTGAAAAGCAGTATTTGAAACTAAAACTGAACATTATTCATGGCAACCCACTCCAGTATTCTTGCCTGCAGAATTTCATGGATAGAGAGGAGCCTGGCTGACTAGAGTCCATGAGGTCGCAAAGAGTCAGACACTACAGAGTCACTAACACTTTTGTGTCTTCTATTCACACTCTAATAGCAAAATTCATGCCCCAAAGAGGAAGTCTGAAAAACTCACTGGGTAAAAGTTGTCAAAGGCTTGATTTCATTCAAAGTCTTTGGAGACAAGGCCGTCAATCACTTTTATTCTCTGAGTGACAGTAACTGAACCAATGGATACAGCATACAGACCAGAAACACTTGATCAGATCAGCACTTTCCTTTAGCAAAGCACTGCACTGAAGTTATATATTTACATCACCAGTTTCCCTCATGCGTGACTTTTAAGCACCTCCTCACCTTCTCATTTCTTTATCCTCCGGTATTTAACACAGTATCTCTCTTTCACTAGGCACTCTAATTGGTTTTTGATTAGAACTAAATTTTCTGAATTATCAAGAATTAAGCCCAGTCAAGATCAGAACTCCCAGTGTGGCAAAATAACTTAACAAGACCTTCAAATGCAATGTTGTTCAAGTCAATTATTTCAGTAAGTACAAGATGCTTCCTAATTTCTCATCATCTGAGTTTTAGATATAGGAATCTATTCTATCCAAGGTAACTTTTGTTACCGTAAAGGTGAAGTCCTGGGCACCCAATGGAGAAGGAGCTTCTAACATGGTGCAGGGTGGACCTATCTGGCTTTCCATGCATGGGTTCTTCCAGCATCGGTCAGGCTCACTTCTAACTGCTCTGACAGGGGGAACACTATAGCTACTAAAGAAACTCAGTTCCGGCTCACGAACCTCACAGAGCTCTTCTACTCTGACACCAGATGTCTCTGAAAAACAAATCACCAAACATCACCCACAAAGAACCTCAAAATATGACATGTTTAAACTACACTACTCTCTAAAAGGCCAGACTAACATCTCTTCTAGTATGTGACCAAGTTCATCCTCAACACTATTTGGGACATTCTATGCTAGGACCTTTAGCCTTCACTTTTCCAGCACTAGTGCCAAAAAGATGCAGCAACTGGAAACAATTTAACTTGTCACCTCCAGGTATTATAAAGATCAAATAGCAGAAGAAGGAAGTTTTTAATTGAATAAAACAGAGAGAAAACAAAGGAAGCTAAATACTTGAATGTCAATTTGACAGTCAAAACAAGGAAAGAGGCTATGATTTTTATACTAATGGCTGTTATTTAATAAACAGATTAAGATATAATACAACTGTTTGGGTGAAAATAAGTCATAGGACCAGAGAAATAACTGTTACAAGTGAAAGTTTTAAACTATTTAAAGTTATCCCTCGGTAATGATTTTTTAAATCTGCTAAGGGGAAAAGTACATAAAACATGGAATAAATAGATACATGTGTACTAACAATACTTTTTTAACACGAAAGAAATTATGGAAACCCTCAAATACAAAATAGTGTAAACTGTACCGGGAGATATTTACATCTTTCTTCTAAAACCACCTAGCATCACAGATTAAAGGATTCTAATAACAAGTTAACTCCTTTGAAAAAAAACAAAGAAAAATTCATTACAGGGTGTGTTACTGGGGGCTCCTGGGAAATTGGTGAAAACCAGGACACTGGAAGAAAGGCCCTGGGAGGGACCCCTGGGTATCATTCCCCTGAGATTTGGCAAATACCAAATATAGGCAAAGATCTAGGGTGAGAAGAAAGGAGAAAATACATTGTCTAGGTGTCAAGAGGCTGGGATTTAACCACTATACCCTGTGCTCCTGATCTCTCTGGGGGGAATGACATACTTTACCCTCTATCATTTCTCCACTCATCATCTGCCCCTCCACCCTCTCTCTCTCTCTCTCACTCTCTCTCTCTCTCTCACATACACACACACACCCTTCTTAGCACATTATTCAGTGAGACTCCTAAAGGTACCACTTTTGAGATACAAGATTAGGATCGAAGAAATCAGCATGGTATTTCAAAGGTGTTTCAGAGGCTTCCAGGACTTCTGAACCAGCTCGGCCCTGAGGGAGACACCACCATCTCCTTTAAACCAAAAGTAAGGGGCGAGGGCAGGCGATAGAAGAGGTCGGAAAGGTCCCCGATTTGAGGACTAAGGTTATTAAAGAAACCACCAGCTTGCCTAAAATCCTGCCAGATTTGCGGGGCGGGGTGGGGGGCGGTGGTGTTGGGGCTTCATGATGTGGAATCGAGCTGCTGCTGAGGTGGTCAGGTGAAGGTGAAGAAGCCCAAGAGCCCGAGGTTCCAGGCGAGGCCTGCCTGCGGCGTGTCTATCTTACCCACTGCACCCACCAAAGCCCGTGCAGCCTGAGCGCGCGCGCGCACACTCACACATACCCAGGTCAATCATTGCCCACCCCAACCTAACCCTCAGGGAGGTCTCCCCTCCCTCCGCAGTCATCCCCAGGCCTCCATCATCCCCCGCCCCCTCCCCCCGCCGGGCTCCCGGGCCCGCCTTCGCCTTACACTGAATGGGCGGGTAGCAACTGGGGTCCTCGCCGCCGGGCTGGCAGCGGCTGGAGAAGGCGCTGCGCGGGGTCACGTAGTTGCTCGGGAAGATGCCCACTCGCTGGTTCAGCTGCCCGGTCCACCAGCCCTCGTCGCCGGACACCTGCGAGTCCTTGGACAGCACCTCCACCACGTCGCCCAGCCGCAGGGTCAGCTCGTCCTCGCCAGCCGCCTCGTACTCGAACACGGCCGTCCAGTAGGGCAGCGGCGCGCCGCAGCCCAGCTCCCGGGGGGCCGCCACCGCCTCCTCCTCCTCTTCTTCCTCCTCCTCGGCCCCAGCCCCGGCTCCATCCTCCCCCGGCGGGGCGGCAGCGGCGGCGCTCGCCACGCAGCCGAGAAGCGCTCTGGAGGGCTCCATGGAGCGGCCGATCCATAGGGTGCGGGGCTGCCGCCGCCCGCAGGAGCCGCCGCCGCCTATTGTTCATGCGGCTCCGCAGAGCTGGGGGGACACCCCTCCCCCGACGGCGGCCTCAGGTAGGGCCGGGGTTGGCGGGGCGGGGAACGCCGGATCGCTCGGGGCTGGGGCCGGCCGGGCGCGGCGACAAGTGCGCGGAGCTGGAGTGCTCACCGCAGCATCGGGGCGAGGCGGGCCGGAGCCCTAGCCTTCGCGATCGCCCCTCTGGGGCGGCCTGGCTACCTCCGCCGAAGGTAACCTGCTCGCGCAGCCGGTGCCAGCAGCCGCCCGCCGCTGCCGCCGCCGCTGCCGCCGCCCGCCGGCCGCTGCTCCCAGCTCCGCGCTGCGCCCCGCCCCCTGCGCCGCCCTCACGCCCTGGACCACCTGACGCGGACCTGGCTCCACCCCAGCCCTGCGGACCCGAGGGGGCGGGGCCTCTCTACGCCCGGGCCCGCCCCCGGGCTATCCGGTCTTCCCATTGGTCGCCACGGACCCCCAGCCATCCACCCCGCCCCTCTCCACCCACCCTGCTCCTACGTCACGGGTCCCCCCGTCCCCTCCCCCCGCCCTGTGCGGGCTCGCTCATTCTCAAACCCCAGGTTGACCCATTTCTCTCTCCCATTGGCCCGTCGCAGCTCCAACCATTGGTCTGAGCTACCTGTCCGTTTCCTGGGAGTGTTCAAGGAAGAGGCTGCGGTTTCATTGGGCGCCTGAGGAAGGAATGGGTGGTTCCGCAAAGGTAGAGCCGAGCCCTTCTCATTCAGACCAAAAAGGCTGAAGGAGACCGCTCCCTTTGTTTGCTGCGAAGGGGTAGGGACTCCCATTGGGCACCACCTGTGTTCTTGATCTTAACGTGAGCTTTTGAGAGTGAGCGGAGGAGAGGCGAGCTGGGTAGCGCCCTCTGGGAGAGCTCTTTCTTCTCCAGCTCCTTCTTACATTTGGATTCTCCCTTCTCTTGAAGATGCCTCTGCCCCAGTCCCTACCAGGTGGATCAGTTTCGACTCCCCTCCGACTGAATTGCACCCCTACTCCATCTGTAACCTTCCGTCTATTAAGGCCTTCAGGCCACTGGAATGCTCTTTAGAACTCTTAAAACTACAGTTCTTGCCCTTTATGAGGACTGCATACAGCTTGCCCTTCCTTGGGTTCTTGTTGGAAGAGAGTCCAATATCATCGATTTTTAGAATTCAGACGAGAGAGAGAGAGACCACTTTATTGGGGCTCAATTTGAAGGTGGGAAAGCTGTCGGTGAAGTGGGCTTGGTCTCTCTGAAGAGACTCCATTTTTCTACAAATCTTGAATTTCTTTCACCTGGGGGAATTGCACCTTGGATCGCGGTAACCTTTGTAGAAATCAGATTAAGAATCAAAGCTGAACATACACACAAAACGATACTGCAAGGCAGACTTTCCATCTATCTTTTTGTTATCCTCCACTTCTCAAACCTTAAGAAAGAGATAGGTGGCCCTGAACATTTCTTCTGTGCTTAAATTCTTTCACAGCAATATAGACTTTCAATGAGAAGATTCTGTGACTTTTCAAAATAAGCCCATGCTGAGAGGTCCTGCCTGATCTCTGCTGAAGTTTTACCCTTCGTGGTAGGAATAGGTCTGATTTACTTAGCAAGTTTAGTGCTTCATTTTTTTTTATTGTTGTTGTTATTTAATTTCATTTTTTAAAATTTATTTATTTTAATTGGAGGCTAATTACTTTATAATATTGTATTGGTTTTACCATACATCAACATGAATCCACCACGGGTGCACACGTGTTCCCCATCCTGAACCCCCCTCCCACCTCCCTCCCCATACCATCCCTCTGGGTCATCCCAGTGCACCAGCCCCAAGCATCCTGTATCATGCATCGAACCTGGACTGGCGATTCATTTCACATATGATATTATACATGTTTCAATGCCATTCTCCCAAATCATCCCACCCTTACCCTCTTCCACAGAGTCCAAAAGACTGTTCTAGACATCTGTGTCTCTTTTGCTGTCTTACATACAGGGTTATCGTTACCATCTTTCTAAATTCCATATATATGTGTTGGTATACATTGGTGTTTTTCTTTCTGGCTTACTTCACTCTGTATAATAGGCTCTGGTTTCATTCACCTCATTAGAACTGATTCAAATGTATTCTTTTTAATGACTGAGTAATACTCCATGGTGTATATGTACCACAGCTTTCTTGTCCACTCATCTGCTGATGGACATCTAGGTTGCTTCCATGTCCTGGCTATTATAAACAGTGCTGTGATGAACATTGGGGTACACGTGTCTTTTTCAATTCTGGTTTCCTCAGTGTGTATGCCCAGCAGTGGGATTGCTGGGTCATATGGCAGTTCTATTTCCAGTTTCTTAAGGAATCTCCACACTGTTCTCCATAGTGGCTGTACTAGCTTGCATTCCCACCAACAGTGTAAGAGGGTTCCCTCTTTCTCCACACCCTGTCCAGCATTTATTGCTTGTAGACTTTTGGATAGCACCCATTCTGACTTGTGTGAAATGGTACCTCATTGTAATTTTGATTTGCATTTCTCTGATAATGAGTGATGCTGAGCATTTTTTCATGTGTTTGTTAGCCATCTGTATGTCTTCTTTGGAGAAATGTCTGTTGAGTTCTTTGCCCATTTTTTGATTGTGTCATTTATTTTTCTGGAATTGAGCTGCAGGAGTTGCTTGTATATTTTTGAGATTAATTCTTTGTCAGTTGCTTCATTTGCTATTCTTTTCTCCTATTCTGAGTACTGTCTTTTCACCTTGCTTATAGTTTCCTTTGTTGTGCAGAAGCTTTTTAATTTTAATTAGGTCCCATTTGTTTATTTTTGCTTTTATTTCCAATATTCTGGGAGGTGGGTCATAGAGGATCCTGCTGTGATTTATGTCGGAGAGTGTTTTGCCTATGTTCTCTTCAAGGAGTTTTATAGTTTCTGGTCTTAAATTTAGATCTTTAATCCATTTTGAGTTTATTTTTGTGTATGGTGTTAGAAAGTGTTCTAGTTTCATTCTTTTACAAGTGGTTGACCAGTTTTCCCAGCACCACTTGTTAAAGAGATTGTCTTTTCTCCATTGTATATTCTTGCCTCCTTTGTCAAAGATAAGATGTCCATGCTGCTGCTGCTAAGTCACTTCAGTCGTGTCCGACTCTGTACGACCCCATAGATGGCAGCCCACCAGGCTCCCCCGTCCCTGGGATTCTCCAGGCAAGAACACTGGAGTGGGTTGCCATTTCCTTCTCCAACGCACGAAAGTGAAAAGTGAAAGTGAAGTCGCTCAGTCGTGTCCAACTCTAGCGACCCCATGGACTGCAGCCTACCAGGCTCCTCCATCCATGGGATTTTCCAGGCAGGAGTACTGGAGTGGGGTGCCATTGCCTTCTCCAAGGTGTCCATAGGTGTGTGGATTTATCTCTGGGCTTTCTATTTTGTTCCATTGATCTATATTTCTGTCTTTGTGCCAGTACCATACTGTCTTGATGACTGTGGCTTTGTAGTAGAGCCTGAAGTCAGGCAGGTTGATTTCTGCAGTTCCATTCTTCTTTCTCAAGATTGCTTTGGCTATTCGAGGTTTTTTGTATTTCCGTACAAATTGGGAAATTATTTGTTCTAGCTCTGTGGAAAATACTGTTCGTAGCTTGATAGGGATTGCATTGAATCTATAGATTGCTTTGGGTAGTATACTCATTTTCACTATATTGATTCTTCCGATCCATGAACATGGTATATTTCTCCATCTATTAGTGTCCCCTTTGATTTCTTTCACCAGAGTTTTATAGTTTTCTATATATAGGTCTTTTGTTTCTTTAGGTAGATATATTCCTAAGTATTTTATTCTTTTAGTTGTTTAATTTCAGTTTGGGGTTAATCGTTAGACAAACTGAAGACAGTGAGGCAATTTGAAAAGATAACCAGGGCTGGCATCTCCAGCTTTGCTGCCACCAGCTGCAAGATCTTGGGCAAGTACTAAACCATCCACTCATCCTTAAAGAGAAGGGGTGATCTGGAAGATCTGTCATCTTACAGACCTGAGATTCTGTGGTTTGCATGAATGTGACTACACTGTATGCCAAGAAATGGCTACCCACTCCAGTATTCTTGCCTGGGAAATCCCATAGACAGAGGAGACTGGCGGGCTGCAATCCATGAGGTCACAGAGTCAGACACAACTGAAGGACTAAACAAAAACCACCACCCATTTCAGGTCTTGAAGAAGGGAGGGTAGAATGTGGTCTAAAGATCAACTGGAATACGTCTTAAGAAAAGACTTCTGAGTAAATGCCCTAAAACAGTGTTCAGATTCTTCTTGTACATAGATTCAGTGCACTGGAAAAGATGCAGATGAGTCTTTGCATAAATTCCCTAAATTTTGTTCAAAATAAAACTATGCCATTCCTAAGCAGAAGAGAGCAAGCAGGGAGTGGGTACAGGCATCTTGTGTTTTTTAAAAACACAAGAAAGAAGATCTTCTTAATAAAAATTTAATTTGGAGCAAGAAGGAATTTTCCAAAATGGTATTAACAGAGAGAAACAGAAAAAAAAAAAAAAAACTAAAAAGACAGAGAATAATGATCAATGGTGATCTCTTTCAAGTGGTAGAATTCTGAGTATGGGCAATTTTTATTGTCATTTTGCTTAATGTTGTATGTTTTACTATATAGTTTTTATTTCAACTCCTCCCCTACGCAGAAGAGAAGAAAAAAAAAAAAAACCTTGGGATCTGTCTCAGGAGGAAACGTCTAATTCCCCACATAACTTAAATCTTGGACACCATAGCATGTGTTTAGAACCTCATGAAGAGTCATTCATTCATCAAACATTTCAAGAAGTCATTCAGTAAATATTTGTTGAATGGATAAGTGCTAGGAATTCAAATGAGGGAAGATCCTTCAGGCTAAAGCTGTCTAGCAGAGGTTGTCTAGCCAGGTTTCATGGAAGAGGCAGAACTAAAGCCGGTCCTGGAGATGGATGTGGGGAAGAGGGAGGAACCTGCATTCAGAAGTAGAGGGTGAGCATGGGCCCAGCCGCAGAGTTGGGGAAGCCTGAGTAAGCCGGGTGGAGTAAAAGGATGAGAAAGAACTTGGAAAAGATGGGTTGAGACCAGATTTGTTGAGGGCCTTGTAATTACTTGATTCAGAGGAGTAAGTATTTTATTCATTATTTGTAATTATTTACTATCTAGCTTGTTCACTATGAGGGCAGCAACTATCTGTCTGGTTCTCCACAGTTGTCCCAGCACCTAGAGTGTGTCCGGCACATAATTGGCTCTCAGCACGTGTTTGTGACTGAATGACTGACTTGAATACCAGACTGAGAAAAAAGTCTGGGTTTGGTTAAGCAGACAAAAGGTTAGCTCTGAAAGCCTTTACACAGGGCTGGGAGATGATCAAATATTGCCATCTCTGAGGATGAGAATAGATGACAAATGGATAAGGAGGTGCTTAAGTTGGGCATCAAAGGATGTATACAGCTTAATTAGTGGAGACTAGGAATCATGAAGATGTAAATCAATGCAATGGACAGAAATACCAGCCTTAGAGGGCTTCCCAGGTGGCTCAGTGGGTAAAGAACCAGACTGCAATTCTAGGAGATGTAAGAGACATGGGTTTGATCCCTGAGTCGGGAAGATCCCCTGGAGGAGGGCATGGCAACCCACTCCAGTATTCTTGCATGGACTAGCGGGCTATAGTCCATGGATCACAGAGATGGACATGACTGAAGCAATTTAGCACACAAAAGTTCTTAGTATGCTCAATACCCACTAGATGGTTAGCATATTTATTTTCTTCTTTCCTCTGTCCATCCCCCCACAGAAATACTCAAGGGAAGAAATTAATTAATGGCACCCTAGGAAACTGCAGAGACTTCTTGACTGGGAGTTGAACCAGGTCTTTGCCTTTAAAAACAAGAAGGAAGGAAAAAGGAAAGAAAAGAGAGAAAGAAGGAGGGAGGGAAGTTAGGAAGGTGGGGAGGGATAACAAGCAAACAAATATCACAGAGTGATGATTAAAGTTAGGGGCCTTGGATTTTGACTGAATCAGAATTCATACTCATTGTTTGCCATTAGGCAAGTTAATGCCCTGGTACCTCCAGATCCCTCATCTGGAAATTAGGGATAATACTATCTCACTGGGCTCCTGGAATGATTAAATGACAGGATGTATATTATGTGCTTAATACAGAGTTGTCAAATAGTAGTAGTAGTTATTATTCAGTTCAGTTGCTCAGTCGTTTATGAATCTTTGAGACCCCATGGACTGCAGCACGCCAGGCTTTCCTGTTCATTACCAATTCCTGGAGCTTGTTCAAACTCATGTCCATCAAGTCAGTGATGCCGTGCAACCGTCTTATCCTCTGTCGTCCCCTTCTCCTCATGCCCTCAATCTTTCCCAGATTCAGGGTCTTTTCCAATGATTCAGTTCTTCACATCAGGTGTCCAAAGTATTGGAGTTTCAGCTTCAGCATCGGTCCTTCCAATGAACATTCAGGACTGATTTCCTTTAAGATTGACTGGTTTCGTCTCCTTGCTGTCCAAGGGACTCTCAAGAGTCTTATCCAACACAACAGTTCAAAAGCATCAGTTCTTTTGTGCTCAACTTTCTTTATAGTCCAACTCTCACATCCATACATGACTACCAGCTTTGACTAGATGGACCTTTGCTGGCAAAGTAATGTCTCTGCTTTTTAATATGCTGTCTGGGCTGGTCATAGCTTTTCTTCCAAGAAGCAAGTGTCTTCTAATTTCATGGCTGCAGTCAGTGACTTGGAGCCCAAAATAATAATAGTTATTATTATTTGAGCCTAAAGCAATAAAGTTTATTTATTTTATTGATAACTGAGCCTAAATAAATAAATTAATTAAGCCTAAATAAATAAAACTATAATAACAGTTACATCGAGCCCATCTTTGCATGAAATGTTCCTTTGGTATCTCTGATTTTCTTGAAGAGATCCCTAGTCTTTCCCATTCTGTTGTTTTCCTCTATTTCTTTGCACTGATCGCTGAAGAAGGCTTTCTTATCTCTTCTTGCTATTCTTTGGAACTCTGCATTCAGATGCTTATATCTTTCCTTTTCTCCTTTGCTTTTCGCTTCTCTTCTTTTCACAGCTATTTGTAAGGCCTCCCCAGACAGCCATTTTGCTTTTTTGCATTTCTTTTCCATGGGGATGGTCTTGATCCCTGTCTCCTGTACAATGTCAGGAACCTCATTCCATAGTTCATCAGGCACTCTATCTATCAGATCTAGGCCCTTAAATCTATTTCTCACTTCCACTGTATAATCATAAGGGATTTGATTTAGGTCATACCTGAATGGTCTAGTGGTTTTCCCTACTTTCTTCAATTTCAGTCTGAATTTGGCAATAAGGAGTTCATGGTCTGAGCCACAGTTAGCTCCTGGTCTTGTTTTTGCTGATGGTACAGAGCTTCTCCATCTTTGGCTGCAAAGAATATAATCGATCTGATTTCGGTGTTGACAATCTGGTGATGTCCATGTATAGAGTCTTCTCTTGTGTTGTTGGAAGAGGGTGTTTGTTATGACTAGTGCATTTTCTTGGCAAAACTCTATTAGTCTCAACATTCAGACAATGAAGATCATGGCATCCGGCCCCATCACTTCATGGGAAATAGATGGGGAAACAGTGTCAGACTTTATTTTTCTGGGCTCCAAAATTACTGCAGATGGTGACTGCAGCCATGAAATTAAAAGACGCTTACTCCTTGGAAGGAAAGTTATGACCAACCTAGATAGCATATTCAAAAGCAGAGACATTACTTTGCCAACAAAGGTCCGTCTAGTCAAGGCTATGGTTTTTCCAGTGGTCATGTATGGATGTGAGAGTTGGACTGTGAAGAAGGCTGAGCGCCGAAGAATTGATGCTTTTGAACTGTGGTGTTGGAGAAGACGCTTGAGAGTCCCTTGGACTGCAAGGAGATCCAACCAGTCCATTCTGAAGGAGATCAGCCCTGGGATTTCTTTGGAAGGAATGATGCTAAAGCTGAAACTCCAGTATTTTGGCCACCTCATGCGAAGAGTTGACTCATTGGAGAAGACTGTGATGCTGGGAGGGATTGAGGGCAAGAGGAGAAGGGGACGACAGGGGATGAGATGGCTGGATGGCATCACTAACTCGATGGATGTGAGTCTCAGTGACCTCTGGGAGTTGGTGATGGACAGGGAGGCCTGGCGTGCTGCGATTCAGGGGGTGGCAAAGAGTCAGACATGACTGAGCGACTGATCTGATCTGAACAGTTACTATTATTCGAGCCTAAAGCTCAATTTGATAAATGAATATCACCCTATCCTCAGGTCTTCTGGAAAGTGTTTTTTAAAACTATTAATTTACAAAACAGAATAGTCACAGATACAGAAAACATGCATATAGTTATGAAGGGTAAAGGGGGGGAGGGATAAACTGGGAGATTGGGACTGACATATATACACTGCTGCTGCTGCTGCTAAGTCGCTTCAGTCATGTCCGACTCTGTGCAACCCCAGAGACTGCAGCCCACCAGGCTCCTCCATCCCTGGAATTCTCCAGGCAAGAACACTGGAGTGGGTTGCCATTTCCTTCTCCAATGCATGAAAGTGAAAAGTGAAAGTGAAGTCACTCAGTCACGTCTGACTCTTAGTGACCCCATGGATTGCAGCCTACCAGGCTCCTCCGTCCATGGGATTTTCCAAATAGATAATTAATAAGAGCCTACTGTATAGTACAGGGAATGCTACTCAATATTCTGTAATGACTGTGTCTGACTCTGTGCGACCCCATAGATGGCAGCCCACCAGGTTCCCCCGTCCCTGGGATTCTCCAGGCAAGAACACTGAAGTGGGTTGTCATTTCCTTCTCCAGTACATGAAAGTGAAAAGTGAAAGTGAAGTCACTCAAGTGTGTCCAACTCTTCAAGACCCCATGGACTGCAGCCTACCAGACTCCTCCGTCCATGGGATTTTCCAGGCAAGAATACTAGAGTGGGGTGCCATTGCCTTCTTCCTGTAATGACTGAAAGACTCTAAAAAAGAGTGGGTATATGTATAGCTGGTTCACTTTTCTATATAGCAGAAACTATACTTCAATAAAAATTAATTTAAAAAGAAAAGTATTCATACTTTGGTGCTAAATCCCTCAGGCCGATCCCTTAAGCTTTTACAAGAGTCAGCCAACCCCTCTTACCTCTCACGTTACACCATTTCAGGAGAGGAGCCCTAGTTCCTGATTCATAAACCCCATTTGCAGTCATATGTCATTCAATAAGTGTTTTGGGACACTGTGTGGTAGGGTAATAGAACAGAAGTTGGAGCCAAACTGCTACTGCTAAGTCGATTCAGTCGTGTCCGACTCTGCAACCCCATAGACGGCAGCCCACCAGGCTCCCCTGTCCCTGGGATTCTCCAGGCAATAACACTGGAGTGGGTTTCCATCTCCTTCTCCAATGCATGAAACTGAGAAGTGAAAGTGAAGTCGCTCGGTCGTGATTTGGACTTGGACTCAAGTCCAAACAAGTCGTGACATGTGACACGACTCAAGTGGTGACACTCAAGTCCAAGTCACTGTCACTGTCGCTGTGAACAAGGCACTTCACGCCTCTGAGTCTCCATTTCATTTGCTGTTAAATGATGTTATTGTGAGTAGATGAAGTCAGAAGCACTCCTTGCAGTACCTAATACATAGAAAGTGAAAGTGAAGTTGCTCAGTCGTGTCCGACTCTTTGCTACCCCGTGGACTGTAGCCCACCAGGCTCCTCCGCCCATGGAATTCTCCAGACAAGAATTCTGGAGTGGGTTGCCATTTCCTTCTCCAGGGGATCTTCCCAACCCAGGGATCGAACCCAGGTCTTCCACATTGCAGGCAATCGCTTCAACCTCTGAGCCATCAGGGAAGCCACACCTAATACATAATAGGTGCTCAATAAATTGTAAATGTTCTATCACAATTAATAGTATTTTAATTCCTGTCTTCTGAGAGTTTGAAACATCAAAATGGTGAGACATCATCCCTCTTTTCTTCTCCCTCCCATCACCTACGAAAACTTCAGTTCAGAAAACAACTGTACTGTGGCAGCTGTTTAGAGGATGCCTCGTCTCTGGAGACTGAGCTGCATTTTAACAATGATTAGAGTCTTTTAATCAAGGAATAAAGATCAAGCAGTATTTCTGCTTCATTAAGCATTGTTGCAGTCCTGTGGGACAACTCTCTATGAAATTACACCTCTTACAACCATGCTGGGTCTGTAAGGACTTCCTTTCAACCTTTTAGTCAGGGACCCCAAAGAGATTCAATCAGAAGAGAATTAAAGGGAAAATTATCCATGTAATGATAATTTGAAGAACTGGGGTCTTTGAAGAACATGTAATGACTGGGAAAATGATCAAACAAAATGGAAAGAGAAAAAAGAAAACTATCTGTTGTAATCTTAAAATAATTTAAAAGTAAATTGAATAAATGAAGAAAAAGAACTGTATATGTAATATATTTCCAATTCTATGGAATATATATTTACATTAATATTACTGAAAGAAATATATCAAAATGTGAACAGTTATCTCCAGTCTAGATGATGGGGTTAGGAATGATTTTTTTTCCCTTTGTCCTGTACTTTTCAGTATTTTCTACCATTAAAATGTACTGATTTTCTAATGAGAAAAGTAGTTTGTAACTAATAATTATGAAAACTATTAAGGATGTAAAAATGTGCATAGTATAACAATAAATGAAAAAATAGTGAAAAATCTCTTCATAAAATTTGATCACAAATGTGTGTGTGTGTTAAGCATAGTTCCAGAATCTTATTATTTCTGAGCTGAGTGGTAGAGTATGGTTAATTTGTATTACCTTCATTTTACTTTTATCTTCCATATAGCTAAAGTAAAGCATGCAATACAATTGTAATTAGATTACAGTTAAAGGACCAAAAATATTTTTAGGGAATAATGAAATAGATTTCAAGCTGAAAACATTATTGCTAGTTGGAGAGATGGTAGAGCAGTGGGAAGAAATACACCCTGAGAATAACAATAATAATTACATTAATAACAGTAATGATAAAGGCTACTATGAATTGAAGGCATACTATGTATGCCATCACTGTTCACAATCTTTTCTTATTTAAGTCTTTAATAACTCTTCCAAGCAAACAAAAGTTTCCTAGAATAAGTCCATTGCTGAGAAGGAAATGGCAACCCACTCCAGTATTCTTGCCTGGAAAATCCCACAGATGGAGGAGCCTGACAGGCTATCTATCATCCATGGTGTCACAAAGAGTCAGACATGACTAAGTGACTTCACTGTCTTTCTTTGCCTATCTTTTCCACCTCCTGGAGGGAACATTCTTGGTTATGTACAGACAGATATGTGGCTAGGTATTACAGAAGTAAGCTTAGCTGTGGCCTTACTCATCTAACGTCAGTATGCTGCTGCTGCTGCTAAGTTGCTTCAGTCATGTCCAACTCTGTGCGATCCCATAGACGGCAGCCAACCAGGCTCTGCCGTCCCTGGGATTCTCCAGACAAGAACACTGGAGTGGGTTGCCATTTCCTTCTCCAATGCATGATAGTGAAAAGTGAAAGGGAAGTCAGTCGTGTCCGACTCTCTGCAACCCCATGGACTGCAGCCTACCAGGCTTCTCCGTCCATGGGATTTTCCAGGCAAAAGTACTGGAGTAGGGTGCCATTGCCTTCTCCGAACACTGATATACACTTCTTTTATTCCTCAACTTTTCGAATTGGTGACCAAGACTCAGCTGAAAATTCAGCTCACTGTTTTGCTTTTGAGGTTAATGTCTTTTTATCAGAAAACGATTAAAAAATTTTTTATACCTGTTATTTAAATAAACCAGCAAGATCTGATGAATAAGCTACTCTCACAGTTGTTGATAAAATGTAGATTTCATGAGAGCAGGCGCTGTTTTGGTTGCCCAGGAGGCACAGCAATGCTAGAGACCTTGGTGGACAACCTCGCCACCATGTGGTATTGAGGAGTATGGCAGCCATTTCTCTCTTTTTTAATGACTTTATTTTATAGTTTTAAACTTTAAGAGCTGTAAGCTTCATGATCCATGGATAGAGCCTCTTCAAATGTTGTTGTGAAAATGAAAACCTAGACCATGGATATCACTGGGACTTGAGCCCAAATCGTCAGACCTTCTTCTAACCTTTCTTGCCACACATCTGCTTTTACTTCAAATTCACTCAGGGACTGGCTGCAAGTCAGTTGCAGGGAACCTTAGCGCCATCTAGTGCAATAACTCAGTTTTACATTCAAGGAAACTCAAGCCTGTTTAGTCATTAAGTCGTGTCTGACTGCAACCCCATGGACTGCAGCACACCAGGCTTCCCTGTCCTTCCCCATCTCCCTGAGTTTGCTCAGATTCATGCCATTGAGTCGATTATGCTATCTAACCATCTCATCCTCTGCTGCCCCCTTCTCTTTTTGCCTTCAATCTTTCCCAGCATCAGGGTCTTTTCCAGTGTGTTGGCTCTTCACATCAGGTGGGCAAAGTATTGGAGTTTCAGCTTCAGCATCCATCCTTCCAATGAATATTCAGGGTTGATTTCTTTTAGGATTGACTGGTTTGATCTCCTTGCAGTCCAAGGAATTCTCAAGAGTCTTCTCTAGCACCACAGTTAGAAAGCATCAGTTCTTTGGCGCTCAACCTTCTTTATGGTCCAACTCTCACATCCATACATGACTACTGGAAAAATCATACCTTTGGCTAGACAGACCTTTGTCAGCAAAGTGATGTCTCTGCTTTTTAATATGCTGTCTAAGTTTGTCATAGCTTTTTTCCTCAAGGAGCAAGTGTCTTAATTTCATGACTGCAGTCACTGTCCCCAGTGATTTTGGAGCCCCAGAAAATAAAATCTGTCACTGCTTCCGCTTTTCCCCCTTCTATTCACCATGAAGTGATGGGGCTGATACCATGATCTCAGTTTTTTTAATGTTGAGTTTCAAGCCAACTTTTTCACTCCTTTTTTACCCTCCTCAAGAGGCTCTTTAGACAAATGACTTGATAAAGGTCCACAGCTAATTCTGTGTCCCTTATTTTCATTTAATCATCAAATATTTACATTTGTGTCTATTATGTGGCAGGCACTGTTCAAGGCACTAGAGATACAATAGTGAACTAAAAATAGACAAAAATTCCTTCATAAATCTCATCTTCTAATAGGCTGCTACTGCTACTGCTAAGTCACTTCAGTTGTGTCCAACTCTGTGCGACCCCAGAGACAGCAGCCCATCAGGTTCCCCCGTCCCTGGGATTCTCCAGGCAAGAACACTGGAGTGGGTTGCCATTTCCTTCTCCAATGCAGGAAAGTGAAAGGGAAGTTGCTCAGTTGTGTCCAACTCTTAGGGACCCCATGGACTGCAGCCTACCAGGCTCCTCCATCCATGGGATTTTCCAGGCAAGAGTACTGGACTGGGTTGCCCTTGCCTTCTCTACTTCTAGTAGGAGAGAGAGACAAATAAGATAAACAAGTAAAATACATGATATAATATTATAGAAGGATCAGTGTTAGAAACGGGGAAAGTCAGGGGAAGGAGAGAGAGGGAAATAAAAATGTTAGAAGAGATTATATTTCAGAGTGGCCAGAGAAGGCCTCTTTGACAAGGTTGACTTTTGAAATAAAGGTCTGAAGAAATTAAGGAAGCCAGCCATACAGATTTGGAGAAAGAGCATCTAGGCAAAGAAAACAGCAGTGCCAAGACCCCGATGCAAGAATGTGCCTGTATATTGAAGGAAAGATCAAGGAGACTGGCCTACTGGGCAAGAGAATTCCAAGGTAACAAGAGGCAGGAGCAGTAATGGGGGGCAGGTCATGTGGCACTTCCCAGTCAAAGCAGGACTTTGAATTTACTTTTGTGAGCAAAGAACCAAAAGTGTTCCTCATCACCCAGTTCTATGAGGGTGAAGTCCCAACTCCTGGCAGTCACACACACACTCAGTGCATCATGAGAGGAATTAAACAGGATGAGGCACTTGTGCTTTCGATAAATGGACCACTGGATAGCAGACACATGTCTCAGGAAAAACTTCACTGCGCCTGGATGCTTCCATTGTCCATAACCAGAAAAGCACTAAAATCATTAACTTGAGATATCTGCTCTTGGTGAGCAGCAACCATCTTTTACCAAGATGGTTGCTTGACTGCATGTATTCCCTAGCCCCTCAAAAGTGTATATAAACGGATCCCTCCCCTACTTTGGAGCTGTTCCTCAGACTGCCTCCTGGGCTATAGTCCTCAGTAAGTCCCTGAATAAAACTTAAACTCTTATGTTGTGTGTTTTTCTTTAAGTCAACACTTTAAATGAGATGGGAGCCATTGAAGAGTGTTGAGCAGACGAGATGCGTCATCTGACTTAACAGTGACGCTCAGGCTTCTAGGTTCACAATGGGCTGCAGAAACAAGGGCAGGGACGTGAGATGTGAAGGCTCTTCAATAATTCTGGCACCAGATAACAGCTGATTAGGCAAGGGAGGTGATAAGGGGTATGGTGAAAGGTGGTCAGAATTGTAAAATATATTTTGAGAGTAGAGCAGCTAGCTTTGCTGGTGGGTTGGAAGAGGTGGGAAGGAAAGAGGGTTTGGGGCCTGAGCAGCTGAAAGTGTAACGTTGCCATTAGTGGAGAACAGAGAGCATCTCACAGGCTCTCTTTTAGACATGCTGAGTGTGAGATCACTGTCCCACCCCCAAACGGAGATGTCAGGAGGGCAGCTGATTATGTAGATAGGTCTGGAGTTCAGCCCAGAACTGTTAAGTAGTAACAGTCCAGTCCAGAGAACACAAACTCCATAAAGTGACTAAGGGCACCATAATGATCAGAAAACATTGAAGCCCAAATGGTAAAGTACCTCCCATTTTAGCATTCAGATTTCTACCCAGAAAAAAGAATTGTTTTTTTCATTGAATGAAAAGTTCTTTTAATTCTATAGTGCTTTATAATTTCCAAAAGTTTCATACACATGATTTCATACATCCCCCATAATAACCCTTCATTTCCCCTACTCCTAGACTGCCCCTCCCACCCACACTGGTAACCACGCATTTGTTTTGTATATTTGTGAGTCTACTTCTTTTTTGTTTTATTCACTAGAGACTCCATGGACTGTAGCCTGGCAGGCTCCTCTGTCCATGGGATTCTCCAGGCAAGAATACTGGAGTGGGCTGTCATTTCCTCCTCCAGGGGATCTTCCCAGCCCAGGGATCGAACCAGCGTCTCCATATGTCCTGCACTGCAGGCAGATTCTTTACTGCTGAGCCACTGGGGAAGAGCCATGGCATTTTTTAGGTTCCACATATAAGTGATATTATACAGTATGTGTCTTTCTCTGACTTATCCAAAGAAACTTTTTAAGAAATGTCTCTGCATTGCAGTGTTGAAGGCTGTTCACAGATGTTACATGAGTTTCATGACACTGGTTGGTTAGATCTTTAAGATGACATCTGTGTGTTCTCTGGGTTACAGGGTGGAGCCCCACATGAGTTTCATGACACTGGTTGGTTAGATCTTTAAGATGACATCTGTGTGTTCTCTGGGTTACAGGGTGGAGCCCCACACGGAGCCAGTGGGAGCCCCAGCGGGCCACCTGTCAGACCAGTGGAACATCAGGGAAATGATCTTGGGCTTCCTGTGGGACTAAAAGTGGATCAATCCCGATCTAAAGACTTCCCTTCTTGCCTCTGTGGTTGGTGTGGATGCCCAGATCAGGTGCAGTTGTTTGCAGCAGTGTGCTCTGTCTCCTTTTTAATTTTATTACCTCCCCTTAACTGTCCCCTTGACTTTGCCCCCACTCTAAGCTCCCATAATTTTATACATGTTGAAATTGATTTTTTTTTCTTTTGCATCTTGTCATCTCTTGAGGACAAAGTACCTGTGTTTGAAGCCTAGTTTCACTGTGACTCACTATGTGTTTTAGGACAAGTGACTTAACCTCTCTGCTAAACCTCCGTTTCTTCAACTGCACAATAGGGGTTTTAAAAAAATCATATCTACCCCTTCCAGTGCTTTTCTATAGCTTTATTGTGGTATACCTGATGTACAAAGAACTGGACATATTATTCTGGGTACAATTTGATACGTTTGGACATATGCAAACACTGATGATCTGAAGTGGTTTTGAGGATTAAGTGAGGTATTCCCAGGTGACCCTAGTGGTGCCAGCCAGTGCAGGTAGGCATAAGAAATGCGGGTTCCTTCCCTGGGTCAGGAAGATCCTCTGGAGGAGGGCATGGCAACCCACTCCAGTATTCTTGCCTGAATAATCTCATGGACAGAGGAGCCTGGAGGGCTCCAGTTCATAGGATTGCAAAGAGTTGGACATGACTGAGTATGCATTCACAACGTAATATATGGGCAGCTCTGAGTGCCTAGCAGCCTAGCGAGCCCTCAATAAAGGCAGATGGGATTATATTACCTCTTTGGGCACTCAAAAAAATTCTATAAAGCAGCTATTCTTTTAAAGCAACTTTGCTAATAAGGAAACTGAGGTTCAGGGTAGCCATTCAATGTGATGAGGCAGTAATAAATCACAGAAGCCCTAGACCCAGTCACAGGTAACAACCTTCGATCCTCAAGTTTTTCTCTCTTGAATCCATTTCCTCCAGAAGGTTGGGTTTGTGTTAACTTTCTCAGCAGGTCTTCTGGAGTCCGCTGGCTTTGTTTGTGAAAAGACATGCTGGGATGGGAGAAGAACAGCAAAAAGAACTTTTCTCAGGCACATTACAGTGTATCAGGCCTATGCTAAGCACTTCTCAAGCTTTCCCCATTTCATCTTCACCAAAAACCTTCACACTGAGTACTGTTTAATAACCCCTTTGTATATAAACTGGGGCCCAGAGCTGTTAAAGTACAGGAGTGGTGTTGTTACCAAAAGACATGTGGTAGGTCTGGCTGCTCACTGCCCGAAAGCCAATAAACAAGCCAGATTGGTGGAAAGGAAGGTTAGCTTTATTTCAGAGGCTGTCAACTGGGCCAGGAGGAGGGCAGACATCTGTCCAAATGCCAATTCTCCCCATCCCTACCAGTGGCGCAAGAGCTTTTATACACAGAATGAGGGCGAGAGGGCTGCATGCAGAAACAGCAGTCATCTCTGATAGTCATCTTGAAATTGGTCATCAGTGGTCTGACCAGCATCATCTTGATTGTTTTAGATACAGTTACTCATCAGTTCCAGGGGCCATTTATTTCCATTTCTTTGAGGCCAGTTCTCAAAATTGTAGCAGCTCATGTCGTGAGTACAGTCTGGTCATCATGTAGTTAACTTCTTCCACCTAGAGTTTCAGTATCTATCAGACAGCTCACAGGATATGGCTCAGAATATCATTTAGAGCCCTTGAGAAAGAACTAAAGTCCTTGACTATGCTTAATAACTACATTTTTATTATTTGGTCTCCTTTGACTGTTTTCCTTTGTTTTCACATTTCTTACTTCTCTGATTAAGTTTATTCTTTGTCTAAAGTTTTCCACGGACAAAAGGCAGACCATGGTGGGGGGTTGGGCAAGGACCAGGAGGTCCTGCTCTGTTTCAATGTGAGTTGGAACAAAATCTCAGACTCATCCCAGTTTATGCACAGGAAGGCTTTCAGCTGAGCAAGTTGTCTTGGGCAAAATTCATCACACTGTAGAGGTTCCCTTTGGGAATTCCATTCAGTTTGGAGGAGGCAGATTGTCCCTTTATGATAACCTGTCCCAGGCCCTACTGTGGCTGCCGAACAGCGACCCCGCCCGCCCTGCAAACTCAGAGGCTGTGCCAGCTCTCAGCCCTGCCAGCCTGGGGCCAGGCTGAACCACTTGGTATGCATGTAGCCTCCAGCCCAGAGAATCCCTGGTCCAGAGAATCACTCCAGGCGCAGAGGATGGGCTGAGGATTTCTGTTTGCACCCGAGGAGAGCACAGAGGGTGTCTGAGGTCTGGACTCAGTCGCACAACCGTTTCCGCCCCTGACCAGGAGCTTGCAGGCTCCGTCCACCCTCTCGTGTCAGGGCTGGCAGTCTGTGTTTATTCCTCACCTCTTGGCGTTTAGATTCCCTTCCTCCACTTCTGAAGCTCCTAACACATCATAAGTGGAATTTACTATGGTTAAATGGGACAACTTTATTCACTCAGACCTGAAGTTAGATGTGGGAGAACAGAAACCTCTGGGGGCTTTGCGTGAGCTGGGGGGGTTTTGGGGGGTTTGTTTTCAAATATTTATTTGGCTGCACCTGGTCTTACTTGGGCAAGTGGAAACTTTAGTTGCAGCACATGGGATCTAGGGCCCTGACCAGGGATCAAACTTGGGTCCCCTGCTTTGGGAAACGGAGTCTTAGCCACTGGACCATCATGGAAGTCGCTGAGCTTAGGTTTTGATGTAAGCAATCTGGTGTCCTTCCTTCCTCTCCCTCTTGCCTTCCTTTCTTCCTACCTTCTTCCTGCCTCTCCTTCCTTCTGTTTAAAGAGAAGGGCAGAATCACAGCATGCAGTTTGAGCAAGCTCCAGGGATCTCCCTATCCCGCCCAAGGTCACCTGCTTCTGGGTGAGCTGGGTTTGGAATATTTTGCACCCTTGAGTTGTCTTTGGTGTTGGGCGTGGCTGGCTGTGACTGTTCGGCCCCCTAAGTTCAGCCACTGGTTGTAAATATATGCCCTAGTGCCTATTAATAATGCACAGGCAGCACACTTGTCCCCTGTCACTCCAGCTACTCCAACAGAGATCCCTTCTCTGCCCCACCGTCCTCCCACAGCCCCACGTGTGCAGGCCGAGCCATCTGTGCAGCTCGTGAGCTACAGCTGGGTCTGCAGATGCTATCTGCCCCCTCCCTCACGTGCCTCGCCTTCTGCCCCGTGTTATTCCGTTCTGAGGCTGTGGCACCAGGTCACTAAGAAAGGTAGGTGAGAAGGACAGGAAAGAGGAAAAGAAAATAATAGCAAGTGATTCTGATAAACCCTCCAGCCCTTAACTTTCTTTACCAGGACTCCTCCCAGTCATTCGCGATGAAAATAATGGTCCTGGTTCTCAGAGCTTCTAAGACCAGTGGTTTGGTTAAGGAGCCTTTCCACTGGGTAGGCTTGCTTCAGCTTCCCAGGTGGCACACTAGTGGTAAAGAACCTGCCTGGCCATGCAGGAGATGTAAGAGACGGGTTCGATCCTTGGATCGGGAAGATCCCCTGGAAGAGGAAATGGCAAGCCACTCCAGTGTTCTTGCCTGGAGAATCCCCACGGACAGAGGACCCTGGCGGGCTACAGCCCATGGGGTCACAGCGAGTCAGACACAACTGAGCAGCTTAGCACAGTACAGGCTTGCTTCACTGAAGCCGCTAACAGCCCTGGAAGTTTGTTCTCTTGTTGCTCAAGCCTTCAGCCCTCTTATTTGGTTTGCTTCTTGCCTGACTCAGTTTCTTTCCTGTTTTATAACCTGCTGCCAAGGAAGGCGGAGAAGGCAATGGAACCCCACTCCAGTGCTCTTACCTGGAAAATCTCATGAACGGAGGAGCCTGGTAGGCTGCAGTCCATGGAGTCGTGAAGAGTCAGACACGACTGAGTGAGCTGACTTTCACTTTTCACTTTCCTGCATTGGAGAAGGAAATGGCAACCCACTCCAGTGTTCTTGCCTGGAGAATCCCAGGGACGGCAGAGCCTGGTTGGCTGCAGTCTATGGGCTGCACAGAGTCAGACACGACTGAAGTGACTTAGCAGAAGCAGCAGCAGCTAAGGAAGGACTTGAAGTTTGAAGTGTGAATAAATAATACCTCAAATATTACCTGAAATGAGGATTTGAAACTTAAAATGGACACAAGAAGAAAAGCATTTTGATAGAGAACAAGAGTTCTGGGAGAGTCGGTTCTGGTTCTATATGCCTGGTGACCAACAGGGGTGACTCTCACCTATATTCAGCTCATCAATAAAATGGGGACACCGATCCATTCCTACCTTGGAGCAGAGGATGGCACCAGATTGTCCTCAAGATCTCTTTTAGCTCTGAAGAAACGGAGTTGAACAGAGGAATGAATGCCACCAGCAAGCTGGAGAAAAGGTATCTTTTCAAAGAGTCTTCTGGTTGGGACCTCTGAAATCAGATAGTCAGGTGTGACCTAAACAGCATAAATACTGTGGCACTGATGGTAATGATGTCACCCACAGGCCCTTTTGTAATTCCAACGCCTCAATATCATCCTCCGCCACTTCCTTTGAGCGTAGCTTCCTCTGCTGAGTGAATAGCTACCTGTCCTTGAAGACTGAGCTCCAAAGTTCCACCCTCTGCGAACCCTCTCCTGACTATCCTAAAGACACACAGAGGCCTCTCTGGGTCACACAGGACTGACCCCCACTTAAGAGTCCTCGTCACTTTGCATTGCCATCGGCTCCCCTCCTGCGCCTTGACTGTCAGCTCTCTGAAGAAAGAGACTTGGCCTTCTCCATCTTTGCCTGGCACAATCCCTGTTTGTCCTACTTTGAACACAGAGAGATAATATAGTGCTATCTCTACTGCCATGAAGGGCTCTCCCCCTGCATTTTCTCACTTTGCCCTCCCAGAGCCCTGGGAGGATGGACACAGAATGGTAATGTGACTTGCCCAGGTCATTTGATAAATCGCAGAACTGGAAGATTTCACCCAGTTTGGGGACCATCAACTCCGCCTCAGAGGTATCCTTGAAAGCCTTTTGTCATGTAGGATAAAGCTTCTATCAAAGGTAGTGTTCACCTCAGTCCCTTGCTCTCCTCTCTCCTATCAAGTTCAAATCTCAGGCCCACTAAGGCAGCTGAAAGTTCTAATAACCCGCCTTCTTTTCATGTTTGTCTACCTTCTCTGGCAAAGACCTTACTTGAAGAACAGAAATTGTTCTCCCAGAGGCCATCAGACCTCAGGCCTCCAATGATAGAGCCTGGGCCCTCCACCCTAAGGTATGATCTTTCTGAGTTGCTGGAGACCCCCTCTCTCAGATGTTAACATAGTGTAAACCACGCTATAATGGAGGGCTCTTGAGGGCTTATCCGAATTTCTAAGAATCACTCACTGGGTTTCCCTCATGGCTTAACTGGTAAAGAATCTACTTGCAATGTGGGAGACCTGGGTTTGATCCCTGGGTTGGGAAGATCTCCTAGAGAAAGGAAAGGTTACTCACGCCAGTGTTATGGCCTGGAGAATTCTATGGACTGTATAGTCCATGGGATCGCAAAGAGTCGGACACAGCAAAGCAAATTTGACTTTCATTTATCCACTGGGTAGAGAGGAATATTCGACATTCATCATCACAATTCATCAGGTTGTCTACCTTCTAGCTGTGTTTCCTATAGCAAGACATTCAGTGCTGTGGACCTCAGTCTTCTCATCTGTGAAAACAGGAATTCAACTTAATCAATATAAATTAGACACCACCACATACAGAGCCCAGAGCTAAGTAGTGAAATAAGGGAGATATGGAAGAAAGCTCTTAATACCTAATTTGCTAACCTCATGCAGTTGGGCCAAGAATCAAATGAAGTCATGAAAATCAAGTATTTTTTTTTTTTTTTTTAGACTTTTAAAACATTTTTGATTGGAATATACTTGATTTGGGCTTCCCAGGTGGCACTAGTGGTAAAGAACCCTCTTGCCAGTGCAGGAGACATAGGAAACTCAAGTTTCATCCCTGGGTCAGGAAGATCCCCTGGAGGAAGGCATGGCAACCCACTCCAGTATTCCTGCTTAGAGAATCCCATGGACAGAGGAGCCTGGTGGTGTCCATAGGGTCACAAAGAGTCGGACACGACTGAAGTAACTTAGCACACATGCACGCGTATTTCGTTTACAAGATTGTGTTAGTTTCAGGTATACTCAAATAGTCTTGAAGCCCTGTTATTTGGCTTCTATAGGAGACACCAATTGTGTTGTCTACTCAGATCGTCCCTTTTCCAAGAACTACTCTTATACTCAAATCCACATCGTAATTGTGACCCCTCTCCAAGTGCCATTTTGGCCCTTTTGGTTGATTGAGCAAGAGGCAGATCCCTGGCCCAAACTGGGTCACACAGGGCCCCTGCTGTGGGTTTGGAATGGGGACGAAGGCAGCTCAGGCTCAGTCACCCTGGGGGTCTCGACTAGAAGAGATGCAAATCCTGGAGGCACAGACAGCTGTTTTCTGGCAAGGTGGACTGAAAATTAAAGAATGCCAAACTGCCATATTTGAATGGAAAAAAATGAAGCAGATTCAGAAAGGAGGCAAGGCAAGAGGCAGAGGTTCCTTGGCATCCAGGTCTTGGTTCAATTCTGTCCCTGGCTGCCAGAAATAGTGTCCTAGCAAGGACCATCGGGGGTTAAGGACCGTTCTGATGGCTATCAGTGACTTGCCACTAAAAGATTTGTCATTAAGCAGTTTCTAAACAAATTCAACACAGGCTAATTTAAGACAGAAATACTTCACTAGTCCATGTGAAAGTTCATTCATTCATTCATTTAGTCAATGAATATTATTGAATGCAACTATTTACAAGGCTCATAAACCAAGAAAAGTTGACCGCACCGGCTATGATTTAAACCAGCCACTAGGTGTCAGCCTTCAGGCCTGCCAGCTCTCGGCGATCCTGAAATTCCCCAGTTGTGCCCTTGGGAGCTCTTGAGTGGCTGAAGAGCTGCTGCCACTTGCATTGATTCCTGAGACGCTCCGTGGCCTTGGACACTGTGACATGTGTCTGCCCATCACCCCTCTTCTTCTGGTAGCAGCCACTAAACCCCCCATTCTTATCCCCCACCAATACACACACCTTTGGGAGCTGCCCTACCCAAATCCATGCTCTTCTGATGAAGCTGTTCATCCTCTGGTTATGGGGTGAACACAGGACCTTAGTGGGCAATCAGAATCTCTTCCTGGGGAATAAGAATTTTGAGTTAAGATAAATACCCAGAGTCATCTCACAGCAGCACCCCATAAAACAGATCCCCAAGGGCCCTGCTGCAACCCAGGTAGCCTGCTCCCTGGAATCAGTTTTTCCTTTAAAGCTACAGCCACTCCAATATCCATCATTCAAAAAATAAATATCTTCTGAACTGAGCTAGACAATCAGTCACTTGTAATCTAAGAGTCCTGACCCATCTCCTTTGCAGATCAAAGCTCATGGATAAGTGAAGGAAAGAGAAGGAAAGTAGAAGGAAGAAGGAAGTTACCTCAGGCCCCTTACCCCAGCTTACAGCCCCAGTCTCGATCCTATTTTTAATACCCTTTAATGAACCTATATTTATCATGAGTTTTTTTTTTTTTTTTTTTTATGAAAATCTACACAAGTCATTCGGCTGAAGGCTGGAGCTTATTTCAGGAAAACAAGTCTGTCTTTTCCCCAGTGCTCCTGTTAGTTCCTCCTGCACCTGTTCTGCCTTCTGTTAAGCTACCTACTGCTCGTTCCTAGAGCAAAAAGAACTGGGACCCAGATTCCAAAGTAGGGTGTCAGTGATGCTTAGAGAAACAGGCACGTGATTTTTATCATAAATTGTCTTGCTATAATCTTTACAGTCAACACAGACCCCTTATGAAAATGCGTTTCTTATCTTACAAAGGTTTCCTTCCAAAGTAAGACTCATAGAATCTGCCCAAATAAACCATTAATCCCACCCCCTCATTTTACAAATGAGGAGACTAAGGTGTAGAATGGTTGGCACACTCAGTAGCACAGGGCTAACCAACAGCAGATCCAGGACCAGAACGCAGGTCTTTTTACCACTAGGTCAGAGTTCTTTCCACTATTTCATGCCTCTTCCCACACTACAACTCACTTTCTTTAAAGATAAGAATTTCCTTAACCTGTATATACATAAATGTTCCATCAGGCAGTAAATATGTGACAAAGAAACTGGATACAGAAACCCTAAAATACTCGCTTCCACTACTATTCAAGATCTATGCATTATGTAAATTGTCACTAAGGATATAGAATATCCAAGTCGCACAATTTAATCCACGTTCAACTCTTAACTAAACATAATGTAAACCAAGTTACCTGGTACTCAGCTGTTTATTGTTTACTCCCCAAAGTGACTGGTGGGCTTCCCTGATAGCGCAGTTGATAAAGAATCCTCCTGTAATGCAGGAGACTGAAGTTTGATTCCTGGGTCGGGAAGATCTGCTGGAGAAGGGATACGCTACCCATTCCAGTATTCTGGGGCTTCCCTGGTGGCTCAGCTGGTAAAGAATCTGCCTACAATGTGGCAAACCTGGATTTGATCCCTGGGTTAGGAAGATCCCCTTGAGAAGGGAAAGGCTACCAACTCCAGTATTCTGGCCTGGAGAATTCCATGGACTGTATAGTCCATGGGGTCGCAAAGAGTCAGTCACAACTGAGCAACTTTCACTTTCAAAGTGACTGGTAGAATTAGAACCGATGAAAGAAAAATGACATGGAATTTGATTTGGGCAAGATGTGTTTAAGAAGACGCTCATAGGTAGTGAGTTCTCCATCAGAAGAGATCAAGCAGAAGTCAGTCAAGCAACCATTTGGCAAGGATGTCAGAGACCAGTGGTTCTCCAAGTCTTTCATAAGCCCCAGAATCATCCTGAGAGCTTGTTAAAATGGGGATGGCTGGGACCCACCCAAGAGTTTCTGATTCAGGGAGTCTGGGATGGGGTGTGACCAGTTTCTGACCAATGTCCAGGTCATGTGATACGGCTGGTCCCAGACCACACTGTGATGGAGGGAATTCAAAAGTAATGGGATGAGCCACTTCATTTCAGCTAAAGTATACAAAGCAAGGACACATTTCTGTTCAGTGTCTTATTAGGTAGCTTGAATTCAGTGTGAAACTGGGCTTCTTTCCTGCCTGGGGTTACCTTTGGTGATAGTCCTAAATTCTGTTGGGACAAAGAGAGCCTCCTGGAGGCTGATGCACATCTGAAGTTGCTGGTAGTGTAGGATGAGCTGCCAGAGACAGAAGCTCACACTCAGAGCCATCCCTCTGGAAGCAGCTCCGTGGGCACTGAAACACACTGTTGATGGTCACGACTGAGCAGTCCTCACGCATTCCAAGTGCCTCCTAAAGGGAGAGCTGGAGAATCTGCCATGGCTGCCATAGGACCACAGTGGAAAAAAAAAACAACACATTTGCCCAGCCCTATGAGATCCTTGCCTACACCTATAAAAGCATACAGCTGACATTAATTGATCTTTCACTGCACGTCAAGTATTGTTCTAATCAAGTTACATGTAGCGCTTGTTAAAATTTCATTTATTTATTTATGGCTGCTGTAGGTCTTCGTTGCTGTGAATGCACTTTCTCTAGTTGACCCGAGGGCAGCTCCTCTCTAGATGTTGTTCGAGGCTTCTCATTGTGATGGCTTCTCCTGTTGCAGAGCATGGGCTTTAGACATGTGGGCTTCAGTAGATATGGCACACAGGTTCAGCAGTTGTAGCTCACTGACTCTGGAGCGTGGGCTCACAAGCTGTGGTTCACAGGCTAAGTTGCCCCACAGCATGTAGGATCTTCCAGGATCAGAGATCAAACCTGTGTCCCTGGGATTGGCAGGTGGATTCATCACTGGTCCACCAGGAAAGTCCACACAAAGCTCTTAATTAATCCTTGTAACAACACTATAAGGTAATAAGGGATAAAATTGGGGTTTGTACCCAGATACTTCAGCTCTACACCTCACACATAAATAAAATTGTTGTCAGTGTAAGGAATAAAGAAAGAGGTTGCCCCTCCTCATACTGTTATGCAAGGCCAGAGTTTTGGCCCCTGGCTGTGTTAATGGTCTTCTCTCACATCTAAAGGTCTGGGCTCCTTAAGTGCATGCACGTACCCAGTTATCGATTTCAAAACTCACTCAAAGTTGCTAGGTGACTAGGTCAGGCAGAGTTTCCAGGCTTAGACACGTTCTACCTACAACAACCTTTCTAATCTGACAATCTCAGTACTGGTATTGAGGCCAAATAGTCCTTCCAGCGCCCACCCCCACCCTTGCTATTGATATAGCCTGCCATTGGGGGAATCTTTGTGTCCCTTCCTGACTGCTGACCCCAGCTGGGACCACCTCAGGCACTAGAAGTGTCAAGTAACATTAAACCCTAAAGAAGTGTAGTCTGAGTCCTAAATCCCTTTCATTCAAGTAGACTCCTCGTCCCATCAAACATATTTCTCCAATCTTTTTCCAACATCAACCACCCAGGGCATCAGACCAAGCCCTCACTGCAAAGCTTGCCATATTTGCTTCCTTCTCCAGGACAATGGGCCACCACCAGCTCTATCTTTGGGTAACCAAAGGGTCAAGTTAGACAATTCTAGCAAAACAGGATTTGCCCTAGGTCCTTTGTGATACCCATCCTAGATGCGAGCTTCAGCAGGTGCCTCTTTTAAAGGGCAGCTCCTCTCTCAAATGAGATAATTATATTTTTAACATTCCTTGAGTCCTTGTACTGGAGAAAAGGAACTTATCCCAGTTGAAGCATCGACAGTTTAATAGTGTCATCATTCAAGGTGTATCGAGCACCTATTGCACATAGGCACTGTGCTAGGAGCAAAAGATAAAAGTAGGATAGAGGCTTCCCTAAAGGAAAAGAATAAAAGCTGTAAAAGCCTGCAACATCTCCAGGTCTCCTGCCCCAAAGATGACAGGAAGGGCCTGGGGCAGGGAGAAGGAAGGGAATGATAGTAAACCATCAGTAGTCTGAAGACCGTCTGCTAGGAAACCCAGAACAGACTGACATTAAGTCTATTTAAGGGCAGCCTCAACAAAGAAATCTTATTAGCCCAAGCCATCAAAATAGACCCACTTTCTAAATATGTAGCTAAACTTTTCACTCCCCCACAACTACAAATAGAAACATCTCACAAGAATAACTTTTCACAACACACCCTCTGAAATACATGATGCTGTTGCCATTTAAACAGCAGAATAACTGAAGTGCAGATGGTAAGCGGTTCGCCTGCTATTGTGATGCAAGGCAGTGAAAACACTAGAAACTGGCTCTGAGGAGCTTTCTGGGAACTGCCTTAGATTTCACAAAGGGCCCTTAGGTAAACAGTATCCCTGCATAACAAGCCACCCCCAAACTGATCCGCTTACAACAACAACCATCTGTTTGCTCACGATTCTGCATTGGCAATGGACTTAACCTGGGCAGCTCTTCCGGTCTTGCCTGGGATCTCTCATGAGTTTGCAGTCATCTGATGGGTTGACTAAAGCAGGATGATCTGAGATGACCTCACTGACCAGACTAGGGTCTTAATGCTACCTGCTCCCCTCAGGGTGATGTCATTCAGTTATCTAATGCAGTCATACCTAGCTGCAGGAGCATGCCAAGAGGGCCACAGAACAGTTGCAAGATTTCTTAGGCCCAGCTTCTGGAATGTGTGCCCTCATCACTTTTGCCACCTCCCGTTGGTCAGCAAACAACTCACAAGGCTAACCCAAGGAGTGGGGAAACAGACTCCACCTCCTGATGAAGGAAGCGGGGAAGTATTGTGGCCATGCTTTTTACAATGAGGGATAGCTAGGCTTCATTGTTACCAGTCCCCCCACCCTGGCAATTATTGTCTCTGCAGGGACCCAACCAGCATCCACCTGCTCCTGCTCCCTATGCGGATGGTTGGAAGAAGCATCTTCTACATTGGAGATTGAGAACTTGGCACTTAGCTTTAGCCCCTGGATAATGCCTAAATTCCTGGGATATCACCACATATACGTGCTGAAATGATAAATGAAGTTGCAGACCAGCAAATCATTGAGTAGACACATTAGTGGAAATTGCTGCCTGTGTCAAGGCACAGGTACACAGGGCAGATTTGTGCATTCATGGGAATCACATCATCACATGATTTTTCAGGTGACAGCCTGATATCTCCAGACATGACACATCATTTGTTCAAAGACAAGTGAATATACAGCAAACTAATTTTCTTCAGATTTCAAAATACATTTGAGAAGAAAATAGTGTGGTAGACTTGATCATCATTTTTCTTTATAATCAGGCCTCTCAATATTTGGTAGAACGCAAGAAAATCCTTGCTCAGGCAAGGAGATCAAGGAGTGAGGAAAGAGCCAGAACTGACTCTGTAGAGGTTTACCTAAAAGAGATCAACCTTGCTACAAATGGATTAAACTTGTCTGAGTGAGGGCTAATTAGATGCAAAATTTTTGCAGATTCACTGAGGCATAATTGACACAAGAAGCTGTGCGTATTCAAAGTGGACAGCATAGTGATTAAACCGTTGCCGGCAAAAGCCTTGACACAATCAAGATAATTAACATATTCACCAAACCCATATATTTTCTTGTGCTACTTAATAATCCCTTCCTTCTGTTCCTCTCCCCTTTCTCCATCCTCAGGCCATCACTAACCTGCTTTCTGTTGCTATTGATGACTTTGCATTTCTAAATGCAAATGGGATCATCTAGTATATACTTCTTTTTTGTCTGGCTTCTTTCAATCCGCATGATCACATTGAATTGTATCTACAGTGTGGAGCACATAAATAATTTACTTCTTTTAATGGATGACTAGTAAGCCCTTATATGGCAGCATCATAATTAGTTTGTTTGTTGCCCTGTTGATGGACATTTCAATTTGCTATGTGCTGAAGTGGGCTTCCGAGATGGCACTAGTGGTAAAGAACCCGCCTGCCAATGCAGGAGACATTAGAGACACGGGTTCCACCCCTGGGTCTGGAAGATCCCCTGGAGGAGGGCATGGCAACCCACTCCAGTATTATTGCCTGGAGAATCCCATGGACAGGGGAGCCTGGCGGGCTACAGTCCACAGGGTCATAAAGAATCTGACATAATTGAAACGACTTAGCACGCACGCCTGTACTGAAGTTATGTCCCAACAAAGTTGAAGCCCTAACCCCAAGATGACCGTATTTGGAAATAGGGTCTTTGCTATGCTAAGTCACTTCGGTCATGTCTGACTCTGTGCGACCCCATAGACAGCAGCCCACCAGGCTCCCCCGTCCCTGGGATTCTCCAGGCAAGAACACTGGAGTGGGTTGCCATTTCCTTCTCCAATACAATAGTGTCTTTAGGAGGTAGTTAATGTGAGGTAAGTCTTAAGGGGGGGCCCTGATGGAATACAATTAGTGTTCTTAGAAGAAGATACACCAAAGCCCTCTCTCTCCCCGTCTCTTTTTCCTTCTGTTTCTCTCTCTCTCCCCAAGCATAATCAGATGAAAGGACCAAGCGGCCGTCTGCAAACAAGGAAGGGAGCCCTCACCGGAATCAGAATCTCGATCAGGGACTTTTTAGCCTCGGAACTGTGAGAAAATGAAGTGCTGCTGTTTCTGTTGTGTTGTCTACAATCCGTGGTATTTTATTCCAGCATACTGAGTAGACCAATACAGATTGTTCACAATGTAGGGCTATTCCAAATGAAGCTCCTGTGAACACTTGTATCCAAGTCTTTGTGCGGACATATGCTTTCACTTCTCTTGGATAACTAAAGTGAAATGGCCGGGTCACATGGTCCATGAATACTTGCCATTTTAAAAAGCTGTCCACATGTTTTCCAAAGTGGCTATACCATTTTGCATCTCACCAACAGTGTATGGAATTTCTAGCTGCTTTACATTTTACCAATACATACTATGCTCAATCATTTTAATTAAAAAATTTAATTTTAAAACAATTTAATTTTTGACAGAAAATTATTTATTATTCACCATTCTAGTGAATGTATGGGCTTTCCTGGTAGCTCAACTGATAAAGAATCTGCCTGTAATGCAGGAGACCCTGTTTGATTCCTGTGTCAGGAAGATTCTCTGGAGAAGGGATAGGCTCCCCACTCCAGTATCCTTGGGTTTCCCTTGTGGCTCAGTTGGCAGTTGGTAAAGAATCTGTCTGCAATTAGGGAGACCTGGGTTTGATCCCTGTGTTGAGAAGATTCCCTGGAGGAGGGCACGGCAACCCACTCCAGTATTCTTGCCTGGAGAATCCCATGGACAGAGGAGCCTGGCTGGCTACAGTCCATGGGTCGCAAAGAGTTGGACACGACTGAAGCGACCTAGTACAGCATAGTGAATGTATGGTGATATCTCGTTGTGGGTTTAATTTGCATCTCCACAGTGGCTAAAGATCTTAGTTTTCTGAATGTTGAGATTTAAGCCAATTTTTTCACTCTCCTCTTTCAGAAAACTAAGATCATGGCATCCAGTCCCATCAGATCAGATCAGATCAGATCAGTCGCTCAGTCGTGTCCTACTCTTTGCGACCCCATGAACTGCAGCATGCCAGGCCTCCCTGGCCATCACCAACTCCCGGAGGTCGCTCAGACTCACACCCATCGAGTCAGTGATGCCATCCAGCCATCTCATCCTCTGTCGTCCCCTTCTCCTCCTGCCCCCAATCCCTCCCAGCATCAGAATCTTCTCCAATGAGTCAACTCTTCGCATGAGGTGGCCAAAATACTGGAGTTTCAGCTTTAGCATCATTCCTTCCAAAGAAATCCCAGGGCTGATCTCCTTCAGAATGCACTGGTTGGATCTCCTTGCAGTCCAAGGGACTCTCAAGAATCTTCTCCAACACCACAGCTCAAAAGCATCAATTCTTTGGCGCTCAGCCTTCTTCACGGTCCAACTCTCACATCCATACATGACCACAGGAAAGACCATAGTCTTGACTAGACGAAACTTTGTTGGCAAAGTAATGTCTCTGCTTTTGAATATGCTATCTAGGTTGGTCATAACTTTCCTTCCAAGGAGTAAGCATCTTTTAATTTCATGGCTGCAGTCACCATCTGTAGTGATTTTGGAGCCCAGAAAAATAAAGTCTGACACTGTTTCCACTGTTTCCCCATCTATTTCCCATGTAGTGATGGGACCAGATGCCATGATCTTAGTTTTCTGAATGTTGAGCTTTAAGCCAACTTTTTCACTCTCCACTTTCACTTTCATCAAGAGGCTTTTGAGTTCCTCTTCACTTTCTGCCATAAGGGTGGTGTCATCTGCATATCTGAGGTTATTGATATTTCTCCCAGCAATCTTTATTCCAACTTGTGTTTCTTCCAGTCCAGCGTTTCTCATAATGTACTCTGCATAGAAGTTAAATAAACATGGTGACAATATACAGCCTTGACGTACTCCTTTTCCTATTTGGAACCAGTCTGTTGTTCCATGTCCAGTTCTAACTGTTGCTTCCTGACCTGCATACAAATTTCTCAAGAGGCAGATCAGGTGGTCTGGTATTCCCATCTCTTTCAGAATTTCCCATAGTCCCATCACTTCATGGCAAATAGATGGAGAAACAGTGTAAACAGAGACTTTATTTTGGGGGCTCCAAAATCATTGCAGGTGGTGATTGCAGCCATGAAATTAAAAGACACTTACTCCTTGGAAGGAAAGTTATGACCAACCTAGACACCATGTTAAAAAGCAGAGACATTATTTTGTCAACAAAGGTCCATCTAGTCAAGGCTATGGTTTTTCCAGTAGTCATGTATGGATGTGAGAGTTGGACTATAGAGAAACCTGAGCACTGAAGAATTGATGCTTTTGAACTGTGGTGTTGGAGAAGACTCTTGAGAGTCCCTTGGACTGCAAGGAGATCCAACCAGTCCATCCTAAAGGAGATCAGTCCTGGGTGTTCATTGGAAGGACTGATGTTGAAGCTGAAACTCCAATCCTTTGGCCACCTGATGGGAAGAGGTGACTCATTTGAAAAGACCCTAATACTGGAAAAGATTGAGGGCAGGAGGAGAAGGGGACGACAGAGGATTAGATGGTTGGATGGCATCACCGACACAATGGACATGAGTTTGGATGGATTCCGGGAGTTGGTGATAGACAGGGAGGCCTGGCATGCTGCAGTTCATGGGGTTGCAGAGTCAGACACAACTGAACAATTGAACTGAACTGAACTGAATGGCTAATAATATTTATTATTACTTGTTCACGTATTTGTCATTCCTGTATCTTCTTTAGTGAAAAATCTGTTCCTAATTTTTGCTCTTTTATTATTGGTTGAGAGCTTACCAAATGTAAATTTGAATAAGCATAAGCATAGAAAATTAGATCCAGAATCTTACTGGCTGTCCAGGCTGGGCAAGCCTGAGAATTGAAACTAGAACATGCAGGAAGAATGTTTGGGCATTGAAAACTTGGAGGAGGGTGGTCAGAGCTGAAGGGGGAGTGGGCTGTAGGTCTGAAGATAAATTCTGCCAGCTTCACAATTTTGTATAAGTGTGGTCTTAAGGTCTCTCTAACAGTTTTCTCACCAGTGACACCTAAATCCAGCCCTAGATCCTCTGAGAGTCCCAATTTCATGACAGTTTCTGTGGGAGTTTCTTGTTTCAGAAATGTACCATATGTCATTCCTGCCTGGAGAAGCGTTCCAAGTTTGTAGGCAAAAACAGAGACACCCACAAGAAGTATCTAGACAAGATTTGGCCCAGAGTCCTACCAGCGAGCAAAGTGTAGAACAGGGCTCTGCTGGTGGCTCAGAGGTAAAGAATCTGCTTGTCAATGCAAGGGACACAGATTTGATCCGTGGTCCAGGAAGATTCCACACACCTACATGCTGCAGAGCAACCAAGCCATGCACCACGACTGTTAAGCCTGTGCTCTCAAACCCATGAGGTACAACTGCTGAAGCCTGCACGCCCTAAAACCCATGCTCTGCCGCAAGAGAAACCACCACAATGAGAAGTCCTCACAAACTAGAGAGTAGCCCCTGCTCGCCGCAACTAGAGAAAAGCCCACACGGCAGTGAAGACACAGCACAGCCAAACACAAATAGAATGATTATTTTTTAAAAGTTGAGCGCAAAGTAGTATCTAAAACATATTCCACTAAAGTGAAGACCTCAGAAACGAGGAACGAAGAGAAAGGACTGAGAGGTGATAGGAACACGAACGTTCAGTGCTGTGATCAAGGTCACTGTATTCACCACAGATAACTCCTTGCCAGAAAGAGACAAGCGAAGAGAATCCACGGGAGAGCCGAATAGATGATGAAGGATCAGAGAAGCTGATTTATGAGGCTGACTTAATAGAGCTCACTGAGGCTCGTTCATTTAACAAAATGTGACTGAAGTTAGTTTTTCATCGGAGTCTGAAAGAAAATGGAAACGCTCTTTTAAAAGGTTAGGAAAATAGCAAATGTATGAGTCAGCTTGTCCAGCAAGCCCATGAAGGAAAGGGAAAAGAACTTTGCATTAAGCAGACCAATTCTTGAACTAAACGTGTGTGCTCCATGTCCTGGCAGACCACTCACTGGCATTCTCTTATTCTCTTTCAACCTTTTTCCTCATTCCCTCCATCTTTCTTTTTGTCTGGTGAGAGTCATATTACACAAAAATCTCCAGCTCTGGGATTTCTTATTTCCTCACCTTTTAGAAGAGTCTTTTTCCTTGGCCTCCACCCTTAGGTCTGCCCATCCGTGGCCATATCTGTATTTCTTCAGCTCCATCTAAATGCCATAGATTGAAGTTTATTCCTCATCTCTTCCCTTACAGACCAACTTCTCTTGAATTAGGACTTTGTTCATGCCAGGAGCTCAGGGGAAAACGATAAATGATCCTTAATTCCACCATCCTAACTAATACAATCACCCACAGCATTTTGGAGCACTTCCTTCAAGTCATTTTTCTTTTGCATTAGAATCACACAGAAATTATTCATCTCTGTGTGTAGTAGTATACTAGAGATAATAGAGCAACACTGTGTTGATGAACATGAGATTTGGGGAGACTGTCCTGCTCAGAGAGCACAGAAGTTCCTTGCCCCTCCTCACATACCTTACCCTATGCACCTCTTCCATTTGGTTGTTCCTAAATCATACCCTTTAATCACAAACTGATCATCTAGTAAGTAAAACGTTTCTCTGAGTTCTATGAGCCACTCTTGCAAATTCAATGAACCCAAGGAGGGGGTTGTGGGAACTTCTGATCTTTAGCCAGTCAGAAGCACAGGTCCAAAAGCACCTGGGCTTACAACTGGTGTCTGAAGTTGGAAGTGGGGGCAGGCTTGTGAGACTGAGCCTTTAACTTGTGAGATCTGATGGTATCTCCCAGTAGACAGTGATAGAATTCAGTTAGACTGCAGGATACCCAGCTGGTGGCAGAAAATTGCTCGATGGTGTGTACACACACACACACACATTGAAATTGGTACCAGAATTGTGGGAATAAACTACAGATACATACAACAACATGGGTAAAACTCAAATGCTTTTACACTAAGTGAAAGAAGAGTCAAAAGCTACCTATGATATGATTCCATTGATGTGACATTCTTGCCAAGGCAAAACTCTAAGGACTGAAACCCAATCATTGGTTGCCTGGGGTTGGAGTTGAGGAAACAGCTGACTATAAAGAAATACGGAGGAATTTAGGGGGTGGGTGATGGAACATGACTGTAACAGTGGTTACATGACTATATATTTTGGTCAAAATTCATAGAACCAAACAGTATTGGATAAAATTTACTGTAAATAAAACTTCAGATCAGATCAGATCAGTCGCTCAGTCGTGTCCGACTCTTCGTGACCCCATGAACCGCAGCACGCCAGGCCTCCCTGTCCATCACCAACTCCCGGAGGTCACCCAGACTCACATCCATCGAGTCAGTGATGCCATCCAGCCATCTCATCCTCTGTCGTCCCCTTCTCCTCCTGCCCCCAATCCCTCCCAGCATCAGAGTCTTCTCCAATGAGTCAACTCTTTGCATGAGGTGGCCAAAGTACTGGAGTTTCAGCTTTAGCATCATTCCTTCCAAAGAAATCCCAGGATTGATCTCCTTCAGAATGGACTGGTTGGATCTTCTTGCAGTCCAAGGGACTCTCAAGAGTCTTCACCAACACCACAGTTCAAAAGCATCAATTCTTCGCGCTCAGCCTTCTTCACAGTCCAGCTCTCACATCCATACATGACCACAGGAAAGACCATAGCCTTGACTAGGCGAACCTTAGTTGGTAAAGTGATGTCTCTGCTTTTGAATATGCTATCTAGGTTGGTCATAACTTTCCTTCCAAGGAGTAAGCGTCTTTTAATTTCATGGCTGCAGTCACCATCTGCAGTGATTTTGGAGCCCAGAAAAATAAATTCTGACACTGTTTCCACTGTTTCTCCATCTATTTGTAAATAAAACTTGAATCTTCTTAAAAAGAATGGGGGAGGGAATTCCCCAAAGCCCAATGGTTAGGACCCATGCTTTCACTACAGGGAGCATGGGTTTGATCTGTGGTCAGGAAACAGATCTTGCATGCCACATGGTGTGACCAAAAAATAAATAATAATGGTGGGAAAGTTTTGGCTTATGAAACCCTATGCTATCGTTTGTCTACTTTGGCGATAAATGCTGTTTAATATCATGGAGGAATAAGGATATAAGGACTTGCAAGAGAAAAATGCTCTGATTAATGTCTCAACATATACAAATCGTCACCACAGTCATTGGGAGTTAATCATTCTGATTCTCCTCTCCTGCTTTAGCTCCCACTTATTCATGTGTGTTGACCTCAGAAGCACTTTGAGTAGCCTTGTGTGCATGGCATCATGAGATTGTGAGAATGCCAGGTCAGTGTTGTGGGTGCTATTTTAGGGTCTTCCCAAAGCCTTTTGGGAATATATCAGTGAAAATGAAAGAAAGTGTTATTCGCTCACTTGTATCCAACTCTTTGCTACCCAGTGGGCTGTGTAGCCCACCAGGCTCCTCCATCTATGGGATTCTCCAGGCAAGAATACTAGAGTGAATTGCCATACCCTTCTCCAGGGGATCTTATTGACCCAGGGATCAAACCTGGGTCTCCTGCATTTCAGTCAGATTCTTTACCATCTGAGCCCCCAGGGAATCATCTGTTGATTTCAGAGTGGACATGAATTTCACGCAGAAGCTGGAAGAAGGGCCTCTTTCCTAACTCTGTGCCACACTTAGTTCCCAGGGTTCTAAAGCCTGGGCTTTATCTCTTAGGCACAATAAGTACAGGACCTAGGGCCCACAGTACTTTCAGGGGCCCACAGTGTAAGTTCTTTTAAAGTCAGAAGAAAAAACTAAACTTTGGGATCCAACAGAATGTTTTAATATTTAATATTAATATAGTCATACCTATTGCTATAAAATATAATTTCTAACATTTTCATAGAGGAAGGGGTCCAAGAAGACACAAGTCCCTGAGGCCCATGAAAGTCATAACACAGCCCTTCCCAGAGAAGACATGTGTTGCCAGAAACTCATAAAGTCTCTTTTAAACGGTTGGGTCCACCTTTTGCCCCTGTCCTCTTAATCATAAAGATTCAAACTGGATCAGATAGTGATGAACAGTTCTTTCCTTCTTTTCTGGCTCCCCCTTCACCAAAATCCCTCTCTATTTCTCAAGTTACAAAATCAAAACTTTCATGTGTTCTTTGATCAGTCACTCAGTCGTTTCCGACTCTTTGTGACTCCACGGACTGTAGCCCGCCAGGCTCTTCTGTCCATGGGATTTTCCAGGCAAGAATACTGGAGTGGGCTGCCATTTCCTACTCCAGGGGGAAAAAAAAAATCTTCCCGACCCAGGGGGTCAAATTTGTGTCTCTTGCCTCTGCTGTATTGGCAAGTGTATTCTTTACCACTAGTGCCACCTGGGAAGCCTCCCCAAACGTTCATGCAGGTAAACAAATACAAATCTTCTCTAAGAAGTTGTTTTTTTTTTCAGTTATTCTGTTGGGAGTCCATGTCCGTTGGGCCCCAAGTCTTGTACTTAAATTGAACACTTGAGCATGTAGTGTTTCTCTTTCCTTCTTTTTTTCCCCAAATAATTATATTTATTTATTTATCTGGGGCTGTGCTGGGTCCTCAGTGTTGCATGAGCTTCTCTCTGGTTGCTGTGAGCAGGGACTACTCTCTGGCTGTGGTGTGCGGGCTTCTCATTGTGGTGGTTTCTCTTGTTGCAGAGCAAGGGCTCTGGAGCACACAGACTTCAGTAGTTGCAGCAGATGGGCTCAGTGGTGGTTCCCAGGCTCAACAGTTGTGGCCTAAGGGCTTAGTTGCCCTGAAGCATGCAGAATCTTCCCGGTCCAGTTCTCGAACCCCTGTCTGTTGCATTGGCAGGTAGATTCTTTACCACTGAGCCACCAGGGAAGCCCTCTCTTTCTTTAAACTTTTGCTTATTTGTTTATTAGTGAGGTGTAGTTTCTTTACAATATTATATGTTTCAAATGTACAACACAGTGACTCATAGCTTTTAAAGGTTAGACTCCATTTATAGTTATCATACAGCGTTGCCTATATTCCTTTTCTGTACAATATGAACTTTTAAAAAACATATTTATTGAAGTATAGTTGCTTTACAATGTTGTGTTATGTTATGGATACCATGAGGGGATAAGGAGTGGGATAAATTGGGAGACTGGGACTGACATATATACACTGCTGTGTGTAAACTGCGTAACTAAGGAGAGCCTATTGTATAGCACAGGGAACTCTACTCAATGCTCCGTGGGGACCTAAAAGGGAAAGGAATTTTTCAAAGAGGGGATATATAGTGTTTTTCTTTGATTCACCAAATCCAAACGATGATAGCCTCAAGGGTGATACCTTTGTCTCCCAATTCCAGTCCAGTTGCTAACCACCTCTCTGACATGGAGCAGCTACTTGGGAGGAGAATGCAGAGAAACCTAAGGTAGATGTGTGACACATGGGCTCTGCTGGTATCCAGAGAGCGAAGAAGCAGAAGTGTCGACTGCTTCCTTGTCAGATGGGATCTGGGGACCAGCTGCTGAGAGCTCTAAGGACAAAAAAGAGTCAGGTATGGAGAGATTAGCAGACCCTCCCATTCCCCACCACCCCAGAAGGGCAGCACCATACGGGGTCTCACTGAGTAGAGTTCCCCGTGCCATACACTAGGCTCTCATTAGTTACCCATTTTACACACAGCAGTGTATATATGTCAGTCCCAGTCTCCCAATTTATCCCACTCCTTATCCCCTTATGGTATCCATAACATAATACAACATTGTAAAGCAATTATACTTCAATAAAAATGTTTTTAAAAAGGACATATTGTACAGAAGAGGGAATACAAGCAATGTTGTACGATAACTAGGAGAAACCGAAGAGGAATAAGCTGGGCAAGCTAAGCTCCTTCCATACTCTGTGCCTCACCATTTACAACTTTCCCTGGCTCAGGAGCTCCAACCACTTCACCAGAACTGTACATTCTTATAAGAGAAGCCACCAGATGTAGGTGAAAGTGTCCTTGACCTTCCCAAGAAGTGGCAAAGGTAGTTACCTCTTTTGATGTATAAGGGATAATTTGGATACATAATCCACTAGCAATCTTCTTCAAGTTTCTGTAGGCTTTCAAAAGGTAAACCAGTGAGCCTTAAGAGAACGTCACTGACACTGAGACAAATTCATTCACACTGACACAGAATAAGCATTCCAACTCCACATTAGTGATACCAAAGTCTAATTTTAAACTGTTAAAGTCTAGTAGGATATGCGTTAGAAGACAGATGCCATTTCTCCATCCGCTTAAGCCAACCACAGAAGCTGGTCATTGTGATTTATCCAAATCAGACCAGTTATATAAATGAGTAGAAGGATGAACTGGGAATTTAGAACTCTATCCCCAACTGGCTTTGTGACTGGCATTCACTTTAGTCTTCATTGAAGAAAATTGAAAGATTGAGCCTGAAGATTTCATCCTATGTAACTCTATTAATTTCCTGGGGTTGCCCAAGCAAAGCACCACAAACTGGGTGACTTAAACAACATAGATTTATTATTGTCTTACAGTTTTGGAGGCCAGAAATCTGAAATCAAGGCCCTGGCAGGGTTGGGGCTGTGAGAGAGAATCAATTTTGTCTCTCTCCTAGCTTCTATAATAGCAGCCTCAAGTGCTTCTTGGCTTGCAGATGCTGCCTTCCCCCTGTATCTTCACATTGTCTTCCCTTAATGCCAATCTGTCTCTCTGTCCAAATTTGCCTTTTGTATAAGAACACATATTACTTTAGGGCCCACTCTAATGACCTCATCTTAACTTGATTATCTGCAAAGATCCTATTTCCAAATAAGGTCACATTCATAAGCACCTGGGGTTAGGACTTCAGTACCTATTAGGGAACACAATTCAATGCATAGCACTAACTACGTTAAAAAAAATAATAATAAAAAAGGGGAAAATATGTGAGCCCCAAAGTAAAGAGAAACATTTGCCAAGAGAAGTTGGAATGAAAATTGGGTAGGTCTCCATAGCCCACTTAGTCTGAATTTTGCCAAACTGTGGAGCAACTTAGCAGCAGCAGCAGCAGCAGCAAAGAGTATTTTATAGGTTTCTTCCATGAAGATTACAGGATCTATTGTAGGGATAGTATCAGGGAGGAAAACACAGTTTCAGAGGCTTCTTCAAATAGAACAAATAACACATGCATATGAGGGCAAAGTGTAGATGGATATATTTGTCCTACATACCTGTAAAGCCAGCAATACTCAAGCACATAAATTTAACCTTTCATCCTTGTCGAGAAGCCAAAATGAACCTCCCACCCAAATCTCACTTGAAAATCTTCCACTGGACTCACTCATTCATTTATCAACTAGATCCACTGGTCTACATAAACCCCATCATCATTTTGCCTGCTAGATGAAAGCAGAGCTCTCCTTGACTCACCAGCCCTCAGGCTCTTAGAAATAAATGGAGAGTCTTTCCTGAGCTGCACATTTAAACCAGAGCCCAGAGAGTAAATGGTTTGTGCCCTGACCAAAGTTCAGTTATTATTATTATTATTATTTTGCGTTTGCCTTCTTTGCTCCCATTACATGTGACGTTCCCATGCCTCTCCTCCAACACACACTCTGTGGAGAGAAGCAAATCCCTGTTGAGCACTAACCTCGCTAACAATGAGAAATTCTTCCCCAGATGACTTGGGACAGATTGGAGCCAAACCATTTCCTTCAGTCCCTGAGCACATTGTTTCCCTCCGGTGACTCCGGGATCCAGAAACAGCTGCAATGAAACAACATTCTGATCCAATCCCTCAAGCCATCCTTACCCTTTTGTTTTTCTGTCTGGGTGGAGGAAAGAGAAAACCCTTGCAAAGCTGTTCCAACTGGGAACCCACTCCAGTGCTCTTGCCCGGAGAATCCCAGGGGTGGGGGAGCCTGGTGGGCTGCCATCTATGGGGTCGCACAGAGTCGGACACGACTGAAGTGACTCAGCAGCAGCAGCAGCAGCTGATGAAGGCACAAGTCAAGTAGCCCATTTTACTGAAGGAAAGGAAAGAGCAGAAATGGAAAGAAGAAAACTAATGATAGAGAAAGCTCTGGATGAGTGAAATAAAGTTGCACAATGGAAAGGGAATTGAGCAAAACCATTGCTTATAGGATGCAATTGAAATGCACTCATACAGAAAGCTTAAGCTTACCTTGCCTTTCACTTGGGTGAACAAGGAAGCCAGTTTATTTCAAAATTAATTTGAACTGGTCTTACATGAAACTGTTACTAAACTCAGGTTCAGCTGCTTTCTGCTCAAAAGCCAATAATTTAGGGGCACGTGTTGGTAGAAAAGAAAGGTGTTTTATTCAGAAAAGCCAGAAATCTGGGGAGAAGGTGGATCTTGTCTGGAGACCAACTCCAAAGATTCTGCTAAAACATGATGATTTTTAAAGGGAAAAAGGAAAAACAGTCTCAATCATTAAAGTAGAAGGTCAGATTCTTCGTCATTTTTCCATTACATGCAGACCTCCTGACATCTTCTGATCTTCCTTTGGGTGGTCTTCTGCACGCATGCAAATTGCTAAGGGGGAAGCTGGGGTAGAGAGTCAGTCATTCTTAACTCTTCAGTCTTACTCTTTTTAATCTGGGGAAAGAATCAACAGTTTAAGCAAGGTGTTACATCTATTCAGTAAAGCAGAACTCAGGAGTTAGTTTAAATGTTACCTAATGATCTCATCTTTATGATCAGGACTTAAGCGGAATAGAAACAGACAAACAGAAAGTGGCAAAAGAGCTGCTTACAAATCCCATTTGTCAGACACCATTCCATTCCTATGGGGTTAGGGGTGAAGGGCCATCTTTAGGCTGACATAGGGCACTGTATTTTCATAGTGGAAGATGGCAACATGGGTCTATAGCGTCTATTTACTGACAGCTTTAGTTGTTTGGTTTTATGGATGGAATCAGTGCTTGCCCTCTAGCTTCTGGTTGGGATTACCTAATGGGAAGCATCACCAAAAGTTAAAGGTTGAGTGAGGTTGGGATAATTATGACTGTGGCTCCCTCCCTCATGGGTCACTACAGGTTGGCTGCTTTTCCGTACTGAATGTCATAGCTCCTGGGAGAGGGAAGTGTCCCTTCCTCTTCACGCAGCTATGCTCTGCCCTTCCCCTTGCCCTTGCATGTGTGGGGGTGAGTAATAGAATCCCACTCTTGCTGGCCCCAACTCCTTAAAACTCCCTCATGTCTTTATGAGTAGATTGATCCCTTAAACTCTTTTTTATTAAAAATGTTTATTGAAGTATAGTTGATATACAATACTATATAAGTTGCAGTGTACAGTATGGTGATTCACAATTTTTAAAGGTTATACTCCATTTATAATTATCATAAAATCTTGGCTATATTCCTTATGTTGTACATTATACCCTTGTAGCATATTTTACACTTAATAATGTGTACTTCTTACTCCTCTACTCCTGTATTGCCCCTCCGTCCTTCCCCCTAGTCACTGGCAACGACTAGTTTACCAGTGTTATCTGTGTTATACCCATTTATCTGTGGGTCTGCTTCTTTTCCCTTAAACTTCTTAATTGTACAGTTTGAGTGTGCTCTCTATATCTAGGAGGTACCCTGGATATTATAAGGCATATTTTCCCTTATAATAGGGAAAATATATAGGACGGCCCATGTCTTCTTCAAAATACCTAGCATGATTCCAGGCACAGAGTAAGCATTGGTCACGCATGCTACTGGTGGTCTCAGGAAAGTCCTTCATTTAATCTGGCCTCTCTCTCCCAAGTCACATTATCAGACCCGTTAATCATGTACGATTCTGTTTGTTCACACAAAGTCTGCTGCTCATCCTTGTTTCCCCAAAGTTGCATTTAACAGGATTTTTGCTGCTTATGATAAACAGTGTAGTGTAATGGAAACAGTAGGTGTTCTTGGAACCTTGCTGACCCAGGTTCAAACTCCCAGCACCGCTAATTACTACTTGGGTAACAGGGGGAAAAGGCCTTACAGTCCCCAAGAGCCACTGTCATCATCTGTGAGTGTGAAACGTAGAATCAACACATCTTTGCCTCCTCTCCCAGCCCTTTTTCTATTTTTACCGGTGTGGCCAAGTAGAGTACTTCGCCCTGAGTTTGAACACAATGGCTGATGGTAGAACAAAGCCAGGTCCCTCAAGATGAGGGGATAGAAAATAAAGAAAGGGAAAATGATAGAAGGTTTAGACATATTGGCAACATGGCTCACGTTTATAATCAATATTAAATATGTTTGGGGGGGATGTGGAAGAAACCGTGATGCCTAAAGAAGCCAGGGGAAATAACAGATGAAGAGGTGTAAAAACAACCAAGGTGGAATATGCCAGTGCTGCTGGTCTGAAACGGTGCTTTTGTATTAGTAGTCTTTTTACTGAGAGCAGTTATCTAGTGTAGAAAATAGGACACTAAGCAGAGAACATGATCAAAAGAGAAACAAAGACCATGAACATGATTCCTTTTACCCCTTATATGGGTTAGTTTATAAGTAACTCATAAGTTCCCATCAAAATGGAATTAAAAATTTTTCAGTGCTACCAATAAAGTGAGTATCATAACACAGAACTCTTGAAATAAGTTGATTGACTCTTATTACCTTTATATATAGAGATAGATAATACCCATGTACTTTTGTGAAATGTGGAAAAGGTTTCTAAGCATCCCTGCCTGGCAGACTTAGTGTGGACAGAAAGACAACCCTAGACAAAGGGACATTGGAGAAGGAAATGGCAACGCACTCCAGTGTTCTTGCCTGGAGAATCCCAGGGACGGGAAGCCTGGTGGGCTGCCGTCTATGAGGTCGCACAGAGTTGGACACGACTGAAGCGACCTAGCAGCAGCAGCAGAGAAAGGGACAGGAATGTTTGTATCATGCCCTGGGATGGGAGTGGCTCCATCACTGGCTGCAGCTAAATGTGTTCTTTTGGGCAATGTGCCAAGCTTGTGTGAATGCCTGGCTCTTGTGAAAAATCACAGCAGAGCCTCAGGGTTTGTAATACCTTCTTCAAAGGGTTACTATGAAGCAGTACAATGAGACAATATACATAGAGAACCTAGTACTCGACACAGAGTGAGCACTCCACACACGCTTTTTTATTATTTTCTATAGGGATTTAGAGCATGTACACAATTTAAATAAAAGTCGCTTTATTTTTAATTTGGAAAATCATGATTGACATTTTCCTAGTGGTTATGCCAACAATTGTGATGCCCCCCCCCAAAGGATTATTTTCCACCTCCTTTACATCTATCTTCCTGACAAACAATGAAGAGTATCTGAAAACACTGAGGACCAAATAGTACAATGGAGTTACATACAGAAGTATTTAAGTTGCTTGAAGTAAACTATGCATTCAACAAAAGAAAATAATACAGATGACTATATACATACATATGTAACTCCACGCCACCCCCCCTCCCCCCCCAACAATATGGCCCTTCAATTCAAGCCAACTACTTCATCTGGTGCTCAACCAAAGAAACAGCCATGACCATCTGTTCCAACTCTGGGGGAAAACTGGCTGAGTTGAACTTAACTGTGAGTTGGCACAAAATACATAAAACCAAATAATCTGTACTATGTGGGTGATCTAAGAGATTTCTAATGGCAATTTTTTATTGATACAATTTTTGCCCCAGGCATTGACTCTTAGAACCCAAACTCAAAGCTTGGTACCACACCACTGCCACACACTATTTTGTGTCATTTCAAGTTGTCAGACCGTAAGGATGTATGCAAAGTAATCCCAACCATACCCAGTATTACTCTGATGTTAATTCAGAGACTGCTTAGGCAGGCTCATAACTGTGAAGACATCTGCATTACCATGTTCCCGCCAGGAAATTCCTTCTCTCAATACTGGCGTTTATGATATTTTAAGTTACTTATTTAAAAAATACTTAGAGAGTATCTACCATCTGCTAGGCCCTTGGTTCAGCTCTAGGGATACAGGAGTGAGTAAAACAGCCTCAGCTTCTGGTCTCATAGAGTTCACATTTGAGGAGGGGAACCAGATACATTGATCAATGCTGCTGCTGCTGCTAAGTCGCTTCAGTCATGTCCGACTCTGTGTGACCCCATAGACGGCAGCCCACCAGGTTCCCCCGTCCCTGGGACTCTCCACGCAAGAACACTGGAGTGGGTTGCCATTTCCTTCTCCAATACATGAAAGTGAAAAGTGAAAGTGAAGTCGCTCAGTCGTGTCCGACCCTCAGCGACCCCATGGACTGCAGCCCACCAGGCTCCTCAGTCCATGGGATTTTCCAGGCAGGAGTACTGGAGTGGGGTGCCATTGCCTTCTCAATGAATCACACCAATTCATTCATTCATTCATTCAATAAACATGAATTAAGAGTCAACTATGTGCCAGGGATTATACTAGGTGCTGGGGATACTCTAGTCAGCAAAACATACCTAAACCTCTCCTTCAGGGGGTTTATGTTGAATCAGGGAAGACCGAAAATAAATAAGAAAAAAATAGGTAAACTATACGGTATGATAGATACTGAGAAAGCCTGAGGAGGAACAAAACAAAGAAGGGGGATTTCAAATGTTGGAAGAGTGGTAAATTTCAGAAAGAATGGCTGTAAGGTCCCCCAGAGAAGGTGACTTTGAGTAAAACCCTGAAAGAAGCGATAGTCCCAGCCTTACAGGTATATAGGAAGAAGACTATTTCAGGCAGAGGAGAGAGTCAGTGGAAAAGCCTGTGTGAGTGGTGTGGGGAGGAATTTAGCAGTCTAGACTAGTCTGGTCTGAAGGGATAGATGGTGATTCTCCAGTGTCAGAGCTAGGACCCTGAAGGCAAGGGACACAGGGGTAATCTTTGCTGTGGGCCGTCAACTGCTGTGGGACTTACCACTGCAAACCTACTGGTCTTCTATGAACTCTACAAGGATGTGAGCCTGCGTTCTCTTCATCTACAAACCCACCTCCTTGATAGAATGTACTCCCAATTGTAGTTGTTTCCTGCTAAGATGATGAATGTCCCCCGCTTTCATCAGATGCCTCCAACTGATCATCTTTTGAACAATGGATGCATTCATAGGTGGCTGGCCAGGGCCAGGGAAGCGGTGTCTAGCCATAAAAGAGATAAAGTAGGATAACCACATTCTAGAATTATTATAGCCTTCATCTTGGTCTTATTAGAAAGTATTCTCACCAGTTAAGCAAACAAGGCCTAGATGAAGTTGAAATTGTCAGCTGGGAGATTCGTACTTGAAGTAGGACATTCATTCTCCTGTTTGCATGTATAGTACATATGTGTTCCTCTCAACTGGTTTTGTACATGTTCATCTGTGCCAAAATTATATTCACAGAGAGCTCCTGAAATACCCTAATTATAATAAGGGAAAAAAGAAGGAAATAAAATGATTCCGTTCCATTTCTCACTAGAAAGTTAATTCTGTAAGTCTAATAGTAACTCTCTCTCCTAACCACCAATTGCTCTGGAGTTTAGCAGAGAAGAACAGGAACAAAATGTGGCCCAATTGAAAGAGAATGAATGAAAAAGAAAATTAAAATAGTTAACCCTTATCAATCATTTTGAATGTGCATCATCCCAGGCTGCTGCTGCTAAGTCACTTCAATCGTGTCCGACTCTGTGTGACCCCAGAGAAGGCAGCCCACCAGGCTCCCCCATCCCTGGGATTCTCCAGGCAAGAGCACTGGAGTGGGTTGCCATTTCCTTCTTCAGTGCATGAAAGCAAAAAGTAAAAGTGAAGTCGCTCAGTCGTGTCCGACTCTTCGCGATCCCATGGACTGCAGCCCACCAAGCTTCTCCATCCATGGGATTTTCCAGGAAAGAGTACTGGAGTGGGGTGTCGTTGCCTTCTCCGATCATCCCAGGAGGTAGGTACAATTATTATGTATGACTTACCTACAAAACACAGAAGTTTAGAATAATGAAGTAATTAGCTAGAAAGTCACCACTGGAGCTCAAAGCCAGCATTCTCACCTAGGAAGTCTGACTCTTTATTCCACACTCCTAATCTCTACTGTATTGCCCTTCTGAAATGAGCAAAGCATAAGAGAGGAGAAAAATAGTGACAAGAAAAGGGAGAGTTGAATAACAGAAGATGAGGAAAGGAAGAAGGGACTCAAGTAGCTTCCACATTCCGGAAAATAACTGAGTAGAATTAACACTGCCCTTGAAACAGAACTATTTCCCTCAACATTCATTCCACAGTTTCCAAAAAGGTCACAGCCATTGTCTCCTTTCCTTTTCTAATCTTTGCTCTATGCTATGAAGGCAGTGGCACCCCACTCCAGTACTCTTGCCTGGAAAATCCCATGGACAGAGGAGCCTGGTGGGCTGCAGTCCATGGGGTCGCGAAGAGTCGGACACGACTGAGCAACTTCACTTCTACTTTTTGCTTTCGTGCACTGGAGAGGGAAATGGCAACCCACTCCAGTGCTCTTGCCTGGAGAATCCCAGGGACGGGGGAGCCTGGTGGGCTGCCTTCTCTGGGGTCGCACAGAGTCGGACATGACTGAAGCGACTTAGCAGCAGCAGCAGCAGCATGCTATGCTTAGTCAATCAGTTGTGTCCGACTCTTTGCAACCCCATGGACTGTAGCCCGCCAGGATCCTCTGTCCATGGGGATTCTCCAGGCAAGAATACTGAAGTGGGTTGCCATGCCCTCCTCCAGGGGATCTTCCCAACCCAGGGACTGAACTCAGGTCTCCTGCATTGTGGCAGATTCTTTACCAGCTGAGTCACCAGGGAAGCCCAATCTTTGCACAGTGCTTAGAATGATGCTATCTTAACAGCAAGTGTTCAGTAGACCCTATTGACTAACTAATGGTTTTGCACAAGAAACATTGAAGGACTCTTAGGCAAGCAGGTACATTGCAAAATCTATAGCAGTGAGATCTCTTGGATGATGTGTTTTCCATTGTTTTCAATCTGTCTAATAGGAGAAAGTCACAAGAGTCAACCCTCAGTGGAAGTGGCACCCATGAAACAGTCTGCTGTAATGGTCTTACAGTGACTCTCCATCACAAGTTCCACCACAGCTCCTGGGGGTTTTGTGAGTAGTCTGAGCCCTACTTGCATCCCCACTGCCACTGAATGACTCTACAGTAGGCAGGCCTGGGCCAGTTTTAACTAATGAGTCACTAATGGGTTTTCTCGGCACTTCTGGGAAATATGCTTCCTTACCTTTAAGAAAGAGCATAGGCTTCTGGCTGAATCCTTAGACTTCATGACTCTCTTCCAACATGGCCCAAGACAGCTCTCCAAACAACAAAGCGTAGGTGCAGCCACACCAAATTCACCTAATCTCTTACCCAAGTTACGGTACCAAACAAAGCCTTGCTTTAGAAATCAACACTGAAGGGTCCAGAATCCAGATACAGTTTCAGAATTGAAGAACTAGGCACCAGTTCCAGAAAAGATCAGAACCCGAGGAGGTCTCAGAATCAAGCCAAGAACAAGATCACCCTGAAGGGAAGCTGCAAAGCAGAAAAGACAGATGACACCCTGCCAGCTACTCTTACTCCCAATCACTTACCTTCATTTACGGACAAATCTTATCCTGGGGTTGATTCCAGAGAACAACTCATTAAAGGAATTGAGGCTCCAGATCTGAGCACAAATTTGGTTTCAAAAATACAGATCTAGATTCTGAGTCCAGAAAAAAGGAGAAACTGATGAAGCCTTGGAAAAAAGACAAAATCAGAGACAAAATCATATATATGAGAGAGTTCGAAATGTAGAAACTACACGAAATGGCACAAATCTCACTAACAATTGTCTTTTTTCCCTGGCATCAGATCAGAGCAAACAGAGAGACAAATTCAGCATATTTGATATCATCAGCCTGGGCTCCAAACCTCTCTCAGTCTTCCTGGGAACATATTCTCTACATATACCTTCGGATCCTCTGCATCGGAGCCTTTTGGAGATGATAAACATGACTTTAGGAGCCAGAGACAGATATAAGCACCACACAGCCCTAGTGACTGAGTCTGGATCCAGAGTTCAATAGATCTTGGGGACAATTAAAATGAACTTATTAATATGTATTTTTAAACAAGAACAAAAAGAAAATGAAAGAGCTATATGAAGTTAGCAGAAGGTTTGGAAAATTAGGCAATTCACCCAATAACACCGAAAGCTCTCTAAGAACTGGGAAACTTACTTTAGAATGAAGTTAGTACTGGGAACAGGAGAGCACAGGAATGGAAAGAGCTACTGGATTCCCCGAATCCTGAACCCTGCTCCCACCTCTGATTTCCTGTACTCAGGCCAGTAAGCTTCTTTACCATTGGAGCTAATTTGAAGTTGAATTGGGTTTTCTGTTACTTAAGTTATCCTACTTATATATTCTGATAAACATAAAAAAATGGTGACTATGCATGGCCTCATGGCCTGATATCTCTCCCAGCATGGTTTATCTGTTCAAGCTATTCTTCCTTTTCCATAGTTATGACAGTCTGCTCATCTGACAAGTGCAGCCTTTCTCCTGATATGGTGGCCTGCCTGGAAAATCCCATCCTCCCACCCATCCATCCATCCACTGTCCAGCTGATGGATCAATAGATTTGTTACAAGCATTTATTGAGGCAGTTTGCTAAGTATTGTTAGGCTACCAAAAGAAAAAAGTCAAGTGCTCTCTGCTCTCAAAGACCTTAGAGTCCAAAAGGGAGAAAAATTACGTATATAATTAACTATAGCAAAATGTGTAAAATTGTTAAGTGTCATTAAAATGCAGATAAAGTGCCCCAGTCAATCAACATAAGGAAAAGACTGTTTTCCACTGGGGGATTAGGGCCATTTTTATGAAGATGGATTCAAAAAATTTTTAAGTATAGTTGATTAACAATGTTGTATTAATTTATGCTGTACAGCAAAATAATTCAATTATATATATTCTTTTTCATACTCTATTGTGGTTTATTACAGGATATTGAATATAGTTCCTTGTGCTATATAGTAGGACCTTGTTGATGATGGATTTGGAGTTAGACCTTGGATGATACAGAAACGATGCAAAGAAAAGAAGCATTTCTGGCAGAGAACAGCAAGAGGCAAAGGCCCGAAAGAAAATCACAGAGAACAGAGAGGGAACAGTTGGCTGGAAAACAGAGTTGGAATTTACAAGGGTTGTTGAGACGAGATGGTGAAGGGCTGTGATTCCAGGTCCAGGTATTATTCTGTGAGTAGGAGGGTGGGAACTGAATTAAGTATGAGCTGGGCAATAGAGTGTGGTTTTGAAAGAAAGAATATTCAAGGCAGGGTACAGCAGGAACAGAGAGCAGAACCTAGGTGGAATGGTATTCCTGTGTAAATGGAAAGACACTAACAGTTTTCAGAGTTTATTTGAGCACACAGTGAATCAAATCAGGCAACACCAAACCAAAGGTGTTAGGAGGACTGGAGAGGTTCTTATAGAAAGGACACGGAAGCAAAGCAAGGAACTTATGTGCTAGGTTATAGCTTAAGCAGGTGCCTTATAGGTGTCTGTTTGTGACTGTCCTTAAATTTCATTTTCTAGGCTGGGAGTGCATGGACTCTGGTTTAGATTTCGGTTTTCTTATATAGGCTGCCAAGGTGTTAGAGCCACTTCAATCTAATGGTCTCTTTGCTTAATTACTTTAACACCTGAAACATCCAGGAAATTCTCTTCTGTAATCATGAGCCAGGCTGGAGAATATAGGAGACCCTACTTGTGAGATGGGGTCAAGAGGGAGGGACAGTTTCCAGAGTCTAGGGGTGTCATGCCAGGCTTTCCTGGGAGCTCAGCTGATAAAGAATCTGCCTGCAATGTGGGAAACCTGGGCTCGATCCCTGGGTTGGGAAGATCCCCTGCAGGAGGGCATGGCAACCCACTCCAGGATTCTTGCCTGGAGAATCCCCATGGACAGAGGAGCGTGGAGGGCTGCAGTTGATGGGGTCGCAAAGAGTCAGACATGACTGAGCACGCAGGGGTGTCATGCCAGCCCTGCATTGGTCAGGCCCACACTTAGGAGCAGTGAGAGGAGGAAACTCTGGATCAGAACCATGCGAACCAACAGCAAACAGGTGAGTGCTGCATAGGTCCAGGGGCCAGAGAGGGAAGCATCTGAGCAGAGAAGACAAGATACAGAAGTAGCACACCCCTGGGCAGGACAGAAGAAAGGCAATTCAGAAGCTGATTGGTTAGGAGTGTGGGCTTAACAGATGCACGGTATCATATATAAAATAGATAACAAAGATTTACCATCTAGCACAGGGAACTATGGTCAATATCTTCTAATAAACTATAATGGAAAAAATTGAAAAAAGAATATAGATACATACATATATGTATATGTATAACCAAATCACTTTGCTGTACAAAACTGAAACTAACACATATTGCAAGTAACTATAATTCAGCAAAAAGAAGAAGAAGAAGGGGGAGGAGGGGACGGGAGAGGAAGCGGAGAACAAACAGCAGGTGCTGAATGAGCAAAAGTATCAAAGACCCAAATACTGGGTTTGGGCAGAGAGTCGAGAGCATAGACCAGGAATCAGGATGACAGCTCTGTTGTGGAGACAAAATGAAGATGGCACAGGCTTCAGAGTAAGCAGATCCAGGTTTGTGTCCAAACGCAACTCTTAATCTGCTGTGTAAACTTGTGTAAGCCACTTAACCTCTCTGAGCCTCCATTTCCTTGACTAAGAAGGAACATAATAATGCCTATCTCACAGAGTTGTTACAACAAGTATAAATAATTCCGGGAAAGTGCCTGGCACTCGGAGCTCTCAACAAGTGAGAGCCATTATTATTATCAAAATCATCCTCATTATTCATATTGAATCATAGAGATTTCTTCGGCTCAGGGTGAGACGATAAAGCAAGTGAGAGGAGGGTTTGCCAAGAACAGAGGAGCCAGCCGGGCCTCTCCAGAGCGGATCCCAGATGAGTCCTCTCACGTAGATCCTGGTCATTTATAATCGCCGGTGTGCTCATCTGTTCTTGTGTTCTGTGATGCTACCCTGCATCGTCACCATTTCCTCCAGCAAAAATAAAAGAACCTAAGATTTCCACCAAAAGAGCCATCCAGCTTGTGCTCTGTGGCTGGCGTATCTATCCATCTTTTCTGCAGGGTGAGCTCTCATTGATATCCAAGGATACCACCTGCTCAGGGGTTCTGACAACCGTCTCTATGGTTTCTGGTCAGATCTCATTAGCTAAGTGAGGTGGTGCCCAGCAAGGTTAATAGGTTAATGTTTGCAGGGGAGGTTGCGCGGGGAAGAGGGGAGATGGGAGACACAGGTGGTTACAAGAGATGATTTTCAAGATGGAAAGACATGCTGACCCAGCCTGGTGTCAGGGCATGCTTACTGGGGTAGAAATCCAAGGTCACAACCTTCTGCAGCCTCTGAGAGGTCCATGAGGGGGTATTTATTCGGAGGAGGACATTCCCCACAGTGATCCTGCATTGTTTCCAACTGATGTGGTTTTCCTTCTTTACTGAGCTCACACAGCTCTTAGTGCCCAATTTAATAACCAACATTTATTAAACCCTTACTTCATGCCAGACACTGGGCACTTTATATGCTGTCCCATTTAAGCCTCACTGCTGCTGCAGCTGCTGCTAAGTTGCTTCAGTCGTGTCCGACTTTGTGCAACCCCATAGATGGCAGCCCACCAGGCTCCCCCGTCCCTGGGATTCTGCAGGCAAGAACACTGGAGTGGGTTGCCATTTCCTAAGCCTCACTGCACCCACTATGAAATTGATAATATTGTTTGCTCCACTTCATAGATTAATAGAACCTCAGAGAAGTTCATCAACTTGTCTAAGGTCACACAGCCAGTAAAACTCTGAGCCAGGGTGAGAATTCAGGTTTTGCTGATTCCAGTTCTCCAGCTCTGAACTAGAGTGGTAAGCAGCACCTTTTTAATATGCATGAGAATCACATTGTTGTTTAGTTGCTAAATCTCTTTTGTGACTCTATGGACTGTAGCCCACCAGGCTCCTCTCTCCATGGGATTTTCCAGGCAAGAATATTGGAGTGAATTGCCATTTCCTACTCCAGGGGATCATCCCTACCCAGGAATCAAACCCATGACTCCAGCATTGGCAGATGGATTCTTTACCGCTGAGCCACCAGGGAAATCATATGAATCATGGGGGGATTTGTAAAAATAAAGATTTTGACTCAGCGGATCTGCTCTGTGAGGCTACATTTATAACCAGCTCCCAGGCTGTGTGTGTGCTGTTGGTGCACAGATCAAATTTTGAACAGCAAGGAACTTACTTGATAGATCTGATTTACAATGGTGGGTCAGTCTCTCTTCTGAGGAGTTAGGATTTTTGTCTTGGATAAGAAACTTTTATGCCATCTACAGAGTATGTATTTGCTTTCCATGCTGAGTAACAAGTTATCACAAATGTAACCCCTTTAAACAATTCCCATTTATTATCTTATGGTGTTGGTCGGTCAGGCATCTTGAAAGAACATCACTTGTCTCAGATTCTATTCAGGCTGAATCAAGTTATCATCTGGGCTGTGTTCTCATCTGGAGGTAGGGGTTGCACTAGCTCATACAGGTGGTCACAGAATTCAGGGTCCTGCAGCTAGAGGACTGAGATCCCTGTGCCCTGGTTGGCTATCACGGGGGGGCCCACTCTCAGCTATCCTGGAAACGCTGCATTTCTTGTTACCTGGCTCTTCCATCTTCAAAGCCATCTATGGAAAATCTCCCTTTCCTGTACTTTAAATCTCCGAGACTTTTTCTGCCTCTGATCTCTAGTTGCAAATTTAGGTCAAGATCACCCAGATAATCTCCCTATCTTAAGGTCAACCAATTTGGGACCTTAATAACACCTTCAAAATTCCTTCACAGCAGCACCTAGGTTGGTGTTTGACTCAACAACTACGAGAAGTCTTGAGGATACCAGGGTCCAGAAATCCTGGGGGACATCTTAGAATTTTGCCTGTAACACAGGGTTTTGGTTTTTCTGGTTGAGCTGTGTGTTGACTGATCAATGATTTTGAGAGTCATGGAAACTGAGACTATATAAACTGTCTCATTTCTGCTTTCATTTCTGCTCATTTGACGTAAGCCTCTCTTTTACAATTAAAATTTACCAACCAGGGTTTCAGAATAGAAATGAACCATCTTGTGGGGAGATTCCAGCAAATTGAGCTAAGCCCTTTTTGTTATTTGTTGTATAAACTGAAAGTGTAAAACAGCAACTGATCATTTGGAGTTTTTCACTGACTCACAACCAGTGTCCAGGAATAAGTCCCCAGATAGAGTGATGTTTACTTGAAGGCAGCAGCTTCTACACCGAGTGCTCTGTAGATGACATGAGTTAATGAAACACTGTGCTGTGCTTAGTCACTCAGTCGTGTCCAGCTCTTTGCAATCCCATAGACTGTAGCCTGCCAGGCTCCTCTGTCCATGGGGATTCCCAGGCAAGAATCCTGGAGTGGGTTGCCATGCCCTCCTCCAGGGGATCTTCCAAATCAAGGAATCAAACCTAGGTATTCCACATTGCAGGCAGATTCTTTACTGTCTGAACCCTCAGGGAAGCCCATTTTAACATTAGTGCCTGCATTCTAAAGAAGGGTTTGCAATATCCTGACTTGGCAGATCTGACTGAAGTCCCAGGACTCAAGTGCATCTTTTCTGAGTTCTATCCTGTTTCCCTCCCAATGGCACTGTTCTATGGTTGCTGCTGCTGCTCTTAAAGTGTTAACCCAGCATTGTTCTCCTTACTCGAAGAAAAGTAAAAGTAAAAAGTGGTGGGGAAATCTGCTAGAAACCTGCAGTCGGGAGCTAATTCCCAGGGGTTTTCTGTAAAGGGAAGAGTTCCCTCACCAAGCAAAGCAGAGAGGGGAGAGACAGGCACACTCTGCAGATGTTAGGTATCTCCAAAGCTATAGCAAGATCATTATGTGGGAAATACTGCAATTTTCTTAGCCCACTCACAGCATCAAGCACAGCAAGGGAATGGCTCTGGGAAAATCCCAGTGTCCATGGCAACCTCGGGGTGAGGAGGGGAAATAGTAGTGGTGTTTCTTCCTCCAGAGCTTGAAAGCACGGTTGAGGTGACTGCCTTTAATTATATTTTTGCCAGCATATAACACGGCCTGCTTTGCATTTTTGGTCTCACGGCACTGTTCTTGAGATATGAATCTTAAAAGCAGGGCATTTCTGCTGTGCCTGCTGAGACCTGCTTTATCACTCTCCTATTTCAGCGTCAAGAAAATGATGCTGTCATTCCAGCTAGGAGGTATTTTGATTGTTCCAGACAGAAAGCTGGCTGATCACATTAAGAGTGAGAAAGAGAGAGAGAGGAGAGAGAGGAGAGAGAGAGTGTGTGTACTTTTACGGTGTATATGTGTCTCCTTTCTGGGGCTAAGAAGGAAATGACCTCATCTCAGCAACGGATAAACACATTTTGGTGGTAACTGATTCCCAAGTTGAGACCTTCTATGAGGTCTTTGAGCACTATGGCCGTTTGCTAACAGACAAGGAGGATTCCTCACTAAAGTTATCATTAGCAGAGTCCTCTGCCACTGGCTTCTAAATAGAAGCATAAACGTAGGGTAGTAAAATAGAGACTAGGAATCAAATAAGAGAGTTGAAATAAACAATCTCTAAGGGCCCCTTTGATTTAAAGAAAATTCCAAGTTGGACATTGGCAGACCTAGAAATGATGATAAATGCCCAAAAAGGGAGAGTATAAATTTAGAAAGGTAGTGGAAATCTTCTCAACTGATAAATGAATTTGTGTGTGTGTGTGTGTGTGCGCGCGCCTGCACACACATACGCAAGCTTTCTTCAACTTGCAGGTGATTTTTTTTTTTTTTTTAATTTCAGAATGATGGCTTAGTTGATGGCAGAGTGGAAAGGACTCACAGGCCAGCCAGAAGCCCTGGAGCAAGGCAGACTTTCCCAGAAGGACTTGGCAGAAAGAGTCAGACTGAGAAGCTGGCTGGCCAATAATGCCAGGAAGGGGAAGAGATGTGAGTGGAGCTCAACCACGTAGAGGAGAGGTCTGGGCAACCTGAAACCCAAGCTAGCTGCTGTCGATGGTGGGCTCATGGGAACACATTCCTGCAGAGTGCAGTTGAGAGGAGGGATTTGGGAGGACAGACAGGAGCAGGAGCCCAGCACCCAATCTCGAACAGATGGATAGAACAAGCGTCCCTGAAAAGGGACCCAGATTCAGGCTGCTAGGGACTTGATCTCTAGGCAACAGACTAGGATGAAGGAAAAGGTTTGTGTAGGCCCCACAGCAAGGCTGATTTGATGTCCTCCTCTAGAGAAGCCAGCTTCGGGCTCCTTAAATTCTCCCAGATCCGAGAGATACTCTAGGGTCTCAGCTGGGCTAATTGGCAAATCATAGAATTAGGTGTGCAGTTTCAATAAGTTTAAGATGTGGTTCCTGTCCTCAGGGGTTTATAATCTATTTGGGAAGAAAAGGTCAGTACATATGAGACAGAGAAAATGATGTCCGGGTGTTTATTAAATGTGTTACATACCAAGTTGCAGGTGTCACAATAAAAGGACAAATTAGTATGACCAGAAAGGTCAAGGAAGGTTTCATAGAGACTGGTGTGCCTTGGGGGATGGTTTGAAGTTTTTAAGCAAAGAGGAACAGATTCCGGGCATTGGGAATAGGATATGTTCGTGCAGGTGGAGAGGAGAGTAAGAAATATCACAAGATACCTTCTGCATCCTGTTCTGACAGGTAAGCATAACTAAGCCTCTCATTCGTGCAAAGGCAGCCATTAGTAGAAGAGCTGATGGATGAGTACTGGGACAGCAGAAGATAAAGAGAAGAAGTGGAGTTTGCTCAATAAGAGAACAGGATGAGAATGAAGGTGGACATACCTTCCAGGCTCTGTGTTTGTGGCCAAGAGTCTGTTTCAGTCTCTTAATCAATCCAGCCTTGACTTGCAACAGTGCCTATGCAAGCCTGTAGGGCATTTCCCTACTCGCTTCCTGCCTGGGCTCCCCACCCTTATCATTTTGATTCCTGGTTTCCTTTCCATTTATTTAATGACTGCGATGAAGTCAAATTTTCCTATTAATTAAAACCCTTGGGATCTTAGAGCCTTAGTCAACATTTTCCCCCACTAGCTGACATAATGAGACACATTGTGTTCCAAGAGCTCTGGATCTCATCGCTGACAGAACAGGTCACCTGTTTAGCATCGTCAGGATGAGAGTCATCGTCAAGATGACTGCTCTATATTGAGGTGGGTGAGTCAACTCAGCATATTTGTCTATCTTCATGGCTTTTACTGTAAAAAGAAAAAAAAATGAGTTTCAACGTATTTCTTTAACACTGACAGTTGCCTTTCCCAGTCTGCTGCTACTTAAGAAATTCCTAATTGTTAATGTCAGATCCCAGGATATTGGCCTAGCCTATATTGCTGAGAAAGAGAATCTTGGCTCTCAGCTGCCATTTGACTCTGTGGAAGCAGCAAGAAATAAGAGCTGGGGCAATTCCTTTCCCTTAGCAGCTGCTTAAGCAGACTTGACATTTGGGCTGGATCAGTATTTCAACTCACCCCAGTGTAGACACTTTTCCACCTTAAGCATGTAATGTACGTACCACACCACTGAGCAGGCTTTTCCTGTGGGCTTGTAGCAAGAAAAAGCTGGATACCCTACAAAGCTGAACTGGGTGACCTGTGTAAGGTACTGGTGGTTGTGGGAGGTAATGATAGTGATGGACACTTGTTTAGCAATTTATAGCAGATTGTTTTAAACCTGATTTAATCCTCTCAACAAGTCTGAGAGAAAGAGGTTATTTAACTATGCATTCTACAGATCAGCAAAGACTTCCTTTCTTAAGCAACAGTCAGTGAGTTGATGTTCAGAAAGGAACTCAGTTTCTCTGAATCTCAACCCCACATCCTTCCTAGTTAACCAGAGGTTCGAGTCCACCGTGTGTTAATCAGTTGTGAGATATCACACAATAATTTGTCATTAACAGAAAATAAGATTTGATGTTGATATGTTTATTTATATTAAGGTAAAATTGGCATATAACATTCTACTAGCTTCAGGTGTAATGGTGATATATTTTAGAAGCATAAATCAGAGTAGATGATGTCTCTCTCACTTTTTTGTATTCAGATGTGCTTTAGGAGCAAGGAGAATGGGTCAAATTGCAAAAAGCTACCCGGGGAAACACACACATCAGTTTTATCTGTGCGACAGCACTGAAAGACCACGGCTGGTGGAGACAATAATAGTTGTCATGATGGTAAGTTATTGACCTCCTTCACTTCCCTGGAGAACGTTGGTTTTCACCAAGGTTTGAATCTAGGTTCTCCTACGAGAGTGTGTTGCTTATGTGAATGTCATCCACCTTGAGAGCTCCAGAAGGCACAGGTGGAGAATCACTGGAGCTCATTGTGCAGCCTTCCCCACAGATCTGACTCTGACAGTACCCTGTCCAGTTCCTTGGAGCCGCTATTCTATATTAAAGCTGGGTACCCATCCCTGACACATACTAACGTAAGGGTCATTTGCTTAGAGGAAAACGGTGTATAACCGAATCTTAATTTTTATTTGTACGAAATGTTAAAACTACAATGTTCCGGTAATGGCAATACCATCACTTTGTAATGTAGGCTATAGAAACACTGTTATTACATGAATACAATCTAAATATTTGTAAAGATCTGAGAACTTGCTGCAGCATCACTCCTGGCCACTGTGCAGACATTCAGAAGATGTACCACTTAGTGTGACTTAGTAGACACACTCAGAATATGTTTGGGAGCCCCTTTCACACAAAATAGTGCTGTTGTGATTTCTACCTCTCCACCCGCCCTGGGACTCTTGGCAATGTCTGGAGATATTTTTTTTTTTTTATTGTCATCATTGGAGATACTAGCATCTAGAGATGTTGCTAAACATCTTACAAGATGGTTACATCTTAAAGCCCCTTCACAACAAAATATTATTCATCCCAAAATATCAACAGGTCTGAGGTTGAAACTCTACTCTGAAACTCTGCACTGATACTAAAAGGATAAGCATGCTGGTAGAAACTTCTATGTGAGGCGGCTGAACAAATGCAGTTGGGTTCAATCACAGAAGGGGAGAAAAGAGTTTGTTACTAGAACTTGGCCATCTCTATGTCATTCACCTTTTGGGAGTCTGTTTTGCTCAAGCCTCTAGATTACAGGTGAAAAGTCACTTGCAGTATTTCCTGTGGGTTTCTGGGTGTCTTGTTTAGCAGTGGGCTGTTGATGATACTTGCTTTTTTCACTGCTACTGCCTATTCCAAACTGTTGCTTTCAACTCTTGCCTCTGCTGCCCACCTTCCAGGACCATTCCTCTCTCTCTCTCTCTCTCTGCAAATCCAGACAAAATACTGCTTACATGTGCTTGCTGTAGTCACAAACTATTGCTGATGGTTCAGGGGTATTTGTACATTTCTTAAGTCTTTCTCACCATAGGAAAGTCCTCACTGGCCATGACCTCACATAGGGTTTCACTGTCCCACCCAGCCGTCATTCCCTCGTGCCCTGCTCATCTCTTTAGGGTGCCTTACGCTGTCTCTGTTGACCAGCTAAAAACTCACAGATCCTATTCCTTTTATATATGAAGTAATTTGGCCTTCTTAGTTTCACTCACTACTTCTCTTGCCCTGGGAGGGGTGGGAGTGGGATTACTCAAATAGGAACATCAAAGTATTTTCCTAGACAAATAACAGCAATCATAAAAAAGCCATATCCCATGGGCTGGATTAAGACATTGTTCTGGAAGGCAGAAGTGTAAGTACTGTTTTACATTGAATTTTTTTTTCTTCCACAGACTGGGGAAATTTTCTTCAACAGACTGGAGACAATGTGATGTAATTATTAAGATCAGTGGGCACTGGAATTAGACAATCAGGAATTTGAATCTTGGCTCCACCATTTTTTGCCTGTGTGACTTTGAGTAAGTTACTTAACCTCTCAGTCCTTTAGTTTCCTCATTATTCAGTCGGTCACTTAATCACTCAGTCATAGCCAATTCTTTGCAACCCCGTGGACTACAGCATGCCAGGCCTCCCTGTCCATCACCAACTCCCAGAGCTTGTTCAAACTCATGTCCATGGAGTCGGTGACACCATCCAACCATCTCATCGTCTGTTGTCTCCTTCTCCTCCTGCTTTCAATACTTCCCAGCATCAGGGTCTTTTCCAATAAGTCAGTTCTTCACATCAGGTGGCCAAAAGATTGGAGCTTCAGCATCAGTCCTTCCAATGAATATTCAGGACTGATTTCCTTTAGGATGGACTGGCTAGATACCCTTGCAGTCCCAGGGACTCTAAAGAGTCTTCTCCACCCCACAATTTAACAGCATCAATTCTTTAGCACTCAGCTTTCTTTATGGTCCAACTCTCACATCCATTCATGACTACTGGCAAAACCATAGCTTTGACTAGACAGACCTTTAATGTCTCTGCTTTTTAATATGCTGTCTAGGCTGGTTGTAGCTTTTGTTCCAAGGAGCAAGCATCTTTTAATTTCATGGCTGCAGTCACCATCTGCTTTGATTTTGGAGCGCAAAAAAATAAAGTCTCTCACTGTTTCCATTGTTTCCCCATCTATTTGCCATGAAGTGATGGGACCGGATGCCGTGGTCTTCATTTTTTGAATGTTGAATTTTAAGCCAGATTTTTCACTCTCCTCTTTCACTTTCATCAAGAGGCTTTTCAGTTCCTCTTCACTTTCAGCCATAGGGGTGGTGTCATCTGCATATCTGAGGTATTATCTGCATATCTGAGGTTATTGATATTTCTCCCAGCAATCTTGATTCCAGCTTGTGCTTCATCCAGCCCGGCATTTCGAATGATGTACTCTGTATATAAGTTAAATAAGCAGGGTGACAATATACAGCCTTGACGTACTCCTTTGCCAACTTGGAACCAGTCCGTTGTTCCATGTCCGGTTCTTCCTCAGTATTACAATGGGGGAAACAATAGTACCACCCTCATAGAGCAGTTGGGAGTATTAAAAATGTGATGCATGAGAAGTGCTTTAATTCAGTGGCAGACATGCAGAAACTGCTCAACAAATGGTGTGTATTGAAGAGTGTCGTATATAAGCGGACTGTCCACGAAAGAGCGACAGTATGCAATAAACACATTCCTCTAGAGAGGAATGAGTGTACTAAGCTATAGGAGTTCAAAGAAAACAAAGGCTTCTTTCTGCCCTTAGAAAACACCCCAGCCTCCTGGAAGAGACGGAGCAGTATACAAACAACTCTAACGTGACGTGACACAGCTCAAGCAGATGTCTGCTTATACTTGTCAAAGGATTTCTACTCAGCAGTGACCCTGACACTGTGGCTGTTGGATGAATATTACTTTCTATCCCACTAGAGAATCACAATGCCGAGTACATTCTCCTTGCAGTGAGAGGAAGATTAGTAGAGTGTCCCTGAGTATCTGGATTTGGTTGGTCCTGTTGCCAAAAACCACCACTTAAGGATCCAAGATGTGTCTTTCCTCTCTATGGGTAGACTCCGAGGGGCTTCAGATCCTCAGGTGCTTCACCTTTGAAGACTCGGGGCTCAGCAGCATCTTAGAAAGCACACAGGAGCCAGCAACCTGCCCCAAGCCTATAGGAGATTAATGATGCCATGTCTAAAAAGAGTGTAAATTATTAAGTAGAACATTAAGTATGTCAGTTTTAAGTGACTGAATTCACTGAAGTCAGACTTTACCATTTTTAATTGCTAATATTGGGAATACATATCTTGAGTAAGCACATTTCCAAATAGCAATGATGATAGAAATGCAACAAGCATTATTCTTTATATGATTTCAAGACCTTTCCATCCCATGATCTCCCTAACCTCCAAAATACACTATGGTTTACGATGAGTTACAAAAGCTCTCTGAGATATTGTTTTGCTAACTAAAGTCAATGAAAATTTAGATTTTTAGAAAACATTTATAGAGTATTGGCAGTACCTTGAGTGTCACAAAACAAGAGAGGGTATCATTATTAAATAGCATAAAATTAAAGTTAATCAAATAGGGGAAAAAATCAAAGTTGGACTGATTTCTCACAGCTGACCAGGATAAATTCTAAGTAGATATAATATCTAAATGTTCAAAATGAAACCATCTTCTCTTTTAGAAAAAGCTAAAAGAGAGTTATTCATCATCGAGTAGGGAAGGCTTTTTTTCATTGTGGCTGTAAATTCAGAACCATAAAAGAAAAGAAAAGATTATATGTTCAATTTCATAAAATGAAATTTTCAGCATAGAAAAACTGTAAGCAAAGTCGAAATGACAAACTGGATGGAAATATTTCAAGCTCTATTACAGACAGAAGACTAATTTTCCTTGGCATATGAACTCAGACAAACTGGAAATGAAGAGATCAACAGTGCAATAGAAAAATGGGCAAAGAATATGAACAGACGAGGCCTGGAAGAGAAAGCACAAATGAAAGTGATTCATCCTCACTCACAATTTTTTTAAAAATGTAAAGTTTTAACATTATATTGAGATATCAATTTTCAATGATCAAATTAGTGAAGACCCAAAAGTCTGATACAAATCTCTGTGGATGAGGGTGCTCTGAAACAGGAACTTCCTACCCTGCTAGTGGGAGGATAAACTGGTACAACAGCTAGATAGAGCAATTGCCATTAACTCTACATTTACAAATTCATGCTTTAGGTATTTGCCAAATGTGCAAAATGCAATATTATCCATTATAGCCATGTTTTAAAAGCAAAAAATTAGCTACCTAAATGCTCATTCATAGGCATTAAATTAATCATGGCACATTCATATAATATTGTATGTACTGTATAATTAGATACATTATAACACCATGCAATGAAAAAGGAGTGATGAAGCTCTTGGTTTGCTGTATCTTGGAGATGATTATATAATAATGTAATATTAACATTGATATATTATTAATATTATATAATCATTTCCAATACATAGTGTTAAGTGAAAAAGCAAGACATTAAGACTTCCTTGGCAGTCCACTTAGGACTCCTCTCTTTTATGGCCAGGGGCCTGGGTTGGATCCCTTGGTTGAGGAACTAAGATCCTACAAGCTGAATGATGCAGCCAAAAAAAAAAAAAAAAGCAAGGTACAGAAGGGTGTGTGTAACGTGTTATGCTTTGTGTGCAAAAAGACAGCATATATGTATATGTGCATATATGTGTATGTATGTATTTTCCTTGAATATACATAAAATATGTCTATATAGCCGGGGTCATCACTGTATATCCTTTTGTTTTGGATATTCAACTATATGAAGTATCATCTATTAAAGCTTTAAAAAATGAAATAAATAATAATAAGCCAAAAATGTGTAAATAAGTCAACTAGTTAATTAATACATTAAACAAAGTAAATTTAATAAATACATTTAATGGTTGAGTTTCCAAACCCATGTATGTTTGTCTGTCTGTTCAATCTCTGTTCCTCCTCTCCGATCTTTAACATGAGTGAGTGAGTGAGTGAAGTCCCTCAGTCGTGTCCGACTCTTTGCCACCCCATAGACTATAGCCTACCAGGCTCCTCTGTCCATGGGATTTTCCAGGCAAGAGTACTGGAGTGGGTTGCCATTTCCTTCTCCAGATCTTTAACATAACCCAGTTTTATTTAGGCATCTGCCCCTCCCAACATACCCTCTGTGTCTCAGTTCATATCTGGGACTGTCTGGTCTAAGGGTAATTCCATTCCCATGGCAGTACTTGGTCCAGGAACCACGGCCAAAGTTAGTGTGTGGCATTGCTCTGAGAACAGGAATTGACTCAAGAATGCTAGAGGCTCCTGGAAAAGAAGTTTCCTTGCTCTTAGGTGAACTTCACCCAAGTTCATGACATTTCTATGTGAAACCAGTAACTGCTACAGCCATTTCACATCTGTGAAGGAAGTGGTCCAAGGTCAAAGCCAACACATACAGGAGGTCATCTCAGGGTACTGTAGGAAAATAGATCCCTAGAGACACTAATTAAACTGTCTCTGAAGCCTGTACTACCCCCTGGAGTTGCAGTTGTCTGAAGCGATACTCTTCCTTATTGTTTACGTGAATGCGAGTTGAATTTTCTGTTACTCAAAGCCGTAGGCTAATACCCAGATTGCACAGAGGAATATGTTTCCAAGAATCGAAGTGAAACACATGGGTAAGTCAGAAGGAAAAAAACGCCTTCTGAAGTTTCTCAGACTTAGCAAACTGCCAAGGCACATGGCATGTGTTGACATAAAAACTTTCCAAATCAGGCTCTGAACTCCAATTAGAATATGATGCAGAAATAAGTTGGGAGGAGGAGGTGAACACACTGAGCAGGAAGATACCAAACTTTACAGTGGTTGTGACCCAGGAGGGGGATCACAAAGTTTCATCTCCTTTCTCTACATTGTCTCAGATTAAAAAGGAGAATGTATTACTTTCATGATGAAAGTAATGGCCCCAAAGGCCACATGAAAGCAGAATGATAGAGAAGCTGGGCCAAGCAAACCCCCAGTAAGTCAATGTCAGGTTTTCAAAATACAAGCCTGAAGGCCAAAAAATAAATAACTGCTTACAAAATGCTCTTCATAAATTAGGAAGTTTAAGAATTTCTTGTAAACCTGAGGTTGTTAGGAGTGAGAGATTTAAAATAAAATGGAAAAAGGAAATTTAGATTACAGCTGCAATTTTGAAGCAGAGTTCGTGTTTCTGTTCTTGAGACTGATTTTCACAAATACTTCTGAGATGTCATATTTCTGAACACCCCTCATATGGAGTTTGTTTTCATTTTCTGGTAATTCCCACACGCTGAGGGTCATTACAGGATTGAGACTGGGAGGCTTTAGGATCTTCTGGACCAAGGATAATTCTGGAGGTAGAAAATAAGATTTTTTTTTTTCTGTATTAAACCACTGGCCACCTTTGAAAAGAAGAAGGAAGATGAGATCTCCATAAAGGACCCTTGAGTCTAGGGTAATCAGGAAAGTCAGAGAAAACCAGGAAATGACAGCAAGGATCCAGAAGCAAAAGGATTTCCTAAGATAGGGACTGCAAGGTGCCTGTTGGATGCTGTAACTAGGAAATCACTGGCAATCTGGGCAAGAGTAGTGATGAGAATTAAGGTAAAGGAAGATGAGGAATGTTTTTTCACCCTTAAGAGACTTGGCTGAGAAGGAGAGGGGAATGAGAGTAGAAGCTGGAGTAGACAGAAGGCTTAGGGGTGAGAGGGCCTGTTTATAGGCTCAAGGCAAGTGCCCATAGAAAGAGAATGCTTGTGGTGCCTAAGGGACCAGAGTTGACAGTCTGAGTTAGAGACTGCAAATGATGGGGTCCAGAGCATGGGTGGAACCATTTCCTTATGCAGAACAGCACCTCATCCACTAAGAGAAGAAGAAGAAAAAAAGATGCATGCATGTATAGATGAATTCAGAAGCAGAAGGGTAGGAAACAGAGAGTACAGACCAATATCCTCTGTTTTCTCTGTGCTATGGGAGTAAGAATGGTATAGATGTCTTGAGAGCATTGCTAAGATATTTTACAGTCATTAAGAAGGATGCAACAGGCACTAAGAACCAAAGAACTACCAGAAAGAATCCAGGTAGAAGCTGAGATTGGGACTTGGAAAGTTAGCCTGTGTGCTGCAGGCAGCAAAGGCAGATAGGTCCAGTATTAGGCTTGGTTTCATGACAACGGTGGGAGATAACGAAGTGAGAAAGCATGGGTCATGGAAAGATTGAACTGCAAAACCATGAGACTTACACTAGATAAGGAGGTGAAGGGAGAAGTGGTTATGGTGGGGGGGGGGGGGCAGAGAGGGGGAGTCAGGAGAAAGAAAAGAAGGAGGGTGTTTTTTTAAAAAAAAAAGTCAGAAACAGTAGTTCTCAATACCAGTTTGCAGAATAGGGAGCTTGTGCAAAAAGCAGTTCTCTGGGTCCCATGTCAGAGATTTCAATTTAGTAAGTCTCAAGTAGAGTCTAGTTCTTAACTGCTTTTTTCAAATAGGTAACACGTGTCATGTAACAACTGACTGGTTCAAAATTGGGAAAGGAGTATTTCAGCGCTGTATATTGTCACCCTATTTATGTAATGCTTATGCAGAGCCCATCATTTGAAATGCCAGGCTGGATGAGTTACAGGCTGGAATCAAGATTGCTGGAAGAAATATCAACAACCTCACATACGCAGATGATACCACTCATGGTAGAAAGGGAAGAGGAACTGAAGAGCCTCTTGATGAGGGTGAAAGGGGAGAGTGAAAAAGCTGGCTTGAAACTCAACATTCAAAAAACTAAGATCATGGCATCCGGTCCCATCACTTCATGGCAAACAGAAGGGGAAAAAGTGAAAGCAGTGACAGATTTTCTTTTCTTGGGCTCCAAAATCACTGAAGATGGTGATCACAGCAAGAAATTAAAGGCTATGACAAACCTAGACAGCGTATTAAAAGGCAGAGACATCACTCTGCCAACGCAGGTCCATATAGTCAAAGCTATGGTTTTTCGAGTAATCATGTACAGATGTACTTCTATTGTCATTTTCTTAGATGTCTCATTAGGGATATGAAATATATAATCATATATTTCAATATATATGATCATATATGATCTATATATATATATAAAATCTCTCTCTCTATATATATATATATTACAAACATGTGCATGTTCAGTCATTAAGTCATGTCCAACTCTTTGTGAGTCACATGAACTGTAGCCCTCCAGGCTCCTCTATCCATGGAATTCTCCAGTATAGAAAACTAGAATGGGTTGCCTTTTCCTACTCCAGGGAATCTTCCCAACCCAGGAATCGAACCCTCATCTCCTGTGTCTCTGCACTGGCAGGTAGATTCTTTACCACTGTGCCTTCTGGGAAGCCCACTGTATTACAAACAACAGTATATTATACATGTTGTTTCACACTTTTTAATTGCACTTAACCATATATCATGGAGAAGGCAATGGCACCCCATTCCAGTACTCTTGCCTGGAAAATCCCATGGGCAGAGGAGCCTGGTAGGCTGCAGTCCATGGGGTCGCTAAGAGTCGGGCAAGACAGAGCGACTTCACTTTCACTTTTCACTTTCATGCATTGGAGAAAGAAATGGCAACCCACTTCAGTGTTCTTGCCTGGAGAATCCCAGGGACGGGGGAGCCTGGTGGGCTGCCGTCTATGGGGTCGCACAGAGTTGGACATGACTGAAGCGACTTAACAGCAGCAGCAGCAACCATATATCATAAAGATCAATCCATGTCAGTTCATTGAAGCTATTTCAATATTCTATTGGCTGCTAGGCATTCTATTTTTTTTAATATCAAAAGATGGAAAACAATGGTTGTTTATATTCATTCTCTAATTCAGGGATTCCCAACACTGGAGGAGTTTTTCAACACCCTATGTATTGATGTGCCATAACTAGGAAGTCCATGTTTTTAACAGAAGATTGTGATTTGGGTGGTTCATGGACTAACCATTATAAAACACCTGTCATGGGACTTAAGAGCATATTGAGCTTAAAAGATGAAAATACTTGGAGAAAAATAATGAGAAAACTAGAAAAACAGGGAAGTTTCACTTTGCATTGTGATCTCTACTGATTTTTTTGAGAGATTTTATCCTGACTATACCACTCCCTTGGAACATATATGCAAAATATACTCTATTTGCATAATTAGAAAATGGTTATGTAAATTAACAGTTGCTGAATGCCAGTGACAATAAGCAAAGCAAAAGCAAAAATCAAAACCAAACGAAACCAAGTCAAACCAAACGAACAAACAAAACTAGTAAGAAATATATTCCCATGTGGTGTAAAGGTTTCCACAAAGTTGTGTAAAATCTCCAAACAAAAAATCTTTTTAGTATTAGATTGTTGGGCTGCTCATTTTTGCCAGTAGAGAAAAAGCTGCAGTATGCAAACTAAATGCAGAGTCTACAACATTAAATTCCCCAGGATTCTTGAATTCTGCTTGAATTTTTTGACTTGGGGCTAGCACTAAATAGAAAGTAGCAGGCTTTGGATTGAAACACAGGTTTATCTGATTCCACACTCCACTGTCTTTCTACAACCAATACTGCTTCCCACCAAAGAATGTTCTTGGGTATTCCTTGCTAGGGGAGCCAGACATCCAGCTTCCAGAGGAGACACCTCTCTCACTTCTGCATAACTACAGGCAGATGCTCTAGATGACACTAGTAACTACTAATCAGGTGAGCTTTTCATGGAATCACCCAGTTTCATCAGTTGGCCCAGTAGTAGGTCCTGCTGGAATTGTGCTACTCTGGCTGAATCAGAATGGTAAACCAGCTTCTTAATATGGTGCAGCTAAACACATCGGACCGCTGACATAAAAGAATGCTTTAATGGCAAAAGGTGGGAAATAATGCATTTGCATATTGTTTATAATTCAGGGATTTCCGGTATTTGGGGTTTTTTTCAGTATCCTATATATGTCCCCTTTCTTTTCATTGCCCTATCCCAAAAGTGTTGTGTGTGAGTTTAGGAAAAGTGATTTGGGTTTTTAAATATACAACATTAGATAACCTTAGGATGACACAAAACTATAGTGAGAATTACTGAACTAGTGTCGATTAAAACATGTTCTAAAGTACTCATCATATGGAATTGACATTTAAAAAAAAGCTAGAGTAGATTGAGATGAAATTTCCAAGAAGGATGAGTTACTCTTATTTTACTTACTAAGCTCCATATACAGATATTGGGATTTTATGATTCTATTTATGTAAGACTTGGAAAGGTCTGTACTCCCCCAACTCTTGCCTCAGCCACCCTTTGACTTTCATTTTCCTGATGTAATATAAAGTGGTATACAGCAAATGACTAAAAAGAGAATCAGGGAAGAATTCTAGGGCATTTCCCTTCTCTTACAAATGATCTTGACCTTTATTCCATATTTCCATTTATTGTAATTTATTCCATATTTCTTCTAAACTGGTGAAATGCTTTTGATTGTTGAAGAGTTACTGGAAGCTGAAACAGACTAAAATCTTTAATTGAAAAGTCATTGCTTTCTGTGTTTATTATTCATGTTACACTGACCAAGTGTCAGTTGATCTTAACAGCTTACTACTGGGCATGGTGTGATGAGCTAAGAAGGGCCTTGCTCTCAAGGAATGTACAGTTTAGATGGAGGAATATAAAGAAGCATACATTTAGGTGCTAAATGAATGGAACATATGAGTACTCTAGGCTATTCAAAAAATAATGTGTGGGTTTGAAATAGTCACAGTGAATCTTAGTAGGCAGATGGAAGAGGAAGGTTTTCTAGATAAGGCAAGTAGCATCGGCAACACTGATAAATCAGTAGTTTGATAAATGAAAATAAATGCATATGCTGATATTGATGTTAAAAATGTTTTATGTTCGGGAAATAAAAAGAGCTAAGTTAGAGAAAACAGTGATTCAGGTTGTGGGGGACCTTGCCTGCCTAGCTAAGGAGTGTGGATTTAGTACCATAGGCACCAGAGGGGAATGCAAAGCTTCTGAGAAAAGGAGAGGCATGGGCAAAGTGAATCAGGGAGATGACTTGGTTGGTGGAATGCAGAATGGTTTTGAAGAGAGATTGGAGGCAGCAAGAGGCTATTTGGTCTGAGTTTATGACAGTACTCACCAGATTGATGGATCTGGCAACGTCATGGAAGGATCGAGCAAGACCAGGAAACTAGATATGGCAAAGGGTCTAGGAGGTTCTAAGCTTGAGTGAGTGAAGAAATGTTGGTTTCACCAAGAGAAATAAATGAGAGGAGCTGGTGCAGGGTGTGTGTGGAAGAAGACATGGATACCTGCTACATTTAGGTTGCTGGCAGAACATGTGGCTAAGCAGATCATTGCTACTGCATAAACTGACCAGAGCTGCAGTCTGGTCAGTTTATGTTTATGTTACCCCGCTCCAAGATGGGCTTGAGGGGTAGGGGGTTGTTAGAAAATTTTGCACACTCAGCTTTGGCCCTTTCAGGCAGGAGAGAGCCTCTGCTGTCAGAGCCTTTCCAGTTCTCAAGGGGCCTATGAACTGATCAGGAAGTACAATTTTAATAGAATTAGCTGAAAGATGAGCAAATGTTAGGTGGTGGTTTGGTAGTAAGTCATTGCTGCTAACTTTGACATGTTAAGTGTCACAGTATTAATGGCTTTTATGCATGGCTAAGACTGGTAGGCTGCAATCCATGGGGTCACTGAGGGTCAGACACGACTGAGTGACTTCACTTTCATGCATTGGAGAAGGAAATGGCAACCCACTCCAGTGTTCTTGCCTGGAGAATCCCAGGGATGGGGGAGCCTGGTGGGCTGCTGTCTATAGGGTCGCACAGAGTCGGACACGACTGAAGTGACTTAGCAGCAAGAGTGTTAATTCTTAGTAAATTAGATTCCTCAGTTTTTGTCTTGCTCTGATAGTTTATGGGTATGACAGGGTTACCTTTCTGTGTCTCAGTTTCCTGTTTATAAAACTGGAAGCTTGTTGTGGCAACATTCATAAACACTTTGAAAGTTACAGGTAAAAAGCACTGTAGGATTCTCTCCCCTCCCACCTCCACCCCAAAGACTGAGTCAGTCTCTGGGAAAGGTCATCCATTTCACTGAATTCTTTCAATGGCTAACTCCCTAAGTCAGTTAATTAGCATTTTTCTAAAATGCTTTTACCAGTTCAGAGATGAAAGATATAGTTTATAACTGTCTTTTCTATCTTCTAGGCATGTTCATCCTGCTGACCCTTTTTTACTGAGTGACTAGTGCCATGTGACTCCCAATTCTAGGTGCTTGGATCAATCCTAGCCATACTGGAGGGAACCTGCCTCCTGAGAAATCTGTATGCAGATCAAGGAGCAACAGTTAGAACCAGTCATGGAACAACGGACTGGTTTCAAATTGGGGAAGGAGTACGTCAAGGCTGAAAATTGTCACCCTGCTTATTTAACTTATATGCAGAGTACATTATGCGAAATGCCGGGCTGGATGAAGCACAAGCTGGAATCAAGATTGCAGGGAGAAATATCAATAACCTCAGATATGCAGATGACACCACCCCTATGGCTCAAAGTGAAGAAGAATTGAAAAGCCTCTTGATGAAAGTGAAAGAGGAGAGTGAAAAATCTGGCTTAAAACTCAACATTCAAAAAACGAAGATCATGGCATCTGGTCTCATCATTTCATAGCAAATAGATGGGGAAACAATGGAATTGTTTGGGTTTCCAAGCCCAATTGGATTTTGGGCTCCAAAATCAATGTAGATGGTGACTGCAGCCATGAAATTAAAGACACTTGATCCTTGGAACAAAAGCTATGACCAACCTAGACGGCGTATTAAAAGCAGAGACACTAATTTGCCAACAAAGGGTCTGTCTAGTCAAAGCTATGTTTTTTTCAGTAGTCATGTATGGATGTGAGAGTTGGACCATAAAGAAAGCTGAGCACTGAAGAATTGATGCTTTTGAACTGTGGTGTTGGAAAAGACTCTTGAGAGCCCCTTGGACTGTAAGGAGATCAAACTAGTCAATCCTAAAGGAAATTGGGACTTAGAAAGCATCACTACGAACAAAGCTAGTGGAGGTGATGGAATTCCAGTTGAGCTATTCCAAATCCTGAAAGATGATGCTGTGAAAGTGCTGCACTCAATAGGCCAGCAAATTTGGAAAACTCAGCAGTGGCCACAGGATTGGAAAAGGTCAGTTTTCATTCCAATCCCAAAGAAAGGCAATGCCAAAGAATGCTCAAACTACTGCACAATTGCACTCATCTCACACGCTAGTAAAGTAATGCTCAAAATTCTCCAAGCCAGGCCTCAGCAGTATATGAAACATGAACTTCCAGATGTTCAAGCTGGTTTTAGAAAAGGCAGAGGAACCAGAGATCAAATTGCCAACATCTGCTGGATCATCAAAAAGCAAGTTTGTTCCAGAAAAACATCTATTTCTGCTTTATTGACTATGCCAAAGCCTTTGTGTGGATCAAAATAAACTGTGGGAAATTCTGAAAGAGATGGGAATACCAGACCACCTGACCTGCCTCTTGAGAAACCTATATGCAGGTCAAGAAGCAACAGTTAGAACTGGACATGAAACAACAGACTGGTTCCAAATAGGAAAAGGAGTACGTCAAGGCTGTATATTGTCACCCTGCTTATTTAACTTATATGCAGAGTACATCATGAGAAACACTGGGCTGGAAGAAGCACAAGCTGGACTCAAGATTGCCAGGAGAAATATCAATAACCTCAGATATGCAGATGACACCACCCTTATGGCAGAAAGTGAAGAGGAACTCAAAAGCCTCTTGATGAAAGTGAAAGTGGAGAGTGAAAAAGTTGGCTTAAAGCTCAACATTCAGAAAACGAAGATCATGGCATCCGGTCCCATCGCTTCATGGGAAATAGATGGAGAAACAGTGGAAACAGTGTCAGACTTTATTTTTCTGGGCTCCAAAATCACTGCAGATGGTGACTGCAGCCATGAAATTAAAAGATGCTTACTCCTTGGAAGGAAAGTTATGACCAACCTAGATCACATATTCAAAAGAGAGATGTGACTTTGCCAACACAGGTTCGCCTAGTCAAGGCTATGGTCTTTCCTGTGGTCATGTATGGATGTGAGAGCTGGACTGTGAAGAAGGCTGAGCGCCAAAGAATTGATGCTTTTGAACTGTGGTGTTGGAGAAGACTCTTGAGAGTCCCTTGGACTGCAAGGAGATCCAACCAGTCCATTCTGAAGGAGATCAGCCCTGGGATTCCTTTGGAAGAAATGATGCTAAAGCTGAAACTCCAGTACTTTGGCCACCTCATGCAAAGAGTTGACTCATTGGAGAAGACTCTGATGCTGGGAGGGATTGAGGGCAAGAGGAGAAGGGGATGACAGAGGATGAGATGGCTGGATGGCATCACTGACTCGATGGACATGAGTCTGAGTGAACTCCAGGAGTTGGTGATGGACAGGGAGGCCTGGCGTGCTGCGATTCATGGGGTCACAAAGAGTCGGACACGACTGAGCGACTGATCTGATCTGATTCATTGGAAAGACTGATGCTGAAGCTCCAATACTTTGGCCAACTAATGCGAAGAACTGACTTACTGGAAAAGACCCTGATGCTGGGAAAGACTGAAGGCAGGAGGAGAAGGTGATGACAGCCGATGAGATGGTTGGTGGCATCACTGACTCAATGGACATGAGTTTGAGCAAGTTCTGGATTTAGTGATGGACAGGGAGGCCTGGTGTGCTGCAGTCCACAGGGTTGCAAAGAGTTGGACATGACTAAGTGACTGAACTGAACAGATTAACACTCTGGAACCTCAGCATAATACAACCAGGATCAGTATGAAATGCAATCCTCAGTTCTAGGTATTAAGTTCTTCCTTCATTTCTAAGTCTTCCTCTGCCTGTCAGATCTTGCCTTTGGATACCTGTCTTGTTGCCCCAAGTCCTTGTCTTCTAAACTTGCCCTGTACCTCCTTTCAAGAATCTCAATTCTGTTTTCATCAGTTCCCCAAAGGAAGAGGAATCCAGACCTGGGAGACAGCACTGAGCTTGAAGTCTTACTATAAGCAATACATTTTCTTTAAAAATTTATTTATTTATGGCTGTGCTGGGTCTTCACTGCTATGCAGGCTTTTCTCTAGTTTCAGGGAGAGGAGCTACTCTCTAGTTGCAGGGTCCAGGCTTCTCATTGCAGGAGCTTCTCTTGTTGAGGAACATGGGCTTTAGGGCGAGTGGGCTTCAGTAGTTGTGGCTTCTGGGCCCTAGAGCACAGGCTAAATAGTTGATGCACGATGAGCTTAGTTGCTCTGCACTCACGTGGGATCTTCCTGGATCAGGGATCAAACCCATGTGTCCTGCATCGGCAGGAGGATTCTTTACCACTGAGCCATCAGTGAAGCCCAACACATTTTCTTAATGCTTGCTAATTTCCCAATTTTTGTCTGTTCCTGGGTTTCCCAAGGCTGCACAGCAGCTGCCCATTGGCTTATATTTTCTGTGTTGAACCATCCTGATCCTGGCTGCCTTCCTGGCTGCTGCTGGTTATGTAGCCTCCAAATATTGTCTTCTGGCTGCACATTCATCACACCAACTGGGGCTGCCTTCAGTTCCATGGTTGTATCTCGTTCTGGTCTCCATTCTTCCAGTCCACCTCACCCCATTACAGCTAATTCTTTTACATTAAACTACAGCAGATATTTGTTGATATGGAAACTGATTTGGTATTGGAATTTTATCCTTGTTTACATCTTTCTTTGTGTTGGAAAAGCTTGGGATCACTTCCAAAACCTGCTCAGAGAGTTTTCCTCTTTTAGGAGAAACAAATGAACACTTGACCAAGCCGTGCGTCTGTGACAAAAACTCTAAGCCACTCTTTTAATTGTAAGATTGCATATTTTACTTTAATTTTGTTTTATATTAATATTATATTAATATATTTTAATTAAAAATTAAAAAAAATTTGGGCCACACCACACAGCATGTGGGATCTTAGTTCCCTGAATAGGGATTAAACTCATGCCCCCTGCATTGGAAGCAAAGAGTCCTAACCACTGGACCACCAGGGAAGTCCCATTAATACATTTTAAAGTATATTTTGGCCAGTGTTCATTCAGGTCTCTCAATTTCAAGATATGTTATTAGACTTTCAAGCCTTTTTGCTTATAAGGAAACAAAGAAATCAAGGCTGGGGATGGTGTTCTACGATGTAGTCTCAACTTTTAAGGTATGTTAGAATCTTCTGGAAAAGTGTTAGTTGCTCAGTTGTCTCCGACTCTTTGCGACCCCATTGACTATAGCCCACCAGGCTCCTCTGTCCAAGGGATTTTCCAGGCAAGAATACTGGAGTGGGTTGCCATTTCCTTCTCCAGGGGATCTTCCCAACCAAGGGATCCCAACCTAGGTCTCCTGAATTGCAGGCAGATTCTTTCCCATCTGAGCCACCAGGGAAGCATTTTCTGGAGGGTTTGTTAGAACAGAAATCTACGTCTCACACCCAACACTTTCTCTGGAGTGATGCCTGAGAATCTGCATTTACAACACGTTCTCGGGCAATGTTGACACACCTGGTCCTGGGATGACACTTTGAAAACAACTGGTTATGTTTAAATGGGCCCCAGGTGACCTGAAGCAAAGCAGTTATTGATCAGTTCAAACTCTTATCTGAATGTATAAGGTGGAGAGTACTGAAAAATAAACTTCCAAAGTTCAATCCATGCAGTTAGGATGACTGCTGGTGCCAGAGGTCTTTTCAACCCCATCTAGAACTTGGACAATCACTTAGTTTCTTTGAGCTTGTGTTTCCTAACCCATAAAATTGCTGGAGAAGGCAATGGCACCCCACTCCAGCACTCTTGCCTGGAAAATCCCACGGACAGAGGAGCCTGGTGGGCCGCAGTCCATGGGGTCGCTAAGAGTCGGACACGACTGAGCGATTTCACTTTCACGTTTTACTTTCATGCATTGGAGAAGGAAATGGCAACCCACTCCAGTGTTCTTGCCTGGAGAATCCCAGGGAAGGGGAGCCTCGTGGGCTGCCATCTCTGGGGTCGCACAGAGTCGGACACGACTGAAGCAACTTAGCAGTAGCAGCAGCAGCAGCTATGCTCCCCTTACAGGAGTATTGTGAAGGTCAAATGAAATGGGTGTGGAAATGTGTTAACGGGAAAGTGGTATGACTGGAGACATTGCAATGGTTTTTCAATCTTCTTAAAACATCAGCCCCGGTTTCTTTGGACTGTCTTGCTTTTCTCATTAATTACAGTAACTTTAATCCAGGAGTAGAGAGTACTTTTATTGCTATCATAAACTCAAACTTTTTTTGAAAATCTCGTTCAATGAGATCAGACACGCCTTACAAATGTTACTCAGAGCCAAGAATGATTCCCATTCTTTAGTTATAAAAAGAAAAGTACAAGACCCTATTGTGACTTGGGGTGGAGTCACAGTTAATCTTTCAATCCTGTTTAAACTGGCCCATTAAAAAAAAAAACACAAAAAACTGCTACAAGTCACAGCACGTTATAAAAATAAAATCACCGTATACAATGCTCAACCTCTCCACCCTATGCTTTCACATCTCTTGCAGCTTCTATTAATTCATCTGTCGTGGGAAGTAGTAAATCTGTTCAGTCCTGGCCGTGGCTATTTTTCTCAGTCAAGAGCCTCCAGCTCGCTTTATGGGCCAACATAGTTCTTGCTCAAATCGGGCGGTTTGTCGTTTCAACCGTCATCAGATCAGATCAGATCAGATCAGTCGCTCAGTCGTGTCTGACTCTTTGCGACCCCATGAATCGCAGCACGCCAGGCCTCCCTGCCCATCACCAACTCCTGGAGTTCACTCAGACTCACGTCCATCGAGTCAGAGATGCCATCCAGCCATCTCATCCTCTGTCGCCCCCTTCTCCTCCTGCCCCCAATCCCTCCCAGCATCAGAGTCTTTTCCAGTGAGTCAACTCTTCGCATGAGGTGGCCAAAGTACTGGAGTTTCAGCTTTAGCATCATTCCTTCTAAAGAAATCCCAGGGCTGATCTTGAGAATGGACTGGTTGGATCTCCTTGCAGTCCAAGGGACTCTCAAGAGTCTTCTCCAACACCACAGTTCAAAAGCATCAATTCTTTGGCGCTCAGCCTTCTTCACAGTCCAACTCTCACATCCACACATGATCACTTCGGGCCTTCAATGAGTAGCTCAGATATGAGCCTCTTGTTCCTTAGGTCTTTCCTAAATATCATGAGACGTCAGCTAGGATGCTAACCAGGTTCTAAGGACAAGGTTTCGGGGGGTAAAAGACCCGCTTTCTAGCCTGTGAGGAACGTGCCAGGTTCGGGTACCAGGAGCGCACTGGGGTCTGCCGCAGCAGGGACTCACCTTCCGGGGAAATCTCTGCAGCCCCCGCCCTCGGCCCGAGCCCGCGACTGCGCGCGCTTCCCCCGGGCGCCGGCAGGGAGGCGCCCCCCGGCGGCCGAGGCGCTGCGCGCACCCGCGGGGACCAGCCCAAGGGGCGGAGGGAGAGGAGAGGAGGAGCTGGAAGGGGGCGCGGCTTGCTCCCGGTCCCTCCCGGGCGTCGGGCCTCCTTCTCCGCCGGGCCCAGGGCTGGCGGCCGGCGGGGGTCGCGGCGGCGGCGGCGGCGGCTGCGGCGGCGGCGCTGGCTGGCCGCCGTCGGCGGGGGCCTGGCTCCGGCTCCGGGTGTGAGGAGACAAGATGGCGGCGGCGCTGTGGAGGCCGGTCTCCTCCTCTTCTCCGCTCTCCTCCGCCCCGCCGCTCGCCGCCTCCTCCTCGGTCTCCTCCTCCTCGTTCGCTGCCTCCTCCTCCTCCTCCTCCTGCTGCTGCAGCAGCCCTAGCGACCGCCGAAGCGCCGGCCGGCTCTTCCGGAGCTCCGGAGGGGGATAGACGGGGCAGCTGCGGGCTCCGGCGACCCGGAGGCAGAGCTGGGGCCGGGGCGGGGACGGCGGCGGGGACGGCGGCGGCGGCGGCGGCGCCGGGTGGGGATGGGGTCGCAGACGCTGCAGATCCTCCGGCAGGGGGTGTGGGCCGCGCTCAGCGGGGGCTGGTACTACGACCCGCATCAGGCCACCTTCGTGAACGCGCTGCACCTCTACCTGTGGCTCTTTCTTCTCGGCCTGCCCTTCACCCTCTACATGGTGAGTGTGTGGGGGCGGGGAGGAGGGTGGCTCCTTCCCCTTCTGGCGGGCCGGGTTTCCCGAGTCCGGCGGGCGGTCGCGCCTCCCTTGCTCCGGGCCGGGTGTGTGTGTGTGTGTGTGTGTGCGTGCATGTGTGCGCACCTTCTTCCCCCTCTCCGGCGCGCGCACCCCCACCATCCCGCGCCCCTAAGGGCCCGCCGCCCGGCTCCCGCGCGCCCCCTCCCCCGCTCCCCACGCTCCCCTCCCTGGAGGGGCTTCCCCCCTATTCCAGCGAGCACAGGAAAAGCGGATCGGCAGCGGCCCCCACCTCCCGCCCCCGGGCGCCCAGCCCGTTTAGTGGGAAATAGTAGCTTCCTAGACCCCCTTCTTCGAGGTTCGGGTGGGCTGGGAGGGGGTCCTGATCCTGCCTTCTCCAGCCTTTCCACCCCGCCGGTAAAGCCCGGAGGTGGGGCTCGCGCCTCCGCGTACGGCGGTGGGCGCCCAGCCTTCTGCCCCGGAGGGCCGCTGCGTCCCATCCCTGGGTGCGCGCGTGCTTATTTGCGCTGCGCGCCTCGGGCGCCGGACAACACCCCCCCCCCCCGCCCCCCAACCCCGGGCACTCCCTTCCCCTCGAGGCGTTCTCGCCTCTCCTCCCCGAGAAGGACCCTCGCTCCGGCTTGTCCGCGTGCGGAGCCCGCGGAGCGGGGCGAGGGGGGAGAACGTGTGCTGCTCCGTGTGGAATGCATCTGTGGGGCGCCCGGGCTCCTCTCAACTCGCTTCGACGCGGTGGTTGAAAATCTGGCTCTCACCCTTCCTGCCTCGCAGAATCCCGTTTTTGCTTACCATTGGTTCTTTTCTGTTCAGCTCCGTGGTCAGTGGTGGTTATTTCCAGGCCAGCGTTCGGGGGAGGGAGTGGGGGAGATACGGGGATTCTGGCTGGCATTTCAGCAGATTTGTTTGGGTTGGTTCAAGGCCTTGTACTGATAGGAAAAGGAAAGCGTTGCCTGTTGCTGAATTCAGGACGATCAGTGTCTCCTAACGATCTAGGTTTTTTAAGCTATATTTTGGCCGAAAGTTTTCTTAAAGAAAAAAACAAAAAACTGTAGGTTAGGGTGGGGCATTAGGGAGACTAAAGGGGAAGAGAGGTGATACTTGAGCTTCAGTTAAAATCTTAAAGTAACCAGAAGGGAGGAAAGACTGGTAACTTTTTATTTTAGGAGAATGTCTTTGAAAATATTTCTGCCAAGTTTGTGGTTCTTCATGGAGCTGTAGTAAGGGTGCTGGATTAGAAAATCTGGGAGTATGACTACACCAAGTGTTAAAGGTGAGGATACCCAATTCCCTCCTAAATGAAGCTCGTTTACCGTAGTTGGCAGAAAAAGTGGAGGAAGATGAACTACATTATTCACATTCTCAAGCGATTTTTAATTGAATTGAGAGGGAGGGAAAAGCCGTTTTAAGAAAAAATGCTGAGTTACTGATGGCTTATTTTTTGAAGGGACTGTTCAGTCTTGTCGCTTTCAGAAAATTCATCACAAAGTGTTATAATTTTCAATTAATTCTGGCCCGGAGTGTTAGTTCTATTTGCACTTCTCTATCTTCCAGGAATATGACATCATTAATGAACAGGTTAATTACGTTGGGTGTAAGAATCCTCAGGGTGTCACAGAGCTTTTCATGCAGTTCTCCAGATACAAGGATTAGTTGCTGTGTTTCCATGTTAGCATGGGACCTGTGTTACTGCCTAAGACTGTTTAATTAACAAGCATTACTAAAGGAAATTTAGAACAAATGTAAAGCGATGCATTGAGTTTACTGTTTCATTTTGGGAGTTTATTCAGTTAAATTTAATTCACAGATAAATACCTGAATGTCTAATGTGTGCTGGGTTCTGGGAAAGTAAAATTGCTTTTCTGATTTTGTTAAGTTAATGGCAACTCTACTCTTCCTCAACTTTTAAGAAGCTTTCTTTGATTCTCCTCTTCATTGCTCTTCACATCCAGTTCATCAACCAATCTTGTGAGTTCTCTCTTTAAAACCTGACTAGAATCCAGATAATCTTTGTCACCACCCCCTTATGAGAGTCACTGCTTCCATTCTTTATTCTCTGTTCTTCATGGAGATGTCTGAATGATCCCTTAAAACATAGGTCAGTTCATGGCATTCTGCTCTCAAAGCCACCCCTTCCATAAGTGCTTCCCCTGCCCCCACTTAATTTGCCTTCTCACAGTTTTCCTGGCATAACTGTGTCCCTGCCTCAGGACCTTTTGCATTTGCTGTTCTCCTGTCTGGATGACTCCTCTCCTCCAGATATCTGTGTGACTTACGTGCTGCATTAATTTCAGGTTTTAGGTATATGTGAGTATTTCCTTGATAACCTATGTAAATAGGAACTTCCCAGCTCCTGCAATACTTTATAGCTCTCCTACCCTCCTTTATTTAAGAGCACTTATTACAAATTGGTTATGTGTTTATTAATTACCCTTTAGAATGTAAGCTCTAAGAGGTAAGAGAGTTTTGTTTATTGGTGTATTGTCAAGACCTAGATCAGCGCCAAGCACATAATAAGTACTCAAATATTAGTGAATGATTACAAGTTAACTAGATACAGCTTTTGCCTTTGAGGAACTTCAAGTCTAGCTTGGGATAATGAACAACTACAGGCATTAGAACTGTTGTGAAAAGGTCACACAGATGGCTCTGAGCTTTTTGATTGATAATGATCTAGGGGCAGTTGGCAAAGAATATTGGTAAACTTTTTAGGAAGCGTTCTAGTACTATAGTATTGAGGTAGATTGACATATACATTGGAACCAAAATCCAGCATTCCATGTTAAAATCTTAGGCAGTTATAGATATTTGTATGCTCTTTCGATAATTATAAGTGATAATGACTAGTAAGTATGTATATAGGTTCTTTATCCCAAACCCCGTTTTACTGATGAGGACACCAGCCTTAGTGACTGGTTCCAGCGGACTTTGGAAGCCACTTTGCAGGCAGCTGTCCCCTACTCCCCTTTTGATTTTAAAGATCTCTTTGAAGAGGTTTATATTGAGTTAGAAAGAGTCCTAATGGCTTTTTGTATAGGAGTCACTTTTTTGTTGTTTTTAATGAGTAGTGTTTGTGGATACTTTGAAAGGTGGATTTTGTAGTTTCTGCAATTATAAAATTTTTAAGTAGTGAAAATCAAGAAGTAACTTTTCCTTATTTTCATTGTCGTTCTGTTTCCTTAAGGCACTCACCCCATTTTATCTTGTTATAATTATGTGTGTACATGGTATGCCACAGATGGTGAGCTTTGTGGGTGTGAGCTTTGTGGCATTTTCATGTGATGGGAAGCAGACTGGAGTTGGTGTTATCTTGATTTTTGAGTCTTGGCTCTGTTATTGATCTGTTATTGATTAGGTGCCCTTTAGACCAGACTCTCCACCTTTTTGAACTTTGATTTACTCACTTTTGAGATATTTCATGGGTATTTTGTAAGACAATATTTACGAAATAGAGGAAATCATTCACCTTCAGAGCGAATGTCAGTCATTTGAAAGAGCTAATTAGAAAGAATCATTCAAAAAAGTAATTAGAAGAGTATTTCCTCTATAATGTATGACTAGAGGAGATTAGTAAGTCAAACCATCATCTTCACATGTTGTTGCTCAATGTAATGTTTTCTTTTATAAAGAGTTATATCCTTAGGTAACAAACCATAACAATAAAATTTCTTTACATAAGTGGTTCTCAGACTCTGCTTGACATCAGAATCACTTTATTCAGTTTTTCAATTGTGTCCAACTCCGCGACCCCATGGACTGTAGCACGCCAGGATTCCCTGTCTTTCACAATGTCCTGGAGTTTACTCAGACTCATGTCCACTGAGTTAGTGTCCTCTGGTGCCATCCAACCATCTCACCCTGCCTCCTTCTCCTGCCCTCAATCTTTCCCAGCATCAGGGTCTTTTCCAATGAGTTCGCTCTTCACATCAGGTGGCCAAAGGATTGGAGCTTCAGCATCAGTCCTTCCAGGGACTATTCAGGGTGGATTTCCTTCAGGATTGACTGGTTTGATCTCCTTGCTGACCATGGGATTCTCAAGTATGGAAACAGTGACAGATTTTACTTTCTTGGGCTCCAGAATCATTGTGGATGGTGATTGCAGCATCACCTGGACAAGTTAAAAATGTGCACCTTCTGATGTGGGTGATCTGGAGTGTGACCTATTAATTGTATTTTGTAAACACTCTGGGTCAATATAGAGAACTTGATCAGTATGACTCTGATTCCCAGCCCCTGACTTATATCTAGCTGCTTACCCAACATAATTTGGCCATGGCACAGGGATGTCTAAAACCTTTCTAGATTCCCTATTAACCCCCCCATCAAAAAAATGGGGTTTTTTTTGTCCTCTTAGTGACACCATCTTGTCTCTAATAGCTCATACCATCCCCGTTTCATGCCTTATGAGCAAATCTTAACCAGTTCTAGGGACAGAGCGTCTCCGAGCTCCTTTCCACTTCCAGTTCATACTGTTTTTTGTCTGCACTACTACCTTGGCTGCTTTTCGTGCCGTTTTACAACTCCTCCTCCACAGAGTAAGAGGCGACAATCTGTTTGTGTCATTCCCCTTTTATAATATCGTTCAATTTTTTTTTTTTTTTTGCACTTAAAGTCCATCATCTTCACCGAGGCCTTACCAAAGCCAGTTCCATCTTTGTCTACAGTTTGTGTAGTTTTCCACCGTGTTGTGGTCACACTGGCCGCCTTTCTGTTACTTCAGCCTACTGAGCCTGCCTCTCCAGTGGGTCGTTTGCACATGCTGTGTGTTCTGAAGGGATACATTTCCCTCCAGCTCTCTGCAAGGCTGCTTGCTGCTGGGGCTTTACGGCTGGTCTTAAAAATCACCTCAGAGGCCTAGTCTGGTACAGCTTCTCTTTTCCATCATTCCTTCCCATAACTTTCTTCTACAGTGCTTGTCAGAAATGCGTTTATGTCTTTGCTTGCTTGTTTGCTGTCTCTAACTTTCTCTCCTACCCACTGCCTTGAAAGTCACTTGAGGACAGAGGTTGTGTCTGACTTATTTGGCAGTGTATCTCCAGTGCCTTCTCTTGTGTTTGGCTTATAGTAGGTTCTAAATAAATATTATATTATTATATGTGTGAACCTTCTTTAGACTTAACACCTTCACTGACCGAGAAGCTGGATGTGGAGTGTACTGTGGTAGACTGTGTTATATGGTAGAGTTACATCTTACTGGGGGTTAGGTTCAATATCAGTATTCATGATGAAATAGAGAATTATTCAAAAAATCAAATACAGAATGACTTGAAAAACCATTAAGTCACTAAAAATGCAGCATATATTTTTTTGTGTATAAACTTTGTGCCATTATACATACATATACAAATATACACACTGTATACACAGTAATATATACTGTATTAAACTTGGAGAGATTATATTCAGAAACTAACCCCTTCATATAAAATATATGAAGGCTTCAACTTTTTCCTCCTGGTTATCTGATTGTTATTGTCTCTCTGTAGCTGATCTTTATCATGTACTAAATAATAAATTCCTTATTAGTGAGTAATTCTCTGAGGCTGTCAAGTCATTCTTTCCTAAAGATTTAAAAATATTTTAAAGATCAATGTAAACAAGATTTAGTTATGATGACTAAAATTGACGTTTTTGTATTTTATAATTTATATTTCTTAACATGTTTTCCTTCAATTAGGAAAGTTATATATATTAGCAATTAAACATGATTATTAGTATTAGAGTATTAATAGATTATTAGTATCTGTATCCTTTCAGTTCAGTTCAGTTGCTCAATTGTGGCCGACTCTTTGCGACCCCATGGACTGCAGCACGCCAGGCCTCCCTGTCCATCATCACCAACTCCTGGAGTTTACCTAAACTCTTTAGGAATTTAATGGCTAGTGGATGATGTGTTTTGACCTATATTATCTCTGTTATATACCCTAAATAAATTAAGGGGTACATTGTCCAAAGATGGTTTACAAATGGAAGTTTTCAAGAAAGCATTCATTTTATCAACTTGTAAAAAAAAACTTGTGAATTTATCAAAGCAGTTGATCCCTGGAATGTTTTAGTGTCTTTTGTTAATGTCTTTTTGCCATTTGAGAAGTTATTCCAAGTTGTAAAATGATTTGGCAATTAGAAAACTAGGAAAGTTTCCATTTTTTTCCAAGCCTTTGAACACACAGATTTAATAAGCAGGTAGCTTGCTTTCTGTAGCTGACGTTACTTTCAGTGAGTTTTTCCAACATTTTTTTTTTTTTTTAAGGATTTTGAGACATACAGAAAAGTCAAAAGAATTGTTAGCACCACCTGGATTCTACTATTTTTAAAAATTCCATTTCTGCCTCTGAATTCCTCTACCTGTCAAGACCCCCCCACTTTTTAAGGGGGTGCACATGAAGTAAGTTACAGACATTAATACAGATCACCCCCAAACACTTCAGCACTCCTACCATTAGAGTTCTAAAAGTGAGCCATTGGATGAGTTCTGGTAAATGACTTTGCACCTGTGTAGTGTAAGCCCATCACGTTGAAGAACATTAGCATCACCCCAGAAAGTTCCCACTTGCCCTTTCCAGTCAGTTCTGTCACCCCCGTTCTGATTTTTTTTTCTTTCGTAAGTGAGTTTGGAACTTCATATGAACGGAGTCCTGTAGCGTGTACTTGTATAAGTCTTTTCACTCAGCGTAGTGTTGAAGAGTCATCCAGGTTGTGTGTATTGGTAGCTTGTTCCTTTATTGCTGAGCAGTATTCCTTTGTGTGAATATGCTCTAGTCTGTTCATCTTTATCCGGTTTCCTGGATAGGAGGAGGGCCTCTTTCCAGTTTTTGGCTATTTTATAAAGGGTGGCACTCCAGCATGAGAGTTAGTTTTATTAAACTGAAAGAAGTTGGAAAACTTCTTCCCAAGTAAGACCCAAGTTTTAATTTAAAATAGCTCAGTGATAATTGCATATTTCAGCCTTCATATCACTTTTGTTGTTTAGTTCCTGAGTCATGTTCTACTCTTTGAGACCCCATGGACTGCAGCATGCCAGGCTTCCCTGTCCTTCACTATCTCCTGGAGTTTGCTCAAACTCACATCCATTGAGTCTGGGATGCCATACAACCATTTCACTTTTAGTAGTCTTTAATGCTGTACTTTTATTTGCTCAGTATTTAGATTTTTGTTTTGTCAGTGCAATAGAACCTTTTTGTTCACATGTAAATATATATGTATGACAATCAGAAATTAAAAGTAAAAAGAAAATAAAAACCATCTGTAATCCCTTTCAGATAGGCTGTTATAGTAACCAAAATGTATTTGGAATATATAAATACGTATTATGCTTCCTCCTTACAAAAACGGGCTCATAAAATTTGTAGTTTTGAAGCCTTCTATTTTCACTTGACTATAAATTGTGAATGTTTTCCTGTGGGGGGAAAAAGGCAGGTTTAATCACTCTATAGTAAACTATAGCATGGATGTGTTACAGTGTATTTGACAATTTTCCCATTGCTGTAGTTCTTAACTATTTAGAAAACACTAGGGTAAATATTCTTAGAGGTAAATCTTTAGTCTTTTGTATAAATCCTTAGAAGTGGACTTATTAAAGTATATACATATTTTTCTTTGATAAATAATTGACTTTTATTGAGTGACTATCATGAGAAAAAAAGAGGAGAGAGTGAAATAACAGCGTAAGATCACTGAGAAGGCAAAATCGATTTGTGGTCCAGGGAGCACAGGAAGTAAGGGATCATCCTCAGGAGGAGGAAAGGACGAATGCTGACCGCACAAGGGATCAGCAGTTGGTGGTAATTAGTTGAGGTAGATCTTCTATGATTTATGTGTACAGAGTATTTTATGTTGAGAGTGAACAGAAGGTAAGGAGCATGTTCGAGATTTGAGGATCTCCAGAAGATGAAATTTTTCATGGAGGGAAAAATGTGTAGCAGAGATGGTAGAATTACTGGTCAGTTTCGAGGGTTCCTTTGAGGTTGGAGAACATGAGTTCAGAGTTGTTTGAAGAGGAATGCTCAAGAGAGAAATTGCAAGTAATCTTTACTTGAAGTTATCAGCGATAGAGGACAATCCAAGCCACAGAGTAGAAGATCTCGGGAGAAAATACAATTCATCAAGAGAAAGGGGCTTGGTTAGAACACCAAAGCCCAAGAGCAGTTAAAAATCAGCAAAGGAAGCAAGAAGGCAGAAGGAAAATGAAGAGAGGAACCTATAGCAGAAGCCAAGAAAAAAATTTTTGAAAAGAAGAAAATGGTCAAGAATGCCAATGGTCAAAGAAAATGGTCAAAAATTGGTCTCCTGACAGGTAGTATTAATTTTCATCAGCAGTATTGAGAGTACTTGTCTTCCCACCTCTATTCAACATTTTGTAAAAAAAGTGTTATTGTCATAAATTTCTTCGTCAGTGGAATGTTGAATAAACCATTTACGTAATTTTTTGTTTTGGGTAATAGAATTTCTCATAAAGTACTTTTTAGTACATTTTTTTTGTTTTTTTAGTCCAAACTAAAGATGTTTACTGCACTAATATATGTCACAAAACAATTTTTATTGAATTTTTCCTATTCCCTATACTCAGGTAATTTCCACAGTAGGTAATTGTTAAACAAGCAGAAATGTTTTGAGAGGAAATTGATTGATTCTCTCTGTTATTTTATCCGAGTTAAATCAAATGATTTTCCTGTGCATACCTGGGGAGGCAGAGAATTATTTTGTAGGTGAGCTAGGACTCCTGGGTTAACAGGGTAGTCACATTGGGATGGCTAGAGTGGTGGTATGGAAAAGGGCAGATTACAGCAAATATTCTGGAGATTTTACTATACTGTTAACTTCTTTAGCAGATGAACTGCTGATGAATTTTACCAAACCACATTGGAATAGTTACTGCTTCTGATTCCTCTGCTTGTCACCCTAAAAGTTGATTAAATGCTTTCTTTGCTAGAATGATACAACAGTTCATTCTTTATTTCCTTCCTTTGTCTTCAGAACCTTAAGAGTTGCATGTTTTAAAACCTTTACCATGGGTACTAGTCTCTGTTGCTTAATGTTATGGTAAGAAAGAAAAGAAAACTTAGCGGAAAGCAAGCCATTTCCTTTTGAGGTTTTAAGGGGAAAAGAAGTCCTATTTGTAGAGCTTAGTACAAACCAGATAGAGCCCTGAGTGCCAGCTGCCCTGAGAATAGGCAGGAATATTAGTCACAAATTGGAGAACTTTGAATTGTGTATCTGGCTGTTTTCCTAATCCTCCTCACTCCTTGAATGTTGTCTAGACATAAACTGAACAGATTCAAGCACCGTAGTTATCATCTTGAAAACTTTGTATTTTGAAATAGTTTTAGGTTTACAGAAAAGTTGGCAAAAACAGTAAAGAGAGTTGTTACATACCCTTTGTCCAGTTTCCTCTAATATTAAAATTGTACATAGCCATGGTGCATTTGTTAAAATGGAGAAATTGTCATTGGTACGTGTAGTACTATTAATGAATCATGGACATTATTTGGATTTCACCAGTTTCTCCATTAACGTCCCTTTTCTGTTTCAGGATCCAGCCTAGGATTCTATATTGCATTTAGTATCATCATCTTTAATATGGCTTTCTTTCTTTTTTCTCTTGCCATTCGTCTATTCTTTGAGGAATTTTACAGTTTATAACAATCAAATTGTCTTAAAAGAAAAATTAGTAAAAGTTTTTATGTCTGTGCTAGGTACATTTTAGATGGACAGCAGAGTATTTCGAATGATTTTTAAATCATGCAATGACCATTGACCTATGTGAGGCTATTTTTAATTGAAATATTTTATGTATGGTATGAAATAATTCTAAAGATGAAAAAGATTTGAGACCCCATTCACACAGAACGGACACTGGTGTCCATTTAATGCTGTTTCCCTAATTTATAAATTAGAAGCAGTGGGACACTTGCACAACCATGTTACACAGTAGATTGTGAGTAATCTATGTGTCTAAAGTGTTCAGGAATTGGAAGGAGGATGCATCATTTCCTAGAAGGCTTTATGCAGAGGGTTTATACATTCACAGCCTTAACTGTTTGCTGGGCCCTGTGTTAGGCCTTATGGTGGGGGACCTTGATGAAGTTTATTTTTGCTGAAACATCATTGCCCATAGTCTTGCCACCAGGCAAATGAATCTTCGTTCTGTGGAAAAGACTTTGTAGTGAAAAAATACCTGTTCTTGGGTGGAATGGTTTGCTCTGCTGTCAGGTATTTTATTGTAATATATCCAGGCTATTAAGGCTTTCTTAAGCTTTGGTTAATCATTCAAAGTTACAGTTCCTAGAATTTATAAAACTTAACATGATATCTAATATGGGTAGTGTCTTGTTGCAAATTTACTTCTCATTGTTGCTTTGCCTTTGATTTGGTAATCTTACACAACTACCGACAAATGTTCATAGCATCGTTTTTGTTCACATCATAATGCAGTGCCAGTGTTGCTCAGACTTTCATTGTGGATCTATCTTGGCTTGCTTTCTTGTTAAAGAATATCTGTAGGTAGACTACTGAAAGTCAAAGTAACTAAAATCAGAGAAATGCACCACATAGCTCTTCACACTGTTGTAGGCATTGGCAGGTGGCTTTTAGTTAATTGTAACTTTATATATTTTTGCTGACTAGTCGGGTGAGAATTAGAGTTCTCCATGGGGTGATTTTAAACTACCTGCCCTCCACTGCCCTGCTCATTCTGAGTACCTGCTCATCTCTTTTCCTTCTCTAACAAAATGCGTATCGTAACGCAGGAGTGGGGCTGATGTTGAGCTGCTCCTGAGTCAGCCTTTGTTTTGTTTTTAAAGGAAGTTACTCAGCAGCTTTAGAAGATTATTAGGAATTCTTTTTATTTTCATGACTAATGTTTGTCATGACACCCCGCTTGAGAATTGCTGGCCTGCCCCATGACTCAGGCTTTTACACAAGGGATAACACAGAGCTGCCTTTACTTTTCTTCTTTAAAAAAAAAAGCTCACCATGTGATAACTGGGGATTAATTTACCTGCATTCTTATTTTGCTTTACTCCAATAAATCACTGTCTCGGGGAATTTCCAGATATGTGTATTTTGGAAAGCCACTCTGCATAGATGTACCAACAGAAAAAGCCTGTAGATGATTGCTAGTGAACACCTCATGCTAACAGTCACTACCTGGGAGGTGTTAGTCTATTATTCGTGACTGTCTGAAAATACCTTATTGATTCCTGCTTAGGTTGCTGCTTTAAGTCATCGCCTTTTTTCCAGCAGTGAATAAATTACTGAATAATTTTGATTCTGGCTGAAATAGAGGCTTTTATGCTACTGATAATAGTAATACTTATATGGTGCTTTTTACTCATTATAATCCTTCAGCGTTTCACTCTCTAGTTAAAAAACCGTTAGGTTTTTATCATGAAAGTAATATTAGTTATAGAAATTGTTCCAGATAGTACTCAAGTATATAGTGTCCAAAATAAAAGTACATATAGTCCAAAGTAAGGGTTCAAAGTAAAAGCAAACGATGCTGTGGCAATATTGTGGTACACATTTGTATATTTAAGGTTTTAGTTGTGGAAATTTTACAGCATAAGTTTCTAGAAAAATTGCTGGGTCAAAGTATGTACATTTGAAATTAAACTGGATGTCCGATTAGACCTCAGAAGATGTTACACCAGTTTATATTCTCAGTAGTGTATGTGCAAGGACTTCCTGCTCTTTGCTTTCACCAACATTATTAGTCTTTTTTGATGTTTTGATTTTGTAAAATGGCATCGTGTTTTAATTTGCATTTCCTTATTAATAGGCTCTTTGAATATCTTTTTATAGGTTTAGTAGACATTTATATCTCTTTTCTTTCAGCTATCTGTTGTGTCCTTTATCCTTTTTTGTAAGTCATGTTCTTTTTTTTGTCAAATAATCATTTATTATTTTAGTCATGTTCTTTCTAAGTGGTTTTGAAAGCCCTTTGTATATATAGAAATTAGCTCTTTATTATATATTAAAAATTTCCCCTAATATGTCTTTTATCTGTATAATTGAGTTTTTCGAGCATATAAATTTAACATTTTTAGTAGTCAAATTTGCAACTTTTCTTCATGTGATAAAGACCTTCCCTGTTAACAATTTGTTAAAAAAAAATTCATGTTTTTGTCTAATAATTTTTAAATTTAAAAATAAATTTGCCTGGTTAAAAAAGAAACTCTCAGTCACCCTTTTGTATCTGCCACCGTCTTCCCAGTTTTCACCTGCACTGCCTCCCATAAGAAACCACTGTGAGTAGTTTCTTACGAATCCCATTACAGCATATAGTTTCAAATTCAAATGTCTGTCTCCTTCTCCTATCACTCCATTCTATATATTGCCTCCCCTCCCTTAATAGATCTTAAACATCTGTGCATCAATACTAAAAGGGCTTTTCAGTTTTTTATTTAAATTAACATATCAGATCAGATCAGATATAGCATTATACTAATTTCAGGTGTGCAGCATAATATTTGAATATTTGTGAATATATTGTGAAGTCATCACCACAGTAAGGCTAGTTAACATCTTTTACCATATGTAGTTAGAAATTTTTTTTTCTAGTGATGACAACATTTAAGATTTACTCTCCTAGGAACTTTCAAATACGTGATAACGGTAATATTAACTATAATCACCTGTCATTATATCCTTGCGATATTTTATAGTTGGAAAATTGTACCTTTTGATCCCTTTCACCCATTTGAGCCACTGTCTACTCCTGCCTCTGGCAACCATCAAATCTATTCACTATATCTGTGATCTGTTTTTGTTTTGCTTTGTTTTTAGACCATATATGAGATTGTACAGTATTTGTCTTTCTCTTTCTGATTTATTGTCTTTAGCATTTTGCCATCAAGGTCTATCCATGTTGTTTCAGATGACAAATTTCCTTCTTTTTTAAGGCTGACTAGTATTCTATTATGCACCCCCCCCCCCACACACACACACCCCCACAACCCTACCCACCCACCCACCCACATTTTCTTTATCCATTCATCCAGTGATGGACATTTAGGTTGCTTTCATGAATTGGGTGTTATAAATAATGCTGCAGTGAACATGCAAATGCATATATCTTTTTGAGTTAATATTTTTGTTTTCTTCAGATAAATACATAGAAGTAGAATTACTGGATCATATGGTGGTTCTGTTTTTAAGTTTTGAAGGCACCTCTGTGTACTGTTTTCCATAGTGACTGTAACAGTTTATGTTCTCTTCAGCAGTGCTCAAGGGTTCCCTTTTCTCTACATCCTTGTTAACACTTGCTATTTATTGTCTTTTTGATAATAGCCATTTCTGAAAGTGTGAGGTGATATTTCATTGTAGTTTTGATTTGCATTTCCCTGATGATTAGTGATATTGAGCACCTCATATTGAGTATGAAAATGTACTTGTTGGCCATCTAGATGTTTTTGAAAAAGTGTCTTTTCAGACTCATTTTTACATTGAAAAAAAAAAAAAAAATTTTTTTTTTCTGTCCTATGAGTTCCTTGTATGTTTTGAATATTAATTCCTTACCAGACATGATTTGTAAATATTTTCTTTTTGTTGATGATTTCCTTTGCTGTGCGGAAGTGTTAGTTTGATGTAATCCCACTTTTTTTTTTTTTTTTTGCTTTTGTTGCCTTTGTTTTCCATATCAAACACAAAATATCACTAAGATCTATGTCAGGGAGCTTAACCTTTGTTTTTTTCCTAAGAGTTTTATGGTTTCAGATCTTATGTGCAAGTCTTTAATCCATTATGAGTTAGTTTTTTTGTGTGGTGTAAGGTAGCAGTCCAGTTTCATTTTTTTCTGTGTGGTTGTCCCGTTTCCCAACACCATTTATTGAAAAGACTATTCTTTCCTCATTGTTTATTCTTGGCTCCTTCGTTGTAAAATTAATTGGCCATAAAAGTGTGGGCTTATTTTGGCACTCTGTTCTGTTCCATTGATTAATGTGTCTGTTTTTACGCCAATACTGTACTGTTTTGATTACTTTAGCTTTGTAATATAGGTTGGAAGCAAGTTTTGCATGCATAGTGATGCCCCCAGCTTTGTTTGTCTTAAGTTTTAAGATTGCTTTGGCTATGTTAAGATTGCTTTGGCTATTTGGAGTCCCTTGTGATTCCAGATCAATTTTAGGATTGTCCTATTTCTGCGAAAAATGCCATTGGAATTTTGTTAGGGATGGCTTTGATTCTTTAGGTTGCTTTAGGTAGTATGAACTCTCAAGAGTCTTCTCCAACACCACAGTTCAAAAGCATCAATTCTTCAGTGCTCAGCTTTCTTCACAGTCCAACTCTCACACCCACACATGACTACTGGAAAAACCATAGCCTTGACTAGACGGACCTTTGTTGACAAAGTGATGTCTCTGCTTTTGAATATGCTATCTAGGTTGGTCATAACTTTCCTTCCAAGGAGTAAGCGTCTTTTAATTTCATGGCTGCAATCACCATCTGCAGTGATTTTGGAGCCCCCCAAAATAAAGTCTGACACTGTTTCCACTGTTTCCCCATCTGTTTCCCATGAAGTGATGGGACCAGATGCCATGATCTTTGTTTTCTGAATGTTGAGCTTTAAGCCAACCTTTTCACTCTCCACTTTCACTTTCATCAAGAGGCTTTTTAGTTCCTCTTCACTTCTGCCATAAGGGTGGTGTCATCTGCATATCTCAGGTTATTGATATTTCTCCCAGCAATCTTGATTCCAGCTTGTGCTTCCTCCAGCCCAGCGTTTCTCATGATGTACTCTGCATATAAGTTAAATAAGCAGGGTGACAATATACAGCCTTGATGTGCTCCTTTTCCTATTTGGAACCTTCTTTAGGAAGGTTTGATATTTTTATAATATTGGGTTAAGATGAACTCTTCATTTCTTTTTTGTCCCTCAGTAGATTTTTTTTTAAGAAGTTTTCTTTTATGTTAACCTCACACACAAAGGACTGTATAGTCAAAGCTATGGTTTTTCCAATAGTCATGTATGGATGCGAGAGTTGGACCATAAAGAAGGCTGAGCTCCGAAGAGCTGATACTTTTGAACTGTTCTGTTGGAGAAGACTCTTGAGAATCCTTTGGACAGCAAGGAGTTCCAACTAGTCTGTCCTAAAGGAAATCAATCCTGAATATTCATTGGAAGGACTGATGCTGATGCTCCAATACTATGCAACCATTTCTTTTGCTATATATCTAACTGATAATTACTTGTATGTAAGAAAAATCATGTGGTTTTTTTTTAAAGTCTTATTTTAGAATAGTTATAGATGCCTAGAAAATTTGCAGAGATAGCTCAGAGAGATCCTCTATATTCTGCACCCAGTTTCTCCTGTTGTTAACATCTTACTATGGTGTGTTTATCACAACCAATAAATCAATGTTAATACATCGTTGCTAACTTATAATCGCTAATTTGTTCAGATTTCTTTTTTATCTCATGTCCTTTTTTCTGTTCCAGAATTCTATACAAACCTGTTGATTTCAATTTATCTTATAATTAGATACCATAGAATTAGGTTATTCTTTCTAATAATTTTTCCGTTTATTTAAAAATTTTCAGGTATGCAGGTAACATTTGTAAGTAACAATTTTAACTTCTTCCCAGTACTTATACTCTTTTTCTCTTGTGTAATTTCTTGGTATGATACTTCACATATCTATATAAAATAATGCTGAAAATATGGACAGCCTTGCCTTCTTCCCATCTTTAATGAGAATTCTAGTGTTTTACCATTGAGCATGCTAAGATTTTGTTTGGAATATAGATTCTTTTTTCTTTACTGTGTTATGGCATTATTTCTCCATTTTCCAGTGACTTCTGATGGTTCAGTATCAGAGTAATATTTACCTCTGGGTATTCTGAGGTCTCACAAGTTTTAACTACCTCATCTTTTTTTTTTTTGCAGTTCATATTTGGTTCCTCTGAACCTTTCTCACTAAGAGCTCTTTTTGTTTGCTTATCTTAGTTTTGTCACTACATGTTGTTCAGTTGCTCAGTCGTGTCCGACTCTTTGCCACCCCATGGACTGCAGCATGCTGGGCCCTCCCTGGCCTTCACCATCTCCTGGAGTTTGCTCAAACTCTTGTCCATTGACTTGGTGATGCTATCCAACCATCTCGTCCTCTGTCATCCCCTGTCATCCCCTTCTTGTGCTGCCTTCAATCTTTCCCAGCATCAGGGTCTTTTCCAGTGAGTCGGCTCTTTGCATTAGTTGGCCAAAGTATTAGAGTTTCAGCTTCAGCATCAGTCCTTCCAATGAATCTTCAAGGTTGATATCCTTTAGGACTGACTGGTTTGATCTCCTTGAAGTTGTATTAGGTGGCCAGAGTATTAAGAGTTTCAGCTTAAGCATCAGTACTTCCAGTGAATATTCAAGGTTGATATCCTTTGAAAGATGGTGCTGTGAAAGTGCTGCACTCAATATGCCAGCAAATTTGGAAAACTCAGCAGTGGCCACAGGACTGGAAAAGGTCCATTTTCATTCCAATCCCAAAGAAAAAGTGAAGTCACTCAGTTGTGTCCGACTCTTTGCTACCCCATGGACAGTAGCCTGCACCAGGCTCCTCCGTCCATGGGATTTTCTAGGCAAGAGTACTGGAGTGGGTTGCCATTTCCTTCTCCAGGGAATCTTCCCGACCCAGGAATCGAACCCAGGTCTCCCGCATTGCAGACAGACGCTTTACCATCCGAGCCAAAAGGCAATGCCAAAGAGTGCTCAAACTACCACACAGTTGCGCTCATCTCACACGCTAGTAGAGTAATGCTCAAAATTCTCCAAGCCAGGCTTCAGCAGTACATGAACCATGAACTTCCTGATGTTCAAGCTGGTTTTAGAAAAGGCAGAGCAACCAGAGATCAAATTGCCAACATCTGCTGGATCATCAAAAAGCAAGAGAGTTCCAGAAAAACATCTTATTTCTGCTTTATTGACTATGCCAAAGCCTTTGTGTGGATCAAAATAAACTGTGGGAAATTCTGAAAGAGATGGGAATACCAGACCACCTGACCTGCCTCTTGAGAAACCGATATGCAGGTCAGGAAGCAACAGTTAGAACTGGACATGGAACAACAGACTGGTTCCAAATAGGAAGGAGCACATCAAGGCTGTATATTGTCAGCCAGCTTATTTAACTTATATGCAGAGTACATCATGACAAACGCTGGGCTGGAGGAAGCACAAGCTGGAATCAAGATTGCCGGGAGAAATAGCAATAACCTCAGATAGGCAGATGACACCACCCTTATGGCAGAAAGTGAAGAGGAACTCAAAAGCCTCTTGATGAAAGTGAAAGAGGAGAGTGAAAAGTTGACTTAAAGCTCAACATTCAGAAAACGGAGATCATGGTATCTGGTCCCATCACTACATGGGAAATAGATGGGGAAACAGTGGAAACAGTGTCAGACTTTATTTTTTTGGGCTCCAAAATCACTGCAGATGGTGATTGCAGCCATGAAATTAAAAGATGCTTACTCCTTGGAAGGAAAGTTATGACCAACCTAGATGGCATATTCAAAAGCAGAGACATTACTTTGCCAACAAAAGTCTGTCTAGTCAAGGCTATGGTTTTTCCAGTAGTCATGTGTGGGTGTGAGAGTTGGACTGTGAAGAAAGCTGAGCGCCGAAGAATTGATGCTTTTGAACTGTGGTGTTGGAGAAGACTCTTGAGAGTCCCTTGGACTGCAAGGAGATCCAACCAGTCCATTCTCAAGGAGATCAGCCCTGGGATTTCTTTTGAAGGAATGATGCTAAAGCTGAAACTCCAGTACTTTGGCCACTTCATGCGAAGAGTTGACTCATTGGAAAAGACTCTGATGCTGGGAGGGATTGGGGGCAGGAGGAGAAAGGAACGACAGAGATGAGATGGCTTGGTGGCATCACTGACTCAATGGACATGAGTTTGTGTGAACTCCGGGAGTTGGTGATGGACAGGGAGCCCTGGCGTGCTGCAATTCATGGGGTCGTAAAGAGTCGGACACGACTGAGTGACTGAACTGAACTGATCTTTAGGACTGACTGGTTTGATCTCCTTGCCGTCCAAGGGACTGTCAAAAGTCTTCTCCAGCACCACAGTTCAAAAGCATCAATTCTTCAGTGCTCTCTCTTTTTTATGGTCCAGCTCTCACATTCATACACGACTACTAGTAAAGCCATAGCTTTGACTATATGGGCCTTCGTCGCTACATTGTTCAAATATTATTAATGACATCAAATAGTTGTGCTATTATATGCCCATGCACTATCTCCTTTCAAGTTTTCTCACTTAATACTTATTGTAGCTCTGTGAAATGAAGATACTGTTACTATCCCTATTTTTCTAGTGAGGAAACAAAGGCTCCTAGAAGTTAAACTACTGGTTCAAGGTTATATGGATTACTTCTGTTGTTTCTTCCCTTTGGCCTCAAGATGACCATCATGATCACTTTCCACCGTGCTCTTCTACAGTCATGCAAAATACTCTTCTGATTAATCCGTGTTTGAAAGCCTTCTTGTGATTGACTTGGGTGGACTAAGTGTCCCCGGATCTTTTTCAGTATTTATTCTGAGTCTAGAACTCTCAGAGCTGCCCTTGAAATCACCATCTAATTATATCTTTAATCTTGGCTGCCCTTCTGAACTAGCATATTATGTGAATACATTGGAAGCCCATTATAAATCTCCTGCAATTTAGTTATGGTTCTCAGTGAGATAATTTGTCTTACTCATCATTTTGGAGGGAGGGCTGAGTTACCCAGATGTTGTAGCATGTACAGGCATACTTCATTTTGTTGTGGCTTCCCTTTATTATGCTTCATAGGTATTGTATTTTTTCACATGTTGAAGGTTTGTGGCAACCCGTTCAGCAAGTCCGTTGGCACCATTTTCCAACAGTTGTTTTCTTGTGTCCCTGTATCATGTTTTGGTAATTCGCACATTATTTCACAATTTTCATTATTACTAAATTTTTTATTATGATCAGTGATATTTGATGTTACTTTTGTAAGAAGATTATGACTTGCTGAAGTCTTAGATTATGGTTGGCATTTTTTAGCAATAAAGTATTTTTAAATTAAGGTATATGCATTTTTTTAGACATAAGACTATTTCACACTTAATAGGCTACAGTATAGTGTGTGTGTGTGTGCATATATATATATGAAACCAAAAAATTCATGTGGCTCACTTCACTGTGTTGTTCACTTTATTATAGTGGTCTGAAACTAAACCTACAGTATCTACAAGGTATGCCTGTATTATAAGTGGATTTTATTAAAATTTAATATCCTTTCACTTATTGGTCTTATGCGGGTCTTTTTCCCTGCTGGGTTTACTTAAAATAATATTTGTTTTTGCCATTGCTGCTGCTATTACATGCGCTTCTTCACTCCAGCTACAGAGGTGCAGCATTTGCTGTCTGTTTAAATCCTGTCCATTCCAGTTTTTTATGAACAAAATCTCAAATTGTTGTCCTCATGAATATGTTGGTAGCAGCAAGAGGCGCAATTGTTTCAAGGGCTGGAACTTTTTTGGAAACTTTGGCATTGCAGTTTCTAGTGGGTAGAGGCCAGGGTTGGTGCTGAACATGCTATCTTGAATAGGACAGCCCCTAACAACATAAGATTATCTGGCCCCAAGTGTCAGCAGTGCTGAGGCTAAGAAACTTTGCTCTGGAGCATTCATTCTCTCTCTTTTTTAAAGTTTGTCTCTGCTGGATCTTACTTTCTGCCTGTGGGCTCTTAGTTGTGCAGTTTGGGGTCTAGTTCCCTGACCAAGGATTGAACCCCGGCCCCCTGCATTGGGAGTGCAGTCTTAGCCAGTGGCACCACCACCAGGGAAGTCCTAAGAGTATTCATTCTCGATAGGTATGTTGTTGTCCTCAGGCAGGCAAAAATTATTTCTTGAGATGGGAGGTAGTGGTGAAATATTTTTATGTGCAAAGTACAGATATGCATGTAGTATATATAGATACACAGTGTTCCTGTGGTGGTAAAATTTTATGATGGAGTCAGTATTTAGAAAACCTACACTTCTGTATGCTTCTCCTCTACACTTATAGCACTTCTAACACCAGATGTGTGGGGGTTTTTCCCACCAAGGAGTTCTCTGAGACACTCTCTGACAGTTTAATTCAATTCTGATGTGTTTACGTAGAGAGAGATAGCATCAGATCCCACAGGTTAAATTTTTCATCCCACAAAACTGCTCCTCTTCCCCACAGTTAAAATGCCAGTCCATAGTGCAGGCTGTTTCTTGTGTTTCTGACCAATTGACTATAAATCAGTGCTTCCCGTGACCCCATCCTGAGGTTTGATTGAGTTGCTAGAGAGGCTCACAGAACTCAGGAAAACAGTTTACTTACTGTCTACCAGTTTGTTGCAAAAGGCTATAATAAAGAGAGAGAGCATGCAGGTGGAACGGATTCAGAGAGCAGGTGTGGGAAGGAGTTGCCAGCTTTCATACCCAGGGTGTGTGGCCCGCCATCACCTCTGTATTCACCAACCTGGAAACTCTCGGAACTTCATACTATTGGGATTCTATGGAGATTGCCTCACACAGGCCTGATCAGTTATTGACTCTTATTTCCAGCCCTTTTCAAACCGTATGGAGCTTGAAGGATGAGGCTGAAAATCCCAAGCTTCTAATCATGGCTTGGTCTTTCTGGTAACCAGCCCGATTCAGGAGCCCACCCAGAGTCACCTCTTTAGAAAACAGGCCTTCCTATCACCCAGGAAATTCCAAGGGATTTACATGTGAGGAATGAGAGTAAACACCAGGTATTAGAATGACAGATGCTCTTTGTGCTCTGCTCTGTGCAGGAACCAGGGACAGAAACCAATATATGTATTTTTTACTATTTCACAGGGAACACTTAGGGGGAAAATGTCTAAAACGACTCCTTAAGATGGCAGCAATGAAAAAAAAAAAGTTAACATTGCTTTGGAAGGAGACTGTCTACTTATAATGGTTAAAAACTCAGGTTCTCAACCACTGAAGTTAGACTCGATGTAAATCCTATTTTTGCTGGTCTACCAGCTATAGACAATAACTTAATAAGCCTTTAAGTTTTCCTATTTGTAAGAGATGTAGATAGTGATGGTACTTTCTTCAAAGGATTGTTGTGAGACAGATACTTTGCTATTTTAAGCACGTAGCACTTGGTAAAAGCATAGTCATTCTCCTAAGGTGCTCCAGGAGAGAGAAAGGACCTTATTTATTGCAGTGTAGCTAGGACTTAAATTGGTATTCAATAAATATATGTTGAGTGAATGAATAAAACTCTTATTCCTTGAGTTGAGTGTGTCATTTACCATTATGGAAACTGAGGAAGTGGCATCAGTAAGATAAACTATATTTCCCTTCATTCTTTTTTTCTGTTGAGCAGCTTTCATATTTACCTCACGGACATCCTAGAATGTGAAGTCAAGTGGGCCTTAGAAAGCATCACTAGGAACAAAGCTAGTGGAGGTGATGGAATTCCAGTGGAGCTGTTCCAAATCCTGAAAGATGATGCTGTGAAAGTGCTGCACTCAATATGCCAGCAAATTTGGAAAACTCAGCAGTGGCCACAAGATTGGAAAAGGTCAGTTTTCATCCCAATCCCAAAGAAAGGCAATGCCAAAGAGTGCTCAAACTACCGCACAATTGCACTCATCTCACACGCTAGTAAAGTAATGCTCAAAATTCTCCAAGCCAGGCTTCAGCAATATGTGAACCGTGAACTTCCTGATGTTCAAGCTGGATTTAGAAAAGGCAGAGGAACCAGAGATCAAATTGCCAACATCCGCTGGATCATGGAAAAAGCAAGAGAGTTCCAGAAAAACATCTTATTTCTGCTTTATTGACTATGCCAAAGCCTTTGACTGTGTGGATCACAATAAACTGTGGAAAATTCTGAGAGAGATGGGAATACCAGACCACCTGATCTGCCTCTTGAGAAATCTGTATGCAGGTCAGGAAGCAACAGTTAGAACTGGTCATGGAACAACAGACTGGTTCCAAATAGGAAAAGGAGTACGTCAAGGCTCTACATTATCACCCTGCTTATTTAACTTATATGCAGAGTACATCATGAGAAATGCTGGACTGGAAGAAACACAAGCTGGAATCAAGATTGCTGGGAGAAATATCAATAACCTCAGATATGCAGATGACACCACCCTTATGGCAGAAAGTGAAGAGGAACTCAAAAGCCTCTTGATGAAAGTGAAAGTGGAGAGTGAAAAGGTTGACTTAAAGCTCAACATTCAGAAAACGAAGATCATGGCATCTGGTCCCATCACTACATGGGAAATAGAAGGAGAAACAGTGAAAACAGTGTCAGACTTTATTTTTCTGGGCTCCAAAATCACTGCAGATGGTGACTGCAGCCATGAAATTAAAAGACGCTTACTCCTTGGAAGGAAAGTTATGACCAACCTAGATAGCATATTCAAAAGCAGAGACATCACTTTGCCAACAAAGGTTCGCCTAGTCAAGGCTGTGGTCTTTCCTGTGGTCATGTATGGATGTGAGAGCTGGACTGGGAAGAAGGCTGAGCACCGAAGAATTGATGCTTTTAAACTGTGGTGTTGGAGAAGACTCTTGAGAGTCCCTTGGACTGCAAGGAGATCCAACCAGTCCATTCTGAAGGAGATCAGCCCTGGGATTTCTTTGGAAGGAATGATGCTAAAGCTGAAACTCCAGTATTTTGGCCACCTCATGCGAAGAGTTGACTTGTTGGAGAAGACTCTGATGCTGGGAGGGATTGGGGGCAGGAGGAGAAGGGGACGACAGAGGATGAGATGGCTGGATGGCATCACTGACTCGATGAATGTGGGTCTGAGTGACCTCCGAGAGCTGATGATGGACAGGGAGGCCTGGCGTGCTGCGGTTCATGGGGTCGCAAAGAGTCGAACACGACTGAGCGACTGATCTGATCTGATCTGATGTAAGGTTAGATTCTACCACTCAACTGTCCCTCAACAAAGAAAGAATTACCATATTATCTGAAATATTGCCTGCTGCTTGCTTGCTTACTTATTTTCCCCAGTTGCTTTATCGTGTTTTCAACAACATGGTTTTCTTTTTTTAAGTCCTAAAAAAATTAGGACTTAAATGATAACTATGATGAGAGTTTGTTGTTGTTTAATCACTAAGTCATGTCCGACTGTTGCAACTGCAAGTTTTGAATGCCGTAATGAATTATTAACGATAAAACAATGTATGTTACTCAGTTATGGAGATCAGTTCAGTTCAGTCTTGTCCGACTCTTTGCAACTCCATGAATTGCAGTACGCCAGGCCTCCCTGTCCATCACCAACTCTCGGAGTTCACCCAGACTCATGTTGATTGAGTCAGTGATGCCATCCAGCCATCTCATCCTCTATCGTCCCCTTATCTTCCTGCCCTCAATCCCTCCCAGCATCAGAGTCTTTTCCAGTGAGTCAACTCTTCGCATGAGGTGGCCAAAGTACTGGAGTTTCAGCTTTAGCATCATTCCTTCCAAAGAAATTCCCGGGCTGATCTCCTTCAGAATGAACTGATTGGATCTCCTTGCAATCCAAGGGACTCTCAAGAGTCTTCTCCAACACCACAGTTCAAAAGCATCAATTCTTTGGTGCTCAGCCTTCTTCACAGTCCAACTCTCACACCCACACATGACTACTGGAAAAACCATAGCCTTGACTAGAGGGACCTTTGTTGGCAAAGTAATGTCTCTGCTTTTGAATATGCTATCTAGGTTGGTCATAACTTTCCTTCCAAGGAGTAAGCGTCTTTTAATTTTATGGCTGCAATCACCATCTGCAGTGATTTTGGAGCCCAGAAAAATAAAGTCTGACACTGTTTCCACTGTTTACCCATCTGTTTCCCATGTAGTGATAGGACCAGATGCCATTATCTTCGTTTTCTGAACGTTGAGCTTTAAGCCACCCTTTTCACTGTCCACTTTGACTTTCATAAAGAGGCTTTTGAGTTCCTCTTCACTTTCTGCCATAAGGGTGGTATCATCTGCATATCTGAGGTTATTGATATTTCTCCCAGCAATCTTGATTCCAACTTGTGTTTCTTCCAGTCCAGCATTTCTCATGATATACTCTGCATATAAGTTAAATAAACATGGTGACAATATACAGCCTTGACGTACTCCTTTTCCTATTTGGAACCAGTCTGTTGTTCCATGTCCAGTTCTAACTGTTGCTTCCTGACCTGCATACAGGTTTCTCAAGAGGCAGGTCAGGTGGTCTATTATTCCCATCTCTCTCAGAATTTTCCACAGTTTATTGTCATCCACACAGTCAAAGGCTTTGGCATAGTCTATAAAGCAGAAATAGATGTTTTTCTGGAACTCTCTTGCTTTTTCGATGATCCAGCAGATGTTGGCAATTTGATCTCTGGTTCCTCTGCCTTTTCTAAAACCAGCTTGAACATCTGGAAGCTGACAGTTCACATATTGCTAAAGCCTGGCTTGGAAAATTTTGAGCATTACTTTACTAGCATGTGAAATGAGTGCAATTGTGCCGTAGTTTGAGCATTCTTTGCCATTGCCTTTCTTTGGGATTGGAATGAAAAACTGACCTTTTCCAGTCCTGTGGCCATTGCTGAGTTATCCAAATTTGCTGGCATATTGAGTGCAGCACTTTCACAGCATCATCTTTCAGGATTTGAAATAGCTCAACTGGAATTCCGTCACCTCCACTAGCTTTGTTTGTAGTGATGCTTTCTAAGGCCCACTTGACTTCACATTCCAGGATGTCTGGCTCTAGGTCAGTGATCACAGCTTCATGATTATCTGGGTCGTGAAGCTCTTTTTTGTACAGTTCTTCTGTGTATTCTTGCCACCTCTTCTTAATATCTTCTGCTTCTGTTAGGTCCATACCATTTTTGTCCTTTATTGAACCCATCTTTGCATGAAATGTTCCCTTGATATCTCTAGTTTTCTTGAAGAGATCTCTAGTCTTTCCCATTCTGTTGTTTTCCTGTATTTCTTTGCATTGATCGCTAAGGAAGGCTTTTCTTATCTCTTCTTGCTATTCTTTGGAACTCTGCATTCAGATGCTTATATCTTTCCTTTTCTCCTTTCCTTTTCGCTTCTCTTCTTTTCACAGCTATTTGTAAGGCCAGACAGCCATTTTGCTTTTTTGCATTTCTTTTCCATGGGGATGGTCTTGATCCCTGTCTCCTGTACAATGTCACGAACCTCATTCCATAGTTCATCAGGCACTCTATCTATCAGATCTAGGCCCTTAAATCTATTTCTCACTTCCACTGTATAATCATAAGGGATTTGATTTAGGTCATACCTGAATGGTCTAGTGGTTTTCCCTACTTTCTTCAATTTCAGTCTGAATTTGGCAGTAAGAAGTTCATGATCTGAGCCACAGTCAGCTCCTGGTCTTGTTTTTGTTGATATGGAGATAGGAATATGCGTTTATGAGATGAACGGAAAAGGAATAAAAATTGTCCTAATAAAACATAAATGGGTATTTGTTATAAACACAGTTTCCAGTAACAACATCATATACATTCAAAAGTGTTGTAATTTAAATGATATATGCCAAAATGATGATAATGCACTGTGTAAGCCTATGTTAGATAGCTCATGATGCTTTTTTTTTTCATGATGGCTTTTAGTGAGATAAATAAAGATATATGTAAATGAATTGAACAAAATTGTTTTATGAAGCAGGAGGGTAGAAATAAGAGTGGTAAAGAACCCACTTGTCCGTGCAGGAGAAGTACGAGATGCAGGTTCCATCCCTGGGTTGGGACATCCCCTGCAGGAGGGCATGGCAACCCACTTCAGTATTCTTCCCTGGAGAATCCCATGGACAGAGGAGCCTGATGAGCTACAGTCTACGGGGTGACAAAGAGTTGGACACGCCTGAAGCAACTTAGCCTGCACTCAAATATAACATTTTAACTAAAGACTTTGACTTTCACCAAAATTTACAGATTCAGATCATCTAATAGCTTTTTCTTGTTGGGAAAATTTAAAGTATAGAAAAATTCCTATAAAATACGGAAGATAATTTTAGTCCATCAGTATACAGCCTTATTGTATTTCTTAGGACTTTTATTCCCTCCCTTATTTTTCGCATTTGTGCTCTGTCTTCTTGTATATGTTTTATGCTGCCTATCTTTACTCCTAACACATGTATATTGATGGTGGCTTGTATGTACTGTATATATTACTTTGGTTTCTTTCCAGCTTGTTGATATGTATTTTTTAATGTTGCTTTCCTAAGCGCATTCTACTGTAGATAAAAATGTAAACACAAGTACATGTTTTACAGTGACATAAATATAAAATGCAAGTGTAAACAGAAAAAGGTGTAGTATTTTTAATAGTTCTTTTCATATTAAAATAGTATGTAGATAACATTCTAACGTGCAGAAATACGTATGTGTGTATGTGTTAGTGTGTATGTGTGTATGTGTTAGTCAGTCAGTCGTGTCCGACTCTTTGCAACCCCACGGTGTGTAGCCCACCAGCCTTCTCTGTCCATGGGATTCTCCAAGCAAGAATCCTGGAGTGGGTTGCCGTTCTCTTTTCCAGGGGATCTTCCTAACCCAGGAATCGAAGCCAGGCCTTCTGCATTGTAGGCAGATTATTTACTATGAGCTTCCAGGAGAGTGCAGGAATATGGGTAGGCTCAAGTTTCAATAGTTCATTTGTAAGCCAGTGATTGGGGAAAATATATTCTGAGCTTGTGAGAGGTTCCCAGGTGGCCTGCTGAAATCAATTTGACTTACTGTGTAGTTGGAATTATAGAAAATTATATTTTGAGATTTTTTTCTTTGTGCATGTATGCCTGAATCTTGACAATGGGAATAGTTTTTTGTCTTCTGCAGCCCCATCCTCTGAAAGGAAATACTTAACCTGGAATCCTTAACCTCAACCCCCTGAAGGGGACTGTGGCAAGAGGGCTGAATTCCTCAAGCTGTGGTTGTGATGCGAGGGCCTTTCTGAGTCCTTTGGGCGCAGCCTCCATGGGAAACCCCTAAGGTTAAAAACATTCCTTTGGGGACTCCACAGGCAATGGGATAAACCCTACTGGAAGCTAATATAAATAGGTGTGTTGAAAATACTAAGCAGCTAAGATCTTAGTACTTTCTGGTTCTTCTTCCCAGTTCTTTGTAACACTTTCATAAACATCTCCCCCAATACACACCTACCATGGGGTGCCTTGATGAATGGTATTGTCCTAAAGTTCGGAAGTGACTACCTCACTTACTTGTGCAAAAGTTCTGCCTGTGTAGTAAAATACATACTCTTTAGACTAAAAAGATGAAATAAAAATAAAAGAATTCCTTTGGGGATTTTCCTGGAGATCCAGTGGTTAGGACTCCACATTTCAACTGCCATGGCTTGAGTTCAGTCTCTGGTCTGGGAACTGAGGTCCTGGGCAGTGTGGCCAAAAAAAAAAAAAATTCCTTTTCTTTATGACCTAACCTCTTCCTTTACCTCTAATTAGTAGTCATTTTCTAGTTTATGGACAATGTTTGGTTACTAAGACCTTCATCTTCCTTTTCCCCCAGCATTCTCTGTCTGCCGGAAGTGAAAGGTGGTACAGATAGGGAACTGAGTTCTGCTCTTTGTAGGAATTAGCTTATGCACTCACCTTTTTTTTTTTTTTTTTTTTGGTGAATAAGCCAAAAGAAATTTTCCATTAGGATGATTAAGTAAAGGTAGCATCCCCAAGCTTCAGGTATACCCGTAGAAAAGCTAGATCCCAGTGCCAATTGACTGTCCCACTGTAGCTCTAGAAAAATGGTTCTTAATTCTTCCCCCAGTTGACCCTTTGTGCCCAGCGAAATAGCCATAGGACTGATGGATTTGAGGGTGGATTCTGGAAGGAAGGCAGTCCCCTTGTTATTGCTGTCTAGTTTTTCTTTATCTGAAAAAGAAATAAAGGAAAGTTTATTTCCTTTCCTTAATAAAGGAAAATTGGTTCAGATGTTACTGATGGATGGAATTTATGGTTTAGGACAGGATTAGTACCTATGGTTCACCACCCCATCCCCAGGCATACTGCTTTGAAATTCTGCTAATTTTTGTTTTCATTTGCCAGATTTATTTTTGCTGTTTTATTTTTACTCCCTTTTCTATTACACAAGGACAGAGCAGACAACTTTAAAGCTAATAAAAATGTAAGTTCAGTTTTTGTCTCCGAATAGACCAATGATTGTTTATGTTGTAGCTCAGTAGAAGCACCAGCTACCTGAGTAGTTGGCAACAAAGATCCCAGACCACACAAGGAGAGAGCCTGGACTTAAAAGAATAATCTGAATGAATTTAGTGTTTTGAACTTGGAAGCAAAACTGCTGTTCAGTTTTTTTCTTATAGCTAAATATTGAACTGTGACTTACCATAGGGCAGCAAAGAAAGGCCTCAGGGGAATGGTAGTTGTATTACTAGTTACCAATTTATGGCTAAACGCTCTCAGGAAAAATATCTGATTAAAGGAAATATTGAGAAATATGACCTTCTGGTTAACTCTTCGTTTTGAAAGGCAGACCTGAAATTTTTTCCCCCCATTCTACAATTTCTCTCATAGTTAATCTATGAGATTAACTATTAACAACTTTTATTTTTTTAAGAGACAGTGAGGTTCAGTATAGATAGTGAACATAATGTCTTTACATTGCTGCACAAGGAAATGAATGTGTTTATATCATAAAAAAAAAGTTACAGGGAGCACATAAACAAGGATTATTTATATTTGGAGTACAACCCTGTCTTATTCACATATTATGTAATGTGATACATTAACTCTCTCTTTGGATTATAAGCTTTTTGGCATGAACTTTATTTATAACAGTGCTGTCCACTGGGCATGTAACGTGAGCCATGTAGGTAATTTAAAATTTTCTAGTAGCTGCGTTATATATTTTATTTAACCCAATATAATCTAAATATATTTCAACAAATAATCAATATGAAGACTGAGATATCTGGCACCCTTTTTTCCATACTAAATCTTCAGAACCCATTGCTATTTCACTCTTAGTGCACATCTCAATCCGGGCCAGCCGCGTTTCGGCACTCGATAGCCACAGGTAGCAAATGGCTACTGTATTAGATAGTGCTGTCTTACACTTTTACGGTTTGGTGTTAGGAACACAATCGTTGCTTTGTGTGAGCATGTGTGTGTGTGTGATTTTAGCTACAGATTTCTCTAGTTGAATAAAGTATAAAAGATTTTAAAATGCCTATCTTTTCTTTCTCTTTAAGGCCCTTCCTTCTTCCATGATTATAGTAGCAGTTTATTGTCCTGTGATAGCTGCTGTTTTCATTGTTCTGAAGATGGTCAACTATCGACTCCACAGAGCTCTGGATGCTGGAGAGATTGTAGATAGGAACGCAAATGAGTTCACAGATCAGCGAGCCAAAACTGAGCAAGGCAACTGTTCAACACGGAGAAAAGATAGCAATGGCCCGAGGTAAGGAAACTCATGCCACTCAATTTTTAAGGATGTACAGTGATGCCTGTGTCCAGTGATGTGATTATTGTGTCAGGCCTGTTCTGTTCACCTGGTTTTACCACTATCAATACAGTGACAGGTATGATTGTCACATTAGACAATAGCAAAGGTGACTATCCGGAGATAAATCACTTCCTTGGTCTTATTAATGAACAACAGGTTTGAATGATAATAATCATAGTCGTATAATAATTAAACACACCAAAGACCAAAAGCAGTGGCAAACAAAGAAATAATAAAATATGACTTCATAAATCAAAGCATTTTTTACTTATATGTAGTTACATGTATGTACATTATATACTTTTATATAAAATGTGTATGCATCTTAAACTGTGATAATATTTTACTTGACACTTATAATCTGCAGTTTTCCCTTTATTGTAAATTTTTTTTCAATTTTATATTCTCACCTTAGAAACTTAGCTGTTCCTTCCCTCGACCTTAGCATTCCTGTGTAGTGGTAACCCCCTCCTAGAGGCTTTCTTTTCCTGTTTAAGGTAAAATATTCTCCCTGCTGCTCTCAGTCACATTCTGCCCTGCTACCTCAGCCTCAGCCAGAGGAATTTAGTTGTTATAGTCAAAAGGTTGTGACTTGATAGAAATAATAGGTGTCCCTGTTGTAACTCTTCAATTGTTGGTTTATGAGCATACAACATTTTTAAGCTCATGCAGTCCTCAGAAGCAATTCTATGAGATGGATGCTATTATTATCCCTGACATACAGATGTGGAAAGTAAGGTGAGAAGGATCAAATAATCCAGGCATTCAGGCTCCAGAGTCCATGCTTTTAACCACTATGCCATGTTTCCGCTCAGTATAATATATCAGGGTATCAGATCAGATCAGATCAGATCAGTCGCTCAGTCGTGTCCGACTCTTTGCGACCCCATGAACCACAGCACGCCAGGCCTCCCTGTCCATCACCAGCTCCCGGAGGTCACTCAGATTCGCATCCATCGAGTCAGTGATGCCATCCAGCCATCTCATCCTCTGTCGTCCCCTTCTCCTCCTGCCCTCAATCCCTCCCAGCATCAGAGTCTTCTCCAATGAGTCAACTCTTCGCATGAGGTGGCCAAAATACTGGAGTTTCAGCTTTAGCATCATTCCTTCTAAAGAAATTCCAGGATTGATCTCCTTCAGAATGGACTGGTTGGATCTTCTTGCAGTCCAAGGGACTCTCAAGAGTCTTCTCCAACACCACAGTTCAAAAGCATCAATTCTTCGGCGCTCAGCCTTCTTCACAGTCCAGCTCTCACATCCATACATGACCACAGGAAAGACCATAGCCTTGACTAGGCGTATAAATAATGCCATTAAATGGGGGTATTCATCTTCTAAGACAGGGCAGTATTTCTGTGCCATCTCCAGTGCACTTAAAGCCTTTGTCCTTTTTCAGGTACATTTTCTTTCATCCCTAACATGATTATCCCATTTGTTCATTGAACAGATATTTTACTCTTGTGATAATTTTATTCATAGCATAAATCACTATCTGAAATAATCTTACTTAATCATTTGTTTCCATTTATAAGTTTCTTGAAGGCAGTGCCTTGTTTTTCTTACAAATTATTTTATTCCTAGGTTCTTGAACAGTGTCTTGCACTAATAGGTACTCAGGAAATATTTCAAATTAGTGAAAACATTTTTTTTTCTGTGATAGTATTTTTTTTTCCTCCTGTGATAGTATTGTTAATGACTGCACAGTATTCCATTTTGTGGGTATACAATAGCTTAATTTAGCTATCTTGTTTTTAGTTATTTTCTAATTTAAATTCAGGTATTAGATCACTGTGATGTTTAAATTTTAAATGACTAAAATTTTATCATGATTTAGCAGAAGTAGAATTACTCAAAAACTATGCCCCATTTTTATTGCCAAAGTCCAAAGAGTTTTACCTTTTAATCATTGTGATCAGCAGTTGAAAGGTTTTTTTTTCCCCCTCTTTTGATAGCACCGATTATTTAGTATTTTCACAAGCTGATAAATAGCTCATTGTTTAATTTTTTCAGTTTTCAGATTACTAGTGAAATGGAGGCATTTTTCTTATGTTGTTCCATTTAAATTTGTTATTTTGCGAGATGTATGTTTTCCTATTAGTGGTTAATGTTTTACTATTGGTTTGGAGAAGATATTTATGAAGGATATCAACTAATCTTTTATGTCAAATACTTTTCCTCATTTTATGGCATTTTATTTATGTATTTATATGCCACAATTTTTTTATGATCTGTTCTGTGCAAGTTTATTCGTTCTGTCTTTAATATCAAGTTTTGTAAGATATTTTTCTTTCCCCCAAATTATGTAAATTTTCATCTCTGTGTGTACTTTCAGTATTTTTACCATTTTATCTTTTATTTTTCACTTGTAGTCAATCTGAAGAACATTTCTAACTTTGTTTTCAGATTTGTTAGGACCAACAACAACATTGAATGAATAATGCATCATTATGTCCATTTCTGGGCTCTGTTTTCTGCCCCATTGATCTCTTTGCTTATAATACACTAGCTTTCTAATATGCTTAATACTTCGTGTGACTCGCTTGTCACTATTTTAATATTATCTTAGTTATTCTCATGCATATGCTTAGTTTTTTGTGAGATGTTGCCTTGTCTGCTCATCCTCCAGAAAATCTCAGTAGAATTTTGATGATAATTGTATTAAATTTGGAGGGAACTCAGCTTTTAGAATATAAAGCCTTACTCAGAAACATTGTGTGGTCGTTGTACACTCACTCAGTCTTGTCTGGCTCTTTTATGGACTGCGGCACGGCCAGGCCTCCCTGTCTCTCACCATCTCCCAGAGTTTGCCCAAGTTCATGTCCACTGCATCAGTGATGCCATCCAGCGATCTCATCCTCTAATGCCCTTTACTCCTTTTGCCTTTAATCTTTCCCAGCATCAGGGATTTTTCCAGTGAGTCGGCTGTTCGCATCATGTGACCAATATACTGAAGCTTAGCTTCAGCATCAGTCTTCCCAATGAATTTTCAGGACTGATTTCCTTTAGAATTGACTGGTTTGTTCTCCTTGCTGTCCAAGGGACTCCCTTGAATATGTATATGGTGTATGTGCATAAATTTTTTAGTGGATTCTACATAGTTCTTAAGTCTGTTCTATTTCTGTTGTGAAATGCATACCCCCATTTAGTGGATAAGCAAAGAGAATGTAGATTCTGCACTTAATCTGCCAGGGGCTTGAATCAGTTCCTGATAGTATGACCTTGGGGGAGTTAAGCTTTTATGCCTTGGCTTCCTCATCTGGATGATGAGACAAATAATAGTACTATCTCTAGGATTCAGTTCAGTTCAGTCCCTCAGTCATGTCTGACGCTTTGCAACCCCATGAACCACAGCACAGGAGGCCTCCCTGTCCATCACCAGCTCCCGGAGTTTACCTAAATTCATGTCCATTGAGTCAGTGATGCCATCCAACCATCTCATCCTCTGTCATTCCCTTCTCTTCCTACCCTCAATCTTTCCCACATCAGAGCCTTTTCCAATGAGTCAGCTCTTCTCATCAGGTGGCCAAAGTATTGGAGTTTCAGGTTCAACATCAGTCCTTCCAGTGAACACCCAGGACTGATCTCCTTTAGGATGGACTGGTTGGATCTCCTTGCAGTCCAAGGGACTCTAAACAGTCTTCTCCAGCATCACAGTTCCAAAGCATCAATTCTTCAGTGCTCAGCTTTCTTTATAGTCCAACTCTCATGTCCATACATGACTACTGGAAAAACCATAGCCTTGACTAGATGGACCTTTGTTGACAAAGTAATGTCTTTTTACTTTTTAGTATGCTATCTAGGTTGGTCATAACTTTCCTTCCAAGGAGTAAGCGTCTTTTAATTTCATGGCTGCAGTCACCATCTGCAGTGATTTTGGAACCCAAGAAAGTAAAGTCTGACACTGTTTCCACTGTTTCCCCATCTATTTGCCATGAAGTGATGGGACCAGATGCCATGATCTTAGTTTTCTGAATGTTGAGCTTTGAGCCAACTCTTTCACTCTCCTCTTTCACTTTCATCAAGAGGCTCTTTAGTTCTTCCTCACTTTCTGCCATAAGGGTCATGTCATCTGCGTATCTGAGGTTATTGATATTTCTCCTGGCAGTCTTGATTTCAGTTTGTGTTTCCTCCAGTCCAGCATTTCTCATGATGTACTCTGCATATAAGTTAAATAAGCAGGGTGACAATATACAGCCTTGACGTACTCCTTTTCCTATTTCGAACCAGTCTGTTGTTCCATGTTCAGTTCTAACTGTTGCCTCCTGACCTGCATACAGATTTCTCAAGAGGCAGGTCAGGTGGTCTGGTATTCCGATCTCTTTGAGTATTTTCCACAGTTGATTGTGATCCACACAGTCAAAGGCTTTGGCATAGTCAATAAAGCAGAAATAGATGTTTTTCTGGAACTCTCTTGGCTTTTTCAATGATCCAGCAGATGTTGACAATTGGATCTCTGGTTCCTCTGCGTTTTCTCAAACCAGCTTGAACATCTGGAAGTTGACAGTTCACGTATTGCTGAAGCCTGACTTGGAGAATTTTGAGCATTACTTTGCTAGTGTGTGAGATGAGTGCAATCGTGTGGTAGTTTGAGCATTCTTTGGCATTGCCTTTCTTTGAGATTGGAATGAAAACTGACCTTTTCCAGTCCTGAGGCCTCTGCTGAGTTTTCCAAATTTGCTGGCATATTGAGTGCAGCTCTTTCACAGCATCATCTTTCAGGATTATGAGGCTAAATGAGATCATATATGCAAAGCACTTAGAACTATTTTTGATACGTTGAACAACTCAGTAATTGCTAGCTCTGATTAGTTCTGTATAAGTTGTATATGATTAGTTCTGGATAATTGTATATATTCTTAATGCTTATGTTGCTTATCTTTTCTGTTTTCTTTTAGTTTTCAAAAAAATTTTATTGTGAAATGTGTATTTCAAACAGTATATCAAGTGTATGTATAATTCAGAGAATAATAACCAAGTGAATACTTAACCACCACACAACTTAAGTAATAGGACATTATACAAATAAACTTCTTTCTCATTTCATTCTACTCTTTTCCTTTCAGGAGTGATCTTTATTTTAAAATTTTTTATTAATAATCCCCATGGTTTACTGTTATACAGTCTTTGTAGATAGTCCTAAACCTATTATTAATTAATTTTGCCTGCCTAAGACATCCTAAAGACAGTCATACTGTTTGTATTTCTCTGTGAAGCACTCTTTTTGTGCAGAATTTCATATTTTGTAGACTTACGCATGTTGATGCTTCCAGCTATTATTTGTGTTTGCTCTTGTATAGTCTACTATTGTTGGAGTAGACTACAGTTTATCCATTTTTCTGTTGATAGTCATTCAGATTATTTCTAGGTTTTTTGCTCAGATAACACATTAACATATGTTTCTTTGGCCACATGTGTATATCTAACATTCACAAGCTGGTTCACAGGGCCTTTCACATTCAGTTTTATTAGGTAATTCCAAGCTGTTTGCCAAAACAATAATACCAGTTTATACTTTCACCACTAGTGTGTGAAAGTCCTTATTGTTTCATATCCTCAATATTTGATTTTGTTGTTGTTTTGGTAAGTTTTACTGCTGCTGCTAAGTCTCTTCAGTCGTGTCCAACTCTGTGCGACCCCATAGACGGCAGCCCACCAGGCTGCCCCGTCCCTGGGATTCTCCAGGCAGGAACACTGGAGTGGGTTGCCATTTCCTTCTCCAGTGCATGAAAGTGAAAATGATAAAAAGTGCATGATACCTGGTGGGGCAAACCTTGTACCTTGTTTTTTTTTGCAAGTGACTTTCACAAGTGAAGTCACTCAGTAAGTGTCCGACTCCCAGCGACCCCATGGACTGCAGCCCACCAGGCTCCTCTGTCCATGGGATTTTTTTTTTTAACTAGTTTTCCATTTTAACAGTTGAGTGTTAGATGTGTCTTATTTTGACTTCTATCAATAGTTAACTTTTCTGATTACTAATGAGACAGAGTGTCTTACCTCACATATATGGTCCATTTAAGCTTTCTGTTCTTTCCAGTGCCTGTTTATTTCCTGTTTCATTTTTCTTTGGAGTTCTCCTTTTTTTGTTAAGAAGAAGGAGTTCAAGAGGGAGGGGACATATGTATACCTATGGCTGATTCATGTTGATGTATGGCAGAAACCAATACAATATTGTAAAGCAATTATCCTTCAATTAAAAGTAAATACGTTTTAAATATATATATTCATTATATTAATCCTTTGTTATATACATTACAGATGTCTTTTTCCAGTTTATAGCTTGTCATTTTGCTTTTCTTAAGATTTCTTATGATTATCATACATTTCTTAAATTTATAGTTTATTGATTTTTTGGTAATTAATGTTTTTGTGTCTTATTTAAGAAATTATTTTCTACCCAGATATCAAGAAATACTCTCAGAGATTGTCTTTTTAAAATTTCATGTTTCTTTGTTTTCACATTTCACTTGTACTGGAAATTATTATGTTCTGTTGTCAGGTATGGATTTAGGATTTGTTTTTCTTTATATATAACTGGCTTAATCAGTATTTGTTATAAGACTATCGTTTCCTTTTTGACCTGTGGTACTCACTATATCATAAATGGTGGGTATGTTTCTGGGCTCTATCTGTTCTGTTAATATAGTTTATGCCCATGTAGTTACCATAATTGCTATAGCTTTGTAACGAGACTTTGATACCTGGTGGGGCAAACCTTGTACCTTGTCTTTTTTTGCGAGAGTGACTTTGCTACTCTTGATCTTTGATACAAACTTTAGAGTCTGCTAGGCAAAGTCTACAAGGACTTAGAGTTTTTATTAGCATTACATTGGATATGTAGATTCCTCTGCTAAGAATCGATATCCTTACAGTATTGAATCTTTCCATTTATTTAGTCTTCTTTAATGTCTTTCAGTAAAGATTTATCATTTCTCCATTAAAAGGCTTTCATAGCTTATATTAAAATCTATCAACTTTTTCTAATTACTTTTTGTTTTTGTCCCTTTAAATGTAGCAGTTTACTTTGTTTCCAGCAACCTTATTAAACTCCCTTATTAATGGTAAAATTTTGTAGGTTATTTCTTGATTTGCTGCAAATGGTGAGTTTTATTTCTTCCTTTCTATGCCTTATTCTTCTTGTTTAACTTTTCATTGGCTATAACTTCTAACACATGGTTAAATTGAAATAGTATTGGTGTACATCTTTGTCTTTCTTTAATCTTAAAGAGAGTATCTTGAAGCATCACCATTAAATAAGATCTTTTTTGCAGAATTTGCTTTTGGCATCTCCTTTCCCTCTCTCTCTCACTTACAAATCTCTGTTTTGAGGAACAGAAATGAACAGGAAAACAAATGCACTTGTTTTCAGAGCCTCTCACTGTGCTTGGTACATAAGAGCTGTCAGTTGGTTGCATGGATGAGCAAATGCAGGAGGGCTGACTGCTGCTGCTTCTGGTTGCCATTGGCTGAGGTATGGCAGCTCAGAAATAATGATCTTAAACCTGATCTTAAAGAGTCAGGGTCATTTATATATGTACAACATTTTTTAACGTTTCAGGAGAGGAAATTAGCACGTTGAATTTTAGAATGTGAATATGTGAAAACAGAACATATCTTTTTTCTGTTTCTTGTGCAGTGATGCTTGCAATATTGTAAATTAAGGATCCATTTAAAATATACTCAGGTGAGTTTTAGGCTAAATTTTCTGAAGATTTATTCTGTTTAGGGACTTTGTTTTTATCTGTTCATGCTTTTATGAACATCCTTGTGGTCTTGATTAGATTTTTAAATTTAGTACTGAGGTGGTATTATGAAGTTCTAGTTAAAGCCTGAGCTGTTAATATTAGTTATCAACAAATTGATTTGTGACATCTTTATAATTCAGATTAGAACCTTTCTACTTTCCTCTTTCCCCTGTACCTGTTTTTTTGTTTGTTTGTTTGTTTTTTAAACAGATGAGGAAATTAAGGCGTAAAAGTAGCGATTCCCTGAATTTGGTCAGTTTGGTCTACTACTTATTGCAGTAGACCACTTTGCTTCTGTGGGAATTGTAAACGACTTACTTTCCAGTTACGTGCTGAAATCACCATTGCTGAAAATCTACAAGCCTTACTAGTAAAGAAAAGTCTCAGTCAATTTATATATTAGGACGCTGATAACTGACTAAAAGTTCTGCTTCTTAATTTGTAGAGAAGAGAAAGGTACAGCAAGTTTGTAAGAGGATTTAGTTTTTTTCTATAAAAAGAACTATTTGCTTTTTCTTTCATCTTTTTTTCTCCCTAAGTACCTCCTTCCACTCAGTGTTGACCATTGAGCATTAGATCTAGATTATTTTTTCTCCACTGGAGATGACCCTCCACCACAGGAAATGCTTGGCAATATTTCGAGACACTTGTTTATCACAGGGAGAGACACTACCCGCATCTGGTGGATAGGAGTCAGGGATGCTGCTAACCATCCTAACAACGCACAAGACGGTTCCCAGCAGCTGAGAATACGTGGCCGGAAGTGTCAGTCGTGCTGATGTTAAGAAACCTTATGTAGAAAATGGAGTTTATTTTTGGTTTTGAAGTGGAAAGAGAACTTCAGTGCCTATTTGTTAAAAGGCGTTATTGATATATTAGACTGGCCTTTAGACTTAGACCTGGTGTTCAAATCTTATATCAGTCCTTACTGATTATCAGTACCTACATTCTCATGTGTAAGGAAAAAAAGCAGAAAGAACAGATATGATAATACACTGTAGAGTGCTGAGTAAGTATTATTTGTGTCTTCCCTTCCCACCTGAATTCCATATACCATTGACTTGGCTTACATTGTATACTCCTCTGAGAACTTAGGGAAGTTTTTACACCTTTCAGTTTTCAGGTTTTTTTAATCTGTGTAATGAGGATGATAGTGTTTATAGCATAGATGTTAGGGGAATGTTTCATGAGAAAATGCAAATAAAACATGTGCCCCTATGACTAGAATGTATTAAATATTTAGTAATTTTTGCTTTGTTATTAATTTTATGTTCTAATTGTAATGATTTGAACTTGCGCTCAGAAGTGATATATAAAACTAAGAAAGATTGTTCATCAACTGTGATTGAATAAACAAAATGTGTTCTATCTTTACAATGGTATATTTGGCCAGAGAAAGATACAAAGCACTGATATGTACTACAACATGTATGAACCTTGAAAACATTGTGCCAAGTAAAAGAAGCTGGTTACACAAGATTAGTGGCTGCTAAGGGCTGATGGGAGGAGGGCGGTGGGTTAATAGCTAAATGAGTTTGCTTTTGAGATGATAAAGATGTTTTAAAATTGACTGTGGGATGGATGCCTCACCACATTCACTTTATGAATATATTAAAAATCATCAGATCACACAGTTTCAGTGGATAAATTGTATGATATGTGAATTACATATCATTACAGCTGATGCATAGGTACTAGGGAAGATGAGAGCTGTTTGTCCTTTCTGTGGTGTCGAACATTTTGTTCCTTGGTTTTCACCTTGCTCACCATCTTCTGATTCTTTGCAGTCTGAACTAGAGGATGTTTTCCAGTGGAGTTAGCAGTAATATTGCTGGTTATCACTCATCACTCGTTCAGTGGGTGATAACTGCTTATATATACACACTTAAGATTTTGCCAAATTAGAAAAGTATTTCTCATTCTGGCCTAGATAGCCTGTGTGACTTAACACCAAATGTCCAGCACACTTGAACATATTCCAGTTTTCTCACACATGGACATTTGTACGTGGAGTCTGCCTTCATATTCATAACTGAGTTCCATTATATCTTGTTTTTATAGATGGGTAACTCAGATAGTAAAGAATCTGCCTGCAATTCAGAAGACCCAGGTTCAATCCCTGGGTTGGGAAGATCCAGGAGAAGGAAATGGCAACTCACTCCAGTATTCTTGCCTGGAGAATCCCATGGACAGAGGAGCCTGGCAGGCTATAGTTTATGGGGTCGCAAAGAGTCGGAGACTACTGAGCAACTAACAACAAGTTAGAAAGCTGATTTCCATTGTTGGACATTAATTAGCCAACTGCAGTCAGTGGCCTAGACTTAGGGACCCAGTAAGCGAACAGGGACATGATGATTATTAGACCATTAATTAAAAAAAAAAACACACTAGAATTCAAACAGCTTTAGTGATAAATGCATAAATGGAAGGTGTACTTGTAAGCAGGTTCTATTTGCCTGTATCTTTTGATTACAGTTGATGGAATATCCCACCTAAACAGGGTTAAGGTAATTTATGGCTCACAGTAGTGAAAAGTCTCTGTTTAAGGGATGTCATCAGGTGTGGCAGTGTGCAGAATTTCAAGTAACTCATGACTCTGGTTCCTTTTATGAGGCTGTGCTTTTCTTTTAGTTGGTTCCTCAGACAGGTTCTCCCCTTACGGTTGTAAAATGGCTATAGCGCTCCGTGACTCCTCTTCTCAGCATTTAAGACAAGCAGATACAAAGAAGTTTCTTCTCTCAGTAGTAAAGCACTCTGACCTGAGTTGGGTCATGTGCTTATTCTGGAACTACTAATTGTTTAGACCAAGAGATTGGGATATGCTGATTGACTTTGGCCAGTAGAGCTTCCCCCTGACCCTGAGAGTGGGATCAGCCCTACCCCAGCCATGTGAGAACTTGGGTTGAGATGATTCATCAGAAGAGTTTGGGATTGCTTTTTCTTTTTGTTAACAAGGAGGTTGAATTAGATGCCAAATGGTAAAATAACCTATGTCCAAAATAATGTTCAGCATATATATTAGAGCTTTTATCCTTGGTAATGATAGCTAAAAATTCATAGACTGTATATCAGGTAGAATGAATAAAAAACTTGAGGCAAAAGATAGGATTATGATAATTATGATAATAATTAGGCCTGAATTATTCTAAAAGTTTGTTCTGCTGCTGCTAAGTCACTTCAGTCGTGTCCGACTCTGTGTGACCCCATGGATGGCAGCCCACCAGGCTCCCCCGTCCCTGGGATTCTCCAGGCAAGAACACTGGAGTGGGTTGCCATTTCCTTCTCCAATGCATGAAAGTGAAAAGTGAAAGTGAAGTCGCTTAGTCGTGTCCGACTCAGCGACCCCATGGAAAGTTTGTTCTAGAGGAACCTTATTATAAAATGGTCTTAAGTGCTTTGAAATTTGTCGTGATCTTTTTCCCTTATTTTGGGATGCCATTCTTAAGTACTTTAAGTGGACTTCTCAGTTATTTGAACTTAGTACTTTTTCTCTTTTGTCTTTCTAATGCCTGTTTTTCGGAGAAGGCAATGGCACCCCACTCCAGTACTCTTGCCTGGAAAATCCCATGGACGGAGGAGCCTGGTAGGCTGCAGTCCATGGGGTCGCTAAGAGTTGGGCATGACTGAGCGACTTCACTTTCACTTTTCATTTCATACATTGGAGAAGGAAATGGCAACCCACTCCAGTGTTCTTGCTTGGAGAATCCCAGGGATCGGGGAGCCTAGTGGGCTGCCATCTATGGGGTCGCACAGAGTCAGACACGACTGAAGCGACTTAGCAGCAGCAGCAATGCCTGTTTTTGCTACATAGCATCATTTCAGTTTTTTAAACTTGTGCCTTCTAATTCAGCACATACAAATCTAAAATCTTAGGTTTCCAATTATGTAAAACAAGTTAGTGTCCCAGTGAAATTCTGTTAACTTTAAAAGTACAGATAACAAATAGCTTGACCAGAATCATCGTTCTCATGCATGTTCTTTATTGTGTTAGGCAGCTTAGACTGTACTCTTGGAGAGAACAGGTTGTGTAAGATCTCATTACCTTCTGACCAATTTCTCTTTGCTCTGGGGAAACAAAAGGCAAATCATCTCTTTGCTACAGTGGTTTTATGGCATATATTATAAAGTGAAAGTGAAGTTGCTCAGTCGTGTCCGACTCTTTGCGACCCCATAGACTGTAGCCTACCAGGCTCCTCTGTCCATGGGATTTTCCAGGCAATAGTACTGGAGTGGGTTGCCATTTCCTTCTCCAGGGGATCTTCCCAACCCAGGGCTCGAACCCGGGTCTCCTGCATTGTAGACAGACGCTTTACCCTCTGAGCCATCAGGGAAGTCCTTGTATATCATAAAGTGCTATATATCATAAAGTGTATGCTATATTTAGTATGGTACAGTTATATGGTACAATTATAGTCAAGGCCAGTTTCTAATACTGAGTGGATGTAGAGAGATTAGGAGAGAATTTTAAATATTTTGGAATAGTGACATGGTTATAAAATAATTCAAATTATTGGACTTACAAAGGAAGAATAATTTTTTTCTATTTGCTGTATTAAATATGTGAACCTCTTAGTTTTACAGAAAAAAAGTATAACTTAAAAAACAAACTAAAAGAAAACAATTGGTGTCAGAATAAGGACAATTACTCTCTTTTTCTCTTTTTTTTCCCCCACAGTGATCCTGGTGGGGGAATTGAAATGGCTGAGTTCATTCGAGAGGCCACACCCCCAGTTGGTTGTAGTTCAAGAAATTCTTATGCTGGCTTGGATCCAAGCAACCAGGTAGGAACCTGTGCTGTTCTGTTTTGCTTTTTTCCTTCCTCCTGATGGTGGTCTCAGGTGTTCTCTTGTCTGTTACAGTCACATGATGTTTGGGTTTATCTTGCAGATAATTTTTTGATTTGTTTACTGATCATTGTTTATTACTATTACACAGAATTTTCACATTAATTAAGTACTTTGTTGCTGAGCACATACCACATGCTCACTGCCTGGGATAGTTTTGATCAAGATAGTTGTGGTGAATGCCCTTAGGAACTTGTACTTATTTACCTTCACAATGTCTGTGTTGGCAACATCTCAGTCTCTTTTTGTGGAATGAAATGGCTTAGTTCTTAAATATGGCTGCACTTTCTGTATTCTTAATTAAACCCGCACTTTCTTCTTACTGACAAAGTATTGGCAGATTACCCTGGGGAGTAAGTCTACGATTTTGCAACAAACTTTTGAACAGCTACACCTTTTACTTTTTTTTTTTTTGGTAGTGCTGACGAAAGGACAGCAGTGGCCAACCACCTTTGGTAACTATACTCTTGGCATTGTGTCCGTTAGACTTGCCCTGTTGGAGGAAAGAGAGTGGGGCATGAGAGGGTGGTCACATCCCAGGTCACATCCGAGTCCCTGGTACAGTTGCCAAGTGTGGCTTCGTGGCTTCACACAGGAAAGGATTCAAGAGGTGCCATAGTAAAGCGAAAGAAGGGTTATTCAGGCAGGAAACACACTCCACAGATAGAGTGTGGGACCATCTCAGAAGGTAAGAGAAGCCCAGGGTATGGTGGTGTCAAGTTTTATAGGGTTAAGTAGTTTCCTATTACTTAACCCTATAGAGATAGTAAAGTCGCTCAGTCGTGTCTGACTGTTTGCGACCCCATGGACTGTAGCCCATCAGGCTCCTCCATCCATGGAATTTTCCAAGCAAGAGTACTGGAGTTGGGTGCCATTGCCTTCTCCGATAATAGCTTTACATTATTGTATTAGTTTCTGTTGTAAAACAAAGTGTATCAGCTATATATATAGATATATCCCCTTCTTCTTGGACTTTCCCCCCTCAACTCGTCCCACCCGTCCCAACCCTGTAGGTCATCACAGAGCACTGAGCTGAGCTCCATGTGCGATATGGCAGGTTCCCACTGTTGTTGTTCAGTCACTGAGTCGTGTCTGACTCCTTGTGATCCCATGGACTGCAGTGCGCCAGGCTCCTCTGTCTTCCAGTATCTCTTGGACCTTTCTCAAGTTCACGTCCCTTGAGTCGGTGATGCTATCTAACCATCTCATCCTCTGCCACCCCCTTCCCCTTTTGCCTTCAATCTCCCAGCATCAGGGTGTTTTTTCAGTGAGTTCACTCTTTGCAGCCGGTGGCCAAAGTATTGGAGCTTCAACATCAGTTCTTCCAATGAAATTCGGGGTTGATTTCATTTAGAATTGACTGGTTTGATCTTGCTGTCCAAGGGAATCTCAAGAGTCTTATCCAGCACCACAATTCAAAAGCATCATTTCTTCAGTGCTCAGCCTTCTTTATGTTCCAACTCTCACATCTGTACATGATTACTGGAAAAAACTCCTGTTAACCTTTGTCCTATTTCATTTTGTACTTCATGGCCAAACTTGCCTTATTCCAGGTTTCTCTTGACTTCCTACTTTTGCATTCCAATCACCTGTGATGAAAAGGACATCTTTTTTTGATGTTAGTTCTAGAATGTCTTGTAGGTCTGCATAGAAACGGCCAACTTCAGCTTCTTTGACATTAGTGGTTGGGGTATAGACTTGGATTACTGTGATGTTGAATGATTTGCCTTAGAAATGAACTGAAATCATTCTCTTATTTTTAAGATTGCACCCAAGTCCTGCATTTCAGACTCTTGTTGAGTGAGGGCTACTTCATTTCTTAGGGATTCTTGCCCACAGTAGTAAATATAATGTCAACTGAATTAAATTTACCCATTCCCATCCATTTTAGTTCACTGATTCCTAAGATGTTGATGTTCACTCTTGCCATCTCCTGCTTGGCTACATCCAATCTACCTTGATTCATGGACTTAACATTCCAGATTCCGATGCATATGGTTCTTTACAGCATTGGACTTTTACAGACACATCCACATCTGAGCCTCGTTTCCGCTTTGGCCCAGCTGCTTCATTCTTTCTGGAGCTATATTAGTGATTGCCTCCTCACTCTTTGCCATTAGCATATTGGACACCTTCCAAACTAGAGGGGCTCAGCTTCTGATGTCATATCTTTTAGTGTTCATGGGATTCTCAAGGCAAGAGTACTGGAGTGCTTTGCCGTTTCCTCCAGTGGATCACATTTTGTCTGAACTCTTCAATTATGACCCGTCCATCTTGGGTAGCCCTGCACAGTGGCGTGACTCAGTAGCTTCATTGAGTTATACAAGTCCCTTTGCCCCGACAAGGCTGTGGTGCATGAAGGGGTTCCCACTAGCTATTTGTTGTACACTTGGTAGTATATATGTGTCATCCCAGTCTCCCCATTCTTTTCACCCTCTCCTCCTTCCCTTGCTGATGTATTTTGATGAGTGTATACTAAGGCCCAAGGTCTAAGAGAAGTAGGCTATTTTGGACCTAGTTGATTCTTATCGTTTTATGTCATTTCCATGGGCTGTGTCATTCTTTTATTTTTTTTTTTTTTTTTTTCCTGGGTGTGTCATTCTTTTAAAGCTTGTGTCCTGCCCCATCCTGTCTCAGCCCTACTTGTTTTAGGGAGGGAGTCCCATCTTGAATATAATTAACTCATGTCTGCACCTAAATGCATAGCACATCTGACTGATTTGGCTTTCCTTAAAATATTAACTTGTATTAAAAAGGGCAGATGTCAGAAGCTATTGTGCTACTTGGATTTTGGTGTTTTAGTTTTATACTGTTTATAACAAAAGAAATTATTGACATAATTATTGTTATCCTTTAGGAAAGCTGAAATGAGGAAATAAGTTGGACTTTTTGTATTGGTAGAGATATTATCAATACAAAGATGCCGTGTTTCTTGTACATGTTTTATTATGCAGCTCTCACTGCGTGTGATCATAGTTGTTTATAAGTGTCTTCAGTACTGGAGAGTGAACTCCTTGAACACTGCGGCACTGTCACAGTCACCGGTGCCGTGCTTTCCTTCATGCCACTGCTGCCCGTCTCCTTGCCATCTTCTAGTCTCCATTTCCCCACCCCCACCCCCATTTTTAAAACTGTTGCTTATATTCCTCTCTTTCTGTCACTTACCTTCCTTAAAATGTTTAGTGCCTGATAGTATTCAAGGCATTTTGCTTGTCTGGGACGTGGAGTGGGTCTTACCCTCAAAAGAGTTTGCAATTTCATGCATGCTCAGTTGTGTCCAACTCTTTGCAACCACATGAACAGTAGCCCACCAGGCTCTTCTGTCCATGGGCTTTTCCAGGCAAAAATATTGGAGTGGGTTGCCATTTCAATTTCATAGTAGATAGCTATAAGTAACTGAAGTTATATTACTAAGGAAATAGTAAAAGTTGCAAAGTAATAGTTGCCATAGAAATGGTACAGAAAAGGGGCTAGGCTAATGATTTCCTAGGAGAAAATAAATGTTTCCAGCTAGAGAGATGGCAAAGTTTCATGGAGGAGGTGGCCTTGCCTGATTGCCTTTAGTTAGAAGTAATTTTTGTTCTCTGATGTTCCTAATTGTACCTGGACTTTCCTTTGGTCCTTCTCAAAGAGAAGAAAGACTTTAGCATTTTAGTTTGTGCAGATCTGTTAAGGAAAACTTCACCTCTAAGTGTATGCAGATACCATTTTTTTCTTAATTTTTTCGTTTTCTAAATGGGTTTATTTTTAGAAAGTTAGCAGATGAAGGAAGGCAGCAAGAAGAAAATAAAATCATCTATAATGTCATAATAAAAAAAGTTTTTAAACAAAGAGATTTTAGTGTGTTTGCTATTTGGCTCTTAACTCTCTTCACTGACTGTATCATGATTGTTAATACTATTAAGTGTTTCCTGCAGTGAACATCTTGAAAACTTAAAAACTGCATTTTATTTGTATGTACTGTGGTTTATATTTTCAGTCCCTTACTGTTTCACATGAGAACAGTAACAACCCCATTATATTTGGGGGGATAAGCTTGAAACAATTCAGAAAAGCATGAAGGATAAAAATATAACCACACACTGTATCTGTTAAGATTGCTTTTGTCACCAAGTAATAGAACTCGACTAATTAAGTGACTTAAATAGGAGTTTGTCATCTACATTTGGAGCTGGTTGTATAGCATTTGTTCAGCAGCTAAACATTATTAGGGCTCTGGGTTGAAATTTCCGTAGGCCTTTGGCTTTCTCTCAGAGTTGCAGAATGAGCACAGACAGCAGCTTCAATTATGATCCTGTTGAAAAGTGAAGAAGCAGTTGACAGTCTGGGACAGAGTTATCCTTGGTCGTCGTCGTCTCAGACACAGGGAGGTCTTTCCCCAAAGCCTTCCAATAGATTTTCCTGTACGTTCATTGACCAGAATGAGCGCACACACCTAGATTAGAGTCTGGGTCCTCTCTTCATAAATCAAAAGATATATGTCCAACATTTGAACAAAATGAGAGGCTTGTTAAGGAGAGAAAAAGGAAACACTTGGAGGTTGTGAGCAAATGACTACTGTATGCATATTCAAAAAACTTTTCTTTTTTTAAATTCTTAGAAGGATGCCACGAAATGGTACTTTCTGGTGTGCTTGCTTGTTTGTGAACTTCTGTGTAGAAAGTTATGTGTTGATTATTCTAATAGAAAAATAACTTGTTGGTTTTTAGACTGAAACTGTTTTTGCAGTAAAATGCCATTGGGGCCTTTTTCTCCCTGTTTATTGCAATGCTTTTTGTGGCTAATTGGAAGTGGATATCAGGAAAAAGCAGGAGAATCAAACTTAATAAAACTGTTCAAAAATATTGCAAAGCTCATTTTTTGTCTGTACTGCTTATTAGTAGTTTTAACCTATATGCATATGCTTATTTTTGCTGTTTTTCACTGACATATAGCTTTCATATGTGTAGTGTATGCATATTAAGTGTATAGCTCAGTATGTTTTTACATAAAATGTACACCCATTTAATTGCCATCCAGACCAAGAAAGTCCCTCATGCCCCTTTAAAGTCATTATGAGCTATACTTTTACCAAATTTCTCATTGTATACTTCTGTTCAGTTGAATCAGTTGAAGGGAAAGATTTGGCAAAATGCAAGAATTCTGTGAATGTTCTTGGTTTTAGTATAAAGATATTAAATTTGCTTAACTGTTCTCTTCTTGAATCCCTTGAAAACAGGTTATAACAAGAACTACTCAGACTTGTTGATTTAGTTACTGTCATGTTGTTATATTTGGTTTCCTTAATGTGTTCATGGAATTTGTGGTATTTGTTTATATGATTGTTATAATAGTATAATATATGATGGTTATAAAATTTTAGGGATATTGTATACCATCTTGAGTATAAGCCCTAAAAACCCCACAGATTTATAATAGTGTTCTATTTATAGAGTTTGTGCTAAAAATTCCTTTTTCTTAAATGCCTTAGTTTTTTTTTTTTTTTTTTAATTATTACTATTTTTAAAAAACAGCCTACAAAGAACTTTCTGCCTGAAACTCAGGAAAGTACATATTGATGCACTAAGAATTTGATACGAAGATTTAGGTTGCTCTTTGTTACTATGTTTTATCCTCCAAGTCTACATTTATTTCAGGTAAACTTGACACCTAGATTTGCTTTGTTTATAACTGGAACGTGTCATGATGCAATATGAACCTGATAACGATTGTTGACCCAGATTGTCTAAGATTGGAGGCTCTTCCCCTGGGGGCTCAGCAGCCCTGACCACGCGCGGGCTTCATTGTCCGGCTTGTGTGCACTAGGTGCGCCACACACACTGCAGCCAAGTGTGGCGCTGATGTGTCATGGCCTTCTGGTGAAGGTGACTGACGACTTGTTTTGACAGTATAATTTCATCTGATAGTGTTGCTAGTCTATGCTGATGGCGTGGCTAGCATTGTGTTTACTTCATGTCATGTTTTCAGATTGGATCTGGCTCCTCTCGTCTTGGAACAGCAGCAACTATTAAAGGTGGGTGTGGTCTCCCCTGAACATTACCTCTGACTTCCCATTCTTTTTGGTCATAGTAAAGATAATTAATTGTATCGTGTATTTACATGTAATGAAAAATCATTCTTGAAATTATTCTGTGGATAAAATTATGTATCTTGTATTAAAAATTGCTAGTTTTAAATTGTGGTCCCTTTTCAACATGACCAAGTGACTTTCACATTTTTTATCATCCAAATTTCATAATAGTATTTTAATCACTTGGATTACACTGTATGAATTGTACATTTTGATCTTTAAGAAACTTCTTTGCTTCTTTGCCTTGAGGGAAAATGCTTTCATGGGTTTTAGTGGGGTTCACAGAAAATGAATTTAACATGAAACCTTTAAATTAGGCACAAATAAGACACTAAAAATTTTTTTTTCCAATATATCATATATATCTTATTTATTCAATACATCTATGTCAAATAATTTCATTATTATTTTGCCCTGTAATTTTATAACTTCCTGATTTTTCCTGGGAGGGACTTTTAAATTGTTTCAAGTTATTAAATAATATGCATTTCATTTTTAAAACTTCTTTTGAAAGAAATAGTTGTATTAGCTAGTATTATGAGGCCTTTTCGTATTTGGTTTGTAGCATATGTGATCTGACAGTCCATGATGCTTCCTATCAGTTTAATGCATCTTCTTTTATTGTAACCCCTGATACAAAAACTGCTTTAGTTAATAAATATCTACTATACTCTCTTATGTCCTTCCTTGTTATGCAACCTGTACAGCTTTTACTTTTAATATAATGTCTTCTTGGGTCTCTCTTAACTTTGCAGGAGATACAGACACTGCTAAGACTTCTGATGATATCAGTTTAAGTCTGGGCCAGAGCTCTAGTCTTTGTAAGGAGGGAAGTGAAGAACAAGGTAAGAACAATTTCCTTCATGGCAGCATCAGGTATTGTGATGACCAGGGTGAGTTTCTGCCATGTGGTGCTCATATTTTGGCAGAAGTTTGTAATAATTTAGTGTGGCTTTCTAGAAACGTGGAAATGAACTGATTGGCCAGCACAGCAGCAGCACAGTGTTACAGGTGCTCATAGCTTTGGGGATTCAGTTTCACATGTTCTGCCAAGTAAACAGAGAAACTTTGTGAGCATATGCCGTAGAATGAATATGAGATGGGAGATAAGAATCTGCTATTGCTTTAGTTGGTCAGAGCATCTTGCTTAGCTTACTGATAACCTCGTGTGTAAAGCTGTTCTTTTCCATTCAGTATGACCTCTAAATGCCAACTGCTGCATATGTTGCCTGACTGCAGAAGCAACAGTGTGTTTGACAGAGAAATAACTTGCTGTTGGACTTACTGAGAAACTGTCTGCCTCCAACGTGGTGTCTTCTTGTAGCAGATTTGTAATTTAAATTTTGGTTTTAAGTGATTTTTTTCCCCTCCTTATTCAATTTCATTGTATATGAGTACTTTGGATTTTATAGAGTTTTTTTTTTTTTTTTAAGAACTGCCACATTTCTGAGTTTGATTTTTAATTTTCAGACATGAAAGGATGGATATGCTGTACCCATTTCCAGTTGAGATTATCCCAGGTTATATAATCAGTGAGCCAGAATTGGATTAGAAACCTGTCTCCCTATTTCCAGCCTGTTTTTTTGTTGTTAGCTTATGGGTGATGTTTGGTTGGCAGGCCAACTGATAAATTTCCTATTATACTTCATTATGAAACTTATTTATAGGGTTACAAATTGATCATTGAATGGAGACATTTTCCCGCCTATTTAGTGTTTTACCCAGGTTTGATTCTTACAAGGATATTTTGTTAGAATTTTAGGTTTATCACTGTAATTGCTTTTGGAGAATTGCAATACCTCATCATTATTTATTTGCTTTGGTGGACCACCCCTCACAGCCTGTCCCCTTCCCTTAAAAAATGCAGTTGAATGTACTGTGTGGTCTGAAGGTATAATCACAGTGTTCTTTTGTATAATATGTAATCAGCAGTGTCCCAGAAACTGGGTAATGATCATAGAGGGGCTAGTGCCACTGCACTTACGGGTCATAGGTCTCTTCATTTTCATCTGGGAAGTACCTTGTGTGAGCAAGAATGTTGTAGTCTGGCAGGTTGGGAATTATATTCACATAGATCTACCCTGGCAGGTACATACTGACGTAGATAGTGGGGACATATATGGTCACTGAGTGCATACTGTTGTCCTGTGAAGAGTCAGCACACTTCTCCTTTAAAGCTTTGTCAGCCACATGGTCTTTGATGCAGCTATTCAACTTTGTTGTTGTAGAGTGAAAGAGGCTGTAAACAACCTATAAATGAGTGGGAATGACTGTGCTATACTAAAACTATTTACAAAAGCAGGCAGAAAGCCACTTTGGCTCTACAGGCCTTAGTTAATCAAACTCTGGTTTAGGTCATCTCTTAAAACACTTGCTGTGCATTCACCCAATTAATCTTCATAACAGACATTTGAAGTTCACAGTGTTATTATTCTCACTTTACAGAGGAGTGGACTTATAAGAAATTTGCCCCAAATCACCCATCTGCAAAGTAGCAGTTGTGTAGTTCAAATCTAGTTCTAAATTCTGCTTTTAATCACTATGCTATACTCCTTTCATACAGTTTTATAACTTGCTTTTATCATATAACAGTTTCCCCGTGTATTTAGCAACTATTGAGTACTCATGTGTGCCTGATACCATTCTAAGCACTAGAAATCAGTTGATGAACAGACAGAATTTCCTACCATATGGCTTTCATACCCTTAGTATGGAAACATGCTACTGTGAATCAAATGTGTATGCAGTAATAGAGACAGGGGACACGGAATGGTGGGGTGGGCGCTGTGGGCATTGTAAGTTTAAATATTACAGAATGGTTGAGGGGAAGTCTTGCTGAGAGCAGAGACCTGAAGGAGGAGTGAGCTGCTCAGGATATTTTGGAGGAGGGAGACTGCCTCCGTGCAGAGGTAACAGCATAGGCAGAAGTCCCAATGTAGGAACATGCCTGTCAGAATAGTGTGGTGGCTAGAGAGTGAGTGAGGGGCCAAATTACAGTCTTGTAAGCCGTTTTATGTACTTTTTAAAAAAATGTTTGTTTCTCTGACTGTCCTGGGCCCTTGTTATGGCATGCAGGATCTTTAGTTGTGGCATGCAGACTCTTAGTTGCAGCATGCGGGATCTAGTTCCCTGACGAGGCAGCGAACCCAGGCCCTTTTCATTGGGAGCGCAGAGGCACTGGACCACCAGGGAAGTCCCTTGTAAGCCATTTTAGAGGTTTTGCTCTCAGTTTCCAGTGAGATGAACAGCTGTATAGAGTTTTGAGCAGAGAAATATCATCGTCTTTATTACATTGTAACAGTCATTTTGGCTCCTGTATTGTTTGAGTGTATATTAAAAGGGGCAGAGGCTGATGTAGTTGGCAGATTATTGCAATAATCAGAGCACAGATCAGGGTAGTGAGAAGTGGTCTGACTGTGTGTGCGTAGTCGCTCAGTTGTGTCCAACTCTTTGCAACCCCATGGGCTGTAGCCTCCAGGCACCTCTGTCCATGGGGATTCTCCAGGCAAGAATCCTGGAGTAGGTTGCCATGCCCTCCTCCAGGGGATCTTCCCAACCCAGGGATTGAACCCAGGTCTCCTGCATTGCAGGTGGATTCTTTACCAGCTGAGCCACTAGGGAAGCCCGGTCTGACTGTGGCAGATGTTAACGAAAGGATATGATGAATTTGGAAACAGCACGTGAAAGAAATAGTAATCATAGATGACTGTAAGATTTTGGGGTTAAATCATGGGGAGGATGGATTCTCCATTAATTGAAAAGGAGAAAGCTGAGAAGGAGCAGATTTAGAAGTGGGGAGAGCATGGTGAAGGGCAGGAGAAGGGGTTCATTTTGGGCATATCAGGTATGAGTTGCTGTAGGATCTCTAAACAACAGTAATTAGTAGATAATTAGATAGGCTTGGATTTTAGATAAGAAATCTGGGTTGAGGTTTTAAATTTAGGAGTTTTCAGTATATAAATTAAAAAAAAAAGATTCAATTATGTCATACGTGGGGTTGGGTTAATATGAAGTTCATGAACTAGCAGGGAATGCCTGCGTGGTTAGCTGGGCCTGGAGTTCAGGCAGCCTGGCTCACTGATCCAGATCCCTGTAGGTCTGTGCTGCGGTTTGGCACCACCTAGTGGCTGTTGTTCATTCTGGCTTAAATAGCTGAGACTCTGCTGGCTTTCTGGCTGCTTTGGATTTACAGGACAGTGACCTTTAGTTAGTTGGTTAGCAGTTAGTTGACTAGTTGGCACTCATTTTATCAGCCTAATTCAGGATGATTGGGAGAAAACTGAGGTTGTGGGCATGTGTCAGGTATGTTTTCTAAGAGGGGATTATCTGCAGTTTCCCTCCTCAGCTTCACTCATGTCTTCACTATCCAAGATCAGAACTCTAGTCCATCCCTGTGTGAGTACTGAGGCCAGGTAGAAGATGGAGGAACTAATTACAAGGTATTTCTGAATTTTAGTTATTATGGGGCCAGAAAATTGGATGAGACATATGAGAGAGAGAGTATAGGTAGAAAAGTGAAGGAGTTCCAACAGTCGCGCTCTGAGCCACTGCAGTCTGATAAGTCCAGGAGACTGAATTGGAGCAACTGGTGAGGTAGACGGACATATCCCCACATCTCAGGGAGAGTGATCAGCTTGGTCAGATGTTGCTGGTAGGGCAAGTTATATGAGACTGAGACTTGACCATTGAACTTCACAGCACAGAGGATGTTGGTGGCCTTGATAGCTTCTTAATGGGGTGGGAGTAGAATACATGTCAGAAGAGAATAATTGAAAACAATGACTATAGACTACTTTTTGGTGAATTTCATCTGAGGTGGTTATAAAACTCCTTAAAAAACTATAAAAACATGCCATAAAAAGGTTGAATAAATTATATTGTCTTAATAATAACACTATGCAGGTACTAAAATGTATTCAAAGATTACACAATAATATGAGAAAACATTTAAAGTGAAAAAGATGGCACTACATAAAAAACATGACTGGGCTTCCCTAGTGGCTCAGCGGTGAAGAGTCGGCCTCCTCTGATTCAGGAGGATCCTTCATGCCTCGGAGTGACTAAGCCCACACGCCACAGCTGTTGAGCCTGTGCTGTAGAACCTGGGAGCCACAACTACTAAGCCCACATACTGCAACGGCTGAGGCCCATGAGCCCTAGATCCTGCCTCTGCAACAAGAGAAGCCACCGCAGTAAGAAGCCTACACCTTGCAACTAGGGAATGTCCCCACTCGCCACAACTAGAGAAAGGCCCGTGCCACAGCAGAGCCAAAAACGGTTTATAAATAAAATTATTTTAAAAAATATGATTCCATTCTGTAAGAGTTTAAGAGAATACTAAGGATATGTGTGCATATGTTCGTAGGAATGTTGAAAGTAATATACTGTATTTAGCCATAAAAGAGAATAAAGTCCTGATACATAATATAGCATGCAAAGTGAAAGAATTCAAATACAAAAAGTCACATTGGAACATTATATAGTTCCGTTTACATGCAAAATAGGCAAATGCATAGGGACAGGAGTGGTTGCCAGGGGCTGAAGAAGGAAATGAGTATAATGGAGTTTGTTTTTGGGGTGATGCAAATGTTCTAGAATTAGATAGTGGTCATGAGTGCCCAAATCTGTGAACATACTAAAAACCACTGAATTTTATTCTTAAAAGGGTGAGTTTTATGACATGTAAATTACATCACAATAAAAAGGAAAAAAGTGATACACCAAAAAATATTAACAGTTATCTCAGTGGCAGAAATGTAAATCATTTTCTTCCTCATACTAGTTAAGATTTTATAGAATTAACATTTTACTTTTATAAACAAAAATCATAACTTCCTCCTCTCTTCTAGATCATCCCCAGCAATTATAAAAAACAAACTGCTTTATTTCTTTTATATTCCTAAAAAAATCCACATCTCTTCCTTTATCCTCACTTCCTCTGTTACCTATCACCTTGTATCTCTGGTGTCCTTTACATGAATAATCTTTTTCAGAACCTTGTACAAATATCTGATTTTATCTTTTAGCAGAAATTTCTAGAAGTAGATTATTGAACAAAGGGTAGGTATGCTTTTTGAAGGTTTTTGGGTACCTTGCCAGGTTTCTTTGCAGAATGTTGGTTGCTTCAGTTTGCACACCATGAGTAGTGTGTAAGATGCCTTTCTTAATCTGAACACTACTAGCAGCAGTCACTGGAAGAAAGCTTAACTGGGTGAAAGATAGTGTTTCTCTGGGTGATCCTGTCTTTGACAGTATTGCTACCAGGAAGAAAAAAATGTCTTAAGAAAGCACATTTACTTAAAATTTCCTAAAACCACCTAAAATTGTTCTTGACTGAGTCAAACTTATTATGATATGTTTATTTAGCAACACTGGAAAAAACAAATGTATTAAATTTGGCTATGTCTTTTAAAATGAAAAACTTAAATTTCTGCTTCATTAATGTCTTGGGAGTTGGTATTTTTTGAAGTCTGTTGTATATTAGAATTGGTGATTTTCAACTACTTGCTCAGTTTTTTGTTTTATAAAATATCCTTGAAATGTGAATATTACATCATTCCATAATTGCTTAATAGAGATATATATTGAGAGTTTTTAAAAATAACATTATAAATTAATACTATAGAAAAGTAAATGGTTTTTAAATTTGGGTTTTTTAGAGAATATAAGAACCCAACTATAGTGGTGCAGTTTTGAACAGATGAAAAGAATATTGGTTTCACTTATCTTTAGGACTTTAAGACACAGGATAAAGCCTAATAGGTCATTTATAAAATCACGGTTTGTATGGTACCTTCTAGAGAGTATCTCTAGTTTAGATTTTTAGTTGTTTACATCTAACTTACATTAAGCTTTTTTTGAAGTCCGTAAATATTTCTAAAAGTCATTCTTAATTTATATTAATCTTAGGGGGAAAATTATGCTTTTATTATTTAAAGTAACTACTGGGAGGAGTCTGACTTACTTTAGACTCTTTTATTTTTCCTGTTCAGTTATGACAAATAAGACAATAATATTTCTTTTTATTGAACTAACAGAAAACTCAGCAATCCTTGTCTATTAAAAGGTATATAAAAAGTCAGCTATTGTACAGTTTGGTTGTCAAGCTATGTTTCAAGATAAATGACAATGTAGGTAGGTGGGTAGATGGGTTTATTTATATTTTTATCTATCTTTATGTGTGTATAGTATATATGACAACTCATGTCACTATCTCTGCCCTAAATGAAGGGTTAAGGAATAATCTTACAGATATAGGGGGGATATGTATTTTTTTTTTTTTATGAAGCATTTTTAATTGCTGCATCAGTGGTAAAAGATAAAATGTATTTTGCCCTGTAATTCGGGGAAGGCAATGGCACCCCACCCCAGTACTTTTGCCTGGAAAATCCCATGGACGGAGGAGCCTGGTAGGCTCTAGTTCATGGGGTCGCTAAGAGTCGGACATGACTGAGCGACTTCACTTTCACTTTTCACTTTCATGCGTTGGGGAAGGAAATGGCAACCCACTCCAGTATTCTTGCCTGGAGAATCCCAGGGACAGGGGAGCCTGGTGAGCTTCCGTCTGTGGGGTCGCACAGAGTCGGACACGACTGAAGCGACTTTAGTAGCAGTAGTAGCAGCCCTGTAATTATTATTTTAATACTTTCAACCATTGTGAACAGGAAGACATCTTCTATAATTATACCATATCTTGTCTGGGCCTTGGTCAACCTTTTGATTTTGTTTGTTTCTGATTACTCTGTTTTTGTGGATTTGAAAAATCAATTATATTAGTTTTTCAAAAAGGCTTTAAATTTAGTTAGGTAAAATAATGATAGCTACCATTAATTGTGCCAGGCATTGTGTTAAGCAAGTATGTTATTAACTCAGTTATCCCATGGTGAGATTGATATCACATTTTACAGATGAGGAAGCAGAGGCTTGAAAAGGTAACCCACCTTTACCCAGTTACTAAGTTAGGGACAGAACTTACCTAGAAATCCAGGTCTGTTTTAAATGTAATCCTTTGTTGCTTCTTATTTTATTGTTGATAGTCCATAGAACTTTTTCTGAGGTTCGTTGAAGATTTGGAAGTTCAGTTCATTCCATTAGTAGAATGCTTTCTTTCTTTAGTTGGGAAATAGAAGCCCTTTGGAATGACTGGCCAACTGTTATTCAGTGAGCTACTTGGGAAATAGTTTATGCTTAATTTATGGTACACTGTGAATTCTTTCCATTGTTAGACAGTAGAAAAACAGATTATAGATTTGTGTTAACATTTCCAAATATATGTTTGAAACAGATTTGGCAGCTGACCGGAAGCTCTTCCGCCTGGTCTCCAATGATTCCTTCATCTCCATTCAGCCGTCCTTATCCTCATGTGGACAGGACTTACCAAGGGACTTCAGTGACAAAGTGAGCCTGCCAAGTCACAGCCACCACCACCACGTCGAGCAGTCTCTGTCCAATGCCTGTGACACAGAAGTAGCTTCTCTTGTCCCTTTACACTCACACTCTTACAGGAAAGATCACCGGCCGCGGGGTGTACCACGGACTTCAAGCTCTGCTGTGGCTTTTCCAGACACCTCCCTGAATGACTTCCCTCTGTATCAGCAAAGGCGTGGGTTGGATCCTGTTAGTGAGTTAGAGTCTTCCAAGCCTCATTCTGGATCCAAAGAATCCTTGGTGGAAAATCCGTGTTTACCTGGGGAATTTCAGCTGGTTGGCGAGCTGAAAAACAGTAATTCTCAGCCACCTACCAGAAGTGGGAAGAGCAAACCCTTGAACGCAGACAAAAGCATGGACAGCTTGCGAAGCCTGAGCACGCGCAGCAGTGGCTCAACGGAGAGCTACTGCAGCGGGACGGACCGGGACACCCACAGCACCGTCAGCAGCTACAAAAGCGAGCAGACCAGCTCCACTCACATCGAGAGCATCTTGTCAGAGCACGAGGAGTCTCCCCAGGTGGCAAAGAAGAGTAGTCAGAAGAAAGAGGGCTGTGCTGAGGCAGAAGACAAGAATAGCTGCGCCGGTGGCAAAAGGACTAGCAGTGAAAAGACTGCCATGGACGAGAGTACGAACAGTGGCGTTCAGGGGGCCAAGGAGTCTAACGGCTCTGATGACGTGCACAATCAGAAAGGTCTCAGCACCTCTGCATCTGAAGAAGCCAATAAAAACCCCCACGCAAATGAATTCACTTCTCAGGGGGACACACCGCTTGGGAAGACTGCTGAAAACCGAGAGGAGGAGGGTGAGAAGCCAGCTGTGTCAGTGGACTCGAAAGTTAGCAGAGATGTTGGTGGAAAGCAGAAGGAAGGGGATGTGCGACCTAAATCCTCCAGCCTGATCCACCGGACAGCCTCTGCCCATAAGTCAGGCAGGAGACGGACAGGGAAAAAACGGGCCAGCAGTTTCGATTCCAGTCGGCATAGGGACTACGTGTCCTTTCGAGGTGTTTCTGGTACCAAGCCGCATAGTGCTATCTTCTGTCACGATGAGGACTCCAGTGACCAAAGTGACTTGAGCAGAGCGTCCAGCGTTCAGTCTGCTCACCAGTTCGGCAGCGATAGCTCTTCTAGCACCACTTCCCATTCTTGTCAGTCTCCTGAGGGCAGATACAGTGCCCTAAAGACCAAACACGCCCCTAAGGAGAGGGGCACCGACTCTGAGCATACACACAAAGCCCACCTGGGCCCTGAAGGAACTGGCAAAAAGCGGACAGCACGGCGGACTTCCAGCACAAACAGTGCCAAGACTCGGGCCCGAGTGTTGAGCCTGGACAGCAGCACGGTAGCGTGTCTGAATGACTCCAGTAGGCTAATGGCGCCTGAAAGCGTAAAACCCTTAACCACTTCAAAATCCGATCTGGAGGCCAAAGAGGGAGAGGTGCTAGATGAGCTATCTTTATTGGGACGGGCTTCCCAGTTAGAGACAGTCACTCGATCTAGGAATAGCTTGCCAAGCCAGGTTGCTTTTCCTGAAGGCGAAGAGCAAGACGCAGTCAGTGGAGGTAAGTAAATTGCAGGAGGAGATTTATCCAAGAATCTCTGCAATTTTCGATGCTGTTGATTGGAGTACTACTTCTTCGAGTATATTTTGTGTTAACAGCCCCATATCCACTATGTTGTTAAAATAAACTTTCTTTCCATGAAGAAGAAGATGGTTATCTTAAAAACGGTTTTGATGTGAACACCAAGGAAATGTTTTTTGTTGTATTACATATCAGTTTGTTCTTCATGGCGCTCACCTTTTCTAAGCCATTTGCCACCTGTTAACGTTTTACCAGGAATAACAAAAAAATTGGTCCCCTTCCTCCTTTGTACAACCACAGTAACAACAAAATGTAGAATTTTATTAGGGCACCAAGCCATTTTTAGTTGTCTCTTATACAGTGTGTGCCACTGAACTTTGAGAATGAGATCGCTCAACCTGTTACCTAAGATTTTTCCAAATATTACTTTAGCTCTATGTACTTTGAAAACATCTGGCTTTTTTCTTTGTTTCTTAGGTTTTATTTCTTGCTTACTCAAATTTTAGTCATTAAACTGTTTTTCTGTAACTTCACATTAAAGTTTATTAATCTGCTTTTGTAGTTTATTATCCATTAGTGGATATATGATGCTCCGTGTGATAACAGTGATAGTGCTTTGGGTAAAGTACTAGCTTATTGATTTCTGGTTTATGGGGAATTGTGCAAAATTCAGAGGTGATTTTTGTATTGTCAGTGTGTATTGGCCATTTTGTTTATTTCAGAGTTGTTTCTTGGTATTTCCTCCTGCCCAGAATAGTTTGCTTATTCTGTTTTGGTTATTATGGAGTCTCATTCTTGAATAGAATCAGAAGAATGAAGTCCTCTGTTGCTAGCACATGACTTTTTTATAGTCTACCTCATATCCTTTAATAAAGCTTATGTCTTTGGCTTTGTAGTTTACAGTCTATTGGTATAGTTAACATTTAGTCTTATGAAAAGTTAAGCTGAGTTTTTGTTTACACAAACATACTAAAATAGGGAACATGCTTTTTCTCAATTCTAATTTCACCCACAATTTTTTAAGTCCATAATGTGGTAAACATTCTCTTGCATCTTTTGGTATAGTTTATAACAAAGATTAATTTCTAATAGGAATATAAAAAGTGATCTTTAGTGCCTAAGGAAGAAACTAGTCTGACTTAAATATTGAGAACTAATTATATCTGAAGTGATTATAATCATTTGGTAACAATATAGTAATTAACTTCTCGAGTCTTTGATGTGGCTGTCAATCTGTTTTTTGTAACAGGTCTGAAAGGCTTTTAGTGATTTCTCACACAAATCATGTGTGTTTGCGATATGCAGGAAACCATTGGGTTTTAAATGATAGCTTAATTTTTACTGAAAGTGTGATTAAAATAAATTCTAAGAATGAACATGCAATGATAGAACACTATTGCCGTTCTAAATGTTGTTGAAATTTAAGTAAAAAGATAGTACATCTTATGCTTTTGTATTAAAAATGCCATTTCCTTTTCATAGGGAATGTGGGGTGTTCTGTTTTTTTAGGAAAAGTTACATGAGGTCTTATTTGCTCTTTGATTAATATGAGCCCTCATTTTTCCAGCTTTCAGCTTTTGTTTTGTTTGTGTTCTTACTTTTTTTAAAAAAAGCAAACCATCCACTATTAATAAAAAAAAACAAATAAGGAACTGAAAAGTTCCATTTATTTCACTTTGGTGGAAAAAATTTAATCATCTGTGGGCTGTTTAAAACAATTCTTTTGCCAAAGGAAGACATTGTTGGAACTGTTTTTACCTGAGCTTCATTGTGTTTAGAATAAAAATAAGAACAAAACTAAACTGCTTAAATATATTGGATTTATATTTAGTTTGTTTTCATCTCATTTTGTTAGTGTCTTGGTTTCTTGGAAGATTGGAGATGGTGGGAGGCAATGTATTTTGGTTTTCATTATTTAAAAAGTTATATAGAATCTCAAATACTTTGTAAAATGTGTTAGGTTATATTTATTGTTAGCTTTTTGGGTTTTTTAATTTTTGATGATTAGGAGACATTTTTCTTCGCATCTGTTCTACTTTCTGTACTCCTGAAATGTGTCAATACAACAGAGGATACAGCTTGACCATGCATATGGCTATACGTTAACTGTAATGTATACATTATACATTAACTATATATTAACTATAATGTACAGCCATACTGACCATTAGATTTTATCCTAATGAATTTGGATGTGTTGCTGAGCTTTCCAGTGGTTTCTTTTTGTCTTCTTTTTATCTTATCTTTAAACTGGATGGTGTTGGTCCTGTGGAAGGATGAAACTAAGGAAATGTACTTTGAAGTACTAAAATAAACTAAAATAGGGGGTTGCCTAATACAGTGACATGGAGTCATACATCCTTGTCAGTATATGGGCTCACTGTTGTAATGATGCTGGGAAAGCTGCTTACCTTCTTAAGCCTTGACTTCCTCTTCTTAAAATGGAGATGTTAGTGATATCTATCCTATAGAGGTTTTATGAGGACTGAAGGCTTTAATAGATTTAAAATGCTTACAACAGTGCCTGGTACATAGGAAAAGCTTATTAATAGCACTGATGTTTCTGTTTCACTGGGTTTCCCTGATGGCTCAGTTGGTAAAGAATCTGCCTGCAATGCAGGAGGCCCCAGTTTCATTCCTGGGTTTGGAAGATTCCCTGGAGAAGGGATAGGCTACCCACTCCAGTATTCTTGGGCTTCCCTGGTGGCTCAGTGGGTGAAGAATCCACCTGCAATGCAGGAGACCTGGATTTGATCCCTGGGCTGGAAAGATCCCCTGGAGAAGGGAAAGGGTATCTACTCAAGTATTCTGGCCTGGAAAATTCCATGGACTGTATAGTCCATGGGGTTGCAAAGAGTCAGACCCGACTGAACGACATTCACTTCACTTCTGTTTCACTGACCAGTCTGTTCTGCTACTCACGTGTATCCTGTCCTAAAGAAAATGATTAAATATAGAAATACATTAGAGATACTCTCATTGTGCCATTTTGAAACTGAATAATAGTAAAAATAAAAAATCTGAATTCTTAATTTCTTGCATAATACCAAAAAGAAAAACCTCAATCTGATATAATATTACAGATTTTAATCTCACCTTGGCAGCAATACATGTGTAGCCTATCTTCTGATACTCATTCATATAACAAGTGATTGTTTTCATAGGACTTCTCACTATTAATCTAATACTTTGATTAAAATTGGATGTCATCAATAACGTTCTGTGATTGCTTAGGTAGGAAAAAAGTTTTATGTTCAAGCTATTTTCTGTCGTTGATCTCTTATTTTTGCATTTAACTTTTCTTTTATAATTATAAAGCATATCTTTAATAACTTATGACTGGTATTTTAAAAATAAAAAAGTACAGACAAATTATATGATAGAAAAGTATCCTGTTTTCTTTTGAATCACTTAATCTTATTTACCGCCTGATTCAACAGACTGTGAAGAACAATCAGAATAGAAAGATTTATGTTCATTCCATTATTTGTATTATTTTTTTCTCAATTTCTTAACATCTGTTTTTCTGTATGAGAAAATTATTTTAAATTTAATAGTTGGGTTCTGAAGGCATGAAATAAGATCCTGTTATTATAATTTTGTGTTGGGAATCAACGATAAGTCTTCTGTCAAGGGATTGTCACTATATAAAGAAAAGCCAAATTTTCTTGATGACAATTTGTGAGGGTGTGTACCATACATGTAAATTTGATCCTAAGTATCATTAAAAGAAAAGCCAAAGACCACTGAACCAAAAAGAGTATGTGAATTAAAGCTTTTGTATTTTACTGAATAGAGGGACTCTAAATTGTAGTCGATTTTATTTTCTTATTTACCAGTTCACATGGGAAGTTAGAAGAAGAAAATAAATAGAAAGGGAGGGGTTCGTGTTGAGGCTAAAACTGATGGCAGCAGAAGAAACACACTGCTGACTCTGTAGAAGCTGGAATAACCGTACGAACCAGTGCCAGAAACTCGTGGTAGGAGGTCGTTAACTGCAGGGGCGAACCGCTTGTTCAAGGACATCGTAATGTCATAACTTAATGCTGTATTGCAGTATAACTCACTAATAAACATGTATGTGACTAAGGAAAGTTTATATTTTATTTAGTCTATACTGAGAAGAAAGCTTAGGCATATAAAACGACATCAAAGAGTGTTCATTAGATGTAATAAACAGGTTTGGATTCTTCAGTTACTTGGAAAAATTATCTTAAGTGTTAAGAGGCATTTTATTGATGAGGCAAATAAGGATTATATATCAGATTCCCCAGATCAGCCCATTCTTTCTAATACCAGTAATGTTCTGTTTAAGGAATCAAACAGTTACATTTTAGTGCCATCTCTAATTACTACCTGGATAGTCCGGCAAGCCATTAAACCTGTGTCTCAATTTCCTCAATTGTAAACCAGTAGTGGTAACTGTTCAGGTCATCTCACAGTTAATGATCAGACTCTAACAAGCTTCCATGTATAAAACTTCTTTGTATATTTATTATGAAAACTTAAGACAGTGATGCCTTTTAATCATATGTAAGGAAGTTTTCCATTTTAAATGTCACTTCAAATATATATTCTTGAAATATATATTCCTCACTAATGATGCCTTATTAGGTGAATCTCCTGAAGATATATTAAAAAATGTTTCTGAGTGTAGTTTTCCAGGAGAGAGGGTCTGTCAGACCATTCACAAAGGATTTAAAAAGAGTAGGAACCACCTATGAAAGTAATCCTTAAACTCTGTCTTTTAGGAACTGTTCTGTGTGATGATGACTCCAGAGTATCATTTAATTTCGTCTACTAAACTGTATTTGATTGACTGCCTGGGGTTATGGAAAGTATCGATAAGGATATGCAAATTCTCAATACAGCTAATAATTTTGTTGTTGTTTGCTATTGTTGCTGGTTTATGGGTCAAAAAGTAATGTAGTCCTTTTAAATGTTCTCATAGAACAGAAATTATTTAAATTTAGAATGAATGCTCAGAAGTTGTGCAGTAGATTCTTGTTCTTTGGCCTCCCAGAAAATGATGCTTATAAGCATTTGTTTCTATATCAAAACAAAATCTTTGCATGCTGATATTAGTATCATTCTTGACAGACATGGAAATAAAAAAGGAAAGAATGGATTTCATGCCTAGACTAGAATATTTCCTTTAAAAGAATTCTTTGATTTGCATTTCTTCATATAGTAACTTAATTATTAAGTAAAGTAACTTTTTACCTTGAAGAATATTTCAGTGTATTTCAGAATATCTGCATATATATTAGTTTTCTGAAATGTGTGTATTATGTATATGTTCAATATTTTCATCATTTTTCGTTAAAGAATTTTCTTAAGCCACTTGCTTGTGATCTATTTGTGGTACCAAAACACATTTTTATTTTCATGACTTTCCCAAATTTACTCCTTTTTCCTACAATAGACACTCCCCACTGAAAACAACACCTTTCTTGAGCAGTTTCTTCTAAATTTTTATTCATTTAATAGTGATTGAGCTATTACAAGAGACCAGCTATAGCAGTATGTAACAACTAGAAAGTAACAAACTACATATGAATCCTTCAGGTAATCAGCTGAATGATTCACATCGTTTTTAAGTGGTATTTTTTTTTCTATATGTATCTTTGCTCATAACTTTCCAATTGTTGAGATACAAAGCCTTCACCTCCTACGTCACCAAATTGTGCTCTTTTGTGCCATCCCAGCTCCAAAATCACTGCAGATGGTGACTGCAGCCGGCACCCCCACCCCAGTACTTTTGCCTGGAAAATCCCATGGATGGAGGATCCTGGTAGGCTTCAGTCCATGGGGTCGCTAAGAGTCGGACACGACTGAGCGACTTCACTTTCACTTTTCACTTTACTGCATTGGAGAAGGAAATGGCAACCCACTCCAATGTTCTTGCCTGGAGAATCCCAGGGACGGGGGGAGCCTGGTGAGCTTCCGTCTGTGGGGTCGCACAGAGTCGGACACGACTGAAGTGACTTAGCAGTAGCAGTAGCAGTGCCATCCCAGCTCCAAAATCACTGCAGATGGTGACTGCAGCCATGAAATTAAAAGACGCTTACTCCTTGGAAGGAAAGTTAATGACCAACCTAGACAGCATATTCAAAAGCAGAGACATTACTTTGCCAACAAAGGTCCGTCTAGTCAAGGCTATGGTTTTTCCTGTGGTCATGTATGGATGTGAGTTGGACTGTGAAGAAAGCTGAGTGCCGAAGAATTGATGCTTTTGAACCGTGGTGTTGGAGAAGACTCTTGAGAGTCCCTTGGACTGCAAGGAGATCCACCCAGTCCATTCTGAAGGAGATCAGCCCTGGGATTTCTTTGGAAGGAATGATGCTGAAGCTGAAACTCCAGTACTTTGGCCACCTCATGCGGAGAGTTGACTCATTGGAAAAGACTCTGATGCTGGGAGGGATTGGGGGCAGGAGGAGAAGGGGACGACAGAGGATGAGATGGCTGGATGGCATCTCGATGGACATGAGTTTGAGTGAACTCCGGGTGTTGGTGATGGACAGAGAGGCCTGGTGTGCTGTGATTCATGGGTTCGCAAAGAGTCGGACACGGCTGAGCTGAACTGAACTGAGTCCTCCTGAAAGTATATTAGTGCCTTTTTTAAAGGCCTTTATTGTATTTATTACAATGTTGCTTCCGTTTTTGTTTTGTTTTTAATTGCTTCCACTTAAAAATGTTTTGGTTTCTTGGCCTGCATGCATGTGGGATCCTAGCTCCCCCGACCAGGGATTGAACCCACAATCCCAGCATTGGAAGGCAAAGTGTTAACCACTGGACAGCTGGGGAATTCCCATATTAGTGCTTTTTAATGCTTTCCCCATTTTCATTCACGTAGTAAAACAAACTGATGATCTGTTCTTTTAATTATTCGACACTCAGCTTTCTTCACAGTCCAACTCTCACATCCATACATGACCACTGAAAAACCATAGCCTTGACTAGACGGATCTTGGTTGGCAAAGTAATGTCTCTGCTTTTGAATATGCTGTCTAGGTTGATCATAACTTTACTACCAAGGAGTAAGCATCTTTTAATTTCATGGCTGTAATCACCATCTGTAGTGATTTTGGAACCCAAGAAAATAAAGTCAACCACTGTTTCCCCATCTGTTTGCCATGAAGTGATGGAACCAGATGCATGATTTTAGTTTTCTGAATGATGAGCTTTAAGCCAACTTTTTCACTCTCCTCTTTCACTTTCATCAAGAGGTTCTTTAGTTCTTCTTCACTTTCTGCCATAAGGGTGATGTCATCTGCATATCTGAGATTATTGATATTTCTCCTGGCAATCTTGATTCCAGCTTGTGCTTCCTCCAGCCCAGCGTTTCTCATGATGTACTCTGCATAGAAGTTAAATAAGCAGGCTGACAATATACAGCCTTGATGTGCTCCTTCCTATTTGGAACCAGTTCTAACTGTTGCTTCCTGACCTGCATACAGATTTCTTAAGAGGCAGGTCAGGTGGTCTGGTATTCCCATCTCTTTCAGAATTTTCCACAGTTTATTGTGATCCACACAGTCAAAGGCTTTGGCATAGTCAATAAAACAGAAATTTTTTTCTGAAATTCTCTTGCTTTTTGGATGATCCAGTGGATGTTGGCAGTTTGATCTCTGATTCCTCTGCCTTTTCTAAAACCAGCTTGAACATCTGGAAGTTCACGAAATAGATCCGACCACAGCTGTTGAAAATATCTTAGTGTATCTGTGCCTTGTGTGTGAGTTGCCGTTAGGTGCTCAGTAAGTGTTTATTTAATTGAATGATCGTATCGCTACTCCAGAAGTAGAACTAAGTTATCTGAAGTTCTCTCTTCAACTTAGGTAGTAATTCAGTTTCTTGAAGTCTTTTTAATACAAAAACATAATTAGAAAGTCAAAACTCTTATATTTAAAAAACATGTTGAATTCACATTTGTCTAAATAGATGTCCTTGAAAGTATTTTATATCTGTCTTGTCATTCATGGCCTTGGAATCAGTTCAATGTTTGTGATTTTTTTTTCTTTTTTACCTACACATGCATAAAATTTAGTTGTACCTAGAGTGCTAGATTTTTACTTTTTGCATTTTATACTCTTACTACACTAATTAATTTTATTCTTTACCAGGGATACTGAGTTTTAAGCAGTAAAGTGTTTTCTTTCTCTTTCTTTGGTCCCCTAGTTAGAAGATTTTTTTGTTGTTTTCTTTCTGTTTATAAAGTTAAAGGATTCAGAAAGAGCTTTTTGTAGTTGGATTGTGCAAGTGAATTTTCATCAAGTAAAGCCATACTTACGTCATTGAATATACTTACTGCTACTGCTGCTAAGTCACTTCAGTCATTTCCGACTTTGTGTGACCCCATAGATGGCAGCCCACCAGGCTCTGCCATCCCTGGAATTCTCCAGGCAAGAACACTGGAGTGGGTTGCCATTTCCTTTTCCAATGCATGAAAGTAAAAAGTGAAAGTGAAGTCGCTCAGTCGTGTCTGACTCTCAGTGACCCCATGGACTGCAGCCTACCAGGCTCCTCTGTCCATGGGATTTTCCAGACAAGAGTACTGGAGTGGGGTGCCATTGCCTTCTCCGGAATATACTTACAGTAAGTTATTTTAAGCTTTAGACAACTCTAGTAAACATTGAATATTCTTTTATCATTAGATATTTCTGCCCTAAATATTACAGAGGACGACTGAGGGCAAAATAGGCAGCAGTCATAACTCCATTTTAATATGTTGTCCTGTGTAATGTCTAAAATGTTGTCTTGATGTGTTTCTAAAGCTGTTTTAGTAAGAAAACAGTGTTAATAGTTATTTTGCAGATAACAAAATATAAATAGTATGTTAATAGAAATAAAAGTTTTCTGGAGAAGCCAAAGTATACATTGACTACAAAGGGACACTGTAGTTGTGTCTTTTTGTCCCAGTATTATGGAATAACTAGCTTATATTTAAAATTAGCTTCATTAAGTCCTCAGTAGAAGGAAGATAGTAAAGAAAACTGTTTCTTATTTGCCTTCTTCCTATTCTCACTATTCCATGATCATGTATTGCTTTTTTCAAATTCTTCTGAATAATTTTAGTACATTTTATGGATTAAATTATTCTCTATAAAGTCTATCTGGATTAATTTAACTTATTTTGGTTGAAACAAACTCTTAAATTAGTGAGAATGTTTGAAAGTTTAAGTGAATTGACGTGTAAATTGAGCAATAATACAACAGAAATCTTCAATATAAATTCAAAAAATAAGTCTTGAATTGAGGTTTAAAATAGTGACTTAAAGACCAAGTTCTTACTGAGATCTAAGAAACATTAGCAGATATACAAGTCCCTCGTTAATTTCTCGTTTCTTCTTTCACCTAGCTTGCTTCTTTCCCTTGGTTTTGTCCTTCATCCAGTGACTGCCCTGCCAGTGTTGGTTTTCCTCTTCATGACAGTGCTGGTTGGTGGTGGTAGTTAAGTTGTTGAGCGCTGGTTACTGTTTCCTCTGTTGAGGTCTTAGTTGTCAGGGACAGGTAAAGCACGCAGTTGCTTTGTGCAGACAGGCATCCTTGACTTTCTATATCAGCACTGCTCAATACCCCTTTCTGTGGTGATTGAAATGTCTGTATCTGTACTGTTCAGTAAAGGTGGTCACTGGCCATATGCAGCTCTGGAGCGTTTGAAATGTGGTTCATGAATCTGGTAAATGGAACTTTTAATTTTCTTTAAGTTTAATTGGTTCTCACAGGTCATGTATAATTTTTGTGTACGTGAGCTTCTGCATCACAAGAAACAGCTTTTTTCACATTAAAGGAATTTTCATTGTATCACAATAAAACCGGAGAAAGAAAAGAAGTATTAGCTCCAGGAGTCAAGTTTGATTTGGATTCAAAGCCCCAAAGTTTAATTCTGATTTAGTTGTCTGGCTTATAATGTCACTGGAGTGTGTGCGCTGAAAAAGAAAGTAATAATGTAAATTATTCACCTGTGATTTGTGACTTAACGCTTCTTACTGGAAGAAGTTTGCCAAGTGGGTGAAGTAATTCTGTGCTTGTCATCCCTTTAATAAAAGAAACATTGCCTGAAGATAGAGAAGTCCATGCCTTCTGGGTGGTAACCCATATATTCCTAATTCTAATGAACTAATTACACAAAGAACATTCATTGGGGACGGGATAAAAATGTAAACATTTAAAAGAAAACTTTATTAAAATCAACATTTAAAATGATGGAGATTGCTATTGCTGAGCAGAATAATGATGAGAATTAATAAAGCCTTTAAAATGTCAATTAGGCTTGTCATAGAACTGAAGTCCAAATACAACGCTTGATTTTTAATCCACGTCATCCTTTTCAAATGAAAAGGAATTTTCATTTGTTGTTTTTTAAAAAAGGTGTTTACGGGCCAAGTTGTCTCTATTCATATTTAGCATTAAAATGCCCTTTCTCAAAATCAAAATGATTCTTAAAATATTTAGATTATTTTAGACAACAGTTGTTAGAGAGTCAGATGGATAAACATCATTTTGCTTTAGAAACCCAAATCAGTCATGGTTCTGTAAAATTTTATGTAATTCTGTTTAGCCTTAGTTTTGATTTTCTTGTTGTTACATATTTGGTTTTAGTTTGTTTTGTTTTTGGATTAAGCTATGGGTTTCTAAATTTTTTTGCTGATGTTTTGTTTACATTTGCTTCCTAGTGTTGAGGGAACCAGTGTAGGGGCATGAAGTTGAATAAAGTTTGGCAGGAAACATACACTTGTGATCCCTTGAATTGAGCATTGAAAAAACTGGTTGTGCAGCTTAACAGTCAACAGTTTCATTTACTGCTGCCAAAACTGTGGCACAGGGTAGTGTCAGACAAACGCACTGCCTGACTCCTGTCATCACAAGCACTATCGTTGCTGCTTTTACTGTCTTCATGAAAGGAAGAAACCAATGCCCCTTTCCCATTATTCAGAACTAACCAATATAATACATACGGTACTTTTAAGGCTGACTTAAAGGGCCAATAGAGGGATATGGGACTTTATAAATAAGACTTTTAGAAAAAGATTGAAAATGACAGAGATCTTAAAATAGAAAATTGAGGTTGAAGGGAAGATGGTGAGGCCAGATAATAAGAAGCATTTTTAAAGAAATAGTTATCTATAGCAAAAGGCGTAGTCCCTAACTTCTTACCCTCAAAGTGAAGGGAACCTGACTGACTGAGCCAAAGTTTTCATAGGTTCACTGTTAATCTGTCGTATCGGGGAGGACAGGCTCAGCTGCTATTTACACCTCCGACCTAGGCTTCTGTTTGACCTAAGTCTGTCTTGATGCAGCAGCACAGGCCAGCGAGGAGACGGTGTCATTTCGCCGTGAACGCAGCACATTTAGGCGCCAGGCAGTACGGCGCCGGCACAATGCAGGGAGTAACCCTACCCCTCCTACATTGCTCATCGGATCACCCCTAAGGTATGGTATTTTAAAATTCCACCAAGCTTAGCATGCATTGTAACAGACCTCTAACCTGTTTTGTCAGTCTGAAGAAAGCATTTATTAAGTACTTCTGTTTTTCTTTTTCTTCCAGTTTCTCTATATCTTTAAGCTTCTTTAGACTTTCTCTGCATGTGACTGTGAGCTTATTGCACTGTGCATGTCTTATGTTGCATTATAAACAAAATGATCAGATTGTTTTAATCAATTTTAAATCACAAAAATTATTTTTAGGGCAGTTATATAAATGTAAATAGAGGCCTTAAGTTAGCTTTTTATTTTTTTCCTATTCCAAATTAGTAATTAATTCAGTATCTTTTCCTAACACCTTAAACAGTGTTCCACATGAGCAAATATGGACTGAGTGATGAGCTTATTGAGGATATCAGCTTGATAAACCAGTTTGATTATTTGATTTCATTAAAAGATGGTATATTTTATTTTGTGTTGCTTGAAAGTTAATCACTAGGACTTAGTAAATGATGCAGAACTAGAATATTTAGTTTTTGGTAATGTATGGTCAACTGGGGGCTTCTCTGGTGGCTCAGACGGTAAAGAATCTATCTGCCAATGCAGGAGACCGGGGTTTGATTCCTGGGTTAGGAAGATCCCCTGGAGAAGGAAATGGCACCCCACTCCAGTACTCTTGTCTGGAGAATTCCATGAATAGAAGCTTGGCGGGCTACAATCCATGGGGTTACAAAGAGTCAGACACGACTAAGTGACTTTCATGGTCAATTGGTGATGTGTATACACAATATATATGTATTAGTATGTACATATTTGTTGAATTTCTCAACCTCCATATGCTGAACAAAAGCACTTTTATTTTTGCCACTGTTGCTAAGTAAGAAAGCTTCTTTATAATCTTGGGAGTAAATTTTTATTGAAATTCTTAAGCTTTTTTATCCTTAATTATGTCAGATATAATGAATGAGTCTGTGGCTTGAATTAGAGATATTTTAAAAAAAACCTATTCAAAAGACTTGTGCTTTAAGAATACAAATATGGACGAAAATATGTATTAGCTTATTCATTAAACCATGCGTATGTTATTATAGTGAAAGTGAAAGCCTCTCAGTCCTGTCCGACTCTTTTCGACCCCATAGAAGTTGTAGCCAGCTAGGCTACTCTGTCCCTGGAATTCTCTAGGCAAGAATACTGGAGTAGGTAACTGTTCTCTGGGGATGTTATTACACCATACACTTTTATTAATCTCTGCATCTAAAGGCTCCATTATCCAAGTTATTTTCCTATATTTTGAAATTCAAAAGGAAGAATATTTGATGAGATAACTGCTGTTGAATGCATGGTAGGTTTGAAGAGATAAATCCCTTCCCTTGTTAAAATCTGGTTCCTGAAAGTAGCAAGATCCTTATTTTTTTAAATGCTATTTTATTGTATATTTCCCTTGGTATTTAAGCCGATTATTTTTCTGAGTTTTACATTACAATCAGGAACTTCATCTTTCATAGATCATGTTCCTGATTAATTCTGCAGTAATGTGTCATTTACAATATGCAGTATGGCTTAGTTAAACCAGTATTTAAAATATAAAAATGAGAAGGCAACCGTTTAGAAGAAGCATTCGGTCTAGAAATCTTTTCTGAGTGCCTTTGCTTTTAGTGGGCCCTCTTCTTCTATTTCCTTTGCTCCCTGAAGTAAATTTTTTTGCTAATGGATTTAGGGTGTGTAGTCCCAACCTGCAGAAAGAATTCACCATTTCATTTTACCTTTTCTATTTTGTGTTTTCTAACCTCTTTTTTCTCTTTGAATAATCCTTGCCATAAACATATTCTTTGCTTACCTTCTCACTCCATGTTGATATTTCTTAATCCTTTTTTTTAACCTTCTCTTTTTAGTCTTTATAAATCCTTTCATTCTTTGGATCTCACTCACTAAACAAATGTAGACAATTTTGTTTTCTCTGCCTGGTGGAATATTAAAGAACTGTGCTAATTCCAGACAACCACATAGGATTTCTCCTTTTTTTTTTTTTTTTTAGCGTTTTAAATACATCACCATTCAAATGAGGATATGGTGTGAGCTATTTATTTGTAAAGGGCTCACTTTAGGATTTTTGTAAAGTAGTCTTCCAGTAGTCAGTCAGCGTGTAAATTGTGTTAGTTCAGTTCAGTTGCTCAGTCATGTCCAACTCTTTGCAACCCCATGAACCTAAGGTTCCATGATATTTCCAGTGCAAAGATTATGTGTATCTTAAAGAGGCTGACTATATCATGAATAAAATAAGATAAAATTTAGCTGTGATGAATTAGGAGAAATGCCAATTTAAATAAAAATTGTATTTTTTTAATTGCAAAAATATTCAGGTAAAGTATAGTGATACTCTCAGTGTAAGTTATATAATATTATCATCTTTAAATATAAGATAGCATGGTTTTGAAAAACTTGTCAGAAAGAAATGGAATAGGTATGATAGTTTAATTATAATTATTCTGTAGATACCAGTAAATATATTAACTTATTTTAAACTTTAATGAATAATGTAAGTAATCGACAATCTAAAAAGCAACTTCATAAAAAAATATGTATCCAAGGATTGGGAGTGAATCATCCATTTCCTCATATTTAAAATGCTAGTTAAAATATCCTATTTCAGAATTATTTTTAAAGGTTTTTTTTTTTTTTTTACTTAAGTTAACCTTGTAGGCCCTTACTACTTCTTCCCAGTTACTAGAGATGAAAACAGATGAATATTTAAAGATTCTGTAATACTCTAATACTAAGAGTTAGTTCTGTGTTTATCAGCCTAGATGTGGTATCTTTTAGAACTCTAGTTAATAGACTGGAATGAAAGTAGACCATCAGTGCATTTGGGGAAGGGAAAAAAGCTTTATTATATAGTTAGATTTATTTTTAAATAGAGTGAAAGACTTGTAATCAAATAAGGTCATAGTTATAACTGAGTCGGTAATTGGAAATTCATATCATTTTTGGTACTCAGGAATGAAGCCACCAAATATTTATGTTTATGCACTGTATTCAAGACACTGAGTACTCTCGGAAATCTGGAGATCCATAGCAGTAATGTAATCATACTCAGAGTTTGTTTAGTTGGAAAGATACATGCAAAGATAAAAATCAGCATATAGCAGAATGTGTTACATACTAAATAAGTGCTAAGAGGAAGGAAAGACCAAGACCAATTATATTTTTTATCATTTAAATTAGGAAAGCTAATTAATTAAATTATTAGGATAACATGTCAGTGATGCTACTGATAGCCGATAGTTTAGAAACCTAAATTTCTATCTTTTGCCACATTGTGAAATAGTTGCTGTCTTTTTTCTGAAGCTGGTAGTTTTGACATAAAATTGGTATTATAGAAAAGATTAATTTTTATCAGTTATTAGTTTAAGATGAAATACAACCCTCCAGGAATAGTTTTCCTGGCAATTTGTGTAAAAATAATAGGCTTTTTGGAATTCAAAGGACATAAACATTTTTTGTCTCCCTTTTGATGTTCAGAAACTTGACATTTGTAACTGCATAGATTTTGGCTAATTTTCTTTGTTCTGGAGTTGATTTTCATACATTGCCTAGTACTTTGAAAACCTTATATATATATATGAATATGTTGAAGAAAAGTGTATTCTCAATACGCTCACTCTAGAATATATCTGACTGCCATAGAGCACCTTTATTATTTTAATTGAAAAAATGGGCAAAATTTGCTGAGCATATATATATATGTTTATGTATGTGAGTGTATATATATATACACACATAAATTTTAATATTTTACCTTCCGAATCTGAAGAGTCATCATACTTGAGCTGAAAAATTTTTCCCTTGTGAAATTTGGTCATTTGGGTAAAGTGTATGGATAAGTTTAGATGGCTTCCAAGGACAGACTTACTGTTTATGTACATAAGAAACAAACATTTTAGTATATTAGTTCCCAAGATCACCTCTTGATTTATTTCTATTGTACAAAGATTCTATTCTGAAGACATTATTAAGTGAATACCTTTAAAATTATGACTTTAAAAGTTAGTGCCAATGAGCGTTGACAAGTCTTTGTAGACTTGATCTTTTTAATATGTTGTATACATTCCTGTGCTCTACTTAAGAGTATATAGTTTTTATTGGCTCTTACTGGCTCTAAAAGAGGCCTGAAAACACGAATGTTTCAGGCAGTGGTGATTAATAGAACTTTCTGTGGTGGTGGATATAGTCTATAATCTGCACTATCCAGTATGGTAAACACTGACTGCCAGCTTTGGCCTGCCCTGGTGGCTATGGTAGCCACTATCTATGTTGCATGTCTCTTGATCACTTGAAATATGGTTAGCATGATTGAGGAGCGAACATTTTAGTTACTTTAGTCACATATGGCTATAGTTCCAGAGTATGTTCTACTGCCATAACCACAGCTTTAAGCAATGTATGTGGTATTTTTCCTTTTTATTTCATGGTTACAGTTGACCCTTAAACAACATGGGCTTGAACTACATGGGTTCAGTTACATGTGGGTATTTTCAAGAATAAATAGTACAGAATGACATGATCTGTTGTTTGTTGAATCTTTGGATAAGGAGGGGCACCGTAAGCTATACATGGATTTTCGACTCTGCTGAGATTTGGTGCCTTGTCCCCCATGTTCTTTGAGGCTCAATTGTACTTCACATTTAGCTCTCTTCCCAGTCTATAGCAGATTAGTTTGTTGTCTTGTAGACATCGGAGAAAGCACTCCTTTCAATTCAGAGGATTAGAGAGAAGTTGATATTCATGAAAGTAATACTGCATAAGGCTGGACTGAGCTACTTCACTTTCACTTTTCACTTTCATGCATTGGAGAAGGAAATTGCAACCCACTCCAGTGTTCTTGCCTGGAGAATCCCAGGGACGGGGGAGCCTGGTGGGCTGCCGTCTGTGGGGTCACACAGAGTCGGACACAACCGAAGTGACTTAGCAGCAGCAGCAGTAGCATTCTTCTTTTAATTCCTAAAAGATCTAATAATTTTAATAACAGTGCAGAATTGCGTTGAACATCATGTAGAGGATGATGTATAATTGTACTCAAAGTGTTCTCATTAGTTTCATTAGTTTAAATTTGAGTGTTATACTAAGAAAATTTAAGTTCTTAGTGTTTTAAAATAAATACGTAAAAATTAAAAATGAGTTAATATAATAGTTGCTTAGTTTTATCTACTTTTTAGATAATTAAAATTATCAAAATTATAACATTTATATAATTTAATAATTTTATAATCATGAAATACTAATTTTATAAAATTTTGAAAAGACTAATATTCCTTGAATAATTACTGGCTTCTAAATTATTTTTAAAGTTTTCTAAAATGATGGATTTCTATAATGAAACTTGAGTATGAATTGGGAAAGATAAGATCAAAATTCACTAAGGGAACATAATTACTGTTAATTAACACCTGTATATAAAGCCTGTGACCTTATTTTAGAAATATGTAGGCTTTTCATAGAAAAAATATTTAATATATTTCTTGTAGCATCTCAGCAGTCATTTTTATTTCACTTGGTTGAATCAATTTTTTTTTTTTTTAATTCTGGTTTTCTTCACTAGTTTGTGATTTTCTTTTGATTCTGAATTGTTATCTTGGTTGCATTTGATAAAGATTCTTCAGTTTTCAAGTGCATAGAAATTTTGTTTTATTGTGAATTTCAGATGCAAGAATATTTGAATGAACAATTCTAGAATTATTGTATCAGAGTTATAAATAAAAGTGCATATTGAACTTAAAAATAAGTATTATTTGAGGGACCAGCTATAGCCTATATGTATTTAATGTACTTGTGACTCTTCTTTGTTGCTTTCTTTTTCCTTATACTAGAACTTTGTTGACTTGAGTTGGAAAGATGTTACAGATTGGTTGCTCTGCATATACATTGAATTTTTTTCTGTGTTCATCACCATGAATCAGATTTCAAAAAACCAGAAATTTCAAGCCAGCAGTATAATCTGCATATTTTATAAAGTTTGTTGGCTCTTTCTTAGGTTACATTGACACCTTTTTAAAAAAAATTAGTTTTCTATATTGACTTCTAGCTGTTGTTTTCTCTTTTCTTCCCTGTAATGTCTCCCCAATCCATGTTTTTTCCTAGCCTTCAAGATGGTCAGCAAGGCCAGCAGTCCGCAGCCCAGGTCAGAGTCCAGTCCCGCCCCCCTTCTCAGGCTGCAGTGCTCAGTGCTAGTGCCTCCTTGCTGGTGAGAAATGGGAGTGTCCACTTAGAAGCACCACATGACAGTGCATCTGCTGTAGGCGGCAGCAGTTTGCACGATGAACTTGGTATGCAGGCCTTATGTAATCTTGGTGGCATAAAACTTGAAAATAGCAGATAATGGGTAACAATGATTGCAGTTCTTTCCTGAGATAGCTTCATTTTGGAACTATGCATAAGAGTACTTTTTACAGGATTTGCCCTGTGTATAAGGAAAATTTGACTTTTGCTTTTACCTTTTCTGTTTCTCTCAATTCATACTCTTCATTTTCTTCTGAGCATGTCTGTTATTAATAAGTAAACCATCAATAAATGTTCACACTTTACTGTCCTCTTGTAATGATTTGGGCAATTTTGCTATTTCTTGGTATTTGTACCACATGGTGAAATGCTGAGTTTTTAAAAATTATTTTGATTGAACCTTCATTTCTCTAAATTCTATGCTATAGGGAAGGCAAAAATACTTTCTAATGGCCTATTAGTATATAATCTTTCTTTTAGGTATTCTATATTTGGCTTTAGTGTTTGTCACCTGAAGTAGGACTTAATGTAATTCTAAATGCAGTACCTTGAGAACATCATGGCTCTATATTCAAATCAAAGAACGTTATAAAATTTTTTTTTTCCTGTTAATACATCTGTAAATATAAAATAGAAGTTATTACACAGTTAAATCTCAGAGAGGTGGCAGAGTTTTAAGCCTCAGTAATGTGTTAGAGAAACAGTATTTTATACTAGTTTGTTTTCTGTTTCTCTCTCCAGGTCAGCTTTCTTGTGCTCAAAATGCAGATTAGTAGCAATTGAAGAAAATCTTGTTATTCAGAAATATACATTTCAAAGTATTTTATTTGCTTGCTGTGATTTTGTTTCTCCATGTTATAACTGTCTTTGATTTATAATGAAGGTAATCTAGCTGATGCTTTGACGAGAAGGATATAATTGGTAGAGGGTGCCCAAATTAGGTATAAAAAATGTCATATGCTGTTAATTGACTCTCTTTCTGTTTTGTAAAAACTGTTACAGAGAAAATTAATATAAGTATTAGATATGCATATTGATGAAAATCATCAACTTTAGCAAACTTTATAGAAAGTTGAAAATGGTATCTGTTTAAAACCTATCTGTTAGAACATTAGAACCAATGGTGATCTCTAAATAAAATGAGAAGGAAATAAGACATTTTAATTTTAGAGTGCTTATGCTTTGGAGTTTGTAATTTGAAGAGGGCAGGGAGTCTGTTTGAGAGAGTAAGGTAGACCAGTTTAGTTACTTGCTTTGACTTAGTTGCAAATATATTGAGTAAATAGTATCTTTTTATTGACATTTCTCTTGGGTTAACTCAAAGTTCCTATATTTGGAGGACTGGTCGATTTCTACCTGTACAATTACAGTTACTATCACCACTGTCCATGGGTCATTTGGTAGTAGATTACTTAGATTTGGTTCATTTTGGTTTTTTAAACTTTTGTCAAATGAAGAATAAATTGAACTCGTAGGTGATTTTCCTCTGTAAAAATTCTTAATTTGTTCAAAAAACTTGCTAAGCAAGAAATCATATTCATAGATGATTGAGAATATGTACATTATCAACTTAGCATCTACTGGTGAATATTCAGGACATTCACTTAAAATTCGGATTTTAGCTTTTGTTTTAAGTGCTTTCTGATAGTTCTTGGCCTCTCTTGTAGTTGAGTGTTGTCAAATTGAATGCCTAGTAATAATTAGTACAAAATACACAGTCAGTGGGCAGTGTATATCCATTCATTTCATAGCACATAAGGTTGACTAAGATTCTAAATTTGAACTTGCAGCTGAAGTTGAAGGAACTGACAGAGATACTGATTTTTATAATGTATTCCACTAGAATATTTGTGTTGCATAGTTTAATCTTCAATGTGATTTTAATTAATAATAGTAAAATAATTTTATGTGAGTGAATTGGGATACTGTATACTCAAATATGTTAAAGTTAGCCATGTTGTTCCCTAAAAGTATGGAATACTTACAAAGAATTGCTCCCTTCCAAACTTAGCTTCTTCAACTGAAAATTTTAAATGTATAATTTTTACATGTTAAAATTTGATATATACATAATATATTTATGTAACTCACACACATACTGAAACATACATATATACACTCATATATATATTTTTATATATGTTTGAGTACATATAAATGTTTGTATGTATATTCATGTATATGTTGTAATTGTATTTTTACTTTTTAAAGTGAGAGATATTTGCCTTTTTCAATTAAAGGAAACTTGCAGTCAGGCATTGTTTAATTCCAAGCCTAAGTCGTTTTCCTTAACTGTGTTTTTGACATTTTTACTCTGTGGTGTCATAATAATGACATGCATTTCCTCTACTAAACCCTGAGAATCCTTATTTTTCTGCTGCATTTTAACTAGCATTTCAAGACTATCAGGTAGCACTGGATGTGGTAGAAAAGTTCATTGAAGATGGCATTATATGGTTTATTAGTAGTTTATTCAGCAGAGGAAAATACATTTTCCTCATCCATTTTCAGCAGGCATAATTGTTCATCATAATTAATTTTTAAAACTGAATCTTAAGTGTATAATTTAGAACCTGATCTGAATAATTTAATGGTTTCCCTTCTTATTTATAGACTGAATTTCCATGCAAACTTTAATTATATGAATGATGGACAAGTTTTAAAGTTTTAATCTTTGAAAATTATCATCAAAGAATTTATCAAATCTTTCAATGTAACATATTGTCCTTTTTTTTAAAAAAAACAACAACAATGCATCCTAAAGGGTAATTTTCTTTTTATGAGCCTTTTGTTGAATTTAACTGATTTGTGGTTGATTTCATGCTCAACTTTGAAACTTCAATTTTACTAAATAAAACAAGCTTTTGCATATTACCCAGGTAAGTCACAGAAGAGACTCAGTTTTTATGTTAATCCTGGCTTCCACTTGTAACATAGGACTAATAAATTAAAATAGTGATGAAACAGGTTATTCTCATTGATGAACTCTTTATATATATATAACACAGCATCTCAGAAGAATCGTTGTAGATAGGATCAGGTAAAATAGGAAAATTTATGTCTTTTTTTGTGTGTGTTTGAAATTAGTAGTGATGAGTATAGAAAAGTATATATAAAATTATTTTTATGTGAAAAATAAAAATGCTGTTCTAGGCAAGAAATTAGGACAATTAGAGTTTTATGTTTACCAAGACAGAAGTATATAGATATCAGAGGTAGTATTCCTCTGAATTTTAAGACTTTCTTAATTTCCTTAATGTATTAGAGATTGAGAGAGTAATGAATTGATTTTTCTAAGGTTTCTTTTGTTTCATTACTGTACAACTATTTACAAAGAAGGTGTTCTTGAGATAATCCTCTTTACTACAGAACTTATTACTTTGAAATTGTAGTCAGCTCTAGAAAAAGACTTAACAAATCTGCTAACACCTATGGTCCTTAGGTAGTTTATAGCACCTGTGCATTAGTACGGAGAAATACAATTTGGAGGCTCTTAGATTTTTTACTTAAAAAGCACTCAGATGATTTGTAATACTTGCAGTGATTTTTATTATTTAGTGTTAAAACAGTTATATGTATTACAGACTAACATTTTGGGCTGTGTCATCAAGTACTTCTTATTACTATAAGTACAAAGTCAAGATGGCTTTAAGGAACCTTGGAGTCCATACTTTGGTCTTTTGTGTGACAGTAGATTTTTTTCATTCATCTAAACTAAAAGTTATATTCTTTTTTGCAACAGCCTTGATCTTATTCTTACTGCTTTTTAATACAAATTCTTTTTTGTATGTTTTTGCAGGGGAGGGGAACATAAAGTATTGTATATATAAATAAAAATGTTTATTTAATGAAAGTAAAATGTTTATTGAAACAGTAAAACTTCTTCATTTTCCTTTTTGGTATAAGGATGGGAAAAGCATGTTCTAATACAAGTTACTGGAAAATAAAATGAAGATTAAGTCATCTGTAATCTTATCACTCAACTTAGTGGCTAAACAGCGATAGTCGTATCACTCAAACAGAGTCACTATTAACGTTTTATATTTTTTTTCTTTTCTTTTTTTATTACATACATGTATGTGCTTTTCTATCAAAGAACTGGGATGATGTTGTTTGACTTTTATGACACTGTATGAGTTTTGCTTTTTTCTTTCAGCACATTTAAACATTTATTAATGCTATTGCTTTTAACTTGCTGACTACCTAATATTTTATCACTGGAAAGTACATGAAAGGTAGTATAGAATAGTGGCCTCTAGAATCAAACTGCTTGGCTTCACATTCAAGCTCTGCTACTTTCAGCTGTAGCTATGTGATCTTGGGCAAGTTATTTTCTCTCCCTGTGCCTCAGTTTCCTCGTGTATCAAAAGGGGGTAGTAATATACTTCATAGGTTTTTGGTGAGGGTTATATCTATTAAAATATGCAAAGCAATTAGAACAGTGCCTACTAGTAAGTTAATTATATAAATAATGATTGCTGTTGTTAACATTATTAATTAAAATAGTTGACTAACCCCACTGTTAGTCTTCAGGGTGATTCCTGATAATTTTCTATTGTAATAAGCCTTCTGGAGAATATCCTTCACACAGACTTTTCTATGCAGCTGTAATTATTTCCTTAAGATAACTACAGTGAAATGGAATCATCTATCAAGGGGAAAAAACATCATTGAGACCTTGATGTATACTCTTAATTGCTTTATGGAAAGCCTGTACTAGTTTACTCTTTATCTGGCAGGGTTTGAAAGTGTCATTTTTATCCCAAGTATTAAAATTAAAAATAAACCTAGATAAATTTTATTTCATCTACCCTAATCTTCATTTCCTGGAAATGCTCAGAAGTTTACTGTTGTTACTGTGAAAAGACTGGCATATTATTTTTAGAAGTTTCAGATGCATGAACTACTCTAGAAACTGGTTGAGATAGCTGATTTGTCTCTTGCCAGTCTGTTGTAAAGAATTCACTGAAACACTAGATTTAAACTGCTTTCTAACATTAAGATTCTAAATTAAAGTTGATTAGTATGTGTTACATCAGTTAGAATGTATGTAGAGTCTTTAATTGAGAGACCTGTCTTCCCCTATCAAGTGACTGAAATTAGAGAGAAGTTTACATTTCTCTCATAATAGTCTGTTGAGAGCTGTCCTTATAGGTGGGTTGGTTCTTTTTATCTTCCACATACAGCTTCCCTGCCTGGTCCATAGTGACTGCTCCAGTTGTTGACATTTCCCCCCAAACAGGAGGGTGGTGAGGAGGGGTGCCAAAATAAAAAGTCAAGGATAGCTAGACTTTTTCTTTCAGTTTGTGACTTGGGAAATCTACCTGTCACTTTCTTCTAGCTGCAAGAGAGGCTGGGAGAGGTCTCTAAGTACATAGACATAGTGGTGGTGGTGCTCAGTTGCTGAGTCGTGTCTGACTCTCGCAATCCCATAGACTGTAGCCCGCCAGGCTTTTCTGTCCGTGGGATCCAGGCAAGAAAACTGGAGCAGATTGCCATGCCCTCCACCAGACACTCTTCTCGACCCAGGGATCAAATCCGTGTCTCCTGCATTGGCAAGTGGAATCTTTGGCACTGTGCCACCTGAGAAGCCCACATAGACATAGACTCAGCTGAAATTCAGTGAGGGGAAAGTCCTGTTTTTAAAAGGGGTAGGGACAAGATAAATACTGGAGTCATTCATCTTTACCACGAGACAAAAGAAAGATAGCGCTAAGTCGAGTCCGACTCTTGAGATCTCATGAATTGTAGCTCGCCAGGCTCCACAATAAGACAAAAGGCACTTCAAATCAATAAGATAAAGATCCACGACCTATTAGAAAAGTTGAATGTTACAAGTAGCTTGCAATTACTGGCAAACAGTTCAACTTTGCTCATAATTTTTTAAATTGCAAATTAAAAATAGGATTAAGATATTTTTCATCTACTGAATGTATAGTGATATCCTTTGTTGGAAAGGTCTGGAGATGTAGACAACTAAAAGATTGAACATTTTTGGAGGACAGTTTAGAACAGTAGACCAAAAATGCCTATATATTTTAATCTACAGGTTTCGCAAATATACAGATGTATATGTACATGGATATTCATCATACTATTGCTTGTCCTTTTGAAAAACTTGAAACAGACTAAATGTTTGTTACTAGAGAGCCCCTCCTGTGTTAGTCTATTCATGGACATAGCTATAATATTCAGAACTTGATGTGTATATGTTATCGACATGAAAAGTTAAGCTATTTAGTAAGCGAATGTAGATAAAAATTGTTCAGAAGAACATAGACTCTGCTCTGGGTTTTTCTAGTGGTGAAAACTTTGTTCATTTTATATATTGCTTTCAGTCTTTCAATGTGTCATATTTTTTAAATGAAACCCCAAAACAAAGCAACAAATGTCACTCACTGTCCAAAACCTTAATTAGTTACTTGTGGGAATTTCACTGACTACATGCTGTCTCATGCTTGTCCATCTACTTTGTCTTTTACTCAGTCCATCTTTTTTTTTTCTTCTTTGTTTTTAAATCAGCTTTATTGACATAAAATGTAGGCATGATAAATTGTATCCCTTCAACATGAACAATTTGTGAGTTTTAGCAGAGGTGCACACCTGTGGAATCAGGATACAGAATGTTTTCACCAAGAGATTGTGGCCCTGTTGCTGTCCGTGCCTCCTCGGCTCCTGGCCACAGGCGTCCGCTCTGTGCTTTGTATCATTGTTTTCCCCTCTCCTAGAAGTTCATGTAAATGCATTCACATTTTTTGTGGCCTTTTGTGTTTAGTTTTGCACTTAGCATGATGCTTCAGGGATTCATCCTGTTGTTGCATGTGTTAGCAGTTTGTTGCTTGTTGATGAATATTCCTGCTGTGAGCTTCCTCTGTATTGTGTATTCATTCATCTGTCAGTGGACAAGTTTATATTGTACCTAGGTATTGGCTGTTGTGGATAAAATGTCTAAAATGTTTTCAAAAGTAGTTGTATATTCCTGCCGGCATGTATAAGAGTTCAGTTGTTCCATTCTTGCTGACATTTGTTATTGTTGGCTTTTCAAGTGTTAGACCTAATGGGTGTGTAATGGTATCTTACTGTGGTTTAAATCTACATGTCTCTTATGACTAAGGGTAATGAAGATACTTTGATGGGTTTATTAGTTATGCATATGTCTTCTTCTGTGAAGTGTGTCCAGATCTTTTCCTCACTTTCAAAATTGAGCTGTTTGTCTTATTATTGATGTGTAACAGTTCTGATATTTTAGATACCACTAAGTCATCAGATGCAAGTTACAAATATCTTCTCCCCAGTCTGTGACTTTCTTTGTTTATCTGAATCACTTGTAATGTCATCAGTGTCATTGTTATAGATTATTTTATCAAACTAAGCAGGACTTGTCCTTTCAAAAGAAATGTGAGATGATGAAATTATATCAGAATATGAACTTGTATATTCACTTCTGGACAGTTCACCTGATCTGGGGATTCCACTTAATGAATCACAACACTACTTAACACAGTGTTTTGTTAAATCAGAGCTAGAGACCAGTGACCATGGCAGTAAAATATACCGGTATATAAATCTCTTTCACTGTTACCAAGCAGTAGTTACCTGTCTTTCCTTTTTGTGTGTGTACGTGCATGTGCGTGCGTTCAGTCACTCAAAAGCTGTCTTCTAAACTAAGTTCATTTTCCTCTAAAATAACTTCTTTTTCCTTCCCTTTTTCTTATTCTTCTCCTGCTTTAAAAACCTAGCACAGTGTTGTACATTCTATGAAGAAGGACTGGTTCTCAGTATTGAAACTTTAAATTATGAGTAGCATTGTGACTTGATTTCCATTTAGAACAAGAGTTAAAGAGGTTTTATAAGACTAAGGCTTTTGGTCTAGGACAGAGATTAGCAAACTATGGCCTAGAGGCTAAAATCTAGCTTGATGCTTGTTTCTGTAAATAAAGTAAATGACTATGTTACGTGTTTTCTGTGGCTGCTCTCACACTACAGTGGCAGACTGGAACTGTAGCACCAATGACCGTCTGGCCCACAGAGCCCAAAACATTTACTGTGTGGCGCCTTACAGAAAAACTTCACTGACCTCTTGTCTAGGGAGAAATAGGTCCATGAACTTGTAGGCAGCAGTAAACTGAGTCATTTCTGTCTGGGAGAAAACTTGTGTTTCCTCAGAGACTGCACTGAGGCACCACTCATGATAAGGGAGCATGCTATCCAAGAAATGGAACCTTCTCTATTAAAAGTATAATATATTCATTAAAATATCATTGTGAGCACAATACTCATCACCATCAGAAAAAGGCACTTTTTATAGTGTACTCAAGTGAGTCATATAGATTTATGTATTCCCCCATTGCCTTTTTTTTTTTTTTTTCCTTGTGAGAGTACTATTTTATATTTAGGTATAGAAATTTGAAGACAGATCTCTAGTTTTCTTGCCATATCTTTTTTTTAATTGCAAGATACTTGCTTTACAACATTTTGCAGGTTTCTGTCATACAACATGAATCAGCCAGAGATATACATATGTCTTCTCCCTCTTGAACCTCCCATCTCCCACCCATCCCACGCCTCTGTGTCCCCCATCGCCTTCTAAAGACACTTTGTAAAGCCCTCTCCTTTCTATCCATGTCCGTTCGTTCTTGTAGCCAGCCCCTCCATGCCCTGAGAGTAATGCTAGAGAAGTGAGACGTCAAGCATTGTATCAGGGTTAGGCTTGGAGAATCCAGGGTGAGTGGGAATGGGGAGGTGATCTGCAGAGGGAAATTATCCAAGAAATATAAGAGGCCTTCTTTATTGTTGGTACTGGGAGGATTTGAAAAACCCTACGGATGATTTGCCCTTCTAGTAGCCAGCCACCTCTTTCTAAGATAAATGAGAGTGACGTTAAGAAAGTGATAAGGATGTCTCATGATCTTATTCACTGAACTTTGTATTATGTGGTGAGTATTTTTATTGAAAGGACTAATTAGAGAATCTCGTTAATGTCTGTGTCTTTTATCTCTGTTTTTCCAGTGTTTACTTTAGATCTGTCTGCTGTGTCATTTGTGGCTTCCGTGAAATGCTTCAAGGGTCCTTGTTCTTTAAATCAGTATTCAGTTTTACTTACCTTCTTGTTCATCACTTATTTATTGACCGGTGGTTACTTGAAATTCTCCTACCTCAAAAAACAAAGTTTTGTTTAATTAAATGGAATTTTTGTAGATAATCACAGTCATTTTTGAATATTTGAGACATAAATACCAGGTACCTTAGCATCTCTTTATCTTAGAGACCCTGTATCATGACCAATCTCATTATTAAGTCTGAAATTTCAGACTCCAGTCTTATGAGAAATTGCTTTTCTTTTAATGTCATTAGATAGCCAACTATTAAATATTATTAATTATGATCTAGGAGTTGAATTAGGATGAGATAACTTAGTGTATAATCATAATATATGTGAAGAGGACTTATTAATATTCTACTTTCTTCCCATTTTATGTTCATTAGATATAATATTTAAATAGAAATATTTTTCTTAATATACACATTTATTAAAATAGGATTATTAATAGGGGCACATTTACTTACCTGTTAAGAACGGTTAACTGTGATTATATTCTTAATCTCAAATGAGATATATATGAAATTGTTACGTTTGCTAAGAAGATCTGTGCAAATTTAAGAGATTCTTAATTTTTATAAACCAATAGAAAAATGTACTTATTTCTATTTTGGTTGTTTTCAAAGATGTTTTTAGTAAATTATTAACATATTAAAATGTTACAAGTTTTTCACAGAAACCCTAAGCTGAACATTTTTTAAGGTAATATTTTTTTTTCTGCGTTATCTTATGAATAACATTTGTTACTTCCAAACTGCTATCAATTGCCGGGCCCAGAGATATAAGAGGGACATAGAATCTGTTCTTTTGGTGGAGTTAAGTTGGAAATACACCAGGAAGCCTTAATACAAGTTAAGTTAGTTCTGACATACACCATGTATATTTTTATGAACCTGAACATGTTTATAGTTAGTAGGTAGACAGAAGTGTCTTAAAAAAAAACCAAAACTGTTGAAGTCATGCATGTCTGTTGAAATGATAGCTGCCCTTTTCTTAGACTTGTTTTATGCCTTGTTGAAATTTTTGAATTTTATTACTTGTTAGTCACTAGTTTGTATGTATTCAGAGTTGTAGATTTATATAGTAATAGAATGACAACATTTTTTCCAGCTTTCTATCTAAAATATTTTTGAGGAGGAATCTTTTATTTTTATTTAAAATTTCTATATGATTCATACGAGACATTTATAAATAAAGGACAACATAGTTGTGTTAATAACTTAATCATCATTTACTGTTTCACTTGAAAATTACAAAGAGTAATATTCTAGTTAACCTGAGGTGCATACAAGTATTATTTTTAATAGCCCAAGAATAGGACTTATATTACTAAAAATCCCATGGAATGCTCAAGTGCTCAGAGTATACTCCAATAATTTAAATTTTATTGAATATAGAACTAACTTACTTGGAGAATATACACGAATTATGTGATATAAACACAAATATTTATACATTCCCTTCTTACTGGATTTCACACTCCCAGCTCTGTTAATGTGTGATTCAGTCATTTAATATGATTTTATAGTTCTTCTACACTTACATGCAATCTGTGGTTTTGATCAGGTGTTTCTTTTTTTCTGCTAATGTAAGTTAATTGTAGCACAGCTAGTCTCTGATTATCCATGCTAAGTGAGAAAAGAGTACAGAATAAAAAATTACAATTTAAAAATAAAAAAATCTCAGTCAAGGCAGTTTTTAACTTTTTTGTTTACTAGCAATTTCTGTGAGCACCTCCCCCCCCAATCACTTCAAAAAAATGATATCCTTTCATTTTAATTTCTTATTCTTGTTTCTGTTAGAAGTGCTAAGAATGAATAACTCTTTCTAAAAGACAAAGGGGTAGAAAGTGAAGTTTGGGATAACCTACATACTGAGTAATTCTCCTTTGAAATACAGCAAATGAGTTAAAGATTTCATAGAATTTTTTTCCTAATTTATCTCAGGAGTATTCTGACACCCCACCCCCCCCCAAAAAAAAACTCAGCTACTACAGAAAAGACCATATTATAAATATTTTCGTATTCTGTCTATGACCCATAAGTACTCAAATAATCCTATTTAATTAAGTAGTTTTTCTGATTCTACTCATTTTTGAATCAAGTAATTGTTGAAATGTTCTGCAAACCCTTGATTATATTATTAGTATATTAGAGGGAATTTTATTGTCATTTTTCAAGGATTTCACTTAAATAAAAATTCTTATTGTGTCCTGTTCTTATTGTAGTCGTGGAAGAGAAATCTTTTAGCCTTGCCATCAAGTTGAAATTGCCCTTTAGATTTCTCATGTTTATAACCTCAGTAATTTTAGCTAGTAAAACAAAAACTTCATAAATATTCAAAGGGCAGCCTGGACCAGATCCAAACAGTTTCAGTTATATACTGCATTGTCCTACTAGACATCTGTATTTTTTATTTATGCCCACCATTTGATATGGCTGTCATAGATTTTCAAAGTATAGAATGAATTTTAGTATTTAGATTTCTAAAATTCCATTATCAGAAGTCATTTTATCTTAAATAGTTCATCTGTGTAAGTTTTTTTTTTTTTAACCTATATTCCTCTGCAATCAATAAAGTTTCTAAACCTTTTAGAGTTTTGTAGATAGTTGGCCACAGCAAATTGTGTTCCTAAATTTCTCTATAGAATTCTTGTAGAATCATACAACTAGTAATGTTCATTAAATATTATAGTTTAATTATCACTAACATTATTATACATCATTCATTGAACTTCCTTAGATCCATTTTGATACCATTTCTTCTTAAAAGTAACATAAAACCAAAAAACTCTGAAGGTAATTACACAAATTTTTTGTCTTGCAGTTTGAGTTGTATTAAAACTTAAAGCAGCCCTTCCAAATGGCCACTTACCACTTGTAACTAGTGGTCAGATGACCTTAAAACAACATTAAATTTGTATATATTGTAACTTGAATTGAAAATATTCTGGGAGGAGAAAAGAGAAGACTGCTCTTGTAAAGCTGACTTAAATCACTTTTAATACCTGATTATGTGTGTTGACATTTTGTCCACTGTTTAGCATTCCCTTTTGATTTATGTCATGCTGAATTACATGTAGATCATTGTTTTTTAAATATTTTGAAAAAAGGAAGTTACAGTTCATTTTCTTAAACTCTTAACAAGTTTAAAATTAGTGTTTGATAAAGGAAAATTTCTGAGTATTCTAATGGCTTTTTTAAACAAATGATTTATTTGCTAGGTAAGTTCTCTTCTACGCTTTATGAGACTGGTGGCTGTGATATGTCACTTGTGAATTTTGAACCAGCAGCAAGAAGAGCGTCCAATATCTGGTATGTGTGAAGTCATGTTAGGGGAGTTTATGTACTTGCATAATAAGTTTGCCATTTTAAAAGTTTGTAAACCTTGAGATAGAAGAGTTATTTGTTTATATTGGCTTAAATAAATTCACATTATGCATTGGTTGCCAAAAAGTAGAACTTTTTACTGTGGAAAAAAAGAAAGCCATTATTAAAAGCTATTACATGTTTTTGTTTTTTGTTTGTTATTATATGCTTTTAAAAATTAAGTACATATTTCCTGTAGATCTTACTGTGGGATAGTGGTTTCCCACAATTTCAAATTTAACTCTCTATATATTGCATGATGGAAAAAACTTATTAGAAAAACATTTACACAACTATGTTCAAACCCATCAATTCTCTTTTTTGGTGTAATTTCAGATTTTTATTTCTGTGTGAGGATTTCAGCCAAGTGTCTTTTTAAATGACTGTCTTTCATTTTGTTTTAAAATGTGTTTACCAACTATAAGAAGGAGGAATTTCTTAAAATATGAGTCATGTGTTGCATTTAATTTCTTTTTTCTCCTTCCCTCAGGAAGAAATTATGTAAGATAACAGAAGTTTGGAGGAAAGCAAATAAGAAATAGAAACCTTGATCATATAACACAGTTATAATTTAGAATGTGTTAAAATTTTTCTGAAAGTTTTACTAATCTGTTCAAATTGCTGTATTGAAATTCATTGTTGGTTGATTAGCTCACTTTTTTTTTTTCCACAAGGGTCATTTGATTTTTATTTTAGGACTACTGTTTAATAATGGGACACTTATTTAAATGTTACATAAATATGGGCAGTTCACTTAGTTTTTTCAGTTTTGAGGGGCTATTTAAAGCAATAAGATACTGTGGTCACTTAGCATGAACATTAAAAAACTGTACTCTTTAAGCTCTTTTAGTACTGTTTCAGAGTTTACCCCCTCAGATTGAATTGGGGTGTTTAGATGATTTTGTAACTGGAAGCAACAGGAGGATGGAGCACTGAGAACAATTATGTTTAACATAGTTCAAGATAAGAACAATTCCTTACACCATGATGTGTTACGGTCTCAAGTTTTGAAATCTAAACTTGAGTGAACTGTGGAAACTGAATTGTCATGTTCTAGACTACCATATAGATTAAATTTATTGTGGCTCCTGGCAATATGTTAATTGCTTTCTTAAACAATTTTCACAAGAACCTTAAAATCAGTTCAGTCGTGTCCGACTCTTTGTGACCCCATGGACTTCAGCACACCAGGTTTCCCTATCCATCACCAACTCCCAGAGTTTACTCAAATTCATGTCCATTGAGTTGGTGATGCCATCTAACTATCTCATCCTCTGTCGTCCCCTTCTCCTCCCGCCTTCAATCTTTCCCAGCATCAGGGTCTTTTCAAATGAGTCAGTTCTTTGCATCAGGTGGCCAAAGTATTGGAGTTTCAGCTTTAGGATCAGTCTTTCCAATGAATATTCAGGACTGATTTCCTTTAGGATAGACTGGTTGGATCTCCTTACAGTCCAAGGGACTTTCAAGAGTCTTCTCCAACACCACAATTCAAAAGCATCAATTCTTCGATGCTCAGCTTTCTTTATAAGTCCAAGTAACACATCCATGCATGACTACTGGAAAAATTATAGTTTTGACGAGACAGATCTTTGTTGGCAAATAAGTATCTCTGCTTTTTAATACGCTGTCTAGGATAGTCATAACTTTCCTTCCAGCGAGTGAGTGTCTTTTAATTTCATGGCTGCAATCACCATCTGCAGTGATTTTGAAGCCCCCCAAAATAAAGTCTGTCACTGTTTCCATTGTTTACCCATCTATTTGCCATGAAGTGATGGAACCAAATGCCATGATCTTAGTTTTCTGAATGTTGCGCTTTAAGCCAACGTTTTCACTTTCCTCTTTCACTTTCATCAAGAGGCTTTTTAGTTCTTCTTTACTTTTTGCCATGAGGGTGGTGTCATCTGCATATCTGAGGTTATTGATACTTCTCCTGGCAATCTTGATTCCAGTCTAGCATTTTTCATGATGTACTCTGCATATAAGTTAAATAAGCAGAGTGACGATGTACAGCCTTGATATATATACTCCTTTCCTGATTTGGAACTCAGTTCTAACTGTTGCTTCTTGATCTGCATACAGATTTCTCAGGAGGCAGGTCAAGTGGTGTGGTATTCCCATCTCTTCAAGAATTTTCCAGAATTTGTTGTGATCCACACAAAGACTTTGGCTTAGTCAATAAAGCAGAAATAGATATTTTTCTGGAACTCTCTTGCTTTTTCGATGATCCAGCGGATGTTGGCAATTTGATCTCTGGTTCCTCTGCCTTTTCTAAATCCAGCTTGAACATCTGGAAGTTCATGGTTCACATACTGTTGAAGCCTGGCTTGGAGAATTTTGTGCATTACTTTGCTAGCGTGTGAGATGAGTGCAATTGTGCGGTAGTTTGAGCATTCTTTGGCATTGCCTTTCTTTGGGATTGGAATGAAAACTGACCTTTTTCCAGTCCTGTGGCCTCTGCTGAGTTTTCCAAATTTGCTGGCATATTGAGTGCAGCACGTTCACAGAATTTGAAATAGTTCACTGGAATTCCATCACCTCCACTAGCTTTGTTCATAGTGATGCTTCCTAAGGGACACTTGACTTCACATTCCAGGATGTCTGGCTCTAGGTTGGTGATCACACCATCGTGACTATCTGGGTCATGAAGATCTTTTTTGTACAGTTCTTCTGTGTATTCTTGCCACCTCTTCTTAATATCATCTGCTTTTGTTAGGTCCATACCATTTCTGTCCTTTATTGTGCCCACCCTTGCATGAAATGTTCCCTTGGTATCTGTAATTTTTTTGACGAGATCTCTAGACTTTCCCATTCTGTTGTTTTCCTCTATTTCTTTGCACTGATCACTGAGGAAGGCTTTCTTATCTCTCCTTGCTATTCTTTGGAACTCTGTATTCAAATGGGTGTCTCTTTCCATTTCTCCTTTGCCTTTCATTTTTCTTCTATTCACAGCTATTTGTAATACCTCCCCAGACAACCATTTTGCCTTTTTGCATTGCTTTCCCTTGGAGATGGTTTTGATCGTTGCCTCCTGTACAATGTCATGAACCTCCATCCATAGTTCTTCAGGCACTCTGTCTATCAGATCTAATCCCTTGAATCTGTTTCTCACTTCCAGTGTATAATCATAAGGGATTTGCTTTAGGTCATACCTAAACGGTCCAGTGATTTTCCCTACTTTCTTCAATTTAAGTCTGAATTTGGCAGTAAGGAGTTCACGATCTGAGCCACAGTCAGCTCCTGGTCTTGTTTTTGCTGACTGTATAGAGCTTCTACATCTTTGGCTGCAAAGAATATAATCAATCTGATTTTGGTATTGACCATCTATGTCCATAAGTAGAGTCTTCTCTTGTGTTGTTGGAAGAGGGTGTTTGATATGACCAGTGCGTTCTCTTGGGAAAACTCTATTAGCCTTTGCCCTGCTTCATCTTGTACTCCCAAGGCCAAGTTTGCCTGTTACTCCAGGTGTTTCTTGACTTCCTACTTTTGCATTCCAGTACCCTATAATGAAAAGGACATCTTTTTTGGGTGTTAGTTCTAAAAGGTCTTGTAGGTCTTCATAGAATGTTCAGCTTCTTCAGCATTACTAGTTGGGGCATAGACTTTGATTACTGTGATATTGAATGGTTTGCCTCGGAAATGAACGGAGATCATTCTGTCATTTTTGAGATTGCATCCAAGTACTGCATTTTGGGCTCTTTTGTTGACTATGATGGCTACTCCTTTCTTCTAAGGGATTTTCCCACAGTAGTAGACATAATGGTCATCTAAGTTAAATTCACCCATTCCAGTCCATTTTAGTTCGCTGATTCCTAAAATATCGATGTTCAGTCTTTCCATCTCCTGTTTGACCACTTCCAGTGTACCCTGATTCATGGACCTAACATCCCAGGTTCCTAAGCAATATTGCTCTTTATAACATTGGACTTTACTTCCATCACCAGTCACATCCAGAACTGGGTGTTGTGTTTGCTTTGGCTCTATCTCTTCATTCTTTCTGGAGTTATTTCTCCACTGATCTCCGGTAGCATATTGGGCACCTACTGACCTGGGGAGTTTATCTTTCAGTGTCCTATCTTTTTGCCTTTTCATACTGTTCATGGGGTTCTCAAGGCAAGAATACTGAAGTGCTTTGCCATTCCCTTCTCCACTAGGCCACGTTTGTCAGAACTCTCAGAAACATGACCCTTACCTAACTCAGTGAAACTCTGAGCCATGCCATGTAGGGCCACCCAACCTTGTGCTGCTGCTGCTGCTGCTAAGTCGCTTCAGTCGTGTCCGACTCTGTGCGACCCCACAGACAGAAGCCCACCAGGCTCCCCCGTCCCTGGGATTCTCCAGGCAAGAACACTGGAGTGGGTTGCCATTTCCTTCTCCAATGCATGAAAGTGAAAAGTGAAAGTGAAGTCGCTCAGTCATGTCCGACTCTTAGCGACCCCATGGACTGGAGCCTACCAGGCTCCTCCGTCCATGGGATTTTCCAGGCAAAAGTACTGGGGTGGGGTGCCATTGCCTTCCCCGAACCTTGTGCTAGAAGTGCTCTTATCCTGTGAGGAAACTGAGGTATTGAAAGATTAGATAACTGTCCAAGATCTCATTCAGTGAAGGAAGAGGTTTGAATATAGATACTCTGACCCACAGGCTATGTGCCTTATCACGACCCTAGGAAAATTTGACTATCTATTTTGAAGTTTACATGGAAAAGTAAAGGCAGTGTAAATATCATATAATTGTTCAGGCATTTATTTTTCTTTCTACTACTTGACAAGCTGTTTATTCCCTAAAGTATTTTTCATTTTATTTTAGTGACACGGATTCTCATGTATCCAGTTCTACCTCAGTTCGATTTTATCCACATGATGTGGTAGGTTTTCCTTTATTTTTATAAAATGATAGATTTTCATATTAAGTAGTTATATAAAGCAGAAAAATGATGAGGTTGCATAATATTGATTTTGTTGAAAGCTATGGAAAAATCACCTTTGCTGTTTCATAATGGATCTCTTCTCATAAGTCCTTTGTTAAGAAATAAATATAAAACACCATAAAGTTGGATTAGCTATATATGAATGCGTAATTATACTTCTGAGGGTTTGTAAAGGTCTTATTTACTCACCAGTGTCATAATCTAAGTGTGCCATTTTAAAACTTCACTTTGAATATTATGGTTTTGGTACATAGCTAACTGATTTGGTACTTACCTAACTGCTGGTTAACTATTAGTTATTTTTATATCTGTGTGTATATCTGTGTATGTGTGTTTGAGTGGAGAGCTTAGTGACATTGCTCTATTGAAAGAAAAACATACAAGATACAGTGGGTATATTTTAAAAAGATAACAAAGATGGCACTGCCTTTGTGTGATATATATAAAGATGTATATATTGAGATTAAAAAAATAAAGTAGATGAAATCCTTATAAGCAATATATAAAAGATATTTTGATAAATTTAGTGCCAAAAGGATTAATTATAATCTGTTTGCTCAAGTCCTTTGTGTTAAATTGGCATAGTAGTATTTTCCACCAGTATATGGTGTGAGAGCCTTGAGATAGCACAATTCTGGCTAGTGCTATGCTAGATGTAGTCAACTTTTGATTCTTTCAGAGGAAGGAGAAACTGGTGAACAGGTGAATGGATGAGTTGAACCTGAAAGAAATGTAATGTGGTAATACCCTGTATAGCCTCAGCTGAGCAGTCTGCCAAAACAGAAATAAATGTGTATGGGAGGGATTTGAAAACAGCAGTAACGATATTGAGAGAGTGTAGGAAGAATGGAGCGTTGAAGGCATTGAATCCAGTGCAGAGGAGCCTAGATTTAATGTAGTAGTGAGCTTCACAACGTAATGAGAGAGGAGAAGGGACAGGGAGGGGGACACCACTAATCATTGTCTGTAGGTCATGGAATGGATCCACCAGCAATACAGCCATAAAATGCCAAAATTTCAAATACTTCCTAATAAAATCTTTCCAAAAGCCTCATCAGTTGATTTGCTTTGTTGTAGTTTTCTTCCTTTGTCACCTTCTGTAGTTTCTAATGATCATAAAGTATCCACAACAGTGGACTAGTATAGAGAATTAAGGTGGTTTTGATAATCCGAAAGCTGATTGGGTAGCCCTTGAATCATGATTTGATTAAATATATTTTAAGCCTTTCAGTGCTGATTTTATTTTAGCTTTCTCTTCCACAGATCCGACTGAACAGACTATTGACCATCGACACAGATTTATTGGAACAACAAGACATTGACCTAAGCCCTGATTTGGGAGCTACTTACGGTCCAACAGAAGAAGCTGCTCACAAAATTAAACACTATTATCGCTTTTGGATCTTGCCTCAGTTGTGGATTGGCATTAACTTTGACAGACTCACACTTTTGGCCCTGTTTGATAGGTGAGAATGTAGATTTTACTTTTAAATTGAAATGTTTTAAATTACTCATTGAGTATTTGACTTGGTTTCCATGTTGGAAAGTGTTTTCTATTTTAGAAATCATTTTTATCATTAAGAATCATGCAACTGTATTTAAAAGCCAGAGAATATGAGGTGTTAATGGCCATAAGGTTATACATATTACATTGACTCTTATTATAAAAGGTTTAAGAAGAAGTTTCTTTCCTTACTTCTTGTCACTGTTTAATAGTAAACAGCAGTAGTTAGTTATGAACTTGGTGGCCAAATGCTGCTTCTAGTTGACGTGGAGTAAAAAAGACTGGACTTACTCTTCCACCTGAAACAATGAAAAACAGATAAAATGCATGAACCAGTGGTTTTCAAGACACGGGAGATAAGACAGAAAAAGACGGTGATTCCTGAGAGATGGGAAGCAAGTTATGTGAGCCCTGCAGTTGCCCAGCTTACTGAAGAGAGTTCCAGGTTGTGATCCTGAAGTAGAGTCCAGCAGACTTCCTGAGTTGAGGAGATAGAGCTAAGAGTCCAGGGAGACTATAGCAGCTTGAGTCTGTGGGACAGAACATCAGAGAGGATCACTGCTCAGAGAGAAACTCAGAGATGTGTAGTGGATCTCCTCACTATTTAGCAGAGTATTGGTAAGAGAATGTATGAGGAGACTAGATCAGGGGAGGGAATCATGTAAAAGAAATAATGTAAAATAAATAGAGGCACAGTGCCTGGCACACAGGGCTGGGAATGGTGCCTGGCCCTCACCTGCTAAACTGAAGAAACTCATAATAATTCATATTTTATGGTGCATTATGTAGCGTACTCAGGAAAGTCCTGCCTTAGAAGTGGGGAGTACTTAGCCCTAGTATAGACACTGTTCCAGACCCACCTAGCAAGTCGTAAAAGCAAGACTTGAAAGGATCCAACTGTTTCCAAGTAGCGTAGCAAAGCTCAAGAAGATTTATAGAAATTCAGAAATTCTCACCACATAAAAAGTTGAGGTTCACAAGGTCTGGCATCCAGAGAGTACCAAGTATACAAAGAAGTGACAAAACGTGATTTATAATGAGGGAAATAATGAGTCAGTCGAAACCAGCCTTTAGCCGTCACTGATATTAGAATTAGCAAAGACATTAAAAGTTATAACTACTTTGCATGTAAATAAAAGTTGAGTAGAGATATGGAAAATGCAAAGAAAAAAAAAGACCCAAATTAAACTTGTGGATGAAAACTAAAATGTCTGAGGTGAAAAATACAGTGAATGAGATTAATGGTAGATTAGACATTACAGAAGAAAATATTAATGAAGTTGAAAGCATGGCAGTAGAAACTGTTGAAAGTGAAACAAAAGAAAAAGAAGAATTCTCCTCCCTCCCTCCCCTCAACAAAAAGAACATACAGAATGAAAGTATGCTCCGGGAGAGAGAGAGAGAAAAAAATTCTGAGAAAGTTAATGGTGGAAAACTTTCCAAATTCGATGAAAACTATTGAAGAATCTCCTTGAACCTCAAGTACAGGAAACATGAAAAAAACTATAGCAAGGCACATAGTTGTTCAAAACCAATAACAAAATTTTTAAAACTTAAAGAGGAAAAAGATACAGTTTGTATAGGGGAAACAAGGATAGGGAAGACATCAGATTTATTGTTGGACAAAATCCAAATAAGATAATGGAGCAGCATTTTTAAAGTATTGAAGGGAGAAAAAGCTCAACGGAATTCTGTAGCCAGCAAAACTGCAAAAGCCAGGATGAAATAAAGATATTTTCAGACTAGAAAAAACTGGGAAGAATCTTTTCAGGCAGATCCACAGTACAATATAGTACCTGATTTCTTTCAGGCAGAAGGATAATAATACCAACTGGAAGTATGGAGCTACCCGAGGAAACAAAAGATGAATGCAAATATTAACTACATGAATAAATACATAAGATTTTTTCTTATTAATCTTTTTGAGACATAATTGGATGTTTAAAGAAAAATAATAATGATGTATATTGTGTGATTTATAACATAAGTAAAAGTAAATTTCATGATAATAATAGCATAACTTTATCAAGATAAACCATATTCTAGGCCATAGTATGTCCTTTACTCCAGGACAGGACATTTGAAAGTATCCTACTGTAAGTTTCTTATACTATATGTGAATTGATCTAAGTTTATTTGAGTTAGGCAATGGCACCCCACTCCAGTACTCTTGCCTAGAAAATCCCATGGATGGAGGAGTCTGGTATGCTGTTGTCCATGGGGTCGCTAAGATTCGGACACGACTGAGCAACTTCCTTTTCACTTTTCACTTTCATGCATTGGAGAAGGAAATGGCAACCCAGAGAATCCCAGGGGCGGGGGAGCCTGGTGGGCTTCTGTCTGTGGGGTCGCACAGAGTCGGACATGACTGAAGCGACTTGGCAGCAGCAGCAGCATTTGAGTTAGACTGTCATAAAATGTATATTTTAAACCCTAAAGCAACCACTAAAATACAAAGGAGTTATAAATGGTAAGTTAAAAAAATAAAGGAGATAAAATAGACTTTTAAAAATTATTCTCTTAATCTAAAATAAGGCAGAAAAAGAGATCAAAACCAGATTGACACAAGATAAATGACAAGGTGATAGTTGGCAAAAGTCAGAAATTGTCAAATTGGAGAAAATAGCAAGACTCAATTCTTTGCTGCCTATAAGAAATGCACTTTAAATATAAAGGTAGAAAAGATAGATCATCCTAACACTAATCAAATTAAAGTTGGAATAGCTGAATTAATATCAGACAAAGTAGATTTCAGAGAAAAGAAAATGTTCTTTTTACTCCAAGATAAAAGGAGGTGGTTGTATAATGATAGTTCACTTCAGTTCAGTTCAGTCGCTCATTCGTGTCCGACTCTTTGTGACCCCATGAATCGCAGCACGCCAGGCCTCCTTGTCCATCATCATCTCCTGGAGCTCATTCAAACTCATGTCCATTGAGTCAGTGATGCCATCCAGCCATCTCATCCTCTGTCATCCCCTTCTCCTCTTGCCCTCAATCCCTCAGCATCAGAGTCTTATCTAATGAGTCAACTCTTCACATGAGGTGGCCAAAGTACTGGAGTTTCAGCTTTAGCATCATTCCTTCCAAAGGACTGATCTCCTTCAGAATGGACTAGTTGGATCTCCTTGCAGTCCAAGGGACTCTCAAGAGTCTTCTCCAAAACCAAAACCTCAATTAAATTAATACACTCTAGTCAGGATGATCAGGACCACAAAAAATGTTACAAATTAGGATATGTGAGCTAGGATATCATGATAGGAATGTGAGCTAGGATATTATTATAGATTCTACAAGTAATAAACCGATAATAAAATATTATGAGCAGTTATATGTAAATAAGATAGCAAATTTCTTGAATAATAGAAATTATCAAATTTCACTCTTAAAGAAATATAATACTTAAGAAATACAATACCTATCAAATAAATGGGCATTATAGTTAAATACCTTCCCATAAAGAAAACTATTCAGGTCTAGAGAGTGTCAAAATAATAACCCAAATCAGTAAAGGATAGGCTTTTCAACAAGTGGTGCTGGCCCACTGGCCTTCTCTATGCAAAAAAAAAAAAAGGAATTAAGAACTTGTTTCTTTACCTTGCATCATATTGTAAAAATTAACTCAAAATGGATCATAAACCTCAGTGTAAAGTCTAAAATACAAAATTCAGAAAAAAAGCAAAACATAGGAGAAAAGATTTGTGACCTTGGGCGAAACTGCTCAGATGTGACATAAAAAACAGGACCAATGAAAAAACAGCTTGATAAATTGGATTCATCAAAATTGAAAGCTAAAAACAGGCTGAAAGGAGAACACGTGTTCAGAGACCAGTGATGTGGCAGAATGCAGTGTAGCAGGGCTGACACGAATCACTGGGCTCAGCAAATCTGGAATTCCACCTCTGCCACATAGGAACAAATGAAGAGATGCCACTGTTCGTTCATTGATTTTGAAAATACTGTTGAACTTGTTTTCATCTGAGAACTATCAAGTGAAATGGTACAGAGATGTTTGTGAATTTTATTTTTTAGGTCAATAGATCATTATAAATAGGGTGTTGACTTAATAAAAACAAATGAAACCATTTTTATGATTATAAATGCAATGTTTTATGAAATACATAGAAAGACTTTAAGGCAGAGGCCAGCCACAATCCTTCCACCCAGAGAGAGCCATTATATCAATATATGGTGTATTTTCTTAAGTAATAGAACTTATATCTTCCTACAGTTTTATGTCCTGCTCTTTTTGTATAGCGATGTACTGAGCATGTTTCCAGGTTAATAAATGCTCTTTAAAATCAAGACTTTTAGTATTCTTGCCTGGAAAATCCCATGGACAGAGGAGCCTGGTGGGCTGCAGTCCATGGAGCCGCTAAGAGTCAGGCATGACTGAGCGACTTCACTTTGACTTTTCACTTTCATGCATTGGAGGAGGAAATGGCAACCCACTCCAGTGTTCTTGCCTGGAGAATCCCAGGGACGGTGGAGCCTAGTGGGCTGCCGTCTATGGGGTTGCACAGAGTTGGACACGACTGAAGCGACTTAGCAGCAGCAGCAGCACATATTTTACATTTTGTAAGTAGCATTTCCCTGAGAAGTAATGAGACAAATAGTTATTTTTTTGGCATTATCTACAGAAATCATTTTAATTGCCATATGTAGTATCTTGGAGATCATATTTCTTCTTGTACAGGGTCAGTTTAGTAAAATACAGAACTGTCTCAGAAACTTTGATAGAGGCAATATGGATGGTCTTTATCACTGCCTTCATTCTCACCATATGTAAGAGCCTATATTTAAGTAAGTTTAATAGATTTTCAGATTATTTCAGGTAGTTCAGACATGGGAAATGAAACCAGTTAGTATTAAAACTTGATTACAAACCTTGTCATATAAATAACTTTAATTTTCTAGAAATTCCTTTGAATTTTTTCAAACTTATTTCTTTGTATATTTCCTTTATTTGCCATTCAAGTTGGTTAGTTATTTGGCAACAAATTTCAGAGAAAAGCAGATGTTAAGAAGAGTAAAGTTATAACATAGAAATTAAAACTATATTGTGTTATAATTAGAACTTCACAGTACTCTGTAGCATGCTTTATTTGCATATAAGAATGTGTGCTACTGTTGGTGGGAATGCAAACTGATACAGCCACTATGGGGAAGAGTGTGCAGATTCCTTAAAAAACTAGGAATAAAACTACTGTATGACCCAGCAGTCCCACTACTGGGCATATACTCTGAGAAAACCATAATTGAAAAAGACACATGTACCCCAGTGTTCATCACAGCACTATTTGCAATAGCTAGGACATGAAAGCAACCTTTTCATACTCTTCTTTTTGCCTTTTCATACTATTCATGGGGTTCTCGAGGCAAGAATACTGAAGTGGTTTGCCATTCCCTTCTCCCAAGTAGGGAAAACGGCTAGACCATTCAGGTATGACCTAAATCAAATCCCTTATGATTACATAGTGGAAGTGACAAATAGATTCAAGGGATTAGATCTGACATAGTGCCTGAAGAACTATGGACGGAGGATCGTGACATTGTACAGGAGGCAGGGATCAAAACCATTCCCAAGGGAAAGCAATGCAAAAAGGCAAAATGGTTGTCTGAGGAGGTCTTACCAATAGCTGTGAATAGAAGAGAAGGAAAAGGGAAAGGAGAAAAGGAAAGATATACCCATCTGAATGCAGAGTTCCAAAGAATAGCAAGGAGAGATAAGAAAGCCTTTCTCAGTGATCAGTGCAAAGAAATAGAGGAAAACAATAGAATGGGAAAGTCTAGAGATCTCATCAAGAAAATTAGAGATACCAAAGGAACATTTCATGCAAAGATGGGTACAATAAAAGACAGAAATGGTATGGCCCTAACAGAAGCAGATATTAAGAAGAGGTGGCAAGAATACACAGAACTGTACAAAAAAGATGTTCATGACCAAGATAATCACAATGGTATGATCACTCACCTAGAGCCAGACATCCTGGAATGTGAAGTCAAGTGTCCCTTAGGAAGCATCACTATGAACAAAGCTAGTGGAGGTGATGGAATTCCAGTTGAACTATCTCAAATCCTAAAAGATGATGCTGTGACTGTGCTGCACTCAATATGCCAGCAAATTTGGAAAACTTGGCAGTGGCCACAGGACTGGAAAAAGGTCAGTTTTCATTCCAATCCCAAAGAAAGGCAATGCCAAAGAATGCTCAAACTACCGCACAATTGAACTCATCTCACACGCTAGCAAAGTAATGCACAAAATTCTCCAAGCCAGGCTTCAACAGTATGTGAACCATGAACTTCCAGATGTTCAAACTGGATTTAGAAAAGACAGAGAAACCAGAGATCAAATTGCCAACATCTGCTGGATCATAGAAAAAGAAGAGAGTTCCAGAAAAATATCTATTTCTGCTTTAATGACTATTCCAATGCCTTTGACTATGTGGATTACAACAAACTGGAAAATTCTGAAAGAGATGGGAATACCAGAACACCTGACCTGCCTCCTGAGAAATCTGTATGCGGGTCAGGAGACAACAGTTAGAACTGAACATGGAACAACAGACTGGTTCCAAATTGGGAAAGGAGTATGTCAAGGCTGTATATTGTCACCCTGCTTATTTAACTTATATGCAGAATACAACATGAGTAACGCTGGCTGGAAGAAGCACAAGCTGGGATCAAGATTGTGGGAGAAATATCAATAACCTCAAATACACAGATGACACCATGCTTATGGCAGAAAGTGAAGAACTAAAGAGCTTTTTGATGAAAGTGAAAGAGGAGAGTGAAAAAGTTGGCTTAAAGCTCAACATTCAGAAAACTAAAATCATGGCATCTCGTCCCATCACTTCATGGGAAACAGTGGAAACAGTGACAGATTTAATTTTGGGGGGCTCCAGAATCACCGCAGATGGTGACTGCAGCCATGAAATTAAAAAATGCTTGCTCCTTGGAACAAAAGTTATGACCAACCTAGAGAGCATAATAAAAAGCAGACTTTACTTTGCCAACAAAGGTCTGTCTAGTTCAAAGCTGTGATTTTTCCACTAGTTATGTATCGATGTGAGAGTTGGACTATAAAGAAAGCTGAGCGCCGAAGAATTGATGCTTTTGAACTGTGGTGTTGGAGAAAACCCTTGAGAGTCCCTTGGACTGCAAGGAGATCCAACCAGTCCATCCTAAAGTAGAATAGTCCTGAATATTCATTAGAAGGACTGATGCTGAAGTTGAAACTCCAATACTTTGGCCACCTGATGGGAAGAGCTGACTCATTTGAAAAGACCCTGATTCTGGGAAAGATTGAAGGCAGGAGGAGAAGGGGATGACAGGATGAAATGGCTGGATCACATCACCAGCTCAATGAACATGAGTCTCGAGACATGAGTCTCGAGTTGGTGATAGTCAGGGAGGCCTGGCATGCTGCAATCATGGTGTCACAAAGAGTCAGACACCACTGAACAATTGAACTGAACTGAAAGCAGCCTAGATGTCCATCGACAGATGAATGGATGAAGAAGTTGTGGTACATATAGACAATGGAATATTAGCCATAAGAAGAAACACGTTTGACTCAGTTCTAATGAGGTGGCTAAACGTAGAGCCTTTTATCCAGTATGAAGTAAGTCAGAAAAAGACAAATGTCATAAACTAGCGCGTACTTATGAAATCTAGAGAGATGGTGCTGATGAAGCTATCTGCAGAGCAGCAATGAAGACACAGAGAGAGCGGACTTGTGGACCCTCTTGTGGAGAGGGTGGGGCACGTTGAGAGAATAGCACTGAAACGTGCACATGGCCATATGCGCAGTAGAGGACCAGTGGAGATTCACTGTGTGACGCAGGGAGCTCAAATCCGGTGCCCTGTGACAACCCAGAGGGATGAGATGGGGTGGGAGGGAGCCTCAAGAGGGAGAGGACGTGTGGCTGATTCACATTGATATGTGACAGAAACTAATATAACATTATAAAGCAGTTATCCTCCAATTAAAAATAATTTAAAAATTTTTAAAGAATGTGTGCTAGCTTTCTGTCTCAACCGGGCATACTTTTTCGGTTGAGCCAAAGCCTTGTTCAAACCTAGGACAAAGGAAAAAAAAAACACATCATACCAAGTATAATATGAACTTTGTATGGATGTCTTCCCCCTTTTCACTCTGATTCATTTCTTATATTGATCATGTACTTACTGATAATTTTTTTCTGTCTACAGAAATCGTGAGATCCTGGAAAATGTGTTAGCTGTCATCTTGGCTATTCTTGTGGCTTTCTTGGGATCCATTCTTCTTATACAAGGCTTCTTCAGAGATATCTGGGTGTTCCAGTTCTGCCTGGTGATAGCCAGCTGTCAGTACTCACTGCTTAAGGTACCAGCATCTCTCTTCTTTTCAGGCTTTGGCATAGTAGCTGTGTTAAAAAGCAGAAGATTTTGTATCATTCATTAAATTACATTAAGAATACAACTTTTAGATTTAATTTCCTTGGATGTTTACATTAGATTGGGTAAGGAACAAAAGGGACATATAAACTTAAAAAAAAAATGATATGTGAATTAAACTTCCCAAACTTTTTTTTGTATTAAATATTTGGGCACTTATTAAAAGAAAGAGGTGTGTTTTTTGGGGGGAGGGGGCATTACCGCATGGGGTCACAGAGTCGGACACGACTGAGTGACTGAACTGAACTGAACATGGTTTGTGGAATCTTAGTTCCCTGACTAGGAATTTAACCCAGACCCCAGCAGTGAAATCACCAAGTCCTAACCACTGAACTGCCAGGGAATTTCCAAGAATTTGAGTTCTTGAAATTCATTTCTTTTTAATTTATCAACATTAACCCTCCTAATCTCATATTTTAACTCTTCTATTATGTAGGTGAAATTTATTAAAATTCATCATTGGTAGATAGAATAATGTCATAACTAGCATATTTATTATTCTTTGAGGACACCAAGAGCACATGATTGACATCCCTTTGCTTTTGTTCAAATAGTGGCTCTGAAATACCAATTTTAAGCTTTCCATAAATGGGAGAATTAAATACCAACATTTTTACCCTCCCTGCAGCCTCACTGTGCACAGGTAACACGAACTGTTTTCTTCCCTTTCTTAGCCAGTTCTGTTTATTTGCCTGGTACATACTAACATGCAGAACCCTATCCTATCCCAAGAACTATTTGTCTAGTTCTGTTTACACCATCAGCTATCCTGCCGGGGTCCAGCCCTGGCTGATCCAGGGTCTTTGGAGGGGAGACGGTGTTGGCGACTCATTTACATATCAATTAGAGACATTAATTTTAATTAAAAGGATAGCTCAGTAGGAATATTCAGAGGAGAAAGGAGGCTGAGTAGCTTGGTTTACGCGGGAGACCAATAAAACTTCAAGACAAGAAGTTTGGACCACTTGCGTAGGCCACAGGCGTCCTTCCGTTCACCCGATGGAGAGGAGACACTGAGGCCTCCCCGGTCGGATCTTAGAAGCCCAGGCATGATTAGCAAGCTTGGTGGGTTCCGCGCTCCAGATGGAAACTTCAGCTGGAAATGGAAATTGAGAGGAAGGATGACATGGGGAGACCAAGCTTTGGTGAGCAAGGCCCGTAGCTTTATTTTCAACAGGGGCTTTTATACCCTAAGTTACACATAGAGGATAATAGGGGATGCAAAGTCAGCAGTCTTTGATCCTTATCAAAAACCAGGGTTTCTTTCCTGCACATTTATCGTGTTCAAATGGTTCAGGTGATTTACATCATCTTCTGGCCAGAAGGCCTATTAACATTTTATGACTCTTGACAAAGGTTTGCCAATCCATAAGACTTATTTTCTCTAAGAGTAATTATTTTAAGGTTTGGCGCCATCTTCGTCTGCAGGTGTCAGATAAACTTGCATTCCTATAGGGCAGAGGCACAGTGGGTTTACAACAAAGGAAAGAATTTATTACCTTAAGGGTCTAAAGTTGCTAGCACCAAGGCCACTACTTAATTTTTCTACAAACCAACTATATTAATTAATACACATTCAAGGCCACAAAACAGGGGATGTGGAAACTTGGCAACAAGCATTGGCTCATTAATGAAATTTTTTACTAGTTTTATTCTGACAGTTTCTAACTCTCTGAGAGACTCTAAGCTATTTGAATATCTTAAGCTTCCCTTGCCTCTCACGGCTGAGACTGTAAACAATCATATACATAGCTATAGGAGTCCAGGTAAACTTGTCAGGCCAGTTAGAGAGCTATCTGAGGGGTTTGGATTTAAACACTCCTAATGCCCAGGAACTTTATTAATTGGAGCTGTAAGTTAATTCTTTATTAGATAGAGCAAGATGGTGGTGGGGGACAGCCCCCAGTAAAGTCAGAGGTGAGAGCACAAAGCAATAAAGTAGGCAGACTGGTTTTTTGGGGTAGATGCTCGAGAAGTTCCAGGGGGACTCCTGAGGCTCGATCTCACATTTGCGTATGCCAAGCATCCTTCCTCAAGACCTTTGTCACGAGTGGAGCACTGATCCAAGCCGGCTCCCCGCACTATCCTTGCTTTCTTCTCTCTCCATTTATAGACCTCTAGAGTAAGCCACCCGGGGAAGGCAATGGCACCCCACCTCAGTACTTTTGCCTGGAGAATCCCATGGATGGAGAATCTCAGTCCATGGGGTCGCTGAGAGTTGGACACGACTGAGCGACTTCACTTTCACTTTTCACTTTCATACATTGGAGAAGGAAATGGCAACCCACTCCAGTGTTCTTGCCTGGAGAATCCCAGGGACAGGGGAGCCTGGTGAGCTTCCATCTATGGGGTTGCACAGAGTCGGACATGACTGAAGTGACTTAGCAGCAGCAGCAGCAGAGTAAGCCACCTGTGTCAGCTCCTCTATTTCTTCAAGAGCCATCCATACTTTTTTCCTCATTGCAGTACTGAAATTAGTCTTTGTGCGCTAACAATCTCTACTTGCCAAATCTGTGGTCTTAGCCTTCGTTCTCTGTGAGTGCTGCTCCGTTTTTATGTTTTCCTCATTGTTGGTCAATGATCTTATACTGGCCTCAAGATTATCCTACTTTTCAAGTAACTTTATGTTTCCTTGTTGATGCCTCTTTGTTCTTTTGACCACTTCTTAATTTACGAGAATTTGCTAGGGCTTTATTTGGCCCTCTTTTCAGTTTGCACTTCCTTGCCAATGAAGCCATCCTCTTTTATTGCCACTCTTGTATACTTCTATATAAATCATGTCCAGAATTTTTATTTCACAGTCTTCACCTTTCTTGTAAGCGTTAGTCGTATATATCTAAGAGGAAGCTGGGCATATTCTGAAAAGGGCACATGGTCGTCTTCTGATCTTTTCCCCTCCCAGTTCTTTTGCTTTTGATTGTAGTCAGTATGTGTATGTACTCAGTTGTGTCCGACTCTTTGCGACCCCATAAACTGCAGCACGCCAGGCCTCCCTGTCCATCACCAACTCCCGGAGGTCACTCAGACTCACATCCATCTAGTCAGTGATGCCATCCAACCATCTCATCCTCTGTCGTCCCCTTCTCCTCCTGCTCCCAGTCCCTCCCAGCATCAGAGTCTTCTCCAATGACTCAACTCTTCGCATGAGGTGGCCAAAATACTGGAGTTTCAGCTTTAGCATCATTCCTTCCAAAGAAATCCCAAGGCTGATCTCCTTCAGAATGGACCGGTTGGATCTCCTTGCAGTCCAAGGGACTCTCAAGAGTCTTCTCCAACACCACAGTTCAAAAGCATCAATTCTTCGGCGCTCAGCCTTCTTCACAGTCCAGCTCTCACATCCATACATGACCACAGGAAAGATCATAGCCTTGACTAGGTGAACCTTTGTTGGCAAAGTGATGTCTCTGCTTTTGAATATGCTATCTAGGTTGATCATAACTTTCCTTCCAAGGAGTAAGCGTCTTTTAATTTCATGGCTGCAGTCACCATCTGCAGTGATTTTGGAGCCCAGAAAAATCAAGTCTGACACTGTTTCCACTGTTTCTCCATCTATTTCCCATGTAATGATGGGACCAGATGCCATGATCTTCGTTTTCTGAATGTTGAGCTTTAAGCCAACCTTTTCACTCTCCACTTTCACTTTCATCAAGAGGCTTTTGAGTTCCTCTTCACTTTCTGCCATAAGGGTGGTATCATCTGCATATCTGAGGTTATCGATATTTCTCCCGGCAATCTTGATTCCAGCTTGTGTTTCTTCCAGTCCAACATTTCTCATGATGTACTCTGCATATAAGTTAAATAAACATGGTGACAATATACAGCCTTGACATACTCCTTTTCCTATTTGGAACCAGTCTGTTGCTCCATGTTCAGTTCTAACTGTTGCTTCCTGACCTGCATACAGATTTCTCAAGAGGCAGATCAGGTGGTCTGGTATTCCCATCTCTCTCAGAATTTTCCACAGTTTATTGTGATCTACATAGTCAAAGGCTTTGGCATAGTCAATAAAGCAGAAATAGATGTTTTTCTGGAACTCTCTTGCTTTTTCCATGATCCAGCGGATGTTGGCAATTTGATCTCTGGTTCCTCTGCCTTTTCTAAATCCAGCTTGAACATCAGGAAGTTCACAGTTCACATATTGCTAAAGCCTGGCTTGGAGAATTTTGAGCATTACTTTACTAGCGTGTGAGATGAGTGCAATTGTGCGGTAGTTTGAGCATTCTTTGGCATTGCCTTTCTTTGGGATTGGTATGAACACTGAAGAAATTCTACAAAACAACTTCTGAATGCCGGCCCAGGACATCAGGCACTTAGAAAGACAATTCATTGTCTTCAAAAGGAGATTAGGAGCCCTGTGGTAACTCCTTTTGCGGAGAAGCGGCGTGGACACCAGCATTTGCTATTAGCATGCGGGGGCTGGGCTAGGAGGAGCGGCATGGCCTGCATCGCTTTGAGAAAGAATTTGGCCTGGCTCTCCTGAGCGCTATCTGAGCGAAATAACCAGACTTTCGGGTTATCTACTACATCAAAAGCCAGCCCTAACTTAAGATACCACCAGGACTACTTACGGCACAAAGGACTGCACAGAGATGGCCGGCTGCAGGCCGTCCCACTCCGGTGACAGGCAGCCAGAGCTAGAGGCGGATAATCACAGTCCTAGAGAGACACTATCTACAGAACTGTAAGCAGGTTTCTGTGCTGACTCAAGCTTCTTGGGGCTCTGGATGGTGAACATCTGCCTGAGAAAGTATGTTGGTTGTATACCCAGAAAACTGAGCGGCGGGGAGGCGATAAGTCGCAGCAGCTGCGCTCGCTGAACACTTCATCACCTGCGCTACTTGGACCTGGGAAGGGCATAAAACACAGACTCAACCGAGTCTGTGCTTCTGAGGATTATCTGAGTGCCTGAACCTGGCTGGCTTAGATTTGGGTGTTCATCTCCGCCCTCTCTGTAACAGGGCAGAGATCAGATATTGAAAAGACCAGTAAACCGCCTCAATAAAGAGAATTCAACAAACTACCAAAATAAAGTAGATCAGATCAGTCACTCAGTCGTGTCCAACTCTTGTGGCCCTATGAACTGCAGCACGACAGGCCTCCCTGTCCATCACCAACTCCCGGAGGTCACTCAGACTCACATTCATCGAGTCAGTGATGCCATCCAGCCACCTCATCCTCTGTCGTCCCCTTCTCCTGCCCCCAATCCCTCCCAGCATCAGAGTCTTCTCTAATGACTCAACTCTTCGCATGAGGTGGCCAAAATACTGGAGTTTCAGCTTTAGCATCATTCCTTCCAAGGAAATCCCAGGGCTGATCTCCTTCAGAATGGACTGGTTGGATCTCCTTGCAGTCCAAGGGACTCTCAAGAGTCTTCTTCAACACCACAGTTCAAAAGCATCAATTCTTTGGCACTCAGCCTTCTTCACAGTCCAGCTCTCACATCCATACATGACCACAGGAAAGACCATAGCCTTGACTAGGTGAACCTTTGTTGGCAAAGTGATGTCTCTGCTTTTGAATATGCTATCTAGGTTGGTCATAACTTTCCTTCCAAGGAGTAAGCGTCTTTTAATTTCATGGCTGCAGTCACCATCTGCAGTGATTTTGGAGCCCAGAAAAATCAAATCTGACACTGTTTCCACTGTTTCTCCATCTATTTCCCATGTAGTGATGGGACCAGATGCCATGATCTTCGTTTTCTGAATGTTGAGCTTTAAGCCAACCTTTTCACTCTCCACTTTCACTTTCATCAAGAGGCTTTTGAGTTCCTCTTCACTTTCTGCCATCAGGGTGTTGTCATCTGCATATCTGAGGTTATCGATATTTCTCCCAGCAATCTTGATTCCAGCTTGTGTTTCTTCCAGTCCAGCATTTCTCATGATGTACTCTGCATATAAGTTAAATAAACATGGTGACAATATACAGCCTTGACATACTCCTTTTCCTATTTGGAACCAGTCTGTTGTTCCATGTCCAGTTGCTTCCTGACCTGCATACAGATTTCTCAAGAGGCAGATCAGGTGGTCTGGTATTCCCATCTCTTTCAGAATTTTCCACAGTTTATTGTGATCTACACAGTCAAAGGCTTTGGCATAGTCAATAAAGCAGAAATAGATGTTTTTCTGGAACTCTCTTGCTTTTTCGATGATCCAGCGGATGTTGGCAGTTTGATCTCTGGTTCCTCTGCCTTTTCTAAAACCAGCTTGAACATCACAAAGTTCACAGTTCACATATTGCTGAAGCCTGGCTTGGAGAATTTTGAGCATTACTTTACTAGCGTGTGAGATGAGTGCAATTGTGCGGTAGTTTGAGCATTCTTTGGCATTGCCTTTCTTTGGGATTGGGATGAAAACTGACCTTTTCCAGTCTTGTGGCCACTGCTGAGTTTTCCAAATTTGCTGGCATATTGAGTGCAGCACTTTCACAGCATCATCTTTCAGAATTTGGAATAGCTCCACTGGAATTCCATCACCTCCACTAGCTTTGTTCGTAGTGATGCTTTCTAAGTCCGACTTGACTTCACATTCCAGGATGTCTGGCTCTAGGTCAGTGATCACACCATCATGATTATCTGGGTCGTGAAGCTCTTTTTTGTACAGTTCTTCTGTGTATTCTTGCCACCTCTTCTTAATATCTTCTGCTTCTGTTAGGTCCATACCCTTTCTGTCCTTTATCGAGCCCCTTTATCGAGCCCATCTTTGCATGAAATGTTCCTTTGGTATCTCTGATTTTCTTGAAGAGATCCCTAGTCTTTCCCATTCTGTTGTTTTCCTCTATGTCTTTGCATTGATCGCTGTAGAAGGCTTTCTTATCTCTTCTTGCTGTTCTTTGAAACTCTGCATTCAGATGTTTATATTTTTCCTTTTCTCCTTTGCTTTTCGCTTCTCTTCTTTTCACGGCTATTTGTAAGGCCTCCCCCAGACAGCCATTTTGCTTTTTTGCATTTCTTTTCCATGGGGATGGTCTTGATCCCTGTCTCCTGTACAATGTCACGAACCTCATTCCATAGTTCATCAGGCACTCTATCTATCAGATCTGGGCCCTTAAATCTATTTCTCACTTCCCTTGTATAATCATAAGGGATTTGATTTAGGTCATACCTGAATGGTCTCGTGGTTTTCCCTACTTTATTCAATTTCAGTCTGAATTTGGCAATAAGGAGTTCATGGTCTGAGCCACAGTCAGCTCCTGGTCTTGTTTTTGCTGATTGTATAGAGCTTCTCCAATCCCTGCAGATGGTGACTGCAGCCATGAAATTAAAAGACGCTTACTCCTTGGAAGGAAAGTTATGACCAACCTAGATAGCATGTTGAAAAGCAGAGACATCACTTTGCCAACAAAGGTTCGCCTAGTCAAGGCTTTGGTCTTTCCTGTGGTCATGTATGGATGTGAGAGCTGGACTGTGAAGAAGGCTGAGCGCCGAAGAATTGATGCTTTTGAACTGTGGTGTTGGAGAAGACTCTTGAGAGTCCCTTGGACTGCAAGGAGATCCAACCAGTCCATTCTGAAGGAGGTCAACCCTGGGATTTCTTTGGAAGGAATGATGCTAAAGCTGAAACTCCAGTATTTTGGCCACCTCATGCGAAGAGTTGACTCATTGGAGAAGACTCTGAAGCTGGGAGGGATTGGGGGCAAGAGGAGAAGGGGACGACCGAGGATGAGATGGCTGGATGGCATCACTGACTCGATGAATGTGAGTCTGAGTGACCTCCGGGAGTTGGTGATGGACAGGGAGGCCTGGCGTGCTGCGGTTCATGGGGTAGCAAAGAGTCAGACACGACTGAGCGACTGATCTGATCTGATCTCCATCTTTGGCTGCAAAGAATATAATTGATCTGATTTCGGTGTTGTCCATCTGAGATGTAGTAAGGACACTCTAAACTTCTCAATTTTAACAAGATGAAGAGACAAAAGAATACCCAGCAGCTAAAGGAACAGGATAGATGCCCACCAAACCAAACCAAAGAGGAAGAGATAGGGAATCTACCTGATAAAGAATTCCAAATAATGATAGTGAAATTAATCCAAGATCTTGAAATCAAAATGGAATCACAGTTAAAGAGTCTGGAGACAAGGATTGAGAAGATGCAAGAAAGGTTTAACAAGGACCTAGAAGAAATAAAAAAGAGTCAACACATAATGAATAATGCAATAAATGAGATCCAAAACACCCTGGAGGCAACAAATAGTAGAATAACAGAGGCAGAAGATAGGATTCGTGAATTAGACGATAGAATCCTAGAAATAAATCAATCAGAGGAGAAAAAAGAAAAACGAATCAGAAGAAATGAGGACAATCTCAGAGACCTCCAGGATAACATTAAACGCTACAACATTCGAATCATAGGAGTTGCAGAAGAAGAAGATAAAAAGAAAGACCATGAGGAAATACTTGAGGAGATAATAGTTGAAAATTTCCCTAAAATGGAGAAGGAAATAACCACTCAAGTTCAAGAAATCCAGAGAGTCCCTAACAGGATAAACCCAAGCGAAACACCCAAGGCACATATTAATCAAATTAACAGAGAATAAATATAAAGAACAAATATTAAAAGCAGCAAGGGAAAAACATCAAATAACTCACAAGGGAATTCCCATAAGGATAACAGCGATCTTTCAATAGAAACTCTCCAAGCCAGGAGGGAATGGCAAAACATAATTAAAGTGATGAAAGAGAAGAACTTTCAGCCTAGATTATTGTATCCAGCAAGGATCTCGTTCAAATATGAAGGAGAAATCAAAAGCTTCACAAATAAGCAAAAGTTGAGAGAATTTAGCACCACTAAACCATTTCTCCAACAAAAACTAAAGGACATTCTCTAGATAGGAATCACTAAAAGGGTGTATAAATTCGAACCCAAAACAATAAAGTAAATCCTATTTATCAGTAATTGCTTTAAACATTAATGGGCTGAATGTCCTAATCAACAGACAAAGACTGGCCGAATAGATACAAAACAAGACCCCTACATACTTTGTCTACAAGAGACAACCAAAAGACTAAAAGGGGTCAAATGGATACAAAAACTAGACCCCTATATATGTTGTCTACCAGAGAACGACCTTAAAATAGGGGATATATCCTGAAAATGGCAACCCACTCCAGTATTCTTGCCTGGAGAATCCCAGGGATGGGGGAGCCTGGTGAGCCTCCGTCTATGGGGTCGCACAGAGTCGGACACTTCTGAAGCGACTTAGCAGCAGCAGCAGCATACTGACTGAAAATGAAGGGCTGGAAAAAGATTTTCTATGCAAATATGGACCAAAAGAAAACAGGAGTAGCAATACTCATATCAGATAAAATTGACTTTAAAGATCCTGAAAAGCAGACAATCAAGGTTATACATAACGACTTAAAGGAACAATCCAAAAAGAAGTTATAACAATTATAAATATATATGCACCCAACAATGGAGCATTGATATATCTAAGACAAACATTAATTAGTATGATAGAAGAAATATGCAACAATACAATAATAGTGGGAGTCTTTAATACCCCACTCATACAATCTGGCTGTAATAGACAAAATAAAGAGGAAAACATATTCACTTATGAGCCTCAAAAAGTTCAGTTCACTCAGGAGAGTTAAAAAATTAAAAAGACTTATTTGTTCACTCTGTAAATGTTTATTGCCTATTTTATGGGTCTGGTACCACTTTGGGTAGTAGGGAGGAAGAAGTGACAAATGTGATCCTGTCCTAAATAATATATTGTCGTAAAGATAGACCTACCAATACAAAATACCAAGATGTACCTAAGATGAGGACACCCAAACTGGACTTTTAGTTTCCTGAACTTTTCATTTCCAGATCAAACCTCCTAATATAGGATGAATTCAACATGATTTTTTTTTAGTTGTTCTTCGTGATTAAAAACAGAAAGTCATTAGTTAAGAAATTACATATACTCCTCCCCACCATCACTCCCCCTCTTCCTTCCCATTTCCCTCTCACCCTCATTGATCCTTTCCTTTGTCCATTTTCCCCTGCAAAAATAAATAAATAAATAAATGTATATATACTTAATACAACTGCCACTGAATTATTTAGTTAGCTTGAGTTTGGGGCGTAACTGGAATCCTTTTTATAAGCTCACTCATAGTTTGTGCATTTCCTGAATGGAGTGATGTTGCCATGAGAAAGCATTCTGCCTTAATTGTACTTAGGTGTTCTAATGCGCCAAGCAGTAAGATGGATCTATCAGCTGTTATGCTGATTAGATCCATTTTATGCTATCTCATATGCTAGATCATCTTATGCTATTCCAGAAACATAATAAGGTTAAGCATTAGGAAAGATTTGAGTGGAGCTGATGTTTCATCTTCTGTTGATGCTTCAGCAGAATTAATGACCTACAGGTCTTGACTTAGCTATGGAATATTCACTTAAAATTATTTCAGGTATTTTGGAAGTTAATGTCAAATTCCCAGGTCTTCAGTAATATAATCTATATTTCTGTTTCTTTTTTAGAGTGTTCAACCAGATTCTTCTTCTCCTAGACATGTAAGTCACTCTGATACACCTACAACTTGTGATTCCTTGACATTCCTCAAAAACCATTTTTTTGGTCATATGTCAGATTGAATTAAGATTTGTGGTAGTATTTTCTCATTGGCAGAAGAAACTCTGTGATTATGCATTTGTTCTTTGTAGTCTCCTTTAATCTAGAGCAGTTCCTCAGTATTTGACACAATATGGACGTCTTGAATGGATACAGGCTAGTTATTTTATACACGACCTTCAATTTGACTTTGTCTGATATTTCTTATTAGATACAGGCTGCTTTTTTGGTAGAAATATTACAAAAGCAGTGTGTTCTCAGTGTATCATATAAGGAAGCACATAATAACTGATTTATGCTTTTACTGGTGATAACTGATCTTTTGACTAAGGGTACTGTCTGCTGTGTTTTTCAAACTCTGCAGAGTTTAACATTCTGGGCTGGATAATTGTTGAAAGTTGAGGGTGGTGAAGCTCAGTCCTATGCATTGTAGGATGTTTAGCATTATCTCTGACTTCTCCACTAGATGCCAACAGCATACTCACCCCAGTTGTGACAACCACAGTGTCTGCAGACTTTACCAGACATCCCCTGGAGGGTGAAATCTCCCCCCACCCCCTGCCTGCCCCCACCCCTTGAGAACCAGTACTCTAATCTTAGCATTTTTCTCTTGTAGTCAGTAACTATATAGGAGATACTTGAGATTGTATATATATCCTGTTGCTCTGCACATCTCCATCTACTTGTTTTTAATATCTGTTAATATTTCTTGGCTGAATCAGTTATCATTTCTTGGTGACCAAATAGTGAATTTTTTAGGTCCATGTCTCCTTCTATATTTATTAGTTGACTTCTTATCGTAAGTAAGAACTTTCCCTTTTCTTGTATTGGTGTGGTTTCACGGACTCTTACTTGATTAAATGGACCATAATGTTACTATCATTGCTTTTGATGTTCAAATTGTCCCTGATTTAACCATTGAGAACCCATCAGCTGCCTTCCTTGTCCTTTTCACATACCTTTATCATTTTAAAAGTGTTTTCTCCATTTGGAGCACAATAATTTGTTCCAGGCTCATCTTATACTTTCCCCGTCTTAGCCTGAAACCAACCTTTTCTCTGTGGATCCTTGGTTCCTTTTAGTGAGTATTGTTATTTATAAACTAAGATCAGTTTGCTAGTAATCTTTATTACTAGAATGTCATTGGTACTAGGTCCTCTCAGTGGATAAAACTAGAAAAATATATGTATACACATATACTCACACATTTATTCTTCATCTGTCTGCATTATTAAAAATAACAAGTTCATACTAATACTTAATTTCAATCTAATATTCTAAGGTTTATTTTGTTCTTCCTCTTTTCCATATTTGTAATTCCCTTCTGCCACAGTCAGAAACCTGACTTCATATGGAAACATTTTGAATCTTCAGAAGATAAGTCATCAAAGATCTCATTAGCTAGTTGTGACTTTTCAAATTAACTAAACTGACTTCTTTTTAATGTCATTTTCAGGGTCATAATCGTATCATTGCCTACAGTAGACCAGTTTATTTCTGTCTGTGCTGTGGTCTTATTTGGCTCTTGGATTATGGTAGCAGAAACCTAACGACAACCAAGTTCAAATTATATGGAATAACTTTCACCAATCCTCTGGTGCTTATATCAGCCAGGGATTTAGTTATAGGTGAGTCATCTTAAGGTATTGTAGGTCTTAACATTATTTGTATGCAAACCATTCGCTGATCAGTAGACTGATTATATAGGTAAAAATAGTTTTAGTGCACTTATTTTGCTATTTATTGCCATCCTCTCAGTAAGGAACGAAAAAACTACAGGGCATTAGGAATGAAAAAACTGATGATGAACAAATATAGCTGATGGAATGAGAGATTTCCCTTGGATCTTTATCTCAAGTTCCTATTGTATGAAACACTAAATTGTTCATAGTTGGAAAGATTCTTTAATACTCAGGCAGTTACGTAGAGAAAGAATTTAAAATGATAACTTTAAGAAATTTGCTTAGTAATCTATGTTAATCATTTAAAATGATAACTTTAAGAAATTTGCTTAGTAATCTATGTTTATCTCAGGTTCCTATTGTGTGAAACACTAAATTGTTCATAGTTGGAAAGATTCTTTAATACTCAGGCAGTTACGTAGAGAAAGAATTTAAAATGATAACTTTAAGAAATTTGCTTAGTAATCTATGTTAATCTATGATAACCCACACAGTTCACAGTTCACATTTATTTTATGGTCTTACGATGAACAAAGGGATGGATGTGACATGCTGTTTTTAACTTGCTTTTCTTTTCTTCTGTAGTGTTTACACTCTGTTTCCCAATAGTATTTTTCATTGGTCTCCTGCCTCAGGTGAATACATTTGTAATGTACCTTTGTGAACAATTGGATATTCATATCTTTGGTGGTAATGGTGAGTACTTCCTTATAAAAATTAAGTTTAAAGTATTATTTTTACAGATGATTAAACAATAAACTGATCATTAAGTTGCTTTTTCAGTTTTTATTTTAGAAGTGAAATTAGAAAAGGCACTATTTAATAATTAAAGATTGAACAGGAATTAGTTTGTAGATAGGAAAAAAATAGTCAAGTCTGCTACTTTAGTGAAAGATCTGTGAATAATGGAGTTGATTTGTAATAAGTGTTAAAATACTGTTACCTTAAAGTTAAAGTTACAGTGAGTTTCATGGAACTTATATAGACGTATGAAATATTTATAAAAGATCAAATAGTTTGAGCTCTGATATGTGGCATTATATTTACATTTTGAACTAGTATATACATTTGATATTCTATATATTTAGTTTCAGAGCTTTGTTTCATCGTTAGAATCAGTTCAGTTCAGTTGCTCAGTCATGTTCAACTCTTTGTGACCCCATGGACTGCAGTATGCCAGGTCTCCCTATCCATCACCAATTCCCAGAATTTACTCAAACTCATGTCCATTGAGTCGGTAATGCCATCCAACCATCTCATTCTGTTTTACCCTTCTCCTCCTGCCTTCAATCTTTCCCGGTATCTGGGTCTTTTCCAACAAGTCATTTTGTATCAGGTGGCCAAAGTATTGGAGTTTCAGCTTCAGCATCAGTCCTTCCAATGAATATTCAGGACTGATCTCCTTTAGAATGGACTGGTTGGATCTCCTTGCAGTCCAAGGGACTCTCAAGAGTCTTCTCCAACACCACAGTTCAGAAGCATCGATTCTTCAGTGCTCAGCTTTCTTTGTAGTCCAACTCTTACATCCATTCATGACTACTGGAAAAACCATAGCTTTGATTAGATGGACCTTTGTTGGCAAAGTAATATCTCTGGTTTTTAATATGCACTCTAGGTTGATCATAACTTTTGTTCGAAGGACCAAACATCTTTTAATTTCATGGCTGCTGTCACCATCTGCGGTGGTTTTGGAGCCCCCAAAATAAAGTCTGCCACTATTTCACTGTTGCCCCATCTATTTGCCATGAAGTGATGATACCAGATGCCATGATCTTAGTTTTCTGAATGTTGAATTTTAAGCCAACTTTTTCACTCTCCTCTTTCACTTTCATCAAAAGGCTCTTTAGTTCTTCTTCACTTTCTGCCATAAGGGTGGTGTCATCTGCATATCTGAGGTTATTGATATTTCTCCCAGCAATCTTGATTCCAGCTTGTGCTTCACCCAGTCCAGCATTTCTCATGATGTACTCTGCATATAAGTTAAATAAGCAAGGTAACAATATATAGCCTTGAAGTATTCCTTTTCCTATTTGGAACCAGTCTGTTGTTCCATGTCCAGTTCTAACTGTTGCTTCCTGACCTGCATACAGGTTTCTCAAGAGGCAGGTCACGTGGTCTGGTATTCCCATCTCTTTCAGAATTTTTCACAGTTTGTTGTGATCCACACAGTCAAAGGCTTTGGCATAGTTGGTAAAGCAAAAGTGGGATACCTAAACCAGAATGCTTTTACATTTTACTAAGATTTTTAGAAATATCTCTGCTTTTAGAGTAGAATATGTGGATGTGAATTGATACCATTAGAAATGTATTCCCTTGTTGTATGTACATTTTATTTTCAAAATAAGTAAGACCATAACAAAATTACTCTGGAATAATCTTCTGCAGAACTTGAAAATAACACTTTGGTCTGTGGTTAACTGAGGTTAAAATATACCTTTATTTAGTTTAACCATCCAACATTTTACTGAGAGATGAGTGTACAGCTAGAAAAAAAATATGAAAGGGAAAGAAATTACTGACCCTTATTCATCACATTTTGCTTTATGTATCTTCCAAGTACAGCATTGAAATTCTCTCTACTGATAAAGTGTTGATATTATGGTTTAAATTTTAAATAGAATCTAAGCTTTTTCTATGTTGCTGTGTATCTAGAGCATTTTTAATGTTTTGAAATTTTGAAGGTGCATGAATTAAGAACAGTTGGTGTTCAGCACAGCTTAATGGGTAGAAAGCAATTTGAGTATTTAGAGGGTTATTATAAGTGCTATATTAATCTATGGAGAAGGTTTAGTGTAGATAATTTATAGTAGTGAGCTTCATCATAATTTATAAACTTGTGCAAGGTATGAGCTTTTTAATATCGCCTAAAGAAAAATTTTTCTTGTAGTTTTTTTTTTAAGGTCACCGTATAAAATTACTGTTGAAGTCTGTTATCTTAGCCATCTTTTCTTCCTTATTATTAGTAATCCCACTGAATCTGTTTTTTTGTTGTTAGTAATTAGTCAGATCTATACTTTTTGTGAGAATTAATTATAGGAATATAAAGTTACTTCTGTGGGTAGCACAAGTTCTGTTTAAATAGACAGACTAACATCTTTTAGTGAAAATACATTTCTAGTTTCTTTTGAGGCTCTTTGAACTTTATTTTCCCAAACTTTTATAAATAATAAGGTACATTCTTGAAGCACAATATAGGTATAATTTTTTCTACTGTAGATAAATATAATAGTAAAATAAAGATTTTTATTACTTTATTACTTCCAAGGTGAATATATTTTACCTTGTATCACAAATTGTCTGTAATAAACCTTTATAATTTCAAAATTTTTTGAAAGGATAGGATAAAGAAACTCAATTTTTATAAATTGAGCAAGTAGATATTTAATTATACTCAGTATCATATCATTTTAAATACTTTTCAGTGACTTTTTTATGTAAGTTTTTTCCATCCATTTATATGTTTATGAATGTTGATTTCTTTTTCCCTGTCCTGTCTAGCCACTACAAGCTTGCTTGCAGCACTTTACAGTTTCGTCTGTAGCATCGTGGCAGTAGCCTTACTGTATGGATTATGTTATGGAGCCTTAAAGGTGAGCATTACATGTAATATATTTTGTCATTAAGGCTACTTTTCTATTAATATATGAAGATTGTTTTAAATTGACTAATTACTTTTTTTCCTGGTATATCTTCAGTATTAATTTCCATGGTCTTCATATGTTGAACATTATTCTCATTCTAATTTAGTTTGAATTTGAAAGCAGTTTTATAGTTAATTATTATTAAAAGAAAATTCTTTTCCGTGCAGTAATAATAGGTTAATATTAGAAGCAGATTATTAAAAACTCAGCTGGTCTAGAATAGAGGTGGGGCATGGTGATAACAATATGAAATTAATTTTAGATTTTTACTTAAGAATATATGTAATTACTCTTCATATCAAGATTTTTTCAAACTTAGAGAACAAGTTCAAGTACTGCAATTTAAGATTCAGTCTAGTAAAAATTAATGCACTGAAATTTAATGTCATTATAGGTTTAGAAGAATCTGATGAGCCCTATTAGCTCCATTTTTAAGTAATTGTCACCAAATTATAAGTAAAAAGTTTAGGTTTCTCATAAATGATTCTTGGTATTCTTTTTAATGATTAATACAAGATAAACAGAGAATAACAGGGTTGAAAGGGTTATGAGAAGGGGCTCATAGTATCCTTCCTTGATTCATGTACTCAGTAGTATTTACTGTTCTTACTATGTGCCTAGTTCTGTGCTAAGTACCATTTTCTGCTTTTAAGTTGCTGGATGTTAACTGTGGTTAACAAGTTAATTGATGTTCTTAACTGAGGGTGAATAGAGGGGATGAAGGCTGTGAAAACAGAGTATTACAGGTATATGAACTAAGACATTATCCTCTTCAGCCTAAAGGGATTAGAGATGATTTGCCAAGGGGGTGATTTTTTACTAAAATTTGAAGGACAGTAGGAATTAGCTAGTTGAAACAAGGGATGAAGAACCATCGAGTTGTAAAGAAAGTGTGTTGTGTACAGGAAACAGCAAATAATTTGGAATTGCTGGAAATTTGGGTACATGAGGAAAGATGGCCTACAGTAAGGCTGGAAAGGTAAGCAACGACTGGATTTTGAAATGTCTTTTGTCTTGAACGTATTGAGTGGAGATGGAAGACCATCAAAATAATTTGAGGTAAGGCAAGGAAATGATCAGTGTTGCATTTGAGAAAGATTACTTGGTCCCCAGTGTGAAATACAAGCAGGTAGGATCAGAAGTAGGGAGTCTCTTGTGCTGCCATCTTAAAATGATAAGGGACTTCATGAAAACTGGACTCAGTGAATATATTTCGGAACTCAGTGATTAAATAGAAAAAAGCCCAAGTAGGATCTGGGATGACTTCTGGGTGGGTGCTGGTTTGAAGAGCTGATTACATAGTGATACTAATGCACATGATTGGAAGTCTTTAAGTTTACTGGGGAAGGGGACTGTTTACATTTAGACACTTTTAGTTGTTGGCATTAATGGGGTATCCAAGGGTACATAGTGGGTAATTATTTGTGGAAATGATGGAAAGATTTAGAATTCATCAGCACATTAAAGTATTAGAAAAAGATTGCTACTCTGGGTTGGCAGGAGAAAATGGACACAGATAGAACCTTGGGAAATGCCAATATTTAAGCAGTGAATATTAAGCAGTGAATGAAACAAAATCCAACAAAGGAAACTTCAGAGGTGATACAACGTGAAAAAATTTTTATTTAATTTGGCATTTAATAGGATATTGGTGACTTGAGCAAAATAGCTTTTTTTGGTATTTTGGCTGAGGAAACTAGCTAGATTAATAGAAATTTAGGTTTGAATTAATATTAAGGAAACGTGTTCTACTCTCTGTAGAATATAGTTGAGAAGCCTCTGTGCATGAGATGATTGTTTCCTGGGTTTTGTTTTCTAAGAAAGATCTGAGGCTTGATTGCATTAAAAAGGGGAGATAGGAAATTGAGCAGAGAGAGAGATGCTTGATGATGGCCCAGGTAAGAACTAGAGGTAATGAATGAGATCCAAATAAAAGCTCTCCCAGGTACACCATCTAAACCATCCTGGTATAAAGGTTTCAGATCTGTGTTTGGAGAGTATGTTTTGGAAAATGGATCATTATTTGGAAATTGCAGCCATAGAAGTTAACAGTGCAGTAAGTTTTCTAATTTTCTAAAAGCCAGTTTAACTGTAATTATGTAGCAGAAAAGCAGCAGTTATAAAGCTGCCAACTAGTACCTTGTGTCCTAAGACAGGCAGGGAGATATATTTTTTTCTTTCTTTCTTGGCCATGGCATTTTATACCAGACTATTTTAGTTTTAGCTGTTCCCCATTGTAATAGAATAAATGTGCAGATTTGGTTATGTAAATGAGTAAAGATTATATACAAAGATTTTATCATAGCAGTGTTTATAATAGCAAAAGCTGTAAATGACCCCATATTTGTCATTTGTGACTAGTTAAATTAATTTTGATATAGCCCCACAATGGAATACCACACGATCATGAAAATGAATAAAAATAGATTTTTATGTGCAAATGTGGATTTCCAAAACGTATTATTTTTCTTTTTTTCCAAACTGTATTGACATATAGTTGACAAATAAAAATTAAGATATTTACAGTGTACATGATGATGATTTGATATACATATAAATTGTGAAAGAACTCCCCCATTAAGTTAACACATTTATCACCTCACATATTTACTTTTTTTTTTTTTTTTGGTAATTATGTTTAAGTTTACTCTCTTAGCAAATTTCAGTTCTACAATACAGTGTTATCAGCTATAGTCACTGTTACTTACTAGCTTCTCAGACCTTATTCATCTTTTAAAAATTTTTTTAAAGTTTATTATTTTAATTTTTTATTAAGGTATAATTGACAAATAACATATTAGTTTCAATATTTATGTATATTGCAAAATGAACACCACTATAAATCTTAATATGTATCTCTGTGTGTTAGTTGCTCAGTCATGTCCAACTCTTTGCAATTGCATGGACTGTAGCCCATCAGGCTCCTCTGTCAATGGAATTCTCCAGGCAAGAATACTGGAGTGGGTTGCCATTTCCTTCTACAGGGGATCTTCCCAACCCAGGGATTGAACCTGGGTCTCCTGTGTTGCAGGCAGATTCTTTACTTTCTGAGCCACCAGGGAAGGCACTATAGATAATTACAAATATTTTTTCTTATGGTGAGAACCTTTAAGATCCTGTCCTCTTAGTAAGTTTCACATATGCAATGCAGTATCATTAACTCTGGTCACTGTGCTGCACTACCCTTTCAGTACTTAATTATCTTAAAACTAGAAGCTTGTGCCTTTTGACCCTCTTTATCCATTTTGCCCACACCTTACCTAAATTCTGTCTTACAACTGTTTGTACTCTTTTACCTACCTTTCCCTGTTTCCCCTACCTCCCAGTCCCTGGCAAGCACCTTTCTATTCTCTGTTTCTATGAGTTTAATTTTTTTCCCCCTTTTTAAGATTCCACATATAAATGGTAAGATGCAGTATTTGTGAATCTCTTTGTGGCTTATTTCACTTAGTACATTGCCCTTCAGTTTCATCCATGTTGTTGCAATCAACAAGATTTCCTCTTTTTAGGTTGAGTAATATTCGTGTGTGTGTGTGTGTGTGTGTGTGTGTGTGTGAATACAAAGGAAAACAATATGCCAAAAAATAAATGTTCCCTTTGTGCCTTTATTTAAAAACACACCCAATAACTTATATATACATAAAGCGTTTATGGAAGAATACACAAGAAATTGATCATAGAAGTTACTTTTGGACAATTAGATTCATTGAGGAACATTATTGCATATCTTTCAGTTCAGTTCAGTCGCTCAGTCGTGTCCGACTCTTTGCGACCCCATGAACTGCAGCACACCAGGCCTCCCTGTCCATCACCAACTCCCAGAGTTCACTCAAACTCACGTCCATTGAGTCCTTGATGCCATCCAGCCATCTCATCCTCTGTCGTCCCCTTCTCCTCTTGCCCCCAATCGCTCCCAGCATCAGAGTCTTCTCCAGTGAGTTAACTCTTCGCGTGAGGTGGCCAAAGTACTGGAGTTTCAGCTTTAGCATCATTTCTTCCAAAGAAATCCCAGGGCTGATCTCCTTCAGAATGGACTGGTTGGATCTCCTTGCAGTCCAAGGGACTCTCAAGAGTCTTCTCCAACACCAAAATTCAAAAGCATCAATTCTTTGGCGCTCAGCCTTCTTCACAGTCCAGCTCTCACATCCATACATGACCACAGGAAAAACCATAGCCTTGACTAGACGGACCTTTGTTGGCAAAGTAGTATCTCTGCTTTTGAATATGCTATCTAGGTTGGTCATAACTTTCCTTCCAAGGAGTAAGCGTCTTTTAATTTCATGGCTGCAGTCACCATCTGCAGTGATTTTGGAGCCCAGAAAAATAACTAGTTTTAATTAAAGCAGCAGCTACAAATTTGACCTGCCTCTTGAGAAATCTGTCTGCAGGTCAGGAAGCAACAGTTAGAAAGACTGATGTTGAAGCTGAAACTCCAATACTTTGGCCACCTGATGCGAAGAGCTGACTCATTTGAAAAGACCCTGACACTGGGAAAGATTGAGGGCAGGAAGAGAAGGGGACGACAGAGGATGAGATGGTTGGATGGCATCACTGACTCAATGAACATGGGTTTTGGTAAACTCCGGGAGTTGGTGATGGACAGGGAGGCCTGGTGTGCTGTGGTTCACGGGGTCTCAAAGAGTCGGACACGACTGAGCAACTGAACTGAATACATCTATTAGAAATTCTGACTTCTGATTTTTTTGTTTACATTTTTTCCCTTGAACTTTAAAGCTCATTAACAGTTAACAGTTTTCCTCTAAGACAACTTTATTACTTACTGTTACATACATAGTTCCTACATCTTTACGTATTTTTAAAGAGATTGCTAGAATGTGGGCCATTGTTTACTAAAGTAAAAGCCAATTTAGACCCAGTACAGCGTGTAGAACAAATTCAGCTTTTAATCTTTTAATCATCATATTTCATGATTCAAAATTACTAATCTAAATAACGTAAGTCATTTTGAGACCAATTTAAGGATGCTTTTCTTTTGTCTGAGAGAAATAAAAAGTAGTGTCAAGCGTTTGTTGAATAATACTTGTTTTGAAGTAGAATTTATACACAGTGAATCTTAAGTACACAGTTCGACAGGCTTTGGCAAATCATGTACCTGTGTAATATACACCCCTAGTGAGATATAAAATAGTTTCTCACCATCAGAAGGTTCCCTCATGTTTGTTCCCAGTCACTTTTATTGTAGGTTTTGTACCCCTTTTTCCCTTCCTCAGAGTTATCACTTTCAATTCTTTGAGCTCATTCTCGTGGTGTTTGCCTCCGTATCTCTAAGTAACTAACTTATACTTCTTAAAATTTGTCAAGTTTTAGACATTAGCCATGGACTGCACTTTATGGAAGCTATAGGCTTCCCTTTGTTTTGCCTCTCTCCCCACATTTCTATGAGACAGTCTTCCTTGTCTCCCTCATACACCTGATAGTTTACCTTATCATCACTATGTAATTCTGTTCTACATACATTTCATTTTCTCTATTTTGTTGCCTTATGTATTTATCTCTCTTTCATTCTGAAACTCTTCACATACTGTTTAATTTTATGCTCAGTAAATTCAAACATAAAAGGAAGTTCAGTTTTTGGTTCCACCAGTTAACTGGCCATACTTAAACATCTCTACCTTAGTTTCTTCATGTATAAATTAGAGAGTAACAGTATCTCCGAGGATGATTGTAAGAATTTATAAATACTTAAAGAGATCTGAGAAAGGAGCTTGATACAGAGTATGATATACATAATATGATGATGATGATTAGATTTTGATGTAGCCATTAAAGAAAAGGTCTCTGTTGTGTGAAACAATTTCCAAGACTTTAGTATTAAATGAGGGGGGAGCATGTTGCATAATAAACTACCATTTGATTACGTACCCCACCATTCTCCCCTCTTGAATCCCTAAAGACAAAGGTGCTTACCTCACAGGCCATACTTAAGGACTGCTCACTGTTCCTTTCACCAGTGTTGTCTACTCTGTACCAGGTCCCATGCTAGCGGACTCCAGAGATACTGCAGTGAGCAAAGCAGACATGGCTTATCCACATGTCTGGTTGGCCTCAGAAGCGAACTTTGTATTATTTATTTCTGGGAATATGCAGCTATTCACTCAAGAAGCACTGAATGCCTAGTGCTCTAGGGAGTATAATGGCATGTGAACAAAGGCGTCCAGAAAGCGTACCAAATGTCAGCATTTTGTTTTGCCTTGAGTATTACATCATGTGTTGCCTTTTCTTGCTCCATTATTATATATAATCAAAAGTTTTCGACAACAGGTTATTTTGTTTTTTAAAAAATAGGACATGATTTACTATAAACTTAATACCACTTAAAATTTGACAAAAATTGATGGCAGCATGTATCAGAAACAAATGTGTCATTCCTAGTGTATAGTAGAGCTTTAGTACCAAAAGCAACCTGATGACCATTTAGCAGTTAGATTCTAGTTCATCAGAAAGTAATAATAAGTCTGTGGAATAAAATGCAATTGATAACATTATTGAAAAGGTTTTGTTTAATTCAGTTATCTTTCTCTTCATGTCAAAATACTGACATGAAAGGATTATATGGTAGATTGTGAATTAGAAACATATTGTTCTGTCACACTTTTTTTTTCCAACAGGATTCTTGGGATGGCCAGCATATTCCAGTGCTTTTCTCCATTTTTTGTGGCTTATTAGTGGCAGTATCCTATCATCTCAGCCGACAAAGCAGTGATCCATCTGTGCTTTTGTAAGTGATCACTTGTTATTGAATTAGAGAAATATAAATAAATCTGCATTTCTTTCTAATTTAGCTTCCAAGATCTGTTTTTCCACTGCATTGTCAAAACACTGTTGACTTATCTATATTTGGTTTCAAAATATATTAACTTTGGATCATTGTAATCACCAAGGCCGAGAGTATTTGTTAGCTTTTTGTCCTCTAAGATGTAACACTGTATTTTCATTAAAATATTCTTATTGTATGCTTATTTATGGCATCTTAAACTTTGTCATTTGTTAATTAGTAAATATGGGCTTCCCTGGTGGCTCGGACAGTAAAGAATCCACCTGGAATGCAGAAGACCTGGGTTCAGTCCCTGGGTTGGGGAGATCCCCTGGAGGAGGGCATGGCAACCCACTCCAGTATTCTTGCCTGGAGAATCCCCATGGACAGAGGAGTCTGGCGGGGGTAGTCCCTGGGGTCTCTAGTCAGACATGCCGACTGAGCGACTACTCATGCATGCATACACACGATGAGTAGATACACTTGGATCACTTCGTTTTCTATTATATCATAAAGTTTATTTGTCGTTTGAAGTACTAGTTTATGGATTATGATTTTCTCTCTCTTTTTTAACATAAAGCTCTTTGGTGCAATCCAAGATTTTTCCAAAAACAGAAGAGAAAAATCCAGAAGACCCTTTGTCTGAAGTAAAAGATCCACTGCCTGAAAAACTTAGAAATTCTGTTGTAAGTTTTAACTTTTTAAGATCACCCCAAATAATTAAATTTTATACAGTTCATCATGTTGTATAATGAACATTTTAGGGGGCAACACAATTTTAGTAACTGGGAAAAATACATGTATATTGTTATTGTACATGGGTGGTTTTTATTTCAGATTTTCACATGTAAGAAAGGCGCATTCGTCAAAGTTTGTTTTGATGTAGAACAGTATGCTAAATATTCATTTTACTTAAGGTGAAAGAATACACAGAAAAACTATACAAAAAAGATCTTCACGACCCAGATAATCAGGATGGTGTGATCACTCACCTAAAGCCAGACATCCTGGAATGTGAAGTCAAGTGGACCTTAGGAAGCATCACTACGAACAAAGCTAGTGGAGGTGATGGAATTCCAGTTGAGCTATTCCAAATCCTGAAATATGATGCTGTGAAAGTGCTGCACTCAATATGCCAGCAAATGTGGAAAACTCAGCAGTGGCCACAGGACTGGAAAAGGTCAATTTTCATTCCAATCCCAAAGAAAGGCAATGTCAAAGAATGCTCAAATTACCGCAAGTTGCACTCATCTCACACACTAGTAAAGTAATGCTCAAAATTCTCCAAGTCAGGCTTCAGCAATACGTGAACTGTGAACTTCTGATGTTCAAGCTGGTTTTAGAAAAGGCAGAGGAACCAGAGACCAAACTGCCAACATCCACTGGATCATGGAAAAAGCAAGAGAATTCCAGAAAAACATCTATTTCTGCTTTATTGACTATGCCAAAGCCTTGACTGTGTGGATCACAACAAACTGTGGAAAATTCTGAAAGAGATGGCAGGACCACCTGACCTGCCTCTTGAGGAATTTGTATGCAGGTCAGGAAGCAACAGTTAGAACTGGACATGGAACAACAGACTTGTTCCAAATAGGAAAAGGAGTACATCAAGGCTGTATATTGTCACCCTGCTTATTTAACTTATATGCAGAGTACATCATGAGAAACGCTGGGCTGGAAGCTGGAATCAAAGTTGGTGGGACAAATACCAGTTGGACAATAACCTCAGATATGCAGATGGCACGACCCTTATGGCAGAAAGTGAAGAGGAACTCAAAAGCCTCTTGATGAAAGTGAAAGAGGAGAGTGAAAAAGTTGGCTTAAAGCTCAACATTCAGAAAACGAAGATCATGGCATCTGGTCTCATCACTTCATGGCAAATAGATGGGGAAGCAGTGTCAGACTTTATCTTCTGGGGCTCCAAAATCACTGCAGATGGTGACTGCAGCCATGAAATTAAGACGCTTACTCCTTGGAAGGAAAGTTATGACCAACCTAGATCACATATTCAAAAGCAGAGACATTACTTTGCCAACAAAGGACCGTCTATCAAGGCTCTGGTTTTTCCAGTGGTCATGTATCGATGTGAGAATTGGACTGTGAAGAAGGCTGAGCGCTGAAGAATTGATGCTTTTGAACTGTGGTATTGGAGAAGACTCTTTAGAGTCCCTTGGACTGCAAGGAGATCCAACCAGTCCATTCTCAGGGAGATCACTCCTGGGTGTTCATTGGAAGGACTGATGCTGAAGCTGAAACTCCCAATACTTTGGCCATCTCATGCGAAGAGTTGACTCACTGGAAAAGACCCTAATGCTGGAAAGGATTGGGGTCAGGAGGAGAACGGGACGACAGAGGATGAGATGGCTGGATGGCATCACTGACTTGATGGATATGGGTTTGGGTAGACTCTGGGAGTTGGTGATGGACAGGGAGGCCTGGTGTGCTGCAATTCATGGGGTCCCAAAGAGTTGGACACAACTGAGTGACTGAACTTAACTGACATTCACTGAACTTGAGCTGTTCACATAGTCTAAAAAATAGAAAACTTTAGAAAACTATAAAACTGCCTCAAGATATAATTTAAGCAATTTCTCCTAACTTTAGTTTTCATGTCAGCAAAAGACATTTCTTGTTAACTATCAGATCAGATCAGTCGCTCAGTCGTGTCCGACTCTTTGCGACCCCATGAACCGCAGCACGCCAGGCCTCCCTGTCCATCACCAGCTTCCGGAGGTCACTCAGACTCACACCCATCAAGTCATTGATGCCATCCAGCATCTCATCCTCTGTCGTCCCCTTCTCCTCCTGCCCTCAATCCCTCCCAGCATCAGAGTCTTCTCCAATGAGTCAACTCTTCGCATGAGGTGGCCAAAATACTGGAGTTTCAGCTTTAGCATCATTCCTTCCAAAGAAATTCCAGGATCGATCTCCTTCAGAATGGACTGGTTGGATCTTCTTGCAGTCCAAGGGACCCTCAAGAGTCTTCTCCAACACCACAGTTCAAAAGCATCAACTCTTCGGCACTCAGCCTTCTTCACAGTCCAGCTCTCACATCCATACATGACCACAGGAAAGACCATAGCCTTGACTAGGCGAACCTTTGTTGGCAAAGTAATGTCTCTGCTTTTGAATATGCTATCTAGCTTGGTCATAACTTTCCTTCCAAGGAGTAAGCGTCTTTTAATTTCATGGCTGCAGTCACCATCTGCAGTGATTTTGGAGCCCAGAAAATAAATTCTGACACTGTTTCCACTGTTTCCCCATCTATTTCCCATGTAGTGATGAGACCAGATGCCATGATCTTCGTTTTCTGAATGTGGAGCTTTAAGCCAATCTTTTCACTCTCCACTTTCACTTTCATCAAGAGGCTTTTTAGCCCCTCTTCACTTTCTGCCATAAGGATGGTATCATCTGCATATCTGAGGTTATTGATATTTCTCCCAGCAATCTTGATTCCAACTTGTGTTTCTTCCAGTCCAGCATTTCTCATAATGTACTCTGCATATAAGTTAAATAAACATGGTGACAATATACAGCCTTGACGTACTCCTTTTCCTATTTGGAACCAGTCTGTTGTTCCATGACCAGTTCTAACTGTTGCTTCCTGACCTGCATACAGATTTCTCAAGAGGCAGATCAGGTGGTCTGGTATTCCCATCTCTTTCAGAATTTTCCATAGTTTATTGTGATCTACACAGTCAAAGGCTTTGGCATAGTCAATAAAGCAGAAATAGATGTTTTTCTGGAACTCTCTTGCTTTTTCCATGATCCAGCGGATGTTGGCAATTTGATCTCTGATTCCTCTGCCTTTTCTAAAACCAGCCTGAACATCAGGAAGTTCACGGTTTACATATTGCTGAAGCCTAGCTTGGAGAATTTTGAGCATTACTTTACTAGTGTGTGAGATGAGTGCAGTTGTTCGGTAGTTTGAGCATTCTTTGGCATTGCCTTTCTTTGGGATTGGGAGAATACCCAGCTGTGGATGTGTCTGGTGATAGAAGCAAAGTCCGATGCTGTAAAGAGCAATATTGCATAGGAACCTGGAATGTCAGGTCCATGAATCAAGGCAAATTGGAAGTGGTCAAACAAGAGATGGCAAGAGTGAATGTCGACATTCTAGGAATTAGCGAACTAAAATGGACTGGAATGGGTGAATTTAACTCAGATGACCATTATATCTACTACTGTGGGCAGGAATCCCTTAGAAGAAATGGAGTGGCCATCATGGTTAACAAAAGAGTCCGAAATGCAGTACTTGGATGCAGTCTCAAAAATGACAGAATGATCTCTGTTCGTTTCCAAGGCAAACCATTCAGTGTCACAGTAATCCAAATCTATGCCCCAACCAGTAATGCCGAAGAAGCTGAAGTTGAACGGTTCTATGAAGACCTACAAGACCTTTTAGAACTAACACCCAAAAAAGATGTCCTTTTCATTATAGGGGACTGGAATGCAAAAGTAGGAAGTCAAGAAACACCTGGAGTAACAGGCAAATTTGGCCTTGGAACACAATGAAGCAGGGCAAAGACTAACAGAGTTTTGCCAAGAAAATGCACTGGTCATAGCAAATACCCTCTTCCAGCAACACAAGAGAAGACTCTATACATGGACATCACCAGATGGTCAACACCGAAATCAGATCGATTATATTCTTTGCAGCCAAAGATGGAGAAGCTCTATACAATCAGCAAAAACAAGACCAGGAGCTAACTGTGGCTCAGACCATGAACTCCTTATTGCTAAATTCAGACTGAAATTGAAGAAAGTAGGGAAAACCACTAGACCATTCAGGTATGACCGAAATCAAATCCCTTATGATTATACAGTGGAAGTGAGAAATAAATTTAAGGGCCTAGATCTGATAGATAGAGTGCCTGATGAACTATGGAATGAGGTTCGTGACATTGTACAGGAGACAGGGATCAAGACCATCCCCATAGAAAAGAAATGCAAAATAGCAAAATGGCTGTCTGGGGCGGCCTTACTAATAGCTGTGAAAAGAAGAGAAGCGAAAAGCAAAGGAGAAAAGGAAAGGTATAAACATCTGAATGCAGAGTTCCAAAGAATAGCAAGAAGAGATAAGAAAGCCTTCTTCAGTGATCAATGCAAAGAAATAGAGGAAAACAACAGAATGGGAAAGACTAGGGATCTCTTCAAGAAAATCAGAGATACCAAAGGAACATTTCATGCAAAGATGGGCACGATAAAGGACAGAAATGGTATGGACCTAACAGAAGCAGAAGATATTAAGAAGAGGTGGCAAGAATACACAGAAGAACTGTACAAAAAAGAGCTTCACGACCCAGATAATCATGATGGTGTGATCACTGACCTAGAGCCAGACATCTTGTTAACTATAGTTATATATATATAAAACTGTATATAACCTTTAAACTAACTGAATCTAGCTTAAAAGCATAAATCTGTGGTGATGATGACCATAGATATAAAGAGGTTTTTGGTTTTTACTACAACTCCCAAAAGAATCAAAATTCAGTAAGTAAAATAGGACATGTACATGTAATTTCAACATTTCAGAAAGCCAGTGAAAATATAATTGTTATCTAAAATGATATGCCCTATAGAAAAACTTATGGATCTCATTTCTTTTTCCCATGTAAAACTTACAGACCAATTAGGGAAAAACCTTCATTCTAAAAGACTTTGTTATGATATATTTACTTTGTGTGGAAATATTTAAGCTTGTTTAATTTCCTTAAACAATCTTTGGTACAGCATCGAACCTATCTGTAGTACCTACAGATAGGAGGTAAATAAGACTTATGGTAGTTAATTTTTATGTGTAAGAAATACCTGCAAGTGCTACAGAATAGAATCAGTGAAAATTTATTTCTTAAACTTGGCCACTTGGGAGGAAAGATGTTGTTTAAATTTTTGTGTGATGCTTGATAAATTGTTTTGTTCCACAGAGCGAGCGTTTACAGTCTGACCTAGTAGTGTGCATTGTAATCGGTGTGCTGTATTTTGCTATTCATGTAAGCACAGTGTTCACAGTATTGCAGGTAAGGAATCATTTTTTTCTTTTCACTGGGGGAAAATAACTTTGGATTCACTTCTGACTTGATCATAATGCTAAAATATATGACTTTGTTTGGTTTTAACAACAAATAACTTATTTTTCTCATGGGTTCTCATGGGTCACGGCTCTGAGACTCGCTTGGATGATCCCAGCTCAGTGTGTTACGCTACAGTCATATGCAACTATAGTCATCTGAGGCTGTGAGTAGGCCTCACTTCCTTGCTGACTGTTGGCCATACAGCTTAGTTCCTCTCTGTGTGGTTCTCATCATAGGCTGCCGAAGTGTCCTCACTAGCTTCTTTGCCCCAAGGCTGGTGATCCTAGAGAGAGAAGGCCCAAGACCGATGTCCCGATTTTTTATAACTGTTGTGGATGTGGCGTACCACTATGTCTTCCATATCCATAGGTCACCCTGGGCAACCTGGTATAGCGCGGGAGGGGAATACAGGCAGGCATCAGGAAGGGAGGATCGTGGGAACCATTCTGGACTGACTTCTACAGTCTGCCTGCTTTCCTCTGTGACTGACATCCTTGTAAACTCCCAGAGTCTTGTTCTGTTACAGCTGGCAGTCCAGAAGCTCGTCCTGTAAATCGGGCCTGGGTGTGGGTGGTGCTCCCCAGATGGTGGTCCCGCAGGCCCTGTGGCTGCCCTCCTCGATGCTCTTCATTCTCTCGTGCAGACCCGCCTTCTACATGTCGGCAGTTTGACTTTCGTGCCCCTTCGCATAGTTTTCTTCATGTTTTTGTGCTTAGGGTACATTGCATCTGTGGTCTAGTTTTCACCAGCTTTAGACAATTTTGGTCATTATTACTTTAAATGTTTTTTCCCTTTTTCTTCTGCTGTCCGTCCACCCACTCCCACTCGTGGACTCCAGTTACATAATCTTTGGCCTCTTGAATTGGTCCTGCAGTTCACTTTTTTTTTAATTCTGCTTTTCCCTCTGCATGTTTAATTGTGAATACTTTCTATTGCTTTGTTATTAAGTTCACTAATCTTTTCTTCTGTAATGTTTAATCTACAGTTAATGTCATCCAGTGTATTTTTTAATCTCAGAATTAACAAGTTTCATCTTTCAAAGTTGGTTTCAGGTCTTTTTTATATCTCTCATGCCTCTGTTTACTTTTTTGAACTTAATGTAATTCCCTTCTATCTCTCTTAATGTCCATGTCTCATAATCCTAACTTCTGTGTTACTTATGGGTGGGTTTTGATTAGCTGATTTTTTTCCCCTCATGAATCATAGTTTCCTGATTCCTTGCGTGCATGGTCGTTTTTGATTGGATGTCAAGCATTATGTTTTGCCTTGTGGGTACTGGATATTTTTTTTATTTCTAGAAATATTCTTGAACTTTGTTTTTGGCCCTAAGTTCCTTGTAAGCAGTTGGATCCTCTCAAATCTAACTTTTAAGATTGCTTAATTGGGACAGGGCTATTCAGTCTAGGGCTAATATTCTGCCTACCTTTGGCGGCAACACCCTTTGGAGTACTCTGCCCAGTACCCTCGGAGTGTTGCGTTTTTCCATCCTGGCTCGGGAGAACAGACACAGTAGTGCCTGCTGTGTGAGTTTGGCGTGGTTCTTTCTCTGGCCACACATGGTCTGTTCCCACACATGTGTGGCTGATTCCCCTGAATACTCGAGCTAGACCCTCTGCAGATCTTCCTCCATGCATTTCCCCGTCCATGCAGTTTTCTGTTTAGAAAACTATTTACTCTGATGAGCTGTAGTTGCCTTGCTGTGCCCAGCCTCTAAGTTCCATTTCCTCCACTCAGGAGGTTCCAGGCTTACATGGGTTCCCCTCCCTGCAGTATAGTCTGAAAACTCTCTTAAGGGCAGTAAGCTGGAGCAGGCCTGACACTGACCTCATCTGCTCTCTTTCTCTCAGGGTTCACTGTTTATTTCCTTATGTCTAATACATAGCAAAACATTGGTTCATGTATTTTATTGTATTTTGTTTCATGCAGAATAAAGTAAGTCTCTATTATTCCATTTGCCTAGAAACAAAGGTTGTATTATTTAATTTTAACATTTTGCTTGTTTTCTTCTTTTCCAATTTGATCCATTAACTCCTGAGTACCTTGCAAACTGAGTGAGATCCTGTGAGTCTTCAGGGGTCAGATGCAGGCCTCTTTAGTTTCTAAATAATTAATTTGAATATTTGAAGTGATGGTACTTTGTTTTTTGTAAATTTAGTCATACACAAGAACTCTCTTCCAAACTACGTAAAGACACAACAAAAGAATACTATTTTAAGTTTGGACCTGCTCTTCAAATTTACAATTTTATTTAGCTAATGTCTTTTATCTCTATTAGTAAAAATTTAATACATTGCTCTGCTAGTCACGTAGAACATTCCTAAAGTAGGAAGTGGTACACCTCAGGCCATACTCTAGTTACATTGGCAGTGTGAGACACCAAAGTAGTTAACACATTTTAAAATATCTGTATTACATGACCAGCCACTAACTTTTATAGCTGTTTTAATCAGAAAATTACATAATATGGAAATGTTAACTGTAGACAAATGTTTAGTTCTCAGATGCTGTAAGTGACTAAAATTGAACTGACAAATTAGAAGTTCTCCTTTGAGTCATTTTCAAAATCACTTGTAATTTTTTCAACTTTATCCTTGCCTTAGCCTGCGCTCAAGTATGTGTTGTACGCCCTGGTTGGCTTCGTGGGTTTTGTAACCCATTACGTGCTGCCTCAAGTTAGGAAGCAGCTGCCATGGCACTGCTTCTCTCACCCTCTGCTCAAGACGGTGGAGTATAATCAGTATGAAGTTCGAAGTAAGTGGTTCATTAACACTTTTCCTTTCAATACCAAGGATTTTTTCTTTTACTTAGTGGAAAGGCAGTTAAATAAGTTTCATCAGGTAACACTTTGGTTTGTGTTTCTCAGCTCTTTGTCAGACCTTTTTTGCAAGATGCTTTCATTTCGTTTGAAGTCTAGTTGTCAATGCTGACTTTCCACAGGATAAGACCTTGCTGTTTCCTCCTCTAAACTGTCCATCACAGACCCCTCACTGACCCATCCTCTGGGCATGTCTGTGACCTCTCTTTCCAGCCCCACCTTTACCCTCAGTTTTTCCTTGCCATTTGCAGGCAACTCCATCCCCCGTAAGACTTCCATCTGACGTATTTTTAACTCAGATCGTAAAAGGAATAGGTTTTTGTTTCCACCAGTGACACTGTGTCCTAACAGAGAGAGTTATAAAAGTTGATCAAGAGAAAAGAGGTGGAAAGCACTTGTAATTGCTTTTTCTCATTCAGATAATTTAGGATAGAATATAAAATGACTACCATTCGACAAGTGTTTTACTTGTTGCTATAAACCTTTACTTTCCATTATAAGTTATCAGTCTGGTTCATTGGCTCCATAACCTATAATGGCCTCTAATGTACTATACTTCCTCATTTAGAGAAATAATAAAAGTTAATATCTGTGTCATCATTGTTATATGCCATTGATTAAACAAGCCAGTGTTTAATGAATTAATATGGAGAGTGAATTTCTCAGTTGTTCGGAGATAAATTAAACTTCTGTAAAAAACTCGAAAGTGTTTGAAAGATTTCCATACCAAACTTGATTTTGCAATCTCAAAGCAAATTTCCTGAGCTTTTTAGCAGAATTGCTTACGTCATCATGGTACTGTGATCTTGAACATTGTTTGATCCTGGAGAGATAATTAACCAAACAGTAATGTGTAGATTGCAATAAAATGACACAAGACTAAAAGAATCTGTACTGGTCCATTCTTACTGTAAGGAAAATAACTCATAGTGATGTAAATAGTTTTTATGGTTAATTATTGATTGCTTTCATATGTAAATGTTAGCAAGTACATCTGGTTTGTTTTAAAGAACAGTTTTCATTAAAGTTAACCATTGATCTTATAGTTTGTTTTCATCTTAACAACATTTAGTCCAAATTTTTTTCAATTTTGAAAAAGCATTTTTCACTTATTAAGAGTGTTAGGCATTACAAAGTTGATTTTAACAGCTATAAAGAAAAATACCCATTAGAAAACTTCTTAAAGGTGGTTGACATTATTTTCAGATAGTTGGAGAACCTTATTTTAAATCTTTCAGTTTATCCTGGACACTTTCCCCAGTGACGTTAAATGTTCAAGTATTGGGAAAATGTTGCTGGCAATGAAAATGACACTTAATGAAGTGTGTGAATCCAAAACATACCATATTTTCAAAGCTCTTCTGAGATTTATATATTAAAGGCGTATGTGTGAGTGTAAGGATTTTTAAAACAGTTTAATAGATCATTTATTTCTTTTGGGTGAAAGGAACAGTCTAATTATCTTCAATAACCTTTTCTCCAAATGTTGTAAGTGTAAATAAGAGAAAGTTATGATTAAAACTTCTTGAAAACTGAGGTTTCAAGAAGTAAAGCTTAAAATGAAATTCAGCTCATCTAAATTTAACATCTGAGTTGGAAAATTGAAATGTGGCTCAGAATTCATAAAATTAACAAATGACTGATGTATTAGATTTTTTGCATTGTTAATAGTAGAGCTGAATTTGAGTAGGAAGATTTTCCTTTCTTATGACATTGACAGACTGTTTTATGCATTAAAATGTGTGTATACATGGTCTTCTTAACTTAATATTGCCTTGTTAGATGCAGCTACTGTGATGTGGTTTGAAAAACTTCATGTGTGGCTTCTTTTTGTGGAGAAGAATATCATCTATCCTTTGATTGTTCTCAATGAACTTAGTAGCAGTGCAGAGACAATTGCAAGTCCAAAAAAACTGGATACAGAGTAAGTATGATATTCCTCTTATCTAAGTTTGACTGGTGAGGACTGTCATAGCACTCTCTTCTCTTAGGTTATTGATCAAATATTGAATAATCATTGAGTGTCTCTTTGATACAAAGTACTGTGTGAAAAATTGAGGTGAAATTCAGTCTTTGAGTTCCCTTTTCTGAACATCTGTTTCTGCTTTTAGCATATTACTACTCCAGACATCTTATTGTCAACCTATAATTTATGAGATGACATTTATTAAATAAGGTTCATTTTACTGTTAGATGGTAAGTTTTGAAGATGATTATTTTTGTGTACTATGTGAATCAGACCATTTAGGTGGTCACTTGCCTATACAGTCATCCTGTAGGCCTACTAGATACATGTTGTTGGGTAAGCATTAATATGATTTTTTTCCAGCATTCTTTCATGTTCATTTTTATTGGGCTATAGTTGCTTTATAATGTTGTGTTAGTTTCTTGCTGTACAGCAAAATGAATCAGTCATACATATACATATATTGACTCTTTTTTTAGATTTCCTTCCTATTTAGGTCACAACAGAGCTTTGAGTAGAGTCCCTTGTGCTGCATACTACACCCTCATTAATTACTTATTTTATACATATATATTTCATTATTAATATGTTTTTATGTGCTAAATGCTATTAATGTTAAAGCAGTAGAAATACTGAGAACCTGGAGAACCAAGTGTCAAAATTGCAATATTGTCACTTATTTGTGTGTGTGTGTGTGGGGGGGGTTTGTTATTTTTTAAGCATGCTTATTTATATAAAGGATCAGAATCATGACACATTATTAAAAGGAATGTTTGAAGTTTAAATTTGATATAATATTCTAAGCTTAGTAAATGAAATGGTAATTTTTCTGAAGTTCATAATTATCTAGAGTTTTCAGTTATTAGTTGATTAATGTTCTTTCTCTATACTGTAGATTAGGTGCTTTAATGATCACCATTGCTGGTCTGAAGTTGCTGCGGTCCTCTTTTAGCAGTCCTACCTATCAATATGTCACAGTCATCTTTACTGTGCTCTTTTTCAAAATCGACTATGAAGCTTTTTCAGAGACCATGCTCTTGGATCTCTTCTTCATGTCTATACTCTTCAACAAGGTAATATCTGAAGAAAACATTCTTGTCTGTAAAAAGTGTCTCCCTAAGTGGTATGCCATTTAGTGAGGATTATGCTTGCATTTCATTTGCTTCATTATCTTTTAAGTAATATCTTTCTTTGGTCAACCAGTTGTTTAGGCTTAGGATCCCTAAACAATACCAGTCAACTGTGACCCATAGAAGATACATTTCTTGCTATAGGTAGGAAGGTAAAATTAAATATATAGGAAAATTAAAGGAACTCTAATAAGTATATATTTTTGAATACATGGGGTCTTCCAAAAGGGGGTGTGATTTTGGAGTTTAGAAATAGACATGGTAACAATTGAACTGAGCTGTGGCAGCTGGATAGATAGAGGAAATAACCTGATGCTGAGTGAAAATGGTAGAGACCGAGAGCAACAAACCCATGTGGAAACAATCAGACACTAGTTTATTTGCAGAATACTCTGAAGTTTACAGAATGCTTCTAAGATTTGTTTTCCACCCATCAGATAGGTGCTTTTAGTCCTACAGATGAGATGGTAAAACCTGCATCTTCTGCCTCCAAGAATCTTTTTGCTAAACCATACTGCCTTTCTGAATGACTTCAGTTGTGCAGATTATTTGAAATTTAAAATAGAGTTTAGATTTCGTTTTAACACTGACCACATACAAAGGACTTTGACATATATTATCCCATTTGATAGGTAACAGAGAGCTGAAGCATATGAGCAGCTACAAAACACAATGAAAGCCCAGTTTTAGAAAAGTTAGCCTGGTCAGCCACATTTGGGATGAATTGGGGAAGAGAGAACCTAAAGGTATGGAGAACAGCTTGAGAGATTGTGACAGTAATTTAGATTTGATAGAGATCTGGCCTCGCATGGGGACAGTGCAATGAAAGCCATTGATTGAGCAGGGTCTCAGTAGTAGTCAGTTTCTGGATACTGTGCTATAGATCATGCTGAATAGCTTCTGAAATATTGCAGTATCATATTTGCTCAATTACTAATTCATTTACATTTGTATCACTTATTTCCTCTTTTAGTGAGCATGTTTAACCAAAGGAGGAAGCCAGAAAGTTAGTTTGAATTAAAAAAGCATGTGATTCCTCACAAACTTAATACTTAGATTGGAAATTGTATTGAATCTTCTTATACTGGTTGGAAAAAAGAGAAAGTTGCAGTAAAGTATAAACTAAACAATCCCTGAAATAGTCACTACACTTAACTCACATTAGTTTGTATTTTCTTAATACTTTCATTAGTGAGGCAGATTATTTTTGAGAGCAGAGCACGTTCCAGAACTATTCTAGATGCTTAGGCTACGTTGGTTAACAAAACAGAGAAAGGGTAAGGAGTTTGCATTTTATATGGCTACTTCATAGAACTTAACAGTCATATTAAGTAGTATTGAATATTTATTTTAAGATACCATTGTAAGATATACCATCAATTTAATAATATTTCAAGAAAACAATTACTCTGAATATGAAAATGGTTTCACCAGCCACTTTCCATGTCCTTTTTCTTTAATATTACAGTCAAATTTGAGTACAGTCTGTATTTAGAGATGGAGGAGTGTTCTGAGTCACTGTTTATAAGCAGTTGTAATGGCTTCTGATAAGTCTTCCTGTCATCCGATCGCATTAGTGCAGAGGATTGTCAGCACAATTTTGAGACATGGCAGAGAATGCAGGGGTTCATCTGCATTTTCTGATTGGTTGAGGTTGTGATTTCTTTTTTAACTTAGAAATTAAACAACTTCATTTGTGAATCAGTGAAATAATTTAAATTTGAGGTGTTTGGTGCCTGAATCATGGCATTGAGTTAGTCAGAAGCTCTTGCTTTTGAGGTTCTGTGATCTGTTCTAAGAATGGGCTCTTGTGTTGCCTGGTGTGCATAGGCAGCCTTAGGTAAACGCAATAATTCTGTTTCAGTGTTGAAGACATATTCAACAGCAAAACAGATCCTAATTTAAATAAGATGGAAATGTACATTATGTTTCCATTGGCAGTAACAGTTCTGATTATGAACAGATGCCTAATACACACTAATAAAATTCTTAGGCAAATAGGCAGTGACAACTGTATTACAACTTATCCCCTTCCTGGCTGCTTTCAGATTCCTTTTGACATTGCCTTTAAAACATGCTCAGTTCCCAAAGCACCAAAATTTGAGGGAAATGCATTAGAATAAAAATACATATTTATTGCGTAAGTTTTACAGACATCTATATTTCCTACCTTTTTTTTTGTTTGTAGTTGTAATATAACCAGTAGAGAGCATAGAATTAAAAAAAAAAAAAAATCCATAAGTCAGTTAACCATCTTTACTTAAAAACATGTGTGGTGTTTTGGCAGGGTCATTTCTTTTATTTCGATGCTATTTCCTTGTTAGAAAGAAAATCATTTTAGAAGTTTTTCATTTTCTATTTTAAAAGTCTGATAAAAAGCTTTTTACTGATTGTTTTTTTTCCTCCTACAGCTTTGGGAACTCCTTTATAAGTTGCAGTTTGTGTATACTTATATTGCCCCATGGCAGATTACATGGGGTTCTGCTTTCCATGCTTTCGCTCAGCCTTTTGCAGTGCCCCGTATCCTTCTAATAAAAATTTTATAAGAAAGGGCAGTCATATCCTTGATGAGAATGTTGGTTTGTAGGCATAACTTTTCCCAGGCGTAGAATATAGGGTGCATGCATGCATGCTAAGTCACTTCAGTCATGTCTGACTCATTGAGACTCATATGTGACTCTTGGACCATGCTCCTCCATCCAAGGGATTCTCTAGGCAAGAACACTGGAGTGGGTTGCCATGCCCTTCTCCAGGGGATCTTCCCTACCCAGGGATCAAATCCATGTCTCTTACATCTCCTGCATTAACAGGCAGGTTCTTTACCACTAGAGCCACCTGGGAAGCCCAGAGTATAGGTTACTATATGATAAATTATCAGAAACTCATAATGCTTTGAACCACACCTGTACCGATTTTGATTGTTTACTTCGTATTAACGTCTGTGCTCCACAGATCATCTGAGCATGAGGACAGTATTAAAGTTTAATAATAAAGTGATGCGGATTAAAAATTTTATGTTTAATATATGTGAGTATTAAAATCTACGAATTTTCAATACATATAAAATATGTTTAAAGATATGTATAAATGAATGAGGATTCAAAACATTTTCCATAATGATATGATTATAATTAAACTTTTATGTTCAAAATTTTCTGTTCTCATCTTAAATATACATTCTAAATAAGCATAAAAGTTAATGACCATGTAGATGTTGATATGCACACTTTTTCTGTATCTTTAAATTTTAGTTTTTATCATCTAGAAGTTTAAAACCGAGCATGGTTTGGGTATATCTACCCGAGTGTACATGGAATTTTACCAGACACACGTTAGCAAGTATTTATTTGGCTCCCTTCACAGCATCATGCCGGGCTGTACATTCCTGGCTATGTCTTTTTACTTCTACCCCTCATACTGCCCAGGGACACTTTCTTCTGTATTCCTCTGATGGACCTCATCTTTCTAACTGCTGTAACTGTGGTGTGTTTATGAGACAGGTGAATATGTGCATGTGTGTGTAATAACCAGATAAATGTTAAGATCCTTAACCAGTTTTCTCATAGATTCTGCCATGTTGTTTGTTCAGGCTGCTGTGTCAGCCTTCTTTTCTACTCCACTGAACCCCTTTTTGGGAAGCGCAATATTCATCACATCATATGTTCGGCCTGTGAAATTCTGGGAGAGAGACTATAAGTGAGTAAAGACAAATCTTTGAAAGTCAATTTTTATCTTTTTTTTTTTTCTAGGAAAAGCTATTGACATTATTGTAAATTATTCTTGGTTAATCAGTTTTTGTATTGAAATACTTGAAATTTTATGAATACACTTAAAGTTCCAAATTGTATAAAATTGGAAGAATCAATTTTCTCTACCTTTTTTTCCCCCTAAGATTTTAAAACATAGTTTTAGTTACATATACTCATTTTCTGTTTGCTTTTAATGTTATTTCTTAGAATTGTTTCACATTAATCTTATTCTGAAACTTTCTGCTACACAATGTTACTTCATTATAGTAGTCATAATTAGTTATCTCGTAGTTTTCTAAGAAAGGTGTTTTTAGAGCTAAACGTTTTCTAGATTATTTGTAGTTTTTCATGAGGACAAACTTTTAAATGACCATCTTTGTACATAAAGTATTTTCCACATTGAAGCTTAGTTCCTTAGATGAGATGTTCCTTAGATGAGTTCTAAGATGATGCCTTAGAAACTATCTTCATATATAATCTTTCCAAATTTTTTTCTTTTTTAATATATGAAAATATCTAAAGGAGAAATACTGAATCATGGAGCTTAAACTTTATAAAGACTTATGATATATATTAATGTATTGATTCAGAAAGCGTTTGTACAGATTTATAACTTAGCTGGCCAGCTCTGTGACTGCATTTCTCTCCACACTGTCACACATTGGCACATATAATAGGTGAAATGGTAATCTTGACTTTTGAACAGTGAACTAATTTATGGATGTGAAACTTCTTCTCTGGTCTTTTACCTAAAACCACACATAGTGTTTCCCTTTTTGGTGAATTTCAGTGTTTATTTATGTCTTTGTTTTCTTCTGGGCCAACTTAACTTTAGTTCAGAATAACTTCTGTGGCAGCAGTTATTAAACTTTTTGATCTCAGAACCCCTTCACATAAAATCTTAAAATTATTGAAGTCTCCAAAGAGTTCTTGTTGCAGATATTTTATCTACTACACCCCTCAGTGGTGGCTCAGTGGTGAAGAAGCTGCCTGCCAGTGCAGGAGACGAGACGTGGATTCGATCCCTGGGTCAGGAAGATCCCCTGGAGGAGGGCGTGGCAGTCCACTCCAGTATTCTTGCCTGGAGAATCTCATGGACAGAGGAGCCTGACAGGCTACATACTGTCCATGGAGTCGCAAAGAGTCAGACATGATTGAAGCAACTTACCACACACACACACACACACACACACACACACACACACAAATACAAATATTGTACAGCGTGCTGTGTGTGCTGTGCTTAGTCACTCAGTCATGTCCAACTCTTTGCGACCCTTTAGACTGTAGCCAGCCAGTCTCCTCCATCCATGAGATTTTTCAAGCAAGAATACTGCAGTGGATTGCCATTTCCTTCTTCTGAGGATCTTCTTGACCCAGGGATTGAACCCATGTCTTCTGTGTTTCCTGCATTGCAGGCTAAATCTTTACCCACTGAGCCATCAGAGAAGCCCAGTACAAATCAAAACTCAGAATTTTAAATGGTTATTAATATAAAGATAACAATAAACTCATTATATGTTAATATAAATGACATTTTTCTAATGAATAACTATTTCCCATTCCACACCAAAAAAATCAGAAGAATGTCATTGTTTTCTTAGTTTTCTAAATCTCTTTAATGTCTGGCTTAATAAAAGACAACTGGATTCTCTTACCTGCTTCTGCATTCAATCTGTTGTTGCAGTATGTTGTTCTGGTTCAAGTATGTAGAGTAAATCTGGCCCCATACAGACATATAGTTTGAAAAGACAGTATTTTACTATCCTTTTTAGATAATTGTGGGTATTCTTCTTTGATCCTTTGACAAATGGTAGTTTCCTAATGATTAGTGGAAATGTGGAATCTAAAACTATATCAGTGAATTTTGGGAACTATATTACATCAAAAGTCACTGATAAGTCTTATAGTGTGAATGGATCTTTTACCCATGCATATACTTATAACATCTTTATTTATCATTTGGAAAATACTAGTTCAGTAAGTAATGTATTTCTTCCAGATTTTGACCTATTTCATTAAACAATATTATATAAATGTATATTTATATCACCACCAATCTCAAAAGTACTGAAGTATTGGGAAGCTATCAAGCACATAGTAAATGAAAGTTTTCTAAAATTCTAATATTTACTTGAAATCTTAAATTTTTATTATTGGCAACAGGTATAATTATCAGTTATTTTCCTTGAAATGTCAGACTCACTTTTCTTCACTTGAGAAATGTCTGTCAGATACTCAAGTCTGAATAGTCATAGTTTATTCAAGTGAAAATGGTGATCCGTGGGTGAAAAAAGCTAGTGCAGTCTGCAAGTCACGTAGCTGCTCAAGTGCTTTCCGTTCAGATAGTTATCCTACTTCAGAATGCAGCAGAAATGCTTTATGTGTATTGTGTCACACACGATATTAAAAAGACCTGTACTGAGGGACTGCAATTTAATAAAATTAGTATTTTTGTTGCTTCATTAAGGACATTTTTAAGGGAAACTGAACTTTTATTTGTTTTTTCTTGTGCATAGGTAGCAGTGAAAAATAGTACAGTTTGGTGCCAGTGCCTTGATTCATGTTAAAGCATCAGCAGTCTTATCACCATTGTTTTTGCACCATCAGCGCAGTTGTCAACACAGTGGAGAAAAAACAAAGCAAATACCAGTTCAGTACTATTATGAAAATGGTTTTGATTTGGAAAACTCCCTGAAAAGATCTTGAGTCTCATGCTGCAGGTTCTGGGGACCACATTTTGGAAACCACTGTTTTAATGAACATTGTCCCATGGACATTAATATTTCCTTTACAAGGACTGTTTCATGCACTGAGTATTTTTAGGAACTATACAGTATACATTTTTTCAACCTAATCAAATTTTTTTACATTAAACTCATTACTGTCATACACTGTTCAGTTAAAAATCAGCCAAGAAAAAATTTGTGTTTATGTATGATAGAGGTAGAAGAGTAAAAAATAAATCCTTACCCTAAAATTGTTCTATTGGAGAACTTTATCAATATGTTACTAAACAGATTTTTCTCAGACATTTTCATAAAGTAATATTTATTGCATCTGTATTGTATAGTTTTCTCACTTTTAATTATTAGGCTTCTTTAATATGAAAAAGCATACTAAAGATGTTTTGTTTTGCCCTTTTCAGCACAAAACGAGTGGATCATTCAAATACCAGATTAGCTTCCCAGCTTGATAGAAATCCAGGTAATAGCCCTATTTTTGAGTAAAGAAGCAAGTCTAAGGAATTTGTTATATTTGTACTTCACTGCCAACTTGCTGGGAATCCTCTGTGGCATCCAGAGGTCATTTTTTTATTAACTAAATATCTTTTGCTTTGTTTTACTTTAACAAAGTACATGTGAACTAGAGTATCTAAAATTTATATACTCATCTTTTATAAAATGCATTTTAAGAATGCTGATAAGCATAAAAACTGCCATTCAAAGGTTGTTCTTACATAGGCTAAAAAGTAGAGCACGGTGAAAGTAAAACTGCGGAGGGGTATTGAAGAGTACGCAGTCTGAACTTTACTTATTAATATGTTTGCTTCTCTGCCTCCCCAGATGTTTAGATAAGTGTTAATGTAATTTCATTTAGCTTATTATATACAGAGAGATCTTCTATAGGAGCCAAATAGCCACTCAAGGTAAGGCTTCATTGGGTGAGATTTTGCTGGTCTCATTAGATGACTGAGCGACTGAACAGACAGATCATTACCATTATCTAAACTTTGGGCCTATGGGCCTACCTGTTACCTATATTCTGGCACAGAAATAGTGAGTCGCATTGTCCCAGCCATAAAAGATTAATGTATCAACTGGAATATCAGTGTATTAATCTACTAAAGGAAATATGGCTCCCCATAGACTGGAATATTTGTTTTCATTGACTCACAGATTACTCAAGTACTCTGCTTGAGAAAACTAAATTATAGTAACTAGATTGATTCATAATTATAAAATTGGATTAACGAGGACTACTTATTTGATATTAATGACTGTTTATCATGTTCTGGTGGATGAAACAGCTGTCTCAACTCCGATATGTCCTTGGAAGGGCCTTGGAATGTTGCCTTCTTGCGCATATCACAAAGACCCATGTCCTGAAGTAATAAGCGCACTTTCATAATGAGCAGACAGAGCATCAGATATAACTGTTTTATTGACGCTTGAGCCTAGGCTTTCCTTTTTATTTGTATTTAGTTAAGCTGAGTTTAAAATAAACATTTAGCTTAGTATATATTGTCATTCTTTAGTTCTGTACTTTGGGCACCCATTTACAGATTATTGCTTTGGATGCACTACTTTGGAAGACAGTCGTCTCATTTATTAGGTGATGTTTTATCATAATTTTTTTCTTAAAGGATGACCAATGAATTTTTCTGGTTCCTTGTTGCTGTTACTATATATATGGTTTATTTCTGTTAAACTAATATTAGACATCTCAATATACAGTTGTTTTTTGTTTTGTTTTTAAGTAACCAACTTTTTGTTTTGGACTGTCTTGTTTGTCCAAATCTCATATTACTGGTGGGAGGCCATCTATGGGGTCGCACAGAGTCAGACACGACTGAAGCGACTTAGCAGCTTCAGCAGCATATTACTTAACTCCCTTCTTTTACCATTGATGGGCTTCCCTGATAGCTCAGTTGGCTAAGAATTCGCCTGCATTGCAGGAGACCTGGGTTCGATCCCTGGATTGGGAAGATGCCCTGGAAAAGGGATAGGCTACCCACTCCAGTATTCTTGGGCTTCACTTGTGGCTTAGCTGATAAAGAATCCACCTGCCATGCGGGAGACCTGGGTTCGATCCCTGGGTTTGGAAGATCCCCTGGAGAAGGGAAAGGCTACCCACTCTAGTACTCTGGCCTAGAGAATTCCATGGACTGTATGGTCCATGGGTTGCAAAGTTGGACATGACTGAGAAACTTTCATTTTATCAAAATAGTTTGATAAAAGTTTATCAAAATGAAACTAACTTTTTATCTTGTTGTGGTTTTAAATTGCTTTTATCTTTTTCATTTCTCTTACATGATTTTAATTATAAAGTTAATTGAGCAGTGATAGAAAAGATCATGGTCTGCTAAAGAGGCGGAAATGACCTTAGATCTTATCTAAGATCTTATCTAGTCCAATTCTTGCATTTTATGAATGGGAACCAGAGATTTAGAGAGGTTATGTGACTTCTAACTGAGAAATTTTCCTATTGTCCTTTGTTTCATTTTTATGTAGCAAGTCTAAGGATATCTAAATATTGTCCTCCTTGTTAAAGAAATATAGATATAACCCTAACTGGAAATGAGTTTTAATACTTTTAATAATCTTATTTGTAGATATAAAGGGGACTTAAAATAATTTAACATTTTTTAATCCCTTCTTATAGGATCAGATGACAACAATCTGAATTCCATCTTTTATGAGCATTTAACCCGATCCCTACAACACAGTCTATGTGGTGATTTGCTCCTAGGACGGTGGGGAAACTATAGTACTGGGGACTGTTTCATTCTCGCCTCTGACTACCTCAATGCGTTAGTCCACCTTATAGAGATTGGAAATGGGCTGGTGACTTTCCAGCTGCGGGGACTTGAATTCAGAGGTAAGGTATTAACCTTTAATTTCTATCATGTACTCCTGTGACATCTAAGTTTTATGTGTTTACATCTCCAATAGAAAGTTATAAGATCTTTAGCCTTTGGAATTGTGGAAGGAGAAAAGCTATTAAAGAGTAATTACTAGTTTTTTTCCAAATTTCACATTCAGAGAAGAACAATTTTTTGCAATATGCTCGGTATGTAAAGGTAGTATCTATAGTGTATAATGTACTTGTTTTCCTGGTGATAGTGAATTTCTGTTCTGTGCTTGCCCTCTTGTTTGTCTCTCTGTGATTAGCTGCATATGTTGATTAGAGGCAGAGATTAGCTGAGTTACTTTCATGTGGTTGCCATGCCATTGTCTGCAACAGTTTTTTTTGAGATGAAATTCACATAACATCAATTTTAAAGTGAACAAATCAGTGGCATTTAAGTGCATTCATGATATTGCACACCCACCACCTCTGTCTAGTTCCAAAGCATTTTCATCATCCCCAAATAAAACCTCACATCCATTAAGCAGTTATTCCCTCTTCCCCTGCCAGCCCTCAACAAATTTGTATACTGACAAATGAAGCTATTTTTGCACAGAAAATTGTGCATTCAGAAACATACGAGCTTGATGTTATCAACTGCTATAAAATGAATGTCTTGTAAGCAGAAATGAAAACTTATTTCATGGGAATTGAAGGAGTCCTATTAGTGCACATGTATCCAACCTAGGGAACATTTGGACTGGAAAGTTCTTAGAGAAAGCATTCAAACAGTGTTTTGATCTATTCTAAGAAGTACCATAGGTGTTTTTAACTTGAAACAGGAATAAAGCATTTGTCAAAGCATTTGTTTAAATAGAGGATCAAATCAGACCTGTACCCATGGCTTTATTTTTGCCATAGTATTGAATCAGAAAGTTTGCACCTTTTTCATGTAATATCTTTGTTAATGAAGCAAGTGCTTTTCTAAAGTTACTCCATTCATCAGAAATTAAGATTTTACTTGTGTAACTCTCAGGGTAGTAAATGTTAATGTTTGCTATTTTTTGTTATTTATTTTTAATCCATTCTCTCTCTCTTTTTCAAAATGTCCTATTGTCTTATGATTTGTTCCTGACTCTCCATCAGAAGCTCAGAACCTTAATTCCGTCTCTTCTAGGATCTTAACCCACTGCTGTTGAAATTGAATGCAATTGGTCTCATCCAAAAGTTGGCACCCTCTCACCACTGCAGATACCACTGCTGTAACTTCATTTTCTTTTTAAATTGCTGGCACCTGAAGATTTCACCTTTGCTTTTTTAACTTTTTCTTTAACAGATATTTTGTGGGGAGGCTGTTTTATCCAGCATTTCTGTGTATGTGAATTGGAAAGGAGTCCTTCTTACTGCTCATTCCATCTGATTGGTCAGAAATGCTCCAAATCAAAAATCGATCCAAAATTTCACTCTCCCAACCTTACTCTCCGGTACCAAATAGATTCAAATAAAATTTTGGATAAATCTTTTCTATCCAAACTCGCATTAAAAACAATTCAAATCATTTTGGGAATGCAGTACTCATTAACTTTCTGAAAGTGAAAATGTTAGTCATTCAGTCATGTCCAACTCTTTGCAACCCCCTGAATGTAGCCTGCCAGGCTCCTCTTTCCATCTAATTCTCCAGGTCAAAGTATTGAAGTGAGTAGCCATTCCCTTCTCCAGGGGATCTTCCTGATCCAGGGATCAAACCAGGTCTCCCACATGACAGGCAGATTCTTTTACCATATGAGCCACCAGGGAAGCCCCATGTTATTTTCTGAACTCATGTTGAGTTTCAGTAGCAAGAGGCCCCTGTAATTCTTCATTCAGCCATGGTGATTCTTTTTCTTACGACAAATTCAGTTATGTCCTTTCCATGGTTAAAATTTTCAGTGGTTTTTTATTGCGTTTAAAGTAGAATTCAAACTCCTTAACATGTCCTACAGCAGCTGCAAGATCTGTCCTCTTCCAGTTTTTCCAGCTTACTTTATTAGCACCCTTCTCATCCACTCTAGCCACACTAGCCTTCCTTCAGTGTCCTAGCTATGCTGAATTCTTTACTAAGACCTTCTTATCACTCTCCATTTCCCCAGAAACTACCAGCCATCTCCTCTCCTCCCACCAATCTTCCACCTCTAGTTTCTTAATTATCTTTAATAATTAGAATAACTATTAGAATTCTAATTTTATATTTGTGTTTATTTGTTTTTAGTTTATTTCTTCTGTAGCCCAGGGGTTGGCAGGCTTTTTCTGGAAAGAGCCAAGATAGTTAATAGTGTAGGCTTTTGTAGCCATGCATATCCTCTGTTGCATGTTCTTTGATTTTTCTGTTAAAAAACCTTTTAAAAATACCAAAACCACTGTTAGCTTGAATTTGGCCCAGGGGTGTATTTTGTAAACCTTTGCTGTAGATTATAAACTCCTCAAGGACAGGAATCCTATCTGCTTCGTTTATCATTGTATATCCAGCACCTCTCATAGTACACCTGACCTGCCTCTTGAGAAACCTGTATGCAGGTCAGGAAGCAACAGTTGGAACTGGACATGGAACAACAGACTGGTTCCAAATAGGAAAAGGAGTATGTCAAGGCTGTATATTGTCACCCTGCTTATTTAACTTATATGCAGAGTACATCATGAGAAACACTGGACTGGAAGAAACACAAGCTGGAATCAAGATTGCTGGGAGAAGTATCAATAACCTCAGATATGCAGATGATACCACACTTGTGGCAGAAAGTGAAGAACTAAAGAGCCTCTTGATGAAAGTGAAAGAGGAGAGTGAAAAAGTTGTCTTAAAGCTCAACATTCAGAAAATGAAGATCATGGCATCTGGTCCCATCACTTCATGGGAAATAGATGGGGAAACAGTGGAAACAGTGGCTGACTATTTTTCTGGGCTCCAAAATCACTGCAGATGGTGACTGCAGTCATGAAATTAAAAGATGCTTACTCCTTGGAAGGAAAGTTATGACCAACCTAGATAGCATATTAAAAAGCAGAGACATTACTTTGCCAACAAAGATCCGTCTAGTCAAGGCTATCGTTTTTCCAGTAGTCATGTATGGATGTGAGAGTTAGACTATAAAGAAAGCTGAGCACTGAAGAATTGATGCTTTTGAACTGTGGTGTCGGAGAAGGCTCTTGAGTGTCCCTTGGACTGCAAGGAGATCCAACCAGTCTATCCTAAAGGAGATCAGTCCTGGGTGTTCATTGGAGGGACTGATGTTGAAGCTACAACTCCAATACTTTGGCCACCTGATGCGGAGAGCTGACTCATTTGAAAAGACCCTGGTTCTCGGAAAGATTGAGGGCGGGAGGAGAAGGGGACAACAGAGGATTAGATGGTTGGATGGCATCACCGACACAATGGACATGCGTTTGGATGGACTCCATCAGTTGGTGATGGACAGGGAGGCCTGGCGTGCTGCGGTTCATGGGGTCACAAAGAGTCGGACAGGACTGAACGACTGAACTGAACTGGAGTGCTAAATAATATAGCTCATTAGCTTGGCCAAGCTTACCTCTTCAGTCTTCTCATTCATCATACACCACCACCACCATGGGGCTAAATTTCATGTCTTTTTTTCTCAGAGTAGTTTTTCAAATATACATGTTGTATATGTTCTGTTTAAAATAAAAAATGTATTATAATGTCCCACTTATTTTTGTTATATGTAACTTTAATATATCCTGTAGAAGGAAATGGCAACCCACTCCAGTAGGTTGCCATTTCCTTCTTGCCTGGAAAATCTCATGGACGGAGGAACCTGGTAGGCTACACAGTTCATGGGGTCCCAAAGAGTCAGACACAACTGAGTGACTTCACTCACTTCTCAACTTTAATATATAGCTTTAAAATTAGCTATAATTACTCTGTAGTCCTTGTATAATGTAAGGAATTTACAGATTAAATGAAAGCAAGACCACAGAACAAAATAAAAATTAAACATTAATGTGATGGATGATATTTTGTTGGCATAGATGGCTGTGGCTCTAATTATTTAACCCGACTTTCTGTTTTTATTTCACAAATTCTTAGACCCGAATGTGCTGGTACACATTCTGATTCTGCGGAAGATGAATGTATACTGTGCCTCTCTTCAGGAGTGTCCAGCAGTTTGTTAATGGACAGTCTAAAGCAGATCCAACACATATTCTCAATTGCTATAAACTAAATGTGTTTTTATTTCAAAATTTCTCATATCTTTGAAGCATTCTTTTTTCCACTTCATGTTTTACCCATTTGCTATAAGAACTTTCTCTCTTTCTCTGTCTCTCTAAGGTACTTACTGTCAACAACGGGAAGTGGAGGCCATTACCGAAGGTGTTGAGGAAGATGAAGGATTTTGCTGTTGTGAACCTGGCCATATTCCTCATGTGCTTTCATTTAACGCTGCATTTAGCCAGCGCTGGCTAGCTTGGGAAGTGATAGTCACCAAGTATATTCTGGAGGGTTATAGCATCACTGACAATAGTGCTGCTTCTATGCTTCAAGTCTTTGATCTTCGGAAAGTACTCACCACTTACTATGTCAAGGTAAGGGTATGTGCCTCTTTAGAGCTTCTGGTGTCAGAGGCTCTTCTTTTAAAAAAAAAAAAATATATATATATATATATATATGTATATATATAGTTGTTTTAACTTGTGTTTTGCTTTTTCATAGCAATAAAAATTTTCTAGTATCCAATACAGTTAGTAAATTATACCTATGAAGATCTTGCCATTTCTTTCTTCAGTGGAACTTACTACATTTGTTCATTAATATTATTAATAAAAACTATTATCTGTAGCACATCTCTTGTAGGCACTGTATTAAAGAAGACACACACATGCATGCATGTATACATAGACCTATGTATCTCTTAGCTAATTCTCTAAAGGAATATTACATTCCTGTTCTACAAACAAGTTATGGATCAAAAGTTAACTTGGTCACAATCCTCTACCTAGCAAGTGAAATCATGGATTTAGAACCCAAGTTTGACTGACTCCTTAACCCTTGCTGTTAACCACTGCTTTTAGAAATCTGAATGAAAGTATTGTATCATTTGGGAGGTCCCCCAAAATACCAATTTCAGGGTCTCTGAGACCACAGTCAGGTTCATTAATTTGGTAGAAGGACCCTCAGAACTCAGCAAAGCCATCATCCTCGTGGTTAGAGTGTATTACAGTGGAAGGATACAGAGTAAAGTCTGCCCAGGAAAGAAGGACATAGGGCAGAGTCTAAAGACCCTAAGGCGTGAACTTGCAGTTGTCCTCTCCCAGTGGACTTGTGCAGACAATGTTTATTCCTCCCAGAAACAACTGAGGCAATACCTTCAGAGTGTTGCCAGCCAAGGATGCTCACCTGAGCCTCACTGTGCAGAGTTTTTATTGACACACAACCATTTAGACTTGCTCGACCATCCACATCACCAGCCTTAATCTCCAGATCCTCCAGAGTTCATGGTTCTAAGCCTCCAGGTAAATAAGACTCTTATGAGACAGGACATTGCAAGGGATTAGAGTTGAACTCCCAGAACCCAAGTGCAAAGGCCAAACCTCTCTTTGAGCAAGGTTAGTTTTTTCTGCACAGGTATTCTGTTTTTTGCTAAAAATTTCACAGATATACAACATGGTTATCGCTAGAGGCTTATAGGCAAAGCCACCATTTTTGAGAGGAAAACATATGCTAAATCTTCATGATTCATGTGTTACTACTTCTGTGTACCAACTTTTTTGCGTTGGTTGGTTGGATTGAAGTCTGAATCTTCTGTTTAATTAATATTTGGTTAAACCCAACCTCAGGAAGCTAAAGAGATTGAATTTACAACATTTTTTATTAATAACGTGTGTGTGTGGCCTTTCCTATCTCTAAATATGTGTTTCTATTGCTTTATTTATTATATTTTTATAAGTTGACCAAGGATAACAAGATAGCTTAATAGTTCTGTGAGAAATTTCTCAAAATAAATGCACCACAGTAAAAGTTTTTCACCTCTCTTAAAAGATCGTAAATTCAGTAGATTGTAATTGTTTTTAGACTATTTTAAAGTTAGTAAACTAATGTCACTTTGATTCATATTATCAGTATAAACAATTTGATGAGATATTGGTGTTAATTCAGATTGTGATTTAGCCTGAGGTGTTTTTTTTTAATCTTTTTTCTCATTAGGGTATCATTTATTATGTTACAACCTCTTCTAAACTAGAGGAATGGCTAGCTAATGAGACAATGCAGGAAGGACTGCGTCTGTGTGCAGATCGAAATTATGTTGATGTGGATCCAACATTTAATCCAAACATTGATGAAGACTATGACCATCGACTGGCAGGCATATCCAGGGAGAGTTTCTGTGTGATTTACCTCAGCTGGATAGAGTACTGCTCTTCCCGAAGAGCAAAGGTGGGTGATTTACCTCAGTTGGATGGAGTACTGCTCTTCCCGAAGAGCAAAGGTGGGTGATTTACCTCAGCTGGATGGAGTATAGTTCTTCCCGAAGAGCAAAGGTGGGTGATTTACCTCAGCTGGGTAGAGTATCGCTCTTCCCGAAGAGCAAAGGTGGGTGATTTATCTCAGCTGGATGGAGTACTGGTCTTCCCGAAGAGCAAGGATGAGTGTTTTACCTCAGCTGGGTAGAGTATAGCTCTTCCCAAAGAGCAAAGGTAGGGGTTTCTTTGTTTTGTTTATAACTCTCTGAGTCTGTTTTTCCAAAGGGGAGAGAATACCTCTATTTGTTATTATGTCAGTTTTTCTAGATTTTCTTCTTTCAAACTATCTGCATAAGAGGACCTGTGTGGTTCATAATGGTTGGGCCAAACCTGCTCTATCAAAGCAGATTAGAAAGAGAAGCCTCCCTCATTCTTTCCCCTGCAGTGTCACAGTCTCACTGTCTAAATAGCACCGCCTCTACCTGTGCATGCACAGACATGTAGTTTGTAGATTACATGTAGAACCTTCTTAAAGACTGCATTTTGGAGCACCTCCAGCCCCAAGTCCCCACACGTACCAAACTTATGGATAATTTAATATCTTTGTCCCAAATCCAAAGTCTATGCTATGCTATGCTAAGTCACTTTAGTCGTGTCCGACTCTGTGTGATCCCATAGACGGCAGCCAACCAGGCTTCCCCGTCCCTGGGATTCTCCAGGCAAGAACACTGGAGTGGGTTGCCATTTCCTTCTCCAATGCATGACAGTGAAAAGAGAAAGTGAAGTCGCTCAGTTGTGTCCGACTCTTAGCAACCCCATGGACTGCAGCCTACCAGGCTCCTCCGTCTGTGGGATTTTCCAGGCAAGAGTACTGGAGTGGGGTGCCATTGCCTTCTCCATATCCAAAGTCTAGACCAGTGTTAATAGAATCTTCTGCAATGATGGGAACATTCTGTGTTGTTCCAGTATCGTAACTACTAACCCCCCACATACAGTGGATTATGAGACACTTGAAATGTAGTCAGTATGACTAAGGAAATGAATTTTTAAGTTTTATTTAATTTTAATTGATTTAAATTTAATAACTCATATAAGATAATGACTACCATACTGGACAGTATTCATCTAGATTATTGACTTTAAAATGTTAACATGGATAAAAATGATGTAAGAATGAGTTAAAACACAGGTTCCTGGGCCTTGCCTGTGAGATTCTAATTCTACGAGTCTAGGCTGGGAACCCAAAATCTGTATCATGCTGGGTGATTGTACTTCAGGTGGTTCCTAATCCACACTTCAGAACAACTTGTCTTATCCTAAAGGAAAGGTGAGTTGTAGACTTCTCCAACTACTGTTTTCCTGCTAGGTTTCATGGCTCTTGTGGCAGTGTTGCTCCTAATTAGACCCCATGTACCATAACCACAGTACCAAGGCCTGTGATTCCAAAAGCTAACTCCTCTATCACTATTGCTTCCCAAGCAAAAATCTTGTGTAGCTGAACCATTGGTATCCTGTGTACAGGATTATTCTGTATCATGGAGCATAGGGAGCCAGTTTGACAACCAGTGCCTTTATTGTGGTCTGGGGTGTACACGCTGATGGACTTTAAGTGTAATACCTTCTTTTACAGCTACTCAATTAGAGTAAGGCACTCCATCATATCAGCCCATTTCTCTTTACTTCATCAATAAGAAAGGGAGCATCCTATAATTCCCCTCCGAACAGTGACCTTTGAGCTTTTATATTGGATGCACAGTAGATACTGAGCAGAGTAGCATAGTTTTAAATAGAATAACCTCATAAGAACTCAGAAAAAGGGTCAGTGGACAATGTCTGGAAATAGAAGACCTCAAAGCTTACTGTCTCTTCTTTCAAACACATGCAGTTTGTGGTTTTTTGGGTGTTTTGTTTTTGTTTTTGTTTTTTTTTTCATAAATGAAATATACTTAAAATGCTTTGCATGCTACTCTCAAACCCTTGGACTTATTTCTTGGGGCAACAGGGGACAGGGTGTGATCATATTATTCAAATAGCCTTTCTCTGGCTTAGACTATATTGGTTACTTTTTGTTCTGTTTAACTGTGGTCGTCTGGGCTAGGAGCTCATTGTCTTCCCACTCAGAAACAGGCTCCATTCTTTCTAAATTTAAGGAGTACGTAATCTCTTAGAGATTATTGCTGAGGTCATGGATATATAATAGCTCAAGGAAGTCATTCTCTTAATTCCTAATAAGTCATATTCAAAAGGTTTACCTCCAAACTTGGGTATCTCCAGTCTCTTCTGAGAGCTTTCTATCCCTAGGTCATTATGGCTTATAGTCTACTCTTGTAGTCCCCTTTAGAAGAAAATTGTCAGGAAAGATAATTCCTTCATGCTCCCGTTTTTTTAAGTTGAACAATATTATCCCTACCTCCTTAGAACCTTGCATTCTGTTTTCTGAGTAATCATGTCCGGAAGAGCCTCTTCTCAGGGAAGTTAGTTAAAACAGAAAGACTCTAGATTGTTGTACCCTCACTTGAATGTTAATAAAGTTGCCTTCAGACGTTTTCCCTCCATAGTTTTCCTTCCAAAATAGTTTTCTAAGTTGCATGTTGTACAAAAATAAAAAGTCGTTCTTTCCACCTTCTCTCATTATATGTATTCTTAGAGGAAATAATCTTTCATACAATAGCTGTACCGGTCTTCTAAAGAGCTTGAAATAATGTTTTTTGTAAGTGTGACCCTGGATTAACTCATTAAAACCACCTGGAACACTAGACTGCAAGGATTCTTCTCAGCCTGACTTTGCTTCCTGCTTCTTAAATGACCGTAGTTTTCTTTCATCTTTGTTAGTTAGCAACCAGTCTGAGAATTTCTAATTCAGTTGAGGATATAAGTCACATGCCTTCTCCAACCATAACAAAATAGTGCAGATGGTGACTGCAGCCATGAAATTAAAAGACGCTTACTCCTTGGAAGGAAAGTTATGACCAACCTAGATAGCATATTCAAAAGCAGAGACATTACTTTGCCAACAAAGGTTCGCCTAGTCAAGGCTATGGTCTTTCCTGTGGTCATGTATGGATGTGAGAGCTGGACTATGAAGAAGGCTGAGCGCCGAAGAATTGATGTTTTTGAACTGTGGTGTTGGAGAAGACTCTTGAGAGTCCCTTGGACTGCAAGAAGATCCAACCAGTCCATTCTGAAGGAGATCAGCCCTGGGATTTCTTTGGAAGGAATGATGCTAAAGCTGAAACTCCAGTATTTTGGCCACCTCATGCGAAGAGTTGACTCATTGGAGAAGACTCTGATGCTGGGAGGGATTGAGGGCAGGAGGAGAAGGGGACGACAGAGGAGATGGCTGGATGGCATCACTGACTTGATGGGTGTGAGTCTGGGTGACCTCCGGGAGCTAGTGATGGACAGGGAGGCCTGGCGTGCTGCGGTTCATGGGGTCGCAAAGAGTCGGACACGACTGAGCGACTGATCTGATCTGATCTGATCTGATGGTTGAACCAATTTTTTTTTTTTTCCTTTGAGTACATTAGCAGTGCGGCTACACTTCCTCTGGCTTGCATTGTTTCTGATGAGATGTCTGTAGTCATTCTTATCTTTGCTGTTCTGTACAAATAATAAAGGCACACCTCAGAGATATGGCAGACAACCACGATAAAGCAAATATCACAGTAAAGCAAGTCACATGAATTGTCTGGTTTCCCAAACAGTTGTAAATATTATGTTTACATTTTACTAAGTGCCCTTTTAGGCTATTTGCATCAGATGACCAGTATCTTGGACATGTGATACAAATGGCCAGCTCATTGGAAAAAATCCCTGATGCTGGGAAACATTGAGAGCAGCAGCAGAAGAGGGTGGTCAAAGGATGAGATGGCTGGATGGAATCACCAGTGCAGTGGATGTGAACTTGGGCAAACTTCAGGAGATGGTGAGGGACAGGGAGGCCTGGCGTGCTTCAGTCCATGGGGTCACAAAGAGTTGGACACAACTGGGCAACTAGACAACATATCAAGTGTGTGATTACATTATGTAAAAAATGTAATGATGTACATTACTTAATTTAAAAATACTTTATTGCTTAAAAAATGCTAGTCATCATCTGAGCCTTCAGCAAGTCATAATCTTTTTGCCGGTGGATGGTTTGAAATATTTTGAGAATTACCAAAATGTGACCCAGGGACATAAAGTGAGCAAGTGCTATTAGAAAAAATGGTGCCAGTAGACTTGCTTGAAACAAGGTTGTCACAAACCTTCAGATTAAAACAAAAAAGTATCTGCAAAGCACAATAAAGCAAAGCGCAATAAAACACCATACACTGGTATGTGTCACGTAATAATGTGTCCCCCCCCCCCCCCCACTGGCTCATGTTTAAGATTTTTCTCTTCATCACTAGTTTATGCTGTTTTCTTCATGTTTCTTGTTCCTGGAATTCATTGAGCTGCTTGAATCCCTAGGTGTGTATCATTTTCATCAGATTTGGGAATATTTCAGTGATTGTTTTCTCAAAATGTTTTTCTGTTTTCCTCCTTCCCTGTGTGGGGTAACTCCAATTAAATGTAATATAAATTACATTTATATTAGGCTGCCTAAAGTTGTTCTATGACTACTGATGCTTTGTGGGTTTTTGTTTTTCAGTCTTTGTCTCTGTGTTTAATTTTGTGTAATTTCTGTTGATATATTTTTGGATCATTTATTTTTTTCTTCTGCATTAATCTCATCCAGTGTATTTTTTCTATTCTCAGACAGTCCATTTTTTTTTAATCTCCTGAGGTTTGTGTTTTTATATAGACCTTCCATGTCTCTACTTAGCACCCTATCATTCCTCTGTCTTTTTGAGTGTATGGAATACAGTTATAATAACTCTTTCAATATCCTTGTTGACTAATTCTAACATCTGTATCATTTCTGGGTCAATTTTGATTGAGTAATTGATTATTTTTCTAATTGTGGGTTCTATCATCCTGCTACTTTTGCATGCCTGACAATTTTTGATTGAGTGCTAGACTTTGTGAATTTTGCCTTGATGAGGCTGGATATTTTTGTATTCCTATAAATATTTTTTTCTTTAATTTTTTTTGTTTTTAATGTAGACCATTTTTTAAAGTCTCTATTGAACTTGTTACAATATTGCTTATGTTTTATGTTTTAGTTTTTTGGCCATGAGGCATGTGGGATCTTAGCTCCCAGACCAAGGATTGAACCCTGACCCCCTGCATTAGAAGGCAAAGTCTTAACCACTGGGCCATCAGGAAAGTCCCTAAATATAATTTTTTTAATCTTTAAAAATTTATTTGGCAGCACTGGGTCTTCATTGCCACACATGGGCTTTCTCTAATTGCAGCACGTGGAGGCTACTCTCTAGTTATAGTGCACAGGTTTCTCATTGTGGGGCCTTCTTTTACTGCTGAGCACAGACTCGGGTGCAGAGGTTCAGTTGTTGCAACTCCAGGGCGAGCTGGCTCAGTTGTGGCTCACGGGCTTAGTTGCCCCACAACATGTGGGATCTTCCCAGACCAGGGATCATACTTGTCCGCTATGTTGGCAGACAGATTCTCAACCATTGGACCACCAAGGAAGCCTCCTATAAATATTTTTGAACTTTGTTCTGTGACAATTAAATTCCTTGGGGACAATTTGATCTTTTCAGGGTTTACTTTTAAGCTTTCTTAGAAGGGACCAAAGCAGGCTTTGCTGTTAAGTTGTTGCCGTTAAGTCGCTTCAATCATGTCCAACTCTGTGCGACCCCAGAGATGGCAGCCCACCAGGCTCCCCCATCCCTGGGATTCCCCAGGCAAGAACACTGGAGTGGGTTGCCATTTCCTTCTCCAAGGCATGAAAATGAAAAGTGAAAGTGAAGTCACTCAGTCGTGTCCAACCCTCATCGACCCCATGGACTGCAGCTTTCCAGGCTCCTCCATCCATGGGATTTTCCAGGCAAGAGTACTGGAGTGGGGTGCCAAGCCTTTAGTCTGGGGCTATTTTTTTCCCCATTAAGTATTCTTTTGAGACAGTATTCTTTTGAGCACTGTAGCCAATCACAGAACTTTCCATTCTTTTCTGCATTTTTCTGTTGGTTTTTTTCCTTGGCCTTGGCTCATGTGCTGATAAGTAATCTGCTGAACTCAAAAAGGGACCTTCTGCCCGTCTCCAGAGCTTGCTCTCTGTGTAGCTGTCTCCTTCTTGGCACTGTGCCCTGCAAAACTCTAGCCACCCTGACCTTCCCAGATGGCTTCCCAACCTGGAGGTCGCTAGGCTCCTGCATTCCTCTTCCTTATACTATGGCCTGGAAACTCTTATAGGGCTACCTCATTTGTTTCCCGTTTCCCAGAGATTAGTATCCAGTGTCTCAATATATTCTTTTCTTGGTCATTTCAGGTGCAAGGGTGTTGTTGTTTGGTTGCTAAGTCCTGTCTGACTCTGCAGTGCCATGGACTGCAGCACACCAGTCTCCTCTGTCCTCCACTATCTCCTGGAGTTTGCTCAAATTCATATCCATTGAGTCGGTGATACTATCTAACCATCTCATCCTCTGCCGCCCCCTTCTCCTATTGCCTTCAATCTTTCTCAGCTTCAGGATCTTTTTTTTAAGTTATTTATTTTTTATTGAAGGATAATTGCTTTACAGAATTTTTTTGTTTTCTGACAAAACCTCAACATTGAATCAGCCATAGGTATATGTATATCCCCTCCCTTTTGAACCTCCCTCCCATCTCCCTCCCCATCCCACCCCTGTAGGTTGATACAGAGCCCGTTTGAGTTTCCTGAGCCACACAGCAAATTCCTGTTGACTGTCTATTTCACATATGGTAATGTAAGTTTTCATGTTACTGGTGTTCATATGTCTCACCCTCTCCTTCCCTCTCCTCATGTCCAAGTCTGTTCTCTATGTCTGTTTCTCCATTGTTGCCCTATAATGTTCTTCAGTATCATTTATCTGGATTCTGTATATATCCATTAGAATATATAGAAAGATACTTACCTTTCTCTTTCTGACTTACTTCACTCTGTATAGTAGGTTCTAGGTTCATCCACCTCATTAGAACTGACTCAAATGTGTTCCTTTTATGGCTGAGTATTATTCCATTGTGTATATGCACCACAGCTGCTTTATCCATTCATCTGTTGATGGACATCTAGGTTGCTTCCATTTTCTAGCTATTGTAAGTAGTGCTGCAGTGATCAATGGGATACATGTGTATTTTTCAATTTTGGTTTCCTCGGGGTATATGCCTAGGAGTGGGATTGCTGGTTCATATGGTGGGTTTTATTCCTAGTTTTTTAAGGAATCTCCATACCGTCTTCCATAGTGGCTGTATCAATTTACATTCCCTCCAACAGTGTAAAAGCATTCCCTTTTCTCCACACCTTCTCCATCATTTATTGTTTGTAGACTTTTTGATGAGGGCCATTTCATGTGTTTGTTAGCCATCTGTATTTCTTCTTTGGAGAAATGTCTGTTAAGGTCTTTTTCCCACTTTTTGATTGGGTTGTTTGTTTTTCTGGTATTGAATTGTATGAGCTGCTTGTATATTTTGGCAGTTAATCCTTTGTGAATTGTTTCATTTGCTATTATTTTCTCCCATTCTGAGGAGAAAATAATGTCTTTTCACCTTGCTTAGTTTCCTCTGCTGTACAAAAACTTTTAAATTTAATCAGGTCCCACTTGTTTACTTTTGTTTTTATTTCTATTACTCTAGGCGGTGGGTCATAGAGGATCTTGCTTTGATTTATGTCATCGAGTGTTCTGCCTATGTTTTCCTCTAAGAGTTTTATAGTTTCTAGTCTTACATTTAGGTCTTTAATCCATTTAAGTTTATCTTTGTATAGGGTGTTAGGAAGTGTTCTAATTCCATTCTTTTACTTGTAGCTGTCCTGTTTTCCCAGCACCATTTTATTGAAGAGCCTGTCTTTGCCCCATTGTATATTCTTGCCTCTTTTGTAAAAAATAAGATACCCATAGTTGCATGAGTTTATTTCTGGGCTTTCTATCTTATTTCATTGGTCTATATCTGTTTTTGTGCCAGTGCCATATTGTCGTGATGACTGTAGCTTTGTAGTATAATCTGAAGTCAGGAAGGTTGATTCCTCCAGCTCCATTCTTCTTTCTCGGGACTGCTTTGGTTATTCGGGGTTGTTTATGTTTCCATGTGAATTGTGAATTTTTTTTGATTTAGTTCTGTGAAAAATGCCATTGGTAATTTGATAGGGATCACATTGAATCTGTAGATTGCGTTTGGTAGTATAGTCATTTTCACAATATTGATTCTTCCTGCCCAGGAACATGGAATATCTCCATCTGTTTATGTCACCATTGATTTCTTTCATTAGTGTCTTATAATTTTCTGCATACAGTTCTTTTGTCTTCTTAGGTAAGTTTATTCCTAGATATATAATTTTTTTGTTCTTGTTGCAATGGTGAATGGGATTGATTCCTTAATTTCTCTTTCTGATTTTTCATTGTTAGTATATAGAAATGCAAGTGATTTTTGTGTATTGACTTTGTATCCTGCCACTTTGCTAAATTCACTGATTAGCTCTATTAATTTTCTGATACTATCTTTAGGGTTTTCTATGTACAGTATCATGTCATCTGCAAACAGTGAGAATTTTACTTCTTTTCCAATCTGGATTCCTTTTATTTCTTTTTCTTCTCTGATTGCTGTAGCTGGGACTTCCAGTGTTATGTTGAATAATAGTGGGGAAAGTGGACACCCTTGTCTTGTTCCTAATCTCAGGGAGAATGTTTTCAGTTTTTCACCATTGAGAATAATATTTGCTGTAGGCTTATCATATATGGCCTTTACTATGTTGAGGTAAAGGAAGTAAAGGAGATCAGTCCTGGGTGTTTATTGGAAGGACTGATGCTGAAGCTGAAACTCCAGTACTTTGGCCACCTCATGTGAAGAGTTGACTCATTGGAAAAGACCCTGATACTGGGAGGGATTAGGGGCAGGAGGAGAAGGGGACGACAGAGGAAGAGATGGCTGGATGGCATCACCGACTCGATGGACATGAGTTTGAGTGAACTCCAGGAGTTGGTGATGGACAGAGAGGCCTGGTGTGCTGCGGTTTCATGGGGTCACAAAGAGTCAGACACAACTGAGCGACTAATGCTGAACTGATGTTGAGGTAGGTTCCTTCTATGCCCATTTTTTGAAGAGTTAATCATAAATGGGTACTGAATTTTATTAAAGGCTTTTTCTGCATCTATTGAGATTATCATATGGTTTTTATCTTTCAGTTTGTTAATGTGGTGTATCACGTTGATTGATTTGTATATATTTAAGAATTCTTGCATCCCTGAAATAAACCCAACTTGATCATGGTGTATGAGCTTTTTGATGTGTTGCTGAATTCTGTTTGTTAAAATTTTGTTGAGGATTTTTGCATCTATGTTCATCAGTGATATTGGCTTGTAGTTTTCTTTTTTTGTGTTATCTTTGTCTGGTTTTGGTATCAGGATGATGGTGGCCTCATAGAATGAGTTTGGAAGTGTTCCTTCCTCTGCGATTGAAGGATAGGGATTAGCTTTTCTCTAAATGTTTGGTAGAATTCTGTGAAGCCATCTGGTCCTGGACATTTGTTAATCACAGCTTCAATTTCAGTGCTTATAACTGGGTTGTTCATAATTTCTATTTCTTTTTCAGTCTTGGAAGGTTGAACTTTTCTAAGAATCTGTCTGTTTCTTCCAGGTTATCTATTTTACTGCCATGTAGTTGTTCATAATACTCTTTTATAATCCTTTGTATTTCTACATTGTCTGTTGTAACCTCTCCTTTTTCATTTCTAATTTTGTTGATTTGATTCTTCTCTCTTTTTTTCATGATGAGTCTGGCTAAAGTTTTGTCAATTGTGTTTATTCTCTCAAAGAACCAGCTTTTAGTTTTATTAATCTTTACTATTGTTTCTTTCATTTCTTTTTTATTTATTTCTGCTCAGATCTTTATGATATCTTTCCTTCTGCTAATTTTGGTGGGGGTAGGGGGGTGGTTTGTTCTTCTTTTTCCAGTTGTTTTAGGTGTAAAGTTAGGCTGTCTATTCAATGTTTTTCTTATTTCTTAAGGTAGGATTGTACCACTACAAACTTCCCTCTTAGAACTGCTTTTGCTGCATCCCATAGGTTTTGAGTTGTCATATTTTCATTGTCATTTGTTTCTAGAAATATTTTTATTTCCCTTTTGATTTCTTCAGTAACCTGTTGGTTATTTAGAAACATGTTGTTTAATCTCCATGTATTTTTGTTTCTTACAGTTTTTTTCTTGTTATTGATAATCTAGTCTCATAATGTTGTGGTCAGAGAAGATGGTTGATAGGATTTCAGTTTTCTTACATTTACCAAGGTTTGATTTGTGACCCAAGATGTGGTCTATCCTGGAGAATGTTCCGTGTGTACTTGAGAAGATTTATTCTTCTGCATTTGGATGGAATGTCCTGAAGATGTCAATGAGATCCATCTCATCTAATGTGTCATTTAAAACTTGTGTTTCTTATTAATTTTCTGTTTTGATGATCTGACCATTGATAGAGTGGGATGTTAAAGTCTCCTACTACTATTGTGTTCCTGTCAGGTTCTCCTTTTATGTCTGTTAGTGTCTGTCTTATGTATTGAAGTGCTCCTGTGTTGGTGCATAGATATTTACAGTTGTTATGTCTTCCTCTTGGATTGATCCCTCCATCATTTTGTAGAGTCCTTCCTCATCTCTTATAATCTTTATTTTAAGGTCTGTTTTATCTGATATGAAGATTGCTACTCCAGCTTTCTTTTGCTTCCCATTTGCATGGAATATATTTTTCCATCCTCTCACTTTCAGTCTATTTGTGTCTTTAGGTCTGAAGTGGGTTTCTTGTAGACAGCATATATATATATGGGTCTTGTTTTTGTATCCATTCAGCCAGTCTGTGTCTTTTGGTTGGAGCATCTAATCTATTTACATTTAAAGTAGTTATTGATATATATGTTCCTATTGCCATTTTCATAATTGTTTGGGGTTGATTTTGTAGATCTTTTCTCTTGTCTTGTATTTCTTGGCTGTATAAGTCCCTTTAACATTTGTTGTAAAGCTAATTTGGTGGTACTGAATTCTCTTAACTTTTGCTTGTCTGAAAAGCTTATTTCTCCATCAGTTTTGAATGAGATCCTTGCTGAGTACAGTAATCTTGGTTGTAGATGTTTCCCTTTCAGTACTTTAAATATATCTTGCCATTCTGTTCTGGCCTGCAGTTTCTGCTGAAAGATCAGCTTAAGTGTATGGGGTTTCCCTTGTATGTTACTTGTTGCTTCTCCCTTGCTGCTTTTAATTCTTTCTTTGTGTTTAATCTTTGTTAGTTTGATTAGTATGTGTCTTGGCGTGTTTCTCCTATATGCGTTTAATCTTTGTTAGTTTGATTAGTATGTGTCTTGGCGTGTTTATCCTGTATGGGACTCTTTGCACCTCTTGGACTGGATTGACTATTTCCTTTTCCATGTTGGGGAAATTTTCAACTATAATCTCTTCAGAAATTTTCTCATAGTCTTTCTTTTTCTCTTCCTCTTCTTGGACCCCTATAATTCGAATGTTGGTGCATTTGTATTGTCCCAGAGGTCTCCGAGACTATCCTCAGTTCTTTTCATTCTTTTTACTTTGTTCTGCTCTTCAAAAGGTTTTTTCACCATTTTATCTTCCAGCTCACTGATGCGTTCTTCTGCCTCAGGTATTCTGCTATTGATTCCTTCTATAGTATTTTTAATTTCAGTAATTGTGTTGTTTGTCTCTGTATGTTTATTCTTTAATTCTTCTAGGTCTTTGTTAATTGATTTTTGCATTTTCTCCATTTTGTTTTCAAGGTTTTTGATCATCTTTACTATCATTATGTTTAATTCTTTTTCGATAGTTTGCCTATTTTCTCTTCATTTATTTGGACTTCTGTGTTTCTGGTTTGTTGGTTTATTTGTGTAGTATTTCTCTGCCTTTTTTTTTTTTTTTTTTTTAATTTACTGTATTTGAGATCTCCTTTTCCAGGCTTCAAGGAAAGTTGAATTCTCCCCTTGAAGAAAGTTGAATTCTTTCTTCCTTTTGGTTTCTGCCCTCCTAAGGTTGGTCCAGTGGTTTGTGTAGGGTGAGATTTGTGCTGAGTTTTTGTTTGTTTTTCCTCTGATGGGCAAGGCTGAGTGAGGTGGTAATCCTGTCTGCTGAATGATTGGGTTTGTATTTTTGTTTTGTTTGCTGTTTAGATGAGGTGTCCTGCACAGGGTGCTATGGGTGATGCTGGGTTTCATTTATGTTGAGTTCTCATTATTTGATACTCCCTAGAGTCACTGCTGTCACAGTCCTTTCTCTGGGAGTCACAGCTCACCTCACCTCCCTAGGATGTCCTCTAACACTGTGCTGATCTTTGGACCTGCTGAGGTGGCACCTCAGATTGTAATCTGGTCCTACTTCTGTGTGTTCTTGCCTCTAATGTCACAGCTATCAGAACTAGTGTGTTTTCTTTTGTGGGAGCTCTCAATGATCTTTTATGTCATAGACAACAGTCTGCCTAGTTGATCATGTGGATTTAATCTGCAGCTTGTACAGCTGGTAGGGAGGTTTTGGGTCTTCTTCCTTAGCCACACTGCCCCTGGATTTCAGTTGTGGTTTTATTTCCACCTCTACATGGGGGTCGTCCACTGGAGTTTGTTCCTGAGGCTGCCCTAAAGAACTTGGGTTTGCTCCTGTGAGGGCCAGGTGTGGAGGTGATGCAGCTGCTTGGGTCACAGGAGTTCTGGCAGCACCAGGTACTCAGGGGAGTTGGCAACTAGGGCAGCAGGAAATATATAGAAGGGTTTGGCAACCAGGATTGGCCCATCCGCTCCAGTGTTCTTGCTGGAGGACACCCCTACCTGACAGAGAAGCCTGGCAGGCCACAGTCTACAGGGTTGCAAAGAGTTGGACACAACCAAGGTGACCCTGTGTGCATAGATACAAGACAGTTTTTGCCTGTGGCAGCTCTGCCCCAGTGAGAGTTGAGTGTGAAGGTGGCGCAGCTGCTTGGCTTGCAGAGACCCTGGTGGCGCCAAGTGTGCAGGGACTTGGACTGCCTCTACCACAGGAGTTATGGCCCTATCAGAGTCTTTTTTTCTGAGCCTCTTGTTGCTGGTGATCAGAAGATCTTTTTGGCCAGCCTTTCTCCATAGCTCCGCCCGTTCAGGTATTTAGAGGGCTCCCTTGCCTGGGGTCTTCTCTGTTGTTCAGCACGTCAAGCACATAGAGGGGACTCCTGGCTGGGGTCCTCTCTGTACATCCACAGGTCAGGCACTTAAAGGGGCATGTAGGTGGGGTCCTCCTCTGTAATTCAGTGCATCAGGCATTTAATGAGCCAGCCTCTCTATTATTCAACTGCGGATGCTGGCGTTTGAGGAGAGGCAGGCTATGGAGATGGCTCCACCTCCTATGCATAACTCAACAGTATTACCTTGCTTCCATGGACGCCTGGCTTTCCTCCACAGACATTTCCCACCACAATCTCCTCCCTCACATCCCCTCAATTCATGTCTCTGCAGTCAACAGCAGCCCTCGCCCTGGGATTGCTCCACAATCCCAAAACTCCAGCTCCCGGCTGCTGCACCTTCCAGGGGACCAGTGTTCTTGTCTGGGATATGTATGGCCATGGCAAGGACTGTCTGATTATCATTCCATTTAGGCTGCCACAGATCAGCTGTTTCACTCTCAGGCTTGAATGTTTCTCCTCTGACTCAGAGAATTACCCCGATGTGGGGATCGGACTCCTGCTTTGCTTCCCCCTCCTGCCAAGGGCAGGTCCAGTCCTACTAACTCTCCTGTTTTTCCCGCTAGTTCCTTCATCCTACTGAATTTTGTGTGGTTCGATATATTCTTTTCCACTGGTCAGGTACTCCTGTCCGCTCTCAGCTGGTGTTCTGAATGCACTTCTGTGTCTGAAGGGGTATGCCTGATGTATCATGGAGAGAGAGGTACTCCACGTCCACCTACTCCTCGGCCATCTTGTTCTCCCAGGATCTGTTTCAGTGAGTCGGCTCTTCACATCAGGTGGCCCAAGTATTGGAGCTTCAGCTTTAGCAGCAGTGTCTTTATTACTGTATCCTGACCAGTTCCAGAAGCCTGAACTAAATTAAGGAAAAAAATTTTTTTTCCCGTAACAGAAGCAGTACATACTGCTTCTGTTATGGGGAAAAAAATTTTTTTCCTTAATTTAGTTGACTGGGTCGGGGAGAGAGGGAGACAGAAAAGAAAGAAATGTAGGATCTCCTTCACAGTTAAAATTAACTAAATTACCCAGTTAATGGTAATTAATTAAACAGTCTATATTAAGCTAGTATCTTAGACAGCTGCCCTTTTCTGTTTATGTTAATGGTTTATAAAATCAGATAAATGTATATGTATAATTGGAAAAGATAGAATAATTAAGCTTATTAAAAGCCTAAATCCATGATTCTTCAATGTTAGCATACATTAGAATGTGACGGGAGTGTGATAGGTGAACCCCACCTCCAGAACTTGACTTCACAGGCCTGAAATGGCTCTAGAATTTGCATTTCTAATAAGTTCCCAGGTGATGCTCTTGTTGTGTCACAAGATTACACTTTGAGAACCGCTGCATTCGATTGTTTCTCAGTAATTAAGATGCTACCAAGATTCTCTTTAGTATTATGTAAGTTGTACCGTTTTGTGTGTGTGTTTGTGTGTGTATATATATATATTTATTACATACTTTTATATATAATATATATTTGATAGTCAATAATAAAGGTATGCAACTGCGAATGAATTAAAAGGTTGAATGAAGGAAAGCAATATTCTATAGACATCAATTTAATTTTCTTTAATGTGGTTATCATCACTGATAGGCTAATGCTGTTGTCACTAATGCTTGCCAGGTTAAGTCGAGAAGTAACTAATTAATAAACAATATTATATTTCAGGAGAGGGCAGTATCAGTAATGATGTATATCAGCAAGTACTTTGAGATGTTTAGCAAAGTGTTAGAGATCCTAACACTCTAATACAGCCAGTTTTTTTAAGTATGTTCCAGTATTATTATAAAGCATTAGTTTTATTTAAAGATTCCAAAGAACCTCCTTATACACATTCATACTTCATTTTATGCTGTTTCTTTTCGTTAGAACTTATATTTGAGGAGATAGTAAGTATATACTACTTAAGTTCCTTGTCCTCTCTGATTTTTTAAATAGATTTTTCTGATTTGGTAAATACTCCCATACCATTCTGATAAGTAATATTCTTTTGTTCTTTTTTATTGATATATAATTGACATACAACATTAATTAGTTTCAGGTATACAGCATAATGATTTGATATTTGTATATATTGCAAAATGATCACCACAATAGCTCTAGTTAACATCCTTCATCATACAGTTACAGAATTATTTTTTTCCTTGTGAAGAGAACTTACAAGATCTACTCTCTTCAGATCAGATCAGTCGCTCAGTCGTGTCCGACTCTTTGCGACCCCATGAACTGCAGCACGCCAGGTCTCCCTGTCCATCACCAACTCCCGAAGGTCACTCAGACTCACATCCATCGAGTCAGTGATGCCATCCAGCCATCTCATCCTCTGTCGTCCCCTTCTCCTCCTGCCCCCAATCCCTCCCAGCATCAGAGTCTTCTCCAGTGAGTCAACTCTTCGCATGAGGTGGCCAAAATACTGGAGTTTCAGCTTTAGCATCATTCCTTCCAAAGAAATCCCACTCTGTTAGTAACTGTCAAATATGCAGTATAGTATTACTGAACTGGAGTCAACCATGCTGTACATTATATCCCCATGACTTACTCATTTTATAAGTGGAAATTTGTGCCTTTGACTCCCTTCACCCTGTTCCTTGTTTTCTTTCTTTTTTTTTTTTTTTTCATTTAAAGCCACTGGATGTGGACAAAGATTCATCTCTGGTGACTCTTTGTTATGGACTCTGTGTTCTGGGACGGAGAGCTTTGGGGACTGCATCTCACCATATGTCCAGGTAAGGAAGGCGTTGCTGTTTTCAGAAACAAACTGGGAAGCTCTATAACCAAAATCTGAAAAGTCTGAAATGGTTTTTAATGGAAGCATTCTATGTTAATTTATTATAAATGTTTCTTCAGATATTGTATAGATCTTTTTAGTAAACACAGTGGAATTCTAAGTGGTTAAAAGAACTTTTAAAATTCACACGTGTGTAAGCAGCTGCAGATAATGAGAATTTAATAATTTAAGACATTAAAAAATAACTCATAATGTATGATTGGTGTCTTCCCATATACATCTATTTTTCTAACAGTTCACTTCGTTTTATTTTTATTTTTCTCCTTTTAGTCTTTGCTCAGAGCATTTATATTCTTAATATAATGGTACATTAGATTCGGGGACTCCAAATGTAAACTGGATTTCTTGTTGTGAACACCCAGTTGAATTAGAATTAAGAAATGCCACATAATGCTTCTTCTCTGATTACTTCATGTTTTCCATTAGGCCCTCCTTACTTTCAAGTTAGAGAGTCTTTACCTTCTGTTTATGTTCAAGGACTCACTATTACAGTAGGTCATAAACAAGGGTCCAGGGCAAATAGCCTTGACCCTTGTGATTCTGATTCAGGGGTACTGATATCAGTTCTTGGCGTCTGTATCTTCAAAACACTCCCAGATGATTCTGATGCATAACCAGATGTTAGAATCAGTGTAATGGAAGACCTTTGTCAAAATATGTAAACTTTTATCTCCGATCTTAACAGTAATTTAGAGTCATTCCTCTATGGATTGCATGCCCTATTTAAGGGAGATTTCCGTATTTCTTCAATTCGGGATGAATGGATCTTTGCTGACATGGAACTCCTGAGGAAAGTAGTAGTCCCTGGAATTCGTATGTCCATTAAACTTCATCAGGTAAGAGGAGGGAATTTCTAATGCATTACTGGTTTTAGTGGTGCTTCTTCACTTGACTCCCAAATTATGTTCCTTGGGATCCTTTTGAGAAATACTCTGATTTGAGATAAAGCAAAACATGATTCTTGATGTGATATTAAATCTTAGAAGCCTGAACCTGTGTTTGTAAGTGAATTTGAATAGTGATAGTAGAGAGTGACCTGGGCATGAACTTGAAGAAAAATACAAGCAGTGACAAACTGAAAAGAAAAGCCTTGGCCCCCTGTAATGGTGCTTTGACTTCAGGTGATTGTAATTCATGCCTGTTCTGTGTGTAAATGTTAGTTGATCCCCAGTGCAATATAACAACATCTCAGAGGTCTTGCAAGTGTTGCTGTTATTTAACTATGAGCTTCATTTACCATGTTTTATAGAATAAATGATGGTTAGGACAGAATCAGCCTTAAATTGGAGAAGGCAATGGCACCCCACTCCAGTACTTCTGCCTGGAAAATCCCATGGATGGAGGAGCCTGGAAGGCTGCAGTCCATGGGGTCGCTGAGGACTTTTCACTTTTATGCATTGGAGAAGAAAATGGCAACCCACTCCAGTGTTCTTGCCTGGAGAATCCCAGGGACGGGTGAGCCTAGTGGGCTGCCGTCTATGGGGTCACACAGAGTCGGACACGACTAAAGTGACTTAGCAGCAGCAGCAGCAGCCTTAAATTTAATTAAAATTATTTAAAATCCTAGAAAAGCAATAAAATGAGACCCCCAAATGCAAATCTAAAGCCCTGGGCCCCTTTAAGAACATATTTTGAAATTAGGTGCTGGCTCTTGCTGCCCTTATCATTCCACGTGACAGCTGTAATGAGGTTTGAGGATAGAGAGCACGTGACGGTGTTGATCAGATGCAGCTGCTGTGCTTGGATATGGGTGTCTCTCACTGCCAAATAAGAGGTGGACTGCCCCTCAGATGAGTTTACCATGACCTAGTGGAATGAAGTTAACACCCCATATTATTTAGGAACATTACTAATAAAGACTACAGTATTTGAAAATTTCTGTGAAAAGAATACTGTTTTGGGGATGATGGGGAAAAAAATATTTGGGATCAATGAGAAGAGGGCAGCAGAGGATGAGATGGTTGGATAGCATGACCTACTCAGTGGCCATGAACTTGGGCAAACTCCAGGAGATGGCAAGGGACAGGGAGGCCTGGTGTGCTGCAGTCCATGGGGTTCAGACTACTTCACTAAGACTACTTAGCGACTGAACAACAGCAACAGAATTGTCCATTGTCAGACTGGCTTTAGAGTTTCAAGACAAAATTCAGTGTATTTTAAAGAAAAAGATAATGATTTCATATTAAAATGTTTTTAAAACTTAATAATTTCTCAGAAGGTATTGTGTTTCTGCTACATAGGAAATACTTTAGCATAATTATCTAACAGCTCCTGACAGACATCTTTAATTCTAAACATCATGACAGGTATTTTATCTCCATCTGGCAGAGAGGAAACTGAGGCACAGATTCTCTGTATTTTCTCATCGCTGTCTCTCCCTACAAGTGCTCTTGCCTAGTGCTTCCAGTCCGTTTCCTTACATGTGTTTTTAGTCTGTGACAGTGGTTCTCTACCTTATAATCAGGCCCAACGCAGTTGAATACAACACACTGTCATCATGAGCCATGACTGACAGCAACAATGACAGGTTGGGAAGGGGTAAGGAGGTGGACATGGGAACCCGGGGCATAGAGTGCTGAGCTGAGGGAGAAGAGAAGAGAAGAACACAGACGCAGCCTGGAGAAGTTCTGTGATCTGCATACACCTTGGAGAAGAGTGAGATTGACCTGTGAAGTAACAAGCAATAGCCATGCACCGAGCATCACTTTGACCAGACGGGATTGCTGGTGAGAGACTCTCAGGCCAGGAAAAGATAGATGTGTAAATAAGTACTGTTCATCTCCAAAGTTCATTTGCACTCATGAAAATCCACAAAAGGCTTCTATGTTAAAGTATTAGTATACATGTATACTACTTGGCATGTGACCCAGCAAGTCCATGCCCACATATTTACCCAAGAGAATGAAAGCGTATGTCCACCCAAAGACTTACACACATGTGCATAGCAGTTCTAGTCCCAAGAGCCCAAAGCTGCAGATAACTCCAGTGTTCATCAACAGATAGAATATTACTTAGCAGTAAATATAAATGATCTACTGTTAGATGCCACAGGAAGAATGAATATCAAATATTATACAGAATAAGGGAAGCCAGACGTAAAAAGAGTGCATATTGTATTATTTTATTTAGGTAAAATTTAAAACAGGCCAAACTAATCTGTAGTGACAGAAAGCAGATCAGTGGTTCCTTGAGATGTAGGGATTGAATGCCAGAGGGCAGGAAGGAACTTTGAAATGACAGAAATAGTCTAGATTGTAGCAGTGGTTAACACGGGTTTACACATTTGTCAAAGTGCGTCTGACTGTACTCTTAAAATGGGTGCAATTTATTATGTATAAATTATACCTCAACTGATTGTTTTTTAAAAAGATTCTGTTTCCAGAGAGCTAAATACATAAAATTTCTGTTAACCTTTGTTTCAGACACAGTCTCTGATAGGGTGCTTTTTAATTTTTAATTCTGCAATCTGTTATATATTTTTACTTTAAAAATAAAAACTGTTATCTGTGTAATATTTAATTTTACAGTGTTCTGTAATGTATCAGTGTTCTCATCCACATAAGCACCCACAGCCCAGAGGTTTATTTTACTCACAGTTTTGTAGCTGAAGATTAGCCAAAACTCAGAGAAATTAAGTAAATCACCCTTTTCATGTGTTCTCTCTTGTCCTCTAATCATTTTGTAAAGCAGCTTACTTCCTTATTTTTTTTTTCCACTAGTCTCTTTAAGGGAGTTTACATGATTGTTAGAGCTAAAATACACCAATTAAAGTCTAGCTTGGTTTACAAGAGATATATAATGAAAATCTTAACAACCTGTGATCTCCTGAGGACAGTGATAGCGTCTTAGTAATTTTTATATCCTCATTGCTTAGCACAGTACTTGGCAGCCAGTGAATGTTACATGAATTACATTGTTTTCAACAAATAGTATTTCCTGTGCATCTTCTCATAACTTCTCAAGTGTATTTCTAAAATGCTTCTGAAAACCTTTCCTAGAATTGGAAACATTATCTCTTTTTTTTATTTATTTGAAAACTAATGGAAAACAATGAAAAGTAAACATCTCCCAAGAGTAAGCGTCTTCTGTCATCCTGTACCATCATACAATACTCCAAGAAGCAGACACTGCCAATAATTGGATGCCTATCTTTTCTGCTTTCCCCAAGTTCACTCAGACATTTTCAACTATATTTATACATATTTTCCTTTTTAAAAATGTAATCATGCTGTGTAAATTGTTCTGGGTCAAGCTTTTTTACCAGTTAGTATAATGTGGACACCTTTCTAAGTCAGCACCTGTAGAGGCATTTCACTTTTTTTTAATGACTCTGTAGTTTTCCAGAGTGTAATTTTTACTCTGTTTATTCATCTCTTTCTCTATTCATGGACATTCTGCTTGTTTCAGATATGTATCAGTAAAACACTGCTGAATGATGTACATAGAAGTTTACATATTCATTCAACCATTTTAAGTCCAATGAAAATAAATACTTGGACAGGATTGAACATTCTCTAATTTTGGCATGCGTAATGATTTCAGACTTTGTGTCCATTTTACTGAGAATGTGTTTATTGCTTGTCTCTGCACTTTTATTTTCTATTCAAGTAATTGTACAAATACTACTAATCTAAAGATGTCATTTCTTCCTTAAGTGAGTATCTTGCTGAAAGACAGCATCTTACGTCAGAATGAAAAAATACTCAAAAAGTGTATTCAAGTTCTGACACTACAATCATATACTAATTTTCTAAACCTCGTGGTTCAGCCATTAAGTCATGTCAGACTCTTTGTGACCCCATGGACTGCAGGCTTCTCTGCCCTTCACTATTCCTGGAGTTTGCTCAAACTTATGTTCATTGAGTCAGTTATGTCATCCAACCATCTCATCCTCCATCGCCCCCTTCTCTTCCTGCCCTCAATCTTTCCCAGCTTAAGCCTCTTTGAGCTTCAGTTTCCAAATTTGTAAAATGCTGGCATTATGTGCTCAACCTACTTGACAAGATTGTTTTAAGAGTTAGGTGAGATCATGTGTTGGAGAACTTTGTACACTACCCACATGTATGTGAAGACTTCCATTATCCTCATGTTGGTGACCCTCCCAACCTGGAGGTACATCCTTGGGGATATCACCTTCTTGGTCTCACTGTCTCCCTTCCTGATAGCACACACTCCAGTCAGCTGGACTGAGCACAAATGAGTTACTTTACCTGGGTGTAGAAATTTATCTTCAATTTAACTCTGAATTTGGCAATAAGGAGTTCATGGTCTGAGCCACAGTCAGCTCCTGGTCTTGTTCTTGCTGATTGTATAGAGCCTCTCCATCTTTGGCTGCAAAGAATACAATCGATCTGATTTCAGTGTTGACCATCTGGTAATGTCCATGTATAGAGTCTTCTCTTGTGTTGTTGGAAGAGGGTATTTGCTATGACCAGTGCATTTTCTTGGCAAAACTCTATTAGTCTTTGCCCTGCTTCATTCCGTATTCCAAGGCCAAATTTGCCTGTTACTCCAGGTGTTTCTTGACTTCCTACTTTTGCATTCCAGTCCCCTATAATGAAAAGGACATCTTTTTTGGGTGTTAGTTCTAAAAGGTCTTGTAGGTCTTCATAGAACCGTTCAACTTCAGCTTCTTCAGCGTTACTGGTTGGGGCATAGACTTGGATTACTGTGACATTGAATGGTTTGCCTTGGAAACAAACAGAGATCATTCTGTCGTTTTTGAGATTGCATCCAAGTACTGCATTTCAGACTCTTTTGTTGACCATGATGGCCACTCCATTTCTTCTGAGGAATTCCTGCCCGCAGTAGTAGATATAATGGTCCTCTGAGTTAAATTCACCCATTCCAGTCCATTTCAGTTTGCTAATTCCTAGAATGTCGACATTCACTCTTGCCATCTCTTGTTTGACCACTTCCAATTTGCCTTGATTCATGGACCTGACATTCCAGGTTCCTATGCAATATTGCTCTTTACAGCATCGGACTTTGCTTCTATCACCAGACACATCCACAGCTGGGTATTCTTTTTGCTTTGGCTTCATCCCTTCATTCTTTGTGGAGTTATTTCTCCACTGATCTCCAGTAGCATATTGGGCCCCTACTGACCTGGGGAGTTTCTCTTTCAGTATCCTATCATTTTGCCTTTTCATACTGTTCATGGGGTTCTCAAGGCAAGAATACTGAAGTGGTTTGCCATTCCCTTCTCCAGCGGACCACACCCTGTCAGATCTCTCCACCATGACCCGCCCATCCTGGGTTGCCCCACGGGCATGGCTTAATTTCATTGAGTTAGACAAGGCTGTGGTCCTGGTGTGATTAAATTGACTAGTTTTCTGTGAGTATGGTTTCAGTGTGTTTGCCCTCTGATGCCCTCTTGCAAGACCTACCGTCTTGGGTTTCTCTTACCTTGGGCATGGGGTATCTCTTCCCGGCTGCTCCAGAAAAGCACAGCCATCGCATCTTACCTTGGACTAGGGGTCTCTTCTCACCGCCGCCCTTCCTGACCTTGGAGGAGGGGTATCTCCTCACCGCCGCCCTTCCTGACCTCGGTCGTGGGGTAGCTCCTCTTGGCCGTGCTTAGTGCACCGGTCCTCACCGCCGCCCCTTCCTCAGTCGTGGGGTAGCTCCTCTCGCCTAGCTCTGATAGATAGAGTGGCTGATGAACTATGGAATGAGGTTCGTGACATTGTACAGGAGACAGGGATCAAGACCATCCCCATGGAAAAGAAATGCAAAAAAACAAAATGGCTGTCTGGGGAAGCCTTACAAATAGCTGTGAAAAGAAGAGAAGCGAAAAGCAAAGGAGAAAAGGAAAGATACAAACATCTGAATGCAGAGATCCAAAGAATAGCAAGAAGAGATAAGAAAGCCTTCTTCAGCGATCAATGCAGACATAGAGGAAAACAACAGAATGGGAAAGACTAGGGATCTCTTCAAGAAAATCAAAGATACCAAAGGAACATTTCATGCAAAGATGGGCTCGATAAAGGACAGAAATGGTATGGATCTAACAGAAGCAATAGATATTAAGAAGAGGTGGCAAGAATACACAGAAGAACTGTACAAAAAAGATCTTCATGACCCAGATAATCATGATGGTGTGATCACTGACCCAGAGCCAGACATCCTGGAATGTGAAGTCAAGTGGGCCTTAGAAAGCATCACTATGAACAAAGCTAGTGGAGGTGATGGAATTCCAGTGGAGCTATTCCAAATCCTGAAAGATGATACTGTGAAAGTGCTGCACTCAATATGCCAGCAAATGTCGAAAACTCAGCAGTGGCCACAAGATTGGAAAAGGTCAGTTTTCATTCCAATCCCAAAGAAAGGCAATGCCAAAGAGTGCTCAAACTACCGCACAATTGCACTCATCTCACAAGCTAGTAAAGTAATGCTCAAAATCCTCCAAGCCAGGCTTCAGCAATATGTGAACCGTGAACTTCCTGATGTTCAAGCTGGTTTTAGAAAAGGCAGAGGAACCAGAGATCAAATTGCCAACATCTGCTGGATCATGGAAAAAACAAGAGAGTTCCAGAAAACATCTATTTCTGCTTTATTGACTATGCCAAAGCCTTTGACTGTGTAGCTCACAATAAACTGTGGAAAATTCTGCAAGAGATGGGAATACCAGACCACCTGATCTGCCTCTTGAGAAATTTGTATGCAGGTCAGGAAGCAACAGTTAAAACTGGACATGGACCAACAGACTGGTTCCAAATAGGAAAAGGAGTACGTCAAGGCTGTATATTGTCACCCTGTTTATTTAACTTATATGCAGAGTACATCATGAGAAACGCTGGACTGGAAGAAACACAAGTTGGAATCAAGATTGCCGGGAGAAATATCAATAACCTCAGATATGCAGATGACACCACCCTTATGGCAGAAAGTGAAGAGGAACTAAAAAGCCTCTTGATGAAAGTGAAAGTGGAGAGTGAAAAAGTTGGCTTAAAGCTCAACATTTAGAAAACGAAGATCATGGCATCCAGTCCTATCACTACATGGGAAATAGTTGGGGAAACAGTGGAAACAGTGTCAGACTTTATTTTTCTGGGCTCCAAAATCACTGCAGATGGTGACTGCAGCCATGAAATTAAAAGACACTTACTCCTTGGAAGGAAAGTTATGACCAACCTAGATAGCATATTCCAAAGCAGAGATATTGCTTTGCCAACAAAGATTCGCCTAGTCAAGGCTATGGTCTTTCCTGTGGTCATGTATGGATGAGAGCTGGACTGTGAAGAAGGCTGAGCGCCGAAGAATTGATGCTTTTGAACTGAGGTTTTGGAGAAGACTCTTGAGAGTCCCTTGGACTGCAAGGAGATCCATCCGGTCCATTCTGAAGGAGATCAGCCCTGGGATTTCTTTGGAAGGAATGATGCTAAAGCTGAAACTCCAGTATTTTGGCCACCTCATGCGAATAGTTAACTCATTGGAGAAGACTCTGATGCTGGGAGAGATTGGGGGCAGGAGGAGAAGGGGACGACAGAGGATGAGATGGCTGGATGGCATCACTGACTCGATGGATGTGAGTCTGAGTGACCTCCGGGAGTTGGTGATGGACATGGAGGCCTGGTGTGCTGCGATTCATGAGGTCGCAAAGAGTCGGACACGACTGAGCGACTGATCTGATCTGATCTGAGAAATTTATCAGCCTCTTAACTATAAATATGAAGGCAGCTAATATAGTATTTGTGTTTCCTTAATAACATACCATTTCAGAAATTCCAAATTGTGTTATGATTATTGGGGTTTATATCCTGTATCCCCTGTTAATTTGGGGGTTTCTGAATGGGAAGTGTTAATACATTTTATATACTCCATTGTTTCATCCAGACTATCTGCCACACAGTCTTGCGTGTGGTAGGTATTAAATAACAACCTACCAAGTAAATGAGTAGTTGCTAAGACCAAGAAGACCTAGCTTCTCTAGGACTTAGTGCCCTTGATTTGTCCTCAGAGCTCGTAGTTTTGAGCCTTATCTTAACTAGATGAGAGGCAGGATAAAAATTGTATATTGTTATCATCCTAGAGATGAGACTTTAAGTGAAAAGCACCTAGTTAAAAAGAAACATAGTTTCAAGACCTTTTGTGTAGCTTTAAAGGTGAGATAATCCTTTAACAGGAAAAAAAAAATGAAGATATGCAAACCAAATTGAATGAGGTAAACAAAATATATATAAATTGGAAATAAAAATGGTTTAGCTAGTGAAACTTAGAGTACAGGTAGGGTTGAATTGAGGAATTTGCCGTAGTAGTAGAACAGTAATGAGCTAATTCCTAACCTGGATAAATTTAAGAATCATTTACCTCTGCTAATACAAACACATGCTGATAATGAAATACATAAGCCAGTTTTTAAGACTTATAATTTAGTAACTAGTTTTACAGAGGCTTTCATTGTCTTGGAAATCATTCTCTAGTTTTCCTAGAAAGACGGGTCTATCTTTATCTCTGTATATAGGACCATTTCACTTCTCCGGATGAATACGATGACCCCACTGTGCTCTATGAAGCCATTGTATCCCACGAGAAGAACCTCGTCATTGCCCACGAAGGGGACCCTGCGTGGCGGAGCGCCGTGCTCGCCAACTCGCCGTCCCTGCTGGCTCTGCGGCACGTCATGGACGACGGCACCAACGAGTATAAGATCATCATGCTCAACAGGCGCTACCTGAGCTTCAGGGTCATTAAGGTAAGGTTTGGGGGCGCTTGTCTGCCTCTGGAAACAGTGAAACTTACGGAACCTTATCCAGACTTCTGAAAAGTTATGGGGGCACTTGTCTGCCTCTGGAAACAGTGAAATTGAGAGAACCTTATCCAGACTTCTAAAAAGGCATGAAATTCTTTCACAGAAAACAGAAACACAGAACCGCACTACATTGACATTTCTTGTTGATGAGCACTTAATTTATTTTGTCAGTAATGTACTCTGTCTTCTGAAGTTTTCTCATGTGCCGTAAAGCCTTTCTTTATTTCTGTTTTGGCAGTCTCTTGCTTGTTATATGTACTGTTTGGGCAGCATCTCTTCTAAAAATGTCAGCCCTATGTTGCTAATATGATTGATTCCTAGGTTGCAAAATAATACTATAATTTGTACTTGATAGTGATCAGTAGCTCACTGTAAATGGTTCACTCTGACCTGTTTTTTGGTTGGTTTGTTTTGTTGTTTTTTTAAATGTCTCAAGACTGTAGGAGGCATAATCTCTGAAATTTTATTTTGATAGTTTGAAATGTTTTACTTGTTTCTTCATTGAATCAATCCCCCCCACAAAATCACAAATATCCTTTCAACTCTAAATACTTGTTACCTCTCATTTCTGTCAAAAATACCTGTTATCTCAGTTACAGCATTCAGTGCTTCACCAATTTAGAAAACTAAATAGACTACATTTTACTTGGTATTTTTACAACACAGCAAAGGGAAGAGCTCTGTAGGTGCTTATTATTTAACAACCTAATGACGGTGGGAAATGGTTAACTAACTCCCATTCAGATGTGACCTACTTATATTTGTTTCCTGCTTTTCACAGCTGGTTATTGTAATGTCTTTCATATCCCTCCCATTGCTGCTCTTCTATTTATATAAATTTTATTCTTAGCCCCTCAACCTACTTCCTGTGTGTTCTGATTTTCAGGTGAATAAGGAGTGTGTCCGAGGCCTTTGGGCAGGGCAGCAGCAGGAGCTTGTGTTCCTGCGTAACCGTAACCCAGAGAGAGGTAGCATCCAGAATGCCAAGCAGGCCCTGAGAAACATGATCAACTCATCCTGTGATCAGCCTATTGGCTACCCGATCTTTGTCTCACCCCTGACAACTTCTTACTCTGACAGCCATGAGCAGCTTAAAGAAATTCTTGGGGGACCCATCAGCTTGGGAAATATCAGAAACGTCATCGTGTCGACCTGGCACAGGTGAGCCCCGGGGCTGCCTTTTCCAGCAGTGGTGTGTCCTGACCGCCTGATCTATGCCTTGTGCGTTAGTGTCACCTGGAAAGCTTTAGAAAACATACAGCTGGTATGGTACACTAAAAACTCGTTACAGCTGAGCTTAGGAAGTAGAATCTGAGCATGTGTATCTTTAAACTCCTATTAGATCAGTCTAACGCACAACTCTGGTCAGGAGCCACTGCTCTAGTGTTTAATAGAACCTTGAATAATTCCCTCTTTTTAATTTTTTTAAACTCTATTGCAGCGTATTGTTGCTATTAGAATGTGTGGGTCAACAAACAGGGCAAACTAGAGAAAAAGCAAAGAAACTTGGGCAAGTTGATTTCATTCTTTTTGAGTTCCATTTGAGCAGTAGGGGGAGCACGCTATCCATGTTGAAGCTCCTCCTTGTGCAATGCAGAGATAACTGCTGCCATTTGAACAAGTAGCACTCGAGTCTCAAATCTATCATGTCCTCAAGTATGCACATGAATTATTTCCTGTGCCTTTTGTCTAGTAAATTATGATGGGTGGTGAAGAAAAATTGCAGATCAAGAGTTGTTCAGATCTTTAAATATCAGAACTTAAGAAAAACGGGATTAGAGCAATTAACTCTAAAACAGGTGCTTTAAAATTCTTCCAGCATTAAAGTAAAATTTCACCATTTTAACATCAACCCCTATTCAAACAGGAGGAAGAACACAAACCAGGACAGTGTTCAAATAAGTTTTGTCTTAAAAAAATAGGTGTTGTGTTGAAATTGCCTTGTTTGCTCAGGACTGAGTGGTTTAATGGGGTGCAGGATTTTCAGTGCTAAACTGAAACACTTTAAACTTTACACTTTAAAAAAGAAGAAGAAAAATTATTACAGCAGCTCTCTTCAGTTTGCTACAGCATAAATTAGATTTAATTTAAATCAGTTATGTTTTCGTGGGTTGTATACAGTGGCAAGAATTCTATTTCCAGCTGAGATCTTAATGGAACAAGTCGTTAGGTGCAGTTCTTCATTATGGTGTAGGAGTGGTGATAGAGTATATAAAAGTGGTCAGTGCAGAATGGAGTCAGTGAATTTAAGAGGGCAGTATGAAAACATAAAAGAATTTTTGCTTCCTGATGTTGATTGCTCCATGAAGACTTTCAAAGGTGAACATTAGTAGCATTAAATGTTTCAAATAGCTAGAAAAAGGAAGAAATACCTATCTTGAAGTGACCCTGGGATAGTGCCTCCTACCCTGGTGTTTGTTCCTAGGTTAAGGAAAGGTTGTGGAGCTGGATGTAACAGCGGTGGCAATATCGAAGATTCTGATACTGGAGGCGGACCCTCCAGCACCAGTAACAGTGCGACAACTGCCAACAATCCCCACAGCAGTGCATCCCAAGGAAGCACTGGGAACCCAGGCCAGGCACCCGGAGCGGGACTTCATCCGCCTGTCACATCCTACCCTCCAACCCTAGGTAATTTGAACCAAAATTATGTGTGGGATGTCAGTCCCTCAACTGTGGGGTTCAGGTGTTATGTGTGTATAAAGAGGATGACACATTTCCTACTCGGAAATATGTAAGCAGAATGTTTTGATTCCCAGTGGGCTGTTATCCTCCCTCTCTATATTAATCATATTATGTATATAAATATATAATACTTAAAAATAGCCTTTCTTTGGAAGTACCATTTTTAACGGCTAATCATACGTAACTAATATAATTTATGTAACTTCTCTCCTATTGAACAATGATTTGATTTTTTCTGAGTATTATAACTTTGTATATAAATCTTTATATTATAATCTCATTCTTTTCTTGGGCTGGAAACTTGAAAAATGAAATTAAAGTGTATGAAGATATTCAAGACTCATAATATAAAATGCCAAAATCCTTTCTAGACTTCCTTTTTTAAACCAGTTGATACTCTGACCAGTCGTACATAGGAATGTCCAGCTTTGAGTATCATCGTTCCCAGCTCTGCTCCCTGCCCTCTCAGAGAGACAGGAGAAGGGGGGTGGTCTTTAGCTCCATTGTTTTAATTTGCATTGCTGTAATACCTGTGGTTGGAAACTTTTGAGTTTATCATCTCTTCTTTCTGAAGTCATATTAAGTCTCTTGCCCTTTTTTCTATTTGGTTATTTTTTTCTTATCTATCTTTAAGATTTTTTTTTAATTAATTTATTTTTGTCTGTGCTGGATCTTCGTTTCTCCGTGTGAGTTTTCTCTAGTTGTGGCAAATGGTAGAGACTCTCCAGTGCAGTGCACCAGCTTTGCGTTGCTGTGGCTTCTCTTATTGCAGAGCAGAGCTCTACGGTGCATGGGCTCCGTAGTTGTGACTCAAGGGCTTAGTTGTTCCAGGACATGTGGGATCTTCCTTGACTAGCGATCAAACCCTTGTCCCCTGCACTGGTAGGAGGATTCTTAAGCACTGGACCACCAGGAAAGTCCATATCTTTTTCCTATTTATATTTGTATATTCTGGATTGAGCTTTTTTGTCAGTTTTCTGTACCAAAGATAGCTCTTCCCATTCTGTATCTTGGTTCTCTCTTCTCTTCCTGTGAAGAGTGGGCTTGTCTTTTTTTAATGAGAAGTTCTTAATTTTTGTATAGAGCAATTTACTAATCTGTCCCTTTATGATTAACACTTCTTGTATCTTATTTAAGAAAATTTTCCTTGTGCCAAAGGAAGGTATTCTTTTACTAATTTGCCTTTTACGTGAGAGCCATAATCTTACCTGGTATGCAAGCCAGATTACATCCATTCCCAGATGGCTGGTTGGTTATCAGCATTGTCCTTTTCCCCACTGTTGAACATGGATCAGATTAAATTTTAAACCATTTACTTCAATTTAAAAAAAGGTTACAGCACTAAAATTGTTAAGACTCTATAAATAGGTGTGTGATCAACATCTTGTTTGTTCTTCTTTACCTTCTGAGTGAAAACCTAAAACTGCCAGTGTGCTACTTTAAATGTACCTTCTGCTCTTAACATTGATTAGCTCTTTTTAATTTTCAGATAAAAAGCACATGTAGTTATTTTTCAGTATAATTAATACTAATTTTCTAATAGTCTTCACATCACTCTTCACAAATCTGAAGATTTCTGTCAAGCCATTAGAAAAAAGGACACAGAAGAACCTGCTGTTCAGTATCATTGATCATATTCAGTAGTGATCCCTAATATACACGCATCCTGCAGTGATGCCTCTCTGGTCTTCTGTAGGTAGTATAACTTGTCACTGCAGTAGATTGAAAGGGCATTAATACTCGACTTTGAAAAATAGTAGTTACAGAGCTTACTACATAATAGATACTTAATAAATATTTCTCACTGTCTCATTTCCATGAACTGTTTCATCTCTGATGTATTAAAGAGGTACTCATGTTATTCTGAAATATTTGAGTGAAAGAAATTTTAGGATTTATCTCAACCCTAAATCCCACTATTTCCTGTAGATTACCTAATTGTGTTTTTCATATGGCCCAGAATTTGGATTTTAAAAAGCTTCAGCAAATGAAAATTATACGAACCACATGAGAAAAAAGATCTCAGATATTTATTTCTTTTCGACAACTTTAAAATTTTCAGGTATAATTGTTAAATTCAGTAAATCGACCAGCTAATTTATGGTGAGAGGCTTAAGGGAGAAAGTCCTACAAACTACAAAAGAAGCAACTGTGCTTGCATCATTCCACTCAGAGTGAGCGCTGCCGTCTCTCCCTCCCCAGGCACTAGCCACAGCTCCCAGTCTGTGCAGTCTGGCTTGGTCCGGCAGTCCCCCGCCCGGGCCTCTGTAGCCAGCCAGTCCTCTTACTGCTACAGCAGCCGACACTCATCTCTCCGGATGTCCACCACGGGATTTGTGCCTTGTCGGCGCTCCTCCACCAGCCAGATATCGCTTCGCAACTTGCCGTCATCCATCCAGTCCCGCCTCTCTATGGTGAACCAGATGGAACCCTCCAGTCAGAGCGGCCCAGCCTGTGTGCCGCATGGCTTGCCTTCCTCCAGCAGCTCCAGCCAAAGCATCCCCGCCTGCAAGCATCACACCCTCGTGGGCTTTCTTGGGACAGACGGCGGCCAGAGCTGTGCCGCTGACGTGCAGCCCGGCAGCACCTCAAGCCCTGCCAATAACTCCCATGCCAAAAAGGGGGAGGTGATTTACAGAGTCCAAGTGAGTAAGCCCAGCGTTCTTCTTCCACTTTTTCTCCTTCCTGGTTTTGATTTCTCGTGTTTTGAGTGAAGGACTCCTGTGAAAACACACCTTATACTACTTAGTCTGAAGGAAGAACGTTTGTGAATGCTGCAAAAAAAGTTTCTGCTGATGTAAAAACTGAAAGCAAGCAGTTTTTCACTGGTGATATTTGTTCCCTCTTCAGCCATGGTTCCGTGGCCATGGCAGTAAGGTCTCCTGGGAGGCTAAAAGGAACTCACATGGCTGTTTAGGTTGTTTTTTATTACATTATAGGCAGTGGAGAATGTGGACACAAAGAGTACTGTGAAAGAAATTTTGTTTGGAACTATATAATTATTCATCTTCAAGGAAATAATGAATTGGAAATGATTCATATTTATTTACAATGTAGATTGTGGATCCCGGTCAAATTCTGGACGGGATCAACCTGTCAAAAAGGAAGGAGCTGCAGTGGCCTGATGAGGGTATTCGGTTAAAAGCTGGGAGGAACGGCTGGAAGGACTGGAGTCCTCAGGAGGGCATGGAAGGCCATGTAAGTTCTTGTGAAGCTGGTGCCCTGACTTTTTGTAGCCTGTATGCATGTTTTTAGCTGATTTATGTACTTATGCTTAGTTATCAAACTGCATTTACTGCCTCTAATCGTAAGGGTAGAGTCTGTGAGTGTATTCAAGGTCTCTGCACTAACTGCTTGTTTTGTTCTAAATCATCAGGTGATTCACCGATGGGTGCCTTGCAGCAGAGATCCAGGTACTAGATCCCACATCGACAAAACAGTACTTCTGGTCCAGATTGAAGATAAATATGTGACTGTAATTGAAACTGGGGTACTAGAACTTGGGGCTGAAGTGTGAGCCAGTGTTTTATAACTTCATTTCTTTTCCCTCAAAATTCCAAGATGTTGGGGGAAAAAAAAAAAAAGAGGAGAGAGCAGAAGATGCCTGCAGTTATCACTTTGATCCTGTAGGAAAGACTTGAACATAGAGTGGGCTAGGTTAAGCACCTCTCCTTCCCCCTGACTCCCATCACTGTCTCCATCCCCAAATAAAGCTGAAATATTTTTTTAAGTTAGCTGCTGAGAAAACATTTTGCATGAAGGATAAAGTTCTGTTAAAATACATCCTTAAAAGTTTTTTCCTATGCATTGCCTATGCTTTAAATCAACAAATTCTTGATTTCTAAACTACAATCTCATATTTTTCTAATTTCTTTGCCAAAAATAATTGCCATGTTTTGTCATAAAACATGAAATCCATTTACCTTGATTTTTAAAAACAAGTGTAGAAACCTTCAGTTTGACACATAGCAGTATAAAAGTTTAATGTACAGTGAAAGAGACTATGAACAGACATAGATTTATCTTATTCCTTGAGCGCTAAAAACTTTAATGAAAAAAACTGCACTAATTTTTTACAATGCACTAAAGTCTGAGATTTCTCAGAACATTTATTTATATATAAAAATAAAATAACATTATTTAAATTGCCTTTGGGATAAACCCCTTCCCTTTCCTTATAAACATACGTAGCAGGAACAGTGCTGCTCACTCTTCTTTAGTAGTCTGTACTTCATGCCATCCACCAGTTGTTTCCTTTCAAGTGAATACTCCCGTCTCAAGATACACGTGGCTTCATCGCTGGTGTTTCCCAAAGCCAGTAGTCAGTGACTTGGTCCCGTGAACACTCCTGCCAGCTTCCGTGTCCACACTTCAGATGGGCTCCAGCACCAGGAGCACCCCGGCCACCCTGCTTCTCCCACCTGAGCAAGTTCTGCTGGGGTCAGTTCTGGGAAGAAAAATGCTTTTGTTTTTCAAAGAAGAAGATGAAACGTCCAGGAATTTAAAGAAAGGATTGATTGCCTTTTAAGAGTTCTTAGCTCTTGAAGTCACTCACATGCAGTTCAGTCAATCCAGTAAAGTTTTTTCAAACAGAATTATCCAAATGGTGCCATTCTTATTGTTATATCCCACTTTAATAACTTTGCCTTTTCTTTTCCTCCTCTCTTCTTGTTCTGTGACTTGAATTTTATTTCCAGTGATTTATAGTGTGTAGCTGTAATTTGGAATATTTATATCTGTGATGAAATTGACTTAACTCATATGTTGTCTCATAACTTAAATTTTATTGTTTTTTTTGTAATGTATGTATTCAGGGAAATATATAACTCAAATTTACAGTTGGTCTAGGTGGGAACTGCAGTTTAGATTTCATTTTCAACATATGGCACTTTTTAAATTGTTCAGAAAACTTTTCACATTTTGTGTGACACTCCAAAGAAGACTGTACATGTGAGCATTTAGGAGCAGCCATCTTCTTGCCCCCATGAATGAAAAGTAAAAAGAAGCAGGTGAAGTTAATTTCAGTCATACATTCTATTTAATCTGTTATAGCCAGAGTATTCCAATTTTAGCATGTGGAACTAGCCGTATTTCAGGTACTTGCTGGCCACATGTGCTTAGTGGCTACTCTGTTGAGCAGTGTGGGTTTGAAGTTATATTTCTGAGACAGAAGGAGATCTTGGTCATTCTAATGTAGATCTTACAGTATAGTATGACACTTCAGTAGAAGGAATGAAAACTAAGGAAGTAAACAGCTAATATATACCATCTGATTGCATTTTCACTCTAAAACCTTTTTTTTTTCCTTTTCCCAATTTAAAATTTTTGTGGTTATTCAGGAGCCAGTGTGCCTCGTGTTGATGTTTCCAGACTTCACACACTGCAAAACTTATTGTTGAGAAACTTTTCGTCAAATAATTTATTAAACCTTTATACAAAGGTACCCTGTTTCTCAAAACAAATTGAATTTTGTTATCTTTTAGTACTTTTATTAATTAGGAATCCTAAAAGGAGCCCTGTTCTTATTTTTTAAGTCTAAAACTTGTAGTCTTTTTAAAATCATAATACTTTTCTAATAATTGCATCTGGGGAAGTATTGATAATTAAGGAAGGATTCATGTCTTAATAATTTGACCTAAACTATAATAGAGAAATAGACACACTTTCAGTAAGTAAATTGATTATACATGTCTTATTTAACCCTGTCTCATATGCCCTTAGAAGATAGTGAGCTATTCATTTAGATTCCCTGCATAGCGTTTTTCATTAGTATCAATATATCAGACTCCAGTATACACTCATTGGCATCTGTAGTTCACAGTTGCCAAAACTTTGAGAGTTCCTTAATTTGAAAGTAAAGATACTTAATTAAAACACCTACAACTCTTTTCATTGTTTTAAATAGTTTTATTGATAGCTTTCTGGGTTTTTTTCTTCTTTGATTTTTATTTAGAGTTCTAGAGTAAGTTATCAATGGTTAGCTTTTTTTTTTTTGGTTACTCTTATTTAGTGGTAAAAATCATTTTATAATAAAGTCAAGTTTTCGGTTAATCTTCCAGTTTATAACTTGGTGTAAGCCCTCTTTTTACACCATTTTTCAATACTTGATAAAATTTTATATGTTGACTTTTTTCTAAAGAACTATAATTTTTCCAGAAGTCTAGATTAATATGTTGATATTTAAGCGGTCTGAGAGTGTACATGGTGAGGCTCTATATTTTTAAGATGATAAGAGATTAATTACCTTTCAGGAAATTAGTGAACAGACTTCATCAGTGTTTTGCCTTCTTTGAGTTTCCATTACTAGGAGATTAACTTCCATTATATTTGAAGTATTTTTCTTAATATTTCAAGTATATCTGAGATACTTCTACTAATCCTTGAAATAGAATTAGTCAGACAAGATTTCTGTCTTGAGCGAAATATGGAAAATTACTCTGTGTACCAGATGTCAGGCAGTGAAAATATAAGCTTTAACGTCAGCTCATTAAAAAGATGTATTTTTCTTCCTGGGTTGGTTTACTTTTCCATCTCATATCAAAATATAAAAAACCAGCCTCACATTTAAGCAAGGGTAGCTTAGCCTTAATGAATTCCGCTTTGCCTCTGAGCGGCAGCCCTGGACCCCTGCTTAGGAATTCTTCATTTGGTCGATTGCTGCACTGAGTCATATTCATCCAGAGCTGAGCCTTTTTAACTCATGATTTGCCCCGAGACTAAAATTATCATTTTATCTTAATTAACTCGCAAAAATCTTTCTTCATAAATACATGACTTGAGAAAAAGATAGCAATAGTGTTGCATGAGAATTATTTGAATTTGTTTACTAGCTACAAAATTATAACTTTCTGCCCACAATGTGAATTACTTTTGTGTTTATTTTCATCACTTTTTCATGAATATGGACAAAACCTCACCCCCCCTTTTTAAAAAATTTCTCAGTATTCCTTCTTGTTCTTTTCTGTAGTACATTATAATCATATAAAATTACTTTGCTTGGACACAGACCCAGTCAATTTTTGACTTTTGTTAGCATACCTTGTTCAGATGAGGTGTAAAACATCCGTTTTACATTGTTGTCTAGAGGTTTTTCCTTTAATTCCAAAATAAATGAAGAGAACAGTGTCGTTGAAGAAAATAATAGTTGGAACCCATGACTTTGAACTTTGTTTTGGTCTACATGGAAGTTGAGTTTTATTAATCTGGAAAAAGAGGAAAATTAGACATTATGATGTATTTGTGCAGCATAAACATTATGTTGGATATGTATAGTTTTTTTTAATAAGGTATTAAAAAAACTAGCCTCTCTTTTCTTCACTTCTCTTATTTAAAAAAAAAAAAATCTGGTTGATATATACCTAGGCTTTTTCTTTTATTTAGGTGAGAACTGTGATTGGAAAGAAGTTCATTATTATACAAGTAGATCTGATAGGTATGTGAGTTGAAGTATTAATTTTGCTTGAAACAGAGGTGTATTTTCTGCTTTGAATCACCTCACCCAAGTCATCTTGTCAAGAATCACGTGTGATAAGAATTTGTCTCTACTGCCTATCAGCCACGTGTTCTTTCTGAATTAGAGAAAATAAGTTCTATTTGTGAGCTGAACTTCCTTATGTACTGTTTTATGGAAGCAGCATAACATTCTTTGGGGCACCAGAGCTGATTGTCCTCACAAGGTTACATGACCGCTCTGTTCTAAGACACACCTATTATATAGAGTTATACCTTTTTTTCCTGTGCCTCAGCTCTGTACCTGAGAATTTATGATTCAGTGGAGCAGGAAGAAAGGACACCTAAGATTGCGATAAGGATGAATTCCTGCAGGTTATTTGCACAGAATGGGGCGATACCTCGAAATTTAAAGCAGAGAAGTAGTGGAAAACTGAGATGGCTGCTCCAGATGACTCTTGGGTTTAGTGTAATTGTAGTATAACAAGATTTTTTATATATGAAGCTTGATTCTACAACCAAAATAATAGAAATTGGAAAATTGTGTCTGCTTATGCTTTTTTTTTTTAAAGCTTACTATAATTTAACTAAAAATAAATTGTAAAAAATGATTACCTTAACATTATACAAGTCTGGCAATGAGCTCTGCATGAGGAAATGGAAGGGAGAATATGAAAATGATTCCAGGAAAGTAGGTGGGAGGAAGGAGAATGGGTTTCCCTTTTCTGATCATGGGCTCTGGAAGTATTCATTGCCTCTACCAGCATTCAGTATAAACCAGAGATATGTACTTCTGTATGTCTGTGAGCGTGTGTGTGTGCGTGTGTCTGAGTGTTTGTTATTCTGAACAGCTTGTAAATACTGTAGTTGTTTAAAATGGAAACTAAAAGCTGAGATTGTTTTTTCTTTGCAAATATATTGCATCAAAGATACAGTATTGACAGTGGATAAAACACTGAGGAAATAAATTTTTTTTTCATTTTGCCTTCTGTCCATTTTTGTCAAATTAAGAAAATTAAGAGTTTACCATATTAAGCTCTGCCTAGCATATTTTTATCTATTTCATAATAAAAGGATATCTTTTCACACTTGGCAGAAAGGTTGTAGTTTACATTTTATGAACATATCTGAATGTGTCTTGTTAATGATATTAGATGGAGCATGTAGGATGAGGGATGAAAAGATGTGCTAAACTAGATTACAGTACAGAAAACGGCCATACAGATTATGGTCGTCAGAGTCTGACAAATGCTACATAAGGGTGTGTACTAATTTTATGTGTAATACTTAAAGAAAGTGCAAGCTGACTTACAATGATAATAGATAGACTCTTGACAGAGTCACTTATTAAGCCTTTGGTGAGTCTCTTTAAGTAACAGCCCAAACCGGCAGGGTGCAGGGTGCAGGTGATGTCCTTCGGCATCAGAGCCCCAGTTTGCTCTCTGTGCCCAGGATCACAGTGACTCACCTGGAGAAGTAATGGCAGTTAGTCTTAGGTCAGTGTTTTTATCTAATGACAGGAAGTATGCTAGTTAAATGAAACACATCTTCAAAGAAAGGAATTTTCTGTGTGTGTAATTACATTAATCTTAGACCCAGAGTTTCAAAGGGGGGTTGACCTGAAATCTGGGTCCCCTACACCTCTTCGTTGTTAACCTCTTAAAGTGCAGCTTACTTAGGGTTTTGTTGGTTTTTTTTTTTTCCTCTCCTAAAGAATTCAAATATGTTTTACTGGCCTGTAGCCAATGAATCTCACTGCATTTTCCTCTGGAGAAGGAAAAAACCACCTTGTGAAGTAGGGACATGTCCAAATGATGGCTTTTAGGGTATTCACTCAGCACTTACTATGCAAAACATTTGTTTGAGTCCCCTCTGCTCCCATTCATATATGTTTATTAAAACTAAATATTCTTGAACTTCATACTTAGAAAAATGTAATTTTTTCTGCAAGAGAATCCCTAGGTTGCTCTCTAATTTTCTTAGGACATCTATTAATAGCAATTGGCTGACTATTTTGGGGGGCTCCAGAATCACTGTAGATGGTGACTGCAGCCATGAAATTAAAAGACACTCCTTGGAAGGAAAGTTATGACCAACCTAGACAGTATATTAAAAAGCAGAGACATTACTTTGCCAACAAAAGTCCGTCTAGTCAAGGCTCTGGTTTTTCCAGTGGTCATGTATGGATGTGAGAGTTGAACTGTGAAGAAAGCTGAGCGCCGAAGAATTGATGCTTTTGAACTGTGGTGTTGGAGAAGACTCTTGAGAGTCCCTTGGACTGCATAGAGATCCAACTAGTCCATCCTAAAGGAGATCAGTCCTGAGTGTTCATTGGAAGGACTGATGTTGAAGCTGAAACTCCAGTATTTTGGCCACCTGATTGGAAGAGCTGACTCATTTGAAAAGACCATGATGCTGGGAGGGATTGAGGGCAGGAGGAGAAGGGGACGACAGAGGATGAGATGGCTGGATGGCATCACTGACTCGATGGATGTGAGTCTGAGTGACCTCCGGGAGTTGGTGATGGACAGGGAGGCCTGGCGTGCTGTGATTCATGGGGTCGCAAGGAATCGGACACGACTGAGTGACTTAACTGAATAAGAGATGAATCTGTCTTGCCTGAAAGCCTTTTTAAGAAACCATTCAGTTTCAGTACCCAGTAACCTGTGCTGAAAGGGAAAGGTCATCTTTTAGTCCAGGGTTCCTTTTTGCTGCCAGGGATGCTGTATGAATACACAATAACTGGACCCCTGTAAGGATACTCCAGGTTAGTGCCATCCTGAAGCACAAACATCCTGACTTGTTTTTATCAGACAGTCGCCATCCCAGGACAGCACTGAATCTAATCAGATACCAAACAGTGCCTCTGTGCTTTTAATACTGTTCATGGGTTTGCTCTCACGTATCCCCCACCACTGCTCAGTTGTGTACCAGTTAGTAATACAGTATGTCCTAGTGGGAACTTGACAGTGGAGCACAAATGGCTTATGTGAGGTGTACCTTTCTTTAGACACAATACAGATTGGTCTCCGTTATAAATGTAGGGGTGACTCCTTTTGTACAATTACATTATGAAACTATAAATAGTTCTAAAATATGTAAGAAGCCTATGTAGCAAGAAAGAAAGCAACCCAATTCAAAGTTCCTGAAACGGGAAATTGGCCAACTAGAAAATGAAAGGTAATCTGGGCTTTTAGGATTGGTTAATTCATGTTACTCCGTCTCTGTATATCTGTAATTTTCTCAACTCTGCCTTTATGTGTATGCTGGCTTTCTTTTCAGACTGGAACTAAGTGTCTATTTCTGGACCTCATTCCATACATATTATCATTCAGAAAAAAATACTTCCTATTACCTCCCTTAAGTGGGAAAATCTCCCAAGCCTTAGCATGTGTCTCCTTGCATCTCATTAATGTACGAATGTAAGTGTTGATCTGTGTAAGGTTCTTGACCTGCCCCTGTGTCCTGATTTTCTGAACCAGTCACTGACAAGAGCAGTCACCGTGACTGGCTCAGGCAAATCAGAGAGTCCAGAACCCGGCCTCTGCTCCACCAACAGCACAGCTGCTACACAGTGTGTGCAGAGGAGCTGGCCGGAGAGTCTGCGACAGGTCCGTACATAGCTTTTCAGAACTTGAGTATTGTTTTCAGGAAACAGATTCAGGCCAGCTATGAAATAAAATGTTTCTTTCAGCATGCCTCTGTAGCAGACGTAGAATAAAAAGTCAGCAGGAACTGAGGTGGATTAGGTCCAAATGTTTGCTCTGTTTTTCCTCAGGGATTTCCTTACATCTCATCATGGTTCTGCTTTTATCCATGTAAATTATTTCCTTCCTTGTTTGGGAAAAAATAGTAAACACCTAGGCATAGAATGATCTTTAGAGAAAGTTTTTAATGATGGATTCAGTTTCTAAAGGACTATTCAGATTTCCTTTTTTTTTTTTTTTTAATTTGGGACTGGATCCCATCATCTTAGTTTTTTGAATGTTGAGTTTTAAGCCAGTTTTCACTCTTTCACCCTCATCAGAGGCTTTTTAGTTTCTCTTCACTTTCTGCCATAAGAGTGATATCATCTGCATATCTAAGGTTGTTGATATTTCTTCTGGCAATCTTGATTCCAGTTTGTGATTCATATAGCCCAGCATTTTGCATGATATACTCTGCCTATAAGTTAAATAAACAAGATGACAATATATAGCCTTGTCATATTCCTTTCCCAATTTTGAACCAGTCCTTTGTTCCATGTAAGGTTCTAACTGTTGCTTCTTGACCTGCATACAGGTTTCTCAGGAGACAGGTAAGGTAGTCTGGTATTCCCATCTCTTTTAAGAATTTTCTACAGTTTGTTGTGATCTACACAGTCAAAGGCTTTAGCATAGTCAGTGAAGCAGGAATAGATGTTTTGTTTGGAATTCCCTTGCTTTTTCTGTGATCCAGTGGATGTTAGCTTGTACATCTAGAAATTCTCAGTTCACATATTGTTGAAGCCTACATTGAAGGATTTTGAGCATAAACTTCTAGCATGTGAAATGAGTGCAATTGTATGGTAGTTTGTATATTCTTTGGCAATACCCTTCTTTGGGGTTGGAATGAAAACTCACATTTTCCAGTCCTGTGGCCACTGCTGAGTTTCACAAATTTGCTGACATATTGAGTGCAGCACTGTAACAGCACCATCTTTTAGGATTTTAAATATCTCAGCTGGAATTGCATCACCTCTCCTAGCCTTGTTTGTAGTAATGCTTCCTAAGACACACTTGACTTCACACTCCAGGATGTCTGGCTCTAGTGACCACATGAGTGAGTGACCACACCATCATAATTATCTGGGTCATTAAGACTTTTTTTGTATAGTTCTTCTTTGTATTCTTGCCACCTCTTTTTAATCTGCTTCTGTTAGATCCTTACTGTTTCTGTCATTTATCCTGCTCATCCTTGCATGAAATTTGTTCTTCAGTTGCCAAGTCATGTTGGACTCTTCCCAATCCCATGGACTGCAGCATACAGGCTTCCCTGTCCCTCATCATCTCCCAGAGTTTGCCCAAGTTCATGTCCTCTGAATCAGTGATGCCATCCAATCATCTCAACCTCTGTCACCCTCTTCTCCTGCCTTCAGTATTTTCCAGCATCAGGGTCTTTTCCAGTGAGTCAACTCTTTGCATGAAGTGGCCAAAGTATTGGAGCTTCAGCTTCAGCATCAGTTCTTGGAAGAGTATTCAGGGTTGATTTCCTTTAAGACTGGTTTGATCTCCTTGTTGTCCAAGGGACTCTCAAAGAGTCTTCTCCAGCATCACAGTTTGAAATCATCAATTTTTCAAGTTCTGCCTTCTTTATTGTCCAGCTCTCACATTCATACATGACTCCTGGAAAGACCATAGCCTTGAACATACAGACCTTCTTTGGCAAAGTTATGTCTTTGCTTTTTAACACACGGTCCAGGTTTGTCATAGCTTTCCTTCCAAGAAGCAGTCATCTTCAAATTTCATGACTGCAGTCAACCATCCACAGTGATTTTAGATCCCAAGAAGAGGAAACCTATCATTGCTTCCACCTTTTCCGCTTTGCCATGATCTGAGTTTTAAGCCAGCTTCTTCACTCTCCTCCTCCACCCTCAACAAGATTTCCTCTTCTCTTTCTTCCATATCTGAGGTTGTTGATATTTCTCCCAGCCATCTTGATTCCAGCCCAGCATTTTGTATGATGTACTCTGCATATAAGTTAAATAAACAAGGTGACAATAAACAGCCTTGTTGTACTCTTTTCTCAATCCTGAATGAGTCAGTTTTTCCATACAGGATTCTAACTGTTGCTTCTTGACCCGCATACCGGTTTCTCAGGAGGCATGTAAGATGATCTGGTATTCCCATTTCTTTAAGAGTTTTCCACAGTTTGGTATGATCCACATAGTCAAACAGAGGCATATGTTTTTCTGCATATCACTTGCTTTCTCTATGATCCAGAGAACGTCGGCAATTTGATCTCTGCTTCCTCTGCCTTTTCTAAACCCGGCCTGAACATCTGGAAGTTTTCAGTTCACGTGATACTGAAGCCTAGCTTGGAGGAGGACTTTGAACACAACTAGCACAGGAGATGAGTGCAGTTGTCCTGTGGTTTGAATGTTATTTAGTACTGCCCTTGTTGGAAATGGGGATGAAGATTGACCTTTTCCAGTCCTGTGGCCACTGCTATGTTTTCCAAATTTGCTGGCATATTGAGTGCAACACTTTAATTGCATCATTTTTAAAGGATTTTTAAATAGCTCTGCTGGAATTACATCACTTCCACTAGCTTTATTGCATGAAATGTTCCCTTGATATATCCAGTTTTCTTGGAGAGAACTCTCTAGTTTTTCCCATTCCATTGTTTCCTCAGCTTCTTTGCACTGTTCATCTAAGAAGGCCTTCTTAACCTCTCCTTGCTGTTCTCTGGAACTCAGCATTCGTTTGGATGTATCTTTCCCTTTCTTCCTTGCTTTTTGCTTCTCTTCTTTCCTGCATTATGTGTAAAGCGGCCTCAGACAACCACTTTGCCTTTTTGCATTTCTTTTTCTTTGTGATGGTTTTGGTCACTGACTCTTGTACAGTGTTACAAACCTTCATCCATAGTTTTTCAGGCATTCTGTCTACCAGATCTAATCCCTCGAATCTATTCATCACCACCACTGTATAATCATAAGAGATTTGTTATAGGTTATAACTGAATGGCCTGGTGGTTTTCACTACTTTCTTCAATATAAGCCTGAATTTTGCAATAAGGAGCTCATGATCTGAGCCACAGTAAACTCCAGGTCTTGTTTTTGCTGACTATAGAGCTTCTCCATCCTCAGCTGCAAAGAATATAATCAATCTGATTTCAGTACTGACCATCTGGTGATGTCCATATGTAATCTCTTGTGTTGCTGGAAGAGGGTGTTTGCTATGATCAGTGTGTTCTCTTGACAAAATGCTGTTAGATTTTGCCCTGCTCCATTTTGTACTCCCAAGGCCAAACTTTCCTTTTACTCCAGGTATCTCTTGACTTCCTACTTTTTCATTCCAGCCCCCTATGTTGAAAAAGATATCTGATGTTAGTTCTAGAAGGTCTTGTAGGTTTTCGTAGAACCATTCAAGTTCAGTTTCTTTGACATCAGTGATTGGGGCATACACTTGGATTACTGTGATGTTGAATGGTTTGACTTGGAAATAAACCAAGATCATTCTGTCATTTTTGAGATTGCACCCAAGTACTGTGTTTCAGACTCTCATTGACTATGAGGGCTACTCCATTCCTTCTAAGGGATTCTTGCCCACAGTAGTAGATATAGTAGTCATGTAAATTAAATGCACCCATTCCTGTCCGTTTTAGTTTATTGATTCCTAAGATGTTGATGTTCACTCTTGCCATCTCCTGCTTGACCACTTGCAATTTACCTTGATTCACGGACCTAACATCCCAGATGCCTAGGCAATATTGTTCTTTATACCATTGGACTTTACTTTCACCAGCAGACACATTCACAACTGAGTGTTATTTCCGCTTTGGCCCAGCCACTTCATTCTTTCTGAGTGTTGTTCAGTTGCTCAGTCATGTCCAACTCTTTTTGACCCCATGGACTGCAGCATGCCAAGCTTCCTTGTCCTGCACCATCTCCTGGAGCCTACTCAAACTCATGTCCATTGAGTCGGTGATGCCATCCAACCATCTCATCCTCTGTTATCCCCTTCTCCTCCTGCCTTCAGTCTTTCCCAGAATCAGGGTCTTTTCTAATGAGTCAGCTCTTCGCATCAGGTGGCCAAAGTATTGGAGCTTCAGCTTCAGCCCCAGTCCTTCCAATGAACATTCAGGACTGATTTCCTTTAGAATGGACTAGTTTGATCTCCTTGCAATCCAAGGACTCTCTCCACTCCTCCCCAGTAGCATATTGGACACCTTCTGACCTGAGGGGCTCATCTTCCTGTATCATGTCTTTCTGCCTTTTCATACTGTTCATGGGTTTTTCATAGGAAGAATATTGAGGTGGTTTGCCATTTCTTCTTCAGTGAATCACCTATTTCCAGAACTCTCCACTGACCCGTCTGTCTTGGGTGACCTTACACTGCATGGCTTATAGCTTCATTGAGTTACTCAAGCCCCTTCACCACGACAAGGCTGTGATCCATGAAGGGGGTTTTGGAATACTATGACATTTTTTAAAATTTGAATCTCCCTGCCCCCCACCAAAGAACTTTCCTTTCTGTAAAAAATACTACTTATTACATTAGAACTTAAAGCAGCAAATACTAAGGACATTATTTCTAAATGAATTAATAAACTCCTTACTTGTTAACACATTTTTATTTAAAATGGTGCTTTCAAATTTTAAAAATTGAATAAAACGTGATCTGCTTCTACGTACCGTGTGTTGTATTGCATTATTTTGACTGAAGTATATGAAGAAAATCTGACTTCTTACATATATGTAGCTGAAAAAGAGGAGTATTTGAATAGACTTTTCAGATAACTTAATATTTTTGTTTCAGTACTTCACTAAAATGTGTTAAGTGGTAATTTCTTAAAGGTTAATCTCTTCGGAGCCAATTGAGATGAGTGTTTAGATAAATAAAGTGGTTTATAACTGAAAACCGTCTAGTCCAGAGGCTTATGACTCATTTTCTAAGACCTTAGAATTTTTTTTTTTTTTTTTTTTTTGCAAATATGGGGTGAGAGGATGGGAGGCAGAAAATACTTCACTTGGATAATATCTTTCCCTTTCTGGAAACTAAAAAGGTATCCAATGCCACACGTCCTGACATGTTCTAGTAACATCTCTTTCTCAACCTATATTAGGTCACCCTCTGGGAATGCAGGTCAGAAAGAAAACCCATAGGTTATGTAGGCCATGGGTGAGAGGGCCAAAAAAATGGTAAGTACTGAAGCAGGGAAAGCTCTGGTGTCTCCAGGAATTAGGCAAGCGTTGACTCATCTGCCCGTGGCCAACACAGCAAGCATAATTGGGCCCAAAAAATGGAACATCCTCAGCTCTTGTACTTCTGCAGAGCATGAAGAATAAAGTCAAATTTAGGGTGCATTTTTTTCATAATGAAGTTTTCACGAGCATCACTTTATAGCTAAAGCTGCACAGAGTATGTTTTAGATACAAGTGTAAGATGCCTTGTGAGCTAGAATTAATGTGGAGAGAGGCTCTAAAGAGAGGCAGATTGCCTATTCAAATATGCCTGGGTTTGGAGTTTGTTAGGAGTTAATACTTGATATTGTCAGAATGTAAGCTTTTTAGGAACTTGATTTTTTTCTCAGAACCTGAAATAACCTCAGAAAGCAGCTAATGTTAATGAAAGTAGTAGAAGGCGAATATGTTGATAAAAATCCAGTGTATTGATTTACAGGTCTAGAGATTGGGGCATTCTCAGCCTTGCACCAGAAGGTTTGGTCATCAGAAGTTGGTTTATGGATGTAGAGCACAAGGACCTGTGTGATTCTGGACATCATTTTTTTCCTGGCTGGGGATAGCACACTTTATATTTTTCCCTACTTTTCTAACGATGGGATATTTATGTCCATCAGTTTTAGTGTCTTCACTCTGCAGTAAACGCTGTCCAATCTTGGTCTTTGGCTTCCTTTTTCTAGGCTCCCAGCAGACCACATTTCTCCTGTTGTCACATTCTTGCTTCAGGTATGACAACACGACTGTGCCAGGTCCCAGCTTTCTCACACTCTGTGGATTACTCAACACCTTGCCCTTCCTGCTTTGATTGTGGAGAACTAGTCTTACCCACTGGTGTGAAGTTTACTAGTTTGAACATGGGCAAGTCCCTTTACCTTACAGTTCAGAAGACATAAATTTACTACACCTCCTACTTCATTACGTTTCCAACTAAGAATAATTATCTTCTCCAAATACACCATTAATTTGGGGAAGGGAAAAATGTCTGCCTCGTGACTTTTAGACTAGGAGCAAACATGTTTTAAGAGATTAAAAGCAAAATCTAATTTTTAAAAAATTGAAGTCAGACTCTTTAGCTTGAAAGGGACAATTGTAAGTTGATCTTGGATAGTCAGTGTTCAAGAATGTGGAAGATAAATGACACAAACTGATTAGACACAATCTAATAGTGAAAAATTAAAATGATGCTGACATGTCTGTGGCAAAGAGCTGGCATATTGGCACACTCTTGCCAAACCAAAGACTTTGGAAAGTAAATTATATTTCCATTGCAAATTTCAGCAAAAGGACTCTATATAAAGCTGTAATGACTTTCTCTGAAAAGTGTTTATTGAAGAAAGCGTGTGAGCCCCCACTGCGTGCCAGATAAATTTACAAGAAATCCGCTGAGCGTTTTTATCATCTTGTAAATGTGGAAATTGAGGGTTAAAAGATAGTTTTCAGGAAAAGATTAAATCATGGTCCTCAGATATAAAAATGTACACATGTTCAAGACTTTATCTGATGCATTAATCTGGAGAACTAACCATATTGTAACACATTCAAATTTAAAATGTTTTAAAAAGAGCACAAATAAAAGAGTAAAGGAATGTTGAATTGTAAAATGGAGACCTTTTTTTGTTTTGTTTTGAGAAGGAGTTCATTGAACCTCCACTAGACTGGACAGAATTTACATATCTTAAATAAGACATACATTTTATAAAGTTATACAATAACTCCCACAGAGTCAAAACCTGGTAAGACAGTGAATGTGCTGTGGATGGTGCATAGTTTTCCATTGATGTTCATGTTTTGTCTACCTTATTTTCAGTAATTGGCCTGAGATAATATACATAATAAGTGGCATGATGGAGCTAAGATTGAGGAAAATTCCTGGGAAGCGGGGGTTTGGGGGGTGAGTTGTCCAGGACATTCAAATTGCAAGGGAAGCCCTGAGGAAATCCTCCATGATTCAGTCTTGAGGCAGTGTTGACTGTGGCAGTAGCTTTTGTGGAAGCTGACCCAAGCCTGGTGTCTTTGCATAGGGAGTTTATTGAGAGTGCTCTTCAGGAACAGTATAGGTGAGGGAACCAGAAGCTGGCTTGATGAAATGTTGATGTAATTACAACCAAGGCATTAGTGAAAGTCCATGGGAAGACCTGGAGCTGGGGTAGCCCTTCTGAGATGTAAGGAGGATACGTCTTGGGTGGCAAAACTCTTGACAGTGGGGGGAGTCATTATCTCCATCCTGAAGTAGAATTCGGGCGAAGCACCACAGCGCCCACCCCAGTGCTTGTCCTGCTCCTATCCACGTGTCTCCCTCCTCCACCACCCTCCTGACGAGCACCTCTGCTAGTCTAGTCTAAGGATAACCCCGACTCCCTCATTCTTGAGAGCCCTGAGTCTCGGTCACCATGCTCTTCTCCAGCAGTGACTGCTGCACCTGACCATTTTTCATGTAAATTGGGTAAGGAATTACCAAGAGACTCCAGTGCATCACCTGGGTGCCAGGTGTGTCTTTTCAGCTCCCATTGCATGGGGGAGGAGCCCTGCCTCTCCTGATTTCCTTTCCACCAAGGAAAGAGCATGATGGTGATTTCTTGCTCATTGACTTCTTAGCACAAAGGACCCAAAGTGACTGGGTGATAGCCATAGCTTAAATTGAATGGGATTCTTGCTGAGTCCTCTGATGGGAGATTTCCACCTTCAGAAACCAGGTACTTTAGATCCACTGAGCCTAAAGTTGTGGGAGCAGGAAGCACAAATTCTCCAGGTGGGTCATCAGTAAAGATGGTTAGCGAGGCCATTCCTACTTCTATTTGTTGGTTCCAAGTCTGGTGTATTCCACCAACTGGGGCCACTAGAATGGTCATGCATTTAGGATACACCCTGCATCCTAAAGAGTGGTGCCCCGTCCTCACAGGATGTCATTTCCAAGCTCGCACCTCAGCTGCACCTTTAAAAGGTCACTCTGTTCTATCAGACCAGCATCTTCTCCAGTAGATGACAGGGCCAGTGGACTCTGTGGCCATGTGCTCACTGTTTCACTCTCTTTGGCATAAAATCTCGTGGTCCTATTCAGTGCCATGTGAATCTGACACTCTGCAAACACTCATACAACCATCATGCTGATGCCCTGCAAGCAGGAGAGGCAAAATCAATGCCCATAACAAGTCAGTGCTGGTCAAGGTAAATAGTAATAACTGCCCTATTTAAAGTAAAGGGGTCCAACGTAGACAACTTGCCATCAGGTGGATGCTGGTTCTCTCTGCGGGGTGAGTATTGAGTCAATATACAATGTATAGCAGTGATCTCCAAAGCACTCAGATTAAACATTGGGCAATGTCAGTAGCCGGAGAAGGCAATGGCACCCCACTCCAGTACTCTTGCCTGGAAAATCCCATGGACGGAGGAGCCTGGTAGGCTGCAGTCCATGGGGTCGCTGAGAGTCGGACACGACTGAGTGACTTCACTTTCACTTTTCACTTCCATGCATTGGAGAAGGAAATGGCAACCCACTCTACTGTTCTTGCCTGGAGAATCCCAGGGATGGGGGAGCCTGGTGGCTGCCGTCTATGGGGTCACACAGAGTCAGACACGACTGAAGTGACTTAGCAGCAGCAGCAGCAGCAATGTCAGCAGCTAGATCATCCTTGGTGAGTAGAATCCCATTGTGAAAAGACCTTGATGCTGGGAAAGATTGAGGGCGGGAGGAGAAGGGGACAACAGAGGATGAGATGGTTGGATGGCATCACCGACTCATTGGAAATGGGTTTGGGTGGACTCCAGGAGCTGGTGATGGACAGGGAGGCCTGGCATGCCTGTTCATGGGGTCGTAAAGAGCTGGGCACGACTGAGCAATTGAACTGAACTGAACTGAGCTGGCTTTGCTGCCACCATGGCTGCTCCTTTCATGCACACATTTTGCCAGCTCAGCTCAGTTCAGTTCAGTTCAGTTGCTCAGTCGTGTTTGACTCTTTGTGACCCCATGGACTGCAGCATGCCAGGTTTCCCTGTCCATCACCAACTCCCAGAGTTTCCTCAAACCCATGTCCACTGAGTCAGCGCTGCCATCCAACCATCTCATCCCCTGTCATCCCCTTCTCCTCTTGCCTTCAGTCTTTCCCAGCATCAGGGTCTTTTCCAATGAGTCAGCTCTTTGCATCAGGTGGCCAAAGTATTGAAGTTTCAGCTTCAGCGTCAGTCCTTTGCCAGCTCAGGAGTGACTAATGAAGAAGATGGTAGATAGCAACTGGCCAGATCACCTGTGCCACTTGTTGGTTGCGTGCCTCATCCACAGTGGAGGGGCTCTGGTGGCTCTTGATACTGTTAAAGACCTTTATACTCCTGCCCATTCTCATAGAATATCCTTGTGCCCTTGTGCTTGTCCCTAACCACTTTTATCTTTCTCCTAAATTTCTGACCAATCAGTCAAGCCAGTTGCTACTCCCATCAATTCATGATTTTTTTTTTCTGGCTTTGGACTTCTATTTTCACTGAGGATTGGATAGCCTCATTTTTGCTTTGCAGTGATTTTTCTTCATCCCTGTTAAAGGGCCACCTGAATGGGGCTCTGTTGCAGCAACAGTCTGCTTTTGGCTTGCATCTGCCTACCAAATGGACTCATCTGGGAACCAAACTTGGCTTTTTTGCTTTTGTAAGTCTGTTAAAAGGGACACATTCCCACATCATCGGCCATAGGTCTGAAGTGAGGGAAAGGCACTCCTGCAGCAGAAGTGAACGATGTGGCAGGGAGTCTGACTACCTGCTCTTGGAGCCCACCCATGCCCTCTCTCCCTGCTCTGGTCCAAAGCCCTGTGTACCACTTCCATCTTCAAATGGGTTGCTGCCGGACCTACTCAGACTTATGTCTGACAAGTCACATGGCCAAACAGTCTCTACCAAGGCCAGCAGCAAACCAGGAGCTGGTACAAATGCCATGGCCTTACTCCAGAACCCTCTGTGTCTACATTGTGCCTCTCCAATCAGGTCTACCATAAACCCTAGACAGCATCTTGTCCCATCACAGGCACTCTGAATATCATAAGATCCACCAAGTTGTGTGGATTAAGTGGCAAGACTGCTTACATCACATCCTGGCCTGGATGCGGAGTCACTGTGCTTTGGGCCCACTCGAGCTTTCCATGTGACTTGAAGCCAAGTTTGGTTCACAGAGCCGTATTCCCACAAGGAGAAGACTCTTGAGAGTCCCTTGGACTGCAAGGAGATCCAACCAGTCCATTCTGAAGGAGATCAACCCTGGGATTTCTTTGGAAGGAATGATGCTAAAGCTGAAACCCCAGTATTTTGGCCACCTCATGCGAAGAGTTGACTCATTGGAGAAGACTCTGATGCTGGGAGGGATTGGGGGCAGGAGGAGAAGGGGACGACAGAGGATGAGATGGCTGGATGGCATCACTGACTTGATGAATATGAGTCTGAGTGACCTCCGGGAGTTGGTAATGGACAGGGAGGCCTGGCGTGCTGCAGTTCATGGGGTCGCAAAGAGTCGGACACGACTGAGCGACTGATCTGATCTGATCTGATCTGATTCCCGCAAGTGGACTTTAGAATCCACATTGATCTATGGGCATTCTGAGTCTTGTTTAGTGATGGGAGAAATGAGTTCTTTATGTCCAAGGGGGTCTTCCAGCAGGTTCCTGAATTTTTATAGGCTTTGTCTCCTATCATACTTGCTCCTTTTTGCTCATCCAGTGTAACTGACATGTTGCCATTGATGCGGACCAATGTGATTTTCTGCAGCATGTCTACACGGCTTCCTTCAGACAATCTTTAAGATGGTGTACAGTGTTACCCACCTCCTGTGAATGCATACTACTTCTGGCCTTCATTTGCAATAGCGATGGATAAGAATACCCTTGCCAGAGTGACCATATTCCAAGTGTTTGCATTTGTCTGTGTTTTGCAGAGACTTGACTAGTGACTCAGTTGGGAATGTGAGAGCCACTACCCTCTCTTTTATATCTCTTCTCACCCCCACAGGTCAGTTGTGTCTTGGGTGGGGGAAAGGGTCGGGTGGAGTTTGGTGGGCTTCTAGCTGGCCTCTCCCAGTGTGGGTGACTAGATTGTTTCCCTGACTGCCAACTCTATCCACTCTGATTATACATTCAGGGACAGGGGAAAGCGCTGGGCAGGTCTAAGAACCCAGTGGGCCCACTCTAAGTCAGACCTTCACTCGAACTTTATTTGTGTTTTATTTACATGGTCCCCATTTGTCTCCCTGATCTGCATTCTTTAATATTTTTTATCTTAAACTGGAGGATAATCGCTTTACAATGTTGTGCTGATTTCTGCCATACAATAACGTGAATCAGCTATAAGTATACATATACCCCGTCCCTCGTGAACCTCCCTCCAACTCCCTCCCCATCCCACCCCTCTAGGTCATCACAGAGCACCAGGCTGAGCCAGCTCTTTTGCCCGTGGTAACGTGTGCATACGTGGTAACGTGTGCATATGTGATAATGCGCAGATGTCGATGCTGCCCTCTCAATTCATCCCACCCTCTCTCCCTGCTGTATCCACAAGTCCATTCTCTCTCTCTCTGTCTCTATTCCTGCCCTGAAGATGGCTCATCAATACCATTTTTCTAGATTCCACTGGTGCTGCTACTGCTGCTAAGTCGCATCAGTAATGTCCAGCTCTGTGCAACCCTATGGACAGCAGCCCAGCAGGCTCCTCTGTCCACGGGATTCTCTAGGCAAGAATACTGGAGTGGGTTGCCATTTCCTTCTCCCTAGATTCCACATATATGTGCTAATACATGACATTTGTTTTTCTCTTTCTGACTTACTTCACTCTGTATGACAGACTTTAGGCCTGACCTGCATTCTGACAGGGATCACAAATGCTTTAGGTGCCCAATATCAGTGTCAACTCAGATTCTGTTTCTGCGTCCAGCCGGTCCTTAGAATCTCTGGTTTTTCACCTTGGCCCTCAGGGAAGGACAGGGAATCATCCTGAATATGCTGTTGTGCTGTTGCAGGGCGCTTCCTCCTGAGGGTCTGGCTTTTCCTGGTCTGAAAGCTGACCCAGGGCCAGAAACTGGACAACAGATGTTAAGTTCTCGTTGAGGTTCTTCCCTCAGCCCTCTTAAGTTCTTTTGATTGTATAGACTGAATGATAACCTTGTTGCCTGCCTGCTTAGACTCTCGCCCTTCTGAATGCCATGTTCTCCAGCCATTTCCACGTTCCCCTCTGGGTCAGGCTCTGCAGCCTCATCACCACGGCCTCATCAGCCATGCTGGCTCTGCTCCTTATCACAGTCGTCGCGGCCACCTTGCTTCTGATGCCTTGTGCCCTCTGGCCTCTCTTCATCTGAGAGTCTGTCCTCCCACTGCTATCAGGGAGTCTTGCTCTGTAGCAGTGTTTCCTGGCCTCAGCCCTGGCCACAGAGAGCCACCCCCACTGAACTTCCTCAGTCGTGCCGGTGCCTCTCTCACTCTTTTGCTAAACAAAGTGTCCTCCCGGCGCTCCTTCCCATGGAACGTAGTTGGTGGGTTCTCTGACCCTTTGTAATAGACCCATTTTTGCACGCTCGCGTCTCTGGGCCTTGGATCCCTTCTCTACCACTTGCCATGGCAATCCGGCATTTCTCTTTCTCTTAGTATGGATTATTGCTTTTTCCAGACTTTGGAGAAGCAACCTAGCAGCATATTTGAATGATCTTTCAGGGGCTTTGCCAGGGTATCAATCTTCTGTCAAGGAGCGTGTTCTTATGTTGATAACATCTCTCTCTGCCAACTTCATATTCGGTTTCTCTTGATCCAGCAGCCCCGAGACCTAGTCCCATCTATATTCTCCTAGCTTCTGTCAGTCCACACCGGCGGGGCTCACAGCTCCTTCATCCCATAGTCCTTTCTTCCCTTAGCAGCCTCAGCACATCCCTGGCCAGGTGATGTTGTGACCTGACCAGTTATTGACCAGGCAGGGGAGGGTTGTGGCTTGACCAGTTATGGACCCAGGAGGGGAGGTGGGAACAGATTGTCTTCAAGCAGCAGAGACAGACTCACACCTGCAAGTCAGTATTTGGGGATCTGGTGGGGTTTCAAAGTTGTCGAGAACGTCAAGTTGAACTGCAGTGCAGGTACAGCAAGGCCATCATCTGGCCCCACGGGGAGCTCCAGACACGTCACGATCCCTCTCTAAGTCTCGCCTGTTTCCCTGCCAGGCCCGTGTCCTTGGCTTGCACACCTGCCACATCAAGAATTCGGTCTGCTCTGGAGCTGTTCCCTCCCGCTGCTGCCCTGGGCCAAGCCTCAGCTGCTCTGCCCTCTGGCTGAAGGAGATGGAATCTACGTGCTACCAAGGATGCCCCTGTAACGTGTCTCTTTGCCTTAAATAGGCAAGTAATTGTCCTCAGCTGTCTTCGGTTCTTGCTATCTTCGGTTGTCGAGACTGCTCATCCTTGGAGGGGTGAAGGGTGCATGCTGGGCAGAGGGAAGTGTGATGCAGTCCCAGCGAGGCCTCAGCCCGTCCCACGGGAAGCTCTGGGGCTTCGATAGTCCTCCTGAATGAGCTCAAATTGAGGGGCAGAGGCTGGAGCCACCCCTGCCAGCACTGACTCGTTACTGCTTGCGCGTTACCTCCTGGAGCTGACTTAGCCTTGGTTTGTTACTCCCTGTGGAAGGAGGGCAGTTCCTGGGGAGGGCTTTAGGTTTGGGCAATTGAGGGGTGAAAAGCACACGGCATCCACTGACCTTGAGTATAAAGAGGAGAGCTACAGACCAGAGAATGGCTCCTGGAAGATGAATCGACAGGATCCACTGATCCAAGAGCATAGAGAGCTTTCATTGAAGAAACATTCAACATCCCTTCCGTGCCCCGCCCTGTGCTAGATATAATTACGGACGTGAAAGATCCTTGACCTTGAGATTGAAAACAGACACCAGTGGAGGAGTCAGGATGTGCCAGGATTTCAGTCTGCAGCCTGAGCAGAGGAATGTGGCTAAACAGTAAAGGAACCCTTTGGTGTAATTGGAGCTTTCTCATCAGCTTCAGAGCTTGTACTTTTCCTCCCTCAAGAGATGCTCAGATCCCCGACAGAAACAGAGACAAATTTCCTGGAGCACTGGGAAGTACAGAACTGCTCCATTGGTACCTGACCCATCAATGGTCACACATACAGAGAGTCCCCACTCCCCTGCTGGTATGTCCTATCTCCCTGAATTGCACTGCATGAGGGGACCGGACATCTCAGTGGTACATAGCAGGGACAGTACGTCCCGGCAGAGGTAAGGCCCTCCCAAGTGACAGTGATGGGCTGAGAGTCCTCATGTTCTGTCCATGAAGGAAATGGCCAAGGAAGCCCCAGTGTGTGTTAAGTCACTTCAGTCATGTCCGACTCCCTGCGACCCCATGGACTGTAGCCCGCCAGGCTCCTCTGTCCATAGGGATTCTCCAGGCAAGAATACTGGAGTGGGTTGCCATGCCCTCCTCCAGGGATCTTCCAGACCCAGGGATGGAACCCGTGTCTCTAACGTCTCCTGCATTGGCAGGTGGGTTCTTTACTACTTGAGTCACCTGGGAAGCCTAAGGAAGCCCCCAGTCTCTGCAAACAGAATGTAGGAAGTGTCCCCATGTAAGCTGCCACCAGATGGCAGCAGGCGCTCAGCCCAGGCTGGGGAGAGGTTGAGTACCGGGGTGTGCTGGGGTCCCAGAGACACATGCCAGAAGAGGTGGGGGAGTCAGTTAAACCAGGGGGTCGACGTGTGGGTAGTTGCCTTGGCTCCGTGCTCCTGGATTCACACATTTACTGCTTGACGTCTGTGCCTCTGCACGGTCCCCTTGAGTCCGTCCCTGCCTGTGGCTCAGTGTGGACCCTGCAGTCACAAACCTTAATGTCAGGACCGCCCCTTAGAGCATCCCAGGTCTTACTGAGTCTTGCATTCTCTCCGTCATTTCGCTGAGCCTCACAGGAGCTGTCTCTTTGGCTGTGAAGTTGGACCTTCTCCCAGGACCCAGGACTCTGTCTCAGCCCCTCAGTCTCTTGTCTCAGGAGAGAGCAGAGGGGGCCTCACCCTGATTCCACCTTGACAGGCAGGGTGACCGTGATAAGTTCAGGTGGCTTCCTGCTGAGTGCTGTGTGCTTCCTACAGCTCAAAAGTCCTGGGCTGTTTCCTGGTGATGACACAGGAGCAGCCTCTAGGCCAGGCAGGGAGGAGACTTGGTGGTCCGTCCCCACCCCCACCGCTATCTGGAAGCCCAGAGGGAAACCACACTCAGTAACTAGATGGAGTATAATGTCAGGCACTGATGCAATAGTGAGGGGATCAGAGTGGACATGGCCCAGGGGCACAGGGCCAGGGGTCAGGGGAAGCCCCCACCCCAGGCAGGGAGCCAGGCAAGAAGTGGGTGCTCAGACCTAGCAGCTGGAGCTCAGGCTGGCCTCCTGGAGCTTTTGTGGCCCTGCCGGGGCATGACCACACGTATGATGCCAAGAAACAGCTGGTGAAGGAGTGGATTCGAAGTCAGGACCTGTCCTTCCCCCAACTCCTACCATCCTGTCTTCCCCTGGCCCTTCCTGTCAGAGCCTAGGACAGAGGAAAAAGGTCATGTATGGAGCGGGGAGGGGGTTTGGAGCTCAGAGATGACCCACCAGCCACTGGCTCTGCCCCGCATTGCTCAAGGTAGTCCCTAGGGTGCATTACGCCAGGAGAGAGGGGCGTCCCCCACAAGGAGACGGGGGCGGAGGTCTGCAGACTTCTCACAGTAGTGAGCAGGGGTGTGCAGGAGAAGAAAGAGAGTGCCTTCATGGAGGTGTGGGGAGGCTGGAGCCCCAACCCTGCACTCCTGACCACAGCCAAGATCTGAGGGCTTCCCGGGGCTCACACAGGCTGGACAGGGGCCTCCCCCAGGGAAACCCTGACTGTTTGCAGCCAGAGGAGCCTGCTGGGACATCTGACCCCAAGTAAGACCCCAGATTCTCTTTTTATCTTTGGGGGATCAGGGTTTGTGGCCCAAATTCGTTTGATTGAAGGAGAATAAAGTAATATGAAATAGTTAAAAAATCCAGGTTTGCGGAGAAAGATCCTTCTGGCTCAACTGACAGCCGTCTACTGCCGTGTGCCCGTGACACATGGACCTCACCCTCAAGCCCTTTGCTGCCTGAGTGGTCGTCTGGGTGCCTCTGCGTCAATAACTGGCTTCTTTGGCGAGGTGTCGGGAATTCAGGGCATGATAAATCCTCTCCATATAAACTACATAAAAACCACAGCTGCTATTTATCAAGAGCTGCTCTGTGCCAAGTGCTCACTCCCGGGCTCCTCAGCCTCGGCAGTGTGACTTTCTGGGCCCAACATATTGTTGTGATGAAGGCTGAGAGCAGCCTGGTAGAGAACCATTTATTTATACTAACTCATTCCACCCTCACCACCCTGTACTGTTACCCCTCCTCATTAAAAAAAAAAAAAAAAAATTACTTAAAAAACATTGTGGTGGCATACACATTACATAAACTTTATCATCTTAGCCATTTTTCAGTGCACGGGTCAGTGGCATTAAATACATCCACTCTGTGATGCAGCAGCTGCCACCATCCATCTCTAGACCTCCTCCATCGTGCAAAACTGAGACTTCACCCACTGAACACGGGCTCCTCATCCGCTCCCCGCCAGCCCCTGGCCACCACCCCCTGGGCTTTCTGTCTCTATGAATCCGACTGCTCTAGGTACCTCGTGTAAGTGGAATCATACAGGATTCGTCCTTTCACTTAGGATGATGTCTTCAGGGTTCATCCGTGCTGTAGCACGTGTTACAATTTCCTGTCTTTTTAAATCTGCATGATCTCTGTTGGATGGATACGTCACATTTTGTTTATCTGTGCAGCCACCAGCAGACCCTTGGCTTGTTCCCACCTTTTGGCTGTGATGAGTAATGTTGCTGTTATTACCCCCTTTTGACAGAAGCAAAAATGGAGGCAGAAGGGGTGAAGAAAGTTGCCAGAAGTTGCACAGCTGGTAAGTAGCAAAGCTGGGACCACAGCCAGGCCGTCAGCTTCAGGGACGGTGCTGTTGACCACGATGAGCCCAGCTCGACGCATGCGGTCAGCCACCGGGAAACACACCTGCTTCCGTTGTCATCTGATCAGCTCAGACCCATCACTCTTTGCTGGGAACTGACTCAGGCTGAACATTTGGAGAGATGGAAGGGTGTTGGGAGTTGGAAAGTGATCATTTTTCTGGTTTCAGCATCAGACCTTGAGTCTTATTTTATCCCTGTAAAGCCTAGGTCAAATCAAGAGGTAGAATTCTTCAGTAATGAATCCTGTACAGGAAGTCCCCAATATCTCTAGGCTCCCACTGTCAGTAACCACACCATTCCCACTCAGTTGCCTGATAGGGAATGAGGACTGGGGCTCATATACTTCCAGGTATAAAGAGAACACCTACTCTGCATTCCTGCAAGGTATTCATTTGAAAAACATCCCTAAACAGGCCCATTAATAAATTCTTCCTTGCAGGTTGATTCCATAGCATGAGCATATTATAATATGCTTTTATAAAGCATAATATGCTTTTATAAAAGATGTGTGTGTTCTCTGTAGGGAGGGGAAAGAAATAAGTCATCCCATTGTTTCACCCAGTGCTTAACAAAAATGTCTAACAAAGTTTACAGAATTTAGAAGTGAAACACTTGTGGTTTGGGTCTTTACATAGAAGTCCACCACACTTCTGGGTGAGTTAGCTCTTTGTCTGGATGGCCCCTATGTATCAGAGCTTCTTAAGAAGCCCCTGACTTCTTCAGGTCTGCAGGTTTCCAGATACCTGGTTTCTAAAACAGAGAACAGCCCATGGTTTTACCACTTCCCTCGGTGTCTGTACATGTTGTTCTGAGTGAAGACAGGAAAAGGCCCCTGTGAAATCTCACCACCACCAAAAGCAGGAAACGTATGAGCCGAGTCCACAGTCCCTTCGTCTTCGTGCCCATGGCTGAGAAGACTGGCCTGGTGGGCTGGCTTCCTGCCTTCTCTCCTGGATTCTGGAGGATGTAAATGACACGATGAGAGAAGACAGGCTCCTACCCTCCCTCCCTCCACTCAGTGTCCACATGGCAGCTTGCAGAGAGAAAGCAAACAGTTGTTCTTTCTGTCTGCAAATCGTCTGGTTGCAAAGGCAAGGAAGTAAAAACTGCAGTTTGCTGTGTCATCTCTGCAACTCTTACGAAAAGCCCGGCATCTGGGAAATCTGGTAGCCTAGGCTGCAGCATCATGAGTTTATGGAGGCCTCCATAGCACCTACATTCTGTGAAATACGAGGCCCCCCTAACCACACAGGACGCCTTGTGCTGCCGGGCTCTTGTCTCCTGACTCAAAAAATCTTCCCCTTCAGCCCAGGACATGTAGGGGCTTGCAGTTAACTTGTTGTGGGAACATACAGAATAAGTAGGTGGTTTTCGTCCCCAGTGCCTGACAGATCCTCAGAACCCTTGGAATTTGCTGTCTTATATGCTAATGAGATGATTCATGGTGGTGGGGTGGAGGGGGCGCGAGGTGGGGCGGGGATGACGGCTTCGGAATATGGTCTGGTCACCAAAAAAGTCAACCATGTGTTTAGAGGGTTAGACATTTCAGCCCCACCCCTCACTCCCAATCCAAGGGAAAGGAAATGAGCTGGAGGTTGTGTTCAATCACCAGTGGCCAATGAGTTCATCAATCATGCTTGTGTAACACCACCTTCATTAAAAACCCTCAATGATGGCGTTTGGAGAGATTCCGGGTTGGTGAGCACATCAATGGGCTGGGGAGGGGTTGAGGAGTGCCCAGGGCGAGCGTAGACGCTCTTCACAGCCCTCCACCTTGCCCTGTATGTCTCTTCCATTACATTTGGCAGTTCCTGGGTTGTATCCTTTATAAGAAACTGGTAAACAGATGTCAAGTGTTTTCCTGTGTTCTGTGAATTTTTCTAGTGGATTATCGAAGCTGAGAGGAGAGTTGTGAGACCCTCTGAACTTAGAGCTGGGGGATCGAAAGTACAGGTGGCCCCTGGGACGTGTGATTGGCATCTGATGTGGGAGCCGTCTTGTGGGCCTGAGCCCGTCACTTGTGGGCTAACTCCGGGTGGTTACTATCAGAATGAAACTGAGCTGAGGTTTGCTTGTTGGTGTGGAAAAAACCCTCACTGTTTCCTATTAAAGTGTAATCTGTTTCTACTACCTCCTGTTTCCCCTCTTGCAGTTGCATGTTTCCTGGAGGCCTGGGTGATCAGCCTAGACTATTACCTGCACCCACTGACAGCCAACCACACTGACACTTGAGGCGTGATGCCTCTTTGCCTGGTATTTAGCAAAGCATATTTAGCAGCATCCCTGATCTCTACTCACTGGGTGCTGGTAGCGCTAACCCACCCACAAGTCTCTGACTTTCCAAACAAATGTGATCTTTCCCTCCTGCTGAAGCTGGATCTTAACAACGGGTCATCAAGTCACAAGGAGAGACCTAGGGTCTGTTCCTAACTCCCTCTGTGACTTTGGGCCAGGCGACCTCACCTCTGAGGTGGCCTCAATTGTAAAATGAGGGTCTGGCCAGATCAACCCAAGTTGTGTTCAGCAGTTAAAAATGTGACTCTGCTGGGCATGTTTCCCCTGGAACATGGAAATTCAGCTCATTAAAGATAGTAAGTCAGGCTTTGACCTGTTTCTTGTTTCATTAAGGCCTGAATTCCCATCTGTCTGAATGACTTGACCCCCAGTGTTCCATTTCACATCCTGAGGTCTGCAGGGGCCTGACAGGGGGTCTGTGTTGGGGTCAGATGCCACTGACAACCTGAAGAGAAGCCACCCTGTGACTCGAGTTAATTGCAGTAGAGAGTCTCGTGGACTGAGCGAGGGCACTTTTCTCTGCCCAGAATGGTGCCTTTGCAGAATGTGAATGCATGTGTGTGTGTGTGTGTGTGTGTGCACACGCAGGGGGGCTGTGTGGTGGTGGGGGATAATATGGGAGCCCAGAGGCGCCACAGGTGAACACCCAGGCAGGGATCTGAAGCCTGGCCTCGCTGCCTGCTTGGTCCCTGTAGGGAGGGTCAGCAGCCTCACAGTCCAGCCTGCTCTGGGCTGACCACATTCTGGAGGCAGCGGTCACCAGCTGCTCACCTTTTTGTCCTTCAAAGAGAGGCTTCTATCCTTTTCAAAGATAGAAAACCTGAGCTCAGCAGGCAAGAATAACATTGCAAGGAAATTCCATTCTCTAGATCATACAGCACAACACAGAAAGAAGGACTTAAAGTCAATTGCAACAGTGTCTTGTGCTACCTGTAATGAGGGTAATGAGGATGGAAACACTTGTTAAGAACTTAAAAAAAAAAAAAAAAGCTTGGTGCTTACAACTAGTCTCAGCCATTTGTATGAAGCATTTCATTTAATTCAGAAGATGGTTGTAATTTTTACTCCCATTTTACAGATTGGGAAACTGAGGTTTTAGACTTGGAACATCTTTCCCAAACATGCTTTCAGTCAGTTCAGTTCAGTCACTCAATCGTGTCCAACACTTTGCGACCCCATGGACTGCATGGAGCATGCAAGGCTTCCCTGTCCTTCACCAACTCCCAGAGCTCACTCAAACTCATGTCCATCAAGTCAGTGATGCCATCTGACCATCTCATCCTCTGTTGTTCCCTTCTCCTCCCGCCTTCAATCTTTCTCAGCATCAGGGTCTTTTCAAATGAGTCAGTTCTTCACATCAGGTGGCCAAAGTATTGGAGTTTCAGCTTCAGCATCAGTCCTTCCAATGAAACATGCTTTAATGATGCTTTAATGATGAATAAGCTTTGATGATTTCATCCTCCCAGGCCTACAAACCCTCCCCCATAAACTCCCCCACCTTCCTTCGGCAGCAGGCTCACTGCGGGAGCATGATGGTAGCCTTGTTTCGCTGCGTTGGGCCCTTTCATCCCCATCCTTAGTTACTCCTTACCTAGAATCTAGGCTAGACCAGGCCCAGATGCACAGATGAATCAGACACAGCCCCGCCATCAAGGAACTCTCAAAGCTGGTAGAGGGCCTGTCTGGGTTTAGGAACACCTGCCATAGAGCTGAGAATTGAGAAGACCACAGGGATGGTGGCCAGGAGAAGGTGATGCTGGAGACCAAGGGCAGGAAACAGGACTGGGACATTCTCCATGATGAGCAGCTCAGGGTGGTGAGAAGCCTGCTGTCCTAGGGGAGGCATAGGAATTCACCCAGCTGCCAGGGTTCAAGGTTCACCTCCACGGCTCACTGCCTTCAGGGTGGGGCTGCTTACTGGCTCCCTGAATTCAGATCCCACCTCACCAGTTGCACAGTGGGGAGTCTCTGGCTTAGGGCTGTGGTTGTGAGATGAAGTGAGAGGGCAGAACAGTGCCTGCCCAGAGTAAGCATTATGCACACATTCCTGGTGTTGTGACTGTTATTCCCTGGTGTGCCCAAAGAGGCCAACACGAGGCAGCAGATTTTCTGAATGAATGAGTCACTGAGGCTGGAAACAGGATCAATATGCAGGTGTATATGTCATAGGTTTGTGAGCGGCAAGAGTGTGTGGGATGGAGTGGAGCCCCAATAATAAAAATATAGGTATAATTTATGGAATTTCTCCTATATGCCAAGGACTTTGCATTTATTATTTTTCCTCTCTCCCTCTCTCTCTCACACACACTCCCCTCAAATAGTCTAAGCTGTAATTAGGGAAGGGGTGGCCCAGGGAAGTGGTTAAGAATTTGTCTGCCAGTGCAGCGGACACAGGTTCGATCCCTGGTCGGAGAACCAGGATCCTGCACACCTTGGAGCAGAGCCTGTACACCACAACTACAGAGCCTAGAGCCCTTGCGCCTGAACAAGGGAGTTCAGGGTTCTCTCCGCAACTAGAGAAAGCCTATGTGCCTCAACAAAGACCCAGTGCAGCCAAAGAAAAAGGAAGCGTAATTATTCACTACATAAAGATGAGGCAGCTGAAGCCAAAAGATACCTCTTCTTTCCGTCAGGATGTTGTTCTCTTTGCTTAGAATGTTGGGTATTGATGATGATGCTATAACTGTTATTTGGAAAGATAATGTTCTCTGCTGCTGCTACATCGCTTCAGTCGTGTCTGGCTCTGTGCAACCCCAGAGACAGCAGCCCACCAGGCTCCCCCGTTCCTGGGATTCTCCAGGCAAGAATACTGGAGTGGGTTGCCGTTTCCTTCTCCAATAATGTTCTCTACGGGGGTTTAATAAAATAAACCAAACCAAAGGGAAAGTAACTTTCTTTTGAAGATGCTCATGAGATGGTCAAGTGGGAGTGCTCTAGAGGGCCCAGGTGAACTTGCCTGTGGAGGCCGATTTGGCTACCTGGGCCCCCAAGTACTTGTTCAGGTGGTCAGGGGTGGGGAGAAAGAAGCCCTGTCAAGGGCTAAGTTGTGAGGCAGGAAAGAGAGTCTGATTTCTTGTCTAGAGTGAGTCCAGTCTGAATTCATCACTTACCAACTGTGCCATCCTAAACAAGTTACTTGACATTGACATTTCAGAGGTAACCTAAATGGAGACAATGATACCAATCCCTAGAATTTTGATAAAGATTGAAGATAATGTATAAAAAGGCTAATCAACATAGGCAAAGGCTGACTTTCCACCATCATTAATGCAAATTTTTAAATTATGAAAATTTTAAATTCTTGAGCAAATATTTTAAGCTCAGTAATGGACAATATTGGCAAGGGTGTGATCAAGCAGGCACCTTCATATAGTGTTGGTAGGAGTATAATTAGTACAATAGCTGCAAAAGACAGCTAGGCATTAAAAAATAGTTTTTTAATGCATATATTTTTTGATATAGCAATTCCACTGCTCTGAATTAAGCTTATGAATATATCAGTTTTAATTAGGATACTGGATTGATTGCTATAGTACCCAAAATAACAGTGGCTTAAATACAGTAGAGACATATTTCTTTCTGGAACAGCTCAGCTTATCTAAGGCTGGGATGATGTGTATAGGAGAACAGGAGGTTGTGATTCTGTGGTGTTGAGAGGTCTAGGTTCCATATTTTTTGCTCTACTATCTTAGAATGCTGCCTGTCCCAGGCCCTGCTGGGGTGATATCCAGCCTGTCCAGGCCTGGTCATGGGGGTCCCCAAGGTTCCGGCCTTTATACGTTACAGTCGTGTGTTTTGCTGTTGTTTCCTAAGCATGAGTGTTACACCAACTTTCACAAGTCTGTGGGATTTTCTAGCCCAAGACACACACGAGAGAAATGGTCTCTGACCTCATAGAAAGATACTGAATTAGTGTCAGATCAGATCAGTCGCTCAGTCGTGTCCAACTCTTTGCGACCCCATGAACTGCAGCACGCCAGGCCTCCCTATCCATCACCAGCTCTCGGAGGTCACCCAGACTCACATTCATCGAGTCAGTGATGCCATCCAGCCATCTCATCCTCTGTTGTCCCCTTTTCCTCCTGCCCTCAATCCCTCCCAGCATCAGAGTCTTCTCCAATGAGTCAACTCTTCGCATGAGGTGGCCAAAATACTGGAGTTTCAGCTTGAGCATCATTCCTTCCAAAGAAATCCCAGGTCTGATCTCCTTCAGAATGGACCGGTTGGATCTCCTTGCAGTCCAAGGGACTCTCAAGAGTCTTCTCCAACACCACAGTTCAAAAGCATCAATTCTTCGGCGCTCAGCCTTCTTCACAGTCCAGCTCTCACATCCATACATGACCACAGGAAAGACCATAGCCTTGACTAGGCGAACCTTTGCTGGCAAAGTGATGTCTCTGCTTTTGAATATGCTATCTAGGTTGGCCATAACCTTCCTTCCAAGGAGTAAGCGTCTTTTAATTTCATGGCTGCAGTCACCATCTGCAGTGATTTTGGAGCCCAGAAAAATAAAGTCTGACACTGTTTCCACTGTTTCTCCGTCTATTTCCCATGTAGTGATGGGACCAGATGCCATGATCTTCGTTTTCTGAATGTTGAGCTTTAAGCCAACCTTTTCACTCTCCACTTTCACTTTCATCAAGAGGCTTTTGAGTTCCTCTTCACTTTCTGCCATAAGGGTGGTATCATCTGCATATCTGAGGTTATTGATATTTCTCCCAGCAATCTTGATTCCAGCTTGTGTTTCCTCCAGTCCAGCATTTCTCATGATGTACTCTGCATATAAGTTAAATAAACATGGTGACAATATACAGCCTTGACGTACTCCTTTTCCTATTTGGAACCAGTCTGTTGTTCCATGACCAGTTCTAACTGTTGCTTCCTGACCTGCATACAGATTTCTTAAGAGGCAGATCAGGTGGTCTGGTATTCCCATCTCTCTCAGAATTTTCCACAGTTTATTGTGATCCACACAGTCAAAGGCTTTGGCATAGTCAATAAAGCAGAAATAGATGTTTTTCTGGAACTCTCTTGCTTTTTCCATGATCCAGCGGATGTTGGCAATTTGATCTCTGGTTCCTCTGCCTTTTCTAAAACCAGCTTGAACATCAGGAAGTTCACGGTTCACATATTGCTGAAGCCTGGCTTGGAGAATTTTGAGCATTACTTTACTAGTGTGTGAGATGAGTGCAATTGTGCGGTAGTTTGAGCACTCCTTGGCATTGCCTTTCTTTGGGATTGGGATGAAAACTGACCTTTTCCAATCTTGTGGCCACTGCTGAGTTTTCCAAATTTGCTGGCATATTGAGTGTAGCACTTTCACAGCATCATCTTTCAGGATTTGGAACAGCTCCACTGGAATTCCGTCACCTCCACTAGCTTTGTTCCTAGTGATGCTTTCTAAGGCCCACTTGACTTCATATTCCAGGATGTCTGGCTCTAGGTCAGTGATCACACCATCATGATTATCTGGGTCGTGAAGCTCTTTTTTGTACAGTTCTTCTGTGTATTCTTGCCACCTCTTCTTAATATCTTCTGCTTCCGTTAGGTCCACACCATTTCTGTCCTTTATCGTGCCCATCTTTGCATGAAATGTTCCTTTGGTATCTCTGATTTTCTTGAAGAGATCCCTAGTCTTTCCCATTCTGTTGTTTTCCTCTATTTCTTTGCATTGATCACTGAAGAAGGCTTTCTTATCTCTTCTTGCTATTCTTTGGAACTCTGCATTCAGATGTTTATAGCTTTCCTTTTCTCCTTTGCTTTTCGCTTCTCTTCTTTTCACAGCTATTTGCAAGGCCTCCCCAGACAGCCATTTTGCTTTTTTGCATTTCTTTTCCATGGGGATGGTCTTGATCCCTGTCTCCTGTACAATGTCACAAACCTCATTCCATAGTTCATCAGGCACTCTATCTATCAGATCTAGGCCCTTAAATCTATTTCTCACTTCCACTGTATAATCATAAGGGATTTGATTTAGGTCATACCTGAATGGTCTAGTAGTTTTCCCTACTTTCTTCAATTTCAGTCTGAATTTGACAATAAGGAGTTCATGGTCTGAGCCACAGTCAACTCCTGGTCTTGTTTTTGCTGATTGTATAGAGCTTCTCCATCTTTGGCTGCAAAGAATATAATCGATCTGATTTCGGTGTTGACCATCTGGTGATGTCCATGTATAAAGTCTTCTCTTGTGTTGTTGGAAGAGGGTATTTGCTATGACCAGTGCATTTTCTTGGCAAAACTCTGTTAGTCTTTGCCCTGCTTCATTCCGTGTTCCAAGGCCAAATTTGCCTGTTACTCCAGGTGTTCCTTGACTTCCTACTTTTGCATTCCAGTCCCCTATAATGAAAAGGACATCTTTTTTGGGTGTTAGTTCTAAAAGGTCTTGTAGGTCTTCATAGAACCGTTCAACTTCAGTTTCTTCAGCATTACTGGTTGGGGCATAGACTTGGATTACTGTGACATTGAATGGTTTGCCTTGGAAACGAACAGAGATCATTCTGTCGTTTTTGAGATTGCATCCAAGTACTGCATTTCGGACTCTTTTGTTGACCATGATGGCCACTCCATTTCTTCTGAGGGATTCCTGCCCACAGTAGTAGATATAATGGTCCTCTGAGTTAAATTCACCCATTCCAGTCCATTTTAGTTCGCTAATTCCTAGAATGTCAACATTTACTCTTGCCATCTCTTGTTTGACCACTTTGCTGGAGCAGCCGGGAAGAGATACCACACGCCCAAGGTAAGAGAAACCCAAGTAAGACGGTAGGTCTTGCAAGAGGGCATCAGAGGGCAAATACACTGAAACCATACTCACAGAAAACTAGTCAATCTAATCACACCAGGACCACAGCCTTGTCTAACTCAATGAAATTAAGCCATGCCCGTGGGGCAACCCAGGATGGGCGGGTCATGGTGGAGAGATCTGACAGGGTGTGGTTCGCTGGAGAAGGGAATGGCAAACCACTTCAGTATTCTTGCCTTGAGAACCCCATGAACAGTATGAAAAGGCAAAATGATAGGATACTGAAAGAGAAACTCCCCAGGTCAGTAAGGGCCCAATATGCTACTGGAGATCAGTGGAGAAATAACTCCAGAAAGAATGAAGGGATGGAACCAAATCAGAAAGAATACCCAGCTGTAGATGTGTCTGGTGATAGAAGCAAAGTCCGATGCTGTAAAGAAAAATATTGCATAGGAACCTGGAATGTCAGGTCCATGAATCAAGGCAAATTGGAAGTGGTCAAACAAGAGATGGCAAGAGTAAATGAATTAGTGTATATCAGCTCTTTTTTTCTGATGAATTTCTCCTTGGGTCTGTGATTCCTTTTGTCAACAGGGAACCTGGGTAATGACCACCCTAGTCCATTAGAAAGTTCTAATACTATAGTGAAGTGAAACGAAGTGAAAGTCGCTCAGTTGTGTCCGACTCTTTGTGACCCCCATGGACTATACAGTCCATGGAATTCTCCAGGCCAGTTCTGGAGTGGATAGCCTTGCCCCTCTCCAGGGCATCTTCCCAACCCAGGGGTCGAACCCAAGTCTCCCGCGTTGCATACGGATTCTTTACCAGCTGAGCCACAAGGGAAGCCAATCCCTTCTCCAGTGGATCTTCCCGACCCAGGAATCTAACCAGGATCTCCTGCATTGCAGGCGGATTCTTTATCAACTGAGCTATCAGGGAAGCCCAATACTATGAAGCATTATCAGGTCACGTGTTTTTGTCTTTCATAATACTTAGAGCCCCAATTTTTTTACCTGTGTGATAGTGATAATGTTCAAAAATTAAAAGCATGATTTTCTTACAAATACAGGATAAACCCATGTCCAAAATTTCATTCAATTCACTCATCGAGAAGGGAAACAGCAAAACTGTGAGGCTGGTTCTCAGAGCTCTGGAGTCATTGGGGTTTACACAACTATACTAAAGAAGGAATATTGGCTACATAGGTTGGATACAAATCTCATTAACATCCTCCAGGCAATTAGTCTTCACCTTTGAGGTTATCTTTTCTTCTAGACAGGAATCATTTGCTATACAACTCTACAAGACAACTTTTAGCTTCAGGTTCTGAACCCTTAATTAATAGGAAATAGAGTAGTCAATGGAGAAGGCAATGGCACCCCACTCCAGCACTCTTGCCTGGAAAATCCCATGGATGGAGGAGCCTGGTGGGCTGCAGTCCATGAGGTCTCGAAGAGTCGGACCCGACTGAGCGACTTCGCTTTCACTTTTCACTTTCATGCCTTGGAGAAGGAAATGGCAACCCACTCCAGTGTTCTTGCCTGGAGAATCCCAGGGACGGTGGAGCCTGGTGGGCTGCTGTCTATGGGGTCGCACAGAGTTGGACACGACTGAAGTGACTTAGCAGCAGCAGAGTAGTCAAACAAACAGGACATCCTCCTAGAATGTTAGATAATCCTTGGGTGAGCCGGTTAAACAGGATTTCAGGGTGACATTGAAAGGACACACAGATAACCCCTTAGCCTTGTTTTCAGGTTCTGGGTAGTTATCTTAATGCTTGTCAGGTAACCCTTACAGCCACAGTTCCTGGTCAAGGGCACAGCCTCGTTGCCCTGGGGCAATGACTAAACACACCCAGCATTGTCAGGCAAGCCCTGGAGAAGGCGCCAAAAGTGGAGGTGGGATACCAGTGGAGAAGGGTCAGACTTTCCAGTTCTGTCCACAAGGTCCAGTGCTTCGACCACAAGGCCATGTGTGCATGCTAAGTCACTTCTGCCATGTCCAACTCTGGGACCCTACGGACTGTAGCCCACCAGGCTCCTCTGTCCGTGGGATTCTCCAGGCGAGAATACTGGAGTGGGTTGCCATTTCCTCCTCCAGGGTATCTTCCCAACCCAGGGATTAAACCCGCTTCCCTTACAGTTCCTGCATCGCAGGCAGTTTCTTTACCACCAAGCCACCAGGGAAGCCCCGACCACAAGGCCCTTCCCGGTTAGTCAGACAGTCCTCCTGCCGGTCTGCTCTCCAGGCTCCCCAAGTTCTCCCAGCTCAGGCCCCAGAGGAGCGGGTCCCTTCTCTGAACCCCTACATGGCTCTGGATATTCCTCGTGGCCCTTTCTGCCAATGACTTCCCTATAATTAGGATGCACAAATGTGCTGTCATTTAAGAGTATTGGCTTCTTTTGTTGGAGCCAAAACAAAAAGAATACCCAGCTGTGGATGTGTCTGGTGATAGAAGCAAAGTCCGATGCTGTAAAGAGCAGTATTGCATAGGAACCTGGAATGTCAGGTCCATGAATCAAGGCAAATTGGAAGTGGTCAAACAAGAGATGGCAAGAGTGAATGTTGACATTCTAGGAATTAGCGAACTAAAATGGACTGGAATGGGTGAATTTAACTCAGATGACCATTATATCTACTACTGTGGGCAGGAATCCCTCAGAAGAAATGGAGTGGCCATCATGGTCAACAAAAAGAGTCCGAAATGCAGTACTTGGATGCAATCTCAAAAACGATAGAATGATCTCTGTTCGTTTCCAAGGCAAACCATTCAATGTCACAGTAATCCAAGTCTATGCCCCAACCAGTAACGCTGAAGAAGCTGAAGTTGAAAGGTTCTATGAAGACCTACAAGACCTTTTAGAACTAACACCCAAAAAAGATGTCCTTTTCATTATAGGGGACTGGAATGCAAAAGTAGGAAGTCAAGAAACACCTGGAGTAACAGGCAAATTTGGCCTTGGAATACGGAATGAAGCAGGGCAAAGACTAATAGAGTTTTGCCAAGAAAATGCACTGGTCATAGCAAATACCCTCTTCCAACAACACAAGAGAAGACTCTATACATGGACATCACCAGATGGTCAACACCGAAATCAGATCGATTATATTCTTTGCAGCCAAAGATGGAGAAGCTCTATACAATCAGCAAAAACAAGACCAGGAGCTGACTGTGGCTCGGACCATGAGCTCCTTATTGCCAAATTCAGACTGAAATTGAAGAAAGTAGAGAAAACTACTAGACCATTCAGGTATGACCTAAATCAAATCCCTTATGATTATACAGTGGAAGTGAGAAATAGATTTAAGGGCCTAGATCTGATAGATAGAGTGCCTGATGAACTATGGAATGAGGTTCGTGACATTGTACAGGAGACAGGGATCAAGACCATCCCCATGGAAAAGAAATGCAAAAAAGCAAAATGGCTGTCTGGGGAGGCCTTACAAATAGCTGTGAAAAGAAGAGAAGCGAAAAGCAAAGGAGAAAAGGAAAGATATAAACATTTAAATGCAGAGTTCCAAAGAATAGCAAGAAGAGATAAGAAAGCCTTCTTCAGTGATCAATGCAAAGAAATAGAGGAAAAGAACAGAATGGGAAAGACTAGGGATCTCTTCAAGAAAATCAGAGATACCAAAGGAACATTTCATGCTAAGATGGGCACAATAAAGGACAGAGATGGTGTGGACCTAACAGAAGCAGAAGATATTAAGAAGAGGTGGCAAGAATACACAGAAGAACTGTACAAAAAAGAGCTTCAAGACCCAGATAATCATGATGATGTGATCACTGACCTAGAGCCAGACATCTTGGAATGTGAAGTCAAATGGGCCTTAGAAAGCATCACTACGAACAAAGCTAGTGGAGGTGATGGAATTCCAGTGGAGCTATTCCAAGTCCTGAATGATGATGCTGTGAAAGTGCTACACTCAATATGCCAGCAAATTTGGAAAACTCAGCAGTGGCCACAAGATTGGAAAAGGTCAGTTTTCATCCCAATCCCAAAGAAAGGCAATGCCAAGGAGTGCTCAAACTACCGCACAATTGCACTCATCTCACACACTAGTAAAGTAATGCTCAAAATTCTCCAAGCCAGGCTTCAGCAATATGTGAACCGTGAACTTCCTGATGTTCAAGCTGGTTTTAGAAAAGGCAGAGGAACCAGAGATCAAATTGCCAACATCCGCTGGATCATGGAAAAAGCAAGAGAGTTCCAGAAAAACATCTATTTCTGCTTTATTGACTATGCCAAAGCCTTTGACTGTGTGGATCACAATAAACTGTGGAAAATTCTGAAAGAGATGGGAATACCAGACCACCTGATCTGCCTCTTAAAAAATCTGTATGCAGGTCAGGAAGCAACAGTTAGAACTGGTCATGGAACAACAGACTGGTTCCAAATAGGAAAAGGAGTACATCAAGGCTGCATATTGTCACCATGTTTATTTAACTTATATGCAGAGTACATCATGAGAAATGCTGGACTGGAAGAAACACAAGTTGGAATCAAGATTGCTGGGAGAAATATCAATAACCTCAGATATGCAGATGACACCACTCTTATGGCAGAAAGTGAAGAGGGGCTAAAAAGCCTCTTGATGAAAGTGAAAGTGGAGAGTGAAAAGGTTGGCTTAAAGCTCAACATTCAGAAAATGAAGATAATGGCATCTGGTCCCATCACTGCATGGGAAATAGATGGGGAAACAGTGGAAACAGTGACAGACTTTATTTTTCTGGGCTCCAAAATCACTGCAGATGGTGACTGCAGCCATGAAATTAAAAGACGCTTACTCCTTGGAAGGAAAGTTATGACCAACCTAGATAGCATATTCAAAAGCAGAGACATTACTTTACCAACAAAGGTTCGCCTAGTCAAGGCTATGGTCTTTCCTGTGGTCATGTATGGATGTGAGAGCTGGACTGTGAAGAAGGCTGAGCGCGGAAGAATTGATGCTTTTGAACTGTGGTGTTGGAGAAGACTCTTGAGAGTCCCTTGGACTGCAAGGAGATCCAACCAGTCCATTCTGAAGGAGATCAACCCTGGAATTTCTTTAGAAGGAATGATGCTAAAGCTGAAACTCCAGTATTTTGGCCACCTCATGCGAAGAGTTGACTCATTGGAGAAGACTCTGATGCTGGGAGGAATTGAGGGCAGGAGGAGAAGGGGACGACAGAGGATGAGATGGCTGGATGGCATCACTGACTCGATGGATGCGAGTCTGAGTGACCTCCGGGAGCTGGTGATGGACAGGGAGGCCTGGCGTGCTGCGGTTCATGGGGTCGCAAAGAGTCGGACACGACTGAGCGACTGATCTGATCTGATCTGATCTGTGGCCTTTATAGCATCCACAAAGTGCCCAGCATGTAGCAAATGATTAGCAGACGTGATTAATGCACACCTCCATGCATCATCAGAGGCCCTAGGTGCCTTCTGCAGATGTGTTCTTCCCTCTCTCTCTGCCTTTCCTCCCTTCCTTGACTGCCCTTCCTTGTCGCAGCTCTTCTCCATCCAGCCTTTGAGACTATCCTATGCTGCATCCTCCAGCGAAGTTTCTTCTCCGTACTCACAAGGCATCTTCCTTTCCCAGATTTTTCTCTGTACCTGGGCCTCCCCCTCCCTCTGCACTGTTACAGGTCACTCACACTTCATGCTGCCAGCCCAAGGGACTTGGGCTTCCAGAAACGTGGGCCAGGTCTTAATCACCTCTGTGCTCATCGCCGTGCTTTGCACCTAGTGATGCTAAGCAAATGCTCCTGGGCTCAAAGAATAGCCGTGTGAGTTCAGGGGTGGCTGCTCCGGACTTTGGCAGCAAATTCCTCCTGGTTTGTTGTTGGCAGTGCTCCAGGGTCCACCCATCACCTGCAGGAGTTGGGCCTCGGAGGGGTTTGGGGGGGGCACCTGCTGTCTGTCCTCTCTTGCACTCATGGGGGGCCTGTGGTCAATGGTCAACCTCAGCTGGAGCAGGTCCTTTCCTGCTCAGTCAGCAGCTTCTCTCTTTCTCAGTTGGGGGAGGGGGTTGCGTAAGGCAGTTGCTATGGGGCTAGCCTGCAGCCACCACAGGACACGGAGCCTGGACCTGATGCAGAGGAAAGCGTCCCTCAGTGTACTTTTGGAAAACACATTGGCGCCGTTGAGCTCCTGCTCAACAAAGGCCCGCCTGCCCTTCCCCTGCAGCTGGCTTCTCCAGGGGAAACAGCAGGGCTTTGCAGCAGAGGAGCCCTAGATACAAGTTACTCACATGTGGTCCATGGACCGGCAGCATCAGCATAGCCCAGAGCTGCTGAGGGATGCAGAATCTAGGGCAATACCAGACATCCTGAATCAGAAGCTGTAGTGAGGGAGATCCCTGAGTCGTGCGAAGGCCAAGAAAGTGTGAGAAGCAGGCTCTAGCCAGCCCTCCGGCTCATCGGCAAGTGATGAGCCCCACTGGCCCAGGCCCAGGAGCTGAACTTGTAACACCTGCCATGGAAGGTCCTGCCAATTCGATCGGGAGTGCTCTACGGTTCTAACACTGGGGCTTGAACGGTATTTTGATTGCTTTATGGCAGGAGACCGGAAATGCTCAAATGCTGTTCTCTTCTTTATTCGCAGGAAAGAGGAATCAATACCCCACTTTATTAATAGTTGGGCTGTAACCCAGTATCCTCTTTGCAGAGCTGTAAAGGTTAGGAGCCTGCAGCCACCGTCCCTCATTCCACTCCAGAGTCCCCATCTCAGGATGCACAGGAAGACAAAGCTGAGGGCAGAGCTGAATGCCAAAGACTGTAATAAACTGATGAGGATCTGGATTCGGTGAGCCACAGCCCTCCCCTGGAGCACGGGTGGGGGTGGGGTGGGCGCGGCAGGAGGAACAGTGCACCCACACCTCCAAGCAGCCCCGTGGTGCCTGCTGGCAGAGCGCTGAGTCCTCAGTGAATGTCTTGTCCTTATCGGTTCAACTGTCCACAGAAACTTTCTTTTGAGATACTTGCATTTTCCTGAACTACTTTACTGAGGTATAATTGACATACCATGAAATTCATCCATTTTAACTGTACAATTCAGCGACTGTCAGTGTCTTCACAGGCTTGTGCACCGTCCCACAATCTACTGTCAGGACATCCCCACTACCCCAGAGAGGAACCTGATGCCCATTGCAGTCACTCCCCTTTCCCACCCCTGGCCCCTGGCACCACTAATCTTTCTCTCTCCCCTTCTCTCTCATCTCCTTCCCTAAATGTCCACAACAGTCTGGGTTCAGTTACTTTTCTCACCCAGATTTCCCAATTTCCCCCACAGGGCTGGATGCTTTCTCCTATCAGGGGAAGGAATGATTTAGAAATGCCTGGAATTTAGATTTCAAAGATAATTTAGAAGTTCTTGGCACGTAGTAGACGTGTCATACATATTTTAGAAGGAAAACAAAATATCTGCCTTTTAAGTGTTTTCTGTGCATTTTGCGAGGATTTTTGTGCATTAAATGTTTCAAGTGCGTTTCGTAAGAAGGGGGAGCAGTGACCTCAAAGGAATGAGCCCTTGAGTGGGGATGTTTCAGACCCAGTGGCCTCCACTAACCACCATCAAGCATGTGAGAGCTGATGAGTTCTTTGCTCACCAGGACATGGATCCTCCTCAAACCCGTCAGCAAGTCATCAGAGCTAGAAGCATGCCACCCAGCTTCCAAACCCTGACTCTGGGCCAGGGCGTGATGGGGGATGGGGGTAGTCGTAGAAGGAGCCCCTGCCTTGCCTGGGCCTCCTGCTGTCACCAGCCTCTCTCTGGCTCCACAGTTTCCCTGTTTCTGCAGCCTTCTGGGTCCTCTGCTGGGACGTTTATTGCTCTGATTGTCAGGCATCTGCTTCAGCCCTTTATTCAGAAGTCAGAAACCTCCTCCTCCCTTTGGGGAACACTCACCTCCTTGTGACATGTATTAAGTGACTGCCTTTCTGCCTCAAACTCACCCTTTCCTATGATGCCTTGGGACTTCATACCTTCCCTCCTCCCCTATGCAGAGAGGAGGCATTAAAGGAAGTCTAAGAAGGGTAAGAACCTGCCTAGGGCTTTCTGTCTCCTTGCTTCCCCTCCACCAGCTTTATTGAGATATAATTGATATTCAACATCGTGTAAGTTTAATGTGTATGATGTGTTGATTTAATACACTCATATCTTGCAAAAGAATTACTACCATAGTATTGGCAAGCACCAGTATCATCCTTATTATTTTTTAAAACTTTATAGAGGTATAATTTACATGCCATAAAATTCACATATGTAAAGTGTACCTTTCAATAATTGCTAGTATTATTGACAATTGTGCAACCATGCCATAATCTTATCTTACCACATTTCCATCTGCCCGTAAAGAAACCAGAGCCGGTGAGCAGTCGCTCCCCATCTGAGACAACCACCAGTCTCCTTTCTGTCTCTGGATTTATCTTTTCTGGACATTCATAAAAACAGAAGCACACAATCTGTGTCCTCTTGCGTCTGGCTTCTTTTACTTAGTGTAATATTTTTGATGATGTTTCATGTATCAGCAGGCATCAGTTCCTTTTTTACTGTTGAATAGTATGTACTCCAGGTGGAAATACCACGTTTGTTTATCTATCAGCAGCAACACAGTCCCTATGGCAGCAGCTGAATCCATTAGCGGTTTTTCCAACCCTAATTGAACCAGCTGTATTGTATCCCCCTCGGAGATACCAGGGCTTCCCAGGTGGCTCAGTGGTAAAGAATTTGCCTGCAATGTAGGGGACAGGAGTTGGATCCCTGGGTCGGGAAGATCCCCTGGAGAAGGAAATGGCCACTCACTCCAGTATTCTTGCCTGGGAAATCCCATGGACAGAGGAGCCTGGCGTGCTGTAGTGCTTGGGGTCACAAAGAGTAGTAGGGGTCACAAAGATACCAACGATTGAGTGACTCACCAACAACAGAGACACCAACCAGCTGGCGCTCCTTCCTCAGAAGTCTGCTTCCCAGAGCCCAGGAGCCCTTCTTTCAATTTCTAAGCTTAAATAATTTCAATATCTTCCTTTTCTTCCCCAGTCCTAGGGTTTAGTGGCTGTTTCAGGCAGTTCCTAACTTCACAATCCATTAGAATTCTCTTTTTATCTTCCTAGGTCCTCAGTTAACAAATTTATAAGAGGTGGATTCTAAAGAAAAGCTGAGCGCCAAAGAATGGATGCTTTTGAACTATGGTGTCGGACAAGACTCTTGAGAGTCCCTCGGACAGCAAGGAGATCCAACCAGTCCATCCTAAAGGAAATCAACCCTGAATATTCATTGGAAGGACAGATGCTAAAGCTGAAGCTCCAATACTTTGGCCACCTTATATGGAGAGCCCATTAATTAGAAAAGACCCTGATGCTGGGAAAGATTGAAGGCGGGAGGAGAAGGGGACGACAGAGGATGAGATGGTTGGATGGCATCACCAATGCAATGCACATGAGTTTGAACAAGCTCCAGGAGTTGGTGATGGACAGGGAAGCCTGGCATGCTGCAGTCCATGGGGTTGCAAAGAGTGGGACATGACTGAGCAATTGAACTGACTGACGCATAGAAACTCTTTCTCAAAATCCCTCACCATTCATGGAACTGCAGCTGTTGTGATTTCAACCTGTGGTCTGAGTGGGAACAAACAGCTCTGCTGCCTCTGCCTCCTCGGAGCCTGTCCGTCCAGAGGCGAGCATGGCCGTCGGGTGGACCAGTCAGAGTCCTTCCCTGTGGCTTTGTTTAATTGAAGCTTCACCAAAGGAGTGAGTGCTGTCTTCTCTGTTGGTGATGTGGCTGATGGGACACTGGGAGCTGTCTGAGCCTGGACAAAGTGGGCCTGAAAGGACCCAGCTGGCAACAGGGGCGGAGGGGTGCAGATCTGAGAACCTGCAGAAATGCCTGCTCTGAATCCTGGAGCCCTGGTTCCAAAGGGTGATTCATGGAGCGGCCCTGATTCTGCTTCTCAAGCCTGACTGTGTGAGCCAGCCTCAGTGTCTTTCTATGGAACTCCACCCCCTTCCCTCATGCCCCTAACCCAGCCAAGCTGGAAGGAAGGCACCAGGCATAGTCTATGCCTCCTTGAAGGCAGAGCATTCCTATAAATTATTTTGAAATTCTTCTGCATGGAAGATTTGTCTCTCCTTCCCCATTTATTTATGTTTCTAATCATTTCTTTTACTTTTTTTGGTGTTACTTTGCAGTCTGTTTTTTTGAATTTATTGAAGTACAGTTGATTTATAATGTTGTGTTGGTTTATGGTATACAGCCAAGTGATGCAGTTACATATATATATATTCCTTTTCTTATTCTTTTGCCTATGTTTTCTCACAGGATATTGAATATAGTTCCCTGTGCTATACAGTAGGCCCTTGTGGTTTATCCACCATTCTCTGCATAATAGCTTGCGTCTTCTAATACTAAACTCCCAATTAATCCCTCCACTACCCCCCCCCTGGCAACCACAAAGCTGTTCTCTAATCATTTCTTTATATCAATACGGACTCATGGAAATTTATTTCATACCTTGGGTTATAATCTAGCCCTGTATTTTTTGTTGTCAAGTTGCACCAACTTCACTCATTGAGAGTTCTTTCACTTCCCCGCTCTGTCCCTTTTATAGAACCCCCCCATCTCCACCCTACCCCCATCATTGTGAGTTGGGTAATTTTTGCTTTATTTTGCTTTTTCAGTACTTCCTTACTTTCTGGCACTACAAGGCGCTTCAGGCTTATCTTGGAAATTTCCTGCTGCAGTCCTGGGATCTGCCCTTTTTCTTCTAGGAGCCCTTGTTCCTTTTATTAGAGACTAGTTCTAGCCACCAAGATCAAGGGGCCAAGTGTGCTCGGGTAGTTAGCATTTGTTCCTACATTATAGAGAAAGAAACTGCAGCTTGGCCAAACAAAATAATTAGCTCAGAGTCACATGGCTACTTTACTCCAGCCTCTCATTGGAGAGCATCTGGTCTGCCTCCCCTTCCTAATTATTAATCTCGGACTAAGCACAGTGTGTCCAGGGGGATTGCAGGAGAGAGAGGTTGTACCCATGCTGCCCCTGCTTCTTGTGCACGGTAAAGCACTGCGCTCACACGGGTGTGGTTACTGTTATCACGCTTCATATTGTTCTCTTACGAAAGAAAGTCTCTGTGTGTGTCTGCTCCAGAGCCCCAGGCACATGCCATGGGCTGTTAGGATTTTTTTCCAGCCTCCTTTGTGTTCATCCCCAGCTGGATCCAAGGTGCTCAGAGAGTCTCCGGCAGGTGCCAGCAGCCCTGGGGTCACAGCAGGTCAGCACCACCGCCTGCCATCTGGCCTTCCTCTTCCACCTGGGCTGCAACCCCCTGCCGGGGTGGGAGGTGGGGCTAACGCCTGGAAAGTGCTAGAAGGCTGTGCCCCATGATGAAGTGAAGACAGGAGACTTGAGAAATGAGAAGCCAACCAGCCAGAGGAAGTGGGAGAGCTGTGCGCCCACAGGCAGGGCTGGGGCCTCTGCTCCCTGCTCGCTGACACCTGCCCAGGGTGGGCTGCCTACTCAGGGCAGCCTGGACACCCCTAAGTACAGCCTTGCAGCCCCTGAGCACATCACTCCTCCGTGGGCCCCTTGGGGTGGGCAGCCCCTCTCCCAGTAATTCACTCCCTTCCAGCCAGGGCTTTCCTTGGCTTCTCATGTTTTACATGAGCTGGAGGGGTCATCCACCCTGCCGGATGTTCTGAGCTTTGAAATCTTAGGAACCGGAGTCCATGAGGAGTCAGCCCTCCTTGTCCTGCCAGCCCTCCTGACACACTGCTAATTGTATGACGTGGCTTGAAAGACAAGCCATGAGGTGAGGATCTGAGTTGGCTGCTCCTCCCAGGGACCTTCAGACCCTGGGGAAGAGTAACTGGTGGTATCCTAGACCAGTCTCAGTTTTCCCTCTCTCTGAAATGGGTCAAGAATCCTACTTTTTATGGGGCTATTGTAAGGATCAGAGTCTCTCTTGAAATCCCATGTGGTTAATATGTAGCAAATGCCAAGTAATGTCCACTCCTCTCCCAATATTCCTTGGAAGCTCTCAACTGCCACCTGATGGAGGCAAAGTTAGATCCCATGGAACCAAAGAGTTGGCTCAGTGTGGGGTGGTTGCCCACCTGGCTCACCACTCAGAAAACTACCTTGCCTACAGATCGAAACTTGCTTGCCCACGTGCCTGAGGTGGGTCAGTCCAGCTGCCCTTCTCTCTGTTCCTGCTAGAGTCTAAATGATGGAGAAGGAAGCGTTTATCTCACTCAGAGAACTTGTAATAATTAGGGAACACTGCAGAGTTGCAAAAGCCCCTGTTTCTCCAGGTGGAACGTTGCTCTGCAAGCTACAACACAGAGGAATTCTGCCCGTAGGGTTGACAGGAACTGGGCTTTTGTTTGAGGCTTGTGGTGCCACCTCTGCAGTGCCAAGAACTTGGCTAGCCAGGGTCCTGAAATGAGAGAAAAGAGAAGACTGCAGGTCCAAGAGTTTTCTGGGCAGCAGAAGGAAACAAATGTGTTTTATGGTACTTCATTGAATACATGATGGATTTTCACTCTTGCAAAAGCATTTTAACATATCTGGCTATTTAGGCTATTTCCAGGTTTTCTTTTTTGTAGATATTGCTGCCACCAATATTCTTATATATACATTTTGACTATCTCTGACTATCATTGGACTATATTTCTAGAAATGTCTTTCTGGTTCAAAAGATATGGACATTTTGCTAGTATTGCTACTTCCACCTTTTGGAGTCCCATTATTAAGAGAATACCCGCAACAAAATAGCAGGCTTGCCAACATTGTAAATCATTTTTTTGTGATCACTGTTGGTCTGCTGGGTCCCAAATTCTTTTTTCCAAAATGTTATTTAGTTTTGGAAAGCTTTTAGAATCAGCTTATACTTTCTGCTTTATTGTTTCTAATGACATTTTCTCAGAAGCCTCACTCTTTTGCTTTTCCTGACCCCTTACTCATTTGTCCTGGAAACATACCCCCATTTGAGCTGGAATCCCGTGCTCAAAATTCACCCCAACATGTTCGTCCAGAGCTAGTTTTTCTAAGGGCAGAGTTCAGCCAGGCAACATTTACTAGGTACCCTCAGCCTGAGCAAGACATTACTATCCAATATTGAGCTGAGCCATGTCCAGGGGGAGCTGGGCATCCTGAATCCCATGGGAGGCAGGTAGGTGCCCATGATGGGGGCTGGGCAGGCCAAGATGAGCAGGGTCTGGGAGACGCTTGGTTGAATAGATGATAGCAGGAACTGGGAAACCGGATGTCAAAGGCAGGACTACAGGCATGAACGAAGTCAGGAAGCTGTTTTCCATAACAAGCAGGCTGTTGCAGTGAGTCATAAATGCAATAGCTGTGATTTATTGTTTACTGTTTGCCAGACATTTTTATATGTATGTTAGGTATATTATTTTCCTCAATTCTTATAGCAACTGCAGGGGATGTATACTACAGATGGCCCTGACTTAAGATCGTTTGACTTAACGTTTCAACTTTACTGTGATGCAAAAGTGATACGCATTCAGTAGGAATGGTACTTTGAATTGTAAGTTTATATCTTTTTCTGGGCTACTGACATGAGGTTGGATCCCCTCTCCTGATTCTGGGCAGTTGTGGCAAGCTGCATCTCCCAGACAGCCATGTGGTCACGTGGGTAAACTACTCAAAACCTACCACCATTCTGGACCCAGATAACCATCCTGCTTTTCACTTTCAGTATGGTAGTCAGTAAACCACATGAGGTATTCAACACTTCACTGTCAAATAGGCTGTATGTTAGATGATTTTGCCCCAAATGGAGGGTAATGCATTTGGAATGTGCTTAAGGTGGGCTGAGCTAAGTGATGATGTTTAGTAGGTTAAGGGTATTAAATGCTTCTTCAACTTTAGGATATTTTCAACTTACAGTGGGTTTACTGACCATAACCCCATTTCTAAGTATAGAAAGATCTGTATTTATATCCCCATTATACAGAAAATGAGGCCGAGAGAGGTGAGATCACTTTCCTGACGTCACCCAGTGAGTAAGGGGCCAACGTGGGGTTTGAGCTTGTAGAGACACTCCACCCTCTCTCTCCCGAGGCAGGAGCAATGGCTGAATGAAGCTGCAGTTAGTAGCAAGCACAGAGGCCACTGTGTCAAGTGTGTAGGGCAGAGCCATCCCCCAGAGCTCTTCAGGGTGGACTCTCCAGGGTTCATAAGAATTAGGTCCTGCAACTGTGCAAGCAAAGTTATTCCAAAATCCTCATGGTCTTTACTTACATTCTTCTAGCCCAATGACAAGGACTACAGGTCTCTCTTCAAAGCCCTTGAGAAAACTCCTACCTTCCTACTTCTGTTCTCTTTCCCCTTCTATCAGACTTTTATGAGGTACATTGACACATCCTTTCAATAAAGTCTTCCTTGCTTCTCCCATCTAATTTGCTCCCCTTTGCCCATTACAGAATGGGTTTCTTTGCCCAAGACAACAATCATTTTGTCTGGGAAGGTTCATTCTTTGGAGAGCTGGGGGCAGGAGCAGGGGAGGGAGTAAAAACTCACAGGTGGAACTCAGATCCACTGGAATGCTCAGGGGGTTGGGTACATCCCAGGAATATTCGCATCCCATTGCATTACAAAACAGGGAAATATGCCCAAAGTCAGCGGCTCCGTGCGGCAGGCAATTAGCAGCCAAGCCAATATCTATTCCCTCACCTCTTTTCCTTGCAAATACAACCCTGATTCGATTTAACCAAGAGACCAGATTCAGATGGTGAAAACTAGATTCAGTGCCTGTGCTGTGCTTAGTCACTCAGTCATGTCCGACCCTTTGTGAACCTAAGGACTGTAGCCCAGGTGCCTCTGTCCATGAGGATTCTCCAAGGAAGAACACTGGAGTGGGTTGCCATGCCCTCCTCCAGCAGATCTTCCCAACCCGGGTTCGAACTCAAGTCTCCCCCACTGCAGGCAGATTCTTTACCGTTTGAATCAAATGTGGTTAGTCTTAGCCAATCATGATCTTCTGCTCTCTTTCGCAGGCTAATTGATTTATCAATCTCCTTTGCAACTGGTGGTAGCCCTGGGATCTGGTTTGGCCAAGGATGCTGTGGTAGGCAAAATAACAACCTCAGAAAGATGTATGCATCCTAATCCTCAGAAATTGAGAATATGATACTTGATAAAGGGGACTTAAGGTTGTAGAGGGAGTCAAGATTGCTAATCAGCTGGCCTTTACATCGAGAAAGTATCCTGGGTTATCCAAGTGGGCCCAGTGTAACCACAAGTGTCCTTTAACATGGAAGGAGGAAGCCGAAGAGTCAGCATCAGTGTGATGCAGCGGGAGAATGGCTCAGCCAGGCATTGCTGAATTTGGAGATGGAAACAGGCTACAGTTGCCCCTAAAAGCTAAAAAAGGTAAGGAAATGGATCCTGCCTTAGAGCCTGCTGAAGGAATGCCATTCTGCTGACACCTTGGTTTTAGCCCAGTGAAAGGCATTTCAGACTTCTAGTTTCTAGAACTGGAAGGTAAATATGTTGAGTCACTAAATTTGGGGTAATTTGTTACAGAAGTCTTATGAAACTACTACAGACACATAAGAGAAACTCTGTTGAGGGGTTTCTGCAAAAACTTTTGCTTTTCTGATTAAAAAATAATGACTGGTTCCATTCTGCTTGAAAATAGACACGATAGCAGGGGCTGTGGCAGCCCTCTTGTAACCATTAGGTCACAGCATGAAGACGAAAAGACATGTTTAGTTGAGAGTCAAAACAAACTAACAAGCCTGGGATCTTGGTTAAGTTGTTGAGTTACCAAAATAGTCTGAGGACTGTGACCTTCCACACTTTGTTATGTGAGAATGATACTGTTTAAGCCCTGTCAGTTAGATCTTGTTACTTACACAGTCCATCAAAATTTTCACTGTAGCAGAAAATGGGAATGAATCAAAAGAAAAAGGAAATATCATATTCTGAGCACTTACTGTCTGTTATGCATTACAGAAAGTACTTATCTGATCTCACATATATGACCCAGGTGGGAGGGGAGACAAGGAGGTGGAGGATACAGAGCCCATTCCCAGCCCCAGGGCTTTAGGGAAAGCTAGGTAGGCCCCAGATCTCAGCCCCTCCTTGGAAAGCCTGATCTCTACCTCTGGAGCCTGGAGAGGAAGTGGGGACTTCTGGCAACCCTCACACCTGAGGAAACAGCCAGACTTTCCTGGACAGGGGCTGAAATATGGACTCCTGCCACCTGACCTCAGCTTGAAGCCATAGACTGATTTCTGAAGGACTCCCTGAAGCCGCTGCAAATTTAGAGAAGCAGGAGTAGCGTTTCTGTGACTTTCTCCAGAGACTGGGGAGAGGGAGGGAGGGTGGGTCCTGTTCTCTGCAGGCTGAGCAGAAGGCTGCAGTTCAGGGCAGGGTTATGGTGACGGAGACACAGGGCTGCAGCTCCCAAGGCTGCTTCTGCAGAGGCTAGGGGGAGCCCTTTCACACTGTGTGCCCGCCGGAGCTGCAGGCGGTACTGAGACTGCCCCTGCCTTAATGCTGGCCAGCAGTGCGGTTGGTAATAACAAAGCAGTCACTCTCCCTTGAGCGCCTGGCCGCTGTGGCTCATAGCTAAGTGCAAAGTAATTAAATAGGAGCCCCAGCATCCCTTCCTGCTGGGCAGGATGGGAGTAGGACAGAGATCAGAGAACAAACCTAACACCCGTTTAACACTGTGATACATGATTTATAAGACAGGTACATATTGTTTGCTGTTTATCCCTGCTTCTGGCCCAAAACTCCTAAAACCCTTGAAATTTTCTGTGAAGAGAGACGTAAAGGTGTCTCTTGTTATGTTACTGAGGTGATGTTTGGACCTGCACCTGAGGATGGTGCTGCTGGTTGCTGGGAGAACCAATCGCTTTCAGCCCCATCCCCCTGACCATGTGGGAAGGGAGAGAGGCTGGAGGCTGAATCAGTTGGTCCTGGCAAATGATTTCATCCAGCGTGCCTATGTAATGAAGCCTCCAAAGAACCCTGAAAGGATGAGGTTCAGGGAGCTTCCTGGGTTAGTGAACACGTGGAGATATAGGGAGACTGTCTAGCTCTGAAGACAGGGAAGTCCTTCCCCCACCCCCTCCCCTACTGGCCGCTTTCATCTGACTGCCGCTGAGTTGTATCCCTTTACAACGAACAGGTGATATGGTGAGTAAAATATTCTCTGAGTTCTGTGAACTGCTCTAGCAAATTATTTGAACCCAAAGAGAGGGTCATTGGAACCTCCAATCTATAGCTGGTCCATCAGGAACATAGGTGGCAACCTGGAATTGTGATTGGCATTTGAAGTGTGTGTGTGTGATGGGGAGGGCAGTCTTGTAGGACTGAGCCCTTAACCTGTGGAATCTGATGCCACCAGTGGGTTGAATGTCAGAATTGAATTCAACTGTAGGACACCCAGCTGGTGGGGGGCACTTGCTAGGTGTGGGACTCTGTCCCACTCCCCCAACAACACACGCCTTGAAAATTGGTGGCTAGAATCTTTAGTTGGTGATCAGAAGTGGGATCACAGTCAGAACACTTTGAATACTCTTGTTAAGGGTCTGCTGTGTGCCAAGTATTTGAAATTACAAAGAAGAATGAGAAAAGTCCCAGCTGTAAGGACCAACAGTAGATGGTTTCTACTACTCAACAGTAGTGCTGTTTATACTGTGGAGAACCGTAGATAAGAATGACTCCAGCCAGGCAGAAGGTGCACAGCACCACGAGGAAGGCAAAATAAATTCCTGAGGGGACAGAAAGGATTGTAAGCTCACTTCAACCGAGAGGGGCTGGAGAGCTTCCTGGAGGAGGCTACGAGCAGGAGGCCACAAGGAAGCCACTCTAAGAGGAAAGGATTGGCATGAGGAGAGGAGACGTGGGAACCCAAGTGCAGCCTGACTGCAGCACAAGGCCCAGGTAGGGCGGCAGCTGATTCTTGGGCTGAGGAGACAGCATAGAGTCGGATGTGAGTCTGGAACGCTGTGTGACAAGCCATCAGATCAGATCAGTCGCTCAGTCGTGTCCGACTCTTTGTGACCCCATGAACTGCAGCACGCCAGGCCTCCCTGTCCATCACCAACTCCCGGAGGTCACTCAGACAAGCCACGGAGGGCCATTAATAGGGAAATAACCTGAATAGAACTATGTTTGGGGGATTTAACCTGGCTGGAGAAAACGAAGAGGGAGATCTGAGAGCCTTCCCGAAAGACAGTAATGCCTTGCGATCTTCCAGCCTGAAACAGAGAACGCAAACAACGGTAAGGGCAAGGGGCAGAGGGGACGGTGACGGCCGACGCTAGCCCTAAGGCGCCCACCCTGCCCGCCAGACTCTCTGGCCCCAACAAGTATGACCAAAAGAGCTTATTTTGCTGCACAGTAAGTCATACATTTGTTCATCACCAAGTAGCACTTTCTTTGACAAGACGAACCAAAGTTTAAAGTTCTGGAAAGTTAAAGCAACATAAAACATAAAGAAGAATTCTGTCATTAAAAAAGATGTTTCTGCTTTAGACAGACCCAGAGTGATCTGTACTAGGACTGAGCGTTGAATGCAGCGGGTGGACATAGACTCATGTCCCGCCAACCCCTCTCCGCGTCCAGTCTCAGAATGCCCAAGTGCTCTCTCTTCAGGCATGCACGCCCAGCTGGGAGGTGCCCTTGACTCTGTTCACACGTGTGTGGACTCAGCTCTGACACAGCTCTGAGTGTGACACAGCTCTCACACTCAGCTCTGACAACCCCCCTCATGGGGCCATTACTGGAAACACATCCTCTGATGAAGGGGCGGTGACAGGGACCAGCACTGTCACCTCTGAGACTAGCGTCCAGCGGATGCCACGGTGAAGCTGAGCTTTGGCAGGCATTTTCCCCTCTTCTGGCTATGTCGGGTCTTCGCTGTGGCATGTGGAATCTTGTTGCATTGCTGCTGCTGCTAAGTCGCATCAGTCGTGTCCGACTCTGTGCGACCCCATAGACGGCAGCCCACAAGGCTCCCCCGTCCTGGGGTTCTCCAGGCAAGAACACTGGAGTGGGTTGCCATTTCCTTCTCCAATGCATGAAAGTGAAAAGGGAAAGTGAAGTTGCTGAGTCTTGTCCAACTCTTAGCAACCCCATGGACTGCGGCCCACCAGGCTCCTCCATCCATGAGATTTTCCAGGCAAGAGTGCTGGAGTAGGGTGCCATTGCCTTCTCCAATCTTGTTGCATTAGGCAAGGTCTTTTCTTTTGCAGGGCACAGAATTGTGGTGTCTGGGCTTTGCCACTCTGCGGCATGTGGGTACTTAGTTCTTAGACCAGGGATCAACCCCTTATCGCCTGCGGTGCAAGATCAATTCTTACCACCAGACTACCACGGAATGGTAAGATTCCGTGCAGGCATCTCTTGTTGAGCTAAACGACCCAGGATTACCAGAGTCGGAGCTCATACCACTAGTCACATGACAGGCCAATAAACTGAGAGATGGGTTAGTGGGGCAAGGAAGAGCAACTTATTTGGAAAGCCAGACAACTTCGAGGTGCTGGACTAGCATCCCAAGGAACCATCTTCCCTAAGTTAGAACTCAGGCTTCTGATATATTGAAAAAGGCTGGGATAAGGTCCTGGCTTGGGCCAGACTCAGAGATGTTTTTCGTACAACCATTCACAGGTGGGCTTGGTCAGCATGTTTCCTGTGAGCTAAACAAAAGTATTTTAGCTTAACGCTCATTACCTGGGAGGCAGAGTTTCTAAAGATGGGCCGTTATGTATAACTTAAGCTTATCCGCAATATCCCTTTAGTGATTAACCTGTAATAGAGGTCAAAAGTTCTTCCCTGTTACACTCCCACTTAAAATGGACAACTAAATGGTTTTTAGTGTATTCATAATTGGTACAACCACTACCTCAATCAACTTTAGAACCTTTTATCACCCAAACTGAAACTCTGGACCCACTCAGTCGTGTCCGACTCTTTGCGACCCCATGGACCACAGCACGCTAGGCCTCCCTGTCTATCACCAACTCCTGGAGTTTACTCACACTCATGTCCACTGAGTCAGTGATGCCATCCAACCATCTCATCCTCTGTTGTCCCCTTCTCCTCCTGCCTTCAATCTTTCCCAGCATCAGGGTCATTTCAAATGAGTCAGTTCTTTGCATCAGGTGGCCAAAGTATTGGAGTTTCAGCTTCAGCATTAGTCCTTCCGATGAATATTTAGGACTATTCTCCTTTAGGATGGACTGGTTTGGTCTCTTACTGTCCAAGGGACTCTCAAGAGTCTTCTCCAACACCACAGTTCAAAAGCATCAATTCTTCAGCGCTCAGCTTTGTTTAGGGTCCAACTCACACATCCATACATGACTACTGGAAAAATCATAACTTTGACTCGACAGACCTTTGTCGGCAAAGTAATGTCTCTGCTTTTTAATATGGTGTCCAGGTTGGTCATAACTTTTACTCCAAGGGAAGCATCTTTTAATTTCATGGCTGCAGTCATCATCTGCAATGATTTTGGATCCCAAAAATAAAGTCTGTCACTGTTTTCATTGTTTCCCCATCTATTTGCCATGAAGTGATGGCAAATCACTTCATGTACCCACTAGCTGGTCCCCATTTCTCCTTCCCTCCAGCCCTAGGCAGCCAGTCTACTTTCTGTCTGCAGATCTGTTGATTCTTAGCACTTCATATAAGTGAAACAGTGCTATCTGCGGCCTTTTGTGAATGGCTTCTTTCCGGCAACCGCGTTCTCCAGATGCATCCACATGTTGAATGAGCTGGTAGCCTCTGTAGCCCAATGCTCTACTGGGCGAAATCAGCACATTTTTATCCACTCACCTGGTGATGGACGTGGGTTCCTTCCATTTTTCAGCAGTTGTGGGCAGTGCTGCTGTGAACATTGGTGAACATGTTTTTTAAGCAAAGATGTGAAGGGGATGAAGGTATTAACCACACACAGCTGTGTAAAGGCCCTAAGTCAGGAGCCTGCTCGGTGTGTTTGAGGAAAAGCAAGGAGGCCTCGAGGAGGCAGAGATGGAGGGAGATAAGGCTAAGAGAAGCAGGTGGTGAGTCAAGGGAGGTGTGGGGACTGCTGTAAGAATATGAGTAACGTGAGGATCGCTGGGTGGCCTTGAGCAGGGAGACACATGACCTGACATCTGTCTAGTCCTCTGTGTTGTATCAGCGTGTTTTCTGAGTTCAGGGGAGGATGAGGCTGGAAGAGGGGAAGAAAGTGAGGAGAGCCCCGAACATGCCAGGAAGGCCCAGGGGGCAGAGGGCAGAGGCCACAATCCCCAGCACCCAGGAGGTGAAGCCTGGTCGACGCTGGAATGAGCCTGAGGCAAGACTGGGCAGGCACCTCTGAGTTGGACAGGCTTCCCCATTCCCATCCTCCTTGGATGAACACTGATGTTTCTTTATCCAGAGGGTGCCTCTGAGAAGCGCATCCTGTCATCCTGAGGTGGGCAGGTGACGGGAGGTGGGCTGCTCCTGTCACTCGCTCAGGAGGCCCACACCTTCTGACATCTGCTCGCCTTCCCTCTGACAACTGCCACCCCCTCCCTCACTCACAGTAACTTGGCTTTCACCCCAGGAACTCTTCGAAACAGTTGTTTTGAAGGCAATCTGCTAAGATGGTTTGAGAAGCGCCATTTTCTCTGCCCATCTTGAGGGAGGACGGCTCCTTCCACCACTTGGTCAAATTAAGGAGTGGGGCTGCTGTCCTTTGACATGACTCTGTCCCCCCGGCCTGAGTGACTGTTGAGCAATGCGTACAGTTAAAGTCAAAACCCTGGATTTTCCCTCTCCAGCATCCACAGGCTGCAGAGAGTGGAGCCTGGGTCTCTCTGTGCCTGAATGATTCGGTGGAGTGAGTGTCACTGTCCAAGGGAGAGAAAGTGAGGCCTGGAGTACCAAGCGTCAGTGCTATCAGCTGGATACTCAACCAGACACTGAATGGGGGCACTGTGCCTTTAAGACAGATGAAAACACATCCTGGCGGGGTGGAGCCTGGCCCAATCATCCAGGTGCTGGGAAGTTGCTGGGGCCTGCCTTTGTTAGGATCAGGTCTTGGTGGTTCTGGGTTGCAGTTCTGGCAGCACCAGCCCCGCTTCCCTACTTCCCTGCCACCACACAAGGAAGGTTTGGCAGTGGTGAGCACCCTCCCACCCACACACCCACAGGCTCTCTGTCTTTCCAAGCCCAGTGTTGACAGCTATCATTTTCAAACTCCTCTTCAGGCCTTTTTTCTTCTTCAAGTTCAGGCTCTTCTGTGGTTAAAATTATCTCTTCTACATTCTCCCTTTCCTACCTGTCAGCCTGTGCTGGGGGAGCAGCCGAAAGTAAGGAAGAAGGCTGACCTTTGGGGGTGAAGGTGAGGTCACCCAGTCTGTTGACTGAGCAAGTGTTTCGAATCCTGTGTATGTGTGTGTGTCTGTCTGTCTGTCCTGAGCTAGAATTGGTGACCCTCTGAAAAGAGGGTCCAGGCTTCCCATGCCTCCAACCCCCACCTGGTATTCCAGCTGCACACAGTAGGTCCTTGATAATAACGGGCAAAGATTAAGAAAGGCAGAGTGTTAGCAGGAGAACTGGCCAGGGAAGTTAAGACACTTGGGTTCTAGCTCCAACTTCACCTGAAGCTTTTCCAAAGCTCCTTAACTTCCCCAGCTTATCCACTTTCTATAAAAGAAGTCAATAATTCCACCCTCACCTCCTCTGGCTACTGTGAGACCGATGAGATAATTGAACAGACATTTTCTTCCAAGGACCAAAGAATAGAACCAGCTGGGCAGAAGTCATAAGGGGGCAGATTTTAGGTCAAAATCAGGAAGAAATTTCTATTAACCAAAATGCCCTCTAGAGGTCCCTTAATTGAACAAAGAGCCTTCTGTTCTGGGAACTGCTCAAGCCAGACAGATGGATCCGCTGATGGACGTCCTGCAAGAGCGGGGCTGACCCCTGGGCTGTAAGGTCCCTTTGAAATGTGAGTGGCTCCATTTTGGTGGATGTAGAAGGGCTTCGGAAAGAATCTGCATGAGGCTGGAAGTCTGTTGGCTTTTCTGCACATTTCCAGGAGCCTGGCCAAGTTTAGGTACGGAGGGTGGGCACCAAAAGCCAGGGGGGAAGAAACTGCCAGCCTGGGCTCTGGTGTCACAGAATGGCTGAGTCCAGAGCTTCTGCATCTGCCGAGTGCCCTGAGCAAAGACACAGAGCCTTTCTGCTGGGATCCCCGCCGCTGGCTCACTCTGGTGGGAACCACCTCTCTGGACCTGCAGAGCCCAGGCTCCTCCGTTGGGCCACATTCTCCCAAGGGAGGAGGCCGATGGTAGGATTGGCCCCTCAAGGAGATGCCAGTGTCCAGAGAGGGAGGCCTGATACCCTCCACTGTGAAATCAGACCCTGTAAAGCTGGTACAGGAGGGGCCTCCCCAGGAGAAAAACCCGCCCTTGCTTCCTGGTGGTTCTTGGCTACAAACTTTGATCAAAGAAAACACTATCTTTCACATCTTTCCAAGCCTACCCTTCAGCTCCAAGACTAAAAATTAGACCCACTCCTTTTACCTCCTAAGGGTCCTTTGGGGAGGATTCTCTTCCGTTCCACAAGAATTGACTCAGTGTGACTGGGTGGACAGCTCCTGCCATTGGCGCCCCTGAAGGAGCCTAGTCATCTTTTCCCTACCATACACACCCTCTGGTCTCTGCTCACCCACCCGCCATGAAATGGAAATTTTCTTCTGTAACTTGGGGAGGATAAAATATTTTTGGTAGGGAAAGGTTCAGAGAAGATAAAGGGGTATCCGACATCCCTTCTCTTGGTTGGTCCTGTGGACTGGCATACAGCCCAATTTGGGAGTTGAGGGTGGGCAGGGACCTTACGCAGAGAAGACAATGGCAACCCACTCCAGTGTTCTTGCCTGGAGAATCCCAGGGAGCCTGGTGGGCTGCCGTCTATGGGGTCGCACAGAGTCGGACATGACTGAAGCAACTTAGCAGCAGCAGCAGGGATGTTACGAACCAGGGCTCTTGGCCTTTCCCAGTCAATAGAAATTGACAAGAGGCCAGACCAGAAATTCAAGCAAGGCTCTACTGGGGCCCCTGTGCAGCAGAAGGGAGAGAGAACAAACAACAGATTCCCTTGCTTGCTCACTCCAAGAGGGAAAGGCGAGCTTGTTCCTTATATGGGGTGAGGGTAGGGATGTGTCCAGGGATCGGGCGAGGCTTTTGTCCACCTTTTAGGTGTTAGCGTGTGCAAGGGGTATGCTTAGTACCCTGTTTTGCTCCAGACTCCTCAAAAGTAGCAGTTTAGTTTTGGGATCTTTTTGTATCTCTGGGGGCCAGAATTTGCCCTGCCTGTGCACGCACACAGTCATTTTTAGTTCCGCACAGTTTCTTTGTATTTTGTTGCTCGAAGAGTGGTGTTTCAGGTGCAAGCGCTGCAGCAAAGGGTCCTGGGACTCGGCATGTCTCAGGGAGGGCAAAGGTTGAAGTTGAGGAAACCTTGAACACAAGTGCAACGGCTCTGGGGCTCAAGAGGCATGCAGGTGGGACTCCCCTACTTGAAGCCCAGCTCCCTCTGGCGCCCTGAGGACTAGACGTGTTAGAACATCTGAGATAGTCACAGGTGTTGATGTGCCCACGGTGGATACCAGCAAGGGGGAACTGAGTGGAGGGTAGAGATGCTGGGCAGCATGGGGGGGATCTGGACCCCTGGGGAAGTAAGAAAGGAGAGAGAGAAAGTGCAAGCTGCTCTGAGAAGAAGCTTTGCCGTGAGGGAAGGAGAGTAACCAGAGTGGAACACATGTTTGGTTATTTTTTTTTTTTTTTTTTAGTATGGAAGAGATAGAAACATGATTATAGTCTGAGGAGGAGAAGTTCAGAGAAAAGCAGAAGATGAACCATTAGAAAAATGGAGATAATTAGTGGATCAAAGACAGGCGAGGGGAGGGAAGGGATCTTGAACGCAGAAGGGATTTTCCTGAAACAGGACAAGGGAGGAGGAAGGCAGGAAGGAGGTAGAGATCCACCCAGGAGCCTTCATCTCACGCATGAAATGGGAAAGTCCTCGCTGTTCCCTCTGCAGGCAAGGGGCGCAAGAAAGTGCCAGGTCCGAAGTGGCCGCAGTGGGGCTTGAGAGGGGTTGCTGCACAGGATGGAGGGACCTTGGGGCTTGAGGATGTGCCAAAGCCACCACAGCCAGGTGTGAGCCTCAGCTGGGACTCCATAGACGGGACAATGGGAAACGGCCCGAGAATCGCCAGGTGGCACCAGTGAGTGCAGACATCCGTCACCCCAGGGAGGGCTGGCCTAAAGACTCCAGAGCCCCACTTCTCCCTCTGTTCCCAGGACGCCATAATGGATGGATGTTGGGGAAACTGGAAACTCTTGGGGTTTCCACTGTCTGATTGGTGGATCACCTGGCTTAGGAGTTGATGAAGGTGGGGAAAGCAGGCTAAAGACTCATTGAGGCTCTTGGGAAGAGCAGAGTATGTCTTATTGTTTATTGCTGTCCTGGGTCTTCATTGCTGCATACAGGCTTTCCTGAGTTGTGGTGAGCAAGGACTATACTCTAGTTGAGGTGCTTCTCATTGCGGTAGCTTCTCTTGTTGCAGAGCATCAGCTCTTCAGTAGTTGTGTCCCACAGGCTTAATTGCCCTGTGGCATGTGGGATTTTCCCAGACCAGGGATCAAACCCATGCCCCCTGCATTGGCAAGTGAATTCTTAACCACTGGACCACCAGGGAAGCCCCAGAGTATGTTATTAATTGCACCATCCACTGCCCCAGAGAGCAGATATTGAAGGCAAAGCCAGTTGCTCAAGACTCATCAAATTGTTTCCTTGAGGTGCAGCTACTGCTGCTAAGTCACAGAGTCTAGTAGAAAACTGGTGAGGGATTAGTGCTCAGGATATTAGGAGGCCAGCCTGCCTCTTGCCTCTGAAAACTGTGGGACTTTGCTTAGGTCACTGGCCTCAGTTTCCTCTTCTTCGTGGGGTGTATTTGTGGTCATGTCCTGTGGGGAGGGAGCAGCTTCAAAGAATTAGAGCAAGAAGAGTGAAGAGTCAGGTTCTTGTCTCTTCTCCCCACCCTGCCAGTAAGCACGGATTTCTCACGGATTTTAGGAGGAGGACCTGCATGGACTGGTCCACCTAGTGCCCAAGGGCCCTGTGTGGCCCCCAACAGCCCCCAACCCTGCTGCTACCATCAGACACAGGCAGCAGGGGTGGGGAGTCTCATCCCTTGTCGCCTGCTCAGGTGGCTGCACCTGCTTCTTTGCTGCTGGTCTCCAGCCGGCTCCGTGACCAGCACAGCTCAGGCTGTGCTCACTGGCCGGGTGTCTGAACCCAGAAGCATTCCTAGCTCCCTGGTGGCGGGCGGCTTGTTCTCTGCCCCTCCGGGGATCTGGGATCGATTTAGCCTGTTTCCGTGGCAGCGCGGGCTGCAGCAGCAGCCTTTGCCTCCCCGCGAGGCTGATTGAGTCACGGCTGCCCACGCTCACCCCTCGCAAGCCTGCCAGGAGCCTGGAGAAATCGGCAGGGGGTTGCCAGAGCGCTCTGCAGGGCTGGTGGCTTCCTGCCCTGGGTCTCAGGCCCAGTACAAATAGAGCATTGGGCACAGGGCCCTGGACCGGGCTCACCCACCCAGAAACCTGGCGGGCTCTGCCCATGAGAGCTGTTAGATCTGCTCTGACTGACTTCAGAGTGGATACTTTCTTGGCTGCTGCCAGCAGCTGCAAGGCCTCATGGGAGAGACCTGCAGGTGTTCGCACTCCAAGTCCGGTGTTCTTTTCGCTGCCCAACGAAAATTGGCTCTCAAACTTGTCTTCCTCTGCCCACCTCAGCACCCAGGTTCCTTCCAGCTCTCCTCCCACGACCTCCCTTTGTGACATCCATCAGCCCTCTCCTCTGAACAACAGGCCTCATATTGCATTCTTTCCCAGGTCTTCTCCTCCCTGAAACTTACCTTTTCTTCCTCCTCTCCCCTTTTCTGATCTGGGTAAGCTGAAAAAAACAAACCCGAGATCATTTTGTATCATTAAGGCTAATAGCAGTTACAGGGCTCATCTCAAAGGTATTGCTTTTTATCCTTGGCTTTGAGAAGCAGAACATCTGTCTCAGGCAATAGTTTCTCAGAATATAATCCTTAGACCGGCAGCATCACTGGGAAGCTTGTTAGAAAGGCAGAGGCCCCACCCCGGTGCCCTGTGTCACAAACTCTGGGAATGAGGGCTGACAGTCTGTTTGACAAGCCCTCTAGCTGACTCAGATATCTACTGGGATTTGAAAACCCTGCTGTGAGGAAGTGGGTCTATAGCAATGGGGTTGGAGTGTTTTCTGTGTATGGTCACAGCATAGCTGCCAGTGTCTCTGTTTTGTTTTAAATTTATTTTATTATAACTTTCTAGCTGCATTCTGGGTCTTCATTGCTGCACACTGGGTTTTCTCTAGTTTCGACGAGTTGGGACTACTCCCTAGTTGTGGGGTGCAGGCTTCTCATTGTGGTGGCTTCTCTGGTTGTGGAGTACAGGCTCAACAGCTGTGGCACGTGGGTTTAGTTGCTCTGCAGAATGTGGGGTCTTCCTGGACCAGGGATTGAACCTGTGTCCCCTGCATTGGTTGGCAGATTCTTCACCTCCAGACCACCAGGGAAGTCCAAGTGTCTCTGTTTTGTGTGAGCCATACTGAGGGATTTGGGTAGGACAAAGACCCCAGCTGCCCCAACTTTGGGGGCCCAGAGTTTTTCTTAATGACGTCCTTCCTCCAGATTGTTTGCATCAATGGAGAGAAGCTGGCGTGTCTTTTCCTATGTGGAAAGGGCACCATTACCCTACCTACCACAGAGAGGGCGTTGAGGGGGTGAAAGGAAACCCACTCATTGGAAATGAACAATCCAGCCATTGTGGCCAGGGATGAGAGGCCCCCTAAGCACATTTCTTAAGACCTGAAGAATTGCAGCAGAGGAAAAAGGCACTGGTGATACTTGTTAATCAATGCACATTCCTCTCTCAGTTCTTGGCTACATGGGCTCTAGGCTGCATTATGTGGAATCTTTCCTGTGGCACACGGACCCTCCACTTTTGGTGCAGGGGCTCTGGAGTGTGCAGGCTCAGTAGTTGTGGCACTCGGGCTTAGCTGTTCCACAGCATGTGGGGTCCTAGTTCTCCGACCAGGGATCAGACCAAAGTCCTGGCATTACAAGGCAGATTCTTAAGCATTGGCCCACCAGGGAAGTCCCAAGCACGATGTCGCTTTGACCCCAGTTGGGTCAGGGAAGCTATCCTGGTTATGCCCAGGGAAACACTCAGATCCAAAGTTGATGGACCTCTCTGAAACACGGGGTGATCTGCAAAACAGCTGAAGGACCTTGTTAAAGTTCCTGGTCTGGTGTGTTTTCTTCTCTCCACACTGCTGCTGCTGCTAATTTGCTTCAGTCCTGTCCGACTCTGTGCGACTCCATATTCGGCAGCCCACCAGGCTCCACTGTCCCTGGGATTCTCCAGGCAAGAACACGAGTGGATTGCCATTTCCTTCTCTGCTCCCCACACTATTAACTAACAAATCTTTGTATTTGTGCAACAGTGCAGTTTTCCAGCAGCTTTCCTGTGTGGCTAAGACTTAAAAGCCCCCCAGGCACCCAGCCTGAGGACTTGGTTAGCTTCTGGTGCTGCGTTCACTTCCGGTAGGGGGTGTGGAATGAACCTTTTGTTATAAGGCTGAAACATCTAGTTCTCTGTGCCTGCTCTACCTTGCAGCACATTCCCCCACCCAGCTGCCCCAGGACTGCCTTGCAGGGCAGGTAGCGCTTCCAAAAAGCATCTGCAGAGAGGATGGGAAGGCTCCCCAACAGCAATGATGGACACAGAGCGGTGGAGGATGCCTACCTTCCCCCGCAGGCAGGAACGGGACCCATTATTTTGAGCTTGCAAAGGAACACAATGACATAAGCTTCCCATCTGGCTCCCCAAACACTTTGGAAACAATTCCATCACAAGTCCGTTAGTTTTATGGGGACTCTAGAGACAGGCCAAAGTTACCATTTATCCTCTGGAGTCTCCATCACTCTCACTCAGGCAGTCACTCTGTGTGCCCTTCATCCCTGCCAGCTGCCTCACGCCTGCCTCTCTGTCCTTCTTCTCTCACCTGCCTCCCTTCCCCTTTTGCAAACCTCTCCCTAACGTGAGTCCAGCTAGGGCTCCATTCAGTCTAAGCAACATTTTCAGAGCGTCCACTCTGTGCAAGACCCACACCGGGGTTTGGAGATTCAAGGACGAGCAGGACAAAGCCAGCACTTAAGGAGCTTGCTCTCAGTGGTTTTAGACCAGTTGTGACACCTTCCTCAGATGCCTGCTTGCATCCTATTCCACCTTGCACCCTCTTCCTTTCACAGAACACTTGTCCTCAGATTCTCCTGTGTGCCAAGAATGCAAGAATTTCCATACATTCTTTCACTTACACTTTCACATCAAGCAGATTCTATTATGTCTATTTTCCAGATAAGGACATGAAAAGCTTAAGAGGTTATATGAATTGTCCAAGCTCACACAAGAAAGGGCCAGCTGGGATCCCTCCTAGACGGACTGCCTTCAAGACCCAGCTTCTTCCTACGCTGCTGTGTGGTAACCACCAAAACTCACGCAGTTGGTTATCCACAATCAAAACAAAAAGAACAAAGAAATGTCCAGGGCTGTAGCTCTCTACCTCTCTTCCTTTTGACAGTTGCGGGGGAGGGTTTATTGTTTTAAGTCTAGGGATTTGGAGATCATTGTCTCATATTCTTAGAGTTTTAAAACCTGGATGTTTTGATCATTTCTTCCCTCTCTAGGGGGCTTCCCTGATACCTCAGTTGGTAAAGAATCCACCTGCAATGCAGGAGACCCTGGTTCAATTCCTGGGTCGGGAAGATCTGCTGGAGAAGGGATAAGCTACCCACTCCAGTATTCTTGGGCTTCCCTTGTGGCTCAGCTGGTAAAGAATCTGTGCCCAATGTGGGAGACCTGGGTTTGATCCCTGGGTTGGGAAGATTCCCCAGAGAAGGGAAAGGCTACCCAATCCAGTATTCTGGCCTGGAGAATTCCTTGGACTATATAGTCCATGAGGTTTCAAAGAGTAGGACACGACTGAGCGACTTTCACTCTCCAGAGCGTAGTAGAAACCTCTTCTGACACAGCACTTGAGCACCGTGATCTGGCCTCTGTCTCCGAAGTCATCTCTAGGAGTCCTGGAAACAGCATGGATGCTGAGCTGTCTTTTCACATTGGAGAGGGGGTTCAGTGGTTGAAGAAAAATGGTTCACGCTGCCAGTCTACTTTCAGTCTTCACTCAGGGCCCTCTCTCATGCTGACCCCCTTGGAAGGGCAGGAGACATCGCAGACCCCCATGGAGATTTCCAAAGGGTCCCGGCCAGGAAGATGGACAGCCCTGGAGGGCTGTCTGTTGGGTGTCGTGTGATTTGCATGTTGTGTGTGGTTTTCAAGCATTCTCATAAACTGGCCAAATATCCACGGCAGGATCCACAGTAAGATTTCCTTATCCTGGTGTTTGAAGCTGTCAAGTCTTAACTCTTTTTGCACCTTCATGTTGTGTTAGTCGCTCAGTAGTGTCTACTCTTTGCGACCCCATGGACTGTAGTCTGCCAGGCTCCTCTGTCTATGGGATTCTCCAGGCAAGAATACTAGGGTGGGTTGCCATTCCCTTCTCTAGAGGATCTTCCCAACCCAGGGATCAAACCCAGGTTTCCTGCACTGCAGGCAGATTCTTTACTGTCTGAGCCACCAGGGAAGTGAAGGTCAGGGAAGGCACCAGGGGAACCACTGACTTCCCCACTCAAATCCCCTGTGCCTCTGTTTGGGCAGACAAGGAAGTCAGGAAGAATGTAAGCACTCTTAAATAATCATTTGGGGTCACTCTGCTTTCCCAGGCCATTTTGGTGCCAACTGTCTCCAGGAACAGTGACTCAGTCTCTTATCACATCACTCCCCACCAAGGCTCTGCAAAGCCCTCACACAACTTGGTTTCAAAGGCAGCCTTGGTGAGGTAGTGATCATGACTTCGTTAACCACAGCAAGAAGAGGGCAGATGCAGAGCTTAAGGCGTGGCAGCTGGGGATCCAGGAAAAGCCTGGAAGTCACATGTTGACATCAGGAAAGTCTCCCAGAAGATAGTGAAGCTTAGGACATAAGCCCAGGTTCAGCATAAGGACCTCTGCCCCAAGAAGTCCATTTCTAGAAAGACTGCATTACCGGGGAGGTTATAAGAGTGGGAACTCATAAAGTGCACAGTGAAGAACCATGCTGAGTTTCAACAATCCAGGTGGAGACTGGTTTTCTCATCCACAGCTTACTTTTTAGAACTGGGGCCTAATACCCAAGTCATAGGAACTGCAAGAGTAACTCAATGCTGAGTGTCAGGACCTGAAGTTGTGCTACTGAAATCTCTCCAGCTAAAGGCAGAAATACTGAACATGTGTTTTTGTCTGTCCTGTTCTTCCCCACCCACCCTCTGAGAGTACATGCTGCTGCTGCTAAGTCGCATCAGTCGTATCCGACTCTGTGCGACCCCATAGACGGCAGCCCACCAGGCTCCCCCGTCCCTGGGATTCTCCAGGCAAGAACACTGGAGTGGGTTGCCATTTACTTCCCCAATGCATGAAAGTGAAAAGTGAAAGTGAAGTTGCTGAGTCGTATCCGACTCCTAGCGACCCCATGGACTGCAGCCTACCAGGCTCCTCCATCCATGGGATTTTCCAGGCAAGAGTACTGGAGTGGGGTGCCATTGCCTTCTCCATGAGAGTACATAATCCACACAATTACCTTCCCCACACAGCTACTACAAAATCATCAGCTATTCTGTATAACTTAACTCGCCCCTCTTGGCCCTGACTGGCCCAAAGGTAACCTTTGACCAAGGCCCTTTCCAGGGATGTTTAAACTTGGGACCCAGCACCTTGAGATGCCTTCTCAGTGGTGACTCTTAACAGACCCTGTTAGTACCCAGCACATGCCCCTCACCCTTCTCTCTGTTCAGACTTCATATGACTCATCTCCTATAATGGATTCTCTACTGACCAGCATGTTCTCCAAATGGCTAACGTCCCTTTAAAACTCTGACATTCCTGCTTCTTTAAGATCGAGAATTGACTTAGTAATTTTCTTCACTGAGTTTCACACAGCTTCTTTCAGAGCAGTCAAAGATTCTGATTTCATTCTAAGCTAAAGGATTCCTTTCAATACCACAGCTCTCTTGCCAACCTCTGGAATCTTTCCTGGTACTCAGAGATTCTGAGTGACCCTTTTTATACCAGATACCTGAGTCAAACCTTAGCTAATTTCAGTTAAACTCTTGAAGTTGGGAGCTAGGTGAACTTAAACTGTCTTTTTAAAGAAACAGACCGATTCTGTAATAGAATCATATTTAGTTATTTTTGTGCTATGCACTTAGATTATAAACATTTGGAGGAAAATTAAGTGTTAAATATCTTTGCGTCCCTTGTCTCGTAACCAAGCACCTATTATATATTCAGTAAATACAAGTTTAATACATAAGTGCATCATTCAATTTTATTTCTTATGTTAAATATAAAATTAATGATTTGAATATCATTAATCACATAGATAATCCCACTAGGATACATTTTAAGGTATACTGTTATATATTAGAATGGCTTTATTTATTTTTATTTTTTATTGAAGAATAGCTGATTTGTAATGTTATTAGTTTCTGGTGTACAGCAAAGTCATTCAGTTATATACACATATATACATATTATTTTTCATATTCTTCTCCATTATGGTTTCTTACAGGATATTAAATATAGCTTCCTGTGCTGTCTAACAGTACCTTGTGGACTGTAGCCTGCCATGCATCTCTTCTGTCTCCCACATTGGCAGGAAGGTTCTTTGCCATGAGCACTACCTGGGAAGCCCCATTTGTGTCATATTTTAGAATCAACATGTAAGATGCCAGATGGAATTTGTCTTTTTATTTCTGACTTACTTCACTTAGTACGATAATCTCTAGGTCTATCCGTATTGCTGAAAATGGCATTATTTCATTCTTTTTTATGACTAAGTAATACTCCTTTGTATATATTTACCACATTTTTAAATCCATTTATCGGTAGATGGACATTTAGTTTTTTTCCCATGTCTTGGCTATTGTAAACAGTGCTGCTATGAACATTGGGCTGCATATATCTTTTTGAATTATAGTTTTGGCTGGGTATATGCCCAGGAGTGGGATTGCTGGATCATATGGTGACCCTATTTTTAGTTTTTTAAGAAAACTCCTTACTGTTTTCCATAGTAGCTGTGCCAATTTACATTGCCACTGATGGTGTAAGAGTGTTCCCTTTTCTCCACACCCTCTCCAGCGCTTGTTATTTGTAAACTTTTCAGTGATGGGTGTTCTGACTGGTGTGAGATAGTATCTCATTATAATGTTAATGTGCATTTTAGAGTGATTTTATAATAGACCTAATATTAATAAAATTGGGTAATTGGCACTTTCCTTTTACATATAGTATACCCCTCTGCTAAGAGACCAGTTTCCAACACGTGTCCTATATCAGGAAGATCTCCTGTCTTCTCAGTCAAAAATGGTTTAACCCTTTGATGGAACAGGGAAATCTCATTGGCAAAGCAGAAATGGACATTGTTGAAGGGAGTGGGGTTGAGGTGGGGGGCACACCTTGAACTGTCGTTGAGTATTTGCTCTGTCTGCCATGGGCTAGGGCTCAGTTAGAAGCAACTTATGAGTGCTGTCCCCCTGCCCCACTCCAGAAAGCAGGACTCATGGCACCCTCGACAGATGCCCATTGGAAGTGGGCACAGAAAGTTCCTAATGAAAGGTGGTGGGTCAGGTAGGTCACGAGTCGGGGCAGAGAAACACCGTGGAGAGACGTCGTAGCCCCAGGGTCATTGTGAGCCCCAAAGCCTGAGACACAGGGTTCCCCCAGCCTCCGCTTTGCTGCGCCCAGACTCCTTCATGTGGCAGGATGGCTCTCCAGTGTGAAGTCTTCATGCGATCCCCAGATCTTCTGTGTATCGGGAAGGGAAGGCAGTTTACTCTCAGAGGAACAGAGGTATAAGGGCATAGAAATGTCTACTGCCTTATAGCCAAGAGAGGAAATTAGAAGGTCCAGGGCAGAGCAGAATGTGTTATAAATTTACGCCTTGATTCTGCTGCTTGCTGGTGACCTGGTGAAAGGCACGTACACACAGAGATGACCCTATAGGGTTGCAGGTGGCTCAAGGGAAGCACAGAGATGCAGAGAGACACTGTGCTCCCAATTGCCTCTCCAGGTCCCAAATACCCCGCATTTGAGTAAGTCAGATGGCAAGGTGGCAAGGACACTGGTGGTCCTGGCCTGCCCACTGTCCATTCCACCCTCTTCTGGTGACTCTTGATTTTTCTCTGGGAACCCATTCTTCCCCCCACCCCCTCAAGTCCTTGTGGCCTCATACTCCTGTTCTGGAAGTGGATACCTGCCCTTCCTAGCCAAACAATGGGTTTTGTCTCCTGGCCATGGTAATGATTTAGAAGAGTGGTGTGTGACCCAGCCCCAACCAGTCAGCCCAGGGTAGATGGCTGAAGTTGGAGAAAGAGGCACCCTTTTCCCATGAGGGCAAGCCCAGAGATTTGAGGGTGAGTGGAGAAGAGACGGGTGCTGTGTGGGGAGCTGGTGCCCGAGAATAGAACCAACATGGCGGGGATGGGGGTCAAACAAGCAGCCTAACCCTTATTCAACAGATTTCCAAGCCAAGAAATTCCCTATTCTTAAACCCCTGGAGAAGGTAACAGCTACCCACTCCAATATTCTGGCCTGGAGAATTCCATGGACTGTATAGCCCATGGGGTTGCAAAGAGTCGGACATGACTGAGCGACTTTCAGTTTTCAAGCCAGATACAGTCGGCTCTTGATGCAGTTACGAATCCCCTTGGTGCTGCAACAGCCAATGATCCCATCAATCAGAAAAGAAAACAAAGGAGGGACCATTACTGAGGCGCCAGCCTGGAAGGGCTTCACTTCCAGGCCTTTTCCATTTTCTCCCCTGAGATCGGTTCACACAAGGCAGTTCTTGAGAGGCTGCCTGCAAATCCCCAAAACCAGAGGGCCCTCGGTTCCTTCCCTAGCTCCCACCCCCTGCGTCCTTGTTGAGGGAAGCCCACCCCTCCCTCCACGACGTCACAGGGGATGGGTGGGTTTCCATGCGTGCCCTTCACCGCCAGAGCCGTTTTTAGACCTTGTTTTCTATCGACCAGAAAACTGCTGAAATTAGAAGACATTTGAAGTGGCTCTTCATCAAGCCCGAGGAGATTTCTGCGGTTGCTATATTTGAAAGCCCGGCAGCAGGTTGTTTGGGCTTACGTCCTGCTGTTATGTAATAAACATAATGTTAAGCTTTGGAAGCCTGGAACATGGGTTGGGAGGGAGGAGACCAGTAGCCTCACAATGATGTGTGCCCTGCAGATGCTTTGTAGAGGTTGAGGAGAAGATAATAGAGTTCTGCGTTAAACGGTGTTAAAATAGCAATGTGTGCACAGCAGACTTGAATTACTATGTAAATTCCCAGAGGAAACAGTAGTGGGGAAAAGACAGAAGCAAGAAAAGAGGTTGTGTACTAATATATGGGAAAATGTAATCAACAGCCAAATAGAAGCTGTTTTTAGTAAGATAAAGAGACTCAGAGATGTGGGCTGATCTGCAGAGAGGAGATTGTATTGGTTTTCCAGGGCTTGTCACAGATTACCATACATGTAGTGGCTGAAAACACTGTGAATTTATTATCACAGCATTTTAAATCAGACATCTGATCATGGTATGGCTGGGTTCTCCGATTAGGATCTCACGAGGTGAAATCAATGTTTTCCAGGCTGGGACCTCACTTGAAGAGTGAGGTCCTCTTCCACGCTCACATAGCTTTAGGCAGAACTTAGTTACTTTTTGGTGTAGGGTTAAGGGTCCCCTTTTCTTTTCAGCTGTTGCTGAGAGCTGTTCTTAGCTCTTAGAAGCCTCCTACATTTCCTCACCATGTGATCCCTTCCATGAAAGTTGCTCAGTCGTGTCCGACTCTTTGTGACCCCATGGACTGTACAGTCCATGGAATTCTCCAGGCCAGAATACTGGAGTGGGTAGCCTTTCCCTTCTCCAGGGGATCTTCCCAACCTAGGGATTGAACCCAGGTCTCCCATATTGCAGGTGGATTCTTTACCAGCTGAACGACAGGGGAAGCCCCTCCATAGGCCCTCTTGAAACATAGCTGTTAGCTCCTGCAAGGCCCCAGAAAAACCTCTCTTGCATTTCCAATCTCTCTGACTTCTTCCATCTGTGGCTCCTAGACCCTCTTTAAAGGCTCACCTGATTAGGTCAGGCCCACTCACCTCAAGGAAGGGGTTTACACAGAGTATGCATACTAGGGGGTGGGAATCTTGGGAACCATCTGAGAATTCTGTCTACCTTAGTGATCAAATTTCCATACAGAAGCAGAGACCCCCCAAACATGTAATCTCTTCTTTTTTACATTTATTATTTATTTGGCTGGGTTGGGTCTTAGTTGTGGCAAGTGGGATCTTCATTGCGCCATGAGGGGTCTTTCCTGGCAGTGCGGGGACTCTAATTAGGCACTCGGGCTCAGTGGTCATGGCACACTCCAAGAGGGTGGGCTTGGTGATCGTGGCACGCTCCGAGAGGGTGGGCTTGGTGATCGTGGCACGCTCCAAGCGGGTGGGCTTGGTGATCGTGGCACGCTCCAAGAGGGTGGGCTTGGTAGTTGCAGCACGTGGCCTCAGGTGCTCTGCAGCATGTGGGATCTTAGTTCCCCAACCAGGAGTTGAACCCACGTCCCCTGGATTGCAAGGTGGATTCTTAACCACTGGGCCACCAGGCAAGTCCCCAAAACATGTAATCTTAATATGCTACTTACACGGACTAAATGTTTACATCTCACCAGAATCCATATGTTAAAGGCTTAACTCCCCAACATGATGATGTTCATAGGGATAGCCTTTGGGAGGCGATTAGGATTATTCGAGGTCACAAAGTTAGAGCCCTCCATAATGGGATTGGTATTCATGTAAGAAGAGGATAGACCAGAGCTTGCTTGCTCTCTGCCATGTGAGGATATAGTAAGAAGGCAGACATCTACAGGCCAGGAAGAGGCCCTCTCCAGCACCTGAACTTTCTGGCACCTCAATCTTGAACATCCAGCCTCCAGTACTGTGAGAAATAGATGTCCGTCTGTAGTATTTGTTACAGCAGTCCGAGCTGACTAGGATGACCATAACACTGAAGGTTGCACTCATTTACCTCCACATGAGTCTTCTGGAAAACAAAGTATTCATAGGCCGTGAAAACATTCAGGATCTACAGCTTTCCCAGGATGTTCCTTCTTCTATACCTCATTTGTTTGTGCCTTTATTCGTCCAGTGACTGAGGGCCTCCTCTCCCCCTTGGCACTGTGCTTGATCCCAGGGCCGTGTCTAAGGTGAGACCAGAGAGGCACCTGAGGACAAGATGCAAGGGGTGCCTGTTTGCACAACCCTGAGGGTAACTGCCCCCTGAGATTCTGCAGACTAGCTTCACAAGGGCACAAAATTTCCCCTAAAGAACACAGTTAAGTACAACTGGAAAATTGACCCCTTCTGCCCTTTAATGGCACCCCACTCCAATACTCTTGGCTGGAAAATCCCATGGATGGAGGAGCCTGGTAGGCTGCAGTCCATGGGGTCGCTAAGAGTAGGACACGACTGAGCGACTTCACTTTGACTTTTCACTTTCATGCATTGGAGAAGGAAATGGCAACCTACTCCAGTGTTCTTGCCTGGAGAATCCCAGGGACGGGGGAGCCTGGTGGGCTGCCGTCTATGGGGTCGCACAGAGTCGGACATGACTGAAGCGACCTAGCAGCAGCAGCAGCAGCCCTTTAATGAGTCCATAAAGGTACAGAGTCATTTCTAACACTATCAAGATGAAATCTGACACTAGGGTAAATTCAGTGCTCCATTGGATTGAATCATAACTCTGATGAAAAACCACCACCACCTGATGCTCCATCAAATTGTTTGTGCAGTTTTCTCACATCCTGGGGAGAAGCCATGGGTGCACCCTTGTATCTTTTTCCCCTCTTGTTCAAGTTTTCTTTCCCTTATTTGCTGTTTCAGCACCAGCTGGAGTGCCTGTTGGAAGACTTGCATGAACCTCTATTTTTCCCCTTACTTCCATCCACAATGGTTCATCTGCTGAGCCAATCATCAGAATCTGACTTGCCGTCCTGTAGGTTGTCCAGAATTTCATCTGACTGAGAAGCCCCTGGCTCTGTTCTGAGTGCCCTGGGAGCCTGGCCAGTCTACGGTACAAAGGCCAGCTGAACCCCATGACCTCAGCCCTGAAGCAGAGCAAAGGAAAGGAGAACACCCTGAAAGCATCTTGCTTAGGACCTTTCAGACTCTTTGGTGAACTATCCTCTACTCACTATTCTCTGCTCCCCAGCTGGGTGGGAAAACAAGCCACCTGATTACAATTTTGGGGCTGGGAGTCCTGCATGTCCTTGTTTAGATAAACTTCCTTAAAGAGCCAAGAACAGCCCTGAGTTTAATTTTCTAGGGTGTTTCTCTGTGCTGAGTGCTTAACTGGAGAGAAGGTTAAACAAAGTACTGAGCTGATACGCGTGACTGATTCCCCAACCTCAGCCATGGAAGGGGTTTGAGGGGCTGGATCTTGGGTGTGCTGCCACAATCCAGATCTGCATCTTCTAGAATTCCTTGCACAACAGCAGACCTATTGTGAGGACTTTCTTTCCTCCTACCCTCATGCCCCAAGCAAGGCAGATGTTTACTTCCAGCACTAAAAAGGAGGAGGGCATGTGGGCAGAGATGGGAGGAATGCTAACCAGAGCTAACCTAAGTCAGATCAGCAGACTGGCCACTAGCCAGCCTCTGCCTTGCCCTCTGGGGACAAGCTGGGTCTCTGTGCCCTGGTCTGTAGGTTAAGGTTCTGATTCAAGGCTCAGTCACTTCCCCTCTGATGCTTTTAATGTTATTAATCATCCCTTTGCTGAGAAGGTAACTCATACAACAAAAGAAGCTTGAGACTGACCCTTACCTAGAGGCTGCCAGAACCAAAAAAGTTTCATGCATTTCTCTTCACCTCAGTTTCTTCATTCAAAAAAAGAGGGGTAATTGTGTTTGGTTTGCATAATTTTTATTTTAATTAAAAGTAATGTATACCAGGCACAGTGCTTGGAAACTCCTACCCACTTAAGAAAGGGTTGCTGCTGCTATTACTGTTATCCCCACCTCAGAGTGTGTGTTGTTGATCTGGGCTGTGATTTTGTGAACTAAGATTGTGTGTAGGGTTTATACCAGTGATGGGGCCTGGCATGGCGGAGGTGTGCGATCAATGAATAAGTCTGGAATTTGAGCAAGGGTCAGTAGCCACCAGGAAGTACAGAGCAATTTTCTGCTCTATTTCCTGGGTCAATAGTTCTTCAATTATTTGTGTTCCAGACACGTCCGATGGGACTGACATATTCAGACAACTATGAGTCAGTGATAATTGCTACTCAATCCCTGTTATGAAAGAACCATGTCTTCCAATATCTGTAAAAGTAACCACTGTGGTCCTACGGTTTATTTGGATATCCTTTGGCACTGTGGTTGGGGGTAGAATGCTTACTGCCCTGACCTCCCTGACTAACGTATACAAGAAAAATTCTCACACGTTCATTTAACCACCGTATTTCTTAGCGACTAGTCTGATAACATACCTTGTACCTTTTCCCAGCCTACAGGCTATTGCTGGGGCTTCCCCGGTGGCTCAGCTGTAAAGAATCCACCCGCAATGCAGGGGGTGCCAGTTTGATCCCTGGATTGGGAAGATCCCCTGGAGTAGGAAATGGCAACCCACCTTTAGTTAGGACACAGGAGCCTGGCGGGCTATAGTCCATGGGGTCACGAAGAGTCGGACACGATTGGGCGACTGAGCATGCTTGCACAGGCTGTAGCCATGGTGTGTTGGTCTGCAGATCTCAAGCAAGCATGGAACACTGCCCTTGGAATTCCAAGATTTAGCTTTGCAGTCTCTATTCATCAATAATCAACAATCCTGAAGGTCCTTGACATGTAGTCATTTGTAATTTTACTAAGAAGTCAGCTTTCAAAAATTAGCTATTACACAAGTAATATATGAGTATATATATTGCAAACTGCTTATACAGTAGACAAATACACAACGGAAACCTGTAGAGGTAGTCTTTACTTGTAGCAGTCAAAGTAGGACATGTTACACTGCAGTAACACACACACACACATACACGTTACACTGTAGTAACACACACACACACACGCACACACACCCTGCCACCCATACTTTCAGTGGCTTAGTACAACAAATGTTTATTTCTTATTCACAGCACATGTTTTTCACAAGTTGGCTACAAGCTCTGCTTCTTGCTTTTTTCACTCCAGAACCAAAGCTGATGGGAAAACCTAGCCTCTATCTGGAACACTGTCAATCTGGTGGCAGAAGATGACAAGACAAATGAGGCCCTGACTTCTAAAACTTTGCACAGAAGTGACCAACATCATTTCTTTGGCCAAAGCAAGTCATATAGCATTCCTGAGGTCGACAGTGTGGGAATATATCCTCCTGCAGAGAGCGGCACAGCTGGGAAAGAAAGTGGAAAGTCTGGTGAATGAGATGACATCTCCTACCTCCTCCTAGGATGACTTTCCGCCCGGAGGTAACTGCTCTCAACACTTCAGTTCCCTTTCTTATATATTTGCCTGCGTGTGTGTGTGTATGAAAATATATATCACATAAGTGTAGAATGTTCACATGTTGTTCTGCAACTTCTCTGCTCTCTTAATCTGCCTCAGAAAACTTTATATGCAGTATATATAAGCCTATCCCATTCCTTCTAACAACTATATGGCATTTCATGCCATAATATATTTAAATTCTTGGTGTATTTTTTAATGTCTTCAAAATGTTTTTCTATTACAATTAATGTTGTGATATTTATCCTTATCCACATGTCTTTGCGCACATGTATATTTCTGAATAATAGGTTTCTAGAAATTAACTGTTAAAGCAGAGCACGTGTACTTTACAATTTCTCATCAGATCAGATCAGTTGCTCAGTCATGTCCAACTCTTTGTGACCCCATGTATCACAGCACGCCAGGCCTCCCTGTCCATCACCAACTCCTGGAGTTCACTCAGACTCACGTCCATCGAGTCAGTGATGCCATCCAGCCATCTCATCCTCTGTCGTCCCCTTCTCCTCTTGCCTCCAATCCCTCCCAGCATCAGAGTCTTCTCCAATGAGTCAACTCTTTGCATGAGATGGCCAAAGTACTGGAGTTTCAGCTTTAGCATCGTTCCTTCCAAAGAAATCCCAGGGCTGGTCTCCTTTAGAATGGACTGATTGGATCTCCTTGCAGTCCAAGGGACTCTCAAGAGTATTCTCCAACACCACAGTTCAAAAGCATCAATTCTTCCGCGCTCAGCCTTCTTCATAGTCCAACTCTCACATCCATACATGACTACAGGAAAAACCATAGCCTTGACTAGACGAACCTTTGTTGGCAAAGTGATGTCTCTGCTTTTGAATATGCTATCTAGGTTGGTCATAACTTTCCTTCCAAGGAGTAAGCGTCTTTTAATTTCATGGCTGCAGTCACCATCTGCAGTGATTTTGGAGCCCAGAAAAATAAAGTCTGACACTGTTTCCACTGTTTCCCCATCTATTTCCCACGAAGTGATGGGACCAGATGCCATGATCTTCATTTTCCAAGTGTTGAGCTTTAACCAACTTTTTCACTCTCCATTTTAACTTTCATCAAGAGGCTTTTGAGTTCCTCTTCACTTTCTGCCATAAGGGTGGTGTCATCTGCATATCTGAGGTTACTGATATTTCTCCCAGCAATCTTGATTCCAGCTTGTGTTTCTTCCAGTCCAGCGTTTCTCATGATGTACTCTGCATATAAGTTAAATAAACAGGGTGACAATATACAGCCTTGACGTACTCCTTTTCCTATTTGGAACCAATCTGTTGTTCCATGTCCAGTTCTAACTGTTGTTTCCTGACCTGCATACAAAATACAATTTCTGAGAGATACTGCCAATTTACCTTGAAAAATGCCTTCCTCAGGGTACACAGATGTCAGCAGTATGCCTGATTTTCCAAATCCTCAACAAAACTCTTAATATTATTATTAAGCTGTTGTTGTTGTTGTTGATCTGGTGAATTTTTTAAATGTAGTTCATCATTTTAATGCATTTCCTTGTTTATTGGTGAGGTCAAGTGTTTATATTTATGGCTAATTTCACAGTATTTTTTTTTTTTGTGAGTTGTCTATTTCCACTCTTTGCCCGTTTTCTAGTGGTTGTTTTTTCCTTCACATTTGAATATGTTGAAGTATACTTTTCCTCGCTATGAATCCATTCATCTTGTAGCTGGAATGTGTATCCTCGTTTCCCCCTTGTTTGCCCCTGGGAGTCACTGTTCTACTCTCCACTTCTCTGAGTTTGGCTTTTGAAGATCCTACATGTAAGTGAGATCATATAGTATTTGTCTTTCTCTGTCTGACTTATTTCACTTTAGCATAATGGCCTCAGGGTCCACCCATGTTTTTGCAAATGGCAGGGTTTCCTTCTTTTTTGTGACCAAAGAATATATATACCATATTTCATTTCTCTATCCATCCCTCAAAGAAGCTTAGGTTATTTCCACACCTTGGCTATTGTGAATAATGCTGCAGTAACTGGGAGAGCAGACATCTTCTGGAGATGATGATTTCGTTTCACTTAAATATATACCCAGAGATGGAATTGCTGGATTATAGGAAGTTCTATTTTTAATCTGGGGGAACTCTACCCTGTTTTCCACATTGGCTGTGCCATTGTTTTTAATTTTGTTCATGGCATCTTTTTGTTGCAAAGTTTGCCATTTTCACGTAATTGAATCTCTGCTATTTAAAGTTTTCAGGTTTGAAGTCTTGCTATGACTTTTCTTAACTCAGAAATTCTCCTCTATATACAGATATTTTAAAGTTGACGGTTTTGTTTTGGGTTTAGCTCTTTACTCATAAGGAATTAATTATTGGATAAAGTGTGAGGTGGGGTAGTAGAGGCTAAATTTTCTCTGCCTTAAAGCAGGTAGCTTATCACCCCAATACCATTTATTGGATACTTCCCCCTTTCTCCAACTGGTTTGAAATGTACCATGAATTAAATTCTTAGCATTTAAAAAATGTATTCTGTATCTTAAGGCATCAGATTTTATGGTGGAGCTGATGTACAGGTGTGCACACCTCAGGGAGTGTGAGGTTAATTATAGCACCCATGGATTGACACAAGCATTTCCTGCTCGTTGTAATTATGCTCACAAACATAAAGACTTCCTTATGTGTAATGAACGATTCTGATTGCCTGACAATTGCTGATGATGCTTGTCAAGGTACTACCGACCTGGGTCCCTGGACTGTTTAATCAATAGAAATTGATAAGAGGTCAGACTAGGAATTCAAGCAAGACTTTATTAGAAGCGAAAACAAAGACCAGCTTCCCTTGCTCACTCTCTGTGGAGGGCAGGCTTGTTCTTTAAGGGGACGAGGGTAGGGGTGGATCTGTGGGCGAGACCAGGGAGGTTTAGGCGGTCTGCCCACCGGCTTGGTGGTGCCGTGTGCAGGGCCCATGTACAGAGCCCTGCTTTTGTTCTCTGCGCTTCAGAAATGGCGATTGGTTTGTGAGGGGTTTTTGTACCTTATTGTTCATAATTTGTCCCAACCGTGCATGTGTGCAGTTATTTTTAGTCCTTTATAGTTTCTTTGCGTTCTGTTGCTGGAGGACGTGTTACCCAGGGACAAGCACTCCAGTAAAGGGCCTCAGGTGCCAGGTCCCAGGCTATCTCAAAGGGATCTAAAGAAGTGAGCGACCATTACAGCTAACTGGAGTCTTATAGTAATAGATGGGCTTCCCAGATGGCGCTAATGGTAAAAAAACTGCCTGCCAATGCAGGATACGCAGGAGACACAGGTTCAGCCCCTGGGGTGGGAAGATCCCCTGGAGGAGGGCATCCCAACCTACCCCAGTATTCTTGCCTGGAGAAACCCATGGACAGAGGAGCCTGGCGGGCTACAGTCCATGGCTCGCAAAGAGTCAGACATGACTGAAGAGACTTAGCACGCATGCCAAGTAATAGGATTATTAAAGTTTTTAAGGGGTCATTTTCATTTTTCAGTTACTCTTTAATACATTTTACTTAGGGTCTGTTTGGGTTTGGTGGTCCTCAGGAATTCAGGGATTCAGTATTTCTGGGGTGAGTCCCTAGAAGCATTCAGGTTCTACTGTGCCAGGAGCTTTCCTGGTGCCCAAGATTCTCCTGCAACTGATTCTACCTTGAGGGCAGGAGCGGGTGAGATTTTTCCAAGTGTTCCCATTCCACACATTTTGTGAAAGAAAAAGCTGCCCTCTGTGCATCCATTTTTCTCACCATCAGTAGCTCTTCATCCAACGGCAACCTGAGTGGCCCTTCTCCACATTTCAGAAATGTCTCACACTGAAATGTCAGAGGCATCTGAAGATGCCGGGGTCGGGGCAGAGGAGTGTGAGTAGTGTTCAGAGAATGGCTGACCTCAGAAGGCAGATACTTTGAGCCTCCTGTGCCCCGGGGGGTGGACTTGGAACAGATAAGGAGCTGAGGAGTTGACAATTGCCAGTAGGGAAGGGGAATGGGTCAGAGGTCTGCCCCGTCCCACATCCCTCTCTCCTCCCACTACACCCGCTCTGGCTCCCTGGTGTCCCAAGACGAGCCACTTCATCTACACCCTGAAGGAAGATTAGATGATAACTTAAAACAAGGCGAGCTGCCTGGGCTGAAACAGAACTGAAAGCTGCGTGGAGAATGTGGAGAATGCCACAATAGGTAAAGGAATTGCTGGCTGCAGATCTCTGGCCCAGAGATCTCCTGGCCCTGGGCTGCCTTCCAGCCAGCCAGTAGGTGTCTTCTCCTTTCTCTAGAGAGCTTTCATCTCTGGAGGGCTTCACCCCTGGAGCCCAGGCCTGCTGTGCCCCAGCCAGGGTTTCTCAAATTCTTCCTATTAAACCAGCCCTAGATAAGGCATGGCCAGCCCCACCCCAGGCCAATGTGATTTCTCTGGCGTCTCCACCTTGATCTTTAACACCGAAGCAAGTGTGTCTTCTACATCATGTGTCTATGCTTGTTTTGATATCAAAATCGCATTTGCAATTTCATGCCTGACCTCCCCCTCCCCCTTCCCATCAGGTCCCAGTATAAAACTCAATGCTGCTCTGTACTTCACAGCGCTCATCACGGTTGTAATTAGTTTATGGTGTGTGTTCAATCATGTATGTGCTGTCTTTCCCACTAGAGTGTAAGCTCCAGGAGGGTAGTGGCTGCGTCTGTCCTGGTGGGAGCATTCTCAGGGGCTGGCCAGTGCCTGTTTGTGGCCTTTAGCCTTGGTGGTTAGAGCCTTCTTACGATTAAGCTCCTGCTTCCTTTCACCAGAAGAAAGGCCTGATACCTCACAAAGGGGTTATTGTTCCCGAAGGGTCCAGGTGAGAGGAGCCATCCATCATTGCTGGGGCCCAGCCCGATCACAATTCCTGGCCCCCTCCCAATGAGACAATGACATCATCTCAGAAAATATACAAAGGACAGCCTGTTCCATCAGTCTCTCTGTGGAGAATTACTTTAAGCTCATTCCTGCTGTATTAGGTACATAATATCATAACTCAGAGTTTCCCAGATTTAGTTCAAGGGCATAGATGATTTGGTTAGGCATTTGATTTTTAGAAATGACATTTCCAAGAAGAATTTGAAATGTGTCTTCCCGAGGGTACAAAATTACCTTGATTTGGGAGAGGAGCTGATTTCTCAAATAAGTAATGGTAAATTGTGTCAACCTCCCTCACCTATGGGTCTAGTTCTCCCATCTCTTTCACAGGGATTTTTCTTTATTGCTCTTGATATCCACAGAGCACTGTTAAAAAGATTTATTGGTTAAGAAATGCAAATTCCTTAAAACAGCGAAGTGCTCACTCTAAGTTTCATGTGAAGGTGTGGTTAAAAAAAGGGGTTTGAAGACAGTGCTAATGAAAAGTAGTGCTAATGAAATCTGAATTGTGGCGTAGTTATTTTTATCATAATTGCTTACATTTATTTACACATATATTATGCAAATATATATTGGAGTTCTTTGTGTGAATCAGCTAATTTAATTCTCACAGAAACCATCTGATAGAGGGAGAATTTGATTCCCATTTCATAGATGAGTAAACTGATATTAATAATTGGGAGGGAATACGTAACTCTCCCAGGATCATGCCTAGTGGGGAACTAGGCCAGAGTTCTGATTCTTATTTATACTGTTCTGTGGTCCAGGCTGTTACCACTGGACAGGAATAAGTGTTACCCAGTCATGTCTGGCTGCTCACAGCTTGAAAATCAACATGCAAGAGAGAGATTTTGGTAGAAAGGGAAGTTGCTTTTAATCAGAATGCCAGCAACCTGGAGAGAGAGTGGATTCACTGGCTTCCAAAACCCAACTCTGAAGACTCTGCTTGGCTATGAAAGTTTTTAAAGGGAAAAGGGGAAGCAATCTCAGTTACTCATTGAGATGGGAGGTCATAGTTGTTGCCGTCCCCCCACTGTGTGAAGGCTTCTGTGTAGGTCTGTTGACTTCTTGCAATTTTCTTTATATGCTATTGCGTTCACACAGTTTGTTTGTGGGATTACTAAAGGGAAAGCTAGAGAGGAGATCTGGTCACCTGATAATTATTTATTCTTAATTTCTATTTCTTTGATCTATGGAACGAACCAACAAATTAGGTGAAGTGCTTCCCTGGTGGCTCAGACAGTAAAGAATCTGCCTGCAATGCAGGAGACCTGGGTTTGATCCCTGGGTTGGAAAGATCCCCTGGGGAAGAGAATGGCAACCCACTCCAGCGTTTTTGCCTGGAGAATCCCTGTGGACAGAGGAGCCTGGTGGGCTACAATCCATGGTGTCAACTGAGTAACTCACACTGATTGTGTGATCAAAAGATTTGAAAGGTGTGTGAGGGCCAGAGATGAGGAGAGCATGGGGGTGCCTGGTTTAAGGTTGGTGTCAAGGCAGAAGAGTGCCTCCTGAAAGGAGTTCTTTTGGGGCAAAAGCGGCTGACAGAAGCAGTGGACATTTGTGTTTAAGAAATAAAAAATTTTCACCACTCCAAGTACAAGTGCTGGTTAAGCCTGTGTTGCTCAATCCAGGGCCTTACAGATTTGTTTCAATTAACCGATTCATAATGATCCTTTCTAAGTGGCTCATTGGTTCATTCACTTTTTTTAGGTGATGAAAAACCTGTTTTTCCTCTTTAAAATCTTATGTTTATTACAACTGAACAAGCTCCAACTTTATTACAATCTCACAAATACAATTTTCAGAAGTGAGTTTGGCCCTTTTTTAAAATGCTTCAAGATCCAAATTTCCATTTGACCAGTCATCAAACAGGAAGTTCTGATTAGTGGTACTCTTTTTTTCAAAAAAACAGTGTTAATTGGAGGATGATTGCTTTATAGTGTTGTGTTGGTTTCTGTACAACAGATGCGAATCAGCTGACATGTGTCCCCTCCCTCCTGAGCCTCCCTCCCACCCGCTCTGCCCCCTCTAGGTCGTCACGGAGCAGCAGGCTGAGCTCCCTGCATCCCACAGCAGCCCCACTAGCCGGCTGTTTTACGCACGGTGGTGTGCATACATCAGCGCCACTCTCCCAACTTGTGCACTCGCTCCTTCTCCCGCTGCCTCCACGCATGCATTCTCTGCATCTGCATCTCTGTTCCTGCCCTGCAAACAGGTCCATAGGTACCACTTTCCATGTGTTGATATTCAAAGTACCTGTTCAAATGCCTGGTCCAGTAGTTATCTTGCTGCAAACATTTATCTCACTTTATTCTTCCAGTCACCCTCTTGGTCCCAGAGAAGGAAACTGAGGCTCAGATTGGATGAGCCCGAGGTCACGCAGCTAGTGGACTAAGGATAAGGGTTGACGGCCTTGGAACACGGAAGGAAGCAGGGCAAAGATGAATAGAGTTCTGCCAAGAAAATGCACTGGTCATAACAAACACCCTCTTCCAACAACACAAGAGAAGACTCTATACATGGACATCACCAGATGGTCAATACCGAAATCAGATCAATTATATTCTTTGCAGCCAAAGATGGAGAAGCTCTATACAATCAGTAAAAACAAGACCAGGAGCTGACTGTGGCTCAGACCATGAACTCCTTGTTGCCAAATTCAGACTTAAATTGAAGAAAGTAGGGAAAACCACTAGACCATTCAGGTATGGCCTAAATCAAATCCCTTATGATTATATAGTGGAAGTGAGAAATAGATTTAAGGGCCTAGATCTGATAGAGTGCCTGATGAATTATGGAATGAGGTTCATGACACTGTATAGGAGACAGGGATCAAGACCATCCCCATGGAAAAGAAATGCAAAAAAGCAAAATGGCTGTCTGAGGAGGTGTTACAAATAGCTGTGAAAAGAAGAGAAGTGAAAAGCAAAGGAGAAAAGGAAAGATATAAGCATCTGAATGCAGAGTTCCAAAGAATAGCAAGAAGAGATAAGAAAGCCTTCTTCAGTGATCAATGCAAAGAAATAGAGGAAAAGAACAGAATGGGAAAGACTAGGGATCTCTTCAAGAAAATCAGAGATACCAAAGGAAGATTTCATGCAAAGATGGGCACGATAAAGGACAGAAATGGTATAGACCTAACAGAAGCAGAAGATATTAAGAAGAAGTGGCAAGAATACACAGAAGAACTGTACAAAAAAGATCTTCACAACCCAGATAATCACGATGCTGTGATCACTGACCTAGAGCCAGACATCCTGGAATGTGAAGTCCAGTGGGCCTTAGAAAGCATCACTATGAACAAAGCTAGTGGAGGTGATGGAATTCCAGTTGAGCTCTTTCAAATCCTGAAAGATGATGCTGTGAAAGTGCTGCACTCAACATGCCAGCAAATTTGGAAAAGTCAGCAATGGCCACAGAACTGGAAAAGGTCAGTTTTCATTCCAATCCCAAAGAAAGGCAATGCCAAAGAATGCTCAAACTACTGCACAATTGCACTCATCTCACACGCTAGTAAAGTAATGCTCAAAATTCTCCAAGCCAGGCTTCAGCAATATGTGAACCATGGACTTCCAGATGTTCAAGCTGGTTTTATAAAAAGCAGAGGAACCAGAGATCAAATTGCCAACATCCGCTGGATCATGGAAAAAGCAAGAGAGTTCCAGAAAAACATCTATTTCTGCTTTATAGACTATGTTAAAGCCTTTGACTATGTAGATCACAATAAACTGTGGAAAATTCTGAAAGAGATGGGAATACCAGACCACCTGACCTGCCTCTTGAGAAACCTATATGCAGGTCAGGAAGCAACAGTTAGAACTGGACATGAAACAACAGACTGGTTCCAAATAGGAAAAGGAGTACGTCAAGGCTGTATATTGTCACCCTGCTTATTTAACTTATATGCAGAGTACATCATGAGAAACACTGGACTGGAAGAAACACAAGTTGGAATCAAGATTGCCGGGAGAAATATCAATAACCTCAGATATGCAGATGACACCACCCTTATGGCAGAAAGTGAAGAGGAACTCAAAAGCCTCTTGATGAAAGTGAAAGTGGAGAGTGAAAAAGTTGGCTTAAAGCTCAACACTCAGAAAACGAAGATCATGGCATCCGGTCCCATCACTTCATGGGAAATAGATGGGGAAATAGTGGAAACAGTGTCAGACTTTATTTTTCTGGGCTCCCAAATCACTGCAGATGGTGACTGCAGCCATGAAATTAAAAGACGCTTACTCCTTGGAAGGAAAGTTATGACCAACCTAGATAGCATATTCAAAAGCAGAGACATTACTTTGCCAACAAAGGTCCGTCTAGTCAAGGCTATGGTTTTTCCTATGGTCATGTATGGATGTGAGAGTTGGACGGTGAAGAGGCTGAGCGCGGAAGAATTGATGCTTTTGAACTGTGATGCTGGAGAAGACTGTTTAGAGTCCCTTGGAGTGCAAGGAGATCCAACCAGTCCATTCTGAAGGAGATCAGCCCTGGGATTTCTTTGGAAGGAATGATGCTAAGGCTGAAACTTCAGTACTTTGGCCACCTCATGCAAAGAGTTGACTCATTGGAGAAGACTCTGATGCTGGGAGGGATTGGGGGCAAGAGGAGAAGGGGACAACAGAGGATGAGATGGCTGGATGGCATCACTGACTCGATGAACGTGAGTCTGGGTGAACTCCAGGAGTTGGTGATGGACAGGGAAGCCTGGCGTGCTGTGACTCATGGGGTCGCAAAGAGTCGGACACAACTGAGCGACTGATCTGATCTGCAGGTCTGACATCACAGCCTGAGCTTTTAATCCCCATTCTTTAGTATCTTTCCAGTGAGGGCCAGAGAGTCTGGAGATAGGGGCTGTAGTAATTCAGGAAGATTCCATGGAGGAAGTGGAGGATGAGTTGGATTTTGAAGACTGCATCAGAAAGATGCGAATTACACTGGGGGAGGGAGTAAGGCAGAAAAGCAAACAGAGCAGGCTCCCTTGCTTTTGTAGAGGAGGTGGATTAGACCATTTTGCGGTTGACATTGCCCATTAATTTTCAATTCAACACCTGCCTTGCCATTAGAGCTTAATCTTATTATAGCAGATCTCTTTGCATTCCTTTTGTTTGTGCAGATTTTACACGCAGGGGTTTTAAGTCAATCAATGAGCATCTGTGCTGAAAGGAATTATATTGTGTGCATAAAAATAATTGGCCCAATTCCTCTCTGAACCAAGAAAAACCTATCTAATTCCTGTCTTAGAGGTAGAGTGATGCGATAGAGGAATAAAAGCAATTACCTAACTACCTCTCCTCTATTTTCTAGTCCATTCCATGATGTCCAGGAAAATGAATTTATGCTGTTTGGAGGAAAAGCTGAGATCAGCATAACTGGTCTGAACTCAGCACAGAAACAGTGTCCTTGACAGTCATGCTCAATGTGCATAACTGTGTGAGGTGTTCCAATAGCAGAGAGGAACCAGCTGAGAAACAGGTTTGAACTTTAATTTTCCACATGTGACATCAAGATATACTACTGTCCTTTTTTTTTTTTTCCTGCTTTTTATCATCCCACCATGGAAATGCCTCATACAAAATATTCTTTCTGAAATATCTGGACATTTTTTCCAAGTCACTTAATTTTCCCCAGGTTGTTGACTCTGTGTTCTTGTCTTTAAATCATCTACTTCATTCACCATTTCCATCTTTCTTGTCATTTTTGCAGAAAGTAATTTTTTCAAAGACATTTCAATGCACAGTAGGGGGAAATTACTTCATTTTTATTTAGGATCTCTAAAAACTTTCCCTGTTTCAGAGAAAGCTGGAGTCAAGTGGTTTTCTCCTCTGTTCAGTTCAGTTCAGTCGCTCAGTCGTGTTGGACTCTTTGCGACCCCATGAATCGCAGCATGCCGGGCCTCCCTGTCCATCACCATCTCCCGGAGTTCACTCAAACTCACGTCCATCCAGTCGGTTCTCTTCTGTATATCTGGGCAACTCAGTTTCTCTATTTCTATACAAAGATAAACTTCACTGGTAGCAGCTACCTAGCCATTGTCGGATGGGACCAAACCTACTCTCAGCTCCAACAGATAGCCCTGCCTGGTCTAGGCTCCTGGAAGTACAGTTGTCATGGTCACATGATTTGGCTCAGAGATGAGCCAGTCAGTGCAAAGCTTTGAGCTGCTGTTGGTTGTGAGAGACAAGCTTTCCTGTTACGTGAGAATAAGCATCAATTCCTCCTACAGTCATTAGGAAGTTAGCCCTAAGAGGCAACAAACACTGAGTATAAAAAAGAGAGGTAGAAAGAACTTGAGTCCTCACATCATTGTGGTCATCAAAATAGTCCCTTTACCTCTGGGCTCTCACTTAGCCATTAAATCTCTTCTTGTTTGTGAGTTCCAGTTAGGTTTTTTTACTTACAACCAAAAACCTTTTATCTAATATACCTGCCTATTGGATTGAATAGAAACATTGTATTACACCTCAAAACACTGGACTTCTGTGCTTCCACTGCAGAAAGTACATGTTTGATCCCTGAGCAGGGAAATTCAACACACCATGTGATACAGCAAAAAATAAAGCAGTTTATCCAATCTACCCATCTAACAATAGAATACTGGGTAATTAAATTGCATCTGATGATAATGTATTAGTTAAGACAGATGAGGCTGTTGTAACAATGACATAACAATTGGAAACAATTGTGTGCCTGGTCAGCTTTGTTCTGCATGGTTTCATTGGCTTTTCAGGAACCTAGGTTCCTTCCATCTTTTGGGTCCTCCATCCCTTAGGGCTCCTATCACCCTCATGGATCTGGCAGAAGGAAAATGAAGATGAAGAGGACAACCCTGCTTCTTTAAAGCCTTGGCCCAGAAATGGGACAGACTCTTGCCACTATGCCTTGATGAAAGCTGGTCACATAGGCACAGCTAACTGCAAAGAAGCCCAGGAAGAGGAAGTGGGTTTTTGGTAACTAGTTCCTAGCCTTGGCCCAGATAGGATATTTTGGGGATTTCCCTGGTGGCTCAGTGATAAAGAATCTGCCTACTAATACAGGAGACATAGGAGATGCTGGTTCAATCCCTGGGTTGGGAAGATCCCTTGGAGAAGGGAATGGCAACCCACTCCAGTATTTTTGCCTTGGAAATCCTATGGACAGAGGGGCCTTGTGGGTTACAGTCCATGGGGTCGCAAAAGAGTCAGACACGACTGAGCAACTAAACAAGGAGATTAATAAAAACACGTAGAAAACGCCAACAGGGCATTGTGCACGGTCAGCTCACGTTTTCTAAGGCCCCACGTCTCTAAATGCTTAGCCCTGTCTCTTTCTGTACCAGCCCTGTGGCAAGACTCTGTTCTTGCTCTTTTCCAGGAGTGTCAGTTCATTCATGATGTTCTCAAATGCAAATACACCCCACCATCCCCTGACGAGTGAGGTAGATGTCATCTGAAGTTCTTGGAGGGAGACAGAAATGTAATCACATTCCTCCATGGACATCAGTTCTTTCCTCCAAAATTGTCTTCCCTGGTAGTAGGCACACCTTACTTACTATTCTTCTCTGTCACAGGCTTCTTTTTCGCCATCTCCAGTCCCTGAAAGTATCTTCATTGCCTGAGCAATTCTACTCTTGTCCTTTGTTATATGTTACAAGTTTGTTATGTGCGACTCAGCAAAACACAGCCTGATATTAACCCTAAAGCCAAACAATATATTTCTTCTTTCAGCATACCCCTCAGGGAAGCTGACAAATCATTCACTGAACAAAAAAGATTTCTTCTTGGGGCAGAGCTGGGTGGAGAGTTGCCAAATTAGAAAATGAATTCTATGTAAAAATTCATTTTCATAGAAAGACTAGAAGGATATTTCCAAAATGTTGACAGTGTTTATCTCTAGGTAACTGGATTGCTACTGGTCTTTTCCCTCTTGTGTGTTCTTATACTTTAATTTTTGTTTCCCTATCTTTCAAATTTTCCATTGTACATGATATATTTCTTTAAGCTAAAAAAAATAAAATTTTCTTTTGTTCAGTTTTGTTTATCAGGAGGGAAATGCAAATTAAAAGCACAATGAAATACCTCTTCACCCCAATTAGGATGGGAGTCATGGGGAAAAAATAGAACAGAAAATAACAAGTGTTGACAAGAATACAGTGAAATTAGAGCCCTTGTGCATGTTGATAGGAATGTAAAATGGTGCAGCCACTTAGAAAACAGTATGATGGTTTCTCAAAAAAAAAATTAAATATAGTATTACCATATGATCCAGCAACCCTACTTCTCCCCACACAAAAGAATTGAAAGCAAGGTCTTGAAGAGACAGTTGTACGCCCATGTTCATAGCAGCACTGTTCACAATAGCCAAGAGATGAAAGCAACCTACATGTCCATAAACAAATGAATAAATAAAATGAGGCATGTATGTATGGTAAAACATAATTTAGCTTTAAAAGGAAGGAAATTCTGACATATGCACACAGATGATCCTTGAGGATATTATGCCAAGTGAAATAAGTCACAAAAAGACATTGTAAAATTCCACTTATATGAGATAACTGTGTGTGGATGCTAAATCACTTCCGTTGTGTCTGACTCTTTGTGACCCTGTGGACTGTAGCCCGTCAGGCTCCTCTGTCCATGGGATTCTCCAGGCAAGAATACTGGAGTGGGTTGCCCTGCCTGCCTCCAGGGGATTTTCCTGACCCAGGGACTGAATGCACATCTCTTGCATCTCCTACACCGGCAGGTGGGTTCTTTATCACTAGCACCAGCTGGGAAACCCATATGAGGCACCTGCTGCTGCTGCTGCTAAGTCGCTTCAGTCGTGTCCAACTCTGTGCGACCCCATAGACGGAAGCCCACCAGGCTCCCCCGTCCCTGGGATTCTCCAGGCAAGAACACTGGAGTGGGTTGCCATTTCCTTCTCCAATGCATGAAAGTGAAAAGTGAAAGTGAAGTCACTCAGTCGTGTCTGACTCCCAGCGACCTCATGGACTGCAGCCTACCAGGCTCCTACGTCCATGGGATTTTCCAGGCAAGAGTACTGGAGTGGGGTGCCATTGCCTTCTCCATATGAGGTACCTGCTGCTGCTGCTGCTAAGTCGCTTCAGTCGTGTCCGACTCTGTGCGACCCCATAGACGGAAGCCCACCAGGCTCCCCTGTCCCTGGGATTCTCCAGGCAAGAACACTGGAGTGGGTTGCCATTTCCTTCTCCAATGCATGAAAGTGAAAAGCGAAAGTGAAGTCGCTCAGTCGTGTCCGACTCTTAGCGACCCCATGGACTGGAGCCTACCAGGCTCCTCCGTCCATGGGATTTTCCAGGCAAAAGTACTGGGGTGGGGTGCCATTGCCTTCCCCGTATGAGGTACCTAGAGTGGTCAAATTCACAGAAACAGAAAGTAATATGGTTGCTGCCAGGCACTGGGGGAATCAGGGATGGGTTGTTAGTGTTTAATGGGTACCGAGTTTTAGATGGGAAAGGTGAAAATGTTCTGGAGACGGATGGTGGGGATGGTTGCACAACAGTGTAAATGTACTTAATGCCACTGAACTGTACACTTAAAAATGATTAACATTGTAAATTTTATGTTACATATATTTTTCACAATTTTTTAAAAGATGAATTTATGTTTCCATAGGCAATTTTACAAGAATTCTTGACTTGGATGGCTTGTGATCTCTTTTGAAAACCAGATAGTTTCCTTGTTTGGGTTTTCTGCCTACACAGTATGCCTTTTTAAATGCATTTGTAAAAGAAGAGGAAATACTTATTATACCCATATTACATAAGGCTCATGGATTAATAAGATATGACTTCTCCAAAGTTTTGCTATCTAATAAATGGGCAAGACTGGTGAGAAACTAACTGCAATCCAATGCTGCTGCTGCTAAGTCGCTTCAGTCGTGTCCGACTCTGTGCAACCCCATGGACTGCAGCCTACCAGGCTTCTCCGTCCATGGGATTCTCCAGGCAAGAACACTGGAGTGGGTTGCCATTTCCTTCTCCGCTGCATGAAAGTGGAAAGTGAAAGTGAAGTCGCTCAGTCGTGTCTGACTCTTAGCGACCCCATGGACTGCAGCCCACCAGGCTCCTCCATCCATGGGATTTTCCAGGCAACAGTACTGGAGCGGGGTGCCATTGCCTTCTCCAACTACAATCCACAGGGAAATGCAATAGTGGCCAAGTGTAGAGAGGTGCTGTGCTAAGTCGCTTCCGTCGTGTCCAACTCTTTGTGACACTATGGACTGAAGCCCACCAGGCTCCTCTGTCCATGGGCTTCTTCAGGCAAGAATACTAGAGTGGGTTGCCATGCCCTCCTCCAGGGCACCTTCCTGACCCAGGGATCGAAACTGTGGCTCCTACATTGCAGATGGATTCTTTACCACTGAGCCATCAGGGAAGCCCAAGTATAGAGATACAGGCAGTGAATTCTGCCTGGGTAGTTAAAGAGGCTTTTCAGAGAAAGATGTGTTTAAACTGGACCTTGAAGAACTCCTAGGAATTTACTAATGGAGAAGAAAGGATGGACTTAGGAGGCACTTTGAAAAGTGACCTAGAGGTGGGGGACAGCATGGGACAGAAGGAAATCAATCACCCCAGGCTTAGGGCATCAGGGGACCCTGAACATGCCTGGCTGAACACTGGCAGTGGAGCAAGCTCAGGCCTGGACGTGGCAGTGTTGTTTTTCCTGGAGAGATGACCCAGGATGTGGACTGAACTCAGAAAGCAAAGTCCAAGCCAGCCATGTGTCAGGGCCAGAGCTGAGACTCTGGCTGTGTGGTATGATTTTAGAGGGACGTGGAGCATGCCACGGCTTCCAGAGCAGAGAAATGGCTCCCCAGGTGTTGGTGCCTGATTGCATGCCACTGTTGGTTTTCCAGTCTGACAGGAGGAAAGGAAAGGAGTAGAAGTGCTTTTCATTAAATGTAAAAGCTTATGTAACGTTTCCTGTTGGCATCTTGAACTTGGCCAATCTACAGCATGTCGCCCCCCAATACCCATGTGTGTGGACGATGCAGGGCGATGGTGTGCAAGTGATGCACAGCTGGCCCAGGCAGGGGGAGAACAGAGCGTGTTTGTGAACTGGAAATCTGTGGGTGCCATGTCAGTCATTCTGAGTCGTGGGATGTGGCTGGGTTTGGGGGAGGAGATCGGCTTGTGAAAAGGAGACGGAGGCCTTGTAGAATTATGTCTTGGGCCTGAAAGATGGTCAAGGTCATTCACTAGTTCATTGTCAGCCGATGGGGGTCGTTCTTGTCACTGCAGCTGCTTCTGCTCTTTGAAGCCTCTGCCATGTGATGGTCCTGCCTTCTGCTGGGTACTTCTATTTCAGGCAACCATAATGATGGTTGTCACATCTCTTCTCCGTTTCCTCAGGCTCCCCTAAGAGGAATTTTAACCCTCTTCCCAAGGCCACAAGAGTGTCCAGGATCCATGAACGTTCACAGCCAACTTTCATCTGGCCATGGCGGGGGCACAACGTGTAGGAGACAGGTCATGTGGAGAATCCTACCGATGTACCCGATCTCATTTTTCAAGTTCCCAGAATCCTATCCCTTCCCTGGGGTCAGACCTTGACTCTCCTACCCAAGTAGCACATAAACTTCCACCCCCTTCCCTTCTTGGAAGCCTCCTTAATTCCCCAGGTGGGCCTGACTCACAAACAGTTGGAAATTCCCTGCCCAGGGTCAGGACACCCAGGTCTGGGAACACAAAGCCCTGGCTGCCTTTCCTGGAAGGGAAAGGGAGAAGTTATCTTTCCATTGTTTTTGCCGATATAGGTCAGAGTAGCACAAAAGATAAGTTATAACTAATTTCTCAATATCTCACTTTGTTCATATGGATGGTCTCACGTGCCTGAACACCTAGAGACAGGTGAGCTGTGTTTCTCAGTCAGATGGAGCCATGGCCCTACCACTTGTTAGTCTGTTCATAAGTCTTTGTTGACTCCCCAGGATATAACTCGTGGATACTTTTTGGTGGGCCATTGATGGCTACTTCATTTCCTATACATTCCCTGCTGCTCCTGTATAGCACCTCCCATCTCATCCCAGCTCTCTCTCTCCTGTCCACTCCTAGTCATTCTCCTGCATCCTCAGGCACAGAGCCCCAGGCATCTGATCTGATTTTAGGGCAGCGTCCCACTGATGGAGCAGGACCTAACACTCGCAAAGCGATGACTGAGGGTTGGGAATCTAAAGTGTGCACCTCCTTTTGTTGTTGTTTGGTTGCTCAGTGGTGTCCAGCTCTTTGAGACCTCATGGACTGCAGTCCACCAGGCTCCTCTGTCCATGGGATTTCCCAGGCAAGAATACTGGAGTGGGTTGCCATTTCCTTCTCCAGGGGATCTTCCTGACCCAGGGATCAAACCTGCGTCTCCTGCATTGGCAGGCAGATTCTTTAATGCCGAGCCGCCAAGGAAACTCCTTACACTCAAACAATTCTAAAACTAGTTTTGAACTAGGAATCCTGGCACGCCTGACCCAGAGAAGTACTATCATTTGTGACAAGCCAGCTGTCCCCAAGCCCCAGTCAAAAACCCCAGGGATCAAATGGCCTGAACTCTGCTAAAGGGACAAGGTCCTTCTTTTCTGGGCTCTGAAATGATTAAGTGGCTCAACGGAAGCACTTTTCTTTGTTCACTGAAGGCAGGGCCTTGTTGGTTGGCTTTTTCTAGAGTGTCCTTTAAGGAAGTTCACAACCTGCCAGATGCTCTATGTCTGATTTTCCATCTTGTCTGGGTTATTATTGAAGCTGAAGCCAATCTTCCCTCTGATGTCCAAATGTAGGGAATTGATGAGTTCTTTACAGTGGAAGATTTGTTAACATCAGGGCCATTCCTTTGGCATCATTTTCCAGCCACTCCCAGCAGTCTTTGAGCCTGAACTCCACGTCTGGTGTCTGGGATGTACGTCAACAGTTTTAAGGCCTCTTCTGCTTGTCAGATCCTGCCCTCTTTGCCCACCTTTCCCAGGTCTGGAGGCTCTGTCCTCTCTGACCCCCAGAGAGTTTGCGGGCATGTCACCATGCCTGCTGCAGCAGCCTGTGTGCACGAACAGATATAGCATCCAACAATCTGATTTATGTTTTCCAGATTTATCACATCACTCGCATACCCAGGCAGGCTGATATTTTAGGAGCGTGAATCAGAGTGTCTGGCAGGGTTCCCTCTGCAGCCGAACTCCGGCTACAGGCATAATGAAGTTGGTGGGGAGGGGGAAGAACTCAACTTATTGGGGAGGAAATGTGTGTCAGTAACAAGTCTGCCTGGCAACAGCACCAGGAGAGATCCCAGGACCACAGTTAGCATTTCCACATTGGCGGAGCAACATCACACAGCACAATTTTCCTCCTTAGTGGGCTGACAATTCTCTTTAAAAAAAAAAAAAAAGAAAGAAAGTAGGTATTTTGGAGAATGCATTCTCCAAAAGATATTCCCTAACCTGCCACCAAACGGGAAGACTGTGATAAACTGAAATGTCACCCAGCTGGGGCTGTCCATGCAGATGTTATACATGAATAGTAAGAGATGAGCTTCTGTGACAGAATGAGAGGCAAGAAGATGAAGCTGAAAGAGGCAGAACTAATTGCCTCTGTGAGACTCGGTGTAGGACTCTGCTTGGGAGTAGGGCTCAAGACTAGGGACATAGGGAAATATTCCTTTATTTTTTCCTAATCTCTTAGGTATGTGCTGCTACATATAGTTTCCTATTTCTCAAGGAGTCTATTCAGAATAAGGGAAAAAATGGAACAAGGACTGATCTGGACATCTGAACATGTGCCACTATGTCAAGAGCAGTGGTTCCTTTTTTTTTTTTTTTTAACCTCTACATCCCAAAGCCTAGAGCAGCCATAAACACCAGATAGCAGCTTCCTACAGGTGTGTTGAACCAAAAACATAGATTCTGTACTTTGAGTGACCTTGAGTGTATCTCTTCCCCACTCCAGGCATCTAAAAAAAAAAAAGGAAAAAAAAAAAAAAGGAAGATGAACCGATGATCTCTTAGGGATCATCCCAGGTCCAACACTCTAGGCCCCCAAGGTCAAAATGAGTTTTACAGTTTTTTTTAAAAGCAGGGGCTTAAAAATATTCCTACAAATGTTTATATCTCAAATGCCTGATCTTCAGGTTCAGCTTTATTATCACGGTGTGTGCACAGAAGTCTTCAGGCTTGAATGTTCCCATGAATACATCATTCAGTGGTATCTGGGATACATTTACATTTTTAGCATCAGTGTAATTCTATTTGGTTTTATGCCATAGGAAGTTCAAGCCTGATTCAGTTAAGGGGTTTCATAAAACGAGTTTTTAAAAAGGAAGGACAATGCATTGCACATGTTATACCATTGTACTTTGCATTGTTATCCAATCAGGCATGTTGGGGGGTGGCTCGTGCTTTGGTCCAAGAATCTGTTAGCAATACATAAAGTTGAATATTTTACCATCTTATTTGGAAGCATGGAATTTAAGAGCTGGAATGAATCTTTGAGGTAGGCAGGCATCACCTACTAAAATAAGGGAAGAGAACTCTGGGTGCATTTTTGCATACCTCTCACCTCCTAATGTAGCTTTCATATTGTTGGCCTGAAAAACAACAGAAAAGCCCTGGTTATTAAACCTGGGAATGAGGTGAGGGTCAGGAGCATCAGCAAGAATTGCATCCAGGCTAAGTGTGCTTCCCTTTCATAGCAAGATTGCAATTCCTGTCTGTCAGAGAAGGGGCAGAGGTAACCGTGCAGATCTGCACAGAGGGAGAATTCTTTCCAGGGAGCAGCTGCAGCCACCTGGTTCCACAAAGCACACGCTGAAGAGAAGCAACCTTCCATGGAAATAGAGTTGAAGTCAATCCAGACTTAACGGCGGGCGAACGTTGAGTCAGTTCAGACAGACTGAGGAGTTATAGCAATTAGCTAAAACATCTGGTCTGAGTAAGCATATGTGGTAGCAGTAGAACCCAGAAGGTAAACTCAAACCAAAAAGGATGGGAAGCCAAAGTCCTGAGATCACCCAAGTGAGGTATGAGAGGAGAGGAGAAATCACAGGGACGTTTTCCTAAGTCCTGCTGAGGTTGTGTCGTTGCAGGGAGACCTCTAGTCTTAACCACTCAGAAGTGTAAGCTGTAATGGAGAAGGCAGGACTCACCATCAAACCTGAGGATGAGGGGAAGTTGAATTCTGGAAACTGAAAAGAGAAGCTAGAGGCAACCTGGGAGAATGAAGGAAAGGGAAGAGTCAAGGCAGCAGATTCAGAACAAAGACAGTGAGACTTAAATTTCTGGAGTTCTTTTATGTGATGCTTGATCCATGGCTAGTGTGACCATTTAAAGGAACTGCATCGAAGTTTGGACAAATAAAAGGATACACACAGGATTATGACAGAATTATTTCCTTTAGACAATGTCCTTAAATACTAGCAGTCAATACCAGAACCACAACTGTATGTATCTATCTTCATTTTATTTTGGCTACAGCAATGTTACCTAAAAACTGGGTCCATCTCTTGGTGGATGTCATGCCAAGAGACAAAACAGAGCCAAGATTTGGAGAAGAAAGAATTTATTATTCACAGCAAGTAAGAAGAACACCAGGGACGTTTTAAGCTAAGGTACATGCATGTTTGGGGCTTCCCGGGCACTCAGCAGTAAAGAATCTGCCTGCAATGCAGGAGCCGCAGGACATATGGGTTCCATCCCTGGATCAGGGAGATCCCCTGGAGGAGGACATGGCAGCCCACTCTTGTATTCTTGCCTGGAGAATCCCATGGACAGAGGAGCCTGATGGGCTATATAGTCCACAGGGTCACAGAGTCAGATACAACTGAAACGACTGAGCACACAAGTGCATACACTTGCATATTGATCAAGGGGCTTTAGCAGAGGAGAATTCAACATTGAACTTGGATAAAGGTTGACAGAGTCCAAGTGTTAGTTGACTGAAATCACAACTGTCAGAAAAGGTCATTGTCATCATTCCTTGCTGGGCTGCTGCTGCTAAGTCGCTTCAGTCATGTCCAATTCTGTGCGACCCCACAGATGGCAGCCAGCCCACCAGGATCCCCCGTCCCTGGGATTCTCTAGGCAAGAACACTGGAGTGGGTGGCCATTTCCTTCTCCAATGCATGAAAGTGAAAAGTGAAAGTGAAGTCACTCAATCATGTCTGACCTTTAGTGACCCCATGGACTGCAGCCTACCAGGCTCCTCCATCCATGGGAGTTTCCAGGCAAGAGTACTGGAATGGGGTGCCATTGCCTTCTCCCATACATTCCTTAGGTTCTGCCATAAGGGGTCTTAGGTCAGTAGTTACTTTGCTCCACCTAAGTAGGGTCCTGAGTTTATGCAGAACTCAAAGATGTGTATCAGATTGTGATACATATCCCTTGAGAAGAAGCTTGGACTCTGTTTTATTGCTGATTTACCTATTGCTTCTTGACTGCTTTTCATTTCTTTGTTTCCCAAAGATCATTAAGTACTGAGACCTGCTCAAGGGCAAGCATTGTGGCAAGGCTCAGATCACAAAATGGCTTCTGTTATGTCAAGAAAGTCATGCCTGATTCTCTTTCTCTGGGGACCACCCCACCCTATCTACTAATAGTAACAGAAAACCCAGCAGAAAGGAAGTTTAACCATAAGAAATGTTTGTTATCTGATAAAACAAGAAGCTAGGTGAGATATGGCAATTCCAGGGTTCTTCCAATCAGGGCCCCCTAGCTTTCTGCACAGAGAAGGCAATGGCACCCCACTCCAGTACTCTTGCCTGGAAAATCCCATGGATGGAGGAGCCTGGTAGGCTGCAGTCCATGGGGTTGCTAAGGGTCAGACATGACTGAGCGACTTCACTTTCACTTTTCACTTTCCTACATTGGAGAAGGAAATGGCCACCCACTCCAGTGTTCTTGCCTGGAGAATCCCAAGGACGGGGGAGCCTGGTGGGCTGCCGTCTATGGGGTAGCACAGAGTTGGACACGACTGAAGCGACTTAGCAGCAGCAGCAGCAGCAGCCTTCTGCAAGAACCCAATTCATTCCATCTATCCTCTCATCCTCCAAGTGGTGTCCTCTTAGGATGGCTCTTCTCATGGCTTCTGCAGTTTTAGGCATCCACGTAGATAATAATGTTCAAGACAGGAAAAAAAAAGAAAGTCCCTCATTTGTGTAATTTCTTAAGAGCAAGGAATCCCTACCCAGTAGTATCTCTCACAATTTTTCCTCACATCTTTTCAACCATAATTGCATTACATTCCTATGCAATTGCCAAAGCAGTCTTTTGGCAAGAGAAGCTAGATAAACAGGCTAGCTGAGACTGATGAAGATTTCATTCTTTGGGGCCTTCTCCTTACTTCTTTGAATGGGATTTTTTTTTTTTTTTTTACTTTCTCTTTCAGGTATTTCATTGTTAATGTATAGAATCACAACTGATTTTTGTATGTTGATTTTGTATCCTGTTCAGTTCAGTTCAGTTTCTCAGTCGTCTCTGACTCTTTGCGATTCCATGGATGGCAGCACACCAGTCTTCCCTGTCCATTACCAACTCCTGGAGCTTGCTTAAACTCATATCCATCAAGTAGGTGATGCCATCCAACCATCTCATCCTCTGTCATCTTCTTCTCTCCTGCCCTCAATCTTTCCCAGCATCAGGGTCTTTTCCAATGAGTCAGTTATTTCCATCAGGTGGCCAAAGTATTGGAGTTTCAGCTTCAGCATCAGTCTATCCAATGAATATTCACGGCTGATTTCCTTTAGGTTAGACTGATTTGATCTCCTTGCAGTCCAAGGGACTCTCAAAAGTCTTCTCCAACACCACAGTTCAAAAGCATCAATTCTTTGGTCCTCAGCTTTCTTTATGGTCCAACTCTCACATCTATACATAACTACTGGAAAAATCATAGCTTTGACTAGATACATCTTTGTTGGCAAAGTAATGTCTCTGCTGTTTAATACGCTGTCTGGGTTGGTCATAATTTTTCTCTCAAGGAGCAAGCATCTTTTATTTTCATGGCTGCAGTCAACATCCACAGTGATTTTGGAGCCCAAGAAAATAAAGTCTGTCAGTTTCCATTGTTTCCCCATCTATTTGACATAAATTATGGGATTGGATGCTATGATCTTTGTTTTTTGAATGTTGAGCTTTAAGCCAGGTTTTTTACTCTCCTCTTTCACTTTCATCAAGAGGCTCTTTAGTTCCTCTTCCCTTTATGACATAAGGGTGGTGACATCTGCAAATCTGAGGTTATTGTTATTTTTCCTGACAATCTTGATCCAAGCTTGTGCTTCATCCAGCCTGGCATTTTGGGCTATGCACTCTGCATATAAGTTAAATAAACAGGGTGACAATACACAGCCTCGATGTACTTCTTTCCCAATTTGGAACCAGTCCATTGTTCCATGTCCAGTTCTAACTGTTGCTCTTTGACCTTCATACAGATTTCTCTGGAGGCAGTTCAGTTGGTCTGGTATTCCCATCTCTTGAAGAATTTTCCACAGTTAGTTGTGATCCACACAGTCTAAGGCTTTTGGCGTAGTCAGTAAAGCGGAAGTAGATGTTTTTCTGGAACTCTCTTGCCTTTTCTATGATGCAATGGATGTTGGAAATTTGATCTCTGGTTGCTCTGCCTTTTCTAAAGCAAGCTTGAACATCTGGAAGTTCTTGGTTCATGTACTGTTGAAGTCTGGCTTGGAGAATTTTGAGCATTACTTTGCTAGCATGTGAAATGAGTGCAATTGTGCGGTAGTTTGAGCATTCTTTGGCATTGCCTTTCTTTGGGATTGGAATGAAAACTGACCTTTTCCAGTCCTGTAGCCACTGCTGAGTTTTCCAAATTTGCTGGCTGGCATATTGAGTGCAGCACTTTCATAGCATCATTTTTAAGGATTTGAAATAACTCAACTGGGATTCCATCACCTCCACTAGCTTTGTTCATAGTGATGCTTCCTAAGGCCCACTTGACTTCACACTCCAGGATGTCTGGCTCTAGGTGAGGGATCACACCATCATGGCTATCTGGGTCATGAAGATCTTTTTTGTACAGTTCTTCTGTGTATTCTTTCACCTCTTCTTAATATCTTCTGCTTCTGTTAGGTCTATACCGTTTCTGTCCTTTATTGTGCCCATCTTTGCATGAAATGTTCCCTTGTTCTAACTCTATCCTGTTGCTTTGCTGAATTTATTTATTCTAAGAGATTTTTGGTGGAATCTTTAAGGGTTTTCTGTACATAAGATCGTGTTATCTGCAGATAGAGATAATTTTCTGCTATCCTTTCCAGTTTGGATGCCTTTTATTTCTTTTTCTTGTCTGGTTGCTTTGGCTGGGACTTTCAGTACTATGCTGAGAAAAGCAACAATGAGAGTGGTCACTCTTATCTTATTCCTGATTTTAGAGGAAAAGCTTCCGCAATTTTTTTCGGTTTGTTTTTCACAGTTGAGTATGATGTTGGCTACGGATTTTTATGTATGTCCTTTATGTTGAAGGATGTTACTTCTGTACCTAATTTGTTGAGAGCCTGTATCATGAAAGAGTGTTGATTTTGTGAAATGCTTTTACTGCATCAAGAGGATCTTATGATTTTTATTCTGTTAACGTAATATATAACATTTACTTTTTGGTTTGTATATATTGAACTGTTCTCACGTCTCATGGATAAATCCTACTTGGTCATGGTACAGAGTCCTTTAACTGTGCTGTTGAATTCAGTTTGATTGAATTTTGTTGAGAATTTCTGCACCTATATTCATCAAGAATATTGGCCTATAGTTTTCTTTTCTTATAGTGTCCTTATCAGTTTTTGGTATCAAGGTAATGCTGGCCTCATAAAATGAATTTAGGAGTGTTCCTTCCTCATCATTTTTTTTTTGAGGAATTTGAGAAAGATGAGAAATGCTGGACTGGAAGAAACACAAGCTGGAATCAAGATTGCCGGGAGAAATATCAATAACCTCAGATATGCAGATGACACCACCCTTATGGCAGAAAGTGAAGAGGAACTCAAAAGCCTCTTGATGAAAGTGAAAGAGAAGAGTGAAAAAGTTGGCTTAAAGCTCAACATTCAGAAAACAAAAATCATGGCATCCCGGTCCCATCACTTCATGGGAAATAGATGGGGAAACAGTGGAAACAGTGTCAGACTTTCTTTTTCTGGGCTCCAAGATCACTGCAGATGGTGACTGCAGCCATGAAATTAAAAGACGCTTGCTCCTTGGAAGGAAAGTTATGACCAACCTAGACAGCATATTCAAAAGCAGAGACATTACTTTGCCAACAAAGGTTCATCTAGTCAAGGCTATGGTCTTTCCTGTGGTCATGTATGGATGTGAGAGCTGGACTGTGAAGAAGGCTGAGCACCGAAGAATTGATGCTTTTGAACTGTGGTGTTGGATAATACTCTTGAGAGTCCCTTGGACTGCAAGGAGATCCAACCAGTCCATTCTCAAGGAGACCAGCCCTGGGATTTCTTTGGAAGGAATGATGCTAAAGCTGAAACTCCAGAACTTTGGCCACCTCATATGAAGAGTTGACTCATTGGAGAAGACTCTGATGCTGGGAGGGATAGGGGGCAAGAGGAAAAGGGGACAACAGAGGATGAGATGTCTGGATGGCATCACTGACTCGATGGACATGAGTCTGAGTGAACTCTGAGAGTTGGTGATGGACAGGGAGGCCTGGCGTGCTGCAGTTCATGGGGTCGCAAAGAGTTGGACACGACTGAGCGACTGATCTGATTTGATCTGACATTAATTTTTCTGTAAATGTTTGGCAGAATTTACAAATGATCATCTAGTAAAAGGCTTTTCTTTGTTGGGAGGTTTTGATCAGTAATTCAGTATCCTTAGTTATTACTAATCTGTTCAGATTGTCTGTTTCTTTGTGATTCAGTCTTGGTAGGTTCTGTGTTTTTAGAAATTTATCAATTTCTTCTAGTTATCTAGTTTGTTGATATATAATTGTCATAGTTACCTCTATGATTTTTTATATTTTTGTGGTATCATTTGCAATGCTTCCTTTTTCATTTATAGTTTTGTCTGAGACAACCTACTCTTACTCTAGCTAAAGGTTTGTTAACTTTAAAAAAATTAACTTTTAGTTTCATGATCTTTTTCTATTGTCTTTATACTCTCTGTTTTATTTGTGTCTGCTCTGCTGCTGCTGCTGCTGCTAAGTCGCTTCAGTCGTGTCCGACTCTGTGCGACCCCATAGACGGAAGCTCACCAGGCTCCCCCGTCCCTGGGATTCTCCAGGCAAGAACACTGGAGTGGGTTGCCATTTCCTTCTCCAATGCATGAAAGTGAAAAGTGAAAGTGAAGTCGCTCAGTCGTGTCCGACTCTCAGCGACCCCATGGACTGGAGCCTACCAGGCTCCTCCGTCCATGAGACTTTCCAGGCAAAAGTACTGGGGTGGGGTGCCATTGCCTTCCCCGTGTGTCTGCTCTAGTAGTTATTATTTCCTTCCTTACGCTACTTTCGGACTTAGTTTGGTCTCCTTTTTTTTATTCCTTGAGATGTAAAACTAGGTTGTTTATTAGAGATCTTTCTTTTTTAGTGTAGGCCTTTATTGCTGTATACTTCCCTCTTAGAACTTCTTTTGATGCAGCCCATAAGTTTTCATAAGTTGTGTTTTCATTTTAGTTCATCTCAGGATACTTTCTGATTTCCCTTTAGACTTCTTTATTAACCCATTTGTTGTTTAGAAATGTAGTATTTGTGAATTTTTCAGTATTATTCCTGTCATTGATTACTAGTTTCATACCACAGTGATTGGAAAAGATACTAGATATGGTTTCAGTCTTCTTGAGTTTGTTAAGGCTTGCTTGGTGGCCCACAGACAATCTCGCCTGCAGAATGTCCCATGGGCACTTAAGAAGGGTGTATATTCTGCTGCTATTGGATGGAATGTTTTGTATGCGTCTGTTCCATTTGTTGTATACTGTTATTCAGGTCAAAGAAAACTGATTTTGCCATGAAATTGGAAGACATGCGCCACATAATGATAAAGATATATAGCCATTTTGGTGGAGAATCAGATAGACTCAGTTTTATTCTTGACTCCATTTTCTAGGTGAGAGTCCTTGGGCAGTTAACTAGTTTCTCTAGACCCATCTCTATCACCACTATTCCTTTGGCATATAAGTTATTTCATGGGAGCAATATTGTGAGGGATATACGGAAATAAATGAGGCATTATTTAAGTCCCCAGGAAAGAATTCTGGCCTCAAGGATGTGGACAAGGAGGCGGGGAAACAAATGTCCCTATTTTCTTCTCCTCTCATCCTCTGATCTGTTACTCTTCCCCCAACATGGCCAGACCCAACAAGAAGTCAAAGGGACAGGAGTGAAGAATGGATGGGGGAAGGGCAAAGGAGACTAGCCAGCACAGTTGTATGTATCTGGCCAGTTCAGTTCAGTTCAGTCGCTCAGTCGTGTCTGACTCTTTGCGACCCCATGAATCGCAGCACGCCAGGCCTCTCTGTCCATCACCAACTCCCAGAGTTCACCCAAACTCATGTGCATTGACTCAGTGATGCCATCCAGGCATCTCATCCTCTGCCGTCTCCTTCTCCTCCTGCCCCCAATCCCTCTCAGCATCAGAGTCTTCTCCAATGAGTCAACTCTTTGCATCAGGTGGCCAAAGTACTGGAGTTTCAGCCTCAGCATCAGTCCTTCCAATGAACACCCAGGACTGATCTCCTTTAGGATGGACTGGTTGGATCTCCTTGCAGTCCAAGGGACTCTCAAGAGTCTTCTCCAACACCACAGTTCAAAAGCATCAATTCTTCAGCTCTCAGCTTTCTTCACAGTCCAACTCTCACATCCATACATGACCACTGGAAAAACCATAGCCTTGATTAGACGAAACTTTGTTGGCAAAGTAACGTCTCTGCTTTTGAATATGCTATCTAGGTTGGTCATAACTTTCCTTCCAAGGAGTAAGCGTCTTTTAATTTCATGGCTGCAGTCACCATCTGCAGTGATTTTGAAGCCCCCCAAAATAAAGTCTGACACTGTTTCCAAATCTATTTCCCGTGAAGTGATAGTACCAGATGCCATGATCTTAGTATTCTGAATGTTGAGCTTTAAGCCAACTTTTTCACTCTTCTCTTTCATTTTCATCAAGAGGCTTTTAGTTCCTCTTCACTTTCTGCCATAAGAGTGGTGTCATCTGCATATCTGAGGTTATTGATATTTCTCCCGGCAATCTTGATTCCAGCTTGTGTTTCTTCCAGTCCAGCGTTTCTCATGATGTACTCTGCATAAAAGTTAAATAAACAGGGTGACAATACACAGCCTTGACGAACTCCTTTTCCTGTTTGGAACCAGTCTGTTGTTCCATGCCCAGTTCTAACTGTTGCTTCCTGACCTACATACAGATTTCTCAAGAGGCAGGTCAGGTGATCTGGTATTTCTATCTCTTTCAGAATTTTCCACAGTTTATTGTGATCCACACAGTCAAAGGCTTTGGCATAGTCAATAAAGCAGAAAGAGATGTTTTTCTGGAACTCTCTTGCTTTTTGATGATCCAGCAGATGTTGGCAATTTGATCTCTGGTTCCTCTGCCTTTTCTAAAACCAGCTTGAACATCTGGAAGTTCACAGTTCATGTATTGCTGAAGCCTGGCTTGGAGAATTTTGAGCATTATTTTACTAGCGTGTGAGATGAGTGCAATTGTGCGGTAGTTTAAGCATTCTTTGGCATTGCCTTTCTTTGGGATTGGAATGAAAACTGACCTTTTCCAGTCCTGTGGCCACTGCTGAGTTTTCCAAATTTGCTGACATATTGAGTGCAGCACTTTCACAGCATCATCTTTCATTTGAAATAGCTCAATTGGGATTCCATCACCTCCACTAGCTTTGTTTGTAGTGATGCTTTCTAAGGCCCACTTGACTTTACATTCCAGGATGTCTGGCTCTAGGTCAGTGATCACACCACTGTGATTATCTTGGTCATGAAGATACACGTTGTACAGTTCTTCTGTGTATTCTTTCTACCTCTTCTTAATATCTTCTGCTTCTGCTAGGTCCATACCATTTCTGTCCTTTACCGAGCCCATCTTTGCATGAAATGTTCCCTTGGTATCTCTAATTTTCTTGAAGAGATCTCTAGTCTTTCCCATTCTGTTGTTTTCCTCTATTTCTTTGCACTGATCACTGAGGAAGGCTTTCTTATCTCTCCTTGCTATTCTTTAGATCTCTGCATTCAAATGGGAATATCTTTCCTTTTCTCCTTTGCTTTTGGCTTCTCTTCTTTTCACGGCTATTTGTAAGGCCTCCCCAGACAGCCATTTTGTTTTTTTGCACTTCTTTTCCATGGGGATGGTCTTGATCCCTGTCTCCTGTACAATGTCATGAACCTCCATCCATAGTTCATCAGGCACTCTATCTATCAAATCTAGTCCCTTAAATCTATTTCTCACTTCCACTGTCTGAAGACCTACATGACCTTTTAGAACTAACACCCCCAAAAGATGTCCTTTTAATTATAGGGGACTGGAATGCAAAAGTAGGAAGTCAAGAAATACCTGGAGTAACAAGCAAATTTAGCCTTGGAATATAGAATGTAGCAGGGCAAAGGCTAATAGAGCTTTGCCAAGAGAACGCACTGGTCATAGCAAACACCCTCTTCCAACAACACAAGAGAAGACTCTGCACATGGACATCACCAGATGGTCAACATCGAAATCAGATTGGTTACCTTCTTTGCTGCCAAAGATGGAGAAGCTCTATACAGTCAGCAAAAACAAGACCAGTTGCTGACTGTGGCTCAGATCATGAACTCCTTATTGCCAAATTCAGACTTAAATTGAAGAAAATAGGGAAAAACCACTAGACCATTCAGGTATGACCTAAATCAAATCCCTTATGATTATACAATGGAAGTGAGAAATAGATCTAAGGGGCTAGATCTGATAGACAGAGTACCTGATACATACTACTAAATGTATGCCTATAAATGAATGTGCTTAGTCATTTAGTCCTGTCTGACTCTTTGCGATCCCATGGACTGTAGCCTGCCAGGCTCCTTTGTCCATGGGGATTCTCCAGGCAAGAATACCGGAGTAGGTTGCCATGCCCTCCACCAGGGGATCTTTCCAACCCAGGGATCGAACTGGAATCTACTACATTGCAGGTGGATTCTTTACCAGCTGAGATACTATTTTTATTTTAATAATCTTGAAGTCAAGTTTTGGAAAAAAAGTCAAAATTCCCATGTATAAGAAACAAGCTTGGTGCCCTAGACTGTGTTAGGAAGGCAGCTATGCTCAGCCCTATATCACCAACACCATACCAGACAGTGTTAGGAACCATGGCTCCCAACTTTCTGACTCTCACTGCTCTCATCACAGATCAAGGCACACTAAAGGAAAACTAGTGTCTACTGAGTTTCAGCTTTTTGAGAAGAGTCATGAGAAGTGTGTTTCAAACAGTTTCGGCCCATGTAAATGCACTGTGGTTCCCCTTCTCAGACTGGCTCTCTGTGCTAAATGAGTTTCTCCCCTCTAACTAAGCTGACCTGGCAGTGGAACCGGACACTCAATAAACCCATCTGACAGAAGCTGTAGGAAAACAACAAAGAAGGCCATCTGTCTTTGGCTGTGATGACAGCGTCAATAGTGCATGCATCTTGAATAGTTTTTCCTGAAGTGATGGCGATTCTAGCCGTCCATTCGGTACAGCTACTCCCTCTCCTCTGTTCTCATCAGTGAGAACAGAGTCACTATTCTGTAATAGTGATGACAGGTCACTATTCTGTTTGAAACGCAAGAGCCAGACTTCTGTAGCCCAGTGCTGTTTTCTCCTAGCTCAAAGATGAGTCAGTGTCGGTGAATTACAAGGGGGATCTGACGAGTATGGAGATTTAAAGGTCCACCCTTCTCACGTCTCCTGTTCCCACACGCTTCAGCTTTCTTCCTTTCTCCACACTACCTCAGATTTTTGCCCTCTTCATCCTCCTTACTCTGTGCCCCCTGTCTGTGAATTTGGGTAGGATGAATTCACACAGCCAACCAGGCTTCCCTGCCTTAGAGGGGTGGGGCACATTTCCCAGCCACAGAAGAAAACCAGCTTAGTTTTCACAGTACATCAGTTTTCCTCACTCTAAGTCACCTTGAGATAGTAACCAATATGGCCCCCAATTTTGATTATTTACGACCTTGGATGCCATTCTTGGCTGTTTATCCACAAATTACACTCTCTGGTGGATTGACTCATCCCATAGGGATGCCACGTACTCACCAACTTTGTTCCAAGGGAACTAACATGTGAATCCCTCCCTTGCTCACCCCTTACTCAACTGCTGAATGAGCCAAAGATAAAGGTTTTTGTTTTGTTTTGGCCTTGAGCAGCATGTGGAATCTTCGTTTCCCCTAAGCATGTATTGGAAGCACTGGGCTTTAACCACTAGACTGGCAGGGAAGTCCCAAGAGAAAGGATTTTTAATTGGGTCCCATTTTGATAAGATTTCCCTGGTGGCTCAGAGGATAAAGCGTCTGCCTACAATGCGGGAGACCCAGGTTGGATCCCTGGATCAGGAAAATCCCCTGGAGAATGAAATGGCAACCCACTCCAGTACTCTTGCCTGGAAAATCCCATGGACTGAGAAGCCTGGTAGGCTACAGTCCATGGGGTCACAAAGAGTCGGACACGACTGAGCGACTTCACTTGATAAGATTTTACATGTTGCCTTTAAAATAAACACATAAAAACCTTCCTCTTCTTCTATTCTCCCAATTTGTAGCAAAATAAGTAAAAGAAAAGCAGACTGCAGGGAGGGAGACAAGGGGAGAAGACTCTCAGCAGCTACACATTAACTTGGAAATTTATAGATAATTTCAAAGAGGGGGAAAATTTAGAACAAATTATGTTTCCTGTAAAAGCAGCCATCGCCTGTATTTCATGGATATGTGGAAGAACTTTTTGTCATCTGTGCCTGGATTTATTTGCTTCAATTGTCTTGGTGGATGTCAATTTCAACTTTTCCTCTTCCCTTGAAAGAGAGGACATTGTTTATTAAAAAGGAGATCCGATTCCTTTCTAAAGTATGAGGTGCCTGTCATGTCACTAAAGAAAAGTGTCTGTAAGCAGCCTACTCTGCAGGGGTGGACATAGGGTCCTTGCTCAGATAAGATGATTAGGTCTCAGCATCACATCTGAATGGGTACAAGCTTGAGTGTCATACCCTCAGACCAGTGTTTCTCTATCCAGTTTGCACATTCAAATCACCTCTGTGTTTGTGTGTGTGTCTGTGTGTGTACATACACATACACACAGATTTCCTGGGCCTCACCCTGGAGACTGATTCAATTGGCCTCACGGCCAGGCATTGGCAGGTTTGAAAAGCTCCCTGGTGAATCTCCTGTGCACGCAGGTTAAGGAATTTTCTCCCATGCCTCTACCTGGATTTGTTGCCCTGTGAATTCGATAACTTTCTTCTAAAATTCTAAAGGAGATTCTTGAAGTTGGTTACTTGTTTGCAGGTGATAACAACAACAAAAGAGAAAGGAAGTATAACACCTAAAGACGATAGGAAGGACTCTCCTGGTGGTTCAGTAGTTAAGAATCCACCTGCCAATGCAGGGGACACAGGTTTGATTCTTGGTCTGGGAAGATCCCACATGCTGCGGGGCAACCAAGCCCATGCACCGCAGCTACTGAAGCCTGCTCACTCTAGAGCCCATGATCTGAACAAGAGACGCCACCACAATAAGAAGCCCATGCACTGCAACTAGAGAGTAGCCTCTGCTCGGAGCAAGTAGAGGAAGTCTGTACCCAGCAATGAAGACCCAGAGCAGCCAAAAATAAATTCAGTTCAGTTCAGTTCAGTCGCTTAGTCGTGTCCAACTCTGCGACCCCATGAGCACGCCAGGCCTCCCTGTCCATCACCAACTCCCAGAGTTCACACAAACTCATGTCCCTTGAGTCGGTCATCCCATCCAGCCATCTCATCCTGTCGTCCCCTTCTCCTCTTGCCCCCAATCCCTCCCAGCATCAGAGTCTTTTCAAATGAGTCAGCTCTTTGCATCAGGTAGCCAAAGTACTGGAGTTTCAGCCTCAGCATCAGTCCTTCCAATGAACACCCAGGACTAATCTCCTTTAGGATGGACTGGTTGGATCTCCTTGCAGTCCAGGGGATTCTCAAGAGTCTTATCCAACACCACAGTTCAAAAGCATCAATTCTTTGGCGCTCAGCCTTCTTCACAGTCCAACTCTCACATCCATACATGACCACAGGAAAAACCATAGCCTTGACAAGACGAACCTTTGTTGGCAAAGTAATGTGCTTTTGAATATGCCATCTAGGTTGGGCATAACTTTCCTTCCAAGGAGTAAGCGTCTTTTAATTTCATGGCTGCAGTCACCATCTGCAGTGATTTTGGAGCCCCCAAAAATAAAGTCTGACACTGTTTCTACTGTTTCTCCATCTATTTCCCATGAAGTGAAGGGACCAGATGCCATGATCTTCGTTTTCTGAATGTTGAGCTTTAAGTCAACTTTTTCACTCTCCTCTTTCACTTTCATCAAGAGGCTTTTTAATTCCTCTTCACTTTCTGCCATAAGGGTGGTGTCATCTGTATATCTGAGGTTATTGATATTTCTCCCAGCAATCTTGATTCCAGCTTGTGTTTCTTCCAGTCCAGCATTTCTCATGATGTACTCTGCATATAAGTTAAATAAGCAGGGTGACAATATACAGCCTTGACGTATTCCATTCCCTATTTGGAACCAGTCTGTTGTTCCATGTCCGGTTCTAACTATTGCTTCCTGACCTGCATATAGGTTTCTCAAGAGGCAGATCAGGTGGTCTGGCATTCCCATCTGTTGCAGAATTTTCCACAGTTTATTGTGATCCACACAGTCAAAGGCTTTGGCATAGTCAATAAAGTAAAAAGAGATGTTTTTCTGGAACTCTTTTGCTTTTTGATGATCCAACGGATGTTGACAATTTTATCTCTGGTTCCTCTGCCTTTTCTAAAACCAGCTTGAACATCTGGAAGTTCACAGTTCATGTATTGCTGAAGCCTGGCTTGGAGAATTTTGAGCATTATTTTACTAGCGTGTGAGATGAGTGCAATTGTGCAGTAGTTTGAGCATTCTTTGGCATTGCCTTTCTTTGGGATTGGAATGAAAACTGACCTTTTCCAGTCCTGTGGCCACTGCTGAGTTTTCCAAATTTGCTGGCATATTGAGTGCAGCACTTTCACAGCATCATCTCTCATTTGAAATAGCTCAACTGGGATTCCATCACATCCACTAGCTTTGTTCATAGTGATGCTTTCTAAGGCCCACTTGACTTCACATTCCAAGATGTCTGGCTCTAGGTGAGTAATCACACCATCGTGATTATCTTGGTTGTGAAGATCTTTTTTGTACAGTTCTTCTGTGTATTCTTGCCACCTCCTAAATAAAGGTGATAAAGAAGAAAGTTCTGGAAAGTTAAAATATTAGAATTTGAACACTAGGTAAACTGTGATGCTTCTGTCTTTCCTTCCCTGCCCATCCCTACATGCATGTACATACCACACACATATGAGCGAACACACACAGAGTGACCTACTGTAGCTCTGTACACAAAACCCTCGCTTTGGCCAACCTGGCACAAAGCACTGAAGCAGCTGATGTCTGTCTGTCAAAATCCTCTTCCTTCTCTTTCTGGGCTGCTGGTGGCCTCTACTTACTGACAAGTTCTATTCCATCCTAAGTTTGGAATTCCAACGCATGTTCTCAGAGAAATGTTGGCATTGCAATGATGAAGTTCCTTAGTCAGCTTAGTACAACTTATTAAGCCATAATACATCTGAACCAAAATGCACAAAAAAATTCTAGGGCAATCAGTGTGGATTTAGAGCACTGACAATATGGGTCAACCCTGCTCGTTCCTGCGATACCGAGGTGTTCCCTGAAAGAGTAGTGACAGAGGCAGGAATAATGACATGAAATGGTCATCATACAGGGAAAGGGGTAGATCAAGAGCAGAGCCTTGAGACCTAAGGGGCAGATTTCAACAGAACCCCAGGCAAAATTCCAGAAAGTTATTTTGCAGTTATCAATAAGCCAATTCTCAATTTTATAAGGAAAGGCAAAAGACTCAGAATAGCCAACACAATACTAGAGAAGAACAAAGTCAGAGGACTGACACAACCCAACTTCCAGACTTACTACAAAGCTACAGTAATCGAGGCAGAGTGGTATCGGTAAAACAATTGTCCAATAGTTCAATGAGACAAATCGAGAGCACAGAAGTAGAACCATATAAATATAGCCAACTGATCTCTGACGAACAACCAAAGGCAAGTCAATGGAGAAAAGAATAATCTTTTTGATAAATGATGCTAGGGAAGTTTTCTCACAATCCACTGGTTAACACTTCACCTTTCAATGCAGGGGGTTTGGGTTCAATTCCTGGTCAGGGAGCTAAGATCCCACATGCCTGGTAGCCAAAAAATCAGAACATAAAACAGGCAATATTGTAATAAATTCAATAAAGATTTAAAAAATGGTCCACATCAGAAAAAATCTTTAAAAAAAATTAAATGATGCTGGAACAACCGCACATCCATGCACAGACACACACACAAATTAACACAGATCTGGACCTGAGAACTTTCACAAAATGAAGTCAAAGAGGATCGTGTTGCTGCTTTCAGTCACCCAGCTGTGTCCTACTCTTCACGACCCCATGGACTGTAGCACACCAGGCCTCCCTGTCTCTCACCGTCTCAGGGAGTTTGCCCAAGTTCATGTTCATTGCATTGGTGATGCCGTCCAGCCATCTTATCCTCTGATGCCCTCTTCTCCTTCTTCCCTCAATCTTTCCCAGCATCAGGGATTTCTCCAATGAGTCATCTGTTTGCATCAGATGACCAAACTACTGGAGCTTCAGCATCAGTCCTTCCAGTGAATATTCAGGATTGATCTCCCTTAAGATTGACTGGTTTGATCTCCTTGCTGTCCAAGGAACTTTCAGAGTCTTCTCCAGCATCCAGTTTGAAGGCATCAATTATTTGGTGTTCTGCCTTCTTTACGGTCTGGCTCTCACAATTGTACATGACCACTGGGAAAACCTTGGCCATACAGAAGTTTGTTGGCAGAGTAACGTCTCTGCAACACACTGACTAGGTTTTCATCACTTTCCTGCCAAGAAGCAATCGTCCTCTGATTTCATGGCTGCAGTCAGCGTCCGCAGTGATTTTGGAGCCCAAGAAGAGGAAATCTGTCACTACTTCCACCTTTTCCCCTTCTATTTGCCATGCAGCAATGGGGCCAGATGCCATGATATTAGATTTTTTTTTTTTAATATTTAGTCTTAAGCTGGCTCTTTCACTCTCCTGCGTCACCCTCATCAAGAGGTTCTTTAGTTCCTTTCCGCTTTCTGCCGTTAGAGTGGTATCATCCACATATCTGAGATTGTTGATGTTTCTCCTGTCTGTCTTGATTCTAGCTTGTAACTCATCCATCCCGGCATTTCTCATGATGTGCTCAGCATGCACGTTAAACAAACAGGGTGACCACAGACAGCCTCCTTTCTCAATCTTGAACCTATCAGTTATTTCATACAGGGATTTAACTGTTGCTTCTTGACCTGCATACAGGTTTCTCTTACCTGTCTAGGAGACAGGTAAGATGGTCTGGTATTCCCATCTCTCTAAGAGCTTTCCACAGTTTGTCATGATCCACACTGTCGAAAGCTTTAGTGTAATCGATGAAACAGATAGATGTTTTTCTGAAATTCCCTTGCTTTCTCTATAATCCAGCGAATGTTGGCAATTTGATCTCTAGTTTCTCTTCCTTTTCTAAACCCAGCTTGTGTGTCTGGAATTTCTTGGTTCGCATAATGCTGATGTCTAGCATGCAGGATTTAAAACATGACCTTACTAGCATGGGAGATGAATGCAACTGTCTGATGGTTAACTCATTCTTTGGTAATACCCTTCTTGGAAATTGGGATGAGAATTGACCTTTTCCAGTCCTGTGGCCACTGCTGGGTCTTCCAGATTTGCTGGCATAATGAATGCAAAACCTTGTTGGCATCATCCTTTAGGGATTTGAATAGTTCTGCTGGAATTTCATCACATCCACTAGCTTTATTAGCAGCAGTGCTTCTTAAGGTCCACTGACTTCATACTCCAGAAAGTCTGGCTCTGGGTGATTAACCACATCATCGTAGTAATTGGTTCATTAAGATCTTTTTAATACAGTCCTTCTGTGCATTCTTTCTGTCTCCTCTTGATCTATTCAGCATCTACTAGGTCTCTACCATTTTTATCTTTCATTGTGCCCATCTTTGGGCGGAAAGCTCCTTGATGTTTCCAGTTTTCCTGAAGAGATCTCTAGTCTTGCCCCTTTTGTTGTTTTCTTCTCTTATTAAACACTGTTCATTGAAGAAGGCCTCTTTGTCTCCCCTAGCTTTCTTTGGAACTCTGCATTTAATTGCCATGTTCTATGAACACAGCTAGTGGAGGTGATGGAATCCCAGTTGAGCTATTTCAAATCCTGAAAGATGATGCTGTGAAAGTGCTGCACTCAATATCCCAGCTAATTTGGAAAACTCAGCAGTGGCCACAGGACTGGAAAAGGTCAGTTTTCATTCCAATCCCAAAGAAAGACAATGCCAAAGAATGCTCAAACTACCGCATAATTGCACTCATCTCACACGCTAGTAAAGTAATGCTCAAAATTCTCCAAGCCAGGCTTCAGCAATATGTGAACCATGAACTTCCTGATGTGCAAGCTGGTTTTAGAAAAGGCAGAGGAACCAGAGATCAAATTACCAACATCCGCTGGATCATGGAAAAAGCAAGAGAGTTCCAGAAAAACATCTTTTTCTGCTTTATTGACTATGCCAAAGCCTTTGACTGTGTGGATCATAATAAACTGTGGAAAATTCTGAAAGAGATGGGAATACCAGACCACCTGATCTGCCTCTTGAGAAATTTGTATGCAGATCAGGAAGCAATAGTTAGAACTGGACATGGACCAACAGACTGGTTCCAAATAGGAAAAGGAGTACGTCAAGGCTGCATATTGTCACCCTGCTTATTTAACTTATATGCAGAGTACATCATGAGAAATGCTGGACTGGAAGAAACACAAGCTGGAATCAAGATTGCCGGGAGAAATATCAATAACCTCAGATATACAGATGACACCACCCTTATGGCAGAAAGTGAAGAGGAATTAAAAAGCCTCTTGATGAAAGTGAAAGTGGAGAGTGAAAAAGTTGGCTTAAAGCTCAACACTTGGAAAACGAAGATCATGGCATCTGGTCCCATCACTTCGTGGGAAATAGATGGGGAAACAGTGGAAACACTGTCAGACTTTATTTTTGGGGGCTCCAAAATCACTGCAGATGGTGACTGCAGCCATGAAATTAAAAGATGCTTACTCCTTGGAAGGAAAGTTATGACCAACCTAGATAGCATATTCAAAAGCAGAGACATCACTTTGCCAACAAAGGTTCGCCTAGTCAAGGCTATGGTCTTTCCTGTGGTCATGTATGGATGTGAGAGCTGGACTGTGAAGAAGGCTGAGTGCCAAAGAATTGATGCTTTTGAACTGTGGTGTTGGAGAAGACTCTTGAGAGTCCCTTGGACTGCAAGGAGATCCAACCAGTCCATTCCAAAGGAGATCAGCCCTGGGTGTTCTTTGGAAGGAATGATGCTAAAGCTGAAACTCCAGTACTTTGGCCACCTCATGCAAAGAAGAGTTGACTCATTGGAAAAGACCCTGATGCTGGGAGGGATTGGGGGCAGGAGGAGAAGGGAACGACAGAGGATGAGATGGCTGGATGGTATCACTGACTCAATGGACGTGAGTCTGGGTGAACTCTGGAAGTTGGTGATGGACAGGGAGGCCTGGTGTGCTGTGATTCATGGGGTTGCAAAGACTTGGACACGACTGAGCAACTGAACTGAACTGTAGTTTCCCTCTCTCCCTTGCTTTTCACTTCTCTTCATTCATCCACTGTTTGTAAGGCCTCCTCAGATAACCACTTTGCCTTCTTGCTCTTCTTTTATGGGGGATGGTTTTGTGTGCTGCCTCCTCTACAGTATTATGGACCTCTGTCCATAGTTCTTCAGGCTCACTCTTAACTAGATCTAGTCCCTTAAATCTATTCATTACCTCTACCATGAATTTACAGAAGTCATACCTGGCTGGCCTAGTCTTTTTCTCGGCTTTCTTTAGTTTAAGCCTGAATTTTGCTTTGAGAAGCTGATGATCCGAGTTACAGTCAGCTCCAGATCTTGTTTTTGCTGACTGTATACAGCTTCGCCAACTTAGGCTACAGAGAATGTAATCAGTTTGATTTTGGTATTGACCATTTGGTGATGTCCATGTGTAAAGTCATGTCTTGTGTTGTTGAAAAGGATATTTGCTATGACTACTGCATTCTCTTGGCAGAATTCAGTTAGTCTTTGCCCTGCTTCATTTGGATCATAGTCCAAAATGGATCACAGTCTGAAGTTTAAAATATAATAGGAAATTCAGCTGAACTTGATGACTTTTTTGATAACACACCAAAAAGATAAAATAAAATCCCTGAAAAAAAAAAAACTGATAAGCTGGGTTTCATTAAAATTAAGAAGTTTTGCTCTGTGAAAGATACTGTTAGGAGAATGAAAAGACAATCCACAGACTTGGAGATAATTTTTGCAAAACATACATTTTGTGGGATTGCATCCAAAATATACAAAGAGCTCTTAAGAGTCAATAATAAAACAAATGACCCAATTTAAGTAGACAAAAGACCTGAACAAACACTTCACCAAAGAAGAAATGCAGGTGGCAAATATGGTATGAGAAGGTGCTCTATGTATGTGTGTGCATTTAGTTTGCAAATGAGCTGCAAACCAAAATAATGAGACATCACTGCATATCTATTAAAATGGCTAAAATGCAAAGCACACGCAACCCAAATGTTGGTGGGGATGTGGAACAACAATCTCATTCATTACTGCTTTAGAAGACAATTTAGCAGTTTCTTACAAAGCTAAACAAAGTCTTACCATATAATCTATCAATGGTACCCTTTGTTATTTTCACAAGAGTTAAAAACTTGTATCCATACAAAAACCTGCACACATGTTTATAGCAGCTTTACTCATAATTCCTAAAAACCTTGATCAACCAAGATATCCTTCAGGAGGTGAATGGATTAAAAAAATCCTGATACATCCAAACAATTGAATATTATTTAGCACTAAAAGAAGTGAGTTATTAAGCCAAGAAAAGACATGGCAGAACCTTAAATGCCTGGCTAAAAAGAGAAAAAAAAAGTTATGTATCCAATTTTAAATACGTGTATAGTTTACAGATAGAATGAGGGTAATTTTTTGAGAAGGAAGTCACTCTATCTCCAGTTCAGTTCAGTTCAGTCACTCAGTCGTGTCTGACTCTTTGTGACCCCATGAATTGCAGCGCGCCAGGCCTCCCTGTCCATCACCAACTCCCGGAGTTGACCCAAACCCACGTCCATTGAGTAGGTGATCCCATCCAGCCATCTCATCCTCTGTTGTCCCCTTCTCCTCCTGCCCTCAATCCCTCCCAGCATCAGAGTCTTTTCCAATGAGTCAACTCTTTGCATGAGGTGGCCAAAGTACTGGAGTTTCAGCTTTAGCATCATTCCTTCCAAAGAAATCCCAGGACTGATCTCCTTTAGAATGGACTGGTTAGATCTCCTTGCAGTCCAAGGGACTCTCAAGAGTCTTCTCCAACACCACAGTTCAAAAGCATCAATTCTACAGCACTCAGCTTTCTTCACAGTCCAACTCTCACATCCATACATGACCACAGGAAAAACCATAGCCTTGACTAGACAGACCTTTGTTGGCAAAGGCTTTTTAGTTTCTCTTCACTTTCTGCTATAAGGGTGGTATCATCCGCATATCTGAGGTTATTGATATTTCTCCCGGCAATCTTGATTCCAGTTTGTGCTTCTTCCAGCCCTGCGTTTCTCATGATGTACTCTGCTGCTCCTGCTGCTGCTAAGTCACTTCAGTTGTGTCTGACTCTGTGCATCCACCAGACTCTGCCATCCCTGGGATTCTCTAGGCAAGAACACTGGAGTGGGTTGCCATTTCCTTTTCCAATGCACGAAAGTGAAAAGTGAAAGTAAAGTCACTCAGTCGTGTCCAACTCTTCGTGATGTACTCTGCATATAAGTTAAATAAGTAGGGTGACAATATACAGCCTTGACATACTCCTTTTCCTATTTGGAACCAGTCTGTTGTTCCATGTCCATCTCCAGGTAAGGTCCTAATCAGTCTACTTCAAATAAGCTGAAATCATTTCACCTTCTACGCACTGTGTTCTAGGAGACAAAATGGTCCATGACATTTGCAGACAAGTACATAAAAAACTAGTGTTAGTCGCTCAGTCATGTCCGACTCTTTGTGACCCCATGGACTGTAACCTGCCAGGATCCTCTGCTCATGGGATTCTCCAGGCAAGAATACTGGAGTGGGCTTCCCTTTCTTCCTCCAAGGGATCTTCCCTACCCCTTCCCTACCCAGGGGTTAAACCTGGGTCTCCCACATTGTGGGCAGATTCTTTACCATCTGAGCCACCAGGGACACCCAGATAAAAGTCACAAAAGAGGATTCTCTGCAAAGAGAGAGAGCAGGGCATCCACTGGAGAAAATAAAAGAAAGCTTTCAAGGAAGAGGGATGTTTTGGAGGAGCCTTGAAGGACTGGTAGAATTTTTATAGAAAGAAATCAGAACGAGAGGGACAGTCCAGATCAGAAAGGCATTGTGAGCAATGATCCAGATCAACAAGGACAAATGTAAGTGATGTAGTTTGGCTGAAGTAGGGCACACACAGAAGGATAATGGAAAATGTGGCTGAAGAGCGAGATCTAGATATTAAGTGGAGATTTCTGAATGTCAGGCTAGAGTATTTGCATTTAATTCAGTAGGCACTTAAGCGTTAAGCACTAGATAGGATGCTAAAATTTTCCTTCTCTTCTCTGTCCTTGGACCTAATACTGATGGAAAATTTCTTTCTTCTCATTTATGTTTTTCTTTCTATCCTTGTCTTCTTTGGCTACCCTCATTCTTTCCTTGCTTCTCTTCTTTCTTACTCTATTTCTGATAAATTTCAGGTCTCCTTCTATCCTAATCCTCTCCTCTAGGCAAGGAGTGATGGCTACAGCCAAATCTAATTCCATTCTCCTTGGGCCTATTTTTTTTTTTCTTTTCATCTAAACTTTTATTTACCAATGAAGAGGTGTGGGATACATGTCATCACTATTTTCAGTGATTTCTATAAACTTTAAGAATAGGAGTTGTAGTCTTATCCCAATATAATATTTTAATTCAGCAGATTGCATTGTTTTAGTTATATAGATAAGTATTTTTAATTGATCTGTTTGTATTTGTTTCATAAAATCCAATTACAAAATTGAATGAAGCATTAAAAATTATTATCGTAAGAGAAAAGATATAGTGTAAAGAATTACTAAATAAACATCACTGCTGCTCAAAATTTTGGTTATATTAACAAACACTGAAATTTAGAGAATGAATAAAAGAGGTATATGTTTGTAGGCTTACTCCTTTTTTAAAAATTTTAAAAAATGTTTTTTTATTAGAATACAATTGCTTTGCAGTATTGTGTTAATTTCTGCTGTACAACAAAATGGATCAGCTACATGTATATGTTTATTCCCTCCCTCTTGAGCCTCTCTCCCACCCCCCACCCCCATCTCACCCCGCTAGGTCATCACAGAGCACCTAGCTGAGCTCCCTGTGCTCAGAAGCTTCCCACTAGCTAGCTAGTTTACCCATGGTAGTGTATCCATGTCGGGCTACTCTCCCAACTCGTCCCACCCTCCCCTTAGCCCATTGTGTCTGTGTGTCTATTCCTGTCCTTGGGCCTATTTTTCAAGGACTTTTTCTTGATATTTCTAATAGTCTAATGTTACATATGCCACCAAATAAACAGCTCTCTGATCTCTGACTTGAAAAAAATCTTTCTTAAATCCACCAATCCAAATGTAAATTAGCAGCTCCATTAAGAGATGAAAGAAATTTTGCTTTGTGGTTATGAGATGACATATTGATTTGGCGGGCCCAAGGTGGATTGGTTCTTTTTATTTTCTAGAGGGTGATAGAAATACAGACTTAGGAAAGAAACCCAGCATCCAGCTGTTAGGTGCAACCCTCACCAAAAGCAAACAACCTCTTAGTGGGAATGTTATTATCTTCATTTTATTCATTCTATAGACATTTATTGGGCATCCACTCTGTACCAATGCTCTACAGGTTTAAGGATAGAATTTATATATATATATATATATATATATATATAATTATATATATGCTATGCTAAGTCACTTCAGTCATGTCCGACTCTGTGCGACCCCATAGACGGCAGCCCACCAGGCTCCCCTGTCCCTGGGATTCTCCAGGCAAGAACACTGGAGTGGGTTGCCATTTCCTTCTCCAATGCATAAAAGTGAAAAGTGAAAGTGAAGTCGCTCAGTCGTGTCCGACTCTTAGCGACCCCATGGACAACGGCTCACCAGAGTCCTCTGTCCATGGGATTTTCCAGGAAAGAGTACTGGGGTGGGGTGCCATTGCCTTCCCCCATTATATATATATATATATAATTATATATATGTAAATATAAATGTTTCCATATAGCTTACCTTCTAGAAGGGGATAAAAAGAAAACATCACAATGGTATAATGATGTCTAGGATAGTACTTCTCAAATTTAATGTGTATGCAAAATTACCCAAAGATCTTGTTAAAAGTATTCTTTTCTTTCAGTAGGTCTGGGGTTGGGTCAGCCTGCATTTCTAATATTTAGTTAAGAATTTACCCATGAGCCATATGTAACTGTTAATGCATACTGTTTATGTTCTTTGCCCTTAATGTGTTTATTTTTTCTTTACTGATGTATAGAGACTCTATATGACATACATTGTTTCAAATTTTCACCCTTTATCACTTGTATTTAGATAATTTATAATGTTTTTAACATGAGGAATTGTTTTTAAAATTTGTGTAATTATAATTAATAATCTTTTAAAGTGGTCTGTATGTTTTATGTCATATATTCAAAGATTTTTCACCACTACAAGATTATTTTTTAATCCTCCACTCTTTTAATCCACTGGGAAATTATTATGATGCATGGATTGAGGTATGGATCAAACTTTATTTTTATCCCAAGTAACTAAAATTCTCCCCAAGGTGCTTATTTTATGATGCTCATAGTTATGGTCACAGATGATGAAGGTGCTCTGGCTAAGCAATGAGGGAAAATGGTGATATCTTCCTGAAAAAGATCATACCTGAGCTGAGTCTTAAGGAATATGTAGGAGTTAGCCAGACAAAGACTGGAGAATTGAAGTAATTCATTCCAGCTACAGATTAGAATTTAAGAGAAAAAATGACTAGAGACGGCCTCAAGGGATGAGCAGGGTGTTCTTCAACGCTATGCTTAGAAATTTGAACGTTATTTTGAAAACAAAAGGTTACTATTAAAGGTTTTTAAAAGAGAAAAGGTAACATGCAGAAATTTGCACCTTTGAACAATTAGTCTGGCAGCAGCTTGAAAATGAATCAGAATGGGGCAAACCTGAAGACAGCAGAGCCCATTTCAGAGAAAGCTGGCTTTTTGTGAAGGTCATCTGCAGCATATCACTTGATTAATAAAAGATTGGACCAGGTGTGAAACCTACGTATTCTACATTTAATTATTTATTCATAGCTTATACAATGGAGAAGGAAATGGCAACTCACTCCAGTATTCTTGCGTGGAGAATCCCAGGGACAGCTGAGCCTGGTGGGCTGCCATCTATGGGGTTGCACAGAGTTGGACACGACTGAAGCAACTTAGCAGCAGCGGCAGCAACAGCTTATACAAAACCAACAGACAATGTACAGGGAAGTATGAAACCTGCCAATGAGTGGTTTTAATAAGTAACTATTTTAAAGTCCAAATGTAGTGTACTTGAAGTCTAATAAGCTCATCTGAAAGTTGAGTGTGCAGTGATTTCTGTCAGTTCTGTCCTCTGACCCACATAGTCAGAGGAAGTCCAGAGGTCCTTCTCCCACCCAGGACAGGAATCTCTTCCAAAGCACACCCAACAGATGGCCTAAAGACCTGCTGTGTGAATGCTCCTCACCTTCAAAGGGAGCTCCCTGGCCTCCGGTTTTTCTGTAGCAGATCTAAACATAGAAAGTTCTTTCTCATGTTGAGCCAAATTCTTCCTCTCTGTAACTTTCACCAGCAAGGTCTTCTCCCTGAGTCTTTTTTTTTCCCTCAAGGAGACACCATTAGTCTTAAAGAGAGTAGGCATTAGGAAATGCTATCATAATGCCATTATAAAGGCTGAAATGTTTAAAATATAGGGCTTCCCAGGTGGTGGTAATGGTGTACCAATGGTTGCACAACAGTGTAGATAATGCCACTGAACTGTGCACTTAAAAATAGTTAAGATGATAGATTTTGTGTTATATGTGTTTTGTATAAATTTAAAGTAAAATTTTTTTAAACAATTAAAAAAATTTTTAACGATTTTTTAAAAATACTAGCAATACCTGATCAGTTAAAAGACTTTAAACTTGAAATGTTGATGCTTTGAACTTGAAATGTTGGTGGTTCTTCAGAATGGTACTGAATTGTTCTCTGGTCTCCTTCTAACTCTCGTATTTCCCTCTCCTACTATTGTCATGGTCAACCCTCATCTCTTCTGTCTCAGGATCTCAGTTTATCTTTAGAACCAGGTCTTTCTGTCTCTGGTTCCCCCTTAATTCTGATGGTTCATTGGATCATGTGAACTTGCTTTAGAAAAAAAAATCTAAATTAGACTTATTAGCTCTATTATTTCACAGCAAAAATTAAACTTTAAACTCAGTTGTCCTCATGTTGCTGTAACACAGCTCGAGAGGAGGAAAGATGTTCTTTAATGTTTTCATTCCACAATAACAGGAGGAGTTTCATTTTTAAAGGAGGAATCTGAGAGATCACACATGACCTGAGGGAACCAATTATAATAATGGAGTTTCTAACCGGCCCACCTTGTTGTCGCTGTTCAGTCACTAAGCCGTGTCCAACTCTTTGTGACTCCAGGGACTGCAGCACCCTAGACTCCTCTGTCCTTAAATTCCTGCCCGTTGAATTGGTGATGCCCAGCTTGCTAATCCATTAACCAGTTATCTGGTTTAAGACCAGGTTCAATTGTGTAACTTAAAATTTTTTGGTCTGCATGAGATGTTTACTATAAAATTTTCTTGCCAGAGTGAGCCTGAGTTTTTCCATGGGGATGAAATTTGTCATGACCTCTGCTCATGCGGCAAGCCAGTCCCCAGTGTGCTGCTGTTCCCCCAGCAACTAGGACCTTGAGTCTGTGAGATCACTGTGTACCCACCACATTCAGCCCCACAGACTCTGTGGCAGCTGCTTTGGCCACAGCCTCAAGAATGCTTGTCATTTACAGCCATAGATAGTTTGAGTGTGATGGGATCAACTAGAAGACATCTAACATAGCAGTTGACCACAATTTGACAGAGCACATTTAAAATTTAAGACTGAATGTCCTTTATGAAAAATACCAATTTTTAAGTTTAATGCAATAGTTTGACTGCTTATTCCTTTTTCCATTTTTTTTCCTCTTTTAAAGACTAATGTAAGCATCTCAGAGAGATGAATGTTATTTTCCCACAAAGACATACATTATCTTAATATTTATATTCTCAGGAAGTCTTAACTCTTTTCAAAACCACGCTCTCAAGATCCATCATACATATATCCTTTTCCTATCTACAATCTTTGCAAGTGGTATGCTTTTCAAAAAAATTGTTTGAAAGCAAAGTTCAACTTCTAATAACGGTAGAGCAGTTTGGTTGGACTAACTCTAGCATGTGCAATAATTATAAAACCTGAACAAAATGTTTTAAAAAGCAATTTTTATTACACTGGAGACTGATCAAAAGTAAATGGAAAATGGTCTGCCCTTAAAAACAGAAAATATACCTATGAGATTTGCAAGTTTACGACTTTTTACCTGAACATACTCGTCAACTCTCTGTCTTGGGTTGTCAGGGCAAGAGGTTAGGCTGGCAGATCAGCCAGAACAAAGGGGGAAATCCTAGAAGAGAGTGAACCGCAGGTGTGAAACCCCAAATCTGTCTAAAACATCCACCCAACTTCTTGATAAAAAGAAAAAAAGGAATGGAGGGAGGGAGGAAAGAAAAAGGAAAAGAAAAGAATAAAAAGAAAAAAGGAGAAGAAAGAAAAGGCATCAGCTGGAAGCTGAAATAACTGAGCAGAGAATTCAACTGTTGTTGAGGGCAGGAAAACAGTGTTTGGAATTTGAGTCTAGCCGAGTTAATAAATATTACTCTTCAAGAGAACATAACAGAATCAAGTCACATTGTACCTTCCTTTATAATCAGCATCCTATTATAAATCACTAGATATGCAAAGTAACAGGAACGTGTGACCTATACTTAGGGGGGAGAAAAGGAACTCTGAGATTATCTAGATGCTCTTGTAATAAATAGATAGGACTAAGGCAATCACTGTAAAATGTTCAAGGAGTTAAGAAAAAAATGGTCACAGTAAATAAACAAAACAGGATAATTACAGCAGACAACTAGAAACTGTAAAAAACAGAACAAAATGGAAATTTTAGAGCTGGAACGTACAGTAATTGAAATGAAAAATTCATTGGATATTTTTAACAGCATTTTGGATGCAGCTGAAGAAACAATGAACATGAAGATAGATCGTAGATATTAGTCAATATACAGGACAAAAGTCCCAAACATTTGGAAATTAATCAATAGAAACATCCATGATTTATTTCATAAGGGAAATTTTAAAATATTTTGAATGTAAATATAATGAAAATATAAGATCTCAAAGTTCATATGATGCAGATGAAGACATACTCAGAGGGAATTTTGCATCTTTAAATTCATATATTAGAAATGAAGAGAAAATTAAAATCAGTCATCTATTCATATATTGATTAATGGATACATAAAATGTAGTGAATCAATACAATAAAATATTATTTGGTGGTTAAAAGGGATAAATAAAGTGCTGACACGTGCTATGACATGGATGAATCTTGAAAACACGTTTAGTGAAAGAAGCCAATCATAAAAGACTACGTATTGTATGACTTCATTTACAGGAAGTGTCCTGAATAGGCAAATTATAAAGGTAGAAACTAGGCTAGTGGTTGTTTAGTGCTGAGGGAGGGGCCAGCAAGGGGAGAGGTGACTAACAAAGGTAGGATTTCTTTTGGGGGTGGTTAAAGTACTCTAAGTTTTTTTAAAATACTGTAAAATTTATTTGATTTTGGTTGTACAACTTGGTGAATATATTTAGAACCATTGTACTGTACACTTTAAATGGATGAATTGTATGTCAATTCTCAATAAAGCTGTTACCAAAGCTTTAACCTAAATCTTAAAAAAACCCTAAATCTTCAAGCATAAGAAACTAAAAGCAAGCAAATTAAACCCAAAGTAAGTAAAAATTAGGAAATAATAGAGATAAGAGCACATGACAATAAAAAGAGATGAACAATAAAGAAAATAAGGCCAAAATCTGGTTCTTTGAAATGATTAGTAAAAGTGGCAAACACCTAGCAAGATGGATAAAGAAAAAAGAGAAAATATAAATGACCTATACGAGGAATGGAAGAGAGACATAGAAGTCCTATAGACGTTGGGTGGTTGCATAACTGTATATGTATAGGTGCCAAAATTCATTAAACTGTATTCTTAAAATGGGTGAATTTGATTGGAAGCAAGTTAGACTCCAATAAAGCTGTACAAGAATGAATAGATTAATAGAACAAAGAGGAAAAGCCATGGGATTCTGTCAGTTGATGACAATTCTCCAACCTTCGAGAGAGAGGACCCTTCAGATCAGATCAGATCAGATCAGTCGCTCAGTCGTGTCCGACTCTTTGCGACCCCATGAACTGCAGCACGCCAGGCCTCCCTGTCCATCACCAACTCCCGGAGGTCACTCAGACTCACATCCATCGAGTCAGTGATGCCATCCAGCCATCTCATCCTCTGTCGTCCCCTTCTCCTCCTGCCCTCAATCCCAACATCAGAGTCTTCTCCAATGAGTCAACTCTTCGCATGAGGTGGCCAAAATACTGGAGTTTCAGCTTTAGCATCATTCCCTCCAAAGAAATCCCAGGGCTGATCTCCTTCAGAATGGACTGGTTGGATCTCCTTGCAGTCCAAGGGACTCTCAAGAGTCTTCTCCAACACCAGAGGACCCTTACGTTGATTATTTGGCCGTTGCTTGTTAAGACTGCCCCCATCCATCTCCATCGTGAGAGGCTGCATGTCTTTCAAAGGCCATGTTGTCTCCTGTCATCAAGGCACCCCATGATTTGTATTACGATCATCATTTCCACCCTGCCTCTGTCCTTTTTCTTACTCACTTACAAAGGTCCAGGCGGGGACATCCCTGACCGTACAGAGACTTGGCTTTCCAGTGCAGGGCGTGTGTGTTCAGTCCCTGGCCAGAGAGCTCAAATGCTGCCTGCCTCACCCCCATCAATAACAGCAACAAAAAAGGCCCAGGTGAACCTGAAGATTTGCTTGTGCTGGCCACTTCCGTCTTAGCAGGATTCCAAGAACTGATCACTGACTACAGCTACTACAGTTTATTGACCTTGTTGCAACAAAACCACCCCATTCTGTCCCATTCAGGGGCTTCTTTTTCCTCCTGTGGCGGTGATGTGCTGTAACAAAACAAACTTCAGTGTCTGCCTCTGTGAGTGAACACCTATCCAAAGAGGATCAAACAGGCAGAGATGGCCCTGTGGGAACCTCACCTCAGGTCTATGACAAAGAATAGGAAAAGTCTGAGATTTTCTTTAAAAATATAACCAGAAGTCACAGTTAGTTCCTACTGAATAACAGGAAGAAAAGGTGAAAATAAGTTTCCTTTATTCCTATGTTATTTAAACTGTTGAAAACCATGAAAGAGAAGCCTCTTTATGTATGATTCTTAAAGGTTTTCTTAGTGCATAATACTGCTCTGTGGCTTTGTGGTATCTCACCTTATCCTGCAAGATACTGCTTCTACCAAATTCTAGCCTTTGCAATGTTACAGATTCTGGACAGAATCTTGAGGCACAATAAAACAAGTCTTTCCATGTTTTCCCAAGTTAGACTAAAGACCTAATAGGAAGAAATTGTAAGGCAGTGGCGTACGGGGTTTAAGACAATGGACTTGGTGTCAGACAAACATGTATTCCTGGCTGTTGTGTGAATGATGAAGTGACTGGCCTTGGGCAAGCTGTTTGATCTTTCTGAGCTTCAGTTCTTTATTTCTAGGATGCATATAATAATGTTACCTGCCTCATAGGGTAGTCAGGAAAATCACAGATAAAATTATTTTAAGGGCAAATGATGGTGTCTGACAAAGAATAAAAGACCTCCTGATGCTATTTTTTTCTTAATGTTTTTATTTTCTGCTAGGCAAATTGGCACTCTAGAACATTGCTAGCAAAATGTGAATTGGTACAGCCATTCTGGAGGACCATTTCTGTTTCAGGTTTTAAATCTCATGGGCTTCAACTCTGCAGTTGCATTTCTGGTGTCTGCATTAGAGAACTCTTCATAAGTGCATATTTAACTGAACACTTTAATTTGGTGTACTAATATGCTTTATTAAATGTACTTATAGGAAACATTTTTCTTAGGTCCCACACTGTCGTCCTGAACAGAAAGAATGCTTAGATTTATTAAAGAATCAACAAGTTTCTCAGGCTTCCAGGAAAGTCAATCACAGTCTCCTGCTATTTTAGAAATGGAATTTTTTATAAGCTCTTAGAATCATAGATTGTAGAATTTTTAAAATCTTGAAAATAATATGGCTTAAGCATCTCCTCTTATGGGTAATGCACATTGTGAGGCTCACTGAGATAAGACAACTGCCCCAGTTATCCAACTAGCTGATAATGGAAGCCCAGTGCAAACTAGTGCCGTTACCAGTCTTCGTTCTCAACACCCACGTTGTCCTTTACATCACCAGAGTGTTCATTCTTACTTACTGTCAGTACAGCAGGCTTAGCGAGGTGTTTATTTAATATCTCGTTTTTCCTTCCTAAGATTAAAAGCACTAACTAACCAGAGTTTCTTGCAGCCAGACCTAGTTCAGGCCAGTGAAATACAAATGGAAATCGACTACTAGTAGAGGGCTTTCAGGAAAGTTATCGTTTTCTGATTAAAAAAGAGCAGGATATATAGCTGGAATGCCATTTCTTTGTCCTTCTCCATGTTTCCTCCAGAAATGAAGACATGCTGTCTGGTGTCAGCTGACATCTTGTCCCTACAATGGTAGAGAAAGAATATAGAAGGAATCTAGGCACAAAGTGAAGAGAAACTAAAAAGCCTCTTGATCAAAGTGAAAGAGGAGAGTGAAAAAGTTGGCTTAAAGCTCAACATTCAGAAAACGAAGATCATGGCATCTGGTCCCATCACTTTATGGGAAATAGATGGGGAAACAGTGGAAACAGTGTCAGACTTTATTTTTCTGGGCTCCAAAATCACCACAGATGGTGATTGCAGCCATGAAATTAAAAGACACTCCTGGGAAAGAAAATTATGACCAACCTAGATAGCATATTAAAAAGCAGAGATATTACTTTGCTAACAAAGGTCTGTCTAGTCAAGGCTATGGTTTTTCCAGTGGTCGTGTATGGATGTGAGAGTTGGACTGTGAAGAAGGCTGAGTGCCGAAGAATTGATGCTTTTGAACTGTGGTGTTGGAGAAGACTCTTCAGAGTCCCTTGGACTGCAAAGAGATGAATCCTGGGTGTTCTTTGGAAGGACTGATGCTGAAGCTGAAACTCCAATACTTTGGCCACCTCATGTGAAGAGTTGACTCCTTGGACAAGACCTGATGCTGGGAGGGATTGGGGGCAAGAGGAGAAGGGGACAACAGAGGATGAGATGGCTGGATGGCATCACTGACTCGATGCACATGAGTTTGAGTGAACTCCAAGAGCTGGTGATGGACAGGGAGGCCTGGCATGCTGCGATTCATGGAGCCGCAAAGAGCCGGACATGACTGAGTGACTGGACTGAACTGAGACATTGGTGACATGAAGAACCCCCTCACCAGCCTCAGATGGGCTCCTCCTGTTGTCACTTGTTTGGTTGCTGCTGCTGCTGCTGCTGCTGCTGCTAAGTCACTCTAGCCATGTCTGATTCTGTGAGACCCCATAGACAGCAGCCCACCAGGCTCCGCCATCCCTGGGATTCTCCAGGCAAGAACACTTGAGTGGGTTGCCATTTCCTTCTCCAATGTATGAAAGTGAAAAGTGAAAGTGAAGTCACTCTTTGCAACCCCGTGGACTGCAGCCTACCAGGCTCTTCTGTCCATTGGATTTTCCAGGCAAGAGTACTGGAGTGGGGTGCCATTGCCTTCTCCATCTTGTTTGGTTAAGCCACTGCAATCCTATTTTCACATTCCCTTTGCTTCGGAAGGAAAACACAGGTTGTGGAATGTAAACTCTACCATACCTAAATTCATTTTGCCTTATTCACTCTTGTCTCAGAGGAGGAAGGGACCATTTTTCTTTCCAAGTGTAACCATTTCCATCTCTTTCTGTCTCCTTTCATGTTCTTTTCTTAAGTCCCCCGTCTCTCTTAATCTCTACTCCTCACTCTAAAAACATCTTTTAAATTTTCCTTCAGCTTTGGCTCCCTTACAAAATACCATTCTTTTGCTTCACTTCACATTCACAGCTAAAAATCTTGGGAGAAGAGACTTCCAAAGCCTGCCCTCTCTATGGCTAAAAATGAATTATTGGTACTTCGCTGGTGGTCCGGTAGCTAAGATTCTGTATTCCCAGTGCAGGGGGCCCAGGTTTAATCCTTGGTCAGGGAACTAGGGGCTTCCCCTGTGGCTCAGCTGGTAAAGAATCCACCTGCAATGTGGGAGACCTGTTTTTGATCCCTGGGTTTGGGAAGATCCTCTGGAGAAGGAAAAGGCTACCCACTCTAGGATTCTGGCCTGGAGAATTCCATGGACTATATAGTCCATGGGGTTGCAAAGAGTTAGACAAGACTGAGCAAACTTCACCAGGGAACTAGATCCCACATGCCACAACTGAAGGTCCCTCATGCTGTAGTGGAGACTGAAGATACCACGTGCCACAACCAAGACCCAGCACAGCCAAATAAATAAGTAAATTTAAAAAGTTAATTATGAATACCTGGATCCAACCAACACCTTCCATCATGCCTCCTATCTGAACTTTGGTAACACTAGACGTTGTCGGCCCACCTTTCCCATCTTGGACTCTGGTCTCTCCTGACTTGCTGACATCACACTCTCCCATCTCTCTGACTCATCGCAGCCCAGACTCTCCCCTGGCCCCCCCTTGCCTGCCTTGCCTTTGGATGCTGGTGCCTTCAGGCGTCCTCGTAGACTCTCTCCACCTTTCTTTGGGAAGCCTCTCCCACGTACATGGCTTCAATTATCTGCTTTTTGCTCACTGTCTACAAAACCACTTACATAGCACCCAGTTGTTTTTTCCCTGAACTTTTAGTCAGCTTTTGGATGCCCTCTGATACAGGAACTTCAAGTTCAGTATGTCCAAAGCCAAAGCCACAATTGCCCCCATCCCCCTGACCAAACTCCCTTTCAGTAAAGTGCATCATCATAAATCCAGGTATTTGAAGCAGAACCTTAAACATATTGTCAATTTTATTATAAGCCTAAACTTTTGAAATAATTCTTAAAATTTTTGTTGTACAAAATTGGGCAATGAAAACCATGGATAAAATGAACACAACATTCAAAGTCTTCATTGCTGCTAAGTCACTTTAGTTGTGTCCGACTCTGTGCGACCCCATAGACGGCAGCCCATCAGGCTCCCCCATCCCTGGGATTCTCCAGGAAAGAACACTGGAGTGGGTTGCCATTTCCTTCTCCAAGGCATAAAAGTGAAAAGTGAAAGTGAAGTCGCTCAGTCGTGTCTGACTCTTAGCAACCCCATAGACTGCAGCCTACCAAGCTCCTCTGTCCATGGGATTTTCCAGGCAAGAGTACCAGAGTGGGTTTCCATTGCCTTCTTCGAAAGTCTTCATTAGTGACATTTTAAAAAGAGATAGAAACATAATAAAAATGGTAGCATGGTCTTAAACATGTTCAATGGCTGCAAAACACAAAAATAATAGAATAAATGTGGTACTTTCCAAAGACCTGAAGTTTCCTTATGGACATGGGCTTCAGAAGGCTGCAGTTTGTAGGTTATTGTGAAGTGGTGGACGGATGCTTACTGGAAATCAGACACAAGGTTGTACTCAGATATGGATGAGTGTGGCTCATAACCCATATGGTAAAATGAGACAGCTGGTAGATATTTGAGGGTGCGAGTGTGTGTGCACACGTGTGTATCATGCATTTATTTCTAAACTAGATGCCGTTTTCCGCTTTCACCTAGAGTTTCCTGAGGGACAAGTATCCTCAAAATGTTCCCTAAAATCTCAGTAGGGTCAAAACAAATTTGAATTTTCAAACTGAAGACTAGAGTTGAACTACTGTGTCCTAATAAACTGTCTTTTCATCCACAAAGACACTTGGTCGCCAATTCCCATGCATTTAGCTCCTAATCACATCTGTTCTCCATCCCTGCTGCTCTAATCCAGATGTTCATCACCTCCCATGGCAACAGCCACCCATGTTCTTCGCACTGTACAGCCCCATCCTGCCCCCATCAAAGGCCTGGGAACTGACACGCCTGCAGTCGTATACCTAAGCAAACATCAGTCGGTCAGGGCTTCTGTTACTTAGTCAGGCCATGGTCCTGATCCGCGAGCCATTTGTTCATTATAAGATGGGACAATGATAGCTTTCCAGTAGAGTTGTGCTGAGGATTAAAGGAGAAATCTATATAATCAGCATCAAGCATATAGAAAACATTCAGCAAGTGATTCTTCTTCTTCCCCTTTCCTATTTCTCCATTTACAAATAGAATTTAAGGAATTCCCTGGTGGTCTGGTGACTAGAGAGTTCTACACTTCCACTGCCAAGGGCCCAGGTTTGATCCCCGGTTGGGGAATTGAGATCCCACAAGCTGTGCAGTACAGACAAAAACAAAATAAAATAGAAAAATAGGACTTAAAAATATTAAGAATATGTGTAATGACTCTACACTTCCTATAGCATTTAGCCAAATCCTTTGAGAAGGGCTTAGAAGACCGTCTCAACCTGGATCTGGTAGGCACAGCTTTTAGCCTTGTATTCTTTATCCCCAGTCCAGCTCCCAAGTCACCTCCTTTTTGAAATCCCAACTGCCTCCCTCACTCAGAAAAAAACTTTGTCTTGCCCCACGAACCCCACCATGCAGTACACACACACCTCTGGTGTGGTATCTCCTTCAGATCAGATCAGATCAGTCGCTCAGTCGTGTCCGACTCTTTGCGACCCCATGAACTGCAGCACGCCAGGCCTCCCTATCCATCACCAGCTCTCGGAGGTCACTCAGACTCACATTCATCGAGTCAGTGATGCCATCCAGCCATCTCATACTCTGTCGTCCCCTTCTCCTCCTGCCCCCAATCCCTCCCAGCATCAGAGTCTTCTCCAATGAGTCAACTCTTCGCATGAGGTGGCCAAAATACTGGAGTTTCAGCTTTAGCATCATTCCTTCCAAAGAAATCCCAGGGCTGATCTCCTTCAGAATGGACTGGTTGGATCTTCTTGCAGTCCAAGGGACTCTCAAGAGTCTTCTCCAACACCAAGATCTGTGTAATAGATGCTGTATGTCACCGCCTAATCACCCAGAGCTCTCACCCCATTCTCCTTTACTAACAGAAATATTCAGGTATCTACTCCTCCTCCGTGAGACTCAGGGATGGTAACACCATTCTCAGCATTCAAGGTAGAACCTGGCTAGTCTGTGCCTATGAAATTTATCATTCCCTTCGCCTGTGATGAAGTTTGGAATGGGCACATGACCCGATTCAGTGAACAAAGACATGAAGGAACATCTGCTAAGGAATTTGTGAGAAGTGTTCTCTTTTCTTTAAAAAAAAAAAAAGATACAGGAAGAAAGAAGTTTCTTTCTTCCTTTGGATGTTGTGATATCTGATGTGATGACTGTCTAGCCTGGTTTGGACACAAACACACATAAAGCAGGGCAAATCCAAGAGTATTACAGAGAAGAGGAACTGAAATTCACCTGCCGTACTTCTGAACTATTTAATAGTTGATAAAATATATATCTTTGTTGTTCACACCTCGATGAAAATCGACATTAGAAATATTTATGAGTCTCTCTCCCCAGTGATGTTGAGAACCCCAAAGAACTTCTTGGATTTTATATCCCCAGCACTCGGAAGCACATGCCACATACTGGATGCATAGCAAATATTTGTCAGATATATGTATGGACAGATGGATGGATGGTTGGATAAATGAATCTCCTGGCATCCTGCCTGTTTTCTTTTCCAGTGTCTGCTTCCTTCTCAAATATTCTGCTAATTATGGAATCTTGACATTAGATAAAAGATCTAGGGGAGATAAGGTGTTTTGGCAGGAAGTCCAGAAAGCCATAAACAGAAAGGCAGCCAAGATTGGTATCCTGGGCGTGCCTCAAGGATATCCAGGTTCTTGTCAATGTCCCATAGCTGCTTCCATTCTCAACTCTGGCAAGAGCCTAGAGAAGATAAGCTATATATAGGAAGGTGCCCATGCATTTAATCCAAGTAGCAAGGTCAACTCTGTGTAACAAAATTGGAGAATGATGACCTATATTCCCAAACCACTAAAGTATCAGCAAGCAGTCACTGAAGGGTCTGAAACACCAGCCAAAATTTCCTTGCAGACAGTAGTGTGCTGTGAACCAGCTCTTTAGAAGGAAAGCTATGATTGGTAATGTTTGTCCTCCTTGTGTAAATTCACCCCCCATAGCTGATTTTAAGTAACCAAATGCTGAGCAGCTGGCTTGAGGGTATAAACTAGCTCCAGCACACTCTACCTACAGGGCAGCAGCAGCTCTGCTCAACGGGCAAAATAAGCATTGCCCCGGGGCCCTTGAATTCCAAACCACGTGGGGCTCTGGTTCCCTCTCTCAGGAGTGGCACCCACATCTACCCAGGTACCCAAGGGCAAAAGTCAGAGAGAGCTACTCAAAGGTCCCCTCTGCCCACTTCTAAACAGTGACCAGTTCTGCTCTCTTCCAAAATATCCTTCAAACCCACCCATTGACTTCCATCCCCTCCACTCCTGCCAAATCCAGGCTTTTATGATATCTGGCCCACACCTGATCTTTTTTTTTTTTTTTAATTAATTTATTTATTTTAATTGGAGGCTAATTACTTTACAATATTGTAGTGGTTTTTGCCATACATTGACATGAATCAGCCACGGGTATACATGTGTTCCCATCCTGAACCCCCCTCCCTCCTCCCTCCCCATACCATCCCCAGGGTCATCCCAGTACACCAGCCCTGAGCACCCTGTCTCATGCATCGAATCTGGACTCACGATCTATTTCACATATGGTAATATACATGTTTCAATGCTATTCTCTCAAAACATCCCACCCTCACCTTCTCCCACAGAATCCAAAAGTCTGTTCCTAACATCTGTGTCTCTTTTGCTGTCTCACATATAGGGTCATTATTACCATCTTTCTAAATTCCATATATATGCATTAATACACTATACTGGTGTTTTTCTTTCTGACTTACTTCACTCTGTATAATAGGCTCCAGTTTCATCCACCTCATTAGAACTGATTCAAATGCATTCTTTTTAATAGCTGAGTAATATTCCATTGTGTATATGTACCACAGCTTTCTCTACCAATGGACATCAAGGTTGCTTCCATGTCCTAGCTATTGTACACAGAGCTGCGATGAACATTGGGGTGCACGTGTCTCAGTTCTGGTTTCCTCACACACCTGATCTTCTAACTGTTCTCACTTCATCTGCTCTTGCTCCCCTGAGTAAGTGTAGTCATCACATAGTGCCTAACTCATCCTCTGAAAATGGGAATCCGATTGTGCTGGTCCATTGAAGAGAACTTCCAATGGCTCGTGTAGCTTTAGGGCTACAGGGAGCTTTAGCTCCCTCCTCAGTTTTAATTAATTTGCTAGAGTGACTCCCAGACAACAGCAAAACACTTACCTACATTTACCAGTTTATTATAATGGATATTATAAAGAATAAAAATGAACTGCTGATGAAGTGGTACATAAGGTGAGGTCTGGGAACATCCCAAGTGCAGGAGCTTCTGTCCCCATGTAACTGGGACGAGCAGCCTCCTAGCATGTGAATGCATTCACCAACTCCTAAATCCATCAAATCTCTTTCTCTCATTGAAGTATAGCTGATTTACCAGAGAAGGCAATGGCACCCCACTCCAGTACTCTTGCCTGGAAAATCCCATGGGCAGAAGAGCCTGGTAGGCTGCAGTCCATGGGGTCCCAAAGAGTTGGACACGACTGAGCTACTTCACTTTCACTTTTCACTTTCCTGCATTGGAGAAGGAAATGGAAGCCCACTCCAGTGTTCTTGCCTGGAGAATCCCAGGAACAGGGGAGCCTGGTGGGCTGCCGTCTATGGGGTCGCACAGAGTCTGACACGACTGAAGTGACTTAGCAGCAGCAGCAGTTGATTTACAACATTGTGTTTGTTTCAGGTATGCAGCAAAGTGATTCAGTTCACACACACACACATATACACACACATATATGTCTTTTCAGCTTCTTTTCCTATATAGATTGTTACGTAATCTTGGGTATTGACCTGAGCTCCTAAACTAGGTTCCAAATCTCATTGTTCAAGTGTTTTTATAGAGCCTAACCTACGGCTCCCTTCTTCCTAATCCCAGAAGTCAGTGGGAGGGGTTGAAAGTTACATTCTGGTGACCATCCCCATCCTGAGGGCCTATCTAGGGGCCCCACATTAAGTCACCTCATTAGCATAAACTCAGGTGGGCACAAGAGGGCTGCCTTTTGAATACAAGAGACACTCCCATCACTCATGACATTCCAGGGATTTTAGGAGCTTTGTGACAGGTCTTGGGAACAAAGACTACATATATCTCTAAGTATACCACATCCCAACTCAGCAGTATCACACCCCCTCGCCCTGCTTTTTAGACCTTCTTAGCCTATATCGTGCCTGTGTGCTCCATCACTCAATCATGTCTGACTCTTTGTGACCCCATGGACTGCAGCCCATCAGGCTCTTCTGTTCATGGGATTTCCCAGTGAAGAAAATTGGAGTGGGGTGCCATTTCCTACTACAGGAGATCTGCCAGACCCAGGGACTGAACCCATGTCTCTTACATCTCTTGCACTGGCAGGTGGATTCTTTACCCCTAAGCCACTCGGGAAGCCTTTATCACCACATGACAAATGATTTATTCATTGGTTCATTTGTTTATTGCTGGCTCTTCCCTTCTAGGAGATGAGCTCCAGGAGAGCAAGGACTTCCCTCTCTTTCTGATCGCTGTTGTGCCCCTGCCGTCCCGAACAGCACCTGGCTTACTAGTCCTTCTTTATAATGATGTGTGCAATTGCTGCATCCTGAAAAGATTCACGGGAGAATCTCAGAATGGCTCTGGCACTTTGCTGTTTATTTTTAGTTACACTGCCCTAGAGTGATACATTTACTTGTATTTTCTGGAAAAATCCTTCCAGCATTGGTCATTCTACTTTTCCACTATTTCTTCTTTGTGTGGAAAAAAGAGTCCCCCGGGTCATAGTTCTAGCACTTACCATGCACAGTTAGAAGCAGCTTTTGAGAAGAGAAAATGGAAAGGTTCAGGGACCCTGGAAAACCTGCCTGTGGTTTGCCAGGCTCTGAGAAAGAAGGAAAGAGTTTAATACCAAAGGTCAGAGGCACAGTTTATCTTCTTTCCCTCAGAAGAAATTACTTTTAAAAGAACAAGCCCAGGTAATTTCTATCAGTACATGCATGCTAAGTTGGTTTAGTCATGTCCGACTCTTTGTGACCCTATGGACTGTAGCCCGCCAGGCTCTTCTGTCCGTGGAATTCTCCAGGCAAGAATACTGGAGTGGGTTGCCATTTCCTTCTCCAGGGGAGGAAAGTTATGACCAACCTAGATAGCATATTCAAAAGCAGAGACATCACTTTGCCAACAAAGGTTCGCCTAGTCAAGGCTATGGTCTTTCCTGTGGTCATGTATGGATGTGAGAGCTGGACTGTGAAGAAGGCTGAGAGCCGAAGAATTGATGCTTTTGAACTGTGGTGTTGGAGAAGACTCTTGAGAGTCCCTTGGACTGCAAGGAGATCCACCCAGTCCATTCTGAAGGAGATCAGCCCTGGGATTTCTTTGGAAGGAATGATGCTAAAGCTGAAACTCCAGTATTTTGGCCACCTTATGCGAAGAGTTGACTCATTGGAGAAGACTCTTTTGCTGGGAGGGATTGGGGGCAAGAGGAGAAGGGGACGACAGAGGATGAGATGGCTGGATGGCATCACTGACTCGATGGATGCGAGTCTGAGTGACCTCCAGGAGCTGGTGATGAACAGGGAGGCCTGGCGTGCTGCAGTTCATGGGGCCGCAAAGAGTCGGACACGACTGAGCGACTGATCTGATCTGATCTGATCTCCAGGGGATCTTCCTGACCCAGGGATCTAACCCCACATCTCCTGAGACTCCTGCCTCCTGGGGCTCCTGCATTGCATCAGATTCTTTACCAAGCCACCAGGGAAGCCCATCAGGGGAATTTGAAAGTGAATAGATTAACACACCTGTATTTACTCAGGATGAGCCAATCAAAAGAGTTTCCTTTTTTTCCTTCTTGTCTTAAGGAAAGGAGGGTATTAGAGGGTAGGTGTGGCTTTCTGGGGTTCCTTTGAAAGGCTTTGAAAGAAGCAGATCAGATTTGGAGTGGGAGGTGGTTCCTATCCCTTAGGAAGGGGGAGAAATCCAGTCAGAGACAGAAACAGAGATGCATCTGATTTCTAATGTTTGCATGAGAAATGCCAACTCCTGGTGCGCCTAGAGCTGAACCACTGCCTGCCACAGAAGCTGACTGGATGAACTGGATGCTTCTTGGGCCAATTCTACTGCCCCTTGTCCTTGTCAAACTTTGGTTCTGTTCTGACTTGCTGCTTTGGCTGGAGAAGTCCTTTGATCTCCTTCAGGCTCTGCTTTCCTATTTGTAAAGTGCAGCCTGGACTCTAGAGTTGGAATGCTCAAGGGCACAGGCTCTAGAACTCAACAGCTGGGGTTCTAATCCTGCCTCCGTCAGTACCAGATTGCTGAGTGAGGCATGTTATTTAACTCTCTCATGTATAAAATGAGGAAGGGACGTGCCCACCATTTTAGGTTGTTAGAAGGATTAAGTGATGCCTCAGAACAGTGTCTGGACTTCCAGACTCCTTGGGCAGACGTGGGACAGACAATGTCAGGACAGGCAGGGTCTGGGTCCTGGAAGCCATGTGTGTGGTTCTTGTCATCAATTCATGTGTCCCTGGATGAGCTTCTTATCCGGAATCTTTACTTTCTGTCTTACAAAATGATGGGCAACCATTGCTAACACACCTGCTCAGAGGCTTGTCTGGGTGGGAACAAATCAGTGGGAGCAGGGAAGGGCCTTCCCAGGCAGGTGTAGGGACCAACAGAGAAGCTTGACAATGGTGTGCAAGCTCGCCCTTGGCCTGACTGCGCATTTAGTCCTAGCGTGGGGATGGGGACAGTGTTGCCACATGACGATGTCAGGAGATAGACACACATGTCAGAGATGAAGATTCCCAGACAACAGCCAGGATATGTGCACTCTGGAGACAAGAAGGAAAAAGCAACAAAATCCCATGCATGCTGTCCTATGGCACCAATACATGTTCTCCAACCATCTGAAGAATTTGCTCACAGGATAGCAATGAAAACAGTGGCCTTCCTTTTTGGGCAAGGACTGGACAATGTTTGTGAATGAAGGAAAAAAAAAGAGAGCGGGGGGTGGAAAGAAAGCTTACAGGTTCCATCGGAAAATGCCATATGTCTCATGAAGGCAACAGAAGCTCTGGCTGTTGTTCAATGGGAGGGGCTGGTTGCAGAGCATGAGGGAGAGCTCAGAGCCCTCAGAATGCCAGCTGTGGTCTCAGAGGGCAGCATGAACTAGAGCCAAGGGAACGAGTGACACTAGGCTGCGTTCCAGGAAGACCCCAGCTCTGTGGGAGGAGGGAAACACATGCTGTGCTTCTGCTGCTCCTTACAGCTGGCAGGTTACAACCCCCTGCCATGGGCACACAGCCAGCCTCTACTGCCCCTACTACAGGCAGAGCCTGTAAAGACAACCGCTGAAGCCATCATGCTGTCCATTTGGGGAAGAGACTTGGATTTTAATCAGAGATGGTTGAAGTGCATTAGTCACTCAGTTGTATCTGACTGTTTGCAACCCCATGGACTATAGCCTGCCAGGCTCCTCTGTCCATGGAATTCTCTGGGCAAGGATACTGGAGCGGGAAAAAAAGGAGAAATACTGGCATGGGATGCCATTTCCTTCTCCAGGGAGTATTCCCAACCTAGGGATCAAACCCAGGTCTCCTGAATTACAGGCAGATTCTTTACCATCTGAGCCACCAAGGAAGCCTGATGGTTGAAAGACCCATAAATAAATGTGAGGAAAAGGACTCAGAACAAAAGTCCAATGAAGGAGAAGAGGGAAGGGATGGGGATAAAGATAGAAGGAGGCTGCATGCAATTCACAATGGGAACAACTTGTCCTGGTCGCCGAGGTGGAAGAAACTCAGTCCTGCATGAATTAGCAACTCAGGGAAGCTGAGGACACAAGTACAAAATAATGCCAAGACAGCTGTAAAGCAAAATCAACTAGTACAAAATAATGAAAAACTCCAAAGAGGGATTACACAGAAGGAAGGAATATTTTAAGCAGTTAGTGAAGGCTGCTAGAAGAAGTGAGCTCTGAGCAAGGAGGAGTTGAGAAGGAGATGAGAAATGTACACTGAGAGAGATAGAAGGTTAAGGCAACATTTCAAAGGAGGTTGACTTTCTTCTTTTAACTGAAGTTTAGAAGCCTGAGCACTAAAGAATTCATGCTTTTGAATTGTGGTGCTAAAGAAGACTCTTGAGAGTCTCTTGGACTGCAAAGAGATAAAACCAGTCAATCCTTAAGGAAATCAACCCTGAAATATTCATTGGAAGGACTGATGCTGAAACTCCAGTACTTTGGCCAGCTGATATAAAGAGCTGACTCATTGGAAAAGACCCTGATGCTGGGAAAGATTGAAGGCAGGAGGAGAAGGGGATGACAGAGAATGAAATGGTTAGATAGTATCATTGACTCAATGGACATGAACTTGAGCAAACTCCAGAGATAGTGAAAGACAGGGAAGCCTGACATGCTGTAATCCCTGGGGTTGCAAACAGCTGGACATGACTTAGTGACTGAACAGCAGCAACGTAGTTGATCTACAATGTTGTGTTAATTTCTACTGTAGAACAAAGTGATTCAGTTATACATGTATATACATCGTTTATATGTTTTCCATTATAGCTTATCACAGGATATTGAATACAGTTCCCTGTGCTTGTAGGAGCTTGACCTTACTTCGTTGTTTGCATCTGCTAACTCCATCCCTCCCTCACACTGCCTCAAAAGGAGGCCGGGTTCTGCAGAATGATGAACAGGAGAGACAAACTGGGATGTGAATCGCAAAGCTTGATTTACAGCTCTGTGACCTGGGAGTTCTCTCAATTTGACTTCCCTGTATTGCAAAGTAAACATTATAATACCTTCTTCTCGAATATTGTGAAGAATAAATAAGATAATGTATACTAGAGGGGACAGCATTGTGCTCAGTATGCAGTAGGCCCTTGCTGCTGCTGCTGCTGCTGAGTCACCTCAGTCGTGTCCAACTCTGTGCGACCCCATAGATGGCAGCCCACCAGGCTCCCCCGTCCCTGGGATTCTCCAGGCAAGAACACTGGAGTGGGTTGCCATTTCCTTCTCCAATGCATGAAAGTGAAAGTGAAGTCGCTAGTACCTAATTCCCTTTCTCTTTCAAGACTTTCATATAAGCCCATTGTTCAGGCTTCAAGCAGCATAAAGTCGTGCTCTTTCACAACTAGTAGAGGTCATTACTTGCTCCAGAGTTATCCTATGGTCTCAGTTTCTAAAAAGAAAGTAGCTGAAAAGAGAGTGAAAATATAAAAAATGGAGTTGTGACAAAACAATCATTGTACTGGAACTTCCTGTTTGTCTATTTCCTCCAGCTTCTTGAGAATGGAAACCATGTGTTAGACGCCCAGCATTCAGTCCAGTGTCTGGCACACAGTTAAACCTCCATAAATATTTTCTAAATGAATGGAGACAGGTGAGGAAAAATGGGGAGATGACTGAAGAATTAGATGTGATTATCTGGAAAGCATTTTGAGGAACTGAGTATAAGAACAAAAAACAAAAGCATATAAACAAGGGAGAGAAGAATATCTTTAAAATCTGAAGAGGATTAGAAAGACCACCATAAATACATGGTAAATAACAAAAGAAGAGAGCAAGGATGGAAATGAGAGAGACAAGGAGAGAGAAAGAGAGCAATTGAGAAATCACCCCCAACTTGTAAAAGCCACAGGGATTCTGCAACCTAGGCAGCTGTGTAAAAGTGTAGAGAAGGCAAAGGACTTTTTCAGTTATAGGAGGAAGAACAAGGAAGACACATCCTTTTGTTTGCTTGGGACAAGATGTGTAATGATATCAGATGAAAGAGAAAACAGAGCTACTGGGTCTTGCAAGCCTCCTGCCTCCTATGCAGAGGAAGTTCTTTGTCCTGGAAGGCGAGCTGCACGAGGTGGTGAGCATGAACAGAAGCCAGGAGTCCAGAGCTCTGAGCATCGCAGGTTGATCTGGGTCTCTCAGCCCAAGTAAGTTATGTCATCCCAGATGTCAGAAGGAACTCATTGCAGGTAAACTTGCTGCGCTTATCTTGTCATCTTTGACAGGCCCCAAAGACCTGGAATGCTGCTTTAAAAAAAAAAAAAATTTGTATCTGTTTATTTTTGGTTGCACTGGGTCTTCATTGCTGCAGGGGCTTTTTCTAGTTTGCAGTGAGCAGGGGCTACTCTTCATTGTGCTGCATGGGCTTCTCATTGCAAGGGCTTCTCTTGCTGTGGAGCGCAAGCTCTAGGTGCTCGGGCTTCAGGTGCTGCAGCAGGCAGGCTCGGCAGCTGCGGCTCTCAGACTCCAGAACTTGAACTCAGTAGTTGCGACACACAGGTTTAGTTGCTCCGTGGCACGTGGAATCCGCCTGGACCAGGGATAGAGCCCATGTCCCCTGCATTGGCAAGCGGATTCCTATCTGCTGTACCACCAGGGAAGTCCTGGAATGCTGCTGTTAAACTCGAGAGGAGCAAAGAATAAAAATATGAGATCTCAATATAACTCACTCCAGTTGTTTGCAAATTATGTTTCTCAGATCCCTCCTGAGGCTTTTTTTTTTCTTTTTAATGCAGTCTGAAATTATAGAAATCAAATATAGAAAATGGGTCAAAGCAAAGATACTCTGGGTGTCATAGGGAAAGGTAGCTAGGAACACCCCCATTTTGTCCCCCTCTTTCCCTGGAAACGGAGTACACCCCAAGGCACTCTAATGAACCCTAGAGTGAAAACCACCTCTTTAGATCAGGACAGTTGACATTTGCTGAATAAATCATTTGTTAGCTCCTCTAAAGGAAGCAGCAGACCCTGGAGGCTAGCCAGCAAGGGTTGCCTAGGAGAAAATAAGGACAGACTAGCCTCACTTCCTTTTCCATAGGCTACGGGTGGAATGCTACAGCAGGTTGCATCTAGATTTGAGCAATATGCATCACAACATCTCTCATGATAATCTTACAAAGTGAAGTCTCTGTGATGATGCAAATGGGTGGATGCTACACTATTCAGACCATCCTCCAAAGGTTGTTGGTTAATGGGTTAATGCAAACCTTGGGGGAATTTCTTTCTTTCTTTCTTTTTTTGATTGTGACTTAAAAAATTTTTTTATAGTTGAAGTGTAATTGCTTTATAGAATTTTGTGGTTTTCTGTCATACATCAATAAAAATCAGCCATAGGTTCACCCATGTACACCAATGTAAAATGTACAATTAGTTTGTTCAACATCACATTGCTAGCAAGTGGAAGAGTGAGGACTATGCCTAATGATTGCCAAAAACTTGGCTATTAGCCAGATGAGGACATTGGTGACGTTCATGACATGAAACTATCAAAGATAAGTAATAAGTCAGATAATAAAATTGTCATTCAGAAGGTTAACAGCTCAAAATGATAGACCACATTTAAAATAATGAATGTAAACAGAATGAATGACTGAAGGTCTAAGACAAAACAAAAGCAACAGCAAAGCAAACTCAGTTACATAAATCCAAGATGAGAGAGAGATGGCTTAACAACAGTGTGTGTAAAAGAATAAGGGGTTTTAATTAAAGACGGACTTGTTATGAGTAAATGGTGAAATGCAGCTACCAAAAATGTTAACATGAACTTATAAGTCATATTAATAGGTTTAGAGGGTCCCCAACCAAGGCACGTCCAAGTCTGCTGGGACCTGCAATGTTCATTGTCATATCTACAGGGTTCTGCACTGGGAATCACATTATAAGAGGGATGGTGTTAGAAATTCAGTTGAGATGGTTAAAAGTGTGGAAGTAATCTGGGAATACTTATCTTAGAAAGAAGTAGGCAGTGGGAATAGGAGAGCTATTTTCAAGCATATAAAGGGCCACTGCTTAGGTTGCTACTTACGACAGGAGTGTTCTGTGCTTTAGTAGAGAGAATCAGCCTTAGAGACACTTTGGTTCTGTATGTTTTCAACACTTATGACCAATAGGAGCCCCAGGACCTGGCTACCAGATGGAGTTTCCAAAGCTAGATTTTGAACAACTCTTTGGAGAGTTTCAGGTAAAGTTGGCAAGAAGAGCTGATTCCCTGATTAATATGCAATAATAAGCAAATAATAAAGCCTACCCCTCCAAACAAAACCAACCAACTAGACAATAAACATATAATCAAGCTTCACTAACAGCAGCAAAACAAGGAGATGTGCAACTTCTTGCCAGAAATTTTTTAAAGGCTTAAGAATAAAATCCAGTTAGCCAGGGGCTGAATAGCTAAACTAGTAAAAACACACACAAACCCCTGCACAGAACTCAATGCTAGGTGACAACAGAATGGTGTTTACCATGTTCTCAGAGAGAAGATTTGTGATTTAACAATTGTATCCAGGTTATCCTTCAAACAAAGACAGTAGGCAAATAGTCTCAAGCAAACAAGAGCTCAATATACTTTACCATGGGTTCTTCTTGAATAATTACTGATCAATAAAGTTGAAATGCAAGACACTAGAAGAGGACTCAAAATAAAGTTTAAAAAGGAAAAAGACTCAGAAATTAGCATTGAATCCTATGGATTTATTCTATAAATGTCTTAAATGTCAATGTAAATGTTAAAACCTTGACAGGATAAATTTAATATAATCAAAATTCAGTAGCATTCAGAGGGGAACTGGGAACAAGCTATGAATGTATACTAGGAAATCAGAAATATCTAAAATTAAAACAGTTCAAGAGCACTTTAACCTGTTAAGTTTTGTTTTGAATAATATTTTCATCTCAATTGTAGGGATTCTTTGAGGAAGCAAGATCTTGAGTGGTGAAGATACATTTATCTGAAGTTTGGTGCTTTCCTCTTTTCACTTCAGTTTCATTTATTTCCTTTTTTCCTTTTTTTTGAGTAATATTAAATGTAATGCTTTGCTAAAAATAGCATGGATAGTGTGGTAGATACAATAGATTGGACGATTACCTCTCTTCAGTTTCTGCCTACTCTGTCTTCTTGTTCTTCAGGGGCGGGAATGATACAGTGGATCTGTATTTTCAGACCCTTTCGCTCTCTTTTTTTCCCACATCATGTGGCATGTAGAATCTTAGTTTCCCGACTAGGGATTGAACTCATACCCCCTATACTGAAAGCACAGAGTCTTAACTACTGGACTGCCAGGGAAATCCCCCTTCAGACTCTCTTGCAGCTCCTATTCCAACAAAAATTTAGGAGTCACCAATCAGATGCACTTCTGTAGGACAAATTCAGGACAGAGTTCAGTGAGGATAGGTGGCGTCACTGGAGCTTCAGCAGTTGCATTATGGCTCTGGAGCCCACAGTTCTGTTGGGGCTCTGACTCGTGCATTATAGCTAAGGCAACCCTGTGGTTCCTGGAACCAAAACTGAGAAGTAAGGTGATCACTTCGTCATGGCTGGATTGTATTGGGATAGTATATTAATTTCCTGTGGCTCCTGTAACAAATTGCCACAAATTTGGTGGCTTAAAAGAAAATGATTGTATTATAGTTCTGGAGGCCAAAAGTCTGAAATTAGTATCCTTGAGCTGAAATTGAGGTATCAGCAGGTTATTCCTTGCTTCTTCCATCTTCTGGTGGTAGACAGCCTTCCTTGGCTTGTGGCCACATCACTCTAATCTTGGCCTGTGTCTTCAGTCACCTTTTTTCGGTCTGTGTTAAATCTCTCTCTCCTTCTACTTCAGTTCAGTTCAGTTCAGTTCAGTCGCTCAGTCATGTCCGACTCTTTGCGACCCCGTGAATCACAGCAGGCCAGGCCTCCCTGTCCATCACCAACTCCAGGAGGTCACCCAGACTCACTTCCATCGAGTCAGTGATGCCATCCAGCCATCTCATCTTCTGTCATCCCCTTCTCCTCCTGCCCCCAATCCCTTCCAGCATCAGAGTCTTCTCCAGTGAGTCAACTCTTCTACTTATAAGGATACATTCACTTGTATCCATGTCTTTAGGGTCCACCCTGATAATCCTGAATAATCCTCTCTCAAGATCACATCTGTGGAGAGTCTGTTTCTAATAAGGTAATATTGACAGGTTCCAAGGATTAGGATGTGAATATATTTTAGGACTGTCTTTTGCTGCTAAGTCGTTTCAGTCATGTCTGACTCTACGTGACCCCATAGACAGAAGCCCGCCAGGCTCCCCCGACTCTGGGATTCTCCAGGCAAGAGTACTGGAGTGGGTTGCCATTTCCCTCTCCAATGAATGAAAGTGAAAAGTGAAAGGAAAGTAGCTCAGATCAGATCAGATCAGTCGCTCAGTCGTGTCCGACTCTTTGCGACCCCATGAACCGCAGCACGCCAGGCCTCCCTGTCCATCACCAGCTCCCGGAGGTCACTCAGACTCACATCCATCGAGTCAGTGATGCCATCCAGCCATCTCATCCTCTGTCGTCCCCTTCTCCTCCTGCCCCCAATCCCTCCCAGCATCACAGTCTTCTCCAATGAGTCAACTCTTCGCATGAGGTGGCCAAAATACTGGAGTTTCAGCTTTAGCATCATTCCTTCCAAAGAAATTCCAGGATTGATCTCCTTCAGAATGGACTGGTTGGATCTTCTTGCAGTCCAAGGGACTCTCAAGAGTCTTCTCCAACACCACAGTTCAAAAGCATCAATTCTTCGGCGCTCAGCCTTCTTCACAGTCCAGCTCTCACATCCATATATGACCACAGGAAAGACCATAGCCTTGACTAGGCGAACCTTTGTTGGTAAAGTAATGTCTCTGCTTTTGAATATGCTATCTAGGTTGGTCATAACTTTCCTTCCAAGGAGTAAGTGTCTTTAATTTCATGACTGCAGTCACCGTCTGCAGTGATTTTGGAGCCCAGAAAAATAAATTCTGACACTGTTTCCACTGTTTCTCCATCTATTTCCCATGAAGTGATGGGACCAGATGCCATGATCTTCATTTTCTGAATGTTGAGCTTTAAGCCAACCTTTTCATGCTCCACTTTCACTTTCATCAAGAGGCTTTTTAGCCCCTCTTCACTTTCTGCCATAAGAGTGGTGTCATCTGCATATCTGAGGTTATTGATATTTCTCCCGGCAATCTTGATTCCAACTTGTGTTTCTTCCAGTCCAGCATTTCTCATGATGTACTCTGCATATAAGTTAAATAAACACGGTGACAATATGCAGCCTTGACATACTCCTTTTCCTATTTGGAACCAGTCTGTTGTTCCATGACCAGTTCTAACTGTTGCTTCCTGACCTGCATACAGATTTCTCAAGAGGCAGATCAGGTGGTCTGGTATTCCCATCTCTTTCAGAATTTTCCATAGTTTATTGTGATCTACACAGTCAAAGGCTTTGGCATAGTCAATAAAGCAGAAATAGATGTTTTTCTGGAACTCTCTTGCTTTTTCCATGATCCAGCGGATGTTGGCAATTTGATCTCTGGTTCCTCTGCCTTTTCTAAAACCAGCTTGAACATCAGGAAGTTCACGGTTCACATATTGCTGAAGCCTGGCTTGGAGAATTTTGAGCATTACTTTACTAGCGTGTGAGATGAGTGCAATTGTGCGGTAGTTTGAGCACTCCTTGGCATTGCCTTTCTTTGGGATTGGGATGAAAACTGACCTTTTCCAATCTTGTGGCCACTGCTGAGTTTTCCAAATTTGCTGGCATATTGAGTGTAGCACTTTCACAGCATCATCTTTCAGGATTTGGAATAGCTCACTGGAATTCCATCACCATCAGCTTTGTTCGTAGTGATGCTTTCTAAGGCCCATTTGACTTCATATTCCAAGATGTCTGGCTCTAGATCAGTGATCACATCATCATGATTATCTGGGTTGTGAAGCTCTTTTTTGTACAGTTCTTCTGTGTATTCTTGCCACCTCTTCGTAATATCTTCTGCTTCCGTTAGGTCCATATCATTTCTGTCCTTTATCGTGCCCATCTTTGCATGAAATGTTCCTTTGGTATCTCTGATTTTCTTGAAGAGATCCCTAGTCTTTCCCATTCTGTTGTTTTCCTCTATTTCTTTGCACTGATCACTGAAGAAGGCTTTCTTATCTCTTCTTGCTATTCTTTGGAACTCTGCATTTAGATGTTTATATCTTTCCTTTTCTCCTTTGCTTTTCGCTTCTCTTCTTTTCACAGCTATTTGTAAGGCCTCCCCAGACAGCCATTTTGCTTTTTTGCATTTCTTTTCCATGGGGATGGTCTTGATCCCTGTCTCCTGTACAATGTCACGAACCTCATTCCATAGTTCATCAGGCACTCTATCTATCAGATCTAGGCCCTTAAATCTATTTCTCACTTCCACTGTATAGTCATAAGGGATTTGATTTAGGTCATACCTGAATGGTCTAGTGGTTTTCCCTACTTTCTTCAATTTCAGTCTGAATTTGGCAATAAGGAGTTTATGCTCTGAGCCACAGTCAGCTCCTGGTCTTGTTCTTACTGATTGTATAGAGCTTCTCCATCTTTGGCTGCAAAGAATATAATCGATCTGATTTCGGTGTTGACCATCTGGTGATGTCCATGTATAGAGTCTTCTCTTATGTTGTTGGAAGAGGGTATTTGCTATGACCAGTGCATTTTCTTGGCAAAACTCTGTTAGTCTTTGCCCTGCTTCATTCTGTGTTCCAAGGCCAAATTTGCCTGTTACTCCAGGTGTTTCTTGACTTCCTACTTTTGCATTCCAGTCCCCTACAATGAAAAGGACATCTTTTTTGGGTGTTAGTTCTAAAAGGTCTTGTAGGTCTTCATAGAACTGTTCAACTTCAGCTTCTTTGGCGTTACTGGTTGGGGCATAGATTTGGATTACTGTGACATTGAATGGTTTGCCTTGGAAACAAACAGAGATCATTCTGTCATTTTTGAGATTGCATCCAAGTACTGCATTTCGGACTCTTTTGTTGACCATGATGGCCACTCCATTTCTTCTGAGGGATTCCTGCCCACAGTAGTAGATATAATGGTCATCTGAGTTAAATTCACCCATTCCAGTCCATTTTAGTTCGCTAATTCCTAGAATGTCGACATTCACTCTTGCCATCTCTTGTTTGACCACTTCCAATTTGCCTTGATTCATGAACCTGACATTCCAGGTTCCTATACAATATTGCTCTTTACAGCATCGGACTTTGCTTCTATCACCAGACACATCCACAGCTGGGTATTCTTTTAGCTTTGGCTCCATCCCTTCATTCTTTCTGGAGTTATTTCTCCACTGATCTCCAGTAGCATATTGGGCCCCTACTGACCTGGGGAGTTTCTCTTTCAGTATCCTATCATTTTGTCTTTTCATACTGTTCATGGGGTTCTCAAGGCAAGAATACTGAAGTGGTTTGCCATTCCCTTCTCCAGCGGACCACACCCTGTCATATCTCTCCACCATGACCCGCCCATCCCAGGTTGCCCCTCGGGCATGGCTTAATCTCATTGAGTTAGACAAGGGTGTGGTCCTGGTGTGATTAGATTGACTAGTTATCTGTGAGAATGGTTTTAGTGTATTTGTCCTCTGATGCCCTCTTTCAAGACCTACTGTCTTACTTGGGTTTCTCTTACCTTGGGCGTGGGGTATCTCGTCCCGGCTGCTCCCGGCTGCTCCCGGCCAGCGAAGCACAGCCATCGCACCTTACCTTGGACGAGGGGGTCTCTCCTCACCGCCGCCCTTCCTGACCTCGGTCGTGGGGTAGCTCTTCTCGGCCATGCTTAGTGCGCTGGCCCTCACCGCCGTCCTTCCTCGGTCGTGGGGTAGCTCCTCTCGGCCGCGCTCTTACTGCGCGGCGCAGCCGGCGGGGCGCTCTTAGTGCGCCGGTTGCGGGAAGGTGAGGCGCTCTTAATTGTGCGCCGGTCGCGGGAAGGCGAGGCGAGAAGTCGCTCAGTCGTGTCCAACTCTTAGCGACCCCATGGACTGCAGCCTACCAGGCTCCGCCATCCATGGGATTTTCCAGGCAAGAGTACTGGAGTGGGGTGCCATTGCCTTCTCCAAGGACTGTCTTTTAGTATACCATAAATGGCGTGATCCTGGAGCCTGAATTTGGGGCAGAACCTTCCCGGTTCTCCAGACTCCTAATTGTGGCAGAAGTCGACACTGCCTGACACACCAGTTCTAAAACTTTGTTCTGGAGGTCATACTTAAGAGACCCAAGCCTGCAGCCTGCTCCCAGGGCCCTTCTTGAATTCAATTTGTACTCAACTCCCTGTAAGCTTAAACCACAAAAGCTTTATATTACATGCAACTGTTAGTATGATTGTTTACATATTGTTTATGTATGATTGTATACTTTTATCTGTATATCTACATAGATGAGCTCATCATTCACTCTACTCCAATGCACAAAGAAAAGACATCACTTGGTTTTATTTTTAAATTTTTTGATAAAGTAATTTTATTTATTTATTTATTGGTCATACCATGAGGCATGTTGGCTGTTAGTTCTCCAACCAGGGACCGAACCCACACCCCCTGCTTTGGAAACATGGAGTGTTAACCACTGGGCCACCAGGGAATTCCCCCATCTTGTTTTAAATAAATGCTCTGGTGTTGGTTGTAAGCTCCTTCAGTTATGTAGTTGTTGTGGTGGATGGAATATAAGGAAGGAGGCATTGAAATTTTACTCCAGTCTAGTAAACTTAATATAATGAACAAGTTTATGGAGTTCACTGAGGTAACTTCTCAGTCGCTCAAGTACTTCTCGCTCCTCTCCAGGGTGGAGTATGTGGATTGTATGGCTTCATGGTGGCATCAGAGGGGAGGGAAAGACAAAGTCCTCCAATCCACACTCAGCTCTTTGGTTACCCGGGATCTCTGCTTTCCACTGGCAGTTGTAGGCTCTTTCCTAGACTGTGGTTTCTGAGACGTCCACCACTGGCATTTGTGGTACTGGCCTGTCGCCTCTGCTCTTGAAGTCCCCACAACTAGACTTCTGTCTACTGACTCCAGTCCACAGGGCTTAATTATTCCTGCTCTCAGACATGTAGGAACTTCTGGGCCCTTGCAGGACACACCAGGCTATGAGGCAGGAGGAGCATGTCTTCAGGTTGAACTGTTCACCTGGGCCCCATCAGAGGTGGGAGCATGCGATGCTGCTCAAGAGGCTGACAGTGTCTTTGTAGGATGGATGGGGAAGCCCACTGGTCCTTGGACTTCTGTTAGCTATCTAGATACTTTAAGATTCCCTCTGTGCACACAAGTTTGGTTCTAAGGCAGGTTGAAAACCAGAACCCTATGTCTGACCTCTCATTCTCTGTCTAACGCTTCTTCTCCTAAAATTCCTGGAGTGAGAATTGGGCAGGTTTGGGAGTTTCTTTTTCATCTGCAGCACGTCTGTCTACTGACATGTTCGTCCCAGGGTAGCCAGCCTCATGGCATGGCCATTGCATAATGGAGAGACGTCCCCTGTATGCCAGAGAAGAAGCTCTATGATCTAGTACTCATGTTAAAGGGGGAGATGACATGGCTTAAAGATCCTTTTTTCTCTTGATTACCTCTGACTTTCCTGAATATTTTCTTGTTTGAACTCAAGAGGTCAGGAAAGTTAGCTGTCATCAATGCTCCCAGATCCAGGTTGTACATGTTCTTCCCCAGAAGCAATAAGTTATTGGAACTCAACAACTCAACTCTGATGAGGGGAAGCCTACTGGGGAACCAATTAAGAAGGAAATTAGAATGGATTAATCTCATATTTTAAAATATTAGCTGTTAATCTATGCACTCAGATATGCCTGTAACGTTATCCACTAAATTTTCATCATGGTTACTTTTAGATTGAAGCAATTGGTAATTATTTTATTCTTTGTACTTTCAATTATTGTTTGGATTTTTAAAAATAGTTTAATAAAAATATTCATAACAATTTGGTTTGAATCCTTTCTCTGCAACACTATATCAAGAACTGGCATCATATTGACCCTCCATAATTCAGTAGTCACAAATTCACTAACTGGTTGGACATCTGCTGTGCTCCAGGTTATACATTAGGCATTAAAAATGAAATAAATAAATGTCATGTTTGTCTTCTGGGAAATCACAATTTCAAAAAGAATTTTAAGTACATAGCTCTAGCACAGCCTGATAAGTATGATGACACCATTTCTTAACTTTACATGTCATGAAGACCTGACTCAATTTCATAACACATTTCATTAAACATCCACATACGAGCTGAGCTCTAAGCAAGGGCTGGGGACAGAAGCACATCATTTCAACCGGAGAGTTTTCCACCAGGAGGTCTCAGGGCTTTCGTGTTTCCCCTGAAAGTCTGCAGGACAGAGTTCACAGGCTGGAACTCTCTTCACCTTCAACCTCTTGCCAATTGGTCTACCTGCAGGAAGCAAGAGCTGTTGTAAGAAGTCAGCAGCGATGGGTTCCGTGTCATGGATCAAAGAGAACACAGGTGGCGGGATGGGTGGCTGCGTGTAGCTTGGTAGGATCTCCAGCCACCAGGGAGGAAGTGACTAAGGCAGGGAGTCAGAGTTCTGCTCTGTTCTACGCAAGATGATTCTCTTCAAACCTGGTCTCCATGTTAAGCTGACTCACCAACTTCCTCCTCCCACGGAGTTAGAGCTGCCCCTCTCCCAACTGGAGTGCTGAGCGCTTATTTCAAGGTAGATTGTCAGAAACCTGTTTCATTTCTCCCTTCTATTTCTAGGGCTGTCACTGACTTGTTGAGTCATATTTGGCAAGCTCAGAATCTCTCTTTTCCCATTTTATCCATCTGGATAATACAATTTATAAAGAGTTCTAGGCATTTTGTTTTGAAAAAGGTATAAGCATGTACAAATAATAGTGTTGTTTACCAGAAGGTTTTTATCGGTACATAGCTCAATTAAAACATGATCTTACTGCAATAAAAATATTTTTGTCTATTTCATTCTTCACTGGCATGAAAGCTCTTTGAAAACAAGGACCATGTGTTTACATATTTCTATTCCCAGCACTCGGCACAGTACTGTATAATGAAGCCTGGTATTCTCTGCCTGATCCTTGAACCCAATGGTAAATCCATGCATGTTGATGAGTAGCCTGGAAGTGCTGTGAAGTCTTGTGATACATTTGGACCCCTTTTGAGATGTAAGTCTAGAGCTCTCATCTGTTTTTTAATGGTGTAAGCCAAAAAACAAAAGCCAAAAAAAAAAAAAGCAAACAAAAACAGTAAAAAACCATACAGAAGGCCCTTTAATATCTCTTTATTGAATGAATGTACAGCTGAAACTCTTGTGTCTCAACATTAGACAATTAATTCTGGTCATTCCTAAGGAGTGCCAAAGTTCTGGAGAAATCTACACCATCTCACAGTATCTGCAATGGTCCATTTAATACCAAATGCAAAGGGAGAAAATAGAAAGAAAAGAAAAAGGTAAACACCATGACCATCTTACTGACAAGGAAGAGTATCACTTAATACCATGCTCTTGCCCCAGCTCAGGGTAAATATGCCCGGGTTATCTATTTAAATCACAGCAGTCAAACTACTGTAAAAGCCTCAACATGGTGTCTTACAAAGAAAAGATACTGCATTTATATTTGATGGTAGCAAGAAGGAAGCGAGATGAAATAAAAGTAAGATACTGTAAGGATGTCACCATAAAAGTTTTGCTAGAACTTAATTGTGTCAGAAATATTTAGGGACTTGGATTATAAATGTGATTTCTAAATTTATACTCATAAGCTTTTTTTTTTTTTAAATAAAATGTATTGAAGAGAGCAACCAAAAGTATAATCAATGTTTCTAATTTTATGCAGCTTTATTTGTAACTTTTAAAAATATCTGCTTCTCCCTAATAGACTGAAAGTGCCTTGAGGTTAGATCCATGTTTTGTTCTGATGTGTTCCTTTTTTGGTCTCAACAATTTATACTGAGCACAGGGCTCTACTTTCACTGATGCTTTAATATCAGTAATTTAAATATTACTAATACAGATGAAGGAGAAGTATCTAATTATGAATAAGTTATCAAATGCCTCTCATATATGAGATTGTTCCATTTTTCAGTGATGTATCTAATTTCTGTAGTAAAGCACATCACAACCTGTATTGTCTTTTTTTTTTTTTATTCTACAATTTTTTTTAGTGACTAAACAACAGCAATTTATTAATAGAGTATAATGATTTATACTCTATAATGATTCAAAAGCAGAGACATCACTTTGCCAACAAAGGGTCGCCTAGTCAAGGCTATGGTCTTTCCTGTGGTCATGTATGGATGTGAGAGCTGGACTGTGAAGAAGGCTGAGCGCCGAAGAACTGATGCTTTTGAAGTGTGGTGTTGGAGAAGACTCTTGAGAGTCCCTTAGACTGCAAGGAGATCCAACCAGTCCATTCTGAAGGAGATCAGCCCTGGGATTTCTTTAGAAGGAATGACGCTAAAGCTGAAACTCCAGTATTTTGGCCACCTCATGCGAAGAGTTGACTCATTGGAGAAGACTGTGATGCTGGGAGGGATTGGGGGCAGGAGGAGAAGGGGACGACAGAGGATGAGATGGCTGGATGGCATCACTGACTCGATGGATATGAGTCTGAGTGTACTCCGGGAGTTGGTGATGGACAGGGAGGCCTGGCGTGCTACAGTTCATGGGGTCGCAAGGAGTCGGACATGACTGAGCGACTCATCTGATCTGATCTGATCTGATAATGATTTAAATATGTTAGTTTCAGATGTACAGCAAAGTGAATCAGTTATACATATACACGCATCAACTCTTTTTTAGATTCTTTTCCCATATATGTCATTACAGAGTATTGAGTAGAGTCCCCTGTGCTATACAGAAGATCCTTATTAGTTATCTATTTCATATACAGTGTATCAAGTCTTGAACTAGAATATAGACTATGTGAAATAAGAGAGACATGTCACACCTACCTTCTGGTTTTGTTATGTAAAGAAATCACTCAGTTGCACAGTGAAGATTAGAAGTCTATACATTTGTTTAATTTTGCAGAATTTTAATTTTTAACTATTATAAAAAAGTTACCAAAGAGCCACCTTAAAATGTATCAGATCAGATCAGTCGCTCAGTCGTGTCCGGCTCTTTGCGACCCCATGAACCGCAGCACGCCAGGCCTCCCTGTCCATCACCAGCTCCCGGAGGTCACCCAGACTCATACCCATCGAGTCAGTGATGCCATCCAGCCATCTCATCCTCTGTCGTCCCCTTCTCCTCCTGCCCTCAATCCCTCCCAGCATCAGAGTCTTCTCCAATGAGTCAACTCTTCGCATGAGGTGGCCAAAATACTGGAGTTTCAGCTTTAGCATCATTCCTTCTAAAGAAATTCCAGGATTGATCTCCTTCAGAATGGACTGGTTGGATCTCCTTGCAGTCCAAGGGACTCTCAAGAGTCTTCTCCAACACCACAGTTCAAAAGCATCAATTCTTCGGCACTCAGCCTTCTTCACAGTCCAGCTCTCACATCCATACATGACCACAGGAAAGACCATAGCCTTGACTAGGCGAACCTTTGTTGGTAAAGTAATGTCTCTGCTTTTGAATATGCTATCTAGGTTGGTCATAACTTTCCTTCCAAGGAGTAAGCATCTTTTAATTTCATAATAGTTTAATGAATTATTATACGGCTGACATTCTTATATCCAACACCAAAGTCAAGAAATAGAACTTGACCAGCCACCCCAGAAACTCTTCTACGTATCCTATCCTAGTTACAGTTCCTTCATTCTTTCTCAATTTCCTATCCCAAGTAATCACTGTCCTGACTTTTATAGCAGTGCTTTTCTAAGAGTGGTCTCTGGACCAGAGGTTTCATCACTACCTGGGTAATTGATAGAAATGCAAATTCTTAGGCCCCATCAGACCTACTAACTCAGAAACTCTGGAGGTGGAAACCAGTAATATGTTTTATGAGAAATCTTCTAAGTGATTCTGTTGTGTTTTTAAAGTTTGAATTAAGCAAGTAGCAGGGCACAAGATTAACACAGAAATTGGTTGCATTTCTTTACGTGCAAGGGTGTGTGCTAAGTTGCTCAGTCATATCCGACTCTGTGCTACCCTATGGACTATAGCCTTCCAGGCTCCTCTATCCCTGGGATTCTCCAGGCAAGAATACTGGAGTGGGTTGCTGTGCCCTCCTCCAGGGGATCTTCCTGACCCAGGGATTGAACCAGGGCCTCATGGCTCCTGAATTGGCAGGCAGGTTCTTTACCACTAGCGCCACCTGGGAAGCATTTCTTTACATGAACAAGAAATTATCACAAAGGAAGTGTAAAAATAAATCCCTTTTACAATCACATAAAGGAAAAAAACTTCAGAATAAACCTGAATAAGGAAGTGAAAGATCTATATGCTGCAAAGTATGAAACATTAATAAAGGAAATTGAAGATGATTCAGAAAATGAAAGATTTATATGCTAAAGACTATAAAACATTAATAAAGGCAATTGAAATAGAAAGCTATCCCATGCTTCCAATTGGATTGGAAGAATTAATATTGTTAAAATAGCCAGATTACCCAAGGCAATCTACAGATTTAACACAAGCGCTATCAAATCATCCATGACTTTTTTCAAATAATCCTAAAATTCATACAGTGTGGTACTGGCACAAAAGGGCTTCCTTGGTGGCTCAGTGGTAAAGAATCCACCTGCCAAAGTAGGAGACGCAGGTTCAGTCCCTGAGTTGGGAAGATCCCCTGGTGAAGGAAATGGCAACCCACTCCAGTATTCTTGCCTGAGAAATCCCACGGACAGAGGAGCCTAGTAGGTGACAGGCCGTGGGGTCACAAGAGTCAGACATGACTTAGCAAGTAAACAGCAACAACAACAATTGGCACAATTGGATATGTGGATCAGACATATGGATCAATGGGACAGAATAGAGAGCCCAGAAAAACCCACATACTTACTGTTAGTTGATCTTTAACAAAAGAGGCAAAAATATACAATAGAAAAAAATACAATCTCTTCGGCAAGTGGTGATTGCTAAGTTGGACAACTGCATGTAAATCAGTGACATTAGAATATACCCTCACATCATATACCAGATCAGATCAGTCGCTCAGTCGTGTCCTACTCTTTGTGACCCCATGAATCGCAGCACGCCAGGCCTCCCTGTCCATCACCAACTCCCGGAGTTCACTCAGACTCACATCCATCGAGTCAGTGATGCCATCCAGCCATCTCATCCTCTGTCGTCCCCTTCTCTTCCTGCCCCCAATCCCTCCCAGCATCAGAGTCTTTTCCAGTGAGTCAGCTCTTTGCATGAGGTGGCCAAAGTACTGGAGTTTCAGCTTTAGCATCATTCCTTCCAAAGAAATCCCAGGGCTCATTTCCTTCAGAATGGACTGGTTTATTCTTGCCCATTTTAGAAAGTGGTTTATTTACTTTTGACTGTGTTAGGTCTTTGTTGCTGCATGGGCTTTTCCCTAATTGCAGTAGGCGGGCTTCTGAGTGCTATGGCTGCTCTTGCTGGGGACCAGGGGCTCCAGGTGCTTGGGCTTCCGTAGGTGTGGCAGGTGGACTCACTAGTTGCGTCTCACATGCTCTAGAGCACAAGCTCAGTAGTCATGGTGCAGGGATAAGTGGCTCCACGGCATGTGGGATCTTCCCAGACCAGGGATTGAATCCATGTCTCCTGCATTGGCAGGAGGATTGTTTACCACTGACTCACCAGGGAAGGCCCTAGTTATGCCCATTTTAAAGATTTAATATGTCTTTTACATCTCTCTTAATCTAAGTGTTTTCCCGTTAGCCCTTTCCTTTCAATCCCAAGATCTCTTATTCTTACAATTGGTATGTTAAAGATCTCAAGCCATCTGACCTGTAACGTTTTCCAGGGCTTGGACTTTGCTGATGGAATACATGGATTTGCTGATAAATACATGAATACTCATGCTTCAGTGCAGCATACACAACATGTCTTCTGTATTTCCTTCGAATTGGCAGCTGAATCTAGAAGCTTAATTGGACTTCAGCTTGATCTCATTGGCAAGCTTATAGGGAGTGTTCTGTTCTTTCATCAGGAGTCACATGAAGTCTCGTTGTCCCTCCTTTTGTGAAGTTAGAAGCTGATGATGATGTGTAACTCCATTAATTTCTCAGGGGGTGAAAAATGCTATCATTTCTTTATTTATTAGCTAGAATACTTTTATATAGATATTTCTCTCATCTATTAATCTGAAGGTACAATTTATATAGAAAAGGCAATAAATGTTCAATTCTTTCCTGTTTTTTTAATTAGATTTGAAGATAGTAAGTTTGTGCTCCACTATTCTCCAATGTGATCAATTATTTTTTAATATCATTATGGCTAGTGGATTTCCACATATTTGATAGGTTTAAATGCATTATGATTACAATCATTTTTGAAACTCAAATCATCCCATCTTGAGCCAGTGTAAGTCACTTTAAGTTGACTCCTGAGACCTTCTGTGAGGACCTAATAGACTTTGACAGTTTCCTTATTATCTGGAATAATAAGATGTTCTAGATCCATCTTGTATCTTTCCTACCCTGGACCTGAAATCCCTTGTTAAGAAGTCCTGGCTCCTTTTAGTAAAATAGTATTTCATGACCATAGTTGGAGCACTAGAGGAGCTCACTAGAGTGAGACATTGTTTTTAGACCTTTGCAGTAAATGGAGAAACTTATAAAATACATGTGTGTTTTTGTGTGTGTGTGTTAGTTATCTAATGCTGTGTAACAAATTATTCCTAAACACAGATGCTTAAAACAATAAGCATTTTTTATTTCAAATAGTTTCTCTGGATCAGGAATCTAAGAGGAGCTCACCTGAGTGGGTCTGACTTAGGATCTCTTATGAGGTTGCAGTCAAGATGCTGGTAGGCCTGCAGTCATCTGAAGGCTTGACTAGACTAGAAGATCCGCTTCTAAGGTAGGGCATTCCAGACCAGCAAATTGGGGCTGGCTGTTGGCAGGAGGCCCCATTTCCTCACCACATGGTCCTCTCAAAAGGCTGCTTCAATGTCCTTAAGACATGGCAGCTGACTTCCCTCAGAGTAAATGATCTAAGAGAATAAAGCAGAAACCACTATATCATTTATGACCTAGCCTTGAAAGTCACATTCTGTCATCCCAAGTTATTCTCCTAGTGACACAGGAAGAGTCAGGAGAGCGGAACTGAAAACAGAAGATCATGAACATCCAGAGGACAGAATCACTGGGGACCATGATTGATATTTGAAGATAAAATACCTCATATACTAATAGTGACACTTCCATTTCACATGTAAGACTCAGGGTTATTTTTTTTTAATGCTATATCTCCTTTCTTTCACACTGAGAATCCTAGCAATTAGAGCTACTTCATAAAACAAACCCTTTTGTTTCTAGGTTAGTTCAGGTCTTTCAAGAGCAAAATACTAAGATAGGATTAGACATGTAAAAGATTTTGGAGAAAAGCCTGGGAAAAAGGAAGGGGAGGAAATAAGAGTAACAGGAACAATCTCCAGACAATGCAAGTCTAGGACCTGGGAAAGGGACTGGGAAAGGAAGGAGGATGAGTAGAGAGAGCCTCAGACAACAGCCCAGTCTAAGAGAGTTTGGGACAAGCAGATGGGGAGCCCCTAAACCAAAAAGGTGAGTTGGAGTCCTGCATTCAAGCAGAAACAGGCCTACACGAATATGCTGCCACGCCCACCCCTGCAGTGCTCATTCATTGGCTGAGAGGAGGGGGCGTGGCAGTGGGAGAGCCAGAGGGTGGACGCTGGGGCTGTCAATCAACAGTATCGGGGAAGTAGGAGATCTGAAAAAGTGGCTCAATTTCATGGATGAAACAGCTTTATCCCACATTATATACAATGGATTCAGAATAAAGTAAAGTAATGCTCAAAATTCTCCAAGCCAGGCTTCAGCAATATGTGAACCGTGAACTTCCTGATGTTCAAGCTGGTTTTAGAAAAGGCAGACGAACCAGAGATCAAATTGCCAACATCCGCTGGATCATGGAAAAAGCAAGAGAGGTCCAGAAAAACATCTATTTCTGCTTTATTGACTATGCCAAAGCCTTTGACTGTGTGGATCACAATAAACTATGGAAAATTCTGAAAGAGATGGGAATACCAGACCACCTGATCTGCCTCTTAAGAAATCTGTATGCAGGTCAGGAAGCAACAGTTAGAACTGGTCATGGAACAACAGACTGGTTCCAAATAGGAAAAGGAGTACGTCAAGGCTGCATATTGTCACCATGTTTATTTAACTTATATGCAGAGTACATCATGAGAAATGCTGGACTGGAAGAAACAGAAGTTGGAATCAAGATTGCCGGGAGAAATATCAATAACCTCAGATATGCAGATGACACCACTCTTATGGCAGAAAGTGAGGAGGGGCTAAAAAGCCTCTTGATGAAAGTGAAAGTGGAGAGTGAAAAGGTTGGCTTAAAGCTCAACATTCAGAAAACGAAGATCATGGCATCTGGTCCCATCACTTCATGGGAAATAGATGGGGAAACAGTGGAAACAGTGTCAGACTTTGTTTTTCTGGGCTCCAAAATCACTGCAGATGGTGACTGCAGCCATGAAATTGGAAGACGCTTGCTCCTTGGAAGGAAAGTTATGACCAACCTAGATAGCATATTCAAAAGCAGAGACATTACTTTACCAACAAAGGTTCGCCTGGTCAAGGCTGTGGTTTTTCCTGTGGTCATGTATGGATGTGAGAGTTGGACTGTGAAGAAGGCTGAGCGCCGAAGAATTGATGCTTTTGAACTGTGGTGTTGGAGAAGACTCTTGAGAGTCCCTTGGACTGCAAGAAGATCCAACCAGTCCATTCTGAAGGAGATCAATCCTGGAATTTCTTTAGAAGGAATGATGCTAAAGCTGAAACTCCAATATTTTGGCCACCTCATGCGAAGAGTTGACTCATTGGAGAAGACTCTGATGCTGGGAGGGATTGGGGGCAGGAGGAGAAGGGGACGACAGAGGATGAGATGGCTGGATGGCATCACTGACTCGATGGATGTGAGTCTGAGTGACCTCCGGGAGCTGGTGATGGACAGGGAGGCCTGGCGTGCTGCGGTTCATGAGGTCGCAAAGAGTCGGACACGACTGAGCGACTGATCTGATCTGATCTGATATTCTCACTGCTAATATCATCACTGAAAAGAGTTTTACAAAATGCTTTTGTACATGTGTTGCCGAAAGGGCGACTGCTTCCAGGGCCTGGGAGTGGGCTCTTTTCTAACACTTAGAAATGAATTGTTCTAGGAGACACATGTGATGACAAAGTAAGAAACTTTATTGGGAAGGGACGACCGGGCAGAGAGCAGTAGGGTAAGGGAATCCAAGAGAACTGCTCTGCCACATGGTTTGCACTCTTGGGGTTTAAGGTGATGGGATTAGCCTCCCCGCTGTCTCTGGCCAATCATTCTGACTCAGAGTCCTTCCTGGTGGAGCACTCATTGCTCAGCCAAAATAGATTCCAGCCAGAAGGATTCTGGGAGGTTGGTAGGACGTATGGTTTGGCATCTCCTCTCCCCTGTTGACCTTTCCTGAATCCTTCCTGTTGGAGGTAGCTTGTTAGGTCTGCATTCCTTTACTGGGACTTTCTGTTATAAGAAAACTCATCCAAGTGGCTATGAGCTTCCTTTCCAGGATAGGCAATTTCAGTATTTCCCTTAACACATGCTCATTCCAAAATCCCTCTTGTAAAATTGTATCTGTGGTTATGATTCAGAATATAGTCATTGCATCCCCTTCTAACCCTCATTTAAGATGCTTATATATTTACAAATCCTTCTGCCAGACTGAAGTTACAGACATCCTCTTCTTTTACTATTTCCTCTGTCCTTAACCATAATCAGCAAAGTTAACCTGATTTCAGTGTATCCTTTTGTATTTGGTGATCTGGTGGCTCAGTTGGTAAAGAATCTGCCTGCAATGCTTGGAGACCTGGATTCAATCTCTGGGTCAGGAAGATCCCCTGGAAAAGGAAATGGCAGCCCACTCCAGTATACTTGCTTGGAGAATCCCATGCACAGAGGAGCCTTGGGTTACAGTCCATGGGATTGCAAAGAGTTAGACACAACTGAGTGACTGACACTTCTGTATTTGAGCAAGAATCTGATATTCTGACTGTAGCACAGACTGGTTATTTACACTGTTCTAAGAAAATCCCATGGATGGAGGAGCCTGGTAGGCTGCAGTCCATGGGGTCGCTAAAGTTGGACACAACTGAGCGACTTCACTTTCACTTTTCACTTTCATGCATTGGAGAAGGAAATGGCAACCCGCTCCAGTGTTCTTGCCTGGAGAATCCCAGGGACAGTGGAGCCTGATGGGCTGCTGTATATGGGGTCGCACAAAGTCGGACACGACTGAAGCGACTTAGCAGCAGCAGCAAGTAAAATATAAATAGGTCTATGACACTTGGTCACAAATGTGACCTAAAAGCCCAAACGGGATGATCCAGAGCTGATCTGATGGCTCAGTGGGTAGATGCCTGACCTGTACCCATTCTTATGGTGGAATAACTCACACCCCCCAGGGTCAAAGCAGGAATGTAAAACCTATGTGAATTTTTTAGCTAAAACATGAGATCTTGAGGAGGATGTGCTTTCAAACAGGCTCCATCCAGGACACTTCGCTATCAAGAGAGTATGGGAGCCGAGACAGAGCATGGGTTCAACCCTTCTGCTGTCGGAGGTACTTCAGCTGAAAAAGTTTGAGAAGCATTAACCTATATATAGCTCAGGTGTTAGGGGGAATCTTTCAGCTCTTTAAACATCATTTAAATAACAATAAGTGAAGAGTCATAATGAAGCTGGTGCAGCAGAGCATTTATTCTGGGAGCACAGTTTTTAATCTGGGTTTTTTGTCTTCCTTCCCCTTTCTTATTCATGGCCCCAGAGTTTTCACAATTCAAAATGGCTCTGTAAATCAGTTAAGTACACTGAGACAAATCCAGACAAACTCACATTCGTGAGGAGAATCCTATTAACATCCCTAAGATGAGGGCTTTCTGCAAGAAACTGCCACTGAAGTAACTTTCGGAGAGTTCACCCTTAGATGTAAATATGGACGTTAACAAAGGATCTCTGGCCTTCAGTATGAGAATGACTGATGCACGTTTTTCTCTCATTTCCTTGATCTTCACCAAAAATTGAACAAGGTTGGCCTTCTGGATGCTGGTGGTCTGGTCCAGTGTGATCTCTAGGCTGCTGTGGAGTCCACTGTGGGGTGTCTTGCTGGGCATGGTGGCCGTCCCACAGCATGAGGGCAGCAGCCCCCCAGGCAGAGGAATTCATGTCCAGGGCAACCATGCTCACTCCCAGTTTTAAGAAGAATAAGAATTTTTTTTTTTTTTTCTAAAAGCAAGTGGGCTTCTGGAGTTGGCTCCTGATTTCTCCTCTGGGCTAAATTCTTCCCACTCAAACCGAACACCTCCCACCTGCCAAGAAAGAAAAAAAATCTGGTGTTTAAAAAAATAATTCAGACTTGTAAACTGGAACATGGGGTGATTATTTTCAATACAAGAAGGTTTTTTTTCATTTTTCAAGGAGAGAATTTGCCAGTAGTTTCCTCCAAATAACCAATTTCCTTGGCATGTTTGAAAGGAAATACGATTGACGATGGCATGACTCAAGAGGAGCTTTTGGGCAACACAGCCCATACATGTCATCGAAGTGGCCTTGCCAGACGAGAACAACGGAGATCCAGGTGAATTGAGCTTGCATTAAAATAGTGTTTCTAGAATCACAGTGCAGAGAGAGAATCTTTGAATATCCAATGTCTGACTCAAATGTTATGAAACCAGGTTTTATCCTTGGGCTCATCTGTTCAGTGAATACTTCTTTAATTCCATTTGGCCTGCAGTTGCAGTCAACTGTAGGAGTTTAGAGTATAAACCTTGGAGGTTGACTGCCTGGTTTTAAGTCCCAGCTGTGTCTCTTACTCTTTCTGAGACCCTGGGAAAGTTTATATAACCTCTTTGAGGCTCTGTTTTCTCATCTGGAAAATGGTTCACCTGAGGATTAAGTGTGATAATATATTTAATATGATAATATATGTAAAACCCAATCTGCCAGGTACATACTAAGTTATTAAATACTGTTAATAACTCTTAGATGAGTAGGATCCCATTTCCTCAAGCTCAACAAAGAAGTATTCCATTCTGTTCTGATTATGTGATCCATGAATAAAGAGAGGGCTCAATATGCAGTTTCTCCTGATACCGAATTAGCACTGAGAGAACAGTACTATGTTAGTTCAGTTCAGCTCAGTTCAGTCACTCAGTCATGTCCGACTCTTTGTGACCCCATGGACTGCAGCACGCCAGGCTTCTCTGTCCATCACCAGCTCACAGAGCTTGCTCAAACTCATGTCCATCGAGTCGGTGATGCCATCCAACCATCTCATCCTCTGTCATCCCCTTCTCCTCTCTCCTTCAGTCTTTCCCAGCATCAGGGTCTTTTCCAATGAGTCAGTTCTTTGCATCAGGTGGCCAAAGTATTGGAGTTTCAGCTTCAGCATCAGTCCTTCCAATGAATATTCAGGACTGATTTCTTTTACAATGGGCTGATTTGATCTCCTTGCATTCCAAAGGACTCTCAAGAGTCTTCTCCAACACTACAGTTCAAAAGCATCAATTCTTCAGCACTCAGCTTTCTTTATAGTCCAACTCTCACATCTGTACATGACTACTGGAAAAACCCTGGCTTTGACTAGACCTTTGTCAGCAAAGTTAGTTAGATGACACTCCAAATTGCTATCTTCAGCTAATATCTCCTTAAAGTTCAAATGATCAATATTAAGCAGCTCATCCAGCACATCACTTCTGCAAGGCACAAATGGCCATTGACTCCCCCAGGGGACTTTATGGAGATGCTTGTTAATTAAAATTAGAAAATCTTCAAGTGGTGTATCAAGATTTTTCTATGACTAAGACAATTGGAAACAATGGTAGGTTTTTAGATATCCTGGGGAAAGTTATTTCTGTTGTAACCTATACAAGTGGCTCTCAAAGAGTGGTCCCTAGATTAGAACCAGCACCATCAACAGGGAACTTGTTAGAAATGCACAATTTTGGACCCCATCCTAGATTTATGGTTTAACAAACTCTCAGGTGACACTGGTCTATAGCATGGATGGCATATAGATCCATATTCCCCATTGTACTCTTTAAAAAATATTATTTTTTCTTTTAGTTTTTGGCTGCACTAGATCTTTGTTCGTGTGCATGGACTTTTCTCTAGTCGTGGTGAGCAGGGGCTACTCTCGAGTTGTGGTGCACAGGCTTCTCATTAAAGTGGCTTCTTGTTACAGATCATGGGCTTTAGGGTGTGTGGGCTTCCATAGTCGTGGCATGTGGGCTCTAGAGCGCAGGCTCCATAGTTGTGGTGCATGGACTTAGCTGCTCCGTGGCATGTGGAATCTTCCCAGACCAGGGATCAAACCCATGTCTCCTGCATTTTAAAGCAGATTCTTTACCACTGGACCCCCAGAGAAGTAGCCCCACTATACTCTTATTTCCCTCCATCTCTGACAGATAATATTAACGAAACTGAGCATCTTTCCCTTTGAGTCTGGATGAAATCTTAGAGCCCTTTTCAATACAGTGTCCCCAGTCACTACATATCAAACTGAGTTGGCCTGACTGTCAGGAGATAGTACTCTGAGGTCTCAATTAAGCATTTTTAAATATATATATATATATATATATATATATTTGGCTGCACTGGTTCATAGTTGTAGCACACACAATCTTTGATCTTCATTGTGGCACTCAAGATCTTTAGTTGCAGTATGTGGGATCTAGTTCCCTGACCAGGGCTTGACTTCTTGCATTAGGAGTGTGGAGTCTTAGCTACTGGACCACTAGGGAAGTCCTTAAGCATTCATTCAATTACTTGAATTCCCCGGAGGGAAAATTGGGGCTCTACCTTAAGAGATCTGAAGACCCTCAGGACAACAAGAAAATAAGTTTTGAGCTTTCATAATCAACTATCCTCTCTGACATATGCATGCTCAATAACCACAACATAAGAAACTTCCCCCAATTAGCAACACAAGCACAATGTCTGTAGTCAGAAAGCTCAGCCTTGGTGTAATTGCCATTCAACTCCTTTCAGACCATGTTAAAATGTCCAATTGACACAGCATGAAAGTCATGTGCTATCTACTTTTTATCTAGTTACTCTACTATGCTACATTTCCTGAAAAGTAGATGACCAAAAATTTGTATACTGTGGCCCGATTAGCTTCGATCCCTTTGGGTTGCTGTCAAAAAATCCTTGAAAAAAAATCCTATCTTTAGAAAAAAGACTTTGAGATGGCTTTCAGTAGGCCATATATTTGATAAACCAATTAAAGAAAAAAATAGAAAATCAAAAGCTCTGTAGAATTTCAGGCCTGTGCAAGTACTAGGACCCTAGGATAATGTGGTTATTGTGGTTATGCATTATTCTTGGCTCTGAGCTGTAGAGAAATATGGTAGTTTAAGTAATTCACATTATCAGTATAAAGCACAATATTTCCACTCTTCAGAGGAGATGCTTTCCTGGAATATAAGTATCAGAATTCACACATGATGTCACTCTGCTTATTTAATTTATATGCAGAGTACATCATGAGAAACGCTGGACTGGAAGAAGCACAAGCTGGAATCAAGATTGCCGGGAGAAATATCAATAACCTCAGATATGCAAATGACACCACCCTTATGGCAGAAAGTGAAGAACTAAAGAGCCTCTTGATGAAAGTGAAAGAGCCTCTTGATGAAGCTGAGTGACTGAGCTGTTACCCGATTTGCTATACCCTGTTATTCTTGAATATTTCTGACAGAAATTTCTCTCTTTACTTCTTTAAAGTAAACCTGAAAGCTTGGTCATCAATATTCAGCGTAGATGGCCATACAGCACGAGATCGACCTATATTAAGATTTGTCCTGTTTTATCACTGTTGTGGCATTATTCAGTGAATGAAACTTTGAAAAGTTTCCTTTTTAAAAATGGAACTTCATTTATCTTTGACCACATTGCCTAATAAATCGAAGTTAGCTCACTACAAGTCTTCATTGAATGAGGTCATTTCCTTAATAGCATTTCTGACAGATGGCTGTTGCTGTTAGGAACAGCCATTGACAACCTGGGAATTGAAATAGTCAAAGCAATTCAACGTGAATTTATTTAGCAATCTATCGTGTGTCATAAATGGCATGGCTTGAGCTTCAACGCATTCTGGGAGTTCCCAGATGGAAAGAAGATTTGAGCTAAAAGTAGGCCGAGACCAAAACACAATCCTGGTCCGAGTTCCAAAATCAAAAAGTCTGATCTGGAAAGGTAGAATGGTGCAGACCTTCATGAACAACAGAGCACTAGTTCTTAGGGGTCAAGTCTGAGTCCAAGACCAGGCCATCTGTTCAGATTGCTGGAAGTTATAACTGGTGCAATGTCCAGAGAGATTAGCCGGAATTAGCTGAGTTCATGGCTTCTATTCATAGCTGGATTTCAGTTCTAGCAGGAGACTGGTTTGGATACTAGTAAGGTAGGGAGGAAGGCTGTAGCTGGATGTATCTACTGCCCAAAGACCGATTTCATCCCCAAGCAAATTCGACATTGGATACATCCCCAAACAAATTAGACGTGGACCATACATGACCTTCATGCTCCACATGGCAGACACTGTTACACGCCTCTCTGGTATTCAGGATCTTTTCCTTCCTTCTTCCTTGTTCTGGGCAGCAATGAACCCAGCCCCAGACAGTGGATTATGAAAGGTCCAAGAAGCCAGTTAGAGCAGTCATGTTCCCTGTCTTCCTAGACTCCTTTGCAGCAGTTTCAGTATCATGTGGCCCAGTCATAGCCAATGAGACAGAGGAGAAATTAATTTAAGATGCTGTGGGGAAAACTTTTGCTTTTCTTTTAGAAGGAACACCACTGGCACAGCCCCTCTTCCTGATTTGCCTGCAGCTTGTAACCTAGAATAAAAGGTAAAAAGAATCATAGAAAGGCCAGCCTGCCATCATTAAGCCAATAAACTAATGTCATTTTTGTCCAGACTGCTGTGATGTAAGGATTAGAAACCCCTTTATACAAACTATTGAGAGATATTCTGTTTTTCACAATGGAAAACATTCCTAATGGACACCACACTCACTATAGAGATGGAAATCCTAACCACTATCACGTTCAGAGACTGGAGTTGAGCGTACATGTGGCATAACATGGGTACAGGCATGGCACACTGAGCTTGGGACCAGGTCCATGGGAAGGAGAATAGAAGTGATTCTGCTTTAAGAAACTTGTAATATGGCTTGGGAGACCAAATTTGTTACATAGTCTGATCAGATCCCATCTGAAATATCTGCTCTAGTTCGGAAGACCATGCCTTAAGATGGACATTATCTAAGATTAACCTTGGCTAATCAAGATATTGGAAAATAAATAATAATAAAAAAGGTGGAAATAAGAAAATTCTAGCAACAAAGATGTTGATAAGTGGAAGGCATTCTTGCATTAGGTGAAGCATGTGATGTACTTCACCTTTATTATGCTGCTGCTAAGTCACTTCAGTCGTGTCCAACTCTGTGTGACTCCATGGACAGCAGCCCACCAGGCTCCCCCGTCCCTGGGATTCTCAAGGCAAGAACACTGGAGTGGGTTGCCATTTCCTTCTCCAATGCATGAAAGTGAAGAGTGAAAGTGAAGTCACTCAGTCGTGTCCAACTCTTAGCAACCCCATGGACTGCAGCCTACAAGGCTCCTCGTCCGTCCATGGGATTTTCCAGGCAACAGTATTGGAGTGGGGTGCCATTGCCTTCTCCGCACCTTTATTATACTTGGCAACAATTTAGCAATCTCTAGACTCACTCATCACTGGTCCCAATCTGGGTTACAGCCCCTAGTAGCCATATGATCTTGACAAGGCTGTTAAATCTCACCATCTCTCTAATGGAAACATGAACTATAGTTGATAACGTTATACTTAGCATACTGGAGTGGCCAAAAAGTTTGTTCAGGTTTTTCATATGATGTTGCAGGAAATTCTAAATGAACTTTTTGTCCAACACAATATAACTGAAATTTGCTAAGAGAGTAGAACTCAAATGCTCTCACAAAAACAAACAAGAAAACCTCACCGTCTCATACCTCAAGACCTCAATATCTTCATCCTTAAAATGAAGAAAATAGTAGTACCAACCATAGATATGTGTGAAAAATAAATGAAATAATCCATATCATACATTTAACTCAATGCCTGGAACACAGTGAATATTCAAGAAATATTGTTGGTATTATTTTCAGTAGTAGTTAAGTACATGGACTCTGGAGTCAGAATATGTGCGGTCAAACCCTAAATTCATCATTTTGTGGTCATAGATAAGTCTGTTTCCTTATCTGTAAAATGGGGATAATAAGAGCCACAACCATCAGAGGATGATTATAGAAATAAATAGTGGAAGTGAAGTTTCAGGCACAGTTAAATGCCTGATAAACGTTGGGTCTTATTATTATCATTAGCTATACCTTGAGCAATATAAAAACTGGATTGAATTCTTGTTCTCAAAATGCTCATTATTTTACTTTCTAAAAACTAATGAGAGAATTCAATAGTGATGCATGTGCAAGAAGCGATCAGGAAGGGAAATAATCAGCTGAGGTTGGCCAGGTTAAAGGGAACCATGGAGGAAGGTGGATTTCAGGTGGGTTTTCTGTGATGGCCAGAGTGGATGTGGAGGGAATGGAGAGAGGATGGGGAATTACCAGTAGTCTTCATTTTCAGGAGACTACTTTATATACATGATTTATTTTTTCCTTCTCCCGGCCTCATCTTTCTGGAATAAACAATGTTTTAATAATGTGCCTTAGAAAAACACAGCATGTGAAATAGTTTCTTATTTCACAATTGCTCATCTAAGCACAGCCAGTGATTTTTTTTAAGTCATCATACCACACACAGTTCAGATCATGTCTAGTCTAAGAAACATAAGGACAAGGAGTCACAGAGCTCAGAATGGTGTGAGAACCAATAGGACTTTGACCACATGTGTTCATTTCAGTTCAGTCGCTCAGTTGTGTCCGACTCTTTGAGACCCCATGAATGGTAGCACACCACGCCTCCCTGTACATCACCAACTCCCGGAGTTTACTCAGACTCACATCCATCGAGTCAGTGATGCCATCCAGACATCTCATCCTCTGTCATCCCCTTCTCCTCCTGCCCCCAATCCCTCCCAGCATCAGAGTCTTTTCCAATGAGTCAACTCTTTGCATGAGGTGGCCAAAGTACTGTGTAAATGATGTTTAATGGTGACGATAACAGAGAAACACAAAGCATACAGCTGCTCTTCTTTTTTCTGTGAAGTATGGGTTATAACTTTGGAAAGGAATCTACCAATAGTTCTTTGAACCAAACAAAGAAATTTCCACTTCTGGAATAAGGCGTACTGGCTGCAAAGACTTCGGTAGAGGACTCAAGGACTTCCTAACTTGGCCATGCCTATCTGGCTAACCTTATCTCCCAACTTCCTTCAAACACTCAGATGCCAGGACTGGATTAGTCTCCTGGTCCCATGCTTTGCTCATTAGCAGCCAATGCCTGCCCTTGAGAAGGTGCCACTGGCAGGAACCACACCCATTTTTTCCATGTGCTGTTTTGCCAGCTTGGACTCCTCTTCTTGGACATCTCTATTTTGCTAAAACTTAAAAACCCCATAAGAGGCCTTTTTCTTCCCTAAGAGTCATCATTGACTTCTCTCTTCTCCAAATGGCAGCATTCGCCATCTCTGTCATGATTGGGAACATGTGTCTTCCAAGTACTGGGCTTCAGGACTGATGCTGAGGCTGAAACTCCAATACTTTGGCCACCTCGTGCAAAGAGTTGACTCATTGGAAAAGACCCTGATGCTGGGAGGATTTGAGGGCAGGAGGAGAAGGGGACGACAGAGGATGAGATGGCTGGATGGCATCACTGACTCGATGCACATGAGTTTGGGGGAACTCTGGGAGTTGGTGAAGGAGAGCGAGGCCTGGCGTGCTGCGATTTATGGAGTCACAAAGAGTCGGACACGACTGAGAGACTGAACTGAACTGAACTGAGGACCCACTTCTCTGGTCCCAACTCCTTTCTCATGTTTTCCTTTCCCTTTTCTGTATGAGACAGTTGCATCAGAGAACAACAACACAGGCAAAGCCCAGAGGCCCTAAAGAACCTGGAATTCAGGTTTGTGGATTAATGACTTGATGGCTGTGTCTACCAGGAAACAACCCTAAAAAGCAGAGTGTAAACCAGTTTCTCTGTGATCAGAATGATAGCCATATTTTTGCTCCATGAACACAATATCCTATTACAGTGTGACTATCTTTTCCTGCTCTTGCTAGACATCTCAAACCTTAACCAATTGTGACATATCAGTCTATTAAGCTAAGTGCCTAAATGCCTAACTTGTCTGCTTCAGGGTGAGGCAGCCTCCTAGCTGTAAGGCAGCTGAACCAGAAACATTCTCTTCCCTCTTCCCCCTAGAAGATGATGCATGATGGTGCTGCCTTTCCTTTATGATCCTAACACACTGTTACATCAGGAAGCCTTCTCTGATTTGTGATTGACAGGTTTGCCCAGGGTGATAGCTGGCCTAACGGCAGCCTTACAGATGAGAACAGAAGTCGTTTGGAATTTATCCCACTATCACTGAGCTCTGGATCACAATGTCTTCTTAGCATGTGCAAGATCTGTTGCTCAAAGAAGTCATCTCTGCTATTTATTTTCCCCTCGAACACTTCAAGCTTCAGTTCCACATCACAATTTATTTGTATGCCAGGAGTTGTGAGATAAACAGACATTTGAATTATGAGCAACTGGAGATTATTAGGCAGTGAATTTTCCTCTTTTTTTCATTGTAAGTTATATCCTCCTAAAACGTATTCCTGGTTTACTATCGCGGAGAGTTCCTGAAAGGCTGGGAGGAGGAACTAGACAACACAACAGCTTCCCCTGTATGTTGTGGGCTTATTAATGGCAGGGAGTGTGTTAACTTTCTTTTATATTCCCAGAGTTTTACACTGGCCCTGGGTGCTACAGATGTTTGCTGTATAACCTCTGGGATGGATTAAGATGGCACATACTCTTTGCTATCCCTCTCCTCTACTGCATAGGCAAGTGACACGACTTCTTGATCAATAGAATATGGCAGAAGTGACATCATGCCAAGTCCAGGCCCAGGCCTTCAGGGGTTTCCACTTCCTGTCCCCCAGAACACATTGAAAGCCTTGTCAGGAAAGTTCCACTACCCTGAGATAGCTTTGCTGAATAAGCCAGTTGGCAGTCCCAGCAAAGTTCAGCCTCCCAGCCATCCCCGCTGGGGTACAAACTTGTGAATGAACACTCCAGACTACTAGTTGGGTACCATTTGCCTCATTCTGGCTAGGCTCTCCCAGAATTCCCTGACCCATAAAATCATGGGATATTTTAAAAAATGGTTGTTTTAAGCCTTTACATTTTAGGATAATAACTTGTTATACCCTAATAACTGGACCAGAATCCTGGAGGAGGCTCCACAGAGTTTATTCAGCTCCCCAGACATCAACTCGTATCCTTATAGATGTCATTCACCTGGCTAGAGCAGGGTGGCATATATCTGAGAGGAGTTGGGCTGATTCACTCCAGCAGCTTATATGGCTCAATAAATGTTGCTTCTCATCTTGTGGGCTGCTGGGCAGTGTGGAATAGAGGACGAGACCAACCTCAGGACACAGAGATTGTAAATAGGATTATATCTGGCATTTGGAACCCAAGAGGACTCAGTCATCCTGGTTTTTACTTCTAAGTGTTGGAAGAGATAGCCACTGAATAGAAATAGCATTTCTACCAGAATGGGATAAGATGGAAATTGGACAGAAGACCCAGGCTATTCATGGTGATGATGGAGCGAGAGCCTCTGGACTAAATGAACGTGACGACAGAAGGCAGATGCCTTTCCTTTCTCATCTTAATGGTAGGTCCAGAGAAAGATGGTTGCAAATATCCTCTGGGGATGGGCTGAATAAGAGAAATTTGAGCAAAAAATGAAGAGGATCTAATCATTCTCTGTATACTTGGAATCTCTGGTTCAAGCAACTGGAAAATATCTTACCAGCATTTAAAATCTTTCTGAAAACAACTCAAGGGTAAAATAATGACAGGATAGCGGCTTAATAAGAAAACCCTTGGATGAGGTATTAAGAAATCTCCATTTCAGTCCCCAAAACTTGCAAATGATTTGACTTATTCTAAACTCTATTTCCTTCTTGTAAGATGGGGTCTTAAGGGAAATTATGTGGGCTAAATTGTGGGAGAGGCAATTAAGAAGTGGCTTAGAAAGAAAAAGAAATAAGGTAGGATTAAGAAATATCTATCAAGTCTTGAGAAGTTTGGAATACAAACTCTTCAAACCAATAACCTCTTTTTTTAAAAAAATATTAAGATAAATCACTCTTTTACTATTATATAATGCCAGTAGTCATGTGTGGATGTGAGAGTTGGACTATAAAGAAAGCTGAGCGCCGAAGAATTGATGCTTTCAAACTGTGGTGTTGGAGAAGACTCCTGAGAGTCCCTTGGACTGCAAGGAGATCCAATCAGTCCATCCTAAAGGAAATCAGTCCTGAATATTCATTGGAAGGACTGATGTTGAAGCTGAAACTCCAATACTTTGGCCTGATGTGAAGAATTGATTCATTTGAAAAGACCCTGGTGCTGGGAAAGATTGAAGGCAGGAGAAGAAGGGGAAGACAGAGGATGAGATGGTTGGATGGCATTACCAGCTCTATCGACATGAGTCTGAGTAAGCTCCAGGAGTTGGTGATGGACAGGGAAGCCTGGTGTGCTGCAGTCCATGGGGTCGCAAAGAATCGGACACGACTGAGCAACTGAACTGAACTTAACTGAATGCTGATTATTAACTTTATATAAGATATTAACTGTGGGGACTTCCCTGGTGGTCCAGTGGTCTTCCACTGCAAGGGGCACCGGTTCAATCCCTGGTCAGGGAACTAAGAGCCCCATGCCATGAGATGGTAGAAAAGCATCATCCACTTAATGGACATGAGTTTGACCAAACTCCAGGAGCTAGTGAGGAACAGGGAAGCCTGGAGAGCTGTAGTCCATGGGGTCTCAAAGAGTTGGACAAGACTAAGCCTTAGAAAGCATCACTATGAACAAAGCTAGTGGAGGTGATGGAATTCCAGTTGAGGTCTTTCAAATCCTGAAAGATGATGCTGTGAAAGTGCTGTACTCAATATGCCAGCTAATTTGGAAAACTCAGCAGTGGCCACAGGACTGGAAAAGGTCAGTTTTCATTCCAATCCCAAAGAAAGACAATGCCAAAGAATGTTCAAACTACTGCACAATTGCACTCATCTCACACGCTAGTAAAGTAATGCTCAAAATTCTCCAAGCCAGGCTTCAGCAATATGTGAACCATGAACTTCCTGATGTTCAAGCTGGTTTTAGAAAAGGCAGAGGAACCAGAGATCAAATTGCCAACATCTGCTGGATCATGGAAAAAGCAAGAGAGTTCCAGAAAAACATCTCTTTCTGCTTTATTGACTATGCCAAAGCCTTTGACTGTGTGGATCACAATAAACTGTGGAAAATTCTTCAAGAGATGGGAATACCAGACCACCTGACCTGCCTCTTGAGAAATCTGTATGCAGGTCAGGAAGCAATAATTAGAACTGGACATGGAACAACAGACTGGTTCCAAATAGGAAAAGGAGTACGTCAAGTCTGTATATTGTCATCCTGCTTATTTAACTTATATGCAGAGTACATCATGAGAAATGCTGGACTGGAAGAAACACAAGCTGGAATCAAGATTGCTGGGAGAAATATCAATAACCTCAGATATGCAGATGACACCACCCTTATGGCAGAAAGTGAAGAGGAAGTCAAAAACCTCTTGATGAAAGTGAAAGAGGATAGTGAAAAAATTGGCTTAAAGCTCAGCATTCAGAAAACGAAGATCATGGCATCTGGTCCCATCACTTCATGGCAAATAGATGGGGAAACAGTGGAAACAGTGTCAGACTTTCTTTTTCTGGGCTCCCAAATCACTGCAGATGGTGACTACAGCCATGAAATTAAAAGACGCTTACTCCTTGGAAGGAAAGTTATGACCAACCTAGATAGCATATTCAAAAGCAGAGACATTACTTTGCCAACAAAGGTCCGTCTAATCAAGGCTATGGTTTTTCCAGTGGTCATGTATGGATATGAGAGTTGGACTGTGAAGAAGGCTGAGCACCGAAGAATTGATGCTTTTGAAGTGTGGTGTTGGAGAAGACTCTTGAGACTCCCTTGGACTGCAAGGAGATCCAACTAGTCCATTCTGAAGGAGATCAGCCCTGAGATTTCTTTGGAAGGAATGATGCTAAAGCTGAAAGTCCAGTACTTTGGCCACCTCATGCGAAGAGTTGACTCATTGGAAAAGACTCTGATGCTGGGAGGGATTGGGGGCAGGAGGAGAAGGGGACGACAGAGGATGAGATATCTGGATGGCCTCACTGACTCGATGGATGTGAGTCTGAGTGAACTCCGCGAGTTGGTGATGAACAGGGAGGCCTGGCGTGCTGTGATTCATGGGGTCACCAAGAGTCTGACATGACTGAGGGACTGAACTGAACTGAAGCAACTCAACAACAACAATGCCATGCGGGGTGGCCAAAAAAAGAGAAAAATATAACTGTGGTTAGATAATGAAAGACAGTAAATGAACCGGAGAGACACATAAACCGCAATACTGTCTAAGAAGAATTCAACAGTCAGACTGTTTCTGCTGTATCTCGGACTGGGTGTAATGGCCTTACAATGAGATGAAGGTCAGGCCAGCTGCCCGTCTGGGGTTTGGGGACACAAAGGAGCCCCAGGAAGTGGCCACAGTGGTACTGGTTGAGAGCAGCTCTCTTGGGCTGGTAGGCAGCTATTGTCACTGAGCTAGGATTCCTAAGTACATCCTGAAAAGAAGTCATTTCTTTCACCTCGAAGGCAGCGCCTGTGGATACAGCAGTGAGTCTCAAACTGCACTCTGTAGCTTTGTAGGGTGCTAAGCATGTCCAATCCTGGGGCTACCCAGGCCAACTAAGTTGGAATCTCTGACCCTGGGGCCTGGGAACCTACATTTAACAGGCACACTGGGTGCTGCCTCTGTGCATCCCACAGTGTCAGGCCTGCTGCTCTGCCCTCCATTCATGGGTGTGTCCCCCCACACACCGCATGCACTCCAGCCTAGGTTCATTAGTCCACGGTTCCTTCCTCCAGGAACTGCCCGTCCTTCACTTCCTCCATCCACTTGTTCACCACGTGGGCCAAGATCCACTGACTTCATGGAGCTATCCCCAGCTTCTTGTTCTCTTTTCCATAAACTATAATTATGCTACTTAATCCCATCTTATCTTATTTGGTAACCTGTTTTATATGGATAGCAAATTGCCCTTTATGGCCTAATTCCATTAATTCATGCCCAGGGAAGAAAGATCTCACCTTAAATAGTTCCCCTTCTCTGGCAAGCCCTGCCTCCCAGACATCTTTTATTTTGCATAAGAGCTTTTACTTTTTGTCTTCCAAGACAGAGGAAGGATGGGCCCACATGCCACCCCTACCATGGCACTGGGTTTCATTGATTGGACTTCAAGAAGCACAAGCTTTCTTCTATCACTATTGATTGTTCTGGAGGGCTTTTTAGCCCTACCTTATCCTCCTCAGCATGAAAATCAATTGAAACTGAAGACTTAATGTTTCTGTTTTCTCCCCAAGTACATAATAATGTGTTTAAAGGCTGAAACTTAGACTTAACACTTCTTACAAAACTCTTCTGTCCTGAATATTTATTGTTGCCTAAAGGACCTCCTCTACAGGAACTGCCACCTCTACAAGCTTGTCACGGCTCTTCTACGACAGTTTGAGCAACATGACCCTGGGCTCCTGGTCACACCTGATTGGGCTAGAGGCAGGCACCCGATCCAAAGCTGGGTAAGCCAGATCCTTCTCTCGCCAGGTATTTTGTAAACTCAGGTGATACTTGAATGCTGAATTCACCCAGAAGGTACGTCCCTATGTGGACCAAAAAAGTTGAGGAACTAACCCACAGAAAGAGGGAAGGATGCTCTAGAGCGAGATGCAGAGAGAGAAGCATGTGAGTGATGGAGAGAGCATGGATGACACTGTAAAGCTGACCCCTGAACAAGACAGAGGTTAGGGTGCAGGCCCTCTGAGTAGTTGAAAATTCAAGTGTAATTTATAGTCACTCATTGATATCTGCAATTGCTCTTTATCTCTCAGATCCAACCAACTACAGATGGTGTAGTACTGTAGTATCTACTATTGAAAATAAACCCATATATAAGTGAATCCCTGTAATTCAAACCTGGTTTTTCAAGGGTCAACTGTATTACTACCCCTGGGTATCTTCTGGAACTCAGAGTTTTTGGAATAAAGTTCTTATTTTGTGTTAGCTAGTTCTGGAGGCTTCAGGAAGTCTGGAAAAACAAGTAGGGCAAGGGAAAAGGGATTTGTGGAAGGTTTTTAGGTAGCCAATTCATAAGCTCTAACAAAATGCATATTATCTCATTTAATCCCACAAACAATCATGTGATTTTTTTTTTAATCCACCCTTATTACTGAAGTTGCTCAGTCGTGTCCGACTCTTTGTGGCCCCATGGACTGTAGCCTACCAGGCTCCTCAGTCCGTGGAATTTTCCAGGCAAGAGTACTGGAGTGGGTTGCCATTTCCTTCTCAGGGGATCTTCCCAACCCAGGGATCGAACCTGGGTGTCCCGCACTGCGGGCAGATGACTCCTGTTTTAAAGGTAAGAAAACAAAAGGCTTTGAGAGGCTTTATCCGAAAGCCACTTGATTACTGAGGGTGGAGGTGGATGTGGGATTCAGGCTAGATCCTTCTGTCTCCACCAGGCTGAAGTGCCTTTAGGTGGGAACCAATGGGTGTGACACTTTCATTTTTGCTCCCCTAATGTCAGTCTGGGCTAGGGAAATGTGAATGAATTCTACAGCTCAATCCTGAATCTTTGAGTTACCCTCAGGGCTTCCCTTGCGGCTCAGCGGGTAAAGAATCCGCCCGCAATGCGGGAGACCTGGGTTCGATTCCTGGGTTGGGAAGATCCCCTGGATAAGGGGAAGGCTACCCACTCCAGGATTCTGGCCTGGAGAAGTCCATGGACTGTGTAGTCCACTGGGGGGCAAAGAGTCAGAGGTGACTGAGCGACTCCCACTTCACTTCACTTGGCAAGGACTGTGATTTGTACTGCCCTCTAGAGGAAATACGAAGGAACGCATAACTTCCAGCACCCCTAGGAGATGGAGCCGATTGTTCTGAGAGGCAAAAGCAGCTGGGGGCAGCAGTCCTGAGAATTCCACTGCCAGCAGGAGCCCCTCAAGTCGGGTGGCCAGTGCCACGTGCTATGATCAGGATCCACTCTAACAGTGCCAACCTCAGCCACCATGAGTGTGCAGCAGGAGGTGACTGGGAAGTGTCCGCCGGGTTGCCCTAGCAACCCACTCCAGTGTTCTTGCCTGGAGAATCCCAGGGACAGGGGAGCCTGGTGGGCTGCCGTCTATGGGGTCGCACAGAGTCGGACACGACTGAAGCGACTTAGCAGCAGCAGCAGCAGATACCTGAGATGGGGCTGTGGACTGGGGGTGAGGGTAGGAGACAGGAGAGGTGAGGGAAAGGTGGAGACCATGCTTGAAAAGGCAAAACCAGTGGGAATGGAGAAAGTTTCAGGAAGTTTGTTCTTTCTCAGAAACAAAGATTCTCGTCAAGGAGTATAGAGACTCCTGAAAGAGGATAATGCATCAATACATAAACATTTAGTCCAAAGAGATGGGCCCTTAGCCCTCTCCTTTTGAATTTAAAGAAACGGAAGTCCAGGAAAATTAAATAAGATTAGAGTTGAGTCCAGAAATCTACACCAGAATCCAAGGTCTAGTAGATCTTCCTCTCCTTCACTGGGTGATAATTTCTTTGTGGATCTACAGAATAAATAACAAATTACATGTATTATCCTCAGCCATTTCTCATACTTGAGTAAGTGTACTAATCACTACTCCTCACCCCACCTTCCCATTGATGAAAAGAATCAGTGGAACAGAAAGAGACTTTTAAAGGCTTCATCACTAAAAAGTGCTTTGGGAAATTCAGGGTGAGTGCCCAGCTGTTTTGTTGTTGTTGTTGTTGTTCAGGCTCTCAGTTGTGTTCTTCTCTTGCGACTCCATGGACTGCAGCACCCCTGGCTTCCCTGTCCTTCACTACCTCCCTGAGTTTGCTCAAACTCATGTCCATTGAGTAGATGATGCCATCCAGCCATCTCATCCTCTGTCATTCCCTTTTCCTCCTGGCTTCAATCTTTCCAGGTATTAGGGTCTTTTCCAATGATTTGACTCTTTGCATCGGCGGCCAAAGTATTGGAGCTTCAGTTTCAGCAACAATCCTTCCAATGAATATTCAGGGTTGATTTCCTTTAGTCTTGACTGGTTTGATCTCCTTGCAGTCCAAGTGACTCTCAAGAATCTTCTCCAGCATCACAGTTCGAAAACATCAATTCTTTGGTGCTCAGCCTTTATGGTCCAACTTTCACATCCTTACATGACTACTGGAAAAACCACAGCTTAAACTATATGGACCTTTGTTGGCAAAGTGATGTCTCGGCTTTTTAGTATTCTGTCTACGTTGGCCATAGCTTTCCTTTCAAGGAGTAAGTGTCTTTGAATTTCATGGCTACAATCACTGTCCGCAATGATTTTGGAGTCCAAGAAAATAAAGCTGTTTTAAGGTCCTGGGTATATATGAACTAGCAGCGTTTCTCTTTCTTACCTCTTTGCTCTTCGGTAAAGAGTAGATGGCTTTATGATCCAGCTGTGTTGCTTGGTGTGCCCACTGAGGGACACTCTCATTACACACGTCCCCTGCACTCAGAAACATGCCAAGTGTGATTCCTCCTGCAGAATCTTGCTGCGCTCTCCTTGGAAGCCTTGAGGCAGCTGCAAGCTCAAGAGACCCTGCAGTTCCTGGGTCCTTGTAAATGCTGCCTCAGCTCTGGCTGGCAAGGGAACAAGCCAGATGGTTCTAGGAGGTCTCAGCCCACTACTTCCAAGTTATGAGCAAGCCTCTTTTCATTTCTAGGGATTTAAAAAAGATACAGGAGTGGAGAGAGACCTTTCCCCCCCACCACCACCTTCTTCCTCTGACACATCCTCAACCATGAAATCTGATGAAAGGACTAAAGAGACAAGGGTGAGAGGAAGGAAATTTCCAGCTCCTAAGAGAATATTCAAGTTATTTGAAAGAGCAAAACGTTCCCTGAAAGAAAATGCAATTGGAGGGGTGGATAAAAACATTTCAAATGATCCAGAGATGATTTCTTTTACAAATGACTGCTGGAGTCATATGTGCTGATGTCTATACAGAAAAGGGTCAAAAGGATGGATGAACCAGGATTTTGAGTTCTCCTGGGATTTTTCCTGAGCCATGGGAACAACAACAACAACAAAAAAATCGGAAAACTAGGAATGGTGTGAACAGCCCAGTGGAGTATGTTTCAAAAGAAGATACCTATGAGAGGGATGAGAAAATTTGTGAGGGTAATCTTAATTAAAATGTGATTTAATATATCAGCAATTATAAGCCACTGCCCCATTTATGACTCTCTTTCTGACCTCTTCTCTGACCCTTGGATTTCTAAATCTCAAGCTTTAAGCATGCTGTAATCTCCTGGTACAAATTTGAATATGTCTCTGCCTTGATGAAAATCCTTCAATGGCTCCCTGTTGCCTACAGAATAAAGCCCAAGCTCCTGAACATGTCACACAAAGCCCCTTGTGACTAGCTTTTCTCTGGCTCACGTGGGTGCCTAAACCCTAGATTGTCTCCATACCTCAGGCCCCAATATCTTCATGGCTCAAAAAGCTCAAGGAAGCTTTCTAACAGCAAGATGCTTTTTTCCCTAATATCAGGTAAAGTCACTTAGCAATTTGGCCTTTCCATCAGGATGCAGCCCTAATTCGCCTTTGCTATTAAACCTTGTTCATTTGTTCCATAAACAGTTATTGAGTGCCTTGCTTGTCTTAGAAACTACGCTAGAAAGTGGGGATTTAAGAGTAAACAAGACAAGACACATAGCCTGCCCTAAGAGTTTATATAATGAGAAGACTGCGTATTAGTTTCCTGTTGCTGCTGTACCAAATTACTACAGTTTTCCTGGCTTAAAACAACACAAGTGTATTGTCTTGCTGTTATAGAGGTCAGAAATCCAAAGTGGGTTTCAGTGGCCTAAAACCAAGCTTTCAGCAGGGCTGTAATCATTCTGGAGGCTCTAGGGAAGAAGTCATTTCCCTTGCCTTTTTCTTGCTTCTAGAGGCTGCCTATACTCCTTGGCTCATGGCACCATCCTCCCACGTGGAGCGTGATCACCTCTGTTTCCTGACTCTGTTTCCACGGTACTCCTCTGATTCTGATTCTCCGCCTTCCTCTTAGGATTGTATTAGGCCCACTTGGATTATCCAGGATAATCTCCCCATTGCAAGATCTTTAACCACATCTGTAAAGTAACTTTCTTTTTAAGATTTATTTACTTTTTTGGCTTTAGGGGGGAGGTCTTTGTTGCTGCGTTGGGCTTTCTCTCGTTGCGGCAGGTGGGATGTAACTAGAGAAAACCCACAGAGCTCTAGTTGTGGTGCGAGGTCTCTCACTGTGGTGGCTTCTCTTGTTGTGGAGCACAACAAGGCTTTAGGGCACCCAGGCTTCAGTAGAGGCGGCAAGTGGGCTCAGTCGCTGTGGCTCACAGGTGCCAGGGCACAGGCTCAGTAGCTGTGGTGCACGGGCTCAGCTGCTCCCAGCATGTGAGATCTTCCTGCAGCAGGGACTGAACAGGTGTCCCCTGCACTGAGGTAGATTCTCAACTGCGGGACCACCGGGGACGCCCTGTAAAGTAACTTTTGCCATGCAAGGTAACCCAGTCACAGGTGCCAGGCATTCCGACATGGACAAGTAGTTTGCCTACCTTACTCTGTTGGCCCTTCTGCTTTGTCTTGACGACAGCACCATTTGCTCATTCAGGAGCACGCACTGAGTGCACTTTCTAGGTGCTCGAAACACAGAAGTAGCAAAGCAGACATTCTAGATGAGAGATAGACGGTAAACTAGCAGACAATTAAATGTGGTTGGGAGCGATAAGGACTCCAGAGAAGAAGAAAGTTGAGCGAGGCGCCTAAGGAGTATGAGATTGGAGTGGCTGCTATTTCATAAAGGGTGAGTGAGTGTAACAGTCAAGTTTCAGTTGGGAGAATGGAAACCAGAATTGATAATTAAAAAAAAAAAAGGAATTTAACATAAGGGAACTGTTATACAGGTGATAGGAGGGCTGAGAGGCCAACCAGGATGATGAGGCAATGCAGAGATTCTTAACTAGAAGGCTGTTGTCACCTTTAGGCTAAAGATATCACCAGAGCCAGGGATAGTTCTTACCCAGTACAGATCAGTCGCTCAGTCGTGTCCGACTCTTTGCGACCCCATGAACCGCAGCACGCCAGGCCTCCCTGTCCATCACAAGCTCCCGGAGGTCACTCAGACTCACATCCATCGAGTCAGTGATGCCATCCAGCCATCTCATCCTCTGTCGTCCCCTTCTCCTCCTGCCCTCAATCCCTCCCAGCATCAGAGTCTTCTCCAATGAGTCAACTCTTCGCATGAGGTGGCCAAAATACTGGAGTTTCAGCTTTAGCATCATTCCTTCCAAACAAATTCCAGGATTGATCTCCTTCAGAATGGACTGGTTGGATCTTCTTGCAGTCCAAGGGACTCTCAAGAGTCTTCTCCAACACCACAGTTCAAAAGCATCAATTCTTCGGTGCTCAGCCTTCTTCACAGTCCAACTCTCACATCCATACATGACCACAGGAAAGACCATAGCCTTGACTAGGTGAACCTTTGTTGGTAAAGTAATGTCTCTGCTTTTGAATATGCTATCTAGGTTGGTCATAACTTTCCTTCCAAGGAGCAAGCGTCTTTTAATTTCATGGCTGCAGTCACCATCTGCAGTGATTTTGGAGCCCAGAAAAACAAAGTCTGACACTGTTTCCACTGTTTCCGCATCTATTTCCCATGCAGTGATGGGACCAGATGCCATGATCTTCGTTTTCTGAATGTTGAGCTTTAAGCCAACCTTTTCATGCTCCACTTTCACTTTCATCAAGAGGCTTTTTAGCCCCTCTTCACTTTCTGCCATAAGAGTGGTGTCATCTGTATATCTGAGGTTATTGATATTTCTCCCGGCAATCTTGATTCCAACTTGTGTTTCTTCCAGTCCAGCATTTCTCATGATGTACTCTGCATATAAGTTAAATAAACACGGTGACAATATGCAGCCTTGACGTACTCCTTTTCCTATTTGGAACCAGTCTGTTGTTCCATGACCAGTTCTAACTGTTGCTTCCTGACCTGCATACAGATTTCTTAAGAGGCAGATCAGGTGGTCTGGTATTCCCATCTCTTTCAGAATTTTCCATAGTTTATTGTGATCTACACAGTCAAAGGCTTTGGCATAGTCAATAAAGCAGAAATAGATGTTTTTCTGGAACTCTCTTGCTTTTTCCATGATCCAGCGGATGTTGGCAATTTGATCTCTGGTTCCTCTGCCTTTTCTAAAACCAGCTTGAACATCAGGAAGTTCACGGTTCACATATTGCTGAAGCCTGGCTTGGAGAATTTTGAGCATTACTTTACTAGCGTGTGAGATGAGTGCAATTGTGCGGTAGTTTGAGCACTCCTTGGCATTGCCTTTCTTTGGGATTGGGATGAAAACTGACCTTTTCCAATCTTGTGGCCACTGCTGAGTTTTCCAAATTTGCTGGCATATTGAGTGTAGCACTTTCACAGCATCATCATTCAGGACTTGGAATAGCTCCACTGGAATTCCATCACCTCCACTAGCTTTGTTCGTAGTGATGCTTTCTAAGGCCCATTTGACTTCACATTCCAAGATGTCTGGCTCTAGGTCAGTGATCACATCATCATGATTATCTGGGTCTTGAAGCTCTTTTTTGTACAGTTCTTCTGTGTATTCTTGCCACCTCTTCTTAATATCTTCTGCTTCTGTTAGGGGATAGGCGGGTCATGGTGGAGAGATATGACAGGGTGTGGTCCGCTGGAGAAGGGAATGGCAAACCACTTCAGTATTCTTGCCTTGAGAACCCCATGAACAGTATGAAAAGACAAAATGATAGGATACTGAAAGAGAAACTCCCCAGGTCAGTAGGGGCCCAATATGCTACTGGAGATCAGTGGAGAAATAACTCCAGAAAGAATGAAAGGATGGAGCCAAAACAAAAAGAATACCCAGCTGTGGATGTGTCTGGTGATAGAAGCAAAGTCTGATGCTGTAAAGAGCAATATTGCATAGGAACCTGGAATGTCAGGTCCATGAATCAAGGCAAATTGGAAGTGGTCAAACAAGAGATGGCAAGAGTGAATGTTGACATTCTAGGAATTAGCGAACTAAAATGGACTGGAATGGGTGAATTTAACTCGGATGACCATTATATCTACTACTGTGGGCAGGAATCCCTCAGAAGAAATGGAGTGGCCATCATGGTCAACAAAAGAGTCCGAAATGCAGTACTTGGATGCAATCTCAAAAACGATAGAATGATCTCTGTTCGTTTCCAAGGCAAACCATTCAATGTCACAGTAATCCAAGTCTATGCCCCAACCAGTAACGCCGAAGAAGCTGAAGTTGAACAGTTCTATGAAGACCTACAAGACCTTTTAGAACTAACACCCAAAAAAGATGTCCTTTTCATTATAGGGGACTGGAATGCAAAAGTAGGAAGTCAAGAAACACCTGGAGTAACAGGCAAATTTGGCCTTGGAATACGGAATGAAGCAGGGCAAAAACTAATAGAGTTTTGCCAAGAAAATGCACTGGTCATAGCAAATACCCTCTTCCAACAACACAAGAGAAGACTCTATACATGGACATCACCAGATGGTCAACACCGAAATCAGATCGATTATATTCTTTGCAGCCAAAGATGGAGAAGCTCTATACAATCAGCAAAAACAAGACCAGGAGCTGACTGTGGCTCGGACCATCAACTCCTTATTGCCAAATTCAGACTGAAATTGAAGAAGGTAGAGAAAACTACTAGACCATTCAGGTATGACCTAAATCAAATCCCTTATGAGTATACAGTGGAAGTGAGAAATAGATTTAAGGGCCTAGATCTGATAGATAGAGTGCCTGATGAACTATGGAATGAGGTTCGTGACATTGTACAGGAGACAGGGATCAAGACCATCCCCATGGAAAAGAAATGCAAAAAAGCAAAATGGCTGTCTGGGGAGGCCTTACAAATAGCTGTGAAAAGAAGAGAAGCAAAAAGCAAAGGAGAAAAGGAAAGATATAAACATTTAAATGCAGAGTTCCAAAGAATAGCAAGAAGAGATAAGAAAGCCTTCTTCAGTGATCAATGCAAAGAAATAGAGGAAAACAACAGAATGGGAAAGACTAGGGATCTCTTCAAGAAAATCAGAGATAGCAAAGGAACATTTCATGCAAAGATGGGCACAATAAAGGACAGAGATGGTGTGGACCTAACAGAAGCAGAAGATACCCAGTACAACCTGGGGCCAAAGAAGAGATACATTAATATCTGGTACTAAGACAGTGCCTGAGGCAGACAAAGAGGAGGAGAAAGTTCTGCCCTTTCCATGTGCTTACATTCCTCTCCTGCTTCTCAGCAGATGAACCCAGCCAGCCGGAGGCCCAAGACAAGGGGTAGGGCAAAGACACAACCCAGGGGTAGGGGTGTCCACTCCCAGCAAGATATCACAGGAGGAAAGACAGTAGCCAAGAGCAAGACAGCCAACGACCAACTGGGTTACCTTGGAACAGACACCTAAAGGAACTCAGAAAGTGAGTCAAGCAGACACCTGGGGAAACAGTGTTCTGGGCAGAGGGAAGAGCAAAGGCAAGTTTGGCAGGAGGGTGCCTGGTGAATTCAAAGAACAGAGAGATGCAGGTGTGGCTGGCATGGGGTTGCTGGGGGTGGGAGGAAGGAGTTGAGGTCAGAGTTCTAGATGGGAGAATAAACAGGTCTCCAGGCCAGAACAGGAACTTTGACCTTTTCTCTGAGTGTGATGAGAAAGCCTAAAAGGCTTTTGGGAGAAGGCAATGGCACCCCACTCCAATACTGTTGCCTGGAAAATCCCATGGATGGAGGAGCCTGGTAGGCTACAGTCCATGGGGTCGCTGAGTTGGACACGACTGAGTGACTTCACTTTCACTTTCCACTTTCATGCATTGGAGAAGGAAATGGCAACCCACTCCAGTGTTTTTGCCTGGAGAATTCGATGGATGGAGAAGCCTGGTAGGCTGCAGTCCACGGGGTCACACAGAGTCAGACACGACTGAAGAGACTTAGCAGCAGCAGCAGAAGGCTTTTGAGCAGAGAAATGACCTGATCTGAGTTGCTTATGTTCCACACTCTGGTCCTGTGTATCAAATAAAATATTGAGAGAAAGGGCAGGAATCGAGAAATCAGTGAGGGAGACTCTTGTGATAATCCAAATGAGAAATGACTTGAATCAGAGAGAGAGCATTGCAGAGGAAGATGATTGCATTCTGCACATATTTCGAAAGAAGAGCCAACAGAATTCGCTGCAGGTCTAATGTGTGCTCTGAGAGCCATAGAAGAGTCAAGATGACTCTAAGACTTGCTCTGAACAAAACCCTCTGAATCTCTGTAAGGCTGACCTTAAGTGAGGTGGGGAACCTGTAGGAGGGGCCCTGGTTTGGGAGGAGTGTCTGGAGCTTCCCAGTTTTAGGCATGTGAAGCTGGAGATACCAACTGCACAACCAATCTGAGATGTTGAGTTAGAGGTGGATGTTCAACTCCGGAGTCTGGGGAGGTGTCTGAACTGGAGATGTGAGTGAAAATTTCTGGACTGGAAATTTGGGAGGTGTCAGTATATAGATGGCTTTTAAGCTACAGGACTGGTGAGATTGCCATGAATTAATAAGAGACCACAATGAGAAGCTGTCTAATGACTGAGTTCTGGGGACTTCTATGTTTAGCGGTTCAATACTGAGGAACCCAGAAAGGTAGGAGAAGAATCAAGACAAACTCTTTTTTTAACCAATTAAATTTATTTCTTATGTAGAAAAGACTATTTTTAAAAAATTTATTGGCTTATAGTTGATATACAGTGTTGTGTTAGTTTAGGTGTATAGCAAAGTGATTCAGTTATAGATTCACATGTATTCATTCTTTTTGAGGCTCCCCAGGTGGTGTTAGTGGTAAAGAACCCATCTGCCAACACAGGAGACATGAGAGACTTGGGTTCAATCCCTGGATTAGGAAGATCCCCTAGAGGAGGGCAAGACAAACCATTCCAGTATTTTTGCCTGGAGAATCCCATGGATGGACAAGACTGATGGGCCACAGTCCATAGGGTTGTAAAGAGTTGGACACGACTGAAGCAACTTAGCACGCATACACTCTTTCAGATTCTTCACTCATATAGGTTATTAAAGAATATTGAGTCCCCTGTGCTATACAGTAGATCTTTGTTGGTTATCTAGTTTATATATAGTAGTGTGTATAATCCAAGGATCCTAATTTATCTCTCCCCCCAATTATCATTTTTTACAATTTAAGTATAGTTGATTTACAATGTTGTGTTAGTTTCAGGTATACAGCAAAGTGATTCAGTTATATATATATTCATATATTCATTTTCAGATTCTTTTCCCGTGTGGGTTATTCCAGAATATTGAGTAAAGTTCCCTGTGCTATACAGTAGGTCCGGTTGGTTATCTAATTTACATATAGTAGTGTGTATACATCACTGATGACAATCACTCATGACAAATTTAATCCATAAGCCATGTGAAGTGTTTCAAGGATAAGCGTGATCAACCTCTCCCCATAGGATAAGAAGTCAAATGAAGTGAGGATGGTAATTGCCTTCTGGATTTAGCAATGAGGCAGTCACCAGGGACCCTGTGAAGACCTGTTTCCCCTGGAGTGGTGAATGAGGAAGGCTGCTCAGAGAGGATTCAAGACAATGGGAGGAGAGGAATAGCAAGTGTGAGAAAAACTTTTGACGACTCCAGTGGCAAACTGAAGCAGTGGAAAGATACAGAATCTACTGCTAAGTCACTTCAGTCGTGTCTGACTCTGTGCGACCCCATAGACGGCAGCCCACTAGGCTCCCCTGTCCCTGGGATTCTCCAGGCAAGAACACTGGAGTGGGTTGCCATTTCCTTCTCCAATGCATGAAAGTGAAAAGTGAAAGCGAAGTCACTCAGTCGTGTCCGACCCTCAGCGATCCCATGGACTACAGCCTTCTAGGCTCCTCCGTCCATGGGATTTTCCAGGCAAGAGTACTGGAGTGGGGTCCCATTGCCTTCTCCAGATATGGAATCTAGGAAATGTTTTATTTTTTACCAGGCAGATATTACAGCATGTTTATAAACACTCAGAAATGATTCTACAGAGGAAAATTTTCCTGATGCAGGACAGAGGTGACAATTGCTGAATCAATATCCTGGAGTCAAAGAACGGGTATATAGGTGGTGAGGTTAGCTTTGGCTAAGAATATTGAGAATTTATCCTAGGTACCAGGAGGACAGAGAGTACATGCAGACAGATGCAGGTGGGTTGGTAGATAGGGAGGAATGGAGTGTGTGCTAAGTTCTCTTCTGATTGCCTCTATTATACTAAGGAAAGAAGCATAGCCGGGGAGTTCCCTGGCAGTCCAGTGGTTAAGACTCTGCTGTGCTTCCACTGCAGAAGGTGAGGGTTAGACCCCTGGTCAGGGAATTAAGATCTCACAAGCAGTGCTACTTGGCCAAAATGTGAAAAAAAAAAAAAAAAGAAGAAGCAGTGTGGCAGTTATCTGTAAGTAATAAGCCAGACATTTGAAGGAGGAGGAGAAAGTATGAAACAATCCTTTAGAAGAGTAAGAGAGTGGACAGGAAGTGTAGTAGCTTTGCTAAGGAATGTTAATTGATTATAAAGTAGTTGATGTTTCACACATGTAATAAATACTTTATCTGAATGGTAGAATGAGGTGTTCTAGTTCAGTTCAGTTGCTCAGTCACGTCCAACTCTTTGCAACCCCATGAACTGCAGCACACCAGGCTTCCCTGTTCATCACCAACTCCTGAAGTTTGCTCAAACTCATGTCCATCAAGTTGGTGATGCCATTCAACCATCTTGTCCTCTGTTGTCCCCTTCTCCTCCTGCTTTCAAACTTTCCTAGCATTAGGGTCTTTTTCAGTGAGTCAGTTCTTTGCATCAGGTGGCCAAAGTATTGGAGCTTCAGCTTCAGGATCAGTCCTGACTGGTTGGATCTCCTTGCAGTCCAAGGGACTCTCTAGGGTCTTCTCCAATGCCACAGTTCAAAAACATCAATTCTTTGGTGCTCAGCTTTCTTTATGGTCCAACTCATACAACCATACATGACTACTGGAAAAACCATAGCTTTGGCTAGATGGACCTTTGTTGGCAAAGTAATGTCTCTTCTTTTTAATATGCTGTCTAGGTTGGTCATAGTTTTTCTTCCAAGGAGCAAGCACCTTTAATTTCATGGCTGCAGTCACCATCTGCAGTGATTTTGGAGCCCAAGAAAATAAAGCCTGTCACTGTTTCCATTGTTTGCCCATGTATTTGCCATGAAGTGATGGGACCAGATGCCATGATCTTAGTTTTTAGAATGTTGAGTTTTAAGCCAGCATTTTCACTCTATTTTACTTTTAAGAGGCTCTTTAGTTCCTCTTTGCTTTCTGTCATAAAGGTGGTACCATCTGCATATATGAGGTTATTGACATTTCTCCTGGCAATCTTGATTCCAGCTTGTGCTTCATCTAGCCTGACATTTTGCATGATGTACTCTGCATATAAGTTAAATAAGCAGGGTGACAATATACAGCCTTGACATACTCCTTTTCCTATTTGGAACCAGTCTGTTGTTCCATGTCCAGTTCTAACTGTTGCTCCTTGACCTGTATACAGATTTCTCAGGAGGCAGGTCAGGTGGTCTGGTATTCCCATCTCTTGAAGAATTTTCCACAGTTTGTTGTGATCCACACAGTCAAAGGCTTTAGCGTAGTCAATGAAGCAGAAGATGTTTTTCTGGGAATTCCCTTGCTTAGATGTTCTAAGATACCTAGTATTCAGGTCAATAGAGTTATATCACCTAGGCTGAAACAATTAAACCCTAAGAGTGAAATAGCATTAGATATAATTTAATCTTGAGTGATTTGAGGGACACTTTGGTCCTTCTTTATGGGTGAGTCATTTCTCTGAATATCAGTTAGAATCATCCTGTAGATGTATAACCAGTAACAGAGGTTATCATGTGAAATGATAGTAGGCTGGATAAACCACATTTTAACTGTAAAACATACAAATGTGAATCCATGTTTATAATATTAAAAAGATATATTTTCCTCACTTGCTAAGACTTTTGTGTTAAAATTCATTCCATATTTGGTATGTTAGGTCATGTTGTTGAGTAGAAGTGAATAACCAGAGGAAATGAATTCAACTGTCCATAGAATTGAAACAAACTAAGAAATGAACAGGAGGGAGTTCTTATCAGAGGAAAGGCCACACATCCCTGGAGCATGTCAGGGAGGGGGCTGGGCAGAGGTGGATAGAGAGCCAACAGAAGGAGTGGACAGGAAGGGTTGAGATCTAACCTGTGCTTGACAAACTCTATTTTCCTTTCCCTCTCCTGCTGCCCCTTATCTGTCATTTGGAGACTCCAGGAAGGTCAGTGAAGATGCAGACAGAGTCCTGATCCAGAAAGCCATGAAGCTGGAACCTCAGCTTTGGTGGATTTTTATCTTTCTCAGAAATACTGGTGAAAGTTTCACCACAAATTAGGGGTAAATAGTTGCTTAGGGTATTGAAAGAGTAGTTTCTGGTCCCTAGGACAATCTCTACTATTCCACTATGCATGAAGGTTAGGGAAATTATCTTGGTAATTTGACTCTAATACCTATCTCTTGAGCCTCGTAAGAAACATTGAAAAAAGTTAATAGATTTGGCTAGCACTTGGGTCAGTTATTTCAAATGTATCAAATGGCTATCCGGGAGTCATAAAACAGGTGGCCTTGAAATTGTACTGTTTGTGGATACAGATTGGCAGCCATCCTTTAAGGGCAAAATTATGTTAAAAGTTGAGCCAGGGTGAATGAACAATAGCCTATTTATGATACAGTGCTATGTTATGAAAGATAGTTCCTGAAAACAGATCAAGGGGATTGATGGCAATGCTCCAATGTGTTTCTTTGTAAAAACTTGATGTTAAAAATACTGGTCTGTGAATTTAAGACTCACTCTTCTTTCCTTTCTTCCTTTGACTTTTCCTTCCTTGATTCCTTCCTTCTCGCCATCTTTCTTTCTTCTGGTTATTTTGGAGGGGGTGTGGATGTATTTAGTTTGGGTTTTTGTTTTGAGTTGGCATATTTATTAAATAACAAGAAATCTGTTTTGAGTTAGTGTAAAAGCAAATAAAGAACAATGGATTCCCTTTGAAATTACTGTAATATGGTTAATATTTTTTTTTATACTTGAGAAAAGAGAACTTTAAAAGCAACCTGTCAACATGTAGCTGAACTTGGTGAAACTCAGCTACTTTAAAATGAAACACTTATTTTAAAAATTGTTTGACATAAATGGAAAATATCTGTTGTTACTGAAAATTTGTATAGGTCTAAGAGCCATAGAATTTTAAACTGTAATGACCTAACATGTGGACTACCTCTCATTTTAGAGATGAAGAATCAGAAAGATTAAATAACTTCTCTAGGCGATGGCACCCCACTCCAGTACTCTTGCCTGGAAAATCCCATGGACTGAGGAGCCTGGTAGGCTACAGTCCATGGGGTCGAGAAGAGTCGGACACAACTGAAGTGACTTAGTAGCAGCTTAGCAGGAGACTCAATTATTAGCAACGCAGAAAAAGTCAAATCCTAGTTTCCTGTCTTTGTCCAGCACTTTTTATCACTATGTCACTAGGTTTCTAATATAAAAGCTTTCAGTGACATAGCATTTAAGTTTTTACCTAACCGAAAAGAATCTTTATTGGTTTCTAGTTCTAAGGGATTGATTTAAACAATGGTTTAAAAATGATTAAAAAATAATAGTTTTCCCATATTTACGTAAATAGGGATGAACTTTTAAAATTGAGATATAATTCACATACCATGAAATCTATTTTTACTCTTTCATTTTGATATAAAAGTTTAAGCTTAACTTCTAGTTACAGTATCCATTTTACTTAGGACTGAGTATATAAAATCCCCTAGAGAGGTAAATAGCATTTTCAATACCCTTGCCTGGAAACTTCCATAGATAGAGGAGCCTGCCGGCGCCGGCTACAGTCCATGGGGGTCGTAAAGAGTTGGACAGTCCCCTAAAAAAAATTTCTACATTTTGGAGTAGGGATGATGGCGTCTGAAGAAGCTTCATGATTCCCCCTCTCCATGGTGAGTAGGGTATTTTTTTTTTTTTTGAGACAAAAATGGAAAAAGACAAAGGAGAGATTATCAATACTGAAAAACTGGTAATTCTGTGTAACAGAAAGAGGAGGACAGTTTAACAACGTCAAAAACAAAACTATGCAGCAGAAACTTACAGCCTAGGCCGAAATACTTTCCAGGGAAGGTGACGGTACTGAGAACAAACAAAGCTTTTTGCGTTCATTCCCCAGCCCCTGACATTAAATAAATACCTGCTATGTACCAAGCCTGTGGAAGCGCTGAGAATAAATACAAAGATGGATTAAGGCAGATGCTCGAGGAGCTCAGCCTGGTCGTGACAGTGGCGAAAAGAAGTTGGGGTGGAGGAGTGGGGGGAAGAGGTGTGGCGGGGAACAGCGTATGGAGTGGATGGAGTAGAGTATGGAGACGGTGGAGGTTGAGGGCTGAGGTTAAGACAGGAAGGTTGAAAAACTGAATATATGGTAGTAAATTGGGGGTTCACAGATGTGTTGACTTCGGTGGCAGAAATCTGTCCCAGGACCTCTTAAATAATTAGCCTCATTTGCCAAATTTGGCCAGATGTCATGATGCTGGTCTTCTACGGGTAACCCTCTCGAAGAGGTTTAAAAGTCCTTTTCCAGCTTCCAGCCCTTGCTTTCCCCACCATTATTAGGGCGTCGGGCAAGGGAAGGTGCAGGTTTGCACCCACGTTTGCAGCCTGGGCTCTCTGCAGGAGACAGGAATCCAGGGCTTTGCCGTCGTCATAGCAACTAGGAGTTCCGCGGTCCCCTGCCCCCCCATCTTCTAACTCTTTCTACTTCCCCCGCCGTCTGGGCTGAGTTGTCGCTTATCTCGCGAGATTTGAGCGCAGCGCTTAACTGCACAGCGGTGATCTCACCCGAGACTTGGGGAGGGACGGTGGGAGGGAGCGAAGGGAGGGGAAGGAATGGGGCGGGCGAGCGGGGAGGGAAGGGGAGGGGAAGGGCGAGTGCGGCGCTGCCACCGCCGGCAACTTTGTGAGCGAGTTCACTGTGTGCGTGAGCAAGTGAGCGAAAGTCAGAGCGCCGCTGAGTCCCCGGGAGGAGGGTCCCCGGGGAGGGCCAGGTCTGGGCTTCAAAGGCCGTGTATCCCTCCACCCCGGCCCCCCACAAGCCGCTCCATCCTCTCCCGCCTCCGTGGCTCCCTCCCCATTTCCTCCCCCACCAACCCTCCCGGGCCTTCTCGCCCCCCATCTGGCAGTTACCTGTCCCCTCCCCCCAACTTGGCACGCACCTCCCCCTTTCCCCAGCGTCCACCTCGGACCTCCCCCCGACCAGCCACTCCGCACTCACTTTCCGCGCCGGCCGCCCCCTCGGCTCTTTCTTTTGGGGGGGGCAGGCGGGCGGGATGGGGGGCGCTGGACCTCGGAGGCCGCGCGAGCGGGGACCCGAGCGCCCAAACAATAGTTGATGCCCAGGGACTTGGGGGGGGTGCACCCCCGCCTCCCCCCTACTCCGCCAAGAGCGCAGCACCCCCGCCGGCTTTTCTCCAGCCTGCATTCCGGGTCCCCTTCGGATCCAGGCTCGGGAGTTGGGCTGATTGCGCCTCCATCTCCCCCGAGCCCCCCTCCCCCTCCGCGCGGCGCCCGACCCGGCCTCGCAGCCTTCTGTTATCCGCAGAGGAGGTGGCGAGTGAGCGCGCGCCGACCGTCTACACGGTTTCTCTCTCTCTTTCCCCCCAGGGAGAGCGCGCGGCGGACGCGCCCGGACGTGCGGCGGCACCGGGAGGCCGGGCCGAACGGTAAGTGGCTCTGGCGCCCGGGATTCGGGGAGCGGAGTTGGGTGGTGCAAGACTGTTGACAGCCCCTACCCCATTTCTGGCTAGGTCGCGGGTCCGGGGCACGGAGCCGTACACCGGGAGGCCGGTCAAAGTTTTTAATTTCCGATTTGGTGGCGTGCTGATAGCGCAACCCGGCGGGGGCGAGTCCGAGCTGCACCGCGCCCGCGCGCGCGCGCGCGCGCGCACCTCGGAATCTGAATCTGCACAACTCTCTACCAGGCGCCTGTGCGAGAGGCCGGGAGACCCGCGCCCGGGTCGGGGTGGCTGAGCCCACACAGCCGCTCTCGTTTCCACCCGGCTGACCCTTCCCCTTCAGTCACCTGGGTGAGCGCTTTGCACGCTGTGCTGGAAGGACAGGCCAAGAGGTTTGATCGTGAGAAAGGGGGAAGAGCAGCTCGGTGCCCGTGGGTGGTAAATTTCTCTCCCGGGGGTCTGGTGGGGAGCGAAATCCTAGGATGCTCTAACCTGCTTTTTCTTGGAGTAAGTAAACCACGAGAGGGCTGAGGCGTTGTGAAGGTACTGCAAAAAAGAACTTTTTCTTCTTCGCCCCATCTGTTTCCAACTTCGATCCTGACCTTAAAGGAAATTTGCCAAGCTCCCTATCGCTCCACGGCATTTCTAGGTGGACAAGTAATCTTGTTGGGCAGGTTGAAATTTCATCGGTTCACCATTTGGAGACGAGGGAAGTGGCTCACTTTCAAGGAAGATGTTTGATTGAGTTGTTGGTATTCGTTTTGAAGAGAAGCAAAACTAATGGACACTAGGATGCATTTATCTTAAAATTTTTATTTTTCTTGACGGGTATTTTAGAGGCAGCACTCAGTGAAATTCTTACTACCTGCTAAACGATTACATTTGTAAACTGGGAGCCTGTGATGCGATGCAAATTTCAGAGTAGAGGTGTAGACTTTCATCAGGTTCCAGGTCTGTCTGGATGAACTGGGGTTGGCGTTTCCTCTATAAAGCAAACCTTTCATGTTGAAACTCTGACTCAGACTTTTAAAGCCATTGTTTTTATACTCGTACTCTGTGGGAGTTAAGTGTCAACTTTCTCTCATTTTCTCATATGGAATATTCATCCCAGGCAAAGATTCTCTCACTTAATATTTTGGAAAAGTACAGGATAAAGTCCTGTAGAATCATTGTCTGCACCCAGTTTAGTAACAGTATTAATTTTCTATATAATCCGGATTTAATGACCTTCACTTTCCTCTTTTTCATTTTTTCCAAAGCTACAATTAATCCACCTTTAGCAGAATTAAAAAATCTGATGGAAATAATATAGAACAGTGGTAACAGGAGTAGTCTCAAATAAAAGGTTTTCATAAAGCAGTTTATGGTCACTGAAGTGTCTATTAGATGACGTGCCAGTTCTTAAGGAGAAAATTAATGTTAAAACATTTTTCCCATGAAATTAATTATTTATACTTAGGCATTAGCAATTAACAGTGCATTTAAAATGCTTTGGGTGATGATTTGCAAACAAATGGTTAGGAGCAAAATAAGAGATTTTGAAGGGTGAATGGTATTTTGTGGCTGTTAACTTATTTTCTTATCCCATTATGCTTAAGTAAAGGACTCCTGAAGTTGACTGTATCATTATTCTCTAGTTGAGTGAGAGAACAAGTTTGGCAGGTGGCTCAAGACAGTCAGCAGGTGTTGCTGTTAGCTTCTCTGCGGTTGCTGGTACTGCTCCTTGAGTTTGAAATTGCTGGTGCAGTGAACTTTTTAGATCTGAAGTGTCAGGCAGTATTAATTGTGACTTCATCATAGGATTCTATGATGAGGTTGATGAACTCCTGGTAATAATTGCAATACTAATTGCAAAGCAGCTCACTCAATTTTATAGTAAGAGTCTTTTAACTCTGTCTGTGGTTTCCTGGTTTTCTTTGCTTTTGCATTGAATTAGATGTGTAATTTTGGTGTAGGTCTCTCCACCCCTATCCCTGGCCACATCTTGAATTTTTTTTTAAAACAACTATTGAAAAATACCTTCTAGTAACTTTATTGAAGCCATAAATTGAAGATGGCTGGAGACGAGCGATTGTGCAGAGACTTTGGAGGACCTTGGTTGACTGTGAGTTGGGACGTGTATCTGTTCTATCAGTTAAGAGTTTTTCAGTGAATGGCTGTTTTCTGTCTTTGAGCTGTGAAACAGGAGCATGAGGAGAGGCGGAGCATGTTTAAGAGTACAGATCCTCTCAATCTTTGCAATTTAGGTGAATATATGTTGTGATTGACGATAACATGAATATATGCTTCCTATTGGTCCTCACTGTCCTGCCATCATTTCTATTGGTCCATGTCAGTGTACATATGAAGAATACCTAGCCCAAAGATTTTCAAGTGACATTGCAGATTTGAGCCTTTTGGTAAACTGATGAAATTGGGCTTTCTCTAAAGAAGATAGACTAACTCATCCCCATAACGTAGAGCTTTGTTGTTCAGTTGCTAAGTCTTGAGTAGAGCTAGTCCTCTGATACAGAATGCATCTTTCTTCCTTTCAACTCAGATCACAGAATTTTATATCTCCAATTCAGAAAAAAAAATTTATCTCCATAATATCACTGTATTCCTAATCTTTCGAGGTTTGTAGTAAGTCAAACAGTATTTATTGAGTGCCTCTGTCTGGGAGGCATGCTGTTGAGTTCTCTGATTCCAGTGGTGGGTAAAACTGTGTGCTGGGGCTCAAGAAACTTACAGTGCAGTGGGGCATTTGTGGTGACCTTCCCTGGTTTGATGTTCTGAGACCCTGAGACCCCTATAAAAGTTTTGCATAGCTGGCAATTACTTTTGAATTATAACATATTTGAATTAATTTTGGAAATAATGGGGCCCAGTATTTGTCTTTAGCTTTCCCTGGTGGCTCAGACGGTAAAGCGTCTGCCTATGATGCGGGAGACCTGGGTTCGATCCCTAGTTCAGGAAGGTCCTCTGGAGAAGGAAATGGCAATCCACTCCAGTATTCTTGCCTGGGAAATCCCATGGACAGGGGAACCTGGTGGGCTATAGTCCATGGGGTCGCAAGAACATTTGGATTTCACATTTTCCACCTACAGGATATTAAAAAGTAATCAGACCTTTTCCTGAACTATCTTTCTGAAAAAAATGTATTTTTTTTTCCTGCAGCGAAGCTTCATCTCTTTGCTGCAGAAATTATTGAGAATATGTGTATGAAAGAAACCTGTAAACCATAGTTTTATTTGCAATTGCATGTTCTTACTTTCTGACAAACAGATTCATAGATTGTTAGAAGGGATTTTGATAAATCATTTAGCCCTCTCCATTTTCTAGATGAGGAAACAAGCCCAGAAAGTTGAAGTGATTTTTTTGAAGAGTATAGGAGAACTAGTCAGTGATCACGCAGTGATTGGAAGACAGGTCTTCAGACTTAACTCTATTCTTTTGTTTGCTGTTGTCCCCCCCCCCCATCTTAGAGTCTATCATGTTAAAATTTATTTACTACTTTTTCCCTCCACTCAAGCGTTCAGTATTTATTAAATGTCTAAAATGAGAAGAAGCAAAACTTAATGAGACAAAATGTACATGAAGGTTGAAAAGCTGTGAAACACTGCATTGATGTAGTGTTCAGTAACTAAGCTTTAGAGTTACTCAAATTACGAAGTTGTGGAGAAAGAAATTATGAGTTAAAAATATTTATATCATAGCGCCTGTAGTTTTTTTTCTTTTTTAACTCAGAGGATAATATACTTGTATACACTTTAGAGAAGACAGATTTAATTTGTGGTTGACCATTTTTTCCTTTCTTAAACTCATTTTTCATTTGTGAAAAAGTTGTGCCCCCCTTATTTTTGTAACCGTGGCAACTTCAGGCCTTGTCTCTCAGCTACAGGTAAGGGTTATTGGGAGGTGAGGCCAGGGAGGATTTGTTAGGTGGAGGTATAATTGCACATCAAACAGGAAAATGTTGTAGAAGCTTCCTGTTGAAAATGTGAGTGATATATATATATATATAGCCCCACCCAACTTCCACTGGGGTAATCTGAGCCCGGAGAGAAGAAACATCCTTGCCACTTGGGTGACTGCCTTTTTGATGAGGGACTCTCCCTTCCCCCAGGAGGGTAAAGCGTTGTGTTATTGCTTCATTGCTCGCACAAAAATTTGTATCTGTTCCACATTCAGTGCTATTTAAAATAGGGGTGTTCCACTATCACTTGAGATGGACAATCTAACAACCTCCTATCTATTGCGCTTGTACTGTTTGGGTCTGGGAAGTAAATTGGCCTCATTGGATTTTTGGTTTTTTTTCTATGCTTAGCTAATTGAAAGAAAAAAAAAAAAAAAAAAAAAAAGCCAAACAAAACCCACCCACTTCTATAGCACTTTGTTTTTGAAGGGTTTTATACAGAACTGGACATGGACCTACAGACTGGTTCCAAATAGGAAAAGGAGTATGTCAAGGCTGTATATTGTCACCATGTTTATTTAACTTATATGCAGAGTACATCATGAGAAACACTGGACTGGAAGAAACACAAGTTGGAATCAAGATGCTGGGAGAAATATCAATAACCTCAGATATGCAGATGACACCACCCTTATGGCAGAAAGTGAAGAGGGACTAAAAAGCCTCTTGATGAAAGTGAAAGTGGAGAGTGAAAAAGTTGGCTTAAAGCTCAATATTCAGAAAACGAAGATCATGGCATCTGGTCCCATCACTACATGGGAAATAGATGCGGAAACAGTGGAAACAGTGTCAGACTTTATTTTTCTGGGCTCCAAAATCACTGCAGATGGTGATTGCAGCCATGAAATTAAAAGACGCTTACTCCTTGGAAGGAAAGTTATGACCAACCTAGGTAGCATATTCAAAAGCAGAGACATTACTTTGCCAACAAAGGTTCGCCTAGTCAAGGCTATGGTCTTTCCTGTGGTCATGTATGGATGTGAGAGCTGGACTGTGAAGAAGGCTGAGCGCAGAAGAATTGATGCTTTTGAGCTGTGGTGTTGGAGAAGACTCCTGAGAGTCCCTTGGACTTCAAGGAGATCCAACCAGTCCATTCTGAAGGAGATCAATCCTGGGATTTCTTTGGAAGGAATGATGCTAAAGCTGAAACTCCAGTATTTTGGCCACCTCATGTGAAGAGTTAACTCATTGGAGAAGACTCTGATGCTGGGAGGGATTGGGGGCAGGAGGAGAAGGGGACGACAGAGGATGAGATGGCTGGATGGCATCACTGACTCGATGGATGTGAGTCTGAGTGACCTCCAGGAGTTGGTGATGGACAGGGAGGCCTGGCATGCTGCGATTCATGGGGTTGCAAAGAGTCGGACACGACTGAGCGACTGATCTGGTCTGATCCAGACTAGGTTAATTATTCTTAGATGATAGCTCATTTATTCGTTTGGTGGGTTTTTGATGAGCACTGGAGCGAGTCGTAGAAACATGGAAAAGATCCCCTTCACCTTGGATCTCTTAAACACAGATGGTTTGAGTGAGGGTGAGTAACACAAGTGTGACCGGGTTCCTGATCACCTGGGTAAGAGAATGCATAGGGATGTCTTTTGAGGTTAGGGACTGGTCCACATCCACTTTCCCCTTTTATTTCTGCCTGGGAGGAGTGGCGTAACTCCAGCTGTGAAGAGGCCGTGAGTGAGTGTTCTCTTGAGGATCTAGAGAGATGGCACCAGATGACACGGAGGAAGGTCAGGGGCTGCTTTCCTTGGACTTTAGTCAACAGCAGTGCCTTGGGGGGCGTGCCACAGAGGCAGGCGAAGCTGTTTCTCGGCCTCTGCAGGTTGGGATGAGAATTTTCAGCCTTTGGATTCCTAATTTGTTACTTGTCATGTTGCACCAAGTTCTCCCTCTAATTAGAATTGTAGTATGCCTAACTTTAAATTGTGGGAAACGGGCAATTACATAATGTTAGATTTGCCTTTTTTTCAGTTCAGGAGAGGCATGGGGAGAATATTTGCTTGTTGGAGAATGCTGACCTGGAGATGGAGAGTTACTGATTTGCACAAGCACAGGGGTCACTTAGAGGTGACTGGAGCTGACTGACCAGCCGACCGTGGTGGCCACTGGCTTCCTTTTTTTCTTTCTCCTCCCCTAGAGTAAGTAGGTCCAGGTTAAGTGATTTTCACAGACACCAGGGTGAATTTTGGTTATTCTTCTTTTCTCTCTTTTTTCCAGAAAGCCTTTTACCATAGCTATAAGTATAGTCTGTAGTCATTGATTGTTCTTTTGCGGCTCAGTGTCTTGCTCTCTTTTAGAATGAGGTCCAGACTTCTCAGAATGAAGCTATTAAGAAATAAAAAGCAAAGGGCTGTGTGCTGAATGACCACATTCCTATAGTCAAGACTTGACTCTGATCAGTATCATTTACGTTGGTTCCTATATTATTTTTTTCCAATTCATTTTTTTTTGAAATTCTCAATTATTTGCCTAGATAGGAATTATAGTTTGATATATTCTGAGATCTTTGCATTTCCTTTTATAGTCTTAGTTCTCACAGTTGACTGACTGTTGGTTTTTATAAGTTTCTTTTCATTTTCTGATGCTTTCAGAGAAACAACTGATAACTGTGATGTTTCATGTCTTTAAGAACAGAGGGTACTTATATGGAGATACTTATAGGAGGTATATATAATTATACATTAATATAATGTTTTAAAATTTTCACCCAGTTTGGCTAACTCTGATTCCTTGTTTCACCTGTACATACTTAGGGGAATAAATGGAAAGGAGTATTTTTGCAAGAAATGTAAATATGTGATTTGTGTGAACCATGCTGCCTTTTCTTTCAGAAACTGAAAACAAGTTGTTCTTACTCTTGAAGTGAGGGCTGTGTGTAGTTGATTTAACTCCTCCCTTTCCCCCGACCATACTTCTGGCTGCCCCAATGAAGACTTCAGAAGGTTCTGCCAATATATTTTGCTAGAGTCTAATTTCTGAGTAGCTGGAATTTCACGTGTAAAGAGAGCGTGCTCTGTGTGCATATGTATGTTTGGGATGGGGTTTGACTCCTGGCTCAGAATGTGCCCTTGGGAAACCCGTTAGGAGGCTTAAGACTGAATGTGGTTCCTGACCCTCATCTCTTTTCTGGTTTGAGAAGTGCCTGTGATTCTTCCAAGAGCCTCAGTGTTACTTTATTTATTTATTTTAATTAGGATCTTAGCCCTGATATTTTGTAATAGGAAATGGGGTATAATAATTGCATGACAAAATAATGTTTCAGTAGATACATGATAGGTTTTGCAGAGCTATAGGATTCACAGAAAAGGCTTATTAAGCGAGCGTCAACCTAATCACTTTCAATGGGATTGTTCTGAAGGCTGTCTTCAAGGGAGTATTTAAAAATAGTGATTTTTCAAGGGTTTGGATCAGGTGTGTAGGGGGAGTGGAGGCTCGCAGTGGCCTGTGGGGTATTTCTCTGGGTGACTGAGTGGTTTGAAGAAACTCAACAGGTGATTCTTTTATGCTCCTCCCCCACTCAGTTAAGAACACAATGGCTTTTGTATCGTGTTTGGATTTATGCTTGGTAATAAAGTACACGTGGAAACTTCAGTTTGGATGGGTATAGGAGAGCCTCTGATCATGTGTACTGTCCACTTGGTTGAAAAAGACAACTTGGAAGAAATTTGGAAATGACTGCCAGCAGCTGAAAGGATCAGGCTGCCTAGAACTCCTGTAGTGGAGCCAGAACAAGTAAATCCAATATGGTGGTTGCATGTGGCACTTACTTTTATTACTGGGGTAAAGAACACATAACCTAAAATTTACCATCTCAACTGTTGTTAAGAATACAGTTAGTCATGTTAAGTATCGGAAAGGCAGTGGCACCCCACTCGAGTACTCTTTCCTGGAGGAGCCTGGTAGGCTGTGTTTCATGGGGTCGCTAAGACTGAGCGACTTCACTTTCACTTTTCACTTTCATGCAGTGGAGAAGGAAATGGCAACCCACTCCAGTGTTCTTGCCTGGAGAGTCCCAGGGATGGGGGAGCCTGGTGGGCTGCCGTCCATGGGGTGGCACAGAGTCGGACATGACTGAAGTGACTTAGCAGCAGCAGCATGTTAAGTATATTCATATTGTTGTGAAACAGAAGTTCCGAGTGCTTTCATCGCGTAAATTGGAAACTATACCCGCTACACAACTTCTCCTTTCCCTTCCCCCATCCTTGGCAATCAGCGGTCTACTTTCTGGTTCTGTGAATTTGACCTTTTTAGATACCTCCTATAAGTGGTATCATGTGGTATTTATCTTTTTGTGACTGGCTTATTTCTCTTAGCATAGTGTCCTCCAGGTTCATTCCTGTTGGCATGTGGTAGGATTTCCTTCCTTTTAAGTCTGAATAATACTGTGCTTTGTGCTCAGGCGTGTTCAACTCCTTGCGACCCTGTGGACTATAGCCCACCAGGCTCCTCTCTCCATGGGGATTCTCCAGGCAAGAATACTGGAGTCGGTTACTGTGCCCTCCTCTAGGGAATCTTCCCAACCCAGGGATCTAACCCAGCTCTCCTGCACTGCAGGCAAATTCTTTACCATCTGAGCCACCAGGGAAGCCCCAGAATACCGGAGTGGGTAGCCCACCCTTTCTCCAGGGATCTTTGTGACCCAGGAATCCAACTGGGGTCTCCTGCATCGCAGGTGGATTCTTGACCAGCTGAGCCAGCAGGGAATATACGTTGTATGTGTGTATCACTTTTGTTTACCCGTCCATTCACAGGTGAACATTTGGGTTGCTTCTGCCTCTTGGCTATTGTGAATAGTGCTGCTGTGAACGTGATGCTCACATATCTCTTTAAGATCCTGTTTTCAGTTCCTTTGGCTATATACTCAAAAGTGGGATTTCTGTATCATATAATAGTTCTCTTTTTAATTTTTTTGAGTAACCTCCATACTCATTTTCATAGCGGTTACACCATTTTACACTCCCACAAGCAGTGTTTCAATGTTATTGCCCTTCTTTGCCAACACTTGTTGTTGTTATTTTTTGATAGTGGCCATTCTAATGGGCAGGAAGCAATGTCTCACTGTGGTTTTGATTTGCATTTCTCTATTGATAAGTTGTATTGAGCATCTTACATATGCTTGTTGGCCATTTGCGTATCATCTTTGTAGAGATGTCTTAAGTCCACTCATTTTTTGATTAGGCTATTTGAGTTTTTGATGTTGAGTTGTAGGAGTTCTTTATTGTGGGTATTAGTCCCTTGTTAGGTGCACGATTTGCACATATTTTCTCCCCTTTTGTACACCTCCTTTTTACTATGTTGTGTCAGTTAATGCTTGAGAGTTTACAATTTTGATGTAATCCCATCTAAAAGCAATCCCTTTTGTTTCTGGCTTCGTATCCAAGAAGTCATTGCCAAGTCCAACATCATGGAGTTTTCTGTGTTTTTGTCTAGAAGTTTTATAGTTGTATTTCCTACACTTTGCTCTTTAATCCATTTTGAGTTAATTTTTATATATAGTGTAAGATGAGGATCCGACTTCCTTCTTATGTGTGCAGATATCAGGTTTTCTCAGCTGAATATGTTGAAGAGACTGTGCTTTTCCCTTTCAGTGGTCTTACTGTCCTTGTTGAAGACCAGTTGGCCATATTCTTGATGGTTTATTTCTGGACTGTCTTCTGTTCCGTTGATCTGTTTGTTTGTCTACCAGGGCTTCCCTCATAGCTCAGTTGGTAAAGAATCTACCTGCAGTGCAGGAGACCCAGGTTCAATTCCTGGGTCGGGAAGATCCTCTGGAGAAGGAAATGGCTATTACTCACTCCAGTATTCTTGGTTGGAGAATCCCGTGGACAGAGGAGCCTGGCAGACTACAATCCATGAGATCTCAAGATTTGGATATGACTTAACAACTGAACCACCATGTCAGTACAAATTTTAGCTTTTAGGTTAGTTTTGTAACATATATTGAAGTCAGGAAGTTTGAGTGATACTTATTTTTAACTTACACTGTTGTAGCTGTTGAGAAATAGAGACATGATAGAGAAATTGAGAAAACAATTCAAAGAATTCTTCATTTTTTGGGAGGAGACTAGACCCACTTGAAGAATTAAGTAAGATGATTTAAATGGCAGAATGTAGGCGAGGCTGTCAATTGGCAACTAGTATAATAAGACCTATAGTCTAGCACTTCCTAGTTTACAAAGTGTTTTCACAGATATTGAGTCCTATGATTTGGGAAAGCTTCAAAAAGGTGATGAACCTTGAATTGATCTTGAAGATTGAATGTGTTTACCTCAATGGGTATAAATACTCAAACCATCTGTGTCAGTTCTAGCACTGCGCTAAAGAAATTTACCGTCAGAGTCTTTTTCATGAACGCCTCTGATAGTAATCTCGAGATTTTCAAAGGGGGTCAGTTATTATGAGACCTTTCACTATGTGGTATTTTTTTTCATTGACACTCTTTTGCCTTTCCCATTCCAGTCCAGTAATTGCTGATTTTCCGTATCTGCTCAACGAATAGGAGTCGGCCACACAAAAATAGAATACTTAGCCACAGTACTGTTGTATTTTCTAGGATGTACAAAGAACATAAAATTCACCTGGCCGAGTTGTATAGGCTGAATTGAAGGAGAGAGACTGGACCCAGAACAGCAAACTCAGTGGCTACTTTAGTAATTTAGGTTATGTAAGACATACTTTCTCACCTTCTTACTAAAAGTATAAGGATATTTGGGATAAAGTGTATTACTTGAGGGGACAATTGGTAGAATTTCTGTGGAGGAAAGATGTACTCTGCTTGCATATACAAGGCAAGGCATTGTTTGGGCATCCCAGGTGGTGCTAGTGGTAAAGAACCTGCCTGCCAATACAAGAGACATAAAAGGCGCGGGTTTGATCCCTGGGTCAGGAAGATCCCCTGGAGGAGATCATGACAGACCACTCCAGTATTGCCTGGAGAATCCCATGGACAGAGGAGCCTGGCAGGCTACAGTACACAGGGTTGCAAAGAGTTGAACACAACTGAAGTGACTTAGCATGCATTCATGCACGCACAAGATATTGTTTAGTGGTGACCAAATGAATCTAAGTCTGCATGGGTGGGTCTGGAAGGAGTAATTTACTTACTAATTACTGCTACTGCTAAGTCTGCATGGGTGGGTCTGGAAGGAGTAATTTACTTACTAATTACTGCTACTGCTAAGTCACTTCAGTCGTGTCCTACTCTGTGCGACCCCATAGACAGCAGCCCACTAGGCTCCTCTGTCCCTGGGATTCTCCAGGCAAGAATACTGGAGTGGGTTGTCATTTCCTTCTCCAATGCATGAAAGTGAAAAGTGAAAGTGAAGTCGCTCAGTCGTGCCCAACTCTTAGTGACCCCATGGACTGCAGCCTACCAGGCTCCTCCGTCCATGGGATTTTCCAGGCAAGAGTACTGGAGTGGGGTACCATTGCCTTCTTCGATTTGACAGTGTAAGAAACAGCAATTTTCTAAAACAGGTAAAATACAAGTAACATAGCCAGCAGTATTAGTAAAGTCACAAATAAGACTTAGGAGCTTTCATTAGAAGTAGCTCAGTATATCTCAGGTCATGTGACTTAGTCTGCTCTGTAGGATCTTTATCTTCCAGGGAAATTATATATTGGGACCGTCTATAAGGCACATAGCCCAGCTTTCTAGTGTTAGTAGATTGATTGTCCTTAGTATGATTTACTTGTTTCCAACACAGAGGAGACTTTAAGCCTAAATTACTATAGCCTGGTGTTATCTATATAAATCTATCCCATAATTGTGGGAGATTTTTTCCTCCTTTGCTGAAACTTTTCTTGTTGCTCTGATTGAGCTTGAGTAATAAAAAAAAAAGCTCAAATTTATGGCCAGAGTCAGAGCAGGCATTATTAATTGGCCTGGTGTGGGGATCCCATCTAGTAATATCACAGTGACCTGAATATGACTATAATTTTTTTTTAAAGTAAATTTTCTCAGGACCAACAAGTTAGAGTCTTGTAGTAGAGAAATTTACCAAGGTAACCCAGAACTGCTGCTGCTACTGCTGCTAAGTCGCTTCAGTCGTGTCCAACTGTACGACTCCATAGACATAAGCCCACCAGGCTCCCCTGTCCCTGGGATTCTCCAGGCAAGAACACTGGAGTGGGTTGCCATTTCCTAGACACAGGTCATTGGCTACAAACCCAACAGTTGAATTAATTTCTAAAACTAGCATAGAATCAGGCCTATGATAGAAAGGCATTTGATTTATATGCAAAGGTCTAAGAAGTCAAGAAAACATAAATGATCATATGAATCAGGTCCAGCATCTTGGGCAAGCTGTCTACCTCTGATGTTGTGGTCTTCTCATCCTGGTGTAGTGTAGTTTCTCCTGCTTGAGTATCATTTTAAGGTGAGATCAGGTCCTGCTACATGCCAGGTCTTCCCCTATAGCTCAGCTGGTAAAGAATCCATCTGCAATGCTGGAGACCTGGGTTCTGTCCCTGGGTTGGGAAGATCCCCTGGAGAAAGGAAAGGCTAGAGAATTCCATGGACTGAATAGTCCATGGGGTCACAAAGAGTTGGACACGACTGGATGACTTTCACTCACTCATTCACTCACATGCCAGGGGCTAGTGGGTGCTTCTAGTGGAAAAAGGATGCACAGCTCCTGCCCTCATGTGGCTGATAATCTTCCAGTGATTGATGTGGTCCTTCTCAGTGATCCGTTCCTCTCATCTGGTTGGATTTTTCCTTTTTGCCAAAAGCCACCTGTTTTATTTTTGATGCAAAACAATTGTAGCTGTTTATTGTGAAAATAGTCCTACATTAAATATTCTTTGTGTGGAGGAAGAAAAAAACACTAGACAATTCTGCCTCTTGGTTTCCAAGGAGATCTATCTTGGCTAAATTTATTTTATCAAGTGCTTTTCTAAGTAACAGAACTAAAGGAAACAGGCTTTAATGAATTTTGCTTAAGGTTTTCCTGAGGACCCAGATAAGGTTTTCAAATCTTGTTTTTTTCCCCCTACTTCCAGGCCCACTCCAAGGAAATCTAAACACCTAGTTTTGGCTACTTCTAGATTTTTCTACTAATTGTCAGATCTTTAAAGAGTCATATACCCCTTTTGGGCTTCCCCTGTAGCTCAGTCAGTAAAGAATCTGCCTGCAGTTCAGGAGACCTGGGTTTGATTCCTGGGTCGGGAAGTTCCCCTGGAGCAGGAAATGGCAATCCACTCTAATCTTGCCTGGGGAATCCCATGGACAGAGGAGCCTGGCAGGCTATAGTCCTTGGGGTTGCAAGAGTCGAACATGACTTAGCGACTAAACTGCTATACGCCTTTTGGATCTTCAGTCATTTGTTCATTCATTCAACAGATCTTCATTGTTCATTTATTATGAACCAGGTAACCTTTTCATTTGTAGTAGCAAAGTTGAGGGTTGAATTAAACTTCCTTTGAGACCAATTGTTAAAATTCTGTGAATGTATTATTATGTGAAAGTGAAGTTGCTCAGTCATGTCCGACTCTTTGTGACCGAATGGACTGTAGCCTACCAAGCTCCTCCATCCATGGGATTTTCTAGGCAAGCGTACTGGAGTGAGGTACCATTTTCTTCTCTAGGGGATCTTTGTGACCCAGGGATTGAACCTGGGTCTCCCGCATTATAGGCAGACGCTTTACCATCTGAGCCGCCAGGGAAGACTGTATTATTATGAGTTAGTGAGATGTAGGGCTTTTTTTTGCAGATAGTAGACATATTTTTGAAAGAGCTAATGAGAAATTTAGAATTTTTGTTTTTAACTCAAACATTTTAGTGAAAAAATTCTATAATGGTGAATAATTTTAGGATTAGTTTCACTTTGATCTGAAAATAAACAACATTTTAACTCAGCTGAGAGTCTTTCTTCATCATTTTGGCAGGAGACCTTTCTGAAGCTAGTCTTTCTGATGTTACTTGTAACACACTAGAAAGTTAATTCCAGTTTCAGATGCTTGGTGTAGTGCCAGCGTGTAGAGATTTAGAAACACTTAGCGTCTCTTCTCTTAGGTGCTCACTTCTGAGTCTTTTAGAGCCCTTGTCGCTTTTGTGTGAGGTGGTCTTGAGATATGGTGGCATCATGTCACTGAATGCAGAAGAGTCACGCAGAGGGTCTGCTGACCAGTGCTGCAGTGATAAGCTGGCAGTTCCCTTGCTGCCAAATCTATAGTATTCAGATAACCTAGTGTGAGATTTCATGGCTTTATACAATAATGTTTTCGTTTTACTTTGTTGTTAGAAATGCAGCATAGGATTGATTGTGTCATAAGATTGAGTTTGTGTGTGTGTGTGCGCTTAGTTGTGTCCAACTCTTTGCGACCTGATGGACTGTGGCCTGCCAGGCTCCTCTGTCCGTGGAATTTTTCAGGCAGGAGTGCTGGAATGAGTTGCCATGCCCTCCTCTAGGGGATCTTCCCGACGCAGGGATCAAACCTGATAAGATTGAGTTATGAGATTAAGAATTTAGAGTTTTCTCTCATGTGGATTGTTGGCTGTTATAAATCTGGTCTCCATCTTACCGAAGAGCATTGGAAGATTTGTGTCACACTTGCACCGTGACTTTGGCCATTTCCCCTTCACTTACTAATCAGCCATGTTCAATGAACACCTTCTAGATGGCAGATACTGTTCTCATCTCAGAATATAAGGGAAGCCACCGGAGGGTTTTGTCCAAAGGGATTTGATCTGACATATTTTTAAGAGACAGAATGCTGATGTGTAGAGAATGGAATGAGGGGTGGGGGCGAAGGAGGAGGCAGGGAGAAGGGCTAGCAGTGACCCAGGTGAGATACCATGGTGCAGTAGCAGAGGCGATGAGAGGCGGCTGGATTTTGGACTCATCTCAGGTGGGGTTCACAGAAGGGTGAATGATGTGGAGTGAAAGAGGGAGTCAAGGGTAACACCAAGGTTTGGGGCCTGAGCATCTGGAATAATGGAGGTGCCATGTATTGGAATGGGGAAGGCTGGAGGAGCAGGTTTGGGTGGGGAGTTGAGCTGAGTGGTATGTATTGGGTATGAGATAGTGTGGACCAAATCAAGCTGGCAGCTGGGCAGGCCTATTAATCCTCACAAGCTTTGCTTTTCTCTTGGGTGTGAAAATAGGGAAAGTGTTTGCTCGTCTCAGAATTCTTGAGATCAAATGAGAGAGAAAAAAAAAAGTTCAGACTGCTGAAGTAATGTCCTGTCTTGGTGGTATTATTTCTGGAAAGTAGACTGGTTACCATCTTATATACTTTGTGGAACTACTTATGTCATAGGCCAGAATGTAATTGGGGAAAGTTGGCATTTTCCCTCCGAAGGCTGGCTTTCTCTGTGGATAAGTGGAAAAGCATTCTTTTTGATCCTGTGATTCCTGATCCTTTGATCCTGTGATCTCTTTGATTCTGTGATTCCTGAGCAGCTTTTGGGAGAACTTGGTGTCAGGGGGCTTCCTTTTGTGTAGAGCCGTTGGGGTGCTAAATGGGCGTGTAGTGCCAGACTTGCCCCTTAGTTAACAGAGCTTTCGGCAAAAGTGACTTTACTTAATACATGGGAGGATGTTGTAGTTGAAAAGAACCCCAGCTCTTTCCTTTCTCAAGGTCTTTATTTTTTTATGCTTTCTATAACTTTGAACAGTTAATAAATTGGGTCTAATAGACTCAATTTATAAGGGGAACCACTCTGTATTTTTTTCTGAATGCCTGTGCTGGGAAGGATTGAAGGCAGAAGGAAAAGAGGGTGACAGAGGATGAGATGGTTGGATGGCATCACTGATTCAATGGACATGAACTTGGGCAAACTTTGGGAGTTTGGGAGGGACTCCCATTGGAGAGGGACTCTCTCCATTCAGAAGATGGTGAGGGACAGGGAAGCCTGGTGTGTTGCAGTCCATGGGGTCTCAAGGAGTCGGATACAACTTGGGGACTGAGCAATCGCAACAAAAAGTCCATCAGTCTTATATTTCAATCATTGGTATTCTGAATGTATGACGCATCTTTGTTGAGAGGTAGGAGAAGGCAATGGCACCCCACTCCAGTACTGTTGCCTGGAAAATCCCATGGATGGAGGAGCCTGGTAGGCTGCAGTCCATGGGGTCGCTAAGAGTCGGACACGACTGAGTGACTTCACTTTCACTGTCCACTTTGATGCATTGGAGAAGGAAATGGCAACCCACTCCAGTGTTCCTGCCTGGAGAATCCAATGGATGGAGTAGCCTGGTGGGCTTCAATCCATGGCGTCGCACAGAGTCGGACACGACTGAAGTGACTTAGCAGCAGCAGTAGTAAATAGTTGTAGGTTTGGAATACAGTATTTGCTGATAACTGATATTTTCCCAACAGTTAGGATGTTGTTTTTGGAACATCTTCATTTGAGAGAGATGATGGTGGTCCTTGGTTCTTTTGGTCCATAAGGCTGTTTGAAGAGTAATGCTACTGCTGTTTCTTCAGTGCCCTCCTGGTTTACACACTTCATTTGGCATCAGTGGTGTGTGCCCGTTGCAGGTTATGTGATGCAGAAAGTGAAGGTAAAGCCATTTTAAAAGGGTACCTTTGAGAGCCTGACACATGAAGCGAATATAACTTGATGAATAACTGACAGTCTTTGGGAACTTGGTCTAAAAAATGTTCTAGGTGTTCAATAAAAAGAGAGCAGTAATGGCTTTAACAGTGAAGCAAGGCATCGGGCGAAAGAGGAGAGTGAAAAAGCTGGTTTAAAACTCAACATTCAAAAAACTTAAGATCATGCCATCCAGTCCCATCACTTCATGGCAAATAGATGGGGAAAAAGTGGAAACTGACGGGTTTTATTTTCTTAGGCTCCAGTATCACTGCCGACAGTGAAATTAAAAGATGCTTGCTCCTTGGAAGAAAAGCTATGACACACTTAGTATATTAATAAGCAGACATCACTTTGGCAACAAATATCTGTTATAGTCAAAGCTATGGTTTTTTTCCCAGTAGTCATGTTCTGATGTGAGTTGGTCCATAAGGAAGGCTGAGAGCCAAAGAATTGATGCTTTTAAACTGTGATGCTGGAGAAGACAAGAAGATCAAACCAGTCAGTCCTAAAGGAGATCAAATTGGAAGGACTACTGCTGAAATTGAAACTCCCAATATTTTGCCTACCTGCTGCGAAGAGCCAACTCATTGGAAAAGACCCTGATGCTGGGAAAGATTGAGGGCAGGAGAAGACAGAGGTTGAAATGGTTGGATGGCATCATCGACTCACTGGACATGAGTTTGAGCAATCTCCCGGAGATAGTGAAGGACAGGGAAGCCTGGCATGCTACAGTCCATGGGGTTGCAAAGAGTTGGACATGACTTTGTGACTGAACAACCAAGGCATCAGGGGACAAGAACTGTTTTTCTGTAGGTACTGTGGAGGCAGAGATTATTTGGGTAGTTCTCTGGTTATCTTTCAAGCAAGAGGACATCTCTCCATGTTAGGGTTTTTATCAGGTCTTCAGATTTATAACATAAGTTGACTCATCTGCTCAATAATTGCTAAGTTATGTAATCTTTTTGCTTTTCCTTGCATCTGCTTACTATACATTATTTGATTTAGCGTCTAAGAAACTGAACTATAGGTATTCAGTACAGAATCACTTGATATAATTGTCTCATAAAACCTTCAGTCTTTGTCTTTCCCTTTGAAGTACATTTTAGAAAGCTTAAATCAATTGTAAGAAATAATTTAAATAATATTTGTATATTTAGTTCTGTATCTTTTCCATGCTTAATTTTTTTCTCCTAGAAGGAACACAACTTCCTTAAGACTTTCTCAGAACTTTTGGGATTTCCAAATCATATAATGGCTTTTTATTTGAACCCTAGTTTCAAAATCATTTTTACTGGGGAGATAATCTCTAAGCTTCTGAAGTCACAGTACTTATGTATGCACTACTAAGGTTTTGGTTTTTTTAAAATAACCTTTATTGAGTTATAATTCACTTACTGTACAGTTTTCCCACTTGAAGTGTACAGGTCAGTCAGTAATTCGTAAGGTAACGCTTACCGTAAACAGTTTGAGAACATGTTTGTCACCCCGGAAGAAACTCTGGTCCCATTTCCCACCCACCTCCCTGCGCATCCCTACGATGCCGCTAACCTGCTGTCCATTTTTCTAGAATTTGCCTCTTCTGGACGTTTTCTGTCATACCATGTAGTCCCATGTGCCTGGCTGCTTTCACCTGGCTTTATCAAAGCTCTTTAACTTTGGTGGCAATGATACAGATTTCAGATCTACAGAAACTATGTCCTGTGCTGTGACCAGAGAAAATAGCAAACCCTCCCTTAGCTGTGTGTGTGTGTGGAGTGAACTTTGATGTTTCTGTAAACAAAGCCTCCCTGTGCTAATCCACCACTGGCTCACTGCTCTCCCGGTGCCTGCCTCTGCCTGACCCCCGCCTGCTTCTTTCATGACCTTTTCTGATACCTCTTAGAAGTCACCTGGGGCTTCCCTGGTGGCTCAGACGGTAAAGCATCTGCCTGCAATGCGGGAGACCTGGGTTCAATTCCTAGGTCAGGAAGATCCCCTGGAGAAGGAAATGGCAGTCCACTCCAGCACTCTTGCCTGGAAAATCCCATGGACGGAGGAGCCTGATAGTCTACAGTCCATGGGTGGCATAGAGTTGGACATGACTGAGCGACTGACTTGACTTCAGAAGTCATCTTGGATTCTTGCCTTTCTTTTACCTTGGGTCTGGTCCAGGACCAGGCCTTGCCTTGCCTTTTTCCCCCTTTTGAATTGACTGTTTTCAACTTGTCCTTTTTGTTTTATTGCCACCATCTTATGCAGACCCTTGACCTTTTTTAAAAAATTAATTTATTTTGGCCACAGTCCATGCATGCGGGATATTAGTTCCCCAGTGAGGGATTGAACCCTCAAACCCTGCACTGGAAGCGAAGAATATTAACCAGTAGACTGCCAGGAAGTCCCTCAGGCCCTTGACTTTGATACCCGGGTGGCTGTAGCAGGCTCCTTTCTGACCGGCTTGACTCTTGCTGCCCCAGACTCCCGGCATCTTGCCTGATTATTCTTTGTAATGGACCATTCAGGTACCTGTGCCACCCTGGAGGAATTGAAGTGGTTCCAGTGCATCAAACATATGCTCTCCTGCCTGCTTCATGACCTTTCTCTTGGGTCGCTCCTTCCCTGTTCATCTGGATTTCTTTGCTCTCCCCAGGACTCTGTCTCTGCCTTCACACACGGGACCTCTGCCTTCACTTCCCAGCTACCCTGACTTCCTTTGAGCCTTTGTCACTTTCGATTTTAGTTCTGTTCAGTTCAAAAGGTAGGTGAAATCAGTGTGCTGAGGTGACTTCAGATCAGATCAGTCGCTAGGTCGTGTCTGTCTCTTTGTGACCCCATGAACTGCAGCACGCCAGGCCTCCCTGTCCATCACCAGCTCCCGGAGGTCACTCAGACTCACATTCATTGAGTCAGTGATGCCATCCAGCCATCTCATCCTCTGTCGTCCCCTTCTCCTCCTGCCCCCAATCCCTCCCAGCATCAGAGTCTTCTCCAATGAGTCAACTCTTCGCATGAGGTGGCCAAAATACTGGAGTTTCAGCTTGAGCATCATTCCTTCCAAAGAAATTCCAGGGCTGATCTCCTTCAGAATGGACTGGGTGGATCTCCTTGCAGTCCAAGGGACTCTCAAGAGTCTTCTCCAACACCACAGTTCAAAAGCATCAATTCTTCGGCACTCAGCCTTCTTCACAGTCCAGCTCTCACATCCATACAGGACCACAGGAAAGACCATAGCCTTGACTAGATGAACCTTTGTTGGCAAAGTAATGTCTCTGCTTTTGAATATGCTATCTAGGTTGGTCATAACTTTCCTTCCAAGGAGTAAGTGTCTTTTAATTTCATGGCTGCAGTCACCATCTGCAGTGATTTTGGAGCCCCCAAAATAAAGTCTGATACTGTTTCCACTGTTTCTCCATCTATTTCCCATGAAGTGATGGGACCAAATGCCATGATCTTCATTTTCTGAATGTTGAGCTTTAAGCCAACCTTTTCACTCTCCACTTTCACTTTCATCAAGAGGCTTTTGAGTTCCTCTTCACTTTCTGCCATAAGGGTGGTGTCATCTGCATATCTGAGGTTATTGATAGTTCTCCCAGCAATCTTGATTCCAACTTGTGTTTCCTCCAGTCCAGCATTTCTCATGATGTACTCTGCATATAAGTTAAATAAACATGGTGACAATATGCAGCCTTGACGTACTCCTTTTCCTATTTGGAACCAGTCTGTTGTTCCATGACCAGTTCTAACTGTTGCTTCCTGACCCGCATACAGATTTCTCAAGAGGCAGATCAGGTGGTCTGGTATTCCCATCTCTTTCAGAATTTTCCACAGTTTATTGTGATCCACACAGTCAAAGGCTTTGGCATAGTCAATAAAGAAGAAATAGATGTTTTTCTGGAACTCTCTTGCTTTTTCCATGATCCAGTGGATGTTGACAATTTGATCTCTGGTTCCTCTGCCTTTTCTAAAACCAGCTTGAACATCAGGAAGTTCACAGTTCACATATTGCTGAAGCCTGGCTTGGAGAATTTTGAGCACTACTTTACTAGCGTGTGAGATGCGGTAGTTTGAGCACTCTTTGGCATTGCCTTTCTTTGGGATTGGATGAAAACTGACCTTTTCCAATCTTGTGGCCACTGCTGAGTTTTCCAAATTTGCTGGCATATTGAATGCAGCACTTTCACAGCATCATCTTTCAGGATTTGGAATAGCTCCACTGGAATTCCATCACTTCCACTAACTTTGTTTGTAGTGATGCTTTCTAAGGCCCACTTGACTTCACATTCCAGGATGTCTGGCTCTAGGTCAGTGATCACACCATCATGATTATCTGGGTCGTGAAGCTCTTTTTTGTACATACCCAGCTGTGGATGTGTATGGTGATAGAAGCAAAGTCCGATGCTGTAAAGAACAATATTGCATAGGAACCTGGAATGTCAGGTCCATAAATCAAGGCAAATTGGAAGTGGTCAAACAAGAGATGGCAAGAGTGAATGTCGACATTCTAGAGGTGACTTAGGCAGGTTTATTTACCCATAGCTTTATCTCTACCCCCTCCCTGCATATCTCACCCCTCACCATTATCTTACCCTCCTTGTCCCCTCAGGCAGTTCTACCCTCTGAACTTGAGTTTTATCTGTAATTTTCTCATTCTTCAGAGTCCTCTTTCATTGCCATCCTTCTGGTTGCTGTTACCTTGCCGTCTCCCTCATCTGGAATGCTGTTCTACTGTGTTGTATACTTAGCGAGCTTACAGTTTAATTATTAATGCATTCACCTGGAGAAGACTCAGAAGGAATGGCATCCCTGTCTCAGGGATTCAAAATGAGTCATAGGGAAGGGGGAGAGTTAACCCTTGTCTTCTCAGACCCCAGACAGTGGAACAGTGAGTAAATACAGGTGTTTGAATGAGTATCAGAAAAGACGTTCCTAGTGGCACCCCACCCCAGTACTCTTGCCTGGAAAATCCCATGGATGGAGGAGCCTGATAGGCTCCAGTCCATGCAGTCGCTAAGAGTCGGAGACAACTGAGCGACTTCACTTTCACTTTTCACTTTCATGCATTGGAGAAGGAAATGGCAACCCACTCCAGTATTCTTGCCTGGAGAATCCCAGGGACAGTGGAGCCTGGTGGGCTGCCGTCTATGGGGTCGCACAGAGTTGGACATGACTGAAGTGACTTAGCAGCAGCAGCAGCAGCAGCAGCAGCAGTGGAACTGCATGCCAGTGTGCCAGGCTATGTCTGTACACTGCTGCGTGTATAGGTGGGATCATTCAGGATAGGGTCATTGTAAAGGCTTTCATATATTTCACAGGGGCTCAGTGAGATGCATGGTTCTCAGTCTCCCTTGAGAATCAGAGTCATCTGGACAGCATTTTAAGTGCATGGATTCTCAGCCTTTGGAAGGTTCAGATTGAGTTGTGAAGCCAGGCTTGGAAACCTTTGAGGTAGATAACAGCTTTAGGCCTAAGAGCCAAACGAGTGTTGCATTTGTTGACCAAATTTTTATTGAATGCGTGCATTGTGTGGCAGTGTAAAATTGAATTTTGCCTTCATCGGACATCGGGTCAAGGGGTGCGTGCAGACAGACACTGAAAAACACTGCCTTCTCCTCAGGTAGGTGTAGATTCTTTGAAGATAGGGACCATTTCTCATTTTGTTTGTTTATATGTCCCAGTGGGCCCATTGGCATTCATTCTTAGGTGGTAAATGGGTTCACCTGCTGTTTACTGATTTACTGCCCTATTGTAAAACTTGTTATGTTCTTTAACCAATAGTTTCCATTCACCTTAACTTTTCTAATGAAAAGGAACCCCTCTGTCCCCAGTTGCATCATGGCAGGTTCAGCCTTTTGATTTTGTTGCATCCCAGTAATGCAGTTTACATTGTCTACCATTTATTGAGGACCCAGTGTGCCAGACACTTCGTGTCACATTATCACTAATCTTTATAATAAGCCTGCAAGATAGATATTAGGACCTGAGTGGGAGCCAAGATGTTGAGTTCTTGTTACAGAATTTGTTCCTACACAAATCAACAGACACCGCAGCATCCACTGAACTGAGGAATTGTCTTGTATAGTCATCTTTTGGGACCAGATCGTTGTCATGATTTGGCTGTGTGAGTAGAAAACGTTTTATTGTTGGAATGCTAGGAAGCCTGTCTACATGTAATAGGGTTGCTGTGACCATCACCCTGCAAGTTAAACTTGTAATTTGTTTTAAACACTGTGCCCCGCTGTTGATGGAATCTGCCTACCCATGTCTTTGATGAAAGGCTGATTTTTCTCGTGTAATCAGAAAAAATTGCTTAGTTTTGGCTGTGATGGGTCTTTATTGCTGCGTGTGCCTCTTGTGGTGAGTGGGGACGACTCTCTAGTTGTGGTGTGCAGGCTTCTCACCGTGGTGGCTTCTGTTGCTGTGGGGCATGGGCTCTAAGTGCACAGGCTTCAGCAGTTGCAGCACGTGGGCTCAGTAGCTGTGGGGCTCAGGCTCCACATAGTTGCTCCATGGCCTGTGGAATCTTCCCGGACCAGGGATCGAACACATCTCCTACATTGGCAGGCGGATTCTTAACCACTGGACCACCAGGGAATCCCTGCTGGTGCAATTTTTAAGTGTGGGAGGTAGTTTATAGTTTATCATTCATCTGTGGTGGAGAGTCAGGGATAGTTCTTTGTATCTTAAGCAGTGGTCTGGATTTCCTCGAACTGGCATGTGACCCATTTGGTAGTCTCTTTCCCTGTATCCATTGTAGGACTTTAGCCTGTCAAGGGCACCTCCACAGTGCTCCATTAACAGTGGTCATGAATATCTTTAGCTGAGATCTGCCCACGAACTGGTTTTATGGTGGGTTCTTTACTGATTCCATCTCATTTTATCCTCTTGGAATTCCTTTGAGGTAGGTATTATCAGTATTTAACAGATGATGAAGCTGGAGCTTAGAATGTTTAAATAACTTGCATTGTTTGAGACTCTCCTCTGTTTGCACTTTTCTAAGTGACTCGGGCGTGGTTTACATAGGAGTTACACCATTTCTTTCCATTTCTCTCACTTCCTCCTATTGCTTCATCAAGAAAACTTGGGTGGTGCATGAGTGAACTTTTAGCAGTTGAAAAAAGAGCAAGTATCTCCAACTCCTGTCCCAATTCTCTCCCTTCTAGTGGAGTTAAGATAATAGTTGTCATTGAATAGTCTCTCTTTGGACAGTTTCCTGAGAGGTGGGAAGCCACCTCACAGGGGCCTCCCACCTGCCAGAGAAGTTGCAGGCTCAGGGTTCCTTCTACGTCTAGTACAAGTTGCTGGAGGAAATGTAAATATTTATAGTTGTGGTGAAATAAATATTAATCTGCCTAGAGTTTGTAATCACACATGATTTTTTTTTTTCCTAGTTAGAAGACTTTCACTTTACTTCCCAACTTGAAGGCATGACCAGAAAAAGTGAGAAATGTATTTTCTGGGTGAAATGCTCTCATTTCCATCTTTCAGCATGAGTTCTGCTGGGAAGTCATCATCTTGTCATTGACGTCCGCCTATTTCCCTAAAATTATCATGCTATCATCGCGTCAGCATCTGTTTTGTTTTGAAATAAGTGTCTTTTAAGAGGCTGGAGACATATTAGAAATACATAGATTAAAGAGAGGTTAATGAAACTGAAGTTAATTGAAAATACAGGAACAGATGTAAGATCAATCTTTAGCAATCAAGTGTGTTTCTGAGAAACACACGTTCAATTGATCAAACAATTGAAGTCACTAGTAGAAGTTAATTTAGTTAACTTAGGTCAGGGTGAAAGGGGGAACATTTTCACTGCTCTGCTCTAACTTTTGTGTTGAGTTGTGGGCTTTGTATGTTTATTGAATCCAACATACCTTTAAACTTTGCATTCAGGTCATTTCTCCAAACCAAATATTTGATACTTCTCTTTCATGTTAAATCAGTCGGCAAGATTTTCTGCTTTGGTTTATTAGATAAGGATTTGGGGTGGTATAATAAGGTGGTTGGGGTGGGTTTATCTTAATCCCCTGTTTGCTTTTGTATTTAGGCTTATTATTTAATCTTAAGGACAAGGATTCATTTTAAAGAGTGTTATTGAGCTTTGGTTCTACCAGGGCCATAATATACTTACCAAGTGGGTCACAGAGCCCTAAGGTTGTTTAATGAACTCAGTTTCTGGTGCTCTGATTTATAGCAGGATGCCCAAGGATCTTAGGTCTGTTCACCATCCCCGTCTTGGTTTACCGCTGCTACAGTGAATCGCCTGCAGTAGTTCCCCTTGTCTTCAGGTTACAGACTTCTCATGTTTAACCGCTTTGACTTTAACTGCTTTAACTACCGTTAAAATAATGATACACAACTGCAGTAATCCAAGTTCACTAAGGACGTGTCGCATTCACACCTTGATTTGCTCACCATCAGTTGACAGTCTGTTTCTAAATATTACCCAGATGTTCACCATTGACTCCACGACTACTGATTGAGCTTTTTTGTGTCGGGCACCGGCCGTGGACAGGCACTGTTGCGAGTGTTATGCAGGTAATTTAGCAGTCCTCTTCTCAGGATGCTGCCAGTTTGTTGGGGAGCTCAGAGAGAATAAAAGAAAATGTCCAGCAGGAGATGAAGGAAATCATTTCAATGCATAGTTTTCCTTTTTTATTTTGAAAGCTTAGTAGAAAATTGGGAGAGTATAAGAAAGTTTGAAGAAGAGGAGACAAGTTATTCATCATTCTGCCACCCAGGAATAACCACCATTAACTTTTTCTTGGTCCCTATCTTTTAAAAGAAGAAGATCCAACCAGTCCATTCTGAAGGAGATCAATCCTGGAATTTCTTTAGAAGGAATGATGCTAAAGCTGAAACTCCAGTATTTTGGCTACCTCATGCGAAGAGTTGACTCATTGGAGAAGACTCTGATGCTGGGAGGGATTGAGGGCAGGAGGAGAAGGGGACGACAGAGGATGAGATGGCTGGATGGCATCACTGACTTGATGGGTATGAGTCTGGGTGACCTCCGGGAGCTGGTGATGGACAGGGAGGCCTGGCGTGCTGCGGTTCATGGGGTCGCAAAGAGTCGGACACGACTGAGCGACTGATCTGATCTGATCTTTTAAAAAATGGCTTCTGAAAACAAGTAAAACAGAGATTTTTCCAGTAAAAGAGGGCTTTTGGGTGCAGTTTGATGGGGAGTAGGAAAAGAGGCTTTGGGAAAAGTGCAGGATTTCCAGCGCTGGGGCTGTGACGTGGAACACAGCAGCCTTGGAGGGGGGTGTCTGGGAGTCCTCATGAGGAAAACACTTGGGAGCAAAATCAGAGCTGCTTTGACCTTAAACTTCTTTTTGAATTATTTCCAGGTACACGCATGTTGGGTTCTGACATTTTGTAAGGTGGTAGTTGGCGTTCCATAAGCTTTTCTCCCAACGTTTTCATTTTAATCTGTTCTCCACCCGGCAAGGCAGAGCCTACTCTCTAGGACGGGATGTGAGAGATGATTTACAAATTACTGTGTGTCCACCGCCTGCTGAGAGAGTTTATAACAGGAGAAGCAAAGAAAGAAACAGTGTTATTTTCCAGGGTCATTCATGTACTGGGTCTTCTTTTGGATATATTGTCTCATTGAACTTCCTAGTTAAGGTTTGAGGAAGGAGTTTTCCTCATTTTTATAGTTGAGATTTAGAAAATTCAGAGGCTCAGGTGCTGGCCTGTGATACACAGTGTTTCATAGTAAGTGGCAGTGGTTCATATAGGCTTTGGGAGCGGATATTGGGTTCCATCCTAACAGTGTGACCACTGGTAATTTCTCAACCTCTTCCTCCCCCCCCGCCACCTACTTTTATTTGCATATATATATATTTTTTAGTGTCATTTATTTCCCGGGACATAAGTTCTTGTTTCTTCTGGGATATCTTTCTCTTCTGTGCAACTTCCTCTCTGTTTTAGAAGCAATCTGCTTTTTCAGTAAGGATCATCTTAGTGTGGCAGGGTGAGCTTAAGAATAGCAAACCATTTTCAGAGGTCACTTAGGGCTGCTTCTCAGCCTCTTTCTTCCTGTTTGAAAAGGGGACAATGCTGATGCTTAACTCACAAGGTCACGATGAGATGAGATGCTGCGTGTAACACCCTCCCAGAGTGGGGATTTAGTGCCAACAGTTGGGAGCTCTTAGGAGGGCAGTGGGGTGGCAGAACACACAGCGCCTGGCACATAATAGATGTCAGTTACCCATCCTTTCTTACAAGCCTGCCAGCCTTTCTGTTTTGCTGGTCAGTTTCCCTTGGATTTTCAAAGACCCGATGGAAAGATATATTTCACTTGGGTTGTAATGGTGGGTTCTTGGATTTATAAAATGCAATTAATTTCATGTGCATTTCATCAGTAGTTGTCTTTTTTTTTTTTTTTTAATGTTTATTTGGCTGTACTGGGTCTTTGTTATGGAGCATGGGATCTTTCATTAAGGCATACAAACTCTTAGTTGCAGCATATGGGATGTAGTTCCCTGACCAGGAATCGAACCCAGAGTCTTTGCACAGAGTCTTAGCTTCTGGATCAACTGAGAAGTCCCCAGTAGTCTTTGAAAGGTCATCCTGAACATTTTCTCTTTGGTGTCAGATATGGGGAGGTTAGGGTTAGGAAAGCTATGAGCTCAGATTGGGGGAGAGGCGGGTGTGAACAGAGGGAGGAATCAGCTTGCTTATTTTCTCAGTTTAATTTGCTCCTTGCCAGCCTCAGCAAGGTCTGTATTGTAGCCAAGTGTGGCTGGGATACTTGACAGTGAGCTGAGTGTAAGAGGGCAGGACGGGAACTTGTTGGGACATAGTTGGTTCTCCTTTCATACTCATGCTTCATTCACATCGTCAGTCAACAGACTGTTGGTTGAAACTAGCATGTATTAGGGCACTGTCTGTCCTTGGGTTCAAAGGTTGCATCTGTTTTCATGAGAGCAACCTAGGCTAACTGATGAGTAACAGAAAATTAAAAGTTTTTTTTTTTTTTTTTTTAAGTATTCTGTAGTGTTTTTAAAAAAATTTATCTTTTTTGACTGCACTGGGTCTTAATTGCTGCACGTGGGCTTTCTCTAGTTGTGCAGGGCTTCTCATTGCCGTGGCTTCTCCTGTTGTGGAGCACTGGCTCTAGGTGCACGGGCTTCAGTAATTGCCACTCATGGGCTTAGTTGCTCCTTGGCATGTGGGATCTTCTTGGACCAGGGATCAAACCTGTGTCCCCTGCGTTGGCAGATGGACTCCCATCCACTGCGCCACTAGGGCAGTCCACAGGTTTTAAGTGCCAGGACAGAGGGAGCTGTGTCAAAACATCTTAACATTTTTCTGTGTTTGCTTCTTTTGCTAAACCTTGAAGGCCAGGGCTGTGTGTTTTGTGATTTTTGCATTCCCAGGACCTAATCTTAAATGCATCCCTGAATAGATATATGTAAGTTCAAAGCTGACACTGGGATAAGATAGGTTATAAATGGTGCATTTCAACCGTCTGTATATTCATGGAAATCTCAACCCTATGAATAAGTACTTGACTTATTGGTAGTTCTTTTTTAGAAGATAGAAGATGAAAATCGTCAGTGATTCATACTTTTGGTGAAAGTGGCTATTTTGTCTTGGGGTTTTGCCAGGATGAAGAGAATCTTATGGCCTGGATTTTTAGGAACAGATAGTATACCTCTAAGGCCAGCAGAACTATAAAAAGGAGTGTGGTTACATCCAGATGGGTGGGGAGCTCCAGGAAACAAAAGTTGTGATTGTAGGATTTCAAATCCTGCTGATAAGCCAAAATGAGACCCGCTTCAGAAGTAGCACATCTGTTTAAGGCCATTGCAGAAGAAACCAGATTAAAAACAAAACAAACCCAGCTTTATTGATATATAATTCACATACCATACAATTAGCCCATTTGAAGTATACAAGTCAGTGGTTTTTAGTGTATTCATAGCTGTGTGCAGCCATTGCCACAGTCAATTTTAGAACATTTTCATTGCCTCGAAAAGAAACCTCCTGCTCTTCAGTAATCATCCAGCCACTTCCCCCACTCCCCTGCCCCTGACCTAAGGAGCTGCTAATCTGCTTTCTGTTTCTATAGATCTGTCTGTCCTGAATGTTTCCTATAAATGGAATCATATATGATCTTTTGTGACTTCTTTCACTTACCATAATGTTTTCAAGATTCATTCATCTTGTAGCATGAGTCAGTACTTTGTTGCTCAATAATATTCCATTGTATAGATATATAACACTTTTTTTTATCCATCAGTTAATGGACATTTGGTTTGTTTCCACCTTTAAGGTATTAAAAATAATGCTGATATTCATGTGTAAGCTTTTGTGTGTACATATGTTTTCATTCCTTTTGGGTCTATACCTAGGAGTAGAATTTCTATATCATATGGTAACTGTTTAACCTTTTGAGGAATTGCTAAGACTGTTTTCCAGAGTAGCTATACCCTTTTACATTCCCACCAGCAGTGCATGAAGGTTCCAGTTTACCCACATCCTTGTCAGCACTTGTTGCTGTATATACTGTTTGGCTTTTTTAATGTTAGGTGGGACTAGTTGTAAAGACTCCACTTCCAGTGCAGGAGACGTAAGAGATGTGGGTTTGATCCCTGGGTCAGGAAGATCCCCTGGGGTGGGAAATGGCAACCTACTCCAGTATTCTTGCCTGGAGAACCATGGACAGGGGAGCCTGGCAGGCTGCAGTTCATAAGTTTGCAAAGAGTTGGAGATGACTGAGGACTAAATGTTCACTTTTTCACTTCAGCCAGAGTAAGAATGGTTTCTGTACTTTCAAAAATATTGGGCTTTCAGTTCCCATAGGGTTGTGGCATTCTTGGTGCCGGGGGCACAAAGTTGAATGTCAAGTTCCCAGTTTAGGAGGTCAGCTTGCAGCAAGTATTCTTTGTATACACACACACACACACAAACATATATATATATATACATTTTTTATTGAAGTATAGATGATTTACAGTGTTAGTTTCAGGTGTACAGTAGAGGGATTCAGATATATATGTATATATTCCTTTTCAGATTCTTTTCCATTATACAAGATAGTGAATATAGTTGCAAGGTAGTGAATGTAGTTCTCTGTGTTATACAGTAGGACCTTGATATTTATCTGTGTTTTAGTGTATATATGTTAATCATAACCTCCTAATTTATCTCTCTCCACACCTAACTTTGTTTTCTGTGCCTGTGAATCTGTTTTATGAATAAATTCACTTGAATTACTTTCTCTTTTTTTTAGATTCCACATATAAGTGATGACATATGATTATGTCTTTCTATTACTTCATTTAACATGATAATCTCTAGAGCCATCCATTTGCTGCAGATTTCTCCCATGGTTTTTGAAGGGCTCAATTGTGGAGGAAACAGTCTGATAAGTAATTGCCAGATGTATGCAGAGTGCCTCTAAAGCTGGTTGTGAGATGCTTTGTGACATTGTAATGGAGAATGGAGGACGTCTTTGAGGAGGTGGTACTGCTTCTCAGATCTGCACAGACTGAGCGGAAGTGGACGGGGTGGGGAGGGCAGGTAGATGCTGAGACTTGGGTGTAAGAGAATTTCTGCTGTACAGAATGAAATGATTATGAAAAAGCTTTCGGGAAATGGGAAGGTGTTGCCACTGTTTGGCCTCATAGTCGAAAGCTTTGCATATCATGCTGGAGTTGGAAATTTAACTGTCAGAAGAAAGTCTGGAAAGATTTTGAATATCCAGGAAGCAGAATGGTCAGATTTGCATTTGAAACATTTGCTAACACATAATGTGGAAAAGGGCTTCCCTGGTGGCTCAGATGGTAAAGAATCTCCCAGCAGTGCGGGAGACTCTGGTTCGATTCCTGGGTTGGAAGGATCCCCTGGAGAAGGGAATGGCTACCTGCTCCAGTATTATTGCCTGGAGAATTCGATGGGACAGAATTCCATAGCCTGAGGGCTACAGTCCTTGGGGTCGCAAAGAGTCGAGCATGACTGAACGACTAATTCTTCAAATGTGGAAAATAAAAAGTACTCATCGGAACCTTGGGAGACAGGAAATTCTTAGAAGAGTGAGGCTAGGGATTAGCTGGACCAGAAGACCAAGGTAAGGAACAGGTTTTTGAGGAATTTGGAGAGACTGAAATAAGTCATTCTGTGCTAATCTTGTTTTCTCTCTAAAATAGAAGGTTTGATAGGTTATTAGTCAAGGGACTACAGTCTTTTGATTGCAGCAGAGTGTTCAGTTTAACAAAATGCTGTCCTGGTGAAAAAGATGGAGAATATGAAGTGGCTCTTTGATGGGTTTGTAGCTCATTGAATAAGTCAACTTAAAAAAACGGTAGATTTAGTAGATTTGTATCAGCGGGGAGGGAGCTTATCCTCCTGTGATGTTGCAGTCTGTACTTGCCTTTGGTTGGTTAGGACTTTCAGCTTTTTTTTGGGCTGCTGCTGGATCTTTGTTGCTGCGTCTTCAGGCTTTCTCTGCTCGGAATGAGCGGGAGCTCCTCTTCGTTGCAGTGCGTGGGCTTCTCATTGTGGTGGCTCCTCTTGTTGAGGAGCTCAGGCTCTGGGTGCTTGGGCTTCAGTAGTTGTGGCTCGTAGGCTGTGAAGCACGGGCTCAGTAGTGGTGGCACATGGGTTTAGTTGCCCCACTGCGTGTGGAATCTTCCCAGACCAGGGATTGAACCCTTGTCCCCTGCATTGGCAGGTGGATTCTTAACTACTGGACTACAAGGGAAGCCCTCAACTTTCATCTTTGACTAAAATGGTTTTCTTGTTGACAAATATACTCAGGAAGTAAAACTAGAAAGGTAGGTAATGTTGTAGTTGACAGAATCAAGGTTTTCAAGTGTGCATATTCAAGGAAGTGAAATCGGTGGGAGGAGGGCAGAAGTTTTATCCTTTAATGTTTAAAGCACATAATACGTAAGTACATAACAGATACACAGTATAATAGATATATAGTCTATCTGTGCTATAAGTTTCGTGTGGGAGAATGATTAGGAAAAAAATGTCTAAAAAAACCCCTTTTGTCAGTGACAGTGAAAAAGGTTGAGAAACACTGCTTTAAAGAGAATTCAAGGTTTGGAATGGTAAGCAAAATCTTACCGAGAAGGGTATGTAGAGATACCCTAGAATTTGTACATTTAGTAACAGAAACTTGAAGACCTCATTATAGGATGGGAATATTTCTTGATGTATATGTTTATGTGAAGGGAGGAAAAATTAGAGTTAAGTTTCTTTGGTGATCTTATTTGACCTTAAACTCAGTATAAGTTGAGTTTACGGCTGATATCGTAAGAGAAAAGTTGATGTTAGCCTTAGGCTTCATGTGTAAAAACAGATGTTATGGGTTCAGTGTTCTGTTGTACTTAACACTGGCTGGACCCTGATCTGGAGATGTAAAAAACTTGAACATCCAGAGGGTGATCAGAAAGATGGGAGGTCTCGAAACCAGGTTGAGAAGTAACAACTAGAACAGCAACTGGCTTGTTGCTTAAGTATACCATGACGACTGCAAGAATTTATGGCTTGAATCCACAAGCATAATTAAATTGGGCAAGGCCGTATCATTAATAAATTAATTAAATCAGTGTTTATTGAGTGTCTGCTCTCTGCCAGGCCTTGTTTTATGCAGTGGGGGCTCAGTACTCAGTAAAAAAGGACAAAATACCTTTGTCCTTATGAAGTTTGTAGTTTAATGAGTAGAGACAGACAGTAAACAAGATAAGTTTGTAAAACAGACCTGGTATGTAAGATAGTGTGTTAGATATGGACAAGTCCCCAAGGAGAAAAAAAAATAGGGAGAAGGATGTGAAATATTGGGCAGTGGTAAAAATTCTAGGTAGAGAAGTCAGGCTGGAGAAGGCCTTATTGGGAAGGTAACTGAAAAGAAAAACTGCCTCTATTGTAGTATGAACAAGCATAGAGAAAAGTGCAAAAGCGACAAGCTTGCAGTGGGGTGAATTTTTACAAAGTGAATACAGTGATGTAGCCAATGCTCATATTAAGAGCAGACTATTATTAGTCTCTCAGAAGTCCTGGTTTCCCTTTCCCAGTCAAAGCATTACCCCCCGACTACTAACACTGTAGCTTACTTTGTTAGGGCCTGTTTCTGTGCTTTATTTTATTCATTTGTTTAAATATTTATTTGGCCGCACTGGCTCTTAGTTGCAGCAGGATCTTCTGTCTTTGGTTGCAGCATGCAAGCTCTTGGTTGTGGCTTGTGGTATCTAGTTACCTGACCAGGGATCAAAGCTGGGCCCTCTGCATTGGGAAAGTGAAGTCTTAGCCACGGGACCACCAGGGAAGTCCCCTGCACTTTATTTTAATATGATCATGTTACTCAGCATTGTGTTTGTGAAACACATATACGCAAGTATGTGCGGTTCATTCATTTTGGTTGCTGTCGAGCATCCCTTTGTACGACATTACCACGTTTGTTTTCCTGTCTTTGGCTAGTACTGCCATGCACATTCCTGTATATGTCAAGACATCTATGGGGATGCAATAGGAGTGGAATTGTTGGGTCATGGGGTATGAGTATATTCACTTTACTCAATACCGAGAAGCAGTTTTTCCCTAGTTAGTTTGTCTCATCGGCGGAGGCCGAGAGCTTCACATTCTTGGCAACATTTGATATTTCCTGCCATTTAACTTGAGCTGTTCTGGTGGGTGTGTAAAACTATTTCGTTGTGGCTTTAATTTGCATTTCCCCAAAGACTAAAGCAGTTGAGGACTTTTTCATGTGTTATTTGACCATTTTGATGTCACTTTTAGGGGTGATGGAAACTGTGTCTTCGTTGTGATGGTGAGAAGTGGTTGAATAAGGACCACCGGGGAAGTCCTCCCCTGAGTTTTTTTTTTTTTCCCCTGAGTTTTGATATCTCCCATCAGCCCCCATTTCCATCATCACCAATCAGTCTCCAATTTCACTGACTTTTTTTCTCATTTTCACCAACCTTGGTAAAGAATCTGCCTACAATGCCAGAGACCTGGGTTCGATACTTGGGTTGGGAAGATGCCCTGGAGAAGGGAATGGCAGCCCACTCCAGAATTCTTGCCTGGAGAGTCCCATGGACAGAGGAGCCTGGTGGGCTACAGTCCATGGGGTTGCAAAGAGTCGGACAAGACTGAGCAACTTTTCCAGGCCACATTTTATGAGTAAGACTGACAGACAGGCTTATGCTCATGGCCTAGATGTGGAGTGTGAGAGAGGAGTCCGGAATGCCGTTCGGGTTTATTTTGTTTACTTTTCACCTGAGCTGGTAGAAGGGGAGTTGGGATGTTGGAGATGGGAAAGGTGAGTATCTGAAGCAGTTGGTACCTAGACTTTGGCATTTTACACACGTAATGGACATGAGTTTGAGCAAGCTCCAGGAGATGAGTAAGGAAGGACAGGGAAGCCTGGCGTGCTGCAGTCCGTGGGGTTACAAAGAGCCGAACATGACCAAGCGACTGAACAACAACGACACGTAATTAGGATTTCATTTTTAGCATTTTATAAAGAAAGGCCATTTATATACAAAAAGAATAGGAAGGACATAATTTCAGAATACAGGGCAACCCTTTAAATAAGATAGATTATGTAAGACTCATGAACAAGTTCTTTTTTTAGCCCCTCATTTCTCCGAGGACTTACAAATGCCAGTATTGTTTTGTAGGCCAGTTTTGGGAATCACTGATTTGTGGTATTAGGTACACATCCCTTGATTTTGATAGTGTTACTAACTGAACACTGTATCTCTGTCCTTAAATTTACAGTAAAGATTGAATGGAGTTAGACTCTAAATGAACTTCCCAGGTGGTGCTAGTGGTAAAGAACCTGCCTGCCAGTGCAGGAGACATAAGAGATGTGGGCTCTATCCCTGGGTTGGGAAGATTCCCTGGAGGAGGGCTTGGCAACCCACTTCAGTACTTTTGCCTGGAAAATCTCATGGAGCCTGTGAGCTGTACAGTCCATGGGGTCGCGAAGAATCGGTCATGACTGAAGTGACTTAGCACGCACGCATGCAGACTCTAAATATGAGAAACCATAAAAAACATCAAAGTAGGCCATGTGTCATTTCTAGCCCAGAAAGACTCTCTTTCTTTCCTTTTTTTTTCTTTAAAGAAGGAGACCAGATGCATCCAGAAGACACGTATGGCTCATGTGTAATCATAGTAAAGCTTGGTACTCATCATAGTAACTTCTTTGCTCATAGACTATGAAACGATTGTTTCAAAGATTTTGTTGTGAAGTAGCCTCACTCTTGGAGAAGGCAATGGCACCCCACTCTAGTACTTTTGCCTGGAAAGTCCCATGGACAGAGAAGCCTGGTAGGCTGCAGTCCATGGGGTTGCTAGAGTCAGACACGACTGAGCGACTTCACTTTCACTTTGCACTTTCATGAATTGGAGAAGGAAATGGCAACCCACTCTAGTACTTTTGCCTGGAAAATCCCATGGACGGGGGAGCCTGGTGGGCTGCCGTCTATGGGGTCGCACAGAGTCGGACACGACTGAAGCGACTTAGCAGCAGCAGCAGCAGCCTCACTCTTAAGATTTGTAGTTTTTAAATTTTTTTAAAGCAAATTGATTTGCCTTGTCCTGAGGGAATATTAGACTTACATCTCAACTTTTCTATATTCCCATTCTCCCTGAAGTGAAGTGAAAGTGATAGCTGCTGAGTCATGTCCCATGTTTTGTGACACCATGGACTGTAGCCCACCAGGCTCCTCTGTGCATGGAATTCTCCAGGCAGAAATACTAGCATGGGTTGCCATTCCCTTCTCCAGGGGACCTTGCTGACCCAGGGATCGAACCCAGGTCTCCTACATTGCAGGCAGATTCTTTGCTGTCTGAGCCACCAGGAAAGCCTCCCATTCTTCCTCCCAGCAGTGTTATAAAAGTGCACTATTAAGTATCTGATGAAAGCAGTTCGGGGCAGCGGGAGGGCGATGTGGCCCTGTAGTAACAGAGGTGAAGCTGGCTGCTCTGAGTGCCTGTGTACCTGTGCTCCCGATCCACATTGGCATTGACTTCGGTGGACTGTCTGGAATCTTGTGCTTTGCTTTGAATTGAATGCGTGCCAAGGTGCTTCAGTCATGTTCAACTCTTTGCGACCCTGTGGACTTTAGCCCTCCAGGCTCCTCACCCATGGGATTCTCTAGGCAAGAATCCTGAGGGGGTAGCCATTCTCTCCTCCAGGGAATCTTCCTGACCCAAGGCTCGAATCTGGGTCTCCTGCACTGCAGGCAGATTCTTTACCATCTGAGCCACCAGGGAAGCCCACTTTCTATTTGGCAGAGCGTTGAGACACCTTGTGAATAGTATCAGTGTGTAAGTGATCTTTTATATGAAAGTTTTGCCTGTGATTCTTATGTGAGAAAGATTTTGTGCGCTCTCATATACAGAGTAATTTGATTATTCAAGGATATTGAATGTCCTTTGTGAGATCCCGTGGCCATCTTAAAGAACAGTATTAATAACAACTGATTACATTTCTCCTCTTTGCTAACTGATTTTATGGGACTTATTGTCTCTCTACCAGGAAGAGAATTTTAGCATGCATAAATCATTTCTGAGCGTTTCCACTCTGCTTTTAGTGTTAGGTAATAATGTCGTGTTGATGTGTCTGTGGTTTTAACATGATTATCTGGGCCCCTGAGGGATTGGAGAAGGAAATGGCAACCCACTCCAGTATTCTTGCCTGGAGAATCCCAGGGACAGGGGAGCCCGGTGGGCTTCCGTCTGTGGGGTCGCACAGAGTCGGACACGACTGAAGCGACTTAGCAGTAGCAGCAGCAGAGGGATGGGAAGAAATAAGTGAAAAGCTCATTGCTGCTCTGTGAGTTAAGTTGTGCCTTGGCACCAAGTGCTGATCTCTTTGGCATTCAAACACAGCATTGGATCACCTGTCTGCAGTTTAGGAATGTTCTCAAAGTGCTACCTAACTCTTGAGGATGCTCCATAAACTTGAGCTGATATAGGAAGTGATGTTTATTGTATTTTGTTCTCAAATAGCTGGCCAGGTCACTGTCATCAGACTCCTTATTGCTAGAAAATTAGTTAGGTAAAAAATCATTTCCTCTTTTTGCATGGCAGAGGTGATGAAATTTAAGAGAAAGTACGTGTAAGGAAAGGTTAGAGGTGTTGATTGTGGATTTGAGGCTTGGCTCAGAGCAAAGGTCTTTTTGATTTATAGTGGAATATTCTGTGGATTCCTTGTGTCTCTCAGTCTCAGCTCTTGTATGGGGAAATGATGAAAGGAATATGTGCCGTGTGAATTGGTCAGGGTTTTTAATTACAGATTCTGAGATCTATTCTAGTTAGTGTTAAGCAGAAAGGGGTTGATGAAGCGTGCTAGGTAACTTAGAAAATCATCAGGCGATCTGAAGAAAGAGACTGGGTATGGCGTGTGAAATCCGTCCTCCCAGGAGGCCCCCGCTTGAGTCAGTTCAGTTCAGTTGCTCAGTCATGTCTGACTCTTTGCGAACCCGTGAACTGCAGCACGCCAGGCCTCTCTGTCCATCACCAACTCCCGGAGTTTACTCAAAGTCACGTCTATCAAGTCGATGATGCCATCCAGCCATCTCATCTTCTGTCATCCCCTTCTCCTCCTGCCCCCAATCCCTCCCAGCATCAGGGTCTTTTCCAATGAGTCAACTCTTCGCATGAGGTGGCCAAAGTACTGGAGTTTCAGCTTTAGCATCATTCCTTCCAAAGAAATCCCAGGGCTGATCTCCTTCAGGATGGACTGGTTGGATCTCCTTGCAGTCCAAGGGACTCTCAAGAGTCTTCTCCAACACTACAGTTCAAAAGCATCAATTCTGTGCTCAGCTTTCTTCACAGTCCAATTCTCACATCCATACGTGACCACTGGAAGGATGCTCCAAATCAAAAGCCAGAGCCAAGGTCATCTTGCTTTTGTCTGCGAGCCAAGTAGATGCCACATGCTCTGCCACCCACCTTACTTTTCCCCCATATTACTGCGAAGCTCCGTTCTGAAGAGGCCCCATGTGGTGCGATTGATGGAACGGTTACTGACTTGAGTCTTTGGACTCTTTAATCAGTAGAAGTTGATAAGAGGCCAGAAGAGAAATTCAGGCACGTCTTTGTTGGGACTTGTGAAGGAGCAGAAACACGGAAAAGGTTCCCTTGGTTGCTCTCCAAGGAGGGCAGGGGTGAGGGTAGGGGTGGAGCAGTGTCAGGCCGGAGGGCCGTCTCAGGTGGTCTGCTCACGCCCTCGGTGGCGCTGTGTGCAGGGATCCTGCAGGGCCCTGCTTTTGCTGCTTGCACCTCAGAAATAGCAGTTGGTTTGTGGCTTTTTGTATTATTGTTCATAGTTTCCCCAACTGCACATATGTGCACTTATTTTTAGTTACAGTTTCATTGTATGCTCTTGCTGGAGGAGACTTCTGTCCAGGTTTAAGTATATCCCAGCCTATCTCAGAACTAATTAGTAAGTCAGCCTGTACCAGGGAAAGAGGATGCAGGAAACAGTGCTCCATTCCCAGGATTGTTTATTTGGTTTTTTGAATTCTGCAGTGAGAAGGTGGGCTCTTCAGGGAACTATTAAACTGGTGAGAATGGACCAGAGATTTCAGCCCTCCTGAATAACAGATGCTCATTACAGCACCTATTTGAAATAATATCATAGCGACTAGACTAACGGGCTCCAAATAACTTTTAGGGAAGCCTACTATTTAAAAACATAACTTTGTTTAATTGGAGGAAAATTGCATGACAGTGTTGCGTTGGTGTCTGTCATACAGCAGTGCAGATCAGCTGTGATTATGCACATATCCCCTCCCTGGTGAGCCTCCCTCCCCCATTCCGCCCTTCGAGGTCATCACAGAGCACCAGGCTGGGCTCCCCGTGTCATACAGCAGCTTCTCACCAGCTATCCATTTTACACGTGACAGTGTAAATGTGCTGACTCTACCTTCCGCATCTGTCACACTCCTCCACAAGTCTGTTCTCCGCATCTGCGTTCCTTCCCTGCAAATAGGTTCGTTGGTACCATTTTCCTCGATTCCATATATATGCATTAATATATGATATTTGTTTTTCTTTCTCACTTAGTTTACTCTGTGTAATTTGGGTTTATCCACCTCACTAGAACTGACTCAAATTCGTTCCTTTTCAATGGCTGAGTAATACTCTATGTGTGTGTGTGTGTGTGTGTGTGTGTGTGTGTGCATGCATGCATACCACGTCTTCTTTATCCATTCATCTGTTGATGGACATTTAGGTGCTTCCATGTCCTGGCTATTTTAAATAGTGCTGCACTGATCATGTGTCTTTTAGAATTGTGGTAAGAACCTGCTTTTAAAAATTGAGGGTAGTGATGCATAAAGAATACATAAAACTCACGGTTTCACTCTTGTGTTACTTTTGAATTTCTTTATTAGTCTGATCTAACAAGAATCTGTAGATAGTAAACTCGGGACAAGTATATCATCTTTTTGCAGATTGTTTTGCTCTTGGTGAACTAGTCAAGACCCTTTCTTGTAGCTATTTTGATCAGAAAGGGAGAGTGGAGATTTTATATACAGGTCAGTATGAATTGACTGTTGTTACTAGGGGCTTCCCAGGTGGTGCTAGTGGATAAAGAACCTGCCTGCCAACCAGCAGACTTGGATTCAATCCCTGGGTTGGGAAGATCTCCTGGGGAGAAAATGGCTACCCACTCCAGTATTCTTGCCTGAAAAATTCCATGGACATAGGAGCCTGGCGGGCTACCGTCCATGGGGTCTCAAAGAGTCAGATACGACAGAAGTGACTTAGTACACACTGTAACTAGAGGAACAAATTAAAGTGTATGGATCTGTGACAGTGGGTTAACAGAGTCACAAAGCATAGCATTATTATACTTTTTGATATAGAGTTCTTTACCAAAAGTTTTTTTTTCCTAAAATGGACTTATGGACTTATCCCTAGAGGGGACTTAGAAATCACTTGGATCAGTTGAGAAAACCATGTGCAGAGCCTTGCTCAAGGTGGAGGAGCAGAGGTCCCACCATGGTAGGACAAGCTCAGTGCCTCCTGGGTTCCTGCACTGAAATTTAAGTCCTGACTTGAAGCCAGGCCATCTCAGTGGGGTTGTTGGGTTGATTAACATTGGTGCTTTTTTATGTGTCAAATGAGTACTTAGAAATTTATTCTTGAGTTTTGAGGAATATGAATCTCAGAGATTTCATTCAGAACAGCCCTTGTGAGGGAGGTGAGCATACAATGAACATGCCTAACTGAAGATGTCAGTTTCACTTGGTAGAATGAGCTGCAAAAATGAATGGGGTTTACACATGGCTGTCTTCTACTTACTCTACTGTGTAAGTTTGCTCATACACAACTCTACTGATAAGGAGTGTATTTCATACATAATTTGTACAAGGTAAGAGTTACTAGTAAAATGAAATATGGTTCACTTCTCAGCTCCTTCAAGTCTTGGCTCAGAGATGTCTGTGTAATGAGTCTTACCCTGACCCATTCTATTTAAGGTTGCAACCCATCCTTCCTTCCTTTATTCCTGAATCCCCTTATTCTGCTATCCTGGCCTTTTTCTTTTTAAAACTACAGATCCCCTCTGATAGTAAATGTATATCTCCCATATTATTTGTCTCTGTGTTGAGTTTATTGCTTGTTGTGTATTTCCTCCGTTAGACTACAAGCTCTGCAAAGGCAGACTTTTGTCAAATTGTATATCCCCAGTAGGAAGACTAAATAGTGCCTGGTAGGAGACAGACGTTTGAGCCCTGAGTTGTAAAGATCCCTTGGAGAAGGAACTGGCAACCCACTCCAGTATTTCTTCCCTGGGAAATTCCATGGATGGAGGAGTCTGGTGGGCTATAGTCTGTGCATAATAAGTTGCTTCAGTCATATCTGACTCTGTGCAACCCTATGGACTATAGCCCACGAGGCTCCACTATTTCTGGGATTCTCCAGGCGAGAATACTAGAGTGGATTGCCATGCTCTCCTCCAGAGGATCTTCCCGGGCTATAGTCCGTGGGGTTGCAAAAGAGTGGGACACAACTTAGTGAGTAAACAACAAACCATAGTATATATTCAGTGTATATGTGTTGAATGAATGAATTTGGCAAAAGCAGCTACTCTTTAGGATTCCTGCTAGTAAAATGACAGAGTCTCCATCCCAGTGATTATTTTATTTGTGAACTCATTGGGAATGGCAACATCTTCAGTTGGTATATAAAGAAAATAGATTATTTTAAGTGTGTGAGTTGTGTTACATACAGTGTTCTGAAGCCTTCTTGCTTATTTGGCAATAAACAAGGAACTTGGATTCAGATGAAAAAAATCATTACATTTTCAACTTAAATCAGTGAAACAAATTCTTTACATATTAGAACCTAGATAACTGATAAAACTGCACACAGAAATTCTCAAATGTAGGTTTGAACAGTAGCTGGTTTTGAACATGATTAACTTAAAAGGTTTTCATTTTCAGCACTGAGGCCAGAAAAAGGGGTGGAGGTTTCAGAGTCTCAGGTAGCCTAGTAATTGCTGGTAGCCTCCTGGGAATTTCTAGGACACTGTGTCATTTATAAATGCTCATTTTTGTTATTTGAGGAGATATTTGACTTTAGAAATTCAAGAGAAATAACAATGTTAATTAGGGAACTCAAACGGGGGTTCTGTAATAACCTAGAGAAGCGGGAATGGGTGGGAGGTGGGAGGGGAGACTCAAGAGGGAGGGGACATATGTACACCTATGGTTAATTCATGTTGATATATGACAGAAATCAAACCAATATTATAAAGCAATCATCAGTCAATTTAAAATAAATATTAACGATGGTAATTAATATCTCAGGAAGTTAAGGAACCTAGAAAATACCTTAGGAATCAAGTATTCTGACTTTTTATATAAACTTAAGGCCAAAGCCTGAATTATTTGCCCAATATCATACAACTTATGAGTGGCAAAATTGGTACTAATTTTTGTCACCAATTTTCACTAAAGTATCCTTAATAAGAGAGGAGTGTATAAATCTTTCTTTGGAGGTCACCCAGGAAACACTATTATTTGTTTAGCAGTTTGTTTAGCAATTTATATTTTTTTCTTAAAAATTTCAAAAATTTATGCAGACGTTTTAACTTAAATTATTTTCTCTTAGTGTGTGTAGGCTTTGTGTGTATATGCGTGTGTGCAAAAATGTGCTTGTTTGAGGAACTGACATTTAGAATTTGAGGAAATGAACAGAGTGAAAGGGCACCGTAGATTATTATTGTCTCAGAAGTGTTAAAAAAAAATCTGAGTTTTAAAGAAAACTAACAGGGAAGTAGCTCTGCTTGATCTGTTCTGAAGGTAAATATATGGGGAAATTAATTATAGTGCAGTGGAAATATTTTATTTAGAAAATATCTTAAACCTCAACTTGAGAAGATCGGGTTGCTATTTTTGTCGTTTCAACATTCTGTGTAAGTGCAGTCAAATATGATTTCTATCTTTGTGCTAAAGATACTGGCTTGGAAGGGATCAGTTTTTAAAAAGAGAGAGAAGATTTGTATATAGAATTTGAACATATTTTTTCCCTGACCATAAAATTAGACTGCACTTATATAGAGAAAGACAACCAATCCCACCCTACCCTTCCCCAGCAGGGACTACTCTGAAGGTTTTTAGTTCTTGATGTTTAATGTTAATCGCTTCTTTTGTAACACAAGGTTAAATGAGATATTTATTATGCAGTCAAATTGTAACTTGATTTTAATATGCTCCAAAATATTGTTTCCACAGCTAATTAGATAGCAGGATGTAAAAGGAAGATCACAGGGCTGGCGTTCAGGAGGTAGTGACTTCATCTTATCGCTAAAGGGAGAGTTTTACAGTGATGATAAGATATTGGGGTCCCTTCCAGCTCCCTAGAGTTTAGTAAGCTGCTTAGTACCTCCAAAACTGTACTTTCTAAAATTTAAATGTACAAATAGCATGCACATTTCCAGTTGTTCATTGTCTCCACACAAAACAGTTCTCCGAAGGTGAGTATTTTGGGAGCCAGTGCCCCCTGGTTTCGGAGAAGGCAATGGCACCCCACTCCAGTACTCTTGCCTGGAAAATCCCATGGATGGAGGAGCCTGGTGGGCTGCAGTCCATGGGGTCGCTAAGAGTCGGACACGACTGAGCGACTTCACTTTCACTTTTTCGCTTTCATGCATTGGAGAAGGAAATGGCAACCCACTCCAGTTTTCTTGCCTGGAGAATCCCAGGGGCAGGAGAGCCTGGTGGGCTGACGTCTGTGGGGTCACGCGGAGTCGGACACGACTGAAGTGACTTAGCAGCAGCAGCAGCCCCCTGGTTTCACCTGGTCAGTGGGTTTTTCTGTCTGACTTCCAGGCGTCACTATGCAAGAACTTGCTGATTGGTCACTAGCGGCTTATAGCAAATCCGTCTCTGCTAAGCAGGGTGGAGTCTCTGAAGTTTTATTTGATTTTCATTGATCGCAGGTGTTGGTGTTGGGAGGTCTGTGTGACAAGTGCATACACGATGGTCTTGCCATGCCTGTACCACCTTAAAGGCGTGCTGTTGTGTGGGTTTTCAGTTAAGTCTGTGTCACACTAGAGTTTACTAGTGCTAGGTGGAATGGCAGCAGTTCCCTACAGAGTTATGAATTCACATCCCATTCTGGCAGAGGTGTATGTTTAGAAGTTCAAATATGGTATCTGTTGGCAGGCATGACTCGACAGCTAGTGAGTGAGTGAGTGGGCAAGAATTGCACTTCGAGTGCAGATAACCAGGCTGTGGTCCCTACTCCCAAATACGCGATTATAGCTTTAGTACCCAGGAGAGTCACTTTTCAGAAATCATACCTCTGAAGTGAGAGCTTTACAGCCCCTGAATTATTTTGTGATTTCGTTCTCATTCATTCTCATTTTTCACATCTTCTTGATTTGAAGTTTTGAAGAACTTGGCAGAGTGCTAAAATATAGTCTGGACAGAATAAGTCCAAGGTTCCCCAAAGGCTGACTTTGAGGCTGAAGAAAGCCTTTATTCTCCCTCTCATTTCACTAAGGTATGACAGTATTAGAGCAGATGGGAGCGAGCGTTTGAGCTTAAGTTGTGTGAAAACTTCAACAGCCAATTGGCTGACTCTTAGGGTAAGGCAGGAAGAACCACCCACGTTTTCCATTTTGGATTTGAGTCATAGAGAACAGGTTTCCTGCAGAAACCATTTGGCTTTAACAAGTGTACGGAAATTTCGTCTTCGATCAAATTGATGTTTTTTTCTTCATGGTGCGTGTTTCACATTAATTATTTCCCCTCTACAATGCATAGGTTCAGTGTTAGATTTGAATCTCCTGTAGGACTGGCTATAAACTAATTTCCCAGGATTTTTGTCTAAGAGGTAGATGAAAAGGATTGTACTTTCAGGTAAGGATCTAGTTTTACTTTATCTTAATAATACACAGCTCCTTTGACTGAAGTTTAGTGTTTCTCCTACCTACCCTCCTCACATGAATAGAAGTGTAGGTGAATTTTTTTAAAGGTGGCAAATTGAGTTCTACAGACAGGTCTCCACCTGTTTGTGATGACCTAAGAGTCACAGTCGGTGGACTACTTAGAGCAATTAGAGAAGCAATATGTAATGGTGATTAAAACACACACGTGTTCATTTAAAAGGGCTTGTAAAACTGTTTCAAGTTTTTTTAGGGGGAGGAAATCATCTTTCTGGTACTTACCACTTCCTTCCTAGGATTGATTGATCAATCTATCTTCTGTTTGTCTGTTTTCTATTTTAAAGCTTAAAGACATGGATGGTTTTAAGATTAATTTTTCTATCTCTGTGGCATCCCGAAGTACTATTATAGTTCCGGGCATGAGAATATTATCGAAAAAGATCTATACTCAAAATAATTTGGAATTTATAAGGCTAGTATTTGGGACTGAGTGTTCCCTAGGAAAAAAGAGAATTGTGTAGACTGAAACCCCTCTGACCCTCCCAACCCAAATCCAAAAAAGTCACATGGCCTAGAAAAAAATACGCTGAGTTGGGATTGTCGTAGTGGTTCTGGATGCAAAGTGAAGTGAAGTGAAAGTTGCTCAGTTGTGCCCGACTCTTTGTGACCCCATGGACTGTATAGTCCATGGAATTTTCCAGGCCAGAATACTGGAGTGGATAGCCTTTCCCTTTTCTGGGGATCTTCCCAACACAGAGATCGAACCCAGGTCTCCTGCATTGCAGGCAGATTCTTTACCAGGTGAGCCACAATGAAAGTGCATTTCTGAGATCAATAATTTGGCTTTTTAATCTGTTACTTATTTTACCTAACTGATTTTGAGGTATGGAATCACTTCTAAATTAATTTTTGTACTGATTTAGAATGGTTACTTTTTAAGTTTAAAATGTTTAAAACTCAATTTTAAGTTGTTGGCATCGTTTGAAGAGGAACAAGACAGTTGAGTGAATAATGCAAAAGTCACTTAGTAATGTGTTGTAGGATGGCTTCTGGTCCGGGTTTAGTTTCCTAACTATATTACTAGTTAAAAGAAAGTTTGCAAAACATTAACACACCAACAAAGCTGCAGCTGAGTAGAAAGACGCCGGCTTGGGATTTAAAACAAGCTGCAGATGACATGTGGACAACATTTCTTTCAAGTGCATCCTGGGATCAGCCTTCCCTAGACCTTTACAGTAACTTCTTATTTATATATGGCTGTGCTGGATGTTTGTCACTGCGTGGGCTTTCTCAAGATGTGGTTAGCAGGGGTTATTCTCTAGTTGCGGTGTGTGGACTTTTTATTGCAGTGGTTTCTCTTGTTGCAGATCCTGGCTCTAGGTCGTGCGGGCTTTAGTAGTTGCGGCTCCCGGGCTCTAGAGCACAGGCTCAGTAGTTGTGGCTCAAGGACTTAGTTGCGTCTCCTGCATTGGGAGAAATTCTTTACCACTGAGCCACAAGGGAAGCCCTGTAGTAACTTCTTAAGTAATTTCCCTGCACCGCTCTTTGTGAAGTTGGATCTCATTACTGTCTGCTTAAAACACTCTGCTGCTGCTGCTGTTAAGTTGCTTCAGTCGTGTCCAACTCTGTGCGACCCCATAGACGGCAGCCCACCAGGCTCCACTGTCCCTGGGATTCTCCAGGCAAGAACACTGGAGTGGGTTGCCATTTCCTTCTCCAATGCATGAAAGTGAAAAGTGAAAGTGAAGTCGCTCAGTCTTGTCCGACTCTTAGCGACCCCATGGACTGCAGCCCACAAGGCTCCTCCATCCATGGGATTTTCCAGGCAACAATACTGGAGTGGGTTGCCATTTAAAATACTCTAGGGCCTCCCTATACCTATAGCAGTGATTTTCAAACTCAAGACACCTTTTATACTGTTAAAAATTGTTAAAGACCCCAGGGAACTTTTGTTTCTGTTGATTATATCTATTATTATATACTGTTATTTAGAAATTAAAATGGAGAAAAGTTTAAAACACAAGAATGTACAAGCTTACATTCTCATTGTGCCAAGTGATGACACCATCAAGTCATGCAGCTTCTGGAAAACACTCGTGAGGGAGTGAAAGTGAAAACAGCATGGTATTATTGTTTGAAAGTGTGATTTATAGAGATAGAATTATGGTGCTCGAGAAGACTCTTGAGAGTCCCTTGGAGTGCAAAGAGATAAAACTAGTCAATCCTAAAAGAAATCAACCCTGAATATTTATTGGAAGGACTGATGCTGAAGCTGAATATTTTGGTCACCTGATGAGAAGAGCTGACTCATTGGAAAAGACCCTGATGCTGGGAAATATTGAGGGCAGGAGGAGAAAGGGACGACAGAGGATGAAATGGTTGGATGGCATCACCGACTCAATGGACATGAGTTTGAGCAAACTCCAGGAGATAGTGAAGGACAGGAAGCCTGGTGTGCTGCATGCAGTCCTTGGGTTTGCAAAGAATTGGACACAACTTGGCGACTGAACAACAAAAAGCTTACAGTGTAGTCCACCCTTTTTAGTATACAGTATAGTATACAGTTCTCTGAGTTTTGACAAATTAGTATGGCTGTATAACCACAGTGAAGATAAAGAACATTTCTGTCACCCCCGAATGTTCCCCTGCCGTTAGCCACAGCTCCCTCTGACCTGTTTTCTAGCTCTGTGGTTTTGCTTTTGCCTAAATATCGTGTAAATGGAATCATATAGTCTGTAACCTTTTGAATCTGGCTTCTTTCATTTAACATAATGCATTTGAGATTCATCCATGCTGTTGTGTGTATCACTAATTTGTTCCTTTTTATGACTGTCTTACTCCAGTGTATGAATATTTATGTTCATACATAGACAAACATTTGAGTATGTTTGTCTGCTTAACAGTTGGAGGACATTTAGGTTGTTTCTAGTTTTTCAGTGGTGGTATGTCTTAGTATTGTTACTAAGATAGTTTTAACCTCACTGACTCCCTGAAAGGATCTCCAGGATGCCCCAGGGCCCAGGACCTCTCTCTGAGGACCTCTGGCTACCCTGAACCACTTGCTTGCTGGGTGCGGTGTGCTCCCTGTTTGGAATGTCAGGGTCTTGCTCAAGGGTCTGTCCTGTACTGCCCTTTCTAAGCCCGCTTCCCACCATTACCCCTTCCTGCCCCAGAGCTGGGCTGGTCACCACCACCTGCTTGGCCGTCATTTGAGGACATGCCAGCTTCTCAGCCTCCTGAGGATGATGTCTTTCCTCTACATCCCGGCACATGCTGAGTACACAGAAGATGTGCTACTTGTTGGAAGGAGTAAATACTGTTAACAGTCCCTTACAGGTATAAAGCATTTTGTTGTTTATATATGAGGTATGATGACTTTCATCCCTCATTTCAACTCCATTGAAGCACATAACACATGAGCTTTTTTTTTTTTCTAGACAAGAATATTAAGTCTTAAAGCTCTAGTCTTAACCAAACTGCACCTTAGAGGAGCTTTTAATAACTGTAACAATGCCTGGAGAATCCCACGGACAGAGGAGCATGGTGGGCTACGGTCCGTGGGGTCACAAAGAGTCGGGACCCAGCTGAAGCGACTGAGCACACGCACTTGCCCCAGACCAGTTAAATTCTGATTTCTGGAGGTGAGGCGTATGAGTATTTTTTCAATAGTGTCATTGTTTAATCTCATGTGTAGCCATGGTAGAAGAGTTTGATTCACCGTGTAGTCTTGTGGTGATGTAGTCAAGATTAGAACCCAGGCTGACTCCCATTCTAATGCCTTTTCCTCCACATTATGAACTCTCACATGAAGGGAAGCACTGCAGAGGTTTAGAGAACCTCAGTATAGATGCCAGCGTTTCAGTTTATGGCAGGACTGTAGTGCAAGAAGGCTTCCCTGATAGCTCAGTGGGTAAAGAATCTGCCTGTGATGCAGGAGACATGGGTGTGATTCCTGGGTCGAGAAGATCCCCTGGAAAAGGAACTGGCAACCCTCTCCAATATTCTTGCCTAGAAAACCCTGTGAACAGAGGAGCTTGGCCGGCCGCAGTCCATGGGGTCCCAAAGAGCCAGACACGACTGAGTGACTAAGCATGCACGCGTGTAGCCCAAGCAGCTCAGCACTGGGTTTAGTCAGGGGACCATGTTTCTGCTTTGACTCTGCATTTATTAACTGTAGATTAGTCAATACTCGAATCTGTTCTCACTTGTAAAGGAAAGATACTGCCTTAAATTCTAGAAGCTATGATCGGAATCACATTAGACAGTGTGTTAAAGGATTTTAAAGGATTTATTTAAAAGATTACAAAATCCTTTTGTAAACTATGCAGTGCTGTCTAATACTAACTTTTACTCGATTTTAGCCTAGTGTGTTTATTGGCTAGCTTTCCTGGGGGTTCATAAATTATACAAGTTATATATAAATAGGGTCTCACTGAAAGAGTCAAATAACAGAATTATGCAGAGTAAAACCAAGAGGTCACTCTTGGTCGCATACTTTCAATCCTTGGTGTACACATTTAAGTGCATAAATATGTATGTATGTAATGTACGTTATTTTTTCAGTTGTCTTAACATAACTAGAGTCTTACTTTATATGTTTTTCTTTTCTAAAAACTTGACAACATGTCTTAGATCATTCCATATTAGGATATATAAATCCTTCTCCTTTTTATAGCTGCATATTTTTTTCATACATTTCCAAGTTGATGGACATTTGGCCTGCTTTCCACTTTTTTGTGTTTATAAAAAATGCTAATTAACATTCTGAGCTCTTATTAAAACATTAGTTTATTATTATTCAAAGACTTATTCTGTTTTCGATATTGGGAGATGAAGTAGTGAATGTTTTATATATGAGATCTTAGACATTACCTACTCAAGTCAGACTAGGACTAAAGGGGACCTCTCTGGTGGTCCTCACTCTCAATGCAGGGAGCCTGGATTTGACCCCTGGTCAGGGAACTAGATTCTGCGTGTCACAGATAAGGGATCCTGCATGCCACGGCTAAAGATACCATGTCACAACGAAGATGAGAGATCTTGTGTGCCAAAGCTATGACCTGACACAGCCAAATAAATGCATAAATATTATTTTAAAAAAGAATAGAACTAAGCTTCTAAAAAAAAATCATGGTAAAATATACTAGACCTTGGGGAATTTTTTGTGTGTTCTTGTATATTTTATTTTTACGATATTCTTATTTAACTATTTGGATAGACTTTTAAAGTCTAGTGTGTGTATCACTTAAATTTTAACTCCTTTAGGTATGATTTCTAGATACTTCCAGGGGTGATTTCAGAATTTCGCTGAATCAGAGATGGTGCATATCTATGACCATCGAGCTGGTTTTAGAAAAGGCAGAGGAACCAGAGATCAAATTGCCAACAACCGCTGGATCATCGAAAAAGCAAGAGAATTCCAGAAAAACATCTATTTCTGCTTTATTGACTATGCCAAAGCCTTTGACTGTGTGGATCATAGGAAATTGTGGAAAATTCTGAAAGAGATGGGAATACCAGACCACCTGACCTGCCTCTTGAGAAACCTATATGCAGGTCAATAAGCAACAGTTAGAACTGGACATGGAACAACAGACTGGTTCCAAATAGGAAAAGGAGTACGTCAAGGCTGTATATTGTTACCCTGCTTATTTAACTTTTATGCAGAGTACATCATGAGAAACGCTGGACTGGAAGAAGCACAAGCTGGAATCAAGATTTCCAGGAGAAATATCAATAACCTCAGATATGCAGATGACACCAGCCTTATGGCAGAAAGTGAAGAGGAACTAAAAAGCCTCTTGATGAAAATGAGAGTATAGTAAAAAAGTTGGCTTAAAGCTCAACATTCAGAAAACAAAGATCATGGCATCTGGTCCCATCACTTCATGGAAAATAGATGGGGAAACAGTGGAAAGAAACAGTGTCAGACTTTATTTTGGGGGCTCCCAAATCACTGCAGATGGTGATTGCAACCATGAAATGAAAAGACGCTTACTCCTTGGAAGAAAAATTACGACCAACCTAGATAGCATATTGAAAAGCAGAGACATTACTTTGCTAACAAAGGTCCATCTAGTCAAGGCTATGGTTTTTCCAGTGGTCATGTATGGATGTGAGAATTGGACTGTGAAGAAAGCTGAGCACTGAAGAATTGATGCTTTTGAACTGCGGTGTTGGAGAAGACTCTTGAGAGACCCTTGGACTGCAAGGAGATCAGCCAGTCCATTCTGAAGGAGATGAGCCCTGGGATTTCTTTGGAAGGAATGATGCTAAAGCTGAAACTCCAGTACTTTGGCCACCTCATGCAAAGAGTTGACTCATTGGAAAAGACTCTGATGCTGGGAGGGATTGGGGGCAGGAGGAGAAGGGGACGACAGAGGATGAGATGGCTGGATGGCATCACTGACTCAATGGACGTGAGTTTGAGTGAACTCTGGGAGTTGGTGATGGACAAGGAGGCCTGGCGTGTTGTGATTGATGGGATTGCAAAGAGTCAGACACGACTGAGCAACTGAACTCAACTGAATCATTTACATATGTAGAAATAGTTTGTGGTCAGCAGTATCCCATTTTGTAGAAAGTATGTATCAATAAAAATAGTCTATTAATGTAACAAGACAAATGGTTATTGAGTGATATTTTGGAGTGAAAAATGCTGCTAAATGGAAAGTTGATCTTGAATTCTATTTATTATCTAGCAGTGACCTTGATAAAATAATGCTTTTCCTCACTGGTAAAATAGGTCACTTTATGCTTAATCAGCCATCATTCTTGAGGAACATTAGTATGAATAAGAAATACTTGGGAGAACATTTGGCATAGTGATCTAGATGAGTTGCAAAATGAAATTCTAGTAATACTTCCTTTACGTTGAGTAATAAGGAGAACATTTCCAGAAGGGTTTGTTTATTCATAACAAATGAAAGATTAAAATGATCTATCTCTATTGATGCAAGTACCAGAAGACATCTTTCAAGTTTTTTTATACACACTGAAATGTATTTATGTTCTTATAAATTTATTCTAGGCATAATTGAGTTTTAATTTAAGGGGCCCTGACTGGTTATTTCTCCGTAGTAGTTATTATAAATGGACTTTTAGCAGAAATACAGTTTTACATACAGTCTTTGTGTAGTCTTGTGTCTCATCTTACTTGAATGATAAAGTAAAACAGGTCTAGGTGCATAGTCCGGAGCCCACTGATGGTGAGTGTCAGCTCCTTATTCCTTCCTGAGTCTCCTTAATTTGTCTCTCCTGTTCAAGTCTGAAATTTGGTGACCAAATGGTGGAAACAGATCTTTTGGTGAACTCTTGGCCTTACAGACTGAAATCTGTATTTTATCAAGAAGTGAGAAAACATGATAAATCACAGTGAAGACATTGTCATACTGTCTCATTCCTGGTTTTTCATTTATAAGCCTTTTTCTATAAGAAATATATTTGATGATTGACTGACAGAGTGCATTGGCTCACTCTCCTGTGAGTACTTATTCCCTAAAAATTAGCCTGGCACCCCAAAGTGGGTTTAGATCACAGGAAGCAGCTGAGTGGCGGTGACTTTTGGTTGCTATTGATCATGCAAGCAGTTTCAAATCAATAACCCTAGTGAAATCTACTCAGAGCAATACCTTTAAAAAAATGTTCTCAGATTCCTCTTTTCTTCCTGTTTCTAGACTTTCTAGTTTGTCTAGCTAGATCCAGAAACAACATTGTCCTTTATTGCCACCTACTTGAAGCTGCTTTCTGAGACCACACACTCCACCCTTCAGAGGAATTCATTTCTTTTCCCAAAATTAGAAATTTGTTATTTTTATCCATGCCCCGTATTTAGATTTCCAGCTTTTAGAATTTGAATACTCATGTACCTTCTGCCCTGGGGACTGAGAAGCACTGTCTAAGGAGTTCCGTTCTCACCCCACTGCTATTCAATATGGGAACATCACATTCCTGCTCTAGTATTTGTTTTGCATGTGTATTTCAGTGTGATCTTAGCAAGTTCATTCAAGCAGTGGTTGAACTGAGGTTAAGTGTATTAGGGTTATTTGGCAGGATATGGCCATAAACACTTCTCTTAAAACACAGAATGGCCTGGGGTGACTGTAATGTTCAATTGCATAATCACAGATTATAAACACAGGAATGAGCACATGGGCTGCATACATCTTCAGTGAGGAATTGCCCCACAGGATGGAGTCTACTTTAGAAACTATTTGTAGAGTTCCCTTAAGTGTTTTCTTAGACAATTATATGAATATTATGCATTTAATTAGAATGCTTCTGATTGGGTAGAACTATGAATAGCTTCCAGGGTTGCCAGAAAGTCTTCTACTTAACATCTATAGGAATATTGTACATATTTTTCTAAATTTTATCAAATTTTCTCCTATCCCCTTTTTCCTTACCCTCCTGATCTTTTTCTTTTGCAAAAGATACCCTCAAAAGTAATTCATGCTCTAGAGACTGGATGGAGGGGAGTCCTCAAATATTGCTAATGTGTCCATTCAATGCATCTCTGCTGTGAATGCCAGGAACTGGTCTTTGGAGCTCTTAGGGACTATAGGAAAATACTCCAGGTTATTGTGGGCAGCTGAAGAACTGAAAGATGGGTAGCAAGGCCTTTTTGGGCATATTATATATATTTTGAAGCTGATGGGAGTGTATTGAGAAAGTTTTGTTTTTTTTTTTTAACTTCCTAATTACCACTTGTAGTATTTATAGGAAACTGAATGTATTTGATACAGACTCAGTGTTTCTGTAGTCTTAACTTTTACTAAATGTTTTTATTGAACTACTTATTATTCTTCAGTTTATAAGTAGTTTTTAATTATTTATAACTGCCTACATACATTTCATATGTGTTTTATTCAAATTGATTTTTGTCTCTAAACTTGTTTACAGAAACCAAATTCAGTTAAAAATATTTCCTTGCTAGTGGCCCCAAGGTTGGACACTCTAGGTTTTTATTTCAAGTGTTTATTTTAATTTTTGGTAAAGAAGTAATATGCCTGGTTTAAATAGTAAAATAGCTAATAGTAATACAATCTTGGGAAAAAAAGTTCTGTCCTCCAACCTTTCTGCCTCTCTTCAGAGGCAAGCATTTTCAAGTTTTTGTTTTTTTAAGCTAGTTCTTTTGGCATTTATTGCCATATATCTAAATAATTTATTTTTACTCTTTTCAGCTTGAGTTTTCACTTCCTTTGGGGATCTTTTATTTTCTGGATTCTGTGTTGTCATCTTTCTTTGTTCATTTCCTTACTTTGGGAGGGAGATATATGTATGTGTGTGTATGTGTTTGTGTATCTCAATATATACCACCATTCTTATACCCACAAATAGGGCTTAAAAATAAAAGTTTATTTTCTAGATTTTTTACATCAATTTTGTATTCTGCAATCTTGCTAAGTTCATTTATTAGTTTTACTAGTTGTTTTGTGGATTCCGTGGAATTTTCTATTAAAAATGGTCATAGAATCTTCAGATAAATTTTACTTCTTTTTGGTCTTTATGCCTTTTATTTATTTTTCTTGCCTTATTGCGATGGCTGGGATCTCTGGTATAGGACTGACTAGAAAGTGCTAAATGTAAGCATTCTTGCTTTAATCTTCATCTTGAGGGAAGACAGTTCAGCCTTTCACTTCTGCTGTTTTTGGCCACGGCTCATGCTTCTGTTGCTAATCAGCAAGCCTGCTCAGTTTTCTGGTTAAACAAACTTGCTTTCTAGAGTGATCATTAACTTACAGGGGTCTCCCATACTTTTTTCTTAAAATCCCCTAATGGGATTAATTGTTTAATAACCTGCTTTGTCCCTTTGCTGCTGCTGCTGCTAAGTCGCTTCAGTCGTGTCCGACTCTGTGCAACCCCATAGACGGCAGCCCATCAGGCTCCCCCGTCCCTGGGATTCTCCAGGCAAGAACACTGGAGTGGGTTGCCATTTCCTTCTCCAATGCATGAAAGTGAAAAGTGAAAGTGAAGTCGCTCAGTCGTGTCCGACTCTTAGCGATCCCATGGACTGGAGCCTACCAGGCTCCCCTGTCCATGGAATTTTCCAGGCAAAAGTACTGGGGTGGGGTGCCACTGCCTTTACTCTGTCCCTAATATTGGAGCTGGTGTTTGTGATGTTCTCCTTTGGAGGGTGAGCTTGGTCTGTGACAGTTCATTGAAAGTTCTCAGATGACAGTTTCTATTGATCTTTACTTTCATTGTGTTTCTCCCTTAAAGAATTTTCTAGTCCTTAAAGAATTTTCTAGTCTGTAAGTTTGAAGGAGGCTGGCTGGCTGATATTAACTTGATGACCCATATTTTTAATATAGAGGTTCATTCCTATTTTCAGTTATGCCTGATCAAATCCTCTCATTGAATAAACCCCAGACTCAAGCTGGTAAATTGCCCAGTTACTGGGTTTAAGAATTGATTCTTTGTAAAGAGTCTAAAACCAATTCCTTTTGTTTGCAGCTTCACCCCTTATGGAGTAATCCTTTCTTGAGTTCTGTGGCTTGAATTGTCTTTCTTCTTCCTGCCTGTTCGTGTATTTTCTCCTTATTCCCACTAGTTAGGTTTCAGCTTTCTCCAGTTTGCTAAGTCAGTTTTTTAGTTACGCATTGGTTTTCCATCTTTCAAAATTTTATTGGCATCTCTCTTAAATTATTGTTTCTTCTCCTATTTTTGTTTTATTGTTATTTCTTGAGGGAATGGAGGTAAGCTTATATTTGGTCATACATTTTTATCCTTTAGGGACTTTTTGGTTTTAATACAGTAAGTCTTTTGATTGGCATGTATTATTTTTAACCTGATCTTTAGATTGTAAAATACTAATTCAGTGTTATCTTTTGCTATCTGTGGGGAAAAAAAGTGTATAGGTGGATCCATTATGTATGAGCTACTGATTTGAAAACTAATGTCTTTCCTTCTATGGATTTCATTTACATTAGAATGTCTTAGTGGTGTTTACTTGCTTTGTGCTTGGTTTGGTAGACATTGAGTAGTAATTTGTGCATTTTCCTTTTTCTAGTTTTCATAGTCATTTTTTGTTGAATGGCTAACAATGCATAAAGTGTTATAAATGATTATCTTGTTTTTTTTGAGAATCTGTTTTTTTGAGAATTGTTGCCATATTCTTTCAAGTGCCTTTTTTGAAAATGAACACATTAGGTCAGTTATGTAAAATAAAGAGTTTGTAGACTTAAGATTCAAAAGTCAGTGAGTTACTGGTTTAATCTAGGTAAACCATTTACATACATTTTCAGTTTCTTCACTTGTACATGGGAAATGTAAACTTCATATGGTTGTTGACAAGAAAGTATTTTAAAAATTACAAAGTAGAATATCTGTCAGGGCTTTCCAGGTGGCTCAGTGGTAAAGAACCCACCTGCAATGCAAGAGATGTAAGGAGACACGAGTTTGACCCCTGGGACAGGAAGATCCCCTGGAGGAGGAAATGGCAACCCACTCCAGTATTCTTCCTGGGAAATCCCATAGGCAGAGGAGCCTGGCGGCCTATAGTCCACAGAGGTTGCAAAGAGTCGGAGTCGACTTAGTGACTGAGCACCCACACAGGACAACTGCCTAAAGCGGTGTATTGAGTATAACTGATGCAGAGACATTACTTTGCCAACAAAAGTTCGCCTAGTCAAGGCTATGGTCTTTCCTGTGGTCAGGTATGGATGTGAGAGTTGGACTGTGAAGAAGGCTGAGCGCCGAAGAATTGATGCTTTTGAACTGTGGTGTTGGAGAAGACTCTTGAAAGTCCCTTGGACTGCAAGGAGATCCACCCAGTCCATTCTGAAGGAGATCAATCCTGGGATTTCTTTGGAAGGAATGATGCTAAAGCTGAAACTCCAGTATTTTGGCCACCTCATGCGAAGAGTTGACTCATTGGAGAAGACTCTGATGCTGGGAGGGATTGGGGGCAGGAGGAGAAGGGGACGACAGAGGATGAGATGGCTGGATGGCATCACTGACTCGATGGATGTGAGTCTGAGTGACCTCCAGGAGTTGGTGATGGACAGGGAGGCCTGGCGTGCTGCGATTCATGGGATCGCAAAGAGTCGGACATGACTGAGCATCTGATCTTATCTGATGTGTTCTTGGGTAGTTAGGAATTAAGCTGTTTGTTTTTATACTCTCTGGTAGATGAATGCTTCTTGCTGAAAACTTTTAGTTGAATATTTTTCACAGTGTAAAACTTGTCTTATGTTTTAATAATACTCATTTCATAATATCTCCATGCCCAGATCCAGTCTTGCATGGAAACAGAATAGACAGCTACCTAAATGCTATTTTTATTGTTATTACTTACCGGATGCTCAGAAACTCATAGACCTCTAACTTGCTCCATGTTCAGCCTGGTACTTTGGGGTGCTTTCCAAAGACCACTGTTCCGAAGAAATTATATCTTAAGAGATGCTGTTTGCCACTGGTGTGCTAGCTCACTGTAGTTTATCTGGAGGACAGGACTTTAAGGGAGTAAGACATAGGTCTGTTAAGTTTCTTGGAAGGAAGAGTAGAACAAATGTAAAACCTTAAGCTGTGTCAGAAATTACAGGCCTCAATAGAGAGCCATAGCTGTTGCCTTGGGAAGGAAGGACGTGATCTCAAGTGCAGTAGGGATAATATGACTATTCTGTAGTACTTTTAGATCTAACCCTGTCTGATCTTTTAATCATCATCATGCTTCTATGGTTATGGCCATGAAAAGAAGTGAAAGTTGCTGACTTGTGTCTGACTCTTTGTGACCCCCATGGACTATACAGTCTATGGAATTCTCCAGGCCAGAATACTGGAGAGGGGAGCCATTCCCTTCTCAAGGGCTCTTCCCAACCCAGGGATCAAACCCAGGTCTCCTGTGTTGCAGGTGCGTTGCACACAGATTCTTCACCAGCTGAATCACTGGAGTGGGTAGCCTATCCCTTCTCCAGCGGATCTTCCGGACCTAGGGATAGAACCGGTCCTCCTGCTTTGCAGGCAGATTCTTTACCAACTGAACTATGAGGGAAGCACATCAAATATATGGCACTTGGAGACCAAAGATGTAAATACTAGTGGCTTGGCAGTATTTTTACATGCTGCTTATGTAAGCCAATTCAGGTGTGTTTCACATGTGAGGAAAAAAATGGAAGTTTTCCCAGTCTTAATTAGGAGAACTGGGGGAAGAAAAGTTAATCGTTGGCTGTTACTGTAGCACAATTGGCCTTTGGACAAAGTATAAAGCATTCATCCGTGTGTCACTTATTTAACAAGTTTGGAATCCCTCCCCACTCCCCCACCCCAGCACTTTTGTTCAGTGTATTTAGAAGCAGCTGCCTTATAGAGCAGATGGTAAATTTATAGTGATTTTGTTGATTTGGGGATATTGGTGATCAGTATATTAGAAATAGATTTTGTTTCTTTTTTTTAATAGAAAATATAACTATGTCATATATATATACACACACACATACACACACACACACACACACACACACACACACATATATATATATATATAATTCCTTCTTTTTGAATCCATGATATCCAGTGTTTTACTGTGGAAAATCATTGCATATATATTTTAAAGACCAGGCAGTATTGAGTTCTGTGTTATTTTCTTCTCCTTTTATTTATTTATTTATTTGGATTATCTTAATTGTTTAAGGCTCTTTTTGAAAAGTCAAAGTAAATGAAAAAAGAAAAGCATAGTCTTTGAAGATTGTCTTTGAATTGCTTGAATGTACTTTACTGTCAAAATGTTCTTATTCTAAGAGAAAACCTATCCTAGTTAACTTTTTCCTCTGTTAAACAGGATTTTAGTCAAGGTACAGATCATATCAAATCATATCAGTTGCTCAGTCATGTCCCACTCTTTGAGACACCATGAATTGCAGCACGCCAGGCCTCCCTGTCCATCACCAACTCCCGGAGTTCACTCAGACTCATGTCCATCGAGTCAGTGATGCCAAACAGCCATCTCATCCTCTTTCGTCCCCTTCTCCTCTTTCCCCCAATCCCTTCCAGCATCAGTGTCTTTTCCAGTGATTCAACTCTTCGCATGAGGTGGCCAAAGTAGTGGAGTTTCAGCTTTAGCATCATTCCTTCCAAAGAAATCCCAGGGCTGAACTCCTTTAGAATAGATCCAAGGAGTCCCTTGGATCTCTTTCAGTCCAAGGGACTCTCAAGAGTCTTCTCCAACACCACACTTCAAAAGCATCAATTCTTCGGTACTCAGCCTTCTTCACAGTCCAACTCTCACATCCATACATGACCACTGGAAAAACCATAGCCTTGACTAGACAGACCTTTGTTGGCAAAGGAATGTCTCTGCTTTTGAATACGCTATCTAGGTTGGTCATAACTTTTCTTCCAAGGAGTAAGCATCTTTTAATTTCATGGCTGTAGTCACCATCTGCAGTGATTTTGGAGCCCAGAAAAATAAAGTCTGACACTGTTTTCCACTGTTTCTCCATCTATTTCCCATGAAGTGATGGGACCAGATGCCATGATCTTCGTTTCTGAATGTTGAGCTTGAAGCCAACTTTTTCACTCTCCACTTTCACTTTCATCAAGAGGCTTTTGACTTCCTCTTCACTTTCTGCCATAAGGGTGGTGTCATCTGCATATCTGAGGTTATTGATATTTCTCCCGGCAATCTTGATTCCAGCTTGTGTTTCTTCCAGTCCAGCGTTTCTCGTGATGTACTCTGTATATAAGTTAAATAAACAGGGTGACAATATACACTTAGCAGTAATTATGTTTTTGAGTTAGGTGGGTGTTGGAGGAGAGTGGTGGTTCTGTCTTCTAGGGTAATGTCACTAGAGATAAGGGGCACCATAGATAGGAGCTATGCATAATGTGCAGACACTGTTGTTATGGAAGTCAAGTGTTCTGGGTGGTTTCAGCTAGCCTTCCTTTGCATGGGTGGAAGAAAACAGCAGAACTCGGACAGAATAGGCTTTAGAATTTGGATAAGCAATGAAAATGATGTTGCTCTCAAGGCTTTGTCCCACCTTTTGTCAGCATGTAACAGAGAAGCTGCTGCTGCTGCTGCTGCTGCTGCGTCGCTTCAGTCGTGTCCGACTCTTTGCGACCCCACAGAGGGAAGCTCACCAGGCTCCCCCATCCCTGGGATTCTCCAGGCAAGAATACTGGAGTGGGTTGCCATTTCCTTCTCCAATGCATGAAAGTGAAAAAAGTGAAAGTGAAGTCGCTCAGTCGTGTCCGACTCTTAGCGACCCCATGGACTGCAGCCTACCAGGATCCTCCGTCCATGGGATTTTCCAGGCAAAAGTACTGGGGTGGGGTGCCATTGCCTTCCCCACAGAGAAGCTACAATTGCCTAAACAAATTTACCTTAGAACTTGTTCAGAGAGTGAAGAGAGGAGGGAAATTTGCTTACCCAGCAGCCATCCAAAGGTGACTTGGTTTTGTCTGTGGTCAGTCACTCTAAGAACACCATCTTTTATTGACTTTTCTTTAGGATTCACAAACAAAAGAGCTATGTAGAATTGCATCAAGTTTCTCTGTGAATGAGGGTTTTTATTAAGAAGAATGAGTTGGTAGATGTTTTAGTGGTTTTAAAAGTTCTTGTCTGTTCTTGACTTAATTAAAGGGGAGAGTGTTTTAATTTGTTCAACAACAAACATTGAGTGCCTGGATGTAAAAAGGACCATGCCAGTTCTCCAGGGAAGATGACGATCAGTGAGATGCAGTCTGAGTTCTTACAGAGCCATAGCCTTATAGGGGAATCAGACGTGGGCAACATGGTAATAGAGTGATGAGCGCCCCAAGAGAGACTGTCTGAAAGGTGCGGGGGCTCAGGGGAGGGAGAGAGACACACATTTCTTTAGTGAGTGAGGGGGTAACAGGCTCACTGAAGCTTCGGATAGGCCGTGGTACTTAAGCAGTGTCTTGCTGGGTGGGCTTGGGACATACAAAGAATTCTTTAGACCGAGGAATGGGCAAATGTTGAGGATAAGAATTTCAGACTTGCCACAATGTCTAGCATGGAAAAGTAAATAATAATGATAATCGAGATACTGGTTTAGACATGCCCCTCCCCCTTTCCCCAGTGCATTTCCTGGTTTTCAGTTCTTCACTCTTGCAGTACCTTTTCTGTGAGGCTTTCCTCAGTCACCAGGAAGAAGAGCCCTCCTCTGGGCTCCCGGGGCTCTTTGTTGGCTTCATTTTCCCCTCATTTAGACTGATATTCCTTGAGGATTATCCTTCTTGCATCCCTGGTGTTAGGCTCATCTTTGTTGCTGAATAAAACTCAGATAAATCTGATTGAAAGGGAGGGTGGTAAATTTTCAGATGTCATACTGACTTTTTCATCGCTGTCCTGAGTTATAGGTATTCGAAATACCTAGAGAAAGAGAAAAAGTAATATGTGAGATGATACTTTGGTTGGTTGGGTTTCTTTGAGAATGAAGGAGAAAGATGATTCTGGATTTGGGGTTACTGGGATGATTTCTGTGAGAGCTGGGCTTGGGGCCTGGCCCTTCCGGAGGTGTCACATGTAAGCTGACCGAGGGCACAGGGCAGGCCGGCTGAAAGAACAGCATGAGCTGAGGACACAGATGGGGTCAGATGGAAAGTAACACTGTCAGCCATGAAACGTGAGCCTCTCAGCTTCCTGCTGTACCCAGCAGTGCATTTTACAGCACAGAGAACCTCTTGAAAGCCCTGGTTTTCTTTACAATCTGCCAGGAAGATGTACGGGCAGGCATAGCATTTGCCCTGTTGTGGTTTGAATTGAAGGTACGTTTCTAACATATGAAATGGAAAATTCAAATGTTCAAGATACTTTTTCTGGTAGGAAAAGTGCTATTGAAGGGTAGACCCATTTGATCTAAATTAAACTTACCCTCCAGAAATTCTTCAAAATCTTAGAACAAGGAATCTCACATGTAACGGGCAGTTGGCCAGCCTGACTTGAGTTTCCTTTGCCGGTCTCCTTAGGCCAGTAGAGACTTTGAGATTGTTGTCGTGAGCTTATGTTGTTGAGTTCAGCTTCTTGCTTTTATCTGAGAACATTGTGCTTGTGATGTGGGGATCCAAAGACATTGAGGGGAGGCAAGGTTAATCGGACCTGTGGAGAAGAAAACACTAAAGAACTCTTATTGTAAAGGAGGACTATGGAATCCAGAGAGAGGGAGTCTTCGTTGAGAAATGTCTTCCAACAGTTGGAAACCCTTTAGAGGCACAACCCCAAATACTAAAAAATGATGACTTGAAACTACTGATGCTCAAGATTGAAAGCTTTTCTCCCTCATTAAGTTCAGATTATAAGTAGTTGTGTTTCTCAGATGCACCCAGCAGGGGAGGGGCAGTCTTCCCCAAAATGGTCAGGTCACGGTCACCGTTTTACTGACTAATTATCCTGGGGATCAGAGGCCCTGTCTTTGATGGAAGGATGGACTAAAGGGAAGGTATGTCTAGCTGTTGTGCGTGTGGCTTCCATCCCAGAGTCTTCTCTGTGCAAAAGTTTTCTACTGATTACTGAAGATTTTAGGGCTATGGATGTTTAAACATAAGCTCCATGAAGTTAGGGACATGGTCTTATTCTCTCATATATTCCCAGGGTCTAGAATAGTGTGCTGTCAAATAGAAATATAATGTAAGCCCCCATATATTTAAATTTTCTAATCACCACGCTAAAAGAAAGAGATGTTTAATTTTAACAATGTATTTAACTCAAGTATCCAAATGTTATCATCTGAGCATGAAATCAACATACAAAATCGAGATATTTTATATTCTTTTGTCCACACTGAGTCTTCAAAATCAAATGTCTAGCAGACCTAGAAAACAGACTTGTGGACACAGATGGAGAAGGGGAGGATGGGACAAATGGAGACTAGCACTGACGTATATACACTGCTGCTGCTGCTGCCAAGTTGCTTCAGTCGTGTCCGACTCTGTGTGACCCCATAGACGGAAGCCCACCAGGCTCCTCCGTCCCTGGGATTCTCCAGGCAAGAATATTGGAGTGGGTTGCCATTTCCTTCCCCAATGCATGAAAGTGAAAAGTGAAAGTGAAGTCGCTCAGTCGTGTCCGACTCTTAGTGACCCCATGGACTGGAGCCCACCAGGATCCTCCGTCCATGGGATTTTCCAGGTAAAAGTACTGGGGTGGGGTGCCATATATACACTACCATGTGTAAAACACACAGCTAGTGGGAGCTCAGCCCTGAACTCTGTGATGACCTAGAGGGGTGGGATGGGGGTGGGCAGGAGAGAAGTCCAAGAGGGAGGGGATACGTGTATGGATATAGCTGATCCACGTAGTTGTACAGCAGAAACTAACACAACATTGTAAAGCAATTATACTCCAATTAAGAAACAAATTTTAAGAATCTGGTGTCTATGTGTACAGCATGGATCAATTTAGACTAGAGCTGTTTTGACACATTAATCCATGTATCACGTGTTTTGACACATGGAGTGTTTATGACAAGGTATGTGTCTGCCTACAATGCGGGAGACCCAGGTTTGATCCCTGGGTTGAGAAGATCTCCTGGAGAAGGAAATGGCAACCCAATCCAGGATTCTTGCCTGAAGAATCCCATGGACAGAGAAGCCTAGTGGGCTGCAGTCCATGGGGTTGCGAAGAGTCAAACACGACTGAGTGACTTCACTTATTTATGCGCTATGCTATGCTATGCTGTGCTAAGTCACTTCAGTCGTGTGCGACTCTGTGCGACCCCATAGACGACAGCCCGCCAGGCTCCCCCATCCCTGGGATTCTCCAGGCAAGAACACTGGAGTGGGTTGCCATTTCCTCTCCAGTGCATGAAAGTGAAAAGTGAAAGTGAAGTCGCTCAGTCGTGTCCGACTCTTAGCAACCCCATGGATTGCAGCCTAACAGGCTCCTCCATCCATGGGATTTTTCCAAGCAAGAGGACTGGAGTGGGGTGCCATTGCCTTCTCTGACTTATGCGCACATATGTTTGAAATGATCGTTTTGTATGTAACCATTCTCCCTCTCCAGACATTATTCTTTAGTAGGAATGGGTCGTAATTTGCTACTCCAGTGCACGGAAGAGAATCTTATCTCTTATACAGAGGGAGAGTGACTTAACCAATGTAATAACCCTTCAGTGCATACGTTATTGGAATTAACGGCTTTCTTGTTTCTCAAGCTATTAAAATAGTTGGTTTTATTGTGCTTTACATGGAAATAAAACCCTAAAGCAGATACTTTGGGTATGATTCAATGTGTTACGGTTGAAATGCTAGAGAGGAATTGAAGTTAATTATCAGTATGATTTTATGGAAAGTTTGCATTTCAGCACCCTTTTGGAGAGGGGCCAGTGCTGATCACTTTTGTTCCCAAATCCTGCTCTGCAAAGTGTGTTAATGAGATATCAGTGCACAATATATACTTTATCCAAAGTGTTCACATATTTGATTTTGTGAGAAGTACTTTTAGTTTGCATAAAATGGCATTTCTTGAGAAAAAGACCAGCCTAAAATTTATAAAGCTTTCCCCAGAGTCAAAAGATATATGCAAAGTATTTTGTTTACTGTTAATCAACTTAAGATGATTTACCATGAATTTGAAAAAAGTCATGTGAAAGTTATTCAGTAAGAAAGTGTCTCTGTAGGTCTTTGTCACAACAGAATCCACTGCCTCGATTTTAATTGACCCAAGCTGTGAGCAAAGAAGTTAATTCTAATTTGTGTTGCATATTTGGGAGATTATTCACAAGGAACTTTCTACGAAACCACATGATTATCATCTACCCTCTGCCTAAGAATTTGAGAGTAGCTCCTACACATACTTTGCCTTCTCTGTTCATAGTCTGGGAACGCTGTGAATTCACAGATGTAGACTTTTAAAGTGACTGACACTTACCCTTCCTGTGCCACACTCTGGACTCCAGAGGCACTTCAGTGGCTTGCAGAGTCACACCTGCTCTTCTTTCCTAGAAGGGAGACTTAGAAACTGAATGGATGGGGAACCTGGGGGTCCTCCCTGCAGAAGGTGGCGGGCTCCTGATGACACTCCAGTGCAAGGATGGCAGGTGACTGAGGGTCTGGGACAGCAGTGCCCAGCCCTGGATGCCCATCAGAACCTCCCCGAGGTGCTCTTAGGACCTCACAGCTGCCCAGACCCATTGGTTTCACATCAAAGTCTCCCTCATGTTACCTACATTTCAGCCAGGATTTTAATTTCTCATCAGATAGCTTTCTTGAATCTGTGATCACTTGTTTATTAGTAGTGATTTCTGATGAGTCTCCAAACTAGTCAGGAAGGTTGGTTGGTTTATTTTCAAGGCAGGGATACTCAATACGGGATGAAATAAGCTGGCTCCTCTGCAAGAAGTCTTAAGGCAAAGGGACCCTGAGGAGGTGGGTAGGTGGTGGCAACTGGGAAGAAGAGCCCATGTAGGCAGAGCTTGGAGGCAGTCAGGGCGCAGAAAGAGACGGGTTGTACAAGGGGTCTTTCTGAAATGGCTCGGTGGTGGCTTTAGACCATCTGGACACTGTGCGCTTATGCATAATTTATATGCTTCCCTCTAGGAGAAGGCAATAGCACCCCACTCCAGTACTTTTGCCTGGAAAATCTCATGGACAGAGGAGCCTGGTAGGCTGCAGTCCATGGGGTCGCTAAGAGTCGGACACGACTGAGCGACTTCACTTTCACTTTTCACTTTCATGCATTGGAGAAGGAAATGGCAACCCACTCCAGTGTTCTTGCCTGGAGAATCCCAGGGACGGGGGAGCCTGGTGGGCTGCCGTCTATGGGGTCGCACAGAGTCGGACACGACTGAAGTGATTTAGCAGCAGTAGCCATTCTTTGAATAAGGAAGAGACATGATTGATGACATAAAAGGCTCAGAGAACCTTTTACTTCTATTTGGACAGCTTTTAAGACAGTACTATTTGTAGGAGGTCTGAAATTTATTTAAAGTGGTAGCTTTTTCCATCACTGTTTTATTGTGGCTGAGATACAGAAAGGTACTTTAAAACTCCCATTTCACATTTCCAGTAGATGGCAGGACACAAGCTGGACACCTTATGTTTCAGAATACTTAATGGCATTGCCTTCTTTTGTTTTAGTAAAGAACAGTATTTTGTGGTATTCTTCTTAACTTGTTAACCATAGATGAAGATATCTGTTGATTCAGAGAAAGACCTTTGTTTATGTTCTTAATGTTAAACTGAGATACGTTATCAGGAGCCCTTCCATCCCTCAGTTTGATACGCAGCATGGTGACGCAGATAGTTCATTGTTCAAAGGCCAACTGAGAGTTTGGAAGGGAACTGATGTTCTGTGGACCAGTGTGGTCAATGATACTAGCTTCTGGTTTTTAGGCCTACCTGCAAATATAAGTCCTTTCACAGCATTTGTCAAGACTTGAAAAAGTGGATTAGGAAATAAGTACAACTTAAGGGTGTGCTGCTGCTGCTAAGTCGCTTCAATCGTGTCCGACTCTGTGCGACCCCATAGACAGAAGCTCACCAGGCTCCCCCGTCCCTGGGATTCTCCAGGCAAGAATACTGGAGTGGGTTGCCATTTCCTTCTCCAATGAATGAAAGTGAAAAGTGAAAGTGAAGTCGCTCAGTCGTGTCCGACTCTTAGCGACCCCATGGACTGGAGCCTACCAGGATCCTCCGTCCATGGGATTTTCCAGGCAAAAGTACTGGGCTGGGGTGCCGTTGCCTTCCCCAAGGGTGTGCAGAGGGATAATTTGTAATATTTCTTAGGGACCGAGATTTCTTGTCCAGCACTCCTTCTGCTGTACCATGTTTGTATGAAGTATGACACTGAAAAAAAACAGTCCAGAAACTTTTTGTGTTAAAGCTTTTTCTGCAATAGTTAAAATCTAAATATTTCTCTCCAGATGATGAAGACCTTTATTATAGAAAACTTAGAGACTGCAATAAAGTGTAAAAAGGAAAATAAAGATCATATAATTCTATAATGCAGCAATAGCTACCATTAACATTTTTAACTATTTACTTTTAGGGATGTGTGGGGTGGGAACACATTGTTTTGTATCCTGTTTATTAATTTATTATGAGAAATTTCCCATATAAAATTATGTTCTTCAGAAACATGATTTTCATGGTTGTTTTGTTGCCCAAATATTTTCTTTATTTTCAATATTTGATTGAAACACAATTTAGAAATCGACTCGGATGCCTTTTCCCCTCCATGACACCTTTCCTTCACAGAGGAAGTTGAAAGATTTCCATTGGGCTTCCACGGAATGTTGATTTTAACATCCCTATTTCGTTGAACAACTCACTAGAAAAGACCCTGATGCTGGAAAATATTAAGAGCAGAAGGAGAAGGGGATGACAGAGGATGAAAATGGTTGGATGGCATCACTGTCTCAATGGACATGAGTTTGAGCAAACTCTGGGAGATGGCAAAGGACAGGGCCTGGCATGCTGCAGTCCATGGGTCCCAAAGAGTCGGACATGACTTAGCAGCTAAACAGCAACACAACCATACTGACCATAACTTGCCTCATGTAATATGTTGTCTACATCTAATTATTTAACATGTATTGAACCAGTGCTTTGGAACAGGTGCTATGCTAAGACCCCACAATACTGTGGGTACTGGAAAGGAAATAAGAAGCAAAACATCAAAAGACAATTTTGTACGTACATACAGGTGTGTGAGTCTGTGGGCTGGAGAGATGCAGACTTACTCAGATAATCCCACAGATAAATGTTAACTTATAACTGTGATATGTGATTTGAGGGAGAGTTGAATGGTGCTTACTTTTTGACAACAGGTTTAATAGGACCCAGGTCCTGTGTTTTTGTAAAGGTTGGTGCAACCAAGAGATACCTGGTCCACTTGAAAACCTCACATGCTTTTGGTGCTCTACCGTGGGTGGAGGGCACGTGTGGTATTTTGTGCCCAGCTCTGACCAAGTGGACTACGTTCTAAGGAGAGGCCCACTTAGGAGAAGATTTTGGAAAGGATTTCAGTAACATCTGACTAGAACTATAGCAAGTGTTGGGGGGAAATGAAGACACAGAGCAGCGTTGTAGCTGTTGTCTGGTATGTTGCCATTTATCAAGGTTTGTAGAAAGGATGCTGGTAATTGATGGGTTTCCTTTTCATTCTAAGATTTCACAGTATTTAAGATTATCTGAAGTCATTCACTATCTGCTGGGGACCCAGAGGACCCTGAGGGGGGTGTGCAGCTGATGGGAATGTCGTCCACTCCTCTGTCTGTCCAGTGACCCATCCTGTCTCCAGGCATGAGGAAGCCACAGAGGCCAGAGGACCTCAGGGCAAGCTGTGACCCCCAGCAGCCAGTGTCCTCCTGCAGATGCTTCAGGAATCCTCAGAACCTGTAGGCTGAAGTCTGAATGCCTTACGTGGCAGACGGCCATCTTGCCTCCTCTCTGTTAACCTCTTCTCACTCTTTGTCACTGAGCCGTGTCGGTTCCAGGGGTGTAGAAATTCCTTGTGTGCTGTGACTTGTCTTCTGCTGCTCTTTCTTTTTCCTTAACTCACTTTGACTTTTTCTTAAACACTTCTCTTTACTGCTGAATAAGTTCTTCTTTAGGACCACTTAAGAGATGGGAATACCAGACCACCTGACCTGCCTCTTGAGAAATCTGTATGCAGGTCAGGAAGCAACAGTTAGAACTGGACATGGAACAATCAGACTGGTTCCAAATAGGAAAAGGAATATATTTTCCTTGTACAAGGCTGTATATTGTCACCCTGCTTATTTAACTTATATGTAGAGTACATCATTAGAAACGCTGGGCTGGAAGAAGCACAAGCTGGAATCAAGATTGCTGGGAGAAATATCAATAACCTCAGATATGCAGATGACACCACCCTTATGGCAGAAAGTGAAGAGGAACTAAAAAACCTCTTGATGAACGTGAAAGTGGAGAGTGAAAAAGTTGGCTTAAGGCCCAACATTCAGAAAACTAAGATCATGGCATCTGGTCCCATCACTTCATGGCAAATAGATGGGGAAACAGTAGAAACAGTGTCAGGCTTTATTTTTCTGGGCTCCAGAATCACTGCAGATGGTGACTGTAGCCATGAAATTAAAAGACACTTACTCCTTGGAAGGAAAGTTATGACCAACCTAGATAGCATATTCAAAAGCAGAGACATTACTTTGCCAACAAAGGTTTGCCTAGTCAAGGCTATGGTTTTTCCAGTGGTCATGCATGGATGTGAGAGTTGGACTGTGAAGAAGGCTGAGCACCAAAGAATTGATGCTTTTGAACTGTGGTGTTGGAGAAGACTCTTGAGAGTCCCTTGGACTGCAAGGAGATGCAACCAATCCATTCTGAAGGAGATCAGCCCTGGGATTTCTTTGGAAGGAATGATGCTAAAGCTGAAACTCCAGTACTTTGGCCACCTCATGTGAAGAGTTGACTCATTGGAAAAGACTCTGATGCTGAGAGGGATTGGGGGCAGGAGGAGAAGGGGACGACAGAGGATGAGATGGCTGGATGGCATGACTGACTCTATGGACGTGAGTCTGAGTGACCTCCGGGAGTTGGTGATGGACAGGGAGGCCTGGCATGCTGTAATTCATGGGGTCGCAAAGAGTTGGACACGACTGACTGAACTGAACTGAACTGAAAGTTAGTGTCCGTAGCATTTTTTTTGGCTTCCTAGAGTTCGTATGGGGCTTCCCAGGTGGCTCAGTGGTTAAGAATCCACCTGTTAGTACTGGAGACCCAGGATACCTGGGTTAGATCCCTGTGGTGGTAAGATCCTCTGGAGAGGGAAATGGCAACCCACTTCAGTATTCTTGCCTGGAAAATTGCATGGACAGAGGAGCCTAAGTGGGCTACAGTCCATGCAGTCGCAGAGTGGGACATGACTAAGCGACTGAGCACACATGAATAAATTACTTACTTTATAGCATGTGCCTCTGTTACAGTATTTCAGAGTTTTTTTTGTTCAGTTGTTTAGCGTGCGGCAGATGGCCATCTTGCCTCCTCTAGACTGTAAAGTCCTTGGAGACTGGGACTGTGAATGCTACTTTATTTGACTTTTCATTGCCAAAAAGGCACTCGGTAAATGACACATTCTGGGCATTCACTAATTTTTGAGTGGATGGATTTGATTCTAATTTGCTTTACCATATTGATGCCTTATTGTGGCTAAGGTGCTTAACATCCTTGAGGTAAATAGTTGAGATTTTGATTGGTTGAGTAAAACTTTGAGAAGTGCAAGCGTCTGGATTTCTTGAATCCTTTAGATGCTAGTAGAGAGGCTATTATTATATTGTGAGACATTCCTAGTTTTGACAAGACCACTTTGTGTTTTGAGTGACTTTGTTTTTAAACTCCTTAAGAGTTATCAAATTATTATAATCATGTTTTCAGGAATGACCACATTTTAATCAGGACTGAAAAAGGGTGAAATGAGGCTAAGAGAAAATTGAAAATCTTTTTTTTTTTTTTTTTTAAGTAACTGTGGTTAAAAAGTGATAGACATTTATAGAAAGATACTAGCATTTGGGAATGAAGGAAATCTGTAGTAAGAAATGTTCCAAATTAAATTGGGTTATACTGTGGACAATTAAAGCACAGCCTGTATTCTAATATGGTGTGGAGCTCATACTTTGCTAAAGCTAATTTTAAGATGCTATCAGACCACACTTAGGCTTGCAGGATTTGCTTTAAAAAGAGCTTCGTAGTTCAACACCAGTGGTCTGCTTAAGCTAGGGTTGATCAGACTCTGGAAAATCTGATATGCTTAAAAAGAACTTTTTGAAGTTGATGTCTACTAAAAAATCAGTTGTTAAGTGCAGTGAGAAATATGTTTCCAAGCAGACAAGAATTTTATAGTGTGATAAGTGAATCCTGTTCCCCGTGGCAGATTTTTAGGGCAGTTACTATCTTCAGAAAGCTTCCTGGTGCATCTGTGACATCAAGACTGGTAATGGTGAAACTGATCAGATATTCCCACAGGTGGAGCTTAAGACTTGCTACCCAAGTTGTGTTCTTTGTTTCCTGCCATCCTAGATTTCTTCAGGAAGTTTTTCTGCTGGACACTGATCCTTTTTGTCTCATAGCTTCTGGCTGATTCTAAGCAAAACAGGGTGAACCTCTCCTGCTGCCTTATATAGCTTCAGTTCCTCTGTTCACCAAATTGTATCATATTCATTTCTAAATGTTGATTCATTAACAACTATTATTTTGTAGATAGAGATTTTATAAATGGGTTTAGATTGTAAGGGACTATTATTTTGTAGATAGAGACTTTATAAATGAGTTTAAATTCTTAGATTATTATAGTATCGATCTCTTGTTCCATTAATGCATTCTCTTGGAAGAGACTTGGAAGATCGATACCCAGATTTTTGCTTATAAGCAAGAACATTTCTGACTTTTCTTACCTCAGAAACTCTCTGATTTGATGGTCCCCCCCTTTCCAAATCTACTCTTAAAGTATATGTTATATATCCTATGTAAAATGTTCAGTTAAAATCAGCAGTGAATAGAATGGCTGTCATCCAAAAGCAGATATTTTAGTTGAATATTTGAGTTTAATGACTTAGATTCATTTTTTTTAATAAAGTATTATGTATTTATTTTTGTCTCTGTTGGGTCTCCATTGTGGTACGGGCCTCTCACTGTGGTGGCTTCTCTGGTTGCTCAGCACAGGTTCGAGGCACGTGGGCTCAGTGGTTGTGGTTCATCATGACTGAGTTGTGCCTTAGTTGCTCCAGTGCATGTGAGGTCTTCCCAGACCTGGGATCCGACCCATGTCTCCTGCATTGGCAGGTGAATTCTCAGCCCCTGGACCACCAGGGAAGTCCCTGGATTCATATTTAGAATTTAGTGATGTGGATTCGTATTGCCAAAAAACCTAACAGTTTAGATATTTCTGAAGCTTATAGTTGAATAATATGCTCAAAGCACCTTCTAAAGTTAAGATACCTTCCTTTCTGGCTCATTAAGAAGAAAGGTCACCTGTTATTGACTTCATCTGATAAATAAGTAATAACTGGAAAGCTAGTTAAGAAAATATGTGTGATTTTTTTCCATCTGACTTAAAAGAGGAAATTTATATTAGAACTTGTTAAAAAATGATTTTCACCTTTTCAGTTATGGATTAGAGGTTTGGGAGGTTTCATCATGTTTTGTAACTGGACTGTATTGTATGATATGATACTGTAAAGTATGCAAGAGAAACCACACAAGGACATAATTATATCTTGGTCTTTTTTAGAGGTGGAGCCTTAGGAAATTTTTCTCAAAAATGATCCTTAGTGATGCATAATTTCATCAAATTAATAGTTCTTTATTTTTTATTTTTTTTAAATTTTATTTTGCTTAACTTTACAATATTGCATTGCTTTTGCCATTCATCAAAATGAATCCGCCACAAGTATACATGTGTTCCCCATCCTGAACCCTCCTCCCTCCTCCCTCCCCATACCATCCCTCTGGGTCGTCCCAGTGCGCCAGCCCCAGGCATCCATTATCAGGCATTGTACCTGGACTGGCGACTCGTTTCAGAAATGATATTATACATATTTCAATGCTATTCTCCCAAATCCTCCCACCCTCTCCCTCTCCCAGAGTCCATAAGACTGTTCTATACATCAGTGTCTCTTTTGCTGTCTGGTAAACAGGGTTATTGTTACCATATTTCTAAATTCCATATATATGCGTTAGTATACTATATTTGTGTTTTTCTTTCTGGCTTACTTCACTCTGTATAATAGGCTCCAGTTCCATCCACCTCATTAGAACTGATTCAAATGTATCCTTTTTAATGGCTGAGTAATACTCCATTGTTTTAATAGTACTTTAGATATTATCAATAAAGTAGCTTTGACAGAATAGCAGAGAAAAGCATGCCTGATTTTGGCAAGTGTGAAAGTGTCGCACACAGAGCAGATGCTAGTGGTTTTCTATTCCCTTGCACTGTCAGAGTCACATTCCCTTTCTCAGTCCTGTGTGGCTCGTTTGGTGTTTAGTTGCTAAGTCATGTCTGACCCTTTTGTGACCCCATGGACTGAGGGATTCCTAGGTGGCTCAGTGGTAAAGAATCCGCCTCCAATGCAGGAGAGATGCGGATTTGATTCCTGAGTCAGGAAGATTCCCTGGAGGAGGAAATGGCAACCCATTCCAGTCTTCTTGCCTGGAAAATTCCATGAATTCCATGGATAGGAGGAGCCTGGTGGACTGCTGTCCGTGGGTTTGCAGAGTCGGACACGACTGTGTGACTGAGCATGTATGCCCGTGTTCAGAGTAGCATGCTATACTATGCTATGCTAAGTCACTTCAGTCGTGTCCGACTCTGTGTGACCCCATAGACGGCAGCCTACCAGGCTCCCCCGTCCCAGGGGTTCTCTAGGCAAGAACACTGGAGTAGGTTGCCATTTCCTTCTCCAGTGCATGAAAGTGAAAAGTGAAAGTGAAGTCGCTCGGTCGTGTCCGACTCTTAGCGACCCCATGGACTGCAGCCCACCAGGCTCCACCATTCGTGGGATTTTCCAGGCAAAAGTACTAGAGTGGGAGTAGCATGCTATGTGCTGTCAAAGAAGCGCTGTCAGAGTCCTCCTCCCTTGTTGAATCCTGTGTAGCTCATTTGTTGTTGTTGTTTAGTTGTTAAGTCAAGTCTGACTCCGCGAAACCATGGACTGTAGCCCACCAGGCTCCTCTGTCCATGGAATTTCCCAGGTAAGAATACTGGAGTGGGTTGCCATTCCCTTCTCCAGCAGATCTTCCCTATCCAGGGATCGAACCTTTGTCTCTTGCATTGGCAGGTGGATTAGCCTGCCACAGAGCCACCAGGGAATTCCCCATGTTGCTCATGCTGGGATTGTTAATTCCTCTAATGTGGCCTGTGCCTTTGGACTGATAGTTGACAATGACTCCAGAGCTGTCTTGCTGTGGACTACATTAGGATTCCTTTTACTGACACCCCTCCTTTGGACTTTATCCTTAAGACCAAGACTGTGTCCTCCTGCCCCTTCCAGTTGTTCCAGAGAGTAAACTACTTCTCTCAGTAAATTGAGAGGTTTATATTTAATAAGTGCTACTGCTCCTCACGTGCTAGGTACTTGCAAGGTACACTTTGTGTGTTATTTCAGTAAAGCCTTTTTACAACTTCAAGATTAAGAAATTAGTCTGTGCATTTCCATTATGGAGTAGTAATCTGTCCAGGGACACACTAAAGGTAAGCCTGAAACTTGGCTTCCCGTCCAGATGTGATGACGAAGCTCATGCTTTCCCCACTGTCCCATGATATCCTGTATTTGGAGAAAGGAACACAGTGGCTAGGAGACCATTTCTTGCTCCCTCCCTCCTAAGCTGCCAGGATCACTTTGGTCTCAGTGGGTAGGTGAACATTGTTATTAAAAATATCTACTCATCATCCACCATTTCTCCATTCATCTCATAAATATTTATGGAGTACGTGTATTGTGCATTGTGCTGGTTGAGAACCTGGAGATCAGCTGGTTACCAAGCCCTCTCTGCCTTCATAAAGTGTTAGTCACCCAGTCGTGTCCAACTCTTTGTGACCCCAAGAACTGTAGCCCACCAGGCTCCTCCATTCATGGAATTCTCCAGCAGGCATCCTGGAGTGGGTAGCTGCTCCCTTCTCCACAGGATCTTCCCGATCCAGGGACTGAACCCTGGTCTCCCGCGTTGCAGGCAGATTCTCTACCAACTGAGCCACCAGGGAAGCCCCTGCCTTCATAATGCTTATATCAATTACTCAAAAAACCACTCCACGGGGTGTGGGGTGGGAGAGTGTGTCTGCACTTCTTAGCCCAGTGCCTGACTTAGAGGAGGCTCTCAACTTGCTCTTTTGCTCCTTTTAACCTAAGTTTTATGCCTTCAGCCAACTATTGTCCTTTGTTCATTTCTGGTTGTACTTTGAATCGTTGACTTGGATCTTTGTGAGTGTGTGTTTTCCCAGTTTAAGATCAGTCTCTTAATCTTTAGAAACTAGCATGTTCCACAAAGAGATTTGTTCTAAGTGATCAGTTGCTCTGAATTTGAATATTAAACAGGTGGTATGGGCTACAAACTTTCAGTTATAAGGTGAATAAGTTCTGAGGATAAAATGTATAATGTGGTGGCTATAGTTAATAACACTGTATGGTACAGAATTTCAATAATTGAATTTTTTAAAAAGTTCTACTTTCAGGAAGAAAAAAAAAGCTAAATATGTGAAGTGATGGCTAATTAACACAATGGAAGGAATCCTTTCACAGTGTCTACTTATATAAAAGTACCACATTGTACACTTTAAATATCTTACAATTTTAGTTGTTGATTATACCTCTTGAGTTAGAAAGAAAAGATGGTATGGGAAAAATGGAGTGATATTTTTGCTAAAAAGTTGTCTTTTAGTTCTTGTATTAGGCATTAATCCTAATTACATTGTATAGGTAGGTATACCTTTGTGTTGTTTTGAGTAGTATTGTCAGTGATTCACCTTATATTAAATATGTGTTTTTTAAACGATTTACTATCTTTGAAAATGTGATGTAATGAGTTAATACTGACACTCCTAGAGCATGAGCCTTAGATTCTATTATGAAATTCACTGTTTGTTGTTGTTGAGTTGCTAAGTCCTGTCTAACTCTTTGCGACCCCATACTCAGCACACTAGGCTCCTCTGTCTTCGACTCTCTCCTGGAGTTTGCTCAGATTCATGTCCATTGAGTCAGCTTTGCTTTCTAACCATGGCATCTGTTTGTCATGATGGAGAAACATAGTTAGTTAGTCCTATAAAATAAAATAGTTAGTCCTATTTTTGGAATGTTTCTTCTGTAGGATATCTCATATCTTTTTGATAAATTCAAGCAATTTCCTGAGAGGTTTTCAAGGTAAACTCAATTGACAGATTTCAAAATGCCCATTTAGAGCCAAGTCTGTTTCTTGAACCAGTCTTTCTATGGCTAATGAATGATTTCAGACCATATTGAGAACTATTAAAAACATCAGAGATCCATTAAATGTTACCTTGGTAGAAATTTTCATTTTGAGAGTAGTGTATGATTCATTAAAGCAGTGCAATTTCCTACTTGGACAAGTACCAATGACCTCTCCAGTCCTTCAAGACAGAGATTGTAGTTGACTTTGATTTTATTTTTCTCAGTGACCCCATCTGGTAATACCTGTCCTACTAGAAAGTAAAGTGAATTTTCTTTCTGTTCATTTCCTATTTTTCTCATTGTTTGGTTTTCTTCAGTGGACTTGAGTGTAGTAGGTATGACTGTTTAGAATTCTAGGAAATAGTACCCTTCCGTGTGCTGTTTGTGTTCCAAGTCTCTCAGATTCCCTCTTTTCTCTGTTCCACTCGGCTAGTTCAGGTTCCAGGCATTTCTTACCAAGGAAATTGCAACAATTTTGATATTAGCCTTTCTGTATTCACTGCCTGTTGCAGGCTGTATTCCATTCACTGTTGAAGTTTTCTTGGGGGAAAAATATATATGTGTCTGTGTGTGTCTGTGTTTGCACACATCTATATGTACACCTTTGGTTCTGATTATGACACTCTGTAATAAACCTTTGGTAGTTTCATTGCCTCTAGGTAATGTAGGCTCTGTAGCAGGTTGATTAAAACTTTGTGGAGTGTTCTAGCCTTTCATCATGAGCAACCCTTCAGCCCTCCTGCCCCTTCCAGTTGGTTCCAGAGAATGAACCACTTTCTCTGCAGTTTGTTGGTAGTGTTGTTTTGTTGGCATTATTTGCCAGGTATGGTATTCAGACTTGGTTTGATCTAGGCAGCCTTTTAAATGTATAAGCCACTGTTTCATCTTGTTTGAACATCTTGTCTAAGCAAATGATGAGGCAGTTCTACTATCTAAGGTGCAAAGTTTGTTTTCTGCTTTACAAGGTGTGAAAAATTCCCACAAAGAATTTTTTTTTCTTGAAAGGCTTTTGGCATAAATGACTAAAATTCAGTTCTTTAGATTAATTTGTTGAAGGTTATTATTTTCCAATTTAGGTAGTATCTGAAAGTTCTGAACTATTTTTGTATATAAAATTAAATTTTCTAATTCATCATTAGAATTGTAACATTCTCTTTTGCTGTGATAAATGTTCATGTGAAGTAATGGATGTAACTGTGGTAATCATTTCACAATGTATGCATATATCAAATTATTACATTGTATACCCTAAACTAATACAATGAAAAAGTGAAAAAATTAAGATGTTAGTCACTCAATTGTGTCCAGCTCTTTGCAACCTCATGGATTGTAGCCTGCCAGGCTCTTCTGTCCATGGAATTCTCCAGGCAAGAATCCTGGCGTGGGTAGCCATTCCCTTCTCCAGGGGATCTTACTGACCTAGGGGTTGAACTTGGGTCTCCTGAACTGCAAGAGGATTCTTTACCGTCTGAGCCACCAGAGAAGCCCCAAACTAATACAGTACTATATGTCAGTTATGTTTCGTTAAAACTGGGGACACACACACACACACTCTGCTGACCTGCCTTTCTCTGTACGATGAACAGATCATAAATCTTTATAAGGCATTAATACCATCATAAGTTAAAAACAATAGTCACTTGTATTTCAGCTGCCTGATAGAATAACAGGTCCTCCAAGTTTCATTGGAATGCTTACTTTTCTGTGTTTAACACAAGAGTAACTTTGAATGGCATGCTGTGTGCTGATAACCAGCAGTCAAAGGATGATGAGAGTCAATGGCCATCTCTGTAGTCATTTGATAATTGATCCCACACAAGATCATGGATGCCAGAAATGATGTTGAAGTAGGCATCTGGCTCCCTGGCTTTGTAAAGCATGAGGCCAGAGCTAGAAGACAGCTGTTGAATGGACAGTAAAGCCAATTCATCTCCTGTGGCTCTTAGGGAAAATTTCCAGCAGCCTGTAGAGTTTAAGTGTTTCTCTGTATGTTCAAAGTTGCCACGTTTTTGCTTACTGAACTGCCATGTGCACAGCAGCCTTTCCTGTCCTTATCCTCCTCCTGATTTCTTTTATTCTGCCTCTTCTTTGCCCATTGGAAACTAATTCGTTGTTCTTGCCATTGAGTTGGCCTTTGATCTACATGTTCTTTTGCCATCCTTGAATTTGTACCTGCCAGCACTTTGGTTTATGTTACTGCTATTTTTACATCCTACCCCGCCCCATGATTTAGGTTGTAAACTTTTTGAAAAGAAAGTCTGTATTTGTACTTACTATTGTGAAAGTGTGGTTAACGAGGCCTGTGCGAATTGTTTGGTAACTACTGCTGTCTCCTTTTTCCCAGATCTGGAATAAGTAGCCATCTTTAAAGTACATAACATGTAAGGAGGCATTTTTGAGAGACCTTCACATGTGTGATGAAAAGTGACTGAATATAACTCTGTGTGTGTGTGTGTGTGTGTGTGTGTAGATGTATATATCTCTATTTTGATGTTTCTCATCTGTGCACTGTGGATCATCTGTCTGCATCCCTCTTATCCTGGATGTCTTTCTTAGTTCCAGAGAGCCTTCCCATGTACTTCTCTCCATCATTTTCATATTTTCTTCTTGATTTTAATTTTCAGAAGCACCTCTTTACCAGCATGATGTACCTGCTGTTGTGTATATGTATATTGAATTTGAAAAATATTATCCAAAAGTAATCTTAGTCATATGGTTCTCATACCCCACTTCACCTCCTTTCTAAAGAAGGTTGCATAAGTCTTCACCTTTATCAGTTTATGCTTCATTTTATATCATGGGAGCAATATCCTTTTAATTTTGCGTAATTTTATTTTGAGGTCATAGAAGATGAGTTTACTGGTGAACCCTCCCCAGCTGCATGGTGTGTTTGCCTTGACTGTCCCTGTTTGCAGTCAAATTGCCCCTCTGCTCACACCATCATTTTTTCCTGTTGACCACCTGATATGATGACTTTGAAGCTGCCCTTTTTATTCTAAGATGAAGCTTATGTTCCCTTCATTACATGCACACACACCCTAGCGTGTTGCAGTGAAGAGACTGTTTGGTTTCACATGAAGTCAGTAAAAGGAGATGAAAGTGATATATTTCTAACTTTGTCAGAAGGCTAAAAATTCCTGTTTTGGAGGTTGGCTTTTAGGGATGTAAATATAGTCTAAAATTTTTCTAAATTGACATTTGAATGGCTTACTTAAATACCACTTAAGCTCACTGCAGCACTGTTTACAATAGCCAAGACATGGAAGCAACCTAAGTGTCCATTGACAGATGAACAGATAAAGAAGATGTGGTGCATATGTACAGTGGAGTATTACTCAGCCATAAAAGAGTGAAATCATGCCATTTGCAGCAATATGGATGAACCTAGAGATTGTCATACTGAGTGAAGTTAGGCAGAAAAAGACAAATATCACATGATATTTATACGTAGAATCTAAAACAAAATGAACATACAAAACAGAAATAGACCCACAGACATAGAAGAAAAACTTGTTTTTTTTTCCCCAAAGGGGAAAAAGGGGAGGTAAAAGTAGGAGGTTTGAGATTAATACACACACCCCGTGCGTGCTCAGTTGCTTCAGTCATGTCCAACTCTTTGTGACCCTATGGACTGTAACCCGCCAGGCTCCTCTGTCCATGGGATTCTCCAGGTGAGAATACTGGAGTGGGTTGTCAGGCCTCCTCCTCCAGCGGATCTTCCTGACCCAGGGATGGAAGCTGTGTATCCTGCGACGCCTGCATTGCAGGTGGATTCTTTACCACTTAGCCACCAGAGGAGTGCAGCACATACATCCTACTATATATAAAATACCTGGAGGAGGAAATGGCAACCCACTCCAGTATTTTTGCCTAGAGAATCCCATGGACAGAGGAGCCTGGTGGGCTACAGTTCAGTGGGGTCGCAAAGAGTCAGACACGACTGAGTAACTAATACTATATATAAAATGGACAACCACCAAGGACCTACTACTTTATAATACATGGAATTTTACTCAGTATTTTGTAATGACCTGTAAGGGAAAAGAATCTGAAAAAGTGTGTGTACAAACATGGTATTCTGGGATCAGGGACAGGTAAAGGTGACTCACCTTTAATCTGAAAGTTTTTAAGGTGTGTTCATAGGGCATTTAAAGGAGGGGGGAAATGACTAGCATTCAAGTTTATTAACCAACAAAACATTGTTTAATTTCATTTTAGGTTATACACTTTTATTATGAATTTCCATAATAGAGGCAGCCTCAATAGTAGGGGCCTGATACAGTCTTGTTAAATAAATATCTAATGACTATTAACTGTCAAATTGTTACTTGTTTTAAATTATATTTAGTGTTACAAGGGCTTGCATAAAGATTCCATCATTTGATCCTTGTGTAATCTTATGGGTTAGGTGGGAGAGGGATTTTCTTAGTTTTACAGGAACTTAGTAGAATTGCTTGAACGTGAACATGAAGTCACTCAATCGTGTCCGACTCTTTGCAACCCCATGGACTGTAGCCTACCAGGCTCCTCTGTCCATGAGATTTTCTAGGCAATAGTACTGGAGTGGATTGCCATTTCCTTCTCCAAGGGATCTTCCCAACCCAGGGATCGAACCCGGGTCTCCTGCATCGTAGACAGACGCTTTACCATCTGAGCCACCAGAGAAGTAGTAGAATTGCTTACATGTCACTAAAAGATGACTCCAGGGTTTGGCTTTAGGACTTTCACTCCTAATTCCATGCCTTTTATTCAGCGCTCTGTTATTTTCCCATGTTTATCTGGAAATATTTCAGTACTTCGTATTACAATAGTTATTAATTTATTCAGCAGAGTTTTGTTGAGGGCACAGTTTTAAGTTCTAGGCCTTTGTGGCTGAATCTAAAGATAAGGTTTCTACTCTCAAGGAAGACTGTCAATAAATAAGTTGATGAGGTAATTATTGTTCCTGTAATAATAATAATTAACACATAGTAGGTGCTCAATAAATGTTTATTGAATGAATGAGTGAGCAGAGTGATCAAAAGGAAATAAATGAGTGTTGCATTATATATGGATAGAGTCATGAAGGAAGGTCTTTCTGGGACATGATATCCAAACCAGGGAAAGAGCATTTCAGATAAAAAGACCAACACAGGCAAAGACCCTGAGGCAGCAGAGAGCTTTTTTTTTTTTTTTTTAAATTAATAATTTATTTTTGGTTGCACTGGGTCTTTGTTGCACACGGGCTTTCTCTGGTTGTGGCAGGCGGGGGCTACTCTTCGTTGAGGTTCGCAGGCTTCTCATTACAGTGGCTTCCTTGTTGCAGATCACATGCTCTGGGGTGCGTGGACTTCAGTATCTGTGGCACACAGGCCCAGTAGCCGTGGGGCCCGGGCTTAGTTGCTCCACAGCATATGAAATCTTCCCAGACCGGGGATGGAACCCATGTCCCCTGCTATGGCAGGGAAATTCTTATCCATTGCACTGCCAAGATAGTCCAAGCTTGGCTTGTTTACGAGGATGCCAAAGATGGCCACATGAAATCAAAGAGAAAGGGATCAATTACGTAAGGCCTGGTAGACCATGGTGAGAAATATGAGTTTTATTATAGTGTCGGGAGACAGCTTTCCATGTGTCTCGTGTTTCTGCACTGTCTACCCTTGTTCTGGATGGCCTTTTCAAGGATAATTTGTATGGTTATCAGCCTTGGAAGATAGAGTATGTCTCTCTCCAGAGCAAATAATCAAGCACACTGTTGTCTAGTGTAGTAGAGACACCGTCTCCTTCTAGGGAAAAGGTCAGATGGGCTTACTGCCCATTGGTAAAGACTTAGGTTCTTTAAACTCAGGGCTCCTCTCCTGCTAAACAGCCCTCTGCTGTGCAGGTGTCAGCTGGCCTTCTTCGTGTTGGGTACCTCGTGGGAAGCTGATCCCCCAAATGCTGAAACTCTGGCTGTTTCCATTGCTGTGGGTAATGAAGTTCTGTCTCTGACCCAGGAGTCTCCTGTCTTCTGCCAGCATCCGTACAACTGTGGCAGGCTAACTCGTTAACTTGAAATTAGGACAAAATCTTACACCCTTCACGTTTCTGAGCATCTCAGAACATGAAAAGTCCTGGGGGATTTTCAGCAGGGGAATCAAATATAGCTCAAGTTTTTAAAAAGTCAGTGTGACCACTGTGGAAAGTAATCATGGTAGAAGGATGAATGAGGAATCTGGGGCAGCTATCATGAGAGAACAGTGGCTGAGACCAGTGTGATGACTGTGGAGGTGGGGAGGACTGAGGAGTTTCTAGGTGGTCTTCAGGAGGTGGGATTTATAGGTCTTGACAGAATGGATGTGGGATGTGAAAGAAGGGGGTGGGGAATAAATTCTGGGTTTTTGCTTTGAGGAAATGAATAGATAGAGGTAACTTGAATGGAGATGGAGAAGCTTCATGATGATAATAAGCCTGTAAAAGGACTTATTTCTCTTGTCATCCCCCCTTTTAGCCTTTTTTTCCAGTCACTTTATTTGCTTGACTCTGTATTGCAATTTTATGCTTACAGTTACAGGGAAAGGAAAAATAAGAACTTGTTTGAACAACTTAGGATCAAAGAACTACTGGTATGTACTTTCCTGGAAGAACATTTTTCTTGTGTCTTCACCAATTGTCAAGTTTATTAATGTTAAAAAAAAATTCAAGTCCTGTAGTCTCTCAATAAGTGGGTTGTCTCAGTAACAAGAAATTAGATTAGCTTGGGAGGATTTATTTTTCAAATAGGCATATTGATTTTTACCCAAAATTCATTGTCTGCAAGTTTACAATGAAACTCTTTAGTGGGTTTCAAGGTTTTCTCTTTTTGACATTAAAGTAGCACAGTTTTTTCTTATGTATTTTGGGCTTTTCTCTTTTAATTCTCAAGGATAATGACTGCTCGCCTTGTGATCACATAAACTTAAAACAATAGGGTGGAAGAAACAAGTGCCTGTGGATTAATTTATTCAGTTTGTCATTCGCACTGAAAAATTCTTGGGATAAGATGTGGATTTCAACAGCACCTGATTGCTTTTCATAAAGAAACTTAAAAAAAGCCTTGGCCCTATAGAGTTCTTTTAAATGCCTTTCCTTTTCATCTGGTGGGATTTATCTTTGTGTGTGTGCTTTTCACGTGCTTATTGTATTTACAAGATGATTTTACATTTCTTAACGTTTTTGTATGGTGCACAGTTTTAAGCTGCAACACAGAATTTGACTGAGTTTTGAATTATCTTTGCATCATCCACCACATGTCCTCCTGGGCTTCCCTGGTGGCTTAGCTGGTGAGGAATCCGCCTGCATTGTGGGAGACCTGGGTTCAGTCCCTGGCTTGGGAAGATCCCCTGGAGAAGGGAACAGCTACCCACTCCAGTTTTCTGGCCTAGAGAATTCCATGGACTGTATGTATAGTCCATGGGGTTGCAAAGAGTTGGACACGACTGAGTGACTGAACAACAACAACAACAGTTTATACTCTACAGTGGAAAAACTTACTGCAGTTTAGAGATAAACTTAGAAAACATGAGCTAAGATCACAAAATCATTAGTGATGATCATAAGACTTCTCCAGGCAGCGTGACTTGTTCTTAAAGACCTCAGTAGACTCTGGAAATGCAGTTACAATGTAGTTATTTCTGACTTTTTGAGAAGATAAAAACAATATCTTTTATTTGTTTTCTTTTTATGGAGACCCATCTTTTGAGGTTTTTACTAGTTTTAACTACCCCCCTCCCCCAACCCCTCGCCATGCTGACCCCAGGTAGTAGAGTGGTATTTAAGCTTCCCAGGATGTCTTGCTCCTTCTCTTTGGAATAATATTATTCTCCTTTCCTTTCCCGTGATATAAATTCTTTAAAAAGACTTGACATTTTATCACTGATTTGACGTTTCATGCCATGCACTAAGTCATGTACAGTTGTACCATATTTAGGCTGTGGTTGAAATTTCATGAATAGATTGCTGGTCTTCTCTCTCTTGTCCTCTAATTTCAGAACAAAATCAAACGTCAGTTAGTAGTAAGATTTTACCGGGGCCCTCCAAGGGCAGGTTTTATTAGGTGACTGAATTGAACCAGCATTTGTAAGCCTATGGAATGTGATGGACACTCTTCCCTAAAGGATTGCATTACCCTGGCAGTTGAAATCTCAAGTATGGCCCAGATTTGTGCCTCTGCCCTCTGTCCTTGCCTTTAGGAAGATTTTTAACACCTCTGGTTTTGGGGCTCTGTTTCTCCTATACCCTGGAAACCATTCTGGAAATGGTTCAGAGGCACGGAAGGAAGGAGTCTAACCCTCAGAATCAGTAACTCTATTTCTCCTGCCCGTGTTCTTTCGTCTGTTTGAGGAATAGCAGAGGGCTCCGTCGAAAGCATTCAAGTCAGACCTGGCTTTGCATTTGAGCCCTTGTTTGTTAGATGTCTGACCACAGGCAACATGCTTAACCTTTTTTACGCCTCAAAACTCAAATGTACAATTGAGGATGTGCTAAACCACTGTGCTTTGTGGTTTGGTGAAGCAGCGTGTTGTCTGTCAAGAAACTTGTGCTCAACGTTGCAAGTTCACACTAAGCACTGGAGCAGGGTCAGTACTCGAAGCTGCTGGGTGTCCCTCTGGGATCCCACCCTCCTGCCTCCTCTGGAGGGGACCACTATCCAGAATTTTATGTTCAGCTGCTGCTGCTGCTAAGTTGCTTCAGTTGTGTCCGACTCTGTGCGACCCCACAGACAGAAGCCCACCAGGCTCCCCCGTCCCTGGGATTCTCCAGGCAAGAATACTGGAGTGGGTTGCCATTTCCTTCTCCAACATATGAAAGTGGAAAGCGAAAGTGAAGTCGCTCAGTCGTGTCCGACTCTTAGCGACCCCATGGACTGGAGCCTACCAGGCTCCTCCGTCCATGGGATTTTCCAGGCAAAAGTACTGGGGTGGGGTGCCATTGCCTTCCCCGTTATGTTCAGCACTCCCTTGCTTTTAAAAATAAATATATTTGTACACAATATAGTAGTCCCCCCATATCTGAAGTTTCTCTTCTTATGGTTCTAGTTACTTCTGACTGGCTGTGCTCTGAAAATATTAAATGGAAAATTCAGAAATAAATATTAAATGGAAAATTCCATTAAATGGAGAAGTCCATCAGTTTTAAATTGTACACTGTTTTGAGTAACATGATGAGATCTGGCGTCATCCTGCCCTGGATATGAACCGTCCCTTTGTCCAGCATATCCCTGCCTGTTAAAGTCACTTTATAGTCTTTGCAGTTATGAGATTGAGTCTTGTGAAATTGCAGTGCTCCTGTTAAAGGGTCCCTTATTTTACTTGATAATGGTCTCTAAAGTACAGGAATAGTGATGCTGGCAATTTGGATATGCCAGAGATGAAGGGCTTGCTTTAAGTAAAAAGGTGAAAGTTCTTGATGTAATAAAGAAAAAAATATGAATTGAAGATTTGTGGCAACCCCTTGTCAGGCATTTGCTTACTTCGAGTCTCTGTGTCATATTCTGACAATTCTCAAAATATCTCAAGGCTTCCACCAGCAAAAGGATTATGATTCCCTGAAGACTCAGATGATGGTTAGCATTTTTAAGCAATATTTTAAAATTAAGCTTTGGTAATACATTTTTTTTTTAGTCATAATGTTATTGCACACTTAATAGACAACAGTATAGTATAGATATAACTTTTATATGCACTAGGAAACCAAAATGTATGTGATTCCTTTACTGAGATACTCAATTTATTGCAGTGGTCTGGAGCTGAATCTGCCGTATCTCCGAAATGTATCTGTATAGGGGTCAATACTATCCATGGTTTCAGGCAGCCCCTGGGTATGTGGAATGTGTCCCTCGAGAACAGAAAGGGCCTGCTGTGTGTTTTTAGCTTGCCTGTTTGGGCTCTGTGAAAATGTTGTCTCTGAAGAGTGCTTTATCACTGCCAGTAAGTGTAGAACTCTTGAATCTCCACCCATCTTTGCTGATGGGGATGGAGTTGGGGTTACAGTTTGTGTGTGTGTGTGTGTATGTGTGGTGTCTGGCTGGTGTAGGGTGATTTTTATCTATGATTTTTTTCCCTTTTTTGTCTATCCTAGGCTTTCCTTTTACTGGTCCTTTAGAGCAAGGCTTCTGATACTGGGTCAGAGGTAGGGACAGTGTGTGACATCCCTGGAGGATGAATCCAGTAAGGAAATAGAAATTGATAGGAACCAGATATACCATTTTATAGGAAGGAAAAGGGGAAACCTAGGACAAATCTTACAGTATTGGATTGGAATTCAGGGTGTCTGTATGAACTTATGGTTTTCAGTAGACATGGATATAGAAAGAAATGAAGTAAGTGTGTGTGCATTGAAGTGTGTGTTTTCATTTACTTAGATGACTGTGGAATAGTGATAATACAATTGCAGTATGCACACCCTGATTTTTATTTCGAAATACCATTTTTCCCCACTAAAATGGTTGAAATTATCGGACTTAAAAAAACACTTTTTGGTAACTATCATCAAATAATTAATTTGGCCAAGAATTTTCAATGGTCAGCAATCAAGTATTGGGTAAAAGTTTGTTGAGAATTAAGATATATTTATACAGTCTGAAAATATCACTTCAAAAATACTTTTTAATTACGAGGAGGAAAAGAGTCCCTTTACAGTAGGGAAATCTGGCAGATAGCACCCTAATCAAGTAATTTAAGTTTGTACTCAGGGGGAAAAAAAGTGGAAATAGCATACCACCTGGTAGGGGACAACAAGAAGAAGGAACTCTTCTCTGGTATTCCTGCTGAAAAGTCATAACTTGAAACTAGTCATCAGGAAGTTAGCAGACAAACCCAAAGGAGGGGACATGCTACAAAACTGGCCTGACATCCTCAAAATTGTTGAGGTCATGAAAGTCAAGGGTAGTGTGAGGAATTCCAGATTGAAACAGAGTATCTAGCTTTGAAAAGTCAGTGCAGCGTGACATCCTGGATTGGATCCTTTTACTAAAATGGACACTATGGGGTGAGTGGAGCAAGTCAAGGCTGGTCTGTGGACTGGGTGACTATACTGTGGATTTGGTGACTGTACTGTGAATTTCTGGGTCCTGATGGTCGTAGTTATTGCAGGTTTGGAGGACAACGTCCTTGTTTTAGAAATGACTCACCACACTCTGTTGGGGTGGTAGACCGTGATGTCCGCTCTTGACTCCCAAGTGGGCTTCCCTGGCGGCTTCTGCCTGCAGTGCAGGAGACCCGGGTTCATCCCTGGGTCGGGACGGTCCCTTGGAGTAGGAAATGGCAGCCAACTCCATAACTCTTGTCTGGACAATCCCATGAACGGAGGAGCCTGGTGCGCTGCAGTCCATAGGGTCGCCAAGAGTTGGACATGACTGAGTGCCTTCACTATCTTTCTCAAGCGGTTTAGGGAAATGAAGTTGTTCTAGTATTGCGGCCTTTTAAAAATTTTTTGGTAGATTGGCCTGAGATTATTAAAGAGAACAAAGAAGACCTCTCCTGTGAGCTTACTTTTTCAAAACTGTTAGCTTATCAGGCCAGTCATATGTAAGGCTGAAGAGATTTCCTTTCTTGTTCTGTCTTGTCTGGCAACTGCCTTCCTGTGCGGCTTCCTATCATATCTCGATTTGTCTTTTGGTATTCCTGTTTGGAAACATTCACTATCATCTCCTTACTATGTTCTTTTCCCAGTTCATTTATTTCTCTTCACCTGTGTTTTGCTTTTGTGAGAACAAGCAAAACACTGCTTTCCAGGGAAAGTATGATTTACAGAAACTTTGCACTTCACTGTGTTGCAATTCAGTGATAATGCTGTGTTTAATTTCAACTTATTTTCTGGGTACTGTTCTTTTCTCCTCAGTTCTCTGGTGAGCTGTTTAAGCTTTTTGCTTCTTCTTTTTTACCATACTGCCTCTGCCTTAGTGCTGAGCATGTTCATGTTCAGACTTTTAGTAAAATGTATTGGGCTGGTTGATTGCTGTCTTAGAATTTAAGTATTCAGAAAATATAAGCAGATTTAGGGGAAATTGACGAATTCATTGCTGTGCTGATCCACAGTCTAGCTGTCTTATGACTGTGTATGTTGATGGTTAGCCCCCAGAGGTTTAGGATAAAGGCCCTAGTCTAAAAATTTGTGTGGTTCTAGATAGGAGTAGGATGCTGTGGGGGAGAGAGTTTATTGTCAGAGCAGCCTTTTAGCTCAGAGAACATTCCATGTAAGTTATCTATTTGATAGAATCTGCCCTTCCTCCTTAGTACAAAGAATCACAGTGTAAGGCCTTGAATTGTGCACGCCCCCTCCCCACCCCCACCCCCTGCTTTCTTTGGTGGAACTAAATCCGTCATAGGGCTTGTTTTCCTTAGATAGGTTGGAGGACAAGCTTTCTTCAGCAGTTACACTAATTTTCATATTTCTCAGAATGATTGAGGAAAAAAGCTTTTAAAACCCAGAGTGGTAGTTACATTGCACTTAGAACACTCCCACACATACAGGCTTTTTCTTCAGCATTTTTTTTTTTCCCTTGCTGCTTTTATAGTGTAGGTGGCCTTCTCTGGATTGCTTTGACAGGAAATTGAGCAACCTTTCTTTTTTGGAACAGAATATATTTTACTGCTGAGAGAAAAAGAAAAAAAGGGAAATGTTTATGTTTTGAAATTTAATTATGGATTTTTGTTTGAAGGCCGATTTAAATCTAGAAAAATGAAAGGAGGGCTTAAATTTCAGATTGTGCACTAATATTTCTGAACCTTCCTATTCATTTTTGGATTTTCCTTTCTTCCTTGCCTGGAGAAAGAAAGGAAGACCCCCAAATTACTTTGCTTCACAAAGCTGGAGCCATGGATGGATGGTAATAAGTCTATCACTGCTCCTCTGCTTTTGTCTGAAGCTCTCTTCCTTCCCCAGTGGTCTTCTTTTTGTAGGGGACGTAGGATGGGCTCTGCATTGAGCTAACAGGCATCTTGAGTCTAGACGGTGTGTGAGCCCTGCCTTTGGGAAAGCATGTCATTCAGCAAAGCTTCCTCATCATTTGGCTTGTTCTCGGATGCTCAGGGCTGGGTGGGGAGCTCCAGATTGGAACCCTGCCTCTGGCACACATTCTGCCTGGACCCCTGAACCCCCTAGTGCTTTGAGATAGGAATACCAGTCTACCCACCAGCTATCCAGGTGCTTGCTGCCTGGGGTGATTTGGGTGAGTTTGATTGAATAGTTCCTTGATAGCACTGGGGATTCAGGGGAAGAAATCAGACTGTAATTAGAATATATGGAAATGTTGTCCAGTTGGAATGCAGTAATTCTGGTGGAATCTTTCCAAGTGTGTTTGGAAATCACCTCCTTTCACTTGAGTTTGAGGTTGGCATGTTTGTTCATGTAGCTAAGTAGGTTATAAGTGTCAGGTATGTTTTGTTTATGTAATTAGCTGGTTATAGCTTATTAATTAAGATAAACAGAGTACATATTTCAAATATTTCAAGCATCCTTTCCTATTCTGTAGGTGCAATTTGTAGGGCAGGCACGTAAAAACTGCAATTTTTATTATCTGGGGTATCTGGTGCTCAGAATATTCTTTATAGGTTCTTTTTCCCACAGTCTTTGTCAGATGTTTATACCACTGGTTATGGTAGGGTAGGAAGGACCCATTGCAGGGTTTTCTGGAACTCTGTTCTGCTGTATTATGTAAGATCACAGTTCCGGGACATGGTAATCCCTCAGCGAGTGTTGTTTTGAATGCAGTTAACATAAATTTTGAAGTCCCTTTATATTTGGCGGAATGAGTGATGGGAGTCCAAGGTGACAGGTTTGGAAGAGGAACTTACCACCTTGTCTTCAACAGAAATTGGAAATATCTGTGAGTGAAATTAAGTTTTGATTCTTCTTACTCTTCTAGTCTTCCACTTTATATGTTTAGGAACAGGGTTTGGAAATTAACCCAGTTTGAAATAGTGTTCACTTCCCCAAACATTAAAAAACAGATTTCTTGGAAGCTCTTTTGGACATGTATAGTCTGACTTATTTTAACATTTTTAGAAATAAGTATGTACAGGGTACTGGGACTTCCCTGGTGGCTCATACTGTAAAGAATCTGCCTGTAATGTAAGAGATGAGGGTTTGATCCCTGAGTCGGGAAGATCCCCTGGAGAAGGGAATGATTACCCACCCTAGTATTCCTGCCTGGAGAATCCCATGGACAGAGGAGCCTGGTGGGCTGTAATCCATGGGGTTGCAAAGAGTCAGACACAACTGAGTGATTAACACTTTTCGCTTTTTTCACTGTGGGTTTTAATGTTGGGCATGTTAAAGTGCTGCATTCAATGTGCCAGCAAATTTGGAAAACTCAGCAGTGGCCACAGGACTGGAAGAGGTCAGTTTTCATTCCAATTCTAAAGAAAGGCAATGCTCAAGAATGTTCAAACTACCACACAACTGTACTCATCTCATACGCTTGAAAGTAAGCCTCAAAATTCTTCAAGCTAGGCTTTAACAGTATGTGAATCGAGAACTCCCAGATGTTCAAACTGGATTTAGAAAGGCCAGAAGAACCAGAGATCAAATTCCTAACATACATTGGATCATAGAAAAAGCAAGAGAATTCCAGAAAAATATCAACTTCTGCTTCATTGACTACCCTAAAACCTTTGACTGTGTGGATCACAACAAAGTGTGGAAAATTCTTCAAGAGATAAGAATACCTGCCTCCTGACAAACCTGTATGAAGATCAAGAACCAATAGAACCGGACAAGGAACAACAGACTTGTTCCAAATTGGGAAAGGAGAATGTCAAGACTGTATATTGTCACTCTGCTTATTTAGCTTCTATTGCAGAGTATATCATGCGAAATGCTGGGGTAGATGAATGACAAGCTAGAATCAAGATTGCAGGGAGAAATATCAATAACCTCAAATACGCAGATCACACCACCCTTATCGCAGAAAGTGAAGAACAAAAGAGCCTCTTTATGAAAGTGAAAGAGGAGAGTGAAAAAGCTGTCTTAAAACTCAACATTAAAAAAATGAAGATCATGGCATCTGGTCCCATCACTTCATGGCAAATAGATGGGCAAACAATGGAAACAGTGACAGACTTTATTTTCTTGGGCTCTAAAATCACTGCAGATGGTGACTGCAGCCATGAAATTAAGATGCTTACTCCCAAGAAGAAAACCTATGACCAACCTAGACAGCATGTTAAAAAGCAGAGACATTACTTTGCCGACAAAGGTCCATCTAGTCAAAGCTATGGTTTTCCAGTAGTCATGTATGGATGTGAGAGTTGGACCATAAGGAAGGCTAAGCACCAAAGTTTTGATGCTTTTGAACTGTGGTGTTGGAGAAGACTGTTGAGAATCCTTTGGACTGCAAAGAGATCCATCTAGTCCATCCTGAAGGGAATCAACCCTGAATATTCATTGGACGGACTGATGATGAAACTGAAACTCCAATATTTGGGCCACCTGATGGGAAGGGCTTAATCCTTAGAAAAGATCCTGATGCTGGGAAACAATGCAGGCATGTGCTACAGTCCATGGGGTCGCAAAGAGTCAGACACGACTGAGCAGCTGAACAATAGCAATGTATGTCTGATGCCTGCAGCCACAGGAAATGTCTTGTGATTCTAGTAGAGTTTATATATAACGTATATGAAATGACCAGTGAGACGATTGTGGAATTTCTAAATCATCAGAGTATTTGGTTGCTTTGGAACAGATTTCTGTATCTCGTCACTGTTGGCATTTTGGGCTGATTAAGAGTACTGTCCTGAACCTTACAGATTGTTTGGCAGCATCCCTGGCTTCTACCGATTAAATCCAGTAGTGTATATCCCGTTCCCCTGTTGTGAAAACCAAAAATATTTTCAGACATTGCAGGATGTCCCTCAGGGTATAGAATTCCCCTTGTAGAGAACCACTAGGCAAGTCTATCACCAGCTATATCAAAATCACCTTGTGGGGGGCACTTCTTAGTCATACACTTTCCTGTTCTCCCCAGACTCCCTGATCAGATTATGTGGGTGAGGTCCTGGACTGGCAGTCTACGTAGAGGTTGAATAGTCAGGTTTAAGAATTTGTTATGTAAAATGACACAAAGGAACTTACTTACAATACAGAAAGAAAACAGAAAGAGACTCTGAGGCTTAGAAAATGAATTTATGGGTTGCTGGGGTGGGGCGTGGGGGATGGGATGGTTAGGGAATTTGGGATGGTCATGTACACATTGGTGTGTTTGAAATGGATAACCAACAAGGACCTGTTGTATTGCACACAGAGCTCTCTCTGCTCAATGTTAATGTGGCAACATGGACAGGAGGGGAGTTTGCGGGAGAATGAGCACAAGTGTATGTGTGGCCGAGTCCCTTCACTGTTCACCTGAAACCATCACAGCATGGTTAATTGATTATACCCCAATTTTGTGGTGTATAAATGTAAATTTTATATTATACAATACAAGAAGTTCAAGAAAAAGAATGTTGTGTAAATAGAAGTGGCTATTGGTTGGCTTAAATTTAGATGTATGTTGACTGCACATAAAGAGATTACAAATTAAAGAGGATTTTAGAGGGAAAGTATAACATTTCACAGTTACGACTTGATTGGTAGCTATGATTTCCCCCTTTATTACTATTTTCAAAATTTGAGAATAATCTGATCATACTAAAGTTCATAATTGTTTTACTCTAGGTTTTGTGAGAATACTTCAAGTTGGAGTTGGAAGGAAGATTTACCACGGCTCATGAATCAGGTGAGTTGGTAGATTAGTTACAAAGGATCATTGAACTCAAAGTTTATTGTTAGAAAACCTGCCACTTACAGCAAGATTTTGATTTGGTAAATGTGGATTCTGTATCTTTCCCCACTGTTTTTTCCTCCTCTGTTGTTCTAGAGCTGAGAGGCAGAAACGGGGAAGATAGGAGACTTCTTGTTTTTAGTCACTGATTTCTGATTCAACATTTTCATCATTATAGGGTAAATTATTTTTCGGGCAATTTAGTAATATTTTTGTTACATGACTATTTTCACTCCATTAGCATTTCAGAACATCTCTGTTTCTTAAAATTTGATGGGAGATTGTACCCTAACCTGCGTCTAAATAAAATCATGTTAACCCTTATGCATTAGTTTATAATTTGGAACACCAAGCTCCTGAAAAATTAAGAGATGGCTGGATGATCTGTTGGATTGACATTTGCCATTGATTCAGAGTGATTGCATTTGTTTACTGATGTGTAGATACCCAGTTCTGTTCTGGGCTTATCCCAATGTTTAGTGAATATTTTTCAAACGCTTTAATCAGTTGTCAAGGGACATTCTCATTGAACAAAATAACAGTTTAATTTGATAGAAAGAGACTTTTCTATAAGCTGAAATGCTGTAATATGCTAAGCTCCTAAATTCAGATAAAACAAGTGATTTGGCATTAGGTAGGTTGCTTTGGTTTTGTTATGTTGTACTTAACCCTCCTCTTAGCCAGAGGCTGAAACAATGAGTTTGGAGTTTTTTTATCAGCTGCTTTGTCATACCAGATTGCCTAAGGAGCCAGCTCTTCTGGAGTACTGCATTCTATGAAGGACGGTCAAGGTTATCTGAGCATCGCACCTCTGCAAACCTTTGTGCAGAGCTGAGGGTTTCTTTTCAGATGCCCGCTGGGTAATTGGAGCACTGATTTCAAAGTGGCTTGCTATTTCTGACCTTCCTCGAATTTCAGTAAGAGAAAGGGGAAAATGATTATCTCTGAAAATGTTCAAGTACATTAGGACACTTTCCTGTTAGCATTGATTTGACCATTCCCAGAATCATTCTTTAAGAGGTGGGAATCCAAGAAAGATTATTAAATCTCTGTGATTTTTAACTGTTTGAAGAACTCGAGTTGTTGTTTTTTTTTTTTAATCAGTAACACAACTGAAAAACTACTTTTGAGAATGTAGCTCTTTCGTACCATCAAAAACTGCTGAATGGTGAAGCAAACAGCCTGCAGGGTTGCTCCACGTAGGGAGCTGTAGCTCATGTACTTTGCCAAGGACAGAAAAAATCAGTGCATGTTGTTGAGTGCCCTCTGGTTCTCGCCTCAATCTTGGAAGTTCTTTTTCAAGACTTACTTTTTTTTTCCCTCCTCAGTACCTGTGTACTTTGAAATGTGCACCTTCAGTGCACTCCCTGTACGTCTTAAAGTATTTTAAACATTCTTAAATAAGGATCAATTCCTGGTTGGTACACTTGAATATGACAGTTAGTAAAAGTGTTAAGTTTGAGAGTTACTATAAGGCCAAGCTTGTGTAGCTTTTATGGTGGAGCAGCCACACCCTGCCTTTTGATTTCAGTTGAATTTTTAATGGTGGTATTATCTGATGATGCAAGTATAGGACATCTGTTAGGTGAGGTGGGAGAGTCTTCGCTTATGCATACATACACGCTGGAGCTAGTCAGACAGCAGAGGGGAAGGAGCCATGATGGAACGGTTCTCCAGACCTACTGGTGGCCTGACGGTGGCTTTCAAAATTCATACCCCTTTCTTAACATCTATTTAAGAAATATCCAAACCATTCCCTTACTGCAAGGTAAAAATCCAAAAAGGCAAAAAATACCCAAGAAAACCCAAACTCACAATACCTTGTATTTTATATGTGGTCCTGTGTGTATCTTGGAGAAGGAAAATGGCAACCCACTGCAGTATTCTTGCCTGGAGAGAATCCCATGGACAGAGGAGCCTGGCAGGCCGCAGTCTATGAGGTCACAAGAGTCGGACACGACTTGGCGACTAAACTACAACCATGTATATCTTATTAAGTGCATCATTTTTATACTTTTTATTTATGTTTTGAGTAGTGTTGTTCTGGAATAGAACTGAGAAAGCATACTTTTTTTATTTCCTTAAATTAAAAAAAAAATGCTGTGTTTTTTCTAAATACCCAATGAGAAACAGTAATGTTAATCGAAAGTGATCTCTGACTAAATTATGTGCTTTACACTAAAAACATTTGAAACATTCGAATAATTTTCTCCAGTATATTTTTCTTTGGATTTTTCCATTCTTGTATGGACAGTTATTTACTCATAGCTGAGTGAGATATTACTTACATTTTTTCCCTTTGTTGCAGTGTGGTTATTGGAGGCTAGGCTTCTGCTTTTCATAAGAGAATAACTAAGGAAGTTTTTTAAAAATTAATGTATTTATTTTTAACTGTGCTGGGTCTTCACTGTTGCATGGGCTTTCCTCTCGCAGTGAGCAGGGCTGCTCTCTAGTTGCGCTGTGTGGACTTCTCGTTGCAGTGGCTGCTTTTGTTGTGGAGCAGAGGCTCTGGGGTGCCTGGGCTTCGGTAGTTGCAGCACGTGGGGCTCCGTGGTTACAGGCTCAGTAGATGTGGCACACAGGCCCAGCTGCTCCGTGGCATGTGGGATCCTCCCATATCTGAGATCAGACCTGTGTCTCCTGCGTTGGCAGGCGGGTTCTTTACCACTGAGCCACCAGGGAAGCCCCTGAGAAAATTTTATAAAGCTCTCCATTTCCTTTTTTTTTTTTTTTCCTTCAAAATAAAAAAGAACAACACTGGTCACATTTACTTAGACTAATAGCTTGTGGATACAAAGCACAAAAGTAAAGACATCCATTTTGTTGTTTTATGGGAAGTCGCAACCATTTAGTAAGTGTAAAAAGGAAAGAAAAAAAGTGTATTCTCCTAGACTTTCCTTGGTGTTCTGTGGAGTGGTAGCAAAAAACCTAATAATCAAAATGCCTTAACAGGGGTCATCAGGATGATAGACTGTCGATAGCAAATTCACACATGAGTTAAGAAATGGAAGCTAGGAAAACATTTTCTCCTTGGCTGTCTGTCTTGTAGATTCTCGTCTCATCCACTGATGCACCCTGTTTTCTCATTATTTCAACAAATTATGTCTACCTTAAAACATTAGAGAACTGCTCTTCATATCCAGTACAGCTTCCTCTTTAAACATAGCCCAGTGACAGACAGTAGATTAACTAATAACAGGAGTTTGAATATCTTATTGCAAAGAAGAGCTCAAATATTTACCTGAGTAGATTTGTTAGATTCTGAGGCTCATCCTGAATTGGAGTTTCACAGTGGGATTGAGGGTACAAAAGGGAATCAATATTTTCAAATAAATACCAGCTTAAATTTTATATTTAAAATCTTTTTCTGAATTTTTACTTTATAATGGAGTATGTGCATGCATGCTTATCACTTCAGTCATGTCCAGATCTTTGTGACCTCAAGGACTGTAGCCCACCAGGCTCATCTGTCCATGGGATTCTCCAGGCAAGGATACTGGAATGGGTTTCCACGCCCTCAATCCCAAACTCCTAATTGATCTAATTGATCCCCATACCTCTCCCTTTTAGTAACCATAGGTTTGTTTTTTAAGTCTGTGAGTCTGCTTCTGTTTTGTAAACAAGTCATTTGTATCATTTTTTTAGATTTTTTTCAGAGAAGTACTAGCTGGAATTTTATTAACTAAAAGTGAAAGTTGCTCAGTCATGTCCGACTCTTTGTGACCCCATGGACTTGACTATACAGCCTTTGGAATTCTCCAGGCCAGAATTCTGGAATGGGTAGCCTTTCCCTTCACCAGGGGATCTTCCCAACCCAGGGATCAAACCCAGGTCTTCCACATTGCAGGTGGATTCTTTACCAGCTGAGCCACCAGGGAAGCCCATTAACTAAAAGCTAACAATAATGTAATATGAGGGTAATAAAAATTTAGAGTAGCGTAAGAGTGAGTGCTGCTGCTGCTGCTAAGTCACTTCAGTCGTGTCTGACTCTGTGTGACCCCATACACGGTAGCCCACCAGGCTCCCCCGTCCCTGGGATTCTCCAGGCAAGAACACTGGAGTGGGTTCCCATTTCCTTCTCCAATGCAGGAAAGTGAAAAGTGAAAGTGAAGTCGCTGAGTTGTGTCTGACTCTTAGCGACCCCACGGACTGCAGCCCACCAGGCTCCTCTGTCCATGGGATTTTACAGGCAAGAGTACTGGAGTGGGGTGCCATTGTCTTCTCCGCCTTTTATCTTTGGCCATGACTAATTTGACTTGAATTTTGTATGCCCAGGGATCACTTCAACATTATTTGATTATGCTAATTTGTTATTTAAAGGCTTCTTCTTTGTTCTTAAAAAAGAAAACATTTTAACAGCCTGTAGAACTGTTGAGTGACCCCTTCACGTTTGCTAATCCTAGCATCACCTTTTTCTTTTCAGTCTGAAAAAGTTTTCGCTGAATTCTTAACCTTTATCTTTAGAACCTGAGTATACAGTTTCCACATCTAATAGAACATTGCCTCTTCTGAATTCATTCTCGGGATGAACAGAACACATGAGAACAGGAATTAAGTTATCATTGGCGCTGTGTCTTATTTCTTAGTACCTGCTCATATTCTGGAGGCCCTGAATTTGTGTGGATTCGATTATTTACAATGATACCCTGTTACCCACTTTGTTGACTGTCTAATAAATTAAAATTTGCTCATAAAGTAGATTTGAGCTTCTTACATAAGGAATCAGAGAACAGAGAAGCAAGAACACGAACTGTGTGTGAGCGTGAGTGGAGGTCAGGGTAGAAGTATGCAGAGCTCTGCTCTGTTCCTGCCTCCCCTCCCAGCCTTGAAAACTAGGGGTGAAAGCATTCTCGAACACCTGGCTTCTGGGAGTGGACCACAGGATGGAATGGGAGGTGAAGCTTGGGGAGAGCTTGCACCTGCCATTTCTTCATGATACCCTGATGCTTCTCAAAGGGCTTTGGAAACTCTTAGGTGGTGGAGTCTTAATTTAAAACCTGGGCTTTGTTTTAATGTTTGTCAGGGAAGCCTGGTGTGCTGCAGTCCATGGGGTTGCAAAGAGTCGGACACGACTGAGTGACTGAACTGAAGGATCTTTTAGATATAAAAGGAAATTGTAAATGTCTTACCAGTGTTTGACTGGCTTTTGTCAAAATCCCATAACAGCCAAATTCAGATCATATCGCAGGTGAAGTCTTCTGTGTAGCGATATCCAGTAATGCTGTGCTTTGGGCATTTTGGTACTCCCTCTCCTGGGAGGAGGGCTTTATTATGTCTTTTTGAAAATGGCTTTTAAGCATTGAAGGCTTGAAGAACCCATGTTCTGTGCAGTTCACATCTGCATAGAACATGCTAGAGTTTCTAGTGAGTCTGTGAGAGGTTTGGGTGTACAGTCCTTCCAAATAACATTAGCCTTTTCAGAGCAGGGGATGTTTCTCAAACTGTTGTTTGTCTCTGCACATGGCTAGCTCTGTGTTCTTCCCGTAATGGTTTCCTTAATGAAAATGGACTGATCAGTGCTCTGGAGGAGTCTTCAGTAGGTAAATAATGAATGGTTGCTCAAAAACTAATAGACTTTGATTTTTTTTTTCATGGAGTCATAAAAAAAAAAAAAAATCTAACTAAATTCAGTGACTGACTGCTTTCTGCTACCGACTGATGTTTTTCTCCCCAGTCAATTGGAAAATAAATGGTTTGAGAAATGGACCAGGTAACATTTGATGGGTATAGGGACCTCTGGGCGTGTTCTGACCTTAAAGCATTCATGGTTACAAGCAGTAGGATATTTATTCTACTGCTATTGCCACTTGTCTTCTCTCTGAATTTATTAGTGGAAAAGTTAATTAAGTGTATACCTATTTAATGCCTCATATATAGAGAGAGCTTTTTGCTTAATGCTGATCAGGAAGAAAATATAAAAAAAAAAAAAAAAAAGAAATGCTTCTTGTTTTTCTGGAGGGGGAGATAAGATACAATTAAAAATTATCATACTAAATAATCAAATGTAATTAGGCCTTTAGTGGAAGTATACATAAAATGCATTTAGGTGTCAGCAGAGGGAGAATTAAAATCCACAGAGGTGGCATCATCAGAACTGGGCATTGAGAGACCTATCCATCTTTCCATCCATCCATCCATCCATCCATCCATCTACCATCCGTCAATACATCTCCCAAAAGAGTAACATTTGTTTCTTCAAATAATCAAAGTAATTTGTATTTACTGTGTAAAATCTGGATGTTGGTAAAAGGCCCAGATGTCAAAGTAAAAATCGCTCAATTCCCACCAGCTCACCCAGCTGCTTCCACCAGAGACAGCTATGCTGCTGCTGCTGCTGCTGCTGCTAAGTCGCTTCAGTCGTGCCCGACTGTGTGACCCCATAGACGGCAGCCCACCAGGCTCCACCGTCCCTGGGATTCTCCAGGCAAGAACACTGGAGTGGGTTGCCATTTCCTTCTCCAGTGCATGAAAGTGAAAAGTGAAAGTGAAGTCGCTCAGTCGTGTCCAACTCTTAGCGACCCCATGGACTGCAGCCCACCAGGCTCCTCCATCCATGGGATTTTCCAGGCAAGAGTACTGGAGTGGGGTGCCATTGCCTTCTCCTAGAGACAGCTATACCTGCAAGCATTTTCACTTTTTATTTGTGAGCTTTTTCAAACATTCACAAAAATAGGATAGCACAGCAAGCCCCCATGTACCCATCAATCTAGCTTCAACAAGTACAGGCATCTTACCTTTCTCGTTCATTTATCTTCTTCCTGTTTTTATGGTTTAAAAACTTTTTGTTTGTGTGTGTGTGTTAAAGCACAGACCGAATATTATACCATTCAACCTATAAATATATCACTAAGTATTTTTTTTAACAGAAAATGACTTGAAAGTGAGTCACAATATCATTTCCCTTAATGAAATGAATGATTATGATTTAATATTATTTGCGTCTAGTTTGTCCGGGAGTCCATGTTCACCTTCCTCCTTTGTCTCAAAATTGTCATTTTACAGTTTGTTGGAATCAGGATCCAAGCCTGATGAGCACATTGCATCTGTCACTTTAAAGAGTTTCTTAATCTGTAACATTTTCCCTTTTCTCCTTCTTGTTCATGTGATTTATTGTAGAAGAAACTGGGTCATTTGCTTTTTAGGATTGCTAGCATTTTAAGAATTTTCTTTCATTTTTGTCCTACGTGACTGTATGTTTTAAAAGCAAAGTTGGGATCATGTTTTGCATGCTGTTTTTAACAATAATATAAGGAGGACATTTTGTTATTTTTTATTCTGTGATTATTTTTTCTTTTCTGTTAAATCTTATGACATTAAAATAACTAAAAATGAGAAAGATGCATTTGATTGTATTTAAGGTAAATCTTAAATATGTAGTTTGATTATATGTAGTTTTACAACAAATTGGTTATTTCTCTTTTTCCCCCCCCCCCCCACCCCCCACCCCCTTTCTCCCTGCCTACATCTTTCCTCACCTTAGCAGCAGTTACAGGTATATATAATGTTGGTGAGGTGGTTCCCTAAATTTAGAGCCATTTTATTTTCCCTGAGGAATAGAAATGCATCATTGCAAAATGAGATGGTTCACTGACAGGGTCACAAATAAAGGAAGTAAATGGTGCCCATGCAAGGCCCCGATTTTCTGGAGAGTCCCTACCAGAGGGGGACCCTCTTTGTTATTGTCAGTGTAAGCTAATCTTTATTAAAAGTTAGGTTTGCATTCTCACATTAATGTTCACTGGTGGGAAAGGATTCTTAGTGGTTAAAAGGGAGCATGACTGTTTTCATTTAGTGATGTTAATATAATTTTGTCATTTCTATATTAGGTCCTTTTTTGGTTACTGTCAAAAGGTTTTAGGCTGGAAAAAGAATATGTTTACAGGCTCCACCAGTAATAATGTGTTACACCAGCTGAAGCTTCATGTGGCCATTAAGTTGACAGAGTCTTCTGTTCTTCATCAGATAAAACCCCAGCTTCATTTATGATGTTTTGGTTGCTCCTGGTCGTTTGTCTTCTTTTATACTTGATTAGATTTTCATTTAGCGGTGTTTGCAGAGATATCTGCAGCACAGAGATATTGTGCCTTATTCTGTAATCCTGCTGTTTGATAACCCAGTAACATCCTTGCAAGGTGTTTTTTAAAATTAACTTTTTAATAAAAGTAATAAATGAGTTTATAAGATTTATTCCCTGTCTCCTCTTGCTGGTTCCCCAGAGGCAAACACTTTGTTGATTTGGTATTTATAATATAAATGTGTTTTGTGTTTGAAAACTTCACGTTAACATGTTTCAGGGATCTGTCTGTGCTGGTTGAAATAAATCTAGTTCATCGTTTTAAACTGCTGCTTAGGTTATGTGGACTAGTCATGGGAAAATACCATAGTTTTTCTGCCATTTTCCTATTGCTGATCTTCTATATTATTTCCAGTAGTTTCTGAATACAAATAAGGTTGCAAAGAATATCCTTGTCCTTGGCACTGTGTACGTGGGCATATGTTTCTCTAGGCAGTTGTCAGGTCATGGGGTATTGTAATAGATACTCCCAAATTGTTTTACTACCAGAGTGGCTTCCATCAGAAGAGAGGGTTTAATCTAAATACGTGTTCTTTAATTTCACATATTTATCTAGAGAAATGGGATGGGGCAGGCACTAAATTTGAAGAGCTGACTTCCTTACAAATTAGTAGACCTCATTAACTTCTAAATTTGGTTATGAAGTTTTAAGGCTAGTTTTATTTATTGGACTCTCTTGCTGCCAGATGTGAATTTATGCGTACGGAATTCTGCAGTTAAATAATGACAGGTAAATTGTCATAAAGGCTGTTGAGCTTTTGTATAGAAATACCAGCTCGTTTTAGAATCTGCATTGAGGGCTATCTTCAGTGCTTCTGAGGATGGATGGCTCCTTCAGTTTGCTGCTCACCCCTGTTCTAACTGCTAAGGAATGTGTTGAATGTTCGGGGTAATACCTACCTTGTTATGGACTCTGCAGGAATGCATAATTAAACGAGAGCCACTGCCTCCACAGGAAGACATACCATTCTTTGCCCTGTGGTTTCCCTTGAAGGACTTCTTAGAGGACACTCTTCAAAGTAAAGAACATTCTATGCCCTTTCCTTTCTTTTGTCTGGCATGACAGGGAAGATAGATATGGTTCCTTTATTCCTTTGCTCTCTTAAGAATATAGTCATTATTTTATTAGGTAGTTATGTTCAGGAACTCGGATTTTTTAAGTCAGTTTTAATATTGTTGTTTAGTCGCTAAGTCATGTCTGACTCTTTGCGACCCCATGGGCCATATATATAGCCTGCCAGGCTCCTCTGCCCATGGGATTTCCCAGGCAAGGATACTGGAGCAGGTTTTCATTTCCTTCCTGCCCCAGGGGATCTTCCCGATTCAGGGATTGAACTCATGGCTTCTGCACTGGCAGGCAGATTCTTTACCACTGAGCCACCTGGGAAGCCCGTCTTAGTATCATGCCCCCTCTTTCTCCACAGTAGTTATCATGCATATTCTTTTTAATGTCTAAAAAGGCCTATAACCAGAGGTGCCATCGGGATGCTGAGCCTCTCTCTTTTCATCTATTAAATGGGCTCCTAAGACACGCACCTCGAAGGGTTATAGGGTGTTCGGTGCCAGCGCAGTGCCTCCAAGGAAGTGAGCTGTCCATATCATGTGGTCTGCCCTTCCCCTGAAACATATGAGGAAACCAAGCCTCGGAGTGTGAAGTGACATACATTCTCCCCTTCAGTTTGACTTAATGACTAAGATAATCTCTGCCGCACAGCACGTCACACTGTCTCTGCTTCTTAAGAAAGTACAGTGGTAGCTCCTACGCACATTTTTCTTCTTGCCTGGCATTTCCTTTTCTTCTCTCCACCTGTCAAGCATCTTTCCTTCTGAGGGAGGCTGTTCCGGCTCACCTGACAGATGGATATTATCTCATGTCCTCATCCCCTGAGATGTGTCTTTCACTGTGGACATTTGAACTCATTTGAAGGTTTCTTGGAAAACTCTTCTCTCTCTCCATATTATTTAGAAAGCACCTGTACCGTAAATGCTGGTTATTTAGGGGGAAATAACTGCTTTAGAAGACAGCTATATTTGTTAGCAGCACAATGTTATTTCTGTGTTTTGAAAGGGAAAATTTCAATGGAAAGAGAGAAGCTCTCAATGTGCATTAAACCATTCTTTTATCACGTTGCTGCTGCTCACAGACCTCTGTTCTGCCTTTTACACTATCATCTTTTAGCCCAGTCAGTTTGAACTAAGGATTATGTTAAATAAGAAAGAACAAAACTCTCCTCTGATCAATCATGTATCATTGCCTGTGGATAAGTTTGCCTGTGACTTTCCCCCAGTGTTCCCATCTTTTTTCTGTGCTGTAAAAAGTGGTCAACAAAATAAAAGGAAAAGATCAAGTAGAACATGCACCTGTAAGGATAGCTTGCAGATGCTCTATGTGGACTAACCAGTACATGAAAGTGCGTGTGAAAGCCAAGTTAGAAACGTTTTTAGTCTTGAATATGAATGAAGGCACAGTTCAGTGAATGTTGCTCATTGTACAGCATATATATTTTAATTTCATTTCAACAAGTTGAGTAAATCCTTTTCTCCTTGACTTGAGAACTGCTCATGTATGACACTGGCTCATATGTAGGCCACTCTGGAAACAGGGAGAAAGTAATGTGGGTAAGCTTCTTCTCCCAGTGCACAGACCAAATGGGTCTGTTGATGTGTGAGTTTGTGTAAAAAGACTGCAGTGCCTTAGTTTATATTTGGGGTGTGAAGGAAAAGAGGTCTGATAGAATTTGAGATCCAGCAGGAGTCTTAACTGTCATCTGTGCATTTTGTACCTTAAAAAACAGGTGTTCACAGAGGTCAGTGTCTGCCTCGTGTTTTATTGCTTTTTGGTGTGGTGTGTAGACTTAGGGCTCTGAGTTGGTGGGAATGGAACAGCACTACTGATGCTTTGGGGACAAATTCATTAGCATTTCCTCACCCATTCGAGGATCTCAGAATATTTCCTAAGTCATTTGTCTTTTGTGTTTTGAATGTTTGGAAAATTAGATGTTGATGGGGTTGGAGGCTAGGATGTTTTTCTTTGGACACTCTGTTTTAAAAATATTTTATTGAAGTGTAGTTGATTTACATTGTTATTTTAATTTCTTCTGTACAGAAAAGTGATTCAGGTTTTTGTGTGTGTGTGTTCATATATATATATATATATTCTTTTCCATTATGGTTGTGATAGAATATTGACTGTAGTTCCCTGTGCTGCACAGTAGGACCTTGTTGTTGATCCATCCATTACGTGTGGTAGTTTACTTCTGCCGACCCCAAGCTTCCATTCCTCTCCCTCCCTCTTGGCAACCACAGGTTTGTTCTCTATATATGAATCTGTTTCTGTGTGTAGATATGTTGGTTTGTCTTGTATTTTTGATTCCACATATAAGTGATACCATATGGTATTTTTCTTCCTCTTTCTGACTTCATTTAGTATGATAAACTCTAGGTCCATTTGTGTTGCTGCAAATGGCATTATTTCATTGTTTTTGATGACTGAGTAATATTCCAGTGTGTGTGTGTGTATGCGCGTGCGCATGCATGTATGTATGTACATTTTTCTCTGGATGTATGCCCAGCAATGGGATTACTTGATCTTATAGCAACCCTATTTTTAGTTTTTTGAGGAACCTCCATACAGTTTTCCATAGGGCCCGCACCAATTTACATTCCCACCAACAGTGTAAATAAGTGATATTTTTCTCTGAAAAGCATTTCATGGCCATTGTGGAAAACATTTTTGAAAATCCAAGGGTGTTTCACCTTTTCAAGTCTTGACATTAATTATGCCTAACTTTTACCGTAAGGGCTTCATTTTATCTTTATAGTCCCTGCAGCTCCAGCATAGAGCAAAATGTTTAGGAAGTGAGGTTGGAGGGTCATTTCTCTAACATGCCTCCATGTTCCTACCCAAATCGCCAGTGAGAAGCACTTCACCCATCTCTGCTCCTTGCTTCCCTTTTCCATATCATTATGAACTAAGGATCAGAGGAAACTCCTAGAACTGTTTGGACATTTGAAATACAAAATTCCATACTAATGAAAAATTGAGCATAATCATATCAGTCTCATTGGTTGAACTCTTACCACGTGGCAGATACTCTCCAGATTCCTTGAGGACAGAGCTGAGCTGTCTCGGCCTCCACCTTTAAAGACCTAAAACCTAGCAGGTGAGGCAGGTATGTATTTAGGTACAGTAATGGAAGTATTAGAAGTGTTGAAACAATACATGTACCCTTGGTGTTTCTCATTAGCAGTAGCTAGAAGGATATGAATGCCATGAATGATGAAAGTACAATCACATAGTAATTAGGTTTTTTAAAATTAAATCTTACGTTTCAAATAATTATTACATGCCCATAGAGTAAAATCCAAGAGGTTACACAGTGAAGCTAAAGTGTGTAGATTTTATTTGGATTTCATCAGTTTTTCTGCTGATGTCCTTTTTCTCTTCCAGGATCCAATCCAGAAATGTCATATTGCATTTAGTATGTATGCTTTTTAAAGTTTGAAGTGAAGTGAAGTGATGTCCAACTCTTTGTGACCTCGGACTGTAGCCTCCCAGGCTCCTCTGTCCCTGGGGTTTTCCCAGGCAAGAGTTCTGGAATGGTTTGCCATTTCCTTCTCCAGGGGATCTTCCCATCCCAGGAATCGAACCCAGGTCTCCTGCATTGTAGGTGGATGCTTTAGTGTCTGAGCCACCAGGGAAGATACTGTACTGTGCTTTCATTCTGTTTCATTCCAGTTTATGATTGGAGTTTATTATCCATCTCTTATTAATGGACTTTAAGTTTCTATGACCTTTTAACATTGTTAACAGTGCTGCTGTAGCTGTCCTTGAACTTTTAAATATATAGGTTTATGTAGTTTATGGAGTTTCTGGGTTAAAGAATATTGTTGTTCAGTTGCTAAACCATGTACAACTCTTTGTGACTCCATGAACTGCAGCATTCCAGGTTTCCCTCTGTTACTGTCTCCTGAAGTTTGCTCAGACTCATATCCATTGAGTTGGTGATGCCATCCAACCATCACATCCTGTGTCGTCCCCTTCTCCTCTCACCCTCAATCTTTCCCAGCATCAGGGTCTTTTCCAGTGAGTCAGCTCTTCTCATCAGGTGCTGGAGCTTCAGCTTCAGCATCAGTTCTTCTAGTGAATATTCAGGGTTGATTTCTTTTAGGATTGCCTGGTTTAATCTCCTTGCTGTCCAAGGGACTCTCAAGTCTCCAACACCACAGTTAAAAAGCATCAATTCTTCGGCACTCAGCTTTCTTTACGGTCCAACTCTCGCATCCATCCATGACCACTGGAGAAACCATAGCTTTGACTAGACGGACCTTTGTTGGCACAGTAATGTCTCTGCTTTTTAATATGCTGTCTAGGTTGGTCATAACTTTTCTTCCAAGGAGCACACGTCTTTTAATTTCATGGCTGCAGTCACCATCTGCAGTGATTTGCTGCTGCTGCTGCTAAGTCGCTTTCAGTCGTGTCCGACTCTGTGCGACACGATAGACGGCAGCCCATCAGGCTCCACAGTCCCTGGGATTCTCCAGGCAAGAACACTGGAGTGGGTTGGGAGCCCCCAAAAATAAAGTCACTGCAGATGGTGACTGCAGCCAGGAAATTAAAAGATGCTTACTCCTTGGAAGGAAAGTTATAACTAACCTAGATAGCATATTCAAAAGCAGAGACATTACTTTGTTAACAAAAGTCCGTCTAGTCAAGGCTATGGTTTTTCAGGTGATCATGTATGGATGCGAGAGTTGGACCTTGAAGAAAACTGAGCGCTGAAGAATTGATGCTTTTGAACTGTGGTGTTGGAGAAGACTCTTGAGAGTCCCTTGGACTGCAAGCAGATCCAACCAGTCTGTCCTAAAGGAGATCAGCCCTGGGTGTTCTTTGGAAGGAATGATGCTAAAGCTGAAACTCTAGTACTTTGGCCCCCTCATGGGAAGAGTTGACTCATTGGAAAAGACTGATGCTGGGAGGGATTGGGGGCAGGAGGAGAAGGGGATGACAGAGGATGAGATGGCTGGATGGCATCACCGACTTGATGGACGTGAGTTTGGGTGAACTCTGGGAGTTGGTGATGGACAGGGAGGCCTGGTGTGCTGCAATTCATGAGGTCGCAAAGAATCGGATACGACTGAGTGACTGAACTAAACTGAACTGAAAAAATAAAGTCAGCTACTGTTTCCAGTGTTTCCTCATCTATTTGCCATGAAGTCATGGGACCAGATGCCATGATCTTAGTTTTCTGAATGTTGTGTTTTAAGCCAACTTTTTCACTCTTCTCTTTCACTTTCATCAAGAGGCTCTTTAGTTCTTCAGTTTCTGCCATAAGGGTGGTGTCATCTGTGTATCTGAGGTTATTGATATTTCTCCTTGCTATTTTGATTCCAGCTTGTTCTTCATCCTGCCCAGTGTTTCTTATGATGTACTCTGTATATAAGTTAAATAAGCAGGGTGACAATATACGGCCTTGATGTACTCCTTTCCCAATTTGGAACCAGTCTGTTGTTCCATGTCCAGTTCTAACTGTTCCTTCCTGACCTGCGTACAGATTTCTCAGGAGGCAGGTCAGGTGGTCTGGTATTCCCATCTCATTAAGAGCATTTCACAGTTTGTTGTGATCCACACAGTCAAAGGCTTTAATGTAGTAAATGAAGCAGAGTAGATGTTTTTTGGAGATTGAAGAATATGAATCCTTATACTGGTGTAGCCACTGTGGAAGACAGTATGGAGTTTCCTCAAAAAACTGAAAATACAACTACTCCATGATCCAGCAGTCCCACTTACTGGTATCTATCGGAAGAACGCAGAAACACTAATTTGAAAAGATATATATGCACCCCTGTGTTCATCGCATTGTTATTTGCAGGAGGCAAGATATGGAAACAACCTAAGTGTTCATCAGTAGATGAATGGATAAAGAAGATGTGGTACAGATATACAGTGGAGTGTCACTCAACCATGGAAAGATGAAACTTTGCCATTTGCCATAACTTGGATGGGTCTTAAGGGCATTATGCTAAGTGGAATAATTCAAAGACAGATACCTCATGCTTTCACTTATATGTGAAATTTAAAACACAAAACAAAAAAAACAAAATCCAGACTCATAGAGAACATATTGGTAGTTGTCAGAGGGGAGGGTATTTGGGTTGGGCAAATTGGGTAAAGGAGGTCAAGAGGTACAAGCTTCTGTGTATAAAATAAGTCATGGAAATGTAATGTACAGCATAGAATATGGTCAATAATACTGTATTAACTTAGTATGGTGACAGATGGTAACTAAACCTTTTGTGGGGATTATCTCATAATAAATACAAATGTCGAATGACTCTGTTGTACACGTGTGACGAATATAATATTGTATGTCAACTATAATTCAGTTGAAAAAAATAGCAAATGCCATTCAGCTAAAAAGGGACCCTGCCACAAGAATAGAAAGAAAAAAAAAAAGCATTACCATCTGTCACACATTTATGTCTTTTTGGTATAAAATTATTTCCCCCACTAAAAGCCACCTCAAGACTAAGAATGTGTATCTTCACATCTTTGATAAGTATTCCTAAACTATCCTCATAGACATATCAATTTACATTCCCATCAGCAATGTATGCCTGCCTTCCTCTTTCCTCTTTCTGGGAGTGTGTGAATAAACCTTCTGATCCTTGACAGTTTCATAGCTGAACAAGGGCATCTCATTGTGGTTTTCCTGTGAGTTTTTCTCATTATACATGAGGTTACACATACTGTTGGGTATTTAAGAGTGGTTTTCCTTTCTGTGAATTGACTGTTGTGATCTTTTGCCCATTTATCTAATGAGATAAATTCTTTATGTAAAAAAAGAAATTAGCTCTTTGTGATAGGACCTGCTAATTTTTTTCCCCTGGGTTTATATTTTGTCATTTATTGTAGCTTTTGCCATGTGGCAAACTTACTGCTTTTGGATAATCAAAATTTATTCATCTTTTATTTTATGGGTTTTGGATTTCATGTCCTACTTAGAAGGGTTTTACACTCTCAAAGAGGATAAACAATATCTCTTGGTTTCTTTAAAAACATTGTCATTTTCTGAATGTTTACATTTTTTGATCAGTTTGGGGAGAGTTGTTGTGAGTTGATATCCCATTCTCTTGTCTGTACCACTTATTCAGCAATTTATCCTTTTTGCCTTGATTTTGAATGTCACATTTTATCCTATATCAAACTCTCTGAAGTATTTTTAGAATTTTTATTTTATCCTTGGTTTTATGGTCTATTCATGAACCAACTTCACACTTTCGTTACATATTTATAACATATTGTACTATCTGGCAAGGATTAAAGCTGGTTTCCTTTATTACTCTCTTTTTCTTAATTACTCTCATTATTCTTGCTCATTTATTTTCCCATATGAACCTTAGATTCCGAACTTTCATTTGTGATAAATTTACACGTTCATTTAGATTTTTCTAAAGCATTGATCCTCTAGGAATTTTTTGGTATAGCGCAAGTATTTCTTGTCTTCTTCATTTTTTCAGTTGAAGTAAAATTGACATGACGTATTACTTTCAAGTGTACAACATAATGGTTTGACATTTACATACATTGCAAAATTATCACCACAATATGTGTAGTTAATGCCTGCTACCACACGTTGTTACATTTTTTTTTTTTCTCTTGTGATGAGGACTTTGAGGATCTGCACTCTTAGCAACTTTCAGGTTTGCAATATAGTGTTATTAACTGTAGTTGCCATGTTGTATGTTACATCCCCTTTACTTACTTATTTTATAAATAGATGTTTGTCCCTTTTCACTGTCTTCACCCGTATCACTCTCCCCTTACCCCCTACCTCTGGCCACCACCAGTCTGTTCTCTGCTTATGAGCTTGGCATGTTTGTTTCTGTCTTACATTCCACATATAAGTGAGATCATGTGTTATTTGTCTTTCTCTGACTGACTTCACTTAGCAGGATGCTCTCAAGTTCAATCTGTTTTGCTGCCAATGACAGTATTTTGTTTTTATGGCAGATTAATATTACACACACACACACACACCCCCTCATCATCTTTATCCATTCGTGTATCGATGGGCAGTTTGGTTGCTTCCGTATCTTGGCTGTTGTAAATAATGCTGCAGTGAACATATCTTTTCGAATTAGTGCTTTTGCTTTCTTCAAGTAAATACCTGGATGTGGAATTGCTGGATCACATGGTAGTTCTATTTTCATTCTTTTTGAGGAATCTCCATACAATTTTTCCATAGTGACTACACCAATTTACAGTCCCACTGGCAGTGCACAGGGTTCCCTTTTCTCCACATTCTTGTCAGCACTTATGTGTTGTCTTTTTGTTAATAGCCATTCTGACAGGTGTGAGATGATACCTCATCGTGGTTTTGATTTTCATTGCTGTGATGATTAGCGATGTTGAGTATCTTTTCATGTGTCTCTTGGCTATCCGTATGTCTTCTTTGGAAAAATGTCTATTCAGATCCTCTGCTCACTTTTTAATCAGATTTTTTTTTTTCATGTTGAGTTGTAAGAGTTCTTTGTATATTTTGGACATTAACCCCTTATTGGGTATATTCTTTCCAAATACCCTCTCCCATTCAGTAGGCTGCCTTTCCATTTTGTTGATAGTTTTCTTTGCTGTGCAGAAGCTTTTTAGTTTGATATGGTTCCATTCTGCTTTTTTAAAAAGCTTATTTTTAAAAGATTAATTAGTGATAATATAAAGGGCAGTTACTCATCATCTTATATTCCTTTCTATCAGGACAAACTACTGTTTTCATGTATTTTCTTCCCGTTTCCCCTACAGTCTTGATGATGATGAGTCATGTTTAGGGTCTTTGTTTTATTATACTGTACATTCTGTAATTAGCACAGTGCCTTGCAAACTGTAGGTGAACCTTTTAAAGAACTCACCCAGGTTCTGGGACTTCCTTGGTGGTCCAGTGGCTGATACTCCATGCTCCCAATGCAGGGGGCCTGAGTTCGGTCCCTGGCCAGGGAACTGGATCCTGTATGCCATTACCAGGATGGAAGATCCCAGGTGCTGCAACCAAGATCTAATCCAGCCAAAAAAAAAAAATAAATATTAAAAAAAAAAAAAAAAAAAGGAACTCATCCACACTGATGTGGGATCCTTGCTAGAAAGTAATTTGGGAGTATTTATTAAAATTTAAGATGTAGGCATGCCTACCTAGAACCTTCCATCTGCATTACTTAGCATCTCCCCTACAGAAAACAAGTAGTTTTCCTCACTGTTAGCAGTGAGGCACTGACTCCAGGAGCAATGGCAAGCACTCCTTTTTGGGGTACATCTGTCACCCTCGTTCTTCCTTTCCCTTTCAGTCATTAAGTTCTGTTGACCGTGTGCACTCTTGCAGGACTGGGTCATAGCCCATGCTGAACTCTTTTAATTTAATTCTCTACCCTTTTAATTTAAAAAATCTTTGCAACTTAGTCATTCTTTAGATGAACATGTTAGAACTGATCCTTGACCCTTTCTGTGCTGAAAATCACCATCACAAGGCACTGTTGCTGATGGCGGGTCCTTTGATGAGTGTGTTGGGAACGGAAATGCTTTCAGCCTTCATGGTCCTCCTCCTGTTCCCTGTCCTGCTCAATCAGCCTGAGGAGTCCACTTCACAAAAACCAGTCGGTCTCCATCCACTTCAGCCCTCTTTTCTTCTGCTCTTCATTCCTTTTGGGAATGCAGTTTCTTCATCCTTACCTTGGATCTCAAATCTGTACCCCCGTATCTTTGAAACCTTTATTTCTATACCAGAGGAGTCTTTCATTCAGCAAACATTTATGCACAGTGTGGTGGGGAGACATGATTGCTTTAATACCAAATAGACTTGAATCAATATTGCAACGGAACACAGAATATTGTTTTGTGGAGAGCTCTAGAAAAAAAAGTCCCCTTCATTATCTCAGCATCAAATTGAAGGGAGAAAGGAGAGAACCGCATGGTAACCTGGGAGTTAAGGGAAGCTAGGAGGTAGACGTGGAGTGTTTAAGTCACTGAGCAGTGATCAGATTGGGTCATACTCTTGAGTGTCTCTGTCTGCAGCACGTGTGCCTCCCTTGCAGACCAGCTGGAAAGAAAACTGTGGGCTGGTTACTATGGGAATTGATGGGTGCTGCTGGCAGTGGGAAGTGGAAAGTTCCTAGAATTGATCCAGAAATCCCGAGAGGGCAGAATTTCCCCTCGCCTCTGGCTTCCCTACGTACTTTTCTTTGATCAGCTCACTCACTTTTAGCTTGGGGAGGACATTTCCAGCGGCTTGTCCCTGGTGTCCTAAGGAGAGTTTGAAGGGGGCTCTCCCAGGCAGACTGCACAGAGAAAGAGGGCCACACCAAGGACTGCTGGTTTCCCATGAGTTTCTGTTACAGCAGTTGGCTCCGTGGGCTTCAGTGAACTCAGGATTGAATTGACGCTTCTGTTTCTTTCTACACTGTCAAGGAATGTGCTCCAGACAGGGAGAGAGGAACGTCAGTATGTAATTCCAGAATCACAGTCTTTTCCTCTTTACTGCCACCAGCCCTCACTAAAGGGGGTAGGATGGGTAGCATTCTGTTTCTGGTGTAGGTTTGCCGATTCTGAAATGTTAGAGATAGAAAACAGATGTTTTAATGAGGTGATACCCATATTGGAAAAGAGTGAATTCAAAGTGTACTTTTGTAAGTCAACTTTCATTAATTTGATTAATCAATAACTTTAAAAAGCTCTACCAGAGTGTATGCCAGCTTGTTTTTATAACTCCTCATGAATATGGAATGTAAAGCATTGATTTATTTTTCTAAGAAAAGCATTTGGCTTGAGGAGAGAATGTTAAAGGATTGTGAACATTATAAAGTTCGAAAGGACAGTTTTTTCCCCTTGACATTTTTGGATTCAGTTCAGTGTTTTCTATTGTTTCTGATTCTTTTACAACTAATGAAAACCATATCCAAGAAGCATGTTTTCTTCTGATTTTAAGAGATGTTGTTGACTTCCTTCCCGAAAGGTAAGAAGGAGGTCTAGATTTCTTCAGACCTTGACTTTGGTGTCTTGGAGGGGAGGAATCACTTGAATTACCTTGTGACTTGGAAGATATATTTCTAGAGGCTTTGACACTCCCTTTGAGTTCATTTAATTCATGTTCTTTGGTGGGGAGGAAGGACTGGAAAGAAAGACCAGTCACACACAGCCCTTGCGCTCCTCAAGCTCCTGATCAGGGAGGTAAGATGATGGGAAAAATAAAGTCCAGGGAAGGGAAGGGTGTGGGGAGTTGTGTATGAGAGGTGAATTGGTGACGAGTGAGGATGCCTCCAGAGTTAAGCACCTTTTTTGGGGAAGGTGCAGAAACCATCGTAGAGGAGGTCACAGCCCAGGGCCAGGGCTGCACTCCGCTGCCAGGACTTGGGGAAGCCCCGGCTGTTATGACGTGAACTGGAGCTTAAAGAACAAGCAGCATTTCAGCGGGTGTTTTCCTTTGTTTTTCAGCCTTGGAATCTCCCAGTGCTTTGATTTTATTTGTGTGCTTTGATTTATACTGATGAAGCACTTCATATTAAAATATTGGAGAAGGCAATGGCACCCCACTCCAGCACTCTTGCCTGGAAAATCCCACGGACGGAGGAGCCTGGTGAGCTGCAGTCCATGGGGTCGCTAGGAGTCGGACACAACTGAGTGACTTCACTTTCACTTTTCACTTTCGTGCATTGGAGAAGGAAATGGCAACCCACTCCAGTGTTCTTGCCTGGAGAATCCCAGGGACAGAGCCTGCTGGGCTGCCATCTATGGGGTCGCACAGAGTCGGACACGACTGAAGTGACTTAGCAGCAGCAGCAGGGGTCTAGGCTCAGGCCATAAAGCTGTCATGGCAGGGGGAGCGTCCGATGACGGAGACAGGCAGCAGTGACAGAGGGGAGCACAGGTGCAGTGGAGCCTGGAGAAAGGAAGGGTCGCTAATCCCATGGAAGGGACATGGGGGCTAAAGGGCCCAGGGCCCAGGAGCCAGGGTTCTGCAGCGACTACCATATATGTGTTATTCTGCTGTGAAATTGGTGCAGCTCCTCCCCCTTGACCAGTGAGAAAGCCAAGGCTCACGGCATGTCAGTTCTTTTCCCAAGGTCAGCACATCCCCACTTGTTAGCACAGAGATTGGAATGCACATCAGCAAATGTTGGTTAGAACCCCAAACCTTGCAAAGTAGCTTTAGGGCCCCTTTGTTGTTCAGAGTGGGGTTAATGAGGCAGGTAACCTTGCTCGAGGCCTGACTTGTACGTGACAGAATTGAGATTTCTTTTTTTTTTTTTTGTCTTGTACAGACTTTATTTCAGGATAAACAGATGGCCATGACTGATAAAATTTTTAACAGAAAAATTCTACCTAATAATGTTAAAAGGTCGATGACTTAAACATCCGCTGTTTTGTAACTTCTGATGCAGTAGATGGTTTAAGCAGAGCTTGTCAACGGATAAAACCGTCAGATGAATTCCTGGAGAATACATTAGCTTATTTGGCGAAAGGAACTTTGAGGGTGTGATCAAAGATCTTGAGGTGGGAGATGATCCTGAGTCATGTGGGTCCAGTCTAATCCCATGAGCCTTTAAAAGCAGAGAGGTGGTTCCACTGAAGTCAGAGAGAGTTGGCTAAAGAAAAGGCAGGCAAGTCATCTGAGCTGCTGTTGCGACTTGAACACCAGGAGTCGGGGAATGTGCCAGGCCTCCAGGAGCTGATGGCCAGCAAGGAAATAGGACCCTCCGTCCTATAGTCGAGTGGAACCGGACTCAGCCGACCAGAAGAGTGACCACATGGGCAGACTCTCCCCAACGCCTCCAGGTTGGAACACAGCCAAGCCAACACCTTGATTTTGGCCTTGGGGGGCCCAGAGCATGGAAACCAGCTGGGCCTGCTGGGCCTCTGACCACAGAACAGTGAAATAATGAACTTGCATGGTTTTGAGCTGCTAAATGTGTGCCAACTTGTTTGGGCAGCCGCTGCTTCATGGGCATGGGTGGTGGTAATCAGTTTGGGGCCTGGGTCCATAGGGGCCGAGGCCTCCCGCTGCTCCAGGCCCAGTCAGTCCATCCTGCCCAGCCTGTGTCCAGGAAAGGCACAGAATTGAGATTTCAGTGATGTTTTGTCCCAAAGCACATATCTGTGCACATAAGGAGCCCACCCAGTGGACATTGAGCAGATGGACACTAACAAAGACTCAAAAGAGACCACACTTTAACTAGGCACAGTAGCATGGATGCAGTTTGCAATTATAAAGGGTCAGTTCAGTTCAGTCGCTCAGTCGTGTCTGACTTTGCAACCCCATGGACTGCAGCACATCAGGCTTCCCTGTCCAACCCCAACTCCTGGAGCTTATTCAAACTTATGTCCATTGAGTCGGTGATGTCATCCAACCATCTCATCCTCTGTCGTCCCCTTCTCCTCCGACCTTCAATCTTTCCCCGCATCAGGATCTTTTCCAGTGAGTCAGTTCTTCACATCAGGTGGCCAAACTATTGGAGTTTCAGCTTCAGGATCAGTCCTTCCAATGAATATTGAGGACTGATTTCCTTTAGGATGGACTGGTTGGATCTCCTTGCTGTCCAAGGGACTCTGAAGAGTCTTCTCCAACACCACAGTTCAAAAGCATCAATTCTTCAGTACTCTGCTTTCTTTATAGTCCAACTCTCACATCCATACATGATATGAAAAACCATAGCCTTGACTAGACGGACCTTTGTTGGTAAAGTAATGTCTCTGCTTTTTAATATGCTGTCTAGGTTGGTCATAGCTTTTCTTCCAAGGAGCAAGCGTCTTTTAATTTCATGGCTGCAGTCACCATCTGCAGTGATTTTTGGACCCCCCCCCCCCCCCCCAAAATAAAACAAGTGTCAGTGGGAATTTAAAGCAGATGGAAGATATGAGAAAAGACATGGAAAAAGGTATAGTGAAGAGTGTGTTTGGTAAGAGAGTAGTTTAGTTTGCCTGGAGTGATGGCTGGGTGAAGAGATATAGAGGGAAATGAATTGGAAAATTAGCTTGGAACTGACTTGTCTAGGACTTGATATACCTAGATAAAGAATTTGGATTCTTTTTTACATGAGATACTGAGAAACCATTGATGGATTTGGGACGGGTGAAGATGGCTGCCCCAGAGGTGAAGAATATGATTTTTTTTCCACAGTGAATTTGAATTTTATCTTTAGTTATATCTTTGAATGAAATTGAATGCCTTTTAAATTATTTAAAGATAGAGCTGCTGCTGCTGCTAAGTCGCTTCAGTCGTGTCCGACTCTGTGCCACCCCAGAGACAGCAGCCCACCAGGCTCCCCCGTCCCTGGGATTCTCCAGGCAAGAACACTGGAGTGGGTTGCCATTTCCTTCTCCAATGCATGAAAGGAAAAGTGAAAGTGAAGTTGCTCAGTCGTGTCTGACTCTCAGCGACCCCATGGACTGCAGACTAGTGTAGTTCCTCCATCCATGGGACTCTCCAGGCAAGAGCACTGGAGTGGGGTGCCATTGCCTTCTCCGAAAGATAGAGCTAGGAGAAGTTAAAATTCAGTAGGAAAAGAATGTAAGTTTTACTCTCTGGGAAAGCGGGCTGCCATGGTGGTTTAGCTGGTAATCTGCCTGCAATACAGGGTCAGGAAGATCCCCTGGAGAAGTGATAATCTACCCACTCCAGTATTCTTGGGCTTCCCTGGTGGCTCATATGGTAAAGAATCTGCCTGCAATGCAGGAGGCCTGGGTTCAATCCCTGGGTTGGGAAGATCCCCTGGAGGAGGGCATGGCAACCCACTCCAGTATTCTTGCCTGGAGAATCCCCATGGACAGAGGAGCCTGGTGGGTTACATTCCGTGGGGTCGCAAAGAGGCAAACATGACTGAGCGACTAAGCACAGCACAACACATCTAGGAAAGAGGGCTTCCCAGGTAGCGCTAACGATAAAGAACCCGTCTGCCAATGCAGGAGAAATAAGAGACCTGAATTCAATCCCTGGATTGGGAAGCGACTTAGCATGCATCTAGGAAAGATTTTAAAACCTGATTGTATTTTTTTTGAACTCTAGTTCTGATTGTATAAATTTTCATAATCTTGTCAGCTTGGTGGGCTCATGGCTATGAGATGACCAGAAATGTGATATTTTCATAGATTGATTTGAAATAATGGTGTTTCTGTGACTGACTCTATATACACAGAAACTAAGTGTGCTGCAGATGAAGGTTATTTATGGGTCTGTTTCAGATCCAAAGTCTTGTATAGGGAGTCTTTCCCATGGGGCCTAACTCTGGCTGAAGCATTCAAATGAGACCCCTGTATGGATTTCCCCGGGCTGGCTTTTCTAGTCCCAAAAGAGTCAGTTCCAGCCAGCTCTCTGGGGGCCGCTGTGCTTGTGTTACTGCCCAGAAGTTCCCAAAGGACTCTGGTTAAATCTTTAGCCAGCTAGATTATTTATAAAGGTAGAGCCATTATACTGCCACTGGGAAAGGGTTATACTTTTATACTTATTCGTAAACATTTCCTGATTTATTAATATTAGTGCAAGGGGAAAGTGAAAGTGAAAGTGAAGTCGCTCAGTCGTGTCCCACTCTTTGCGACCCCATGGACTGGAGCCTATCAGGCTCTTCTGTCCATGGGATTTTCCAGGCAATAGTACTGGAGTGGATTGCCATTTCCTTCTCCAAGGGATCTTCCCAACCCAGGGATCGATCCCGGGTCTCCCGCATCGTAGACAGACGCTTTACCATCTGAGCCACCAGGGAAGTGCAAGGGGAAAATTTGTTTAAATGAGCTAGGGCCGATTGTGAAGCCCAGTTCTTCATTGCGTCTAGGAGGGTGGGGCCACAGGAGGGTGCAGTCCCTGAGATTTCTCCAGCCAGGTACGTGTTTGTTCATCATGGTGTCTCCGTGGCTGAGTAGACGATGGTCTGTGGGATACAGTAAGTCCTAAATCAGTGCCTGTTGAGTGAATGTTGGTTGAAACTTGGGCAGTTGTGCCAGTGGAGTCATTGTAGTTGACGGGAAAACTGCGTAAGTTTTTCATTAAGACTCTACTCTTGGGTTCTGTGGGTTTTGCTAGTGATACAGATTTTTAAATATTCTTTTGATATGTTGCTTCAAAATGTGAGTAACACTTTAAACTTCTTTTTAGATAAAGTAACCAAATAGAATCAAAGTTACTAAAAATATAAAATCTTTTAGGTTAAACAACATGGAGCATTTAGTATTGGCATTCTTTTCCATTCTCTTTAGAAAGGGTCACTATCCTAAATTAAGATATCTCCTTTCTAGCCAAGATTTCATTTACTTGACTCAAAGCCCAGAGTAGAGATGGAAATGCAAGAAGGTTTGCCAGAGCATAGAACAGTAATGGGATTTTTTTTTACCCTAGCGACTTGAAATTTATTTTTGTAATTCTAGTAATTAATTATGAAAAAGTGCTATTTTGTTAACATTTAATAATGAGAAATTTAAAATAAATATGTACAAGTATTAACTATGATTTGTTTTTCTGATAGGGTGATGATAACACAGTAAGAGGGAAATGTATTTACTTGGGGATTTGGTCATTCTAAGAGAGCCTGCTTCTGACTTTGACATTTTCTTCAAGATAATGTAGCATTGTAATATGGCATGTTGCACATTGAGATGATTGTTGCAATATTCTTGGGAAGCTTCTGGACATGATTCATCTGGGAGCCAGCTTATACCAGCATGTAGGGAGATAAATTTTGTGCTTATAGCTCTGGAGTTCAAAGAGTCCTGAAATTTTATTTTATTTTATTTTATTTTTTTTAGCGGATGTAAGCTTTTGTATTTATTTTTTTTTTAATCAAGAATCTCTTTTATTGATTATCAGAAACATTACAAACATCTAGTATGAACAAATTGTAACATGATAGTGTTTAGTTTGAACAATTAATACATTTCAGATATAATATTATACATATTTCAATGCTATTCTCCCCAATCATCCCACCCTCTCCCAGTCCCAGAGTCCAAAAGTCTCGTCGGGATGTCACAGTGTCATCTGCCTCTGAAAACCTTTAGCCTTTCATAATTCCATTTTATAATTTTAATTTTATAATTATAATCCTTTGTGTCCATAGAGAGGTGGGAAGCGCTGTAACGCCATACTTGTGAATGCTCTGGGCACCTAAGAGTTGGTTGTCGGTATTACTTTCTGGCACATGAATGGTTTTAATTGATGCATTATACATAAGACATTAGTCGTATTGTGGGTTCTGTCTGTTTTTAGTATTTTTCATAAGGAAAGAATTTTTTAGGCTAATCAATACATTGGTTTTGAATCTGATTTAATATAATTATTGATGAAGAGTTTTACTTTTTGATACTCATTCCTTATAGTCCTCCTGATGGGCTTTTTGCTGGGTACACATGAAATTGGCTTTTACATGGAAGCCGCTTGTCAAATTGAAGCAGAGGACGTTGCAGACATTTCATGTACTTGAGATGATGTATGCAGCAGAACCTTTGGAAAACCAACAGATACGCTTGCAGAATTCCTTTTTGGACATTCTCTGTCATGACTAAACAGTTTCTCTTGATGGTTACAGTCTTGTTATGCTAAGCAGCTTGAGCAGAATAATTTCTGTTAAGTAGAATTCAGACTTTTAATACCAGAGTAAACTCAGAATCTTAAATGGTGTTTACAGATGTCTGTAGCTCTAGTTGCCCATACACTGGTGCCACCCTCTTGCACTGGAGACCCACTGTCATCCTCCTGATGCTGAAAAGAACTTCCACAGGGGACAAGACAACCACTTCCCTGGTGGTTTGGTGGCTAAGACGCCATGCTCCCCATGCAGGGGCCCTTGAGTTCCATCCTTGGTCAGGGAACTAGGTCCCACATGCTGCAAATAAGACCCGGCGCAGCCAAGTACATTAAAAAAAAAAAAAAAAAAAAAGAACTGTGCAGGGACCCCCTCCTCCATGAGCTCTGTGGAATCCATCCTTCCTTTGGCAGCGCTGAAGTGCTGGCAGGGGAAAGGGGAAGAGGAGCCTAGAGTTACAGTTTCTATCTCTTGGACCCATAGGAGATAAGTAACGTGAAATCCAGACAATCTTGGAATCGTGTTGCTTTGGTTATCAGTTTCTGTCCTGGCAATCCTGCTATAGTCATTAAAACACAACAGAACAAGACATTTTAGATGTCAATGGTATTAGAGCACTTCTTTTTTTTTTGCATTCAAATACTCAGAACCAAGGGGTCTAGTTTCTGTGTATACTTAGCAGGTGCATTAGGGACAGAGCCAGGCAATTCATGTCCCGGAAAGTAATACCCACGACCACCTCTTAGGTGCCCAGAGTGTTCACAAATAGTATAGCTACAGAGCTTCCTGCCTCCCTGTGGACACAAAGAATGACTTCATTCACTTCGGTGGGACCAGTATAAAATTCCCAATCAAATTAGCATTCATTCGCAAAAAAAATGAAAGTATGCCATTCAGTACTTTGCTTTGGGGTGGTGGGAGAATGCCCTGAAATCAGAGCAACTTCAGAAGACAGCAGTATAAAAAATTCCCAGACTCTCCTGAGTCACAATTCTTGGGACAGGGAGTGGATATGCATCAGACTTTTTCAATGCCTGAGACTATTTCCCACTCACAGTTCCCAGGTTAGTATTTCTTTTGCTCATCCTGAAAGATTAGATATGTTGATTTATTTATTTACTTGCTGATAGTTTGTGTACAATACTTAGCAGAACTGTGAGAAACCAGAGTGACCTCTTTTCCTTTGGTTCCTGGAGAATGGTGTTGACGTGAGGCCCCATTGAGCCAAGCCCAGGATGTGCGTGCTGTTCACTCCTCTTTTTGCACTGAGAGAACAGGGTTGCCATCTTTAGAGCAGTGGTCCCCAACCTTTGTGGCACCAGGGTCTGGTCTTGTGGAAGACAGTTTTTCCACGGACCAGAGTCAGAGGGATGATATTGGGATTATTCAAGCAAAATACATTTATTGTGCACTTTTTTTTCCCTATTATTATTACATCAGGTCCATCTTAGATCATCACGTGTTGATTGGGTCCTGGAGGTTGGGGACCCCTGCTTTAGACTTTATCCCAACACACTGTCAAGTCACAGTGTTTGTTTTGTGTAAGGGAATCTTGAATAATACTGGACGCTTTGGAAAAATTTAAAGAACTGATGCTGTGGTCCTCACCACTACATAATGGGAGGCTGTGCTGCGGGCCTTTATTCTGTGCCCCTAATAGCATCGCCACCCCAGCCAGTACCTGTTGATGCCCAGGGTTGTAAGGCTGAGCAAAAGCTGGCAGACACCAAGTTTAAGTGTAACATAATTTATGATGCAAACTTTAAAATATGAGCTTTTACTCTATCTGGGGAGAGAAAACTTGCTCTTTTTCACAGTCAGTGGAAGACAATGCGCAACTACTTGCTTCATTGACAGGTTTTCCTTATTCCAAAACTAGAAGGGAAATCCATTGGGGACTGGAACCAAAGGAACTATTCCATTAACAGTTGGATGACAGATATTTTTTATCTGAATTGCTATTGGAAATACATTTTCCTTCCTGGTTATTGTAGTTGTATCAAACAAAATAAGTCCTACTGGTATTCATATCAGATCAGTCGCTCAGTCGTGTCCGACTCTTTGCGACCCCGTGAACTGCAGCACGCCAGGCCTCCCTATCCATGACCAGCTCTCGGAGGTCACTCAGACTCACATCCATCGAGTCAGTGATGCCATCCAGCCATCTCATCCTCTGTCGTCCCCTTCTCCTCCTACCCTCAATCCCTCCCAGCATCAGAGTCCTCTCCAGTGAGTCAACTCTTCGCATGAGGTGGCCAAAATACTGGAGTTTCAGCTTTAGCATCATTCCTTCCAAAGAAATCCCAGGGCTGATCTCCTTCAGAATGGACCAGTTGGATCTCCTTGCAGTCCAAGGGACTCTCAAGAGTCTTCTCCAACACCACAGTTCAAAAGCATCAATTCTTTGGTGCTCAGCCTTCTTCACAGTCCAGCTCTCACATCCATACATGACCACAGGAAAGATCATAGCCTTGACTAGGCGAACCTTTTGTTGGCAAAGTAATGTCTCTGCTTTTGAATATGCTATCTAGGTTGGTCATAACTTTCCTTCCAAGGAGTAAGCGTCTTTTCATTTCATGGCTGCAGTCACCATCTGCAGTGATTTGGGAGCCCAGAAAAATAAAGTCTGACACTGTTTCCACTGTTTCCCCATCTATTTCCCATGAAGTGATGGGACCAGATGCCATGATCTTCGTTTTCTGAATGTTGAGCTTTAAGCCAACCTTTTCACTCTCCACTTTCACTTTCATCAAGAGGCTTTTTAATTCTTCTTCACTTTCTGCCATAAGAGTGGTGTCATCTGCATATCTGAGGTTATTGATATTTCTCCCGGCAATCTTGATTCCGGCTTGTGTTTCCTCCAGTCCAGAATTTCTCATGATGTACTCTGCATATAAGTTAAATAAACATGGTGACAATATACAGCCTTGACGTACTCCTTTTCCTATTTGGAACCAGTCTGTTGTTCCATGACCAGTTCTAACTGTTGCTTCCTGACCTGCATACAGATTTCTCAAGAGGCAGATCAGGTGGTCTGGTATTCCCATCTCTTTCAGAATTTTCCACAGTTTATTGTGATCTACACAGTCAAAGGCTTTAGCATAGTCAATAAAGCAGAACTAGATGTTCTTCTGGAACTCTCTTGCTTTTTCCACGATCCAGCGGATGTTGGCAATTTGATCTCTGGTTCCTCTGCCTTTTCTGAATCCAGCTTGAACATCAGGAAGTTCACGGTTCACATATTGCTGAAGCCTGGCTTGGAGAATTTTGAGCATTACTTTACTAGCGTGTGAGATGAGTGCAATTGTGCGGTAGTTTGAGCACTCTTTGGTATTGCCTTTCTTTGGGATTGGGTAAACATAAACAGAATTTTCAATTAAAATCAAATAGGTTTTCATGCCTTATTTTAAAAAGGAGTCCTTTTTGCTAAGTAGAAAATAGATGCTAATTTTAGCTCACGTGGAAAATAAAAAGGGACAAAAAGAAAGCCTCATTTATATTTCTAATGTTCTTAATTAAAATTATTAAAATATGCAGGCTGTATGAGAAAGTACATCACCCATTACTGAATTAATCATGCAGATAAAGAGAGATGGCTTATCTTCAGAAAACTTCAGAGGACAGAAGATGGCTGTCTGGTATTAGTGCTCTTGCAGGACTGACCACAAGATGAAAATAGTCCCAGAAGCTTTTGTGTTTGTGTATTTAAAGTTGCAGAAGTTTGAATTGGAAACTTTACCTTCTGTTAACTTTTATGTTAGCATGTAGGTGAAAGGAAGCTTTGTAGGACATGATAATAGAGTAATCAGGTGATTCAGTGGTAAGGAATCCTCCTTCCAGTTCCAGGAGATGCAGGAGACGAGGGTTTGATCCCTGGGTTGGGAAGATCCCCCAGAGAAGGAAATGGCAACCCACTCCAGTATTCTTGCCTGGAGAATCCCATGGACTAAGGAGCCTGGCGGGCTATAGTCAGTGAGATCACAGAGTCAGACATGACTGACTGACTAATCATGCATGCAATGTGTGAAAATTGCTTTATTTCAGTGTTCATAATTGAAATAAAATGCAGTTTAAATCTGCTGTACTCTATTTGCTTGTAATACCTAAAACGAGCCTGTGGTACGTTGATGCAGTTGGGGTTTTTTTTTTTTTTTTTTAAAGCACTTCGAGATTGCCTTCAGAATGTCGGATACTTCCCTCAAGGTTTTTGATGATTCTGCTGGTCTAAGGCTCCAGGTATGGTGTTCGGTGTTACTGGGTAGTGGAAAATTACTGTGCTTTTTACTTTTTACCCAGCTGTTGTGGGAGTTTTAAAAAAAACTATTCTATTGATTTTGTTGTTGTTGCTGCTGCTAGGTCACTTCAGTAGTGTCCAACTCTGTGCGACCCCATAGACGGCAGCCCACCAGGCTCCCCCGTCCCTGGGATTCTCCGGGCAAGAACACTGGAGTGGGTTGCCATTTCCTTCTCCAATGCATGAAAGTGAAAAGTGAAAGTCAAGTCGCTCAGTCGTGTCCAACTCCTAGCGACCCCATGGACTGCAGCCTACCAGGGTCCTTCGTTCATGGGATTTTCCAGGCAACAGTACTAGAGTGGGGTGACATTGCCTTCTCCTAGTTGTTGTTAGGACAGTAATTTAATGTCTGTTTACGGCTCACTGCAAAAGTTGATTGTTTTCCAGTGTTTGTGGAGGCCCTCTGGTCAATGATGGTATATGGTATTAGTGCTGTGTTCTGTGGCTAAAGAAGCTTTTGTGTGGCCTCCAGGACAGCCTGGAGGTCCTGATTCCAGGTAGATGGAACACGTGGCCTCATCCCATTTTTCAGGTGGCTGAGGAGCTTGTTTGATGCCCTTTGGCTGTTATATGGTGGCTGCCGTTCTTCCTTCTTTAAGTACTCCTCCCTTTGTTTTATTTTTATTTTCCTGATTGTTTTTCCAATGATAATAACAGCAACCACATCAATGATTAAAATAGTCTAAGAGCTGACCTTTATTGATCCGTTGCCACATGACAACCAGTGTTCTAAGTGCTTCGAGTGTGTTGACCTTCACTTCAATCCTGTAGAGTAAGTACTACCCTCTTTTTAGGGATGATGGAACTGAGAAGTAAGTTGTAACACTTACTTTGTGAGGTAACTGAAGATCTTAAGTATGTACAATTCTAAGTAAGTACTAAATCAATGCAAAGAAATAGAGGAAAACAACAGAATGGGAAAGACTAGAGAACTCTTCAAGAAAATTAGAGATACGAAGGGAACATTTCATGCAAAGATGGGCTTGATAAAGGACAGAAATGGGATGGACCTAACAGAAGCAGAAGATATTAGGAAGAGGTGGCAAGAATACACAAAAGAACTGTACAAAAAAGATCTTCACGACCCAGATAATCACAATGGTGTGATCACTCACCTAGAGCCAGACATCCTGGAATGTGAAGTCAAGTGGGCCTTAGAAAGCATCACTACGAACAAAGCTAGTGGAGGTGATGGAATTCCAGTGGAGCTATTTCAAATCCTGAAAGATGATACTTTGAAAGTCCTGCACTCAATATGCCAGCAAATTTGGAAAACTCAGCAGTGGCCACAGGACTGGAAAAGGTCAGTTTTCATTCTAATCCCAAAGGAAGGCAATGCCAGAGAATGCTCAAACTACCGCACAATTGCACTCGTCTCACATGCTAGTAAAGTAATGCTCAAAATTCTCCAAGCCAGGCTTCAGCAATATGTGAACCGTGAACTTCCTGATGTTCAAGCTGGTTTTAGAAAAGGCAGAGGAACCAGAGATCAAATTGCCAACATCCGCTGGATCATGGAAAAAGCAAAAGAGTTCCAGAAAAACATCTCTTTCTGCTTTATTGACTATGCCAAAGCCTTTGACTGTGTGGATCACAATAAACTATGGAAAATTCTGAAAGAGATGGGAATACCAGACCACCTGATCTGCCTCTTGAGAAATCTGTATGCAGGTCAGGAAGCAACAGTTAGAACTGGACATGGAACAACAGACTGGTCCCAAATAGGAAAAGGAGTACATCAAGACTGTATATTATCACCCTGATTATTTAACTTATATGCAGAGTACATCATGAGAAATGCTGGACTGGAAGAAACACAAGTTGGAATCAAGATTGCTGGGAGAAATATCAATAAGCTTAGATATGCAGATGACACCACCCTTATGGCAGAAAGTGAAGAGGAACTAAAAATCCTCTTGATGAAAGTGAAAGTGGAGAGTGAAAAGGTTGGCTTAAAGCTCAACATTCAGAAAACGAAGATCATGGCATCTGGTCCCATCACTTCATGGGAAATAGATGGGAAAACAATGGAAACAGTGTCAGACTTTATTTTTCTGGGCTCCCAAATCACTGCGATGGTGACTGCAGCCATGAAATTAAAAGACGCTTACTCCTTGAAAGGAAAGATAAGACCAACCTAGATAGCATATTCAAAAGCAGAGACATTACTTTGCTAACAAAGGTTCACCTAGTCAAGGCTATTGTCTTTCCTGTGGTCATGTATGGATGTGAGAGCTGGACTGTGAAGAAGGCTGAGCGCCAAACAATTGATGCTTTTGAACTGTGGTGTTGGAGAAGACTCTTGAGAATCCCTTGGACTGCAAGGAGATCCAAGGGACTCCTTGGATCTATTCTAAAGGAGATCAGCCCTGGGATTTCTTTGGAAGGAATGATGCTAAAGCTGAAACTCCAGTATTTTGGCCACCTCATGTGAAGAGTTGACTCATTGAAGAAGACTCTGATGCTGGGAGGGATTGGGGGCAGGACGAGAAGGGGACGACAGAGGATGAGATGCCTGGATGGCATCACTGACTCGATGAATGTTAGTCTGAGTGACCTTCGGGAGTTGGTGATGGACAGGGAGGCCTGGCGTGCTGTGATTCATGGGGTCGCAAAGAGTCGGACATGACTAAGCGACTGAACTGAACTGAAGCTCTCACTAAATGATAATAGTTATGATGATTACAGTGTGTGAGTACTCGGGTGTCACTCCTGCATATACATCATTGTCTTCATTAGCCATTGAGCTCATTGAGGGCAGTGCATGTGCTATGTTACTATTACTGTTGAGTAATCTATTAAATGTATGTTGGACTATATTCTGGGTTTTAGTATTTGGCATCAGTTATGTGAGTGACTGAACTGATGCTTAGTTTGGAGATGTATTCAGCCCCACAAGACTGGTTGTGTTCTGAGACCGTGACACATTGAAAATGGTCTTTGTGCTACTCTAGCTGCTGGAATTCTGTATTCTGAAGGTCCTGACATTTACATCAAGAAGAACATGAACTTTCTAGATGAAATAGAGAACTTTCTGAACTTGGCTGAAGTGGAATTTGAGAAAACTGAAAATGTTCTTGTATTAGGATGTTCTGTTTCCCTTGAACTGTAGCCCAAAGACACTCTATCAGATCAGATCAGATCAGTCGCTCAGTCGTGTCCGACTCTTTGCGACCCCATGAACCGCAGCACGCCAGGCCTCCCTGTCCATCACCAGCTCCCGGAGGTCACTCAGACTCGCATCCATCGAGTCAGTGATGCCATCCAGCCATCTCATCCTCTGTCGTCCCCTTCTCCTCCTGCCCTCAATTCCTCCCAGCATCAGACTCTTCTCCAATGAGTCAACTCTTCGCATGATGTGGCCAAAATACTGGAGTTTCAGCTTTAGCATCATTCCTTCTAGAGAAATTCCAGGATTGATCTCCTTCAGAATGGACTGGTTGGATCTCCTTGCAGTCCAAGGGACTCTCAAGAGTCTTCTCCAACACCACAGTTCAAAAGCATCAATTCTTCGGCGCTCAGCCTTCTTCACAGTCCAGCTCTCACATCCATACATGACCACAGGAAAGACCATAGCCTTGACTAGGCGAACCTTTGTTGGTAAAGTAATGTCTCTGCTTTTGAATATGCTATCTAGGTTGGTCATAACTTTCCTTCCAAGGAGCAAGCGTCTTTTAATTTCATGGCTGCAGTCACCATCTGCAGTGATTTTGGAGCCCAGAAAAACAAAGTCTGATACTGTTTCCACTGTTTCCCCATCTATTTCCCATGCAGTGATGGGACCAGATGCCATGATCTTCGTTTTCTGAATGTTGAGCTTTAAGCCAACCTTTTCACTCTCCACTTTCACTTTCATCAAGAGGCTTTTTAGCCCCTCTTCACTTTCTGCCATAAGAGTGGTGTCATCTGCATATCGGAGGTTATTGATATTTCTCCCGGCAATCTTGATTCCAACTTCTGTTTCTTCCAGTCCAGCATTTCTCATGATGTACTCTGCATATAAGTTAAATAAACATGGTGACAATATGCAGCCTTGACGTACTCCTTTTCCTATTTGGAACCAGTCTGTTGTTCCATGACCAGTTCTAACTGTTGCTTCCTGACCTGCATACAGATTTTTTAAGAGGCAGATCAGGTGGTCTGGTATTCCCATCTCTTTAAAGGCAATGCCAAGGAGTGCTCAAACTACCGAACAATTGCACTCATCTCACACGCTAGTAAAGTAATGCTCAAAATTCTCCAAGCCAGGCTTCAGCAATATGTGAACCGTGAACTTCCTGATGTTCAAGCTGGTTTTAGAAAAGGCAGAGGAACCAGAGATCAAATTGCCAACATCCGCTGGATCATGGAAAAAGCAAGAGAGTTCCAGAAAAACATCTATTTCTGCTTTATTGACTATGCCAAAGCCTTTGACTGTGTGGATCACAATAAACTGTGGAAAATTCTGAAAGACACTCTATACTTGCCTGCATTTCAAATCCAATTGTTATAAAAAAGTGACAACACTATAAATGTAGCTGTTTACTCTCTTAATTTTCTCTTGTTTGAAGTTAGACTGGGAGAATAAGGCCATCAGTGTCGGGGGATATTTACTCAGAGTCAGTCCTTTTCTTCCAAGGTGGGGAGTTCCTGATTGATTCAAGACGGTGGGCGACCTTCATGGAGGTGGACGTCCAAGGGGTGCCAAAAAAGCTGCTGCTATTTTGATCCTAGGGGTTTGAAGTTTGGTTTTCCATGGCTGTGTTTTTAATTACCATTAATAAACAAGACTTTACCTGGAAGGAAGGGATAGGGAAATTTAGAATTCTAATTGTTCGATTACTATAGCTCAGTGTGGATGTGGTTGGCTGGGAGAGTAAGCTCCATTTAGCTTTTTTCCCCTCCGATCAAATGAAGTGATGTTAAATTCTCTTGGGAAAGGTGGTTGAGCTAATGGATGGAACTCCACCTGGTGAGTAACTGACTCCTTTGTCCCTAGAGAGCTGAGTCAATTCTTACAGGTCTCTAGGACATAACTAACGTGAGACCTGAGGCTATAGTTCTGGCAGTGGGAAGTCATTTGCTCAGATACAGGGCACCTGGAGGTTATGGTGATTTTAATAGGCAGCCATGAAATATCGATATCCTTAATTCTATCTTAGGAACTTAGAATAGCTTAACTAGCAGAAAATGCCAGCCCCTGGGATGTAGAGTCACAACCACTGACTCTGGTTTGAAGGTGGGGTGGGAGCTGTCTCAGATAAGCACGATTTGCTGGGGGTGCCAGTTTCCGCTACTGTTCTTTCCTTGTTTGTTCTGCTGTATGTGCTTTATTGGTATTTGCCAACAGAAACCCTGTGGCAGTTGCTAGAAGATGGATGAAAAATATGTGGGAGAAGACGCTCATCAATTTAATTTGCCTTTTGAACAGGGAAGAAAGTATCTATTATCCTATTTTTTATCAAGAGACTTTCATATCTTCTCGTTAACTCTGTAATCTTAAAAGGGTATATGTTTACTGTAAATAATGTAAGCAACAAAACTAAAAAGGCAAAGTAAAAATTACCCAAATCCTAAACCCAGCAATATATTTTGCCATTTTGTTAAATATCCTTATGTATTTTGTCTGTATACATATAAAAATACATGTACATACAAACGTTTTTATTTGGTTTTATATTCTGTTGTATTTTTGTTTTGAGTCATGATTGATTTTTGATCATTCCTACACTGATGTCATAGATTTAATTTATTTCTCAGGGTGCCCATTTCTAGCTGTAGAGTGTTTTCTCTAAGACTTTGAACTCATTTATACAAAATTGTCAATAATCTTTGTAAGAAGAGGAGTCTATTAATTAAGCAAAATTTCAAAGAAATTATTTATTCTCAGTAGCAAAGTTTTCCATGTAGTTAAGTGTTCATCTAGCTAATGATTACTAAGATTGCTTAAGCAATGTTGATAAAAAAAAATTTCCAGAGTTGTACACTTTTAGCATTGTTAAGTGTATGCTTTGGCCCTGGGAATTTATTTCTAGGAATGTTTTAATGAAATACAGACATCTGCAAACATGTCTGAAACATGGTGTTTATTCATTGCAACTGTAATTATGAAGACAGAAATTTGAAAATAATATGAATGATTTATGGCTATATCCAGTACTGCATCCAATAATGCAGCCATAAAGCCTTCATTCTAAATATTTGAGAGAAAAGAAAATAGTTACAGTATAATAAGGGGAAAATATGGTATAATAAGGAGAAAATGCCTGGTAGGAATTGTACACAGTGCCAGTTCTATGAAGAAAAACCACTTTATTCTCTCAAGTATATTTGTGTTTTTTTGGTGTTGGAGAAGACTCTTGAGAGTCCCTTGGACTGCAAGGAGATCCAACCAGTCCATTCTGAAGGAGATCAGCCCTGGGATTTCTTTGGAAGGAATGATGCTAAAGCTGAAACTCTGGTACTCTGGCCACCTCATGTGAAGAGTTGACTCATTGGAAAAGACTCTGATGCTGGGAGGGATTGAGGGCAGGAGGAGAAGGGGACGACAGAGGATGAGATGGCTGGATGGCATCACTGACTCGATGGACATGAGTCTGGGTGAACTCCGGGAGTTGGTGATGGACAGGGAGGCCTGGTGGAGAAGGCAATGGCACCCCACTCTAGTACTCTTGCCTGGAAAATCCCATGGAAGGAGGATCCTGGTAGGCTGCAGTCCATGGGGTCGCTAAGAGTCGGGCACGACTGAGCAACTTCACTTTCACTTTTCACTTTCATGCATTGGAGAAGGAAATGGCAACCCACTCCAGTGTTCTTGCCTAGTGAATTCCAGGGACGGGGAGCCTGATGGGCTGCCGTCTCTGGGGTCGCACAGAGTCGGACACGACTGAAGCCACTTAGCAGCAGCAACAGGGAAGGCCTGGCGTGCTGCAATTCATGGGGTCACAAAGAGTCTGACACGACTGAGTGACTGATCTGATCTGATCTGATAGTTAAATAAGCACATGCTTATTTTTTTTTGTTTGTTTGTATTTTTTTTTTCCTATTAAAATAAGGTGTAACATCAATATAGAAAAACACACAGATTGTAAGTTTTCATCTTTGATAAATTTTTGTAAACAATACACATGTGTAAATATCACCTAACTTAAAAGTGAGAATATTACCCACATCCCATAGACTCATTCACATTTTCTCCCATTTCACTACCCTTCCTCATCCACCAGTACTACCAGAAGTAATCATTATGCTAACTTACATCACCATAGATTAGTTTTCTCTGATTTGGAACTTTATAGAAAAGTCTTTGTATTTGTTTTTTGGGCACATACGTGTACGTTTTTGTTGGGTGTCTCTACCTAGGACTGGGATTTCTGAGGTTGCGTGTGTGTTTGTTCGGCTTTGGTAGATGATGCAGAACCTTTTACTGAGGTGGTTGTACCAGTTCACTGTCACTAACAGTGTTTGAGAGTTCCAGTGGCTCCACGTCTCCATCAGCATTAGTTTTTAGTGTTTAGTTTTAGCCATTCTAGTGGGTCCACAGTGGGATCCATTGTTATTTAGATTGCATTCTCCTGATGACTAGTGAGAGGTAGCACTTTGACCTGAAGACCCCCTGTTCTGAGGAACTTTTTTGTTAGCTATTAGATCTTATACTGGTTCAACATCATTTCCATATTAACAGAAACTGTTCATCTTCTGGTGTGGAGGATGTGTTGTGCTCCAAGTTCCAAGTTCTCAAATCACCAGACTGAATGCTGAATCTTCTGTTGTTTAAGTGGAGCAGTCACTAATAAGCACAACTTGTCCTGATCCTGTCCATCAAGATTTTCCTGCCTGATGATCGGTTTAATGTGACTTTCCATTCTGTATTAAGTGAATGTTTGAAATTGTGAAATATTTCTAGTTATATACCTTTTTGCCATGTGATTGATTACAATGTTGGTCAAAGAGTTCAGTTGAAGAAATTTAAAGGAAAAACTTCCTGGCTTTAGTGCAGTGATTTTCTTTAGACCATTATATCAAGAATGACTCACCTCTTCCTTTTTTTCTCAGTAACTTTGAAAACAGTCTCACTCTACAATAGAAAATTAAAAGTAAATTTAGTAAAGATGGAGAGGCACCTGAGACTGAAGTCTGAGTCTAATTCCTGTATAGAATATTTTTAGGAGAATTGTGATCCTGGAATCCAGTTACTAACTTTTAATATTTTCTCTGATCATGAAATGAAACCAAGAGATCCATCAAATTGTTGGTCTTAGAACAAAGAGGCTTTGTGGCAGAACTTGCATCTGCCATTTTGGACTATGGAGACTGAGCCAATCCTTTGCACTGGGCTTGGGACCAGGCATTGTCATACAGGTTTTCACATTTAATCCTATCAGTACTGTGAGGTAATGTCATACCCATTTTATGTATGAGCAAGTTGAGGTTGAATAAGGAGGCTATATAATGAGTAAAGGTAAGTGGAAATTCCCTTAACTCTGATTTTTATGATTATACTGATGGAAACTTTTAGTATTTAGGACCTTTGGTTTAAACTCAACAACTCTCTGTCAACTCTGTAGATGTCCTGGGATACCAGTAATGTATAAAAATGGAGTGGTAGTGGTTGGATCTCAGATGAAGGCCAAGTAGAGTCTTTTCTGGAGACATCTGTTCTAGCTTCACTCATCCTTTCCTTATACTATTGCGTAAAAGTTTCAAAGCATCCCTCTTGATTAAAGATACATGTATCAGTAAATGTAATACCACCAGCAGCAGTGAAGAAGTTAGAGAAGTTTATGGCTGAACCTCAGTCTTAAAAAAAAAAAAAGAATGCATTTATTGCAGTTTTTTTGAGCCCTGCAGCTCCTGTAGAGTTTTGTCTTAGGTAAGTCATATATGAACTTGGTCTCAAGGGACCTGAATTATTATGGAGATCTAAGATATATTGGAGGATAACCTTAATATGAGATAGAAAGGGAAACCAGGGAGAGGTAAGTTCAAGCAAAGTGCTACAGGAATTCATGGCAACAGGACATAACTTTTAGCTCAAGCCTATCAAGAAATGCTTTCTGTAGAAGGTGGTCTTGGAAATATCCTCAAAAGTTGGATAGAATATGGTTGCTTAGAACCACATTCTAAGTAATTGATATCTGATTGGGGGAAAACCATTATAGATGTTATCTTTTTTTATAACTCTGAATGAATATGCTGGTCGAATGAATACTGTAAATAAAATTTAGACAGAAACTTACCTATCAGCAATAAAATGGTATGTGTTGTAAAGCCACAGTGTATTAGATGAAGATTGGGCAAAGCCCTTTTTAGCTCTGGCCTTGTCTACCTAGGGCGTTCCCAGGTGGCTCAGTGGTGAGGAATCTGTCTGCCAGGGCAAGAGACTCGGGTTTGATCTGTGGGCGGAGAAGATCCCCTGGAGGAGGGAACGGCAGCCCTCTCCAGTATTCTTGCCTGGGAAATCCCGTGGACAGAGGAGCCTGGAGGGCTATGGGGTCACAAGGGTTTGCAAGAGTTGGACACCGCTGAGTGACTTACATGTTTCACTTTTTTCAGAAGCATATGCTGTGTGAGACAGGACACCTAAGCCACATTTTCACACTTTTCAAGGATGCTTTTCTCCTTGCAAGGTTAATGTTATTACTGTGTTAATATTTGACTGAGTTTGGTAGGGAGCGAGAAGTAGATCCTTCATGAGTGAATGCATAAATGAACTGTATGAAATATGTATAAAATACTGTATAAAATATAACGTGGTGCCTTTTTACTCAGTTCATATTTTCGTAATACACAGGTACTTGCTTGGTTAGTTACAACCTGCCCCAGAAAATCATTGTGGAGTGACTGCAACAAGTTGATTTAAAGCCAAGAGGAACTGAGTATGCAGATTTGTGACTTTACATGGAAATCTTTAGCACACACAAATGATTGCCTGTGTGCCATTGTTTATGTGAATGATTGCTTACAGTGGTTGATCGTGAATGATTGTTCTTGTTCCCTGCCCCCCGCACCCATTCTTTTTCTCAAATTTTTTGGGCCAGCAAAAAGAAGGGCTTATTCCCACGGCCTATGTTGCTAGTTTAAAATTTAAAGTTCTCTTGGTTTCCACAAAGTTCTTGTGATCATGAGATAAATTCCTAAACTAGAAATCTTTGTTTTTTGTTTTTTTTTTATTTTATTAAATCTAGTTGTTTTACATTATCAGTTCAGTTCAGTTGCTCAGTCGTGTCCGACTCTCTACGACCCCATGAATCGCAGCACACCAGGCCTCCCTGTCCATCACCAACTCCCGGAGTTCACCCAGACTCACGTCCAGCAAGTCAATGATGCCATCCAGCCATCTCATCCTCTGTTGTCCCCTTCTCCTCCTGCCCCCAATCCCTCCCAGCATCAGAGTCTTCTCCAATGAGTCAACTCTTCGCATGAGGTGGCCAGAGTACTGGAGTTTCAGCTTTAGCATCATTCCTTCCAAAGAAATCCCAGGGCTGATCTCCTTCAGAATGGACTGGTTGGATCTCCTTGCAGTCCAAGGGACTCTCAAGAGTCTTCTCCAAAACCACAGTTCAAAAGCATCAATTCTTTGGCGATCAGCCTTCTTCACAGTCCAACTCTCACATCCATACATGACCACAGGAAAAACTGTAGCCTTGACTAGACAAACCTTTGTTGTCAAAGTAATGTCTCTGCTTTTGAATATGCTATCTAGGTTGGTCATAACTTTCCTTGCAAGGAGTCTTTTAATTTCATGGCTGCAGTCACCATCTGCAGTGATTTTGGAGCCCAGAAAAAGAAAGTCTGACACTGTTTCCACTGTTTCCCCATCTATTTCCCATGAAGCGATGGGACCAGATGCCATGATCTTCGTTTTCTGAATGTTGAGCTTTAAGCCAACTTTTTCACTCTCCACTTTCACTTTCATCAAGTTCACAGGAAGTTCACAGTTCACATATTGCTGAAGCCTGGCTTGGTGAATTTTGAGCATTACTTTACTAGCACGTGAGATGAGCTCAATTGTGCGGTAGTTTGAGCATTCTTCGGCATTGCCTTTCTTTGGGATTGGAATGAAAACTGACCTTTTCCAGTCCCGTGGCCACTGCTGAGTTTTCCAAATTTGCTGGCATATTGAGTGCAGCACTTTCACAGCATCATCTTTCAGGATTTGGAATAGCTCAACTGGAATTCCATCACCTCCACTAGCTTTGTTCATCAGATAAGATCAGTCGCTCAGTCGTGTCCGACTCTTTGCGACCCCATGAACTGCAGCACGCCAGGCCTCCCTGTCCATCACCAACTCCCGGAGGTCACTCAGACTCACATCCATCCAGTCAGTGATGCCATCCAGCCATCTCATCCTCTGTTGTCCCCTTCTCCTCCTGCCCCCAATCCCTCCCAGCATCAGAGTCTTCTCCAATGAGTCAACTCTTCTCATGAGGTGGCCAAAATACTGGAGTTTCAGCTTTAGCATCATTCCTTCCAAAGAAATCACAGGGCTGATCTCCTTCAGAATGGACTGGTTGGATCTCCTTGCAGTCCAAGGGACTCTCAAGAGTCTTCTCCAACACCACACTTTAAAAGCATCAATTCTTTGGTGCTCAGCCTTCTTCACAGTCCAGCTCTCACATCCATACATGCCCACAGGAAAGACCAAAGCCTTGACTAGGTGAACCTTTATTGGCAAAGTAATGTCTCTGGTTTTGAATATGCTATCTAGGTTGGTCATAACTTTCCTTCCAAGGAGTAAGTGTCTTTTAATTTCATGGCTGCAGTCACCATCTGCAGTGATTTTGGAGCCCAGAAAAAGAAATTCTGACACTGTTTACACTGTTTCCCCATCTATTTCCCATGAAGTGATGGGACCAGATGCCATGATCTTTGTTTTCTGAATGTTGAGCTTTAAGCCAGCCTTTTCACTCTCCACTTTCACTTTCATCAAGAGGCTTTTGAGTTCCTCTTCACTTTCTGCCATAAGAGTGGTGTCATCTGCATATCTGAGGTTATTGATATTTCTCCCAGCAATCTTGATTCCAACTTGTGTTTCTTCCAGTCCAGCATTTCTCATGATGTACTCTGCATATAAGTTAAATAAACATGGTGACAATATACAGCCTTGACGTACTCCTTTTCCTATTTGGAACAAGTCTGTTGTTCCATGTCCAGTTCTAACTGTTGCTTCCTGACCTGCATACAAGTTTCTCAAGAGGCAGATCAGGTGGTCTGGTATTCCCATCTCTTTCAGAATTTTCCACAGTTTATTGTGATCTACACAGTCAAAGGCTTTGGCATAGTCAATAAAGCAGAAATAGATGTTTTTCTGGAACTCTCTTACTTTTTCCATGATCCAGCGGATGTTGGCAATTTGATCTCCGGTTCCTCTGCCTTTTCTAAAACCAGCTTGAACATCAGGAAGTTCACGGTTCACATATTGCTGAAGCCTGGCTTGGAGAATTTTGAGCATTACTGTACTAGCGTGTGAGATGAGTGCAATTGTGTGGTAGTTTGAGCATTCTTTGGCATTATTCTGAATCTTTATTGAAGAAATTTTAAATTAACTATAATAATAGTTACCATTAGAGTGTTTAATGTGTACTCAGAACTTCGCTAAAGATTTTCCCTTCCGTATTTCTTTTAATCCTCATATTCATCCTATGAGATGTTGACAGATATCCTCATGTTACTAAGGACTAAATGACTTCTGTAAGTCACATGACTTGAAAGAGGCTGAGCTGGGATGAACCCAGATCGGTCTGTCTGTAGTGCCTGAGCCACCATGTCGAATTGTTCTTCCCTGTTTTCTCTAAGTATTTATGCTTCTTTCCTCACATATTGTGGTGGTAGGATGCATTCTTGTTTTAGTTTAAAACAACATGCTTTTGGTTATCAGGAGTCCTTTATAAAGTAGCAGTTTTTTGTTGGTTTGGCATCTTGGCAATTATCAAAACTCTTTCATTTACTGTTGTTTTAATGATACTTAGAAATTGTTTTCGTTTTAACAGCTAAAAAGAAAAACTTACTTTGTTTTCAGATGGGCAGTTCAGTCTAAACAGATTCTAACAGTCCTCTGAGACAGAACTCTGGTGTTTAGATATTTCTCCTACTGATTTGTGCAGAACAGCATCTCAAGTTGTCATGTGGTGTAACTGCAAGGGCGCAGGGTACAGATAGCAACAAAACAACCTGTTTACACTTGAGGTCAGATAGCAGAGAGAATAAATGATTGAGAAAGTGTAAGGGCACGTTTAGTGATCTGTCAGTTATAGTTTTGCCCCCAAAAAACTTGCAATAAATGTCAAAAAAGTCTTATTGTTATAAGTAGTTAACATCTCCATGTTAAAAACAAAACTATCAATTTAATGTCCTGTTATACTTCAGTGGATAACTGTTTATTATATGTTGGTCTGCCAGCAGTTGTGGGCTTGGGTGGTGTCCTTTACGAATCCAACTGAATGATATGTCTAGACAGAACCAAATGTATAATTGTGAAAAATCACAGCTCAGAAATGATGGCTAAAAAGGTTTAATAATTATTGGCGACTTTGTGCCATTTTAAATCACTCTGTATCTTTATTTTCTTGGTGTATTGCAGAAGAATTAAGGTTTATTTTTAGACAAAACAAATGTTTACAAAGTGGTATGGTACAAATCCAGTTTTTTAACTGCAATGTATTTTCCGTGCAAATACATTGTTCTTGATCTGGAGAATTGGATAAACCCAAGTAAGAATTACACTTCAAGCATTAAATTTGGGTAGAAGCTTTTTGAAACCAACTTAATAGTACAAAGCTGTCACTTTTCAAAAACCGTATTTCTTCTATTTAAAAAATTGTTTTGGGCTTCGCTGGTAGTCTAGTGATTAAGAATCCCCCTGCCAGTGCAGGGGACCTGGGTTCGAGCCCTGGCCCAGGAAGGTCCCACGTGCTGTGGGGCAGCTGAGCCTGTGCCCTAGAGCCCACAGCTGCAACTGCTGGGCCCCTGTGCTTGCAGCTGTGGGAGCCCGCATGCCTAGAGCCCATGATCCACAAGAGAAGCCACAGCTCATGGCTTCTGGGCTTCCGAGCAGGCATGAGCTCATTGCAGTGGCTGATGCACTGCAGTGAGGAGTAGCCTCTGCTTGCCACAACTAGAGAAAGCCTGCGTGCAGAACATAGACCCAGCACAGCCCAAAATAAAATAAATCAAAATAAATATAGAAAAATTTTTTATTTTTGGATTTTTAATACAATTGTGTTTTATTTAAAAACTTTCAAAAATTGTATATTGGCATATACTTGATCTACAGCATTGTGTTTCAGGTGTACAGCAAAATGATTCAGTTATACACACACACACATATACATATATTCTTTTCAGATTCTTTCCCCATATAGGTTATTATAGAATATTGAGTAGAGTTCTCTATGCTATATAGTAGATGTTTTATATATAGTATCAATAGCATGTATATGTTAATCCTAAACTCTTAATTGATTCCTCCACCCAAATCCATATTTCTTTTAAACTAAGACTTCTTGGCGTTCTGAAAGCTTTATTTTAAAATAGCTCAAACTGCCCTGTCATCTAATTTGTGTTTTCTGTCTTTTTCCTCAAGCAGTTTGTTAGGCAGTCTACTCTCCTCCAGCTACCTAACCCTTGGTTCTGTTTTTATTTTTAATTAATTACTTTATTGGCTACTTGGCCTGTGGGATCCTAGTTCCCTACCAGAGATTGACCCTGTGCCCCCGCACTGGAAGCAGAGAGTCCTAACCGCTGGACCACCAGGGAAATCCCCCCGAATTCTCGACAGGAAAGAAATCTCTTCCTCTGTTGAGCTGCTCCCTCCAAAACAGGCCACTGTGTGTATACTGCAGTGAACATTTTATTACTGAGTTTCACGAGTTCCGTATGTAGCCTGGATATCAGTCCTCTTTGTTTTAGATTTATATTTTGCATTGATTTCTCCTCAGTTTTTTAAAAATGGTGTCCCCTCATAATCAGAAGTTTGTACGATGATTAAATCTAATTTATCAATTTTTTTCTTTTATGGTTATTACCAATTTCAGTGCCTTAGAAAGCCTTTCCCTACTGTCCAATCTTGAAAATGTTCTTCTATGTGTTCTTCTGAAAACTGTGATCCATCTTGAATTAGTTTGTCCACATGCTGTATTATTGACATTCAATCTTTAAAAGATACTACCTCCGTTTTTTAAACGAAGAATTTGGCACTCCAGATACTACATATACTAAATGTGAGTTAGAATTTTGGAATATTTTGAATATGATCATGGTGAAGCTAGGTTGGGAGATACATACAGCATTTTGGTCAAAACCTTTTTGCAATGCATCACAAGTGTTGTTTAAAAAAATATTGTTATTGAAAAATGAACAGTTCTTTTGGTAACTGGGTTTATCCTCATAATGAAACCAGTATTGTTAAATGCAGATTAAGACTGAAACCTTGGCATGCATTTATTTTATCAGATAGAGATGTTGTGTTTATGTACAAGTGTTCTATGAAGCTGGCCCAGTGGGATTTGCTTGTTGAGTCAAGATATTTTATCATATTGCAACAAGAAAGAGTGAAACTGGTTTAACTGTTTTCTACTGCTGCTACTGCTAAGTCACTTCAGTCATGTCCGACTCTGTGCGACCCCACAGATAGCAGCCGACTAGGGTCCTCTGTCCCTGGGATTCTCCAGGCAAGAATACTGGGATGGGTTGGCATTTCCTTCTCCAATGCGTGAAAGTGAAAGTGAAGTCGCCCAGTCGTTCCTGACTCTTAGCGACCCCATGGACTGCTGTTTAACCTGGCCTAATTAATTGGCTTTTGAAGACACAGTATGGGGCTCAAAATTGCTGTCAGTTCTCCCAGGGTCATCCCTCTTCTTAGTATTGAAAGTTTCTTCTGACATTTCAGTAATGTCATCAATGCCAGCATCTAAGTCCAAAGGAGATTTTCAAGAATTGATGTTGTTTTGTTAGTATATATTGAATTGGCCAAAAAGTTTGTTCAGGGTTTGTAGTAAGATGGTACAAAATCCTGAATGGATGGAACTTTTTGACCTACCCAATATTTTGTGTGTTTGCTGTGTGTTAGCATGCTGCAAGCGTGGTATTTCTCAGAACAGTCTCATTTTAAAGAGGAAGTTAAGAAAGATTTTCACAGCCACAGACTTGGGAGTGGTATGTGGGGAAATACACTGAGGTGCTCTGGTAAATTTTTTGAATGGTGGCTTCTCGTAAGTGCTTACAAGTGTCTCGAGTCCAAATAGGTAAAGGACAATATGCTGGTAACTCAGTTCTGAGGTGTGTGTGGAGTCCTTTGAGGGAGAGGAGGGGCTCCCTGCATTGGCTGTATGTGCAAGGTGCTGTGCTGTGGGGGTGTTCAAAGATGAGCAGGACGGGAAGAAGCTAATGTTACCTTGAGGGGAGCTCCATTCAGTTCCTGGGCTGCTGCCCATCAGTACGTACAATCAAACTCACTTTAAACTTCCTGTTTACTGGGAGAAGGGAGGCTGCCCCTTTGTTTTTAGCTGAACAAGTGAACACAGTGAGGACTATTCAGAGACATCACTTGAGGATACAGAGATTCCATCACAAGCCTAATGTTGCCCTGCTGCAGATGGCCTTGTGTCCATGTAAACAGCAGAGGAAACGGGCCAGGTTCATAGTACCCTTTCAGAGTGGCCTTCTCATTAAGGAAACATTAGCTTCAGTTGATAGCTCTCAAAGAAACTAGGACAGTTCCCAGGCTGCTCTTTATTTGTATAGATAAAGAACAGGCATTAAGAGAACCGTGATGAAAGCCACGCTAATAAAATTCACTGTGTTCTAATTGTGTCCTCTTGGCAAGATGATATTTTTTAATCCAAGCATGGTTCCTGAAGTGGTGATTTGTAGGTATGATGAACTAAATTAAATGATTTTTCTTAAAAAGTAATTGTTTTGCTTAGTGTTTGCTACTTTTTGGATTAAAATGGGTGTTTATAGTCTGAAGCATATTGACTGATTGGTTTTTATGAACTCCTTCATGTCATGCAGAGGAACCCAATTTAATGGCCTTAGTTATTTGTTCTTTCAATATATTTTGATGCCAGTTTTCTCTGTCATATTTATTCTCTCCATTTTAATATTGTAGTTATGCTGTGTGAATGCTTTTGACCTATTAATTCAGTAGTAGTATATATAGTAGTTACTGATTTGGTTTGGGATATAAGTCAAACTAGCTTAGTCTTATAACTCATAGGCAAGATTTCAGAAAATTTCTACTGAAAAATTTTCTGTTTGAAACAACACTTAACTGTCATGTGAAATCAACCATTCCAGTCATCACCAACTTACTGTCCTGATTTATGTCAACACTGATTACTATTGGTGGGGGATTCTTTGAGTCAAAATTGTGTGTAGATATTTACAGGTATCCCATCAGATGCCAACCCACTCCAATACTCTCTCTGGAAAACCCCATGGACGGAGGAGCCTGGTAGGCTGCAGTCCATGGGGTTGCTAAGAGTTGGACATGACTTCACTTATACTTTCACTTTTCACTTTCATGCATTGGAGAAGGAAATGGCAACCCACTCCAGTGTTCTTGCCTGGAGAATCCCAGGGACAGGGGAGCCTGGTGGGCTGCCATCTCTGGGGTCACAGAGTTGGACACGACCGAATCGACTTAGCAGCAGCAGCAGCAACATCAGATACTGCCTTGTCCAAGTGTGTGTTGACTTATTCACAGGTAAAGGACTCTCTTGTCTTTGTAGATAGCAGGTTGTTTGAATCAAGTCATAATTTGCTTAGCTATTTATACATTAATTATGTTTAGAAAGAAATCCAAGGAGAAGCATTAATCATTCACTATTTGTTTGATCAGGGAATGGCATTGACATTCTTATTGTGTAATCATAAAATAGCTAATTTTGTTATATTCGATGCCAAGAACAGATGTACTTCTTAGAATAAACAGTATGCAAGGCCCAAATCTAAGTGCATTATTTAGAAGCACATTAAAATCTTTGTATTTTTTTGTGATTTAAAAGAGTAATTGCAGTTTGCAGTGTGTCACATTTTCAAAATAAAATATGTGATGACTGCCACAGTGCAAAAACTGAAGAAGAAGCAAAACTTGGCCCATAAGTTTTCAAGTGTAATGTGTTATTTTGAAAGAGGTGTTTTCATGTGTAGAGATTTAGTGCATTAACTCTAGAACCAGACTGTCTGGCTTTAGACCTTATCTCTACTACTTGCCAGCTTTGTGATGTTGGGCGTTTAGTTTCCTTGTTGGTAAAGTGGTAATAATTGTGATAATGGCAAGTGTCTCATAGGATTGTTAAGATAGAGCAGTGTATAAGTTAATAGAAATTAAGTGCTTAAAACAGTGCCTGACACATAGTAAGGACAAATAAACAGAACTATAAAGACTGAAACAGGTGGATGGGTATGTTACAGAGGCTTCTCCTATAATCACTTGTAATTCTTTTAAAAAAGAATTATTAAAAGATGATTTTCTGATCAGTCAAATGATATTTGCAGGGTGACTTTCATGGTAAATATTATTTTAGAATTTGCAGGCCATATAAAAGGAATAAAAGGCCTGGACCCACTCTGAAAGCTTCTACCCTATTAAAATAGGTACCCAAATACAGATTTATACAAATGAGATTGTAATATAGCAACATGTAAATGAAAAGATATGAATCTTTATCCAATGAAAACAGAGGCAATGAAGAAGTATAAAAGGTGGATTTGGGTCTTGGAGGACAGGAACTCTAAAATTCTATCTTGAATAGTCTCAGCTTTGTGACTCTGAGAAACAAAAAGCAAACACCTCATTGTGTCCATTGTTCTCTTGCAGAGCTGGTCATTGGTTTTAGTTGAGTCCCCCTGTTTTTCTGTAAACATTTCCCTGGTTTTCATTGGTAGCACTTGTTACTGCATAGTGAAAACCTGGCACTGCAGCCCAGAGTCCTGGCTCTTCAGGTCTTTTCCCATTTTCAGGCCCGTGTGGAATGCTCTGGAATGCCCATCTTTCTCACTCCAGCCTCCCTGCGTCCTTATCCCAGGCTTCAAAGTCTCAGCTCCAAGATACCTCTTCCAGCCACCTGAACTGGGTCCCAAGTTCCCCAGCTTCAGTCTTCAATTCAGTTCAGTCGCTCAGTCATGTCCTACTCTTTGCGACCCCATGAATCGCAGCATGCCAGGCCTCCCTCTCCATCACCAACTCCCGGAGTTCACCCAAACTCTTGTTCATCGAGTTGGGGATGCCATCCAGCCATCTCATCCTCTATCGTCCTCTTTTCCTCCTGCCCTCAATCCCTCCCAGCATCAGAGTCTTTTCCAATGAGTCAACTCTTCGCATAAGGTGGCCAAAGTATTGGAGTTTCAGCTTTAGCATCACTCCTTCCAAAGAATACCTAGGACTGATCTCCTTTAGGATGGACTGGTTGGATCTCCTTGCAGTCCAAGGGACTCTCAAGAGTCTTCTCCAACACCACAGTTCAAAAGCATCAGTTCTTCGGCACTCAGCTTTCTTCACAGTCCAACTCTCACATCCATACATGACCACTGGAAAAACCGTAGCTTTGACTAGACAGACCTATGTTGGCAAAGTAATTTCTCTGCTTTTGAATATGCTATCTAGGTTGGTCATAACTTTCCTTCCAAGGAGTAAACGTCTTTTAATTTCCTGGCTGCAGTCACCATCTGCGGTAATTTTGGAGCCCCCCCAAAATAAAGTCTGACACTGTTTCCCCATCTATTTCCCATGTAGTGATGGGACCAGATGCCATGATCTTCATTTTCTGAATGTTGAGCTTTAAGCCAACCTTTTCACTCTCCACTTTCGCTTTCATCAAGAGGCTTTTTAGTTCCTCTTCACTTTCTGCCATAAGGGTGGTGTCATCTGCATCTCTGAGGTCATTGATTTTCTCCCGGCAGTATTGATTCCAGCCTGTGCTTCTTCCAGCCCAGCGTTTCTCATGATGTATTTAAGTTAAATAAGCACGGTGACAATATACAGCCTTGACGAACTCCTTTTCCTATTTGGAACCAGTCTGTTGTTCCATGTCCAGTTGTAACTGTTGCTTCCTGACCTGCATATAGGTTTCTCAAGAGGCAGGTCAGGTGATCTGGTATTCCCATCTCTTTCAGAATTTTCCACAGTTTCTTGTGATCCACACAGTCAAAGGCTTTGGCATAGTCAATAAAGCAGAAATAGATGTTTTTCTGGAACTCTCTTACTTTTTCCATGATCCAGCAGATGTTGGCAATTTGATCTCTGGTTCCTCTGCCTTTTCTAAAACCAGCTTGAACATCCGGAAGTTCACGGTTCACATACTGCTGAAGCCTGGCTTGGAGAATTTTGAGCATTACTTTACTAGCATGTGAGATGAGTACAATTGTGCGGTAGCTTGAGCATTCTTTGGCATTGCCTTTCTTTGGGATTGGAATAAAAACGGACAGCTTTAGTGCTTAGCTGTTAATCTGGTAGGCACTCAATCTATGTGAAATCTCTTTACAAACTGTGAAGTATGGTACAGATGGAGGGAGCAACTTTGCTCTCTTTTCTCTTCCATCATTTTTTACCTGTTATGTTTCTCCTGTCCTTCCTCTGTACACACCCCTCGACATTAACTGAGAGCTCCAAGAAGTCAAAAGTTTTATGTGACTCTATCTTAGCTGGTAAAATAAACAACAACAGTACAACAAAAACCAAGCAGCGCAGCAGGGAGCTGTGCTGAATGACTGCGTGAACTGAAGGACGCTCTGCCAGGGCTGGGTAGCATGGGCGTGGTTCTCACAAGAGGCCCTGTGGTCAGTGCAGGCAGAAAAGCAAGGAGGACTTAAGTGTAGGTCTGGACTGGGCACTGGTCATCTTTCTGAGTCCCTTTGATCATCCACATGCTCATGTGAAAAATGAGGAAGGAAGTGTTGTTGCTGCTGCTGCTAAGTTCCTTCAGTCTGTCCAACTCTGTGCGACCCCATAGACGGCAGCCCACTAGACTCCCCAGTCCCTGGGATGCTCCAGGCAAGAACACTGGAGCGGGTTGCCATTTCCTTCTCCAATGCATGAAAGTGAAGTCGTTCAGTCGTGTCCGACTCTCAGCAACCCCATGCACTGCAGCCTACCAGGCTTTTCCATCCATGGGATTTTCCAGGCAAGAGTACTGGAGTGGGGTGCCATTGCCTTCTCCGGAAGGCAATGTTCTGTACACTTTATGGGGTGATGTTTATGAGGGCAGATGAGGAGATGCTTGTGGAAAACCTGTCATGTGAGTTTTAAGGTACTTACTGATTGGTGTTTGCAATAAAAACAAATGTCAAGGGGAACTTTGGACCATGTATTAGATACGTTCATGCGTCACGCCTAGCTGTGGCCAGGAGGTTGATGCAGTTGGCAGGTAGGCACTGGAGCTAAGGGGGAACCTGGCTGATTTGACAGCTTCAAGGTCTGGGGGCAACAGCCTGGGTGCCTGATAGGCCCCTGCCAGCATGAGCTTAATGAAGTGATACCTGAATGTTTGTAAGCACTAGGGTCTTCAGATTGGGGCAGGGAAATTAAAAGATAAAATCGGTGAGGTAACATGACTTCACTTCTGTGGGAAGTTTACCTTGGGGAGCTTTCTGGGTGGAGCCTTCCATGACTGCATTTGTCATGAACCTTTGAACTATACATATTAAACCAGATGAGTTACCAAATTACGGACACCCTGCTACTCTCTCTTTTTGTCTCTGCCCTGGATGTTTACAGTAGATTCTGATAGGCAAGGGTTAATAGAAGGAGGAAGCCACGTGTGCAGCAATAGCTTCCTGGAATGACTTCAGGATTTTGAATCAGGGCAACTAGACTTTGAATTTTCTGACTGCTGAGAATCTTTGACACTTTAGCTGCCTCCAAACTAGTCGTGGGTTTTCAGGTGACTGTGCAGTTGGAGACATGGCAGGAAGTCTCTGCTGAAAGTTTACTTATATACCTCAAGCGAAAAAAGTACACATCTCTGATATTAACTCCAAATGAAAAAAGTACACGTCTCTGATATTAACTCAGTCAGGTTCTCCAAACACTTGCAAGAGATATGTTGTATATAAACAAAAGAAGAAGGGACCCAGGAGGTGACTGTTTGGTGGGTCTGCTTGTACATCATTAGACATTTACATTTGGGGCTGTGTTCTCATGGTCTTGGTTAAATTACATAAACTTTTTGGACCTTAAAGTTCGCATCTGTAAAATAAAGCTGTTGAGGATAGTGGCCTGTTGTCGTTCCCCAGCTGTGAGTATTGTATTTTCTTAAAACAGATTTACTGATTTATTTACTTGGCTGGCAGAGAAAGCAGTGGCACCCCACTCCAGTACTCTTGCCTAGAAAATCCATGGACAGAGGAGCCTGGTGGGCCGCAGTCCATGGGGTTGCTAAGAGTCGGACACGACTAAGCGACTTCACTTTCACTTTTCTCTTTCATGCGTTGGAGAAGACAGTGGCAACCCACTCCAGTATTCTTGCCTGGAGAATCCCAGGGACGGCAGAGCCTGGTGGGCTGCCGTCTATGGGGTCGCACGGAGTCGGACACAACTGAAGCGACTTAGCACTAAGCACTAGCACTTAGCCCACTTGGCTGGGCTGGGTCTTGGTTGCTTTGTGCGAGCTTTCTCTAGTTGTGAGGAGTGGGGGGTACTTTCTGGGGGTGGTGTGTGGGTTTCCCACTACTGCGGCTCCTCTCGTGGACTACAGGCTCTAGGGTGCGTGGACTCAGTAGTCGTGGCCTGTGGGCTCTAGACCACAGGATCAGTACTTGTGGCACATGAGCTTAGTTGCTCCACAGCATATAGGAGCTTCCTGGACCAGGGGTTGAACCTGTGTCTCTTGCATTGGCAGGTGGATTCCTATCCACTGTCCCTACCGGGGAAGTCCAGGTTATATAGAGTTGTAAATTTGTGGGTCTTCACTGCATACATGATATTTGAAGCTTTGAGTCTGGATGAGATCAACTGTTGGCTGAATTTGGATAGAAAAGGGAGGAGGGGTGGAGACCAAGCCTGAGATCCAACGTTTGCACTTGGGTGGAAGAGGGGAAATAGAAGGGAGACCATGGCCTGTTGCCCTTGGCCTCCATTGAGCAAGTCTGTGTCTGTGCACTGCTCTTCCTTTAAGTTCAGAGGCAGTCTGTGTTGTGTGAATTTATTCCGCATCTACATATAATACATCGGGGTTAATAAATGGCTTTTGAAACATAATGCTCATTCTCTCAAGGTGCTGAGAGATGAGAGCCCTCTTCGGTGACCTCTGCTTCCCTGCTTCCTTCTGCTGCCAAGTTCATGGTTGTCTGCAACGCCAACACCTTCAAGTGGCAGCCACCCTCTAGACCCCCACGTTCTTTGGGGTAGGCTGGTCGTGTTGAATGTTGATCATGAATCAGTTTTGTTTAAAACAAGAACCTGTTTTTGTCTATGGTACTTATTATTGTAATTTCATAATTAAATTATGTAATCTGATTAAATGTGAGCATTATTTTTCTATAGAAATATGCTAAATACTTTGGAAAGCCTCCAAAGGCAAGCCTCCAAGAAGAATGTTGTTAAGTTAGATATGGTCATGGCAATCTAAAGGATTGCAGGAATAATTAAACTTCTGTAAGGATTTTTTAGCTTGTGTCTTGAGAGTCTTTGAGTTTGTACTCCACTCTAATAAAAAAGGGTAACTGGAAGTTGAGGATGATGGTTTTTTTGGAGGGGGGGTGTGGTTTGTGTGAGAATAATAGCCTAACCGTCCGTCTGGAGACTGATTGTTTGTGAAAAAGACGTTGACCCTACATCAGGAAGTTGATAAAAGAAAATGCATCATATTAATGTCAAATGAAATGGCCAAGGTGGGGGGTGTGTGTGTTTATGGGCTGCTGCTTAAATCAGCCTTGTTAGTTTCTAAACCAATTATTAACCTATTACCTTGGTTAAGTGAGGTTTTACTGCATGAACTTTATAAACATCAGTTTTATAGTATGTGCCAAAGAACTTCAAGCTGGTTATGTCCTACTGTCTAGGACTTGATTCCACAAAAAACAGTTTTATAAAAATTTCAAGAATATTTATTGTTTTAGTATTTATAACAAAAATTTGGTGCAGTCTACATGTCATATAGTGGAAAAGTGGTTAAATTGTGACATGTACACGTAGAAGACTATCATACTGTGATTAGGCATCTGAGTTTTGAAGAACATCAAATGACAGATTTGCACAGGATAATGTTAAATTACAGAGGATAGAAAGCACTTTACATAATATCTCAATTTTAAAAGCTATTCAATACTAGCAGTTTATCTCTGGGTGATAGGATTGTGGGTGACTTTGAGTTTATATTTTATACTTATTTTGAATTTTGTAATTTTCTACTTAAAGGGGTGTAATTCTTGTAATTGCATAATAACTTTATTACAGTAATGGATGACTTGAAACTTTATAAAGAGGTCTTTTGAATTTGTTGCTGTTGAGAGTTAGTGCTTCATAGAATGACTTACTAAAGAGAGAACATGAACGAGAACAGTAAAAACTATTTTTAGTCTTTAATAATTATTTGCAATTAAGTACTTAACAAGTAAAATTACCTTTCTTTCTAAAATTAATTACATGCAAAGTGCATATACATAAATAAAATTACTATTCATTTGTATAATAAAGATTATAATATATTAATACTTATAGAAGTAAAGCCACTTTGATCTTCATAACTGCTGTTAATCTTTCATAATAATCTTTATAATAACCAAGATAGTCAAACAAAGTAGAATTTTCCTCATTTTGAAAATAAACGGTCTCGGAAATGGTTGTTTCCCTGGCCCCAAAATTACATGGTTGGTAATGGTAGATTTTGAACCCAGATTTTCTGCTTCTGAATCTCTTGGTCTTTCTGCTCCTGAAACTGCTTCCTAGTCTTTTCTCAGTCAAGTTACATATGGAAAGAAGGGGTGGTGGGAATCTGGCTTGAAAGTCCTGCTTGTTGGTAGAAGGTTAGATAAACTGGGTGAGGTATAGGTTTCTCTTTGAAACAGAAACTTGAGAGCAGACATCCTATTACAGAGAACCTAGAACTGTGTTTTCCCAAATGGATGTGTATGTTGAAGTGCAGGAATTAGAAATATTAATAAGCTATTGGGGCTTCCCAGGTGGCTCAGTGGTAAAGAATCCGTCTGCCAATGCACATTGGTTTGGGAAGATCCCCTGGAGTAGGAAATGACAACCTGCTCCAGTGTTTTTGCTGGGGTAATCCCATGGACACAGGAGCCTGGCAGGCTACAGTCCATGGGTTTGCAAAGAGTCAGACGTGACGGAAATGACTGCGCATGTAAGCACGCATGTTAGTAAGCTATGAAGAAATAAACTGAAATTTACTAATTTAAACACTGGGGTTGAAACTAGGGCCCTTGCCTGGGGTCCTGGGTCTGAGCATGTGTCCCACTAAGAAACCAGCCCTCCTGGGGATTGTGAGAGCCTTCCACAGCCCAGAATGTGGGGTGGGGCTGTCACAACTGTTTGCTTTCCCCCTATTGTGACATTCTGTGTTTACTTAGTAGACTTACAGATTAGGTTCAGATCAGATCAGTCACTCAGTCGTGTCCGACTCTTTGTGACCCCATGAATCGCAGCAAGCCAGGCCTCCCTGTCCATCACCAACTCCCAGAGTTCACTGAGACGCATGTCTATCGAGTCAGTGATGCCATCCAGCCATCTCATCCTCTGTCGTCCCCTTCTCCTCTTGCCCCCAATCCCTCCCAGCATCAGAGTCTTTTCTAATGAGTCAACTCTTCTCATGAGGTGGCCAAAGTACTGGAGTTTCAGCTTTAGCATCATTCCTTCCAAAGAACACCCAGGGCTGATCTCCTTCAGAATGGACTGGTTGGATCTCCTTGCAGTCCAAGGGACTCTCAAGAGTCTTCTCCAACACCACACTTTAAAAGCATCAATTCTTCGGCGCTCAGCCTTCTTCACAGTCCAACTCTCACATCCATACATGACCACAGGAAAGACCATAGCCTTGACTAGGCGAACCTTTGTTGGCAAAGTGATGTCTCTGCTTTTGAATATGCTATCTAGGTTGGTCGTAACTTTCCTTCCAAGGAGTAAGCATCTTTTAATTTCATGGCTGCAGTCACCATCTGCAGTGATTTTGGAGCCCAGAAAAATAACTAGTTTTAATTAAAGCAGCAGCTACGAATTTGACCTGCCTCTTGAGAAATCTGTATGCAGGTCAGGAAGCAACAGTTAGAACTGGACATGGAACAACAGACTGGTTCCAAATAGGAAAAGGAGTACGTCAAGGGTGTATATTGTCACCCTGCTTATTTAACTTATATGCAGAGTACATCATGAGAAACGCTGGACTGGAAGAAGCACAAGCTGGATTCGAGATTGCCGGGAGAAATATCAATAACCTCAGATATGCAGATGACACCATCGTTATGTCAGAAAGTAAAGAGGAACTCAAAAGCCTCTTGATGAAAGTGAAAGTGGAGGGTGAAAAGGTTGGCTTAAAGCTCAACATTCAGAAAACTAAGATCATGGCATCTGGTCCCATCACTTCATGGCAAATAGATCGGGAAACAGTGGAAACAGTGTCAGACTTTCTTTTTCTGGGCTCCAAAATCACTGCAGATGGTGACTGCAGCCATGAAATTAAAAGACGTTTACTCCTTGGAAGGAAAGTTATGACCAACCTAGATAGCATATTCAAAAGCAGAGACATTACTTTGCTAACAAAAGTCCGTCTAGTCAAGGCTATGGTTTTTCCAGTGGTCATGTATGGATGTGAGAGTTTGACTGTGAAGAAGGCTGAGCGCCGAAGAATTGATGCTTTTAAAGTGTGGTGTTGGAGAAGACTCTTGAGAGTCCCTTGGACTGCAAGGAGATCCAACCAGTCCAATCTGAAGATCAGCCCTGGGATTTCTTTGGTAGGAATGATGCTAGAGCTGAAACTCCAGTCCTTTGGCCACCTCATGAGAAGAGTTGACTCAGTGGAAAAGACTCTGATGCTGGGAGGGATTGGGGGCAAGAGGAGAAGGGTACGACAGAGGATGAGATGGCTGGATGGCATCACTGACTCGGTGGACGTGAGTCTCAGTGAACTCTGGGAGTTGTGATGGACAGGGAGGCCTGGCTTGCTGCGATTGATGGGATTGCAAAGAGTCAGACATGACTGAGCGACTGAACTGAACTGAACTGAACAAATTTGACACTTGGTTTGCAAAGATGCCTAAAGAACTGTGGTATGAAGGTGACATGGTAATACAAACACAAATGGACTGTGAAGAATTGGCAGAGTAAAGGCTTTTCTCTGTACACACTACTGTAAACTTAGAAATCAGCTATCTTTTTGCGGACTCACTGTGCAGCTGCATAGACTCCTGAAGTGGAGGAGATGGTGCTGATGGCCAACACTAGGAGTATTCTGAGCACGTAAAGGGTGTTCTGAGCACGTACAGTGTCCACTGCAAATGGTCATTTGCAGCAGTTTGGTTTCTTCTGTAATTCTTTCTATTCAGCAACCATTTATGGCATATCTCTCATGTACCAGGCACCACGCTACTGTGATGAAAAAGACAATCCCCTTAAGCAACTCACTGTCTAAAAAGGTCTCAGTCTTACTCTAAAATTATAGAATGACGTTTGTTTAGTTGTCAAGGATTCATGGAGTATCTCTTATAATCCTGTTACTGTTCAAGTGAGGACACCTCTGCTGTGCTTTCCACAGTCAGAACCTAGGAACCATCGGAGTCCCTCCCCTGACTTGGTATCACCAGTCTTCACGTATGACATCCGGTTTTTCCTTTCTTCATTTGTCTCTTTGCTATGACCTTCTCAAGCCTGCTTCTCTAACTGTCTTTTTTAACACTCAGCATAGCTAATACACTCCAGCCTGAAAAAAACGTTTCACTTTAGGCTTCAAATCATAAAATGGGAAAATTTTCTTCAAAAGAAGTTGTGAGTGAGGATGAACTTCTCTTTATTGCCTTTAGTTTGAATGCAGATGTCTTTGCTGGCTAATGAGACTAATGGAAGTCATAGCATTGTAGGCAACAGAAAGAAGACTGCTACCAGGGTGGTGTTGTGGGACATCAGCTTTCCCTTCTGACATCTAGCAAAGAGCTTGCACTGCCTGTGCGTGAGTCAGGCTTCAGTCATACCCAATCCGAATGGTTATTTTCAAGTACCTGCCTGAAAGAACCCTAAGAAGTACCACTTTGTAAATATTAAGAACGTAGTATGTGGTTTAGGCTCGAATTGTCAGAAAGATCTCCTGGAGGAGGAAATGGCAACACACTCCAGTATTCTTGCCTGGAGAATCCCACGAACAAAGAAGCCTGGCAGGCTACAGTCCACAGGATCTGTTCTTGCTCGGACACAACTGAGCGACTAAGCACACATTATAATTAAAGCGGTCTTATTAAATGTTTTATCTGTTCCTGTGTGGTCTTCTGGAGCAAGTGAAACAGATCAAAGAGGAGGCTCTCCCATTTAAAAATAACCAGACTCTCCTTATGTTTGTAACTGAATTATTTTTGTAACAATTGGTGAGAGCAATGTCATCTGAAAGTTTACTGTAGCTCAACCACCCCCATGCTCGATTTTAGTGGTGATGGTGGGATATTATATAGATAGAGCTGCTAAAAATTAGGGTTTCCCTAAAAGTATTTAAAGTGAAGTCATAATGTTCACAGTCATCATTTATGGCAAATTAGAAGTAAAAGAAAAGTTCCTGTTTTCACATTTCTGTATAGGGAACCCTCAAGAAGTAAAGAAAAATAGGATGAAAAAAATTATCCATAGCTTCATCATTAAAATAAAGATTCTGTTTTAAGAATACCTTTTAAAGTAACACATTGGTGATTACTGTATGCAGTTGAATGGCCAGTGCTAAATCATATAGAGCATATTGAACAGGAGCATCCATGCACATGGGGAGGGCTGACACCGCGTTACCCTTTTAGTCGTTGTTAAACTTTCTTTAATGTGAAGTCACTCAGTCGTGTCCAACTCTTTGTGACCCCATGGCCTGTATAGTCCATGGAATTCTCCAGGCCAAAATACTGGAGTGGGTAGCTGTTCCCTTCTCCAGGGGATCTTCCCAGCCCAGGGATCGAACCCAGGTGTCCCACAGGCAGATTCTTTACCAGCGGAGGCACCAGAGTTATTTTCTTGGAAATAGACAAAAATGACTCTGTAACAAAATGCTTTGAGGAAATGGAAAACTAACACAGTGACAAAAATAGTGCAGAGACATGTATTAAGAAGACGATTTCACCACAGTGTTTTGAAACTGGGATGCATCATTTTGGTTTAGCAGTGCAGTTTAGAGCTATTCCTCCCCTCTGCTCGCTCCATTGAGAAGAGCCTCAGTTGTAACATGAGGCTTAAAGAAATGAGGCTCAGTTGCTGGCGGGTTGTGGAGGCACCATCCAGTTGTAGTGGTTGTGGTGACCGAGTGCAGATATTCTCAATGAAACTGGTTTCCTTGACCTTTTCCTTTTGTATACATGGCTCTTCGGATTTTCAAGCAAGTGGTGTGTGCACTAAGTACTTCCTGTTGAGGAAATAGAGTCGGTGTGGCAAGCCCTGTGGGGATAGAGATGAGACCCGATTGTAGCGGGCAAACTTCAGATGATTTCAAGTTCAATGTCTGTGTCCCTGTTGATTTACCTGCTTTGCAACATCAACAGCTCAAAAGCCAGATGCTTATGTGACTAGCCTTGTTGGGCTCTACTGAGTACTGGCTTTCTGGATGGTTAACAGTCATACTCATTGTGGCTGAGCAGTTAATTTTGAAAAGAGATGATTTTGTGGTGTCTTTTTAAATGTTTTATAAATAAACTTGGTTTAAATCATAATATGACATTACTCCATTGTCCCATTGTCTGTAAAACCCGTCTCTTTGGCAATATGCAGTACAATATTTACATAATTTAGTTATATAAAATGTTATTGTAAATTTGAGGTATTTTTATGTTAAAAAAACTAACAAGAAACAAAAGTTAAGTTGCCTTTTTTTAATGTCACACAGTTCTTTGGGTTTTAACATGTGTAGATTTGTGTAACTGTTCCCACAACCTCAGAATGTTCCCTCATTCTCTCCCCACATGTGAATCCTGGCAACCGTTGATGTATTTTTCACCTGTAGTTTTGCCCTTTCAAAGATGTCATTTAAATGGAAGTATTGTTGTTGTTGAGTCACTCAGGTGTGTCCGACTCTTTGTGACCCCATGGACTGTAGCCTGCCAGGCTCCTCTGTCCATGGAATTCTCCAGGCAGGAATACGCGAGTGGGTAGCCATTCTCTTCTCCAGGGGATCTTCCTGTCTCTTGAATTGAACTTGGGTCTCCTGCACTGCACGCGTGTTCTTTGCCGTCTGAACCACCAGGGAAGCCCAAATGACGGCATGTAGATGTCTTAGGATGCTAGCTTCTTTTGTGCAATAGAATGCCTTTGAAGTTGTCATCTCGGGTGTTGTAGGTATTAGTACGTTCCTTTTAATAGCTGAGTAGGATTCCAGCTATTAAGAGCATTTGGGTTATGCTAGTTTTCAGGTTTTACAAGTAAAGCTGCTCTGAATTTTTGTGTCTTTACATGGACATACACTTTCCTTTCTCTTTAGTAAACATCTAAGAGTAAAATGGCTGTATTATTTTGCAAATGTCTATTTAACTTTCTAAAGAAATTTCAAGCCATTTTCCAGAGTTAACTGCATCAATTTGCATTCCCTCCAGCAATGCATGAAAGGGAGTTTCAGGTGCTTGGCATCTTTGGCAGCACTTAGCATTGTCAGTACTTTTATTTTAGCCATTTTAGTAGATGTGTAATCGTGTCTCTGATTTTAATTTGCATTTCTGTAATGTTGAGCATTTTTTCTTGTGCTTCCTTGAAGCTTACCTGCAGCCTTGTGCTTACTTGTAACCATTTGTATGTCCTTTCTGGTGAAGGGTCTGTTCAAGTCTTTTGCCCATTTTTAATTGGGTTGTTTTTTTGCTTAGTTTTGAAGGGTTTTTTTTGTTTGTTTGTTTTTGTTTTTAACATATTCTGGATACATATCCTTCATTGAATATGTGATTTGCAAATATTTTCCCCAGTCTGTACCTTATTTTTTCATTCTTCATTAATAGTATCTTTTACAGAGCAAGAATTTTTAATTTTGAAGAAGTGCAATCTATCTTTTAAATTTTTTTGGTGTATCATTCTTATGAATTGCTTTTGCATCATGGTCAAAAATCAGCTGGCTCTATTTGTACAGGTCATTTACTTCATGATACCCTTAGGTTCCCTTTCTTAAAGTCTTCCAGACACAAAGGTGGGACTTTAGAATGGGGCATTGTGTGTCTCATGACTGCCTTCATTCTGAAACAAGAGGCATGAAGACAGAATGCAAAATGGCAGTAGATGTTTTTTACCTTTACATCTCCAGAGCCACGGGTCCTCTGATTAGAGAGGAAGAAAGGTTCCTTTCCTCAGAGGTTTAGTGACTGTGGTCCCTTCTGCTTGCCACCACCTTACGATTGCCAAGAAGCAAGAAAATGGAAACAAAGAAGAAAAATGGAAATTTCCCTATTCTCTCCAGGGTTAGGAATCCCTTTCCTGCTTCTTAAGGTGGAACTTAAAAGGATTTGCAGATTTGCTTCCTCTGTCTACATCCTGGTGATCACTTCCAGGTTTCCGATTGCCTTGAATCCAGGCTGGGGCGTTTTGGAAGAGAATACAGAGAAGCCCCATCAGTGGTTTGGTGATATTTTGAGTTTAGCACTTCTCCCCCATTCTGCCACCATCATGTATTTTTCGGAGCCCTCAAATAGCTGCTTCACGTATTCTGTCCAGGTGTTAGAGCTGCATTCAGGGGAGAGAATGAGAGGCGTGTGCTTCAGCCGTCTTACCTGGAACCAGTGCCCCTCCTTGTTGTTTTTTAAATACAGAATTTGAAGTAATGTTTTGCACAAGTTGCATAAATCTTGAAACAATAGCTATTGTCTAGACAAAAGTTTTTGTAGACTTTTTTTCTCAAGTCATTGTCTTGGCTGAATTGATTTACGTTTGTAAATATGAGAACAAAATGGAAACCTTCCAGTTTTTTGGAAATTCTGTGTTAAGATTGCAGTGGGCTCTTTGTGCTGCTCCTTTTCCCTGCTGAAAAATTGACCATTGAGGGTAAAGCTTTCAGTTCCATATGCTAATTTACATTTAGTGTCATTTGGTTTTTGTTGCAGGAAGACACCTGGATGCACCTGGGAAGCCTGGAGTCATTCACTGATCTGTTTACCTTGTAGCTCTTACCTTTGTTACATGAAGAATTGAGTTTAAGTCCTCAATGAGCCAGTCATCACTCTGAGCCTCTTGCATAAGCTTTAAGAGGATTTAGGGAAGTCTGAAAAAGAGGGGCTAATTATTAACATATTCGTTCTCTACTGACTTTAAAAAAATGTGGACTAAATATAATTATCCAGACAGCTGGTGAAAAACAAATATAGCTCAGTGGATTCCTAGTGGAAACAACTACATGGTCTGGAAATTAGCTAATTTATTTAAAGTAATTATTTATCAGTAGAAATTCATTAAAAATTAGGGAGGAATCAACTGTAGGTGATAATAAATATCTTGAAATCAACCTCAAGGGGCCATGTTAATGGGATCACAGCGGGATATACAAGTAGACAATTAGAATGGCCAAGTTGAAGGTAATTAAGACTAACTCATTTGGACAGGACTGAAGTGACTTAGCAACAACATGTGGCATTTAAATTATAGAATGACAGTAGTATATGAAAATGAAAGAGAGCTGAAAAATTGTATGATATCCCTTTATAGATATATCACATTGGTTATTATTAAGTAAGTGAGTAAGTGTTGGTTGCTCAGTTGTGCCCAACTCTTTGTAACCCCGTGGACTGTAGCCCACCAGGCCCCTCTGTCTATGAGATTTTCCAGGCGAGGATACTAGAGTGGGTTGCCATTTCCTTTTCCAGAGGATCTTCCCGACCCAGGGATCGAACCCCAGCCTCCTGCACTGCAGGCAGGTTCTTTACCAACTGAGGCACAAGGGAAGCCATTACTGATCTCTTTTATGTTTTAGCATCTGCTTTCCATAAAATGGTCAAGTGTTAAAGCTGGATCTTGAATATTGCCTCCCTTAGTGCTTGCATTAAACCCAGCCCATGATTTTTATAGCTCCTACATACCTAGCAAAAATGTTCTTTACCACTTATAAAATGTATAGTTAATTTTTAGTATTTAATTTGGACTTCTCAGTCCTTTCCTTCTGAGAATTGTGTCCCATTCGATGAGGCAGTATTAGAGCTGAAAGGCTAAGAGCAAAGCAAGACTCAGTAGCTAGACCACATGAATTGAAGCCTAAGCATGTGTCTTCTCTGTGCCTGTCTGAACACTTTGCATGGATTATCCCATGTCATCCTCGGTAGGACCCTGTGAAATTGGTCCTGATTGGGAGGGGAGGAGCCTTGCTTTACTCTTAACCTTTTAGCTGTAAGATTGCCTTGTCAAATGGGACAAAATTCTCAGAAGGAAAGGATAGAGAAGTCCAAATTAAATACTAAAAATTAACTGTACATTTTTATAAGTGGTAAAGAGCAATTTTGCTAGGTTTGTAGGAGCATTAAAAATCATGGGCCGGGTTTAATGATTAGCCAGCTTAAACCAAAGTAAGAATCAGAACAGTCTCGGCTTTATGATTCATTATGTCGTCAGGACATTTCTTCTGCCAATTTTCCCCCTGTCAGCTTGATGTAAGTAACCACTTTTTATCACCACCCTTTTCCTGAGTACGTGTCTTCAATAGAATTGTGCCATTAATCCAGTGCCAGAGGACTGAACCCACAGGAAGATTGAGAAGAGTTGAGAGGAAGCAAGAATCTGGTGCTTTTTTCATTTGGGATATTTAGGGTCCTGATTGCTTAATCTTTTAAACTTCTTCAATGATATTATGGAGATCCTTATTGTACTCAAAAGAGATCATTCTTTCTCTCAGTCTTCCTTCCCTCTCACCCAAATTAAGTGTCATACACCAGTTGGTTGATTTTATACTTCTAAGAGAGAATAAGACTCTTAGGGATTGCGGAATGGTGTTAACATCCTGTCCAGATGGATATTTGTGCCTGAGTGTTCATGTTTACACATATTTTTCTTTGTGAATGTACAGGCAGCAGCCAACTCAGAGTCAGCCAGACAACTTGTGTGGTATTCTTCCTTTTTATGAACAGTTTCAGTTGATAACTAAGCACAGATAAGAGCCCTCTTCAATGCCCACAGAGTTGTTTTGCTCTTTTTTGGTAAGTGACTTCATAGTTATACGCCAACGGCACACTAAATCATTGGAAGTGGGGGAAGTCTTAAAGGTGGTCAAAATTTAGGGGCTGTCAGAATTTTCTTCTTAAAATCTAAACACTTATTTAAATAGTATTTTATCCACATTGCATAGACAAAGGATGAATGGTTGAGATTCGGTTTTTATTTCCGTTACAAGCAGTTGATCCTAAGTAGAGGCATTTGGCTGTGGAACTGAGAAAGGGGAATGTTCTCTGTGGTAGCTTTTAGTGAAGTTGAAAATGTCCCACATTCACCTTTCATTCACATTGTACCATTAGTGAGAAATTCTGAGAATTCTCAGAAAACCAGGCCACATGATTCCTGTTCTTTTGGAACCATTGATATTGTTGGGAGATACATACAAAATATATAAATATAATAGACAAAACACATATATTCAAAATCTATGCAGAAACCAAGGAAGGTGCAGCTTAATTATAATTCCTTGGAAAATCTTATAACAGCTTCAGTTCAGTTCAGTTGCTCAGTTGTGTGCGATTCTTTGCGACCCCATGAACTGCATCACTCCAGGCCTCCTTGTTCATTAACAACTCCTAGAGTCTACCCAAACCCATGTCCATTGAGTCTTTGATGCCATCCACCTATTTCATCCTCTGTCATCCCCTTCTCCTCCTGCCCTCAATCTTTCCCAGCATCAGGGCCTTTTCTGATGAATCAACTCTTCGCATGAGGTGGCCAAAGTATTGGAGTTTCAGCTTCAGTATCAGTCCTTCCAATGAATATTCAGGACTGATCTCTTTTAGGGTGGACTGGTTGGATCTCCTTGCAGTCCAAGGGACTCTCAAGAGTCTTCTCCAACACCACAGTTCAAAAGCATCAGTTCTTCAGTGCTCAGCTTCCTTTATAGTCCAACTCTCACATCCATACATGACTACTGGAAAAACCATAGCCTTGACTAGACAGACCTTTGTTGACAAAGTAATAGTCTCTGCTTTTGAATATGCTATCTAGGTTGGTCATAACTTTCCTTCCAAGGAGTAAGCATCTTTTAATTTCATGGCTGCAATCACCATCTTCAGTGATTTTGGAGCCCAGAAAAATAAAGTGAGCTTAGCTGAGCTCAAAATGTGAATTCTAATTCTGTAGCCTTTTTCTTGCTCACTTGGACTACTGGTTTACCATCCCATTCTACCCTTCCCATACGTGGTTCATTTTACACATTGCTACCGTGATTTCTGTATTAAAAAAAGCACATGAAAATGTGTCCCACTTAAAACATCCAAGGCCTCACAGCCTGTGGGAGTAAGTCCAGCATTATTCATTTGGTCTTCCAGCCCTCTGATGGGAACCTGGACAACCACATCCTCTACTGCTTCTGGCTTTGAACCTGGTACCTCTTTTTGTTCCTTTTAACTTTTGTATTTTATTGGAGGATAACTGCTTTAGAATGTTGTGTTGGTTTCTGCTGAATCGGCAGTAAGTATGCACATGTCCCCTGCCTCTTGACCGTTTCTCCCACCTCCATCCAGTCCTCCCCCTCTGGTGGTCACAGAGCACTGGACTCAGCTCCCTGTGTCACACAGCGACTTCTCACTAGCTACCTGTTTTACATATGGTAATATGTATGTTTCAATGCTGCTCTCTCAGTGTGTCTGCCTTCTCCTCCCCTTGCTGTGTCCCAAAGTCTTGAACCTGGTACTTGTGGCATACCATGCTGTCTTTCTCACCTCAGGTTGCTGTTCCCTTCCAGCACTTTTCTACCTCCTTGTTCTGTAAGATTTTACCCAGGAGACGACTTCCTTCTGACGCCCTAGGTTGGGTGGTGTGCCCTACCGCTGCTCTCCTGTAGCACTCTGCTTTTCTTCCCTCATTGCCTGCCACGTATTGTATTTGTCTGTTCATAAGAGGGAGCTATGAATTCCTTGAGAGCAGGAGAAAGAAAGAAAGAAAGTGAAGTAGCTTAGTCGTGTCCGACTCTTTGTGACCCCATGGACTGTAGCCTACCAGACTCCTCCATCCATGGGATTTTCCAGGCAAGAATACTGGAGTGGGTTGCCATTTCCTTCTCCAGGAGGTCTTCCCGACCCAGAGGTTGAACCTGGACCTCCTGCATTGTAGGCAGACGCTTTACCGTCTGAGCCACCAGGCAAAGTCTTAATGTATCTGTTTCCTCAAGCCTGATACAGACCTGACCCATGGTAGATACCATCCTCAGTTCTCTGGTATGTGTTCAGGCAGCACTGCGTGAATGATGGAGTTGCCTTTTTAGGTGATGGGCTCCCGTCACTGAAAGAGTTCTAGGCAGGAGCCCAGAGGGCACTGCTACTCAGAAGTTTCTCTCTCGTTTTGGCATTTTCCTTGATACATTCAGTTAGCTTTTTTAAAATTTAATTTTTCATCTCTTATTTATCTTTGGCAGTTAAATAAGTAAAACCTTTCTAGTAACTGTTGTTGTTTAGTGGCTAAGTCACGTCTGACTGTTTGTGACCCCATGGACTGTAACCTGCCAGGCTCCTCTGTCCCTGAGGTTTTCCAGGTAATAATACTGGAGTGGGTGGCCATTTCCTTCTCCAGGGAATCTTCCAGAACCAGGGATGGAACACACAGTTCCTGCACTGGCAGGCAGACTCTTTACCACTGAGCCACCAGAGAAGTACTTCCAGTAATTAGCATTATAGTAATAGCTGCTGCTGCTGCTCAGTCAGTTCAGTCGTGTCTCTGTGCGACCCCGTAGACGGCAGCCCACCAGGCTCCACCGTCCCTGGGATTCTCCAGGCAAGAGTACTGGAGTAGGGTGCCATTGCCTTCTCCTATAGTAATAGCTACAAAATGCCTAATGTATACATTAGCACTAATTTTTCCAGCCATGCTAGAAAAAGAATGATAGTATTACTTTCATCTCACAGCTGTAGGAACTGACATCAGAGTGAAGGAAATTAGTCTGCTGGAGCTTTTACCTCCAGTTAGTAATTCTTAGAACCAAGATTCAGATCTAGGTTTGAATGTAGACATTATGTGCATTTCACTATGCCGTTTTGCTCATAAAGAAAACCGATGTTTGTGTAATGATTCAGCATAGAGCAGGGAGTCTGTAGTTGTCTGGTGGTGGCGGCTTGAAAACAGGCTTGTTATTAGTTTGGCAAGAGTGTCCTAAATAGAAAGAAATAGTTGTTTTGTTTTTTTTTTTTTAAGAAGTGAACAGAGATAAAAGTGGAAATAGATTAGTTTAGTTTCTTCATTTGGATTTCATTTCTAGTTTCAAACAAAAGCTGTACCTTGAGTTAAGATAGAGAAGGTAATCCTGACTTTTCTGTAGTCAAGACAGAAAAGTTTAGTTTCTTCATTTGGATTTCATTTCTAGTTTCAAACAAAAGCTGTACCTTGAGTTAAGATAGAGAAGGTAATCCTGACTTTTCTGTAGTCAAGACAGGAGTCACCGCCTCCCGTCCCCGACACCATCCCAGGTCCATGGAATTATTCTGTTTTTGTTAGACATAATCCATGGCACATTATGCTAGCTATTTTGGTGATGGGGGAGGAGGAAGGGGGCAATACTGTTTCCACAAGAATAATATAATGTGTCTCACCTATGTCAAGCAAGTTACTGTAAAGCAACTATACCTTTTTAAAAAATGACAGTGGTATCAAGGAAAATAAGAATGCTGTTACATTTAAATCTCTGTGATTCTCTGATTGTCGACAGCGGCTGCCAGAGATTAGTTTAGATCAAAGACCTCCAAATTGAATCTTACCTAACAATTCACCAGCTTACAAAACACAATGAAGCTTTTTATCAACAGCTTGTGTTGCGCCATGTTATTGATGTGTAACTTCACAGTCCCCCTTGCACACTGCCCCACACGTCTGCTCTCTGGGGCTTATTCTGCTAGCCCCTCTCACTCTCCCCACTCAGCTCCCAGAGTAGACCAGAAATTTCAAGAATCAGATGTCTTGTGTCCAAAGAGAAAAAATTTAGAAAAGATTTACTTTGATTTAAAAAGGTTGTTTAATAAGAAAGTAGAATGTGTGACTTAGATGAAAAAAGAGAGAATCAGGAAATATGGTTTAATACTGTACATCTAGTTGAAATGGCTTTTTTTTTTTTTTTTGGGCCAGATCTTACCATGTATGCTTTAAATATTCACTAGCATCTGCAGTGAAATTTGTGTTTGTCTAGTAGAAACAGGAATCTAATTAAACAGGGCTTGATTTTCTCACATAAAATGTCTGTAGGGGAACTGCTTGGATCTGGGGAGGTTTCTACCATGTCCCATGTCATTGGGCGAGTCTTGGGCTCCTTCCAGTTTTTAGCATCCTGAGAATGAGGCCTCTGTCCATGCAACCTCAGGGCGCTGTTGGCGCTCCAGCTGTGATGCGATGTCTGCAAGAGGAGGGGAAGGAAAAACTGCAGAGGCGCTTTCTGGAATCTCCGGACTTGTACTTGGAATTCCTTGGCCACCACTGTCTTCATGGAGGCTCCAGTGTGGTGTTTAAGTGGGCACATTGCCAGGCCAAATAAAAGCAGATTCCTATGACTAAAGCAGAAGGGGAGGGGAGTGGAAATTAGATTTGAAAGAATTGACTCTGCCGCCAAAGGCAAACTTTATTTTTTAAGTCATGAATCTGCCTAACCATCTTTTTCAGAGTTGAAAGGGAAGTATATTACTGTCGGGATATTTTAAAGAAGTATTTCAGTTTGGGCGAAATTTTTTTCCCCCAGTCCTCTGCTATGCTTTTGGAAAATTCCTAATATCCTTTTATTACTCTCCAATAAGTAATCTTTTAAAATTATAAATGTTAATAACCTGGGCTTAAAAATAGAGGAGGATTGATATTGTGTCCTTGAGATTAGGAGATACGTTCATGCCTTTCCTCAAGCCACATGATTTAGAAATAGTTATGAAAAGTCACCTGGTCTTTCTCTCAAAGCCTCTCCTTTATTTATTTATGTTTTTGATTCTAACGCACTCTTTTATTTTTTTCCCTTGTTGGTTACCAGTTTAAATATAGCCGTGTTTACATGTCTGGAAAAGACCCTGATGCTCGGAAAGATTGAAGGCAGGAGGAATGAGGGACAACAGAGGATGAGATGGTTGGATGGCATCATCAACTCAATGGACATGAGTTTGAGCAAACTCAGAGATGGTGAAGCACAGGGAAGCCTGGGTGCTGCAGTCCATGGGGTCACAAAGAATCAGACACAACTTAGCGACCCAACTAAGCTGTACTGAACATGTCTGTTCCAAATATCCTTACCATCCCTTCCCCATCCTTCCCCTTGGCAACCTTAAGCTCATTCTCAGAACCTCTCCTGCAGATACTAGTTGTGAAAGCTCAGTCCCTCATATGTTTAAAACTACTTAGGGTCGCTGTGTTCACTGATCTGGTAGCAGATTCTGCCATGCTCTTCTGATGAGCTGTGTGTGGTCTTTCTTGTCTCTGGATGTTTTTGCCTGGTTAATTCTCTGCATGAAACCTTCCACCTACACCTCTCAATCTGGGAAAATTCTGTTGATCCTTTAACTTGCACTTCACTGCTCAGCCTTTCCTGTCCTCTGCGCCGTCACCTCCTGACTGGTCTCTGCTGTTCATATCACCGAGAGGAAGTCCAGCAGTGATGGCTGTAAATAAATGGGATTCTCGGAATGAAGCAGTCTGGACTGCACCCGGCCTCCCCACAGGAAGCATGCATCATGTATACTCATCATTTTTTCACGTTGCATTGTGATTGCTTCTGTGCTTTTCTCTTGTTTTTCCATTCCTTGAGGATGGTTCCTATGTTTTGTTCATTAAATTTATTCCTGGCATTCCTGCAGTGTGTGGTGCTCAGCAGACATGTAATGAGGGTGGGTGGGTGGGTGAGCAAGAAGAGACAGAAAGGCGGGAGGTCCCCAGTGTCCACTTTCCCTAGCTCAGCCCATGGAAATACGGGATAATGAGGTCTATATATCCCAGAGGTAAAGAGCAGGACCCCTGAGCTGGCCAGGGAGCAGCAGCATTTCCACGGCTCTTTGTCTTACTGAGTGAGCTGGCCCTCTGGCAGATATCAGGGTATCATTCAGAGCTATGGAATTATCTGTCACTTCTTGTTTTTCAGTTGCTCAGTCGTGTCCAACTCTTTGCGACCCGATAGACTGCAGCACAGCAGGCCTCCCTGTCCCTCACCATCTCCTAGAACTTGCTCAAATTCATGTCCATTGAGTAGGTGATGTCATCCAACCATCTCATTCTCTCTCGTCCCCTTCTCCTCCCACCTTAAATCTTTCCCAGCATCAGCACCTTTTCCAGTGAGTTGGCTTTTTGCATTAGGTCTCCAAAGTATTGGAGCTTCAGCCTCAGCATCAATCCCTCCAGTGAGTATTCAGAATTGATTTCTTTTGGGATTGACTGGTTTGATCTCTTTGCAGTCCAAGGGACTCTCAAGAGTCTTCTCCAACACCACAGTACTAAAGCATCAATTCTTCAGTGCTCAGCTTTCTTTATGGTCCAACTCTCACATCCATACATAACTACTGGAAAAACCATAGCTTCGACTAGACGTACCTTTGTTGGCAAAGTAATGTCTCTGCTTTTTAATATGCTGTCTAGGTTGGTCATAGCTTTTCTTCCAAGGAGCAAGCGTCTTTTAATTTCATGGCTGCAGTCACCATCTGCAGTAATTTTGGAGCCCAAGAAAATAAAGTCTGTCACTGTTTCCATTGTTTCCCCATCTGTTTGCCATGAAGTGATGGGACCAGATGCCATGATCTTAGTTTTTTGAACGTTGAGTTTTAAGCCAGCTTTTTCACTCTCCTCTCTTACTTTCATCAAGAGGCTTTTTAGTTCCTCTTCGCTTTCTGCCATTAGGGTGGTGTCATCTGCGTATCTGAGGTTATTGATATTTCTCCTGGCAGTCTTCATTCCAGCTTGTCCTTCATCCAGCCTGGCATTGCTCATGATGTACTCTGCACATTAAGCTAAATAAGCAGGGTGACAGTATACAACCTTGACGTACTCCTTTCCCAATTTGGAAAATTGGGCAAGTCCATTGTTCTGTGTCTGGTTCTAAACAATTGGCTCCCATTAAGTAATTTTTTTGCTTAATTTTCTTGGAACATGTATGCTTGTGTCTCATTGGCCTAAACTGTGAAACTGGATTCATCTATCTGTAAGGAGGCAATGAAAGATAGTTCTTTAATTAGTTTTCTTGCTTTCGTCAGGTTAATTAGGGGTTCTGTTAGGAACGAGGAGAGAGTGGACACTGAGTAGCAACAAGCAGCCTCAGCTGCATTGCTAGGTAAAGTATTTGACTGAATGAATGAAAATGAAGGTGACTTGATGGAGTCAAGGCTTCTGGTGCAGATTCTGTACATTTACTTTTCATGTTCTATACTTTTGAACCTTAAAATCAGATTGATCATCTATGGGTCTAGAAAATGAAATACTTGAATTTGCTTTTTTCTCTAAATCACAGTGTTAGTCTGTCTTTAAGCATGGTGGACTAGCCAGAATGGTAGGCTAATGAGATAGGTTTTGGTTGTTATATGTGTGTGTGAGTGTATGTGTATGTATGTGTGTAATGGATATGTCTGGTGTTTTACTTCCATCACAATAAACTGTGGAAAATTCTGAAAGAGATGGGAATACCAGACCACCTGACCTGCCCCTTGAGAAATCTGTATGCAGGTCAGGAAGCAACAGTTAGAACTGGACATGGAACAACAGACTGGTTCCAAATAGGAAATGGAGTACGTCAAGGCTGTATATTGTCACCCTGTTTATTTAACCTATATGCAGAGTATATCATGAGAAAAGCTGAACTGGAAGAAACACAAGTTGGAATCAAGATTGCTGGGAGAAATATCAATAACCTCAGATATGCAGATGACACCACCCTTATGGCAGAAAGTGAAGAGGAACTAAAAAGCCTCTTGATGAAAGTGAAAGTGGAGAGTGAAAAGGTTGGCTTAAAGCTCAACATTCAGAAAACGAAGGTCATGGCATCTGGTCCCATCACTACATGGGAAATAGATGGGGAAACAGTGGAAACAGTGTCACACTTGATATTTCTGGGCTCCAAAATCAATGCAGATGGTGACTGCAGCCATGAAATTAAAAGACGCTTACTCCTTGGAAGGAAAGTTATGACCAACCTAGATAGCATGTTGAAAAGCAGAGACATCACTTTGCCAACAAAGGTTCGCCTAGTCAAGGCTATGGTCTTTCCTGTGGTCATGTATGGATGTGAGAGCTGGACTGTGAAGAAGGCTGAGCGCCGAAGAATAGATGCTTTTGAACTGTGGTGTTGGAGAAGACTCTTGAGAGTCCCTTGGACTGCAAGGAGATCCAACCGGTCCATTCTGAAGGAGATCAGCCCTGGGATTTCTTTGGAAGGAATGATGCTAAAGCTGAAACTCCAGTATTTTGGCCACCTCATGCAAAGAGTTGACTCATTGGAGAAGACTCTGATGCTGGGAGGGATTGGGGGCAGGAGGAGAAGGGGATGACAGAGGATGAGATGGCTGGATGGCATCACTGACTCGATGGATGTGAGTCTAAGTGACCTCCGGGAGTTGGTGATGGACAGGGAGGCCTGGCGTGCTGCAGTTCCTGGGGTCGCAAAGAGTCGGACATTACTGAGCGACTGATCTGATCTGATCTGATGATTAGCAGTAGTTTATTTTACTGAATTCCTGTGATTTTGGTTTAAAGAAATAGGTATATAACTCAGTATTTTCATATTTATAGATTTTTTTCCAGAGATTTATCTGTTTTGATTTTATCTGTTTTGCTCTGGTGGTGACTTTCCTAATGTGAATACTAAAATTGATAAGACATAATTTCCTAAGTGATACATATACATATACTAGTGCCACCCTTTTTCACTAAAATACTCTTGAAATACAAGTTTTTTAAAATTGTAAAAGTTGTGTTTTGAAGTTTGCCTTGAGAATGGTACCAATTTCCAAAAGTATCATCAGTTGGTGCCATAATTATTTAACTGATACTTTGATAGGATATTCATGGTTTTCTTTTTATCTTTTGGTTTCTGAGCCGAAAATCTAAAAGAAAACTCTTTCTTCTTTGTCAGTGAGGCCATTTTGGAAGGGATTGCCCTGTGAACTTTCTGAAGAGAAATAATGCTGTGAGGAACCTTAAAAGTAGATTTTTGTTGGCTGCTGCTTTGGGATGATGTTCAGGTACTCTGCACACCTTTGAAAATATGCTCTATTCCTTCATTCTGTTGCCCTGAGCAATCGGAAATTGGTTTCCCCAATTATCTCAACGTGAAGAATGGCCTGCTTTTATTGGTTATGTGAAGGAGTGCATTCCAGGGACCCTCAGCTGCAGGATGGTCCTTGCTTCACAGCTGCTGCTCTTCCTTTGTGGAGGCTGCCAGTTGCTAAGAGAAGGCTTTGTCTGTTGCATATAAAATGAACTTTGTTTGGACCTCCCTCAAGCAACTTAAAGTGTGTTAGAGTCCAGCTGGACATTCCTCACCAGATGATGATTTAAATGCAGGTCAAATTTAGAACTCAACTTATATTAGTTTAAAAATAGATGCGACCTTTAGAGAGCTGACCTCTGGTACATTTGGGGCTTGGGGATCTGCTCGGCCATTTCTTGTGAAGCACACAGCTGTTTTAGAGTCTGAAAGGCAGTGCACAGTTAGGCTAGATTGAGCCAGTGTCCTTCTAACTTGGAATCCCACTCTTCCTACCACACTGGTCTCTTCAGCCCACATGCATGACTTCCAGAAAATTCGTGGCAAGATGAGAATATGTAGCGTAGAACAGAATCTGAGTTGTGTACATTAATTTTGTTAGAGGTTTTCTAGTTTGACTCTGCAAGCTCAAGAAGACAGAAAGAAAATCTAAAAGGTTAATTTTAAGGTAATAAGACTGTTCATTATTATGGTGTATCCTTCAGTTTTATATAGTTGAGTCAGACATTTCCCTCAGGGGACAGGGTAAACGTCGGCAACCCTACAGATGAGAAAGATATGACTACTGGCAGCTTTTCTCTGGGGCTGAAAGACAGTATATCAAATGATGTTATGTACCATTTATGACATGCAAGTGAATTATTGGTTATGTAGAATATGGAGTCATTCTTTCATGTCTCATTCATCACCCCCAGGTCTAAAAGTTTATATGAAATGTGTTCAGCAGAAAAGTTAATAGGGTGGGGCTGGGGTTGCTATTTTTTTTTTTAATTATCAGAGAAGCAGACATATTGCATGAATATATTTAAATTATTGCCTAAAATTTTTGTCCAAAAAATCATAATGGCGAGGTTAAAGTTTTAAATGCTTGAGTTGTTTAGACTTCATTAAAAAATAACCATTAAGAGGAATTTTTTTTTCATTATGATTTAAATAGGGAAAAATCAACATTTTTTAATACAGTTAAGATTTTTGTTTGTGGACATCTCTTTTCATATAATCTTAATGGTTATCCTCTCTACTGACACCTTTGTATGATAAAATGCAGGTTAGACCTCTCTCAAGCAGCTTAAAGATCCCAACTGGACATTGCTCACAGAATGGTAATTTAAATATTCTTTGAGGCTGATAAACCCCTTTTAACGAATTAGTATTCAACATTGAGCCTTTCGGTACATTTAGCAACATAAAATTATATATTATTTTGTGATCCACCTGTGTTAGTAATGTTATTATTTACATCAAAGCAAGTGTCTTTTAAAAAGAGAAAATGTGCTTGCTTTTTATTTAGAAAAGGGCAGAGTATATTGCATATACTCTATGTGTGCGTATAGTCCATGTTATTGTACTGATAGTAATTTACATATTTCTAATAGAGAGCTACTGTAAATATTTTTGCATTGCACAAGTAACGTTTGTACATTTTAAAGATTACCATGTCATGCTAGCTAGTATAGAAAAATGTCATACAGTGACATTGTTGAGCACATTTGTGGAGGCATTTATAATTTTTTCTTTGTTGTGCACCTATTTGGACAAAAGCAAAGCACTTACTTGCTGTAGTCATTTTTCATTGTAACATAGCTGAAACCAAAACAGTAGTGTTTCTTTCAAATAGGCAACATAAGGTATGAGTATCTACCTAACAATATATTACAGGAAACCTTTTCAAAGTCAGTATTTTAATAGGAGTCAAGACACCTGTTCCTCATACTAGGAATTTTGCTCATTTAAATTAGTAGCAATAATATTTATATATATTTTTAATAATTCTCTGAGTGCTTGAGTAATAAACAGTCCTTTTGATCCTTAGTTTCATTCTTTCAAATAGACAGGGTATCCACATTTAAAAAGGAAAAGGAACCAAATCCACATGTTGGATACATTTCAAACCAATTGGGAAAAAGTGTCTGCTACAAGGAGATTCTCAGCAGTCTCTTACCCAGTCTGGATTTTGTTTTCCTAGTAAAGTCTTCATTACAACAGAAACTCGAGCAAAATGAAATGTGGCTCTTGGAACCTGAGCTGTCTTTGGGAGCAGTTCTCTGAAGGTTAAATTTCAGTTGTTCCCATTGGTGGTGATCATAATTCATCTGCTTTTCTCCTGAGTTCCTTCTTTGTGTCAGTCATCATCCTGCGAGGCTCTGGGGACATTGTATTTCCACAAACTGACCCCACACTCGTCTTCATGGGACTTAGGGCTTAGTGGGAGAGACCTGAACAAATAGTATGGTCACACAAGTAAATACATTCGTGTAAACCAGTAGGTGCTCTAGAAGTAACATAGCCATGAATTTCCAGTTGTATAAAGAAAACCTGATGTTTTATTAAAACACAGACAAACACGCGCATGAAGCAAGAGATGGGGTTTGTGGGCTACATTTCTAGCAGATTGTACATGAACGCAAATTACTTGGAAACAGAGAAAATGTACCTGACATCCTCATTGAGCTCAGCATGTGTATGGGGTGAAGTGGGAGAGGAGGCGGAAGGGGCATGGACAAAGTGCTTCCAGCACAGATGAGTGGGAATTGGCCAGAGTAGGACTTGGGCGGCAGGAAAATATTTCAGACAAACCCCAACCCTAGACAGGAAAGCTGAGTGTGTTTGACAAGCTTAAAGATTAGTGTGGCTGGAGCATGTAATTGGGAACACAGTGGCTTCAAAGTTGGAAAGATCTGCTGGATTATCACACAAGGGCTTTTAGACCATGTCAAGGATTTTTAGTTTTACACCCAGGGTATGAGAAGCTGTTGAATGGCTTTAGGCAAGGGTGTATCGTGTTTTGCAAAGGCCACTTGGTTGCTGTGTTGAGAGTACAGTAGTCGGTGGCAAGGGTAGAGGGGGCAAAACCAAAAATTAAAAATTATTTTACTGTAGTAAGGATTTACAGTGTGTGCTCATTTCTACCATACAACAGTGTGATTCTGTTATGCACACACACACACACACACACACACAGTCTTTTTCATATTTTTTCCATTATGGTTTATCACAGGGTATTGAGTATATTTCCCTGTGTTATATAATAGGACCTTATTGTCTGTCTGTTCTATTTATAACAGTTTGCTGATATAGTTTTTCTTCCTGATATTATCCTGTGATGTAAGGGAGTTGACTACTTGATAAAGAAAAAAATCCTCCCCAAGTAAAGCTGGAATTTTTGCTTTTTGCATTTGGATGACCTTTAGTGCTCTTCCCAAGCAGAGTGTGAGCTCCTTAGTTCTTGAAGTTTGATCTTATTCCTGTGATGTGCCCATAACCTTGAGCAGGGCCTAACGTGGAGAACGTTCTCAATGAATATTTCTGAACTGGCCGATTGATGGCCTGAGAAAAATGCACTTCTGTTTTCTGCTCATCTGAGTCTGTCAGCGCCTTTTCCTCTGCCACCTGGCGGTTCAGGCTGTATTTAAATGTGTTTAATGCCCACAGGCATTGCAGCCAGGTCCACATAGACCTTGTCCTTGACAACGGGCCTTTGTTTGGATACTTTGGGAATTACTGGCTACCATCAGGGCTGAAAGTGAAAAGAAATGGTATATTAGTTTAGTTTTTCGGGCTAGCAGCCTGATGGCACAATGACAAAGGGGACTTGGCAGTAAGGAACAAATGTGGATTGCTGGAAGTTTCAGGGGAGGTCAGGCACGCCAGAGTATAGGAACATGGTGTTGGTTTTATTAGTTCAGAAGTTTTAAATTTCAGAATAACCATTTTTCCCCAACAGTATAAAGGTTCAACTTGATGTTTTGTTAAGAAGAAGTGAGAAGTGGGGTTGAAGGCTACATTTTTAATGTGTAATTGAGGATTCCTTGTATTTAGGATAAATCTTTGACTTTGAAACAACTTGACAGACAAAGCTCTTTAGTGGAGTGAGCATCGTTGAGACAGATAGAAGTTTTATTCTGGGATATAGATCATGTTAATATCAACTCTGGTATAAATGATTTCTCTTCTCTGGTTCAGCCTTGGAGGCCTTGTGATAGAGCCAGGCTCCTGCATTTGGTCTTTCTTCTAAGGCGGGCATTTGAAGAAGCTATGATGCCTCTGCCCTTTAGGTCAAGAATTGTGGGTAAATCCTGAAATGTGCTTTTCCCTTGCTTTTGGTTACTAAGCTTCACCAAGATGGATCTGACCATGGCTTTAATTGCACTTGTAAAGCTTGCGATACATTTCTTCATTTTCTGTCTGATTGAAGTAGGCGTTTTCGTATGTCTTCTCTCTATTTGTTGTCCCAGATGACTGGGACTGGGATCCTTTTTACTTCTGTACTCTTCTCCAGTTTCCAACTTTATTCTTGTTAAAAGAGCACGTCTATGATGCCTGCCGCATGAATTCTTCCAGCAGAAATAATTACTGAACAACTACTTGTATGGGTATTGAGTATTGTTCTAGTCCTGTGTTTGAATAATAGAAAATTATATGTTTTATGTGACTATGGACTTGTGAAATTAAACTGATTGATCAGAATGACTGAAGAGACCTTTAATTTTATCTGTCCAGGGACAGAGTCTTAACAGATGTAAAAAGGGAGTATTTCATTAAAGTATCACTGTGAAAAGAGCCCTCATCAGAATATAGCTTGAGTTCATATGGGAACATTATGCTTTCTTTCTAAAACAGTGGAAAAAAATTTATGCATGTTATGTCAGGAGATAAGCTGATATTATAAACCCTATATAATTTAATTCCAAAGGGTTAAGATAAAATGTATTAATAATTAAAAAATGTTAATACATCTTTAAAAAATGTCAGCTATTTTAAGATTAATATATTTCAGTTCAACAATTAAAAAAAATATTTTAGTCTTTAATATATTCAGTTCCTTGCTTGTGTGTGTTAATTCCACTGAAAAACTTTCATACTCCTGATTTTTGATAATGTTGACAAGCTGAGCTAAGGGAAGTTCATGGTTTAATATTTACCACACTATAAAGCACACTGGTTCTTGTTTTTAGGCATGGGTTGTCAATTTGGGTATTATGTGTGTGTGTGTGTGGGGATGGGTATTAAAAATCTAGAAAATTAAAGCTTTGAAAGCGATCAGTTTTAAGCCTCCTAGTTTGGGTCCCTTTACTTTTTGTTTGTTTGTTGGGTTTTTTGCCTTACTGCTCTAGCTAGAACCTCCAGTTGTTGTTCAGTCACTAAGTCATGTCCAGCTCTTTGTGACCCTGTGGACTGCAGGATACCAGGCTTCCCTGTCCTTCACCATTTCCCGGAATTTGCTGAAAGTCATGCCCATTGGGTCGGTGATGCCATACAACCATCTCATCCTCTGTTGCCCTTTTTTCCTCCTGCCTTCAATCTTTCTCAGCATCAGGATCTTTTCCAGTGAGTTGGCTCTTCACATCAGGTGGCCAAAGTATTGGAGCTTCAGCATCAGTCTTTCCAGTGAATATTAAGGGTTGCTTTCCATTAGGATCGACTGTTTTGATCTCTTTGCAGTCCAAGAGAGTGATCTCCAGCACCACAATTCAAAAGCTTCATTTCTTCAGTACTCAGCCTTCTTTATAATCCAACTCTCACATCCACATATGACTGTTGGAAAAACCACAGCTTTGACTATACGGACCTTTGTCGGCAAAGTGATATCTTTGCTTTTTATTACGGTGTCTAGGTTTGTCATAGCTTTTCTTCCAAGGAGCAAGTGTCTTTTAATTTCATGGCTGCAGTCACTGGCCCCAGTGATTTTTAAGCCCAAGAAAAGTTTCTATTTTTTCCCTGTCTTTTTGCCACGACATGATGAGATTGGATGCCATGATCTTACTTTTTTGAATGTTGAGTTTTAAGCCAGCTTTCCACTCTCTTTCACCCTCATAAATAGGCACTTTAGTTCTTCTTCGCTTTCCTCCATTAGAGTGGCATTATCTGCATATCTGAGGTCTTTGATATTTCTCCCTTCATTCCAGCTTGTAATCATCCAGTCTGGCATTTTTCATGATGTACTTTGCATATAGGGATTCCCTGGTGGCTTAGATGGTAAAGAGTCTGCCTGCAACGTGGGAAATACGGGTTTGATCCCTGGGTTGGGAAGATCCCCTAGAGAAGGAAATGGCAACCCACTCTAGGATTCTTGCCTGGAGAATCCCATGGACAGAGGAGCCTGGCAGGCTACACAGTCCATGGGGTTGCAGAGTCAGACACAAAAGAAAGAAAGAAAGTGAGTGAGGTCGCTCAGTCGTGTCCGACTCTTTGTGGCCCCATAGACTGTAGCCTACCAGGCTCCTCTGTCCATGGGATTTTCCAGGCAAGAGTATTGGAGTGGGTTGCCATTTCCTTCTCCAGAGGATCTTCCTGACCCAGGGATCGAACCCGGGTCTCCAGCATTGTAGTCAGACGCTTCACCGTCTGAGCCACCAGGGAAGCCTTTGTATATATACATATTATATATATATTCAAGAGGGATATTGATCTGTTTTCTATTTTTGTGATATCTTTGGCTTTGGTATCAGAATAATATTAAATTTATAGAAGGAGTTGGGAACAAAAACAAAAGAATGAGTTGGGAAGCATTCTCTTTTTTTCTATTTTCTGGAAGAGTTTGTTAAGAATTGGCTTTGTTCTTTAAATATGTGATGGAATTCAGCAGTGAAGCCATCTGGGTCTGGGGTTCTTTTTGTGGGAGATTCGTAATTGCTAGTTGAATTTCTTGTTACAGGTCTGTTCAGATCTTCTGTTTCTTCTTGAGTTGGTTTTACTACTTTGTATCTTTCTAAGATTTTGTCCATTTCATTTAAATTATCTGATTTGGTGCTATCCTGCACTGTGCTTAGTTGCTCAGTCCTGTCTGACTCTTTGCAACCCCATGAACTCTAGCCCTCCAGGCTCCTCTGTCAGTGGGGGATTCTCCAAACAAGAATACTGGAGTGGGTTGCTATGCCCTCTTCCAAGGTATCTTGCCAACCAGGGGACTGAACCCAGGTCTCTCGCATTGCCGGCTGATTCTTTACCCTCTAGGCTGTGAGGGAAGCCCAAGAATACTGGGATGGGTGGCCTATCCTTTCTCCAGGGGAACTTCTGACCCCAGGAATCCAACTGGGTTCTCCTGAGTGCCAGCAAATTCTTTCTTATGATTTTCCTTTATAATCTTTTTCTATAGGGTCAATAGTGATGCCTCCTCTTTCAATCCTGATTTTGTTAATTGGTGTCTTTTTCAATTTTTTTTGTCAGTCTAAGTAAAAGTTTGTCCGTTTTATTGACCTTTTAAAAGAATCAACTCTGGTTTCATTGTTTTTTCTCTATTTTTGCTGTTTTCCGTTTCAGTGATTTTCGCTCTAAACTGTAATTTCCTTCCTTTTTCTTTCTGTGGGGTTTAGTTTACTCTTTATCTAGTTTAAAGTGGAAGAGAATTGAAGTTTTTATTTTCTAATGTGGGCCTAAGTTTAAAACTTATAAAATGATATCTTTAGCTGCGTCCTCTACATTTTCACTTTTTTTTGTTGTTTTCATTCACTTCAAAGTACTAATTGCTTGATAAAAATTTATTTTCTTTGACCCACAGGTTATTTACAAATTATTGTTTGCTTTCCAATTATTTGGAGATTTCGTAGATTACTTTTGTTTTGATTTAATTCTTTGGAGTCCCAAATGTATTTTATTTCAGTCCTTTTAAATTTATTGAGACATGTCTTATGACATTGCAAATGATCTATCTTGCATCTTGAAAAGGATGTGTATTCTAGACTATTTTGTAGATGCCAGTTAGGTCAGTGTGGTAAATAGTGCTGTTCAAATGTTTATATCCTTTATGATTTTTGTCTAGTTGTTCTATGACTTAGAGTGGGGGTGTTGAAATGTCTTGTTATTGTTGAATGGTCTCTTTCTTCTTTTGGTCCAGTTTTGTTTCATTTGTTTTGGGGCTCTGTTGTTAGATTGTGTATTCATTTATAATTATTATATCTCCCTAATTAATCAACCCTTTTGTCATTTTAAACTCTCTTTTTCTTCAGTAATATTTTGTCTTAAAGTCCACTTTGTCTAATAGTAATAAAGTTGGCTCTAGCTTTCTTATGATTACCGTGTATGGTATGTGTTTTTCTGTCTTTGAAGGCTGTCAGAATCAGTCATATGTCAACATGAGAATGTTGCAAAGTCATCCTTTCTTCAAATCTGCCATATTTTCCTAGCATTTTATTTATATATATGTGAGCTAAAGGAGGACCCTCTTAAAATTATCACGTGGTTTTGAACACATGTGTCCAGTTCTGCAGCTCTTTAAACACTTTTAGATTTCCCGTAACTTCCACCCCCGTCAGGATTGAGGACAGTTTTGTGACCCTAAGACACTCGCCGCATCCCTTTATGTATAGTCACCTCTCCTCTCCCTACCCGTCCATGTCCTCTGGCAGCCGCTGGTCTGTACTCTCATCCTAGAGTTTTGTCCTTTTGAGAATGTCATCTGACTTAATAAATTGGAATGTCATGTAAATAGAGTCAGACGGTACTTGACTTTCTAGGACTGGCCCCCCTTCCCTTAGCGCCTTTGAGCTTCATTCGAATTGTTGCGTGTAACAGCAGTTCCTTTTCGCTGCCGAGTCTCCTGTCGTGTGGATGTTTGTTTATACGTTCACCCGTTGCAGGACACTTGGGTTGCTTCCGGGTTGGATAATTATTAGTAGAGAGCTGCTATAAACATTTTTGTTCAGGATTTTCTGTTAAAGTAAGTTTTCATTTCTCTTGGGTAGATACTTAGATGTGTGATTTCTTGATCATAGTGTATGTTTAAGAGAAGCTTTCAAGCTGTTTTCAAGAGCAGTTGTATCATTTTGCATCCCCAGCAGCAGTGTTTGAGAGTTCTCCTTGCTTCACATCCTCCCTAGCACTAATTGCCAGTATTTTTCTTTTTGGCTATTTTAACAAGTTTGTAGTCGTCATGGCTTTAATTTGCATTTCCTATCAGTGAATAATTTTGAACGTCTTTCATATATCTGTCGTTTTTGTATCTTCTTAGGTGAAGTGGCCTCTTTAAGCTTTAAGTTTCCTATGTTAAGGACTTCTGAGAAAAATTATTTTAAGTACACTGAATATAATCATTTCTTGATACTGGAGTTCATTGTCATGGACTGTAATTACAAGATGGATTTGGAATTACTGAGAAGCTTTGGAGGACTGTTGAGTCGTGTTGTACGACTTCTGTCTCTCTCAGGCTTTACTTTTCTGCTGTTGGTGTTCCTGATTCTGGCAGCAGTCCCATTTCCCATCCCCTTTCTGGTTTTCTGCTTTTATGAAATGATCACGAGGAAGTCTGTTAGAATTGTGTTTGGGAAAGAGTAGTGGAGTGCCTCTCAGTGACTGTTGCAGGAGCTCTTCTCCAAGTAAAGCACACAAACTCTGTAACGTCTGTTTTAGTGCCTTTCAAACTGGAGCCGTGAAACTAAGACAAGGGGTTTGTGAATGTGTCTTTCTGTGTGCACCAAGTGTTGTTTATAAGTTGATTAAATAACTTGCAGTATCTAGTCTACTGTTTTTTAGAAATAATGTGGATGCTTCTGGGCAACTCTGGATTCACTACGATCTTTTCTTTCTCCTAGAGTAGTTGCTTTCCCATCTTTTCCTTTTTTTCCTTTTTATTGGCCATTGTACAATTAGTAGAGGTTGTCATAGGGAGCTTTCCTGATAAGTTAGATATTGATGTTCATGTCTAGCCAGGACAGGATGAAGTGTGCTTTTAGTTTTCAGTTTAACCATAGGTGAGTAACCAAATGTTCTACCAGGCTTATATCAATTTTTGATGATGTGATATGGCACTCTTTTGTTGAAAGGCTTCTTGTGAAAGTTAAGATACTGGCAAGCTCTTTTGAATTCTTCAAATAAGAGGACCTATATGAATTTTTATTAACATCAACCTAAACTCAAAAGTGACAAGAAAATGTGTATTCTTCAACTGATTGTTGCATAAATGAGATGCTTATATCATGGGTTCCATGACTGATTCTTTTTCCATATTTATGTCATTTGATGTACTTATTATAAATAAAACTTGATTAGTGGCTTGGTGGGTCAATATAAAGATAGCAAAGGAAGCTGTGCTTATGTATGTAGTTTATATAAATGTGCATATTCTTGAGCAGATTCTTAAGTCTCTGAAGTGCTTTGTTGTTTTGCATGCCTCATACTGTCAAGAAAGTTCTTGTTCAAAAAATATGTAATTATATCGTAATGTGATTTGTTATACAGATATTATATCTTTAAATTATCAAACACCTTTATTTTCCTCAGTTATTCTTGGTTTTCATTTCAGGATGTGAAATGGCGTAGTAATTTCTTCTATGTTGCTAGAGATTATCTAAGCAAATATACAAAAAAAAGTTGATATACTAAATTATCAGCACCTTCATTTTATTTAAGAGACATTTAGGTCAGGGATATAATATATTTTGGGCATCCTTTTTGTCACATTTACTTAGATTTCCCAAATTTCTTTGAGTCATTCAAGTAAAACTTGTGTTACTAAACCATTGTTCAAAATTATTTGAATGAGACTAGAAATTTAAAATTTGGAGAGACTAGAAATTTAAAATTTGACTGGAGTGGAGGTTAGTAATCCGTGCTGTGCCCCACCAGAAACCTGGGATCCAGTTTCTAATCATTTTATATTAAAATGACCATTATATATTTTTTTTATTATGCGATTACCTATCCTAAGTTTGTTGCAAATGAAAATCTGTTTATGAACTTATTTAAAGTGATTCACTTTCTAAAAAATATTTATTTTTGGCTGTCCTGGGTCTTTGTTGCCGCACTGGCTTTTCTCCAGTGGCAGCGAGTGGGAGCTGCTCTCTAGCTGCAGTGTGAGGGCTTCTCTTACTGCAGAGCATGGGCTGTAGGGCTCATGGGCTTCAGTAGTGGTAGCCTGTGGGCTCAGGAGTTGCGATTCCCAGGCTCGATAGCACAGGCTCAGTAGTTGTGGTGCATGGGCTCAGTTGCTCCGTGGAATGTGGCATCTTCCCAGATTAGGGATCAAACCCATGTCTCCTGTGTTGGCAGGTAGATTCTTTACTACTGAGCCTCCAGGGAAGCCCAAAGTAGTTCACTTTTTAGAAAATAAAGAAGCCAGTATATTAGTTGAAGGTAGCCAAAATGTGTCTGTTTTTGCATTTGAATTCCATCAAGATTAACCATAAATGGAAAAATGAATACATCGAATTACTCTGACGTTAAGAATTTCTCTTTATCATAAAACATTGTCAAGAGTGTGAAAAGGCAAGACATACAGTGAAAGGAAGATATTTGGAGTATACTCTATATCGGAGAAGGCAATGGCACCCCACTCCAGTACTCTTGCCTGGAAAATCCCATGGATGGAGGAGCCTGGTAGGCTGCAGTCCATGGGGTTGCTGGGAGTTGGACACGACTGAGCAACTTCACTTTCTCTTATCACTTTCATGCACTGGAGAAGGAAATGGCAACCCACTTCAGTGTTCTTGCCTTGAGAATCCCAGGGACAGGGGAGCCTGGTGGGCTTCCGTCTATGGGGTCACACAGAGTTGGATACGACTGAAGTGACTTAGCATAGCATAGCATAGTATACTCTATATAGGTCAAACAGAGGATTCATATCCAGAATGGATAAAGAACAATGAGTCAATAAAAGCCAGACCCTCCTTTCCAACTCTTACCTTCCTCTTGGCCAAGACTTAAGTTTTGAATACACAGCTCAAGAAAGAAGATGCTAAATCATTTCTTAAAAAGAAGAATGCAAATTAAAACCACAATGATGCACTATTATATTCTCACCAAGATGACAAAAGAAAAAGACTGCTAATTCTTAATTCTAAGTATAGAGCAGCTGGAACTCATCCACTGTGGTGGCTGTGCTGTGTCCAGCTCTTTGCAACCCCCGAACTAGAGCCCACTAGGATCCTCTGTCCATGGAATTTTCCAGGCAAAAATACTGGAGTGGGTTGCCATTTCCTCCTCCAGGGGATCTTCCTGTCCTGGGGATCAAACCTGTGTCTTTGCATTGGCAGGCAGATTCTTTACCTGCTGCACCACCTGGGAAGCCCACTACTAGTGGGAGTATAAATTGATACCACCTTTGGATCCAGCACTTGCATGCCCAGATGTGTACAGACCCAACAGAAATGCACGCATTTGTGCCCCAGAGAATGTGTCCAACCGTATTCGTAGCAGCATTATTTGTACTCATGCCAAAGTAGAGAAAATAGAAATGTTCTTTAGTAGTAAATGGAGAAACATGTTGTGGTGTGTTCATGTCACACTACTAATGCTTCCTGTTTCAACATAGATGAGATTCACAATGATGAAAGAAAACAGCATACTGTATGCCCTCATTTAAATAAGTTACTTTCCAACCTCATATTTTCTTGTGCTATAAAATGTTCAATTTGAAAACAGGCAGAACCAATGTGTGGTGCTTGAGGTTATAATGATTGCTGGCTTTGGAAGCAATGAAGGTGGCTTTTGAGGTGTTGGTAATGTTCTTTCTTATTTGAGTACTGTTTACATAGGTGATTTCACTATATGTTAAAGGTGTATGCTTAAGATTTGTATATTTATATGTGTATTTTCGGAGAAGGCAATGGCACCCCACTCCAGTCCTCTTGCTTGGAAAATCCCATGGACGGAGGAGCCTGTTAGGCTGCGATCCATGGGGTCGCTAAGAGTCGGACACGACTGAGTGACTTCACTTTCACGCATTGGAGAAGGAAATGGCAACCCACTCCAGTGTTCTTGCCTGGAGAATCCCAGGGACGGGGGAACCTGGTGGGCCGCCGTCTCTGGGGTCACATAGAGTTGGACACGACTGAAGTGACTTAGCATAGCATAGCATATGTGTATTTTAATTTTTTAAAAAGATTTACTTAGGAAAATCCATTGAGCATAACTTTGATTTTTCTTCTATTGCATCCTGAAATGGGAATGAGGAATTAGAATTCTTTGGTGTTAGCCATAACAGTTCCTAAAAATTGTTTTGCCTTCAAGGGCTGATGCTCTTATTTGCCAATTTTGGTTTTACTGCTTTAAGAATTTTTGTGAAATCTGAATGGTTGCAATGGTCAGAAACAACATTTCTTAGTTATTGTTCAGTTGCTCAGTTGTGTCCGACTTTCTGAGACCCATGGACTGGGGCACACCAGGCTTCCCTATCCTTCACTATCTCTCAGAGTTTGCTCAAACCCATGTCCGTTGAGTCGATGATGCTATCCCACCATCTCATCCTCTGTCATTTTCTTCTCTTCCTGCCCTCAGTCTTTTCCAGCATCAAGGTCTTTTCCAATGAGTCGGCTCTTCGCATCAGGTGGCCAATGTATTGGAGTTTCAGCTTTTGCATCAGTCTTTCCAGTGAACATTCAGCATTGATTTCCCTTAGGATTGACTGGTTCGATCTCCTTGCAGTCCAAGGGACTCTCAAGAGTCTTCTCCAACACCACAGTTCAAAAGCATCAGTTCTTCAGCACTCAGCCTTCTTTATGGTCCAACTCTCATACCTGTGCGTGTCTACTGGAAAAACCATAGCTCTGATTATACAGACCTTTGTCGGCAAAGTGATGTCTCTGCTTTTTAATATGCTCTCTGGGTTGGTCATGGCTTCTCTTCCGAGGAGCAAGCATCTTTTAATTTCATGGCTGCATTCACCGTCTGCATTGACTTTGGAGCCCAAGAAAATAAAGTCTGTAACTGTTTGCATTTTTTTCCCCATCTGTTTGCCATGAAGTGATGGGATTGGATGCCATGATGTTAGTTTTTTGAATGTTGAGGTTTTTTTGAACTTATTTGTTTTTAATTGGAGGATAATTGCTTTACAGTATTATGTTAGTTGTTGAGCCAGATTTTTCACGCTCCTCTTTCACCTTCATCAGTATGCTCTTCAGTTCCTGTTAAGTTTCTGCCGTTAGTTGTTGAGCCAGATTTTTCATGCTCCTCTTTCACCTTCATCAGTATGCTCTTCAGTTCCTGTTAAGTTTCTGCTGTTAGAGTCATATCATCTGCACATCTGAGGTTACTGACATTTCTTCTGGCAATCTTGAATCTAGCTTGTGCTTCACGCAGTCCAACATTTCGCATGATGTACTCTGCATACAATTTAAATAAGCAGGGTGACAATATATAGCCTTGTCATACTCCTTTCCCAATTTTGGAATAAACTATAGTGAATGTATTAATATGAAAATGTATCTGCGTTTAAAAATTTTTACAGAGAACTGAAGTCTGGTGCTGATAAAGCCTTTTTAGTCCAGAGACATCTCTGTTAGCCCAGAGAAAATATTTTTCACTTGCAATAATGCAAATCCAATTATGGTCTAATACAGTTCTCAGTTAATGGTATGTCTTTTATTATCTCATAAAACGCCTCTAATGCTTACTACATTGTGCCACATTATAGGTCTTTATATTTCTTTCCCCTGTATACTGTAATTTTCTTGAGGACAGGAACTGTTTTATGTCTTCCAACATAAGGCATTGTTTATACTGAACAGTCAGAAAATGCTGATTGTCTTTACATTTTATTGAAGAGTGATAAGATGCTAGAGGTTTTGAATTCTACTGCATATTCCCCTTTTCTCTTACTTCAGGCAGAATTAGTTGCAATTTCTTGTATGATGATTTTGTAACATCTGTCCTGGTCAGTGGTCTTGAAATTTTGTAGCCATCATAGCCTCTGACCTCCAGTGAAAAACATGTGCTTTATATATGTATAAAGCACATGTTATATATATATATACCCACACACACATACATATACATATATACATACATATATATATATATCAGAGTGATGAACTTTGCCAAAGTTTAACCACAAACTGTAAATAATAGTATTTAAAAATGGTAAGATCTGGAGTTACTGTGTTAGTTTGATAGCATAGCTTATGTTATCATGTATGTGTGTGTGTGTGTATATATATATATATACTAATGCTAAGTTGCTTCAGTCGTGTCTGACTCTGTGCGACCCCGTCCCTGGGATTCTCCAGGCAAGAATACTGGAGTGGGTTGCATATACATATATACATATATATCAGAGTGATGAACTTTGCCAAAGTCTAACCACACACAGTGTAAATAACAGTATTTAAAAATGGTAAGATCTGGAGTTACTGTGTTAGTTTGATAGCATAGCTTATGTTATCCTAAGAACAATGCTGTGTGAGAGTGCTTTGCAAGTTACAAAGTTAGTACAACTAAAAAGTCTGAAGGAATTTTCTGGCAAGGTTCCTATTTTGGCTTTGATTCAGAGTCCCTATTTATATTCAGAATCACTTTAAAATGTTTTGTGAGTAAATCACTGGCTTGGCGTAAATTGATTATGCCAAAGAAACATTTTAAGATGCTAATTTTATTGATTTGGTTATCTTTTGCATGTCCAATAGAATATCAGTTCAGTACAGTCCAGTTCAGTCATGTCCGACTCTTTGTGAAGCCATGAATCACAGCACGCCAGGCCTCCCTGCCCATCACCAACTCCCGGAGTTCGCTCAAACTCATGTCCATGAGTTGGTGATGCCATCCAGCCATCTCATCCCCTGTTGTCCCTTTCTCCTCCTGCCCCCAATCCCTCCCAGCATCAGGGTCTTTTCCGATGAGTCAGCTCTTCGCATGAGGTGGCCAGAGTATTGGAGTTTCAGCTTCAGCATCAGTCCTTCCAATGAACACCCAGGACTGATCTCCTTTAGGATGGACTGGTTGGATCTCCTTGCAGTCCAAGGGACTCTCAAGAGTCTTCTCCAACACCACAGTTCAAAAGCATCTATTCTTCGGCACTCAGCCTTCTTAACAGTCCAACTCTCACATCCATACATGACCACTGGAAAAACCATAGCCTTGACTAGACAGACCTTTGTTGGCAAAGTAATGGCTCTTTGCTGTCTAGGTTGGTCATTTCCTTCCAAGGAGTAAGCGTCAGGGTATAAAAATCTATTAGCTGGCAAGTTTGGTTTACTGAAAATATAAAAAAATTTGTAGTGTATGTTAATTTGGAGTGGTTTATTGTTGTGATTAGGGTAATTGCCAAAGAAGCTTGATGCTATTAAATGTCTCGTTTAGTATTTTTCTTAAACTTTGGGTTTATCTTTTCACATAAGCTTTTTGTTGAAGTTAAAACATCAATGAAATTACTAGCAAAAATTGTTGCTATCAGTTTAACAAATATGTATACTTGTTTAATCGTAGAGTCTTTATTTTAAAATAATTTTAGGTTTACAGAAAATTGCAAAGATGTGAAAAATTTTAAATGCCTAACTGATAGTTCCTTTAATTAGCATTACTATTAAAATTTAATATCTTTAATAAAATATTCTTGCCTCTATTTTTGTTGATTAGAAAATTTTGTTTGCATGAAAAGTTTGCACGTTGTTATCTGTCCCTGGATGTGTTGCACTGTCTCCTAGCTTGCAGTCTGTGGCAACTAGAATAGAGTTTGTATCATATTGTGTGAAAAAAAAATTTGTTTTTTAATTGTGTGAAAATTATATACATCTTAATTATGTTGAATTGGTTCACAGACCTTTTCAGGTTTACTATATCTTTCTACTTCTCTGTATATTCAATGTATTAATTTTTGAGAGTTTCATATTGAAACTCCAGTTAAATATCTTAACTTATCCTAAATTATCCTTAAATAAATTTTAGGATAATTAAGGATTATCTTAAAAATCCTTAATTTTTAACTAAAAATAATTGTAATATGTAGTGGAAGTATGTGTAAGCTTGTTCTATATTTTCCAAATCTCCTATAACTCTCTTATTACACTTTGATAATTAAAAAAATATATTTTAATGTAGATTATTTTTAAGTGAAAGTGTGCTGTTTTAGTTGTCCTTTCCCCTTAACTATCACTTTTCCCATGCTGTAAAATGGCTATCAATCACAAAGAAAGCTGTAAAACATCTATGTATGTGATTTATGCTGTACATTTATGAGCATGAATAAACTTGATTGAATCAGGACCATGGGGATCATTTAATTATAGAAACAGAAATCTGCCTGGTAGAATGTTCACAGTTTTACATTTTTGTAAAGGAAAAGTAGTTTAAAATTGCATATGCCAAGTTTCTCTTCCCCTCTCCTCTTTTCTCTTGTAGTTATATAATAATGCAAGAGAGTAGTTTGTAAGGACAGAGAGATACCACATTTTCTTGAATTTAAGATGCCTTCAATTGTAAGACATATCATTATTCTAGTATCTTTAAGTAAGAGACCTTGACTTTTAAAACTAGTGGTATGATGCCAGTAATTATTAGATGCATCTTGATTTCAGCAGTGTTAAAATGAATAAAAATGTGAATTTTAGATCCATGCCAAACATTCATCACTCTAACACAATTATTTTGTTTGGGGTTTAACTTAGAACCTCTGCATTTTTAAAAGTTAATGTGAGAATCATTTTGGAGAAGGCAATGGCACCCCACTCCAGTACTCTTGCCTGGAGAATCCCATGGACGGAGGAGCCTGGTGGGCTCCAGTCCATGGGGTCTCTAGGAGTCGGACACAAATGAGCGACTTCACTTTCACTTTTCATGCACTGGAGGAGGAAATGGCAGCCCACTCCAGTGTTCTTGCCTGGAGAATCCCAGGGACGGGGGAGCCTGGTGGGCTGCCCTTTATGGGGTCGCACAGAGTCGGACAGGACTGAAGTGACTTAGCAGCAGTGAGAATCATTTATTTAAATTGTGTTGCTTGCTTTTATGCTTAAATACTGTTTGGTGACATGTTCTAACAGTGTCTCTTATTTTAAAAAGGTATTAAAATTTTCATTTAAGTATTTTCTACAGACAAACTTGAGTACTTTTCAGGGACAGAATATTAATGAGAAGCCAGATTCCTTTCATATAAGTTTAGTACTTGTACCATGTGGCCTCCGAGAGCTATTTCATCATATTCCTTTCTTCTCTCCTGAATTTTCAATTTTTCTGTTTACTGGTTACTCATTCTTTTTCTAGTTTATAATCTACAAAAATTGTTCTCAATCATAATTATTCCCCAAACTGCTATGTTTCTTCCCCCTCAATGTTACTGCTTATTTCTTCTTCCTTAGCATTGCCTGATTTACAAACTGCCTCACCTCCATTATATATTAAACAATTTTCTGTGTAAGATTTATGTCTCTCAATCTTTCTTGTTGAAGTTCTTCTTTTTAAGGTACCCAGTACTTTTTTCATTTTCTGAAGCTGGTTTTTTTTTTTTTTTGTAAGTTCAGTTGTTAAATCCCATCTTTGTCTATACTCTATGGCTGCAGTTTTTGTCTCTGTGTCACTTTTATTAAATTGTGAATGACGGATTCTCTTCCAGTTTCACTTACTCTTATTAAGAGAATATTGAAATATGAAAAAAAAATGCTCTATTGATCTGTCTTTCCAGTATATCTCTAAGCTTAGAGATTACAGTATGGATGCACTTTGATTCTCTATGTAGTATATCTGTTAGTGGACAGTTTACTTGTTTCCAGAGTCTTTATTTTGTTTTACTTTGTATCAGAGAGTATTTTCATTCATATAACCTTTTGCTTCTCTTGTATTATTTACCTAAGATCTCTTTCTAGGAGTACCACTGATGACTTAGCCATCGATCACAAGGGTTATGAGCATTTTGCTGAACATTAACTACTTTTATAGGTGCCATCCCAATTTACAGGGCCACAAGGCATTTAAATTCAGGCTCATTAGTGTCAAATCTAAAAAAAATTTTACTAAATTCTGAGTCGCTGGGCTGTCTACCTGAGATTAATGTAATAATGTAAATCAACCATACTTCAATCAAAAATTTTCAGTAAGATTAAATTAAAAAATAATTTTGCTAATTTAATAGTTATAGAAGTATAAAATACTACCTTGCTAATTTATTAGTTATAAAATGACGGCTACTTCATTTTTGTCTTGTTTATTTCTTGATTTTTAATGAGGGCGAGCATTTTCACCTCTGTTTTATATTGAATTTCTTTTTCCTTATGAATTCTGCCGGTACACTCTATCCTGTTTATCTAGTAATCTCGTACAAAAACTATTACAGAGGAGCCTGTCTTAGATTGCAAGATTTCTAAATTATCCTCTTTTTAAACTAAATATGCAGAGATATTCCTCCATATTCAGTGTGATGGCTTTTGCCACTGTGATGCTTGAAGTTCTTTTATGTCTTTTAATGTTAAATGGACTTTTTTTCCCCTTCCCTCGTTACATAGAAATTTGGAGGAAAGCCTAGTAACTTTTTCCTTTTATTAATTGACCTGCTTCATTTTTATGATAATACAAATTATTCTCTGAAAACAGTTTGTTGTTGAACTGTGCCTAATGTATTTTTCTGCCACTGCTCTTTACTTAAAAAATGCTTTTCATGAGTAAGATGCAACTTAATTTAGATTGCATATGATAACTCTGGCAAATGAAAAATGGCTAAATAAATGGACTCTCGCCTCTTCTTTCTTATTTATTTGTGGCTGCACCAGGCCTTTGCTGTGTGCGGGCTTTCTCTGCTTGTGGCAAGCAGGGGTACTCTCTAGTTTGGCGCTTGGGCTTTCCATCACAATACCTTCTCTTGTGGAGCCTGGGCCCGAGGTGCACTAGCGTCAGTCTTTGCGGCATGTGGGCTTCGTTGCCCCGCGGCCTGTGGGATCTTCCTGGAACAGGGACTGAACCCATGTCCCTTGCATTGGCAGGTGAATTCTTAACCACTGGACCACCAGAAAAGGTCTCATCTCTTTCTATAGTGCTGGTCTCACAGCCTGACAGAATTTTTGCTGTAATCTGTGCACCATCACTCAATTCATCTTGAACTCCTACTTGAACCGCTCACTCTTTGAACTTGCACTTCACTTGTTGTTACTGTTGTTCTTGTTGTCAGTTGCTAAGTCGTGTTCAGCTCTTTGCAATCCATGGACTGTAGCATGCCCGGCTTCTTCGTCCTCCACTATTTCCCAGTGTTTGCTCAAATTCATGTCCCTTGAGTTGGTGATGCCAGCTAACCATCTCATCCTCTGCTGCCCCATTGTTTTGCCTGTATTCTTTCCCAGCATGAGGGCTTTTTTCCCTATGAATTGGCTCTTCACATCAGATGGCCAAAGTGCTAGAGCTTCAACTTCAGCAGCAGTCCTTCCAATGAATATTCAAGGTTGATTTCCTTTAGATTGATTAGTTTGATCTCCTTGCAGTCCAAGGGACTCTCAAGAGTCTTCTCCAGCAACACAAAATCCAGTGATTTTGGAGCCCAAGAAAATAAAATCTGTCACTGCTTCCACTTTTCCCCCATCTATTGGCCATGAAGTGATGGGACCAGATACCATTATTACAGTTTTTTTAATGTTGAGTTTCAGGCCAGCTTTTTCACTCTTCTCTTTCACCCTCATTAAGAGGCTCTTTAGGTATTCTTCATTTTCTGCCATTAAATAGTATCATCAACATATCTGAGGTTGTTGATATTTCTCCTGGCTGTCTTGATTCCAGCTTGTGAATCATCCAGCCCAGCATTTCACATGATGTACTCTGCATGTAAGTTAAATAAGCAGGGGGACAGTATACAGCCTTGACATACTTTCCCAATTTGGAACCAGTCTGTTGTTCCATGTCTGGTTCTAACTGTTGCTTCTTGACCTGCATACAGGTTTTACAGGAGGCAGGTTAGGTGGTCTGGTATTCCCATCTCTTTAAGAATTTTCCACAGCTTGTTGTGATTCACACAATCAAAGGCTTGGCATAGTCAGTGAAGCAGAAGTAGATGTTTCTCTGGTATTCCCTTGCTTTCTCCATGATCCAGTGAATGTTGGCAATTTGATCTCTGGCTCCTTTGCCTCTTTGAAACCCAGCTTGTACATCTGGAAGTTCTCAGGTCATATACTGTTGATGCCTAGCTTGAAGGATTTTAACATTACCTTGCTAGCATGTAAAATGAGCATAATTGTATGATAGTTTAAACACTCTTTGACATTGTCCTTCTCTGGGATTAGAGTGAAAACTGACCTTTTCCAGTCTTGTGGCCACTGCTGAGTTTCCAAATTTGCTGATGTATGTGTGTGTGTGTGTGTGTGTGTGTGTGTGTATAGTGCATCACTTTAACAGCATCATCTTTTAGAATTTTATATTTAAAATTCCATCACCTCCACTAGCTTTGTTTGTAGTAATGCTTTGTAAGGCCCACTTGACTTACTACTCCTGGATGTCTGGCTCTAGGTGAGTGACCACGTCATCACAGTTATCCCGGTCATTAAGACCTTTTTTGTATAGTTCCTCTGTGTGTTCTTGCCACCTCTTTTTAATCTCTTCTTCTTCTGTTAGGTACTTGCTGTTTCTATCCTTTATTGTGTCCATTCTTGGATGAAATGTTTCCTTGATATCTTCATTTATCTTTCCCATTCTATTTTTTCCCCTATATTTGTTACTATTATTCTTTCTTTTACTGACTTGAATGATGGGCATTTCCTAAAGTTCCATCCACAGTTACTATCCCCTTTTATACATTCTCTTTTGTGAGCACAGCCTTTTTCCATGTTCTGTTCAGTTGCTCAGTCGTGTCTCACTCTTTGCGACCCCATGAATCACAGCACACCAGGCCTCTCTGTCCATCACCAACTCCTGGAGTTCACTCAGGCTCATGTCCATCGAGTCGGTGATGCCATCCTGCCACCCCCAGCTGTAGCCCTGTCTTCTCTTACCAGCCAGAGACCCACATTTTCAGTTGTTTCTTGACTCTCTTGTGTTACAGCAGATGCACCAGCTTAAGAGCCTGGGCAACAATGTAAATGAGTAAAAAGCAGGTCTTTGAGTAAGGAAAAAAAATGTTTTTCTACACTAAGAAAAGCAATAGTGTTAGTGGGGTGATAAGTGGCCGTTGACATAGACTCAGGGTCGGGAAGGCAATCTTGGAGATGGTGGAGAGCAGGAGTATGCAGACCCCGTGCAGGCTGTTTGGCTCTGGCCTTTATTGCTATGGGGGAATGTTGGGCCCAAAGTTACCAGACTCCCAGTTTCTCAAGAGAAGTTGTAAATCAGGATTCGCATGGTAAATACCATAAATTTTCAAGGACGGGTTGAATTTTTGTTAAGTACTGCATGGGCCAACGAAAACATGCCGGTGGGCCAAGTTCAGAACACAGGCTGTTAGTTTGTAACAGTGTCTTTCTGTAAAGACACTTTAAATGTTGTATGTCATCATCAGGTTCTCCCCCACCACCCGCCAGGCTTTTTTACTTCATTGTTCCTTTAATGGGAGAACCATCCATTTGGTTATTTAAGCCAGGAACTTCCGAGTCACCATGGACATCTTCTTACTTCATTACTTCTTTATTTTGGAGGAGTGTTTTGGGTCAAGAGATAAATAAGCTTTTTATAAATTAATGGAGATTGGAACATGTTTCTTAACAGAAAGGAAGAGGATAATGGGCAGAGCCCAGAATGTCCACTGGGATGGGATCCAAGGTATAGAATCCAGCTACAGAGTTCTATGATCTGATACTGATCACCCTTCATACTTCTGTTCCCCAGTTTATCAGGTTGGTAAGGAATCTGCCTGCAGTGCAGGAGACCCCAGTTTAATTCCTGGGTTGGGAAGATCCCCTGGAGAAGGGAAGGGCTACCCACTCCAGTGTTCTGGCCTGGAGAATTCCATGGACTGTATAGTACGTGGGGTTGCAGAGTCAGACACAACTGAGTGACATTCACTTTCACATTCTTATTTTAACCCCAAGTAATCATTTTATCTTTGATTTTTAAACGGATATCATATTTTCTTAAATTTTTTGAGGAACTTTATTCTTTTAAAAAACATGTTTGTTTTCTTGTGGTAACTCTTTTTCTTCAGGTTCTTGAATTTAGTATGTTTTTCCATGTTGCTGCTTTCCTTAGAGTGATGATTGTGAAGGGGAGGTAAAATAGGGGGAAAGATTATAAAAAAAATTTTAACATGTACGTGGGGATTTTCATAGGAAAATAAAGACCCAGAGAACCAATTAGGCCTAATGTTTATATATCAAGTTGAACAATGAGTACCGATTGTGAAAAAATAGCAAAGATGTGTAGGCAGAGGTTAAGGGAAGATAAGGTTAATTTTTAAAAGATATGATTATGCAGATTCTTCTCAGCCTCGACTCCCTGTCTCTGGTCATCAAAATGTTCTTTTCCTCCAGGTGCAGGGGGAGCATGTTTCACACAGGAGTTTTTTGTCTCCTGTTTTCAGGAAGAAAAGGGCAGATCTGAGTGCCTTTCTTGCACCTGTTGTTTTAAGTATCTCTAGCTCAGAATAGTCAGGATGCCAAAATGGTATGTTTCCGAGTAGCAAATTCTAACCCCCTCCAGCTGCTTATGGTAGACTTGTTCGCAGTAAGCGAGGGGACCAGAAGGTTGAATTCAGCATCGCAGACAGTCTCTCCACCTGTGCTTATGGGCTCTGGTTTATGGGTGCCATTGTGGGTGGGCCAGCCACATGGGGTAGAGTGGACTTCCCCAGAAGATGTGTGGGTTCCTCGCCTTCAAAGTGCTGGTAAACTGCAAGTCATCTGGAATGGTCGTCTGTAAGGCTGTTCTCCCCCATTCTGAGTAGCTGAATATGATGATTATGATTTGAGTCTGTTTCCTTCCTGCTTATTTTGAGTGAAAAGATCTGTATGTTAGGCTGACTTTCAAGAATTTCGTAAAGAACCTGGCTATTTAGCGTTCAGGCCAGATGCACGGTTGCCACTGTAAAGAGGAAAGCAAACATTGCCTTCTGATGATCCATTGTGCTCTGAAGGACAGAATGGAGAATTCGTGTGGCAAAATTATGGCTTAATAAATTTGGTTAGACTGACACACAAAGTATATACCCCTGAGAATGCAAGTTTCCCTTGACGTGTCTGTAGTGGATTCCAGTGCATTTCATTTCTTCTTACATAATTAAAGATTGTCACCTCTGCTTAAAAATAGAAATCTTTTCTGCGGGCTCTGGGGTTGCTCTTTTTTGAAGAGCGTTGTTAGAAAGCAAACAAAATGAATTAGAGCTGAATCAGTTAGAACTGCCACTTGATGTCTCTGTGGAACTTACCATCTGTTTTAAAGGTTTTGTACATACACCCACCTGTATAAAATGTGGACCAAGATAATCTAAATTCTGAACACTATTATATAACATTTAAAATCATGGAGAATAGATTGCATCTTAGATGCCAAATTTAAATGCATAGCTTGCGATTTTTCCAAATTGTTCAAGTTGGTTAATTTTATAAGGTATGAAAAACCTTTTGGTTTGAGGATACTTAAGAGGTTCCTGGGTACACTTTAACCTTGGCCCAGTCAGCTTAGAACATGGTGTCATCAGAGCTCATTGCTATCAGAGGATTGCAGGTATAACTCAGAGTGTTTTACTTACATGAGTGTTTTGTTTTTAAATGTGATTTGAAAAGATGGATTTTTTGTTTGTTTGTTTGTTCATTTGTTTGGACAGGAGGAGATAGAAAGTTGTACTGTTTCTAATATATATTTTTAAATGAACTCATAGTCTAATTGGTTTAAGTTCTTAGAAGTAATCTCACTCATCTTGATAGTGGAGTGACAGAGTAAGATTTTTTTCCTTTAAATACATAAATAAAAAACTTGAAAAACCATAAGATAGATGGTGCCTTGGCAAGTGTTTTCAACAGGCTTTGGGAATTTAAGCATGGTCTTCTTTAAATAACTAAACGAGATCTGTGGTTTTATTTTGTTAATCTGGTGTTTGCCATGGACTCAATATTGTGTTCAAAACTATAGAAAGTTATACTGTTATCTCTTGGAGGACTTAATTGTTTGTATCTTAGAAACATTCAACAATTCTAAGGAAGAAAACTATGGGAAGGTTTTAATGACTGTTAATGAGTATTGATCCAGCCTTCTGTGAGCTTGTAATCTAATTTTTAAAAATTAGGTTTATCACTAATCTTTTGCTGAAGAAGTGTTTAAGTATATTATTCTCTTGACTTTTTCTTTAGTGGTGCATTTAGCATTAGAGTTCACTGATAACTATTGCAAAGTCATACTTTGTTTGGCTTCCTTGGTGGCTCAGACAGTAAAAAATCTACCTGCAGTGTGAGAGACCCAGGTGGGATCCGTGGATTGGGAAGATCCCCTGGAGAAGGAAATGGCAACCCACTCCAGTATTCTTGCCTCGAAAATCCTGTGGATGGAGGAGCCTGGTCGGTTACAGTCTGTGGGGTTGCAAAGAGTCAGACACGACTGAGCGACTTCACTATACTTTGTTTCCCTATTTATTCTGCTGTTGGAATTTGGGATGTTTGGAGTTTTCTGTGGTTGTGAATAATTGTATTTGTCTCTGAGTGTCAGTTCTCCGGGTGACCATAAACTCAGGAGTGAAATTGCTTGCTGATTGAGTATGTCCATGCTGGACAATTTTCTAAGTGATTGTTCCAGCATATGACTTCCCAGTAGATTCTGAATATTTCCATTGCCCCCCATCTTTGCCACACCCTTGACATTGTCTGACTTCTTAAATTTAGTCAAACTGATAGGTGTGTAAAGATGTTTTTGTCTTCCTGTAATTACTAAAAGCACAAAGTATTACTTATTTAAGGAGCTTTTGTATTTCCTTTTCTTTTATAATTTTTTGTCTACTTTTCTATTGGATTGTCTCTCTTACAAATTTTTAAGAGATATATTCTAGATACTTATATTTTGCTGGTTATGTGTTTTCTAACTTGTGGTTTATCTTTATATTTTCTTTATGATCTTTTTTTAATGAACCTAAGTTCTTTACTGTGATGCAGAACAAATTTACTATTTTTCTTTATGGTTTTTCTTTCTTATGTTGTTAACCTATTCTGAGACCATAAAATCTACATTTATTGTCTACTAAAATTTTTATAATCTTGCCTTTTACATACATGTCTTCATTTAAATTGGAAATGACTTTAACACAGAGAGTGGAATAGGTATTCAATTTAATTTTCCCCCATGTGGATAAACATGTGTGCAGGTAACAATATTAAATAATTCAACCTTTCTGTGTTTATTTGTAATTACTGCTGTGTTGTAATTGATCGTTGGTAGGGTAAGTCCCTTACTACTGTTGTCTTATGGAGTGTCTTGATTCTTCTCAAGACCTTTGGCTTTTCATGTAAACTTTATGTACAGTTGCTTTATTGAGTTCCTTAAAGAATCCTATGGACGTAGATGTGTGTGTATGCATATATGTAAAAACACATACACACATCTGTCCCTCAGCATCTGTGGGACCTTCACAGATACAAAATCTGAGGATGCTCAAGTCCCTTATGTAACAAAGCATAATATTTGAATGTAACCTGTGCACATCCTTCCTCCCTTAAACTTATCATTTCTAGTTTACTTGTAATACCTAATGCAATGTAAATGCTATATAAATAGTTGTGAATAACATGTACATGCTGTGGAAGGCAAATTCACATTTTGCTTTTGGAACTTTCTGGATTTTCCCCTCCGATATTTTGCATCCGTGTTTGGCTGAATCTGGGTAGGATGGCTGTGGAGGGTCCACTGTATTCCCTAGCTCTGTCACCAAGAGTTCCTTAGAGTAGTCCATGAGAGCAATAAACACGTCTAACATCTGGTCTTGAATTCTTTATGTTTTTAGTTGAAGTATGATTAATATACAGTTACAGTATTTATTTCAAATGTACAGCATAGTGATACCACATTTATGTACTTTATGAGTGATCACTGTAAGTTACCATCTGTCACCATTTAAAGTTACTATGGTATTATTCACTATATTCCCAATTCTGTACATCCATCATTATCACTTACTTACTTTATAACTGGATGTTTGTACTGCTTGGTCACCTTCACTTACGGGTATTGGCTTATAATTTTTTGGGGGGAGGGGTAGTGTCTTTGGCTGTTTTTGGTATCAGGGTAATAATGCTAGCTTTGTAGAATGAGTTTAGAAACTTTGTTTCCTCTTCAACTTTTCAGAATAGTTTGAGAAGGACAGGTTTTAACGCTGCTTTAAATGTTTGGTAGAATTCATTTTAGGAAGTCATCTAGTATTGGGCTTCTATTTATTGGAAGGTTTTAAAATTACTGACTCAGTTTCATTACTAATAATTTGGTCTACTCGAGTTTTCTGTTTCTTCCTGGTTCTTGGAATATTGTTTTAAAAATTTTATCAATATCTTCTCAGCTTTCTGGTTTGATGGCATATGATTGTAGGAGTCTCTTATGATCCTTTATATTTCTGTGGTATCAGTTGTAACATCTCTTTCCTCTCTGATTTTATTGATTTGGAGGCTTTTTCTTTTTTTCTTGATGAGTCTGACTAAAGGTTTGTCAATTTTGTTTATATTTTCCAAGAGTCGTCTCTTATGTTGATCTTTTCTATTTTTTTGGTCTCTGTTTTTTTATTCCCACTCTGATCTTTGTTATCTCCTTCATTCTAGTAACGTTGCCTATATCACTGTAAACTTCAGTCTTACTGGTCTTAAATTTATTGAGACCTCTTTGTGGCCTTTTTCAGATTCTTTTCTTATAAAGGTTATTACAAAACGCCTTTTGTATATTTTCATTTCTAGTTATGACCTTTTTTCCTTTTAAATTTAAGTCTCTTTAACATTTGCTGAATGGCAGATTAAGTGGTGATGAACTCCTTTAGCTTCTGCTTATCTGTGAAGCTTTTAATCTGAATGATAACCTTGCCAGGTAAAGTATCCTCTAAGTTTTTTCCTTGCAGCACTTTGAATGTACTGTATCACTTTCTTGTGGCCTGTAAAGTGTCTGCTAAAAATCAGCTGATAGTCTTATGGGGATTCCCTTGTACATAACTAGTTATTTTCTTTTGCTCCTTTTAAGATTCTCTTCTTATATTTAACTTTTGACATTTTAATTATGATGTGTCTTGGGGTTTGATCTCTTTAAGTTCATCTTTTTTGGTACTCTTCTTTTGCTTTTTAAATTTGGACGTCTGTTTCCTTTGTCAGGTTAGGAAAGTTTTCAGGTAACTGCAGAAGTACTTTTTCTCTTTGGCTTCTGGGACCTGTATGTGTGTTACTATGTTTGATGTTCCAGAGAGTCCTTAAGCTGTCCTCATTAAAAAAAATTCTTTTGTGTTTTTGCTCTTCCATTTTGGTGATTTCTGCTACCTGTTTTCCAGATCATTGATTTGTTTTTCTGCATCATCTAATCTGTTGATTTCATCTAGTATAGTTTTCCTTTCAGTTATATTCTTCATTTCTGATTGGTTCTTTTTTATATTTTCTCTTTGTTGAAGTTCTTACTGTATTCACACATTCTTCTCTCAAGTTCAGTGAGCATTTTTATGACCACTGCTTTGAACTCTTTATTTAGATAAGCTAATATCTTGTATAACTATAGTAAACTTAGCAAAATCAGGAAATTAACATTTATACAGAAATGTTAATTGAGCTACAAACCTTATTCATATTTTGTCACCTATCTGAATAATACTTATGTCTGGACCACGATCCTGTCTCGGATCCAATATTGCATTTAGTTGTTATATTTCCTTTGTTTTCTTTCATCTGTGCTGTTTGTCAGATGGTGATTTTTCTAATTCCATCATTTTTCTCTACACTTAATTAATTGAAATTCTCTTGCAAGAATAAGCTTGACTTTCTCACACATTTATTTTTTAATTCAGTTACTTTCTTTTATTAACATGGACTCATGGGTATTTGTTTTATCCTGTGAGTTATAAGGAGATGGCAATGGCAACCCACTCTAGTACTCTTGCCTGGAAAATCCCATGGCTGGAGGGGCCTGGTGGGCTGCAGTCCATAGGGTTGCTAGGAGTCGGACATGACTGAGCAGCTTCACTTTCACTTTTCACTTTGATGCATTGGAGAAGGAAATGGCAACCCACTCCAGTGTTCTTGCCTGGAGAATCCCAGGGACGCGGAGCCTGGTGGGCTGCCGTCTCTGGGGTCGCACAGAGTCAGACATGACTGAAGCGACTTAGCAGCAGCAGCAGTAATTTAATCTTTTATATTTTTACTCAGTTTATTCCAGATTTGTCCCCTTTAGATTAGTTCTAAAGTCCTTTCAATAAATCCATTATCTTTTTTGAGCACGTTTTTTTACACTTTGTTGTATTACAGGATTTCTAGGTTCATCTGATACATTCCCTACCCTGTCTTTGCAGCCAAACATTTCCCTGAGTAGTCCTGGTTCCACTTATTGGAGGATGGTGTTTAGAAACCAATATTTGAACGCTGTGTGTACTCATTGCTACAGGGTTATCATTGCTCCTAGTCTTTGTCAGAGCACAGAGCTAGGAAATATATATGTACACACGTATCTATCTCTATCAGTATTTATTATCTACTGAAATGTATATAACCATGATATCTCTGATTCCAGTCTAACACCGTACAGTTCATTCTGACTTTCCCCCTTTCTTTGTTTATTTTATCTCTAGTCCCAGAGTATATAGTCAGGATACTAGTTTCCAAAGTAGTTAGGTTAATTCTTCAGTACTCCCTTAGTGTGATTACTTATACCTTTGTAATGCAGTTTACTTATTACTGATTGTGTTTCATTTTGAGTTACCTTCACATACAGTTTGATTTTGATTATTGACCTTTTTGTTTTGTTTAATGTTACTGTTGTTTCAAACATCAAAACTATGCAAAAAGATATATCCAGGGACCTGTTACTCCCCCTCTATTCTTTGTATTCCATTCTCATTCCCCCAGTTCCTACCTTGATGGTTCCATAATGCCTGTAAGATAAAATTAGTTACACAAAGTTGATCCGATCAGATCAGATCAGTTGCTCAGTCGTGTCCGACTCTTTGCGACCCCATGAACTGCAGCACGCCAGGCCTCCCTATCCATCACCAGCTCTCGGAGGTCACCCAGACTCACATTCATCGAGTGAGTGATGCCATCCAGCCATCTCATCCTCTGTCGTCCCCTTCTCCTCCTGCCCTCAATCCCTCCCAGCATCAGAGTCTTCTCCAATGAGTCAACTCTTCGCATGAGGTGGCCAAAATACTGGAGTTTCAGCTTTAGCATCATTCCTTCCAAAGAAATCCCAGGGCTGATCTCCTTCAGAATGGACTGGTTGGATCTCGTTGCAGTCCAAGGGACTCTCAAGAGTCTTCTCCAACACCACAGTTCAAAAGCATCAATTCTTTGGCGCTCAGCCTTCTTCACAGTCCAGCTCTCACATCCATACATGACCACAGGAAAGATCATAGCCTTGATTAGGCAAACCTTTGTTGGCAAAGTGATGTCTCTGCTTTTGAATATGCTATCTAGGTTGGTCATAACTTTCCTTCCAAGGAGTAAGCGTCTTTTAATTTCATGGCTACAGTCACCATCTGCAGTGATTTTGGAGCCCAGAAAAATAAAGTCTGACACTGTTTCCACTGTTTCTCCATCTATTTCCCATGAAGTGATGGGACCAGATGCCATGATCTTCGTTTTCTGAATGTTGAGCTTTAAGCCAACCTTTTCACTCTCCACTTTCACTTTCATCAAGAGGCTTTTGAGTTCCTCTTCACTTTCTGCCATAAGGGTGGTGACATCTGCATATCTGAGGTTATTGATATTTCTCCCAGCAATCTTGATTCCAGCTTGTGTTTCCTCCAGTCCAGCATTTCTCATGATGTACTCTGCATATAAGTTAAATAAACATGGTGACAATATACAGCCTTGATGTACTCCTTTTCCTATTTGGAACCAGTCTGTTGTTCCATGACCAGTTCTAACTGTTGCTTCCTGACCTGCATACAGATTTCTCAAGAGGCACATCAGGTGGTCTGGTATTCCCATCTCTCTCAGAATTTTCCACAGTTTATTGTGATCTACACAGTCAAAGGCTTTGGCATAGTCAATAAAGCAGAAATAGATGTTTTTCTGGAACTCTCTTGCTTTTTTGATGATCCAGCGGATGTTGGCAATTTGATCTCTGGTTCCTCTGCCTTTTCTAAATCCAGCTTGAACACCAGGAAGTTCACGGTTCACATATTGCTGAAGCCTGGCTTGGAGAATTTTGGGCATTACTTTACTAGCATGTGAGATGAGTGTAATTGTGTGGTAGTTTGAGCACTTTTTGGCATTGCCTTTCTTTGGGATTGGGATGAAAACTGACCTTTTCCAATCTTGTGGCCACTGCTGAGTTTTCCAAATTTGCTGGCATATTGAGTGCAGCACTTTCATAGCATCATCTTTCAGGATTTGGAATAGCTCCACTGGAATTCCATCACCTCCACTAGCTTTGTTCCTAGTGATGCTTTCTAAGGCCCACTTGACTTCACATTCCAGGATGTCTGGCTCTAGGTCAGTGATCACACCATCCTGATTATCTGGGTCGTGAAGCTCTTTTTTGTACAGTTCTTCTGTGTATTCTTGCCACCTCTTCTTAATATCTTCTGCTTCCGTTAGGTCCATACCATTTCTGTCCTTTATCGAGCCCATTTTTGCATGAAATGTTCCTTTGGTATCTCTGATTTTCTTGAATAGATCCCTAGTCTTTCCCATTCTGTTGTTTTCCTCTATTTCTTTGCATTGATCGCTGAAGAAGGCTTTCTTATGTCTTCTTGCTATTCTTTGGAACTCTGCATTCAGATGTTTATATCTTTCCTTTTCTCCTTTGCTTTTCGCTTCTCTTCTTTTCGCAGCTATTTGTAAGGCCTCCCCAGACAGCCATTTTGCTTTTTTGCATTTCTTTTCCATGGGGATGGTCTTGATCCCTGTCTCCTGTACAGTGTCATGAACCTCATTCCATAGTTCATCAGGCACTCTATCTATCAGATCTAGGCCCTTAAATCTATTTCTCACTTCCACTGTATACTCATAAGGGATTTGATTTAGGTCATACCTGAATGGTCTAGTGGTTTTCCCTCCTTTCTTCAATTTCAGTCTGAATTTGGCAATAAGGAGTTCATGATCTGAGCCACAGTCAGCTCCTGGTCTTGTTTTTGCTAATTGGATAGAGCTTCTCCATCTTTGGCTGCAAAGAATATAATCGATCTGATTTCGGTGTTGACCATCTGGTGATGTCCATGTATAGAGTCTTCTCTTGTGTTGTTGGAAGAGGGTATTTGCTATGACCAGTGCATTTTCTTGGCAAAACTCTATTAGTCTTTGCCCTGCTTCATTCCGTATTCCAAGGCCAAATTTGCCTGTTACTCCAGGTGTTTCTTGACTTCCTACTTTTGCATTCCAGTCCCCTATAATGAAAAGGACATCTTTTTGGGGTGTTAGTTCTAAAAGGTCTTGTAGGTCTTCATAGAACCATTCAACTTCAGCTTCTTCAGCGTTACTGGTTGGGGCATAGACTTGGATTACTGTGACATTGAATGGTTTGCCTTGGAAGCGAACAGAGATCATTCTGTCGTTTTTGAGATTGCATCCAAGTACTGCATTTCGGACTCTCTTGTTGACCATGATGGCCACTCCATTTCTTCTGAGGGATTCCTGCCCACAGTAGTAGATATTGAGTTAAATTCACCCATTCCAGTGCATTTCAGTTCGCTAATTCCTAGAATGTCGACATTCACTCTTGCCATCTCTTGTTTGACCACTTCCAATTTGCCTTGATTCATGGACCTGACATTCCAGGTTCCTATGCAATATTGTTCTTTACAGCATCGGACTTTACTTCTATCACCAGACACATCTACAGCTGGGTATTGTTTCTGCTTTGGTTCCATCCCTTCATTCTTTCTGGAGTTATTTCTCCACTGATCTCCAGTAGCATATTGGGCCCCTACTGACCTGGGGAGTTTCTCTTTCAGTACCCTATCATTTTGCCTTTTCATACTGTTCATGGGGTTCTCAAGGCAAGAATACTGAAGTGGTTTGCCATTCCCTTCTCCAGTGGACCACACCCTGTCAGATCTCTCCACCATGACCCGCCCACAGGTTGCCCCACAGGCATGGCTTAATTTCATTAAGTTAGACAAGGCTGTGGTCCTGGTGTGATTAGATTGACTAGTTTTCTGTGAGTATGGTTTCAGTGTATTTGCCCTCTGATGCCCTCTTGCAAGACCTACCATCTTACTTGGGTTTCTCTTACCTTGGGCGTGTGTGTAATTGAAAAGTTCCTCCATCATCTCAGTCTTAGTTTGTCCTTCTACGTCATGTTCTGGCAGCCTCAGATTTCCTGATATTTCTCAAGAATTACTGGCTCATTCATGCCTCTGCATATTCTAGCTCCCTGCCTGGAAGGATGCTCTATCCCTCTGCTTGTCTTGCCCATTTTAATTGTTCAAAACCCATTTATTTCAGTTTTTCCCTACTATCTAAAAACTTGTTTTCCTCACCCTCCTCTCCTATTTTCATTTCACCTCTCCTACATTTAATAATTCTCTTCTGTTAAGTCATGGCTCTTGTAAATATTGTGAAACTTTTGTGACATTTGATTTCAATTATTGATGTTTAGGCTTTTCATCTTTTTTGTAACAGTGAGCTCCTTAAAGGCAGGAACTTTGTCTTTGGATTTTTAGCATCTAGTTCATTTTCTTCCCTGATAGCTCAGTTGGTAAACAATCTGCCTGCAATGCAAAGAATGGTAAAGAACCATAGCTAGCTCAGTTGGTAAAGAATCCATCTGCGATGCAGAAGACCCTGGTTCAATTCCTGGGTTGGAATAATCCACTGGAGAAGGGGTGAGCTACCCACCCCAATATTCTTGGGCTCTTCTTGGACTCAGCTAGTAAAGAATCTGCCTGCAATGCCTGGAGAAGGGAAAGGCTACCCACTCCGGTATTCTGGCCTGAACAGTTCCATGGACTGTATAGTCCATGGGGTTGCAAAGAGTTGGATACGACTGAGTGACTTTCACTTCACTCATGTTCTTTCACATATCAATTATACCGTGAATATAGTACAGTGAGTGGATTTCAGTTATTTTCATTTTTTCTTTACTTTTTATTTCACTCATGATATAATCCTGTATTAAGAGAATGTGGTGCCCATGATCTTGTTATCTCTGGCATTTTTGTATTCTCAGCCTCTCCTCATATATTTGGGTAAAACCTTAGTAATTTAATGGCTTCCTGTGATTGCTGGGAAGTCAACAATAGCTAATTACATTTTCTAACACAGTATGGAGGGGTAGTATGAAATCAAGGTACAGAAATTGTTTAAAAAATACGCAGACCTAAAAAGTGCAAGAGTGTATTATCTGTCAGATCTGCCTCTTGAAAATCTGAAACTTTCTGCCCCTTTAACCTATTAGATTGGAATAAATTGTTATGCTGGATACAAAATCCTTTTAACAGTCTTTTAAGAGCCCTGGTCAGCTTTTAAAATATCATTATTTTTGTCCAAAGTACCAGTTCAGTAACCTTGCAAATTGTGTTTCTGAGCTGCTGCCTTTACTTTCTATTCTGTATAGCTTATTCAGCAGGTTATGTTAAAATGTAGGGGTTTATTTCCATCAGTGTCTTGATCCACCATCTGTTACTTTCCTCTCTCCCTCTGTTTTGCATTCTCTTCCTGCCACTCCTGTGTGTTCTGTTTAATCATAGTTCATTCTCCAGTGTTCTGCCTGGGACTCAAAACAGAGGTTGAGGTGTAATGTAGTTAAGAAAAAAAAAAGAAAGATAAAGGTGCGTGCTCAGTTGTGTCCAACTCTTTGCGACCCCATGGACTGTATGTAGTCCACCAGGCTCCTCTGTCCATGGAATTTTCCAGGCAAGAGTACTGGAGAGTGGGTTGCCATTTTGTACTGCAGGGGATCAAATCTTCCTGACTCAGGGATCAAACTCGCGTCTCTTGCGTGTCCTGCATTGGCAGATGGATTCTTCACCACTGAGCCAGACATCACACTGGACAAAGGGGCATTGCTTCAGCGTGTACTCAGTGAGAGAGCAAGGTTAACTGCTGCACCCGGAGTGTGTGATGTCCTGGGCAAGCGAGCTATGGGAAAGCATTCACTTTACTGACCTAGATGCTTTATAAAGAAAATTAAAATATTTCACTTTTAATTCAGGTATAACTCATATAAAGACAAATGCATTATAAATGAGCACTTTGATGAGCTTTCCTAATTGAGTATAACTGGAAAACCACCATTCAAACCAGAGAATCCAGTATTATTAGAGTGCCAGAATTCCCCCTTATTCCTCCTCCACCAGGCTTACTGCCCCCTCCAAAAGGTAACTACTATTCTGATTTACATAGTTTTACCTACTTTTGAACTTGAGTCATGTTGTATACTTCCTCATATATCTGGCTTCTTTGTCTTACTATTATGTTTGTGAGATTCACTTGTGTTATTGCATTAGTTATGGTTCATTTATGTTCATTACTGTATGGCATGTAAACTGTCTGTTTTTGTAAATAGTTTTATTGAACACAGCCACATCCTTTCATTTACATGCTATCTATGGCTACTTTTCTACTCCAAAGGCAGAACTGAGTGGTTGTAAGAGGAAACAGAGACCATATGGCCTGCAAACTCTAAAATATTTACTGTCTGATCCTTTGCAGGGAAAAATTGACTGATCCCTGCTGTATAGTATACATTATATGAATGTTCCACAAGTTGCTACCGAGTTTTGGCATTACAAGTAAGGCTTCGTTGAAAATATCTGTCTTTAGGACCTACGTATGTGCATTCTGAGTAAATATTTCCCTAGAAGTGAAATTGCTGGGCCACAGTTTATATTCTGCTTTATTAGATATTGCTAAACAGTTTTCCAGTTCACACAAGTAGTTTATGAGAGTTGAACTGCTCTACAGCCTAAGACTTGGTGTTGTCTGATATTTGCATATTAGCCATTTGGATCAATATGTAATTTTATCTCATTGTGGTTTTAATTTGTATTTTTGTGGTAATGAATGATGTCGAACACCTTTTCATATGCTTATTGGCCATTTTTTATATCCTTTTTAGATAATCTATCTTTTTCTTGGGCTTCCCAGCTGGCACTAGTGGTAAAGAACCTGCTTGCCAATGCAGGAGACACAAGAGATGTGGGTTCGATCCCCAGGTCAGGAAGATCCCCTGGACTAGGGGTGACACTCCACTCTAGTATTCTTGCCTGGAGAATCCCATGGACAAAGGAGCCTGGCAGGCCACCTGTGGTCCATAGGATCGCAAAGAGCTGGGACACGACTGAAGCTACTTATTAGCACACACATCTTTTTCTTATTTTATTGGAGTTTTTATATATTCTAAATGAGTCTTATATGTATTTAATACATATTTAAATGTATTTATGATATTCAGCAAATATCTTCCTTTCTGATTTTTATAATAATGCTTTTGTTGTATTTTAATGGGATTGGAATATGTCACCCCCGAATTTGCCTCTGTCTTTAAAATTATTTTGGACTGAACGAAGTCAAGATACAGCAGATACAAGAAGAGCTTTTTGTCCTCCTCATCTGTGAATGCAGGGCATGAATTTCCATTTGTGAAGGTGCACGCATGTCCCATACCAGGGAAAAGAAAATGATTCTTCTAACTCCAGACACTTGAACCTGTGTAACAAATCTTACTAAACAAGTTTTATCCACCATACATTTCCTAGTCAGCTTCCCACAATTTACCATCTTTAGGCATCTAACCCCCTTTTTCCTTTGTGTAGTCACTTCTTCACTATTTATTACCCTTTGTTAAAATGGTGTATTCTGCCTCTTTAGGTTTTCATTTTCTGTGGCATCCCCATTCACGTAAAAACATTAACATCAAATGACTCTCAAGAGTCTTCTCCAACATCATGATTCAGAAACATCAGTTCTGTGATCCATGAAGGGGTTCTTCTACAAACCATAACTAATGCCAGCAACATGGCAGAGTCTTATATAAGCTGAGAAAAGTGAAATTAGGCATGGTATTGTAGACAGATGAGAGTGGCTATCCTCAGCCTTGTCAAGGCACATCATTCCCGGGAAAACCCACAGCATCATTAGAGTTTTATGTTGTTAAAGTCCTTCTGAATTGAATGTGACTTGCTATATTGTTTCTTGTGCTGAGGTATGGATAGGGACAGATTTCTTACCTTTCACTTTTGAATATTAAAAGACATTCCAGGGTCTTAAAGTCCTCAGTTCTGTGGCTGTGTTTCTTTAGCATTTCAAGGTATCTGAATATTCAAAGACTTTACTAAGATGCAGTGTCAGATATCTGAATGGATATGTGCATTTATCAACCCCTCACCCCAAGACCACTTTCTTAGATCCCTGAGTGTAGAAATTGAAGCTGGTTTATCTAGCTTTAAGTTACTGAGTCCAAACTCAGTAGATTGGATGTGTGTTGTAGGGTTAGACAACATGATTTTTGAGGGTCATTTAATAGTTGCTTTTGTTTCAGTGTTACAAGTAGCAGTCCAGGGCAGTGTTAATTTGTTTAAAATGTATTTGTTTGTTGGTGTTCAGGTCTACAAAAGATGCAGATAGCTTTAACTTGAAGATACTTAGAGGAATTCTAATACCACAGATGTTTTTTCTAATCTCTAAGTTCAGCTGTTTACTTTTAAAAGGCTGGTTTACTTCTTTCCAGAAAAAAAAAAAAGACTTTTGTCAAAGTTATACAACTAATTTTAATGAAATTTCTTGTGTATTTAACTATTTTTTCTTTCTTTTTTTTAGGTTATATATTGTTAATGTGGATGCTATTGTCCAAATTTCTGTAGCTATGGCACAAGAATATAGTAAGTATTGTACCATACTTCCTATGACCCACATGCTTTGACTTTCTGTCTTTTAAGTTTCTCATTGGAGCAGTGGGAATATTGAAAGATGTTTTTAAAAACTTTACCTCTTCATTTGGTCATCTGATTTTTATGTCTCTTGCTTTTATATATGTACAAATATACAAATGCATCATGATTATGATATGTTAATCTGCTAAACACAGAATGATCGGCTAATACTAGCAACCAGATATTAGAGTTTAATCCATATTATGCATCCCATCTACCATCCATATTTGGGGTTGAGAAACTGCCCAGCTCCAGGGGGCCCCTGGTTAGGAGCAAGCCCATCCCTGCTATGCCCGTGCATGATTCACTCCTTGGGGAGGAGGCATCAGCCAGTGCTGGGCATTAACTGGGCAGAGGCCTGGCTTCAGCAATGGTCCTGTAATCTGGCTCTAGCCAAGGAGACTCCAAAGTAAGTTTGGCAAGGGCTTCTGGCAGAAGTCTTCTCATACTTAAAACACAGCTACCGGAAGTGCCTGCCTCTTTCTGTCTTCTTCTGGATGTTGTTATGTGCTGGTGTGAGGTCTGGTGTGGCTCCAGGCTGAGCAAGAAGTCACACAGGGTGGAAGACAGAGAAAGCAGCCCTGAAGCCTGTTTCTCCTCCAGGAGTCCAAACATTTGAGCCAGCAACATTTCCTTTTTGTTTAAGCCAGTTTGTGTTGGGAGCCAAAACATCCTAAGTGATTCACTTCGTCTCCATTTTATTTTTAGTAGTCCATTAGTTTCTCCTTGGGAAATGTGGGAGTAATTGCAAAGGGAGGCAAAATAATGCCGTCAAACTCGACTGGCAGGGTATGCTGGTGTGGACTGGCACCCTCTTCACTCTGAAGAGTTCACAGGTAGTGGTTTTATATTCACAGACATGAGAATGAAGTACACTGCTTTCAGATTTTCTCTTTTCTTTCCCTGGAGGTTTTCCCTTTTAGTCAAACCATTTGGGCTGTGAACACTGTAAAGGGTCATGGACTACGGGTCAGAAAGCCATCCCTTTGTACAGGTTATGTTTGACAGTGTGGTGCTGCCCCTGGTGTTTTCTTAGAATAGTCTATATTCGGATTTCTAATTGTTTGCTTTTGTTCTTCAAAAATTACTGTGAATCTCAAATATAAGAACTCTTTAAAGGATGGCATAACAGATATTTATATATATCCTCCCCCAACACTCTAGGGAAATTGAATGTTTACCAATTCCATGGAACAGTTAAAACCGTGTGATCATCCTCTCTCAAAGCAGTGCCCTTTCTCCACCTTCGAAGAACGACTTTCCTGGTTTACATCTTGATTCTTCCCTTGCATTTGTTTGTGCTTTTACCACATATAGATAGGATGATTTCTGTATGCTTTTTCACTTCAGGTATGTATAGATACCGTGTGTTTTGTTGTTGAAAATCACAACAAAGAAGTTGAGAAGACATTCAGGATCATGAAAAGAAGCTATAAAAGCATTCTTAGACACTTGTGCAAAGACCTGTTACAAGGCATCTTGGTGATCCATAATGAAATGAGTTAGATTTTTATTTAATTATTTATTTTGGCCCCACCATGTGGCATTTGGGTCTTAATTTCCTGACTAGGGTTTGAACCCATGCCCCTGCCCTGGAAACATGGAGCCCTAACCTCTCGACCTCCTGGGGGATGCCCCAAAATGTGTTTGATTTTAAATGGCTGACGAGTTTAATCAACATGCTTATCTTCTCGAGACTCATGCTTGTTCTGCTGTTGAGTTCACTGTCTCCACCCGTGCCTGCACTCCTTTAAAGGTTTGGCAAGTGCAGGCCCTACTGAGTCATCAGTGAGCTTTTCAGAGTGTGTAGGTTACGTTTTCACTTAAATTCCTCCATTCATCCTATGGTCAGAATGCATGCTTTTGGCAAACTCGGGTAAATTTTTGCGTTCTTCTGCACTCTGACATTTAGCCATCTTCCTGACAAAATTGACTTCTCTGCTTTCTAAATTTGTCAGCTTGTCACTTTCCACCTTGTACTGGTAGCACAGTTATAGAGGAGGTATCCATGCCTATGTACGGCTTATGAAGCAAGGTACTTTGAATCACGGTATCACATCATTTCCCATTGTGCCCCCAGCATGAGTTGGTGGGCTTCCCAGGCAGTTCAAGTTGTAAAGAATCTGCCTGCCAATGCAGGAGACGCAAGAGGCCTGGTGAGTTCATACTGTGTCAGAAAGATCCCCTGGAGGAGGGCATGGCAACCCACTCCAGTATTCTTGCCTGGAGAACCCCATGGACAGAGGAGCCTGGTGGGCTACAGTCCATGGGGTCGCAAAAGGAGTTGGACGTGACTGAAGCCGACTTAATAACACATACGCATGCATGAGTCTTGGAGATGATTTCATAACATCCTTGTCTGAAACATTTCTCAAGTCATTTAACTTCTGCATTCAAAAAACCCATTCTTCACCCTTGGTTCCTATTTGGGATATTGCTTCCATAGGACCGAATAGCCATCGCCCCTCAGAGATCATTAATCCTTTCAACTTGGTAGTTACTGATAAAATGTCAGAGAAAGATTTAGGACAGTCAGAAGAGGATTTCCATTTTCTTTTCCTGAACAAAAAAGTAAACTGAAAAGGTTTTTCCCCCTTAATTCATATAGATTGTATTCTCAGTACAGAAAGGGAAACAATAACCTTTTTTGTAGCAATCCAATTTTATGTTTTTGTGCTTTGTGCATATATATTTTTTGTTGTTAAAAAATGGATCCTTATTTTAATTTTATTTAAATGTAACTGTCTTTAGCTTGTTTCCTTATTTGTGGGCCTAGAATCCTGAATTAAAATGTTGCCAATGCTAGAAGATTATAGCCTTCAGATGGAAACATTCACTGAGGCCCCTAGGAAAAGAGCTAGTAAATCTCTTCCATTGAGAGATGACCAGCCTTCAAATGGAATGCCATTTGAATAGCAGGCCAGATATAGACAGGAAATGCAAGATATTTAAGCTACAGTCCCACAATATATTTTATATCTGGTTTTTTTTGTTTGTTTGTTTAAAAAACTTGTTTCTTAAGTGGGGGAGGGGGAACCCTGTTATTGACATCGGTTCAGTGAACTGATGTTTTTGTTTCTTGTAGAAGGATGTCTTCGTATTTATATCTTATGTAAAGGAATCTGTAAACTTGGCTTGTTTTTATGCCTCAAAATGAAATGGTGCCTTTGTGGGGGATGCTTCCCTGGACTGAGGGAACTTCTAGACAGTGACTCAGATCTGTAATTAGGTCTCGCTTTCCGCACCCTTGTTGACTTAAAAGCTCTGGCCATAGACCATTTAGTCTGGGGAAGCCATACGTGAATCACTAAATTGGCACAAATTATCCAGACTGCTACTAAATGTTTTCTCCTCTTTATTGTGATTGAGGGAACTAGAAAGGGAGACTTCTTTGAGTTTGAAGGTATTCTCAAGGGTATGTATACACATTTGTGAAAGCAGATCTCATCCTTAGAGTGAAAAGCAATAGAATACTTGACAGTTGTAGGCAGTTCTCACTTTGTGGGTCTGCTTTGGAGCATTCCTCCAGGCTTTGTGGCCTTTCCTTTGGGAAGAAGATAGCAACAGTTGCCTATTTCCCAGCTGCAGCTTGTTCTCCTTCCCTGGTCTTTCAGGAAGGGAGATCCAGTGGCCACCTTGCTGCCAGTGGTCTCAGCTTCACTCCCACAGCACGGTTGACATAGTTTAGTTTATGTTTGTATTTAGTTTATGTTATGTCCGTTTTGCATCTTTTAACTTGAACCCCCTCATCAATATCTTTCATATTTACGATGGAATTTGATAATCCTTTTCTTCTCTTTCTTAAAAGGATAAATCAGCAGACTTACTTAGACCTGCGTCAGTTACCTGGCAGTAAAGTGGGCGAAAGTCGTTTTTTTGTCTTCACTGAATAAGTTGACTTTGTTTCAGCCTATTTTAGTGAAAAACATTAAAATAATCAAATTAATTCTGCAGTGGAGGACATTTAAATGTAAGTCATTTAGGAATAAAGATAAAATGAGGGCTTTTCTTAGAAAGTAAGCCTTTTAATTAGTTTTTTCTCTCTCTATGGGTTTTCTCTGATGGTGCATTAAGGATCTTGTCCCGCACTTATTACTTGATTGTTTCTGCCCTAGGGAGGAAAAACAAGCACATTTAGCCAGTCAATACCTAAAAGACCAGATTTTCAACTTGTAATGTGAGTTGACTTTTTGATACGTAGATAAGTCTTTGTTTTCATGTTGAAATATCTGTGATTGGGCCTTTCAGAGGAATGTATCTTTTGACATGAAGTACAAGAACGCCGTGGCTCGTTGCCTAACTTTGTGTTTTGCAGGTCTTAATACTGTTCTGCGTCTGTGGGGTCACGTGAGTTGGGCTATCTTTGTTGGTCTAGGGCATCACTGTTTGTTATATACTGTCATAGTCATTTTGGAAAGTCAGGTGTTCAAATTACAAAATTATGGTTAGCAAATCTGCTCAGTTGGAAGATTTTAAAGTGAGTTTCTAAGAAACTGGTTGGTAAAGTATTCCTAATTACATGGTTACTTAAGCTCTTTCCCATGATATAAATCACAAAGGACCTTCATATTAGCAGTTTAGGCTGTGTTTATAAAGGATGCCTGTTCACTAAAAACTGCAATCCTGTTTGTCATAAGGACTTGTTTAGTAGCCAATTAACCTTTCACTTAATCTCTTTTTAGAATTAGGAGCCAAGAGACCAGCTTCAGTACCAAGTACAAACACCCAGCCTTACGGCCCTTAGTTTGCATAGTGTGTGAATAATTGGGTCATGAGCTAACACCTAAATAGAGGGGCATGAAAGGTTTACCTCCAGTGGGACTTCAGCATCACCTTATGGCTTCTAGCTTACACTGTGTGAATTATTTCTTCTGTGGCATTCAGTATCTCTAGTCAACAGGTACAGTGACAGGCCAGGTCAAGAATCCAAGAGTTCTTAATGAATGTAGACATGTATGGAGTTTTATGCTTGATGATATCTTATCCCCACAGTAGCAGATGCCTTCTAACTTTCTGGAAATGAAATCTCAATCTTATAAATGAATGCTAATCCCTGGCAAAAGCTTCGCACCGTGTCTCTCTCTCTCTCTCTCTCTTCAAATTAAACAGAATTAGTCTGATCTGTAGGGTTAGATGCCCTCTCTGTACTCTGCAAACTCTGCTAAACAATGTATGAATATATATATCGCCTTCCTCTTAGCCTCCCTCCCACTTGGTGATCCTATTTTATTACTGCATAGTGGCTTCATTTTAAAGATAGAGACATCAATGGATATCCATCCACTCTGCAAGTGTATAGAGCTTGTTGGTTATAAAAATTCAAGCCAAGGCCCAGCATTCATCGTGGCTAAAATTATGCTCTTTCATGATATTCTGCTAATCGTTTTGGAGTCATGTCCATTTCGTTGTATTTGTTTGAAAGTGAAAGTTGCTCAGCCATGTCTGACTTTGTGCGACCCCATGGACTATACAGTCCATGGAATTCTCCAGTCCAGAATACTGGAGTGGGTGACCTTTCCCTTCTCAAGGGGATCTTCCCAAAGGGATCAAACCCAGGTCTCCTGCATTGCAGATGGATTCTTTACCAGCTGAAGCACAAGGGAAGCCCAAGAATACTGGAGTGGGTAGCCTATCCCTTCTTCAGCGTATCTTCCTGACCCAGGAACCGAACTGGGGTCTACTGCATTGCAGATGGATTCTTTACCATCTGAGCTATTGTTTGAAGCATCAAGAAAATCTGGGCAGAGGATGAGATGGTTAGATAGCATCACCAATTCAATAGATGTGAATTTGAGCAAAAACTTCACTAATAGCTCAGTCAGTAAAGAGTCTGCTTACAATGTAGGAGACCTGGGTTTGATTCCTGGGTTGGGAGGATCCCCCGGAGAAGGAAATGGCAATGCATTCCAGTATTCTTGCCTGGAGAATTCCCATGGACAGAGGAGTGTGGCAGGCTACAGTGCAGGGGGTCGCAAGAGTCGGACGGGACTTAGTGACTAAACCGCCACCACTGGGGGATAGTGAAGGACAGGAGAGCCTGGTGCGCGGCAGTTTGTGGGATTGCAAAGTCAGACATAACTTAGCAACAGAACAGCAGCAACTCCAGCAAATTTAAATAATAACTTTTCCAAAAATAATATGTACCTACAAACATGCAGGAAGTGTATCTGAACATAAAATGAAAATAGCCATCTGTAATTTTGCCGTCGAGAAGTAGTTGTGATTGGCAGGCTCTAATAACGTCCTGTCATAGAACGCAGAGCACACCATTAAGGGGCAGGTGACCCATACCGATGGTTCGTTAATGAAGGACTGACATGGGTGGTGGCACCCAGAAATTCTTAAATACCTGTAATGGTATGTGTTAAACATAATATCACCTAAACTGCAAGTGTTTATATGAACAGGTTGTTGACATTTCATTGTAGGATAAAGAGGGAGCCTCTTTAAACACAAGCTGGGCTCTGGCCTATCCTGGTTAACTTTTGTTTTTAATGATTTTAGGGAGAGAGTTTTGGTGTCGGGTGTATTTCTCTATGTAGGCCTGTGACTTGCTTTTGTTCGATTTGTTTAAGTGAAGGAGCCTTTTAAAGTGAGCTGGTTATATGGGGCAGTAGGAGAACACTGTGTTTTTAAAGGAAATGTCTGTTCCCTCATAGGAAAGGCAAGACGCTAGGCTGCATATGGTAATTCTCCGAGGGTGATTGAGTTCAGGGTCCCTCCTGGACTTGTATTTAATACGGTGTATCTCTCCTCTGCCACATTCTGTCCCATGCACCCCTTCTCTTTGCTCCCTCCCCCATCCTGTAAGTAAACAGTGCAGCATTGCAAAACCCCACACTGACTCACAGCTCCAGTATCCCACTTCATGCTTTGGTTTACAGTAAGCCCGGGTATTGTCTGGTTTTCAAATCACCACACCACAAGGAAACAACAGACATCTCCCTGGATCTGAAAGTATTTGCCCTTTGTGATGTTTTGATCATTTCTGAGGATTTGTTTGCTGGCCTCTTTCTCTGAGGCTCAAAATAACTTGGTATGTATGCCGCAGCCCTCTTAGCTTCCAGAGGGCTTCTTTTAAGTGCCTGTCCTTAACAGAAGCATTCTCTCTGAGCAGTGATGCACTTCAACCAGTTGGCCAGTAATGAGCCCCAGAGTTTCTTGTCCTGCAGCCCTTGTGGTGTAAACAGAGCAAATGATGAGAGCTTTGTCCTTTGTCCTCTCTTCCAAGTGCAGAGTGTAAAAGTTGTTTTAAAGGAAGTCTGCGTTTTGTGGTATCACTTGGTTTTGGTCCTGTGTCCCTTTAGATTTTAGCCTGGAATTCTTTGGGAAACTCCACCCCTGGAAGAAAAGGAGGATTTTTAAAAGAATTGTGTCAGCAGCTGTTAATGTTGGTAAGAACACAGCACTGTCTTTGCAGATTTTTTAGTTATATAGCAACAGCTTGTGGCATTTTACTTTTGCCATGGCAGTCGCTTGCACTGAGAGGCTGATTTGAATTGTATTAGTCAAATAGCTTCATTTTAAATTATTTTATAACTTTGTATTGTTGTAAAACACTCAAACTTTGATTCCCTGATGTTATAAGTGTATTTTTAGTTTGACATCAGATTAAGATCTTTGCATTTAAATGGTTGAAGAAAGCAAATTTTAATTTGTTTTCAAAATATTTTTATTAATAAATAGTAATCGTATCTTTTCTACCAGTTTTACTTATGGGTAGCTTCATATGACATTTCGATTTTGCATGATTGTTTTTAATATTCTGAACTGTTTTCTTTTTATTCACAATCTTAGGGTTGTATATATCATTTGATTTTCTCGCATAATGCTCATTAGATTTATTTCAAATTTGTTTATTTTCAAGTCCAATGCTAAAGCTATAAATAAATAACCTTCCTTATTTTTAATTTGCATTTTGACTCTTAACAAGTTATAACACAATCTTCTATGAGTGGGTTCCTAATTCTGTTCAATTTACTCCTCCTTCACAAAGATAGCTTGATAGGTATTTGTTTGTTTCCCATAAGATTTCAATGTAATCTCTTCTTGAAAAGGATTTGGATTAAGTCATTTATGATTGGTTTCCCAGTCCTCATTTTCATTCCTTCAAGATGGGTTATCTTTTTACTTCTTCCATATTTCCTTCCCCTTTTTTTGATATGAAAGGCATGAGGTGGACCCTAAGAAGAGATTTTGACTTTGTTCTAAGTGAAAGGTGGGAATGAAGTCAAGTTCAGGTAGAGAATGAAGGGTCAACCTTATCTGGGAAGAAAATTAGAAAAGAATTCAGGTGAGAAATTTGTCATCTTAAAACTTAACCCATCACAGGAATTGCTACTCTGCCGTTATTTCTTTATCTGTGTCTTTGTCAACCCAGATCATACCAGGCAACTGCCGTCTTCTGAGTTAGGTCTTTGTTTTTTCTCAGTAGATGGTCAGTTAACAGAAAGTCTGACTGACTTGCTGACTTGTTAACTGCAAGAAAAAAATAGGCTCACTCTCTTCTTAAAATCGCCATTCTTATTTCCTACCAGTGGATTCTGTGAGGAAGCCATGATGTAAGTTGAATACCCCCTCTTTTTTTAGTTGAATCTTATTCCATAATATTATTTAGTAGATCCCTTTTTTTCTAGAAAGGTGTGAGATGTCATTTTCTCTTCAGTTTTCAAAAGCTCCCCTGTTGCCTCGTTTCCAGAGAGGTGATTTCCAACCATTCCTACTTGAGTTTTTGTGGAACATTAGTCCTCTGTAAATTAGTGGGATTAAATTGTGTCCTGACATTCTGCTGCATTCTTTGAGATTCTTGGAGTCCCCAAGTGGTGGTATGAAACCACAGTTGGGAGTGACTGTGTGGGCGTCCATCCTTTGATCCCTTACATCTGGCAGAGTGGGATCTGGGCTTCCGAGTTTCTCTTCTGCTTCCTCTAGTTTGCTACTCCGGATCTTTTTGACTTCATTCCTAGATCTCTAAATTTCATTGTCAAGTCCACTTTCTTCCAAATGTTACAAAATAGAACCAGAGCCATGATACATTTTGGTTTGTGTCTGTTTTTGGCATTTCTGGATACAGAAAGGACAGGGTTGGCCCCTTCTTACACATTTCGATGCTTGAAGAACAATAAAACATAAAAGAATAAAAAGTCTAGCTTCTTTATGTTGATATATGGCAGAAACTAACACTGTTGTAAAGCAGTTATCCTCCAGTTAAAAATAAATAACAAAAAAATAATAACCAAACTGTAATATCTGTTTTGGGTGGAAAACAGTGTTAAAAATAAGTGTATATTAAAAGTCTAGTTTCTTGATAAGTAGTAGCTGTCCTTTCCAGACTCCTCCTTTTTTGGTTGTGTTTATTGCATGTAGCCCACCACTAACTGCAGTCATGGGATGTTGCTTTCACATCTGATCCGCAGGATAGTTTCAGATGGTTTCTTAGTGACTGTTGTTTAGCACAGAAGAAGATGTACTTATCTCAGTTTTGTGAATTTTTCCCTCCAGGTGCACAGGGCCACGTGCTCTTTGGTGCCAGGATGCCTCCTTACAGTTCTGAGAGGCCTTGTCCTGTTTTCCCAAATGAGATAATGAACACAAAAATGCTCTCTAGTAAGCTACAAAGTGTCATACATGGGAGAGGATACTGTTGTTACCGTTATTCTCTGCTTGAGTGGCCAACTGTAAATACTCTCTGTTCGTTTCATGACGTCCATCTGAGATCTGGTTGCATCTGACATTGCTGTTTCCAGGGAACAGCTATTTCTTGATTAGGCCGACTTTTTCCTTCTTAGACCTTTTGCAGAAGAAAAAGCTCTACACATTGAACAAATGTAGTGTAACAAATATTACATTCAAGCAAGTGGGTAGTATTTCATAATATTTACAAAGAAAGGCGTCCCTTTCCTTTATATACAGAATAAGTTTCTATTGGCAATGACCCTGAAGTTCCTTTCCCCATGAAAAATAACTGGTTCTGGGAGTCACAGTTTCTGGGTGTCCGTCTCACTTCTTACTCAGCAAGAGGACAGTTTCTCTGACAGATGGACTTGTAGTTTTTGTTGAGCTTTCATACAGAATACAGCGTGTGTGTGATTTAACTCCTTGCCCTCAAGCTTTTCAATTTGTGCACATTGATGTTCTTGTGGAAAAGGGTGTGACCTGGACCGCAGAGAGAGATCTTACAAGGAGAATAAAGGCTGGCGGTGGGGGGCGTTTTCTTCCTCTGCCTCCCATCGTAGCTGGAAAGTAGAAGTGTTGTGGTGAGATGCTTCTTCTGCCGCAGATAGCATCTGAGCGGGTGTCATGCCAGCTCTCATGTGGAAGCTGGCCTAAAACTGCTTCTTCATTGGCAGCAGCTCCTTATCAGAAATGCTTTCCTGCATTTCATGGTAAACCAGTGCTGACTCTAATGGGGAATTCTGAAAAGACCGTGTCGTGGAGATTTGACATTCCTTGAAGCTGGTCAATAGTTTACCTCAATAAGCCTTTTGGAATTGTTTCAAAACAGTAATCACACGCTGACAGCAGCTTGCCCTGTTGAGGGGGAGAGTTGGGCTGATTATTGCACGTATTCTAAGACTGCTTGATTAGAGGGGCATTTCTTAGCTTACCCTGTCTGTCCTTTCCTTTCCACTGTAAATGGAACTTAAATTCCATAAAAGACTGTATTATAAGACCTAGTTTCTGGACTTATGAAAATTCTGAAATTTGCTTTTCAGAATTTTGGATTTTGTAAAGTACAGCATTAGCTAGGGGCAGACCAGAAAAGTTGTGTCAGTTACCTTGGAAGTGATGTCTTTGTTGAATAAGGAAAAGAAGGATACAGTAGCAGTGGAAACACTTGATTAGGTCCAAGGAAAACATTTTAGCTCTTCTTAGGATACCAGTCTCTGCCTTCAAAGGAGAGATATTTAAACTTGCCAGTTACTTAGGCATTAAAAAAAATCCAATTCCCTCTTGAATTTGGTACAGTATTGCTTCTGTTTTATGTTTTGGTTTTTTTTGTCCATGGAGCATGTGGGATCTCAGCTCCCTGACCAGGAATCGAACACATACCCCCCAGCTTTGGAAGGTGAAATCTTGACCACTGGACTGCCAGGGAAGTCCCCGCATAGGCATTTTAAGTTGTTTGAAATTAGGGTAAAGTCATGTAGTGTTCAAAAAAGGGGACTGAAATCAGCGGAGCATAGAAAGTCCAAATTGTTGCTTCCACAGAAACCAGACCTTGTTTGTGTTATATGGACTATAATTTCTTATCTCCATCTCTAGCAAGAATAATTCATACGCCACATGAGATAAATTATCGCCTTTATTGGGCCATTTGTTAAAAGTTCCACCTACTGGTGAGTAAATTAACCTAGAGAGCATGTTCTGTATTTAGAATGTTTGACTAATGTAAGGAATCCAGTGTTTATTAGTCTATGACATACATTTTTAAGGATAAGTAAATAAAGACCCAAATGCATAGTTATTTGTTAAAAATAACAAAGTAAGTCATTTGAAGAGCAGAAACAGATGGTCTCTTGTATCCTTCTTTCTAGAAAAGCTAATCCATGTTGACACAAGGCATACATCATTCAAAAGAGAGATTCTAGTCTTTTGCCAGATATTCTTTCTTTATTTTAGGCAAGTATGATACCAATCACAACAGTTGTCAACTCAGATCTCTCCATTCAGTACATTTTCCATAAGGTAGCACAAAGGAATTAAGGTTCATTCCTTGAATTAGGAACCTTAATGTTAAGGGAGAGGAAGGAGTTACAGGCAGCTTTATGGCAGGCCCACGGATCCGCTGTGCTGGAGGATAAACCTACTTCTCAGCACCCAACGCCGTCCTTTGCTCTGTCCTCCATGGTTAATAAGCTCCTATGCCTTCCCACAGTTGAACTCTTCACCCCGTCTGTCTTGTGGACCCCTCGCCTTCTCCAGATGTGAATCCTCTAGTCCTGGCATTCCCATCTTCCCCCTGCCCATCTCTTCATGCATTTTCTTTGCCTGTAAACATTCTTCAACTCTCTTTCTCCAGCACAAATGTTTCCATCCCCTCTCAGATCTCTCATTCTCTCTTGTTTCCAGTGCAGGAAAAAACAAGAAGTGGGGCAAGGGGAAGAACTAGTCCATCAGTCTAAATCCCTTAATTCTTGTAGTGTTTTGGGAGTTGTTTGAGGGACGCTGATTTATAATACACATGCATTAATACACATGCAGTAAAATGTATAGATCTTAAGTGGCCTAAGATTTGGGTTGTTTCTAGTTATTATTGGCTGTTATGAATAAGGCTGCTAGAAACATTTTTATAAAGTCATCTTGTAGATATCTTATTTTCATACCTCTTGGGTAAATACCTAGGAATAGAATTGTTGAATCATAGACTAGATGTTTGTTTGACAATATAAGAAGCTGCTCAATGTTTTTCCAAAGTGGTTGTGCCATTTTATGCTTGAGCGAGTAATAATTTGTGAGCCTTCCAGTTGCATCACATTCTTACTAGTGTTTAATAGTTAGCTTTTTGTGTGTGTGTTGGAAGGTGGAGATATTGACTAATATTCTCTGAACTGAGATGGAACTTTGAGACTCTAAAAACAGGCAGCTCCAAAAAGTGCAATTAGGAAGTTTCTTGTCAATTACTGGGGGCTCCCTTGGACTGCAAGGAGATCCAACCAGTCCATTCTGAAGGAGATCAGCCCTGGGATTTCTTTGGAAGGAATGATGCTAAAGCTGAAACTCCAGTACTTTGGCCACCTCATGCGAAGAGCTGACTCATTGGAGAAGACTCTGCTGCTGGGAGGGATTGGGTGCAGGAGGAAAAGGGGACAGCAGGGGATGAGGTGGCTGGATGGCAGCACTGACTTGATGGACGTGAGTTTGAGTGAACTCCGGGAGTTGGTGATGGACAGGGAGGCCTGGCATGCTGCCATTCATGGGTGGGGTCACAAAGAGTCGGACACAACTGAGCAACTGAACTGAAGCATATATTCTTTTTTGATTTTTAATTGCAGTATAGTACAGTATTACATGTTTCAGATGTGTAACATGGTGATTGATAACTTTTAAAATTATACTCCTTTTATAGTTCTTTCCTGTGCTGTATAGTATATCTTTATAGCTTATTTGTTTTATATATAATAGTTGGTACCTCTTAATCTTCTACTCCTGTCTCATCTCTCTCCCCATCTTCCCACTGCTACCCACTAGTTTGTTCTCTGTATCTCTGAGTCTGCTACTTTTTTGTTATATTCACCAGTTTGTTGTAGTTTTTTAGATTTCACGTGTGATACCATATAGTATTTGTCTTCCTCTGACTTATTTCGTTTGGCATAAGTCCATCCATGTTGTTGCAAATGGGAAAATTTCTTTCTTTCTTTTTTAATGTCTGAATGGTATTCATTTGTGTGTGTGTGTGTATACATCAGATCAGATCAGATCAGTCGCTCAGTCTTGTCTGACTCTTTGCAATGCCATGAATCGCAGCACGCCAGGCCTCCCTGTCCATCACCAACTCCCGGAGTTCACTGAGACTCACATCCATCGAGTCAGTGATGCCATCCAACCATCTCATCCTCTGTCGTCCCCTTCTCCTCTTGCCTCCACTACCTCCCAGCATCAGAGTCTTCTCCAATCAGTCAGCTCTTCGCATGAGGTGGCCAAAGTACTGGAGTTTCAGCTTTAGCATCATTCCTTCCAAAGAAATCCCAGGGCTGATCTCCTTCAGAATGGACTGGTTGGATCTCCTTGCAGTCCAAGGGACTCTCAAGAGTCTTCTCCAGCACAACAGTTCAAAAGCATCAATTCTTCGGCACTCAGCCTTCTTCACAGTCCAACTCTCACATCCATACATGACCATAGGAAAAACCATAGCCTTGACTAGATGAACCTTTGTTGGCAAAGTAATGTCTCTGCTTTTGAATATGCTATCTAGGTTGGTCATAACTTTCCTTCCAAGGAGTAAGGTATATATACACCATATCCTTTCTATTCATTCATCTATCGATAAGACATTAGGGTTGTTTCCATATCTTGGCAATTGTAAATAGTGCTGCTATAAAACTGAGATACATGTATCTTTTTGAATCACTGTTCCCTGCACCCCCCGCCCTCCCAGTTATATACTCAAGAGTCGACTTGCTAAGTCATATCGTAGTTCTATTTTTAGCTTTTTGCAAAAGCTCCATACTGTTTTCCACAGTGGCTGTGCCAATTTACATTCCCCCCAACAGTGTATGAGGATTCCCATGTCTCTTCATCTAGACCAACATTTGTTATTTATCTTCTTTTTGATGGTAGCCATCCTGACAGGTATGAGATGAAATCTCACTGTGGTTTTAATTTGTGTTTCTCCAATGATTAATGATATTTAGCATCTTTTCATGTGCCTGTTGGCCATCTACAATTTCTCTTTGCAGAAATGTCTATTCAAGCCGTCTGCCAATTTTTTAATTGTGTTGTTTGTTTTTTAATATTGAGTTGTATAAGCTATTTATGTATTTTGGATATTACCCTTTATTGGTCATGTGCAAATATATTCTCCCATTCAATCTGTTGACTTTTCATTTTGTTGATGATTTCCTTTGCTGTGTGAAAGTTTTTAAGTTTAACTAGGTCCTATTTATTTTTGTTTTTATTTCTTTTGCTTTGAGAGAGAGATATTTTTATTCTTAATGGTGTCTCTTGATAAGCAGAAAGTTTAACCCAGTTTATTATTTTTCATGGTTAGTACTTGGCTGTGAGTTATTCAAGAAGTCTTTCCCTTTTCAATGGTGCTGCTAAGTTGCTTCAGTCGTGTCCGACTCCATGCGACCCCGTAGATGAAAGCCCACCAGGCTCCCCCGTCCCTGGGATTCTCCAGGCAAGAACACTGGAGTGGGTTGCCATTTCCTTCTCCAATGCATGAAAGTGGAAAGTGAAAAGTGAAAGTGAAGTCGCCCAGTCCTGTCCAACTCCCAGCGACCCCATGGACTGCAGCCTACCAGTCTCATCCATCCATGGAATTTTCCAGGCAGGGGTACTGGAGTGGGGTGCCATTGCCTTCTCTGCCCTTTTCAATAGTGGGAAGGTATTTTTTTGTGTTTACTTAAACATGCCTTAGGGTTTTATCTTTACATTTAGGTTGATAACCTATCTTTAATTTTTTTGTGTATGAAATAACATAATTATTGAGGTGTTGTTTTCCCACCCAGTCTGTATATCCTTTAGTATTTGTTTGCTAAAAGATTTTTTTCCTCTTATAGTGAGTTGTTGTCTTGGTTGATAATCAGTTAACCATATGTGTATAAATCTGTTCCTGGACAGTTTTTTGTTCCATTGGTCTATTTGTCTGTTCTTATGCCAATTGTATACTGTCTTGAGTATAGTAGCTGTATTATAAGTTTTAAATCAAGTAATTAAGCCCTCTAACTTTGTTCTTGCTTTTCATAATTGTTTTAACTATTGTAGATCCTTTGTATTTTCTTAGAAATTTTAGAATGAACTTGTCATTGTTTTTTGTTTGATTCATAAAAGCCTGCTAGTTTTTGATTGGGATTTCATTGAATCTGTTTTTAATTTGTGAAGAGCAGACATTTTGATAATACTGAGTCTGCTTTCCAGGAACCTCTCTTCTTAATTCTCTCAACAATGTTTTCTAGTTTTCAATATAGAAAATGTTCACTTCCTTCATTAGGTATATTACGAATTTTCATTGACATTTTTTCTCATTCATTTATTATATCAAATATTTATTAAGTAGCTATTATGTGACTGATTTTCTTATATGCTCCTCAAAATGATAGTGTCTTAAGATTTAAAAGTTTTTTCTACCTTTTACTTGCTAGAATAGAAACATATAGTTGCTGTTTGTAAATTGACCTTATGTTCTACAAGACTCCTAAATTCACATGCTAGTTCTAATATTGTGTGTGTGTGTTATTGACATACATAGTCATTGCTAGATGTCTGTGAAAATGACAGTTTTACTTCTTCCTTTCCTATGTTTATACCTTTTTAAACTGCTTTTCCTGGTCTGACTGAACTAGCCAGAACTTTGAGCTCAAGGTTGACTGTTGAGAACAGAATCCTTGCCTTATTCCTGATCTTAGGGTGGGGAAAGTACTGTGTTACTCTGTGGCTTTTGCTCTTAAAGCGTTGTAATTCTGTGGTCTCCTTATTTCCAGATACCCAATTCTAAAGATTCTCAGCCTGCGTATCCCTGGGCTTTCTTCTGCTTGTGACATAACTACCCTATGTTCTCTGTTTTCTGCCTCATTTCCCAAGGAGTGACCCTTTTTTTTTTGTAAATTCTTCACCTTGGTTCGCCTCCTTCCATGAAAAATTGCTTCTTTTTTTACTGACTTCTCGTCTTCTCATTCATTATTTTTTTAAATAAATTTTATTTGTTTGTTTACATTTGCTGTGCTGGGTCTTCATTGCTTTGCACAGGCCTTTCTCTATTGTAGCAAGCAGGGGCTGTTCTTTGTTGCACTGTGTGGCCTTCTCATCCAAGTGGCTTCCGCTGTTGCAGAGCCCAGGCTCTCGCGCATGACATGCAGCGGCCAGCTCGGCAGTTGTGGCTCACGGGCTCTAGAGCTTGGGCTCAGTAGTTGTGATACACGTTCCTCCACAACGTGTGGGATCTTCCCAGACCAGGAATGAAACCTGTGTCCCTGCATTGGCAGGTGGATTCTTTTTTTTTTTTTTAATTTATTTTTAATTGAAGGATAATTGCTTTACAATATTGCTTTAGTCTGCCATATGTCAACATGAATTAGCTGTGGATATACATATATAAATATGTGTGCGTGTGTCTACACACACACACACACACACACATACATCCCTCCATCTTAAACCTCCCTCCCACCTCCCACCCTTCCCCACCCCTCTGGGTTGTTACAGAGCCCTGATTTGAGTTCCCTGAGCCATATAGTAAATTGCCATTGGCTGTCTGTGTTACATATGGTAGACTGTATGCTTCCAGTCTACTCTCTCCATTCCCCTCACCCTTTCCTTCTCCCCCACCTCCGCCCTTCCTCCTGTGTCCTGAAGTCTCTTTTTCTGTGTCTGCATCTCTGTTGCTGGCAGGCGGATTCTTATCCACTGTACTAGCAGGGAAGTCCACTCATTCATTTCTGTATCACACATTTATTAAGTGGGTGCTTTGTGACTCAGCTGGTATCTGGGGCTGGACGTTGATGAGACCTGACTTCTGCCCCAAAAGAACTCACCATGAAGCATGGGAAGCACTTTGAAAGAATGGGTTCCTTGGAGTTCCCTGGTAGGGCGGGCCGTCTCACCTGGTCTGGCGCTCAGAGAGAAGGCCTGCCGGGGGCGCTGACAGTGCTGCCTCTTGTCCTTCCTGCACCGAGGCCCGGGCCTAGGGGCTGGTTCTCCTTCACTCCTCAGCATGCCCGCACACCTCTTCTCGGTTGTTGCCGTGTCATCTCTCTGGGCACGATTTCCAAATCCAGCCTAAAGAATGGTTGTCAGGATTATCCTGTGGCGCTCGCTGCTCTGTGCCCTGAGTGGTGTTATGTGATCAGATCAGATCAGTCGCTCAGTCGTGTCCGACTCTTTGCGACCCCATAAACTGCAGCACGCCAGGCCTCCCTGTCCATCACCAGCTCCCGGAGGTCACCCAGACTCGCATCCATCGAGTCAGTGATGCCATCCAGCCATCTCATCCTCTGTCGTCCCCTTCTCCTCCTGCCACCAATCCCTCCCAGCATCAGAGTCTTCTCCAATGAGTCAGCTCTTCGCATGAGGTGGCCAAAATACTGGAGTTTCAGCTTTAGCATCATTCCTTCTAAAGAAATTCCAGGATTGATCTCCTTCAGAATGGACCGGTTGGATCTTCTTGCAGTCCAAGGGACTCTCAAGAGTCTTCTCCAACACCACAGTTCAAAAGCATCAATTCTTTGGCCCTCAGCCTTCTTCACAGTCCAGCTCTCACATCCATACATGACCACAGGAAAGACCATAGCCTTGACTAGGCGAACCTTTGTTGGCAAAGTAATGTCTCTGCTTTTGAATATGCTATCTAGGTTGGTCATAACTTTCCTTCCAAGGAGTAAGCGTCTTTTAATTTCATGGCTGCAGTCACCATCTGCGGTGTTATGTGAAGTGTTCCCTAACTGTTCTTAGCACTGGACGCTGGTAACACGTTTGTCTCAATCTTTAGCGACGCTGTAGAATTTTATGTGCATCAGAAGCTTAAAAATGGTTTTGAAATAAGGAGCTCAGTGAAAAATGTTTTTGTTGATTTGTATCTTATATTTCATTGCTGGGTAGATTTTTTAAAATTAATTACGAAAATACTTTCAAGGTGTATTGATATCCCAGCATTATTTTTTTGTTGAATTATTCACATGGAGGCCTCCTTTCCCTCCGAGGACCTGGGCATTGGGTGGCTCTCTGCCTTGTGACTGTGGCCACAGCAGGCTCTGTCTTTGGAGAACACATGTCTTTGAGTGCCCCGTCCTCAAGACTCCTACCTGGAGTTTTTCATTTTGTTTTTTTTTTCACCTAGTGTCTGCTTTTCTCTTTTTGTCAGAATGCCTCTTATTAAAAAGCTCTGCTTATTTTACAAAGCCATCATGACATCTCAGAACTTATTTTTTTTAAAGGAGATACAAACTAAAGATTAGTATATTTTCAGATCATTGAATTTTAAAGCTATAAATAGTGTTTTAATGCTAATGGAATAGATACGTGAAACATCGTTCAGTGATTTCACTGGAATGAAGGTGTAGCAATTAAATGTACTTAAAAATATATAAATTAAATTATATATTTCTTGTTTCAGGCAATTGTATTTGCTTTAGTACCCATTCAATGTATCTGTGTAGTTTTACCATCCTTAAGCATAAATGTCAGAAATCTATAAACCCAATTATGCCATGGGAAATCTGCTATAAGGATTTTGTTCAGTGAATTTCTATCATTTACAAAATTTAAATTTCTTTGAAAGATAAATGAAATTTTATTAGATCAATTTTTAAAATTTATATTCTTCTAGATAGGAATGTGGTGATCATAGAAGGTATTTATATAGCAGATAAAATCATTGTATATGAGTATGTTTTATACATATATAAAAATGATATTTTTAAGTGCCCTGAAAATGTAGTTATCAGCAGTCAGTCAATCAGTGTTTTAAGGATGTTTTACATTAGGATGTTTGCATTTCTAATATTGTTAGTTTAAAAATAAAATTCGTATTCAGTGTAAAAGTGAAATGAAAAGACATAATTACATAATGAGACACTGCTTATCCTATTTGATCATAAGCCTTTGAGCCTCACTGTTCTGAGGTTTTTATCATTGTTTTTATTTTTAAATTCAAGTATGCTTCTTTTTTCTTTATATAGCTAATTTAAAATGCTTCACTTCTGTTAAACTTACGAGTTCAAGGTGAATCTGCATGTGTTTTTAAGTGCTAGAGAAAAATTTGGCAAGTCCTTTTGAAGGGTGACCGTGATGGCTCCCTTGGCCCTGAGACCCCACTCTGGGGAGGGTCCTTTTATCAGTAGATTAGGATTTACTAGATATAATTTATTCCCATTAATTGCTTCTTTCTGAAATTCTACATTTCAGTTATCTTTTAGGCAGAGTGTTTTTTGGTGAGAGAGCATCTTTTAAAAAAATCTTTAATATTTACATTTGAAATGTCCTGCATCGTCTTGCTCTCTCTAGCCAGGTTGCTTGTCCTTATAGGTACAGAGCTGTCCCACGGGGGAGCCAGGTAATTCTGCTGTGACCGTTCCAAGCCCCAAGATCACTTTTGATATTTCCCATGTTTCATTCTCCTACTGTCTCTGCCTAGATTGGATAAATAGGGCTAGATTTTACAAGGTCTGCTGCAAACATCTGATATTTTCAATCACAAGTTGGCCAATTGGGAGGCTTCTATTTAGTTACTTGAACTAGGTCACCAGACACATTGTATTAATCCCATCGTTTCAATGGGCCATCTGTTGAGTCACTCTGGTAATTGTTCCTTTTCTGAATACCAATGTACCCAAGTTCAGTTGTAGCCAAGAGTGTTAGGAGTCTTTTCACAGAGACTAATGCACTGAGCTGTGGTCCCCTCTTAAGTGCAACTTGCCCTTAGAGAGTTTTTATTGTCACCTTCTTTTTGTGTTTCTTTTCCTCATTGTGAGTTTTTGGTTATGGTAGTTGAGGGTAATGTTTCTTGAAGATAATTAGAAAAAGAGAAGGGTGGGTTTGGAAGTAGGAAAAAGAGGTCAGACATTTGTGAGTAGCAGTCATAGGATTGCTTTGTGATGAAGTTTTGGGGAAGAGAAGGGAAAGGATGATCAATAAACAACCCTACTGTGTATAGTTGGGCTCTTCTGTGATGCCTGAGAAGGATCTGACATGGCTGTCAAAGCTGAGGCTTTAAGCTAAATGGCTGTTCACCCAGAGCATCCGAAATGTACATTTTACTTTGTGTTTCTAATTTTCTGGCAAGATCTAGAAAGTAAGAGCCTTAATTCTGAAAGGCAAACGCAGTGTAGATGGGGAACTATACTGATGCAGGCATTTTTTAATGTTATCTGTGAAAAAGAGAAATGCTGACTGTGTCCTGGGCCCTCTTCTCTTCTCCCCCATGGTGATACCATCTAGTTCTGTGACTTTAAATGCCACCCAAATATCTCTGCAATTCCCAATTCTGTGCCTGCAGTTCAAAGTTGCTTTTAGATTAGTGTTTCAAACTGCCTTTCTGATAGCTCTACATAGATTTCCAATAGATAGGCTCAGTATAAACTCTTGGTTTATATCTGGATGATCAACTCATCCTGGTTTCCCGGGACACTCTTGGTTTTAACACTGAAAGTGCTACATTTTAGGAAGCCTCTCAGCCCCAGACAAAACGAGGATGCTTGGTCATCCTGTTTATGAAAAGCTTCTTGCCCACTCTGAATATCTCTGCAGAATCATCCGCCCAGTTGCTCATGAGTTATCCTTGTTTCTTTCTAGATCCATCAGCATGTCATGTTTCTAAACCATGTGTGATCCATCTGTATTCCTTGCTGTCTCTACCTTCAAAAGTACCCAACTCTGTCCATTTCTCTCCATCTCTGTTGATCCTAACTTAGAGCAAACCATTTGTATTTTCTGCCGGCTCATGTGCATATCAAGCCCATGTCATCCTGTGACCACTTCACGTTGCTCTTACCAAAGTCCCCAAGCTTCCTGACAGTCTGAAGCCTTCTGTCTGCCCAGTGTCATCCCTTCTGCCACCCTCCAGCCACACTGGCTCTCTTTACCTTGGACATGTGAAGTTTGTTCATGTTTTAGGATCTTTCTACTTGCTCTTCCTTCTGCCTGGCGTGTCCTTTCTTTGTGTAGCTGATTTCTTTTGGACATTTAGGTCTTATCGTAAATAACTTTCTTCAGAGAGGCCTTCCTTGACCAACCAATTGATAAGAGTATTCAATTGGCCATCTTAGTCATATTACTTTCTAACTTTGTTTTTCTGCATAACACTTTTCACTCTCTTATCTTTATTTATTGATTGGCTTGTTCTTGCGCTCCCCTACTAGAATATAGGGGAGTGAGGGCTTTTCTGCTACATTCACCATTCTAGCCCCAGGCTTTAGAACAGTTCACAGGATGGGTGTTCAGGAAATATTATTAGTTGAAGTAAAGAATAATTACCTCAAGCCATGTTAAAGGTGGCGCTAGTGGTAAAGATGCTAGCAAAGTAATGCTCACAATTCTCCAAGCCAGGCTTCAACAGTACATGAACTGTGAACTTCACATGTTCAAACTGGATTTAGAAAAGGCAGAGGAACCAGAGATCAAATTGCCAACATCCACTGGATCATGGAAAAAGCAAGACAGTCCAGAAAAACCATCTACTTCTGCTTCATTGACTATGCCAAACCTTTGACTGTGTGGATCACAACAAACTGTGGAAAATTCTGAAAGAGATGGGAATAGCAGACTACCTGACCTGCCTCCTGAGAAATCTATATGTGAGTCAAGAAGCAACAGTTAGAACTGGACATGGAACAACAGACTGGTTCCACATCAGGAAAGGAGTACGTCAAGGCTGTATACTGTCACCCTGCTTGTTTAACTTATATGCAGAGAACATCATGAGAAATGCTGGACTGGATGAAGCACAAGCTAGAATCAAGACTGCTGGAAGAAATATCAATAACCTCAGATGATGCCACCCTTACAGTAGAAAGCGAAGAGCCTCTTGATGAAAATGAAAGAGGAGGGTGAAAAAGCTGGCTTAAAACATAACAGTCATAAAACTAAGATCATGGTATCTGGTCCCATCACTTCGTGGCAAATAGATGGGAAAACAATGGAAACAGTGACAGACTTTTATTTTGGGGGGCTCCAAAATCACTGCAGATGATGACTGCAGCCATGAATTTAAAGGACACTTACTCCTTGGAAGAAAAGCTTTGACCAATCTAGACAGCGTATTAAAAAGCAGAGATATTACTTTACCAACAAGGTCCATGTAGTCAAAGCTGTAGTTTTTCCGGTAGTCATGTATGGATGTGAGAGTTGGACTATAAAGAAAGCTGAGCACCAAGAAATTGATGCTTTTGAAATGTGGTGTTAGAGAACACTCTTGGGAGTCCCTTAGACTGCACGGAGATCCAACCAGTTCATCCTAAAGGAAATCAGTCCTGAATATTCACTGGAAGGACTGATGCTGAAGCTCCAATACTCTGGCCACCTGATGCAAAGAACTGACTCATTTGAAAAGACCCTGATGCTGCGAAAGATTGAAGGAGGGAGGTGAAAGGCACGACAGAGGATGAGATGGTTGAATGACATCACCAACTCAATGGACTTGAGTTTGGGTATGCTCCAAGAGTTGGTGATGGACAGGGAAGCCTGGCGTGCTGCGGTCCATGGGGTTGCAAAGAGTTGGACACGACTGAGCAACTGAACTGAACTGATCATTATAGAACATTTAGCAGTGTGCCAGGCCTCAACTCACTTAGATGCCAGTAACATTCCTTACCAAGAGGTGACAACCAGACACGGCCACATGTCCTTTTGGGGGAAAATTGAAACCATTGTTTTAAGCAATTATGTTTGCCTCTATGTTCTTTACACTGGGAAATTACTAATGCAAAAAACCAAGTAAAAAGCTGGTGGGTTTCTTTCTTTTTTTTTTTTTTTGGCTGGGGGAGGAGGAATGTTTCTGATTTTTAGAAAACCATTACAGAGAAAGAATGTTCATCTTACATCATTACTAAGTCATAAGAATCTATTTTCAACTTGTATGCCTCTGTAATTCCACATTAAGCTTTGCGTTAGAAACCCTAAAATATTCTGAGGGAATTTGTTCTTTCAGGGTTTCTATATTTTTCGCCTGCTCCCATCACCATGGAGCTAAAACACTTTGAGAGACATGTTAGGTTAAAAACAGTCATGACAGAAGAGGAAAAAATATTTTCCTTTGGCTTTTTTTTTTTTTCTTTTCAATTCTTCCTTACCCCTCACTCAACTGAGTAGGATGTTCAGTTTGAATGTTCTTAAACGGGGCATCAGGGTAGGAAAGGTATCTTTTCCAGAGCATTTTTTTCTCCTAGAAAATGCCAACATAATTTGATTTGTGAAATGATACGCTAAGATCAGGGAAAATGTACCAGAACTATGTAGGTGGGCAAGCCTTTTTACTTGGCCTACACCCATTTTATAGATTTATGTGGTTAGGACTCCTGTACATCATGTAGATTTTTTTTTTTTTTTTTTTTTCAATCTGGAAGTCAAATACCAAAATGTGTTCTAGTTTTTAATGTAGAACTGATTAATTCTTGGAATAAATGAAGTTCTTACCAGCTTTCTTAAAGTGTGACCTTTGCACACTATTCTGTAAGAAGTATGAAGTTACCAGAGATAATCTGTTAATCGAAGGATTTGAGTTTCTTATCTCATTAGTGGAGGGTGCATGGGCTTCGGTAGTTGCAGCACGTGGGCTCAACAGTGTGGTTTCTGGGCTCTAGAGCACAGGCTCAGTAATTGTGGCACCTGGCTGAGGTGCCTTGCAGCATGTGGAATCTTCCTGGAGCAGAGATCAAACCTGCGTTCTGCATTGGGAGGAAAATCCCTAGCCACTGGACCACCAGGGAAGCCCCAATCCTTTCAGATATACCAAGAATTAATATCACATTGATGAGAGAAGTTTTTCACTCCAGTATTTATGAGCAGTAGCATCTTCTGTTAGCTTGTAGGAACATACCCTAGTATGTTATTTCTGTTCAGCAAGGCTGGTATGGAGAGTTCTTCTCTTTAAAATGCTGCATTTTTCTAAACAGTTAATATCTTTTGATATTAATTATCAGTCCAATTGTGATTTCACTGTGTTGAAACCCTCAGACAATTTCAGGAAGTTTAGATGCCTTGTTTCTTTTTGAGCAGTATTACCGTTTCTTTCTGCACAGATGAAAACATGATACTGAAATTTAAGTGGATGGCCTTAAAGTAAATTGTGGAATTTAAACATCAGAGACTTAAAAATAATTGCAATGATTAAAAACGTTTAAAAACATATCTGCTTTTGTGATACAGGCTAATGAGAAAAGAGTCTTCTTCTGTTGTATTAAGTGTTCGGCTCCTTATCAGTTAATACCCAATTTTTAACATATGGAGACAGTCTTTGCATTCTTGAGTAAACTCACTACAGGGGACCCTCTGTACAAAGAGCTGCTGCTGCTGCTGCTAAGTCACTTCAGTCATGTCTGACTCTATGCCACCCCATAGACGGCAGCCCACCAGGCTCCCCCGACCCTGGGATTCTCCAGGCAAGAACACTGGAGTGGGTTGCCATTTCCTTCTCCACTGCATGAAAGTGAAAAGTCAAAGTGAAGTTGCTCAGTCGTGTCCGACTCTAGCGACCCCATGGACTGCAGCCTTTCAGGCTCCTCCATCCATGGGATTTTCCAGGCAAGAGTACTGGAGTGGGGTGCCATTGCCTTCAGGGTGCTTTTCTCTGTGCATTTGTATATTGATAAGAACAAAGTTTATAAATTACAACATCTTCTGATTTTATTCTTATAAAAAAATTTTAACAACTTTTTGGGTGTTTTATTTTTTGCTCCCCTTAGCTGCTGCACCCAGTTTACCCTACTTTTTACAATATTAAGAATAATAAACATAGATGCTGAAAAGTTGCTGCCTCCCTCTCTGAGTTTCAGTATTGGTACTCTGGATTAAATAGAGGAAAACAACAGAATGGGAAAGACTAGAGATCTCTTCAAGAAAATCAGAGATACCAAAGGAACATTGCATGCAAAGATGGGCTCGATAAAGAACAGAAATGGTATGGACCTAACAGAAACAGAAGATATTAAGAAGAGGTGGCAAGAATACACAGAAGAACTGTACAAAAAAGGTCTTCACGACCCAGATAATCACGATGGTGTGATCACTGACCTAGAGCCAGACATCCTGGAATGTGAAGTCAAGTGGGCCTTAGAAAGCATCACTACGAACAAAGCTAGTGGAGGTGATGGAATTCCGGTTAAGCTGTTTCAAATCCTGAAAGATGATGCTGTGAAAGTGCTGTACTCAATATGCCAGCAAATTTGGAAAACTCAGCAGTGGCCACAGGACTGGAAAAGGTCAGTTTTCATTCCAATCCCAAAGAAAGACAATGCCAAAGAATGCTCAAAGTACCACACAATTGTACTCATCTCACTAGTAAAGTAATGCTCAAAATTCTCTAAGCCAGGCTTAAGCAATATGTGAACCGTGAACTTCCTTATGTGCAAGCTGGTTTTAGAAAAGGCAGAGGAACCGGAGATCAAATTGCCAACATCCACTGGATCATGGAAAAAGCAAGAGAGTTCCAGAAAAGCATCTCTTTCTGCTTTATTGACTTTGCCAAAGCCTTTGACTGTGTGGATCACAAGAAACTGTGGAAAATTCTGAAAGAGATGGGAATACCAGACCACCTGACCTGCCTCTTGAGAAATCTGTATGCAGGTCAGGAAGCAGCAGCTAGAACTGGACATGGAATAACAGACTGGTTCCAAATAGGAAAAGGAGTTCATCAAGGCTGTATATTGTCACCCTGCTTATTTAACCTATATGCAGAGTACATCATGAGAAACGCTGGACTGGAATAAACACACATTGGAATCAAGATTGCTGGGAGAAATATCAATAACCTCAGATATGCAGATGACACCACCCTTATGGCAGAAAGTGAAGAGGAACTAAAAAGCCTCTTGATGAAAGTGAAAGTGGAGAGTGAAAGGGTTGGCTTAAAGCTCGACATTCAGAAAACGAAGATCATGGCATCTGGTCCCATCACTTCATGGGAAATAGATGGGGAAACAGTGGAAACAGTGTCAGACTTTGTTTTTCTGGGCTCCAAAATCACTACAGATGGTGACTGCAGCCATGAAATTAAAAGACGCTTCCTCCTTGGAAGGAAAGTTATGACCAACCTAGATAGCATATTCAAAAGCAGAGACCTTACTTTGCCAACAAAGGTCCGTCTAGTCAAGGCTATGGTTTTTCCTGTGGTCATGTATGGATGTGAGAGCTGGACTGTGAAGAAGGCTGAGCGCCAAAGAATTGATGCTTTTGAACTGTAGTGTTGGAGAAGACTCTTGAGAGTCCCTTGGACTGCAAGGAGATCCCAACCAGTCCATTCTGAAGGAGATCAGCCTTGGGATTTCTTTGGAAGGAATGATGCTAAAGCTGAAAGTCCAGTACGTTGGCCACCTCATGCGAAGAGTTGACTCATTGGAGAAGACTCTGATGCTGGGAGGGATTGGGGGCAGGAGGAGAAGGGGACGACAGAGGATGAGATGGCTGGATGGCATCACTGACTCAATTGATGTGAGTCTGAGTGACCTCCGGGAGTTGGTGATGGACAGGGAGGCCTGGCGTGCTGTGATTCATGGGGTCATAAATAGTCGGACACGACTGAGCAACTGATCTGATCTGATATGCATATCTACACACATACATGTGTATTTATGAGTGTATATCTATGTATGTGTGTTTGTTAATTTTTCTATATAATTTTGTTGTTGTTGTTTTCCCTCTCTTTGACTTTAAATTTGTCAAAAGGTATTTCTAAATACCTACTCTGGGCCAGGCTCAATGCTGGGAGCACAGTGATGACTGGGTTAAGACCTTGTCTTCTTAGAACATGTAGAAAACCTGGATTTTACAGTAGCGTATACAGAGAAAGATAATCATCACTGTCAACATTTCAGCACTAAAATACTACTTATTGGTGGTATTCTCCCCATCAGTGTATATGTTATTGTTAGGTTTTTTTCCCCTCTTTGCATTGTTGACGTCCTGTTGTTCATAGTTTTTGAGCTTAACATTATGTTCTCTCATAAAAGCACCAGTTTTTTTGAGTACATAGTATTTGTGGACATTCCATAGTGTATATGGTATAGGGGTGTTTAGATAGTTTACAGTTATTTTTTATTGTAAATAATGCTGTGATGAACACCTTCTGCATACAGTTTTGTCTTTGGGAGTATTTCCTTTAGACATTTCAGGGTAGAATGACTGGATAAAGGTATGTAAGCATTTTAGAGGCTCTTGATACATATTCCTAAAAGTTGTTTTTTGTTTTTTTTTTTTCAATAACTTGTTTTCACTTCTCCCGGTACCCAATGAGTACATTTTGTAAAAAAAAAAAAAAAACACCTCACCCCCCAAAAAAAAACCCACTTCTTTTCATTTGTATTTATTTATTGAATAGAAAGATTTTTCAAATGTTTAGCCAAAGATTTATTGCTGTCTTTCATGAACTGTCTATTAATACTTATTTTCCCACTTTTCTTTTTGAGTCTTAGTGTTTCATCTTGATTGAGAGCGACTCTGTAAATTCAGTATTTTACAGAGTACTATGTTTATAGTTATTATGTATATTCAGTGCATTAAACCTCTGTTGTAGTTTTCTTACTGGTTTTTGGTTTGCCTTTTAACATATAGATATTTTAAACTTCCATTCAAGCAAATCTATCAGCTTTCTCTTTTATAATTTTTTCATTCGTTTTACACATGGAAAATCTTTCTCCGTTTATGTATCATATTTTCCTCTTGACATTTGATTAACTTTTTTGGCTAAGTTCTTTGCACTCGTTAATTCCGTCAGAAAGAAAGTCAATTACTGACGAGCCAGCAGGACTTTGCTGCCAAAGGTGGCTGCTACAGGTTGTGTTTCTGTACTTCTCTGCGTGGAGGGGCTGCTTACCCGGTTTATTGTCTGACTTTGCTCTGACACTCGGTACTGGTGGACCTGTGTGACTCTTGGGCTATGGTTCTGTTAATCTTGGGTCCTTGTGAAAGTGCTTTGTTGAATATAAAGGATGGAAGTGAACAAAGTAAAATTAAATTAAACCAAAGTCATAATTGACTCTTAGTCAAGGTCGTACTGTGTTTTTAAGGGGCCCAGAAATGAAAACCTACTTTTTCTAGGTTGTAACAGATATAAAGAAAGCTACCTCACTCACTTTTCCATGCTAGAAATACTATGGATTGTAATGTTAGGCTGGAATTGACTGCCAAAAAGAATGTAAAATATTATTTCTTGCTTATTTTATGATGATAACTACCAATTTTCTAATTTGTACAAGTTATTTTAAAATATGTAACTCAGTTGAAAGGAAAATACTTCCAACTTGCTGGAAAATGAATACTGCTAAACTGTATCATAGGTAGTTCTTAAAAGCATTCGTTTGTGATATGTAAATAAATTGTCTTACATGATTTTTAAACCAAAACCCCACTTTTAGAACTAATACACTTGATGGCATTCCAGGTGGAATAGGTTTAAACATATTATATTGAATTCAAAGCCTGGGTATTGTATGTTGCTTTTACATCATATTTGTCCATTTCCTCTCCCACTAAATGCAAACGTTTTTAGGGCAGTAACTCCAAAATGTATAACAGTCGTCAGTATTTGTTGAGTAATAGATGTTTGTTGAGTGAGTATCAGGGCATAGTCTGAGAATGAGAGGAGAAAGCAGTGCTTCTGCTTGAGTGCCCGCACTGTACCAGGCATCAGCCCAGATACTCACTGTTCTTATAACTGTACAGAAAGCCTTGCTTTTCTAAAGATGAACCCGATTTTTACCTTTTTTGTTATTTTTCTGGAGACATTATGAGCACTAGATTATTATAGGACTGCAGAAAACTGCCCAAGCAGGCACGTGGGGAGCTCCAATGTGTTTGGGGGCAGAAGTCTGTCAGGAGCCTCAGTGAACCACTCCCCATGTTTTCATTTAACCAGCTGTAATCAGAAGTGATGTGGATGGCTGGTGAAAGCCATGGATGCCGTGGGACTAGCTTGCACATACTTGGAGGTGATTTGCTTATGAAGGTTTATAGTTTGTGGATTCAAATAAGCTAAGTCACCTCTCTGAATTTTCTGAATCATTTTTTGGGGGAGATTTTTTTTTTTTGGATGTGGACCAGAGTCCACATTTTAAAAGTCTTTATTGAATTGTTTACAATATTGGTCCTGTTGTTTTTTATGTTCTGTTTTTCTGGCTGTGAGACATGTAGGATTTTAGCTCCCTGACCAGGGCTTGAACCTGCACCTCCTGTATTTGAAGGCAAAGTCTTAACCACTAGCCTGCCAAGGAAGTCCCTAAAGCATTTTGTATGTATGCAAACTAGCAGCAGACATAAGCATTTTCATTTTCTATTTAATCTTAACGGCAGCTTTACTTTTTGTAGAGAGAGTCACAGTATGACAAAAAAATTTTTATAGTTTTTCTTAATAATACACACTGTTTATAGTCTCCCTCTCCCGCCCCGAGTGGCAAAGGACTCCCCATGAAAAATTTTATACCAAGATTGTGTTAGAGCATCAAAAAGATTCATGGTTTTATAATTTAGGGCAGTAATGATCTTGTAGAAATATCAATGTAAAATATTGTGAGCTTAGTTTACCTGACAGGTAAATATAGAGTATTAAAGAGAAAATTTTCTTTCTTTTTTTTTTTTTAAACCAAAGGATTTGGACCTAGTTGCTGATTCATCTCAGTACTTTGAATCTGATCTGTCTTTAAAAAAAAAAAAATAGAGTTTTCTGCATTTCCCCCTACCAAATGTAAAATTAAATTTTGAAATTTCCAAAAGCAAGTTTCTTAACTGTTGAGAAAATGAGACGCCAACTCCCATTGAAGTGGGAAAACTATGCAAAACTTGTAAATGTGTTTTTTGTGTGAAGATTCACTTCATTTTCCTGAGCCAGATTTGATGTGGAGAACTTTTCCTTGAATACTCATTAAAATATGGGCTGAAAGAATAAGAGTTCTTCTTTAACACCCAAAATTGATTCTTCATGTGAAGATTTTAAAATAATTTTTAGTGGACTCTGATTTCTGTAGGAACTAAATTTAGAGATGTATCTTAAACATCTTGCCATCTACCATTTATGCATTCATTTGTTTCTTCAACACTTTATTCTTCCTACAACATCTTGTTTAAATATCTTTGATTAGAATGTTGTCTACTTTTGGTAAAAAGTTAAATAGCAAGTATTTGTGAATAACAGTTGCATTAACGGGGGCTTCCCTGCTGGCTCAGTGGTAAAGAATCCTCATGCCAATGCAAGAGACACAGGTTTGATCCCTAATTTGGGAGGATTCCACAAACCACAGACCAAATAAGCCCATGCACCACAGCTCTTGAGCCTGTGCTCTGGAGTTCAGGAACCCCAACTACTGAGCCCACACACTGCAACTCCTGAAGCCCACACGCCCGAGAGCCTATGCTCCCAGCAGGAGAAACCCCTACACTGCAGCTAGAGAAGAGCCCCCGCTTGCTGCAACTGGAGAAAAGCCCACACAGCAACAAAGACCCGGTACATCCAAAAATAATAAATAAAAATCTTGTTTGCCTAGTCAGATTTATTTGCTATGCTATGAACGTCAGCCACAGACATTAGAAATCTAGTCTAGTGACTTAAGCAGATGGAAAGAAACAGCCCCAGAAGTCAACACTGCAGGGCGGGTGCCTGTGCTGCCCAAGGATGCCACAGGGGACCTGGATCTTTGCCCTTCGTTCCCTTAGTGTCTTCCCTCAAGCTGGCCTCAGTAGTGTGATGTGCCGTTGCTCTTCCAGGCCTCCTGTACTCCAGGAGGAAGCAGCAGGAAGCGGAAGCTGGCAGGCCTAAGGGCTTGCTAACCAGTCTTTTACTTTTTATCAAGAGAGCTAAAGTGACCTGAGAAGTTGCATGTTACATCTGCTTCCTTCTCATTAGTCAAAACTACATTAGAACTACATTAGATAGTCATCCTTAGACCAGTCACTGGCCAGGGTACCTGAGTGTCCTCGAGTGCTATGGAGAATTCCTGATTTCTTCCCTGGGGTAGTGGAGAGGATCCCTGCCAGGGTGCTCCATGACTACCTGAACAAATGGAAAATCTCCAGTTTGGGAAGAACTGGGAGGGATGAATATGGGGTAGATAATGGCTGGTGTCTGCCACAGCTGCTGAAATGAACACAGTATGTACCAGGTGAATTTAGAAGCCCTATGCATTGTCAGTTTCCTCAACCCTTCAAATTTCCTGTAATAAATGAGATTTTTTTTTCAAAAATATATTTCAAATATTCTTATTTAGTCAGAGTCCGTCTTGTTTGTGACTGATTAGTGTCTTCCTTAATATTATGATGAGAAAATTGGGAGCTTAGTCATAATACTCTAAAATTGAATTTTGGAATTTTTTTTGAAGAATTTTTCCTTTTGGATTTCTTTTCAGTAGCCATCTAAAAGATTAATTTTATTTATGAGTAAAGCACCCTGAAGGTGATTCTTTTTCAAAATGCATGGACCAAAAAACCCAAAATGCATGGACAATGATCATATATATAGATAGATTTAGATATTCTTTTTTATTTTTATTTATTTTAAATTTTTTTATTTTTTTAAGGCTTTTATTGGAGTATAGTTGTTTTACAGTGTTGTGTTAGTTTCTGCCATACAGCAAAGTGAATCAGCTATGTGTGTGTATATATCCCCTCTGTTTTGTATTTCCTTCCTATTTAGGTCAGCACAGAGCACTGAGTAGAGTTCCCTGTGCTATACAGTAGGTTCCCATTAATTATCTATTTTATACGTAGTATCAATTGTGCATACATGTCTACCTCAGTCTCCCAATTCATCCCACCCTCCACCGCCCGCCTTGGTGGATGTCTGTGTGCCTGTCCAGTTGCTTCTGTCGTGTCCAACTCCTTGCGACCCCGTGGACTGTAGCCCACCAGGCTCCTCTGTCCATGGGATTCTCCAGGCAAGAATACTGGAGTGGGTTGCCATGCCCTCCTCCAGGGGATCTTCCTGACCCAGGGATTGAACCTGCATCTCTTGCACTTCATGTGGATTCTTTACCCACCAAGCCACCTGGAAAGCCCAGGCATCTATACATCTCTATGTGTGTCTCTGTTTCCACTTTGTAAATAAAATCATCTGAAGCTTAACATTATATTATAAAATATTTCTCATGAAGTTTTATGCTGTTTTAAAAAATTGCTTTGATGTCTTACTTTGCTTCACCATTTTCCAGTTGTATATTTGGTTTACTTCCATTTTGTGTTGCTATTAAAAATGCTGTAATTTACATCTTTATTTGTATGGGTTAATTTTAATCTTGTTTTTTTTTTTTTAAAGAATTCTCACTTTTTAATTTATTTTTAATTGAAGGATAATCACTTTACAGTATTGCATTGAAGTGAAGTCGCTCAGTCGTGACCGACTCTTTGCAACCCCGGGGACAGTAGCCTACCAAGCTCCTCCATCCATGGGATTTTCCAGGCAAGGGTACTGGAATGGGTTGCCATTTCCTTCTCCAGGGCATCTTCCCAACCCAGGGATCAAACACAGGTCTCCCGCATTGTGAGCAGACGCTTTACCATCTGAGTCACTAGAGAGGGCCCACAGTATTGCATTGGTTTCTATGAAATACCAACATGAATCAGCCATATGTTTACACATGTCCCCTCCTATTTCCCTCCCCGTCCCACGCCTCTAGGCTGTTACCGAGCCTCAGTTTGAGTTTCCTGAGTCATACAGCAAATTCCCTTTGGCTATGTATTTTACCTGTGGTAATGTATGTTTCCATGTTACTCTCTCTGCCCCTCCCACCCTCTCCTTCTCCCTGCTCAGCTGTGTTCGTGAGTCTATAGAACCCTCATATTTTAATGGCTTTTGAAGCAGTTAGCTAGTTGTATCCCAGTGGCACTGTAGTGAAGAATTGGTATTTCTTTTTTTATGATAGTAAAGTAGGGACTGGAATGCAAAAGTAGGAAGTCAAGAAACACCTGGAGTAACAGGCAAATTTGGCCTTGGAATACGGAATGAAGCAGGGCAAAGACTAATAGAGTTTTGCCAAGAAAATGTACCAGTCATAACAAACACCCTCTTCCAACAACACAAGAGAAGACACTATACATGGACATCACCAGATGGTCAACACTGAAATCACATTGATTATATTCTTTGCAGCCAATGATGGAGAAGCTCTATACAGTCAGCAAAAACAAGACCAGGAGCTGACTGTGGCTCAGACCATGAGCTCCTTATTGTCAAATTCAGACTGAAATTGAAGAAAGTAGGGAAAACCAGTAGACCATTCAAGTATGACCTAAATCAAATCCCTTATGATTATACACTGAAAGTGAGAAATAGATTTAAGGGCCTAGATCTGATAGATAGAGTGCCTGATGAACTATGGAATGAGGTTCGTGACATTGTACAGGAGACAGGGATCAAGACCATTCCCATGGAAAAGAAATGCAAAAAAGCAAAATGGCTGTCTGGGGAGGCCTTACAAATAACTGTGAAAAGAAGAGAAGCAAAAAGCAAAGGAGAAAAGGAAAGATATAAACATCTGAATGCAGAGTTCCAAAGAATAGCAAGAAGAGATAAGAAAGCCTTCTTCAGCGATCAATGCAAAGAAATAGAGGAAAACAACAGAATGGGAAAGACTAGGGATCACTTCAAGAAAATCAGAGATACCAAAGGAACATTTCATGCAAAGATGGGCACGATAAAGGACAGAAATGGTATGGACCTAACAGAAGCAGAAGATATTAAGAAGAGGTGGCAAGAATACACAGAAGAACTGTACAAAAAAGAGCTTCACGACCCAGGTAATCATGATGGTGTGATCACTGACCTAGAGCCAGACATCCTGGAATGTGAAGTCAAGTGGGCCTTAGAAAGCATCACTATGAACAAAGCTAGTGGAGGTGATAGAATTCCAGTGGAGCTATTCCAAATCCTGAAAGATGATGCTGTGAAAGTGTTGCACTCAATATGCGAGCAAATTTGGAAAACTCAGCAGTGGCCACAGGACTGGAAAAGGTCAGTTTTCATCCCAATCCCAAAGAAAGGCAATGCCAAAGAATGCTCAAAGTACCACACAATTGCACTCATCTCACATGCTAGTAAAGTAATGCTCAAAATTCTCCAAGCCAGGCTTCAGCAATATGTGAACCGTGAACTTCCTGATGTTCAAGCTGGTTTTAGAAAAGGCAGAGGAACCAGAGATCAAATTGCCAACATCCACTGGATCATGGAAAAAGCAAGAGAGTTCCAGAAAAACATCTATTTCTGCTTTATTGATTACGCCAAAGCCTTTGACTGTGTGGATCACAAGAAACTGTGGAAAATTCTGAAAGAGATGGGAATACCAGACAACCTGACCTGCCTTGTGAGAAATCTGTATGCAGGTCAGGAAGCAACAGTTAGAACTGGTCATGGAACAACAGACTGGTTCCAAATAGGAAAAGGAGTACGTCAAGGCTGTATATTGTCACCCTGTTTATTTAACCTATATGCAGAGTACATCATGAGAAACACTGGACTGGAAGAAACACAAGTTGGAATCAAGATTGCTGGGAGAAATATCGATAACCTCAGATATGCAGATGACACCACGCTTATGGCAGAAAGTGAAGAGGAATTAAAAAGCCTCTTGATGAAAGTGAAAGTGGAGAGTGAAAAGGTTGGCTTAAAGCTCAACATTCAGAAAACGAAGATCATGGCATCTGGTCCCATCACTTCATGGGAAATAGATGGGGAAACAGTGGAAACAGTGTCAGACTTTATTTTTCTGGGCTCCAAAATCACTGCAGATGGTGACTGTAGCCATGAAATTAAAAGACGTTATGACCAACCTAGATAACATATTCAAAAGCAGAGACGTTACTTTGCCAACAAAGGTTCGCCTAGTCAAGGCTATGGTCTTTCCTGTGGTCATGTATGGATGTGAGAGCTGGACTGTGAAGAAGGCTGAGCGCCGAAGAATTGATGCTTTTGAACTGTGGTGTTGGAGAAGACTCTTGAGAGTCCCTTGGACTGCAAGGAGATCCAACCAGTCCATTTTGAAGGAGATCAGCCCTGGGATTTCTTTGGAAGGGATGATGCTAAAGCTAAAACTCCAGTATTTTGGCCACCTCATGTGAAGAGTTGACTCATTGGAGAAGACTCTGATGCTGGGAGGGATTGAGGGCAGGAGGAGAAGGGGATGACAGAGGATGAGATGGCTGGATGACATCACTGACTCGATGGATGTGAGTCTGAGTGACCTCCGGGAGTTGGTGATGGACAGGGAGGCCTGGCGTGCTGTGATTCATGAGATCGCAAAGAGTTGGACACGACTGAGCGACTGATCTGATCTGAAGGTAAAATTTTCTATCATATTTTATTTCTCTTATGAGCCAGCTCTTTCTGTTTTTTTTTCCAGTTACTTTTCTAAATAAGAAAATACGTTTTGTACATAAATGATAAATTTTCACTAACATTTGTTAGCCATAGTTGTCACTTCACAAAAAAGTTTATTAACATTTTTTTGAACATTTTTGTGCAAGCTCTTTATATAAGTAATTATATACTTTATCCCTAATATTATCCCTAATAATTATCCCTAATATAGTATTCAGCTTAGCTGGCAGAGAATCCATCTGCAATCAGGAGACTCCAGTTCGATTTCTGGATCGGGAAGTTCCTTTGGAGAAGGGATAGGCTGCCCACTCCAGTATTCTTGGGCTTCACTAGTGGCTCTGAATGTAAGCAATCTGCCTGCAATATGGGAGATCCGGGTTTAATTCCTGGGTTGGGAAGATCCCCTGGAGGAGGGCATGGCAGCCCACTCCAGTATTTTGCCTGGAGAATCCCCATGGACAGAGGAGCCTGGTGGGCTACAGTCCATAGGGCCGCAAAGAGTCAGACATGATTGCGTGATTTTATTTCTTTGTGTGCCTGATAATGTACTAGACCCTGGGGATACAATAATCAATATAACAGCTATCATGTCCATAATATCAGAAAAATAATTGTTCTTTGTCTCATTTTTTCCCTAATATTTGTGTCATTTTAAGTTGTAGAGAATTATCTAATCTTTAATAGTCAATTGATTTTCTTTTTGATTCTTTAAAATATGTACCGAAAACAGAAACCATTCTTACAGAAATTTGTATAGAATTTTAAATGCCTGCTTTGTGTCTGTTTAGTAATCTTATATGTTTGTACTTATTTCAGTTATTTATGTGGAATACTAACGGATTTAGTTGTACCATCCCAAATTTCACTTGTGTATGTTGATAAAATGTAAGTTATTATAGTACTTGAGAAATAGTAATTTCTCAATCTGTAGGTTATAATAGTTAAGTTTTCTTTAAAGAATGTTGAGAGTGAAACACTGTTCAACTGAGGGGTAATTGGGTTAGTTAAGCTTCCTTAGTGGCTCAGAAGACAAAGAATCTGCCTGCAGTGCAGGAGACCTGCGTTCCATCCCTGGGTTGGGAAGATGCTCCGGAGAAGGAAATGGCAACCTGCTCCAGCATTCTTGCCTGGGAAATCCCTGTTGGGCTATAGTCCATGGGGTTGCAAAGAGTTGGATATGACTGAGTGACTTATACTACTTAGTTGGGTTAGATAACCAGCTGGTTTTCTATGTCCTGTTTTGTTTATTTTGCTTATTTTTTCATATGCAAGTGGAACACATGATTTCTTAATTTAATTAAGAAATTAAAATTTCTTCAAATTGGACAGAATTACCAGCAATCCCTGTGTCTCCTGTATTTGGGGTGCATTTTATTGATAATTTTTTTGTTTCTTCATTAGCTGTTTTTTGTTTTGCTTAGTCTATTGTGTTTTTAATACGAAATCATCGATGTCATTGTTTATCTTTCATTTTCAAATTTTTAAAAATATTCACTGATATATATAATGTCCAATTTTTTCCTCATATCTGCCAGTGTGATTTCTAGGGATATGAAGATTTTACTGTCTTTATCAAAGAATAATGTTTACGATGCCTTTACTTATTCTATTATTAACAGTATATTTGTAATTTATTAAATTTTACTTTTTTCTTTATTAACATTTTCCTGTACTTTTCTGAGCTTTTGAGTTGATTTCTCTGTTTCTAGATTATACTAAAAACTATACATTTATCTCAGTTTGTGATTTTGGCTTAACTCAACAGGTTAGAAATTTGGCTTTTCATTTTTCAGCATTGTATATGATTTCAATATGTTGTGTTTCAATATGCTCTTAGATGTAGTTGTTTTGTTTTTATTGAACACTCCTAAAGTTTAAACTGTGGTCCAAGAATATAGACTATAGTTATAAAATACATTTTAGGTTTTTTAAATAAAAAATCTTCATGTTTGCTCAGTTTTTGTACACACACCATAGAAAATTGACTAGCCAGTTGGTCCCATTTTCAGAGTGTAGAGGTCAGTATAAGTTTTAATTGTTTAATTTCATCCTTTGTTTTCTTCTGTCATTACTGTGTGTGCACCGGGTCTGCATGACATTGTGTGACTGTCCTGCTCCTTCTCCTCCTCATGCTAAGGCAGGAATGTTGACTTCTTAATTCATATCTTTCCTGATATTTTTAAAACTGAGACTCCCAGCATTTGTCCCTTTCCTGCTTCATTATTCTTTACAGCACTTTTCAGCATGTCAAAAATAAGTAAATTGGTTGGTCTGCTGTCGGTCTTTGTCCCTAGAATGTAACTTCAAGAAAGGCAGAGAATTTTGTTACTTTTATTCGGAGCTTGGGTGTGAAGAATAATACCTGGTATAGAGTAGACGCACTATTAATATTTGTCTCACTAATAACTAGATGTGATTATTTTCAGCTGATTTCTCCTATATCTTAGTTTGACTTCATGAGTTAGTGCTTTTTTATATAAATTGAATGATACTTTGTTTTTTAAAGTTTTATTTATTTACCTGTTGGTCTGGGTCTTTGTTCCTGCTTTCTCTAGTTGTGGCAAGCCAGGACTGCTCTTCATTGCTGTGCATGGGCACCTCATTGCGGTATCTTCTCTGTGCAGAGCACAGGTTCCAGGTGCACGGGCTTCAGTCGTTGCATCACGTGGCTCAGTAGTTAAGGCTCCCAGGCTCTAGAGTACAGGTTTAGTAGTGGTCATGCATGAGCTTAATTGCTTCTCAAGATGTGGGATCTTCCCGGGCCAGGGGATCGAGCCTGTGTCTCCTACCTGGACAGGCAGGTTCTTTACCCCTAAGCCACCAGGGAAGCCCCATTTGTTAGTACATGATGTAAAATGTCATTTTCTTACAAATATTTCTTTCTTTCCTTCTGAGCTCGCTGCATGACTTGAGGAATCTTAGTTCCCTAATGTAGGAGACTTGGGTTTGATCCCTGGGTCAGGAAGATCCCCTGGAGAAGAGAATGGCTACACACTTCTGTATTCTTGCCTGGAGAATTCCATGAACAGGATAATTCATGGGGTTGCAAAGAGTTAGACACCACTGAGTGAATAACACTTTCACTTTCAACCAGAGATTCAATTCACACTCTTGGCCATGAAAAAACATGGAGTCTTAACCACTGGACCACCAGGGAATTCCCTACAGATACTTTTGTTTTCACATAACACCTAGCTTGATATTTTTTCTTTTAATCATGATACCCAATAATATTGCTTCCTCTGTTTTTTTTTTTTAAATAGTTTTTTGTTAATATCTCCTTTAAATTTTTTTTCTATCTTCTTTTAATGTATACATCTTCAGAGTAACATGTTGGATTCTGGGGATTTTTGTTGTATTACCAAATGAGGTTCTTTCAATAAAGTGAGATAATTTTCCTTTGCTTCCACACATGTATTACTAAATTTCCTTTTTTCCAAATCTGAGAACCTGTATGATGGTTTTAAAGCTATGCTCCTTAAGAATTATAATCAGCTCTCCCTGACACATAGATCATGAGTTGTTTCCTTTTGTATCTTTATATGATTCAGAGTACAATTGCAGGATTAAACTATTTCTCATGACCTTGGATCCACATTTCTTAATCCCATTATTACGATTCTGTATGCTTCATAGTGCAGTGTGTTGGGGGTTTTTTTTAGAATTTTTTAAAAGATTTATTTATTTTTTTGGCTGCACAGGGTCTTTGTTGGTACACACAGGCTTTCTTACACTGCAGCCCAGTGGGGGTTACTTCTTGTTTCGGCGCACTGGCTCATTGCAGTGGCTGCTCTTCCTGTGGCGCACAGGCTCCTGGGTGTGCCAGCTTTAGCGGCTGTAGCACGTGGGCTCTGTAGTTGCGGCGCTCAGGCTCCGTTGGTCCGCGGCACATGGAATCTTCTCAGACCAAGGATCGAGCCCAGGTCTCCTGCATTGGCAGGCGTTTTCTTTACTGATGAGCCACCAGAGGAGCTGTGTGTTTTCGTTCAGTCCTTTCTGCAGTAGCGCATGCTCCTTTTCCACTCAACTACCTTCCCAAGCTCTGAATCCAGTTCCATCCTGCTTTACCTTCCAGGTTCAGCTCATCTGTTTTCTTTGTGAAGCCTTCCCTGACTCCACAGCAAATCTTAGGCACTTGTCTTCTGTACTTTTACTGTACTCTGTGTGTTTCTAGTTACTTTCTTCTTACAATGCACCATGATTTTCAGTTTCTGACATACAGGCAGTGCTCAATAAATATTGCTATCTATGTACTCTTTTCTTCCCTTCTTCTTCCTTAATACTGTTTTCTTTTATAACTTACAGTGTCTTTGCACTTTTTTCTTTTCTATACTCCAGGCTCACTTTTCTGTGGTTTCATGTGAATAAAGGATTTAGTTTTTATGAGTCTTTTTTAAAAATACAGAGGCCTGCTTTGTTCCAGCACATACTCTGCATAGAAATATGAGCAGTATTTCTTCCTCTTCCTTTTTGTCATCAGTTCTCGTCTTTAGTTTCCCTGTTCTCTTCCTCACCCCTTCCTCCATTCAATGTAGTCATTTAACACTAAAATAAGTACTTGCACAGGTTTTTATCCCCACTTTTCTATGCTTTAGTTCTTTAGTTAAAGGCATCATTTTTGTTGTTTTCCTTTCATCCCCTCATTCGTGCCCTCTCTCTCTCTCTCACTATTTAGAAAGAGTATTTGGATTTCACATTAGCAAATTTGTAAAAATGAAAAGTTGTTGAACAGAATGTGGAGAAATGGGCTGTCTCTTGGAGGACATTGACTCTTTGCTACCTGTTCGTATTTTCTCTTTTGGAGTTTCTATTTGAGAATTTTCATTTTTATCCTGTGTTTTTCACTTTCAGAGTAACCCTACTGTCTTTTCATTTTTATTTCTTTGACAGTTTTGCTTTCATTTTATGTCTCAGTTTTCATTTCAGTTGTACCACACAACTTTCTCAGTTGGATCAGGAATGTTATTTTTGTCTGTTCTCTTACTAATTCACTAGATATTGGAGACCTAGTCTTAAAGGAGACTTTCTGAAGTCATTTTCTTTGTGTGCTCTTAGGTAGAAAGATCCCTGAAAACTGTTTTGGGAAGACAGTGGGTAGGCCTGCCTTATGGTTTTACTGAAGGTTCCATCATTCATTTATTTCGAAACCAAATCCAAATTAACAGCATTTTAAAAATGCTTTTGAAAATAAAATCCACCTTTTTTCCCACTAAAATCACGCCATAGGGAGTATAAGGACACCTTAGAGAGACTTCCTGCTATTTGTTTTAGTGAGTAGAGCCCTTTAGGTTGTGGTTTAATTGCTGTCCGACTCTCTTGCGACCCTGTGGACTGTAGCCCGTGAAGCTCCTCTGTCCATGGGATTTCCCAGGCAAGAATACTGGATTGGGTTGCCATTTCATTCTCCAGGAAGTCTTCCCAACCCAAGGATCGAACCCAAGTCTTCCTGCTTGGCAGGCAAATTCTTTACTGCTGAGCCATCATTGCCCAAATAAATTACCACATATGATAAGATTTATCCCTCCTTTAAATATTCTGGCATATTTTCATGATTTTCTAACTACTCTGTCACTACTTTTAATAAAAATTATAGAGTGTATATATTTTCTTGCATATTACTTCCAAAATCATATGTGTTTTTTGAAAATTACTCTGAAACATATTTATAAAGGAGAAAAACCTTCCTTCTAAAAAATCAACTGTTTTTATTTTTCCAAAGTCCTTATCCTTTTGCGAAGTAGAATATAGCCTTCAAAAAGTGAACTTGTTACATCTTAAAATTAAGCTGTATTAACTACCAGCCAACTCAATAAGGAAAAAAAACGGGAAAAGTTATTTTGCCGATGATAAGATTGTGTAACTATAAAAAAATTAGAATCATTGAACTTATATTAATGCTAATAAGGGTTCAGTAAGATTACTGGATATGAAATAAATTTTAAAAATCTATGGCTTTTTAATACACTAGTAACAATATATTAGATAAAGTGATTACATGAATGATCCTAGTCAGAATAATAAAATATTGAAATGTACCTCAAATAATTGTAACAAAAGATATGCAGTGACTTTATGGATTAATAGATTTTAAAGAAGATCTAAATAAAGAGGCACTATGTATGTTACTGAATAAGAAGACTCAGTACTATAAAGAATTTAAAGTTCTCTAAATTACTTTATGAATTTGATGCAGTTCAAAATAGAACAAAGCAGTGAAACCAAGAGAGTTTGCCATGAAACATGACAGAATGATTCTAAAATTAGTTGAAGGAGTAGAATCAATGGGGTCAGTAGGATTTATTATAATGCTAATATTTGAATTGGTAGTGAATTGGCATACAGATAGAGAATAGACCATTCAAACAGAAAAGAGACTTTACAAAGAGACCTTTCTGTCTTTCTGATCCTGATGAACATCTTTGCAAGGCAGCAATGGAATCAGACATAGAGCACAGACTTACGGACACAGTGGGGGCTGGAGAAGGTGGGATGAATTGAAAGAGGAGCATTGAAGCATATACATTACCATATTAAAATCAGACAACCAGTGGGAATTTGCTGAATGACGCAGGGAGCTCAAAGCCACTGTCCCGTGACAACCTAGACGGGTAGGATGGGACGGGAGGTGGGAGGGAGGTTCAAGAGGGAAGGTACGTATGTACACCTATGGCTGATTCACGTTGCTGTATGGCAGAGACCAACACAATACTGTAAAGCAATCACCCTCCAAGTAAAAGTAAATACGTTTTTTAAAAACAGAGACCTTCATGTTAAAAAATTTAAATGCATGTATAAGAAAGTATGGCTTCCTGGATGGATAAGCGGTAAAGAATCCACCTGCCAATGTAAGGGAGATACAGGAGATGCGGGTTCCATCCCTGGGTCAGGAATATCCACTGGAATAAGAAATGGCAACCCACTCCAGCATTCATGCCTGGAGAATCCCATGGACAGAGGAACCTGGCGGGCTATAGTCCATAGAGTCGCAGAGTCAGACGTGACTGAGCAATTGAACGTGCATGCACACGCCCGCGCGCACACACACACACACACACACACACACAAGAAAGTATACCTTAAACAAAGGTAAAAGACAAGCTTCAGAATGAGAATGCTTTCAGACCTGTATGTCTCATGAAGGATTAATATCCATAGTATGTAATGTGTGCACACACATGTATGTAGTTATGTCTGACTCTTTGCAACCCCATGGACAATATAGCCAGGCTCCTCCATCCATGGGATTTCCCAGGCAAGAATACTGGAGTGGATCGCCATTTCCTACTCAAGGATAGTATATAATGAAACCCTACAAATCAGTAGCAAGACAGAGATCTAGTAGAAAAATGGGCAAAACATAAATAAGTCAGACCAATATGAATTTATTTATTTAGGTTGTACTTATTTGTTTATGGCTGTGCTGGGTCTTTGTTGCATTGCAGGCTTTTCTTTTTGTTGTGCAGAGCAGGGGCCATTGTCCCGTCATAGCGTGCAGGCTTCTCATTGTGATAGCTTCTCCTGTTGCAGAGGCTATAGGGCCCACGGGCCTCAGCGGTCAAGGCACATGGACTCAGCAGTTGCAGCTCCCGGGCTCCAGAGCACAGGCTTAACAGTTGGGCATGTGGGATTTTCCCAGGCCAGGGATCAAACCCATGTCTCCTGCACCGATAGGCGTATTCTTTACTGAGCCGCCAGGGAAGCGCTCCAGCATGAATTTAAATTCCTAATAGTGATCAGGGAAATGCCAGTGGAAGAGGAGCAACATGATAACACTGTATGTGCTCATACTGATAATTTAAAGGTGAAAATGTGGCAGCAAATGTTGTTTTATGTGTGACTGTTGGATTGTAAAATTGTTACAGCCACTTTGGAGAGTAGTTTGACAGTATCCAGTAATGTTGAGAAACCACTACAACTTAAGGTTTCAGCAGTTCCCGTTCTAGAGTTTTCTAGAGAGCCTTTAACCCCTGTTCACAAAAGAGATGTGCAAGGGATGGCCTTTCAGATTTTTACAGCAAAAATCTGAAAGTAACCTGGATTTCACTCAACAAGCCCAAGTATGTACACAGAATGTAAAGCATATGAAAGTTGTTACAAAAGATATATATTTTTTTGTAGCACCATGATGAATAAATCTGGAAGACTTTTTTGTTTGAAAAAATCAAAGTTGTGAAAGGATGTGTTCCCAATGATATCATCTGCTTAGATTTCATAAATATACGAATACTTGAGGGAAGGGTGCCTCACATCTTTTAGAGAGAAGTTTCCCTGGAGAGACTGGGAGGAGAATGGGATGGAAAGTTGATATTTTAGCTACATTTATAGAACATCTTATTTCTTTGTAAGATGAAACAAATTTGGCAGAATCTTAACATTTGTTAAATCCGGATGAGCAGTACTCATTCCCCTTTGGGAGGGGAAGAATATAACTGCAGCATGTATTGAACGTCGGGCTGCAATGCAGTTAGTCTGAACTGGAAACTTTTAATTATGAAATATTTCCCAAACCCTCTGCCAGTGTTACTGAAAGAATAGAAAAAGATACAAACATGCAAGGTCAAATGGGAGCAGCAGAAATAGGAGCCGATTAGCATTATCAACATTGTTTTGGTCAGCAGAGAGAGAGAGAGGTATTGAAACTGAGTAACGTGGAGAAAGCTGCATGTGAAGACCTTTCCAGAGGAATTCTAGAAAAACTGAACCCTTTACAGTCCCAGAGTTAGAGACTCCAAGTAGCTGTCACTTGGAGGTGGAGCTGGTTGTAGGTATGTAGTCAGGTCTAGTCAGGTCCCTTCCATAAACTGTTGTAATTGTAAAGGCTTTGGAAACAAGGAGAAATTATTTGAAACTTTTTGGCTGAGCTTGGTTCCCAGAATGCTGGAAGCCAGGCGGAAAATGGAACCATTCTTCTGTAGAGAGAGTGAAGCGCATTCTAAAAATGACTCCTAAGTAGTGGCATTTTTGGGTCCCCCCAGTACAGGGGGAAAACCGTCTGTCTGATTTCAGTAGAAAAGGAATTTTTGGAAATAGTATTTAGTAACTTGCTGAATCACTTGGAAGGCTGTATGACTAGGTTTGGGAAATGGGTAAGCACAAGGGAAGCCAAGTGGCCAAGACGATACTCAGATCACTCTAGAAAGCGGAGTGGTGCTGCCCCCGAGAATGGCATGTCCTGCTTTGCATCATCACCACCAGCACCTTTCATGAGGGTGCCAGTGCATTGTGGCTGCCACTGATGCCACCAGCTTTCATGTAAATAGATTCACAGCCTCCTTGCTCTCTGCAGACACTGCCTTTCAATTCTGAGTCCAGGGTGTTCATATCTCATTGGTTGAGAGGCAGGTTATGTCTGTACCCTGTCTGTAAGAATGACTTGATTAATTGCAGTATGGTACTTATGAGCTTCTGTTGTGGAAGGCAGACTCGGCATGAGGCAAGGAATTTCCCTGGATATAGGAAAAGATTACTCAGATGCTGCTGCTGCTTGCTAAGTCACTTCAGTCGTGTCTGACTCTGTGCAACCCCATAAACGGCAGCCCACCAGGCTCCCCCGTCCCTGGGATTCTCCAGGCAAGAGCACTGGAGTGGATTGCCATTTCCTTCTCCAATGCATGAAAGTGAAAAGTGAAAGTGAAGTAGCTCAGTCATGTCTGACTCTGAGCAACCCCATGGACTGCAGCCTACCAGTCTCCTCTGCCCATGGGATTTTCCAGGCAAGAGTACTGGAGTGGGGTGCCATTGCCTTTTCCGACTCAGATGCGAGGCAGTCATAATTATAGCTCCCCTTATGTTCAGTTTCCCCAGGTAAACCTGGGTCCCCATCCAGTCCACTCCAGGAAAGTCCACCTAGTAGTCACCAGGCCCTGCCCTCACACAGACAGTAAATGTAAGGGGATAGCCAGTGATGGCAGACAGGAGACAACGCCTCCCACGTGAGGACAGAGCTCACAACAAACAAGAAAAGGAAACTGGGGAAATACAGACGCTTTAAAATTAGTCCAATGATAGCAGGGGTAAGACAATGGATCACAGTCATTAAACAACAGATTTTTTTTTTAAACAGAAGAAACAGGGGACACAAAATTTTTTCAAATTTGAGTCCAAGAATCAATATGAAAAGTTAAATAGTCTTGTTGGAAAATGAAGTTCAAAACTTACCAAAGTACCTAAATGATAATGGGGCAGAGTGTGAGACAAAAGATAAACAGTTGAGAAAGTACCGTAAGTATCCTTTAAGTAGAATATTTACAAAATGAAAGCAAAAAGGAAAGAAAAGAAATAATTACAAATAATGAAAGAACATTTCACTTAACTGAAAGAGATGTGTTTTAATACTGAAAAGGCCTATTGGATATCCAGTGCAAGGACTATAAAAAGACTTGATTTCCAAAGACCACTCCAGTATTGAAAAGATGATCCTAAAAAATTACTGGAAAAGAAATTGTATGAAAGATCAGGAATTGGAATATCGTTGGACCTTTCAATTCCAACAGTTGAAGCTGGAAGGTAATGAAATAATACCTTAAAAATTCTAATGGTAAATGTTTTACTGACTAGAATTTTGTCATTGCTTGGTTGATAAGTTGTGTCTGACTCTTTGCAACCCCATGGACTGCAGCATGCCAGGCTTCCCTGTCCTTCACCATCTCCTAGAGTTTGCTCAGACTCATGTCTGTTGAGTTGGTGAGGCCATCCAACCATCTCATCCTCTGTCTCCCGCTTCTCCTCCTGCCCTCAATCTTTCCAAGCATCGGGGTCTTTTCCAGTGAGTCAATGCTTCGCATCAGGTGGCCAGAGTATTGGAGCTTCAGCATCAGTCCTTCCAATGAATATTCAGGGTTGATTTCCTCTAGGATTGACTGATTTGAACTCCTTGCAGTCCAAGGGACTCTCAAGAGTCTTCTCCAACACCACAGTTCAAAAGCATCAGTTCTTCAGTGCTCAGCTTTCTTTATGGTGCAACTCTCAGATCTGTACATGACTACCAAACCACCAGTCATAATTAAGGCTGGACATGCCAGGACACAAAACTCCTAACACCTAAGTACTTCTTAGGCAGTTGCTGAATGAGGATAGGGTCCATCAAAATAAGCAAGTAGCCTAAGAATGAGGAAGGTAATGAGATGTGGGAAGCATGGAATTCATCCCAAGAGAGGAGAGAAGGAACTGTCAGGATAATGATGGTGATGATATGTTTCTGGAGATGCCTGAGCCGTAGCCCTAGAGATCAGCAGAGCTGGAATGGAGTGTGAAGATGGAGAGCTCTAGGAGGGAGGTGTCCAGGAAAGAGAAGTGGAATCGGTAGGGCACTTGTGGCTTTTGACCACGTGAGAAACAGTTATGAGAAGAAGGGGGTTTTTGTTTGTTTTTGTTTTTGGGGGGATGGTGTGATTTTTTTTTTCTTGTTGAGTTTCTAAAGAATTAAGGGTAGGTATATAGAAACTAAGCAAATGAAAAAAAAAAAAAAACAACAACACATTATTAACTCCAAGAAAAACAAAATAAGCAATTGAGCAAATATAGCTATAGTAAAGTAAATCCTGATGTATAAGTGTGATACAACTATGATACACACATAAACACATATACATCTAGGGGGAGCACACTTTCTGGAAGCATGCTTATTTCTCATCTTCCAAAACAGAACTCCAACAGAGAATATCTAATGTTGATAAATCAAGAAATACCACCTAAGTCTGTTATTTAAGAACATGGAGATACTGGAAGAAGTAGTGCTATGAAATGAAAGTGATTGCTCTTAGGAGTAAAGAAGATGATGTGAAGACTACTGTTTGGTTTTTGTTTTTACCTTAAATGCCTGAAGTTCTATTTGCCTATAACTAGTATGTGTATTCAGAGAAGGCAATGGCACCCCACTCCAGTACTTCTGCCTGGAAAATCCCATGGGTGGAGGAGCCTGGAAGGCTGCAATCCATGGGGTCGCTGAGGGTCGGACACTGAGTGACTTCACTTTCACTTTTCACTTTCATGCACTGGAGAAGGAAATGGCAACCCACTCCAGTGTTCTTGCCTGGAGAATCCCAGGGACGGGGGAGCCTGGTGGGCTGCCGTCTATGGGGTCACACAGAGTCGGACACGACTGAAGTGACTTAGCAGCAGCAGCAGTATGTGTATTACTTTGATTAAAATGTAAGTGAAAAAATACTAAATAAATAGTATAGTAGTATCTTATTACCACAGGTTTTCCTTCATACAGATGGTAAAATCACTTCATGGTTTTTGCTGTACCACTTGTTTTCCTGTATCTTTAAGCCTCTATTAAAGGCTTAGATACATAAAGCTAAATAAGGTGCAGTCCTTGGCTTGAGATACTTGTGGCTTAGCAGGTGTTGTATCAGGAAACTTCAAAAAAAAAAGCAGGATGTTCTTTGGGGACCAAGGATATGGGGTAGTGTTGGGGACTGTAAGAGGAAGAGTGGGTGCTCGTAGCTCCCAGGATTGGAAAATACCTGGGGCTTGTGGAGGGAACAAAGTTTAGAGAGGCTGGTGTGAGCATGAGGAGGAATCCTGAGCACAGCAGAGGAATATCTCTTAAGATGCTGAGCAGCAAATGCATTTGCAGATGTTAAAAGAGACGTTACAGAGCCCGCAATATGACCGTTCTCTGGTTTACCCACCATTTTTTCTTTTCCTGAAAGGGTTCCACCAGTTTCCATTGTTTCTAGCAACACAAGGACATCTCTTAACTGTAGCTCCAATAACAGTGGGAGGATGCACAGTCCTAGAATTTTTCCTAATGTATAAAATGATGCAGTGTTGTTTTGATTTATATGTCTTTTGTTGCTTGTTATAACCCATGATTATTATAACACTAGTTAGGCACTTTTCATGTAATTGTGCTCTGTTAAGAGATTTTTTTTTGTTTTACTCCAACATATTCTTTCTTTTAAGCCTGCTTTTATGATAGTTTTGTCCAAAAAATGCTTCAAAATCAGTTGTTTTGTCAAAAAACTTCAAACTGACAGTCCTTCGATTTTTTTTTTTTTTTTTTTTGCTCACAGAGCTGGTATTAGAAAGGTGAGTGCAGAGTGAAATCATGATTTCATTAAAGTAGAGGATCCCTCTCTTGATTTTTAATCATCCATAAATTACCTGCAGTCCTCTCAAGGGATACTGTTTAAAAAAGGCGGGGGTACGGTAACATGTCAGGGGATGGGGCAGTGTGGACAACTTCCTGGAAGAGATGATACCCAAATGCAACCTTGACAGAGGAGAAAGAGTTAAACAGGAAGCAGAGAACAGAGAAAAAATTGTGTCGGCAGTTGTGTTTCAGCAGAAGTTGCCACTTGGTTTCTCCTGAAGGCATTCAAGGTGTGTTCAAATACTTGCAGGTGGTTCTCTTCCCCTTTAACTGGAGCTGCAGGTTCACAGAGTGCAGGGAGGCTGTACTGTTAACCAGGAAGTTCCAACATGCATTTGGAAATTTTTCCTTTTGCCTTGAGAGCAGAGGGAAGTTATTGCGAGGTTTTGAGCAAGAGAGTGTGTTGGGCTTGCCTGCATGCACTTTAGAAACAGTCCTGCACAGGCAAAGTGATCACATTTTAAAATGTGATAACGCAGACATCCAGGACTACATTTTCAGATTAAATTTATCGTGTCGAGCTAGGGGATTATATTTCACTTTGCCACAAAAATGAAAAAGGGTGGCCAAGAAACAAAAAAAGACTTCTGCCACAAGGTTTTATCTTTGAACATTTGGTCAGTTTGCATTTTACCGAGCTTTTTTTTTTTCTAGTTTGTCAATGCACGTTTAAGTGATAAAATTAATAGGTTTGTAAGTAAACTCATTTAGAAATCAGAGGTTTTTAAGTTTGGAGGCAGAAGGAAAAATAATTTTATTTGAATGTTTTATATATAAAGTGTGTGTAGATTTGTGTATGTACATAATTACTAAAACGTTACTAAAATTTTTGCATAATTAGTGAAAAAATTTACATAATTAAAATAAAACTTGGAGGATTGTGGTGTGCATTGAATTAAAGTTATTTCATTTGCTCTTGCCTTAATTTTTGTTGACTAGTTGCCAGAAACATTTGTATCAGATCAGATCAGATCAGATCAGTCGCTCAGTCGTGTCCGACTCTTTGCGACCCCATGAACTGCAGCACGCCAGGCCTCCCTGTCCATCACCAACTCCCGGAGGTCACCCAGACTCACATCCATCGAGTCAGTGATGCCATCCAGCCATCTCATCCTCTGTCGTCCCCTTCTCCTCCTGCCCCCAATCCCTCCCAGCATCAGAGTCTTCTCCAATGAGTCAACTCTTCGCATGAGGTGGCCAAAGTACTGGAGTTTCAGCTTTAGCATCATTCCTTCCAAAGAAATCCCAGGGCTGATCTCCTATTTTCAGAAGCAGGATAAGTACATAAAAGATTGAAAATGTGTCAGCTGTGAAGGAATTCATCCAGTACTTTATGTCAGGTTGGCGAGGGAGGTCCTCTGCCTCTCCTGAACGAAAGTAGATTCTTTGGCTCTTGTTTTCAGGCTCTGTCGTATTGAACAAGTACTGGAGTAAGTCTCCTTGGCTGTGAGCTGTTGCCTGGGCTACTTCCCTTCTCCCCCTCTTCTTGTTCAATGCTTGTCTTATTGTGTGTGTACCCAGCCCCCACACGGAGTCTGGAAGAATTCATAAACTTCTAGGAGTGGCTGCCTTTGGGCTTGGGATTGGGATGACTTGAAGGAAGACATATTTTTCACTTTTTCAGTACCATTAATTTTTTTTTTAAACAAGAAGCATATTCATTTATTTAAAAAACAACTTTGAAAAGAGGGGGCAGCAAAGAGGAGACTTCTGTATGGGAGAAGAATTATTTGAGGGTAAAACAGAAAAATTGGTTTGACCATCATTAATTTGACGACAGACTTTAATCTCTGGTTTCTGCTGTCCTTCCCACGTCTGCTCTGTTAACCACCCTCCTGTTTTCCTGTGGATTAATTTACTTGCTACGATTATTAATAGCAAATTCGATTGTGCATCAGTATTTCATGTGATTGTGCCTTATCTCATTCTGATTCACTTCTTTTAAGAGGTTTGCTCATTTTTATGGTTATTTTTCATGCACTTTGATGAGTGGATTGAAAGGAGGAAGGTCAAACCACCGCTATTTTTCATTCACTACTGTTGTGAAGGTTAATCTTAAGAGAGAATGATGAAGCTGAAATCTTTATTAAATTTCGGTGGTGAGAGGTTGTTTTTTTTTTTTTTTGTCTTCCTCAACATAGTATTTATGAGATAACCATAATTACATTTTAGATTACAATATAAATTCTGTTAATGTACCAACTAATTTCTAGTTCATCTTAGCTGGGAGTATGTGGCTTTTGTTGCAAAAAATTCCATTTCAAGGATACTGAGCTTAGGTGCTTTGGAGATAAGGATTGGATGGCTCTCTGTCCTCCAGAGGACAAATATCCACTTAAGGAGAAAAAGCCCAACCATGTGTAGAGTTAATTGCAGAAAGTAGTATTAACAGCAGGAGAGGCATTTTAATAAGGAGGGTGGATGCTTTGGTGCCAGGAGCAGGGCTTAGGAGTCAGACCCAGCAGTGACCCAGTCTCTTCTGAGCAGCCCTGGATGGTGGTGGATGATACCTGCCTGCAGAGGGATGTGGGGAGTAAGCCAGGTAGTTAGCACACAGCAGCTGGTACAAATGGATGCTCAGACTGAAGTTTACAGCTGGTGGCAGGAGATTATTGCAAAAGCAAGTTCTGGAAGGACAGCCTGGTATAGCAACCAGGGCAGGAGTCAGGGCACAAGGAGACCTGACTCTACACGTGGGCTCTGTCTGTTTCACGTGGTGGACTTAACAGTTTCTGGCCCTGAGACGCCTTGGGTGGAAAATGAAAGGATCAGACAAGCTATTCATCCTCATAACTCACAATTCTCGACGCTGAATGTAAGGTCAAGAGGGACACCCTCGATTCAGCTTCAGCCATTGTGGAGCTTTATAAAAAGGTGCTGGTTTGTGAAGGAGGGCAGACCCGTTCCTGCTCCTAGAAGGAAACCGGGAGCTGATGCCGCCTAATTCTGAGCTCCAGGCCCACTTCATATAGCAACCGACTGCCGTTGAGGGACCTCTGAAGGCATGCAGAAAGCAAGCGACCTGACCACGCAGCAGTTTTTCCCCACTGGGTGTTGAAATTCGTGTCTGGATTAGGCCTCAGAAGTAATACTCAGGCTATAAATGGAGGCTTTTTTTCTTTTATAATGTGTGTTCAAAGTAGTTTTTCTGCTGTAATTCCTCTAACTGCCAGCTCAGTATTTATTAGAGAGAGCCCTCCACGCTTTTATGTCAGTGTCCTGTCCCTCTCTGAAAGGGAGATGTTTGCCTCCCGGGGGGCTTATGAGGACTCAGGAGATGCTCACGGGTCACGGAGTGGACAGGATGGCAGAGTCCTGTGCTCTCTGAGCACCGCGGGGAGAGAGTGTATCCTTAGAAGTAAGTGTAGAGTGAAGCAGACAAATAACCCACCAGCAACTGTATTTAAGGAAACATTAAGGCAAGGTGGAGTGATTTTGTGTTTTAATTTTTTCCTTTTAAGCTCTCTGTCCTTGGGTGTGATATTCTAAAATTTGGTAAGTGAAACATAGTTACTGGTGATACTGTGATTAACAGTGATTATGCATTGGAGAAGGAAATGGCAACCCACTCCAGTTCTTGCCTGGAGAATCCCAGGGATGGTAGAGCCTGGTGGGCTGCCGTCTATGGGGTCGCACAGAGTTGGACACGACTGAGGCGATTTAGCAGCAGCAGCAGGGTATTAGGGTTGTGCTTAGAAGGAACTTTGTTTACCCATTGTTCTTAGTGGTAAAGAATCTGCCTGCCAGTGCAGGAGACGCAAGAGACGTGGGTTCGATCCCTGTCTTGGGAGGGTTCCCCTGGAGTAGGAAATGGCAATCCATTCCAGTATGCTTGCTTGGAAAATTCCATGGACGGAGGAGATTGCAGGGCTACAGTTCATGGGTCACAAAGCTTCGGACATGACTGAGCACACACACAGACACCCATTGTTCTTACTGATGTGACTTTCTCTGCCTTTTCTTTGTCTCAAGTGCACTTTCTTAAATTCTTTTTGGATTTTAAATACTCAAATGAGAAAAACCTTGATGTCTTTGACAAAGCCAGTTGTGACATTCTGTCTTACTGAACCCTCTGGTCCTCTTCCAGTTAGATTATAGGGACTTGAGGGTGGAAATGTTCCCTCTTTGCTTTCTCTTTTGATAATGACTGGCTTATGTAGAACACCAATAGCTGGTGCTCCCGTAGCCCATGTGGGCAGCCTGAAAAGCTGTCCTTACCGATGCATATTCTCAGCTGTGGTTCGTCATATGTGGGTCAGAGGCAATTTTCACCGCTTATCTAGTTTAAATCTGACTTAATGCAGTTTAGACCGTCTCTTTCCCTCCTGCCTTCAGAGAAAGTCAATACTACTACATTCTTCCTTTCCGGGTTAAATATACAGTTTCCTCGAGCCATCGATACCTCAGGACAATATGATAATACTGTCCAGAGTGTTGGTCTGCAGCCCGAATGGTGACCTTCTTCCAGTTTCGCCCGAATGTCTGCAGGAGGACGGTTATAAGATCAAAAGCTGAGAAGCATGGAGTAGGGAAAGGCTACCCAGCTACCCACTCCGGTATTCTGGCCTGGAGAATTCCATGGACTGTATAGTGCATGGGGTTGTGAAGAGTCAGACACGACTGAGCAACTTTTGCTTCACTCGTGTACATGGGAAAGTAGATGTATTCCAGGAAAGGACAACGAGTGATGACGACTCAGTCTGTGCTTTAGGCAGCCTCCCCTGATTACCCAGGTCACTGCAACCTTGTGCAAGGGTGAAATGGACACTCTTAGGTAGGAGGGGGCTTTTGTGTCCATACTAAATATAAAGAAAGCAATGTTAAATACACACAAAAATGAGGAATGCAAGAAATTGTATTAATCATCTGTATGGAGTAGTTATTCAAATCCTGTAAATACTGCTTAATCTTATAATCTTCAGTACTTTCTATTTTATGTAGCCCTCCTTTGATTCCATTTTAATCAGAGGTTTTAGCACAAGATCATCTTATTGGAAGGACTTGACATCTGTTGCATTTTGACTTGTTTGGTGGTTTGAATGGTTTGAGGTTTTACATGGTGCTGTATTTAATAATTAGTATTCAAGTGTGTGTTCATCATACAACATTCTCAGATAGTTTATTGTTTTTAGTAACAGAATGAGTTGCTTTTTTTCTCCTAAGCTTTTTCTTGATACAAAAGTTATACATGCTCATTTTAGAAAATAATATAGTTAAATACTTAAAAAAGGAATTATTTATAATCTGTCTACAGACAAGTATTATAACTCCCTTGGTGAATTCCCTTTGGCTTGTTTATATACCTATATGTAACTAAAAAAATAACTAAATTTATAGTGTTATAAACCATTTTGTTTGTATCCTGAGTTTTTCTGAAACTGGGCCCGTTTGTCCTCAGTTACATTCAATAGAATGCATAATATAAAAATATTCTTAAAAAAATAAGTCCATGGTCAAATCAGTTAAGAAATAGTTTAATAGTTGTGTTGGTTTTTTTAAAAACTGTATGTTTCACAGAGCCTTCATATGCTAACATGTATTATCAAATCCTAACGCAGGTGGTAGTGTGTCCCTTCCTTACTTAATTATGGAACCCTTTCTTATGAATTATTAACTTGAAGGATTTGAAACACAATTTAGGGAAAGTTGACAAGCCTTTCTTCCCGCATAGCAGACATTTATTGGCTGTCTCTCTGCTCCCTGTCCATTTCTCATATCCCCTTTCCCCAGATCCTATTTGGTAATTAGATGATCAGTTCTAGATCACAGTTTGCAGGATTGATGAGTAACTTTCTAATGGATTTTAAATGAATATTAATGGACAAATTACTTTTTTAAAAACACTCACCTCCTTCATGGATCTAGTCTGCTCTCTTAATACCCTGGGTGCCAGCCACAGAATCTGCATGCCCCTGATGAACTCTGATTTCTTTTCCTTGAAAATATTCATTTCAGTTCAGTCACTCAGTCGTGTCTGACTCTTTGCGACCCCATGAACCGCAGCACGCCAGACCTCCCTGTCCATCACCAACTCCCGGAGTTTACCCAAACTCATTTCCATTGAGTTGGTGATGCCATCCAACCATCTCATCCTCTGTCGTCCCCTTCCCCTCCTGCCCCCAATCCCTCCCAGCATCTGAGTCTTTTCCAATGAGTCAACTCTTCACATCAGGTGGCCAAAGTATTGGAGCTTCAGCTTTAGCATCAGTCCTTCCAGTGAACACCCAGGACTGATCTCCTTTAGAATGGACTGGTTGGATCTCCTTGCAGTCCAAGGGACTCTCAAGACTCTTCTCCAACACCACAGTTCAAAAGCATCAATTCTTCAGCACTCAGCTTTCTTTACAGTCCAACTCTCACATCCATACACGACCACTGTAAAACCATAGCCTTGACTAGACGGACCTTTGTTGGCAAAGTAATATTTCCACTTTTGGATATGCTATCTAGGTTGGTCATAACTTTCCTTCCAAGGAGGAAGCATCTTTTAATTTCATGGCTTCAATCACCATCTGCAGTGATTTTGGAGCCCAAAAAATAAAGTCTGACACTGTTTCCACTGTTTCCCCATCTGTTTGCCATGAAGTGATGGGATCAGATGCCATGATCTTAGTTTTCTGAATATTGAGCTTTAAGCCAACTTTTTCACTCTCATCTTTCATTTGCTGTACCTCAAATGCTATTTTTCCTCTAATAATTCTGGTTCATGGTTACCTTTCTATTTACTACATTTTACCTTTTACCTCTTTACTTTAAGCTCCTCCTGATAAGCTCTTCCTCTTGGCATTATATTAATTGCTTATTGCCTGAGTTTTCTCGTATTCAAATATAAGATAAATGTTCACATTTATTTCTGTTCTCCTTTATTTTGCCAGCTGTTGAATGATTTTCTTACCCATCAATAATTCTTACCATGTATCTGGCTCCAAACCTTTTAAATTTTATTCAAAAAAAAATTTTTTTTCAAATCCTTTATATTTTATCACCCCTCTTCTGCCATCAAGCTTGCTGCCAAATTTTCATGTTTTTTCCTTCACCTGCAGCTATACAAAGTATGTTCAAGCCTTCCTAGACCTTTGAAATGTAACCTTCTTCGTCAAACTTTTTGTTTGGAGGGTAGTTGGGAGGCAAATGTTATTCTTTCGTTTGCTCCTTACTCTGTCAAAACAAGCATATTTTAACTTGTTTTCTTATGTCTGAACTCAAATGTAAATTCATCTGTTTATGTATCTTTTGTATCTATAACTTCTTTATTCACTTCGGTAATTTGAGGGCAAATTTTTTGAATCTACTTTGTCTTCATCAGTGTTGTCTTTTTTAGATAGTGAACATTTGGAGAGCAGGAACTAGACTTATCAACTCGTCTCTTCCCAATCCTTCCTGATTTTTGTTGAGGAGATAGAACGGAAATGGAAGAAGGGGGAAATTCCAATCTAGAAAGTTAAATGCTGATTCATAAAGCTTAAATTATCCAGGACATTGCATGGGGATGTTTATACGTGTTTCAAGGCTGATTTGAAGGAGTGAGACGTCCCTTCTATCTGAGATGTTACTTTTATGTAATGTGACTGTAATTCAGGAAAGCCGAGAAGGGAGGTAAAGGAAATCATTGGCTTTATTTGGTTATCATAGCTAATCTGATGTCCAAACACTGTGATGTGATATTTCTGTTTTAAAATAAAATTTCCTGTTATATTCTAAAGAATATTTATGGATATTTTAAGTCTGTGTATATAGCTTAATAAACTGTTTACATTGACACTTTATAAATATTCACATTGTTTATCTGTGTAATCTCAGGATATTTGTATAGTTATTCATCATCAAAATTTCTTCTATTGCCTGGAATCATTGAGAGTTGGCCCTATATCTGAGGCTGTGCCGGTTAAGGGACCTACCAACATCCCATTTTGAAATACGGAGGTAATTGATGAAGAACGCTACATCTTTTCATGGGCTTTCCAGGTTGCTCAGTGGTTAAAAAAAAATCTGCCTGTCCATGCAAGAGATGCAAGTTCCATCCCTGGGTCAGGAAGATCCCCTGGAGGAGGAAATGACAACCCACCCCAGTATTCTTGCCTGGAAAATCCCATGGACAGGGAAGCTTGGCAGGCCCCAGTCTGTAGGGTCCCAAAGAGTTGGACACAGCTAAGCATGCACACTGCGTCTTTTTAGTGAATGTACCATGTCGTGCTGTAGATTATTTCAGGGCAGGAACTGTAAGCTCTTGTTAGTTTTTTTGTTTTCTCCCCTTCCCACATCTTCTTGTGTAACCTTTAAACTGTTTTTATGCCCTTGGCACAAAGAAAGTTTGCCACGTTGTTCTTTTCCTTTAGTTCCTTCAATTATTTATTGTTCTCACTTCCTTATCACTCATTTATTTATTGGAAAAATTTTATTTTTCTGCTAAATAATTCATGTTGAAAACGGATAAATAAGGAAGATATCAAATGAGCACTTGCATATATTTTATCTGTAATTTAAGGGAAAGGGTCATGAGAAGAGATTTGGAGGTAACTGCATAGAGATAATATATTTAAAGCTGTGGGTATCTATGACATTTCCAGACAGTACTGGCTACCATGCAGCTATCTCTCCCAAGCAGTTTCCTAATTCTGCTTCGTTCAGTTGCACAGGCAACTGATCCAGCCAAGTCAACACCCTGTTTTCCAGAGTAATATTTTTACTCCAGTATCCCCAGACCTGCGATCTCATCCTAACGCATTCGGTGCTCGGATGCATGCCAATACTAACACCCTTTGCAGCACCTTCAAACACTCTGAAGACTAGTAAGAGAAGTAAGCCAAGGGTACCACCCTGGAATCACTTGCTTTTAAATGGAGCCACCGGTGATCCTGAGGAGGGAGCCAAAAGAAGGAGGCACGGGAAATTAAGAAGAATGTGTTCATCGTGAAGGCCTAGAGAAGACAGAATTTCAGGAGGGAGAGAGAGGTCAAGAATGTAAATGTCTCAGTGAGCCAGGATGACAGGGACTGTTTTTACACCTGTAGCCTCCCTTGGAGGGAGGGGCTGGTTCCCCAAATATCTCTAGTGCAAGTGTGTGGTCCATGCTCAGAAGTTAATGCAGAAAGACCGGGGATGATTTACCAGAGAGCAGGAGGCACTTCCTTTGAAAGAATGGTCATATCAGAAAACTGTGGCATGTCACGTGGTGACAGACCTTGAGTGATGGAAAGAGTTTCAGTTAGTAGATTGCATCTTCTCTTAGCTGATACAGTTTCCAGGAGCTCGAAGAACTAAACAGTGGGATTGATATTCTAGCTAAATGGATCCACCATGGACTCAAGTAGTACCTGGAGCTGTAAAATTAAACACAAAACAAGGATATTTCTTAGTTTACTCTTTCAACAGATAGAGGTGACATGCTATAAATTAGTACTGCTCTTCTACTTAATTCTATTGTTTCTTTACCATATTTAGTGATACTTCGGCAGGTTTGCTGATAACTAAGAGAATTGCTAATCATTGTTAGCATATGTTTGCTATTTCCATTAACGCCAAGGAATAGGTTTCAGGTATTATTGATGTGGTGTCATGTTACATATGGATGGCATCATTATTTTCAATTAGTACTTGAATAAATACCAAGTGTATATATTCTGTAGCTGCTGGTCTGTGTCTGAAGTTCCTATTGTGCCTGAAGGGCTTTGTTGCTATAAATAAGGATGGGAAAGAGAGGAAAAGAGAAAAGGAAAGGAGTCTCCAGGACGAGAAAACAAAATCTGTTATTTACCTTAGTTGTCCCATCTTGAACCTCCTCGGATTTTTCAGGTCGTTAAAGGTGTGGGCCCGGGGAGAGAGTGCCCACACTCACAGGGGAGAGCTATGTGCCCATGTGTATTTTGAAATTAAAAGATAACACTGAGTTATCACAATCAAGATGTAGCAGGAGTCTTGGCATTTTTTGTTTAATACAAAGAAGTATATCTCTGTAAGACTTTTTAAATAATTTTATTTATTTTTGGTTGTGCTGAGTCTTCGTTGATGTGAGGACTTTTCTCTAGTTGCAGCGAGTGGGGGGCCACTCTCTCGTTTCGGTGTGTGGGCTTCTCGTTGCGTTGGCTTCTCCTGTTGTGGAGCCTAGGCTTTAAAGCACAGGGGCTTCCGTAGTTGTAGCCCATGGGCTTAGATTTGTGGCTCCCAGGCTCTAGATCCCTGGCTCAATCATCGTGGCACACAGGCTTAGCTGTTCCACGGCATGATCTTCTCAGACCAGGGATCCAACCTGTGTTTCCTACATTGGCAGTCGGATTCTTTGCCACTGAGCCACCAGGGAAGCCCACTTGTGTAAGATTTTTAAAAACCTGTTAAAAAGCCCCAGGAAGGATATGTGATGCTTCTGAGCGGGAGTCCTGTAGTAGTGACCACCAAGAACAGGCATTTCCAAGTCAGTGTTACTTACTGTATTTTAGTGCTGACCTGTAACTTCACAGATACTAAAAACAGACAGTCCTGCAGTCAACTCTCTTCTAAGGGAAATGAAATGTGGCCCGAATGAGTCTTAACCCTGGGGGACTGGTGCGCTGGCCTTTTAGAGAATGTCAGTTCTGGGAACGATAGGTGGTTTTTTTGGATTTCTGTGAGTCTGTGAGAGATGTTGAAAACATCTGATTTTCATAAGAATCTATTGAGAATTATTTTGTATGTCAGTGTATTCTTTCTTTGAAAGCTGTTTCATTGAAATAAACAGCTTCTTTTTTCCCTAGTTACAAAATAGCTCATAAATTGTGGTTTGGCGTTGTCAAAAGACTTTTTTTTTCTTTCTTTGAAATGGGCTAGTGTTTACTTTGCATTTTGGTTCAGTTGCCCAGTTTCCTTCCATTTTATAAGGAGCACTTCTTGAACCTTGGCTGTGGCCACATGGTCTCTTTCAGACGCAACAGTTAGCACATTATTCCACTTGAAGGTTTACAGTTCAAGAGGAGCCTGGACAGTTCCCAGATATGCAGTCAAATTATAGCAATCTGACGGTAGAAGTATCTAGAGAGGTCGAAAGTCAGGTTTCATCGGGTAGCGGTGCGAAACCATTATCCCTTTCACAAAAGATGGTGAAGAGGAGCCAGAGGGAAAACAATTGGCGTTTTTGTGTGGGGCTGGTCTCAGCAGCCCGGGCGAGCCCAGCTGGAGCTCCTTTGGCCCTGTGTTCTGCAGGCGGCGTGCATTTTTGAAACACCCCTAAATGTTCCAGCCTTTAAATAGCAGCGAGTCTTCTAAAATGATGCTGCATAGCGCAGGAGAAATTAAAGCGGCTGCCTGGGAGGCAGGAAGCCGACTAGCGAGATGCTTAATTATCGTGGAAGTAAGTGCTTGTTGCTGGGGAGCGGAGCGCAGCGAGCCCGGGTCGGCCTGGGTGTCAGCCGTGATTTGTAGACAATGCGGCCCCGGCAGCGCAGTGCTGGATCAGCAGCATCTTTGCAAACATGCGTTTGGCAGGAATTTAAAGGCCACCTCTTGTGTCATTTGCGGAGCCTTGGAAAAGGGTCCTCTGCCTTCATTTTCAGGATGTGCGCAACCATGCAGGATTTTGTGCTCAGAATTTGTGCCTCTTGCCTCCTGATTGACGTGCTCCTGAGGAAGTTGGTTTTCTTTGCCCGTCACCTGGAAGGATGTTAGCAGTTCTCTGTCGTCGACTGGGGGATATGGAAAGGTCTGCCCACAGCAGCTTTTGGTTTCTGCTGTCTTCATAAATTAGCACCGGAGGGTGGGGTGGGTTGCAATGCGTAAGGAAATACAGGCATTTTGCTAATTAGTTTGTAGCTTTAAGGGTAGATAGAAGGAAAGAGAGCTCGGGAAGAGGTGGTGGAAAATGCTGGATGCTTTCTGAAATTCTGCTCTTTGGGGTAAGTAATAAACTAGAGGGAATTAGAAAAGCATGCTAATGGCTAATGGGTAGAATGGCTGGGGGAAAACCGTGTTTATTTTCTCTCTGTTGTATTTGCTCTTGCCAACTCTGTTAAGCCTTTGTAAAGAAACAGAAAACTAAGTTTGAATTTTGAAATACAGAAGAGGTTAAACAGTAAGTGTTGCAACATATTCAGTAACATAATTTTTCAATTTTTAGTCTTGTTAAAAAGCTGTATGTTGCTCTAATTATCGAACTCTGTTGGTTATGCCGTGAACTTCTGGTCAGCACAGCAGTTCACGATAGTCTACATTGTTAGAGGTCACTGGAGTCTGTTCGTGGTCTGTACTTGGGCTAATGTCCTGGAACAAGATCCCTCACTGCCTTCTAATGATATGAAACAGTTCAATTAAGCTCAAGTATTCATAGTCTTTTAAAATATATGTAATTTAAATGATGGATAGTATTAAATGCTTTCAAATCTGCTTTACTAAAAATATGGGTTGTTAACTGTGAGCCACAATCCGTTAGTGAATCTTTTATTTGGATGTTTCTGGTTTTGGCAATTGCATATTTATTTTTAGATGTATTTATTAAATGCTAATCCAAATTGTCCTTCTCTCTTTTAGAGAAAGCGTGGGATTATGGCAGTCACAGAGTCCCAGTGATACAAGTTCCATTCAGTTCTTTCTGAGAGAAAGCCATCTATCAAAGTAAAGCAAAGGAACTCTTGTGGATTATAATGCTCTAAAGATCTGGATTTTCGGAGATTTGAAAATAAGGAGTTATTTTAACTTTTTAAATGAAAAAGATTAAGATCTCGTGCAACTGCTGTATTTTCTGGAAGCCATTCTCCAAAAGGGAAGTGCACATTTAAAACTTAGGTATGATGGTCCTTTCTGTGGGGATTTAAGTCAGATTGCTTTTGCATCATGACCAGCCTGAAACGGTCACAGACAGAGAGGCCGGTTGCCACTGAAAGGGCGTCCGTTGTGGGCGCAGATGGCACCCCCAAAGTCCACACAGATGACTTCTACATGCGACGTTTCAGGTCCCAAAATGGCAGCTTAGGGTCATCTGTCATGGCTCCTCTAGGGCCCCCCGAAGTGAAGGTTCTCACCATATAACTTCAACCCCCGGAGTCCCAAAGATGGGAGTTCGGGCAAGGATTGCGGATTGGCCCCCCAGAAAGGAAAACGTAAAAGAATCTAGCCGTTCAAGCCAGGAAATAGAAACCTCAAGTTGCCTTGAGAGCATGTCCTCCAAAAGCAGTCCTGTGAGTCAGGGAAGTTCTGTAAGCCTCAATTCCAGTGACTCAGCCATGTTGAAAAGCATACAGAACACGCTGAAGAGCAAGACGCGGCCATCGGAGAACATGGACTCCAGATTTCTCATGCCCGAAGCCTACCCCAGCTCCCCCAGGAAGGCTCTGCGCCGGATCCGGCAGCGCAGCAACAGCGACATCACCATAAGTGAGCTTGACATGGACAGCTTTGATGAATGTATCTCTCCCACCTACAAGACGGGGCCGTCGCTGCACAGGGAATACGGTAGCACATCCTCAATTGATAAGCAGGGAACGTCCGGAGAAAGCTTCTTTGACTTGTTAAAGGGCTACAAAGACGACAAGTCTGATCGAGGTCCCACTCCGACCAAGCTCAGTGACTTTCTCATTGCCGGTGGGGGCAAGGGTTCTGGTTTCTCCTTGGATGTTATAGACGGGCCCATCTCACAGAGAGAGAACCTCAGGCTCTTTAAAGAAAGGGAAAAACCACTCAAGCGGCGCTCCAAGTCGGAAACCGGAGACTCGTCCATTTTTCGTAAATTACGCAATGCCAAAGGTGAGGAACTTGGGAAGTCATCAGATCTTGAAGATAACCGATCAGAAGACTCTGTCAGGCCCTGGACGTGCCCGAAGTGCTTTGCCCACTACGATGTCCAGAGTATCTTATTTGACTTGAACGAGGCAATTATGAACAGGCACAATGTAATTAAGAGAAGAAACACCACCACAGGGGCTTCGGCAGCTGCGGTGGCATCCTTGGTTTCGGGGCCTTTGTCCCACTCGGCCAGCTTCAGCTCCCCAATGGGCAGCACAGAGGACCTGAATTCCAAGGGAAGCCTCAGCATGGACCAGGGAGATGATAAAAGCAATGAGCTGGTGATGAGCTGTCCGTATTTTCGGAATGAGATTGGCGGAGAAGGGGAAAGGAAGATCAGCCTGTCCAAATCAAATTCTGGTTCCTTTAGTGGATGTGAAAGTGCCTCCTTTGAGTCTACACTCAGCTCCCATTGTACAAATGCAGGCGTGGCAGTACTTGAAGTGCCCAAGGAAAATTTGGTGTTACACCTGGATAGGGTGAAGAGATACATCGTAGAACACGTGGATCTCGGCGCCTACTATTACAGGAAGTTCTTCTATCAGAAGGGTGAGTAGAGATCTTTAGTTTTCTTTTGCCATACTTTCTGAAAAGGAGTACTGTCTGTCAGGTTTCATAAGGCAGTGTGATGTAAGATCTGTGTGAATGCCTTCTCTTGATGGCGAAAGAGTTAGCTGTTTGCTGCAGTGTATTTTCATTTGCATTTTGTGAGTTACTTTCTCCTTTTAGATATATTAAATATCTTGTATACAGAATATTAATTTTTTTAAGTGAAAAACCTTTGATTCAGTGGATAAAATTGTAATATTTACATAGAAGACTTGCTGTGTCACCTTTAGGGATAAATGTCATATAAAGTTAAAAATATTTTAAATACAGCTTTTAAAGGGTTTCAAAAGCAATCTTAATGCTGGTTTTTTATTTGTTTAGTACTTTTACCGGGGAAGGCAATGGCACCCCACCCCAGTACTTTTGCCTGGAAAATCCCATGGACGGAGGAGCCTGGTAGGCTCCAGTCCATGGGGTCGCTGAGCGGCTTCACTTTCACTTTTCGCTTTCATGCATTGGAGAAGGAAATGGCAACCCACTCCAGTGTTCTTGCCTGGAGAATCCCAGGGATGGGGAGCCTGGTGAGCTTCCGTCTGTGGGGTCGCACAGAGTCGGACACGACTGAAGCGACTTAGCAGCAGCAGCAGCAGCAGTACTTTTACAACTGGTACAGGGTCATTTCTTTTCTCCCTCAATGTTCTCATCACTAAATGACAGTTATGATACATTCTCATTCATTTCACAGGCATTTTAGTGAGAATTTTATTATTTGACAAAAATCTCAGAGTTGGGAATCAAACCTTTGGTCTTCTAGTTGAGTATAAAAGGCACTGGAGTGAGAGGTACCATTAACATGTTGATGACTTCTTTTTCTGCTTTGGGGGAAAATATATATCTGTATTGTTGGATTTATCTCATGCTTTTAAGAAAACTCTGTGAATTCACCAACAGGTAGTCTAAATGAACTCTTAGGAGTTTTCTAACAGTGTTTTTGAGCAGCATTATTAATTGAAGAATGAGTTTGTCATGCAAGGACCTGAGCTAGGAGACAAGATGCTCACCAAGGAAGAACGTACACCCGTGGTCCACAGCTAGCTCAGTAATCTCTGCGTTGAGACCAAGTGAGAGGCCCCCTGTATACAAGCTACTAGAGTGATCTTTCAGTTTCCCACCTACTGTTTGGGGGTTTTGAATCCTTTTGAGATTTATTCTTCCAAAGGAAGTTTGATTTCTAGTACTTCATTCTAGTGGTCTAGTTGTATGACATTGCTTACTTTAAAATCAAATTTATTGTAAGATTATTGCATGATTGGCCGTATTCACAACGGTCTATTGACCAAAGGAGCCTTGTCTCAGTGCTTAGTATCCATGTCTCTTAAACATCTATGGCAAAGGTCCTGAAACTAATATGATAATGAAAATCCTGACTTCATTGATCACTCATCTTTATTTTCTCAGAAAACTTTGTAGAGTTCAGATTTTAGAAATCACTTCTTTCTTATTCTGCCCTTAAGGCTACAGAGTATTTTGACCTTGCCATCTTGGTATTTGGGGCCAGATAATTCTTTGTTTGCTATATCCTATAGTCTTATGCATTTTGGGATATAAGATGTTTAGCAGTGTCCCTGGCCTACATCCCAGATGCTGATAGGTACCCTGACTTGTGATGACCTAAAATGTCTCCATTTGGATATTGCCAAATGTCCTCTAGGAAATTGCCCCTTGCTGAAAATCCCTGTTTTACTGACCCTGGAGAAGTTTTCCACAGGTGTTTGTGAGCTGTCTGTAGAGGAGGCCATCTTCCTAAAGAACTCACAGTCCAACACAGGAGAGAACATGCTATTTATAATCTTACATATGTATTCATAGTAGTTGGCTCTTTCCCTAGTTCAGTTCGGTTCAGTCACTAAGTCGTGTCCAACTCTTTGCGACCCCATGAACGCCAGGCCTCCCTGTCCATCACCAACTGCTGGAGCCTATTCAAACCCATGTCCATTGAGTCGGTGATGCCATCCAGCCATCTAATCCTCTGTCGTCCCCTTCTCCTCCTGCCCTCAATCATTCCCAGCATCAAAGTCTTTTCAAATGAGTCAGCTCTTCACATCTGGTGGCCAGAATATTGGAGTTTCAGCTTCAACATCAGTCCTTCCAGTTAACACCCAGAATTGATTTGCTTTAGGATGGACTGGTTGGATCTCCTTGCAGTCCAAGGGACTCTCAAGAATCTTCTCCAACACCACAATTCAAAGGCATCAGTTCTTCAGTGCTCAGCTTTCTTTATAGTCCCAACTCTCACATCCATACATGACTACTGGAAAAACCATAGCCTTGACTAGACGGACCTTTGTTGGCAAAGTGATGTCTCTGCTTTTTAGTATGCTGTCTAGGTTGGTCATAACTTTCCTTCCAAGGAGTAAGTGTCTTTTAATTTCTTGGCTGCAATCACCATCTGCAGTGATTTTGGAGCCCAGAAAAATAAAGTCTGACACTGTTTCCACTATTTCCCTATCTATTTCCCATGAAGGGATGGGACCAGATGCCATGATCTGATCTTAGTTTTCTGAATGTTGAGCTTTAAGCCAACTTTTTCACTCTCCTCTTTCACTTTCATCAAGAGGCTTTTTAGTTCTTCTTCACTTTCTGCCATAAGGGTGGTGTCATCTGCATATCTGAGGTTATTGATATTTCTCCCGGCAATCTTGATTCCAACTTGTGCTTCTTCCAGCCCAGCGTTTCTCATGATGTACTCCGCATTAAGTTAAATAAGCAGGGTGACAGTATACAGCCTTAACTTACTCCTTTTCCTATTTGGAACCAGTCTATTCAGGGTGACAGTATACAGCCTTAACTTACTCCTTTTCCTATTTGAAACCAGTCTATTGTTCCATGTCCAGTTCTAACTGTTGCTTCCTGACCTGCATATAGGTTTGTCAAGAGGCAGGTCAGGTGGTCTGGTATTCCCATCTCTTTCAGAATTTTCCACAGTTTCTTGTGATCCACACGGTCAAAGGCTTTGGTATAGTCAATAAAGCAGAAATAGATATTTTTCTGGAACTCTCTTTCTTTTTCCATGATCCAGCAGATGTTGGCAATTTGATCTCTGGTTCCTCTGCCTTTTCTAAAACCAGCTTGAACATTTGGAAGTTCATGGTTCACGTATTGCTGAAGCCTGGCTTGGAGAATTTTGAGCATTACTTTACCAGCATGTGAGATGAGTGCAATTGTGCAGTAGTTTGAACATTCTTTGGCATTGCCTTTCTTTGGGATTGGAATGAAAACTGACCTTTTCCAGTCCTGTGGCCACTGCTGAGTTTTCCAAATTTGCTGGCATATTGAGTGCAGCACTTTCACAGCATCATCTTTCAGGATTTGGAATATCTCAACTGGAATTCCATCACCTCCACTAGCTTTGTTTGTAGTGATGCTTCCTAAGGCCCTCTTGAATTTCACATTCCAGGATGTGTGGCTCTAGTTAATATAATCACATTAGTGATGAACATTTTGAGCACTCACTGTGTACTAGAAGCCTACCGGGTGGTTTGACATGTGTTTTCTCCTTTGAGTGTCTCCATGCCCCCTGTGGTGTAGATATAATTATTGAAGGCATTTTCAAGATAAGGAAACTGGGGTTTGCAGGGATGGTTTCAGTGGTTAAGCTGTCACTGAAGTTAATAGTATTGGAGCCAGGATTTCACATTTGGGGTGTCTGACCAGAATTCATGTTCTTGACTGCTTTGCTCTGCTCTCTACTATATTAGACTAAAGGAAGAAGAGTGTTTTTATCTTTAAATCTGGTAGAATTTTGTTCAAAGTACTTTGTCTTTCAAAAGTAAGAAACAAAAATTTGAACACCTATATTTCACGGTAATCCAATTTAGATCATAACACTTCATACATTTAAGAGCAGCTAATTCAAAGAAATTTCTTTTTTAAACCCCTTTCTATTTATAGACAGATCATACCCTCTTAGCTAACATAATTGGAACTGTTTAGTTGAAAAAATCATTAAGATAGGGAGTCTTGGAAAAGTATACATACTCAAAATATCTTATTTTCACTAAACTATGTAATAATAATAAATATATATTTGCTAAATTTTGGTGAGGCCAAGGGTGCTTCTTTGACAGTGATTCTGCTATTTTGAATTCTACATTGTATTAACAGTATAAACATAGACAGTAGCAAAACACTCTGAATCTTACAGAATCTTAGATTTAAAATTTTTTTCTCCTATTTTTATAGGTCTTGCCCACATCTAATCGAATAGCTTTCCTTTTAATGACTTGCTTTTATGAAGTCTTTCCAAAGCCTTCAATTTAGTTTTTAATAAGAAACAAGATTTATCTCTTGTAGTCATATTCCATCAACTTTCATAATATTTAATTAAATTTTGTAATTACAGTAACAAGTCCACTGGCATAAACTGGTTTGGGAAGACACAGCTTGAGTCTTAGTCAGCATGGAGTCCAGCTGGTGGGAGCAGAAAGTGTGTGTGGCTCCAGAGATTGCCTGCTCGTGCCATTGGGCATTTATCATCAGGGTTTACAGAGGAAATGCAGAACAATAGTTAATGCATGAAACTGGTACGGGAAGGCGGTGTCAGAGAGCACCTGCTGTGTTTTCTTGAGCCTTGCAAACTTTCAAATCAGGTAGATCGTTTGTTACAAAGAAGATACAACAGATTGTGGATCTGAATAACTTGAAGCGGAAATTAACCCCCTTAAACTATAACTGTGTATTATAAACTTTATGTAGTATCTGTACTTTTCTTAAAATTTATTTTGTTGAAGTATAGTTGCTTTGCAATGTATTAATTTCTGCTGTGCAGAAAAGTGAATCGTTTATACACATGCATTTTTTCATATTCTTTTCCATTATGCTTTATCACAGGATATTGAATATACCCTGTGCTATACAGTGGGAACCTGTTGTTTATCCATTCAGTATATAAGAGTTTGCGTCTGCTAATCCCAGCCTTGCCCTCCATCCCTTCCCCACCCCCTTTCTCTGGGCAACTGCAGGTCTGTTCTCTATGTCTCTGCGTCTGTTTCTGTTGCATAGACAAGTTCGTTGGTGTCATATTTTAGATTCCACGAAAAAGTGATGGCTGTACTTTTCATCACAGTGTAAAAAATAGTTAGACAAATAATTCTGTCATGATTTTTAATACATAGCTTGATTCACTGAAATTAGTACACTAACTCATTTTTCCTAATCAGAACCTGGAAAAGAGTCATCTTATTGAAGGAGTACGTCCATGACAGGTATAATTTCTTTTCCGGCAACAGGGCATAGCGCTTCTGACCTGACTGTCAGTCCAACCTCTTAATCACCAGATACTGGGTTTAATGAATTCCTGATTTCACTGAGGCTAAGTCTCTGGGGGAAAAATTCACATTACTGAAGTGTGTATTGTTGACATGATATGTAAAATTTTACTGATGAAGCTGCCATCACTTTTTAAATATTACATTATTTTTATGAACTTCTTTATTTTGAAAATTTAGACTTTAGAGCATATTTGTCTCCATCTCATGAGCCCAGTCCATTGCTGGCTGAGCAGAGCAATCCTCCCATTGTATGCATCTGTTGAAATAAGTAACAAACCATCAATTTCTTCTTTCTGGTCCTTCCTCTTCCCCACTTCTCTTTGCTGTTTTGCCAGTGCATGTGATAGTTCTAACTCGTCGAGGATTAAATGACCGTAATAACATAGCTAACATTTATTGTGTTATTACTTTGTGCTTTATGCAGAGCTCCTCACATAATGCTCATAGGACCCCAAGGCAAAGTTGTCATTGTGATAAGTCCAAGTGATGCAACCACATCCTTCGTAGAGAGGCACAAATGAGGCAGTACACTAACATCAGAATTAATCTGGGCCTCTCCCTTTGAGTGCATATGTATTTTGTGTTGAGTTTTTACTTAGTCACCATGATTAAAGTAGCAGGACAGGACTGTTTCAGTTCTGCACTGCGTATACAAGGGTCCGAGACACGTCCTCCCTGAATCCCACTGGAACAGCGCCACGCCACTAATGGAAAAGAGAGGAGCCCAAGGGTTGCTTTCACCGTGTTCTTTGTTGCTCCATTGATCAAAAGTGTTGATAGTGATGGAATGTCACTCTCAAAGTCAGGTTACTGAAGATGCTGTGATGGGGCCAGGCCTTCCCCTCCTGCCCAGTGGCCAGAAGCAGCTGCCATTATTAGGTCTAAAGAGCATCTAAGAATATTTTCTCCTTCCTGGAAAGGATAAACACTAATGCTCTGCACTTGCTTACTCTTCTGATAACTTGAAACCACCAGATTTGATTGTTCTGCAGTTCACCTTCCTCCTCCTATACACCACCGCCTCGCCCCACCTCACCACACATGTGTTTGCACACGCACACTCACATGTATACAAGTCAAGTTGAATAGTATGCTGGGCTCCTGGATTATTGGTTTGAGGCCTAGTTGGATTTCTGTTGCTACTGTAATGTCCAGTTTTATCTCCCTTTCACTCTCTTCTAATCAACCATCTTTACCATTTCTTTAGAATATATACTCTGAACTGCATTTGGACTTGAAATGACAGCTTTAGTGCTCTAATATTCTCCAGTTTTGTTATTAGGCAGTATTGCGCAAGTTCAGGTTTTTACATGTGTATCATCACCTATTTTAAGTTTTAGTGGATTATTGTATGGTACGTATAGAACATCAGAGGACACCTTGAAGCTAAACTTATTTGTAAAACTCTGTGCTTATTTTATTTCTTCTGTAACTGTGGCAACTTGAGTATAGTACCATGGAATGCCTTGTAATTCAGAGTTCTGAAGGGATAACTAGTCTATGGTTAGTTTTTTGTGAACAGTCGTATTTCAAGTATGTGATAAAACTACAGAGTCAGCAAGTCTGTTCTCCTAAACCATGTTCTGCTCTGTGTTTTTGAACTTAACAGTTTATTTCTGCCAAAACTAATAGGGAAAGATTTTATTCATGTGTAATAGCTTACTGTTTTCATGCCCTTGTCTTTCATTTTTTATTGAGAGCATATAAACTGTGTTTTATTTGTTTGAAGGCAAATAAAACAGCTCTCTAGTTATGTAATCCTTTTCAGGGAGATTTGGGGCACTAAATAACTTCCTGACAAACTCATCTAGGAGTGTTTTGCTGCTGTTTCTTGACCTGCTCGGGGCTTCTGGTAGCAAGAAGGCCGTTAGGTAGGAAGGTGTGCATGTTAGCTCTTTGGAAAACAAGCATCCTCTGCTTTCTCGGCTGTGATCTCCCAAGCCCCGTCACTGATTGAACTCTGATCTGTGAGGCATCCAGGAGTTCATATTCCCTGAGCCGTCTCAGTTCACAGGCTGTGAAAGCTGATTAAAAGGGCATGTGCCTCTCAGCTGCTCCTCTCTGTTTAGTTTTTAAAATCAAGCTAGACGGTCCAAAGGCCACCTTTGCTCAGACACTTGACTTTATTCAAGGTCATCTTGTAAAGATCCAATCATACAACAACAGAGTATGCTTTTGCAATGAACTAATGTTATTTATTTTTTTCCTGTATCTCCTGTTTTACTTCACCTCCCAGAAGAAAATCTGATGCTCAACTGTGCCACCTTCATTAATAACATATTTATATCCACTTGGCTTTTATTTTCCTATTTCTGTTGGATTAGCACAGTTTATTTCCTTTATAATGAATGACTTCAGAACACTCTTTTTAGAAAAAGTAATTCGTCTACGTTTATATCTAAATAAAAGACCTCTGTTCCCAGGCTTTTTCTTCAGTTCTGGCTACATTCCTCACCAGTCTTTACCTGCTTCCACTCGGTTGGTAAACTAGGCGGCGGCTTGAAACCTGGGACACACATTTTGACCGCTTCTCTGTTTTTCTCCCTGAACAAGCCTACCCTCATCGTTGCTCTCATGTTGTAAATGCCACTATTATTATCAGTCTCTGGGACATGAAACACTGAAGCCTCTTTGATGCCTCTCTTCATTGATGTTAACCTCATCAGTTGGGAAGGCCTCTTGCGTCTCCCTCCTCGTTGTTGCTGATTTCCTGTTCTCAGTGTCCTGGTCCCAGGTCTGTCACTTCAAGCCCCCGTTGCCTTTTGACGCAATTCTTGGCCATTGTCTTAGTCTCTTCATCTCCGGTCCCCCCTACTCAAAATTCATCCTCTTGTCTTTGCCAAATACACCAGTCTAATCATAGAGCAATTTGCATCTTACATGATTGTGTTGATATGATTTAATCATGTAACAGATACCTTATTGATCAAGTTGTCTGAGAAGCAGATGCTGGGACAGTATTGGCGTGCAAGTGGTTTGTTAGGGACCTGGGGCCACGCCTGTGAAAGAAGAGAGGAGGGGAAGCAGAATTTATCAGGGAAGGTCTTCAGTCCACAGTATAGGTCTGACACTATGAAAGGGAGAAGAAATGAAAGTGGGCAGGGGGAGCCTCAGCTTACTGTGACATGTGACGAAGTCTCAGCCAGTGCCGTGAAGCAAAAAGGAGCAATAGAGCGGTCCCTTGTTGGGCAGTCGGTTCCCCTCCAGGCACACTCAGTCCTGGGGCTGCCCAGGAAGAGTGTGTCTGGGCTGGAAAACTACAGAAGATCCGAAGATACTACAGCCGGAGACTCTCAGCTAATTGCATTTCTTGTGGCTGAATTTGTTGTGAGCCATTTCTGAAAGGGAGATATTAAGTATTGCACGTCTGGGACTGCGACATATGCATGAGTGCCTTCATCACATTCGGCATGGTTTGGGACGCTTGGAGTGAGAAATAAAATGAAACACCTTCATGGAGCTTACATTCTAGTGGAGGGAAACAGACGCTAAACAAATCAAACAAAAGGATATCCATGCTTACTATGAAAGTTAACAATGCAGAGTTGGAGGTAGTAATCGATCTCCTAATCTCAGTATTTGATTGTAATCTTCTCTATCTTTTCTTTTTTGTAATCATTCTTGTTTTTAAATTCAAATATAGTTAATTTACATTGTTGTGTTGGTTTCAAGTGTACAGCAAAGTGATTCAGTTATACATACATTTATATGGATAAATAAGATAACTATACCCAAGATATTGGGTATAGTGCCCTGTGCTATACAATAGATCTTTACTTTTTGCGTATTTATATGTAGTACTTTGTGTACCTATGTATTTCTTACATACTGATTTATTACCCAATTTCCTATTAATCAGTGCCCTTAATATTTTTAAGTAGTTTTAAAAATTAACAACTGCACATTCATACATTTATTCATTTATTGCATGATATTCTTAAAGCATCCAGTCTGTGTCAGCTATGGTGCTTGGAGGAGAACAAAAGCAAATAAACCTGCCTTCATGGTATTTGTAGCTTGCTCTGAGTACTGTTAAGACAAATGAGAAGCTTTAGAACATTAATTTTTTTCCTGATCTTTTTTTTTTTTGGTGTGTGTTTTGGGGGGGGCGGGGTGTGCCATGAAGCTTGCAGGATCTTAGTTATCCAACCAGGGACTGAATCCAGTCCCCAGCAATGAAAGCACCAACTATCCTAACCACTGGACCACCAGGGAATTCCCTTTTTCCTTATTTTTAAAAACCATTTAACAAAATCTTTCATAATTTCTTTATTTCCTCTACCTGGAACTCCATTTTGATAGATGATGGATTTATCTGGTTTTATCCTCCATTTTTTTCTTTCATAATTTCAATTTCTTTTTATTTTATATATTAATTTTATCTTTTGGTTCAGAAATTGATATGTACCTCTCTATGTTGTACTCTCCAGCCCTTTCATTTTATTTTAGTAATTGTAGTTTTGTTTGCCAGGAATTCATCAGTTTTGTTTCCCTATAGTTATTGTTCTAATAGTTTACCCTTATTTTATACACCCCACATTTCTTCATTGGTATTCCATTTAAATAATTTTTTCTAATTTTTTTCCCTTGCAGGATCTGTATCTTCTGAGTTGTATTCTCTGTCTTTTTTTTTTTTTTTTTTCCCCTTTTATGCTGTTGGTTTTCCTTGGTCCATTGATCTTTGCCACAAAGGCCAAGGCAGATTGGTATAGGTGGCAGGCTTCCCTGCAGCACTGTGTGCCTTTTTTCCCAGCTGGTCTCACCTTCCAATGGGAAAGTGAGGGCTGGCACTGGAAAAGTAGGTGAGACCCTAACAGGGAGGAGTGTATGGAGTGAAAGGGTAGTGAACGCAGTGCTCAATACCAGCCCACGTGGGTGCCAGGTTGGGAGAGGCTTAGCCAACGCCCTCATGCATGGAGCTGCCTTTTCTCCCATCCACGCATCAGGATGGTGGTCTTCCTGCCTCTCCTGGGCTTCTGAGTAACCCCCTTCTTCCTAAAGGTGCTGGTGCTTTCCCACCACTGTTCCAGTCACCCTGTGTCCCAGTTTCTGGCCAACACTTTCTGTGGTGCCCTGGTTTATAACCAGTCTAAGGAAGAAAAGTTATAACCAAACTACATAGCATATTGAAAAGCAGAGACATTACTTTGCCAACAAAGGTCCATCTAGTCAAGGCTGTGGTTTTTCCTGTGGTCATGTATGGATGTGAGAGTTGGACTGTGAAGAAGGCTGAGCGCCGAAGAATTGATGCTTTTAAACTGTGGTGTTGGAGAAGACTCTTGAGAGTCCCTTGGACTGCAAGGAGATCCAACCAGTCTATTCTGAAGGAGATCAGCCCTGGGATTTCTTTGGAAGGAATGATGCTAAAGCTGAAACTCCAGTACTTTGGCCACCTCATGTGAAGAGTTGACTCATTGGAAAAGACTCTGCTGCTGGAAGGGATTGGGGGCAGGAGGAGAAGGGGACGACAGAGGATGAGATGGCTGGATGGCATCACCGACTCAATGGACATGAGTTTGAGTGACCTCTGGGAGTTGGTGATGGACAGGGAGGCCTGGCATGCTGTGATTCATGGGGTCGCAAAGAGTCGGACACGACTGAGCAACTGAACAGAACTGAACTGAAGCAATCCTTGAAGGCAAGGACCACAACAGATTAGGCTAGGCTCAGCAATTATTTCACAATTGGAATGTTTGGTACTGATGCAAAGTACAAAGTTTATTGAGTTGGGGAACCAGTGTATCTTGTCTTCATAGCATCAGGTAGACGCAGGGAGAGCCCTCTGTGTACATGAACTTGTGTTACAGTCTGGACACCAAATAATATGTTGCAGTTCCTTTTCCTCTCTTTTCAGGAAATGAGACCACTGACAAGTCTGTGTGTGGTCATGGTGGTTTTGTGGAAATTAACCAAGACCATCAGTTGATCCCCATAAACCCAAAACACCATTCTGGAGACTGAATTTTACTATTGTAAACCTTCTTAGACACACAAGTGATAGATGCTGAAGTTAGTGGATGACACCTTGAGAAGAAACAAGAGTACAAGCAGGATTTACATCATCTCAAAGTATCTCCCACCAAAATATTTGTAAATCATAAGAAGAATGAGAGTGACTTTACAGTGAACAAACTGGTACATGCCACCTTAAAAGAAGGAGCTCTATCATGGTCTCTATCACGAACCTTATGAATGATGCACCGAGGTCACGTTGTTTCTGTGGTTCTTCCCCAAAATGCATAAGTGTTAGTTGCTCAGTCGTGCCCGACTCTTTGCAACCCCATGGACTGCAGCCCACGAGGCTCCTGTGTCCATGAGATTTTCCAGGCAAGGATACTGGAGTGGGTTGCCATTTCCTTCTCCAGGGTATCTTCCCAACCCAGGAATTGAACCTGGGTCTCCTGCACTGCAGGCAGATTCTTTACCAACTGAGCTAACCTTAGTTTAATTACGTGAAACCACCAGACAGACACACCCAAGTTGAGTGGTAAATACTGTTCAAAAGTGTCAAGGTCACAAAAAAGTAAGGAATTGTAACAGACTGTAAGGGGACTAAGGAGGAGTAATAACAGTTAAATACAATGTGGGATAATGAGTAAGATTTCAGAACAAAAAAGGCATAGTGGAAAAACTAGAGAAATTTAAATATTAGAATATTAATTTCCTGATTTCTGATTAATGAAGATTGTACTGTATGTAGTTATATATAAGATGTTAACATTGGGAAAGACTGGGTTGGGATCAGTTCAGTTCAGTCGCTCAGTCGTGTCTGACTCTTTGTGACCCCTTGGACTGCGGCACTCCAGGCCTCCCTGTCCATCACCAACTCCTGGAGTCTACCCAAATTCATGTCCATTAAGTTGGTGATGCCATCCAACCATCTCATCTTCTGTCATCCCCTTCTCTTCCCGCCTTCAGTCTTTCCCACAATCAGGGTCTTTTCCAATGAGTCAGCTCTTTGCATAAGGTGGTCAAAATATTGGAGTTTCAGCTTCAACATCAGGCCTTCCAATGAACACTCAGGACTGATCTGCTTTAGGATGGACTGGTTGGATTTCTTTGCAGTCCAAGGGACTCTCAAGAGCCTTCTCCAACACCACAGTTCAAAAGCATCAATTCTTTAGCACTCAGTTTTCTTTATAGTCCAACTCTCACATCCATACATGATTACTGGAAAAACCATAGCCTTGATGAGACGGAACTTTGTTGGCAAAGGAATGTCTCTGCTTTTTAATACACTGTCTAGTTTGGTCATAACTTTTCCTTCCAAGGAGTAAGTGTATGGAAACTCCTTGTACTATATTTACAACTTTTCTGTCAGTCCAGAAGCAGTCAAGATAAAATATGAAAAAGAAAACCTTCAGGTACAGTCAGTAACAGCAGCTAACATAGGAACCATCCACATGAAAATAGGAATGCTTCCTCAACTTTCTGTGTCAAAGTACATCAGAGCGAATGCATGCTGCTGATTGCTGTATCCCAAAGAATTTCTATTCTTTGTTTTGCATTCTCAAGGACATAAGGGCCCTTTAGATCTGTTATTTCAGTACAAGCTGATAACATGATAAAGCTTGTCACCTGTTTTTCAAATGCATATCTCATTGTTAATTTCAGATACCAGAGAGCCACCAAAAGTTGGTGCTCAGCAAACATTTCTTTTATCCTACCAATTCCTTTGCTCATCTTCTCATGGAGCCCCCTCCTCTGTATGGAGAAGCCATGCACCTGAACTTCAAGACAGCAAGAGGAGGGACTTGCACAAGTGCATTTTCAACAAGTAGAAGCAGTTAATAATATAGAGGCATCAGCAGAAACAGGCTCAACAACTCAGAGACAGTTAGTCCAGGTGGGCTCTACTGAGTTTTTGAGACATTGCATGGTCTCGCCCTCATGAGCTATGGTGACTTCTACCTTGACTGAACTTCTGACTGTTTCTGGGGGACTTCCTTTCAGATACTTCAAAAACATTTTACACAGATATCTTGATGCAATGTCCCTGATAAAGAGGTACAAAAGGTTGTTTTTTGTTTTTTTTTTAATATATCAAGACATTGAGTTAGAAACAGGTGTTTCATTGTAGTTTCTTTCATTTGAATATTACTTTTTTTTCCCCTGAGTGGGCTTTTAAATTAGTATGAACTAACAATAAGCCTGAAGACTTACATTAATATGCAACCTTTTAAAATATTCTTTTTACTCAGTGACCATTTGTAAACCATTTTTATAAAGATTGCCATATTTGTAGAAATACTTTTTTTATACTTTTAAAAATCTTCCTATTATAAAAGGTATATATTCATTACAGAAAATTTAGCAACTATAGAAACTAAGGAAATTAACCATGTGTGATTACTAGTTACTTCTTTTAAAATATATATATACTCATTAATTTTCCACAGTTTATTGTGATCCACACAGTCAAGGCTTTGGCATAGTCATTAAGCAGAAATAGATGTTTTTCTGGAACTCTCTTGCTTTTTCCATGATCCAGCGGATGCTGGCAATTGGATCTCTGGTTCCTCTGCCTTATCCAAAACCAGCTTGAACATCTGGAAGTTCACGGTTCGCATATTGCTGAAGCCTGGCTTGGAGAATTTTGAGCATTACTTTACTAGCATGTGAGATGAATGCATTTGTGTGGTAGTTTGAGCATTCTTTGGCATTGCCTTTCTTTGGGATTGGAATGATAACTGACCTTTTCCAGTCCTGTGGCCACTGCTGAGTTTTCCAAATTTGCTGGCATATTGAGTGCAGCACTTTCATAGCATCATCTTTCAGGATTTGGAATAGCTCCACTGGAATTCCATTACCTCCACTAGCTTTGTTCTGTAGTGATGCTTTCTAAGGCCCACTTGACTTCACATTCCAGGATGTCTGGTTCTAGGTCAGTGATCACACCATCGTGATTATCTTGGTTGTGAAGCTCTTTTTTGTACAGTTCTTCTGTGTATTCTTGCCACCTCTTCTTAATATCTTCTGCTTCCATACCATTTCTGTCCTTTATCGAGTCCATCTTTGCATGAAATGTCCCCTTGATATCTTTAATTTTCTTGAAGAGATCTCTAGTCTTTCCCATTCTGTTGTTTTCCTCTATTTCTTTGCATTGATTGCTGAGGAAGACTTTCTTATCTCTTCTTGCTGTTCTTTGGAACTGGGCATTCAGATGCTTATATCTTTCCTTTTCTCCTTTGCTTTTTACTTCTCTTCTTTTCACAGCTATTTGTAAGGCCTCCCCAGACAGCCATTTTGCTTTTTTGCATTTCTTTTCCATGGGGATGGTCTTGATCCCTGTCTCCTGTACAGTGTCAGAAACCTCAGTCCGTAGTTCATCAGGCATTCTGTCTATCAGATCTAGGCCCTTAAATCTATTTCTCACTTCCACTGTATAATCATAAGGGATTTGATTTAGGTCATACGTGAATGGCCTAGTGGTTTTCCCTACTTTCTAAAATTTCAGTCTGAATTTGGCAATAAGGAGTTCATGGTCTGAGCCACAGTCAGCTCCTGGTCTTGTTTTTGTTGACTGTATAGAGCTTCTCCATCTTTGGCTTCAAAGAATATAATCGATCTGATTTCAGTGTTGACCATCTGGTGATGTCCATGTATAGAGTCTTTTCTTGTGTTGTTGGAAGAGGGTGTTTGCTATGACCAGTGCATTTTCTTGGCAAAATTCTATTAGTCTTTGCCCTGCTTCATTCCGTATTCCAAGGCCAAATTTGCCTGTTACTCCAGGTGTTTCTTGACTTCCTACTTTTGCATTCCAGTCCCCTATAATGAAAAGGACATTTTACTTTGGCCACCTCATGCGAAGAGTTGACTCATTGGAAAAGACTCTGATGCTGGGAGGGATTGGGGGCAGGAGGAGAAGGGGACGACAGAGGATGAGATGGCTGGATGGCATCACTGACTCAATGGATGTGAATCTGAGTGAACTCCAGGAGTTGGTGATGGACAGAGAGGCTTGGCGTGCTGCGATTCATGGGGTCGCAAAGAGTTGGACATGACTGAGCGATGGAACTGAAACTGATACTCATTAATTAAACAAGATAAGGATCATTAAATAGTTTTATATATTTTTTCATGGTTCCATGATTGGCTTTGCCATCGTTTATTTCAAGTCTTCCAGCTGTTATTAAATTCAACTTTTCTACTCCCTTATTATAAATAATTATCACATCAGGTCATCCTAAGTGTTTTTTGGTACTTAGGATGACCTTTGGGCACTTAGGATGACACTTAACCCCTTTGGCAATTTGGTGAAACCTCTGGACTCTCCTTACGGAGAAAGCAATGGCATCCCACTCCAGTACTCTTGCTTGGAAAATCCATGGATGGAGGAGCCTGGTAGGCTGCAGTCCATGGGGTCACTGAGGGTCGGACACGACTGAGCAACTTCACTTTCACTTTTTACTTTGATGCATTGGAGAAGGAAATGGCAACCCACTCCAGTCTTCTTGCCTGGAGAATCCCAGGGATGGCGGAACCTGGGGGGCTGCCATCTGTGGGGTCGCACAGAGTCGGACACCACTGAGAAGCTTCTTAGCAGTAGCAGCAGCATGGACTCTCCTTAGACTAATGTTTTTAAGTGCATAAAAGTACAAATCAAACCAGGCATTTTAAACCACAGTTGCAAGAGTGTTAAAATTTTTGCGATATACTAACATAGATGCTTCTTTTTTATTATGTTAACAAAATGATCTAGCATCAGTTCTGATAACTACCATAATTTCAAAGTTGTGATGAGAATAATTGATATTTTGATATGTCTACAATAGCAGTAATATGATATGAAAACACCTCTTAATTTCTGTAGGTGTAAAGTCACATGTGCAGCTGATGTTACTGTAGTTGGTTGACTCCATTTATAATTGATGGAAATGCTACATTTCTTTAGAAGGTAGTGAAAATAAAGATAAAAATTTTTTTCATTCAAGTTCATGAAACCCCTAATTTCTTTCCATAGACAAGTTTAAAAGCCTCTGACCTTATGTAACTTTTCCCCCTACATGTCCCATTATTTACATAAGGTAGAGTCCTGTACCCCACTCCAGTACTCTTGCCTGGAAAATCCCATGGATGGAGGGGCCTGGTAGGCTGCAGTCCATGGGGTCGCTAGGAGTCGGATACGACTAAGCGACTTCACTTTCACTTTTCACTTTCACGCATTGGAGAAGGAAATGGCAACCCACTCCTGTGTTCTTGCCTGGAGAATCCCAGGGAGGAGGAGCCTGGTGGGCTGCCGTCTGTAGGGTCGCACAGAGTCGGATACGACGGAAGTGACTTAGCAGCAGCAGCAGCAGAGTCCTGTAAGTGAAATGGTGTGAATTTTATGGGAACCTTGATTTTTATTGCCAAATTGTTCTTAAGAAAGCTTAGGCCGGAAAGGTTCTACTCCTATTTTAAGACTGTGTAGTGTTTTAACATTTTCTTGGCTACCTTGAGTATTTGCAGTTTTTATTTTAGAATATGTATTGTAGGTCCAAAACATTCCAATTTCATTGATCACAAGTAAGACTGGATTATTTAAAGAGAGTTATTGGCTATTTGTCATAGATAATAGTCAATTAAAAATCTCCCATTTTGACAGTGATACTGTTTTTCCTTTGTTTCAAATAGAGTTTTCTTTGTACTTTTTCCTTTCATCATTTGAATGCAATTCATTAGTGTCAGCCTTCTGTTAAAGTCTACTTTTTATTGGCACGTTGGGGGGCTTCTGAGGCCTGCTTAGTCATGTGAGGCTTTAAGCCTAACAACATGATATAATTTTGTCAAATAGACCCCCCTAATTTTTTAAGAGCTACATATGGAAGGAAGAATTGGAACTTCAGAGAACTGCGCACTTTGTAAATGTGGACAATCACTCTTATGCAACCATAATTACAAGCTTGGTGGAATGCTTTGGGACAGAATTCTGGACTGTGGCCAGTCCTGTGTGAATATCCCCATCCATTACTCTGACCTGCTTTTGATTATGATGCAGAGTCCCAGGCTATTTAGTTCTCATGGAACATCCGCCCTTATAATTAGGATGAGCCCTTTGGGGACCAGAGACAGAACCTCTGTTGTTGCTGAGTCACTTCAGTCGTGTCCGACTCTGTGTGACCCCATAGACAGCAGCCCACCAGGCTCTGCCGTCCCTGGGATTCTCCAGGCAAGAACACTGGAGTAGGTTGCCATTTCCTTCTCCAGTGCATGAAAGTGAAAAGTAAAAGGGAAGTTACTCAGTCGTGTCCCACCCTCAGCGACCCCTTGGACTCCAGCCTTCCCGGCTCCTCCATCCATGGGATTTTCCAGGCAAGAGTACTGGAGTGGGGTGCCATTGCTTTCTCCAAGTGTTGCTCTTCTCTGAAAGAGCCATTCTTCAAACACATGAATCCTTATTACCCCCACTTTGGCAAATCTGTGTTTTCATTTTTAAAGAAGAATATCCTGTTGTTGCTTGTGTTTTCTTTTTCATTTAATTCTTTTAGATCTGTTCTCTCTTTCTAACCTAGTTGTCAGTCATACTTAGATGTTGTAAGTTGCATTAAAACAAAGCATATGAACAAATGGAACTCAGTAGGCAAAGATAAGTACCTTATAGAAGCGTGTGCTGTGGTGAGTGGTTTTCCCAGTTGCATCTAGATTCTCTGTCTAATGGAGTATAGAGGATAGAATTTATGATGTTGACTGCACTGATGCTGACATGCTTGTAACCCACCAGGTCGACTATTTAAGGGAAAAAGAATTTAAAATATTCAAAGTAGTGAAATGATTTTGATTCTAGCTAGTAAAGCTGTTGTCATTCAATTCTTTGACCTGCTAATAGATGAGGCCCACATATGTCTGCTTAGTAGTATCTTTAGGACCCCTGTTGTACAGTGAATTAAGATGTCTTTTTTAGAGGAAATGGAAGAGTTTTCATTTCTCCTTCTACATAGTCATTTAGGGTGATTAAGATTAGCATGTGACCATTTTGATGACTTTAACATATGTTGCTATAATGCTTTCTAAAATGGTTGGTACCAATTCGTGGTGTCAGCAGCAGTGAAGGAATGTATTCCAGCCCTACCAAGGACCATTTTTTCATTCGGAAGTGTTGTTGCTAATTTTTTGAGGTCTGAGATGGTAGCTGTTGTATTTGCTTTCTGTCTCTTTGATTTCTTTGTATCAGTCTATTTCTCCTATTTAAATTTCTAAATTGACAATTCTAAAGAAATATTTTAAGCCATGCACCTTGTGGCTCAGCTGGTAAAGAATCCGCCTGCAACGTGGGAGACCTGGCTTTGATCCCTGGGTTGGGAAGATGCCCTGGTGAAGGGAAAGGCTACCCACTCCAGTATTCTGGCCTGGAGAATTCCATGGGGTCGCAAGGACTCACACAACTGAGCAACTTTCACTTTATAATTGTAAAAATTATATATGAAAAAAGATTTTTTTTTGTCCATAATTACAAACAGTCCAGATTATGCTGGTCTCTGGAAATGTACAACTGAAATGCTAATGTGAAATCTGCAAATATTATGAAAACCAGTATAAGCAGTCCAAAAATTTTTGGTTGAAGCCCTGTATCTCTTGTGACTTTATTTTTGTTTCTTTCTTTGCAATTAAAATGCCAGGCTTTTAACTTTTTATGCCTTGTGCACACATCCTTATCTGCAGCTCATAACTGGGTAATGTGACTGTACTTGATCTAATCATTTGGAGCTTTGAACTATTGACTATGTTCCCTCTCTAAGAATGTGAAAGTGTTATTATTTATTATTGTGACTGTGTCAGCCAGAAATATGGCTATTTGTGTGGAATGTTCTAGTAATAGAACTACTCATTGGTGTTCTTTGTACCATTCCCCCTTGTTTAAATGTAAGTAAGAGCCAGAACTAATAAAAACTAAGGTTAAAATTTTGTTTAGGTGCTAAAGATGAAGACTAAAACTGAAGGTGGGGGGAATCAGCACTGTATGGATAAAATATGAATATTTCTCCCTTTAAACACAATGAAACCTTGCCAATACAGTACATCAGGAAATAAAGCCTTCTGTGTGATCTGGCTAGTCAGTCCCTTTAGACATCACATTTTATTTAACTATTTTTATTCATAATACAATTTTAGAAATGTTTGGGAAGATAACATTATATGTAATGCTAAGCAAATGAGCTTTGGAATTGATACTTTATATGTTTGAGTTCTGGTGTTGCTGTGTACTGGTTGTGGCTGGCAAGTGACTTATTCTCTCTAAATCATAATTGCCACATCTGTGAAAAAGAAGGCAATGCCTATATTTTCATAGTTGACATGAATATCAGAGTGCTTGGCAAAGTGCCTCATCATTATATCATTCTAATGTAGTGATTGCAGTACTGGGTTTTGGCATTCCAGTATGCTGGCACGGAAATATCATTATTTTTGGTAGTGTAATCCCCGTATTTCAGTTCATCCATCAGCAGATTTATCCACCCTACTCGAGTCTCCAGCCCCTCTTTCCTCCCCTTTCCTTCCTCCGTCTTTCATCATCGACAGCTTCCTGGCCTTTCTTGAGCACTTATCATCTGCATCTCCCCAACACTTGAACCCTCTCTCCCCCTTCTGTCCCTCCACCCCACAAAAGACCAAGCTGATTGTAGCTATGACTGGAAGAGTCCTCTGTGTTTGATGGATCCCATGGTGCTAGCAGAGGGCGGAGGTGCTTCCCATATATGGCTGATGGGAAGAAATACACGTGTGGCAGCATGGAGCCAGTGCAACGTGCTACCCCGAGACTGTGGTCCCAAGAGGAAAGCAGTGTCGTCCAGTGAACTTGAAGGACAGGCAGCAGAGTGGCCGAAGGACCAGACTCAGGATCCTAAAAGGCTAGCTTTTAGTTACAAAAAAGTCATTTGTCTTGAGATCAAAGTTTAAAGACTCAAAAACTGAATTGAAGGTAATTTGCTGAACCAAACTTCTCTGTTGGCAAATTACACTTTGCATTCGAATTTTGAAGTGAAAAAGTTGTATTCACATCAGAAGGATTTTTTTCTATAGTTTTGTAATCCTCGGGAACAGGAAAAAAAAAAAAAGGACGGTGGACCAAAAAACAAGGCATTTATTGTAAGAATAATTCTTATTCAAGTTGAAAGACTTTTTGAACAAGCAGAATCTGATCATGACAGTAGTGAATTTAACACAGGAAACCAGAGCAGTATCTCCATCTCTGTTGATGGAACTGAAATAGATGAAGGCCAAATGGAAATGCTTGCTTGGAAATAATAGCTAGAGCTCTTTTTCAATAAAAGAAGACTGATGATCCTGAACAAACACATATAAATTTTTTAAAGATCTTCTTAGAGTTATCAAACCAGAGATGGATTTTGTGAACACAGAATCTGAAGAAAGTGTTAGAAGTTAGTTTATAAATGGTCTCATCAGCATTCCTGCAGCTCAGAAACGTACTTCTTCAGCAGCTGGGAAAAAGCACACAAAAATCTAGCCAGGGCTTGATGATGACACACAAAAAAATTTAAGTGATTCATTTTTTAAAATCAACCTTCTTCATTTTTAGGTAGGAGTAGTTTCTTTTTAAATAACACTGTATTTGCCAATTTATACTAAAATGATTGTGTTTAATATTTGTATTTTTAGAAATTCATGTTTTTCTGTAGTAACCTTTCTAAATTTTTGCAGTTACAATGTATTATTTGGTTTCCCTAATTTGTATTTCTCTTACCAGTCTTAAAGTATTATCATTACTATGCAAAGTACACACTTTCATTTTGGTCCATTGTTCAAGCACTCTTTGAGAAGATGTTTAAATAATATTTCAGATGCAACCCTGAAGGAGGCAAGGACTTCGTCAAGTAAAGAGGAGTTAGTTGCTGGAATGTCCTAGACAGAGTCTTTCAGGTGAGACAGGCACAATGAGTTGACAAGTTCAGGGCCGTTGGTTCTCAGAGTTTAGACGGATGAAAGGTCCAGGATAAAACTGGAATGACAGGCTGGTGACAGGCTGCGAGGGCCCTTGAGAAGGCTTGAGTAGTATCCGAGGACTGGTGGAAAAGCAGTGGAGGGTTTGAAACTTAATAGTGATGGTCAGGCTTGCATCTTAGAAGCCAGTCATGAAAAACTAATCTGTCAGAAAAGTCACAAACATCTGGGCGAATGATGATGTGGATAAATCAGTGGCAGTGGAATGGAGGAAAAGTAGGTGGATTACAGAGCTCTTTAGGAGCTGGAATTCAGCGAGCATGGCAGGGGTGTCAGGCATAAGCAGCTAGAGGAATGTGGTAGAAGTTACTCAAACCAGGGTTGCAGGCAGAGCTGTATCGGTTTGTGTGGAAGGTGATAGGTTCACTTTTACAGATGCCATGGGACAAACAAACAGCAAGTTTTATTTGGTAAAGAATGGAACATCTTTTCAATGTGAAGATCTAGGGCTCAGAGATGTCTGGAGTGGACACGTGGACTCTTGAGAGTAATCAGCATTGGGAGTGATAGAAGATTCGGGGCCAGTGGAAGAAAAACCAAGAGAGGCTGGTTTCAGAGAAGCCACTTTCTAGAAGAGTGTTTTTAGGGGAAAAAAAGGAAATGCCATTGGCAAGTTATGATGAGTTTGAACAAGATAAGGACCCAGGGTTTCTGTTTGTTTCAACTTTATGGCTGACTGGTGACAGTGCAATGGCAGTCAGATGATAGGAATCGTAAAGTGAAGAATCACGTGTCTCATTCAAGAAGTTTCCAGTGGAAGAAAAGAGAAGGGAGGTAACCTGGAGGTTGCTAAGGAACTGAGGGCAAGTGTCGCAGTTAAAGGAGACCTGAGCCTGATTGAATGGTGATGGGAATGAGTTCAGGGAGGGTGATTGGGCATCAGTGTCCCTGGGAAGGTAGAATTGAGTGGAGGCTAGAATTCCAGGGTTTACATTATAAAGCAAAGGAAGTAAAAGTCTGGATCCAGGGAAGTGTCTGTGAGTGATGGTGGAAAGTGAGGCAGTTGCTTCTGAAAGGGCTCTTTATTTTCTTTGAGATGTGGACAGCATTATCTCCTGAGATTGAGAGAAGGTAGATGAGGGGGAGTTTGAAGGAGAACAGAGAATATTTGAAATATCTGCACTGGAGAACAGGAGCGAGAGCTGACCAGGGACAGCTTGAGGAGGAGTTGAATTTATGGACGGGAATTGTTACTGTCCCTGTGTCTTTGTGAATTTCTCCAGCAGCAAAGACTAGCAGTCCCGCTGCCCTTCCTGAGCTTTGTGGGCTGTGTTTGAGGAGTTTCTGGTGAGTCGGGGTGGAGTCCGTGAACAGGATATAATGAATGTCATGGTCATCTTTGACATGTCCATCGGTGTTCTGTGCTGCGACGTTAAAATAGCCTCTGAAGTTTTGAAGCGTGTGAAGCCCTTTGCTCCTTCAGTAAATGTCCCCAGACTGCTGTCTTGTTGCTCTTTGAGTTCGCATCCGCTTTTTTATACTGTTTCTGTCTCCTCCCTTTTTGCTTTCTTCCTTGTTGTCAGTTGTCTGTCACATTGCTGTTTGTATGCAAGTTTCTATCAGCCCCACACTCTGGACTTTGTCAACATCTGGGATTATCACCTCTGACATCAAGCTGTGGGCTTGAAGACCAGACAACCACGCTTATTAAAATTATGTGCAAAGTAAGAGTAAATAACCTCTGAGTGTGATTCTCACATGCTGTGCTTTGAGGGTGTACGTAAGTGTTTGTACATGGATTTTGTGATGTTTATTGGGTTGTTTATCAGCTGTCCATATATGAGAAACTTGTTGCCTGTGTTCCCATTGTGTTTCCCTTATTTTGGATTTCCGTGGATTGTGATAATATTCTTGGATAGCTCATGGTATTAATGATTTTTTTTATAATTATTCTCTGGTACTTGCAAAGCATTTTCATATGTATTACCTAAATTTAGAACTACATGATTAGATATTTTATGCTGTTATTTCTTATTATTCTCATGGATTTTCAAATACATATTATGTATGAGAATAACGTGTATTTTCAAATATTGATTTATTTTGTATGAGAATAACCCACCATGTCACAACTCATTTAATCATATCACATGTAAATGAAATAGGGCAATGTAAATAAGTATTTTGGAGGTTTGAAAAGTAAGTTATCTACTCTTAACTTTTCATGTATTGGGCTTTTTTTTTTTTTTTTAACTTTTCTCATCTGTGAACATCTTTTGTCTGTATCAACAAGTTTAATTTTTAGGTGTACAGTAAGTAAATAACACTTTTGACCTTTTCTGTAAATTAATTTACTTTTGACCCCAGCGTTCCTTCTTGTTAGGAGGAAGATAAAGTCAACACCAGTCATTTGGACACTTGCCCCCACCCCCAAGGTTGTTCTAGAGTTTGGAGTCTGGAGAAATGCCAGACATTGAGGAGAGGGCCCTGAGTGGCCATCCGTCACCTGGCCACACTGGTGGCCTAGGAGAGGCCCTTCTCCAGCCCTCATGTCCCTCCAGACGCAGCAGCCCTGCTCGATGCCTTTGATGCTTGCTCTGCAGGAGCCATTGGTGAGGCCCAAAGCCCTGGGTGTGGGCTTCTGCCTCCCAGGGGCACTCTGAAGCTCTTTCCTCTGAGCCAAGTCTTTGTCTTAACCTGGGCAGTGTGGGAACAGAATGCTGCCAAGTAACTCTCAGACCTCTTTCCTCTCTAGTCTGGGGAGATCTGTTTTATTTATCTATTTAGGCCATGCTGTGCAGCATGCAGGATCTTCCCTTACACAGGGGTTGAACCTGTGTCTCCTGCATTGGGATCATGGAGTCTTAACCATTGGACCCCCAGGGAAGTCCCTACGGAAATCTTTTTTAATCTGCAGGAAATCCGTCTATCCTCAAACTTTGTTCTCAGTAGGTTTAGGGTTGGGGGGAGGTTTGGTTGATGCAGTTTTAGTTGATGCAGTTTTTATAAAAGCTAGGAAGCCCTGATACAGTATAGCCTGTTTATAGGGCAATAACACAAATTTCTTTTTTAAAGTAGTGAGTTGCAGAGGAGTAAAACTCGGCAGGCCACCTCTGTTGTCTTACCACCTCTGAGACTAAACCTACATTGATTGTTCAGTCTTTACTTTTATAATTCAGTGAAGGATATTAATTTTTGTTAAATATGTTTATATTTTATTGATGTGATTTCTGAGTGATTTAAATAGTAAGCAGCATATGACATTTTTTAGTGTGCTGTAAATATTCTAATTTTGTTTTGTCTTATTGTATCTAAGAACACTGGAACTATTTTGGGGCCGATGAGAATCTTGGTCCAGTGGCTGTGAGCATTCGAAGGGAAAAACCAGAAGAAACGAAAGAAAATGGATCTCCTTACAACTATCGAATAATTTTTAGAACTAGTGAGGTAAGTCACACAGAGAAAGACTTGAGGCTTAATTTAAGTGAGAAAAAAATAGAGTCGTAGCAGTAACAAAGCAATTAAATTTAATAGCACATGGTTGCAGATGTCTGTAGAATAAACAAAGACCCCTTTCATTCATTCCGACGGTGACGGGGGTGGACATCATGCTTAGATCTGGACCCTTCCTTCCCATCTAGCTTTGGGTAGATGCAATAAATGAATGGGAATTTTGATTCACAGAAAGATATGTTCATTAAGTGTGACCCAAGGAAATTGGAGTCCTCAGAATCCCAAATTGGATATTACATATCCTGCTTGGGCAGCCGGAAGGCAGCGAGCCAGCTTGAGGAGCCAGAGGGGGTCAACTAAAACTTAACTCATGCTTTCAAACTATTATTGAGGAAGTTTCTTGACCCAGGAAAAAGGAAAGGGACTCCTTGGATTTTTTTTTCTTTGCCATCTTGGACCTATTCTCAGAGGCTTAAAATAAAGACTTTTGAACTAGAGGCTGTCTAATTGTGGGTAAAATGGGTCCTTGGAGTTCTTTACGGAACTAAGTACACATGATATGTGAGTTTCTATTTTAAAGTGAAATTCAGGTAAAGAAGAGACAGTGAAAGAAAGTGAAAGTGAAGTCGCTCAGTTGTGTCTGACTCTTCGACCCCATGGACTGCAGCCTACCAGGCTCCTCCATCAATGGCATTTTCCAGGCAAGAGTACTGGAGTGGGGTGCCATTGCCTTCTCCAGGAGATCTTTCTGACCCAGGGATTGAACCTGGGTCTCCTGCATTGTAGGCAGGTGCTTTACCATCTGAGTTACCAAGGAAGTCTAAAAGGAAACATAAAAGAAAATAGCCAACAAAGCATTAAAAAAAAACTCTGGTGGCAAAGATGGTAAAGAACCTGCCTGCAATGCAGGTTCGATCCCTGGGTCACAAAGATCCCCTGGAAAAGGGAACAGCTACCCACTCCAGTGTTCTTGCCTGAAGAATCTTGTAGACAGAGGAGCCTGGTGGGCTATAGTCCATGGCATCCCAAAGAGTGGGATGTGACTGAGCAACCAAATACATATACATAGTATATGTGGGGAAGGCAGTGGCACCCCACCCCAGTACTTTTGCCTGGAAAATCCCATGGACAGAGGAGCCTGGTAGGCTCCAGTCCATGAGGTCGCTAAGAGTCAGACACGACTGAGCGACTTCACTTTCACTTTTCACTTTGATGCATTGGAGAAGGAAATGGCAACCCACTCCAGTGTTCTTGCCTGAAGAATCCCAGGGACAGAGCCTGCTGGGCTGCCGTATATGGGATCGCACAGAGTCGGACACGACTGAAGCGACTTAGCAGCAGCAGCAGTATTCAAATATCTATATATAATATATATGTATACTTATTTTCAAAAGTAAAATAAACGCAAGCACTAGAGTTTGACTGTTAAAGCTCTGCCTGATTTCCAGATTCAAAAAATGACCTCATGACTATCAGAGACTATGAGGGATTTTTTTTGTTTTCTTTCTAAACATGTATATAGTTATGCCAGCTATCAATTTATTGCCTCTCTGAGCCAAATCACTTTAGGATTGTTGTCATGCATTAATGCCTAATACCCCCTTGAGGTAGGTAGAAAATAATGGTTTTGAAACTAGTTTAAATAGGACATTTGGCTTCATTTCCCCCATTGAATACAAGACAGGTTGTAGGGCTTGGCTTCACTTAGTAATTGCTTCTCAGCTTCAACTCTTGGGAAATTAAAAATAGGATTTTTAAATGCACGGCCTTAATATCTAACGTGTTATGTTGAGTGGCCCAAGAGGAATGAAGAACCCACATACTCTAGGGTCCTTTTTCTCCAAGCCAAAGCTGATCATTAAGCAGGGTCAGGCCTTTCTTTTGTTGAACATGAAAAGCACAGGGAACACACGCTGTTTTTGAAGTTGGTTGGAGGTAGCTGCTCCACGGAGAAGGCAATGGCACCCCACTCCAGTACTCTTGCCTGGAAAATCCCATGGACGGAGTCTGGTAGGCTGCAATCCATGGGGTCGCGAAGAGCTGGACATGACTGAGCGACTTCCCTTTCATTTTCCACTTTCATGCATTGGAGAAGGAAATGGCAACCCACTCCAGTATTCTTGCCTGGAGAATCCCAGGGATGGGGGAGCCTGGTGGGCTGCCATCTATGGGGTCACACAGAGTCGGACACGACTGAAGTGACTTAGCAGCAGCAGCAGCAGCTGCTCCTCAGACCCCACCAGCTTCCTGAGAGCCACTTACCTCCTCCCACCTGTTTCTATCCTTCTGTGCTTAACCTTTTCCCCGCCTCCTAAGGCCGCTCTGATTTAAGTCGTCCTCATCCTTGTGCTTTTCTATATTTTTTGTTTCATTTCAGTTCCTTCTTGCCTCTATCTTCATGCTGGAGGGTGAGGCTTTCCAAGGTTGCCCTTTCTTTCTTTCTCAGCTCCGTCTCTGTGGTCCACGATTGTCCCTTCTAGCTTGCCTTGCCTGCATGCCGTGGCTGGTCGCAGCCTCTCTCTCCAGGTCAGCTGCTGACCCAAGTGAACGTGGTCCCTCTGCTGTGGTTGGGGACCCACGCTCGCCTTCATCTGTTTTCTTGCCTCTCCCTGCCTCAGCCTCAAATGCTCCACCTACACCTCCCTCCTGTAATTACAGTTAAATCACTCTTACGGATTCCCTGGTCCTTTTCCTACCGACCCATTGGATGGGCCCCAGGGGCCACTTCCTTACCCTTTGATCAGATCAGATCAGATCAGTCGCTCAGTCGTGTCCGACTCTTTGCGACCCCATGAATCGCAGCACGCCAGGCCTCCCTGTCCATCACCAGCTCCTGGAGGTCACTCAGACTCGCATCCATCGAGTCAGTGATGCCATCCAGCCATCTCATCCTCTGTCGTCCCCTTCTCCTCCTGCCCCCAATCCCTCCCAGCATCAGAATCTTCTCCAATGAGTCAACTCTTATAGGAATATCCAAGTCAGGTGTTGTTTTTGGTTCATTGCCACCTGCTCTCACGTTCAGATTAATGTTTAACTGATGACAGCCGTTTTGTTAGAGTTGTTCCGGCCAGAGACCTGGGGGTCCTGTTGGACTCCTCTCTCCCAGCCCCAGCCTACCCCCAGAGCTGGTCTCACCACAAAACGGGTTGACTCTGTGTTCAAAGTGTGTCCAGAATTCAACCGCTCCTCCCATCTCACTGCTTCTGCCTGGGCCCAGCCCACCACCATCTTCTCTTTTCTTCCTGCATCTTTCTTTAGGTCTGCATCCTCTCAAGCCCAGCAGGGATCCTTTAGAAATGCAGTACAGATCTGTGATTCCTCAGTTCAGAATCCCTCTAGGGTTTTCCAACTTCCAGGAAGAAGCCTTTCTCCTCCCTAGCCGGGACGTCCAGGCACATCTGTCTCTGACCTTGACCTCGCTTAGTCTTTCCCAGCTGCAATGGCCTCCTTTCTTTGGACGACCTGAGGACGGCCCTGCCTCAGGGCTCCCATGGTTCCTGTTCCTCTGTAATCAGTGTTCGCCCCCAGGTGTCCTTGTGGGCATCGTTCTCTTTTCCTTCTGGCCTTTATTGTGAAGCCACAGGCGCCTTCTCAGCCAGTGGATCTAAAATTTCTATTGTCTCATATCCCACTTCCAGGCTTTATTTATTTATTTATTCCAGGAACACCACTATCTCACACATTGTACTTACTCACTGTATTCATTTGTTCCTTACCCCTACTTGAATATAAGCTCAGGGATGCTGAGGACTCCGAGTTGTTCATGGTGGTAGTGGTTTAGTTGCTAGATCAGATCAGATCAGTCGCTCAGTCGTGTCCGACTGTCATGCCCAACTCTTGTGATCCTATGGTCTGTAGCCTGCCAGGCTCTCTGTCCAGGGGATTTGTGACTACACACCTAACAACTAAAATAGTCCTCCACCACGTTGTTCCTTTCTTCCTCCCTCATGTTTATTTAATTCATTACCACTGTCTTAGTGTCATTTTTTTTTCTTTCCGATAGAAATAATCCTTAAGTGTGGTTTAATTGTAATATCTTTCTGAGACTTTTCAAAGAAATATACTAATGAAAGTCCTTTGATAGAAATATCTCTGGATGTTGGTCCTGATCCAGACAGAGCTCTTGCACCTTGTAGGATGGACAGTTGACTGACTGTTTAATAAAGTAGGACTTAATTCTTAGGCCTTGGTAGGGATTTCTCGTGCTATTAATTTCCCTTTGAGAAAAAAGAAAGCAGTCTCCAAAGTGACATCCCAGTTGCTTTATAAATGGCGTTAAGATAACAGAAATACAAACAGATATTTTTCATTTTAATAGAAACAATCATTGCACAGTATAAAGAAAGCAAAAAAAGGACTTTACACGTATTTGTAAGTGTGGCTGTTTGTTTATGAACAAACTCTCTGGCGTGAGTGCTTTTAAGCACAGGTGCACGGGCATATAGGAGGATTCTCTACTTGTTTCTGGAAGTCATTAGCAAAACATACCAGTAACATAGGTGGTTGAGGTATAAAAATGAGTCATTCTTTTTCTCATCTGCTCAGACTTTTCTGCTATTTTTCTGTGGTCCAGGATTAGCACTGCTTCACTTAGCATTCCTGGTATGGAGCTCTCTAAGTTGGAAATCCGACCAGCCTTTGTAAAACTTCCTGACCCTCAACAGGCATTATCTCATGAAAGTAGGAGCACAGGAGTTGTTCAGCTATTTCTCATGATGTAAGAAATGAAACAAAAATCATTTCTGTCAAATTAGATATTAAGCCACAGAAAAGGATTGTTTTTTTTTTTTTACCCAAGTGTTATTTGAAAACAGACTATAAATGAAAGAAAAGATACTAATCAAATGAATAGACTACAAAAAACCTCAAGCACCTTCTTCTTGTCTTGAGAGTCAGAGGTTGGTGAACTTGGCTTTTCCTACCCTCATCTCTCTTTTCCTTCCCTTGGCACCTGTTACAGGTTTTAATTCCCCGGTGATTCTTCCTTTGGTTTCCATTTTCCCTGGTAATTCTCTGTCACACCATTGCCTGTTACTTGAACAGTACAGCTTCTTTCAAGCTGTATTCTCTGCCTGTAGTTTCTTCCTTGGGCAGTGGCAACTGAATTTTCTTACGTCACCATCCCTATGCAAACAGTTTCTGAGATGGCCTGTTTGGTTCTGGGTGAGATGCTCACCCTTTAAGGTACACTCTGCTGGGGACTCTGGCCCAGCCACAGCCCTCTCTGGCTCACTTAGATCCCGCTTAGCTACACTGGTCTCTCTTTCCTGCTCACACCATGCTGTTTCTCATCCCCACACCTTTGCTCTCTGACACTGTCTTTTTGTACAGTTTTTCCCTGAAGGCCCCTTTTTAGTGCTACACTTTTCCATGGGGGCCTTTCCTTATGCCCTGAGCCACAGCAGTTCTTTTTCTGCTTTTGTTATAGAATCTGACTTTGTTAGGTTTTTATTAGTACGTATATCCTCCTGGATGGATATTTCTTACCTCTCACCCTCTTTTCACACCACACTTGGTCTTCAACATTTGCTCCTTTTGCAGTATAATGCCTTATAACCTACATGCTTAATGAAAATTCATTCAACTTAATGGTTTTGTCTCTAAGTCACCATAGAGTGTTTAAATTGTACTAACAACTTTGTCACATGAAAATTCTTGAATATGAAAGCTACTTTGCTTCAACAGATCATCATTACTTAAGGAAATGTCTTTGCTTATGTTTTTATTTCATAATAATAGCAGAGTTCTTAAGACATAGGGGGAAAGCACAAGTCACTTTAAATGCTGTAGACAGTGGCTGCTGTACCAGCTATAATCATTGTCCTATCATAGCAGCATTTCAGGTTAGGAATAGTTTAAGCTGGTCAACAGTGCATTATGAACTTTAACACTCTTCCCCTGACCTTACCTCTTACAGTTCAAAAAGGTATAACATCCAAATTCTAAGCATTTAGTCTTCAGATAGTCTCTGGGATATCTCCTTAATTTCCTGGTATTTGTGTAAGTCACATTGTATAGCTGCCTGGAGACCTTGGTCTTCCTGAGCGCTTCAAGGAAACATGTGCTCTTTGGTACTTAACGACATGTCCTCAAGAAAACTTGATGATGAGTTCCAGTGGACTTGCCTGGGTCTTGAAAGTACTGGGCTCGTTTTTCATATATAAAGTGTCTTACATCACTCCCCTCATCCTTTTTCCCTCACTGGCTCAGCTGATCAACTGTCACCTCCAGCTCCCTAAGGGGGGCCTCACACTGGTTGTATTTACTCATCTCCCTGGCCATGTGTCTCTTTTTCAGCTCATGACACTGAGAGGGTCAGTGCTGGAGGATGCCATTCCCTCAACGGCAAAGCACTCAACAGCCCGGGGGCTGCCGCTGAAGGAGGTGTTGGAGCACGTGATTCCTGAGCTCAATGTTCAGTGCCTGCGGTTGGCCTTCAACACCCCCAAGGTCACAGAACAACTCATGAAACTGGATGAGCAGGGGGTAAGTGTGGCCTCCAGGGGAGGACATTTCTGTTGCTCAGGCTTCCCACTGAGCTTCCAGAATCAGACCTGAGGAGTTCTTCTTTGACGGGGAAAACTGATACCATTTATTATGAAAGATCTTCTCTTTGCAGTTACTCGTTTTCTTTTTTCTTAACTCATTTCTCATCTGATGAAATTCTCTATGTCAGGATTGACTGATATGGTACTTAAACAATATTCAACTCTTTTGGTAATCTTCCATTAATGCAATGAATTTTTCAGATACTCCAATAAGTAATAGCAGTAACAGTAGCTGATACTAATGAACATATTCACCAGGTTCTGTTTTAAGTACCTTAATATATTATCCGAACTTATGTCCCAGCCCCAGGAGAATGGTACCATTTTTATCCCCACTTTAAAGATGAGGAATCTGAGACACAGAGAGGTTGAGTAATAAGTCCAGGATCACACAGTTAATAAGTTCAAAGCATGTACTGGGAACCACTATACCATACTGTTCTTAAAAGCTTTAATTTTTAGTCTATTAGTACCATCAGAGATGTGTTTTCATCAAGATTTTTAATTACAAAATTCAGAAGTTTTAAAAATCTGGATCCTAATATGTAACAAAATGAAAATACTCAAGATTTTCTCACCTCTGTACTTCCTAAACCTTAATGTGAGGTCATTGATCCAGATACAAATGAGTGATAGGATAATTCATATAGAGGGGACAGCAGAGTAGAGAATGCAAAATTGTAATCTGCTAACTGGAGAATGTATCCACATTCTAGTTGGAATCATTTGGGCTAGTTTTGTTAGACGTCATATTTATATATTCTTATTTTAACTCTTTGGGATTGGAATGAAAACTGACCTTTTCCAGTCCTGTGGCCACTGCTGACTTTTCCAAATTTGCTGGCATATTGACTACAGCACTTTCACAGCATCATCTTTTAAGATTTGGAATAGCTCGACTGGAGTTCCATCACCTCCACTAGCTTTGTTTGTAGTGATGCTTTCTAAGGCCCACTTGACTTCACATTCCAGGATGTCTGGCTCTAGGTCAGTGATCACACCATCGTGATTATCTGGGTCGTGAAGATCTTTTTTGTACAGTTCTTCTGTGTATTCTTGCCTTCTCTTCTTAATATCTTCTGCTTCTGTTAGGTCCATACCATTTCTGTCCTTTCTCGGGCCCATCTTTGCATGAAATGTTCCTTTGGTATCTCTGATTTTCTTGAAGAGATCCCTAGTCTTTCCCATTCTGTTGTTTTCCTCTATTTCTTTGCATTGATCGCTGAACAAGGCTTTCTTATCTCTTTTTGCTATTCTTTGGAACTCTGCATTCAGATGCTTAATATCTTTCCTATTCTCCTTTGCTTTTCATTCCAATTCCAAAGAAAGGCAATGCCAAAGAATGCTCAAACTAGCACACAGTTGCACTCATCTCACACGCTAGTAAAGTCATGCTCAAAATTCTCCAAGCCAGGCTTCAGCAATACATGAACCGTGAACTTCCTGATGTTCAAGCTGGTTTTAGAGAAGGCAGAGGAACCAGAGATCAAATTGCCAACATCTGCTGGATCATGGAAAAAGCAAGAGAGTTCCAGAAAAACATCTCTTTCTGCTTTATTGACTATGCCAAAGCCTTTGACTGTGTGGATCACAATAAGCTGTGGAAAATTCTGAAAGAGATGGGAATACCAGACCACCTGATCTGCCTCTTGAGAAATTTGTATGCAGGTCAGGAAGCAACAGTTAGAACTGGACATGGAACAACAGACTGGTTCCAAATAGGAAAAGGAGTACGTCAAGGCTGTATATTGTCACCCTGTTTATTTAAATTATATGCAGAGTACATCATGAGAAACGCTGGACTGGAAGAAACACAAGTTGGAATCAAGATTGCTGGGAGAAATATCAATAACCTCAGATATGCAGATGACACCACCCTTATGGCAGAAAGTGAAGAGGAACTCAAAAGCCTCGTGATGAAAGTGAAAGTGGAGAGTGAAAAAGTTGGCTTAAAGCTCAACATTCGGAAAACAAAGATCATGGCAGCCGGTCCCATCACTTCATGGGAAGTAGATGGGGAAACAGTGGAAACAGTGTCAGACTTGATTTTTCTGGGCTCCAAAATCACTACAGATGGTGACTGCAGCCGTGAAATTAAAAGACGCTTGCTCCTTGGAAGGAAAGTTATGACCAACCTAGATAGCATATTCAAAAGCAGAGACATTATTTTGCCAACAAAGGTTCGTCTAGTCAAGGCTATGGTTTTTCCTATGGTCATGTATGGATGTGAGAGTTGGACTGTGAAGAAGGTTGAGCGCTGAAGAATTGATGCTTTTGAACTGTGGTGTTGGAGAAGACTCTTGAGAATCCCTTGGACTGCAAGGAGATCCAACCAGTCCATTCTGAAGGAGATCAGCCCTGGGATTTCTTTGGAAGGAATGATGCTAAAGCTGAAACTCCAGTACTTTGGCCACCTCATGCGAAGAGTTGACTCATTGGAGAAGACTCTGATGCTGGGAGGGATTGAGGGCAAGAGGAGAAGGGGACGACAGAGGATGAGGTGGCTGAATGGCATCACTGACTCGATGGACATGAGTCTGGGTGAACTCCGGGAGTTGGTGATGGACAGGGAGGCCTGGCGTGCTGTGTGCGATTCATGGGGTTGCAAAGAGTCAGACATGACTGAGCGACTGATCTGATCTGATTTTAACTCTTTCTTTGAATATTTTAGCCATATTGTGTCTTGACTGAGTGGTAATTCCACTGCATTTTTTAAAAAGAGTCTTCCAAAAGTAAAATTTGTCCAGTTATTGAATTCCATTCTATGAACAAATTTTGATAGAATTTTCTTAATTAGGCAAAAATTTGAATTTTATTAAAATGAATTATAGTGCAAAGTAACAGTTGTAAGGTATGATTCAGTCTTTTAACTCAGCTGATAGGAATATATTATTAGATATTAGATGTAACTTTTCTAATCATTGCTCCTTTTGTCCATTCATCTTAAGCAAAGCTAATGTCTATTCCATATGTATATTTCAAGTAGACTGTGAGTATGCATATTTATTACATGTAAATTTGAGCACTTTGAATGCTTGGGGCTTCCTGGTGGCTCAGATGATAAAGAATCTGCCTGTAACATAGGAGACCCAGGTTCAATCTGTTGGTCACGAAGATCCTCTGGAGAAGGGAATAGCTACCCACTCCAGTACACTTGCCTGGAAAATTCCATGGATAGAGAAGCCTGGCAGGCTATAATCCATGGAGTTGCAAAGAGATGGGCACAACTGATTGACTAACACTTTCAGAAGACTACTGATACATAAATTTAACTATTTTGGGTGCTGTATTCCAATAAATACTGTGAGCATTTATTCTAACAAAGGAAGAGTAGAAAAATGACGATTAGATTCAAGTTTACAGGTTCAAGGGAAACAACATTTAGACATTGGTAATACAAGGGATGAGATTTTGGGGCTTCCCATTGGTGCTAATCGGAGAAGGCAATGGCACCCCACTCCAGTACTCTTGGCTGGAAAATCCCATGGACGGAGGAGCCTGGTGGGCTGCAGTCCATGGGGTCGCTAAGAGTCGGACACAACTGAGTGACTTCACTTTCACTTATCACTTTCCTGCACTGGAGAAGGAAATGGCAACTCACTCCAGTGTTCTTGCCTGGAGAATCCCAGGGACGGGGGAGCCTGGTGGGCTGCCGTCTGTGGGGTCGTACAGAGTCGGACACGACTGAAGAGACTTAGCAGCAGCAGCAGCAGTGGTGCTAATGGTAAAGCACCTGGCTGCAAATGCCTGGGACACAAAAGGCCGAGGTTCAATCCCCTGGGTTGGGAAAATCCCCTGGAAGAGAGCATGGCAACCCACTCCGGTACTCTTGCCTACCTAAAGAATCCCATGAACAGAGGAGCCTAGTGGGCTACAGTCCATGGGGTCACAAAGAGTCACATATGACTAAAGCTACTTAGCATGCACACATACAGTATAATCATATACTGAACGTTCTAATTTCAACAGATTAAACAGATTATTTTGTGTAAAGGACAAATTTTTTTCCTTTTCACCCTAGGTTTTACTTAAAAAATGATTGCCCCAATTATAGATATTTTATGAGATCCCTGCATGTTTCATGCCTCTCTTAGTCTTTACAAAATATTAGACCACAGGTAGTGCTGCTCTGTGATAAATGCTTTATGGTTCCATCCACAGGACTTCCCTGATAGCTCAGTTGGTAAAGAAATTTTCTGTAATGCAGGAGACCCCGGGTTAGAAAGATCCACTGGAGAAGAGATAGGCTACCCACTCCAGTATTCGTGGGCTTCCCTTGTGGCTCAGCTGGTAAGGAACCCATCTGCAGTGTCGGAGACCTGGGTTTGATCCCTGGTTTAGGAAGATCCCCTGAAGAAGGGAAAGGCTACCCACTCGAGTATTCTTGCCTAGAGAATTCCATGAACTGTCTAGGCCGTGGGGTCACAAAGAGTCGGACACAACTGAGCAGCTTTCACTTCCACAAAGAAAGATGAAAGCACTATAATGAATTTAGCTTAAAGATACATTTATTTAATTCACAAAACTGCCCATTATTCTGAAATGATGGGCTTCTTATTTTTGTTTTTGCCAGTCACTAATAAATCATTCTGACTTGTTGCCACCCCATGCACTGCAACATGCCAGGCTTCCCTGTCCTTCACTGTCTCCCAGTTTGCTCAAACTCATGTCCATTAAGTCAGTGATGCCATCCAGCCATCTCATCCTCTGTCAACCCCTTCTCCTCCTGCCCTCATCTTAGAGGATATTAAACTGTTTACCCTTCCTTCATAAATTATTGATGATCATATGTGTTAAATGTTTTCTATAATGCTTTCTCAGTGAAACTACAGTTTGGCAGTCTAGATAAGTCTTCCCAGTTTTATTTTGGAAATTTTACTAGGCAATAGAATCTAGAAGTTTAAAATCTGCTATTCTGTGAGAGCAGCTTTATATCTGAACTAAGCGATACCACTACTTGGCGTCTCTTTCTGTTTATGTATTCATAGCATTTAAAGCCCAGGATTATACTGATAAAAGACAGAGGACACGCATACTTAGGGGCTTAGTCTGGGGAGTCGTATTTTTGGTAAGGAAATTTTATTAATGCCTTGGAATCCTTTTGAGAAATTGATTATTCTAGTGACTTTACAGATAACATATTTTGAAAAAGGAATGCCTCTAGGTGCTTATAATGCATTTGACTCACTGCAAAATTTTGTTAGTTTCCATCTGTCATCATTTCATGCTTTGTACATCCTTATATTTAAAGAGATTCATAGTTTGAATTGTGTGTTAGTTGCTCAGTTGTGTCCAACTCTTTGCGACCCCGTGGACTGTAGCCGATGACTGAAGCAACTTAGTATAAAAAAACTGAACTGACTGAAAGGAGCCTCCACATCTCCCTTTACATTTTATTTAAATAATTCCTTTAAAATCTTTTCTACTTTAACAGTTCACATAATTATTCTCAGATAAAGAAAACACTATTTGCTTGCTATATTGTAGCATTTTGCCTTTCAGATCTTTGGTACTTTTTCATTTACCATTTTTAAAAGTTAAAATGAACAGAAGAACAGATGTAAGTTATATCTATGATAGATAGTATTTCACAAAAATAAGAAAATTTTTGTTTCTCATTCTACTAGACTCTGATATTTATGTGGGAACTGAAGTTGACATTTTAATCCCCTAAGTTTTAGGAAATGATCATGTGCTTTGTGGCTTACCCATGCTTTCACATTCACCTTCCTCACAACTTCCTGGGCCTTTCACTATTGATTGATGTCCATTTCCATTATCATCTAAAGGGCAATCAAAAGATGAAATAACTGGCCAATGATTGCACATTGTCATGAATTTAGAACAGCTTGTGACTTAGCAAATTTGAATTAACTCTGGATTTAGTTTTCCCATCATGGTCCTGGATCTTCACTTATGAGATAATTGAGAGCATCTCTTATGATGAAAACACTTCAGATAAGTATACGTGTTTACTTATTACACTGTTCTAAGCTCTGTACCAGCATCATCTGCTTTAACCCTCACGGCGCCCCTGGATGGTAGGTTCCAGTTATTGGCTTTTACACTTGAGAGGAGTGAGCGTTCAGAAGCAGTAATGTTTTGCCTTAGGAGTCCTCAATGCTAGATATGCATTTGCATGGTACTAACTTTGGCTTTTAAGATTTGTAAGTTTTCACCTCTGGCTCAGATGGTAAAGAATCTTCCTGCAAAGTGGGAGACCTGGGTTCAATCCCTGGGTCAGAAAGATTCCCTGGAGAGGGGAATGGCAATCAACCCCAGTATTCTTGCCTGAAGAATTCCATGAACGAGTAGCCTGGCAAGCTATAGTCCATGGTGTTGCAGAGTCAGACATGACTGAGCTACTAACACTTTCACTTCTACTTTTTGTACATATCAAATTATTTTGATCTTCCAAACTACACTGTGAAGTTTTAGGAATTTCACTATATATTGCCAACTTTTTAATAATATGGGTAATTCAGTTACTTTTAGATTTGCCATATATGCTGTTTTTCTTCATCGGTCATTAAAAAACACCTTTATCTCACCTACTCTGTGCAGTGGAGTGAAAAGATCATTCTGCCAGCAGTGAAAGTGACTTTGAAAGTGACAAAGTGAAAGATCATGATTCCAGGCCCTGTTTCAAGGATCTCACACGTGGAGAGCACTTAATGCAGTGCCAGGCACATGGTGAACGCTGAATGATGAGAAAATAATAACTCATTAGTAGCCTGTTTACATGCATTATCTCATTTCATCTTTATAAGCATCTTGCTGTTATAGATAGTGTAATATATCATGCTTACTTTTATAAGTAAAAAGCATAACTTTTCAAATCCAGTAAATGTTCAGTAACCACTCTTTGCAGAGTTTTATTAATAAATACTGTATGCTAGTAAGACACAGTCTTTACCTATGAAGGAAACAAAGTCATAAATGGCTATAATAAAAGGTGGGTTTAATGTAACAAGTGTAATAACAGAACTACTAACAAACAAGCCAGTGGGGCCTAGTCACGATTAATCAGATGGGTCAGGATGAAACGGAGCTTTCATCAGTCCAGAAAATAAGCAGCGTGGTGGTGGTCTAGACTCAGAGCAATGAGAACAAAGCACAGCAGGCTGGGAGCTTGGGATGTGGGTATGGGACAGCGAGCAATCCCGCTGAGCAGGAGTGTCAGGCAGTTATAAAAATAGATATTTTTTTTTTATTGAGCAGTGACTAAGCCAGGAACTGTGAAGCAATTTACATGAATTATTTTAATTAATCCTTAGAATCCTTTGATGTAGATGCTATTATTCTTGCTTTGCTGACAAGAGTACTGAGGCACAAAGAGGGTGAAGGACCCCCTAGATCGCAGTTAGGATATGCTGGAGGCAGGTCTTAAATCCAGGCATTCAGACTCCAGAGTCTGCTTTCTTACCCAACACACTCTACACCCCATCTTCCCATTCTCTCCCCTTGAGTAGGAGAAGAAACTGGAAATGTGGCTCCAGGTTTTATTGCTGCCGTCTGCAGAGCCTAATATTAAGTATAACATGCAAAACCCAAGATCAGAATAAAACTTAAAAATAAAGTAAAATTGCCAGTCTGCAGCAGAGAAAATTGGAAGACCTGTTTTCATTAGGAAATGTCAAGTTTCATGTACATAGTAGTGATTTTAATCTAAATCAATATCTCCACTGTTTTTCTAGATACTTATTAAAAATAAAAAGAAATGAAAACATTTATTGGATTCTCTGTTCTTTAAAATGTTGCCCTTCAAATTATTGAAGTTAAAGGGGTAAAGTAATCATATCTAATTAGGTCTGCAGTATACATCTCAAGAATAGATATAAGGAAAAAAGCAATCTTTATTTGATAATGAATAGTGCTGTTCTTTTGATTTAGGGAATAAATGAAATTCTTTGCTGACTTAGCCTGTTCATTGCCCTGGTGCATTATTTTATTGATGATAAATGAGTTTGACCAGCCACTTTCCTCTTTGATTCAGGCATCTGGAGTTAAAGAATGAGCCGCAGGGAAAAACATTGTCTATGAATGAAGCTTTGGCAGAACAATTAACACTCCTGACATTTTGATCTTCTTCTAGATTATGATATCAGTTAATGCATGTGTAAAGTTCAGAAGGCCACCAGATTGGTTCCATATGTACATTATCAGGAAGAAATATACGTGACAGTCATCAGATCAGGGAAAGAAGCCCGTGGCATTGGTCTCTTTCTCTTGTCTGCACACAAGTAATGATTACTCTGCATGGGCTATCCATGCTGTTTGCCTGGCTGAGGCTGGGGTGGGTGACTGAATGGAGTCCTTTCCAGAGGGAAGGTTTATGGTTAATATGACTGAAAGCAGTAGTGTTTGGAAGACGTTTGGCTTAGTAGTTTATAGTGAAGGATCTCAGCATGGCTAAGACCTGCAGTAAGGACTCTTTGGTTCACAATCCAGAAAGACCGAGGAACTGATTGTAGATATTTCAGTCTTCTTGATTTTAAACTGAATTGTGCTTTAAATTCAGCTTTAAAATAAAAAGCTAGTTTCACTATTAATAATACCTTCACATGGGCCAAAAGTCAAAGTGTTTACATTGAAGGGTCCCATTTCTACCCTGTTCCTATCTCTCAGCTCTCTTCTCCCCTGTTATTATTTCCACTGTTATTAGTCTCTTATGCATTCTGATGTTTCTTTATACAGATACACCAAAAATGCATATGTAGTCTTATTTCCCTTTTTCTTATACAAAATATAACATGTTATACACATTTCCATTTTCACTTAGTAATATATTTTGAAGCTCTTTCTATGTCAGTACACAGGAAGTTTTCCCATTGTTTTATGGCTGCATAATATTCTGTTTAGTTGCTGTACCAAAGTTTATCTAACCAGTTTCTCTCTAACCAGTTTCTCTATTAATAGACATTGAGATGGATTCCAGTCTTACTGTTACAAACAATGCTGCAATGAAGGGCCTATTCCTGTATAATTGAAATTCATCTTAATATCAAATCAATACAAGTACATAAATCATCAATTTAATAGCAGTATGAAGCTTTCTATTTTTGTGAGAACTTGTACAAAACATATTATAGAATATTTATATAGAATGTATGTATTGAATATTTCCTTCATATGTGTATAGAATACAAAATGTGTGTCTAGAATATTTCCTTTACATTATGCCAAAGATAAAAATAGAATCTGTGCACATGTATATAAATAATTTTGACAGCATTTCAGACAGAATTTTTAAAAAGTGATTTTCCTACCCAGTATCCATATGTCATTTTTTAAAGCAGTTTGATTTTTGTTAGTAAATTCCAATGAGGATAAAGTTTCTAACTAGCATTTTTTTCCACTCTCAACACTGAATTTTTCTAGTCTCTTTGTCATTCTTTTGGAGGACAGTACAGTAATAAATCTTTAGAAAGTAGTTAAAACAGTTATCATGTTTATGAAGAACAAACCAAAGTAAATGCTGTCAATATGAATCGTGGGGATTTGAAAAATGAGCAAGGTCTTCATATCTAATGGCAGAATAACTTGTCTCAGATCAGTCTACCCACTGAGAATAATCAGTGCTTTAAAAAAATAGATTTAGACTTTTGCTTCTAGAAGCATGGAATAGATGCATTTGCTAAGTACAGCCACTGTCTGTAAAGCAAACATGAAAGGTGAAAAGAAGGATGCAGACTGGGGATTTGGGGTGAGAAAAGCCATAATGGCCACAAACAATAAAAACTGAAATAAGAGGAACTTCTTCAACTGGATTAAAAAACAAAATACACCTATAAAACCCCTGCAGCGTACATCATAGTTGATTAAAGACTTAATGGTAAAGACAAAGATGTATACAGCCACCATTGCTATTCAACTTGGTGCTACAAGGTCTAGTTAGTACAATAAGGCGAGAAGAGGAAGGCACGTGGATAAAGGAAAGGAAATTGTGAACGTGTCCCTGTGTCAGATAACGTGATAGTCTGTGTACAAAACCCCAGAAAATCTGCCGAAACTTGTGAGAACTGCAGGCTGTGTCTAGCATGGTTGTATGATTCAGCATCAACTCACAAAAATCAGTTGGATCTCTTTTAATGAACATGGGGAAACAGAAAATAAAATACAGTACCATGTATCGTCTTTCAATAAAAAATGAAATAGAGAAACCGAAAACAGCCCCACACAAATAGATCCAACTGAGTTTTGATAAAGGTACAAAAATATTCAGTGGAGGAAAGGCAGGCTTGTCAAACAAAGGTGCTGAAACAATTACATAGACAAAATAATGAACTTGACCTAAACTTCACACATTATACAGAAATTTATTTAAATGAATCATAGGTTGAAATGTAGAACTTTAAAAATCTGTGACAAAAACAGAAGAAAATCTGTGACCTAAGGGTTAGTGAATAGTTCTTATATGTAATATCAGAATCTAGGTCTAGAAAAGAAATAATTGAGAAATTTGGGTTCATCGAAATTAAAGCATTCTGCAGCGCTTTTTTCCTGGAACATTTGCTGATTTGTAAGAGGCTTGGGGCTAAAGTGTGGCCAAAGTACAGATTAAAAGTTAGGTGGCTACTGTTTAGACTTTTCATTGATTTCATGGGACCTGCAGAAATAAAAAACAGAGGTCAAGGGTCACTGGAGAACTTGGATTTGCTTTTAAAAAAATCAAATTGAAATTCTGTAACTGGAGGGGGAAAAAGAAAACCCCAGAAGTTAAAAATCTCAGCAAATGTGTTACAGAGCACATTAGACACAACAGAAGAAAAAAATGATGAATTGAAGTTACTGGAAAATGTTTAATTGAATAATGTAGACAAGAAAACATGAGAAATACAGAAAAGTGCCTAAAAGACATGTGGGCCATAGTGAATACATATGTGTAATGGAATTCCCAGAAAAGAGGAAGAGAAATTAAAGCAGTATTTCGAGACATAGTCAATGTCTGAAGAAATACCCCTAGAGAAGTTTCCAAAACTGATGAAACACACACAAATTAAGACAGAGTCAAGGAACTCTGCCTATGGTAAGCAGGGTAGATACAAAGAAAGTCAGATATAGGTCCATTGTAGTAAAAATTGCTGAAATTAAAAGAAAAAAACAATCTAAAAATAGAGGGAAAAGTACATTCAAAGAAGAATTAAGACAATTGGATTAAAATTAACCATTTCCTGAGCTGTAAAACATAAAAGGTAGAAGCCATATTTCTAGAATGCTGAAAAAGAAGAATTCTCACTAGGAATTTTATCCTAGCAAAAATACTCATTAAAAATGTAGACGGACAAATTTACAGTGGGAAAAAAATAGAACAGTGATTGTCTGAGGCAGTGATTGTCGGTTGATACAGGCATATAGAGCAAATGGGAACCAGGGGGCTTGGGATGAAAGAAATGTTCTGTATTTTGATTGAGTAGGGGTTTGTTAGAAATCATTAAACTGTATGCCTCAAACAGATGCAGTTTACTGTCCAGAAATTATATGACTTGAAAATGGAGGCAGATTTCTATTTCCAGCCAAGATTAAAAGATAAGAACTAGATTTACTTTCCCATCTGAAACAACTTTTAAAAACTAGGCAAACCAATGAAACAGTGGTTTTTATGATGTTGGAGTCAGGCAACAACAGACAATGGGAACCAAATGAACAGTAAAAATCACACCAGCTTTCAGCCTGAGTTCCCAGGCTGCACAGCCAGGAGGGGCCACCCAGTTGAAGCCCAGAGGTCTCCCTGAGTGAAGACTGAGACGTGAGTCCAGGGAGATAAGGATTTGCTGAGCTGGATACTGGTGCTTTACTCGCCCAGTCATGTCCGACACTTCGTGACCCCATGGACTGTAGCCTGCCAGGCTCCTCTGTCCATGGGGATTCTCCAGGCAAGAATACTGGAGTGGGTTGCCATGCCCTCCTCCAGGGGATCTTCCCGACCGAGGGATCAAACTCAGGTCTTCCACATTGCAGACGGTTTCTTTACCATCTGAGCCACCAGAGTAAATGTGAGTATTTGAGGAAAGTAAGATGATGCTGTGAAAGTGCTGCACTCAATATGCCAGCAAATTTGGAAAACTCAGCAGTGGCCACAAGATTGGAAAAGGTCAGTTTTCACCCCAATCCCAAAGAAAGGAAATGCCAAAGAATGCTCAAACTACCACACAATTGCACTCATCTCACACGCTAGGAAAGTAATGCTCGAAATTCTCCAAGCCAGGCTTCAGCAATATGTGAACTGTGAACTTCCTGATGTTCAAGCTGGTTTTAGAAAAGGCAGAGGAACCAGAGATCAAATTGCCAACATCCGCTGGATCATGGAAAAAGCAAGAGAGTTCCAGAAAAACATCTATTTCTGCTTTATTGACTATGCCAAAGCCTTTGACTGTGTAGATCACAATAAACTATGGAGAATTCTGAAAGAGATGGGAATACCAGACCACCTGATCTGCCTCTTGCGAAATCTGTTTGCAGGTCAGGAAGCAACAGTTAGAACTGGACATGGAACAACAGACTGGTTCCAAATAGGAAAAGGAGTTTGTCAAGGCTGTATATTGTCACTCTGTTTATTTAACTTATATGCAGGGTACATCATGAGAAATGCTGAACTGGAAGAAGCCCAAGCTGGAATCAAGATTGCTGGGAGAAATCTCATTAACCTCAGATATGCAGATGACACCACCCTTATGGCAGAAAGTGAAGAGGAACTAAAAAGCCTCTTGATGAAAGTGAAAGTGGAGCATGAAAAGGTTGGCTTAAAGCTCAACATTCAGAAAATGAAGATCATGGCATCTGGTCCCATCACTTCATGGGAAATAGATGGGGAAACAGTGGAAACAGTGTCAGACTTGATTTTTCTGGGCTCCAAAATCACTGCAGATGGTGACTGCAGCCATGAAATTAAGACACTCCTTGGAAGGAAAGTTATGACCAACCTAGATAGCATATTCAAAAGCAGAGACATCACTTTGCCAACAAAGGTTCGCCTAGTCAAGGCTATGGTCTTTCCTGTGGTCATGTATGGATGTGAGAGCTGGACTGTGAAGAAGGCTGAGCGCCGAAGAATTGATGCTTTTGAACTGTGGTGTTGGAGAAGACTCTTGAGAGTCCCTTGGACTGCAAGGAGATCCAACCAGTCCATTCTGAAGGAGATCAGCCCTGGGATTTCTTTGGAAGGAATGATGCTAAAGCTGAAACTCCAGTATTTTGGCCACCTCATGCGAAGAGTTGACTCATTGGAAAAGACTCTGATGCTGGGAGGGATTGGGGGCAGGAGGAGAAGGGAATGACAGAGGATGAGATGGCTGGATGGCATCACTGACTCGATGGATGTGAGCCTGAGTGACCTCCGGGAGTTGGTGATGGACAGGGAGGCCTGGCGTGCTGCGATTCATGGGGTCGCAAAGATTCGGACACGACTGAGCAACTGATCTGATCTGATCTTATCTGATTTGCAGCCAGGGTGGGAACCACCCTAGGATTGAGCGAGGCAAATTCTCAGACCTCTGCTTAGCTGAGAACAGTGTCTGCTCTCAACAGGCAGCCTGGAAAACCTCATAGTTCCCATGGCATTGGGTAAAGTCTTAGAATGACTTTGCCTCAATAATGGGACAGGATTATCCTCAAATTAAACAGTACTCTGATAAGACCTGTGAGTTTAAAAGGAAAAACTGAAAGGATCAGATTATTTCCAATTAACTGTTCCAAGAGCAAAGCTCAAGCACCCCTCAAGGGTTCATGGCCCACACTTTGAGAACTGCTAGATGATGAGACACCTCATAGTAAAAGTTTTAAATCCCCAGATTAAAGCAGACAATTTTAAAAGGTCTTGTAAGGAAGGAGGAAATGGGAATTTTTCTCACGATCTGTGCCATCCCCAGTGCTGCCTTCCGGTTGTGACATCAGGAAGAAGAGGTGAAAGCACAGAACTTCTTAAGAGATCTCTGAGAGCTTGGTTATTCAAACCTGTTTCTATCGATGGAGGGCCCTGACTATATCACGCATCTTTCCAGGAACTCAGGGCTGTATAAGCCAGATTTTGCTGTACCTGCTTCTATGATTCTGTGTTGAAGTGCCTATTTTATGAGAAGGAGAGCAATCCTGAATACTGTTGCTCCCAGCTGTGGGAGTCCATATCACTTTTGGGGACTGTTGAAAGACACTTTCATCTCAAGCAGAACCTTAGTCCTGTTGGATTGACCATAATCGCTTTTTACAATAGAAATACTTGTTGAGAGTCCAAACACTTCCTTCAGTGCTCCATGTAAACAGTTGATATGGAGTTGATATGCAAGCATGGAACTGTAGAGCATGACTCCGTGAATATCCGAAAGCAAAATCCTAAACAGTTGGATAAACCCAGCCTGTTTCCAAGATGGCTTCTGGCATCATCATAACTATTCTAATTGTTGCGGGAAAGTATTATCTATTCATAGATGTGTTTGTGTCTCAAAAAAAATCCTGTTTTATATAACATCGTAACAATTCAAACCCTTCCCAAACCATAGCTCTGACTCCATTTCCAGTTGCTCTTTCTCTTGAAATGTTCCTTATTATACTTAGGCCCCAAATTAGGATAAAATTTTAACTTCCTATTAAAATTAACTGACATAAAGGTCAGAGTAGGATATACTGTGGAGAAGGCAATGGCACCCCACTCCAGTACTCTTGCCTGGAAAATCCCATGGATGGAGGAGCCTGGTGGGCTGCAATCCATGGGATCGCTAAGAGTCGGACACGACTGAGCAACTTCACTTTCACTTTTCACTTTCATGCATTGGAGAAGGAAATGGCAACCCATTCCAGTGTTCTTGCCTGGAGAATCCCAGGGATGGGGGAGCCTGGTGGGCTGCCATCTCTGGGGTCGCACAGAATCGGACATGACTGAAGAGACTTAGCAGCAGCAGCAGCATACTTCTATAACACCACAACTCCTCATGTTCTGGGCAGGGAACAAGGTTGCTAACTAAGGATTCCCGGAACCTGAGTTCAGAGAATGCCACCTACCTTGATTCCATTGCAGCAGAAACCAAGGATACAGTCATAGTGTCACCTTCAAGGATGGAGCACTGACATTCGGCACCATTTCAAACAGGAGGAAATTTGACATTCTAACAAATTTCCAAATCCTCTCAAAGGAGCTTTCCTTTGACAACAAGCAAATACCAATCTGTTCTGTCTGCGGGTGGAGTTACCGGAATATGAGAAACCCGCCTAAAGAAGACAGCGCACTGTCTCATTGTGCTTGCATTCTGCTCCTGCAGTGGTTTGGGGGAAGTTTCCTTGCTTATCTTCTCTCCAAAGTGAGCTCTTTTGTATATATAAATAAGTGAGTCCCTTTGAATGTTGTGCAGTGAAATCCTAGACCTTTATCTAAAAACTTTAAAAAGCCACCCACAAATCCAGGGTCACTGAGATGCTTTCCACTGAACAAGGTGACTTTTGTTTTCCATTGTTGCCTGAGAAGGCTGATCTGGAAGGCACAGAGCCAAGTAGCAAACAACTCCAAGCTCCTTCCTTTCTCCAGATTGCTTCCTTTCTTTGGTAGCTCTCCCTGCAGGGAGAGAGTAAGGAGCTGGCTGTGTTAAGGACTTCTTTTGTAACAGACATAGAGCCTACCGCTACTTTTTTATTTGTTGAGACTTAATAGGATACTCAGCTTAATTCAAAAGCCAAGATGAAGCTCCACCTGTGGGAGTTCCCCTCTATTAGTCACATTCAGACCTTTGAAGGAGCCCAACTGCCAGTGGCATGTGGCAGGTTTTATTCTTATCATCATCATCTTTTTTTTTTAACTGCATGTGGCATACAAAAAAATGAACTAAATCCTAAAAGTGATTTCTGTTAATAATTAAAATGAAGCAGCGATAATGCAAGGTTGTATGCTATTTTTAAAAAATTCCAAAATCAGTAGACACAGTTACTTGGAAGTTTCAGATCTGGAACTTTGCCATGCACTCACTGGAGTAGGCAGAGGAGAGTCAATTCTGCACAATTACAGAACTCCTAAGCAGCTCTCATGTCCACGGGTTATGTAAAAACTGCCGAACCTTCCTTGTCATCTAGTTAGTGAGGAGGGGCTAAAGCAAGCAGAGTTCCCTGCTAACATTTTCTAGTTAACCACTATTCTGAACCATTTGATTGAGAAAGTTGAAAAGAATTGTTTAGGTTCACAGTCCTTTGTGTAAAACAATAGGAGCAGATACGTTTCAGAATTCAGAAAGGCCCAGATTTAGAATAAAATGCATGCACTTAGAGCAAGTTCCAGTGGAATCTGGGGCAGCACCCCACCATCAAACACAGTAATATTTCCAAAGAGAGGAATATTCACAGAAAGGAATAAATTAAACAGCATTCACTGTCAGCTCATAGGAAGTTTTGCTGCCAAATATGTTTGCTTAAGTTTGGTTTATACCTTTCAACTATGGAGTTGCAAATAAGGAGCTGTGGACATATGTTGGAGTGACAGAAATACAGTGAAACAAACCGGATTGAATCCTGATTATATTGAACAGAGCCAAATCACAGGGTTGACAGTTTATGATCTTGTGTGTCTCTTACTGTTCTCTTTTCTGAACTTCTCTTTGCTTATTGGTCATATGGGATAGTATTTGCAGGCTTTTGTGAGGAAAGCTAATGTAGTTTAATCACTAAACAGTGATTGGCAGATAGTGGCTATTCAGTAAATGTTAGCTTTTAAATTTTGCCTCTCCCCCCTTTCCTTTTATGAGATAAAAATTTATTGATAACAGTTGTTGCAGTGCTAGTCTGTAAATAGGCTTCACGAATATGGATTGCCCTGATTTCACTGGAGAATTAAATGTCTAAATTTTAATATAAAAATTCATTTCTTAAATGACTAATACAACTTTAAAATTTGTTTATAGGATGACTAAACGTTTCAATGATGGATAAATGTTTTGATTAATGTTATATTTAAATTTCTTGAATGCTTTGTTTTAATTGTGATTTGCCATATGAGGCCCCTTTTAAAATTTCTAACTAAAGACTCATCGTTTAGAAAAGTAATTTGAAAAGTACAGTGTTGATGATGCTCATGCCGTCACAAAGATATAACCAAGGTTTATAACTTAGTGTATTGGAAAATGGCCTTGGGAGATAAGTCTTTTCCAATTTTACCTCCCAAAATTTTAAAAGAACTTTAATGGGCTTTTAGTGCAAAACAGTTTAAAGTATATTTTGTAAAAGAAATAAACCCACAGACATAGAAAATAAACTTGGTTTATTTACCAAAGTTTGTTTGGTAAACTTATGGTTCCCAAAGAGGGAAGCAGAGGAAGGATAAATGTAGGAGTTTGGGATTAACATATACACAGTATCATATAAAACAGATAACTAGTGAGGGCCTACTGTATAGCACAGTGAACTCAATGTTTTGTAATAACCTGTAGGGGAAAGGAGCCTGAAAGTATGTGTGTGTATAATTTAATCACTTTGCTATACAGATGAAAGTAACACAGTGTGTAAAACAAGGGTTTTTTTCCAAAGGCATCTTTTGTAAAGTAGACCTTTACTTTTAAATTCATAAGGGCTCCTTTTTTTTAAAAAGGGGAAGAACAAAAGCAGAAGGATTTCAAGAGAAGAAAGAGGTTAGCTACTTGATGGGCATATGCCCAACAGGACTTACTAGCGTTTAAGTGGGCAGAGTGGATCTGCCTATATTTATATGCATTGTATCACCTGCCTTCACAGCTGAACTATCAGCAGAAAGTAGGCATCATGTACTGCAAAGCTGGACAGAGCACGGAAGAAGAGATGTACAACAATGAATCAGCCGGCCCAGCCTTTGAGGAATTCCTCCAGCTGTTGGGAGAACGCGTTCGGCTCAAAGGATTTGAGAAGTATCGTGCGCAGCTTGACACCAAAAGTAAGAAATACTTGTACCCTCCTACCAGGCTTATTGTCCTCCTGCTGTGTTGATGTTCGCCTGCTAAGATACCCGTAAAACAGCACTGCCACTAACTGTAGAATACTGCTGGTGATGGGGGAGAGGAAGCCAGTCTCGGAGGATGTGGCTTTAAGACCATTGAAGACCATAATCAAAGCATTTAGGATTGGAGTGTAAAAAAAGTAGTGTTATCAGAAGTGTGGAAGGTAGGAAGCAATGGATGGAGATCGTGCAGAATTCCTCCTGGATAGTGTTATATAAGCTTCACTGTATTTAGCTGAACGTTAGAGTGACTAAAAACTCCTGCAACTTACCAACCGTCTGATCATAAGCCCCAGAAGTCTTGACTTTCATTAACTCATTTCATAATCCTTGTCCATATCTGTGTAGTCAGCCATTGTAGGGTTTTCTTAATCACTTTCATATTTTACTGTCTTGAGATATTTTTGTTCATTTTCTGTTTTTACTGTTCATGGTCTAACTTAATCTCCAAGCAAACAGGCTTCTTAGCTTTGGTATTACTTTGGTTCATGAAATGTGTTGATTAAAATCACACTAGTACAGCAGTCAGTTTATCTACAGCTCATGAATATAGAGGTTTGTCCATTCCCTTTTCCCAGGTGGTTAATAAAAGAGTTAGGTTCTCAAGTATCTAGAGTATGTTGACTTCTGCTGTGTGTCTGTGTGGAAGCAAATTTTAAATTTTATCTCAATATCCATCCATAGACACCTGTGACCTGTTTTTCTTTGAGAGGGTCTTCAGATTAGCACATCTGTATTGCAGTCTATAGTAATCACTCTGATTTTCTGTACAGGAAATTAAATAAGGAGTCGAGTCATGAAAACAGAAAAGCATTCATAAACTCCACTGCAGGGAAGAATTTCCTGTTGCCATGGTTTTGCTGTTGCCAACTTGGAAACGACATGCAAGAGAGCCTATGAAAAACCATAAATAGCCTAGACTCTTAAATATTATTTTAACGTTCCATACTCTGCTTTCAACTGCAGAAAATATTAAATCTCAGTACACCCTTGTCTGAGGGTGTACTAAATTCTTTTTATCAACGTATTCTGGCATTTACTCTGTAATTCGTTCACATTGTCCCAGTTTGTTGTGTTATGTAAATTATAATTACCACAAAGAGCTATTAAAAGGGTCTGGGAAGAAAATGTAATAAGAGCCTTGATTCTATCAGTGAATGGTCAGAATCGATGTTGGTAAGATTATTTATCATTTCCTGGTCCTTCACTATCTCACTCTGATTTTGCTCAAACTCATGTCCATTGAGTCCATTTATTGTTTGTGTATTTACACGTTCCTAGCCATCTCTTGCAGGGAAGGCAATGGCACCCGACCCCAGTACTCTTGCCTGGAAAATCCCGTGGACGGAGGACCCTGGTGGGCTGCAGTCCATGGGGTTGCTAAGAGTCGGACACAAATGAGCGACTTCACTTTCACTTTTCACTTTTATGCATTGGAGAAGGAAATGGCAGCCCACTCCATTGTTCTTGCCTGGAGAATCCCAGGGATGGGGGAGCCTGGTGGGCTTCCATCTATGGGGTCACGCAGAGTCGGACACTACTGAAGCGACTTAGCAGCAGCAGCAGCAGCAGCCATCTCTTGATGAAAAGACAATATGAGAAATGTAGATAGCAGGGCCATTCCTAAGCAATGTGGCATCATGTAAGGCAGTGGTATAAGCAAAATAAGCACTTTGCACATTTTGCCCCAATATCCCAGTAACTGCAAAGACCTTGATTAGTAAACTGCCTCTGGTGGCACATTTTACAGTTATGCAATACATTAGTCAAGGACAGGTTCCTTTTCACTGAGCTATTCTCCTTTATGGCTCCTTATAATCTGAGGCATAGCTCCTGAAAAGGAGGGTTCACAGGTTCCTTTTTTGTCCTTTCAGAGGGTCATTTCCTAAAGTCATTGAAAAGCAGGAAAGTGTTTCTACTCTAAAGCTTGAAGAAGACAGTATGCATATTTATCTCTCTTACTCCCAGCTGAGAAGGACTATTAGCGTCATCACTTAAAGGGGTATTAAACAATAATAGACCAAAAGACATAGGGATCAACCAGCCCTTGCACAGCCTTCTACAGGCCGTGACACACCCAGAGATGAGACTGTTTGGTGTGCTGTGAGATGATCTCACCACATTTTACCTAATCTTAAATTGTGTTAAACTCTTTCAATATAATACTTAAAATGAGAAAATGCTTTCCAGAACATGTATTCCTAAAGGATCTCTCCCTCTCTCTGTGACAGTATAGTTGTCACTTGGATCTGTGAATTTGTAGTCTTAATCAAATTCAAACATTATTTGCCAAGCTCATTTTATTTTTTTGCACCTCATCTTCTGAATCTCCAATTATACCTATATTAAGTCGCTTGCTGCTGCTGCTGCTAAGTCACTTCAGCCGTGTCCGACTCTGTGTGACCCCATAGACGGCAGCCCACCAGGTTCACCCGTCCCTGGGATTCTCCAGGCAAGAACAATGGAGTGGGTTGCCATTTCCTTCTCCAATGCATGAAAGTGAAAAGTGAAAGTGAAGTCGCTCAGTTGTGTCCGACCCTCAGCGACCCCATGGACTGCAGCCTTCCAGGCTCCTCCACCCATGGGATTTTCCAGGCAGAAGTACTGGAGTGGGGTGCCATTGCCTTCTCCATATTAAGTCACTTACTAGTTGTGATTTAATTTTTAACATTCCCCCCTTCCCTGCCCCCTGTGCTTATATTTGGGGAATTCCTGTTTATGTTTTCAAGTTCACTGTGTTTTCTTTTCTTCCACTGTTTCTTAATCTGCTGTTAGTCAATCTAGTGAAATTTTTATTTCAGATATTGTGATTTTCAAGTCCAGAAGTTGCATTTGGGTTTTCTCTCTTTTTTTTTTTACTCTGGCACCCCCCCCCCCCCCCCCCCCCCCGCTTTTTTTTTTTTTTTTTGAGTAATCGTATATTTTCCATATTCTTCTCATTAGGTTAATGTCCTTTAAAGCCTTGAATGTATGTATAATAGCTGTTTCAAACTATTTGCATGCTAATTCCATTGTCTCTGTCATTTGGGATCTCCTTTTAACAGATTTTCTCATGCTTTTTCGTTACACTTTATGTCTGGTTATTTTTGATTGGATACTAGACATTGTGAATGTTTCATCATTGAGGATCTGGATTTTGTCCTCTTCTTTAAACAGTGTTTTATTTTTGGTAGGCAATTAAGTTAGTTATAGAACAGTTTGATCTTTATGAACTTGTTCTTACACTTTTTTAAAGCATAGTTTAAAAAAAGAAAGTAGTTTTTGTTGTTGCTCAGTCACTAAATTGTGTCTGACTCTTGGCAACACGCCGGGCTTCCTGGTCCTTCACTTTCTCCTGGAGTTTGCTCAAACTCATGTTCATTGGGTAAGATATATCCTCCAACCATCTCATCCTCTACCACCCTCTTCTCCTTTTGTCGTCATCTTTCTCGGCATCAGGGCCTTTTCCAATCAGTCAGCTCTTCACATCAGGTGAGAGGTGTATATTCAGGCTCTTTAGTTCCTCTTCACTTTCTGCCATTAGAGTGGTATCATGTGCATATCTGAGATTGTTGATACTTCTCCCAGCAGTCTTGACTCCAGTTCGTGAGTAGTCTATACTCTATGGCTAATACTGCTCTTACTAAGGCATGACTTTTCGTGCATCTGAATACCAGCATATTCAGCCAAGTATTTCTACTATGGCTATTCAGAACTTCAATGTCTTCCAGCCCTGTGTGAACTGTGAGAATTGTTTGGCTGACAATTCTCTGGTAGTTATTTCCCCAATAGTTTCTCTTTTCTTTCTTTCTTTTTTTTTTTTTGAAATTGAGATGTAATTGACATACATTATATTAGTTTCCAGTGTACAACATAATGACTCAAGTGTTTTTGTATATTCCAAAATGGTCATCATAATAAGTTATGTATCACCATACCTAGTTATTTTTGTGTGTGTGTGATAAAAAGCTATTCTGTGTAGTGTTATTAACTACAGCCAGTGTGGTGTACCATGATGCACCCTGATGTTTTGTCTTTCCCTGGCTTTTGAAACCCCACTCTATGCTTGTGTAGCTTAATATTCAGCCCCAGACTCAAGGGAACCCCTGTGCAGATTTCTGAGCCTCTTTCACGGTGTAGTTCCCTCCTCTTCAGTACTGTGCCCAGCAAATATCAGCCACACCTCAGCCTTCCAGACCTCCAGCGTGTTCTGGCTTCTCTCTTCAAATCCTTACTCTCTATGATTGTTTTGAAAGTACCTTCTGGTAGAAAGCTGGGTAGGATCATAAGACTCATCTCCTTTGATACTTCTTCCTCCAAGATCACTATCCAGTGCTGCCTACTGTAAGATGTCTTGAGGGAAAAAAAGTTGTTTCAGATATTTTGTTTATTTTTCTATTTATTTCCAATAGGAGAGCAGGTCCTATACCAAGTGCTATCGTGGCCAGAAGCAAAAGTCCTAGATACTTTCTATATGTCATCTCATTGAATCTCCACGGACTCTGCTAGATGCCAGTCATCCCCATTTTACAGACTAGGCTTCTTTAGATTAACTAGGGTGCCCGAGGTTAAGTATTAAGGGGGGAGACCATATCCTAGTGTTATGGTTAGTGATGTATTCAGAGAAAGCATAAATGTAGAATTAAGTACAGTGAAGCCCAGAGCTGTGCTTTGCGGCTGTGTCATCCCCTCTCTTGAGCCCTTGGGCTAAAATTACTCAAGCGGTCTAATGAGATAGCTCCACCTGTCACGTATTCAAATTTTAGTGCTTTGGTAAAAGAGAGGCTCAGGAAAGAAAGGTTTGGTGAAACTGTTGAACCATTTCTTCTTCCCAGTTTTCTGTACAAAGCCTCAATTTCCCATTTCATAAATAAGGACTTCCAGCAAATAAGCTACAGTTGTGTCAAGGGTTGAAACAGTTCTGCAGTGAAAAATCTTTCCAGAGTGAATTTTTTTCTCCTTTTTTATTTCCTTATTTGGATGGCATAACCTCTAGATAATTGCCATCCCCTCCCACTACAGTAAGTACAAAAATAAGCTTCCCACCAAGCAGTTTGTTATTTGAAAGCTGGAGACCACCCTCATTTTAAGTTGTGTGTGTGCATTATTATTTGGGAAATTATTTCCTGAATAAGGTGCGTTTGTCAAGTCAGCATGCAGGAGACTTAGAAACTTGAAAAGCATTCCTTCAGAGCTCTGCCTTCATCCATTTGCCACAATTTTAGAGAATGCATGTTGCTTCCCCCATTTTTCAGCAGTGTTATAATGATCACTGAGTTTCAGGGTCTTAGAATAGATGTAAGGCTTTTCATAAAATAAATCCTGTATTTCGGATATTTAACCTTTGATAAATAAAAGAATAAAACTAGCGTTATTTAAATGCTTTGCACATTTAAAGGGCCGTTTGGAGTTGTAGAGACTGATAAATGAAGAAAAGTTGTTTCACCTCCTCAACTTTGAACTGTGATATAGTGTCAGGCTTTTCTCTTGAGTGTTACTGAGATGCAGTTGGCCAAGAAATTGAAATATGTAAAAGGCCTGTTTAAGGCAGCTATACTTTTTATCTCAACAGCACAAAATTCTAAATTCCAATCTGTGTTTCTTAAGCATCTTTTATGGGCTACCTTCATAGACATTGTTTCACTCAATCCTCACAACAGTGAGAATGTTGAGGGGCAGAGAACTAAAGTGACTTGTCTGTGGTTATTTAGCAAATGATGCTGGCTGCTGCTGCTACTGCTAAGTTGCTTCAGTCGTGTCCGACTCTGTGCGGCCCCATAGACGGCAGCCCATCAGACTTCCCCGTCCCTGGGATTCTCCAGGCAAGAACACTGGAGAACTCCAGGCAACAACCTACTGTAGTGGGTTGCCATTTCCTTCTCCAATGCATGAAAGTGAAACGTGAAAGTGAAGTTGCTCAATCGTGCCTGACTCTTAGCGACCCCAGACTGCAGCCTACCAGGCTCCTCTGTCCATGGATTTTCCAGGCAAGAGTACTGGAGTGGGGTGCCATTGCCTCCTCCAATGATGCTGGAGGCATTGGAATTCAGATCGTCTTACTTCCAAGTTGGAATCCAGATAATTGCAGGTATTTTGCAAAGTGCTCTGTGTGTAGAAAACAGACTGATTCCTTAAGTGCACACCCCACATCATTGCTTATCCTTTTCTCACAGGGTGTTAGTGGTTTTAAGAAGCCTTCGGTTCCAGGCATGTACACACGCACTTTCCTTGAACTGACACAGTGTGAATTCTCCTGTCACGGCAAAGGGTGGCATTACAGACTATTCCCATCCTCAGTGACACCACCTCCTGATGATGGTTAAAGGTGCACTGAGGAAAATGCAAGTAAATACGGTAAATGCCAGAGCAGATGGGATTCTTGCTTTTCCAAACACCTCGTTAGTGAGTAGGTGAAACAGTACTGAAGGGCAGATGCGTCTCATCTAAAAGGCATGCCAGTGTTCCACGTGTCAACACTTGCTCCTGACTGTGCTCCTTCCAGGCATTGACCTCTGCATCCCCAAACCCTGAGGCAAGCTTGCATTCTAGGAAGGGCTGGTGTCTTTAAATGGATGGTCCTTAGCAGCCAGCTGATGATTATTCTATTGGTATTTCAAACTATGGATGATAATCAGTCCCACTACCTGTCTGGGATTTCGTCTTGTGCATTTTATGTGTTCTACAGTGGTGAGGACCTTCACAAACTGAACTTAAGCTTTCTTTATTCTGTTGACTTTCTTAGTCTGCCTGCGTTTAGTTCATGAGATTGATTTTCTCCTTGTAGTCATAAATATTTTAAAACTAGGAACTTGCACAAAATCAAATTCCTTAGGCTTGTTTTCCTTTATCTAGCTTTTCTCAACTCAAACAAATCTGTTGGTGACCAGGAAGTGATTATGTAAAAGTCGAATTACTTTTTCCTAATTCAGATTTGTACACATCCGCCTTTATCATCCAAGTTTTATCCCCCTTAAAGCAAAAGACTTTGACCAAGAGAAGTCAAGAATGAATATGACATTAACCATATCTGAAACTGCTTCTACAAACTTATTAACCTATACATACCATCTTTAAATAGAAGTGCCTATTGTAGGATATTCTCACTTATCTACACCTTTTCAAAGCAGCTGAAGGGAATATTCTTATCATTCCTCAATTACTCAGTGCCTTCTTATCATCTAGTTTGAATATTAGAAATTTTACTTTCTATGACTTAGTGTAGAAGGCTGACCTTATTAGTGGATACACACCACTCACTGGTAGTATAATTTGGAGGCAAATCACGTGATTATCAAGATGACCTATAAGATGCCTGAATTTATTTTTTAACTTTTAAAGCTCCATACACATATGAAGGAGCGTTATCTTCTTTTTATCCCTCTTCTATAAGTATATTTTCCCTTTAGAAATTACTCAGTACATATTCTTTTCAACCAGAGGAAAAAAAGATTTTTGTCGCAATGATCATCTTCTGTGATTTTCTTTCCTTTTCATTCTGTTTAATTCCGATGCCTTATTCTTCAGAGAATATAACAAACCTTCATTTTCCATTTTCTCCAGTAAAGTTTAGCAGTGCTGTTGTGTACATAGTAATTTCAGGATTTTGGAATTCCTTTCTTCTCAGAGAAGAAAATTTCATTGTTTTGACCCTAGTTTCATTACTAACAGTTTTGAAACAGCTTCTGAACTGTTTAAAATTATCAGCAAGGCTGGGATTTTCAAAGGTCCCCAGAAGAAGACTGGTCATATAGCATCTGTTGTATAAAATGCAGCAAGTGTAGGAAAGAGAGAAAGGACAATAAATATAAAACAAATTATCTTCAGGGTCATCTTCACTCTTCTTTCATGACAGTAATGCCTTTAGAATTAGAAAGACATATAAAACAAAATGTAATAAAAAATCTTTTTTAGTTCATTAATTTAGCTTAAAATTGACTTGAGACACACATAAGTACTCATCAGGTTGACACATTGACTTGAAAGTTGTAAAATGTGCCTATCAGTTCTGGAGTTATTTATATCAAGAGTCTTTAACAATGGATACCTTCTTCATGGGAGAAGGCGATGGCACCCCACTCCAGTACTCTTGACTGGAAAATCCCATGGACGGAGGACCCTGGTGGGCTGCAGTCCATGGGGTCATGAAGAGTTGGACACGACTGAGCGACTTCCCTTTCACTTTTCACTTTCATGCATTGGAGAAGGAAATAGCAACCCACTCCAGTGTTCTTGCCTGGAGAATCCCAGGGACGGGGGAGCCTGGCGGGCTGCCGTCTATGGGGTCACACACAATCGCACACGACTAAAGTGACTTAGCAACCTTCTTCATACTCAAGACCTGTCTTAAGTTGGTCAGTGATTTATTGTCGTTAATTTGTAGTTTTTTGTGGTCATTAACATTTACAAGATGTATTTCTTGGGGAGTTACGTTTTGATGTGTATTTTTGCAGTTTTTCAAAAGTAGTCCTTGCTTTATTCTACATTTATCTTGATTTTAAAACTGTTGGCATTTTATGCCCTCTTCAAAATTAAGATCCTCTAAGAAGCTCAAGGTTGAAACTCAGGGCTCTAGAATATCTTAGCAAATCTCTGCAAACTGCTGTTATGGTCTATTCTTGGAACAGTGCCTAAGGGCGGTGCAGCTACTGCGTTAAAGTCCCCTAAGGATATTTGTTAAAATAGATCATTCTGCCCAGCCCAACACCTACAGAGCAGTGTTTCTGGGCATGGGGGATGGGAAGCTGCCTTTTAAGCAGCACCCCAGGTGACTCCAGGTACACTCCAGTTTGAGAACTGCTGCTTTATGGTACATGCCAGAGGCTTTGACTTGCTGCATCATTCTCTAAAATGCTCCTCAACAATGTGGTTGATGGAGGATTGAGTTTACCCAGAATGAATGTACTTCTGTTCATTTGCCTATAAGTCCAGGTCCTTTAAGGCTAAAGAGACTTCCCTTCACCTGAACAGTTAATAATTCTCCTTGGTTTCCAAGTGTTTACAGATGCATTGATTTGACAACAGTCAAGGAGGTCAAGGTTTTTGTTTTTTTTTTTTTATAAGGAAAGTGAGCGCAGACACACAAAGTCTTAAACTATTAGACATTATAACACCTTTGTTACTCAGTGTTACAATCTTGTTAAATTTCCATCTATTTATTAAGAGCAAAACAATGGTTCTCCTGCTTGAGTCAAAAGTATTGGAAAAGAGGTCCTGAACTTGAAGTTTGTGGGCAGAATTCAGGGGTCTGTGAACATGGGTGAGAAGTAATTTTACATTTATTTTCACTGATCTCTAGTTGAAATTTAGTATTACCTTCAATTATGAATCTAGGCAACAAATCACAGCAGTATAGGCTCCACCTGTGATTTTACCAATAGGAAGTATAGGTATTTTCATACCATATTGTTGCTGGAGGTATCTCAAGATACTGTTTATGCACTTCACTAGGTCAAAATTATAGTATTTATTAGACTTACTGCTAGAACTTGTTACAGAAATCTTATGCTATTACATCATTTTAAAATTATTTCGATAGCAGTATTTTTTAATCCATTGATTTCTGTTGAAATTTATGTATTTTGTCTTTGTTGTTGTTTAGTTGCTAAGTTGTGTCCAGCTCTTTTGTGACCCTATGGACAGCAGCCCACCAGGCTCCTCTGTCCATGGAATTTTGCAGGCGAGAATATTGGGGTGTGTTGCCATTTCCTTCTCCAGGGAATCTTTCCCACCCAGGCATCAAACTCATGTCTGCTGCATTGGCAGACAGATTCTTTACCACTGAGCCCACCTGGGAAGCCCATATTTTATTATACCTATGCATTTACAAATATTTTTCTAAGAAGGAATCCATAGGCCTCACTAGACTGCCAAAGGGGGATCGGGTATAAAAAATGGGTAAAAACTCCTATACCAGATCTTGTCTAGGATCTTTTCATCCTAAACCATTCTCTGTCCCCACCCCTCTTTTGAGATGTCTCTCTTAAATGAGCTATTTTTCCTATTCTTAAAATTGTCTCTTTTTTTTTTTTTTTTTTAACTGTAGCTGACTCCACTGGAACCCATTCTCTGTACACAACATACAAAGACTATGAGATCATGTTCCATGTTTCTACCATGCTGCCATACACACCCAACAACAAGCAACAGGTAAGAAGTCCTTGTGTTTTCTGTTTTTTTTTCACCCTTGTTTCATTTCCCCCAGAAGCCAAAGTGACAAGTTTGTAAAATCTTAAACCAGAATTTAATGTTGCACCTGTCACAGCAGCAGGAAGCTTTGTACTTTGTGTGGAAGTAATAGCAAATGAGCTGAAAACAAATGAAGAGACACAAATTCTAGGTTAACAGCCAGCTGGATGGCTTTGTGATTTAATCATTTGCTTTTCACCCAGGAGGATTGAGGTTTTCCTGAAATCTGAAAAGAACAAGTTGAAGTCATGGTGATTAGATGACTCTGCAGGGTAACAGAGAACACATATGAGTAGGTGAAGTTTCATCTCAAGAGGCCAGTGTACAAGGCAGGAAAGTACTGATGTTTCACTTCAGATTTCAAAGGAGGTTTCCTCTACTTGTAGAAAAATTCAAAATAAATGTCAATGGGATCTCAGAGGGTTTTTCTTTTTTTAAACATATCCTTCAGGGAACAACATAAGTAACAATTGCATTTCTGTACCTCATATAAAGATTTCTTTTGAAAAGATCTAAAAGCCTATTACTAAAATGTGGTCAGTGAGATGATAAAATGTGAAAACTTAGAAATGGCAGATGCTTACAGAGCAAGATGGAAACTGGCAGTATTGTTTTAAAGAGTATGTGGTGGTAGTTGGTTTTAAAAATGTTTTAAAACAAATGATACCAAATTGAAACTTAAAAAGACCCAGAGAACTAATAGACTCTCCTTTCAATAGCTCTTATAAACACAGCAGTCTTAAATCACTTCTGACCTTCAAACGGACATAGATTTTGTTATTGTCAATTGTTGTACTAACAGAACACAGGCCAGCTGCAGAATGAATCACATCCTCTTTCACAGAATATAACAAAACAGGGATCAAATCTAACACGTCGTCACTTGAATTTGATTACATCACACATGTCAATAACAAAATCTTACCTCTCTTGATTCCCAAAGTAATCAAGAGTAGGAAACAAAGCAGTGAGTCAGCTATAAATCTGAAATAAACCTATTTTAAGATAAATTCCCTGATCTGGAATTTGTTGACTATTTTATGCACATTCCAAATTCTAGATTTCTTAGAGGAAAATACCGTGCTAAGAAAAATATACTAAACTCATTCTGACCAGACGGTAGAGATTTTAAAAACATTAGCAAAAGATCTTCAAAGGGAAGATGAAGCCTTATTCTCCCTGATTACTCAATGGAGAAGGGCTTCCTAAGTGGCTCAGTGGTAAAGAATCCACCTGCCAATGCAGGAGATGCAAGTTCCATCCCTGGGTCGGGAAGATCCCCTGGAAAAGGAACTAGCGCTCCAGTATTCTCGTCTGGAAAATCCCATGGACAGAGGAGCCTGGAGGGCTACAGTCCATGGGGTCGCAGAGTCGGACGTGACTTAGGGACTAACCAACCTTCGGCAGAGAAAAGTAACGTGGGGGAGGAGGGGTAAAACATTCAGTAACAAGATTCAGTTGTTTATATCCAGCTAAGTAAGTTAAAGTGCTGAGCTGAGTTAGTTTAAGGCATTTAAGTGCACAGCTATCTAAATGGGTTAATTTGGGGTCCAATTAAAGCAAAAGTATGATCCTAAATCAGAAGGAAAGAAATAATTGGTATTCTGCATATTAAGAAATTTTAATTCTCTAGTTAAAGAATTTATTGTAATCTGCATAGATTACATTATGGTTAGAAAATCAGAAAGAATGTGTCTTAAAATCTTTTTGCAGGTATTGATTTATAAACACTGTCTTTTTTTTCATTATGTATATTGCAAGATGGATAGATGGATTTATTTCTGTGTGGGTCGTTTAGTAAGATAACATATCAAGCATATTTTGAAGGAAGGATGACAGTGCATCAAAGAGCAGTGACATCCGTGCAGGAACAACATACACATCGTTAGATTGTATTTGAGTTGATGTGTTCAGGATCCTGAATAGATTAATAATCTTTGATAATGGGTATATTTTATTTAGCAGTCAATAGGGAATAGCCTTTATTTAGGTCACGTCTGATAATATAGCATGTTTAGAAATGAAGTAAACAGCCTCATTAAAAGATAATTTGGAATGCTTTAAAATTCCTAAGGTTAAAAGTACATTTCACGAACTTCCTAACTCCCAATTCTCAACCCTAATCTAATGCTGTTGTTTCTCTAGTATTGGCCGACAGCCAATACTTGATCATTGATTTTTACCGGGATGTAATCTGTATAAATTAAAGTCACTGGAGAAATTTTTCTTTAAGATTTATAAATATAAGTTTATCTCTAATTAATAGTTGACGTGAAGGCCGTGTTTAGTTGTTCTTCTCCTGGTAGGCACCTCCATGTAATAAATACGAGTAATACAAATTTTGTTCAGTTTTTCTTCACATGATTGAGCTAACCTGCTTAAGGACCCCCTCCCAGAGAGGCACTCACCTGGGATGATTCATTCAGAGGGTCTGAAATTGAAAGCCACCTTCCCTTAACACCTTTTAATGTGAAACAGAAGGTGGTCTTAAGCAGCATTCACTGTAATTAAAGCAGTTATTTAAACCTGAAATTTAACCTGCTATAAAACTGTTAGAACATTCTGGAATATTATTAATTTCTGCATCCTCAGCTTGTGCCACAAAAAGTATTATCAGAAAACATCTTAGCCCCGTTTCTTTAAATGAAGCTAATTGAATCAGAACATAAATTGTGTTGTAATTACTTCAGCCATTCCCATCTTTAAAAAAAATCTTCCCCGTGGCAAGTTTCTTTCTTATACAAAAATGGAACAGAACTGTTGTTATGGAAACTGAGGATTTGGAGACGCTAGGACTTGGCGTAATATGCTAGAGATTGGTTAGATCTATTTGAATGGACTATGTATTTTATGCAAATTTCTGAATATTCATTTCTATAGTCTTCCTTGGAGGAGATGATAAGACATGCTAAAATATTGACAATAACTGTGTAGATTTCCTCGCCTAATATGCACTAATTAATAATGAATGTTTTAAATACAATTACATAAGGGAATCAAAGAGGAAGAAGCAGAGCATCGTCATTTATGTTGTTTGCTTATGTTTTCTTTTAGCTCCTACGGAAGCGGCACATTGGAAATGATATTGTAACAATTGTTTTCCAAGAGCCAGGAGCACAGCCATTCAGCCCAAAAAATATCCGGTCCCACTTTCAGCATGTTTTCGTCATTGTCAGGGTTCACAACCCCTGCACTGACAGTGTCTGCTACAGGTAATGGCTCCAGAGGTGGCTGGATGGGTGTTGGCGGGTGGTCACATCGAAGGCCCCCTCCAGCACTTCTTTCGGAAGTGGCAATGGGAAGTCTATCGCTATTTATTTCTGCCTTTAAACTGTGCATGCGTGGGGCCAAATTCAGAGGATGACGTAACCTGGTGGCATTGACATTCCCTAGACATGTTGGTTAGACACCTGCTGTCTCCATTCGCACCTCCTCCTCAGGTGGGGTCCTTCATCCACACCATCTGGTCACCAGCTAATTACTCATACTGCTAATTATGTTTTGCTTTTGCCATGGCAGAAGCAGAGAAGAATGATCCTAATAAGTAGGGAATAGTGAAAGTGAAAGTCCCTCAGTCATGTCCAGCTCTTTGCAACCCCATGGACTGTGGACTATACAGTCTATGGAATTCTCCAGGCCAGAATACTGGAGTAGGTAGCCTCTCCCTTCTCCAGGGTGTCTTCCCAACCCAGGGATCGAGCCCAGGTTCTATCTGCCTCCCACTTTGCAGGCAGATTCTTTACCAGCTGAGCCACAAGAGAAACCAAATAAGTACGGAAGAGAACTTTAATTTTTTTTTTAATTATTGCTGTTATTTTAAAAATCCCAAACCTTTGCTTCAGGCCGACTTGATTCACTGTGACATTTCTGACTTCAGTCTTAGAGGCTTTTTTAAATGTTTGGTGGAATTGTTTCCATGTCCCTCATTGATGTAGTCTCATGAGTTACAGAATTCAAGATCCACCTGCAAGTGGCCTCTGCAGGAATCCTGGAGGGGATTAGTGTTGAAGAGAGTAAGAACCTGTGATGCTGGATTGACATGAGTGTCATGCCAAGAAGATGTTTTGAGTATGTTCTAGCATGAGTAAGATGTCCTAAGAGGAATCTGTCCTTTTAGAATATGAAAGTTTATTGTAGTTTTGCATCCCTGAAATTTGGGAGACAAGGCTTTAATTTTGAATAGCTGTTTTTTATTTAATGTAGCCATCTATACAGAAAGTGGCCAACTTAGGCTGGTCATTGGTTTGTTGTGAAATCTACAACTGTCTAATCCTAGGGGTAAGGCAAGTTAATTATAGGAGGACAAGCAAGTTCAGGGAACAGAACAAGTCAAGGTTACTTCTACCGACTGCCATCGTCCTGCCCTATTCCACAGTAACTATATCTGATGAGCCCCCGTTAAAAGCCCAGCTCTAGTTTAGGTATCTTATTTGTATTATTACCTCATTCAATTTTTAAAACCTATGAGGTGGCTTCCCTGATGGCTCAGATTGTAAAGAGTCTACCTGCCGTGTGGCAGACCCAGGTTCAATCCCTGAGTCGAGAAGATACCCTGGAGGAGGAAATAGCAAACCACTCTGGTATTCTTGTCTGGGAAATCACATGGACAGAGGAGCCCAGCAGGCTACAGTCCATGAAATCACACAGAGTTGGACACGACTGAGCGCCTTAACACTTTCATGAAGTGGGTACTGTTTTAATCCCCATTTTCACATGAGAAAACTTGAGCGCATGGGGATAGGTAACTTGCCTGAGGTCAGCTGGTACTGGGCAGACTGTAGGTTTGAATGCACCAAGTCTGATTTTAGAGTCTTGTCTCTTAACCACTCTACCCTGCTGCCTCACTCCATGCCATGTGAAATAGGGTCTTTGCTGCCCCTACTACCAACCTGCAGGCCGTTCCAGAATTTCTCGGATGCCAAGTCTATGTGAAAACCCCAAACCAAGGAGGTCTGTAGTTTCCTAGACTCGGTGGGTAGAAACTCAAGCAAAGGAAGCCTAGATCTAAAGCCTCTTAGCAAGAATATGGTCTCCAAAAGCTGCGTTAGGTGTAGAAGGAAAGAATTAATGGAGAACATTTGACTGTAATTGGGATGGATAACTGAGTTTAGAAACTATACCCAAGCAATGGAAACATGCTGTGCACTGGATTCCTGCTGGATTCCTGCAAGGGATTTCATACAACTTTGTGGACAGAAAGCTAAATCCTGTTTTGAATCATCTCTAGGATGTTTGGGGAATGGAAAACTATGTACTTTCTTTTAAAAAGAGATTCTTCTTTTAAAGGTCTTTGTCTTAGTGAATTGCTGTCCAGTAGAAATATAGTGCAATATATTGGAGAAGGAAATGGCAACCCACTCCAGTATTCTTGCCTGGAGAATCCCAGGGATGGGGGCACCTGGTGGGCTGCCGTCTATGGGGTCTCACAGAGTCGGACACGACTGAAGCGACTTAGCAGTAGCAGCAGCAGAAATATAGTGCAAGTCACATATTCATTTTATATTTTCCAATAGCCATATTTTCAAAGTAACAAGAAATAGGTAAAATTAATTTTAACAGTAGGTTTTTGCCCAATGTAAAGTGAAAGTCCCTCAGTCGTGTCCAACTCTTTGCAACCCCATGGACTATATTTTGACCCAAAAATATTTTAAAAATTATTGAGAAATCTTACGTATTTTTGGATCAAGACAAATCTCGAGTGCATTTTTGATTTACAGCTCACCTCAGTTAGGATGCTCAATTTTTATTGGAAATAATATGTATTTAGATTTCATAAAATTTGCAATTGGAAAAGTACATTCATGATAACTTATTCCAAACATACTTTTAAAAGACTTTTGGAAAACTGAATCAAGTGACAGTTTTTAAAATTTAATATGATTTAATACTCCTTGACCATACCAGCCACATTTTCAGTGCTTAATAGCTACTGAAGTGTGTCCAGTGCAAGTCTAAATACATTGATATAAGGAGGAAAGATGTCTGAGCCTTCTTCAATACTTGAGTGGTGGAGGAAGTGATATCTATTTTATTCTTTTCAAACTCTCCTCCCCAGCCTGAGAATCATGAGTTTTGCTTGCTCTTTTTTCCTCTCTCTCATTTTTAATCTCTTACCTGGAGACCGTATATTCTTAGCCCACCTCGTGATGCTGGATGCCTTTGCAGGAGGACACTGGACACCCCAGCTCACAAGACATGGGCTAGCCCGGAATTCCCTAGTTGCCAAGCTTGCTTGAAGACCCAGTACACTGTGAATTTTGGAACTATAGTAGTGATCTTTTCCTGTTAAAAACTTTGGGTACCTGGGTTTTTCTCAGTCCTTCTCAAATTCAGGTCGACATGTTTCCTGGGGTATGTGGTGATGCCAGATGTTTATAGGCCCAGAATAACTAGGGTACCTCGCTTGTAGTCTTTAATGCTTGGGAAAGGGATGTGAAGGTTTATTTTCTCATGTAAATGTATTAGGAAGTAGAACAGAAAATATGTACCAATTTTAAGATAAAATGTGGGTCTTCAAAAAGTTTTCATACATGTGGGATTTTCTCATACCTCAGTCCCTCCCCCAAACTACTAGGGATATGAATTCATAGACCTCTTTCATTAGGGATACTCTGGTAGGAAAGCTTGGAGATACATTTAATTTATACTAATTTTATTTAAATCTACTTTTAATTGTATCTGTAAGAGATATAGTTAGAATATTCAAATGCTTTTCCTCATTTAAAGTCGCTTGTTCCCAGCTTTCTCCACTGTGAACACTCAACGTTTATTTACTGACATCTACTTGGTGCCCAGAGTGTGGACAGTTAGTTCCTCGAAGGAGTGTCTTGCTGTAATTGTATAGAGAATTGTGGGGTCAATACAGGCTAGAGACACAAAGAACATTTAACCGGGAAAATAGGATTCAGTGTATGTTGTGTAGCACAGATGGTGGAATTCAGTGGCAAATTAGAAATAATTCTATGAGTCGGGGTGGATAGCGGTACAAATGGACACGTAAACACAGAAGGACACTGGCAAGTACAGTGAGAACCTGTGTTGTCGGAGAGATTAGTGGACTGTAGAGGCCCTTAAATCCTAGGCCTTCAGACAACAGTATATAAATAGACTTTTAGGAAAACTTACTCATTGTCAACATGCAAAGTAATTTATATACAAAAACGTAGAATTTAGAGTTTATTGTTACACATTTATTTTTCACTAGTTCTTTGCAGCCCTAATCAAAATATGGTAGACAGTATTCTAGGCTCTAGGATTCAACAGGGGAGCAGAGAGGGGGAAAAAAAGCCCTATAGTGACTATGGAAATGAGACTCTGAAATAATGTGTGCTGTCCCACCCTGGGAACTATAATAGACTGTTTATACAGGAAAAACTGACTAATCCACATTAATTCCAGAGTCTAGTTAACCTTGAATAGTAGACATAGCCAAGAACTCAAATTAATCACAAAGTCTGAGTACTAAAGCTTATCCCCATACCTGATAAGAGAGCCCTCTGGTCTCTATTATTTTACTTGGGTCATTACAAAGCGCTTAATTGTCTGATTTCAGTTGACAGAATAGATTAGAAGCAGCAAATCAAAAAGATGAACCATTTAGTGGCAAGGATGTACTGAAAGCATCAATAAGTGATGACTGATAAGGGAGATGTAGAAAAATGAGTCATGTTTAATGTGAAGATTTAATAAGCATAGCAGTCCAAGGTCATTTGACTTGGGACCAAACAACCAAATGTACGCCATTCACCCCAAGGGCCTCGATTTTTAAAAACACAGTGCAAGATGGCGGACGAGTAAGACGGGGAGAATACTTTCTCCTCCACAAATCCATTAAAAGAACATTTGAATGCTGAATAAACTCGATAAAACAACTTCTGAATGCCGGCAGAGGATATCAGGCACTTAGAAAGACAGCTCATTGTCTTCAAAACGAGAAAACAAGCCCTGCGGTAACTCCTTTTGCGGAGAACTGGCGCGGACACCAGCATTTGCTATTGGCAAGTGGGGGCTGGGCTAGGAGGAGCGGCGAGGCCTGCATTGCTTTGAGAAAGGATTTGGCCTGGCTATCTCGGGCGCTATCTGAGCGAAATAACCAGACTGTCGGTTATCTACTACATCAAAAGCCAGCCCTAACTTAAGACACCACCAGGACTACCTACGGAACAAAGGGCTGCATAGAGTTGGCCGGCTGCAGGCCGTCCCACTCCGGTGACAGGCAGCCAGGGCCAGAGGCGGGCAATTATAGCCCTAGAGAGACACTGTCTAACGGAACTGTGAGTAGGTTTCTGTGCTGACTCACGCTTCTTGGGGCTCTGGATGGTCAACATCTGCCTGAGAAAGTGCGCTGTTTGTATACCCAGAAAACTGAGCGGCGGAGAGGCGATAAGTCGCAGCACCTGCGCTCGCTGAACATTTCATCACCTGCGCTACTCGGATCTGGGAAGGGCATAAAACGCAGACTCAACCAAGTCTGTGCTTCTGAGGATTATCTGAGTGCCTGAACCTGGCCGGTTTAGATTTGGGTGTTCATCTCCGCCCCCTCTGTAACAAGGCAGAGATCAGATATTGAAAAGACCTGTAAACTGCCTCAATAAAGAGAATTCACCAAACTACCAGAATATAGTAAGGACACTCTAAACTTGGCAATTTTAACAAAATGAAGAGACAAAAGAATACGCAGCAGCTAAAGGAACAGGATAGATGCCCACCAAACCAAACCAAACAGGAAGAGATAGGGAATCTACCTGATAAAGAATTCCGAATAATGATAGCGAAATTAATTCAAAATCTCGAAATCAAAATAGAATCACAGTTAAAGAGTCTGGAGACAAGGATTGAGAAGATGCAAGAAAGGTTTAACAAGGACCTAGAAGAAATAAAAAAGACTCAACACATAATGAATAATGCGATAAATGAGATCCAAAACACCCTGGAGGCAACAAATAGTAGAATAACAGAGGCAGAAGATAGGATTAGTGAACTAGAAGATAGAATCCTAGAAATAAATGAATCAGATGAGAAAAAAAGAAAAACGTATCAAAAGAAATGAGGACAATTTCAGAAACCTCCAGGATAACATCAAACGCTACAACATTCGAATCATAGGAGTTCCAGAAGAAGAAGATAAAAAGAAAGATCATGAGGAAATACTTGAGGAGATAATAGTTGAAAACTTCCCTAAAATGGAGAAGAAAATAACCACTCAAGTTCAAGAAATCCAGAGAGTCCCTAACAGGATAAACCCAAGGCGAAACACCCCAAGACACATATTAATCAAATTAACAAAGATTAAATATAAAGAACAAATATTAAAAGCAGCAAGGGAAAAACATCAAATAACTCACAAGGGAATTCCCATAAGGATAACAGCTGATCTTTCAATAGAAACTCTCCAAGCCAGGAGGGAATGGCAAGACGTAATTAAAGTGATGAAGGAAAATAACTTACAGCCTAGATTATTGTATCCAGCAAGGATCTCATTCAAATATGAAGGAGAAATCAAAAGCTTCACAGATAAGCAAAAGTTGAGAGAATTTTGCACCACTAAACCATTTCTCCAACAAAAACTTAAGGACGTTCTCTAGAGCAATACAATATTAGTGGGAGACCTTAATACCCCACTCATATAATCTGGCTGTAATAGACAAAGTAAAGAGGAAAACATATTTACTTATGAGCCTCAAAAAATTCAGTTCACTCAGGAGAGTTTAAAAAAAAAAAAAAAAGACTTATTTGTTCACTCTGTGGAGGTTTATTGACTATTTTGTGGGTTTGGTACCACTTTGGGTAGTAGGGAGGAAGAGGTGACAAATGTGATCCTGTCCTAAATAATATATTGTGGTAAAGATAGACTTACCAATACAAAATACCAAGATGTGCCTAAAGATGAGGACACCCAAACTGGACTTTTTGTTTCCTGAACTTTTCATTTCGAGAACAAACCTCCTAATATAAGATGAATTCACCATGATTTTTTTTTAAGTGTTCTTTGTGATTAAAAACAGAAAGCCATTGGTTAAGAAATTACATATACTCCTCCCCACCATCACTCCCCTTCTTTCTTCCCATTTCCCTCCCACCCTCATTGATCCTTTCCTTTGTCCATTTTCCCCTGCAAAAAAAATTAAAAAGAAAAAAAGAAAAATTAAAAAAAAAAAAAAAAAACACAGTGCAGAAATTTTACGACCATTTCTTTAAACAGCTAATGAATGGATGGATCTAGGCATTGATCATCAAAGACTGCAAATATCATAAAAAGAGACAATGTGTGTCTCATAATGGAAGAACACAACCCCCTCTAGGAATCAGCCTTACCCCTTTTTCCAAAATTGAATGTGAATCTGATCAAACATCTAGAGAAGCCAAGTTGCAAGAAATATAAAAGACCACAGAACATGTTTTTATTCAGGAAAATTCAGGCTCTGGACAACTCTGGAACACATAGCCTAGTTTCTTCAACAAATAAATTACAGGAAATAAAGGGGAGGTGAAGTGAGAAAAGTAGAGGAGTGTTAACAGAATGCAAAATTTTAAGATAAAATTGTAATGTATGAACCTTATTTGGACCCATTTCAGGCAGACTCTTAAAAAATTTTAGAACATCTTTAACAGTTGAAAGTTGCTTTTTGATGAAATTAAAGAATAAAACTAGTGTTATAATAAGTAGTTTTAATAAATACTCATCTTCAAAACAGATGTTAAATTGTGGTCAGGAGCTATGTTTAGGAAGTAGATATATATATATTATTCCTCTTAGGAAGATTTCTATATTCAGTGGTTAAGATGTAGTAAATGTTGAAATGAGTTAGTATGATGTAGTGCAGAAAGCACTTTCAACCAGACCAGACTGTTAAACATCTCAGTTCTTAAATTTCCCTTTCTGTGCAGTAGAAGACTGCTTGACCCCTACCTAAAAATCCCCTAAATATCTGATGTAGGCAGGGAAGTGTGGTATATGTGCATTAAATGACCATGCCTTTCTTCTTTCCTTCTCTTGAATAAAAATAAACAAATATGCAAACTTCAGCTGTGTGTCTCACAATTGAAAAATCAACTGTGTCTCATAGAAGAAAAATCAAAGTGGGTCAAGTGGTGAGATTCTTTCAGAAAGTCTATTCCCGGCCATCATTAATCAGCATCCTTCTTGTCCCATGCGGCTGACCTTTCTATGACAAGATTCTGAAAATATCACTCTTGGTGCTGAAAACCATTTAGGCAGTATTGAGACTCCCTGGCATAGCCTACCGCATGGAGTCCTTAAGGTCTGGCCTCTCTTATCCCTCAGCATCCGCTGGCCCCTCTCCCAGTCCTCCCATCCCCACCCCCACCCCCATCATGGGGCTACTTAACAGCCCTTCCTCTCTGCACATGCCACTCTCTGGGCAAGAGTGCCTCTTCTCACACACACCCTGGCCCACTTTGATCCAGGAATGCCTGCTCTTTTCTCTGGCAGGGCTCCCCTGACATCCCAGGACTGGGTAAAGTATCTTTCCTAAGTGCTCCAGTAGCATGCCGAACTCTCCCCAGCAGAGTGCTCAGCCCAGCAGAGGTAGCCCCACACCAGGCTTTGAGCTTCTGGAAGACTGAGCCTGTGACATCTCACCCTTGGTCCTGGCATATAGTCAGGTGTTGGTGATTGAAGACTGTTAGCAGTAGAGATCCCACAGGGAGGGGACGGTGGGTACCCATTTGTTCTGCCGCTCATCTTTCCTGGCCTTTACCAGGGTCTGCTTTCTTGGAAAGCTCCTCAAGCTGGCGGTCTGATCTGAGCTTCTAAACTTGACAGTTTTGATGCTAAGTCGCCTTCCTTTTAAATGTCATTCTTTATTGCTGTTGCCATGGTGCTTCAGAAGTTCAAGAGTCTTATTCTTCTCACACTTTTTCATTGAGACCTCTGTTTAGATGTCTCTGCAGCATTCCCATGTATCGCTTGTGACTTCATCCAAGGTCTTTGATGCCAGCAAAGGCCCAGACCCACTGGCAGCAGCCTAATGGTGATCTCTTTGGCTGTGTGACTCTTGTAGAGTCACATCTACTCTTGTAGATGGTCCCATTCGCAAGCACCTTAAGAGTGGGAAATTTAAAAACATAGCCCCAGGGAGTAAATGTGGTCTTGTCACACTGCCGGTTATCCAGAAGCTCAGATTCCCATCTGGCTCACTCTAACAAGCTCTGGGCAAATTGTTGTACTTCTCCGAGTCTCTTTCCTGGAGAAGTGAAGAATGTGTACCAGCTGTTCAGACGGAGGTTCAGGGATGTGTCAAACGACAGAGTGAAAGAGAACGCCTTCCTGGTCCCTCAGTGGCTTTAAGATGAGGGGAACAGAACAGATTTTTGTGTTAAAATGAATATAGATACTCTTCAGTGAAATGCAAAATCAAGATCAATGTTAAGATGAAACTCAAGATTCTGTTGACAAGAGTTTGAGGAACCCTGACTTCTCTTAAGTATCTTACCCCCACCCACTGCTAACTTTCCATAACCCTTTCAGCCTTTGATCTTCTGTCTGTCATCCAGATAACCCACTTGAGTAGATAACCCTCCTAGTCCTTGACAGTGCTGAGCATGTAAGGTATGGCTATGATACTAAAGAATGTATTATTTCTCAAGAGATACAGTATTGCATACTAGGCTAAGTATGGCCAAGAAGCTTTTTGGAATGTGCTTTTAAAAATAGCAAAAGCCATTTATAATTAATTCATCTCAAGTATCTATATATAGCACATTGAAATTCTAGAAAGGCTTCTTTTCTTATGAAGGCAAAAAAAAAAAAAATTCTTTCTACTTCGCTTAAAACAGACCTTATTATCAAGAGTTCAGAATTGGTGGCATCTAAATTAATGAGCTTTTAACCTTGTAGAAAACCTTGAAAGTTAGATTTACCCAACATAAAGCCCTTTGTTTGAAAAGAGCATTCTAGGATATCATCTTCCTCATCTTCTTCTGTAAGGATTCTATTTCTAATGATGCAAAGCTGATTTTAGTGTCTGTATCATTTACCTCCCTACCGTGATGAATCACTGATAATTATATGTTAAGGGTTCAGGTTTTTTCCCTCATAGTTCATTCTTGAGTCTTCTAATTATCAGAGGGTTTTCAATATATGTTTGTCTAATGTTCTATTAGCTAATAAATAGATCTATTAGACAACCCATGAATTTAAGGAGCAAGTGGATGGATGGTGCACATATCAACTCCTTCTGCTAAGCATTTTTCTCTCCTTGTTTAAAATAAAATCTCTGCTGTTTCTTGAGAAAAAATAATGATATGAAATTAGCAAGAGAAGAAATTGTCCATTTAAAAAGGAAAGATATTAAATATTTCTGGGTCCTTCTGGGATTCCTATTAGAAAAGCAAGTGAATCTGTATTTTAGCATCATCTGCTTGACTTGGAAAAAAAAAAAAGATCAAATTAAAATTATACAGCTGTCAGCATTCAAGCCAGACAGTTCACATTAGACAGGAAAAACTGCCTTTCTAATACTGATGTAATTAGCTATCATGCAGATGGAGGTTTCTGTGAATTCTCATCGCCAGTTAGAAAATGGGATGTTGCCTGCCACCTTTCTTTGTCATGAAATGAACTAGGTAGCCTTTTTTTTTTTTTTTAAATAAAATTGTAAAAAGCCATTTTCAGAAATAGGCCACCTTGCGGCATATTCTGACAAAATATATAATTTGTCTCCTGAGGATGCTGATTTTTCTTTATTTATCCTACTTTCACAAGCAATAATCATTTTTGGAAAAGTGAAGCCAAGTATCTTCAAGCAAACCCTTGAAATAAAGAAGAAATTGTGCAAGTTTAATTTGAAAGTTGCATGCTCTTTGATTATGTCCTTTCGATTCTGAGAATTCTAGTGAAACAGATTTTGTATTCTTAGTACAATTCCATATTGAGTCACTTTTAAATAATTGGATAATTTGAAAAGAGGATGTTTGATCTGTTAGAATCATCATTTCCAGTCCTCTCAAACTTTGCTCAGGTCCTGGAGGGAGATCTTGAAATATGATATAAAACACACAACCGCCCCACTTTCATTTAATTCCTGTTGTTGTTTTAGAAAAAACTTAAGTCTTTTTCCTTTTGAGATTAAAAATAATAGATTAGTATAGATACTTGTAGATCCTTGTCTTGGACCCAATTTTAGCAATATAGGTGCAAAGGAAGTGACTGGAACAGGCTTTCTTAATTCAATCTTGCTTAAAGGAATGGGGAAAGGAACATATTTTCCTCACCAATTGTCAGAATCAAATACCAAAAGTAGAGAATTTGGACCAAAGAATAGCTTCATTTAAAAATATGATCTTAAAGCACTGTTGGTAGTACCACATAAAAATTATAATCCTTTTCTGTTATCCAGAATTCAAGTTTCATTTTAAAATTATGCTTTTGGGAGAATTCCCTGGTGGTCCAGTAGTTAGGACTTGGCACTTTCACTGCTGAGGCCCAGGTTCAATCCCTGCTTGGGGAACTAAGATCCAGTAAGCTATTTGGTGCAGCCAAAGCAATTTAATAAGAGAGAATTTAAAAAATAAAATAAACTCATGCTTTTTGATCTGGTTGCTCAGGCCTGACACGTAGGAAAAAATAATATGTTTAATTTTCTTTTAACCCATTCCTCTTCTTTGTATACATATCTTTGGATATTGGCATTAGAAGAAGACTTCTTTGGTCATCCTGTCTAAAATGGGGGCTGCATTTGTGTTCTCCAGAATCTATGTTGTTGTTCAGTCACTAAGTCATATCTGACTCTTTTGTGACCCCATGGACTGTAGCCCACCAGGCTTCTATGTCCATGGGTTTTCCCAGGCAACAATATTGGAATGGGTTGCCATTTCCTTCTCCAGATCATCTTCCCAGCCCAGGGATCGAATTCGTATCTCGTGCATTAGCAGGTGGATTCTTTACCACTGAGCCACCTGGGAAGCCCCTATAAAACCTATACTTGTTCTGAAAGGTGTTTATAGTAACCACCCCTCCCCACCTGGGAATAATCACTAAGTATTTTAAATGTTGTCTCTTGTAAAGAATATTACAGTTAAATCTTTTTTTCATGGAGTTATGGTTGATTCCATGAAAAAAAGTAGTTATGGTTGATTCGGAGAAGGCAATGGCACCCCACTCCAGTACTCTTGCCTGGAAAATCCCACAGATGGAGGAGCCTGGTAGGCTGCAGTCCATGGGGTCGCTAAGAGTCAGACATGACTGAGCGACTTCACTTTCTCTTTTCACTTTCATGCATTGGAGAAGGAAATGGCAACCCACTCCAGTGTTCTTGCCTGGAGAATCCTAGGGACGGGGGAACCTGGTGGGCTGCCGTCTATAGGGTCACACAGAGTTGGACACAACTGAAGTGACTTAGCATAGCATAGCATGGTTGATTTACTGTCTGTTAATGAAAGCTTTTACCTTAAGTTTTTGGGTATTATGACCTAGAAAAAATGTTGTTTCATAACTCCTAAATATGATTGAATGGAAAAGTATGCTCATGTTAAGCAGAAGTGTGTGTTGTTCCTTGTGGGAAGATGACAGTTATTTTCCTTTTGAAAGATATCTTTGTCATTGAGAAAGTGTATTTTATTCTCCTGCTGTGAGTTTGAGAAATATTGACCAGCCTCTTTCTCACTGATCTTTGTCTCCTTAGTGTGGCTGTCACCAGGTCCAGAGATGTGCCTTCTTTTGGACCTCCCATCCCGAAAGGGGTCACCTTCCCTAAGTCAAATGTGTTCAGGGACTTCCTTTTGGCCAAAGTGATTAATGCAGAAAATGCTGCTCATAAGTCGGAAAAGTTCCGGGCCATGGCAACGCGGACCCGCCAGGAATACCTGAAGGACCTGGCAGAAAAGAATGTCACCAACACCCCGATTGACCCATCGGGCAAGTTTCCATTCATTTCTCTGGCCTCCAAAAAGAAGGAAAAGTCTAAGCCATACCCAGGAGCTGAGCTCAGTAGCATGGGAGCCATCGTGTGGGCCGTCCGGGCCAAGGACTACAACAAGGCTCTGGAGATAGACTGCCTCCTCGGGGTCTCCAATGAGTTCATCGTCCTCATCGAACAGGAAACAAAGAGTGTGGTTTTCAACTGTTCCTGCAGAGATGTGATAGGGTGGACTTCAACCGACGCCAGCCTCAAAGTCTTCTATGAGCGAGGCGAATGTGTATCCGTGGAGAGTTTTGTTAACAATGATGACATCAAAGAGATTGTCAAAAGGCTTCAGGTCAGTGTTTTTCTTCCAGTTCCCTTTCATCAAGCTCTCCATGCAGGCAAGAGCCAAGTTACAGAAGCCCCGTCCTGTTTTATTAGGTCCTCTGAAAACTCCCTTCATGGTGGGAAGGAACCCAGAGTTTATGTCACGCTCGCTTCCCATCATTTTTTTCAGCAGGACACATAGCAGAACAAGTGGGGGAAGACACACTGACTGTGCATCTTTGTTGGAAACTTATTTGCATGTGACCTGATCCCATTGCCGTGGTGACTGATGATGTAGCCCAGCCAGTCTGCTTCAGCTGGTGAAAACAGTTGTTGGATTGAGTATCTGCTGCTTTGAATGTCTTAAGGGCAAAATGAATAGCAGAACACCCATTTTTCTTCACTGCCAGCTCCCTGTAGGTCTCTGTTAGAGGTTTCCTTGTAACTTCAGAGAAGCCATTGAGTTCTTTGGACACAACAAGTGTGTTCCTTTGGGCCTAATGAATGGAGATTAGTGAAGGCGAAATAAGCAGCCTGCTCTTCAGCTGGCATTAGGGGATTCAGAAATAACCCTGCTGGCCACGCATACCACTTAAGACCTTAGTGGGTTCATCAGACCGTGATGTCTTTTGTGTCTTTGTCTAGTTCGTGTCAAAAGGCTGTGAATCAGTGGAGATGACTCTGCGAAGGAATGGGCTGGGACAGCTCGGCTTCCACGTCAACTACGAGGGCATCGTGGCAGATGTGGAGCCCTACGGCTATGCCTGGCAGGCAGGGCTGAGGCAGGGCAGCCGGCTGGTAGAGATCTGCAAGGTGGCCGTGGCCACTCTGAGCCACGAGCAGATGATCGACCTCCTGAGAACATCGGTCACAGTGAAGGTCGTCATCATCCCCCCACATGACGACTGCACCCCTCGGAGGTAGGTCTGAGAGTCCAGGGCTATTGATGTACCATGGAGTACATTCCCCAACTGGGTGGGAGTGTAGGGGGTGTGTGTGAAGAGTGCTTGGTTACAGGCAGTGCTGAAAGTTCCCTCCACAGAAGGTCTGACTCAGGACACAGCTCCCTTTCAGCATGTGGCAACAGCAGCTGGAAAGAATCACCAGCTTGGACCATTCCCAGGATTTACGTCTCTGGGTATATAAAGTCACCATCATAGACAGAGAAGTCTGGTAAATATCCCCTTTAAACATCTTGCACCAGTAGCTGAGAAACATGGGATATTTGCTGTTAAGAGACACATAGCATGACGAAGTGTCAAACGCTTTTCTTTTGTGTTCCGTGACCCTGTTTCTCCTGCATCTCCCATTTGTAGCCAGTTGCTGTCCAGAACTCTTGAAGTACTGTTTTTGACCCCTGCTGTCTCAGCCTGGAGGGCTGAATGTGACTTCCCAAGCTTTTTGTTAAGTGCATCTGCTGTGTCAGAAATCGACTTCAGACAAGCTAGTCCCGCTCGTAATGCTGGGGCAGTGTAGTTCCCCGACTTTACAGAGGGGAGCCCAGGAGCTCCCCGCCCATCCCAGCTTCTGCCAAACCTGCAGCACTGTTGAAAATTTAATTTCTCTGTCTCTGAGGAGATTTCCTGATGGAACAGATTTAATCAACTGTTTCTTTTCTCCTTTGAGCATGCACATGCTACTTTTGCTAGTGTGTTTTTTTTTTTTTTTAATCCGTTAATTTGGTTTAAACCCATTATTTTCTAAGAGTTTCTTTTAAGCTTTGGCAATTAATGCTTAGGCTTCCTAAGGCCAAGACAATATTCTTATGTTATTTTCCCCCCCAAAACATGACCAGTCCTGCACCTGAGCTTATACAGATTCATGAATGTCAGATGGTAGAATGTGTAAACAGTTAGGATTGGTTATTTGTGCCCTTTAAAAAGTAAGCAGCAATGGCAGTATCGATGAACTTCAGTTCTTCAGACCACGTGTTACAGACCAGACTGTGCTCAGGATAGTGTTTAGTACTGCTTATCGCCTAGGTGGATGTGCCGACGTCAGAATGTGGTAAAAATCCCCTTCTCTCATAGTTTTAAGAACTGCTCCCTTTCTGATGACTGGACTTCCCTGGAAACCAAAATTTTATCCAGAACGTTTTGTTTTAGCTATTTCGAGGGCAGGGAGGGTGTATTCTGAAACTACCTTCGTTTCCTCAAGCACATAGTATTAACGTTCAGTATTTCGCTTAACTGTGATTCAAGAATGACTCTTGAGTGCTATTGGAAAGGCAGCCGGGTCCTTGGAGCTCTCTCCAAGTGCTCTGTGATCCTCTTTCTCTTTACTGTTTTCCATCCCATAGTCTCTCCTGTGAATTGTCTATGTAATAGTCTATATGTCTAAACAGGCACTTATAAACTGGAGAAAATAACCAAGCTATGTAACTTGCCTGAGCTCCCCTGGTAGCTCAGCCGGTAAAGAATCCACCTACAATGCAGGAGACCCCAGTTCGGTTCCTGGGTCGGGAAGATCCGCTGGAGACGTGATAGGCTACCTACTCCAGTATTCTTGGGCTACCCTGGTGGTTCTGTTGGTAGAGAATCCATCTGCAATGCGGGAGACCTGGGTTGGGAAGATCCCCTGGAGAAGGAACAGCTACCCACCCTAGTATTCTGGCCTGGAGAATTCCAAGGACTATATAGTTCATGGGGTCACAAAGAGTCAGACACGACTGAGCGCCTTTCACTTTTCATGTAACGTGACAGCCTTTGGTACACACAGTACGGAGTTACAGAGGCTGGTCTGACTGATCTCAGAAGGAAGCCTGTTGATTGTCAGGCGCCATCTGTCTGCTCGGGGGTCTTTCCCCGTGTTTCTAGGCTCTTCAATTCATGGGGAGGGGAAATAGATGTGTGTGTGAGAGTAAATGGGATGGAATGGGCAACATTACTGACACTGAACTGTGAATAGTAGTTACTAGAAAGATGGATCCATGACAGGAGGTGGTTTGTCTACAGCAAAATACTAGACTAGATATATTTGCTGTGGTGTATTGGTAAAAACAAGTAATATTTGCTGAGTTATTACCTTAATATTGCCAGGCCCTAGAAAAAAGCACTTTTATATGGATTAACAAATTTAATCCATGTAACAACCCTGTCAAGTAATAGTATTAATATTACTCCTAGTTAAAGGAAACTCATAGTCAGAAAGGTTAGTAACCCCCCAGCCTCATCTGGCAAATCCAGGTCTAACTTGAGAATCCAAACTCTTAGCTTTGTATGCTTGGGACAGAAATCCTTTCCCTATGTATCAGTGGAAGCAGGGATATGCTAGTAAACTGGCTTTCTGGGGAAAAGAACCTTAGTTTGTAGTATTTGCTGATTCCCATGGTGCAGATATTCCTACTGGACCAATACGTCACCCCCGAATGTACACCCAGGACAGATGCTCAAGAGTCTGATCCTGCAAACCAAGGCCGACCAGCTCCAGCACAGCCTTTGTGGATGAGCTGTATTTTCCTTCATCTCCCCTTATGGCTTCTGGAGCATCATTGTCATCCTCTAGTAGCCGTGGAGCCGGCAGTGATGGGACAGAAAGGTGTTAGGAACCTGCCTAGGCGTGGGAAGGTGTGGGATCTTGGGCTGGTGAGCGCACTGAACAGCCCCGCGGGCCTCAGAGATGCACTCTGGCCCTTTCACTAGAGTTTCCACCTGAGACGCCACAACTGACCCAGGTGGGTCTGAAATGATGCCCTGCATGCCTCCAGAGGACCAGAAGCCCGCTCTCCCCTTCCCTCCCTTAGAGACAACTTCGAAGGAACAGCTGAAGCATTAACACCTTGCTACAATTTTCAGCAAAATAAGATAATGCTCTTCTATCACTTTTTTTCCCTCTCCTCCGCACTTCACACTCCCACGACTGTTTTGCTTGCAGCTAATTACTTTGCTCTTTGACTAGTCACTCTCCCCTCTGTCAACTTGTGCTGCCGCTCCAGGGCCAGGAAGAGCAGGCCTCCTGGAAACACGCTGCCCTCCCTTCCCAGCTGCATGTTTCTCAGGGTCCCCTGGACCCAAGGGTCACAGGGCCCAGCTCTAGCATGGGGATTGTATGTAATCACCAACATCCATGTATGCTCACATGGAGACATCACTAGTTTTAGAAAGGCAACGTTTTTTGTTTTTTAATGAAAAGGCCAGTTTAACAACAATAAAATGGGGCTTCAGCAACACCTATAAAGTCCAACTCTTCTCCCTATCCTCAGGAAATAAGCAGACTCTCCATGATTTCTCCCATAGGAAAGTATATTAAAGAGAAGATGGGACAGGGGAAGTAAAGCAAAATTCCTAAGGCCCTACTATGTACGGGATTTTTTTTTTTTTTTAAAGTCGTCATGGCAGCCTCATTTCCATCGAAACCGAGAGCAGAATGAGGGTTGCAGAGGTTTAGTAACTGTGCAGAATGAGCGTGGGCAACTAGGGTGATGGCATGATGGAAGCAGTCCTGGCAGAAACAGGTTTGGGATTTAGCTGGGGACTTCACTGGAAGGCTTCTGCCAGGGGTTGGGATGTCGCACTGCTGGAGCGGCCCCCCACCCTGTCCATCACTAGTGGCAGTGTATGACCAGCTGTATGTCTTGGTGTCTGTGACCGCTGACTCGAGCAGTCATTCTTGTGGCAAGATGAGAAATACCTAGATAGGGGATTCAGTTGTGTTGCTCTGAATGGTATTGCATGGGAATAGTGGGCCTTCATTCTGCTGAGGGCCACCTGCCTTTGGGTTTATTTTTTTAATTGAAATATAGTACCCTTGCCTGGAAAATCCCATGGATAGAGGAGCCTGGTAGGCTGCAGTCCATGGGGTCGCTAAGAGTTGGACACAACTGAGTGACTTCCCTTTCACTTTTCACTTTCATGCATTGGAGAAGGAAATGGCAACCCACTCCAGTGTTCTTGCCTGGAGAATCCCAGGGACGGGGGAGCCTGGTGGGCTGCCGTCTGTGGGGTCGTACAGAGTCAGACACGACTGAAACGACTTAGCAACAGCAGCAGCATGGTTGATTTACATTGAGTGTTATTTTCAGATGTACAGCACCATGATTCAGTTAATATATACATATATATACGCATATATATATATATATACACACACACACATATATATATATTCTTTTTCAGATTCTTTTCCCTTATAGGTTACTATAAAATAATTGAGTATATAGTTCCCTGAGGAAAGCAATCAAGGGCCATTCAAGTGGAAAAGCTAAAAACAAGTTACCTAAAGGGACCAAATTATTTTTTAAGAATCGATTGCAAAGGTTTTTTCCTCCTTTTAAAAAACAAGTATTGCAAAGTGCAGCAGCATCCTGCTTTAGAGTGAGAAGGGCTGTTAGAAACCATCTGGTTCAAGTCTCTAATTTTTTTTAGATGAGGAACTTTGGTTCAAAGAAATTGAGTTTTTTTTCCCCAAGCCAAAATCACATGGTTTTTTAGAGACATAGCTGTCCCCAAGCACCAAACTTTTCTGATTCAAGAGTCCAGTATTGTGATGTTCTGTTCAGTACTCAAACCTGAGAGTTGTTATAGCGGAGCCAGATTAGTGCTAGCCAGTCATAAGCTGTAAGCATCAAGAGTTTTTGTTGTTCAATGCCAGATTTTATTTGGAGCAATACAGCACAAATCCCTTTGTGAATTTTCATGCATCTCATGAAAAGCCAGCTTTTTATCTTTGTCCTTCAGTGTACTGCCCACTTTTGGATTCCATATATCATTCTTATATCTTACAGAGATGAGTAGGGGAGCAGAAGCTAGTGGTGGCCTGCCGCCATGGAGCGCAGTCAGAAGTGGCAGGATGGCAAGGGTTTTGCACTGTGTAATCTGTGCTTTTCAGTCTCTGTAAATGCATCTTCTCTCCCTGCTTTGGCCGTATCATACTCGATTCTGTAATTATGGAATATGCAAAAGATTTCTAGTAATATGCTAAGAGCGGTGGGGATGAAATACAGACTATAAAGAAGACAAAATCTCCGGCTTAATGTGATCTTTTGACCAGTTTTAGTTTTAATTTGTGATGCAGCTTAAAGAGTACTTGAACTAGAAGAAAATAGAGTAATTATCAATTGCAAGTCTTTCATTTTACAAAGAAACTACGGCCACAAATCTGATATTGTCTATTTGGTATTATGTTGTTGTTGTTTCTATTTTATTTATTTACTTACTTTTCTATCCTGATGCAGTATGGGCTGCACTCAGCCTATGGAGCTATAGAATTAAAATTCAGTGAGGGGATCTCTGTGTATGTGTGGAAGAGGGGTAGGGAAACGGGAAAGGTAAATTGAAAACATGGTCTAAGAGAAAATTTTTGAAAAGTTAATACCCCAGGATACATGGTAAAGTTCAGTAGATATTCTGTACTTGTGTTGGTTCCTAGCAGCCAACAGAAAGGAGAGTAGATGGTATGGTCCATTGAGTTTATAAGTTAAATAGACCATCGCAGAGGAGAAGCAAAGCTCACCATGATTTTGAGGTGGAGAGAAACTTTTCCATCTGTTAGCATAAATTTGTGTTAATATTTTTTTGGCAAGCTACAACATTTTTGCATTATATTTCCTGATCCAGAACCCTAGATAATGTACGATCAAAAATGAAAGATTCATATATACTACAGTAGCACCTGTGTTAACAGCCAACCACATGGTGATGACATATTTTTGTCAGAAATATTGAATCAAAGCTGGATACTATATCAGAGCCTAAGGTGATAATCCCTCATTTCAGAGAAAAGGGTTCATTATGTAAGAAGTCAGTAACTTCTGAAAGTAATGTCAAGTGGGCCATACAGTGTTCTGCAAACTGCAGGGCGTGACTCTTAAATAGATCATGAAATCCATTTAGGAGGTTATACCCAGTGTATTTCTTTCTTTAATGAAACGGATTAACACGGAATATAGCAGAATGGAAGCTATCAGAGGAGGGTTGTGTGTATTTATGGTTGTGCTGTATCACAGTGTAAAATGTACTTGTCACCCAGATTGTGGTCCAAAAAGTTCAAAAGCCATTGTCATCCAGGCATAAAAGGGGCACAGCAGAGTCTTGGGCATAGGGTTGGTGTAGGGTTGACCTAGGCTTTGGCGGGAGTTGGAGGGAGTGGCAAAGGAGCTCTAAGCAGAGAAGCCTGTTGGAGACTTGGGCTGAGTCTGAGGAGGGCAGAGTGACATCGCTCAGTCATGTCCGACTCTTTGCGACCCCATGAGCTGTAGCCCACCAGGCTTCTCCATCCATGGGATTTTCCAGGCAAGAGTACTGGAGTAGGGTGCCATTTCCTTCTGCAGGGGATCTTCCTGACCCAAGGATCGAACCTGGGTCTCTTGCATTGCAGGCAGACGCTTTACCCTCTTAGCCACCAGGGAAGCTGGTGGACCCAAGAACCCCAGCAAATCCATGTGCTCCAGAAGCAGTGCTTTTCAAAACCTGTGGCTGTCATGGGGATGAGGGAGAGTGCGTTTGTGGTTGTTGGGAGTCTTACCCTGAAATACACAGGCAAGGTCATGAGAAGAGGGGACCGTTCCATCAAGCTCATTTTCCCACCAACAAGAGCCCCTTCCCCAGATCAAAACCAGGCCTCCCGCTGGAGGCTCTGTGGGCACGCATGTCCAGTGCAAGAGCCCCGAGTCAGCTGTGGCTACAGAGCCACTGTAATGTGGCTGGTCCCAAGGGAGCTGTGCTCATAAGTGTAAAATACACTCCAAGTTTACAAGGGTGTAAAATGTCTCCTTAATTTTTTAAATACTGATTTATTGATCACTTGTTGAAATGATAGCATTTTGGATATATTGGCTTAAATAAAATGTATTATTGAATTGACTTCACCTGTTTCATTTTGCTTTTGTAATGTGTCTGCTGGACATTTAAAAATTACATAGATGACTTCTATCGGTGGCTCGTATTATATTTCTGTTGGACAATACTGGTCTGGACTTTGCTTAATGCTGCCTCTAAATTTCCTCTTAAAGGACTGTTTTGCTATTACTCTTAACCTTTCCTTTCGAGATTTTTCCACATGCTTCTCAATCTTCAAAATGTCTTTAAGAAAAAGTCTTTTTTTTTTTTTTCACTTAGTGATGAAATTCAAATGCACAGTTTGAGTTAATGCTTTGGTGAGAATAGATTTTTCCCCCAGTAATTTGCCTATCAGTCAAGTCAGTAATGGATTGAACCTTCCTTGGTTGTTTGGGGAAAAGGACTAGAAAATGAGTTTCTCCTTCCTTAAGGTTTGGGGGTTGGGGTGATGGCACAAAAAGAGGGTAAAATGATGGGAAAAAGTTGTGTGCCTGCCATTCATTTCACTCAGGCTGCTGCCTGGGGATGGCCCTGCCATGAGAGATGTTTGGCTTTCAGAGGGGTGGGAGGGAGGCCTGATTTTAGAGTATGCTTTGTTCCCCGGCAATTTGATAATTTTTGATTTGATAATTGCTAATTTCAATAACTGGCACTTTTTTTTTTCTCCTCCTGAGCTAAATTTGGCTCTCAGTTTGGATTTCAAGATTTCTCCCTACTTATTTTTGACTGTCGGGATCCCAAGAAATTTGAAACCCTTTCAATCCTTAATCATAAAGGAAGGATCTAAAGCTTCCTTGTGATTAAGGAAGTAAAGCTGCCTGTTTGCTCCCATCTTAGAGGTCTGCTCCCCCCAGATGCTGTCCTGGCACCGACTCTCCCCACATCTCAGTGCTGACTCCAGCCCTGCTCCACCTGCACCCTGACCCCCACCAGGGTGACGGTCTCATTGTCTGTCCAAGATTCCATACCTCATGTCCAGTACTTGGAACTGAGCAAAGGAAAATACGGGTATAATGCTTCCGGGGATTCTGGTTTTTGAAAGGAAAATGATTGTAGGGCCTCTTGATTGAAAGATGGTTTGAAACCGGAAATGAAGCATTTGCCGCGTGTTAACTGTTGGTGAGAATCCGTGTGGTTCTGCCAACAAGCAGAGCGATGTTGACGTTTCTCTCTCTGTGCCCTCGCCCTAGGAGTTGCTCTGAGACCTACCGCATGCCCGTGATGGAGTACAAAATGAACGAAGGGGTTTCCTACGAGTTCAAGTTTCCCTTTCGAAATAACAACAAGTGGCAGAGGAATGCCAGCAAGGGGCCTCATTCGCCTCAAGTCCCGTCCCAGGTGCAGAGTCCCATGACCTCGAGGCTGAACGCCGGGAAGGCGGACGGCAAGATGCCTCCTCCGGAAAGAGCCGCCAACATCCCCCGCAGCATCTCTAGCGATGGGCGCCCGCTGGAGAGGCGGTGAGTGTGTTTTCCTAGGTTTGCCCTGAATCTCGGCCCCAGATTTAAATATCTCCAGGCCCAGAAGTACCAGTGTTTGAGCTACCCATATTTTACTAGAAATCAAAAATTAAAACTGATGCACTAGTGGTCTTCAAAGCATGGTAGCGTTCCAAAGACAGCAGGATAAATGAAGATGTGTTCCAGCGACGCATTCGGCCCTGTGTAATGGCATCTGGGCTTTACTCTTTCATTTTGCTGTGGTTCCAACGGAAATCATCATTGCACACTTATGAGCTAGAACTTGGCAGTCTCTTTGAGGTGACATTGACCATATCATCATCTTTGACAGTCTTTAACTTGTAGGGGATTAGTGATATGATTGTAGCAACAGTGAAGGTTTTTGGTTGAGTGTCTGTGTTTGTGTTACTTCGTTATAAAGAATTGTGAGAAGGGAAAGCCTCTAGTGTAGTACAAACATACTTTCCACTGCTCTGAATGCAGAAGAAAATAGTGGATGTTCGACTCAGTCCTAAGTAAAGTAATTAGAAGGGGGCGGGGTGGGGGGGCATTGACGGATCCTAGAAAGTAACAAACCAAGGTTGGTTGTTAAATGGAAAGTCACAGTGGATTCCCTTACAAATCATAACTGGTTAATTCTTTCTTAACCAAGATGCCCTAGCATTTTTGTCTCAAATTCACTATAAAATGCAGCACCGTGAACTAAGAACCTAGGGCAAACATTAAAATAGAGTAGGTACTCTTAAAATGTGAGTACATATGGACTGTATAATTTTAAGTCATTGTACTATGAATTCAGATTCTCCAGATGGCCTCGACTACAGTTTGGCTCAGTGACCCGCTAGTCCTCTGCTAGAAGAAGCTGGCCTCTATCTGTGCATGCACTGCCGTTTCCCATCATTGTGCTTGACTTGATCTCATCTCTGCATGTTTCTGTGGTCCCCACACTACAGAGGGGATCAGGAACCCTCAGAGCTGGCAGGGAGAAGTCTCTGTTCCAGAAGCTACTGTGGGAAGAAGAAAGGTCCCTATAGAGCCAAAATGTGAGCCTGGCTCCAGCCAGAACAGGGCGCCAAGGAAAACATCCCAGAGATGCTTCAGAAGTCATTGGTTCAGACTGAGAGCAGAAAGTTGGAGATTTTCAAAACCACACTATGATGTCTTTTATCTTAAAAGACATAAAACATTGTCACTTAACTATTTCAGAAATACTAGAATACCATGTAGAAATAATCTGATCAAAACAGACAACCAAAAAAACCATAGTTGTCTTTCTAAAATTCCTCATGTAATCCTGGGGATTTATTTACAGAGCCTTGCTATTTATCTCAATAAAAGATTCCTCTCCCAGAGTGGCTACATTCCCATCTGGACTCCTCTTGCTTTCATTATTTTGAGGAAGGAAAAGCATCCAAGCGATCACTGAATAAATTCTTTGTTCTGCACATTCCAAACTTGGCTCCCTCTGAGGTGTGTGTTAGCTGGAACTCATGATTTGGCCCACATTTTGAAAGATGAACCTAGGAACTGTTGTTTAGAGAAGGACCTTTTGTTCCTCTCAATGCTATTTTCTTTCTTTCCAAGACAATCATCAGGATTTTATGAGTGAAATCAGTTTTACATTGTTTTCTATGATATTCCATATAATAAAATAGCAGAATGTATTTTGATTCCATGTTGAATTTAATTTCTGCAACAGAAACTAAAGCTTATGGCTGAATGTTCTGACCTCTGAAAGTGAAAATATTTTTTGTAGCTTATTGTCCTCTTAGGACGCAGGCAAGTGCTATAGAATGCACACTCCATTTATAGAAGTTCTTTCTGTGGGTGTTTGTGTGCACCTTTCCCATAACTCTACCCAAAGGATGCGGAATTCTCATGCTGTCCCTGTAAGACTGTAATAATGGCCCTGTGGCTCTCCAAGGCGTAAGATGAAAGTGGCAGAAGTGAGGCTACCACTGGCTTTTGGAAAGTGCAACCTCTGCTAACTCCTCTTGGTGTCACATATCCTTTAAGACACTGGACTAGGATTTCATATCTAACGATGGAGGGTTTGCAAACGCTAAGCTCTTAAGTTTTCAGATTATTTGTCTCCTCTTCATTTTTAAGGGTGTGGAATTAGATGGCTGTTCTTCTCTTGTAAAAATTTAAGAGTTTACTGTCCTATCCCATCATTCCTAACTTTCAGTAAAGCAGTATTTCTTATTTAAGTTTTAACTTTGGGGCATACATAGAAGGTATTATTTGAGAAACTTTATATTGCTACTGTTTGCCGAATGAGTATTCAGTAGACTCCTGATGTTCACCAGGAATACTTCCCAAGTCCTCCATTAAGACCTAGAGTCATAAAATAGACCTGAGAATATAATTTCCTCCATGAAACATAGTAAAATAAAACTAAAAAAAAGTAAGCATTCCCTTCCTAGTTCTACTGAGAACAAATTACCTTACTGCAACATGGACATGATGCTCCTGGCTGGCCATATCTCCCCATCTGACTCTCCCCCTTCATCCCAGCCCTGCCCCTGGGTACCATTTGCCGTCGTACCTGGCCCATCTGTAGAGTGATACGGACCTTTCAGATGAATCACAAGTGGTCAAAACTGATGCCACGGTCTGCCATTCCTTGACTCTTACCTTACGAATAGTGGCATAACCCTGATACTGAGACTAAAGGATGGTCCCTTGGTATGAGTATAGGATTGGTTCCAGAACCTCCCTGGATACCAAAACCTGCAGCTACTCAAGTCCTGTAATTAACCCTCACATCCTCGGCAGGTCCGCAGGTCATGAACATAGTAGTATATGTATTGAAAAAAATTTCCTATAGAAGTGAGCCTATGCAGTTCAATTTAAGTCTGAATTTGGTGATAAGGAGTTCATGGTCTGATGTTCAAGCTGGTTTTAGAGAAGGCAGAGGAACCAGAGATCAAATTGCAACATCCGCTGGATCATGGAAAAAGCAAGAGAGTTCCAGAAAAACATCTATTTCTGCCTTATTGACTATGCCAAAGCCTTTGACTGTGTGGATCACAATACACTGTGGAAAATCCTGAAAGAGATGGGAATACCAGACCACCTGATCTGCCTCTTGAGAAATCTGTACGCAGGTCAGGAAGCAACAGTTAGAACTGGACATGGAACAACACACTGGTTCCAGATAGAAAAAGGAGTTCGTCAAGGCTGTATATTGTCACCCTGTTTATTTAACTTATATGCAGAGTACATCATGAGAAACGCTGGACTAGAAGAAGCAGAAGCTGGAATCAAGATTGCCGGGAGAAATAGCAATAACCTCAGATATGCAGATGACACCACCCTTATGGCAGAAAGTGAAGAGGAACTAAAAAGCCTCTTGATGAAACTGAAAGTGGAGAGTGAAAAAGTTAGCTTAAAGCTCAACATTCGGAAAACAAAGATCTTGGCATCCAGTCCCATCACTTAATGGAAAATAGATTGGGAAACAGTGGAAACAGTGTCAGACTTTATTTTGAGGGGCTCCAAAATCACTGCAGATGGTGACTGCAGCCATGAAATTAAAAGACACTTACTCCTTGGAAGGAAAGTTATGACCAACCTAGATAGCATATTCAAAAGCAGAGACATTTGCCAACAAAGATCCGTCTAATCAAGGCTATGGTTTTTCCTGTGGTCATGTATGGATGTGGGAGTTGGACTGTGAAGAAAGCTGAGTGCCGAAGAATTGATGCTTTTGAACTGTGGTGTTGGAGAAGACTCTTGAGAGTCCCTTGGACTGCAAGGAGATCCAGCCAGTCCATTCTGAAGGAGATCAGCCCTGGGATTTCTTTGGAAGCAATGATGCTAAAGCTGAAACTCCAGTACTTTGGCCACCTCATGCAGAGTTGACTCACTGGAAAAGACTCTGATGCTGGGAGGGATTGAGGGCAGGAGGAGAAGGGGACGACAGAGGATGAGATGGCTGGATGGCATCACTGACTCAATGGATGTGACTCTGAGTGAACTCCGGGGTTGGTGATGGACAGGGAGGCCTGGCGTGCTGTGATTCATGGGGTCGCAAAGAGTCGGACACGACTGAGCGACTGAACTGAACTGAACTGAACTGATGAAGTTCAAACCCATATTGTTCAAGGGTCAGCTGTATTGCCTTTACATGGTTGATTTGTTTCATTTTTTTTGTCTCCCCCAGGTCAGGCAAGTTGTATTAAACTGTAGAGAACCAGCTTATTTAGGATGAAGTGTGCAGCCACCTCAAGCCTACTCTGCACATGCTCCACGCATCTGCCTACTTCATTCACCATGACTGAACACAGCACAATTCATTTTAAATGAAAATTGAATACACTGCTTGTAGAAACTTAATTTACTGCTTGTAGAAGCATAGTTTTCTTGAATTGTATGCAAGTTCCCAGACTTAAAGGTCATTAGAAACAATTTAAAAAATAATACTTGTGGAACAGATTATCCTTTTTCACAATTTTTATGACAAATTTAAAGGTGTTGTTATTTGGAGTTTCTAACAAGAATTATTTAACTGAATTTTGCTCTCTATACATTGATTAGAGAAACTGATATAATAGGAGTAGATGACCCATTTGCCATCTAAGTAGAATAAAGTCTGATTAGATTTGGTTTAAATATAGGAGCTTTATGTTATCTAGGTGGCCTTTCAAGTATAGAATTTTATGGTATTTGTGGGAGAAGTTCTTATTGACAGAATTATTATTTTTGTTCAGTAGCTAAATTGTGTCCGGTTCTTTTTGACCCCATGGACTGTGGCATGCCAGGCTTCACTGTCCAACTCCCAGTTTGCTCAGACTTATGTCCATTGAGTTAATGATGACATCCAACTATCTCCTCCTCTGCTGCCCCCTTCTCTTGCCCTCAATCTTTGCCAGCATCAGGGTCTTTTCCACTGAGTTGGCCCCTTGCATCAGGTGGCCAAAGTATTGGAGCCTCAGCATCAGTCCTTCCAATGCATATTCATGTTTGATCTCCTTTAGAATTGGCTGTTTTGATTTCCTTGCTGTCCAAGGGACTTTCAAGAGGCTTCTCCAGCACCACAATTCAAAAGCATCAAGAATTGATACAATTAACAAAAACAGGTGATATGGTGCAATCTCTAGTTTGGCCTCAAATTCATCTTGAGTATAAGGATAATACTGAAATTAAGTTAGCTGGCTATGGCACACTGAACTTAACACATTACTGTGTTTAAACATAATATGGGATTAGTAATAAAACCCTGATCTGTGTTAATGTGCTCAGAAAAGCTTAAGTATTTCAGGGGCTTTGCATAAACAACAGGCATGTTGGCATATAAAAGAATTTTCCTTTCTCCTTTTTGTAGATGAAGTATTGCCAAGCTTTCTATAAATATTTAATGTCAGATCATACTCCCAATGCTCCTTTTGCATTTTACTTGGATGCCATCCTCTCCCCCTTTTTCCACTGCATTTAGCTTTCAGCAGCTGGATGGAGTGTTGCTTCGTAAACATAGTTACAGCTTGCTATACTTGCAGCCTCCCTAATACCCTCCTCTGCAGCAGTCTGCACCATGCAGGGCATGAAGATCCTGCCTAGAGGATATTGTTGAAACAAACGCAAATAGTTCTATTTCTGTTTCAGTATCCATTAAACAAAAACTCCCCTTCCCCCACCCCTAGGCCCTTACCATTCTGCTTTCTGGTGAATTTGACTATCTTGGTACATCACATAAATAGAAAATTTACGTTAGTAGAATCATCCACTGTTTGTCCTTTTGGGACAGGTTTATTTCTCTTTAGCATAATGTATTCAGGCTTCATTCATGTTGTAGCATATGTTGAGTTTTCCTTCTTACTTATTAGCTCAGGCTACTGTAACAAAATACCATAGATTCTGTGGCTTATACAACTGACATGTACTTGTGGAATCTGGAAATTCCAAAATCAAGTTTCCAAAAGGTATGGTTCTTGGTGAGGACCCTCTTCTTGGCTTATAAAAAGCACCTTCTTGCTGTGTCCTCACATGACAGAGAGAGGAAGCTCTGGTTTCTTGCTCCTCTTATAAGGGCACTAATTGCATCATGGGGGCTCCACCCTTATGACCTCATCTTAACCTAATTACCTCCCAAAGGCCCCACCTCCTAATGTCATTACACTGGGGTTAGGATTTCAACACATGAATTCAGTGAGGAGTGAGGGTGGGAGGATCCCCAGGCGGCACAGTGGTAAAGAATCCACCTGCCAGTGCAGAAGCCACAGGAGACAGAGGTTTGATTCCTGGGTCAAGAAGCTTCCCTGGAGGAGGGCATGGCAGCCCACTCCAGTGTTCTTGCCTGGAGAATCCCATGGACAGAGGAGCCTGGTGGGCAAAGAGTCAGACATGACTGAGCACGCGTGCACTCGAGTGGGGGGAGGGCCATGTTAAGTCCATAACCTTTCCCCTTTTCAAGACCGAGTAATATTCCATTGTGTGTATGTACCATAGTGTTTATCCATTCCTCCACTAATGCACACTTGGATGAATCGGTTTATTTTTGTAAAATTAAAAAGCAGGTAAAAGTGAAACACTACAACCTGATAAAGCCATAGAACTGAAGCTTAGATTTAAGTAAAATTTTTGCTTTTTATTGACTAAGTTTAGAATACTGGTATAAAAGTTATATTGTGAGTAAAGCTGTCTACTGTTAACTCAAAGTGAAATGCGAATTGTTCTTGATGGAATTTCCTATCATTGGTTTCAATTAGGTTGGAGCTGAATTACGGCCATTTTATTTGTCAGCCAAGATAAGGGAGAAAGCAGAGAGCTAGCTATACTCAACCTAAACTCACCAGGCTCTTAACCCTCTTTTGCCCCAGCTCTTCAAAGGAGTGAGTGCACTCTGGCATCCACACTGGCGTCACTTTAGATGATTTGAAAGTTCACACTTTTAGAGAGGGCTTTCCAGGCGGCGCTAGTGGTAAAGAACTGCCAACGCTGGAGACCCAAGAGATGCAGATTCGATTTCTGGGTCAGAAAGATCCCTTGGAGGTAGGCATGGCAACCTACTCCAGTATTCTTGCCTGGAGAATCCCATCAACAGAGGAGCCTGGCAGGCTCCAGCACATGGAGTCCCAAAGAGTCAGACACGACTGAAGCAACTTAGCACGCACTCACGCACTTTTAGATTAGAGTATGAAGGTGTTTTCTATTCAAGTATTCAAGAAAGGGATGCAACCTGGGCCTGGCACACCTCCCAGCTCCCTTTCTTTTACAAACCGTTGAGTGACCCAGGGAACAGACCCAGGGTACTATAAAGCCGAGGTACTATAGTTACTGTTCAATCTGAGCTCTTCGGACAGGCCCGGCACATAGTGTGTCTTAGAAAGTGGTAGTTGCTGTCTTCCTTGGTGTCGTTTTGTGGGTGCTCTTCTAAACACAGCTGCTTGGGAGCGAAAGGGGGCTCTAGTTCCAGTTGGGGACTTACGGGTGAGGGTAGAGCTGGCCAGACCAGGCTCCTGCGTCATTCTGCAGATTGGCCTCCATCCACGCCATGCATGTGGTGAGTCGGTGTGTTTCCAAGGAACGGGTTTGCCATCTTCAGCACAGGTTAAGCTCCGTGAGACAGAGGATGAGTTCAGGAGGCCTGCTGTGCTGGGAACAGTCGTGGCAAACTGTGCATTTGTGGAAGGAAATGCTGCAAAAACCGTCTGGTGAGTTGGAATAGCCTGAGAGACGAGCTTGAAAAAAGTGGTTGTGCTCTGTGAAGAGCAGCAAGGTGAGCTGTGGGCGTATTGTTCTGTGTCCGAGAGTTTTTCTTCTGAATGTGTCCAGTAGGGGGGTCTTGCCCTCTTATCTCTTTTAAGGGAGTTCTGCCTTAGGAACCACCCGGGGAGGCCTGGCCTGCTCACACCTTATGGGAAGGGCTTTGAAGGGCCCATGGTGGCCCTGAGGCTTCCTCCAGAAGCACCCCTTGTCCACCCCCCACACCTGACAAGGGGCAGGCCTTCCCAGAAGCCAGTGTTCTGTGTCCTGCTGTAGCCCTCACTGTTGTGAGAAGGCAGCAGGAGTCCCAGGCCCTTTGTCCCATGAGAGCACATAACCCATACAGACACATTTACCATCAGGAATTTAAATAACTCTCAGGGGTAAAAAAAAGTGTATCCTGCTCCCTTATATCTGAAACCACTGACATTTTTCTTTAAGATTTGTTGATTATACCGCACATGTATAAATATGTGGAAATTAGTGATACTGAAGACAGGTGAGCTACCTAGACCCACCCCCACGGTCATCAGTGTGACATTTTCCCATAAGCATCTTGTTGGGAACCTGGGATAATGGCCAGTCTGGCCGAGGTCTGCCTCCACTCATGGAGCTCCCTCAGTGTGGTGAGAAAGTGGCAGTCTGCCATCCGCCTGGTGTTAAAACACTGGCCATTCCAGTATCCTTACACGGAAAATTCCACGGACAAAGGAGCCTGGTGGACCACAGCCAGTGGGGTCACAGAGAGTCAGACACGACTGAGTGAGCGTGAACAGAGAAGCTGAGGGCAGCTGTACAGAGCGGGTGGGGGTCTTAGAGACCCCTTGAGGAAGGTGTGCACCAGCAGCCACCAGCACAGAGGCCGTTACTGCATGCTGTATTTTGGCTTCTGCATTGCTTTTTTTTGTGTAATGCGATGGGATTGAGTTTATTTTTAGTTTCTTCCAGTTTTTAAAAGCCTAGCATGCTCCAGGAGACCATTAACTTCTTCTCACCAAAGGATTTGGTTGTGACTCTCTTCATGAAATATTTGAACATGAGTGAAGGGAAGAACCAATTAAAATTAAAGAGGCTAGTATTTGTGGTGGGCTAATAGATTCTTTCTATATGGAAATCTCATTAATTTTAGGCTCATTTCATCAGTTCTCTTGGGCCTTGGCAAAAAATAAAGGGCAGTGTTTGGTCATTGCCCACCATCTCAGGGGCCACAGGGCCAGCTCTGACCACACTACTGCTTTGCTGCAGAACCTTCTAGGCTGCCCTGTTGCCTAATAGATGAAGTTTATGCTTCCTCAGTTTACCAAACGTGAGCCCACCCTGCCAGACACATTTGTCCTCCTGGTCACAGCCTGCACTAATATCTACCTGGGTCAAGTGTTCCAGCCAAAGATACTGCTGTGGTGGCCACATACGCCCTCCTGTTCTGTGTCCTAACTCTTGACTTTTGTAAAAATCCTGTTTCCTACACAATGAATCTCAAGTGCATTTCCTCACAAAGCTTGCTTTTCCCATAGGATCTGACCTCTAACCTGCATGAGCTGCCTCTGCATTCAGTTTGAACTGCCCTCTTGACAATAATATTCTGCTTGCATTTTGCTTAAGAGCTATAGGCAGCTTTTTTTTTTTTTTTTTTTTTACTGAGCTCATATTCTGTGCCACGCTCTGATCAAAGTCCCTCATGTTGAGTTTTCTCAGTTGATCCACCCAGCCCCCCAGGAAGTTGGTTGCTGTTTACTCCTTTTACAGATAAGAATGCCCAGGGATTGAGAGATGAAATCATTTGTGCAGGGTCCTGGCTGGTTTGTAGTTAAGCTGAGATGAGCACCATCAGAGCCCCTATCTCAGCCACCATGTCGCAAGAATGAAATCTACCACCGTATATAGGAGGTGCTGAAGAAATACTTGCCAAGTTTGAAAGTGAGAATTAGTAAAAAGTGACAAAGAGAATGAGTGAAATGAGTAATCACCAGTGTTTGTAAACTAATAGAAGTTGATTTCGTTGTAGATTATTAATGTGCATTTCATGTAAAGCATTCATAGCTCAGTTGGTAAAGAATCTACCTATAGTGCAGGAGACCCTGGTTTGATTCCTGGGTTGGGAAGATCCCCTGGAGAAGGGATAGACCTCCCATTCCAGTATTCTTGGGTTTCCCTTGTGGCTCAGCTGGTAAAGAATCTGCCTGCAATGCAGGAGACCTGGGTTCAACATCTGGGTTGGGAAGATCCCCTGGAGAAGGGAAAGGCAACCCACTCCGGTATTCTGGTCTGGAGAATTCCGTGGACTATATATATAGTCCATGGGGTTGCAAAGAGTCGGACATGACTTAGCAACTTTCACTTTCACTACTAAAAATATATCATTAAAAAAAAAATACTTAGGTCTTAAAAAAAAAAAGAAATACTTGCTAGATAAATGCATTCATGTTTACACGCTAAGAGGACCTAGCCACGTGCAGTCAGGGGCAACTTCAGGTATGTGCACAGGGCCCCACACTTAGAAGGGTCCATGCTGGGTTTAATGCTCTGCTGTTGCTGTCTTGAAAGTTTTAGCATGTATGAACAAGGAGACCTGAATTTCATTTGCACTGGGCCCCACAAATGACATAGCTGGTGCTGTCTGCAGTCCGTTTTTATCTTCTGTTCTGTAGAGTTACCCTTAGATATAAAATTGACTCGTCTCAGGAGGCACCCACGATGTGTGCTGGGCTGTGACCCTCTGAAGGCTTGCCAGCAACTGGGAAGTGATGATCCATTTATCTCAGTGTGATGAACCGCGGTACTTTCCTAACTGTACGAGAGTTACTCATGGTTGTAAACTGATCTTGTCCCAGGAGGCTCGTCAGAACAGGATTTCAGTGGTCCAGTCTGAATAGCTGGTAGGAATTGTATGGTCAGAAAGCCAGGGATAGCTCTGGTTCACAAAGTTAGGAAGAGACAAAAAGACGGAGGGGTGAGTTGCTCGGATTCGAACACAACTTGTTCAAACTCTAGTCTGAATACAGCAGCCAAGTGATGTTACGTTGAATCATTTTAGAGAATTTTTTTTTAACAGAATTCTGGGAAGAATCCCGGTTGATATGCATTGCTAAAGACAGACTTGAACTGAATCCTGTTCTCTGGGTGAATAGCGTTTTAATTGCTAAGTTATGGTAAAATGCTGTGCTTAATCCAAGCACTGCTATCCCTTTGGAGTAAAAGGCAGGAAACAGGGGCATAATTGAACCCATACATAACTATGCAAGGAAAAAAATTTAGCATCAATTATACAGGTACTGAGAGTTCCTTATCCATAAATTGGTAAATCACAGTCTCAAGAGATCAGTTTAATAAGAGCCTATCAATATTAACATCATATGTGTAGTCCTCTGAGTTGATTCATGGGGAGGGTGTGGTGGAATGTGGGTTACTTCATTACATAGCTGGATTTTTTTTTTTTTTTTATTGGCGATTCTCTTCTCCCTTTTATCTTGACGTGAGAAGGCTTTTGGAAAAGTGAAGAACTGATATTGATCTTGGACCATTTCTTCCTAAATGTCCATTCCAGTCAACTGTCTGTTTTCATTGCAATGAAATGTACTGCATGTAAATGGAAAGCTGGCGTTGAGTGTAGTCCTGCAGACTGTGGGAGTATTGTTTTTCGGTCTGATGATCATGACTTTTTCAATTGCTGCATTCTTTGAACAGTCCAAAAGCCCCCAGTGTTTTATTTCTGCAGAGGGAAGTCATAGCCACAGAGAAAATTTAAGATTGGTTACTTTAAAAACATTTAGTTATTTCTCAGCTAAATTGATAAAAATGTAGGGAAGAGAATCTACTGAAATAAATGCTAAAAAGGTCTTTAGATACTTCATTTCTAACCATGAACATAGCATTCTCAAAGAAGATTCTTTCTTAATTCCAAAAGATGTCACAGCAAGTGACAGATATATTCATCTTAGTCCTGTAAACCTATTCAGACATTAATAGGGGCTCGTTAAGACTGAGAGAAAGTAGATCTGTGTTTATCTCAAAAGAAAAGACTTGTGATCCCCTCAGGTAGAGTTGGGGGCAGGGGCTTGGAGGTTCAAGAGGCTAGCATGCTGACTTCCTCTGTGAGCCAATTTGGGGGTTACTCTTTTTCAAAGTATCAAGACAGCAAGTAGCCAAAATTCCAGTAATGATCAGCCGTGGTCTCTGGCAGTAGACTGCCAATGCCAGGCAGGCAGGAACTTCCCACTCCCTGAACGAGATCTGTTTTCCAGTAATATTTGTGAGCTGGTATCAAATTCAGAGTATTTGGAAAGAATACTAAGTCATCAGAATAAGGGCTAATCATGATTTTTTTTTTTTTTTGCCTGCCCTACATACGTCTAGAGTCATAAAAACATTGGTGTGGCATTCCGTCAGTGGCTGTGTGTATGTTCTGTGTGTGTGGACAGTCCAAAACAATGCCACTATTGAGTTATCTAAGTGCAGAAAAGGCCTGGGAATGAATGCTGGCCTTCTGGAAATGCTATGTTTTCACTTTGGGATAACTCCAGTAACCAAGTAGAATTTTCTGATACATCTGCCAAATAAAAGAGCTGAGGTTGAGAAGTAGCATAAGATATTTTAATGTACGTTTTGGAGAGCAGGGTAAGAAAAGCAAGCTCTAAATATAAATACGAAAGTTACATCTTGACTTTGGCTATGGAATCTTGTTGTGACTTCCTCATAGAAGCAAAAACACTCACCATGAATATAATTCAGTGGTGTTACTTGTTTATCCCAAAAAGAGTTAAAAAATCTTCAGGCCCCCAGACATTGCATTGGCCCCAACGGTGTTCACATTTCTGCTGTCATCTCCTTCTTTTCAACTTTATGCAACACCTCCTCTTCACATTAAGAAAGGCAAAGCAGCAGCAAAATGAAACTATATCTGAAGTTTCTCTGTATTGTGCATGCCTGCTAAGTTGCTTCAGTCATGTCCGACTCTTTGTGACCCCACGGACTGTAGCCCACCAGGCTCCTCTGTCCATGGGATTCTCCAGACAAGAATACTGGAGTGGGTTGCCATGCCCTCCTCCAGGGGATCTTCCCAACTCAAGGATGGAACCCCTGTTTCTTAGGTCTGCTGCATTGGCAGGTGGATTCTTTACCACTAGCGCCACCTGGGAAGTCCTTCTCTGAATTAGGTGCATCTAAAAACCAAACTCTTCAGGCAGAAGTAGTTCATGCTATTCTAGTTTTCGTCTTTGTAACTTCCTCCTTCCCTTCTTCCCCTGACTCCAGTCCCTTTCCAGTTACTTCAGGATAAACAGTGAGAAATTTGAGAGATGTCTTAATGGAAAAGAAGGGATAACAGAATCACACCTGATAACAAGTTTGTCACTGAGGAGAGAGTTGGGGCTCCCCAAGAGAGATCTGCCTCTTGGACATAGACCAACTTCGGCGGTCATATTTTGGGGTATCTGCCCTTATTCTTTTTATGCTAGAAAAGCTTCTGAGTGTGATTCTATTATCCCTTCTGTGAGGTTCCTGTACCTGGAGCCCTCTGCTCTATTTCAGAAGATACATAGGTTCCCTGTAGGAAACTGCCATGTTTCAGGGAAGAAGGTCAACAGGGCTTCAAAACTTTTGTCTTCAGCATTAAGACCCCTTTATGTGCAAAATCATCTGACCCTGCAGACCCCTTGCAAGCTGCCTTATTAAGCACAGAAAACCCATCTTTCTCTAGAGAATAGCAATAGCCTGACGCAGAGTGCAGTGGACTCAGAAATTCAAGAGGCCTGGCTTAGTGAAAAAATGACTTTGATTCCCCTCCCTCAACTATAAAATGGAAATAACCTGCCCTGCTGCCCCTTTACAAGAGCCAATGACCTAGACCAGTATTTGCTTCTGAAATAAAATATCATTGTTTTAGCTGATGTTAAGATTTAGCTGACAGATTGTCACAGGCTTCAGCCTCACTTATTAATATCCTGCAGTTGCCCCAGTGCCTACCTGAATAGAGCAAGTAGAGAGCAAAAATCATGTCTCTCCTGACCACAAAGCTCTGTTTTCTGCGTCAAGCCAGTCTGCGGGGTGAGGGACCCATAATTTTAGAAAGAGATGTATTGGAGGCTAGGCAGAGCACACCTTTGCTGTGTTATCAACTCAGTCATCCCAATGAAATTCAGCAAACTGCAGTTCTAGGCATGTTTCCATGGAGGTTTGTGTATGGTGATGCTACTATCAACCAAATTTATACATACTAAATAGCAATATCTGGATATTCATTCCAGACCTTTAGTAATAAAATTGGAAAACAAAGAAGCATACAAAGAATGTACCGGTCTCACTGTGGCCATATACTCTGGGAGAGCCAGTGGGGAAATTGAATTAATTGCCATGTTAATGTCACTGGGACTCATTCTATTCTCTGGGCTGCCATACTGCAAAATTGCATAAGCATTTCAGCCCTTGAATTCTGGCAGCTTTTGGAAACATACATGTTTTCTTTTTCTCCCCCTGTTATTTTTTGACGCCCCCGCCCGCTTCAAGGCCTTTTTCCAGCTGTCCCCTTAAGGGAGTAGTTTTATGGGGAAGTTTCTTTTGTGGGCTTCCAGCTGGCTTTATTTTCACTGTCTCCACAAAGTGGCTGCGTTTGTCGCGTTCATGTGATAGTAGCCGTCACATTGCCTTGGGATTTTCCCTTTGAGTTGCTGACTTCACGTTTTCTGTTTGCACACACAGGCTGTCTCCTGGTTCGGACATCTACGTGACGGTCTCATCCATGGCTTTAGCAAGATCCCAGCCATGTCGCAACTCCCCTAGCAGTCTGTCCTCATCCAGTGAGACTGGCTCTGGAGGGGGCACCTACAGGCAGAAGTCCATGCCCGAAGGGTAGGTAAAGTCGGCATCACTGTCTCGGCTCCCATGTGTAACTCAGATGTGCAAAATAGTTTCCATTCAGCCGGACCCAGTTGACAAAAGAGCGAAAGGGGAAACACAGTTAGTACTCTGCATTAAAAAATGTTTTCATGGCTAGTTCCAACCTCCTCTTAGAAAGTTTATCATTTTGTAGTCTCTAAGGACTCAATGGCAAAGAAATCAAATTACATCAATTCCTCCATTGTGTGTGTTGATCTTGTTTCATCGTATGGATTTTGCCACTTCTTAAAATTTCCTCCAAAGTGAACTCAGGAGTATACTGCTTGCGCTGGGTAGAGTTTGTATTGATGTTAAAGTAGGGAAAATGTTCATTCTGTCCAAAGCTTAAAAGGATTTTTCTCACACTCTAGAAATCTGTGATTTCAGCCTGTGGGTTGTTTGGGAGCGTTTCTCTCCATCTTATTTGAAAACACTATAAACACCCAAAAGTAACTGTCTGCTTCTGACAAGACTTACAAAGGAAAAAGCTAAGTGTATGTGATTGTAAAGGCTACTAAAAGGGGGGAAAAATTGGCTCGTCTGAAGTTGGAAAGGAATTAGCAGAAAACATCGCATGACACGCAGAAACCAACTTTGCTGAGAGGGAGAGTTAAAGAACCATCACAGGCCTCCTGCCAGACATCTCTGAAGACCTTGAAACCACTCGAAATTCAAAAATGGCATGTTGGGGAAAAAAAGGATGTTTCTGTTCCAAGCTTTCTCCAAATTATTTTTAACAGATGCACATATGATTTGTTTACTTTCTTGAGATCTTACCATGTTATAAAACAATTCTGCTTATGAGAATAGTTTCATAATGGATATTTTTTTATCCTATGGTCTTTTGTTGGTTTTTACAGCTGTTAGGAATAATTTTGTTGATATTTTTGCTAAATGTTTATGTTAGCAGAAAGTAAGTAATAAAAAACTACAGTAAAACATAGTTCCCTCCCCAGCTCTCTCCCCAAGGAGTCCGTTGGTAGCGTGTCTAAAATGTACATTTCTTACATTAATTGCTTCAGCGACAATTAGTAAAAAATTATAGCTCTTATTGCCGGCCCCTGCAAAAGATTATGAGTTAAGTAGTAGTATTATCCCATACCACAAGCCCAGCTAATTGTTTTTTGTTTTGATTAGTAGATTTTAAATGGCCTTGTTTGACTTCAAAAGTAAGAATTCACTGCAACTTGAGTATATTTAATACAGTAATAAAATATGAATGAGCTAACAACAACAAAATCCTGTTTGCTTCTTCTCTACATTTGATATGTACTCTAAAGGCATACTAAAATGTAATTTGAAACAGTCATTTTTGGTGATTATTAATGGTAGGAACATGGCTCCAGTGTTCATGCTATACCATTTTTTTTAATAAGGTGGTAATTATTTGACTTGATGTTCGATACTAAGTGTCCCAGAGCTGGTACGGAGGGTTTCCCCCGTCACTTTTAAGGTTAACTGGTGACTGTTTACTGCGTAACATCAGTTTTATCTGCAGTGAACCTTTACAGTGTTTTCCTTTAGATCCCAAGTGAATTGTTGTCTGTATCAGCGATGCAAGAGACTTTAGTATTCATAGTCTGATTGACGCGCGTTCCTCATGAGCCAGGTTTGATTCTAAAGTCGCACTTACCAAGGGAACAACTGTTAGATCTACTCTGCAACTGAACCCAGTAAAAATAAATAGGTCCAAGGTGACAGTGAAGCAGGAGTGTATGGAGTCTGCTGTGAACTCATTAATGTTAAACTTGGACAAGCTCCAACGTGTGGTATAGTAACCGCAGGTCCATATACACTGATTGTCTGTAAATGTAATCCGCCCCTCTGTCGCCCTCCCTGTGCTTCAGCAGACTCAGTGACTTCTTGTGTGTGGCGTGTGCCACCCACTTGCTGGAGTAAGGATGTGGAGAACATCCAGATCAGCGGAGAGGCGCAGTTTCACGGGCTAGTTAATAAAACTGCTCTACTGGGGTAAAGGGGAAAGGGCACTTGCACGGTTTAGGATGGGAGTAAGAGAGAGTTAAAGGCAACAGTGATAGACAGACACGGGATAGGGTCTGTTCTGCCGCCCTTGGAGATGTGTTTGGGGGCCACATGCCCTAAGGAATGTGGGCAAAACGTCACGTGCAGAGGGGCGGACTGGGCAGATACGGAGCTGGAGGATCGTGGTGTGAGAAATGTAACCAAGGCTGTGCAACCTGCGGGCGGGCACCAGGGAGTCAGGGAGGCCGTGACGGCTTTCTCCCAGCACTCTTCGATGAGGAATAAACTTGTCTCTCGGGGTAACTAAGACCAGTAAGTGCAAAATCATAGAGAAGACGTTTCCAGCCCCGTGTAAGGAAGATATTCCAAAACTGTCAGCCTGCCCTGGGGAACTATAGATGGATTCATGAGGGAGAAGGTTCTTGGTCATTGAATGCATTTCGTGTATCAGCAGAATGATTACTTAAAAATTCCTTCACTTCAGAACTGTGACTCCTAGAGTATTAAAAAGTGCTCCTCCAAAGAGAGTTAGGTTCTTCAAAAAGAGGCACAGTGTAAAGTCAGAACAGGTTTTGTGTGAGCTCCTCAAGGATGGGGCCTTCGCAGCCCTGATGGCCTGGCACAGAGTGAAAGAGGCGAGTGTGTGAGAACTAAGACCAGAAGTTCATTGGGTGGAGCTTTTTTCAAGGCAGAATTGAAAGACAGACAGTCTTACTTTATCATTTCTTTAAAAGCAGACAGCCAGAAAAGCATTTGGCTTTCCGTTTATAGAGGTTTAAAAAGTTGTCTTGGGCTTCCGCTGCTACCAAAAAGTAAAACTAAGATTCCAATTCACTTCTTTCTTTGATCTCTGTGCCTTCTTGAAAAAAAAAATAAGTGTGCTTAAAATAGGATCATTGGAGCCAACTGGAGGACATTCACAGTTCTTTTAAACAAGGACCTGATTTAGGAAGTGACAGAGATCATAATTAGTGAATTCTTTTTTTTTTTTTTGATGAGCCCTTTCACTGAAATTTTCATCAATTCAAGTTTTCATTTGTTTTTAATAACGGAGGTAACTATTCAGTGATGCTTATGAGTTAAGCTTATAAATGACTGTCATTTGTGCAAAAAGTACCAAGGGAGATATTAGAGTAGGAGTTTTACTAAAATATTTCAAAGCCTCCCCTACATTGCATAGGCTTTTATATAAGTTTTTCTCCCTGGATCCTTATGAGAGTTGCCATTTTAAAAATAAATAAAGACAGAACTTGAGTGACTCCGGATGGGGAAGCTGAACTCAGCTGCTGATCTTCCTCCTCCTAATCTCCTTCTCTTTGCAACACCCCGATTGGTGGTTCTCCCCACACATTTATCAGTTTGTAACAAAGACACCTGTCACATGCATCAGTTAATTCAGGTCCTGTTTTGTGATTTATTGTATCAATTACTTATAAGTTCATTAGTACCCACAGACATATTTGTAAATTTCCATGTGAATCTTTGAGTATTATATCCTGGCCCTTTTTCCTGGACTCTGTCGGCATTTACTTTGCTGATGTTACTAATCAAGGCATCAGATCAGATCAGTCACTCAGTCATGTCCGACTCTTTGCGACCCCATGAACTACAGCACGCCAGGCCTCCCTATCCATCACCAGCTCTCGGAGGTCACTCAGACTCACATTCATCGAGTCAGTGATGCCATCCAGCCATCTCATCCTCTGTCGTCCCCTTCTCCTCCTGCCCTCAATCCCTCCCAGCATCAGAGTCTTCTCCAATGAGTCAACTCTTCGCATGAGGTGGCCAAAATACTGGAGTTTCAGCTTTAGCATCATTCCTTCCAAAGAAATCCCAGGGCTGATCTCCTTCAGAATGGACTGGTTGGATCTCCTTGCAGTCCAAGGGACTCTCAAGAGTCTTCTCCAACACCACAGTTCAAAAGCATCAATTCTTCGGCGCTCAGCCTTCTTCACAGTCCAGCTCTCACATCCATACATGACCACAGGAAAGACCATAGCTTTGACTAGGTGAACCTTTGTTGGCAAAGTGATGTCTCTGCTTTTGAATATGCTATCCAGGTTGGTCATAACTTTCCTTCCAAGGAGTAAGCGTCTTTTAATTTCATGGCTGCCGTCACCATCTGCAGTGATTTTGGAGCCCAGAAAAATAAATTCTGACACTGTTTCCACTGTTTCTCCATCTGTTTCCCATGTAGTGATGGGAAAGGATGCCATGATCTTCGTTTTCTGAATGTTGAGCTTTAAGCCAACCTTTTCACTCTCCACTTTCACTTTCATCAAGAGGCTTTTTAGTTCCTCTTCACTTTCTGCCATAAGGGTGGTATCATCTGCATATCTGAGGTTATTGATATTTCTCCCAGCTATCTTGATTCTAACTTGTGTTTCTTCCAGTCCAGCGTTTCTCCTGATGTACTCTGCATATAAGTTAAATAAACATGGTGACAATATGCAGCCTTGACGTACTCCTTTTCCTATTTGGAACCAGTCTGTTGTTCCATGACCAGTTCTAACTGTTGCTTCCTGACCTGCATACAGATTTCTCAAGAGGCAGATCAGGTGGTCTGGTATTCCCATCTCTCTCAGAATTTTCCACAGTTTATTGTGATCTACACAGTCAAAGGCTTTGGCATAGTCAATAAAGCAGAAATAGATGTTTTTCTGGAACTCTCTTGCTTTTTCCATGATCCAGGGGATGTTGGCAATTTGATCTCTGGTTCCTCTGCCTTTTCTAAATCCAGCTTGAACATCAGGAAGTTCACGGTTCACATATTGCTGAAGCCTGGCTTGGAGAATTTTGAGCATTACTTTACTAGCGTGTGAGATGAGTGCAATTGTGCGGTAGTTTGAGCACTCTTTGGCATTGCCTTTCTTTGGGATTGGAATGAAAACTGACCTTTTCCAATCTTGTGGCCACTGCTGAGTTTTCCAAATTTGCTGGCATACTGACTGTAGCACTTTCACAGCATCATCTTTCAGGATTTGGAATAGCTCAACTGGAATTCCATCACCTCCACTAGCTTTGTTCGTAGTGATGCTTTCTAAGGCCCACTTGACTTCACATTCCAGGATGTCTGGCTCTAGGTCAGTGATCACACCATCATGATTATCTGGGTCTTGAAGCTCTTTTTTGTACAGTTCTTTACTTTAATTAAGCATATATTATATTATTATTCTACATAGGAAAAGTTATTAGTAAAATAGGCCTGTTAAATAGATAAATGTTCTTTCCAGTAATAGACGTTTGCCTTTACATATGCCAGCTCATGCACTTCCAAAGTGCTCTTCCAAAGGCAGTTTGAAATGTATACGTCTGGAAAGTGGTCCCTAATGTAAATGATAGCAATCTTTGTCTTTCAGACCTTAGAGTAAGAGCTTCAGAAAATACTTGTTCCAAGAATGAGTGCCTTAGTGATGTAGCAGATTACTGAGTTAGGAGAAACCGCTGGAATGTGCCAGTTGGACAACACACAGAAGGAACACTAGGCCAGTGACGTTTTCCTTCTGGCTGTGAACGAGCGTCAGAGCTCACTACACAAGGGCCAGAAGGCTTTGGTTTTTTACCGTGTCTATTTTAGGCTGGCTCAGAGCTAATGACTCCTGCCCTTGTTCACAGTTTACATACTTAGATACATAGTCTGCTGAACAGAGGGGTGTATCCTGACCACAACATCCACAGTTCTGGCATCCAAGTATGCGTGCACGAGACTAAGTCCAGACCTGTGAGCAAAGCTAGTAGACCCTTTCATTAGAGCTCAGTGCGATACACCCAGGACTGCCTTCCTATATGCGCGAGGTCCCTGACGCTGTCTTTGCCTTTGGGGAAATCCCCCCAGGTTTGGAATCAGCCGCAGATCCCCTGCCTCCATCGACAGGCAGAACACCCAATCAGACATTGGTGGCAGCGGGAAATCCACACCCAGCTGGCAAAGAAGTGAAGACAGCATCGCTGACCAGATGGGTAAGTAACTAATTCCTACAATAAGCAAGGTGCTTTTATACCCAGGTGACTTCGGCTACCCTGGTTGATGTCATCAGTGCATTCTCTTCTCTAATACAGCCCTGGGTCATAAATAGGAGTGATCATTAAGTCTGTTAATGTGTGTATAAGTCAAAGCAGCAATTAAGACCTGAGAGAAAAGTCAAGGAATTCTATTCATCAGTGACCCTGATTTTGAAGACAGAAAGTACATAGGAATTATTTTCAGCACCAAGGTTGAAATGCCAGAGTACTAAGACACTTGTGTGCTGTCTCCCTCCCCCGCCTTGTTTATTTCTTTGTTTTTGCCTAGTATAAAGGCCCTGGGAGATTAGTTGATATTCTTAATGTTGAGTTTTTAAAAATTTAAAAGCTGTGTACAAAATGGGTAAGAGATATAATTGTTCTCTAGTTACCTCTTAAGGATGCCTTTCTTCCCTTATAGGCTTTTTTTCCCCCCTACTCTGCTATGAAGCTGTCAGCTAAGGAAACGTCTTAGGATAAAACCAGCTGGAAAGGAAAAAGATTTGCATGAGTGAGCCTTCCTTTGGGTTTCTGGCACATGGCCCTTTCCCTCTCCCTGTCTCTCTACACACAGTTCTCTGATGACATCTAAATACTAGTTGATACAATAACATTTTGCCATGAAACAGGATTGAGTTTCAACATAGTAGCACCAGGGATTTAGTATCAACATAGTTGATACATCAGGAACTTGAATCCGGACTGTTAAAGATTTTTCCCTTTGCCTCTATCTAGTAGCTTTCCTGGGGAAGGCACTGGCACCCCACCCCAGTACTCTTGCCTGGAAAATTGCATGAACGGAGGAGCCTGGTAGGCTCGTCCATGGGGTTGCTAAGAGTCGGATACGACTGAGCGACTTCACTTTCACTTTTCACTTTCATGCATTGGAGAAGGAAATGGCAACCCACTCCAGTGTTCTTGCCTGGAGAATCCCAGGGACAGAGGAGCCTGGTGGGCTGCCGTCTATGGGGTCGCACAGAGTCGGACACGACTGAAGCGACTTAGCAGCAGCAGCAGCAGCAGTAGCTTTCCTGGGGAAGGCACTGGCACCCCACCCCAGTACTCTTGCCTAGAAAATTGCATGAACGGAGGAGCCTGGTAGGCTCCAGTCCATGGGGTTGCTAAGAGTCGGATACGACTGAGCGACTTCACTTTCACTTTTCACTTTCATGCATTGGAGAAGGCAATGGCAACCCACTCCAGTGTTCTTGCCTGGAGAATCCCAGGGACAGAGGATCCTGGTGGGCTGCCGTCTATGGGATCGCACAGAGTCAGACACAACTGAAGCGACTTAGCAGCAGCAGCAGCAGTAGCTTTCCTATCAAGGTGGAATAAAAAGAAATAAATTTCAGGGCTGAAAACAGATCAGTGTTAACTGCAAAGACCTCATCGTTTTATCCTCTCTGCAAACACATCCTTTGGTTCTGTTTTAGTGACTGTGCCCACGTTTCCGTACCTGGCAGGGGAGGGCATCCTCAGTGCAGAGGTGGGGTCCATGCTGGGACTCTAAAAACCCACGAACATGGAAGGGAGTGGAGATGCATTCAATTAAGACAGGAGTTGCAAGAAGAGAAGCAAAATCCTCAGGTTCTGAAGACAGGCTTTGTTCCACCCCTTCACCGCGACGTGTGCCTTGTTATTGAAGCCATCTGTCACTCCCCTACTCTCGTCCCACTCCCCACCCCCCACCGAAAACCTGAGCATATTCGGATCCACTGTTCCGCTCTTGACAGAACGTTTCGAATCCCATATGTTTTGATACCGTTGAGATGGTAACGACACATGTGAACAGGATCCCTCCTTCAGCGTGACTTTAGCAGCTTTTTTTTTGGCTCCTAGTTGCAGGCTTTGAACAAAGCTGCCAGCGGGCCTTTGTGCACTGTTCAGGGTCATTCTTCCCACTCATGTGAAGTCATACAGGGAATGAAACAGTGTCTTGGGACTGGAGACGGTAATTACAAGGTTCGTCCTAGGCCCATAGTCATTCTTTCGCATAAACCTTCCTCTAGTCTTTTTTCCCCCTTGTATCCACTTTAGTTTGGTGGCATCTCACACTTCATAGATAAGGTTCTGAAATGAATACCGGTGAATCTTTTTAACACATTGGTTCATCCTTTTAGTAAGGTTATTCCTTTTCTTTTAAAAAAAGAAGATACTCCTAGAGCCTGCCAGAGAAGCCTTTTGTTTTTTTTAAAACCAAGGCCTTTCTCAATTCAAAATCTAAGGCTACATAGAAAATGTTCAAATAAATTTTTATAACTTTTGATATTCTATCATCCCAGAAGGATAACCCAGCCCTTTCTGCCTGGCACTTCAGAAGGAGTCTAGGGCTTAGCTGACACAAACCATGCTAGGGAGGAATCAAGACAAATAATTGTTATGTTCTCATTCCTCAGTACACTGTATTGTGTGGACAAGGGACTGACCTTCCTACACTCGATTTGTAAGAACACAATTCTCTAACAACCTTCAGGTCACTGGTTGAAAATGTCAAGTAGATTCTTACTCATCAGCCAGGCTCTCCTCGTCTTTGTCCATCAGCCGATGATAAGCTGATTCCCAGGGGAGACCCAGAGCTTAGCTTGTTGAATTGGCTCACTCATCTCAGTTTGTTTTTCCTGCCTCTCCACTTTTGGACACGGTCGAGAGTCAAAGAGTATGCTGCTCAGTCCTGTGTGTGTTAGGAATGGCGTTGCATGATTGTTGCCATCAGCTCTTAGGTGTGTTAAAGAGGCGAAGTCGCTTACCTTTCACTTTTGGAACAGCCCCATCCTGAACGCCAGCGGAGTCCAACAGGAAGCAATTGTTTTAAGTAAACTAGTCGCTGTGTGTCTTTTCTGTTGTGCTTAGCTTACAGTTATAGAGGACCTCAGGAATTCAATTCTTTTGTTCTCGAGCAGCATGAATATACAGGTAAAATATGTCCAAAGTGTCATGGTAAGTAACGCGCGATTGCATCCATGCCTGTCTAGGTAACGTAGACCAAGGGAGGTTAGCCACACTTTGCAATGAATGGATTTCATAAATTTGATCCGTATATTCGAGACGTCCCTGCCTCCCCAAGCCGAAAATTGACTCCTGACTTTGCCGCATTGTTCATGGCCTCTGGTTTGGTGGCACTTGGCTCTGCTCATGTGTATGGTGTCACACACTGTCACCAGCTGCAAGCTTCACCCATCAGCCACTTAGCTCTTGACATGCTGTCTATCATGTAAACTCTCGACAAGCTTCCCGCTGAAATTCCGAGTTTGCTGGCCAGTGAACTGAGAGGTGCAGGGGCAAGCCGTCCTCATTTGTCAGCCTGTGCCCGCGTCTGTTTAGTGCCCGCACCGTAATGTCCTGTGCTGTGTTCCAGAGCCGACCTGCCACCTCCCAGCAGTATCCAAGGTACTGCCAGCTTTCCGAGAGAGCCCCAGTGGGAGATTAATGCGTCAGGATCCGGTGGTTCATTTGTCTCCAAACAAGCAAGGGCACGTAAGTTAGCTATAAACTGATAAAAATGGTGCAATAAAAATGGATGCAATGGACAGGAACTTGGGCAGACTATAGGAGATGGTGAGGGACAGAGAGGCCTGGTGTGCTGCAGTCCATGAGTCACAAAGAGTTGGACAAAACTAGGAGACTGAACAACAACAACAAATAAAAATGGTAGATTCCCAACCCTGTGCCTTTCTTGCAAAGTGAAAATGGTACCGGTCTGCTCTCTCATTCTTCCACAGTGTCAGAGGGGAAGTCATCCTAATAGAAAGTGGGCATTGGCTGCCATAGCCCTGAAATTTCTACTGCAGTGGTCTTAAGCTTTTCGTTGTTGTTCAGTTGCTAAGTTGTGTCCGACTCTTCATGACCCCATAGACTGTAGCCTGCCAAGCTCCTCTGTCCAGGGGATTTCCCAGGCAAGAATACTAGAGAGGGTTGCCATTTCCATCTCCAGGGCATCTTCCCGACCCAGGAATTAAACCGGAGTCTCTTGCAATGCAGGCAGATTCTTTACTCCTTAGCCACCTGGGAAGCTTGGTCTTGAGATTAAATTGAAATTCATCGTCGGGATGCACCTGCTACCTCCACGGATTTGGATGGAAGGCCATACGATACAGTCACAGACAATCCTAGTCTGAAATAGAAATGTACTTGATTAAGATTTTATTTGCTTACACAGTTGCCAGCATGAGGTATGAATGGTTGGAACATCAGTCAAGGAGGCAGACAGTGTCCTGACAACTCACCCTACCGCTTCTCTTTCCTTCCAGGGCTGCACTGATTGTTGTCTCTTTACCATAATTATACACAGTCCCCCATCACTTACAGGTAGAATTGGGAATAAGAGACTCTGATTTCCTCCCTCTTTAAATACAGTGGATTTCCTTGGTCTGTCTGTTCACTGGAATGTGTATGTTTATATTTATGTCATTTTATAGAATGAGGGCATAACTGAATTTAATATTCACTGATTTAATGAGGGGGCTCAATTTTTTTTTTTAATTGAAGTGAGTTTTGAAGTGTAGACTTCACAGGTTCATGAGCAAGCATCCTGTACTGGGCTGTGGAAGAGAGATTTACTGATGAAATGTGATGCTGTCACAGTTCCATTTGTAAATGCGAGATTACCCTAGTCCATCTGTCAATTTCTCCTTCATTAACACTTTTTATATTGATTACATGGTCAAATACTATTTTGGCTAGATTTGGTTAGATAAAAAATACTCTTAAAGTTAATTTCACCTGTTTCTTTTTCTAAAATTTGGCTAGAGCACTTAAAATTCCAAATGTGGTTTGAGTTATATCTGCATATAAATCGGTCACATACTCTACACTCTCAACACATCTGAATGTGGACTGGCCACATTTTAAGTGCCCAGTCGCCATACATGGGCAAATTCAATGATGGCCTTGTAATGCAAGTAGTTATTGAGAGAAACTAGTGGGGTCACACAGAGTCGGACACGACTGAAGTGACTTAGCATAGCATAGCATAGAGTAGCACCAGTGGAGTAACTGGGAAATCCTTTTGCAAAGGGAGATCTTTCACTTTGAGGTTTGTCCTCCTCCAACCCCCTTCCCGCAGCCAGTAAAGACACACACGCGTCTTTCCTCTTCTTTTCTATCAATCTCCACCAAGTATCTGAACTTTCAGCCCTCTAATTTCAATACTGTTTTACTCAGATATCCTTTGAAATCATATTTCTTTGATAAACTGTAAAATCTTTCTGAGCAGCCAAGCCACTATCCAACAAGCATTCTGCCCACATTTTTTTTAAATTGAAATATGATTCACATTATTCACATATCGAAACATTCACACGTTTAAAGTGTACTATCTCATGGTGTTTGGTATATTCACAGAATTGTGCAACCAGTACCAGGATTTAACTCCAGAACATTTCCATCACCCTGAAAAGAAAGCCTAACTCTTCCTCCCCTCCAAGCCATTGACAACCATGAACTGACTTTCTGTCCCTGTGGATGTGCCACAGAATGTCCACATTTTGACATTTCAAATGAATGGAATCATACAGTGGGTTGCCTTCTGTGTCTGGCTTCTTTCACTCAGCATGTTTTCAAGGTTCATCTGTTGGAGCATGTATTAGTACTTCGCATCTTTTTATGACTGAATAATATGCCGTTGTATGGATATAACAGCATTTTTTCATCCATTGATAGACATGTGAGTGATGTCTACTTTTTTGGCTATTAAGAATAATGCTGCTTTAAAATTCATGTGAGAGTTTTTCTCGTTGACATAGGTTTTCATTTCCCTTGAGTATATAACTGCAGCTCTTTTCCCACAGAAGCTGCCCTGTTTTACATCCTACCCACAATGCCCGCCATCCTTATTGTCTGCCTTTATCCTAGTGTGTATGAAGTGTTACTTCATTGTGGTTTTGACTTGCATTTCCCTAATGACTAATGATACTGAACATCTTTTCATACGCTTGTTGACAATTTGTATATCTTTTTTGGATGAATGACTATTCAAATCCCTTGCCCTTTTTTTATTGGGTTATTTGAAGCATGGACGTTTTTAATTTTGATGAAGCCCAGTTTATCTATTTTCTCTTAATTTTTTTTTTTACTTTTGGTATCCTATTTAAGAAACCATTGTATAGTCCAATCATTTGTATACCTAATTTGTTATATATAATCCATGGAGATGTATACCTATATTTTCTTCTAAGAGTTCTATAGTTGTAGCCCTGACACTTAGGTCTTTGACCTTTTTGAGTTTATTTTTCTATGTGGTAAAGACCCAACTTCATTCTTTCTTGTATGTGGATATCTAGTTTCTCAACACATCGGTATAAATTTTACCTCTTAGCACTCCTTAGAAAAGCTGTCTCCTAAATAGATGCTATATGAAGAAAGAAAAGATATCTTTTCTTTCTAAGAAAAAGTCTTATATTCTGTCTTCTGTTTACTCTGATAAATACGGTCTTTCTAGTTAAAAGCCCCTTGGAAGTACACTTTCTATTTTAAGACTGAGACATTAGAAGACTCTAATGACAGTTTTGACTTCTCTGGTGGCACAGATGGTAAAGTTCTCCTGCTCCTGCGGTGCAGGAGACCCAGATTCGATCCCTGGGTCGGGAAGATCCCCTGGAGAAGGGAATGGCAACCCACTCCAGTGTTCTTGCCTGGAGCATCCCATGGGCAGAGGAGGCTGGCAGGCTGCAGTCCACAGGGTCACAAAGAGTCGGATACGACTGAGGAACTAAGCACACATCCACTGTCAGTTTAGGTTGGTTTCTTCCCCCCTGGTTAAGACTCCCTCAATGCTATAGTTGCTTCAGCATAAGCTAAACAAACTAAATAATGAAAAGTGGATTCTAAAACAGCAAAGTTTCCAGCACGTCCTGCTGTGAAATCTTCTGAATAGGTTTTTCCAGGTACCCCCGCCTTGCTTTTACTCATCATAGAGGCGTTTTTATGTCTCTCGAACCCCCTAGGAAGACACATTTCACAGAGTCATTCCCCCAGTATTTGTTTTCGTGCGAAGCCCAGCCTGTCATTAAGGAGCCTGCTTTCCTTGCAGTCCGACAGCCACTACTCGAGCCACTCCAGCAGCAACACCCTGTCCAGCAACGCGTCGAGCGCCCACAGCGACGAGAAGTGGTACGACGGGGACCGCACCGAGGCCGAGCTCAACAGCTACAACTATCTTCAGGGCACCTCTGCGGACAGCGGCATCGACACCACCTCGTACGGCCCCAGCCACGGCAGCACAGCCTCCCTGGGGGCGGCCACCTCGTCGCCGCGCTCGGGGCCGAGCAAGGAGAAAGTGGCCCCGCTGTGGCACAGTTCCAGCGAAGTCATCTCCATGGCAGATCGGACTTTAGAGGCAGAGAGCCACGGCCTGGACCGGAAAACCGAGTCCTCCCTGAGCTTGGACATCCACACCAAGAGCCAGGCCGGCTCGAGCCCTCTGACCAGGGAGAACCCCACGTTCAGTATCAATGATGCTGCCTCCCACACCAGGTAACCGCCCCTCCCACTCCCCGCCTCCTGCATCCAGTTTCTGGCCTCTTCTCACTTTGCTTCCATCAAGAGTATATTTTTTTAAAAAGGAGCAGGAGGGCCACCTTTTGCACAATGGTGGTTAATTTTTGTATATTTATTTACCATCCAAATCCTTTATATCTACCATCTTAGTGCATTATTTTAAACTGTGAGAAAGGTTTGCAGATCTGTTTTTTTGTAGCTGTATTTGATTTTATAAAAATGTGCCTAACTGCATACCAGAATGAGTGGAGAATTTTGTCCTGTGGCTTCCTGCTAGTGATAGAGAATGTAGAATGAGACAGTCTTTGAAGAAAATCTGGACCATATTTTTGAAAGGAAGGGGTCTTTTCCAAGACTAACAGGGCATATCGTGTTTGATGCTGGACGCATCCTTAACGTATAGAGGACGTTGCTTATCCAGTGTTTGCACAGCAATCTGTTTTCAGTAATTGGCTCCTGACAGTGATGTGTTGAGGGCAAGGGGTGTCCAACAGGAAAGCATGGCTAAAATTAGACACAGCCCATCTACCTTTCAGAATAGAAATGTACACATTCCCCTGTATCCTCGGCGATCACGCTAATAGGCAGCATAAATACTGTTTTTCATTTCCTCTTTGGCGTTTGAGCCTACAGTCCAAAATACTCGTCCTTTTAGGGAGGAAACATTCGTCACTATCTTTGGGGGCCTGTTAATCTCTGTGGTGGTTTCTCCTTTTACCTTCTTTTGTTGTCAGTCATTGATCAGCTTGTGTGATAGCATCTAACCTTGGCATCTTCCCATCCTCTTTTACTCTTACGCCCTAAAGAAAAGCATCAGAGAAGTTGAGTTTAGATGTGCTTTTCCAGTGGGAATCCAGGCACATAATCTGTCAGTAAACCCCAGGTAATCTTCACGAGAGAGGACATCCTTGACTTAATATAGATTTGTTTCACTTGATCAGGTAAATAGTCAACGTCTCCTGTTGTCTGTATTGTTACTGATAAGATGCACACACTTCCCATCTTTTAAAACATTGATGGTATGAAGCATTTCCTGAGTTTTATCTCTGTTTACCACTACCACGTTGCAGTAATAAAAAGTGATTGTGACAGGCCTGGAAACTGCATGACCCCCTAAGCAGAAAAGCAATTGGGAAAGTCATCTCAGGATTCTTGGGTAACATGTATCCAAATTCCTGTCCATAATTCAGAAAATAGAATGTTTGCTACAGATGGATTAAGGAAGTGTTTGGAAAACAGAAAGCCAGGCATCAAATACCGTGATAATATCATGTAGATGTAGAATCACTTGACTCAGTTATGTGACTGGCTTGCTGTTTCTAGCACACCCACTGTCTCATTAAGTACAGCCTGTGCACTGACTCAGAACATTTTTCAGTTCACAATAGTTCCTTTGTGGTTTTCAGATTTACCTTGACTCCTAGATTTGGTTTTCAGTTCTTTATTCTGAAAAGAGAATGTCTTTTTTTTAAATAGTATTCCACCTGGGGAATGTATCTCTGATCTAATTGGATGACAGGAGAAAGTCACAGGTGTTGTCTAGAATGGCATTGCTCTGGAATAAGGTTAAAAAGTCCTGGGCCTCTGAAGCCAAAGCATAGAACGTGGGCTGTCGGATCTAACAGATCTACCAAATCCCAGGGGAGGTACGAAGCACCCTCTAGAAAGTCGGCATCTGGGTTAGCATTGTTTGAATGTGCTGACTGCGACTGCCTGAAGGTCTTAAAGGATTAGCCACATTTTCTGCTTCCAACTGACCATGCAGAAGTCATTGAAATCATCATTTAGAAATAGCTCTTCTGTTGACAGTCAGGGTTGCTCGGGAAGAAAGTGGCCGCCTTTCAGGGAGGATGGCGGGGCTTCCCACCCACTGGCAGGTTGAGTCACATTCACCTGTGACTCTGGTAAATACGGATGCTTTGTGACTCCAGTTTGTTGATCTTGGCAGAAGGAGCTGGATAATCAGAGCTTTAGCAGACTTCCTCTTCTGGAGGAAAGGGGGAACTTAGCCACCAAATGCACAGTGCTCGAGAAACTAAAATCACTGCAAATTAGAGTGTTTGTGTCCTTGGAAGACAGGAACAGCAATTAATGTGGAGATCTCTTGACAGTGCATGAAAGAGCTTGTACCTGGGACTTGGTGACAAAATCTAAATTACAGTGATTAAGCTCCACTGCACATTTCTGCCTGGGCTGTGTTCCTGCTGCCTCTGTCCTCCAGTCTGCCTGTTGATGGCTGTGCAGGTTTTGTGTGGCCCTCCCATGAGAACTGCTTATAATGTAGGTTGGTAATTACACAGGGTTATTCTATCTGGATGTCATTAAGAGGAACCATACACATTGAAAGCTTTCTACAATTAAAAAGTCTATTAATTGCTCTTAAGTGTTACTGCTAGAATATACATTGTCTATGAAGCTTGGAAATTTAGGGAGAGATCTTTTAAAACGAAATTTGTTTTTGTAATGGGTGTTTCACTTACAGGTCTTAAACCACTCAGAAAAATGATCCGTGATGATCATAGGAAAAGTAAAGATAGTTTCAATTTTAGTATACTCTTATCAGCTGGGTTCACTTTGTCTTAGAGTTCTGGTCTTCAAAGTAGGCAGTGTCTATTTGTGTGGTGACCGAAGACTTCCTTAGTTTACAGAACTCTCATCCTGCTGACCACCGGCCACTGCTGATGGCAGAACTAAGTTCATGACCACGTATTATAAAGCTAAAGAGAATTCCCTGGCAGTCCATTGTTAAGACTGTGCTTCCATTGTAGGGGGATACCATCCCTGGTTAGGGAACTAATATCCCAAATGCTCCACAGTGTGGCAAAAAAAAAAAAAAAGTTAAAAACCCACCTTGGACTTGCACACACGTCTCATTTGTAGCATCCTGATCTGACCTATTTTGAGTGTCCAGACTTCTGTTCCCCACCCCTTATTACCAGCTGTCCTGCTTCCCATAGGCCCCCTCAGAGCCCTCACGCCAATTAGTATCCACTTATGTGATCCCATGGAGTGGGTGGTGTGTCACCCAGAGCCAGACATTCTGGGGTGTGAAGTCAGTGGGCCTTAGAAAGCACTGGTGCTGCTGCTAAGTCGCTTCAGTCATGTCCGACTCTGTGCGATCCCATAGACAGCAGCCTACCAGGCTCCTCCGTCCCCGGGATTCTCCAGGCAAGAATACTGGAGTGGGTTGCCATTTCCTTCTCCAATGCATGAAAGTGAAAAGTAAAAGTGAAGTCACTCAGTCGTGTCCGACTCTTAGCGATCCCATAGACTGGAGCCTACCAGGCTCCTCCATCCATGGGATTTTTCCAGGCAAGAGTACTAGGGTGGGGTGCCATTGCCTTCCCTGCTTAGGATGCACTGCTGTTAATAAAGCTGCTGCTGCTGCTAAGTCGCTTCAGTCGTGTTCGACGCTGTGCGACCCCACAGATGGCAGCCCACCAGGCTCCCCCGTCCCTGAGATTCTCCAGGCAAGAACACTGGAGTGGGTTGCCATTTCCTTCTCCAGTGCATGCAAGCGAAAAGAGAAAGTGAAGTCACTCAGTCGTGTCCGACCTTCAGCGACCCCATGGACTACAGCCTTCCATGTCCTTCCGTCCATGGGATTTTCTAGGCAAGAGTACTGGATTGGGGTGCCATTGCCTTCTCTGGTTAATAAAGCTAACAGATGCAATAGAATTCCAATAGAGCTGTTCAGAATCCTAAAGGATGATGCCATCAAGGTGCTGAACGCACTATGTCAGCAAATCTGGAAGACCCAGCAGTGGCCACAGGAATACTAGTAAGGTCATGCTTAACATCTTGCAAGTTAGGCTTCAGCATTATGCGAACCAAGAACTTCCAGATGTCCAAGCGTCCAAGCTGGGTTTAGAAAAGACAGGAATCAGAGATCAAATTGCCAACATTTGCTGAATCATAGAGAAAGCAAGGGAATTCCAGAAAAGCATCTGCCGTTGTTTCATCGACTACACTAAAGCCTTTGACTGTGGATCGTAACAAACTGTGGAAAGCTCTTAAAGAGATGGGAATACCAGTCCCTCTTCCCTGTCTCCTGAGAAACTGTATGCAGGTCAAGAAGCAACAGTTAGAACCCTGTATGGAACAACTGATTGGTTCAAGATTGAGAAAGGATTACGACAGGGCTGTCTGCCGTCACCCTGTTTGTTAACCTATATGCGGAGCACATCATGAGAAATGCTGGACTGGATGAGTTACAAGCTGGAATCAAGATAGGCGGAAGAAACATTAATAGTCTCAGATATGCAGATGATATCACTCTAATGACAGAAGGCAAAGAGTAGCTAAAGAGTCTCTTGATGAGGGTGAAGGAGGAATGAAAGAGCTGGGTTAAGACTAAATATTAAAAAACTAAGATCATGGCATCCAGCCCCATTACTGCATTTCAAATAGAAGGGGAAAAGGTGAAAGTAGTGACAGATTTCCTCTTCTTGGGCTCCAAGATCACTGCAGACTGTGGCCGAAACCATGAAATCAGAGGACAGTTGCTTCTTGACAGGAAAATGATGACAGACCTAGTCAGTATATTGAAAAGCAGACATTATTCTGCCAACAAAGGTCCATATAGTCAAGGCTGTGGTCTTTCCAGTGGTCACATGATTATGAGAGCTGGACTGTAAAGAAAGCAGAGCACCAAAGAATTGATGCCTTTGAACTGTGTTGCTGGGGAAGACTCCTGAAAGTCCCCTGGACAGCAGGGAGATCAAACCTGTCAGTCTTAAGGGAAATCAGCCCTGAATACTTGTTGGAAGAACTGATGCTAAAGCTGAAGCTCTGGTATTTTAGTTGTCTGATGCGAACAGCTGACTCATTGGAAAAGGCCTTGGCGCTGGGAAAGATTGAGTGTAGGAGAAGAGATCGTGAAAGGAAGAGATGGCACCAGCCATCCTGGTGGTTCGTCCAGGTTTGCATGAACCTGGACAAACTTTGGGGAGATGGTGAGGGACAGGGAAGCCTCGTGTGCTGCAGTCCATGGGGTCCCAGAGTTGGACACAACTGTGTGACTGAAAAACAGCATGTGATCACATATACATTTGGGGAGAGGGACCGGAAGGTTTATTAACTACAAAGTCAAAGTTTGCTTTTTTTTTTTTTTTAAATTGGGGTGTAATTGCTTTACAATGTTTTGTTAATTTCTGCTGTACAACAAAATGAATCAGCTCTTTGTATACAACATTCCCCTCGCTCTTAGACCTCCCTCCCACTCCCCAGTCCCACCCGTTTAGGCCATCACAGCACCTAACTTGAGCTGCCTGTGCTACACCACAGCTTCCACCTGCTGTCTGTTGTGCACATGGTAGAATATATATGGACTTCCCAGGTGGCCCAGCGGTAAAGAATCTGCCTATCAGTGCAGGAGACACAGATCCGATCCCTGGGTCAGGAAGACCCTTGGAGAAAGGGGATGGCAACTCACTCGAGTATTCTTGCCTGGAAATCCCGTTGACAGAGTATCTTGGAGGGCTACAGTCTTTGGGATCACAAAGAATCAGATATGACTGAGCACAGCACAGCGTATACATGTCAACCTCATCTCCCAGTTCATCCCACTCTCTCTCCTTCCTTGCTGTGTCCACGCATACATCATGTACTTCTGTGTCTCTGTTCCTGCCCTGGAACTAGAGTCACCTTCTGTTTTTCTTGATTCCACATGCATATATTAATATACAATAAATTGGTTTACTCTTTCTGGGTTACTTCACTCTGCATGACCAACTCTAGGTCCATCCACATCTCTACAAATGACCCAGTTTCATTTCGCTCCTTTTACAGCTGAGTAATATTCCATTGTATAAGATGTTTCGTTCAGTCACTCAGTCATGTCCAACTCTTTGTGACCCCATGGACTGCAGCATGCCAGGTCTCCCTGTCAATCACCAACTCCCAGAGTTTACTCAAACTCATGTCCAGTGAATCGGTGATGCCATCCAACCATCTCATCCTCTGTTATCCCCTTCTCCTGCCTTCAGTCTTTCCCAGCATCAGGGTCTTTTCAAATGAGTCAGCTCTTCGCATCAGGTGGCCAAAGTATTGGAGCTTAAGCTTCAGCATCGGTCCTTCCAATGAATATTCAGGATTGATTTCCTTTAGGATTGACTAGTTTGATCTCCTTGCAGTCCAAGGGACTCTCAAGAGTCTTCTCCAACACCACAGTTCAAAAGCATCAATTCTTCAACACTCATCTTTCCTTATGGTCCAGCTCTCACATCCATACATAACTGCTAGAAAAACCATAACTTTGACTAGATAGACCTTTGTCGGCAAAGTAATGTCTCTGGTTTTTAATATGCTGTCTAGCTTAATCATAGCTTTTCTTCCAAAGAGCAAGGGTCTTTTAATTTCACAGCTGCAGTCACCATCTGCAGTGATTTTGGAGCCCAAGAAAATAAAGTCTGCATCTTACTTATTCATTCATCTGTCAGTAGACACAGGTTGTTTCCATGTCCTGGCTATTGTAAATAGTGCTACAGTGAACGTTGGGGGATATGTGTCTTTTTGAATTATGATGATTTTCTCAGGGCACATGCCAGTAGTGTGATTGCTAGATTGTATTTTTAACTTTTTTAAGTTCTGTTTTTAATTTTTTAAGGAACTCCATACTGTTCTCTAAAATGGCTGTATCAATTTACATTCCCACCAAAGTGCAAGAGAGTTCCCTTTTCTCCACACCCTCTCCAGCATTTATTGTTTGTAAGTTTTTTGATGATGGCCATTCTGACCATTTTGATTTGCATTTCTGTAACAATTAATTGGGCTTTGTAGGTGGCTCAGTTGGTAAAGAATCCACCTGTGAACGCAAAAGTTGCAGGTTCTGTCCCTGAGTTGGGAAGATCCCTTGAAGGAGGAAATGGCAACCCACTCCAGTGTGCTTGCCTGGAAAATTCCAAAGAGAGAGGAGCCTGGCGAGTTACAGTTCATGGGGTTGCAAAGAGTCGGACATGATTGAGCATGAATAAGGAAGGAAAAATGAAAGATGTGGAGCATCTTTCCAAGTACCTCTTGGCCATCTCACATACACGTTTTTACTGCCCTCCAGTATAAGAGGATTTCTTACCGAGATCAGATCAATTGCTCAGTCATGTCCGACTCTTTGCGACTCCATGAATCGCAGCACGCCAGGCCTCCCTGTCTATCACCAACTCCCGGAGTCCACTCAGACTCACGTCCATCGAGTCAGTGATGCCATCCAGTCATCTCATCCTCTGTCGTCCCCTTCTCCTCTTGCCCCCAATCCCTCCCAGCACCAGAGTCTTTTCCAATGAGTCAACTCTTCACATGAGGTGGTCAAAGTACTGGAGTTTCAGCTTTAGCATCATTCCTTCCAAAGAAATCCCAGGGCTGATCTCCCTCAGAATGGACTGGTTGGATCTCCTTGCAGTCGAGGACTCTCAAGAGTCTTCTCCAACACCACAGTTCAAAAGCATCAATTCTTCGGCACTCAGCCTTCTTCACAGTCCAGCTCTCACATCCATACATGACCACAGGAAAAACCATAGCCTTGACTAGACAGACCTTTGTTGGCAAAGTAATGTCTCTGCTTTTGAATATGCTATCTAGGTTGGTCAGAACTTTCCTTCCAAGGAGTAAGCATCTTTTAATTTCATGGCTGCAGTCACCATCTGCAGTGATTTTGGAGCCCCCCAAAATAAAGTCTGACACTGTTTCCACTGTTTCCCCAGCTATTTCCCATGAAGTGATGGGAAAGGATGCCATGATCTTCGTTTTCTGAATGTTGAGCTTTAAGCCAACTTTTTCACTCTCCACTTTCACTTTCATCAAGAGGCTTTTTAGTTCCTCTTCACTTTCTGCCATAAGGGTGGTATCATCTGCATATCTGAGATTATTGATATTTCTCCCGCCAATTTTGATTCCAGCTTGTGTTTCTTCCAGTCCAGCGTTTCTCATGATATACTCTGCATATAGGTTAAATAAACAGGGTGACAATCTACAGTCTTAACGAACTCCTTTTTCTATTTGGAACCAGTCTGTTGTTCTGTGTCCAGTTCTAACTGTTGCTTCCTGACCTGCATACAAATTTCTCAAGAGGCAGATCAGGTGGTCTGGTATTCCCATCTCTTTCAGAATTTTCCACGGTTCATTATGATCCACACAGTCAAAGGCTTTGGCATAGTTAGTAAAGCAGAAATAGATGTTTTTCTGGAACTCTCTTGCTTTTTTCATGATCCAGCGAATGTTGGCAATTTGATCTCTGGTTCCTCTGCCTTTTCTAAAACCAGCTTGAACATCAGGAAGTTCACAGTTCACATATTGCTGAAGCCTGGCTTGGAGAATTTTGAGCATTACTTTACTAACGTGTGAGATGAGTGCAATTGTGTGGTAGTTTGAGCATTCTTTGGCATTGCCTTTCTTTGGGATTGGAATGAAAACTGACCTTTTCCAGTCCTGTGGCCACTGCTGAGTTTTCCAAATTTGCTGGCATACTGACTGTAGCACTTTCACAGCATCATCTTTCAGGATTTGGAATAGCTCAACTGGAATTCCATCACCTCCACTAGCTTTGTTCGTAGTGATGCTTTCTAAGGCCCACTTGACTTCACATTCCAGGATGTCTGGCTCTAGGTAAGTGATCACACCATCGTGATTATCTTCATGAAGATCTTTTTTATACAGTTCTTCTGTGTATTCTTGCCATCTCTTCTTAATATCTTCTGCTTCTGTTACGTCCATACCTTTTTGTCCTTTATCGAGCCCATCTTTGCATGAAATATTCCTTTGGTATCTCTGACTTTCTTGAAGAGTTCTCTAGTCTTTCCCATTCTGTTGTTTTCCTCTCTTTCTTTGCATTGATTGCTGAAGAAGGCTTTCTTATCTCTTCTTGCTATTCTTTGGAACTCTGCATTCAGATGTTTATATCTTTCCTTTTCTCCTTTGCTTTTTGCCTCTCTTCTTTTCACAGCTATTTGTAAGGCCCCCCCAAACAGCCATTTTGCTTTTTTGCATTTCTTTTCCATGGGGATGGTCCTGATCCCTGTCTCCTGTACAGTGTCACGAACCTCATTCCATAGTTCATCAGGCACTCTATCAGATCTAGGCCCTTAAATCTATTTCTCACTTCCACTGTATAATCATAAGGGATTTGATTTAGGTCATACCTGAATGGTCTAGTGGTTTTCCCTACTTTCTTCAATTTAAGTCTGAATTTGGCAATAAGGAGTTCATGGTCTGAGCCACAGTCAGCTCCTCATCTTGTTTTTGCTGACTGTATAGAGCTTCTCCATCTTTGGCTGCAAAGAATATAATCAATCTGATTTTGGTGTTGACCATCTGGTGATGTCCATGTGTAGAGTCTTCTCTTATGTTGTTGGAAGAGGGTGTTTGCTATGACCAGCGCATTTTCTTGGCAAAACTCTATTAGCCTTTGCCCTGCTTCATTCCGTATTCCAAGTCCAAATTTGCCTATTACTCCAGGTGTTTCTTGACTTCCTACTTTTGCATTCCAGTCCCCTTTAATGAAAAGGACATCTTTTTTGGGTGTTAGTTCTATAAGGTCTTGTAGGTCTTCATAGAACCCAGTGTGTTCATTCTAAGCACCGTTGCATAGTATGTGCCACCCTGTACTATGAGGATAAAAGATAGATGCTCAGTGCACCAGCATTATGGATGCTCAGTACATTTTGATGAGCAAATAGGATTAATTTCTTCCTTAGTCTTCCCACTTTTTCCTGATGTCTCAAGGTCCTTACAAATAAACCAGTTTGAAAATAGCATAAATCCTAAACTCCTGACTCCTCTGGAAAACGACTACCACGTTCCAAAGCTTACCGTAAAGATGCGTCAGTATCTGCCCAGAGCTACAGTGCTTTTCTATGTAAGTGCATATGCTAAGTCACTTCAGTCGTGTCCGACTCTGTGTGACCCCGTAGACGGCAGCCCACCATGCTCCCCCGTCCCTGGGATTCTCCAGGCAAGAACACTGGAGTGGGTTGCCATTGCCTTCTCCAATGCATGAAAGTGAAAAGAGAAAGTGAAGTCGCCCAGTCATGTCTGACTCTTAGCGACCCCATGAACTGCAGCCTACCAGGCTCCTCCGTCTGTGGGATTTTCCAGGCAAGAGTACTGGAGTGGGGTGCCATTGCCTTCTCCGATGTAAGTGCGTAAGAGTGACCATAAAGTCCTTGTATGGCGTGAGTTTTTCAGTAAAGTCACTTCTACATAAGATTTTTTATCCTGCAGAATATAACATGGGGATGCTTTACAATAGCTTATCTACAAATATCATTCAAAATCTGGATATAAGTTGGTTAGTGTCTTACCTTCCCTAGAGCCAGTGATTAAAGGTCAGGAAAAATGGCTGCCCACAGATGTTAGTACAGCTTAATTTCATGAATGGGTTTTTTCTTCTAGTTGACCTAATAAATTAACTATTCATGCCAGGAAAGGTGTATGTTTCTTGAGAGTAGGGTAAAGAAGGACTTTTTATACTCAGTTTACATGGAAGATTAAGAAGCGCCTCAGGTCACCCTAGCATAGTAACAATCTATGTATGAGGGCCTGTGTGTAATGTGGTAGAGCTTACGAGTTTAAATTTTGTTCTCTGCCTTCTTTGGCACCCTGGGTGAAAAATGGGCCTGCTTTCTTTGTTTAGAGATTATTCTGTTGTCTTTATCTGTAATGTTTCGCTCTATCTGTAATGTTTCCCTCTTAAATCTCTTCTGCCTGGAATCTTTTTAAATTACTAACAATTAATATCTCCTACATTTTTTCCTTAGAGTCAGACTGAATTATTTTTCTAAGTTTAATGGATTTAGACTTTAACGTGAAGCCTCTAAAATTCCCCAGAACTCCTCTCCAACACGTAGTTGGCTCTACTTATCATGTTTATGAATCGCTTTCTTTGATAATTGTTGCTTTACGGTCCCACACACCGCGAACATCAGGGTTCTATTTTATTTTGCTTCGACACATCAGAACTCCAGGTGATCTGGCCTGTCTTGCCCCATTTCCATTTCTTATGAAAGCTTATGAGAGTGGGTGATTATATTAGCCAGAACATTGGTAATATTTGGCTCACCTCAAAGACTGTGAAAATCAGAACTACTGTGGTTGAAATTTCAACATTGAGAAAATGAGAGCTCTCATCAAGCCCCAGATATCAGATTTCTTGATGCAGAGGTCATTCTTAGCAAGGAGAGAGATTGCATAATCCTTCAGAGTAATCTGTCAGTCTCCTCACTCGTCAAAATTTTGTCCCGTATCTGCCTATCTGAAATTCCTCTGGCTGCAGGTTTTTCTTTGCTGTCTTTTCTAAAGATTGAAGATTTTTCAAGTTTTAAATTATGAAACATGTCTGTGCCAATAAGACAGTTCGAAAATAATGTAACACGGTATGTATGGTAATAGCCCTTCCCTTCACCTCCAGGGAAGTCCAGAGAGAAATGTCGGGAAAATAGATTTGGATCCTGAGATTCAGGTTCAAGGCTCATTTCTGTCATTGACCAGCCACAGAGCCTTTGGCAGTCCTACTGTTTGACCAAGCTTGTCCCTTAGATGCGTATGCTCATTTGCTCAGTCGTGTCCAACTCTTCACGACCCCCATGGACAGCAGTCTGCCAGGCTCCTCTGTCCATGGGATTTTACAGGCAAGAATACTGGAGTGGGTTTCCATTCCCTTCCCCAGGGGATCTTCCCAACCCAGGGATTGAGCCCATATCTCTTGGGACTCCTGAACTGGCAGGCAGACTCTTTACCACTACTGCCACCCGTCTGTAACTAATTAATACCTAGTCCCCTCACTAAATGGTTGTTTCTGTGTTTGTTGAGGGTTTAAAAAAAAAAAAAAAGGTTATCAAAGGTATTGACAAACTGTAGATGTATTTTTAAGACGAAAGGTTTTCAGTCGTTTCCTTCTTAAAGAGCTTTCTATCACTGAGTGTACTTATCTTGCTACTTTTCCTTCAGTAAACATGTATCTCCCAAGAAACTTTGCTCCTCAAGTTTCCTGCTTTCTCTTTATCCTTTTTAGATGCCAATTCTGGACATGACACTCTTCTTGGCTATGCCTAATAAAATGATAATATTCATAGTTACATCTTCTTAGCTCCCTATTTGGAGAAGGCGATGGCACCCCACTCCAGTACTCTTGCCTGGCAAATCCCATGGACGGAGGAGCCTGGTGGGCTGCAGTCCATGGAGTCGCTAAGAGTCAGACACGACTGAGCGACTTTACTTTCACTTTCCACTTTCATGCATTGGAGAAGGAAATGGCAACCCACTCCAGTGTTCTTGCCTGGAGAATCCCAGGGACAGGGGAGCGTGGTGGGCTGCCGTCTATGGGGTCACACAGAGTTGGACACGACTGACGTGACTTAGCAGCAGCAGTAGCAGCTCCCTATTAACTAGCTCAGCATTGTAGACTTATTCAGCTGGAGGTCCACCATGACCCCTGAGGTCTCTTCTGCTGGGTAGGCCTAACCAGTCATTTCCCGATGCCTTATGTGTCCATGTGTTCTTGCCCTTATTCACTATCTCCCTCCTATAGGTGAACAGTTTTCTTTACAGCAGTCACTTGGATATCCCCTTTGCCAGCTTCATCATTCCTGCTGCACTTCTTTTCCCCTCAGTCCTTTATAATTAGTGTCTTCGGAGCCCTCCTAAAGTATAGGGCCAGTATCAGACAGAATTGGCTAGTGCTGCATCCAATGAGGGGAGTCCTCCCTAATTGTTATCCTCCACATTATCTGTCACCCGAAAGATTGTTTGTTATCTGTGCAAGTAATCACAGGAAACCCGATCAGCTTCCCTCCCCTTGGTATCAGGCCAGCTTCCAGCCTTTGGGCAGATCTTGCCACAGCTGCTTGACAAGTGACTAATTGCTGCTCTCCCGCTCCTGAAAATACCTTCCCAGGCTCTATAAAATCCACCCCTCCTGTCATGCCTGGATAGTAGGAGACTCCAAGTGTTTTCTTCGGCACCTCTCAGTGGTACAGAGTGGTGGGCAGATGTTTTCTGTAGGAGGTGGTGGCCTCGTTCATGACCCAGAAATGGCAGAACAGTTTCCCAGGCCCTCTTAGCTTCATCAGTTGGGGCATTGACTCCTAATCTGCAGGGTACCCTGTCCTGTGTGGGTCATCCCTTCCCAAGATCAACAAGCAGATGTAGCTCCTCCTCTGCAGAGTGGCAGCCACCGTAACTAGTGCCCTTTTTGGAAACGAGTCATCTAGCATTGTCTCCTGTCAAGTTTGACTGCAGCTGGGAATGTTAATAGCCAGGTTGCAGCACATTTGTTCATGGTTTCCTTTGAGCAGTAGGTCAAGATGAGAAGTTTGGACAGATTCAGACTCAGATTCTCCGACACCCCGTTGCCTCTTCTCCTCTCTTTATGAGACAAATTTTGCATGTGTGTGTCCTCTCTTCCGTTTCAGAATTTATGTCCTGTGTACCCTAGTTCATGGTAGCACTGTTTACACCAGCCAAGACGTGAGGCAACCTAAATGTCCACTGACAAAGGCATGCATAAAGAAGATGTGGTATATCACACAATTGGATATTACTCAGCCATAAAAAGAAAATGAACTAATGCCATTTGCAGCAACATGGATGAACCTATGATCATACTAAGTGAAGTCAGTCTGACAGAGAAAGACAAATATGATATCACTTATATGTGGAATCTTTAAAAATACTACTAGTGAACTTACTTATTAAACAGAAAGAGACTCACAGACAAGAAAATAATATTACAGTTACCAAGGGGGAAAAGATGGGGAGGGATAAGTTAGGAGTTTGGGATTAATTCACTACCATATATAAACTAGATAAACAAGGACATTCTATATAGCACGGGGAACTCTAGTCAATATCTTGTAATACCCTATAGTGTAAAAGAACCTAAAAAAGAAGATACATATGTATATGAATCACTTTGACAGACACTTGAACACAGCATTTTAAATCAACTATATCAATTGAAAAAAAATTATTTTAATTCATGTCCTAGAATGACCAAATAAATCAAATGTTGGTCCATTTTTAAGAAAGGGAAAATGCCCTTTACTTCATGTAAAAAAGAAAGCTAGTGTCTCTTCATGTGTAATCCAAGAGCACACTGACTAAATTCTTGGGCTTCTCTGACAGCTCAGTTGGTAAAGAATCTGCCTGCAGTGCAGGAGACCCCAGTTTGATTTCTGGGTCAGGATGATCTACTGGAGAATGGATAGGCCACCCACTCCAGTATTCTTGAGCTTCCCTTGTGACTCAGCTGGTAAAGAATCCGCCTGCAGTGCGAGAGACCTGGGCTTGATCCCTGGGTTGGAAAGATCCCCTGGAGAAGGGAAAGGCTACTCACTCCAGTATTCTGGCCTGGAGAATTCCTTGAACTCTATGGTCCATAGGGTTCCAAAAAGTCAGACACGACTTTCATTTTCACTTTTTCCAGTTTAGCCATACACACAGCTAGACTCACATTTTTCTGTAGACAGAAAAATAGTAGATACTTCACTTATCACTTTTAATGTATCTTTTCTTTTTATTCCGTCTTATTGGCTCATTACCTTCTTACACAGTTCCTGGGGAGAGATCTAATTTGCCATGGGTACAACTAGATTGCAGCATATTGAATTAATACGAAATCTCCAGGAAGATGAAACAGCTCGGCCACACAGTTCCGCTTGGAAAGTATGAAGCTGACAGCTTCATTTCAGTTGTTTGTAATTAAAGCCACTTCAGAGATGATTTGGGGAAGTGTGTGGAGGCAGGTCCCTCTGAGTGGTTCAAGGCCAGGAGGGTTGGTCAACTTCAAGGAGTCCCCACCCCCCACCCCCCCCACCCCCACACACACACACACAAACACACAGCTGGGCCTGGAGAGCGGGCCACAGATGAGGGAGGAGACAACCCATTGTAGAGTAGGAAGAGAATTGTGGGCTAATGGACTTGTTCTTTAGCTCTTCAGAACATGGGCGTCCTTTGGGGGTTGTTAAAATACACATTTCTGGGGTTCAGTGAGATGGGACATGAGCCAAGGAATCATTATATCCACACTTGCAGAGGGCCAAAGTTTACGGCTGCAGAAACACTATTTGGGTGCCTTTCCCCTCTTGATCTTGACTGTGTGAAGCTGGATTTTGATAAAGTCATAATAATGTGATAATTCAGCTGAATTCAAGCAGTTCTCAATGGGGGTGCACACTTGGGGGAGATTTTTGCCAACAAACACAACTCAGGCATCACCCCAATTCTGTTATATTAAAATCTTTGAAATTAGGGCCTCAGTTCAGTTCAGTCACTCTGTTGTGTCTGACTCTGCAACCCCATGGACTGTAACATGCCAGGCTTTCCTGTCCATCACTAACTCCCAGAGCTTACTCAGGCTCATGTCCATTGAGTCGGTGATACCATCCAGCCATCTCATCTTCTGTCATCCCCTTCTCCTCCCACCTTGAATCTTTCCCAGCATCAGGGTCTTTTCCAGTGAGTCAGTTCTTCGCATCAGGTGGCCAAAGTAATGGAGTTTCAGCTTCAACATCAGTCCTTCCAATGAATATTCAGGACTGGTTTCCTTTAGGATGGACTGGTTGGATCTCATTGCTGTCCACGGGTCTCTCAAGAGTCTTCTCCAACACCACAGTTCAAAAGCATCAGTTCTTCGGCGCTCAGCTTTCTTTAAAGTCCAACTCTCACATCCATACATGACTACCGGAAAAACCAACATTTTGGCTCGATGGACCTCTGTTGGCAAAGTAATATCTCTGCTTTTTAATATGCTGTCTAGGTTGGTCATAACTTTACCTCCAAGGAGCAAGGGCCTTTTAATTTCATGGCTGCAGTCACCATCTATAGTCATTTTGGAGCCCAAGAAAATAAAGTCTGTCACTGTTTCCATTGTTTCCCCATCTATTTGCCATGAGTGATGGGACTGGATGCCATGATCTTAGTTTTCTGAATGTTGAGCTTTAAGCCAACTTTTTCACTCTCCTCTCTCACTTTCATCAAGAGACTCCTTAGTTCTTCTTCCCTTTCTGCCATAAGGGTGGTGTCATCTACATATCTAAGGTTATTGATGTTTCTCCCAGCAATCTTGATTCCAGCTTGTGCTTCATCCAGTCCAGCATTTCTCATGAGGTACTCTGCATATAAGTTAAATAAGCAAAGTGACAATATACAGCCTTGATGTACTCCTTTCCTGATTTGGAACCAATCTGTTGTTCCATGTCTAGTTCTAACTGTTGCTTCTTGATCTGCATACAGATTTCTCAGGAGGCAGGTCAGGTGGTCTAGTATTCCCATGTCTTGAAGAATTTTCCACAGTTTGCTGTGGATTAAGGCTTAAGAATGTGTATTTTTAAGGCTTCCAAGTGATCCTCCTGTGATGACAAATTAGGGGACAGATGAACCAAAGTGCTCATCTTCATGCCATGAGTTGTACGTAGTTAAGGAAGAACTACCAAGGCATCAGTTGTTTTTGCTTTTACTGTTGTTCCCAAATCTAATCCATTGTTAAGTAGGGCAGTCCTTGATTATAACCATTAGTGAACCAAAGTGTGCTGGCATTTCACACCTGGGAGCTAGTGTCAGTTGTCCTGTTCACAAATAAAACCAATAATCAGGGCCTGTGGTCACAAATAAAACCAATAATCGGGGTCTATGGATAATTAAGCCATTATCCTTTTAATAATACACTTATAAACAGATACATACGCTGTAGAGTAAAAATAAAGCAACATGTAGTTTTAAATACTAAGTAAAATACACTATCTTTATGCAAAAATACCCCATGTATTTAAAACGGATGGCTAATTTGTGGTTTCTTCAACAGTTTCCTTAAACAAATATTGAGAACGTATAATGGTCAGGGACTATTCCTCAAACAGATATAATAGTGAACAAATCAAACAAAAATTGCAGCCCTTGTTGAATTTACATTTAAACAGGGGCAGACTGTCCTGACCCTGTCCACTTGTGAATGGCTATAAGAAGAATGAACACGTCCTGTCCCCAAGGCTCGCCATTCCAGGAGATTTGTAAGATTAATGATCCTTTTACTTTACTTCCTCACACACCGACCTCTCTTCTGTAAAAGATACTGGCATCCAGACTCCAATAAGACACTTTTTTTTTTGAGACACTAGTCTGCCATCTTTGCAGTCAGGCAGACTATAAACAAGACAAAGAAATTAAATATACAGTGTGCTCTGTAGATACTAAAGAGAATCCCTCTGTGCAATTAGTATTTTACTGGGAGTCTGTTGCATTCTGGCATTGTTAAATATATTTACAAAGATATCCCTGCCTTCAAAGAGTTTATCATCTAGTACAGCAACTTATTAAATGCTTCTCAGAGAGATTATGGTCGTAATTTAATTTATATAGTGTAGGACAGAGCTCCAAAATCTGTATGTGCTGTACACATTACTCTTGCCTTTGAAGTTCCTTAGCCTTTTCTATAACACTCCCGTTTATGCAATACATTCATTATGGCTAAAAACAGCATAGCTGTGTCATGAAACATGGGAGAAAGATGTATAAATTAACAGACTGTGCAATTTGCATTCTTTTGCCATGGCTCATTATTTCTATTTCGACCATATATTTAGTCTTTGAAAGCCCCAGGGTTTTGAATACCGATGTTATCACATCAATATATTTGTTGCTGAGAAACGTAAAGTAAGGTCAGTCAAATGTACCTGTGGAATAATGGTTTTCAGGGTATGAGATCAGGGCCACCACATCATCCTGGGAACAAGTTAGAAGTACAAATTCTCCCCACCCCACCAAAGCTCCCGAGTCAGAATCTCTGGGGTGAGGCCCTCAGTCTGTATCTTAACATGGTGATGAAGAATGGCACGAGTCATTCAAACACATGTCACTCACTGGTGGATACTGATCAAAGCAGGTGAAGCAAGTGCGTGATTATCCAAGGTGATATCCAAGATCCTGATTTCATGGTTTTGCACTTTTTTGGAATATGCTTCAGACACTAACTAGGGTTGAGGCTTGAGACATCTCCACATCTGGATTATGAATGTATATGAGGTAGGTATAGTCAGGTGTATATGAAGGCAGGCTTTCCCTTGTGGCTCAGCTAGTAAAGAATCTGCCTGCAATGTGGGAGACCTGGGTTCGATCCCTAGGTTGGGAAGATCCCCTGGAGAAGGGAAAGGCTGCCCACTCCAGTATTCTGGCCTGAAGAATTCCATGGACTGTATAGTCCTTGGGGTCGTAAACAGTTAGACACAGCTGAGCGACTTTGGCCTTCACTGTCATAGTCAGGTGAAAGAAATCTGCTAACCAAAGATTAGATCTTGTTGCTAGGTAACTAACAAATAGCGGCACACCTGTCACATGACTTTACAGGACCCCAAAGTGGTGTTGGAGAAGACTCTTGAGAGTCCCTTGGACTGCATGGAGATCCAACCAGTCCATTCTAAAGGAGATCAGCCCTGGGTGTTCTTTGGAAGGAATGATGCTAAAGCTGAAACTCCAGTACTTTAGCCACCTCATGCGAAGAGTTGACTCATTGGAAAAGAGTCTGATGCTGGGAGGGATTGGGGGCAGGAGGAGAAGGGGACGACAGAGGATGAGATGACTGGATGGCATCACCGACTCGATGGACTTGAGTGAACCCGGGAGTTGGTGATGGACAGGGAGGCCTGGTGTGCTGCAATTCATGGGGTTGCAAAGAGTCGGACACGACTGAGCGAGCGACTGAACAGAACTGAAAGGCTATGTTCTCTTACTATTTCAGAAACTTCTCTGGGTTGATGTTCCCTGTGTGGATAATGCATTTGTGGTTAACCTAGATTTCTGGTGTTATTATCTATGGGTTTGCCTGCCTATATCTTTGTGTGTCTTTGACCATCGCCTTGTTTCATCTTTCCACTTTGTCTCTTTTGCATAACAGAGTCCTACTCTTATTCTTCTGTTCTCACTGGCTTAATATACTGCACTTGTGGAAGAGTTCTATATTTCTTTAATTCTTAAAGCAGACAAATGGAGTATCTGTTATCAAGGGGTAAAAACTAAATGAGATTGCATTGCTTTTAAAGTTATGTTGCCCTTGGAGGTTTTATGAAGGGTCTTCTCTTTCGCCTTCTCTCTAAATAGAAAAATCTTTGGGGGAAAAATTGTTAGAAGGATTATTAGAGTATAGCTAGGCTTCTTTTTTTTCAAGTCTCCATTGAATTAGTTACAATATTGCTTGGCAAAGAGGCACTTAGGACCTTAGTTTCCCGAACAGGAATTGAGCCCACACCCCCTGCACTAGAAGGCGGAGTCCCGACCACAGGACTATTGGTAGTCCTTCCTTGGGGAAGTCCCCTTCATTACTCATTTTTAAGATGATATTTTTTGTAAACTTTGGACCTGGTTCCTCCTTTTTAGTTGCAGAAATAAAAGAGATGGTTATATTCAATTGGATGTTTTAAGGCCCAGTTAGTATGGAAAACCCTTGAGATCACCTTTACCCTGTATCCAGTCCCTGCCCCGCCAACTTTGTCCTGCTCTCTCCAGTCTGCTGCAGAGCCTCAGGGACTGATTCAGCCTTCTCCTTTCAGGTCATCTATTTTTGCTTTGTTTTTGTGGACGTGTTTTCATTAAAGTGTAACAGACATACAGAAAAAGGCACAGACCATCAGTGTACATCAGAGTGGGTTTTCCCAAGGTGCACTTACCCATGTCATCACTACCCAGATCAAGAACTAGTTGGAACTTGACCAGCATCCAGACACCGTCCCTCTCACATGTCCCCCTCCCCGTCACCTCCCCTTCCTCCCCAACTGAACACAATCCTGAATCCTAAAGTCACACACTCGCTATGCTTATCTGGGGGCTTCATGTCAGTGAAATCATCCCATATGTATTATTCTGTGTCTGGTGTCTTTAAGTCAACATTATGTTGGTGGATTCATCTGTGTTGCAGTGTTCGTTTATTTTCATTGCTGTATTATATATCCATTGTGAGCGCACACCAGTTTGTTTATACATTCTGTTATTGAGTGTTTGGAGTATTTCTGCTTTGAGGATATTACAGGTTCTTGTACATGTCCTCTGATACATGTACGTATGCACTTCTTTTCAGTATATACCTATGATCGGAATGGCTGTTGTAGGATTTACATATATTCAGCTTCAGCAGAGGCTGTGAACCGGTTTGCCAAAGTGGTTCTAACAAGTACCTCCTGCAGTATGAGAGTGTGCTGGTTGCTCCACATCCTTTCTAGCATTTGATACTGTCTTTTTAATTTTAGCCACTCTAGTAGGTGGTCCCTCTTTGTGGAATTAATTTGCATTTTCCTAATAACTGATGATGTTGAACGCCCATATTTAATGGCTTTTAGATATCTTGTGAAATTCCTTTTCAGATCTTTGCCTATTTTTCTGTTGGTTTGTCTCTCATTAACTTTTAGGAGTTAATTATGTATGGATAAGAGCCCACTGTTGGATATGTGTTTTATGTATATTCTCCTGCTCTGTGTCTTTGGATGAATAGAAGTTCTTAATTTTAATGAGTTTCAGTTATTTTGTTTATGATCCTGTTAAAGAAACCTCTGACTCTGTCATAAGGATATTCTTCCATGATACAGTCTAGAATCTTTAGATATACATTTAAATATAAGTCCAGTTGGAATTGACTTTTATGCAAGTTTTGAGGTGAAGTTCAGGAATCATTTTCATATATGTATGTGTGTGATATACACACACATACATATATGAAAATAAATGTAATATTTGTATGTGTGTGTATATGCACATACTTTTTATATATATATATATATATATATAAAATCTCTGGACCATTAGGGCTTTACTTTTTGTTGTATTTTGTTTTGCTTTTTGCTTAGTTTTTATAGTGAACTTTTTTTATTTTAGAGTCATTTTTAATTTGCAGTCAAGTTGCAAAGAGAGTCCAAAGAATTCCCATGTACCCTTTGCCCATTTTCCCCTGTTCTCATTATCTTACATCACTATCATACATTTGTCACAGCTAAGGAGTCAATGTCAATGCATTCTTATTAACTAAAGCCCATGCTTTATTCAGAGCAGGACCATTAGGTTTTGACCAGTGCGAGTGCTGTTAAGGAATGCTTGACACCACATCCTGTTAACTAAACCTTTAGTAACCAGCTCCACTGGAGTGACTTGTCTTAGATCTCAGCCTAAGCTGGACAACTTAGCCAGACTCAAGAGATATGAACGTAGATCCCATGAGACCACGAGGAAGGAACTATGGAAATCCTGCAATCAAAGGCCCTCCAGGTCTGACATCTGGAGAAGGCAATGGCAACCCACTCCAGTACTCTTGTCTGGAGAATCCCATGGATGGAGGAGCCTGGTAGGCTGCAGTCCATGGGGTCTCGAAGAGTTGGACACGACTGAGCGACTTCACTTTCACTTTTCACTGTCATGCGTTGAAGAAGGAAATGACAACCCATTCCCATATTCTTGCCTGGAGAATCCCAGGGACGGGGGAGCCTGGTGGGCTGCAGTCTATGAAGTCGCATAGAGTCTGACACGACTGAAGCAACTTAGCGGCAGCAGCAGCAGATCTGACATCACCTTAAAATTTTCATCTCTAGTTTTAAAAATCCTGCCTGAGTTTTAGAAGTACAAAAAGCATTCTTATCCTTGAGTCCTTCAGAACTTGAACTTTGTAACTTTTAACCAAAGTTTAAAATACACCAATGATGAGCAGTTTTTCATTTTTAGTCCTCATGCCTAATATTACATCCCTAGAAGTTTGTACCTTTTGAACTCTAACTATTTCACCCACCACTCTCAGCCTCTGCCTTTGACACGTACTGTGTTTCTAGGAGTTTGGTTTTCTAATTTTCAGAGCAGCCTCCATGCTGTTTTCCCAGTGTCTGCACCAGTCTACACTGCTGCCAACAGCAATGTAATACACAAGGGTTTCCTTTTCTCCAGATCTTCGCTCACACTTGTTATTTCTTAGTTTGCTGATGATAGCCATTCTAACAGGTGTGAGTTCTCATTACAGTTTAGGTTTGCATTTTCTTGACAGTTAGTGACACTCAGCATCTTTTCATATACCTGTCGGCCATCTGTATGTCGTCTTTGGAAAACTGTCTATTCAAATTTTCTTTCCATTTTTTAAAATACAGATTGTTTGCTTTTTTTGTTCTTGAGTTGTATAAGTTCTTTATATTTTGTGGGGATATTAACCCCTTAGATATTAACCCCCATCAGATACATGATTTGCAAATATTTTCTCCTGTTCAGTAGGTTGCTTTTCACTCTGTGGGTGATTTCCTTTGCTGCCCAGAAGCCTTTTGGTTTGATGTAGTCCGTCTTGTTTAGTTTGGCTTTTGTTGCCTTTGCTTTTTGTGTCCGATTCAAAAAATGACTGTCAGGAAGCTTACTGCCCATGTTTTCTTCAAGGAGTTTTACTGTTTCAGGTCCTGCATTCAAGTCTTTAATCCATTGTGAGTTAACTTGTGTGTGTGATGTAAGGTGGGGGGATGGTCTAATCTGATAAACAGCTTTTTAGAGAGTGTTACTACCAGGTGCCCGGGGAAAGGAGACCTCAGGATGCCCCTTTGGCCTTGGGTGTGAGCACGTGGAGAGCTCTGTGTCTCGCTCAGTCTTCTCTCCCCTCTTGAGCTCGGGCTTGGGGAATGTCACTGTGCCCCTGAGTTCTGAGGAAGGGAGGACAGGGAGCTCTTGATACTGCCAGGCCTGTTACTGCCAGCTCCCCGCCGCCACCCACCCACACACACACACACGCACACACACACACTTGCCTCTGCGAGACTTCTCTGTACCACACTTCAGCGGTGCTGGTGTACTTCAGAGTGTCCCTGATGGTCTTAACTATTTTCACTTTTCAACTGAAAGTGCAGAAGAAGCCCCCATCACCATGTTTTACTTTGACAGTGGACATTTAAATTGAAGCGAAAAGGCAAAGGAGGCCAGCCAGCCCCATTAATATTTTATGAAATACTCATTGTTTTGTAACCGGCCATAACCCCTGTCCTGGCTGATGCTTTTATGGCTGACAGGCCGACCCCAGGAGGCACACACACACCCGCGCTGTTTTGTCTCTGTCCTGCCTCTCCTCAGTACCATGAGCTCGCGACACTCCACCAGTCCGGTGGTCTTCACCAGCGCCAGAAGTTCCCCGAAGGAAGAACTTCACCCGGCCGCCCCCCCGCAGCTCGCGCCTTCCTTCTCATCCTCCTCGTCCTCCTCCTCCGGTCCTCGGACTTTCTACCCCCGCCAGGGCGCTACCAGCAAGTACCTGATTGGATGGAAGAAACCCGAAGGAACCATAAACTCCGTGGGATTTATGGACACCAGAAAGTAAGGACTCTGTTGCTGCTCTTGCTGGGTGTTTTGCTTTTCACGTGACAGTGAACAGAAAAGCCTGGGGCAGTTTCCTGCAAGAGAGGAGCCTGGGCTCAACACTGGGGAGAGGGTGTTTTGGTAGGGAAGTTATTTTTCTTCCCACATGAAACGTGTCTTAAATTGTTTCTCTGCCACATTCCTTAAATAAGATGTTTTGCAAAACCTTCAGATTTGAGAATCTCAGAGTCTCCCAGGAAAGAGTCTGAAGAACAAACTTCAGAATAATCACCCCTTGGGTGTTAAGACCACACTTGTCCCTTTGATGCTATTAATCACAGCCTTCCCGTGTAATTCCTAACTGGCCCAGGAGGGACTATTAGAAAGTAAGTGACCACCTCTGAACATAAAGAACTTTTGACAAAATAGTACAGCAAAAAATAAAGGCTTCAGTCAATGACATTGGTTTTGTTTCTATAGAGATTGCATTTGGGACTCGCACCCTGTGGTCCTTTTTATTAGTAAGCCTGTTGCTAATTTTGGCTTAGTGGAGTTTATAGTTTCCTGTGAAAGAGTGATTTATTCATCAGGCGTTTTATTTTGTATTTCAAACTGGTCTTGTATCTCTTTACAAGCACTTATCCAAATAGATTCTTAATATAATTGAACAGAAGTAATTCTCCTTTTCTCTCTTCTAATAGCTCTCTATTGACTGACCTCTTTCAGACCCCATCACACCCTTGAGTCCACCTCATCAAATTAATTTCTCCCCTCTCTTCCCCTTCTTTCAAGGCGTCATCAGAGTGACGGCAATGAAATAGCCCACCCCAGGCTGCGTGCCTCCACCAGGGACCTCCGGGCGTCCCCGAAGCCGACCTCCAAGTCCACCATTGAGGAGGATCTCAAGAAGCTCATTGACCTGGAAAGCCCAACCTCTGACTCCCAGAAGAATTTTAAGGTACAGGGCAGGTCTTCATGTGTACGACAGTCAGGGAGAGGCTGGACAGGGCACTTACATTCTTCAGGAAGTGGTGGTTCCCAGCTCCTCCTCACTGGAGCCCCCCTCTTCCCGCCATCACCCAACTGTCTCAATATTTAGTTCATGTGTTTTCCAAATGTCCTGTCCCTGCAGCCACATCTGTTGAGTCTGGGTTTATAGTGACCTGTGCCCACCCCCAAGGCTCCTTTTCTTCCACTATTTCCTACTTACGATGCACGAGCTGTACTCTCTTGACATTATCACTCAGATGACATTGCTTCTTGGAACTCTGCGGACACACCCATGGCTCCGTTGTCGGATGGAAAGTTTTCTGAAAGGGCTGCAGTGCCTTCTGTCCACAGGGTCCTCCTCCCACAGTAGCCCCCAGGGTGTCTCCTGCCCTGCGTGCGCCCACAGCACCTGCACTCTGGCCTCACGTCTGCCCCCTGCCCCTGGCCAGCAAACCTACCAGCCGTACACTGCTTGCCATTGAGTCCGGCAGACAGGGTCAGCACGTTTACCTGCAGAACTTTCCAGACTCTCTTCAGAAAGCCTTCTCTCCGCTTTCAGAATTCCAGACTAGAAATGCCTTCTCTAGAACCCAGCCTCCCTCCCCATCGAGTCCCGAATACTTGCTCAGAGTTTGTGGGTATGTCAGTGGCCAAACATTTGCATGACCACATGGAAAGATTTTTTTTCTACCTACCTCACCTTGGGCGGACCCTTCAAGCCCACCTCAGGCTCTGCTTTCTTGTCTCTATAAAGTGTGCCATCTCACTCCCAAGTGAGCCAGCAGCTGGTGTTGGCTGAGATGGGCCCAAAGGTATTATATTTCACACTTAGCGTAATGTGTTCCTGTCTGGAGTGTACTGGGTGGGCCCACAAGAAGTGAGTCCACCGCTCCAGAGGGTCATGGGTGCACACTTTGATGTTTTCTGTTCTCTGTGTTCTCAGTTAAATGATTTGTAGTCTGTTTGAAGTGACTAAAAAGTTTAGTTTAAGAGGGCCATTGAGAATTGATGCAAAGTGGAAGCTGACATATTTCCTTAACCACTTACCATCCTCAGAGGGCAAGAGACGTGCCCAGCATGATGAGCCGTGTGGTCTCGTCTCATCCAGGCGTCCTCGTCACCATTCCAGTTTCTGTGCACACACACGTTCCTCTTTGTGTGAGTGTGCCACACAAGCGTGTGTGTTCCTCTAGATAGGTCAGGTATACATTTGAAACTGACAGATCAACATCTCCCGAGATGAAGTGTACTCCAAAGACCATTCTGGAGTTTTGCAGAGAAATCACTGAGTTATTAACATAAGCATTAACATCATAAATCATTTTAAAGACTTAAAGATTCTGGATTTCTATCATTCTGTTTTATAAGCCAGCACTTAACAGTTCTGACTCATCACCCAGGGCACAAATGGTTTCCTTAGCAACCCCGCAAAAGATAGTACTTGAAACTTCTTTCTTTATCCATCAAAAACCAAAGAGGTGTATTAAAATTTTTAACTACCAGTTTCAAAATTATTTCAGATTTTTCCTGAGGTTAAAGGAAAACAAAATCTTCCCTGAAAGGAATCTTTCCTCCAATCCTTAGTTTAACATTTTTGGAAAGGGGTAAGCTCAGAGCTTTCTTTCTTTTGATTTACTCCTGCAGTGAAAATAATTAAAAGCAAATGTCTGTCTTGCCCTCATTCCAGGTCTTGGCTTTTATTTCCAAAGTGAATTACTTTAACATTCCTATTTGAAACAGGAATGCACATGCGTTATGTGGTGACTATATTACCATGAGACCCTCTGCAAAGAAAGTGCTTCTGCTGGTTGAACTATTATGGGGAAAAGGCTGGGAGCAGGAGCTGGAAAAGTGCTCTGTTTTCTCTCTCGTGTCATCTTTTTTCATTTGGCTTCAGATGAGTTCAGCTAAGTAGCTCTGTGTGTCTTCTGAGACTCACGTGAGCGACGTGCCTTTGCTGTGTCAGTGAAACCAATGCGCCCTTGTGAGGTCTCCCTGGCCACACCTGGCTCAGGGCTCCAAGCCACTGAGCCAGGCTTCAGGGTACAAGGAGTAGCCTTCCCTGGGTGGTGATCCTTGGAACCCACTCACGCCACGTTGGCAAGGGCTACCTGTGAGCCCCCATGAATGTCAAATGACGGATTGTTCCCAGGCTCATCTGCCAGCAGAGGGAGACGACTGCTGCAGGACATGGCCACGCTCTGCTGGGCACGCTGGAGCTGGGAGGTGGGTGGCTGCGAACCTCCAGGCAGCTGCTGCGAAACTCATCTCAAGGAAGATGGCAGAGCTGTAACGTTCTGAGAAACCTCATTGCCAGGCAGAGCTGGAATCACCGTATTCTCCCCGAGGGCTGAATGCAGTCTGGCGAGTGAACAGAACAGTAGTGCAAACCAAGAGCCCTGCTCTCCAGCCAACACTCTCAGATACAGACCAAAGGAAGAGGTATCACACGGGTGCCTAGTGTTTAGGAAGAGGTGGTACTTGTTTATCGCAAGTGCAAGAATGATCCATTTCACTGAGAGCCAGGGCACATGAAAATAGTGAGGAGAGGGAGGAGATGGACCCTGATGCAAGAGGCTGCCTCTCTAGGCCTGGCTCAATCAGACTTGATCACTGGTGCCCAAATGATTTTAAAGTTTAAGAATCCTTTTGTTTCCTACTAACAGTTACACGGAGAAGGCAATGGCACCCCACTCTAGTACTCTTGCCTGGAAAATCCCATGGACAGAGGAGCCTGCTAGGCTACAGTCCACGGGGCCGCTAAGAGTCAGACACGACTGAGTGACTTTACTTTCACTTTTCACTTTCATGCATTGGAGAAGGAAATGGCAGTCCACTCCAATGTTCTTGCTTGGAGAATCCCAGGGACAAAGGAGCCTGATGGGCTTCAGTCTATGGGGTCGCACAGAGTCAGAAACGACTGACGCGACTTAGCAGCAGCAACAGTTACACACGGAAGCCCAGTACTTAGAACTGAGATGGCAGAACTCCTCCGATAGGAAAGGTGGGGTGTCTTGGGCTCCTGGATCCCTCCTGAACACCTCGTTTGCCCAGGCAGTGGTGCCAGGAGGAACCCTGAGGGCTCCTTGGGACAGTTGAAATCCCCCTTCCTAGATGCTCTCTAAAATCCTTTCTGAGTCTGCCACCCCCTGCGTTGTGGTTCTTTCCTGGGGCTGGCAGCACAGGGCAGCACCACTCAGCTATCTCAGTATGACCTCCCAGGGAAGGCAGAGGGTGCCCTAGGGAACTGGGTAGGTGCACACACCTTTGAGGCTAGAATTGAAGAGGACTGAAGCTGGAAGCCATCACACGTGCTTGGACCAGACTAGTCCTGCTATTTTTTAACAGAAAGCATCTAGGCAGACCGCTTCCTTCCCTCTCCTCCCTGTAGTGCAAGATGTTATAACTTAATAAATCATGCTGTCCAAAGGATCTCTTCAAGTAGCTGTTTACCTTGAAGTATATTAATATTTCCCAAAGAGGCTGAAATTAGAACTGGTGAAAATTCTCTCCTCTGTAAATTTATCAGGGTGGGGATATTCACTGGAAAAGGAAATCCCTTGGCCAGACCCAAAGGTGCCGAAAAAGATGGAGAGCAGTTTTTTAATAGATCTGAGATCTGGGCTGGTAGGCAGGAGCTCTATGTGACAGTTCTGGAACCTTGGGCAGGTGGAGCGAGATGGCCTGCTTCCTCTTTTAATTTACAGTTGGCAAGCCATTTAGCCTAACTCCCACTCTTGTGGGTGAAATGAGAAAGGAAATCATCATTTCCACACTAAGTCCCTGCCCTCTTACAGACTCACATAGCATTTATCACAGCAGCTTAGTTTTCAAGGTAAGCACATATGTACTTTGGGTTTAACTCACCGTGAATTTTAAAAAGTGAACACAATCAGCTACACTTGGAGCTCATTGACAATGCATTTGATTAATAATTTCTTTCATATGGATGTTGCAGCTGCGCCTGCCACATTATGGACGGCTTTGACTTGATCAGCCCTTGGCTTGGTGGATGGAAGTGTGTTAGACCCCAGAGCCCATTGATTGAGTCTGAGCATCAGCTCTGTTCTCAGCCTCCTAGATGGAGCTGTTGCCGTACCATTCTCTCTCTGTCCCTTCAAAGCAGCACGGAAAGTTTCACAGTGGCTTCCTGCCAGCAGTGACTCAGCCCTCCTACTCACATCCTCACCTGTTCCCCACATTGTTCTCCCTGCCAAGGTGAACAGTCGACTAAGAGGAGCTGAATAAGGATAACTCCGTTAACAGACCACATACTCTGTTGGCTTGCAGGATGCTAGATATTTCAACATTGTTAACGTGTCTGTTTTTTCCTTCATGAATGGGTTTCTCAGAAGCTTGCTGTTTGCACAAAAATCTGAAATAAAAATCGAATCTGCTCACAAAGGCAAAAGAGGTTAACAAGAGATACAGCCATCCGGAGCTGTTGTCATTTTTATATAACTGTATATATACTTGTCTTTTATAAAGATAACCTCCCTATTTTTATTTCACCAATAGAAATCCATCTCAAAAAATAATCTCCCAAGCTCATTAAAAATAATATTTGTCATTTGAGCTTTCAGGAGCCATCTATTATTTGAGTGACTGTACTGTGAAGATCAAAGGCTCTTGTTGCCTGGCAAACACGCATCGCTTGACAAGCTTCTGAGGATACCTTCCGGCGTCGTGGCTGTTTCCTTGGGGACCATAGCATAATTTCGGAACACCACTGTGCATGCCATTGTGATCAGTCCAGCATCGCTTGGAATCCTCAGAATAATCCTGAGTGCTTCCGTGCCCCCATTTCATAGACAAGCCCCCATTTCATTGATGTGGAATTGGGTTCCAAGCGATAACATGATTTGGTCAATGACATGGGATTCAAATAAAACCCATATTTGTCTGCTCTTAAAGTCTTGCTGTAAGCATGACACAATAGTGACGAATACGCTTCATCCCACATCTGAATCTTGTACTGAGCACTCTTCGGCTGCAGCTGATGTGCTGGGCGGTGAGGCTGTGTCAACCAGGAACTCTGATTTTGCTCTTGGGAATGTAAATATGGGGGACCCTGAGGCCTCCTTTCTGGGCTCCAGGATTTGAAGGGTTGCGTCTATGAGAGTGATTTTGTTAACCCACCCATCCCGCACCCCGGGTCGTGGGTGTGTGACCCAGAAAGTTGATTTCTGCTGTCCTGATGCTGTTTTTCAGTTCCACGCACTCTCCTCCCCTCAGTCTCCCTTTCCCACCACCCCCACGTCAAGGCGGGCCTTGCACAGAACGCTGTCCGACGAGAGTATCTACAGCGGCCAGAGAGAGCACTTTTTCACCTCGAGGGCTTCACTTCTGGACCAGGCCCTGCCCAACGATGTCCTCTTCAGTAGCACGTACCCTTCTCTCCCCACATCTCTTCCTTTGCGGAGGCCTTCATACACCTTGGGAATGAAGTCCTTACATGGTAAGCCTGTCTTCAGCTGCAGCTAACAGCCCTGCTGCTGATGACCCGTGTCCCCCAAAACACCTTTGCTCAAGGATGGTAATTAGAGGAAGACCTGCTTGCTTGCTCAGGTTATCTGGGCTCCCTACCCCGCCATTCAGCCTCTCACCTAGAATCCCAGCCACAGGGTATGGACCCTGAGCCTCACCAGACCACAAGACTCATCTTGGATTAGTTTTAGGTGTCCCACACAATGATTTGATATTTGTATATATTGCAAAATGATCACAAGATTAATGTCTGCCACTGTACATAGTTTAAAAGTGTTTTTAAACTAAAAGTTTTTAAAGGTTTTAAAAATTTAAGTTTTAACAGTTGAAAAATTTTCTTTTTGATGAAAACTTTTAAAATTTACTTTTGTAGTAGCTTTTAAATGTGCAATACAGTATTAGCAGTAGTCACCATGATATAGATTATGTCCCCACAAATTCCTTATTTTATAACTGGAAAGCTGTACTTTTGAGTCCCTCCAGCAGTTTCTACTACCCCCACCCCTCCTATTGGCAACCACCAACCTATTCTAACTATGAGCTCACATTTTTTTGGATTCCACACATAACCACACATAAGTGAGATGGATCATACAGTATTTATCTTTCTCTGACTTTTTTCATTGGCACAGTGCCCTCAGTGTTCATCCATGTTATTGCAGATGACAAAATTTCATTTTTTAAAATATTTTTATTGAAGTATAGTTGACTTACAACATTGTGTTAATTTCTGCTACATAGCAAAGTGATTGTTTTATGTATATATTCTTAAATTCCATTATGGTTTATCACAGAATATTGAATGTAGTTCCTATGCTACACAGTAGGACCTTGTTTTTATCAATTCTCTGTGTAACAGTTTGCACTGGAGCAGTATTTTAAATCTCCTGCCTCCCTAGTTTGCTTTCCCCCTGCATCATTGCTGCTGCTGCTGCTGCTAAGTTGCTTCAGTCGTGTCCAACTCCGTGCGACCCCATAGACGGCAGCCCACCAGGCTCTGCCATCCCTGGGATTCTCCAGGCAAGAACACTGGAGTGGGTTGCCATTGCCTTCTCTATTGTGTGAAAGTGAAAAGTGAAAGTGAAGTCGCTCAGTCGTGTCCGACTCGTAACAACCCCATGGACTGCAGCCTACCAGGCTCCTCCATCCATGGGATTTTCTAGGCAAGAGTACTGGAGTGGCTTGCGATGGCCTTCTCCACCCTACATCATTCCTGCACCCCTAACCCACGTCCGTCACTGTTCCTCTTCATCTTGGTCCTGTTCCCCACACAGTCCCCTTCCCCGGGGCAGACATGCCTCAAGGGTCACAACAGCTTCTCTCTCCTCCCTCTTTATAGGAGGTCCACCTACAGCATGAGCCTGGTTTCTCTTTGCTCTAAAAGGCCACCCTCAGTGGATCAAAGTAGACACATGCACTGACCACCCTTTACCATCTGGACACTAGGAAGTGCCTCCTCATGGTGACCTAAATAGTCTCCCCTTCTCTCCCTGCACTCCATTCCATTCCTCGTACAACTTCCTGCCTACGTCAAATACTTCTTTCGCTTCCCCACTTTTTTTGTTTTAACCTTACAGTGATAAAAATAAGCCCTCTGGGAAGCTTTTATCTGCATGTGGCATGTCACAGTAGGCCCTGTCCTCTAGAAGCTCACGTGCTAAGAGAGCAGCCTGGACACCTGCCTCCCACCCGTCCTTACTGTCCCGCAGAGGACGCCTGGAGTTGAAGGGCTGGCCCTGAGGAAGGGAAGGGGCAGCCCACCCTCCGCAGCCCCTCCATCACCTCTTGTTGCTTTCCTGACAGTTAGGCAGCAACCTCAGTGATCCCATGCCCTAATCTGAGCGGTCCTTCGTGGGCTGCTGTCCTTGACCTCATGTATGTGACCACCACCGAGATGCATTTGGGAAATAGGAAACTTCTTTTTTTTTTCCAAATGGAAATTTAGGACCCAGAGATTTTAAAAAGCAGAAAGATTGTGTGTGACATAACAAATCTGTCTATTCCAAAGAATCTGAAAAATGTGTGTGCGTGTGTATATATATATATATATATATATAGAATCACTTTGCTGCACACCAGAAACTAACACAACATCATATATCAACTTTACTTCAATTTTTTTTTAATTAAAAAATTATTCCAGCTTCTTTCCCTTGGTGGGAGCAAGTTTAAATAGAACTGAGCCTTTAATATCAGGCAGTATTTGTTGATTTCCATTTTCTCATAGTTTTGGTAATTTTAAGCACATTAATAACTAGCAGCTGCACTGCAGAGCAGTCCTTTATGTAATTTGCAAGGGAAAGCAAGCACTAAATATACTCCGGTTTATAGACTGTCATAATTGGCAAAACTTTTTAACTCCTTGTAAACAGTTACTTCCAGAGTTGCTTACAGATTTTAGCTGCGAGCCTCGCTTTTGGCCCCGTGTCTGAGTGGATTATAGTGTCATGGTCACATTGTGAGGCGGCCCTTCCCATGGAGGCACCCGCTCTGCCCTCACAGCTTCTGCCCCAAGGAGAGCATCTGCACTTCCTGAGCCCTGTGCCCGACTCCTCCACCTGTATGAACCTGAACGGTGGCAGTGTGCCCTCCACTGCACAGAGGGGCTCATTGCACTCATTCTGCCCATCCCCAGGCTAAGCAGAGACTGGGTGTCACTATAGGTTAATATTTGTGTTTTTAAAAATTGCCACCTTAGAAGGGGTTTGGGATGTTGGACTACTGTAAATCGAAAACCGATGCCAAGAGTTGCTTAGCATGTCCTTGGGAAGGAAAAGGATGCCAACACCAGTGAACCAACGTTAACTCCACTGAGTGACCCAGCACCCCCTCTCACATGCTCTTATTTGGTTCTCACACTATCCTGGATACATCCAACTGCAGAAACCAGTGGACCATCCCTGGGACACAAGGCTGACATGAGCCAGGGATATGTCTGTCCCTTAGCAGTCCCAGAGACACAGAGAGTCCACATGGAGGGAGTCAGATCCCAGATCCCAAGGCAGATAAAAATTGGCTTTACGGTCCCCTCAAATATGCACCACCAAGCCTCCCTGGTCTGGCTGCAAAATCCAGCACTCTGATGAAGTAGGTCCCTTCACCCCAGCCCACATCCCTTGACTCTGAGAGGAAAAGTGAGGTGCCACAGCTGCCCTGGGTCTCGCTGTTAGACAAGTAGCTCCTGTGAAAGCAGACACATTACCTCAGTGCAGAACTAACTTTTCCCAGACCCACACCATTAGAAATGGGACACTGGGAGGTTACACAAACAGGAATTAAGACTGGAGGAAGGCAGTTCCTAGTTCTCCTCAGCTTTAGAGTGACTGCTAATGATCTGTTAGACTAGAAACTGATTCCAGGTAACAAATGACTTATCTGCTATGGTCCCAGAGAATGGGTGAAACTTTGAGTGGGTCCCCAGGGGGTCTGAAGCCTCTTATCCCTCATCCATTCCTGCAGGAGAGTTCTCGGCCTCGGACAGCTCCCTCACCGACGTCCAGGAGACCCGCAGGCCGCCCATGCCCGACCCCGGCCTGATGCCCCTGCCCGACGCTGCTGCGGACTTGGATTGGTCCAACCTGGTGGACGCCGCCAAGGCCTATGAGGGTGAGTTCACAGACCATCCTGGCTGGGCCACGTGCAGGTCAGGAGTAGTGTCAGTGCTCAGGAGTCGCTGACAACACACGCATTTCAGCACAGCCGGAAAGCAGTTGAGCTAGCAGTTCCAAACACTCAGGGCCCACACTGTTGATTTTAACCAGGTGGAATCCAGGGTTTCCTCTAAATAGGAATTCGTAACATGGATGCCTCACCTCCCCATATCTGAGAAGGGCAGAGCTCAGCGGCATCCCAGCTGTCACTTAACTGAAAATTGCACGTGTCCAGGGAGCGTTTTTCATCACATCATGAAGACGTCATTGCTCAATGCACAGTTGCATCTCTTAGGATGCCTGTCCCGGCCCCGGCCCCTCCACCCTTCTCACTCATCTCTCAGGGGAGTGATGGCGTGTATACTTTCTGCCTGCTTCATCCCTACATCAGCCCACTGGCAAGTGCTTGTGTTAAGCCAGTGGCCCTGTAAATGCAGGCCCTTATTAGATAAGTTCTGGCCTGATCTGCTAAAATAGAAAAAACTCAAAGTAATGCTGTCTGTTTGGACATAACAGTTGTCATTGCTGTTAGTCTCTCAGTCATGTCCAGCTCTTTGTGACCCCATGGACGGTATAGCCCACCAGGCTCCTCTGTCCCTGGGATTTTTCCAGGCAAGAATACTGGAGTGGGTTGCCATGCCCTCCTCCAAGGGATCTTCCTGACCCAGGGATCAAACCCTGGTCTCTTACGTCTCCTACATTGGCAGGCAAGTTCCTTACCACTTGCGCCACCTGGGAAGCCCAGTATAACAGTCTCTGGGTCCATCCATGTTGCTGCAAAGAAGTTTTGGTTTTTTAATAAGAGATTCTTTTAAAACTTGATTTTGTTTCTTGGCTCAGGCTTAAAGTGAGTGTTTTTTAAAACAGAGGTGGTGTGAACCTAAGCTAAAGCCCACCAACGTGGCTGGGAGTCTTTTTGGAAAACATACTTCAAGATGCTCAGTACTAGCTCTTTAATACATTTTGTGTTGTCACCAAATGGAAAGCATTGGTCTGCAAATTTGGCACAAGGCCTGTTTCCAGGGAAACAATAGAATGCAACTTTTATAAGCAAGGGTAAAGCTAGAATAGAAATCAAGTCACAGCAACTATTTTTAAAAGAGAAATCATGCTACTATCCTCTTACAGCTAAAACAGTAAAAAAAAAAAAAAAAAAAAGACAATTTCCTACAAGGGAAAAATAAAGTTTCCAATGCGTTCTTGACCCCTGATTAGGTTTGACTGTGCATGTCGGTCATTTCTTGACTTTTGATAGAGAGGGCCCAGGATGTGGTTCCATAGTGCTGAATGGTTTCTCCTCTCCCTTCTAGTCCAGAGAGCCTCGTTCTTTGCTGCTAGTGATGAAAACCATCGGCCTCTGAGTGCTGCACCCAGCAGTGACCAGCTTGAAGACCAGGCCCTTGTCCAGATGAAGTCATACAGCAGGTTAGTCACCTGGTAGGTGGTGAGGGCACCACTCTACACCATGTATCAGCTCCGCTAGTGACAGAGCAGGTGTGGGAAGGGGCGATGGCGGTCACACCGATTACCTGAGTGAAGCTCACCACTGCAGTGCCAGACATTGCACTTTTTAGTTAGAATGCTTTGTAGCCAAATACTCTAAACTGTTCTTGATGACGTAAAGTCATCATTATGAATGTGCACTGTTTAATGCCATAATACATTTATGCTATCAGGGTTTATTAAGAGAAATCGTTTGTGCTAAGTGTCCTTGGGCTCCTGTGCGTTTAGTCTGTCCATTTTGAAGCTGTCAATAGGTCATGCTTGTAAATGAGCCTGCATCTTAGCAACTCCCAACATTCTGCTTTAGACCTAAACTAGAAGTGGGTCACCAAGATCAGTAAGATTTATGTAAAATAAGAAAAGCCGTAGCTGAATTAAGAATATGGACTCTGGCTTCTCCTTTCACTTTCCTGTCAGTTTGCAAATGCTGTGGCTGTTGGATAAATGTGTGATGTTTCCGTATATAAAAGCAGTCATAGTAAGCCCTCTTTGATGCAGAATGATTTTATTAGTTTGAAATTTCTTAAAACCTTTTGAGGATGATTAAAAATCCAGGTGTGGGCTTCCCAGGTGGCTCAGTGGTAAAGAATTTGTCTGACAAGCAGGAGACACTGGCTGTATCCCTGGGTTGGGAAGATCCCCTGGAGAAAGAAATGGCAACCCACTCCAGTATTCTTGATTGGGAAATCCCAGGGACAGAGGAGCCTGGTGGGCTACAGTTCATGGAGTCACAAAGAGTCGGACACAACTTAGTGACTAAACAACAAGAATCCGAGTATCTATAAATACTTGGTCAGAAACAGCCTGTAACAAGAAGAGTGAGGTTGGCATAGATTGCACAGATATACTGGGGAGTTGTGCCTGAAGACTTCTTAAGCAAGTCTGTAAGGAAACCATCTTCACAGAGAAAGTATCAGAGTAATGGATCTTTTGTGAGTGTGACAGACAGACACTTCATTTATCCTGCTGTTGGGACAGTTAGGGAGGTAAAATGGTGGTTAATTTGGCTGTTGGTAACTTGTTTAAAAAATGTGCAGAGTCCAGAGCAGAGCCCTAAATGTCTCTTCTTAGGGTGAAGAGAAGTCTGAGTGAGCAAAGACTTCTCGTGAGAAAGGGTTATTAAACAGTTCTTAAATCTTTGTAGGATCTGTAGAAGCCTAAGATGAGGGTGAGGACTAGGTCTTTATTCAGTGTGGATGAGCAAATGCAAATAAAGTTAAATGTTTTTAAAGATGATCAGTATAGTCACAGACACAGAACTTTTCTTTGCAAACCTTCAAAAGTCAAGATGGGCTACTGAGAAGCCCTCCCGAAGGTGGGGAGAGTGGACTCAGTGGCTGTGAAGAACAGTCGTGCCCCAGCATCAGTGTTTTCTGTTCAGAACCACTCTTACCCTGTCACATCTTTGGCCTTCAGTGCATCCAGATCGGCCTGTGAGGCTGTGGATTTCAGCCGACCACCTCCCTTTTAAAATCCGTTCACTGTCAGGTTTTAATTGGTCATCCTGCCTTACACGTTGGGAGGTCATTATCATTCCATTTTATTTACAGCCTTGTGACATCCATGCTGGGCCTGCTGAAGACATGGACACAGTTTATTTTAGGTCAGGGAATTCTAACTTGAACTTTTGATTTTTTTTAAATTTTATTTAACTTTACTATATTGTATTGGTTTTGCCATACATCAAAATGAATCCGCCACAGGTATACATGCGTTCCCCACCCTGAACCCTCCTCCCTCCCCATACCATCCCTCTGGGTCGTCCCAGTGCACCAGCCCCAGGCATCCGGTATCAGGCATTGAACCTGGACTGGTGACTCGTTTCAAATATGATATTATACATATTTCAATGCAAATCATCCCACCCCCTCCCAGAATCCAAAAGACTGTTCTATACATCAGTGTCTCTTGCTGTTTCGTATACCGGGTTATTGTTACCATCTTTCTAAATTCCATATATATGCGTTAGTATACTGTATTTGTGTTTTTCTTTCTGGCTTACTTCACTCTGTATAATAGGCTCCACAATGGAGTATTACTCAGCCATTAAAAAGAATACATTTGAATCAGTTCTAATGAGGTGGATGAACTTTTGATTTTTTTTTTTATCATTCACAATTTTTTTTTAATTTTATTTTGCTTAACTTTACAATATTGTATTGCTTTTGCCATTCATCAAAATGAATCCGCCACAAGTATACATGTGTTCCCCATCCTGAACTTTTGATTTTTAAAGTAAATTTACTTTAAATAAGCTGTGTCCACGTCTTCTGCTAATTCTATCTATCTACAACAGGCGCATGGTGGCATGGAATGTTTTTGGTGTTAAAAAAATTTTTTTTAATTAAAAAACAAAAAGTACCTCTTATTTCATGATGCCAAGTGTTCATTCAGTTGCCACCTCTTCACCCCCTTTACCTCTGAAAAGAGGCAGCTGCCTCTTGTCTCCATGGGAGCCTTCAGATTCTTTGTTTGTGGGAGGCTGAGGGTGGTGTCTTTGGCTAGAAGAATTCAAGTAGAGAAGAGTCAGTGAAGAAGAGTTGATAGGTCTCCCAGCCCTTGCCCAGCTGTGTGGTCTGTCCAGCCGGTTACACGTGTTTCTTTTCCTCTAGCCTCCTCTCCTTTTGGCTTAGAAGCATTGTTAGCACTAAAATGAAATGGGAGAAAGTTGTGGGCCTTAGAGTTTGCTGATCATAATAGTGAAGAGCTTAAGACACTAGAAGTAAAGAATTCACCTGCCAATGCAGGAGACCCAGGTTCAATCCCTGGGTGGGGAAAATTCCCCTGGAGGAGGAAATGGCAACCCACACCAGTATTCTTGCCTGGGAAAATCCTATGGACAGAGGAGCCTGGCAGGCTGTAGTCCGTGAGGTTGGAAAGAGTCGACTCAACTGAGTGGTTGAGCACACATGCGTATGAAAAACTTCTGAAAGATGTAGTCTTATTTTTTAAATATTTAAAGATATTTAGTCTTGAGATGGATGCAATAACGCTGCCACTGGGTTGAGTGGTCACAGGCTTTACTTACCTGGGTTGCCCCAAGATAAGGCCTTTCCCCACCCAACAGGTACACACAGAGGGAGTAACTCTTCTTAAAGCCACTGAAGAGATGCATTTCGCTGTTTGACAGTTGTATCTGCCAGAAAGCCCCTCTTGCGCTGCCAAAGAGACCATTTTCATGTATTGTCCCATATTCTTTTTGTCACAAAGATGCAGAATCTTTAAGGAAGCGATTGGCTGGCTGTAGTTCATGCTTGTATTACCTTTTGTTCACACTGCCATTTCCCCTTTTTAAAAATGAAAATGTACATTGTGTCACCATACTGAGTAATTTGACATTGAAAACCATTTTATAAATACAGCCAACCCCTTTAAAAAAAAAAAAAAAGAAACACCAAACAAACCCAGCCACGGAGAACTCCTGCCTACATGGTCTTTTGTTTCTTGTTCCCAGCAGTAAAGATTCCTCTCCCACTCTGGCTTCTAAAGTGGACCAGCTGGAAGGTATGCTGAAGATGCTTCGAGAAGATCTGAAGAAGGTAAACATATTCTCCAAGCAGGTTATCCTGTCCATGCAAGCTGCCTTGAACTGAGAGAGCCCTTTGTCAACAGTTTCAGTGGAATAAGTTGTGGGCGTTCTCCCTGCTTTCTCAATACACATGTTTTAGGGGTCTGCTTGGAGCTTGGTTCCCACTGACATGCATAGTGTGAAAAGGCTTTCATTGTCATATGTATACAGAAAAAGCATTCCTTTTTTTCCTTGGTAAAATGCCTTTAAACCTCAGCCAGCCCCCTCTGGGCCCTATCCCAGTCTCCTCGCCCCTGCTCCACAGCCCAGATGCACACGCACATCCTTTGTGTTATTCAGGCTCCTGCCCCAAAAGAACCAGTTGCTGTTCGTTTCTTGTGACTTTATATTATTAAGACAGCAGCCCCTAGATCACCTAGAATGTAAGACAGCCCTTCTAACTTAACAAACATTAAACTCTGCACTCATGTATTTACATTCTCTGGAAGTCCTGTTCCCTGGGTGAGGACATCTTAACATATTATTGACCAGAGATGTGTCAGTATCTTTTAGAGTGATAGTTAACAATCACCATAGACACCATATGATTGTCATTATCATTCACATTTTGCTCTATTAGGTTTTTGTCCCAACCTTGTGTATGTTATAAGTGCAAGTTTATTTCCATAAAGTTTTCAAAAATGATGCACTGCGAAATTGAGTGAGGAAGGATTTTTCAGTGAATCTTATGCCGATACTTTCTCTGATTGTCCTAGTGACATATATACTAGCATCTCAGAAGATAATAGTTCTTCAAAATATAGTTCTGATTCAGACGATGTGACTATTAGACCAGCAAAAAGACAAAAAAACCTTAGTGATTGATTCTGATAAGGAACATGAAAATGAAACTCACGGTGCTGGAGAAGACTTTACAGGTGTATCAGGTGTAGCTATTGAATGTAATAGCCTGCAGAGTGTCAGTGAAATAATTTTGGGCCAGCCAAAATAAAAATTGTCAGCCATAGGCTTTAGTTCCTGCTGAAATCTGCCGATCAATAATGAAGACACAGCGGCAGGCCCTGTGTCAGCTGTTTAGTGGAGTGAAGGGTGCACACAGATCCACAGCCACACCTAGCGGCTGGGCAGAGTGGGACCACCCTCTTAGTTCTCTTGCTCTGCTCACCCTCCCAGGAAAAAGAAGACAAAGCTCACCTTCAGGCGGAGGTTCAGCACTTGCGAGAGGACAACCTGAGGCTGCAGGAGGAGTCCCAGAATGCCTCCGACAAGCTGAAGAAGTTCACGGAGTGGGTCTTCAACACCATCGACATGAGCTAGGCAGGAAGAGGTGGCCATGGGGCTGCCTTCCCCTTAGTCCCGCCTGTTGGAGGCACCCTCTGAGCTCCCGCCCCAGCTTCCGACTTTGCCCCCTTTCGGGGAGTGCATAGCCTGACAATTGCAGATCAACAATCATTATCTGCCTTTTGTAGAAAAGAAAATGAAAAAGGTAAATAAAAATTTTAAAAAAGTAAAATAAAAGTTTAACTGCTAAAATGTGAATGTCTTTATTTTTTTGCACAATATCTTTATCTGTTATGTATTTAAAAAGAAGCTGGGTCTAGGACCCTCCCTGCCCCCTCCCCCCGACACTGGCCCATCTGCCTCTATTTCCATCAGCTCTTTCTTATCTATTTCAGGTAACCCAAGCTTTCCTTTGTTATCCTGACAAAAGTCATTGTTCCTAGGAAAATAAAGTTTTTTAAAACTGCTTATTTGGGGAGGGGGATTTCCTTACCTTTGTTCCTAAAAATGCCTGGGGAGGGAGGTGCTTTCAGAAAATGCCTGCCTCCCTCAAATGGCTTGTACACGAGCTAGAGCTAGTGATGTCTGTCCCTGTCTTACAGAGATCAGCAGGATTGGGGTACTTAACGAATCAATGAACCAGAGAGAGGCAGAGACAGAGCCTATGGGCCACGCCCCTTTTCCATCTTGCATTATGACATCACTACTTCCTCCTACCTTTCCCTGGGAAAATGGTCCCAGGCGCTGTGTGCTCCTCTGAGCCGGAGCCCTTTGTTTGGCTTAAGTGAGTCCCTCTGTATTGGAATCAGCCTTTCTATCGCTTCCTGGGTCCAAACAGTAATTGGTTTCAGAATTCCTCCAAACTAAAAAAAAAATCTTAAGATTTGTATGCATTTTGGTCAAAAGGATAGTTTGAGATTTTTAAAGTTATCAGTGTGGCAAAATTGTATTTTTAGCTCGTTCAAAATGATCTTACTGATGAATTAGTAAATCCTTCTCTCCAAAGCAAGACTGTACTAGTATTTGTAACTAGGAAAAAAATGAATGTTGAATTGTGAACTTTAATCCTTGTTAGGAGCAATGACTGTGGTAATGGAATGGCCTTTTGAGACCTGCATGTCCCGTGTACAATTTCTGCCCAGCATTTCCTGCATCCTTGTGTGGCCAGCTGCAGGATTCTGCTGCAGAAGTGATTGATGTGCTGCTTTTCTTGTCTAGTGATGCAGCTGCTTTGGGCCCCTGGCCATTGTTCCAAGGCTCTTGGTCCTGCACAGAACAGACACTGGGTCACTAGTGTTGAGAGGCCCCGGGGAGCCCCTGGTGGCCTTGTTTCTGCCTTCACAGTTGTCACCAAATTGTCACCTGCGCCCTTCAGTGGTGACTCTGGTCTAAGGGAATGTTCAGCAATCCAGCGGTATCTGCTCGGAAGTTCCCTGCCCCATATAATCTCCACCCATTCCTCTCTCCATCCCTGAAAAAAAAATGGGGTGGAGTTCCCCTCTTCTCCCCCGACCCGCATCACCAGACTTTTATGCTACAAATTCATTCATAATTGTGACTTCATGGGATTTTTTTTTTTCTTTCTGGTGACATTTCTCTCATGGAAATAGGAAGATTTCGGAGTGCTTTGTAAAAATCTCAATTGTCTATCTCTTTCTCTCTCTGACTTGTATGAAGGAGATTGTACATTGCCTGATATTTCTTTGTAAATGAGAAATAGCACTAACATCCAAGCATCCTGAAGTCTTGCTTATCCTTCTGAGTTTAGTTTTTATTTTGTCTTACATTTTGTTTGGGGACTTGGGGCAAGCTATTTATTAGAGTTTTGCAACAGAGTTCTTGTTTGAAGCCTTTAAAGACTACTTGTAAAATTCAAATAATAAAATTCATTTTAAACACTCTTTTAAAACGCTTTGGTATTATTGCTTGAGGTATTCTTATTTGAAAGACCACCCAGTATATCTCACTGACCCTCCTTATATCCTTATTTTTCCATCACACTCCATATCACCCAAGATGATTCTTGAAAGTTTGTCCCTTTTATAATTTTAAGAAGTTTTTTTTTTACTCTCTAGTCACATATCCATAGAGAATTCCTGATTTGCCTTTTCTGCTTATGATTTAATATTTGCAGAGCACTTTATAATTAGTTCCCTCTTCATTATCCATATGTGGGTTTTCCATACATTGTCATTCCCTGAGACCAACACATTTTTGGACTCGTCTACTGCATCTCTCAGCTCTCAATGTTAGATGTTATACGCTCAGGGAATACAAATGCCTGTTAATATTAGACTGTGCAAAATATAATTAGGAAAGTTAATCTACTGAAAAAATCATAATGCATTCCAAAGCCAAATGGAACCAAACTTTTAAAATCTGCCACGCCACTGTTCCTCTCCAGTGGTGCAGCTAATTGACAGCAGACAGAGTTTCTTCCTTTTATTTGGTTTGACAATTCTACAAATTCTGGAATTATAAGACAGGCTAAGACTGATGCCACAGGATACCCTAATTAGCAAGTTAAAAAGTAGGGGGGTTTTTTGTTTTGTTTTACCTGGTTTAGAAGGTTTACACATTGTTTCTGAAGGGCTTGGGTGTGGGTTGACAGTTTCTGGGAGAAAGCGCCATTGACCTGCATTGATGGAGGATCTTCTGAGCTGACCGGAGGAGCCAGTTGGTTGTGCTCTTGAATCTGCTGCAGGTGGTAAACAGATTGGGTTGGGTTGGATTACTGGCTCTGTAGATGGAGATAGAGTGGGTTGCCATTGCCTTCTCCAGTATAAATGGTAACACAAGAGCAAAAGAAATAGGCCCAGCAGGCGTAAGCCATTTGCCTCTAGTTGACAGTAACAATGACCTGGACAGATGACCGTCACACAGCAGACACATGCGGCTACCTGGTGCCGTCTCCCCAGAGTGAGCAGAACAGACAAGTGCATGGTGGCCCACTTTGGTCAGAAATGTGCTTAAACAGTAAAGACTTGGGCATTGTTAAAGAGAAGCTGTGTTATTTTAAAAGAATAATAGCACAGTATTATTGGTTACCTTTTCCCGGTATGAATTGTGCCGCTACTGAGCTGTCCGTAAGTAATCATCATACTCTGATAAAGACATTTGACTTGGACTCAAATCCCATCTGGGCTTCCCTCATGGCTCAGCATTAAAGAATCTGCCTGCAATACAGGAGATGCAGGAGACATGGGTTCAATCCTTAGGCCGGGAAGATCTCCTGGAGGAGAAAATGGCAGCCAATTCCAGTATTCTTGCCTGGAAAGTCACATGGACAGAGGAGCCTGGCATGCTACTGTCCAAAGAAAGGGTCTCAGAGTCAGACACAACTGGGCACGCACGCAGGCCCATCCATTATGTAGTAGCTGTGTCTTTAGGTAAATTACCTAATAGCTTAAAGTTTGGTTTCCCATCTGGTAAAATTACTGTTTTACCTCGTATTATTTTAAGGATTAAGTGGGGTCATGTGTGTAAAGCCAGTGGCTGGCAAATTCAAGGTACTCCAGTAAATGCCTTTCACTGTCCTCCAGCTCCAATATGTTCAGGCTTTTATGTTGTTTTTCTAAGAGAGAGTCCTGACATGCTAATTGGAGAAGGATGGAAGAGCCGGAATGAGTTCGTCCACTCTGCTTAATATTGGTCAGGTGCTTTTAATCTTTTGCTATGCATTTTAGAACAGTGACTCTCAAGCTTGCATCACCATCACCTGGAGGGCTGTGTAAAACATGGGTCACCAGATTGCGTGCCCAGGATCTGTGATTGAGCAGGTCTGGAGTGAGAACTTTGTATTTTTTTGCAACTTCCAAGTGATGACTTAGAAGCAGGGTTTTAGAAGAATAGTATTAACAAGAGGATATTCATGCCTATTAGTAATTAAATAGATGCTACAGCACAAGGCTCTTAACTCATTACTAACCAGGGATGCATTAATGTCTTGTTACCCAAATGTTACTGACTGCAGACATTTCGATATTCACTCACATAACAAATCACCAACCACAGGCATTAGTTTTTTGCAAAAATTCCCAGTTAATAATATGTTAACCGTGTCCAGACACCTGAGTACTATTTTGACAGGTTGGCTGACACCAGTTGCAGGAGGAAACAAGTTATAGATAAAGAGATTTTAGGCAAAATAAAAAACTTTTTTGGTACTAAAAAATAATTTAGAGCCTCCTTTGCATGAAACTTGCTGCCATTTGACTATTTTAAATTCATGTTACCTGAACATGACTGGAATGTCCTGACCACCATGAATAATAAGAGACCACCTTGAGATCAGAGAGCTTGAACTTGGGAGCCAGTGGGAGAACCTTCAGTCAAGTGCACAGTGTATGTCCTCACAGGTGTATGAAAACGGGAGACACAGTCCCAGGCTGGGAGCATTGAATCCCAGTCACGAACTTCCAGATTCAGCCCAGCCTGCTTACTCTAATCCCCAAGAACCTATCAAACCTAAAAGTTACTAGACCAGCAAATTTTCCCAACTGCCCTCATACCTGCTCCCAACTTAAGGAATCTTTACCTAAACCCTCTGCTGCATCACAGCCCATTTTCTGCACCTGTGTCCAGAGAGAAGGAAAGGGTTGCTCTTTTCTCTGGATGCTTTAGGTAGACTGCAGCTCAAAGACTTGAAGACACTTGCTGCCTTTTCGGAGATCATCATAGCCTTGGTTTTAGTTGCTGCTTGTCCCCTCACTGTTCTCCCCTCATCTCCCTCGTTTCCCCAGTGGAGAGTCTGCCAGTGTCGTGCTCCTTTGTTTCCTTGTCAGATTAGCCCTTCTGGTCCTCCAGCCTTAAAAATCCAACATCTCCCCTTTCATGCCTTAGGACATCTGAGCCATCATACCTGGGACCCAAGAGAGCTTTCACCTTCCCCGCCTCTCATAACGCCTCTCATCAATCTCCTCCTCCATGCTTGCCTTTGGTCCTGTGAACATGTATGTCTCAAACCTCCTCCCATTACTTCCTCTAAATGAGCACACCTCACTATGCCCCTTAAAGAGCTGCTCTGCCAGAACAGCCCCACCTTCAAATACATGCCGTTCATTTTATCCTCCAAGTTGTCTCTCTCAGGACCCATGGATCTCCCAGGCAAAATTCCCAAAGCTTTGGGTATCTTATTCTGTATTGTTAAATGCATTCCTTAACAGGGTTCATCTCGTTCTAGGGATGCAGGCATCCCTCCTTAACCAAAGTGCTCTGTTCTTCTAAAGGGGCATCGCTCCCTACACATTAGAACACCCCTGAATCTCTAATGAAGCTAGTGGTAAAGAAACTGCCTGTGAACACAGGAGATACAGGAAACGCAATTTCGATCCCTGGGTCCGAATGATCCCCTGAGAAGGGCATGGCAACCCACTCCAGTATTCTTGTCTGGAGACTCCTATGGACAGAGGAGCCTGGTGGACTACAGTTCATAGCATCTCAAAGAGTCAGACGCAACTGAAGCAACTTAGCAGGCATGCAGGAATCTCTAATGAGCCCACCCAACAGCACCTCTCCTATGCATTTCTATAACTCAGCATGTAGGAAAAGAATCACAAAATGGCTATCCATCAATCAAATCCAGCTCCCTAGGCAAAAGTATAAATGTCTGGGAGGGTGTGGGTTCTCTCACTCAGCACTGACACCCCCACTCTTCTGCCCTCATACCCCCAACTCACTGTACACGTTTATGTAACTAGACAGTGGGTAGGTGGACATCTGAATGCATGCCTCCAGATCGCTCATGCCAAACCCGAGAGAGTCATTTCCTTCACCAAGCCTAGCCCCCACCACTGCACACAGGCACTCCCACCACACCCCTACCTTCACCTATTCTGTGTTCCTGGGAATCTAAGCTCTGAGAAAACATTTAAGAAAGGAGTTTTACTCAAGTCCAAAGAGCAAGCTGCTGCTGCTGCTGCTAAGTTGCTTCAGTCGTGTCTGACTCTGTGCAACCCCACAGACGGCAGCCCACCAGGCTCCTATGTCCCTGGGATTCTCCAGTCAAGAATACTGGAGTGAGTTGCCATTTCTTTCTCCAATGTATGCATGCATGCTAAGTCGCTTCAGTTGTATCCAACTCTGTGCGACCCTATGGACAGCAGCCCTCCAGGCTCCTCTGTCCACAGGATTCTCCAGGAAGAATACTGGAATAGGTTGCCACTTCCTTCTCCCAATAGCAAGCTAGAGGTAGCTTATTAATAAAGTTGCCTGGAGGCAGTTCTTCGGTCCCTTGTCACAGTGAAGAGTGGAAATGGATTTGTAACTGACCTAGTAATTTTTCTGAAGAGCTTAGGAGTATTTAAACAAGTTACTTCTCTTAAGCCGCTTAAGCATTTCTCCACAATCTTAAGACAATGAATATGCTTAGCAAACTCTTCGGTTGCAGCTGGTACAAAGATACTCAGACCTATGTAGGCACAGATAAAATTAATGCGTGTATCTGACTTTTTTGACCCCATGGACTGTAGCCCTTCAGGCTCCTCTGTGCATGGGATTTCCCGGGCAAGAATACTGGAGTGGGTTGTCATGCCCTCCTCCAGGGGATCTTCCTCACCCAAGGATCAAACCCACGTCTCTTGTGCCTCCTGCATTAGCAGGTAGATTCTTTACCACTGAGACACCTGGATATATCAAATTAATGAGGATATGGCTATTAAAATATGTGCTGTAAATGCAGTCTAACAATATTAAGTTAATTTTATTAATATTAACTTAATATTAAAGTTGCTAAGTTGCTTCAGTCAGTTGGAGTATGAACACTGAATTTCATATACAGGCACTGGGAACAAACAATTCTACCCCAAAAGAGAAAAGATCCAGTGGAGGATAGAGGGGTTTGGGGATACAGAACTACTGATCATTATCTTTAAATACTTGACACTGTGGTATGAAGGAGAAACCAGCTTTGATCCCTGTGGTACGAGATGGGGAAAAAATGGACCAGTGGATGCAAGTTACAGGAAAAAGATTATGTCTCCAAGTTAGTTGATCAATGGTAATTAAGTGGCTTCCCGGGCTTGAAGCCAAGAATTAAGTGAGGCCAGGAACCACTTTGCAAAGACGCCATCTCATTACCTTTTCTAGTGGATTCTGCTCTCTTTAAATAAACTTGGAGCCATGAGTTATAGACTTGAGGTGGAAACAGATCTTCAAAGTTACATTTCCACCTCCCTTCCCAGTAGTCAGTCTCTGTTTCATCACACAGCTACAAGTTCAGTCACCTGGGTGGGTTTGAACACATCCAGTATTGGGAAGCTCACTACTTCCTGACACAGAACATTGTATCTTTACATTTCCTCCTCTTCTTAAAAAGTGCCTCCTTTTATTCAGGGAAAATCCATTTCCTTTTCATTTTTGCAACTACCCCCAGCCCTGCCATTTTGTATTGCATAAATATGAATTTCCTTTCCCAGGTAATAACCATTAATATGTTGGAAAATATCAAGTCTTCCCAATATTATCTCTTCCCCAGGATAAGAATTCTTTATTCTCTCAACTTGTCCTCATGTGCCATGGTTTCCCAGCCTTTCCCTTCCACAATCTAATCACATAATATGCATTAAAGACAATTGCCATATATGCATTTGCTCACTGAGTACTCATAACAGCCCTGTGAGGAGGGTGCTCTAATTGTTGCCACTTTACAGAAATAAGAAACTGAAGCCTAGAGAGATCACATTATTTGTTTGAATATCTGGTGAATGGTAGAGCTAGGATTTAGACCTAGGCCTCTAATTTCAGAGCCAGTACGCAATCTGTACTTTCTCAGTTGTATTATTCCCAACCTATGGGCCCCTTGCATGACCTGACTACATAGATCGTTGCACCAAAGGGATCTAGAAAATGAGCATCACAGACACTGGGCTATAAATGGGGTGGGGCTAGGAGCTAGGGAAGACAACAGACTGTCCCTAAAGGCCAGAGGACTTAAAGGAAACCACCTCCCCTGGGGACCCTTTAGCAGAGAGGAAACTTTTGAGTGCTTCAACATTCAACACAGATGTTCTGGACTTCCCAGGTGGTCCAGTGGTTAAGAATCTACCTGCCAATACAGGGAACACGGGTTTGAGCTCTGGTCTAGGAAGTTTCCACGTGCTGCAGGGCAACTAATCCTGTGCACAACTACTGAACCCCACGTGCCTAAAGCTTGTGCTCCAGAACAAGAGAAGCCACCATAATGAGCAACCCTCACACCGCCACCACCACCCCTGCTCGTTACACCAGAGAAAGCCCTCACACAGCAACAAAGACCTAGTGCAGCCCCAAATGAAAATATTACACCAAAGAAATATAGATGTCCTCCCTAAAAGTTTCAATTCAGAAAAACACCTTTGTCTAATCGCAGGCCAAATCTGGAGGGAAAGAGGCTTTGAGAAGCTGTACTTAAGAATGCATCAGTACCACCTGAAGAGGTGGTTTAATTTCCAATTCCTGGCCTAGGCCTCAACCATTCTGAGAAACTCTCCTCTCAGCTTTCAAAAATTCTTGGCCAGTTCTTCTGAATAAAGGAATGGCATGTAAATGCCAGGTGTTACAGGCAAAGGGGTCATCTGGCTTGAGATACCTGGACGCCTTGGTGCTCCTCAGTAGGTTGAGCCTAAAGGATAGGGTTATCCTTTGAGCAACCATTTGTACAGTGGTTGAGAATTCTCAGCCTCACCTCACCCTACTCCCAATTTTTCCTTTTTTAAAACCGAGAAGCATTTGCTTAGCAGAAGCCAATTAAAATCTTTGTTTTAAAACCAACTTCTAAATATTGTATCTAACACTCTTCCCTCCTTAGGATAAACTGCAACAATGTTAATTTTACACCCTGGTCTAATCACATCTCATTACTGATGTTGCTGTAATAACCTGCTACCAGCTTTGTATCTTTACCAGTGAGCAGATAGAAGTCATGGATTTCAAAGTTGGTCCCTGTTTTTAGCAATTGAAAGTCAAAGAAGAGACTTTCAGCTTATACTTCTAAACCCATCTGTTGGAAAACCATGCCCAAGGTCTTTGCAGTCTGTTTGCTAAAGCGACAGACTGAGAAGAACAAAACAAGCTCAGCTCCCAAGTATAAACCTAGGCAAAAGTCCAAATGCCTCCCGACTGCCTGCCAAGGCTGCGGCAGGACACCTGGGAGTCAGTGTCACCGGCCAGGATCTCTTCCTTCAGCCAGTGTTCTAGTGATCTCTGGCCACTTAAGCTACTTCATACTTAGTTGTTCAAACCACCACCACTGTATTATGTACCATTTCACAGGTCAGGAATTTGGGCAGGGCTCAGCTGGGTGATTCTTCACCTCCACGTGGCATTAACTGGGGTGACTCAGTCATATTCAGCTGGACTGGCTTGGAAAGCCCAGTGTGACTTCACTCACATTCCTGCCCCTCAGGGGGAACAGTGGAAGACTGAGCCCAGCAGGGCCAGTTCCCCTCTCCATACAGTCTCAGAGCTTCTCCCCGTCTTCTTTCTAGCACAGTGGTTGGGTTGTTAACATGGTCCTCAGAGCTCCAAGAGACCAAGGTGGACAGGGCCAGTCTTCTTAAAAGGTAGGTCTAAAAATGGCTTACTGTCATTGCCCGTGTTTTCTCAAGCCCAGAGTCATAGGGAGGGGAAACAGACACACACTACTTCTCAGGGAGAGGCTGGTCACAGAATATGCCCGGCTTTTTCTCCCATAGGCCTCTTCTGCTCTGGTTCCCATGGGTTCAAAGCCATTCTACCTTAAATCCTCAACACCAGAATACAAGGCTCCAGTTCAAGATGGCAATGGAAGAGGATCCTGAACTTGTTTCTTCCCTTGAACACACCAAATCCAAAACCCTGTACTAGATTAGATGAGTGACTCCTACAGTTCAGTTCAGTTGCTCAGTCGTGTCCGACTCTTTGCGACCCCATGAATTGCAGCATGCCAGGCCTCCCTGTCCATCACCAACTCCCGGAGTTCACTCAAACTCACGTCCATCAAGCTGGTGATGCCATCCAGCCATCTCATCCTCTGTCGTCCCCTTCTCCTCCTGCCCCTAAACCCTCCCAGCATCAGGGTCTTTTCCAGTGAGTCAACTCTTTGCATGAGGTGACCAAAGTACTGGAGTTTCAGCTTTAGCATCATTGCTTCCAAAGAATACCCAGGACTGATCTCCTTTAGGATGGACTGGTTGAATCTCCTTGCAGTCCAAGGGACTCTCAAGAGTCTTCTCCAACACCAAAGTTCAAAAGCATCAATTCTTCGGCGCTCAGCTTCACAGTCCAACTCTCACATCCATACATGACCATTGGAAAAACCATAGCCTTGACTAGATGGACCTGTGTTGGCAAAGTAAGGTCTCTGCTTTTCAATATGCTATCTAGGTTGGTCATAACTCTCTTTCCAAGGAGTAAGTGTCTTTTAATTTCATGGCTGCAATCACCATCTGCAGTGATTTTGGAGCCCAGAAAAATAAAGTCTGACACTGTTTCCACTGTTTCCCCTGTTTCCCCATCTATTTCCCATGAAGTGATGGGACCTGATGCCATGATCTTCATTTTCTGAATGTTGAGCTTTAAGCCAACTTTTTCACTCTCCACTTTCACTTTCATCAAGAGGCTCTTTAGTTCCTCTTCACTTTCTACCACAAAGGTGGTGTCATCTGCATATCTGAGGTTATTGATATTTCTCCCAGCAATCTTGATTCCAGCTTCTGCTTCTTCCAGCCCAGTGTTTCTCATGATTTATTCTGCACAGAAGTTAAATAAGCAGGGTGACAATAAACAGCCTTGACGTACAACTTTTCCTATTCGGAACCAGTCTGTTGTTCCATGTCCAGTTCTAACTATTGCTTCATGACCTGCATATAGGTTTCTCAAGAGGCAGGTCAGGTGATCTGGTATTCCCATCTCTTTAAGAATTTTCCACAGTTTATTGTGATCCACACAGTCAAAGGATATGGCATAGTCAATAAAGCAGAAATAGATATTTTTCTGGAACTCTCTTGCTTTTTCCATGATCCAGCAGATGTTGGCAATTTGATCTCTGGTTCCTCTGCCTTTTCTAAAACCAGCTTGAACATCAGGAAGTTCATGGTTCACATATTGCTGAAGCCTGGCTTGGAGAATTTTGAGCATTACTTTCCTAGCGTGTAAGATGAGTGCAATTGTGTGGTAGTTTGAGCATTCTTTGGCATTGCCTTTCTTTGGGATTGGAATGAAAACTGACCTTTTCCAGTCCTGTGGCCACTGCTGACTTTTCCAAATTTGCTGGCATATTGAGTGCAGCACTTTCACAGCATCATCTTTCAAGATTTGAAATCGCTCAACTGGAATTCCATCAACTCCACTAGCTTTGTTTGTAGTGATACTTTATAAGGCCCACTTGACTTCGCATTCTAGGATGTCTGGCTCTAGGTCAGTGATCACACCATCGTGATTATATTGGTTGTGAAGATCTTTTTTGTACAGTTCTTCTGTGTATTCTTGCCACCTCTTCTTAATATCTTCTGCTTCTGTTAGGTCCATACCATTTCTGTCCTTTATCGAGCCCATCTTTGCATGAAATATTCCCTTGGTATCTCTAATTTTCTTGAAGAGATCTCTAGTCTTTCCCATTCTGTTGTTTTCTTCAATTTCTTTGCACTGACTGCTAAAGAAGGCTTTATCTCTTCTTGTTATTCTTTGGAACTCTGCATTCAGATGCTTGTATCATTTCTTTTCTCCTTTGCTTTTCACTTCTCTTCTTTTCACAGCTATTTGTAAGGCCTCCCCAGACAGCCATTTTGCTTTTTTGCATTTCTTTTCCATGGGGATGGTCTTGATCCCTGTCTCCTGTACAGTGTAACAAACCTCATTCCATAGTTCATCAGGCACTCTATCAGATTTAGTCCCTTAAATCTATTATTCACTTCCACTGTATAATCATAAGGGATTTGATTTAGGTCATACCTGAATGGTCTAGTGGTTTTCCCTACTTTCATCAATTTAAGTCTGAATTTGGCAATAAAGAGTTCATAATCTGAGCCACAATCAGCTCCCAGTCTTGTTTTTGCTGACTGTATAGAGCTTCTCCATCTTTGGCTGCAAAGAATATAATCAATCTGATTTCAGTGTTGACCATCAGGTGATGTCCATGTGTAAAGTCTTGTGTTGTTGGAAGAGGGTGTTTGCTATGACCATTGCATTCTCTTGGCAAAATTCTATTAGCCTTTGCCTTGCTTCATTCCATATTCCAAGGCCAAATTTGCCTGTTATTCCAGGTGTTTCTTGACTTCCTACTTTTGCATTCCAGTCCCCTATAATGAAAAGGACATCTTTTTTGGGTGTTAGTTCTAAAAGGTCTTGTAGGTCTTCATAGAACCATTCAACTTCAGCTTCTTCAGCATTACTGGTTGGGGCATAGACTTGGATTACCATGATATTGAATGGTTTGCCTTGGAAACAAACAAAGGTCATTCTGTCGTTTTTGAGATTGCATCCAAGTACTGCATTTTAGACTCCCTTGTTGACCATGATGGCTACTCCATTTCTTCTGAGGGATTCCTGCCCGCAGTAGTAGATATAATGGTCATCTGAGTTAAATTCACCCATTCCAGTCCATTTTAGTTTGCTGACTCCTAGAATGTCAACATCCACTCTTGTCATCTCCTGTTTGACCACTTTCAATTTGCCTTGATTCATGGACCTGACATTCCAGGTTCCTATGCAATATTGCTCTTTACAGTATCAGACCTTGCTTCTATCATCAGTCACATCCACAACTTGGTATTGTTTTTTGCTTTGGCTCCATCCCTTCATTATTTCTGGAGTTATTTTCCACTGATCTCCAATATCATATTGGGTACCTACCAACCTGGGGAGTTCCTCTTTCAGTATCCTATCATTTTGCCTTTTCATACTGTTCATGGGGTTCTCAAGGCAAGAATACTGAAGTGGTTTGCCATTCCCTTCTCCAGCAGACCACATTCTGTCAGCCCTCTCCACCATGACCCGCCTGTCTTGGGTGGCCCCATGGGCATGGCTTAGTTTCATTGAGTTAGACAAGGCTGTGATCCTAGTGTGATTAGATTGACTAGTTTCCTGTGAGTATGGTTTCAGTGTGTCTGCCCTCTGATGCCCTCTTACAACACCTACCATCTTACTTGGGTTTCTCTTACCTTGGGCGTGGGGTATTTCTTCACGGCTGCTCCAGCAAAGCGCAGCTGCTGCTCCTTACCTTGGACAAGTGGTATCTCCTCACTGCCGCCCCTCCTGACCTTTAACGTGGAGTGGCTCCTCTAGGCCCTCCTGTGCCTGCGCAGCCACCGCTCCTTGGACATGGGGTTGCTCCTCTCGGCCACTGCCCCTGACCTTGGGCGTGGAGTAGCTCCTCTCAGCTGCTCCTACGCTCTTACATACGCATCAGGCAAATGAGAAAATCCCACATGGGAAGGAGAGGCTGAGACACAATCTCACTATAAACCCGCCCTGTAGCACAGGATCAGGAGGAAACTCATAAACCTGAGCTTCTCCCCATGGAGCCAAGGGTTTGGACCCCACTTTTGGCTCCCAAATTATCAAGACCTCCACCTACGAGATGAATCCCCAAAATATCTAGCTTTGAAAGGCGGTAAGGCTTGTGCCCACAAGACCCACAAGGCTATAGAGAACTGAGAAGTAGTCCTTAATGGATCACGCGAGACTGACAACTGAAAAGCACCCAGAGGTTTTTTAGTTTATCTTAAGGCAATGGCCTTAAGTTCTTAAGAACTTCCCTGGTGGCTCAGACGGTAAAGTGTTTGCCTATAATGTGGGAGACCCGGGTTCAATCCCTGGGTTGGGAAGATCTCCTGGAGAAGGAAATGCAGCCCACTCCAGTATTCTTGCCTGGAAAATCCCATGGATGGAGGATCCTGGTAGGCTACAGTCCAGGGGGTCACAAAGAGTCAGACACGACTGAGCAGCTTCACTCTTACTTTCAAGGCAGTGGCCTGAGGAGCAGGCATCTAACTTAACACACCCATCTAGGGGTCTACTGAAGTACTCTACAAAGGTGGGAGCCAGCTCTTACTATTGATATCTTTGTGTTTTCCCTCTGCTTTGCTCCAACTGATTAGCATCTCCCAGAAAGGCGCTTATACCCTTGTCCAACACCCCCGGTTTTTGTGGCCACTGCCCAGGGGACTCCTCTAGGTCTCCTACCTTGGGTGGCCAGTGGAGTTTATGTTCATGGGTACCACAAGACTGTAACAAATGGAGAAAGAGTTCTTAGCTGGCTATCATTTGCAGGGCACAGCAGAGACGTGACAGATGGAAGTGCCCAGCCTTTCTGTGAAAGAAACCTATTGGCTTGTCTTCCTAGTTAAAGCCTGAGGGGTGGCTTTTAATTAAACACACATCTGATGGCCAACTGTAATCCTCTCAAGAGACCTTGAGAGACAGGCACTATCTTCACACTCTCCCTTTGCTGTTCTCCAGAGCACCATTATCTCCAGGAATGGAGTCTGTAACTGATGCCCCAGTTTTTATATTTGGTACTCTGTCTTTATGGCTACAATACCCCTTGATTGCCTGGATCCAGTGGCCAATGGAACTCGTGTTCATGGGTTCAATGGATTGGCAGCAAAAAAAAAAAAAGAAAGAAATAGTTCTTAACTAGCTATCAAGTTTCAGCGCAGGGAGAAATGCCCATCTCCCAGTCTTCCCTGTAGAGAGGTATATTTGCACAATTTAAAAGCTGCTGCCTGAAGGTCTGGCTTCCAATTAGCCAGAGTAGAGGTGCTGACTGAAGTCCTCCTCTTTAGAATACTGGCAGGTCTCTTTACACCCTCAACTATTAGAGGCTGTTAAAAATTTAAAAAGCATCTTGGACAATCATAAAGGTTTGCTCTGAGAAATAGGACAGGGTAGAACGATAAGGTTCATCCACTACATGAGGGCACGCCTTAAAGACTGAAGAAGTAGCTGTTTTATCTAATGCCCAGAAACCAAGACAGTCAAGAAGGATGAAGAAACAAAGGAAATGTTCAAATGAAAAAGCAAGATAAAACCTCCAAAAAAGACTTGAAGGAAATGGAGATAGGTGATCTGCCTGATAAAGTCTTCAAATACATTGTCTTAGAGGTGCTTATGAAGCTTGGGAGAAGAATGCATGAGCAAAGTGAGAATTTCAGTGATGAAATTTCATCAGTTTCAGTGATAGAACATATAAGAAATACCAAGAAGTCACAGAGTGGAAGAATACAGTTACTGAACCGAGAAATACAGTGGAGGGGTTCGACACACAGGTGATGCGGAGAAAAAGATCACTGAACTCAAAGACAGCGCAGTAGAACTCACCCAATCAGAGCAGCTAAAAATAAAAATAGCTTAAGGGACTTATAGGACAAAGTCAAGTGGACCATCATTTGTATTTTAAGGGCCCCAAGAGAAGGACAGAGAAGAGGAAGAAAATTTATTTGAAGAAATAATGGCAGAAAAGTTTTCTAACCTGGATAAGGAAACATACATCTTATTTGAGAGTCTCAGATAAGATGAACCGTGGAAACCCACACCTAGACCTACATTACAAAGTGTCAAAAGTTAAGAAAAAAGAGGGCGGGAGATCAAGATGGCAGAGCTCACCTCCCTTCCATGAACACATTAAGGATACATCTGGAGTAATTCTCACTGAAGGCAATCTGGAGCCTGGCAGAGGGACTCATTTACAACCTAGGCTGTAGGAAGGGAAGAGAAGCCATCAGGTCAGGATCTGCACCCCTGGGAGGGGTAAACTGGCTTCCTGGGGAGTGAGCCATTTGATTCACATATTTCACACCCCAACCCTAGGGTTTGCCACTGGGGGGATGAATTACCTTTTGTTGTTCAGTCACTAAGTCAGTCATGTCAGACTCCTTGCAACCCCATGGACTGCAGCATGCCAGGTTTCCCTGTCCTTCACTATCTCCCAGAATTTGCCCAAACTTATGTCCATTTAGTCGGTGATGCTATATAACCATCTCATCCTCTGCCTCTTCCTTGTCTTTTTGCCTTCAATCTTTCCCATCATGGGGATCTTTGCATCAAGTGGCCAAAGTATTGGAGCTTTGGTTTCAGCATCTGTCCTTCCAAGGGATTTTCAGGGTTGATTATCTTTAGGATTAAGTGATTTGATCTCCTTGCAGTCCAAGGAACTCTCAAGAATCTTCTCCAACACCACAGTTCTAAAGCATCAATTCTTCAGTGCTTGGCTTTCTTATTGGTCCAACTCTCAGATCCGTACATGACCACTGGAAAAACCATAGCTTTGACTATACAGACCTTTGTTGGCAAAGTGATGTCTCTGCTTTTTAATACACTGTCTAGGTTTCTCATAGCTTTCCTTCCAAGGACTGTCTTTTAATTTCATGGCTGTAGTCACTGTCCAAAGTGATTTTGGAGCCAAGAAAATAAAATCTGTCACTGCTTCCACTTTTTCCCCTTTTATTTGCCATGAAGTGATGGAACAAAGAGATAAGAAAGCCTTCTTCAGTGATCAATGCAAAGAAATAGAGGAAAACAACAGAATGGGAAAGACTAGGGATCTCTTCAAGAAAATCAGAGATACCAAAGGAACATTTCATGCAAAGATGGACACGATAAAGGACAGAGATGGTGTGGACCTAACAGAAGCAGAAGATATTAAGAAGAGGTGGCAGGAATACACAGAAGAACTATACAAAAAAGAGCTTCAAGACCTAGATAATCATGATGATGTGATCACTGACCTAGAGCCAGACACCTTGGAATGTGAAGTCAAATGGGCCTTAGAAAGCATCACTACGAACAAAGCTAGTGGAGGTGATGGAATTCCAGTGGAGCTATTCCAAGACCTGAATGATGATGCTGTGAAAGTGCTGCACTCAATATGCCAGCAAATTTGGAAAACTCAGCAGTGGCCACAAGATTGGAAAAGGTCAGTTTTCATTCCAATCCCAAAGAAAGGCAATGCCAAAAAGTGCTCAAACTACCGCACAATTGCACTCGTCTCACACGCTAGTAAAGTAATGCTCAAAATTCTACAAGCCAGGCTTCAGCAATATGTGAACCGTGAACTTCCTGATGTTCAAGCTGGTTTTAGAAAAGGCAGAGGAACCAGAGATCAAATTGCCAACATCCGCTGGATCATGGAAAAAGCAAGAGAGTTCCAGAAAAACATCTATTTCTGCTTTATTGACTATGCCAAAGCCTTTGACTGTGTGGATCACAGTAAGCTATGGAAAATTCTTAAAGAGATGGGAATACCAGACCACCTGATCTGCCTCTTAAGAAATCTGTATGCAGGTCAGGAAGCAACAGTTAGAACTGGTCATGGAACAACAGACTGGTTCCAAATAGGAAAAGGAGTACGTCAAGGCTGCATATTGTCACCATGTTTATTTAACTTATATGCAGAGTACATCATGAGAAATGCTGGACTGGAAGAAACACAAGTTGGAATCAAGATTGCCGGGAGAAATATCAATAACCTCAGATATGCAGATGACACCACTCTTATGGCAGAAAGTGAAGAGGAACTAAAAAGCCTCTTGATGAAAGTGAAAGTGGAGAGTGAAAAGGTTGGCTTAAAGCTCAACATTCAGAAAACGAAGATCATGGCATCTGGTCCCATCACTGCATGGGAAATAGATGGGGAAACAGTGGAAACAGTGTCAGACTTTGTTTTTCTGGGCTCCAAAATCACTGCAGATGGTGACTGCAGCCACGAAATTAAAAGACGCTTGCTCCTTGGAAGGAAAGTTATGATCAACCTAGATAGCATATTCAAAAGCAGAGACATTACTTTACCAACAAAGGTTCGCCTAGTCAAGGCTATGGTCTTTCCTGTGGTCATGTATGGATGTGAGAGCTGGACTGTGAAGAAGGCTGAGCGCCGAAGAATTGATGCTTTTGAACTGTGGTGTTGGAGAAGACTCTTGAGAGTCCCTTGGACTGCAAGGAGATCCAACCAGTCCATTCTGAAGGAGATCAATCCTGGAATTTCTTTAGAAGGAATGATGCTAAAGCTGAAATTCCAGTATTTTGGCCACCTCATGCAAAGAGTTGACTCATTGGAGAAGACTCTGATGCTGGGAGGGATTGAGGGCAGGAGGAGAAGAAGACGACAGAGGATGAGATGGCTGGATGGCATCACTGGCTCGATGGATGCGAGTCTGAGTGACCTCCGGGAGCTGGTGATGGACAGGGAGGCCTGGAGTGCTGCGGTTCCTGGGGTCGCAAAGAGTCAGACACGACTGAGCGACTGATTTGATCTGATCTGATGGAACCAGATGCCTTGATATGTTTTTTGAATGTTCAGTTTTAAGCCAGCTTTTTCACTCTCCTTTTTCACCCTCATCAAGAGGCTCTTTAGTTCCTCTTTACTTTCTGCCATTAGAGTGGTTGGCTGGCTTGAAAATGGACTGACAGTGGAGCTGTAAGAAACTTAGACTCTGCTACGAAAAGCATGCACATGCTTCCTGCAGAAAGAAGGCAGAAGCAGCAGATTGAAGCTGTCCAGGACTCTGTGGGTTTCCTGTGACTGCCCTTACACACACCCAGCCTGAGCTGAGCACCCACTCCAGCCCACACTTGCTCTGTTGGTGCGGCTCCACATGGGGGCAAGGCCTGTTGCAGTCAAGGGGCATACCCTTGAGGGAGCTGGGAGGTGGAGCCATCTCAGACCTGGCACAGAATCTGTACAAGGTGAGGGTGTCCATTGCTGGTGCTCACAGAGGCAGAGGATTGGCAGTGGTCCAGAGCTCTGATTGGGGCTGGAATTGCCAGAGCCTGCACCCACATCCATGTCAAAACCCACTGTGGCTGCTCTTGCTCCAGCAATGCTTCCCTTTGCCAGTGCTTGGAGGGAGGCGAGCACAGACTTAGAGGGAATGAAGCCAACTTGGACCTTGTCTTCAGCGCCCTTGTTTCAGCAGATTGGGACCTGACCCTACCCCCAATAGGGTGGTGTTGGCCTGTGTGCAGAGAAGACCTGGCTCACATCTGGCTCTGGCCACAGCCCTTCCATCTCCAGTCCTATGTCCTACCAAGGCGACAGGTACCAGCCCACCCTGCAGAAGACAAGACTCATGCTCATGCTAGATCCAAAGACTCTAGGAACACACAAAGATCATACAGGGCTACCCCTTCAAGACCAGGATGGGTAACTGTTTTACCTAATTTCATAGAGATGCAGAAAGTTCAGCAAACTTAGAAGATAGAAGAATTTGTTTCAATTGAAAGAAAAGAGACAACCACTGAGAAAACAATGAGCAAAACAGAAATAAACAATATACCAGGGCTTCCCTGGTGGCTCAGTGGTAAAGAATCCACCCACCAATGCAGGAGATGTGACTTCAGCCCCTGGTTCTGGGAAGATCCCACGTGCCCCGGAGCAGCACAGCCAAAAAATACATACATACATAAAATTATGAAACACAAAACAAAAACTCAGGTCAAATAACTGAAGTTTAAAAAAAAACAACTTTCCAGCTAAAGAGTTCAAAGCATTAGTAATAAGAATACTAACTGAACTAGAAAAAATAGATAGTAAGAATGTTTACAAGGAATTCATTAATATTAAAAAGAACTACTCAGAACTGAAGAATAACTGAAGTGAAAAATGCACTAGAAGGAATTAACAGTAGACGAGATGATACAGACGGAGAAGGCAATGGCACCCACTCCCAGTACTCTTGCCTAGAAAATCCCATGGACGGAGGAGCCTGGTAGGCTGCAGTCCATGGGGTCGCTAGGAGTCGGACACGACTGAGCAACTTCACTTTCACTTTTCACTTTCCTGCATTGGAGAAGGCAATGGCAACCCACTCCAGCGTTCTTGCCTGGAGAATCCCAGGGACGGGGAAGCCTGGTGGGCTGCCGTCTATGGGGTCGCACGGAGTCGGACACGACTGAAGTGACTTAGCAGTAGCAGTTAGCAGATGATACAGGATGGATAAATGATCTGAAAGATAGAATAATGAAAATCACCCGATCAAAACAACAAAAAGAAAAACAAATTTTAAATAATGAGAACAGTTTAAAGGATCTCTGAGACAACATCAAACATACTAACATTCACATTATAGAGGTCCCAGAAGGAGAAGAGAGAAAAATGGGTCAAAAATGCATCTGGTGAAATTATAGCTAAAACCTTCCAAAACCTGAAAAAAGAAATATATCAAAGCACAGAAATCAGAGGGTCTAACACAAATGAACCCAAACATTCATAAAAAAAGAATAAAGAATAAACAGCTATAGAAAAGAATAAAATTCTGCTATTTGTGTCAACATGGATAAGCCTAAAGAGTCTAATATATGCTTAGTGGAGTCAGACAGAGAAAGAAAAATAGTGCATGTTATCACTTATATGTGGAATGTAAAACATCTTTTTTTAAAAAACCACAAAGCAAAAAACCTAGAGCAGATACACAAATGATGAAAGAAATAAACCCAAGCATACCACTACCGAAAATCAAATTACAGAGGAAGCAAGCAAGAGAAAAAGAAAGGAACAGGAATTACAAAACAGCCAGAAGACAATTAACAAAATGACAATAAGTACATACATGTCAATGATTACTTTTAACATAGATGGACTAAATTCTCCAAGAAAATACAAGACCCAGCTATATGCTGCCTCCAAGGCTCTCACTTCAGATATAATGAAACAGACAGAATAGGAAGGGATAGAAAAAGATACTGCATGCAAATGGGAAACCAATAGAAAGCTGGGTGGGATATCAGACAAAGTGGGTTTTAAAACAAACTTTAGTATGAGACAAAGAAGATCCTGACTTAACTCTAAAGGGATCAATTCAACAAAAACATTTCTAAATACTTATGTACCCAACCTGGGAACACTTAAGTATATAAGGCAAATATTAACAGACCTAAAAGCAAAATAGCAGTAAAATAATAGAAAATTTAAAACCCCACTTACATCACTGGATAGATCATCTAGACAGAAAATTAATACAAAAATCCAAACCTTAAGTGTTGCATTAGACAAGATGGGCTAAACAGATACATAAGAATTCATTCAAAAGCAGAAGAATACACATTCTCTCAAGTGAACATGGAACATTTCTCCAGGATAGGTATGTTGGGCCACAAAGCAAGTCAATAAATTTAAGAAATAGTGAGATCATATCAAGCATCTTTTCCAACTACAAAACTAGAAGTCAGTTACAAGAAGAAAATTAGAAAATTCAAATAGATGGAGATTAAACAACATGTTCATAAACAACCAAAGTGCCTAAGAAGAAATCAAATGAGAAATTTTTAAAAATGCTTTGAGACAAGTGAAAATGGGAACACAACATACCAAAATTTGTAGGATGCAACAAATGCAATTCTAATTCACAGCCATTAGGGCTATATCAAAAAATAAGATTGCAAATAAACCACCTCACTTTACACTGCAAGGAACTAGAAAAAGAAGAACAAATGAAGATCAAAGGTTGTAGAAGGAAGGAAATAAATCAGAGCAGAAATAAATGAAATAGAGGCTAAAAAGATGACCAGCAGAAAAGCTGCTTCTTTGAAAAGATAAACATAATTGACAAACCTATAGCCAGACACATCAAAAAAAAACAAAAAAAGAGAGAGAGAGGGAGGACTGAAATAAAATCAGAAATGAAAGAAGAAACATTACAACTGATACCACAGAAATACAAAGGTTCATAAAAGACTACAATGAAAAATTATACACTCCAAAAAGTGGACACCTAGAAGAAATGGATAAATTCTTAAAAACAAACCACCTACCAAGATGAATCATCAAGAAAGAGAAAACTGAACAGATCTATTACTAGTAATGAGACTGAATCAGCAACCACCAACTTCCTAACATACAAAAGTCCAGAACCAGGCAGCTTCCTTCTCAATAATCCCCAAAATAGATGTTCATCAATATCCCTGATGAACATAGATACAAAAGTCCTCAACAAAACATTAGAAAACAGAATTCAACATTACATTTAAAGAATCATACATCATGGGATTTATTCTAGGGATGCAAGAGCGGTTCAACAACGTGATACACCCACAATCTGTCAATCATTGTTATACACCACATTAGCAAAAGGCAGGACAAAAATCATATGATTAACTTAATATATGCAGAGAAAGTCCTTGGAGTTTTCCATGTTCATTAATGATAACTTTCAGCAATGTGATATGGAGGGAACATACCTCGACAATAATAAAGGCCACATATGACAAGCCCACAGTTTGCATACTCAACCTTGAAAAGCTGAAAGTGTCTCCACTAGGGTCAGGAACAAGACAAGGATGCCCACTCTCACCACTCATAGTTAATATAGTATTGCAAGTTCTTGCTAGATCAATTAGGCAATAAAAAGAAACAAAAGGCATCCAAATTGGAAAGGAAGAAGTAAAACTATCACCATATGAAAATGACATATTATATTATACCTAGAAAACCCTAAGATCAGATCAGTCGCTCAGTCGTGTCCGACTCTCTGCGACCCCATGAATCGCAGCACGCCAGGCCTCCCTGTCCATCACCAATTCCTGGAGGTCACTCAGACTCACATCTATCAAGTCAGTGAGGCCATCCAGCCATCTCATCCTCTGTCGTCTTCTTCTCCTCCTGCCCCCAATCCCTCCCAGCATCACAGTCTTCTCCAATGAGTCAACTCTTCGCATGAAATGGCCAAAGTACTGGAGTTTCAGCTTTAGCATCATTCCTTCCAAAGAAATCCCAGGGCTGATCTCCTTCAGAATGGACTGGTTGGATCTCCTTACAGTCCAAGGGACTCTCAAGAGTCTTCTCCAACACCACAGTTCAAAAGCATCAATTCTTCGGCGCTCAGCCTTCTTCACAGTCCAGCTCTCACATCCATACATGACCACAGGAAAGACCATAGCCTTGACTAGGCGAACCTTTGTTGGCAAAGTAATGTCTCTGCTTTTGAATATGCTATCTAGGTTGCTCATAGCTTTCCTTCCAAGGAGTAAGCATCTTTTAATTTCATGGCTGCAATCACCATCTGCAGTGATTTTGGAGCCCAGAAAAATAAAGTCTGACACTGTTTCCACTGTTTCCCCATCTATTTCCCATGAAGTGATGGGACCAGATGTCATGATCTTCGTTTTCTGAATGTTGAGCTTTAAGCCAACCTTTTCACTCTCCACTTTCACTTTCATCAAGAGGCTTTTTAGTTCCTCTTCACTTTCTGCCATAAGGGTGGTGTCATCTAAAGACTTCACCAAAAAACTATTAAAACTAATTTAAAAATTTAGTAAAATTGCAGGACACAAATCAACACCCCAAAATTTTGTGGTTCTAATAACACCACCACCAAATTATCAAAAGATTATTAAGACAATCCCACACACAGTTACATAGAAAAAGAATAAAATGTCTCAGAATAAATTTAACCAAGGAGGTAAAAGACACGTACACTGGAAAGTACAAGACGTTAATGAAAGAAATTGAAGACACGATTGAAAAGATATTCAGTGCTTATGGATTAGAAGGGTATTGTTAAAATTTCCATATCAGCCAAAGCAGTCAACAAATTCAAAGAAATCCCTGTCAAAATTCCAATGCCATTTTTCACAGGAATAGAATAAACAATCCTAAAATTTGTATGGTATCATAAGAGACCCTGAATAGGCAAATCAGGGTTGCTAAAGAATCAAAAAACTAGAGGCATCACGCTGATTACAAATTTTATTACAGAGCTACAATAACACAGGATGGTATTGGCATAAAACACAAGACATATCAATGAAAAAGAGTAAATAGCCCAGAAATAAACCCACACATATATGGTTAACTTATAATAAAGGAGGCAAGAATATACAGTGGGGAATGGATAGTTTAATAGCTGGTGTTAGGAAAAACTAATAATCACATGCAACAGAATGAATCTGTGTCACTATTTTACATCATGCACAAAAGTTAACTTATAATGGATAAAAGACTTGAATATAAGACCTGAAACCTTAAAACTCCTAGAAGAAAACATACAGGGTAAGCTCCTTGACATCAGTCTCAGTGATGATTTTTTTGGACCTGACGCCAAAAGCAGCAAAAGCAAAACTAAACAAGTGGCACTCTAAACTAAAAAGCTTCTGTACAGCAAAGGACACCACCTACAAAGTGAAAAGGCCACTTTCTGAAGCAGAGAAAATATTTTCAAATCATATATCTGATAAGGGATTAATATCCGAAGCATGTAAAGAACTCATAAAACTCAATGGGGCTTCCCTTGTAGCTCAGTTGGTAAAGAATCTGCCTGCAACGCAGGAGACCTGGGTTCGATTCCTGGGTCGGGAAGATCCCCTGGAGAAGGAAATGGTAACCCACTCCAGTATTTTTGTCTGGAGAATCCCCTTGGACAGAGGTGCCTGGTCGGCTACAGTCCATGGTGTTGTAAAGAGTTGGACATGACTGAGCAACTAAGCACATCACATCATATACAACTCAACAACAAACAAACCAATTAAAAAATGGGCAGAGAATCTTCTGAATGGAAAATTTTCCAAAAAATAATACAGATGGCCAACAGACACATGGATATAATGTTCAACATCACTATTAGAAAACTGCAAATTAAAATCATGAGCTATCACCTCATGTCTGCTTGAATAGCTATTATCAAAAAGTCAAGAAATAACAAGTATTGATGAGGATGTGGCAAAAAGGCAACCCTCGTACACTGTTGGTGAGAAGCAACACCAAGAAGAAATCGGTGAAGCCACTATAGAAAAAAGTAGGCAGGTTCCCCAAAAAGTAATAGATTAGCACATGATCCAGTTGCCCCACTGCTGGGTATTTATCCAAAGAGCATGAAAACACTAATCTGAAAAGATATCTGCACTCCCATGTTTATCATTATTTACAGCCAAGCTATGGAAACAACCTAAGCACCCAGCAATGGACAAATGGATAAAGGTGTGGGGGATATATATATATATATATATATATATAGTATTATACATATATGTGTGTGTGTGTGTATATATAAAAGTGAAGTTGCTCAGTCATGTCTGACTCTTTGCGACCCCATGGACTATACAGTCTATGGAATTCTCCAGGCCAGAATACTGGAGTGGGCAGCCTTTCTCTTCCCCCAGGGATCCTCCCAACCAAAGGCTCGAACTCAGGTCTCCCGCATTGCAAACAGATTCTTTACCAGCTGAGCCACAAGGGAAGCCCAAGAATACTGGAGCGGGTAGCCTATCCCTTCTCCAGCAGATCTTCCCAACCCAGAAATCAAACTGGAGTCTCCTGCATTGCAGACAGATTCTTAACCAACTGAGCTATCAGGGAAGCCCCATTATAATATATATATATATAGTAATGGAATATTAGCCATAAAAAGATGAAATCTTGCCATTTGCAGCAACATGGATGGACCTCAAGGGTATTGTGCTAAGTAAACTAAGATGGAGAAAGACAAATTTTGTATGATTTCACTCATACATGGGATATAAAAAACAAAAGTACAACAAATAAATAAGCCAAACAAAACAAAAACAAACATATAGATACAGAAGACAGTAGTGATTAGCAGAGGGTATGTGTGAAATGGCTAAAGGGGATCAACTGTATGGTGATGAACGGAAACTAAATTTTTGGTGTGATCTGCCATAGTGTATACAGATATAGAACCATAATGTTATACACATGAAACATAAAATGTTATATACAAATGCTATCTCAACTTTAAAAAATGGGCAGAGGATCTTAATAGACAATTCCCCAAAGAAGATGTACCAATGGTCCATAGATACATGAAAAGGTGCTCAATACCACTAATCAAAGAAATGTAAATCAAAATGATAATGAGGTATCACCTCACACCTGTTAGAATGGCTATTATCAAAAAGACAACAAACAACAAATATTGACAAGAATGTCCCACTGTTGGTAGGAGTGTAAACTGGTGCAACCACGACAGAAAACAGTATGGAAGCTCCTCAAAATACTAAAGATAGAACTACCATATGATCCAGCAATTCTAGTTTTTGGTATTGATTCAAAGGATTTGAAAACAACTCACTTGAAAAGATATACACATCCACTGCAGCATTATTTACAATAGCCAAGATGCCGAAACAACCCAAGTGTCCATGGATGGATGAATGGACAAAGAAATAGTGGTATGTGTGTGTACATGCACATGGGAATATTCAGTTCAGTTGCTCAGTCGTGTCCAACTCTTTGCGACCCCATGAATGGCAGCACGCCAGGCCTCCCCATCCATCACCAACTCCCAGAGTTTATCCAAACTCATGTCCATTGAGTCAGTGATGCCATCCAGCCATCTCATCCTCTGTCATCCCCTTCTCCTCCTGCCCCAATCCCTCCCAGCATCAGGGTCTTTTCCAATGAGTCAACTGTTCACATGAGGAGGCCAAAATATTGGAGTTTCAAGAATATTACTAGGCCATAAAAAGGAAGGAAATCTTGCCATTTGAGACGAGATGGATGGACTTCTGAAGACATTATGCTGAGTGAAATAAGTCATAAAGAGAAGGAAAATAAGATCTATTGATACATAGAACCTAAAAAAGCAACAAACCCCGCCTCCCCCTAAACCTAAACATACAGATATAGAGAACAATTGATGGTTGTCAGATGTGGAGGCTTGTGGGTGGGTGAAGGGGTCAACAGAAATCCCCATTTTCAGTTATGTAATAAATAATATAATATATAGTAAATAAGTCATGGGGATGTAGTATACAGCTTGACAACAGTTAATAATACTCCCTTACGTATCTGAAAGTTGCTAAGCGTAGACCTTAAAAGTCCTTATGATGAGAAAAAAATGTTTAACTCTGCAGTGATGCCTGTTAACTAGACTTATTGGTAGTGATCATTTTGTAGTATACAAATATTGGATCATTATAGTGTATACCTGAAATTAACATAGTGTTATATGGTCACTTATTTCTCAATTTAAGCGACTAGAAAAAGTTTCATTAGGAGCTGTAAAAAAATAAAAATACGAATACAGACTTCACCTGTGGACAATTCCCTCCCTCCTCATGTGGTCATGCGGACAAAGGAAGGCCTTTTTCAGTGTCTTTGCTGGACAGAGAGGCCCCACTGCTCCTTCAGCGCTCTCTCACCACCCCCTTCCACATGTCTCAGGTTAACCAGCTGATAAACACTGCTTTTTATCCCCAGCTTGGTCCAAGTGCTATGGTGTGCCATCAGAAGAGACTGGCAGAAGATGAGGCTGTTAACCATCACCTCAGCCCCCTTCCCACTAAGTCCAAGAATCTCCACCCAAACACCCCAGCAAAGTTTGACAGCTTGTTGCAGGTCCTGAACTCTGAAGGACCGAGAAAGAGCAGGCTTCCTCGGTCATCCTCACATTCCAAAAACGCAGGATTTGCTATATATATTTGCGGCAGCCCTTACTTGCTAAAGTCTTCCCTGGTGGCTCAGATGGTAAAGCGTCTGCCCGCAATGCGGGAGACCCAGGTTCGATCCCTGGGTTGGGAAGATCCCCTGGAGAAGGAAATGGCAACCCACTCCAGTACTCTGGCCTGGAAAATTCCACGGACCAAGGAGCCTGGTAGGGCTCCTACCCTTTGTGACCATGGGGTCGCAAAGAGTCGGACACGACTGAGCAACTTCACTTTCACTTTACTTCCAAAGGATTTCCCATGTGGCTCAGGGGTAAAGAATCCTCCTGCCGAGGCGGCAGATGTAGGAGACTCAGGTTCGATCTCTGGGTTGGGAAGATGCCCTGGAGAAGGAAATGGCCACCCATTCCAGTATTCTTGCCTGGAAAATTCCATGGACAGAGAAGCCTGCAGCCCATGGGGGCCGCAAAGAGTCAGACCTGACGGAGCACACACGCACGCATGAGGATTCAACCTCGAAAAGGCCATCGGAGTACCACCAGAAGGACGAGAGTAAGCAGGGCGGTCAGGAGGTGGCTGACAGGGAAGTGGTACAGTACGGTAAACCCCAGCCAGCAGGCAGCCTGTCTGCCGAGGCAGGGAGCCAGTGCCCAGGGCTCTAGGGGAAGTCCCCCAGCTGCCTCTGCAGCACCCGTGACGGCCTCCCTTCTGTTGCCAGGGAAGCGATGCACCAGAATTCCAGTTTGTGGGGCTGCGACACCCTCTGCTTGCTGTCTAGAGGTATGGGAGGCAGCCTGGAGGCCCTGCCTCCTGTGCTTCAAGCCCCGGTGAATTCTGTGTGGGAGATTTGTCAGCTTAATCCCCTAAGTTGTTTCCTCCTGCAAGTCACACGGCCTGTCCGCTGGGCCCCAGTGCTTAACTTGCCAGAGAATTGCCCAGAAGCAGCAGCAGGAAGTGGCATGGAGGAAAGTCCTCAGCTGGGGTGTGGTGAGCCCTCCACCTCAGAGACACAACCCCCCAACACGTGACTCTTTATGAAAGAGGCCCTCAGAGGGCACATCCAGGGACATCCACCTCCCCCTGAGACCTACATGCCTTTCAACTTCCCAGCCATGTCCCCGGTCTTTACCTTCATGGCCTTTAAGCCTCCCTTAGTGGGGGTACCAGGAACCACTGCCCTAAGTTCGGGACAGCTTTCCAGGTCCAGCCGTGGGGACATCTCCAGCCGTCCCCTGTGACTGGCTGTTCTGCAGAGCAGTGGCAGGAGCGACCAAACACAGGTCTTTTCTCAAAGGCAGGGCTAAAGTCTCCCTTGAGACCAAGAGCGAGACTTAGATTAGTCTCGCCAGGGCGGCAAATTACACAAGAGCATTCCATTCTCAGTACTATAAGCTGCCTGAATGTCTGTAACCTGCACTCTGTAGAAGGGACGCTCCCAGGGGTAGAGGATTCTTTTGCATGAAACCCCAAATTGTCCCCCTCCAACTACTCCCTAATAGTAAACAAGAAGTACACTCTTTGCAGCCCTTACAATGCTTCTGGCGCTCTGCTGAGCACTTTGTGGCTGGAGTTCGATCCTGGGGGCAGTTCTGGCTCAGAGACAGACCGGCGTCCCTGCTGTACAGCTGAGGTTCAAGGTTCAGAGGGCTAAGGTGATTGCCAGGTCACTCAGCTGGGTTTGTACACAGGTCTGTGGGATGCCCTGGACCGACGCTCCTGCCAGCCTCTTGGGCCTGGCTCTGTCCTCTGAAGCCCCAACGAAAAGCACCACCCCCCTTTCTCTAGGTCTCTCCACATCCCGGTCTTTTCTCCTGGACCAAGCATCCTTGGGCTTCTTATTGCCAGTTACCAACCCTGGCCTCAGTCCCCGTGAGGACATCCTGGCCACTTGTTTGCCTGGGCTCCCTTCAGGGCAATAGGCAGACATGGACACAGTGTTCCAGCACCGGTAACCACTTCTTCACTCCTGGGTCCCAAACGCCCTGTGATGTAACCTGTGCTATGTACTCAGACACTCAGTTGTGTCTGACTCTTTGCGACCCCCTGGATTGTAGCCTGCCAGGCTCCTCTGTCTATGGGATTCTCCCAGGAAGAATACTGAAGTGGGGTACCATTTCCTCCTCCAGGGGACCCTTCCGTCCCAGGGATTGAACCCACTTCTGTCTCCTGCTTTGTTTGGCAGGAGGGTTCTTTGCACTAGTGTCGCCTGGGAAGCCCAAGGATACAACCTAAGATTATTCTTTTTTTGGGTCTCTATCCCACGTGAGCACGGAGGCAACTCCAACATCTGATACTTATTCACAGGCAGTATTTTAGGTATTCCTTCTGCATTCAAAATTTTACATTTATCTCAATCACATTTCATCTTGTTAGATTTGATTGTTTCAGCCTGTTGAAAACTTTTACGATGCTGATTCTGTTAGCACAAACGCTATCCCTCAAAGTGTTACCACTCAATGTGGCCTCACGAAGGACAGTGAGGACAATGCTGACTGGCTGAGGACAGGGCCTTGGCTACCACATACCATAGTCAGACGAGTCCATTGCTTTTCAACAGGGTCCCTTGGGAAGCACCGTTCAGCCACGTGAATCCCTCACTGTATTCCACCCGAGTACTCACCCCCCTCCTTCCTGGTTTCCTCCTGGTCTCCGCTGCCAGCTCCGGTTTCAGTTTCTTTGTTAAATATCGTTGATGTCTGCCCCACATCATGAAGCTGTGTTATTTTTTTTTTTTTCTGCAGTCTCCCAACAGGAGTTGAAAATTGTGGAGCAAAGACCTCTGTAATGCCCTGGAGAGGATCAGGGTGCAGATGACTAAGACCTTGAAAAACAGCCAAGTTTTTCATCTACCGCAGTGGCTGAAGCAGAGGAAGGGGAGGCAGCTGTCTTGGAAGGTGAAAGCAAAGGCGCTTCTGAAACCCAGAGTCGAAATGCAAGTCCTGATCTCAAAAACTTACAGCACCCTCTGGGAGAGCTCTGTGGGGACCCTGAATAGGAGAGGCAAGGAATTCTCAGCGGAGGCAAGGAGGGAAGTGTCCTGGCCTGGCGGAGCCCCAGGCTGCTGGTGGATGGACTCTGCCTCCGCTTCTTTTCTTTACATTTTCCTCCTGAGGCATTTCACCTGGGCTTCGCCGATTGGGTTCAGCCCCTCTTTAAAATGATGTTACTGCATCACGAAGCATAGGGGTCTCACCTGAAGAACATCTTATGCTGCTCAATGTTCTGTAACAGCCTAACTGGGAAAAGAATTTGAAAAAGAATAGATACACGTGGCTGTATAACTGAATTGCTTTGCTGTACCCCTGAAATGAATACAACATTGTTAATCCACTATACTCCAATGGAAAATAAAAAGTTAAAAAAGTCAGATAGTTGGCTAAGGAGTTGATTAATTTCGTTACCACAGGTGCGTCTTCTAGATGATTCAGGGTCCTTAGAGAGAGAAGTTCCCCTGACGCCTTTCCAGGTGTCCATACAGGTTAGCCATTCAAAGAGGACCAGGGGGAAAGAGCGAAATATTTAAGTTCCTGGGGGAGGGAAGGGATTGCCTAATGCAAGAGAGTCATAAATGAAGGTAAGTTCCCTCCGTAAATCTGAGGGAAAACGAGTCCTAATAGACAAAAGCTGTATTTCTATCTGCTAATAACACAGCGACTGTGAAAGGATGGGTTGAGGTGGGAGAGTGACACAGGTGGTGAATTTGGAAGGAAACCACAGTGGATCCTCGGGAGGCATTAACTTAAGTCAGCATGTATTTTCCAGGCCCTCTGGTTCCCAGGGAAAGAGCCAACAAACCCTTGGAATAGTTAGCACTCTTCAGAAGCCAGGCCTGGATGCCAACAGCAGGCTGCTGACTCCCTCTGCTGGACAATTTGGAGTTTTATTTCCAGGGAAGAAGAGAGTGTCAGGAGAAAATCTGAAGGCACGGACTTGGTCTGGACCCTGGGGCTTTCCCAGGGCTGGTATAGCCCCTGTTCTGGATTTGAGCAGGACCCACAGTCCTGTCAGTGTCTGGACTCCTGGGCAGGCCTGGGAGTGGCCCACTCATTGACCAGGTGATCCCCAGAGCACAGTTTCTTTCAAGACTTTTCTGGGTACCTGGGGTGGCGGTGAAGTGGCTGTCTCTGAAAGCAAAGATATCCACAGAGCAAATGATAAAGACATTGCCTCAACATGAATAGACATTTATTTTTACAAAGAAGATGGTTTTGTACATTAATTCGGATGGCTGACGGGCACGTGAAAAGATACGCAGCATCACTAGCCATCGGAGAAATGTGAATTAAAACCACAGAGGTTACCTCACACCTGTCAGAATGGCCATCATGAAAAAGTCTACCGCTAACACATGCTGGCAAGGGCGTGGGGAAAAGGGAACCCTGGACATTGCTGGTGGGAATATAAGTTGGTGCAGCCACTGTGGAGAACAGTAAGGGAGGTTTCTCAAAAAACTAAAAATAGAACTACCGTAGGACCTAGAAATACCACTCCTGGGTATATATCCAAAATGATCCAAAACAATAAGTAAAATAGATACATGCTCCCCAGTGTTCACAGCAGTATTATTTACAATTGCCAAGATATGGAATAAACCTTAGTGTCCCTCAACAGATGAATAAAGATGTCATATGTGCGCGCGCACACACACACACACACACACACACAATAGAATACTACTCAGCTATAAAAAAACAAAATTTTACCATTTGCAACAACATGGATAGACTTGGAAGGTATTATGCTAAGTGAAATAAGTCAGACAAACACTATATTTGTATTATACCACTTGTATGTGGTATCTAAAATTTTTAAAAATGAACCTAACAAATATAACAAAAAAGAAATTGATTCACAGGTATAAAGAGTAAGCTAGTGGTTACTGGAGGGGAGAAGGAGAGAGAAGACAGGGGTAGGGGATTAAGCCATACAGACCACTATGTAAAATAAATAAGCTACCAGGACATATTATACATCACAGGGAATACAGTCAGTATTTGGCAATAACTATAAACGGAGTATAAGCTTTAAAATTTTTGGATCACTGTGTTGTATGCCTGAAACTTATTTGATATTGTACATCAACTGTACCTCAATTTCAAGGAAGACGTCGCTTCAGCCCAGAAGGTGTTCAGAAGACAGAGAACTTCTGCTGATGGCTTTACATACTCTCCTGCCCAGAGTCTCCATTTTCCTCCTTTTTCCCTAGTGGGAAAGCCTCCCTCTCTCCACCAACATCTGCAAGGTCGGGAAAACCAGAGCAACTCTGGGAAGGACAAGGGAGTGAGGCAGAGATGAGTGGCCAGGGCACTGATTTCTCTGGCCAAGAGTTCTCCACAAAGTGGTCTGCTAAGTACCCAGATGCAAGAACACAGATTGCTTTTCCCCTGAAGTAAGTTTCAGAAACATCAAGGGTAGTCCAGCAGGGAAGGCCCTGGAAGCCACCCTTCCCCAGATTCTGAGGTCCCCCTACTTCAAGAGAGAAAAGGATGTGAAGAGTGTCAGGATTCACCAAACTTATTCATGATTTTATTGAACAAAACGATGTTTAAGAAATGTCACATTTCTTCCCTTTCTTCTTGATCCAAATCTAGCCTCTCTGCTTTAATCTGGTTATGTTGAAATGGAATTTCAGCTTGGTAATGATCAAGTCTCTCTCCTGCACTCCCAGCGTCATATAAGGTCTTAGGGGTCCCACCAGGGAGGTCCCAGGTCTTCTGGTCACCATATCACTTTTTTTTTTTTTAGTAATTTTATTTATGTATTTATGGCTGTGCTATAAATAGCTTCTAGTCAAAGCTATGGGTTTTCCAGTGGTCATGAATGGATGTGAGAGTTGGATATAAAGAAAGCTGAGCACCGAAGAATTGATGTTTTTGAACTGTGGTGTTGGAGAAGACTCTTGAGAGTCCCTTGGACTGCAAGGAGATCCAACAAGTCAGTCCTAAAGGAAATCAGTCCTGAACATTCATTGGAAGGACTGATGCTGAAGCTGAAACTCCAATACTTTGGTTACCTGATGAGAAGAGTCGAGTCATGGAAAAGACCCTAATGCTGGGAAAGATTGAAAGTGGGACGAGAAGGGGACAAGGATGAGATGGTTGGATGGCATCACTGACTCGATGGACATGAGTTGGAGTAAGCTCTGGGAGTTGGTAATGGACAGGGAAGCCTGGTGTGCTGCAGTCCACGGGGTCACAAAGAGTCAGACACGACTGAGTGACTGAAACTGAACTGATGGCTGTGTTGGGTCTTCGTTGCTGCATGGATTTTTCTTTCTGTGGTGAACTGGGGCTATTCTTTATTGCAGCGCGCAGGCTTCTCATCGCAGTGGCTTCTCTCGTTGCGGAGCGTGGGCTCTAGGGTGCACGGCCTTCAGGAGTTGCATCACGTGGGCTCAGTAGTTTCAGCTCCCAGGCTCTAGAGGACAGGCTCAGTAGTTGTGGTGCACAGCTTAGTTGCTCTGCGACATGTGGGATCTTCCTGGATCAGGGACTGAACCCCTGTCTCCTGCATTGGCAGGTGGATTCTTTATCACTGAGCCACCAGGGAAGCCCCACATCCTGGTTTGATATGCTCCCTGTTGTCACCTGCTGAGCCAGGGCTGGAGGTCACTCTCAAGCCAGCAGATACTTCCCCTCAAGGTCCTGCCACATCCCCAGGATGCTCTGCTCAGAGCCTAAGGACTCGGGTCCCCGTCTGGGATGGGGGAAACGCTCAGAATTTCATTCTAGTCTCCCTGTTTCTTCATGCTCAGCATAGCTTGAGGCACGTGCACTCCCCAAATGGTCCCTCAGTCTCAGCACCACCCTTTAAACCTGGGCAGGAAGGGCATCATGCTATACAGGGCCCACAAATTTTGCATGTATGTACACTACACACACACTCACATACACTCACATTCACACACACACACACACTCGATTCGCAATCCCCAGGGCTGGCGCAGAGTCGCCTGTAAACCCTAAACACTCACCTTACTAAAACCCATCAGGCCTCAGAGAAATGCCTGCCCTTGTCTTTTGCTCTATGGTTTCAAAACAAAAGGTGGTGGTGACAGAATGCTTGAAGGGAGCTGGATGTGTCTGTGACGTGGGAAGGAGTTGAGCACTGGTAGTCTAGGGTGGAAAAACACATTGGACTTGCCAAATATGTCCTCTACAGTAGCATCAAAGGAATAGTATGCACAGCAAAGAGTTACTTCTTGATAGTGCAAAGTGTCCATCTTCTAGCTTCTCTTCATGATCAAGTTCATGGTTCCAATTCTGCAACATTCACAACAGGTGTGTATGGCAGCTGAGCACCATTTTGCACTGTTAAACAATTCATATTACTCTTCAGTGTGTGTATGTAAAGGTCTAGGGGTAACATGTTTGAAGTAATATACCAACTTCTTTTCATCTTTACATTCATGGTACTTTAAATTTTTGATAGATATCAAAATTGTGTGCATTTGGGGTTCCTTTCAATTTTTCTAGATCCTTGAAAATAAGAGAATCAGGATGATGAAAAAATAGAAAATCTGACAGAGGAACTCAGGAAAAAAGGCTGAAAAGAGAAAGGAAATAGAAAATCTTTAGAGAAATGGATAGCTTAAATTAAAAAAAAACAAAACAAAACTGGAAACATTGAAGATGAGTAGGTTTTCAGGTCAAAATGTACTCAGGCCATTATGAAAACAGACAGAAGACTGGCTAGGCAGTCAACAGTCAAGGTACTCAACAATGACAAGGAAATAGGTGTCAAGCTTTGAAATATTATAGTCCAATATTTAGCCAAATTGAATGATGCTTTTGATGGCAGCAATACTGCAGTATTTATAGAAAACAATGGGTAATTTTTAAGTTTAATAGAGATGATTTTAAAATGTGATACTAGAATGGCCAAAACATGTAGCTTGAACAAAAATTAAATAATCCCTCCCTAGGATCAAGAATTCAAAATGGGATTATTTATGAATAATAAAGTAAAAAAAGACGCACGCATGCATGCCAAGTCATTTCAGTCGTGTCTGACTCTTTGTGACCCTATGGACGGTAGCTAGCCAGGCTCCTCTGTCCATGGAATTCTCTAGGCAAGAATACTGGAGTGGGTTGCCATCCTCCTCCAGGGGAATTTTCCTTACCCAGGGATCGAACCCGCATCTCTTACGACTGCTTGCATTGGCAGGTGAGTTCTTTACCGTTAGCCACCTGGGAAGCCCAAAAAAGACCCATAGCTATATTCAATTCAACTAGATTGAACTGGGGAGGGACGAAATCATGATGCATAACATTTTTATATGTATCATTGAGCCACCAGAAGAGAGGCACTTCCCAAGTGGCACTAGTGATAAAGAACCCACCTGCCAATGCTGGCAGATGCAAGAGATGCGGGTTCGATCCCTGGGTCAGGAAGACCCCCTTGAGGAGGGCATGGCAACCCACTCCAATTATCATGCCTGGAGATTCCCATGGACAGGAGAGCCTGGCAGGCTACAGTTCATAGGGTCACAAAGAGTCAGACACAACTGAAGTGACTTAAGCATGCGTCAGAAGAAAAAAAGAAGTTGAAGTTAATGCTTTTCATTGATTTTGCAAACATTGTAAAAGATAATACTCTTGTTCTAAGAGAAGAGCTAAAATGTTTAAATTTTAGGCACCATTGAAAGCATAGTTCCACAAACTTTTGATGTAAAGGGCTAGATCATAAATATTTTAGTCTCTCTAGGCTAGATTATACTTCCAATCCTTCCAACTCTTTCAAGCATAAAGCACAGGTTCCAGTATAAAACTGGGGTCAGCCAGTCCCAGAGGAAAAGCTGTAGGAAATGCTGAAAGAGATCACAGAGTTCCTAACCCAGGATGCCTGGCACAGTTCCTGTTTACAAATGAGCCCCGCTAAGGGACTCCTGCAGACTCAGAGACCCCAATCTCAATTTCTCAACATCCTGTTTACCATCTGCCACTGGAAGGACAAAATTAGACATGTCTGTGGTGCATATTATTTAATAATTTCTTACTAATGCTGCATATTTTCTTTGTGGCTATTTTAGAACTTTTATCATTTAACTGGATTCTCATACCTTCTAAGGAATCCCAAGTTATTTGATCGATGAAGTTGTCTTTACCTTGCAAATTCAATGTAGAAGAGTTTCCTAGTCCTTTTACATTTTTTAGTTTTCTTTAGGTGGTCCAACCCAGCCCCTTCATATTTCTAGAAGAAGGAACATGAAAAAGAAAAAAGCCCTTACAATTTCATAGAGATTTCTAGCAGCACAGCATGCCTAAAGAAAGAAGATAGCAGAGTTCCAGGTAAAACTTTAAAAGTTTAGACCATATTTCACTCCATGTTAATATACAATTTTGTTTTTTCTCTAACAATACATGCAGAATCTCCTTTGAAGTTATGGAAGGGAGCGTGTGTGTGTGCTTGCCATTTTTATTTTTCTTAATGTTCTGATAGGCTGGCCTGGGCTGGGATTGGATAGAGAACTTCAGAGAGAAAGAGTAGAAACCACTGTCTCTTGAAGTTTGCCTGCTGCCTTCTTGTTGGAGGTGCAATTGAGCTGTGTGGGGACTTGGAGCACTGTGAAGGGGTGCAGATTTGCCGTTCTACTGTGTAATGACATTGTAATTAACACAAACTATCCATTTAAGAAGTCATGAAGGAAAGAGGGAGAGTTTTCAGAATGAGCCTTCTCTTTCTTTCTTTAAATTATTTTCTATTATGGTTTATTACAAGATAGAGTTCCTTGTACTATACAGTAGGTCCTTATTAGTTATCTCTTTTATATACAGCAGTGTGTGTATGTTATCCTAGTTTATCCCTCCTCCTTTCCTCTTTGGTAACCAAACGTTTGTTTTCTATGTTTATGTTTCTATTTTGTAAATAAGTTCATTTGTTTCATATTTTAGATTCCACATACAAGTGATATCACATGGATATTTGTCTTTGACTGTTTTTTTTTCAAAAAGGCTTATTTATTTACAAAGAAATATGAGTATACTAAGGAACAAAGGAAATAAAAAGGTGGGTATATATATTTACATACCAAATGGAGGCAAAACTTATCAAGAAGCTTCTCTAAATACTTCTACAATATAGCATTTAATGGTCAAATCAGCTTCTAAAAATAATTTTTTATCATTTCAAGAAGCTTTATTAGGAGGTTCAATTTATGATTCACAGTATTACTATCTTAGTGAAAAAATTGTAGTTTTATATTCTTTGGAAATTTCCAAGTTGATGAAGGCCAAGTAAACCAGATTAGTACCAGTTTTTAAAAGATTAAAAGGCTCTTAAATTCAGAAGTCATAATTGCTTTAAGAAATTGTTTCTTACAACCCAAATGTACTATCATCAGCTGAGCAGTATAATACAGACTTAGTATGATAAGGTCCATCCTCTGAAGTCTTTATAGAACTGAAGAGTCCAGAGAGGACACAGACTGCAGAGGAAGGGCAAATTGAGGGTTTTCACTGGGAGCAGGACAGAGTGAGCAGTGGTTTAGCCCAGGGCACAGCAGTCTTGTAAAGCTGAGTTCTGCTTCTGAATGGGCTAGAGTAGGTCATGGTACACCAACTCACTTACTGGCAAAGAGCAGAAAAAACTGGATAAATAACAAAAGTTATACTTTTAATGGCATCAGAGAGTTGAGGAAGCTACAAGGATCAATGGACTAAAATTGCAGAAAGGGGAGAACTGTCTGGAGGTGAGTGGATAACTGGCTGCCCCTTGTGTTCCTCGGTCATTTTCTGATTCTGGGCTGAGCCCCGTGCCAGGGAGGGAGCAATGAAACTCAGTGGCCCTGTGGGCTGCACTGCTCAAAGCAGGGGTTTTAGGAGTCTCGAACTCATGGCTACCGAAAGCTTTTCTGATTCTGAGGCAGTGAGAGTGATAAATGAGTCAGGTGACATATTTTAAAAGACAAAATGAAATATCCTACGGTCTGGAGGTCCTGAAGAAACTTAAATGGCCACATGGAAATGAATGGAAAACAAAAAAGCCACAGATGAAAGCTATAGGGAGAGGGATGTGCTGACACTCCATAGGTCTTTTTAACCCGGGGTCACTTATGAATTCTGGAAGCTAGTAGAGCCTGCGAGTCAAGACTTGTCCCTAAGTCCGCTGCTGGAGAGCAGAGAGCGTATGATATTCATGAGAAATTGGAGTCAAGCGGGGGCCGGTGATACAACTGAAGACCAGAGGAACCTCAAAAAGACGGCTGGGCTCTCTCTTAGGAAATGTCACTAAACTTTGAATTTGTATGATAAGAGACGCTACAAAGCTAAGCTGCAAACCTGTGAAGGGCAGAGTTGAATCTCCTGTGGTCTCTAGGCTTGATAGATGGGCTCCAGGCTGAGGATTTACAACTAGCCTCCCGTTTGCACTTGGAAATAGAAATAACAACACAAACAGCAAATAGCCAGTCTTTGTCTCCTGAGGACATTTTAAGATAACAGTCATGGCAAAAACAGAGAGGGGCTAAACCTTGTTTGAGTAAAAGATCAAGAGGTCATATATTTCCCATCCTTGGGGAAAGGGAGAGAGTACACATGTGCAGAAAGGCTCCTTGAGGTCAAAAGTAGGGGGCACCACCCCAGAATATGTGATGCCAAGGCCAACCCATAGGCCTCTGGACTGGAGTCCCTCTTGGAAAACCTTGCACACGTGTATCCGGAAGGGTCCTAGGGTAGGTCAGGTGTGGAAAAAGAAGCCAGATAATTGGCCACAGGTAAATAAAGCCCTGGCAGAACTGTCCTACATGAATTATTTAGCCACCTCTTTACCATGCTTCTCATTAGGGAGATGCCCACACCCTCGCTCTCTGGGTGTGCCATCTCTGCCTGGCTTTGGGTCAATGAGAAGTTTCTCTGTGTTCTCACACTTGCTGTTGTCCTGTGTTTCTAATAATAAACTTTGTACCTGTTTTTTTTTTTTTTTGCCTCCTTGGGAAATGTAGTTTTCATTGAGAGCAAAGATCCAGGGAAAATTTGCTTCTAGCCTTTAGGCCTTGTTGCTCTGGTGGTTAGGATTCCTGATTTTCATCCAGGCTACCCAGGTTCAGTTCCTAAGGAGGAAACGAGAATCCTGGCTCATGCCACCCCTCACTGGTGGCTCTCCAAGAACAGTCTCTAATTGAAAACTTTTCAGAGTTACACCCTTGGCACAGGGGTAAGCTGGAGGTAGACTGAGTCTAACCAAAACAGCTTCCAAAATCACATCCAAGCCCTGATTCAGCTCAATCTGTGATGGACAATCTCCTGCCTGATACCTAGCAGAGGGAGCTAACATCATCTGGTGTCTTTCATCAAAATGTGTGGCATATGATAAAAAATTACCAAATATGTGAACGCCAAGATTGTATCTCAGGTAAGATATTAAAAACTTAGACAATAGAAATAAGCCCATAGATGGTTCAGATATTAGCAAATCAGAGTTTTAAAATACCTATGATGAACATATTCAAGAAAGTAGAGGAAAGAGATGATAATTTTACCAGATATTTGGAACATAATCTATAAAAAGAAGAATCAAATGGATATTCTACAATAGAAAAATACAATAGCGAAAAATAAGAACTCGATGAATCCGTTTAATGGCAAATTGTGAACATAATTTGCTAACTAGTTGGAAGACAGGCTATTAAAAATGTTTAGTACAAATTATCAGAAGAAAAAATATGAAAAGTAAACATCAACAGCATGACATGTGGGGACATTAGAGTCTCGGAAGGAGCAGAGAAGAGGGGATGGAGAGAAGCGATAGTTAAAGGGGTTATGCTGGAAATTTTCCCAAACTGATGAAAGACCGATTCCCAGAGATTCAGAAAGCTCAGCGAACCCCGAGCAAGATAAATGCAAACTTGTGGGGCATTTATGTGCTGTTTTTAGATCCTGGACTGAGTACAATAAGAAATAAGAACTTAGACTTAGAGAAAGAGATTTATTCTAGACCATAGACCATCTTTGGTTAGCAAACTGACATATTTCATAAACTTAAATGATTACTCTCTATTTCCTGTGGTACTTTGAACACTGAAATCTCCCTGCTTTGCTGTTGCTTTGGTCTCTACTTGGAAGGCTGCTGCTAAGTCGCATCAGTCGTGTCCAACTCTGTGCGACCCCACAGACGGCAGCCCACCAGGCTCCCCCGTCCCTGGGATTCTCCAGGCAAGAACACTGGAGTGGGTTGCCATTTCCTTCTCCAATGCATGAAAGTGAAAAGTGAAAGGGAAGTCGCTGAGTCGTGTCCGACTCTTCGCGACCCCATGGACTGCAGCCTACCAGGCTCCTCCATCCATGGGATTTTCCAGGCAAAAGTACTGGAGTGGGGTGCCATTGCCTTCTCCGCTACTTGGAATAGGCTTCCCTAATAGCTCAGTTGGTAAAGAATCTGCCTGCAAGGCAGGAGACCCCAGTTTGATTCCTGGGTTGGGAAGATCTGCTCGGAAAAGGGAAAGGCTACCCACTCCAGTATTCTGGCCTGGAGAATTCAGTCCATGGGGTTGCACAGAGTCAGACACAACTGAGTGACTTTCACTTTTCTACTTGGAATGCTCCCTCTCACCCACCTGTTGAACCTCTGGCCTTCAAGCCCTGTGGCGTGTGATGCTTATCCCTGTGGATCATTTTGGGTTCAAGGGGAGGGCACGCCTGCGGCCTTTGCCGGAGGGAAACTGTGTTGCAGGAAGACAGCTGGCCCTTCTCTTTTCCTCTTGGCTGTATCTCCTATAGAAGGAGGCATGATTCATTTGACTGGAGAAACTGGACACCCTCCTCCACAGTTATATTTCTGTTTGGTGAGGCTAATAGGTTAAAATAGTCCCCACCCATGTTCTTTCTCTTTCTTCTGCGCTCAACCTGTGGGCTGCAGTTCACCAGCCCGCCTGCTGCTGGCTCAATCTGCCCTACTCACCTGGTTTTCTCACGAACTACCTGTGTGCAGGTCCCAAAGTCTAGACTATGAGAGAAAGGTGAAGTTTTTTTTTTCACCCAAAGGCCCACACCTCATTCTCAAATCCAGTTTTACATGCAACATTTCACTCCCTACTCTATGTCTTAATTGGTTCAAACTCCAAGGGGATGAATAAGGTTTATTATCACCCTTAAAATCCCAATAAAACACATCTCAAAAGTTACACCTTGTTTTAAGCTTTTCTCATCCTTTCTAAGCAGAACACACTACTCCCTTTATGGCTCTGAGGCACTTAGCCAGAGCACCATATTGCATGGTAATTATTTCTTGATCTAGTGTTCTCCTCACTGGGCACTGCCTCTTATTTCCATATCCAATTTCCTCATATCACCTAACTCAGCGTCTGGCACACCCCAGGTATTCCACATTTGTTTAAAGAACGCAAGTCTGCAACTTCACCAAAGAGTCCTCTGTGAAAATCGCTACCATTAGAACTTTGTTCTGCCGTTGTTTTCTGTATTAGGTTCATTTTATTAATTCAGAGTAACCAGTAATTGGCCGTTTAAAAAGGCTAACTCTTAAATACAATATTTTCTTCTCTAAATGCCAATGTTTAAATTTCTTTTTACCTGTTTGAATGAAATTTTTTCATATATACATAAATATATAATTATTATATTATTTCTCTGCTCTTTGAAATAGAATATCCTGAGGATAACATACTCTTTCCAAGTCTTAGGGCCGTGATTTGGAATAGGAATTCTGTTTCTATAGAACAATAAACTCCCAAGTGCCTATTGAGATATGTTTCTTTGCATCTGCATTTTTTAAGTGATAGCTGCTGCTGCTAAGTTGCTTCAATCGTGTCCGACTCTGTGCGACCCCATAGACGGCAGCCCACCAGGCTCCACCGTCCCTGGGATTCTCCAGGCAAGAACACTGGAGTGGGTTGCCATTTCCTTCTCCAATGCATGAAAGTGGAAAGTGAAAGTGAAAGTGAAGTCGCTCAGTCGTGTCAGACTCCCAGCGACCACCAGGCTCCTCCGTCCATGTGATAGCTGCTGCTGCTGCTAGCTAGGATAGATTAATTAAGTGATAGCTATGATTTTCAAGTTTAGGTTTTCCTACCTTCTCCTTTTCTGTTACCAGATGCTTGTAATCTCTGATGGGAGCTTACCTTCAACAATGAGTTAGCTACTTCTAATATTGTGGTGGTGAGAAAACTACATAACTATGTGTTAAAAATAGAGGTTAAAAAAAAAAGACTTTGATTGAGAAGCTCTTTTAAAGAATCAAGAGTCTGCCTTTAGAGCACAGACATGATAGCCACGCACACATAGTGATCTGCTCTGCAGGGTGACTCCTGTCTCTGTTACCAGCCCTCCACCCAAACCAACACCGCCCTCCCCACTCTCTTGGGAAGGTGAAACTCCTGGCTCTGGAGGAAGCTGATTTCTTAAAGAGATAACAAGTGTGCAGGAAGGGGAGCAGAGAGGGTGAAAAGACAGCTGTTGAAACCACTTCCAGGAGAAAAATAGGATTTGTTTTGCTTTTATTGATGAGCTCACACTTAGCAGCGACTCTGAATTAATTGCAGAAGGAAATGGCAACCCACTCCAGTTGTTGTTCTTGCCTTGAGAATCCCAGGGTCAGGGGAGCCTGGTGGTGAATTAATTTACCTTAAACATTTAAAATACAGCACGACAATATGAATTGAGCAATCAGCCTTTCCAGACTGAGCTGGCTTAGGAATTAAGATAGAGTCCTCTAGGGCATTTAATTCAGAAGAAATTTGTCTTATGTTGTAAAGCAACACAATTTTTAAATAGCACTTCTTACTAATTACTAGGGAAATGAAGTATCAGCTTTGGAATCACTTAGGTCGTTTGGGCCAACATCAAATATATACAGATTCCCACCCTGGGTTATATATGTGCTTTGGGAAAGATGTATACGGGCACTTCCTATCAACAGTGTTAACATACAAAGCAGGGAAATTTGGGAATGATATACAAGATTTATTTCACCTTTGTACTTATATAAAAAATTTTTTTTTTGTTTCATATAAAACTTATAGTTTTCTTTGGGATTTTTATTGACAGTGTATTGACAAGTGTAGCTTGGTGTGTTTTCATTTGATTGAGAGAAATTATTCTCTTGTGAGTCCCTCTTTGTTATTAAATTATAAAGAAGGTTGGCCTCGTGAATCTAGATTTAGGGACAACAAGATTGCTGAGTTTTTTGAAAGTCCTAGAAAAAGCTACCTTATGCCATGTTAGTCAAAGTGGATTTCCAAGGAGGAAATGAACTGATGTAATCATCCTCGTGTTTGCCTTCTTTCTATCTTTTTTTAAAAAATCTATATTGTGATAAAATCACATGCCATATGTTAGTCCGCTTGGGCTGTTATAACAAGATAGATGGGTGGCTTAAATAGCAGGTATTTATTTCTCACAATTCTTGAAGCCAGGAAGAATAATATCAAGGTGCTGAAAGATTTAACTCTTGGTGAAGGCCTCCTCCTGGCTTGTAGACAGCACCTTCTCACCATGTTCGCACAAATCCTTTCCTGAGTGAATGCGTGTGTAGAGAGGACCTCGCCGTCTTCCTTATAAGGGCACCAGTCCCCATCCCAAGGGTCCACCCTCATAACCCAACATAAACCTAATTTTTTCCCAAAGGCCCCACCTCCAAACACGATTATGTTGGGGTTAAAACTTCAACATATAAATTTGGGGAAGATACAAGCATTCACCCCAGAACACCATGCAATTCACCCATCTAGAGTATACAACTGGAAAAAGAAATGGCAACCCATTCCAGTATTCTTGCTTGGGAAATCCCATGGATGGAGGAGCCTGGTGGGCTATAGTCCATGGGGTCACAAAAGAGTCAGACATGCCTTCGCGACTAAACGACAACAAAGTATAGTGTCAGATCGGGTCAGATCAGTCGCTCAGTCGTGTCCGACTCTTTGTGACCCCATGAATCGCAGCATGCCAGGCCTATACAACTCAGTGAATTTTCAAATATGCACTGAAATGTCCAACCATTGCTACAGTCAACTGGAACATTTTCCTTATCTCAAAAAGAAACCCAAGGACTTTCCTGGTGGTGCTGTAGTAAAGAATTACCTGCTGATGCAGGGACATAGGTTCAATCCTTGCTCTGAGAAGATTCCACACGCCATGGGGCGACCAAGCCCATGCACCACGACCACTGAGCCCACACTCTGGAGCACAAGTGCCGCCATTACCAAAGCCCACACACCCTAGAGCTTGCGCTCCACAACAAGAGAAGCCCCTTCAACGAGAAGCCCGTGCACCACAACCAGAGACCACCCCCTGCTCGCTGCAACTAGAGAAAGCCTTCTCGAAGCAAAGACCCAGCGCAGCCAAAAATAAAATAAATATATTGTATACCACCAACAAAGAAAAGGTTATTTTAAAAAAAGATAAAATAAAAAGAGACCCCTTCTCTTTAGTTTTCACCTGATTCTCTTCCAAACCCCAATCCTAAAGCAACTTTCTGTCTCTATGAAAAGTGAAAGTTGCCGAGTCATGTTCAATTCTTTGGGACCCCATGGACCCATTGAATTCTCTAGGCCAGAATACTGGAGTGAGTAGCCTTTCCCTTCTCCAGGGGATCTTCCCAGCCCAGGGATCCAACCCAGGTCTCCCACACTGCAGGTGGATTCTTTATCAACTGAGCTATCAGGAAAGCCCATAAGTTTACCTTCTATATGAATGGACTCCTATAATACGTGGTCACTGGTGACTTAGATGAATGATCTGATTGAGGGTCTCTCATGAAAGTGCAGTCAAGATGTTGCTGGGGTCTATAGACATGTGAAGACTTGTCTGAGCCTGTCTTGTAGGATGGCTCTCTCACGTGACCACTGGCAGAGGGCCTCCATTCCTCCTCACGCCAGACCTCTGCACAGCGTGCTGGCATGTCCTCACAGTATGGTAGTTGGGTCCTCCTACAGCAAATGCCCTGAAAGAAAACAGAGGAAACTGAATTCCATTTTATGACTTAAAGTCTCAGAAGTCACAGGCCATCACTTTCACCACATTTTATTTGTTAAACATGGGTCATTAAATCTACATTCAAGGAGAGAGGAGTAGGCTGCAATTTTGGAAAGAAGCAGGATTAAAGAATGCATATCTGCTGGTCATTCAGTTGTCTCCGACTCTTTTTGACCCTGTGGACTGCAGCCCATCAGGCTCCTCTGTCCATGAGATTCTCCAGGCAAGAATACTGGAATGGATTGCTATTTCCTCCTCCAGGAGGATCAAGAAATATGTAGATATATTTATAAATCACCACAGATATATTCTGGCTTAACAATCAATTTTAAAAACTAGTACCATTTTGTATACCAGCAACAATTAACTAGAAAATGTAAGAACAAAACATGCTATTTACCATAATATCAAAAATAAAAAGTTTCTAAAAGTTAATCAAGAACATCAAGTCTGCAATAAGGGTTTGTAGAGAAAGATCTGATAAATGGAGAGATATTCTATGTTCTAGGATGAAAGTGGTTGATGTAAGCTCCCCTGATGCCAAATGAATTGTCTAGAACCAGCCTAATTCCTGAAGTAGTTGCCAGGGGACTCAGCTCCACAAACCTGCACGAAGGAGACTCTCTCTGAGACCTTCCATGTGATGTGGAATCCTACTGATGTAGCCATGGCCATCTGAAATAGTTTGCAATCTGCCAGATGAGTTAACAGGTTTCCAAGGAGAAGACATCCCTAACCTTGTTCCATGCCTGGATCAGGGTTGGGTGGGCAGGTATGGTGAGAGGCGGGATAAGGATTTTAGCTGCTGATATACACCATATACCATCTACCATGTCTCCAGGGAAAAGATGGAGCTAAGGGGCCATGTCTGGCAGCTATGGAAAGCAACAGGTTGGGAGAGAAATTAAGTGTTAGTCAATCAGTGGTGTTCAATTCTTTGTGATCCCATGGACTGTAGCCGGCCAGGCTCCTCTGTCCATGGGATTCCCCGTGCAAGAATACTGGAGTGGGTACCCATTCCTGCTGGGGTCCAGCCCCGGCTGATCCAGGGAGTTTGAAGCGAGGACAACGTCAGTGAGGGTCAGGAAACAATTGCTTAAATAAATATTAATTAAAGATATAAAGAGTAATAGAATGAGGATAGCTCAGGTAGGAAAATTCAGTGGAGAAAAGAGGCTGAGTAGCTTGGTTTACGCAGGAGACCAATAAAACTTCAAGACAAGAAGTTTGCATCACTTACGTAGGCCACAGGTGTCCTTCCATTCTCCCGAAGGAGAGGAGACACTGAGGCCTCCCCGGTCGGATCTTAGAAGCCCAGGCATAATTATTAAGCATGGTGGATTCTGCGCTCCAGATGGAGACTCAACCAGAATTTGAGAGAGAGAGCGACATGGGGAGACCAGTCTTTCGAGGAACTGATCCCAATTCTTTATTTTTCATGGTCTACTTTTATACACTGAGATGTTATACAAAAGTTACGTGGGGTCAGCAGTCCTGACTCTTATCAAAGTCAGGTGCTTCATACAAATGTATACAGAGGTCTTAGGGGTGTTACATCATCTTCTGGCCAGGGGGCCTGCTGACAATTTATGACCCTCTCCTTTTGACAGCAGTCAGTCAACCAGGACACTTATTTCTCCAGGGGTGATTATTCTCAAAACAGACGCCACCTTCTGAAGGTACCAGATAGAGTTACATTCCTATAAGGTGAGGATGTTGTGGGTTTTAATTAAGGAAAGAATTTACTTAGCCTAAGGTCTAACGTGATTACTATCAAAGGTTAATACCTATTTCTTCTATATATTCATTAATGTGTGTAAGGGCAGGCAATGTGGAGATGTAGCAGCAAACACTGGCTCAACAAATGAAAAACCCTTCACCAATACAATTTCTAATCAGCCCACTAATAGTTTTCTAACTTCTCTAAAGAATCTGTTTTTAGAAGGTTAAAAGCATCTCGTGCCTCCCACGGTTGGGAAGCTGTGAGTAATCACATGTGGCCGGACAAGCCTGTCAGGTAGGCTAGAGAACTTTCAGAGGAGTTTGTAGGTTAAAACACTCCTGTCACGCCCAGGAATTTTTATTAACTGGAGCTCCAAATTAATTCCTTCTCTGAAAAAGGTGGTGAGGGACAGCCCCCCGTAAAGTCAGAGGTGTAGATGAAAGCACAAAGTAGTAAAGTAGGTAGGCTCTGGTTATGGGGGTAGATAGGGGGACTACTGAGGCTTGACCTCGCCTTTGCGTATGTCGAACCTCCTTCCTCATGACCTTTGCCATGGGTGAAGGTCCTCTCGCTGGCTCCCGGCACATTCCCTTCTCCAGAAGATATTCCCAATCCAGGGATTGAACATGGGTCTCTGGCATTGCAGGTAGATTCTTTTCATATAAGAAGACCTGCACTTCCCTGGTTGTCTGAGCCATCAGACATCACTCCCAGGATGCCTGTCATACCTGGAGTGATCTTCATGACGGACAAGTTCTGATCTATGCTGGGAAGGTCTCCTAGCACGGGCTTTGTTCCACTGGGAAATGACAACAGTGATAACAGCAACAGTGATAGCTAAGCTTGACTGAGTACTAGATGTGAGGCCCTGTTCTAAGGACTAATTCAGTCCTCACAATCCCTCCATGACTGTCTCTGAATATCTCCACTTTACACAAGAGGAAACAGATACAGAGAAGATAGTAACTAGTCCAGGGCAACACAGCTAGTGAGGAGCCTCTGGTTACATGGATGGACAAACACGGGAAGGACACACAGACTTCAGATTACAGTGCCTGTTCTGCTTCCACACCTCACCTCTGCTGGTTATTAGAAGGGCTGGGGCAGTGAACAGTGTAGTCTGGGGTGACTGAAAGCAAACCACGGAGCCAGATGGCCTGAGTTCCAGTCCTGGATCTACCACTCATGAGTTGGTCTACAACAAGTTATGTCCACAGCAAATTAGGCTCTTCAAGCCTCAGCTTCCTCGTCCTTAAAAAGCAGCTGGTTGTATTAGTACCTATCTCATAGGTTGTTACCAGTATTAAACGAGATAATGTATTAGTTAATTCTAATGACTGGGCTGGATATTGGAGCTATAACCCACATGTTTTTTGACTATATTCTATCTATATATCCCTTTATATCCAGACAGCAGGAAGAAGGAAGGTGGGAAGGACTAAAGATGCCATCTTGCTTTAAAGGAACCCTCCAGGAAGTCTTACACAACTTGCCTGCTTCCATCTCCTGGGATAGGACTTAGCCTCTTGGCCACTCTAGGTGCAAAGGAGATTGGGAAATACCTCGTGGCCCCAAATCCAGGTTCTGAGTCCCAGGTGGAGGGGATAATGGACAACGAGTAGGCAGATAGCAATCTCTGCCACACTCTTCTAGACATGTGTAAGTTCTCAGAAGAGAATTCATCATGGAAGTGGGGGACACATTTGATCTTACATTCATAGTAGAAACTTCTGGTTGCTTACTCAATGCCCATTCAATGTCTCCCTTTCTTGCAGAATCCCATTTTGGGGAGGGGGGATGCAATCGAGAATAAAAAAGGCTGTTTTCTTTACTTCCCTTGTATACAGTGGAGCCATATGACTCAATCTGATCTATGAGGCATATGCCAACATCTTCTTGGTATTTCAGGGAAACCCTTTGGTTCTTAGACAGAAATTCTGGAGCTTCCTTTCCTTCTTCCTGCTCAGAATATGGACTTGATAGCTAAAGGCAAAGCGCAACCTTGAGACCAAAAGGGAAAGGTCCAGTGAAGAGAGGAGGCCTTAGTTCTAAAATCCAGAAGCCTCTCACCTAATGTTGGTGACCATGCACCCGGACTCCTTGTGTAAGCAAAGAAACCTAAGCCACTATTGGCTGGCTTTCCATTTCGTGCAGGTGATAGTACCTTTTTTTTTTTTTGGGTGTTAGTTCTAAAAGGTCTTGTAGGTCTTCATAGAACCTTTCAACTTCAGCTTCTTCGGCATTACTGGTTGGGGCATAGATTTGGATTACTGTGACATTGAATGGTTTGCCTTGGAAACGAACAGAGATCATTCTGTCATTTTTGAGATTGCATCCAAGTACTGCATTTCGGACTCTTTTGTTGACCATGATGGCCACTCCATTTCTTCTGAGGGATTCCTGCCCGCAGTAGTAGATATAATGGTCATCCGAGTTAAATTCACCCATTCCAGTCCATTTTAGTTCGCTAATTCCTAGAATGTGGACATTCACTCTTGCCATCTCTTGTTTGACCACTTCCAATTTGCCTTGATTCATGGACCTGACATTCCAGGTTCCTATGCAATATTGCTCTTTACAGCATCGGACTTTGCTTCTATCACCAGACACATCCACAGCTGGGTATTCTTTTTGTTTTGGCTCTATCCTTTCATTCTTTCTGGAGTTATTTCTCCACTGATCTCCAGTAGCATATTGGGCCCCTACTGACCTGAGGAGTTTCTCTTTCAGTATCCTATCATTTTGTCTTTTCATACTGTTCATGAACTCCTTATTGCCAAATTCAGACTGAAATTGAAAAAAGTAGGGAAAACTACTAGACCATTCAGGTATGACCTAAATCAAATCCCTTATGATTATACAGTGGAAGTGAGAAATAGATTAAAGGGCCTAGATCTGATAGATAGAGTGCCTGATGAACTATGGAATGAGGTTCGTGACATTGTACAGGAGACAGGGATCAAGACCATCCCCATGGAAAAGAAATGCAAAAAAGCAAAATGGTTGTCTGGGGAGGCCTTACAAATAGCTGTGAAAAGAAGAGAAGCGAAAAGCAAAGGAGAAAAGGAAAGATATAAACATCTAAATGCAGAGTTCCAAAGAATAGCAAGAAGAGATAAGAAAGCCTTCTTCAGTGATCAGTGCAAAGAAATAGAGGAAAACAACAAAATGGGAAAGACTAGGGATCTCTTCAAGAAAATCAGAGATACCAAAGGAAGATTTCATGCAAAGATGGGCACGATAAAGGACAGAGATGGTGTGGACCTAACAGAAGCAGAAGATATTAAGAAGAGGTGGCAAGAATACACAGAAGAACTGTATAAAAAAGAGCTTCAAGACCTAGATAATCATGATGATGTGATCACTGACCTAGAGCCAGACATCTTGGAATGTGAAGTCAAATGGGCCTTAGAAAGCATCACTACGAACAAAGCTAGTGGAGGTGATGGAATTCCAGTGGAGCTATTCCAAGTCCTGAAAGATGATGCTGTGAAAGTGCTGCACTCAGTATGCCAGCAAATTTGGAAAACTCAGCAGTGGCCACAAGATTGGAAAAGGTCAGTTTTCATCCCAATCCCAAAGAAAGGCAATGCCAAAGAGTGCTCAAACTACCGAACAATTGCACTCATCTCACACGCTAGTAAAGTAATGCTCAAAATTCTCCAAGCCAGGCTTCAGCAATATGTGAACCGTGAACTTCCTGATGTTCAAGCTGGATTCAGAAAAGGCAGAGGAACCAGAGATCAAATTGCCAACATCCGCTGGATCATGGAAAAAGCAAGAGAGTTCCAGAAAAACATCTATTTCTGCTTTATTGACTATGCCAAAGCCTTTGACTGTGTGGATCACAATAAACTATGGAAAATTCTGAAAGAGATGGGAATACCAGACCACCTGATCTGCCTCTTAAGAAATCTGTATGCAGGTCAGGAAGCAACAGTTAGAACTGGTCATGGAACAACAGACTGGTTCCAAATAGGAAAAGGAGTACGTCAAGGCTGCATATTGTCACCATGTTTATTTAACTTATATGCAGAGTACATCATGAGAAATGCTGGACTGGAAGAAACACAAGTTGGAATCAAGATTGCCGGGAGAAATATCAATAACCTCAGATATGCAGATGACACCACTCTTATGGCAGAAAGTGAAGAGGGGCTAAAAAGCCTCTTGATGAAAGTGAAAGTTGAAAGTGGAGAGTGAAAAGGTTGGCTTAAAGCTCAACATTCAGAAAACGAAGATCATGGCATCTGGTCCCATCACTGCATGGGAAATAGATGGGGAAACAGTGGAAACAGTGTCAGACTTTGTTTTTCTGGGCTCCAAAATCACTGCAGATGGTGACTGCAGCCATGAAATTAAAAGACGCTTACTCCTTGGAAGGAAAGTTATGACCAACCTAGATAGCATATTCAAAAGCAGAGACATTACTTTGCCAACAAAGGTTCGCCTAGTCAAGGCTATGGTCTTTCCTGTGGTCATGTATGGATGTGAGAGCTGGACTGTGAAGAAGGCTGAGCGCCGAAGAATTGATGCTTTTGAACTGTGGTGTTGGAGAAGACTCTTGAGAGTCCCTTGGACTGCAAGAAGATCCAACCGGTCCATTCTGAAGGAGATCAATCCTGGAATTTCTTTAGAAGGAATGATGCTAAAGCTGAAACTCAAGTATTTTGGCCACCTCATGCGAAGAGCTGACTCATTGGAGAAGACTCTGATGCTGGGAGGGATTGGGGACAGGAGGAGAAGGGGACGACAGAGGATGAGATGGCTGGATGGCATCACTGACTGGATGGATGCAAGTCTGGGTGACCTCCGGGAGCTGGTGATGGACAGGGAGGCCTGGCGTGCTGCAGTTCATGGGGTCACAAAGAGTCGGACACGACTGAGCGACTGATCTGATCTGATCTGATAGTACCTTCATAGACACACTTTATCTAGGAAACAACAGGCCATTGTCAGTTTCATCTATGGGACCAGAACCCTCCCCAACAGACACCAAGGCACAAATTCATTCCAACTGCTGTTGCCCTGCCAGTATTGGGTGGAGGGGAAAAAATAAGACTGAGGTGCAAATATTTGCAAGGCACAGAAAGGACTGAGAAGATCAAAATGGATGATTTTGGTAGGGAGTCTTGATTTTTGGAAGAAAGAGGGGAAAGGGTCAGGGAAGAAGACAATGCAGGGTAAATCACTGTAGAGAGATTCATTCTCTACCTCCTCCTTTCTTTCTACCTTTTTGTCATCTCTGTTTTTCATACCTCCAACCTCTTTCTAGCTGCCATTCTCCTAGTACAGAATTCCTGTAACTTTCTCAAGCCGAGCATTTTAAATTCTTCATCCCTTAGCCCATTTTTATAAATGGTTTACATTGCTATAATATACAAAGGACCAAATAGTCCAGGTGATTAAGGCAAAGTGCATAGGAATACATTTAAGAAACTTAAAAATTCCTCTGCGGGGACATGTATAAGACTTGAACAAATGGAAAAGACAAAATATTTCCATAGAAGAAAATTAAGGATATCAATTTTATCTAAAGTCATTTATACCACCATCCTTGGTTTCAAAAGAAATGTTAACTGGATATTATTGAGAAATAGGCAAGCTGGTGACAAAATTCTTGTGGAAAAATAAAAGGGTTATGGAGTCGGACTATCTCCATCCCAATTCCACGATGGAAATGGAAGAAAGCAAACACACAGAAAAGCTCTGGTAAGATGTAGCCTGTGTGTGACTCACATCCGCGGCACTCTATTCAGCTGGCAGGAACGAGTCACCCAGCCAGAGTTGGATGCTGAGGGACTGGAACAACGTGGCCTCCTAGTGGCACTGTGCTATGGAAGGGGAATTGCCTTCTTTACTTCTTATGGTAACTTACAGAATACTCAGGCAGTAAAGAATCTGCCTATAATGCAGGAGACCTGGGTTCATTCCCTGGATTGAGAAGATCCCCTGGAGGAGGGCATGGCAACCCACTCCAGCATCCTTACCTGGAGAATCCCATGCACAGAGGAGCCTGGTGAGATACAGTCCATAGGGTCCCAAAGAGTAGGACACAACTGAGCATCTAATATTTTTTTCATAGATTCCTTTCTGAGGTGTATGCAGGTTAAGTAACTTTCCCCAATTCATATTAGTTACTATCAGGGCTAGGAATCAAACTAGGCAGCAAGGCATCCCAAGCCTAAGCACTTTTCTCCACAGCAAGTTACATAATAGAGCTGGGAGGGAACTTAGTCTTGACCTAGTTCTACCCTCGACCGTGACCTAGTTTTACCCTGGACCGTGAAAGGCTTGCAGGCTTCTCCTGGACCAGGCATTGGTTTCTGCTCAACTACATGTATTGCCTCCCTGACAAATGGATTGGCTGATTGTCCTCCATATGAGCAAACTGAGGTCCCAGGCCTCTGAATGACATGCCTGAGGTCCTGTCCTAGTTAACGGCAGAAGTGGAAAGGGCTCGTGTCAGTTTATCGCTCTGTCTCCTCGGCCACCTTGCCACAATCCTCTTCTCTCCTCGATGTGAACTCATACCAGGCCACGAAATCCCTCTTGTCAGAGGGCAAGTCCTTTATCCTTCACTGTGAGGGTTAAATATGACTCATGGGCAGTTTTACAAGTAGTGATAACTTCACAGAAAAGTCTGACTTCTCATCGGAAGTCGTCACTTCTGAAGCCTAACCTGTTACACTTCTTGTCTTTTTTTCCTCTACAATATAGACACATTTTTGAAAAAAAAAAATTACTTTTGGCCACAAGGCATGTGGGATCTTAATTCCCCCACCAGGGATTGAACCTGCAACCCCCGACCTTGCAAAGGCAGCATCTTAACCACTGGACCACCAAGGAGTCCTATACTTCCTTCTTGATTACCCCCACTCTAGACAAGAACAAGGTTTTCTCTGGCTTTCCTTCCTCCTGGAATTCAATCTGGAGACTGCCCTTTCCTCCCAACTCCTCACATCTGGAACTGGTTTCTCTCTCAGCTACTTTTCTCCCAATCTGGACCCTCTCTCTCTCTCTCTTTTTTTTTTCAAATTTATTTCTTTATTTCTATTTGTGACTGCACTGGGTCTTCGTGGCTGCATGTGGGATGTCTCTGGTTGCAGCGAGCGGGCGCTGCTCTTTGTTTCTGTGCACGGGCTTCTCTTTGCAGTGGCTTTTCTTACTGTGGCTCCCAAGCTCTAGGGATGTGGGCCCAGTAGTTGCGGCACACAGGCTTGGTTGCCCCGTGGCATGTGGAATCTTCCCAGACCAAGGATTGAACCTGTGTCCCCTTCATTGACAGGCAGATTCTTAATCGCTGGACCACCAGGGAAGTACTGGACCCTCTTAAATGGTCATTTCCTTGCACTCCTAATCTGAGGCCAGACCCACTTTTGGAGTAATTCCAAATACCTTCTGCCTGGTAACTAGCCCTTGCCTTTCCTGGCAGTCATGGGGACAATCTGACATTGGGCCAGCTGTGTCGTGAGCTTTCCTGCAGGGCTTCGCCTCCTATGAGTAAACTCTCACCTATTGCTAATTCGCAGCTGTAGAACACCTGCAAACCCCTTACAGACCCCCCTACCTCCTTCCTGTTTCTGTGGGTTTGTTCTTACTTGCCCCTGAAGACAGATACTTTTATAACACCCCCAGAACCAGAGGGTTCTTCATCACAGCAGACTGAAGCTGGCTTCACTTTCACCTGTTGCGAATGAGTCTCCTGAGGCACAGGACGGAATAGGTTGGTATCAATCATTAGATACAAGAACCAAACCAAAACAACTCATAACTGAGGTACTGGAGAGCTCTAATTAAAACCTCTTTAAAGAGAGTTTTGAGAGGTAATAATTATCTCACTGCTGCTGCTGCTGCTGCTGCTGCTAAGTCGCTTCAGTCGTGTCCGACTCTGTGCGACCCCATAGACAGAAGCTCACCAGGCTCCCCCATCCCTGGGATTCTCCAGGCAAGAACACTGGAGTGGGTTGCCATTTCCTTCTCCAATGCATGAAAGTGAAAAGTGAAAGTGAAGTCGCTCAGTTGTGTCCGACTCTTAGCGACCCCATGGACTGGAGCCTACCAGGATCCTCCGTCCATGGGATTTTCCAGGCAAAAGTACTGGGGTGGGGTGCCATTGCCTTCCCCGAATTATCTCGCTAAGTAACCCCTATTTAAGGTGGCCTCCAGAGTAGGAAGAAGAAGGAAATGGCAACCCACTCCAGTGTTCTTGCCTGGAGAATCCCAGGGACAGGGGAGCCTGGTGGGCTGCTGTCTGTGGGCTCACACAGAGTTGGACACGACTGAAGTGACTTACCTTTTACCTTACCAGAGTAGGAAAGTTTTTGTTTGAGTAGGCCAACAGCCTTTAAATTTTATATGGATGAAAAAAAAGTTATAGAAATGAATAAAAATGGTTCCTGCCACTCATATATTTTACTCTGAAAATAATATCTTTCATTGCAAGTAATATTATGTGATGTCTTAAGCCTCTGGAGTTGGACATTTGGTAGTATAATTATCGATGTATATTGGCATTCACTTTTGTGTACTCAAATCTTATTTTTGAGAAAAATACTGTATATCCAATTAATCACAATGTAATTAGGCCATTAAAAAAACTCAATGAACCAGCAACAAACACTGTAACACTTACTATCCAGGATCACATCTTTAGTTAAGCCCTAAAAACAAATCATAGGACCGAAAGGACAACCCCTGCTAAAGACTGCAGCTCTCTTTCTACCAGAGGAATGATTAGGGGCCACATAGCAGCCTTGAAGTCAAATCCAAAATCTATGAATTTCCCATCCCAAGCCCTCTGATTATTCCTCTTCCCAGGAAGGAAAGGAAAGTCAGATGTCCTCTTGACAGGAAGTTGGGATGTGAAATTCATCCAAGGTGAGCAGTCAGGGAGGAAGTTCTGTGGTGGGCAGAAAAGATGGAAGAGGCAGAAATGAAAGGTGCTCCCTGGACTCATGATCAGGGCAAGGTGGCCATGCCAACAACCTGTCGTCTGTCTGGAGGCCACTCTCCAGGTGTGAGGGACCAAGGAGAAGAAGTAGAAATGCAGGACATGTAGAGGGTGTGTGGCACCTGGCTTAGGAACAGCAGTTGAGGGATAGATCACGAGTATGGGGCCAGCACAATGAGGATATCTATTGGAGAGAGAGGCAGGGATAGAGGCAGAGCGAGTGCTGGCCGCAGGGAGAAACATCCTAGTTGCAATAAAATAGTGAGTGGAGAAGCCTATTATAAAAAGGTAGTATAGTCATGTTGACGGATTTCCAGAAGCTCCTTGGACAACAAGCAAGTGCAGTGGGGTGATGGTTTTCGTTTCAATAACTCCTCTTGGTCCTTAACCCTCCTGTTAGCATTGATCAGACTTTGTTCTTAGGATAGAGTTGTTAGAGAGATTGGCAAAGGAAAAACTCACGTATTTCTTGGGTTTTGAATCCAAAGGGACATTTACATTTCCAATTGGAAACAAACCCAGCTTTTGAGTACCAAAGTCAGCATTTGTGCCATACACGATAGACCTGGGAAGGTGACCTGAGGCTGTAACAGCCAGTCCTCCTGTCCTAGGTCTGAGCTGGGGAGTAAGATAAGAGCCAAGGTGCTGGTATATGGCCCTGTACTCTTGCCCTATCCCTGCCCTCTGAGGGCTGAGTCCAGGGGAAAGACCACTTGAAGGTTAGGCACCTAGAAAGAGAGAGGATGTATGTCTTGCTATATACATCTAGTGCTCTACTCACCTCACAAATGTGTGTGGGGAGGCCACAGGAGGGCTGGATCCTGTCCAACCCTGACAACCCTTCGGACAGCTCAGAAGTGAGTTTCCTTGTGCAGAGACAAAGGGGTGGACTCAGTGTTAGCAAGAGAAATGGAAATGGAAAGATGCCTAAGGTTATGCTGGGGTCCGAGTGTGGGAGACAAAAGATGAAAACCCTTTGGGGATTTACGCTTTTCATATCTTCCTGGGATCAGGAATTCTGCAAGTTCATCCGTTCATTGGCGTGATAGTTTGCCTGTTATTATTTCAGTTCTTCACTTGTTCTCATAGGTTTTAGAGTCTACTATATTTCTAGAATTTAAATCTTGTATTAGCTCCCGAACCAGCTCTTTCCAGCTTTAAGGCATGTTCCCTTATCTCATCCTGGGAAATGGTGATCAGTTCTGAACGGCCCTGCCCAGACTCTTTGGATACTCTGAGCAGACTGACTTCCAGCCTGAAAGGTAAAGTTTCAGAAATCTTAAACAATGGAACAGAACCTTTGCATGGGCACACTGAAGAGAAGAAAACACACATTCGCTCTCATTAGAATTTTCTACAGCTCTGGAATGACTTCACTTGTGAAAGAATAGGAAGGAACATCTAATTTTCAGAAGTCAAAGACATTTAAACTCTTACCTGTCAGGAAGGCAGACGTTTAACTTCTTTGTGCATCTCAAGGTCATACTGGCTCAGAGAAAATCCAAACTTCCTTTTAATTCCAAGCCCCCTGACTTGCTATTAATCCCTTGGTCCTGAGATTTTGGAGAAAATAAGGTGATGGCTATGTTCCAAGCATATCTGAGGAATAAAGTTTCCACAAATGTTGGCGATGCAGTCAGTAAGCTATAGAGATGTAAGTGATCTAGGGACAAAGGTGTAACTGTTCCCGGAGACTGTCAAGAGCTGTTTGCCTCAAGCTCCCTTTATTCTTAAGATTCTCTAGGGGAAGAACGGGTGGCAAGTGTATTTATGGACCACACCTTAGATGGATCCTCAACCTTGCTATTTCTAGAGGAATCCATTAACATGGCACTAGACACTGCATACATCCTGCCTCCTGTGTGTAGAATAGAAGGCTATTTTCTACACATTTCCAAAGGAGAGTTTGTATTTTTCAATACCTATTTCCTTACTGTAAAGGAAAAGAAAAATAGGGACTTTCCTGGTGGTTCAGTGGTTAAGACTTTGCCTTCCAATGCAGGTGTTTGTGAATGTGATCCCTGGTGGGGAGCTAAGATCTCATATGCCTCAGGGCCCAAAAACCAAAAAAAAAAAAAAAAGCAATATTGTAACAAATTCAGTAAAGATTTAAAAAATGGTCCACATAAAAATACCTTTAAAAAAGCAAAAGAAGAGTGACTGAGGGTTTGTTTTGTCTGTGAAAGGCCATGGATGTCCAGGCTAGTTACTGCAGTCATTGGAACAGCAGGAATGAAACCAGAGGTTTGGTGCATACTTCAGCCTGTTAGTTTCAACATCTCACCACAAATCATTCTCCTCACATGACTTGCAAATGCCTCATACTGGTCATGAGAACTGATTAAGAAGTACAGATGGCTCCGTGTGTATCCATCACCCCCAGTGGGAAAGTAATGCCAAGTGCATGCTGTTAGCTCATTCCAGGCAGCGACAAATGGCTTCCTTTCCAGTTATACTGAAAGCCAAAGGTTTTTCTTATTATAAAACAATGCTATTTAAATTATTGTTTGCTTTTGGTCTGATGTGAAGAGAGAGAGAAAGAAAGTGTGGGATTGCAAAGACCCTTTTCCTGCTGAGATGAAATGGAGAGGGATAGGCTGCAAGCTGAGAGGGCATATGTGGTCTCTGTTTGGCTCTAGATCCTGGGGTAGCAGAAAGACACCTTCATTCCATTGGAGGGGTGATGCAGATTCAGAAGGGAAGTGCAAAAACCTCCAAGGTCATGGGCTTTCTCTGAGAGGAAAGAAGAGCTAATGAAGGAAGCCACAAAGAGATGGCAAGGGAACCGAGAAGGAATGAATCTGTCAATAGTCATTTTGCCATCTGCTTTTGTTATACACAAGACAATTAGGTGTCAGCTAAGGCTGAGTTCTTCAAGGGCGGTGATAAACAAACAGAGCTTCAAGCATCTGTAGTAGGCGCATAGATTAACTTGGGCAGTGATTTATTTGCAACTCAGCTGGTGATCGATGGTCTGGCAGCTGGCTCTCTGGGCTTTGAGGAATTCTTGAAGATATTTGGTAAGTTGAAGAATTATGTTCAGAGAATGGTGTCAGCTAAGGCAGGGCCTCTTGGCAGAATCTGAGCCTTACACTGAGCAAATCCACACATTTGATTTTGGTGTGTGTGTTCCAAAGTGAGCTGACCCAAGGGACTGACTTATACTAATCAAATGCATAAGCTGCTAAGTTGCTTCAGTCGTGTCTGACTCTGTGTGACCCCATAGACGACAGCCCACCAGGCTCCCCCGTCCCTGGGATTCTCCAGGCAAGAATATTGGAGTGGGTTGCCATTTCCTTCTCCAAAATGAGTAAGAGGCAGATACAAAAGCCCAGCTGATAATTTGTTAATCTTTAGCAAAAAATGTAACAGTTGACATACTGTGCCAGTTGGTCAGCATATTGGCTCTCTGGAGGGATGGGAAACTCCAATGTTCATGGAACCAGGCAGGGAAAGAAATGAATTGACCAGGTGTGAGGTAAAAAAGGGGACATGGAAATTGTGCTGAACAGAGGACCCTATTCCTCTTCTAAACAATGTAGCCAGTATGGTCTCCATGCTGTTCAAGGGGTGGTGTGTACAGAACTTCTGATTTTTAAAGAAGATTCAGAGTTATACAAGAAATTTCCTGATTTATAAATGTTAGTAATTCATTTTTTAAAGTTTTAAAACCCACTGTATAAGCCAAATATGCCTACATGCTTCTCATTTGTAACTGCTCATTAAATTATAACCAGAATTCTGCTTTGAGAGCCAACTTCAGGTCAAGGGAGTTAGTTGGTTGAGTTCGGTGTTTAACATCATCAAACTCTAAAAGCCTGGTGTGTCTGTTTCTATTCAACGCTCAGGCCAAGAAGGGTTTAAGTCTTCTCTGGTCCAGAAATACAGTCACATGTGTCTCAGATTCACAGGTTTCATTAAAACCATCAACCTCTGTGTTAGCAACTCGTGCTTTATTTACACTGTGGTGTTTGCCAAGTAAGACTCCACATTTCTGGACATCTTCTGGGTTTACCCCTATCATCTAGAGTTTACCAAGCCCTGCTTTGACTTAAGGATTCAGGAGCACTTTGTCCAAGAGGATACACAGTCCTATCCACTAGGTATTGATTTTTTTTTTGCTTAATTTTCCAAAGGAAACAATGATAGTAATAATAGTATTATTTTATTCAACAAGTGTTTACTGAACTCCTGCATTGAACCAAACATTGAGCTGGATACTAGGGAGGGTTGCATGAACACACAAAAGAGAACTCAAGGAGCTTACATTCTAATCATTGCCAACATTTATCAAGACCTTTCAATGTACCAGGCTCTGCGGGAGACACTTTATGTAATTATCTCATTCAATCCTCAGGTGAACTCAGAAGCCTGTATTGTAAATATTTCTGTTTTATGGTTAAGAAATTGTGGCTAATCAAGATCTAATGACCCCACCTCCACTATCCAGAGAGGAAATGTGGGTCCCCCTCTGTTAACCTTAGTGGCTTCCTAGGCACCGAGACTCAACTTTCCCCACCATGCTGTCTTGGGACTAGACTTGGTAGATGTGAAGTGGGCAGGGTTTTCTGATGGGAATTCCATGTTATGTGTTAAGTTCAGCTCAGTCACTCAGTCGTGTCCGACTCTTTGTTGACCCCATGAACCGCAGCACGCCAGGCCCCCTGTCCATCACCAACTCCCAGAGTCCACCCAAACCCATGTCCATTGAGTCGGTGATGCCATCTAACCATCTTATCCTCTGTCATCCCCTTCTCCTCCTGCCCCCAATCCCTCCCAGCATCAGAGTCTTTTCAAATGAGTCAGCTCTTCGCATCAGGTGGCCAAAGTATTGGAGTTTCGCTTCAGCATCAGTCCTTCCAATGAACACCCAGGACTGATCTCCTTTAGGATGGACTGGTTGGATCTCCTTGCAGTCCAAGGGACTCTCAAGAGTCTTCTCCAACACCACAGTTCAAAAGCATCAGTTCTTCGGTGCTCAGCTTTCTTCATAGTCCAACTCTCACATCCATACATGACTACTGGAAAAAACATAGCCTTGACTAGACGGACCTTTGTTGGCAAAGTAAGGTCTCTGCTTTTCAATATGCTATCTAGGTTGGTCATAACTTTCCTTCCAAGGAGTGTCTTTTAATTTCATGGTTGTAGTCACCATCTGCAGTGATTTTGGAGCCCAGAAAAATAAAGTCTGACATTGTTTCCACTGTTTCCCTATCTATTTCCCATAAAGTGATGGGACCAGATGCCATGATCTTTGTTTTCTGAATGTTGAGTTTTAAGCCAACTTTTTCACTCTCCTCTTTCACTTTCATCAAGAGGCTCTTTAGTTCCTCTTCACTTTCTGCCATAAGGGTGGTGTCATCTGCATATCTGAGGTTATTGATATTTCTCCCAGCAATCTTGATTCCAGCTTGTGCTTCCTCCAGCCCAGCGTTTCTCATGATGTACTCTGCATATAAGTTAAATAAGCAGGGTGACAATATACAGCCTTGATGTACTCCTTTTCCTATTTGGAACCAGTCTGTTTTTCCATGTCCAGTTCTAACTGTTGCTTCCTGACCTGCATACAAGTTTCTCAAGAGGCAGGTCAGGTGGTCTGGTATTCCCATCTCTTTCAGAATTTTCCACAGTTTATTGTGATCCACACAGTCAAAGGCTTTGACATAGTCAATAAAACAGGTCTTTTGAATTTAGGAGTTCTGAATACTCATTATTAGAAGAGATACCATTTTCTAGATGCTTACTTTGTGCTAGGCTCCATGCTAAGTATTTTACATATATTCTTTAAATACTCAAAGATATACACAAAGTAGGTATTATTGTACCTTTTTTACAGATGAAGAAATGGGAGCTCAGAGAAGTCAAGAACCTGTCCAAGGTAGCTGCACATTGCTGGGCACTGACATTGTGGACCAATGTCAGTTAGGCAATACATGACCTAGTCAGTTGTTCACAGAGCTCACAAATGATGGTGATGAGCACTGACCCAGAACAAATACAGTCAGATTGAAACACAGGTGAAGGGACAAGTGGAAAGGAAAGAGAATTCCAGGAGGAATTTGAGAGAAACCCCCCAAAGAAGTGGGAGATGCCACAACTTCACAATTTTGCTTGTGGTCAATCCAACCTACTGGAACAGTTGGCTTAACTAATTGGCTAAAAAGACAAGCAACTGGTTTCTTCACTTATAAGAGAGTCTTGCAAAACTGTTGGACTTGTTCAGTTTCTCTGATCTCACCAAGCTGGGAATGGAATTGATCTCCTTGCCAGATATTTTGGCATTATGTGGACAAGGCAGAATAAACAATCAACCTAAGATCCAAAGCGTCTACGTCAAGATACAGTTAAGAAGAGTCGGAGTGTTTGTAGATCGTGAAGCTTTCCCTGTTTATGGTTTGTCCTATTGTCCTAGCTGGCTTGAGGAAGGAAACATTCTCCTAAGCTTTAAAAATAAATAAGTAGGAGGCTATCAAAAGTCATCAACTAAAAGAATCCTTGGAGAACAGCCAACAACAGGACTGTTATCAAACAGGGGCAGCTTTCCTGAGCAACCTGTCAGATCCTTGGCATGTCAAAATGGATTGCAAATGGAACCAGTAGTCTTGGAATTCTAGAATGTTAGATCTGGAAGGGGCTTTAGGGGCCAGCTAGGCCATCACTCTTGTTTTCTAAATGAGGAAAAACTTAAGGACCACAGAGACAGAATGTCTTACTCAAGGTCACACAGCCGATGATAGAGGAGCATTGGAGTGAAGGCTTCTTAAAGTTCCAGCATATCCAGATCAACAATTCTGCCTCTTTGAGGACTGCTTAGGGCTATTTGGGGAGGGGTCTTTAAACAAATAGTTTATTTATGAATGTCACAAATTCAAAAGCCTCTCTAAACTTTTACATTCAATTTACTTATATTTTTACTTATCAAATAGCCCTATTTAACCCAGTTAAAATTCTTTTAAATCTATTCAACATTAATGTAAAGGTAAGATATTTCATTTTCATTTTTAAAGGTTTTTACGTGCATGAACTATATATAAGCAATTTTCCTAAATATTTAACTCTAACAAAACTTATCTAAGAGAACACATCTTTGCCAAGAGAATGCACTGGTCATAGCAAACACCTGCTTCCAACAACACAAGAGAAGACTCTACACATGGACATCACTAGATGGTCAATACTGAAATCAGATTAATTACATTCTTTGCAGCCAAAGATGGAGAAACTCTATACAGTCAGCAAAAACAAGACCAGGAGCTGACTGTGGCTTAGACCTTGAACTCCTTATTGCCAAATTCAGACTTAAATTGAAGAAAGTAGCAAAAACCACTAGACCATTCAGGTATGACCTAAATCAAATCCCTTACAATTATACATTGGAAGTGACAAATAGATTCAAGGGATTAGATCTGATGGACAGAGTACCTGAAGAACTATGGACAGAGGTTCATAACATTGTACAAGAAACAGTGATCAAAACCATCCCCAAGAAAAAGAAATGCAACAAGGCAAAATGGTTGTTTGAGGAGGCCTTACAAATAGCTGAGAAAAGAAGAGAAGCTAATGGCAAAGGAGAAAAGAAAAGATATACCCATTTGAATGCAGAGTTCCAAAGAATAGCAAGGAGAGATAAGAAACCCTTCCTCAGTGATATGTAAAGAAATAGAGGAAAATAATAGAATGGGAAAGACTAGAGATCTCTTCAAGAAAATTAGAGATACCAAGGGAACATTTCATGCAAAGATGGGCATAATAAAGGACAGAAATGGTATGGACCTAACAGAAGCAGAAGATATTAAGAAGAGGTGGCAAGAATACACCAAGAACTATACAAAAAAGATCTTCATGACCCAGATAACCATGATGGTGTGATCACTCACCTAGACCCAGACATCCTGGAATGCAAAGTCAAGTGGGCCTTAGGAAGCAACACTATGAACAAAGCTAGTGGAGGTGATGGAATTCCAGTTGAGCTATTCCAAATCCTAAAAGATGATGCTGTGAAAGTGCTGCACTCAATATTTGCCAGCAAATTTGGAAAACTCAGGAGTGGCCATAGGACTGGAAAAGGTCAGTTTTCATTCTAATTCCAAAGAAAGGCAATACCAAAGAATGTTAAACTATTACACAATTGCACTCATCTCACACGCTAGGAAAGTAATGCTCAAAATTCTCCAAGCTAGGCTTCAACAGTACTTGAACCTTCCAGATGTTCAAGCTGGATTTAGAAAAGGCAGAGGAACCAGAGATCAAATTGCCTACATCTGTTGGATCATCAAAAAAGCAAGAGAGTTCCAGAAAAACATCTACTTCTGTTTTACCGACTACGTCAAAACCTTTGACTGTGTGGATCACAATAAACTTGGAAAATTCTGAAAGAGAATACCAGAATACAAGAGAATACTAGGAATACCAGACCACCTGACCTGCCTCCTGAGAAATCAGAATGCAGGTCAAGAAGTAACAGTTAAAACTGAACATGGAACAACAGACTGTTTCCAAATTGGGAAAGGAGTACGTCAAGGCTGTATATTGTCACCCTGCTTATTTAACTTATATGCAGAGTACGTCATGTGAAATGCTGAGTTGGATGAAGCACAAGCTGGAATCAAGATTGCCAGGAGAAATATCAATAATCTCAGATATGCAGATGACACCACCCTTATGGCAGAAAGTGAAGAAGAACTAAAGAGCCTCTTGATGAAAGTGAAAGAGGAGAGTGGAAAAAGTTGGCTTAAAGCTCAACATTCAGAAAACTAAGATCATGGCGTCTGGTCCCATCACTTCATGGCAAATAGATGGGGAAATAATGAAACAGTGACTTTATTTTTCTGGGCTCCAAAATCACTGCAGATGGTGACTGCAGCCATGAAATTAAAAGACGCCTGCTCTTTGGAAGAAAAGCTATGACCAACCTAGATAGCATATTAAAAAGCAGAGACATTACTTTGTCAACAAATGTCCGTCTAGTCAAAGCTATGGTTTTTCCAGTAGTCATGTATGGATGTGAGAGTTGGACTATAAAGAAAGCTGAGCACTGAAGAATTGATGCTTTTGAACTGCGCTCTTTGGATAAGACTCTTGAGAGTTCCTTGGACTGCAAGGAGATCCAACCAGTCAGTCCTAAAGGAAATCAGTCCTGAATATTCATTGAAAGGACTGATTTGAAGCTGAAACTACAATACTTTGGTGACCCGATGCAAAGAACTGATTCATTGGAAAAGGCCCTGCCTCTGGGAAAGATTCAAGGCAGGAGGAGACCCTTCAACAGAGGATGAGATGGTTGGATGGATCACTGACTCGATGGACATGAGTTTGAGTAAGCTCTGGGAGCTGGTGATGGACAAGGAAGCCTGGTGTGCTGCAGTCCATGAGGTCGCAAAGAGTCAGATACAACTGAGTGTCTGAACTGAACTGGACAAATCTTATAAATCTAGTAGAATCATCAGGGATTATGAATCTTAAATGCTCCATAAAATTGTAAAATCCTCTTACCAACTATGAACTTAAAAAAATCACAATCTAAAATTAACTACTCCATTATTATCTTATTATTATTTTTTGGCCATACCATGCGCCATCCAGGGATCGAAACTGTGGTCCCCGCAGTGGAAGCTCAGAGTCCTATCCACAGGACCTCCAGGGGATTCCCATTCCATCTTACTTTTTAAACTGGAATCCCAGTGCAGTGTCTTATTCCTTAATATTCCAAATTCTCTTAAACATTTTATCATCAAATATACATGTTTTTCCAATGTTCACAAAATCTACTCTTAAACTGAATAGAAAAGTGTTGATTCTATGAAATGGATAGACTTCACCATCTCCTTAAGATTAAATCTTTTCCAGGCTATGGTTATCATTTCAATGAACTGTGGTTGTTAACCGAGGGCCATGAAGGATTCGGCTGTGATGAGCAGTCTAGACCAGCAGGTATGCAGGGGAGTCATCCCTGGATATGCACTATATTTTGAACCCTTTTAATTGTTGCACCGATAATGTAGTCTTGTAGCCCAAGGTTCTCTGGTTTGAAATAATTACTTCTCTCTTTTCACTTACATCTTCATTCCCTTTCCACTGTGCAAGTGCACTTTGCAGCTTGATTGGATTCTGTTCATCTGTTTACTGCCTTATCGTGCTCCAAAGCTTGTTTTCCTTTATTCCTGTTTCTCCGTGCCTAGGCCACAACTCTTAGAGACACTTAATGACATCTGTTTGGATTCTGTATGGATTTCTCAGAGCTTTGTCAGGTTCTGTGGTCACTTAACCCAGTGACAACCCAGAGGTCTTTCCATCACTTGGCTTTCTCCTGTAACATGGAGGTCAGCCTCTGGGCAGGATGTGGGAGTGGCTTCAGTCTCTCCTTCCTCTCTTTCAGGAAAAATACCCCCACTGTATGCTGAGTGTCTTATAGACCTCTGAGGCAGAGCCCGATTCTCCCCAGGGAGCTGGTTCTCATTTGGATAAACCTGGACTTGTTATGGCAGTACTCTTCTATGCGAGAGATTTCAATGCTGAACTTTTTAAGATAATGAGAGTTCAAGTGTCTCCTAATACTTCATTTGAATATAAAATTTAGTGGGTATGCTTGGGTGACTTTAAAATAAAATAAAAGGGGAATGGTGGGAGGGATGGATAAATTAGGAGTTTGGGATTAACATATATACACACTGCTGTTGCATCTCTTTAGTCGTGTCTGACTCTGTGCGACCACATAGACGGCAGCCCACCAGGCTGCCCCGTCCCTGGGATTCTCCAGGCAAGAACACTGGAGTGGGTTGCCATTTCCTTCTCCAATGCATGAGAGTGAAAAGAGAAAGTGAAGCTGCTCAGTTGTGCCGACTCTTAGCGGCCCCATGGACTGCAGCCTACCAGGCTCCTCTGACCATGGGATTTTCCAGGCAAGAGTACTGGAGTGGGGTGCCATCGCCTTCTCCCTATATACACACTACTATACATAAAATAGATAACCACCAAAGACCTACTATAAAGCACAGAGAACTCTACTCAATATTCTGTAATAACCCATATGGGAAAGAATCTGCAAAAGAATGAATATATGTATAACTGAATCATGTTGCTGTATACCTGAAACACAACACTATAAATCAATTATATTCCAATATGAGACAAAAATTAAATTTTAAAAATAAAAGTTATGTGATTTGTTCCAATTTTACTTTGGAAGGTCTGGGGACGTCCAAAGTGAGTGGAAATCAGACTTCAAAGAAGCAGAAACTTGGATATTACTGGAAGCCCAAATAGATTTCTGGTCAGGAGTAATCTATGCATTAAGATTCTGTAAACAGAGAAAACAAGCAAGGATTTCAAACAAAAATTCACCTTGAATGACAGGTGTCAATCTGCAGTGAGCTGCTTTTCTTCTGAGCATATGTCTGGGTACAGGGCAGCTGGAGATGAAAGATTAAATACAGCTTTACTGATTCTCCAGCATGATACTGGGTTCAGTTCAGTCACTCAGTCATGTCTGACTCTTCACGACCCCATGAATTGCAGCACGCCAGGCCTCCCTGTCCATCACCAACTCCCGGAGTTCACTCAGACTCACGTCCATCAAGTCAGTGATGCCATCCAGCCATCTCATCCTCTGTCGTTCCCTTCTCCTCCTGCCCCCAATCCCTCCCAGCATCAGAGTCTTCTACAATGAGTCAACTCTTTGCATGAGGTGGCCAAAGTACTGGAGTTTCAGCTTCAGCATCATTCCTTCCAAAGAAATCCCAGGGCTGATCTTCAGAATAGACTGGTTGGCTCTCCTTGTAGTCCTGAATTTATTTTCTGTATATGTGATATACAGAAAACAACAGAATGGGAAAGACTAAGGATCTATTCAAGAAAATCAGAGATACCAAAGGAACATTTCATGCAAAGATGGGCTCCATAAAGGACAGAAATGGTGTGGACCTAATGGAAGCAGAAGATATTAAGAAGAGGTGGCAAGAATACACAGAGGAACTGTACAAAAAAGAGCTTCACGACCCAGATAATCATGATGGTGTGATCACTGACCTAGAGCCAGACATCCTGGAATGTGAAGTCAAGTGGGCCTTAGAAAGCATCACTACGAACAAAGCTAGTGGAGGTGATGGAATTCCAGTGGAGCTATTCCAAATCCTGAAAGATGATGCTGTGAAAGTGCTGCACTCAATATGCCAGCAAATTTGGAAAACTCAGCAGTGGCCACAGGACTGGAAAAGGTCAGTTTTCATCCCAATCCCAAAGAAAGGCAATGCCAAAGAGTGCTCAAACTACCGCACAATTGCACTCATCTCACATGCTAGTAAAGTAATGCTCAAAATTCTCCAAGCCAGGCTTCAGCAATATGTGAACCGTGAACTTCCTGATGTTCAAGCTGGATTTAGAAAAGGCAGAGGAACCAGAGATCAAATTGCCAACATCCGCTGGATCATGGAAAAAGCAAGAGAGTTCCAGAAAAACATCTATTTCTGCTTTATTGACTATGCCAAAGCCTTTGACTGTGTGGATCACAATAAACTGTGGAAAATTCTGAGAGAGATGGGAATACCAGACCACCTGATCTGCCTCTTGAGAAATCTGTATGCAGGTCAGGAAGCAACAGTTAGAACTGGTCATGGAACAACAGACTGGTTCCAAATAGGAAAAGGAGTACGTCAAGGCTGTATATTGTCACCATGTTTATTTAACTTCTATGCAGAGTACATCATGAGAAATGCTGGACTGGAGGAAACACAAGTTGGAATCAAGATTGCCGGGAGAAATATCAATAACCTCAGATATGCAGATGATACCACCCTTATGGCAGAAAGTGAAGAGGAACTAAAAAGCCTCTTGATGAAAGTGAAAGTGGAGAGTGAAAAGGTTGACTTAAAGCTCAACATTCAGAAAACGAAGATCATGGCATCTGGTCCCATCACTGCATGGGAAATAGATGGAGAAACAGTGGAAACAGTGTCAGACTTTATTTTTCTGGGCTCCAAAATCACTGCAGATGGTGACTGCAGCCATGAAATTAAAAGACGCTTGCTCCTTGGAAGGAAGGTTATGACCAACCTAGATAGCATATTCAAAAGCAGAGACATCACTTTGCCAACAAAGGTTCGCCTAGTCAAGGCTATGGTCTTTCCTGTGGTCATGTATGGATGTGAGAGCTGGACTGTGAAGAAGGCTGAGCACCGAAGAATTGATGCTTTTGAACTGTGGTGTTGGAGAAGACTCTTGAGAGTCCCTTGGAGTGCAAGGAGATCCAACCGGTCCATTCTGAAGGAGATCAGACCTGGGATTTCTTTGGAGGGAATGATGCTCAAGCTGAAACTCCGGTATTTTGGCCACCTCATGCGAAGAGTTGACTCATTGGAGAAGACTCTGATGCTGGGAGGGATTGAGGGCAGGAGGAGAAGGGGACGACAGAGGATGAGATGGCTGGATGGCATCACTGACTCGATGAATGTGAGTCTGAGTGACCTCCGAGAGCTGGTGATGGATAGGGAGGCCTGGCGTGCTGCAGTTCATGGGGTCGCAAAGAGTCGGACACGACTAAGCGACTGATCTGATCTGATATGTGATATATGCATATACACGTCACAGGTATATGTATATATCTTTTAAATTAAAGAAAATAATTAAACAGAAGTTTCTTAAATTTTTATTTATTTACAAAATATTTAGCTGAGTTTGACAAAACTTCTGAGTGTGTGCAACAGATGTTGTCAAATTGTTCTACTCCAGCAAAATCCAGCCTGTAGATGGGATTCATTCAGCCTATCAGCAAGAGCTCATGTGGTGTAAGAAAAAAACAATCAATATTTAGGAGTAGGCAGGTAGCAAATAAATATCTGGATTTCTTGACAGCAGGAATGTCTGGATACACAGCCAGGGTTCCCATGTGGAACAATGCTCTCCCCACTAGATGGGGCTTGTACTCTCCTGGCCACAGTCCCCATCTACCCCTATGTCTACCTGACACTGAGTGTCAGTTGCTATTTATCCTCACACCCACCTTGTTATTTTTCTGAGAGTAGCATTAAGAAGCAGCAGCATCCTTCTAGCAAAAATGGAAAAAGAATAGACCAAGAGAGTGGCATGTTTCAAGAAAGAAAAGCAGGCATATTTCCATGCAGAAATAAAGGCTTTTCCTCTGTTTTTTAACATGCAGGGTTTTCTTTCTTTCTTTTTTTCCAGATGTTGATGTTTATTAAAAGGGCATGATGGGCGACTGGGATGTTTTGCACAGTTCTATTTACTGTGAGTATCTTTGAAATTTTTCTTTCTTTCTTTCTTTTTTTTAACTTTACAATATTGTATTGGTTTTGCCATACATCAAAATGAATCCGCCATAGGTATACATGTGTTCCCCATCCTGAACCCCTCTCCCACCTCCCTCCCCCTACCATCCCTCTGGGTCGTCCCAGTGCACCAGCCCCAAGCATCCAGTGTCGTGCATTGAACCTGGACTGGCGACTCATTTCATATATGATATTATACATGTTTCAATGCCATTCTCCAAAATCATCCCACCCTGTCCCTCTCCCACAGAGTCCAAAAGACTGTTCTATACATCAGTGTCTCTTTTGCTGTCTCATATACAGGGTTATTGTTACCATCTTTCTAAACTCCATATATATGTGTTAGTATACTGTATTGGTGCTTTTCTTTCTGGCTTACTTCACTCTGTATAATAGGCTCCAGTTTTGCAGGGTTTTCTTAGGCCTGGACAGCATGAGGCATTGACTTGGCCTCTGGGGTTCCTACTCACTTGTGAATATGCAACCCCTGAGTCAACTGTGCTTGAGAGTCCCTGACAGCAAGTGCCGCCATGCTGTAACCCACTGAAATACTCATGGCTGGGAGGGTGGGTGAACTTCATAAACTTTAGCAGTTCTCTCTTTAGCTTTTTCCCTAAGGACCTCCTTTCTCACCAAACTTTCAAGCCCGTCACACTAACTCCACTTCTCACAAACATAATTGTCTTCACTGGTACCTTTTCCCTTTCCAATCTCCATTGAAATAATTGGGTTATAGCACTAGACGTGTTCATGGCCACGAGAGACTTAAAAGCTAATAGAGATATGTAACACAGAAGACTCACCTCTCCCTTAGGAAATTATTGTGGAGTATAGTTGAAAGGAGAAGATATTAAAATCAAGATTATGTTGAATAAGATTGAAAAGGAAACACTGTAATTGGGGAGAGGGGAAAAGAGAGTAGTTGAAGGGATTTCTTGATTTTAAAATTCATTCTATTAAAAAGGTATTGTCAGTTTAGAATAGGCCCTACGCTTAGCTTTTGATTAAAAGGTCAGGAGAAGAAATGAATATTTCAAACTTTCATATGGGCAGAAATAGCATTACAGATCACTCATTTCAAAGGGGAAATAAGAATGAATGTTTTCTTGCAGTGGTCCAACGAATGCTAGAAAAGAGGCAATTTTTCAGACAACGAATCTACTTAAATTCAGGGTCTGGAGAAGCATGAAAATATAAAATCTTAGGGAGTCACTCTCATCATGACCTCCTTTCTTTCCTATACAAAACTTCTATAGGGAATGATAACCTTCCATAACCAATGCTATGAACCCAAAGGATTGACCTTTTAAGCTGAAGCTCCAAATAACTTTAGTGGGCCCCCCTACCCCTGCCAGCCCCTGTCCACCTCCATCCAGGTCCTGGCTCAGATCTGTTCTGTGCAGCTCCTTTCCCTGACTTCAGGATGAGAGCTAGGGGGTGGGCCAGCCTGTCTTGGTCACCCGAAGATAAGGAAAAATCTTCTGGTCACCTGAAGTCACAAAATCAGGCTCATCACAGAAATTAGGATATTTGATTCCACGAAGTAGTTAACACTCCACGTACATTTTGAGTTACAAGTTCCTTTCTCCTTGAAGTCAGGCCTGTGCTGCGCGGTGTGCTGTGCTTAACTGCTTGGTTCTGTCCAACTCTCTGTGACCCCATGGACTGTAGCCCACCAGGCTCCTCTGTCCATGGGGATTCTCCAGGCAAGAATACTGGAGTGGGTTGCCCTGCTCCAGGAGATCGTCCCAACCCAGGGATTGAACCCAGGTCTCCTGCATTGCAGGCACATTCTTTAACATCTGAGCCACAGGGAAGTCAGGCCTGCCCCCAGGAAAAGCAGACCTGATTGGATTCTTCAAGATTCCCCAACCTAGCACTTATACCATCCTCCTTTCTCAGTGTGCTGACCATAGAGTTTCTAATCATTCCAGGAAGTAGAGGAGAAGAGAATTAAGACGTCAGGAGAGGTCTCACCTGACATGTCTCAGGGCTGGGATTGAGGACATAAAATTAAATAGGCTCCCCAAATTAGAAATTGAGATAAATAACATTTTAATCCAACATGTTAAAGAACTAAATGCAAAAATCCCTGGTGAACAAAATGTCAATGTTTTAAATACAGAATAAGATTAATTTTAAAATTATTTCAAATGGTCACACAAGAGAAACTGTCAAACATAGCAATTCTCTCAAGTGAAAATAAGTTTAAAAAAAAAGCTGATTTTGAAAATATTGATGAGTTTGTGTCCATTAAAGCCAGGAAATTAAAATAATAGCAAATCTGTTGGGGGTATAAATAAAATATTTGAATTTAAAGTAATGTGGTTTCAAAACACTTTTCCATTTCTCAATTTTTTTTCAACTATGCTAATGTTCTGGGGAAAATTAACCATTAAAAAGATATATTAAAAATGTATGTATAGGACACACGTCTTTCCTTTCACCTCTGGCTCTAATATGGCTTGCTGCAACACTGTTACCAATTCTGCCTTTATTTAAAATATTAATACTTTGTTCATTATGAATGCTTTCCCATTAATTTTGATTTAAAAAAATATTATGTCATTGGGGAATGTAAATTAAATCAACAATGACGGACCACTACATCTTTTTATATGCTTATTTGCCATCTGTATTTCTTCTTTGACGACATATCTGTCAAGTATGACTTTTGGCCCACTTTTTAAGTGGATAGATTATTTTCCTATTGTTGAGTTTAAAGAGTTTTTGGCCTGGTTTGGCTAACAGTCCTTTATCGGATATGTCTTCAAAAATATTTTCTCCCACTGTGTGATTTGCCTTCTTGTTCTCTTGATCTAATGTCCTTTTCTTGTTCTAGGATCCCATCTAGGTTACTACATTATATTTGTCATTTCTCCTTAAGCTCCTCTTAGCTCTGACAGTTTCTCAGACTTTCCTCTTGGTGATCTTGACTATTTCCAGGTGTACTAATCAGGTATATTGATCAGTGGGTAGGATGTCCCACTATTGGAACTCGTGTTATGTTTTGGTCATGATCACACTGGGGCTATGAATTTTTAGGAGGAAGGTAAAAGAGGTAGAATGTCATTTTTATCACAGCATATTAAGGGTGTAGACTACCAAAATGATTTATGACTGTTGATTTTGAACTTGAACACCTGACTGAAGCAGTGTTTGGCAGATTTATCTGCTGTAAAATTACTCTTGCTTATCTTCTTCCCATACTGTACTCTTTAGAAGGCAGTCATTATATGCAGCCCACACTTAAGGAACAGGGAGTTACGCTCTCCCCACCACTGCTCCACTTTAGAGTGAAGTATCTACATAATTTATTTTAAATTTTCTACATAGAATATCCATGATTCATTAATTTATTCAGTAACTTAATTGTATCAGTAGGACTCATGTATATTTATTTATTTATTGTTATCTTTTATTTTTTTAACTTTTTATTTTATATTGCAATATAGTCAATTAACAATGTAATAATTTTGGGTGCACAGCAGAGTGGCTCAGCCATACATATACATGTATCCATTTTTCTCTAAAATCCCCTCCCATCCAGGCTGCCATATAACACTGGGCAGAGTTCCCTGTGCTATACAGTAGGTCCTTGTTAGTTCTGTGTTTTAAATTAGCAGTGTGTTCATGTATATAATATTTATTTTATTTTTCTTTTGTAATGTAGATGTTTATAGCCATGGATTTCCTTTAAGCACTACTTAACTGCATTCTAAGTGCAAAACTAGTTTTTAACCAACTCTTGAGCAAGTCCTGGTGTGAACTTCCTGATGTTCAAGCTGGTTTTAGAAAAGGCAGAGGAACCAGAGATCAAATTGCCAAGATCCACTGGATCATGGAAAAAACAAGAGAGTTCCAGAAAAGCATCTATTTCTGCTTTATTGACTATGCCAAAGCCTTTGACTGTGTGGATCACAATAAACTGTGGAAAATTCTGAAAGAGATGAGAATACCAGACCACCTGATCTGCCTCTTGAGAAATTTGTATGCAGGTCAGGAAGCAACAGTTAGAACTGGACATGGAACAACAGACTGGTTCCAAATAGGAAAAGGAGCACGTCAAGGCTGTATATTGTCACCCTGTTTATTTAACTTCTATGCAGAGTACATTATGAGAAACGCTGGACTGGAAGAAACACAAGTTGGAATCAAGATTGCCAGGAGAAATATCAATAACCTCAGATATGCAGATGACACCACCCTTATGGCAGAAAGTGAAGAGGAACTAAAAAGCCTCTTGATGAAAGTGAAAGAAGAGAGTGAAAAAGTTGGCTTAAAGCTCAACATTCAGAAAATGAAGATCATGGCATCCGGTCCCATCACTTCATGGGAAATAGATGGGGAAACAGTGGAAACAGTGTCAGACTTTATTTTTCTGGGCTCCAAAATCACTGCAGATGGTGACTGCAGCCATGAAATTAAAAGACACTTACTCCTTAGAAGGAAAGTTATGACCAACCTAGATAGCATATTGAAAAGCAGAGACCTTACTTTGCCAACAAAGGTCTGTCTAGTCAAGGCTATGGTTTTTCCCTCTGGTCATGTATGGATGTGAGAGCTGGACTGTGAAGAAGGCTGAGTGCCGAAGAATTGATGCTTTTGAAGTGTGGTGTTGGAGAAGACTCTTGAGAGTCCCATGGACTTCAAGGAGATCTAACCAGTCCATTCTGAAGGAGATCAGCCCTGGGATTTCTTTGGAAGGAATGATGCTAAAGCTGAAACTCCAGTACTTTGGCCACCTCATGTGAAGAGTTGACTCATTGGAGAAGACTCTGATGCTGGGAGGGATTGGGGGCAAGAGGAGAAGGGGACAACAGAGGATGAGATGGCTGGATGGCATCACTGACTAAATGGACGTGAGTCTGGGTGAACTCTGGGAGTTGGTGATGGACAGGGAGGCCTGGCATGCTGCAATTCATGGAGTCGCAAAGAGTTGGACACAACTGAGCGATCTGAGCAAGTCCTTTACAGTGACTATTTGCTAGCCATGTCTTGGGGCTGAGCTAAAACTGGACTGTCTTTTTAACATCCTGGTACACTTATGACAAGGTTCTTTGGCACTTTACCAACAAACTCTCCCTTTTTGAAGTCCATAATAGATTTACATCTATTTTACATTCCTATTATATTGAGCAAAGTCCCAGGGCAAGAAGCATTGTGGGTTTGGGGATTGCCATAGCAGAAAGTTAGAGTTCTGATGTTCACAAGGGTTACCCTTAGTATGATTTGGGCATATCCTTAGACCAACTGCACAGCTGCAACTGAAAGTTAAGGAGTAAACAAACATATCTCTTCTAGATTATCTGGTTAATTTAGACCAGCTTTTGTGTTTACATGTGGAGGAAATATGTATAGAGGGATAGGGAAGTGGAGAAACAGAGAAAGTAAATATTTGCAATCACTGAGGTCTGGCTCATAATTCAGAGAGGACCCCAGACTACAACCAAGGGGCAAAACTCTCAGGCAGTCGTAGTGACTTCAGGACCAGGATTGCTTGGAAACTCTTACTGGTACAAAACCAAAAGAGTAGCTTATTTGAAATAGGATTATCCTGGTCCACTTCCTTGTGCCTTGGCTCTGAAATAAACCAAGATTACCTTTGGTTCTTAGAAGACTGACTTCTCAGGAGTAACTCCTGAGAAAGCCGGTATTCCATGTGGAGGGTATTGCCTTTGAGGCTTCCCTGGACTGTGATACGATCATGCCATCCCTGGCTGCTCCATAACTTGCGGTGTGACCTTGGGCAAGCCCCCTTAACATCTCTGAGCCTCACCTTCCTTACATAGAAAATTGAGACTAGAAAGATAGAGGAAATGATTATCTAGAATCTCTTCCAGCTCTAACATTCTATATCAGATTTCCTGGCTGGTGTTGGCCCATCTTCCACGATAAAATGACCCTCAGAGAAACGGAGGACTAGTGCATATTTTCCTCCCCTCCCTTTTTTTTCTCCTCACCCTTGCCCATACTATTCTTCCCTGTATTTTTCCAAATACCAAAATTTCCCTTGAACTTGAAACTGGGATGGAATTGACAAAAGATGTGATGTTTCCCATATATATTTAATAAGCTAGAATGACTGCTTCAGTTAGGGAGATAAGACCTCGGCAAGCCCAGCACCAGAAACACAGTTTCTAAAGGGCATGTCCTCATTATGTTTTCATTCAGGGCTTTTTCAATGAACGAAAGATAGTTAACAATGAAATAGAGCAAAGCAAATCCATTTGTGCCCATCTGCATCCTCTTCACAGGACAATGTCTAATTCTGGAAGCAATGGTAAGAAAATTACAACAAAGAATGCTGTTGTGATTCAACAGGGAGACAGCACAAGTGAGTTTCTTTCAATATGCAAAAGGTTGAGGCAGGGGTTGAATATGATTAGGTTGCAAGAGGTTTGTTCTGCAAAAGCTCAGGGAACTTTTCATCCATGTTGTAGGTGGGGTTCCTGAAATTCCCTGAAGTATCTATTCTGCTAAAAATGTTTCAGAGAATGTTTTGGGGGGCACAGGGGAGGGGGAAAAGGCAAAAGAGAAATAGTGTCAAGGAAAGGTTCAACAATCTGGTTTATGCCAGAGAAGGCTCGGAATTAGATGTTTCTCAAGGACGACAGCACAGTGTAGTGAGAAGCATTGGATTTGGAGTCCAAGTCAGAACCTGAGCCTCCTCTCTCGCACAGAACTCCACCTAACACTTGCTCACATGTCTGTTGTGAAGGTCAAAAAGAGATCTGTTCAAGGGCTTTGAAAATGGCATCTACTCACATTGGCCACTGTCATGAAGAGGTCATGCTCTTTGGAAAGAGAAATGCATTTTAAACTAAGCAGGCTTTGTTGTAAAGGTGGCTGTATTGGGGGATGAAGAGGGCTTCAGGGATCTGCACCTGCTCTTTTCCACAGGTGTATCTTCCTACAGGGACAGATTGCATGTGGCTAGTGAGGCAGGGCCCTGCGGGGAATTGTGCTGGGAGGGCAGGGGAAGCAGCCTTGGGGACTCTGGCTGGGGAGTTATCTGGGGACCTTGAGAGGTGCTTGAGAGAAGGGCTAGTGCACCACAAGGAATGGCTGCAGCCCGCGTGCTGAGGGCCAGCTCACCCCTCCTTCTAGCTACACCTGTTAGATGGATGATTATCATGATGGGATTTCTTTTGTGCTATGATTCCTACCTCATCTTATGTGAGGCTTGCACAATTTCAGCTATGTTAAGATATGTTAAATAGTTAAAAATGGAGTCCCAGTGGCCAATGTGAACTTCCATATTTATTATTTTGAAACATCTGCTCTAGGATTGCACACTTCTTACGGTGTAAATAAGAGAATTATTTTAGATAAAAAGTATGATGGGCAATGTACGTGCCTGGAACAGAAAGAGGGACTGATAGCCAAGACCCCTTCCCTAGGGTAATGGTTACTCCTTAAAAAGAAACCACTCAGCTGAGGCACTTGATGGCTCTTTGCTGGGGACCTGACTCCACACTGCTGAGAGTTGTTGCAGCCAGTCACCCAGGGACCTGCTTAGAAGGTGACTTGCAACTCACACATCACCAGACCTGCTGCCACAGCAGAGACTGCTGGTCTTGCTGAGATGCCTCCTTCTGGACTCTCCTTAGGGTGGTGCATTACTCTCTTTTTCCTCTTTAATTAACGCGTGTGGTGGGCTAATTGTCACAATGAACCAAGTGATTCATGAGTGGAACAACGGCTACTGTTCCATCCATCTCCAATTCCAGTGATTTTTACCTGCTCTTGCTGCCAGGTGCTGCAACTAGCATTAAACCTTCCCTCTCTGAAGGGTTTAAGTAATCCTCCCATGGAACTACAGATTCAGAGGTCTAGGGGTTGCTGTTCCTCTCAGTTAACTCAGTTCCTTCCACTATCTGACAGTCTTGTCTCTTAGCCTTCCAGTGTGCTTCAGTTCAGTCCAGTCGCTCAGTCGTGTCCGACTCTTTGCGACCCCATGAATCACAGCACGCCAGGCTTCCTTGTCCATCACCAACTCCTGGAGTTTACCCAAATTCATATCCATTGAGTCGGTGATGCCATATAGCCATTTAATCTTCTGTCATCCCCTTCTCCTCCTGCCTCCAATCCCTCTCAGCATCAGAGTCTTTTCCAGTGAGTAAACTCTTCACATCAGGTGGCCAAAGTATTGGAGTTTCAGCTTCAGCATCAGTCCTTCCAATGAACACCCAGGACTGATCTCCTTTAGGATGGACTGGTTGGATCTCCTTACAGTCCGTGGGACTCTCAAGAGTCTTCTCCAACACCACAGTTCAAAAGCATCAATTCTTTGGTGATCAGCTTTCTTTATAGTCCAACTCTCACATCCATACATGACCACTGGAAAAACCATAGCCTTGACTAGGCGGACCTTTGTTGGCAAAGTAATGTCTCTGCTTTTCAATATGCTATCTAGGTTGGTCATAACTTTCCTCCCAAGGAGTAAGCTTAACTCCTCCCACATTCGTTGCCCTCTATCTCTTTCCTGTTTCAGGTCCTTCCTGTAGGTTCTCTGTGTCACACACACACATACTGTCATTCCCCAGTCCTTCCTTTTGGGCAGTCTTCCAACCCTCCTAGAGAGCTTCATTCCTTCCTACATAATAAAGAAGTGCTGACTCCATATTCTTGTGTCCTGCAAACTCTGACCACTTGAATTTCAACAGAAGGCTAGTGGGTGCTTGCCTGTGTTGACCCTACATGTGTGTGGTAGGTGGGGCAGCAGAGGGGCCAGCTGGATATGGAAAGAAAATGTTATGTGATTATGGGATAAGATGTGGTTTTCTAATCCAGTTCTGCTTAGATGCTGCACCAAAGATGGACTGAGTCTCCTTCTAAATCAACCCACAAGGAAACACATACCTTGATATTTCCAGACAAAAGTAGAGAAAATTGTGAACATGTGTGTTTGTGTGTGTGTGTAAGAGAGAGAGTGGGGGAGAGAGGAAGGAGAGAGAAGACGAGGGATTTTAATGACATTCTATTTTCAAGTGGAACACTTTTAAATTTTAATTTTCAAATTTTCAACTTGGAGCCTGGATAGGCTTAAATGACTAAAAACCATTTAAGATCTTGTAAGCTTTAATGTCCACATGATAATGAAGGACAATCAGAGCAAACTGAAGTAAATGATAATTACAGCAGATTTGATATGATCTTGAGGCTTCATAGTGAACCTCCATAATGACTAGCAAAGACAGCAGTACCAAGTATCCATAGCAAGTATTCCACATAGCTTATTAAAAATTTAACTTGACCAAAAAAAGTTTGCCAAACAACACGCCTTCATCCACACATCATTTAAAATGGAGCAAAACAAGTACACTAAAATGTCAGATTCATTAATGGCTTTAGTTTAATGAGAAGTAAAAATGGTGTTGACTTTATTTTAGTCTTTCAGTCAGAGTTCAGGTACATCTTTTGAACATATAAAAATGCATCATTTCAGCTTGGCCGTTTCTTCTTGAGCCTAAACCCAGATCCACAATCCACGTCTCTAACAAGTTTTCTCTGATTCAGTGATTCTGAAACTTTGAAAGACACTTGGAGCAATTTTCTTTGTTCCCATCATCTTATTTTTAGCCCAGATGTGTTTTTTGTTAGCCATAAGAATTCTTGAGACTCATTCAAAATTGCATAATTGATTTTTCAATGTTACTACAATAATAGTTCTTTATTGATCAGTTTTATGTGTGATTAAAAACCCCTATGTAGGAGTTTTATTATATAAAAGTTTGTGCTCATTTGCATCTCTACAGTTATAAAGCCTAGGTTTAACATAAGCATCTGAGTACCTCCTACACTTTAAAAACTGTCCACAGCTTACTTGTTATGGTTTTGGAAGCACCATCTTCTTTTTTATAAGATTGTACCTAAGAGGTAGTGAGCATGCGTTCAACTAGCATATATGTCTACTCATGTCCACATGCAGGCAACACTCAGGAGAATCAGCCCATGCTGAAGCCACTACCATGCACCAACAGTTACACCACAGTGGTTTAGATCATCTTTCCTCAAAGAGTCAGTTTTAGGGTTTTCCAGATACAAGACCAATAGGAAATACACACATACGTAGAATGAGATGTACTGTTAGGAACTGGCTAGGGCAATTATGGAGGCTGAAAAGTTCCATCTGCTGCCTGCAACCTGAAGTCCTAGGAAAGCCAGTGGTGAATAGTTCTAGACTGAATCTGAAGATCTGAGAACCAACGGAGCTGATCTAAGTTCCCATCAGAGTCCAAAAGCCTGAGAGTGAGGAGTGCTGATGTCTGAGGGCAGATATCCTGGTCTAAGCAGAGAGCAAATTCACCTTTCCTCTTTTTCTTCTATTCAGACCCTCAACAGATTGGATGACACCCACCTGCATGATGAGGATGCTCTTTCTTATTCAGTCTACTGATAAATACTGGATTCAGTCCAATGCTAATCTCTCCGGAAACACCCTCACAGACACACCCGGAAATGGTGTTTTACCAGCCATCTGGGCATCCCTTACCCCAGTCAAGTTGACACAGAAAACTAATCATCTCAGGGTCTGAGTCTTGATCTCAGTGGTGTCTGTGTTCCCAGTTTCCTCACTGGTAAAAATAGTATGTAACTCTGTAAAGATTGGTGGTTTGAATACTGACTTCCAGAGGAAGTTGAAAGCTAATACCTTCATATAGATATAGCACATATCTATATGTCTTTTCAGCTGGGAGAAGGTGCTCTTTAAAATTTTCGGGCAAAGAATTAAATGGTTGTTTGTCTTTGTGGCAAAAACGTGACCTTGAGGCAAAGGTAACAGTGTGAATAGGCAAATGACTTTGTTGTTGACCTTGACGATGAAAAGTAACTTGCAAAGTTGCCTTTTTGTGCCAGATATTGTTTTTCATGGCTGACTGAGCATGCTCATTCAACACAAAGGCAAAAATAAATATTTTAAATTGCACTTGATTTGATCACAAGTAAAAATGTAGTTTGAGAGTTGGATAAAGACAGTTGGTTGTAAGGACTATGATCATTTAAGACTGTTTACCCGGCATCCAAAATTACAGCCTTGTTGGTAAAATAAAAAACAACATTGGTAGTGATCCTTTATAAAAAGCCACTTAATGATTATTTCCTGGGGTTGTTAAGCCTGATAGAGGCTCCTTCAGAACAAAATGTGACATGAGCGACTTGACTGCTTAAAGATATATTTAAGTTTGCATCAGCTGGGTTTCAGTATCCTGAAAACCTCGTCCTGTGTACCTCTCAGTACGATAGCATCTTTCCTCAGCAGTTACTGTGATGTTTAAGTTGTAAAAAAAAAAATTGTATCCATTCTGTTTATGTAAATCTGTATGTATAAATATTGTGACACAAAGAGAGAGGAGAAATTGCAGTGACGGTGAATCTGCTATATGTCTCTCTCTTGCACCCTAGCCCGCTGTCCCGCCCAGGCAGCCCATGGTTTTCACTGCTCAGCTCCATTTCCCTTCTGTTTCCTTTCTTTCAAACCCCTGGGTAAGCAGGTCGTGTGATGATCACTTCCTCTTTGTGCTGTAGTCAGAGGACTTCTTGACCCAGGAGATCTTTGCAAAGTGCCTGTTAAAATCTTTGGGCTCAATTCCCAGTTTATCTGGTAGGTACTGTTGAACGTTTGCTGTTGAATGTTGTTCAGCTGTGTTTTGTGGGCTTTCCCATTCAGGGTACTTGGGCTCTCACGCCAGTGTTTGAAAGCGTTCTTTTCATTATGGCACTGTCTCTGACTTTGCTGGTTTTGAGTGCCTGGTATTTTTGGTCTTTGGCTCAGTCTTTTTCCTGAGTTTCTAATACGTGGCTTTTAAAATAGTCTCTAGGCTTCCTGTGGGTTTGCTTGACTGATTTTTTTTTTTCCCCAATCTTGTCTTGTAACTCTTCCTTTACAATTTTTTCCCTAACTAGCATCCACTAGTGTCAAATTTTCCCTTTCTAACACTGGATATCTATGCAATGGATATGCTTTATTTTTTTTCTCCCTCTGGATAGTAGGAGAGGGTTAGATTTGGAAATGAAAAGAGAGGACATGTATTATATACACAGTATATATAATTACATGTAATTTTATTTAATCCTCACAAATGCTTATGCCCAAGATTCTAATAACAGCCAATATTTACTGAGGATTTAGCACCTTACTAGAGATCACGCTTTTGTTAAATTGTGTGTGTTATTTTACGTGATTCTCATGACAACAATATGGGATAGATTATATTATTGTCACCATTTTAAATGTAAGGAAGCTGAGGATCAGAAAGTACAAGTGACCTGCTCAAGGTTACACAGCTAGTAAGGGGCAGAAGTGGGCTTCGCATTCAGTCCACAGCTTAGGCAGCTGTGCACCTGAGTACTCTGTTAACTCATGTTGCAGCTGGGGTTCTCCACCAGAGTTCACAACCAGGCAGGACTAGTTATGATGGCCTTGTTCCTTCCACTACAGCACCCCTGCCTACTTTGGTATTACTTGCTATTAAATTTAACTCCAGAGTGTGTAATTTAATAGTCTCATGATTTCTGGCCCATCGTGGAAGGTATCCCAACATTGCCTCTAAAGATGTCTAAAACTATGATAAGGCTAAAGCTGTGACAAAACTAGACATCATATTAAAAAGCAAAGACATCACTTTGCCCACAAAGGCCAATCTAGTCAAAGCTATGGTTTTTCCAGTAGTCACACATACAGATGTTGAGAGTTGGACTCTAAAGAAGGCTGAGCGCCAAAGCATTGATCCTTTCAAACTGTGGTGTTAGAGACAACTCTTGAGAGTCCCTGAGACTGCAAGGAGATCAAACCAGTCCATCCTAAAAGGAAATCAGTCCTGAATATTCATTGGAAGGACTGATGCTGAAGCTGAAGCTCCAATACTTTGGCCACCTGATGCAAATGTGGGACCCACTGGAAAAGACCCTGATGCTGGGAAAGATTGAGGGCAGGAGGAGAAGGGGGTTATAGAGGATGAGATGGTTAGATGGCGTTACCTATTCAATGTACACTGAGTTTGAGCAAACTCCAGGAGATAGTGAAGGACAGGAAAGCCTTCACTTTCCTGCAGTCCATGCGGTTACAAAGAGACGTAACTGAATGACTGAAAAACAAAAATGTGCTGTATTACTTCTCCACATCCTCCTGCCTGTCTGTGATGTGGTAATAAGCTAAGCTAAGCTAAGTCGCGGAGAAGGCAATAGCACCCCACTCCAGTGCTCTTGCCTGGAGAATCCCATGGATGGGGGAGCCTGGTGGGCTTCCGTCTATGGGGTCGCACAGAGTCGGACACGACTAAAGCGACTTAGCAGCCACAGTAGCAGCAAGCCAAGTCACTTCGGTGTCCAACTGTGACCCCAGAGACGGCAGCCCACCAGGCTCCCCCGGTCCCTGGGATTCTCCAGGCAAGAACACTGGAGCGGGTTGCCATTACCTTCTCCAATGCATGAAAGTGAAAAGTGAAAGTAAAGTTGCTCAGTCATGTCCAACTTAGCGACCCCATGGACGGCAGCCCACCAGGCTCCTCCATCCATGGGATTCTCCAGGCAAGAGTACTGGAGTGGGGTGCCATTGCCTTCTCTGTGATGTGGTAATAGTAATAGTCAATACTTCTCCTGGATCATGGGAGCTGGAAACACTTGCAAACACTTTACTATCTCATCTTATCAATCCTTATAACAATCCCTCTGCATTGGGGTCTTCAGTCACATCCTGCTGTAGGTAAGGTGAGCCCCACTTCTGTGCTGGACCTCTGAAGCACCCTAAGCAATCCTCTGTGAGTTTTCACTGAATAAGGTGTGAGAGGAAGTTCAAAATCACGAGAGGAGAAAGCCTCCCAGTTCCTGAACCACTTAGATCATATCACCTCAGTGCATCAGTGCCAAACACTTCCCTGTGGACCCTCCTATTTCTGCCCTACTTGATCACGTCTCCTTTTGAGTCTTTTAGTATCTTTATTTTATAACATTTTAAAAAATTGAAGTAAAGTTGATTTACAATGTGCTAATTTCTGCTGTACAGCAAAGTGACTCAGTTATATGCATATATACATTCTTTTTTATATTCTTTTCCATTATGGTTTATCCCAGGATATTGACTCTAGCTCCCTGTGCTATACAGCAAAAACTTGTTTATCCATCCGATATGCAGTCTTCTGGTAACTTTTAAATATTTTTTTCATATATCCTTGTATACTTTTTTGACCAGAATATTGCTTGTACTATTTCTACTATTTGAAATTTATTGAGGTTTCCTTTGTGGATTTAATATATGATCAATTTTTGTGGACGTTCCATAGGTACTTGAAAAGAAGGCATATTTTAAATTATTTTTAGGATATACAGTTTGATATATATCACTTTAGACATATCATTAATTATTTAGGTACTTTATGTCTTATTTATTCTTTGCTTTACTTAGTGCTTTTTGGCTTAAATTTTTGCTTACCTTGTATTTAAGACCACAACCTCTGCTTTGTTTGGTTTATTTGTGTTTGCCTAATATGTCTTAGCATAAACGTCCATCTCCTTGCTGCATAATTCTTTTTTTCAGGTGTGAACTTTGTGTACTGCATAGAGATAGTTTTGGCTTTGTGATCCAATCTGAAAATCTTCTTATCTTAATAGATCAATTAAGTCATTTGTATTAATTGATGTGGCAAATATGTTTGGTTTCAGTTCTATTATTTTAATTTATATTATGCTTCCTGAATTTGGAAAAGTTTTTAAAAACTTTAAATAAGTCATTTTTCTTTGTGTGTGGTTCCCTGGGTAGTATTTCTGATGTATAGAAAGGAATCTATTTTTTTTTTTTTTTTAAGAAATAACAACTTATAATTTCCTTTAATGCCCTTGGTTCTTTGTTTCTTTAGAAAATATCCATTAACTTCTTGATGAGAGAAGTGATAAAGTTAACACCCTTCCTTTTACTTCCTCTTTGCTTCTTTTCCTCCACCCCCTGATTTTTGCCAATTTTTCTCAGCTTTTCTTTTGAATCATTATGTGTACTTACACTTTGATTACTTATCAATTTATTTTAAATGATATCTTTGGCTCTTGTTTTTACAAATGAGACCATCTCTGAACTTACTCTATTCCCTAACAACTTTCCCCCTTTCTCTCCCATTTTTTATTGCATACTTTTTACACTGTCAAGAATAAAATAAGAGTTTCCCTGACATACAGTGTATCATTTTAACGTGCGGATTTAAGAAGGATCAATTTCTTGAATTTTATCTTTGAATGTTCTTCTCTTTCATTGTCTTGATTTTCTTCCTTCTTTCAACTGAAGGTATATTGGTTTTTTCAACCATTCTCCATGTTTATCACTGTTCTCTCTAATTCTTTTTAGCTATTCTTTTGTTGCTTTTTCATTTCAGTCTTTATTTTTATTTCTACCTTGTGTCTCTTATTATGTTTTTCTGAAATGTCTATGTTCTTTGTGCATCTTCCAAATGTTACGGCTTTTTTCTTTTATATTTTGAGTTTTTCCTTTTTAAAAAATGGAAGTAAAATTGATTTACAATGTTGTGTTAGTTTTCTTGAGTTTTTATCGTTCATGGTTTTTTTTTTAATTGAAGTATAGTTGATGTACATTATTTTTTTTTTAAATTGAGGTATTTTAGTTCAAGTTTTCAGAGAAAGCAATGGCAACCCACTCTAGTACTCTTGCCTAGAAAATCCCATGGATTGAGGAGCTTGGTAGGCTGCAGTCCATGTGGTCGCAAACAGTTGGACACGACTGAGAGACTTCACTTTCCCCTTTCACTTTCATGCATTGGAGAAGGCAATGGCAACCCACTCCAGTGTTCTGGCCTGGAGAATCCCAGGGACGGGGGAGCCTGGTAGGCTGCTGTCTACAGGGTTGCACAGAGTCGGACACGACTGAAGTGACTTAGCAGCAGCAGCAGCAGTTCAAGTTTTATCCCCTCTTGAAGTTTGCTAGCTCCTTCTTGATTTCTTACACCTGTGCTCTGGATTTTCCTTTGTAGAAGCGTTTTTCTAGTGGCAATTATATCTGTTGATAGGTTTTACTGCTCTTTTCCACCATGTTTTTTTCTTACAGTTGACTCATTGGAGAAGACTCTGATGCTGGGAGGGATTGGGGGCAGGAGGAGAAGGGGACGACAGAGGATGAGATGGCTGGATGGCATCACTGACTCGATGGATGTGAGTCTGGGTGACCTCCGGGAGTTGGTGATGGATAGGCAATGGCACCCCACCCCAGTACTTTTGCCTGGAAAATCCCATGGACGGAGGAGCCTGGTAGGCTCCAGTCCATGGGGTCGCTAGGAGTTGGACACGACTGAGCGACTTCACTTTCACGCATTGGAGAAGGAAATGGCAACCCACTCCAGTGTTCTTGCCTGGAGAATCCCAGGGACAGGGGAGCCTGGTGAGCTTCCGTCTATGGGGTCGCACAGAGTTGGACACGACTGAAGCGACTTAGCAGCAGCAGCAGGGAGGCCTGGCGTGCTGCAGTTCATGGGGTCGCAAAGAGTCGGACAGGACTGAGCGACTGATCTGATCTGATCTGATCTTTTTCTTATGGTATCTTTGTATCAATATTGTGTCAGCTTCTTTAAGATTACTCACCTTTGAGTGAGAAGACTTTGGAGGAAGCTCTTTGCAGGAGATTTCTTTGGTGGTAGGGCAGCAGTAACTTTTAAGGCTTCGTAATTCAAAGGTTCTCTGCTATCAGCTGCAGTTTTCTGCAAATTTGGCTCATCTGGTGATTCTTTGAACAGTCCATCTCCACTGCTTGTCTGCTGCAGCCAGACCAAGGAGGTCACCTCTCACCAATGCTGCTCATCTCAGTTTTCATACTTCTAAAGAAGAGAGAGTTTTGCACCTTGGGTAAACCTGTCACTTTCAGGAAGAGTATTTGATGACATTTTCAGAGATATGATACCATTGAACCCTCTTGCAGTTCTTTATATTTCCTGTCTTCACTTTCTACTCTTAGGTGTTTTGGGGGCATCTTTTAGCATATTTTGAAGGCTGTAAATTGTATTTGTCTCCTACTATAACTGAAACTGAATTTGTGGGTTTTCTTTTTCATTTTCTCTTTGGTTCTGTATATTTTTCAGAAGAAAGGGAAAGATACTGATTTGCATAATTTTGTTTATATCAGAAGTTCTGAAGAATGATTTTTTTTTAATTGAAGTATGTGATAGTCACTCAGTCATGTCTGACTCTTTGTGAACCCATGGATTGTAGCCTGTCAGGCTCCTGTGTCCATGGAATTCTCTAGGCAAGAATACTGGATTATGTAGCCATTCCATTCTCCAGGGGATCTTTCCAACCCAAGGACTGACCCTGGGTCTCCCGCATTGCAGGAAGATTCTTTACCATCTGATGTAAAGTTGATTTATAATGTTGTGTTAGTATCAGTTGTACTGTGAAGTGATTCAATTATGTATGTCTTCTTTAGAGTCTTTTCCATTATAGGTTGTCCTGAGATATTGAATACAGTTGCCTGTTTTGTAGAGTAGGTCTTTGTTGTTTATCTATTTTATATAAAGTAGTGTTTAAGGAATGACTTTCTTAGAATAAAAACCAGATCCTGTCATTCCCAGCTTAAAAATTTTTGGTGGTTTCATATTTCACATAGAGTAGAATCCAAATTCCTTTGTATTAATAAGTCTCAGGTGATGGTCTAGTCTCTGTTTAGCTTTCCAGCCTCATCTGAAGTCTTTCTCCTGCACACCATACTCCAGTCATCCTGATATTTTTGGGCTCCTTAGAACATGCCAGGTTCTTGCTCGCTAAGGGTTTTGTCCACTAAACACTCACTTTGCCCTGCCCTCTCTGGCCTCAGCATTCTTTACTTTATTAACAACCTTCTCATTTTATAGGTCTGAGCTTAAATAACACATCTTCAGAGATGCCTTCCTTGGCCATCCTGTTCCAGCCCCTTGCTTGTGAAGGGGAGCAGAACACGCTACGCCCAAACAGGACACTTCTGTTGGTTATGTTGAGCTTTAAATTCCTGAAAAGCAGTTGAAGCAGGCAGACGCTTTCTCAGAATTCCCCTTATTTGTCAAATGACAGATCCTCCAAAAGAAACTCACTTGTCCTAGATCGCCTCCCTGGGGTGGGGATGCTGCTGCTGTTGCTGCTGCTAAGTCACTTCAGTCGTGTCCAACTCTGTGTGACCCCATAAACGGCAGCCCACCAGGCTCCCCCGTCCCTGGGATTCTTCAGGCAAGAACACTGGAGTGGGTTGCCATTTCCTTCTCCAGTGCATGAAAGTGAAAAGGGAAAGTGAAGTCGCTCAGTCGTGTCCGACTCTTAGCGACCCCATGGACTGCAGCCTACCAGGCTCCTCTGTCCATGGGATTTTCCAGGCAAGAGTACTGGAGTGGGGGTGCCATCGGGGATGGGGCTTCATTAACTGGGGAAGAGTGACTCTTACCACAGAGGGAAGATTAGAGACGGACTGCACACCCAGACAGATTTTGTCACAAACGATCAGACCTCACATCTATCCTGCTAAGGGCCCTTCATCTTTCCTGAAAACCATTCACCCTCCCCTAAGAGGCCTACATATTCCCTCACCCTCTAAGATGCTATTTAATTCTGCTATTTAATCCTGAATTTGAAGTCATTTTGGGGAGTTACTCAGTTTTCCTGGGGGTATCACTCTTGTCTACAAGAGGTATCAGATCAGATCAGATCAGATCAGTCGCTCAGTCGTGTCCGACTCTTTGCGACCCCATGAACCGCAGCACGCCAGGCCTCCCTGTCCATCACCAGCTCCCGGAGGTCACTCAGACTCGCATCCATCGAGTCAGTGATGCCATCCAGCCATCTCATCCTCTGTCGTCCCCTTCTCCTCCTGCCCTCAATCCCTCCCAGCATCAGAGTCTTCTCCAATGAGTCAACTCTTCGCATGAGGTGGCCAAAATACTGGAGTTTCAGCTTTAGCATCATTCCTTCCAAAGAGATTCCAGGATTGATCTCCTTCAGAATGGACTGGTTGGATCTTCTTGCAGTCCAAGGGACTCTCAAGAGTCTTCTCCAACACCACAGTTCAAAAGCATCAATTCTTCGGCGTTCAGCCTTCCTCACAGTCCAGCTCTCACATCCATACATGACCACAGGAAAGACCATAGCCTTGACTAGGCGAACCTTTGTTGGTAAAGTAATGTCTCTGCTTTTGAATATGCTATCTAGGTTGGTCATAACTTTCCTTCCAAGGAGTAAGCGTCTTTTAATTTCATGGCTGCAGTCACCATCTGCAGTGATTTTGGAGCCCAGAAAAACAAAGTCTGACACTGTTTCCTATACTTGATAATAAACTTTTGATTATCTTTTAAAAAATTTTTTATTTCATTTTTCAAGAAGTTATTTGACTTCTCCAGGTCTTAGTTGCAGCATGCAGGGTCTTCAGGTGTAGCATGCAACCTCTTAGTTGCAGCATGTGGAATCTAGTTCTCTGAGCACAGAATCTTAGCCACTGGCGCACCAGGGAAGTCCCTGTTTTTCTCTTCTTAATCTATCTTTTACTATAGGAGTCTCAGCTAAGAACTCAGAAAAGTAGAGGGAAAATTATTTTTCTGTCCCTATACTTTTTCCTTTCATAGTACCTCATATATTTTGTAATTTTGTCTCTTTCCTTTTGATGAAATAAAATTCATAATTTATGGCAAGACAAGAAAAATTTAAATGTACAGTGTTTCTCTGCTTGTTTGGGCCTCCTCCCTCCCCTTCAGTGTGCAGGAAGCATCTGCATTAACCAGATCTCTTTAGGAGATATCTTCCGTCTTAATCTTTGGACATACAGGCCTCAATTGTGAAAACTGTCAATACATCATCTGATGTATAACCCTTCATCTCGAAGACATATATTACTATACTTTGGTGTCAAATGGGTGGAATAGTCTTCAGAGCTTTCTAAAAGACTATCTCCCAGGTTATCATCCTTAGCTTGACTCAAATAAAATTTTCTAATTCCTTCTTAGATTGACTATTGATGAATTTTTCATTGACACCTTCTTCCCTTCTCTCTCTTTCCTTTCTTCCTTCTTTCCCTTATTTCTTCCTCCTTCCTTTATCCTTCTCTCTCTCTTACTATAACCTTTAGGAATAGAGTAAAGGAGCTGTGATTATCTCATTCTTTACATTCACCACAGTGCCTGTCATTAATATGCGCTCAACAAACACTTGTCAAGAGAGTAAATACATTAGTCAGTGAAGATTGTTTTCACACATGCTGTCATATTTGAATAGGGAAATCAATAGGGTCTGTTGTTTGCCCTGGAGAACAAACATCTTGGGTGGCGGTCTGGAGAATGATTCTTAGAAGGTTTGATGCTTAGACGGTTTGGTTACAGGAACAAAGGATATTTCATTTTGGAAAAGAGAAAAAAAATTGAGACAGAAACTAACAGTCTTCAAATATAGGCAGTTTAATCTTGTAGAAAAGTGCTTTTCATCAAAAGAATCACCCGAGGAGATTGTTGAAAACATGGAACCCCAGGCTCTTTCCTGCTCTTTGATACATGGGATATGGAGTAGTGCTAGAAAATCTGGTTTCATTGTTGTTTTGTTTTTATTTCATTTTTAGGACAAGCACCTCAGGAAGTTCTTTATATCAGAAAATGTTGGGAAATGCTACTTTATAAGAGGCAGCATTGTCACTGTGAGAAAAACTAGGACTTATGGGCTAAGTTATAGAAAAGCAGACATTGACTCAACATATGGAAATTGTTTCAAGATAGAAGGGCACCCAAATGGATAAGGCTGCCTCTCTGGATGAACCCAGGAGAGACTGTCAAGCCTCCAGGGGCTAGTCACTGTGGGTCTTGCAGGGAGTGAGTGAGATACATGCTGACGTGACTGAAATCTAGGGTTTAAGGAGATGCAAAGTGCTTTAAATACTTGGGGCTAGCAGTTATTCTAAAAGTGAGGAAAAGGAGGAAACAAAAATGACAAAAAAAACCCACCACACACAAAACCATGGGAGATTTAAAAGAAGGAAAAAGGAAGCAAAAGAGTGGATATAATTAAAACCTCAAAGGTCTGGAAGACCAGAGGAAATCTGACATTTATATATACATTTAGACCCACAGTACAAAAAATGAGAACAAAGTGAACTGTGTCTTGGTTATTAACTAGATTATGTCCAAGTGCAAGGCCCTCAGCAATGACCATGCTGAATCATCACTCTTTTGCAAATGAAAAATTAGGAGGAAATGGACTGTGGAGCAGTGGGTTCCAGGCTGCAGAAAGATGAACTTGCTAGAAATTGTTAATCTGTGGTCAGTAATTCCTAGGTAGCCCTGGAGCAGGAGGAAGGTATGTGGCCACTGACTTCCAAGCAGTGACAAATCAGAAGCCAGAAGCCACCTGTTATGTTTCTGGGTGGTGGTGGAGATTGCTATAGAAACAGGGACCAGTTCTAGAAACTCACTCTTAACTGGCCTGATGGAGACTCAGAAAGGCAGAGGTGAGCATCTTCACCGTTTTTGTTTTGTTTTTAAAATATTTATGGTTTCTCATCTATTGTTATTGGATATAATTTAGTTCTCATAAAAATTAAAATAAAAAAAAAATTAAAATGACAAACTTACTAATCTCCATTTTATGATGAGGAAATGAAGGCTCTGAGAATTGTGCAACTTGCCCAAAGGAACATAGCTATTCCCTTAACAAAAGCTTGTTGAGTATTTTCTAGGGGTAAGTGGAGGAGATTCTAGATTTTTAACTCCTCTAACTCCAAAGCCTACACTTTCTGTCCTTTATAACAAAGGGTGAGTTTTAATAACAAAGTGTTATTACAAACCTATAAGTAAAATCCCAATAATCCAAAAGAAAAATTGGCAAACAACCCCCAAAAAGGAACTGTTCATGACCCATGAACTGTCAGGTCACCAAAAAATTAATACCAGTGAATTTAAAGGACATGAATGAGGACATCACAATGAAATGAATGCAGAGAACAAGCATGGGCATGTTTATTGGGGGTGGGGGTAGTAAACTAGTGAGGCTAGTTTTGTGAAGCTTTTTAGAGGACAGCTTGGCTATAACCATGAGGATTTTAAATGTGCATTCCCTTTGGCCCAGCTGTTCCATTTTAGGATTTTATTGTATATATATGAATTTATATATGTACTCTTGCCTGGAAAATCCCATGGACGGAGGAGCCTGGTAGGCTGCAGTCCATGGGGTCGCTAGGAGTCGGACACAACTGAGTGACTTCACTTTCACTTTTCACTTTCATGCATTGGAGAAGGAAATGGCAACCCACTCCAGTGTTCTTGCCTGGAGAATCCCAGGGACGGGGGAGCCTGGTGGGCTGCCGTCTATGGGGTTGCACAGAGTCAGACACGACTGACGCGACTTAGCAGCAGCAGCTCACAAAAACCAATTCAGAAAATTTCAGAAATGCTGTGAGCCACTTGTTGGATACACCTGAAATTAAAACTTAATTATATGGGGAACTTCCCTGGTGGTCCAGTGGTTAATAATCTGCATGCCAATGCAGAAGACACAAATTCAGTCTCTGGTCTGGGAAGATCTCACATGTTCCAGAGCAACTGAGCCTGTGCATTGCAACGACTGAGCCTGCAGGCTGCAACGACTGAAGCCCGCAAGCCTAGAGCCTGGCTCAGCAACAGGAGAAGCCCCCACAGCGAGAAGCCCATGCGCCGCCACTGGAGGGTAGCCCCTGCTTGCCACAGTTAGAGAAAGCCCGTGCAAAGCAATGAAGATTCAGTGCAGCCAAAAAGAAACAAATTTTAAAAAATTAACTATATGAATGATAATTAATGATATTATATTGAAAATAAAGCCCATCACTTCCTAATTATTTTACTCTTCTCTGTGCTCTTAAGGTTATTTGTGTCTATTGTACCTATTGTATGGTATCTGTTGAACCTATTTGCAGGTTGGAAGTGCTACATAATTGTTTGCAACCACTCATCGCTTCCCAACTCCTGTGCTCAGTGATGTCACACTGTGACCTTAAAAGTGACCGTGAAGAGAGTATTCACACCATGAAAACTTGCAAATACTATAATCAGTGCTTGATCTACTTTCATGTTGATTGTCTAGACTTAAGGAAATGATAGGAAAAAATGTCAATAATGCAGATTAAACGTAAAGGTATGTCCTGTTGATATCTGTTACCTTGTGAATAATACAAAAAATTGTACCTTCCTCCAACATTCCAAATTATTATTTGATTAAAGAAGTTACTCATATTATTGACAATTGAGGAAAATTCTGACCTACATCTACGTGTTTCATTTTCCTCTTCAGCATGAATGAAAATATCAATCAACATTCATGTCCGAACTACACTCATTTGTCAATTGTAGCAAACACAATTTGCTGAATACAAGAGTTCAGGAAAAATAAATACAAGAGTTCAATAAAAATAGAGTATTTTGTGAGAATCAAAGGCTAAGTAAAATAGAGTATTGTGTTTTATTTTTATATGTAAGTGGTGTGCTAGACAGGTTTATGTCACTAAAATTTATAAGCTTCCCAGGTTCTGCAGTTAGTAAAGAATCTGCATGCCAATGCAGCAGACACAAGAGATATGGGTTCTATCCCTGGTGGGGAAGATCCCCTGGAGGTGGAAATGATAACCCACTCCAGTATTCTTGCCTGGCAGGCTACAGTCCATGGGGTCACAAGGAGTCAGGCATGACTGAACACACACACACACATGTAAGTATATGTGTGTATATAGTGACTTTTTTCTATTGGAGAGCTTGTTGCTAAACATTACCACCACACCACTACTGCCTGGGAGCTTTTAAAAATCACTGTTACCTAGAAAGTTGTCATCAACAAGATGGTGGAGAAGATAGCAGCCTTCGGTCCTCCCATATAAAACCACAGTTAGACAGATATCCATGAACAAAAACAGCTCTGGGAGGGCTCAAGTCCAATTAAGAACATGTTGGCAACAAAATGGAACATCAAGAACATCACATCATCATCAACAACAACATATGAAGAACAATTGCACAGGAAGGATTGTTGGGGAGATTTGCATAGCTGAGATGTCTGGAGATGGTCAAGAACAAAGAAGCGGCCTGGAGGCTATCAGTGATACCACTGACATGGTGCTTCCTAGTGGCCTGCTCTGCTCTGTGATGGACCCCAGCATCTTTTGCCGATACAGACTTCAATAGCTCCAGCAATAGCTACGGGCTCCCTGCAGCTTTCGCAGCAGAGGAAGGTCTGCTGGCACACACCCCAGTGGCTTGTTCCACAGAGGACTCTTTACTGTAACCTCCACTGTTCTAGGTAACCGACAGTCACCGCAGGCACAGATCCTCCCTGGAGAGGGAGTTGCTACTGCACTCCTGTCACAAGAAGGAGCCACTGTTGTCCATCCTGGGATCAGGGCTGACACCCACCTCCCACTCTCATACATGCCCTGGACTCAGGAGCCATGGTTGCACTAGTTCTGGACCCCAGCTTGCAGCCCCTCTGTGAGCACTGTGGAAACCAGGGCGCCAATGCAACAGGTGTGCCTCACCCTGGCCCACAGAGCTACAGGCACTCTGCTCACCCCTGTGCCCTGGATTCTGTCTTCAAAGCCACTCTGTGAGCACCTGGTGCCACCACCACTGGGAGTGCATCCAAAAGCCAGACTTGGTACCAAGGTTCATTCCTTGGCCATAACTTCCCTTGTGGGATAGAAGAGATCCAGAAAAGCCCAGAAGCCTTTGCCATGAAAGACCCCAATAGCCCTCACTACCACTCTGGCCACTTACCACATTGACTGCAGAGGATCCCTGTACTCTCTGCAAAGGCTGACCTCAGCTGATGGACAAACACAGAGACTATAGCCCTGTGCCCTCCCTGGAGTAGCAGCTGCCACATCCCACCCAGCCAGTGCCCATGCCCATACCCATCAGCAAAGTCTTTCCCCATTGAAACCAGTCCACAGAGTCTCATAGAAGTAAATGCCACATTCAATGCATATATTAACACAAGGATACAATGAATCTGAATAAATCAAGGTAATAGGACACCACCAAGAGAACACAATAATATTCCAGTAAATGACTCCAGAGAAATGAAGATCTACATATTGCTAGACAAATAATTCAAAAGAATTGTTTTCAGGAAGCTCAGAGAACTATAAGACAACATAGACAACTCAATGAAATCAAGAAAACAATATAAGGACAAAATAGAAAGTTCAGCAAAGAGATAGAATCACGAAGAAGAAACAAACAGGAATTCTGGAGTTGAGGGAAACAATGAATGAAATAAAAAGTACAAAAGACAGCATCGGTAGCATACTTGATCAAGCAAAAGAAACAATCTGCAAACTAAATGGTAGGTCATTTGAAATCACCCAGTTAAGAGGAACAATAAGACATAAAAATGAAAAAGAGAGGGAAAAGCCCGTGGAACGTGGGGTACCAGTAAACACCCAACAAAATGAAAAGGCAACTTATAGAATGGGAGAAAGTATTTGTAAGCCAGACATCTGATAATGAATTAATATCCAAATCATCTGGTTTGCAAATGCTATCTCTCATTCTATAAGTTGCCTCTGGTATTAGTCTTCCTTTACACTCTATTTTGTTTTTCCCTATCAGTTCCTTTCTTTGATTTTATATGACATCTTACTCATTATTGTGGAAAAGAATCAGAGTAACTGCATGTTCTTCCGGAGTCTCCTCAGGGCCAGCAGAATGTCAACAAGCTGGCCAGTTATCTCAGGTTGAGGTTCTCAGCCAGGCAGGAAACCAGAGCTAGAGGTTTCAAGGAAACAAAAGGGAAAAAGTGTGTTAAAGGGCCAGCCTAGGCCAACATCTTATAATCAAACTCAAGTGAAATCCAGAGAGATCCGCAGAGTGACTGAAGCCTGTGGGAGATGGGTGGGAGGGGTATTGAAAAAAGTCCTGTTCTTTGACTCACAAACCTCAGGGTACTGCAGAGAGCCTAGAAGAAAAATGCAGAGCAGCCCGGATTATTCAACAATAATCCTCCATCTTCTATAATTCAGTTAGACTTGACTTCAGTTTTGTATATTTTTTAGACATATTTAAGAGATGAGGATTAAAAGAGGAAATTGGAAAGAACTAAAACCAGCTGCTTCAAACAGAGACCGCTACTTATTCCCCAGTTTATTAATTCTTGATTCCTTTTTAATACAGACACCATTTCTCATGTAAGCAAATGGTTACCTAAAACAAAACCCCCTCTGTAGTTTGTTGAGAACTTAACGGCAAAGTTCTAAGGGTACGTGAGATTCTAGGGAGTGTCCTTAAAGAGAGGGCATGCGTTCTTTGTCTCTTTCTCCTTCACGTTGGAAATGACTGGAATGTTGGTAGCCATCTTGAACTCCTGAGGAAGGTGAAGAGGAAGAAGGAAGGGGCCGGAGTTCCAGTTCCTGGTAAGATGGAGTAGACACTGTGCCTTGTCTCTCCCCCTGAATGCAGCTACACAACCTGGGAAGAATCCTTGGAACTGATATCTGAGGCCTCTAAAAAGTAAATGATACCAAGAAGACAAGAATTCGAATAATCACCAAATCACTGATGAACCCATCCCTGCTTTTTCTGTATTATCCCCCAGCCTAGACTCTAGTGTTCTTGCCTGGAGAATCCCAGGGACGGGGGAGCCTGGTGGGCTGCCGTCTATGGGGTCACACAGAGTAGGACACGACTGAAGCGACTTAGCAGCAGCTAGACTCAAGGCAGCCTGAAACCAGTCAGTAGGTACCGAGGCAGGAGAAGCCCTCTAGCTCTGGCTTGAAGAGTGGGAACGGGGATTCCTAACATATTAAGAGATGCCCCATGTCTCTCTGTGTTCTCAGTCCTCCTGCGCCCTAGCCCCGACCATCCTGTCAGGGTGGAGGCGAGGGCCAGGACAGGGGCAGCAGTGGGGCCCACAGGCACGGCAACCTGAGGGAGGGGAGGTCACAGGTGCTGTGATCCAGGAGGGTAAGATACACCTCTATTGTGGTTCGTTTCTCTCTCTACCATTTGTGGTCTCTGTGATAGGTGCAGTTGTGGGAAATATACAACAGGGACCAACGAAAAATTCCCAGTTTTCCGGCCAAACGACCATAAAGGCCCTAGAGAGTTGGAAAGTACCAGAAATATAACAGAGAGGAAGTGAGTGGGGGAAAAAATCTATAAGGCTACTACTGGGTTCACCTGCATTTTGTGTATACACAGATCTGACTCTATACAGCACACTGCTGCTGCTAAGTCACTTCAGTCGTGTCCGACTCCGCGTGACCCCATAGACGTCAGCCCACCAGGCTCTCCTGCCCCTGGGATTCTCCAGGCAAGAAAACTGGAGTGGGTTGCCATTTCCTTCTCCAATGCATGAAAGCGAAAAAGTGAAAGTGAAGTCGCTCAGTCGTGTCCGACTCTTAGCGACCCCATGGACTGCAGCCCACCAGGCTCCTTATAAACTTGAAAATGAAGTACTGGATAGACTACCGCCTGAGTCCCAGACTGGCCACTGGGTGGCGCACATGACGGACAGATATGAAAAGCACAGGAAAGACTGAAATCAGAACTGACACTGGAATTACATTCTACAGAAGACTGGTCAGAACTCAAATGCCTGAACTCAAACAGGTCTCTGTCCTGCCACAACGGAAATGTCAACATTCTCTATAGGATTTAAACAAGACTTGGAGTCTCATGACACCATATCCAAAATGTCCAGGACACAATCTAAAATAATTTGACATATTAACAAGAAAAATCTCAATTAGTATAGAAAAAGACAATCAACAAATACCAACTGTTGAAACGACACAGATATGGAGATTATCTGATTAGAATTTTAAAGTAGCTATTACAAATTGCTTCAAGAGTAAGGGTGAATATTCTTGGAAAGATAGAAAGTTTCAGCAAAAACAAAAACCCAGAAGATATAAGGAAAATACAAATGGAAATTTTAGAACTAAAAAATACAAAATGTGAAATAAAAATTTCAAGGGATGGATTCAATAGCTGAATGACGACAACAAAGGTAAGAGTCAGTAAACTTGCAGATAAACCAATAGAAATTATCCAACATAGATTAGAAAAAGAAAAAGATTGGGAGAAATTAACAGAGCCTCAGGGACCTAGAGGACAATACCAAAAGTGGAACATTTGTGGCATCGGCGTCCTAGAACATGCAGAGAAACAGTGTGGTACAGAAAAAAATAAGTGAAGAAGTAGTGGCTGAAAACATACCACATTTCTCAGAAGACATAAAGCTACAGATTCAACAAGCTCAGTGAACCTCAAAAAAGATATAGGAAAGAAATCTATGTCCAAAGAGGTCATAATTAAACTGCTGAAAAGTGAAGACAAGGGGAAAAGATCTTAAAAGCAGTCTGAGAAAAACAACACGTACTTTTAGTGGGAAACAAGTGGCTATGGATTTTTCAACAGGAGTCATGGGCAGGAATAAGAAGTGAAACTGCTTTTCCAAGTGCTGAAAGAAAATGTGTCAACCCAGAACTGTACTCCTGGAGTAAACCTAACTTGTTTATGAAGTGGTCTTGATTTTAGGCTTTGCTGGGTTTGGTTTGGGAATATTTTGATTTTTTCCCCATTTGTTCATGAGAAAGATTGGCTTGTAATTTTCCTTTCTTGTATTTTTCATGTCAAGTTTGGGTTTCAAGATTCTTTTTTCTATACTTGGCAACAGCTTGCATAAGATTGTTACTTTATTCATATTTAAATATCCTTAGTAGAACTAGCTAGGAAGCCATCTGGGACTCAAGTTTTTTTTTTTTTTTTTTTTAATGAGATTCAAAAAATTGATTAATTTTCAAAATGGCTTTAAAATATTCAGATTTTCTATTTCTTCTTGAGTCAATTTTGGTAAGTTATTTTTTTCTAAATGTTTACTCATCTAAAGTTTCATCTGTATTAGCACAGTTGTTTATAATACCTTGCTGTCTTTTAAATGACTGCATCATCTAGAGTTGATGTCTCCCTCTTTATTCCTAATATTGTTGATTTTGCCTTTTCTTTCTTTTTTCAGGAATCTTCTAGAGTTTTTTTTTCAATCTTATGAGTTTTCAAGAAATCAGCTTCTGATTTTGGTCCTATTTGCTATTCCATCAATTTCTGTGTTTTTTTTTTTTTTCCTTCTTTTGGCCATACCACATGGCATGGGGAATCTTATTTACCTAACCAGAGATCGAGATAACATCCCCTGAAGTAGAAGCTCGGTGTCTTAACCACAGGACCACCAGGGAAGTACCAATTGTGTTTTTGTTGTTGTTGTTATTTTCTGTGTTCCATTTCCTTTGAAATGCTAACCTTTTTCAAAATTTTTATCTCATTTTCTAACAATCTATCTATCTATATATATATATATACACATGTAAAGTTAAATATCCCTGTAAGTCCTGTTTTGACCTACACCTTAAGTTTTAATGTGTAGTGTTATTTTTATGATTATCCAACTTTAAATAGCTCTAATTTCTTTTATGATGAGAAACAGTATAGAATTTTGATTGTTTGTGGAATCTAGAAATTTACTGATTGACTCCAGCATTCCTGGTTATATGAACTTGGGTAAATCACTTCACTCCTTGGGAGTACTGATTTCTTTGTTTGTAGAAATAAGAGAAAATAATGGCTACCTAAGGTGGACTGGAAGAAACACAAGCTGGAATCAAGATTGCTGGGAGAAATATCAATAACCTCAGATATGCAGATGACACCACCCTTATGGCAGAAAGTGAAGAGGAACTAAAAAGCCTCTTGATGAAAGTCAAAGTGGAGAGTGAAAAGGTTGGCTTAAAGCTCAACATTCAGAAAACGAAAATCATGGCATCCGGCCCCATCACTTCATGGGAAATAGATGGGGAAACAGTGGAAACAGTGTCAGACTTTATTTTTCTGGGCTCCCAAATCACTGCAGATGGTGACTGCAGCCATGAAATTAAAAGACGCTTACTCCTTGGAAGGAAAGTTATGACCAACCTAGATCATATATTCAAAAGCAGAGACATTACTTTGCCAACAAAGGTTCGTCTGGTCAAGGCTATGGTTTTTCCAGTGGTCATGTATGGATGTGAGAGTTGGACTGTGAAGAAAGCTGAGCCCTGAAGGATTGCTGCTTTTCAACTGTGGTGTTGGAGAAGTCTCTTGAGAGTTCCTTGGACTGCAAGGAGATCCAACCAGTCCATTCTGAAGGAGATCAGCCCTGGGATTTCTTTGGAAGAAATGATGCTAAAGCTGAAACTCCAGTACTTTGGCCACCTCATGTGAAGAGTTAACTCATTGGAGAAGACTCTGATGCTGGGAGGGATTGGGGGCAGGAGGAGAAGGAGATGACAGAGGATGAGATGGCTGGATGGCATCACTGACTCGATGGATGTGAGTCTGGGTGAACTCTGGGAGTTGGTGATGGACAGGGAGGCCTGGTGTGCTGCGATTCATGGGGTCGCAAAGAGTCAGATACGACTGAGTGACTGAACTGAACTGAAGGTGGATTTTTGTGCAGATTAAATAGAACCTGGCACACAGTAGGAGCAATGTATGTGTAAGCTGTTATGTGTTAGCTGTTATTATTTCTTTGAATCATTTGTTATCATTCCTTAATTTCCAAATGTTTTTCTTAGCTATCCTTTATAATTCATTTCTAGTTTTATTGCATTGTGATTAGAGAACATTTTCTGTATGATTTCAACTACTGTATGATCCAGTAAATGGTCAAGGCCAAAAAAGCGTGTGCTTGAAAATAAAATGCATTCTGCAGTGTTGAGTGCAATGCTATTGTTTCGTCAGTTAGTATCCTCTCAGGGAGATGGAAACCATGTTAGGTATTTTAAACACAGAAAATTTAATACAGTGAATTGATCACAAATTAGTTAGAAGTGCTGCTGCTGTTGCTGCTGCTAAGTCACTTCAGTCGTGTCCACCTCCATAGATGGCAGCCCACCAGGCTCCTCCGTCCCTGGGATTCTCCAGTGTATGAAAGTGAAAAGTGAAAGTGAAGTCGCTCAGTCGTGTCTGACTCTTCGAGACTCCATGGACTGCAGCCTACCAGGCTCCTCGTTCCATGGGATTTTCCAGGCAAGAACACGAGTGGGGTGCCATTGCCTTCTCCATAGAAGTGCTAGAAGAGCAAAAAAAAAAAAAAAAAAAAAAAAGGAGTGGGATGGGAGTGGGAACAGGGAGCTTAGCAAATGCAGAAAGCAATTAGCAACCTCCCCCTTGAGGAGAAAAAGTTAGAATGACTTTGTCCAGAGCCAGGATCCCTGCACAACTCAGGGTCCTAAAGCACCACTTTGCCATTAGATCCATTGCTGTTGTTTTGTTGCAAAGCGCGGTGACGGATGTTGCAGGAGCCCACCAACCGGAAGTCATGTGGATTGCTGCTGCTGTTGCTGAAGGTGCCATCAGAAACAGAAAAGAAAAAGGGGCTTCTTCTTCTGCCTTATAATCTCTGTCAAGTGCCTCTCATTGGAAGCATATAAATTGAAGCAACTGACCAAGCAGTATGAAGAATGTACTTTTTTTTAAAGGATTCTAGCCTGTTTTGAGACAAAGCTGTGCTTAGAGCAACTGGAACAAGGCAGGAACAGAAGGTGAATGACTGACCAACCAAAGTGTGTTGTTGAAATCTTCTGTATCTTTAGTGATTTTTTTTTTTTTGGTACTGCTGTTTTTTTTTTTTTTTTTAAATCAATTATTGACATAGTGGATCATTATATGTCTCCTTACAGTTCTGTCCATTTTTTCCTTAGTTATTTTGAGGCAGTATTATTGGACTCACACAAATTTAATATTTTCAGAGTTTCCTGGTAAATTGGATCTTTTAAAAAATGATGAACTGACTCTCTTTATCTCAAGTAAGCATTTTTGACTTAAAGTCCATTAATGTGATATTATTATAGTTTATCTTAGGTTGGGTTCTCTAAAAGCAGAGCAGAGAGAGGGATTCTCTGCAAATTTTACCATTTTACCCATTTGTAAGTGTATAGTCTACTGGCATTAGCATCCACATTGTTGTGTAACCATCATTCTATAGATTTTTTGTAGATGCCCACTGTAACACTAAGACACTTTACATTTTTTCCCGGTTTGTGAGAGTTGTTATCATAAATGGGTTTTCCTGATGGATCAGTGGGTAAAGAATCTGCCTGCAAGGCAGGAGACACAGGAGATGTGAGTCTGATTTCTGGGTTGGGAAGGTCCCCCAAGAGAAGGAAATGGCAACCCCCTTCAGTATTCATGCCTGAAAAAATCCCACAGACAGAGGAGCATGGTGGGCTACAGACCAAAGGGGCGTAGAGTCAGACACAAATAAGTATGGTAAGTAATAGTAGGTTATCATAAATGCATGCTGAATTTTGTCAAATGTTATTTTTTCTGCATCTGTGAGATAACTATGTTTTTCTGTTAGTCTATTAATTTGCTAACTCATACTGCTTTGTTTTAAAATGTTCCATCGAACTATTTTGGCTAAAACCCACTTGTTCATAGAAGATTACCATTTCACTATATTGACATTCATGAGTGGTATTGCTCTGTGGTTTCTCTTTCTTTTAATATCTTTGTTAGTTTTGCTGTAGCTATGTTGGTCTCAAAAAACAAGTCGGGGAATATTTCTTCTATTATTTGAGAACTTTTTGCAATTAAAAATCTTTTCATAAAATATACTAGGCTTACATGGATTTATTGATGCACTCTATCAAACATTTAGAGAAAAAGTATTTCTAATCTTACTAAGAACCAACTTTTGATTTTAAAAATTTTCATTGCTGTTTTTTATTCTCCATTTTAAAATTATTGCCCTTTATCATTTTCTTCCTGTTGCTTAATTTGGGCTTAATTTGTTCTTCTACATCTAACTCTTTTTTTTTTTTTTTTTTGCAGGGGAAAATGGACAAAGGAAAGGATCAATGAGGGTGGGAGGGAAATGGGAAGAAGGGGAGTGATGGTGGGGAGGAGTATATGTAATTTCTTAACTAATGGCTTTCTGTTTTTAATCACAAAGAACACTTAAAAAAAACACGTTGAATTCATCCTATATTAGGAGGTTTGATTAGGAAATGAAAAGTTCAGGAAACTAAAAGTCCAGTTTGGGTGTCCTCATCTTAGGCACATCTTGGTATTTTGTATTGGTAGGTCTATCTTTACCACAATATATTATTTAGGACAGGATCACATTTGTCACTTCTTCCTCCCTACTACCCAAAGTGGTACCAGTCCCATAAAATAGTCAATAAAGCTTAACAGAGTGAACACATAAGTCAATTTTTTTTTTTTAACTCTCTTGAGTGAACTGAATTTTTTGAGGCTCATAAGTGAATATGTTTTCCTCTTTACTTTGTCTATTACAGCCAGATTGTATGAGTGGGGTATTAAAGTCTCCCACTATTATTGTATTGTTGCATATTTCTTCTATCATATTAATTAATGTTTGTCTTAGATATATCAATGCTCCAATGTTGGGTGCATATATACTTATAATTGTTATAACTTCTTTTTGGATTGTTCCTTTAAGTCGTTATGTATAACCTTGATTGTCTCCTTTTCAGGATCTTTAAAATCAATTTTATGTGATATGAGTATTGCTACTCCTGTTTTCTTTTGGTCCATAATTGCATAGAAGATCTTTTTCCAGCCCTTCATTTTCAGTCAGTATATATCCCCTATTTTAAGGTGGTTCTCTTGTAGACAACATATATAGGGGTCTAGTTTTTGTATCCATTTGACCCATTTTAGTCTTTTGGTTGTCTCTTGTAGACAAGGTATGTAGATGTCTTGTTTTTGTGTCAATTCGGCCAGTCCTTGTCTGTTGATTAGGGCATTCAGCCCATTAACATTTAAAGCAATTATTGATAAATAGGATTTACTTTATTGTTTTGGGTTCGAATTTATACACCCTTTTAATGATTCCTATCTAGAGAATGTCCTTCAGTTTTTGTTGGAGAAATGGTTTAGTGGTGCTAAATTCTCTCAACTTTTGCTTATCTGTGAAGCTTTTGATTTCTCCTTCATATTTGAATGAGATCCTTGCTGGATACAATAATCTAGGCTGTAAGTTATTTTCTTTCATCACTTTAATTATGTCTTGCCATTCCCTCCTGGCTTGGAGAGTTTCTATTGAAAGATCAGCTGTTATCCTTATGGGAATTCCCTTGTGAGTTATTTGATATTTTTCCCTTGCTGCTTTTAATATTTGTTCTTTGTGTTTGATCTTTGTTAATTTGATTAATATGTGTCTTGGGGTGTTTCACCTTGGGTTTATCCTGTTAGGGACTCTCTGGATTTCTTGAACTTGAGTGGTAATTTCCTTCTCCAATTTAGGGAAGTTTTCAACTATTATCTCCTCAAGTATTTCCTCATGGTCTTTTTTTTATCTTCTTCTGGAACTCCTATGTTCGAATGTTTAATGTTATCCTGGAGGTCTCTGAGATTGTCCTCATTTCTTTTGATTCGTTTTTCTTTTTTCTCCTCTGATTCATTTGTTTCTAGGATTCTATCTTCTAATTCACTACAAATAGCTGTGAAAAGAAGAGAAGCGAAAAGCAAAGGAGAAAAGGAAAGATATAAACATCTAAATGCAGAGTTCCAAAGAATAGCAAGAAGAGATAAGAAAGCCTTCTTCAGTGATCAATGCAAAGAAATAGAGGAAAACAACAGAATGGGAAAGACTAGGGATCTCTTCAAGAAAATCAGAGATACCAAAGAAACATTTCATGCAAAGATGGGCTCGATAAAGGACAGAAATGGTATGGAACTAACAGAAGCAGAAGATATTAAGAAGAGGTGGCAAGAATACACAGAAGAACTGTACAAAAAAGAGCTTCACGACCCAGATAATCATGATGATGTGATCACTGACCTAGAGCCAGACATCTTGGAATGTGAAGTCAAATGGGCCTTAGAAAGCATCACTATGAAAAAAGGTAGTGGAGGTGATGGAATTCCAGTGGAGCTATTCCAAATCCTGAAAGATGATGCTGTGAAAGTGCTGCACTCAATATGCCAGCAAATTTGGAAAACTCAGCAGTGGCCACAAGATTGGAAAAGGTCAGTTTTCATCCCAATCCCAAAGAAAGGAAATGCCAAAGAGTGCTCAAACTACCGCACAATTGCACTCATCTCACACGCTAGTAAAGTAATGCTCAAAATTCTCCAAGCCAGGCTTCAGCAATATGTGAACCGTGAACTTCCTGATGTTCAAGCTGGATTTAGAAAAGGCAGAGGAACCAGAGATCAAATTGCCAACATCCGCTGGATCATGGAAAAAGCAAGAGAGTTCCAGAAAAACATCTATTTCTGCTTTATTGACTATGCCAAAGCCTTTGACTGTGTGGATCACAATAAGCTATGGAAAATTCTGAAAGAGATGGGAATACCAGACCACCTGATCTGCCTCTTGAGAAATCTGTATGCAGGTCAGGAAGCAACAGTTAGAACTGGTCATGGATCAACAGACTGGTTCCAAATAGGAAAAGGAGTACGTCAAGGCTGCATATTGTCACCATGTTTATTTAACTTATATGCAGAGTACATCATGAGAAATGCTGGACTGGAAGAAACACAAGTTGGAATCAAGATTGCTGGGAGAAATATCAATAACCTCAGATATGCAGATGATACCACTCTTATGGCAGAAAGTGAAGAGGGGCTAAAAAGCCTCTTGATGAAAGTGAAAGTGGAGAGTGAAAAGGTTGGCTTAAAGCTCAACATTCAGAAAACGAAGATCATGGCATCTGGTCCCATCACTACATGGGAAATAGATGGAGAAACAGTGGAAACAGTGTCAGACTTTGTTTTTCTGGGCTCCAAAATCACTGCAGATGGTGACTGCAGTCATGAAATTAAAAGACGCTTACTCCTTGGAAGGAAAGTTATGACCAACCTAGATAGCATATCGGGGAAGGCAATGGCACCCCACCCCAGTACTTTTGCCTGGAAAATCCCATGGACGGAGGAGCCTGGTAGGCTCCAGTCCGTGGTGTCGCTAAGAGTCGGACACGACTGAGCGACTTCACTTTGACTTTTCACTTTCATACATTGGAGAAGGAAATGGCAACCCACTCCAGTGTTCTTGCCTGGAGAATCCCAGGGACAGGGGAGCCTGGTGAGCTTCCGTCTATGGGGTCGCACAGAGTCAGACACGACTGAAGCGACTTAGCAGTAGCAGATAGCATATTCAAAAGCAGAGACATTACTTTACCAACAAAGGTTCGCCTAGTCAAGGCTATGGTCTTTCCTGTGGTCATGTATGGATGTGAGAGCTGGACTGTGAAGAAGGCTGAGTGCCGAAGAATTGATGCTTTTGAAGTGTGGTGTTGGAGAAGACTCTTGAGAGTCCCTTGGACTGCAAGAAGACCCAACCAGTCCATTCTGAAGGAGATCAATCCTGGAATTTCTTTGGAAGGAATGATGCTAAAGCTGAAACTCCAGTATTTTGGCCACCTCATGCTAAGAGTTGACTCATTGGAGAAGACTCTGATGCTGGGAGGGATTGGGGGCAGGAGGAGAAGGGGACGACAGAGGATGAGATGGCTGGATGACATCACTGACTTGATGGGTGTGAGTCTGAGTGACCTCTGGGAGCTGGTGATGGACAGGGAGGCCTGGCGTGCTGCGGTTCATGGGGTCGCAAAGAGTCCGACGCGACTGAGCGACTGATCTGATCTGATCTGATCTTCTGTCTCTGTTATTCTACTATTTGTTGCCTCCAGGGTGTTTTGGATCTCATTTATTGCATTATTCATTATGTGTTGACTCTTTTTTATTTCTTCTAGGTCCCTGTTAAACCTTTCTTGCATCTTCTCAATCCTTGTCTCCAGACTCTTTAACTGTGATTCCATTTTGACTTCGAGATTTTGGATTAATTTCAGTATCATTATTCGGAATTCTTTATCGGGTAGATTCCCTATCTCTTCCTCTTTGGTTTGGTTTGGTGGGGATCTATCCTGTTCCTTTAGCTGCTAGGTATTCTTTTGTCTCTTCATTTTGTTAAAATTGCCAAGTTTAAAGTGTCCTTACTATATTCTGGTAGTTTGTTGAATTCTCTTTCTTCAGGCGGTTTACTGGTCTTTTCAATATCTGATCTCTGCCCTGTTACAGAGGGGGCGGAGATGAACACCCAAATTTAAGCCGGCCAGGTTCAGGCACTCGGATAATCCTCAGAAGCACAGACTTGGTTGAGTCTGTGTTTTATGCCCTTCCCAGATCCGAGTAGCGCAGGTGATGAAATGTTCAGCGAGCGCAGCTGCTAGGACTTATCGCCTCCCCTCCACTCAGTTTTCTGGGTATACAAACAGCGCACTTTCTCAGGCAGATGTTGACCATCCAGAGCCCCAAGAAGCGTGAGTCAGCACAGAAACCTACCTACAGTTCTGTAGACAGTGTCTCTCTAGGGCTGTAATTGCCCGCCTCTGGCCCTGGCTGCCTGTCACCGGAGTGGGACGGCCTGCAGCCAGCTATCTCTGTGCATTCCTTTGTTCCATACGTAGTCCTGGTGGTGTCTTAAGTTAGGGTTGGCTTTTGATGTAGTAGATAACCGACAGTCTGGTTATTTTGCTCAGATAGCGCTGGAGATAGCCAGGCCAAATCCTTTCTCAAAGCAATGCAGGCCGCGCCGCTCCTCTTAGCCCAGCCCCCCGCTTGCTAATAGCAAATGCTGGTGTCCGCGCCGCTTCTCCACAAAAGGAGTTACCGCAGGGCTCGTTTTCTCCTTTTGAAGACAATGGCTTGTCTTTCTAAGTGCCTGATGACCTCTGCCAGCATTCAGAAGTTGTTTTGTAGAATTTATTCAGCATTCAAATGTTCTTTTAATGGATTTGTGGAGGAGAAAGTATTCTCCCCGTCCTACTCGTCCGCCATCTTAGCTCCTCCCCCCTACATCTAACTCTTAATCTTAGATCATTATATTAAATCTTCCTTTTCTTTAAAACTCTACATTTATAAATTTTCTTCTAAGCAGTGCTTTAGCTGCATCTTATAAATTTTGTTGTATTTTCAGTATTCTTCCACTTAAAATATTTTCTAGTTTAAGATTCCTTCTTTGACTCATGGTTCATTAAGAAGTACATTGTACAATTTTTTAAAATGTGGAGCTTTTATAATAGTTTATTGATTTCTAAGTGAACTCCATGTGTTTATAACACATACTCTGTATGATTTCAATATTATGAATATTTTGATTATTTTATGGCCCAGAAGGTAGTCTATTTTGGAGGATGTTTCATGCACACTTCAGAGCATATTCTACCATTTTTGGTCATTGTGATCTATATATATTAATTAGGTTGCATTGTTCATCGTATTTATATTTTCTGTATTCTTACTGATTTTTAAAAATCTACTTGACCTATCATTGAAAGACGGTGCTAACATTTTCAGCTATGATTGCAAATTTGACTATTTCTACTTTTAGTTATGTCAAATTTTGCATCCTCTGTTTTGAAATTCTACTAGGAGGTACAAAATAATTTAGGATTATTATGACTTCCTGGAGAACTAATCTTTCTGTCTTTACAAAGTGTTCCTGGTCGTAGTCCTTGTGATCTTTCCCTTCTCCAAGACAGTTGATTTTCCTTATAGTCTCCTCACTGGGGCAGGATGGCTTAATCTTATACTAACAATGTAGTTATCTGGGGTTCTGGCTCTACAAGTGGTATAATAGATGTCACTTTTGATATGAAAAAAGCTAAAATAGAAAAACAGCATTTTGGTGGGAGCAGGGAACAGAACTCAGACATAGATATTTTGTGTTTGAATTTTCTAAGAGGTATACAGATACAAGCAGAGATAATTTTTTGAACCTTTTCTATATGACAAGCACAATCATAATCTTACTTTACATGTACTAAGAGATTTAATATTTGTAGCAGCCCTGTGAGGAGGATAACATTGTTATTCTCTTTTTATAGACGGGAAAATGAGACTCAGAGAAGTTAAACTGCTTGCAGAACTAATATAGAAGAGGTAGAATGTGAACCCAGGCAGTGATGTTCAGGAACCCACCTCTGATCCATGATGGCCATGGGTTCCTTTGTTGTTCATTTGCTCAGTCGTGTCCAACTCTTTGCAACCCCACGGACTGCAACACACCAGGCTTCCCTGTCCTTCACCATCTCCCAGAGCCTGATCAAATTCATGTCCACTGAGTCAGTGATGTCATCCAACCATCTCGCCCTCTGTCATCCCCTTCTCCTGCCTCCAATATTTCCCAGCATCAGGGTCTTTTCTAAAGAGTCAGCTTTTTGCATCAGGTGGTCAAAGTATTGGAGCTTCAGCTTCAGCATCAGTGGGTTCCTATTGCTCAACAAAGGGCTTGACACATAACGTGCTGGTGCTCACTCAGTTGTATCTGAGTCTTTGTGACTCCACAGATTGTAGCCCATCAGACTCCTCTGTCCATGAGATTTTCCAGGCAAGAATACTGGAGTGGGTTGCCATTTCCTTCTCCAGGGGATCTTCCTGACTCAGGGAATGAAGCTGAGTCTCCTGCATCTCTTGCAGTAGCAGGTAAACTCTTTACCACTGAGCTACCTGGGAAGGCCTTGACACATAATAGTCCTACAATAAATATCTTTCAACTATTTCAGTCCCAGAAGGAGAACTGGCATCTTAGAGACATAGTTCTCTCTCTAGGCACAGGGTCTCTGAGAATTTGGAATATCTTATAAACACTTTAGGCACTGTGTAGGGCTCACATCCATTATTTAGTTCACTGTCTGAAAGTTAGGTTAGCATTCTCCTGGGACCAAGTCTCTGAAGATGAGATTTCTGAAACTTCTTGCTTTATGAAGTTAGGAAAGCATTTCTTGTGCTATTTTGACCTCATAGATTCCAGTAACATCTGGAAACAACAAATGCAAAGTCATGTATATTTATGAGAGAGAAAAATGGCCAAAGCTATGAAATAATCCTTTTTACAGATTCTAAATAAATTTGTTTTAACCAATGAGAAGAGGGCATAGGGAATATTATTTATATAGAGATTGACTTAAAGTATGAAACAGATGCCAGCAAATCCCTGGTACCCCAAAGTATTTCCTTGATGCTGCCTCAAATTCCACTTACAGCATTTTGTAGAAAGGCAGTTGCCTCTTTTGAAATGCAAATATCATCAGGGGTTGAGGGAGGCAGAGCTAAAGGAGATAGCATGATGAGCTGCTTTTAATGTCCATTTCTTCAATTTTCTTTTCACCATTTTGTGTGAATTAGTAAATCATCTCCTTCCCAAACTGACAGATAAGTTGCGAATAGGCTCCAGGAGGAGTAAAAGAGAGAAAAAGATAAGAGAAGGAATTACTGCAGTGCGACCCCTTTTGGAACTGGGGTGGAGAATCCTAAGTACCAAGCAAGCAGGGAATACCATAGAATGCCAGGGAAGGAGAAACATAGCCCTGTAGAGGCAGGAAGGAAAGCTTCAAAGAAGTTCCATCTGTGTTTCCAGGGACAAGTTTATCAATTTCATTCAGCTTTGTTTAATGACCTGCACATAGCCCTATCTATCTGATGTGTATTAACTTGCAAAAAGGGATTTTTTTTGAAAAGAGACAGCTTTATTGAAGTATAATTAGCACATGATCAACTGTACATGTGCACTTTAAATTTTATTAAAATAAAGTGTGATATACAAATACACCTATAAAATTATCACCACAATCAAGATACTGAGCATAACCATCATCCACTAAAGTTACTTCATTCCTCTTTCTAAATCCTTCCTCTTGCTCCTTGCCCCTCTAGAAAACTGACTTTTCTTCTTTTTTGGGGGGGTGTTTATCTCGTTAAAAAATTTTTTATATTGACGTATAGTTGATTTGCCAACAAAGGTCCATCTAGTCAAAGCTATGGCTTTTCCACTAGTCATGTATGGATGTGAGAGTTGGGCTATAAAAAAAAACTGACTCCCAAACTGTGACTCCTGACATACTTTTGAACTGTGGTGTTGGAAAAGACTCTAGAGAGTCCCTTGGACTGCAAGGAGATCAAACCTGTCAGTCCTAAAGGAAATCAGTCCTGAATAATCATTGGAAGGACTGATGAAGAAGCTGAAATTCCAATACATTGTCCACCTGATGCGAAGAACTGACTCCTTGGAAAAGACTCTGATGCTGGGAAAGATTGAAGGTGGGAGGAGAAGGGGAAGACAGAGAATGAGATGGTTGGATGGCATCACCGAATCGACGGACGTGAGTTTGAGCAAGCTCCAGGAGTTGGTGATGGACAGGGAAGCCTGGCGTGCTGCAGTCCGTGGGGTCGCAAAGAGCTGGACATGACTGAGCGACTGAGCTGAACTAAACTGATAGTTGATTTACAATATTGTGTTAGATGATTTGCTTTCTATCACTATCTCTTGAATTTTTCTATAAATAGAATTATACTGTGTGTATTCCTTTCATTTGGCATAATTATTATGAGATTCATCCATGTTGTTTACATTAATACTTTATTGCTTTTTTCATTGTATAGATGTGCTACCATTTGTTTATTCATTTACCTGTTGATGTGCATTTGTATTGCTTCCCATTTTGATCTATTACAAACAAAGCTGCTATGGACATTCGTGGATAATTCTGTAAAAGTCTCGTGTGGATGTATGCTTTTAGTTCTTTTGGGTAAATACAAAGGACTAGAATGACTGAGTGATACAGTAGGTATATTTTAACTTTTTTAAAGAAACTGCCAAACTCTTTCCAAAGTGTTTGTATGATTAATTCCCCATCAGGAGTGTAGGAGAGTTCCGGTTTCTCTGCACCCTTGTCACATTTGGGATGGTCACACTTTTTAATTTCAGCCATTCTAACACTGAGCAGTAGTATTTCCTTGAGGTTTTTAATTTGTATTTCCTTAAAGACTGATGATGCTGAGCATCTTTTCATGTGCTTATTTGCCATCTGTATATCTTCTCTGGTGATATGCCTATTCAAATTCTTTTCTCATAAAAATTGCATTGTTTTCTTATTTTGGGGTTTTGAGAGTCCTTTATATATCCTTGGAGAAGGAAATGGCAACCCATTCCAGTAGTCTTGCCTGGAGAATTCCATGGACAGGGGAGCCTGGTAGGCTAGAGTCCATAGGGTCACAAAGAGTCGGACATGACTGAGCGACTTCACTCACTCTTATATATCCTAGGTATAAACCTTTTATAAAATATACTCTCTGCAAATATTTTCTCAGTCTTTCAGTAGTCTTTTTGTTCTCTTAACAGTGTCTTCCAGAGACTCTGATGAAGTGCAATTTACAGTTTTTGCTGTTATGGACTCTGCTTGGGGTATCATGTCTAGGAAAGCTTTGTCTGAACCAAAGTCACAAAGATTTTCTGCTATGTTTTCTTCTAGAAATGTTATAGTTTGTTTTTGTATTTGGGTCTGTAATCCATTCGAGTTAATTTTTGTGTATGGTAGAGGACTGGACAGGAGTTCTACATTTTGGTTATGGATATCCAGTGGTTCCAGTACCATTTGTTGAAAAGATTAACCATTCTCCACTGAACTTTCTTAGCAATTTTGTCAAAACATAGCTGTCCATATATGTGTAGGCCTATTTCTGAACTCTATTCTCTGCCATTCATTTATTTTCTCAGTATTTATGCTAATAGCTTATTGTTTTGATCACTGAAACTTTATCATGTCTTGAAATCAGGTAGTATTAGCCTTCCAAACTTGTCTTTTTCAAAGTTATTTTTGGCTAGTCATGGTAATTTTTGCATTACCATGTCAAGTTTAAAATCAGCTTGTGAATTTCAACAACAAAAAAACCCTGCCGAGATTTGAATAGGAATTGCATTGAATCTATAGAACAACCTGGGGAAGATTGAAATCTTAACAATTTTGAGTCTTTCAATCTATGAACAAAGCATATTTCTTTATTCATTTATGACAAATTTTCCTCAGCTGATTTTATAGCTTCCAATGTGCATGTTTTTAATATCTTTTGTCAGATTTATTCCTAGATATTTCACATGTTTGATACTATTATAAATTATAATTTTTTATAATTTATAAAACTTTTAAATTAACTTAATTAAACTATTAAAATTTTAAAAATTTTTTAAAATTTCAGTTTTTGAATGTTCATTTCTAGGGAATAGAAACATTATTATTTTTAATATGGCTGTACATACTGCAATCTTGCTAAATTCACTTATTAATTCTAGTAGCTTTTAAAAATAGATTCCAATAGATTTTCTAAACAATTGTACCAAATGTTGTCTATAAATAAAGATAATTTTACTTCTCTTTTCTCAGCCTGGATGCCTTTTATTTCCTATTCCTCCCCTGCTGTACTGACTTGAATAAACTTACACAATAGTACAATGTTGAAAAGACTTTACAAGAGCAGATATCTTTGTTTGTTCTAGATCTTAGGAGAAAAACATTCAGCCTTTCATCATTAAGAATAATATTACCAGTAAGTTCTTCTGGATTACTAATATCTGGCTGAGAAAATTCTATTTTCAATTTGCTGAAGATTTCTTTAAAAAAAAAAATAGACTTTAATAATTGACTTTTTAAAAATAATCGACTTTGTCAGTGCTTTTTCTGTATCTATTAAAATGATTGTGTAGTTTTTCTTTTTAACTAACTTTTTAAGAAGTTTGCTAATAGGCTGAATTACATCAATTAATTTTCCAATGTTAAGCCAATCTTTCATACACGGAATGAATTCTATTTGGTCATGATGTATTGTACATTTTCTGTCTTGTTGGCTTCAGTTTGATAACATTTTGTTTATAATATTTGCAAGGATGTTCATGAGAGATTTTGATCTGTAGACTTTCTTTTTTTAATTGTAATCTGAGTTTTGTGTCAGAGTAATGCTGACCTTGTAGGATGAGTTGGGATATATTCCTTCCTCTTCTTTTATGGAAGGAAGAGTCTGTATAGAATTGATATTATTTCTTCCTCAAATATTAAGTAGAACTTCCCTAAATATTCCATGAAGCCACCTGGGCCTTGGATTTTTCTTTGTGAGAAAGTATTTAATTAAAAAGTCAAGTTTTGTTTTTTTTTTAATAGATAAACAGCTATTCAGTTTGTCTATGTCTTTTTGAGTAGGTTTCGTCTTGGTCCATTTTATCTAAATGATCAAATTTATTATCACAAAGTTGTTTATTTCCTTATTAGTTGTTTACTATTTGTAGAATGTTTAATGAAGTAGCTACTCTCACTCTTGATATTGGTAATTTGTGTTTTCTTTTGCAAATCAGTCTTGCTAGAGGTTTATCAGTTTTATTGGTCATCTCATAGAATTAACTTTTAGCTTTACAGATTTTCTCTATTGTGTTTCTGTTATCTATTTCACTGATTTTAATATTTGTTTCATTTCTACTAATATTTTTTTCTAGTTTCTTGAGCTGAAAATCGGTCATTGGTATGATACCTTTATTCTTTTCTAACTTAGGCATTTAAAGCTATAAATTTCGCCCTAAGTGGCACTTTTGTGACAGTCCCCAAATTTAGGTATGCTGTATTTTCATCTTGGTTCAAACTACTTTTTAGCTTTTCTTTGATTTCTTCTCTGACTCATGGATTATTTAGAAGTATTTAACTTTCAAATAACTGAAGATTTTCCAGAGATCTTGGTAATTTATTCTACTGTTGTCAAAGAGCATCTTTGTATGACTTGGATGCTTTTAAATTTATTGAGACATATTTTATGGCCCAGAATTTGGTCTAGCATGGTAGATTTTCCTCGTGCACTTGAAAAGGATGTGAATTCTCCTATTGTTGGGGGAGTGTGAATCAGGTCAAGTTGGGGATTGTGTTGTTCAAGTCTTTTCTATTTTTACTGATTTTTATCTCTATTTGTTCTACTAGTTATTGACAAAGGGGCTTTAAGATCTCTGACTATAGTTATGGATTTGTCTATTTCTCCTTGAAGTTCTAACAATTAAAAGCATCATTTACTTATTTATTTTGGCTGGGCCACGCAGTTCATGGGATTTTAGTTTCCCAGTCAGGGATTGAATCTGGGCCCTTGGCAGTGAGAGCTCAGAGTCCTAACCACTTGACTTCCAGGGAATTCCTCTACAAACTTTTATTTCATGTATTTTGAAGCTCTCTTATTATGATGCCCTTTTGATGAAATGATCCTTTCATCACTATGAATTGACCTTCTTTACCACTGGTAATATGCTTTACTGTGAATATTACCGATATTAATCTAGTCACTCAGTTTTCTTTTGATTAGTACAACATGATAAACATTTTTCATCTTTTTACTTTTAACTTTATAGAGAATGTTTTTTATAGGTAGCACATATGCATCTTACTTTTTCCAATCCATCTGACAATTTCTGCCTTTTGAGTTGCATGATGATTAGTTTACTCAAGGCTTTCTCACAGCTCATTTTTAAAAATTCACTTTTTCTATTTCATTGGTAGCTTCTACTGTTATGCTCAAGTTCAGTCTTTTCTTCTGAAATGTCTAATATGCCATCAATTTCATCCAGCTTTTTTTTTTACCGTATACATTACAGGTTTTTTTGTATAATAGTTCAGTTTGGGCCATTTTATTTCTCTCATGTGTCTACCTAACTCTTTGGACATATGGGATGTAGTTATGACTGTTTTAATATCCTTGTTGGCTAATTCTTACTTCTGTGTCAGCTTGGGGTCAGTTTTGATGAACTGGTGATTCTTCTTACCATGAATCATATTTCCTGCTTCTTTGTAAACCTGTTAATTTTTGACTGGATGTTAGACAGTGTGAATTTTACATTGAGTGTGAGATATTTTTGTCTTTCTAAAAATATCATTGAACTTACTTTTTAGATGCAGATTACTTGGAAACAGTTTGATCCTTTAAGGTTTAGCTTTTAAAATTCTTTAGGTGGTATCAGAGGGGCCCAAGATCCTTCTGAGTAATCAGTCTGGTTCCTTATCAATGCTGAGGTTCTTCACTCTTTCATCTAAGCAGTTCTTTCCCTGGCCTTCAATAATTTGCTCACATGAATTTGCTGAGTTCTGAAGGCAGACCCTTTAAAGAGCTCCAGGGTTCTATCTCTCTATAGCTCTCTCTTTTTTGGTTTTGGTACTGTCCTGCCAGCTCTAACTGATCTGGTCTCATCACATGATCAGCTCCATCACTTCAAATCAGGAGTCTCTGCCAGGCTCTGTTTGGGTTCCCTCTCACTGAGCCACAGCTTGGGAACTCTTTTAGGACAATAATCTGGGGTGACTATAGGGCTCAGCATCTCTTGGGATAACTGTCATTTTCTGATGTACAGTGCCTTGTATATATATATTTTATATTTGTGTCCATTTTTCTGGTTGTTTTAGGTTGGAGGATTATTCTAGTCCCTGCTACTCTATCTTGTCTAAAGTGAAAGTCCAAAGGATCCCCCTTTTAACCTATAACATTAGGTCTTCATACTTGCCTCTTCGCAGAGTTCCTAGAGAACAGACTCAAGACAGTCAAATTTAATCACAAGGAGGTTCTTACATAGGATTGTTTCCAGACTTCAACTCCTTCATTGTCAAACCTTAGATTTCTGATGGAGATTAACATTTAGAATCACAAAACAGATTTCTCTACAAGGTCAGGAAAATGCTTTATTTAAATAAGAGTTTTGAGACGAGATGTCAGGGTTATTCCTCAGATTAAGAATAGGAATATTTTTTTTTTTTTTTTTTTTACTGTTATCTGTTTATTATAAAGGCACAGGAACAGCCACATGGAAGAGATGTGTAAGGAAGGGGATAGGGACGGATGGGGTGTTGGTGGGGGGAGCTTCCTGCCCTCTCTGGACACATCGCCCTCCTGTTCCTGGTGAAATTGAGGTTCTTGAGGTCTCATTGCAGAAATAATTCAATGAAAGGGAAAGTGATAGATAAGAAGTGGATTTATTTAGAGAGAAAAACAGTCCACAGGTAGATAGAGTGGGTCATTTCAGAAGGAGAGTGCAGGAATAAAATTTTAAATTAAAGTTTCTTTAGTTATTATAGTTAATTCAAGAGTTTCCTTAATGTATACTTCAGGTTTTCTTTTTAAAATAAGATCCCCAAACTCTTAACAAATATAGCAATCAATATACAAATTAGGATCACAATCAAAGGTTTTTTCCTCTCAGTTCTTCTCTGCTAGGCTATTATCTATCTCATACACATTTTTCTCCTTTCGCTCACTATTCCCTGTGTTTCTCTGTAATCCTTTCTCTTTCTTACGACCTTGGGACACAAGACATATACACTCTATTCCTGTAATTATTACTATGTCCAGGAAACACTGGCTAAGTCACTTCAACCCATTGGCTATTTTTTAAACATTCATTTATTTATTTGGCCATCCGGGATACAGGATCTTAGTTCTCTGACCAGGGATCGATCATGTACCCCCTGCAGGGGAAGCACAGAGTCTTAACCACTGGATCGCCAGGGAAGTCCCTTAATCCACTGGCTTTTAACAAAATGATAAAGGTTAAATTAGTTGCCACCCCTCTATCTGTAGGAATCCTGGTGCTAGGTGATGTAGATAAAGATAGAGATTCTCAAGTTTAACAGATTTTATGTGTTTAATCCTTCCAGGTAACTGTCTCTTATTAAAAATGCTGACAGGGGCTTAGGGCTGGGGAAGGTGCTACTGGGGTAGTTTTGGGTGGTTGGGGGAAGAAAGAATTATGAAGGGAAAGGCACCCCCAGGTGGTTTTTGATCTCATAGTGCTATTCTCTTAAGTGCTGATTTTGCTTTGGGCTCTTTGAAGAGTTACCAGGGCCCATTATCACTGAGTAGTCTTTATTACAAAGAAGGTGCTTTTGTGTGTTTGTGTATATGTACAACTGACCTAACATATGTGCATGTAAACACTAAGGAGGTTTTGAATTTTTAGCCAGTCCCTTTGTAGCCATTATACAGAGATTGACCCAGGCTGTCCCAAATTGGTCCAGGATAAATATCTTTGCCTGGCTTTCTGCAGCCACCATTTTCAATTGTTTGTTTCAAATGTAGCAGTCAGATTACATTGGTTTGTTGGTGCTTTAAACTCAAGGAGGGCAAGAACCTCTAAGCTTTTGTTTCTTCTTCTGCAATGTGAGAACATTCTATCTCCTACATAGGGTTGTTGTGGGAATTAAATGAGATGCTGCATGTAAAGCATTTAGGACAGTGCCCGGCATATGGCAAACTCTCAGTTACTGTCAGCTACCACTATTATTCGTGACTGAACAACTACTTCTTGAGTAACAAGTAAGTATGAAGCCCTGGACTGGGTTCTCAGATGTTCGAGTGAAAAAATCATCACCTCTGCAGTACAGTCTAGAGCAAGATCAGGGAAGTTTTTCCATGAAGGGCCAGAAGGTAAGTATATTAAGCTTTGTGGGACATACTGTCTCTCTCACAACTCCTCAAGTTTGCTGTTATATCTTGAAAGCAGCCATATATAAGATATAAGCAAAAGGGAATGGTTGTGTCCCCAAATCTCCAGTAGTTTGCCCACCCCTGGTCTAGAGGGAACACAGATATTCAAAGAGGCCATTACTATACAGTGTGATAAGTGCTCTGACAAAGGAAGCAGGGAATACTGTAATCTCTTACTACTCAAAGAATGGTCCTTAGACCAGCAACATTGCTGTAACTACAGAGCTTGTTAGAAATGCAAAATCTCAGGACTTCCCCGCTGGTCAAGTGGTTAAGACTCCACACTTCCACTGCAGGGGCACAGGTTCAATTCCTGTTTGGGAATCTAAGATCCCACATACTGTATGGCACAGCCAAAAAAAAAAAAAAAAAAAACAAAGGAAAAAAAATTGAAATTCAGGATCTCATACCCTTCCCCAGAAGTGTTAAATCAGAGTCTGCATTTAGTAAGAGAAGCTGTGGTAGGGGCCCACTACATAGAAGGAAGAACATCTGACCTGAAAACTGGACAAGGTTGAGAACACATTCCAGGCAGAAAGCACTGTAAATACAAAAGCTTAGAAATGAGAGAGAACATGTTTGATGAGCTAAAGAAGTTGAAGTCAAACCTTGCTGACGTTGTTTAGATGTTAACATTACTCTTGGTTAGAAGAAATTTAAGCAATATAACAGTCAAAAGCAGTGACCCGATTTTGTTTAGATCCTGTTTTGAAGAAACCAATGATTAAAAGATTTTTGAGACAATTGGAAATTTCAATATAAAGTGGGTGTTAATACCACTGCTTGTGAAAATGGCTTTGTGTTTATCAAAGAAAATGCCTACTTATTAGGCATACCTATAGAAAGATTCAGGGGCAAAATGACCTGATCAGGGGAATCAGTTAGAAAAATATTCACAAAAAAGGAAGACAGATAAAAAGAAATGGATGAAGCAAGTGGCACAACAAGTGAGTAACTGTTGAATCAGAGGATGGGCACATGGATTCATTATATTATTCTCTCTTCTTTTGTATACTTTTGACAACTTTTATAATAAAATGTTAAAAAAAGAATTTTGGACTTCATCAAGTCTCTTATCTTTGCTTTTATGTGCAGTTCATGACTAAACCATCCCAAGAGCTGTACACAAAAGCAATATTTTCTTTCTTTGAAGACAATTCAGAGGCCCTTGACAGAAGGTCACTTTGAGCCCCAGTGGATCTACATGTATTTTCTTTTATTGGAAAGATCAGAAAAACAATCACTCTATAGAGGTTTTGACTCCATTTCTTTAAGCTGATGTGCCTGGGCACAGGAGCTTTTGCCTAGAGGTAGCACAGACCTTTACCCAAAGGGTGCTGGTGTAGACACAGACAGGCCAGCAGCCTGGTGGGCAGCATTCTGCAATGGCCACAAGAATAATGTGCACTTCTGTGTGCCTGGGTTCGGAATCATGTATATATAATAGTGGGTTTTGATGGTAAGGATTATAGATTTTTCAATGAGGGACATTTACTGTATCTCAGAGCAGATCACTAATAAGGAAATGAGAGCAGCTAAAGGGGATGGCTTTGGAGCCACCATTTATCAGCTCTGTAGCCTTGAGACAGCTATTAGGTTTCTCAAGGTCTCATTTCATCATCTGTAAAATTATTTCACCTACTCAATTGGGTTGCTGTGAAGATTTAATGAGATAATTTGTATAAAGGCCTGGTCTTATTTGGAGCTGTAAGAAGTAATCAATAAAAGCATGTTTGTTTGTTTGTTTTTTTTCCTGAGTTGGACTTCTTGGTACTCTCCCTTATTTCTTATGTGGTTTGGAAAGCCTATTTTTGGACCCCAAATTTTACTGTTCCCCTGGTACCCTGTCTTCATCTCTAATGCAAAAAGTGGCCTATTAACATGCATCTCTTCACCTGGATCTTCTTCCTGCCTGAATGTTGACATGATTCCTAGAAGTGAGGTACCCATCTTGCCATCCTGAGGGTTAGCTTACAACCGAGGGGTGTCAGAGCAGAAGGATCGAAACCAGGGTCCTCAAGGGCAATGTGGGACTGTACTAGGGTGGAACTATCCACAGAATCTCACCTCTAGAACACATGTCCTGGAATTTTAAACTCCAGTTGTCTCTAACATAAGAAAGAAAGAAAATAGCTGTAGGTAAGGACGTGTGGCAGAATATTGATAAATGATGAATCCGGAGAATAGATACATGTGTTCACTATGTTTTTCTCTCTACTTTGTGTGTATGTGTATACACATTTGTGAAAATCTTCATAATAAAAATGTTTTTAAAAAATCTGAACTTCAAGAAAATTCCCACCTTATTTTGTGAAGCTCCAGCTCATAGTTAAGCTCTTCCGAGAGCAGAGCACAATGGTTTCCTGTTGGTAGAGTTTTCACTGGCCCGCCTCCATATTCCTGCCACACTGCTGCCCTCTGCGGGCCCTTGCCATCATGTGTGCCTGAGGTTAAGCTTTCCACCATGTCCAGAGGGTCCTGGTTGTAAGCTGTCTCTGCTGAACCTTTTCAGGGAGAGATCGGTCTCTTGATTTCAGATGACATTTAATAAGTGAGTGTTCCTTCTATTCTAAAATTCTTAAGGCCTGCTTTTGGCAAGGCAACATGAGTCCCCAAAATGGCATGTAGGGAGATATAAGAGACATAAAACCCTGCCTTTGAGATTCATGTTAAGGGGATGAGGATTCATAAGCTTCCCACTGGAGCTGATGCTCTCCTTTTCATTCTCATTTCTCTGACTTCTTCAATTTTTCACTCATGCTCTGGGATATATTTCTGAAATCCCATCCTTTTTATTTACTCTTAGGTTTCATGAATGTGATAGTGGTGAAATATTTGAGAACAAAATGGCTACTTAAGATAGACCAGGTCAAGAAGCAACAGGTAGAACCAGACATGGAAGCATGGACTGGTTCTGAATTGGGAAAGGAGTACGTCAAGGCTGTATATTATCACCCTGCTTATTTAACTTATATGCAGAGTACATCATGCAAAATGCTGGGCTGAATGAAGCACAGCTGGAATCAAAATTGCTGGGGAAAATATCAACAACCTCAGATATGCAGATGACAACACCCTTACGGCAGAAAGTGAAGAACTAAAGAGCCTTTTGATGAAAGTGAAAGAGGAGAGTGAAAAGGCTGGCTTAAAAATCAACATTCAGAAAACTAAGATCATGGGACCGGATCGGTCCCATCACTTCATGGCAAATAGATGGGGAAACAATGAAAACAGTGACAGACTTTATTTTTGGGGGCTCCAAAAATCACTGCAGACGGTGACTGCAGCCATGAAATTAAAAGATGCTTGCTCCTTGGAAGAAAAGCTATGACAGACTTAGCGTATTAAAAAGCAGAGACATTACTGACAAAGATCCATATAGTCAAAGCTATGGTTTTTCCAATAGTCATGTATGGATGTGAATTGGACCATTAAGAAAGCTGAGTGCCAAAGAATCTCTGCTTTTGAACTGTGGTGTTGGAGAAGACTCTTGAGAGTCCCTTGGACTGCGAGGAGATCCAACCAATCAATCCTAAAGGAAATCAGTCCTGAATATTCATTGGAAGGACTGATGCTGAAACTGAAGTTCCAATACTTTAGCCACCTAATGTGAAGAGACACCTCATTAGAAAAGACCCTGATGCTGGGAAAGATCGAAGGCAGGAGGAAAAGGGGACAAGAGAGGATAAGATGGTTGGATGGCATCACCAACTCGATGGACATGAGTTTGTGCAACCTCCGGGAGTGGTGATGGACAGGGAAGCCTGGCGTGCTGCAGTCCTTGGGGTTGCAGAGTCAGCCATGACTGAGTGAGCTGAACTGAAAATGGACCAGGAAGAGACAAAGGGCTGGGTATAGGTTGCTTCACAAAGAGGTAATGGAATAATTTCTGTGATTCCAGAACAAAATAGAAATTGTACCACTAGGTTGACTGGCAAGAGAATGAGGAAGTTGCACTTTCTAGATAAAGAATAAATGGACAAATACATATCCCCTTACTTAACATTATTAAGGTTGTAGAAACTGCCTTGTAGAAAGGAATTTTTGATAGGCACTTCAAATTTCCCATGGCTTCTGGGTAACTAAAGGGCTGTAAGAGCAGGTTGTATTTTCTATGTCCATTCATTCAGGAGCAGATAAAAATACAATTGTTCTATTATTCATGGCAGATAGAAGTTATCTAATGACTGGAAAAGGTCAGTTTTCATTCCAATCCCAAAGAAAGGCAATGCCAAAGAATGCTCAAACTACTGCACAATTGTACTCATCTCACATGCTAGTAAAGTAATGCTCAAAATTCTCCAAGCCAGGCTTCAGCAATATGTGAACCATGAACTTCCAGATGTTCAAGCTGCTTTTAGAAAAGGCAGAGGAACCAGAGATCAAATTGCCAACATCCGCTGGATCATGGAAAAAGCAAGAGAGTTCCAGAAAAACATCTATTTCTGCTTTATTGACTATGCCAAAGCCTCTGACTGTGTGGATCACAATAAATTGTGGAAAATTCTGAAAGAGATGGGAATACCAGACCACCTGACCTGCCTCTTGAGAAACCTATATGCAGCTCAGGAAGCAACAGTTAGAACTGGTCATGGAACAACAGACTGGTTCCAAATAGGAAAAGGAGTACATCAAGGCTGTATATTGTCACCCTGTTTATTTAACTTATATGCAGAGTACATCATGAGAAATGCTGGGCTGGAGGAAGCACAAGCTGGAATCAGGATTGCTGGGAGAAATATCAATAACCTCAGATATGCAGATGACACCACCCCTATGGCAGAAAGTGAAGAGGAACTAAAAAGCCTCTTGATGAAAGTGAAAGAGGAGAGTGAAAAACTTGGCTTAAAGCTCGACATTCAGAAAACTAAGATCATGGCATCTGGTCCCATCACTGCATGGGAAATAGATGGAGAAACAGTGGAAACAGTGTCAGACTTTATTTTTCTGGGCTCCAAAATCACTGTAGATGGTGACTGCAGCCATGAAATTAAAAGACACTTACTCCTTGGAAGGAAAGTTATGACCAACCTAGATAGCATATTCAAAAGCACAGATATTATTTTGTCAACAAAGGTCCGTCTAGTCAAGGGTATGGTTTTTCCAGTGGTCATGTATCGATGTGAGAGTTGGACTATAAAGAAAACTGAGCACCGAAGAATTGATGCTTTTGAACTGTGGTGTTGGAGAAGACTCTTGAGAGTCCGTTGGACTGCAAGGAGATCCAACCAGTCCATCCTAAAGGAGATCAGTCCTGGATGTTCATTGGTAGGACTGATGTTGAAGCTGAAACTCCAATACTTTGGCCACCTGATGCAAAGAGCTGACTCATTTGAAAAGACCCTGATGCTGGGAAAGATTGAGGGCAGGAGGAGAAGGGGATGACAGAGGATGAGATGATTTTATGGCATCACTGACTCAATGGACATGGGTATGGGTGGACTCCAGGAGTTGGTGATGGACAGGGATGCCTGGCATGCTGCAGTTCATGGAGTCGCAGAATTGGACACAACTGAGAGACTGAACTGAACTGAACTCCTGTTTACTTATGGAAGTGAGGGGGTACATATTAAAGATAGAGGGGAACTTTCAGAGATGATCTAATTTACTGTTCTCATTTTATAGTCATGAAAACAGAGGGCCTTGTCAGAGGGGTGATATACCAGATGTCCCATTGCTAATTCAGTGGTAAGCAGGCACTGGAGTTTACTATCTTTATAAGTACACTTGAAACATTTTTCAGGGTAGACTATGTTCTGCATCATAAAAGATACCCTAACCAGATTAAAAGAATTGGAATCATACAAGTACATTCTCTAATCATAATGGGTTTAAAATAGAAATCAATAACAAAAATTTGAAAAATCCCCAAACATTTGAAAAATCAAACCCTTCTAAATAATCCATGTATCAAAGAAAGTCTCAAAGTAGGAAATATTTTAAACTGAATAAAAATGAAAATATATTGAGATTTGTTTAATGCCACTAAGGAGATAAAGGGAAATTTATAGCATTAAATGCTTATATTATTAAATAAGTGTTTCAGATGAATAATCTCAACTCCTATCTTAAGGAACTAGAGAAACAACAACAAAATAAACCCAAAGCAAGCATAAGGAAAGGAATCGCCAGTCCAGGTTCAATGCAGGATACAGGATGCTTGCTGGTGCACTGGGATGACCCAGAGGGATGGCACGGGGAGGGAGGTGGGAGAGGGGTACAGGATGGGGAGCACGTGTACACCTGTGGTGGATTCATGTTGATGTATGGCAAAACCAATGCAATATTGTAAAATAATTAGCCTCTAATTAAAATAAATAAATTTAAATTAAAAAAAAGACAATAGTAGAAGTTACCTGAAAACAGGACAAAATGAAAAATCAATAAAATAGAAAACCTGGTTTTGATAAATATTCGTAAACTTGTGGACAAAGAATGTCACCTGCCATATCGGTAAACAAAAGATATGAGGCCATCAAGCCATCAGCCACTGCAGCCACCCTCAGTCATGCAGCGTGAGGATACTCAGGATGGAAGAACACAGGCTACTGGCCCCAGATAGTTAACGTGCATTCAAGGGAATAATTTCAATAAATCCAGACTCCTGCTGGGTTTATTTCCCATATAAAGGCATTGAGTTCATTAATGTGAGATGTCTGATTTTCCTTAATTAAAAGTAAATGTTTGGACTACCTGGTTTCTGTGCAAAAGCTTTAATATATCCTGATACCTCCCTCACTACTTGGAACAATACCTCTCAGAGCTATCTGAGAGGCTGTCTCCATCAATTAAGACCTCAGTAAGTCCATTGAATAACACATTAATTTTCAACTTTTAGGTTGCACATTTTTTTTTCGCCATCGACAATCTTACAGTAAGACTGCCAAAAGTGATGGGAAAAAAAGAGGTTAGTAATCTCTGTCTTTCAGATTTAGCAGTGAAAGTCCTGCATCCCCAGAAATTCCCCATTCATGAGCAATTTGGGATGGTTGGTCACCCTACAACAAATTACCTAGGGATGAAAAAAATATCACTGCAGACCCTGCAAAGAATAAGGGAATACTAAAACAACTCTAGAGATAGAAACTCAACCAATTCAGATGAAATGGACTTTTAATAGTTCTTTGAAAATCACAAATTATAAAAACTCACCCAAAATAAAACAACTTGAATAGCCTGATAAGACTAAATAGATTTATAGATAATGAATGACCTTCTATAAAAGAAATTTCCAGGAGTTCCGGTTAAGATGGCGGAGGATTAGGACGGGGAATACACTTTCTCCTCCACAAATTCATCAAGGGAACATCTAAACGCCGAGTAAATCCCTCAAACAGCTTCGGAATGCTGGCAGAGAACATCGGACACTGAGAAAAGCAACTCACTCCCCTCTAAAGGAGGTAGGAAAGAATATAGAAGCCAGAGAGGGACAAAGAGGGAGGGGCGGACCTCTGTCCGGGGAAGGGAGCCTGGAAAGGAAAAGAAAAGTTTCCAAACACCGGGAAACTCTCCCTGTAGAGTCTGTGCCAACCTAGAAAGCATGGAGAATATCATAACAGGGAGGAAAACAATTGAACAATTAAGACCCACAGACTACGAGCCCTGCGGTAGCCTCCGCGGCGGGAAGGCATCATCGCAAACACCCGCTTCCGCCAGTAGCAAGCCGGGGCTGGGCGGGGGAGACGCTGCGGGCTGCTCCCACGCCGCCGGCCGCTCCCCCGTGGGAAGCACCGCCGAGGAGCGCTCCCCTCCCCCCCGCCGCCAGCCGCTCCCGCGCGGGCGCGCACCCGCCCCCTGCGCCGGGGGGCTCCCGAGCGGGTCGACCCCCACCACTGACCGTCCCGTGCGAACCATCCCCTCACCGCTGCTCCCCCGCCAGCCGTTGCCCCGCGGGCCGTTTCTGCCGGGAGTGGTTTGGGCCGGCGGACCGGACTGCGGCGCCGACCACAGGAGGGGCCGGCCCTGGCCCAAGACACTGCAGGGCCCGCGCACAGAACAAAGGACTATAGCGCGCACCCGCCCCCTGCACCGGGGGCTCCCGCGCGGTCGACCCCCACCGCCGACCGTCCCGTTCCCGTGCGAACCATCCCCTCGCCGCCGCTCCCCCGCCAGCCGTGGCCGCGCGGGCCGTTCCCACCGGGAGTGGTTCGGGCTGGCAGACCAGACTGCGGCACCGTCCACAGAAGAGGCCGGCCCAGGCCCAAGACACTGCGGGGCCCGCGCACAGAACAAAGGACTATACAGACCAACTACAGAGAAAGGGGCCTATAGATCTTGAGAAACTTAAGCCGGAACAAGGAACTAGCCGAAAATGAACTGAACCCACAGCAATAAAAGAGAAACTCTTATACATATTGTTACTATTTTTACCAACATTATTTCCTTTTTTTTTCTTTTTTTAATATATGTTTTTTTAAAATTTTATTATTTTTTTGTCGAAAAGAGAAAGGGAAAAAAGGAAAAAAAATTTTTTTTTTTCTTGTTTTTGTTTCTTTTATTTTTATGTTTTTATCCTCTAGTACTTCTTTAATCTCCACTGTTAGATATAACTTTTGCGACCCTGTTTTGGGGTTTTTTTGTGTGTTTTTTTTTTTTTTCTTGTTTTTGTTTCTTTTATTTTTATGTTTTTATCCTCTAGTACTTCTTTAATCTCCACTGTTAGATATAACTTTTGCGACCCTGTTTTTGTGTTTTTTTTCTTTTTTTCTTTTTGTCCTTTGCTTTTTTTCTTTCCTTTGTTCTTTTCTTTACTGATTACTGACTGGATCTGTCTCTCTCCTTGACACTCCCTCCTTTTATCCTCCTGACCAACTCTATCTCCCTCCTCCCTTTCTCCTTCTCCGTATAACTCCGTGAACATCTCTGAGCAGTCTAGTTGTGGAATGCAATATAGAAGACGAACTTTTTGAGACTACTGCAAAAATAAGACAGATAACAGGAAGCAGGAGGCTTAAGTCCAAACCCTGATCCCACGAAACATTAATTGACAGGAGCTCATCAAATGCCTCCATACCTACACTGAAACCAAGCATCACACAAAGACCAGCAAGTTCCACAGCAAGACATACCAAGAAAATCCTCTAGAAAAACAAGAACACAGCCCTGAGCTCCAAGTCACAGGCTACACAAAGCGACCTCAAAACCATAGACATCTCATAACTCACCACTAGACACTCCACCGCACCCCAGAGAAAAGAAATCCAGCCACCCACCAGAACATTGATACAAGCTTCCATAAACAAGAAACCTCGACTTGCCACCGGTACAAACCCACATATAGGGCAGAAAAGCCACAATAAAGAGAACTCCACAGACTGCCAGAATACAGTAAGGACTCCCCAAACTCAGCATTTTAAACAAGATGAAGAGACAGAAGAATTCCCAGCAGGTAAAGGAACAGGATAAATGCCCACCAAACCAATCAAAAGAGGAAGAAATAGCAAACCTACCTGATAAAGAATTCCGAATAATGATAGTGAAATTAATCCAAAGCCTGGAAAGCAAAATGGAATCATGGATAAATAGCCTGGAGAAAAGCATCGAGAAGATGCAAGAAAGATTTAACAAGGACCTAGAAGAAATAAAAAAGAGTCAATATATAATGAATAATGCAATAAATGAGATCCAAAACACTCTGGAGGCAACAAATAGTAGAATTACAGAGGCAGAAGATAGAATTAGTGAATTAGAAGATAGAATGGCAGAATTAAATGAATCAGAGGAGAAAAAAGAAAAACGAATTAAAAGGAATGAGGACAATCTCAGAGACCTCCAGGACAATTTTAAACGTTACAATATTCGAATCATAGGAGTTCCAGAAGAAGAAGACAAAAAGAAAGACCATGAGAAGATACTAGAGGAGATAATAGTTGAAAACTTCCCTAAAATGGGGAAGGAAATAATCACTCAAGTCCAAGAAACCCAGAGAGTCCCATATAGGATAAACCCAAGATGAAACACCCCAAGACACATATTAATCAAATTAACAAAGATCAAACACAAAGAACAAATATTAAAAGCAGCAAGGGAAAAACAACAAATAACACACAAGGGAATTCCCATAAGGCTAACAGCTGATCTTTCAATAGAAACTCTTCAAGCCAGGAGAGAATGGCAAGACATACTTAAAGTGATGAAAGAAAAGAACCTACAGCCCAGATTATTGTACCCAGCAAGGATCTCATTCAAATATGAAGGAGAAATCAAAACCTTTACAGACAAGCAAAAGCTGAGAGAATTCAGCACCACCAAACCAGCTCTCCAACAAATACTAAAGGACCTTCTCTAGACAGGAAACACAAAAAGGATATACAAATTCAAACCCAAAACAACAAAGTAAATGGCAACGGGATCATATTTATCCATAATTACCTTAAATGTAAATGGGTTGAATGCCCCAACCAAAAGGCAGAGACTGGCTGATTGGATACAAAAACAAGACCCATACATATGTTGTCTACAAGAGACCCACCTCAAAACAGGGGACACATACAGACTGAAAGTGAAGGGCTGGAAAAAGATTTTCCATGCAAATAGGGACCAAAAGAAAGCAGGAGTAGCAATACTCATATCAGATAAAATAGACTTTAAAACAAAGGCTGTGAAAAGAGACAAAGAAGGTCACTACATAATGATCAAAGGATCAATCCAAGAAGAAGATATAACAATTATAAATATATATGCACCCAACATAGGAGCACCGCAATATGTAAGACAAATACTAACAAGTATGAAAGGAGAAATAAACAATAACACAATAATAGTGGGAGACTTTAATACCCCACTCACACCAATGGATAGATCAACTAAACAGAAAATTAACAAGGAAACACAAACTTTAAATGATACAATAGACAAGTTAGAACTAATTGATATCTATAGGACATTTCATCCCAAAACAATGAATTTCACCTTTTTCTCAAGTGCACACGGAACCTTCTCCAGGATAGACCACATCCTGGGCCATAAATCTAGCCTTGGTAAGTTCAGAAAAATTGAAATCATTCCAACCATTTTTTCTGACCACAATGCTGTAAGAGTAAATCTCAATAACAGGAGAAAAACTATTAAAAATTCCAACATATGGAGGCTGAACAACACACTCCTGAATAACCAACAAATCACAGAAGAAATCAAAAAAGAAATCAAATTCTGCATAGAAACGAATGAAAATGAAAACACAACAACCCAAAACCTGTGGGACACTGTAAAAGCAGTCCTAAGGGGAAAGTTCATAGCAATTCAGGCATACCTTAAGAAACAAGAAAAAAGCCAAATAAATAACCTAACTCTACACCTAAAGCAACTGGAAAAGGAAGAAATGAAGCACCCCAAGGTTAGTAGAAGGAAAGAAATCTTAAAAATTAGGGCAGAAATAAATGCAAAAGAAACAAAAGAGACCATAGCAAAAATCAACAAAGCCAAAAGCTGGTTCTTTAAAAGGGTAAATAAAATTGACAAACCACTAGCCAGACTCATCAAGAAACAAAGGGAGAAAAATCAAATCAATAAAATTAGAAAAGAAAATGGAGAGATCACAACAGACAGCACAGAAATACAAAGGATCATAAGAGACTACTATCAGCAATTATATGGCAATAAAATGGACAATATGGAAGAAATGGACAAATTCTTAGAAAAGTACAACTTTCCAAAACTGGATCAGGAAGAAATAGAAAATCTTAACAGACCCATCACAAGCACGGAAATTGAAACTGTAATCAGAAATCTCCCAGCAAACAAAAGCCCAGGCCCAGACGGCTTCACAGCTGAATTCTACCAAAAATTTAGAGAAGAGCTAACACCTATCCTACTCAAACTGTTCCAGAAAATTGCAGAGGAAGGCAAACTTCCAAACTCATTTTATGAGGCCACCATCACCCTAATTCCAAAACCTGACAAAGATCCCACAAAAAAAGAAAACTACAGACCAATATCACTGATGAACATAGACGCAAAAATCCTTAACAAAATTCTAGCAATCAGAATCCAACAATACATTAAAAAGATCATACACCATGACCAAGTGGGCTTTATCCCAGGGATGCAAGGATTCTTCAATATCCGCAAATCAATCAACGTAATACACCACATTAACAAACTGAAGAATAAAAACCATATGATTATCTCAATAGATGCAGAGAAAGCCTTTGACAAAGTTCAACATCCATTTATGATAAAAACTCTCCAGAAAGCAGGAATAGAAGGAACATACCTCAACATAATAAAAGCTATATACGACAAACCCACAGCAAACATTATCCTCAATGGTGAAAAACTGAAAGCATTTCCTCTAAAGTCAGGAACAAGACAAGGATGCCCACTTTCACCATTATTATTCAACATTGTTCTGGAAGTTTTGGCCACAGCAATCAGAGCAGAAAAAGAAATAAAAGGAATCCAAATTGGAAAAGAAGAAGTAAAACTCTCACTGTTTGCAGATGACATGATCCTCTACGTAGAAAACCCTAAAGATTCCACCAGAAAATTACTAGAACTAATCAATGAATACAGTAAAGTTGCAGGATATAAAATTAACACACAGAAATCCCTTGCATTCCTGTACACTAATAACGAGAAAATAGAGAAATTAAGAAAACAATTCCATTCACCATTGCAATGAAAACAATAAAATACTTAGGAATATATCTTCCTAAAGAATCTAAAGACCTATATTTAGAAAACTATAAAACACTGCTGAAAGAAATTAAAGAGGACACTAATAGATGGAGAAATATACCATGTTCGTGGGTTGGTAGAATCAATATAGTGAAAATGAGTATACTACCCAAAGCAATTTATAGATTCAATGCAATCCCCATCAAGCTACCAACGGTATTCTTCACAGAGCTAGAACAAATAATTTCTCAATTTGTATGGAAATACAAAAAACCTCGAATAGCCAAAGCTATCTTGAGAAAGAAGAACGGAACTGGAGGAATCAACCTGCCTGACTTCAGGCTCTACTATAAAGCTACAGTCATCAAGACAGTATGGTACTGGCACAAAGACAGAAATATAGATCAATGGAACAAAATAGAAAGTCCAGAGATAAATCCACGCACATATGGCCACCTAATCTTTGACAAAGGCGGCAAGAATATGCAATGGATTAAAGACAATCTTTTTAACAAGTGGTGCTGGGAAAACTGGTTGAACACTTGTAAAAGAATGGAACTAGAATACTGTCTAACACCATACACAAAAATAAACTCAAAATGGATTAAAGAGCTAAATATAAGACCAGAAACCATAAAACTCCTAGAGGAAAACATAGGCAAAACACTCTCTGACTTACATCACAGCAGGATCCTCTATGACCCACCTCCCAGAATATCGGAAATAAAATCAAAAATGAACAAATGGGACCTAATCAAACTTAAAAAGCTTCTGCACAACAAAGGAAACTATAGGCAAGCTGAAAAGACAGCCTTCAGAATGGGAGAAAATAATAGCAAATGAAGCAACAGACAAACAACTAATCTCAAAAATATACAAGCAACTTCTACAGCTCAATTCCAGAAAAATAAACGACCCAATCAAAAAATGGGCCAAAGAACTTAATAGACATTTCTCCAAAGAAGACATACAGATGGCTAACAAACACATGAAAAGATGCTCAACATCACTCATTATCAGAGAAATGCAAATCAAAACCACTATGAGGTACCATTACACGCCAGTCAGAATGGCTGCGATCCAAAAATCCACAAGCAATAAATGCTGGAGAGGGTGCGGAGAGAAGGGAACCCTCTTACACTGTTGGTGGGAATGCAAACTAGTACAGCCACTATGGAGAACAGTATGGAGATTCCTCAAAAAACTGGGAATAGAACTGCCTTATGACCAAGCAATCCCACTGCTGGGCATACACACTGAGAAAACCAGAATTGAAAGAGGCACGTGTACCCCAATGTTCATAGCAGCACTGTTTACAATAGCCAGGACGTGGAAGCAACCTAGATGTCCATCCACAGATGAATGGATAAGCAAGCTGTGGTACATATACACGATGGAGTATTACTCAGCCATTAAAAAGAATACATTTGAATCAGTTCTAATGAGGTGGATGGAACTGGAGCCTATTATACAGAGTGAAGTAAGCCAGAAAGAAAAACACAAATACAGTATACTAACACGTATATATGGAATTTAGAAAGATTGTAACAATCACCCCGCTTATGAGACAGCAAAAGAGACACTGATGTATAGAACAGACTTTTGGACTCTGGGACTGGGAGAGGGTGGGACGATTGGGGAGAATAGCACTGAAATATGTATAATATCATATCTGAAACGAGTCAGTCCAGGTACGATGCCCTATAACAGATGCCTGGGACTAGAGCACTGGGATGAACTGGAGGGATGGTGTGGGAAGGGGGGAGGGAGGAGGGTTCAGGATGGGGAACACGTGTATTCTGGTGGTGGATCCATCTCGATGTATAGTAAAAGTAATACAATATTGTAAAGTTAAGAAAAATTAAAAAAAAAATAATAATAAAAAAAATAAATAAAATAACAACAACAAAAAAAGAAATCTCCAGGTCTAAATAGTCTCACTGGCAAATTTTATCAATCATTTAAAGAAGAAATAGCACCAATTTTATATTCTTTCTTCCAAAAAAAAACAACAACAACATAGGAAGGAATATTTCCCATTTATTGTATGATCACTTAATTACTCTGATTTCAAAGCTAGGAAAGAGATTAGAAGAAAACTATAGACCAATATCCCTATGAACATAGGTGCAAAATTTTCCAGTGAGGTATTATAGAATTAAATCCAGCACATTCTATCTATCCACCATCCATCTGGCTCTTTATCTGTCTCATTATGACCAAGTGGATTTTATCCTGGTAATGCAAGAAGACTGATTCAATTTTCAAATAGCAATCAATGCAATCCACCATATTAAAAATATAAAGAAGAAAAACCATATGATCATATAGTCTTTTTTCTTATTGCACTAGCTGAATTTTAGTACCATGTTGACTAGGAATGAGGAGAGTAGATATCCCAGTCTTAGTTCTGATCTTAGAAGGAAAACATTCATTTTTTCACCAGTAAGTATGATGTTAGCAGTACATTTTTTTTTTATAGCTTTTTCTTATCAGGTTGAAAACATTACTCTCTATTTCTAGTTGATCAAGATTTTGTATCATGATTGAATGCTGTATTTTGTTAAAGTTTTTTTCTTCATCAATTGGTATGATTGTGACTCTTTGTGAGTTTATGGACTGTAGCCTGTCAGGGTCCTCTATCCATGGAATTTTCCAGACAAGTATACAGGAGCAGATTGCCATGAGCAGCTTGCCATTTCATACTCCAGGGGATCTTCCTGGCCTGGGGATCATACCACATCTCTTGTGCCTCCTACACTGGTAGGCAGATTCTTTACCACTGTGCCACGACTCCCCGCCAAAAGACAAAGACAGAAAGAAATATTGGTGTACAAATCTAACAAAACATGTAGAGATTTTGTACACTGAAAAACTATAAAACTCATGAAAGAAAAGACCTAAAAAAATGCAGATATAAACCTTATTTGAGTTGGAAATCTCAACATAGTAAAAATGTTAGCTTGCTACAAATTCATGCACAAATATAATTCCAATACAAATTTCATATGAACATTTTGTAGATATGCACAGCTTATTCTAAAACTTATATAGAATGCAAAGAAACTAGTCTAACCAAAACAAAGAAATAGTTCAACCCTAAAGACTTCACACAAAAACTACTAGAACTGATCAATGATTTCAGCAAGGTAGCAGGATACAAGATTTCTATAAATCTGTCACATTTCTTAACACTAACAATGAAATATGAGAAAGGGAAAGTTAAAAAAAAAACTTTTAAAATCACAACCAAAAAATAAAATATTTAGGAATAAGCAAGTGAGAAATAGATTTAAGGGCCTAGATCTGATAGAGTGCCTGATGAACTACGGAATAAGGTTCATGACATTGTACAGGAGACAGGGATCAAGACCATCCCAATGGAAAAGAAATGCAAAAAAGCAAAATGGCTGTCTGGGGAGGCCTTACAAATAGCTGTGAAAAGAAGAGAAGTGAAAAGCAAAGGAGAAAAGGAAAGATATAAGCATCTGAATGCAGAGTTCCAAAGAATAGCAAGAAGAGATAAGAAAGCTTTCTTCAGCGATCAATGCAAAGAAAGAGAGGAAAACAACAGAATGGGAAAGACTAGAGATCTCTTCAAGAAAATTAGAGATACCAAGGGAACATTTCATGCAAAGATGGGCTCAATAAAGGACAGAAATGGGATGGACTTAACAGAAGCAGAAGATATTAAGAAGAGGTGGCAAGAATACACAGAAGAACTGTACAAAAAAAATCTTCATGACCCAGATAATCATGATGGTGTGATCACTGACCCAGAGCCAGACATTCTGGAATGTGAAGTCAAGTGGACCTTAGAAAGCATCACTACGAACAAAGCTAGTGGAGGTGATGGAATTCCAGTTGAGCTATTTTGAATGCTGAAAGATGATGCTGTGAAAGTGATGCACTCAATATGCCAGCAAATTTGGAAAACTCAGCAGTGGCCACAGGACTGGAAAAGGTCAGTTTTCATTCCAATCCCAAAGAAAGGCAATGCCAAAGAATGCTCAACTACTGCACAATTGTACTCATCTCACACGCTAGTAAAGTAATGCTCAAGATTCTCCAAGCCAGGCTTCAGCAATATGTGAACTGTGAACTTCCTGATGTTCAAGCTGGATTTAGAAAAGGCAGAGGAACCAGAGATGAAATTGCCAACATCCGCTGGATCATCAAAAAAGCAAGAGAGTTCCAGAACATCTATTTCTGCTTTATTGACTATGCCAGGGCCTTTGACTATGTGGATCACAATAAACTGTGGAAAATTCTGAAACAGATGGGAATACCAGACCACCCAACCTGCCTCTTGAGAAACCTATATTCAGGTCAGGAAGCAACAGTTAGAACTGAACATGGAACAACAGACTGGTTCCAAACAGGAAAAGGAGTACGCCAAGGCTGTATATTTTCACCCTGCCTATTTAACTTCCATGCAGAATACATCATGAGAAACGCTGGACTGGAAGAAGCACAAGCTGGAATCAAGATTGCTGGGAGAAATATCAATAACCTCAGATATGCCAGTGACACCACCCTTATGGCAGAAAGTGAAGAGGAACTAAAGAGCCTCTTGATGAAAGTGAAAGAGGAGAGTGAAAAAGTTGGCTTAAAGCTCAACATTCAGAAAATGAAGATCATGGCATCTGGTCCCATCACTTCATGGGAAATAGATGGGTAAATAGTGGAAACAGGGGCTGACTTTATTTTTCTGGCCTCCCAAATCACTGCAGATGGTGACTGCAGCCATGAAATTAAAAGACACTTACTCCTTGGAAGGAAAGTTATGACCAACCTAGATCACATATTCAAAAGCAGAGACATCACTTTGCCAACAAAGGTTCGCCTAGTCAAGGCTATGGTCTTTCCTGTGGTCATGTATGGATGTGAGAGCTGGACTGTGAAGAAGGCTGAGCGCCGAAGAATTGATGCTTTTGAAGTGTGGTGTTGGAGAAGACTCTTGAGAGTCCCTTGGACTGCAAGGAGATCCAACCAGTCCATTCTGAAAGATCAGCCCTGGGATTTCTTTGGAAGGAATGATGCTAAAGCTGAAACTCCAGTACTTTGGCCACCTCATGGGAAGAGTTGACTCATTGGAAAAGACTCTGATGCTGGGAGGGATTGAGGGCAGGAGGAGAAGGGGACGACAGAGGATGAGATGGCTGGATGGCATCACTGACTCGATGGATGTGAGTCTGAGTGACCTCTGGGAGTTGGTGATGGACAGGGAGGCCTGGCATGCTGCGATTCATGGGGTCGCAGAGAGTCGGACATGACTGAGTGACTGATCTGATAGAAATCAAGATAGTGTAGTACTGGTGGAGAGGCGCACAACAGAGTAGTGAGACAGCATAGAGAGACCAGAAATAGATTTACGCAAATGTGATCAATTAATGTTTGAAGAGGTTCAAAGGCAATACTAAGGAGAAAACATCTTTTCAGCAAATAGTGTTGGAACAACTGGATGTCTATGTGTAAAAAAAAAAAAAAAAAAAAATTCAACCTAACCTTCACACTTGTATGTGTGTGCTCAGTCATTCAGTTGTATCTGTCACTTTGTGACCCCATGGATTGTAGCCCACCAAACTCCTCTCTCCGTGGGATTTTTCCAGGCAAGAATACTGGAGTGGGTTGCCATTTCCTACTCCAGGGGATCTTCCTGACCCTGGGATTGAACCCGACTCTCTTACATCTCCTGCACCGGCAGACAGATTCTTTACCACTACACCACATGTGAAGCTCCATAACCTTTGCATCTACACAACAATTAAGTCAAATTGATCACAGATCTAAGTGTGAAAAATAAAACTATAGAACTTTTATAGGAAAACATTGGAGAAAGTCTTCATGACCTGGGATAGGCAAAGAATCCTGGATATAACACCCAATGCATGATACACAATAGAAAATAATGATAAATTAGACTTCAACCAAAATTTAAAATTTTGCTCTAATGTTAACAGAATGAAAATACATACCACATACTAGGGTAAAATATTTGTAAATCACATATAAAGGTCTTGTATGCACTGTGTATAAAAACAGTCACCCTCCTAGGTATTTTCCCTAGAGAAAGAAAAACTTTTGTTCATGCAGCTGTATTGAAAGTTGACCAAAGCTGGAAATAACCCATTAAAAGATGAATCACTAACAAACTATGGTATGTCCACTCAATTGAATTTTACTCAGCAACAAAAAAGAACTGATACATGTAACAACGTGCATATTCTTCAAGACATCATGTTAAATCAAAAAAGCTACTATGAAAAGATTATCCATTGTATTATTCCATTATATGATATTCTTGAAAGGACTAAAGCATAGTGACAGAACAGATTATAGGTGGTGTGAAGGTGTGATTACAAAGATAACAGAAGCCACTGTTTGGAGGGTGACAGAACTATTCTGTATCTAGACTATGGTAGCAGCTACTGAAATCAATATATGTTAAAATCCATAGAACTGTACATACATGTTAATTAAAAAAATAAACATAATAGACATTATTTAATTGCTTCCAATATATAAATTTGGATAAAACTTAATCTCAAATGCTGAAAACATTATAGGATTTTTAGAGAGGATCATGGCATCCAGTCCCATCACTTCATGGTAAATAGATGGGGAAACAATGGAAACAGTGACAGACTTTATTTTTGGGCTCCAAAATCACTGCAGATGGTGACTATAGTCATGAAATTAAAAGACCCTTGCTCCTTGGAAGAAAAGCTACAATCAACCTAGACAGCATATTAAAAAGCAGAGACATTACTTTGCCAACAAAGGTCCATCTAGTCAAGACTATGGTTTTTCCAGTGGTCATGTATGAATGTGAGAGTTGGACTATAAAGAAAGCTGAGCACCGAAGAATTGATGCTTTTGAACTGTGGTGTTGGAGGAGACTCTTGAGAGTCCCTTGGACTGCAAGCAGATCTAGCCAGTCCATTTTAAAGGAAATCAGTCCTGAATATTCATTGGAAGGACTGATGTTGAAGCTGAAACTCCAATACTTTGGTTACCTGATGTGAAGAAGTGACTCATTGGAAAAGACTCTGATGCTGGGAAAGATTCAAGGCGGGAGGAGAAGGGGATGACAGGAGGAGATGGTTAAATGGCATCACCAACTCGATAGATATGAGTTTGAGCAAGCTCTGGGAGTTGATGATGGACAGAGAAACCTGGTGTGCTGCAGTCCATGGGGTCGCAGAGAGTCGGACATGACTGAGAGATCAAACTGAACTGAGAGAAGAAAGTAGGTGTTAATCACTGTTAACACCTGTTAAAACAGCCATTTTCTTTAACACATGACACAAGAAAAAGATGGAAAAGAGTAAAGCGTCATTCTAAACTTATTAGAACTCGTTGGCATTTCAGTCAGGAGCTGTTTTGACCACCATCATTTAAACACAATAGGGATCTCAACCTTCTATTTTTCTACTTCTTCATCCTTAGCATACAGTATACATCCTTGGGTCACCTCCCAGGTCTTAGCTGATGGACTTCCAACCAGTTTGTTTACCTTCCAATGAAACAAGAACGATGAAGGGGAGGATTTGCAAAAAACTTTCAACTGAGTCAAGTCCTTTTAATGAGTTCTTTGGGGGTGCATATATGCTTCCTCTCATTGGCCAGATCTTAGTCACATGGGTAGCCCAATCTGCAAGGAAAGTTGGGAAATGTAGTCTTTTAGCTGAGCCCAATGCAGCCCAAGATAAGATCAGAGTTGTCAGTAGTGAAGGAGGGGAATGGATGTTGGGTAGTCAGCTAGTAGTCTCTGCCCTGGTGTAGCAGTAGGTTCTCCCCATGGGAGTGAGGGTTAATTTGATCATGAGGAAGGGTGGGCAGAAAGGCAGTTTGCAATAACCCAGAGAAGAAATTGTCTTTCAGGGGGATTATCTGTTTGAACATGCGGCAGAGAACAATGGTGCTTCAGTAAAAATCCCTTTACTGGGAGGACTGTCAATATGACCAAGAGAAGATCCTCTTCAATCTGTCAGGATTTTAGAATAAGAACAGTCTTCTGTTTCTGGAAGCTTCCAGGAAGAATTACAAGTTGTAGCCCCATGTGACTAGGTCTTGCTTGAGTCGAGGACACAGGAGGTCACCTCCTGCCTCGCAGATGAGGTAGGACAACCTAGCAGTCAGGACTAAAGTCTGGGTGGTCACTCAGGATTTACACACACCAGGGCGGGCATGGGCTTCCAGGAGCTCTTCACTGACCCACTTCTGGGGAATTTGGAACTTCTCTATCATTTCGTCTCCTCTGTGGTGACGCAGCTGGCCGTAGGGAGGGACACAGGCATTTAGAGTACTGAACTTTGTTGCTACCTTCCAGGACTCCATTCTTGGGATTCTGTTAATGCTGTTTCCTGGAAAAGCTGTGTCTTCTGTTTCTCTTCTCTTCCCCAACTCAGCCTCTCCTTTCCAGTTGTGTCTTTACTTCTAATCTTTTCCCTCCCACTATGCTGTTGTGATGGCAAGTAAAATATGGAAAAATACATGTGTATGAGGCAGGGTTCTCCAGAGAAACAGAACCGATATTTATGAATAAATACATATAAATAAATATATTTTAATGTATATAAAATTAGACCTTCCTGGTTGTCATTGGTTAGGAATCCACCTACCAAGGCGGGTGACATGGGTTCAAGCCCCGGTCTGGAAGATTCCACATACTTTGGGGCACTAAGCCATGTGCCATAGGTACTGAACTTGAGCTCTAGAGCCTGTACGCCACAGGAGAAGCCACCACGATGAGAAGCCCGCACGCCGCAACTAGACAGTAGCCTCTGCTTGACACAACCAGAGAAAGGCTGTGCACAGCAACAGAGACCCAGTGCGGCCAGAATAAATAAATATTTTAAAAACATATATATATTAGAAATTGACTCACGTGATTATGGAGGCAAGGAGTCCCATAGCTTGCCATCTGGAAGCTGGGAGACAAGGGAAGCCAGTGGTGGAGATCAATACAAGTCTGAAGGCCTGAGAACCAGGAGCACTGACCTCCAAAAGTGGGAAGAGAGAAATATCTGGGCTCAGGAAGAGAGCGAACTCACCCCTCCTCCACCTTTTGGTCTTTTTCAGGTCCTTAAGAGAATTGATGATGCCCAGCTGCACTGATGAGGCTACGGTCTGCCAATTCAGATGCTAATCTCTTTCAGAAACACCCTCAAGGATGCACCTAGAAATAGTTTTCCCAGCACACATGGTTATTGCTACCCAAGAAGATGGGGGCCATTAGTTTAGGACAAACAGCACTGCACACGTCAGGTGGCCCACGTGCACCAGTGCTTATAAAATTGTAGACGAACTGTTCTAACTTCGAGATCTTTCTCCTTCATCTGATCTGCTAATCCACTGCCCACTACTGTTGCCCAGGTGTAAACCCTTCTTACTTCTTGCTGGGATCAGCAGTAACCATTTATCAGGCCTCTTTAGCATCAGGTTTACCACTCTTTAATTCGTCCCCACTGCTATTGCCAGCGGAGAAGGCAATGGCACCCCACTCCAGTGCTCTCGCCTGGAAAATCCCATGGATGGAGGAGCCTGGTAGGCTGCAGTCCTCGGGGTCGCTAAGAGTCGGACACGACCGAGTGACTTCACTTTCACTTTTCACTTTCATGCATTGGAGAAGGAAACGGCAACCCACTCCAGTGTTCTTGCCTGGAGAATCCCAAGGACAGGGGAGCCTGGTGGGCTGCCGTCTATGGGGTCGCACAGAGTTGGACACGACTGAAGCGACTTAGCAGCAGCAGCAGCTATTGCCAGAGAGACTATTTTAACATGCGACCAAATTATGTTTAAAATCGTTCAGTAGCAGTATTTCCCAACCAAGGAATGTTGCAAATGTCCTAGGGGGTTATGCCCTTAAAGAATTTTTATTCCCTGTTTCAGATTCTGTTTTTCTGAACTTGAAATATGAATGTTAGAATTACTTAATTATCCCCACCTGTGAAAGTAGAAGTATCTGCTCCCCTCTGAGAGGGTGTGCACTGTGGTTAATAAGATGGGAAGAAGGAAAACTCTCTTGAAGCAAGTATTCTCTGGGATATCAGGGGACCACTGATAGCCACAATGGGGGTTTTAGCTTGTACACTATTTTAAGTTGTTTGTATTTTTGGTTATATATTTTAAAATTTATACCCATAATGGATTAATGGCTAAAGATGGGAAAAATTTAGGTTCTCATGTCAAAATGCAACAAACAAATTAAAAAAAAAAAAACCATAAAAAGAGCATTCTCTAAATCTCAAGATGATTTCATCAGATCTAGAAGTTTCAGTAATATAACAACACTTATTATATAACATATCAAAGGATTTCTGATACTTGTGACTGTTACATGTAATCTCGTGTCTAGTTTACTTGATATAAAGATCATTAATACCTACAAAGTGTTCTTGGTTAGAAGACCTGGGAAAGGGCAGCCTGAAGCCCTTTCCTAATTTTACCATTTAGAAACAAACATGAATGTTTCAAAAATAAACCAGTTGATATTTTTTTTTCATAGCAAAGGCAAGCATTCCAACATTAGGTCATGAAAGCAGTTTTAATCTATTTTTGCTACTGTATAATGTAGTCAAAATCGTTCTATATTAGGTGTGCTCAATCTCAAAATACACCCACAGTACAAGATGTTAATGGTAAATGTACAGGTCAAGAAATTGTACTTTTCTTACATAATTAAAAGGTAAATTAAGAAGCACGTGTTGCCTATTAGTGGAACAAAGAAGAAACTTGTCTTCTTAAATATTATTAGACAGTTATTAAAAGTGACTCTTGTAATATAGTCTGTAATCTACTGCCCTAAAACTATTTTTTAACTCAAAAATATTTCTTTATCTTATGCCATGTGTAAATGACATTAGATTTTTTAAATCCTCCAAGAGAATTACAAGCTTATCTATTTTATCTCTTTGAGAGGCATTCAAGGGTTATAACTAGACCTTTTAGTATGACACACTAGCCTTCTGAGACTTGGTTGATAACATTCCTGCCACTCACCAATGTATACTACCTCTTGGCTATCTCAAACCATTGGAAGTTCCCCCAAACATGTCCTCAAATTCTGGGTTTTTGCATGTGCTTCTTTCTGCCTGAAATGTTCTTCCATCATTGTTGAACCATTTTTGAACCAAAAGAAGCATTTCTTACTTAATCCGTGAGATCAATTTATCTCTAAACATTTCCCTTTCTGAAAGTCAGGAAGAGTTAGATGTCACTTTCTGTGTTTCCAAACCATCCTTTTCATAATCCATTTAATTATCAGGAAGTTGTGTAAGTAGTTGAGTAATTCTCTGTCTCTCCCACTAGACTATGAGTTCTTGGTGGTGGGGTTTTTGTCTTATTCATGTTTACATCCCCTGGGCACAAAAATTTGACTCTCAATAAGTGTTTAAAATGATGTTTCATAAGGTGACCCCCATCAAAAAAAGGCTTAACTATATTTTTAAAATGCTGTTTAGAAAACTGGAAAGTATAAACTGTATTTTGGAAAAAAAAGTCTCAAATGACTGAAACAGAAACAAAAATGTTGATATTTACAAAGGTGCCCTCTCAAGTCTTCAGGGCACTGAGCTTTTTGCAGAACTCTGTCCCCAAGGGATCCTGGGTACACAGGCTGTGCTTAGAACCACCCCCTTTTTTTCCCACATGAGCTCAGCTGTGTCAATCTGATAGATGTGTCCCGGGTTGGTCCTTTTATCCCTCACACTGGCTTTTACTTTCTTTTGGAGTGGGCCCTATTTCTGGGGTGAATGAGGTAAAGGACAAAGGAGCGGGCTGTTATTGTCATAAGATGTTATTTTAGTGTCTCACAAGCAAAGAGGCCCTCAGAGGAGTGAATCCATGTATGTAAGCATGAGAGATAACATTTAATTTCATTTCAGAGAAATCCTGAGAAAAACTATAGGAACGCAGTGGTGTATTCTCTCTTCCTAGCCCAGGAATCAAGAGGATGCACGGGAAAGCCTCCTCACTTCTCATAAATCAGGGCCAGGTGAATCTGCTGGGCGTCCTCTCTTTATACCTGAAGACTGTCAGGATATCTCTAATTAATATTCTGAAGGTGCTCTAATTCTTTTTTGGAATCTTGTTGGAGCAAAACCCAAAGGATGAGGAAACAGAAAAGTCTTCCAAGTGTACCTTCTCTGTTTGAAAGGGCACCAGTACATTCTACCAGCTTCACTCTAACACTTCCTGAAGGGGAGCAGGTTAAGTGGGGTGCCCTTGTACCTTCCAAGACAGTTCAATTATTTAACCCAGGTGCAGGTGATTTGGCTTTAGGCAGTTGGAACAAAAGCAATCTGATCGGAGGTAATTTGGCCAGTAAGATAACTTTGGTAAAAAATGAATGCTTCTTGACCATTGGTTTTTCATGTATTAATCATTCTGGCAGACTAGGAGGGTTCTTAATGTATTGTTGGCCCAGTTTTTTGGTCTCCTCTCCCTTAATAGTTTTTTTTTTTTTTTTCCTTATTCTTTGGATATTTTGTTTCGGAATTAATTTTCAAAAATTTATTCCAGCTTTGCACTGTATATGATAATGAAAAATTAGAAACATTTTAAATGTCTAGTGAAAGAAATGGAGAAGGCAATGGCACCCCACTCCAGTACACTTGCCTGGAAAATCCCATGGATGGAGGAGCCTGGTAGGCTGCAGTCCATGGGGTCGCTAAGAGTTGGGCACGACAGAGCAACTTCACTTTCGCTTTTCACTTTCATGCATTGGAGAAGGAAATGGCAACCCACTCCAGTGTTCTTGCCTGGAGAATCCCAGGGACAGGGGAGCCTGGGGGGCTGGCGTCTATGGGGTCGCACAGAGTCAGACATAACTGAAGTGACTTAGCAGCAGTGAAAGAAAATTAGTTGAAATAAACTCCATGTCCAACAATAGGTGGATTGCTTAAACATGTTACAGTATATTTCAAAGAAGTATGAAAATCCCCCATGATCCCCCAAATTAGCTATTTTTCAGGACTCAAACCTAAGGGATGTAGATATTTAACCCATTCTTATAAAAAAGACATATGGACACACACAGGAAAAAATCTGGAAGTTGTATGCTTTGGTGATTGCTTCTAATAGGTAGATTTATATGGGAATGGAGAAGGCAATGGCAACCCACTCCAGTGTTCTTGCCTGGAGAATCCCAGGGACGGGGGAGCCTGGTGGGCTGCCGTCTATGGGGTCGCACAGAGTCGGACACGATTGAAGCGACTTAGCAGCAGCAGCAGCAGCATATGGGAATACTTTACAGTTGTCTTTCTATTTTTTTATTTTTAATGAATAGCTATTGCCTTTTGAGATACTTTCTTAATAAAATAAACTATAAGGATGACCTGGAATTTTTGTGCTTTGGGGGTGTGATGGAGACTTGCAGCTGGCTACATCGTCATCAGGTTATTTGAGGCAGCAGTGCGCTCAGCCAGCAGGCTGCCTCTCCCAGCCTCCCCTGTAGCTGCACGGGCCTTGGGACTGGGTTTTGACCTCAGCAGAGGGCCTACATGATCTTTCCAGAACATCTCCTTAAAAGGGGTGGAGCGGGCCCTTGGCCTTCTCATCTTCTGTCCTCTGCCTGAACTTGAATATGATGGTTGACACTCCAAGAGCTAAGGCTAGGGATAACAGACTGAAAATGAACTAAACAATTAAGGAAAAAACAGCAAACTTCCCTCACCAAAACATGAAAATATTTAGAAAAGCAGAAATTCATAGAGGCTGCAAAATCACACCCCCCCCCGAAAGCACTAGAATTGTTAATATTTTTTTAAAAGTTAGCAACTGGAGATATTTATGTAACAGGATGAAGATAGGTGCCAAGTGGGAGTGTTTTCTCATATTAGTTGGAACTGATAACTAACTTTACTGCTGAAAACAAAACCTCAAGTTTCCCCACAATGTAAGAGCAGAGACTGGCCAGCCATTGGGGATGGCAGCTTTGCAGAATGACTGGCTAAGAGGCAATACTTTCAGCAAGTCCCATACCACCACCAACTCCAACCTCCCAGCATCCCTCTGACCCCATCCCAGACGCCCACACCATCTCCTAGTATAGGACTTTGAGGGAAGGAGAAGGTGTTTTAAATAGGAAAATATTATGAAGAATAGAGATGTCTCATTTTTCCTTATGCCCCTTGTGGGGACTAGGAGTAAGCTCCAAGACAAGTGGAAGGGGCAGGAACTAAAGAGATTCATTTGTACAACTTGGGAGCGTCTTCAAGAAAGGCAGACTGACATCTCTTCTGATTAGGAAGAAAGAGCCCTGGGAGAGATGATGAGAAGAGATGACTGGACCAAGTGGGAACAAGGGCCATCGCTTTAAATGTCCCACTCCTAGAAGTATAGAAAATAGATTCTATTTGTGTCGGCAGATTCAAGGGTTATGAGCCTCCTTGAAACAATGAGGTGGGGATAGGGCTCACTGGGGAACATCAGAGCAAATAGCAAAAGCCTAGGCCTCACATGAGTATAGTTTAGGTTGCCCATGGGGGTCATCCTGAGGATGGAGTCACTCCTCTTTAGGGATCCTAGACACCCTGACAAACTGTCGCACATTAATAAAGCCTGTTGAGATGGTCACCCAATCACACATCCATACCCAGACTGTAGAAAACTCCTTACAACAAACCATGGCAGATGCATACGTCCACTAGGCCTTTCTGGAAATAGTGTCACTTTCCTGTTCTCTCCTCCCACCCCAGTACTGGAGGGAAAAAAGGAGTGGGTGTGTCAGGGAGAAGTGACCATACCCCCATTACATTTCAACTAGCCTGGGCTTGGTGGGGGATGGGGAGGATGGGGAGCTTTGGATTCAGTGTGAAATGGAATCACTAAGTTGTGTCCAAATCTTCTGTGACCCCATGACTTGTAGTCCGCCAGGCTCCTCTGTCCATGAGACTTCAGGCAGGAATACTGGAGTGGGTTGCCATTTCCTTCTCCAGGGCATCTTCCCAACCCAGGGAAGGAACCAGCATTTCCTGCATTGCAGGCGGATCCTTTACTGCTGAGCCACCAGGGCCCATGAAATGGAAAATTTCAAATAAACAAGACTGAACTTCAAGAATTAAAAGAAGATGACTTTGAGAATTGAAAGTAATTGAATAGCTAGAAGCTTTAAAGGAAATGTCAGTAAGGAAGTTCACTCCTCCAGTGGGAAGGGGTGTTCCATAGAGCCCAGTAGAGAGCAGGCATTGAAAAGCAGGCCTATTTCTTGTTTCCACTCCAGTGTGGGATTTCCCCTCATTAAACCAATTATACTCCTTTTTTTAAAAAAAAGTCCAATTGACTATATTGTTTCATGCCATCCCAATTGACTATATTGTTTCATGCCATCCCGAAGGCTAGACAGGATATTGTAATTAGGTCACACAGCATAGGTATGGAAGAAAGTTCTGGAAAGCCACCATGTGGTATGATGTGCTAGACACACTTTTGAACCATTTTGGATCCTCTTGATCTCACCTGCCCCAGGGACCCTTGACCACTTGACTGTTCCAGGAACCATTTTCTCAGGGCCTCGGTCACCTTCTGGAGTGCCCAAGCCCATAACCTTGTGGCCTTTTGATCTTCTAGACTCTTAACTCCTGCCGTGGGGCATCCCTGCTGGTGGGGAGCCCCAACTCTGCCCTGAGGTTTGCTGGCGTGCCAAGGAATGACCCACAGGTGGTCACCTAACAGGAGATGGACACATTCTCCTTTCCTCCAGGGACAGGCTACCTCGAGCTACAGTTTACAGTACCCCTTGCAGGGGGAACCTTTGTGATTAAGCACTCATATCTGACACCAGCACCCCCCACCTTCCATGCCTCACCCCTTTTCTCCCCACTCCCACTTCCTGGGGATCATATTCTTTAATAAGGAGCAATATATGAGTCTTTGCCTCAGGCCCTGCTTCTGGGGAACTCAGACAGGGATAGGTGTGCAAACCTGCCTGGATTTTCAAAGTATTACCCCTCTGGCTCCTGTGCCACATTTGCCTTGAGAATTAGCTTGAACATTGTGTTAGCGCCAAAGATGCTGCCAGCTAGAGGCAGGTGATAGACCAAGTGCCCACTGTCTGCCAGGAGAAAGTGGAATCAGACATGCTCTCAGACACCAACTACAGTATGCTGACCACGACTGGACTGCGGTTCCAGGGGAACCTTCCCAAACGGAGGAAAAAAGCATCCTTCACTTTGCAAATGGAGTGAGATGAAGATGACCGCCATGGGGGAAACAAACGTGCCCTGTAGACATTGTAGCTGCAGAGACTAAAACTAAGCCTGACAGGCTTTCCCAACAATGGAAAATGACTTATCTTTCAGTATGCTAAAAGCAAAAGTGTCCACTTTGAAAGCGAGAACAGTGTTCTAGCTACAGAATGCCTCCTAAGGAAATGAGGCAAATCTTTGGCTAAAACTCCCCAAACCACTGGGTCGCCTATCAAAACTTGACCCAGTGTGGTTTACCAAAAGGAGCTGCTAAACTCCAGGCCAGGGTCTTTGGAGAATCACCCAGTCAGTTGGTTGTGCAAGCATACCATGACCACTCCTGGGTAACGAGAGGCAAAACCATCTCTACAGATTTTTAGTTTTTTTTTTTCCCCTCATTCAACTATTTGCCCCTTTGCAAACCAAACTAAAGAAAGCTGGGTAAGAGTCAGGATAACAATGACATGAAAATAGAGTGGAGAGTCCTCAGTGTTAGTAAGGGGCTAGTTAACATCCACCCTAGGAGATGGCCGAGACTGTTGGGGAGCAGGGACAGGGGGTGATGCTTGCTGATGACCCTTGAGCACTATCAGGGTAACCAAAGAAGTAGTTTAGGGGGTTGATGCTAGACATCTGGGGAGTCTCAGAATTCACCCAGAGTGGAGGGCTTCATGCCTTCCACACTGAGTGAGGCGTCAGATATCTCTGTGTATGATTCTGGCTTGCTGCTCAGAAAGGACCCCAAGGCTGCCGAGAGTCCCCAGAAAAATTCCAGGACAGGGGCCTTGGCTGCTGTCACTGCCCAGTTCCTGGGGTCCCCTGGCACAGAACATCTGGAGGGGCCACTTGCAGGCAGCAATGCCACCCAGCGGCCCAGGGGAGTGGCAGCCAGGGTCCTGCCCCCTTCAGTATGTTCCTAGGACCCCAGGACTGTCCCTGCAGATTGCCCGGCTAAGGGCTGCACTAAGGAAGTGAGCTCCATTTAGTGGCCTCAGGCCTCCCACCTGGGTTACTGTGTAAGGTGGATGTAGTTTGATGCTTGTACCTCTGTGAGGTGGTACAGGTTGTTTACAAGTCCTCCTGGGAAGAGGGACAATGCAGTAGTGAGGCAGGAACATGGGAGAAGTCATCAGCCCGCCAGTTCTGCTAGCTTTCCCATCCCCCAGGGTGCCTGCTGACCTCTGGATGGGAAAAGAACAGTGGAGAGGAAGCTATTTCTGCTGAGACCCGGCTCCTGAGCAACATGCTTCCTCCGGGCTGAGGAGCTGGTTGTGAGTGAGTCTGGGGGTAACCTGAATGGTTGAACCAGACAACATGCTCTCAAAACAATGATGGGGAAAGGGAATGGAGGGAAAATCCCAAACCAGACCATTTCCCCCAGAATCTTCCACTCCTACAAAAGGAGGCCAACCCAAGCTATGGGAGTGGCTGGTAGAAGCCAGGATGCCTGCCAAAGACTCCATATTCCTTGTCTAGTTAGTCCTGATGACTTCTGTCTTCTTCCCTCCTGTCTGCACTCAGTGCCCACCCTTCTTCACACCACATGCTGTGTATACCCAAGGTTTACTCCTAGCTCTTGGCCCTGATGTTTTTCTCTTTGAGAGTAATTCTCAAGAAGCTTACTCCTCCAACATCACCTCTGTGGACTCCTCTAAACCATCTCTAACTCCTGACCACCTGGGACCATTCCCCCTTGGATGCTCCTGAGACCCAAGTGTCACCAATAAACTCAGAACCTGGATGTGCTGTGCCCTGAACACCATCTGCTCCACCCACCACGTTCGGCTGGCCATCAAGGTCAGGTGACTTCCTTCTTCCCCTTCCTCTTTGCTCTTCCTACATCTATTGCCCTGACCCAGGTCTCCATCGTCTCACACTTGAGTTACTGTCAGGGGACTTAGCCCGTAGCATTCTTTCCTCTCCAGCTCATTTCTCAGCTCGCCGTTGGATGAATCTTCTGGAGCATCTTTTCCCCTGTGCTCTCAGCCACTTATCCAAACGTCCAACCACCACCATTTCCCCGTGCAGCAGATCTGAGTCTGACCTGTTGGGAGCAGAGGGGTTGGGCAGATGAGCGGGGAGGTGAGGGAGCAGAAAGGCAAGCATTCCTCCTCGACAAGCTTTCCCCGGAGCTGCCCGGTGGGCAGCTGCCCAGCAGGTCTCTGGCTCCGGTTTCAGCTGAGGTTTATTCGGTTCTAATTACAAGCGAACACAATACCACCCCCATTCCTTAGCCGCTAACTCCTGTACTCTCGTTCAGAGGAGCTGAAAAATGAGCAGTTTGCCACACTCCCGCCCACAGGATCGGATAAAAGAAGAATCGATTCGGTGACTCAGGGCTTCCTTCTCCCACTGACAGTCCCACCCTCTTGCCCGTGGTGCGCACAGTTTCCCGGAATTAGGTTTCCGTGGCTGGATTCTCTCTTTGATCAGGAGGGAGCACGAATGATCCCCTTTCTGTCCTGCGCTATGAAATGCCTACTTTTCTCCTCCTGGATTCTAATCTGGTTTAAGGGGTGCTCCCGTTAAGGGGTGCCCCGCGACGGGCTGTCACAGACCCGGAAGTCTAATCATTTCTTTTGTGTTAAAGTCCCAGGGGTTTCTTGGTTTTAAACGGAGTTTTTAATCTCATGCTGTAAGTGGGTAGAACCTAGCAAAACTGAAGAGAAAGTATGTGTAAATGTAGATAATATATTGCAAAACCTAACAGAAATGAGGTTTTCTTTTCTTTTTTTTTTTCCTAATTCAGCAGTTTGTTTTATCCTGACCATAGCTCCCTTCCTTGAGGGATGCTGATTCAGAATTCTGTTTATTAGAGTCCTACCAAAACTTTGCTTCTGTCTGGGTTTGTACCATTTAATCAGACATTTTGGGAACAGCTGTTCATTTTTCTGGATGTCCTCCACTTCACAGGTTATTCTCTTTTCTGCCCTCCAAAGATGCCTTGTCTGGGTTCTTAATTCTTCAGTGAGCCCGGAGGCTTAAGAAAAGGGAGAAAAAACCCACTGAGAGCAGGGCTTCAAAGCTGTCGGAGCTCACAGGGCAAAAATTCACCGTGGATTTATGGCACAATGCTACTTTCATTCCCCCCTTTTGAAAGCACAAAATGAAAGAGCTCGGAGATGTAGCAGGTAATTCTAAAAATTACTTTATTATTCACAAGTGAAAGACTTGTGGGGAAAGAAGAGGCAGTAGAGAGGAGTGGTTATGAGCATAGCCTTTGAATGGAGACAGAACTGGCTCTGCTGTATTACTTAAGGAAACTGACTTAACCTCTCTGAATCACCATAGCTCATCCATAAAATAAGCAGATAACCCCCCACAGTGCTGTGAAGATTAAATGAGTTGCTTAGTACAGTGCCTGGTACATAGTAGCAGACAAAAATCACAAACCCCAAAACTAAAGGTGAGTCCAATAATTAAACAGCACTTTTCCCCCTTTCTTTTCTTCTTTCCTTCCTTTTTTATTATGGTAAAATAATACATACCATAAAATTGCCCATTCAGCCATTTTCAAATGTACCATTCAGTGGCTTTAAGTACATTCACATTATTTTCAACTGTCACCACTATCTGTCTTCAGAACTTTTCATCATCTTATACAAACTCTGTACCCATTATATTAACTCCCCACTCTTTTCTCCCCCTAGCCTCTGGTAACCACTATTTCACTTTCTGTCTCTATGAATTTGATTATTTTAAGTACCTTATATAAGTGGGATCAGACAGTGTTTGTCCTTTTGTGTCTGGCTGATTTCAATTAACATGTTGTCCTCAAGTTTCATCATGTTGTAACATGCATCAAAATTTCATTCCTTTTCATGGCTGAGTGATATTCCATTGTGTGGATATACCACATTTGTTTATTCATTCATCTGTCAGTGAACATTTAGGTCTACCTTTTGACTATTATGAGTAAAGCTGCTGTGAATATCAGTATACAAATATCTGAGTCCTTGTTTTCTGGACAGCACTTTTAAAAGGTGTGGTTTGTTATTAAAAATTATTCCAAACTTGGAAACAGGCAAAAGGGACTACTGCCTTTCCGTGCAGTGCTGTGTGCTGTTTAATAGTCTAACCTCTGTGGGGATAATCTGATTTTCTAGGGATGTTTAACTTTGTTTGATTTCCTATTAATGATTGCTTCAGTTATTTTACAGCTCTGTAAGAGTAGAGGTTAGTATGTTGAAAATCAGCAGAATTCCAACTTTTTTAAAAATTCAATTGCAATGCAAACAATTTCTGCCCAGGAAGAAAGAAAGTGAACTCTAGGGTTACAGGTAAATATTCCTTGTGGAATATTTTAGCAGGTTTGCTAAATCACTTCAGTCGTGTCCGACTCTGTGCAACCCCATAGACACCAGCCCCCAGGCTCCCCCGTCCCTGGGATTCTCCAGGCAAGAACACTGGAGTGGGTTGCCATTTCCTTCTCCAATGCAGGAAAGTGAAAAGTGAAAGTGAAGTTGCTCAGTTGTGTCTGACTCTTCGAAACCCCATGGACTGAAGCCTTCCAGCTCCTCCATCCCTGGGATTTTCCAGGCAACAGTACTGGTGTGCAGTGCCATTGCCTTCTCCTTTAGCAGGTTTAACAAGTAGTAAAAGAAATAGAAAATCTGTACAATTGTAATAAGGATGGTTTTGGCTTCTTGGTCTGTCTTGCTCAACTTCCCAAAGTCTCCAACAGTATTTGTCTTCTAGACTCGTTCAGTGTATCATCTGCCTCCTGAGAAGGGTATTTGGAGGTTAGGACTTTTTTCCAGCCTCTGACTACTTTTTTGGTCAAGAACTCTTATCCTTGATTGGAGCCTTAATTTCTTATGGAGAATCCTGCTTTCTCTTTGAACAGTAGAGATGTATTTCCCCATTCTAGTTCATTCTATGACTTGTGCTTGTTTCTTCCTTTAGTTTGGCAACAGGCAGGGTTGTGGGTCAAAATGACAGGCTGGGTATTTGTAACCAGCACTTTTTCTTGCTTTGGGGAAGTGTCTCTCTCTCTCTTCTAAGCCAAGACACACTTTATTCTTCTCAACCAGAGAATGAGGTCTCTATTTTTTTTTAATTTTAATTTTTCTTTCAGTTTTATTGAGGTATAATTGACATATACCTCTCTCTCTAACACTGAATAGTTTAAGGTGTAGAGCATAATGATTAGACTTCACATACATCATGAATTACTATCACAGTGAGTTTAGTAAACGTCCAGAACTGTACAGTTAAATATGGTTACAATGTATGTTTTATATTTTGTGACTTTTCAGTTCAGTTCAGTTCAGTCACTCATCGTGTTTGAAACTTTGCGACCCCAGAGACTGCAGGACCCCAGGCTTACCTGTCCATCACCAACTCCTGGAGCTTACTCAAACTCATGTCCATCACGTCGGTGATGCCATCCAATAATCTCATCCTCTGTTGTCCCCTTCTCTTCCTGCCTTCAATCTTTCCCAGCATCAGGGTCTTTTCCAATGAGTCAGTTCTTTGCATCAGGTGGCCAAAGTATTGGAGTATGTGAATTTTACCACAATAAAAAATTTTTAAATAATTTTTCAGTTGCAAAATAGAGTCACTGGTATGACATGTACAGTGTGAGGAATGCAGTCAATAACTATGTAATGCCTTTATAGTGACGTATTATAACTAGATTTATCCTGGTGGTCATTTTGAAATGTATGTATGCTAAGTCACTTCAGTCTTGTCTGACTCTTTGCGACCCAATGGACTGCAGCCCACCAGGCTCCTCTGTCCGTGGGATTCTCCAGGCAAGAATACTGGAGTGGGCTGCCATGCCCTCCTCCAGGGGATCTTCCCAACCCAGGGCTCGAACCCATGTCTCTTACATCTACCTGCATTGGCAGATGGGTTCTTTATAAGCCCTTTGCATTCCCATTTGTCACAACTGAGGGAATTTATGTCTGGATCCCCTCACTTTCTTGTAGCCCTCACAGAACTCGGTTCCCCAGGGTCAGAACTAGGAAGCAGATGCAGTGAGTAGGTACCTGGGTGCAAAATGCAAGGAAGCCTCCTTGTCAGCATTGTCACCCAAGAGTGATGGACCGGTCTTAATTTGTTCCCTAGATGACTCACTTGCCTCACCTTAGCTATCCCCATCCTGTGGAAGTGACAGCAATGCCAATCTAGAAGCTTCCTCTCTGATACCGTCTTCCTCCCACAATAGAACCTTCATCTGATTGCAGATTGCTTTCCTCATCCATAGCCATTCTTCTAAGCTACCTATTGAAAGAGACAATTGTATTCAAATTTTTAACAAATCATTCAAGCAAGCATTTTTTTTTTTTTAAATTTTATTTACTTATTTTTGGCTGTGCTGGGTCTTCATTGCTATGTGCAGACTTTCTCTAGTTATGGCGAGTGGAGGTTACTTGCTAGTTGCAGTGCAAGTGCTTCTCATTGTGGTGGATTCTCTTGTTGCAGAGTAAAGGTTCTAGGGCATGCAGGCTTTTGTAGTTGTGGCTGCTGCTGCTGCTACTGCTGCTAAGTCGCTTCAGTCATGTCTGACTCTGTGCGACCCCATAGACGGCAGCCTACCAGGCTCTCCCGTCCCTGGGATTCTCCAGGCAAGAACACTGGAGTGGGTTGCCATTTCCTTCTCCGATGAATGAAAGTGAAAAGTGAAAGTGAAGTCGCTCATTTGTGTCTGACTCTTAGCAACCCCATGGACTGCAGCCTACCAGGCTCCTCCATCCATGGGATTTTCCAGGCAAGAATACTGGAGTGGGGTAGTTGTGGCTACTGGGCTCTAAAGCACAGGCTCAGTAGTTACTCCGAGGCATGTGGAATCTTCCCAGATCAGGAATTTAACAGTGTCTCCTGCATTGCTGAGCAGATTCTTAACCACTGAACCACCAGGGAAGCCCAGGCATTTCTCACTAACATAACTAAGTTAATTTTATTTCCTTCACAAAGTTGCCAAACTAACTCAGAATATAAAGACATGTGATATTAGTTTCTAGGATGCCTGAGCTAGGTGATATTATAGCCTTCTCTGGATTTTAGAAATTAAAGGTATCCTTCACTTCCATTCTTACAAGGGTACATTCTTTAAGAAGCAGGTTGCTCTGTTCTTGAAGCTCACATGGTGGAAAGAAGGCAGAGCCCATGTGGAAAGTCTTAGTGATTCTCCTAGGATTCAGGAGAGGTCACTTAGGCAGTCAGTAACCACATCAGAGAACCAGAGGGGATTTGAGGGGTAACAATGATTGAACCTGTTGGAGGGTTTGAAACACAAACAGGTACTGCAAAATTCATATAGTACATTCTTTTAAGCATAGGAGAGCTCAGAGGCTGTTCTCCTGGGCTATTAGCCGTTCTTTCCAGCACCGTCTACTTTCATAAAAGACCCTCCCCCCTGGCCTTGTTTCTCTCCTGTGTAGCATCTCTGTTCGGCCAGGGAAGAGGAAGGCTATTTAACAGAGGGGATAAAATTCCTTCTTCTTGCTCTCTTCCTCTCTCCCTTTCTTTGTCTGCCTTTATTTTCTTCAGAAATGCATGTAATCCTCACACATAGAGATCAGACTTGTGGACACAGCCAGGGAAGAAGAGGGTGGGATGAATTTAAAAAGCAGCATTGACATACATACATTGCCATGTGTAAAACAGACAGCTAGTGGGAAGCTGCTGTATAACACAGGGAGCCCAGCCTGGTGCCTAAAGGGGCAGGAGTGGGTGGGGAGAGAGGTTCAAGAGGGAGAGGATATATATATATATATATATATATATATATATATATATATATGTATATATGTGTGTGTGTGTGTATATAATATATAGGTATACATATGTATTTATGTATGTATGTATATGTTAGTCGCCCAGTTGTGTCTGACACTTTGTGACCTCGTGGACTGTAGCCCACCAGGCTCCTCTATCCATGCAATTCTCCGGGCAAGAATGCTGGAATGGGTTGCCATGTCCTTCTCCAGGGAATCTTCCCAACCCAGGGATCGAACCAGGGTCTCCCGCATTGCAGGCAGAGTCTTTACCATCTGAGCCACCAGGGAAGTCCATATATGTGTATAGTTACAACTAATTCATGATGTTATAGGGCAGAAACCAACACAACATTGTAAAGCAATTATCCTCCAACTAAAAATTACATTTTTTTTTAAATTAAGAAAAAGAAATGCATGTAATACTAAATACAAAAAAGGAAATTGACCATCTCATTCCTTGCTAGTCTTTAGAAAACAATTAGTTCTCAGAACTTGGACTGTTTAGATTGATGTGATTGTATTGATATACTGTTGATATACATGTTGATATACTGACAATAAACTACACTTACATATGGTCTTCCAGGCTTCCCTGGTGGCTCAGATGGCAAAGAATTTGCCTCCAATTCAGGAAACCCAGGTTCGATCTCTGGGTCAGGAAGATCCCCTGGAGAAGGGAATGTCAACCCACTCCAGTATTCTTGCCTGGAGAATTACATGAACAGAGGAGCCTGGTGGCCTACAGTCCATGAAATTGCAGAGCTGGACACAACAGAATGACTAACGTACACACACATATGGTCTTCCAGGAATCCCCCAGGTGAAGAAGTTTCTTTGCCTATTATAATTAGCACTATCTGAATTTTTTGTTTAAGAGTTGATTGTCCCTTCCACTAGAAGTTAAGCTCATTGAGGGCAATGACTGCCTTATATGTGAAATAAAGATCCTTACTTACTATCACTATGCCCATTCCAGAACAGGCCATTAATATTGGTTAAATGAATGAATAAAATAAGTGTGTGAATGATTTGCCTTCCAATAATGAGTCATCTAAATAAGTAGATAATAGTGGGTTTTCATTCTCTCATTTGGTCATCATTCTCTCCAGGACACATTTGGAGACATATGCCAGGCAGTGTGCTGGGCACTGAGGTTAAGACAGTGAGCAAGACCCCCATGGATCCTGCCTTCATGGAGTTTAGAGTCTAGCGGGAAACACAAGCAGTAAACTTGGGCTTCCCTGGTGGCTCAGCTGGTAAAGAATATCCTGCAATATGGAAGACCTGGGTTGGGAAGATGCCCAGGAGAAAGGAAAGGCTACCCACTCCAGTATCCTGGCCTGGAGAATTCCATGGACTATATAATCCATGGGGTCACAAAGAGTCAGACACAACAGAGTGACTTTCACTCACTCACTCACTCAAATAAGTAACTTCAGTGTACTGCACTTTTTGTAAGGTAGAATCTAATTCTGTTTGTTTTGGAGAAAAACAACTGAAGTATGACTTGAAGGCTGTTGGGTACAGTTTGACAAAATGCGTGAGAGAAACCCCGGGCCTCTGGTGGGGCATATCCATTAGAGACTGCTTTTGCCTGCACATGATAGAGTCCTGACTGTGGAAGCTTAACCAAACTGGGATTTATTTTTCTTCATATAGCAAACAAGTGGCTCCACGACGTAGTCAGTGTTTCAGGAGGTTTCTATCTTACTGCTCTGCTGTCTCAAGCATCTCCCCTCCTCAAGGCTGCAGAATGGCTGCTCCACCTTCAGTCTGATGCTCGCTCTCCGTTTACCAAGAAGGAAAAGGAAGTGACGTGGTACCAAGGGAGGTGCCTGTATTAGGAAATGAGAATCTTCCTTGAAGTCACTTCTTTCAAACCTGTCATGAGGGCAGCCTCCGACCCAAGGAGTTGGGGAATTATAGCTTTTTATTTAACCTTGGGCAAAAGCTGTATTGGGTGGGAGGATGGCAAATGCTACTCTATTACAAAAGCAGGTTTCCATTAGTAAGGAAATGAGGGAGGAAAATATTGGGAAACAAGTAGCAATGAGCAGAGTCTTGCATAGATGACTGATTTCCTCTTGAACTTGTTCAGGTAGATGGAGCTGGCCTCACTATGGGTTCATGACTGGAAACAAGAACTTTGTGAGTCACACAGGAGAATACATCTTCAGAATGCTGACATTTCAGCAGGTGGTGACAACAGACTTCAGCACCAGCAGCAAAAGCAGTGACATGGTCCACAGAGACATCTCTCAGTATGACAGCAGGATTTCAGAGCAGGCAGAGAAAACAAGGAACAGATTAGGTTATATAGTCAAAGAGACTTAAAACACAGAGGCTTGAGCAAGGTGGAAAAACTACCCCTCTTATGTAGGCCTTATTCCAGAGATAAGCTATCCAGGGCTATCTGAACAACTCTGTCATTTCCAACTTGTGGTTTCTTTCTCAAGACAAGGAAGCTACCACAGATTTCTTCAGCTCTTAGCCAGAATGAAGGAGAAAAGGATAAGAGATACATAAACCAATCCTTTTAAATGCAAGACCTGGAAGTCTTCCAGCCTCAAAGAGCTATACTGATTTCATTAGTGATTCAGGAATATGCAGATCTGGCTCTCTGTAAATTACTAAACTTTGGAGGCGATGAGAGGAAAAAGAGTCCAGTAAGATTGGCAGACTTTCTATAAACTGGGAGATGGGAGTTCAAGTCTTGCACTTAGTGATGCTCCTGGAAAGCTGTAATTTGTACTCCATTCTGTGAAGTGGAACTCCAGGTCTCAATAAAATAGGATGATTATAAAGGGAGCTATCTTAGCCGGAGCACTGCAGAGCCTGAGGCAAAGATTAAGACGCTAACCCCCTTTATAGGGAGATGCAAGCACAAAGAGGGGAGAGGAAAAGAAAAAGAGACTTGATTCAGGAAAATGGGAAGTGATGTGAGGCAAAGCATTACACACTGGTCACCATCTCACAATGAGCCACAAAGAGACACGGGACACAGCAGTTGTGTTTACTCAGTACATGCAGCATTTTGCCCATGTGGACGGCAAAGAAGGAACCTGACCTGGAGCAGCTAAAAAGTGAAAGAGAGGAGGAAGCATTGATTAGCCTTGCTGCTCCCATTTCCTATTTCTCATTGATGGAGGCTCACCCCACAGAAAGCAAATGCTTCCTCTCTTCCAGGATCACCAGCTAGCCCCTCAACTGCTCAGACTAGATCTTAAATGGCCAGATCCCTGGGCTTCCTTGTTGGGTCAGTGGTAAAGAATCTGCCTGCTGATGCAGAAGACACAGGTTCAAGTCCTAGTCTGGGAAGATCCCATATGCTGCAGAGCAAACAAGCCCGTGTACCACAAGTACTGAACCTGTGCCCTAGAGCCCAGGAGCCACAATTGCCGAAGCTGGCACACCCTAAAGCCCATACTCTGCAACAAAGAAGCCGCCACAATGGGAAGCCCATGTACTGCTATGAAAAGTAGCTGAAGAAAAGCCCGTGCAACGGTGAAGACCCAGCACAGTCGCTCCTCCCATAAAAAAGGCAGATCTCGTGCTCCATAACTGGATGTTTAAGTCCTCAAGTAGAGGGTGACTTGGCACAGGGAGGACACCCATCAGGACAAAAAGGGAAGGACAGGGGCAAGGGAATTTGAGAGAGAGCGTGCAGGTGTCTGACCTAATTATAAGGGTATACAGGCTGTGATGGGAAAGCAAATGTTGAAGATTTACTTTGGTCTAAAGGGTCAGCTGAGCTGCCTTGATATCTGCTCAATTTGGCTCCTAAGGAGCTATATATATATATATATTTATATATGTACCTCAACATATATATATATAACATATTATATATGAATAAATATATTTATTTATATATATAAACTTATATATATATTGAGGTACACATATAAATATATACATATATTTATAAGTATATATTCTGGAACTCTCTTGCTTTTTCCATGATCCAGCGGATGTTGGCAATTTGATCTCTGATTCCTCTGCATTTTCTAAAACCAGCTTGAACATCAGGAAGTTCACAGTTCACATATTGCTGAAGCCTGGCTTGGAGAATTTTGAACATTACTTTACTAGCGTGTGAGATGAGTGCAATTGTGCGGTAGCTTGAGCATTCTTTGGCATTGCCTTTCTTTGGGATTAAAATGAAAAATGACCTTTTCCAATCCTGTGGCCACTGCTGAGTTTTCCAAATTTGCTGGCATATTGAGTGTAGCACTTTCACAGCATCATCTTTCAGGATTTGAAATAGCTCAACTGGAATTCCATCACCTCCACTAGCTTTGTTCATAGTGATGCTTTCCAAGGCCCACTTGACTTCACATTCCAGGATGTCTGGCTCTAGGTGAGTGATCACACCATCGTGATTATCTTGGTCGTGAAGCTCTTTTTTGTACAGTTCTTCTGTGTATTCTTGCCACCTCTTCTTAATATCTTCTGCTTCTGTTAGGTCCATCCCATTTCTGTCCTTTACTGAGCCCATCTTTGCATGAAATGTTCCTTTGGTATCTCTGATTTTCTTGAAGAGATCTCTAGTCTTTCCCATTCTATCGTTTTCCTCAGTTTCTTTGCATTGATCGCTCAAGAAGGCTTTCTTATATCTTCTTGCTATTCTTTGGAACTCTGCATTCAGATGTTTATATCTTTCCTTTTCTCCTTTGCTTTTCGCTTCTCTTCTTTTCACAGCTATTTGTAAGGCCTCCCCAGACAGCCATTTTGCTTTTTTGCATTTCTTTTCATGAGGAGGTCTTGATCCCTGTCTCCTGTACAATGTCACAAACCTCATTCCATAGTTCATCAGGCACTCTATCTATCAGATCTAGGCCCTTAAATCTATTTCTCACTTCCACTGTATAATGATAAGGGATTTGATTTAGGTCATACCTGAATGGTCTAGTGGTTTTCCCAACTTTCTTCAATTTAAGTCTGAATTTGGCAATAAGGAGTTCATGATCTGAGCCACAGTCAGCTCCTGATCTTGTTTTTGGTGACTGTATAGAGCTTCTCCATCTTTGGCTGCAAAGAATATAATCAATCTGATTAGGAAGCAACAGTTAGAACTGGACATGGAACAACAGACTGGTTCCGAATTGGGAAAGGAGTACGTCAAGGCTGTATATTATCACCCTGTTTATTTAACTTATGGCACCCCACTCTAGTACTCTTGCCTGGAAAATCCCACAGATGGAGGAGCCTGGTAGGCTGCAGTCCATGGGGTCACTAAGAGTCAGACATGACTGAGTGACTTCACTTTCTCTTTTCACTTTCATGCATTGGAGAAGGAAATGGCAACCCACTCCAGTGTTCTTGCCTGGAGAATCCCAGGGACGGGGGAGCCTGGTGGGCTGGCGTCTATGGGGTCGCACAGAGTCGGACACGACTGAAGTGACTTAGCATAGCATAGAGTACATCATGAGAAACGCTGGACTGGAAGAAACACAAGTTGGAATCAAGATTGCTGGGAGAAATATCAATAACCTCAGATATGCAGATGACACCACCCTTATGGCAGAAAGTGAAGAGGAACTAAAAAGCCTCTTGATGAAAGTGAAAGTGGAGAGTGAAAAAGTTGGCTTAAAGCTCAACACTCAGAAAACGAAGATCATGGCATCCGGTCCCATCACTTCATGGGAAATAGCTGGGGAAACAGTGTCAGACTTTATTTTGGGGGGCTCCAAAATCACTGCAGATGGTGACTGCTGCCATGAAATTAAAAGACGCTTACTCCTTGGAAGGAAAGTTATGACCAACCTAGACAGCATATGAAAAAGCACAGATATTATTTTGCCAACAAAGATTCATCTAGTCCAGGCTATGGTTTTTCCTGTGGTCATATGTGGATGTGAGAGTTGGACTGTGAAGAAGGCTGAGCACTGAAGAATTGATGTTTTTGGACTGTGGTGTTGGAGAAGACTCTTGAGAGTCCCTTGGACTCTGCAAGATCCAACCAGTCCATTCTGAAGGAGATCAGCCTTGGGATTTCTTTGGAAGGAATGATGCTAAAGCTGAAACTCCAGTACTTTGGCCACCTCATGAGAAGAGTTGACTCACTGGAGAAGACTCTGATGCTGGGAGGGATTGAGAGCAGGAGGAGAAGGGGACGACAGAGGATGAGATGGCTGGATGGCCTCACTGACTCGATGGATGTGAGTCTGAGTGAACTCTGGGAGTTGGTGATGGACAGGGAGGCCTGGTGTGCTGTGATTCATGGGGTCTCAAAGAGTCAGACACAGCTGAGTGACTGATCTGATCTGATCTGATAAATATATGCTGCTAAGTCACGTCAGTCGTGTCTAACTCTTAGCGACCCCATGGACTGCAGCCCACCAGATTCCTCCATCCATGGGATTTTCCAGGCAAGAGTACTGGAGTGGGGTGCCATCATCTTCTCCAATATAAATATATATATTTATATTATTTATATAATATTATATATTATATAAATATTATATATTATTATAATATATTATATATTACTTATATATATTTTTATATATACACCTATACACACACACACATATATATACACTTATGTCTTTACATTTATCCCTGAGAGTTATTGCAGTTTTGGAAGCAGTGAGCAAAAAAAAACAGCACTAAACTATATACTTAGTACAAACCATATACTATCTACTTGATACTCTTCTCAAACCTCCCTGGGAAGAACACCAAGTCAGGAGTTTGTGCTGTAGATTTTCTCTTGACAGCATGCATGTTGTCTGATGTAAGTTGAGTGTGGAGCCTGGTGTGTCAGAGGTACCAAAGAGACACAATGCTGTCACTGCCCCACATCGAGAAAGAGAAAACGAATCATAAACAAATGAGTAGCTCTGTGACACTGCAGGGACTAAGGGCCAAATGAGTGATAAAGAATTCAGAGGCAGACACTATCACCAGGGCTTGGGTTGGGGGAGAAGGCTTCACAGAGATGGTCCGATTTGATCTGAGTCTTAAAGAAAAGCTGGACTTCAGTATTTTTGGAGTGGGAGGAGGGCATTCTGGGTCGGAGGCAAGGAACAGACAAAGATATGGTATTTTGGGGTAAGTACGTGGTGAACAGCAACCAGAAGATAAAGAAGAAGTGATAAATAATAACTGCCTTTGTCTGGAGAAGGAAAGCATGAGAAACATGGCTATAAAGAGAGGCTGGATCTTATAAACTGTTACTCTTAAATACCAAGATAATGGAGTTTGAATTTTTTTTTTCCCCAAAGACCTTGGAGGTGTCAGAGGGGGATTTTAGCATTCAAAGAATGGGAAATTGGAGGGACAATTTTTGGAGGGGGAAGAGGAGTTGGAAAAGTCCCATTGTGAAAACTGTCCCTTATCAAGGATGGTCAATCAAATAGGTTACATGTACTTGCTCAGAGAGGGGACAGAGAAGTGTAGGTCAGTGGGCTAGTGTGCCTCAGGGGGTGTAAAGTACAGAAAGGAAAAGCAGAAGGGTAATGAATGTGATTTTTCTATGTTGTGGTTTTGCCAAATTTTGGCTGTGAGCTGACCAAGAGATTTGGTCAGCCTGATTCATGTTGGGTCCTTTTAATGTTATGTGGGAGGCAAAATCAGTGCAGGAGGGTCTCCATGAAGAACTATAGTAAACAGAAGTCTGATTTTATGGCTCTAAGATAATTTTCCAAGGAAGAGTGTGTGTGTATGTGAATGAGAGAGAGAGATCTTATTTTGAGGTTGAACTAGACTTTGCTAGTATTTCATGCTTCCTTCCAATGCCTTATAATTTCAGGGCATCCATCTTCCTGTTGGGCCAATCATCAGATGTTTTTCTGTGAGCATACACCTTTGTTCTACCCTATTCTTTAAAATGTTATTTTCCAGATTATTCCATTTCTAACCATGTACCTGCTGCTAATCCTCAATGCAGTTAATTCTAGGGCTGCCTGCAGATCCTGCCATGGATGTTTTATAACTGTTACAATGTATTTTTCAAAATCATTTGGGATGTTTTCCCTGGAGTAACTTACCCTTCCAGAAAGTCTTTAGCTGCTACCCACACACCACATGAGTCACAACAGATCTTGATTCAGAGCTGGTGAAACCTTTAAGAATAAAGCTGTTATTAGTGAAAAAGGCTTAGTTCAGGAGAAACTAAGAAGAATTTGATTCAGTTTGATCTTAAAAACAACAAAATACTTAAAATTTTTTTTGTTTTTATAGCTCAAAAATATATGTTTTGAGAAAATATTTTAGTACTCAGTGGGATTTTTGGTGAAATCAAATATGAGAAAATGGCTTATGGAGTGAAGGGTAATTTATTTGAGTTTTATTTAATATTTGGAGAAGAAGTGGACTTTTCTGGATCTGGAAAAAAAGAAGGTGCTACAGTTATTCAGACAGTTTGCCAGAAAAGCCACTTTGACTTTTTCTTTTTTTTTAATTTAAATTTATTTATTTTAATTAGACGCTAATTACTTTACAATATTGTATTGGTTTTGCCATACATCAACATGAATCCGCCACGGGTGTACACGTGTTCCCAATCCTGAATCCCCCTCCCACCTCCGTCCCCATCCCATTCCTCTGGGTCATCCCAGTGCACCAGCCCCAAGCATCCTGTATCCTGCATTGAACCTGGACTGGCGATCGTTTCTTATATGATATTATACATGTTTCAATTCCTTTTTCTTTTTAAAGTTTGCCTAATACAGTCCCAGAGTATTCTGTCTGTAAAATTCACACTCAGATCTCCCGTAGGTCAAGGAATCAGTCTTTGTTTCCGTTACCACTGCTGTAAATTAAGTTGCCCCAGGGCCAGAAATTCTGAAGGGCTTAGCTGGGAAGTTCTCACTTAGTTCCTGCATGTAATTGCAGTCAGGTGTGTACTGGGCTACAAACATCCAAAGGTTCGACTGGGCTGGACGTGCAAGATGGACCGTCTCGTGGCTGGCAGCTGATGCTCCCTGGTGGCTGATAAGGGTCCACACACAACATCTCCATTAGTCTTAGAATAGTCAAGACTCTTACATGGTGGCTGGCTTGCAACATAGAACACACATTGCAACAAAACCAGGTGTAAGTTATATGGCCATTTCCAACCCAGGCTCAAAAGTCACGTGGTGACTGTACCGGCTGATGCAGTCATAGGCCCACCCACACTCATCGGGAGGAGACAAAGACCCACTTTTAATGAGGGGAATATTAGATATTTTGCTGCCGTTTAAAAAAAGCAAACTGTTACAACCCTTTATTTCCAGCCTTAAGATGTCTCTGAGGATCTTTCTAGGGATTCTAAGTTCATGTCTAATTCTGTTAGCATCCTGATGTCCTATAGACTGTCTTCTCCAGCTTCTCCCCAGCACCTCCTTGTCATACTTTTCTTCCTTTTCTGTCTGTCTACTTGGACAAATCACCGTAGGTATCTCATCTTCAATTTTAAGGACTTTCTAACTGAATTGGTTCTGATCGGTTAACGGATTCCTAATTTGCACGTAGAATGCCTGTCATAAAATTTATTTTTATATTAATAGCAAAGCAGAGATTTTAATATAATAGCTCATTTTTGAACTATCTTTCACATGACTACATTCCACAGGAATCATTATAAGACACATCATTTCAGTGAAGAGTGTTTTTCATCTTAACAGCATCTAATTGGCCTTCTATCTCAAACAACACAATGGAATTTCTTTATGATAAATTACTGTGGACAGTCCTTTAGAAACAATTATAATGGGTTGGACCCATGTTAGAAAAGGAAAGTTTCTGGAAGCTGGTTGAATGCCTGAGAAATTGTATTCTGTTGAATATTTTCAAGCCATTAGCCACCAATAAGCCTCATAAAAATAGATTCTTCCCTGCCTAAGAAAACTGGATAATTGCCAGTAATCTTCAGCCAGATGGGTACAGCCCTCCTACAATCACCTTAAATTTTCCTTTTCAGTCTGCCCAGGTCAGCCTCAGAATTGTGCTCACGTTAGCTGTTTAATAATGAATGAACTGAGATTGGCAGGATGGAGCTCACCCACTCCTACTTGAGTGAAGGATGGGCGAGTGGCTCCTTCTACTGTAGGAGGAAGTTCTGAAGAAGGATGGTGCTAGTGAAGAGGAGGTGTCACAGTGTAACCCTGAGTATGTCACACTGACCATGTCCAATGGCGTGAACACGGATTTGCAAACTATTTAAACTGTTCTCCAGAGCAAAAGGAAATGGTCAATTTAGAAGGAAGAGCATGCCCCTGAGATGGCAGTTCAGTTTAGTCAGTTCAGTTGCTTAGTCGTGTCCAGCTCTTTGCGACCCCATGGATTGCAACATGCCAGGCCTCCCTGTCCATCACCAACTCACAGAGTTTACTCAAATTCATGTCCATGGAGTCGGTGATACCATCCAACCATCTCATCCTCTGTCATCCCCTTCTTTTCCTGCCTTCATTCTTTCCCAGCATCAGGGTCTTTTCCAAGGAGTCAGTTCTTCGCATCAGGTGGCCAAAGTATTGGAGCTTCAGCTTCAGCATCAGTCCTTCCAGTGAACATTCAGGACTAATTTCCTTTAGGATGGACTGGTTGGATCTCCTTGCAGTCCAAGGGACTCTCAAGAGTCTTGTCTAACAGCACAGTTCAAAAGCAGTAGGGTTATTCAATAAACTATGAAGGCCTTCTTAGAAATTAAACGTAGTTTATCTAAGACAGTGGATTATTAGGGATTTAAAAATATAATATGGTTTCTGTCATACAATGGCATTTTTATGGCTTTTCATGATGATTTTGTATCAGTGTTGAATATGCAGTTTTATTTTATAGATTGAGTGTAACAAGACAGTAATAACATGCTCTATTTACAGATGAATAAGTGACCTAAACAAGCCTCATGGGATGGCAGTGTTCTGTCCAAGGGCATTTATCTGTCATATTGTTTGTACTTTTAAAACATTTCTGTGTAGACAGTGTAAAATCTATATTAGTTGCTTTTTATCTACACTTCAGAGGCTGTTAGTTAATATTTGAAGTACTCTAATCAGAAATTATACACTAAAGGGATGGCTAGTTAGCATTTGAAAGTTCTAAAAAAGTCTATACTCCTGAGACAGATGATAATGGAGGGAACTCAGCATTCCTTGTCTGTGATCCACACTAGAAACTTTGATGAATATAGTGGATCTTAGAATTCTGTCACCAATGAAATGAGTAGTCTTCAAGTGTGTGGATGTGCTAGAAATATTGTGTGGGTGCTCCTACCTTTATATAAACAGGGATCTAGCAAGGCCAATACATTTCACTAAGATTTGATGACAAACTTGTCTTGGGCCCAGATGCTGATGAGAGAATTTTTGTGATCATATTTTGACTTGGCAACTAAATTTGCTGCTACAATATTATGATACTGGCTTTAAGAAAAATTGTCATGGAAATTTCTTTCCCAATACCCCAAAGGACAGAAAACTGAGACTTCATCATTTATGGAATAGAATGTGTGACTCTTTTTGTGTTTATGTGTTAAAGTAACTTGTCAGACAAACTAATTGCAAGTATATCTCAGAGGTATTTTTCAGACCCACTCCAGAAGAGGCCTATGAGCACACTAACTTAAGTATTTCTTAATTAACTCATACATTTAGGGAAAAATAGTTTAGATAATCACTACTAGGCTGTATTGTTTAAAAAATGTTTGTACATGTACCCTAATGTTGATTATAGCACTTTTTACAATAGCCGGGACATGGAAGTAAGCTAAATGTTCATCGATGGAGGAATGGATAAAGAAGATGTGGTACATTTTTACAATAGAATATCACTCAGCCATAAAAAGAACAAAGTAATGTCATTTGCAGCAACATGTACAGACCTAGACATTGTCACACTGAGTGAAGTAAGTCAGACAGAAAAAGACAAATATCATATGATATCACTTGTATGTGGCGTCTTAAATCAACTTACCTCCAAAACAGAAATACAGCCCTAGATGTAGAAAACAAACTTATGGTTACCAAGGGGGAAAAGAGTGAGGGCAGGAGATAAATTGGGAAATTGGAATTGATATATATTCATTGACTATGTGGATCACAATAAACTGTGGAAAATTCTAAAAGAGATGGGAAACCAGACCACCTGACTGGCCGCTTGAGAAATCTGTATGCAGATCAGGAAGCAACAGTTAGAACTGGACATAGAACAACAGACTGGTTCCAAATAGGAAAAGGAGTACGTCAAGGCTGTATATTGTCACCCTGCTTATTTAACTTATATGCAGAGTACATCATGAGTAACGCTGGACTGGAAGAAATACAAGTTGGGATCAAGATTGCCAGGAGAAATATCAATAACCTCAGATATGCAGATGACATCACCCTTATGGCAGAAAGTGAAGAGGAACTCAAAAGCCTCTTGATGAAAGTGAAAGTGGAGAATGAAAAAGTGCTTAAAGCTCAACATTCAGAAAACGAAGATCATGGCATCTGGTCCCATCACTTCATGGGAAATAGATGGGGAAACAGTGGAAACGGGCTGACTTTATTTTTCTGGGCTCCAAAATCACTGCAGATGGTGACTGCAGCCATGAAATTAAAAAAGACGCTTACTCCTTGGAAGAAAAGTTATGACCAACCTAGGTAGCATATTCAAAAGCAGAGACATTACTTTGCCAACAAAGGTCCGTCTAGTCAAGGCTATAGTTTTTCCAGTGGTCATATATGGATGCGAGAGTTGGACTATGAAGAAAGCTGAGTGCTGAAGAATTGATGCTTTTGGACTGTGGTGTTGGAGAAGACTCTTGAGAGTCCCTTGGACTGCAAGGAGATCCAACCAGTTCATTCTGAAGGAGGTCAACCCTGGGATTTCTTTGGAAGGAATGATGCTAAAGCTGAAACTCCAGTACTTTGGCCACCTCATGAGACGAGTTGACTCATTGGAGAAGACTCTGATGCTGGGAGGGATTGGGGGCAAGAGAAGAAGGAGACGACAGAGGATGAGATGGCTGGATGGCCTCACTGACTTGATGGATGTGAGTCTGAGTGACCTCCAGGAGTTGGTGATGGACAGGGAGGCCTGGCGTGCTGCAATTCATGGGGTGGCAAAGAGTTGGACTCGACTGAGTGACTGATCTGATCTAATCTGATATGGGAAAAGAATCCAAAGCAGAGTGATATATGATTTGTATACCTAACTCACTTTGCTGTACAGCATAAACTAACACAGATTTGTAAATAACCTGTGTTGTTGCTGTTGTTCAGTCACTAAGTCATGTCCTGCTCTTTGTGACTCCATGAACTATAGCCTGCCAGGCTCATCTGTCCTCCAGTATCACCCGGAATTTGCTCAAATTCATGTCCATTGAGTCAGTGATGCTATCTAACATCTCATCCTTTGTCACCTCATTGTTCTCATGCCCTCAATCTTTCCCACTATCAGTCTTTTCCACTGAGCCAGATGGTCAAAATACTGGAGCTTCAGCTTTAGTAACAGTTGCTGTCTGTGTTTGTCATAGCTTTTCTTCCAAGGAGCAAGTGTCTTTTAAGTTCATGGCTGCAGTCACTGTCTACAGTGATGCCAGCAAAAATTAATTTAAAAAATAAAAAGAATGTTTAAAGATCATTAGACACTCTGGGAGACTGGTCATAGGTTGCTAGACAACTCATGAAGTTGATGGTGGTTGTGTTAGTTTAGATCTTGGTAGAAAGCAAATGGCTCACTCAAAACAAGTGATGTGAAGACAGTTGGAGAGAGGTTGTTTGTTATGGTATGTGTGGAGTTTGGGGATACTAACAAGGAGTATGCCCCTCAGGGCTGGCAACTGTGGGAGCCTTTGGTACTCTTACCTGAAGGGACAAGGCAAGGGAGCTGGCACTAGAGCAGAAGAAGGGAGCTATACAGAAGGTGCCATCTTCCAGAAGCAGAAGCCTTCAGTAGAGGCATCTAGTCAACCCATGGCATCTCTACAGGGAGAGAGAGCCAGGGCATGGATATCCAGGCTCACTCTCTTTCTGCCCTTTGCCCTCCAGTCTCCTGCTGGTGCTTCTCACTGGCCAAACCCATCCCAAGCTGGAAAGCCAGGGAGCTCAGGAAGCAGTCCATACGGGCTACCTTCGAGGCTCATGAGTGTGGTGAAAGGTATAGACTGGAGCTGGAGGGACAAACAGAAGACCCTGTGCACGAAATTTTCTAGGCAGGACACTTGAGCTCATTGAAGTCCATCAGAAATAGCTTATGTGATTCATCAGAACTGGTAATTACCTCTCCAGAGGAGTAGCTAACTTACATCAGACTACAGAGTTCTGCCCCCTTCAGGAAGAATTTTTCTTAGTATGTGTAGCAGAGATTGGTCTGACCTGACTTTTGTTATCATTTCATCTATTTATAAGCAGGGGCAGCTATCGGTCAGAGATTAGCGTTGTGATACTGAGTGCCTGTGAAGGGCTGGATTGCATTATGTGAACTCAGTTCAGTTCAGTCACTCGGTCATGTCTGACTCTTTGCGACCCTGTGGACTGCAGTGCGCCAGGTTTTCCGTCCATCACCAACTCCCAGAGTTTATTCAAACTCATGTCCATCGAGTTGGTGGTGCCATCCAACCATCTCATCCTCAGTGGTCCCCTTCTCCTCCTGCCTTCAGTCTTTCCCAGCTTCAGAGTCTTTTCTAATGAGTCAGCTCTTAGCATCAGGTGGCCAAAGGATTGGATGCTTCAGCATCAGTCCTTCCAATGAATATTTAGGTAAACTCCCTACATCTCGATACTCTGCAGCCTGTTCTTCTCCCTTATTGTACTTGTTGCCATTCAGATTATACATTTATTAGTTTGTTCATTTGTTTGTTGTCTCTCTGTTATCTCACTTTGGTCTCTGAAGGCCAAAGAATATGTCCCTCTACACTGTCTATCATGATACCAGACACAGGGAAGGTGCTCAATAATTATGTATTGAATGAATGAATACTCTGGTGATCTGCTAGTAAGGCAGAGTTAGTGGAGAGGATGCACGGTCTGGAATAAGGAAAAACTGGGTTTGAATCTTGGTCTAGTTAAGAGTTGAGAGGTCTTAGCAAATTGCTTAATCTCTCAAAGCTGCAATTCCTTCCTCTATAATGTGGTGATTATAAAATTTACTCACCTGGTTATTAATATCTGAATCAGATACACTGTTTTAAGTGCCCACAAAGACTGGGAACATGAAGGAAATAGACAAATAGAGTGATACGTGCTTCTGGTCTCATCTACCTATTGTTGCTGCTGTGCTAAGTAGCTTCAGTTGTGTCCAACTCTGTGCGACCCAGTAGATGGCAGCCCACCAGGCTCCCCCATCCCTGGGATTCTCCACGCAAGAGCAATGGAGTGGGTTGCTATTTCCTCCTCCAATGCATGAAAGTTAAAAGTGAAAGTGAAGTCACTCAGTCGTGTCTGACTCTTCGCGATCCCATAGACCGCAGCCTACCAGGCTCCTCCATCCATGGGATTTTCCAGGCAAGAGTACTGGAGTTGGTTGCCATTGCCTTCTCTGCTACCTATTGTTGCTGCTGCTGCTGCTAAGTCGCTTCAGTCGTGTCTGACTCTGTGCGACCCCATAGACGGAAGCTCACCAGGCTCCCCTGTCCCTGGGATTCTCCAGGCAAGAACACTGGAGTGGGTTGCCATTTCCTGCTCCAATGCATGAAAGTGAAAAGTGAAAGTTAGGGTTTGTTAAAGAATGTTTACAGAAAGAGAAGACTCATTTCAAGTGAGTAATGCTCGTTAAAACATTTTTTTTTCTTGAAGGAAAAACCAGGGGCTTAGGATATAATATAAAGGCTTTATCTTTTTGAGGGTTTTGGAAATTTCTTTTTAAAATAGTGATAGGTCACTGGGGTTTAGTACAATTTAGTGGATATACTGGAGTTTCCCAGGTGGCGCTAGTGGTAAAGAATCTGCCTGCTAATGGAGGAGTTGCAGGAGAAACAGATTCAGTCCCTGGATTGGGAAGATCCCCTGGAGCAGGTGCATGGCAGCCCAGTCTAATATTCTTGCCTGGAGAATCCCATGGACCAAGGAGACTGGCGGGCTATAGTCCATAGAGTGGCATAGAGTCGGACACAATTGAAGCAACTTAGCATGCACGCACAGTGGGTATATTGGGCTGGCCAAAAAATTTGTTTGTGTTTTTCCATAATATCTTACAAAAAAACCCAAATGAACTTTTTGGCCAATCCAATACTTTCAGTTGAGTCTGAAGCCATTAGCATCTGTGAGACAGGGTGTCCTATGGAATTAGCATGGGATAAATGCAATAAAAATGTTCCCCAAAACATGTAAGCATATTTTTATCAATGATGTCATATTTAAATGCATTAGGAACATTTACCCTGTGGAGAATTCTCTTCTAATTCTAAGAGTGGCTCTAATAGTCTTTTTAAAATCCAATTTTCTTTAAGTAATGCTAATGTGGGAAAACCCATATGCTGATGATGTCCTTTAGGCTGACTTTCCAAGTACTTCTCAATAAGGCCCCCTTTTAAGGTGGCCTTTAAAAAAGTGATTGGTTCAAGCAACAGAGGCCTCAAACAATCCAACTATGATATTCCCTTAGCCACAAAAGTTGACTTGAGGGGGGATCCAATCAGTTTATATCTTGAGGGTTTTGCTGGGAATTCTGTAATATAAAATTTTCTTTTTTGGATATGGAATGTGGGTGTATAATACATTCTAGCCAATACAATATGAGGAAAGCTTTTTTTTTTTTTTTTTTGCAGGTTTTCTGGAAAAGAAAACTTTTCTCTTAAAAGGCAAATAGGGACAGAACATTTTGTCTTCTAGCTTTGGGGTGTTCATATATGAACACAGGTCGTTCAGTGGTAAAGAATCTGCCTGCCAGTGTAGGAGATGTGGGTTTAACCCCTGGGTTGGGAAGATTCCCCTGGAGAAGAAAATGATAACCTACTACAGTATTCTTGCCTGGAAAATCCCATGGACAGAGGAGCCTGGTGGGCTACAGTCCACGAGGTTGCAAAAGAGTTGGACACAGCTTAGTGTCTAAACCACAACAGTGCTTGAGGTTGCCGCACTCATCTTTCTTTTGTAATGTGTCAAGTCCGAGATGAGAATCAGTGTTCTAAGGAGAAAAGAATCTGGTTTTTGATGGCGTTATTGATCTACTGGAAACCAGCCTGCCTCACACGGCTTGCTGTACAGTTAAGATTAAATCCCTCTATTTTTCAAGCCATTTAAAGTTGAGTGTTCTGTTGCTTACATCAATGATTCAACTGTAGAATATGAATAACCTATTTTCTCTTTGTAGATGTTTTTCTTTTTGTTTGGAGAGAAGGAGGCTATGGAAAAACATGAATTTTGTAGACAAAAAAATTACCAAAGGTTCTTTTGGCAACTATTTTCATATATTTCATATTTTTGAGTGACATCAAGTCTTATTAGACTTAAAGAAAATGTAAAACCTTTGTTTCCTGTTAGATGTGGAGATTAGGGTACCTCAAAGAGAACTTTGGGTATCTCTTGGGATGTTTTACTTTACTGGCACAGTTGCAGAATATCTGAGTGCTCATGAACAATAGTTTTCTTTTGAGGTATGTTCCTCAGGAATAAAATTGTTTGGAAATACAAGATTCAGACAGAGAAAAATCCTCTTCTTAGGGACAGAAAGAAAAGTTCTTGAAGCTACAACTTCTGGCAAAGTCAATATAGTCAGAGAAATAGAAAGAATAGATGTTTCTGGACCATATTATGACAAAGGAAATAAATCAAATATATAAACTTATTTGCCTTTTGAAAGGAAAGGATTGTGTGGTATTCACTTAAAGGCAGATCAATCCTTCTCCCAGACTAAATGAGGAAGAGATTAATTGAAATCCTAATGAAACATAAAATTGGGCATTGGTGATATTGCCTGCAACCATTGTAGATTGATAAATAATGCAGCCAGTCTGTTTACCTTATTGGAATGAGCCCTGGGGAGGCCATAGATCTGACTCCTAATCTGAGAATCAAATCTTTATTCCTTATTTTCTCTTGACAGGCTAATTTCCTTTCTCACTGGATAAATCAGGTACATTTCCAGCTTCCTTTGTTTCAGCCTAGGGAAGATTTAATGATTTAATGACATTTGTCTATGCATGGGGAGGTAAAGTCCAACACTATGTTAAAAAGAACTGGAGTGCAAGAAAACCTTGGCCTATTAACAGCAGTGCTCCCTTTAAATTGCAGAAGGAGAATGATGCCTTTTGAATAAAGCCCGTGTTATCACCTTCCTCTGCTCTCTACACCAGTCATCTTTATAGTTACATTGTTGAGCTCTATGAGGGCAAGACTCTTTTCTTGTGAACCTCCCCCTTCCTGTCATGGTGCTCTGGACATCCTGGATGTTTGATGAATCCAAGTTGGCTGATAATTGAGCCAACCTGTTCTCCAATCCACAATGTGAAGGGTTGGGTTCATTACCACTGAACCTCTAAATAAAGATGGCTAGGGATTAACAGATTGTACAGATAGTGCCTGACATCCTGGGGTGAAAAAGAAGGTGGGTCTTCTACTTGGATGAGGACAGTTCCTGAGTGAGGAGTCTTGTATCAGATAGTCATAGCATCAGATAGTGAATCGGAAGGGTGCTGAGTGGGAACAAGAGATGGAGCAGAGAATAGGAGGCCAGGAGCCAGAGGAGCAAATGAGCAAGTGGAGTTCACACTCTTCTCTTGAGACCCCTATTACCATTACCAAGGAGGTCTGACTTCTGAACCGAGCGAGGGTGTCATTGCCAATTTGTAAATCAATACACAAAATGTTAATAAAGCTTCCTCTTATCCTAAAAAATTAGGTAAGAAAAATAACTAAAAAATCTACTATTATCTTCATGTGCCACACCCTTTTACACACATTCCACTTTGGAGATGGCTTAAAAAGCAAAATTGCTCTCTGGGGAGCCTTACAAATAACTGTAAAAAGAAGAGGAGCTAAAAGCAAAGGAGAAAAGGAAAGATATAAGCATCTGAATGCAAAGTTCCAAAAAATATCAAGGAGAGATAAGAAAGCCTTCCTCAGCAATCAATGCAAAGAAATAGAGGAAAACAACAGAATGGGAAAGACTAGAGATCTCTTCAAGAAAATTAGAGATACCAAGGGAACATTTCATGCAAAGATGGGCTCAGTAAAGGACAGAAATGGGATGGACCTAACAGAAGCAGAAGATATTAAGAAGAGGTGGCAAGAATACACAGAAGAACTGTACAAAAAAGAGCTTCACGACCAAGATAACCACGATGGTGTGATCATTCACCTAGAGCCAGACATCCTGGAATGTGAAGTCAAGTGGACCTTAGAAAGCATCACTACGAACAAAGCTAGTGGAGGTGATGGAATTCCAGTGGAGCTATTTCAAATCCTGAAAGAGGATGCTGTGAAAGTGCTGCACTCAATATGCCAGCAAATTTGGAAAACTCAGCAGTGGCCACAGGACTGGAAAAGGTCAGTTTTCATTCCAATCCCAAAGGAAGGCAATGCCAGAGAATGCTCAAACTACTGCACAATTGCACTCATCTCACACACTAGTAAAGCAATGCTCAAAATTCTCCAAGCCAGGCTTCAGCAGTACATGAACCATGAACTTCCAGATGTTCAAGCCGGATTTAGAAAAAGCAGAGGAACCAGAGATCAAATTGCCAACATCCACTGGATCATGGAGAAAGTAAGAGAGTTCTAGAAAAGCATCTATTTCTGCTTTATTGACTATGCCAAAGCCTCTGACTGTGTGGATCACAAGAAACTGGAAAATTCTGAAAGAGATAGGAATACCAGACCACCTGACCTGCCTCCTGAGAAACCTATATGCAGATCAGGAAACAACAGTTAGAACTGGACATGGAACAATAGACTGGTTCCAAATAGGAAAAGGAGTACGTCAAGGCTGTATATTGTCACCCTGCTTATTTAACTTCCATGCAGAATACATCATGAGAAACGCTGGACTGGAAGAAGCCCAAGCTGCAATCAAGATTGCTGGGAGAAGTATCAATAACCTCAGATATGCAGATGACACCACCCTTATGGCAGAAAGTGAAGAGGAACTAAAAGCCTCGATGAAAGTGAAACTGGAGAGTGAAAAGTTGGCTAAAAGCTCAACATTCAGAAAACGAAGATCATGGCATCTGGTCCCATCACTTCATGGGAAATAGATGGGGAAACAGTGGAAACAGTGTCAGGCTTTATTTTTGGGGGCTCCAAAATTACTACATATGGTGACTGCAGCCATGAAATTAAAAGATGCTCACTCCTTGGAAGGAAAGTTATGACCAACCTAGATCGTATATTCAAAAGCAGGGACATTATTTTGTCAACAAATGTTCATCTGGTCAAGGCTGTGGTTTTTCCATTAGTCATGTATGGATATGAGAGTTGGACTGTGAAGAAAGCTGAGCGCTGAAGAATTGATGCTTTTGAACTGTGGTGTTGGAGAAGACTCTTGAGAGTCCCTTGGACTGCAAGGAGATCCAACCAGTCCATTCTAAAGGGGATCAGTCCTGGGTGTTCTTTGGAAGGAATGATGCTAAAGCTGAGAAACTCCAGTACTTTGGCCACCTCATGCGAAGAGTTGACTCAATGGAAAAGACTCTGATTCTGGGAGGGATTGGGGGCTGGAGTAGAAGGGGATGACAGAGGATGAGATGGCTGGATGGCATAACCAACTTGATGGATGTGAGTTTAAGTGAATGAACTCCGAGAGTTGTTGATGGACAGTGAGGCCTGATGTGCTGCAATTCATGGGTGGCAAAGAGTCTGACACAATTGAGTGACTGAACTGAACTGTCCACATGGATAAACAAGATAAACATAGTATCTGCCCTCATATGGGTTATAATCCACTGGGGAATAGTAATAACAAAATGAATCATTATAATAATAATATAGTACCCATATTCAAATACACACTTCCATATTTTATACAGAGTAATAAGTCTATGAATATTAGCTGATAGTATGTGAATCAGCTGATAGCTGATTGTATAGTTAAACAGATGACAATATTTCTCAGCTGCTGTAGTACACAACTGTGACTTCTGCTCCCCAACCTCTATACCGACTTTTTCTGGGAAGAACATCCTAGAGTTTTTTTTTCAGTATAACACCTTCCCTTCCCGATGTACTTAGTCTACCACTCCCTCCCCAGATCTAGAGGTGGGTAAATTATCCAGATCTCAGCAATCAGATCAGATCAGATCAGTCCTCAGTAGTGTCCGACTCTTTGCAACCCCATGAATTGCAGCACGTCAGGCCTCCCTGTCCATCACCAACTCCTGGAGTTCACTCAGACTCATGTCCATCGAGTCATGCCATCCAGCCACCTCATCCTCTGTCATCCTCTTCTTCTCTTGCCCCCAATCCCTCCCAGCATCAGAGTCTTCTCCAATGAGTCAACACTTCACATGAGGTGGCCAAAGTACTGGAGTTTCAGCTTGAGCATCAGTCCTTCCAAAGAACACCCAGGACTGATCTCCTTCAGAATGGACTGGTTGGATCTGCTTGCAGTCCAAGGGACTCTCAAGAGTCTTCTCCAACACCACAGTTCAAAAGCATCAATTCTTCGGCACTCAGCCTTCTTCACAGTCCAGCTCTCACATCCATACATGACCACTGGAAAAACCATAGCCTGGACTAGACGAACCTTTGTTGGCAAAGTAATGTCTCTGCTTTTGAATATGCTATCTAGGTTGGTCATAACCTTCCTTCCAAGGAGTAAGTGTCTTTTAATTTCATGGCTGCAGTCACCATCTGCAGTGATTTGGGAGCCCCCCAAAATAAAGTCTGACACTGTTTCCACTGTTTCCCCAGCTATTTCCCATGAAGTGATGGGACCAGATGCCATGATCTTCGTTTTCTGAATGTTGAGCCTTAAGCCAACTTTTTCACTCTCCACTTTCGCTTTCATCAAGAGGCTTTTTAGTTCCTCTTCACTTTCTGCCATAAGGGTGGTGTCATCTGCATATCTGAGGTTATTGATATTTCTCCCAGCAATCCTGATTCCAGCTTGTGCTTCCTCCAGTCCAGCGTTTCTCATGATGTACTCTGCATATAAGTTAAATAAACAGGGTGACAATATACAGCCTTGACGTACTCCTTTTCCTATTTGGAACCAGTCTATTGTTCCATGTCCAGTTCTAACTGTTGCTTCCTGACCTGCATAAAAATTTCTCAAGAGGCAGATCAGGTGGTCTGGTATTCTCATCTCTTTCAGAATTTTCCAGTTTCTTGTGATCCACACAGTCAGAGGCTTTGGCATAGTCAATAAAGCAGAAATAGATGTTTTCCTGGAACTCTCTTGCTTTTTCCATGATCCAGTGGATGTTGGCAATTTGATCTCTGGTTCCTCTGCTTTTTCTAAAACCAGCTTGAACATCAGGAAGTTCATGGTTCACATATTGCTGAAGCCTGGCTTGGAGAATTTTAAGCATTACTTTACTAGCGTGTGAGATGAGTCCAATTGTGCAGTAGTTTGAGCATTCTCTGGCATTGCCTTCCTTTGGGATTGGAATGAAAACTGACCTTTTCCAGTCCTGTGGCCACTGCTGAGTTTCCCAAATTTGCTGGCATATTGAGTGCAGCACTTTCACAGCATCATCTTTCAGGATTTGAAATAGCTCCACTGGAATTCCATCACCTCCACTAGCTTTGTTCATAGTGATGCTTTCTAAGGCCCACTTGACTTCACATTCCAGGATGTCTGGCTCTAGGTGAATGATCACACCATCGTGATTATCTTGGTCGTGAAGGTCTTTTTTTGTACAGTTTTTCTGTGTATTCTTGCCATCTCTTCTTAATAATTTCTGCTTCTGTTAGATCCATCCCATTTCTGTCCTTTATCAAGCCCACTTTGCATGAGATGTTCCCTTGGTATCTCTGATTTTCTTGAAGAGATCTCTAGTCTTTCCCATTCTGTTGTTTTCCTCTATTTCTTTGCATTGATTGCTGAAGAAGGCTTTCTTATCTCTTTTTGCTATTCTTTGGAACTCTGCATTCAGATGTTTTCTATCTTTCCTTTTCTCCTTTGCTTTTCGCTTCTCTTCTTTTCACAGCTATTTGTAAGGCCTCCCCAGACAGCCATTTTGCTTTTTTGCTTTTTTGACCTCAGCAATATGATATTTTAATCCCTGACTAGAAAGATTGTTTCAGAAGTAGTCATGAGACCCATGCAGGCTAGTCCAATCAGAAAAAGTTCTGGGATTTTTTTTTTTTTTTTTGAGTAACTTAGAGTAGTTCTGTTTTCTAGACTTGGAATCAAGTATGAAAGCTTGGGACTCCAGGCAGATATCTTCTCCACAAGAAGAGATATGAAAAGAGAATCAAGTCAGAGGAAATGTAACAATCAAGTGGTTAGGGCAGAGGGACGGAGTTTTGCTGACATTTGATCCATGAATCCCTGAAGACCAGATCTACTTCTATACCTTCCATTGATGTCAACCAATAGATTCTTGATTTTTTTTTTTGCTTAATCAAGTTTGAGTTGGGCCTTGTCTCTCTTAACCAAAATTTTACACCAAATTTACTAATGTGCAGCTATTTTCAATGACTGCTAAGCTAACCTTGGTCTTATTTGAATGGAGCTCACCTTTTTAACATCCTAATTTTTTCCTGGATTTATACTTTAGCTAATATTTGTCTTTTATCTCTGAGTCTTAACAATGATAATGGCTTCTGAATATCATTCTCCTTCCTGGCACCCTCCACTGTGATTTCAGCTGCTTTAGCTCAGTTTTTCTTTGGGCTGCTTTGGAATCATGAGATGCCCATTGAAAAGGCAGATACTGTGAAGGGTCTGACAATCAGAATTCTTAAGATGCTCCAAGGTGGATCCATCATGCTCTCGCCTTTGAAAACCAAGTTCTAGTACTAGATCCTCATCTATAATTACTTTCTGCTCTCCCCTCCAAACTCTTAGGTCACTCTTTCCCTGCCGGGGTCCAGCTTCGGCTGATCCAGGGTCTTCGGAGGGTGGACGCCTTCGGCGACTCATTTACATATCAATTAGAGACATTAAGAGTAATTAATAGCGGATAGCTCAGTAGGAAAATTCAGAGGAGGAAAGAGGCTGAGTACCTTGGTTTACGTGGGAGACCAATAAAACTTCAAGACAAGAAGTTTGCACCACTTGCGTAGGCCGCAGGCGCACTGGAATAGCGGAAAGTGCCCCACCTTGGGCACTTTCTCCAGTGGGTCTTAGAAGCCCAGGCATGATTAGCAACCTTGGTGGGTCCTGCGCTCCAGATGGAAACTTCAGCTGGAAATGGAAATAGAGAGGAAGAATGACATGGGGAGACCAAGCTTTGGTGAGCAAGGCCCATAGCTTTATTTTCAACAGGGGCTTTTATACCCTAAGTTACACATAGAGGATAATAGGGGATGTGAAATCATGCAAAGCCGATCCTTATCAAAAACCAGTGTTTCTTTCCTGCAAATTCATCGCGTACAAATGGTTCAGGTGATTTACATCATCTTCTGGCCAGAAGGCCTATTAACATTTTATGACTCTTGACAAAGGTTTGTCAACCACAAGACTTATTTTCTCTAAGAGTAATTATTTTAAGGTTTGGCGCCATCTTCATCTGAAGTGTTAGATAAACTTGCATTCCTATAGCGGGGAGGCGCAGTGGGTTTACAACAAAGAAAAGAATTTATTACCTTAAGGGTCTAAAGTTACTAGCACCAAGGCCACTACTTATTTTTTCTACAAACCAACTATATTAATTAATACACATTCAAGGATACAATACAGGGGATGTGAAAACTTGGCAGCAAGCATTGGCTTATCAATGAAATCTTTTACTAGTTTTATTCTGACAGTTTTTAACTCTCTGAGAGGCTCTAAGCTATTTGAATATCTTAAGCTTCCCTTGCCTCTCACGGCTGAGACTGTAAACAATCATATGCATAGCTATAGGAGTCCGGGTAAACTTGTCAGGCCAGTTAGAGAGCTATCTGAGGGGTGTGGATTTAAACACTCCTAATGCCCAGGAACTTTATTAATTGGAGCTGTAAGTTAATTCTTTATTAAAGAGAGTGAGATGGTGGTGGGGGACAGCCCCCAGTAAAGTCAGAGGTGAGAGCACAAAGCAATAAAGTAGGCAGACTCTGGTATTTTGGGGGTGGATGCTCGAGAATATCTGGGGGGACTCCTGAGGCTCGTTCTTGCATTTGCGTTTGCCAAGCCTCCTTTCTCATGACCTTTGTCACGAGTAGAGTGCCTCTCCATGGCGGCTCCTGACATTTCCCCTTGATCAATTTCTTTTCCCATCCACAGAGAGTGAGTGAGAAGCAGAAGAGCTACTTGGACTTCCCATGGATCAGTGGGACCCTGCCCTTTCTCAGTTGTTCATGTAACTGGGAAAGATTTTCCAGATGAACCATCTCAAAACTCAGCTCTTTGCCCTTTGGAAATTTCAACTTACGTTTCCTAACAAGTGTACTGATTGATGTCTTGTCTTCTGTATTTTTTGCAGCTGTAGTTTTTGCAAGGGGCACAGAATTCCTAAAACTCAGCCCACATCAGAAATGGGAAAACATGTACATAAATAGAACCTAACAAGATATTTAAATTTTTCCATTTTCTTCCCCCTTCTATGAGAGGTAAAAGAGGTCTGAGGCTGAAACCGTCCTCTCTTCTGTAAAATGAGCCCGCTTATCTTATGGACTTGTATGGCAGTACCATAACAGGGTCTTTAAATGAAAATATCCAGTGATTTCCTCAAACTTGATGGGACTGTTGATTGTGAAACATGAGGCTGAAGGAAAAGTTATGGGACAGTCATAGAAGCCAACTTTGAACTGGAAGCCTTTCCCATGACCTGTGCCCCCAAAATAGTAGCTCCCTGCCGGTGACCATCTGCAGCCCTGATCTGACCCTGCCCCAAACTTCTGGCATGTGGAAGCTGGCCCAGCTGTCACAGAGCAGGCAGATACATTTCCCAGTGTTTACAGACTTCGCTTGGCCTTGTGCATATTCTCGCAGCAATCGCTGTTTAAAAACACCCAATAAAACTCGAGAATGTGCCAATAATAACTCCCTCATCACAGGCTGGGCTGAATTTGCAGCGCACCAGATGCTGAATGCTGCTCCTCCAGGAAAGGCCGAGCAGAGGGCTAGTGGTGGTCTCACCCTGGCCCCCAGGTCCATCTCACTCTAAACCACAGGCCTGGTCCACTTCAGGTCAGGGAGATGTGGGCGTGGGCAGAGTGGGTGAGGAAGGAAGTCTCAGCTTGTACGCTGGCTTTTCTTAGCCTCCTTTGCCCTGCAGGTCCTGTTGTTCATTTCACCATCCCTGTCTTCCCACCTCTCACCCCCTACCATGGAAATAGATGCTTTAAAATCTTCATGTGAGTCACGTCTCCCAACCCTGTAAATTCTCCTTCTGCCCTTCTTCCCTGAATCTCCTCTACAAGTGAATGCCCAAGACTTTGTCTGCAGTGAGATGTTAAAAACATGTATTTTTCACTAATGGAGGAAGATGATATGTGAGCTCTACCACTTGAACTGAGAAATTGAGAGAGGCGACGTAAACCACATTTGGGGACCCTTCCTTCGGAAGACCCAGGCAGAAGTCAGCACTTCTGGAAATTCAGGGACCACCTCCTTCCCCATGTATTCTATACAGGAGGTTTCCTGTCAAAAGGACTAAGGTGAGGACAGCAAGGGATAGGAAACCAGAGAGTTCATGGGGGTGGATTGAGGTAAAGGTATAGTTAGATGGGGTGACCCTTTTATTTCTCTTGGGAAGGACCTCTGCAAGAGAGGAAGGCTTGGATCTGCCAGGGTGAACATTTCTATCTTTCAACAAGTATTGATTGTCCCATACTGTGCCAGACAAGGTATTGGATGTGGAGGATACAAGGATGGGTAGAGTTGTAGTTCCTGCCTTCACAGAGCTACTGTTGGGAGCGGTAATGCTAGTAATCAATTAATCATTAAATAAACGTGCACATGAGGTAGTGGTAAGTGCTGCTAAGGAGAGGTCTGTTGGGCTAGGAGAGGCAATTTCAGAGAGGATTTGGCCTCTTCTGAAGGGTCAGGGAAAGCTTTCCTAAGGAAGTGCTGACCTGATTGAGAGCTGAATGATGAATAAGAATAAGGCAGCTAAAGAAGGAAGGACGGGGCTGCAGCTGGGGCCCCAATAGGGGCCTGACAGGCAGGAGGCACCAGAGTAAGGACAGTGGATTGGAGTTAGCAGAGCAGACGGGGTCGGGCTGAGGCCGGAGAGGTTTTCGGGCACCGGTTAGGGAGCACCTCTCTTGTAAACCATGTTGAAGATTCTTGTCTTTATCATATAAGCAATGAAAAGCCATTGAGCCATTTGTATTGGTGGTGGTGTTCATGGTGTGCATGGTCACGGCAGGGGATGTGTTCAGATTTTGTGTGGGAAAAGGTGGTTTTGGTTACAATGTGATGGGTTGGGGGAGAGGGGATAGATTCAAAGTAGAAAGAAGAGGCAGTAGCCGAGGCAAGAGATGACGGTAACTTGGGCTAAGTTGGTGACAGTAACGGGAAGAGAGATTAGAGGCAAAATCAACAGAAGTTGGTATGTGTGTGCCCTTATCACCTTCAAGCTTCCTCGAGTGTAAATTTGACAGGAGCCTGAAGGTAGCATGCGCGCTGGTGCGTGAGAGAGCAGGTCACAGCTAAATTAGATTTATCTGAACAAACAGCTCTGGTGCTGGATCCCAAGGAGCACTTTCCAGCTATCCTGCATCTTCAGCATGAGCAGGCACTGAAAATGAAGTGCTAGCGAAGGAAGCAGGCTCCTGGGTTATTTTTAGCAAGCTCTAGGAAATAGCCAACATTCTAATTTGAATCCTTCTCATTAAAATCCAGAGCCTCACCCCACACAGTTCTTGTTGCTAATGTCTGCAAACTTCTCTTTTTTCCAGATAATTGACAATAGGCCCCCATGGAAGTCTTCTCAGCATTTCTGCAAAAATCCAGGAAACATTAGGTTTGACACCATCATCATGTTTGCCAAGACAGCAAAAATCCCAGCCTGCAAAACTTGAAGTGTGATGAAGCGGAAGTACAGGGACAGCACAGAATGACTGATCATCTCAGGATGTTTCCAGTGTTGGCATTTTCCCTTGTCTTTGGAGCAAGAGCAGGAGGCAATGGTGGCTTTGGGGACATGCCGAGGTGATGTAGGTAGGGTTTATCCTCTTCCTTTTCTGCCTTTCCTCTCTGCCCTCAAGCAATTCCTGGATTTTAAGTTATCCTCCCCCCAGATCTGTTTTTTATTAATTGATTTATTTTTTATTGGAGTATAATTGCTTTACAATATTGTGTTGATTTCTGCCATACATCATCCCCTCTTCATATCTCACTGACTTATTCTATGTAATTTCAACATGCGCGCGTGCATGTCGCTTCAGTCATGTCCATCTATTTGTGATCCTATCGACTGTAACCTGCCAGACTCCTCTGTCCTTGGGGATTCTCCAGGTAAGAATACTGGAGTGGATTGCCGTGCCCTTCTCCAGGGGATCGTTCTGAACCAGAGATCAAATCTGCATCTCTCATGTCTCTTGAATTGACAGGCGCGATCTTTACCACTAGTGCCACCTGGGAAGCCCATATTGAATTTTAAAACTGCTTTTGCTGCTGCTGCTGCTAAGTCGCTTCAGTCGTGTCCAACTCTGTGCGACCCCATAGATGGCAGCCCACCAGGCTCCCCTGTCCCTGGGATTCTCCAGGCATCAACACTGGAGTGGGTTGCCATTTCCTTCTCCAACGCATGAAAGTGAAAAGTGAAAGTGAAGTTGCTCAGTTGTGTCCGACCCTCAGCGATCCCATGGACTACAGCCCTCTAGGCTCCTCTGTCCGTGGGATTTTCCAGGCAAGAGTACTGGAGTGGGGTGCCATTACCTTCTCCAAAATTGCTTTTAACTGTTGTTAAATAAAGCTATTAAAATAACTTTAAGCTATTTTCAGTTCAGTTCAGTCACTCAGTCGGATCCAGCTCTTTGTGACCCCATGGACTGCAGCATGCCAGGCCTCCCTGTTCATCATCAACTCCTGGAGTTTACTCAAACACATGTTCATTGAGTCAGTGATGCCATCCAACCATCTTATCCTCTGTCATCCCCTTTTCCCCCACCTTCAATCTTTCCCAGCCATCAGGGTCTTTTCAAATGAATCAGCTCTTCGCATCAGGTGGCCAAAGTATTGGAGTTTCAGCTTCAGTTTCAGTCCTTCTAATGAATAATCAGGACTGATTTTCTTCAGGATGGACTGGTTGAATCTCCTAGCAGTCCAAGGGACTCTCAAGAATCTTCTCCAACACCCAGTTCAAAAGCATCAAATTTTTGGTGCTCAGCTTTCTTTATAGTCCAACTCTCACATCCATACATGACTACTGGAAAGACCATAGCTTTGAATAGATGGACCTTTGTTGGCAAAGTAATATCTCTGCTTTTTAATAAGCTGTCTAGTTTGGTCATAAGTTTTCTTCCAAGGAGCAAGTGTCTTTTAATTTCATGGCTGCAGTCACCATCTGTAGTGATTTTGGAGCCCCCCAAAATAAAGTCTATCACTGTTTCCATTGTTTCCCCACCTATTTGCCATGAAGTGATGGGACCAGATGCCATGATCTTCGTTTTCTGAATGTCGAAGCCAACTTTTTCACTCTCCTCTTTCACTTTCATCAAGAGGCTCTTTAGATCTTCTTCACTTTCTGCCATAAGGGTGGTGTCATCTGCATATCTGAGGTGATTGATATTTCTCCCGGCAATCTTGATTCCAGCTTGTGCTTCTTCCAGCCCAGCGTTTCTCATGATGTACTCTGCATAGAAGTTAAATAAGCAGGGTGACAATATACAGCCTTGATGCACTCCTTTCCCAATGTGGAACCAGTTTGTTGTTCCCTGTCCAGTTCTAACTGTTGTTTCTTGACCTGCATACAGATTTCTCATGAGGCAGATCAGGTGGTCTGGTATTCCCATCTCTTTCAGAATTTTCCACAGTTTATTGTGATCCACTCAGTCAAAGGCTTTGGAGTAGTCAATAAAGCAGAAGGAGATGTTTTTCTGGAACTCTCTTGCTTTTTCTATCCAACAGATGTTGGCAATTTTATCTCTGGTTCCTCTGGCTTTTCTAAATCCAGTTTGAATTATCCGGAAGCGCACAGTTCAAGTACTGTTGAAGCCTGGCTTGGAGAATTTTGAACATTACTTTGCTAGTGTGTAAGATGAGTGCAATTGTGCAGTAGTTTGAGCATTCTTTGGCATTGTTTTTCTTTGGGATTGGAACGAAAACTGACCTTTTCCAGTCCTGTGGCCACTGCTGAGTTTTCCAAATTTGCTGGTATATTGAGTGCAGCACTTTAACAGCATCATCTTTCAGGATTTGAAATAGCTCAACTGGAACTCCATCACCTCCACTAGCTTTATTCAGAGTGATACTTCCTAAGGCCCATTTGACTTTGCATTCCAGGATGTCTGGCTGTAGTTGAGTGATCATACGATCATTATTATCTGGGTCATGAATATCTTTTTTGTATAGCTCTTCTGTGTATTCTTGCCACCTTTTCTTAATATCTTCTGCTTCTGTTAGGTCCATACCATTTCTGTCCTTCATTGTGCCCATCTTTTCATGACAAGTTCCCTTGGTACCTCTGCTGCTGCTGCTGCTGCTAAGTCACTTCAGTCGTGTCTGACTCTGTGTGACCCCATAGACGGCAGCCCACCAGGCTCACCCGTCCCTGGGATTCTCCAGGCAAGAACACTGGAGTGGGTTGTCATTTCCTTCTCCAATGCATGAAAGTGAAAAGTGAAAGTGAAGTCGCTCAGTCGTGTCCGACCCTCAGCGACCCCATGGACTGCAGCCTTCCAGGCTCCTCCACCCATGGAATTTTCCAGGCAGAAGTACTGGAGTGGGGTGCCATTGCCTTTTCCGTGGTATCTCTAATAAGTTATTTTAGAACACTTTATTTAAGTTTATTTTAGAATAGTTAGCACCCGATTCTTATGTTTGCCTTCCAGGCTCTCCATGGGCTTGACCTGTGTTCTTTAGCTTCTTTGGGTCTTAATTCCTTTGCTGGAGATGTGAAGAGGTGCTACTCCAGGTTGGCATTGCTCCACCTTCAGTCATTCAGGCATCATCCTCATCATTTCATGTTGCCTTTTCACTTACATTATTACTTCATTAACATTTTTCCTCTAAATTGACATTTTTCATTTATGTCAATATGTTAAAAAAAAAGTCTTGACTATAATGTATGTGAATCTGTAGGACTGATCTGATAATGTCTTTTTAAAAACTACACATAAATAAGCATATAAGTAAAATAAAAATGTTTATCTATTTCAAACAATATTTCACCATGATGATATTTAGACACCACTCTGGGAAATTCTGGGCAAGCTGACTTCTAAGCTCTCCTGCAGTACTAACATATTATTGTTCACATCTGGCCTTACTTACCCAGCCTTATTTCCCATGGCTTCCGGAAAAAAACATTAAGTTTGGCCAAATCGGTGTCCTTGGTGCTCCTTGTAGACAGTGTAAGCATGCTGTTCCCTTCATCTAGAATCAATAATTTACTAAGTAAAGAAAAACTTTGGCCTAAGAAGGAAAAACAAGTTAAGAAAGCTCATGATTACATGGACAAGCTACCGTTGACCAGTTGGTCAAGAAAATCCTTTTGAGCTGGCTGTTGTTAGATGAAGGTCAAGTGTGAAGAGTTGAAGGATTCGTCATCTGTGGGTTATTTTTTCCTTTTAAAAAGAGGGTTACCATTTACTGGGCAAATTTACTGGACACATTTTTGAATGCCCCCCAGGGTTCACTGGAGAAGGAAATGGCAACCCACTCCAGTATTCTTGCCTGGAGAATCCCAGGGACAGAGGAGCCTAATGGGCTGCCATCTATGGGGTCACACAGAGTCGGACACGACTGAAGCGACTTAGCAGTAGCAGCACCAGCAGGGTTCTTCAACTTCATGTTGGCATTTTCCAACCCTTCTCTAACAGAGAGGAGAAAATCATATTTGACTATTAGTGTGAGTAATCATTATTTGCTATAGAAATTAATTAGTTCACTTATTTACAATGCATGGTGTTTTATTTCATGCAGTCACTGGATATACAAAGATCATTAAGACATTTATCTACCCCCCAGGAGCTCCAATTTAGGAGGAGACAGAAAGTAAATAGGGGAACATGATAATGCATGTCCAGGCCCCAAAGCAGAAATGTGTCCAGGGGACAGTGTGGCCACTGGAGACGGAGTGTCAACTTTATGGATGCAAAATGTCCTAGGGGTTGTAAAATGATTTATAAGTTGGGTCTTGACTTATTAGCCACTGTTGGTTAGGTGAATGGGTAGTGAGGACAGAATGCCCTCCCAGGGAAAATAAACACTGTTATAAGCTTATCTGGCATAGTCAGTAAAGCTGAAACGTGAATGCAATTTAATGGGGGTGGAATGTATATTAACCTGTGTGTGTGTGTCTGAGTGACTGAGAGAGAGAGAGACAGAGAGAAGTTGAACTATAGTCTCTATTCAAGAAGGAACTATTGAAGATTTTTAAGCAAGAGGGTGATGCATTTAGAGATATATACTGAAACCTCACTCAGGCAGCTGGGTAGTGAATAATTGGGTTGGGAATTGTTTCCAAAGTACAGGCAAAGAGACCAGTTAAGACGCTATACAGTGTAAAATACATAGCTAATGGGAAGGTGGCATATGACACAGGGAGCTCATCCTGGTTCTCTGTGGCAACCTAGAGGGATGGGATGGGGTGGCAAGTGGAAGAGAGGTTCAGGAGGGAGGAAACATGTGTATCAGTTCAGTTCAGTTCACTCTCTCAGTCACGTCCGACTCTTTGCGACCCCATGAATTGCAGCACGCCAGGCCTCCCTGTCCATCACTAACTCCCGGAATTCACTCAGACTCATGTCCATCGAGTCAGTGATGCCATCCAGCCATCTCATCCTCTGTCGTCCCCTTCTCCTCCTGCCCCCAATCCCTCCCAGCATCAGAGTCTTCTCCAATGAGTCAACTCTTTGCATGAGGTAGCCAAAGTACTGGAGTTTCAGCTTTAGCATCATTCCTTCCAAAGAAATCCCAGGGCTGATCTCCTTCAGAATGAATTGGTTGGATCTCCTTGCAGTCCAAGGGACTCTCAAGAGTCTTCTCCAACACCACAGCTCAAAAGCATCAATTCTTCGACACTCAGCCTTCTTCACAGTCCAACTCTCACATCCATACATGACCACAGGAAAAACCATACCCTTGACTAGACGGACCTTTGTTGGCAAAGGAATGTCTCTGCTTTTCAATATGCTATCTAGGTTGGTCATAACTTTCCTTCCAAGGAGTAAGCGTCTTTTAATTTCATGGCTGCAGTCACCATCTGCAGTGATTTTGGAGCCCAGAAAAATAAAGTCTGACACTGTTTCCACTGTTTCCCCAGCTATTTCCCATGAAGTGATGGGACCGGATGCCATGATCTTAATTTTCTGAATGTTGAGCTTTTTCACTCTCCTCTTTCACTTTCATCAAGAGGCTTTTTAGTTCCTCTTCACTTTCTGCTATAAGGGTGGTATCATCTGCATATCTGAGGTTATTGATATTTCTCCCAGCAATCTTGATTCCAGCTTGTGCTTCTTCCAGCCCATCGTTTCTCATGATGTACTCTGCATATAAGTTAAATAAGCATGGTGACAATATACAGCCTTGACGTACTCCTTTTCCTATTTGGAACCAGTCTGTTGTTCCATGTCCAATTCTAACTGTTGCTTCCTGACTTGCATATAGGTTTCTCAAGAGGCAGGTCAAATGGTCTGGTATTCCCATCTCTTTCAGAATTTTCCACAGTTTATTGTGATCCACATAGTCAAAGGCTTTGGCATAGTCAATAAAGCACACCTATGGCTAATTCATGTTGATGTATGTACACAACATTGTAAAGCAATTATCCTCCAATTAAAAATAAATTAATTTTAAACACCTCTATTACCAGATGCCAAGTAAGAGAGGATGACAGCATAACAGTGTGTAAAGAGGGAGGGAAGTGATGATGAGAGATCGGGTGAAGTATATAAAGATGCCAAAATTTACAGCTTGGGCGATTGGGTTGTGGTGCCACTCAAACCCAGGAGGAAAGATGCAATTTGTGGAAACGTGAATTTCCTTTCTTTAAACTTTTAATTTTATACTGGAGTGTTTGCGTGTATGTGTACTAAATCACTTCAGTCGCATCTGACTCTTTGCAACCCTATGGACTAGCCCGCCAGGCTCCTCTGTCCATGGAATTCTCCAGGCAAGAATACTGGAGTGGGTTGCCATGTGTTCCTCCAGGGGATCTTCCCAACTCAGGGATCGAACCCACATCTCCTGTGGCTCCTGCATTGCCTGTGGATTCTTTACCATGGAGCCACCAGGGAGGCCCATACTGGAATATAGTCGATTAACAACATTGTGATAGTTTCAGGTAGAAAGCAGAGGGACTTGGGCATATATATGCATGTATCGGTTCTCCCCCAAACTTCCTGCCCGTCCAGGCTGCCACATTAACTCTGTGCTATCTAGTAGGACCTTGTTGGTTTTCCAGTTTAAATATGTTAATAGCAGTGTGTATGTGTCGATCTGAAAGTCTGTTCTCTAAGAAAACATGAATTTCTTTTGGAATTATATTCCCTGGGGCTTGCATGAACCAAGTGACAGAATATGGACTAATTACGCCTAAGTTGTTTTTTGTTTTTTGTTTTCCCATCTCTGTTGGTGTATGACTGTGTCTGACTTCCCAAGGTCTCTTTGTCCATAAAATGCACTACCTGCTCTGGCTTGATCTGAAGTCTCAAAGAAAAGACATGCGAAAGTGCTTTGTAAATGGCTTCACAAATGTAAATATTTATGTCTTTAGGGAAGTGCAAGGTGTAAAAGGCAGAGTCATCAGCCCATTTAGCTTATAAATGGCCCAGTGCAGGGCTGCTTTGCATTGTGATCCAGTATCCAGCAGAGATTTCTCTGTGAAATTGCCAATATCACTGCTTGTTGTCCTGACCACGATGGCTTAATTCCTATGAGACTAAAATGTATTACTTTGCCCTGCAACATTCCAATTCAAGGAACATCACACATTTTTATTTTTCTAAACCTTATTAAATTGCTTTTCCATTCCTACTTGCTAGGGTGGCCTAAACATCTATCTTCAGTCAAAATTGAGAGTTGCATTGGATTACATAAAATCCTATTTTTCATTAGTGAAATGAGTAGGGTTCAGGGTATGTAGGTAGACTAAGAAATATTGCATAGGAAGCCCCCATCCCTTTCCTTGCATGAACAGGGTAAACTAATTGTCATAGGTTTAGGTAAATGCCTGACACCTATTAATTTAGGCCCAGGCTTTTGAGATCCATTGCCCATAGAGCTGAGAAGAAAAGCCTGAAGAACCCACACCCAAGACATACCCACACAGCTCAGCAGCTTTATCATCCAGACCCCCAAACTGAGCATTTATTTTTGGTTGCTTCTGGGTTCACAGTTTGGTGTGAAATAATCACACTTCTTACAAATGAGGAGAGTTGTAATGTCAACGGTGTGAGGAGGGCCAAACTGGTGGAGGAAGCCCAAAAGTGAATCACTGGGGATGGATACTGCAGAGGAGGGCGGAGGGTTGAGTGTTCATGATGAGCTGAGTTTACTAAAGACAAAGAGGAAGGAAATAAAGACTTTATCTGAAAAGAGGCCAGAATGGAGAAATATAAGAATAAGAAAATATTTTGTGTTCATTGAAAATCTTTCTTATAATTCTTGCAAATTGTTAAACTCTCAACTTAGGGACACTTCCCTTAGAATAAACATTTTTTTTTTAATGCATATATATGGAATTTATTTTTTTTTATTTTATTTTACTTAACTTTACAGTATTGTATTGGTTTTGTCATACATCAAAATGAATCCGCCACAGTATTTTAAATGCTAACTTAACTCCTGGGAAGAGAGAGACCCTCTTCCCACTCTTAGAACAGCGTTTCTAGAGTTGGATACATGGACCACTGGTGGCCTATGAGATGATTGTTGGAATTAAACATGGGAATATTCCCTGATAGCTCAGTTGGTAAAGAATCCACCTGCAATGCAGGAGACCCTGGTTCAATTCCTGGGTTGGGAAGATCCCCTGGAGAAGGGGTAGGCTACCCATTCCAGTATTCTTGGGCTTCCCTTGTGGCTCAGCTGGTAAAGAATCTCCCTGCAATGAGGGAGACCTGGGTTTGATCCCTGGGTTGGGAAGATCTCCTGGAGAAGGGAAAGGCTACTCACTCCAGTATTCTGGCCTGAAGAATTCCATGGACTGTACACTTCACAGGGTCACAAAGAGTCAGACACGACTGAGTGACTTTCACTTTCACTATTTTGTATAATATTTGTATATTTATTTTGATTATCATATCTTGGTGACTCATGATAGTTTTTTATTTAAAGTAATGACACTTTAAAATTTTTTTAATTTTATATTGGAGGGAATGGCAACCCACTCCAGTATTCTTGCCTGGAGAATCCCATGAACAGAGGAGCCTGGCAGGCTACAGTCCATAGAGTCACAGAGTCCAACATAACTGAGCAACTAAGCATGCATGCGCACATAGTTGATTTACAATGTGATAGTTTCAAGTGTCAGAGAAGGCGATGGCACCCCACTCCAGTGTTCTTGCCTGGAAAATCCCATGGATGGAGGAGCCTGGTGGGCTGCAGCCCATGGGGTCACAAAGAGTCAGACACGACTGAGCAACTTCACTATCACTTTTCACTTTCATGGATTGGAGAAGGAAATGGCAACCCACTCCAGTGCTCTTGCCTGGAAAATCCCATGGACGGAGGAGCCTGGTGGGGTCACTAAGAGTCAGACACGACTGAGCAACTTCACTTTCACTTTTCACTTTCATGCATTGGAGAAGGAAATGGCAACCCACTCCAGTGTTCTTGCCTGGAGAATCCCAGGGACAGGGGAGCCTGGTGGACTGCCGTCTATGGGGTCGCACAGAGTCGGATAAGACTGAAGTAACTTAGCAGCAGCAGCAGAAGCAGTTTCAAGTGTGCAGCAAAGTGACTTAGTTATACATATACATATATAGTCCATAGTGTCGCAAAGAGTCAGACACAACTGAGCAACTTCACTTCTTTCTTCTATGCATATGGTGGTGCCAGCGGTAAAGAACCCACCTGCCAGTGCAGGAGACATAAGAGGAGTGAGTTCGATCCCTGGGTTGGGAAGATACCCGAGATGAGGGCATGGCAACCCACTCCAGTATTCCTGCCTGGAGAATCCTATGGAAGAGGAGCCTGGCAGGCTACAGTTTATAAGCAGAGTCAGACAAGACTGAAACAAGAGCACACAGGCAGGCATGCATACACCCATTCTTTTTCAGATTCTTTCCCCATATAGGTTATTACGGAATACTGAGTAGAGTTCCCTGTGCTAAATTGTAGCTCCTTGTTGACTATTTTACATAGTATGTATACATTAATTCTAAACTCATAATTTATCCCCCCTCACCTTTTGACACTTTCTTTTCAAATAAATTTAAGGGAAAAAAAGTGAACTGATTTACAGAAGAAAATATAAGTATTTATTAAAATAAACAGGTGATAGTATGGAAAAAAGTAGTTCTAGAATGACCAAAGTCTGGGAAACATCAAAAGTTGTGCTACATTTGGGTGGAGAAGCAGGAAGGACATAGCTTACACTGTTTGTGATGGCCACAGATAATTTCTCACCAGGTTACTTCACGGCATCGGCTTTTGTCTCCTGAAGATTGTTGTCTAAAAATGCAAATACTCGGAGAGCATCATATTATAACATATAATAAGCACATTCCTTATTTACTTATTTTTTGAATGTCTTCCTTGGCTTGTGGGAAATCAGTTCCCTAACTAGGGATTGAACCCAGGCCAGCTGTGGCAGTGAAAGCACTGAGTCCTTACGACTGGACGGCCAGGGAACTCTATAAGCGTATTTCTTAAGGTTCTGCTTTTACACTCTGGCTGGGACAAATCTGGAGGGAGAAAGGCTGGGCTGCAGCAGGGATGGCGTGGAGTGGACTCCAAGGCAGTTTACCAACCTCATGATTTTGTCCAACACTTGAGCAGAGAGAGTCCTTGGAAACTGGCATTTACCTTGAGCAGTGGCTGACAAGTAGATTGAATTCAAATAACATGAGGTTTAATTTCAAAGTGATGATGACCACCACTTGAGGGTAGACTTGAGGCATTGTGACATTTTTTAAAATATGTAGATCCTGCAGTCTCTAGAAGAGTGCTTGGCACATACTACATAGATGCTTAATAAATAATTGCTAAATGAAAGAGTGAATGGCTGTGAAAAATGCACAATAGTTTATATTCATTCCTGTGAATGAGTAGAAAAATGAGTAGAAAGGTTTGCAAGGATACAGACTTGAGTTCACATCCCATTTCTGTCCTTTTCTTGCTGTATATCCTTGGGTAAATTACTTAACCTCTCTGAATCTCATCTATCAGATGGAACTAATCAGTGATACACCGGCAAATGTTTCACAACTGGCTCTCCAAAAAGAAGAAAAGCTCTGCTTTGTAGTGCTTGCTGATTTCTGGGCTGTAAGTATTCCCATCAAGCTAACAACTGTTAAATAGCTAGCTTGCAAAATCCCCGCAAATCTAAAAATCAACTCTCTTAAGTGACAGGATACAGTCCACCACTGGAGGCTACCTCATGGGGTGTCAATCATTTTTGGAGCATATGCTACCTGGTAGCCCATGCTTAGATTATTTAGTTTTCATAACAATGCTATGAGGTAGAAGCTATTATCCCTATTTTAGGGGTAAAGAATACTGTTGGAGTAATTAAGGGATCTGTGTATGGACACATAGCCTGTATCCTCTTTACTAGACTGCCCCTCTGTTCAGTGAATTGAATGCAAAAAGAACAAGTGCCACAAGGCATATAATAGATGCTCAATTAATGTTACTTTCCCTTCCTTCTTTACCATTTTTATGAAAAATATATTGGTAGGAAATGTCCCAGACCAGATCCCAGACATCCCTGGAAAGGTCTAGTCATAGAACAATCCCAGAAATAGTTTTTAAAAGGTATTTTTGAGAATATACACTAGATATTGAGGAAGGAAAAAAAAAAAGAACAACATAAAAAATTGTGAAGATACAATAAAGTGAAGGTGTAGTTTCAAGTAGTTCAGGGATCACATTGTTGTCTAATGATCCATTTAACATCCTTCCTCGATGGTTCAGCAGATAAAGAATCTGCCTGCAACACAGGAGACACAGGAGACGTGGGTTCAATCCCTGGAGCAGGAAAATCCCCTGGAGAAGGGAAATGGCAACCCACTCCAGGGTTCTTACCTGGAAAATCCCATGGACAGAGGAGCCTGGCGCCCTACAGTCCATAGGGTCGCAAAGAATCAGACACGGCTGAGTGACTGAGCACACAAGACCCATTTAACAAGACAAGGGTTTAAACATGAATGCTTCCTCCCCAGGAGGGCACAGGCTACCTTCACTAACTTCTTGCCCAGTAAGAGGGCTTTGTCATAATTTACCAGCTAAATGAGAGCCTCTTCCTTCCCAGCTGTTGGTGCACCAGGCAATGTGAATTTCACAGGTGTTTCTAAGAGTTTGATACACAGCTATCATTAAATATTTGGATCTAAGCGGATGCATTATTATACATTTTCTGCCGAAAGAGTATGAACATTTTTCCTCCTGTGGAAAACTATGAACATAACTTAAGTTGGAGGAAACGTGGTTGGGAGGATTTAGCTAAGAGGATTGGGTCTCCTACCCGCCGGTCATTCCCCTCCCACCTTCTCCTGCCTGAGAGAGTTGTCTCTGTGAGATTCTGCAAATGCCAGGGACTTGCTTGAAGGGAAGATGACCATGTAACCTACTCAGTTCTGACCAATGAGACTTGAGGGGAAATGGGTGAAGCGGCTTCTAGGAACAATTTTATTTGGTGAGAAAGTTGGCAGCAAGCATGAATAAATTCCATATCTCCTTAGTTGCTTTTTGACCTTGTCATCTGAGGGTGACAGATGATACCCTGGAGTCTAACTAGGAGGATAGCCTGGAAAATATCTGCCTCCCTATTTCTTGTTAAGCAAGATAAAGAAATATCCTTATTGTTTAAAGCCTTTTTTCATGTATTCTCTACTTTGCAGCCCAAAGCATCCTATACCAATTAACTGGATTATCAAGTTTACCCACTAGAATTTTTGTGTTAGAACCCATGGTCACCAAAATCCTGTGCATTAGAAAGCTTTCTGCTGCAATTAATTCAAAGTCCTGACTCCAGCAGCTTCATATAGGGAAGTTTACCACTTCAAGTGGCAGGAAGCACAGAGTCAGGACAGGCTTTAGGTGACAGGCATGCCCCGGCTTTACTTCTCTGCTACTGCTAAGTCGCTTCAGTCGTGTCCGACTCTGTGCGACCCCATAGACGGAAGCTCACCAGGCTCCCCCGTCCCTGGGATTCTCCAGGCAAGAACACTGGAGTGGGTTGCCATTTCCTTCTCCGATGCATGAAAGTGAAAAGTGAAAGTGAAGTCGCTCAGTCGTGTCTGACTTTTAGCGACCCCATGGACTGGAGCCTACCAGGATCCTCTGTCCATGGGATTTTCCAGGCAAAAGTACTGGGGTGGGGTGCCATTGCCTTCCCCGACTTTACTTCTCTGAGACTCTCCTATTCTGCCCTCCCTAGTGGCTCTGGTCCTCAGACCAGCTGACTGCCAAGTTCCAGGCACCATAGCCCAGCAAGACAGTGCCTGGTTGAAGAGGAAGACTTGTCCATTCCTGTGTCTTTCCAGAGCAGTCAGGACAGTTTCTCTGTCAATAATGGTTCATTTTCCATCCTTTCCTAAGTCATTCTCTGGTAATGGGAACATAAGATCCCCATGGGCTACATCTGGGGTGGCATGGATTTAGAGGAACCCACACCAAAGACCAAGTGTCACTTCTCTTCCCTCTGCTTGGGGATCTTTCATGGACCCTGGGGAGCTTGTTTTTTACTTAGAATCTCTGCAAGTCCTAATTGATCTTTTTTTTTTTTTTCCTTTCTCTTCTAACTTAGTTTTGAGCTTTAGCTTACTCAGACCACTCCTAACTGACAAGTGGTTTCTCTTAAAAAAAAAAATTGGATCTTTCTGTTTCTGGGTCCTGCATCTATGCCTGCAAATGGTAAAATGGGTATAGTTTAAAAAAAACAATTTGATACCAATTTCTTCAAAGGCAAAAACCTCGATGCACAAACTACTGTTTTCATGGGTAAAAATGTTTTACCTTGATTTATTCTTCTGAAACTGATCAGGAACCTGTGGTCCTTGCCCCCCAGGCCCATGTCCTCTTTTGTCTGTGGAAAAACTTTACCCAGTGAATAAATTTAATCAGAGAAGTGGGAGATTGCAGAAATAAAGGAAAACAGTCAGAGGAGACGTAACAGAAGAGATAATAACAGTTTAGTCATTAACCATAGTCAAGGACCTTTAGTTTCCTCTCAAGGGCTATAGATAATATTCGGAGCCATATCCTGTGAGCTGTCTTATAGATACTGAAACCCTCACCGGGTTTAACTTCATGATGACCAGACTGTAATCATGACATAAGCTGCCACAATTTCGAGAACTGGCTTCAAAGAAATGGAAACAGACTGACCCTGGACCGGAAGATTAACTGTACCTAAAACAACCAAGATGACTCTGGTCAGACCACCGATGGCCAATCCGAAGATGACTGTCAGAGCTAACTGTGCTGTTTCTGTGTGGAGTGCCCTCCCGCTGTCCATAAAAGCTCTTATCCCCTGATTGCTGGGGTTGGGGTGAGTGGCAGTCGGCCTTTAGATACACCGACCCCCCTATCCCGGCTGGTAGCCGGCATCCAAAATAAAGAAAACTTTCTGTTCCACCCACCTGGCCTCTTTATTGGCTTTTGAGCAGCAAACAGGCAGTCCCTGCTTTCTGTAACACTTCTTAAGCATATTTTTATACTTACCAAGAAAATAAGCACCATGCCTTTAAGAGGAGCTCTCTGTCAGATTTCTTAAGTGATATAAAGTTACTTAAGGAATAAGAAGAATTAGATGTGAAGTGACTTTTATCTGGGGAAAACTTCAAGATTGAATTTGGAGGCAAGAGTGAGTAGAGAAGAGAAACCTGTGTGTTGAGTGAACCCTTTCCTCATTGGATGAAAGCCCTGCTGTTTCCATTATCCCTCACGTCTCCTTCACCTGTGTTCACAGGTAGCCGATTAACCACCAAAGACTTATTTTGTGCCTGATTTCTACTGCTTTTAACCAGAGGATCCCCTGGGTGAATTTGGGGCTAGCACTAGCTGTTTTGGTTGTTGTTGTAAGACTACACTGTATCCCGTTCCTCCCTTTCCCCACCCTAAAGGACCCAGGACCCGCCCCACCCCATACAGCCTATGTTATTGGGGGATCCCCATGCCTGTCCCCCCAGCTTCAGGGTCAGGGTAAGTCAACTAGGAGTCTGCAGTCATTGGCTCCGAGGAAGCCTGTGACAGACATAGCCTAGTCAGGAGACAGCCAGGATTATTTTGCTTGGAATGTTATGGCAGACACAGTCTTTCTCCCTCTGTGGATATGGAGTTGGGTGTTGCTTACACTCTGCAAGGCAAAGAGAGATTGAAAACAAAATAAAACAAAGCAAAAACAGATGGAAAGAAACTGAACCAAGACAGGCTTGAGGCTTGCCCTGGCTCTGGACCTTGCTGTGACCCAGGTCAAGAAATCTCTTTATTGTTGATTGAGTTTTCCATTAGCAGCCACCCAAAGGGCCACAGGGACGGAATGGCTGATGCCATGGGCTGAGGGAGAAGCTGCTTTCAAGACATTCTAGTAAGTAGGCCTGTGTGTTTCATAAGTCTAGTTTTCTTAAGGCGAATAAGTGTATTGCCCAAGAAAGGGAGGAAAATGAATCCTTTGTGTTGGAGGGCTGTAAAGAGAATTAGCCTGCTTTCAAGCCTACAGCCACCGGCCTGGGAGATAAAAATGGTTTAGGAATTCTTCAGAGGCAGAGCCCACACCCATTCAGAGGCGGCCAAGGTGTGGGGGGTTCTCCGAGGGGACAAGCTGAGAAGGCGCCTGAAAGGACCAGGCAGTTAGGGTATCCGGGGTTGGGGTGAGCCTGGCAGAATGGCCATGGAAGAGCCTGTTGCCTAATCAGCAGGCTTGTCTGTGTCCCGATTCAGCATGCAGGGCAAAGGGTGGAGGATCAGTGATCCTTAGTCACGCTGTTTGTTAAAATGCAGATTCCCAGGACAGTCACCAAAGCCACTGAATCAGAACCCCTGGGAACACAGCCTGGAAACAAGCATTTCCAAAGGTATGCCAGATGATTTGGGGATGAACACCATTTGAGAAGGGCTTCCCAGGTGGCTCGGTGGGTAAAGAATCCACCTGTGATGCTGGAGATGTGGGTTCAATTCCTGAGTCAGGAAGATCCCCTGGAGGAGGGCATGGCAACCCACTCCACGGACAGAGGAGCCTGGTGGGCTACAGTCCGTGGGGTCACAAAGAGTCGGACACGACTGAAGCGACAGAGCACATACCATTTGAGAATCCATCTTAGAGTGTGCAGAGGGTTAAGCTTAGGAAACAGCCCAGTTGTCACCAGCCAGCCAGGAGAATGGCTGAAAAGAGGTGGCAGGAAACCCAGAGTCAGGGTTCTAGCTGACCAGAAATAGAATGCCATCAGTTACTATTTGGGTCAGATTCGGGGACAGGAGAGGTCTTAAAATCCCTTAGAGTTAATGATCTACACTTCTGCTATTAGGACCACCTTTTGTGTCACCAGTGACCTTAGTTGCTTGTCCTGACTGGATCCCCCTGCCAGCTTTGAGTGTGGAGACGCGGGTGACGGTCATACTGGCTCTGAGCCTGTCAGAGATCCCTGACTGGTGTCAGGGTCACATGATCCCCGTGATGGACTTCACTGCAGACTGGCTACAGCGTTGACGTCATGCAGCCTCTCCTGCTGCTGTTTTAAAAGTACACATAGGGCGGTTTGGCAGGGCAAAGGTTTTTACCACCACTGTTTACAAAGGAAGAGAGAAGCATGGAATTATTATATTTGTCCAAGGTCAAGCAACAGGGAGTCTGGGGGAGTGGATGAGAACCAGAGTGGTGTCTACTTGTAACCTGATAAGCCCTCAAGGTCAGTAGAGGTCACAGCCTAGGCAGCAGACCCCCATGTGGGGCAGCCGCTCCCTCTATCATTATTTGAGTCCTGAGTGTTCTTCATTTAAACAAGCAATACAAACAACAGGGAAAACTTTTTAACAATCACCATTAAGAAGAATGCAGGGCTGGAATCTGGAGAAGGCAATGGCACCCCACCCCAGTATTCTTGCCTGGAAAATCCTATGGATGGAGGAGCCTGGTGGGCTGCAGTCCATGGGGTTGCTAAGAGTTGGACACGACTGAGCGACTTCACTTTCACTTTTCACTTTCATGCATTGGAGAAGGAAATGGCAACCCACTCCAGTGTTCTTGCCTGGAGAATCCCAGGGACGGAGGAGCCTGGTGGGCTGCTGTCTATGGGGTCGCACAGAGTCGGACACGACTGAAGCAACTTAGCAGTAGCAGCAGGGCTGGAATCAGGAGAACAGAGTTCTGTTCCCAGCTGTAATCCTTCGGCATTTCATGATCCTTTCTGAGCCTCTTCTTTCATCAGCAGAGTAAATAGCAGGAATTCATGGCAAAATTATCATCTAGGACTTCTAATGGTAGGTGTTTTCTTGTCAATTTAAGCCTCTCTAATAGAGTCCAGTGGTCATGTATGGATGTGAGAGTTGGACTATAAAGAAAGCAGAGCGCTGAAGAATTGATGCTTTTGAACTGTGGTGTTGGAGAAGACTCTTGAGAGGCCCTTGGACTGCAAGGAGATCCAACCAGTCCATCCTAAAGGAGATCAGCCCTGGGTGTTCATTGGAAGGACTGATGTTGAAGCTGAAACTCCAATACTTTGGCCACCTGATGCAAAGAGCTGACACATTGGAAAAGACCCTGATGCTGGGAGAGATTGAGGGCACAAGGAGAAGTGGATGACAGAGGATAAGATGGTTGGATGGCATCACCGACTCAATGGACATGGGTTTGGGTGGATTCCGGGAGTTGATGATGGACAGGGAGGCCTGGTGTGCTGCAGTTCATGGAGTCGCAAAGAGTCGGACAAGACTGAGTGACTGAACTGAACTGAATAGAGTAACTTAGAAGAATGCTCTGTGTACATTTTATTCTGGTGGCTTTTAGATTTTTCAGCTTCAGTTAATCTCCTTTGGACCATACTTCTCATATTCATCAGCACAGTGAAATTAAAGAAGGCTTCATTCACCATTTACAGGCTTGTTTTCACTTGCTACATGAAATCAGTTGCTAAACACTTGATCCCATGAAGGGATTAGCTAAGGATAATAGAAGGGATAGACCCCTTGTTTTAATGTTGTGTAATTTTAGAGACCTCCCAAGGGAAAGAAAATGCATAGTTTATTAGGATTGGAATTTTATTGCTGAAATTCTTCATTAATTGAGAGGAAAGAGATACAAACAGGGATCTAGTTTACTGCCAAATAATTTTGAGTTTCCATTTGATTGGATTCAGTGGTTTAAAAAAAGAAGCCTCCTACTTAAAAATATTCCCTCAGTGTAAATATTTATGTGTGTATATTTTCTTAAACCTCGATCTTTTTCCATTACATGAGAGAGGAGTTTTCATTCTTGGTATGTAATTTTGTTAAACAACCTATCGTTCTCAAAACTAAGCACTCTAATAATTTCCTTGGGGATTAGTAGTTTTTCCTTTGCAACAAGTATGTAAAATATTTATTGATTCCGAGTCAAATCAAATTTACTTTCTTGACCAATGATTGTGCTATTTTGGGTATCAATCAGTACCTAAAGACACTACCTCTACAATAAACTGATTTGTGAAGTTGTCGAATTCCTGTGGGAATGAATTCCATTTGGTCTTATTAAACTTATTAGTACCATAACTACTGATATATAATAATACTTGAAAAAAAATTTATTGAGATATAGTTGATGTATAATATTATATGTTTTAGGTGTACAACATAGTGATTCACAATTTTTAAAAGTTATACTCCATTTATATTTATTGTAAAGTATTGGTTATCCTTCCTATGCTGTACAATGTATTCTTAGTAGTTTATTTATTTTATACGTAGTAGCCTTTTTGCCTCTAATCCCTTGTGCCTATCTTGCCCCTCTCCTCTGCCCACTGGTCATCACTAACATCTATATCTGTGAGTCTGCTTCTCTGTTATAGTCACTGGTTTGTTTTATTTTTTAGGTTCCGCATATAAGTGATATGTCTTTTTCTGATTAACTTCACTAAGCATAATACCTTCCAAGTCCATCCATGTTATTGCAAATAGCAAAATTTCGTTCTTTTTTATGGCTGATTAGTGTGTGTGCATATATATATGCAAATATATATGTATATATATATACAAATACATATGTACACCATATCTTCTTTATCCATTCGTCTGTTGTTGGATACTCTGGAGATTAGTTTTTTTTTTCTTTTCTTTTTTTTTTCTATTTTTTTTTTATTTTGCTTAACTTTACAATATTGTATTGCTTTTATAATACATCAAGATGGATCCGCCGCCAGTATACACGTGTTCCCCATCCTGAACCCTCCTCCCTCTCCCCTCCCCACACCATCCCTCCAGGTCGTCCCAGTGCTCCAGTTTTTAATCTTCATCTTAGCTGTTCTATTTTTTAGGAATAGTATAATTTTACTGTGTTATTTTAAATGTATAATCTGAGGTACAGAATGGGCTTCCCAGGTGGCGCTAGTGGTAAAGAATCCACCTGCCAATGCAGAAGTCCTAAGACAAGTGGGTTCAATCCCTGAGTTGAGAAGATCCCCTGGAGAAGGGAATGGCAACCCACCCCAGTATTCTTGCCTGGAGAATCTCATGGACAGAGGAGCCTAGTGGGCTACAGTCGAGGTACAGTACAACAATGGTTTCTAGGCAGTTGCATTTAAAACATTTAATTCTTCTCCTCTTCTTGGTTAAAGAATAATTTTTCATTTTCCCAGAAACAGATACTCCTAGTCAAGTCAAATATGATCCACCCTCAGGCTGAGGTAAACCGGAAGGGGACTAAGGGCCCATTTCCTTTATGGTCATGTGCTTAGAAAATCCGGGGAAATTCTGGATAAGAAGTGGGTTCTGTCACCTGCAGCTCGTAAATCCTCCAGAGTTGCTCCTAACTTCTCTATGGTTATTTGTATTAATACAGTCGCAGCCCCTGAAGGGAGGAAGAATGAGGGTGGATTCCTCCCTTGGCTCAGTTTCCCAGAGCATGTGAAAGGGTGAGAGGCAGGGAGGGCCCCCTCCCCTTTCTCTCTGCCGCAGGAATCCTCAAACTCTAGGGGCATCAGAACCACTCGAATTACCCACAGCGCCTGGTAAATGGCTGACTTCCAGTCCCCATTGCCAGAGTTTCCGATTCAACAGAACTTTGAGGATGAGGAACCTGCCGTTTAACCCACAGGGCAACAAGATTTTTATGTATTAGTTAGATGTATAGGTGGACAGAGAAGCTGACAGTTAATATTGGAAATATCCTAGAGGAATACCTATTCCGGGAGCAGAGAATTCACAAAGACTGTCATTTAAAGCCCACGTGTGTGCATGTGTGTGAGGGGGTGTTGGGTGGGCTTACTAAACACACCTTCAATTATCTTTATCGCCCATTGCAGAGGATTTGTTAATTAGCACAATGCACATTAGAAATATTTATTTCATGGTGTAATGCTGCTGCTGCTAAGTCACTTCAGTCGTGTCCAACTCTGTGTGACCCCATAGACGTCAGCTCACCAGGCTCTCCTGCCCTTAGGATTCTCCAGGCAAGAACACTGGAGTGGGTTGCCATTTCTTTCTCCAATGCATGAAAGTGAAAAAGTGAAAGTGAAGTTGCTCAGTCGTGTCCAACTCTTAGCGACCCCATGGGCTGCAGCCCACCAGGCTCCTCCATACATGGGATTTTCCAGGCAAGAGTGCTGGAGTGGGGTGCCATTGCCTTCTCCAATGGTATAATGAGAGGGGTTCAAAATATGTAGATAGGCTTAGAAACACAGAGCCTTCCTTTGCACGAACAGGGTACGGATTGTAATAGTTTTAGGCAAACTCATGTGTGTGTGTGTGTGTGTGTGTGTGTGTGCGCATGTGTGCACATACATGTGTGTGCCCAATTGTGTTTGATTCTTTGTGACCCTATGGACTGAGGCCCACCAGGGTCCTCTGTCCATAGAATACTGGAGCTGGTTGCCGTTTCCTTCTCCAGGGGATCTTCCAGGGATCAAACCCGTGTCTCTTGCATCTTCTGCATTGGCAGGTGGGATCTTTACCAGCTGGGCCAACAGGGACCCCAAATAAACCCATAACATCTATTAATTCAGACTCAGGTCTTCGAGATCCATTGCCCATAGAGCTGAGAAGAAGACCAGCCTAAGCTACCCATACCCAAGACAGCTCAGCAGCCTTATCATCTGGACCCCAAAATTGAGGATTTATTTTTGATTGCTGTTGGGTTCACAGTTTGCTGTGGAATAATCATGTTTTTTATAAATGAGGAAAGTTATACTGTAACAGTGTGGGGAGGGCCAAGATGGCAGAGGAAGCCCAAAAGTTAATCACTGGAGGTGGACACAGCTGAGGAGGGTGGAGGGTTGAGTATAGATGATGGAGCTGAGTTTACTAAAGAGAAAGAGGAAGGAAATAAAGACTTTATCTGAAAAGAGGCCAGAATGGAGAAAAATGGGAATAAGAAAGTATTTGGGGTTAATTAAAACGAACTCAGAAACTTTCTTATAACTCTTCCTTGCAAATTGTGAAAAGATCAACATGGGGCAATCACCCTTAGAATAGCATTTCTGATTAGGGTATTTTAAATGCTAATTGCCTGCTTCTATGTATATTAAACCTAATGGACACACTTATATCTTGCTGAAATGCATGTTAAAATGCATTAGTTTTTGATGCCCCAGTTGGATGCCTCATAAGAGAGACAAAACAGTGATTTTCAGTGGGAAAGGAAGGCCCGTAGGCCTGTATATGTGAATGTGTGTGAGGGTAAGTATAATTAACACAAATTATAAAGTGAAAGAGGAGAGTGAAAAAGTTGGCTTTAATGCTCAACATTCAGAAAACAAAGATCATGGCATCCAGTCCCATCACTTCATGGCAAATAGATGGAGAAACAATGGAAACAGTGGCTGACTTTATTTTTGGGGGCTCCAAAATCACTGCAGATGGTGACTGCAGCCATGAAATTAAAAGATGCTTACTCCTTGGAAGGAAAGTTATGACCAACATAGACAGCATATTAAAAAGCACAGACATTACTTTGCCAACAAAGGTCCGTCTAGTCAAGACTATGGATTTTCCAGTGGTCATGTTTGGATGTGAGAGTTGGACTATAAAGAAAGCTGAGCACCAAAGAATTGATGCTTTTGAACTGTGGTGTTGGAGAAGACTCACGAGAGTCCCTTGGACTGCAAGGAGATCCAACCAGGCCATCCTAAAGGAAATCAGTCCTGAATGTTCATCGGAAGGACTGATGTTAAAGCTGAAACTCCAACACTTTGGCCACCTGAGGTGAAGAGCTGACCCGTTTGAAAAGACCCTGATTCTGTGGAAAGATTGAAGGTGGGAGGAGAAGGGGATGACAGAAGATGAGATGGTTGGATGGCATCACCTACTCAATGGCCATGAGTTTGAGTAAACTCCGGGAGTTGGTGATGGACAGGGAGGCCTGGCGTGCTGCAGTCCATGGGGTCGCAAAGAGCTGGACATGAATGAGCGACTGAACTGACTGACGGATATGGTCTGAGGATTCTCTCAAGCTTTTTGACCCTGTTATTCTCTCTGTAGATAATGTCACTGTTACAGGAAATTCTCTAAGTTCCATGACTTTAAATCCCATCTATATTATATCTGCAGCCCTCATCCTTCCCCCAAAGGACAGAAATGAACACACAACTTCCCAGCATACATGTCAAACCTACATGGTCCTAGACCGTGTGCTCGTCCCCAGCACACCTGTTCTGTCTCATTGTTCACTTTGGTAAATGGTGCTATCTTTTTTCCTAGTTTGTAAGGTTAGAATCATTCATGACTCTCTTTTTCTCATAATCTTTATCCAATTTATCAGTGAGCCATCAGTTAAATTATATCCTTGAAGTCAATAATTTCTCATTACTTTCACTCTGTCATTCTAAGCTGAGACAAAACACCATCCTCCCTTGCCATACTGATTACTACAATAGCTAGTCCTTGGGCTTTTCCCCCAGAGTCTGTTTAAAACACAGCAGCTAGAATTTCGATAATAAATGATTGTTATTCTCCTACTTAAAGGCCTTCCCCCTCCCAGCGGTTTTCCACTGCACTTAAAATAACATCCAAAGTCTTTATCATGGTCTCAAGGTTTGCCATGATCTGAACCCCAGGTATTTCTCTGAACTTTTCTCCTTCTACTCTTTCTTCCTTGTGTATTCTGCTCTTCTTTGAACATGCAGAGCTCATTCTTACCCAGAGCCTTTGCAAAAGCTGTTACTTCTGTCTCACTAGATTTTACCCTAGGTATCTACATGGCTTGCCCACCCTCTTCAAGTCTGTGCTCAAATATCACTTATCATCAGAAAGGCCTTCTGTATCCTCTGGCTCTAAAATGACATTATCCAGCTTTATTTTCTTTATGAGATTATTGTTACTGACAATATATTTATTTGATTCTTTCTTTCTCTTTTCTTTCTATTTAACCTTCCTTACTACAAGGTAGGTACTATGAGGACAGGCTTTATATCTGTTTTGTACATGATATATTTCTAGCACCTAAATTGTGCCTGATGTTTAGTAAGAACTCAGTAAATATTTGTTGAATGAATTAATAAACTCTCAAAGCCACCCTAAGCAAATTGAGGTGATACTTTTTAAGCCATAAATCACAAAAGCCTTATAACTTTCAAAATATCCTATGGACTTAAAATTTTTTTCGGAATAATTTTAGAGTTACAGAAAAGTTACAGTGATGGCATGGAGTATTTCCATAACTGCTTCACTCTAATGTAATGTTTCCATATACACCTTCCCCTAATGCTAACATCTTCCATAACCCTGGTACACTTATCAAAGCTAAGAAACAAACACAGGTGCAATACTATTAACTACCAACTAGATTCAAGTATCCTAAGTTTTTCTGCTATTGTCCCTTTTGCATTCCCGATGCAGTCCAGGATGCTGCATTGCACTCAGTCACATGTGTTTCCTTTGATTTGTGTCAGTTTCCCATTCTCCCTTTGTTTATCATGATCACGATGGTTTTGAACAGCACTGGTCAGGTCTTTTGGAGAATGTACCATGTTCTTTTTGTTTGCCACAGAAGCCAACGCAATAGGAAGTCACCAAAGGGGAACCCCAACACCCATTGAAAATTTTGCTCTAGCTTACTTCTTGAGGGCTCCTTTGAGAGCAGGAACTCATTCACATATGTAGGAGATTTTGGGGGCTAGGGAGATCAGGCGGAGAAGGCAATGGCACCCCACTCCAGTACTCTTGCATGGCAAATCCCATGGACGGAGGAGCCTGGTGGGCTGCAGTCCTTGGGGTCGCAAAGAGTCGGACACGATCGAGCAACTTCACTTTCACTTTTCACTTTCATGCGTTGGAGAAGGAAATGGCAACCCACTCCAGTGTTCTTGCCTGGAGAATCCCAGGGACGGGGGGAGCCTGGTGGGCTGCTGTCTATGGGGTCACACAGAGTTGGACACGACTGAAGTGACTTAGCAGCAGCAGTAGGGAGATCAGGAGAACAGGGATTAAAGGTGAAGAAGCTTTTTTATAGTAGCTCCCAGCAGATTTTCCATCAGGTCCCATTTGTCATGTGACATGGCCACAGAAATGGAATCAGCATGACTAGCTTAGTTTAATGAAGATTCACTCTGGATCTAGATCATCCTTGACTCATGTTGCTAGAAAGGGGAGAAGCCAGCAAAGATGAAGGAGGAAGTTGAGGAGCATCAGGGATTGGGATGGGGCAAGGAATGGGTTTGGTAGACAACAACTTTCTGTTACAGAGTCAATTTATATATTCTGTGTACCCATAAGGCTCAGATAGGTTATGGCCTCCTAGGAAAAGAACATATCACAAGCGTGGTACTTATCAACAGATGGCTGGTGTGAACAAGCAAACTATGGTATAAATTGTACAAGGAAACAGTTCAGTTCAGTCACTCAGTCGTGTCCGACTCCCTGCGACCCCATGAATTGCAGCACACCAGGCCTCCCTGTCCATCACCACTCCCGGAGTTCATCCAGACTCAGATCCATCGAGTCAGTGATGCCATCAAGCCATCTCATCCTCTGTCGTCCCCTTCTCCTCCTGCCCTCAATCCCTCCCAGCAGCAGGGTCTTTTCCAGTAAGTCAACTCTTCACATGAGGTGGCCAAAGTACTGGAGTTTCAGCTTTAGCATCATTCCTTCCAAAGAAATCCCAGGGCTGATCTCCTTCAGAATGGACTGGTTGGATCTCCTTGCAGTCCAAGGGACTCTCAAGAGTCTTCTCCAACACCACAGTTCAAAAGCACCAATTCTTCAGCACTCAGCTTTCTTCACAGTCCAACTCTCACATCCATACATGACCACTGGAAAAACCATAGCCTTGACTAGATGGACCTTTGTTGGTAAAGTAATGTCTCTGCTTTTGAATATGCTATCTAAGTTGGTCAAGGAAACACTACCCAGCACTAAAACTGAATGGACTGCTGGTACATGGAACATCATGGATGAATCGCAAAGGCATTATGCTAACCAAAAGAAGCCTGACAGACAAATGTGTACTGTATGCTTTCAATGATATGACATTCCAGAAAACACAGAACCATAGGGACAGAAAACATCAGTGGCTGCCCAGCGAAGGTGTGGGAGGTGATTGGATGCAAAGGGGTATGAGGGAACTTTTGGAGGCTCATGAGAATGTTCTCCAGATTAAAGAGAAAATGGCTATTGGGTCTTGGGTGATGGCATGAAAAGGGGCAAAAGAACATTGTAGAACATTTTGAGCATAGGGTACAGTTCTGTTGTCTCGAGAAATAGTCATCTACCTAGGCTTTGGTTTGGGCAAATGGTACAAATTTCATTTCTGTGTTCTTTGGAACATCAATTAGGAGTTGGCAAACACAAGACTGCAGAGGGCTGAGAATACCCTATGAGCTGAGCTCTGGTTCTTAAATATTTGCAAAAGATCTTAAATTAATTAAAATACAGTTCTATTAAGGAGAAAGCTTTGCCACGTCTTACAGAGGGGGTCTCACAGAGGGTTTTACAGAGGATGATATGTGTTCAGTTGAGGGGATGGGGCTAACTGCTTGTGTGTGCACACATGCTAAGTTGCTTCAATTCTGTCTGACTCTTTGCGATCCCATAGACCATACCCTGCCAGGCCCCTCTGTCCATGGGATTCTCCAGGCAAGAATACTGGAGTGGGTTTCCATGCCCTCCTCCAGGGGATCGTCCCAACCCAGGGATCGAACCCACTTCTCTTATGTCTCCTGCGTTGGCAGGTGGGTTCTTTACTGCTAGTACCACCTGAGAAGCCCAACTGTTAGTAACTGATGGATTTTGCCTCAATAAAGGATCTTTCTAATTGAAGTACAACACAATTTACCAAGGTCCTAACCAGATGTACCTGTAACTGGTTATCAAAAACTGTGGGAATCACAGAATTTAGCAGCAGAGGGACAGAGTAGAGGTGAGGGACAGATATTTTTGGCTGAGGTGACCAGTGCAATATTTCAGATCACATCACACAAACAGCTGCCTGTTCTGTGATGATTCTGGCCACAAGATCCTAGATGGGGGTGCCTGAAATCATGCCTAGGAGGTGATCTGATGAAGAAGCATGGTCCAAACAACTGATGTGAAGAGAATCGCATGGTTCATTTGAGGCTGGTGTAGGTTTTCAAAAACTTGTTATTGTTGATGTAAATTTTCTCCTCTGTGTATTGATTGTATACATACATATGCTGACATCTTGATTATTAAACACTCAGTTCAGTCAGTCAGTTCAGTCGCTCAGTCGTGTCCGACTCCCTGCGACCCCATGAATCGCAGCATGCCAGGCCTCCCTGTCCATCACCAACTCCCGGAGTTCACTCAGACTCACGTCCATCGAGTCAGTGATGCCATCCAGCCATCTCATCCTCCATTGTCCCCTTCTCCTCCTGCCCCCAATCCCTCCCAGCATCAGAGTCTTTTCTAATGAGTCAACTCTTCACATGAGGTGGCCAAAATACTGGAGCTTCAGCTTTAGCATCATTCCTTTCAAAGAAATTCCAGGATTGATCTCCTTCAGAATGGACTGGTTGGATCTTCTTGCAGTCCAAGGGACTCTCAAGAGTCTTCTCCAACACCACAGTTCAAAAGCATCAATTCTTCGGTACTCAGCTTTCTTCACAGTCCAACTCTCACATCCATACATGACCACAGGAAAAACCATAGCCTTGACTAGACGGACCTTTGTTGGCAAAGTAATGTCTCTGCTTTTGAATATGCTATCTAGGTTGGTCATAACTTTCCTTCCAAGGAGTAAGCGTCTTTTAATTTCATGGCTGCAGTCACCATCTGCAGGGATTTTGGAGCCCAGAAAAATAAAGTCTAACACTGTTTCCCCATCTATTTCCCATGAAGTGATGGGACCAGATGCCATGATCTTCGTTTTCTGAATGTTGAGCTTTAAGCCAACTTTTTCACTCTTCACTTTCACTTTCATCAAGAGGCTTTTTAGTTCCTCTTCACTTTCTACCCTAAGGGTGGTGTCATCTGCATATCTGAGCTTATTGATACTTCTCCTGGCAATATTGATTCCAGCTTGTGCTTCTTCCAGCCCAGTGTTTCTCATGATGTACTCTGCATAGAAGTTAAATAAGCAGGGTGACAATATACACCCTCGACGTACTCCTTTTCCTATTTGGAACCAGTCTGTTGTTCCATGTCCAGTTCTAACTGTTGCTTCCTGACCTGCATACAAATTTCTCAAGAGGCAGATCAAGTGATCTGGTATTCCCATCTCTTTTAGAATTTTCCACCGTTGATTGTGACCCACACAGTCAAAGGCTTTGGCATAGTCAATAAAGCAGAAATAGATGTTTTTCTGGAACTCTCTTGCTTTTTCCATGATCCAGCGGATGTTGGCAATTTGATCTCTGGTTCCTCTGCCTTTTCTAAAACCAGCTTGAACATCAGGAAGTTCACGGTTCACATATTGCTGAAGCCTGGCTTGGAGAATTTTGAGCATTACTTTACTAGCGTGTGAGATGAGTGCAATTGTGCAGTAGTTTGAGTATTCTTTGGCATTGCCTTTCTTTGGGACTGGATGAAAACTGACCTTTTCCAGTCCTGTGGCCACTGCTGAGTTTTCCAAATTTGCTGGCATATTGAGTGTAGCACTTTCACAGCATCATCTTTCAGGATTTGAAATAGCTCAACTGGAATTCCATCACCTCCACTAGCTTTGTTCGTAGTGATGCTTTCCAAGGCCCACTTGACTTCACATTCCAGGATGTCTGGCTCTAGGTCAGTGATCACATCATCGTGATTATCTGGGTCCTGAAGATCTTTTTTTGTACCGTTCTTCTGTGTATTCTTGCCATCTCTTCTTAATATCTTCTGCTTCTGTTAGGTCCATCCCATTTCTGTCCTTCATCGAGCCCATCTTTGCATGAAATGTTTCCTTGGTATCTCTAATTTTCTTGAAGAGTTCTCTAGTCTTTCCCATGCTGTTGTTTTCCTCTATTTCTTTGCATTGATCACCGAGGAAGGCTTTCTTATTTCTTCTTGCTATTCTTCGGAACTCTGCATTCAGATGTTTATATCTTTCCTTTTCTCCTTTGCTTTTCGCTTCTCTTCTTTTCAAGCTATTTGTAAAGCCTCTCCAGACAGCCATTTTGCTTTTTTGCATTTCTTTTCCACGGGGATGGTCTTGATCCCTGTCTCCTGTACAATGTCACGAACCTCATTCCATAGTTCATCAGGCACTCTATCAGATCTAGGCCCTTAAATCTATATCTCACTTCCACTGTATAATCATAAGGGATTTGATTTAGGTCATACCTGAATGGTCTAGTGGTTTTCCCTACTTTCTTCAATTTCAGTCTGAATTTGGCAATAAGGAATTCATGATCTGAGCAACAGTCAGGTCTTGTTTTTGCTGACAGTATAGAGCTTCTCCATCTTTGGCTGCAAAGAATATAATCTGATTTCGCTGTTGACCATCTGGTGATATCCATGTGTAGAGTCTTCTCTTGTGTTGTTGGAAGAGGGTGTTTGTTATAACCACTGGGAATGTGTAAATATACATTGCAATCTGATATAACATTACTTCTGAGTTTCAAAACATTACCATTCTAGCCCAATAATATAAACACATTCTCAGACACACGACTTTCAAAGCCACAGATCAAGTACTAAACTGTGTAATTGTACTGGAAAGAGAAAAAAAAATTTCCGTCATATCACAATTAGCTTGCTTGCCAGAGACCTCTCCTGAGAAGGAGATTATGCTCTTAGTAGTAACAGAAATGCTGGGCATTCTGTGAACAAACTGACTCACAGGTTGTGGGTTGGTCATAAGTTGTTGGAGGAGGTCACAGTGAGGATGTGACCTCTGGTTGACTTCTGAGCTGAACCTGGGCAATCAGAGGCTCCTCCCCATCTCCCCATCCTTGGAATGAACATCCTGCCCACATTATCACAGGGTTCCAAGAACTGTCACCTTGACAGAGTAAGGTATTGTTGAGGCCATCTGGATAATATACATGACTAAACCCAGATAAGACCTCTAGGTAAGATTTCAAGATTCTGGCAGGGTATAGAAATCTACTTGCCTTACAGCCGCCCAAGACAAGCTTCTCATGTAAATTTCCTTGCTGTGACAACTGCCAGCTGCCAATCTGGAATGGTCTGCCTCTTTCTTCAGTCTCTCCCTATCCTCTAGGGTCAGTTTTCAAACCAACACAAATGTTTGTTCGGTGGCAGAGCCCCACGTCCCATCACTAGAAATTTCTACTTAGCACCTACTAAGTATTCCAGGTACTTACTGAGGAGGTACTCTAGAATCTTTACTGCTAAGCTGTAGTACCTCAGGTGATATGGATGCTGTGGCCTTCGAGAAAGACCCTTTTGAGAAAGACCTCTTTTTAAACTATCTAACCAGGAAATTTGTTTTCTTTCGGGGTTTGCTGCTGCTGCTGTTAAGTCGCTTCAGTCGTGTCCGACTCTGTGCGACCCCATAGACCGCAGCCCACCAGGCTCCCCCGTCCCTGGGATTCCCCAGGCAAGAACACTGGAGTGGGTTGCCATTTCCTTCTCCAGTGCAGGAAAGTGAAAAGTGAAAGTGAAGTCGCTCAGTCCTGTCCGACCCTCAGTGACCCCATGGACTGCAGCCTTCCAGGCTCCTCCATCCATGGGATTTTCCAGGCAAGAGTACTGGAGAGGGGTGCCATTACCTTCTCTGGATCTTTCAGGGTTTAACAGGGGGTAAAATTCAACTCAGAATTTCTTTTTCCTTTTATTGCCAAAATGCAAAGAAAATCTTTGAAGTGTTCAATATCTTACAATTTAAAGGAAAACAAATCCATTACATTAATTTCAGAAAGGCCCACAACTACATATAAAAACTGAAGATTATGATCCAAAAGAAAACAGCTCTTAATTCTCAAACAAGAAGACTACACTAAATAGGGGGTGGGGTGGAGATGAGCACTTGAGGAAAAGCAGCATCAGCTGTCAAGCGTCACAAAATCACAGTCCATGGAAATAGGCCACGTGGTATCAGACTTATTATCCTCCCAAATCCACTGCCGTAAACACGTGCACCAAGTGCACTGATCCCGTTGTTTTCCTACCTTCGCCTGCCAATGCAGTTGAGACTAAATTGTCAACTTGTTTTCATTCTTCTGTGAAATTTGTCACCCTGATTGAGGGCTATGCCACAGTCAATTCTATTACATACTTTCCAGCAACTCCTTACTTGTTAATAGAATAATCAAAGGATTCAATCTATACATATATTTTACTTTATACTTGAGTTTGGGGAGCGATTCATGGGTCGCAAATAGTCGGACACGACTGAGCCACTGACTGATCTGATCTGATCTGAGTTTGGGGAAAGACCATTATGTGCCGTATGGTCTTAAGAAGTTATTGCTGAGTGAGTGAATGAAATGTTGAGCTGAATCACATTATTGTATATATCCCCAAAGTAGTACATCAAATTATATTTTCAGTACCGTGAACAGTGAGTTGATTCTTAAAGAAAACTCATGATCAACATTTTTGAAAAGAGATGATTCTGGCGGTGGGGGGGAATATATCTTTTTTGAAAATCTTTTGTTTTGCAATCATTTTAAATTACAAAAAGTTGCAAAAACAGTTCAAAGAGCTCCCTTACACCCTTAGAGTTGTAAACCTTTCTGAACCATCTGAGGGTAAGTTGCAGTTGTGATGTCCCCTTTAGTCCCTCATAATTCAGAGTGTATTTTCTAAAAACAAGAAAACTCTCCTAAATAAATGCAGTACAATCTCAACGTCAGGAAAATAACATTGATCCAATTTAATTCAACAGAATGCATTGAAGTTTTGCTGTTAATATCATTTACAGGTCTTGGATGCCATTCAAGGTTCTTGTATTTAGTTGTCCCTTTAGTGTCCTTCAATCTTAACAATCTTTAAAGATTTTACATTATATCAGGAGACAACGCAGGTTGATTTTTCCCATTATTGTTTTTTGTGTAAACTCTTGCCAGTTGATTAAGATGTTATCTCCCAAGTATTATAGCTGTAATGTTAATAAGTATTTCATGCTTGTTAATTAATAATGAATATATATGAATGATAATTAATGAATTTTTTAGGAACATGCTTTGAGATTATAAATATTGTCTTGCTTATCAAAAGTTTATCCACTGTTTCTAGTATCCATTGATGATTCTGGCCTGAATCACTGATGATGATGATGATTGCTAAGTGGTGATTTTTTAATACTGTCTTTCCTTCTTCTTCTATTAATTGTTTTCCACTGGTGGAACTTGCTTTCTCTCTATTGGCATGGATGCATTGATTCCTATTTTGCACAAAGGTTGCAACCTGTTCCTGTCATAATTTATTTTGATGCTTAAATGGTCCTGGATTTGGCCAGTGGGAACCCCTTCAAGCTGCTCCTATATTCTTTCATTTTTTTTTTTTACAGTAGGATCTTACTGGTTATCTATTTTAACTATAGCAGGGTGTGCATGCTCAATCTCAAACTCCCAATCTATCCCCCCATATTCCTCCCCCCGTCTATCTTATTCTTTTGACATATCTTCATAACTCTTTATGGAGAAGGAAATGGCAACCCATTCCAGTATTCTTGCTGGGAAAACCCTATGGAAAGTGGAATTTAGCTGGCTACAGTCCATGGGGTCGCAGAGAGTCAGACATGACTTAGAGACTGAATAGCATAGCTCTTTAAGTAACTTATTTTATTGTTCAATCAAGTATTCCAGTTTCATTCCCTACACACGGAGCCATAGTTCCTCTTGGTGGAGAATGGTATTTAGAAAAGAAGTCTGAGTTCTAGGCGTGTTCACTGTAGTAGGGGTGCTATTGCTCTCTCAGTGGACAGAGCTAGGAAATACATATACGTTCAGTTGTTCAGTCCTGTCCGACTCTTTGCGACCCCACGCGAACCTGGCAAAAACACTAGAGTGGGTTACCATTTCCTACACCAGGGGATCTTCCTGCCCCAGGGATTGAAACCACCCTGCCCCGCGCCCCGCTTCTTGTGTCTCCTGCATTGCAGGCGGATTCTTTACCCACCGAGGAAGCTCCTGATAACATCGATATTGCACACCGACCCCATGGTTACCGTGCAGAACAAACAATCTTGTTTTATTTCCACCTGCAGCTTCCTGAATCCTTAACTAAGCATAAAATTTCAAAGCTCCCACATCAAAGAAGGCCCTCAGTTACTCTTTCTCATTTTCTGTTTCCAGCGTTTTCCTTCTTTCTCCAAGATTATTTGCAGACTTAAGTTTTCTTAAAAGTTCTTTCGTGGCGTACTCGAGAAGAAGACTCATAAAATGCTCCAAATGCAGCTGTAGTGTAAGTGGTGAATCAGTAAAAATGACGAGGTGAGTAAAACACTATCCCTGACGATCGCGGCGGCCCATTTTAATTTAGAGGGTGCCAGCTACACGTCAACGAGGGATTCAAAAGCTACCGGGCAAACCGCTCCGGACCAGGAATCCCTAAGAGAATCCTGGCGCCACCGAAGTTTCCAGTGGTGGCCAGCTCTAGGAATTGCCGGAAGCAGCCTCCGTCTCTCTGAGCCGCTTCGCCAGTGTTCTCGCCGGCGCTCGTGTCAGAAATTTCTAGTCCCCCCCCCCCCCCCCCCCTTGCTCGGGCATATCTCCGTCTGGACCTTCCGCAGCGCTGGGAGCAGGTGAGCCGGGCGGCGGCGCGCTGGGGACGCGCCCAGGTGTCTCGGCCCCGCCCCGCGCCTGTCGGGGCCCAGGTGCCGGCGCCCAGGTGCGCGCGGCGCGGGCTGCAGCTCCGCCCGATACCCGACAGCGGGCGCCGCTGCAGCAGCTCCCGAGCGGCGGAGCTGAGCGCCTTCGCGACTTGGGGCAGCTCCTGCGCTCGGCCCTGCTCGGCAGCGAGAGCTCCGCCCGGGCGCCGGGTTCCCGGAGCTGCAGGAGCGGGCGGGCGGGCGCCGAGGGGGCGGACCGAGCTCCGCGGACCTCGCCGGCCTGGAGCGGTAGAGGCGGGCTATCCGGGAGCGCCCGGGAACGCGGAGAGCGGGGTCAGCCCCCTGCGCGCTGGAGACATCCGAGCGTCCCGTGCCTTGGCACAATGCGACCCGCCGCGTCTCTGCGCCGGCCCCGGGCTTCGCTTTCTGCTCGCTGAGCTCCGGCGCTCGCCACCGTGGAAACTCGGAAAGACCTGCGAGACGTGGGAGAGCCGCGCAGAGACGCACCCAGACGGACCCAGACGTCCCCTCTGCCCCCAAGAGGCTGCCGACCCCTCGATCCCTGGGCTCCTCTAGCTTTACCATGAACCTGGCGCACGCGTGGCGTTAGGAGAAATTTCTCAAGCCGGAGGGGGAGTCAGGAAATTCTTTGGTTGCTAAGGTAATTGTAGTTGTGTCACAAAAGGGGCAAGACACAAACCGGGGAAAAAGATGTTTTCCAACGCGATGCCCTCCACTCCTCCGGTTCCTGTGTGTTGATTTCATCTCCCGGGTGTGGATGCTTGTCCATTTCAGATACGTGACAGGTGCTGGTGTGTGTGTGTGTGTGTGTGTGTGCGCGTGTGCGTGCGTGCGTGTGCAGTTTGGGACTGTAGAGGCACGAGCTTACATAAGTGGTTAGGCAAGCTGGCGTGTGGAGTTGTGTGGGGTGGGTGCAGGCCTGCACAGAAATCATGTTCCTGGGTTTCTGGGTGTGAGGCACTCACCGGCCGGGGCGAGCTTGCAGAGGGTACGTGCTTTTAGTGACTTCCAACCTTCTGATTCCGCGATCTCAGGTGGGGCAGCTTTACCTCAAAAGCAGTCGTTCATTAACTTTTTCTCTGGATAAGTGCGCCCATTTGTGGGTTGGAAGAAAAGAAAGCGGGCGGCGAGGTGTGGAGGAGGGCTGGGTGGTGAGGTTGGCTGGTTTGGGGACTGCCGCAGGAGGGGCCGCGTGGATAATTTGCTCCGTGAGGATGGCAACTCGGGTTGCGTGACGGGACCGTGTTTACAGTCACTGCCAGGCTGCGTAAGAAGTGGCCCAGCGAGACAGGAAAGGACAGTGACCCAGAACATTTAATTTTGTTCAGAATGGAAGCTGCTGAATTTTATTATTATTATTATTTAATTTGATGGAATAGGAACGTTGTTTCTTTGTCTCTTGTTGCGAGGAGTGGCATTTCTGCGCTACAAATTGAAGATATTTTGGGTCTTGTTCTTGGCCTGAAATTGTTCCCTCAGCATTTATCAATGCCCAGCAGCTGGATTTGCAGGTGGTTTCTGATCAATACCTTTTAGCAGTCCCAGAGTAAAACTGCAAAAATAAGCACTCCTAGGTAAAACCTAACATTGGACCTTTTTCTTAGCAGAGGGTGGTGAGAGATGGAAGATTAAGAACTGGGCTTTTAAGTGTTGGGATGGAGGGATGGAGTTAGAGACTGAGCTACAAGTTTGTGTGTGTTGTCAAAAAAAAAAAAAAGCTAGCCTGAAAGGAAACTGTCAGATTTGACTTAATAGGTAAGGCTTTTCTAGATCACTTTTCACAGGCAGATAAGTAATTATATGGAGTTGGCACTGGGGAGGTTGGTGGGAAACTTTCTCTGAGTGGTACAGTCATTATAGTCTTGCTTCTTCCTTATTAATTTGTTGTTTTTGCAATGGGTGGGACTACCCTGTGAGAGAAAGCAAGCAGAGGAATGAGGGAAATTGGAGATTCTTCAGAGGGTCCTTGTAAGCAAAGGCTCACATGCTGAACAGCGAAAACCAAGATGGTAAATCTGTTCTGAGTTCTCCAATACTAAGGAGAAATGTTGTGCAGATATGGTCATTTTATGTACTGTAAATGTTGAAATATTACTACATATATGTATATATAGCCTAAATAATTTGTCCTTTCCTGAAAGTGTAAGTTCCAGAAAGGTCAGCTGTGGTGAGGTATTTGGATGAACTAGGTAGCCACTGATGTTTCCTTTTCCATAATAATCACATTTGTTCTTAACTTCACTTTCCTGTCTCCTTTAAGAAACTTTAATTAACACGCACTGAATTTATATTGCCGAGAGTTTCAGTGAAACAGTGCTAGGTCTTCTTCCAGCAACAAATTTGTCTTATCAAGTGAAACTTTACAACAATGCTTTTGTGGCAGAAATGTCTCTTTAAATGAGACAGCCCTTATTTTGTTAATTTATGATTTATGGAATGAGATAGCCAACATAATTTTTTTTTTTAACTGAGCAAACATTTCTTGAGAAAGAAAAAAGAAATTTAAAGGATATTTTGGGCAATGAAATGTGCCAGTAATTTTGAATGTCTTAGTGTCCACAAGGACAGAATCGGACGTGACAGCAGGTTCAGTCTCCTTCTTGTTTCTCTGGTATTCTCCCATGCGTTTTATCCCCAGAACTCCCAAGACTTTGCCAGGAATTTCCAGACCTTCTGTGTTGTGCCAGGGGTTAAACATCAGGGAGATACGAGTAAGGAGCTATGTGTCACATCAACGTTTTTCAAAAGAGATGCTCTCAGAGATCTCAGTACTGGGATTAGTTTTTCCTTTAGCTGTTCAGTCAGCTTGTCTTAATTCATAGTGCTTTGAACCTAGGGAAGCATTTAACCTCTTCATTTTCAGTGCCAGCTGGAAGGAATATATTTACAGAATTTCATCTTCATTGTAACATATGGCATGATATAAATAATTACTACACACACACTATCCTGCTGTATGGAAAGAAATAGAATTATAAAATAAACTTTCATGTTGAGTGATATGGATGTAACATTAAAAAAAAAAAAACAGTTTTACTTTTTTCTTGATTACAAAAGAAATAACCATTGGGAAAAATTCAGGAAAATACACATCCAAAAAAGATCATTTGTAATTCTCCCACAGAAGGTGAACCACTGTTGACATTTCTGCATACTGTTTTGTTCCTGTAGGCTATATTCTGATCACATTATTGAATTTTTACTGTTCTTCCTATTCTCCCACCCTCATTTTTAAATTGTAAATGAAACTTGGATGTGTGTTAGAGGTTTGGGAAATTACTGCTAGTTTGATAGATGGCTTTGATAGATCAGGTTTTAATTTTTGTTACTGTTTATTTTAAAAAGGAGGAAATTGGCTTCCCTGGTGGCTCAGACGGTAAAAGTGTCTGCCTACAGTGCAGGAGACCCAGGTTCGATCCCTGGGTGGGGAAGATCCTTGGAGTAGGAAATGGCAACCCACTCCAGTATTCTTGCCTGGAAAATCCCATGGGTGGAGGAGCCTAACAGGTTACAGTCCTTGAGGTCACAAAGAGTCGGACACAACTGAGCGAGTTCACTTCACTTATTTTAAAAAAAGAGTAGTTTCTCTTTTTTCTGTCGTCTTTGAAAACCAAGGTTTGCACTTTTGATTGGTAATACTCCCTATGAGATTTAGGGTTTAAAGTATCAGAAAAGAAATAGAGCATTGGCCATGCAGAGTGGGGGTAAGGTTGGTGGTGGGAGACCTGAGTTCTGGTTTCAACTCCTTATGTGACTTTTGGCCTCTGGGCCTATTTCCTTAGAGGACAAATGACACTTTCAGATTTAGCTCAATAAGCTAACTGCATATTTGTCAGTTTGACGTTTGATGAGGGTGATCTTTGTTTGAAGCAGGCTTTTTCAGATGCAGATGGCTAGGATTACCCCCTGAGTTTTGGACTTGGCTGGTCTGGGGTGAGGCCTGAGAATTTACATCTCTAACAGGATGATCTGCAGATGATGCTGATTCTGCTGGACCACCCTGAGAACCAGATAGTAAGTTCCTTGGGGGTGAAACACCATTTCAGTTGTCTTTGCGTCCATCTGCCCCATGCCTAGAATGTACCTGCCGGTAGGTGCCTAGTAAACATTGTTGAATTCTCTTATCAGTTTTTTCCTTGAGGAAACAACTTTACGAAGCAGTCAAGATACAAGAGCTCATCACCCATCATTTGGAACCATTAAATCTGTAATAAGAGTAATAATAAGTCTTGAAACCCCCTTCTTCCAAGTGCAGGGAGAGCAAAAACTGCTCACAAGTAGGCAATTAAAATGCACATTAAACCTAATGAGTTACATTAAGTAACAACTCAGAGTACCTGCTTGAGAAACCACAAAGCTCCTCCAGTGCTTCATGGCTGCCTCCCTGAGACCCGTAAAAGGCAATTCATTTTCTACCACATACAGATTCCAATAAGGGGAAGGAAATTCACTATTAATTATCCCAAGTACCAAGGCAGTGGCTAAAGCAAGCAGTGGTCCAGACTCCACCCCTCACCCCCCAAAAGGCAGACCTCCGGTCCTTAGCTCATCTTGACCAGTCTCCGATCACGCAGGTCTCCCTCTTATGACCAAGGAAACAAGAGAGAAGGGTGGTGAGTGATGCGTTTATTAGCTAGGAGGTTCCAGCTGGCTGAACCATGGGTCAGAACTTGTTGATTTTCCTTGTGTGGCTGCTTTGTGGGTAAAAAAAATGTATCCTTTGCTTCCTCTTCCATGTTAGAAACACAGGGTGCAGAGGACACCCATTTTTAAGGATGAAAATGGAAAAATATGTCAATAGTGAAATACAAACAGAGCAGGCGTTCCTGTGAGTGAGGCTTTTCAAGTGAGTTGTGGTGGAGACAGCTGTTCAAGCTTTTGAAATACTTTGGTAAAACCATCAAAGGAAAAAAATCACTTTTGGCACATAGAACTCCCTTGTCCACTGCTATCTGCCCTACCCTGGAGGCTATTATCTTGCACGAGGGTGGGGGCGGGGGGGATATGCACACTTCCAGGAGAGCATCCTGAGATGAGAGTGTCCTGTGTGAACCTGGACCGGTGGTGGCAGCTCTTGGAGGTCCCCAGGTGCCTGTGTTGCTCTCGATATAGGCCAGCCCTGAGGTCACACAGAGCTACGATCCATAGCTCTTCAAATAGCACAACAGGCTTTTCACACCCCGTTCATTGTGTCCTTGTCTGTACAATAAAAATAAAGAATATACCCCTTGAGTATGTGTGGTTGTGATGAGAAAAATAGGATCCTGGGCAGAGAAGGCCCAGTATCTGGAGAAGATGGGCCCTATTACGTCATAGTTGTTGTTTTCTGATAATTTAGATAATCAGTTATTCACAACCCTGGTTGTTCCCTAGGCGAGATCTGAAACCAGCCCCCAGACACGGAGGACACGGAGATGGAGGAAAAGAGGGAAACGCAGCAGATTGGTAGGCGGCAAATGTAATAAGCAAGGGAACTTACATAAGAGGCTTGTCTTAGACACTGCAAGAGGGGTAGCTCCTTGCACCCACCCGCCAGTACCTTCAAAATTATGTTTTTTTCAGGCCTGTGTTTCTGTTTTGAGGCTCTCACTGGAATCAGTCACATCTTCAGTCCAGACAGTCTCAGCAACTTACTGTCTCAAGGTTACGGTTCTTGCAAATGGCTCCCTAGGGGAGGGTGGGCAGAGTGTGCATTCCAGGCACAAGGAGGGGTGAGAAGCCTCTGAGTGCACATTCAGCTTGCAGGTCAATTGGAAGCCATGGCCTCTACGTGACCTCCTCCCCCCGGGAGTCTGGTGGGAAATTGGTATTTCAGGGCAATGGTTTCCAACTCTTCTGTTCCTGTGGACCTGCTCTATCAGCCGAGCATTGGAGGAACTTCGGAGTTCTTTGGAGCAGCAGTCCCCAACTTTTTTTGGCACCAGGGACCAGTTTCGTGGAAGACAATTTTTCCATAGACTGGAGGTAGGGAGATGGTTTGGGGATGATTCAAGCTTGTTACATTTATTGTGCACTTTTTCTATTATTATTAAATCAGTTCCACTGCAGATCATCAGGCATTAGATCCTGGAGGTTCCCTACCCCTGCCTCGGAGAATGCTGCTCTGTGATTCTGACCCTGGAGGATGTGGCCCAAACATTCAGGGGAAATGGTGGAGTGGAGGATGGCCTTCCCTGTGGCAGCCAAAGATTTCCTTGAGCCTAAAGGTCACTGGTCACCAGCAGGAAGAGAAATGAAACACAGGGGTTGCAGCTGCATTGATATCTCTTGTGCCAGACTGTGACCCACACCGGACGAGGCCCTGTGCTGTTTTCCTCTATTTCCTTGGTATCTCTCACAGCGCCTGTGCATGGTAGGGGTTTGGTAAATATGTGCTGAATTGTTGACCTGCAGAGTGACAGCTCTGTAAGGGGGCAGGATGGTGAACATGGAAGGCAGGATGGACTAATAATAGTGCAGTGTAGACTGGACCCGGTGTGGGGGCATAGACCTTTTCAAGTGTGAGTGTGTGGACTGGTTTGGGTGTGGGTGCATGGGCAGTTACACAGAAGATACAAGGTACAATTGGTTATGATGCTTATTCTTATTGCTTGCTTGATTCTGCCTGGCTAGATTCACCTGAGAGCCACAATATAGTGAGCTCCTCCAACCTAGTTTGCAATTGTACATCCGTGTTTGTGTCTCCCACTGGTTTTATCTTGCCCCACTGCAAGGCAAGACATAGGATATGCTTGAGAGAAATTGGATTCCTAAGCCCAAAGTTGCCCAGCCTACAAAGCTGTGGAGCTGTCATATGGCAGGGGACTGACCCTATAACTGTCCGTACATTAAAGAAGGGGACTACAGAGGATGAGATGGTTGGATGGCATCACCGACTCAGTGGAGATGAGTTTGAGTAAACTCTGGGAGTTGGTGATGGACAGGGAGGCCTGGTGTGCTGTGAACTAAACATGTAAAGCTACTGGAGAGCAAAGTTTTTAATAAGAATTAGGTGGTATCACTCCCATTTTACAGATGAAGAAATTGAAGAAGTGGTTCAGCCACTTGCCCTTGGTCAGATAGTTATTGAGTTATTAAAAACCAAGATTTAAATCCAGATCTTTTCTGACCCAAAATCCCGAGTCTTGTGGGTATATCACTAGGTCAGGGATAAACAGAGACCCTTCCCTTGAGATCAGTTCAGTTCTTTTGGAGAGAAATAGAAATGAATAGAAAATAAACAATAAAAGATGTTAATCAATGGTTTAGGAGCATAATGCATAGAATTTTATGTCAGATTATGTAGCAAGTAGATGATGAAGCCAGTAAGTACCATTTAGTTCAGAGAGAACACTGTATAATCAGACCTGGAAGAGAAGCTTCGGGAGAGAGGCAAAAATGTCATAGGTGAACAGAGGGGATAACAGCAAGCTTTTCAGGTAAGAGGTATTAATAATAATAATTAAACCAATTGTTAAGCCAATTATTGTTTGCTTTCAGAGTAAGAGCTAATATTGTAAAATCTTCATTATCATGTCCTCCCAGACCATTGTAGCTAAAATAAAACTCCTGCTTCCCTGCAGTGCTCTTTATTGCCTTATCTTCAGCTTTATCACCATGACATTGCACTATATGTTTTTCATTTGTATATTGTCTGTCTCCATCCACTAAAATGTCCACTCCCTGAGAGCAAGAACTCTGTTTTATTCCCTCTTGTTGCTTCACCATTTGTCAGATTCTGGTTTATAGTAATTGCTTGAGAGCTGATTGTAGAATGAGTGAAGGGAGAGAAAGCCTTAGAAAATGGGTTGCAAACTCAAACACAGAGCCAGTTAGGTAAAGCAGATGAAGTAAACAAGTGGGGTTTCTTTCACGTTAGCTTAAGTTGCATTTTTCCCCCATCCAAATCGTGCTTTGTGTGTAAAACATGTAGAAAGTTTTTACTCCCAGAAAGAAATGTACTTATTCTCAGTTTTCTTGAAACCGGGGGCCCTCTGCCACATTTTTGGAAGAGAGATGGGAGCCAGAAAACAATTTTGTTTTTTTTAAAAGCCCAACAGCCATCCATGTGTGATGATGAATGGTATCTGGTGCTAGACCTCAGGGTCGAGAAGCATTAGGGTAGGTGAGGACTGTGGAAAAGCAAAGGGTGTGTGCTGCTCAGAAAGCTGTTGTCATCCATTTGTTTCATCCAGTTTTAGTCATTGGTGACTAATTCCAATTAGAAAAATATTTTAGGGATCTACACTGCCCAATCCAAATAGAACACTTGTTTGAGCTGGCGGTTGTTTTTTTTTTTTTTTTCCTTCTGCTTATGACCTCTGTAGAAGAAAGACAACAACTTAAATATCCTATATATCTTTCCCTGAAGCCACTATGTAAGTGTTACAGTATTTAGATTCCAAACCGAACAGGAAGCTGCCATTATATTATTTTGCTGACCATACATCCTAAAACAAAGACTGATTCAGCAGCTGGTCAAAATAGAAAGGATGCATTCACAAAGAATACATTTATTGATTATACTTGAGTTTTGTTTTTTTTTTTTTTAAGGGAAGGCACGTTAACTTTCAGAATGGCAGGTAGTTTAGGGGCTTGACTGCTGGTGACATTAGACAAAACCACTTAATGCTACTGATCTGTGTTCTCCCCAGGTGCAGAAGAGGGCTGAGAAATTATGATTGCTTTGAGGGCATTCCTGAAAGGGAGAGTATTCCTGGAAATCTAAGGTTTAGTCAATTCTTAGTTGGGGGTAGAGGAGGATACAGGTCCCTATCCTGAATCACTGTTGGTCTAAGGTCTCCGGTGTTCCTTCTCTGCTCCTTGTCCTGCTCGTTCATTGTGTCAGTGGTCCCACTACTGAAGGCCCTTTTGTAGATGATGATTAATCAGATGTGGCTCTGGTGTTTAGGAAGTTTTAAATTCTGTTGAGGGGGAAAAAGATGGATTAACAGGATGTGGTAAGGCAGGCACGCATACATGGACTGGGGGAGGGAGACTTCACTGAAGAGGCTGAGTGGACGAGTTGGGTGTTGGAGGACCAACGGGTTGGGGGCCTGCAGAGATGGGGTGGAGAACACAGGTGGCCAAAGTGTGCTTCAGACAGTTCAGTGTAAGTAAAAGATTAGAGGTGACATAGTGTGCAAAGGATTTTTAATACCGCTCTATTGAGTCAGGTGCTTTCAGTCTGGGTAGATGAGCTTAGAACTTAAGGCGAAACAGGGAAAGGTAATTTAGGTTGTAAGGAAAATTGTTGACTATTTATGTTTACTGCCGGGGAAGGCAATGGCACCCCACCCCAGTACTCTTGCCTGGAAAATCCCATGGACGGAGGAGCCTGGTAGGCTGCAGTCCATGGGGTCGCTAAGAGTTGGAGACGACTGAGCGACTTCACTTTCACTTTTCACTTTCATGCATTGGAGAAGGAAATGGCAACCCACTCCAGTGTTCTTGCCTGGAGAATCCCAGGGACAGAGGAGCCTGGTGGGCTGCCGTCTATGGGGTCGCACAGAGTCGGACACGACTGAAGCAACTTAGCAGCAGCAGGTAAAATGAGAATATGAGGTAGACTGAGTGACATTTTCCTTACCTCGTGTTGGTAATGGAGGATATGTCACAATGAATTTCTAGTTACTTCTCACTGTTATCAAGGAGTTTGGTCCCCTGCAGTGAAACGAGAGAAAGTGGGTTTGCTTTATTACAGTCAATGCACAGCTTCCATGCAAATGGGCATTTCTACCCACTGTGTCAGGCTCACTGTCCAAATGTTCAATGCCTTTTTGACTTTCAGACTGAGAGTGACCACTGACTCTCGGATCATCCTGTGGCTCGAGGGGAAAGTGGATACATCTTGGGATAAACTTAATTTAACTTGCTTGGCATGACCAGCTAGGAAGTTCTCAGATGCCTCGCCCTAACACATAGGGCGTTTAGCTTTATGCCAAAGCATATGCTGTCAGTTCTAGGTTTTCCCTTCTTTGGCTTCCTTTAGCTTTCAAAAGCTTCTCTGCAAAAACCACTTACCCAGCCTGCCATCTGCCATACTCCCCCACTTAAAAAAATCCATTTCTAATCCCCGGTTTCTTATATTTTCTAATTATCCTTAACAGGAATGACCAGTTGACTATCAGAAGTGTATTTGGAAGTAGGTTTTTTTTTTTAAGTTGAACTTTGCTTGTTGAGAATTCTTGATTGAGGAAGGTTTCCTGTGATTAAAATTATTTATATTGTTGGTTATATATGGATAAATAGTGACTGACAAGACAAGAAGTGAAAATTGGGGCCAGTCTATTGAAGGAATTGAATGCCACATATATATAATAAAGGTAATAGTGATAATGATGATTCAGAGTTCTCGTGGATGTAGATGAAAAACAACTGCACTGAAACAAAATTCAAGCCAAATGAAGCAAAAAGGAATTATTCAGACTAGTAAATCTTGGAATTCAGGCATGGCTAGATCCAGACACTTAAATGATACCATTAGCACCTCTTACTGACACCTCATCATCTTGATATCCTCCTTCTGTGCCACAAAAAGAAGATAGTCATTAATTTCTTTCCCTTCATAGGGTTTCAGACTAATCCCTCATGGGGAAGGGGGCTTCTTTCTTCCAGTGTTCTTATCTCACCCCTCAGAGAAGGATGCTAATTGGTCCTGATTAGACTCACAAGTCTGTCTTGGTCCAATCAGTGTGTCCTGTGGTATGGCATACTTTGCTGAGGACAGTTCACAAACCCATCTTTCTCTGTCAGAAGAAGTAAACTTAATATATGTATATATATATATTTATATATACACACATATACATATATATTTATATATATACACACATATACTGGGCAACAAATGCAGTATCTACCTCAAACTTCTAAACTGGCTGAAAGACTTTGGATATATTTGCTGGGGAGTAGTGGGCTTCCCTGAAGGCTCAGTTGGTAAAGAATCTTCCTGCAATGCAGGAGATCCCAGTTCGATTCCTGGGTCAGGAAGATCCACTGGGGAAGGGATCGGCTACCCACTCCAGTGTTCTTGGGCTTCCTTTGTGGCTCAGCTGGTAAAGAATCCACCTGCAGTGCGGGAGACCTGGGTTCGATCCCTGGGTTGGGAAGAACCCCTGGAGAAGTTGGGCTATACCCAACTCCAGTATTCTGGCCTGGAGAATTCCATGGACTATACACAAAAAATAGGACACGACTGAGCGACTTTCCCTTTCAGAAAGTTATTAAGAACAACTGCAGAGTATTTCAGCCGCTCTTTGGAAGTTCTGAGATATTTTGTAAGAGCTGGAAGACTTTCATTATCCAAAATAAAGTCTTTGGGTAATGTGAAGCATTCCTTAAGTAGTGTGTTTCTAATCTTGGTTCACTTCAGTATCACTTGTCTAGTTCTGTGATTATTGCTCCTGGTCTACACACAGAGTAATTGAGTATGTATATAGTGGTGACAGATACAACCTCTAGCTCCTCCAGCATCCCTGCAACCATCAACCTCTAGCTCCTCCAGCATCCCTGCAACCATCAACCTCTAGCTCCTCCAGCATCCCTGCAACTGTATCTCTGCAATTTCATCACTTTTTGCGTTGCTTTAGATGATGTGAGTGCTACCTTGAGAATCAGAAATGCTATATCCTTTTCCAAGAATATTTGCATTCTTCCTTGAAAAGTACACAACTCATTTCTCAGTGAATTTTCAGAGTAAATACATCTATATTGTCACTCTCAGGTTGAGAGAGAGAATATTACAATTGCCCCCAAAACTACCTCTTGCACCCTCCCAGTGGAACTATATATCCTCTTTCCCCAGTGGTGACCACTAACCTGATTTCTAACACCATATCTTCCTCATATTTGAAATATGTGGAATATATATGGAATTATATGTATATACTCTTTTTGTTTCTTCTTAGGCAATGGCACCCCAACCCAGTACTCTTGCCTGGAAAATCCCATGGACGGAGGAGCCTGGTAGGCTGCAGTCCACGGGGTCGCCAAGAGTCGGACACGACTGAGCGACTTCACTTTCACTTTTCACTTTCATGCATTGGAGAAGGAAATGGCAACCCACTCCAGTATTCTTGCCTAGAGAATCCCAGGGATGGGGGAGCCTGGTCGGCTGCCGTCTATGGGGTCGCACAGAGTCGGACACGACTGAAGCCACTTAGCAGCAGCAGCAGCAGGCACAATACTGTTTGAGAGATTCATCCATGATGTGGTCTGCAGCAATAGTTTATTTTTACTGCTGTATCGCAACCCACTCAGTTACATTTCACAGTTTATTCATCTGTTGATGTGTATTTGGGACATTTCCAGTTTAGGGTTACTGTGAATAATGCTGCTATAATTTTTTGTATGTGTTTTTTGGCACACGTATGAATGGGTTTCTGTTTGTTGCACTCCTAAGACTGGATCTCTGGGACATATATTCAAATTTAGGAGGGCCTTACAAAGAGATTTTCTAAGTGGTTGTACCAGTTTATGCCTCCATCATCAGTTTAGGAAAGTTTCGGTTTCTCCAAATACTTGTCAACACTTGGAATTGTCAGACTTTTAAGTTGTAGCCATTATGGCAGGCGGGCAGTTGTGTCTCCTTGTGGCTCCAGTTTGCCTTGGTGACTAATGATGTGCCTTGTTAGTATTTTTTTTTTGTCACTTTTATTTAATCTTTTGTAGTCCTTCTTCAAGTTTATTGCCTATTTTTCAGTTGGATTATCTGTTTTTATCAATTTGGGTTTTTAAAACAAATTCTGGCTTGTTTTAAATGGTATCTTTTAAAAACATCCTCTCCTGATTATTTGTTGTGGGTATATAGAAATACAGTTGATTTTTATATATTGACCTTATATCCAGTGACTCTGTTAAATTCACTTGTAAATCCTAGTAAGTCTGATCAGTAGATTATTATGACTTTTCCATATACATAATTAAATTACATGCAAAAAGTTTTTACTCTTTGTTTTGCAGTCATTGTTGGCTTCCCAGGTGGCTCAGTGGTAGAGAATCTGCCTGCAGTGCAGGAGCCGCAGGTTCAGTCCCTGGGTCGGGAAGATCCCCTGGAGAAGGAATGGCAACCCACTCCAGTATTCTTGCCTGGGAATTCCCATGGACAGAGGAGCCTGGTGGACCACAGTTCATTGGGTTGCAAAAGAGTTGGATATGACTGAGTGACTAAACAAACAAAATTGCTGTCTTTGTGCCTTTTATTTCTTTTTCTTGTCTGTTGCATTGGCTGAGACCGCTAATATAATGGTGAATAGGAGTGGTCATAGTGGGCTTCCTTGTCTTATTCCTAATCTTGGTGGGAAAATTTTTGAAGAGTCACTATATGTGTTTTTAATATATCCCTTATCAAATTAAGCAAATTTCCTCACATTTACATTTTGCTCAGAGTATTTTCATGAATGGATGTTGGACTTGACAAGGTCCATTACAGCAATGTTGCAGAAATGTCCACTCCCTTCTAAACTTCCCTCTTCTCCATATGACCTCATTGCATTGGGAGCTCTCTTTTCAAAATTTTATCCAGCTTTTCTAGTTGTTCTGGGGTGTGTGTGTATGTTCTGCTATAAGACAGACCTCTAGTGTAGGATATGGTACATTCTAATTGTACTATTTTTGTCTTCCATCTACATAATATGAATAAAATCGTACCCTTAGGAATCTATCTTCTTATTTCTTTGACCTATATTTCTCCTGCCTGATGAGCCTTATGAATAGATCTTTCTTTTGTCAAGTCTTGCTGTCTCCAGAGGGGGAAACGTCTGTACACTCCACGTGTATGCACTGCAGAGTCATGAAAGAGATGGATCCCTTATTTAAAAAAAAAAAAAAAAAAAAGAAATTTATCTAATTTATTTATTTTTGTCTGTGCTAGGTCTTTGTTGCTACGCTTGGGCTTTCTCTAGTTGTGTACACAAGCTTCTCATTGCGGTGGCTTCTCTTGTTGTGGACCACGGGCTCTATGGGGCTAGAGCTTCTGTAGTTGCAGCGCCTGGGCTTTGTTGCTCTGTAGCAGAGGGCATCTTCCCAGACCAGGGATTCAACCCATGTTCCCTGCAATGGCAGGCAGACTCTTAACCATTGGACTATCAATGAAGTCCTGGACCCCATATTTAACTGCCAGGTTTTAGAGTATAAAGATACTGATTTTTACCTGTTCTAAAAATTAGAAGAAATAAAAGACCAAAATCCCAAGGAGTAAAACTGACATCCTCTAAAAAAAGAAGCCAAATGGAGTGCTTTTCTTCTTGGTCCCCTAGGAACATGTCATCCTCTTCATCTCTCAGTCATCCCCTTCTTGAGCATAGAAGCTGGCAACGCTTCTCTGTCACCCCTGTTTCTCCTCTAGCCGTCACACTATCTTTCATGTGAAATAAGAGAATAATAAAATGTTACTTATGCAGTCCCTAGAGTCGGCAGTATTAGTCTGTAGTATTAGACACTATGATCCTAAAATCTGTACTTACAAAATGTAAGTCCTCTTGGGCACTTGGATCTGAAGACTTGCATTTTCACACCGGCTCTGTTAACTGACCAGGAAAGTGACATTTGAGTGTAATTCTGTCTCCCAGGCCTTGCTTCCAGCCTCTGAAAAATGAAGTGATCAGGCTTGTTCAGGGAACAGAAAAAAATTAATGTGAAGGATCAAAGAGTAAATACTTTGGGCTCTGTGGGCCACGTCGACCTGCTACAGCTTCTCAGCCCCGCCCTTGTAGTGTGAAAGGAGCCCAGGCAGTAAGTAAACAGATGGGTGTTGGTAAAACTTTGTTTATGGCACAGAATATTGATTTTATGCAGTTTTCATATATCACCAATATTATTCTTCTTTTAATTTTTTTCTACCATTTGAAACGGTAAAAACCCTTCTTAGCTCACAGACCATATGAAAACAGGCAGAAGGCTAGGTCTGTCCCAGGGGCCCTAGTTGACTGACCCTTGAACTAGTTTGATTGTCTGGGAGGGGGCTATTCCCGAGCTCTGTGTTAGGCACGGATAGACTAATCTTTGAAAAAGTTTTTTTTTTTTTTTTTTTTTCTAGCCAAACTAAATAAAAACCTCATGTGGAAGCCCTGGTTACCTCAGTTCCTATTACCTGAGGCATTGAGTTTGGCTTTCAACAAAAAATCACAAGCTGTGCTAAGAGGCAATGAAAAAACACAGTCTAAAAAGTCTTACTCTCTTCTTGTAGGTCAATTAAGAATAATAAAATACAAGATTTTATTTCCTTTATTTCTTCCCTGATGCTTGCTCTTTAATTTGGTAGATCCAAGTTTCTGACCAATAACATTTTCCTCTGCCTGAAGAACTTTGAGCATTTCTTGCCGGCAAGTCGCCTAGTGATGAACTCATTCAGTATTTATTGTCTGAGAATGTTTATTTTTCCTTCACTTCTGAAGGATCATTTCACTAGATGTAGACTTCCACGTTGGTGTTTTTTTCTCTCCCAATATTTTTAGTATTCAGTTGCACTCATGTTTGTGAGATTTCTGCTGAGAGGCCCCCATGTAATTCTTATCCTTGTTTTTCCATAGCTAAGGTTTTTCTTCTTGTTTCTCTCAAGATTTTTTCTTTGTCTTTCATCTTCTGCAGTGTGAATAAGGTATGTCTCGGGGTACTGTTCTGTTTTAATGTATGCTGAGTGGTCTCTTATCTTTCTGGATCTGTGTTTTGTGTCTATCATTAACTTCGGAAAATTCTGTCAATATCCCTTTAAATATGTCTTCTTTCTCTTTTTTTTTCCTCCTGGTACTGCAGTTATACCTTTTGATATGTACCATAGTTTTTGTGTATCTGTTCCATTAAAATGTTCTCTTCCCGCTCCCCCTGCTTTTTTCCCCACTTTTGGACGTTTCTGTTGACCTCAAGCTCACTGAGTCTTTCCCTGGCTATATAGAGTCCGCCCATGAGCCCGTTGAAGGCATTCTTCACTTGTTGCAGTGTTTTTTACTTTTAGCATTTCCTTTTTAAGGATTTTTGGAAGCATTTCTGCCTCTCTGCTTTCATTGTCATCTATTTTTCTGTTAGAACCTTTAGCATATTTGATCATAGTGATTTTAAATTTCTTGTCTGATAATATCAACTTCCGTGTTATATCTGGTTTTCACAACTGCTTGTCTCTCTAGACTGTGTGTTTTCCTCGCTTCAGTGTGGATCGTGATTTTTTTTCTTGAAAGACGGATATGATGAATCAGGTAATAAAAACGGAGGTAACCAGGCCTTCCCCGTGAAGTTTTATTTAACTTGGCCAGGAGTTGGGCTATGCTTAATGTTTGTTGTAGTTGTAGCTGCTGGAAGCTTCAAATTCCCCTGGTCTTCTTGTTTTTTGCTTTCTCTCTTGACTTAACATTTCCCTATGACTCAATGGACATGAGTTTGAACAAACTCCAGGAGATGGTGAAGGACAGGGAAGCCTAGCTTGCTGTGATTCATGGGGTCACAAAGAGTTGGACACGACTTAGCAACTGAATAACAGCAGCGATGTTGTTGTCTTACACTTCAGAGAGGAAGTGTCTTGGAGGTGTTTGAGGTGTGATCTGCTGTTATCATATTGGAGCCTGTTGGTGTGGTGAGAGGGTGTAGTTGAGAAGCAATGTGCTATCTATCACCTTCCAGTGAAGAGCAAAAGCAGAGCAACTTCCCTTTAGTAAATGCAGCAACATTTCTATTGCAGTGCAAAGAAGACCAAGAACTTGGTAGTTTAGGTGAGGCTGTCTCAAGATGAGAGACTTGCCTTCTTGTTGGACCGCAGAACACCAGGCTTCCCTGTCCTTCACTGTCTCCCAGAGTTTGTGCAAACTCATGTCCGTTGAGTCAGTGATGTCATCCAACCATCTTATCCTCTGTCATCCCCTTCTCCTCCTGCCCTCAATCTTTCCCAGCATCAAGGTCTTTTTCCAGTGAATCAGCTCATCCCATCAGGTGGCCAGAGTATTGGAACTTCAGCTTCAGTATCAGTCCTTCCAATGAATATTCAGCATTGATTTCCTTTAGGACTGACAGGTTTGATCTCCTTGCTGTCCAAGAGAGTCTCAGGAGTTTTCTCCAGCACCACAGTCTGAAAGCATCAATTCTTTGGCTCTCAGCCTTCTTTAAGGTTCGACTCTCACATCCATACCTGACTACTAGAGAAACCATAACTTTGACTGTATGGACCTTTGTGGGCAAAGTGCCTTGCCTTCTGCTGGCTTCCATTTCTTCAGTGGATTTTGAACTGAGCCCATCAACTGAGACCATGTATGAAGCTTGAACAAGGAGAAGTTATAAGACAGCCAATTCAGAAGGCAAGTTTGGCAGGAAAAGCTTTTAGGTTCGGTGAGCAGAATTGACTAGCTTTCTTTTCCTTTTTGTTTTTCCTTCCTCCCTGCCTTCCTTCTTTCCTTTCATCTCATTGAAATTTTGTGCCCATGAATCTAAACTGCAGCGTGTCAGCCTGGTGTGATTTCCTCCCCACCCTACAGTGTTCACCTGCCCGATGTGAGCTTGGATATTCAGATACTGTGTGTGGCGGAGAGTTGGGTTCCACCAGTGTTGGAGTTTTGTCAGCAAATATGACACAGAAAGGGGGACGTGAGGAAGTGGAGGCCATTTGTAAGAGAGTGGTGATGAGTGAGTGAAATATTGGAGCCAGGGAGAGAAGAATGTGAAGGCAGAGTGAGGAGCAGTAAGGATGGTGCCAAAGGTGTGGTTGAAATGGATGGAATGTCTAAGGATGAGGAATGTTTGCTGGGAATGGAGAGTAGGTGATCTGGAAGGAGGGGCAGTGGGAAGAGGGTACCCTCTCGGTTTGTACTGGGACTTGAAATGTTACAGTCACCAGTGATGGCAAGATTCAGTGTGTGGCCATGCGAGATGGTCACTGAGGAGGAGGAAGGGAAAGAGTTCAGATGAGGGAAGAGAAGGGCAGACAAACCAGCTCTGGCTCTAACATTAAAGTTGCTGAGTTGACCAAGGGATGGAGAAAACCTCTGAGACCTGCAAGCTGGAATATTCAGGAAATGCAAAGGCTTAACAGGAGAGGATGGGTGGCCTCATGCCTTAACAATGGCATGGCTGATGGTTTGAGTGTTGCAAGAGAAGTTTGGGTAGAGTGACAGGAGGGAAATCATTGAAGCAACAGTGGAGAACAAGGAGGACGCTTGCCTTCCTTCCTGGTCTTGAGATAGGTAGGGTGAGGACCACTACATGCAGGGCAGGGGATATCTTTGAGGGGAGCCAGGTTGCCATGAGGGTCACAGAAGGTTCGAGTTCAGAGAGGAGGTGGAAGGACGTAGCGGGTATACTGTTAACAGAAGAAAAATTCAAAAGGCAGGAGGAGTCAGTGAAGAATTGGCAGGGTCTGCACTGTCCAGCGGAGAAGGTAATGGCACCCCACTCCAGTACTTCTGCCTGGAAAATCCCATGGGTGGAGGAGCCTGGAAGGCTGCAGTCCATGGGGTCGCTGAGGGTCGGACACGACTGAGCGACTTCACTTTCACATTTCACTTTCATGCACTGGAGAAGGAAATGGCAACCCACTCCAGTGTTCTTGCCTGGAGAATCTCAGGGACGGGTGAGCCTGGTGGGCTGCCGTCTATGGGGTCACACAGAATCGGACACGACTGAAGTGACTTAGCAGCAGCAGCACTGTCCAGAGCTGTGTGGAGTTCATGGCCCCTGGTAAAAGAGGATGCCCTCAACTCCAAGCATAGATTGCAGTAACAGAACCAGAGGCATGTCACATGGCCAAGCGCATCCTGCTCTGTGAAGAACTTTCTACTTCTCCCTCCCAGCTTTTTAGGACTTGTGTTTAATATAAGGAATGAAAAAATATTTTTCTTTATAAGCAGCTTTGGTCGATTAGTTTGTTTAGGCTGTCAGGCAGCTGAGCAACTTAGGGAGGATTGTATTTATTTATATGCCTTCAGGTAGGGTTGATATGGGGACATCCGCTTCACTGATGTCATTAAGAAAGAACCACTAATTAGTTGGGAACCTGCTATGTACCAGTTGTATCACGTACCAGAAGTACCTGCTACTGAGCATGCTGTAATTAGTATATGTGTGCTAAATACTGTATATTTAAGTATATACTGAAATTTTGTATATTTACAAAATTTTGTTTTCAATACTTTGTATCAGTGATTTCACTGGAGACCAAGTTGACTTGTTGGAGAAAGTCTGTGGCCCTTGAAGTATGTGCGATTTGAATTCCAGATTCTTGACTGACAGGCTGTTTTACCTTTGGACAAGTGGCCTATGTTCTTGAGCCTCAGTGTTCTCATCTGTAGTGTGGGAGTGATAACATCCACGTGTTAAGAGTTGCCATGAGGCATTGCCCAGGTGATTCTAATGAGCAGGCAAAGTGGAGACCCACAGGTACAGGTGATGAGTATTTGTTCCATTTTATGGAAGAGGAAACCAAGGCTGAAAAAGGCTAAATAAGCATAGAAATACGTTGTTCATGGTCACACGGCTCTTAAGTAGCGTGGCCAGGACTGAGAGCCAGTTCTTTGACTCCAGGATCCTAGCTTTATCCATCACAGTGAGTTTCTGGCAGAATTCAAGGGAAGTTAAAGAAGCCCCACCTTAGTCAGCATGGCTGCCCAGCGAGTCAGCAGCGTGGGGCAGGATGGAAATGATCAGATGAAGAGAAGGCAGACTCCATGGGATCTAAGTCACTAGTTCCCAAACCTGACGGTGCTTCCAAATCACCAGGGGACGTTTTCATTTATGTCTCTAGGGACATCCTTTGAGTTGTAGTGCTGGAGAAGACTCTATAGAGAGTCCCTTGGACTGCAAGAAGCTCAAAGCAGTCAGTCCTAAAGGAAATCAACCCTGAATATTTGTTGGAAGGACTGAAGCTGAAGCTCCAATGCATTGGCCACCTGATGCAAAGAGCTGACTCATTGGAAAAGACCCTGATGCTGGGAAAGATTGAGGGCAAGAGGAGAAGCGGGCAGCAGAGGTGAGATGGTTAGACAGCATCACCAACTCAGCAAACTCTGGGAGATGGTGAAGGACAGGGAAGCCTGGTGTGCTGCAGTCCATGGGGTCAGAAAGAGCTGGACACAATTTAGCGACTGAACAACAACAAAGGGACTGTCCTAGGCCTACAGGATTAGAATTTCTTGAGCGTGGGAAGCAGGAACATGTATCTTTATCACCACCCCTCCCCCTCCCCCTCCTCCTGCCAACCTGGTGATTCTGAGGCTGCTTATCTTGTTCAGGTCCTTGAATCAGCTCTTGGGAATCCGTAAGTTCTAACTGAAGTCCTAAAACGACTTCCTTAAAATGAAGTCCCAAGTGAGTACAGCCTAGTAAAATCCTGGGTACCTGGCATGCCAGCAAGATTGACCCCTAAGGGTTGAACTGTAGTCTATTGCCCCTTGTTTTCAGATCTTTGGTGCATTACTTGAAACAGACACTCGAGCCGTCATGGAGCAGCTGAACTCTGAGTATATAGGAGACATCAAGTTGGCAGACTCTGCAGTAACAGAAAGCGTTGTTTGTTCTTAAGAGCTGTTGCTCTTCCTTCTTCCCCCTTGAGGTTCCTGCCCACTCAGTCAGATTAGAGCTGTATAAACAAGATTGTACTACTGAGCTAGCACACATCTTGTAATTTTTTTTTTTTCTAAAGTGCTCAACATTGCTGATGTCAGAAAAGAAATCCATTGGATTTTAATGGGCCGAGGCAAACAATATAAATTGGATATAATATGGGGGAGAGGAAATAACATCAACAGAAGTTCTTATTTGGCAGCATAAATATTTAGACTATATCACAAGCAGGGTTTGATTACCTCTCCTACAAGGTCTTTCCCTGAAGTGGGCTTTGAGGGCTGGGCATTTAGGGGTGGCGGGCACGATGTTTTAGGCTTCTTGCTGCTTGTGATACTGGTTTTAGTGGTGGTGTAGTGGAAAATCCCATGGACGGAGGATCCTGGTAGGCTCCAGTCCATGGGGTCGCTAAGAGTCGGACACGACTGAGCGACTTCACTTTTATTTTCACTTTCATGCATTGGGGAAGGAAATGGCAACCCACTCCACTGTTCTTGCCTGGAGAATCCCAGGGACGGGGGAGCCTGGTGGGCTTCCTTCTATGGGGTCGCACAGAGTCGGACACGACTGAAGCGACTTAGCAGTAGCAGTAGCAGTAGCAGTATAAATGGCAACCCACTCCAGTGTTCTTGCCTAGAGAATCCCAGGGACAGGGGAGCCTGGTGGGCTGCCGTCTGTAGGGTGTCACAGAGTCAGACACGACTGAAGCGACTTAGCAGCAGCAGCAGCAGCAGCAGCAGTATAACTGTAGTTGAGCATCAAGATCACTGGAGAAGCTTGGGAGACTGCTGGTGGCTCCATCTCAGATACTCCGAGGACCTGATGTGGGGGAAGGCTTTCTCCAGCAATTCTGGTGTCATTAGTCTGGCAGTTTCACTTTGCCAAGCACTGGTCAAAAACTAGACTGCTGGTCAGTTGCTACAATTCATTCTTTGCCAAGGAAATTTGTGTGGCTTGTTTTATTCCTTCAATAGCAACCCCTGCAAAGTACAGAATTTTCTGCTTCTAGGTGAAGACACAAAAGTACAGGGTGAAGGAATCAATTGCCAAAGGCACACACACACAACAGCCTTGATGTGGCCAGAGCTGAGATGCAATTCCTGGTGTGCCTTTAAAGCCCCTCCCTTTCCCACATCATCCAGGTCCTTCCTACCTGCCCTGCTCAGCATCTTTGTCTGCTGGCCCCTAGGCCATGCTTGCTCTAGAGAGGCCGGTGTTCAATGGAAAACAGCTGGCACTGGTTGTAACTGAAGTTACAAATGCACTGTATGTTTGGAGTGAATTGCAGTCCTGACTTTCAGAAGATTTACTAATTAGAGTTTGAGTCACAGATGTTCAGTTGTTTTATTATTCACAGGGTCTCTCCTCATATACTTTCTACCCTCCCACATATTCCCTCTGATCTAAATTGCGCATGGATTCCAAAAGTGTATTCCTGAGTTAGGGAGGGCCCATATCAATAAACCTTGGGGAAAGTGTTCATGTGTGATTCCATCCATGGGTCTTTGTGGATAAAGAGCCTTCTTTGCTGAGAAGTTTTAATGGCTTGTTAACCAGATGAGTGTTCTTGATGGGATATACTGCATCTTAGTGAAATCTTACCAGTGCTGCCATTCATTAAAAATATTTAAGTACCTTCTAGATGTCAGGAATTAGAGGGGTCAACCCCACTGACAAAGACTCTGCTCAGGCAGAACTGACTTTCTAGCAGTGGAGATCCCTAATAGACAAGTGAGCAAAGTCATATGAATTCAGATAGTTGCAAATCCCTGTGATTTCAGTCTCCACATTTGACTGACTCCCACTTCATCTCCGTGACATCAGATCACTGTTATTATTATTTTTTTTCCTTTCGAGTGTCTGCCACTTCTGTGGCTTCAGATGTCCATACCTGTGTTGTGACCCAGGCTGGAAGGACCTCTTCTGCCTCCCCCAGATGCCTTCTGATTGTAGTTGTCACCTCTTCCTGGTCTGTGCTGTCATAACTGAGCACCCACACATTACAATTTCCTACATTTCTGGACATGTCACCCCTCCTGGACTCTGAGCATTTTAAAGAGGGACCATTTGTGTCTGATTTATCTTTATATCTCCAGAACGAAGCATGAAATTTTGTGCCATTGGTGTTTGCGCCAAGATTAGATGTTGAGTCCTACGGCACCTAGTGGCGGGTGCTGGTATTACAGGAATTGCTTCGTGGGGAGGGGGCGCACCTAGCCTATGAGTTCCGTGATTTTTTGAGTTCAGCATGAATATGGCCATGATTAGAGACGACGAGCTAGTATATAGGCAGTGATGATGGAAGAGAGGCAGCATGGGACATTCTGTGAGTCTCTGAAGAAAAGTTAGAAATTTGAAGTTCTGAGATTCTAAGGCGGAACTGGAATCCTAAGGACGTGTAGCTGATGTCCGGTTAGAGCTGTGGTTTGACCTGGTTCCAGCAGCTAGGTAGTTACAGACCAGGTGAGGCATCCAGGCTTCTCGTTTAGAGGGCTTTCAACTATGGTGGGGCTGTGGTTTGTGACGGATAAGAAAACAAAGGCACAGAGAGGTGAAGTAACTCGGCCCGATCACTCAGCTAGGTGTGGAGCCTGGATTCAGGTTTAGATCTGTCCTCCAATGACAGAGGCCAACTCGTCACCACTAAGCTAGCATGTCTCTCTTTGGAGATTGTGAAGTGCGTGGTGGTAACTCGTTTGCCCTTTTTCTCTTTTATTAGTTGAAAATGAGTGTAGAAAAATATTATTATTGACATGCTTTCTTTCTATTGCATGTAGTTGGGTTTTTTCAGAAAAACATTCACGAATGTTACAAGTTGCTGTGTTTATATACGTGTGTATTTAAGTAACATAATGAAGGTTTTGTTTTTCTCCACCACTAAATTTAAAAGACGCTTACTTCATTTTATTTAAAAGTAAAAATGTATGCTATACTGTAATAAATGAGAACCTAGTTCTTTAATTTTAGGAACTCCAGCTCTATAGTCAGAGATTTAATTAGAACATCCTTACCTACACCTTTCACATCTAGTACTGTCTAACATCTGTTGACATATAGACTAGAAAGTGCTTGCATCACTATTTTAGAAATGATTCTTTCTAGACATAGGAACGTTAAATGACTTGTCTGAATTTTAAAATGAGTTGATAGGGAAACCAACAATAGAAGCTTTTCTACTACATATTAGACTTACTAAAGTTTCAAACTAGAGGCTATTTGCATTCACTGAGCAGTCTGAAGTCCAGAGCCTGGTTCACCAGCCGGTTTTAATACATATGAATGTTGCTATTGAGGGTAAGGAGTGGCCAGGGAAAGGCAGAAGGAGGGCTGACACCTTTGTTTCCAGGTCATTTCCAATCTTGCTATTATTGCACAGTTTTGGGGGTCAGAGAGGGAGGGAGGGAGATAATATGCTCATCATAGTGAAAGTGTTCATTTTGAAGTAAAGCAATAGAAACCCACGATGGGTCTGTTACATGGGTAAATGAGATACATAAATAGATTTAGTTTTTGTTTTTAATGCTCAGTCATGTTCTGTGTTCAGGTAAAAGAGTAAGTAGTTGTTTAAAAATGAAACTGCATGTTGTTCATTTAACTGTAAGAGAGACTGATTAGAATAATAATGAGCGTTTCCATGTAGTACAATATTCATAGAAATACATTATAGTGTGTAGAGATAATAGAATGTTGTTCTTTATCTCTTCTTGTAATCTAACTGTTAAAATGCAGACTAATTCATAAATGAAGAAGAAAACAAGCAACATTATTCAAATGGGATACTTGGGGCAATTAAATTCTTCACATAAATTGCAAATTCCTATCTCTTCCCCATCTTCTGCCCAAATTTGTTTTTATGGGATGACCTTTGGTACCAACTTATTTTTCTAATAAAATGTTCCTGAGTTTATATTTTAAATTGAAATGGCCTTTTCTGTCAAGTATGGTATTTATAAAAGTTTTCTTTGATGAAAAGCTTATGAATTTTGTGCAAACAACCCAGGCAGGGTCTTAGATTAGCGATAACATTTGTATAGGACTTTTATGGCTTGATACGATACTTTACACTCGATTTATTTGACCCTTACCTGTGAATACTCAGTGAAATTCACATTTTACTGATGAGAGCGATGTAGGGGAAGGTGACTTGGCATGCTTCTGGGCACTAGTGGGCATTCAGCATGTTTGCTTTAAAAGAAAGTTAGCAAAGGAAACCAGCAGGTTATTTAACTTGTTCGAAGTCACCCAGTAAATAGTGTATCATACCAAGAACTGAATTTGCTTCTTTAACTAAAAAATTCCATATGCTCTCATTGTCTACTGCTGTCTTTTCAGGCTTTTTTTTTTTTTTTTTAAAGGTCAAATTAAAAATATTTATTTTTCTTATTTGAGATAAAATTTGCATAAATTAAAATTATTTTTAAGATGTACATTTCAGTGGCATTAAGTTCATTCACAGGGTTCTGCAGCCTTTCCCTCTATCTAGTTCAAAAATGTTTCCATCATCCCCAAAGGAGACCCCACATCCATTAAACATCCAGTCCATTTCCTCCTCCCCTCAACTGCTGATAACTATGAATCTGCTCTCTGTCTTTGTGGATTTTCCTATGCTAGATATTTCATGTAAATGGAATATGGACTGTCTTAGTCCCTTCAGGCTGCTATAATAGAGTACCATAGACCCGGTGACCTATGAACAACAGAAATTTATTTCTCACAGTTCTAGAGACTGGGAAGTCCAAGATCAAGGCTTAAGTAGATTTGGTGTGTGATGAGAACTCAATTCCCTCTTCATGGATGGCTTTCTTATGCTTGGGTCCTCACTTGGTGGAAAGGAGCGCTCTAGGATCTTTTTCATCATGACACAAATCCCATCACACTCTCTACCTCTTAATTATACCAGATTTGGGATTAGGATTTCAGCGTATAAATTTTAGAGGGACATAAATATTCAGTCCATCTCAGTAACCTTTTTTGTCTGGTTTCTTTTACTAAGCATAGTGTTTTCAAGGCTGATCTATGTTGTAGAGTGTATCAGTACTTTATTACTTTGGATGGCTGAACTATATTCCATTGTAGAGACAGACCATATTTTTTTTTAGCGATTCATCAGTTGAGGTACGTAGAATTGTTTCCATTTTTCAGTGAATAGTGCTGTTCTGGAGAAGGCAATGGCACCCTACTCCAGTACTCTTGCCTGGAAAATCCCATGGACAGAGGAGCCTGATAGGCTGCAGTCCATGGGGCCGCTAAGAGTCAGATACGACTGAGTGACTTCACTTTCACTTTTCACTTTCCTGCATTGGAGAAGGAAATGGCAACCAACTCCAGTGTTCTTGCCTGGAGAATCCCAGGGACGGGGGAGCCTGGTGGGCTGCTGTCTATGGGGTCACACAGAGTCGGACACGACTGAAGTGACTTAGCAGTAGCAGCAGCAGTGCTGTTCTGAACATACGTGTTCAAGTATTGGTTTGAATGCCTGCTTTTAGTTCTTATGAGTGGAATTGCCAAGTTATATGGTAGATTCTATATTAGACTTTTTGAGGAACTAACAAAACGTTTTCCATAGTGACCGAACCATTTTACATTCCTATCAACACTGTACAAGGGTTGTGATTTCCCTACATCCTTGCCAATGCTTGTTTGAGTTAAAAAAATTATTATAACCATCCTGGTGTGTGTAAGTAGTATCTCCTAGTGGTGTTGATTTGCATTTTCTTTATAAAATATTCATATTTTAATACCTAGAATTAATCATGAGATTTGATAAGACAAAATCAACATCAAAATGATTGACTTCATCTATCTCCAGGAGATTTTTTTAAGATTGCCATCTGATCACCCCTAGAATGTACGATTCTGAGCTGAAAACAAAGTATGCAAACCATGTGGCTTTGGAATGAGAAGCATGTATATGGATAATCAGACAACAATTACCCCTGACTTGAAAAAATACCAGTTAAACTAAGGAGGAGCAAAAAGCAATTACATCATGTTTCATTTCCATGCCACCTGCCAAAAGATACTTGGTTCTTTGCGTGGCAGAGCTTTCTTTATGTAATTCTTTCCTGTCTTAATGGTCTGTTCGTTTATTTTTGCAGTGTGAGTGAAGACACCCAGGATGGCTCAAGGATCCGGGGATCAGAGAGCAGTGGGGATCGCGGACCCAGAGGAGAGTTCTCCAAATATGATAGTCTACCGCAAAGTAAGGCATCTGGTTGAACGCTGGGGGTGCCGATGCGTGTCTGTAATCTGTGGGGGTTGATGGTTGATGGCTGGCTCGACAAATGTTTTCTGCCTAAATGGCCTTGACTGATAATTGACATAATTTTCTTCTCAGACCCTCTGATTCCCCAAGTTTAAAATTCAAGGAAGCTAGGCTGGTATCGAACATTTGAAAAACATTATATGGCTTAGTTTTCTTTAAACCGAAGATTGCCTAAAAGTGCTGGTGGACATGTATTATCCTTTCATGTAAAGGCCTTTGTGTAACATTAATTAATCAAATGTTCTTCAAACCCATAGTACTCATAAGATCTGTTCTGAATGCTGTTGGAAGGACACAGAGGTGTGTTTGTATTTGGTGCTTTACAGCTGGTAGGAGACATAAGATGTATGCAGATCACTGTTACAGAGTCTAAGTGTTAATTTCTGAAAGAGAAGTGCAGGTAGAGTGTTCCATAATCTCAGAGGAGGTGGCCAATTACTTCCAACCTCAGACATCTGGCATGGGCTGTGGAGGAGAGGCCTTTGAACTCAGTTTTCAAGGCTCCACAGGATTGCTTTACGTGGAAAGCAGAAGGGTAGAGCACTATTCCAGGCAATGAGATGCTTTGCAAAGAGCAGGAGTCAGTGAAGGGCAACCAGGACCGGTTAGCTTGGACAAAGGATGACTTGCAAGTAATTGGAGTAAATGGAGGTGAGTCTGGAGAGTCTGGAGGGAGCCGAATTTTAGAATTTAATCATAAAAACTTTAGTGCCAGGAGTTGTAAAAACAACATTTTTTTGGGATTCTGAGCCTTGCCCCGGTGTGGTTCTTATCCCCAAGTGGACTACCATCAAGGGTGGATTGGAGGCTTTGCCAGGGGTGGGGGTGGGGGTTGCTTCTATATCCCCTCTTGGAAATGAGCAGGACTAAGCAGGAAGTTTAAAGAGTCTGAATTAACAAAACTTGGAAACAGAATGAATATAAAATCAGAAGGTGAATGGAGAGTCAAAGATGACTGGATTTTTGCCCTTGGGTGATAGAAGGGCATCAGTGCTGTTAATTCAAATAGAAATATTTGGAAGCATATGTTTTAGAGGAAGGAAAGATGGCACATTGGTTTTACTTGTGCATTGCTGAATTTGAGAAAATAGTTGCTGTTTCTCATATACCATTTTAATGTTTGCATGTTGGTGCTGAACTATGTCATATATATTATTAAAAATAAGGAAAATAAGATCATATTCATTTCACTAAATATTTGAGCTGTCTGCTGGGTTCTATGTATTCTGCAGGACTCTGTGTTCTATCTATGTTAATCATATGAACAGTGTTGAACTAAATATTCCTGGATGATCAATATGGTGAATTTTTCTCTTCTTGTAAAAATAGAACTCTCAGAGTACTCTTGCTTTTAGTACTATATTCCTTAATCCTTTGCTTTACAAAAGAATGCTTGGTTAACCCATCTCTAAGAGAGAGGCTTATTAAGTTATAGTAAAGAAAAAAAGATTAATGAGGCTAACCAAGTTGTGAGACATGTAAAATAACATAAAGACATTTATTCATTACCTTCTTAACCCACCTCAGACCAGGAGATGCTGTGCCAAACTTGCAGGAATGTGGGTTTTGAAGTCAGACCTGGGTTAAAATGGCAATTCTGCCACTTCCAAGCTGTATGACCTGGAGTCGTTAAATAACTTCTGTGAGTCTCTGTTTTGTTTTGTTTTAATCTATAAAAGCAGGGGAAAAGGTGGGAGGAAAGATGGTACCTCATGAAGTTATTGTGAAGATTCATTTGGATAAAGTCAATAAAGCATCTCACATCCTGCCTGGCACAGAGGTAGTCCATGATGACGGCTTCTTTTCCTTTTATCTTTTTTCTTCTAGAGACAGTGACACTTGGAGAGGAAATAAATTATGAAATTGTATAAATGTTGGTGCTGTTAAAAAGGTGCATTCATACAGCAGTTACCTTATAAGACACAGAAAAACAGTGCAAATATTTTTATATTATTCAGGAGATTGCAAATCAGTGGCTTATTGAAGGTTAATAGGAGATGTAAAGGTCATGCAATCCAAACACCTTTCCACAAGAGTGTTTGGTATTATGTGGAAGGGGATAACTCCCTACAGGTTTGTGGGAACTTGATTTTTACTTTTTGGGTAGTACCAGGGGCCTCTTAATTTTTTAGTGTAATTTAGGGATAAAGTTGTAAAATCCTGTAATTTTTCAGAGAAATGACTACTAGTTATTTGGTTTCTACATTGGAAATCTGTCTTGCTTCCTCATGACAAATCTGTGGTGGGTATATATGTGTTCATGTTATTTGCTGTGGTTGTTAATTGATTTAAAAGAGATATTGGATCTATTCAATCTGTTAGAAAGAAAGCAGATACACTTATCACCCAGTATGGGTCCAGGACCTGGAATCATTTAAATCTAGTTAATTGGACTAACTTTGAAACATGGGATATCCACCTAGTTCTCTGTTGTAGACTGGCCACTGGCTATGACCAAGACTTACCCAATGTAGGGCACTAACCTCAAGGTGTAGGTAAAGGTTGAATCGTGAACCCAAGGTTGATTAAAAATATTTTCTATGGAAGTCCTCTTATGATTTATTCAAGGTCAGAGCTATAAAATCAAACCTTTTCTCAGAGTTCTATAACAGAAATTTACATTTAAAAATGTGCAAATAATGCTTTCATTTTAATTTTTGTTCTCTTCCTTGTTTGTTTCTTTCTCTTGTCAGATGTTTTCAGTGTGAAATTTTTGCCTGGACTGTGTTGTGTTGATTCAGATGCTGACATTTAAAAAGCTAAATCTAGAGAAATAGAGCTTTTGAGTAAACCTCCGATTAATAAGTGGGGTGATTATGTCCATAGTGTTGTTGTGACTTTTAAATGCCAGTTAGGAGGGTAACCTTCTGACATATGAGTAATGATGGGTGGGTTTCTTAAGCCTACACTTTTCAGAATACTCTTCATTTTCTTTTCATGTTTTCTATGTCATTAACTGTGAGAAGTTGTACTTTCCCAAGACATGCTTTATTTATTGACTTGAGCAGGCTTTCTAATTTAGTTTTTTTATCTTTCATATTCACATTTTGGATAGGAGGTGTTGCATGAAAAATGTATTGGTCACATTAAAAAGTCTATTTAAAAGAAAATATTATTATTAAGTTGCCTAGACCTGTTAACTTTTTTTTTTTTTTTTTACTGTTCCTGGATCCAAAAGATCCTGGGGGTCATTAAACCTGGCTGTATATCAGATCATTTAGGGGTACTTTATAAAAATACTGATCCTCAAAGGACCCTTGAGCTTCCCTGGTAGCTCAGCTGGTAAAGAATCTGCCTGCAATGTGGGAGACCTGGGTTCCATCCCTGGGTTGGGAAGATCCCCTAGGGAAGGGAATGGCTACCCACTCCAGTTTTCTGGCCTGAAGAATAGTCCATGGGATTGCAAAGAGTTGGACACGGCTGAGTGACTTCCACTTTCACTTTCAAAGGACCCTCAAGTTGTTTTTGTCTGAGCTGTTAGGTCCGAGCTGGATCCTAGGAATCTGAGTTTTAAAGTGTTCTCAAGAGAATGTGATGCCCAGCTAAGTTTGAAACACATTTATTTAGTGTCTTTTAATATATCCAGGTGGAGTATGCATTATAAAGTCATGGAGAAGTTGGTATCTTGAAGGGGGTTTTTGATTCTGTAATTATTTGCAGATCTTACAAGATGTAGAAAAAGAAGGCTCTTATCGAGTTAGAATTAAGGAATTTTAATGACTTCATCTTAAGAGATTTTCTAGTCACTATTCTCATTTTATAGATGGGAAAACTGAAGTATAGGAAAGATTTAAAACTTGCTGAAGGTTACTTGGTGATTTCCCTGTGAACCCTTGATGGGGTCCTGGTGACTTGACAGACCCAATTGGTATCCTCTCTCCCATCAACTTATCAACCACTAACTACCATTTCTACATTGTTGGGGCTGAAAGCCATTAGTTAAACTAATGAAAATATCATGTGGCAGATCTTTGATTTTCGAGGTTATTCTCCATGGTGTGACTTGGGGTACTTTTGAACATTTGTAGTGCTCAAGCTTCATTCTACTTGCTAGTGCTCTTGTTTCTTGAATGAAGATGTTCTGAAATGTTTGCTTCCTTTAATAACTAGTAATTCTTTCATTGGAATAGACTCTGATGCTGGGAGGGATTGGGGGCAGGAGGAGAAGGGGATGACAGAGGATGAGATGGCTGGATGGAATCACTGACTCGATGGACCTGAGTCTGAGTGAACTCCAGGAGTTGGTGATGGACAGGGAGGCCTGGCGTGCTGCAGTCCATGGGGTCGCAAAGAGTTGGACACAACCGAGCGACTGAACTGAATTCTTCTGAGTGAGAGTAGGTTGCTTTTTGATTTTATTTGGTTCCGAGTGGTGTTGATAATGTCTCTTGACAAATTTCCACCTGGGTTGGTCATTTGATTTGGTAGAACTCGGGGAAGTTAAATGGTAGGTGGTTGTTTAGTTGCTAAGTTGTGTCTGACTCTTTTACAACCGCATGGACTGTAGCGTACCAGGCTCCCCTGTCCATGGGATTTCCCAGGCAAGAATATTGGAGTGGGTTGCCACTTCCTTCTCCAGGGGAACTTCCCGACTCAGAGATTAAACTCACGTCTTCTGCACTGGCAGGCAGAGTCTTTACCGCTGAGCCAACCAGAGAAGCCTCCAAATGGTCGGTACACAGAGGAAATTGTAGCTTCCTGTGACCCAGGTTGGGAAGGTCAGGAGGTGGTACATTATGTCAAAAGATGCCAAACAGGGAGCTGAGAGCTCTGGCTCACTTAATGCTTTGGTTCTCCCGATGAGGAACTTCATCTTCTTGGCTCTGTTTCTTATTTTGCCTTCCTCCGTCCCAACTAAGAAACACTTCTTACCAAAAAAAAAAAAAAAAAAAAAGAAAAAAATAATCTACATAAAATAGAAGCTTGATAAAATTAACCCTGTTTACCCACAAGATAAACTTAATAAGTAAACTCAATAAATAAGATACTGTTTGGCTTCATTTCCTCTTATGCAAAGTGATGGGCTTGGACTAAATAATGTGCACAGAAGGTTTCAGCAGTGATTTCGAGAAAGCTAGCAACAGGACGTTGCTTCAGAAGTCACCGAAGGCAGTTGTAGAGGCTGTACAACTGAGAGTAGGAACCTGCAGACCCTGGTGACAAAGGCGTGATGAGGGTTTTAAACTATTTAGTTAGCAAATATGTATTGAGTGTCATTTGTGTGCCAGACACAAATGCTAGGAAGGCAGGAAGAATGCTGTTCCCTGAAAGAACCCTTTGGCCAGTCGGGCAGAGGTGGTGGATAACTAGACAATTGCAGTGCACAGAGAGGTAAGCTGAGGGGTCCGGGAGGAGATAGAAGGGTCAGGAGGCCCATATCAGAAGAGGGGATGATGATGTCATAGAAAGCATCCAGAGAGCTGGGTTCCTGCCTTAAATCTTGAAAGATAAATAAGAATTAACCTTGCAGAAAATGGGAGAAGAAGTGTGGAGGCAGAAGGACTAACACATGCAAAGGAACAGAGTTGGGATGTTGTATACTGAGTTCTGGAAGCTACAAGTGCCTCCTTTCTTGGTGCTAGGTTTCTGTGAGGAAGAGTTGAGAAATAAAGCTGGCTAGTTAAGTTAGGGCCAGATCATAAAAGAGCAGATACATCAGACAAGGAGCATGAATGCTCTGTAGGGATCTTCTCTCTGTGTCTCTACACCCATGCTCCACTTCTCTACGTGCTGCCCACTGTACCACTTGGACTACGTGGACAGGGCTCCCAGAACCTCTGACTTTCAACTCAATGGTCAACAGGGGCCTGGGAAGACATGGGAACAGGAAAGAAGAGGAAGGTCAAGATATTTCTCCCATTGACTCCCTGACTCCCTCTTGACAAAGTTTGCCATGGACTGTGTCCCATGACTGAAAGTCAGTGCTCCTTTCTAGGCAGACTTTTCTCCTCCTCTGGGTCCAGACACGTTTTTATTCTGCTCATCCTTTTGGGCCTTGAGATGGTTCCAGTTTGTATTAATATTCTACCGCTGTATAACAGATAACCCCAACCTCAATGGCTTAAACAGAACATTTGTTGCCACAGTTTCTTTGGGTCCATAATCCCAAGTACAGGTTAGGTGGGTCCTCTGGCTCAGGGTATCTCACAAGCTACGGTCAAGATGTGGCAGGGTCATCTGAAGGCTCAACCGGAGAAAGACCCACATCCAAGCTCACTTACATGGTGGGTGGTGGGATGCAGTTCCTCAAGCGCTTTTGAATGATGGCCTCAGTTCCTCATGGTCTGTTGTCTGGAGGTAACTCTCAAGTTCCTTGCCATATGTGTCTCTTCATAGGATGAGTCACAACGTGGAAACCTGTTTTATCAGAGTGAGCAAAGAAAAGGTGGAAGCAGGTGAGTGGCAGTGGGAGTCACACTATTTTAGAACCAAATCTTGGACATGACGCTCCATCTCTTTCATTAGGGACAAGTTATGAGGTCTGACCCTCAATCAAGGTGAGGGGTTTGGGCAGGAGCACAAATACCCAGAAGTGGAGATCATCAGGGGTCACTTTGGAAGCCAATTACTACGTGGTTCTACTTTGACAAGTCAGAGGTTTCTGAATGTACCTTTATGGCTTCCCTGGGCCCTGCCACTTGTTTATACTTGGTCCTTTTGGAAATAAGCCTTGCATGAATTGTCTTATATTTTATGTGCCACCTGTTTACAGATAAGCGTCTGACTCATACAGGTCTGATCCCCAAAGTGAAGGAACCCACTGAGATCCTGTTTTTCTTCCTAAGGAAGTTCTCCACAAAGTTAAATCAGGGAAGTTGTGTGTTCAGTGTGCAGAATGGGATTGTGAAGGGAGGCTGTAAGAGAAACAGTGGGATTAGTAAGCAGAGGAATAGTTTGGTGCTTTTACAGGAGTTCATGGGAGGAAAAAGATGATGTCCAAATCCGTGGCAGTGATAATGTAGGTGAAGGAAAGAGCTGTTTAGGAGGTAGAATCTATAGGACTTGGTGGTGGATAAGATCCAGGGCAGATTTGAGGTTAATGAGGGGGCATGAGAGGGGTTTTTCACTAGATTATATTGAGAGTTGTCAGAAGGTCTGGGACCAACAAAATTTTGAACCAAGTAGCTGTGGAACTGGTTTGCCTTCCCCCTCCTTGTATGTGAATAAATCAAGAGTGTCATAGAAAGAGTTTGTAACCGGACCAGCTTATCTGGCTCTTTATCGTCAACTGCCCCACTGGTTCACTTTTGGCCGTGCACAAGTTGCTTCTATGTTTTATTAAGTTCAGTTTTGTCCTTTGTGAAGTGAAAGGTTAACTGGGCCGAATGATCTCCAAAGTCCTTCCAGTTCGAACATTCCAGGGCTTTGATGATCCATATTACGGAAATCCACATTTTATTGTTTATTCTTTCATAGCCTCCTTTGCCTTCTTTTTCATTTTCTTTAAAAAGTTAACCCAAGTTAAAATTTGAAAACAAGGAAGCCAGTATGTTTAAAACAAATACTTTTTGGCCTCAAAATAGGGCTGTCTTTCATCTATTCTTTTTTTTTTTTTTTTTTAACCATTAAATAAAATTCCCAAGGACAAACTACAGAGAGTGTTCTGGGTAACTAATTTAATTGTTCAATCTGCATTTTAAGATTCCTTTCATTAAATATTTTGAAGGTTCTTAATTGCCTTAGGAAAAAACTGTTCTGTTTTCCTTTTCCCCTAGGATTAAACTTGTGAGGGGAGAGGCTTCCCATCACATTATCTTGGTTGGCAGGAGACAGGAACACAGGCAAGTCCCAGACCAGTGGTATCAGTGTCCACAGATGAAAGGGATGGTATTTTTAGTCTGGAGAATAGCTCAGTGTGGTTTAATATGATGTATTTCCCTGAGTATAACTTTCTAATTTGAAAGCCTTTGGTGTATTTAAGGTTTCATTTCATTTTTTCAAAAATTTCCCCTCACTTCGTTTCAAAGAGCCTAAGATTTTACACTTTGGCAGACAGTTTATTACTCTAACTGTTGATATTCCTGTATTGTTACACTATGGAGAACCTTAGTGGTCACAGAATAGATTCCCCATTTGCAAGGTTTTGAACAAGAAAAACTAAAAGCTGATAAATACCTGTGAAAGGAAAATGTGTGTATGTGTTACTTGCTCAGTCGTGTCCAACTCTTTGTGACCCCATGGACTGTAGCTCACTAGGCTTCTCTCTCCATGGGGTTTTCCAAGCAAGAATACTGGAGTGGGTTGCTATTCCCTTCTCCTGGGTTGCTATTTCCTTCTCCAGGGGATTTTCCTGACCCAGGGATTAAACCCAGGTCTCCCTCATTGGAGGCAGATTCTTTACTGTCTGATCCACCAGTGTGTTTAAATCATTGCAGGGTAGGAAGGCTATTTTTAAAAAGTCTGTTAGCTTGCCATTACAAATCAAAACTGAAAATGGACAATGAAAGAATGGAAAATATATACAAAGCTATAAATATAGATATTGACATATAATCACTCCAAAAGAATGTCCATACTTCTTTGGTGAATAATAACCAAAGTTGTAAATAAATCAAATGTCTCTTGAAAGGGGGTTAGTTAAGTAATTATTCATATTTGGCATGACCCCACAGTTAGGTTACTGGACTACTTTTCTGGTAGACCTAATAATTGCCTTGAAAGGGAGATGGTTACTGACATCCCGGGATATGGTCAGATTGACTGTTCTTTATTTTTAAAACCCTAAAAGACTTCACCATTTTTGTTCTATTTGCTAAATGTAATAGTTATATAGATGTACTAATATGATTGTTTCCAAAATTTTAATTATTTTCTGCATCTCTGTGCTTACATCTGAAGTCCGTTTTCTTTTGTCTGAAGAACTACCTTTAGTATTTTCTTTAGTACAGGTCTGCGGGACATACGTCCTAGGTTTCTGTTTGTCTAAAAATAACTGTTTCGTCTTCGTGTTTCGGAGGGTGTTTTTCCTAGATATTGGAATTCTAGATTGTCAGTTATTCTCTTTCTACACTTTGATAACTTTCATTGTTTCTTGGTTTCTGTAATTTTTGTCCAAAAGTTGGTTGGTTTTTGTTCATAAGTTATCTATCAGTTTTATTGTTACTTTGTTGACTGTAATCTCTTTTGAATTCTTTGACTGCTTTCAAGATTTCTTTCACTTTGGTTTTTAGCAGTTTTATGGTGAGGTATTATTTTCTTTTTATTATTCTTAAAGTTAGTAGCAATTCTTTATATCTGACCAGTGTTCAGAAAATTCTCAGCCATTAAGTTGTCAAGTATCGTTTATGTCTAGTTTCTCTATTTACTCTTCTTGAGATTTTGTTCATATGTTATGACTTTCTCTTTGTGTTTCATATTCCACATGCTCCTTTCTGTATTTTTTGTTCCTCTTTGTTTCAACATGGATATTTTCTAGTGACTTATTCTCCAGTTTTACAAATTCTTTCCTTAACTGTATGTAATCTGTGGTTAAATCCATTCAGTGGCATTTATAACTTTATTGCTATTTAAATTCTAAAATTTCCATTAAATTACTGTTGATAGTTTCTAGTTTCCTGCTAAAATTCTCTGTTTTGTCATTTAATTCCTTAAAAATATTAATCATAGTTACTAAGTGAGTATCTGATATGTCAAAATCTATATCTCTTGCTGGATTGTTTATCTTGTCTTTAAAGTTTTTCTAGTTATTTTTTATTACGTTCAAAACATTGTACAACTAACACTGGAGAGGTAATTTTTAAGGCTCTGGGGGAATATTATCTTATTTCCCCAACCAGGGATTGAACTGGCTCCCCTTACAATGGAAACATGGAGTCTTAGCCACTGGACTGCCAGGGAAGTCTTAGATAGGACCTAGTTCTGTTTTTGTTTTTTTCCTTTTCTGTCAGTTAGGCAAGTGGCAGATTACCTTAATATAACTCAGTACAGAGATTGTGTAAAGCTGGATTTTAGTTCTTGTTAGAGCTAGTATATTTCAAGATCACCTTTTCTCTTGGGTGTGAGCTCTTCTGGTCCCAATAAAAACCCAGGATGTTTGCTCATTTCCTCATCCTTGACTCTGACCTTCAGTTATTGTCCCTTAAGCTCCATGAGACTGCTGAAAGCACTGATCAGCTTCTTGGTCATGCCTTTGGCGTAAGAAATTGGCAGTGTCCTGAGAGGAAAAAGAAACTCTAATTGCCAGGCTCATCTTCTTGGCTCTCTTCTTGCAGATCTTGGTTTAAAGTTCTTATTGCCTTGGTAGTGCTCCAGTACCTTCAAACAAAGTTAACAAAATGGTTTTCATTCTTCCTGGTTGCTCTCAGCTGGAGGGTATTCTGAAGCATTTAGTCACTGACAGAAGTAGAGCCTCAGAACATTGACTTTGAACATTATCTCTGATAGCCTTGGTTTGCTCTTAAAATGTTTTAGAAAAGACATTTCCTAAGTGGTTTATTGGTCAAGGGTGGCAGTGGTAGAGATGAGAAAAATTTTGGTATGTTTAGGAAGTAGAATTGACTTGGAGGGTGAGAGAGAGGATTGGAGGCTGATGACTCGGATATCGGCCTGGGTGTCTGGTGGCACCAGTCACTGAGGTAGGTAGGAGGAGGAGGATTAGGCTAAAGTATAATACCACCACAGTACCCAAATGGCATTTATTCACCCTAACCCAGTTCTGCAGAACTCTAGGAAGGGGGACTATGCTAGGCAAATAACTCTAATATGAAATGGTCCTGAAAAGAAGCTTTATCTCAAGGAAATCTTGTTGTTTAGTCACTAAGTGGTGTCCTACTTTTTTGCGACACCATGAGCCCACCAGGCTTCTCTGTCCGTGGAATTTGCCAGGCAAGAATACTGGAATGGGTTGCCATTTCCTTTTCCAGAGGATCTTCATGACCCAGAGATGAAACCCATGTCTTCTGCTTGGCAGGCAGATTCTTTACCACTGAGCCACCAGGGAAGCCAAATGAAATCCTACCTGGCTCCAAAGACCTTTTTGGTCTAGAAAACAGGACATAGTTTATATGTGTCAGTATGACATTTCTGAATATTTTTGTGTTAATTTCCTAGGGCTGCTCTAACGAATTACCACAAACTGTGTGGCTTAAAGTAATAGAAACTTATGCTGTCACAGTTCAGGAAGCTAAATGTATAAGGTCAAGTTGTCAGCAGGGTCACACCTCCTCTGAATGCTCTAAGGAAGAATCCTTCCTTGCCTCTTCATAGATTCTGGTGGCTGCCAGTAATCCTGGGTGTCCCTTGGATTGTAGCTGCATCAATCCAATTTTGTTTCCATCTTCACGGGGCCTTCTGCTTCTGTGTCTTCACATGGCCTACGTATGAGGACCCACCCTAATCCAGTCCAATTCAGATCTCATATTCACTTAACTAATTACACCTGCAAAGGCCCCATTCCCAAATAAGGTCACATACACAGGCACCAAGGCTTAAGATGTCAACAGATCTTTTTTGGGGACGCAATTCAACCCATAATAGCTTCTAATTTTTCTCTCCCTGAAGCTTAGTGCTCCTTGCAAAAAGAAAAAACCCGATCAACAAGTAGTATGTATATTGAACATCTGCTTCTGATAAGGCACTGTGCTTTATTCCCCCCAACACTTTTGTAGGGGAATAAAAAGTAGGATACCACATGCTCCCTGTCCTAGACAATTGTACAGTCCATTTGAAGAGCCCAGGAGTGGTGCAAGATTAAGGAAGAAACTAAGCATTTACTGGCTTCCCACTGTATATGACATGCTATCCTGAGTACGGTACATACACTGAATCATTTACTCATTAGAATAGCTTGTTAGGTAGGTGCTGGTCACCTTATACTCCAGATAAGGAAACCGAGTTTCAGAAGGATTAAATAACTGATATGGGTATTTGAATCTGGGCTTGCTTTATTTTAAAGCATTTTTTTTTTAAACAAATAAACTGAATTATGTAGAAAAAGAAAAAAGGAAATCTCAGGGCATTTGTAATTATTTACAGGAGAGTTAGCATGCACAAGATGGGCATACAGAAGAAAAGACATTTGGAGAGAGATGAGTTGACTTACATCTCTAAGAAAGGAAGAATTTGGTCTGGTAGAAAAAGAACCAAGAAATGATTCTAGGTGATGGGTGCTGTATGAGATGATAAGAAACCATAAGATGTATTTAGGAGATAGTAAATTTTATAATACTAAATCCAGGAGTTGTACCTGATGTAATAATAGCCTCATTCTTCATATGGAGACCCTGAAGCAAGAAATCATAAAACATTTTTAGTTCTGAAACACACATGGCAAGATATCCGTACAGCTGAGCTTTCCGCCAACTGATTTTCTTTCTCCTCTCCCTCTTAAAAAACAACTTGTTTTCCATTTTAAAAGTAATAACTCAATTTGAAAGAATCAAAGCATGAACTATAGAAAAACATCTACCATGCAAATATGTTAATATTTTGTTAATAACATCTACCATACAATTAATATTTTGGTCTGTTTTCTGCCAGCTTTTAAAATTTGTAACAGCAGCATATATATTATATGTTAACCTAATGGATAATCACAGCACGTTAACTATTTTATGTTTCCCTACCATATCTTAAGCATTAACCTGTGCTACAATATGTTATTATACTTTTAAAGGTTGCTTAATATTTCAAGCGGATAATGTCCCATAATTTAATTACTTAGTCTCTTGTAATTAATAGCAAAAGTTAGAATTGCGAGGTCAAAAGGCATAAACTGTATTGTAACTCCTGATCCACAGATACATACACGTATTTTTTTCTAGAAGAGTGATCTTGGATTTTGCGTGGATAGACTGGGTTTCCCTCGGCTGCCATCAGAGTTCTGTTTCAGCAGACTATGGAAGAGAGTGGAGGGATGTCTAATCATCAGAGCCAGTGTTTTCTTCATTCTCAACCTCTAAGCCAGATTCTCCTAGTCCTAAATCCAGACTAGCTTTGCAGCCCCACGCTTGACTCAAGAGCCCCAGCGCTAGGGGATTCAGAAATTTTCAACCTGGAACCTTTCCAAGCCATTTGCTATTTTGTCCTCTATTTGTTTTTCTGAAGCAACTAACTAAATAAGAATAACATCTCAGCCTCTTTCCATCCCCCACGGCATTTTCCCTGCCTGCACCCTCTCTGCCTACAGTTTAACCATGGGGTTGCTTCTTATATTTTAAAGCTCAATACAAAAGCACAGTCCTGAGAAGCAGCCAAGTTCTGTAGCCAAGTTTGAAGAATAAAACTTTAAAACAGCTCTTCTGTCACACACTGGAGAGGGGAGGCAGGCTTTGCTATAAATAAGTCACATTCCATTTCTATCTCATCCTTTGCAGTCCTCTTGGGTAATGCTTTTAGTATATAACTACAGTGTTCTCAGACTGCCCACTCAGCCTTTCAACTTGCCATCTTATATCTCATTTTATTTAAATGTTCGGTAGTTCTGGAGTTTAAGGACCCTGCATAAGAGGGGATAGAACTTGTCATCCCCCAGGGTTAGGTGTCATGAGATAAATTGGCCAATTTGTTAGAAACTGTAGTTTACCTGGAACACTTTTTGGCAGCTTCCCGTATCAGCTTTCTACTGCTGCTGTAACACATTATCACAAAACTAGCATCTTGAAGGGGCTTCCCAGGTGGCTCAGTGGTAAAGAATCTGCCTGCGATGCAGGAGATGGGGGTTCTATACCTGGTCAGGAAGATCCCCTGGAGAAGCAAATGGCAGTTTTCTAGCCTGGGAAATCCCATGGACAGAGGAGTCTGAAGGGCCACAGTCCATGGGGTTGCAAAGAGCTGGATAGGACTTAGCGACTGAATAATAACAACAAAAACCAAGCTGCTTGAAACAAAACAGATTTATTCTCTTAGAGTTCTGGAGGTCAGAAGGCGAAAATGATTGGCCGGGCTTCATTCTCCCTGGGGGCTCTAGGGGAGAATCCATTTCCTTCCTTTCTCTGGAGGCTGCCCACATACCTCTCCTCAGGACCCCTCATCACTCTGACCTCTGCTTCTGTCACTGTGTCTTTCTCTGACTGTCCCTCCTGCCTCCCTCTCATAGGAACCCTTGATTACATGAAACCCACTCAGATACCCTAAGTTGACCTCCCCGTCTCAAACCCTTAATTTTGTCATATTTGCAAAGTCCCTTGTGCCATGGAAGGTAGTGTATTCACAGGTTTTGAGGATTAAGACGTGGATATCTTTGGAAGGGGCGTTTATTCGGCTGGTCATACTGTATGAGGAAAGGAAGGAAAAATAATTTTGGAATTTTATCTTTTTTTCATAGCTAGGGAAAAGATGTGCTAGGAAGGAAGGACTGGTATTCCTTTCAGTGTTTAGCAGATATGTGGTGGGTTAATTAAGTCTGGGATATCCATTTGTATTGGGTCAAGTCCATTAGAAGGCAGATAAGAGAAGTCTTTCAGCAATTAGCAGTGAGGATGGGTGGGTGTTTCAGTCAAAGATCTTCCTTCTTTTTCATTGGGTTTTCAGGACACAAACAAGCTCTTACTAGTGAAGGTATATGAATGAGACTTCCCTGGTGGTTGTAAAGTTAAACAAAATAAAAAATTAAAAAAAAAAAAAAAAAGAATCCACCTTGTAATGCTGGAGACATGGGTTTGATCCCTGGTTGGGGAACTAAGATCCCACATGGCATGGTGCAACTAAGACCTGTGCCTAAGTTACTGAGCCTATGTACTCTGTGCCTCAATAAAAGATTCTGCGTGTGGCAACTAAGACCCGATGCAGCCAAATAAATAGATTTTTTTTTTTAAAAAGGGAAATGACAAAGTAGGTGCATTCAAAATCAATGAAAGAAAACCTCCTTTATTGTAGCCCCAGATGGTGTGACCTCCTTAGAGGACTGTTTGTCTCCAGTTATTTTCTACTTTAGAATCTATAAAAATTAGTGTACTGAGCAATATAGTGAATAAACACTTTCCTCATGACTGGCCAGCCAGGAAAGTCTGAAGACCATGACCTCACTTGAAAAAAAAAAAAAAAACAAAACACAAGAGGAATGCTGCAAAATGCACTTGCCTTAGCCTGAGAGGAATATCAGTCTGCTGGTGGACTTTCCTGAGGCCTCTCTTTCCATCTTTATCTTGTGCTGGCAAGGAGCTGTGACATCATGGCCAACAGCAGGCACACAAGTGCTCATGTTGGCAGTAAAACTGCCCATGGAGAGCATGACCCTGGATGCTAGAAGGATTCATGGCAGATGAGCTCCTCCAAGGAGCTAGTCGAAGAAGGGGACTATAGAGCCTAACTGTCAGGAAGGGACTGGACTGAGTGAACTTTTTCTTCCTGAAAGAAATAATATCATTAGCTTCACTGCTTTCCTGGGAAGGAGAGGTCAGTAGCTGGGGAAAAAAAAAAGCTACTGCAACTGATAACATGTTACAACTTTAGGACAGTGGTCAGCAAACTACTTGCCCTGCGGCCTAATGCAGGCCACTTTGTATTCTTTTAAAGCTGTGTCAGACTTTATTTTTTTGGGCTCCAAAATCACTGCAGATGGTAACTGCAGCCATGAAATTAAAAGACGCTTACTCCTTGGAAGGAAAGTTATGACCAACCTAGATAGCATATTCAAAAGCAGAGACATTACTTTGCCATCAAAGGTCCGTCTAGTAAAGGCTATGGTTTTTCGAGTGGTCATGTATGGATGTGAGAGTTGGACTGTGAAGAAGGCTGAGCGCTGAAGAATTGATGCTTTTGAACTGTGGTGTTGGAGAAGACTCTTGAGAGTCTCTGGACTTCAAGGAGATCCAACCAGTCCATTCTGAAGGAGATCAGCCCTGGGATTTCTTTGGAGGGAATGATGCTGAGGCTTAAACTCCAGTACTTTGGCCACCTCATGTGAAGAGTTGACTCATTGGAGAAGACTCTGATGCTGGGAGGGATTGGGGGCAGGAGGAGAAGGGGACGACAGAGGATGAGATGGCTGGATGGCATCACTGACTCGATGGACGTGAGTCTGAGTGAACTCCGGGAGTTGGTGATGGACAGGGAGGCCTGGTGTGCTGTGATTCATGGGGTCGCAAAGAGTCGGACACGACTGAGCGACTGAACTGAACTGAACTGAAAGCTATGTCAGGGTTTTAGTTGTGGCATGTGGATCTAGTTCCTTGACCAGGGATCAAACCGAGGCCCCCTGCTTTGGGAGCATAAAGTCCCAACCACTGGACCACTAGGGGATGTCTGGCTAGGCCAGTTTTTGTGTAGCACTTGAGCTAAGGATGATTTTTACATTTTGAAATGGGTGGGAGGAAACAAAACCAGGAACAATATGTGATGTGTGTGTGAAAATTATGTGAAATTCCTATTTCAGTGTTCATAAATCGCATTTTATGGAAACCAAGCCCTGCCATTGCTCTGCCAATTGTCTGTGGCCATTTCTGTGCCACGGGGGAGGAGTTGAGTGGTTATGACAAGAGACTGACCATATGACGGGCAGAGCCTAAAATATTTACAAACTGGTCCTTTACGGAGCATTTGCAGCCTCTGTTTGGGGGATCTGGAAGAGACTGAAGAAGCATCTGCCAGCGTCCTTGTTGGGACAATATTTCCATAGGAACCAAGACCCAGAGACGCCGCAGAGTGTTGGCTGGTTGCCGGGAACCCACGGAGAGTCCAACTGCAGGATGGACACAGGCGAGAACTCGGGGACCAGGGTGCATTCACATGTCTCAGGAACACACAGGTCCTGCCATTTTCCCCCAGAATCCTATCCTCCGCTTTACTGAGGGGGTCACAGACTTTAAACCAGTACTTTATTGAAGAGATTTTGTTTGCCTGGTTGTTTGTTTTTTTTTCAAATGAAAAAGAGCATATTGAGCCGTTGGAAGTGTTGGGCTGTGTGTTCTGAAGTGTCCTGGTAGGAAAAGCATTAGCTACCTACGTTTCAGATGCAGCATCCAAATGGCTCTCATTCCTCCAGGATCCACGGTGTCTGGCCAGGGCTTTGGCGTGTGATTGCTCACAGTGATACCACCTCAGAAGGTGCACCGTTGTTGTTCCCACTCTGCCTGTGAGGAGAGGGGCTTCTAGTAGGTAAGCGCATGCCCAGAGTTCCACTCGAGGTATGAAGCCACTTCACAGACCAGGCTCTTTTCACAAGACCTGGAAGAAACAGGCCAACCACCTAGGGAGCTGGGTAATTCTGGCCTTTTCTCGAGGATAGCAGAGCCACCACAGGTCATAAGAAAAATGTCCTAATCCCTGAGCTATAGACTTCAGGGATAATAGTAGCTTCTGTTAACAGACACTTGGACTTCCCAGGTGGCTCACTGGGAAAGAATCTGCCTGCCGATGCAGGAGGCCTGGGTTCAGTCCCTGGCTTGAGAAGACCCCCCGAAGAAGGAAATGGCACCCACTGCAGTATTCTTGCCTGGAGGAGCCCATGAACAGAGGAGCCTGGTGGGCTACAGTCCCTGGGGTTACAAGAGAGTTGGACACGACTTAGCGGCTGAACAACAACATGTTTTGGCTGTTGTGACGAATGCTGCTGAGATCCTGATTCTGTTTCGTTTGTATATGTACCTCGAAGTGGGCTTGCTGGATCATATGGTAGTTCTATTTTTATTTTTTTGAGGAACCTCCATACTGTTTTTTTCACATTAGCTGTACCTACTTAAATTTACCAGCAATGAGCAAGGGTTCCCTTTTCTTCCCGTTCTCCCCATTTTTGCCAACACTTGTTGTCTCTTATCTTTTTGATAATGGCCATCCTAATAGGTGTGAGCTGATGTTTCATTGTGTGTGTGTGTGTGTGTGTGTTTTTAATAATATGACTTGTACTTATTTATGGACAGAGGTCCATAATATTGTACAGGAGGTGGCGAACAAAACCGTTCCAAAGAAAAACAAAAGCAAGATGGCAAAGTTGTTGTCTGAGGAGGCTTTACGAATGGCGGAAGAAGAAAGAGAAGCGAAAAGCAAGGGAGAGTGGGAAAGGTACATCCAATTAAATGCAGACTTTCAAAGATTAGCTAGAAGAGACAAGAAGGCCTTCTTCAATAAACAGTGTTTAATAATAGAAGAAAACAACAAAAAGGGCAAGCCTAGAGATCTCTTTAGGAAAATTGGAAACATCAAGGGAGCTTTCCGCCCGAAGATGGGCACAATAAAAGATAAAAATGGTGGAGGTCAGTAGAGGCTGAAGAGATCAGGAAGAGATGGAAAGAATACAAGGAAGAACTGTATAAAAAAGATCTTAATGAACATTATGTTTCTGACAGTCCCGAGGTATTATTTATTTCTATTTTGTAGATGAGGAAACTGAGGCTCAGAGGAGTTAAGAGAATTGTCTAGTATCAACCAGCTTTTAGTTGGAAGAGCCAGACCTTCTGACCCAGAGTCTGGTGTCCTTATACACTAATTCCCGTGGCTTCTCTACGAAGCAGGGCCCGGCCTGACCATGTCACTGAAACTGATCTTAGCCGAGGACCATGCTAACCATCTAGCTCAACCTCAATGGTGGTCACCAACTGACCTCCAAAGACAGATTTCACCTCCTAGGTATTTTTGGACATTACTTTAAAATTGTGGCTCTGTGGCATACAGTGTGCTGCCGAATCCATTTTTTTCCCTCATCACCAACATCTGTTGTTTGTGTTTTAGCCCAAACAAAACAAAACAGAATAAAACCGAAAATGGACTCCCATTCACATGATCCTTACCGAATGGCATAATACACACGTTCTGCTCAGTAAAAGGCTGAAAAATCAAAGGGGAGTGCAGCTTCAAAGAAGGTTTGTGTTCTTTAAGACATAAGGATATATCATTAATCAGAACTGCAACTTAACAGCTGAACAAGTTATAAAGACATCTCATCTTAAGCAAATCTTAAATATTGGCACACATAACAAGCCCTCTGTCCTGGTTTTGCCCCAGTCTCGTGCATTCCTCTCAGTAACTTCCTCCACCCATCCCAGGACTCCTCAGCCCCCTTCTTTCCTGCATATGGTCTGGGGGCAACCTCCTGCACTCGGTATACTGATCTGGGGATCCCCAAATTGCCATCCCCTCTCCAAACTCCAAAAACCCTACCTCCAGCTACCAAAAGGACACCTCTGAATTTTCCTTGTTTACTGCGGACTCAATGGATAGAACATAAATATATATTTGTTTGCCCTCATTAAACTTCTCTTTCTTGGGTTTAGTGTAGCGTCATTCACTAATTAATATCTAAGTAAAAACTCGAACCTGATTCTTTAACAAGAACCATCACTCACCCCTCTGCGCCATGTAAACATGTTAATTTTTGTGTGTGTCACATTGCGTTTTTCTTCCTTTGATATTGTAAAAGCTTGGCACCAAGTAGGCACTAAAAGAATTGGTGAACAGACCTGTTGATTAAACGTTCCTCCATCATATCCCATTATCTTTGCCAGATGAGACTGAAGGCCAAATGACTTATTTCACTGGGTGGATCCTGTAACTCAGTCCTTGGTTCTAAGATCAGTAGCATCTCTCCAAGCTTTGCAAACTTATTTCTTAGGAATTATGGGGTCTGGCTGCTCTCCATGTCATGTAACTATTCTGCTCTCACATTTCCCTTCTTGCTTGCTTTCTTCCTCCCCCTGATCTTTCACATTCCAGTCTGTGAGAGAGAAAAAGAAGAAGAGATGAAGACGGAAATACAAATCCATATTTTGCTAACCAGTTAAAAATATCTTTCCAGCTTGTTTTACCATTAAATGTGTTGTCTTCTCTCTGTGTCATAATTAAAACAGCTTAGTTTCTTCTTACTTGTCAAAAATGTTTTATTATTGCAGAAATAGTTCCAGTTTATTGTAAAAAAAAATTAAAAAATTATAGATAAAAGCACAAGAAGAAAATAAAATGTGTAAACGCCCATCTCTTACTCAGAGAGCTATAGTTAACCTTTGAAGTACCTACTTCTGTACCTTTATTCTATATGCATACTTGAACAAAAATGGAGACTTTCAATTCTTGCTTTTGATAAACTTGTCACTCAATAGATTGAGAATATTTCCCCATGATTTAAATACTCTTCCAGATCAGGATCAGCAAACTTTTTCTGTAAAGAGTGACTATATTAGGCTTTGTGGGACATAGTGCTTCTGTTTAAACTACTCAACTCTGCTGTTGTGGTGCAAAAGCATAGATAACATGTAAGTAAATAAGTACAACTATCGCTAGTGGTAAAGAACCCGACTGCCAATTCAGGAGGCCTCAGAGATGCCGGTTCCATCCTGGGCGGGGAAGACCTCCTGGAGGACGGCATGGCAACCCACTCCCATATTCTTGCCTGAGAAATCCCATGGACAGAGGAGCCTGGTGGGCTACAGTCTATAGGATGGCAAAGAGTTGAATACAACTGAGCACACACGCATGTGTTCCAGTAAAACTTTATTTATCAACCAGGCAATGGGCCAAGTTTGGCTCATAGGTTGGACTGTAATTTGCCCATGTTAGCTCTACTGCTGCTGCTGCTAAGTCGCTTCAGTCGTGTCCGACTCTGTGTGATCCCTTAGACAGAAGCCCACCAGGCTCCCCCGTCCCTGGGATTCTCTAGGTAAGAACACTGGAGTGGGTTTCCATTTCCTCCTCCAATGCATGAAAGTGAAAAGTGAAAGTAAAGTCGCTCAGTTGTGTCCGACTCTTCAGGACCCTATGGACTGCAGCCCACCAGGCTCCTCCGTCCATGGGATTTCCCAGGCAAGAGTACTGGAGTGGGTTGCCATTTCCTCCTTCAGGGGTCTTCCCAACCCAGGGATTGAACCCGTGCCTTCTGCATTGACAGGTGGATTTTTTACCCCTGAGTCACTTGGGAAGTAGCATATGTTAACCCCAAACTCCTAATTTATCCTTCCCCTCCATATGTCTTCTTAGGTGAATTTTTCATTCATGTCTTTTCCTCATTATTTTCTAAGATTGTTTGGGTCGTCTATTGATTTATTGAAACCTTTCAAATAAGGGACTCCTTTGGTATTCAAGTAAATGTTACATTGCTTGGTATGAAAATAGCCTGTTTATTTTGAAGAAATATTAACCTTTACAACTGAAAAGAATTAATGAGAAAAGAATACTGTTTTAACGTAATAGCACCAGTCAGACTTCAGGAATTAAAAAACAAACAAACAAATATCTGTAAGTGAAGAGATAGCGTCTTTCTTCTGGGGGACTTGTTCTTTAGTCTCTAACTCTTAAGTCACTAAGGTTTGTGTTCTTTAATTGGAACTACTACTTTTCTGTGGCCATGGCAACACATCTTAGCTGCCATGAACAGCACACACCTTGACAAAATATTTTTTTAGAGAGTGGTTTTCATTATCCAGTGTATTCATGGAGAGTCTAGATGAATTAATGGGTGTAGACCCATCATTGTATAATAATAACAGTCATAAAAATAGCAAAATTAACAGTTACTATCTACTGATCACTTACTGTATTCCAGTCACGATGCTAAATGCTTTGTATTGCTTAATCTGATCTTCACAGTAATCCTAGGTTGTAGCTATTGTTATTTTATACACGAAGAAATTGAGACACCAAAGAGTTAGGTGGCTTGTTCTGGGTTATACAGATGGTAAGTGCTGGAGCTTAACTTCGATTCTGATACTATACTGAGTCTTTTAGGTTTATTCCAAAAGCATGTTGTTGGGGGTATATGTTTATTTAAACAGTGTGAGCCTGCATGGCAAATATCTTGATTGTAAAAGCTGGAGTTAACACTACCAGCCTCTAAGACAACACTAGGTAGGGTCACTGGTCAAAGTGACTCTGCCAGGATTTCAGAACCTATGCTCGTAAAAAAATCAGAGTTTTGATGTTTCATTAGATTTAAAGAGCTCTATCCTGGGCTTCTCTTGGGGACCATCAGTTTCGAAGAGGGTCTCTGATGGGGAAAATGGAGAAAAAATAGACTTGTAAGTCATCCTAGGCACTAAGACAGAAGACCCACTTTTCTTCTTCTAGTTTTATTGAGGTACAATTGATAAAATTGTGTATGTGTATAAAAAACTCAACATGATCATTTGATTTGGTATACAGTGTGAAGTATTTGCCACAGCAAAATTAAACATCTGTCACCTCACATGGTTACTTTGTGTGTGTGATGAGAATGCTTGAGATGTTTCTGTGAGCAAATCTCAGGCGTATACTATAGTATTATTTAACTCTAGTCATTATGCCATACATAGATCTCCAGAACTTTGTTATTTTATAACGGAGAGTTTGTACCCTTTGATCAATATCTCTTCACTTTCCCCCAACAGCCACTGTTCTGTTCTTTTGTTCTGAGTTCAGATTTCACATATAAGTGATGTCATACAATATTTGTCTTTCTGTGTCTGGCTTATTTCACTTAGTGAAATGTCCTCCAATTCATTTACATTGTCACCAGTGGCAGGGCTTCCTTCTTTTTATGGCTGAATAATATTCTGTTTTCTATTCATTTATTTACATTCCTACTAATGGAGAAGACTCTTGAGAGTCCCTTGGACTGCAAGGAGATCCAACCGGTCCATTCTGAAGGAGATCAGCCCTGGGATTTCTTTGGAAGGACTGATGCTAAAGCTGAAACTCCAGTACTTTGGCCACCTCATGCGGAGAGTTGACTCATTGGAGAAGACTCTGATGCTGGGAGGGATTGGGGGCAAGAGGAGAAGGGGACGACAGAGGATGAGATGGCTGGATGGCATCACTGACTCAATGGATGTGAGTCTGAGTGAACTCTGGGAGTTGGTGATGGACAGGGAGGCCTGGCGTGCTGCGATTCATGGGGTCTCAAAGAGTCAGGCACGACTGAGCGACTGAACTGAACTGAATAATGTACAAAGGTTTCCTTTTCTCCACACCCTCTTCAGTGCTTGTTATCTCTCTTTTTAAAATTTTTTTTGATGAGAGCCATTCTGACAGGTGTTAATTGATTCCTCATTGTGATTTTGATTTGCCTTTCCCTGATGATTAGTGACGTCCAGCATCTTTTCATGTATCCATCGGCCACATTTAAAATCCATTGGTCCATTTTAAAATTGGATTATTATTATTGCTATTAAGTTGTGTGAGTTCCTTATATAGTTTAGATATTAGTCCCTTATAAGATATAATTTGTAAATAATTTCTCTTGTTCTCTGGGTTACTTTTTCATTTTATTGACTCTTTCCCTGTTGTACAGAGGATTTTTAGTTCGTTGTAGTCTCACTTATTTATTTTTGCTGCTATTGACTGTGCTTTTGGTGTCATATTCAAAAAAATAAAAAATAAAAATCATTGCCTAGAACAATGTCAAAGAGCATTTCCCCTATATTTTCTTCTGGGATTTTTATGGTTTCAGGTTTTACATTTGTCTTTAATCCATTTCCATTCAATTTTTGTGAGCGGTGTAAGAGAGGGATTGGTCTCATTCTTTGGATGTAGATCCCAGTTTTCCCAGTGCCATTTATTGAAGAGATTATTCTCTACCCATTGTGTGTTCTTGGTGCCCTTGTCAATGATTAGTTGACTGTACATGTGTGGGCTTGTTTCTGGGCTCTCTGTTCTGTTTCATTAGTCTGTGTGTTTGTTGCCGGTACCTGTTCTGATTAGTATTATTTTTCTAATGCAGAGTAAAATCAAGAATTGTGATGCCTCCAGGTTTTTCTTCTTTCTCAAGATTGCTTTGAGTCTCCTAGGTCTTTTCTGCTTCCATATGAATTTTAGGATTGTTCTTTCCTAATTCTGTGAAAAATACCATTGGAGTTTTGATAAGGATTGCATTGAATCTGTAAATAATTTGGGGTGGTACATTTTCCAATCCATGAACTTGGAATCTTTTCTTTTCCATTTACTCATATTTTCCTCCATTGCTTTCATTGATGTCTTATAGTCTTCAGTGTACAGGTCTTTTACTTCTTTTGTTAAATTTATTCCTAGATATTTTATTATTTTTGATGCTATCATAAATGGGTTTGTTTTCTTATTTCTCTTTCAAATAACTTATTTTTAGTGTATGCAAAATGTAACTGATTTTTGTGTGTTGATTTTATAGTCAGCAACTTTTCTGAATGTTTTTATTAATTCTAATAGTTTTTTGGTGGAGTCTTTAGAGTCTTCTATATATAAGATTGTGTCAACTGCAAACAGAGACAGTTTTACTTTTTCCTCCCCATTGTGAGTTCCTTTTTATTTATTTTTTTATTTTGCTAATTGTTCTGGTTAGGACCTCAAATACTATGTTGAATAGACTTTTTTTTTCTTGACTTTGGAAGGAGTCTTTTCAGCTTTTCACTGGTGAGTATGATGTTAGTTGTGGTCTTGTCATACATGTCCTTTATTATGTTGAGATACATTCCTTTTGTACCTACTTTGTTGAGTTTTTTTTTTTTTTTATCATGAATGAATGTTGAATTTTGTTGAATGCGTCTTCTGCATCTATTGAAATGATCCTGTGATTTTATTCTTTATTCTGTTACTCTGTTGTATCATATTTATTGATTTGCATGTATTTAGCCATCCTTGCATCCAGTGATAAATCCCACTTGATTGTGGTGTGTGGTTCTTTCAGTGTGCTTTTGAATTCAGTTTGCTAGTATTATGTTGAGGATTTTTATATCTATGTTTATGAGGAATATTGGCTTGCAATTTTCTTTTCTTGCAATGTCCTTGTCGGCCTTTGATACCAGGGTAATGTTCCCCTTGTAAAACAATTTTGGGAGGGTCCCCTCTTCTTTAATTTTTTAGAAGAGTTTAAGAAGCATTGATATAAATTCTTCAAGTATTTGGTAGAATTCACCAGTGAAACCATCTGATTTGGGGCTTTTTTGTTGGGAGATTTTTGATTACTAATTCAACACCCTGACTCATTACTGGTCTGTTCAGATATTCTGTTTTTTTGGTTTTTTTTTTTTATGACTCAGTCTTGGAAGCTTGTATGTTTCTGTGAATTAATCCTTTACTTTTTGGTTATTCAATTTGCTGGTATATAACTGCTCACAGTAGTCTCTTATGATCCTTTTGTTTTTGTAGTATCAGTTGTGATGTTTCCTCTTTCATTTCTGAATTTGCTTGTTTGTGTCTCTCCTTTTTTTTTTTCTTAGTCTAGCTAAAGTTTGTCTATTTTGTTCATCTTTTCAAAATACCAGCTTTTCATTTTGTTTATCTTTTCTATTAATGCAGTCTCTATTTCATTTACTTCCATTCTGATCATTGTTATTCCCTTTCTTCTAACATTGAACTTAGTTGTTCTTTTTCTATTTTCTTGAGGTATAAAGTTAGGTTGTTTATTTTAAATCTTTCTTGTTTCTTAATACAGTGTTAGTTACTATAACTTTCTCTCTTAGAACTGCTTTTGCTACATCCCATAGGTTTTGGTATGTAGTAAGTAATGCTTAAAATTTTCCAAGCCAGGCTTCAGCAATATGTGAACCGTGAACTTCCTCATGTTTAAGCTGCTTTTAGAAAAGGCAGAGGAACCAGAGATCAAATAGCCAACATCCGCTGGATCATGGAAAAAGTAAGAGAGCTCCAGAAAAACATATATTCCTGCTTTATTGACTATGCCAAAGCCTTTGACTGTGTAGATCACAATAAACTGTGGAAAATTCTGAAAGAGATGGGAATACCAGACCACCTGATCTGCCTCTTGAGAAATTTGTATGCAGGTCAGGAAGCAACAGTTAGAACTGGACATGGAACAACAGACTGGTTCCAAATAGGAAACGGAATACGTCAAGGCTGTATATTGTCACCCTGTTTATTTAGCTTATATGCAGAGTACATCATGAGAAACGCTGGACTGGCAGAAACACAAGTTGGAATCAAGATTGCTGGGAGAAATATCAATAACCTCAGATATGCAGATGACACGACCCTTATGGCAGAAAGTGAAGAGGAACTAAAAAGCCTCTTGATGAAAGTGAAAGTGGAGAGTGAAAAGGTTGGCTTAAAGCTCAACATTCAGAAAATAAAGATCATGGCATCTGGTCCCATCACTACATGGGAAATAGATGGGAAAACAGTAGAAACAGTGTCAGACTTTATTTTTCTGGGCTCCAGAATCACTGCAGATGGTGACTGCAGCCATGAAATTAAAAGACGCTTACTCCTTGGAAGGAAAGTTATGACCAACCTAGATAGCATATTCAAAAGCAGAGACATTACTTTGCCAACAAAGGTTCGCCTAGTCAAGGCTATGGTCTTTCCTGTGGTCATGTATGGATGTGAGAGCTGGACTGTGAAGAAGGCTGAGTGCCGAAGAATTGATGCTTTTGGACTGTGGTGTTGGAGAAGACTCTTGAGAGTCCCTTGGACTGCAAGGAGATCCAACCAGTCCATTCTGAAGGAGGTCAGCCCTGGGATTTCTTTGGAAGGACTGATGCTAAAGCTGAAACTCCAGTATTTTGGCCACCTCATGGGAAGAGTTGACTCATTGGAGAAGACTCTGATGCTGGGAGGGATTGGGGGCAAGAGGAGAAGGGGATGACAGAGGATGAGATGGCTGGATGGCATCACTGACTCGATGGATGTGAGTCTGAGTGACCTCAGGGAGTTGGTGATGGACAGGGAGGCCTGGCGTGCTGCGATTCATGAAGTCGCAAAGAGTCGGACACGACTAAGCGACTGATCTGATCTGATTTCCATTTTGTTTCAAGATTTTTTTTTTTTGATTCCCCTTTTGATATCTTTCATGACCCACTGGCAATACAGAAATGTGTTTATTTCCACATATTCATGAGTTTTCCAGCTTTACTCCTGTTATTGATATCTAGTTTCATACCATTGATTTTGGAAGAGATACTAGATATGATACTAATCATTTGTTGTCTAAGATTTGATTTGTCTTGGATAATATACGTACTTGAGAAGGTTGCGAATTCTGCTGCTGCTGGCTAGAATATATATGTATTTTAGGTCTATTTTATTAGGTGTAGTTTGAGTTCAGAGTTTCTTTATTGATTTCCTGTCTGTATGATCTATCCGTTGCTGAAAGTGGAGTATTGAAGTCCCCTACTATTACTGTATTGTTGTCTATTACTCCCTTCATATCTCTTAGTGTTTGCTTAATATGTTCATGCACTTTATGTTGGGTTCATATGTACTTACAGTTATTATATACTCTTGATAAATTGATCCCTTTGTTATTAGCTTCTTTGTCTCTGTTACAATCTTTGACTTAAACTCCATTTTGTCTATAAGTGGAGCTTAACCAAACCTGCTCCCTTTTGGTTTCCATTTTTGTGGAATATCTTTTTCCTCCCTTAACTTTCAGCCTGTGTGCATTCTTAAAGATGACATGAGTTCCTGGTAGGCAGAGTATTCAGTTCAGTTCAGTTTAGTCGCTCAGTTGTGTCTGACTCTTTGCGACCCCATGAATTGCAGCACACCAGGCCTCCCTGTCCATCACTAACTCCTGGAGTTCACTCAAACTCACGTCTATCGAGTCAGTGATGCCATCCAGCCATCTCATCCTCTGTCGTCCCCTTCTCCTCCTGCCCTCAATCCCTCCCAGCATCAGAGTCTTTTCCAATGAGTCAACTCTTCGCATGAGGTAGCCAAAGTGCTGGAGTGTCAGCTTTAGCATCATTCCTTCCAAAGAACACCCAGGGCTGATCTCCTTTAGAATGGAATGGTTGGATCTCCTTGCAGGCAGAGTATAGTTGGGTCTTTATTTTTTTTAACCCATTCAGTTACTCTCTGTCTTTTGATTGGAGAATTTAATCCATTTACATATAAGCGAATAATGAATTGGTAAGACTTATTGGGCTTCCCCAGTGGCATTAGTGGTAAAGAACTCACCTGCCAATACAAGAGACTTAAGAGATGTGGGTTTGATCCCTGGATCAGGAGGATTCTCTGGAGGAGGGCATGGCAACCCACGTCAGTATTCTTGCCTGGAGGATGCATGGACAGAGGAGCCTGGCAGAGGATCCACAGTCCATAGGATCACAAAGAGTTGGATACAACTGAATGACTTAGCTTGCAGGCACACATACAAGGACTTACTATTGCCATCTTGTTATTTTCTGAGCATTTAGTAGTTCCTTTGTTCCTCTCTTGCTGTCTTCCCTTGTGATTTAATGATTTTTCTTTAGTGGTGTGTTTATATTTCTGCTTCTACTTTGTGTATCTATAGTAGGAACCTGGAATGTTAGGTCCATGAATCAAGGTAAATTGGAAGTGGTCAGACAGGAGATGGAAAGAGTGAAAATTGACATTTTAGGAATCAGTGAACTAAAATGGACTGGAATGGGCGATTTTAACTCAGATGACCATTGTATTTACTACTGTGGACAAGAATCCCTTAGAAGAAATGGAGTAGCTCTTGTAGTCAATACAAGTCCAAAATGCAGTACTTGGGGGCAATCTCAAAAATGACAGAATGATCTCTGTTCATTTCCAAGGCAAACCATTCACTATCACAGTAATCCAAGTTTATGTCCTAACCAGTAATGCTGAAGAAGCTGAAGTTAAACAGTTCTGTGATGACCTATAAGACCTTCTAGAACTAAGACCCCAAAAGATGTCCTTTTCATTATAGGGAATTGGAATGCAAAAGTAGGAAGCCAGGAAATACCTGAAGTAACAGGCAAATTTGGCATTGGAGTACAAAACGAAGCAGGGCAAACGCTAACAGTTTTGCCAAGAGAACACACTGGTCATAGCAAACACCATCTTCCAACAACATAAGAAAAGACTCAACACATGGACATCACCAGATAGTCAATACCAAAATCAGATTGATTATATTCTTTGCAGCCAAAGATGAAGAAGCTCTACACAGTCAGCAAAAACAAGACTGGGAGCTGACTGTGGCTCAGATCATGAACTCCTTATTGCCAAATTCAGACTTTGATTTAAGAAAGTAGGGAAAACCACTAGACCATTCAGGTATGACCTAAATCAAATCCCTTACGGTTTTACAGTGGAAGTGACAAATGGATTCAAGGGATTAGATCTGATAAACAGTGTGCCTGAAGAACTATGGATGGAGGTTCATGACATCATACAGGAAGCAGAGATCAAGACCATCCCTAAGAAAAAGAAATGCAAAAAGGCAAAATGGTTGTCTGAGGAGACCTTACAAATAGCTGAGAAAAGAAGAGAAGTGAAAGGCAATGAAGAAAAGGAAAGATATACCCATTTGAATGCAGAGTTCCAAAGAATAGCAAGGAGAGATAAGGAAGTCTTCCTCACTGATCACTGCAAAGAAATAGAGGAAAACAATAGAATGGGAAAGTCTAGAGATCTCTTCAAGAAAATTAGAGATACCAAGGGAACATTTCATGCAAAGGTGGGCACAATAAAGAAATGGACCTAACAGAAGCAGAAGGTATTAAGAAGAGGTGGCAAGAATACACAGAAGAACTGTACAAAAAAGATCTTCACGACCCAAATAATCACAATGGTGTGATCACTGACCTAGAGCCAGACATCCTGGAATGTGAAGTCAAGTGGGCTTTAGAAAGCATCACTATGAACAAAGCTAGTGGAGGTGATGGAATTCCAGTTGAGCTATTTCAAATCCTGAAAGATGATGCTGTGAAAGTGCTGCACTCAATATGCCAGCAAATTTGGAACACTCGGCAGTGGCCACAGGACTGGAAAAGGTCAGTTTTCATTCCAATCCCAAAGAAAGGCAATGCCAGAGAATGCTCAAACTACCGCACAATTGGACTCATCTCATACACTAGCAAAGTAATACTCAAAATCCTCAAAGCCAGGCTTCAGCAGTACGTGAACTGTGAACTTCCGGATGTTCAAGCTGATTTTAGAAAAGGCAGAGGAACCAGAGATCAAATTGCCAACATCTGTTGGATCATCGAGAAAGAGAAAGCAAGAGAGTTCCAGAAAAACATCTATTTCTGCTTTATTGACTACACCAAAGCCTTTAAGTGTGTGGATCACCACAAACTGTGGAAAATTCTTCAAGAGATGGAAATACCAGACCACCTGACCTGCCTCCTGAGAAATCTGTATGCAGGCAAAAAAGCAACAGTTAGAACTGGACATGGAACAACAGACTGGTTCCAAGTTGGGAAAGGAGTACATCAAGGTTGTATATTGTCACCCTGCTTATTTGACTTCTATGCAGAGTACATCATGTGAAATGCCAGGCTGGATGAAGCACAAGCTGGAATCAAGATTGCCATGAAAAACATCAGTAACCTCAGATACACAGATGACACCACCCTTATGGCAGAAAGTGAAGAAGAACTAAAGAGCCTCTTGATGAAAGTGAAAGAGGAGAGTGAAAAGTTGGCTTAAAACTCAACATTCAGAAAACTAAGATCATGGCATCTGGTCCTATCACTTCATGGGAAATAGATGGGGAAACAGTGGAAACAGTGGCTGACTTTATTTTTGGGGGCTCCAAAATCACTGCAGATGGTGACTGCAGCCATGAAATTAAAAGACACTTATTCCTTGGAAGAAAAGCAATGACCAACCTAGACAGCATATTAAAAAGCAGAGATATTAACTTTGCCAACAAAAGTCTGTCTAGTCAAAGCTATGGTTTTTTCCAGTAGTCATGTATGGATTTGAAAGCTGGAGTATAAAAGCTGAGTGCCGAGGAATTGATATTTTTGAACTTTGATATTTTGATATTGTTGGAGAAGACTTTTGAGAGTCCCTTGGATGGCAAGGAGATCCAGCCAGTCAATCCTAAAGGAAATCAGTCCTGAATATTCATTGGAAAGACTGATGTTGAAGCTGAAACTCAATACTTTGGTCACCTGATGCAAAGAACTGACTCCTTGGAAAAGACCCTGATGCTGAGAAAGATTGAAGGCGGGAGGAGAAATGACAGAGGATCAGATGGTTGGATGGCATCACTGACTCAGTGGACATGAATTTGAGCAAACTCCGGGAGTTGGTGATAGACAGGGAAGCCTGGCGTGCTGCAGTCTATGGGGCTGCAAAGAGTCAGAAATGACTGAGTGAACTGAACTGAACTGATAATGGTTTTTTGCCTTGAGGTTACTTAAGACTTACATAAAACATAACAGTGTTTTTTAAAATGATGACATACAAAATCTGTACCGTTTTACTAACCCCCCTCCATTTTATGTTTTTGATGTCACAATTTACATCTTCTTATATTACAGTGGATACATGTGTATCCATTAAATCATTGTACCTATGGTTGTTTTAAATCATTTAAAAAATTTTTATACTAGAATTAAGTAATTTACATATCACCTTTACAGTATTAGAGTATTTTGAATTTGACTATATAATTTCTTTTACCAGGGAATTATATACTTTCATATGTTTTTATGCTGTTAACTAACATCTTTTCATTTCTGCTTGAGAACTCTCTTTAGCATTTATCTTAAGGTAGTCCCAGTGGTGACCTTATTTGGAAATAGAGTCTTTGGTAAATATAATTAGTTAAGAGGAGGTTAGTATAGGAAAGTGGGCCCCTAATCCAATACCACTGGTGTCCTTATAAAAAGGAACACTTGGATACAGACACACACACAGAGCACCATGTAAAGACTGGATTTATGCTGCCACAAACCAGGGAGCTAGGAGAAGTTAGGATAAGAGCCTGGAGCTGATGGTTCCCTAGAGCATTCAGAGGAAGCAGAAGCCTTCTGACACCTTGATCTCAGACTTCTAGCCTTCAGAACTGTGAGACTGTGTTTCTGACCATCAGTTTGTGGCACTCTGTTATGGCAGCCTCAGGAAACTAACACCAACCTGGTGTTTTCTCCATCCTCAGAACAAACGAGATGGGATGTTTAAAAGTGTTTTTCCTCCTTTTCTATGTGGAATTGAGGCCTGGGGTGGGGGTGACCAGATAACAAAGTAACCAGAGTCTTCTCTATTATCTGCATCTTGGGTCCGCAGCTCCAGCCTCAGAGATCTTACTGTCTCCTTGGCAGCTTGAACACCAGAAACTCAGCAGGTTGAAACTAGATATGCAGGGTTTCCCTTCCAAATCTCTTCTTCCGTCCTAAGACCATCTCAGTTATTGTTATTTTACTCCTCTCAGTCCCTCTGGCTAAAGCATCCTGTGATTCTTCCTTTTCCTCATCTCCACTTAAAAAAAATCTAGATTTCCACCTTCTTTTGAAAAATAGGAAGATTTGGGAACACATCATTACTGCCTGGTGATAACTGGCCAGACTGAGGGGCTGCCCCTTAACAGGGGGAGTGTGTCTGGTCCTACCCCTAAACCTCCCTCTTTCTGGGGAAGTCAGAAATCAGGGCAGAGTTGCTCACCTTGGGCTCTGAGTCAGTCCACAGCTTTGCCTTCTCCTGAGTCCCTCACTGGCTGGGGGTGGCGGAGGGGACTCCCAAGGGAGGCTCCTTAATCTCACTGGACCTTTGGACACTAACCTGGAGATGAGATAATAATGATCCTCGCCTCCTAGAAACCTTGAGAAGATTAAATGATTTAATGCATATCAAGAGGTTAGACCCGGGCCCCAGGCAGGCACTCCACAATTGTTCACTTGTATTTTATAGATTCAAGAAAATCTTATTGGCACTTATCCACTTGTATTTTATAGATTGAAGAAAATCTTATTGGCACTTATCTGACCTGTTTTATTACTTTTTATGAAGGAGGGTGTCATTTTTCTTTGGTTTTCTCCCCATCCTCCACCTGTTTCACACAGTAACATGGTTCCCAACATTGTTGGCACCAGGGACTGGTTTCGTGGAAGACAGCTTTTCCACGGGGCGGGTGTCGAGGGTAGAGGGGATGGTTTCGGGATGATTCAAGGGCATTGCATTTACTGTGCACTTTGTTTCTATTATGGTTACATCGGTTACATCAGCTGCACCTCAGAGCATCAGGCATTAGATCCCAGAGGTTGGGGACCCCTGCAGTAAGAGAGGTGGGGGTAGTTATGCAGGAAGAAGCAGGGGCCTTGGAGTACAGCTCCCAGGCCTCTCCTGGCAGCCGAGCTCCTGGCCGTTACCTGTCTTCTGTATTGTTCAGCTTCCAGGGACCAAAGGCCCAGCTTGGCGACTGGCCTCCTGAGGCCCCCAGCGTCACAGGGATGGGGGGAGGCGCTTCTAATTGGGTTCACAGTTGAGCACACTGGAATTTACCCTGGAGGCAGGACAGACTGCTGGGAATAGCTGCTTAACAAAATGCAGCCAGCAAGTCTGGTGTTAGTTAGAAGCCTGTTACTTATGATTTGAAGAGTTGGCAGAGCCCAGACAAGCAAAAGGTGAGGAACCTCCCCCATCAACACACACTCCAGTTGTTTCCATTCTGTTCATCTTATAGGGCCCCTCCTAAGCAGAACTGACTTTTTCAGCTGATATTCATTGCCTGAATCTTCATTAATCAATGGGGATTTACTACGGCAGCAATCTCCAACCTTTTTGGCACCAGGGACTAGTTCCCTGGAAGACGATTTTTCCATCCATGGACTAGGGGTTGGGGAGGATGGTTTAGGGATGATTCAAGTGCATTATATATATTGTGCATTTTGTTTCTACTTTGATTACATCAGCCCCACCTCAGATCATCAGGCGTTAGATCCTGGAGGTTGGGGACCCTGAAACAATTCCTGGATGCCAGATACAGTACCAGCTGTCAATAATAAATAAAGACAGGTAAGACACAGTCCTGCCTATGAAGAGTTCATAGGCAGAGATGGGGAAGATGGATGGCACAAAGGCTGGGGGAGCACAGGTGTGGGTTTTGGGTCCCAGGGTGGGACATCCTACAAGCCTGGGATTGTGACTGCAAGCAGTTGAGAGATCATCATACTGGTCGTTGTTGATCTAATGTCCCAATAAGATTAGCTTTGTCAGGACAAGAATAGTGACTATGTTTTTATTGCTCTGTCTCTAGGGCTAGCCCTGTGGTTGGCATTTAGTAGAGGGTCAGTAAACATTGGCTGAATTAGGGAATTAAATGACATCTAAGCTGAGAATGAAAGGATGAGGAACTCACCCAGCTGGAGTGTGTGTGTGTGTCTGAGTGTGTGTAGAGGCAGGAAGAGATGGAGTAGAAGGGAGTGGCAGTAGGAAATAAAAAGGTGAGGAAGGACATTATGAGGAGGGAGTGGCATGAACTCTTTGGAGGAGGGATGAAGACTGGAACTCTGGGAACTGTGGCTCATGGGGTGGGGTGAAATAGAGACATTTCAGGGAGGCATGGGACAGGCTGATGGTGAGGTTTTAAAACAGAGGAAAGGCATAATTAAATTTGCTATACATGTTTTAATGGGTTGAAGGGGGCAGAGTAGAAGCAGAGAGGCCAATTCGATGCCTTCTGCAACTATCTTGATTAGAGATGGGGGTGGCTGGACAAATTACTGATAACTGAGATGGGGATACAGATAGATTCAAAAGCAAAGAGGGATGTATTAGAATCATCAGAACCTGGCATTTTTCTATGGAGAAGGAAGGAAAGGTGTCTGAATGATGCCCACACCTTTGGGAGATCTAACATCATTTACTTACATGTAAATAACAGAGAAAGGCACAAGGGGACATGTTGAGTTTGGGTTGCTGGTAGGAAGTGCATACATTAGTCTTACTTAACCTGACAAGAACAATCTGGCTTGAGATACAGGTTTGGACATTCATTGGCATATAAGAGCAAAACCTGGAGGTCCAGAGATACAATTCAACAGGCCCATAAGTCTCAGAAATTTCTTTGAAAATTTAGTGGATGAACGTTACTCTGGAGAGTTTGCTTTGTTATCAACTTTCCACAGGTCCCTATCTCCAAGTAAGTTATCCTTTGATCTGTGTGGTTATTGATGCTGGAAGGAGAGATGAAGCTTTTTAAGCACAGTGAGAAGGGAAGAGAGATGACAGTGGTGCTGCAGGCCTGGGAGGCCCTGTGCTAGGTTGGATGTGAGCGGGGGCGGAAAATGGGGAAGGAGATGAAGACTCCAAGAAAACATTAGCTTGACTGTTTATAAAGCATGCTCACAGAAATGTTATTCATGCGTCAGCAACTCAACTAGGTATTTATCACTTGGCTCTGGGTCAGTCAGAGGGCAGTAGAAGACACAGAAACTTGGCCGTAAGTTTTAAACAAGAATGGATTTAATACAGAGAGTTAGGTGCTTAAAAAAAATAAAACACAGGTCAGCCACATGGAAAGGTTTCCAGAACAGTCTGGACCCATGCTCAGAGCGCACCCCTGCAGCTGCCATCCCAGCACGGGGAACCTGGGACCGGAAAGCCACTACAGCCGCCACCGCTGCTGCTTCTGGACCTTTAGGAAGCTGGAGAAGGGGTGCTGGGATGCTGCTAAGGATGAAAGGTCTTATGTTTCTGTGACCTTCCTTGACAGCAGTGAGCAGTCAAGAAGGAGTCAGAAATGACAGCCCTCTTACTTATACCTTCTAGAAAATCTTCCATGAATATATCTAATTAGTGGAACCTAATTAACTCCTTCCCCACTCTTCCATCCCACCAATTCAGGAAAATCTGGAAAACATTTCTAACTGTTGCTGTTCAGTTGCTAAGTCGTGTCTGATTCTTGGATTTCATGGACTGCAGCACACCAGGCCTCCCTGTCCCTCACTGTCTCTAACTATTCCACCTTAAAAGAGAGAAAAATGGAGGTAGAGGTGGGGGCCTTTGTTCTAAGGGGCTAGATTGCAAATAATTTGGGCTTAGCGGGCCATGTCATCTCTGTTGTAGCTACTCATCTTTATCTTCATAGTGCAAATCAGCCATTGAAAGTACATACTAAGAAATAGGTGAACATGGTTGTGTTCCAATAAAACTTTATTTCTGAAAACAAGTGGTGGGTTGGTTTTGCCCTGGGGGCCATAATTTGGCCACCCTTGAGGTAAGCAAGCCAATTCACAGTAATTTTCAGAGTTTTTTTTTTTTTTTTTTTTTTTTTACAGATGATGGAACTAGAATTGGAGTGATTCAGGGTCATTTAGCCAGTGCCAGTGTACACACACCCCAGTTATTTTAGTTTCAAAGTTCATGCTCTTTTCAGCAAACCATGATGCTGAGTCTCCCTTTGGGAGACTCGTGATCTAAAATAGGAGAGAAAATGTGCACTTCATTGTTGCAGACCATGGTAAAAGCCCCAGGGATGGTGCAGAATATTTTTGCATATGACACATTTTTAACAAGAGGATTCAGGACACATTTCATGGTGAAGTAGTTTAAGCTAGGTGCTGGAGAAAGCTGTGACTTTGACAGGTGGAGGTGCTAGGAAGGTAGAGAGATAGGGACCAGAGAGCATTTTGGATGGAGGGAGAAACTTCAAGGCAAGTTTAGGAAGTTCAGTTCAGTTCAGTCGCTCAGTCATGTCCAACTCTTTGCAACCCCATGAACTGCAGCATGCCAGGCCTCCCTGTCCATCACCAACTCCCAGAGTCCACCCAAACCCATGTCCATTGAGTCGGTAATTCCATCCAGCCATCTCATCCTCTGTCATCCCCTTCTCCTCCTGCCCTCAGTCTTTTCCAGCATCAGAGTCTTTTCCAGTGAGTCAGCTCTTCGCATCAGGTGGCCAAAGTATTGGAGTTTCAGCTTCAACATCAGTCCTAATAAACACCCAGGACTGATCTCCTTTAGGATGGACTGGTTGGATCTCCTTGCAGTCCAAGGGACTCTCAAGAGTCTTCTCCAACACCACAGTTCAAAAGCATCAATTCTTCACCACTCAGCCCTCTTCACAGTGCAACTCTCACATCCATACATGACCACAGGAAAAACCATAGCCTTGACTAGATGGACCTGTGTTGACAAAGTAATGTCTCTGTTTTTTAATATGCTGTCTAGGTTGGTCATAACTTTCCTTCCAAGGAGTAAGCGTCTTTTAATTTCATGGCTGCAATCACCATCTGCATTGATTTTGGAGGCGCAAAAAAATAAAGTCAGCCACTGTTTCCACTGTTTCCCCATCTATTTTCCATGAAGTGATGCTACCAGATGCCATGATCTTAGTTTTCTGAATGTCGAGCTTTAAGGCAACTTTTTCACTCTCCTCTTTCACTTTCATCAAGAGGCTCTTTAGTTCTTCTTCGCTTTCTGCCATAAGGATGGTGTCATCTGCATTTCTGAGGTTACTGATATTTCTCCTGGCAATCTTGATTCCAGCTTGTGCTTCCTCCAGCCCAGCGTTTCTCATGATGTACTCTGCATAGAAGTTAAATAAACAGGGTGACAATATACAGCCTTGACGTACTCCTTTTCCTATTTGGAGCCAGTCTGTTGTTCCATGTCCATTTCTAACTGTTGCTTCCTGATCTGCCTACAGGTTTCTCAGGAGGCAGGTCAAGTGGTCTGGTATTCCCATCTCTTTCAGAGTTTTCCACAGTTTATTGTTTAGGAAGTTTAGGAAGACAAGAATCCAAACTCATCTGAATACTGTGACTATAGAGGGTTTCAGCAGAGATAAGGCTAGATTATAGAGAAGCTTAGATGTTAGGATTAGGCATCTAGAAAGGAAATTAGGAATTTCCAGATTAGGAATCTGGAAAGCAGAAGTGGTGACAATTTTTGAACAAGGCTGTGATAATACACATGGTGTTCAGTTGCCCAGTTGTGTCCAACTCTTTGTGACCCCATAGACTGCCACACACCAGGCCTCCCTGTCCCTCAGCATCTCCCAGAGTTTGCCCAAGTTCATGTCACTTGCATTGGTGATGCCATCCAGCCCTCTCATTCTTTGATGCCCTCTTCTCTTGCTGTCAGTCTTTTCCAGCATCAGGGACTTTTCCAATGAATTGACTGTTCTCATCACATGACCAAAATACTGGAGCTTCAACTTCAGCATCAGTGATTCCAATGAATATTCAGGGTTGATTTCCCTTAGGATTGACTGGTTTGATCTCCTTGCTGTCCAAGGAGATCTTTTCAGGAGTCTTCTCCAGCACCCCAGTTGGAAGGCATCAATTCTTTGGCATTCTGTCTTCTTTAGGGTCCACAACCACCCAGTGGTCACGTAACATTCATTACTTCAGGAAGAATTATCTGGTACTGTGATGCAGAATTTTTTGAGAGTCAGAAGATCATGTAACAAGAATCCACATAAGTTACTGCAACATCTTTGCATAAGGATACAAAGGAAGCAGTGAATATGAGGGACATCTTGAGCCGTTTCTGGGACTTGGAAACTTTTAAGCATGGTAGGTCTAAAAGGATGGCTTTTATGAAAATGAGAATAATAACAATAGCAATAATTCTAAGAAGAATAACTTAGAAATCTGGGAACAGGAGTCTGTTTTTGTAGGAAAGGTGTTAGGTTCCACCTCGGATATAAAGGGCTGAGGAGATAAATGGGAATATAGAGCAGGCAACTGGAAATATGGGCTTGACCTTCACAAGAGAGGTGGTGAGGAATTGTCACATACAGCTGAACAGAGAGCCACAGAAGAGCTCAGGTGTCTTAAGGGCGTGTGGATAGTGTATGGTGCGCAAAGCAGGATTCAGGGGACTTGGGTCCTCGAGACCCAGAAGAGAGAGTGCTAAGTTGCTTCAGTCATGTCCGAGTCTTTGCAACTCTGTGGACTGTAGCCTGCCAGGCTGCTCTGTCCATGGGATTCTTCAGGTAGGAATACTGGAGTGGGTTGCCATTCCCTTCTCCAAGCGATCTTCTCTGCATCAGCAGACAGGTTCTTTACTACTAGTGCCACCTGAACAGCCCAGGAGAGGGATGGGAAGATGGAGTAGGAGGGTAGGCAGAATGCCAGGGTGCGTGGTGCATCAGAGGAGTCGAGAGAAGGGGCTGTCTCCAGGGGAAGGACCCGCAGGCAGTGTGGCATGCCGTAGGGGGCAGAGTAGGGTGAGTAAATGGAGACAGAAGGCTGGGGACTATTCTCATAAAGAATCTGATACAGGAGGAAAAGAAGAGAAAAGCTGGTAGATTGAAATGTTTGTTTTAAAGTTGATTAATTCTGCACTGCCTATACACCCCACGTGATTTAGCGTGTCAGAATGTCTCCTGACTTCATCATTCCCCCACCGAAGTGGGTGGAACGAGGAATATCATCTACATCTGGATTCCAGGCTTCATTCCTGGGTCCCTTGTTTGTGTCTAATTGACTATGCCTTTGGCTCTGCTGGTGGTCTCTGCTGACAGCATGTGAGGTCGGGCACAAATGTGGGCAGTTGTTGGGCCTCTGCTTAGAGCCGTGAGACCCGGCTAATACATTTGGAACACGTACTGATTCCTTTCTCAGTCTCCACTCAGTGGGAAGAAATCAGTCCCTGACTTTGAAATTTCGGAGGTTATACATTTGTGGAATACCAAATCAGTGTGTTGATGATTTTTGTCTTACCTCACAGGATTCCTTTAAATTCCACTAAAGAATGGCTATGCCTGGCTATGAAAATTTAGTTTCCCCAGGGTTTTGTGGTTTTTTTTTCTCTAGAAAAATATAGGTATGCCCAAACCCCAAAAGGAACTAAATATTTTACATCAGTGCTTTCTGTGATAATAAACAAAAGCAACACACTCAACAACAAAAATGTCAAGCCAGACAAACTGTAGAGTTTCACATGGAAGCGATTTCATCAGTCTAAATCAAGGACATTTTCTCTTATTTCCTTTCACACCTCAGTCTTTGGCTTCTACAGCATAATCAGCTTGGTCTCAAATGAGTTATGAAATGGATGTAAGGAGAGGTGACTTGGATTAATATTTTTCCCTCGGAGGAATTCACTTCCTCGCTCATATTTAAACAGCTGTGTTATACTTAAATGGCCCTGAGCAATGTTTCTCCAGAGCTCTTTAGAGATTAGAAGTGTTATAGTACTCTTTTCCATGTTTATAGAACTTCAGTTGTTGAAGTGTTTAGACAGCCATTAATCTCATTTGACCTGACAACAATTTATGAGATAGGCAGTGTAAGTGTGACCGTGAAGCCCATTATTGCAGATATAAAGGAACTGAGATTCAGAGTGGTTAATTAACTAGCCCAGGGTCACACAGGTTGGGGGAAGCAGATTCAAGACTGAAGGTCAAGTTTCCCACCTCCCAATTCATTATTTTTTCCTTTATGCCTCGGGTGGCATTTTTCACATTAGCATTTTCTTTCATTCTTAAGCACTTCAGAATATAAGGTTTGTGTAACATCAGGTTGGTTTCTGGTAGTACATTGATTGTGGAGGGCCAGGAGCAAGAAACCACAGACTTTAAATGACGGGTACTCTTATTAGAGGTTTGACCTTTATTGAATGGAGGGCTCTTGTTAAGGGAAGGTATGCACTGATATAATGGCTTGCCAATCTTTCAAAAAATGGAAACTTCTAGGCTCCTTGGGGATGGCTAATGATGATTATGGAGGAGTCTGCCAGTGTGAAGTACTTTATAAACCCTGGAGGAGTGGCAGGGGACTGTGTACTTCTGGGGAGATAGATTTTTACATCTTTTATTCTCTGGGCACTGCTGCCTTTGGCATGCACTTGTTCTTATAAATAAGCCTGTTTTGCTTCTCTTTTAGAAATGGTCTGTTATCTAGCTTCATGGTGGTTTTCTGTACGTGTGAGCTTGTGCTTCAGTTAAATTAAACACTCGTGCTACCGCAAAACTGAATTTAGTAACATTGCAAATATCTTAGCCCTCCAGTAGTCTTAACCCTGGAGCTAGCTGGCCCAAGCAACAGCTGATTTTTTCTCCTGTACCACTCAGCACGAATTACTGCTGACTAAAGATATGTAAAGTACAAATCAATGAGCATTTTGTTTGCGTATTTTAGGGAATGAGATAGTGAGTGAAAGAAAGCCCCTCCATGAGGGCTTAAAAATATTGTCATTGTTCTATGGACTCATGGGGCTGAGGCTGCTCTTTTACTCATTTATTGACCACCTTGTCTTTACATTGCTCTGGAAAGATTTTTTTTAACAGCTTTATTGAGATATAATTCACATATCAACAATTCACTCATTTATTTTTTATTTTTTTAAATTTTTAAAAATTTAAAAGAGATGGGGTCTTATACTATTGCCCAGGCTGGAGTGCAGTGGCTGTTCACAGGCACTATCGCACTGCTGATCATCGAGGGAGTTTCTCCTGCTCCATTTCTGACCTGGGCAGTTCGCTCTTCCTTAGGCAACCTGTGGTCCCCAGCTGCTGGGAGGTCATCATACTGATGCCAAACTTAGTGCGGACGCCCAACTGGCTTAGTGCACCACAGCTCAGAACTCCTAGGCTCAGGTGATCCTCCAGCCTCAGCCACCTGAGCAGCTAGGACTACAGACGCACATCACTGTTTCCAGCCATTCATTTATTTTTTAATTCTATTATTATTTTTTGTGTGTGTGTGGAGAACAAGTGGTTTGCCTTATTATTTTTTTTTTTTTAATTGAAGTAAAATTGGCTTGCAATACAGTATTAGTTTCAGGTATACAACATAGTGATTTTATATTTTTGTACATTATGAAATGATCACCGTTATAGGCCTAGTTATTGTCATTATACAAAATTGTTTCAATACTATTGACTGTAATCCCTTTGTTGTGCATTATTTCCCCATGAATTATTTATTTTATAACTTGAAGTTTTGTATGTCTTAAGTTTTGTATGTCTTCATATGTCACCCAGCTCTCCCCACCCCTTACGCCTCTGGCAAATTCCAGTTTTTTCTCTTTATCTATAAGTCTGATTCTGTCTTGATTTATTTGTTCCTTTTAAAAAATTTCACATATAAGTGAAATCATATGTCATATATCTTTCTTTGGCTTATTTCATTTAGCATACCTTCTAGGTCCAGCCATGTTGTCACAAATGGCAAGATTTTATTCTCTTTTAATGGCTGAGTTCAGTTCAGTTCAGTCACTCAGTCATGTCTGACTCTTTGCGACCCCATGAACTGCAGCATGCCAGGCCTCCCTGTCCATCACCAACTCCCGGAGTTAACCCAAACTCATGTCCATTGAGTCAGTGATGCCATCCAACCATCTCATCCTCTGTCGTCCCCTTCTCCTCCCGCCTTCAATCTTTCCCAGCATCAAGGTCTTTTCAAATGAGTCAGTTCTTCACATCAGGTGGCCAGAGTATTGGAGTTTCAACTTCAACATCCTTCCAATGAACACTCAGGACTGATCTCGTTTAGGATGAACTGATTGGATCTCCTTGCAGTCCAAGGGACTCTCAAGAGTCTTCTCCAACACCACAGTTCAAAAGCATCCATTCTTCAGTGCTCAGCTTTCTTTATAGTCCAACTCGCACATCCATACGTGACCAGGGTAAAAACCATAGCCTTGACTAGATGGACCTTTGTTGGCAAAGTAACGTTTTTGTTTTTTAATATGCTGTCTAGGTTGGTCATAACTTTCCTTCCAAGGAGTAGGAAGTTCTATGTTTGGCTAATTTTTTGGTCAGCTTCATGATACTTCAAATTGAGACAATTAAAAAACTTTTAGAATTGTGTGACTCTTGCCAGTCCCTGGGTTCTCCCCTTCCCCCCATACATGTCTCCTCCTCTACCAGAAAGATGACAAGAGTAACCAGCTGACCAGTTGCAGAGCCTATGAATGGCTGAGTAATATTCCATTATGTATTTATTTACATGTGTACATTCGTGTGTGTATCTGTGTCTGTGTATATGGGTGCTTAGGTTGCTTGCATATCTTGGCTGTTATAAATAATGCTGGAATGAATGTTGGGGTGCATATATCTTTTTGAATTAGTGTTTTCATTTTCTTTGGATAAATACCCAGAAGTGGGTATTAATGAATATCATAAGTGGAATTAATGAATGATATGGCTTCCTAGGGAGCACAGTGGTTAGGAATCTGCCTGCCAATGCAGGAAGGAGTTGCAAGTTTGATCCCTGGTTTGGGAACACCCTCTGGAGGAGGAAAGGGCACTCCACTCCAGTACTCTTGTCTGGAAAATTCCATGGACAGAGGAGCCTGGTGGGCTACAGTACCTGAGGTCACAAAGAATTGGATATGACTGAGCACACACCTTAGGAAGATTTCAACATGGCTCAATGTTTTATCAACTTTGAGTTCTTATTTATGTTTTGCTGATAACATTTTGCTGCTGGGGTGTTAGAAATGTAAATGGGTGTGCATCTAGTTGGGAGGGCACTTATAAATCAATAGAAAAACAGTGAACACTTCCATGAAAATTTGGCAAAAAACATGAATGTGTAATCACAAAGAAGAAGTTCAAATGACCTTTAAACATTTTAAAGGGTGTTATCTTAATGTATTGTTTGTTTGATGTTTGATGCTATGAAAGTTAAGACTGCATTAGCTTATAGTACTCAGATGCTGAATGTAATGGCTGGAGACATTTGTACCCTCTTGGTTAGGGTGTTGGTATAACCCTATGTTATTAGGGTATTGGCGTAACATTTACGGTGGAACATGCAGCAATCTGCATAGAAGTTCTTCAAAAGTGAATTTCTTTTTTGACATACCTAATTCTAGAGGTTTATCTTGATGAAGTAACTGCTAAGTATGTAAAGGTGTGTGCATAAAGGTATCAACACTGAGCTTTGTTGACAATGATGGAAAATTGGGAGCAGCATAAATGCTCATCTGTAGGGACTGGTTACGTAAGTTATGCTACATACCTATTCTGAAACTCCATAGTCATTCGGAATATTGCCATGTACACGTGTCCACAGAGGAGGATAGCCACCATATACTTTTAAATGAGAGAAGCAGTTAACAAACCAACATGAGCCATTTTTGCATTAAAATCATATTTGCATGTAATGTGCCTGTAAGAAAAAGACTTTGTTGCTGGGAAAGAGTGAAGGCAGGAGGAGAAGGGGGCAGCAGATAGAAGGTTGGATGGCATCACTGACTGAACAAACATGAGTTTGAGCAAACTCCAGGAGATAGGAAAGGACAGGGAAGCCTGGCTTGCTGCAGTTCATGAAGTCTCCAAGAGTCAGACATAACTTAGCGACTGAACAGCAACAGTAAGCAGTGTATTTTTTTCCGACTGGACTTCCCAGATGGCTCAGTGATAAAGAATCTGCCTGCCAATGCAGGAGACACAGGAGACGTGGGTTTTGATCCCTGAGCTGGAAAGATCCTCTGGAGGAGGAAATGCAACTCGCTCCAGTATTCTTGCTTAGAGAATCCCATGGGCAAAGGAGCCTGCTGGGCAACAATCCATAGGGTCACAAAGAGTCAGACATGACTTAGCTAATGGAGCACAAAAGAATTACAGGTGAATTCTGCTTTCTATCTCACACCTTTCTACCTCATACTTCTCCATAATATTTAGACTGTAAAAAGCACTACCTGGACATGAATTTAATATTTGTGTGTTAATCTTATATTCACGAAAAACATAGAGCAATTTCCAAAATGACATATTTCCAAAGTTATACACACACATATATACATATATGCACATCTGCTGCTGCTGCTGCTGCTAAGTTGCTTCAGTTGTGTCCGACTCTGTGCAACCCCATAGACAGCAGCCCACCAGGCTCCCCCGTCCCTGGGATTCTCCAGGCAAGAATACTGGAGTGGGTTGCCATTTCCTCCTCCAATGCATGAAAGTGAAAAGTGAAAATGAAGTCGCTCAGTCCTGTCTGACTCTTAATGACCCCATGGACTGCAGCCTACCAGGCTCCTCCATCCATGGGATTTTCCAGGCAAGAGTACTGGAGTGGGTTGCCATTGCCTTCTCCGATGCACATCTATACATACATATATGGGTGTGTGGTATGTGTATGTCTCTCTACCTGTCTATCCAGCAGTCTAAAAAGGTACAATCTATAATCCAATTAGTGGTTATCTCTAGAGCTTAGTTAGTAAAGAATTGATTCCTGGGTTGGGAAGATCCGCTGGAGAAAGGGATAGGCTACCCACTCCAGTATTCTTGGGCTTCCCTTGTGGCTTAGCTGGTAAAGAATCCACCTGCAATGCAGGAGACCTGGGTTCAATCCCTGGGCTCAATCCTTGGGTTGGGAAGATCCCCTGGAGAAGGAAAAGGCTACCCACTCCAGTATTCTGGGCCTGGAGAATTCCATGGACTGTACAGTCCATGGGGTTGCAAAGAACTGGACACGACTGAGTGACTTTCATTTTCACTAGACTTTAAGGTCATGTGTGACTTTCTTATGCTTATTTACAGATTTTTGTAATAAGAGTGTATCACTTATAATGTTAAAAAGTAATTTTGCAAAGAGTCAGACATGACTGAGCGACTGAACTGAACTGAACTGAACTGAATTGATGCTTGCCTGACCTAGTTTTTCATCCACTATTTAAATGAGGCTTTGCATCTGTTTCATGTGAAGGGTCCTTTGGTTAGCATTTCTTTCTTCATCTCTGTCTTTTTTCTTGCCTTCTTATTTAAATAATCACTATTATGTGTTGAAAAGTTGTGTAGTTTACCAAATTAGGGGCATTTATTCCAATTTTCACACTTGTTATCAAATGGTGTACTTTCCTTTTATTCACCATATTTCCTCCTTAAGTTTGACCTTTACAAGAGGCATTTCCAAGTACAGCATTTGTCATTGACCATTATGCTTTTGATTCATCTGTTAAATGGTAATGTGTCCTCCAAAAATATTGATAATAAAGTAAGTTGTTCCATAGCTGCTCTTAGGAAGAGCTTTGGGGTTATTGAATTTACCAAGCAAGTAGGATATGCAAAAAGAGAAATGCATAGGAAGCTTCGAGCAGGCTGAGGCTCTTCCATGTGTCTGACAGATCTCAGTCATCCCTTTTGAGCCCTAAATTACGTCCGCATCACCTCCTCTGGCACAACAACTTGACTCCTGAGGGTAAGCTGGTGGTAACTTCTCCCATGTGTTTTTTAATGGCCCTTATTAATTTTTCTTGTAAGTAGTTGATGATGGCTGCCATCTCGTTAGACTTCCAGAAGGGCAATGTGCTAGCCATCCACCAAGATGGCCCCCAGTGAGCCTCACCTCCTGGTATTCATTATTTGAAAAATAGATTACGACAGAAGTGATGGTTTCTCATGTCCCAGATTAGGTTATAAGTGACTGAGGTTTCCATCTTGGGCTCTTTGTCTTGGGCCACTCATTCTATGGAAAGCCAGCAGCTGTGTTGGGAAGATAGGCAGGCAGTGGATGGAGACACAATCAGTCATGTGGCAGCAGCTAATAAGAAACAGGGGCTGCAACGACCACCTGAGTGAGTTTAGAAGCAGATCTTGCCCCTGTTGAACCTTTAAATTTTTACAGACCCTGCCCATCAGCTTGACTGCAACTCATGGAGGACCCTGAGCTGACCATCTGTCTAAATTTAGGCTCCCAAGTTCTGACTCTCAGAAAGCATGTGAAGCTATTGAAGCTATAGGTGCTTGTTGTTTTAATTGAGGTGGCTTATTACACAGTTACAGGTAACTAGTAAGATTTTGGTAGTAGAAGTGGGGTGCTGATGTAACAAACACCAAGATGTGATAGTGGCCTTGAATCTCGGTGGACTGCAGTGTGAAAAGCTGTAAGGACTTTGAGGAACAGGTAAATAAAAGCTTAATGTGCCTTGAATACATCGTGTATAGAACTTTGGGCTTTGAGGAGGCTGCTAGTAAAGGCTTATAGGAAAATCATACCAGGAACAGGAAAAGGGAGAGCCTCTGTTATGTGGTGGCAAAAAATTTAGCAGTACTGGTGCCTGCAATAATGTGGAAAGTAGAAAATGTACCTAATGAGCTAGGTGATTTGGTTAAGGAGATTTCTAACCGAGTGTTGAAAGTGCCTTCAATTTTTTTTTTTTTTTTTCCTGTTGCGTATAGTAAAATTGCAAGAAGAAAGAGAAAAGCTGAAAGCAGAAGCAGTCAGCAAAAAAGACCCAGGACTAGCTGTTTTTGAAGATTAACAGCAAGAATTGGCTTCTAAGCAAAGATCAAATTTAGGCCACTTTTAGGAAAAACAAGTTCCAAAAGTGAAGCCAAGGGTGTGACTGTAAAATCTTTCTTAAGATCTGAGGAATCAAAGATGATGTCTCACAGTACCACGCAGCCAGCCAAAAAGCCCTCCAAAGAGATTAAGGTTTTGCCTTCACAGATCCTCTAGATCAAACCACAGTGCTTCTTGTGGCCTCAAGGACGTGGTACCCCAGCAAAAACCCAAGGTGAGGAAGGACCCAATGCAAAATGATTGATGGGTGGGGCTTCAGTCTAATGGAATAAAGCCTGAAAGGAGTCACAGAAGACCTTCTAAGCTTTTGAGTCATACTTGGAGAGATGCCATCAGATTGAAAGGAAAGACGCATAGAGAGAACGAAATGGAGAGGTCTTTGGACCCCCAGGGATCAACAAGTAGGAGTCAAGCTGAGGACGGTACCCAGCTGCAGATGTGTTCTACCCTTCATGAAAATGGAAGGGTGACAGAGAGGCCAAAACCAAACGTCCAGAAGGTAGGGTCAAGGGTCACAGAGAACTACTCTCAGACCTTAATTCTAGACCTAATCACAGAACTCAAGACGTTTGCTTAGGATTCAGAAGTGCTACCCCTGTGTGTTCTCCATCCCCCCCACTTTGTGAGCAGGAGTGTTTGTAGGGGTTACCTTGTGCTTGTCCCACCATTGCACGTTGAGTGTGTGTTGCTATCATGACTCATGTCTACAGATTGAGAAGAACCATATGTTAGGGGCTACAGTGAAGGAGTCTCATCTGTACCTGAGTTAGATGACAAGGGTCTGGACTTGGAACTGATGCTGTGATGGGATGAGACTTTTAGGGACTGTGGGAGGGGTGAGTGTATTTTGCAGGTAGGAGGGATGTGAATCATTGGGAGCCAGAGGCCAGGCTGTGGTAGGCAGCCTCCAAGACAGCCCAGCATGACCCCTGACTCTTGGCACCCTCTCTTCCCACATTGTGCTAGACTTGGTCTTTGTGACCAGCAGTGGAAGTGATGCTATGTCACTTTGAGATAAGTTCATTAAACTAGGGCTTCCATTTGGTCAGGTACTTGCTCTCTTGGATGACTCACCACGGGGAATGCCAGCTGCCATATGTTGAGGATGTGCAGGCAGCCATGTGGATCCCACAAAAGGGAGAACTTCTAGCCTGTAGCCATGTGTGAGAACTTTCTTATGAGCATACCTCTAGCTCCAGTCAAAACTTCAGATGAGGGCACCCAGCTGACACCTTGACTGCAACCTCACACGATACTGCGTATAAAAGAATTCCCATGGCAGAGCTGACACTGCTATCCTTAGAAAGCTCTGTCTGCAAGATTGGCTCTTGGCTGGCATCTGAGAGCCTGGATTTAGGGTGGGTTTCTGCCATTCTCTGGGGCTTTCCTGGTGGCTCAGCAGTAAAGAATCTGCCTGCAATGGAGGGGACATGGGTTCAATCCTTGGATCGGGAAGATCCCTTGGAGAAGGAAATGGCAACCCACTCCAGTATTCTTGGCAGAATGATCCCAAGGACAAAGGAGCCTTGTGGGCTCCAGACCATGGGGTTGCAAGAGTGAGACATGACTTAGCGACTACACCACCACCACCACCACCACCACCACCACCACCACCACCACCACCACCACCACCACCACCACCCACCATTTCCTAATTGACAGTGAGAATGGTTTACTGTGCCTAAACTGTGCAAGCACTATTTTTTATTAGTGCTTCTATTAATATCTGGGAGCTTGGAATTTTGGTATGTGCTAGACAGACAGGGCAATGGCACCCCACCCCAGTACTTTTGCCTGGAAAATCCCATGGACGGAGGAGCCTGGTAGGCTCCAGTCCATGGGGTCGCTGGGGGTCGGACACGACTGAGCGACTTCACTTTCATGCATTGGAGAAGGAAATGGCAACCCACTCCAGTGTTCTTGCCTGGAGAATCCCAGGGACGGGGGAGCCTGGTGAGCTTCTGTCTATGGGGTCGCACAGAGTCGGACACAACTGAAGCGACTTAGCAGCAGCAGCAGACAAACGGGGGGTATGAGAACAGCCACCAATAAAAATCTCGGGCACTAAGTCTCTAATGAACTTGTGTGGTAGACAGTATTTCACAAGTTGTAGTCACGCTACGATGCTGGGGAATTAAGCTTGTTGGTGGAGAGAAGACTCTCAGAAGCTTGTGCCTGGTTTCCTATGGACTTGACTCCAGACCTTTTTTGCTGATTTAGCTGTAATAAATTAGAGCTGAGAATAATACTATATGAGTCCTATGCATCCTTCTAGTGATCACTGACCCTGGGGGATGTTTTGGGGACCCTCAACACAGGGCCCTGAGCCAGAGCCACCTCCTCTGAAACTGTGAGATAACAGTTGTTATTTTTAAGCCACTGAGTTTGAGTAGTTTTAATCCCCACAGCCACAGATAAACTAATACAGGAAGCCAGTCATTTCCCTCCCCCAGCATTTAACTTAGTGTCTGGGACATAGGTGTTAAAGAAATATTTGCTGAGTGAATTGATATTTCTACCTCTGAAGAAATTTATAGCCCATCTGGCTGCTTTGTGGGAGAAATTGCAATCCTGGCATGGTATAAGGAAGCAGGCTTCCCTTCGTTTTCCTTTGTCTGGAAGAACCAGTCTTGGGGCAGTTGTTGTCCGCCTTATAGTTATCACTTCTGATATGTTCCTTTTTGGAGAAGAACCATAGGTATAAGAATTAGTGTATGGCCATCAGACCATGTGTCTTCTCTGTTACTTCTTAGGTCCTCTGATTTTCTTCTGTCTCTCCTGTGCCTTGGTGATGATGACTATTCTTACCATTGAAATAAAACCTTCTTCCTTCTAAAAAATTAATTACCAAGTGTTTCAGGGCCTTATAAGATATTAACGTTTCTCTATTCAGTCTCGCCTCTTCATCATATTATTGCCTCGACAGAAGTTGAGACAAATGAACTTTTCTTGTTTTACATTGTTCCCTCCTCTGCACCCTATCTCAAAATAGAGTTATATACGAAGATAGCAACCATTTAGGCTAAGATAGGTTTAATGTGGGAGCAGAACCCAAAATATATACTAGAAGTAGACTTCCTTGAGTTATTTATGGTTTCTTAGAGAAGTATTTTAATCAGAGGTTGTGTGTGCGCTCATGTGTGGGTACATGCGGGTGCACACACACACATACATACATACACATACCCTGTATTGATTCCTGTGGTCATCATCAGAACCTTTTCCTCTCTTTCAAATCTCCTTCAGTCTTGGCAGATGACCTTGATTCCTATTTCACTGATAATCTCAAGGTGATCAAATAGGATCTCTCTCATTTGATCTCCTTTCTACCTAATTAAAAAATTCCCCCTCTTTTATGAAAACATCATCTATCCTTCTTTTAAAGGGTCCCCTCTCTAGCCTTTCCTTTTTCTTCTAGAACATTATTTTCTGCTTTCCATTCTTGCATTTCTTCCTCTCTCCACCAGTTTCTATAAGGATATTCAGATTTCTCCAACACTAAATAGAAGAACTGTCATTTTCCTTGGACTTGTTTTCTCTTGGAGCTGGAATTCTATGTGTTTCTTTTATTTTCCTGCCAAGCCTAAAGTTAGTCCCTTCTGCTGGCTGCCTCCACTTCCTCATCACGCATCCACTGCTTCCCACAGAAAACCCACTGTTACCCTTGCCACTCTGAAATTTCCCTCCAAGGTATTTTAATGACCAAGTCTGTTAATCCTCCACCTACCCCCTCGCCCCGCCATCATCCCATGCAGAGTGTTTACCTTCCGAAAGCATTTATTGCTTTCCAGTTGCCAGCTTCTGCCATCTTCCTCCCTGCATGAGGTTCACGTGTATAAGGATTTGAGTGTGGTCATCAGATTTTACATCTATCTCTTTTGTCTCTGAGGCAGTTTTATATGTGATGAAGAGCTTGGACCAGAATTTGTTTCATTAATTTTTACTGGAGTATAGGTGCTTTATACTGCTGTGATAGTTTCTACTGTACAGCAAAGTAAATCACTTATATGTTTACATATATACCCTCTTTTGGGGATTTTCTTCCTGTTTAGGCTGCCACAGAGTATTGAGTAGAGTTTTCTGTGCTGTATCACAGGTTTTCATTAGTTATTTATTTTATGCGTGCATGGTAAGTTGCTTCAGTCAAGTCCAACTCTTTGTGACCCTGTGAACTGTAGTCCCTCAGGCTCCTCTGTCCATGGGATTCTCCAGGCAAGAATACTGGAATGCCTTGCCCTCCTCCAGGGGATTTTCCTAACCCAGGGATTGAACTTGTGTCTCTTATGTCTCCTGCATTGGCAGGTAGGTTCTTAACCACTAGCGCCATCTGGGAAGCCCCTTTTTTTGTTTTATACATAGTAGCAACATCAATAGTGTATATATTGTCAATTCCAACCTTTCAATTCATCCCACCTTCGCTTCCCCCTTGGTATCCATATGTTTGTTCTCTATGTTGGACTAGAATTTGAATTGTGACTTAAATATTTGCTAGCTGTGTAAGTTTGAGCAGGTTCAAAGCACAATTTATCATCTGTAAACTGGGGATAAATCAATACCCACATGGCTGTACCTTGTGAAACTAAATGAGTTATTATGTAGAAATACTTAATAGTGCTTGGCATAGAGTAAGTAAATAAGAAACTTTAGCATTCTTTGTCAGCATCTGTCCCTTGTGGAGTAACACAAGTTAATCATCCAATAGCTCCTGTAAAGTTAAGGTGGTTACATTTTTCAGTAAGATAAGTTATGTATTAAAGACTCGGTTTTCCAGGTCTAATGTCCAGGAACCGTGAACATGGCAGTCTCAACATGTGGTCATTCATAGCAATATTGTGTAATCTTGCAGATTTAAAATGTCAACTGGAGCCCTTTTGTAGGCAGGCCTCTATCATGACAAATGAGGGGAGAATTAAAGCATTCTTAGAAGAAATTTGTCATTGCTTTTGTGAACAGCATAGTTAGTTTACCCCTCTACACTTGATGAGGGTAGGGACGTGGCTGTTTGAGATCACCATTAGTACATCAGCCTAGCACTCAGCATAGTAGGCAGTCAATAAATGTGGGACTTCCCTGGTAGTCCAGTGGCTAAGAATCCATCTTGCCATGCAGGGGATGAGGGTTCCATCCCTGGTTGGGGAACTAAGATCCCACATGCTGGGGCAGCTAAGCCTTTGTGCCCCAGAGCCCAGGCAACATGCCTAGAAAGTCTGTGTCACTCTGAAGGGTCCACATGGTATAGCAAGGGTCCTGCATGCGGCAGCTAACACCCGGCAGACCTAAATATTGAAAAAAAAATACTCGTGAACTAAATATTCATGAACAAACATCTCTGCTTTGTTGAATGTATTGCAATGTATGTTTTCAACAGAATGCAAGGTTTGTGCTGAACTGGTGATGGACAAGGGAACTCATCCGCAGAGTGGGATGGGGGCTTGCAGGCTTTTCTCTTGATTTTTACTGGACTTGAGAATGAACAGCTTCAGAAATCATGCGATTGCTCTTGGTGCATGGTGCATGCCTTCCTCTAAGCCGATCAAGTTCTCTGGTTCCTCTGACGTTCCCTCGTTTTCTCATGGTGTCTTGTCCTTATCGCAGCTGCTGGATCCGATCTCACTGTGAAAATAGTGTTTCCTTTCTACTGACCCATGGGGTTCAATGTTTGATTAACAGCTTTTCCATTTTCTGTGCAAAATGCCTAAGTAAATCCCCCTCTGGATGCTGCGAGAATCTGCAATAATTCACAATCACTGCGTGAGCTCTGTGTTGAATGGCACGCTCTTTGTAAGGATATGGTGGTGTTTATAATGCTGGCTCCAACATTACTTCTAGCTGTGTGATGTGTTGACTTCCATGTTAGGTGACATTGGCAGTCAGGAGAGGAGTGACTTTAGTTGCTGCTGCTGAATTTTAAAAAAAATCATATTTGCAGTATAAATGGATTTTACTCTCTTCAAAGTAGTGACCTTGGGATAGATGTAATCCTTTGATGCTTCCATTGATGTGGCTGTTGCCCCAAACATTTCCGGAATCCTTTTTTTTTTTTTTTTTTTTAAGTTGTCTTCTGAGCCCGTGGCATATTCTTGGGAATATTTTCAAGTCTGACAAATAGTCATCCTTTGTAGGAGGCTTTGATTTTTGGAAAAATGAAAGCTTCGTTGGCCTTGAGTCCAGCAGCTACAGTGGGTGATGAGGCCAAGGAGCACTGGTTCTGTCCAAAGCAACATAGGGTTTTAGATGTCTTTTCATCATGTCCTGAGGCTATGTTTTTATTTCAGACAGTATTTCTTTTATTATTTCTATTGATAAACATATCAAGCCTGTAGAACACGATGGAACTCTGTATAACAGACAGGTATGTTCCCAGCACTGATGTTGAATGAACACATTTTTTCCCCAGCCAGTTAGTAGTGTGAGCTTGAGTTTCAGTGATGCAGGGTAATCATTACCAGCTCAGACCACAAACCAGATGTGAAGATAATCCCAACTGTGCCTGGGTCACTGTTGCACTGGAAGAAAGGAATCCAAGTGGCTGAGTTTGCATTCTCTGGCTTGGCAGGGAGTTTTCTTAAAGACGTGTATGCCTCCCAAACAAGCTGGGCATAAATTTAATTCTTCATTAAAATAAGGGCTGCTGCTGCTGCTGCTAAGTCGCTTCAGTCGTGTTTGACTCCATAGATGGCAAGCCCACCAGGCTCCCCTGTCCTTGGGATTCTCCAGGCACGAACATTGGAATGGGTTGCCATTTCCTTCTCCAATGCATGAAAGTGAAAAGTGAAAGTGAAGTCGCTCAGTTGTGTCCAACTCTTCACTACTCCATGGACTGCAGCCCACCAGGCTCCTCCGTCCATGGGATTTTCCAGGCAAGAGTACTGGAGTGGGGTGCCATTGCCTTCTCCATAAAATAAGGGCAAAAAATTTCAATTTTTACTTAATTTCCCAATTATGTAGATTGTAGATATTCCTTTTTGTGACCAGATGCTAACATTTTGCTCTATTTTTTGTGTTCTTTCTTGTTTCTCTGAAAAAAAAAAAAAAAAAGGTGTATTTTAATCATTCTTAAAACCCTCCCCTGCCCCCCGTGCCCATATGTCACCTACCCTCACTCTGTGATCATCCTCTACCAAATGCAGGGTGTGTTTAGGTTTTTTGGAGGTAGTGTTTTAAAATTGACATGAATTGTATTTATTATACTGTCTCTGGTTTCCCTCTGACTTTTTTTCCTTTTTTTGGAGGCTTATCCATGTCGATTGGTTTAGCTGCTCCGTGGTATTCCACCTTCAGGATTGTTTTGTCACACCAGGCTCTTTCAAATATATTTGAAATATATTTCAGGAATGTGGAAGCCTTGTTTTGCTTTGTTGAAATTGCTCAGATGTTTTACAGATACATTACGAAAATTTTTTCTCTTATGAGAATGTCTTCTCACCCACAAACATGTTATAGCTGTGTTCATTTGGTGCTTTCTTAATGTCCTTCAATAGAATTTCATAATTTTTGGTATGCTTTTCTTACATATCTTTATTAAATGAATTTTTAAGTATCCTATACTCTGTATTGCTATTGTTAACGGCATCTTTTTATTATGTTTTCCTGTTGTTGCTGGTGTATAGGAACATTGGAGAAGGAGATGGCAGCCCACTCCAGTACTCTTGCCTGGAAAATCCCATGGACAGAGGAGCCTGGTAGGCTGCAGTCCATGGGGTCGCTAAGAGTCGGACATTACTGAGTGACTTCACTTTGACTTTTCACGTTCATGCATTGGAGAAGAAAATGGCAACCCACTCCAGTGTTCTTGCCTGGAGAATCCCAGGGATGGGGGAGCCTGGTGGGCTGCCGTCTGTGGGGTCACACAGAGTCGGACACGACTGAAACGACTTAGCAGCAGCAGAAACATTATTTGTTTTTGTATAGCTCACTAAACTCTCATTTATTTTCATGGTTTATCTGTAGATACTCTTGCATTTCCTATACATTCAGATAGGTTAACCTTTGATAATGATACATATATTATATATATGTATTTTTATACACACGTATGTATATGTATGTGTATATATATATATATATAAAGTTTCTGTGATGAAAGGAAAACTGTCTCTCTATTGACAACACATGTGTGGATTTCCCACATATTTCAATTCTCTGATTTTCTGTGGCCCAACTGGATATCCTACTGCTGCTGCTGCTAAGTCGCTTCAGTCGTGTCCGACTCTGGGCGACCCCATAGAAGGAAGCCCACCAGGCTCCCCCGTCCCTGGGATTCTCCAGGCAAGAACAGTGGAGTGGGTTGCCATTTCCTTCCCCAATGCATGAAAGTGAAAAGTAAAAGTGAAGTCGCTCAGTCGTGTCCGACTCTTAGCGACCCCATGGACTGGAGCCTACCAGGATCCTCCGTCCATGGGATTTTCCAGGCAAAAGTACTGGGGTGGGGTGCCATCGCCTTCCCCAACTGGATATCCTACAAGTTAGTCAATTCTGGCATTAACCACCTGGAGTTAGCACAGACCCCTCAGAACTGCCCTGTCTTCAGATGCCAATTACAAGCTGGGCCTCCCATACTTTTGACCAGTAGTTTCCAGTGACCCCCCTTCTGAGTTCAGTAATTTGCCAGAAGGGTGCTTTTTACTTTAAAATTAATGCACAATGTGAGAGTTGTGAGTTAAACTTTATTTGGGGGCACAATGAGGACTATAACTTGGAGACAGCACCTCAGCTACCTCTGAGAAACTGCTTCAAAGAGGCAGGGAGCAGGTCAGTATATATGTGATTTTGATGAAGGGTGAATACATGCAATCAAGCACATATTTTTTGCAGAAGATTTCTTCTAGTCATGAGGAGCGGTCATCGTCATAAGGGATTTCAGTGCTTTTCTAGATATGAGGATATGCAAGAATTGGGCTCATAAAATCAGCTCCTGAAAATATCTAACTATCTGAAGACTGTTCTGCCAGTTTTTTTCCGGCGCACAGAGTGCCTCATTTCTGCTTCCCTCCCTGAACTCCTTTCATGGAAAGATTGAAGATCAGCAGTTGTAAGAGCACATGATTTAATGCTTATAGAGGTAGATGGCTAGTGACAATGTAAGTGTCAGTTTGTACTTGGCAACATGCAAATCTCAGGAAAGCACTGTACTTACTATCACTGGTTTATCATAGGGATACAACTTAGGATCAGCCAAACGAAAGAGATATAAGGGCAAGGCATGGGGGGAGGGTGTACATGGGGCTTCCAGGCTCTTCTTAGGCACATTACCCTCCCAGAACCTCCGCATGGTCACCTACCCAGAAGCTCTCCAAACCCTATCCTTTGTGGTTTGCGACTCCATGCCACCAAGCTCCTCTGTCCGTGGGATTCTCCAAGAGTACTGGGGTAGATCACCATTCCCTTCTCCAGGGGATCTTCCCAACCCAGGGATCGAACCCAAGTCTCCTGCATTGCATTGCAGGTGTGTGTATATATATATATATATATATATATATTTTAACCATCTTAGCCATCAGGGAAGTCCATGTTGAACATCAGGAGTGATAGTAACTTTTCTCGTCTCATTACTGACTTTACATGGAGAGCTTGTAATGTTGTGCCATTAAGAGTGATGTTATTGAGACTTGCCTGGTGCTCCAGAGGTTAAGACTTCACCTTCCAATGCATGAAGTGCAGGTTTGATCCTGGTCAGGGAGCTAGGATCCCACATGCCACTTGGCCAAAAATCCAAAACATAAAACAGAAGCAATAGTGTAACAAATTCAGTAAAAGCCCTTAAGAATGGTCCACATTGGAAAAAAAAAATCTTAAGAGAATTTTGTTATCTATAAGTTGGTTAGCATGCAGCCTTTATAGGGTTAAGAAAATGTCCTTCTAGTCTTAGATTTGTGAGAAATATTTTCTTGTTTGCTAAATTCTATTTTAAGAAATCATAAATGAATGTTGAATTTTATCAAACATGTATTTGATGTCTGAGATCTTTTTTTTTCCTTTTAAACATACCTAATTATATTCTCTCAAATTTTTCTATTATTTCCAGTTCTTGGAGCCACAATCCTCCTGTTCAGTGTGGTTTTCTCACTTGTGAGTCTCCTGAGTCTGACTTTTCTGTGGGAATAGTCTGCAGCATGGGTTGTGGGTGTTTTGCTCTCATTTTTCCCTTGCCCATTATTGGCCCAGGACCAATTTTTATGCTTATTTCTTAGTTTGGGAATTTCCAAACTGTAGCCTAAATTTATACCCCAAATTTCCAGAGAGATTTAAGGTTCAATTTTTGCAGGAAGCCTTTAGTTTTCCTCTCCTGAAGCCAGAGATAGACAAATGAGTTGAGCTGTTAGGGAAATTTTTTTCAGCCCCCCTTGCCTGTGATCACAGCTCTTTGCAGGGCCTCATTTTAGGCAGAATCTCTTCTCCAGGGGCAGGACTCCTGGGCTTTGCCTCCTATTCCCAGGTGTGAGTTGACAGCTACACCCTTCCTCGCCCTGGCTCATTGCTATTCTTCCCTTCCTCTGCCTTGTAGTGCCCCTCAGTCCCGGGAGTGGCTGCCCAGTTTGATTCCTCTGCTTATTTCTGGTTCTGTTGTTTTGTTTCTGGCACCCGGTTAATTCCTCCTCTTTATTGCAGGTTCAGGTATGCATTAAAAATATCGTACCTGATATTTCTAGGTGCTTATAGCAGGAATGTTTGAATATGTACATCATCTTAGTTCACCATCTTGGTGAGATGAGAGATTGCCATATAAATGCAGTTTCAGCATTCAACACCCCAAAGCAAAACAAAACCCAGTGAAACAAAAATCAAAACCCCTAAATCAGATCCCTAAATGAACTAATCATGAACTGGGCAGCATACAAAGTTTTCTGATATTAGCTCATGTAATTCTTACAAAGACCCCATAACTCTTTGCAAATGAAGAAGCTGAGTAAACTGGCCCAGCAGCTTGTCAGGGGGCAGAGCCAGGTAAGGAACTCGACTTTCCCTGACATTCCCTCCTCTTCAGTGGCCTGAACATCAGTAACACCGAGTATGAAGTGTGCCCCTTCTCAAGGTGACTAATCACCTTGAGATCAACAGTCTTTCCCATCTCATATTCTTAATACATTTATGCAATCATCTCACCTGGTAATTCAGGAATAGACTCATGATTGTGCCTGTGTATGAGAATTTGCAATTTTGGGTGCGTTTAAATGAAAAATCTGAAAATCAGTTGCCTAAGGGCTTTTAACAGTTGCAAAATGGAACATGAATACACTTCCTTCTGAGCACAGTAAAGCGCCAGGGAATTAACAGGGGCCTATTGTTTTCCATGTGGACTTTGGAGAAATGTACCTTACTCTAGCCTGTTAAAACATGTTTTACGGATGTATTTTCATGCATGTGGTTTCTGGAAGGCCACATACAGGTGAATTTTTATATCCCCTTTTGGTTCATTTACTCATCCTCTGAAATCAAGGCCTCAGCAAAGATAGAGTCAATGGTCATCATGTTTTGTGATTAGGGGTTGTCGGTGGCTGACGTTTTAGTCTCAGTTAGTGGCTGAGGACTCCAGGGCACTTCAGCTTGTTCACAGACTAATTTAGCAGCATCTTAATTTGAGTTGAAAAATCACCTTAGGAATTTGTGCTTGGTGCTTGTACGAGCATTTTGGAACACTGCCTGTTACCTGATGCTGCCTGAGAGGAGGGACTTGGGCAATCATGGCTTGTCTGAGCCCTGATCTCTTGGGGGAGGTTGAGAAGTGGTAGAAGTTCTATTCTACCAGCAGCATAGACCCATATCACTATGAAATTGTGTTAATGACTTTGCCAGTAATTTTCTCAATGCACAGTAGGCGTATTTGCTGGAGGAGCTGATCTTGCAATCCCCGTATATCTGGAGCAGTCAATTATGAATCTGTTAATTAGCTTGATGTTTGGTCTCCCAGCTAAGTGAGCTCTTGTGAACTCTGCCAGAACTTGAATTTACAAATGATTTGACAAGAGAAAAGGGAAAGACTGGGCCAGAGAGGCCATTACAGGTTAACTTCGTATAATCAGAAGTTTACTCAGCACAAGTGCCAGCCTTTTTTGTAGCCACAAGATACCCATTCTTCTCCTTTCATAGCTGCTAACCTGTCCCTGGATGAACTGGTTTTGCCTCCTGTTTTTTTGTTGTTGTTGTGGTTCTCAGTATTAACACTTGAAAAAACCTGTGGCCACGTGGTCCAAGGCCTCCCCAGGGGCACTTCTCTTCCCTGCTTTAAAAGGCAGCCCAAATTTCTAATCTTGGAGAGTCTGTTAATTCTTCCTCTTCCTGGTAAGAAAACTGGAGGGAATCTTCCAAGGTTCAGCACTTTCCATCTGCCTTTCTCTTTACAACTTTTGAGATGTTCACCAATAAATGCTAGTATTTACTGAACGTGTTTTCTGTGCCAGACACTTTTGAAAGCACTTTAATAACAACGCTCATATTACTCAAAGAGTAGGACATGACTGAGCGACTTCATTTTCATATTACTGAGCATCTATTGTGTGCCAGGTACTGCTCTAGGCACCAAGGATGCGGAACAAACAAAACAAAGGTCATCCCTCTGGGGGCTTGCATTTTATTGGGCAGACAGCCAGACAGTGCAACTTATCAGTAAACAAACACATAATATATCAGACAGTTACACACAGGCCCTGAAGGAGAAATGGGGGCTAGTGACAGTTTGTGTAGGGCTAGCTAGGGAAAGCTTCTTGGGTGGGGAGAGAGCAGAGTCTCGGAGGAAATGATAGACCAAGCCGGCTGGGCTTCAGGTCTCCTTCCTGTCTTGCTGACTCAGAGTCAGTGGGACTGGGAGTCCTTCCCTTCTCTCTCTGCTCACTGCATCACTTCCTTTCCAGATCCTAGTCTCTAGGCTTGAGCCAGCCCTTCCATCCTCTTTCCTTATTCAGTCACCACACCTCTTTGACTTTCCTTGGAAGTCTTTGTGGCATCCTTTCCCCTGGCTTTGTGGAAAGGAAACCACTGCTTGGCTGAGAGCCTTGCTGGTCCATTTTAGAATGACTGTGGAAGTAGAAGTTGCTCAGTTCAGTTCAGTCGCTCAGTCGTGTCCGACTCTTTGCGACCCCATGAATCGCAGCATGCCAGGCCTCCCTGTCCATCACCAACTCCCGGAGTTCACCCAGACTCACGTCCATTGAGTCAGTGATGCCATCCAGCCATCTCATCCTCTGTCGTCCCCTTCTCCTCCTGCCCCCAATCCCTCCCAGCATCAGAGTCTTCTCCAATGAGTCAACTCTTCGTATGAGGTGGCCAAAGTACTGGAGTTTCAGCTTTAGCATCATTCCCTCCAAAGAAATCCCAGGGCTGATCTCCTTCAGAATGGATTGGTTGGATCTCCTTGCAGTCCAAGGGACTCTCAGGAGTCTTCTCCAACACCACAGTTCAAAAGCATGAATTCTTTGGCACCCAGCCTTCTTCACAGTCCAGCTCTCACATCCATACATATGGATGTTGCTCAATCATATCCAACTCTTTGCGACCCCATGGACTGTAGCCCGCCAGGCTCCCCTGTCTGTAGGATTCTCCAGGCAAGAATACTGGAGTGGGTTGCTATTTCCTTCTCCAAGGGATCTTCCTGACCCAGGGATTGAACCTGGGTCTCCTGCATTGCAGGCGGATTCTTTACTGTCTGAGCCACCAGGGAAGCCCTGAATGACTGTAAATGATTCTTAAGCATTGTCTCTGGGCTTCTAGGCTCTCTTCTCACCAATCTGTTATCACCCAAATGCTGGAATATACATGCCACTGTTTGTTTATTCCATAGGGCACTGGATCCCCACAGGAAATTATTATGATTATATCATTATCCCCATTTTACAGATGAGGAAACAGACTCCTTCAGAGTCACTCACTGATCCAGTAAACAGTTCAATCAGAATTGACCTCAGGTCCAGCTGAATCCACAGGAGTCTTCTAGCCAAGAGCCCAGGCTGCCTCTCCCTTACCCTTGTGTGTGATCAAGACCCTGCTTTGATCTCTCCTTTGCTTAGAATCTTTTGTGCTTCCCATTATCTGTGGGGGAAAGTTCAAATGTTTTGAAATAGTTTTCAAAGTCTTTCACCACCGGGCCAGGCTTCACTTGTCTCCCAGTTTTATCTCTGAGTTCTCTCCTATGACAGCTTCTGCCAGGCACACACCAGTGTGTCCCATTGGCAAGCACAGCTGTACCCGTGCTCACACAGTGGGCAGTTTTTTAATTTCTCTGTGTTGACCCACCCTCCACGCACCAGCTCAGACTGCCTCCTCTCTTACCTTCATCTGTGTCCGTCTTTATCTCCAGCCTCAGCAGGAGTGTCCTGTTTCAAGCCAATCCTAACATCGGAGGATGCTCTGGGCCACCCTTTGGCCACTGACAGTCTTAGTTCTGATTGCCAACTGGCCATTCCCATTGATTTCCTTAGTACTTTTCCGTGTGTGATCCTAAAATACGGAGAAGACTTATATGTCCAAAGTGAGCATAACTTTCTAAGGAAAGCTCTTGGGAGATACATACTTATTTCACTCAACCTTTTCAGAGCTCAGAACACATTTGGAGGAGCCCTGTTTGCTAAATTGCCTTCCAGCTACCCAAGAAAGCCAATTTCCTTCTTTTAATAGCTGAAACTCATTTTTGGACCCATGATGACATGAATCCAGTTCACTCGCCCATCTGAATCATCAGTAGGGACTCCATTTAAAAATCTGACAATTTCCCTAAATCAAATCCTTCCTCCTGAGATTAAAAGTAGATATTCACTAGAATGTGCTGCAGGAAATTCTTAAATAAGGGTTCTGAAAATGTTGGTTTAAAATGCCAGGGGCTGAAACTAGGAGAAAGGCAGGACTGGAATCTTCCTCTCATTCCTTGATTCACTGTCCCTCACTTACCTACCTCTTAGCGGAAGGCAGAGAAGGAAACATGGAAGGAAAAGGGGAGCTAATCAAGAGAGAGTTCGAATCATGGGGACCAGTTAAAACTCACAAAAAAGAAAATGAACAAAATTTTCTGCTGAATGCAAGCCTTTCTCAGGGGAGGAGGGAGCAGGACATTTAATTTTGAAAATGGAATGAGGACCTGTCCATTGCAATTGGAAAGATGAATGAGAGGAGGAATGAGATGGAAAGGCCTGGATACCCTGGGGCAGAGGAGTGCCATTTATTTACAAATAATTCTCTACAGATAAAGGAGAGGATTGCCCAGAGGGGGAGGCCAAGGAATAGAGGGCTTGGTCCAGTTTGGATCAAGAGCTTGGTCTTCTTTACTCTCCTCGTTATATGCAATGCCACTACTCCGTACTTTTCTCTACAATGAACTCGCTGAGAGCTGCCACTGAATTTTATTCTACTGTATACATGCAGCGGAGAAGCCAATGGCACCCTACTCCAGTACTCTTGCCTGGAAAATCCCATGGATGGAGGAGCCTGGTGGGCTGCAGTCCATGGGGTCGCTAAGAGTCGGACACGACTGAGCGACTTCACTTTCACTTTTTCGCTTTCATGCATTGGAGAAGGAAATGGCAACCGACTCCAGTTTTCTTACCTGGAGAATCCCAGGGGCAGGAGAGCCTGGTGGGCTGACATCTATGGGGTCACGCGGAGTCGGACACGACTGAAGTGACTTAGCAGCAGCAGCAGTATACATGCAGTACTTAGCACTTGTCTGGGCCCTCGTAAGGACTCAGTGCATATTTGCTGAGTGAATAAATACAAAACACTTGGTTACTGGAAGAGGCTGAGAGGCGACTTCGGCGTTATCATTTCTGATAGTGGCCACCAGGTGGTGCCTTCCTAAGGAAAAGTGACTCAGTTACTTCCGACTCGGCGACCCCAGCAGAGTCCGCGAGCCTGTAGTCTGCCAGGCTCCTCTGTCCATGGAATTCTCCAGGCAAGAATACTGGAGTGGGTCACCATTCCCTTCTGTAGGGGACCTTCCCAACTCAGGGATTGAACCCAGGTCTCCTGCGTTGCAGGTGGATTCTTTTTGTCTGAGCCACCAGGGACGCCCTTCTAAGCGCAGAAGCAAATGAGGCCTTGAATCTCAGGTGGAAGTTTTGAGAGAAGTCTTGGGTCTCACCTGGCACTTGTGTGGAATGTGTGCCCTCTGGCAATTCATCACACTCTCTTAGTCCTCTTGTCGGATGTGCCCGGAGAGTTCAGACAAGTGGCTAGCCCTCAATTTCTTTACTTGAAGTCCGTGTCACAGGAGGCCCACAAGAATCCTTCAGGAAGGTTTCATTTATGGCTAACCTTTGGGACGTGAAACCCATCCCACCCGAGGCCATTGTGTCCCATGCGTTCCTGTTGTTTCCCATTACCATCCCTGCTCACCCAGAGAACATGTACTCCCATGGATGCTGTATTTTCTCTGACCTCTTCCCCCAAAGTCATTTATGGCCTTACACCCAGCTCTAACAGCCTGTGGGTTGAAGCACTGGGCACCCCTGCCTACTTTAAGCTGCTGGCTGGTGGATCTCTGCCCTGCCTGTGGTTTATACGTTTACAGTTTCAGAACAGTGCCACAAGACAGGCAAAGCAGAGTGGCAGCTCAGCAGGCTCGCAGAGTGACATGGCCAGTCCTTGGGAGAGGAGATTCAAGCCCAGGGCCAGCTGCCCATGGGTCTTAGTGCATTTCACATGCAATGAATGCAGTGCGTGTATCAGTATCTGTATGTATCAGTTCATGCAGATCGAGGGCCAGTAATGACATAACAACATCCATGTCCCGAGAAGCTAAGTCTTCTAGGAGGATAAGTGTGTCCGCAGACACCCTCAGCTCTGGTCAGTGCCTCTTAAACAGTGCCAAAGGCATAAATACTCAGTCTCCTTTCTGCCTATAAACCTAAATAAAGGTCCTAGAGGTTTTGATTGGCAAGAGCTGAGGATGGAGATGCTGAGCGAGATTGTATGTGTGCTTGTGTGTGAGAGACAGAGAATGTTAAATTTTATGAAGACCTAGAAAATGACAATTTTTGCCTGGACTTGATTTGGGTAAAGCCACAGAGTACACGGACTTTATCATGAACCTCCAGCCCCATAGAGTCCTCTGCCTGCAAAGAGCCAATTCAGTGTCTGAGCTCCCCCTTCCAAACTTAATCTGTCCTGTGTCTCACTGTCTCTAGTTTCTATTACATAAATTGCAATAAATTGTACAAGGTTAATCAAATGAATAGATCAACATATGTGTGCATGCACTCTCAGTCATGTCCAACTCTTTGTGACCCCGTGGACTGTAGCCCTCCAGGCTCCTCTGTCCATGGAATTTCCCAGAGAAGAATACTGGAGTGGGTGGCCATTTCCTTCTCCAGGAAATCTTCCTGACCCAGGGATCGAACCTGGGTCTCGTACATTGGCAGGTGGGTTCTTTCCCAGCTGAGCTACAGAGGAAACCTGGATCAACATAAAGCACTTGCTAAATAGTGGTTCTTTTGGGAGAAAATGATTTAGCTTAAACTATCTCCAGGCAGAGGGGATGCCACTGTTGGGAATATCAGGAGTGATGGGTCTGTGAGGTGACAGGGGAGTGGGAGGAGGAGGAAGGAGGAAGGCAGAAACCCTAGGGTCATGATGGAGGCCGAGGTGAAGGGCAGACCAGAGGGAAGGGGATGAGAGGAGTTGGGGTCAGGAGTGCCTCTTGAAGTCTTTTATTTTAGCCCTTACTCTGTGCCTTGTATTGGGCCAAGCATCCTTCTGGGCTTTTATGGGCTTCAGTATCTACTTTGAGCCTTTCAGGAACTCTCCACATAGTAATATATGTGATTTATGCCTTTGAACACTTAATGTGCTAGAAACTGGGCATTATTTCCACAATCCTCAGAGAAGCCTTGGGGGAGATACTGTTATTCTTTCCTCCTACCCTTCTTTCAGTGAATGAAATGGAGATTCAGGAAGTCCATAAGCTAGTAAATGTTAGAGCCAAAATTCAAAGCCAGGACTGTGTGATTATAAAGCCATGCACTTAACAGCTATATTGTGCTGTGAGAAAAGCATGGCAAATCTTAAAATAGTGCTCATTATGAGTAATCTTGCAACCCCCCCACCCCAACTGATTTATTCATTCAACATGAACATGCCAGGTGTAGTAGGTACGGGGTGGTATAAGATGAATGCAACTGTCAAACCTAATTGCATGGAGTTTACTCTCAGAGAATAATAAAAGTTCCTACAAACTTAGGAAAAGTCTAATTGTTCTGTGACCATGGTAACAAGTAGCCAGCAGAACCAATTTTCCGTCTGTTCATTTGGTCAACAACACTTGTCTTTGTGAAAGCTGGTTTTAAAACCAACTGGTGTCAGTCCTCCACTTCTGAAAGTCAGCTAATCACAGACAGGTGCTGTCCAGAAAACTTGCCAATCACCATGAACCTTACCCTGAATACCCATCTGATGTCAACTCAGCCTCTGAGCATCTGTGAATCACACAGTTCCATGCTTCTAAAACCCTCTGTGACATCAGTCACCTGTTCTGCTTGGAGAGACCTTTTGGCCAGCACAGCTCTTCTTGTTATTTGAGCAATAAATTCAGCCTTATGGTTTGATTTCAGATCTTGAGCAGTGTTCTCATTGTCCTGTGACAAAACAGATAGGTACCCACATGTCAGGAGGTCTGACTGCAGAGGAAACAGCACTGTAAGAGGTTGGAGCATGACAGGTCGGGAGGCTCTGGAGAGCCTATTTGGTGGTAGAAGATTTGCAGAGAGTCCAGAATGAATTAAGAACGGTCCGTGCATGTGTGTCTGGTCACTCAGTTGTGTCCGACTCCTTGCAACCCCATGGACTGCAGCTCACCAAGCTCCTCTATCCATGGGGATTCTCCAGGCAAGAATACTGGAGTGGGTTGCCATGCCCTCCTCCAGGGGATCTTTCCAACCCAGAGATTGAACCCAGGTCTCCTACACTGCAGGTGGATTCTTCACCAGCTGAACTACCAGGGAAGCCCCAAGAAGGGTCCCAGCGTGTGCAGATCTAGACCTAGAGCTTTTAGAAAAAGGCAAGGGCCCCAGAGGAAGAGAGGATGCCCTGTGCATTGGGAAGAAGGAGAAGAGGCTGGAGTGGAAATGAGTGGAGGCTGATTCTCCGGGGCTTCAGGAGTTTGGACTTTGCTCCAAATACAACAGGAAGGCAGGAAACTACCTGAGAACAGACAGTGTCCTCTGCTTTTAAAAGAATGTGCACACATTTGCACGTGTGTCACACACACACACTCGGGATTGGAAGATCCTTTAGGTGTATCATAGTGGTTATGCCCTAGAACGTGTGAGTCAGAAGGTCCACTACTGCGTGCTGCTGCCTCTGCCCACACCCTCCCCTTCGAGTCCCAGAAGTGGGATGATTTCTCTACCACTGATGGGGTCCAGTGACAGGCGATCAGTGATATAAAAAGTATGAGTCTGAGAGATGGTTGACTTCATTGTAAGGCTGCTCTGTTGTGTCAGGTAAGTAGTCTGAGGCCACAGTAAGGCCCCAAACTAGTGAAGCCTTCTCAAGTCCAAATTGAGGTTGGTCTGCTCCTAAATATATTAGCCAGTTGTTTTTCTTAGTCATTACATGAAAAGCTTGATGTCTGTTTCTCAATCAGGATTTATCCAGATGACCATTGTTAAAGAGGGAATAGGGGCCCACGGAAGACTGAAATAGGCTTTATTTTTATTCCTCTTACATAGTTATTCTTCAGAAGATTGTCACCTGGTCAGAGACAGGTGGGGGTGGGGGTGGGGGAGTGGTGGGGGGGTGGGGGCGTGGAGGGGTGGGGCGTCTTTGTTAATTCATGAAGCCTGGTGTCAGTTGCTGCAGGATGTGAATGTCACGTGCTTCTTGTTTTTGTTTGGGGACTGCCGCTGCCCTGGAGGACTGCCTGCGGGTGCTGTGGCTCCTGCTGAGGTTGCCGTTGGATTTATGCTGCTGTGTGATGACAAGGCCAAGCTGGCAGTTCTGCGGGGATGGGTAGGCTACTCTTTCATTCCTGGCTGCTTTGCTCTTCCAAAAGCATTAACTCCAATTCAGCTGGAAATCATTCTCCTTTTCATCAGCCCCAACTTCTGAACCCATTCCTCCAGCCACACCTCCAGACTGCTTTGGACACTTTGTTGGGGGAGGGGGGCGGGAGTGTTTTGCTTATTCTTGCTTGAATTGCAGGCCTGGTTTGTGGACACTCTCTCCCTAGATTGTCAGTTGTTTGCAGAATTCCCAAGTACCAGGAAGTACTTTCTGGTACTTGGGAAACTTTCCTGCCCAAGTACCTTCATTGAGTGGCAGGAAATAAAAAGACAAACAAGGAACCAGTAGAGCTGAGAGCATAGCCCTGTATCATTCTTCCTTCTTAGCTAATACATCTAATAGTTATCTTGGAAAGGAGAATTTATTTAAACATAGTAAATACTGTGGAGAGTGACTTTTATGTTTGTCATAGTAATAACACTGCTAACGCTACACTTCAAGGTACAGTGAATAAACCTTTGAAGAAATATCCTAATAATATGGTTTCAGAGGACATGTATCCTTCTGGGACACATGGCTAATGTAGAGTTGTTGTTTTTAAAATTAGCACGGAGAGACCCTGTTCTAAGGTTGTATCTGTGCTCCACTGTAATCTGTCTGTAATGGATATAAAGTCTTGTGTGATTCAACATCAATAGCTGAAATAGCTAGAGAAGACTTAATGCTTGTTTGTTTTTGTGGTTCTGGTGAATTTCTCAGAAGATGAGTTGAAAAATTGACATGGGTTGACTTCTGATTGTTGCTTCTGGTTGTGTAATGAGTCAAAAAGCATGTACTCTTCTTGAAGTCTTTCTGCCAGTTCCTTATTTATCAGATCAGATCAGATCAGTCGCTCAGTCGTGTCCGACTCTTTGCGACCCCATGAACCGCAGCACGCCAGGCCTCCCTGTCCATCACCAACTCCCAGAGGTCACTCAGACTCACATCTTCGAGTCAGTGATGCCATCCAGCCATCTCATCCTCTGTCGTCCCCTTCTCCTCCTGCCCCCAATCCCTCCCAGCATGAGTCTTCTCCAATGAGTCAACTCTTCGCATGAGGTGGCCAAAATACTGGAGTTTCAGCTTTAGCATCATTCCTTCCAAAGAAATCCCAGGGCTGATCTCCTTCAGAACGGACTGGTTGGATCTCCTTATTTATAGATCATGTTGTAATTGAAAAGAATCTGCCTGCAATGCAGGAGCCCCAGTTTTGATCCCTGGGTTGGGAAGATCCCCTGGAGAAGGAAATGGCAACCCATTTCAGTATTCTTCCCTGAAAAATCCCAATAGACAGAGGAGCCTGGCATGCTATAGTCTGTGGGGTTGCAAAGAGTTGGACACTATTGAGCGACTAACACCACTTTGCACTAACACTTAAATAGTTGGAGTCATAAAAAGTAGAATTTCTGTGACACATGAGCCAGTTTCTAGCATCATATTGATTCCGAAAAAAAAAATTATTTGTCAGGTCCCAGTGGGGCACTTGGGATCTTCCTTGCATCATGGGGATCCTCCTTTGGGGTGCATGGACTCAGCTTGTGGTGCAGGCTTAGTTGCTCCATGGCATGTGGGATCTTAGTTCCCTGACCAGGAACTGAACCTGCGTCCCTTGCACAGCAAGCTGGACTCTGAACCGCTGGATGGATCACCAGGAAAGTCCCGTACTGACTGTTGATGCTGGGATTCCATCGATAAGTTGGGCAGAATTATATTCTAGGAATCTCATATCACTTGGGTGGATAATGTGTTGGATTTGGACATTGCTTACAAGTCGCAATGCACTTGTAAACATTTCTAAGTGTTATATGTGGCAGGAACCAATTTTTCATGCTCCCTCTGCAGAGATTACTAGCTGGGTCTCTATCATGGAGGCCTGCAGTATAGTTTCAAACAAAGCAGCACCTGCATAATCCTTGTCACCCAAAGCTGGCAGGTCTTGCCAGAAGTTGTATAATAGTGGCCTTGCTGATAACTGATACACATTCATCTGGTCATATGGCCATGTGAAAAACCTGAAGCCATCATTGTGTTTTGATGTCTCAGACTCTTCTTCTAAATGTGTTTCAACCCCTGGGTTTCTTGGTTGCAGAGGTCACCTGATCAAGCTCACCTGATGCTCCTTGAACTACTGTGAAAGTTCCCAGGCTTATTCTGCTGGGTTTCTAAAGTTTCATCCTTACAGAGATCACTTCCTCTTGCACAGTTGATGTACAGCATCTGTAAGTGCTGTCTTTTGCTGCAGGCTCATGAACTGAACCGAACTGCAGATATTGTGGGGATCAGATCAGATCAGATCAGTCGCTCAGTCGTGTCCGACTCTCTGCGACCCCATGAATCGCAGCACGCCAGGCCTCCCTGTCCATCACCAACTCTTGGAGGTCACTCAGACTCACGTCCATCGAGTCAGTGATGCCATCCAGCCATCTCATCCTCTGTCGTCCCCTTCTCCTCCTGCCCCCAATCCCTCCCAGCATCAGAGTCTTTTCCAATGAATCAACTCTTCGCATGAGGTGGCCAAAATACTGGAGTTTCAGCTTTAGCATCATTCGGTATCCTAATTCCTGCTAACTAGTGGTATGATGTGATAAATAAGCTCCAGTGCAATGCCTCTTGGAAGGTCCCCCAAACTCATGTGATGAAAAAGACTTCTTTTTCTTTGGATAGAGAGATGCGCTTTGGGTAAGAAAAGACCAATGTTCCTGGGACTGCAGATGGGAAGAAGGTCAAGTGTTTTATTTTTTCTGTGATAAGAACCACCTCATTACAAAACTGAAAGTGAATGGTGGATATAAAATTTAAGCTAATGCTTGTGTTGATGTCTAAGTAGTGATGGATTTTTTTTTTCCTCCTTGAAGAGGCCAGCAGTGTGATCCCAATGATAAAGCTACAGACAAAATATCTAGCCTTTTCTTGTCCTTTAATTCTTCATTTTGCCTGTGTTCCCTCAATCATTCTAGAGGGTTAAAAATAAGGAGTTTCAAGGTCTTTGCATTATCTGGGAAGAAATATAAATATCAATCAATATTAGTCTTTGATAAGTTAATGACACACGTTGTATTGTTAGAATAACCCCTAAAGAGTAGTAAGAGTGTATAATTTCCATGCCAATTGGTTGAAAACAAAATAGTCAAAAATAAGCCAATGGGAATGAAGGAGAAAGAGAATTTGAACATTGGGGCAAAAGTACTGCACACAATGGTAGATAAAATCCTAATATTTCAGTAATTATATTACATGTAGTGGACTGAATGTTGCAATTGAAAGACAATGACCATCAGAGTTTAAGTTTTGAAAAAGAAAAAGATGGAAAAATATATCATGCAAATACTAACCCAAGGAGAGCAGGTATCAGTGTTGATCATATCATGGACATGGTTGATGATGGTATAGATTTGTGCTTTATGTTGTATGAGTTTCTTGTATGTGGAAAAAAGGATGAATTTTATGATTAATAGAAAACATTTCATAATTATAGCTGATTTCTTTTTGTTTTTGATAAAGATGTAGGTTTTGTTTTGCATCTGAAGAGATCTTTCAACCATTATGTAAACTATGTACCATTATGTAAGATAAGTGGAACATAATATTTGTTTAAGCCTTTGTAATTTAATTGGAAACATCTTGTGTTAACAATATCATTATCTTAATGGTGAAGGGGCAGGGAGAATGCAGTAGAAATCAGATTCCCTGGGGAACAGGCTCTGCAGCCAAAGTAGAGTCATTTTTTTCCTGACCAGTGACTTAACTTATTTTTTAGTAAAACAACTCAATGGTGTTCTCTAAGTAAAGTAAGATTTAATTGGGTTTCTTTAGAGCTGATGTGGATTTGGGTGCCTGAATAGAACTTGGGTATTGAGCTAGGAGTCTTGAAAGGATAAGAAATAAGACCTTTAGCAACAAAAAATACCTAGGGTTTGAGATTAGTTACCATAGTATACAAGACACACAGAGTTAGGTTGTAAATTTGTGGATAAGCATAAATATATACTCCATAAATTAAAACATTGGCCCAATAGCTCCCATTTTTCATGGGCGCATGTTGATATGAAGGGATAATCTCTTCCTTCCTGAAAACTTTTAGTTCACAAATTTTAAATAATAGAGTTCCGTTCTGAACTTTTTTTGGGTGACTTCCATGCTTTTTAAGGAATGTTATTTTACCCATTAGAGATAATCTATGAATGCATGCTGTTTAAAAAACAAAGAGGTAGGAAAATTTCCTACCTATCCATCAAAAGATAATCATTATTAATACTGGGGATGTATGCTTTTAGTCTTTTTTCTAGGAATAAAATGTAACATATAGATCTGCTGCTGCTGCTGCTAAGTCACTTCAGTCGTGTCCGACTCTGTGCGACCCCATAGACGGCAGCCTACCAGGCTCCTCCGTCCATGGGATTTTCCAGGCAAGAGTGCTGGAGTGGGTTGCCATTTCCTTCTCCAATGCATGAAAGTGAAAAGTGAAAGTGAAGTCACTCAGTTGTGTCCGACTCTTAGCGACCCCATGGACTGCAGCCCACCAGGCTCCTCCGTCCATGGGATTTTCCAGGCAAGAGTGCTGGAGTGGGGTGCCATTGCCTTCTCCCAACATATAGATCTACTCATAGCATATATAATTTTATTGTATTCTTTTATACTAACCATTTAGTGTAATTAGCATCTTTCTGATGGAGTAGAGATACTATATCAGTCTAGATACTATGGTGACACAACCCCTGAAATCTTTGTGACTTAACAAAGATTTCGTTTTTGCTCTTGTTACGTATCTAGTGTGGATCAGCAGGGAGACTTTGCTCATTCAAATTCAGGAATCTACGATGAACTCAGGGATCCACGATGACTCCGATGGAGGCTCTGTTTGGACACAAGCATTCACAATCACCAAAGCAAAATAAGAAAATGGGGTCACTCTTGCACTGGCTTTTAAAATCTTCCTAGAAAGGAAACACCACTTGCACTTCATTGATCAAAGCAAGTCCCATGGTCATGCTAACCTCAGAGAAGGTGAACTAGTGCAATCTTACTATGTGTCCAGGAGGAAGAGCACTGAAATATTTGGGAACAGCTCTAATGAAAACCCCAAATGGCCATTGAAAACACTTTTAAAAAAGTGATTGGGATAATATTCCTATGAACACCTATGCTGTAGTTTACAATGTAGCCCTTCTATCTACATTTCCAGTTCTCATACTTTATCAATATTGCTGAAATGAACATTTCGGTATGTCATCATACCTCCATCCTGCCCCCCTTTTGGGGTACTTGAATTAATCCTTATGGATTACAAACTAATTTCCCTCTTATAGAGTTTAATGGCCAGTTGTATACCTACTTTGTAGCGCTTAATTTCTGCCTCCACACTGTGCTATGTCCTCTCATTGGAATGTAATAAATATATTCATGGATGAAGGAAGGAATAGATTAGGAGACAGGATGAAATTGTATCCTCAAAGCATAAAATAGTAAAGCTATTTTAAAGATTTTTTTCTGGGTATTGTTAAGTTGCTTTCCAAAAATTAAAGCAATGAATGTGTCAGTCAGCCAGGATTAGTCAACTCTCTGCCTGTTGCTGTCATTGCTGATTTTTCTTTGCTAGATGGAAAGGCAAGAAAATAGTATTTAAGCATTTTTTTGACATTTTAATGGGCATGTCTTTGATTACCAATAAGACAGTATTTTTCATACTTTTTTCCTTGTAAAAATCACAAAACATAAAATTTACCATCTTAATGATATACAGTACAATAGTGTTAACTGTATGTATATTGCTGTGCAACAGATCTCTGGAACTTTTTCATCTTGCAGATTTAAAACTCTATATCCATCTAACACTTTCTTGCTCTTCCGAGCCACAGACAACCACCATTTTGCTTTCTGTTTTTAAGAGTTTAACTACTTTAGATACCATATATAAAGAGAATCATTCAGCCTCCATATGTTGGAATTTTTAATAGCTTTTCTCCTGTAATTGAGATCTAATCTTACTGCATTGTGGTCAGAAAAGATGCTTGGAATGATTTTAATTTTTCTGAATTTACCAAGGCTAGATTTATGGCCCAGGATGTGATCTATCCTGGAGAAGGTTCCGTGTACACTTGAGAAAAAGGTGAAATTCATTGTTTGGGGATGAAATATCCTATAGATATAAATTAGGTCTAACTGGTCTATTGTATTGTTTAAAGTTTGTGTTTCCTTGTTAATTTTCTGTTTAGTTGATCTATCCATAGCTGTGCTGCTGCTGCTGCTAAGTCGTGTCAGTCGTGTCCGACTCTGTGTGACCCCAGAGACGGCAGCCCACCAGGCTCCCCCATCCCTGGGATTCTCCAGGCAAGAATACTGGAGTGGGTTGCCATCTCCTTCTCCAATGCATGAAAGTGAAAAGTGAAAGTGAAGTCGCTCAGTCGTGTCCGACTCTTAGCGACCCCATGGACTGGAGCCTACCAGGATCCTCCGTCCATGGGATCTTCCAGGCAAAAGTACTGGGGTGGGGTGCCATTGCCTTCCCCTGTGAGTGGGGTATTAAAGTTTCCCACTATTATTGTGTTATTGTTAATTTCTCCTTTCATACTTGTTAGCATTTGTCTTACATATTGTGGTGCTCCTATGTTGGGTGCATATATATTTATAATTGTTATATCTTCTTCTTGGATTGATCCTTTGATCATTATGTAGTGACCATCTTTGTCTCTTTTCACAGCCTTTGTTTTAAAGTCTATTTTATCTGATATGAGTATTGCTACTCCTGCTTTCTTTTGGTCCCTGTTTGCATGGAAAATCTTTTTCCAGCCCTTCACTTTCAGTCTGTATGTGTCCCATTTCACGCCAGTCAGAATGGCTGCGATCCAAAATTCTACAAGCAATAAATGCTGGAGAGGGTGTGGAGAAAAGAGAACCCTCTTACACCGTTGGTGGGAATGCAAACTAGTACAAACACTATGGAGAACAGTGTGGAGATTCCTTAAAAAACTGGAAATAGAACTGCCTTATGATCCAGCAATCCCACTGCTGGGCATACACACTGAGGAAACCAGAATTGAAAGAGACACATGCACCCCAATGTTCATCACAGCACTGTTTATAATAGCCAGGACATGGAAGCAACCTAGATGTCCATCAGCAGATGAATGGATAAGAAAGCTGTGGTACATATACACAATGAAGTATTACTCAACCATTAAAAAGAATACATTTGAATCAGTTCTAATGAGGTGGATGAAACTGGAGCCTATTATACAGAGTGAAGTAAGCCAGAAAGAAAAACACCAATACAGTATACTAATGCATATATATATGGAATTTAGAAAGATGGTAACAATAACCCTGTATACGAGACAGCAAAAGAGACACTGATGTATAGGACAGTCTTTTGGACTCTGTGGGAGAGGGAGAGGGTGGGATGATTTGGGAAAATGGCATTGAAATATTTATAAAATCATATATTAAATGAGTCACCAGTCCGGGTTTGATACACGATACTGGATGCCTGGGGCTGGTGCACTGGGACGACCCAGAGGGATGGTATGGGGAGGGAGGAGGGAGGAGGCTTCAGGATGGGGAACACATGTATACCTGTGGCAGATTCATTTTGATATATGGCAAAACCAATACAATATTGTAAAGTTAAATAAAATTTTAAAAAAATACATAAAATTAAAAAAAGGGGAAAAAAAAGAGAATCATTCAGTAATTGTCTTTTTCAGTTCAGTTCAGTTGCTTGGTTGTGTCTGACTCTTTGCGACTACATGAGGCCTCAGCACGCCAGGCCTCCCTGTCCATCACCAACTCCCGGAGTTCACCAAAACCCACATGTATTGAGTCGGTGATGCCATCCAACCATCTTATCCTCTGTAGTCCCCTTCTCCTCCTGCCCTCAATCTTTCCCAGAATCAGGGTCTTTTCCAATAAGTCAGCTCTTTGCATGAGGTGGCCAAAGGGTTGGAGTTTCAGCTTCAACATCAGTCCTCCCAATGAACACCCAGGACTGATCTCCTTTAGGATGGACTGGTTGGATCTCCTTGCAGTCCAAGGGACTCTCAAGAGTCTTCTCCAACAACACAGTTCAAAAACATCAATTCTTTGGCACTCAGCTTTCTTTATAGTCCAACTCTCACACCCATACATAACTACGGGAGAAACCATAGCCTTGACTAGATGGACCTTTGTTGACAAAGTAATGTCTCTGCTTTTGAATATGCTATCTAGGTTGGTCATAACTTTCCTTCCAAGGAGTAAGCGTCTTTTAATTTCATGGCTACCATCACCATTTGCAGTGATTTCGGAGGTGCAAAAAATAAAGTCAGCCACTGTTTCCCCATCTATTTGCCATGAAGTGATGGGACCAGATGCCATGATCTTAGATTTCTGAATGTTGAGTTTTAAGGCAACTTTTTCACTCTCCTCTTTCACTTTCATCAAGAGGCTCTTTAGTTCTTCACTTTCTGCCATAAGGGTGATGTCATCTGCATATCTGAGGTTATTGTTATTTCTCCCAGCAATTGTCTTTTTATGACTGGCTTATTTCACTTAGCATAATGTCCTCAAGTTTCACCTATATGGTAGCATATAATAGTATTTTATTCTCTCTTGAAGCTGAATAATATTCCATTGCATATATATATATATTTTTTTTCTTTATCAATTCATCCATTGATAGACATTTACTTTGCTTTTGCCTCTAGGCTATTGTGAATAATCTGTAATGAATACAAGTGTGTAGCTATCTCTTTAAGAGTCTGTTTTCAATTCATTTGAATATATATGTAAAATATATAGATGTGTGATTGCTGACTCATATGGTAATTCTATTTTTAATTTTTTGAGGAACCTCCATAGCAGCTGTACCATTTTACATTCCCACCAACAATGAACAAGAGTTGCAATTTCTCTATATCCTTGCCAACACTTATAGTTTTGTTGTTGTTTTTATAGTGGTTATCCTAATGGATTGAGGGGTGGTAATAGCTCATTGTGGTTTTGATTCCCTGATGATTAGTAATAGTGAGCATCTTTTCATATTTGTTGTCTAGTTTAATATCGTCTCTGGAAAAATGTCTATTCAAGTCCTTTGCCCATTTTTATTTTTTAAAAAATATTTGGCTGTGCCAGTTCTTGGCTGCGGGCATGCGGATGTTTTAGTTGTGGCATGTGGGATCTATTATATTCTAGTTCCCTGATCAGGAATCAAACTCAGACCCCCTGCACTGGGAGTGCAGTCTTAGCCATTGCACCACCAGGGAAGAGTCCTTTTGCTCATTTTAAAGATCAAGTTATTTGCTTGTTATTGAGTTTTAGGAATTATTTATATATTCTGGGTATTCTAGATAACCCTTATCAGGTACATGGTTTGCAAATATTTTCTCCTATTTGGTAGGTTGCCTTTGATTCTGGCGATCATTTCCTTTGCTGCACAGAGTTTTATAGTTTGATGTAGTCTTATTTGTCTATTTTAGCTTTGGTGATGTGTGATTTTGGCGTCATATCCAAGAAATCATTGTCAAATCCAGTGTCATATAGCTTTCCCTTATGTCTTCTAGGCATTTTATAGTTTCAGGTCTTATATTTAGGTCTTTAATTTACTTTGAATTAATTATTATATGGGCTTCCCTGATAGCTCAGTTGGTAAAGAATCTGCCTGCAGTGCAGCGGACCCTGGTTCGATTTCTGGGTTGGGAAGATTCCCTGGAGAAGGGTTAGGCTACCCACTCCAGTATTCTTGGACTTCACTTGTGGCTCAGCTGGTAAAGAATCCGCCTGCAGTGTGGGAGACCTGGGTTCAATCCCTGGGTTGGGAAGATCCCCTGGAGAAGGGAAAGGCTGTCCACTCTAGTATTCTGGCCTGGATAATTCCATGGACTCTGTTGTCCATGGGGTTGCAAATAGACACAACTGAGTGACTTTCACTTTCAATTATTATATATAGTATAAGGTAATGGCTCAATTTTATTCTTTTGCATGTGGATATCCAGTTTTCCTAGCACAATTTGTTGAAAACACTACTCTTTACCATTTGTGTAGGCATGTAACCTGTGTTGGAAATCATTTGACTGTGTACCATAGGGTTTGTTTCTGGCTTGTCTGTTCTCCTATGTCACTCTATATGTCTTGTTTATGTGAGTACCATATTGCTTTGATTACTGTAGCTATGTAAAATGATTTCGAATTCAGGACGTATGAAGCCTTCAGCTTTGTTTTTCTTTCTCAAGAATGTTTTAGCTATGTCGGTTCCTTTGGAGGTCCATATGAATTTTAGGTTGTTTTTTTCTACATCTGCAAAAATAGCCATTGGAATTTTGATAGAGATTGCTTTGAATCTCTATAGATCTCTTTGAGTCTTACAGACATTTTAACAATATTTTTTTTGTTTAGTCACCAAGTTGTGTCCGACTCTTTTGTGAGTCCATGGACTGTAACCTGCCAGGCTCCTCTGTCTATGGTATTTCCCAGGCAAGAATACTGGAGAGGTTTGCCATTTCCTTCTCCAGGGGATCTTTCTGACCCAGAGATTGAACCCACGGCTCCTGCGCTGGCAGGCAGATTCTTTACCACCGAACCACTAGGGAATCCCTTTAATAATATTAAGTCTTCTAGTTCATGAATATGGAATGTCTTCCCATTATTGTCATTGTCTTTAATTTCTTTCAGCAATCTTCTTATAGCTTACAGTGTATACATTTTTTTTTGCCTCCTTGGCAAAATATTTTATTCCTAAATAAAATGTTGTTGAATATTTTATTGCTCTTAATGCTCTTGTAATTGGGATTTCTTTTTTAATTTCCTTTTTAAATTGTTTATTGTTAGTGTATAGACACACAACTGATTTTTTGTATATTGATTTTGGTATCCTGCAACTTTGCTTAATTTGTTTATTCTAATACATTACGGTATTATAGCATTCTGTATTTGTTACCATATTTACAGAATTTTATATTTCAATAGAAAACTTCATATTTTTATATGCTTTCATGTTGCTGTTTAGTGTCCTTTGATTTCAACTTGAATTAGGTTTTTTTGTATGGCAGGTCTAGCAGTGATAAATTTCCTCAGCTTTGTTTACCTGGGAAAGTTTTTGTTTCTTTTTTTTATTTTTGAACAACAGTTCTGCCAGATACAGTATTCTTGGTTGGCAGTTTATTTTAGCACTTTGAATTTATCACCCCATTCTCTTCTAGCCTGTAATGTTTCTGCTTAGTCACTGATAATCTTTTAGGAGCTTCCTGGTACATAACGAGTCACTTCTCACTTGCTGTCTTCACGTCTTTTTTCTGTTTGTTTTTTATTTTTGATAGTTTGATTATAATGTGTCTCAGTGTGGGCTCTTTAGGCTTATTCTAGTTGGAGTCCATTAAGCTTATTGAATTTGGACGTCTATTTTCTTCCTAATGTGGGAGGTTTTGGGCCATTATTTCTTCAAATAATCTCTCTGCCCCCTTCTATTAGCTTCTTCTGGGACTCTTATAATGTGTTTGTTGATACATCTGACATTATTCCATTATTCCTTAAATTCTCTTCACTTTTCTTCTTTTTAAAAATTTTTATCATTTTGTTCCTCTAATTGGACACTTACAAATGACCTGTTTTCAAGTTCACTGATTTTCTTGTTCTTCACTGAATCTGCTATTGAACTACTCTAGTGAAGTTTTCAATTCAGTTACTGTATTTTCCGGAGAAGGCAATGGCACCCCACTCCAGTACTCTTGCTTGGAAAAATCCCATGGACGGAGGAGCCTGGTAGGCTGCAGTCCATGGGGTCGCTAAGAGTCGGACATGACTGAGCGACTTCACTTTCACTTTTCACTTTCATGCATTGGAGAAGGAAATGGCAACCCACTCCAGTGTTCTTGCCTGGAGAATCCCAGGGACGGGGAAGCCTGGTGGGCTGCCATCTATGGGGTCACACAGAGTCGGACACAACTGAAGTGACTTAGCATAGCATAGCATAACATACTGTATTTTCATCTTCAGAATGTCTGTTTGGTTCTTTTTTTTATGGTTTGCGTTTTTTAAAAATTTTAATTGGAGGCTAATTACTTTGCAGTATTGTGGTGGTGTTTTCCATACATTGACATGAATCAGCCATGGGTGTACATGTGTTCCCCATCCTGAGCCCCCTCTAACCTGCCTCCCCATCCCATCCCTCAGGGTCATCCCAGTGCACCAGCCCTGAGTCCCTGTCTCATGCATCGAACCTGGACTGGAGATCTATTTCACATATGATAACATACATGTTTAAATGCTATTCTCTCAAATCATCCCACCCTCACCTTCTCCCACGGAGTCCAAAAGTCTGTTCTTTACGTCTGTGTCTCTTTTGCTGTCTCGCATATGGGGTCATCGTTATCATCTTTCTAAATAGTTTCTACCTCTTTGCTAGTATTCTCATTTTGTTCATTCATTATTTTCTCATTTCATTTGCTTGTCTATCTGTGTTCTCTTTTAGCTTATTGAACTTTTTTTTTTTACCATGCTAACTTTTGAATTCCTTTTTAGGTAGTCGATATATCTCTATTTCTTTAAGATCAGTTCTGGAGATTTATTTTGCACCTTTGATTGAGCTATGTTTCCCTGCTTCTTCCTGTGCCTTGTTGTGTTTGCTGGGATTTGGTCATTAAAAAACAAATACAAAAACAAAACCCACCTGTCCTAGTCTCTACAGACTCGCTTCATGTAGGAGATCTTCCCCAGTCATCCTGTGTAGAGAATCTGGAGACCCCTCCAACATTTTCTGCGATGCATCTTCTCTGGATTAATGTATATAATTTCCCAATTAGAGCTGTTGTTTAGTTGTTAAGTTGTGTCTGACTCTTTTGAGACCCTATGGACTGTAGCCCCCCAGGCTCCTCTGTCCATGGGATTTCCCAGGCAAGAATACTGGGGACTTCCCAGGTGGTGCTAATGGTAAAGAACCAGTCTGCCAGTGCAGGAGACATAAGAGATGTGGGTTCAGTCTCTGGGTTTGGAAGATCCCCTGGAGAAGGAAATGGCAACCCACTCTAGTATTCTTGCCTGGAGAATCCCATGGACAGAGGAGCCTGGTGAGGTAACAATCCATAGGGTTCCAAAGAGTTGGACACACTGGAGTGATTTAGCAATAGCAAACACTAGAGTGTTTTGCCATGTCCTTCTCCAGGGGATCTTCCTGACCCAGGGATTGAACCCACCTCTCCTGCTTGGTAGAGAGACTCTTTACCACTGAATCACCTGGGAAGCACCCCCAGTTAGAAGGTTTGCTTATTTATTTTTCTAGAGCTCATTATCTCTTGCTCTCTCTGGTGTTTCTTTGCAGGTTCTTTGTTGCAGTAAGAAGCCACCAAGCTCTCCATTATGCTCTGGTAGTCCCCAGGCATCCTGTTCATGCCAGTTCCCCACTAGTGCTCTGAGCTAGGCCCTCAGGTAGCCCCCTGAAAAGTCAGAGTGTTGACTCTACATTTTACTCTCCTCTTTCCCTCCTGAACCACAAGTTGGCTATTTTCTCTTGACCACAATAAGCTGTGCCAGGGAAAACCTGTTGAGGATGAAATGCAATGGCTTTTTCTTGCCCATTTTGATGAGACTGTTTCTGGTTTTGTGCTTTCTTGGAGTACTGTGACTTCTTAACTGGTTTCTGGAGATCTCATAAAGGTTCCTGAATCATTGATAAGTCCGTATCTCATGGAGAAATAATATCTGGGGCTTCCTTTTCTGCCATCTTGCTGACATCATCTCTCAAGAAGATAAAATTCTATACCTATCAATGTAGGGCAGTGGAAAGGTTGTTTGTATTGAAAGTTTTCATGTTTCTTTGCTATCTTATAGGAATTTTAAATGGTGCTAGAATAGAATATCATTTTGTTGAAAGTAAAAGCTGGAGGATTTTATCACTTATTTTTGCCTATTCTCAGAGTTTTAATAGTAAAAAAAAAATTCCTTTGATAATTTTAGTGTTCGGGGGACCTCCTTAGTGGTCCAGTCATTAAGACACAGCCCTTCCACTGCAGGAGGCATGAGTTCAATCCCTGGTCAGTGAACTAAGGTATGGCACATATATGTGTATGTAAATTTATAAAGTTTTTTAGCCATGCCCCATGGCATATGGAAACTTATTATTTTATCTTATATTTTACATTGTGTTTATTCATGGTGCTTTTTGCCTTCATCTTCCACTACCTGTTTATGTAACATAATTGTCCCAAGAGTATCTCTATTTGAGATAAGCAGTGAGGAAGAGAAACATATACATTACCATATTTTAAATAGATAGCCAGTAGAAATTTCCTGTATGACCCAGGGAGCTCAAACTTGGCGCTCTGTTACAATCTAGATGAGTGGGATGGAATGGGAGGTGGGAGGGAGATTCAAGGCAGGGGGACATATGTACACCTATGGCTGATTCATGTTGATCTATGGCAGAAATCATCAGATCAGATCAGTCTCTCAGTCGTGTCCGACTCTTTGCGACCCCATGAACTGCAGCACGCCAGGCCTCCCTGTCCATCACCAACTCCCGGAGGTCACTCAGACTCACATCCATCGAGTCAGTGATGCCATCCAGCCATCTCATCCTCTGTCGTCCCCTTCTCCTCCTGCCCCCAATCCCTCCCAGCATCAGAGTCTTCTCCAGTGAGTCAACTCTTCGCATGAGGTGGAAATCATCACAACATTGTAAAGCAATTACAATGCTCTACTTCCAATTAAAAAAAAAAAAAGACTATCAAGAGGTGAGGAAGAGAAGTGAATCAGAGCAACTGTATGAGTAGTGCCCCATGGAGGTGTGCAACATGACAGCCGTGATTGGAATCCATAGTAATGAAAGAAGAAAAGAATCTCAGTATATTTTAAGAGAAAATCTAAGGGCTAAGATGTAGAAGTCCAGGCGGATATGACCTGGTGAGTCCAGATTTTTTAGAGTCAAAGCCTAGGATATACTGGCTTGGCCCTGAGCACCAAATTCCATCCTGAAAAGTTTTCTACTTGACATTCTTGCACACTCCTCTGTGCCTGCCACTTGAAGCTTCCTCTGGTGCAGGTAGTCCATATCTCTATATCTTTGTGCAGACAGCACTGTCTACCTAGAATTCACTTTTCATTGAGATCCTGGACTTCTTTCAATGTAGTCCATAAGTCTTCTCCTATAGAAAGACCTTTCTTATTTATTTCCTTCACCCATACCAAACTAACTTGCCATTTTTGGGTCCCTGTGGTACACATTCCCACCATCTACAGCACATACATGTATGACTGTGTAGAACTGTGGGACATTCTTCAAGAGATGGTGATACCAGACCACCTTAGCTGCCTCCTGAGAAATCTGTATGTAGGTCAAGCAGCAACAGTTAGAACTAGACATGAAACAACAGACTGGTTCAAAATTGGGAAAGGAATACATCAAGGCTGTATATTGTCACCCTGCTTATTTAACTTATATGTAGAGTACATCATGTGAAATGCCAGGCTGGATGAAGCACAAGCTGGAATCAAGACTGCTGGGAGAAATATCAATAACCTCAGATATGCAAATGATACTACCCTTATGGCAGAAAGTGAAGAAGAACTAAAGAAACTCTTGATGAAAGTGAAAGAGGAGAGTGAAAATGTTGGCTTAAAACTCAACATTCAGAAAACTAAGATCATGGCATCTGGTCCCATCACTTCATGGCAAATAGATGGGGAAACAATGGAAACAGTGGCAGACTTTATTTTTGGGGGCTCCATAATCACTGCAGCTGGTGACTGCAGCCATGAAATTAAAAGACACTTGCTCCTTGGAAGAGAAGTTATGGCCAACTTAGACAGAATATTAAATATCAGAGACATTACTTTGCCAACAAAGTTCCATCTAGTCAAAGCTATGTTTTTTCCAGTAGTCATGTATGGATGTGATAGTTGGACTAAAAAGAAAGCTGAGTGCCGAAGAATTGATTCTTTTGAACTGTGGTGTTGAAGACTCTTGAGAGTTCTTTGGACTGCAAGGAGGTCTAACTGGTCTGTCCTAAAGGAAATCAGTCCTGAATATTCATTGGAAGGACTGATGTTGAAGCTGAAACTCCAATGCTTTGGCCACCTGATGCGAAGAACTGACTCATTGGAAAAGATCCTGATGCTGGGATAGATTGAAGACAGGAGGAGAAGGGAACAACAGAGGATGAGATAATTGGATGACATCACTGACTCAATGGATATGAGTTTGAGCAAGCTCTGGGAGTTAGTGATGGACAGGGAAGCCTGGTGTGCTGCAGTCCATGGGGTTGCAAAGAGTTGGACATGACTGAGTGACTAAACTGAACTCAACTGTACATGAGTGTCTGTCTCTTTTTCCATACTAAATCATGAACTATGTGATGGTCTAGCTCATTACTATGTTACATAAGCCCAATACAATGGACTTTCAAATAATCAGCATTTGACAATTTATTTATTGAGACCTACAGTGTTTGGGCACTCTTTTAGCCTCTAGGGAGTCACTGTGAGTCAGACAAAGGTCTTGCCTCATGGGGCAATAACCACACATAAAATAGCATCAGAGAGTAGTAAGCACCTTGAAGAAAAATAAATCCAGATATGGAGATTGAAGGTGAAGAGGGCAGGAGAGGGGGTGGTTAGCGGGGAGGAAGGAAGCTTTGGGGTAGGGTGGTCAGTAAAAGACTCTCTTAGGACATGATGTTTGGGTACTCGCTGGAGAAACATGAAAGGAAAGTTCAGAAAAAAATAAGAGAAAAATGTTAACTATGGGATTTCTTCTTAGGGAGATTTAATCTGTTTGTTTGGAAAAAATGTGTTGGTCGGCCAGTTTGAAGTAGCAGATGGGGCCTCCAAAGGGCTGACTCAGAAGGATGAAGAGGGGCTGGTTTGGCCCGGAAGCACAGTAGGAGGACAGACACAGGGGAAAGAAGGGGGCCTCAGTTCAGTCGCTCAGTCATGTCCGACTCAGGGGGCAAATGACCCTGTGTGTGGCCCCCATCCCTAGTCTTCAGTGAAGTCTCTGGACCCATGAACTGCTTGGTGGGCACATCAGATCAGATCAGATCAGATCAGTCGCTCAGTCGTGTCCGACTCTTTGCGACCCCATGAACTGCAGCACGCCAGGCCTCCCTATCCATCACCAGCTCTCGGAGGTCACTCAGACTCACATTCATCGAGTCAGTGATGCCATCCAGCCATCTCATCCTCTGTCGTCCCCTTTTCCTCCTGCCCTCAATCCCTCCCAGCATCAGAGTCTTCTCCAATGAGTCAACTCTTCGCATGAGGTGGCCAAAATACTGGAGTTTCAGCTTGAGCATCACTCCTTCCAAAGAAATCCCAGGGCTGATCTCCTTCAGAATGGACCGGTTGGATCTCCTTGCAGTCCAAGGGACTCTCAAGAGTCTTCTCCAACACCACACTTCAAAAGCGTCAATTCTTCGGCGCTCAGCCTTCTTCACAGTCCAGCTCTCACATCCATACATGACCACAGGAAAGACCATAGCCTTGACTAGGCGAACCTTTGCTGGCAAAGTGATGTCTCTGCTTTTGAATATGCTATCTAGGTTGGTCATAACCTTCCTTCCAAGGAGTAAGCGTCTTTTAATTTCATGGCTGCAGTCACCATCTGCAGTGATTTTGGAGCCCAGAAAAATAAAGTCCGACACTGTTTCCACTGTTTCTCCATCTATTTCCCATGTAGTGATGGGACCAGATGCCATGATCTTCGTTTTCTGAATGTTGAGCTTTAAGCCAACCTTTTCACTCTCCACTTTCACTTTCATCAAGAGGCTTTTGAGTTCCTCTTCACTTTCTGCCATAAGGGTGATATCATCTGCATATCTGAGGTTATTGATATTTCTCCCGGCAATCTTGATTCCAGCTTGTGTTTCTTCCAGTCCAGCATTTCTCATGATGTACTCTGCATGTAAGTTAAATAAACATGGTGACAATATGCAGCCTTGACGTACTCCTTTTCCTATTTGGAACCAGTCTGTTGTTCCATGACCAGTTCTAACTGTTGCTTCCTGACCTGTATACAGATTTCTCAAGGGCACATAGAGAAACAGAAATAGCACATGCAGTTGTAGGAGCCCAGAGTCAGACAGACCTTGGCTTGGACTCAGGCAGGCAGGTGGGTAGCAGGTCATAGAAGGCAGGCAGGTTGAGACATAGGCAACCCAGAAGCAGGTCTAGAGAGTAAATGGAAGACCAGAAAGTAGCAGTGGAAGCTGGGAGGAGGGTCCATGGAAAGTCAGCACTGCCCAGCAGCTCCTGTAAGGGTAATTACTGAATTTAAACCAAGCCACTCTATCTACTTAAAAGTCTGTAACATTAGTACTCAACTCCAATGTGAACTGCCAACATGCTTCTGTCTTGGCTTCTCCTTATCCGCATAGCATCTTGACGTGTTCTCAGAGATCTTGCTGCTCTAGGGAGTGAAAGCAAATGCTGCTGTCTTAATCTATGGTGACCGTGGTTCTGGGCACATCCCGGAACGTGTGGTGTGTGTGCCTTTGTGAGTGTGTGTCTGTGTGTTGGTGGGTGGGTATTGGGAAATTCAAACTGTCCTCCAAAGAGTCTGGTGGCAGTGAAGTTCTTGGATGTCTTTGGTCTCTCTTTTTATGCCCCAGAATCTCAGTGACATCATCCATTCTTGGTAACACAGATCAAAATGTTAGTTGACGTTTTCTCTGGAGAGTATTTTTTTTTTTTTTTTTTTTTTCAAATTGCTAGGCTAGTGTGAGAGACAGATTTACCCCTTGAAATTTTTTTTTTTTTTTTTTACCCCATTATGGCTGCAATGATGAAATTTCAGCTTTGACTTTTAGGTATGGACATATGCACATCTCTCATTTTCTTTAATTGCTTTTTAAATTCCCATGTCCAGTGCCTATTTTTCATCTTATATTTGGTAACCTGAAATGTTTTATTTCTAAAATTGCTTCTCTTAATTATATAGCATTTACATGGCTTATGATAAAGACATTAATTAGGAAGAGTCTAGGATCCAAGTCCTAGTGTTTTAAGCATAAGTGACTTATTTTGGCTGATGTGGGTAGAGGAGGTTGACAAGCTTCAGTATGCACTGCATGTGTGTGTCTGTGGACAGTTCCTCCATCCCCCTACATCCTTCTCCTCTTCCTACTTCCATTCCTTATAACCCCCTCCAAGGAGTTATACTGGCATTAGAAATACCCCTTAATGACTATACTTTTCAGATATTATCTCAGAACTTGCTACCTGATTACAGAGAGATTCTGGGACAAATGTCATATGGAATTAGACTCTGAGCTCGGACGTGGAAGAAATATATTTCTCTATTGAAATCATACTAACTTTCAGCCATGCTGAGCAACTCATTACTCCTGATATTGACAAATAATAAACATTGACTGTACATAATAACAGCTTTATTTACCTAGTCTCACGGCCATCTGATTTTGTTAGATGATCCAGTTGCTGAAAATGTACCAGGATTAATGTTCAAATAGTGAATCCCTGTTTTCTTTACCATCAGATCAGATCAGTCGCTCAGTCGTGTCCGACTCTTTGCGACCCCATGAACCGCAGCACGCCAGGCCTCCCTGTCCATCACCAGCTCCCGGAGGTCACTCAGACTCGCATCCATCGAGTCAGTGATGCCATCCAGCCATCTCATCCTCTGTCGTCCCCTTCTCCTCCTGCCCTCAATCCCTCCCAGCATCAGAGTCTTCTCCAATGAGTCAACTCTTCGCATGAGGTGGCCAAAATATTGGAGTTTCAGCTTTAGCATCATTCCTTCTAAAGAAATTCCAGGATTGATCTCCTTCAGAATGGACTGGTTGGATCTTCTTGCAGTCCAAGGGACTCTCAAGAGTCTTCTCCAACACCACAGTTCAAAAGCATCAATTCTTCGGCGCTCAGCCTTCTTCACAGTCCAACTCTCACATCCATACATGACCACAGGAAAGACCATAGCCTTGACTAGGCGAACCTTTGTTGGTAAAGTAATGTCTCTGCTTTTGAATATGCTATCTAGGTTGGTCATAACTTTCCTTCCAAGGAGTAAGCGTCTTTTAATTTCATGGCTGCAGTCACCATCTGCAGTGATCTTGGAGCCCAGAAAAACAAAGTCTGACACTGTTTCCACTGTTTCCCCATCTATTTCCCATGCAGTGATGGGACCAGATGCCATGATCTTCGTTTTCTGAATGTTGAGCTTTAAGCCAACCTTTTCACTCTCCACTTTCACTTTCATCAAGAGGCTTTTAGCCCCTCCTCACTTTCTGCCATAAGAGTGGTGTCATCTGCATATCTGAGATTATTGATATTTCTCCCGGCAATCTTGATTCCAACTTCTGTTTCTTCCAGTCCAGCATTTCTCATGATGTACTCTGCATGTAAGTTAAATAAACATGGTGACAATATGCAGCCTTGACGTACTCCTTTTCCTATTTGGAACCAGTCTGTTGTTCCATGACCAGTTCTAACTGTTGCTTCCTGACCTGCATACAGATTTCTTAAGAGGCAGATCAGGTGGTCTGGTATTCCCATCTCTTTCAGAATTTTCCATAGTTTATTGTGATCCACACAGTCAAAGGCTTTGGCATAGTCAATAAAGCAGAAATAGATGTTTTTCTGGAACTCTCTTGCTTTTTCCATGATCCAGCGGATGTTGGCAATTTGATCTCTGGTTCCTCTGCCTTTTCTAAAACCAGCTTGAACATCAGGAAGTTCACGGTTCACATATTGCTGAAGCCTGGCTTGGAGAATTTTGAGCATTACTTTACTAGCGTGTGAGATGAGTGCAATTGTGCGGTAGTTTGAGCACTCCTTGGCATTGCCTTTCTTTGGGATTGGGATGAAAACTGACCTTTTCCAATCTTGTGGCCACTGCTGAGTTTTCCAAATTTGCTGGCATATTGAGTGTAGCACTTTCAATCCCAAATACCAGCTCTAGTAGTCATTTGGATAGGCCGTTGTTCCTATGACCTTATGTTATAATTTAAAACTAGTGCCGTGGCTGCCCCAGATAATACTTTACTTTGGCAAACTCTGGTATCTGGAATTTCTTCCTAGCTGCTTTCAACTGTTAAGCCAGAAACGTCCATGATTAAACTGTATTGTTTCTGGAAAGAGTGATGGAATCAACAGAAATGGCTGTTACTCAGTGAATACTTACCACGTGCCAGGTCCTGACCAAGGGCTTCATGTGCCTTTTTTTTTTTTTTTTTTTAAATCCTCATAACAGACTTGTGAGGTATTATCCCCCCTTTGCATATGAAGACACAAAGATCAAACAGCTTAATAAGTGGAACTGGTAATAAGTCCTGTTCTAGCCACTAATATTTATTAACTCCATCCTACAGACACTTTTGTTTGTCTATCCAAGTCACATTATAGCTGTTGGAATGAGGCAAAGGAGAGGTAAGTGATAACTGAGGACACAGAGCAGAGAAAGATTCTTTTTTTAAAAAAATTATTAAAAAAACTTTTTTTTTTGATGTGGACCATTTTTAAAATCTTTATTGAATTTGTTACAGTATTGCTTCTGTTTTATGTTTTGGTTTTTTGGCCAAGAGGCATGTGGGATGGATCTTAGCTCCCTGACCAGGGATCGAGCCCACCTTCCCTGCATTGGAAAGCAAAGCCTTGACCACTGTGCAGGCAGGGAATTCCCAGAGAAACATGCATTCCTATAGGAGTGTGAATCTGGAGCTACTTGAGATAATGCCTAACAGATGTGGCAGCGGCAGTGGTTAAAGGCTTATTTCAAGTGTAATATATGACCTTTGCCTTTCCATCGTGGTCTGAGTCTGCAGGCTTCAGATGGGGAGGGTATCACCTCGTATATGTAAAGCTCACCATTGAACTAAGCTGACACACAGTGCCTGGACAAGAATCTCAAATGCTACTGAACCAGGAGTTCTCCAGGCAAAGTGATTTGAACTGAGAAAATGTTGATTCCGATTTTTTCCTGTAGTCACACTTCCAAACAGGTCATCACAGTGTGTCCTAGGGTAAATAATAGCTAAATTATCCCCCTTTAAATGTTTTCACTTTAATGGGGCTACCAGATGGCACTTTAGCCCTGATTTTCCATCAAGCTTAAGAACTACAGACTTTTTTCTTAGTCTCTGTCTTAGGATTATCAAAGTTAGTGAGGCCCTCAAAGCATTTCTTCATTTATCACAACGCCTGGAGTCTTTTCTTTGCCATTGGTGTTAGTGGCTCAGTCGTGCCCGACTCTTTGGGACCCCATGGACTGCAGCCCACCAGGCTCCTCTGTCCATGAGATTTTCCAGGCAAGAGTACTGGAGTGGGGTGCCATTTCCTTCTCCAGGGGATCTTCCCAACCCAGGGGTCAAACCCGGGTCTCTTGCACTTGCAGGCAGATTCTTTACCGACTGAGCTACAAGGGCATAAATGAGTCCATACTGCCTTCTCCTCACACCTTTTTAGTGCCTTCCTTGGAGAAGGCGATGGCACCCCACTCCAGTACTTTTGCCTGGAAAATCCCGTGGACAGAGGAGCCTGGTAGGCTGCAGTCCATGGGGTCGCAAAGAGTCGGATAAGACTGAGCAACTTTACTTTCACTTTTCACTTTCATGCATTGGAGAAGGAAATGGCAACCCACTCCAGTGTTCTTGCCTGGAGAATCCCAGGGGCAGGGGAGCCTGGTGGGCTGCCATCTCTGGGGTTGCACAGAGTTGGACACGACTGAAGCAACTTAGCAGCAGCAGCTGGTGGCTCGGTTGGTAACCAATCTGTCTGCAATGTAGGAGACCCAGGTTTGATCCCTGGGTTGAGAAGATCCCCTGGAGAAGGAAATGGCAATCCACTCTAGTATTCTTGCCTGGGAAATCCCACGGACAGAGGAGCCTGGTGAGCTATAGTCCGTGGAGTCGGACATGACTTGGTGACTAAACGACTACCCCCCGTTCTCCCAAGTTCCCTGCCGCCTGCTGTCTCCCCTGCAGTGCCATAGAAAGATAGTCATACGGCAGTATGACACAGCGGACTTTGCTGGGCTGGTTGTCCTTTTGAATCAAAATGGAGATTTATGCTCATCCTACTTCCCGTATTTACAAGTTTTTAGGTGATCAGTGCTTGTATCAGTGGTTCTTGTAGGTAATATTCGGTTAGCCCGATCTCCACACAGACTGTCCCTTGTTACAGGGACACTTTTTCTTAAGCAGAAGAAATAGAGTTGCTAAATAGTTTCCTTAGTCACTAAAATAACAGACAAAACCATCATCATTCCTATTTTGTTAAACTTTTTATTTAATTTCACCAACAATACAGGGCAATTATAGACATTAAAAAAAATATAGAGAAGAGCTAAAAGAGAAATAAAACCCTATATAATTCCACTACCCAGGGATAAGGGCTGACCTTATTCACTCATAAGTTCTGTGCAGCTATTGCACTCTATGTAGCCTACTCATTAAATATTGAGAGACTAATATTATTTTTATTATAATGGTGATTTGTAAATAATTGCCCAGAGTTAATTCACAGAGATTTGAAATTATGGTTACAATAGAAACTTAGGATTTTTGTTTTCTCAGTTGAAAACTAGATAAGCAAAACATGTAACCATGAATTGTTTCCCAGCAAATCCCCAAGGGTTTGGGAAAAACCCCAAGGAGAGTGCCACTGCAATAGCAGGAGGAATGGAAAATAGCAAGTTGAAGGATGTTAATTTGGAAACTGCCATCGTTTGGAACACAGAAAAACTGGCCATGGCATTGGACTCAGGTTTTACCTGTCTTTACCAAGGTTCAAAATCAAGGAGGAGCTTCCAACCACAGGTTAGGATGTTGGAAAAGTTCAGCAGAATTGTGTTAGGTCCCTTATGATACCTTAGTATGATACCTACAACCTTTCTTTGGTAAAAACAGATCTAGTCTTTTGCAAACCTCTTAAGTTCCCACCAGTTGATGATGAGTCACGAACAGTCAGCCAGGAGCGAACAAAGGGGTTTGGATGTGACACTCCAGCAGCTGACATTGAGTGGCCTGCTACTAGACTTGCCCTTTGAATGTCCTTGGTGATCGCATTTAAATATAGTCGGAGGTTCGTCTCTGAGCTTTGTCTTCTTGCCTTCATCTGCCTCATTTGCTGGTGGGTTTCTCTTCTTGAAATTCTAAAAGGGAATTCTGTTGACTCATCCTTAGTTTTCAGACAGAAAAAGACTTGAAATTTTATGTGCTATGCATTGTTTCTGAAAATTTCTTTGAAGACTTCCTGTATCAAAAGAAAAAAAAAAGCAATTTAAGAAAATGGAATATATAGCAAGCAAACAAAAAGTGACACGAATTAAAAAAAAACAAACTCATACAGCTGAACTGTAGTCTTGTCTAAAGCTGTCCAGCTAGATGATCTTGGTGATGGAGTAAAGGCATGTTTAGCCTGTCAAAAAGAGAAAAGAAAGGCAACTAGAAATTCTTGGGAAAAAAATTTGCAAAGGAAATCCCAATTTAACTGTGAAGTAAACTAAACTATGACAGAATTCTGAGTAATTCATGTATAAAAAGGAAAGAAAACATTTGAACTTGATGCTTGGAACTGGTATAGAGACAAAGGATTATGTCTCCTTTAACTGATCTAGTTTCTATATCTGGATCTGTACTGAATAAAAGTACTTACCTAATTGTAATATTAGAGACATTTTATTTTTAATGTTCACAATTAACCTATTTGTAGAGCATGAAAGATAAATTATATTTTCTGAATAAAATGGAAATGCTGTAAGGCTTGACATTGTGAAATAATGATATAGGTGATAAAAGAAATAGAAGGGGCCACAAGGTAGACTGAAGCATAAGGCAAACATTTTCTCCTACCTCATGATATGTAATGGACTTATCTTTTCTTGTGATACGCAGAGAAATAAAGATGTAGCTCTATGATTATGTGATTAAGGTAACCAATAAAAGATTATTTACATATGAAAGAGACAAAAGGAAAAGATGGTGTCTCCTAACAATCTTTTTCTCTCATAGTGGGGAATCAATATAAATTGCTTAAAGTTTATACAGGCTAAGGGGCAAGGAAAACGCATACTTTTCATTCTATGTCCTTGTTCAAGTTAAAAAAAAAAATAACCTGTATGCATCTTACAAAATTAAAAAAAACAAGATGAATACATCATCTCTAAGAAACTGTGATAGGAGTTGCAGTAGCAAAACTTCACTAAACTTCCCTATTAGAAGAGGCAGGGTCTCAGATACAATACAGTAGCAAAGTCTGCCTCTGTGTTGTCTACCTGGACAAACGGGCACCGAGTTTGACCAGAAGTTGACAGGCACAGACTTAGACAAGTGCCAGGCAAAAAGAAAGCAGGGACGATATCGAGGCAAAAAGCATTAATGGACAAGAGAGGATTATTTTTTTTTTTTTGATGGTAAGAGTTCCTGGCCACCAAGAAATTGCTTTAGTCATGGATCTTTACATATGGAAAAACAGCACAAAAGCAAAAACTATTTAGCAGATAAAACAATTAGTCAGATTGAGAGAATGTTAGCAGGCAGAAAAGCAGAATAACAACTCAGTGGCTCAATTTCATATACAAAATCAGAATATACTTAAAAAAAAAAAGTCTGCATCTACAAAGGAATCTTGAAGGCAAGCCTCTGGGGAGTGGGAGGTGTCGAAGTGTACAGGCAGTTTATCCTACTCATGGGTTGCAGTCACTTTCTAGAAGAAGGAATAAAAAGTTTTATTTCTGTAACATTTCCTCATGGTAAAATTCCATAAAGTTGAAAACTTTGAGATAAAGGTATTATCAGGAGATACTGTCATGATATTTAGTGTGTGAGCTCTAAATTCTGTTATCACCAGGTCACTGAGAAGCAAGACTGCTGATTTTCCCAACTTAGTAAAACAGAATGACCCAATGAAGAAACGATTCTATTGACCTTCATTCTTCTCCATCCAACCCCAGTGCCCTTCCTGCTTCTATAGATTCTAGCCAATATAGAAATTTTAGTGGCATGGCTCATTTCCTCTAATAGAAGTGAAGGTTGAAAGCAGAAGAAGGTCTGCTTGGTACCTGTGCAAATGTCAGCAGAAGGGGGAGGCAGGCAGGAGACTAAGGAAGGTGTACTTTGAGTACCAGGAAAAGCTCTTCTGGCACTGGAGACTTGGAAGAAAAATTTCCATCTAAGCCCAAAGAACACTTAAAAAAAAAAAAAAAAAAACAACCCTCCTGGCTTATACCTTTTAATCAAATAGCACTGTGATCTTACTACAATCTGTAGACAATAGATGTTTTCTGCACCTTTGATACTAAACATAGAATGTGTTAATGTGCCATTTTATCAAAAACCTTTAAAGGGATTTATTGCTGCTGCTATTGCTGCTGCTAAGTCGCTTCAGTTTTGTCCGACTCTGTGTGACCCCATATACGGCAGCCCACCAGGTTCCCCCATCCCTGGGATTCTCCAGACAAGAACACTGGAGTGGGTTGCCATTTCCTTCTCCAATGCTTGAAACTGAAAAGTGAAAGTGAAGTCACTCAGTCATGTCTGACTCTTAGCGACCCCATGGACTGTAGCCTACCAGGCTCCTTCATCCATGGGATTTTCCAGGCAAGAGTACTGGAGTAGGTTGCCATTGCCTTCTCCAAAGGGATTTATTAATGGACAACTATTAATAGATATTCATGACAGAAGTTCTTTACCATCACCTACAGTCCCTTGGACTGCAAGGAGATCCAACCAGTCCATTCTGAAGGAGATCAGCCCTGGGATTTCTTTGGAAGGAATGATGCTAAAGCTGAAACTCCAGTATTTTGACTACCTCATGTGAAGAGTTGACTCATTGGAAAAGACTCTGATGCTGGGAGGGATTGGGGGCAGGAGGAGAAGGGGACGACAGAGGATGAGATGGCTGGATAGCATCACTGAACCGATGGATGTGAGTCTGAGTGAACTCTGGGAGTTGGTGATGGACAGGGAGGCTTGGCGTGCTGCGATTCATAGGGTCTCAAAGAGTTGGACACAACTGAGCGACTGAACTGAACTGAACTGAACCCTGTACGTACTTTTCATAATTTCCTGATTTGAAACACTTGTGAAATCAATACGGACAAATTAATGTAGTGAGTGCCTGCTCCCTGGTGTCTGGCTGTAATGATGAGGAGGCTCTCTGTGGAAGGACTAGATTCCAGGTGGTATTTGTTGTTGAGGCACTAAGTCATGTCTGACTCTTTGCAACCTCATGAACTGTAGCATTCCAGGCTCCTTTGTCCTCCACTATCTCCTGGAGTTTTCTCAGATTCGTGTCCATTGTGTCCATAATGCTATCTAACCATCTTATTCTCTGCCACCCCCTTCTCCAATTGCCTTCCGTCTTTCCCAGCATCAGGTTTTTTCCAGTGAGACAGCTCTTCATATCAGGTGGCTTATTTCAACACATGGACTGAAAATAGGGCAAATCAGTGATCAAAATCTTACCTGTTTCGGTGTCTTAGTCTTTTAAGACATCAAGGAACTAGATTCCCCAGCATGAGGAATTTTTCTTACTGGATTTTTAAATGCCCTTATTTGGCTGTGATTTATTTGAATTCAAACATCAGGAGAGCTAAGAAAATAGCCTTTTCAAGTGATTAAAATTGGCCTAGCTCTGTATTTTTTTTTCCTTCTTATGTAGTCCTTTAAACATTGCTAGCAGGTTATATGCTGCTGCTGCTGCTAAGTTGCGTCAGTCGTGTCCAACTCTGTGTGACCCCATAGACGGCAGCCCACCAGGCTCCCCCATCCCTGGGGTTCTCCAGGCAAGAACACTGGAGTGGGTTGCCATTTCCTTCTCTAATGCATGAAAGTGAAAAGTGAAAGTGGAGTTGCTCAGTCGTGTCCGACTCTTTGCAACTCCATGGACTGCAGCCTACCAGGCTCCTCCATTCATGGGATTCTCCAGGCAAGAGTACTGGAGTGGGTTGCCATTACCTTCTCCGAGCAGGTTATACAGGTAAGAAAGAAAGCTGAGACATTTTTGCAAGGACATTAACTCTCAAAGGCCACTAGAGTATCTTTTTAAATGTATTGATAAAAGTGAATGGATACCGTATCAGACCCTCAAGGGTTCTTTCAATGTGTCTGATGTCCAGGACAAACCATGGGTTTGTTTAGATTTATACTGTAAGTTGTAAGACGATGTTTTCTATGAGGTATGGTCCCGGGTCTAGCTTCCTGGTCCCATGACCCAGATTCTGATTCAGTAGGTCAGGTGATACTTTTAAGAATCTGCATTTTCGCATGGTCTCTGGGAAGTTTGTAGGCATCCCAAATTTGAGAATCACTGCTAAGGGCCATTATGTTTCCACAGGCAAACCTATTTTTCTGTTTTCACTTTATGTCACACATCAGTAGGAGTTTAAGAATTTATTTTTGGTAAAACTGGAACCTGGTCTTTAAATTAATAAGAGCCTTGTTGTGTTGGAAAAAGCATCACTTCAAAGTTCCTCTATGAAATTGATCTTAAAAAGACCTGCTGACTCAAATGCTAGACAAATCCGTCCTCTCTCCGACTGCTGCCTGTCAGAGTTGCTGACCTTAAGCTTATGTATTCAAATGCTTCCTGAAAGTCAAAACATGTTTTCCAAAGTTTCTAATGGAAAAGAACTGAGCCTGTCACTCAGTTTTAAAAGAAAGAAATTGAGATAAGACAAAATGGTTCGGATAAACTTTACATCTCAGGAGTAGAGGGAAGAAACGAATAAAAATCCCTATAACTGCTATCAGTTATCTCTTGATGGAGGGTGTCATAACTCCTCTCTCCCCAGGCCACAATAAATATTAGATGTAGCCGTCTGCCTAATGATTCCTGCTGTGTCAGAGATTAAATTACATTAATTTCTCATAGAATGATGAAGAATATAGCCCTTAAAAAGTGGGAATTGTTACATTAGAAATTGGGTTTGTTTTTTTTTTCTTTTTGCTATTGTTTGGGAGATTTTTTTCCTTCCTAGTTATTCTCAATTAGCTATACCAAAGGCACCTTTGGCTGGCAAGGAGAAGGTGCCAATGTGCTCAAGGGTGACAGCTCAGTACCACGGCCTGACAACCTTGAGATTCTTGCTTCTAAAGGGAGACAGAACCTGCAAGACAGAGTGATTCTAGCTTGTGAGTATTTGATTTTAGAATCATTGAAAGTCCCTCAAATTTCCTTCTTCGTGGATTGGGTTCTCTTGTCTTTACTGAGAGAATTTTTTGTTTTTCCTCTGATTCTTTGGAACTCTAGTGCACAGAATTAGAACGACCTTAATTAGTCCATGACATATACCAACTGTCCATGCATGCCTTCTTTCATTTACTTAGTTTAAAAATGAAGACATTTTAAATATGAACACATTGCTTGATCTAAGGATCGGAACATTGTTAGTTTGTTACATTCATCTCTGCAATTCTCCTTTTCTTATTTTTTTGCCTCTCCATCCTTCTGCCATCAGAGGTAACCCCTAGTCTGAGCATTGTTGCAGTCTTGCTTTACCCTCTTCTTTACGTGTTTGCCAGAGTGATACATTGTTTCATTTTGCCTGGCTTTGGACTTTATGAACAGGAGTCATCCCCGGCTTATCTAGTCTAGTGAGACTTGCTTTTTTTCACTCTACATCTTGCTTCTGAGATTCATCCACACAGTCTTTGCTGTGTAATATTTTGTTATTACATTACAGTTCATCCATAAATTACAGTGTGATTTATAGCATGACTTATCTATACTCCCGTCACTGGATGTTTAGGGCATTTCCAGGTTTTGCATCCATGACCAGGCTGCTCTCTGATATGAGCTTTCTCTTCTAAAGGTAGAACAGCAGCCACTTCCAGGTGGCAAGATGTGAGATTGTTCAACTTTGCATGATAACATAAAAGTGGTTTCCAAAGTCATTATATCAGTTTACACTTCCATTAGTGGTACAGGGAAGCAAAAAGCAAAGGAGAAAAGGAAAGATATACCCATTTGATTGCAGAGTTCCAAAGAATAGCAAGGAGAGATAAGAAAGCCTTCCTCAGCCATCAATGCAAAGAAATAGAGGAAAACAATAGAATGGGAAAGACTAGAGATCTCTTCAAGAAAATTAGAGATACCAAGGGAACATTTCATGCAAAGATGGGCTCAATAAAGAACAGAAATGGTAGGGACCTAATAGAAACAGAAGATGTTAAGAAGAGATGGCAAGAATACACAGAAGAACTGTACAAAAAAGATCTTCACGACCCAGATAATCATGATGGTGTGATCACTCACCTAGAGCCAGACATCCTGGAATGTGAAGTCAAGTGGGCCTTAGAAAGCATCACTACGAACAAAGCTAGTGGAGGTGATAGAATTCCAGTTGAGCTATTTCACATCCTGAAAGACAATGCTGTGAAAATGCTGCACTCAATAGCCAGCAAAAGTGAAGAAGAACTAAAGAGCCTCTTGATGAAAGTCAAAGAGGAGAGTGAAAGAGTTGACTTAAAGCTCAACATTCAGAAAACTAAGATCATGGCATCTGGTCCCATCACTTCATGGGAAATAGATGGGAAAACAGTGGAAACAGTGGCTGACTTATTTTTCTGGGCTCCATAATCACTGCAGATGGTGATTGCAGCCATGAAATTAAAAGACACTTACTCCTTGGAAGGAAAGTTATGACCAACCTAGACAGCATATTAAAAAGCAGAGACATTGCCAACAAAGGTCCATCTAGTCAAGGCTATGGTTTTTCCAGTAGTCATGTATGGATGTGAGTGTTGGACTATAAAGAAAACTGAGCGCCGAAGAATTGATGCTTTTGAACTGTGGTGTTGGAAAAGGCTCTTGAGAGTCCCTTGGACTGCAAAGAGATCCAACCAGTCCATCCTAAAGGATATCAGTCCTGGGTGTTCATTGGAAGGACTGATCCTGAAGCTGAAACTCCAATACTTTGGCCACCTGATGTGAAGAGTTGACTCATTGGAAAAGACCCTGATGCTGGGAAAGATTGAGGGCAGGAGGAGAAGGGGACGACAGAGGATGAGATGGTTGGATGGCGTCACCAACTCGATGGACATGGGTTTGGGTGGACTCCAGGAGTTGGTAATGGACAGGGAGGCCTGGCGTGCTGCAGTTCATGGGGTTACAAAGAGTCAGACACGACTGAGCAACTGAACTGAACTGAACTAGTGGTACAGAAATGATTTTAATCTTTGATCCAGATCTTTACCAACCCTTTACATTTTCAGACTTATTTAATTTAGCTAATTTTGTGGGTGTGAATCTACTGACATACTTTTAAAGTAGTGTTCAGTATTTTGTCTATCACTTAGAATAAAGTATGGGATACAATTTGATTCCCTTCATGTATATTGGCTAGAGAACATTATATGACCATGCCTGCTTAGTTTACTGGCACCCCAATTTTTCGCCCAATTATCTCACTGTATGTAGTTGACATTTTTTCCCTATACTTGCTGTTGCTCCTGCTGCTGCTAAGTCACTTCAGTCATGTCTGACTCTGTGCGATCCCATAGACGGCAGCCCACCAGGCTCCCCTGTCCCTGGGGTTCTCCAGGCAAGAATACTGGAGTGGGTTGCCATTTCCTTCTCCAATGCAGGAAAGTGAAAAGTGAAAGTGAAGTTGCTCAGTCGTATCTGACTCCTAGCGACCCCATGGACTGCAGCCTACCAGGCTCCTCCGTCCATGGGATTTTCCAGGCAAGAGTACTGGAGTGGGGTGCCATTGCCTTCTCTGCCGTATACTTGCTAAAAAATATTAAAACCTTGGCTGCACAATGGAATCCTTTGGGAAATTGTTAAAAGTACTAAAGCCTAGACCCCACCTCCAGAGACTCTGATTTACTTGGGTTGCAGCCTTGAACATGGAGAGTTTTAAAAGCTTCCCAGCTGACCTGAATGTGCCATCAAGGTTAAGGATCACCACTTTCCATGATATTAATAGAAATCTTGAAAAGTAAGTATAAGCTCAGGGTAGCCTGATGCTGTTACTTTTTCAGTTTTCTAAAGTATGAATTTTATGTTGCTTTCGAGTGTCCTCTTGCTTGTAATTTGAGAGATGTGTGTGTGTGTGTGTGTGTGTGTGTTGCTAGTAGAAGTAAATAGTGGTTGACATTCAGTGAAAAGTTATTATGGGCTATCAGTTGTGCTTGTCACTTATTTTATGCTTCCAACTATGGATTTCAAAGTTCACAGTGCATAAGACTCTGCTAAGCCATTTTGGTTGTTTTTTAGAATGCAGACTCTGATTCCAAAGGTCTGGGTTTGAGCCCAGGAATCTACCTTCTGATTAGTGTGTCAGGTGATGATGACACCCTTAGAGGAAGGCTACGTTCTCACTGCGCTGCAGTGTGCATTGGATTCTTGTTATAGATGAGGGAATGAATGGGAAGCTCAGAGAAAGTGAGGAACCTGGACCAGGTCACACAGCTGCCAAGCGGCCAGCCTTCGCCCTGTTTGTTGTTAGCCTTGCTTCTAGAGCACCTCCAACAAGACTCCCAGCACATGGGAAATCTGCCTGAGTTTATTTATTTTTTGATTTTAGTTGCTTTTATGGTTGATTTATTTTTTTTAATTTCAATATTAAAATTTTTTTTTGACTCTACCAGAAGGCATGTGGGATCTTGCTTCCCCAACCAGGGATCAAACCCATGTGCCCTGCAGTAGAAGCATTGAGTCCTAACTTCTGGACTGCCAGGGAGTATCCAGTTGGCTAGAGTTTAGAACATGTGTCATCCTCTCTACATTTAATGTTCTTTTTTTTTCATCTGCGCACAATTCTCCCTCTCCACTCAAATAGCATTTAATGTCCTAGGAAAATTCACCTCATTACTGTGGGCCATTAGATCAGCCACACTCTGGACGTGGCCCTGGGCTGCCCTGGGTGCCTCATTCTACAGGTTGTGTGTGTGTGTGTGTGTGTGTGTGTGTTGTCGCCCAGTTTGTAACCAAGAGTAGATGTTTCCTTTGAGACTTAGGTGTGTAAGTTTCATTTAGCCTTGTGTTTTGATTCTTTAGGATAGGTTGGATTGCAAGGGAGAGGATATCAAGGGGAATAGGCAGAGGGGAATTTATGGGTTGTAACACAGAGCCGGGGTGGGGGGACAGCTGGGGCTCAGGGACCTGTTAGCACTAATGACCCCTCGCCTCTCTCCGTGTCTACACCATGGTGTCCTTCTGTGACTGGCTCCTCCCACTTAGTGACGTATGTGGTTTTTGAGCAGAGTGCAGTCTTGTCCTGCCCAGCTTCATGGAAAGGGAGTCCCTCGCTTTTCCAGCTCCCGAGTGTTCACCCTGGGAAGGCTCTGGCCTGGTTTTGGCTCCATGTCTGCTTTATTGACTATGCCAAAGCCTTTGACTGTGTGGATCACAATAAACTATGGAAAATTCTGAAAGAGATGGGAATACCAGACCACCTGATCTGCCTCTTAAGAAATCTGTATGCAGGTCAGGAAGCAACAGTTAGAACTGGTCATGGAACAACAGACTGGTTCCAAATAGGAAAAGGAGTACGTCAAGGCTGCATATTGTCACCATGTTTATTTAACTTATATGCAGAGTACATCATGAGAAATGCTGGACTGGAAGAAACACAAGTTGGAATCAAGATTGCCGGGAGAAATATCAATAACCTCAGATATGCAGATGACACGACTCTTATGGCAGAAAGTGAAGAGGGGCTAAAAAGCCTCTTGATGAAAGTGAAAGTGGAGAGTGAAAAGGTTGGCTTAAAGCTCAACATTCAGAAAACGAAGATCATGGCATCTGGTCCCATCACTGCATGGGAAATAGATGGGGAAACAGTGGAAACAGTGTCAGACTGTTTTTCTGGGCTCCAAAATCACTGCAGATGGTGACTGCAGCCATGAGATTAAAAGACGCTTGCTCCTTGGAAGGAAAGTTATGACCAACCTAGATAGCATATTCAAAAGGAGAGACATTACTTTACCAACAAAGGTTCGCCTAGTCAAGGCTATGGTCTTTCCTGTGGTCATGTATGGATGTGAGAGCTGGACTGTGAAGAAGGCTGAACGCCGAAGAATTGATGCTTTTGTACTGTGGTGTTGGAGAAGACTCTTGAGAGTCCCTTGGTCTGCAAGAAGATCCAACCAGTCCATTCTGGGAGAGATCAATCCTGGAATTTCTTTGGAAGGAATGATGCTAAAGCTGAAACTCCAGTATTTTGGGCACCTCATGCGAAGAGTTGACTCCCTGGAGAAGACTCTGATGCTGGGAGGGATTGAGGGCAGGAGGAGAAGGGGACGACAGAGGATGAGATGGCTGGATGGCATCACTGACTCGATGGATGCGAGTCTGGGTGACCTCTGGGAGCTGGTGGTGGACAGGGAGGCCTGGCGTGCTGCGGTTCATGGGGTCGCAAAGAGTCGGACACGACTGAGCGACTGATCTGATCTGCCCCAGGATCAGTTAACTCCACAGAAGGTGGGGCAGTATGATTATCAACCTTACGGGGTGAACGGAGAGAGGAACAGTTTTCCTGTGAATGGGGTAGAGGTGGGTGTCCCAGTAAGGGGCTGGGGGCTGGTGGGCAGTCAGAGTGTCTGAGATCTAATTCAGGTGCCTGTAGCTAATTTTGGAGGGGCAGGGTCACTTCATGGCGTTATGGCCTGGCACTTTTTGTTTAGCAATGGTGTTGAGCATGACGTGTGTATAAGTAACTCTACAGTGTACCTGTCTCCACAGGTAACCGATGATAAGGCTAAAAATGTTTACTTGCCTGCTCAGGACGCTTGCTTTTGATTTTGAGGTGGATTGTATTTTCTGAGGAAACTGTACATAGAGACTTTATTAAAAACTGAGGTCGAAAAAGCAAAAATCAATGTGTTAAATTTTTGTTCTTATTAGGCCCTCAGCAGTGGCTGTAGTTGATAGTGACTTCCCTACAACTTTAAGAATTCCTCCTAAACTCATGCACAAGTGGGTGGAAAGATTTCTGTGCACGTTTTAAAACCTTATATTCCGTGCATGCTCTCCTCCCCAAATTGGGACTTTGCCATGAAATCTGGGCCTTTGGCCTATGTATTTTGAATTATATTCATATTGTACTACATCTGCGACTGTCTATAATACAGCTGTGTATATCTACATGAAACACAATGTGCATTTAAGTTTCCATTCCATTTGTGAGCAGATGGTAGCTTGTCAAGGAAACATCACGAGGATGTTTATGGCCATATTTTGCCATGAAAACCTTATAATCACTCTCAATAATTATATCTCCTTGTGTTACCTGTAATAAATGCAGTGCCATCATATATGTTGGCATTGTGATATAGATTCTTTGTATGCAAAGAATGTTTGCTACTGTAGGCACATTTGTATCTGGACTGTGTGATGTATTAAGGGGGTTTTCTAGTTTGCATCTGTAGCCACTTCAAGAAGGATGTCGAAGGGTCTGTGGTTATGCTCTTGCATGAGCCCCTGACTCTGGCAACCACCAATCTGTTATTTGTTTCAATGACCTTATTTTTTTCTCCTTCTAAGATTTTGCATGTAATATATAATATTTGCTTTTCTCTCTCCATCTTATTTCACTTTGCATAATGCCGATTAGGTCCATCCATGATGTTGCAAACAACAAGATTTCCTTAATTTTTTATGGCTGAATTATGTTATTTTGTGTACATATACTGTGTCTTCTTTATCTATTCATCTGTTGATGGACACATTGTGTCCATATCTTGGCCTGTGAATAATTCTGCAGTGAACACAGGGTGTATGTATCTTCCTGAGTTACTGTTTTTCTTTTCCTTAGGTAAATTCTCAGAGGTGGAATTGCTAGATCATAATGGCAGTTTTAGTTTTTAACTAAGTGAGGAACTGCTATACTGTTTTCCACAGTGACTGAACCAGTTTACATTTCCACCAACAGTGTACAAGTGTTCCCTTTTCTCCACATCCCCACCAGTATTGGTTTTTTGTTATCTTTTTGATAAAATCTATTCTAACAGGTGTGAGGTAATACCTCATTGTGGTTTTGATTTGCATTTCCTTGATGAGTAGTGATGTTGAGCCTCTTTTCATGTACCTGTTGGCTATCTGTATGTCTTAGGAAAAATGTCTATTCAGATCTCTTGCCCATTTTTAAATTGCATTGATTTTTAGTTTTTGTCATTGAATTGCACAGGCAGTGAAGTCTTTTCATATGACTTTTTCAAAAGGCTTCATTCATTCCAAGGCCCCTTTGAGGGTCATTTTGTACTTTTTAATGCTCAAATCTGGTACAGTGTCAACTAGTCAAGAAATACTCCTGTCACCCATGATCTCTCAAAGTTCTCCGTATGGTCAAAGACTTAGAATTTCATTCTTTGTAGAGTTTACATCTGGCTTGGCAATTCATGCTGTATTAACTCCGTACAACTCTCTCCAAGTCTCTTGAAGGAGGTGCTAACCTTTTCACTGGGTTCTGCTCAGGATCACAGTGACATCTAGGAGGAACTACCCCTAGATCTGCTGCCAGGATAATGTATGCTTATCCTGGTATTTGATGCTGGTTATCATATTGTCAGTTCATGACTTTTTTTTTTGCTTTTCATCTTCGTGTATTTCCAGAGCGCAGTCATTGATATGCAGAAGACATGGCTGTAATCAATCTAGTTTTCTGAGATGTGCTGAAGCTTCAGCATGAGTCTTAAAAAGTTGTGTTAGAATACCCATCTTCAGAAAATGTTCTTTGAAGCTGAAGCAGTGAAACAACTACCAACTGAGCCTGTGTTTTGGAGTGGTTTTCCTTTTGTGGGAGTGTATGCTCATCCTCACTCTCTTTCCGGTATCCCTGGCATGAAAATTTTCAGAACTCGTCAGAGTTGGTGGAGAGGTCATTCTTTGTTCATGAAGTGATGATGACACATTCTAAAATCACATGGCTGTTCATTATTAAAAGCATTTTTAAAAATTCATTAACATATCTGTCCTTTATAACAGGCTCTGTGAGATAGATATAAAAATGTTTTTTGTTTTTGTTGCCAAGTGTTATTTAAAAATAATCATAAAACTTAAGGAAAACCTAATTAGCAAATAATTCTCTTACTTTACAAATGAAGAAACCGAATCCCATAGTGATAAAGTCACTTGCTTGTGACTCCATATCTATTTAGTGACTTAACAAATTATTTCCCACCTCAAGTATGGTTTCATGGATAAAAGTACATTGGTTGAGATCTGATTCTCATATTTTTGACTGGATGATTTTTCCCCCAGTTGTCTAACATTTCTGGGTCTCTGTTTTTCATCTGTAAAATGGATTGTTGTGAATATTATATTAGGCTGCATCTGAAAAAGTAGTCAAGCCAGTGCCTAGCAACAAGTAAGTAGTTAATTTATGTTAACACTTCACAACTGGATTTATATTTTCAATATTCTCTCAGGGTCCTCGGGAACTAGAGCAGGATAGCAAATTTTCAGCTTTTCCATCTTTGGAAGCCTTGTATTTATGCATCATTTAAAATTCTCTTCATGCATTTTAGAAGGCTTTTCCCCTGGAAGAAGAGTAGGTACATTGTTTGGGAGAGTTTGATGAGAACTTGTTATGTGTTGGTTCATTCAAAAGCTGAATGAGTTTCTTTCTTTTCGCTTGTGTATCTTCATTTAGCTGTGAAGTACCTTGGCACTTAAAATAGGGTACCATATTGTTTGAAACCTGGAAACCCAATGACGTGTTTTGAACTCATGCTGCAGAGAAGAGTCTGTGTTTCATTATCACCCAGTCATGCCTTGTGTTATCACTTGTTACAGGCTAAATAAGTCATCCTCACCCCCACATTCCCCTACCCCCTAACTTCAGTCACCAGTTGACATGTTGAAACTTTAACCCTCAATGTGATGGTATTTGGAGGTGGGGTCGTTGAGGGGTAACACGCGTTAGGTCAGGTCAGGAGGGTAGGGTCTTCATGATGGGACACATGGCTTTATAAGGGGGTGACTGAGGTGGGGGGAGACACGGAAAGGGAGACTGAGCTCTGCGTTTGAGCAGAGGACAGATCTTGTGAAGACTCGGTGAGAAGAACACCATCTGCCAGCCAGGAAGAGGGCTCTCACCAGAAACCGAACGCTGCCAGACTTTGATCTGGACTTTCCAGTTTCCTGAGCTGTGAGAAAAGAAATTTCTGTTGTTTAAAGAATTGAATCTGTAGGATTTCGTTAGGGCAGCCAAAGCAGATGAAGACATGTCTGCAGACGTGTGTGTTTTTCAGCCATCTACTTCCTTGTTTACCTGTACAAGTTTTGAATTGGTCTCCATGATGGAAGAAATATGACTGTTCAGAGGCATTGAGAATTTTCTCTTTATCCACCAGTGTGGATATACGCCACACTGTGAGGGAACACTGGGCCAGGCACTCAAAGGAGCATCAGCCATCAAATCTCTTTCCATTAGGTGTTTGATGATTTAAAATTTCCTGCTTAGATAAACCAAGTGGTTGGACAAGTGTTAATGTTCAAAGTTGATGTATAGAACATGAAAGCTTTGTAATAAAATTATTTTATATATAAATGGTTTCCTGCAAGTATTTACTCTTCATTTCCATAACTGTTTATAATCTTTTCTTTATATTTAATATTCTTTACACCCCCTCCCCACCATATACACACATATTTTTTTCTTTAAAACCACAATCCATATGTTTTTATGTAACCTGAGCTATAAAGACTGGAATACTGAAGTCATTCATCCACTTTCATTTTATCTATTGCATCTGTCATTTTCTTATGAGGAATACTTAGTCTGTACAAATCTCTGCATAGATACCAACACTCTTTGGCTATTCATTAATCTTATCTTGTTCCTTTGGCTTCTGTTTCATCTTTAGCTGAATTTGTAATCATCTGAGGTCAGTGCTTGTTTTTATTTAAATAGATAAGGTGCAGCTAAACCTGTATCATAGCCAAGAAAGAGCTTACATAAAATACCTACAAGATTAGAAGCATTACCAAGGAAGCATCAGCAGAGTTTTGTCTACTTGTGTCTTATTCTTAAGTACATTTTATGCACTGGTGATATAAGCTTTGGGTTACTATTGTGAACCTCCTAGGAAGTGTAGCATTGTTTCATTTCACTTTTAATTTTTGAAACATGAATTGTTTCCTTCCTTTGTTCTAGGGATTTTGGCCTGAGGGGCTGGGGCTATTCATTGCAGGCCATTTGTGAGTTTACACATGTCACTGGGTAGAATGTATGAAGTAAACAGCAGTGTCTCTACCTGCTACTTTTAAAAAGTTATTATTCCTCTGAGGCGAATGTGGCAATCATCAAGGCTGCAGATATTCTAACAGGATTGTAGAATTTCACCTTCCCTCTTCCTTTGAAGATAAGGAATCATGTGACTTTCTTTGGCTGGTGAAATGTTGGACAATTAGCAAAATATTGGAGGCCTTAAGAAGTAGTGGATGGCAAGTAGATCATACTTGTAAACCATAAATGGAAAACATACAATAGATTCACAAGAACCAAAAAGAAAAAAGTATAAGCATAATACAGAGGGAAACAATCAAATTACAAAGGGGAAAACAGAAAGGAACAAACAAATATAGTCAATTGGAAAAATTAAGATTTAAAATGGTGATGAATACATATCTAGCAATGATTACCTTAAATGTCAATGAACTAAATGCTCCCAGTAAAAGACACAGAATGGCAGGTTGGATTAAAAAAAAAAAAAAAAGAGCCTGCCTACAAGAGACCCACTTTAGGGCAAAGGACACACATAGACTGAAAGTGAGGAGATGGAAACAGATATTTCAAGCAAATGAAACTGACAAGGAAATGGGGGTAGCAATAGTCATATGAGACAAAATACATTTTAAACTAAAGGCTGTAAAGAAAAATAAGGAAGGATACTATATAATGATAAAAGGATCAATACAAGAAGAAGTTATTGTATTCTAACATATGTACCCAATATAGGAGTATCTAGGGCTTACGGAGAAGGCAATGGCACCCCACTCCAGTACTCTTGCCTGGAAAATCCCATGGATGGCGGAGCCTGGTAGACTGCAGTCCATGGGGTCACTAAGAGTCGAATACGACTGAGCGACTTCACTTTCACTTTTCACTTTCATGCATTGGAGAAGGAAATGGCAACCCACTCCAGTGTTCTTGCCTAGAGAATCCCAGGGATGGGGGAGCCTGGTGGGCTGCCGTCTCTGGGGTCGCACAGAGTCGGACACGACTGAAGTGACTTAGCAGTAGCAGCAGGGCTTCCGTGGGGGCTCAGATGGTAAAGAATCCCCTTGCAATGCGGGAGACCTGGGACATCCAAATACGTAAAACAAACTAGCAGACATGAAGGGAAAATTGACAAGAATACATCAATGGTATGAGGCGTTAACACCCCACTTACCTCAGTGTATAGATTTTTTCAGACAGAAAATCAATATGGCAACAGAATTCCTAAATGATAACTATGAAACAGTCAGACTTAATTGATATTTTCAGGATATTAGCTCCCCCATAATAGAATGACACTTTTTTTTTTTTTTTTCAAGTGCACATGGAACATTCTCTAGGACGGACCACATACTAGAATACAAAATGAGTCTCAAAAATTTTAAGAGGATAGAAATTATTTCAAGCATCTTTTCTGACCACAATGACAGGAAACTAGAAATCAATGACAGAAGGAGAAATGAAAAAAACGATTACATGGAGATCAAACAGTATGCTCCTAAAAAACCAATACATCAGTGATGAAATCAACAAGGAAATTAAAAAATATTTTGAGGAAAATGACAATGAAAACACAACCATACAATATCTATGGGATGCAGCAAAAGCAGTTATTAAAAGGAAGTTCATAGCAATACATGTCTTCCTCCAAAAACAAGAAAAATCTTAAATAAACAACCTATCACCCAAAGGAATTAGTAAAAGAAGAACAACCAAAACCTGAAGTTAGCAGAAGGAAGGAAATAATAAAGATCAGAGAGGAAATAAGATAGAGATTAAAAAACAAACAAAAAAAATCAGTAAAACCAAGAGCTAGTTCTTGGGATAAGCAAAATCAACAAACTTCTGGCCAACCCCACCAAGAAGAAGAGAGGACCCGAATAAACAAAGTAAGAAATGAAATAGGTGTAACAACCAATATTGCAGAAATACAAAAAACCATAAGAGAATAATGCTAATAATTTGGACAACCTAGGAGAGATGGACAAGTTTCTAGAAACATTCAGCCCACTAAAACTGAATCAAGAAGTAATAAATAATTTGAATGGACATCACTAGAAGTGAAATAGAATCTATAATAGAAAAACTCCCTGCAAACAAAAGTCTAAGACTAGATTGCCTCACTGTAGAATTCTTTCACACATACAAAGAAGAATTTATACTGATCCATCTCAAACTATTCCAAAAGATTGAAGAGGAGGGAACACTCCCAAAGTCACTATATGAAGCCATCATCACCCTGATACTAAAACCAGAGACAATGCCAAAATAAAATTACAAGCCAATATTTTTGATAACTGTAGATGCAAGATTTCTCAGTGAAATATTAGCAAATTGAATCCAGTAACACATATAAAAGATCATATACCATGATCAAGTTGGATTCATGTAAGGATCACAAAATACACAAAATTCAACATGCACATAATTCAACATACACAGATCAATCAATGTGATACATTATATCAGTAAAAGAAAAGACAAAAACCACATGATCATCTCAATAGATGTAGAAAAAAGCATTTGGTAAAATTCAACATCCATTCATGATAAAAATTCTTACCAAAGTGAGTATAGAACATGTTTCAACATGATAAAAGCTATTTATGACAAATTCACAGCCGACACAATATTCATCAGTGAAAAACTGAAAGCCTTCTGGCTAAAGTCTGGAATAAGAAAACACACACACTCTCACAACCTCTATTCAAGATAGTATTGGAAGTCCTAGCCACAATAATTGGTCAAGGAAAAAAAAATAAAAGGTATCCAGCTTGGAAGAGAAGAGTGAAATTGCCATTATATGCAGATGACATGATGTTAACACTATAGATAGAGAACCCTAAAGACTCCACAGAAAAACTACTAGAACTGATAAACGAATTCAGCAGGGTAGCAGGATACAAGATTGAGTTACAGAAATTGCTTGCATTTTTTTACACTAACAGAGATAAGAAAGGGAAAGTGAAAAATATCCCCTTTTAAAATTGCATTAAAACATAAACCTGACCAAGGAGGTGAAAGACTTTTATGCTGAGAACTATAAAACACTGATAAAGGAAGCCAAAGATGGTTCAAAGAAATGGAAGGATATTCCATGCTCTTGGATTGGCAGAATTAATATTTTTAAAATGGCCATAATATCCAAAGCAATCTACAGATTTACTGTGATCTCGGTTTCCCAGGTAGCACAATGGTAAGGAATCCACTGGCCAGTTCAGGAGATGCAAGAGACATGACCTTGATCCTTAGGTCAGAAAGATCCCTTGGAATAGGAAATGGAATAGGAGATGGCACTACAGTATTCTTGCCTCGAAAATTCCATGGGCAGAGCAGCCTAGTGAGCTGCAGTCCATAGAGTCACAAAGAGTTAGACACACATAAGTGACTGAGCACACCAAATTACCCATGACATTCCTCACAGAACTAGAACAAATAATCCTAAAGTTTATATGGAACCACAAAAGACCCAGAATTGCCAAAGAAATCCTGAGGGAAAAGAACAAAGCTGGAGCTTTAACCCTTCCAGACTCCAAACAATACTGCGAAGCTACAGTAATCAACATATCATGGTAATGGCACAAAAATAGATTGATCAGTGAAATAGAAGAGAGAACCCAGAAATTAACCCACACACCTATGGTCAGTCTTTGACAAAAGAGGTACAAATATACAATGGGGAAAAGACAGTCTCTTCAGCTAGTGCTGTTGGGAAAGCTGGACAGCTGCGTATTAATGAATAAAAACACACCCTCACACCATGTACAAGAATAAACTCAAAATGGCTTAAAGACTTAAATATAAGTTATAATACCATAAAACTCTTAGAACGGAACCTCGGCAAAACCTTGTCTGACATAAATGATAGCAGTGTTTTCTTATGTCACTCTTCAAGGCAATAGAAATAAAAGCAAAAATAAACAAATCAGATCAGATCACATCAGTCGCTCAGTCGTGTCCGACTCTTTGCGACCCCATGAACTGCAGCACGCCAGGCCTCCCTATCCATCACCAGCTCTCGGAGGTCACTCAGACTCACATCCATCGAGTCAGTGATGCCATCCAGCCATTTCATCCTCTGTCGTCCCCTTCTCCTCCTGCCCTCAATCCCTCCCAGCATCAGAGTCTTCTCCAATGAGTCAACTCTTCGCATGAGGTGGCCAAAATACTGGAGTTTCAGCTTTAACATCATTCCCTCCAAAGAAATCCCAGGGCTGATCTCCTTCAGAATGGACCGGTTGGATCTCCTTGCAGTCCAAGGGACTCTCAAGAGTCTTCTCCAACACCACAGTTCAAAAGCATCAATTCTTCGGCGCTCAGCCTTCTTCACAGTCCAGCTCTCACATCCATACATGACCACAGGAAAGACCATAGCCTTGACTAGGCGAACCTTTGTTGGTAAAGTAATGTTTCTGCTTTTGAATATGCTGTCTAGGTTGGTCATAACTTTCCTTCCAAGGAGTAAGCGTCTTTTCATTTCATGGCTGCAGTCACCATCTGCAGTGATTTTGGAGCCCAGAAAAAGAAAGTCTGACACTGTTTCCACTGTTTCTCCATCTATTTCCCATGTAGTGATGGGACCAGATGCCATGATCTTCATTTTCTGAAGGTTGAGCTTTAAGCCAACCTTTTCATTCTCCACTTTCACTTTCATCAAGAGGCTTTTTAGTTCCTCTTCACTTTCTGCCATAAGGGTGGTGTCATCTGCATATCTGAGGTGATTGATATTTCTCCCGGCAATCTTGATTCCAGCTTGTGTTTCTTCCAGTCCAGCATTTCTCATGATGTACTCTGCATATAAGTTAAATAAACATGGTGACAATATACAGCCTTGATGTACTCCTTTTCCTGTTTGGAACCAGTCTGTTGTTCCATGACCAGTTCTAACTGTTGCTTCCTGACCTGCATACAGATTTCTCAAGAGGTAGATCAGGTGGTCTGGTATTCCCATCTCTCTCAGAATTTTCCACAGTTTATTGTGATCTACACAGTCAAAGGCTTTGGCATAGTCAATAAAGCAGAAATAGATGTTTTTCTAGAACTCTCTTGCTTTTTCCATGATCCAGCGGATGTTGGCAATTTGATCTCTGGTTCCTCTGCCTTTTCTAAATCCAGCTTGAACATCAGGAAGTTCACGGTTCACATATTGCTGAAGCCTGGCTTGGAGAATTTTGAGCATTACTTTACTAGCGTGTGAGATGAGTGCAATTGTGCGGTAGTTTGAGCACTCCTTGGCATTGCCTTTCTTTGGGATTGGGATGAAAACTGACCTTTTCCAATCTTGTGGCCACTGCTGAGTTTTCCAAATTTGGTGGCATATTGAGTGCAGCACTTTCACAGCATCATCTTTCAGGATTTGGAATAGCTCCACTGGAATTCCATCACTTCCACTAGCTTTGTTCCTAGTGATGCTTTCTAAGGCCCACTTGACTTCACATTCCAGGATGTCTGGCTCTAGGTCAGTGATCACACCATCATGATTGTTTAGGTCTTGAAGCTCTTTTTTGTACAGTTCTTCTGTGTATTCTTGCCACCTCTTCTTAATATCTTCTGCTTCCGTTAGGTCCATACCATTTCTGTCCTTTATCGAGCCCATTTTTGCATGAAATGTTCCTTTGGTATCTCTGATTTTCTTGAAGAGATCCCTAGTCTTTCCCATTCTGTTGTTTTCCTCTATTTCTTTGCATTGATCACTGAAGAAGGCTTTCTTATCTCTTCTTGCTATTCTTTGGAACTCTGCATTCAGATGTTTATATCTTTCCTTTTCTCCTTTGCTTTTCGCTTCTCTTCTTTTCGCAGCTATTTGCATGGGACCTAATCAAACTTAAAAGGGTTTGCCCAGCAATGGAAACCATAAAAAATGAAAATATAACCTATGGATTGGGAAGAATATTTGCAAACAATGCAACTGATGAGGGCTTAATCTCCAAAATATATAAACATCTCATACAACTCAATAACAACAACAAAAGAATCCCAAACAGCTCAATCATGAAATGGACAGAAGCCTTGAAAAGGCATTTCTCCAAAGAAGACTTAAGATGGCCAACAGACACATTAAAAGCCACTCAACATCACTAATTATTCAGTTCAGTTCAGTCGCTCAGTCATGTCCAACTCTTTGCGACCCCATGAATCACAGCATGCCAGGCCTCCCTGTCCATCACCAACTCCCAGAGTTCACTCAGACTCACGTCCATCGAGTTGGTAATGCCCTCTAGCCATCTCAGCCTCTGTCATCCTCTTCTCCTCTTGCCCCCAATCCCTCCCAGCATCAGAGTCTTTTCCAATGAGTCAGCTCTTCTCATGAGGTGGCCAAAGTACTGGAGTTTCAGCTTTAGCATCATTCCTTCCAAAGAAATCCCAGGGCTGATCTCCTTCAGAATGGACTGGCTGGATCTCCTTGCAGTCCAAGGGACTCTCAGGAGTCTTCTCCAACACCACACTTCAAAAGCATCAATTCTTCAGTGCTCAGCTTTCTTCACAGTCCAGCTCTCACATCCATACATGACCACTGGAAAAACCATAGCCTTGACTAGACAGACCTTTGTTGGCAAAGTGATGTCTCTGCTTTTGAATATGCTATCTAGGTTGGTCATAACTTTCCTTCCAAGGAGTAAGTGTCTTTTAGTTTCATGGCTGCAGTCACTATCTGCAGTGATTTTGAAGCCCAGAAAAATAAAGTCTGACACTGTTTCCACTGTTTCCCCATCTATTTCCCATGAAGTGATGGGCATTAATTATTAGAGAATTGCAAATCAAAACTACAATGAGGCATCACCTCACAATGGTCAGAATGGCCATCAACAAAAAGTGTACAAACAACAAATGCTGGAGAGGGTGTAGAGAAAAGGAAACCCTTCTACATTGTTGGCGGGAATGTAAATTATTGCAGCCACTAATGGAAAACCATATAGAGGTTCCTCAAAAATCTAAAAATAGAGTTGGCATGTGACCCAGCAATCCCACTCCTGGGGGTATACCTTGAGGAAACTCAAATTTGAAAAGATACATGTACCCCAGTGTTCACAGCAGCACTATTTACAATAGCCAAGACAAGGAAGGAACCTAAATGTCTATTGACAGATGAGTGGATCAAAAACATGTGGTGTATACGTGCAATGGGATATTACCCATAAAGAGCATGAAGTCTTGTCATTTGCAGCAACATGGATGGAGCTAGAGATTATCATACTAAGGGAAGTCAGAAAGAGAAAGATAAGTACCATATGATACTACTTACATGTGGAATCGAAAATATGACAAAAATGAACTTATTTATGAAACATAGACTCACGGACATAGACACAGAATCACTGCGCTGTACACCAGAAACTAATACAACACTGTAAATCAACTATACTTTAAAGAAGAAGAAATATAAAAAAACTGGTACACGGTTCACCACATACATTGCCACAGTGATTATGAAAGCAAGTATTGGGATGGAAACTGTATCTTTCTAGGTCCTGAATTGACCATGATAAATTGAATTGTAGCTGACCTGTATTAGACATGTGTCTTAAGCAATATTATTTTGTTGACATTTTGTTAGGATAAGGAACTGTGATTTAGCATACCCATCATAGCCTAACCTATTCTGACTATTACAGGAGGTCAAAGAAGAACCTTCCATGCAGGGAGCCTGTGATCTAGTTGGGCAGAGAAAATGCATTTCCACAGTCAAGAAAGAACTAGACACTTAACTATACCTTTTATTTAGCCACATTTATTACTGAACAAGAGGGAAGTTGACTGTAGCATGGATTGAGCTTTTTAGCATATTCCCGAGACCATAGTTTCAACTGGGAAAAATAACTTTTAAAAATGAGACTTTCAGATCATAATTGATCAAAACACCTATCCAGGGGATTAAGATCTACTTTGATTAGCTAATGGATGCATGATATCTTTAACCTGAGACTAGGGATAAGAAGACCAATTATGAGTTATAGCTCTATTGTTCTTTCTATCTTGATATTATCTACCTAGGAAATAGAATTAAAATCTTTAAACAACAGATTTGCTTTGATGGCCTCTATCAATCAAAATTGTACTTTAGCTTTTTGGTGTGTGGGGGCAGCCTGCCTGACTGCACATACTAATAGCTAATATTGGTTAAATTGGTAATTTGTTTATTGCTTAAATTTGTAATTCATTCAGCAAACAATTTCTGGGTATCTGGTATGAACCAAGCCCAACACTAGATGCTATGGATACAATAAGGAACAAAACAGAGCCTCTAACTTCATGAATCTTACATTTTAGTGAGGAAGTTGGGGAATAAACAGGTAAACAAATAACATATAAGTGAGTGAGTGCTATGGATACAAATAAAGCAGGAAGATGGCATCAGGAATGGCAAGGTGTATGATTTTGGATGCAGTGGAAAGAAAAGTCCTCTCTGAGAAGGGGACATTTGAGCAAGAAATTAAAGGAAGTGAGAGGAAAAACCCTCTGTATACCCCAGGGAAGATTATTCCAGGTGACAGCAATAGCAATTGTGAAGGCTCCAAGGTGGGGACATAGTAGAATATTTGGAGGCTAGCAGGAAGGACTGGAGAATACAATGGCACCCCACTCCAGTACTCTTGCCTGGAAAATCCCATGGATGGAGGAGCCTGGTGGGCTGCAGTCCATGGGGTCATGAAGAGTCAGACACGACTGAGCGACTTCACTTTCAGTTTTCACTTTCATGCATTGGAGAAGGAAATGGCAACCCACTCCAGTGTTCTTGCCTGGAGACTCCCAGTGATGGGGGAGCCTGGTGGGCTGCGGTCTATAGGGTCACACAGAGTTGGACACGACTGAAGTGACTTAGCAGCAGCTTAGCAGCAGCAGGAAGGACAAGATGGTTAGGGAGGGGTAAGCAAGAGAGAGACTTGGGAGGAGTTACAGTCAAATCAATCTGTCAGCAGCTAGATAGCCAGGGCCTCTGGATCTTTTCTACATCTAATGGGAAGCCATAATGGTTTTGAACGTGGGTGAGCCATGATGTACTTTATGTTTTAAACAGATGACCTCAGAGTAGTAGTGTGTAGAGAACAAGAAAACAAACAGGAAGATGAGTTAGGAGGCTTAAGTGTGAATCCCGGTGGGAGACGATGGGGCTTGGATGCAATTGGTAAGTGGTGGTTGTAAGATGTAGCTGGACTCAATATATATTTTGAAAGTTTTGTTGTTAAGATTTGCTGACCGAATTTGAACTTTGGCTTGAGCATCTGGTTGAATGATGATGCCATTTTCCTAGATGAGGAAAATGTTTGAGATGCCGTTACCCGTTCAAGAGAAGGTGACCACTGCATCTATGAGCCTTGAATTCAGGGGACAGGTTACTGCTGGAGGAATAAGGTTGGGTGTTCAGTTGGTAGGTGGATTTAAGTCCACAAGATTGGAGGTGATCCCTAAGGGAATGAGGGTAGTGGGTCAAGAGAAGATACCTGAAGGCTGGGTCCTGGGGTCCAGCATTTAGAGGCTGAGGAGCTGAAGAGGAACTAGTAAAGGGGACTGAGAAGGAACAGTCACTGAGGATAGGAGGATGGTCAAACCAGTGAAATGTCGCAAAGCTACAAGAAGAGAGTGCAAAAAATGAGAGAGGAGTGAAGAACTCCAGGAATGCTACAGAGCGGTCAAAGACATTGACCATGACTTGAACATTGAAGGTAGCAGTGTGACGTCACAGTGATGTTGACAATAAGGAAAAAGCCTGATTGCAATTGGTTCAGTTGAAGATGAGGATATGTGGTTCTTGAAGATGAGGATACGGAGGGAGTAGGGGAGAATAGCTATAGAGGATGTGAAGTCAGATGTATTTATCTTCTTTATTTTTAAAGACGGGAAATACTATAACATGTTTGAAAATTGATGGGAGTTTTTTAGTATAGAGGAAAGAATTGACAGAGAGTCTCCTTTAATAGACAAGGGAGGGTGAAGCTAAGGCATTGCATGTTCTAGATTTGTACCGATTCATGTAGATGACTCGGAGAAGGCAATAGCACCCCACTCCAGTACTCTTGCCTGGAAAATCTCATGAATGGAGGAGCCTGGAAGGCTGCAGTCCATGGGGTCGCTGAGGGTCGGACACGACTGAGCGACTTCCCTTTCACTTTTCACTTTCATGCATTGGAGAAGGAACTGCAACCCACTCCAGTGTTCTTGCCTGGAGAATCCCAGGGACGGGGGAGCCTGGTGGGCTGCCGTCTATGGGGCCGCACAGAGTCGGACACGACTGAAATGACTTAGCAGTAGCAGTAGCATATAGATGACTACACATAGTTGTGAGAATATGCAGTGTTATCTTTTGCGTGCTCCTATTTTCTGAGAAAAATGAGAATCAGCATCATCAGTTGAGTGTGAGGAAGAGGCAGAAAGTATTGCTATAAAATAGTTTTCTAGCAGTAATAGGGGTACACTAGTCAGGGAAGTGTGGTAAGACCATTAAGGTGAACTGAAAACCTCTTGAGATTTGTGTTCAATCTTTAAAGCAAAGCCAGCCAGTATAGTTGTTTATTTTCTCTGGATTGGGTTAGTTTCTCTGGGATAGGGAGAGAATCCAAGGATAATTGTATTTAATCAAGGCTGTAGTTTTGCCAACTGAGTAGTATGAAAGCAGAAAGAAGCCAAGGTGGATTGGGGACAAATGCAGGGGACTGATTATTGTGTAGTGTGATGGGTCAGGTGGGATGGCAAGGAAGGTGAAGCCGCAGGGCTGTGATTGACCATGAAGAGGTCACCAGGTCAATGGATTGTGGGGCCACTGACATCAAATTGTTGAAATTGGGGCCTTAGAGGAAATGAGCTGGAAATGCATTTGAAATAAAAAATTGGCAACGTTCCTCAGGCCAACTCCCCAAAAGAAACATTAAAAAATTACTTATATTTGCTGCATGGCTGGGGAAAACTGTATTTTTCAAATATGACTTCCAACTGATTTTGTATCAGGATATTCACCCTGATATTCTTGGGCAAGTTATGAAAATTAGGCAACTATTTCTGTGTCTTCACTCATAAAAGAAGATGAGTGAGAAAGCAGAACTGAATACTTAGTGATTGTTGGATTCTACTGAATTTCACTGCTTTGTTGCAGTTTAACTGACAGGCTAGAATTGCAGAGATGTCATTTCAGTTAAGCCATCGAGCCTCTCACATGAGAAGATAAAATTGGAATACAAGGTCGTGGTTGGCACAACAAAAGAAGCTTCAGTGTGTCACAAATGAGAGATCATTGGATAGATGTCATCTATTTGATTGTTAAATAAAGCACATAAAGAAATCTCCTTCCCAAAGATTTGTCATGTGTATTTATCTTGTGAAGCATCAGTGAATAGAAAACTTTCTTTGGAAATATAAAAGTGTTCTCATCGAAGATATGGCAGTTGTAAAGTTTGTTATATATATGAAAATATATTTAATGTCACAGATGAATCTTGCTTTTATTTTTTACAGTATCTTGGCACAGAACTATTACAATAGTCAGATTCATTTCCCATTTATTGAAAGCTACTGTAAGCATTCTCACATGCATTGTGTTTTTAAGGGAAATTTTAGATGATTAACATATGTTGCCTAGAAGTAGAGCTTTCTGAATTGAAACTGAAATAAGATAATTGCCACTTTTATTAAATATCCAGCTGGCACACTTTGAAAATGTTATCCCCCAAAGAGAGAAAATGTTATCTCAGCATCTAGCATTGGTTTTATTTTGGATTCCAACTTCCCTATTTATTTTATTCTGTTAGGATAGGGGAGTTAAGGTTACAGATTTTGTGTTTTCCCTGTATGACTGATCAAGATTCCTAGGTCTGTTGACTTTATTCCAGAAATACTGACAACAGCTATTTCTTGAGATAGTTTTAGATTGATTCCTACATTAATATATGTTTTGAGGTGAATGAGTGCTACATAATACCTTTAGTCTTAATATGAACACTGGTTTAATTTGTTAGTGTTAGGATGAGGCTACTCATTGCTTAATTTACCCATCTTTGACTGCCCAATAGAATCTCTCCCGTTTAGAATTATCTTTATATTGCCATATTCTTCTTTTTTTTATTTTTTAACTTTACAATATTGTATTGGTTTTGCCATATATCAAAATGAATCCACCACAGGTATACATGTGTTCCCCATCCTGAACCCTCCTCTCTCCTCCCTCCCCATACCATCCCTCTGGGTCGTCCCAGTGCACCAGCCCCAAGCATCCAGTATCGTGCATCGAACCTGGACTGGCAACTCATTTTGTATATGATATTATACATGTTTCAATGCCATTCTCCCAAATCATCCCACCCTCTCCCTCTCACACAAAGTCCAAAAGACTGTCCTATACATCAGTGTCTCTTTTACTGTCTCGTATATTCTTCTTGTCTTTAAAAAAGAATGGGTGACGATAACAAATGCCTGGGGCTGGAGCACTGGGACGACCTGGAGGGATGGTGTGGGGAGGGGAGAGGGAGGAGGGTTCAGGGTGGGGAACAAGTGTATACTGGCGGCAGATCCATCTTGATGTATTGTAAAAGCAATACAATATTGTAAAGTTAAGCAAAATTAAAAAAAAAAAAAAACTTCCTTTAAAAAAAAAAATGGGTGAATTGAGAGATTGGGACTGACATATATACTATGTATGAAGTATGTAACCAATGAGAACCGACTGTAGAGCACAGGGAACTCCAGTTCAGTGCTGTGTGGTGACCTATTATGGAAGGGAAGTCCAAAGAGGGGATATGTGTACAGCTGATTCACTTTGCTATATAGCAGAAACTAACACACCACTGTAAAGCAACTATACTGGGAAAAAAAAAATGACCTCCAGCAGTAACAAACCCTCAAAAGTCACTGGGATTATCAGGGTGTTTCTTTTCTTTTCAAACCTTTGGCACAGAGTCTCCTGATACTGAGGGTTTTCAGACTGACTATTTGCAAAGGAGCAGGGAGTGGAAGGCACTTGTGTATCGTGTGGCTTTTGAAAGTAGGCCCCGTCATTAACTCACGTCTCTGCTTGTTGATTAGATGTTAACTGTTGACTGTATGGACTGAGGTTAGAGTATCTGCTGTAAATGTTTGGGAGTAGTCTTCTTTTTTTGTGCAGGTTGAGGTTTAAAAGTCCTCCATGAAATGCAGAGGAATCACAAAAGGAACAAATGTGGCCAAGCCTGATGCGACTGCTTTATTGATGCCTTCCAAGGGTGTACTTTTAACCTCTGAAGGTGTGTGGTTTGATTGTGGGAAAGGAACAGGTCACTGGAGACCTGACCTTTGCTGTCTCGTCTCTCCAGGTTCTGTGCTTGGAGAATACAAGGTAATTTGGCAAAACCCTATATAGGGCCAAAGAATTTTCTACAGATTTTTAGGTCTATATTTAGTTCTGTACGTTACTACTTCAGGCTCAGCACCTGGCAGTTTTGGTTTCACTGAGATTGTGTTTTCTTTAAATATATGAGATAATAGCACTTTCATACTAACTACATTATATACATTTATTTAATCTCATCAAGAGGTTTTTTTTCTTTAACTAGTTTTAAGCCAATTTTTAATCAGTTTTAAGCTGATTTCTTTAACTAGTTTTAAGCTCTTTTCAAAGAGTAGCTATCCAAGGAAACAGCTCTGCTTGGAAGATGCTTAGTGGCTATCTACTTAAAAGTTAAAATAGGTCAGTGTTATTTTGTCTTCAGGTAACAAAAGTGAAACCCCAAGTGAGTAATGACTTGGGATTTTCCTTAAGTACTTAATTTCCTGAAGAAAAGATAGTTTCAGATTGACTAATTATTATGCCACTGAATAATTACATTTTCTTCTCTGTTCCCAGTGTTCCTAGACTTTAGAGACAAATGTTTGTTTGTTTGTTTTTAAAAAAGACCGGAAACACTTATGGGACAGATATATTCTGGAATTTGGGGTTTTTTTTGGATTTTAGGAGGATCTGATGTGGCACTTTTTAATCAAACACACTAGAATTTCTGCAGCGAACCGTGAACACTCACACCAAGTGTGATAAAGCTGACAGTAACCGCACGTTTGTTCAGGGAAGGCTTTGTCCCCTGTAGAGCCTTGGTGTCAAACTTGAAAAATTAACCAACCAAAACTGTTTTTAAGCACTATGTGCCTGACACATTACCAACTCTGACCTTGAACATTAAATGTTCTGCTTCAGGGTTGTCCAGGACCCTGATGACTGTATGAATTTGTGCTACAAGTTTGCATGGGCTTTGGTTTCCTACAACGAAATTTTAGGGTTGATTTATTTTCTTCTTCTTCCATCCATGGCCAAGATTTGAAACAGGTAGGTTTCCTGGTGTCAGGTTGGTATTGTTTGTGGTGATGGAGCTAGCCGTGCTGTACTGGGAGGATCTCTCTACTTGTGGGCACACAGCTGGTAAAGGGTGCACCGGCTAGACTTCAGCTCAGCCCTGTTTGCTGTGGCCTTCCTGATGGGTCTTCAGTCAAAGCTCAGGGAGCCTGGAATTAGCCAAGTGACCTCATGGCAAAAGCCAGTTTTGGAGCTTAGCGTATTTCACAGGAACCATATATTCATATACATATGCAGATATATGGGCTTCTCAGATGGTGCTAGCAGTAAAGAACCCACCTGCCAATGTAGGAGATGTAAGGGACATGGATTCGACCCCTGGGTTGAGACGATCCCCTGGAGGAGGGCATGGCAACCCACTCCAGTATTCTTGCCTGGAGAATCCCTGGGACAGAGAAGCCTGGGGGGCTACAGTCCACAGGTTTGCAAAGAGTCGGACACGACTGTAGTGACTGAGTATGCACACAGTGCCTGGATTCACACATTTGTTCCTTTAATCTAATGTTCATCCCCCATCCCCTCCATTTTGGGGGAAGAAAGCAAATGTAGGCCTGGAAAGCTTGATGTGTTTTAAATTAGGGTGTAGGAGCTCTGTTCTGAGAAAGCAGTGGTTTACTTACAGTCCTTTCAGGTAATCACCTGTCCTCCACTCAATTAGCAACTTAATATATGATTTGCAGATTAAGTTAGTTTCAAATGGGTGTTAATTTTCATGTCAAAATATATTAAGCAGCTTGCCATCAGAGTGAAAGTGAGCCTAGTAATCAGAGCAATATGGAATCGTGCTGTGGTTCTCATATTTGGCTGCACGTTGGATCTATCTGGGGAACTATAAAAACCTGCAACCTGAGAGTCACTCCCAGAAACTGTAATGTACCTGGTCTGGATGTGGCCTGAGGCATCAGCAGTTTTAAAACTCTCCCAGTGCTTCTAATATGTGTTTAAATTTGAAGATTACTTGGCAGTAGTTAATTATATGGGTGCCACATTCAGACTAACTCAGTTCAAATCTTGGCTCTGCAACTCATGAGATGTGTGACCTTGGCAAGTTTCCCAATGTCATTGTGGCTCAGTTTCTTCATCTGTAAAATAGAGGTGATGATGACAATGACGGTGTCTCCCTCTCAAATGTCATGAGGTTAAAATGAGTAAATGCATGTAAAATGCTTAGAGTAGTGGCTGGCACAAAGTAAACATTGATTGTTGTTCTTTTAAATATACTGATGATTCAAAATTATTACTATTGTTGGATATTTTCTGTCTCAAAAGCATTTGGAGCAGGGTAAGAAATTAAATCAAATAAAATTTTACGTAGTACCAACCTGAGTGCCCAAGAATTGATGCTTTTGAGCTGTGGTGTTGGAGAAGACTCTTGAGAGTCCATTGGACTGCAAGGGGATCCAACCAGTCCATCCTAAAGGAAATCAGTCCTGAATATTCATTGGAAGGACTGATGCTGAAGCTGAAACTCCAATACTTTGGCCACCTGATGTGAAGACTCATTAGAAAAGACCCTGATGCTGGGAAAGATTGAAGGCTGGAGGAGAAAAGGGCATAAGAGGATGAGATGGTTGGATGGCATCACTGACTCAATGGACATGAGTTTGAGTAAACTCTGGGAGTTGATGATGGACAAGGAGGCCTGGCGTGCTGCAGTCCGTGGGGTCGCAAAGAGTCAAACACGACTGAGTGGCTGAAATGAACTGAGCTGAGCCTGACAGTCTGATAACTCCAGTTAGATATCATTAAGAAAATCATCTATTTTCCAACAGTATTTAAAAGTAAACCAGGACTTGTGACATTATACTAGTCAAAGCATTTATAAGATATTATTTAATCTCTTTGTTCTCATTGCAAAGAGTTTTATTAAGTTGTAAATTCATTTATTCATTATTCTTTTTCCTAGCTTTTATTAAAATGAGCATAAGTGTATTGAAATATCTATACTTTAGAATAGCTTTTTAATTAATTAATTTCTTAATTGAAGGATAATTCTGCTTTACAGAATTATGTAGGTTTCTGCCAAACATCAACGTGAATCAGCCATAGGTATACATATGTCCCTTCCCTCTTGAACCTCCCTCTCACCTCCCTCCCCATGCCACCCCCTAGGTTGTTACAGAGCCCCTGTTTGAGTTCCCTGAGTCATACAGCAGATTCCCATGGGCTATCTATTTTACGTGGTAATGTAAGTTTCCATGTTACCCTCTCCATGAAGTGAAGTGAAGTGAAAGTCGCTCAGTCATGTCCAACTCATGGACTATACAGTCCTTGGAGTTCTCCAGGCTAGGATACTGGAGTGGGTAGCCTTTCTCTTCCCCAGGGGATCTTTCCAACCCAGGAATTGAACCCAGGTCTCCTGCATTGCAGACAGATTCTTTACCAGCTGAGCTACAAGGGAAGCCATACCTCCCACTCTCCATACCTCCCGCCTGTACCCAACAAGATGATGTGATACAGCCTTGTACTTAAGGATTTTATAGTCTAGGGAAAACACACACACACATACACACACACACACACACAGCACACACCATGTCTGAAGATATGAACAGATATAAGATGAAGATAAAATTCAAATCAGGCTTTTATATTTTGTTTTTCCCATAAACTAGTTTATTTTTTGGTTAATCTTCATTTATTTATTTTTTAAATTAAATTTATTTTAATTAGAGACTAATTACTTTACAATATTGTATTGGTTTTGCCATACATCAACTAGTTTATTTTTTCTTAAGTAGAATAGATTACTTTTTATTATGAACATAATACATGTACACTGTAAAAGAGAGGTAATTTAGAAAAGTATATAAAAGAAAGAGAAATTCTTTTACCTATGGTCCAACCACCTAGAAGTAAGAATTATTGTTAATGTTTTTGTTATTCATTCTTATAAATTTTTCTGTGTATGCACAGGCTTTGTTTTTTACAGACATATTCTCAGTGTATTCTAGGCTGCTACAATTGTTCCAAAGCCATACCAGCCTATGCAGGTCATTAGCATAAGTTCCTAACTTTTCTCAGTCCTAGGAACCTTGTGTATCCTCCAGACATCAGTACGGGTGTTGGAACTGGTAGGCTGATGGGAATATGCGAAACCTAATTGATTATATTTATACATCTGACCGAAATCAATGCGATGAACAAGTTGGTGATCCCCAGGAGTTCTGTACGTGACAGGGCTCAAGGTCGCTTGGATGCAGTCCTCAAATTCCTCCTTCGAAGACCTTTGGTTTCTTTGGAGGGCAACATGCTCCCAAACTCCTACCTAGACCTTGTCTCCAAGAGGTCCTGGTGAGGGCACATGGGAATTTACCTCTGTCTTTCTAGCTTTTGCATTTTGCTTCTTCTTTTTATAAAGCCCTTACTAGAAGGAGAGCAGAGTGCTGTCAGAGAAGCTGGGAAGTGATGCTTTAATGTGCAACCTCCTCAGACACCTTGACCCTGCGTGGCTGAATTCTAGTCTCTTCACTGCACTGGGGAAAAAACAGAATTAAGTATGCTGGAGCCGTACCCTTTTCTCTTCTGGTTTTGTCTTCCTCACTCTAAATTTATTGCTTATCTTACTAGGTTTTTAGCAATTAATTTTTATTTTTTATTAAAAATGTTTTTATTGAAGTATAACTGGTTTGCAATGTTGTATTAGTTTTAGGCGTACAGCAGAGTGTTTCAGTTATACTTACACATAGATCAGGATTGTTTTCAGATTCTTTTCCCTTATAGGTTAATACAAAATGTGGAATATAGTTTCCTGTGCTCTATAATAGGTCTTGGTTGGTTATCAGGAGTGTGTACATGTTAATTCCAAACTCCTAATTCATCGCTGTCTCCCTTTTCCCCTTTGGTACCCATATGCTTGTTTTCTATGTCTGTGGGTCTATTTCTGTTATGTATATAAGTTCATTTGTATTATTATTTTTTTAGATTCCATATATAAATGGTATCGTATGATATTTGTCTTTCTCTGGCTTATTCAAATTGACAAACATTAAAGACAGAGAGAAAATATTAAAAGCAACAAATAACATACAAGGAAATCTCCAAAACACTATCAGCTGATTTTTTTAGCCAAAACTTCAGTCTAGAAGAGGGTGGCATGATATATGTAAAGTGATGAAAAGGAAAAATTAGTTTTTAATAGTTATGGACATACCCTTATATAATCAACTATTTGTATAACATTTTCATTATTTTTAGTTTTCAATATTCTATTTAACTCTACAGTGAATCTTCTTTTGCCTGGGACTTGTTTCTAGATAGAGAATTACTGGATTTTAACATGTGTACATGTAACGTGTGTGTATTTATATATATATATATATATATCTCCAAATTTTCCCACAGAAGAATTGTGCCAATTTATATTCCTGCAGACAGGGCATTATAATTTCCTTTTCCAAGAGCCTTGCAAGCAGTGGTTATTTACAATCCTTTCAAGCTTTATAATTCAAATAAATAGAAGTATATTGATATATAATTGTTTAATGGTTGAGTTGAGAATCCTCCCACAGTTTTTTTAGACTTATTAATTTCCTCCTATTTTCCTCACTTTTTCACTGAGTTGTTTTTCCTTTGTGATTTATAATGGCTCTGTGTATAATAAAAACATTAGTCTTTGCCTGTTTTACATGGTGCAAATATTCCTCTCAATTTTCCATTAGTTGTTTAACCTAAGTTTAGTTTTATTCTTCTTTTTGGAATGCTAACTTTATGTAATCCTATTTTTCAGTCTTTTTTTTTTTAATTGTTTCTGACTCTGACGGCATGAATAGAAAGTCCCTTCCCATCCCAAGTTTATAAAACTACTGGAAAGTGATGTTGAAAGGCCCCTTTTAATATGTATTAGCTGCTCTGGCAAAATCTGGTCTAATTCTTCCTTTAACTTGTCTTTTTCCTGTGTCTGTTCCTCACCATTGTGACTACAGCAGGATATCTATTTATATCTCCCTATAAAGCCATATGGGTTCCGCAAATACACCTGTTACTCTTTAATTTTTTTTTCAGTCTACTCTTGAATGTTTACTCTTTTAAATGAGTGTTAAACATTTTGTAAAGTTCCAAGAACTTTGGTAGCTGCATTAAGACTACGTTAAATGGTTAGCTAGTTCATGGGAGAATCCGTATCTTTGTAGTATTAAGTCTTTTGGTCGAAGCTAGCCTACAGGCCGGGGAAGGCAATGGCACCCTACTCCAGTACTTTTGCCTGGAAAATCCCACGGATGGAGGATCCTGGTAGGCTCCAGTCCATGGGGTCGCTAAGAGTCGGACACGACTGAGCAACTTCACTTTCACTTTTCACTTTCATGCATTGGAGAAGGAAATGGCAACCCACTCCAGTGTTCTTGCCTGGAGAATCCCAGGGACGGGGGAGCCTGGTGAGCTTCTGTCTATGGGGTCGCACAGAGTCAGACACGACTGAAGCGACTTAGCAGCAGCAGCAGCAGCCTACAAGCATTACCTGTCTTTATCCCCTCAGGTTCTTTTTTTCCCAAGTTCTCAGTGAGGGTGTCAAAATTCTCAAATCCCCCTACAGCAGGATTTCTCTCCCGTAGAGCCCTGTTGACAATTAGCCCAGTGAAACGAGCCCAGCCCCACAATGTCAGCCTGACACTACACTGAGACCACCCCCTTACTCTACTGCATCCATATCTCAAACTTCATACACCTGTTCCAGTTATAGCTCATGTCTTTAATTATTTCCTCCATCTTCTTTTGTATTTAAGTGTTTCTATTTTTTCCTTTTGTAATTTTACTGAATGTATTAGAATTTGTACATTTCCTTTACCCCTAGTGGTTCTTAGCTCAATTAAAAATGTCTATTTTGCCAATGCTTATCTTCCTGTTTTTAACAGTCGTATATCAAACCGTATTTCTCCACAGATCCACTAAAATTAAAGAACATCTTAGATGTTCTGCACCAGCTAAGTTGTTTATTATTAGGTTCTAAACCCACATGTATGTGCACATGTGCTCAGTCACTTCAGTCATGTCCATCTCTTTGCGACCCTGTGGACTGTAGCCTGCCAGGCTCTTCTTGTCCATGGGATTCTTCAGGCAAGAATACTGGAGTGGGTTGCCGTGCCCTTCTCCAGGGGATCTTCCGAACCCAGGAACTGAACCTGTGTCTCCTGCGTTGCTGGCAGATTCTTTACCCACTGAGCCACCTGGGAAGCCATTTAACCCACATACTCTCTCTGAATTGAGGAAAGGTATGTACAGGCTTCTGTGTCATTATTTTTTTTCCTCTACTCCTTACTTGAAAATTCTGGGGCTAGTTGAATTAATTTAGAACTGTAGTTTTAAGATACTATTAACTTCTTAACTTTTTTTGCAGCATGCTTCTATTGTTTAAAGGATCAAAGCTTTTTAAACATATCACTAGTCACGTGTATATTATCTACTTTGACTTCGCTATATTATCATATATTTAACCTATTTTCCTAAAAAAGTACTTCTCAGCACTAATTCTTATATTCTTCATCTTCCCCTTGAGATCTTTGCTTTTGTTTAATTTTTATTTGATGGGGATACACTGCCTTAGAGCCCAGTGCTTGTATGCTTTCTTGAGCTTGTTTCCAAAAATGTCTTTTTCCCCCCTCAAATATGTATTTTAGCTGTGTGGTTTTGGATTTCTTTCACATGGTGTATAAACCCCATTTCATTGATATGTGTCATCAGTGTTGCAGAGGAGAAGTCCAATGTTGAAATTATTTTTCCTTTTTAAATTACTTGCTCTATCTCTATGGAAGAGTGCAGAAGTTTCCCCTTTCCCCTTGAAATTTCTCCATAATATGTACGGATGACTTTTTTCCTTATTAAGCCTGAGTAGGATTTGTGAGCCCTTTTATTCTCAAAATGCAAGTCTGTCTTCAACTTAGCAAAGCTTTTCAATCTTAAAACTGAAGTTATAAAGTTGGTGAAGCGTTCTCTCTTTTAAAAAATTATTATTACCACATCTACTTTTTCTTCTTGTATTTGTTAACCTTGAAAAAAAAAGAAATAAAACAATTCAGTAAGTTCTCATTTAGCCCAAGCAACAGTTAAGTATTAACCACTTGTTATTATTATTATTTTAAATCTTTTTTTAAAAGTATAAGCTATGGTGCTGGAGAAGACTCCTCAAAGTCCCTTGGACAGCAAGGAGATCAAACCAGTCAATCTTACGGGAAATCAACCCTGAATACTCACTGGAAGGACTGATGCTGAAGCTGAAGCTCCAGTGTTTTGGTCATCTGATGTGAACAGACAACTCATTGAAAAAGTCCCTGATGCTGGGAAAGATTGAGGGCAGTAGGAGAAGAGGGCATCAAAGGATGAGATGGCTAGATGGCATCACCAATGCAATGGACACGAACTTGGGCACATTTTGGGAGATGGTGAGGGACAGGGAGGCCTGTCATGCTGCAGTGCATGGAGTCGCAAAGAGCTGGACATGACAGGGCGACTGAACAACAACAAACATATTTTAAAATATTGTCTAGAAGACAGGAGTTATTGCCATTCAGTAATTTCCTAATGGTACTTAGACAATTGCTTGTGACTTAGAGGACGATGACAGGAATGCTGCAAGCAGCAGGAAGTTTTAGCGGGGAAATAAGCATGATGATGGTGGGGAAATAAGCATGATGATATCAGGTGGGGAAATAAGCATAATGATGGTGGGGAAATAAGCATGATGATGGTGTTTTGGACCTTGAATCCTGGATGTCAGTATGGTTTTATAAGTATTCATAAAGGACAGTACGATAGGATATTTTATTAGGATGCCCTTGACTGAAAGTAACAAAAGTCCCCCAACTCAAATTGGCTTAAAGAAATGATTTCATTCCAGTAACAAGAGGTCGTCAGCTCCACCTTAGGCCAGGTCCTCATGCGGTCACCCTATCGGCACAGGAGTCACGGGCATGCTGACATCTGGGCACACAGCTCCGGATATAACAGCATCTGCCTTTCACATTTCTTTTTGTTGTTTTTCACTCTGTAAGTCGTGTCTGACTCTGCTAGCTCATGGACAGCAGCACACCAGGCTTCCCTGTCCTTCAGCATCTCCCAGAGTTTTCTCAGGTTCATGTCCATTGAGTCTGTCTAACCATATCGAACCATCTTATCCTCTGCCGCACTCTCTTCCTTTTTCCTTCAGTCTTTCCCAGCATCAAGGTCTTTTCCAGTGAGTCATCTTTTCACATCAGGTGGCCAAAGTATTGGAGCTTCAGCTCTAGCATCAGTCCCTCCAGTGAATATGTAGGGTTGATTTCCTTTAGGATTGACTGATTTGATCTCCTTGCTGTCCAAGGGACAGTGAAGATACCTTTTCCAGAATCCTCCTAGAAAACTCATTGAAAACTCATTGAAAAACTGGTCCAGTGCTTACTTGTACTGAAGGATGTTGAAAGCTTAATTTTATCTCCAAAAATGTGTTTTTATGAAATAACCTGTGACCCACCTTCAAACTTGTAATTCAAGGTGGGAGAGTGAATGAATGACATTCATTGTTTTTGGGGGGTGGGGCGTTGGAGAAAGGAGCTTCCCTGGAAGTCCAGTGGTTAAGACACCATAGGGGGAACTGGTTTGATTCATGGTTGGACAACTAAGAACCTGCCTACTGCATAGTGTGGCCAAAAAATAAAAAATAAAGACTACAAAAAAGCATCCAGAGAAAAATTGAGGCTCCCTTTCATCCCTGTCTCCCAGCCACAACATAACTATATAAAAGAAATACTTAGGTTCTCAGTACTCAGAATTCACTCACATGCTTAAACCAACCTTAAGAAAGAGTGAAATTCCCATAACTGGCATAGAACCAGTGATTCCCAAACACAGCTGATTTTACCCCCAGGTAACACTTGGCCAGGTGTGGAGACAGCTCTGGTTGTCACAGCTGAGGACTGCTGTTGGCATGTAGGGGGTGGAGGCCAGGGAAGCTACCAAACACAGGCCCACAGCAAAGAGGCCTCCAACTCAGACTGTCAGGGGCACTGAGAAACCCTGACAGACAACCAGAATTTCACCCCTCAGAGATGAGGAGACGGCTACTTTCTGCTGAAGTACAAGGCTGAAGAGGGGAGGGTTGGGTGTTGTGGAGAGCACCAAGAACCCACTGCTACCCCTGATGTTCCCTTTTATGAAGCTGGTCTCCTGAGCTGTCAGAAAGGACAGCTCCAAGCTGTTGAGTTTTAGACTATTACTAAAAATTAACTGATTGCATTGAATTTCATGCTATTCTCTATTTCATTCCCAGTCTTGTTGGCCAGACTTTCTGCTAAAGATATTTCTAATGAATGTAAACAGATCCAAGAGCCTGTGTATTGCTTGAGCAGGAGCCAGAAGTGACACGTGGGAAAATGGCCCATCTTGTACTTAGGGACTGAGCAGCCTGGAAGACAGGAAGGGAGGTCATTCTAGCTTCACAGCGAAGTTCGTTAGCACTGATACCTCAAAGCATCAGGGTTGAGAATTGTCAGTAATGGCAATGGTCATGTGTTGAAATTCCACGTTGCATAGACCTTTGCCTTTTTTTTTTCCAGCTAAAAACATGGTGGTTTTGGGATGAGTAATAGACTAGACTAGAATTTTCTGGACTAAGCACTTAAGGCCACTCTGCAAGTCTGCAAGACTTGACTGGTTGCAGCTTTGGTACTCATCTTTAAAGAAATTGAATTATAAGATCGAACAGATTCTGTAATTCCCCTTGCCTCAGATGAAAAATAGATCCCTTTCTCAACTCAGGAGAATGCATGATTGTGATACAGCTACTGTGAGCATTTGCTTCGCACTTTTATTGTTTTTAGCAATCAGAGGGAGACTCATCAGGTGAACTCTCTCAGGCCTGCATATATTGGGTCAAAGCCCGTTTATTGATTTTTTTCTGCTGAAACTTGCACATACATAAAAAACTGAAAAAGCCAAAGTTAATTTTCAGCAACTCTGTGTCTGGATTGTGGTTACTTGTCTCCCCAAAGCCTGAGTTGTTCTCAAATGGTAAACTAGGCTGTAAAATCTTTAAAATATATAACCAGGTGGAAAGCATTTCTGGAAGGCTCTTCAATCTGAAATCCCTTGGCCTCACCCCTGATTCGTTTCCTAAAGAAATCTACTGCATAAGAAGCTCAGTACCTTGGGCATCATTAGCTTCAATGTTAACATGAATTATGCTAATTAGGTTGTTAATTACTGGGCTTTATTTGGACTCCATACATGTAGAATGACTGAGAGTCATTTTCTTTGCAAAATAAGACATGAGGATAAGGAACTAAGAACATAAAAGGGAAAGGAATTAACATTTATCAAATGTTCTCTTCATGACACCCACGCAGATATCTTAATCATTTATTGCAAGCTCAATCATATCTGACTCTTTGCGAGCCCGTGGACTGTAGCCAACCAGGCTCTCCTGGCCCATGATTTCTTAAAAAGATTAATTCCAAGAGGGCAGAAATTGAGACTGTATGTGTCTTTTCCTCCTCCTCTTCTTGTAATGCCAAGCCAATTTGATGTAAATTCTGGTCTTTCCCCTTAGAGACATACCAAAGTTAATTTTTTATTATTTTTTAAAATCTCAGGAATAAAGTACATTGAATGATCACTGTCTTAGAAAAAGCTCAAATGAAGCTGCCTGTGCATCCAGAGAAGCAATAGGGGAACCAGTTTCTACCTCCTGCTCTCTGCTGATAAGATGCTGTGGGAGATAAAACAGTTTCCCCCCTGTGTTCTGGATCACGACATCATAATATTTGCTGGAGGACACCTGTGCATTCCTTTGAATTAAAGGCATCATTTTTTTTTCCCCACAATGTTTGCCTTTGTTATTTTAATTGTATGGGTTCTTCTCTTTGGTTTGTGCCTCACTCTTTACATCCAGAAGGAGCTGTATAGACATTTTGCTGTAGGCTGGGCATTGCTGCTTTGTAACCATGAAAATGTTCCCAATGACATTTTGCATTTTCTTAAGGCCTTCTCTAGGCTTTCCCAGTGGCTCAGTGGTAAAGAATCTGCTCGCAGTGCAGGAGACACAGGAGATGTGGGTTCGCTCCCTGGGTTGGGAAGATCCTCTGGAGAAGGGAATGACAACCCACTCCAGTATTCTTGCCTGGAGAATCCCATGGACAGAGGAGCCTTGTGGGTTACAGTCTATGGGGTCACAAAGAGTCGGATGCAACTGAAGCACAAGGTCATTTCTCTTTCTTAACATCTTCTCCTTTTATCTTATTGTACTTTATTAGAGCATATTTTTCTCCCCCTCATCTCTCCCCCTGAAAGGAAACCCTCCTACACTGTTGGTAGGAATGTAGGTTGGTGCAGCCACTATGGAAAATGGTATGGAGATTCCCCAGGAAACTAAAAATAGGATTACCATATTATCCAGCAATCCCATTCCTGGACATATATCCAGACAAAGCTAAATCCAAAAAGATATATGCACCCTTATGTTCATAGTAGCACTATTCACAATGGCTAAGACATGAAAACAACCTAACCATCAACAGATGAATGGATCTGGAATACTACTCAGCCATAAAAAGAACAGTGGAATTTTAGCGACATGAATGCAACAAGAAATTATCATACTAAGTGAAGTGAGTCAGAAAGAAAAAGACAAACACTGTATGATATCCACTTATATGTGGAATTTAAAACATGACACAAAATGAACTGATAGATGAAAGAAAAATAAACTCACGGAGACCAGACTGGTGGTTGCCAAGGGGGAGGGAGTTGGGGCTAGCAGAAGTAAACTAGGGTATACAGAGTGGATAAACAGCAAGGTCCTATGGTACAGCACAGGAACTGTATTCAGTATCCTACGATAAACCATAATGGGAAAAATACTAAAAAGAGAATATGTAGGTACAGCTGAGTCACTTTGTGATATAGCAAGTTCAGTTCAGTTCAGTCGCTCAGTCGTGTCCAATTCCTTGCGACCCCATGAATCGCAGCACGCCAGGCCTCCCTGTCCATCACCAACTCCTGAGTTCATTCAGACTCACTTCCATCGAGTCAGTGATGCCATCCAGCCATCTCATCCTCTGTCATCCCCTTCTCCTCCTGCCCCCAATCCCTCCCAGCATCAGAGTCTTTTCCAGTGAGTCAACTCTTCTCATGAGGTGGCCAAAGGACTGGAGTTTCAGCTTTAGCATCATTCCTTCCAAAGAAATCCCAGGGCTGATCTCCTTTAGAATAGACTGGTTGGATTTCCTTGCAGTCCAAGGGACTCTCAAGAGTCTTCTCCAACACCACACTTCAAAAGCATCAATTCTTCGGCGCTCAGCCTTCTTCACAGTCCAGCTCTCACATCCATACATGACCACAGGAAAAACCATAGCCTTGACTAGATGAACTTTTGTTGGCAAAGTAATGTCTCTGCTTTTGAATATGTGATCTAGGTTGGTCATAACTTTCCTTCCAAGGAGTAAGCGTCTTTTAATTTTATGGCTACATGCACCATCTGCAGTGATTTTGGAGCCCAGAAAAATAAAGTCTGACACTGTTTCCCCATCTATTTCCCATGAAGTGATGGGACCGGATGCCATGATCTTTGTTTTCTGAATGTTGAGCTTTAAGCCAACTTTTTCATTCTCCTCTTTCCCTTTCATCAAGAGGCTTTTTAGTTCCTCTTCACTTTCTGCCATAAGGGTGGTGTCATCTGCATATCTGAGGTTATTGATATTTCTCCCGGCAATCTTGATTCCAGCTTGTGTTTCTTCCAGTCCAGCGTTTCTCATGATGTACTCTGCATATAAGTTAAATAAGCAGGGTGATAATATGCAGCCTTGACGTACTCCTTTTCCTATTTGGAACCAGTCTGTTGTTCTATGTCCAGTTCTAACTGTTGCTTCCTGACCTACATACAGATTTCTCAAGAGGCAGGTCAGGTGCTCTGGTATTCCCATCTCTTTCAGAATTTTCCACAGTTTCTTGTGATCCACACAGTCAAAGGCTTTGGCATAGTCAATAAAGCAGAAATAGATGTTTTTCTGGAACTCTCTTGCTTTTTCCATGATCCAGCAGATATTGACAATTTGATCTCTGGTTCCTCTGCCTTTTCTAAAACCAGCTTGAATTAGCACAATACTGTAAGTCAACTATATGTCAATTAAAAAAATATTTTTTCTCCATCTCAGAAAAATCTGGAGATGGGAATGCAAACCACATAAGTATTCTTGCTTTGAGAACCCTGTGAACAGTATGAAAAGGCAAAAAGATAGGACATTGAAAGATGAACTTCCCAGGTCGCTAGGTGTCCAATATGCTACTGGAGACGAGTGGAGAAATAGCTCAAGAAAGAATGAACAGATGAAGCCAAAGCAAAAACAACGCCCAGTTGTGGATGTGACTGGTGATGGTGTAAAGAACAACATTGCTTAGGAACCTGGAATGTTAGGTCCATGAATCAAGGTAAATTGGAAGTGTCAAACAGGAGATGGCAAGAGTGAACATCGACATTTTAGGAATCAGTGAACAAAAATGGACTGATATGGGTGAATTTAATTCAGATGACCATTATATCTACTTCTGTGGGCAAGAATCCCTTAGAAGAAATGGAGTAGCCCTCATTGTCAACAGAGTCCAACATGCAGTACTTGGGTGCAGTCTCAAAAACGACAGAATGATCTCTGTTTGTTTCCAAGGCAAACCATTCAATATCACAGTAATCCAAGCCTATACCCAACTAGTAATGCTGAAGAAGCTGGAGTTGAATGGTTCTATGAAGACCTACAAGAACTTCTAGAACTAACACACAAAAAAAGATGTCCTTTTGGTCAAAGGGGACTGGAATGCAAAAGTAGGAAGTCAAGAAACACCTGGAGTAACAGGCAAATTTGGCTTCAGAGTACAAAATGAAGCAGGGCAATGTCTCACAGACATTTGCCAAGAAAATACACTGGTCATAGCAGACACCTTCTTCCACCAACACAAGAGAAGACTCTACACATGGACATCACCAGATGGTCAATACCAAAATCAGATTGATTATATTCTTTTTATTTTTTTATTTTTTTTGCAGGGGAAAATGGTCAAAGGAAAGGATCAATGAGGGTGGGAGGGAAATGGGAAGAAAGAAGGGGAGTGATGGTGGGGAGGAGTATATGTAATTTCTTAACCAATGGCTTTCTGTTTTTAATCACAAAGAACACTTAAAAAAAAATCATATTGAATTCATCCTATATTAGGAGGTTTGTTCTCAAAATGAAAAGTTCAGGAAACAAAAAGTCCAGTTTGGGTGTCCTCATCTTTAGGCACATCTTGGTATTTTGTATTGGTAGGTCTATCTTTACCACAATATATTATTTAGGACAGGATCACATTTGTCACCTCTTCCTCCCTACTACCCAAAGTGGTACCAAACCCATAAAATAGTCAATAAACCTTTACAGAGTGAACAAATAAGTCTTTTTTTTTTTTTTAAACTCTCCTGAGTGAACTGAATTTTTTGAGGCTCATAAGCAAATATGTTTTGCTCTTTACTTTGTCTATTACAGCCAGATTATATGAGTGGGGTATTAAAGTCTCCCACTATTATTGTATTGCTGCAAATTTCTTCTATCATATTAATTAATGTTTGTCTTAGATATATCAATGCTCCAATGTTGGGTGCATATATATTTATAATTGTTATAACTTCATTTTGGATTGTTCCTTTAAGTCATTATGTGTAACCTTCATTGTCTCCTTTTCAAGATCTTTGAAGTCAATTTTATCTGATATAAGTATTGCTACTCCTGTTTTCTTATGGTCCATATTTGCATAGAACATCTTTTTCCAGGCCTTCATTTTCAGTCAGTATATATCCCCTATTTTAAGGTGGTTCTCTTGTAGACAACATATATAGGGGTCTAGTTTTTGTATCCATTTGACCCATTTTAGTCTTTTGGTTGTCTCTTGTAGACAAGGTATGTAGATGTCTTGTTTTTGTATCGATTCGGCCAGTCTTTGTCTGTTGATTAGGGCATTCAGCCCATAAACGTTTAAAGCAATTATTGATAAATAAGATTTACTTTATTGTTTTGGGTTCGAATTTATACACCCTTTTAGTGATTCCTATCTAGAGAGTGTCCTTTAGTTTTTGTTGGAGAAATGATTTAGTGGTGCAAAATTCTCTCAACTTTTGCTTATCTGTGAAGCTTTTGATTTCTCCTTCATATTTGAATGAGATCCTTGCTGTACAATAATCTAGGCTGTAAGTTATTTTCTTTCATCACTTTAATTACGTCTTGCCATTCCCTCCTGGCTTGGAGAGTTTCTATTGAAAGATCAGTTGTTATCCTTATGGGAATTCCCTTGTGAGTTATTTGATGTTTTTCCCTAGCTGCTTTTAATATTTGTTCTTTATATTTAATCTTTGTTAATTTGATTAATATGTGTCTTGGGGTGTTTCGCCTTGGGTTTATCCTGTTAGGGACTCTCTGGATTTCTTGAACTTGAGTGGTAATTTCCTTCTCCAATTTAGGGAAGTTTTCAACTATTATCTCCTCAAGTATTTCCTCATGATCTTTCTTTTTATCTTCTTCTTCTGGAACTCCTATGATTCGAATGTTGTAGCGTTTGATGTTATCCTGGAGGTTTCTGAAATTGTCCTCATTTCTTTTGATGCGTTTTTCTTTTTTCTCGTCTGATTCATTTATTTCTAGGATTCTATCTTCTAATTCACTAATCCTATCTTCTGCCTCTGTTATTCTACTATTTGTTGCCTCCAGGGAGTTTTGGATCTCATTTATTGCATTATTCATTATGTGTTGACTCTTTTTTATTTCTTCTAGGTCCTTGTTAAACCTTTCTTGCATCTTCTCAATCCTTGTCTCCAGACTAACTGTGATTCTATTTTGATTTCGAGATTTTGAATTAATTTTGCTATCATTATTCGGAATTCTTTATCAGGTAGATTCCCTATCTCTTCCTCTTTGGTTTGGTTTGGTGGGCATCTATCCTGTTCCTTTAGCTGCTGGGTATTCTTTTGTCTCTTCATTTTGTTAAAATTGCCAAGTTTAGAGTGTCCTTACTATATTCTGGTAGTTTGTTGAATTCTCTTTATTGAGGCAGTTTACAGGTCTTTTCAATATCTGGTCTCTGCCTTGTTACAGAGGGGGCAGAGATGAACACCCAAATCTAAACCGGCCAGGTTCAGGCACTCGGATAATCCTCAGAAGCACAGACTTGGTTGAGTCTGCGTTTTATGCCCTTCCCAGATCCGAGTAGCGCAGGTGATGAAATGTTCAGCGAGCGCAGCTGCTGCGACTTATCGCCTCTCCGCCACTCAGTTTTCTGGGTATACAAACAGCGCACTTTCTCCGGCAGATGTTGACCATCCAGAGCCCCAAGAAGCGTGAGTCAGCACAGAAACCTACTCACAGTTCCGTTAGACAGTGTCTCTCTAGGGCTGTAATTGCCCGCCTCCGGCCCTGGCTGCCTGTCACCGGAGTGGGGCGGCCTGCAGCCGGCCAACTCTGTACAGCCCTTTGTTCCGTAGGTAGTCCTGATGGTGTCTTAAGTTAGGGCTGGCTTTTGATGTAGTAGATAACCGACAGTCTGGTTATTTCTCTCAGATAGCGCCCGAGATAGCCAGGCCAAATCCTTTCTCAAAGCGATGCAGGCCTCGCTGCTCCTCGTAGCCCAGCCCCCGCTTGCCAATAGCAAATGCTGGTGTCCGCACCAGTTCTCCGCAAAAGGAGTTACTGCAGGGCTCATTTTCTCGTTTTGAAGACAATGAGTTGTCTTTCTAAGTGCCTGATGTCCTCTGCCGGCATTCAGAAGTTGTTTTATCGAATTTATTCAGCATTCAAATGTTCTTTTAATGGATTTGTGGAGGAGAGAGTATTCTCCCCGTCTTACTCGTCCGCCATCTTAGCTCCTCCCAGACTGATTATATTCTTTGCAGCCAAAGGTGGAGACACTCTATATGGTCAGCAAAAAGAAGACCAGGAACTGACTGTGGCTCAGATCATGAACTCCTTATTGCCAAATTCAGACTTAAATTGAAGAAAGTAGGGAAAACCACTACGCCATTCAGGTATGACCTAAAGCAAATTGCTTGCAATTATACAATGAAAATGACAAATAGATTCAAGGGATTAAATTTGATAGAGTACCTGAAGAACTATGGATGGAGGTTCATGACATTGTACAGGAGGCAGTGATCAAGACCATCCCCAAGAAAAGAAATGCAAAAAGGCAAAATAGTTGTCTGAGGAAGTCTTACAAATAGCTGAGAAAAGAAGAGAAGCTAAAGGCAAAGGAGAAAAGAAAAGATATACCCAATTGAATGTAGAGTTCCAAAGAATAGCACGGAGAGATAAGAAAGCCTTCCTCAGTGATCAATCAGAGACGCAGAGGAAAACAATAGGATGGGAAAGACTAGAGATCTCTTCAAGAAAATTAGAGATATCAAGGGAACATTTCATGCAAAGATGAGCACAATAAAGGACAGAAATGGCATAGACCTAACAGAAGCAGAAGGTATTAATAAGAGGTGGCTAGAATACACAGAAGAAATATACAAAAAAGATCTTCATGACCCAGATAATCAAAATGGGGTGATCACTCACCTAGAGCCAGACATCCTGGAATGTGAAGTCAAGTGGGCCTTAGGAAGCATCACTGTGAACAAAGCTAGTGGAGGTGATGGAATTCAAGTTGAGCTATTTCAAATCCTGAAAGATGATGCTGTGAAAGTGCTGCACTCAATACGCCAGGAAATTTGGAAAAGTCAGCAGTGGCCACAGGACTGGAAAAGGTCAGTTTTCATTCCAATTCCAAAGAAAGGCAATGCCAAAGAAAGCTCAAACTACCGCACAATTGCACTCATCTCACCCGCTAGTAAAGTAATGCTCAAAATCCTCTAAGCCAGGTTTCAACAGTATGTGAACAGTGAACTTCCAGATGTTCAAGCTGGATTTAGAAAAGGCAGAGGAACCAGAGATCAAATTGCCAACATCTGCTAGATCATCAGAAAAGCAAGAGAGTTCCAGAAAAACATCTATTTCTGCTTTATGTACTCATCAAAGCCTTTGAGTGTGTGGATCACAACAAACTATGGAAAATTCTTAAAGAGGTGTAAACACCAGACTACCTTACCTGCCTCTTGAGAAATCTGTATGCAGGTAAAGAAGCAACAGTTAGAACCAGACATGGAACAACAGAGTGGTTCCAAGTTGGGAAAGGAGTACCTCAAAGCTTATATTGTCACCCTGCTTATTTAAGTTATATGCAGAGTACATCATGAGAAACGCTGGGCTGGAGGAAGCACAAGCTGGAATCAAGATTGCTGGGAGAAATCAATAACCTCAGATATGTAGATGACACCACCTTTATGGCAGGAAGTGAAGAAGAACTAAAGGGCCTCTTGATGAAAGTGAAAGAGGAAAGTGAAAAGGCTGGCTTAAAACTCAACATTCAAAAAACTAAGATCATGGCATCCGATCCCATCACTTCATGGCAAATAGATGGGGAAACAGTGGAAACAATGAGAGACTGGTTTTTTTTTTTTTTGGCTCCAAATCACTGCAGATGGTGAATGCAGCCATGAAATTAAAAGACGCCTGCTCCTTGGAAGAAAAGCTCTGACCAACCTAGATAGCATATTAAAAACCAGAGACATTAATTTGCCAACAAAGGTCTGTCTAGTCAAAGCTATGGTTTTTTCAGTAGTCATGTATCAATGTAAGAGTTGGGCTGTGAAGAAAACTGAGCACTGAAGAATTGATGCTTTTGAACTATGGTGTTGGAGGACTCTTGAGAGTCCCTTGGACTGTAAGGAGATCCAACAAGTCAATCCTCAAGGAAATCAGTCCTGAATATTCACCAGAAGGACTGATGCTGAAGCTGAAACTCCAATACTTTGTCCACCTGATGCAAAGAACTGATTCAATGGGAAAGATCCAGATGTTGGTAAAGATTGAAGGCAGGAGGAGAAGGGAACAACAAAGGATGTGATGGCTGGATGGCATCACCAACTTGATGGACATGAGTTTAGGCAAGCTCCAGGAGTTGGTGATGGACAGGAAGCCTGGCATGGTACAGTCCATAGGGTTGCAAAGAGTCGGACACAACTGAGCAAGTGAACTGACTGAAGGTTTCTAACTGGAAGTTAAAAATAAACATTTTCCTCTTGATTTTTTTTCTAATCAGTCAGCTAAATAGTGTCTGAATATCTGCAGCTAATGAACAAAGCCCCAATTACTCTAGCTGCTAAATATCTAAACCCTAGTTTCCCTCAAGTATTATTATTGTGTGTTCTTAGGACCATAATTATGAAATATAAGTTAGATTATTTTGCTGAGTATTTTGCCTCCATCAGATAAGATGAAAACATTTTAAAAAATATGTAACTCAGTGGAGGATTATGAAGACGTGAAACGTGAGTGAAGTATAGATACTGTCAACATGGATAAATCTTAATAATGACTGGGAGTTGAAAAGGAATTCCAGAAGAATGTAATCAGTATAAAACTCTTTTCATTAAATTCAGAGACATCCAACTTAACAATACATTTTTTTCTTTAAGTAGGAAGCACAAAATTTGAGATAATGTTTATGTTGGAGAGTGGGATAACTAACTATTAGTAATGTTCTAATTTTTTTCAAACTTTTTATTTTATATTGGAGCATAGCCTATTAATAATGTTGTGATACTTTTAGATGGACTGCAGAGGAACTCAGTCATACATATACATGTATCTATGCTAAGTTGCCTTAGTTGTGTTTGACTCTCTGCAACCATATGGACTGTAGCCCAACAGATTCCTGTGTCCATGGGATTCTCCAGGCAAGAATACCGGAGTGGGTTGCCATGCCCTCCTCCAGGGGATCCTCCCACCCCAGAGACTGAACCTACATCTCTATGTCTCCTGCATTGGCAAACAGGTTCTTTACCACCAATGCCACCTGGAAAGCCCATACATGTATCCATTCTCCCCCAAGCTCCCCTCTCATCCAGCCTGCCACTGTAATGTTCTAATTTTTAGGATTAAGTCCTAGGTTTATGACACTCCACCGTATTATTATAACTGATTATTTTAGGCACACATGTGGATTAATGATGATGGTTTCTCCTGATTATGAGCAATCAGTTCTCATCATGCAAGATCTTTTGAAACAGGTCCCATGGATGAGGTCATCCATTCCAATTTTGAGATTTTTCAATTTTCTGCCATTCTCTATTTTTTTGTATTCATAGCTATTATCTTCATAGAACAGTGAAAGGAAAAACTATTCAGATACTTGTTAAAGGTAGTAAGCAGGACCTTATTTAGGGGGTGGGGGGACCTACCCCAGTGGTCACATGGAGAGGTCATCAGGTCCAACTCTGAATACAGCGAGGTCAGGTGGGGATTTACAGCCAAGGAGCAGAGCGAGGAGGTTGTGGATGGGAAATTATTAAAGGACAGCGGTCCCGAATCTCTTTGGCACCAGAGACTGGTTTCATGGAAGACAGTTTTTCCAGGGACAGGGTGGGAAGGGGGATAGTTTTTGGAATGAATCAAGTGCCTTACATTTATTGTGCACTTTATTTCTGTTTTTACTACATCAGTTCCACCTCAGATCATCAGGCATTAGATCCTGGAGGTTGGGGACCTCTGATTAAGAGGAAATTACTTAAGGACTCAACTCAGTGACTGAACAACAGCTGACTTACAGAGTTGCATTGTTTCGGGTGTACAGCAAAGTGACTCAGTTATCCAAGCACAGATATCCATTCTTTTCCAAATTCTTTTCCCATGTAAGTTATTACAGAATATTGGGAAAACTGGACAGCTACACGTTAAGAAATGAAACCAGGACATTCTCTAACACCAGCCACAAAAATAAACTCAGAATGGATTAAAGACCTAAATGTGAGACTGGATACTATAAAATTCTTAGAGGGAAACATAGGCAGAACTCTCTTTGACATAAATTGCAGCAAGATCCTTTTGGATTCACTTCCTAGAAGAATGAAGGTAAAAGGAGAGAGTCTTTGTTTCAGCACAGCAGCCTGTAGCTACTAACAGTAATGGCAGAGATACAGATGAGAGAAATTTTGGAATCAGGGGCCAGGTGGGAATGGGCAAGCCGGTAGGTAGGAACTTGTGAGCAGGTGTAAGAGCAAAGTTCAAAATGACTGCCTAATTCTCTGTATTTAACAGGAAACTTCATTCTTCAAGGTACCAGTCCTCTGAGTTGCCAGCAGCTGAGCTTCCTTTGGTGGCAGAATTTTGATTAAATAGCATGCTTTTGCTCATCATCGACCCGTGGGGCACATTTTGTTCCTAAGAAATAAATGCGGGGGCCGTTCATTTGACTCAAGGGTGAAACTGCCAGCTGTGATGCACTCCTGTTTCCGTGATCACATCAGTGGTTCTGAGTGGCCGGCTCCTGGATTCTGCAGGCGCTCTCCTCTTCCAGGTGCTGACTGAGAGAGGTTATCTCAGCCCAATGCTCACCATGTATCACTGCCTTTCTAGTAAGGCTTCTGCTGTCTTTGGTGAAACAGGAGTGGGACTTCATTTGAAATGATTCTTTGAAATGCTACAAAGAGGGGAAGGGGACCATCTAATGTAACAGTTATTGACATCAAGTTACCATCATCTTTTGTCTGAACAGTTGTGAGGCTTGCCCAGCTCCCCCGTCTGTTTCTGTCCCCAGCCACTGTGATCTTTAGAAGGATTGAAATGGACCAGATCATTCTCTGGCTTAAAAACTCTCCAGTGATGGAATTGTGGGAGGGACGGGATGAATTGGGGGATCGAGACACATGTATGTGCACTGCCGTGTGTACAACAGCTAGTTGTCAAACAGCTGGTGAGAACCTAAGGTATGGCACAGGGCATGTGGGCTCATTTGGTCGTGTCTGACTCTGCAACCCCAGGGACTGTAGCCCTCCAGGCTCCTCTGTCCGTGAAATTCTCCAGGCAAGAATACTGGAGTGGGTTGCCAGTTCCTTCTCCAGGAGATCTTCCCACCCCAGGAATTGAACCTGCGTCTCTTACATCTCTTGCATTGGCAGGTGGACTCTTTACCACCTGCACCACGTGGGAAGCCCACGTAGCTCAGGGAGCTCAGCTCAGCTCAGTTCTCTGTGGAGGGGATGGGGTGTGTTGGGGGGAAGAGGACCAAGAGGGAGGGATGTGTGTATGCATGTGGCTGGTTCGCTTCGTTGTGCAGCAGAAGCTGCAAGTGGCTATACTCCAGTAAAAAAATTAAAAATGAAAACCAATTGGTGATAGGGACCAGGATCACAGTTCTGAGTATGTCAGCACTGAATAAATACTCATTTGATTGATGCAAACAAAAAAATCCTTTCTAGTGGTTTGCCATTGCCCTTAGAATAGCATCCATGATTTTATTACATGCTAGTGGGACTCACCACACTCTGGCCCCTGCCTGTGTTCCCTACCTCATCTTGTGCCATTTGGCCCTTTGGTCTCTAGATTCTTGTTGTTCAGTCACTAAATCATGTCCAACTCTATTCCAGCTCCATGGACTGTAGCCCACCAGGCTCCTCTATCCATGGGGTTCTCTAGGCAAGAATACTGGAGTGGATTGCCATTTCCTCTTCCAGGGGATCTTCCTGACTCAGAAACTGAACTTGAGTCTCCTGCTTAGCAGATGAATTCTTTTCCACTGAGCCACCTGGGAAGCCCAGGTTTTTGTTATCCTGATCTTTTCTCTCTTCCTCAGTCACCTTGAGTTCATTCCCTCCTCAAGGCTTTTGCACATTCTGTTCCCTCCCTGGAATGTTCCTCCTCCAGATCTTTGCAACATTGTCATGATTCATAGAAGGGAACCACTGTGTCTAAAGTAGCCCCCATCCCCACCCCCCACTTCAGGGACACTGTCTCACTGCACCTTTATATTATCTTTATTGCCCTTACTGCTCTCTGAGATTATTCTGGTCACATGTATGTTTATGGGTGCCCCAGTTAGGATTAATTTCCATAGGAATCTTGAATGATTCCCCACTGAATGACTGGCACCCAGGATAATGCCAGGCAAATAGAAAGTGTTCAGGACAAGAAAGCGGAACTGAAGATGGAAACTCACTGTTACGTGTGTCTGTCTCACAGATCACCTCCAGTGAGCATGGGGGAAAACCTCCCCATGTTTCCAGATCAATATCACAAAGGATAGAGAAGAAGAGCGCACAGCTGAACAACACTTAATAATGCTGTGACCTGCTAGTGTGCATTTGAATAAATATTGCCAAAAGAATTAGGCCAACATCGGATGATCTGAGTTTATATTCCTACACATTGTGTATTCATTTCCTGATGATCAAAACTGGGTTAATTAGTCTATGCTGTGATTTTTTCTGTTAGGGATATGAAGATATCTGCTCTATCCAATTTGTTTTTTCTCAGCTGAGGAATCATTGTTGAATTTTAAAAGCGACTTGCTTGGCCCTGTTTCCTGATCTTTTGATGGAAATGGTTTAGTGGGGAAAGAATGTTTAGAAGGACCAGATAATTAAATCGTTTTGTGTATTTTTCATATGCTAATACTTCCACATTCCTTTGAGGGACAGTGCTGTCTGTCTCATCCTTTCTCCCAGCCTCCTCCCTGGGCCAGGTCTGGAACTTCCTCTCTTCCTCAGCTTACAGTTCATCTTCTCAGGTTTCCACCAGTTTTTCACCATTGACACCCCCTCACCCTTCACCAACTGCTTTCCACACACCAGGGCTCCAATCCCCAAGTGGGCGGATGGGACAGGAGATTGGAAACAGCTGTATAGTTAAGTGGTGATTTTATGAGGCACATTGCAAGATACTTGCATGCATTCTAAGTCACTTCAGTTGTGTCCAACCCTTTGTGACCCCATGGACTGTAGCCCACCAGGCTCCTCTGTCCATGGAATTCTCCAGTCAGGAATACTGGAATGGGTTGCCATGGCCTCCTCCAGGACATCTTCCCAACCCAGGGATCGAACATGTGTCGCTTATGTCCCCTGCATAGGCAGGTGGGTTCTTTACCACTGGCGCTACCAGGGATTGCAAGATGTGTTGAATGATAATCAGTATCAAAGCTGCAAAGAACAAAGAGCTTTATCTGGGGTGTTAAGAGTTGCAGTTTGGGAGACACAGAGTCTGGTCAAACCGAACAAGTGTTCTGGGGAAGAAGAGAGATCAGGTGCTTCCAAAGGCAAAAGCCACACGGTTGTCCAAGAATTCGGATTGACCCCGATGCGAGAAAGGAAAGATTTGTCCTTAAGGGATAGGCTGTCATGAGTTGTTTTGGGGTGAAAGGGTCCAATAAGTATTTTTGGTTTTTGGAACATTGGACAGATGTTCTGGAAGCCTGCATTAAGGCAATCACTGGTCAGAAGGTCAGATTCCAGCTGAGCTGAGATGTGCAAGTCACATTTCCTCAATGGCCTCCTGGCTCCGTTTTGTTCATCTGTTTTAGTTCAGTTTTGGTTTTGGCTGCATCAGGTAGTACCTTATTAGTTCCCTGACCAGAACCCTGCCTCCTGCAGTGGAAGCAGAGAGTCCTGACCCCTGGCCCACCAGGGAATTCCTCCTGGTTCCATTTTAGAGAGCTCTCTTTTAGCAAAACCAACTCTATTTTTAAAAATTTATTTTAAATTGGAGGATGATTGCTTGACAATGTTGTGTTGGTTTCTGCCATACGACAGTGTTAATCAGCCATAAGTATACATATATCCCCTCCGTCTTGAATCTCCCTCCCACCTCAACTTCGTTCCACCCCTCTAGGTGTCACAGAGCACTGGGTTGAGCTCCCTATGTTATACGGCAACTTCTCACTAGCTATCTATTTTACATATGGTGATGATTTTCCTCTCACAGAGGATAGATAAATGTAACACGTCAAGTTTTATTAACAATAATAATAATTCTTTAAGGAACTTTGTTTCTGGAGAGTAAATATCTTAGATTTTCTTTAAACCAAAATTTAGCTGTGGCGGATTCATTTTGATGTATGGCAAAACCAATACAATACTGTAAAGTTAAGTAAAATAAAAAAAAAAAAAAAAACAAAATTTAGGTAAATCCGAAAAGGAATAAATGAGTAAATGGCCATAGTGGCATCTGGTTGATAATTATCAACCTGGAGCCGGATAACTGGAATATGAGTTCTAAGCAGAGAAGCAAGGAAAAGAGAGTTCATGGGGATTGACAGTGTTTGCTGGCATGCTGGGTGTTTGTACATATCCCAGTTCCTCCTCATGTCTCCATAATCATGGAGATACTATGTGTTCCCTTTAATAGTCATGCAGACAGAAGCCCAGTGGTGTGATGCAACTTGCTCCCAGTCACAGTGCTAGCAGAGGCCCCTGAATTTGCAGGCAGGGTCTATCCGCGGTCTATTCCAGCATCCATTCTCCATCACTTAGTTGAACTTTTTACATGTTAGTTTCCTCATGTGTGGAAGGAGTAACAATGCTGCATTACCCACTTTCCAAGGTATTCTGAGAATCGCATGGAATGTGAAACTTTAAAACTCAGGTGCAACTCTGCAAATACAGGGATAAACAGAATGATCACTAGGTTTTATTAGCAAAGGAAGTCAGATCCACATCCCCCACAGTTCCTTCTCCTTTTCCTCTTTGCATTGTCTAACCCCTCTCCCCAATTCATCTCTTCTCTCCTTCTTTCTGTCAATTTAAAATTGTCTGATAGGAGGACTGAGCTTAGACCCTAAATGTCCCCTCTTTCTCTCCTCTTGGTTAGTCTTCAACTCACTGCAGTAGGGGTTTGCCTCCTGCACTCCACTGAAACCACTAGTTTCTTCATCAGCACTCTTGGTACCTTTGTCCCAATTAGGAAAAATGCCACCCTTCTTCAAAGGGGATGCTTTCATGAGCACAATGCAGGCTGGGTGTCCTTTTTCAGTCAACAGCTTGTACAACTGTCTTTGGCCAATGAGCACTGCTTTGGCAAGGTCATCTGTGATCTCCCGACTCCAACAGATGAACTTCATCTTACTGAAGTTCTCTTTGTATTTGATGTTGTTGAGAATTCCCTTCCCCAGTGAAGTGGATACTGGTAGTTGCTTGATACTCCTCCTGAAGATCTCGTATTTTCTCCTTCAGAGGCTCTTCTTCCCGGAGAGTCTTCTAGGTTCTATCTGTCTTGAGCCCTCCTTTTTTCTCACTCCAGCTTTCCCCACCCCAATTTTTTGCAGAGGCTTCTAGAGTGGCTAGACATAAAAGCTGAATCCCTTTAGACTTCTTGCAGTGCCTTCAGAGTTCCTTTATACTCTGTGGGTCCTTGTTGGCTCTGGGTCCTTGTTCATTGTTTTTTTATAGGCAGCTCTCCTTTAAATGATCAAACTCATGCACAGACCAGTGAAAAAAGGTCTTCTTCGAGAAGATTAAAGGGAAGGGAGGGAAGTTCCCACAAAGTTCCTTTTTGGAGACCTTCAGGCCATGTCCTTGGTAGAACACCTTCTGCACATGTGCGTACATTCTACCTTGGGATTTGGGGCAGGAGGATTTCTGGGGTGTCAAGTCTTATCTTTGACAAAACAGTGTATTCATTCATTTAATAAATATGGAGTGAGCACCTCAAATGGGTAAGAAACTGAACTCGGCTCTGGAGGTAAACAGAACAAGAATAATCCCTCCTTCCTCATGGGGTTTATAGTATTATTTGGCAAGACAAACAAATTAAAGATTTAATTAAAGATAAGTATGAACTATATAAGTGTTATAAAAATATAGAACATTAATTAGCGTTGTGTGCCAGGAAAAAAAGATAAAGGTTATTGAGAGATGGTGAACGTTAACATTTATCTGAATGTTGTAATTTACCATAAGAATTCCTGACAAGGGGAGTGCTGCTGCTGCCACTGCTGCTAAGTCGCTTCAGTCGTGTCCGACTCTGTGCGACCCCACAGACAGAAGCCCACCAGGCTCCCCTGTCCCTGGGATTCTCCAGGCAAGAATACTGGAGTGGGTTGCCATTTCCTTCTCCAACGTATGAAAGTGAAAAGCGAAAGTGAAGTCGCTCAGTCGTGTCCAACTCTTAGCGACCCCACGGACTAGAGCCCACCAGGCTCCTCCGTCCATGGGATCCTCCAGGCAAAAGTACTGGGGTGGGGTGCCATTGCCTTCCCCAAGGGGAGTGCTACTCTCTTGTTAATTTATGTATAGCAAAGAGTTTCCTCTTTTTGCCTTAACCACTAGGAATCTCACATCTAAATACCCAGTAGTACCCAGCTGCAGTGCCTGGAACATCCCAGTACCTGCAGTGTGTTTACATTTTGGCTTGTTAATAAAGGGTTTTCTTTTATTTTTATATGCCTTGTTTTACATACCACATCATTCTGAAAGTAACCAAGGTATATATCTTGGAAGATAAGATGTTGTCATCCCCATTTTTAGCTTTTTGCAGATGCGATAGCCTTCTCTTTCTGGAGGCTAAAGGTATTTTTGTAGGGGTCTCACAGTATTGGCATGCTTGCTTGATTCCAATGTGAATTCTCCAAATTAATTTATTATCCATCAAGAGGCAGTTTGTTCCCTAAATACTTCACTTAGATGATTCTTCTTTTTAATCACCACCAACACACACACAAACAGAACTCCTTAGCAATTCCTCTTGGCTCTATTGCTATTTTTAGGAACGTTTGTCTTGTCTTAACTACTCTTCTTATAAAGACATCTAGTTTTCTGTGACATTGTTTACTTTCATTATGCCTTAATTATGGGATTCTGATAACCATGGAGGAGTAGAGAGACAATAAATGGGGTTTTGTGGGTGATTAAATGCTAAATCAAAGCTGAGGTGTTTGATAACCACAACAGTTGTTTCTGCAAGTATATTCCAAAAACAGGAATATTATGGCTATTACACAACAAGCAAGGAAAAAGCCTCCCACAGATCACTCTGCTACTTTTCGAAGCCACCAGCTTTTCAAAGTCTAATGCTCTTTTGTCTGATTTTTTTTTTTTTTTTTTGATTGTCAGTCTGAGTAGTTGGCTCTTGGTGGCAAAATGCTATTTAAAGAACAAGTTCTCAGTGTGAATGTGTCACTTATCTAAGTGAGTGGTGAAAGTGGGCAAAAACGTACCTCATCATCAGCCATGTGGAGCATAGTATAGTCTGAAGAAGCATTATATTTGAGGATCTGCAATTGGATGCAACCTTATAAGGGCTTACTAGGTTTTAATGAATAACTTAGCATTGTCACGAAAAATTGCATGTGACTGCAGGTAATGGGAAAGGGAATCAGTGGCAGTTTTAACAAGTAGGGTTTATTTTTCTCACCTGACAAATCTCAAGAGATAGGCAATTTCTAGGGTTCATTTAGTTGCTTGGCGGTTCCTTCAGAGACCAGGGCTCTTTTTTGCTCTCTGTTCTCTTTGTGATGCACTGGCATTCATCCTTATGCTTATTGCCTCATGATTGCAGAATGGTTGCTGCAGGTGTCACGTCCATAGTAAAGGAAGGAGATGTGAAGTGGTGATGCTGGCCCTAGTCATCCCCTTTTTATCAGGATAGCCAAGTTTCATCATAACCCCCCACCCAGCCCCCAGAAGACTTGCTCTTGATTCCAAATGGCAATAACAGATTCACGTGGGGGTATTGGAAAGCTCAGAATGCTGGATATTTAGTTGAGACATTAAGGTTTCAAACAAAGTGGAAGGTATTGACAAGGAACACAGAGGGAACGGATACTGAGAGGGCGACTAGCTGATAGTCAGCAGCCTATCACATGTTGCACCCGAGAGTTTTGCTGTTAAGCGTGTAATGTAAAAATGAATGCCATCATCATGAAAATGGAAAACCAGTACATTTTTATGTCATGCCAGTTCCACAGTTAAAACGGAAAGAGGGCAAATCTGTCGCACTGCCTGTATCAATGTATTTGCTTGTTGACTTTACAGCATAAAGGTGACTGGTGGAGACAACCGGATCTGGTTTTGTTTTGGAAGGTTTTGCTTTTATTTTTCCTTTTTGTTTCTGACCTTGGAGATAATTAAGAAAGAAACACAGACATGAAATGCAACCTGTTAATTCCGTTTATATTCTTGGAAAATGCATACTTTTATGCCTTGATTGTCTTCAGGTGATCATTAGGGAAAGGAAGCAAGAGATAATTATTAACTACATTCAATTAAAAAAGCTAAATTGGGCCACAAATTTCAATCTCATTCACCATGTTGCCACCGGTTACAAAAACCCCACTTTTGAAATGTCGGGCTTCCCTTTGCTGCCCTTGGCCTTCCTCTTCTGGTTGTGTCTTGCTGTGTAGTTAGCCACAGCTTTGTGGGTTGATGGGGTCAGCCGAGACCTCTCACGCTCAGGCTCTCTAGTGGCAGCTGGGGCTGGCGTCATCTGAAAACTTGGACTGAGCAGATGTCCAGGATGGCTCATCACATGGCCTCTTCGTGTGGATTTTTCTCACAGTCTAGTGGCTGGATTCTGACGCTAAAGGTTCCAAGAGATCAAGGCAGATGCTGCAAGCCTTCTGACCTTGGAAGTCAGGCGGCATCCACCTTGTCAGTTATGAAGGACACCCCAGACAAAGGCAGAGTATGAGGCATGGTCAACTGGGGACCATCTTTGGAGACACAGTGCCGCAATCTTCTTCTTTTCTTCCTCCTGGGGATTGAAAGAGCCATCAGAAGCTAGTCAGAAAGAGAAGAGGGTGAGAGTACTGCTGCATGTAACAGGCAATGAAGCCAGGATGCTACGACTTGCCATCCTGGTACCCTAGGATATCCTTTCCATGCCGTTTTGAAATATGACAGTGGTAATTATGAGTGGAGTTAAAATCTTCAGCTTTTATTTTTTAAATTTTCCATCCCTTTCAGAGGAAAAAGAAGCAAATGTTAACCTTGAAAAAATATTTCTTTTAATACTAACAGTTGCAAATAAAACATAAAACTTACGACAAACCTAAGCCCAAGTCAAAACCAGCTCTGAACTTTGTTCTGATGTATGATTTCTAGTCTTGATATGTGAATATTTCTTCTTGTATTGGAGGCCTAGCAGAGAACATTCTAGTCCAAAATAAATGGGCTCAAAATTGATTTTATTAAGAGCATCATCTTTCTTTATGTCAAGACCATAGGGATACAGTTAAATATATCTGCATGTAACATAGGCACTTGAAATCATTGTCTTTATGTTGGCCTTTGCTGATTTTTTTCATCTTTGCTGCCTTTTCATGTGAATGAATGGCAAAAGCAGAGCAAGTTTAAAAAATCTATAGGGATCCTTAGAGATTCCTTTCTTGCTGAGACACAGGAAAGCCATAATTAACGAACAGACCAAGAATGAAGAGGTGGAAAAGAGGGTGGGTATCTTTGCTGCTATAAACTACTAGCTTTCACCATTCTGCACCTTGCCTGTGTCGCAAGGAACAGCCTTGCTCCCCCGTCTTTGCCTGGCAGGCTCCCACTCCCTCCCAGATGCAGCCCAGCTGGTGCTTTCCATATGAAGCCATCTCAGCTGCCTGGACAGGGTGCTCCACAGCCCCAGTCCCCACGTCTGTCACCTTATTTCTAGGCTTATCCCTCTTTGGATCGTGGCTTCTTCTGGGCAGAGACCACCTCTTAGCTTAACACTATCAGTCAAGAAAGCAGAGTTTTCAGGGGCTTGGGAAAAGTTTGAAAGCAGACTACACAGTCAACTACACTGATACACAGATCATGTTTATGGTGACTGGCAGTCATTGCGTTAGCTGGCTTATATCCTGCCCTGACCAAAACAAAATAAACAAGCACTAAAACAATAAACTGACCATACACACTTTTCCAACTAAAACAATAAACTGACCATACACACTTTTCCAAGGTCGAAGATGAGAGTGATGTTAGAATAACCTGAGACAGTTGTGCGGATGCTCATTTGGTCCCTGTTACTAAAGGTCCATATAGTTACAGCTATGGTTTTTCTAGTCGTGTATGGATGTGAGAGTTGGACCATAAAAAAGGCTGAGCCCTGAAGAACTGATGCTTTCTAAGTGTGTGGTGCTGGAGATGGCTCTTGGGAGTCCCTTGGACTGCAAAGAGATAGAACTAGTCAGTCCTAAAGGAAATCAACTCTGAATGTTCATTGGAAGGACTGATGCTGAAGCGGAAGCTCCAACACTTCTGCCACCTGATGTGAAGAACTGACTTATTGGAAAAGACCCTGACACTGGGAAAGATAGATGGCAGGAGGAAAAGGGGACAGCAGAGGATGAGATGGTTGGATGATATCAACGACTCAGTAGACATGAGTTTGAGCAAACTCTGGGAGATAGTGAAGGACAGGGAAGCCTGGCATGCTGCAGTCCATGGGGTCACAAAAAATCAGGCACAACTTAGCAACTGAACAATAACTAGAATGTACTCTTCTATCTCCTCCAAAGGCTCCCCATCCTCCTCATCTAGTACAAGAGATACCTTCCTTGTCGTCCTCTTGGAGCCCCCAGAACTTTGGAGTCTCCCTTCCCCTAGATCCTTGTGGAGTCTTGAATGGACACCACACAATTGAGCAGTTATAGATAGCCTACCGTTTGCTGTCATGTTACTTGCATGTGTCTGGCTTCTTGGCTAAGAGAGAAATGCCCATCCTTACTTTTTTCTGGTCCCTGAAGGCTAGGTAGGGTGGATATGCAGCAGGCACTCAGTGTAATTGCCCTTGACTGCTTGGAGCCCAAGCTATGCATGGATATGGCTGAGAACTGATACATAACACCTTCATACTTACAGTGTTCTTGCCTGGAGAATCCCAGGGACGGGGGAGCCTGGTGGGCTGCCGTCTATGGGGTCGCACAGAGTTGGACATGACTGAAGCGACTTAGCAGCAGTAGCATCCTGGAGCCCAAGCTATGCATGGATATGGCTGAGAACTGATACTTAACACCTTCATACCTCCTTTTAGTGGGAATTGATTCTTTGGAAGATGTGGCCTGGGAGACATTAGTTTGGGGATATGGTTTTTTATGAGGCAGGGGGGATATATTTTTCCTTCAAGCTTAAAGCACATAAACTGTAAGTGGGTTCAGCCAAATTTGTCTCATAGATATAATTTGATTGACCTGCACAGGGTATTTAAAAATAATTGAAGAGTTGCCAACATACCATTGGGAGATTGCACATAAGAATCCAGAATTCTAATTTCTCTTGAAATTTTGGAAGATTTGGCAGAATTGGACCTTGATTCCCAGTTAGCAATAATTGCTTCTAACCAAGCGGTGACTGTTCCCTTAAGACAGAAAATGAGCCTCCCTTCTCTCTTTTCCTCTGAAATGATACCCCATCCTCTCTTTTCCTATTTGTGTTACTTGCCTTGTTCTTGGATAGATTATTCTAGGAAGTGCCTATTATATGTGCTATTGTGGCTCAGTCACTAAATCATGTCTGACTCTTGGTGACCTCATGGACTGTAGCATGCCAGGCTCCTCTGTCATCCACCATCTCCCAGAGTTTGCCCAAATTCATATCCATTTAGTAGGTGATGCTATCTAACCATCTCATCCTCTGCTGTCTCCTTCTCCTTTTGCCTTCAATCTGTCTCAGCATCAGGGGCTTTTCCAGTGAGTCAACTCTTCTGATTAGGTGGCCAAAGTATTGGAGCTTCAGCAATAGACCTTCCAATGAATATCCAGGGTTGACTTCTTTAGGATTAACTGGTTTGACTAAGTGCTCTTTGCGACCGCACAGCCCACCAGGCTCCTCTGTCCATGGGATTCTCCAGGCGAGAATACTGGAGTGGGTTGCCATTTCCTTCTCCAGGGGATCTTCCCGACCCAGGGATCGAACGCACGTCTCCTGCATTGCAGGCAGACGCTTTAACCTCTGAGCCACTAGAGAAGCCCTTGACTAAGTGCAAAAAGCCCTAATATACACAAGACTGCCAAAAGATATGCAAACAGCTTACATACAGACTTCTTTCTTATGTATTGTACATATTTTAAGAGGTATCAAGGTTTCTGTGCATCCCTTAGAATTGTATAGTGTTTACATCAATTGGCTTATTTAACAGTGATCATAATAACAGCCTTTTTATTGAGGACTTACTGTGTACTAGTTACTCTTCTAAGCACATATTAACTCACTAATCTCCCAATGCCCCTGTGAGATAGGAGCTTGATTACTCTCATTTTCTAAATGAGAAACCAATAACTTAAGCAACCAGGAATTGACCTAGCCAGGCTTCAGACTCAGGCACAAGTGGAGAGAGTTATACATGTTTAAGATTGATTTCTGGGACAGTAAAAATTTCATAGATGGCTGTTTCATGGGCATTTAAATGTTCTCATGAGCCAGAGCAGAACCCTTTGGTCCTTCCCCATCACCCCCTGCCCCGTGTCCTCCATCTGCCCTTTATAGAAAAAACTTTAGCCAAAGAATACATTCAATCAGAGAAGTGAGAAATGCAGAAACAAAGGAAAACTGTCAAACGAGACCAAATAATAGTAGTTTAGTCATTGAATAACATCAGGGACGTTAAGTTCCTCCTCAAAGGCTGTAGATAATATTCTGAGCCATATCCTTTGAGCTGTCTTGTAGATACTGAAACCCCCACCAGGCAGAAGAAGTTAACTAGGATGACCAGAGTGTAGCCATGATATAAGCTGCTACAATTCTGAGAACTGGCTTCGAAGAAATGGAGCAAACTGACTCTGGAACTAGAGATTAATAGTACTCAAAACAGTCAAGGTGACACTGATCAGACCACATGACCAATTTCAAGATGACTTCCAGAGCTAACTATGCTGTTTCTGAGTGTAGCCCCTTCCCTCTACCTATACACCACTGAAACTCCCCTTTCAAAGCTCTTGCCCACTGATTATTGGGGACTGGGTGGGGAGGGGTCATGGCTATCAGTCTTTGGACACAAGTTCATCCTCTAACCATCTGGCCTCCAAAATAAAGCGAACTTCTCTTTCCACCAACGTTCAGTTCAGTTCAGTCACTCTGTCGTGTCCGACTCTGCAACCCCTTGGACTGCAGCATGCCAGGCCTCCCTGTCCATCACCAACTCCCAGAGCTTGCTCAAACTCGTGTCCATTAAGTCAGTGATGCCATCCAACCATCTCATCCTCTGTCGTCCCGTTCTCCTCCTGCCCTCAATCTTTCCCAGCAGTAGGGTCTTTTCTAATGAGTCAGTTCTTTGCATCAGGTGGCCAAAGTATTGGAGTTTCAGCTTCAGCATCGGTCCTTCCAATGAACATTCAGGACTGACTTCCTTTAGGACTGACTGGTTTGATCTCCTTTCAGTCCAGGGGACTCTCAAGAGTCTTCTCCAACACCACAGTTCAAAAGCATCAATTCTTCGGTGCTCAGTTTTCTTTATAGTCCAACTCTCACATTCAGACATGACTCCTGGAAAAACCATAGCCTTGACTAGACGGACCTTTGTTGGCTAAGTAATGTCTCTGCTTTTTAATATGCTGTCTAGTTTGGTCATAACTTTCCTTCCAAGGAGTAAGCGTCTTTTAATTTCATGGCTGCAATCACCATCTGCAGTGATTTTGGAGCCCCAAAATATAAAGTCTCTCCACCAAGTTGTCTTCCACCAACCTTACCTCTATAGTATTAGCTTTAGAGTGATGAGCCAGACCGTACTTTCAGTTACAAAGTCAGATCTGTTTTGTTGTTGTTAAGCAGTCTGCTCTGAAGAAAGTACCATTGGGCATGGAGAGGGTATCCTAATGTTGAAAGTATGCAGTAGAATTGACCCTCAGAAGCCATAATCTTTATTTTGCAAGACTATAAAAGAGAGGTTAGTGGTTAGAGACTTATAGAATGAGAGGTTATCTCTTCTTTGAATCTTTTCTCTGAAGCCACTTACTTGTAGTGCAAACTCCCTACATGCTTGAGACTCTGGGTCTTGTTTTCCCTTCTCTCTCCTCCAGGATCTCCTACTTCCTTTGTTGCTTTTTTCATTCTGCTCTTTTACCTTTCTTCTTTATCTCTGCCAAAATTTTTATTGAGTGCTCATGCATCAGGGAAAAATATGATGGTTTCTGCTCTCAGAAGACTTAGTTTTGTGGAGGCAGGCAGACATATAAACAAAAAAATCACTTTTTTTTGAAACTTCACATTGTAGTGCATCATTTTTCATCAGTCCTGTGCTCAAGAATACAAACAGAAGAAAGTGATTACTAATGTTGGCAAAAACTAAAATAGAATGCATCTTCTTGTACATTAACAGTATTAGAACATATTTGAGAATTTGAAAGTATGTAATTTTTTTACTATCATCCAACGTAGTATCAATCAAACTTTCAGAGACTTCAAATATACTTTCTAAAATGCAGGTAAAAATATGTTAGTTCCTTGAGACATAGACATATAGCTCATCCTTGAGAAAGCTCCATGAAGAGAACGGGGACTCCAAGGTACACCTAAGGTCCAATTTTTGTGGGGGATCTTGGACCAAGGTAAGATATTCTGGATGTCTTGAGAAAATTGTGTGTTTCTATAGAGTAGATTTTCCACAGGCGGTATGTAGACAGCAAGGAAATTACAGCGAGTGAATTGAATTAATGCTGAGAGTAGACAGAATGACTTGCTTAGAAAATGACAGATGAAAAGGGATACTCATGCACAAGGAACATCTATATAAGAATGCACCTGCCGGTGCAGGAGACCTGGGTTCGATTCCTGGATCAGCAAGATCTCCTGGAGTAGGAAATGGCAACCCACACCAGTATTCTTGCCTGGAAAATTCCATGAGCAGAGGAGCCTGGTGGGCTACAGTCCATGGGGTCACAGAGTCGGACCCGACTGAGCAACTAAGCACACACATGATATTCTCATCAAAATAATCTGACAATCTCTCCAAAGCCATCAGTGCTCCTTCTTTCTGATCCAGTAATGCAACTTCTGGGAATCTAATTTTAGGAAATATTTCAAAATATGGAAAAATCCATATGCATGGAAATTATTCACTTTGGTTCTATTTATAATAACCAAAATGCTCCGTGTGTCCCTCAGTAGAGACATGCTTATGTAAGTTAAAAACATTTTCTTCATGGAATGTTATGCAGGCACTGAATGATGATCTTAAAGACTGTAAAGTAATTTGAAAAATGCTTAAATAATTTAAAAATAGAATAATAATTGTGCAGCATGACCAAAACTATGTAAATGTTCTTGGGGACAGGAAAAAGATAGGCAGGAAATAGAGCTAAATGTTTATAAGTATTGTGTTAATGCAGGATTATGGGTGTGAAATGATTAATTATTATACTGCCTGATTGTATGATGAATTTGTGATTACTTTAACTATGGAAATGGTCCATATTTAAACACTGAACAATCAAAGAAGATGTAGGTGCCTTTCTGTGATATGTGAGCAGAGTCAGTGGAGGTTTTCCCTGGGACATATAGCTATAGTCGAGTCAGGCTTAACTATTTTGCCAGTCAATACTAAAGGAAATCAGCCCTGAATATTCATTGGAAGGACTGATGCTGAAGCTGAGTCTGGTGAAAAGTATGGCTTAAGCCAGTGGTCTAGGAGATGACACAGAAGGGCCGCAGAGGGAGGCAGAGGTCAGATGATGGCGGTCATGCTGATTTGAGAATGTCAACTTTAACATGTTATTTGTATCCCAGACATCAGAATCCCATCCTGCCACCGCTGGTTTGCCCAGGGAAATAATGATTTTTTCTCTGCCTTCTTTGGAGACCCTTTGCCCCACTTGATTGGCTCAGTAGTTCTAGGATTTGCTCTTTTTAGGAGCTATTGATGCCCTAGAAAAAGGTTGAGTCAGACGTATTGATGACTCCACCACTGTTCTTGCGAGGAATTTGCCCTCTTTCCCCTGTAGCTTTAGTTAGGATTATTTGTCTTTGGACTCATTCCTTTTTATGGAAATGATAATAGCGTTCCTCATGACAGCAGCCATGACTAACTTTATAAGCACAAATTGTGTCAGATGAAGAAAGCACTCGCAAACTCCCCATTTTTAGAGGGACACATGAAGGCTTAGATTGTTTAAGTAACTTACTAGGATTACATAACAGGTGAGTGGTAGAAATACAATTAACTTTTAAAGATGTGTTCATTGTCTTTTACATATCTTTATTGGCTAAAAGTTGGTAACTTAATGTCAGTCCCTCAGTTATTATTTTTCTCCCCTAAAAGTCTACCTGTTCCTGAAATCACCGGGCCTTGGAAACCCTGGATTATTTTTTGAACCCAAAACTCAGGGCCCGTGATTTGACAGTGGAAGAGAATACTTTAAATAGGAAAAGTGCCAGAAAACCCCAACTACAAGATTGCCGTTAGGTTCAGAAGAAGAACCAAAGATTCAGCTTGCTGTTCAGAGTTTAACACTGTGTACCAAACATCTTAAGAAGGATTTGAAAGCTCCATTAATTTAAGATGTAGGAAATAGACATTTCTCAGGCCTTGTGCAGGAAATGGCAACCTACTCCAGTACTCTTGCCTGGAGAATCCCATGGATAGAGGAGCCTGGCAGGCTACTGTCCATGGGGTCACAAGAGTCGGACACGGCTTAGTGACTCAATCAGTCAGGCCTTGTGCAATCCTGCCTGTCTCTCCATAAGCAAGGTCCCTTCACCATGCATTACAGCCAGCGCCATGCCATCCTTTCCCATCAGGAATCATCTTTTAAAAGTCTCCAAATTGCAAACGTGTGGCTCTGAGTGTCAAGTGTGGCATGCACTGTATTTAAGTACCACTTAGGAAGAAATGCAAAAACCTCAGTACTTTTAAGTGATTTTTAAATTATTATTTAGGGGGGAATTTCTAGGCAACTAAACACCTTTTGTGTAATTTTATTCGAGTCCTTGAAAACACGGCATGAAATCCACTTTTCATTGTGTCTCCTCTTCCCCGATAGCAGCAATCAGCAAGCTAATGTCTATTGTCTTCTCTTCCGGCTAACTTTCTTATCTGTGTACATACAACTTCGGGAAAAAAACGAGAAGATAATGTTTTCCCTAAAATAAAATTACAGAAAATTTATATTGAGGGGGAAAGAAAATCAAATTTCAATACAATTTTTTTTCCAGGTTGAAATGAATATGCCTGAGCTTGTTCCCATCGTAGAGACCTCTGGGAGTGTGCTATAAGCAGGCAAGGCCACTGGAAGCCTAGACTCAGAAATGACACATTCTACTTCCTCTGAGTTCTATTGGTCAAAGCAGTTCATCGAGATCCACCAGAATCAAAGTGTGGAGAATCAGAATCCATCTATGAGTGAAGGAGTGTGGCCGTTTTTACAGTGCATCAAAGGAGTGGCTTTGTCAGAGGTTATTAATAGAGTTAAGTGAGTTAATGTAAGTAAAGGGCTTAAAAGAATGCCTGACATATAGTGTTACCCATCAGGGTTCTTGACCTCCTTAATTAATAGAAATTGATCAGAAACCAGACTAGAAAATCAGGCAAGGCTTTATTGCGGCCCCTGCCGCAGAGGTAAGAGAACAAACACCAGATTCCCTTGCTTGCCCCCTCCCCTGAGTCAGGCCAAGCTGGTACCTTATATGGGATGAGGGTAGGGGTGCATCCAGGGGTCTGGCTGGAGGGTTGGCTTAAGTGTTTTGCTAATCAATCCTGAAAGAAATCAACCCTCAGTATTTGTTGGAAGGACTGATGCTGAAGCTGAAGCTCCAATACTTTGGCCACCTGATGCGAAGAGCTAACTCATTAGAAAAGACTCTGATGCTGGGAAAGATTGAAGGCTGGAGGAAAAGGGGACGACAGAGGATGAGATGGTTGGATGGCATCACCAACTCACTGGACATGAGTTTGAGCAAACTCTGGGAGATAGTGAAAAACAGTGAAACCTGGCGTGCTGCAGTCCACAAGGTCGATAAAGTTGGACATGACTTAGCAATTAAACAACAGCTACAATAGATGTATTGAGTGCAGCACGCATGCTCAGTACCCTGCCTTTGTTCTGACACCCAGTTTTTGCTGCAGGCTCTTCAAATTGGCAGTTGGGTTTTTGGTCTCTTTGTATCTCTGGAGTCCAGAATTTGCCCCAGCTGAGCATGCACACAGTTATCTATAGTCCTATACAGTTTATGTATTAATATTTTGTTGCTCAAGGGCTTCCCTGGCAGCTCAGCTGGTAAGAATCCACCTGCGATGCAGGAGACCCCAGTTCAATTCCTGGGTTGGGAAGATCCCCTGGAGAAGGGATAGACTACCCACTCCAGTATTCTTGGGTTTCCCTGGTGGCTCAGACAGTAATGAATCCACCTGCAATGCGGGAGACCTGGGTTAGTCCCATATAGTTCATTTGTATTAATATTTTGTTGCTTAAAGAGAAGTGTGTCCAGGTGCAAGCACTGTAGCAAAGGGTCCCAGATCCCAGGATTGTCTCAGTAGTAATTGCTGTTTTGCTACTTGTTGTTTATATTTTACTCCTATTATCTCTAGACATTTCCCTGAGAGCTTATTGCTGCTGCTGCTAAGTCGCTTCAGTTGTGTCTGACTGTGCAAACCATAGATGGCAGCCCGCCAGGTTCCCCTGACCCTGGGATTCTCCAGGCAAGAACACTGGAGTGGGTTGCCATTTCCTTCTCCAATGCATGAAAGGAAAGTGAAAGTGAAGTTGCTCAGTCGTGTCTGACTCTTAGAGACCCCATGGACTGGAGCCTACCAGGCTCCTGCGTCCGTGGGATTTTCCAGACGAGAGTACTGGAGTGGGTTGCCACTGTCTTCTCCAGAGAGCTTATTGAATATCCTTTAATTTTACTTTTGTTTTGTTGTTTAAAATGTGTGGGAGGAGGAACAGCAGTAACTCTTCACCTAGAAAATGTTAGATAAGGACTGCTATCCTTTGTCACTGGAAGCTAAGATGTGGGGTGGGAGAGATGTTTCTAAATGGAGTGGTTTCCTGACATCCAGGCATCCTGTTTTTTACAGCTTTTTCCTTTCTTTGTCAAAATTAATTCTGATCCTTTATCTTAACCACTGTATTGTTTACCAAATCTGAGTGATATTTCCTTTTTAAAGGAAAACAGTCTTGTGAAGTCAGGTGTGAATTTATATTTTTATTACAATGTTACTTAACTGTGTACAAGCATAAAGCTATATATAAGCTAATTAGGTTTGAGTATAGCTTTTACAATGTACAATGTGCTTAGTCACTCAGTTGTGTCCGACTCTTTGCAACCCCATGGACTGTAGCCCGTTAGGTTCCTCTGTCCATGGAATTATCTGGGCAAGAATATTGGAGTGGGTTGCCATTCCCTGCTCCAGGGGATCTTCCTGACCCAGGGATCGAACCTGTATCTGTTTCATCTCCTGTGTTGACAGGCAGGTTCTTTACTACTCGCACCATCTGGGAAGTCCGTGTATAGCTTTTATGCATCCATAGAATAAAAGAAACTTTGAAAATGATTTAAAAGTTAAAGGCAAAGCAGGGGAAGGATACAGTAGGAGTTTGGGATTAAAATATACATGCTAAAATAAACAACAAGGACCTACAGTATAGCAAGGGAACTATACTCAGTATTTTGTAATAACCAGTAGTGGAACAGAATGTAAAAAAAGAATATATAGCCAGACATCTTGGAATGTGAAGTCAAATGGGCCTTAGAAAGCATCACTACGAACAAAGCTAGTGGAGGTGATGGAATTCCAGTGGAGCTATTCCAAGTCCTGAAAGATGATGCTGTGAAAGTGCTACACTCAATATGCCAGCAAATTTGGAAAACTCAGCAGTGGCCACAAGATTGGAAAAGGTCAGTTTTCATTCCAATCCCAAAGAAAGGCAATGCCAAGGAGTGCTCAAACTACCGAACAATTGCACTCATCTTACATGCTAGTAAAGTAATGCTCAAAATTCTCCAAGCCAGGCTTCAGCAATATGTGAACCGTGAAATTCCTGATGTTCAAGCTGGTTTTAGAAAAGGCAGAGGAACCAGAGATCAAATTGCCAACATCCGCTGGATCATGGAAAAAGCAAGAGAGTTCCAGAAAAACATCTATTTCTGCTTTATTGACTATGCCAAAGCCTTTGACTGTGTGGATCACAATAAACTATGGAAAATTCTGAAAGAGATGGGAATACCAGACCACCTGATCTGCCTCTTAAGAAATCTGTATGCAGGTCAGGAAGCAACAGTTAGAACTGGTCATGGAACAACAGACTGGTTCCAAATAGGAAAAGGAGTATGTCAAGGCTGCATATTGTCACCATGTTTATTTAACTTATATGCAGAGTACATCATGAGAAATGCTGGACTGGAAGAAACAGAAGTTGGAATCAAGATTGCCGGGAGAAATATCAATAACCTCAGATATGCAGATGACACCACTCTTATGGCAGAAAGTGAAGAGGGGCTAAAAAGCCTCTTGATGAAAGTGAAAGTGGAGAGTGAAAAGGTTGGCTTAAAGCTCAACCTTCAGAAAATGAAGATCATGGCATCTGGTCCCATCACTACATGGGAAATAGATGGGGAAACAGTGGAAACAGTGTCAGACTTTGTTTTTCTGGGCTCCAAAATCACTGCAGATGGTGACTGCAGCCATGAAATTAAAAGACTCTTACTCCTTGGAAGGAAAGTTATGACCAATCTAGATAGCATATTCAAAAGCAGAGACATTACTTTACCAACAAAGGTTCGCCTAATCAAGGCTATGGTCTTTCCTGTGGTCATGTATGGATGTGAGAGCTGGACTGTGAAGAAGGCTGAGCGCCGAAGAATAGATGCTTTTGAACTGTGGTGTTGGAGAAGACTCTTGAGAGTCCCTTGGACTGCAAGAAGATCCAACCAGTCCATTCTGAAGGAGATCAATCCTGGAATTTCTTTGGAAGGAATGATGCTAAGGCTGAAACTCCAGTATTTTGGCCACCTCATGAGAAGAGTTGACTCATTGGAGAAGACTCTGATGCTGGGAGGGATTGAGGGCAGGAGGAGAAGGGGACGACAGAGGATGAGATGGCTGGATGGCATCACTGACTCAATGGATGCGAGTCTGAGTGACCTCCGGGAGCTGGGGATGGACAGGGAGGCCTGGCGTGCTGCGGTTCATGGGGTCGCAAAGAGTCGGACACGACTGAGCGACTGATCTGATCTGATAGCTGAATCACTTTGCTGTACACCTAAAACTAACACAACATTGTAAACCAACTATATTTCAATAGATTAAAAAAATTAAAGGCAAGAAACACTTCAGAATTTCAAAGTAATGGCATTAATCTAATATGACAACATTGGTTTTATAAAACCATTCCTAACTTAAAACTGCGGTGGCCTTTGATGCCTCGGGTCTCCCTTAGTTTTCTTTGTTCAGATGACTGCAAACTCTTCCATTACACAGTGTACTGTGACATCATTTGACCTTTGTTTGGCATGAAAGCATCCTTTAGATATCAAGTCCAATCTCTCTTCTCTTAAGCCCATAAAGATTAGAACAGTGCCACTTGGTATCAACTTGACTATAAACACTGTAATCGGTGAAGTTGCCTGGCAGGGCTTGGTTATCAGATGACTGTCTAATTTAATGCCTTTCAAATTTTAATAGGCAGATGAATCACCTGAGAATCTTGGTAAAATGCAGACTGGTTCAGTAGGACTGGGGTAGGGCCCAGGATTCTGTATTTCAGTAAGCTCTCAGGCGATGCTTGTGCTGTGGTCCAGGGACAGTACTTTGAGTACAAGCCTCTGATTATGCCTCAACAATATCTTTTAGATTATTATTTAAACAAAACATGCAAACATTAGTAGAAAATTCACTTGTCTGTGGATATGTCCTGGGTCCCCAACCTAAGAATCACTGTGCTGAAACACAAATGCAGTGAGATTATTAGACTATTATACTGGCCCCATAGGGATCAAATCCTAACATAAGTATGAAACTGCTTGTATTGGATACTAGGCATCAGCCAGTAATGTAGGAGGAAATGAGGCTTGAACAAAGCCTCCTCTGGATATTCCAGACATAACTCATAGATGATTCCTCTGCCAGTGGGACAGGCCAGCTGTGTTTTTGCCTCTAATAAATCAAATCTCTTTCTCTTTTTTTTTCTTGTGTACCTCTATTATATGACCACTCACGTTTTGCCTGGTTTTAGAGTTAAAATGTTGGTGGAGCTTTTTCAACTTTAATGTCCTGAGGGCAAGGATTATGTTCTATTCATTTTTGTGCTTTCACATAGCAGGCATATAAACAATTGTAGAATTGAATTTATGAGCTAGATAAATCTAGTGAGTGCCCTTTGATATTGCATAACCAAGGCTTGATTTTCTTAAAATTCTAGGAATTTTACTCTCGCCTTTGTATTTTAGGACACTTGTCATTTTATTTACTACTCTGTTTTTTTTTTTTTTCCCTTTCTAGGAAATATTCCTAAAACTTAAATGACTACAGCTTAGTTTCTGATATTTGAACTTATATCACATTTTTATTCTTGGCTGTCAGGTACACTGCCTTTTGTTCTGGTCTGAGGATGAACACTGAGAGGATAAATGCTTTTAGGTATGTACTTGATAGTTTGTGAGACCAGGATTTATCTCTTCTAAATAGTTCCATAGAAGTCTTCTGGGGAAAAGTCCTGTCAGAAAATGCAGTAGAATGAATTTTTCTTTAACAATGAAGTGTAAGATTGTAGAGAGATATCCACATATAGGCTTTGTATGTACATCTTTTCTATGAGGAAAAAGAAAATAGTGTCTGACCTTATTAGTAAACCATTATAAGATGTCTTCTACACCAAGAAGAGTCCAGTTCTTCTTTTGGTTTGGAAAACTTTCAGATAATGATTGAGAAAAAACAGTCTAGAAGTCACAGTGTGATACCTAGCAGAAATAAGCTGTGTACCACGTTACTGAACAGGGAGCGATCAGGCGTATATGAATGGTAAGGCAATCTTCTCAAGGTATTAATATGATTTTTCCTAGTTTCATTGATTTTGTCTGTCTGTCTGCCTGTCTGCCTGTCTTTACACCCATCAAATCCATCCACACACCCTACCCACCCAACCAATTCAATTTATTCATCCCACCCATCCATCCATCCCATCCTTCCATCTATATATCCCATGCATCCCACCCAGCCTATACATCCATCCATTGATCCATTATCCGTCCCATCCATCCATCCATCCATCCCATACATCCCACCCAGTCTATCCATCCAGCCCATCCTTCCATTCATTCACTTAACCTTTTCACTGAAAAATAAAACACAAACTGAAAAAAAAAAACACATGAAACAAATATGTCTCAATGCGAAGATTCTTATAGTATGGACTACAGAGCTGCAGATCGGCTTCAGAAATGCACACGTTTGAGTTTCTGTGGAAGCTGATTAAATCATAAACTATGGAGTGGGGGGTCTTTTAAAACAGGTTTCCCATGAGTTTGAGGACCACTGGCTTAGTGAACTATTATATAGTAGACTGTTTTTGTAACTACCATCTAGGTCAAGAAATAGAACGTTTCTAGTCATTTCAGAAGCCCCTCTATGTGCGCCTTCCCAACCACAGCTCCTTTCTTCTTCCTACAAAACTGCTGTCTTGAGTTATAGTAATATTTTCCTTGTCTCTCTATAGTTCTATCACTGAGTTGCATATCCCCAGATACTAAAGTCTAGTGTTTTCCCACTGATATTAACTTTTTGTCTTTCAATCTACAAGTTCCCTTCATTGTCACTTATTTTTTTATCATACGGTGTTTCTGTTGAAGAACCTGGATTGTTTGACCTGTTGGAACTTCCCAGAATATAGCTTTTGCTGATTGCATACTTGGTCCAGTTCAATCCATTCCTCTGCATTTCCTGCATATTGGCAGCTGGGTATAGAGGTTTTAACAAACCCAAGACTATAGGTGGTACTGAGTCCTTTCAACAGGAGGCACATGGTGTCTAGTTTTACTGTTGTTTGATATTGACAACCACAGATGATCAATATCTAGATCTATTTGGAGGTGTATATTGGCATCTTCTTCCATTTAATTATTTATTAGCTATATTAATTCCTATGTAATAAATTTATATCACTAGATGGCTACTCAGTGACAGGTTTCATACATGAAAGCAGATCATATGTTCACCTTTCCTTTTATATACCTGGTTTCAAGATGGTGAATTGTTTTCCTTGACATGTCTATAAGATGATCAATTATATTTTTAAAAAACATCTTTATGAAATACTATGTTTAGACATATTGGAAGGGTATCAGATAATACAAATGTTATCTTTATTAAATCTCAAACTATTCCATTCATTGACCAGTGGGAGTCTCTTCAACCTGGTTCCTGATTCCTTTTGATATGACTCTAGTACTCTGATTCCTTCTGTGTTCCAGGCTCAATTTGTACATTTCTTGCTTGAGACCATTTCTTCAAGAAACCTCTGTCACTCTTAATGGGAAAGTGGTATATCAAGCCCACAAATTAGGCACTCACAGCCATTGCCTCTGTCCTGTTTCTTGCATTAATTTCCATGATGGAGCCAGGAAATACTATCAGACTGATGTACTACCTACTGCACTAATAAGGCACCTGGAGCTAGGAAATGTTTATAAATACATGAGTTTCTTCTTCTATTTATATATATATATATATGTTTTTATAGTTAAATATACACTTAACTATATGTTTTTATAGTTAAATATATATTTTTATAGTTAAATATATATTAAGATATATACAAAGTTAAAAGGCCTCATATGTTTATTCTGAAATTTACACTTGAGAACTGGGAGTTTTTCATTTAACCTCTCCTGTGTGGCCTCTGTAATCTCCTTTCCTCTACCTTAAGAATCTTGGTTCTCAAAGATGTGGAGAATACTAGATTACAATATCTCATAATTACTCAGTTGCTCTATTCTACATTACACATACAATATTGTTGCTGCTGCTGCTGCTAAGTCGCTTCAGTCATGTCCGACTCTGTGCGACCCCATAGACGGCCAGCCCACCAGGCTCCTCCATCCCTGGGATTCTCCAGGCAAGGACACTGGAGTGGGTTGCCATTATGATTACTAAAAAGAGTTTAAAATTGGGGGGCATATGCTAGTTCTATTTTCCCCTAATATTTCATGGTAATATCTAATCTATGTTATCAGATAATAATTTTATATGCTATACTCTCTCCCATTCAACCTTCATTTAATGTTAGTTCTTAATTTTGTATATTTAATGCCACTATCTTTATATCAATGACTGTCTAGGTTTTCTGAAGCTTATTTTCTGGTAGATTCCTTAGGAAGGGCTTATGGTTTCATTTTGCTAGGTATAAAATCCTTGGCTTATATTTTTTTTCTTGAGTGCCATAAATATGTTACTCAATTTTCTTCTGACATAAAATATTTCCTGTAAAATTTTTACTATAACTCGGTTTTCTTTCTCTTATTAAACATATTCTCTTTTTGGCCTAGAAGCCTGAAGTTTTTTTTTCTGAAAGTCTTACAGTTTCTAGTAACATATGTCTTGGTACTTTTGGGTCATTATCTCACATATATGAACCTATAAACACTTTCTTGTTTTACTTTCAAAGTGTTCTGGGCAGCAAGTAATAGCCTTCTAACCTCTCTTCTTATCACTGTGAACACCATGGTCTGTGTGGCTCAATCCCCTCTGCTTTCTGCCTCCGTAGAGACGTGCATGTGTGTCCATGTGCACACGCATGTACAGGAGAGAAGTATCCTGAATGATTATCTTGGGAGGGAGTCTATTCTGTCAAATGGGTCTTGTAGGAGGGAGGCAGTCCAGTTTGCTTTCTTGCCTTTTCCCTCCCTATTTCCCACCCTGCTCAGCAGTTCATTCACTGAGTATCATAGCATAGATCCGGTGTGCATTCCTTACTCATGCCAACAGCACGTTCATTCTTGTGCCATGTCCTAATGTAAAACTTCTACTTGAACTTTTTACAGCCCGTTGCTTTGATGTCTAGGGCTGTAGAATGAGCAATAACTAAAACCAGAAATGCTTAAAGAAAGAACTTTTTGTCTGATCCTTTGTGTCTATTGGTCCAAGCCTCACAAGGACCACATGAAGCTGGGGGACAGGAGACATGCACAGGAGCCTGCACATTGCCAGGCCTCCATCTTTTCCAGGGCTCATCACATCCACTAACTTCCTCACCTGTCTTCTTGTCTTGACCTTTATCTCTCTCAACTCCATCAAATACTTGAACCAACCAAGGCCTCCAAACTCTTCTTTCACTAGTTCATTTTCCTTCCCAGCACCCACTGATAACTTGCTCATTGTTCCCCAAATCAAATAAAAACTGCTTGACTTTTAAGCCTCTCCCATCGTTCTTCACTGAGCTCCTTACTAGGAGGGCTGGAGGGCTAGAGTTATGATGGCCTGTAATCCTTCTCTTCCTTCCAGGCTGCCTCTCTTTGCCCCCTTTTGCTTATAGTGAGTAGCATTTTCTTTTCCATAGTTACTGTAAAAAGAGATCGATTCTTTTCAGTTAAAGCAAATGACATCCAACTCCCCTTACATGGAGAAAAAAAGGCACTAAAGTGCTGACAGATACAATCTTGGGAGTGGATGGATGTTTTTGCTGTTTTCCTTCCAGGATGATCAGAAACAAAATTTAACTGGTGAATGGCCATTTCATATGGAGAACAAGTGGTAACTCATGCTAAATTAGTATACCTCCCAGTAGAGTACACAGTATTTCTGTATGATTTGCCACTTACAAATTACAAATATAATAGAATCTCAAATGGAAAGACAGGATGAGTCATATACTGTCTGCATTTCTCTCTTTAAAATACCTTTTGAATAACAGAGCCACAAAAACATGTTAAAAGGCCCGTTAAAATTTCTAGAACATAGAAGAACTTCAAGAATTCCCTTTACCATTACACATTATTCATGGCACCCCCAACAGAGTTTTGATAAAATGCCTTTTCCTGACAGAAGACACTGCCAACACAGATCAAGAGACCTGGGGAAGGACCACACTTGCACGTGTGTGGCCAGCAGCATCCATGGGTGGGGTGAGGGGGTACATGACTCTGGATGGAGCTTCAAACATCCGTTCACCAGTTGCTTAAATCTTTGTATGCCCATAAAAAGTGGCAGATGACAGCTTCAACTAGTGACCTGGCAGTTAATCCATGTCTACAGTGTTTCTTAACTAAAAATGTTAAAGGAGCTGTGTGGACCATTCGCTACTGCCAGTTCTGTTTTGCTCTTCTCCTTGACTACACTGCAGCTTGTGTCTTTGGTATAATCCCTCTGAGAGGTCAGAATCCACTGGCAGGGCTCTGGGTCTTAGCTGTCATAGGCATGAGGTTTATTCTGCTGGTACTTGTGACACTGGGCAGATGGTGGCATTTACCATGTTGATCAGCAGGGAGTGTCTGCACTCCCAGCCAGATGGGCAGGAGGGCCTCTTGGCAATATCACACCCACCCCCTCTGACACACCACGGCAGGTAGTTAGCTGCTGCCTCTTTTTGTTTCTTTAGCACTTAAGCTTGTGTTTCTTTCATGCTACCCATTGGTGGTGGTGATGCCAACCTGTCTTGATGGGTACGCCTCTGAGGCTGTCAAGTCCTCAAGGGCAGGGACCTGGCTTCTGCTCCAGGGGTTAAGAAGTTCCGCACTATGCTCAAGGTCACCAAGGAGCTGAGTGGCAGCTGTGCAGGGTCTTAGCCTCATTCATCAATCTCCAAAGCCCAGGCTCTTAATTAGGCCTGTCATGTCATTGAAACAATAATGGTCCTCTGAGGGCAGAGTAATGGGTGTGAAATAGTCCACTGTCCAATAATAATTACAATAGTAATTGTTTATTGGGTTCTTAGAAGCTGCACTAATCATTTTGTAGATAATCATTTCAGTTAATCCTTCCAACAGTCCTATGCCTAGATAGCATAAACACCATTTTCAGTTGGGGAAGAAGTTAAAGGACTTGCCAACCGGGTCACACAACTAGTAAGTAGGTCCTACTTTAATCCGAATTGGTTGGATTCCAAAGTTCTTTTGTTGTCTGCTAAGCTTTAGTGCTTCTTGGCACAAACATGGACCTTGGACAGCTGAGAAAAAACTCCAGCCTGGGAACCCCTCATCTGTATGTGTGTGTCTCTCTTGCTTCACCAAAGTCCAGACTCTATGGATCATTTGTTGTTCCCTTGAGCATGAGAAAACACACAAAGTGATAATAGGCAAATGTTTATAGACAGATAGATATAACTTGTCATGCACCTGAATCTAATTGTAGAAAATAACATTGTGTAATTTTCAGGTGTACAGCAAAGTGATTCAGTTATACATATTCATGTATCTTTTTTTTTCAAATTCTTTTTCCATTTAGGTTGTTACATAATATTGAACAGAGTTCCCTAAATTATGACCCAGTATAAAATAAAAAATAAAATACACCTGAGTCCTATTTAAAAGATTGTAGAAAATACTTTTTCTTATCTGTCATCCCACAGTTCATTTGAAGTCAGTGGGCAGCTTGGAGGGACCATTGAAAACTCCCAGCTGCAGCCTCTCTTAAGCTCCCGGACGCACCCTTAGATGTGAAGGGAGTGACTCTGGCGATCCCGCCCCACCATGTGGGTGATTATGGAGCGGCTGACGGTGGAGATGGCAGCAAAGATATCCTACATCAGGGTGCCCGGTATTTTTACACGTATTCTTATCTGGTCCGCCTCACAGGTTGCTTGACCAAGCATTATGCATTATTCTTTTTTTTCTCACCTAGGAGGAAACTGGGTCTCAAGGGTGGTTAATTGATCTAGAGTTGGATTTGAACTCAGGACTCCTGTTTTCTGATCTAGTGCGGTTTCTGCTGGAGTCATTGCTTTCAAGCTGTGGTGCATGGAGACGCTTCAGGAGCTATCATGATGGGTGGGGGTGGGGGGTGGGGCTCAAGGACCTACGTCCTGCCTCAAATGGAACAGATCCCCCTTCACCTGCATGATTTACAGGACTCTGCATGTGATTTTATTTTATAAAAGGGTTCTGGCATTCTCAGTTTGCTATTTGTGTAACAAAGCCCTACCAAAATGTAGTTATAGGCAGGTTGGCAGAGCCTGCCGTACCTCAGGCTGCAGCAGTGGGGCAGCTCTGCCAGGCCTGTGGGTCAGCCAGGGTGGCTCTCATCCCTCCTGGACCAGTGGGCCAGGCAGACTTAGGCTTGCCATCCCTTACAAAGCAAATCACATGGCCAAGCCCAAAGTCACGGGCAGTTCGTGGCTCACAGCGTGGTTGTGACCAGGTCATGGGTGCAGAGATGGTTGAAGAGTCGGGGCCAGTAATGCAGTCAACCCCAACCACATTTACAAATTGTAGTGTCGCTGCACTGTCTAAATATGAAAATGATGAAAGGTCTTCAAGCCATATGTACCTATAGGATCCATAGGAGGTGGCTATATAGTGAAGGACTGGAGATTTGGACCCAGAGATTATCAGGCCTGCAGAATGTTGCCTGTGAGTGACTGCCAGTTTTGGTCCTCATCTTTTCATCACTTGCTCAGGTAGGGTGATGTTTGAGTACATACGTGTGAGTGTAAGAGACAAGAGACAGAGACGCAAGGTACATGTGTGCCCCGGCTGCCAACCTCATCCGCTTCCATCCTTGTTTTACCTGAAGGCTTTATTCTGGGCTTCACCTTCCCTCCCGCCCCTGCTCCTCTCCCAGCATTCACATGTAAGTAGCCTCCTCTGCCTCTCTCTCCTTGGTTAGTGTCAGCCACATGTCTACATTCTAAGCTTTACCTGCTGAAAGCCAGTCCTGGGTGGTTTATGCCTTCTGACCCTCGACTGCTAATTTGCCTTTATAAACCATCAGATTCTGTGAATTCATTTAATTCTGTATTCTTTGTAATGTGGTTCAAGAAAAATGGCCAAGAGGTCACAAACAATGAGAAATCTGCCCCGAACACGACATGCCAGTGGTGTTCCAATCATCATTGAAAAAATTGGTGCAGGAGTAACCAAGTAGGATATTTATGACAATGGACTCAAGGAGTTTCTAAGAACAGATGCAAAATATTTTAATCTCAAAATAAAAATTAATTATGGACAGACAGACTCTCCCCCATCTTCCTACTGCAGTTTTTTCCCAGTATGTTTAATTACTTGGGTGACAGTCCTTGATCACACATCATGCATGCCAAGTGATTCAAAGGCTTTTCACCAAACATATGAGTGGGAGGGTGATCACCTTGGGGGACAAGTGATTATGATAAAGGAAAACAAGTAAATCATCAGACGATACAAAAAGACACGTATCCAGTCTGTTTAGACAAAATCAATTTCAATGATGTTTTAAAAGATGGGAAGAATCATAACCATAGGCACTGTGTAAGTACGACCACTTCATCTGAGCTAGCAAGTTATTTTCTAATTATCTGGAGTCACACTGAGTGTATCTACATGCTAAAATTCATTTCCTTCTAATAAGATCTCATCCACCTGTGTCTCAATAATGTGACAGTCTTGTCAGTGTGGAACATGTCTCTGATTACAGAAGGAGGTGGGAAGGCCACCAAATTGCCAACCCCTGTGTCTCAGCCAGGATGTGATCAGAGAAGCAGGGTCACCAGACTTTCTGATCTGGATCTCACTGATGCAGTTGGAGGATCTGGTTAAACAGTCAGTAGAAGGTTGTTGTCTCTCTCTCTGTCCCTGATGCCTGAGGTCAGCAGAGCCGGCACTGGGAAGGAAAGATGGAGTGAAGTGGAGGAAGCAAAAAATCGCTGGGATCCTTAAGGATAAACCAGACTCCCGGGGGATGGACTGGAACCCACGTTGGTCTCCTGTTGCCTTTGAGCAGCTTCCATGATGGGGACCACTTCCAGAAGCTTATTGACCTTCACCATGGGACTAGGCAAGCACCTGGCCAGGGGTCAGAGAAGGCAAAGGGCAAGTTCCTGAAGAGTTGGACAGACCCATTTGCTGTCTCTCAGCAGCTGGATGGTCCACAGACAAATGATAACCATGAGAGCTGCAATGGCCTCTGGCCACCCGCACTGACTTCTCAAATGCAAAGGCACCATAGCTGCTGCTCCACTTCCTTCTTTCAGCTCTCACAGAAGGGATGTCCCTTGTGGTCCATGTCAACCTGGAGCTACACAGGAGAGGGAGGTTTGGGAAACACAGTTCCAATTTAGCTGAGTCACATGATACAGATCCACCACAATTAGTCTCACAAGCCCATTAGTCACGTGTGGCCCACCTGGGCTGGAACGATCCCTGTTGGTTCACTGTTTTCTAAGGGCCATTTTTCACCCGGTTTGCCTAGTTAGGGAGCTAGAGTATTGGATGCAAACATCAGTTCTGTACTGCCTGTGAAAGATAAACTTGTTGGGTGTTTAGTTCCTAAGTCATATCTGACTCTCTTGTGACCCCATGGACTATAGCCTGCCAGGCTCCTCTGTCCTTGGGATTTGCCAGGCAAGAATATTATTGGAGTGAATGTCAGTTCCTTCCTCAGGGGATCTTCCTGACCCAGGGGTCAAACCCATGTCTCCTGCATTGGCAGGTGGATATTTTACCACTGACCCACCAGGGAAGCCCCAAAAGGTCTGCTCTCCTGATGCGAATCTTCTTTTTATATTTTATTTGAAGTATAGTTGATTTACAGTGTGTTAGTTTCAGGTATACAATAAAGTGATTCAGTTATATATATATTTATATATATTATATACAGGTATGAATACTATATATATTATATAGGTTATTATATACACATTATATTAATATTATAGGTAATTATATATATTCTTTTTCAGATTCTTTCTCATTATAGGATATTATAAGATGCTGAATATAGTTCCCTGTGCTATACAATAGGTCCTTGTTTATCTGTTTTATATATGGTAGTGCTCAGTTGCTCAGTTGTATCTGACTCTACAACCCCACAGACTGTAGCCTACTCGGCTCCTTTGTCCATGGGATTTACCATGCAAAAATACTGCAGTGGGTTGCCATTTCCTTTTCCAAGGGATCTTCCTGACCCAGGGATTGAACCTGTGTCTCCTGCATTGGCGGGTGGATTCTTTACCACTGGTGCCACCTGGGAAGCCCGTGTATAGTAGTGTGTATTTGTTAATCTCAAACTCCTAATTTATTCCCTCCCCCCATGGGACTCTTTTAACTCTTGAATTTGGGATGACATCAGAACGGTTATTTGAGAAAAACTGATAATGCAGTGTGACACACTCCACTGATAGTCATATCTGATGTGGAGATACATAAGCATAAATGGATATGAATATTATATACACATATATGCTACAAATAATATACTGCCATTGGTATAACATGGTGTCATGAAGATGCCTCATCAGCGACATCCAGGAACAAGGGTAGCTTAGTCCTTAACAAATGTTGATTGAGCACCTACTGTGTGTCAGGTAGTGTTAAAGGCACAGGGGATACAGCAGTTAATAGAGCAATGATGGCTCCAAGGTGTTTCAGTTCTTTTTGGAAAAAAATATCAATTAATTTGACTGTGCGGTTTCTCAGTTGTGTCACGCAGGATCTTCACTTGCAGCACGTGAACTCTTAGTTGCAGCATGTGGGATCCAGTTCCCTGACCAAGAATCGAACCTGGGCCCCCTGTATTGACAGCACATAATCTTCACCACTGGACCACCAGGAAGTCCCTGGGTGCTTAGGTTTTCTCCCAGGGCATCACAGCCAAGGTGCTACTGACGTTGCTGGCTGGGTAATTCTTGGCTGTGGGAGATTGTTCTGTGCATTGCAGAACTTTGAACTGCATTGCTGGCCTCTGTCTACCAGATGTCAGTACTCCGCTCCCTCCTCTGCCTGGGGAGCCAAGCAAACATGTCTTTAGACACTGTCAAATGTCCCCAGGGGGAATCACCCCCAATTGAGAACTGTTGTTTCAGGGCGAAAGGCAGATAATAGATGCAACAGAAATACTTTCAGGCCCTACAAGGTACTACTGAGAGTATAAAGTAGCACAGCATGGTTCCTGACCATGTTCAGTGTTGAAAAGGCCTTGCAGGAGGAAGTTGGCATTTGATTTGAGATGCAGGCAGCCCTTCAGAGATCTGGGAGCAAAACACTTCAGACAGAAGACAGAGCCAGTGCCCAGACCCTGCGGAGAAACATGCTTGGGGTGTTGGAGGGCAGAAATGCCACAGGACGTGGAACACCTGGGAAGTGGGGAGAGAAGTGCCTGGGGTGGGGGGCTTTGTTGCAGGGGTCATGGTACAGAGTTTGCATTTAACCTTGGATACTCTGGGAAGTCCTGGGAGAGATTTGATCAGGGAAATGAGGTAATGTAATTTATTCTTTAAAAGGACTACATCACCGCTCTGTGGGGGGTGAACAAACGCCTCGTTGTATGCAGTGCCATGCCCCCTGCTTCCTATGTCGAGTGACCTACAGGGATCCATTATAACCCCCTGCAGCTGGCTGTTCCATCTAATAAGCAAATGGTAGTTTTAAATCTCGGAGTCTGCCAGTGATCAAAATTGGACTTGAAAATCTGGCGCTTTCATCATTGACATTTCTTAAATGCTGGCTGCTTCAGTTTCTGGCCCATGTGTGTGTACACATCAGCATTCTTGCTCAAGGGCTTGGCCCCACCCTCACCCCCCTTTTAAAAACAGGCCTTCTGCAGCCTTTGGTGAGCATTAACTTTTTCCTAAGGCTGTGATGGTAACGATGCAGATAGACTTTGCATTTGGGTAAAATATGAAAATCTCCTATCTGATTATTTCCTATAATATTCTTTTTGATCAGAAAACCTTTACCCTGGGTTATTTCTCTCCATCTGTCTCCCTTCCTCCCTTCCTCTCTTCCCCAATACCCCCATACCCTCACAAGATTTTACTGTTTTTTAAATGAATGAATTGTTTTTGGCTGCGCTGCGTCCTTTGTTGCTGCGTGCAGGCTTTCTTTAGTTCCGGCAACTGGGGGGACTCTCGAGTTGTATCGCGCAGGCTTCTCATTGTGGGGACTTCTCTGGTTGCCGCACTCTGGCTCTAGAGCATGAGCTCAGTAGTTGAAGCACATGGGCTTAGCTGCCCCACCGTATGTGGTGTCTTAGTTTCCAGACCAGGGATCGAACCATGTCCCCTGCATTGCAAGGCAGATTCTTGGTTATTTGAGAAAATCTGATAGTGTAGTGTCACACACTGCACTGATAGTCATACCCGATGTGGAGATACATAAGCATAAATGGATATGAATATTATATACACATTTATGCTACAAGTAATATACTGCCATTGATATAACATGGTGTCGTGAAGATGCCCCATCGGTGAAATCCAGGAACCACCAGGGAAATCCTGATTTTACTGGTTTTATGCCCATTTATATTTGAATTCCGGGAGTTGGTGATGGACAGGGAGGCCTGGCGTGCTGCAGTTCATGCTGCAAAGAGTCGGACACGACTGAGTGACTGATCCGATCTGATCTGATATTTGAATTACATGGCATGAGATTTTATACTCTTCATTCATAGGAGAGGCATTCTGTCCTGCAAAAAATGCTTTACTTTGATTTTGGGCCCTATTTAAATACATAATTGTCTGAGTAGAAGCAGTGGAGTAAATGGCAAGAAGAGGCGTGTCCCAGGCTGTGGTGAGATATGGAATCTAATAGCCTGTGAGCAGAACAGGAGACCCAGGATACAAAGATGTCTTCCTGAGGTCAGTACAGGGTCACTGGCCCTGACACCACCATAACTAAGTCATCTTGAAGCCTCCTTTGTATGATGGTCCAGCACGGCAGTGGATTTCCTAATGAAGATCATGAGACATCAAGATGAAATTAATGTCTTTTTAGTGTAGTCTATCTAGCAATACAGGGAAATGTTACCCTTCTCAGTTACCCTTTAGTTAAATTGATTAAAAAAATAGGAGTGGTTCTGATGCTTAAAGAGTTACTTGAGGAGAAAATTGATCACCCAGAGTGCCTCTGTAAAGGTTACTCCTCAAAATTTTATTATTTGGCGTAGCTTTCAGTAGACTCTTCCAAAAGGCAGCAATCCATTCTCTTGCTTCAATGCATGTTTTCTTGATGGATATTATCTATTTTCTGTTATGTTGTAAGGTTTCCAGGACACATAAAAGTTGGAGGATATATGGTCAATGCAAAATAATTCTGTAATGAGATTGATTTAGGGAGGTAGTTTGAAGAATACAGATGCCTTTCTTCCAGTTTTCCTGAGTAGATGTAAAATGAAAGGGAAGGAATACCATCTGAAGCTAAGGAAAGAAACATTTGAGCTGAAGATTAAATAGGAACATATTGAGCTTTTTAACACAGTTCCAAATAGCAGTTGACTTAGACCGATGGCAAAAACGAGCACTGCAGGCACTTAGGAAGCCTTTTAAAAAATATATTATTGGGCTTGGACAGGAAATCAGACCCCGGTTCTCCTAAAAGAAAATCAGCACTAGTTTTCCATGGGATATTTGTGCCAGTGGTAGTTTTGTGGGAGGCATGATTTACAAAATTGACCACGTATTTGAAAGGTCATTGAGGGAGGTAGCCTTGTGAGTGAATGTTCCCTGGATGTCCTTTATGATTTCCTCCTCCTGTGAACAGCCTGAATTTTTACTTGGTTTAAAGACTGAGGAAAATAATAGCTATACATACTCACAAATCACATTTGGCCAGTATTGATTTTAGCCTTATATGAGCAAGGACTATTTTTGGTGGTGTACATGAATCAAAGGAGAGTGAGACAGGGAGAGGGGGAGACTGTCTCTGGCTCTTGAGATTTGGAAGTGAGGATGCAGTTACATGTATAAGAGTACACACTCTCTGATTCCATATATGTGACATCTAAGAACTTGTAAAACTAACCAGTGGGGTGAGGAATTAGATGGTGGTGGCCTGCATGGCAGGAAGTAGGATGGACCCAAAATAGGCCCAAAGGGGCTTTCTGGAGTGTTGGAAATGTTCTGTATCTTGCTTTGTGTAATGGTTACATTTGTGTACTCACTTGTCAAAACTCATCAAACAAGATGCCAAAGATGTATGCATTTTACTCTATGTTCATTGCACCTTAATTAGTAAAAGTTGAGTTACCAAAGGGTCCTTTTTAGGAAAAGCTGCCCAGGGCAATGGCACCCCACCCCAGTACTTTTGCCTGGAAAATCCCATGGACGGAGGAGCCTAGTAAGCTCCAATCCATGGGGTCGCTCAGAGTCGGATACGACTGAGCGACTTCACTTTCACTTTTCACTTTCATGCATTGGAGAAGGAAATGGCAACCCACTCCAGTGTTCTTGCCTGGAGAATCCCAGGGATGGGGGAGCCTGGTGAGCTTCCATCTATGGGGTCGCACAGAGTCGGACACGACTGAAGCGACTTAGCAGCAGCAGCAGCAGCAGCCCAGTTCCCAGGTTACCAGAAAGACTAGTGGCTGGAGCTTAGGTTTCCTGGCTTCCTCGTCCAGTGCTTCTCACCATATCCTCTTCCCTCAGACTCATGCACGCTCTTCACCGATGAATCACCACCTACTCAGCATCACCTGCAACCCCCCGCCCCCCAGTTCACAGACTTCACTGTTGCTGAGACGTATTAATTTGACGATACTGTAGAATTTCTGACTCCGCTTTTAAAGTTTTTCTACAGAGAGACCAGAACTGGTAGACATAGCCACATTTTTCTTAAACCGTGCTTCATCAGTATTGCCAACCCACTGACAAGCACTGTTCTATCCCATAGCCTTGAGGGGTTTGTGTGACTTAGCCATTTTTTGCCAGATGGAAAGGAGGAATGGGGAGAAGGCGCTGGTGGCTTCCACTGAAGACCTGTCTACCCTGGGGGCAAGTTACCTTTCAAGGCACACCTTGTTGTTGCGTATCCAGAGGCTCACCTACACAGATGTGCAGTCAGCTGCATTAGTGATCACCAACCAAGGACAACATGCTACTGTGCTAATTGGCCTAAATGTGAAGAGCATGTTCTAGGAGAAGACGGTGGGAGGTGGTAAGAGTTTATTACTGCCTTCTTGCTCATGGAAACATTGGATAGCCCCAGTGAGTTTCTGACTACTTTTCAGGAGGATCTACCTTTTTTTGCGCTCCTGAGCCGTTGTTCATAGTCTCTGCCTGCAGTGTGCCAGGCTGAATTTCCCATCCACAATATCACACACATTTACTCTACTGAGAACTTTCCAAAGGCTGGGACTGTGTCTTTATCATCTTTGTGTTCCCAGAACCAACAACAGTGCCTTAGTCTGGAAAGATGGGTCTTAACTAAGAACTCTTTTGTGCCCATCACCCCAGGGAATATTTTGCATCTAGAGGAGATGTTTTTGGTCGTCAAAAACTGGGGGCAGGGTGTTACTGGCATCTGCTGGGTAGAGACCAGAGATGGGGCAAATAATCCTATGGTGTACATCACAGCTCTCCATATATGGAGTAAAAAAAAAATTACTCAGCTCAAAATGTTGATAGTGCCAAGGCTGAGAAACCATGATTAAGAATATACTTTATTGTACAAAAGATAACAAATCAACAACAATGGTGAGGTCGTTGCTCGGAGCTGTGTCAGAGATTTCCATTATGATAAATGTCTCAGCTTCTGTTACCGTTCTTGATTCTCTTGGCATCATGGTCAAACTCTTGGAGATGAAGGAGTGTATGACAAAGTCAGGAAGCCACTTTCCAAATTGGAATAACCAGCCCTTCTCAGTCTATCTCTCATTATTGCCTTGACTCTGGTGGTCTGGTGCTTAAGACTCCATGTTCCTACTGCAGGGGGCACAGCCCTGGTCAGGGAACTAAGATCCTCGATGCTATGTGACATGGCCAAAAAAAATTAATATTACCTTGATTCAGTTTGGGTATTTCATCCATTAATCTGTAGCCAGATAACAGGGATCTTGGCACAAATCTTGGAGATCTGCCTACTCTGCTTAGATGGGATCGGTGGGCTTAAAAACATGAACTTGGGTTAAATTTACTTGCCCAAGGCCACATAGCTAGTATGTTTTGCCTTCCAAAGTCATCATTTGCTAATATATATGTTTACTTTTTACTTTCTTGAATTTCACGGAATGTCCCCACCTCTCCTTGGTAACGGTGGTTTCCCCCGTCCCAGACTCCCCGGGAATCCTGGTCTAGGGCTTAGTCTCTTAAGTACAGAGATACCACCCTGTTTGTTAAAGATGTAGTTTCACCTCTTTAGTTCCCAGTCAGGCCAGCACTCACGGTTCTAGTTTATCTTGTTCAGTCTGCACATTTCATAAGAATCTTTTTAAGTTTAAGGTAAAAATTAAAATGTGGGGGAAAATGGAATGAAAGGAAAAAAACCAAACAATGTTAGTTAGGTTACTAGTTTCATATTACTAAGGGCAAGTCATTTGCAAATCTCTCATTTTTTAAATGACAAATAGAATTTCTTTCTAGATCTTAAAATTTATGATTATAAAGCTGGTTTTTTAAAATTATAACCTATCTATTTTCCTTTGTTTAAATTTTAAACAAAATCCACTTTTTAACAGATTGCTTGCACACATACATGCTCAGTTGTGTCTGACTCTTTGCGATCTCATGGACTGTAGCAGCCAGGTTCCTCTGTCCATGGGATTTCCCAGGCAAGAATACTGGAGTGGGTTGCCATTTCCTCCTCCAGGGGATCTTCCCCGACCCGGGGATCGAACTCAACTCTCCTGTGGTTCCTTCTATGACAGGCAGATTCTTTACCACTGAGCCACCTGGGAAACCCATTTAATAGATTTGTTGTTCAGTCGCTCAGCCATGGACTGCAGCATTCCAGGCTTCCCTGTCTACCATCTTCCAGAGCTTGCTCAAACTCATGTCCATTGAGTCGGTGATGCCATCCAACCATCTCATCCTCTATCATCCCCTTCTCCTCCTGCCTTCAATCTTTCCCAGCACCAGGGTCTTTTCTAATGAGTTGGCTCTTCGTATCAGGTGGCTAGAATATTGGAGCTTCGGTTTCAGCATCAATCCTTCCAATGAATATTCAGGACTGATTTCCTTTAGAATTGGCTGGTTTGATCTCCTTGCCATCCAAGGGACTTTCAAGAGTCTTCTCCAACACTACATTTTAAAAGCATCAATTCTTCCGCGCTCAGCCTTCTTTACAGTCAAACCCTCACATCCATACATGACTACTGGAAAAACCATAACTTTGATTAGAGGGACCTTTGTTGGCAAAGTAATGTCTCTGTTTTTTTAATGCACTATCTAGGTTTGTCATAGCTTTTCTTCTAAGAAGCAAGCATCTTTTAATTTCATGGCTGCTGTCACCATCAGCAGTGAATTTGGAGCCCAAGAAAATAAAGTCTGTCACTGTTTTCATTGTTTGTCCATCTATTTGTCATGAAGTGATGGGGCCAGATGCCATGATCTTAGTTTTTTGAACGTTGAGTTTTAAACCAGCTTTTTCACTCTCCTCTTTCACTTTTATCAAGAGGCTCTTTAGTTCTTCTTCTCTTTCTGCCATAAGGGTGGTGTTATCTGCATATCTGAGTTATTGATATTTCTCTTGGCAGTCTTGATTCCAGCTTGTTCTTCACCCAGTCCAGCATTTTGCATGATGTACTCTGCATATAAGTTAAATAAGCAGGATGACAATATACAGCCTTGACGTACTCCTTTCTCAGTTTTGAACCAGTCCATTGTTCCATGTCCGGTTCTAACTGTTGCTTCTTGACTTGCATACAGGTTTCTCAGGAGACAGGTAAGGTGGTCAGGTATTCCCATCTCCTTAAAAATTTTCCACAGTTTGTTGTGATCCACACGGTCAAAGGCTTTGGTGTAGTAAATGAAGCAGAAGTAGATGTTTTTCTGGAATTCTCTTGCTTTTTTTTAAAGATCCAGCAGATATTGGTGATTTGGTTTCTGGTTCCTAAGCTGTAGGAATTAAGAAAGAAAAACTGTGCTAAAGCAGGAAAGGTAAGGTTTCATGCAATTGGTAGAAATCATGAAATTCAGTTTTAAATGTTGAGTGTGGATTGGGAAAGTATTTATTTCTCTGAGGATACTTTGCTCCTCAGATAATCTGCCTCAGTTTCTGCATGCTTTAATGTGAGGACTAAACAGGGAGTATAATCAAGTGTAATATGCTCATATTGAACATATGACCGGCACTTTGGAAACCTAGTGTGGCTAAAAGAACCTAGAATCAGGTAAATTAGGAGTCATCTCTTATTCTTGTGATGAGAAAGTGTTTGAAATGGTGAAGAATTAATAAAAAACATTCTTTAAAATGACAGACCCAAGTTGAATTTTAAGCAATGCAATTTTCAAAAGTTTGACCTGTACCAAGCCTTTCATAAGCACCTTATGTAAAGCAGGGGTTCTGTGTCTCTACTGGGAAAGAAATATTCTTCAAATCTTTGAAAAACATTCAGATGAAAAACATGGAAATGGAAATGCCCTCTTCTTGACTCCATGACAGATATCCTCTGAGCTTGATCTGCTCAAGGACTGACTTGATCCCAAGCTGGCCAGGGCTTCATTCCTGTGGGTAATGATCACAATGACCCTACAATATCAATAACAGAATATAGGGGATCTCCATAGATAGCAGCCGTTTAAAACTTCCCCTAAACTGCTAGGTGAAGCATTAATGAAGATCTGCAGTGGAAGCTGGGTGGCACGTGCTTTGAGGTCTCCTGCGGCCAGAGCCCAGGACCAAGTTTATTTTATTTTATTTTTTCATTCACTGTCTAATAATAATAGCAGGCACTTATGGGGTCGCTAGGAGTCGGACATGACTGAGTGACTTCACTTTCCCTTTTCAACTTCATGCATTGGATAAGGAAATGGCACCCCACTCCAGTGTTCTTGCCTGGAGAATCCCAGGGATGGGGGAGCCTGGTGGGCTGCCGTCTATGGGGTCACACAGAGTCGGACATGACAACTTAGCAGTAGCAGTAGCAATCTCTTTGCTGAACCAGTCTCTTGCTTTCCATTGTGGTTTATTCCATGCAAGCTTTTGATATTAGTTATAAAAATGTCACTGTGTCTGCAGCTGCATTTGTCATCCTGTAAACTCCCAGGGAACTCATCAGTTTAACCTGCTTTGTACAGTATGAGCAAACCACTGCAGGCAAGATAGGCTTAATCAAACTTTTTTCTTTATAATGAACACATTACTCTGCAAAGCATAGTAACGAATGAGCCTGGACTTCTAGGTAAAGACTTACTCTATGAAAATCTATATTTAAATTAAGCACTTTGCAATAGAATTTTTAACTAACTATATGACCAAAATCACCATAAGATGCCTCCAAATAGCAAGTGTGTCCTAAGCATTTGAAATAGAATTTAATCTATGAACAGTTTACCCTAGGCTTTAAGCAATTCATTGCTGGTGAAAAAAAATCTGAGTTCTTTAAAGTAGAAATATAAAAGCATTTGTAGTAACTGGCCATTGTTGCAGCTACAGAAATATAATTTTCTTTTGTATAATTTTTGGATTATGCATTGCTTGTCTTTCTGTAATAACTCACTATAGAAAGGACTCTTTCTTGCTCAGTTTACATAAAAATGTCTGGAATAGTTCAGTGACACAGGTGTTAGAAATTAAGGACTTTCCCTGATAGCTCAGTTAGTAAAGAATCTGCCTGCAATGTAGGAGACCTCGGTTTGATTCCTGGGTCAGGAAGATCCACTGGAGAAGGGCAAGGCTACCCACTCCAGTAATCTGGCCTGGAGAATTCCATGGACTATATAGGTTATGGGGTCTCAAGAGTCAGACACAACTGAGCGACTTACACTTTGCTTTCTTCAGACTGAAGCTTTTCCCCCCTTCCCCCCGCCGCCCCCACCTCCCAGACCTTTATCCAGTACTAAGTAGTGTAAAGGCCAAAGTCAGATGAAATGATGTACAAAGAGAAGGTGACTGCACCAGGGACAAGAGTGAGGCTGTCTGATCTAATGGAGAGACACCAGCTGACATTTTCCAAAGATTTTTAATGATAATCATCTTCAAAGGTTCTCTTTCACTAGTCAACAAATATAAACTTTCGCCAAGCCCCTCCAGACCCCGAATGTTTGTAATAGAATTAACAGTGCTCCAACCTTTGTTTCCGGCCAGGGAGGTCCTTGTGGGCACCTCAGGCTGGACCATCATAATTCTTCAGAGAGCGATCATTGCCTGGTTTCAAGGGAGGTGTCCAAGGGGATTTACTCCCATCAGGTGCTGGACGGAGCTTTCCCAGACTGCACTAACCTGGCCGGGTAACGACGGTGCCTGGTCTGCCCCCTCAGCTGTGCTGTAGAAATGCTAAAGCATCAGTCTTTTTGGATTAGGTCTGGGTTTCTGGAATTGCAAGGTGTGCACTGAGCATGTGCAGATGGGCTGCCTCCTCACCTTTCCCAGCGCTCCCCAGCACCTCGCCATGCCTCCACCCTACTTTCATGAATCATAGGTAATCTGGCTGACAAGTACAGTGAATAAGTAGGATCCAGCTATTTCTTGAATCCTTTTCTGTGAAGATTGGGATGAGAACGTTTCTTCCTCTTCGTTTCCCCTTCAGAGACGGAAATCCTCATTTTCCTGACTCGCTCATTAGTCTGCAGTTAGGAGAGAGTTTTGGCAGGTGTATCAGAGAAGGGCTGCCTGACCCCCTAGCAGGAGCCACTGTGCAGCAATGTAGCCACGCCCCCTGGCGGCTGTCAGGTGAGGGACCGAGCCCCTTTCTGGTGGCGTGGACTGCTGTTCACAGGAACCACTGGCTCCAGAGCACAGGAAGACATCCAGTTAGATTTGCTGTGTACAGTCATGGTTGTCTCAAGCCTTCTCAAAGGCTTCCCTTACACAGGGCCTTTGGTAAAGGGATGGTGCTCATTTTCCACAAAGGAGACCTGATGATGGCTTTAGGTTCTGCTTGTTAGTCTTTGGACATCATGAGCTTTTGTGTTTCCTTATGTATTTGGTCAGCTGATACCTTTGAATTTCTTCAACCTTTTGGGGTAGGTGCTAGCTAGGTAATTCTTACTAAGAACTTAGAAAACATTTGAGTTCCCTATTTTGCATGTGGTGATCTTTAAATCAGGGCATTGGAATTGGCTGATTGACTGTAGCCAATTCTATGAGGCTTTTTTTTTTTTTTTGAAGTATAGTTTGTCTACAACATTGTGTTAGTTACTGATGTATAGCAAAGTGAATCAGATCTTTTTCTGACTCTTTTCCATTATAGGTTATTTCAAGACATTGATTACAGTTCATATGCTATGCAGTAAATCCTTGTTGTTTATCTATTTTATATACCGTAGTTTATGTCTGTTAAATCCAAGCTCCTCATTTACCCCGCCCTCACCCTCTTTATCCTCTGATAACCATAAGCTTGTTTCTTATGTCTGTGAGTCTGTTTCTGTTTTGTAAATAAATCTGTTTCTGTTTTGTAATAAATTTATTTGTATCATTTTTTCTAGATTCCAGATGTAAGTGAAATCATGTGATACTTGTCTTTGTCTGACTTTCTTAGCTTAGTATGATAGTTTCTAGGTCCATTCGTGTTGCTACAAATGGCATTATTTCATTCTTTTTATGGCTGAGTAATATTTCAGTGTTTGTGTGTGTGTGTATGTATGAATATATCTTGCTGTTCAGTCACTCCGTCATGTCTGACTCTTTGTGACGCCATGGACTGCAGCACATCAGGCCTCCCTGTCCCTCACCATCTCCTGGAGCTTGCTCAGACTCATGTCCATTGAGGTGGTGATGCCATCCAACCATCTCATCTTCTGTTGTCCCCTTTTCCCCCTGCCTTCAATCTTTCCCAGCATCAAGGTCTTTTCCAATGAGTCGTCTCTTTGCATCAGGTGGCCAAAGTATTGGAGCTTCAGTTTCATCATCAGTCCTTCCAATGAATATTCAGGATTGATTTCCTTTAGGATTGACTATTGATCTCCTTGCTGTACAAGGGACTCTCAAGAGTCTTCTTCAACACCACAGTTCAAAAGCATCAATTCTTTGGTGCTCAAACTTCTTTATGGTCCAATTCTCAGATCCGTACATGACTACTGGAAAAACCATAGCTTTGACTATATGGACCTTTGTTCGCAAAGTAATGTATGTGTGTGTTATGTATGTGTGTGTATATATATACACATACACTGTATTTATATACACACACATATGCATACCTCATTTTATTTACTTGTGTATCTATGGACACTTGGTTTGCTTCCATGTCTTGGCTCTTGTAGAGGCTGTCTGGATTGGGAGGACATTTGGCCTGCCCAGAAGAGGATCTTGAGAATATGATTTAAGATTAAAGTGAAAAGGAGGTGATAAAAATAGGGAAAAAAAAGCTTTGGATTTAAAGTCATCAACCTGTTAAGGCACTTTGATAATGGTGGACAGAAACAGCAATATTACTAAAAAATGTAAGACATATTACCTGAAGGAAAGTTACACAGCTCAAAATAGCCCAGAGTTAAAACTCCCCTCTAGGTCTTCCCCACCACTCTATATAAAACAAAGAACTCTCTCACTCAAAGAAAAAAATGGACATTAAGGTTAATTACACCCAGCTCCCAGCCGGTCCCAGCCTCTGGACGATCTCCAGAATTCCTTGCCCCAGCCGTTTAAGAGATAACTAATCCAGACAACCTTGGAGAAGAATAGGCCCCCTTGACAGTAGCTTTCCACATCAGATCAGATCAGTCGCTCAGTCGTGTCCGACTCTTTGCGACCCCATGAACCGTAGCACGCCAGGCCTCCCTGTCCATCACCAGCTCCCGGAGGTCACCCAGACTCGCATCCATCGAGTCAGTGATGCCATCCAGCCATCTCATCCTCTGTCGTCCCCTTCTCCTCCTGCCCTCAATTCCTCCCAGCATCAGAGTCTTCTCCAATGAGTCAACTCTTCGCATGAGGTGGCCAAAATACTGGAGTTTCAGCTTTAGCATCATTCCTTCTAAAGAAATTCCAGGATTGATCTCCTTCAGAATGGACTGGTTGGATCTCCCTGCAGTCCAAGGGACTCTCAAGAGTCTTCTCCAACACCACAGTTCAAAAGCTTTCCACATATATGCCTACATATACTTACTCTTTTCTTGGGTTAGTGCAGCAGCTCACTAATCTGACTGCTGCCCCGTCTCGCCTCATTAAAGGTGATCTGTTCTTGTAAAGTGCTGGTCTCGTTCTTTCTCTGAACCTCTCTTTCTCTAATCCCCTTACGCAACATTACCTTTACTTTGAAATTAGTATGGAAAGGAACATTTTGTTTACTCCGTTATTCTTCATCTTTAATTTGTTTTCTGTTAGTTTTATTGAGATATAATTGACATACAGTACTATACACATTTAAAGAGTGGTTTGACTTAATGTACATCATGAAATGACTATCAGAGTAAGTTTAGTGAATATCTATCATCTTGTATAGATATAAAAAACTGTCTAGCTATTATCTGTCAACATACAGATATCACATACATATTGGCTATATTTCTCATGTTGTATATTTCATTCCCATGACTCGCTTATTTTGTAGCAGGAAATTTATTCTCCCTCACCTATTTCTCTCACTCCCCAAGCCCTCCCCTCTGGTAACCACCTATTTGTTCTGAGTCTATAATTATGTTTCTGTCTTGGTATGTTTGTTCCTTTGTTTTGTTTCTTAGACTCCACATGTAAGTGAGACCCTAAGTTACTTGTCTTTCTCTGCTGACTTTTTTTTCACTTAGTGTAATACCTTCTGGGTCCATCCATGTTGTTGCTAATGGCAAGGTTTCATTCATTTTTTGTGGCTGAATAATAGCCCATTGTGTATGTGTCTACACCTCACATCTTCCTTATATCCATGGGTATTTAGGCTGCTTCCATATCTTGGCTATTGTAAATATAGTAGTGCTGCTATGAACATCAGGGTGCATGTTATCTTTTCAAATTAGCATTTTTGTTTTATTTGGAAAGTGCTACCTAGAAGTGGAATTGCTGGATCACATGTTAGTTCTATTTTAAATATTTTTGAGGACTCTTCATACTGTTTTTTATAGTGGCTGCAGCAATTTCCATTCCCACCAGCAGTGCATAAAGGTTTCCTTTTCTCTACATCCTTGCCATCACTTGTTACCTTTGTGATGCCATTTTGACAGATGTGGGGAGGTATCTCATTGTGGTTTTGATTTGCATTCTTCTGATAATTAGTAATGCTGAGCATCTTTTCATGTGTCCATTGAGCATCTCTATGTCTTCTTGAAAAAATGTCTATTCAGGTTCTCTGCCCATTTTAAGACTGAGTTGTTTGTTTTCTTGATATTGAATTGTATGAGTTCTTATATATTTTGGATATTAACCCCTTATCAGACATATTGTTTGCAAATATCTGGTCTCATTCAGTAGGTGGCCTTTTCATTTTGCTGATAGTTTCCTTGGCTATGCTAAAGTTTTTAGTTTGAAGAAGTCCTATTTTTTAATTTTTGCTTTTGCTTCCCTTGCCTAAGGTGACAGATCCTAAAAAATATTGCCAAGAATAATGTCAAAGAGCTTATTGCTTATGTTTTTTCCTAGGAGTTTTATGGTTTCAGATCTTACATTTAAGCCTTTAATCCACTTTGAATTTATTTTTGTATTTGGGATAAGAAAATGATCTAATTTCATCTTTTGCCTGCAGGTGTCCAGTGTTCTCAACATCATCTATTAAAGACACTGTCCTTTCCCCATTGTATAGTCTTGCCTCCTTTGTTGTAGATTAATTGACTATATAAATGTGGGTTCATTTCTGGCTCTCTATTTGGTTACATTTGATCTATGTCTTTTGGGGTGCCAGTTCAATACTGTTTTGGTTACAGTAGCTTTGTAGTATAGTCTGAAATCAGGGAATGCAAGACCTCTAGCTATGTTCTACTTTGTCAAGATTGTTTTGGCAATCTGAGGTCTTTTTATGGTTTCATACAAATTTTAGGATTATTTTTTTCTAGTTCTGCAAAAAATGCCATTGGTATTCTGATGGGGATTGCATTGAATCTATATATTGATTGCCTTGAGTAGTATGATCAGTTTAATAATATTAATTCTTCCATGAGCTCATTAATTCATGAGCACAGTATATTTTTCCATTCATTTGTGTTGTCTTCAATTTCTTTCATCAGTGTCTTGCAGTTTTCAAGTTCCAGGTATTTTATCTCTTTAAATTTATTCCTAGGTATTTATTCTTTTTGATGGAATTGCAAATGGGATTATTTCCTTAATGCCTCTTTCTGATAGTTTATTGTTGGTGTAGAAATGCAAGAGATTTCTTTAGCAAAATTTCCTGTAAAATAAAAACAGAGCATGTAAAGGATCATTTAGTTTACTATCCCATTCTTCATCTTTAATTTTTAAATTGTGAGACTTATGTCATTTGAGTACAGCCTGAATACATTCTAATATTAAATTGTTTAATTTCTCCTTAAACTGTGATTTAAAAACAAGTGATAATTCTTAAGCTGTGTTTCATTACTTTGGGAACAATGTTTGCTCATAGAACACATTAATGGTTTTTAAATGTGAGGTAATGAAAAAATTGTTTTCACTTAAAGTTGCAGCAGAATTCTAGCACAGGATACAATTAACTAGGACTTTAAAAAAATAAACTTTTAGTTTTGAGATAATTGTAGATTCATGTACAGTTGTAAGAAGTCATACATGGAGATCTCGTACTTCCCTTCGCCTTGCTTCCCCCACTTGCCATGATAATGTCTTACAAAACTATAGTACAATATCACAAGCAGGTGAGATAATCGGATGATTCACATGGATACAGCGACATATCGAATGGTTAGCAGACATTTGATACTGTCTAAAATGTCCAAAAGAAAACATTCAAAAGGTCCTTGAAATTTGGTCCTACCTGAAATGTCCATGCCAAATGGTTATGGACAGGACGAAATGTCAAGAACTTTTTGGCATGGACAAATGTCTCCATGGACATTTTGGACAGGACCAAATATAACCAAATATCAGGTACGTTTTTATGTGGACCAAATGTTTTGGACATTTTGGACAGGACCAGCTGTCCTGCAAGGGTACAGAATGGTTCCATTAACACAAGGCTCCTTTAAGTTTTTATTTATAGTCATACCCCCTCCCTCCAATATCTGATCTCTGGAAATCTGTTGTTTCTGTAATTTGTCATTCCAAGAAGGGAATCATACAGCATGAAACCTTTCTGTGTAGTTTTCTTTCCTTAGCACAATTGCCTCATGATTTATCCAAGTTGTTGCATGTGTATTTCATTTCTTTTTCTTTCTGAGTATTATTCCATGATGTGGATGTGCCACAATTTGTTTCTTCAACCACTGAAGGATATCTGGGCTGTTTGCAGGTTTTGCCTATTAGAGAAAAATAAGTAGGACCTTCGAAAAACAAAGGTATAGAGATACTTATGACTGTGTTTTATTACAGAGTATTTTTTGGGCTGGGGAGAGTAAAATTAAAAGCATAGAGTCATTTAGGATTAAGACATACATTAAAAACTATGACAGTCTAACTCAAAGTAGCTTGATTCCATAAATGTAGTTTGCAGTGTTTAATCAAATTTATTATTGGCCAGTGTTCATCAATACAATTTGTGCCCATATTTTCATTTCTGCTCTCAACCTAAATGATAGCTCAATATACACTAGAAATATTTTCTTTTATTAAGCGTTGCTCACACATTGCATTGTTTTTGTTCAGCCTGACAATGTGAAAGCACGTGATTGTGTTGATTTTTTGCTGCCAAGCCCAATAGTTAGATGTTTTAAAAGCATTACATACCTTTATGCATTTGGAGTCTCTGATGAAGGGGCTTAATTAAATAAACATTCCGTTATGAATAGAAGTGCCAGCCCAGGCTAAATCCATGAAATGCACTGTTTATTGATGGATACTAGGTAATCAGTCCGGGGAAGGCAATGGCACCCCACCCCAGTACTTTTGCCTGGAAAATCCCATGGATGGAGGAGCCTGGTCGACTACAGTCCATGGGGTCACTAAGAGTCAGGCACGACTGAGTGACTTCACTTACACTTTTCACTTTCATGCATTGGAGAAGGAAATGGCAACCCACTCCAGTGTTCTTGCCTGGAGAATCCCAGGGACGGGGGAGCCTGGTGGGCTTCCGTCTATGGGGTCGCACAGAGTCGGACACGACTGAAGCGACTTAGCAGCAGCAGCAGCAGGTAATCAGTCAAGGGACACTCAGGAATGTGATTACTATGGTAGGAAGTAGAAGGAGCCTGTCTGCTTCCCATCAGATCCTATAAAGGATCTGTGTGCATTTGCTCATGAGCCACGGTAGCCTTGGCAGGGACAGAAAATCAGATGACTGGCGTCTTGTCTGCTCAGCAGATGATTCTTCTCATGGTCATTTGCCGATGTTGCTTTTAATGCAATTCACAGAATTTCTAGGCAGACATACCTTTGAATGGCCAGTAAAATGTAATCTGTTTAGGAAATTTTTCCTACAAGGTATAAGTTTTGAAAAATATGTCTGCTTTAACCTCATAACAATCTTTTGAAAATATTGTTAACTCCCTTTGGACCTTATTTAAAGTTGGAGAAATTGAACCATAGAAACCAGGTGGGTCTGGGAAAACTTCACAGACAAAAGACAATGAGTTGAGTCTTGCTTGCCCTAGAAAGTGGGGAATCTAAAGAAGAAAATAGTTCCAGAGGATAAAAATTGACAGCTTTGTTGAAGAGGGAGAAAAGTGAATGAGATGATTGGGTTGAAAACTCCCTGAAGGCAAGAATTGTCTTTCATCTGTGCACTCATTACCTACTTAGAGCCCAGCTCCTGGAAAGAGTTCAGTAAATGTTTGCGTGATGCATAAATAAACAAAGGGATGAACAAACAGGCTGAAATGATTTTTTATGTTGTTACTAAAAAAGCCTTTCTCAGACTATTCACTATACCTTGCCCTGATTGTCTTGTTGGTGTTAAGTAGCTATGGCTGCATAGGAAACTACTCCGAAACAGAGTGACTTATACTAACAGCGGTTCTGGAGGGTCACTGGGTTCAAATCCTGGTTATCCAGGGTCTCTCTCTTGCAGTGGGAATAAAGTTTCTGGGAGCCCCACTTGGTTACAGAATATCAAGCCTGTGTCTCCCTCTGTATGGGTCTCAGGGATTCTCTTCTCCACGTGGCCTTTGCCACAGAGAAACTCTACCTCTAAACGGGGGGTGGGCTGAGGTCTCCTGAGTACAAAGGTGAAAGCTACCAGGCCTTTCAAAGGCTTTGGCCTGGAGCTGTCACTGTGCTCCTTCTTTAGCTTCATTTCCTTAAACCATCATGGGGTCCAGCTCAGCCTTAAAGGAGTGAAATAAATTCCACCTCTTCATGGCTCTCTACCTCTTCACGGGGCTCCATTGTGGTTCCCAACAATCTCTAGTACCAACTGGGTGTCCTGCAGTCCACATCAACTCTGATTCTACCTGGAATCAGCACAGACCCTACAGGTGAAGGGCTCTGTCCCATTAGATTCCCCCCGCCCACTGCCACCCACTCCAGGCACCAGCCACAACTGAGAGAGTCCCAAGCTATCCACTCTTCCACCCAGCCCACTGTGAATTTGGGGTTCCCCCAACCCACTCCAGGTTTCATAACTCACTAGAACGATTCATAGAACTCAGCAAAAAACTATATTTAGGATTACAATTGATTGTAAAGGATATAAATAAACAAGCTCACAAAGAGAGATATGGGATGAGGGCCAGAGGATTAGTGAATGCAGGGACCTCTGTCCTCTCAGAGTAGCGTGTTCCTCATACAGCATGTTCACCAACCAGGAAGCTTCCCAAACCTCATTGTTGGGGAGTATTTATCAAGGCTTCATTGCCTGGACATGGTCGATGATGTCATCAGTGGTTGGTGGTTGAACTCAATCTCCAGCTCCTCCCTACTCCCTATAAGCAGGGGATAGAGCTGAAAGTTCTCACCTGTAATCAGGTGTGGCCAAGCCCTTACCTTGAAACTACCTAAGGGCCCTCTTTGAGTCACCTTGATAAGATAAACTCAGGTGTAATCCAAAGGAGTTCATGATCAAGCACATCCCCATCACCCAGGAAATTCTTGACACTCTGTGCCAAGAAAGAACTGGGACGAAGACAAACTTTTTATTTTTACTATACCCAGGGGTGATGACAAAGAGTTTGTGGCCACTTTTAGTCCACCACACGGTCCTCCACGAACTCAAGTTGGCCTGTTACCTGACACAAAATGAATGGCATCTTAAAACCGGCTGTTTTCCTTTCATTGCCTTGGAAAATGGCCCTACTGTGGATTTTCACTGTCACTAGAGCAGGCTCCCAGAAAGCTGGTGCTATGCCTCACAGGCATGCACGTCAGATACATACAGGGATTTATTAGCGTGTTGAATTGATAGGTGTGGAGGAGAGGATGGTGACGGGAAGTCCTTGTGACAGGTCTCCGTGTTGGACCCTGGATCCTAGTCACGGCTTCTTGGCAGCGTCCTCCTTGAGCACCCAGCTTCCTTGTCTGCTAGGCTCTGCCTGGAGGAGATAGCGAATGATTCTGGTTTCCCTGAACTTGACTGTCTCCATCACCTCCCTCCTCACCCTTGTCTTCCAATCACCCAAGCCTGAATCAGGTGTCCTAGTTTTGACCTTGTTTGTCTTCTTCTGCTCACAGATTATTATTGTCTTGGACTGGATTTCTGGCCCTCCAACTCAGTCATCTTATTCTGGCCTCTCAACTATTTCTTTTTTAATCTGGTCTTGCTAAAAGGCTATTTTGGGGTTTGACTGCAGCTTTGGAGCATCATTACCTTACCAGGTCTAGCTTGGAGGCTCCCCTGGGGTTTTCTTGCTGAAATCTTGACTTTTGAGAATTTCCTTGTCTGTGTTAGCTATAAATGTATAATCATTGTTTTGTCCTGAGAAGAACCTTATTATCTTCATTCAGATATTTAAAAATCCTTAAATATCTGCATCTCTTTGCATCTAGAGTTTTACTTTTTTTTAAGGGACATTTTCTGATAAGCTGCCAGTGGTAACCTGTGACATGGCCCATCTACCTTTTGAGTTTAATAGTGATCTTGGTGAGAAAATTTTATCCCCTTCTGTCTCTCTTTGTAACTGAAATCCTCAAGAAACATTTGTATCTCTCCCACATCCCAGAGCTAGCTTGGAGCATGGCCTCAGGCAATAACCAACCAACAGTGCCTTGAAGATAACTCTCTGGGGAGTTAATTAGGATCTACTGAATAATTTAAGTAGTTTTGGTGAATCAAGTAGAGATGAGAATTTCAATGTCAAGGGTTAAAGCATCCCCTCTTCCATCATTTCAGGTCTCACCTCTATTTTCTTAATAAACATTAAAGAAAAGTATCCCAGTTTTATACATTTGATTAAAAAAATTTATCCTCTTCTGTATCAGTGTATTATCAGTGTAATTAGTTTTATTAGTGTAATTAGTTTGGGTGCTTACTGTGGGCTCACTGTTGGGCTAGGCTCCATTAAAGTTTGAGTTGTGATTATAAAGAAAAAAATTTTTTTTAATATATAGTAAGATTCTGGGCAATCTTTAAGACCCATCCTAGAAGCCACCATCTCTTAAAAGTCTGACTGGTATTCTTCAGAATTGATCATGCTCTCATCCTTACTCCTTATAACTTTTTACACAGCCAGACTATAATTTTTCAGGCATCATCTTGTAATTGTTGGCAATTATTTGTTTACCAGCCTGTCTTACCCATCAGACCTGCTTAACTCAGTGATGGAAACTGTCAGTATCATCCTTTTATCCAATCACCTTAATTAAGCACCTGAAATGTGTCAGGACTGAATTTGGTCCATGTTTCAAAGAAGGAAGGCGGTGCTCATTTTGGTTATTTCTCTATGTTTGTTTCATTTGTCAGTCATTTGGCAGCTGTATATCCACCTGACATGCTGTTTGTCTTATCCACAATTAAGAAATCTAAGCATTTGGAAGAATTATTTGACTATGATTGTGGGTAAATGTTCTCTAAGCTTTGTTAACACATCTCCAGTCAAAGGTTTCAAAGCTAGACTTGCTATGTTTGCAGACTTGTCTCTGTCAGAAATATCCTGCACCAGCAGCTTCTGATGAACACTTTGGGGCCAGAGACATGATTTTGTTGATCTCAGTTTCTTCAGCAATGTTTTGTGCATTGAGCACATTCAGTGCTAAGTAGACATTTCTCCAAAGAAGACATACAGATGGCCAAAAAACACATGAAAAGATGCTCAACATTGCTTATTATTAGAGAAATACACATTAAAACTACAATGAGGTATCATCACCTCACACCAGCCAGAATGGCCATCATTTAAAAAACCTACAAACCGTAAATGCTGGAGAGGGTATGGAGAAAAGGGATCCTTCTTGCACTGTTGGCGAGAGTGTTAATTTGATACATCCAGCATGGAGAAGAGTATGGAGATTCCTTGTTATCATTCAGTCGCTCGTGTCTGACTCTCTGTGAACCCATGGACTGCAGCACACCAGGCTTCCCTGTCTATCACCAACTCCCAGAGCTTGCTCAAACTCATGTTTTATTGAGGTATAATTGACATATACCTCTCTCTCTAGCACTGAGTAGTTTAAGGTGTAGAACATAATGATTAGACTTCACATATATCATGAATTACTATCACAATGAGTTTAGTAAATGTCCAGAACTGTACAGTTAAATATGGCTAAAATGTATGTTTTATATTTTGTGACTTTTCAGTTTGGTTCAGTTTAGTCACTCATCATGTCTGAATCTCTGCAACCCCAGGGACTGCAGCACGCCAGGCTTTCCTGTCCATCACCAACTCCTGGAGCTTACTCAAACTCATGTCCATCACGTCGGTGATGCCATCCAACCATCTCATCCTCTGTTATCCCCTTCTTCTCCTGCCTTCAATCTTTCCCAGCATCGGGGTCTTTTCTAATGAGTCAGTTCTTCGCATCAGGTGGTGAAGATTCCTTAAAAAACTAAAATTAGAACCAACATTTGACCCAGCAGTCCCGCTACTAGGCATATACCCTGAGAAACCATAATTCGAAAAGACACATATACGCTAATGTTCATCTCCTTCCCAGAAGACCACACCTAGTTGTTCTAGGGGAGAAGGCAATGGAACCCCACTCCAGTACTGTTGCCTGGAAAACCCCATGGATGGAGGAGCCTGGTAGGCTGCAGTCCATGGGGTCGCTAAGAGTCAGACACGATTGAGCGACTTCACTTTCACTTTCCACTTTCATGCATTGGAGAAGGAAATGGCACCCCCACTCCAGTGTTCTTGCCTGGAGAATCCCATGGACAGAGAAGCCTGGTAGGGAAGTGACTTAGCAGCAGCAGCAACAGTTGTTCTAGGGTTGCCTGGCATGATATTTTAATACTTCAAAAATGTTGAGGCTTCAGAGTTAATTCTATGGAGGCTTTTCCATTTTCCCTGGTTCTATGGGAACAAACATAATCATTAATTAGATCTCTCGACACAGAAATTAAAGTGGGAATGTGCCATTTAATATGCTTCCCACGTGTTTTTAAAATAGCTTAATTTCTCATCTGTTTCTTGTATGTGTGCAGTGGTTGAGTTACAATCTTATCCTTTGAGTTTGCCAACCACTAGGGTAGGATCAATGTCTTGCTCTGGATGGCATTTAACACGGTTTCACAAAAACCTTGGCCTTAAGCATTTTTAAATGATAAACTTTACAGTGTCTTGGGGTTTTGAACTTCCTGGCCTGTGGGACAGGAGATTCACTTGGCACAATGCTGCTGCTGCTGCTGCTAAGTCACTTCAGTCGTGTCCGACTCTGTGCAACCCCATAGACGGCAGCCCATCAGGCTCCCCCATCCCTGGGATTCTCCAGGCAAGAACACTGGAGTGGGTTGCCATTTTCTCCTCCAATGCATGAAAGCGAAAAGTGAACGTGAAGCCACTCAGTCGTCCGACTCTTAGTGACCCCATGGACTGCAGCCTACCAGGCTCCTCCGTCCATGGGATTTTCCAGGCAAGAGTACTGGAGTCGGGTGCCATTGCCTTCTCCATGGCACAGTGCTAACTGGCTGCTATTGTGGGCTTCACCCAAAGACGTTAGCCTCAATTGTTTTAGCCGGAAAAGGTGAGGATGGACTTGAATCATCACCAAGCTCCCTTTCAGCTCTAAACTTCTCAGAGTCCTCCTTTCTCTGGCCCTGTGTCCTCCACATTCTGGCCTTTAATATCTAATGTTATGAATTTGTCCCCACTTTTAAAGCTATTTATAGGATGAGAAACAGGTGAGGAATAGTTAACAAAATGGATTCTGAGAAGCCTAATTATTTTTTTTCCTGCTAAACTTCTCTTTCCTCCTCTTCTTCCAACACTTTGAGCCGAGGGCTGTAGGTGGTGGTTGGATGGGTGGGTGGCTGTGGGTGACTGTGGCGATACTGATAATTCAGAGAGGAGTAGGGAATACAGGATTGCAAGAGTTCATAACAGATGGGTATATGGTGTCATTTTAGGAGGGTTATTAAAATAGCATCTATTTTCCTGACTAGTAGAATGTCTTAAGTGTTTTGGCTTAAAACTACCGTGCAAATAGAAAAAGGAGGAGGAGTCAAGGAAACATAACTAGAACATTTTTACATTGTCTCAATTTTCTAATTGTTCCTGAGCAGTGGTGTTCATACCTACCATATAGGACTGTAGAAAGGATTTTCCAAAAGAACACAGGTAAGGCCCACAGTATTTAATTTAATTTTGACTGCAAGGAAATTTGTTGCACCATTTTTCTGGCAGTCATTACATTTCCCTTCTCTAAATCCTGCTTTGCTGGAGCTCCTTTTGCCCATTGCCTGAGAGACTTTGTCTGCCCGTGTCACAAATGCAGTGGGTTGGTGCACCCTGTCTCCTGAGGAATTATGTCAGACTTGGGACGGATCCAGTTCATGCTCCCAGTATCCCCCAAAGGAGACACTCTCTGTGTTGATAGCTATAGAATAGGAACTGACCTCATACCTCCAATGCAGAGTGAATATATGGCTTACATTGGGTGTTCAATAAAATATTTTTAACTAAGAGAACTGAAGTGTGAAGAAGTGAAACTTATCAAGCTTGTTTAGGAAAGCTGTCTTTGAACTTTTTTTAACCTATTCATTGGAATATACATGCATGCATGCTAAGTCGCTTCAGTTGTTGTACCCGACTCTTTGCAACCCTATGGGCTGCAACCCACCAGGCTCCTCTGTCCATGAGATTCTCCAGGCTAGAGTACTGCAGTGGGTTGCCGTGCCCTCCTCCTCCAGGGGATCTTCCTGACCCAGGGATGGAACCTGCACCACTTATGACTCCTGCATTGGCAGGTGGATTCTTTACCATCAGTGCCACCTGAGAAGCCCTCATTGGAATATGCCATCAAATTGTCACTTTGGTGGATTATCGTGCAAACATTAAGTTACGTTGACCTGTTTTCCTTCCTTCCTTCCTTTTGTGTATCTGTTTTCCTTATATGCTAACTTAAGGACCTACTCTCCTGAAAGATGTCATCCTGTGTAGTTTCTATGTGAAACGGACAGAGGCTGTCTTAGACTATGACTTCTCTCATTTTTACATTCCAGCTCCTTTGTCTTTCTAACCCCACCCTGCATTCCTTCCAGTGAAGGGCAGTCGTTTGGATGGTACTAGCTCATGGCCCTTCAGGGAAGGCAATGGCACCCCACCCCAGTACTTTTGCCTGGAAAATCCCATGGACGGAGGATCCTGGTGGGCTCCAGTCCATGGGGTCGCTAAGAGTCGGACACGACTGAGCAACTTCACTTTCACTTTTTTCACTTTGATGCATTGGAGAAGGAAATGGCAACCCACTCCAGTATTCTTGCCTGGAGAATCCCAGGGACAGGGGAGCCTGGTGAGCTGCCATCTATGAGGTCGCACAGAGTTGGACACGACTGAAGCGACGCAGCAGCAGCAGCAGCAGCAGCTCATGGCCCTTGGTGAAGGGCCTGCTGAAACTCTAGCTGCTGCTGCTGCTGCTAAGTCACTTCAGTCGTGTCCGACTCTGTGCGACCTCATAGATGGCAGCTCACCAGGCTCCACCATCCCTGGGATTCTCCAGGCAAGAACACTGGAGTGGGTTGCCATTTCCTTCTCCACTGCATGAAAGTGAAAAGTGAAAGTGAAGTCGCTCAGTTGTATCCGATACTCTAAATGAGACGGTAACTTACATCACCTGTTACTGAAAACCAGAATAGAAGTGTGAAACTGACTAAGACCGCTGCAGAGGTGAAGGTTGACATCTTTCCAACAGCATCATGAAAATGGACGAGTACACTAAGGGGGAGGGGTGGTACCTTCATCACTCTGCCTGTGGTCCAATTACATTTGCATCCTTGGTGGTGGAAACACACTTCATTGCGGTGGGTCCTTACCTGGGTTTTCTTCCTTGGAGGGAGAACCCTTCTATCTCAGAAGTTCCATCTCCCTGTGTCCTGGTGGCTAGAACAGGGATCCATTACCTGGGCTTGGCCCATCAGGGTTCTTATTCTGGACTTTGCCCCCGAGGAAGGTGTTGTAGAGGCCAAGGGACACCTGAGAGGGGTTTTAAGGCAGCAGCGTTGCTGTGAGAAGCTGCCTGCAGGCCAGTGGGCCAGTGCCAGCTACCATGCTGTAGACAGGTAGATCTTGGGGCAGCCAGCCTTAGTTTCTGCCTGGGTCTCTAACCCTCTGTCAATTCTGTTCTTCAGCTCTTCCCACACATCCCTTTTCTGTTGAAGACAGCCAGATAGAACTTCTGTTGCTCACAACCAGGGACCCTGTGTAATTCAGTCTCAATACTATGTGGTTTGCATAAACAACCTTCTTCTAACGCAGTTTAGCAATGTCTCTGGCCCACGTGCATCTCTATTAATTCAACTTTTATGTTGAAAACTAGTCCCTTGTGAGGAAGCAGGGTTATTTTGGTTTGTGTTTAATAAATAGAAAACAGAGAAATACTATTGGCACTGAGCATTAAAATATAAAGCAATGAAGTTGCTGAGAGGTAAAGTCTCAGCTAAGCTCCATAGATTTATTTGTTTATAGTTTCTTCCTATCCATTCAACAGTAAGAACTAGTGAAATCCATGAAAAAGAGAAAGCAACCAAGAGGATAAATGCTTAAATCTTTCACACTCATTATGAGAGTACTTCACATTTCTCAGGCAAATTTTTTTCCATCACTTGGTATTATCTGCCTACACTTGCATATTTAAATAATAATTTAAACACCCCCAAAACTGGTCAGGCTTTTCTTCCCCATTTGATTCTCTGTTATTTCAATTCGGTGAGACTTGTTATGGAAAGCATTTAAGAGTTGTAAATGCTACTAATTCATTCCAAAGTAAAGGTGAGAAATTCTCTCACCAATTCCAGGTTAAAAGGTCCTGACATTTCTTGATGAAATTGGCCTTGTGTGATCATTCATTAGTAACTATCTCACTCCATACTAAGCTGCTCCCCCTGGAATGGCTTTATAACAAGGTAGAGAGAAGCTTCATGGGCACCAGTGGCCATAAGCAGCTTATTGAAAAGCAAATCAAATTCATGTTTAGCTTGAGTGCTGGGTAAGATCTTTGGTAGGTGAAAAAGGAGCTAGAACCCTAATACTGTTTCAGCTATTAGGCATCAAGTCTTGAGAGTTGAAAAAGGCTTTATAATCATTTTCATTAGTGGTTTCTCTCCAAAGCCCTGGGTATGACATGACAGGCACCTTTGTCTAAGAACACTGTGGTTAGTGGGCTGGAATTGCCACAGGATGCCTGTTGGTGATGAGCTGGTGAGAGCATCGGAGTGAGGGCAGTTTTACTCCATAGTCTGGTGAACCATGTTGTCGTCTTCTTTTTAGAGGCCTAGGTGGGATGGAGGAAAGCAGCTGATGAGTATTATTGTTATAATTTAAATGGGCAGAAATGATTTCTAAAAACATCATTACAAATGTTGACAGAAGTCCATTACAAAATTAAAACCGAGTTAGGACTTCCCTGATGGTTAAGATTCTGTGCTTCCAATGCACGGGGCAAGGGTTCGACCCCTGGTCGAGGACCTAAGAGCCCAAGTGCCACACAGCATGACCAAAAATATATATAATAATAACAACAGCAACAAAGTGAAAGCAGGGTTTCTCAAAACAGTCACCGACAGAAAAGCACCCCTGATGGCAGTCAGCCTCTAGCCAGCGACCAAGATCACATTTGGCTTTGCCCCTTTCCAGAATGGCTATTTGTACAGGCTTCTTGTCTTGACCTGAGAGTTTGCAGCTGGGCTTTTGAGAAGACTGGACTTTGACCCTGGGAAGAGACATGGCCCTCTTTGCAGTGGGCTCCTGGCAGACCTGTCTCCATCCTTCATTCATAAGCATGGACTTCACCCCTGATGCCTCGTCTTTGACTTGAGAACAGTTATTGAACCATTTTAACTCCTGTGTAACATACATGTGGTCCTTGTCAAGACATAGCAAACTAGCAGAACGTGCTTTCCTGATTACTGTTGTGTGCAGCTGGGAAGCTTTATGAGCGCAAAGACTCTGTTCTTCTCTATTTATATCATAAGCCAGTATCCAGAGATGTGGACATATTCTGAGTCTCTACTGTTGATCAAAGCCTTCACCTGGAGTTTCTGGGGCCATTCTCCCACTCAGTAGTTGGGGACATTGGCACAGGGCGGGGACAACATTTAGTGAAAGAGCCTGAACACAGGTCTTTAGTGCCGTATTCCTCATTTTGCTGACTCATCTGTGACACAGGAAGCCCAGTCATCATGCACATCCCATCACCCTGAGGACTGATTTGAGGAATATTACTCCCCCAGGGCTCTCTTTCTTCTCAACCACAGCTCTGGAACTGTTGCAACCATCCGCCTCTTCATTGCTGATATTTCTCAGTCCTCTCTGGCCAATGGCCGGTCACAGTACCCCAGTGGGTCCAGTAGGGACAGCTCTGAGTTTCCACCATTCTTTGCAGGAGCTAATTTTCTAGGCACTATCTTAACCAAGGTCTCTAGAGCTTCAGAGAGACAGAAAGCTCTGATAAGTCTCATAGTTGTCATCCTGACGGTTTTCCTAGAGCTCGTCCTCCCCTGGACAGTGAGGAAGAGACAGGCCACGTCCTTGCCTCCAGGTGACTTCTCTTGTTCCCAAAGATCTTCCTCTCTGGTATTCCCTGATGAAAAGCCCATCACTTCTCATTGGCTGTGTCCCCGCTTGGGTTCCTCCACACGTGTTGTCAATCCTGAACACATCTTTGAATATTCCTGCATAGGACCTGGGACTCAGAGTAAACTTTAGTGCTAGAAGCAAATGTCAGGCACCCATGTTCCATAGGGTTCCTTATGGACTCAAATTACATTCCTAGATTACAGATTTTATATTTTAAAAAATTCCCAAAGGATCCAGGAGCACATTGGATCCTTAATAAATGCTTGTTAACAATGGAGAATCCATTAAATATATATACAAGTATTTTTTTCCTCCCCGATTACCCCCTTCCCCACTTTGGGGAGTCACTCAGACAACACTTTCTAAGAGAGAAGAATGGGTATATTTAGTAGTCATCAGATAGTTACTGTTATGGTGCAGAGTTTTTCAAAACCTGTTAATTGTACTCGCTTAAGGCTAAATTATACAGTGGAATTATACAGTGGAAGTGAGAAATAGATTTGGAAGTGGATTATACAGTGGAAGTGAGAAATAGATTTAAGGACCTAGATCTGATAGATAGAGTGCCTGATGAACTATGGAATGAGGTTCGTGACATTGTACAGGAGACAGGGATCAAGACCATCCCCATGGAAAAGAAATGCAAAAAAGCAAAATGGCTGTCTGGGGAGGCCTTACAAATAGCTGTGAAAAGAAGAGAAGCGAAAAGCAAAGGAGAAAAGGAAAGACATAAACATCTAAATGCAGAGTTCCAAAGAATAGCAAGAAGAGATAAGAAAGCCTTCTTCAGTGATCAATGCAAAGAAATAGAGGAAAACAACAGAATGGGAAAGACTAGGGATCTCTTCAAGAAAATCAGAGATACCAAAGGAACATTTCATGCAAAGATGGGCACGATAAAGGACAGAGATGGTGTGGACCTAGCAGAAGCAGAAGATATTAAGAAGAGGTGGCAAGAATACACAGAAGAACTGTACAAAAAAGAGCTTCAAGACCTAAACAATCATGATGATGTGATCACTGACCTAGAGCCAGACATCCTGGAATGTGAAGTCAAATGGGCCTTAGAAAGCATCACTACGAACAAAGCTAGTGGAGGTGATGGAATTCCAGTGGAACTGTTCCAAGTCCTGAAAGATGATGCTGTGAAAGTGCTGCACTCAATATGCCAGCAAATTTGGAAAACTCAGCAGTGGCCACATGACTGGAAAAGGTCAGTTTTCATCCCAATCCCAAAGAAAGGCAATGCCAAGGAGTGCTCAAACTACCACACAATTGCACTCATCTCACACGCTAGTAAAGTAATGCTCAAAATTCTCCAAGCCAGGCTTCAGCAATATGTGAACCGTGAACTTCCTGATGTTCAAGCTGGTTTTAGAAAAGGCAGAGGAACCAGAGATCAAATTGCCAACATCCGCTGGATCATGGAAAAAGCAAGAGAGTTCCAGAAAAACATCTATTTCTGCTTTATTGACTATGCCAAAGCCTTTGACTGTGTGGATCACAATAAACTATGGAAAATTCTGAAAGAGATGGGAATACCAGACCACCTGATCTGCCTCTTAAGAAATCTGTATGCAGGTCAGGAAGCAACAGTTAGAACTGGTCATGGAACAACAGACTGGTTCCAAATAGGAAAAGGAGTACGTCAAGGCTGCATATTGTCACCATGTTTATTTAACTTATATGCAGAGTACATCATGAGAAATGCTGGACTGGAAGAAATACAAGTTGGAATCAAGATTGCCGGGAGAAATATCAATAACCTCAGATATGCAGATGACACCACTCTTATGGCAGAAAGTGAAGAGGGGCTAAAAAGCCTCTTGATGAAAGTGAAAGTGGAGAGTGAAAAGGTTGGCTTAAAGCTCAACATTCAGAAAACGAAGATCATGGCATCTGGTCCCATCACTGCATGGGAAATAGATGGGGAAACAGTGGAAACAGTGTCAGACTTCGTTTTTCTGGGCTCCAAAATCACTGCAGATGGTGACTGCAGCCATGAAATTAAAAGACGCTTACTCCTTGGAAGGAAAGTTATGACCAACCTAGATAGCATATTCAAAAGCAGAGACATTACTTTACCAACAAAGGTTCGCCTAGTCAAGGCTATGGTCTTTCCTGTGGTCATGTATGGATGTGAGAGCTGGACTGTGAGGAAGGCTGAGCGCCGAAGAATTGATGCTTTTGAACTGTGGTGTTGGAGAAGACTCTTGAGAGTCCCTTGGACTGCAAGAAGATCCAACCAGTCCATTCTGAAGGAGATCAATCCTGGAATTTCTTTGGAAGGAATGATGCTAAAGCTGAAGCTCCAGTATTTTGGGCACCTCATGCGAAGAGTTGACTCATTGGAGAAGACTCTGATGCTGGGAGGGATTGAGGGCAAGAGGAGAAGGGGACGACAGAGGATGAGATGGCTGGATGGCATCACTGACTCGATGGATGCGATCTGAGTGACCTCCGGGAGCTGGTGATGGACAGGGAGGCCTGGCGTGCTGCGGTTCATGGGGTCGCAAAGAGTCGGACACGACTGAGCGACTGATCTGATCTGATCTGAAGGCTAAATTACATGTTTGTCTCTTCATACAGCAGTGATGATTTTATAAATGTTGGTTGGATAGCGCTGTAATTAGTGAGCACCAGCTTCTATTTTGGTGACAATTTATTCTTATACCACATCGAAGAGGTTTCTCTTTCCTGTGGTCACAAAGAGGTAAAAAAAAAAAAAAAAAAAGGCATCCTTTTTAATAAGGCATCCCAAGCAGTCTAAGTTTCTATGAATTATAAATGAAAACTTTTCAGTGATTAAAATAAAGATCCTGATGCAGCCGTTCTCTGTGTCACTATTTCTCGAGGCCTACATGCAGATCACTCAGGGAAGTCCCGTGGGTCTCTGAGATCACTTCCATCTGTTTCATGCTTTTTTAAAAAATATATTTAATTGATTGATGATTGCTTAACAGTATTTGTTTGATATCTATCATACATCAGCATGAATTAGGCGTAAGTGTACATATGCCCCTTCCCTCTGGAACTTCTCTCCCACCCTTTCCCACCCCTCTAGGTTGTTACAGAACCCTAGTTATGGAATCTAGAAGGGTGCTACTGATGAGTCTATTCACAGGGCAGCAGTGGAGACGCAGACACAGAGAGCAGACTTATGGATAAAAGCAGGGGAGAGAAAGGAGTAGCAGAGATGAATGGAGAGAGTAGCAGGGAAGCATATATTCTAGTATATGTGCAATAGATAGCCAGTGGAAATTTGCTGTATGTTTCATGAGTTTTTATGATGTGAATCAACAGGAATCGAGGGCAGTGGCATTTCAGCTGCTTTGAGGATAGGGGCTCACTCTTCCCAGGAGAGTCAGCAGCCAATTACTGATGGTCAGAGAGGGCCCCCGGGTCCAGCTCCTCAGTCTTAGGAGTTGTGGTATCCTAATAGAACCTGGTCCCTGTTTTCTTCCCCCAAGAATCAATTTACAACATATAATTTTCAAGGATGATCCCATTCCTTATTTTTTCCCCCACAGGTGAGGCTTCATTTAGTGGTGGCCGTGGCAGGTAAGGGCAGGTGCTGGGACAGATGGTTTCAGGCATCGATAGCTGCAAGAGAAGCTCATACACTGAGAAATCTTGAAGACAGTCACTCTGAAGTAAGGGCAGGTGCTGGGACAGATGGTTTCAGGCATCGATAGCTACAAGAGAAGCTCATAAACTGAGAAATCTTGAAGACGGTCACTCTGAAGTAAGAGCTGAGCACAGTATCAGATGGACACAAGTCAATATTAATTCATGTCATTTCTAGGAATTCTTCTTTTCCTTCTCTCAGACTTAGAGCAAAGCTCTCACTGTCATCAGTGGTTATTGTGTAAAAGATTGGTAGCAGAGAAATAGCCCTCAAAGACCATAGGAGATGCCAGAGAGAAGGGGGAGGCCTGGGTGAAGAGGGAAAATTTCCTAGTTCTACTTCTTCTTCCTTGCCCTCCATTTCCCTTTTATTTGATCAGTTTTTGATTAAATAACATTAATTTCTGTTGCAGAATTGTACATAAGAGATTATTGGCCTTTTGCTGTTCAAACTGGAAATGAAAAGTGATGAGGGTTGCAGGTCATTGGTTCTAAAATCGCCCGTTTTGCCAACATGATTAACAGCTTTGGGGGAGCAATTAATGGCAAGGTGAAAGCAGTGAAGCCTTCATCAAAGGGGAGTGAGCCAAGAGAGTATTCACTTAGCCTTCTGAGGACCTTTCTCTTGCCAGAATATGTCTTTTATAAGGTCCAATGTCTAACATTTTGACTTCTTAATTCAAAGTTTTAATGTACTTAAAGTTCTTCTGAGAGTTTGTTTACTTGATTAAATCTTTCTTAAACAATGTATGTAACAGTAATGCAGGAAGTTAAGTTCAGTTGAGTCGCTCAGTCATGTCCAACTCTATGCGACCCCATGAACTGCAGCACACCAGGCCTCCCTGTCCATCACCAACTCCCAGAGTCCACCCAAACCCACTCCACTAAGTCGGTGATGCCATCCAACCATCTCATCCTCTGTCGTCCCCTTCTCCTCCTGCCCTCAATCTTTCCCAGCATCAGGGTCTTTTCAAATGAGTCAGCTCTTCATATCAAGTGGCCAAAGTATTGGAGTTTCAGCTTCAAAATCAGTCTTACCAATGAACACCCAGGACTGATCTCCTTTAGGGTGGACTGATTGGATCTCCTTGCAATCCAAGGGACTCTCAAGAGTCTTCTCCAACACCACAGTTCAAGTGCATCAATTCTTTAGCGCTCAGCTTTCTTTATAGTCCAACTCTCAAATCCATACGTGACCATTGGAAAAACAATAGCCTTGACTAGATGGACCTTTGTTGACAAAGTAATGTCTCTGCTTTTTAATATGCCGTCTAGGTTGGTCATAACTTTCCTTCCAAGGAGTAAGCATCTTTTAATTTCATGGCTGCAGTCACCATCTGCAGTGATTTTGGAGCCCAGAAAAATAAAGTCAGCCACTGTTTCCACTGTTTACCCATCTATTTGCCGTGAAGTGATGGGACTAGATGCCATTATCTTCATTTTCTGAATGTTGAGCTTTAAGCCAACTTTTTCACTCTTCTTTCACTTTCATCAAGAGGCTCTTTAGTTCCTCTTCACTTTCTGCCACAAGGATGGTGTCATCTGCATATCTGAGGTTATTGATATTTCTCCCAGCAATCTTGATTCCAGCTTGTGCTTCCTCCAGCCCAGCATTTCTCATGATGTACTCTGCATAGAAGTTAAATAAGCAGGGTGACAATATACAGCCTTGACGTACTCCTTTTCCTATATGGAACCAGTCTGTTGTTCCATGTCCAGTTCTAACTGTTGCTTCCTGACCTGCATACAGGTTTCTTAAGAGGCTGGTCAGGTGGTCTGGTATTCCCATCTCTTTCAGAATTTTCCACAGTTTATTGTGATCCACAGTCAAAGACTTTGAACATGGTGCTTAATGAAATCTTTAAGTCAATACTATTTATTGTCTCCAGATTAGGACCAAGGTAACATCAGATTAGCAAGCTGCATATCAATCACCAGACCTTTTAGGGATGTGAAGTAAAAAAGAGCAAAGAAGTGGAAGAAACAAATGGATTCATCTTTGGAGAGTTTCAAAACTATCACTGAGAAATGGACAAAACTGGGAAAATTATTTCTGAATCTGGAACCAATGTTGTCCCATGATCAGACAATTTGGCCATCATGTGTTTAGATAGCCATCATGTTTCTTTGCATTTTTAATCTAAAAAACTTTTATCATAAAAATTAGAGAAAAACTACAACCACAATAAATTGGTCTCATTTGCATGGATTCATGACATCAGTTTCTTTCCATTTCTTTCTGTATAGTGTTGTTTACAATACTGCCCACTTAACAAAATAAGAGTCTGTAAAGGAGATCAGTCGTGGGTGTTCATTGGAAGGACTGGTTCTGAAGCCGAAACTCCAATACTTTGGCCACCTCATACGAAGAGCTGATTCATTGGAAAAGACCCTGATGCTGGGAGGGATTGGGGGCAGGAGGAGAAGGGGACGACAGAGGATGAGATGGCTGGATGGAATCACCAACTCGATGGACATGATTTTGGGTAAACTCTGGGAGTTGGTGATGGACAGGGAGGCCTGGCATGCTGCCATTCATGGGGTCACAAAGAGTCAGACATGACTGAGTGACTGAACTGAACTCAAGGGACAAAATACTAAAGTTATTAGGCCCTTAAGGAAAAGTGTGCAAGTTACATCTTCTGTTTTTAAACCCCTTTCCCCCTTGTCATAATCCCTCGGAGTGTTGCATTTTAAGAATTCATGGATCAACAGCTGGAAGATGGTTGTATTTTTGAACTTTGAGGTTCAACTCTTTCTCTTCTAAGCTTTATATGCTGCGGGAACTTTTTGGAGTAATTCAAAATAACCTCTCCACTCATTGATAGTTTATATTCGGAGCAAGGTTTTGAGGTAGATTTAAAGATAGAGGACAAATGGTTCATTCACTCAGCATGTAGATGTTGTTCACACATTATGTGGTTAGGAACTAGGAATAGAGTAGAGAGCAAAAGAAAGCCACCTTTTCTGCCCTCTTGAATTTGAGTCTAGTAGAGGAGGCACCCATGAATCAAAAAACCACACAGATCAATACGAGTGTAGCATGCAACATGAGATGTAAATGGAGGAATCTCTTGTCTGGGGCAGAGGGCTTCCTTGAAGAAGGGATATTTAAAAGAAGACCAAAAGCTGAAGAGAGATGAACTCAGAGAGGAGTAGGGTGCAGAACTGTACAGCGGGTAGAGGCAGGAACTGATGCTCTGTGGTGAGAACAGCAGGTCATTGAAAAAGGGCCCTGGCCATGGTGCTGGAGTCCAGAGAACAAGGGAGAACTCAGGGTGAGACGAATTTGGAGTAGAGGTGGAGGCCAGACCATGTAGGACCTTATAACCACTTTAAGGATTGAGGGTTTGATCCTAAGAGCAGTAGGAAGTCACTGAAGGGTTTTAAGCAGGGGAGATAAAGGGAACCCATTTGTGGTTTGCAGAAACCGCTCTAGTGCCATTGAAATGGAGAGGTAGCAAGCTCAGTTAGATCACTGTTGCATCCAGGTGAGGGATGACAGTATCTGAAGTGGACGTTGTAGAGAAGGGAGCCATGAATGGATTTTGAACACATGAAAGAGTCAGAAGCAGCAGAACTTGGTACTGATTGACTGTGGCTGGAGGGAGGGTTGTAAGCATGACCCTTATGTTTCTAGCTTGCTTATGGGTGAATGGTAGTCCCAGTCACTGAGACAGAAAACTGGGATGAAATAAAGTTTGGGGGAAAGCTGAATTTTACTTTGAACGTGTTGAATTTGACTTGTTATATTGTGTTGTAGACTTCTGTTATGTAATCTTAAAAAGTGGATTTTAGAAAGATTGAGATGGCTAGAGGTAGAGTGCTCCAGTTATTTAATGTTGTGTAACAAACACCTAACAGTTAATGGTTTACAACAGCATTTATTTTGCTCATGAGTCTGGAACACTGGTAGGGATTTTGGAGTTACAGATAGCTCATCTCTGCTCCACTTGGTGTCAGCTGGGGTAACCTGATGTCAGCCAGGGGGCTGGAATCACTAGAGTTTGCTCAGTCTATGGTGGTGGATACTTGCTGTTGGCTGGTAGATGAAATTAGTTCAGGATCTGGAGATGAAATCATCCTGAGTTTGGGGTGGACCTAAGTCCAGTGACTCCTTTGGGAAAAGGAGAAAGGACCCAAGGACAGAGGGAAGAAGGGCATGCACAAATGCAGAGGCAGAAATGGGAGTTACGCATCTATAAACCAAAGGTTGCCAGGAGCCACCAGAAGGTAGAGGAGGCCAGGAAGGATGCCCCTCTAGAGCCTTCAGAGGGAACATAACCCCATCAACACCCAGTTTCAGACGTCCTGTTCCCTAGAATTGACAGAAAAAATTTCTGTTTTTTTTTTTTTTTCTAAGTCAGCATGTGATGATTTGTTATGGCAACTCTAAGAACCTAATATCAGGATTTGGAGCCAAGCATAGAAAACATTGATGTTAGTTTGCCAAATGCCAAACAATTTTGAATCTGCTCATAATCGGGTATGATTTTATCACTCTTAGCTTCAGGAAATCAGAGAGTCGAGCATATTTCTAAATGTGCCACCTATGTGTGGTAGCCTGGAAGTGGGGATATGAAGCGTAAGCAATGGGCTCGACCAAAGCACCCTTGTAGACTTCCGCCCTGCCCTGTAACTGCCCTGGTAGATGGTCAGCATGAAGGGAAATGGTCCCAGGAAGACTCACAGAAGGAAGCTGATGCCCTGTGGTCCATTCAGTGTAGGAGTCAGGGTTGTGTACAAGGAGGCAACCTGGTTCTTTGTCTCTATTACGGTAGAGAAGAAAGCAGGCCTTCCTATGGCAGCAAGGGATTATTAATGAAGTAAAGGAAACAGAAGAAATGTCCCAGTGGAGAAGGAAGTGTGTCAAAAACAGATTGTGCACGTAATTACTTTCTCAGACTTTCCTGACATTATCAGCAGGAGTGGTGTTTTGATGAGAAAACCTAATTAAAACTTAATTTTTTTTTAAGTGGAAAATATTCAGTATGGTTACAGGAGGATTGAAATCAGGACATTGTGTAATTTTAATCGCCTTCAAGAGATGTGCCTCACACAGGTGAGTGTGAGGAGAAAGCAGCCAGAGAGACAGAGGTGAGTGGCCCTGTCACATCTCCAGCATTGGCAGACGGTGGAGGCCGTGAGCTGGGGTGGAGCTTTCCCTATGCAACCTCAGGTTCCATTGTTGGCACATCCGCCCAGAGCAGGGGAAGTCTTGTGTCTATTCGGAAGTGTACTGGCAAGGCCCCATTTGGATTACACGTTGTAGGAAGAATGTTGATTTTTTTAAAATTTTTAAATTTTTTGGCTGCATCAGGTCTTAGCTCCATCATGTGGGATCTTTGTTATGTCATCGTGGACTTAGTAGTTGTGGTACATGAGCTTAGTCGCCCAGAGGCATGTGGGATTTTCCAGACCAGGGATTAAACCCATGTCCCCTGCATTGGAAGGCAGATTTTTAACCACTGGACCACTAGAGAAGTCCCAGAGTGTTGATTTTTAAATTATAAGGTTTGTTCTCCCCCAAAAGGGAAACTGAAAGTTGAGGAGGTTAATGCTCCACCTGAGGCAACAGTTTTTAAATGCTGATCTCTGAATCAGTTGTGTCAGATTCATCTGGTTCCAGTTCACTAAATCTGCTTGAGAACCCATGTATTTCTGTTTTTAAAATAGATCTTCCCAGGGGATTCTGGAAGTCAGGTGTGGGAACCGCAGGTTTGTAATGAGAGGTGCATGAACTTCGAAACAAGTAAGTGTGGACCATGCCCTTTATTCTTGTGGAGATTCAAGCTGAGTGCTCAGCTTCCTCCATCAAATGGGAGCAATAAATTTACCTGAAGGCATTTTGTGATAATCAAAGATCACACCAGTAAGTGACTGAGACACAGTAAGTGATCTCAAGATGATAAAACTGGATAGGAAGAATTGAATCAGGCTCCTTGCTAAATTTGGGGAGATAAGGCGGCTTTCTTCAAATATTTAGAGGACAGCTGTGTGGAAGGAGTAGGCAACCCATATCTTGTGCCCTTTAGAGGTCATACTCAGGTCCAGCAGGTGGAAGTCAGAAGGAGATAAATTTCAATGCAATATAAAGTGGAACTTTCTACCAAATGGTTCAAGGATGACCCAGGCTTACTTCAGAGAGCAGTACCTTCCTAATCCCTGGAGAAATTATGTTTGTTTGTTGTTTAGTTGCTAAAATGTGTCCAACTCTTTTGGGTCCCCATAGACTGTAGCCCCCCAGGCTCTTCTGTTCATGAGACTCCCCAGGCAAGAATACTAGAATGGGTTGCCATTTCCTTCCATTTCCTGGAAGGAAATGATATCTCCATCCAGGGGATCTTCCCGATCCAGGAGCTGAACCTGGGTCTCAGGCTTTCGTAGGCAGATTCTTTACCACTGAGTCCACCAGGGAAGCCCCAGAGCAGTTATTGCAGCTAGCTGCCATATTGGAGCTATTGCTAGGTAACCACCTGGATCAGTTCTTGGTGGGATCTCTGATTTCGTGAGGAGCAATGGCCAGCATTCCATTGTTTTATGAACTAATAACACTTGCCTGAAGGAAGTTTTAGCAGAAACGATGCGCAAATAAGATACACACATGTAGAGATGCTCTTTCAAGTGTTCTCTCCCTGGAACATTATTGTCACCCTTACCCCAGGTCTTTCAGAAAAGGGGCATATTTAGGTTTCTCCAGTGACTAGGATTGCAACCATGAAATTAAAAGACGCTTACTCCTTGGAAGGAAAGTTATGACCAATCTAGACAGCATATTCAAAAGCAGAGACATTACTTTGCCAACAAAGATCCATCTAGTCAAGGCTGTGGTTTTTCCAGTGGTCATGTATGGATGTGAAAGTTGGACTGTGAAGAAAGCTGAGTGCCAAAGAATTGATGCTTTTGAACTGTGGTGTTGGAGAAGACTCTTGAGAGTCCCTTGGACTGCAAGGAGATCCAACCAGTCCATTCTAAAGGAGATCAGTCCTGGGTGTTCATTGGTAAGACTGATTTTGAAGCTGAAACTCCAATACTTTGGCCACCTGGTGTAAAGAGCTGACTCATTTGAAAAGACCCTGATGCTGGGAAAGATTGAAGGCAAGAGGAGAAGGGGACGACAGAGGATGAGATGGTTGGATGGCATCACTGACTCAATGGACATGAGTTTGAGTAAACTCCAGGAGTTGATGATGGACAGGGAGGCCTGGTGTGCTGCAGTTCATGGGGTCACAAAAAGTCAGACGTGACTGAGTGACTGAACTGAACTGAATGACTAGGAACTCTAGTAGCAAAAGTTCTTTAAAGTTTTTTTTTTAAAAAAAGATTTCTTTTGACATGGACCATTTTAAAAGTCTCTTTTGAATTTGTTACAACATTGCTTCTGTTCTGTGTTTTGGTTTTTTGGCTGTGAGGCATGTGGGATCTTAGTTCCCCAACCAGAGGTCAAACCTGTACCCCTTGCATTGGAAGTCTTAACTGTTGGACTACCAGGGAAGTCCCTCTGCTAGCATTTTATGGGTAGGGATTAGAGCTATAAATGAGCTGAAAAGATTAAGACAGTCCCCAACAGTAAGACATTATCCTATCCCAAATAGCAACATGGTCTATGGGAAAATGACACCTTATTGAAATCCAGTTGGTCCCCCTGAACCAGCCCGTGAGGGTTGTTTTTGGAGCAGAGGGCTTCCCTGGTGGCTCAGACAGTAAAGAATGCACCTGCAATGCAGGAGACCCAGATTTGATCCCTGGGAAAGGGGTTGGGAAGATCCCTGGGAAAAGGGAATGCCTACTCACTCCAGTATTCTGGAGGCTTCTACCTACAGAGGAGCCTGGTGGGCTACAGTCCATGGGGTCACAAAGAGTTGGACATGACTGAGTGACTAACATTTTCACTTTGGAAGCCTCTGGTGTAGGATGGGCTGGGTTACAGGGCCTTCCCTCCTGGCACTCCCTGGGGCCACAAGTTTAAACCCTAGTGACATAAAGGAGGAGGCCTGGGCCTGGCCTAAAGCAGAGTGTAAAAGGATACTGGGATGTGAAGATGGCTTATCTCCTTTTCACTGGAGCCTTATTCACGTGTATGCTGACTCACTTTTGAGAAGCAGACCGTTTTCCCAGTCTATCCCTCTTGTTATTAACAAGACATTGGGGGAACCGTTTGATGGGGATGAGGGGAGTAGTTTGTGTTCATGGAGTTTGATCTCCATGGTACTGTGTGGGGAATCTGATATCTGACTTTGGCCTTGGCATCAGACTCCAGCCAACTGACGTGAGAGCCATTTGTAATCAATTCCATCCCGGCTAACTGAAGTTTCTGGATCTTTCCTTTCTAAATAGCTGTTCCTTCTGCCTGCCTTATTTTATTTACTTATTTATTTTTGCAAATGCCTGTCACCAACTGTTACATTGTTTGCTGTGATGGCTATTTTCCCAGTAAGCAGGAGGACCTCGTATCCCTTCTCCGTTGGTGTTCCCTGATGAAGCTGGTTGTTGCAGGGGAGCCTTGAGGAGTTACAAGGGCCATGACCAAGATACCAAGCAGCACAATGAGAAAAACACTTCTCAGGGGTGCTCCGCAAGCCTAGGAGAGGGACACAGCCCTTGGCAGTGGGAACGAACAAGAGCCCAAAGTGAATTTGAGCTTCCCTAGGACGGTGATCAGAGGCAGGTAAACATCTCCACATGGAACAGTTCACTCTGCAGCCTTCATTGCTGGCCTTCTGGGAAGCCAGGAAGCAAGGCAGAGAAACAGATTATTCCCTTTGGAGTGCAAGGGCTCTTCTCACCCACACTGTCTTCCTGGCTGTCACTTGGAGTCACACCCCCGCTTTCTGGAACCAGAATGATTGTCTCTGGTCAGCTCATGTCTTGCAGCGATGCCAGATCCAACCTGTGACATTGTCTGAACCGCAGGGCTTTCTGTTCCTCCTGGCTTCACTCTGCAGAGCAGAGTGGTGGCCCAGGCAGACCACAGCTCATTCATTTTCTTCCTAGCATTCTCTAGAACCCTAAGGGCTTGTCACCTGAAATCAAAGACTTCTCAGCACTAAAGAGGATCTTAAAGGTCAGCTCATTCAATCTCCTGCCCAGGATATGATCTTCCAGAACTAACCACCCACGTGGCACATTAGTGATACTGTATGTGATTCCTCAATGCAATTGTGTCATTTCAGGAGAAGTGACTTGTCCTCAGACCCAGTGTAATGAGCTGGGCTGTGATAGAGGTTGACTCTAGTCTCCAACCTTAATTATGAGTGGTTTGGATCCTGTAAGTTTATGATGGGTTTTCTGATTACCAATTATGATGCACTACATGCCATTTTTTGAATATAACATGAGGCTCTGACCCACTTTCAATAGCACAGCAGCAAATGCCCAGCAATTGGCAATTTCCTCTTCTAATATCAGCTGTCCGGATCATCCCATCTTCTGCGATGGCTAGGGACCAATTTTCTTCATTCCCTGGCTTTGGTGTTATTTTCTGATGCTTGTCATTACCTACCTGGGTGCAGCCATATGCCATGCTGAGACCTCAGCTCTGTACCAGTGAGGAAATGAGGTTCCACTGGGGAAATGGCCTAGAGCCATTGTTCTCAGACTTGACTGCAGAGTAGCCTCACGTGGGGACCATTACAGAAATGCTGATGCTTGGGTTTCACTCCTGGAAATTCTCATATGATTGTCTGGGGTGCAGCCTGGGTTTCAGGACTTTTATCATCATCTCCATGGATAATTTCAGCATGCAGGCAGGCATGTGAACCTGGGATTGGAGGGAATGGCCGTCAAGGAGAGCAGTACATGGTGGTGGATCGGGGGGCTTAAAAATGGACTGGTGATGGGTAAGAGCCTTTTCACCCTGGAGGTCTAATTAGGCGGTAGCAGAGGTGGCAGGGAGAATGTTTGCTCATTAGATTGGGTATGCAGTGGACAGGGACAGGATGTTGTGGCTGCTAGGGATTAGAGTGATGCGAGAATGGGGCGGATTGACAGTTCGCTAGTAAATAAGATGGGATCTGCAGTTCTTGCAGAAAAAGGTCAGATAAGGAGCTTGGACACTGGGAGGTGGTGTGGGCTGTGTCCCAAACTGTGCTCAGAGGACAAGACTGCAGCTTGCTTGTCGTGCTCACACTGGGCTGGCTGCTCTGACAGACAGCGAGGCTGCCTCCCAGAGTTTGCCTTCTGGCTGGGTGATGGGGCTCTTCATTTATCTCCAGGCTCAAAGCTGAGCCTGTAGGACAATAAAAACTGGAGTTCTTATGTTATCCAAGACAGAGAAAAATGGACTTGGAACCAAGGGAGTTCAGGATAAAAGGGTTGCTTTTAGTCTGTTGTAATGACCAGGGTAGTCATTAGGACTCGCAGGACAGGTGATGTTCTTGGTTGTCTTCTTGTGAAAGTAATTTCCTCTCCCAAACCAGGCTGGTGAAACACCCTTCAGCTCTCATGTAGGACATTTTGAATTAGGTAATATCTCTAAAGCTGTTTCTGGATTCCTTAGAAGAAAGATCATTTGAACACATGTCTAGACAGGAAAGAAAATGCAATTTTCCCAAGTACTGCACCATATCAATCTTCACCTGTAAATGGACTCCTGGCAACTCAAAGCCAAGGATTTGATATGAGAAGGCTGGATATTTATCCGAATAGAAACAGGGATGTAGCTCAGGATTTGAAAGCATTAGAAGTCTGAGAATCTTTTGCTTACCAGGTGTGCATATTACCCGCTTGAAACTAAGGAAGGTCTCTGGTGTAGAAAATCTTGCTTCTTGTCCTTTGGCAGCATGGGTGGTCTGTGAGGGCGTAGAATTCCCCCTTGTTCTGGGAGATGACCGCCCAACTTGCCTTCACCACGACGCTGTGACTGTGTGCGCCTGCAGGACGATGTTGCCTATTCTATAGCTTAAAAATGACAAGGGATTTTTCAGGACCCCTTGGGAAGATTTTGGGCTTTTGCCTCAAGACAATGGGGGAGCTGCTGGAGGTGTTTGGCCAGGTGGGCAGCATGCTGGAAGAAATATTTTAGGAATATGTACTTAGCAGTCATGTGTAGGTGGGGATAATAATACTTAAATGTTGACTTGTGAAGAGAAAATGAAATGATATGACTGAATGTGAAGATGCAGGACTCCCATTCTTTTATCCATTCTATTGCTTCCTCTGAGGTCTGGTGCCCCCCAAGCACACAATAATCTCTTGGCCAGTGTATTAGCTTGCTAGGGCTGTCACAGCAAAGTCCCACAGATTGGGTAGCTTAAATGACAGAAATTGCTTTTCTTACACTTCTGGGGGCTGGTTGTCTGAGATCAAGATCTTGGCACAGTTGGTTCCTCCTATGGGCCATGAGAGAAGGATTTGTTCCAGATCACTCCAATTGGCTTGTTAATGGCCATCTTCTCATTGTCTTCCCTCTGTGTGTGTGTGTGTCTGTCTAAATTTCCTCTTCTTATAAGGGCTCTAGTCCTATTGCACTAGAGTTCATCCTAATAACCTCATTTATATTGACTTACCCCCAGAAAGACCTTACCTCTTAATATGGTCACATTGTGGGGAACTGGGGCTTTAGCACTTTAACATATGAACTAGGGAGGGAAACACCATTCAACCCATAACACCGAGTCTTTTTGGAGACTTTCTTTTTCAGGACCTTCAGATCAGATCAGTTGCTCAGTCGTGTCCGACTCTTTGTGACCCCATGAATTGCAGCACGCCAAGCCTCCCTGTCCATCACCAACTCCCGAGTTCACTGAGACTCACATCCATCGAGTCAGTGATGCCATCCAGCCATCTCATCTGCTGTCGTCCCCTTCTCCTCCTGCCCCCAATCCCTCCCAGCATCAGAGTCTTTTCCAGTGAGTCAACTCTTCGCATGAGGTGGCCAAAGTACTGGAGTTTCAGCTTTAGCATCAATCCTTCCAAAGAAATCCCAGGGCTGATCTCCTTCAGAATGGACTGGTTGGATCTTCAGGACCTTACACTTAGGTAATTACTTAGGTAATTAATTACAGGCTATCTTAAGGTATTTCAAGACCCAGGTGCCCCCTCCTTCACCCACGTATGCCCCAAATTATGTTCATCATCTCTTAGTTCCTGTTATTCCACCACTAGAATTACTCAGTTAAATAAAGCAGTGATTAAAGATAATTTCTGTAAGCATGCACTCCTTTTATACCAGAGGAGTGAAAATAGCAGCCAGTGAACTACTGGATGAATTTGTTTACCTAATGGCACACAAGTACTAATATGTGAGAGCTAGTTTGAGAAGCTATGATGTGCTACACAGTACGGCACGTTTGGAATATCCCATGGAATGTTGTGGAAGACTGAAGGCTCTGAAGCCAGGCTGCTGGGATTTGAATCCCAGCTCTGCCCTGTTATGCCTCTGTGACCTTAGGTGTATTAATCTTTCTGATTTGTATTTCATCTGAGCAATGGGCAGAATAACAGCACCTGCCTGCTTGATTAGAAGATAAATAAGCTAATCTACATAAAGTGCCATGTCCAAAGTCAACTTTCAATAAATATTATCTGCTGTTGTTGTTATAATTTTATATGAATTACAAAGCACAACCCTTCTTGGCTATTTGTTGATAGAGGCAATCTTTGAATGAGATGGTTTCCTATATCAGATACGTGGAATCCAGTTGCCTCGAATTTCCCCATCCTGTGTCGGTTCTGCCAGGTGACCTACCAGTGTGGGTTTTATGATGTTTTCAGTCCTCAGCATAAAGCCTGTGGTATATTTTCTAGGACCCCCAATGATAAACTCAGTGCCTTAGAACAGAAAAAAGTTTCTCCCTATTCTCCAAAGTGTGGTTCTCACCAGGGTACTTATTACATCCTCAAGCATGCAGTGCTTGCTTGAGGACAACAAAAATAAATTGGAAGAAATCAGCATTCTCCTAGTAATGAGGCAAGGTTGAAGGATGACATCATTAAAATGACCACATATCGCCAACTTGGAACTTTGCATGTCTGTGAAGACGGCCAATCTTGCTAATTTCAAATTTTAAAATTCAATTTAAGGCACTTTATAAAATTATTTTTTATCTTATGAATTAGGTTTAGTTCTTTATGCATATGTCTTTTACCCATTAAATTATGAACCAACTCGTGGGTAAGCACTAAGACCTACTTTGTATCAGAGCTCAATGATGTCTGGAAAATAGTAGGTGTTAATAAATGACAAATGTTCAGTTGAATCAAAAGCTTAGATATAGTCTGTACCACCTCCCTGGGTAACTAGGAATGCCTATATTATGCCTCAGAGCACATTGAATTCAGGTACAAGAATAGAAGTGATTTTAACAAACCCAGTGTGCTTTAATAAGGGCAGAATTATAGCTATTTCTTTTCCCTTTGATTATCAAAGCAACCTATGAAATTGGAAGTGCATAAATATATGAGAGTCATCAAATGCCATAAAAGAGAACTGCTGTTTGTTTTACAAATGATTCCTGTTGTTTCATTGTGTGTGGCAAGGATGGATGGAGGTGGTGTTGGGTAGAGAAAGACTTGCCAGTGAATTATTGACCTTGGCTACTGTTATAGTTGATTTGTGTTCCACCGAATTCATATGTTGAAGTCCTAAGGCCCAGTACCTCAGCATGTGAGTGCATTTGGAGGGCCTTGAAAGAGGTGTTTAAGTTAGGACAAGCCCTAATCCAGTCCAACTGGTGTCCTTATAAGAGGAAAGGTCATTTGAGGACTCAGAAGGCAGCCGTAGCCAAGGAGAGAGGAGTGAGTGAGTGAAAGTCACTCAGTCATGTCCGACTCTTTGCAACTCCATAGACTATAGGAATTCTCCAGGCCAGAATACTGGAGTGGGTAGCCATTCATTTCTCCAGGGCATCTTCCCAACCCAGGGACTGAATCTAGGTCTCCAACATTGCAGGCAGATTCTTTACCAGCTGAGCCACCAGGAAGACCAAGAGTACTGGAGTGGGTAGCCTATCCCTTCTCCAGTGGCTCTTCCCGACCCAGGAATTGAACTGGGGTCTCCTGCATTGCATTACAGGTGGATTTTTTTACCAACTGAGCTACCAGGGAAGCCCAAGGAGAAAGGAGATGCCTTCAAAGAAACCCAACCTGCTGACACCTTGATCTCAGATTTGCAGTTTCCAAAACTGTGAAAAATCCGTTTTCATTGTTTAAGCCACTCTGTCTGTGGTATTTTGTAATGGCGGCCCTAGAGAACAAATATGAACCACCTACTTTGCAGCCTTTGCAGGATCCAAGGATGAGAACATGTAAAATAAAAGGGGAGGTGATGGTAATAGATGTAGACCTTTACTTGTTAATGGAAGTCTTGTAAGTATCACAGTGGACAATGAAAGAGTCTATGTGAATTTTGCTGGTTTCTTTCCATTCTGACCCCAAGGCATCTTGAAGGAGGCCAAATGGGATCTTCCACCCAGATGCCACGGACTGGGGGCTCAAGAAAGACACTGTGATGAAGTCATTACTGAAATATTTTGTTTCCATCAGGTTTCTGCCTGTCATTCTGGGTCCTCTGCCTCCAACCTTAGCAAAACTACAGGAGTGCTGTGCAGTGATGTCCTCCACCTAGAACTGTGTTTGTGGTCAGCTTTGAATTAAACTATTTGACCATATCTACCAACTAGAGTGTTGGATAATGAATGAGGAAAATGAAATGTGAATTATTTTTTCCAGTGTACAAGGGGGCTTCTGTTTTGTTTTCCTCTTGTTCTTCAGTTCTGTGGTAAACCCATGGGAAGTAAGAGGTTCTATCCAGGGTATTTGACTTCAAATCACTTCATCTCTTTTGTTCTTTCTCTCATCTATTCCACTGTGTTTCTATAATATACTCAAGGGCAACATTAATAGCAGAGCAGAATTCCGCTATGAAACTTGAGTGACATGAATTCTTTATCAAAATTTCAAGAATCAAAACTTTGACTACAGTCTAGCCCATAACTGGCCCTTGTATGCACTTGATGTTGTAAACAGACATTAACTGGAGTAAAATGCTGAATGAGTGTAGTAGAAAGGGGAAAATGTTATGTGGGGAAGAAGAAGTGATTGCTCTTCTGTTACTCATTGGAACATTCTGTTACTCATTGGAAGAAAGGACTGGATTTATTTCAACTTGTTATTTAGGTAAATATCACTGATGGGCTTTTTGGAGTGGGAAAGGGGTAGACGCTGTTCTGCCTCCATGCCCTGCAGTGTTGTCTGGAAGGATGCTGCAGAATAGACATAAGGCTGAATTACCCTGCAAAATGAAGTTGAAGAATTTAATGAGTTCTGGGGACTGGAGAGCAGAGGGATGACTTATGATGAGAATGTGGGTCTGGGTGACATGATGTCTGGAGCAGTGGACAGAGAGCTCAGCCAGGAGGTGGTCCCTCAGGCAGGGGACAGGACAGCAAGGGACAGTAATGCCTAATATTATGAATATAATACTAAGCTTTGCTATTCTGTAACCTCTGTTCACTATACTCCCCCCAAACCTCCACAAAAGCCTAGTGTACATACCAGGCACTTGTTTTTGGTAAGTAAAAACTCCAGTGGATTTTTATTCTAGAGTTCATTTGAGGTGGCAAAAGAGAATGATGACAAGAGATAAAATGCAGGTGAAATTTAATGGGACCCACAAATCAAAGTCAAGAGATGGCAGAGACTGTAAACCCACCAGGAATCCACAGAATTTTCAAGAGGGCCCTGGACCCCTGCAAGTATGTGAGACTGGAGAGGGTTTTGTTTGAGCCATTAAAAATAAATGCTTGAATAGCAATGACCAGAAAGCTGGAGATCTTGGGGAAAACCCAGATGAGAGATTTGGATTTAAACAAAGCTGCAGCTGTAGAAGCTTTGAGATCCCTCCCTTGAAGCTAAGGGAAGAGATTGTTTCTGCTCAAGTACTATTTGAGACATGGGCGATTGCTCTTTTCTGGGCGAGAAACAGGAGGAAGGAACTTCTCTGGTGGCTCAGACAGAAAAGAATCTGCCTGCAGTGCGAGAGACCCAGGTTTGATCCCTGGGTTGGGAAGATCCCCTAGATGAGGAAATGGCTACCCACCCCAGTACTCTTGCCTGGGAAGTCCCACTGGTAGGCTCCTCTGTCCATGGGATCGCAGAGAGACAGACACAACTAGACAACTAACACTGCTGCTGCTGCTGCTAAGTCACTTCAGTTGTGTCCGACTCCGAGTGACCCCATAGACGTCAGCCCACCAGGCTCTCCTGCCCCTGGGATACTACTACACTAACACTACTACTGCTAGCAGAGGGAAGAGGTGCACAGCAGAAGGTAAATCAGATGAAAATACTCCATGTGTTAGTAATTGGTCACCTAAGAAAGTTTTAGGAAAGAAAAAAAAAATTACCTGTTCTAACCAGCAAGCTGATTGATCACACCTGCCCTCCCCTATGCCTCCTTGCCTGCCTTTTCATTTGTAGTATTTTGTATTATTTTATGCAAAGAGATTTGAGAGGCAAGGCCTTATCTGTCTCTGGGCACAGAGTTTTAGAACTCTACTGCTCTGGGGTCATAAAAAAGAAACTAAGTCTTTGATTTGCAGATGGTTTGTTTTGCTCCTTGTATCAAGTGAAACAGATGGACTATTTCATCCTGCCTCTCTCTGGATGTTCCCTGCAGCCTCTGGTCTGAGCAGCCCCCGGGGGGAGGGTGCAGAAAGGGAGAGAGGAAGGAGAGAACAGGACCTGGAAGGAGAGAACAGGACCTGGAATTCATTGCTGGAGACCTTCTCTGTGTCAGGCACCTGGAGTGATCAGCTCCTCAAATCTGCAACACAACCATTGGACAGAGGAATAATGTTCTATTTTATAGATGAGGAGACCAAAGCTCAGTTTAGTTTGACTCAGCAAGTAGCTCACAGTTAGCACGTGGCATGGTGCGGTTATGGGACGGACACCCAGGGTGCTCTGATCAGAAGTGGGGCATTTCATGACTTAACCCTCCCTCCCTCCATTCCTTCATCCTTTTCCTCCTTTCCTTCCTCCCTTCCACCTTCCTTCTTTTCTCTTTTTGTTGTCTTGAGACAGATAGTGATACCTCTTAAGCAGTAGAGGTACATTTTGAATAAGTAATGACTTCAATTTGTAACCATCTTTTATTCCAGAATTTTAACAAAGGCAGCATGTTTGAAGTTATTTTCCAACAGCCCTGATGAGGTGGTGTATGGCTGTGACTATTATTTATTTTCTACTGGTAAAGACAACGTGCGTGTGTGTGTGTGTTAGCCACTCAGTCGTGCCCGACTCTCTGTGACCCCATGGACTGCAACCCGCCAGGCACCTCTGTCCATGGGATTCTCCAGGCAAGGACACTGGAGTGGGTTGCCATTTCCTTCTCCAAAAGACAACATAAATACAAGGTATACTTGCATATATCTAAAGAGGACAGGCCTGGAGGAGGTGGTAGCAGCCCCCTCCAGTATTCTTATCTGGAGAACCCCATGGACAGAGAAGCCTGGCAGGCTACAGTCCATAGGGTCACAGAGAGTCAGACATGACTGAAGCAACTTAGCACACAGCAAAGAGGAAAGGGTGTGAGCAGCCAGCTAGGGCTGGGGTGGAACCAGGAAGGTAAGATCTCCTAGTACACGAGTTCTGTTAAGGGGTGCCTACTTCAGTGATAGTGTTAGTCACTCAGTCGTGTCTGGCTCTTTGAAACCCCATGGACTGTAGCCCACCAGGCTCCCGTGTCCATGGGATTCTCCAGTCAAGAACACTGGAGTGGGTTGCCATTCCCTTCTCTAGGGGACCTTCCTGACCCAGAGACTGAATCCAGGTCTCCTGCATTGCAGGCAGATTCTTTACCATCTGAGCCACCAGGGAAGCCCAATTCATACTTTGTGAGTTCTGACGAGGAGCCAAAAACATGCTGGGGAGAAGCCAGGGCGCTCGCCTTGCATTGCCCACTGAGCCAAGAACGTGAGTCAGACTCAGGTGAGGAACAATCACAGTGCACGCGATTCTCCAGCCTGGAGATGCGAGGATGACGTTGGAAGGACGTTGACCTAAAGGGTAGATTCGCTCGTGGAGAGCAGAGTGTGAGGAGGAGGAAACCAGTTCGGGGCTTGCCTCACCACGAGGACTTATGTCGTTTTTTTCAGTCTGGCCTCACCTGTGGTGAGCAGGATTGTCTCCCAGCACCTCAGCTGTAAGTGGTTCTGCTTTACAGCCAGTAGCCCTCCGGGCACTCATGATTTAAGAGTGTTGCTAGGTATCTCTTGGGGCCCTGCTTTCATTTGTTGTGGTCTCGTGGTCTGTTCTGGCACAGTGTCCTGCATGGGTTTTTTACAGCTTTCTTAGTGCATGGGCATCTTTCCACCCAGGCAGCATGTTTACGAATCCAGCCCTTCATTTTCTGAAAATACCGCTGAAAAGAACAAGTGCACCAGGCTGAGCCGTGTGTTGGAGGCCAGGCTGCCAGCCCCACTGGCACGGGCTCTTCCTGGTGGCCGGTCTGCTCGGAATCACTCCTCATTTTGCCTCAGTCTCTGGGACACTACAACCCCCAAATGGGCCTGTCGACTGTTGATGTGCTGCTATGTTGGAAGATAAAACCCTTTCTGGCAGTTTCTGCTATGCTTAATGTAAAAAGGCCCTGATGTGAATTTGTCAAACATTCTACAAAACCGCTTTGTATAAACTCCATATATATTAGTGAATGTATCCAAACTCCTTAGAGAGCATATTCGAAGACATCCTAGGTTAATCAACAGTAACTAATCTGAACGTTTTAAGATTTGTGTTTTCTGTGCAAGTCCCTTCAAACCACTCCTCCATCTAGCCTCTTTTTTGAAAGGCAGGCAGGCAGGCAGACCCCACCATACCTTAGTGGTTTTTAACTGATGGTCAGATGACTTCCTCCCATTATCTTCCTGCTGTCAAAATCTCCACTTCTAATAATAATAATAATAATAATAATAAAATCTCCACTTCTATTGTAGTTTGTTCTTTCTTCTTACTTTCAGAGACAGGTAGGCGAGTGGAATTCAAGGGCTGACAGTCGTTTGTCATACTTGTAAGCTCTTTTCTCAATGTTACCCCTGAATACAGATTAGTAAATGTATACGGAAGAGAGAAAGCAGGGAGTTAAGGCTTTTCACACACTCAGGAGTTGACCAATTCGGGGATTGTCTGCATGGGAAAGATTTCAGTATATGGTGACACTAACCAGCGTTATGGAAACCTGTCTGTGACACACTTCAGAAATAGACCAAACATGGAGTGGGGTTTGAGAAATGTTAAGGAAGCATAGAACCCGTTCTTAAGGTTTGAGGTCAAAATGATTGGTAGCTATGAGTCCATCTCACAATTTGAAAATGCTATCAGGGGAAAAAAATGCACTATTCTATAGACCTGTTAATTTTATTTTTGTTTTTATTTTCATTATTCTGGGAGATGGATCAAAAGAGATGGTGCTGTGGTTTATGTCAGAGAGTGTTCTGCCTATGTTTTCCCCTAGGAGTTTTAGTATCTGTTCTCACATTTAGATCTTTAATCTGTTTTGAGCTTACTTTTGTGTATGGAGTTAAAGAATGATCTAATTTCATTTTTTTACATGTGGCTGTCCAGTTTTCCCAGCGCCATTTGTGAATCTTAGCCGATATTACACAGATGGTGGGCGCAGCAGCCATCCCCCAGGCCCCCGACATTCTGTTTTCTTCTTTGTCACGGGTTCTCAATTTATTGTGAATGTTTTTTCCTACCTAATTTTTGGTGGCAATATTAGAGGACTGGTGGTTGGGCTGATTTAATTCTTGTCCATTCATTTGTTTATCAAAGCAAATGATTTTGTGTGGGTTTTTGCCAGGTGGTATTTCAAATATTGGGCACAGCTCTAGATACAGTAATTTAACTTCTTTCAATTCCTTACCAGCCCCCTTGACACATTTCAAATGAATAAGTCATTTTTGAAGGGAGAATTCATTTTAAAGAATGTTTGTGGTTTCTACTACTTATTCTTTGAGGGGAAGTTTGGAGGAGCAAGGAGGGATTAAAAGCACTGTCTGATAAAGCAAGAGGCGAATCCTAGCATCTCCTCCCAGCTCAGCTTGAGTTTCTTAACACCGCACACCCAGTCCCCACCCCACCAGAGTTCCTACCTGCGAGATGACAGGGCTAGACCCTTGAGGGGCCCTTTCTTGCAAAGTTAGTGCATCATGTTAGTGGACTCATGTTTTATTGCCTTAACAATCTGATCCTGGTTAGAAACACAGGATTAACGTTCTAAAAATCAGAGTATTTTCTTGGACACACTGTGTTTCTTGTAACAAAATGGTCTCAAATCTATTGTACATTTAAGCTAGATTTTTTTTTTTAATTTATGAAAATGAAACATGAACACAGCAACCCTTATTGAGGTCTTTAACCATATGTAGTATTGGTGATGTACAGAAAGGGAAAGCAGCCAGTTTTGTCTGTGCCAGCGTCTAAGCCCTGTTAGAGGGTCTAGCGGTGATGTGATCTACAGTTTTCTGTATACAAAGAGCCAGTAGTAGACGGGACAGTTTCTTTGTTCAGCAGATAGCAGAGTTGGGGAGAACCAGCTCCAACCTGAATCCTTCTCCCCTTCTTTTGGCACCCCTGCCCTCCTTCATTGTGCAGTGCCCAGCACACATGCATGGCACCCAGGATACATGTTGAAGCTCCACCCACATCCTCTTCAAACAGCTATTTTCTGTTCCCCTCAGACCTCAGATAATAAGGTCTGGAGAGGTGGCCCTGGGAGTGGACAAGGGATCCTATGAAGGATTCCAGGGCCTGTGACCCAGAGCCTGGTCTGGGGCTTGCTGCCAGACACAGCCCCCAACATGTGACCATGGAGTGCTGGCTGACACATGCTATACATGGAAACACGTACTGGACTGATCATGAAAAGTGAAGAATGTAAAATATCTCTTTAATATCATTATATTGGTTACATGTTAAATGATATTTTGCATATATTGGGATAAAATATATTATTAATAATTATAAATTATATCAAGTGTTATTTATAACTTTGCCCATTTCTTCTTTAATATACTAAGTAGCTTTTTAAAACATATTTATTTTTGTTTGGTTGCATTAGGTCTTAGTTGCGGCATGCGGGATCTTCACTGCATCATGTGAATCTTTTGTTGTGGCCCACGGACTCTCTTAGTTGGAGCATAAGGGCTCCCAGTACTCTTGCCTGGAAAATCCCATGGATGAAGGAGCCTGGTAGGCTGCAGTCCATGGGGTCGTGAAGAGTCGGATGAGCGATTTCACTTTCACTTTTCACTTTCATGCAGTGGAGAAGGAAATGGCAACCCACTTCAGTGTTCTTGCCTGGAGAATCCCAGGGACGGGGGACCCTGGTGGGCTGCTGTCTATGGGGTCGCACAGAGTCGGACACGACTGAAGCGACTTAGCAGCAGCAGCAAGGGCTCCAGAGGGCGTGGGCTTCAGTAGTTTTTGCTGCGCTGGCTTAGCTGCTCCACCGCATGTGGGATGTTAGTTCCCTGACCAGGGATCGAACGCACCTCCCCCTCGTGGCAGGGTGGATTCTTAACCACTGGACCACCAGGGAAGTCACTTCCTGTTTCTTTTTTATTTTCTAATGTGGCTACTTACAACTTAAAAATTGTGTATGTAGCTCACATTGTGGCTCCCTTAACATTTCTCTTGGGCAGTGCTGACCTACAAGGGGGACACAGAAGTCTGCTAGGACCCAAGGCCTTTGGAACCTTGGGTTCCTTGTCCTGAGAGGAGAAAGAGCTAGAGTAGAGACCTGTAGAGCGTGGGGCCCCTCTTGCCCAAAGATGGTTTGGTTTTAAGATCATGTTCATAGTTAATTTGCTTCTCTACCCTTTCATGGCTAAATGATCTCCAAATCTTGCTCCGCTTTTCTCACAGGAGATTTTACTGTGAGATTTCACAGTAAATTCTCACAGGAGATTTCATAGGCAACAAATAGGCTTCCCATCCCCCACTGCTACATCACAGTTACTTTTGAATCAGTAGTAGTAACACCAGCACAGGAAGTAAAATTGGTATATATTAACCATTATCTTTTGAAAAGCTGTTATTCTTTGCATAAAGTGGAATCCAATCACTAAGCAAGTTTTTTGTGGTTCTGAGCCTCTTCCCTCTCTCTCCCTTTAGTTTGGAGAACACATTAATCTTTCTGAATTTATTCTTCTAGTAGGGTGATGACATAGGGGTCAGAAATACCTTTTTGGGACTCAAGGGGTGAACATTCTGCTGTATGTTTTAACATCATACAATACATATATTAGGACTTCCCTGGTGGCTCAAATGGTAAAGCGTATGCCTGCAATGCAGGAGACCTGGATTCAATCCCTGGGTCAGGAAGCTCACCTGAAGAAGGAAATGGCAACCCACTCCAGTATTCTTGCCTGGAGAATCCCATGGACAGAGGAGCCTGGTAACTAGTTGCAGTCCATGGGGTTGCAAAGAGTTGGACGTGACTGAGCGACTTTACTTTCACTTTCAATACATATATTTTCTAAGAAGAAAATCTACTTATTGAATTTCTAGAGAAGAAACTTTAGACAGTCCCTTATGACTTGCTTAAGAAATTCACGGGTATGGTAAATTGTGTTATGACAGCTTTAAGAGTTTACAGTGAATGTTTTAGATTTAAGACTTCAGTGTTTCAACAGAAACAATGACTTATTTAGGGGGACTGTGCCTTTTGCTCCTGAACAAATCTGATTTGAGCTTGCAAATAGAAAGGATGAATGATTTAGATGTTTGAAGTCTCTTTAGTTTATTACTTCTTTTCTTACTGTGACAGATAGTGGCTAACTGTTAATAGCACTGTTTTTCCTCCTGAACACAGAGCTGATTTACATTACCCAAGCTCCCCTGCAGTTAGATGTGGCCATGTGACTGAGACTGGCCAATGAGGTGTTGATAGAAGGGATAAATGCCTGCCTGCACCATCATTTACTTTTTCTCTTTTTCTTCCTCTGTTTGTAGACACAGAGTATCCAGGTGAGAGATTGAGAATGTGCATTTTAATAAGGTCCCCAGGTGACACCTATGCACAGTAACATTGAGAAACACTGTCCTAGGAGATGACAGAGCCATAGCAGGAAGGACCATGGATTCCTGCCCTGTGGCTTAGAGGAGAGCCACCCAGGAGAGCTGCCCCTGGGAAGAGCCATCTTAGATTGGTGTGTGTACTAGAAACCATGCTTTATTAGTATTAAACCAGAGATTTGAGGGTTGTTTGTATTTGTAGAACTCTGTGCACCTCTAATACATCCCCTTCTTACAAATAGCCTACCAGAATTATCTCATTATCCAAATTATTTAGTATAAAAGATCAAGGTAGATCTTAAAAAGTGACATGAGTGAAACCTTTGTGGAGAATTTTTAGAAATGACCAGTTACAAGACACTGAAAATTTGCATTTTCCATATAATTTTCCTCTCTTTCCCTTCTTTCCATCTTTTTTTTTTCCAACTGTCTCCTTCACTTCCCAGTAGCACCAAAGTTAATGGGTTAAGATTGCCTTTGCATCCATGAATGGGTGAGGAAGCCACTCTTTTGCAAAATTCCCATGGAAGCTGAAAGATAAAAAGATGCAGATGTAAGAATATAAATTTTCATTTCTCTTAATTCCATTGTCTTATTTTCCCTTGATTATCCTTAATTTCTTTAGGCCAACATTGATTTATTTAACTTAAATATAGAACTTAAAATGATAAAATGTATCTTTCTTTAAAGGTACAATTATTTATATATTCATCTATTTATTCATTCATTCCTAGTACAGAGAATAGTCCAATCAAGAATAATCTCTTCTGCCTATGACAGGTAGACAAAGGCTCCCAGAGATCAGTCTCTAAAGTGTTCATTAGAGATTTACTATTTTTTTTCCCTATGGATCTGGAGATGCAAAATATCCACGAGATGGGTGAGTTTATTGGATGTATATGTGAATAGCTGTCATTGGATTATGCAGAGTCAATCTTTTAAAGCTTCATCAGAATTTTTTATATTTATACATTTTAAGAAATCCAGGCAGCTTTTGCTTATTGGCTTACATTATTCCTAGAACTAAATTATTAAAATGCCAGCATGTCTAAGCCTCATTATTTTTCTTAGACACACCATATATGCACTTACATGTGCATGAATATACACGCATGTGTGTTTGTATATGTTATGTATACACATTCACACATTTCCATGCCTACCCATACACATGTGCCGAAGAAAAAGAACGCTGAAAGAATTTGTGCACACACATGGACAGCTGTGCATTTGCACACATGCATAAACACACAAATTCTTTCAGCTTCTCTTCTTTCTTTTCAGCCAATTATTGTAGAGAGGGATGACATCTATTGTAAAAATTCAAGCAGAAAAATGTAATATACAGGAACCACTAGCCTAGTGGTAGAGAAAGAAGATTCTTTGAGGCTTTCTATAGTTGATCCACACTAACAATAGATGGTGTTTCCCAGCACCGGGGTATGGGGGGTGCATCATGGTGTTAGGGAGATTAGGCACCATTGTGATAAAGTTTTTTTTTTATCACATTTGAACTTTCCTTCACCTCTGACCTAAAATATCTTGGGGGTGATATATGGAGATATATGGAGATTTTGTTTAATGGATGAGATGTCTCTTTCAGAAACAAGAGGAGGAAACTTGTGTCCTCTGGTTGTTATGATAAGGCTTCATAGCCTAATTAGTGCATCTTGGCTTCATTGTTTTTATGTTAAGTGGCAAAGAAGGGGAAACAGTAAATAGTACCCACATAATGTGAATTCACGTGACCTGAGTTTTTATAGAAAATTGAATTATTAACAGTGCTATATGGGCATTTCTCATTTAATCCTTAAACAACAAGCTTATGAGATGTGGACTATCTTTATACCATTTTTCTGAGGAGAAAACTGAGGCACAGAGAAGTTAAATTCTGCTCATCTCTTGGGATTCTAATTCAGGTCATCTGGCTCCAGGAGCCAGGGTCTTACTCATGTTCCGCTGCTGTGGACTTGACGAGCTTACCCATGCCTCATGGCCATTCTCTCATTCTTTGTACTTTGATTCTGGGCCTGGGTAACTCACTTAAATGTGGAAGTTTTACAAAGATTCAGACTGCTCAGGGATACAAAAATGACTCATTGGCAGGGTGGAGCTTTCAATGAAGTCAATTTCATTCCCTTCCTAATGGGCTGTGCGAGTTTGCAAAAATCAAGAACTGTGATGATTTAAAATGGGTCTGAACTCTTTTAGATTTCCATAGAACCTCACTCAGCAGTCCTTTTGCAATGATGTCATAGTTCTTCTCTGTAAGCTAGTAATGCTTCCAGGGGAGGAAGCCAACATATTTTACAAATGTTATCTTATCCTTACAACACCCTTGAGGCTTAGTGAATGGTATTTAGTTACTGTTTAGGGGACTATAAAAATTAGGTTGTGGTTTTTAAAGTTTATTTTTGTATCATGGAGAACTCACACACTTATATGCATGTGCTGTCTATATAATATTCGAGGGACATCTCTGATGGTCCATTGGTTAAGACTTTCACTTCCAGTGCAGGGGGTTTGGGTTTGATCCCTGGTCAAGGAGCTAAGATCGATCACACATGCTTCAGGGCCAAAAAAATCAAAACAGAAAACAGAAGCAATATTGTAACAAACTCAACAAAGACTTTAAAAATGGTCCACATCAAAAAAACTTACAAAATTCTATATTACGTGTTATATGTTATATACATACTTACATGTACGTATATGCAAATACTTCATGAAACACTCTTAGTATGTGTGATACACCTTGGTGCATTGCATTCTGTTCCATTCTATTCCTCTGAGAAGAATGCTACTTGTGATCCACAAAGCTGATTTCATGACCTACAAATGGGAGGCAACCTACGGTTTGAAAACCTTGGCACTGAGGGGACTCCCCAGCATTTATGGAAGTAACTCAGGAGGTGCCCTGCTGACTCCCTTCTGGTATTTTACCGCTATTACCCACTGTAACGTGAAAACATCAGCTTTCTAAGTACCTGAAAAGTTAACAGTGTGGCCTTAGCTCTCGCGCTGTGTCGTAGAATCCCTTTCAGATGCCTGGTGAATATTTATTGAGTGCCACCTGTGTGCCAGGCACTGACTCTTTGAGTCACAGCAATGGAGAACTTGACTGCCTAGTGGGCAGAGCCAAAGAGGAAGCAAACTCATCATTAGTTAGGTGATGGTGCCTGCTTCTCCAGAAAAATAAAGTAGGCTGAGCTATAATGACATTTCAGCAGAGGGCTGCTTCCCCACTCTCACCTTACCTGAGGCCTTTCTTGCTCTCAAGCAGCAGTTTTCAACCAGGGGTGATCTTGGCCTCCTAGTGTCACCAAGTCCAAGCTCTCTCTACTTGCCACTAGATAGGCCAATAAATACGAGACAAGGTGTTGGGATGAGAAAGGGACTTCATTCTGGAGCTGGCTGACTGAGAAGATGGCAAGCTAGTGCCTCAAAAGAACCATCTTGTCAGGGCCTGGTTGCCAGCTTCTTTTATGGATCAGAGATGAGGGGCAGGTGAGGAAACAGTGAAGTGAAGTGAAAGTCACTCAGTCAGGTCCGACTCTTTGCAGCCCCTGGAGTGGGTAGCCATTCCCTTTGCCAGAGGGGTCTTCCCAACCCAGGGATCGAACCTGAGTCTCCCGCATCGCGGGCAGATTCTTTACCATCTGAGCCACCAGGGAGGCCCAGGAAATAAAGTACAAAGAGTGTTCAACCCTTGCAGGTGTCCCCTAGAATGGCAAGCCTCAGGCCGGGGTATGTATTTGTTTCAATTCTCTGCAGTCCTTTACAGGTGGGTGGCTCAGGTTGCTCCCTGAGGCAGGCCATTATGTAGCCTACAGAAACAAAAGCTGCAAAAGGAAGGTTAAAGTCGCAGAAGCAGATCCAGCATAAAATCAAAATTACCCTTCCTGGTTACACTAAGGGACATTTAGCAATATTTATTGTCACAGCTGAGGGAAGGGGGTGGTACTGGTATCTAGTGGGCAGCTCCAGGCATGTGGCTGACATGCCACGATGTACAGGGCAGTCCCCCACAACAAAGAATTTTCAAGCTCACAATGTCAGTAGTGCGGAAGTACTCAGGAGACATGCTCAGGGGTCTGGGAGACTTCCTGAAATGAGCATGAAAGGGCAAAACTCCTTTTCCTCTGGGATCCCGTTTTCCGGCCCAGGCAAACCTATGCCATAGCCTGTTTCGGTGACAGATGTTTTCTGTTGAGTCCCAGTGTTTTGGCATCATAATGTTGCCTTCACATTTAGACTTGCCAACGAAACTCTCAAATGAAAGCATGTCCTAGGAGAGACACATTGTGACATGGCACGTTTTTCCATTCTTCTCCATCACCTCATGCCTTGAACCAGTGATTGGCATTTCAACAGGGGCTGATCATCTGGGCTTTGGGTCTTGCATGAATTTTGTTCAAAAATACTCAAATTTAATAAGAACCCGAGATTCTTGGAATCCAAATCTTTGGACAACCTCTTACTCCTCTCCATATGCTAGTTCAATAGAAGCATCTTTGTTAGGGATGTGGCTCTAAAAGAAGAGGCAAAACTCATCTCTTCTTCAACAGTACTTTATCAGTTCAGTCAGTTCAGTTGTTCAGTCATGCCCACTCTTTGCAACCCCATGGACTGCAGCACGCCAGGCTTCCGTGTTCATCACCAACTCACAGAGCTTGCTCAAACTCTCATCCATTGAGTTGGTGATGCTATCCAACCATCTCATCCTCTGTCATCCCCTTCTCCTCTTGCTTTCAATCTTTCCCAGCATCAGGGTCTTTTCCAATGAGTCAGTTCTTGTCAGGTGGCCAAAGTATTGGAGTTTCAGTTTTAGCATCAGTCCTTCCAATGAGTATTCAGGACTGATTTCCTTTAGGATTGACTGGTTTGATTTCCTTGCAGTACAGGGGAATCTCAAGAGTCTTCTCCAGCATCGCAGTTGCTGCTGGATCAATTTTTCAGTGCTTAGCTTTACACCTTTATACAGCACAAGTGGCAACCCACTCCAGTGTTCTTGCCTAGAGAATCCCAGGGATGGGGGAGCCTGGTGGGCTGCCATCTATGGGGTCGTACATAGTCGGACACGACTGAAGCGACTTACAGCAGCAGTAGCCGCAACAGCACTTTACACCTCTCCCTTTTATACTCTCAGCTGCTGGAATTTCCCATGCACACGTGATTTGAGAAGATAAGATTTGGGTCCTAGGGCCCCAGTCTCTTAGGCTGCGTATAGAGTACACCAGCAGGCCCCTTACCTGCACCGAGCGTGCAGTGGGGACGGTCAGCACGGTGGCTCCTCCCTTCTGTTGTGCCTAAGTCCCAAGCACTCCCAATGGACAGAGGACAATGCAGGACTGTTAAGCAGCCTGATACAGAACCCAGGTGCCCTGGTCTCCCATCATTCTTGGGAACAAGCTCTATGCCTCCCATAAGGCATAAGGCACGGAAGCTCAAGGATGGTTTCAGGCATAAACTTGAGAAGAGGGTCTCAGGGGGAAAAAAACAAACAAACAAACAAACAAACAAATAAACTCTCAGAATATCCTGTAGAATCTAACTCTTGGGGAAATACCTGTCTCCATCTCATTATCTAGCTAAGCCTGAAGTGGACCTGGTCAGGATGTAGGGACTGTTTGCTAAGGCTTCTGTCCTAGTCCTCCCTGCTCCTGCAGCCCAGGAGCCTCCCTACCACCCGAAGATCGGGAGCAACTTGTCACCTGGACACAACTTAGGTGCCCACTCACTCATCAGAGCTGATCCACCAGGTGATGGCATGGCTGTGAGTCAGAGGGGCACAGTGACATCCCGAGATGGAAGTTTTGTTGAAGGCCTTTACAGACAGACACCCTTGTGCATTAACTGGACCCTATTGCATTTACTCACTGGATAGAAAGTGGAAAGGAGTACAGGACATCCCATGCTGCCCAGGAAGGGAAGGAGGCAGAAGGGCTCCCAGGCAGGTCTTCTGTCTGGGAAACAGAGTGAGGGGTTGATCTACCCTGCCTGGAGCTGTTCAAGATACTGTGACTATACTGTGTGTTGTGAAATTGCCTTCCATAAAGCAGAGCTTTTTTAAAAAAAAAAAAAAACAAACACACTATTGCAATTATTAAATGTTTTCCTGGCAATTTCTCTACTTTAACCAAAAGTCCCTCCCTCCACCACCACCACCACACCATCCTCTCCAAACCCTGGATAATCCTTTTATTCTGTGCCATTTTCATATCTTGTACCTAGAACTCTTGGCTTCTGAATTGTCCCAACACAGGAAAGAGGAAGCAAAAGAAGGCAAGAGAGGGTGTCTCTGAACAGACTGTGCTTTTTAAAAATTTTCAGTCATAATTATATTTCATGGCCTCTATGTCAATAATCAACTTTTTTTAAAAAATAGAGGCAAAGGGAGGAATGTTGTAACCTGTCATATCTACATGACTGGCTTCATTTGTTTAGGCATACATGCCTTCATTCAACAGAATTTTGCTGCGTGCATGTTATGATCTAGGCTTGGGACTAAGCTGACTCTGTGGGAAGTACAAAGATGAAATAAGGCACATTCCTCTCAAGTTTGAGTGGAATGGAGATGATTTGATATTGGTTTAGCAAAGTATAAACTCTCCTAGGAGGCAGTAGTCTAGGATGAAACAAAGAACTGTGCAAATGTTAAATGCATGCTCAGTCAGCAAGACTGGGTCAGGGGTTCCTTGAGGTTAGGGACTGTGCCGAGGAGTTGCCCGGTTGCCTGGTGGCTAGCAAGTGACAAATGAACTCTGTAGTAGTGTAGAGGGGGGTGAAGTGAGAAAGTTGTATTCTGGCACAATCCATGAAAGACAGGAGTTAATGAGACTGGCTAAGGAAGATGGGCAATGCTGGTCCCCACTCTTTTTAAATCTGATAATGAACACACTTTCAACCCATGGGATTTGGCTGAATGTCTCTGTATCTTGAGGTCGTGAAATATCACTAAGAGAAGTCCATCCTTGCTCCCCTAGGTTACTGCCAAGGCTCCTGTTCCTCCTCGTCCCATCTTAGGACTAATTGGAAGGACATGGAATCCAGTGGAGGGAACTTTCTGTTGAAAACAAAGAATAAATTCCAAGTGGTACATCTCATGTTGACCCCAAGTCACTGTGCAGATTCTTCTAATTTACACCTTAGTTAAAATGAAGTGGACTTTAATGATCTATAGGTGCCAGATAAATCAGTTATTTCGAGCAGTGTGCTTGGGTGATAGGGAAACATCCCTTTTGGAGACCCGCATTTGAGGACCTCAGGAATGTGATACATTGTCCCTCCTTCCCACCCACCATGGGGTGAGATGACGGGCAAGCTTCCCTGCCCGTTGGCAATCTCTGCAAGAAGCGGGGAATGGCGTGCTGCTCCTTAGGTTGCTGAGGATGGACCTGCAGACCTGTTGTTGAGTTACTTTCGGAGCGAGAGGGAAAGACCACAGAAACAGATGCCACCAAAAGGGTGCAGATTCCAGTCAGCACGTGGAGCTGGTTGAGGACATGACCATGAACCAACTGTTGTGTGTTCTGTTTCCACTAGCATGCCTTTACCCACATACCAGACTTTTCTTTGTCTTTGCAGCCAAGAAAGTGCCAAGAGTAAGCCTGAAGTCTGCTGAGAATTCAGACGTGAAGAAGTAGGGGGAGAAGGCTGGGAAAGAGCCAATTTAGGGCTGTGAACAGTGATGAGTTAATGAAACTGTTTGAATCTGCCTGAAAACTTACCGAGAGCATTTTAAGACAGAAGAGGCTAAAAATATAAAGTGCACTAATGTTATCTGTCATAGTGAACTTCTACACATGTACACACACAGACACGCTTACCTCCCCATATAAGCTTCATTTGTGTCAAGGTATGGAGCTTCCCACCACCCTAGATGGAGTGTCTTGTGCTCCCGTTTCTGTCACTATCTTCCCAATGTAACCATTATTCTGACTTCCATCACCACTGATTAATTTGGCCTATTCTTATTCCTGAACGTCACCAAATGAACTCATGTAATATGTACTCTTTTGTGTCTGGCTTCTTCCCCTCAACGGAATATTTATGAGACTTTTCAATGTTGCTGTATTTATCAGTATTTTCTCTTTTAAAATTCTGTCTATAATCCATCGTATGAATAAAGCACAATTTGCTTATTTATTCACCTGTCGATGGAAATTTGAATTGTTTGCAATTTTTGGTGCTTTGGAATAGAACTGCTATGAATATCCCTGAGCATATCTTTCAGTGGACAAAGGCACTCTTTCCTCTTAGAAATTTATGTAAGGCTGGGATTGTGCATTGTAAGGTAGGTGTAGGTATAGCTTTCTACCTGGTCTGTTCTATTCTTCAGCCCAGGTCAAAGGTAATAAACAGAGTGTCTGAAAGCAGGGAGGTTGAAAGGGCTTGTGTGAGCAGGGTACGCTGATGGCTTGTGCAGGGGCAGAGGAGCAGGTGCTGAAAAGACCCCAAAAGGGGGCCTGATGCCGATTCAACAAGAGACTGGGGAAGACTCATTAGGCATCAGCTTTAACTTTGTCTAGGCTCAGATACGGAGAAGGCTCAGAGAAAACTGAGCCAAATGACAGAGGGATGGATTTAAAAAATTGCAAGATTTTTAGTCTGCGTTCTAGTTTTGCCCATTAGCACAACATAAAATAGTTGACCGTGGGCATATAAGGATCCCTCAGATCCTGTTTTCTCATTTCTAAATAAAAAGGTGATCCCTAAATGACTCTTATGAGCTCATAATTGTTTGAATAGTGGCTTTGTTGTCAGTGTAAGAGAAAATCACGTGGAGATTACTAAGAGAAGCCCTCAGGCACTTCCTTCCATTGTCTTAGCATCTATCCCTGGGTATTAAAAGAATATGAAAATATATTCTCAGTGCTTTCATCGTTCAACCAGGCCAGCTATGTGCCTTTCGTCCTTCATGGAGAGTGGCTAAGCCTCTCTCCTAGTCCCGCAGTCTTTGTATCCCATCAGGGAGCACTTGACCTCAACAGCCATCCCTCACAGGTGCTGGTCCATTTCCTCCACAATCTCTCACTGATTCAGCCACTGCTTCTGGATAATCTACTGGTAATTCTGTCATACTCACTGAAAAATGCAACTCAGGATGGACGTAGGGAGGTGGACCATTTTCTTTCATTCATTTTTCCAGTCACAAAGTAACTCCAGACGTGGCCCCTGCAGCCAGCACCTTACACACTGAACTGTCTCTGATACCCAGTTCTTGCCTGCTCTGAGATATGGTCCAGACCTCTCTCTCCTGTCTTGAGCTAAATCACCAAAAAAATCGGTAACCCCCAGAGGACACTCCTGTATCTTAAGACTTCTCCCTCTGTCTTTCAGCTCAGGGACTGAAGGAAACAGATCAACCCCAGCTTTGCTGATGCCTATCAGGTGCTGTAAAATAACGCCCCTGCCAAGATGGGGTGGAGGGGGCTCTGGTGAAATAAGATGAGTGTCTTAGGAATTGCTAATTCACAGCATCCTTGATGGAGCCCACACTTGTGATACCTCAAGATGCTTCCTCTCCCTCAACAGCCCAACCTCCTCTAACAGGGAAGCCCTCTTTTTCCTCAGTCTGTCCGGGTCCTGGGAATAGGGTATCCCCAGAGGCCATTTGTTCCTGACTTCTCTTACCTGAGAAGTTGTAGATCTCACTAAGTTCTAGTTTGTTGTTTCTTTCAAGAGCTGCATTGAACTATTTTTACAACTTGTGTTTATTGTTTGTTAAAATTTAGCTCTTTATAATAAATAATTATACTTGTGATAATGTAAGGGCTATATCCTCCCGCATGGATCACAGCCTTGTCTTGGTGAAGGAGCTTGTATATCTCAATGAAGCTACAAGCTATGTCGTGCAGGACCACCCAAGATGGACAGATCTGACCAAACATGGTCTGCTGGAGAAGAAGATGGCAACCCACTCTACTATACTTGCCCAGAGAATTCCATGGACAGAATGAAAAGGTGAAAAGAAAAGACCCCAGATGTCCAGTTCAATGGACATTGATTTGAGCAAACTCTGGGAGACAGTGAAGGGCAGAGGAGCCTGGTGTGCTACAGTGTATGGGGTCACAAAGAGTCAGACATGACTTAGCGATTGAACATCAAAGAGCTATATCAGTCCATATTTCTGTTCTTGGTTCCTAGCTTGATATCTAGTGTATACAAACTCTTCATACTGAATAAAGAGAAAGTGGAAAGTAGTTTTGTCAAGAGCCCTACTCAAGGCTGAGATGCTAATATATCATCACCCCCTGGTGACAGATTACTTGAATTGCAGAAATATGCAGCAAACAGAATATTCATAGTAAACGTTTCAGGTAATAACACAGAATTTTTTAAAAAAAGAAAAAGTTTTATAATTTCTATAAATAATTCAGAGCTTGTGAGAGCACTTGTGACCATGCTCTCATAGGTCAAGAAAAAAAATTGAAAGTCCCTTTCTTAAATTTGCTACTATCAGTATATATAATCTTGAAACATTTACATACCACATTTTTTTTCATGTGGAATCCAGCACATAGGTCTGATCCAGCGAAAACTAAGAGAAGCTCAGTCATAAAATTAATCAGAAAATTATAAAATAGAAATCTGGCCCAAGACTTTTCTTGGGAAAATAAGATGCTGTTCCAGAAATGAAAAATGAGACCCAGTGCTGTAAAAGATTATTCAAAAACACTGCAAGCAAAGATCTTTTTCCCTGTTCTGCAAGTTTGTCTCCTTAGCTTCTTTTCTAGGGATAAAACATGTGCTTAATCTACATGTAACTGCTAGTCCCAGGTTGGTGGGCCTGCTGGAATCCCTCAGATCCAGCTGATGTGATTCACAAGGGCTAGGATTCATGTTTTCTTTGTTTTAGCCATCTTTGCCTAGCCACCTTGGGCTGGCAGGCACTGCTCAGTTAACAGTGCCTGGCATATGGCAGGCCCAGTGTTGAATGAACTAGCAGATACTTCCAAGTGATACAGACAGCAACCCTGGGAGTTAGCGGTAACATAGCCCCACAGCAGGGACCAGAAAGGCAAGCCTTCTCTGAGCCCCTGCTGCACACAGTACGTGTCTCTGGGCATCCAGGAAGCCAGGGATATTCAGTCAATTATTTGCACTGATATCTGGCAGCATTTTGTATGACCCAGGTCTGTACAACCCTGCCCCTACCCCTGCCAGTGTGCTGTACTTTTAGGTTATTTGTGAATTGAGTCCTCTTACAACAGTGATTGGAGAAGGCAATGGCACCCCACTCCAATACTCTTGCCTGGAAAATCCCATGGACAGAGGAGCCTGGTGGGGCGCAGTCCATGGGGTCGCTAAGAGTCGGACAAGACTTAGCGACTTCGCTTTCACTTTCCACTTTCTTGCATTGGAGAAGGCAATGGCAACCCACTCCAGTGTTCTTGCCTGGAGAATCCCAGGGATGGGGGAGCCTTGAGGGCTGCCGTCTATGGGGTCACACAGAGTCGGACACGACTGAAGTGACGCAGCAGCAGCAGCATAACAGTGATTCCTAAAGATTGATCTCTGCACCAGTAGGATCAGGATCACCTGGGAACTTGTTAGAAACACAGGTACTCACACCCCACCTCAGACCTACTGAATCAAACATTCTGGAGGTGCGGCCGGCTATCAGTGTTTAACACGCCCACCAGATGATTCTAATGCACATTCAAGTTCCTGAACTACAGCCATGTAAGCATCACTACCAATAATCCCACATCACTGTCAGAACATGACTTTGAACCCATTTGTTCTGATGGATCAAGGGGCTCTCTGTGACTGGTTCTCGGGCAAGTCTTCGCTGCTGAGAATTATTTGGGTTTTCAGAATTAGAAATGGGAAGCAAATGGGCGGTTAAGAAGGAAGTTTGGACTTTTACTGGGGAGAGAATCATGAGCTCTTTTCTTCTCTTTCACTTACGTGGTGATGAAAACTGCTGAGGACTGCAGCAATCCATTGACACTTGGGTGTGTTACACTTCTGCTTACCTGTTAGTCGCCGCGTTGGGTGTTAGCGCTTAAGCCACAGACACATCCCCCAGGAAATGAGATCTCAGCACCAGAAATCTCAAGTTGGACTAGGCAAAAGCACTTCACATAGCAACTGTTGTTGGGACCTAATGTAAGAGACGCTCAATCGATGTTCCTTTAATTGAGTAGAATGGATGTAGTCCTTGAGTGGCTCACTCTAAACTCTGTGAAAGACAGATGATGGCAGCTGTGATCTCAGCCTTCATAACCCTTAGCCTTTCTTACTTTCCTTGAGAAAATCTTGGTCTCAGGTCATTACAGACTCAGGCTGTCATAGGAGAGTCAGTCTCAGAAATGCTCCAAAGTCTCTTCTGAGGCATATTTTGGTTCATCATCAGTTTTAAAAATGGAAAATTTGCCCCCCTATGTCTTGAAGGGAATGGCTACCCACTCCAGTATTCTTGTCTAGAGAATTCCACGGACAGAGGAAGTTGGTGGGCTATATATAGTCCATGGGCTCGCAAAGAGTTGGACACGACTGAGTGCCTAACACTTCCACCTGTGGGAGTCCCAGGTGGCTTAGTAGGTAAAGAACCTGCCTGCAACGCAGGAGACGAAAGAGTTGAGGGGTTGTTTCTTGGGTTGGGAAGATCCCCTGGTGAAGGGAAAGGCTACCCACTCCAGTTTTCTGGCCTGGAGAATCCAATGGACAAAGGAGCCTGGTGGACTATAGTCCATAGAGTTACAAAAAGTCAGACACGACTGAAGTGACTAAGCGTGAGCGCATGTCTTGAATAGCCAGGGCAGCCGGAAGGTAAGAAATCTCCTTTCTTGTAACTCTCTACCTCTGTTTGTATTCGAGTGCTGTCTTAATTCTGGAAAGTCTGGTCAGAGGACAGGAACTTGACATTGTAGCACATCCCTTTGGTTTCACTACAGTGTTGATTTAATGAAAAACACTGTTTATTTGTCCCTGTTTGATAATAATCCACCTCTTTAGAAAGCCAGCCTTTGTTGGGGTACTTTGGTCAGTTCAGTGTGGGCAATGGGATTTCCCATCCTTGACCTTCGTGACTAGCTGAGTAGCAGGTGCCTGGTGGTTATTATGCCCCTGGGATATCTAAGGCTCAGTTAGCTGTTGTTTTGATCCAGGCCCTGGTAATTGCTCTGCAGTGTTCAAAGCCAGATCCTTCCTGACCAAGACGTGCTGACAGGACACTCATTTTCGCCATCATTCAGAGCTCTGCAAGAGAGCAAATTGCTTGTTACTGAAATGTGTTTGCCTTTGATGAATAAAAAGCTGAGTTGACACTGCTGGGATCTGAGCCTCCAGGTGTAGGGATTTGGGAAACCTGAGTGTGCCGTAGGATGAGGCTTAGCAGGACTAAGCTGATTCCTTCAGCATCATGTACTGTATTATTAAACCCATCTGCATTGTGTGGAGTGAAGACCTTTCTTCAAGCAGATTTGGAATTTTCTTGAAAATATCTCGATGATATGATAAAATAATCAGATTCTCTCTAACCTTGAAACTTAACTAGCTCTTCCCTACTGACAATACGAGCTTCTTTGTAACCAACATTCAGTGCCTTTTATATGCCTAATATAGGGTGCAAGTGTAGCTAGCTCACATTACAATTAATTTGAGTTACCAACAGCTTGTCTTTATTATACAAATACACAGTGGCGACAGTAAGAGTGATTGTCAGGCTGCATGTGTGTATACTCGCAGATTACTAAGTGACCAATTTACTATAAAAAATGGAAGGAAAATTACTGAGATTTGTTGCTTTTTGCTTCTTGTTTTGCATTACAGTTCAGTTGGGATTTTCACAACAATTCAGAAATGAAAATTGTTTTTACGTAATGATACCAGGTTTGAGTTTTCTTCTATAGAAAACATACAGCTTACATTTTCCGTTAACTTTGAAACCCTACGAATTTTAAAATGCTAGGTCAGTGTTGGGGGTACAACCCGGCAGGCAGCCTGTGGCTTTTTAATTCACAGAGAGAGAGATGGTGGATGGGGTATTCTTGGAAACCGTGGACAGGACCATTCATCCCCATCCAAAGTTGAGTGGAAACATGGTCCAGATGAGAGCAAATTAAAATATGGATGATGTTTTCAAAGAAGCAAGGAATAAATCAGGGAAGAACACACACTATTTTAGATAAGATCCACAACAATTTTCTAGTGTGTAAAAGGGGAAAATCCATTCTCGGGAACTCTGCCAATGACTGTTTTTGGTTAAAGGTTGGAATGAGCAAAATTTAGCAGAACTTTTAAAAATGTATTTTGAAGCAGTTTCGAAGAACATCTGATGTTCTGGTCATTTTTTTTCCCCCTTCATAATGTGTTTTGTTCAGGATATCTGTGAGTGAATGAATACTGTTGTGTTTGTTCACATCCCAAGCCTACCCTAAGCTAGTACCTTTTTCAACCTTGTGGTAAATTCCCCATAACATTTGATGGAGACCATGCAGGTCAAAGGTAGAAGCTTCTCTGGCTGTGTTGTGGTAAATGCATTTTCCCTGGCCTTCAGATTCACTATTAATTACAGTTCAGCAATCCTCTTCTATTTGATCTGATAGGATAGCCTTGCTTTATGTCACCTTAAAATGAGGTCAAGCTAAGTGCTGCAAGATATCAAGTATTCAGTGGCAGTACTCCTTTCCTGCAGGGGACAAAGCAAGCCTGACTTAGGTAATTGCACTGTAATGCTCAAGCCGGCCTGAATTGTTTCTGCCCCTGCAAACCACTCTTCTATCTTTTACATTTACAGGCTTACATCTTTTCTGCATGTAGATCTCAGACCCAGTGTAGCCTCTTGTATAATTTGTGTGATTAATGAACTCTGGGTCTGGCCTATTCCTTGCATTGTAGGTCTATAAATTACCATAATAATATAGGCATAATTGCAGGTACATTTTTATATCTGTCTGGTTCTGCAATGGTTTTATCATTCATTCACTGAGAACAATGATTACTCTTCAACCCCAAGGCAAGACACCCAGTTCCAATTTGGCCCATAAATAGTACATCAGTTTACAATAGGATCGGGGGACAGACAATGTGGTTTAAAGGGAATAAATAATATACTAAACCTGGGGGTAGGGAGGGGCATGCGGGAAGTGGGGCAAGAGATTGCAGAGAAGTTTAAAAACAAGGAAAAAGTCAAAATGTCACAGAGAAGGTGCTCACATTTCAAAGAAGATGTGAAGAATTCTTTTTCCTTCTTCTGTGAATCTGAACCGCCTCTCTCTGACTATGTGGATCCTGGGGATCCAGAGGTTTGTAAGTAATAAAAAAGAAGATTTTTCATCTTAGAAGGTGCATTTGCTTGTGTTGGCTCAACTACAGGTAAGTATGCTAGATGATCAATGGACAAAAGCCTGATAACACGCCATTTTTAAGAGATTGTTTATTTGAAGATGATACATTTTTAAGTATTTATTGCCAGTTTGAGCCCTCTGTAATTTCTGTACCATTAGTGGCGTCAGAAATTTGCTTTGATAAGAATTTTTTTTTTTTTTTTTTGAGAATGAAGTGGCTCAAGATCCTTCTTTCTTTTTTTTTTTTTATTTTTTTATTTTTTGCAGGGGAAAATGGACAAAGGAAAGGATCAATGAGGGTGGGAGGGAAATGGGAAGAAAGAAGGGGAGTGATGGTGGGGAGGAGTATATGTAATTTCTTAACCAATGGCTTTCTGTTTTTAATCACAAAGAACACTTAAAAAAAATCATGGTGAATTCATCTTATATTAGGAGGTTTGTTCTCGAAATGAAAAGTTCAGGAAACAAAAAGTCCAGTTTGGGTGTCCTCATCTTTAGGCACATCTTGGTATTTTGTATTGGTAAGTCTATCTTTACCACAATATATTATTTAGGACAGGATCACATTTGTCACCTCTTCCTCCCTACTACCCAAAGTGGTACCAAACCCACAAAATAGTCAATAAACCGCCACAGAGTGAACAAATAAGTCTTTTTTTTTTTTTTTAAACTCTCCTGAGTGAACTGAATTTTTTGAGGCTCCTAAGTAAATATGTTTTCCTCTTTACTTTGTCTATTACAGCCAGATTATATGAGTGGGGTATTAAAGTCTCCCACTATTATTGTATTGCTCTAGAGAATGTCCTTTAGTTTTTGTTGGAGAAATGGTTTAGTGGTGCAAAATTCTCTCAACTTTTGCTTATCTGTGAAGCTTTTGATTTCTCCTTCATATTTGAATGAGATCCTTGCTGGATACAATAATCTAGGCTGTAAGTTATTTTCCTTCATCACTTTAATTACGTCTTGCCATTCCCTCCTGGCTTGGAGAGTTTCTATTGAAAGATCAGCTGTTAGCCTTATGGGAATTCCCTTGTGAGTTATTTGATGTTTTTCCCTTGCTGCTTTTAATATTTGTTCTTTATATTTAATCTTTGTTAATTTGATTAATATGTGTCTTGGGGTGTTTCGCCTCGGGTTTATCCTGTTAGGGACTCTCTGGATTTCTTGAACTTGAGTGGTTATTTCCTTCTCCATTTTAGGGAAGTTTTCAACTATTATCTCCTCAAGTATTTCCTCATGATCTTTCTTTTTATCTTCTTCTTCTGGAACTCCTATGATTCGAATGTTGTAGCGTTTGATGTTATCCTGGAGGTTTCTGAAATTGTCCGCATTTCTTTTGATACGTTTTTCTTTTTTTCTCGTCTGATTCATTTATTTCTAGGATTCTATCTTCTAGTTCACTAATCCTATCTTCTGCCTCTGTTAGTCTACTATTTGTTGCCTCCAGGGTGTTTTGGATCTCATTTATTGCATTATTCATTATGTGTTGACTCTTTTTTATTTCTTCTAGGTCCTTGTTAAACCTTTCTTGCATCTTCTCAATCCTTGTCTCCAAACTCTTTAACTGTGATTCTATTTTGATTTCGAGATTTTGAATTAATTTTGCTATCATTATTCGGAATTCTTTATCAGGTAGATTCCCTATCTCTTCCTCTTTGGTTTGGTTTGGTGGGCATCTGTCCTGTTCCTTTAGCTGCTGGGTATTCTTTTGTCTCTTCATTTTGTTAAAATTGCCAAATTTAGAGTGTCCTTACTATATTCTGGTAGTTTGTTGAATTCTCTTTATTGAGGCGGTTTACAGGTCTTTTCAATATCTGATCTCTGCCTTGTTACAGAGGGGGCAGAGATGAACACCCAAATCTAAACCGGCCAGGTTCAGGCACTCAGATAATCCTCAGAAGCACAGACTTGGTTGAGTCTGCGTTTTATGCCCTTCCCAGATCCGAGTAGCGCAGGTGATGAAATGTTCAGCGAGCGCAGGTGCTGTGACTTATCGCCTCTCCGCCGCTCAGTTTTCTGGGTATACAAACAGCGCACTTTCTCAGGCAGATGTTGACCATCCAGAGCCCCAAGAAGCGTGAGTCAGCAAGAAACCTACTCACAGTTCCGTTAGACAGTGTCTCTCTAGGGCTATAATTGCCCGCCTCTGGCCCTGGCTGCCTGTCACTGGAGTGGGACGGCCTGCAGCCGGCCAACTCTGTGCAGCCCTTTGTTCCGTAGGTAGTCCTGATGGTGTCTTAAGTTAGGGCTGGCTTTTGATGTAGTAAATAACCGACAGTCTGGTTATTTCGCTCAGATAGCGCCCGAGATAGCCAGGCCAAATCCTTTCTCAAAGCAATGCAGGCCTCGCCGCTCCTCCTAGCCCAGCCCCCAGTTGCCAATAGCAAATGCTGGTGTCCGCGCCACTTCTCCGCAAAAGGAGTTACCGCAGGGCTTGTTTTCTCGTTTTGAAGACAATGAGCTGTCTTTCTAAGTGCCTGATGTCCTCTGCCGTCATTGAGAAGTTGTTTTATTGAGTTTATTCAGCATTCAAATGTTCTTTTAATGGATTTGTGGAGGAGAAAGTATTCTCCCCGTCTTACTCGTCCGCCATCTTAGCTCCTCCTCCCCAGAATTTTCTAATTAAAAGCAAATTTGTTGTCCCTGGGCCTTGTCCCTGTTGGAGCCCAACAGGGACATTTGAGCCTTTGAGACACTTTGGATGCCATTCCTCTCTCAAGGAGTTTCTTAATGGGCAGGAACTGGGCCTCATTCATATTTTTGTTTTATATGAGGCTTGCCGCAAATATTTATTGAATAAGTGAGCAATACAATTTTCAAAGAGTCTCTGAGGCTTACAAACACTTTACTTTTTTTTTTGCTGTGATGCTTGTAGGATCTTGTTCCCAGACCAGGGTTCAAACTTGGGCCCTCCACAGTGAGAGTACAGAGTCAACCACTGGACACCAGGGAATTCCCCGAAGCACTTCTTCAAGGCAGTTAATAAAGCAATAAAAACACTAGCATTTAGTGATTACTTGTTCATATAACAAAAGTTATATGAACCACTCAATCTAGCAACCACTGAAGGGAAACCAATAAAATGATATGATTGTTGCTGGTTACTGAGTTTATAGTTGATTTATGCTTTCCTCTGAGTATATATTATATTCATTATGTAAGAGCTACAAATAAAGGGTAATCATTTCTATGCCTGTCACCGGTATTCTAGTTTGGAAATGCCCTGTTTGAGCCAATAGGCTGGAGAAAAGGACTTGGTTATAGTCCTTTAGATAGTTAAGCCTTGGTTTTCTTATTGAGTAGATGCAAAAATGCCAAATTTACTTTTCTGTCTTTTGGCAAAGTTTATTATTTTCCTAAGCCCAAGAAGATATATACTTTTCTCCTATTGACACAAAGTTTTTGTTTGTAACAAATATAGAATTCTGTGAAGCATGTTTATATATATATATATTCCTATCTGAGTGTTTCTGTAAAAAAACATGCTTCATTTTGAGACAAATACAATCCTATTAAAATACCCTCATAGAAAACTCTTGATGACTGTAATAATTATGTCCAAGTCCTCTCAATAGCAAATTTATTTCTGTCAGTATTTACTACCACAAAATGGCAACCCTACTACGAATGAAAGATAGGATGTGGTTATAATGTGGAATGTGAATTGCTTGGACTAGATTGTAAAGTAGACATAAACACCCTACATGAAAGAAGTTGCAGTAATTATAAGTCATAAAAATTAGCATTTGTAGATGATTTTCTGATGTATCAACCATTTTCCAAGCACTATGTCATTGATCCTCAAAATAGCCCTTGTGAGCATGGTTGTTATCTGTTCTATAAATGGAAGAAATGAGTCTTGAATTCAGTGCTTTTGACTCCAAAACCTATGCCCAGAGATGTCTGTCAAGCCCGCCACCCTCTTTTTTCAGATACCAAAGCAGGTGTCACCACCTGATCCCATCCATTTCTTTCTCTCTGAACCAGATGAAATGCAAATCTGTCTGCTCTCCTGCCCTGGGTTCTTTCTAGGTATTTTGCTGGGCATGGGTGGAAATAAATGAAGCCAGAGTTTGCGTAAGAACCACATAACATGTCATCAAGCACCCAGCCTGATCCTACAAGCTGCCTTTGGTCAAAGGAGGTAGAATTCCTATAAAAGGCTTTGGGATATTTTATCTCCTCTGGGAATTTTGCTCTGTGTCCTTTGGGAGGGGAGAGATCTTCTGCTCAACACTGACTCCCTTTATTTCTTCCTTCATAAAAACTTTACTCTAATTGGCCAACTTGGAGTGTGCTGAGGTGACCTATTTCTGTCTGGGATAACAAAAACATTCCAGATGACTGACGCCTTTTACTGGGGACAATTTGACCTGATTCTAAACCTCCTGCATTGCTTGCCAAGGAAGATGATCACTGATAGGTCTTAGCACCAACCTCTTTTTATTTCTCATCTACAATGTTTTTTTCTATTTTCTTGCAAAAATAGCCAACTTGTCTAAGTGCCTAGCTACTATGGCAGTAAGTGCTATTTAAATAGATGTTGAATACATGTGTCCCAGCTTCAGTGAGTCAGTGAAAATAGTCATGGAATCTGATTGCATAAATGCATGGGAATAGTGTTTGTCTCTGGGGAAACAGAAACTCCTTTTGAGACCTTGAGAGGACTGTATGTAGACGCAGAAAGGCTGAGGTTATGATCTTACACATTCAGGTAGAAGAAGGGGTCAAGTCCCTCCTTAAATGGAAAATGTCAAGAAATGCCTATTTGGATTTTCTGCTTTCTAATCATAGCCAATACCTTAAGAATAAGGGAATGAGCAAGGAAATGTCTCAGAAGCTCTAATAGGCTTGGAAAATGTGTAGTTCTTACAATTGGTTCATGGTCTTTATTTGCCTAAGCAAATGTCCTGGCTTATTCCAACATGTAGATTGATATTTTTTTAAAGTACACAATTGACATTAAGAAACTTGAATCTAAAGAAACGAACCTTGCCTTACAGAACACAGCCGAGCACGTCTTAGATACTTTAGGAAACCACACCACTCTGCACAGTTACAAAGGCAGAACTTTGTTGATGCAAAGATGACATTTTTTGAAGAGGCCTTTATCATGTGACTTTCCACGTGTTATGCTAATTCTACCATCCTGAAATGTTCAGGGCACACAGGTGGTCTGTTAGTGCTAGTCAATTACTAATCCTGCCATAGAGATATGGCGTGGTTCCTAAGATTACATTCTTTCAAAGTTGGCAGTGGACTTGAGTGCACAGAGATTAGCAGTCTTTTTTTGGTCTTGGCAGTAGGCAAAGAAATAAGGAACAGGCTTGAAATTTCAAACAAGTTCAACATTAGGAAGTCTTTCTGATTTTCTATATCCTCTGAACTTCCCTTTAAAAAAAAATGGGTCTTACAAACTTCCGCTCCTCCCTCCTCTCTCCTCCTATTACCTTTTCCTTTTCTTTCTTTGGAGACTCATCATCTATAAAATGGGGGAAATAATAATACATTTTATCTTCATTATTCACAGATTCCATACTCATGAATTCACTACTAAAACTTTTATGTGATCCCAAAGTCAATATTCGCAGCACTTTTGTGATCATTTGCAAACACACAAAAAGCAGAGAAAAATTTGAACCACAAGGTAACACTCTGTCAGCTTGTGGGTGTGTTCTTTTTGCACCCTATTTGGTGCTACATTTTTCACATTTGTGTTGCTTTTGGTTGATTTCACTGTTCAAAGTGGCCTCCAAGGCGAGTGCTGAAGTGCTGTCTGTTGTTCCTAAGTGCAAGAAGGTCGGATGTGCCTTATGGAGAAAACATGTATGTTAGATAAGTTTTGTCTGGGCATGTGTTACAGTGCTACTGGCTGTGAGTTCAGTGATAGTGAATCAACAATATACATTACATAAACTAAGGTTTATGTGTTGATTGGCTGATGAAAATGTGACCAGAGGCCGGCAGGAACCTAACCTCGTATTTCTTGTAGAAGCAGTGGCGCAGTATTCACTGACTCAGTGTTCACAGCAACTTTGTAGCTCACGGTTACCACACGTGTGAGCATTGACCATACATACCTCTTAGTGTTGTTGTGAGGATCGCCTGAGTGGATGCCCATGAAATGCATGTTGCCTGGTATTGCGCTCGGTAAGCACGTGTACAGCTATCACTGGTGTCACCAGTATTACAAATTAAAACCTGAGAAAAGAAAAACAAGCAGCTCCACTATTTTATCTGAACACCTGGCTTCATTCTGCATCTTCCTTTCAGCCTTTGTTCCTCCATATTCACATTTTGACAAAAGTGCATCAAGATGCAGATCTCGAGTGAGTGTTTTTCACTACCATACTGTCATATGTTCTGTTCTGTGTTGTGACACAGCCTTCATTTCGCTGGTGTTGTTGACTGAAAGTGTTGAACATTTTCTTCCTGGGATGACTTAAGAGCAATCCTTTTCCAGTGTGAGGCTGATTAATCTCTCACGACCCTGACAAGCTTTAAAATTCTGTGATTAATGCTAAAAAAAAAAAAAGAACTTAGCAATAGAGAGAAGACTCTTACTGAGCAGGAACATTTATTATGCAATCTTCTTTTTTTTTTTTATCTCCAGTGGAAAACTGCATGTTTTAAGCCAGAGGGTCTAGATCATTTATTCAGTGGAACATGAATAAAGTGCTGAGGGTGTACAAAAGAAGAGTAATTCCAATTTTGGTGAAAGAGTTGGTCTAGTACAGGGATGGTACACTTTTTTTTATAAACGGCCAGATATTAATTGTGTTAGATGTTGCAGGCCATGAGGTCTCTGTCACAGCTTCTCAAGTCTGCACTGAAGCTAAAAGGTAGGTCCAGATAATACGTAAGACTCACGGCTGTGACTGTGTTCCAGTAAAACCTGTTTACAGTTGAGGTTCAAATCCAAACACAATGTCCGATCGCCAAAGTAGGTGGTTCCTTCATTGACTCTATTCCACCCACAAGATCTGTAGTATGTGTCAGGTTTTATACTAGTTGGGAGTAACTCCAGGAAGGGTAGCAAAACAAGATTTTCTGTGTCTTATGTTTACAGTCTGGAGGGGAAGGGAGGGGTCTTAATTGTATAAATTAATGTGCAGTTTACTCAAGTTGATAAATGCCATGAAGGAAGAGATTAGTGGGCAATAAAACTATACAACATGAGAGATTCAGGCACTGCATTTAGAGAAGGAGCTGTACCTCGAGGCTGTCATCAGTAAAATCATAGAGGTTTGCTCATTGTGAACTAAATGATTTTTGTTAACAGGAAATTTAATGATGTACATAACTAGCAGGAAGTAGATGGTAACTCAATATATTTTCAACAGTCAATTGGTCCTTGAACCAGGACAAGAAAAAAAAAAAGGCAGGGGGTTTTCTACCTTGAACTAATAATCCCACAAATAACCCCTTAATTCATGTGTAGATATAACAATCATGCCATCTGGATTCTTATTATGAAACTCAGATTTTGGGGGTCCTTTTTATGTCACACCCTTTTTAAAGATAATGGTTTTACTTGCCAGCTCCTTATTTGCTGAGTTGGGAATGGATTTATTTATATCAGCCACTTCCTTAGTATTTTATTTTTTTGTATTATTGGTCTTTCTAGGGAGAAATGTGCGAGGTTGAGAAATGTATAAGAATCAGGGCAACAGTAGCTGCTCACCAACTCTGATAATTCAAGGGCAATGGGAAGTCAGCAGACCCTAACTCTCCACAGGCAGCACTGGGGCAGAGCCTGGGCATCCTCATGGGCTTCCTGGGATGAAATGTATTTGTGAAGATACGTGGGAGAAGCCCAGAGACTTCTAGAAGTATGTGGAGGAGAATCAAGGGGATGCAGTGTTGGGGCTGAGAATTTGAGATGTGTAGCTTATTACCATGAATATGATCTCAACTTTCCAACAAGATCCCCTGGTGGCTCAATGGTAAAGAATCTGTCTGCCAAGTAGGAGACTTGGATTCCATCCTTGGGTTGAAGAGATCCCCTGGAGGAGGAAATGGCAACCCACTCCAGTATCCTTGCCTGGGAAATCCTATGGACAGAGGAGCTTGGTGGGCTACAGCCCATGGGGTTGCAAAGAGTCAGACTTGACTTAGCGACTGAGCATGAAGCACACCCGCAACTTTTCATCAGGCCGCACAGACCCTCAAAGCATGGGTTACCCTAGTAACATGTGGGAATTCCTGATTGTGTCTCTTTTTTAGCTGTTCAGTCCTTATATTAGTCCTTTGGAAATCTCCCTAAATCCTTGAGATTAGAAATGTAAGTTGTCCCGTATATTGAGTTTGCCAAAGTCCTTCTGGGCACCGGTAGAAATAGATTCCTGCCTCCTCACTAGGCAATATGTTTCCTTTATTTGGTGGGTTTTTTACCCTTTGCTAGTTTTCCATGTCAAGGCTCCCTTGTTAACACATTTAAAGGGTTGTCTCATCAATATTATTCCAAGTGAATTTTGCAGTATCCTTTAAAGGGGGAAAGAAAGTGAAAGTGAAGTCGCTCAGTCATGTCCGACTCCTTGCGACCTTATGGACTGTAGCCCTCCAGGCTCTTCCAGCCATGGGATTTTCCAGGCAAAAATACTGGAGTGGGTTGCCATTTCCTTCTGTAGGGTATCTTCCCAACTCAGGGGTCAAACTCGGATCTCCTTTGCAGGCAGACTTTTTACTGTCTGAGCCACCAGAGAAGGAAGAGGGCAACTAATCATGTGATTCCCTTGCTTAAAACCCTTTGATTCCCCAGTGGTGTTAGGATTAACTGAGCTGGGGCCAGGGCGCCATGTAAGGGAGTGTTCCAAGAGTCAGTAATCAAGATTAAAAAATACTTATTGCACTGTTTTCTAAAAATCTCATAGGCATCAATGGCGTACATCTGCATTTGTAAATGAGGTCTTGAGCCACGCTCTTGATGTCTCTGAGAGGCCACCACTGTGGGCTTCATCACATGTCCTGCCTCTCTCCATTCACACTGACCTCTGTGGCCACTTACTTTTCTGGAGCTCAGCATGCTTTCTCTACCTCATCTGCTCCGCAGGTCCTTGCCCAGGTTGTTGCCTTTCTACCACCTCCCAGGGCTGGCCCTCCTGCTCATCCTTCAGAATGTGCTCAAGTCCCTTCTCAGGGTCAGCTCCTCTGCTGTGTGTCCTCATGCAAATGAGTGCCCTTCCCTGAGAGCATGTGCCCAGTAGACATGCATGGGCTCATTTTGTTTACTGACATCTAACTCTTCCAATTGGTTGCAAGTCCCACAAGAGTAGCACTAAGTTTGTTTGTAACTCTCCTCACACAGCGACTCACACACTGATGATTCATGAACAACTGATGGATGTTTATCTCACGTCCTTCTGGTGTAAGGCCATGATATTGGATTGGAGACTTTCAGTATAATAGTTGTTTTCCTGGTGGTGGACGTGCCACCGTCACCTCGTTCCTGGTTGCAGAGTACTGCTCCTTTTCACAGTAACTCTTGTGTTGTGACCTTTGTTGACAGCATTTGCAAACAACTGCTCTATTTAGAGGAGGGAGTAAAGTGGTTAAAAAAAAAAATGAAAGCACCCCTCTACAGATGAGGAAAATGGCAGTGAACTCACTTGCCCAGGAGTCTGTAACACAGCAGAATTCCTCCTTGGGTTTATGACTCTGAGCTTTGTCTTCGTTCTGCTTCCCCAGGCTCCATCTGTCAGGGGAAAATACAGAAGATTCCCCTTTCCGTTTGCAGCCAAAGGACAAAGGAGATTAGGAACCTTTTCTTAGCATGAACACCTTGCCAATTTCTAGACCTCCTTTACTCACTAATCCCTTAAAACATCCAATTTGCACATCTCTGCTCTTAGAGGCTGAGTGTTTGGTGTAAGTTCCACAGTGGATAAAAGGCAATGAAATAAATAAATAAAAAGTAATAAAAGGTATCTCCTGGCAGAACAAAATATTCTTTCTCTTGTTCACTCTCTCAGGCTTCCTTTATCCTCTTCACCATGAAGGGCTTAATTGGAACTGGCTCTCTTATTAGCCTTCCAATTAAATCACTGCCACGGAGGGACTTTCCTCCTATTAGACCTGTTTGCTTGACAGACCTTTGCAGGAGTTAAGCAGAGACTGAAGTATTCACCAGAGTAGGGACCCAACACAGGGTCTGAATGGTTCCATGTGGCCTTGGCTGAAGACCTCAGCTGCTGTTTCTACTCCTGCCTGAACCCTGGGCTTCCCTGGTAGCTCAGCTGGTAAAGAATCGGCCTGCAATGCAGGAGACCCCGGTTGGATTCCTGGGTCGGGAAGATCCCCAGGAGAAGGGATAGGCTACCCACTCCAGTATTCTTAGGCTTCCCTTGTGGCTCAGCTGGTAAAGAATATGCCTGCAATGTGGGAGACCTGGGTTCGATCCCTGGGTTGGGAAGATCCTCTGGAGAAGGGAAAGGCTACGTAGCTCCAGTATTCTGGCCTAGAGAATTCCATGGACTACAGTCCATGGGGTCACAGTCGGACATGACTGAGTGACTTTCATTTCACTTCACTTCACTTCCTAAACCCTGCTGTGGTTCAAGGTCAGGCCTTAGAAATAGTCCTTTTGTAGCTGTCACTCTCTAATACGAGGCCACATCCTTTCCTCTGTAGAGTGTGCAGGCCTCAGAGAGGATTAAGTGCAACCTCAATGGGTGTTCAGGCACTGAACAAATATACACTGGCCATCCACTCTGGGCTTGGCATTTCTGAACCCCAGAGACACAAACAGTTGAGAGACCCCTGTCCTCTTGGAGTTTGCATCTTCATGAGCCAGTGAATAAGTAATCAGATAAGTTTTATTTTCAGTAATAAATGCTGTGGAGAAAAATGAATTAGAAGGAATAGGTATGACATTTAATGCTGGTGGTAGGTGGCAGATGGGGTGGTGTCAAGGAAGGCCTCTAAGAGGGGTGACATTTGACCAGAGGCCTGAATTAGAGCCATACTAATGTCTGCGGGAAAGTGTGCCAGGCAAGGTATAGAGCTTGTGCAAAGCTCTGAGTCCAGAGGAGGGTGATTGTCCACCAATCAGGAAGAAGCCACTGTGCTTGGAAAGCGTGGAAAGAGTGAAAGGAAGTGAGACCAGAGTTGTGGGCAGGGGATAGAGCAGGAGATGTTATGCAGAACATGATCCATTATGGAAGGGCACTGCAGAGATTTGAGCCGGGGAGGATCATGGTCATAATGTATTTGTACGATAAAGAGGCCATTCTGGCTACTGTGTACAGTGAAGAAGGGATTTGAGTGGAGCAAGACAGGAATGGGACAGGGAGATCTGATGAGAGGCTGTTAGAATAATCCAAGTAAAAAGATGAAGGTGACTTGGAACAGGGTATTACAGTGGAGGTGATAAGAGGTCACATCTTTGTGTGTGTTGAGGGTGGGCTCATTCACAGATGTTGCTGGGCCAGACGTGGGCTATGAAGGAAAGAGATGAGTCAAGCCTCACTTGTTAGTTCATTTACAGATGTTTACTGATACCCTCTGGGGGACCAGCCAGTGTTGGATGTGCTTGAATATACCTGTGAACAAAATAGAGATTCCTGCCTTTGTAGAACTTACATTCTAGCAGGGAAAAGAAGAAACAGAATAAATGTCAAAGGCAGCACATTATATCGCATGTTTAGAAGGTGATGCATGTTATGGCAAAAAGAAAAAATAGAGGAGGGCTACTTGGGAAGGGGAAACAGTTGCAATTTTAACTACAGTGGTCAGAGCAGGTCTGTTTAATAAGTCACTGAAGTTTCCGGCCTGAGTAGTTAAATGGAGGATGATGGTATTTAATGAGATGTCTAAAAAGAATAAATAAATAAAATTAGAGGAAGAAGGAGATTGGAGGTTAGTGTGATGTAAATAAGTACAGTTGACTCTCAAACAACATAGGTTTGAATTGCGTGGGTCCACTTATATACAGATTTTTTTTTTCAGTAAATACATATTACAGTACTACATGATCCATGGTTGGTTGTATCCATAGATGTGGAAGCATGGATAGTGAGGGTGGACTGCAAAGTCATATGGGAACTTTTGGCTACATGGAGAGTGGGAGACCCTAATCCCTGCATTGTTCAAGGGTCAACTACAGTTGTTGTCTCTAAGTATTGAGCCTGAGTTGCCTCTTAGTGAAGATATTAAGTTGGTGGATATTCAAGTCTGAGCCTGAGGGAGAAGTCAAAGCTACAGATGTAAATTTCAGAGTCATCATAGCTTGGAAGGTTTTTAAAGCCAAAGGACCAGTGGGACTTCCCTGGTTGTCCAGTGGTTAAGAATCTGCCTTCCAGTGCAGGGGATGCAGGTTTGATCACTTGCTGGGGAACTAAGATCCCACATGCTGAGGGTCAACTAAGCCCATTTGCTGCAACTATTGAGTCCACATGCCCTAAGGCCCATGATCTGCAACAAGAGAATCCTGTTGTTCTAGAGAACAACTGCAACTAGAGAAAGCCCAAGTGGCACAACAAAGACCTACTGCATCCCTCCCCCTTCCAAAAAAACACAAATAAATTAAAAAATAAATAAACCCACGGGACCAGAGGAGCTCTCAAAGTGCATGCATGTAGAGACTGAAAAGAGAGTCAAGGGCCAGTGGGTCCTCCAAGGGGAGGAATGAAAAGAGGAGCTAGCAAAGGAGGACCTGAAGTAGCAGTTGGGAAGGCAGGAGAAAAATGAGAAGTATATGAAAGAAGAGTGTGAGAGGGCAATCCACCATGTTCAAAGCATCAAATAAGGTATATGAATAGGTCAGGGGAAGGGAACATGGAAATCTTTTTTATAGGCTACACTGCTTGAGCAGCAAGTGATCAAGTCACCAGTTGCCAGGTTGTTGCCATTGAACTACAGTGCCTAGAGTCACAGAAAGGTTTCACCTCACTGTGTGTCCACCAAAGACCAGGACTAAGAGCCCTCTGTGCTGGCTGGTGTTGATGTGATTGACTTAAGAATGAATACTTCTTCTGCAAGGCAGAGCAGCGGGTGCAGATCATGGAGGCTCTGATTATCATATAGAATATTATGCACTTAATTTTATAGGAGTGTGTGGGGGGTTGAGGTAAGATATTTAAGCCAAAGAGTGACATATCGAAGCCCATTTCGTATAGATATTTTGGGTAGCAGAAGGAAAGATGAGTTGAAGTGGGGAGAGTGATAGGGAGACCTGATAGGGACACCTGGTAAGGAAAACTGTTTCCCTTGTTGAGGCATGAGATGGGGTGGGGATGGTGGCCAGCTGAATCAGAGGAGAAGCAGGGAGAAGGCAAAGGGGAGGACACGTCAGAAAGACACTGAGGAGGTTGATTTCGTGGCATTTGGTAAGCAATCAGGAGAGGACATGAAGGCAGGAAAGCTGGAAGACAATTCCAGAGTTTCTTTCTTGGGTGACTGGGGTGGGGCATAGATTGCACTGTGGATTTTTGCTGGGAGATCAAGGGAAGGAGTTGACGGATTAACCAGTTTATGGATTAATTATTAAGACACAGCAGGGCCCTGGGAGCAACCTTCCTTACTAATTAGTTAGCTGGTAATTAGGCAGCGGCTGATTAATGCTATTGCCTGCCCCCTGGGGGGTGGGAGGAGAGGAGTTGGGCCCCCACCCCTCCCAGAGTGCTGTGCTGCATGAAAGAAGGGGGACCCAGAGTCCCTGTCATTATCGGATGTCCCCACCATCCTCCCAGAAACCCAACTGTGAGGGGATATGCTTGACACCAGATTTTCTCTTCCAGTAACCCTTCGGATGTTTTCTGCCTAATGCGGAAAAAGCAGGGAAAGAGGGAAATCTGTGTACCACGAAATTCTCATTCTCAGAAGTGGTGTTTTGCAAAAACACCATGGCAACCTTCCTCTTCCACTACTCGGGATTTGATTTTCATGCATCTGTCAAATGCACATCAGAGTTTAATTTTCTGCTTTGGAACTACAACGTGGGTTCTGCTTCCCCCATCCTGCGCTTCTGTCCTCCTGAAAAGTGCCTGCTATGACACAAAATGGAAGTTTCCCAAGGCTGATGTAGCAGGTGAATTCTGAGCGTCTGGAAGTAACCCAAAACAGAATTTGGTAAATGCTTTAAAAAAAATCTATAAATTTCCTAGAGACCCAAGTGACTTTAATTCATGAGGCACATTCTGCCTTTCTGTTGGAGCAGAGTGAGAGCTAAAGGGGGATTGTTTAGAATCCCCTCTCCCCAGCCCCCTAAATTCCAAACATTCTCTGATGATTTAGTTCAAGTACTCATGTCTGAGTGCTATTTCAGAGTTCGTTAAAAATACCTGTCTCAGGCAGGAGTCCTGCATCTACAAGCTTCTCAGCCGGTGATGGACACTTAGCTAGAACACTTTGCAGATGCAAGAAGCAAAGGTCCAGGGGGCAAAGAGCACAGAGTGCCAGGGGCAACGCATGGGCTAGATGAAGGCTTTATTTATTTTCGTATTTTCAAACATGAAAATGAAGTGCTAAAATTTAGAAATCCATCATTTTTTATTTAAAAACTCCAATAAATCCTCCAAATCCCAAGAAATTAGAGGTGTGGGATTAACAAATGCACACTGTTGTGTTTTTTGTCATTGCTTATAAGTGTCTGACTCTGCGACCCCATGAACTGCAGACTGCTGGGCTCTTCTGTCCATGGGATTTCCCAGGCAAGAATACTGGAGCGGGTTGCTATTTCCTTCTCCAGGGGATCTTCCTGGCCCAGGGATTGAACCTGCATCTCCTGCACTGGCAGGGGGATTCTTTACCACTGAGTCACTAGGGAAGCCCAATAAATGCACACTGCTGCTGCTGCTGCTGCTGCTAAGTCGCTCAGTCGTGTCCGACTCTGTGCCACCCCATAGACAGCAGCCCACCAGGCTCCTCCGTCCCCAGGATTCTCCAGGCAAGAACACTGGAGTGGGTTGCCATTTCCTTCTCCAGTGCATGAAAGTGAAAAGTGAAAGCAAAGTCGCTCAGTCGTGTCCGACTCTTAGCGACCCCATGGACTGCAGCCCACCAGGCTCCTCCATCCATGGGATTTTCCAGGCAAGAGTACTATCATATATAAAATAAATAAACAATAATGTTTTACTATATAGCATAAGGAACCAAATTCAATATCTTGTAATAAACTGTAATGGAAAATAAATACAGAAAGAATATAGATATAGATATATATGTATAACCAAATCACTTTGCTGTATACCTGAAACTAACACAGTATTATAAATCAAATATACTTCAATTAAAACATTTTTTAAAATTTCAAATAATCAGAAGTCATGGCACATTGGGACCCCAATTTCCATTTGTCAGATGTCAACTAGAGATGAGTTGGTGTGCTTCAGAACTCAGGGCATGTGTGGTCCCCAAATGCCACACCTCCCACCATACCTTGCTGTCTCCACAATGCTGAGGAGCTCCAGGATTCACTGATGAGTGATGTTCCTCCAGAACACTTTATTTTTTTAAAATTAATTAATTTATTTTAATTGGAGGCTAATTACTTTACAACATTGTAGTGATTTTTGCCATACATTGACAGGAACCGAAGAGCTGACTCATTTGAAAAGACCCTGATGCTGGGAAAGATTGAGGGCAAGAGGAGAAGGGGACGACAGAGGATTAGATGGTTGGATGGCATCACTGACTCAATGGACATGAGTTCGGGTAAACTCTGGGAGTTGGTGATAGACAGGGAAGCCTGGCATGCTGCAGTTCATGGGTTCGCAAAGAGTCGGACATGACTGAGCGACTGAACTGAACTGAACAGAACTGACAGGAACCAGCCATGGGTGTACATGTGTCCCCCGTCCTGAAACCCCCTCTCACTTCCCTCCCCATCCCATCCCTCAGGGTTGTCCCAGTGCACTGGCTTTGAGTGCCCTGTTTCATGCATCAAACTTGGACTGGTGATCTATTTCACACATAGTAATATACATGTTTCAATGCTGTTTTCTCAAATCATCCCACTCTCACCTTCTCCCACACAGTCCAAAAGTCTATTCTTTATATTTCTGTCTCTTTGCTGCAGAAGACTTTCTTGATCCTCCAGGTAAGGGTCAGTTGCCTACCAGTACTTCTAACATAGCCAGAGCAATTTCTATTTGTATATATAATATCATATATATATATTATCTATAGTAAAAATACACTATGTGTAGTAAAAATTACACATATAAAATTTGTTTTAAAAAATTTATAGTTTTTATATATATAAATTTTACTTGTTTACTATATTTGTGTACATATAATTTATTATTATTATTATATTATAATTACTTGCTGATTTATCTCAGTCACCCCTCACTGTAATTTAGGCTCTGTAAGAGCAAGTATTTTGTCCCATTTGCTATTATATCTGGGTTTCCCAGGTGGCATTGGTAAAGAATCTGCCTGCCAATGCAGGAGATGCAAGATTCATGTGCTTAATCCCTCAATTGGAAAGATCCCTTGGAGTAGGAAAGAGCAACCCACTCCAGTATTCTTGCCTGGAAAATTCCATGGAGGGAGGGGCCTGGCAGGCTACCATCCATGGGGTTGCAAAGAATCGGACATGACTGAGCATGCAACACACACGCTATTGTATCTCCAACATCTTGCAAAAAGCCTAGCCTAGAGCAGTTACTCTTATATATAAATTTATAAAACAGGAACTGTAGCCTAGAGGATCTCCAGGGTCCATTTTAGTCGTAATGTCCTGTTGCTCCCATGTTTTTCTTCAAATGACCAAGTATCCATGTCGTTCCTACTATGGACACATTTTGCTTGCCTCTCTGAACACCTAGTTACCAATACCGTGCTTCGGTTCAGTTCCCTCTTACATATCTCATAGCAATAGCGACTATAAGAGATGAAAATGCCCTTGGAGTTCAACCACCTAATTTGCAGGTGGGGAAATGGAGGCTCAGAGAAGAGAAGTGACTTTCTTGAAGTCACAGATATAACTCAGCTTAGAAAAGAGCTGCTACAGAACAGTCCACCTACCTTGTTCTGTAGTCTGGAGGAGCCACTGACCAATGCAGAAGGAAGGAATAAATGCCCCATGTCACCTGAATGGTGAAAGCAACACATGCTAGAAAGGTTTCAGAATCATCACTAGGTTTAAGGAATTCGGTTTCCATAGCAATAGTTCTCAAACTGGGGTGCTCAAATCCATTCTCGGGGGACTCTGTGTCCTCTCTGCAAGCAGGGATTATGCATACATTCTGATCATCTGCTGCTGAATTTCAGAGTTTTCATTGATTTCCATTAGCAGGTATGAGGCTATCCTGGCCAATGAGGTGGGGAAAGAAGGGGTATTGATTTGTAAATGACACGTACACAGTAAAGGAAAGCCCAGGGGTGGCAGGATGCTGTTTTGCAGCAGTCAGGGACTGTGGCGGTTAATGACTTTTTTACATCGCAGGCCATGATTTCACTGCAGCAGGACACCATGACCCATTGCATTATTTTATTTTGGTTTCTGAATTGTATAAGAGTTATAAGCAAAAGCACTTGATATTGAATTGTGTTAGTTTTATACATATTTAAGCAACATTGCGATAAAAGTAATCTAAAATGATGCTGAAGGTCCAGGAGATGTTATCTTTCTTTTAAAAGGCTCCTATGCATTATTCAAGGGTGTTGTGCACTGGCTTCCTTTCACATTTGTATTTAAGTTATGAGAATATATTGGCGTGAGCAAGAATTTTTGTGGCATGAGCTCTTTGGCTGTCAGAGTGAATTACTTATAAGTAACTTGGTGTGGGACGTGTGATATGCTCTATCTGCAGTAAACTACTGTTCCTACCGGCAATTCTGCAATCTAGGAGGTAATTCTGACTACTGTTTGCCAATTTTGAAACCTAATCTTTGTAAGATTTGTTATGATGTACATGGTCTGAGAAGTGAGAAGGTGTATCTTCTGTTTGATACACTGTAAGCTGCTTATTTAACTTCTATGCAGAGTACATCATGAGAAATGCTGGGCTGGAAGAAGCACAAGCTGGAATCAAGATTGCTGGGAGAAATATCAATAACCTCAGATATGCAGATGACACCACCCTTGTGGCAGAAAGTGAAGAGGAACTAAAAAGCCTCTTGATGAAAGTGAAAGAGGAAAGTGAAAAAGTTGACTTAAAGCTCAACATTCATAAAATGAAGATCATGGCATCTGGTCCATCACTTCATGGGAAATCAATGGGGAAAGAGTGGAAACAGTGTCAGACTTTATTTTTGGGGGCTCCAAAATCAGTGCAGATGGTGATTGCAGCCATGAAATTAAAAGACGCTTACTCCTTGGAAGGAAAGTTATGACCAACCTAGATAGCATATTCAAAGCAGAGACATTACTTTGCCAACAAAGGTTCGTCTAGTCAAGGCTATGGTTTTTCCTGTGGTCATGTATGGATGTGAGAGTTGGACTGTGAAGAAGGCTGAGCACCGAAGAATTGATGCTTTTTGAACTGTGGTATTGGAGAAGACTCTTGAGAGTCCCTTGGACTGCAAAGAGATCCAACCAGTCCTTTGTGAAGGAGATCAGCCCTGGGATTTCTTTGGAAGGAATGATGCTAAAGCTGAAACTCCAGTACTTGGGCCACCTCATGCGAAGACTTGACTCATTGGAAAAGACTCTGATACTGGGAGGGATTGGGGGCAAGAGGAGAAGGGGACGACAGAGGATGAGATGGCTGGATGGCATCATCAACTCGGTGGACGTGAGTCTGAGTGAACTCTGGGGAGTTGGTGATGGACAGGGAGGCCTAGTGTGCTGCAATTCATGGGTTCGCAAAGAGTTGGACATGACTGAGTGGCTGAACTGAACTGAACTGAAGCTAGAGGTCAGCAAGCTGTATAGCCCAGTGACCAAATTTGACCTGCAGAATGTTTTTATAAATAAAGTTTTATTGAAACTTAGCCACACCCATTTGCTTACAAATCGCCTCTGACTGCTTTTGCATGTAATGACAGAGTTGTGAAATAGAGACCCTGTGGTCTACAAAGCCTAAAATCTTTACTATCTGACAGACCCCTAGGTTACAACCCCTTCTACATACCATCATTTCTACACTGTGCTTTCAGCTCAGGTCCATTTCATTTGTTTGATTCTCTAAAGTGTCTTAATTAGTCTATTCTGTTTGAGCAATTAGGAAATTCTAGATGGGTGTTGCTTTGTGTCAGATTCCTTGATTTCTCTAATGAAGGCATCTACTCTCCTCTCAATGCTGACTGCTACTTTCCTTAAATTGTTAGGAAATTGGAGGCTGGTGAGATGCTGCTCTAACTGTGGACAGCTACGTGGTGGAGCTGGCCTGAGGCTGAGCTGTGGATTAAATGCTTGTGTTTCTATCTGTCCACCCGCCCTTGCTGAGTCTCCCACTTTCATCCTGTCTTTCTCTCACTGTCTTCAGTGCCCTCAATTCTTTCTTGCCTCTCAGCCATATCAAGGAAGGCTCAGATACCTCACTTTTATCTCCATTTAAATTCATTTAGTTTGTTCACTTCTTAGTTCCTCCAAGGCTATTCACACTTAAAGCTTTTTGTTCCAACTAATGAATAAGAAGCTTTTGCCTCTGTGGAAGATTTGACCAAGTTAGAGGTGCTGAGGAAGTTTGGAAGGATGGGGGTAGCACCAAGGAGAGTGGATGGGGACAGATATTTTCCTGAAAATGGCCAACCCCCTCCTTGATGACTATGGTTCGATGCACTGAGTCTTGAGTTTGCTGTGAGGATCAGAGTCTATGTCTCCCTCATCCCAAAGCCCCAAATCTTCAGGGGGATCTCAGACTTTAAAAATAAATTCTCTCAATCTGGTTGGTTTATTTGTGGAACCACCCAAGACTGGCACAAAAAGCAGAAAATTCAAATGCTATTTGGGACATTTGACTGGAGATGACTTCCTTAGCAGTCATACCTAGGGGCATCATCAAAGATTTAGTAGAGTATTATAGGATTTAGGGATATTTTCTAAAAGAAGCTATCTATTGCTGAATATACTTTGCTAGAGAAATTGAAAGAAATCGTTGTTGTGAGTAACCAAAATAAAGGAAGACACTGGAGCTTTTGTAGCCAACTAAGGCTATTCCTGATCATGCCAGCATGACCTGTCCTCTGAAGATCAGGTCAGCCATGGTGAGCTTTAGCAGAACAGTGGTGCCTCAAGGAGCCAACAACTGAAGAGCAAAGGCTGGTGGCCACTGAGGTGCTTATTTGATTCTGGTTGTTCAATATGTAGAGATAATAATCCTGTTGTGTCTTTATGTCCACCTGGTGTTCTTATCATGGCAATACCTCCAGACATGTCAGGGATTGAACCCGGGTCTCCCACATTGCAGGCAGATTCTTTACTGTCTGAGCCCCCACAGTAGCCTCAACATGTCAGAATTGTTGCCAATTAATTGCGTATTCTGGAAACTAGTAATTTGTCACATATGTCCCTGAGAGTTTCTTCAACTAACATTTACTGAGCACCTACTGTATACCAAAAGAATTGGCATAGTTGTGAATAAAGTTTTCCTGTCTTTGAGGAGCTCAGGATCCAATAAAGGTGACAGATCTGTGAAAAATTGCAGTCTAGACTAGCAACATTAAGAAAATTCCCCTTAATAGTGTGTTCCTTTCATTTCTTTTACACGGAGTTTGATTTTTTTTTTTTTTTTTTGCCTTTCATTCTTCATTGGGTTTTTGGGGTAGTTTTTTTGTTTTTATTGAAAGATAGTTGATTTACAATGTTGTGTTAGTTCCAGGTGTACAGCAGAGCGATTCATACACATAAATATGTTCTTTTTCAGATTCTTTTCCCTTATAGGTTATTACGGAATAATGAAAATAGTTTCCAGTGCTATACAGTAGGTCCTTGCTAGTTATCTATTTTATATGTAGCAGTGTGTATATGTTCATTTCAAGCTCCTAATTTATCCCTCCTTCTCATTTTTCCCCCTGGTAACCACGAGTTTGTTTTCTATGTCTGTGGGTCTGTTTCTGTTTCATGTATAAGTTCACTTACATCATCCTTTTATTTTAGATGTCACATATAAGCAACACAATATGATACTTGTTTTTGTCTGGCTTATTAAACTTTCGCATGGTGGTTTCTAGGTCCATCCACGTTGCTACAAACAGCATTACTTTTCTTTTCTACGGCTGAGCAGTATCCCGTTGTATTTATATAGGCCACGTGGTCTTCGTCCATTCTTCTATAGACGGACATTCAGGTTGTCTCCACGTCTCAACTGTGGCAAATAGCGCTGCAGTGAGCATTGGGTGCATGTATTTTTTTGAATTTGACTTTTTAAATTCAACAGCAATCATCTGAAGCCTAAGCTGTTTCGCTTTCTAGAAAACATTCCAAGTGAATCTATAAGAATTTTAATTCAAGAAGTGAATTTGAATATGTTCAAATAGTGGCTCATAGAATAACAACTTTTCTGCTATGTATCCTCACCATTCTCACATACTAAATAAATTTGACGAGGTAGAAGAAAAGAGTCGAGATCAGAGGTTGGCAAACTACAGTCTGAGGGCCTTGTTCCTCCTGCTGCCTATTTTGATGAATAAAGTTCTGTTGAAACACAGACACGTCCATTCATTTAGGCAGTATCTGTTGTCTATAACTGCTTTCAAGCTACAATGACTGAGTGTATAGTTTGAACAGATATAGTCTGTGGCCAGTAAAACCTAAAATAATTCCTATCTTGACCTTTACAGAAAAAGTTTGTCAACCCCTGGTCTAGACTATATTAGACACCATATAAAGTGTAAAAATATTCTGCATTTCTGACTGTAAAACAACTTAAGAACTAGTACATTTTTACATTTTAACATTGATTCGAAGTCTAGACAGATTTGGGTTTAAATTGAAATCAAATATCCACTTCTATGGTAAGTATTCACATGTGAAGTATTTAGCACTCATGTACTCTAAGTTTCTCTTGTTTTTGATGTGTCTGTTTATACAAATTAAGGATTGCTAAATGCATTTAGGAAGCAAGTCATCTTCAACAACCAGAGAGTGCTGCTGCTACTGCTAAGTCGCTTCAGTCGTGTCCGACTCTGTGCAACCCCATAGAGAGCAGCCCACCCAGGCTCCCCCGTCCCTGGGATTCTCCAGGCAAGAACACTGGAGTGGGTTGCCATTTCCTTCACCAACCAGAGAGTAATAGTAGTCAAATCACTGATGCTGAGGTAAGAAGAAAAAAGACTGAGCATTACTCCTACCGCACAGTTAGAGGAAGAGCTGAGTCAGCTGAAGGCGCAAAATCTCATTGGAAGAGATGCGTTCAGAGGAAGAGTACATGTAACATCTTCTAGTGAAGCTTCCCCTGTTTTCCAGACTCCCCAGTGGGCCTGCAAAAAGTTCGTCCTGTAAGAAGGCCTCTCCCTGGATCTGAGAAGCTCAGCCATTCCACAGGCCTTGCTTTCAGGGACCTAGGAGAGAACTTACACAATGGTCTGTTTCTTGTGTTTCACAGAACAGTTTTAAACAATCAGTTCTCCTAGTTTTATGGCCAAACTCAGTATCAGCAAGGTCACTTCCTCTCCCAGGAGAAGCAGCAAGGCAAGTGCCCAGATATTCCTGCACAGTGACTTTGCCTCTAGCTTTGCTAAAGGCTAGAAATGCATGTCTCCACAGGGACTGGAGATGCAGTCCCCTGGGAGGAAGGAAATGGGGAGAGAAGGAAGATGTTAACAGGGGAATAGGTGGAAGCATGTACAGTGTGGATTGCCTACTTCTGCTGTAATGGCAAGTTGGTCTCCTGATAGGAAGCCAGAGATTATGTAGAAGGGGTCCTGTTTGTTTAGGAAAAAATAGGCTATTGATACATGGCTGTATGTATTGTCCCTAGCATGGTGTATACCTGGTACATAGCACAAATATATATTTGAGTGAATGAATCAATAATGCCTTAGACTCTGAGGACAGGCAAAATAGGATCTAAATCATTGTGTTGCCAGTAGCTATCAGTTATCAACTGCTGCGTGACAGATTACCCCCAAATTTAGCAGTATAAGTTTTTATCTCACAGCCTCTACTGGACAATGCTTATTAGCTCATATGTTTCCATCATATCACCTCTGGGAATTGGTCCATCCCTTCCCTCCGTTGCTCATGTTTCTGTGCATAAGCAATTAGGTTCACTGAGTACCTCCAGTGCGGGTTCTTTCCCAAGGCCACAGCCATCTCAAGGCTCAGCTGGAGGAGGACCCATTCCCAACCTTACCCATGTGGCTGTGGGCAGGCCTCAGATCTTTGACAGCTGCAGCCAGCAACATCAATCCCTTGCCACCTGGCCTTTCCCAAGGGCTGCTTACAGCATGGCAGCTGACTTTCCCCAGGGAGTGGAATCCCAGAGAGAATCCCAAGATGAAGCTATAGTGTTTCTTTTGTTTTTTGAACCTCTAAAAATTGTGGATATGTATATTTTTAATTGCAAGTGTATGATTCAGTGGCATTAAGCTCATTCACAGCCACTACCATTATCCATATTCAAAACTTCATCAGCCCAACCAAAGCTCAAAGCTCTAAGGTCTTTACCACCTAATCTCAAAAGTGACATACCATCACTTCTAATCTGCTCCTGGGAAATGAGTCATTAAATCCAGCCCACACTCATAGGAAGAAGATTACACAGGGTGAGAACACCAAGAAAGTGGGTATCCTTGATGACCATCCTGGAGGCTGATTACTACAGAAGCTTTGTGATCCTTTTGTTAAGCTTTTTGACTTAACCTCATTAAGCATCAGTTCTATCCTTTGTAAATCAAGCATGATATCTATATCGTAGAACTATGCTCATGTCCAAGGGAGAAACCACCACACTTTCTACATGTTAGTGTGAGATAAAATGCATGTCCCTCAGCCATGATGTTTTACCACCTTGAACTGTGTCTTTCTGCACAGCCTCTTATGTTCTCTATGATGATTCAGTAACTGTCACATCTTCAGACCCTTGACAGCATGAGAAGAACCCTGGTCTTACAGGCAGCAATCTCTAAATATTCGTAGTATAATCTTTAGGCAAAGCCAAGCTTCCTCTGAAGAAGCCTATTCTGGACAATACTGAGTTTATATGTTCCCATTGTATTACCTCTGGGAATTGGTTCACCCCATCCCTCAGTTGCTCATGTTCGCCACCACGATGGTCTCCTTGTTCCATTAAGGTTTACTCTCTTTCTTCCATTCAAATTCCTAAATATCCCTTTAATGCATCTCCTCTCCTTCCTGATGAGCGGTCCTGTGCAGTGAATAAGAAGCAGTCAGAACCTCTTCAACTCTATATGTGGGATTATGCAATGAGCAAGCAGGCTGCTTTTAAAACTATCCTTTAAATTTTTCCAGAATGGCAACATATATTTCCATTTTTGTCCCCTCTCAAGGTTGATCCTAAACAGGTCAGGGGTTCATTTCAAACACCAGTTTACAGGTGAGTTCTGGGTTTACCAAGCATTCAGCCGTGTCCTTTTGCATCTTCTGTAGGTCTTTAAGGGACTATAAATTTTGATCCAAAGCTAATCAGCTGTGTATCAATTCCATTGTACTTTTAAGCCAAAGAAGTAAATTAATATTCTGTACCAAGTTTTCCGATGATAAGTACTTTGGGAAGACTATTAAAAACATTTGAAATTAAAATAGTTGACTGGCTAATGCTCAAAAACCAAAAATAATTACTGAGCAGTGTTTTCCAAAGTGTGGGCTGTGGAATGAAATGTTATTTGTTTGCCCACTGACCAAAATTAAATTGATAATCTCTAAAGTGGATGAGACTATGGTGAAGCAGTCATAGATGGTTTGCTGCTGGGAGTATAATAGGACTTGTCCGTAGGGAGACAAGTTGGCAGCCTCTATCAGAATTGAAAATGTATGTGTCCTTTGACCCAGAAATTCAACTTTTGGAAATTAATCTTAAATCATCCTTGGCTTAGTCCTTTGGCTTAGTCACTCAGTCATGACTGACCCTTTGCGAACCCTTGGACTGTAGCCCACCAGGCTCCTCTGTCCATGGGATTCTCCAAGCAAGAATACTGGAGTGGGTTGCCATGCCCTCCTCCAGGGATCTTCCCAACCCAGGAATTGACCCAGGTCTCCCACATTGCAGGCAGATTCTTTACCATCTGAGCCACCAGGAAAGCCCATAGGTCTTCACACTGGGGTCTCCTGCATTGCAGATTCTTTATCAGCTGAGCTCTGATGGAAGCCCTTAAATCATCCTTGCATATATACAAAAGGGCACATAGTCAGGGAGTTTCACTGCTCTATTGTTTGCAGTAGTAAAAAATCAGAAACAACTCAAATGTTCATCAATAATAGACCAGGTAAATCCATTACAGCGTGCCTCTATTTTGGAGCACCATGGAGCAGTCAGAATAATGAAGCAGATTTATGTGCCTGCACCATGAAACATAGACATAATAGTCTGTTACCTGGATGAAGTAAGTCATAGAGAAGTATCTCAGTATGATCCCTTCTGTAGGAAATGTTATGTATATTTGAATGTGATATATGAAATCACACATGATATGTATACATATGTATACACACACACACACACACAAATACCCACCTAGATTTGTGTGAAAGGATACACGTGTGAAAGGATACACAGCAAAATGTTAATAGTAATTATTCTTCTCTTGGGAAAGGAATAGAATTTTCTGGAGGACAGGAAGATTGCTTCCCACTCTACTGTATATACTTGCTTATAGTTTAAATTTTTTCCAATTAGCATAAGTTGCTTTTATAATGTTCATTTTGTTGTTAGTCGCTCAGTTGTGTCTGACTTTTTGTGATCCCATGGACTGCTGCATGCCAGACTTCCCTCTCCTTCACTATCTCCCAGAGTTTTCTCAAACTCATGTCCATTGAGTCAATGATGCCATCCAACCATCTCATCCTCTGTTGCCCCCTTTTCCTCTGCCCTCAATCTTTCCCAGCATCAGGGTCTTTTCTTTCATAAAAGAATTTTAAAACTACCTTTCAAACTTATTATAGAAGTAACATATATTTATTTTTAAGCAAAGAAGAATTATAGTTTTAAGCAAAGAAGAATTATCCATATCTTTTTCTACACATATACTTACTGTTTTATAAAAGTGTAATTATTTTACATAGACTGTCTTGTAATCTACTTATTTGAATTTAAAATATTCAACAAACATGACTGTTCCCTAAAATATTATATAATCAACATATTTATGTATCAGTAGATACCAGGGACGGTGGAGCCTGGTAGGCTGTCATCTATGGGGTCACACAGATTCGAACATGACTGACACGACTTAGCAGCAGCAGCAGATATTAAATTATAATATGTCTAATGGTTATAATATTATGATTTTTAGGTACATGAGATTGTTGGCAACTAGGAATTCAAAATGGGGCAAGATAAACTTTTAATGCAAGAGCCTCTTACCTAGTTCCTTGCATTCAGGCTTGTCTGTCCCTATGTCCAAACTGCCCATGCTGCTGCTGCTGCTGCTGCTGCTAAGTCGCTTCAGTCATGTCCGACTCTGTACGACACCATAGACGGCAACCCACCAGGCTCTGCTGTCCCTGGGATTCTCCAGGCAAGAACACTGGAGTGGGTTGCCATTTCCTTCTCCAATGCATGAAAGTAAATAGTCAAAGTGAAGTTGCTCAGCCGTGTCCGACTCTTAGCAACCCCATGGACTGCAGCCCACCAGGCTCCCCCATCCATGGGATTTTCCAGGTAAGAGTACTGGAGTGGGGTGCCATTGCCTTCTCCAAACTGCCCATAGTCTATACCTAAGCTCTGTCAGTGTCTTGAATAAAATCTTCCATGGCCATCCATTGCCCTCAAGATGCAATGTATGGGCTACATACATGGACCCTGTGTGGACTACAGGATCTCTCATTTTCAGGTTCATGTTTATCCTCCAGCCCATCTTTGGTCCATACCTTTACCTCCAAGACCTGTCAGCCTCCCGCCTCACCCTGACTAAACTCTCATGCCTCCATTGCTGATTCAGTCACTTCTCTGATTCCCCCAGCATCCTGGACTTTCCCTTGGTCCTGGACATCTCTTGCCTTTGCTGCCCAACACTCCCTCTCCCTTTTCCTGACATAACAGTTCATCATGTGTGGAGACCTGGAGTGATTAAGGTTATTAACCAATCTGTGCTTCAAGCTCATCATCTATTGATGGAATAAAAACAGTCTCAACCTCCTCAGGTCATTAATTGGAGGAAGCTAATGAATACCTCTTGATGAAAGCAAAAGTGGAGAGTGAAAAAGTTGGCTTAAAGCTCAACATTCAGAAAACGAAGATCATGGCATCTGGTCCCATGACTTCATGGGAAATAGATGGGGAAACAGTGGCAGACTTTATTTTTGTGGGCTCCAAAATCACTGCAGATGGTGACTGCAGCCATGAAATTAAAAGACGCTTACTCCTTGGAAGGAAAGTTATGACCAACCTAGATAGCATATTCAAAAGCAGAGACATTACTTTGCCAACAAAAGTCCGTCTAGCCAAGGCTATGGTGTTTCCTGTGGTCATGTATGGATGTGAGAGCTGGACTGTGAAGAAGGCTGAGCGCCAAAGAATTGATGCTTTTGAAGTGTGGTGTTGGAGAAGACTCTTGAGAGTCCCTTGGACTGCAAGGAGATCCAACCAGTCTATTCTGAAGGAGATCAGCCCTGGGATTTCTTTGGAGGGAATGATGCTAAAGCTGAAACTCCAGTACTTTGGCCACCTCATGTGAAGAGTTGATTCATTGGAAAAGACTCTGATGCTGGGAGGGATTGGGGGCAGGAGGAGAAGGGGACGACAGAGGATGAGATGGCTGGGTGGCATCACTGACTCGATGGATGTGAGTCTGGGTGAACTCTGGGACTTGGTGATGGACAGGGAGGCCTGGCGTGCTGTGATTCATGGGGTCGCAAAGAGTCAGACACGACTAAGTGACTGAACTGAACTGAATGAATACCTCTCAGCAGCTTGGATGTGCCAGACACATGGTAAAGTTTCGCTGTGTGTGGCTGCAGGTGCTGGTATTGGAATCACCCCTCTTGTACTCAGTCAGTCTGGCTTGGTTGGGATTGGTTCCACTTTCTGCCCTAGAGGTAGATTCCTGATTAGCTAAAGAGATCAATTAATCTCTTCCTCCTAGATTGTGTAATTGATATGGAAGAGGACACAAAACCCAAGTTGAGCCATTAGGAGTCATTATGCTGCTGCTGCTGCTGCTAAGTCGCTTCAGTCGTGTCCGATTCTGTGCGACCCCATAGACAGCAGCCCACCAGGCTCTGCCGTCCCTGGGATTCTCCAGGCAAGAACACTGGAGTGGGTTGCCATTTCCTTCTCCATTGCGTGAAAGTGAAAAGTGAAAGTGAAGTCGCTCAGTTGCGACCGACTCGTGGCGACCCCACGGACTGTAGCCCACCAGGCTCCTCCATCCATGGGATTTTCTAGGCAAGAGTACTGGAGTGGCTTGCCATTGCCTTCTCCAGGAGTCATTATAAAAACTTTTAGAGAACCTCTTTTTTTCTCTCTCTCTCTCGGCTTGAGCATATTGTAATAAAAGTGAAAGTCACTTAGTCGTGTCCGACTCTATGACCCCACGGACTATACAGTCCATGGAATTCTCCAGGCCAGAATACTGGAGTGGGTAGCCTTTCCTTTCTCCAGGGGACCTTCCCAACCCAGGGATCGAACCCAGGTCTCCCACATTGCAGGCAGATTCTTTACCAGCGGAGCCACGAGGGAAGCCCTTGTGCACATTGTATGCCAGGCTTATTGCTGCTGCATGGAGCCAGCACAGAAGTAAGCAGAGCAGAGCTAAGAGAAAACACTAGAACACTGTGTGGGGCCCTTTCATGAAACCATCGCTGACCAGCTCTTCCCTCAGCTTTCAGTCACCTGAACCAAAATATTCCTTGTTTGCTTAAACCATTTAGGGCTGGATTTTCTGTCCCTTGTGACCCAGAGTTCCAGGGCATGTATCCCATATCTAACCAATGTTATATCGCAGTATAATGCTCTGTCTACTGGTCTTTCCTTCTTGCTAGATTTTAAGTTCTGTGAGGAAAGGGCCTGAGTCATATTCAGCTTTGCATCTCCAGCCCCGAGTGCAGTGCTTGAGTATATTAGAGGTTAAGCATTTGTTAAGTGAATAAAATACCCCAGAGTCTACCTTGAGTGTTTCAACAGAAACTTGTCAGTGCTGCTGGCTTATCCAGGCTTAAAATTCTGCTGATTGACATGATAGGATGGGAGGAGAGAATTAACACTATTGAATGCCTAATTAGGAGCTGGGTAACATATACAATGGGCTTCCCAGACTGCGCAGTGCTAAAGATCCATTTGCCCTTCTGCAGGAGATGTGGGTTCAGTCCGTGGGTCAGGAAGATTCCCCTGGGATAGAAAATGGCAACTCACTCCAGTATTCTTATTTGGGAAATCCCAGGGACATAGAAGCTTGGTGGGTTTCAGTCCATGGGGTTGCAAGGAGTCGGACTTGACTGACTAGATACACACACACACACACACACACACACAACATATATCATACATTCCATTGTGTCATTTAATCAAGAAGACTAATTTCTCTTTCTCCTTATCTGCTCTCCCATGATAGGGGAGTCATTTTGTCTATCAGTGAAATATTGTGAAATAATGAAGTAATCATCTGCAAGTCAGTGATTTTATCTGTTAATGAAATAACAAAATATGAGCTATCTTCAGGCATCTAATATAAATGAAAAGCAAATTAAAAGCATACAAGTTCTATTATTTAAAAGGAAGCAATCATTTGAGTTTTTGGAGTTCAAGATGCTATATTTTATAAACTATTACTATTGTTTTTGAAAGGAATGATTTCATTAACATATACCATTTTAATTGCAAAGCATTTATTTCAAAATCCCCTAAGAAACAGAAAGTTAAGTACTTAATTAATTAAGGGTAGTGATGTGGTTGTCTATGTTTAGACAAATTAGAAAGTCATAGGAACCCTCTGACCTCTCCATGTTGCCAGTTTATTGTCCCTTAATTGGTGACATTCAATTTGGGGACTGTTGACCAGGACAGAAACACTGAAGAGCCTTCAGTCCAGAAGGTTTTCTGTCCTGATCTTGTCCCTGATTTCACTTGCTCAGAGAGCATTACAGTAAGAATTGTAATGCTTGTCCTCTATCTGTGTGCAGTTTATATTTTTTCAGGTTAGTTTTTCAGAGAATAAGAATGAAGATTTCAGTACAGCCCATTTCTTTCTTATGTAATTACTCTTTATAAAGCAATCTATAGAAATATATTGACTGAGTAAAAACAGTTATGAATCATTGAGTTATCTGCATAAAGGTACTTAAGAATTATGAAATCAATTATTGCTATGTTTATTCAGTAAATATTTAAAGAGCATCTTTCTATAGACCAAACTTTGTTGAATACAAAGATACCTGGATATGGTAGATTGCTTGCTTGCAAGGAGTGATAATAGAGTTGAGTTGTTCTTGAATTGCCTTTTTCCTTTATAGTGGGAATTTTGATGGATGGACAAATTCATCCAAAAAGAATGTTGAAGTAGTTCATCTGCACATATCAGTGAATTAAGGATTAATATTTAGTGAGAGCCATGGGCAACCAAAATCACTACAGATGGTGACTGCAGCCATGAAATTAAAAGATGCTTACTCCTTGGAAGGAAAGTTATGACCAACCTAGATAGCATATTCAAAAGCAGAGACATTACTTTGCCAACAAAGGTTCGCCTAGTCAAGGCTATGGTTTTTTCCTGTGTTCATGTATGGATGTGAGAGCTGGACTGTGAAGAAGGCTGAGTGCCGAAGAATTGATGCTTTTGAACTGTGGTGTTGGAGAAGACTCTTGAGAGTCCCCTGGACTGCAAGGAGATCCAACCAGTCCATTCTGAAGGAGATCAGCCCTGGGATTTCTTTGGAGGGAATGATGCTAAAGCTGAAACTCCAGTACTTTGGCCACCTCACGTGAAGAGTTGACTCATTGGAAAAGACTCTGATGCTGGGAGGGATTGGGGGCAGGAGGAGAAGGGGACGACAGAGGATGAGATGGCTGGGTGGCATCACTGACTCGATGGATGTGAGTCTGAGTGACCTCCGGGAGCTGGTGATGGACAGGGAGGCCTGGCGTGCTGCAGTTCATGGAGTCGCAAAGAGTCGGACATGACTGAGCGACTGATCTGATCTGATCTGATAGGCAGCCTGAGGGCTTCCCAGGTGGTTCAGTGGTAAAGAATCCAACTACCAAGCAGGAGACTGGGGTTCAATTGCTGGGTTGGGAAGATCCCTTGGAAAAGGAAATGGCAACCCACTCCAGTATTCTTGCCTGGGAAATCCCATGGACTGAGGAGCCTGGCAGGCTACAGTCCATGGGGTTGCAAAGAGTCAGACATGACTAGGTGACTGAATGACAACAGGGAAGGACTTAAGAGCATATTATGAATATTTTTCAGTGGAGAACCTTCAAGGGAAATAATTTTTACATCATTTGAAAGACAGAAGAGTTTTCATTTTGAGTCACTTCAGTTCTTATAAACTGAACTGATTTTGTCATTTCCGGTCTTTGTCGTGATAACAAATTCAATCTTATTTAAACTCTGTCAGTGAGAATATTCCTGGGTGGGGTGGGAAGCACTTTCGCATCATTGCATCCTATAATCTACTTGATCTACTTGATCTTCTGCTTTTTCTTTTCTCCATCCTTTTCATCATAAATTCCCAGGTGCTCCATCTCAGAACTCTTCTAACTCTACTGAGTGTCCTTCTCTTCTTTCCATTCCTAGTTTAGCTTTTAATTTTTCCCCATCTTACAAAGTGATAGCTCCCAAACACTTGTTAAGTGAGCAATAAAGGATAATAAACCTTTATTTTTACGCACCGATGTTTTCAATCAACATACTTAATAACAAAGTATCAATAGAACATGAACAGTGTCAGATTTTGTTGAAAATCCAAACCTTCTCTTTTACCTTTTGCTTCCAAATATGGGAAAGCCTGAATTCCTAAGAAAATGCTAAACATATCAAAGAAATGGAGACAAATATATGTGAACAGAGAAGGACACGGACACTAATCTTGGCTGCAGCCTGGAGTTACTTGAAAGTGTATTAGGAAACAAACCTTGGGGATTTCCAGAGTCCAGAAAGAAAAACCTGGGTATTAAGGTGTCACAGACGCCAAGGATAGTGTTTCAAGGAGGAGGAAGAGGTCAAAGTGCCAAAAGGCTACTAAAATATCAAGTGTATAGAGAACTGAAAAGTACAGTTTGGATTTAGAGACTTGGAGTTATTAGTGACTTCTACAGAATTGTTTTTGGGAAGTTGTGAGGCTTGAAGTCAAATTGGTAGCCCAAGGAGTGAGTGGAAGATCAGGAAAGTGATGTATAGATATGGGTGCTTCCTTCAAATTGATTGTAAAGAGGGTAATAGGATGGTAGCTGAAGGAATGGAGGGACTTGAGGACCAGGAAATGCTTTATTTTATCTGGGAGATACTTGAACAGGTTTAAAAGCTGATGGGAAGGATTCAGTCAGAAGGCAGAGGTTGAATTTAAAGGCCTAAAGAGACGATATAATAGATGATGCTAAGTTCCTGAGATCTACAATGACCCCAAACCCAAGAATCATCTTAGAATAGACCTGAGGTTCAAGGTTCACCTAGAAAAGAGTCTACTTTCATATGGCCTCTGAATTTAGGACTGAGGTTCAGCACCCTGTCCTGAAGTGAGGAAGGAAGAAGAGAGCCAAGTTACCATTGGCTTCTCCTCTGACGTTAAGGGACGCAGTTCATGTTCAATGTTACATCAAGCTTTGGAAACTAAGGAAAGGAGTGGGTAGGGAGGATGCATAAAGATTAAAATAAAAAAAAAACTAGACATGGCTAGTAATTTCATCACAGGTCAGTCCAACTTTGCCATAACCTGAGAAAGCTTGGTTAAGCAGCTTGGTTTTATCTCGTGTTGGACTTGTGAATATTGAAAACTGTCACTGAGGAAACCAGTGTGGAATCAACACATTAGTTGTGGAAGAATGCCTAGAGCCATGACTCTATTACCTAGGAAAATGAAAGTCGCTCAGTCATATCAGTCCATGGAATTCTCCAGGCCAGAATACTGGAGTGGGTAGCCTTTCCCTTCTCCAGGGGATCTTCCCAACCCAGGGATCAAACCCAGGTTTCACATATTGCAGGCGGATTCTTTGCCAGGTGAGCCACAAGAGAAGCCTGGGAAAGGCCAGAAATAAAATCATTAAAGTAGCTGTGACCAAAGAGCAGTGTCCTTCTGACACCTGCATTGTACATCACTCCTTTGCTGTCCATCCTGAGGGCTCACCATCCAGGGTTCTAAGCCTGAATCACGGAGCAGTGCTTGAGGGATGTGCCAATGCTAATTATGCTAAATATACATGATTAGCTGTCTAATCTTATAGTTATATAGATAGCTTAACCTAATCAAAGACTCACTTCAGCCAAGCTGACCTTGCTGATTGCCTGTGTTGGCCGCCAACAATTTCATCAGAGAGGAGAGTAATAGGGAAACTGGAGGCAGATTGTATTATGATTTATGTGGGGCCATGAGGGTAGTGTTTGTATCAGCAGGAGCTGTGAATAGATGCTGTGGGTAGCTGGATATGGCAGAGATTTTTCAAAAATTGGCAGGCATGTTACTTTTGGAAAATTTCCAGTGAAATAGAGATTTAATAGTTTTTTTTTCCTTTCTTTTTTTACAGTTTGCTTTCTGTGACATCTCTCTCCTTTATGCTTAATCCATGTTTGTTTCCCAGTATGTGTTTGTTACTGTTCTGAGTTTGGGAAGATGAAAGAAAAACTCCAAATTAATATATGCAATCCAGAAGTGATTCTCTATGTTTTTTGTTTTTTGTTTTTTTTTTTTTTCTGTTGGACACAAACCCACAAAATAATCCCTTTTGTAGACTAATACAAGAGTAAAAGAATTCAACTTCCCTGATTGGGGGGACAGGTTAGATTCTAGTGGATGTCTGTTGGTACCCTGTAGATCAGGAGAGAGACAAGAGCATCTTCCCTGTCCATTTACATCATTTTTTGAACAGAGAGAGAACATCCAAAGGCAGGACCATACTCAGATCTTTGACTGTTTATCCCTTTTGAAAGCCCCTCCTCTTAAGTCTGTAAACTGATGGATTCCATTGTCTGGGTAAAGGAGTATAGAGGGAAGGGGTGGAGAGGAACCAAGGCTGGTAAGACCAGTGTTCCCCTGGGTTATTTTATAGTTGCTCATGCTAACCCAGGGAGCTTAACCCTTAGGAGTCAGGCCTGTGGTTATGTAATTTCTTCTTGGGGGAAAATAGTCTTACCAGCATTTTCAGGCATCACTACTCCTGTATATTACCCTTCAGGAGCTGTGAAATGGACAGGATGACTGCTCCAGGCTCTCTGTAAGGGCCTCTTTGATGTCCTGCAGTGGGTTAAGAGAGAGGCCCTAAAGTCAGGTTAGACAGGAGGGAGAGTCACCTATTCCCTCCCGTCTCAGGTTGCACTCTGTTGTGCTGTCCACCCATGCTGGCCAGAGGGTCCCGTGAAGCACCTGGGGTACCAGCACCATCTAGTGGGAAAGTGGGCCCTTCTTCCCAAAAACTTTTGCATCATCACCACATCCTTATGGATAACGTACTGAGAGTCAATGGGTGAGGGTGGACCCTTAGATTAGTGCCCAAACTGTAATATATCGGCAGCTGCAGTTCCCTAAAGTCTGGATGTCAATCAATTCCAGGTAGGTGATGATTAATATCACAAACAAGAGTGGTTCTGGGTTTAAATGAAAATATTTTTTGTCTGAACTATTGATGGTGTTGAACTTCGCCTGTGATTCTGGAAAACAGTGGCAACTAAGAAACAATCTGCCACCCTCTTGTGTTCTGGGACAGTTTCCTGCAGTCACCCCCACCCCCACCCCCCGCCACGTGACTCACAGAAGACTCATGGATGACCCCCTTGTTTACTTGTGACAAGGCCAGACATAGACCCTCCAAAATCCGAGTCTTGGCCTCCTACCTGATTAAGTGAATGTGCCCCACTGTGTGTGTGCCCACTGACCTCTGGAAAAAATGCCTGTTGGTTGAATATGAGGCCAAACTTTAGTTAAGCCCAGAGGTTGAACAGACCTTAAACGCTAAGCAGTCGCTCCTTGTTGGGCCCTTCTAAGCGTCTGCCAGCTGCAGGTCACGCCCCCTGCTCACCCCCAGCCTGCTCCTCCCAGCCTTGTTGATTCCTCTGTGTTGCCCTTTCTGTCTGTACGATGATCAGACAGAGGCTTCTAGGTCTCAGGCCCTGAGCCCTGTCCCCACTACACTAGTTCCCCTCCCCCTTTGAAACAGTCTTTTTAAATGAAATCTTTTCTTATCTAAGTCTGGAATGGTTTTTCCTTGACACTGTTTTATTTTTTAATACTGTGTCTACTGAACAGACGTTTTCTTAATGACCTGACTTCCTCCTTGAGACTGTGGGTCATGGCATTGTGCCCAAGAGGTCGTTCTTGGTGATGAAGCTGATGCTGAGATGTTGGCTCATCTGGAAGTAATAATGGAGCTGCTGCATTTAAGGGATGAGCAGCTACTTTTCTGTCATGTATCCCTGAGTTACACTGAGCTTATTTGGGTCAAATAACATGGGGACCCGGAGAAGGCAATGGCACCCCACTCCAGTACTCTTGCCTGGAAAATCCCATGGATGGAGGAGCCTGGTAGGCTGCAGTCCATGGGGTCGCTAAGAGTCGGACACGATTGAGCAACTTCACTTTCATGCATTGGAGAAGAAAATGGCAACCCACTCCAGTGTTCTTGCCTGGAGACTCCCGAGGACGGGGGAGCCTAGTGGGCTGCCATCTATGGGGTCACACAGAGTCGGACACGACTGAGGTGACTTAGCAGCAGCAACATGGGGACCTTTTACTTAGGAAAAAAAAAAGAAAACTAAAACACTGTCTGCAGAGTTTACACTTTCCACTAACCCCTGTGTATGTACACAAGCACATGCACACAGGCTTCCCAGGCGGCACTGGTAGTAAAGAACCTGCCTGCAAATGCAGGAGACATAAGAGACATGGGTTAGATCCCTGCATCAGGAAGATCCCCTGCAGGAGGAAATGACAACCCACGCCAGTATTCTTGCCCGGAGAATCCCATTGCCAGGTGAGCCTGGCAGGCTACAGTCCATAGGGTCTGAGAGAGTCAGACACGACTGAAGCGACTTAGCGTGCACATGTGCACATTCATATACATACATATATATTCATATGTGTGTGTATATATATATATCTTGGAGAAGGAAATGGCAACCCACTCCAGTATTCTTGCCTGGAGAATTCCATAGACAGAGGAGCCTGGCGGGCTGCAGTCCATGGGGGTCACAGAGAGTCGGACATGACTGAGTGACTAACACACACACACACACACACACACACACATGTATATACATATACACACATACATATATAGAACTCTTGTGGCTAATTTCTAAATTAGGTTTGTATTTTATGTAGGTACATATAGGTGTGTGTGTATATATATATGTGTGTGTATATATACACACAGATATATTATGAAGTCTTATGCTTAGAAGTTAGCTATAATAATCAGATAATGTGAGCTAACTTTCTAAAAGGCTATTGAGATATAACATGGGCATCTGACTGCCATCTTATTTTTACACCTCAACACATGAAATGTTAGCAAAAAAAAAAAAATTAAGTAGCAACTGATAGTATAATTGCGTATTATACCTGTAATAGCTGGTAGAACATGTAGGTACAGCCCTTTATCAGAAAGGGGGTAAGGAAAGAAGCAGGTAAAAGTAGAAAAAAAACCCATCTTGCCATGAGGCTTTAAGAGCAATGTGATATCAAAATTATTACCATTTTACACATGAGAAAGATGAGACTTGAGAAACTGTGGTTTGCATGAAATCACCTGACCTATAAGAGGCAGAGCCAGGACTGAACTAGGTTATCCTATTTTCTTGCTTAGGGCTCTCACCAGCCCGCCATGAAGGGCTGGCTGCTAGCCACTCCTTTTCCAGTCAGTGTTCTTATTCAAGCAAGTAGGAGCTTATTGCCTTCCAGCCAATCAGAGGCATGCGATCTCTGTCCATTATCTCTTTGGGGCTGTGTCTACTTCTGAGTACTTGGTGGGGCTGCCGCTTCACTGACAGAGGTGGGAATAGATAAGAGAGGAAATTCTGTGTTCCTTTCTCAACTTCCCAGATCCTGAAAATCTTCCTGAGGTTCTTGAAGACAGAAAGTATCCTAGGTACAGAAATAGTACTGTATTCCACCCAATATCCATCCTATCATCACAAGATCTCATGGCAAACAGTACACACGAGCATACAGTCTACCTTGTGCAGTGGAGCCAGATTCTCTTTTGAGAATTACATGGCCTTCAAATCTAGTCTATTCCATGGAAATAGCATTTTCATTTCAAAGAGATTGAGTGATATCCTCTAAGCCCCACTTGTAAGCTGCAGTGTCTCACCCAGAGCAAGGTACCGCCTTTAGTCTAGCCAGCCTCACTGGATGCTGCCCGGCATTTTAGCTGTCAGATCAAGCTCTCTGTAAAGGCAAAGGTGTCATGTATATTATGAAGGGGCCACAGATGGATTTACAGCATGCAGGCTTTGCCATTTATCCGAACTTCTCCTAATGGTTACTGTGGAGACAGAAAAATAAGAGCAAGATGCAGTCCTGATACAAGGAGTTAATCAATCTTGTTACTGAGGGGAGAGCAGAATCCTTCCATATACAGTAAATCTCTTTCCGGGCTCTCTAAACGTGAAATGTAATAAGATATTTAAAGATCAATTCACTAACACGTAAAGGAAAATACAAACACATGCACATTAAATTGCAGGTCTCATAATTTTGGTACTAAGGAAACAGTAATTAAAGTACATTCAAAATGATACTTGCTAACTGGGAACAGATCAATTGAAATAAGGGTAGAAATAACTTGGAAGAGCTAATCAGGTTTATTGCCCCTCCCTACCTCCCCCCTTTCTCTCTGGCTGTTGCTCATCTCTTACTTTTACCTTCCACTTTCCTGTTTTCTGTATCTTTCATGAGACACATGGTTTTTACATTGGGTAGCAAGTCTACCATTCTCTTTAATAATTACATAGACTGAGAATATATTTGCTTTTGGAGAGAAGAAACATTTACTTTATAAATGTAGAAAAGAAAGCAAGAAGTCAGACTTTGTGATAAAGATGGCTAAGTCCTAGAACTAACACCCAAAAGGTGTCCTTTTCATTATAGGGGACTAGAATGCAAAAGTAGGAAGTCAAGAAACACCTGGAGTAACAGGCAAGTTTGGCCTTGGAATACGGAATGAAGCAGGGCAAAGACTAATAGAGTTTTGCCAAGAAAATGCACTGGTCATAACAAACACCCTCTTGCAACAACACAAAAGAAGACTCTACACATGGACATCACCAGATGGTCAACACCAAAATCAGATCAATTATATTCTTTGCAGCCAAAGATGGAGAAGCTCTATACAATCAGCAAAAACAAGACCAGGAGCTGACTGTGGCTCAGACCATGAACTCCTTATTGCCAAATTCAGACTTAAATTGAAGAAAGTAGGGAAAACCACTAGACCATTCCGGTATGACCTAAATCAAATCCCTTATGATTATACAGTGGAAGTGAGAAATAGATTTAAGGGCCTAGATCTGATAGAGTGCCTGATGAACTATGGAATGAGGTTCGTGACATTGTACAGGAGACAGGGATCAAGACCATCCCCATGGAAAAGAAATGCAAAAAAGCAAAATGGCTGTCTGGGGAGGCCTTACAAATAGCTGTGAAAAGAAGAGAAGTGAAAAGGAAAGATATAAACATCTGAATGCAGAGTTCCAAAGAATAGCAAGAAGAGATAAGAAAGCCTTCTTCAGTGATCAATGCAAAGAAAATGGAGGAAAACAACAGAATGGGAAAGACTAGAGATCTCTTCAAGAAAATCAGAGATATCAAAGGAACATTTCATGCAAAGATGGGCTCGATAAAGGACAGAAATGGGATGGACCTAACAGAAGCAGAAGATATTAAGAAGAGATGGCAAGAATACACAGAAGAACTGTACAAAAAGGTCTTCACAACCCAGATAATCACGATGGTGTGATCACTGACCTAGAGCCAGACATCCTGGAATGTGAAGTCAAGTGGGCCTTAGAAAGCATCACTACAAACAAAGCTAGTGGAGGTGATGGAATTCCAGTTGAGCTTTTCCAAAAATTTGGAAAAGTCAGCAGTGGCTACAGGACTGGAAAAGGTCAGTTTTCATTCCAATCCCAAAGAAAGGCAATGCCAAAGAATGCTCAAACTACCGCACAATTACACTCATCTCACATGCTAGTAAAGTAATGCTCAAAATTCTCCAAGCCAGGCTTCAGCAATATGTGAACCATGAACTTCCTGATGTTCAAGCTGGTTTTAGAAAAGGCAGAGGAACCAGAGATCAAATTGCCAACATCTTCTGGATCATCAAAAAAGCAAGAGAGTTCCGGAATACCATCTGTTTTATTGACTATGCCAAAGCCTTTGACTGTGTGCATCACAATAAACTGGAAAATTCTGAAAGAGATGGGAATACCAGACCACGTGATCTGCCTCTTGAGAAATCTGTATGCAGGTCAGGAAGCAACAGTTAGAACTGGACATGGAACAACAGACTAGTTCCAAATAGGAAAAGGAGTATGTCAAGGCTGTATATTGTCACCCTGTTTAACTTCTATGCAGAGTACATCATGAGAAATGCTGGATTGGAAGAAACACAAGCTGGAATCAAGATTGCTGGGAGAAATATCAATCACCTCAGATATGCAGATGACACCACCCTTATGGCAGAAAGTGAAGAGGAACTCAAAAGGCTCTTGATGAAAGTGAAAGTGGAGAGTGAAAAAGTTGGCTTAAAGCTCAACATTCAGAAAACGAAGATCATGGCATCCAGTCCCATCATTTCATGGGAAATAGATGGGGAAACAGTGGAAACAGTGTCAGACTTTATTTTGGGGGCTCCAAAATCACTGCAGATGGTGACTGCAACCATGAAATTAAAAGACGCTTACTCCTTGGAAGGAAAGTTATGACCAACTTAGATAGCATATTCAAAAGCAGAGACATTACTTTGCCAACAAAGATTCGCCTAGTCAAGGCTATGGTCTTTCCTGTGGTCATGTATGGATGTGAGAGTTGGACTGTGAAGAAGACTGAGTGCCGAAGAATTGATGCTTTTGACCTGTGGTGTTGGAGAAGACTCTTGAGAGTCTCCTGGACTGCAAGGAGATCCAACCAGTCCATTCTGAAGGAGATCAGCCCTGGGATTTCTTTGGAAGGAATGATGCTAAAGCTGAAACTCCAGTACTTTGGCCACCTGATGCGAAGAGTTGACTCATTGGAGAAGACTCTGATGCTGGGAGGGATTGGGGGCAGGAGGAGAAGGGGACAACAGAGGATGAGATGGCTGGATGGCATCACTGACTAGATAGATGTGAGTCTGAGTGACCTTCGGGAGTTGTTGATGGACAGGGAGGCCTGGCGTGCTGCGATTCATGGGGTCGCAAAGAATCGGACATGACTGAGCGACTGATCTGATCTGAAGTCCTTTCTTCAGCATTGGAAAAGGCTGTACCTTGTACAGGGAACGAGGAGGGTTGTGTCTCATTTTATAGTGATGGCTTCTCCTAATCTTCTTAGGCTTCTCCTAAGCTTGGGCTTCCCTTGTAGCTCCGTTGGTAAAGAATCTGCCTGCAATACAGGAGACCAAGGTTCGCTTCCTGGGCAGAAGGATACCCCACTCCAGTATTCTTGCCTGGAGAATCCCAGGGACAGAGGAGCCTAGAGGGCTGCCGTCTGTGGGGTTGCACAAAGTCGGACACGACTGAAGCGACTTAGCAGCAGCAATACACATCTCAAAAAGAAAATGACAAGGCTGTTGTTTCACAGGGCCAGCAGCAGTCACCTCCCCGAAGAGCTTGAAGAGAAGGAAAATCAAGGTGCCCCCTGAGGATAAATGAGATAAACCCACACACAGTGAATGTCATTAGCCATCTGTGGTGGGAAAGGAACAGATTCTCAATTAATGCCTGGTTAAGAGTTGGAAAAATACCCAGAACTCCAGTCAAGGTGATACAGGAACCATCTCATCAAAGTAGAATTGAATGGTGGTTGCATTTAACTCTGACACCCTCATTGGTTGTATTCCCATAGGAAGAGTGTGTGGATTAAAAGGTGATGTCAGCCCAGAGCTGGATTCTCACAGTGTGGCAGGAAAACCACCAGCCTAAGAATCTCCTGAAGTGCGTGTGAAAATGCAGATTCTGGAGCTTCATTGCACAAACACTGAACATTTGATTGGGACAAAATAATCTGCATTTTCTTTGTCTATATTCAATTGAATTTTCTTTTTGATATTTTCTCTTTAATTAAAAAATATGTATATTGTAACAAAGGTTGAAACTACGATAAAAGAAATCTTACATGTTCAGTTCAGTTCGGTTACTCAGTCGTGTCCAACTCTTTGTGACCCCATGTACTGCAGCACACCAGGCTTCCCTATCCATCACCAACTCCCGGAGCTTACTCAAACTCATGTCCATTGAGTCAGTGGTGCCATCCAGTCATCTCATTCTCTGTCGTCCCCTTCTCCTTCTGCCTTCAATCTTTCCCAGTATCAGGGTCTTTTCCAATGAGTTGGTTCTTTGCATCAAGTGGCCAAAGTATTGGAGTTTCAGCTTCAACATCAGTCCTTCCAATGAATATTCAGGACTGATTTCCTTTAGGATGGACTGGTTGGATCTCCTTGCAGTCCAGTGGAATCTCAAGAGTCTTCTCCAACACCGCAGTTCAAAAGCATCAATTCTTTGGCACTCAGCTTTCTTTATAGTCCAACTCTCACATCCATACATGAGTACTGGAAAAACCATAGCTTTGACTACATGGACCTTTGTGGTAAAGTAATGTCTCTGCTTTTAAATATCTTACATGACCCCTCTGTTTTTTCCTACCCTGAGGTAACAGTATTAGTGGGTGGTAAGCACCATTCTACCCTCTCTGTCCACTATACTCCTTCAAACATATATACAATTTTAGAAGTGGTGGCGGTGGTGGTTGTTGTTTTGCTTTTGCTTTTTATTTTTATAAACTGGGTCATATTATACATATTATTTTGAAATTTGTGTTTCTGAAATCTTAATAGAAAACCCTCCAGGTTGAAAAAAAATATGTATATATGTACAGAACACACAGAGTTTGATTGGAAATGCAGGTCAACTCCATCTAACATGGTAAACTCCATCTAAAGCCAAATAATAGCAGGATAGTTACCCACTACCATAAGAAAAAGTTGGAAAAAAAAAACCTCTGGAGAAATGTATATATAAATTCTTTAAAATCAGAATAGAACTGCCTTATGATCCAGCAATCCCACTGCTGGGCATACACACTGAGAAAACCAGAATTGAAAGAGACACGGGTACCCCAATGTTCATAGCAGCACTGTTTACAATAGCCAGGACTTGGAAGCAACCTAGATGTCCATCTGAAGATGAATGGATAAGAAAGCTGTGGTACATATACACAATGGAGTATTACTCAGCCATTAAAAATAATACATTTCAATCAGTTCTAATGAGGTGGATGGAACTGGAGCCTATTATACAGAGTAAAGTAAGCCAGAAAGAAAAACACCAATACAGTATACTAACACATATATATGGAATTTAGGAAGATGGTAACAATAACCCTGTTTACGAGACAGCAAAAGAGACACTGATGTAAAGAACAGTCTTGTGGACTCTGGGAGAGGGAGAGGGTGGGATGATTTGGGAGAATAGCATTGAAATATGTATAATATCATTTCTGAAATGAGTCACCAGTCCAGGTACGATGCCTGATAACGGATGCCTGGGGCTGGTGCGCTGGGACGACCCAGAGGGATGGTATGGGGAGGGAGGAGGGAGGAGGGTTCAGGATGGGGAACACATGTATACTTGTGGTGGATTCATTTTGATGAATGACAAAAGCAATACAATATTGTAAAGTTAAGCAAAATAAAATTTAAAAAATAAATAAATAAAAAAATAAAATAAAATCAGTGTGTAATTTTTCATGGTATGGATATAGTAAGATATTTAAACATTTGCCCATCAGTGAATGTTCAGGTAATTTCCTAATGTTGTTGTTTTGTTTTGTTGCCATTATAGTGAATTCTCCTATTTTGGGAGGATAGATTTGCAGAAGTGGTCAAAAGCTACATTCATTCTTAAGTTGATTAGTATTGGAATATTAACTTTCCTAAAAGATCGAGGCAGATCATAGTTGATTATTATTCCACTTAATGTCCTATGAAAATCATTGTGAACCCTAAAGTAGTAAATACTAAATCAAGCTTGTGGTCAACATTTTTTGTCAACCAATTTGTAACCTTGTTTTATGTGTTTCTGTTTAAATAATTTTTATCAACCAATTTGTAACCTTGTTTTATGTGTTTCTGTTTAAATATGGCTTATTTTTTATATATCATTGATTCATTAACATTGAACTCACAGCCAACAGCACTGTAACTCATGCCTGCCCCAAGTTTATCTAACACACATATTTCCTCTGAAAGTACGTCACAGCTTTCTTTTGTTTAGAAATGTTAGCTTATACAGCAAAGTCCCTTTTTGCAGAGGAGAAACAGAGGTGCAGATGCAGAGAATGCACTTGTGAACACAGCTGGGGAGGGAGAGGGTGGGACTAATTGAGAGAGCAGCACTGGCATGTATATGCCACCATGTGTAAAACGGACAGCTAGTGGGGAGCTGCCATGTAACACAGAGAGCTCAGCCTGCCCAGAGGGCTGTGATGGGTGGGAAACAGGGCCAGGAGGGAGTGCATGTAATTATGGCTGATTCATGTTTTGTTGTATGGCAGAAACTGACACAACATTATAAAGCAATTATCCTCCAAGTTAAAAAAACTTACATAGAATTTTATACTCTAGAAAAGAATATTTTATACAATAAATATATTCTTGGGTAGCTCAGCTGGTAAAGAATCCACCTGCAATGCAGGAGACCCTGGTTCAATAAATTCTGGGTTGGAAAGTTGCCCTGGAGAAGGGATAGGGCACCCAGTCCAGTATTCCTGGGCTTCCCTGGTGGCTCAGATGGTAAAGAAACCACCTGCAATGTGGGAGACCTGATTCAATCCCTGGGTTGGGAAGATCCCCTGGAGGAGGGCATGGCAACCCACTCCAGTATTCTTGCCTGGAGAATCCCTATGGACAGAGGGACCTGGCAGGATATAGTCGGTGGGGGCCCAATGAGTTGTACATGGCTAAGCACAGCACAGCAGCATATACAATAAAATGAACTTGGTTTCCAAAAAATTAAAATAAAAAGGCAAAAATAAAATGCAGGAAACATTCAAACTAAATAGATGCTGAAAAGGACTCTTCTTTATTGTATATGAGCTGAAACAATAAAACAGAAGATGACCTTGTTTGACCTCAGTTGGAAATGTACCAACTGAATGACTAATTTAAGTGTTCTGCACATGTCCGTGAATGACTCCATATGACTGCAAAAGCAATTCAAGTATTGATTTTTGGAGTTACAGATATATTTTAGCAAAGAGGTGAATCTGTAAATACGGAATCCACAAAATGATAAGGATTGGAGAATACTGGAGTCGGTTGCCATTTCCTTCTCCAATGCCTGAAAGTGAGAAGTCAAAGTGAAGTCGCTCAGTCGTGTCCAACTCTTAGTGACCCCATGGACTGCAGCCTACTAAGCTCCTCCATCCATGGGATTTTCCAGGCAAGAGTACTGGAGTGGGGTGCCATTGCATTCTCCAATATGCTCACCAGCAATGTGTTTTTCATGCTCACTGTCCTTCATCTTTACTAAATGTTATTGTTTTTAAAATATTTGTGAAGTTTTTGTGAAAAATATTTCTTTGTTGCTAGTGATATTGACTATATTTTCTTACATTTCTTATACATTTTCATGCAGTCTGTGACCACTCACCTGTTTATATCCTTTACCCCTTTTCCTACTAAGTGGCTTATTTTTCTCATCAACTTATGGAAACTTAGGCTATTAGAGATGTCAACCCTTTTTTATATGTTATGCAGATATTTTTCCACTCTATTAGTTTTCTTATTTTGGCTTGAGTATCTTTGCCACATTTAATAATCAAGTATGTCTGTTTTCCTTTTGTGATTTAAGGTTTCCTATCTTATTATATTGCTCAGATTATCTAGTCTTCAAATTATTCTTCTAATATTTTTGTGGTATAATTTATATTTAAATTTTGAACTATGTAATTAAGATCAACCAGCCCATGGAATGGTAAATAGAAACCTGATAAGCCACAAGTTGGAATGTCTGATTCAAGCACTGTGTAGGAAAAAGAACACCCTAACTCAAAGACATGATCTGAAAGTCTTCCTGCTAGGTATGTCTCTTAAGTCAACTAGGACTCCATGTTGCAAACATGAAACAGCCAAATAGACATGGCATAACTAATAACATATTCAATCACTCACCTTACTGGATAATTCAAGGTAGAATGGGTTTTTCAGTTGCTTTCATCTAATTCAGTTCAGTTCAGTCACTCAGTCGTGTTTGACTCTTTGCAACCGCATGGACTATGGCATGCCAGGCTTCCTTGTTCATCACCAACTCCCTCCCAGAACTTGCTCAAACTCGTGTCCATCAAGTCGGTGATGCTATCCAACCATCTCATCCTCTGTCATCCCTTTCTCCTTCTGCCTTCAATATTGCCCAGCATCAGGGTCTTTCCCTGTGAGTCAGTTCCAATGAGTCATCAGGTGGCCAAAATCCTAGAGCTTCAGCTTCAGCATCAGTCCTTCCAATGAATATTCCGGACTGATTTCCTTTAGGATTGACTGGTTTGATCTGGCAGTCCAAGGGACTCTCAAGAGTATTCTCCAACACCAGAGTTCAAAAGCATCAATTCTTCAGTGCTCAGCTTTTGTTATAGTCCAACTCTCACATCCATACATGACTATTGGAAAAACCATAGCTTTGACTAGATGAGACTTTCATCTAGTAGCTCAATGATATTTCAAAGAAGCAAATTGTTTCCACTTGTGCTCAGTCTTGCCTAAGGTCAGCTTTAACCTAGGATTGGCTTTCCTTGTGTTCACAAGATGTTCACCAACAGCAAGAATGAGGGTGACATTCTTTCTTGTTCAGGCAGAGTGGCTGTGGTTGACATTGTTCTTCTCGGGTGGTTGTTACAAGGTTCCTAAGATCTAAAATCAAGTAGTCCTGATGTCTTATAAGGACGATCAATGTCAGTGTATGATGTGGTGTAGTGTTTTTTCCTATCTGAGTTGTATCTGCAGCATCCAAGTCTGGTTCCCATGTCCTCCCAGAGATCCTGTGTGCTACTTTTATTCATCTCTTTCTACTTAGCCTGGATAAAGTTGATTCTGGTTTTTTCAACTAAATTTTGCAGTGAAGTATAGTAAGTGGTGCTGAAAATGTTTTCACATAACATATTATTAAGGAATTGGGAATCTGAGATTAGTTATTTTATCTAGTTTGGTTTAAAGGCATGTGGAGTGAAGCATTTTCTTAAACATTGGCTGTGGTTAATTAGAGTGAAGTGCCCTCGAAAGATAGGCTTCTGTGGGCTCAAGTGGCTGCTTTCATATACTATTCTAAATAAATCTGGTTGTACTAGTTACATATAATTGGGCTAGAGAGCTTAGAAAAAGAAAACAGGTTTTCAATTCTTGCCTCATTGTCGACTCAGAAAATGAGGCAGTTTCTAGGTCTGACTTAAAAGAATATCATCTCTTATAGCCACTGAATTGATAAAGCCGAGTATCAAATACATGCTCTGATCCTATTGTTGTTCAGTTGCTAAGTCATGCCTGACTCTTTGCGACCCCATGGATTGCAGCACACCAGGCTTCCCTGTCCTTCACTATCTCCCAGAGTTTACTCAAACTCATGTCCATTGAGTTGGTGATGCCATCCAACCGTCTCATCCTCTGCTACTCCCTTCTCCTGCCCTCAATCTTGCCCAACATTAGGGTCTTTTCCAATGAGTAAGCTCTTCACATCAGGTGATCAAAGTATTAGAGCTTCAGCATCAGTCCTTCCAATGAATATTCAGGGTTGGTTTCCTTTAGGATTGACTGGTTTGATATCCTTGCAGTCCAAGGGACTCTTAAGAGTCTTCTCCAGCACCACCAAATTCAAAAACATCAATTCTTTGGCACTCAGCCTTCTTTAAGGTCTAACTCTTACATCCATACCTGTGAAAATGTGAAAGTGTTAGTCAAGTCTGACTCTTTGTAACCCCTGTAGCCTGCCACTCTCCTTTGTCCATGGAATTCTCGAGGCAAAAATGCTGGAGTGGGTAGCCATTCCTTTCTCCAGAGGATCTTCCTGACCCAGGGACCGAACCTGGATCTCCTGCAATGTAGGCAGATTCTTTACCATATGAGCCACCAAGGAATGACTACTGGAAAAAGCATAGCTTTAACTATATGGACCTTTGTTGACAAAGTCTCTGCTTTTTAATATGCTGTCTAGGTTGTCACAGGTTTCCTTCCAAGGAGCAAGCATCTTTGAATTTCATGGCTGCAGTCACCATCTGCAGTGATTTTGAAGCCCAAGGAAAGAAAATCTGTCTCTGCTTCCACTTTTTCCACTTCTATTTGCCATGAAGTGATGGGACCAGGTGCCATGACCTTGTTTTTTGAATGCTGAGTTTTAGCCAGCATTTTCACTCTCCTCTTTCATCCTCATTAAGAGGCTCTTTGATTCCTCTTGTGGTTTCTTGTATTACAACATGGATTGAATTCACAGACTTGCTGGTTCCTCAAGTGAAAGTTAAAGCATTGGGATGACAAGAATGTGACCTTGAAAAGGGAAATGGAGACTTTTGGGAGGATTCAGATAACTCATAGCTCACCCACACCTGAAGACCCTGTAAGAAGACTTTCTCTTTTTTTTGGCTATGCCACACAACTTGTGGGATCTAAGTTCCCCAAGCATGAATCAAACTCAGGTCCATAGCAGTGAAAGCAACAAGACTTAATCACTAGACCACCAAGGAATTTCCTATAAGAGAATATTGATTTCTCATTACCCACTCCTATGATCCCCTTCATATGCTTCGATTTGTTTAACTGAAATCTGACATAAAAGTGTCACAGACAGTTAATTGTAAACTCATAACTTGGAAGAAAAGCATTTCTTCTATCATTGCTACTCTTATAATTTTTACATGCCAGAAATTACAAGATTTTTCATTTCATATCTGCAAAAATCTTTATAGTGTTATCCATCACACAGTTTAATTTCCTTTGTAATTAACTGGAACACCTGTTTTTTTAACAACTCAGCTGAAATACTACATTCCCCAAACTTCTTACCATCTAGAGGTGATTAGGTGACATAGCGAAAGAGACACACGCGTTAAGTCTGCTGATTATTTCTTTAAAAGTTTTGCTTCCCAAAGTGCTGCCCTTTCTTCTTGTACCTTTCTCTTTATTCTCTGGAGATGGTCATAATGTCTGAAGCTATAAAACTCATCTTATCCTCATGAGGGAAAGGCCAGGAGAATGGCTAAGACTTTAGAACTGATCTTTTTAAGCCCCTGAACAACTCACAGTGGCTACTTTCAACTTTTCTTCTTGATTACTTAATAAAATGGAAAAAGAAACCTAATTTGATTAAGTCATTTAGTTGACTTTACTTCTAGCCAAATACAATCATGAATAGCTAGTGCAGCAGATAGAAAGCATCTATTTCCCCCTTCAAAAAGTCAAAACCCCTTAGCTTCACTGATTGGGTCAACATCAGTCGCACTTCAACCCTATCTCCAATTACTTTGGCGAGAGAGATGCGGTGTGCTAATTGGTTTAGTTCAGTAAGGACTCATCTTTGGAGGTGGGGTCAGTCCCTTTAAACCTACTTGTTTGCAGCTCCATGGGGTAAGTAGAGGAGAAAGAAAGGGAAGTTTGGGTGTGAAGTAGGCAGGGAGCATGTCTGCTCCATCTCTGTTGTAGATAAGCCTTTAAAATTTATTACTAATTATTCTTAATCTACTGATCTGCCAGTTAGATTTGACTCCTGTGTAATTTATAACTGAGTGATTGACGCTGCTGATCTGAGCCATGTGGTCTGACTGGGTTAATACATTCAAATACAAGATTTCATCAATCAGCATCCCTGAGCTTAGTTAAAGGGAGTCCTTCATCCCCAGCTCTAAGGTATGGATCTAGTTTACCTGCAATAAACCAGGTCTTAAAGCTGGGAGGCAGGACCAGATCCCAGACCAGGGAATTCTCCAGTTAAATGGCATGTTCTGAGCTATCTGGGCATCCAGCTCACTTGCCTCCTGGGGCCTCCCTCTGCTATGCTCCTCGGCCTTTTCTTGAACCCTTGAAACTGTCATGAGTGCCATGTGTGTTCCATTCTCTTTCTGCCAGATTTCAGCAGGGACGTTTGCTCTGTCTCCAAGAGAACCCAATATACAGTGGAGGGTGGGACAGATCCAATTTCTGTTTTCATAGAGTCAGGATAAGTCCAGAATCTTCACCACTGTAAAATGGATCAGTGAAATTCAGTTTATAGGTTCTTGGAAGATATAACCAGTTTTAAAGAAATCACAGAAATGTAGAGTGAGTTTGAAAAGAAAGAGAAAAAAAGATTGATTCTGTAACCAGAACCCAGCAAAAAAAAAAAAAAAAAAAAAATTGGGGCTATAGGTAACTGGCTAATATTTATTGAGTTTAAAAGATACACATCTGACTAATAGTGATCTTAGCAATAGTAATCAATAGGGTCAAGGGAGTTCTGGACTGGAAGAGAAGAGCCTTAAGTGCTAATTGATTTAATATGCACTGTGCAGCTGTGAATGAATCACCTCAATAAAATGATCTTCAAGTTTCCTTTCAGTTCCAAAACTGAGTACTCATTAAGGTTAAATATTTCCTGAGCAATTTTATTTATCTCATTAATTTGCTTAATACAGCTTTCCACAAAAGTTCAAATTTATTGTAATTTTTTAAAACCAATTATAACAAATTCTGTGTTTGTGGAATCCAAATTAATGAGGTCTTACTGCATGCTAATTAAAGCTGCTTAGAATTCTATGAAGACATTCCCTTCAAGAGTTCAGATATGTTGATGAACATTTCTCATTAGTCTTCATGACGAGCTTGGGAAACAAATGATCAGTCTGTGAACCCTAAAAAGGAAAACTCTGGGATTTTCTTCCCAGTTTTTACTATGGAAGGCAGTAAGAGAACAGCAAAGAAACTTAGCCTTCTGGTTTTAACATCTTGCAGATAACTCATCTCTTAAAGAGATTCTTGTAATGATCTAAAACCAAACTGTAATGTAGCTCCAAAGCTCAATTAGCAGATTCATTAGTTGGGTCTTGATCACAATTCTGGTTGTCACCCCTAATAGATTAAATTAAAGTGTTCATTCACTACGGTCATTAGTCCCTGTCAGTGATAAGAAGAGATCTGTTTGTGTTCAACTTCTAATGAGTGTGTTAAGTGGTGTCTCTGCTTAGAACACATATCAGTTGTGGTTCAGGGTGATGTGATCTATTTAAAAGCCATATTCCTGCAGGTAGAGTCTATGAGGTTTAACTGGAACAGCTGAGAAAAGGTGACACTACCCAATCTAGTAGTAATAGAAGGGGATATTTTGGAAGGCCAGATCTTCCAGAGTCAGGAAGGAAGGTAGTTTACACCGGATGGAGAGGATAATTGCTTTATCCCACCCAGAAGGGAGTTTTGCAATGAAACAAAGGCTTACATTAGGCCAGGTTTTCCCTAGATATAGTAGGAAGACCATTTGCATCAGGATCATTTGGGAAGTTTGTACAAAAAAAAAAACACTGCCAGCCCTTGGGCCACAGTCCGGGCCACTGGGGATAAGGTCCAGGAATCTGTGTGGTTAGTAAGGACATCATATTGTTTCCAGGCTGACTAAAGATTGAGATGATGCCTGCAAGAAGAGACAGAGAGGCAAATCAGATGCGAAAAAAACATCAGAGCATTTTTTAAGAAAGTATTGAGGAACCTTCTCGCCACTCCAGTATTCTGGACAAGAGGCCTGGCTGGCTACACAAAGAATCGAACACCGTTTAGCAACTAAACAACAACAACAAGGCCTAACCCAGACCTTCAAATCTTTGGAATTGTCACAGAAAATAATTGTTATGCCACAGGAGAGTTCCAGAAAAACATCTATCTCTGCTTTATTGACTATGCAAAAGCTTTTGACTGTGTGCATCACAATAAACTGTGGAAAATTCTGAAAGAGATGGGAAAACCAGACCACCTGATCTGCCTCTTGAGAAATCTGTATGCAGGTCAGGAAGCAACAGTTAGAACTGGACATGGAACAACAGACTGGTTCCAAATAGGAAAAGGAGTTCATCAAGGATGTATATTGTCACCCTGTTTATTTAACTTATATGCAGAGTACATCATGAGAAATGCTGGGCTGGAAGAAACACAAGCTGGAATCAAGATTGCTGGGAGAAATATCAATAACCTCAGATATGCAGATGACACCACCCTTATGGCAGAAAGTGAAGAGGAACTCAAAAGCCTCTTGATGAAAGTGAAAATGGAGAGTGAAAAGGTTGGCTTAAAGCTCAACATTCAGAAAACGAAGATCATGGCATCCAGTCCCATCGCTTCATGGGAAATAGATGGGGAAACAGTGGAAACAGTGTCAGACTTTATTTTGGGGGCTCCAAAATCACTGCAGATGGTGATGCAGCCATGAAATTAAAAGATGCTTACTCCTTGGAAAGAAATTTATGACCAACCTAGATAGCATATTCAAAAGCAGAGACATTACTTTGCCAACAAAGGTCCCTCTAGTCAAGGCTATGGTTTTTCCTGTGATCATGTATGGATGTGAGAGTTGGACTGTGAAGAAGACTGAGTGCCGAAGAATTGATGCTTTTGAACTGTGGTGTTGGAGAAGACTCTTGAGAGTCCCTTGGATTGCAAGGAGATCCAACCAGTCTATTCTGAAGAAGATCAGCCCTGGGATTTCTTTGGAAGGAATGATGCTAAAGCTGAAACTTCAGTACTTTGGCCACCTCATGTGAAGAGTTGACTCACTGGAAAAGACTCTGATGCTGGGAGGGATTGGGAGCAGGAGGAGATGGGGACAACAGAGGATGAGATGGCTGGATGGCATCACTGACTCGATGGATGTGAGTCTAAGTGAACCCTGGGAGCTGGTGATGGACAGGGAGGCCTGGCGTGCTGCGATTCATGGAGTCGCAAAGAGTCAGACACGACTGAGCGACTGAACTGAACTGAACTGAACTGAATCCATCTTGGGTAGCATGTTCCAGATTTTTCCCCTATTAGCTAATCAAGGCCTGGTGGAAACCACTTAAAGGCAGGAAAAATAAAATAAAGGCAGGTTTGATGCATTTTGTCCTCCCCATTGAGGACCTTGGGCTCTTTGTCAGTTTTAACCTCTGTATTTATATTTTATTACTGTAAATGAAGATGGTGTTTTCTAGCATCTGGGTTTTTCAGTCTCAGAGTTTAGTCTAGGGATATGTGAAAATGGCCCATAGCTTAGTCTGGGCCCATTATAAATTAAATTTTTTAAAGACTATTCTCTTCAGAAAAAAAGAAAAATCAAGTCTCCTATAATAACACCACTGCCAAAACCACCAAATATTATTTGGAGTGTGTTACTCTAGCATACATTCTATACCTTTTTTTTTTTTCCCAAAAATAGGATCGTACTATATTTAGTGTGATCAAATCTGATTTAGTCCCTTAATATATCTTATCTATCTGTATAAATAGATACATCTATTTTATTATGTTTACTGACTGCTGGTATTCTGTAATATTTATGCATATACTTTATTTAATGAAGTGTCCGTTAATGAACACTTAGGCTCATTCTGTAAATTGGATCTTCTATTATCTTTAGGAGCTTATAGCCATAAAAATTTAGGATTCTTGCTGCTGTTATGGCTCATCGTGAAGTCTCTGAAGAAACAAGTGCTTTGTAGAATAGAATCCAATTTTCTTGTTTAAAAAAAGAATTCCTCAGAGTCAAGAGTTGTTTACATGTAATTTTCACTTTATTCTGGAAAACTAAGAATGAGTAAAAGTTCAAACCTATAACCAATGCCCACCCCTCTCATGAAAGTAATCAGCCTCTGTCTCTGAAATTTCAAAGGAAAAAATAAAAAGCTGAAAATGTCACTGAAATCATTTTTAATTAGGCATTTAGCAGTTTCTAAAGCAAGTTATAAATTGGCCTTCAAATGTGGTATTTTTTAAAGAAAGGAGCATTTTAATTGGTATGTTCTTGTTTAGCATTTCATGTCAGATGGTAAAGTTTTAAACTTTAGATGTCGTATCTAAGTGTACCAGAGCAGGAATATGATTTCGTCTATCTTCTAATGAGCTAAACCATGACACCTAAGTGGATGTGTCTACATGGCCTATGGGAGGCAAGGGAAACTTTTCTGTTAGCTTTGGCTTGACGTCATGTTTGGGGGGCCTGGAACTAACACTTTTATCACGTAAGCACTGTAGAGGCTCTTAAAATGTGGTCCGTGGACCATGGCATCAGCACCTAAGAGCTTGTTAGAAGGGGTCCCATCCCACCCCTCCTGAATCAGAGTCTTCATCAGTAAGAGCCTCAGATGACTCCCATATGCTTTAAAGTCTGAGAACTACTGAAGAGGACACCCAGTAAATCAGACCAAGCAAATATGTACACAACCTCCGTCTACTGCTCTTCACTAGATATGCAGCATTTCTTTCAAAGGGATTGATTCTTGCAATTGTGTTTGTCAAGCAACTTAAACTATGAAGCTGTTGTTTGACATTAATGTTGGAATGCATATGTTCAAGTGAATTGACATAAAGGAAAACTTCTGTAGAGTGAATCTTATTTCTCACTTTATTTTTATAGTAAAATTAGATGCTTCCAGATTGAAAAATACCCTGGTTTATAATATTATAATGAAAACAAAAAAGAGTGAATTAAGATGCTCACCAAACCCCTGGCACTTTGGGTGTCAGTGACCTTAAAAAGCTTGAGTCTCTTCCCCGTACCAAACTATTCATAAGCACAAGAGTGTTCCAGGTACTTCAGGTGAGGTGGGAAAATCAGTTCATATACCAATAATTATAAAGACAGAGGTGTCCTGGAATTAGAGAGAGCACCTAACTTTGTATGAGGGGGCCAGGAAAGCCAAATGGTGGAAGAGGTGTTTGAACTGAATCTTGCTAGGTAAGGAGGAGTCCCTAGGGGAGCCAGGAAGACAGAACACATCAAGTAACTGAGGATGAATATAAACATACAAAGATAGGTTGCTATGTTAATAATGTGTTCTTCCTCCTGTTGTTATTAGGGAGCCACTGGCAGATTTTAATCAGAGAAGTGACATAAGATTTTTATTTGAGAAAGACAATGCTTGTATTCAGCAGAAATAGAGCAAGGTGAGGTCGGAGGGACATCAACAAGGAAGCTGTGGCAATAGTAGTGGTGGAACTGAGTTCACAGAGATGCTAGAAGCAGAATCGACAGGATTGGAGACAGAGCAAAGAGATAGGATAGGAAAGGAGAAAGACAAAGACTTCCAAGATTCCAGTTGGGCTAACTTGATTGCTGTTGGTGCTATTAAAATGAGATGGAAATTTAAGGTGTTTTCCTACTCTTTCTATTCTTCTTCTATGGTTGCTCCTGTTGTATCTTCCTTCCTTGTGAGACCAAAGACATAAAGAAAACATTTGTAGATAAATTTGTAGGAAATAATACAGAGACACCTTTGTATCCATAACCCATTATCTGCGAATGATAGTGTTAACACCTTGCAAAACCACAGTAAAATAAACCCTCGAAAAATGTTATTATCTATGGGCAATTTTGAGTCAAAACGCCCATGTACTTTCATATTTATTTAGTTATTATCTTAAAGTTTTTTTTGGCCACACCATGCAGCACATGGGATCTTAGTTTCTCCACCAGGGATCGAACCTGCCTCCCCTGCATTGCAAGTGTGGAGCCTTAACCGCTGAACCACTAGGGAAGTCCCATATACTTTCACTTTTAAATAAAAATTAAAATAGTCATTTCACTAATCTCCCCACACCCTCTCTGTCCAGTGCTTCCTATCCCCGTGCTCTCTTGGTGGAGTAGATCTTAACCCTGGTGTGGAAAATCACATCAGTTTGTGGTCATTAGTGTCCCTCTGTCCCCAGAGATTGGCACTGGCCTTTGTATGCTGGTGACTCCCAGAGCCACCCTCGGGTATGTGTTTGTAAGGAGAGCACGCATAGCATAGCTCTTTACCATGTTGGTAAACACGTGGTATGGCAGGGCACTGATGCTGGCTCTGGCTCTCCCAGATGACGGACAGAATCTCTCAGGTCCTTGTTCCACATTTCCGAAAAACCTGTTCTTATGGTAGTTAGGACTTTGGTATGCCACTGACAGACCCGTGGGTCAGATTAACTTAAAACATGAAGTGTGTTGTATTCGCTTAATGATCTGGGAAGTTTGGAAATAAGGCTCCTTTCTGAGACTTCTGGGACTCAAACAGTATGATCAGGACTATTTCCCTTTCCCCTTTTCCCTGTGTGTTGAACTCATGGTCTTCATATGGCCACTGGTGGATCCCAATTCATATCCTTACAGCTCAGAGGTTTGCGTGAGGGCTAAGATTTGCACCTCCACCGTCAGTATAAAACCCTACTGGGGAAGAGTTCTGTTTGACCTAAGTTACATCCTATGCCAATCCCATGGACCAATCACTTGTTCAGGGGCATGGAGTGTATTATGAAGTACTCAACTCTTTATCACCCATTCATGATAACATGAACTTCTTGTTTTCTACCTATGATAAAATGAGCTACTCATTATCTGATGGTCATGGGATTGGGGTATCATGTCGGCAGCTGACAATCAAATGGAAAAGGAGAAATGATTCTTCCAAAGGAAGGGATACTGCTGGACTGGGCAGAACAATGTTCTGCTTGCATTAGGTGGCTTCTCTCTAGGTGAGGAAAGAGGGGATGTCACCTGGTACCAATAGCTGTCCCCTCCAGGAATTATGGTCAGTGTTGGGAGAAAAAGGCAATGATGACTGCAAGCAGAAAGGTGTTCATGTGTGTGAAGGTGGAGTTGTAAGGAGTTCAAGTCCAATAGCTGTAATTGTCTTTGTGAAATAGAAAACAGCGTCTCCTACTGAAAGAGAGTAGAGCAGAGTGGGGAGCCTGAAGAGCTAGTTGAAGGTCTGAGAGGTGTTGAGAGATGTAATGGATCCGAGACAGTGAAAAGAATTGCTGAGAGATGTGGAAGACCCAATGAGACTGGAGGTGGAGGCAAGTCAGGGTTCTCTGGAAAAACAGAACAAATAGGAGGGATGTACAAAATATGTCTGTGCAATCACAAACACATATATGTACATACACATCTGTAGAAAGAGAATTACTTCAAGGAATTGGTTGACTCAGTTGTAGAAACTGTATCTGTAGAGCAGACATCCAGGGTGGACACTCTTAGACACAGGCAGATGCTACAGTCCACTAGCATTATTGGGAAGAATCTGCTTGGCTTAAAGTCAGCTAGCTGTTGCTGACAGACACATCTACAAAATACCTCACAGCGACAGCTAGGTTATTGCTTGATTGAATAACTGGGTATAGTAGCCTAGTCATAATGGCGCGGAAAACCACATCTCACAGAAACCATAAGCTCTGCGAACCAATTTGCATGGCATTCAATTATTTTTTTCCTCTTCAGTTCATCAGAGCTAAGTGTCCAGCATATAGGAGTAGAGGTGAACTGTTAAGTACAAGATGAGGGAACTGTCAGGATAAGAATACTGAAGGCTACAGGGCAGATGATGCGGAAAATGCTGTTGAAGAATGGTGGAGCTATGCCCCTCGGGGCCAAGGCTGCACTGAGAAGTTCCTTCCCAACTATAAAGTGTCAATAATAAGAATATCAACCACATAGGTTAAAATAAATAATGCATGAAATAATGTTGGTCACTGAACTATGTACCAGATTAATTTTGAATTGTTAACATTATTATGGTTTCATTTAACTATCAAGGAATTGATAGTTTCTATAAAGTCAAAAAGGAAAGTTATGATCAACCTAGATAGCATATTGAAGAGCAGAGACATTACTTTGCCAACAAAGGTCCGTCTAGCCAAGGCTATGGTTTTTCCAGTAGTCATGTATGGATGTGAGAATTGGACTGTGACGAAAGCTGTGAAAAGCACCAAAGAATTGATGCTTTTGAACTGTGGTGCTGAAGAAGACTCTTGAGAGTCCCTTGGACTGCAAGGAGATCCAACCAGTCCATTCTGAAGAAGATCAGTCCTGGGTGTTCATTGGAAGGACTGATGCTAAAGCTGAAACTCCAATACTTTGGCCACCTCATGTGAAGAGTTGACTCATTGGAAAAGACCCTAATGCTGGGAGGGGTTGAGGACAGGAGGAGAAGGGGACGACAGAGGATGAGATGGTTGGATGGTATCACCGACTCGATGGACATGAGTTTGGGTGAACTCTGGGAGTTGGTGATGGACAGGGAGGCCTGGCGTGCTGCAATTCATGGGGTTGCAAAGAGTCAGACATGACTGAGCAACTGAACTGAACTGAACTGACTGATAAAAGTCAAAAAGCAGATTTATTGGAGGTAAGAGAGTGAGTGTGATACAATGGAGTTTCTTTATTCTTCCAACAGTGATTCAATAACCATGGTTGGTGAGCACTGTTTTAGGTGCTGGAGATACAGAAGTCAACAGGCAAAGTCTCTGTGCCCTCATGGGGCTTATGTTCCATTGGTGGGAAGAGGCATCAGCTAATAAATAATTTTAACAAATAAAATAACTGCTGGTCCAGTGGTACACATGCTATGAAGTAAAATAAAGTGATTAGACAAGATAGAGCAATGTGGCCAGGCAGGGCAAGAATTGGGATGATATAATCATAAGGAAAGCTTTCTAATAAAGTGACATTTAGATAGGAACCTGAAAAAATGAAAGGAGGGGGTGTTCAGGGAAAGAAGCCCTGAGACAGGAGCCTGTTCCTCCCTGTAAGGAGGAGAGAATGGTGAAAGATGATCCAGGAGGAGAAGGTGCTTCCTCCATGCTGACCCGGGAGCAGTGGGCAACTTCATCTGTTGTTGTGTACACAGAGGCGTCTAAAGGCAAAAACCCTATGTGTACACAGAGGCTTGCTATAATCGGAGTGACTGACCACCCTGGGTCAGTCTGTACCCAGGTCAAAGTTGAAATGACCTATTTCAACTTTTATTATTTTCTATTTTAATTCTTATTTTCATAAGCTAAAAAGATCAAATCTGAAAACCTTTTGAAATTACAAACCAATTTTCTTCTTAAAAAAAAAAAAAAAAGATAGGAGGCACCAGGACAGGTCAAGTTGGGTGTGGTAGATCATCGTAAATTCTCTGGTGCTCACTCTCAGTGAGGTGTGCAGCCAGTGGAGAGTTTTGAGCAGAGATATGACCCCCATAGCTTTTATGGGGGTCATTTTGGAGACATCGTGAGGACTGGACAATAAAGGGACAAAGGTAGAAGGAAACCAGTTAGTACGCTGTTACTATATTCTAGGCAAGACGAATTTATGATCTGAAAGCAGTACCTGGTGTGAACAAGGCTGGGTTGTGACCAAAGGGATGTATTACTGAAGTGCTTGCTGGCAAAGATCAAGGTGGCCCAGGACCTTAGAAAGGCATTTATTGTGGGGGAGAGCAGGGGGCGGTGGGAGGGGTCTTCAACGTTGATACAGACCTTGGGGGCAGAACAGGTAGGGGTGGGAGCAGGATCACGGTCCAGGTTTCAGAGTCCTCCCTGAGTCAGGGAGTGGGACTAAGAGGGTGGGAGCAGGCAGCTGCAGAGGGGCATAAAGACTAGGTTTAGCTGAATGTTAGGTAGGCTGTTGACTGAGGATCTTTGCACACATTGCTTTCTTTCCCTGGAACATTCGCTTCCTAATAGCCTTGTGATTCATTCTCTTCCTTTCTCCCTTCAGGTTTCTATTTAAAGAGATCTCAAGGCTGTTGATCAGGAAATGGTACATATAAGAACCAAGAGAACTCATGCTCCTCTGGGCCTGCATCACCTAGAATGTGAGAGAATGGGCACCTTCTGCCTGAGAGGTCTGACACTTAAGTAGTGTCCTCAGGGAAGGTTTGGCAGGTCTGGGTTGAGGCCAGAGGTGGAAGGAGTGTCCTGTGAAAGATGGAAGAAGGCCAGGGACTTTACTGACCATAGATCAAGGGTTCCAGCAGATATGATGGGGGGTTATCAGAGGGAGATGAGTGGAGGGGGAAAGATTCAATCAGGGAGGAAGTGATGAGGGGCCTGGAGGAGCCAGTGACGGAGTGGAAGCTGAGGCTGCAGACAGTGGAGCAACTGCACTTAGAGGTCCTGGCAAGACAGATGCTGACAGTGTGTGCAGCCTCTACATTTCCTGAGGCACCGAACAGAACATGGGTGCCCATGAAGGGTAAGTGGGTGGTCCAAAGGGGTGTGAGGAGTGACGAGATAGCTCCTGAGATGCATAACTCTTGAATGAGCTCTGGCCTGGGGTGGTATGAAGGCCTGAATCCATCCTGGATGGAATTAGCAGAGAGGAACACAACCTAAAGAGGTCTTTATCCACAGTAGGCAAACCCTTCATACCATCACGCTTCAGGTCCCAACCTTTCCATTTTCAATGCCAACATCTTTGCCCTTATGTTTGTAGAGAAGTGAGTTCCTTATCATTGAAGGTATGTAAACTATAAAGTAGACAACTTCTGTGAAGGAAGATAGAAGATGGAAGCTCAAGCATTTCTTGAGGGCTAAGCCAGATATATTTTATTTGCCACTTGACCTTTTGCATCAGAGACTCTCTGGCTATCACATGCTGTCTCAGGATTTATCTCCATGAGGATAGAGCACAGGCAATTCTCAGGTGGGTCAATTATTTATGGACTTCAAGGACTGTGGGACTTTAAAAACTGTATATCAATGTGGAAACCATATTAAAAATGAATTGAGATCAGCGCTCCCACAATCTCTGCCTATGATTCGTCACTTCAGTTTAAATACCCATCAAAGGATGTGGGTTGGTCCTTTGTGTCCTTGAAATGAGCACAGTTCTTATAATACTGTTTTCAGTAACTGGGTAGTAGCTCAGCAGTAGAGAATCCGCCTACCAATGCAGGAGACACAGGTTTGATCCCTGGGTTGGGAAGATCCCTTGAAGAAGGAAAGGGTAACCCACTCCAGTGTCTTGCCTGGGAAATCCCATAGACAGAGGAACCTGGCAGGATACAGTCCATGGGGTTGCACAGAGTCAGACACAACTGAGCAACTAAACAACCTTTCTTAGTGCATGCTAGGCAGGGCTATTTCTGTACGAGCCCTTATAGAGAGAGAAGGGACAGCATGGTGCCTACCTCCGGGTTCACAGTGAGCTGGAAGAGAGAGGGTCGAAGGCTCGTGTAAGACAGACCAGAGGCTAAAGTTGAGGGGAGCACCATGAGCCTCTCTGCCTGGGATAAGAGCATCAGTTAATCTGGGCTCTGTGGGAGACAAGCACATCTCCAGGACCATGGCTTTTTGCAGTGATGGTGTGAGATGTGTGGCAGCTAGACATCTTTCCTGAGTATCCACAGACAGGAGGATTTCAACCCCAGCATTCACAGGTGGCGGCTGTGCTTAGGGTTGGTTAAGGGGATGGAGAGGCATGATTGTGGTTTGTTTGACAGCAAAGTTCTCTGTCTAGAAAGGGTGCGAGCTGAATCCTGATAGTGCTGTGTGGCTTGTATATTTTATTGAGTACCTGTTATGTTCCTGTGTTGATAAGCACTTAGCATACACTGCTCTTAATTTCCCCACACAATTTTGCACTCTGAGTTAGGCAAGCAGTTAAGGTAGGCTGGCCCTCTGACAGGACCCCACACAATGACTGTACCTCCAAAGGGTAATCATTTTCTGAGATCTGGATCTCTACTGGGTAGGTTCAGAATTCTGGTGTGTAACCAGAGATGAATTAGATGAACGTCTCCTGAACAGAGATGTTCTGTTTAGGAGACTGACATACTATCCTGACTCATAAAGAACTCATGTATGAAAACAGGACTTCCCTGGTGGTATGGTGGATAAGAATGCTCCTGCCAGTGCAAGGGACATGGATTTGATCCCCGGCCTGGGAAGCTTCCACATGCCTCAGAGTCACTAAAGCCATGCACCATACTACTAAGCCCACACTCTAGAGCCCACAAGCTGCAACTACTGAAGCCCATGTGCCTAGAGCCTGTGCTGCACAACAAGAGAAGCCACTGCAAGAGAAGCCCATGCACCACAACTAGAGAGTAGCCTCTGCTCACCACAAGTAGAGAAAGCCCATGCACAGTGAAGACCCAGCACAACCAGAAATAAATTTAAAATAAAAACAGGACTTATCTTACTTATCTTACAGTGATAAAGAAAATAACCCTGAGAACAAGACACATGTGTTCTCTGATCAGAGCATCTTCTCCAAAGGCAAGGTTATACGAGAACACAACTTAAGATCAGAAGGTTAACTTTTGAGCATGAAGCAGCCAAGGTTGGATGAGGTAAGAGATCTTACGGGCTGGGCCATAGACCTGTGAGAGTCTGAGGCTGAATGTTACAGCTACTCCCATGGTGAGGGGACGTCCAGCCTCTCTCAGTCTCTGCCTTCAGTACCTCCAACACTGGTTGGCATCTAATTGAGCTAATACAGGCTTTCTTTAGATATTTTAATACTGGCTCTTAAATCAAGTTGTCATCTTACTTTAAGAGTATGTTTTCTCTTTGTGACGTCTTTGCATATCACTGTTTTAGTCCATTATTTTTGTTTTATGGCTGTAAGATGTTGTTGTTCCATTTCCAGATTTGTGGGGAAGGATAAGAAAAGTGGGCAAGCATTATACTGTCACCCTTACCTCCCACTGGAAAGAAGGTATTATATTCCTTATCTTAGAACTGAGTAAACTAGGTCACGCCGAGCTACAATGCCGTCCTATGTAGTAGTCATTTAGTTGCTTGTTTCTTGTCAGTTTCTCCCATTTGACTGTAAGCTTCCCCGCAGTGGGATCTCTGTTTTATTCACTACTATGTTCCCAGCACCTGTAACAGTGCAGGGCACCATGTAGGTACAGGCAAAATAAATATCTTTTGGGCGGATGAATGATCAGACACACAATTCCAGGTTTATCTGGCTCTGAAGAAATGGTGCATGCATGTGCACTAAGTCACTTCAATTAGTTGTGTCCAATTCCTTGTGACCCCATGAACACAGCCCACCTGGTCCTCTGTCCATGGGATTCTCCAGGCAAGAATACGAGAGTGGGTTTCCATGCCCTTCTCTAGGGATTCTTCCCGACCCAGGGATCAAACCTCTGTCTTTCATGTCTCCTGCATTGGCAGCTGGGTTCTTAACCACTAGCACCACCTGGGAAGCCCTGAGGACGTGAAACTACACCCCAACCTCTGGTGAGGCAGTGGAAGGGACGGAAATCTAACAGTACCTGAGTCAAATGAAAGTCAAGTGAAGACTCAGGGCATTTTCTGGGGGGACTGGTGTTCCTGCGCTGTGTGCTCCGTCGCTTCAGTCATAGCCAACTCCTTGGGACCCTTTGGACTGAAGCCCACCAGGTCCCATGGGATTCTCCAAGCAAGAACACTGGAGTGAGTGGCCACACCCTCCTCCAGACGATCTTCCCGACCCATGGATTGAACCCACCTCTCCTGCGTTTTCTGTACTGCAGGTGGATTCTTTATCACTGAGCCACTGGGGAAGCCCACTGTATTCCTCTTATTAAAGCAGCAGGCTAGCCTGGTGGGGACTAGAGCTGGTGATGCACAGTGACACATGAAGGTTGAAGGCCTTTCTTGGGCATGGTTGAAATACACTTTGATGCTAAAGAAGGAAACAACTTGTCCTTCTTTTAATATTTTTTAAATGATAGCTGGAATCACGTATCATTCGCAATTTCTACTTTTTCATTTTTGTTTCAAGTATTTTCATCTGTAGTGTCACATCTGAAGGTGACATTGTTTACCTGGTAGAAATCTGCATTTCAGACATTAATATCTAAGAAAAAGAAATTGTCCAAGAGTTGCCTTTTTGTAACCCCAAATCCAGGATGGATTGTATGACTCTAATATACTCTGCTAATTTGCTAGTTGTTAATAACTGGTTAATGGATATAGGTGTATACTCTATATTTTATTCTATGGCTAACCCACAGAACTTTAATTCATATCCAGTACTTCCTACCAGATGAACCTTTGATATAGAGATGCTAAATTATCCTGCATTTATTATATTAGAGTGTAGGATTATTTTCTCTAAAGATTCTTAAAAGCCATTAAAATAATACCTTATTCCAAATCAAATGGAGCTACTTACTGCCAGAGTTTTGTACCTTTTTCAATGATTAAAGGAAGCAAGCAAGATTTATAGACAATGCAATTTTCATGACACATCAAAAAATGTGTTCTATATAGCTGTTGTGTATCATACTGTCATTTTATTAATATCTTAAAATTGCTTGGCAAAATGAGAGGGAGGCGAGGGTGGTGATAAACCCTCCCAACATTTTATTAGGATGCTTTTCAAACAAACAGAAAATCTGAAGAAATTGTACAGTGAGTACTCATGTACCTGCCACCTATATTTTACAAGTAACATTTTGCTATATTTGTCACTATCTGTCCATTTATCTCTTCATCTTATTTTTGATACATTTTAAAGGAAGTTGCAAAAATCAGTATAGTTGGCACTAAACATGTCAGCATCAACTGGAATTTAATATTGATCTATGGTTTTTATTTAGGTAAAATTTATGTGCAATGACATACACAAATTTAAATTTTCTGTTCAGTGAGTTTTGACAAATGCATACACCTGTGTAATACCTCACAAAGAGGTAGCCAGTATTCTGATTTTTCTCAATAGGCATTAGTTTTGCCTCTTCTTGAGTATATACTATTTGGGATAATTAGGTAGATTACACACTATTTCGTGTAAGCCCTTTGTTCTGCATATTTTTGAGATTCATCATTTTTTTGCATATATCAGTAATTGGTGTCCTTTTTAGTCCTGAGTAGTATCCCACTGTTGGAGAGACCACATTTGTTTATTCGTTCATCTGATGATGGTTACCTGACCTGTTTCTGGTTTGAGGTAATTATGATAAAGCAGTTATGGACTTTCTTATATAAATCTTTTTTTAGACATGTGCTTTTTGCTTACTTTGAAAACCCCTAGAATATGTAGCCTAATAGTGTCTATAGCCCCCATCTCCAGTGTCCCTGTAAAACTGGCATTTTGCAGGAATCTTGAGTTTTTGGATTGAGGGAATTCTTCCTATTAGTATGATTTTCTGCCTCTACACTTAATGCTGTTAGAGCTCCAGCCCTGATGCTTATCACCTTTTATTCTCATTGACAGCAAACCAGTGAGCAGGCAAATCAACTGTGAGTTAACCAGTGGAAAGATTTACCGAAATTCATTCCTTGGGGATTTTTAAATGCGAGTCTAATGTTTAAATGCAGCTCTGATAGGGTTCTTGGCTCTCCAAAGTGACTTCATTTGGACAGGGAGCTTTTTTTACTCAGGGCAAACAGCACAGAATCTGAGCAGCAGCATAATGCTTTCAAGTGATTCTTCTGTCTATTGAAGTGTGATTCACTTTGTAACTATTGCTCTTAATTAAGTTTACAGCCTCATTACTAGTTCCTGGCTCTGCTACTGTTATTAATTATGTTGCTAAAAATTTATGATAGTAGGCAGTTCCTCAGGGAATCTTTTTAAGTTGTATATTAAAATTAGAAATAATAAATATTTAAGTTTCCTTACCAGTATACTAAGAGTCTGGGGATTTTATTTCCAGCACTTTCTACATTAGAAAGATGGTGTGATGATTGGAGAGTTGGATTTTTAATTGCATTTCCTCTCCTTTCTAAAACGTTATCTTCATGGTTTGCAGCAGAAACTTCTGTAACACATCCCTGTCTGGTTTAACATTTTAATGTTTAACCCATTCTGTGATAACTTGTAGTTTATTTCAAGAATGAAAATTTTGTCTTTACACGAGAAGGAAAAGTAAAAGACGTTGATGGGATTTTGTATACAATGGGAACTCAAATTGTGTTGGGCAAATATGAATGTAAACTAGTTTGTTTGTATATTGATAATATTGGGGAGAATTTTCCTCTACTCTTCAAAGGTTCTTTCAGCTGGTCTAATAATCAGATAGACATGAGACAGATTAACAGGAGAAAAACAAATTTAATTTCATACATCGGAGGAACCCACATAAAGAGAGGTTCCAAGACAGAAGGGTAAAATGCAGTGTATATTGCCATCCTGTGCTAAGGAATGGGAGAAGGGCACGGGGTTTCAAAGGGTGCTAGAGGGCAATCCACAGAACAAGAAGAACAGATGTTTGGTAATTAGATGTTTGCTTTGCTATATAGGTGTGTCACTCAGATAAAATATATCTATGGTAATAATTCTCAATCTGAGAAAGACTGACAGTTGAAATTATTCTCAGTAGTTAAGGGAGAGGCAGAAGTCTCTCTTGAGCCTGCAGGTCTCAATTGTCTTTAGCTCAAAATAACCCACATGCCAAAGTGGTGCATTTGGGGGAGGCTCGTTCTGAATCCCCTTCAAATAAAACAGCCCCTTTAGTTTACTGTGTCCTTTATTTTTGAAAAAGCTTTAAGTCCCTGCAATTCCTTGATTCAACTCTCCAGACAGTGTTTGCTAACTGGGTCCATAAATAACTATGGTATGTGAAATGAAATATTTCCTGCCATATCAGTGGGCAAGAAATACCACAGCTGTCACTGATTTCGGGTTGTGACAAATTTTTTAGTTGACAGGTATATTTTGGTTGGTTCTTTTACCAAAGCTTGGCCTTTTATTTTTTTATCTTCTATTAAGAAGAAACAAATCACTCATAATCCTCCATGTTAGAGAAAACAACTATTAGAATTTTTATTATGTATTTCCTTCTAAATGCCTTCCCAAGCATATATATCAAACTAAATTTAGATTATATCCATTTTTTTGGTCTTTATTTTACTGCTTAACATTTTATTTAGGTATTCTTTATTACTTGACATTTAAGTTGTTAGTAGGTTTTGACCTTGAAAAATAAATATATATTGTGTTGAGTAGCTCTTTCAGATCAGATCAATCGCTCAGTCGTGTCCGAATCTTTGCGACCCCATGAACCGCAGCACGCCAGGCCTCCCTGTCCATCAACAACTCCTGGAGGTCACACAGACTCACATCCATTGAGTCAATGATGCCATCCAGCCATCTCATCCTCTGTCGTCCCCTTCTCCTCCTGCCCCCAATCCCTCCCAGCATCAGAGTCTTCTCCAATGAGTCAACTCTTCGCATGAGGTGGCCAAAATACTGGAGTTTCAGCTTTAGCATCATTCCTTCCAAAGAAATCCCAGGGTTGATCTCCTTCAGAATGGACTGGTTGGATCTCCTTGCAGTCCAAGGGACTCTCAAGAGTCTTCTCCAACACCACAGTTCAAAAGCATCAATTCTTCGGCGCTCAGCCTTCTTCACAGTCCAGCTCTCACATCCATACATGACCACAGGAAAGACCATAGCCTTGACTAGGCGAACCTTTGTTGGCAAAGTGATGTCTCTGCTTTTGAATATGCTATCTAGGTTGGTCATAACTTTCCTTCCAAGGAGTAAGTATCTTTTAATTTCATGGCTGCAGTCACCATCTGCAGTGATTTTGGAGTCCAGAAAAATAAAGTCTGACACTGTTTCCACTATTTCTCCATCTATTTCCCATGTCTCTTTAAGAAAATATTTGAGAACTCATCTTATTATCTCTTTAGATGTCTAGAAATGAAAATTTCATGTCTAGAGACACATACATTGTTAAAGCTCTTGGTACTTATTGAAAAATTGCTTTCCAGGAATTTGTATGAATTTCCTGTCCACTGGAAGTATTTTGAGGTCCCTGGTTCACTGGAACCACACCACTTAATACATCTAGTAAGGTAATAATAATATTATCAACTTAGGTTATCCACCAAACTTAAGTCTGCTCCCATGTGCATAGCAAACCCAATCTACTGTCATGGGCTTGTGGTGAAAGAAAGTACAGCCTTTATTACAGGGCGCCAGGTGAAGAGAGTGGACAGCTAATACTCAAAAGGCTTGAACTCCCCAGTGACTTTCAGGAAATAATTTTTAAGGTCATGTTAGAGGTGAGAGATGCAGGATGTGTAATCAGCTCATGGAGTTTCTTCTGATTGGTCAGTGATGAGGTAATAGAGTGGTGTTTTGGAAATCTTTGTCATCAACCTTCTGTTTCCAAGGAGTCTGGTCCTTGTGTTTGTGGTGAGCACGCTGTCACCACCCTCCACCTGAATGAAGGTTTTAGTTTCTTCAGAACAGCTCAAAGATATGCATCAGGTTGTTATGTCTATCCCTAGAGGAGAGACTAGGGCTCTGTTTTATCATTGAACTATTGTTTAAGCTATCATTACTTTTCTTGTTGACTGTTTTTGTTTGTTTTTTCCTGCATTTCCTCAGTTCCTTAATTAGTAACTGCCTGAGTTTGCTCTTTGGAACTCAGGGAAGGCCTAAGAGACAAAGGCTTTTTCTACAAACAAGAAATGGGAAACACAGATGGGTCTGTCACCAGGAAGGCCCTTCATGGGTCCTTTATGGTTTCAATATTCACTTATTAACTTAATAGTTTTTGAATTCAGAAATTTGATGAATGAAATGCACTGGAATATCAAATAATATCCTATTTATTTTCAAAAAGGCTTCCCTGATAGCTCAGTTGGTAAAGAATCCACCTGCAATGCAGGAGACCCTGGTTCTATCCTTGAGTTGGGTAGATCTGCTGGAGAAGGGGTAGGTTACCCTACCAGGATTCTTGGGCTTCCCTTGTGGCTCAGCTGGTAAAGAATCTGCCTGTAATGCAGGAGACCTGAGTTTGATCCCTGGATTGGGAAGACCCCCTGGAGAAGGAAAAAGCTAACCACTCCAGTATTCTGGCCTGGAGAATTCCATGGATTACAGTCCATTGTGTTGCAAAGAGTTATACATGACTGAAAGAGATGGGACTACCAGACCACCTGCCTCTTGAGAAATCTTTATGCAGGTCAGGAAGCAACAGTTAGAACTGGACATGGAACAACAGACTAGTTCCAAATAGGAAAAGGAATACATCAAGGCTGTATATTGTCACCATGCTTATTTAACTTATATGCAGAGTACATCATGAGAAATGCTGGGCTGGATGAAACACAAGCTGGAATTAAGATTGCCGGGAGAAATATCAATAACCTCAGATATGCAGATGACACCACCCTTATGACAGAAAGTGAAGAAGAACTAAAGAGCCTCTTGATGAAAGTGAAGAGGAGAGTGAAAAAGTTGGCTTAAAGCTCAACATTCAGAAACAAAGATCATGGCATCTGGTCCCATCACTTCATGGCAAATAGATGGAAAAACAGTGAAAACAATGGCAGACTTTATTTTTCTGGGCTCCAAAATCACTGCAGATGGTGATTGTAGCCATGAAATAAAAAGATGCTTACTCCTTGGAAGGAACGTTATGACCAACCTAGAGAGCATATTAAAAAGCAGAGACATTACTTTGCCAACAAAGGTCCGTCTAGTGAAGGCTATGGTTTTTCCAGTGGTCATGTATGGATGTGAGAGTTGGACTATAAAGAAAGCTGAGCACCAAAGAATTGATGCCTTTAAACTGTGATGTTGGAGAAGACTCTTGAGAGTCCCCTGGCCTGCAAGGAGATCCAACCAGTCCATCCTAAAGGAAATCAGTCCTGAATATTCATTGGAAGGACTGATGTTGAAGCTGAAGCTCCAATACTTTGGCCACCTGATGCAAAGAGCTGACTCATTTGAAAAGACCCTGATGCTGGGAAAGATTGAAGGCAGGAGAAGAAGGGGATGACCGAGGATGAGATGGTTGGATGGCATCACCAACTCAGTGGACATAAGTTTGAGTAAACTCTGGGAGTTGGTGATGGACAGGGAGGCCTGGCATGTTGCAGTCCATGGGGTTGCAAAGAGTCGAACACAACTGAGCAACTGAACTGAACTGAACTGAGTGAGTTTCATTTTCACTTTCTTTTCAAAGCTTCCCTTTGCTCTTGTTGGGAGGATAATTTTTCCTTTTCAAACTTGGGACCAGCAGTTGAGGTCCCTGCAAATTAACTGAAAACAGACTAACAGGAGAAAAGAAAAACTTTATTTACACATGCACTAGAGAGCTGCTCAGCAACTTACTAAATAACTGGAGATAAGTGTTCATATACCAACTTAACAAAGGGCATGGGTGTAGGGGTGGAGGGGTGTTAGGGCTTTAGTTTGTGATGCAAATGGAAGGAGGCGCTCAGTCTCCTTGGTGGCTGAATTTGCAAAACAGTTCCTCAGAGGGTGGTTAATAGCAGCTGTATTTTGAGGAAGCAATGCTTTAGTCTGATAAAAGAAGTTTAGGTAAGATTTCTTTGTATATCTTCTGTCGCTCAAATGTTTGCATTTTAAAATCATCTTTATATTAACAATGCGAGTCTGAGGGGGTCACCACAGTTTTTATGTTTCTTATATTACAAATGTGCTCAATGATACATTTTCTATCATGAATTTTACTGAGAGTTAGTATTAACAGTGTTTTATGCCATTTTAAACAGGTAAAAATCGCCTGCAAGGGATGATTTTGAAGGATGAAAGGGAAGGTTTTGTTGCAGGAAGAGGGACCCTTTCCAGGGTATTGGAGTGGGCTCTTGTCTAACACTCAGAAATGAATTGTCCAAGGAGGTACCAGTTCTGACAAAGCAAGAGACTTTATTGGGAAGGAGTGCCCAGTCAAAGATCAGCAGGGTAGGGGAACCCAGGACAGCTGCTCTGCCATGTAGCTTGCAGTCTTGGGTTTTATGGTGATGGGCTTAGTTTCTGGGTTTTCTCTAGCCAATCACTCTGACTTAGGGTCCTTCCTGATGGCATGCACGTCACTCAGCCAAGATGGATTCCAGTAAGAAGGATTCTGGGAGAGCATATGGACTGGAGTAGCCTCTCTTCCTTTTGACCATTCCCAAGTTCTTCCAGTTGGTGATAGCTTGTTAGTTCCATGTTCTTTATCAGGACCTCCTGTTCCAAGATACCTCGTGCAAGTGGCTACTATCTTGCCTGGCCAGGGCAAGTGGTTTCAGTTAGTGTTTTCTCTAACAGTTTTGAGGATAATTTTTATCACAAATATGAATATTTGCTTGGAACTGACAACTACTTTCAGAGGAAAATTAGGCAAAAACTAACTCTAGTATATGGAGATAGGGAGGGGTAGTAGTTGTAGGTTTCAAAGAATGTTTAGCATACCCCTTGACACAGCATTACCTGGAGTTCATTTATTTCAGTTTTCAGTCATGGAATATGTTTAAAACTTCTGAGTGACACTGTTTGGAATAAATAGTCATAAATACCAGAGTTGGACAGTTAAATTAGTTCCTCCTCATTCTAATGCTCACCTAGAAAGCAATTTGCTCTATAGATATTATTCAAACAAATCTGAATTCCTGAATCTTGACTTTTGTAGCCCTTGATCTGATGAACATCCATCACATAGCGGGGATTCCCTGATGGCTCAGTGGTAAAGAAAACACCTGCCAATGCAGGAAAGGCAGGAGACATGGATTCGATCCCTGGGTTAGGCAGATCACCTGGAGAGGAATGGCAGCCCACTCCAGTATTCTTGCCTGGAGAATCCCTTGGACAGAGGAGCCTGGCGGGCTGCAGGTGGCAGAGCTGGACACAACTGAACGACTGATCACACACATGCACGTGCATCATCACACAGCAGCTCTGTGGCATGAGAGACATAATCAGAAGGCTAAACAAGTAATAAAAGGGGTTCATACCTCAAAACAAACCTAGTTATTCATAACATAGAAGGGAAGTAAAAATGTTCCCTTCTTCACTTCAAGGTTCTTTGGTTGGTCTAATAATTATACTGACATAGATAGATTAACCAGAGAAAAAAACAGATATTTGTGTGCCCAAGAGCCCCATGAAAATATAAGACCCAAAAGAACAGACAGATAATTGAGGCTTAAATAACATCCTGAGCTAAGGAAAGGGGTAGGAGTCTGAGGTACAAAGGGAGGGAAGGCAGCTCACAAGATGGCAGAGGCAATGTTTGGAAAACAAAGGCTGTCCTGTTGCAGAAATTTTAGGTTAGAAAGGTATCACTGATTATGGCTCTTTTCCTGGTATAGGCCCCCATCCAATGTAAACATAAGCAGTTGAGGGGAGGTGGAAAGCTTTCCCTGAATCTGCTAGAATTTGATTGCCTTTAGCTCAAAGTAATCTTCATGCCAAAGTGGCATATTTTGGGGTGACAAATTGTGCTCCCCTTCAATGTTATACATTATACATGTGGATCATTTTGGGCTCTTCACTGCATGCTTGCCACATAGATTCATTGCCTTCCAACTCTTCCCAGATCCTTTTGCAAGTCCTAAAGGCATAAATCACTTGCATCGGAGGCAGATAAACTCCTTCCCCTTCTTTTAGATTTTATATGAAGGCTAAATACATTGTTTACAATGAACCACCTGGTTTCCTTTTATTTTATTGAAGGGGAGGGGTGGTATTTAAGCATTTCCTCTAGGAAAAACACCTTTTTGTCTCTACCTTCATAACCCTGGTAACTAGTGTCACTAATTCAGCTCTTCAACCTAGGACAAAGGGACTTTTAAGTTTCTAGAGCAATGAGGAAGCTATAAAAGGAATGCCATTTACTCTGCTAGAGAAATAACAGCCTGGGAGCTCAGGGACCAGAAATGTTGCTCTCCAAAGGTTTGTTAGAGCTTTACTTTGAATTTTATTCAATATTTTTGTTGGTCTGAACTAGTGACTCTAATTATATATAGAAGATAGAAACAGCAGATATATTTAGCAAGTTAATAGAAAAATCCCCACAGTCTATCCTAGGAGCAGTTAAACATGAGGAGCCAACCTGAGACTCTGAAGACCCTATTAATTCCCTAAGAGATATTGACGACTTAATAGCCCAGGGAACACAACAGAGCTGGAACACCAGATAAGAAAGGTCATCAAGGGATGACACTAAGAAATTACATCTGACTGTAACCAAACTGAATGAACTTGGGTCCATTCACCCACAGCATAGCAAATCCAATCTAATTTACTGACACCGTATTGTGGTAAAAGGAAATATGGTGTCTATTTGCAGAATACCAAGCAAAGAAAATGGGTAACTCATGCTCAAACGACCCAAACTCCCTGATGGCTTTCAAGGAAGGTGTTTTGTTGATTTAATAAATAGTCACAACCTAAAAGTTGAGAGTGGGAATTTTTAGGACTTCAAGCCTGAGAAACAGCATCTCAAGTCATGCTGAGAGAGCTGTTCTGAGAGGGCAAGGGGAGGAGCCAGGTTATATAGAAGTTTTGCAGCCTGAATATCAAAAGATTGTTGTTAAATGAAGGAAGCCAGATATCCCAAGTTAAGAAATTTAGTGCTTTTCTGTGTATGAGAGAATGCAAGAGCCTGGGCTCACTGAAATCATTGCTTTCATAAGCGTCTCAGCTATCTGGGCCAGTGTCCTGTGTTGTTCATATCCTGAGCTCCACTGGGGCTCGCCATAGGGAGTGGCTGCAGTCTGATGGCTGCCAGATGGCAGGTGTTCTTCTCCTTCCTGTGTGCTCTTAGGGCTCACCAGATCTTGTTCAGGGTCCAATCGCTGATGACTGTGACATCCTTGTTTACTCATATGGCATCCAATATTCCATTTCTCAGTTTTTAAAGGCAACCTTGGGGTAAGGTTTGCAGCTCATGATCTTTCTTCTGATTGGTTGGTGGTGAGGTAACATGGTGATGTTTCTGAAATCTTAATCATCACCCTTCTCGTTCCAACTAGTCTTGGGTGTATATGCTTGTGGTAAGCATGTAGTCACCATCATCTGTCTGATTGGGGCGGGGGTTGGGGTCTTAGTTTCTGCAGAACAACTCAAGGATATGCATCAGATTGTTATATCTATCCCTTGAGTAAGAACTAGGACTCTGTTTTATCATTGAACTATAGTTTAAGCTATCATTACTTTTCTTGCTGCTGCTGCTGCTGCTGCTAAATCACTTTAGTCATGTCCGACTCTGTGCAACCCCATAGACAGCAGCCCATCAGGCTCCCCCGTCCCTGGGATTCTCCAGGCAAGAACACTGGAGTGGGGTGCCATTTCCTTCTCCAATGCATGAAAATGAAAAGTGAAAGGGAAGTCCCTCAGTTATGTCCAACTCTTAGCGACCCCATGGACTGCAGCCCACCAGGCTCCTCTGTCCATGGGATTTTCCAGGCAAGAGTACTGGAGTGGGGTGCCATTGCCTTTCTTGCCTGATTGCTTTTCCTTTATTTCTGATTTCCCTCACTTTCCTAACTAGTATCTGTTCGAGTCTGCTCTTTGGAACTCAGGGGAGACCTGGGAGAAAATCCTTTTTCTGCAAACAGTAAATCGGGGACATGGAGAGGCTTTTGTAACCAGAAGGGTCCTGCTTGGTTTCGCAGCCAATTCCCTTCTCCTTGAGGGAAAACTGGGAAGCACAGGATAAGGAATAGACAGGACCATAAAGCTTGGGAGCTCTTATCCCCCTTGTAGCATTTGCTCAGGAGGTAAGCATGGGTTGTTTGCTTAGAGAAAGGTAGGTAGGATTGACACTTGAGGAAAGTAATAAAGGCCTGATACAGAAAATATCCAAAATTTAAAAATCTAGACAAATAATAAACAAAAGCATGGGGTAGCAGCTGCAAATTCTTCTGGAGGGCTTGTTGATGACTTTTGTCCCAGACTGAACAGTTGTCGTCTGTTGAGCCTCCATTGGGAAGTTGCCCCAAGAACAGCCAGTCCCCACACTATAGCCACTGGCTCTTTTCCTCCCACCAGAAAGCCAGTTACAGTCACGAAGGAACTGAAGGGAAAACAGATGGGGGGAGCTATTGTGGGGCCTAGAGCAGGATTTTCCCATCCTGTACCCCACATTCCTACTCTCCCCTTCGATTTTCACCCCTCTGGTGGTAAACCTGGGTGAGGCCACAAGTGCACCAGGCCTCAGATGCAGTAAATACGGAGTGCATTGTCTGTGGAAGTTTTAAAAACATTAATGAAACTTACTAAAAGTTGATTTGTATTTTGTTTCCTCCATGTTCTAAACAATTCTAAATGAATATAATATTCCTCCCTAGAAAACATTTTTTAATTAAAAATTTTTTGTATTGAAGTGTGGTTGATTTACAATATTGTGTTTAGGAGTACAACATAGTGATTTGTTATTTATATTCATTATACTTTATAATAACTTTAAATGGAATATAATCTCTAGAAATTCTTTTGTTATCTAAGTTCTGAACAATGGCTGCAATGATTGTTGAGTCTTAATAAAATAGCATATTTATGACTTATTCTTTCATAAATATTGTATTATACTTGGAATATAATTTGTGGAACTCCCAGTTTTGTCATATGACTCCCTACACATTCAGACTCAGCTATACATAATCAAGTGTGTGTTGGTTAATTTTATGTGTCAGCTTGACTGGCCATGAAGTGCCCAAATTAAATATTATTTCTGGGTATGTCTATGTGAGGGTGTTTCTGGGTGATATTAGTATTTAAATCAGTGGACTGAGTAAAATAATCACCCTCTTCAGTGTAGGCAGGCATCATCTGATCCAAAGAAGGCCTGAGTGGAACAAAAGGCAGAGAATGAGGAATTCAACCCTTTTCTCTGCCTCAGCTTGAGCTGGAACATCTCATCTCATTGCCTACTCCTCTTGGATTAGGATTTATGTCATCAGCTCTCCTGGTTTTCATGGCTTTGGAGTTGGTTTAAATTAGCCACTGGCACTTCTGGGTCTCCAGCTTGCAGATGGCAGATCATGGGACTTCCCAGCCTCCATAATTACAATCAGGCTTCCCTAGTAGCTCAGCTGGTAAAGAATCCACCTGCAATGCAGGAGACCCTGGTTTGATTCCTGGGTCAGGAAGAGCCAATAAAGAAGGGCTAGGCTTCCCACTCCAGTATTCTTGGGCTTCCCTGGTGGCTCAGCTAGTAAAGAATTCGCCTGCAATGTGGGAGACCTGGGTTTGATCCCTGGGTTGGGAAGATCTCCCGGAGAAGGGAATGGCTACCCACTCCAGTTTTCTAGCCTGGAGAATCCCACGGACTGTGTAGTCCATGGGGTCGCAAAGAGTTGGACATGACTGAGAGACTTTCAATAACCTCCTATTGGTCCTGTTTCTCTGGAGAATCTTGACAAATACAAAGTGTAAGTTTATAAGGACTGGAATCAATTGAGTTTGCTTCCAGCACAGTCTGTGTCTCTAAGCCCCAGAACATGACATACTTCCGTGTTTCAAGGGTAGTGTAAATTCAAAAGGAGGAAGGCTAACACAAGAACTGTAAGGGCACAGAAACAAGGTTGGACTTACTGCAACTTTACGTGCAAATCTTTCTCTAAACCTTGTGGAGCTCACTCCTTTCAAAGTGCTTCTTTTCTGTGCCTTTTGAAGAAATTCTTTAATTAAAATATTAATCCATGACCTTTCCTTCTTTTTTGTCTTGTAATAATTATGGGCCTCATTATATATACAAAACTTAATAAAAGACAAATTTTTATGTTTGCATTTCTTTTTTGGTCTTTATTATTACTCATCTTATTGCAAGATCATTTCTGAACATAATTGTGTTCTGTCGAGGAAGGAGGTCTTCAGACCCACTCTGGAGATGGCCATGCCCCTGTCTCCCTGACCTCATACCTTCCCCTCTGCATTTTCATGCCTCTGTAAATACCTATAAAAACTTTATTTCTTCTATGAGGACTTGCCCAATTATTCTTCCTCCTTTCTTTCTTCTCTGAATTCTTCTAACATGTCATAGTTTCCCACAAGATGTAACATGTAGTTGTTTGCCAACTTAGACTTGTTTCTAAGATTTTTTTTCTGAAATAAATTATCAATGCCCTGAAAGCTTGAGTCAGGCCTCCTGTTTCCTCTCTTATGTTCCACTTACCACACCCAAAGAGGCGGCCATGACAGAGCATGTGCACATACATACACACACACAACACACCTCGTGGAAATATCTGATTGATTAAGATATCTGCTCTGTAGCACTAACTCAAATCCTTCCAAAGCAACTCCTCCACTCCTAAAGACTTCACTGTCTCTCATGACTTTATATCATTTTTTTTATTACATTTTTCTGAAACCTTGATCTAGGTAACCAAATGCAACCACTTATCTTCAAGGAAACATAGCTTGCTTCAGGTATTCATTCTAAAGGCACATGAGGAGACAGAAGGAAAGTCAATAGCAACAGTTAATTTCTGGCTTTACCCTCCAAGATAGATATTTTTATAACACTGTAGAGGGACTCAGTGAAGAGATGCTGCTGCTACTGCTGCAGCTGCTGCTAAGTCGCTTCAGTCGTGTCCGACTCTGTGCAACCCCATAGACGGCAGCCCACCAGGCTCCCCCGTCCCTGAAGAGATGCTAGGAGACTCTATATCCATGAAAGCCATCTTTATATGTATCCCCTATCTTAGGCCAGCAGTTCTCAAAGTATGATCCAGAGACCCCCAGGAGTCCCAGAGACCTTTCCAGAGGTTCCATGAGATCAAACAATTTTCATAACATTGTCCTGATGTTGTTTGCCTTTTTCATCCCCCTCTCACAATCTGAGCAATTGAATTAGAATCCAGTATGGACCAGGCACCTCTCCTATATTTTTAAAGTTTTGCTGAGGTGATTTTGATGCATAGTGAGGATTAGGAATAGACGATGACACAGTTAAATATCTGATCAGACAACCAAACAAAGCACATAGTTTTTAAGTGTATAGATTCAATCATTTATTCATTTAGACTTTATCCAGAGCAGGGACCCACCTGGAGATTTGAACTCAAGTCTTGTTTACACATAAGTATTTTACAACCTTATAGATTGATTGCCAACCTTAGTGAGAAACTTGTTGAAGGCGGGGATAATATTTTTAATTTCTCAATTATAGCTTACTCCCTGTGTGAGCAATACTGTTGGAATAAAGACTCTGAACTAAATTAGAAGGAATGTGTTAGACTAGTTTTTGCACTATAGGACTGATTTCCCTGTCTCTTTGGTGCAGGAATCCTGACTCATGGCCAGAGATCCCTGAAGGCTGTGAGTTATAAGTAATGAAAATCTATCCAAACATCAATAAACCAACCATGTAATGTGATTCACTTACACTTATGTTAACCATTCTTTTTTCAAATGTATGCATGGACTTAATTGTCAGAAAAGATAAAATTTATTTTAAAACATTATGGAACACATGATTCCTTTTATTGATTAGTCCAGAAATATTTAATGAGCATCAACTATGTACCAAGTTCCTAGAATACAGTATTGAATAAGACAGCCTCAAGCCACAGAGACACACAGATTAACGGATGATTGCCATCTAATGAATTTAGTGCCAGTCCCTTTATAACTATCTGTGGTATAAATTTAGGCGTCTGTAATTCTAGAAAAACTGCCTTTAAAGCCAGCATGTCTGCTCCCATCTCCCTATTAGCTTGTACAAATCTTTTCAAGTGTTAATTAGCAATCCCAGAGAAGTCCTGTCATTCATAATTGTCTCAAGATTACCTTTAGATACAGTAAACAGTGACTTGCAGTTGATGAGTGTTATGGTTTTAGCCAAAGACATTTTCTCAGTCTATAGTGACTCAAAGCAGTTGTCATGGTGGGGGAAGGAATTGAGGTTCAAAATGTGTCGATATGAAAAGGTTGAAAATGGTGATGAAATTTGATTACCTCATTTTATAGAGAAGGACTCTGAGGTTCAAAGAGAGATTTATACCAGATCCATGGTCTTTTAAGGGTTTTTTCATAGTGCCAAGCTGACACTTGCACACCAGGATTTCTTGAGATCCTTGAGATCCATTGGTTCTGTTCCCCACAAAACTGCTCAGCTGATCACTTGTATTATTGCTCCCACTTACTGTTCTTTCTCTGTGTGAGTATCACACATCCCTGCACATAATCAGGTAACTCACAGTGCCTCCTGTGGTGGAGAGTTCAGTTCTCTATCCAATGATGTCAGGCTGGGCCATGTGATTTTCACTGGCTAATAAAATGTGGGCAGAAGTGATGTAACTGTGTACATTCATGGTTAAACTTTAAGAGCCATTATGAGATTCAGCCATGCTCTTTTCTCTCTGCCACAAGCATGGTATATTCTAATAGGGAATACTTCATCAGTCCATGCAGAAGACCCAAATCAGAGCCACAGCCTTCTCACAACTGATATGTAATGAAAGTGAGAAATAAACCTTTGTTTTTGTAAGCCCCTGTGATTGGAAAGTAGTTTGTTATTGCAGTATAACCTAGTGAAAGCCAACTAGCACAGTAGGTCAGAGATCTGCAAACTTTTTCTTGAAGGACCGGATAGTAAATACTTTAGGCTTGTGGGTCACATACAGTCTGTGTCACAGCTACTCAGCACTATGGCCAATAGAGCTACAGACTGTATGTAAACAAATAGATATGGCTATGTTCTAAAAAAGTTCACTGTGGCACAGTCGGTAAAGAATCTGCCTGCAATGCAAGAGACCCGAGTTCAATCTCTGGATCGGGAAAATCCCCTGAGGAAGGAAATAGCAAACCACTCCAGTATTCTTGCAGGAAAATTCCATGGACAGAGGAGCCTGATGGGCTACAGTCTATGGGGTCACAAAGAGTCGCACACGACTAAATCACTAACACACACACACCAGCATAGTTGGCTGGCCAGTGAGCTATTGTTTGCAAACCCCTACTATAGCTTTGTATTTTCTTATTTCTTCAAAGCTGGATGTGACCAATGAAATTGGGTGTACACTAGCTGAGGCTGGTGGAATACAAGTCATTTGAAGATCTGGTGCATGTGATGGGTGCTCTGTCAGCCTGCACCTTGGTAGAGAGTATCAGAAAGCTGAACACTGGCCAACCCCATTGGATATGTAGTATAACTAAAAATAAACCTCATTGTTTTAAATCACTACGATTTGTGGAAAGTTTGTTACCACAGCATAATTGCTTATCTTCCCTGCTGTAGGTCTGTCTGGCCTGACATTTTAGGGAACTTCTATTCCCTTCCCTTCCATTCCCTTCTATCATCCCAGTAGACCCCATGTGATGCTCTACGTTATTGCTTCTTTCCCATGTTTGGGTTATAGATCATAATTGTGAGCTTCCCTTGTGGCTCAGCTGGTAAAGAGGCCACCTGCAATGCGGGAGACCTGGGTTCAATCCCTGGGTTGGGAAAATCTCTTGGAAAAAGGAACAGCTTACCCAGTCCAGTTTTCTGACCTGGAGAATTCCATGGACTATTCCATGAAGTCACAAAAAGTCAGACACGACTGGGTGACTTTTACTTTCACTTTCACTTTTTTCATAATGGTAGAATTTACTTAGATGATGTTTTGATTATGATAACAATATGTAGGATGGATTATTCTAATGAATCAATACAATTTCAAATCTTTATAAATAGATAAATTAACTGAATAAGAGCTCTTAAATATTTTCAAAAGTGTGAAATCATCTGAAATAACTTTTAAATTTGTGGCAGATGATATCTGTTAGCAGTTAGGTTCCCTAGGCTGGGGTCTTTGAAAAAACTCAAATCAGACTGCCACAATATCCATATTTCCCTGGTGTGTAATGGTTAATTATCAAACTCATGCTTGGCGATGAAAATGTGAGTTCATTGAAGTCATCACATTACATGACCGGGAGTAGCCCTTATTCTCTACTGTCTGATCCAGGTCTTCTGTGTGAGGGTCTGCTTAGACCTCTGGCCTCCTTTGTCTTATCCTCTTTCCATGTTGAGCCCTATCTGCTTTTCAGCTGGGCATAAACAGAGCTCCCCTTTTCACAGCTCCCGTTCCTCTCCGAGGTCTGCCTAATTGCTTCTCTGTGTAACATGTTGTCCAGCTTAAGCTTGCTAGAAACCTGTCTGCACTTAACTCTGTGATCTCAACTGTTATTTCTGGAAAATTCCCAATTCACAAGGGGATTTCTGTCTCCCTTCTTTATACTCACGGGAAAACAAATCAGAGAGAAGCAGCAATCCCTCTATGTCTCAAACTACACCTCCTGGATGGAGCCACAAAACAAAAAGCAGAATCCCACTGTTGCCCAGAGAACATCCGGTTCTGGTGGGTTGGGTGCAACTGGGCCATGATAATGGCTTATGCTTTCCAGACATTCCCTATAGCATCTCCCACATTTATGTTTAAAATGAAAGGTAATAGGCTAGGTTATGCTCATATTGCCTTGGATGAGTTATGGTGAGGCCAGATGCAGCTCAAGAAAGAGAAACCAGAAAGAGCCTTAGAGTCTTGTCACTTACAGTCCCGTGAGCGAAGGCATATCACGTAGGGTCACTCTGGGGAAGCAGCAGGGGGGATCACCAGGCAGGAGGGTGGGAAAGGCAGCGTCAAGTCCATTTATCATGTGGTTTCCATGGGAAGGAAAGGATGAGGCAGAGCTGCAGGTTTAGGAGGGGCTAATTTGAATAATTTTGGCAGACTGTAGTGCAAAGGGGCTGATTGGTTGTCTGGGTCCTGGCCCCAGGGTGGTTAGGATGGGGGCACAGTGGCCCGGCACATGAAATATGTTATGGGAGGTGGTTGGGAGTGTGGACTTAATTAACTGCAAATGAAGTAAAATTGACCAGCCTTTGGCCAAGGCCTCAAAACTGGGTTAAAACAGCACCGAGAAACTATGATATAGCTCAGATAGATACTAAAATGCTGGGGGCCTTGTGCCCACCTTAATTATTCTATCCACTGAAGTATTATTACATCTAATAAAAATGAGACTAGTGAGATATGAGACTGAAGTCTGCGTTTGTTCAGATGGAGATTCTGACTTTGTTTCTTCATTGGTTCCCAGAGATGGACAGAGACATGTAACTGCCGGGAAAGCTATGAATGGGAAACTAACATTCTTTCTTCACTTGATACTTTTTAGTGAAGGCATCAAAAAAACGGATTTTCTATTACTAAAAATCTCATACTTCTTTCTGTGTGTTCACAGTAGGATTTTAATATATACACTATGTGTGTGGACTTAGTCGCTCAGACATGTCTGACTCTTTGTGACCCCGTGGAAGGTAGCCTGCCAGGCTCCTCTAGCCGTGGGATTTTTAACACGAGAATATTGGAGTGGCTTGTCATTTTCTCTTCCAGGGCATCTTCATGACCCAGGAATCAAACCCATGTCTCTTGTATCTCTTGCATTGCAGGTGGATTTTTTACCCATTGAGTCATTGGAGAAACATACACCATCTATAAAAGAACATTTACTTATTTGGGAGACTTTTATTTTCATTTCACATTTTGCTACCACTTCTTACAAACTAGAATGAGTTGTTCACATTCAGTAGGGATAGAACTAATACCCTACAAAGAAAATTTTATTCAAATATGTATATTTTTACCTGGCTTGTAAGTCAGTAAAATATTTCCCCTTTTTTTACAGCTTTCCTTTACAATTTCTTTTGTGATTTCAGAAATATGCATTTTATTTGACATTTACTAAATGTTTAAAATTTAAATGGTCAAATAAACTGCTTGTTTTTCCCCTTATAGTGTTATCCTATGCTTTATTCAGTTTCAGAATTTCATTTGAGCCTTACTGATGACTGCATGTGGCTGTCAACTTGGTGAGTTTGGGGCAAGGTCTCTAGTAATATTACCCTGTAATATACATGTGTACCTCAAAACATGCTGTATAGACAGGTTGACTCCAGCAAGAGGAGTGCTTTTTTTAAAAAGTCAAAAGAAGATGCTTTATACTTCAGTGGGAGTTTTGCCAGTGATGTTAGAAGTTGCTCTGGAAACCAGAATTAGCTGGAGCTATATTTTTCATTTGTAAATATATTTGGTTTGTACTATATTTTAGTGATGTTGTAATGTCCCCCATAGATTATCACCCAGCATGAACCGTGGTCGATGGAACCCGAAGATTCTCCTAAAGTACTTTAGATGTTTATTCCACACGAAAGCAGGCTCAGTAATAAGATAACAGCTGAGGAGCCCTGAGGGCTGGCCACCCTAGAGGAGAGAGGGGAAGGGTCAGGCTGTCTTTAAAACAGCTCTGACCCAAGAAGGGCAGCCCACCAAGGCCAGCCCACAAGCCCCTCCTAATAGTCACCCAGCCACAGAGACTGGAGTTGCATGAAGTGCTTAGAGTAAACAGTTCTACTGCTTAAAATGTTTAACCACCACTGTTATAACATTCCTTACGAGAAAAGAAACCAAGAAGAAAAACAATACTGAATCTGAACAACTAATTTCTTAAGACCTAGGAATGTCCTGTGCTTATATAGATATAATTTAATCCAAATACTTTGGAATCATGCTGTGATTCAATTCTAGGCAGAGAACAGAGTTTTGTACATGGCAGATTCATTTGGGAGCACTCTCTGAGGATTTGGTTATAGAAAAATCCGCAGGCCTTCTTTGTGTTCTCTCCCCCTTAAATCTGCCCTATGGCCTGGATTTGAGAGGCAGCATTGCTACGAGGGCCTCTCTACAACATGCCACGGGAAACACCTCTTTTATCTTCACAAGACACACTTGAATTGTATCCTAGTGTGTACACTTGTTATACTTGCCCAGATTCTATAGCCTAGTTCTCAAACTGGGGTTCCATTTCAGCCCATTAATGTGTTGTTAGCACAGCAGGTTTTAATGCCTTCAGAAACAGTGTACTGTATACACTGCACTCAACTCCAAGGGATACCGTTTATATTGTGATCGCCCTATGTTCTAGGGAACTGTGCCCATTCATGGTATAGTGGCTTCGGATGAGGCCCTCTCCAGCTCCTGCAGTACAGTAAGTCCCCTACATGTGAATGAATTCTGTTCTGAGAGTGCGTTTGTAAGTTCAGTTTGTTCATAAGTCCAAAAAGTTAGCCTAGCTACTCAACTAATACAATCTGTGTAGTACAGTAGTGCTGGGGAAGGCAATGGCACCCTACCCCAGTACTTTTGCCTGGAAAATCCCATGGACGGAGGAGCCTGGTAGGCTCCAGTCCATGGGGTCGCTGAGAGTCGGACACGACTGAGCGACTTCACTTTCACTTTTCACTTTCATGCATTGGAGAAGGAAATGGCAACCCACTCCAGTGTTCTTGCCTGGAGAATCCCAGGGACAGGGGAGCCTGGTGAGCTTCCATCTGTGGGGTTGCACAGAGTCGGACACGACTGAAGCGACTTAGCAGTAGCAGTACAGTAGTGTACAGCTGTGTAGTACAGTAGTACTGTAGTAGGTTTATAATACTTTTCATAGAAATAGTATATGCTATGCTATGCTAAGTCACTTCAGTCGTGTCCAACTCTGTGTGACCCCATAGATGGCAGCCCACCAGACTTCCCCGTCCCTGGGATTCTCCAGGCAAGAACACTGGAGTGGGTTGCCATTTCCTTCTCCAATGCATGAAAGTGAAAAGAGAAAGTGAAGTCGCTCAGTCATGTCCAACTCTTATCGACCCCATGGACTGCAGCCTACCAGGCTCTTCCATCTGTGGGATTTTTCCAGGCAAGAGTACTGGAGTGGGGTGCCAGTGCCTTCTCCAAAATAGTATATAAAAAAAAACACAAAAAAAATAAGGATTTTTTAATCTTACAGTACAGTAGTCCATACAATAGCTGGCATACAGGGGCTGGCACTGAGTGAACAGGAAAGAAGACTTACTGACTGGAGGAGGGAAAGGAGGTGGGAGATGGTAGAGCTGAAGGATCGTCCACAGTGGGAAGTGGAAGACAAGTTGCCATGTCACTCACACTTGATGGAATGAACACTCACATTTTTGAGAGTTTGCAACTTGAAGGTTCATATGTAGGGAACTTACTGTATCCAAGTCCAGGTTGCATCTAAATTTGAGATCCTTGTTATGTGACTGCTAGTCAACAGAGTACTGGGAGCCAGAAGACATAGGTTCAGTTCAGTTCAGTTCAGTCGCTCAGTCATGTCTGACTCTTTGCCACCCCATGAATCACAGCATGCCAGGCCTCGCTGTCCATCACCAACTCCTGGAGTTCACCCAGACTCACGTCCATCAAGTCAGTGATGCCATCCAGCCATCTCATCCTCTGTTGTCCCCTTCTCCTCCTGCCCCTAATCCCCTCCCAGCATCACAGTCTTTTCTAATGAGTCAACTCTTTGCATGAGGTGGCCAAAGTACTGGAGTTTCAGCTTTAGCATCATTCCTTCCAAAGAAATCCCAGGGCTGATCTCCTTCAGAACGGACTGGTTGGATCTCCTTGCAGTCCAAGGGACTCTCAAGAGTCTTCTCCAACACCACAGTTCAAAAGCATCAATTCTTCGGTGCTCAGCTTTCTTCACAGTCCAACTCTCACATCCATACATGACCACAGGAAAAACCTTGACTAGACGGACCTTTGTTGGCAAAGTAATGTCTCTGCTTTTTAATATGCTCTCTAGGTTGGTCAGTTAGAGGAGGAAATGGCAACCCACTCCAGTGTTCTTCCCTGGAGAATCCCAGGGATGGTGGGGCCTGGTGGGCTGCCGTCTATGGGGTCGCACAGAGTCGGACACGACTGAAGCAATTTAGCAGCAGCAGCAGGTTGGTCATAACTTTTCTTCCAAAGAGTAAGCATCTTTTAATTTCATGGCTGCAATCACCATCTGCAGTGATTTTGGAGCCCCAGAAGATAAAGTCTGACACTGTTTCCACTGTTTCCCCATCTATTTCCCATGAAGTGATGGGACCAGATGCCATGATCTTCGTTTTCTGAATGTTGAGCTTTAAGCCAACTTTTTCACTCTCCTCTTTCACTTTCATCAAGAGGCTTTTGAGTTCCTCTTCACTTTCTGCCATAAGGGTGGTGTCATCTGCATATCTGAGGTTATTGATATTTCTCCTGGCAATCTTGATTCCAGCTTGTGCTTCTTCCAGCCCAGAGTTTCTCATGATGCACTCTGCATAGAAGTTAAATAAGCAGGGTGACAATATACAGCCTTGACGTACTCCTTTTCCTATTTGGAACCAGTCAGTTGTTCCATGTCCAGTTCTAGCTGTTGCTTCCTGACCTGCATACAGGTTTCTCAAGAGGCAGGTCAGGTGGTCTGGTATTCCCATCTCTTTCAGAATTTTCCACAGTTTGTTGTGATCCACACAGTCAAAGGCTTTGGCATAGTCAATAAAACAGAAATAGATGTTTTTCTGGAACTCTCATGCTTTTTTCATGATCCAGTGGATGTTGGCAATTTGATCTCTGGTTCCTCTGCCTTTTCTAAAACCAGCTTGAACATCTGGAAGTTCACGGTTCATGTATTGCTGAAGCCTGGCTTGGAGAATTTTTTGCATTACTTTACTAGCATGTGAGATGAGTGCAATTGTGTGGTAGTTTGAGCATTCTTTGGCATTGCCTTTCTTTGGGATTGGAATGAAAACTTTGCATTTCCTGATTCATGTGTTAATTATCAAGTCAGTTAACCTTGTGGAGCTTTGGGTTATTAACTTATCAATGAAACCTGTAATATCTATTTCACAGGGGTTGTTGTGAGCATCATTTATACCCTGCTTTCCAAAGAGGATTTAGAGTGGACCCATATGGAAGGCAATGGCACCCCACTTCAGTACTCTTGCCTGGAAAATCCCACGGACGGAGGAGCCTGGTAGGCTGCAGTCCATGGGGTCGCTGAGAGTCGGACATGACTGAGCGACTTCACTTTCTCTTTTCACTTTCATGCATTGGAGAAGGAAATGGCAACCCACTCCAGTGTTCTTGCCTGGAGAATGCCAGGGACAGGGAAGCCTGGTGGGCTGCCGTCTGTGGGGTCGCACAGAGTCGGACACAACTGAAGTGACTTAGCATAGCATAGCATAGCATATGGTTTCATAAAATACTGCAAGATAACATAAATTAGAAGTAATTGACAAAGAAAAAGGGGAGAAAAAATATAAAACAGGGCCAAGAGGTTGCCTGGTGACTCAGACAGAAAAGAATCTGCCTGCAATGCAGGAGACCAGGATTCAATCCCTGGGTTGGGAAAAACCCCCCCGGAGGAAGGCATAGTAACCCACTTCAGTATTCTTGCCTGGAGAATTCTATGGATGGAAGAGCCTGGTGGGCTACAGCTCATGGGGTGGGAAAGAGTTGGACATGATTGAGGGACTAACACTTGTTAAAAACAAGAGGTTGTACCTTCTGTCTAGATCTACATGCTTGCTGGGAGTGGGCCACAAATTTGCTTCTGGGCGTCCTGACAGCCAAGGAGAAAATGGGAGCTTGATCATTTTCTTTTATCACCACGTCCACAAGATCAACAACACACTAGAAATTTAGGAGAAATATTCCTCTTGCAAATACCTTAACTAAAGGAGACTGCCCTCAAGTATCTGCATAGCAGGGACACTGCATGAAGCAACAACAATATCTGCTACAGAGATTGCACACTGACAGCCCAAAGATGTGAGCGTTTGTAGTGGTTTAATTTGGGTTTGTTTTGGCTTGCTGTCTAAAAAACTTGATCCAGTATTTTAGAAAAACAGTTTCACAATATATGAATTTTTAGATTTTCTTGTTTTAAAAAATCAGATGATCAGATAATATCATAGCTGCATGTCAAAGATAGTTGGCACTGAGGAGAAGGTGCTTTTTATTTTGATGTGGTTTGTGATTTCAGGAGCACCACAGTCCCTACGACTCCCTAGTGCCTCATCTCCTATAAAACTGCTTGGTTACTTAGGAATCTGCTTTACTGACTCTTATTCTATAACATCCTTTTTGCGGGTTCAGTAGTACTTTCTCCCGAGAGGACTGACTGAGAAAATGAATGGGAAAATGCTGGCACATGATAAAACAGTGTACTACAATGGAAGTGGAAAATATTATTCTTAAAATCACACCACTGAGAGTTAAAGTCGTTAAATGAATGAGTGAGAAATAGCTAATTAATGGAATGTCAACAAATTCATGAATCTCCCAGAGTATTCTGCTCTTAGAAAATAGTTTACCCAGAGTATCTCTTCCATTTGCTTTTTAATAAAAATATTTTTAAAAAATTTTTATATGAAAAAAATGGGCTTCCCCTATGGCTCATTGGTAAAGAATCTGCCTGTCAATTCAAGGAGATACAGGAGATGTGGCTTCAATCCCTGGATTGAGAAGATTTCCTAGAGGAGGAAATGACAAGTATTCTTGCCTGGAGAATCCCATGTACAGAGGAGTCTGGCAGGCTGCAATCCATAGGGTCAAAAAGAGTCAAACATGAGTGAATGACTGAGCATGCACACACACATATAAATAAATAAACAGAGCTATATATTTTAATCAGAAAATAGTATTATAGCAAAGCCATGTTTTAATATGCTTTTCCATTTATAAAGTATGATTGTTAGACTATATTATGTGATTGTAATAGTCATTACTTTTACAGTTGAATCCTAGTAAGGTTGGTATTTAAAGTCAAGATTCACTTCTGACTTGTAGACTCGTTGAGTCAGGTAGTGCTCTTAGTACTGAGTTGCTAATTTTCCAGAAACATAATTTGAAGTCAGGATGTTGATGGGACTTTTCCAATTATCAGAAAGAATTAATACTCCAAAGTAGAAAATGAGTGATAATTGTCTAATGTTTCTGAAACATAATGTTAGACATGGCTACGGAGTGTTTAATAAAAGATATCAGCATCAGTCTAGTGACTCCCAGCCCCCAAGTTCTAGCCCATGTTAGAGACAACTCGTGACCCAGAAGGAGATTAAAGACAGTCATCTCAAGAAAGAGTCACAGGCCTCATCAAGAGTGCTGGGACGTTCCATCGCTTAGTGCCATGGAGAGAGGAGAGGAGGAGTAGGATTCTCCCTGCACCCCAAGTCAAAGGAGAGGACCTCAAATCTGGAGGTTGGGGCCACAGCAGCAGTGAGAGGTTGACCTTTCATTTCTCTCCCCAGGCAGATGACCGCTGAGCTGCCTCTGGTTCATTTGGGTAGAGCACGGTCAAGACTTCGAGGATGTGTGAATAAGAGACAGGGGCCTGCTTCCCACATGCAGGACTTGGTAGCTGGGAAGTGGTTAAAGCAGCCCATTGAAAGTGAGACCAGCTGAGGGTTATCAACACTGACAAGCTCAGATTCCAACATTTGGTTGGGAAAGATGTGTATATTCTTCTTGAGTCAAGCAGCACTAGGAAAGGTTGAAAGTTTGAGCACTTATTGCTGGACCTTGGCTAGTATGTGGACTTTGGAGTGAGCTGACCCCGGCAGGGGACACAGATTGCAAAGTCTTTGAGGAGGCTGGAGGTGTATGTGTGTATGTGTGGTGGGAGGGTTCACAAAAGGCCAATCAAGTGGTTTTTCAACCATATTAGGGAACTGGGCAGGGGAAGTCCCATGTGGTACCTCCAAAGAACCTACAAACGCACCCCTTGAGTGTATCAATATGTGACTGTCACCTCACACAGACAGCTTTGTAGACAGAGGAAAATTGCAAACAGCACAGACTGGTGTCCGAGGTTGCGTGGCCCCCTCTGCACTGGTATCACTTCCCCTTGTCTTGACCCTTGAGGAGCTACAAGAAGCAAGTTGGTGCAGGGAGCAGTGAATGAAATAGGGCAGATTAAAAGGGAGGGCCATGGGTCCCTCCTTACTCCATGGAGATGGGGCAGGAGGAGAGCAGCTTGGGATTGGTTGAATTTGGATATGAGATCACTAGACCTTCAGAAAATGAGTGAGTCTTGGTTTCCACAGATAAGGCTGTTCTCATAAGTGAAAGTGATTGAAAACCTACAAGATCTTTGTGAAATGCTCTCCAGCCTCAGGGAAGGGAGCTCCAGCCCGACATACAACAGAATATGCAAAGACAGTGATGAGAGAAAGGTGAAACCATATCCTCAAGTTTCTACCATTCCATAAGCCATAAACCAGCTCTATGCAACTCATATTATTTGATGGGATTCTAATACGAACCTTCCCATGTCTCTTCCCCTTCCAACTTATGCATTTTATAACTGGCTTTTGTGGCAGTGTTTCTTACTCAAAATTAAATTCTTGTAACCAAGAAGTCAGAATCATAATCTTCTAGGCTTTTCTTGAAAATATTTTCTCTTACAGTTGAATTGGTTGACTTGCTTATTTAGTGTCAAAGGTGAATCATTTCTAAGTCATGATGTATAATCGCAACTATTTTGATTTTGATCTTCAGTCATGGTGATTTCAAATGGGATAATTAAATCCTTGTAATTTCATGTTTTGTAGAAACTGTGAAGAAATTAATACAAACCATCTTGGATTGCTTCCTTTTTTTGTGTTAATTCATGAGTACCTTCCAGCAGTTCCGGTTTAAAGGGAGGTAGACTCTGGTTTCCTGTTTATCCACCTCATGGTTTTTCCTTTTGGTAAACCTTTTGGTAGTAGAGAATTCAGGGCTAAGGATAATCCTTACAGTGTGACTAACTGTTGAGTTGACCCGCCTCTGAAACCTCATAGGGAGTTTATTAGCTGGCTTAAGTTGCCATTACAAAATACCACAGGCCAAGTGGCTTAAATAACAGGAATTAATTTTCATGTAATTCTGGAGGTTAGAGGTCCAAGATGGAGGTGTCATCAAGGTTGGTTTCTGATGAGACTTCCCTTCCTGGCTTGCACATCGTCACTTTCTTGCTATGTCCTCACATGGCCTCTTGTCTGTGCAGCCAGAGAGGGAGAGGGAAAGAGAGAGGCAAAGAGAGATATGGAGAACAAGCCAGAAGCTCAGGTCTCTCATCCTCTTATTGTAAAAGTACAAGTCCTGTTGGATTAGGGCTCCACCCTGTGACCTCATTTCACCTTAATTACCCCTGAAGTCAAAGTCAAAGTGTCAGTCACTCACTCGTGTCTGACTGTGATCCCATGGACTGTATGCAGCCCACCAGGCTCATCTATCCATGGGATTCTCCAAGCAAGAATACTGAATTGGGTTGCCATTCCCTTCTCCAGGGGATCATCCCGACCCAGGGATCGAACCTGGATCTCCTGCACTGCAGGTAGATTCTTTACCATCTGAGCCACTTGGGAAACTAGTTACTTTGACCTTCCTAAAGACTGTAACTCCAAATATAGTCACGCTGGGGCTCAGGGTTTTAGCATAGGAATTTGTGGAGAATATAATTCAGTTCATAACAGGGAAGGAGGGAGAGATTCTTTTAAAGTTTTCTCTTCTTAAAATTAATGTTTCTAAAAAAGCAGATTCTTTAATTTCAAATTTAGGAGACTTCTAGAGCCAGTTACCTATGGAATTTTCTTTTACAAGTGTCTGAAACTCTGCTTGAACTAGTCAGAGAAAAACTGGTCATTTTTGGCATATGGCCAAAGGTCACATATGTCAGCCACAGCTGGATCCAGGGCTCCATCGTCAAGTGTCCGTTCTCTGCCCGTCCTATTTTCCGCTGGGTTGGCTTCCTCCTCAGGTAGGTGCTCTCTGGAGTGGCATCAGTGACCTGGGCCAGCTTCAGGCTGACCCAGTCCTTAATGTTTGTAACTTTAAAAGGAGGGATCCTCTCTCCCAAGGATCAGTTCTAATTGCCTCTGCATGGGGTAGGGATACTTGCTGATTGCCTGGATCGTTGCAGGTGGGAGAGGCCCAGCTCTCAAACAGAGAAGATTCAAGGTAGATTAAACTGTAAGACATGCCACAGTCTTGCCCTTCTAAGTTTCTGAGATAAGACAGTTTATTCGTCCTTTTCTAACTTGTATAATTTTGTAATTGCCAGTTCAAGGAAGTTTCCAATTAGTTCATCTTTATCATATTTGAAGAGATTCTATTTTAAGGTTGTCAGAATCCTTTGGAAAGCCAATTGGCATCATGTTGACCTTTGCAAGTGTCTCTCTACAGATCCTTCAGCAGATTTGGCTCCTGTGTCCTGTGTCTTTGCTACCCTGCAGGCTGTCTGCTGGGATGGCCTGAATCTCTGTTCTCTCACCTCAACCTCTCTGCTCCCTTCTGCACACCTGGTATAGCCCCTCTCATGTGGGTGCACATGCATTATCCCTCATCCGAACTTCTTGGAGTCAGAGCTCTCACTTTAGAAAGTCACACGGTACATATACTGTAGATATATAGATACTCCCAGCAGGATCTGGGTAGTACCCAGATTCTATCTCTCATTAACATTTCTGCAGGGCAACATGTGAATGTTGACACTAAGTGGGAATAATAAAAGTCTACAGTAGCCTTGAGACAGGCTGGAACCTGCGGGCTGGGACCCTTTGCTGCAGTGCTTGCACCCAGACAAATGAAAAGGCAAAGAACTTATGAGGGACTAAGAATAACTGTATGTATGCACAGTCAGAGCAAATTGTCAACAAGATAGAAAAAAGACCAAAAACCTAACTGCCACTTCTGAAGAGCTGGGAGTAAAAAACAGGGTGTCAGGAGCAAAAGTAGGGTACCATGTGTGTCCCCTGCTCTCAACACCACCAAAGGGGTGGGCACACCACCTAAACCAGCCTCTGGCCCAACCTCTGAACCTGCCCTACCCTCACGCCATATATGAACCAACTCACTGGAGTGGACGGAGGCCTGTTATTTATTTCTCACTCCTCTCTGCTGCAGCAGGGGCCCCAGTAAAACTTCGCCTGAGTTTCTTGTCTGGCCTCTTATCAATTTCTATTGATTAAGGAGGCCAAGAAACCTGATCAGTAACAGCCTGGTGTCAGTTCAGGCCAGGTTTGGCCACTAAATAAGTTATGAGAGATTTATTTTCAGGGCACTTTGTATTTCAGATTTGTAAGCAAGGATTCTGGACCTATATTTGCATGTATGTAGTAAGTGCTTGTGAATACTTCTGCTGGAATCTCAGTACCTCTGACTGGTCTCCATGAAATTTAAAACTTAAGAAACATTTTAATTTAAAGAACATAAAGTAGTGCTTTCTAGTGTCTTGAGTTTATACATGTATCTGTTGGGGGTAGATAGCTATAAAGAAAAAACGATTTTGTGCTGATGTCTTTACTTTGAGAGGTTCCTGGTGGGTAAATAGTTAGAAAGCCACGATAACTTGAAATTAAAAGTTTTTCATTTATTCATTTTTTTTAAGTACTACTTACCATCCAGGGGAAGGAAAGCATTCTCACCAAAAATTGTTATTACCAAGTGAACTGAGGTCAGCGTGAAACTCGTTCATAACTTTCTATTTCAAACCCCTTGTGGGGTTTTTACAAGAGGATTTTCCACATGCTTTTGTCTTTGAGCACAGAAATTAGAGAACACTCTTACCAGGAGTGAAAGCAATTCAAGCAACCAAAAATAAATTATTTTACCATTTGGAACCAAGAAGTTCAAGAGAATTTTTTAAGTTTACAACTCTTGGGCTCTCCCAGGGAGAGACAGAGGGCAAAATTGATTCTAATGTTTGCTAATGTTCCTGCCAGCTTGTGTCAACCATTTACCATCATGATGCCTCCGTTATCCCATCTGTCAGCACCAAGAGTCTTTGCTGTATTTCAACATGTCATGTTTTCAAGAACTTCTCAATGCTGCATTCTGGTGCCTGGCAAATGTTGTGGGTGAATTTGCTGCACTTCTCTCTGATGCCTGCTGGGAGGGAGCTGGAGGAAGGATTTAGAGCATCTTCTGGTAAATCCAGATGATCACATATACTCTGCCATTGAGGTGAGCGAACAGCATTAGGGGCAGCTGTCTCATTAGAACGGTAAAAACTGACTTTTTAAATACTCTTTATGATGAGTATGGGGTTGGCTATGTGCATAGGAAATATCCTGATCTGGAAAACACTCTAGGATTGATAAAACTAGTGGGTTTTTCAAATGTGGTTGGTTAGAATGGTGACACAGGATTCAGCATCTTTGCATTGTAAATGAGGCATCAGAAAACTGGCATGCCAAGGAACTTTGGCAGCAACATGACATTTCGGGTTTGCGCCCGTTGGCACTGTGTTTCTCTCCACTTCATGGGGAATCTGCCACCTGGTTCAGCCACAGGCCTAGGGGTTCAAATGGAGAATTTCCTGCCAGGTACTGGTCTGGGTACTAGAGGGCAGAGAAGACTTCTTGGGAGCCACCTGCCTGTACAGAGCTTCCATTTCAGATTCAACCCAGTTTCTTCCCTTTCTATAGCTTTCCCTAAATACTCCAACCCATATTGATCTTTTCCCACTCTGAATTTCAGTCATGCCACTTTTTGCAGGAGAAAGGAGAGGGGAGTGCATCTGTTCATATTTGCTGTTCTGTTTATCTATGCTATGTTACTACCCCCAAAGTTTAGTAGCTTAAAACAGTAAATGTTTTCTCATGTCTCCTGGGTTTGTGGATCAGGAATTCTGGCAGATCTCAGGTGGCAGTTTCTTTGATCCTGGTGGACCCCAGTTGAGGTCACTCAGTGGTTTGTTGGCAGATGGCTGATCTGGAGGAGCCTAAACAGCTTCACTTACATGCCCAGTGCCTTGGTGGAGTGGCTGGAAGGTGTACTCAGCTGGGATGTCCCCAGACCACTTACACCTACACTTGGTGGTCTCAGACTGATTGTATGGCAGCTAATTCCACCCATGGGGATCACTTCAAGAAAAGGAAGAAGAAAAAGGAAGTGGAAGCTAAAGTATTCTAAGCTTGGGCCCAGAGTCACTTCTGCTATATTCTAATAGCCAAGCAGTTACAACTCTCAACTTTAAAGGAAGAAACCCCAGTCCCCACCTCCTATAGCATAGTTGGCTGCCACCTTTAATCTTCACACTTACCTTTTTTATTATCCAATTTTCTTCAGTATTGTGCTGCTTTCTCCAAATTAGATTGTCTCATAAATCTTCGGTACTTAGGGCAGGATTCAAGGAATACTGGCTGAAATGAAAAGAGTTGAAAGTTTCCCTCTCTAATCACGTTCTCAAAGAGATGTCCAAGCTTTGGGAAACAATTTAGGGATATCTCTTCTAATCTCATCGCTCAGAATGAAGCTCATAGGCATTTCTAGATTTCTTCCCAGGCTGAGGAATACGTTCTTTCTATCTGGGGCTCAATGGTGTCAAGGCTGAGCTAGGCTCAGTGAAGGCTCTTTTTCCTGATGGTTTGTTAGTTCAGGGGCCAGCAAATTTATTTGACTCAAGTTTATTTTGTGTCATTCCAACTCCATGGAACCTGTGACCAACTAAACGTGCTCATTACTTGTACTGCAAGAAGAGTGAAAGACGCCTGTTGTTAGTCTATTCCTGACACTTGAATCTCTTCTTTCAGCCCACTGTAGATTAGAGATTCTTACGATAAGTGAAAAAAAAAAAAAAAAAGGCATTTTTGTCACCATAGCCTATTCATTTCTACCCTGAAGCATAGAATGTGGTTATTTCTATAATGATCTTAGCTTCTGGAGTAATTGATGGTTCTGTGACATACATAAGCACACAGTCCATGTGAACATTTATCGGAAGAATCTGACTCAGCTTTCAAGAGTGATCATTTCCCCCCAATTATTCTATACATGGTGTTTAGAGAATTTTTAGTTTATATAGAATCAGACATGACTTAGTGACTGAACAACAACAAATATTGAAATTTGCTAACATTTAGGCTTGTCTTGTAGATTGTTTAATTCTAGAGTCCAGGATATCATAGGAGAAACTCATCATTAAGAATAGCTGCTCTAGTTCCTGGCAAGCCCATCTTTGGGAATATTTCTGCCCCCACCCCACCAAGCCTTGAGTGGCCCTCTCTTGTTAACATAAGAATAGCAAGCTGATACCCAAAGGGGAGTTTTTTCCTAAGGTATCATAATTGGAATCTTTCTGTCTCCTCTTTGCCTCTTCTATACTATTTTTTTTTTTGTTCTTTTAAATTTCATAGCAATTTTTTATAAACCTCCCTGCACAGTTTGATAGGCAATGAACTTTCTCTTCTGGGTGGTTTCTACCTGAGGGAAATGGAATAGCACACCCATGATATTTCTCTGACTTCCTCCCACTCTGCCTCACAAATCAACGAAAAAGAGGCTGCTTCGGGACTCTGAGCACTGGCTCTGTGGCATGTGAGTGTTCAGTCACTCTTCCTCAAAATCGGATTTCATTCACCAGTTGCTGTAAGTTACTTGTGACTTCTAATAGACTTTGCAGCAGTGATTCATTTAGCTTTGGCTCAGAGAGAGATTTTAGGTGAGGAGGGATGGCTGGGACAGGGGAGGTGGGTAGGCAGGACAGGTGTGACAGAATCCCTCCCCACAGGGTGATAACAACCTTCAGCATTATGCTTTATACCAGGCATGATGCCACCTTACATGTTGTCCTGGTTGAATCTCTCAACAGTTCTGTAGAGTGAAAAGGCATTACTGAATACAGAGGGAAATTGAGGTTCAGAGGGGTTAAGCGACTTGCCCAGTGATATATAGCTGGTAATTAGACCCACGCTTCCTGTCACAACGTATTCCTTCAGGCTTCTCCATTTCACTAGACAGTACAGCAATGCTCATATTAAATGCCTAGCTGCGATTGTACTTTCTCCCCTTTTTCTCTCACATCCTGCTTTTAGTGTAGCAGTGAATCCCTGCCAGCTTCACTTTTTGTTTTCTTTTTTATTGGTTTATGACATCATATAAGTTTGATATGTACAATACTGTATTTTGATTTATGTATATACTCCATCATGCCAAGTTGCTTCAGTCGTGTCCGACTCTGTGCGACCCCATAGACGGAAGCCCACCAGGCTCCCCTGTCCCTGGGATTCTCCAGGCAAGAACACTGGAGTGGGTTGCCATTTCCTTCTCCAATGCATGAAAGTGAAAAGTGAAAATGAAGTTGCTCAGTCATGTCTGACTCCCAGCAACCCCATGGACTACAGCCTACCAGGCTCCTCCATCCGTGGGATTCTCCAGGCAAGAGTACTGGAGTGGGGTGCCATTGCCTTCTCCAATACTCCATCATGTCCATCACCAAAAGTTTAGTTTCTATCCTTCACCAAACTTTACCCATTTTGCCCTCTCCTGCCCCTTTCCCCTAGTTCAGTTCAGTCGCTTAGTCTTGTCCGACTGTTTGGGACCCCATGAATCTCAGCACGCCAGGCCTCCCTGTCCATCGCCAACTCCCGGAGTTCGCTGAGACTCACGTCCATCGAGTCAGTGATGTCATCCAGCCATCTCATCCTCTGTTGTCCCCATCTCCTCCTGCTCCCAATCCCTCCCAGCATCAGAGTCTTCTCCAATGAGTCAACTCTTCGCATCAGGTGGCCAAAGTACTGGAGTTTCAGCTTCAGCATCATTCCTTCCAAAGAAATCCCAGGGCTGATCTCCTTCAGAATGGACTGGTTGGATCTCCTTGCAGTCCAAGGGACTCTCAAAAGTCTTCTCCAACACCACAGTTCAAAAGCATCAATTCTTTGGCGCTCAGCCTTCTTCACAGTCCAACTCTCACATCCATACATGACCACAGGAAAGACCATAGCCTTGACTAGACGGACCTTTGTTGGCAAAGTAATGTCTCTGCTTTTGAATATGCTATCTAGGTTGGTCATAACTTTCCTTCCAAGGAGTAAGCGTCTTTTAATTTCATGGCTGCAGTCACCATCTGCAGTGATTTTGGAGCCCCCAAAAATAAAGTCTGACACTGTTTCCCCGTCTATTTCCCATGAAGTGATGGGACCAGATGCCATGATCTTTGTTTTCTGAATGTTGAACTTTAAACCAACTTTTTCACTCTCCTCTTTCACTTTCATCAAGAGGCTTTTTAGTTCCTCTTCACTTTCTGCCATAAGGGTGGTGTCATCTGCATATCTGAGGTGATTGATATTTCTCCCAGCAATCTTGATTCCAGCTTGTGCTTCTTCCAGTCCAGCGTTTCTCATGATGTACACTGCATAGAAGTTAAATAAGTAGGGTGACAATATACAGCCTTGACGTACTCCTTTTCCTATTTGGAACCAGTCTGTTGTTCTATGTCCAGTTCTAACTGTTGCTTCCTGACCTGCATACAGATTTTCCAAGAGGCAGATCAGGTGGTCTGGTATTCCCATCTCTTTCAGAATTTTCCACAGTTTATTGTGATCCACACAGTCAAAGGCTTTGGCATAGTCAATAAAACAGAAATAGATGTTTTTCTGGAACTCTCTTGCTTTTTTGATGATCCAGCAGATGTTGGCAATTTGATCTCTGGTTCCTCTGCCTTTTCTAAAACCAGCTTGAACATCAGGAAATTCACAGTTCACGTATTGCTGAAGCCTGGGTTGGAGAATTTTGAGCATTACTTTACTAGCATGTGAGATGAGTGCAGTTGTGCGGTAGTTTGAGCATTCTTTGGCATTGCCTTTCTTTGGGATTGGAATGAAAACTGACCTTCCCCTAAGGTAACCACTATTCTGCTTAAATATACCCAGAATCTATCACCTCTGTCACTCCTACCCTGATCCCAGCCAGCATCATCTCTCTGCCTGACCACTGTGATAGCCTTGTCCCTGGTCCCCCTGCTTCTGCCCTTGTTCCCCTAAAGTCAGTTTCCAGCACCCAGACAGGGAAGTCTGTACTAAGGCTACAATCTGCCTTCTACCCCCATTATTTCTCTGGCCTGCCTTGCCATCATTGCTCATGCTTGTTCACTTTACTTCAGTCATATTACTATCCTTGCTGTGTCTTCAAAAATCATGGCCTTTGCATTTGCTCTTCCATCTGCCTGGAATCCTTGTCCCAGGGAGCTACATGATTTACTCTCTAACTTTTACGTCTTTGCTGGAATGATGCCTTTTTAATGATGATCCTGTGTAAAAACCTTTCTCATTCTCTCCCCCAACAGCTAGAATTCCTCCTTTCTCCATAGCACTGTATTTTTTCCCACAGTACTATCATAATCTGGCTTACTGAATAATTTACTCCTGTATTTGTTTACTGTCTGTCTCCTACTAGAATGTAAGGTCCATGAGGACAGGACTTCAGTGCTGGATTCCTAGTAGCTCTCACAATGCCTGGCACATAGTAGATACTCAATAAACTTGAGTGGTAAATGAATGGGTTATTTAATCTTAAGATTTTAAATCCCACCATCTCTGCTCTTTCCAGATGCTTGCCATCCTGCTGGTTAATTTTTATATGATTACATTGATAGAAAACAGCTCATTTCAGTAAATAGATGAAGAATGCATGTACAGGAGAGGAAACTGGCCCCTAACTTCTGACATCCATTTGGACTTTGATATTCTGTGATTACAAAGGCTGATTTTGTGATACAAAATTGTTGCTGTGTCCCAGAGGACAGGGTGTCCTTGGGCTATGGATGTCATCTCTCTGGTCCTTAGCTTTCTTGTCTATAATATATGCAAATTGGTAGATAATCATTACCCTTTTTCCACATTAATATGATAATTTGGCCCACTGAGTTAAATAAAAGGCCCTATTGCTTAGTTTGTGTTGCCTCCTTCTGAATGTGTTGTTGTTAAGTCACTAAGCCATGTCTGACTCTTTTGCGTGTGTATCATAGGCTTAAGCTCTCTGAGAACCAGAACTAACTTTTCCTTTAGTTGGTTTATTTCGTCACAATCCCAGATGTGATGTTCTATACTCAGCTGCATGTCAATATGCTTTACTGATACAACTAAGGACAAAATCACACTGAGCGCTGAGCTTTCCTGTAATCTGAAGTTCATTGGTTGATAAATTCTACTACATTTCTGCCTACGTATGATGGGATCCACAGTCACCCTAATCAATGGTTACTTTTATTTGGCAAAGTTAACTTCACATGAAGATCAACAAGCAGGCTATCAAGAAATAGTAGAACTGTATGCATTGAGGATCTTCATGCTGGAACTCTTAGGAATCTGTGTATTGGTATAAGCTTCTAAGTTTAAAATCTACCTTGAATGAAGGGATGAATGTTGAGTTACCAACTTGGCTTGATCAATACTGACAAGCGATTGCTTGTTGTGTAAGATTGGAAGAGAGTGTATATGGGAGAGGAAATACATTTCAGTGTCCTAAATCCACAGCCTCAAACAGATAAAGGTATTAGAGATGTTGAAAAGAGTGTTAAAGCTTGATGGACCTCTAATGGCTGTGATCCTGTCCTTAAGATTTTTAAAAAGCTCAGGACAGATCTGTTTTAATGTCACTAATCACCACATTTTAGTAAGAACTGGTTGACTTCCCTTTTAGTGTGAGATTTTGAATAATGTGTGTTATTTCAGTATATGATTTTATAGATGGACAGGATGTTTTCTCCTTCCAGAGGAGTACTTCCTTAATTTTATAGAGAAAATGCATATTAAAAAGAGCTCATGTTCAAGCACTCTTTCTTTCTCTCCCTTCCTCTTTCTTTCCCTCTCTGACTCCATATACACACATTTTATCTCAATGAAGTGCCATGTACTTTTAATTTAATGCATCAAATATAGACTTAGTCCCTACTGTATAAACTATTCTGTTGGAATATTAGAGGATAGAAACAGTGAAATGGTGCATATATCCTCCCCTCAGAAGTTTACATTTGGAAAGGGGAGAAAATCAAAAGCTAGCATTCATTTCACATACAAAAAAAAAAAAAAAGTTGCAAGTCAAGTGCTTTGCAGGGAGAATCTTTTGGCAGAAATCCCAAGAGATTTCCTGGAGAAGGGATTCACAGGGGAGACCAAGGTGACAGGATAATTTAGATCAGGTTCCCCTCTGCAATGCGCTGCTCTTTGCATTCAAAACATTCTAGTTTGCAAGATGTCAGCTCCTGTGCAACTTTTCTGGGACTCAGGTTCATGCTCACAGCATTGGTCTGTGGAAAAGAATGAGACTGGGTGACAGCCAGAACAAATGGAATCCTCCAAGGCAGGGAGAAATATAAGAAAGGAAATGAAATGACCTGATCCTAGGAACTGCCAGAGGGAAAGGGTGGGAGAGAGGAGAGCGGGAAGACTATTCTTTGTCAACTGTCCAGCCTTTCAAATGTCACCCGAGGACATGGCCACAATTAGCATGCAACCAGACAGTGCACAATGAATGCACATTTTGGCTTGGTTGGCGGCAATAGTTGAGACTCAGACAAAAGCAGTTTCAGTTGCAGAGCTGGTGCCAGGCTTTCAGAGAGAGAATAAATTAGGCTGCTGTGACAAGCTGTTCCATTGCAGCAACAATAGTTTGGACTTGCAACGTGGCCTGTCAACCAGGCCTCAAAATACATCTTCATTTGTTGTTGGGCAGTTGGGAAAGATGAGTCATTAAAGAATTCTATAATACATCAAAGGCCATGAATTCCGGCTTTCATACAGTCACACCTTACCCCAGCCCTCATTCTGCCAAAAGAAACTCTTTAGTATACCAAAAATTATGTGGAGTCTCTCTCCTTTATTTAGTGCTATTTATAATATGCTGTGTGCCTAAGTCTTTGCGAACTGAGAGGAAAAAAAAAAAATCAGCCATTCTCTTTAGGACTGAATTTGAGTTCTGCAAACATTCATTGAACACCTACTGTTTCCAAGCATTATGCTGGTTGATGGATTGATGGATGAAAAAGTTGTGGTTGGAAAGCCCAGGCCTATTAGTCAGGCTATTAACAGCACAAGAGAAGTAGCACCAGCAATGTGTTGGGCGGTTAGGGGATGGAGAGGTTATGGTTTGAGGGAGTGAGAATCCAATGAATTGTGGATCTGACCAGGTTCACACCTGGTCAAGAGTCAAAAGGAGCTGGTTGGAGAATGGAGCATTTTAACATGTGATGATTTGTGTGGAGTCATTCCAACTTTGCATTGCTTTTCTGCGGCTACTATAACAAATTATCACAACACAAATGATTACTTTACAGTTCTGGAGATGAGAAGTCTGGCAAGGGTCTCAGTGAATTAAGATCAAGGTGTTGACAGGGTATGCTCATTCTGGAGGTTCTGTGGGGAATCTTGCCTCTTCCATCTTCGAGAAGTTGCCCACATTTCTTGGCTCATGGTCCCTTTCCCTCTTCAAACCCAGCAACAGTGAGTTGAGTTTTTCTCCCACAGCATTACTCTTTTTTTTTTGCCTCTTATGTGTAAGGACTTTTGTGATTACCTTGGGCTCACTTGGATAATGTGGGATAATCTCCCTATTTAAAGGATAGCTGATTAACAACCTTAAAAATTCAATTTATAGCCTTAATTCCCTTTGCATATGACCTAACATAGTCACAGGTTCTAGGGCTTAGGATATGGATGTATTCAGTGGGTGGAAGATGGGCATTATTCTGCCTACCATGTTCTCATCCAGCCTCCGAAATCACAGATTGTGATCAATTGGATAAGGACTCAGGACATGTACTCTGGGCCCAGGAGAGAAGAGGGTTACCTGACCTTTGCTAAGCGTAATCTCATTTCACTATAGCCAGTGCAATTGGGGCTACAGATCCAAAGGAAGAAGGGGCAACATGTTATGTGGGAAGAGCACTTGCCTGGTAATGAGAAGACTTAGATTTTGGTTTCTCCTCTGTAAACTAACTGCTAACTAACTGTGGCAAGTCACTGGACAAGTCTGGATTTCCACTTCATCCTCTATAAAATGAAGGTGGTGGATTGTGCTAGTGTAAGTCACTTTAGCCGTGTCTAACTCTTTGTGACGCTATGAACTGCTGCCAGACTCCTCTGTTCATGAGATTCTCCAGAAAAGAATACTGCAGTGGGTTGCCGTTTCCTATTCCAGAAGGTGGTGGATTAAATGTTCTCAAATCAGTGTTCTCAAATGCCCTTTCAGTTTCTAGCTCTCCATGACTCTTTACTAACAAATGTACTGAAAACACAGACAGACTGGCCTGTTGAAAATGTCTTGCCATCACTACAGAATCAAAAAGCTAGACTAGTGTACAAAATATTGTCTATCCACAACTCAAGCTCTGTACCCCTTTTACTCCATCCTGGGTGCAGCACCATCATCTTGCTCCCAGTGACTATAATGCTCTGTGTCCATCCCCATTCTTTTTTTCTTAAATTGGAAATTCTGCCAGAAGAGTCATGCCAGCAAATTAGGTGAATTAGAGATAAAACTGGCAGAAACAGGGATAGGCTACCCACTCCAGTATTCTTGGGCTTCCCTGGTGGCTCAGCTGGTAAAGAATTCGCCTGCAATGCGGGAGACCTGGGTTTGATCCCTGGGTTGGAAAGATCCCCTGGAGAAGTGAAAGGCTACCGACTCCAGTATTCTGGCCTGGAGAATTCCATGGACTGTGTGGTCCATGGGTCACAGAGTTGGACACAACTGAGCAATTTTCACCTTCACAGTTGAAACATGGCTTTAAGGAAATTAAATTGGAGATGTATGAGGTCAGGCTTCCCTGCTGGCTCAGTGGTAAAGAATCTGTCTGCCAGTGCTGGTCGGGAAGATTCCCCTGGAGAAGTAAATGGAACCCACTTCAGTATTCTTGCCTGGGAAATCCCATGGACAGAGGAACCTGGCAGGCTATAGTCCATGGGGTTGCAAAAAGCGTTGGACATGACTTAGTGACTAAACAGGAACATGTATTCATATGAGGTCGTACATAATTGAAATTGAGCATTCTAGAGAGACTTGAGAAGGTTGGTTCTACCTTTCAGAGCTTGCATTATGGGCAAGAAACCTGAACCTAAGAAGAAATTATATATATGTGGGTCATTAGGCAACTTCTTCCTTCATTACCTTTTTTCCTTTCATCAAAGAACTATACATATGCAAGTAACTAGATCACCTCCTCTCTTCTTTTTTCCCTTTAATCACAACTGAGAGGAAAGTTTCCAGCTGGGCATTAAATTGGGTCAACAGCTAACACAGCAGGAGTATAGGTGACAGGGACAGCAAGAAGTATATACAGAGGAAATAAAGAGCACTGTGGAGCCAGCATGGGTAAGCTATGGAATAGTGCACGGGCCCCATTAAGATTTAAAGTAATAAGAGATGAGAGGAAATATGGTTACCAGCCGTTGATAAACACTCCTGCCTTATGAAGGTGTTAATTTCACTCACTGGCTCTTGATGCCTCAAGTATAATCTCTCGTGGTGACCTTTATCCCCCAGCGCAGGCCTAAAGGACACCTAGGAAATGTCACCTTTGTAGTTGCTCAAAGAATAACCTTGGGTAACTGCGGGGAGACCTGAATACATTAAGTATGGCAGGTGTATGGAGTTGCATCCATTTACAAAATTGTTGATTCAGCTTAAGAAGGTATGAAAGAGATGTCCTTGACCCTGCTATGTGCAGATGGAAGTGGCATTTCATCAGGAGTGTATATGGAAACGTGCCTAGCTGCAAAATGGAAAGTATTTTCTGCTCAAATATGTAATAATTTGGAACCATTTATTACGACTGAACAGCACTGTTTCCTCCAGGTGAAATGTTGGACTAGGACAGCCCATACAGCTGGGCACACTGTCCAGATTGTGCTTGGAGGTCTGAGGGAGGGGGCCATTCCTTCTATGCCATACCCAGTTAGGAGTGTCTCAGAAAGTCATTTACCCTTGCCAAACCTGAAGTGCCAAAGTCAATGGATTAGGGGCAGTTCTAGCATCAGTCCACATTGGGTGCAGAAGCATCTTGCCCCTCTGACTTAAGAAGTACAGTCATGCTCTCTTTGAGTCTATCAGGTCAGTCCCAGTTCATATCATCACCCACCAGTGTGACTGGAACTCGGGTTCATGTTCATGAGCTCTCAAACCAGAGTGCCATCAGTGTTGCATCCAGGCCTGGGGTTCTACTCCCTGCTGTCCAGCCACTGCACGATTAGCGCAGCTCAGCCTTCACCACCAGTACCACCCCAGACCTTCCGGAGTGAAACCAAAGGCCACGGGAGTTTCTTTTCATGGGGCCCAAGGCTCACACAGTAGACAGAAAAATGGCCACTGTGGATGTCCACTTCCAAATGCCCAGAGCCTTCGTGTTTACTACCTTGCATGACAGAAGTGACTTTGCACATGTTAGTTCAGGATCTTTAGGTAGGGAGATTATCCCAGATTACTTACATGGGCCAAATGTAATCAATAAAGGGATAATGGCAGGAGGCTCAGGGTCAGAGAACTGTTGTTGTGATAGAAGCAGAGGTCAGGTTGATGCTACTATTGGCTTTGGAGAAGGGAGAGGCCACACGCTAAAGAATACAGGCAAACTCAAGAGCTTAAAAAAAAAAAAAATGCAAGGAAATGAATTTTTCCTCTAGAACCTTCAGAACAATCACAGCCCTACCACCCATGTTAGACTTTGGACATCCAGAACTGTTAAGAGAATTAATTTGTGTTACTTTAAGACCCTGAGTCTGTGATAATTTGTTAATGTAGCAGTAGGAAACAAATGTAATTTACCTGGTTCCATGACTCAGGATTAACTGCTTTCTGGGTTAATTAACAAGAACACATCTATTTCCTTTCACAGAAAATTTATCCTCACCCACCAGAGTGAAAGTTTGCCACCTGGATTCCATCAAATCCCAAAAGCACTTTAGCATCAACTGTGAACAATTCAACAATTAACAGAATGTTTGTCTTGTATGGTGATTACAGTTGGATATAGTGAGATGACTACTTTCGCTGTTCTGATCTTCTATATGTGTTTAATGAGCATGTGTTATTATTTTGCAATTAAATGACTTAATAAGTGAAAATTTTAAAGGAAAAGAGAAATTTCTCATTTCTATAGTGCTACAATCAGTTACTTAATTATTCATGAGAACATGGGTGTTGTTTTCCCAACAAGAAGGTAGAAAAACAGTAGAAGAGCATCCCTATGAGTGAAAGCAGTTACTTATATACCAGGAACAGCACATAAGAGTGAATCTTACCTGTAGATTTCTAGACCATCATGAGTTTAATAAGGGCACTCTGTAGTAAGCAGAGTTCTGAGAGCCTCCAAGGGTGTACCTGCTTTGCATAATATCTGGATCCTTGAATGTGGGTCTATCTCTTTATTTCTAGGATCAGATATGTTATACAGCACAGACTTTTATAATATGGGGATCATTTGACTGGGCTTCACCTCCCATGAAGCCTTCAAGAGCAGAGTTTTCTCTGGCTAGTAGCAAAAAAGAACTCAGCCTTCAAGCACAAGAAGGATTTTTCTGGTTGTCAATGGATATGTAGGGTATATTGGTAAAGCTGCTCTTTCACTTCTGCCCTCTGAATTTCACACATGAAGGTCTCTTATAGCCCATTCTAGTCAGAAACATACAGAGCAGGAAATTCTGGGAAAGGTAGTTCAGCCTACCCAAGATGACAGCAGAGTCTCAAAAGAGAAATTGTGTCATGAGTCAGGGGGAGATGGGAGCCATTAGCAGACTTAGATGAATGATTGATGGCCCAGAAACAGACCTACAAATGGCCAGAGATATTCCTTAGAAGGAATTGGCTTGTGCAGTTGTGGAGGCTGACAAGTCCCAAGATCTGCAGGGTGAGTCAGCCAGCAGGAGGCCCAGGAGACCTGATATGTAGTTCCAGTCCAGTGACCCACAGGCTCAAGGCCCAGGAAGAGCCAATGTTGCCACTCAAGACTGGGATGGCAGGGGAAAAAATGTTCTATCTCCAAGGGCAGTCTGGCAGGGGGAATTCCCACTTAATCAAGGGATGGTTGGCCTTTTGTTCTATTCAAGCCTTCACCTGATGGGATGAGGTCCACCCACATCCTGCTTTATTCAGTCTACTGACCGAAACGCCAAACTCATCTAAGAGCACCCTCTTAGAAACACCCAGAAGTGTTTGACAAACCATCTGAATACCTTGTAGCCCGGTCAAGCTGACTCATCAAATTAACGGTACAAAGAATATGAGTGTTAGAGTTAAGTGTCCATTTTGGCATCCTGACCAGCCTTTTGTAACCTCAGGCTCTTCACATGTGAAGTGGGGGTGATGTATTTATCTCTCAGAACAACTGTGAGGACCAACTGCTAATATAACTACTCAACAAATGTAGTGAGCACCAACTGTATACTAGCTGCTGTTCCCCACACTGTAGACACAGTTATGAAGAGAGAAGCCACATCATTGTTCTCATTGAGCTTATGGTGTAGAGAGAAGAGATGGATCAAAGCAAATCAATCAGTAATTATTATTTAATCACCCAATGCTCAACATAATACAAGTTCTACATTCACTTGCACCCTGGGAAGTAGTTATGATTTTCCTTTTCTAAATGCTTAAACAGAGGTTACTTGCCTCATATCTCTTCTACCAAGGGTCAGTTGAAGTCTTCTGACTCCATTCCAGCACTCTTTCTACAAAGCCCCCCTCTTCCAGCAGAAAATATAAGCCTCAAGTTCTCACATCATTACTAAACTTAAGTGGAGACTCTTATCTCATGTGGACAGATGGCTATGACTTTATACACTAAGAAAACCTACTTAGGCAGGTGTTTAGGCTATAACAAGAAGTGGAAACATGACCCTAATCCTAATTTAATGGGTTTGCTGAAAGTTATTGGTTGCTACTAATACAGAGATAGTTATTGGTGTATTAATGCAGAGAGAGTGAGACATATGTAGCAAGCTAAAAAGTGAGGGATATAACAAGATTCTCGGGGCAAGAGAGACCACTGGGAACTAGACACATTTATTTCATGAATTTAAATAACACTGAGTTTCTACTATTAGAGTGATAAATGCAATGAAGAAAATAAAAGTAAGTGATGGGATCAAGTGGCTAGGGGAGGGGCCCTCTTGATACAGGTTGGTCAGGCAAGGCTTCTGTGAGCAAGTGACTTCTGAGACAGGACTGCAGAGGCAGATCTGCAAAAACCTAGAGGAAGCTCATTGTAGGAGAGGGATTGCAAGTGAAAAGGCCCTGAGGCAGAGTGAGTATAATGTGCTTGAGGAATAGGGTGAAGAGTGGCTGGAGGTTGCTGAGCAACTGGGATGTGGTAACCCATGCATCTGGAAGGATAGAGAAGAGCCAGATCCTACAGGGCAGTATAGCCCACAGTGAGGGATTTGAATTTTATACAATTCAAATTCCAGTGAATTTTATACGATTCAGTTCCAGTTACACTGGAAGCCATTGAAAGATTTTAAGCAGAATTACAATGATCCCCTTTATGTTTAAAAAAAAAAAAATCACTGTAGCTGACATAAAGGTCTCATCAGTTATATGGTATTTCTAGACATTTTAGCACTTTTTAGAGATTATTATGTTCTGGATCATTCGTGTATTCCAAACTTGAAATGGACAAGAAAAATGAAAAGCTTGTGAAACATCAGTAAAGATTGCTAGGATTCTGGCTGTAATGCAGACCTTTGAGTGGTGGCATCCATGCAAAATGGATGCAGTGGCAGAAAGGGCATGTTTGTCCCTTTTTTCCATCAAACATACCTGACCTTCCTATGACCCTTTTTACTGATTGGTGACTGGGTACCAGTAGATTAGAATCGATTGGTTTTCAGGAATCTGTAACGGATAGTTAAAGTGTTACCCTTTTCAGGTCATGGGGTTCCTTAAACCTTTTGAAATGGCCAAATTGCCCGAAAGTCCTTAATATGACTGTCTCAGGGTTGGGATTTCCAAACCTGCAATGTGTCATTAGGAGGGGGTTGAAAGACAAGATAGACCACAGAGGCAGCCATGGCCACCTGTCTCTGCCCATGTCTCTGCTTCCTGGGGTGTAAGACATGAGCCAACTTTCTCTTTAGCTGATGGATCATCCCAACCCAGGGATTAAACATAGGTCTCCTGCCTTGGCAGGTAGATTGTTTAAAATCTGAGCCACCAGGGAAGCCCCTTTAGCTGACAGGATAACATAAATGTTATATTTTTTGTTGTTCAGTGACTCAGTCATATCTGACTCTTTGCAACTCCATGGACTGCAGCACACCAGGCTTCCCTGTCTTTCATCTTCCAGAACTTGCTCAAACTCATGTCCAATGAGTTAGTGATGCCATTCAACCATCTCTCCCTCTGTCATCTCCTTCTCCTCCAGCCTTATGTCTTCCCCAATATCAGGGTCTTTTCCAATGAGCCGGCTCTTCACATCAGGTAGCCAGAGTATCGGAGCTTCAGCTTCAGCATCAGTCCTTCCAGTGAACACCCAGGACTGATCTCCTTAGGGATGGACTGGTTGGATCTCCTTGCAGTCCAAGGGACTCTCAAGAGTCTTCTCCAACACCACAGTTCGAAAACATCAATTCTTCAGTTCTCAGCCTTCTTTATGGTCCAAATCTCACAGCCATACATGACTGCTGGAAAAACCAAAGCTAGTTGTTCTTCAAAAGATACTAGAAAACTCAGTTCTTTCTTTCAAGACTCTTTCATTAGTCTGGTGCCTTGGCTTCTTAAGTAACGCCATAATACTGAATTCATTTCATGATGCTATTGAATGAAAGGGATCTGTGGCTGGAAATGGACTTGATATTTGACCAGGTAGGTTAAATACTTGGATAAATTAGCTAGGGGGCTGCTTTCAAGGATAATAAGCAGAGAAGAAGGTCATATTGGTCTGGTTGGGATGGAAAAGGAATAACCCCAGTGGTCTTCCAGAGTCTCCAAGTCAAAGTGGAAAGATGGAGCTGCAGGCTGGAGGGAGATCAGAGTCACCATCTAGGGAGAGAGGGTGCGTGTTGAGCAGAGGTGTCTACATATTGAGCAGACACCAGCATGTCTGCAGTAGTGTATGTAATGAGGTTTTCTAGACAAGGAGACATAGAGAATGAAGTTAGGAAGGAGGCTTGAGGGGGAAAGAAAGGTCAGATACTTTAGAAGGCTGAGAGTTCTAGAAGCATGGACAAGAGTGTTTGGCAGAAGGACGGCACCTCGAAGGTGGTACATCAGCGTGCTTTTGTCATGGATGGCTCACCCTGCTGGAAATGTCTTGCTAAGACGAAATTTTTAAAGGGAGTTAGTTTCCCTGGCTTTACTCTCTCTGGGTACCTGAATCTTGATTCTAAGACTTAGGTTAGTTTCCGTCGTCCTACGTATTTACAAATGCCTTATTGGCAAGGGGAATCCTTGAAAATAATAATATCATAAAGATGACAAAGGGCCCTGTTGAGCCACTAAACCTACACTTTGAAATGAGGATTGTAACCAATGTCTATACAATAAACTAGAAAGGATTATATGGTATTTTCTGATATCAGTCTTTAGATTTTCCCTACCAAAGAATTTGTGTTAATCCATAATCAGCTGCTCTGGGAAGCATCTCTAGCCCAGTGTGGATCTTCATTGCTCTATCTCCTCCACTATCTGATGATTGCTTTCTACGCACTTGATCTGGAAAGTGATGGCTGATTCCAGGTTGTGTAACCTACACACTCTCCCACTCTCTTCCCTTTGGCTCCCATGTTCTCCCTATGAGATTAGCATTTTCTCTTTTTCTGCTGCGAAAGCTTGTTGTCAGAATGAGCCCCTATTACTTAGAATACAATCTATTGATGAATTGCCCTCATGAATGCCATGTGCTGCTTCCTGGCAATACAGTTAAATTGCAATCCCCACCCCTACTCTTATCAAATGTTCCTTAGGGCATCGTATAATCTCTCAGTGCCCAATGTCACAGAAGTTATACAGTCCACTTGCATCCTAGGAAATAGTTATTACAAATGCTGAAACAAAGGTCCCTGGCTGGAGACCTCTTTGCTACCAAGTGTCAAAAGTGAGAGCCCACATTTTCTGACTCCATGTCCAACACTTAATGCAGTCAAAGCCCTTTTCTGACAGAAAATATAAGCCTCACATTCTTATAAAACTGAAGTAGTGTATTATCTCATGTGGACAGATGGCTATGACTTTATACACCAAGAAAACCTATTTAGGCAGATGTTTCATTGACGACAAGAAGTGTAAACATGACCCTAATTAATGAATTTGCTAAAAGTTATTGGTTGCTCCTTGTCAGAACTGTTGTTTTTCCTGTCACTCCTCAGATTGGATACATAGAGAAAAATTAAGCATGAAGAAAATTGACATTTAAAATGTGTTTATTCTTTGCCATCAAGCCAAATAGAACTTTTCATTCAAAAAAAGGAATGAAGAGTTCATTGTGCTTTGGAAAATCACATGTGAGAAGAAGATAGAAAAATTTGAGTAAGATTAATATAGCTTTTGGACAAAATGAGGAAATAGGAGAAGTCTCCTTGCAAAGAATTCTGCAGGCTAAGATTGGACCGATCTCCAAGTTCATGGGTGATCTCAAATCTGTGCACCCTTTGGGTTTATTCTTAAGAAGGTGACATCCCCTTGTCTCCTGCCTAGTCCACCAGCTTTATTCATCCCTGGCCACTCCCAAGCGACTCCCTAATGCCTGCATTAACTTCAAACCTAGTAAGTGGTCAAGTTTCCTTCAGACTGTCAGCAGGCCCTCTGACCCCAGCTCTATCTCTTTCTACAACTTCAGCAGAAGGTATTTGCAAGCTCTTTAAACTGATCTTTGCTGAGAAAAGCCGTTTTATGAGTCTTGGGCTTTTAAAAGGTCTTGGAACTCACAGGACCCCCTCTTTGAGGGCTGACTTACTGATACATTATTATTGCTTACCCTGCTGCAGAAGCAGGTGGGTGGCTAGGCTTGCAGTGGGAGAATCTGTTAATTAGAAATCAGTCCTCATAGAGGGTCGTAAGGGAAACGTTCAATTTGCACCTCTCTTAGTGGATCCTCCCTAGAGTTAATTAAAAGCTATTGCTCCCACCAGTGAAACCTTCATGGCTGTGCTGAATTCTCTGCAGCTGCCAAACATGTACAAAGGGGAGAAAGGTTTCAAGCTGGATTCCTTCCCAGGAGGAAGGTTCTTTCATTGCGCAGATTCCAGGGAGATCAGGGGAGAAGACAGGGAGGAGTAGTTGGGGTGAATTTTCCTCCTGTGTCTGCTCTCCCATCCCCTCCTCCTCCTGTGCTGAGGTTTGTGCTCCCTAAACCCAGCTGTTCTGGCCAGCTCCTCAGCGATCTTCGAAGAGCTAGTGTTTTTCAACTTCTCCTCGCTTACTTTGTTATGTTCAAGCCCTGAGCATGGCATTCTTCTGAGACACCCCGTGTCCATCTCCACCCCCATGTCCTTCCATGAGTTTAGGAGGCCAGCCACAGTGGGCAGTGCTTGTGTACCCTCTTCCCAGGCCACTGCCCCAGCCAAATTGCCATTTCTGTCTTCCCCACTTCAGGAAGCTCTATTAATTCACCATAGCTGTGTTCAAATCCACTTCCTCCTCTTCCCGCTAAGAGCTCATTGTTCTTTTTGTCCTGCTCCTAAAGTACGCCTCTTATTTGTAATGCATTGTACCCTGCATTTGTCCCCATCTGGGTTACAGGCATTTGTGTGGCTTTTTCCCCATTGAATGCAAAGTTTTCAAGGTTTTGGTCCTCATCTTATTCATCTCTGTAACCTCACAGTACCTAAGAGAGTTCTTTGTACAAACCCAGTGTGCAGAAATGTTGGTTGGATTGAGAACAGCAGGACAACCTTTCTGATGAGCCAGAAAGATGGAGCAGATTAGCTTTTCTAAAGTTGTGAAGGGCAAGGCTGATGAAAGACTTATTCTAAGAAAGATTTTCCTTTAGGACCCTCATCACTTCTCCATAGCGGGTTTGAAAAGAAAGTCAGGGCTGAGCACATCAGCATTGCCTATTGAGTGCGTGTCTGTACAGGGCCAAACGTGGATGACAATAGAAAGGCACAAAGAGAAAGAGCATGTGCTTTTTGTATCTTAGGAGCTAAGCATTTTCCAATGATTTTCATCTCAGGCCCCAAAGTACATTTTGTTGTTAACCCTGGAATAGCTGTACATGAATGCCCAGCCAAACACACACATAAGTGTGTGTGTGTGTGTGTGTATACATGCATGTACATGTGTGTCTACCATAAGTATGTGTTCAGTTCAGTCACTCAGTCAAGTCTGATTCTTTGCAACCCCATGGACTGCAGCACACCAGGCCTCCCTGTCCATTGCCAACTACCTGAGTTTACTCAAACTCATGTCCATTAAGTCGGACATGTGTATTCAGTTTAGTTCCTCCGTCATGTCTGACTTTTTGTGACCCCATGGACTGCAGCATGCCAGGCCTCCCTGTCCATCGCCAACTCCCCGAGTTTACTCAAACTCATGTCCATTAAGTCGGACATGTGTATTCAGTTTAGTTCCTCCGTCATGTCTGACTTTTTGTGACCCCATGGACTGCAGCATGCCAGGCCTCCCTGTCCATCACCAACTCCCAGAGTCTACCCAAACTCATGTCCATTGAGTTGGTGATGCCATCCAACCATCTCATCCTCTGTCGTCTCCTTCTCCTCCTGCCCTCAATCTTTCCCAGCATCAAAATCTTTTCCAATAAGTCAGGCATCAGGGCATCAGGTGGCCAAAGTATTGGAGTTTCAGCTTCAACATCAGTCCTTCCAATGAACGCTTAGGACTGATATCCTTTAGGATGGACTAGTTGGATCTCCTTGCAGTCCAAGGAACTCTCAAGAGTCTTCTCCAACACCACAGTTCAAAAGTATCAATTCTTTGGCTCTCAACTTTCTTTACAGTCCAGCTCTCACATGTGTATATATGTATGTATGTATTTATATATAAGTATGTGTATATATGGGTATTTGTATATGTATGTGTGTGTATATTTGTGTCTATTGTGTATGTGTTAATATATTTGTGTGTGTATGTATATATATGTGTTACATGTGTATGTATTGTGGGTATATGTATGTGTACATATGTGTTTATAATGGGTTGGCTAGAAAGTTCATTTGGGTTTTTCATACAATATGATGGTATGACAGAAAAACCCAAATGAACTTTTTGGTCAACCCAATAATGTATAGGTGATGTATGTGTGTATCTATATATCTCTGTATATATGTGTGTATATAAGGGTTTCCCTGGTAAGCTCAGCTGGTAAAGAATTCACCTGCAATGCAGGGGACCCTGGTTTGATTCCTGGGTCAGGAAGGTCTGGTGGAGAAGGGATAGGCTGCCTACTCCAGTATTCTTGGGTTTCCCTGGTGGCTCAGCTGGTAAAGAATCCGCCTGCAATGCGGGAGATCTGAGTTCAATCCCTGGGTTGGAAAGATCCCCTGGAGAAGGGAAAGGCTACCCACTCCAATATTCTTGCCTGAGAATTCCATGGACTGTACAGTTCATGGGGGTTGCAAAGAGTCGGACATGACTGAGCAACTTTCATGTATATATACATATGTGTATGTATATTGTGTATATATGTATTATGTTTATACATATATGTGTTATATGTATGTATATCATGTGTGCTATGATTATACATATGTATGTGTGTGTATAAGTATGTGTCTATGTGGAGATGCACATATGCATCTGTATGAATGTGTGTGTGTATATATATATGCCAATCTGCTTTTAAAAAGCTGATGTTAGGTAGCACATTCCAGATGAACCCAAAGCTAAGAGACTCAAGCCTGGGAACTCGATTGGACCCACTGCTATGGAACAGCCCAATTCAGAGCATCCTGAGCAAACTGTAGTGGAGATCCTCACCCCAGGAGATGTGGAGACTGCCTTCCCCAGGTTACTGGTTTTCTCTGACAGAGTGGCGTCAAGTTAATCCCTGCCAGGCTTCAAGCCTTGTATTTAGTAAATTTGTATTCCAGTCACCAGCGCGGATTTGACACTTTGGTGTGGTCAGCTCTGCCTGCCATCTGCCCTGCCCTTCTCTCTTCCAGTGCAGTGGCTGGGAAGGGGGCTCAATGTCACCACACTTCACTTTCCCTGACCACAGGCACGAAGGAGGAGGGCAGCCACATCTCCCACTGCCCTCCTCCCACTGCCTTCTCTGCTTCACTGGAAAGCAGAGAAGTTGAGACTCCAGGCCAACAGGATGAAGGCTGAGCCACGGAGAGGAGGACAGTGGAATTAAAAATCACCAGAGGAGTTCCTACACTCAGAATTATCCCTGTCTGCAGACTGGGGGAAAAGCAGTTGGTCCGGATAATAAAATAAACCTTTAGTTCCCCTACCCATGTATTTTCCGTTTACTGCAATTTTCCCCATCACACTGTTTTAACAGTGCGCTCTACAGGCTGTTTCTAAAACTTCAGTGCTCTGCAGGTTTTACTTGTCTCCCTCCACTCGTTCAGGAATGCCTTCTGTGGGATGGGCTGAACCCAGAGCTTTCTTTTTTTATTTTATTTTTCCAAATTAATTTACTTATTTTAATTGAAGGCTAATTGCTTTACAGTATTGTAGTGGTTTTTGCCATACATTCACATGAATCAGCCATGGGTTCTTAATGTAAGAAATATATTACTAACTTGTAGGTTCTTAAGAGCATAAAAGTGAGCCATCCCGTCTAGCTGGAAGGAAGGAGGGGCTCTCATAAGAGATTTCTTTGTGAACATCCACCAGGATTTCTGTCTCACCTCCTCCTGAACTGGGGAGAGAGGCCTGGAGGGGTTCTGAAGACGTGACACAGGAACCCTGATGTGGGGTGATGGATTGAGAATACAGTCACATTTTCTGAACACGTCACTTTGCTGACAGCTCTTAGTCTCCTGTGAAATGCTCTTTCTCATCTTTGAAGCATACTAGTTTTTCTCTGGTGACGTTTTTATTGTGGTTATTCTGCATCTGTCAACATTTCATCCTCTTTTAACTCATCCCTTGCAAAAAAAAAAAAAAAAATTACTCTGGGCTTGTTAGTTTCTTCTGCTGCTGCTGCTAAGTCGCTTCAGTCGTGTCCGACTCTGTGCAACCCCATAGATGGCAGCCCACCAGGCTCTGCTGTCCCTGGGATTCTCCAGGCAAGAACACTGGAGTGGATTGCTATTTCCTACTCCAATGCATGAAAATGAAAAGTGAAAGTGAAGACGCTCAGTTGTGTCTGACTCTTAGCGACCCCATGGACTGCAGCCTACCAGGCTCCTCCGTCCATGGGAGTTTCCAGGCAAGAGTACCGGAGTGGGGTGCCATTGTCTTCTGCTGCTGCTGCTGCTAAGTCGCTTCAGTCGTGTCCGACTCTGTGCGACCCCATAGATGGCAGCCCACCAGACTCTGCTGTCCCTGGGATTCTCCAGGCAAGAACACTGGAGTGGGTTGCCATTTCCTTCTCCAATGCATGAAAGTGGAAAGTGAAAGGGAAGTCGCTCAGTCGTGTCCAACTCTTAGCGACCCTATGGACTGCAGCCTTCCAGGCTCCCCCGTCCATGGGAGTTTCCAGGCAAGAGTACTGGAGTGGGGTGCCAGTGCCTTCTCCGGCCATTGTCTTCTACTCCCTCTTAAAGAAACTCTAAATAAAACCCTACTTATAGTTACAGCCAACAAGTGTTTCTTACTAGATATTCCCACTAGAAGACGACACATATATCTATTTTAGTTCATTCTAAGCCACTATCATGTAACAAATTCAAGAAAATTGTGTTTTCATCCCCAGTTATTATTCACGCTCTCTCTGCCTATTGAAGATCATTGAAGCAGCACAGAAAAATAGTAAAGCAACAGATGAGGCCTTCTTTCAAAAAACCTGTGAAACTGGTATACAGCATTCCTCGAATTATGATTGGGGTGAGACTTTTAAAGTTTCTTCTGATGGGTTAGAGTTTTGCTTTTCTTCTCTCTCTCCCCAAACCTTAAATAGAAACAGAATCATATGTATTCTTATAATCAATAAACCTGATTTATCCTGCCAGAAAATACACTGCCAAACCTTTTGTAGGGGGAAATGAACCTCTATAGGATTCCAGCATTAGATTGTGTTTTTAAGCAAATGTTGACCAAATGACCCAAGTACCCATTCAGTTCCAGCACTTGAGATGCATTTCCTATACTCAGTGGTAGATTTATTTCATTATTTAGAGTGTGGATCTTTAGAAAATGAATATCAGGTACAGGCTTAACCTAGGGTCAGTGAACTTTTTCTGTAATAAGTATTTTCAGCTCATGGGACTTATGATCTCTTTGTTGCAACTTATTAAGTTTGCAGAAGCAGCCCACAAATGGGTATGATTGTGTTCTAGTAAACTTACAGAATTAGGTGGCAGGCTGGATTTGGCCCACAAGCTCTTGTTTGCTGACTCCTGGGCTCCACTACCGGAAGGCCGCTACTGATTGTATGGAGGCTGGGCTTTGTCTGATGGAGCCCAGCTAAGGGAGACCTGACATCCCAGCCATGCTCTGCTTCTCCCCACCTCTGACTGCACGAGGCACTTGCTCTAATTCACACAAAGGTACCATCTGCTCACAGGCCATGTCCACTCAGGAGGAACATCCTTCCTAATGTATTAGTCAAGGTTCTCCAGAGAAACACAGCCAATATGGTGTATATAAACAGACACGATTTATTACAAGGAATCGGCTCACGCAATATGAGAGGCTGGCTAGTTCCAAGAGCTGCAGGGTGAGTCAGCAAGCAGGAGACACCGGAGAGCTGACGGATCATTCCCATCAGAGTGTGAAGTCCTGAGAACTAGAAGAGCTTATGTTTTACTTCCTCTCTGAAGGCTAGTGGGCTCAAGACTTAGGAAGAGGCAATGTTCTGTTTTGAGTCTGAAGGCAGGAAAAATTCACCCTTACTCATAGGAGTTGTTGTTATTGATCAGTCGCTAAGTCGTCCAATTCTTTGTAATTCCATGGACTGCAGCACACCAGGCTCTGTCCTCCACTAACTCCCAGAGTTTTCTCAAATTCATGTCCATTGAGTTGGTGATGCTATGTAACCATCTCATCCTCTGTTGCCCCTTTCTCCTTTTGCCTTCAATCTTTCCCAGCATCAGGGTCTTTTCCAGTGGGTTGGCTCTTTGCATCAGGTGGCCAAAGTATCAGAGTTTCAGCAACAGTCCTTCCAATGAATATTCAGGTTTGATTTTCTTTAAGATTGACTGGTTTAATCTCCCTGCAGTCCAAGGGACTCTGAGGAGTCTTCTCCAGCAGCACAATCAGCCTTTTTGTTCTATTCAGGCCTTCAAATTATTGGATGAGGCCCACTCACATTAGGGAGGGCATTCTGCCTTATTCAGTCTACTGATTCAAATGTTAATCTCATTCAGAAATATCCTCAAAGACTCCAAGAATAGTGTTTGACTGAATATCTGGACACCTCGTGACTCAGTCAAGTTGACACATCAAATTAACCATCACACCTAATTTGCAAAATGATGCCAGATATTCTAACAGTAGTGCTAAATACTTTGCTTTCTTTGCTGGGCTTTATTTTTAAACGTAGGACCTCACTACGTCTATTTTAGTGTCCACATCCCTTGTTATAAACAAAATTATTGTCCAGACAGTAAATGAGTGGATGCCATCATCAGGACCATAGAACTGCAAGGACTGGAATTTCATTCTAGCCCCCAAGTCAATGGAGGGTCTGAAAAGATTGAGAACACTGAAGCACAGCAAGCTATGTGGCGTAGGAGGTGGGAAAACTGTTTCCTTTCATAGAACCATGCGTGGTCCTCACATCCTTGCCTCTCTATTTCATTTTCTCACCCTCTTCTACTTACACATGGTCTGCCCCAGCCCTAGCTCAGTGGATCCTTTCATTTCAGGCATTTGGCTCTCTTACCTCCAGCCATCCAACTGATCTACTACTTGTTTTCACAACCCTAGATCAACAAGAGAGGGACATAATTCTCCTGGGTTGAGATTAAGTCTCTCATGGATCTAATCGACTGTTACTGAAATGAATAAGGTCAAAAGATTCAAGTATGACTTCCTTGACCCGCACCTAGGGACTCAGAGTGGGCAGCCAGAGCAATTTCAAAGGAGAAATAGACTGGACAAGTACCTAGGTAAGGGGAACCCTGAAGAATGTGAGTTCATATGGTTAGTTAGTTCATTTGGTACCTGTGGTCTGAATATTTGTGTCCTAAGCTTCATATGTTGAAAGCTACCCCTGCAAGGTCATGGTATCAGGAGAGTGGGTATCAAGAGAGGCCTTTTGGAGATGACGAGGTCCTGAGGATGGAACCCTCATAAATGAGACTTAAAAACCTTAAGAAAGCTCCCTATCCCTTCTGCCATATGAAGCCACAGCAAAAACACAGCCATCAGTGAACAAGGAAACAGGCTTTTGGTTCAGTTCAATCACTCAGTCGTGTCCGACTCTTTGCAATTCTAGATCACACTGCGGCACGCCAAGCCTCCCTATCTATCACCAACTCCCAGAGTTTACCCAAACTCATGTCCATTGAGTTGGTGATGCCATCCAGCCATCTCATCCTCTGTCGTCCCCTTCTCCTCCTGCCTTCAATCTTTCCCAGCATCAGAGTCTTTTCAAATGTGTTAGTTTTTGGCATTAGGTGGCCAAAGTATTGGAGTTTCAGCTCCAACATCAGTCCTTCCAGTGAACACCCAGGACTGATCTCCTTTAGGATGGACTGGTTGGATCTCCTTGCAGTCCAAGGGACTCTCAAGAGTCTTCTCCAACACCACAGTTCAAAAGCATCAATTCTTCAGCACTCAGCTTTCTTTATAGTCCAACTCTCACATCCATACATGACTACTAGAAAAACTATAGCTTTGACTAAACGGACCTTTGTTGGCAAAGTAATGTCTCTGCTTTTCACTATGCTGTCTAGATTGGTCATAACTTTCCTTCCAAGGAGCAAGCGTCCTTTAATTTCATTGCTATAACCACCATCTGCAGTGATTTTAGAGCCCCCCAAAATAAAGTCTGACACTGTTTCCACTGTTTCCCCATCCATTTGCCATGAAGTGATGGGACCAGATGCCATGATCTTAGTTTTCTGAATGTTGAGCTTTAAGCCAACTTTTTTTTACTCTTCTCTTTCACTTTCATCAAGAGGCTCTTTAGTTCTTCTTCACTTTCTGCCATAAGGGTGGTGTCATCTTCATATATGAGGTTATTGATATCTCTCCAGGCAATCTTGATTCCAGCTTGTGCTTCCTCCACCCCAGCATTTCTCATAATGTACTCTGCATATAAATTAAATAAGCAGGGTGACAATATACAGCCTTGACATACTCCTTTTCCTATTTGGAACCAGTCTGTTGTTCCATGTCCAGTTCTAACTGTTGCTTCCTGACCTGGATACAGATTTCTCAGGAGGCCAGTCAGGTGCTCTGGTATTTCCATCTCTTTCAGAATTTTCCAGTTTATTGTGACCCACACAGTCAAAGGCTTTGGCATAGTCAATAAAGCAGAAATAGATGTTTTTCTGGAACTCTCTTGCTTTTTTGATGATCCAGCTGATGTTGGCAATTTGATCTCTGGTTCCTCTGCCTTTTCTAAAACCAGCTTAAAGACTTCCCTGGTGGTTCAGATGGTAAAACATCTGCCTACAATCTGGGAGACCTGGGTTCACTCCCTGGGTTGGGAAGATCTCCTGGAGAAGGAAATGACAACCCACCCCAGTATTCTTGCCTGGAAAATCCCATGGATGGAAGAACCTGGTAGGCTTTCCATGGCTTTCACCACACACCAGATCTGCCAACACCTTTTTCTTGGACTTTTCCAGCCTCCAGAACTGTGAGAAGTAAATTTCTGTTGTTTATAAGGCATCTAGTTTATGGTATTTTGTTATAGCAGCCTGAATGAACTAAAAATAGAAATTTTGTTAGTGGTGACAATTTTGTAATGAATTGATAAAACCAGAATCTCTTCACAAAGCATGTCCTTGTCCGAAAAGTGTGATTTAGGCCACCAGGTTCTATCGTAGAATGGTAGAATATTCAAAGTAGGTGGAAACAAAGCATACTTTTTGAAATTTCAACATCAGAATCCTTTTTCTCAAATAAGATCCTATATGGTACTCGAGTATTTATAACTGAGAAAGGGGGGTTGTCTGGCACGAATGGACAAGAGAGATGAAGAGTGGTCCTTGTTGCTCATTTCCTTCCTCGGCCTCCTGCCTGGCCCAGAGGTAGCCGCTCAAACTGCTCTAAGGAAACAATTTGAAAACCTTGGCTATCACTTTGAGGTGAAATAATTGGGGGGTAATAATAATATTTTCTACCAGCTTTTGTGGGCATAAAAAACCTTTTCCTTTCAAATTCTTCCACTCTTAATTTTTTTTATTGCATATACATTTAGAATATTTTATAGAGATTAATATAGAATTGTAAGGCTGAATATAATGTTGGTATTTGACATTCTGTTGGATCTAAGCAGCTGGGGGAAGAGGTAAATAAAAATAAATGCACAAAGGAAACGGCTATTCGTTTCTATTTACATGGGCATAAAATAGCACGTCAGCTGGGCATATAAACATCTTGATAGAAGTTTTTTCAGTTATTTGTTTGAGACATGTTTACATAAAATGAAATGCATAGCTTTTAAGTGCAGTTTGATCTTGTGTTAACAAATGCATATAGTTGTGTAATCCTCCACATTATAAAATATACATTTTTGTTGGCTAGGATGTGGAGAAAAGGGAACCCTTGTACACTGTTGGTGGGAATGTAAACTGGTGCAGCCACTGTGGAAAAGTATCACAGTTTCTAAATAAACTGAAAATAGAACTACCACATGATCCAACAATTCTACCTCTAGGTGTGTGTTCAAAAAAACAAATATACTAATTCGAAGAGATACATATATCCCAGTGTTCCTAGTAGCATTATTTACAATAGCCAAGACATGAAACAACCTAAGTGTCCATCAAGAAATGAATGGATAAAGAAAAGAGTGGTAAATATATGCAATGAAACGCGTCCCAGCGCGCCGGCCCCACACGCAGCCCGCGCCCCCGGGACCCAGGCAGACCGGGCCACCCAAGGAGCCGCCAGCGACCCCGGGCAATGGAATACTACTCAATCATAAAAAGAATTAAAAATTTCCATTTGTGGCAACATGGACGGACTTAGAGGGCATTATGCTAAGTGAAATAAGCCAGACAGAGAAAGACAAGTACTGAATTATATTACTTATATGTGAGATCTAAATAAATACAACAAACTAGTGAATATAACAACAGAGAAGCAGACTTACAGATACAGAGAGCAAACTCTTGGTTCCCTGTGGGGAGAGGGAAGAGAGGAGAAGGGGCAATCAAGGGTAGGGGATTGAGAGGTACAAGCTATTATGTATACAATAAACTGCTACAGTGCAAGGATGTATTGTACAATGTGGGGAATATAGCAAAAATTTTATAATGACTATAAGTGGAGTATAACCTTTAAAGATTGTGGATCAGTATATTGTATACCTATAACTTATATAAGATTGTACATCAATTATACTTCAATTAAAGTTTTAATGGAATTAAATGTTATATATATAATATATTTTTCATCCCAGAAAGTTCTCTCTTTCCCTTTCCCCCAAATTGATCTCCCCCCTAGAAACAACCACAGATGTGATTTCTATCGTCATGATCGGTTTTTCTTTCTTTCTTTTAAATTTAAATGCATTTATTTAGGAAATGTGCTATAATACATAAACTAAATAGGTTAGAATGCCATAATTTGACAGTATAAGAGCAATTGCTTAAATGTTGACTCTATGAAAATGTTGATAACTCTGCCCCAGAGGCTCAAGAGTAAACTGCAATGTCATCCTATTGCATGCTCTCCAAAAGAGTTGAAGATAAATGTAAGGAAAATCTTCATGGGTTTCTTGATTTGTTTTCTATTCTAGAACATCATGGAAACGGAACCATACCATATATACTCTTCTGTGTCTGGCTCCTTTAACCTAGCATATTATTTTGAAGATTCATCCGTGTTATAGCGTAACAGTTCAACAGTACAAATACAAACTAATTTATTTGTCTGGTTCATGATTTGTAGATATTTAGTTTCACTCTTTGGTCTTACAGCACTGCTCTAGTGAATTTCCTTGAACAAAAGTTATCTGATATCTGAAGGAGTGAATATTTAGAAGTTAAAGTGTGGGTCAAAGACTATGCATATTTAAAATTTGAATAAGCATTGCCAACTTGCTCTCCATAAAATATATACCAGCATAGACTGTCAGAGGCCACATCTGAGAACCTGTCCCCCACATCCTTGTCAACTAGGATGTCATCAAACTGTCTAATCTTGGCCAAGGTGATAAGTGAAAAATGTCAGGTTGCTGTGCTTTTAGTTTATATTCTTATTAGAAGTGAGTGTAAGTGTCTTTTCATATCCTGAAGATTAGTTTTCTGGTCTTTTTCTTACTGACTTTATTTCTGGTCTTTTTCTTACTGACTTTATGAAGCTTTTTCTATATTAAGTAAATTAGCCCTTTTTTCTATAATATGGAGTTTAAATGCTTGTAGTATATTATTTGACTTTGTAGATTTTGCTGTCCCACCTTTTTAAATTTTATTTCATGTTGTTCCATTTATTTTCTTACATGGATTCTGTTTTTTTGGATCACACACACAAAGAGCTTCTTCACTCTATAGTTGTATAAAGAAATTCTCCTGATGTTTCTATGTGGATTGTAATGATTTAGTGGTTACATTTAAATATTTAAATATTTGATTCATCTATGCTTTTGTAAAGTGTAAGATAAAGATCTGCAACTTTTCTTTTTTCAGTTGAACACCTTGTTGTTGTTCAGTCACTAAGTCATGTCTGACTCTTTGCAACCCCATAAATTGCAGCATGCCAGGCTTCCCTGGCCATGAGGCATATGGGATCTTAGTTCCCTGACCAGGGATCAAACTTGCACCCCCTGCATTGGAAAGCAAAATCCTAACCCCTGGACCATCAGGGAAGTCCCTCTATAAGAACTCCTAATGAACTTCCTTGGTAGCTGAGCAGTAAAGAATCCACGTGCCAAGGCAGGAGACCCGGGTTCAATCCCTGGGTCGAGAAGATCACCTAGTGAAGGAAATGGCAACCCACTCCAGTATTCTTGCCTGTGAAATTCCATGGACAGAGGAACCTGGAGGGCTGCAGTCCATGGGGTCACAAAGAGTCAAACACAACTTAGAGGCCGAACAACAACAGTGAACTCTTAAATCATCTTGTCTACAACTCCATGGAAAAATTTTATTGCTATTTTTGTTGAGATTATTATAAACATATATTAAATTGAGAGCAATTAAATCTTTTAGATGCTGAGTTTTTCCATCAAAAGATGTGATACACATTTTATTTCTTTAAAGGTCTTTATGTCCCAAACAATGTTTTAAAGTTTAGTTTATATAGGTTTTGTACACTTCTCACTACATTTATTTATAGTCTTTTCTTTCTTTGAGATTTTTTAAACTAGTTATAATTTGCAAATATTAAGGCTACTGATTTCCAGATATGAATTTCCCATAGCCATCTAATTCAATTTCATGTTACATATAATAGGTTTCCAGGTATACAATCACATCATCTCTAAATAATGATGATTTTACTTCCTTGTTTTTCGTTTTTATAGTCCTTATTTATTTTCCCTTGTCTGTTTTGGGCTGGCCTTCACAGCAATATCGAGTAAAGGATAAAGGATGCCTTTATCTTATTCTTGACATCAGCTTCTGTGGTTTCACTATACCACACAGGAACAGAGTAGCCACTATGTTCTGGGCACCAGGACAGAGCAAATCCAGCCGTCATTCAAGACTCAACCCAAACTCACCTTCTTCCAAAGCCCCTTTTGATCATGCAAGCAAAAGCTGTCTTTGTCTCTTCCGAGCTTCACTTATTCCTCCTCTGTCTCCCTTCCTACTGTTTATCCTGTTTCAGAGTTATTTGTACCCTTTTCTTATATAGTTCCCTATAGTTTCTTATATAGTTCCTTTTCTTATATAGTTTTTCTATAAGCTAGAGAAGGCAGGGTCTTTGACCATCTAGTTGTGCTCAGAATTCTGGCCTTGCACATAGCAAATGCCCAACCCTGTGCTGCTTAACTGATTAATGAATGTCAAGGTCTGCTCAAATAAACTCTAAACCTCTGCTGAAATAAAATGTGGGGTCTTCATACAGAACACTTAACCAGAAGTAATAAACATAAATCTAGCTGACAAAATATACACGTACATATGTTCATATTCATCACTAGCCAAAAAGGGGTCCAAAGTTTACCTTTCAGTGGTTATGGAGGGAATAAAATAGAAGGAAGAAGCCATTTGCACCCAGAGAGCTGGGAAGTTTTGAACCTTGATCAGTTCTGTAAATCTAGACAAATAATATAAATCATCAAATCATTTCATGCCTGTTAGGTTTAACCTCAGGATCTTTTTCACTAAAAAGCCTCTCTCACTGGGGACAGTAGAGTAAATGACCTCCGTATCAGTGTTTGCTGTCTTTGTAGTATGCAATTGGCTTTATCTGGTGTTGATTTTAAATTCCTATTTTTAGCCTCTCCATATTTTGTGTTATGTGTTCGCTCTCACTCTCCACCCCCTCACACCAGAGATTTACCCACACACCCTCTGTAAGTCTCTGTAAAAAGGCTTCAGGCAGAATTGGAGCTGTCTGGGGTGACCTGTCATCAGCCTGCTGACCCCTGGCTCCCCACAACCTCAGGACCTATGTGAGGATGGCATGTGGACGTGGAAGTGCGAGCTTGGATTTTCTGACTCCTCTGGTTATAATTCATCATAGGAAGAAAGTGTCTCGAAACCAGGAACCATGATTTACCTGCTAGAACCTAAATCATTTGACTCTTACTAAATGGAGGATCCCTGGTAGGCTGCAGTCCATGGGGTCGCTAAGAGTCGGACACGACTGAGCGACTTCACTTTGACTTTTCACTTTCAAGCATCGGAGGAGGAAATGGCAACCCACTCCAGTGTTCTTGCCTGGAGAATCCCATGGACAGAGGAGCCTGGTGGGCTGCCGTCTATGGGGTCGCACAGAGTCAGACACGACTGAAGTGACTTAGCAGCAGCAGCAGCAAATGTGTGTTCAGTGAATGAACAACTAAATGGCCAGTGAATGAGTGAACACCCTTGAGTCTCAACAGATGAATCACAACCTGATGTTTTCTTTAGACTCTACTCATTTTTAAAATATGATTGAAATCGACAGCGTGTACATTTACATTTGGTTTAGAAAAACTCCATTAACCTGGTCCTCCTGCAATGTCATGAACTTTAGGTTGCTTACTTGACAAATATGGCTCCATTATTAATTCATGCATCTGAAAGAACACACACGTTGGAAGCAACAGCAAATCCTTTTAAGTTCTGTACTCTGGTGAACAGCTTCTTTCTTTCACATTCAGGAGGAAAAAAAAAATCACTGGTGGTGATGGCAACAGACTGGTACCTTGAATCTCTGCTCATACTCTGTGGAGGAGAGAGCCCACAGGGGCAGGTTACCTGTATGGTCATTTCTGTGATTGGCCAAAATCGTATGCTCAGTATTCAACTCGGATTGGAGATATATTCTGGGAATTGCAATTGTTAGTTGTCCCAACCTTTCTTTTCCAGCAAATCATTCCTGTCTTCCTTCCTCCAGCATTGGTATAAACTGAGTTTGTGGGTGCACAGCTAGGTGCCTATGTCAGTTCCCTGAGAGGACAGCTCCTCCCCTGCCTGCTTCCCCCCCCCCCAATCCCTCCCCAGCTCTTCAAACCCTACGGGCCATCCATTATTGATGATGCCTCAGCACCTTGTCCCCCCCAGAGTGCCCGAAGGCCTTGTGCACGGCTGAGCAGAGTCCAGTGCAGGATCTGGTAGGGGGGCCTGCACTGTTGCTCCAAGGCTGTTGGGACACCTTTCTCTTCCTGCAGCCAGAGAGGACACTTGGCACTAGAGATGTGACAGCGGTGTTGGCCGCAGCCAGTGCCCAAGGGGGGTCGTTTCTTCTCTGGGAGGCAAAAGGTTAAGCTGTTCATTTTCAGAGACCTCCTGGCGGTATAAAATTCTGAGCATCATCTTCCTGGAGTGCACTGATTCCTAGGCTCTTGACCTTAGCTCCAGCACATCTGCAGCCCATCCCTTAGAAAGTGGGTTTCTCTCCTATTTGGTCAGGACAAAGGAGGCTCAGGTATGCTGTCAGCTTAGTTACTGGGGACAAGTACTAGCAGCAAAGAAACTGAATCTCTGCCTTTCCCCTGTCTTATTCAGGCAACTTTTAACGAGCTGCACCGGGGTGATAATTTCCACAGCAGATTGTCTGCTCAGGGATTCCTCAGAGAAGGCTGGAGCCCCACTGGACCTGTCTACCTTTTCCCATTTGTATGCATGATTTACACACTCTGGGCTCCATCCACACATCCACAGGTGGCCTCCCCGGGGCTTTGAGAGACACAGGCTGCTGTTTCAGAGAATGTTAGAACCAGACCCTCGCAGGGACTCATCTGACTGATTTCTCCCATCATGATTAGATTTCATATTTGAGAATTGAGAATTCTAGGGACCAGGGTCATTTTAGGAAAAGGCAACCAGACCTCTGCTTCCCAGTTCCCAGAAGGTAAATGAAAGTGTTAGTCGCTTAGTCACATCCGACTCTCTGTGACTCCATGGACTGTAGCCTGCCAGGCTCCTCTGTCCATGGGATTCTCCAGGCAGGAATACTGGAGTGGATTGCCATTCCCTTCTCCAGGGGATCTTCCCAACCCAGGAATTGAATCCAGGTGTCCCCCATTGCAGGCAGATTCTTTACCATCTGAGCTACCAGGAAAGCCTTCCCAGAAGGTGAAACAGGTGTTATTCTTGACAGAATAAGGAAAGCAGGGCCCTGCTGTGTCCCAAGTGGTGCTAGTGATAAAGAACCCACCTGCCGATGCAGAAGACATAAGAGGTGCAGGTTTGATCCCTAGGTCAGGAAGATACACTGGAGAAGAAATGGCAACCTACTCCAGTATTCTTGTCTGGAAAATCCCATGGATGAAAGAGCCTGGCAGGCTACAGTCCATGGAGTCGCAAAGAGTGGAACACAATTTAGCATTCAGACACCAAACAGACTTGACTTACACTTATTCCAGAAAGTAAGGGAGTGATTTCTGTGCTCACCTTAGCTAAGGAGTTATGTGGAGAGAAGGGAGGACCATCTTTTTAGTCCTGACCTCCTACCAGGGACTGTGTACTTAATACTTTTCCAGCCTTGCTCAGGATTGTATCCAAAAAGGAACAGTTTTTTGCCCCACAAAGTATTTTAATGAAAGTAAAACAGGGACTAAGAGCCTCATGTAATACTGGTCCTGGCTATTTCACACCTTCAAAGGCCTTCAATGACCTCCATTATGTGGTTATGTGATTTTTATCACCCAACCTCAGACTCTTTACATTTTTAAAATAATTCACCAGCAAGTACCAATGTCAGAACTAAATGCTAATAAGATTTGGTCTGGGAGACTAACATGGTAAGATTGTTAATGTTTAATGCACTCACATCAAAGTGGGATAATCTTGCTGCCGAAGGTCAAGAGAGCTTTAAAAAAAAAAAAAAATAGAAGAGAAAACACAATTGTAGCTGTTCTATTTTTCTCACTCAAATAAATCTAGTATAAATGTATTATAGCCAGGCCCAGGAGAGACATTTCCTGGCAATCTGGCAATTTCGCTTGTATTGTTCATGTGGTTCATCTATTTCTTCTTCCTCTTTGTGTCTGATGATGATGATGAAAAGCATCCCTGGAAGATGCCATGCCTCCCAAGTGCTTCTCTCCTTGTCACTCAGAAGGACCGCTATTGGGTTTTATTACAGTCATTGATAGACACAGTTCGTTTGCACACAAAATTGTGGTTTGGTTTCAGAACTCGGGTGATGGAAGTTACCACTGCTGATGAGAAAAGGAAGAATGACCTTCAGCCAAGCAGTAGGAAATTGCAGAGAGTTCTGCTCCTGGTTCCCTTGGATCAAAAGATTACAAAGGTCAAGATCGATTTCTTAATTTTCTTTAGGCAGCCTTCTGAAGAGGCCCTCAGCAGAAAACTCCAGCTGTAGGATTTCTAGTAATTGAAAAAAGAAGGAAGTGTTCTTGGGGACCATGTGATGCCCATAAAAGGGCACCAGCTCTTGGGGGGCAGCATGGAGTCACTGGGTTCAGTTTGTGAATGCAAACAGATGGCCCCTGCAGAGTTTCTGTAGGGGCAGGGCACCCTGATGCTCCGTATTAAGCTTCCACACAAGCTTATAGAGTTGCTTTATTTGGCTGGTAAATATTTTCTTGGTACTCAGATCTAATTTTCTCTGGCAAATCTTGTTCCCATAGCTTTTTTTAAAATTTATTTTTAATTTTAGGAAAATTACTTTACAACATTGTGTTGGTTTTTGCCATACAACAACAAGAATCAGCCAAAAATTACACACATATCCCCTCCCTCCTGAGCCTCCCTCCCATCCCTGCATCTCACCCCTCTAGATCATCACAGAGTGCCAGGCTGAGCTCTCTGTGTTATATAGCAACTTCCTATAGTTTTGAGATAAATGCACCCACTGAAAGCTCTGGGATAAATCCTCATGTAGTTCTGTTATCACTCATCATTTTGCCAAGTAACATGGTGAAAAAAGCTATAAAGTGGTCAATTAAGTTTTTGTGTTTGTTGTTTGTTTCACCTTTTCATCTTTTTGTGTTTTAGTAGGGGAAGTATCTGTCTCAGATGAAACATTCAGGTTATGATTTCAGCTCTGCCCACTAATTTAATGTGCTTCTTTATGCAAAGGTTTGAATCTTTCTGGGAATTAATTTCTTTGTTTGTCAAATGACCTAATAATACCTGCGACAGTTGACCTACAGCATGGTAGTATGGATGAAGTGAAATCACAGATGTGAAAGTGTTTGCAAAACTCTAAAATATTTAGAGTGTTTCCTGGGTATGTCACAGGGGTAATGAGTTACAGTCCTACAGCAAAAATGGAGAAGGCAGTGGCACCCCACTCCAGTACTCTTGCCTGGAAAATCCCACGGATGGAGGAGCCTGGTAGGCTGCAGTCCATGGGGTCGCTAAGAGTCGGACACGACTGGGCAACTTCACTTTCACTTTTCACTTTCATGCATCGGAGAAGGAAATGGCAACCCACTCTAGTGTTCTTGCCTGGAGAGTCCCAGGGACAAGGAAGCCTGGTGGGCTGCCGTCTCTGGGGTCGCACAGAGTCGGACACGATTGAAGCGACTTAGCAGCAGCAGCAGCAGCAGCAAAAAGGTGATTAGGAGGATTGAATGTCAGAAGGCTTAGAGGAGACCCTGACACATGAATTGCACCCTTTAGATGGCAACTGTAGAGGCAACCAAGCAGAGCGGGTGTTAGCCCTCCAAAGCCCTTCTATAACTTCCTCTGGGCTTCCCAGGTGGCTCAGTGGTAAAGAATTTGCCTGCAGTGCAGGAAACGCAAGAGATGCAAGTTCAATCCCTGGGTCTGAAGATCCCCTGGAAAAGGAAATCGCAGTCCACTCCAGTATTGTTGCCTGGAGAATTCCATGGGCAGAGGAGCCTAGTGCGCTACAGCCCACGGGGTCTCAAAGAGTCAGACATGACAGAGCGACCAGACAGTGACAACAGCAACGCAAAGCCACGGAACCTAATTGGCCTCACTTCATTACTAATATCCATCACTATAATGCCAGTATTCTTCAGCTTTATAGATTTTGGTTTTTTGGATCCTCACATTTCTGCTTTCCAGACATTCACCAGAGTTTAGCTATCCTATGGAAGAGAATCCAGCATCAGCAAAGAACGACCTTGGAGCTAGAATGAGCTTGGTGCTGTTTGAAATCTAGCTCATCCATTTACTTTCTGGCTGTGACCTTAGGCAACATTCCTCAACCTTCCTCAAGAAACTGGGCCTCAATTTCTTCAACTGGGGACAGGTAAGGTAAGTGTTAGTCGCTCAGTTGTGTCTGACTCTTTGTGACCCCATGAACTGTAGTCTGCCAGGTTCCTCTGTCCATGGGATTTTCCAGGCAAGAATACTGGAGTGGGTTGCCATTTCCCTGTCCAGGGGATCTTCCCAACCCAGGGATTGAACCCAGATCTCCTGTGTTGGCAGGTGGGTTCTTTAGCATTGAGTCACCAGGGACGCCTATATATATAGAAGGAGGAAGAGGAAATGATGGGGAAGGTAAACTGAGGTGATCAAAAAAGAATAAAGGAAAATAATGGTATTAGGAGAAAATATCTATGCTTCATACAGGTTATCATTTTACTACCATGTTTCTAAGCTCCATTGATGTAGATTAGTTATAAAATCACTTCTAATACTTCTTTCCACAACTTTTGGCCATATCTGTGAAACAAAGCAACCAAACATTTTCTGAAGGTATGATTCCTTTGTCTATAAACTTTCTAATTAACAAAGGATTTTATTATGCCTTGTTTTATTCAGAATTCACAATATCTGTGTGTTTGGGCATGTTATGTCTTCATTTTGTAGAGGAGAAGACAAAGTAACCTTCCAGAGATACTGGGTCAGTGGGAATATTTTGCTTCTGTGTAGTAGAAAATATGAATTACTCTGTCTGTATTTGGTGGGAGAGGTCTTCATAATAAGAGTCTTAGAAGCAGACCACCGCCTCAGAGGCTGGACAGCATCAGAGACATCATGGTTCTTTCCTGCTATTCTCCTGGTCTTTCCTTTAAAGTCACAAGATGACTGTTTTAGCTCCAGGCATCACAGACATGGTCAAGAGAAGAAGAAATGTAAGAAGGAACAGTATCAGCCATCTTATTTTCTTTTCTCTTGAAAGTTAAACTTCCTCAGACATCCTCTGGTTCGCCTTCTGACATAAGACGTAAGACTGCTGCTTATGTCTAATTGGCTAGAACTATAGGCAACCCACTCCAGTGTTCTTGCCTGGAGAATCCCAGGGACGGGTGAGCCTGGTGGGCTGCCGTCTATGGGGTCACACAGAGTCGGACACGACTGAAGTGACTTAGCAGCAGCAGCAGCATGCCTCATGAGGAGAAGGCGGTGGCACCCCACTCCAGTACTCTTGCCTGGAAAATCCCATGGACAGAGGAGCCTGGTAGGCTGCAGTCCATGGGGTCGCTAAGAGTCGGACACGACTGAGCAACTTCACTTTCATTTTTCACTTTCATGCCTTGGAGAAGGAAATGGCAACCCACTCCAGTGTTCTTGCCTGGAGAATCCCAGGGACGGGGAGCCTGGTGGGCTTCCGTCTATGGGGTCGCACAGAGTCGGACATGACTGAAGTGACTTAGCAGCAGCAGCAGCATGCCTCATGGAAGTTCTTAGCTACATAAAAGGCTGCTGCTGCTGTTGTTCACTAGCTAAGTTGTGTCCGACTCTTTGTGACTCCATGGACTGCAGCACGCCAGGCTTCCCTGTCCTTCACTGTCTCCTGGAGTTTACTCAAACTCATGCCCATTTACTCAAACTCATGTGAGATCCTTGGGTGGCATGAGTCAGTGATGCCATCCAAGCATCTCACCCTCGGTCGCCCCCTTCTCCTGCCCTCAATCTTTCCCAGCATCAGAATTTTTTCCAGTGACTCAGCCCTTGACATCAAGTGGTCAAAGTATTGGAGCTTTAGCTTCAACATCAGTCCTTCCAATCAATATTTAGGATTGACTTCCTTTAGAATTGACTGGTTTGATCTCCTTGCTGTCAAAGGAACTCTCAAGAATCTTCTCTGGCAACACAGTTGAAAAGCACCAATTCTTCAGCACTCAGCCTTCTTTACATCCAACTCTCACATTCATACATGACTACTAGAAAAATCATAGCTTTGACTATACAGACCTTTGTCAACAAAGTGATGTCTCTGCTTCTTAATATGCAGTCTAGGTTTGTCATAGCTTTTCTTCCAAGGAGCGAGTGTCTTTTAATTTCATGGCTGCATAAAAGGCTGAGTGCGTGTTTACTTTTCCAGCCTTTGTACTGGTGGTGAGAGAGAAGGGTGTTGAGACACTTCTTGGGTGAAACATACAACAGCATAGGCTCTGTGACACAGACAGCAAGTGGGAGGGCCAGAGACTGAACTTGAGTCCTCTGAGCCTGAGTTCAGTGATTTTATCACTGTGCCATATTGTACTTCTTTAAAAACATCTTTCAGCATCATCCCACTTGGACACTTTCTGCTGAGACGAGCAGACAGAAGTCACTCCACATTATGGAAATTTTAAAACAGGGAATATATTTACTATGTCTTGACTTAAGTTTCCTCAGAGAGAAATTCTTCCAAGTTATGTAAAACTGAGAGATAGGTGGCATACAGACAATTTATTCCTCCCCTGAGAAATCCTGTGAGTTTGAAGTTTCAAGGAACTAGTTGTTGTATATTTGCAAACATGTAGCAGAAACTGTGTAAGATTTCACTTCAGGCTCTGTGCACTTTCAGCCTTAAGCTGCCCCTCCTCCCACCCTGCCTCAAACCACAACCGACTTGTTTTTTGGTAGGGACTATTTACATATGAAGATCAGATTTGAATGTCCTTAGGAATTTATTAAGACCAGAGTCAAAAACATACATAAATATCAGTTGGAGAGATTAGAAACAAAAGCCAAGATTCAATTTCTCCACTATAATCACCACGTGCATTTACCACAGCAGGGAAGCTAAGTTAATTCAGTCCAAGGTAGAGAAAGAACAGAATCTCGAAATGTAAATATGTTTCTGTTGGAGATGCTTGAAGTCACATTATTGCCAGTTTCTGTTTTCTTTTAGATGGAGAAGGTTGTGTGAGGAATTTTTGTTGTATTTTCTTTAAATGCTCCTGGCAGTAAATTGGAAATACAGCACCTGCTACATGTTTAGTAGTTGAAACACTGAATAAATCATGAAATCTGTAGGTGAACTGAATAATAGCTGCCCTGGAGAGAACTGTAATTCAGTGTTGACAAAATAAGTCTCCTTGCATTCTTCTAGGGAATCTTTTGTTTTCAGCGAGGGTTTTTGATAATCCTAAGTCAATTAAGAGTTTTGACAGATTGGAATGTTACTGAACCTAGTGGTAGTGTTCAATAACTGCCATTTATGTGCTAGGGATAAGGTTAGGCAATTGTGTAAGCATTGGATTATTAAATTCTCTTCCAGCACTGTATAGTTCTCAACTCTGTCTCTCTCAATGAATAACCAAGACCCTGAGAGGCTGTGTAAGTAGTCCAAGACCAAGGCTAGGCAGGACAAAATCTTCTGCCACTTCTTCATAAAAAGTAAGTCCTTTCCAGGATGGTTGGTTTATTTAACCCTTGTTCCAGCTCATTCTACTTTGTCTGCTCCATCCACAGAGGCCAGAAACCTCAAATTCTCAGGCTTCCTTGTGGCTTGGCTTGGGGTAGTTGGTAGACACAGTTCTGTCCAATGATGTGTGGGCAGAATTCCCTAGGGGAACTTCCCTCTCCCCACTCCCCCAGGAATTAAGTCTCTTTGCCTCTTGCTCTTTGTTCAGGAAAAGAAGATTGGCTCTCCAGGCATTCAGTGCTTACTCTTGACAATGAGAAGGGACGTTGCAGGAAGTCCAGTTCCCTGATGTCATTCTTGACCACTTATACTAGCCCTAGACTACCTGATGTTAGAATCCTTGTCACATAAGACAAGTAGTAATATCTTCTTGTAGTCAGTAGGCCATTGATGGGTGGTCTGTTTCCCTGCCGAGTCCCCACCCACCTACAGCCAAATCAGTGCATCAGGATTTCTCAAAGTGTAGCTCCTGGTGTATAAGTTGTTTCTGAGGTAGATAACTGAGAAATGTGATGGTGTATGTATGTAGTTAATGTTGCTCTTAGGATGCAATTCCATTGAAATGATAGTATAAACTGGATGCTGCTGCTGCTAAATCACTTCAGTCGTGTTCGACTCTATGCGACCCCAATGACTAATAGTAGTTACAGTAAGCCGTGTAGTAGTTGGGTGGGTTCTAGTGCTGGATGGAGCACTCATCAGTTATGTGACCTTGAACTAGACAGTTAAACTTTCTGAGTCTCAGTTTCTCATGTATGATTGGAAATATTCAATAATAGTAGCCCCATGTCGTAGGGATTTGGGTGGGGGGGGGGGTAGCATTTAGCACTGGCTCAGGCACGTAATATCCACACAGCTGGTGGTATTATAATTGCTGATAATAATAATAGATTTATTCAAGACATACAGACTGAGGGAAAAGTTATGAAATATATAACAACCAAGGTAAAAGTATTCTAATTTTCTCTCTGGATTCACCTGTTATGGTCCTCTTTAAAATTCGATCTAACATTAGTATCCGTCCAGAATTAAATGAATCTTTCTTAAATTTCAATGATTTCTCATCCCAGAGAAGCTTCTTTGGGCCTCTGGGGAATGGGGAAAATGTCTATGTTTGCCCCTTGTCTTTATTTTCATTGTCAAAGGTCTTACTTACTTTGCCTAATTATTGTAGCCAGCCGCTTCCTGGCACATTTATGACCTCAACTTGATTTGGTTTCTTTTGACACTTAGTCCCCTGTGTTGTGTTGATTTGTAAAACTGAGATTCTAAATCCTAAACCAGAAAGAAGAGCCACAAGTTTTTCATACACTTTGGAGTAGCAAACACAGCAGGGTGTCCTTTAAATTTTAAGATTTTATCAGAAAGAAAGCTCTTTCCATTTTCTTCTTGAAAGTTATAAAATAAACAACAACAAAAAAAGAGTAAAAAGTATAAATTCAATTTTCAATAAAGCTAGGAGATTCTGTATCTGTGAACCACAGTCTGTGACATAGAACTGGCCAAACTCAAGATTTCAGGAAGAGCTGAGACAAAGTGACTGTGACCAGGCTATCAAGTTCAACAAAGCAAACAGATAATATAGCTCCAAAATTGGCACTATAGAGTAAGCATATCCTAAAGGATGAAACCAACAACCCTTTGAAAAATGGCAATTGTGTTACAAAGCTGGAAACAAAAGCATCCTTAGACTCTACCTGCATAGTAGCAGATGAAGCCAAAAAGGAAATGCACAAGTATGCTATGTAGATTGGTAAGGCATTGCTGGAGCCCGTCAGCTGAGAAGAAGCACAGCTAAAATAACTCATAAATACATAAACCTTTGTAATGAGATTCACTGGTGAACCAGGGCAAATTTTTACTGATACACAGTAATGTCCTGCCTCCTCCCCCATATGAACTTTTTTCAAGTATCTGGATTGAGAAGAATTCTCCACATTCAAAGAAGAGTGACAATAGAAAAAGGAACCAGCCCAGAACACTATAACATACTATTTGCAAACACAAAACTATTGCAATGGAAAGGGAGAAAAAGGACTGGAAAAACAAATGGTAAGAGGAGGATGCTGAAGACTAGTGATTCTAACAGACACTGAAAAAAGTAATGTTTGACCATGAACGCAAATTAAAGAAGTCACAGACGAGTTCAAAACAGATGGAGAGGTCGTGGGTGGTGTGGGAAAATGAGGGGAGAAAAGGAATAATGGATGTAGCTGACCAAAGAGGTGGAGTAGGAAAATCAGCGCGGATATGAAGGTGATTTTGAAGCAACACCGAGGAAAATACACACTGCTTAAAACAGAAAAGGAACCCTTATGGGCAGGATTCTCAAAGCAAATAAAGTAAAAAGCAACTAAGAGTTTGAAAGGAGTAGAGATGAAACAGTAGATTTGACTGACAAAGAAGACCCCACAGATACCTAATAAAATATCGCTGAAGAGAACTGAAAAAAATGAAACACCAAGAAGCAGTCAAAGACATAAATCCACACAACTTTGAAAAAAGATAAGAATTTATGGATTGAAAGGATCGACTGTGTTCCAGGAAAATTTGCTTAAAAGCATACTACTCTGTAATTTAGGGGTGTTAATAAACTTTAGAGATAAGTAATCATTTGTCCAAGAATACCAAGTAGCCTATATAAAACCAGAAGTTTTTAAAAAGTCAGGCTAATTAAAAAGAATGAAGTAATGCCATTTGCAGCAACATGGATGAACCTAGAGGTTGTCATACTGCGTGAAGTCAAACAGAGAAGGTGAAATATCATATGACATCCCTTACATGTGTAATCTAAAAAGAAACCATACAAATGAACCTACTTAGAAAACAGAAAGAGACTCACAGAATTTGAAAACGAACTTATGGTTGTGCGATATAGGGTGTGGAAGGAGAGGGGACATGATAGGAAATTTGGGATGGACATGTACACACTGGGGAATGGGAAAAATGTCTATGTTTGCCCCTTCTCTTTATTTTCATTATCAAAGGTCTTAGTTACTTTGCCTAATTATTGTAGCCATCTGCTTTTATTTAAAATGGATAACCAATGAGGACCTATTGTATAGCACATGGAACTCTCCTTAATGTTATGTAACAGCCTGGATGGGAGAGGAGTTGGGGGTGGGGCAGGAAATGGGTCCAGGTATATGTATGGCTTGGAGAAGGCAATGGCACCCCACTCCAGCACTCTTGCCTGGAAAATCCCATGGATGGAGGAGCCTGGTGGGCTGCAGTCCATGGGGTTGCTAAGAGTCGGACACGACTGAGCGACTTCACTTTCACTTTTCACTTTCATGCATTGGAGGAGGAAATGGCAACCCACTCCAGTGTTCCTGCCTGGAGAATCCCAGGGACGGGGGAGCCTGGTGGGCTTCCGTCTCTGGGGTCGCACAGAGTTGGACACGACTGAAGTGACTTAGCAGCAGTAGTCCTTCACTATTCACTTGAAACTATCATAATATTGTTGATTGGCTATACCCCAATAGAAAATTAAATGTTTGAATTTAAAAAAAGAACAACGAAAAAAAGGTCAGACTAACCTAAGGCTTCTTTACAGAAGCATTCAAAAATAGTGGAGATAATGCCTACGAATACCTCAGTGAAAGAAAAAAAAAAGTGGGTGGCCTGAAGATTTTACACAAGCCACTGTCAGTCAAAATAAAGATAGCAGATAAAATTTGTCTAACATTTAAGAACCCAGAGAAGTTGGTTCTCATGAGTCATTCTTTTAAAAAACTATTAAAGGAGAGACTGTAGCTGACTAAGAGATGAATGGAGAAAATCTGGCCAAAGAACTTTCAAGTAAACACTGAATACATTTAGCTTTTAGATTAAGTCTAAAATAAATATGGAATTTTTGATTGCATAAAAGCAAGTAGAAGTCCTGACTATATGTAGATATTATGATTAATATAATAAGAAGAATAGAGAAGTGAGAAGGTGGCATATGTTGATTTTTTTCATCATTTACAGATGAAAATCAAAGGCTCTCATTTAAGCCTGATAGATCAAGAAACTGCTCTATAAGGATATTAAATATACAAAGGTTAAAAGTATAACATTGTATGTGTGAGTGTGTGTGTGTGTATTTGCTGTGGGTGCTGTGCTCAGTCATGTCCGACTCTTTGTGACCCCATGGACTATAGCCTACCAGGCTCCTCTGTCTGTGGAATTTTCCAGGCAAGAATTTGGAGCGGGTTGACATTTCCTACTCTGGGGAATCTTCCTGACCAAGGGATCAAACTCATGTCTTGTATCTCCTGCTTTGGCAGGTGGATTCTTTACCACTGAGCCACCTGGGAAGCCCATATGTGTGCTTAGTTATATACACACACACACACACACACACACACACACACACACACACACACTTACATATGGTATCCTCCCTGATGGCTCAGACAGTAAAGAACCTGCCTGTAGTGCAAGTCACCTGGGTTCAATCCCTGGGTCTGTAAGATCCCCTGGAGAAGGGAATGGTTTCTTACCTGGAGAATTCCAAGAACAGAGGAGCCTGACAGACTACAACAGTCCATGGGGTCACAAAGAGTCAGACACAACCGAGCAACTAACACTCATTTTCACATACATACATATATAAACATATATATAGTTACACACACTTTATAACCTATATCTATAGCTGCATATATTTTCAATGAAATTTATTTGATGGAAGGAAGAGAAAATGGAGAACAATTTTTTTTAATTGAGTTTACTTGATATACAATATTATATGTTACAAGTATACAACAGTTTTATTGGTCAGAGTGGGAAGTTAAACATCAGTGTTTCAAGAAATAGAGAATTTACATAATTATAAAGTTTAGTTATAAAAGTGATAACTGGAAAAATTAATCATAACACAAACCTGCCCAGATAGTACAGGGAATACTCACAAAAGCAAAACAAATATAGACTTAAGAGTATAAGATTTTAACAAATAAAGCAATAGAAACATAAAAATGACAGAAAATGTTGTGAATTAAGAATAAACACATCTGTCATACCAATAAATGTGTAGGCTAAACTCATAATTGAGTAATTAAATAAAACTTAACCATATGTTATATACCAGACACATACCTAAAGCAAAGTGGCTCAGAAACGTGAAAGCAGAAGGATGAGCAAAGGAATATGATCAAGTGCCAACAAAAAGGAAGGGAAAGGCCATGAACTCAGTATAAAACAAGGTTTATTTTAGATCAAAAAGCGTTGGTATTGTTGTTCAGTCTCTTAAGTTGTGTCCAACTCTTTGCAGCATGCCAGGCTTCCCTGTCCTTTACTATCTCCCAGAGTTTGCTCAAATTCACGTCCACTGAGTCAGTGATGCCATCCAACCATCTCTTTATCTGTTGCCCTCTTCTCCTCTTGCCGTCAATCTTTTCCAGCATCAGGGTCTTTTCTAATGAATCGGCTCTTCTCATCAGGTGGCCAAAGCTTCATCATCAGTCCTTCCCATGAGTATTCAGGACTGATTTCCTTTAGGACTGACTGGTTTGATCTCCTTGCTGTCCAAGGGACTCTCAAGAGTCTTCTCCAGCACCACTTTTTTTGAGTGTATGGATCTTTGTCAGAAAAGTGATGTCTCTGCTTTTTAATACTCTGTCTAGGTTTGTCATAGCATTAAGCAAAAAGCATTAGATAAGCAAGATAAAGATACTTTGTATGATAAGGTATATGTTCCAACAAGGAAGGTCCAGCAATCATAAGTATTTCTGCACCAACTAAAGTAGCATGAAAAGTTATTAATCAAAGCTATAGAAAGTACAAGGAAAACTAGAAATAGTTTAGCTATAGAAAGTTTAACAAATAAAATGGACCAACAATACTAATGATATAAATGGCCTCAATAACATAAAGTTGTATGTGTATGTGTGTGTGTGTGTGTGTGTGTGTGTGTGTGTGTGTGTGTGGTTCAGCTGGTAAAGAATCTGCCTGCAATGTGGGAGACCTGGGTTTGATTCCTGGGTTGGGAAGATCACCTGCAGAAGAGAACCGCTACCCACTCCAGTATTCTGCCCTGGAGAATTCCATGGACTGCATAGTCCATGCATGGAGTCACAAAGAGTTGGACCGAACTGAGCAACTTCACTCACTCACTCATGTATATACATATATATGTGTGTGTGTGTTAAATAATTTCTAAAAACAGAATACTTCATCCTTTTTTGCATGTCCTTAGAACATTACCCCAAACTGACTGTACTTTAGACCACACTGAAGTAGAATTACTTTTTAATGTGCCCCTTCTCTATCTGTTAAATTTCATATCCTGTATATGTGTCACCTATTCAAAACTTTAATCAACTTAATTTAAATCTCAATTCAAATCCTATGGTCTTCTATTTTCAGCTTTGCGATCTTGTGCAAACCATACCCCGTTTTTCCTCTCTGTGGAGCAGGAATGATCATAATCCCCGCTCCCCAGCTTGTGATCAGAGTTACTTGAGATTATCATGAGAATGTAGCCAGCACAGAACGTGCCAGTTACATGTAAGTGGTTAGTAAATACCCTCCACCTTTTTTCCCTGAGAATTCAAGTGATTTGCTGTAATCTATTCAGTTCAGTTCAGTCGCTCAGTCGTGTCCGACTCTTTGCGACCCCATGAATCGCAGCACACCAGGCCTCCCTGTCCATCACCATCTCCCGGAGTTCACTCAAACTTACATCCATCGAGTCGGTGATGCCATCCAGCCATCTCATCCTCTGTCGTCCCCTTCTCCTCCTGCTCCCAATCCCTCCCAGCATCAGAGTCTTCTCCAATGAGTCAACTCTTCGCATGAGGTGGCCAAAGTACTGAAGTTTCAGCTTTAGCATCATTTCTTCCAAAGAACACCCAGAGCTGATCTCCTTTAGAATGGACTGGTTGAATCTCCTTGCAGTCCAAGGGACTCTCAAGAGTCTTCTCCAACACCACAGTTCAAAAGCATCAATTCTTCGACACTCAGCCTTCTTCACAGTCCAACTCATATCCAAATATGACCACAGGAAAAACCATAGCCTTGACTAGACGGACCTTTGTTGGCAAAGTAATGTCTCTGCTTTTGAATATGCTGTCTAGGTTGGTCATAACTTTCCTTCCAAGGAGTAAGCGTCTTTTAATTTCATGGCTGCATCACCATCTGCAGTGATTTTGGAGCCGCCCAAAATAAAGTCTGACACTGTTTCCCCATCTATTTCCCATGAAGTGATGGGACAAGATGCCATGATCTTCGTTTTCTGAATGTTGAGCTTTAAGCCAACTTTTTCACTCTCCACTTTCACTTTCATCAAGAGGCTCTTTAGTTCCTCTTCACTTTCTGCCTTAAGGGTGTTGTCATCTGCATATCTGAGATTATTGCTTAATAAACTGCATAATTGGGCTTTGCTATAGTTTTACTCTTTTCTGTAATACACAAATAACTTAAACATCTGCTTTCCTTAGGCCCAAATAAGAGGGAAAGCAGTGTGTATCATTAATCAGGCATTCTTTCCCTGTTCTAAAAGTAACACTTTTTACTTAAGAGCCAAGTCTAGGTGTTAACCAGTCCTTGAAACAACTAGAATAAGGTTAAAAGACTAAAGCTGCCAAAGGATAATTACGTGCTGGCCTTGGATTTCAGAAATCTGGGCTCAAATCCTGCCTCCATCCCTCCTGACTGCCCCTTAGTGGCTGTTTATCACTGGAGATATGTTATTACTTCTCTGCCTTTCCATAACATCGCTTTAAAATGAGAACCACCACCTCACAGAGGTGCTGTCAGGATTAAAGTCAGTCTGTCTAGAAAATCACCTGATACATACCAGGCACTTAACAGATACTTTTGGAAGAGCATTAAACAGCGACTATGTGCAAGAATGAGGAAATGATTCCTACCTTCTCCTTATGCATGAATATTGGGGAGGAAACCACGACTCAGATGCTTACAGGACCAAGCCATTTAGCAGTAGAAAATGAAATGAGAGGGTAAGCATAGTGAATAGTGTCATCACCAGGGAACCAGTGGCCACCTGGACTAACTATAGCCGGAATACCAGGGAAGAGGAAAACCAGCTTCTGAGGCCAGTGTATCAAACTTGTAAGCACAGGAGAGACTCCTTCCCACATGGTGAAGTATAAACTCCTTGATGGCATCACATACACTTGTGTTCTCCACAGCACCAGACACAGCAGCTGTGCAGTAAGCGTTAGTATAGGGCTGACACTGTACGTGCAAATGTTTCACCAGCATCAGGAGCCTTGCCAGTGTCTGCCACCAGGCTCCAGATCCCAGATGATGGTTTTAAACATTCCAGTCCACTTCCCCCAGTTACCAGTCTTTGTTCAGGACTGGTATTAATGCACTGTCAGTCCTTGACAATGCTCTAAATGCCCAACATGTGCATGTAACACACAGCCAGTGGGTGTTAGGGTGACCCCACAGAAGAATCCACACTCAGTCTTGGCGTGCCTGTAATTTCATCGTACTTTGCTGCGTTCTCCTCTGTAAGGGGTCGGCGTAGATAAGGAATGTTTGAGAGCCTGTGTGAGTTCCTCAGGCCACACACTGTCAACATCATGAACCAGGGAAACAGGGCATCCAAGGAGGATGAATACCATCTTAGCATATTTTCCCTAGCTCTTGCCAGGGAGGTTGTTGACAGGTTGAAAAATCAAGGCTTCTGCCATATTTTTCTGAGTTTGATTCATCTGCAAGGGCAGCAACGTTTCATATGCCTCAGCTAAATGGGATTTTTAAAACCCATGTTCGTGACAGGATATTTAATTTCAGATTCACAGGACCCACATCTAAACTGAATGTTGCAAGCTTGTCAGAACAAATTCCAAACCCTCTCTTAGCAGCTGTCTATGGTACCTAGAGACCCCTGACCAGATTGTCAGGGGTTCCATCTCAGCTTTCAACTGAATACCTGCAAGGTGAGATGACCCGTCAAAGTTTTTGGTGTGGCCTGTCTACCCAGATAGCATTCATGATTCCATCAGTTTTCATGCTTTCCAGGGCCCCACGTCTGTCATGGAGTGGAGCTTCCCCTGCCCTTGATTAATCAATTTCTCATAGATGATGCAGACCGGCTGCTGGCCCAGGCCACCAAGGGCTTTCAGCTGAGACCATCTGGAGGGTGGATCTGGAGAAGGCAGCCAACAGGCCAAGGACTGAGCAGAGAGGAGACTGCTCAGCCAAAGGCAAAGATCAGGAAGACTCGAGGCAAGGTTAAGGGTCCATCCATTACGTGCACCTGCACTGGCTGACTGGGAGACCAGCACAGGTTGTTCAAGATTAAGCTGTTTGCCCGTGGACTTTGAAGACCTTCCTTGCTGAGGGTAGCAGTTTGTCAGAGAAGTGACCAGGCATTCATATTTCACTTACATTCGAGGAATATGCACAAGGCCAGCAGACTGTATATTCTCAAGGGGTCTCTTCATGTCCTCTGCTTGGTGAGATGGGTCTGCCTAGCTAAATTGTGACTGGAGAGGGTTGAATAGGATGAAGTGATCCTTGGCAGACAGTCCACAGAGCTGTATTTTCACTTGGTGTCCACAGGGGCTGCCTGACCTGGGGCTCCAAGTCTCCTTTCAGACTAGGGCTCCAAGGTGAAGGGTGTTCTGCCCTTTTGTTTTCATCCTTGCTGTCTCCTTTCTACTCACTCTTTCCCCATCCCTTTCTTTCATCGCCTCCAGCACTTCCTTTGAAGCAAATCACGACTGGTACTCCCACCGGCCTTGAGGAGCTCTCTATAAGGCTACTCACCTCCCCCCGCAGCCCTGGCAAAGGAGAGTAAAGGGAAGCATGTCCAATTTATCATTGTAACAAATGCCCAATTTTGTTTTTTTCCACGGGTTGTCCAGCTGAATGCTTCCTTCAAGTTCGAGTTTGCCATATTTTCTTCCTTGGAGACAAGAAAGCCATTTACAAATGTGAAATTATTCTGATTATCTAATCTCTGTTGCATTCCTTGGCAATGCAAAGAGTTAAATGATGCATGGAATCATCCATCCGCCCCCACCGGACGGGGCTGTGTTTACATATCCAGAGGTGGCCTGTGAATCATTTAAGCGAAGGGGCACTTGGCTCTGGGGCCTACTAGACATGGTTCAGCCTGAGTTACTTTGGAGGCGCTGTTTGGGGCCCCAGCTTCCACTTGGCTCAGGAAACTGTCTGACAGACACTGCAGGCTGCTGCCAGCACTGGGTCTCCTTGAGAACAACTTGAACTAAGCTCCTGCAGGCTCCAGATGGCTCACAAGCTACAGCAGAGTTTGCAGAGTCCCCCAGATCTTCACCAAAAAAGAAAGTTGGCGATATTTCAGTTCATGCGGTAGGTTCACCCTCATGCGATGGACCCGAGGATTATTGCGGGGGCTTCAGAGGCTCTGTTTACTAACACCCCTGATCCCCATCTGCATCTGGAAACAGTGAGAGAGGGAAAGAGGGGAGTGGAGGCAAGTAAAAGTCCAAGTGTCCCCTGTAATTAACGTATGGCTCCACCGATGTGAAATGTCCAGAATAGGAATATTTGTATCTGTGTGCTGGGCTTCGTCGCTCAGTCATGTCCAACTCTTTGCAACCCCATGGACGATAGCCCGCCAGGCTCCTCTGTCTATGGAATTCTCCAGGCAAGAATACTGGAGTGGGTTGCTGTGCCCTCCTCCATGGGATCTTCCCAACCCAGGGATCAAACCCAGGTCTCCTACATTGCAGGTGGATTCTTTATCATCTGAGCCATCAGGGAAGCCCTTATATATCTACAGAGAAAGTTACTTAGTGATTGTTTAGGGCTGGCAGACGTGATCAGGTGGGGGAATGATAGGCAAGAACTAGAGGCACTGCTAATGGGTATGGTATTTCTGACTGGGATGATAAAAATACCAAAATTGATTGTGGCAAGGGGGCTCAGACGGTGGCGTGCTCCTGGTTCCTTTTGCCCCTGAGCAGGGAGCAAAAGTGAGCCATATTTTCTGTAAGCACCAGGCTCCTGAGAAACAGCAGCCAGGGACCATTTCTGTGGCCCATAAGCTGACCCTCCATATCAGCAGATTTCTATCCTGGGTTAGTTGAACCCACAGATACAGAAAATTGACTGCCCTACACCTTTTTAAGTCCAGGAAAGGGACTTGAGGATCCTCAGGTTTTGTTATCCATGGGGGTCCCAGAGCCAATCCCTTTTGATACCAAGACATTACTGTACTCATTTTGCAGGTAAGCTTTCTCTACTCTCCTGTTGGGAAGAGGGAGGGTAGAGGCTGTGGCAAGAGACACATCTGGAGGGGAGCCTTCCCCTGGGAATACAGCATTCCTTGTATGTCCTAAGGGGACCTGTCAAGCTGAAGATGTGGAGCAAGAAGATTATGAGATCTGGAGAGGATTTTGGAAGCCATGGAATGCTTTTATTTGCAGAAGGAAACTGAGAAATAGACTCACCCATGATTATTAGTGAAGAGCAAGGCTGGGTTCTGTGTGGCCCCCTCCCAGGGGTGTGCAGACACCTGCTGGATGGCACAGCAGAGGGCCAGAATGAGGAAGATAGGGAGAAGAGGGCACCGCAGAGGCCCCGTACTGCTTCTTGGTCCATGGGGGCTCCACACATGGTGGGTCTCAGGCCACAGACCTATCCCTACACATCTACCCTGCCTCCCAAAATGGGATATGCATAGAGGATGCACAGTGTAATCTCCCTGCTATTTGTAACAAATTAAAATGTAGGGAAAAAAGTTTAATATCACGAACTTGAGTCAAATAAAGGTCTTTGCCGATGCTTTGTCCTTGAGCTTTTTCAACTCTGAACAGACAGTTGGGAATGTAATCAGCTCCTGCCTGAGCCATAGGGCAGCTTCGAGGGAGGTAGAAGAGGGGAGGGGACCTAATTGGTATGTCAGTGGGAAGATGCTGTTGCCTCCCAGTCAGACAGGGATGGTTGTCACGCCTGCTTCTGCAAATGCTCAAACCTCCAGGCAGCTCTGCAGCTCCTTTCTGTCTTCTGGACACAGTCCCCGCTGCTGTGTTTACCTCATCGATAGTTCCCACTGTCAAAAATCACATTTCTCCTGGCCGCTGACTGTGCTGCTTGATTTGCGCCTTGTGGTTTGCTGGTGTCCGGGGCTCAAACCCTGAACTGCTGTGGCTTGGCCTCTGTGGAGCAGCCACGCTGTGTGCTGGAGACACAGGAAAGGGCTTTGTGACCGTGGGGAGGTCACACCTTTGCCATCACACTCCCCAAGAGCTCTCGTGCTCTCCCTGCCAGAGGAGCCACTGGAATCCAAACACCTACTGGCTGAGTTTTATTTCTAGCCCTGCAAGGTCACAAGATTTTAACACACACACACACACACTTGATTTCTGACCTACGTGTGGACAAAGAATTCATATCAGATGAAAGTTTTCTCTCTCTGCTGCACACACATTATTACAAATGCAGGTGGTATAATTTTCTCTCCATCTCAGCCATTCCCCTCCCCTGAACCTTCTACACCCTCCACCCCACCCCCAGGCTCTTAAATGTTGGAGAAGAATGTCTGAGGACAGCACGTAATTGGTGTCCAGAAAGAGGTCTCTGGGGAACAAAAAGGACCTGTTTTAGGGCACTCATCCACATTTTTAAAATATCTTTTTTTAAATTGACATACAGTTGACCTACAGTGTTGTTAGTATCCGGTATGGAGCAAACTGATTCAAATTCTTTTTTCAGATTCTTCTTCATTATAGGTTATTCTAAGATACTGAATACAGTTCCCTGTGCTATAGAGTAGGTCCTTGTAGTTTCTCTCTTTTATATGTAGTAGTGTGTACATGTTAATGCAAAACTCCTAATTTACCCCCTGCCACCTTTCCCCTTTGGTGTCTATGAGTTTGTGTTCTATGTCTGTGAGTGAGTTTCTGTTTTGTAAATAAAAGTTCATTTGTATCCTTTTTTTTAGATTCCAAATATAAGTGATATCATGATATTTGTCTTTCTATGTCTGACTTACTTAAGTATGACACTCCCCAGGTCCCTCCATATTGCTGTAAATGGCATTTTTCATTCTTTTTAATGGCTGCTCACCCATAGTTTCAAGAATGCTGCCCTTCCCCGTAAGGCCCAGTGCAGGGTAGCCCTCCAACCATGCCAGAGCTCACCCACCCTGAGGCTCAGGCTGGACCTCTCTGCTCTCCAGGGCAGTGCCTAGAAGCTGGGCCAACAACACCCTCTCCCAGCTTTTGAAAGAGCATCCGTGTACCTCTCATCTGAATCCTGCACCAACCCAGGGAAGCAGGCAGGCGCAGAGGTGAAGGCTACGTGGAGGGCAAGCCAGGGAGTGCTTCTCCTTCCCCCTCCCCTCCCCTGGGAACCATCATTCATCTTGAAGACAAGAGGAAGGACTCCTGGTCTGGAAAGATCCAGAAATCCAAACAAAACCAAGGAGACATTTGGATATCAGGGAAATGAGGGATGTCTGTCTTAAACATTTTCTGCAAAAATGAGTTCCATGATGGAGCTCGTCCAATCATTTATGAAAGTGAAAGTCGCTCAGTCATGTCCGACTCTTTGCGACCCCACAGACTAGAGCCCGCTAGGCTCCTCTGTCCATGGGGATTCTCCAGGCAAGAATGCTGGAAAGGGGTTGCCATGCCCTCCTCCAGGGGATCTTCCCAACCCAGGGATCAGACCCAGGTCTCCCGCATTGCAGGCAGATTCTTTACTAACTGAGCCACCAGGGAAGCCCAAGAATACTGGAGTGGGTAGCCTATCCCTTCTCCAGGGGATCTTCCTGACCCAGGAATTGAACCGGGGTCTCCTGCATTGCAGATGGATTCTTTACCAGCTGAGCTAGTAGGGAAGCCAAGTCATTTATAAGGAGATTGATACCCTCAGAAGGGGCGTGATTTCCTTGTGACAAAGCGAAGGTTAAGAACCACATGCAGCTACTTTGAAAGGCTTTTTGAGATGAGAACGTCACCCCTCCCCCTACTCAAGTCAGCATCTTGCCTCCGTTCTGGACACTCTTCCCCTCCAGGGGCCTGGCAATCTCAGGCTTCCCCTGGCTCTGGAGGGGCCCTTCCATGCCACCCTCACTCATCCCCTCTCACATAGCCCACTTTAGAATTCAAGCCTCAGACTCCACCCCTCCTCCTACTCCTCATCTCCCACTGTCCCTACCCCTTTAGGGGGGCCCTGCTCTCTGGCTATTTCTGGTGATAACTCGCTCATCTGATGGACTCGCTCATCCCAGGGAGGATGTGAGTAATAGGTTAACAGGTTTCCCTTCCCGGCTGACTTAGTTGCATTTTAAGGAATGGAAGTGACTTCTAAGGGACCAGGGCCTTGGCTCAAGAAGTGATTCTAGAGCTTGGCAGTGATAGATCAAAATCTCTATACAGGAAAGGCCAGGGGCTGCAGGCCTTGTTTGGAAGCTGTGTTTACAGAGCAAACACACTGTTTTTTTGAAAATATAGTTGATGTACAATATTATATGTTACAGGTTACAATATAGTGATTCATAATTTTTAAAATCTATACTTCATTTACAGTTACTATAAAATATTGTCTTTATTCCGTATGTTGCATATCCTTATAGCTTATTTTATGCCAAATGGTTTGTACCTCTTATGCCCTTACCCTATCTTGCCCCTCCTTCCTCCCCTCTCCCCATTAGTGAATCTGTGAATCTGTTTCTTTTTTGTTATATTCACTAATTTGTTGTATTGTTTAGATTCCACACATGTGATATCAAATAGTATTTGTCTTTCTCTAACTTATTTCACTTAGCATACTGCCCTCCCAGGCCATCTGTATTGCTGCAAATTGCAAAATTTCTTTTTATGGCTGAATAGTATTCAATTATGTATATAGACCTCATTTTCTTCATTAATTTATCTGTTGATTGACACTTGGTTGCTTCTATACTTTGGCAATTGGAAATAATGTTACTGCGAACATTGGAGTGCATGTATCTTTTTGAATGAGTACTTTTGTATTTTTCGAATATGTTCCTAGGAGTGCAATTGCTGGGTCATGTGGTATTTCTATTTTTATTTTTTTGAGAAACCTCCATATTACTTTCTACAGTGGCTGTACCAATTTATATTCAGTGTAGGGGACTTCCCTGGTGGCTCAGACAGTAAAGAATCCTCCAGCAGTGCAGAAGACCCAGGTTCAATTCCTGAGTTGGAAAGATCCCCTGGAGAAGGGAGTGGCTACCCACTCCAGTATTCTTGCCTGGAGAATTCCATGGACAGAGGAGCCTTGGCAGGCTACGGTCCATAGGATTACAAAGAGCCAGCCACGTCTGAAGTGACTTAGCATGCACACACTCACAGATAGTTTTAGAACAAATAAAAACCAGCTCTGGTAATACTCCTCACTCCTGATTCTAGGAAGTAATGTTTTGCTGCACCTCTGGTTCTGAATCTAGTCTCAGAACCTGTATTTACTCTCAGCTCTAACATTAGAGAAGGTCTTGGCTTTTTAAAAAGGCACAGTTTTGAAGTACTATGCTCTGTGGCTTCCTGGAAATTAGACAATATGCAAGATGTCAAATAAGTCAGTCTGGCACATGGCACTTTGTCTAATCTGGAAATAATTAGTCATCGTCTCTTGAAGAGAGAGAAAGAGTGTGTGAGTGTGCGTGTGAGTAGAGAGAGAGCAGTGGAGAGAAGGGACGATGAGAGGAAGTTGTTTTCATTGCATGCTGATCGGAAGGAGTTGGAAAATGAATTCCTCTGACCTATAAAGTCATTGAGGAGTGTTAAGTTTGCTAGGGCTGCCATAACAAGGTATTACAGACGGAGTGACCTCAACATAAACTTACTGTCTCAAAGCTCCGTGTCTAGAAGTTTGGGGTCCGGAAGTCCTCAGGGCTGGTTCTTTCCAAGGGCCGTGAGGGAAGGATGTGTTCCAGGCACTCTCCTGAGCTTGCAGATAACTGTCATCTCCCTGAATCTCTACAAGGACTTCCTGTTACCTGTCTCTGTGTTCAGTATCCCTTTTTTGTACCGACGGGGTTGTTCAGATTAGGACCCACCCTAATGACCTCATTCTAACATGATGGCCTCTGTAAAGATCCTGTCTCCACATCAGCCCACACTCTGAGTTACTGGCAGGTAAGGACGTGAAGGTAGAACTTTGGGGAGAACAGAATTCAGCCCACAACAAGCAGATTCACGATATAAGAACATCACAGCGGGAAGCTCCTCCGAAGCCTGTAGAGCTGCTTGTGGAAGTCCCGCTGGAGATGTGGCCTTTCTGATGTGATCCTGCTCTGGAACTGGTCCAGTTCCCACCAGCCACGTTCCTAGTCCACACTCCTGCCACTCATTTGAGGCCCTGTAACAGCCTTTCTTCCTAGATGGCGGTGGGGGTTGTGGGGAGAAACCCTCTCCTTTCCAAACTGCTGTGATCATGGATTCAAATCCAGCAGTTTCTCCCATTTGTGTCCATCCTCTGCACCTCCAGTTCCCTGCAAATCCTCCCAGCACAAACAGAGGAGGGAAAGAGTCATCTTCATTTAGATAGGAGGAGCCGGGTGCCCTACTCAGAACTTCTCTCAAGTTCCTCCTAAAGGCTGGGTGGGATAGACTGCAGCATCTCTGTTGAAACTTGAAAAGCTAGGTTGTGTGGGCAGCTGAAAGACTGTCAAGTTGCAGGACGACTCTCCAACCACCCTGTCTCCCCTGGAGGTGGGGGCTGGGCACCCCATGGGTGCTCCTAGGTCCTGCCTGATAGGCCTGCAGGCTCCGTCTGACCCTCTCTTCCCCTCCTGTTGTAAAAGAGCTGCAGGGAGATTGCAAAAATCAGATCAGATCAGATCAGATCAGTCGCTCAGTCGTGTCCGACTTTTGGCGACCCCATGAATCACAGCACACCAGGCCTCCCTGTCCATCACCATCTCCCGGAGTTCACTGAGACTCACGTCCATCGAGTCAGTGATGCCATCCAGCCGTCTCATCCTCTGTCGTCCCCTTCTCCTCCTGCCCTCAATCCCTCCCAGCATCAGAGTCTTCTCCAATGAGTCAACTCTTCGCATGAGGTGGCCAAAGTACTGAAGTTTCAGCTTTAGCATCATTCCTTCCAAAGAACACCCAGGGCTGATCTCCTTCAGAATGGACTGGTTGGATCTCCTTGCAGTCCCAGGGACTCTCAAGAGTCTTCTCCAACACCACAGTTCAAAAGCATCAATTCTTCGGTGCTCAGCCTTCTTCACAGTCCAGCTTTCACATCCATACATGACCACAGGAAAAACCATAGCCTTGACTAGACGATTGCAAAAATAGTGACTACAAAAGTCATTTAAACCCGTGTGGTTAATAGAAGTCATTGGCAAACGATCCCACTGCCCTCCCAAGGGACGTGCAGGGTTTATTTTCAGGTGTGGGTGGGGCTCAAATGGTAAAGAATCTGCCTGCAATGGGAGAGACCTGGGTTCAATCCCTGGGTCAGGAAGATCCCCTGAAGAAGGGAATGGCTACCCACTCCAGCACTTGCCTGGAGAATTCCATGGACAGAAGAGCCTGGCAGGCCACAGATCATGGGCTTGCAAAGTCAGACATGACTGAGCAACTAACACTTTCACTTCCCTTCATGGGTGTTTATCCCACAAATTTTCAGTGTGTGGTCAGCAGAGCATCACAAGCTTCCCAGAATTTCTCCACTCCTTCTTAGATTAAAATTGGAATTACGCCAGGTGGATACATACTGTATTATATCTCATTTTCTTGGGAATGAAAAACAAATTTATCTTTCAGGTCATGATTTCAGGAGCAGGAGGCAAAGGACATAGGAATAAAAAACACCTATTCCTGGGCCAGCAAAGCTTGTCCTTTCTCCAGACCTCCCTTGTCAAGGTGCTACCGGTGGCCAGGAAAATCCTGCTGCTTATCCTGCCACGTGGTGGGACTTGGGATAGAAGGTGGTAAAAGTAAGGCTGCTCACGGAGCCCAGGGGTGATTCAGAGTTGGTTCATGGGCAGACCTCTTCCATGGAGTTGGAAACCTACAGTAAGTGGGCTCATTAGGTAGGAAATGACTTCATGACAGCTCTTTGAAAAGCATGGCTCTTCATCCCCAGCTGCCCTCTGCTGAGGCTTCTGTAGGGCACTGAAAACAAAGGGTCAATCACGTTCATCTGAAGGGAGTGGTAGAATCTTCTGTCGTTACTCATTTCCTTCAGCTAGAAGAAGAAATTAAATCTTTTGGAGGAGAGGAAATTAACATTTATTGGAAGCAACTATCTATGTGCCAGGTACTGTGCTAAGAGCTTTTGCCTACACCGTCACTTAAATTTTAGAAACAAACTGTAATTCCTTAAAATTAATAAAAAGTAGTTCATGAATATTTTTAAAAGTTGGGGAAATACTATAAAAAGGTGAGTAAAAGTACCCATCATGGCTTAGTCCCTTCTGTTTAATCCTTTGGTGGCTGGATTGAATGAGAGACTAGCCATTGCAGAAAGAACAGGGGACCTCGTGCATCTTTCTTATGTAAGGAAAGAAGGGACGGGGGCACTTATGGTGCAGAAATGCAGTGAGGAGAAGGATGCAGACTCTACAGGGGAGACAGCAGCCTCTGGGCATCAGTTACAGAGCAGGGAGGCCACTCTGGCATGATTCAGACAAGTGTTCCACAAAGCAGTGTGCTGGGGTGTTCCAAGCAGCATTAATTATCAGCAAGGAAACGTATCAGAGGGTTTCCCCGGTGCCTCAGATGGTAAAGAATCTGCCTGCAATGCAGGAGACCTGGGTTCCATCCCTGAGTCAGAAAGATCCCCTGGAGAAGGGAATGGCAACCCACTCCAGTATTCTTGCCTGGAAAATCCCACAGACAGAGGAGCCTGGCAGGCTACAGTCCATGGGGTCGCAAAGACATGACTGAGCGGCTAACAGTTTCACTTTTCAGATGCATGAGACTCAAAACCCAAAACAGAATTGTTGCTGCTGTCCCTCTGGCAGCACAAGCCAGGGTTGCCCTGGGTCCCACCCAATAGTGTGGGGACCCTAGGTTGCTGAGGGCAGTGCTCAGGGGCGCCCTCAGGAGTGGAGGTGGGAATTACCTGAAGTCAGCAGTGTAACTGCTCCTCCTTCTGCATGGCTCCTTTGGGAACTGTTGCTCTGCTTCCTTCAGATCAGATCAGTCGCTCAGTCGTGTCCGACTCTTTGCGACCCCATGAACCGCAGCATGCCAGGCCTCCCTGTCCATCACCAGCTCCCGGAGGTCACTCAGACTCGCATCCATCGAGTCAGTGATGCCATCCAGCCATCTCATCCTCTGTCGTCCCCTTCTCCTCCTGCCCTCAATCCCTCCCAGCATCAGAGTCTTCTCCAATGAGTCAACTCTTCGCATCAGGTGGCCAAAATACTGGAGTTTCAGCTTTAGCATCATTCCTTCTAAAGAAATTCCAGGATTGATCTCCTTCAGAATGGACTGGTTGGATCTCCTTGCAGTCCAAGGGACTCTCAAGAGTCTTCTCCAACACCACAGTTCAAAAGCATCAATTCTTCGGCACTCAGCCTTCTTCACAGTCCAACTCTCACATCCATACATGACCACAGGAAAGACCATAGCCTTGACTAGGCGAACCTTTGTTGGTAAAGTAATGTCTCTGCTTTTGAATATGCTATCTAGGTTGGTCATAACTTTCCTTCCAAGGAGCAAGCGTCTTTTAATTTCATGGCTGCAGTCACCATCTGCAGTGATTTTGGAGCCCAGAAAAACAAAGTCTGACACTGTTTCCACTGTTTCCCCATCTATTTCCCATGCAGTGATGGGACCAGATGCCATGATCTTCGTTTTCTGAATGTTGAGCTTTAAGCCAACCTTTTCACTCTCCACTTTCACTCTCATCAAGAGGCTTTTTAGCCCCTCTTCACTTTCTGCCATAAGGGTGGTGTCATCTGCATATCTGAGGTTATTGATATTTCTCCCAGCAATCTTGATTCCAACTTGTGTTTCTTCCAGTCCAGCATTTCTCATGATGTACTCTGCATATAAGTTAAATAAACATGGTGACAATATGCAGCCTTGACGTACTCCTTTTCCTATTTGGAACCAGTCTGTTGTTCCATGATCAGTTCTAACTGTTGCTTCCTGACCTGCATACAGATTTCTTAAGAGGCAGATCAGGTGGTCTGGTATTCCCATCTCTTTCAGAATTTTCCATAGTTTATTGTGATCCACACAGTCAAAGGCTTTGGCATAGTCAATAAAGCAGAAATAGATGTTTTTCTGGAACTCTCTTGCTTTTTCCATGATCCAGCGGATGTTGGCAATTTGATCTCTGGTTCCTCTGCCTTTTCTAAAACCAGCTTGAACATCAGGAAGTTCACGGTTCACATATTGCTGAAGCCTGGCTTGGAGAATTTTGAGCATTACTTTACTAGCGTGTGAGATGAGTGCAATTGTTCGGTAGTTTGAGCACTCCTTGGCATTGCCTTTCTTTGGGATTGGGATGAAAACTGACCTTTTCCAATCTTGTGGCCACTGCTGAGTCTTCCAAATTTGCTGGCATATTGAGTGCAGCACTTTCACAGCATCATCATTCAGGATTTGGAATAGCTCCACTGGAATTCCATCACCTCCACTAGCTTTGTTCGTAGTGATGCTTTCTAAGGCCCATTTGACTTCACATTCCAAGATGTCTGGCTCTAGGTCAGTGATCACACCATCATGATTATCTGGGTCTTGAAGCTCTTTTTTGTACAGTTCTTCTGTGTATTCTTGCCACCTCTTCTTAATATCTTCTGCTTCTGTTAGATCCACACCATCTCTGTCCTTTATTGTGCCCATCTTTGCATGAAATGTTCCTTTGGTATCTCTGATTTTCTTGAAGAGATCCTTAGTCTTTCCCATTCTGTTGTTTTCCTCTATTTCTTTGCATTGATCACTGAAGAAGGCTTTCTTATCTCTTCTTGCTATTCTTTGGAACTCCGCATTTAGATGTTTATATCTTTCCTTTTCTCCTTTGCTTTTCGCTTCTCTTCTTTTCACAGCTATTTGTAAGGCCTCCCCAGACAGCCATTTTGCTTTTTTGCATTTCTTTTCCATGGGGATGGTCTTGATCCCTGTCTCCTGTACAATGTCACGAACCTCATTCCATAGTTCATCAGGCACTCTATCTATCAGATCTAGGCCCTTAAACCTATTTCTCACTTCCACTGTATAATCATAAGGGATTTGATTTAGGTCATACCTGAATGGTCCAGTAGTTTTCTCTACTCTGTTCAATTTCAGTCTGAATTTGGCAATAAGGAGTTCATGGTCCGAGCCACAGTCAGCTCCTGGTCTTGTTTTTGCTGATTGTATAGAGCTTCTCCATCTTTGACTGCAAAGAATATAATCGATCTGATTTCGGTGTTGACCATCTGGTGATGTCCATGTATAGAGTCTTCTCTTGTGTTGTTGGAAGAGGGTATTTGCTATGACCAGTGCATTTTCTTGGCAAAACTCTATTAGTCTTTGCCCTGCTTCATTCCGTATTCCAAGGCCAAATTTGCCTGTTACTCCAGGTGTTTCTTGACTTCCTACTTTTGCATTCCAGTCCCCTATAATGAAAAGGACATCTTTTTTGGGTGTTAGTTCTAAAAGGTCTTGTAGGTCTTCATAGAACCTTTCAACTTCAGCTTCTTCGGCGTTACTGGTTGGGGCATAGACTTGGATTACTGTGACATTGAATGGTTTGCCTTGGAAAGGAACAGAGATCATTCTGTCGTTTTTGAGATTGCATCCAAGTACTGCATTTCGGACTCTTTTGTTGACCATGATGGCCACTCCATTTCTTCTGAGGGATTCCTGCCCACAGTAGTAGATATAATGGTCATCCGAGTTAAATTCACCCATTCCAGTCCATTTTAGTTCTCTAATTCCTAGAATGTTAACATTCACTCTTGCCATCTCTTGTTTGACCACTTCCAATTTGCCTTGATTCATGGACCTGACATTCCAGGGTTAGGGTTCTGCTTCCTTAGGCTCATGTAAAATCCTAGAGGGACCTCCGCACCGAAAGGTAGGTATGGAAGGAAAACCCTCCTGTCTGGTTTTCCAGCACCTAGCTCCTAGTGAGCATGCAAATATACTTGGGATCAGTGACGATTCTCCTCCTGTTTCTCCTTTAGGCCTGGGTCACTTGGCTTTGCCTACTGGTTTTTCTCAGTCTCCTTTCCCTGGGGGTAACTCTCCTGTGCTCACTGGAGCATCTGGGGACATCAAAACTGAAGAATGATGTCACCAAAGAAGAAAATGCTCCAGAAAGAAAAGCGACAGGATTAGCTGCAGTGGGGCCACCACCCAAGGAAACGGTGAAAAGACAGGGTCCCCTTGGGACAGGTGGGGCCGGGCCAGGTGAACCACAGGCCCAGAATCAGAGTCAGAAGGGCTGAGGGGAATCCTGTAGCATCTCCTCTCCGCTGGAGGGAAGGGTGCTGTCCTCATCACCAGCAGTGAGCTGTTCAGCACCACGTGGGGGAGCCACCCTGGGTTCTTCTGAGTATGGACGGCAGTGTCTCTGAGCAAAGCACACAGGGGCTTCAGGGGACAGGCAGCTGAGCAGTCTTCAGGCAGCCCTGCCGGAAGAGGTGTGCAGAGAAGTGAGAGGGGAGCTTGGGGCCTGGGCCTGGGCCTGGCCTGGTGCAGCCCTGCTTTTTCTTTTTAATTCTCTAAAACATCTCTAGGCATCCTGGGGTTTACAGTTGCTGAGGAAATTTCACTCTAGCCCTTCTTGATCCATCTGGAAATTCTCTTCTCTCTGAAGCTCTGGGAGACTGAAGAGCTGGCTCTCTCATTATCCTGGGATTAAGGGGTGAGTCCTTCCTGTTTGAAGGGCTGACTGTTATCCTCTGTTTTCTTTTTCCGTTCGACGGGGCCCAGGTACAGAAGACCAGGTCCTGTCCTCAAAGATGAGAACTGTCTCTCCCCTTCAGAAAGTTATGGTCCAGAAGGAAAGAAGCAAAACTTCAGTAACAGAAAAAAAGTCCTAAGTGGAGGCATATGGCACTTAACCATTGGAGCAAGGGAAAAACATTGTTTTAGATCTTACCTCACATCCTTTGAATGGAAAAGGGGAATAAAAAATATAAACATTCATTTTGTTTATCCATTCTATATATAATAGCTTACATTTGTTAATCCCAACCTCCCGCTCCATCCCTCCCCGGTCCTCTTCCCCTTGGCAACCAAGTCTGTTCTGTATGTTCGGGAGTCTGTTTCTATTTCATACACAGGTTCTACATAAGCTATTATATAGAGAATGGATTAAACAACAAGATCCCACTGTATAGCACAGAGAGCTCTATTCAATATCCTATGATAAACCATAATGGGAAAGAATATTTTTTTTTAAAGAATATATATGTATATGTATAACTGGATCACTTTTCTGTACAGAAGAAATCAATACATTATAAGTAAAATGTGTGTGTGTATGTGGAAGTCGCTCAGTCATGTCCAACTCTTTGCAACCCCAGGGACTATGTATAGCCTGCCAGGCTCCTCGGTCCATGGAATTCTCCAGGCCAAAATACTGGAGTGGGCAGCTGTTCCCTTCTCCAGGGGATCTTCTCAACCCAGGGATTGAACCCAGGTCTCCTGCATTGCAGGCAGATTCTTTACTGTCTGAGACACAAGGAAGCCAAGTAAAATATACTTCAATAAAAATACAGACACTGTTAATGCATATGTATGCATATGCTGGAAAAATCAAGTGACATTTTCTAGAGGATATTTGTACAGGCCTGGGAGCGTGATGAGGACCCAATGGGTTTGCAGTGGTGGACGAATTATTACTGCATGAGAATACACAGAATTGTTTGCAGGTAGGTGTATCCAAGAACCAAAAGTTTGGAGAGCTGATGCTGGAAAGGTAGTTTAATACCAAATCATAGAGGACCTTGAATCCCATAATAGGAAACTTGGCACTTATTTTGTAGCAGTAGGGAACCACAGCAGATATTTGAGATGATTTACATGAACGATTCTAGTTCGCTCCAGTGACCAGTTCGGTTGTTCAACTTGGAGTCGGGGAAGGTGTTGAAGAGTCAGAAACAGTGAATGATTCCAGAGTCCAGGATGTCCTTGCAGGGACGGGGACAGGGGGCAGAGGGAGACAAGTCTTATGTTTCTTGTTCCCCCTCCAGGAGGAAAAATATATAGTGAGATTCCAAGATACTGGAGGGACCAGTTTTCTTTGGAAACTAAGATATTGACTTCTCCTTACTGAGGGAGGTAAGGGAAAAGTGATGTACGTGTTGAACTAGAATCTTTCTGTAGAAGGCTTCGTGTTCAAAGTTGGAGCATTTTATGATGCTGACCTAATTATCTACATTGTGTCTCCACATGATGTTTTTTGTCCAGTTCTCCTTGGTAGGCTAGACTGAAGAATGTGGCAAGGGGAGATTGGAGATGAGAAATAAGAAAGGGTATTTGTTTTTCCATGTGTAGACTGTAGTGTTGAAGTTAATTAGTGGGCTGCTGTGACCTATTTAAGAAGCTCCTGGAAATAACCTCTGAGCCACTCATCTAATTGGTCCCAATAGGCCAAAAACTGAAGCATTTAAAATGTCATGGAAGCAATTACTTTGGGTTAGAGACAGACATCTTCCCTGTCCTTATCTCTGACATCTTCCCCAAGCAGACAGCCACAGTTCCTGGTTGGTCATTGGTTTGGCAGTTAAACTGTGCAGAAAAAGCAGAGAGCAGTGAAATGTGGGAAATCTACGCACTTCCTCCCTGGGAGGAGAAAATATTAATCTGTTTTGCAATACAGAATAATGCTTTTCCCAAACATTAGTTCTTGAGTAGGGGTCACTGTTGCTGCTGTAACAAATTACACCACAATTTTAGTGGCTTAACCCAACATACATTTGCTGTTTTATAGTTCTGGGGCTCAGAAGTCTGAAATGGGTCTTTCTGCACTAAAATCAAGGTGTTGGTAGGATTGCACACCTTTCTGAAGGCTCCAGGGGATAACCTGTTTCCTTGCTTGTTGTAGCCTTTAAAGTCCTCTCGCATCTCTTGGACTGTGGCTCCTCCTTCCATCTTCAAAGCCAACGAAGTCAGATTTCTCGGACCTCTTTTCTATAGTCATCTCTCTCTGTCTGACTACAGCTGGGAAAAGTCTTCATCTTTCAAGAACCCATGTGATTAGACTGAACCCACCTGGATAACCCAGGATAACCACTCCATCTCAGAGCCCTAAACCCATTACATCTGCAAAGTGTCTTTTGCCGTGTAAGGTAATAGTCACACGTTCCAGTGATTAGGATGAGGACATCTTTTGAAGGGAACATTTTTCTGCCTTCCCCACTGTGTATTAAACTTTTAAGCACAAGATGTGGCCCCATCTTTTGCATCTCCTTGCACTCAGGTAAAGCCTAAGGTTAAGTGAAACCTCCCTGGGAGCTGCCCTGGCACTGGTGTAGGGACCCAGGGAGCCAGCTCTGGATCAAGGCTGCCAGAGTTTCTTATCAATAATCTCACTATTCAAGTCTCATTTGGCCTTGGACAGTTTACCTTCCCTAAGTATCAGTGTGCTTATTTGTGAAAAGGGGATGGTTCCCAATTATAAGCAGATGGCACACTCAAATTACAGTAATTTGAGATTATAATAAAAAGATTTCAGGTCCTCTGACGTCTCTAGAATGTGCCATCGGTCAGTGTCCATTTTCCTCATTTACACTGTATCTGACCTTCCTCAATCAGAGATTCTTTATTCTGTGGCTTGCCCAAAGGACCAGCTCTGCTCATATTTCCAAACAAACAATAGATTCTTCTACAAGAGAGACAATGCCTTCTAAGACTTGACTATTCTAGCCAAGCTCAAGGGAAAGTCATTTCCTCTGAAGTATCATCAATAAGCTATTTGTTCACTGACCTAGAACATCATTCTCGCCTACTTTTTCTCTTCACTGAAATGAAGAACAATGTTTTCCATAAAAGTAATTTATGAAACACTACATATGGCAATATTAAAACCATAAAAATAAACTTTCAGGAGACCAAACAATGCTGTTTCATTTTTCCAGCCTAGCCCTGGCCCTGCAGTGATGTTAGGCTCAGTATACTGGATAATTGGCTCCTGGCTCAACTAGTACCTAAATGCCTATTTAGTAATTCCTTGAACATTGTTGCTAAGATTCAAGAAATCTTGAGATTTCTACTTATTTAACATATTTCCAAAGCAGAATTATCTTAAAAATGTAAATGCCAAATTTACTTTAAATTCCAGATATCACTACCCCTGAGACCCTAAAATATTAAGTATCCTGTTCAATGCTAGATTCCAAGATAAAGTTGTTTAAGAATATAGCACTCATGTCATTTACTCATTCATTTACTGATGAATACATTTGATTGTAGGACTTTCCTGGTGGCTCAGTGGTGAAGAATCTGCCTGCAATGCTGGAGACACACATTTGATCCATGGGTTGGGAAGATCCTCTGGAGAAGGAAATGGCAACCCACTCCAGTATTCTTGCCTGGGAAATCCCATGGACAGAGGAGATCTCACAGGCTATAATCAATGGGGTTGCAAGAGTCAGACATGACTTAGCAACTAAACCACCACTGCCACATTCTATTATTCATTAATATATATTTACTGAGCACTCACAATTAGGATTAAATGGTGACTAAAAAAAAAAAAAAAAAACAACCTAATAGGAAATGAGAGTACAAATTATGGTGATACAGGCTGCATGTAGAGAACAGATGAGAGATGAATCAAGATCTGCCCAACCATCCCTCATGAATGTCCTTTAAAACTAGGTCTTAGTGGTAGACAGCGTTACTTGGTGAACCCCACCCCATTTCCATTCCCCTCTTCCCATACTTCCATGTGGTAAAGAAGCTGGAAAAGTTAACTACACTCTTCCCAGCTTTCTTTGCAACCACATGTTGCCATGTGACCCTGTTCTGGTCCATGAGACAAGAGCAGAGATCTATTGGGATCTTCTGGGAAGGAATATGCTTTTCTGGATCAGAGATCAGATCAGTCGCTCAGTTGTGTCCGACTCTTTGTGACCCCATGAATCGCAGCACGCCAGGCCTCCCGGTCCATCACCAGCTCCCAGAGGTCACTCAGACTCACACCCATCAAGTCAGTGATGCCATCCAGCCATCTCATCCTCTGTCGTCCCCTTCTCCTCCTGCCCCCAATCCCTCCCAGCATCAGAGTCTTCTCCAATGAGTCAACTCTTCGCATGAGGTGGCCAAAATACTGGATTTCAGCTTTAGCATCATTCCTTCCAAAGAAATTCCAGGATTGATCTCCTTCAGAATGGACTGGTTAGATCTTCTTGCAGTCCAAGGGACTCTCAAGAGTCTTCTCCAACACCACACTTCAAAAGCATCAATTCTTCGGCACTCAGCCTTCTTCACAGTCCAGCTCTCACATCCATACATGACCACAGGAAAGACCATAGCCTTGACTAGGCGAACCTTTGTTGGCAAAGTAATGTCTCTGCTTTTGAATATGCTTGCTATTAGGTTGGTCATAACTTTCCTTCCAAGGAGTAAGCGTCTTTTAATTTCATGGCTGCAGTCACCATCTGCAGTGATTTTGGAGCCCAGAAAAATAAATTCTGACACTGTTTCCACTGTTTCTCCATCTATTTCCCATGTAGTGATGGGACCAGATGCCATGATCTTCGTTTTCTGAATGTTGAGCTTTAAGCCAACCTTTTCACTCTCCACTTTCACTCTCATCAAGAGGCTTTTTAGCCCCTCTTCACTTTCTGCCATAAAAGTGGTGTCATCTGCATATCTGAGGTTATTGATATTTCTCCCAGCAATCTTGATTCCAACTTGTGTTTCTTCCAGTCCAGCATTTCTCATGATGTATTCTGCATATAAGTTAAATAAACATGGTGACAACATGCAGCCTTGACGTACTCCTTTTCCTATTTGGAACCAGTCTGTTGTTCCATGATCAGTTCTAACTGTTGCTTCCTGACCTGCATACAGATTTCTCAAGAGGCAGATCATGTGGTCTGGTATTCCCATCTCTTTCAGAATTTTCCACAGTTTATTGTGATCTACACAGTCAAAGGCTTTGGCATAGTCAATAAAGCAGAAATAGATGTTTTTCTGGAACTCTCTTGCTTTTTCCATGATCCAGCGGATGTTGGCAATTTGATCTCTAGTTCCTCTGCCTTTTCTAAAACCAGCTTGAACATCAGGAAGTTCACGGTTCACATATTGCTGAAGCCTGGCTTGGAGAATTTTGAGCATTACTTTACTAGCGTGTGAGATGAGTGCAATTGTGCGGTAGTTTGCACAAATATGGCTGTACCACCAGTCCCTGGTTCTTCCCACATTTCTACTTCTCTAATGTAGAAGTGATGTCTAGTGCTGGGGTAATCTTCTGGAAACCATGAAGGAATGGCCAAGATGGTGATTCAGGTAGAATTGGATAACTACAGTAATGCCACAGCCACCCACATGCTGACTGCTTGTTATATGGGGAAAATACAGTAAGTCCCCTACATATGAATGAGTACCAAGCTGAGAGTGCGTTCCTAAGTCCAGTTTGTTCATAAGTCCAACACATTTAGCCTAGGTGTCCAACCAACACAATCAGCTATATAGTATAATACTCTAACAGGTTTATAATACTTTTCACACAACACATTAAAAAAACAAAAAATAGAGAAAACATTTTTAATCTTGAAGTACAGTAACTTTAAAAGTACAGTGCAATAACTTCTTAGCAGTGACAGCAACATCTCTGCTGCTTTTATGCTTGCTTCTAGACATCCTAGGCTTGAAAAAAAGATACTGGTCTGTTGTTCTCCATACAGTACTGTACAGTAGAGTACACAAAAGCACAGCCACTTGTAGACGATGCACACATGTGACATGTCTGGAATGTTAGTTCCAGACATGTGAACTAACTTACATGGCTGGACAGGCAAATACATGTTCGCCAATTTGAAAGTTCACAACTTGAAGGTTTGTATGTAGGGGCCCTACTGTATCCCCTGTGTTTGGACTTTAAAAAAAAATGTATTGAAGTGTATATATATATATATGTGTGTGTGTGTGTGTGTGTGTGATTCTTTTTCAGATGCTTTTCCATTAAAGATTGTTGTATTGAATATGGTTTCCTGTGCTATACAATAGGACATCTTTGTTTATCTGTCTTACACATAGCAGTATATACATGTCAATCCCAAACTCCTGATTGATCCTCCCTGTCTTTCCCCTTTGGTCACCGTAAGTTTGTTTTCCATGTCTGTGAGTCAGTGTCTATTTTGTACGGAGGTTCATTTATGCCATACTTTAGATTCCACATATAAGCGATACCGTATGGCCTTTGTCTTTCTGTCTGATTTACATCACTTAGTATGATAGTCTCTGCAACTAGCATCGTTTCATTCTTTTTATGGCTGAGAAACAGTCCACACACATCTACATGTACCCACACGTCTTCTCTATCTGTTCCTCTACAGGGGACAGTTAGTTTGCTTCCATGTCTTGGCTATTGAAAACGGCGCTGCTGTGAACATCCCAGTGCATGTTATCTTTTTTAATTATAGTTTTCTCTGAATATATGCCTAGGCATGGGATTGCAAGATCATATGGTAACTCTATTTTTAGTTTTTTGGGGAACCTCCATACTGTTCTGAATTTGGATTTTTAAAAACTTTTTGTCAAAAGCATTCTAGGCTGTGACAGAGATGCAAAAGTAACTTTAACTGAACACAAATTAGGAGGCACTGCAGTCTTGCCGTAACTAGCACAAGGAATTTCAAATTCTGCTCCTGCCATTGAATGGAATGGAGAAAAAGGGAGGAAGCCTTTATGGTTCCCCTTCTGAGGGCCTCTGAAAGTGATATTCCTTAGTGTTTCCAGCTTTTTTTGGAACTCATACTTGGCTCTGCTATCTCCAACACAGACTAGATCCCTGAGTCTTTCTGAAATCTATTAGTCCATGATGAAGAGGAACAGATTTTGTCTTTTACCTGCTTTTTGTAACCATAGAAACTAGATCAGGGCCTGGCACTCTGTAGATGCTCAATAAATGTTCACTAAACCAGTAAGTGAAGCTGAGAACATTTATAAGTTGAGAGCAGCAGTGTTCTGTGTTTTTAAAAGTAAGAGTGAGAAATGGCCTGATCTTATGGAACACATATGGGACAGAGCATGCTCAGTGAAGCATGCCCATTTTGGATTAAGAAATATGATTATCATTTGCCAGCTCTGATTCCTGCCTCCGGGCTGATAAGATGTGTCCAAAGAGTCATTTTCACTCATTCGCAGACACCAAAACAGAAGGGGTTTTTAATGAATGCAGGAGCTGAAGTGACAGTCATTAGTAGCTAGAAATAGACAACTGATTGCAAAGTCAAGATGAAATGCTTCAATAAAAAAGACCCTCGTGCCTGAGGCATACTCTGCCTTCTTTGCTGAAGTTGGGGGTGGACTTTTTTTTTAATAATAGCAGCATAGTTTGCCTATTCTTGAAGTTTTCTAATCTTCCACTGAGGAAAAATTGGAGGAGCTAAATAAATTAGTTTTCGAGTAATTAATTTACACAAACAAAACTAATATTGGCCGTTAGTCATTTCTGTTAGGCATGCCATCTATCCGAGTAGAGATGGAGCTGGCCAAGAAGGGCAGTGTCAGGGCCTCTTTGGATCATGTCTCTGTCTGGCTTCTGAGGCCATCTGTCCAAAATGATTTCTCAAAACATCAAAACTCCCTGGTCCTGCCTAGCACCTTTCCCTCACCTTGCACTGCTCAGCACAGGGAAGGTCCTGCATGGATCCACAGGGCAGATGGGCAGAAGGGGAACCCAGCAGCCTGATTGCTGCTCCTAGTCTTTCCTCGCAGACACAGCTTTGTATCTGTCGGGTCAGAGAAGTCTCTCATGTTTTAGAATTAGAAATGTTAGTTTAGCAGCCAGGGTTATCACTGTAGAGATGAGGGGCGTAAAGTCCAGAGAGGTTAAATAACTTATCCAAGGTCAACACAGCAAGTCCGTGAAACTGAGGTTGGCATTTCTCTTGGGCCTCAGACCAGTGTTCTTCCTAGCATCTTGCTGTGGCTTCAGTTTGTAAACAGAGGATTGCTTCTCCTCACTCCTCTCCTAACACCCCATGGCTATTTCAGTGAGTTACATCTACAGTCCTCATAATATTCCTCATTTCAGAGAAAACCCACTATGGTACAGTGAGTGGTTTCCATTTTCCCTGCTGTTTTACGTGCTTGTCAGTGCTTTGAGCTTTGAGCTCCTTGAAGAGGGGTGTCTGGTTGTCGTGAGCCATCCAGGCAGAACTGGTCGAGCCGGCCACGTGGTTTCTCCGCACGGCTTGGCTGTCAGATAAGGGCCACCTGCTTATTGATTGGCTCAGTGTCACTTAGGTCCAGCATGCTCCCTGGTGACACAGAACTTCATATTAAAGGATGACAGGGAATTGATGTTGCTCTTCTTCAGGAACAAAAGGTACCAGAAATTAGACGGAACTGAACAGTCAAGAAAACAAAAGTGTGTACCCCCCCCTCCCCACCCCCAACCCGGAAGCTGTGATCTACCAACAGAAGATAAATCCAGCCAAGCCCCTGAGACCAAGAGGGAAAATGCTGAGCAACAAGATACCAGCAGTCATTGGATCAGAATAAACCCTGAGAGGGTTGAGAATCTGATTATCTGGATCAATTTCTTTTTTCTCCTATAGCCTCTTAGGCCTGAACTAAACTTTACCTTCAGTGCAAACAGTATTAAGTGCTTTCTATCTACAAAGCATATTGTCAGGCACTGGTTGAGGATATAAGATGAATCTTAGACTTGATAGAAAGAGCTTGGGCATTGGAGATAAGAAGAATTGGGTAAGAAATCCTGGCTTTGCCACTTTCTAGCTATGTGTCCTTGGATAAATCACTTAACCTTTCTGAGTTTTAACTTCAATATCTTTGTTAAATAAATTTTAAGACAGAATATTGATAATTGATTTTATTTTTTATTTTATTTTATTATTATTTTTTTTTGATTTTTCTTAACTTTACAATATTGTATTACTTTTACTATACATCGAGATGGATCCGCCACCAGAATACACGTGTTCCCCATCCTGAACCCTCCTTCCTCCCCCCTTCCCACACCATCCCTCCAGGTCATCCCAGTGCTCCAGTCCCAGGCATCTGTTATAGGGCATCGTACCTGGACTGACTCGTTTCAGATATGATATTATACATATTTCAATGCTATTCTCCCCAATCGTCCCACCCTCTCCCAGTCCCAGAGTCCAAAAGTCTGTTCTATACATCAGTGTCTCTTTTGCTGTCTCATAAGCGGGGTGATTGTTACCATCTTTCTAAATTCAATATATATGCGTTAGTATACTGTATTTGTGTTTTTCTTTCTGGCTTACTTCACTTTGTATAATAGGCTCCAGTTCCATCCACCTCATTAGAACTGATTCAAATGTATTCTTTTTAATGGCTGAGTAATACTCCATCGTGTATATGTACCACAGCTTGCTTATCCATTCATCTGTGGATGGGCATCTAGGTTGCTTCCACGTCCTGGCTATTGTAAACAGTGCTGCTATGAACATTGGGGTACACGTGCCTCTTTCAATTCTGGTTTTCTCAGTGTGTATGCCCAGCAGTGGGATTGCTGGGTCATAAGGCAGTTCTATTCCCAGTTTTTTGAGGAATCTCCATACTGTTCTCCATAGTGGCTGTACTAGTTTGCATTCCCACCAACAGTGTAAGAGGGTTCCCTTCTCTCCGCACCCTCTCCAGCATTTATTGCTTGTGGATTTTTGGATCGCAGCCATTCTGACTGGCGTATAATGGTACCTCATAGTGGTTTTGATTTGCATTTCTCTGATAATGAGTGATGTTGAGCATCTTTTCATGTGTTTGTTAGCCATCTGTATGTCTTCTTTGGAGAAGTGTCTATTAAGTTCTTTGGCCCATTTTTTGATTGGGTTGTTTATTTTTCTGGAATTGAGCTGTAGACAGCTCAATTCCAGATAATTGATTTTAAATACCTAGGATTGATCATAGCATAGATGTTCTGAAAATGTTTGCCATTATAATTTATATAAGTTCCTGGGAACCCACTTTTGAATTTTTGGTGGGTCTGTACTCTTAGCATTTCCTCTGTACACCATGAAAAAAAAAATTCAGAGACAGTATTATTAGCTGATATCACAGTGAACCATGCTATGGAATCAAACTCAGCGATCACAAATTTGCCTGACATTATGCTGGTAGAATTGACCTTAAGAATTTTTAAGCACATAAAGAATAGTGTAGGTGGAATTTCTACATTCTTTAAAAGGTTTGGATTCTATGACACTATACCTCTAAAATTTACTGATTCTTGTTACCAGGTATTTGTATGGCTTCATCAGTTTTGAAAATGCATTTTTTCCCCAGAGCTCTACCTATCAGTCAGCAATAGCCACAACTTTCCTGCATAGTAAATCACTCTAAACTCAGTGGCACACAATAAGCATGTATTTTTCACTAACAAGTCTACAGCTCAGCTGACTGTTAACCACAGGGAAGTTGGACCACTGTCTTACACGATCTTTGACTGATCTATCTATGTGTTGCATCCCTTCTGCTCTGGATGTCTCTTACCTTCCTTGGAACAACAACTGTCTGATGCAGGAGGGTAAGGGAGGAGGGTGAGCATCACCATCCAGGTATATTGAAAGTCTCTGTTCATCTCACATTCAGTAACATTATATTAGCCATGCAAGTCACATGGCTAAGCCCCAAAGTAAAGAAGCAGACTTTTACCCCATCATGAAGCCAGGGTAAGGAGCTGGGTATACATTAATACTGGGAAGGAATTAAGAACTAGGGACCAATGAAACATTATTCTACACCTCCGATGTTATAAACTATTACTGGAACATTATCCCCTTTCTGATCACTTAAGGGGGTTGTCCTGTCATCTCTGATGAGTGATCTAACCTTTGGTACATGGCAGGCCAACATAAGAAGATGGATCTTCTTCTTTAGTAAATAAGTCCTTTTAAGATTCAGTGGTGTGATAAAGCCACTAAACAGAGCAGAAGAAAAAAGAATCATGGAGATGACCTCTGCCAGTCTTTAAATCCAGTCCACATCACTAAACTGGAACTTTTACCAATTAGTGTCAAGTCAGGGGTCTAATTGAATTGAAATATTGGCTTTCCTCTAATTCTGAGTAATTTTCAAGCCATAAAAGCAACAATGTAACTGATACTTCTGGTTTCACATAGCGCTCTAAGACAAAAGCATAGATTATTTTGAAAATGCGATCACTTATCTAGGAATAACTCTCCTGGACTATCAATAAGTAGTAAATACTCAAACTACTTTGAATCACCGGGTTGAGTTTAGAGGACAGAAGGTGGGGCCCTAGCTGAGATTATGAATAAGAATATGGATGAAAATCCTTCTGATACAGAATACAGGTCTTCAGAGAAGGACCCTTTTTCCTGGTGTTATATATTCAACCACTGCCTAAAGGACCAGGAGCTTAAGTTCTTTCTCACTGTCAGTCCTTCTCAGGGAAATCGAGGAATATCCGGGGGAGAATGATCTCCTTGTTTGGCTTGTTCTCTGAGACTCTTATTGGGTGACAGAGCATCCCAGGGGTCAGAAGCCTGATCTCTGGGGTGTGTGGCTAGATTCAAGTTCAGGGCTACCACCGGATAGCTGTGTGACCTTGAGAAGGTGGTTTAACCTCTAAGGTGATCACTGATGCTGCTCACAGGTGGTCAGCTCCCCTCCCTTCCTGGCACCCAAAAGACTGTCTCCTTTGTGGTTGGGTGGTGACTCATTTTGTCCAAAGAGCTGTGACATTATTATATTAACGTCTGGGCTATAGCATGTAATAACTCATGCAAGAATCTTCAGAATTCTCTCTTGTCCCTCTAACACAATGACCAGCAACTTTCAAGATGGTGGCTGCTCCATCAGCCTGGGTCCCAAAGAAACTGCAATGAGCACAGTCCCCCTTTTGACCTCTGATAGACTTGTAGCATGAGAGAGAAAAAACTGGTCATGTTAAACCATTGTGATTTTGAGAGTTATTTGTTACCACAGATTAGCCTAGTCTAGCTGGATTGTGAAGAGGAACTAAAAGCCTCTTGATGAAGGTGAAAGAGGAGAGTGAAAAAGTTGGCTTAAAGCTCAACATTCAGAAAACGAAGATCATAGCATCTGGTCCCATCACTTCATGGGAAATAGATGGGGAAACAGTGGAAACAGTATCAGACTTTATTTTGGGGGCTCCAAAATCACTGCAGATGGTGATGCAGCCATGAAATTAAAAGATGCTTACTCCTTGGAAGGAAAGTTATGACCAACCTAGATAGCATATTCAAAAACAGAGACGTTACTTTGCCAACAAAGGTCCGTCTAGTCAAGGCTATGGTTTTTCCAGTGGTCATGTATGGATGTGAGAGTTGGACTGTGAAAAAAGCCGAGTGCAAAAGAATTGATGCTTTTGAACTGTGATGTTGGAGAAGATTCTTGAGAGTCCCTTGGACTGCAAGGAGATCCAACCAGTCCATTCTGAAGGAGATCAGCCCTGGGATTTCTTTGGAGGGAATGATGCTAAAGCTGAAACTCCAGTACTTTGGCCACCTCATGCAAAGAGTTGACTCATTGGAAAAGACTCTGATGCTGGGAGGGATTGGGGGCAGGAGGAGAAGGGGATGACAGGGGATGAGATAGCTGGATGGCATCACTGACTCGATGGACGTGAGTCTGAGTGAACTCCGGGAGTTGGTGATGGCAGGGAGGCCTGGCGTGCTGCGATTCATGGGGTTGCAAAGAGTCGGTCATGACTGAGCAACTGAACTGAATTGAACTGAGCCGGATTGATACACCTCACCAAATCTCAATTTCTTTATCTAAGAATGAGGATAATAGTGGAATTGAGGTTGTGGAGTACTCAGAGGAATGATATAGGATAATATGTGTCTAGTACTTAGAAGAGTACTACATAATAAAGTCTAAATATATTTTGGCTATTGTATGTTATTATTACATTATGTCTTATCCTAACTTTGTCTCTAACAAGTTATCTGTTTCTTGCAAATAAGTTGTTAGTCGACTTTGAGAAATTCACCCACTGAACTAGAGCTTTAAATTTCTAGACTTAAAATTATGTGACTTATATGGAAGTACTCAGAGAATCCATCCTGGTGTTTCAACTACATTCTGCTGCTTAGGGAAACAAAATAAGTGATAAAGCTAAACACTATCTTCTTTTCCACTTGCTCTCCCCTACCGCTGGACAAACAAAAAGATCTATGTCCTTGTTACAGGTTGCTCTGTATCCTATTCTGAAGATTTCTGCCCCGGGAATATACATGCCTTGTAAATTCTCAGCTACAGGTTGGTTTTTCAAGTTAGACACCTGTATCCTTGGTCATTGAACTCTCTCTGTTCTTTTTTCAGTATATGTACATAGTATCTGGTTTCATCAATACAGTTTCACCTGGCTCCAGGCCATAGCCCACCATGGCCTTTCTCCTGATAGCGTGGTCTTCCCTAGTCCAAAAGGAGAGGATCCTGTTCTTGGCTTAAGGCAACCCCCTTCACACCACCACTCACAACCTTAAGACTGTCCTCCAACTTCTCCAGATCAGCACTTTCTATGTCTTGATTTGTATTCTTTTTCTCCTGTGCCACTCTGGCTGGATTCTTCTCTGGTCCCAAAGGCAGCCCTGCCTATACTTCCAAACAGCTGTGTGTTAATATATTAGGGGAAATTTCCTTTTCTTCAGGTTGAATATGGCAATTTCATGTGATTCAAATTATATATAAATCCAGTCTGGGAAAGGGGAGGAACTTCATCCCATACATACTGAATTACATGTTGGATCCCATCAAGAATTTTTTTCTCCCTACCTTACTGAACTGGGGGCACAGCCTTGTTCTTACAGATCATGCTTTTAGCTCTTTACATATAACCGCCTGGCCTCTGCATCCCCAGCACAAGACCCAAAGCAGATCCTATTTATGACATATGTTTATTGACACAGCAGAGCCTGGTATCTCTTGTTGGTGTCCACGTTCCCATATTTTGGCTGTTTAGAAAGGTACCATTTGATATTACTTTGTGAGATGCAATAACACTTCCTTTCTTTAATCTCTTTCAGATTGAAGACATTATTACAAAGATGCAAGATGACAAGACAGGGGGTGTGCCCGTCAGAACAGTGAAGAGCTTTCTCTCCAAAATCCCCAGTGTCGTCACAGGTAAATGTTCTCCTTACAAGGTATTGAAGGCAACAAGGAAAGATTGCTGAAGTGTGGTGTAGCCTTAACTGTGACCTGGGAGGTGTCTAATAATTTGTGAATGACAAGCATAATATGTTCAGTGTGCTTCTTACATAAAGTCAAGTTCTCATCCTGGTTTCTAGGAAGAAGCTACTCTTTGTCAGTCATTAATATCATCAATAAGTAATAATATTGAAAAAGAATGGTCTGACCAGCCTATGGTTGAGGCTTCTGGAAGGAAATAAGCTCATTAATGAACTAGCCATTTGCCCTATGGGGTGTGCACAAACACATAGTTTTAAAGAAATTATTTTATATTTAAATAAGCTTCAAGAAAGCCTTATATTCTTCTACAAAATGCCTTTAAGTATTTTAATTGATTTTACTTGAACTTCCAAAAGAAGTGGTTGTAAGTTTTTCTGCATTACTTTGGGGTTTGTGTGTTTTGTGTGCTCAAATATCTCTTTAAAAATTGTTAATTGTAAAATCTATCAAACACATGGGTATAGTTTCAAGAATAGAACTGTCACATGTACCACCTATACCACCATGCCGCTTCATAAATAATGCATAATAGGTATCTTAGAACCTCTGGGGAGCATGCTGCTGCTGCTGCTAAGTCGCTTCAGTTGTGTCCGACTCTGTGCGACCCCATAGATGGCAGCCCACCAGGCTACCCCATCCCTGGGATTCTCCAGGCAAGAACACTGGAGTGGGCTGCCATTTCCTTCTCCAATGCATAAAAGTGAAAAGTGAAAGTGAAGTCGCTCAGTCGTGTCCGACTCTTAGCGACCCCACGGACTGCGGCCCACCAGGGTCCTCCGTCCATGGGATTCTCCAGGCAAGAGTACTGGGGTGGGGTGCTATTGCCTTCCCCGTGCATCTACCTCCCTTTCCGTTAGAGAAACCACTATCTACTTCTATACTAAACACATTGTTGCTCTTCTTCACAATCTTTCCACATATGGGTGTATCCTTTACTATCCAAACAAGTAACCAAATAAATTAAAATAAAATTTTAGATGACTCCCTAACTATTAAAATCTGGCTGTTTGCTTTCCAATCTGGGGGAACCCAGAGGACTAAATATCTACTACATACCTGCTGCTGCTACTGCTGCTAAGTAGCTTCAGTCGTGTCCGACTCTGTGTGACCCCATAGACGGCAGCCCACCAGGCTCCCCCGTCCCTGGGATTCTCCAGGCCAAGAACACTGGAGTGGGTTGCCATTTCCTTCTCCAATGCATGAAAGTGAAAAGTGAGTGAAGTTGCTCAGTCATGCCCCACTCTTAGCGTCTGAAGCCTACCAGGCTCCTCCATCCATGGGATTTTCCAGGCAAGAGTACTGGAGTGGGTTGCCAGTGCCTTCTCCGACTACATACCTAAGAATAGCTAAATAAAAATCCTGACAACACCAAGTGGTGGTGAGTTTATGGAGTAACTAGAAGTCTCATGTACTGTTGATGGGAAGATAAAATGATGCAGCTATTCTGAAAATTTCTTACAAAGTTAAATATATGCTTACCATATGACCTGGCAATCCCTAGGCACTTATCCAAGAGAAATAAAAACTTGCATTCAGACAAAAACTTGTCAGTATTCATAATGGCTTTATTGATGATCTCCAGACTGGAAACAACCCAAATGTCTTTCAGTGACTGAATGAATAAACAGACCGTGGTACATCCACATCCAGCAATGAAAAGGAGTGGGCTACTGAGATCTGCACCGACTTGGATGAATCTTGAAGTTATTTGTCTGAATGGAAAGAAGTCAGTCTCAAAAGATTACATACTATGGTATTCCACTTATAGGACATTCTAAAATAGAAACAAACCAAAAAAGCACAAAACTTATAGTGATGGAGAATGGCTCACTAGTTGAGAAGGACTGGGAGTATGATGGAATTCCATGAGGTGATAGAACAGTTCTGCATTCTGACTGGGTCAGTGGTGATGACATAAATCTATACATAGGTCAAGGTTCATAAAACAGCACACCAAAAAAGTCTACATACTATACGTTACTTTAAAAAATAAATACACTCAGTTGAAGTATCCACAAATATGCCAACTGATTATTTAGACTGTCACTGTCTGAACTCAAGTACCAAGTGGATTTGGATAATGAACAATGCTTATATTCTTAGTGTTCTCTAATTTTGAAATTTATATAAATGGAATTATGCCCTAATATTGGCCATAATATATTTTTCATACTTTTCTGGATTTTACTTGATAAACTCTTATTTAGGATGTCTATATTTTCATGGGCAAGATTGGTCTGTTGTTTTTCTTACTTACCCTCTTTGCTGGTTTTGTTACCAAATTTATGCTAGTTTCAAAAGTCTACAAGCAATAAATGCTGGAGAAGGTGTGGAGAAAAGGGAACCCTCTTACACTGTTGGTGGGAATGCAAACTAGTACAGCCACTATGGAGAACAGTGTGGCAATTCCTTAAAAAACTAGAAATAGAACTGCCTTATGACCCAGCAATCCCACTGCTGGGCATACACACCGAAGAAACCAGAATTGAAAAAGACACATGTACCCCAATGTTCATCACAGCACTGTTTATAATAGCCAGGACATGGAAGCAACCTAGATGTCCATCAGCAGATGAATGGATAAGAAAGCTATGGTACATATACACAATGGAATATTACTCAGCCATTAAAAAGAATACTTTTGAATCAGTTCTAATGAGGTGGATGAAACTGGAGCCTATTATACAGAGTGAAGTAAGCTAGTTTAATGAGATGAACTGTGGCATACATCTGTTTTGTTGACATTCTGTTGTCCTTTGAAAAATAATTTTACCCTTAATCTAGTTTTTAGATATTTCAATTAGTTTATTTTTATTTGTAGATGATGTTCCATCTGGTTCTTCTTTCGATATGTGTTCTCATTCATTCAACAAATATTTACTGAGTGTTTACTATTTTCTAAGCAGTATTGGCACTGGGAATTTAGAAGTAAATTGAATAGATGAAAATTTCTGCTCTCATGGAATTTATATTCTAGTTGAGGAGACAGCAAAATAATAAGGAAAGTTTATAGAATTTCAGTAGTGAGAAAGACCAAGGAGAAAAATAAAGTATGAAGAGGGGGATAGGAGTGTTAAAAATCTGGAACCAGTGGCCAAGCAAGAACTTCCTGAGTAGGTTACATTTGAGTAAAGATGGAAGGAGATGAGGGGTTGAATTATGTGGATCTTGCAGGAAAAAGCATTCCCAAAATCCAGGGCTAAAACTCCAAAGCAAGTATGTTCCTGGAGTCTTGAGGAACCAAGAAGAGGGAGCTACCACAGAGTGAAGAATGAAATGTCCCTGGTGATCCGCTGATTAGGATTCCAAGCTTCCACTGCAGGGGGCATGGGTTCAGTTTCTGGTCAGGGAGCTAAGATTCCATAAGCCACATGGCACAGCCAAAAAGGAAAAATGCAGTAGAGCGAAGGGAAGAAAGGATAGTAGAGATGAAGTCAGAGTGATAATAGTGAGCTAAATCGTGTAGCCTCTAAGTCCTACAACGCCTGGAGGACTTTGAGCATGAGTGACATGCTCTGACTTATATTTCAGTAGGATCACTCTGTTTCTTTCTGCTTACTCTGAGGAGTTTGATTGTTGATTGGATTTTTTTTATATTGAGCTGATTGTATATTTTGAAAATTAATCCCTCGTTGGTTGCACCATTGGCAAATATTTTCTCCCATTCTGTAAGTTGTCTTTTAGTTGTGTTATGGTTTCCTTTGCTGTGCAGAAACTTTTAATTTTAATTAGGTCCCATTTGTTTATTTTCATTTTTATTCCCATTACTCTAGAAGACAGATCCAAAAAGATATTGTGGTGATTTATGTCAAAGAGTGCCCTCCCTATGTTTTCCTCTAGGAGTTTCTATAGTATTTGATCTTACCTTTAGGTCTTCAATCCATTTTGAGTTTATGATGTTAGAGAATGTTCTAATTTCATTATTTTATATGTAGATGTCTAATTTCCCCAGCATCACACATTGAAGAGACTGTCTTTTCTTCATTGTATGTTTTTGCCTCCTTTGAGATTAATTGTATGTTTATTTCTGGACTTTCTAACTTGTTCCATTGATCTGCCATGTCTGAATTTGCAAAAACTTCATTTTTAGACATACTAAATTTTGAGGACCTATTATACATTCAACTGGAAATAACAAGTAGGCACTTGGGTTTGTGGATGTAGCTTTTTAAGGGAGAATCTGAGCTGAGACATAAGTCATTGGCATATGGATGGTATTTAAAGCCATGGGATTAATGAGCTCACCAAGGGAGTGAGCACAGATAGAAAACATAGTCTGAGTCCTGAAACTTTGGATACACTAGTATACAGAATCTAGTCATGCAGAAAAGAAGAAATCAAAAGAAACTGAGAAAGCACAGTTGGAGGTGAGGAATATTAGGAAAATATGGTTTCTTGGAAGCCAAATTTTCTAGAAAGTATTTCAAGCAAGAGTAGATTTGATCTACTATATGAAAGGTAGCTGATAGTCAAATAAAAACTGAGAATCAACCACTGAATTTAGCAGCATTGGCTCCACTGCTGACCTTGATAGGTTCATGTTCTATGAAGCATTGAGAGCAAAGTCTTATTGGAGGGAGTTCAAGTCAGAATGGGAAGAGAGTGAATCGAGTTTATTAACCTTTGTAGGAGTTTTTCATAACAGGGAAAACTGCAAGTAATATCTAAATAGGTAAATGAGATTAGGATATGTAGGTTTTTAAATTAATATGAAAGTCACAGTATGTTTGTATGATGATGGGAATGATTCCACAAAGAGGAAAAATAGTGCAGGGGGAAGAGGGAGAATTCAAGGAGTGATTTCCACAAGAAGGTAAGGGATTGAATGTGATGGGTCATTACGTGGGTAGCTTTAGCTAGAAACATATACAGAGCATTCATAGGAAGAGGAGGGGAGGCATAGCAAATACACAGGGGTACAAATAATTGTTTAAATTTTCTTAGTAATAATGGAAGCAAAAAAGGTAGAGGTGTTAAAGGATTGGGGAGAGATTAGAAGTTATGAAATAGTCATTTAGGGGAGTAAAGGAATTGGACTAGGGAAAGGAATTGGACTAGGAGTTTTGACTCCTAGGTAGCATTAGGGACCCTCTTGATTGTTATTAATATTTATGAATTTAAAGAAAGGCAAATCTTTCTCCAGCCACATTCAACTCCCTTGAGTTTGAGCATGTATCAAGTAGAAAATTAGACTTCATTAGAAGTCCTTAAAAGACTATAGCGAGCATCAGAGTGTGATAAATCAAAGAGAGGCAAGAGAATAACTAAAATGATTGACCATTAAATTTTAACTGAGTAAGGGGAAAAGTGAGAATAAGATGGTAAAGAACAGTGAAGAGTAATGATTACAATAAATTTCTAGGTTCCAGTGGCAAAGGAGTTTTGGAGTTGGAGGTGTGAGAAAGAGAGCCAGAAATATAAGAGATAGTGATTGGATAGTAGAGTATCTGAAACTGAGGCTGAAGAGGTTGAAGTCAACTGGTGATGACAAGATGGAAGCTGTGACCATGGGAATAAGTGGCTGAGATAGGGTGGGGATCAAGGAACTAGGAGGTCGTGATTTTGGGAGAGTGAGCTCTTCAGATGTTGAAATCACTTCTGAGGAGTGTTAGAAAGGGTATTGTGAGTCTTCATATAGAATGAGACACAGGACCCACGAATCAGTATGTGACTGTCACAGCAAGGGCTACAGGTGGTTTAATCCGATGTCAAGAGAGTAAAAGCTAAGTGTTCTTTTGAGAAGAGGGAGGAATTAAAGACTAAATGAAACCATAAGAAACAGAGATGGTTTACCTACCTTCAAACTCTATAGAATAAAAGGCATGGGGCAGGGAAGATAGCCACCACCTAAGAGGGCTACAGAGAAGCAGGGCTATTGGATAAGAGCAAGATATAGGAAATATTAACTGAAAATGCTGAGGATAAAAAAAAAAAAATCTTACCGTGTTTTTGAGCATATGTTCCAGAGAGCAGATGAAAGCATTTCAGGAAATGGTGAATCTGTGACCCGGGCAATAAATGCACACAGTTCCTCTGTACCATGCACTAGGGTAGCCATGGGAGATATGATGCTGAATAAAAACTTGATCTCTGCTTTTGAAAATTTTTTAATCTAGTGAGAGAAACAGATACAAGTAGACCAATAGTTATATGAGCTGTGTGCTGTTATAGAAGATTACCCACAAAGACCAGAGGAGAGAATCATGAATTTTCCTTGAGTATATCTAGGACATTTCTCTAAGGATGTATCAGTTCAGTTCAGTTCAGTCGCTCAGTGTGTCTGACTCTTTGTGACCCCATGAACCACAGCCCTCCCTCTACATCACCAACTCCCGGAGTTGACCCAAACCCATGCCCATCGAGTTGGTGATGCCATCCAACCATATCATCCTCTGTCGACCCCTTCTCCTCCTGCCCTCAATCTTTCCCAGCATCAGGGTCTTTTCCAATGAGTCAGCTCTTCACATCAGGTGGCCAAAGTATTGGAGTTTCAGCTTCAACATCAGTCCTTCCAATGAACACCCAGGACTGATCTCCTTTAGAATGGACTGGTTGGATCTCCTTGCAGTCCAAAGGATTCTCAAGAGTCTCCTCCAATACCACAGTTCAAAAGCATCAATTATTCAGCGCTCATCTTTCTTCACAGTCCAACTCTCACATCCATACATGACTACTGGAAAAACCATAGCCTTGACTAGATGGACCTGTCTTGACAAAGTAATGTCTCTGCTTTTTAATATGCTGTCTAGGTTCGTCATAACTTTCCTTCCAAGGAGTAAGCATCTTTTAATTTTATGGCTGCAATCACCATCTGCAGTGATTTAGGAGCCCAGAAAAAGAAAGTCTGACACTGTTTCCACTGTTTCCCCATCTATTTCCCATGAAGTGATGGGACCAGATGCCATGATCTTCGTTTTCTGAATGTTGAGCTTTAAGCCCACTTTTTCACTCTCCATTTTCACTTTCATCAAGAGGCTTTTGAGTTCCTCTTCACTTTATGCCATAAGGGTGGTGTCATCTGCATATCTGAGGTTATTGACATTTCTCCCAGCAATCTTGATTCTAGCTCGTGCTTCCTCCAGCCTAGCGTTTCTCATGATGTACTCTGCATATAAGTTAAATAAACAGGGTGACAATATTCAGCCTTGACATAATCTTTTCCTATATGGAACCAGTCTGTTGTTCCATGTCCAGTTCTAACTGTTGCTTCCTGACCTGCATACAGGTTTCTCAAGAGGCAGATCAGGTGATCTGGTATTCCCATCTCTTTCAGAATTTTCCACAGTTTATTGTGATCCACACAATCAAAGGCTTTGGCATAGTCAATAAAACAGAGATAGATGTTTTTCTGGAACTCTCTTGCTTTTTCCATGATCCAGCAGATGTTGGCAATTTGATCTCTGGTTCCTCTGCCTTTTCTAAAACCAGCTTGAACATCTGGAAGTTCACGGTTCATGTATTTCTGAAGCCTGGCTTGGAGAATTTTGAGCATTACTTTACTAGTGTGTGAGATGAGTGCAATTGTGCGGTAGTTTGAGCATTCTTTGGCATTGCCTTTCTTTGGAATTGGAATGAAAACTTACCTTTTACAGTCCTGTGGCCACTCCAAATTTGCTGGCATATTGAGTGCAGCACTTTCACACTGAGGATGTATATCAGTTATCTATTGCTGTATAACCAGCTACAAACCATAAAGATTTTTCATTTTTCACAATTAGGATTCTGTGAATTAGCAATCCAGGCAGTTCTTCTGCTTATCTTTCCCATGTGGTCCTAGTCATCCGCTGGTTCATTTGAGGCTAGAGGGTCTATGATGGTCTCAACTCACTTGCTTGGCAGCGATGCCTTCTCTTTTCTGAGGCTTCGGTTCATCTCCATGTTGCCTCATATCCCATGGTATTCTACACTGGGCTGCTTCACAGACTGATGATGTCAAGAGTTTCAAGAGAAAGAGGATGAAAACAGAAAGGCTTCTTCAGACCCAGGCTCCAGAACTCATACAGTATCAAGTTCACCACTGTCTATTCTTTGAAGCAAGTCACACGGCCAGCCTAGATTGAAGAGGATGGAGAAACCAACTCCATCTGCTGTTGTAGGAGTAGCAATGTCACACTGATATAGGGAGACATGATTCATTGGAGGCCATTATCCTAATGATCTACCACAGGAAATAATTTTAGAACTAAGCATTACTCAAGAGGAAAAAATGACCTGGGGAAGGTCATTTCAAGTGGAGGAAATAAAATTTTCATGGTTTCAAATACAGGAAAAGTATGCCAGGTTTCAGCAGGGATAAGCTTATTTATGTGTTCGGAGTTTAAGATTCAGTTATGTATGTTCAATCCCTGGGTTGGGAAGATCCTCTGGAGAAGGAAATGGCAACCCACTCCAGTACCCTTGCCTGGACAATCCTGTGGATGGAGGAGTGTGGTAGACTACAGTCCATGGGGTTGCAAAGAGTCAGATATGACTGAGCGACTTTCACTTTCACTTCACATGTATGTTTGAGGAGAGGAATGCATGGGCAGGACAGCCACAGGAATTAAAAGGATATTAGATTTAACCTTAATAACAGGTTACAAAGAAACCTTGACTTGTGGATTTTATCCTAAAGGTAATGGACTGCCATTAAAATAGGAGGATAAATCACAGTTATGTGTTAGAAGTGTATGAAAGATGGAGCAGGAAGAGATAGGGAATCTGAGACTACTTAGGGGATCTTTAGAAGAGAGGGTCTAAGCAAAAACTAAGGAACCACCACCACAGCATCAGCTGAAACAACTTTAGAAAAATCAACTTTAGAGCCACACCTGATTTAATCTTCACAGAAATTCTATAAGAGAATAACTGGTATCTCCATCTTATAATTGAGGAACTGCAAATTCAAAGGCAGACATTACTTTTCCAAGGTCACACAACTAGTTAGTGGCAGGACCTGTGCTTTGAGGGCCCACTGTGAAAGAATGTAAGATTCAAGACATCTGAGGAAAAGGTTGAATATAAATCCGTAGGACTTGGTAACTAGATGTGGGGCATAAAATCCATTTAAAATTGGATCCAAGTTAACATGATGGATTGAATACATACATCTTTTCTCTTCTGAAATGACACAAAAATCATGATAAAGGATTTTTTTAAAGATGTAATCCCAAAGTTGGAGGCCATTAGTGTGAGAAGGGGGGCAAAATGGGGAAACATGGAAACAGTGAGACCAATCAATGGAGAAATTAGAAAGCTGTTTTCTGGAGTCCTCAGAATCACTGCAGATGGTGACTGCAGCCAATTAAACCACCACTTCCCCCCCGCCAGCCAGCCACCCCAGGAAGAGGTAAGGAAAGTTATGACCAACCCAGATAGCATACAAAACAGAACATACTTCCCAAGATAGGTTCACCCAGCCCAGGCATCGTCTTTACATTGCTTGTAGGTGGTCACGAATGGATGTGAGAGCTACTCTTCTACCAAGGAGGCTGATTACAGAACCGTCATCACCCTCTTCTCCTGCTCAGCAGCCTCCCCCAGCCTTTAACCCTTGAAATAACCAGTCCCCATCAAAACAGTAAACACCCAAACACAAGACACCAGGGGGGAATTGATCCTTTTGAACTAAGATGGGGTTGGAGACAACAAACAACCAAAAAAAAACACAGAAGCCGCCAAAGAAAAAAGAAAGACAAAGCCACAAGAGAAAACAAAAAGATCACATAGAAAACAATCCTCGAAAAAAAAAAAAAAAAAATCATATCATATCATAGAAAAGGAATGATAGACAAAAAGCTGAAACTCCAGTATTTTGGCCACCTCATGCGAAGAGTTGACTCATTGGAGAAGACTCTGATGCTGGGAAGGATTGAGGGCAGGAGGAGAAGGGGACGACAGAGGATGAGATGGCTGGATGGCATCACTGACTCAATGGATGCGAGTCTGAGTGACCTCCGGGAGCTGGTGATGGACAGGGAGGCCTGGCATGCTGCGGTTCATGGGGTCGCAAAGAGTCGGACACGACTGAGCGACTGATCTGATCTGATCTGATCTGATGGACTTTGAAAAATAGAATTAGGGAAGAATGAGGGTAGAGGTAAGGGAAAGATGTAGTTGTAAGAAGAGCAGAGTATCAAAATAAAGACAGTTTTCTAGAATTCACAGATAGCCATCAAAGGGATCCATGAAATTCAATGACACAAAAAAAATCAGAGCTCAGTGGATTTTTTTTTCAGATGACTCCCTTTTGAAGCAGACTTTGTGGTCCATTTATTTACAACTTTCCTAATGTGTTGGTACCTATCAATTGGAGTCAGTTACACAAGAGGTGGTAGGCATTTCTTGATCTTTTACCCTACAAATTAGGTTTATCTGGTGAATTCCCAGAGGACCCATACAGGGTATTTAGGTGGCATTGTCCAGGAGACAGCTGAAAGTGAGGGACTGAAGTTCTGCAGAACATTTTCTGTAAGACATATGGGTTTGGGAGTCATCAGAGCCTAAGTGTTAGAGGTTTTCAGAGATATGTTGTTGCTGAGTCGCTAAGTCATGTCTGACTCTTTGCAGCCTCATAGACTATAGCCCGCCAGGCTCCTCTGTCCATGGGGTTTCCTAGGCAAGAATACTGGAGTACATTTCTATTTCCTTCTCCAGGGGATCTTCCTGACCAGAGATGTTCTGGTCTCCTGAGTCTCCTGCATTGGCAGGTGGATTCTTTACCACTGAGCTACTTGGAAATCCCTTCCAGGGACATGACTGGGTACTAACATTTGTATCTTCATCTGTAAGCTATGTGCCAGTCTTATTTAGCCTGAGATTATTGTTAACCCACCCCCATCTCCTATGATTTTGATTTAAAATTTCCCCACTAACATCAATAAATCTCCTTCACCTCTCAGGAACTTATAGGTGAATTCACAGATATTGGTAAAATGGAGACAGTAAAGGGATGCCCATTGGTTCACCTGGGGACCAGATGTCTTGGAGTTAGAAAGGCCATCCCAGGGAGTAAATATACCAAGGTAAGGAATAAGTGTATTTATAGAAGATCAAACATAAGAGCCATTAGAATACAATTTCTTTCTCAAAAGTGAAAAATTAAGAGCTCTAAGGGGTGAGGCTTAGCAAATTTTCAGAGAACATAGCTGGAAAAATTAGAGAAAGAAAAATAGGGAAGAAAGAGAATCCAATATTAGATTAAAAGCCAAGGCTCATTGGCTTTTGAGAAGGAAGGCTCATTCATAAGAAACAAATTTGCCAACCCACCTCACCTTCCAGAGGCTTGGTATTTCCAGGCAAGGTGCCCACAGAAAGGGCACTTTTCAGGACAGTAGATCAGTCTTCTTGGGCCCTCCTTCCTGAACATTAACTAGGTTTCAGAGATTGTGGTTGGAGCCAAGATGGGGAGGTTTCTGAGTTTCCAGCTTCCAGCCTGCCAGCCCTCTCTACTCCCCACCTGCCCTGCGTGTGATAGACATATCCTGGGCCAAATGCCTGCCAACTCCAGGAAACCAGCCAGCTTGCACGGCCTTGCCCAGCTGTCTTAGACAGTCACTCCAGGATAATTCTCTGTCATCTGAATGTCATAAGGAATTTTCCAGGGACTTTGAAGATTAGTTTCTTCCAGGGCATCATCAGAAAAACAAATTCCTACCTTGTAAGTGCCATAAGATAAGTAGCACTTAATTTTGCAGACAGGAAAATTGAGTCTCAGAGACATGATGTCATGTGCTCAGAAATCACACAGCTTGTCAGGGTCCAAACCAAGACATAATTTGGATTCCTTGTTACGGTTACAGTTCTGTTTCCATTACCTTATGGGGAAAATTATAGACTCTTGAATTGGAACAGTTCCTTACAGGTGTCTGATGCATTCCCTGTGAACACAGGAATCTCTTAGGTAGCTTATCCAGGATACACATCCAAGGACATCCCTGTGTTCCTGGGCTCAGAAACCTTTGCTTTCAGCATCTACACAGATTATCTAATGCAGCCTGTTTGAATTTGGGAATCAGTACAATCGCCACATGCCTGCCAAGTGCTCTCCAGCCTCAGCTTTAATAACCTCCAATGATGAATGTTATCATCTCTTATTCCCACTTTGGATAACTTTGACTTTTAGAAACTTCTTTTTTGTAGCAAATTGAAACTTATCCACAGCCAGCTTCAACCCATTAGTCCCAATTCTACTTATCTCTCACAATCAAGAAACAGAGGAATGAATTCAATTAAAAGTATATCTACATAGCTTTCCTTGTGAATTTTTACTATACAGTAATTTTCAGATTGTAATGCTAGGTATATACATGATTTTTATTTTGTTGATCTGTATATTTCTCACTTCATAGTCCACAAATTTATTTTGAATGACTTTATGGTCACATAAACATTTAAATTATTTAATAATGCTATAACAAGTTGTATTTATTGAGGTCCTAATATAGTATAATATACCTTTTGGATATTGTAAGTAACTCTATTATTCTTATATTTGTGATTATTTAAATTAGTAGTATATAAATATAACTTATTTTTTAATTAGCATATCAAAATTTATACATATATAGATGTTATTCCCTTCAAATAGTTTCCTTGAAAAGTTGCATATTTATTTCAAGAATACTGTCATTGATTTGATTATTTCCAGAATTTCTCTCTGACAAGAACTTTTAAAGCTTCTAGAGTTTGTTAAAATATCTTCATGAGAAGCACAGTCATAAATCCATATATGTATGTGTACACACACACACACACACACCCCTACATATACTCTGCTTTGGAAACTAAAGGTTTGCATAGGAACATTCTGTGCAAACCAACCATCTAGCTGAGAGCAACCAGAAAAGTTGGGGGTGGGGAGGAATCAAGTTGATGCTACTGGAGACCTAGTAAGAGTGAAGAATTATTGGGCCAAGGTAATCCTGGCTTTAGGAACAGTTTTTACCCTGGGGACATTTGACAAGCCAAACAGGCAATTGCAAAGCTGAGGAGTACCTTTGATAACATCATAGGATAAGAGAAAGTAACTACAACTGGAATCTGAGGACCACTGAACATGAAGATCCTGAGAAATTCACCATGCTTTCAGACAAGGCTCTGAAAGACTTAAAAGTAAAATGAAAATATTCAATCTTCATACAGGCTGAAGACCAACTTCCAGTAATCAGGATAGGCCAGAAAAATCTAAATTCTTGATTTTGGTAAAAAATGATTCCGGATCATTGGTACCCATGGGCACTTGGATGCATCAGATACAAATACTTTCTAGAAAAAGTTAACTTTATTCTAGTCCTCAAATTATTTCCACCAGTGACTTTCCAAATATAAAGTTAGTACACAGTCTGAGATAACAGGCACATAAGGGGATAAGTTAACAGGAATGAGAACCAGTAGAAACAATAAATGATTGAAACAAACTCAAAAGAGCTCCAGACAGTGAAATTATCAACTGTAAAATAACTTTAAAATAACTGTCATTACTGTGTTTATCACATAGATAGAAAGCAAAAGAGGAAATTTTCAGCAGAGAACTACAAAACCACTAAAAAATACTCATATCACATTTTAATAGAAATTCTAGAATCAGAAAATTTTAATAACCAAGATTAAGAACTCTGGTGCATGGTTTTAATGGCATACTAAATGTAGCTGAAAAGAGAATTGCTATACTGGAAGGTAATTCAGAAATAATCAGAATTAAGACAAAATGAATAGGATGAGCAATTGAGAATAGAGGATAAAAGGCATAGAAGTATGAGAAATTTAAATGTTTAATGGAGTCATATATGTAGAAGAGAGAAAGAATGAGTCAGAACCAATATTTGAAGAGAAATTAAGAGTCTTTTCAAAATTAATAGAAGACACCAGCTCACAAAATCAGGAAGCCAAACAATCTTCAAGCAGAAAAAAAAAATAATTTACACTTGTACATCATAGAAAAATTATAGAAAGCCAAAGATAAAGATAAAATTTGTAAAGACAGCAAGAAAAGAAAGGACAAATCTAACTTCAAAAAGGCAATAATTAGACTGACATTTAATTTTCTTGAGAAACAGTGGAAGCTGAAAGATAATAAGCTGATAGCAAATAACTGTCAATCTAAAATTCTATACAAAGCAAAAATATCCTTATACCAACAAATTTAACAGCATATATGAAATGTAAAAGTTCCTTGAAATACGAATTACCAAAACTGACTTATGAAGAATTTTAAAATTAAATAGAACTACCTGTTTAAAGGAATTGAATTTATAGTTAAAATTTTCCCCACAAACAAAACTAGGGTCCCATTTGGTTTCCCATGTAAAGATTTAAAGGAAGAAGTAATATCCACTCTACATTGAGAAAGTGAGAGTACTTCCCAACTCATTTGACAAAGCTAAGATTATCATGATACCAAAAATAGACCATGGCATTACAAAAAAAGAAAAGTGCAATACAATGTATTTCATGAAAGTAGATGCAAAATTTTGAAACAAAATATCAGCAAATTGCATCAAGTCATGTATGAAAGTCAGGAATCGGCAAACTTTTTCTCTAAAGGCTGCGTTAGCAAATAATATAGACTTTGTGAGCCACAAAGTGTCTGTTGCAGTTATTGAGCTCTGCAAAAACAGCCACAGATAACAGGTCAATGAGTGTGTCTGTGTTAATCACTCAGTTGTGTCCAACTCTTTGCAACCCCACGGACTGTAACCCACCAGGCTCCCCTGTCCATGGAATTCTCCAGGCAAAAATACTGGAGTAGATTGCCATTCCCTTTTCCAGCGAAACTTGCTGACTCAGAGATCAAATCCGGGTCTCTTGCATTGCAGGCAGATTCATTACCACCTGAGCTACCAGGGAAGTCATGTCAACAAGTAGGCATGGCTATATTCCTATGAAACTGTGTTTTCAAAAATAGATGACAAGGCCATAGTTTGCTTGCCCTTGCTTTAGATGGATCTAATAAACAAGACATTGCGTAAAGAAGGCATATGCAGAAGGATTTATATGGTATGATTCCATTTATGTAACATGCAAAAACCAAATTATGGAATGATAGCATTGAGGAATATATGCTAAGTCACTTCAGTCGTGTCCAACTCTGTGTGACCCCATAGACAGCAGCCTACCAGGCTTCCCCGTCCCTGGGATTCTCCAGGCAAGAACACTGGAGTGGGTTGCCATTTCCTTCTCCAATGCATGAAAGTGAAAAGAGAAAGTGAAGTTGCTCAGTCATGTCCGACTCTTAGCGACCCCATGGACTGCAGCCTACCAGGCTCCTCCGTGTATGGGATTTTCCAGGCAAGAGTACTGGAGTGGGGTGCCATTGCCTTCTCCGGAAGAATATATAACAGGTGATAAAAATAATAGAAAAAGGATGAAAATGACTACTGTTTACCTACAGGGAGGTATTGTGATTGAGATAAGACAGGCCAGGAACTCCTGGAATGTGGGGGAAATTTCTTTAACCTCTGTCACAGTAACATGAGTATTTTCTCTAAAGAATTTAAATAGTACATATTGTATGTAATATTTCATGATTAATATTAAATTTTCTTTTCTTTTTCTTCATTGAAAGGTAGTTTGAGTTCAGTTTGGTGAGTAAGGTCTGTTGTGCTTAGTTACTCAGCCGAGTCTGACTCTTTGCAACCCCATGAACTGTAGCCTGCCAGGCTCCTCTGTCCACAGAGATTTTCCAGGCAAGAATACTGGATGGCTTCTCATCCAGGGGATCTTCCCAACCCAGGGATCCAACCCAGGTCTCTTGCAGGCAGATTCTTTACTGTCTGAGCCAGCAGGGAAGCAAGGAAGGTCTGGGTAAGGCCAGTTTCTAGGGAAGAATGCCAATTTTGCTTTAAATAAGGAATGATTGAATAAATGAAGCTGGTTTCCTTGTTGTCCTTAGAAACTGGTGCATAAGTTTATTTCTGAAGAGGATTTCCAAAAATATTTGTAGCACAGCCAGTACTGCTTGAAATAAGGATGTAGCCTCCAAGGGGCCAACTCTGAAAAAAGACAATGCTTAATTAAATATTGACTATGCTGTATTTCCCTTAACAAATATAACTCTTCTGTAACACATTTTCCTTCAGTGTGTGCATTTTCACTTTCTTCTCCTGAAGTTCACTTCAGCGACATCCTGAAATCCTGTCAAGTTATCACTGAGAAAGTAAAAGGCATAACTCTGATATTCTTGGCCTTGGTGCCATTAAAATCTTACTCTAAATGTCACATTAATTCATCTTTTCATATTTTTCCTTGTTTGATTTTTTTCCTTCAAGAAGAAATGGTAAGTGGAATGAAAAAAGAAAAGACAGCTCATTTATTAAAAGTGAAAATACACCACCTGATCCTCTAATTTGGACTCTAACATTTCTTTTTTAACACTTCTATTAAAAAGTCTGGTTCAAAGTGGAATAAAATTTAAAGAGAGAATGAAGTCCAAATTTATTTTGGATTAACCCAGAGACAGAGTCTTTTTAAAAGAAAGAATCAGAAACTATCATGGGCACTGTGCTTATCACAAGGGGTGGTAGGTTAGCAGCAATAATTATTGATTTTGTGAATCAACTACTATAGCACAGAATTCTTTACTTTAAGTTGGCTGAATGTGTTGCTGATAGGTAGACTCTAGCAAAATCATATTGCTGGCAGGAAGTCTATGTAAAGATTGTGAACATGTAGACCATTAACTTTCAGCCTAACTCCTTTTTGCAGTTTATTTTGTCATTCTATTCTACAATGGTAGCAGATAGAACTTTAATTTATGGAAGCATAAAACATTTTACTGGCATAGTAAAGTAATTATGGTACATGTTATATATTTTAAAATTTTAAGCTGAATTTAGATGTTGTTATTGTAGGGATTGGGGGCAGGAGGAGAAGGGGACGACAGAGGATGAGATGGCTGGATGGCATCACTGACTCGATGGATGTGAGTCTGAGTGACCTCCGGGAGTTGGTGATGGACAGGGAGGCCTGGCGTGCTGCAGTTCATGGGGTCGCAAAGAGTCGGACACAACTGAGCGACTGCTCTGATCTGATTGTATCATCCATAAAGGCTTTTTTTCTCCTTAAACACATTGACATTAAAAAGGCATGGTCTACACAGATAAAGCCTAATTTTACCCACAGTTGCTGCCAGAGGAAAATTGAAATTGTTTTAATATAAAACTTGGATTATGACACTTAGCTTAGTTTTGGGTTCTAAGACATCATTTTCTAGGTCTAAGAGCCATATCATTGGCTCAGGAACTTCTACAGAATCCAGTTCTACCCTGTATATTGTTTAGATAATATGCCCTTAGGGTATTATTTTCATGAGAATTAATGATAGCAATATTTGTAGAGCTTATCATAGCTAGCACTTGTTGACTATCTCTAGTGTCTGAAACACTCCCTCCCACCTTTATCCTGATGTATATAAGCGAACTGCTGGGATGGAGAGTGGGCTGGGAAGTCCAAAGAGTGCTCTCTTCAGAGTCGCTGTTGTAGGTTTTTCTAAACAACACTTCCTATATCCAAGTATTTCCCCCTCTAAACCAAGTGAAGCGGGCTCCAAGAGAATCACTGGTGATGATTAGGACTGCCACAAGAAGTGGCACATTGGATCCTCTCTCTAACTAGATTCTTACTGAACTCTTGAGCCCATACATGCATGATAAGTCGCTTCAGTCGTTCCGACTCTTTGTGACCCCGTGGACTGTAGCCCACCAGGCTCCACTGTCCACGGGCTTCTGCAGGCAAGAATACTGAAGTGAATTGCCATGCCCTCCTCCTGAGAATCTTCCCAACCCAGGGTTCAAACCCAGGTCTCCCACATCACAGGCAGAGTCTTCACCGCTTGGGCCACCAGGGGAGCAAGTTCTTTCTTATATAAACTAAGAGTGATGTCTGCTTCTTGAAGCTAAGAGGCTGGATGGGGCAGCTCACAAAACAGGAAAATAGGGACCATGATGTGGTATGATACCCAAGGAGAAAGATATGGATCATGGTCCCCAGGATCCCTGTGACCCTTGGAGTCTCAAGGAAGGATATCCATGAAGACTGAAAAAGAGAGAGAAAGAGGAAATACCAGTGCTCACCCAATTACAAGTCCCTCTCAAAAGTACTGGTAGAAGGAAAAGAAATAAGATTTAAATTGAGATTAAATTTTAAACACAAGTGACCAGAAAGCTAAAGGGTCTACCCAAGATGTCATTGTTGTTGTTCAGTCACTCAGTCATGTCCAACTCTTTGTGACCCCATGGATAGCAGCATGCGAGGCTTCCCTGTCCTTCACTATCTCCCAGAGTTTGCTCAGGCTCATGTCCCTTGAGTCAATGATGCCATCCAACCATCTCATCCTCTGTCATCCCCTTCTCCTCCTGCTCTCAATTTTTCCCAGAATCAATGTGGCAAAGGAGATCTGCCTTTACATGTTTGAGGGCAGTGATTAGAGAAAAGTGAAATCATTTCAAGGAAGGATCTGCATGCTGCAGTCCACGGAGTCTCAAAGAGTTGGACACGACTGAGCGACTGAACTGAACTGAACTGAAAATCATTTCATGTCTGTCCCTCAGTGAGTTCAGATTGTGCAGTAAACTGGATATAATGTTTAGTGATAAAAGGAATCGGGGGCTTCTGTTGCTGGTCACACAGCTAACTAGATGTCAGAAGAACACGCTTTGTTCAGAACACTGAACCAATGAGAAAGTAAGATAAATCTTTCAAGGCTATAATCTAGAAAGTGAGAATCCAGAAAAGTCAGCTAGGAGAGGATTAGCCTTTTAGGGGACATCTATCAACCTCAGGTAGTCCAGAGCCTGGCTTTTTAGAGCCTACGCATGTGGGTGTTAAGAAATAAAATTGAGTAGGGAGACAGTCACTTCAGAGACCCCTGAAAGGCAATTCTGTTTTTGGTTGAACTAGGGTTAAAGAGCTTCAGAAAAGGAGGTGACAAGAATAATCATTTCAAAAGCCTTGGTTATTATTAGAGTGAAAGAAAGAAGGAAAAATATCTCCCTAGATAATTCCAAATCCTAAATCTCACCCTGCTGGTGTGTCTCACCAAACCCCGTGTGCCCCACACCCCCACCCCAAAAAAGACAAGCAAAAAAATATAAAGTTTCTCCATTTCAGTACTGCTCCCAGGTACCTGGCAGAAGCAAACACATCTCCTGTCTGAAGGAACACACTTTAAATATGGACCTCAAAAATTTCCAGAAAAAAAAAAGCAAAAATCTCTAGAAATGTAAGAGAGCAAGCTAGCATGAGTCAGCAGAAAGCACGAATGGAAGAATCCAACCCGTAAAGACTGTGAATGTTGAAATTATCATCTATAGACTAGTTGGTAGGTCAGAGCATATGAAATTGTCAATTTTGCAAGTCAAAACTGGTCAATATCTGATATTTCATATATTTTACCTAATATTTTTTAAAGAAATAAGGGGATACTGGAAATATCTTGAAGGAATAAGCATTGTGTACTCTCAAAAAGGACTAAGAGCTTTGATAAGGAGCCAAATGAAAATTCTAGAAGTGAAAAATATAATAATTGAAATTAGAAACAATAGAAATGTTCAACAGCAGATTTAGCTTAGTTAAAATGAGAAATAATGAACAATAAGATAAAGCAGATGAAAGTTCACAGGATGTAGTAGGGGAAGGCAAACACAGAAGTAATATAAAAGAAAGGTTGCAGAAAAAAGTGAGAAATTCCAACACCTAATCAAATTTTCAGAAGGAAATAATAGAAAAATGGGAAGGGTCATTCATCCTCATTTGTTCTATTCCTTCTTGATTTAAAGATATTTTGTTGACAGTTTTGCAGAGTTGATTAAAAACTTCCATCCTCAGCTTCTAAAACTCAAGGAAATTCCAAGCAGGATAAAAGAAAATAAATTTATATCAGCTACATTCACTTCACATTGGACAAACACAAAAAGAAAATCTTCAAAACAACTAAAGAGAAAAGACAGTTTATTCAAAAAAATGACTGACAGGTGATCTTTCATGTAAAAATGGGAGCTATAGGGCAATGGAAGAAAATCTTCCAAGTATTTAGGGAAAATAACAACCACTTAAAGATCTACCTGTAATGAAGCTATCTTTCAACAAGAGCACAATTATCATATAAAAATGAAGGGAATGTATTATTAGCATACATTGACCAAAGGAATTTCTATAGAATATACTTCATAAAGAAGGACAATTACCCCAGAGAAAGTCTGAGATGCAAAAGGAAATAGTAAGTAAGAAACAGGAAAAACATGAACTACATAAAACAAAACCAATGATCTTCATTCTAAGTACTCAGTAGCCACCTGTGGTCAGGACAGTAATACAACATTCCCATAATTGCAGAAATACTGCTATGGATTTTAAGATTTATATCTGTATTAGTTTGCCATTGCTACTGTAACAAATTAAATTTAATAACAAAATCATTGAATCAACATGTACTTATTATCTTATAATGCTGGGGTCAGAAGTTCAAAATGAGTCTTATGAGGCTAAAATTAAGGTATTTGGTAGGGCTGTGTTCCCTTCTGGACACTCTCTGAAAAAAATGTGTTTTTTGCCTTTTCCAACTTCTAGAGGATACTCACAGTCCTTGACTTATGACCCCCTTCTCGATTTTCAAATCCAGCAACACCTAGCCAAATCAACCACTGAGTTTTCTGTCTCCCTCTTCCATGTTAAAGAGCTCTTGTAATACACTGGGCCCTACCATCCCCCCAGGTAATCCAGGATAATCTCCTCCACCTCAAGATCCCCAATTACATACGCCTAGCCTCTTTTGTCATAAGGCGATGGCACCCCACTCCAGTACTTTTGCCTGGAAAATCCCACAGACGGAGGAGCCTGGTAGGCTGCAGTCCATGGGGTCGCTAAGAGTCGGACATGACTGAGCGACTTCACTTTCTCTTTTCACTTTCATGCATTGGAGAAGGAAATGGCAACCCACTCCAGTGTTCTTGCCTGGAGAATCCCAGGGACGGGGAAGCCTGGTGGGCTGCCATCTGTGGGGTCACACAGAGTCGGACACGACTGAAGTGACTTAGCATAGCATAGCATAGCATTCATAGATTCCAGGAAAAGAATGTGGATATCTTTGGTGGGGAGGGAACCATTATTCTACTTGCTACTGCATTGTATCTTAAATTTTCTAGGGAACTTCCAAAAGTACAGAAATAGGATATAAACATCTGCTCAGAGACAAAAGAAAAACCTCAATCCAACAGGCATGAAAAAGGAAAGAGTGTGTGTGTGTGTGTGTGTGTGTGTGTGTATACACACACAAAAACAGAAAAGGCAAATCAAGAAAATACATAATATATGCTAGAGAGAAATTTTTCTAAATACATGAATAATTACAATATACATAAATAGTAAGCTCTGCATTTAAAAGAACAGGATTGTGAGACTATTTTTTTTATAAAGCAAACTATATGCTATTTATAAGAGATTTTCCTAAAATACAGTAAAGTGAGAAAAATAGACCAAGTACTAACTAAAAGAAAGCTGGCATGACTATAGTAATATCAGAAAAAAAGTAGAATTTAAGACAAAATAACGTAACTAGAAAAAACAAAGGTGAGTAAATACAAAGTTTTGTTTACCAAAAACATAAAAATTTTAAATTTGTGTATACCTAATAACATTGCTTTACTAGCGTGTGAGATGAGTGCAATTGTGCGGTAGTTAGAGCACTCTTTGGCATTGCCTTTCTTTGGGATTGGGATGAAAACTGACCTTTTCCAATCTTGTGGCCACTGCTGAGTTTTCCAAATTTGCTGGCATATTGAGTGCAGCACTTTCACAGCATCATCTTTCAGGATTTGGAACAGCTCCACTGGAATTCCGTCACCTCCACTAGCTTTGTTCCTAGTGATGCTTTCTAAGGCCCACTTGACTGCAAGGAGATCCAACCGGTCCATTCTGAAGGAGATCAGACCTGGGATTTCTTTGGAAGGAATGATGCTCAAGCTGAAACTCCAGTATTTTGGCTACCTCATGCGAAGAGTTGACTCATTGAAGAAGACTCTGATGCTGGGAGGGATTGAGGGCAGGAGGAGAAGGGGACGACAGAGGATGAGATGGCTGGATGGCATCACTGACTCGATGAATGTGAGTCTGGGTGACCTCCGAGAGCTGGTGATGGACAGGGAGGCCTGGCGTGCTGCAGTTCATGGGGTCGCAAAGAGTCGGACACGACTGAGCGACTGATCTGATCTCTGAATAACATTGCTTCAGTGTACTTGTTGTTCAGTCACTCAGTCGTGTTCAACTCTTTGCAACCCCATGGGCTGCAGAACACCAGGCTTCCCTGTCTGTCACCAACTCCTGGAGCTTGCTCATACTCATGTCCATTGAGTCAGTGATGCCATCCAACCATCTGGCCTTTTGCTGTCCCCTTCTCTTCCTGCCTTCAATCTTTCCCAGCATCAGGGTCTTTTCTAATGAGTCAGCTCTTCGCATCAGGTGGCCAAAGTATTAGAGTTTCAGCTTCAGCTTCAACATCAGTCCTTCCAATGAATATTCAGAGTTGATTTCCTTTAGGACTGACTGATCTCCTTGCAGTCCAAGGGACTCCCAAGAGTCTTCTCCAACACCACAGCTCAAAAGCATCAATTCTTCAGCATTCAGCTTTCTTTATGGTCCAACTCTCACATCCATACATGACTACTGGAAAAACCATAGCTTTGACTAGATGAACTTGTGTTGGCAAAGTAATGTCTCTAGGTTTGTCATAACTTTTCTTCCAAGGAGCAAGTGTCTTTTAATTTTGTGGCTGCAGTCACCACCTGCAGTGATTTTGGAGCCCAAGAAAATAAAGTTTCTCACTGTTTCCATTGTTTCCCCATCTATTTGCCATGAAGTGATGGGACCAAATGCCATAATCTTCTTTTTGTGAATGTCGAGTTTTAAGCCAACTTTTTCACTCTCCTCTTTCACTTTCATCAAGAGGCTCTTTAGTTCTTCTTCACTTTTTGCCATAATATTGATATCATCTGCATATCTGAGATTATTGATATTTCACCTGGCAATCTTTATTCCAGCTTGGCTTCATCCAGCCCAGCATTTCGCATGATGTACTCTGCATATAAGTTAAATAAGCAGGGTAACAATATACAACTTTGACATATTCCTTTCCCAATTTGGAACCAGTCCCTTGTCCCATGTCCGGTTCTAACTGTTGCTTCTTGACCTGCATACAAGTTACTCAGGAAGCAGATAAGGTGGTCTGTTATACCCATCTCTTTAAGAATTTTTCACAGTCTCAATGTATGAAACACCAAAAATGATAGACCTGCAAAGAGAAATGAACGTATCCCTAATTATGATGGAAAATTCTAATACACCTGTTTCTAAGTATAACTGATAGATAAGCAAAGAGTAAATGAGAAAGTACCATATAGAAGATTTGAACAGCAAAATGAGCAGGCTTGATCAAATGAATATCTATTTAAAACATAGCCAATAACTCAGAATTCACACAGAAAATGTATTATAAACTAACCCCATGGCTCAACGATACAGAATCTGCCTGCCTATGCAAGAGACATAAGAAGCATGGATTCAGTCCCTGGGTTGGGAAAATCTCCTGGAGAAGGAGATGGTAACCCACTCCAGTATTCTTGCCTGAAAATTCCCAAAGACAGGGGAGCCTGGCAGTCCAATGGGTCCCAAAGAGTTGGGCACAATTGAGCAACTAAGCTTGCATGCAAGCTAATAATAGACCATAAAATAAGTCTCAACAAATTTCAAAGATTTGGTGTTGCACAGGCCACATGGGTCACCACATAGAGTTGCAAAGTTTTTTTTCCTGTGATGAGAACCTTTACGATCTACTCTCTCAGCGGTTTTCAAATATCCAATATCAATATTATTAAACATAGTTGCCATGCAGTACATTACATCTTCAGGATTTATTTATCTTATAATTGGAATTTTGTACCTTTTGACCCTCTTCATCCATTTCATCCATCCATCTGGCAACTGCCAATCTCTTCTCTGTATCTAAGTGTTCATTTCTTTGTTTTTTTTGTTTTTTTTTTCAGATTCCATGTGAGATCATATCATATTTGTCTTTCTCTATTTCTCTTAGTATAATGCCCTCAAGGTCCATCCATATTGTCCTAAATGATAGGATTTTTACCTTTTTTATGGCTGAATATTATGGCATTGTATATATATGCAAATATACATATATATATAGACAATATATATATATGAAAAACATTTTCTTTATTCATTTATTGACCAATGGGCATTCCTTTTATGCATATTTTAATGATGTGTTTTACAATGAACTTTTTAGGTGTTTGCAAGATAACTTATCTATGCATATATTATAGTTACAGCAATATAAAAACTATGTATATATGCATGTGAGCAGGTTTATGTGGCTAGGAGAGGAGGGGGGTATATTTTAAAGGAACATAAAATAAAAGTATGTCATGAGATGGAGGTAAATGAGCACGTTTACTTTTAGAAGATGAATTAGACTTTGCTGTGCTTTGGGATTATACCCTGTCTCATCCATCTAACTTTGGGCTTTTAGAAGGCAGGAGACCATTGAAAACCATTCAAGCTTATATATTTCCAAACTGGCCATTCTACTTTGGGTGCTGTGTGTTTCATCCACAGTGTCAGGCTTCTGTAAACAAACCTGGAACATGATCCATCTAACTGACTGCTCCCTAGTCATTATCCAGTTATCACCTATTCCACTTACTTTCAACAGGAGATATTCCTGCCTGCAACTGACACCCTCCTTTGATAGGTCCCATGTCCAGTTCTAAATAAGACTGTGAAGGAAGTAAGCAGAGTTCATTTTCAAAATCAAGCTCGCACCTATTCCTTCTGTTTTCACCCTCCCCGAGGAAGGTCATGAACGCCCCCAGTGGTGAGCCACAGGTGGGTCTGGCTGTAGGAGCCCTCTACTCCAAAGGCAGCCACTGAGGATGTGGGTGTGGGGAAGGGGGGCACTGTCTGATATTATTTTAAAATAATAGTAAAACTGAATGACAGTTGTTCTACTTTATACTTTGTCACCTGCAGTTCTAAATAGTGAAAGTCGCTCAGTCTGTGTCCAGACTCTCTGCAACTCCAGCAACTATAGGCCACCAGACTCCTCTGTCCATGGGATTTTCCAGGCGGGAATACTGGAGTGGGGAGCCACTTCCTTCTCCAGGGTGTCTTCCCAACCCAGGGATCAAACTCAAGTCTCCCGCATTGCAGGCAGACTCTACCATCTGAGCTACCAGGGAAGCCCCACAATTCTAAATACTGTTGGTGGTGTTATATGCCTCTCCACAAAAGTATTTTTTTTGATCTAAGAGTTCTTAATTGTAACACTTACTAATGAATAAAATTATATGTGTGTGTGTGTGTGTGTGTGTGTGTGTGTGTGTGTGTGTGTGTGTGTGTAAGCTTCAAGTTAGCACATTTTAATACCTCTTCTTAACCTCATATTCTACACAGATGTTAATTTAGAGAACCAGGAGTCTTATAACTCCTAGTATACTTAGCAGCAAGCATTCATTGTGAGAGTAAATACATGACAATTTGGTATCAGGTACAGTCCGTGTCTTAACCTCGTTTGGCACTATTGAAATGACTGGTGAAAATAAGCATTGATAGAACAGAGATGGTAAAGCTGAAGAAGCAGAACTTAAGTTATTTCTGTCATTCTATGTGACCACTAGGAATTTTTCCTTGTATTTAATAATTTTGTATCTGAAAACAATGAGAGCTATGGAAACTGCAAAGTGTTGTATTTTTCTTTGGTAAATATAAGTTTCGGTTCATGTATGAAATATACACTTGATTTTAGAAAGAGCTTTAATGATCAAATGTATTCTCTTTGTTGTTGTTTTTTTGGGGTTTTAAAAGTAAAAACACACACAAATCAAGAAATTAGACTTTATATGACACACTGGTATGCTGCTATTGCTAAGTCACTTCAGTCGTGTCTGACTCTGTGCAACCCCATAGACGGCAGCCCACCAGGCTCCACCGTCCCTGGGATTCTCCAGGCAAGAACACTGGAGTGGTATGATCTAGCCTAAATTGTGCCTTTTGTGGATGTTTCTGTTTTATTAAAGTTCGTTTCCTGGTCATTGTCAGTAAGCAAACGGTGTTAGAAATGATCTGTTTGGGGTATTAGATACATAGATGTTGCCTGGAATCCTCTTTTCCTTTCCACTACCGAGGAGGTCAGTGGGAAATCTAGGGCTAAGGGCAAGAGGAAGAGAGGGGTACCTTAACTGGAGGGGACTTGGTTGGATGTTTTTAGGGGAATATTCAACTTGCACTTTTTTTCCAGAACTTGCCCACCTGAAAGCATACCTTGTTTGCCTTTTCACTTATACAGTTGTCCTTTTCTGTAAACTGAATGATTCAGATCTCCAAGATCTTGTCAAAAATGTGCATCAAGCTTGGATGTCACATCCCTCACACCTGTAATTACATCCTCACAGCCATTTCAATGTCATTCTAAATGTTTAGATGTTATCTTAAGAATATGTAAGAGGTTGTCTCACTTTGCAAAATTCTTTCAAGGATGACTCGGGGAAGAAAATCTGAAGACTGCTGTTATAAAATAGTTCTAGCAGACAGGGCACACATTTACGAGATTTCAGCAGTCAGTAGCTGCGTCTCCTCAGTGTTTGTCGTGAAGAAAGAAATTTCATGCAATTAACATGTATCCCTTCAGTCACGTAGTAGAGGGTCTTGTTGTGGGGGCTTTGCTCTTAGTGAACCAGCCCTTGATAAATGTCTTCTTATTTAATACTCCAAACAACAAAGGAACACATCGCTGTGGGGCCCTTTTGATGAAGGTGAGGCTGGGGGGGTCAGGTTCACTCCTGACTCACTCTGCTGGGGGACCCCAGACTGGTTGGTGATGGGCTGAGATCTTCACCCAGTCACCCACTGGCGTCTTCCTCCATTATACTTTTTATTTATAGGGAGGTGAAAATAAAATGTAAAAGGAAGCATAAGTTGGGAATCTGACAAATCTCTGCTGGAATCCTGGTGCTGTCCTTGTGACCCACTGGGTAGAGGCCCCTCGTCTGTAAGATGTCCTGTGTTTAGACCTGGTTTGGACCTTCAACATGATGCTGGACAAAGGATTTCAATGGAACAAGTGGAGAAGACAGCACTGCCCTTTAATTTGTAAACGTGGCCCAAATCTCTTTTCAACCTGTCCTCTTTCAGTCATGAGTGATGGTAGAGAAAGCTTCTGTTACATATTAACCTTTCATTCTGCCGTGGAGAAGCTCCTTGTGAACATGCTGAAGAATTCGTTTGTGCCAGAGGGCGTGGCAAACCCGGAGAACTTGGTGCTGGCAGATGAACATTTCCCTTTATGAGAGTAGTCACGGGGTTTTCTTTCTAGAGCCACACATGTGCAGGCAGCAATGTAAGGAAGCCAACCAGCATCTTAGGCAGCAGGGCTTGCCAGCCTTCTGTTTCCAATCCTGGCACTGACGGACCCCCTCATGTTTCTGTCTCGCTTCCTCCTATCTGAAAATCTTTATGGAGGCCTATTTGATGGCCACCAACTTAAAAAAATTTTTTTTATTTTGTTGTACTGGGATGTAGCCAGTTAACCGTGGCTCAGCTGTACGGAATCTGCCTGCAGTTCAGGAGACAGAGAGACATGGGTTTGATCCCAGGGTCAGGAAGAGCCCCTGGAGAAGGAAATGGCAGCCCACTCCAGTATTCATGTAGGATGAAAAAAGAAAGGAACTTAATTGCTGGCTCAAAATTGGCCTAAAACTATTAAATATTCCCAAACTGTATAGCCTAAATATAGGGCAAGTCTTCATTTTTGGCACAGGTTTTGAATTCCAAAAAGTCCTGGTCCTCTTGAGGCAATGTCTTTGTGAACAGCAAATACAGGGAACTTGCCCTATTTCTGACCGCTGAAAAACTCAGAGGAAAGGAACTGGTTTTAATCCGGGGCACATTATGTCTGTAAAGAGAATAGACCCACCACTTTCTAAGCAGGTTGTGGATACACATTGAGTCAACATCTCACAATCCTGCCAAGAGGGAGGTGGTGGCAGTAACATCTTACAGACAAGAGGTCTGTGCCCAGCGGGTCACAAGGGCAGCACCAGGATTCCAGCAGAGGTTTTTCAGATTCCTAACTCATGTTTCCTTCTGCATTTTATTTTTACCTCCCTGTAAATAAAAAGTATAATTGAATAAAGGGAAACATTGCCTTTTTACTTAATAATCTCAAACATAAAGCTAATATTCCAATTATCTGAAATTCTATTAATAAAAAAGGCAAAACTATCATGAAAGAAAGCAGATCATCAGTTGCCTAGAGCTACAAATGAAATTGGAAAGAGAATCCATGATGAAGGGGCACCAGGGAACTCTGTAAATTTTGAGAACTTCTTTAGCTTGATTGTGATGATGGTTATATAATTGTATACAGTTGCTGATGTTCATCAAATGGTATGTTTAAAATAGTGAATTTATGATACAATTATACATATAATTTTTATGCATAAAAATTTTATAAATTTTAAAAAATATATACATGAAGATCATGGCATCTGGTCCCATCACTTCATGGGAAATAGATGGGGAAACAGTGGAAACAGTGTCAGACTTTATTTTTCTGGGCTCCAAAATCACTGCAGATGGTGACTGCAGCCATGAAATTAAAAGACGCTTACTCCTTGGAAGAAAAGTTATGACCAACCTAGATAGCATATTGAAAAGCAGAGACATTACTTTGCCAACAAAGGTCCGTCTAGTCAAGGCTGTGGTTTTTCCAGTGGTCGTGTATGGATGTGAGAGTTGGACTGTGAAGAAAGCTGAGTGCTGAAGAATTGATGCTTTTGAACTGTGGTGTTGGAGAAGACTCTTTAGAGTCCCGTGGACTGCAAGATCCAACCAGTCCATTCTGAAGGAGATCAGCCCTGGGATTTCTTTGGAAGGAATGATGCTAAAGCTGAAACTCCAGTACTTTGGCCACCTTATGCGAAGAGTTGACTCATTGGAGAAGACTCTGATGCTGGGAGGGATTGAGGGCAGGAGGAGAAGGGGACGACAGAGGATGAGATGGCTGGATGGCATCACTGACTCAATGGACAAGAGTCTAAGTGAACTCCAGGAGTTGGTGATAGACAGGGAGGCTTGGCGTGCTATTATTCATGGGGTCGCAAAGAGTCGGACACAACTGAGTGACTGAACTGAACTGAATACATTTTAATAGTTATTTAAAAATATAAATATTTTAATACATACATCTTTCTACCCTCCCTCCCCCAAATGTGGGAATGAAAAAAGAATTCTAGTTCCTGGAAATTCAGAGAGAGTAAGAACAGTTAAAGATGGCATATTCATTTGTTCATGCTGCCATAACCAAGTACCATACGCTGGGTGCTTACACAGTAGAAATGTGTTTCCTCGCAGATTGGAGGCGGACGTCCCAGCTCAGGAGGCCTCTCTCCTGACCTTGTGGATGGCCATCTCCTCCCTGTGTCTCCACGTCGTCTCCTTCTGTGTGTGTCTGCGTCTAAATCTCTTCTCAGAAGGACATTATCATATTGGATTGCAGCCCACCCTAATGACCTCATTTTAATTTAACTATCTTTATAAAGTTCCTGTCTCCAAATGCAGTCACATTCTGACATTCTGGGGGTAGGATGTCAGCATGCAAATTTGGCAAGGAGGGGACGCAGTTCAGCCCACAATAGACAAGGATGGTGACCGAGGTACTTTATTTACTCAACTTGGTCATCTTTTTTTTTTTTTTTTTTTTTAAACCAGGAGCATGTGTTTATAACTTAAAGAATGTATGTGGGAGAAACATTTTACATATGTATTTTCTTTCAAACAAAGTTGGTAGACTCTGCTTCTCATTGGTCTCCATGGTTTATACCTCGTAAATTGTTACCTTCCACACGGATGCCATAACTCATACAGTCCTTACACACAGCTGTGCAAGAAATATAGCTTTACTCTTCTGTAACTGAACTTTATTTCTGCATGAGATGCTTTTTCTCAGAATGGCATCTGAGTTTGTGGGGGCAGGGGCATAGTGAGGTCTCCAATATGGAAGGTGGGCAGCTCTTCTGGACCTTGGCCACAGTCTGGTCATTTCTCCAGGCTGGCATCTGTTCGCTAGCCTCCCCTCTTCCTGTCCTCCAAGTCCACGTGTCGTTGCTACATCCTCTTTGTCCTAACTCTAAGGCCTCTTCAGTTTTGCCTTTGGAGCTGGACTCCTTGGATTTGCATCCTAGCTCTACTTATTACTGGCTGTGTGTCCTGACCTCTTTACTTAGTCTCTCTGTGTTTCAGTTTTATAAATTAGAGCTATTTATAGTAAAGATACCCACTTCATAAGATTGTGGGGATGATTAAAGGAGTTAATATGTAGCAATATTTAAAATAGTATCTGCTACATAGTAGGAACTATAGTCCATAAAATGTTTCCAATTGTTTGTACCACCAGTAGTGATATTTCTTTCTTGCTATTCCATGGCTTCATTGATCATTTATTTGGAAGCACACAAAATACCAGATTTACCAGTTAGCTATGAAAACTCTACTGGGAGTCTTGGGCCCATCTACCAGATACCTTCATTCTGCTCCTGCATCATGCTGGGAATACAGATTGTGAGGGCAGGGGTGCAAAGAGGTGTGGGACCTCACAGATTCACTATATTTCCCTTGGGAGGTTGAGGGATGTGAATTATTTATATCCCAGATGCCCAAATCTTTGTTCTATCAACTGTGCAGCTGGGTACCCCTGCTGCTCAGGGGAGGTCGGCCTTTCTGCCTTTTTTCCTTCTCTCCTGGGCCACCAGTCCACACACAGCCTGCTTTTCTTGGGGGTGGGGGGAGGGGGGCGGGCAAAGAATGAATGGGCTGTTGAGACTCAGACTCAGAGATGCTTCTCTTGGTCTGCTGGTTCTGCTGAGTCACTCCCTCCCAAGGCAATAAGTGAGATTTCCCTGACTGTTTCCTGGGATTAAGGGCAGGAACTGAGTCATAATGTGGTGAGGGAAAATCACTTAAATCGATGTACAGAAATATCCCCCCAAAAAAACACCAGGGAAACTTTGTAAAAGTCCTTCCAGCATCCGAATGTAAGACTATCCTGTACCCCACCAGCGGATCCCCAGAGCCTGATGCATGGTCCTGAGGATATTAGAAAACTAAGTGTCGTGAGTTATACTCTCCTCGGTGGTATACTTGTTTACTTCCCAAGACCCATCAATAATTATGGCTGCTTTGTATTTTTCTGTCATTTAGACACAAACTGTTTTTTGAGACTCAGGGGAAAAAAATCCCACAACAGAACTCTTTGGATGGCTTGTATTCAAGTTTGAATGCTCTGTGCAAATTATCGAAGCTGAAGCCTATCTCATGTGAATAAAAATCTTGGAATCACATTAATTAAATGAGTCTATTGAATTAATTTTCATAAATTCTTCTGAGTCAATTGCACATTCTCAAATTAACAATAAAAGTCAAAGTAGAATTTAAAGTTCGGGTCCAGGGAGAGGACATGCTGAATAAACATACTTGTGTAGTTAAAGACTCAATAGCAGATGGTAGGAACAGCAAAGTGCAGGAAAACTACAAAAAGTTTTCTTAAAAAATTAAATGGGTCCTTAAAATGGATGAATGCTAAACCTCTATTGCCAGAAGATTTTAAAGGGCCGTGATTCTTAGTGTAGAGTGAAGCCTCTCACATCAGCTATGGCAGTTTTCTGGACAAGTCCCAAGTATGGATGTGAAGAAAAGGTTTAGTGGGGAAAAGAAAGAGAATGTTGGGACAATGGTGGCTTTTAATTATAAGCCCATTGTCCTGGGAAAGATAGAGATAAGTACTAATTTCATAAATTTCCACCAAGCTTCCCCAAAGTCATTGTATTTGTCTAATAAAAGTCATTTACCATAATAGCTGTCAGAAAGGGTACATGTAGAATCATAATATACTAGAGTTTAAGGGTCCTTTGTGATCTTCTGCCCAGCTGACTCATTTTACAGGCAAGACAATGGAGACTCGGAGTAGTTGGCTAAGTGGACTCTGCTGGGTCCCATGACGAGTCAGAAGTGGAACCAAGGACTAAACCCAGATGTCTGGCTTTCAGTCCAGTTCTGAGATGTACACTTGATCCTCCAGGTTGCTGGAGACTTCCTTGTGGGGCCACAGATAAGCACTGGTCTTCTAGAACCTTCCAATCAGACTTCATGTGCCAGGGTTGTGTCCAGAGCCGAGGAGGGTGCTGTCCTGGCGGGAGGCAGAGACCGAAATTCAAACATGCTTTGGCAGATACAAGCACGTGGGAAAAATCAGCTGAAATCAAGGCAGAGAGCTTTTCTTCTTTAAATTATCATTGGAAAGAAAGGTGAACACTCAACCGTAATTCATGAATGTGTTCATTGTTTGTTTTTTTTTTCTTCCATAGACACTAATTTATTCTGAAAAAGATGATATATTTCATTTCCAAATTCTACTTTTATTTTCAAGAAATTCAGACTTTAAGAGAAAAAAAAAAATAAGGTTCAACACCGTATTGTGATTGCTTCGATAGTTAAGGATATCAGTGCTCGTGACTTTGAAAAATCATTAGCAAAAATTGGCCATGAAAAAGGGAAATCTGTTTTAGTGCATAACAACCATCCATCTTACCTGAGTTAATAATTCCTTATCTCTCAATGGAGAAAAACACAGCAACCAACTGTGGGCCGTCAGGATTGGCCTCCCCACAGCGGCTGACCCTGAAGAACCCCCGGGGTTGGCCGGGCTCTGAGCCTTGCCTTCCGGTACATCTCATCCCCTCGGTTGTTTCCTGCTGCTCCTCTGCCATCCTCTTCATCTGCCGAGCATCTTTCATTTATTCATTTATTTCACTGAGATTTCTTGTGCCAGGAAGAGAAGTTAATTGCATGCCAAGCAAGGTATTAGGTGTAAGGAACACACAATGAAAAGGAAAATCGCCCACGCTGCCTTCCTGGAGCTTATAATCCAGTGGAGGGGATCTTGGGCAAGAAGTCCCACAGATAAATGAACTATTGTGCATGTCACAGTGCTCAGAGGAGAGGGGCGTGATGATGTAAGAGATCACTATGAGAGAATTTCACTAGGCTGACATTTGAGCTGAGATGTGAAAGATTAAAGCCAGGTAGAGATGGCTAGAAAGAGAGAGCCAGGCAGAGGGGACCACATGTGCAAGATACAGTAGCAAGTAGGTGGGACTAAAAGATCTTAGAGGTGGGAGCAGAATAAGGCAGGGGAGCCTGGCCTGATGGGAGGCTGGAGGGATGCCTAGGGACATTGGTCTTGAGAGCAATGGGAAAAAACACTGGAGGTTTTAAATAGGCATGATGTGATCAGGTCATGCCTATTTAAATTTTGAGTAGGTCACTCAGGGCTCAATCAGAGAAACAGAAGCTCTAGGACACAGGACTCTGAGTATGAATATCACTAAAGTATAAATATGAATATATGTGGTTTTTTTTTTTTCTTGGCCGCACCACATGGCTTGTGGGATGTTAGTTCCCTGACAAGGGATTGAACCTGTGCCCTCAGCAGTGAAAGCTCAGAGTCCTACCTGTTGGACCACCAGGGAGTTCCCTGAACATATGTATTTGTTACAGGGATTTGATGTAACCCAATTGTGGTTGCTAGTTAAGCAGTCTCTATAAGGCTGTAGCCTTCCCATCTAGTCACCTGATGTTGGATCTCGGAGTCTGCAGGATGGGCATTCAGGAGGGAAGATGGATGTAAGATAGAGGGAGAGGGAGGAATCATTGTGGCCCCCTACACTCTGGAACCCATAAGACTAGAAACATGTTAGTTCACGTTGCCTCCCTTAATGACACAGTGGTCCTGCTGGCCAATGCTCTCATCATCAGAGAGAGAAACACGCACTTGGACCAGGAGTCAGAGGAGCCAAAGGAAAATCTAGGGGAATGTGGGAGTTGCAAGCCTGGCTGCTGTCCCCCCTCCTCGATGTGCACCCCTAGATAAGGGCCAACGGGTGTGTTCTGCCACTGCCCTTCCACTCTCAGTACAAGGATGCCCCTTGAGTCTCCACCCTAGCTGGAAACACTGGGGAAAGGTAGCCTGGAAAATGGTTCAGCCTCGCTAAGATGACAGAGCTGCCTAGGCAGCCTGGCTGCGGTGTAGAGACTGTGTGCAAACCTCCCGCCTTCCCCTCTGGCAGGTCCCACCCTGTCTCCTGGATGAAGTGTGCACTTTGAGGGGGCATACCTTCTCCATCTGCATGCCAGTTGGTTGGAGGAAAATTCAGAATTCCAAGGTGAGCTGCCAACAGGCAGAGATTGGAAAGAAGCAGCTAATAACATTACAAGCCCATTTGGCAGCAATGCACGCTCCCTCCATCACAACGAACAAGTGGAGGGGAAGAGACTCTCTTAATTGCCAAATCAAATAAGGAGTGGTAGCTTCTCAGAAACAGAGACACAGACTAGAGAAAAAAATGTATGGACACCAAAGGGGAAAGGTGGAGGGTGACATGAACTGGGAGTCCTACTATGTATATATACTATGTATGTGTATATATTGACATACATACTATATATAAGACAGATAACTAATGGGAACCTACTGTAATACAGAGAACCCTATTCATCGCTCTTTGGTGACCTAAATGGGAAGGAAATCCAAAAAGAGGGGATACATGTATACATATGGCTGATTCACTTTGCTGTACAGTAGAAACTGACACACCAGAGTAAATCTTCTAAAGATAATACCAAACCCTACATGATATGTCCTTGAAACAGTCTTATGTCATTCCCCCTTTGGCTTGTCTGCTCAGGGTGTTTTTTACCTTCTGCCCGAGGATCTCCCGGCCACACACCATGGGAGGATCTGATACAGTCTGGCCACCTCTTTTCTCAGAGTGTTGGGGAGCCAGGACGGAGCCTGCAGCAGGATAGTCTGTGATATAAGATGGGTATTTTTGATTATCAAGTAACTTAGTGGTCCTTGAATCTGACTATATCTTAGAATCACCTGTATAGCTTTATAGACTTTACAGTGTCTAAGCTCCCCAGAGCTTGGGATGGGAACAAGACATCACTAATTGGTAAATCCTCCCAGCTGATTTGAATGTACCACCAGGGTCAAGAAATTCCATTCCTCTTGTTTCCAGATAAGGAAACTGAGTCAGAGAAGTTAGGTGTGTTGACCAACAGGGCTATAAGGAATAGAACCCAAGTCTCCTAAGTCCAAAACGCATCACTTTCCACTGGATACTCTGCCATATCTCCTGACTAAGATAAATTAAAACAGCATTCTCTAGTGTGACCTAAGAATGTGGTGATTTTGAAAATATGTTATTTTATTAAGATAGGTGGTGAGAGTAATACTCACTCATTCATTCAGTTGGGACTTCCCAGGTGGCTCAGTGGTAAAGAATCTGCCTGCCAATGAAGGAGGCGTGAGTTCCATCCCTGGGTCAAGAAGATCCCCTGGAGGAGGAAATGACAACCCACTCCAATATTCTTGCCTGTAGAATTCCATGGACAGAGGAGCCTGGTGGCTGCAGTCCACAGCGTTGCAAAGAATTGGACACAACTGAGCAACTAAGTATATGCTCATTCAAACTCCTAAAAAAAACATGTAGACAAACATGTATGACCCAGTGATCCTAATACTTCCAGGCAGACCCAGGCTATTCATTTACCTTGTCCATAGCATGAGAAGAGAAAGGAAAAGAGACAAGTCTAGGAACATATTGTTCAGTGGAATGCATTCTGCAATGATTCTATAAATTACAGCCTTAATAGCCAATAATTACATCTCCTAAAAATGCAACCATCTTAACTAGTTTATGGCCACATGCTCAGTCTAAGACAGACCCCAGAGCCTGTGTGCCAGCCTGCTTCAAAAAGAACAGTAGGAGTGGTGAATCAGATTAAGACAACTTTTGTGAACTAGCAAAGCAACATTTAACCTACATTCTTTCCTCATAATTGTCATTAATTATTTCTTTTAAAAGACACAAATTTTTGGACATTTTCAACCTGTGGCAATAACATGATATACCAGTATCCACTTTTACTATCATCTTATTTTTTTAACTAAACAAAAATTGCAGTATTATTTATATTAAAAAACATACATACTCCTTCTAAAGATTTCAACAGTTTCTGAAAAGTAAGAAGTAATCTTCCAGATCTCACCACCAAAAAACAGCAGTACTGAACATTAGATAAACATCAGTTTAGAATCTTTCAAAGAGAGGGAGAGAGAATATACATATACACACAGAAACCGTCTGGATACCTAGACACACATAAAATTGGGATCCTATGCTCAGGCCTTTAAAAATTTAAATATATATAAATTTATATATATATAAATATAGTAAAATTTATATATATATATTCAGATCAATTTTACTTATGTACAGAAGTCAAGGAAAATGAAGTAACAATGGAAGGATTCTGAAACTCATTTAAGTGTTTCTTTACTACCTAACATGTTGTTTCCCTAAAGATCCTTAACAAAAATTATAAAAGTCATTGTCGTCATAAAATTTTTCTTAACTACATGGTTCGGTTTTATATAGTATCAATTAACCCCATGCTATGGAAGGATATTAACTTCTTCCCACTTCTCTAGCCCCCTTCTCCCAATTTCTGTTGTAGTTTATTCTCATTTTTTTCATTCAACATGTGTTCACTGAGGATCTGCTTTGTGCAAGTCCCTCTCAAGGTTCTGGGCCAATAGCTATAAGCTGTAGACAGAACAGATGAATTTCTCACCCATCACGATCCTTGCATTTTCATCGAGAGGAAAACATAAATTGCAATGTTGACATTGTACAGATTCTGTTCACTAGCCATAAGTCCCATGATTGCTCAGTATTGTTTCTATATTCAAGTTCATTTGATGCTTGTATATAGGTGGAAGTCTGGCAGACTAGACAGATAGCCAAAAACACGTTTTTGAAAGTGGGATGATGCTATAAATTCACTTTCGTCCTGGAAAGTCAGACCTGTCCTTTGTATGCCTTCTTACATTCATTCCTCACCACATACTTCTCCACTTCTGCCTCTTTGGAAGGGAAAGTCCTCTCCTCTCCAGATTCACGGGGAACGTTTCTCCATCATGCTACCTCCCAGGTTTGATTTTAAGGCACAAGCCTGGGCTGGCGGTGGCAGCTGTGGGCTGGGTCTTTCTCCACCACTTCTCTGCAGAACTGCCCTGATTGCCAATTTAGAAGCAGGTGGCCTTGTATTATGTCCCTTTCCATTTTTGGTTGCTGCTGCTAAAAATTTTGACTGGTTTTCACTATTTTTGATGTTGTTATTGTTCAGTTTATTAAGTATCATTGAATTAGAGAAACATTATGATCAGTTTTGGTTGCCTTGTTTTTACGCAAAGTCTGACTCTTTAAAATACCACAATGAATACAAACCCCTGATATAAAATCTAACCATCCTATGCTTCCTGGAGTAGGGATAGAAAGATATTTAACTAAATCTTCCTTGTCTGCTTCTTGTTGGATCAACTTCTAAAGAATAATTTATATTCCATCTCTTGTAAGCTTTCCCAGCCCTGGCTTGTTCTCCTGAAGAGTTCCAAAGCAGATGGGAGAATCTTTGATAACTGGCAAGGTTCACAAGACTCATTACTGCAACCCACCCCATCATTTGCGAGGGTATCACAGCTAAGTTGTTACTAGAAATAAAGAACAAAAATCACAAACGAGTTTATATGTGTGAGATGTTGCCACATGAGAGGATGTAGAATGAGAAGAGATTGACTAGGTGACCTCCAAGGATCTTTCCCACCTGGAGATTCTGTGACCGTTTGGGATTTCCAAGTCATTTGAATGAGAAAGAAAAGGAAAAATATCCAAATAAATCACACAGCTATATAGGAAACCCTCTGAAGAGTCCAAATATTAGAAGGATGCATTCAACAAAGCAAAGAAGGTAAAGAAATAAACATGTCCGATTCTGAAAGAATGATATTCAGATAGGCTAAATGCTAAGAAAGGTTGGAGTCTTGCAAACTCTCCCAAGGTCAAAAAATGACAGCAGAAAGAGACATTATTTGGAGTGACAAGAAGGATGAATGAGGGTCTCAGAGGAAGCAATGGCTCACTGATGATAGTCAAGGATATTTTAAAGAAAAGTTTTTTTTTTAAGTATGGAAAGAGTTTAGAAAAAATAACATGATATGGAGCAAGTTGGAACCTACTGAGAGTAATTGAGAAGGGACTCAAGACAGAAACAGTGGCTCTCAGTGGTAGACCCCAGCCAAACCATGGAATCAGGCAGAGAGTGTGCTGATCCCACCATCTTTGCATTCCCCCACCTCCCTCTGGTGCTACCTCCTTTTGGCTGAAGCCACCCAGAAACCAGAGGGCAAGGGGACCCATTAATACTCCCCATCCAGGATAACCTCTCTAGGCTCAGGGCAGGGTGGAGAAAGGAGTTGATTCTGAGAGACAAGTTGAAGATACCCAGCAAAAAGGACAAACAAGGGTCAGGGTTACTTACTACCAAAAGAGATTGAGTCATTGCTGCTGCTGCTAAGTCGCTTCAGTTGTGTCGAACTCTGTGTGACCCCATAGATGGCAGCCCACCAGGCTCCCCTGTCCCTGGGATTCTCCAGGCAAGAACACTGGAGTGGGTTGCCATTTCCTTCTCCACTGCAAGAAAGTGAAAAGTGAAAGTGAAGTCGCTCAGTCATGTCCAACTCTTAGTGACCCCATGGACTGCAGCCCACCAGGCTCCTCCATCCATGGGATTTTCCAGGCAAGCGTACTGGAGAGGGGTGCCATTGCCTTCTCCAGATTGAGTTGTTACAGTCCCTGATAAAAAGAAAGCAGATGAATTCAGTGTCTACTTCATGTTTATCTTGTCTATCAGAGACCGTGATCTAACTAGAAAGAAAGGAACAAGATTGAAGGCAAAGTGAAACCAAAATGATCAGGACAGTGAAACACTTACCTATTTCAAACCTGCTCAGTTTGTGGGCCTCTGTGAATTTTTATCTGAGTGCTGAAAAAAGTTATGTTCTATTTTCAGAGTAGTGTATTATTGAATTTATAATTAAGTTATTGAAATTAAAAGGAATATCTCAAATATCTTAGCTTCGGAAAATATTTGATGGCTCCTCTCACGGTTGTTTGGGAATATTGCTGGAGAAATGCTGGTGGACAGTAAAGTGGGGCTTACCCCTGGATAAAAGTAATACACAATGAATAATTATTAGTAATGATGCATACATAACATAGAGGAGAGAGGGCACAGGATCCTCTCTCTGATTCACATTTTTGTAAAGGATGTATATATTCATATCAAAGTTATAACTGATTCAAAGTTAGAAATGAAAAGCAATTCTGAGCAACTCCCTTAAGATGACTCAGGATATAGGAGGGGTAGAAGTCCTGGGTGGATGGAAAAATACTGCCTGAAGCTTGAGAGGAGGTGTTTGATGACATTAGTCTATTATGCATTGGATGGAATCAGAGCCAGAATGACCCTTCTTGGTTGGACTAGCACTGCCTCTGAGCTCCAGATTCTAGCTCCTACACCCCTCAGGGAAGCCCCTGTTGCCCCTCCCTCTGATACCAACCTGGATGCTGTGTGAACAGTCACCACAAATGCAGAGAGGCTTCTAGCAGCCTTACCTGCCTCAGGACCCCTCCCCGCCCCCCCCCCCTACTCTGTCTATGGTCCCATAGGACAAGCATGACAAATAGGCCAAATGAAAAAATTTTAGATCTCAACTGATAGATCACATTAAATGAAATGTTACATAATGGAATTTTATGGTTTATAGAGCTACTTTATCTATCATCTGCTGAAGATGAGCCAGACTGAAGGCTGAAAGAGTGACAAGGCTGCCGCTGCTATTGCTGCCACAGGTGGAAAAATAGTGTCTAAATTAAGAAAAGTGACAGTCCTCTTGTATTCTGACAAAGCAAAAGTGCATCAGAGGTGCTGTCTAAATGGCAATGAATTCATTTTCAGAGAACAGTGACAAAGCTCAGCGTCTCACTGGGAGAGTGACCAGCAGAGTGACGAGGCTAGAAAGTCTGTCAACGTGAAGACCAGTGAAAGGAGCTGGGGACCCCGGAGTAGAGAAAAGCTGAAGGGGATTCACAAGAAGTTGAACCTCCATGAGATGAGGTTTCAGGGAAATAGATTTTAAGATCAGTGAAAGGGAAATCCTTGACAATGAGAGATATTTCAAAATGGAATCAGCAGCTCTTTGAGATGGCATCAGTACAGTGAGTGTGGAGAGAGGGCTGGGTGACGCCTGTCGATAAGGCTGGAATTTATCCCTGCAAGGTCTTGCTGCCTTCCAGTCCACTTTTTCACGAGCCTCTGAGTCACGAGGGGGAGTGGAAGGTAACATGGAAAAGAGAGGGAAGAGAACCTTTATCTTCACCCTTCCTTTTCCCCAAAAGATGACTCGTCAGTCTACTCTTAGAAGGATAGATGGCAAACTGACCCAAAATGACTACTAAATAATAATGACAATCCCTTATGTTGTGTAGCTATTTAAAATCCTGAAAGGACTTTAACAAGACAGAGACAAAAGAACTCACTTTTAGGAGAACTGGGTTCAGGATCTGCTCCACCAAAGACTGTTTCACCTTGGGCAGACACCCAAGTCTTAACTTCCCCCTTGGTACACCAATGCCATCCACCTAGGTTGTCCATTGAGAGCTCACACATGATGACTTAGACTATATTTGTATATGTACTTATACAGACATGAACATGTAGAAATGGTTGTTGTTGTTCAACAGCTAAGTCTTGTCCACCTCTTTGCGATCCATGAACTGTACCACCCCAGGCTTCCCTGACCTTTACTATCTTCTGGAATTTGCTCAAGCTCATGTCCATTGAGTCGGTGATGCCATTCAACCATCTCATCCTCTGATGCCTCCTCCTCCCATCCTCAATCCTTCCCAACATAAGGGTCTTTTCTAATGAGTCAGCTCTTTGCATTAGGTGGCCAAAGTGTTAGAGCTTTAGCTTCAAAATCAGTTCTTCCAGTGACTATTCAGGGTTGATTTCCTTTACAATTGACTGATTTGATCTCCTTGCTGTTCAAGGGACTCTCAAGAGTCTTCTCCAGCACCTCAATTTGAAAGCATCAATTCTTCCACGCTCAGTCTTCTTTATGGTCCATACATGACTACTGGAAAAACCATAGCTCTGACTATATGGACCTTTGTTGGCAAAGTAATGTCTCTGCTTTTTAATATGCTGTCTAGGTTTGTCACAGCTTTTCTTCCAAGGAACAAGCATCTTTTAATTTCATGGCTGCAATCACCATCCGCAATGATTTCTCAAAAATAAAATATAATAAAATCTGTCACTGTTTCCACTTTTTTTCTGTCTATTTGCCATAAAGTTGATGGGACTGGATACCATGAGCTTAATTTTTAGAATGTTGAGTTTCGAGCCAGCTTTTTCACTCTCTTCTTTCACCCTCATCAAGAGGCTCTTTAGTTCCTCTTCACTTTCTGCCATCAAAGTGCCCACCTCTGATCTCTGCAACCTCATGTCAGCCCAGGTGAACTCATTGAAGCTCCCAGTTACTAGGGTTTTGGGGAAGCACAACCTTACCACTGACATTGGGTCTCCTTGCCTGCCTGCAACCCTCAGCTGAAGGAATCACTGCCAGGGGCATCCTTCAGTGATGAGGTTTAATTTTCTATTAATTCTTCCTAAAATGTAATCGGCTTTCACTTCCAGCTGTGATCCCTGCCTTGTAACCTTTCCAAAATCAGAATGTCATTCAGTTTTTCAGGGCAACTGTCTTTTTCTACAGCATGGCCCTCTCTTTTCCGTGTGTCCTTGGGTTGCTGAGGATATATAAGTCCAGGGTCAATAAATGGGAAAAGGAATGGGTTAGGGGTAGAGTTTAAATGTATCCGGTGCTGGAAAGCTCAGTCCTGTCTGACTCTTTGCTACCCCGTGGATTGTAGCTCACCAGGCTCCTCTGTCCTTGGGATTTCCCAGACAAGAATAGTGGAGTGGGTTGCCATTTCCTTCTCCAGGGGATCTTCCCAACCCAAGGATCAAGCCTGTGTTTCCTGCATCCCTTGCATTGGCAGATGGATTCTTTACTGCTGAGCCACCTGCTGCTGCTAAGTCGCTTCAGTCGTGTCCGACTCTGTGCGACCCCATAGACGGAAGCTCACCAGGCTCCCCTGCCCCTGGGATTCTCCAGGCAGGAACACTGGAGTGGGTTGCCATTTCCTTCTCCAATGCAGGAAAGTGAAAAGTGAAAGTGAAGTCGCTCAGTTGTGTCCGACTCTTAGCGACCCCATGGACTGGAGCCTACCAGGCTGCTCCGTCCATGGGATTCTCCAGGCAAAAGTACTGGGGTGGGGTGCCATTGCCTTCCCCTGAGCCACCTGGGAAGCCATAAATAAATGTATCTGAGGTATAGGGAGAAGACTCTTGACTGCAAAAGAAATGCTACTTAGCAGAGCAACAGCCAAGCATTTTATTGTGCCCGTCTGAGTTTTTCTTGTTGTGAAAACTGAGACAGCAGAGGTGGTATGAGGGTGTAGGTGACCAGGGACTGGAACAACACAGACACTGGTGCTTATGAGTGGCACATAGGCTGGGGGCTTCCCTTGTGGTTCAGTTAGTAAGGAATCCGCCCACAATGCGGGAGATCTGGGTTCGATCCCTGGGTTGGGAAGATCCCCTGGAGAAGGGAAAGGCTACCCACTCCAGGATTCTGGCCTGGAGAATTCCATGGACTATATAGTCCATGGATTGCAAAGAGTCGGATATGACTGAGTGACTTTCACTTTATAAGCTGGGGCATCTTTTCTATCACCGGCTATCAGATTTATCCCAAAGATAGAAAGAGCCCCATCTGCAGTGACAGGTTCCAGTTTGTGTTTTCTTTGTGTCTGACATGTCTGATCTTTCCTTGTAGTTGAGGTACAACTATATGAGTATCTTAACCTGAGTATTTTGGGACCAAGACTACAGCCAATTACACAAGAAGATGTCCATTGGTTACAGGTGAACTGGCAGCAGCCGCCACCTGGGATTTGCCCAACATGGGTGTCCAGTCTTGATTTCATAGTTGGGTTTGTCCATGTTGTTCAGATATCTACAGGCATCATGAGCTCGGACTTTATAAAAATATCTCATGAGAATGACTGAGGTCACTTTTGAAAATGAAAATTGTATGGCGGTTTCTTCTGTTACCCTGACATTGTTATATACTGTTAATAATCAACTAAAATTGATTTGTAAGTTATCATGTCATATTGTATTGTAGATTCTAATGCCAAGTCTCAAGGTCTTCCTTTCTTCAAGACTGCTGACCTACCTTTTAACTCACTGGCATAGCATTGATAGTTCTAGAATGATCTGGGTCCTCTCCTGTGTGTTGCATGCAGCACTACTCCAGGCCACCTGTGCCAGGTTGCCTCTGTGTGTGTGTGTGTGAGAGAGAGAGAGAGAGAGACTGTCTTAATCTCTGCTTATGCATGTGTGCAGGGAACCATTTTTCAGCAATGAGTCTGTACTGGTTACTGTCTATGGAGACCCTCCAGCACATCTGGCTGCTTTCTGTCCCTGCACCGACTGCTGTATTGCTCCTCTGTCACTCTCACCCCAGAGCACTCAGTGTTCTTCCAGGCAATGACCTGGAATAGCCTCCTTTTAAAGTCTCCTATGTCAAGAAACACTACTTCCTTTTAGAAGCCGACTTTGTGTGGAAACACAGATGAGATGCCATGACCTTTCCAATGCAATGGCAGTTGACCCTCGGCAGCTGAAGCTCAAGAGAAAGGACCATCTCACAACCTCTCAAGAGATGAAGAACACCACTGCCCTTGTCATTTTCTTAACCTCGGCCCCACTCCTATGTAGTATTTGTTGCAGTCTGTGTTCACTGGAGGTGACCAGTGAACGAAAGGGGGACCCAGACTTGAAACAGTAGAGGAAACTAATTAAACCACAGGGTTGGCTCTGCTTACTGAAACCAGCCAGTCTTCCTCTCTACATCTTTGGAGAGAAGGAGCTTTAAATGCAAAAGATGTTCTCCTTAAAATGTTGTATTTAGATCAAGTTTTAATAAACCAATTCATACAATTAATCCACTAATTATCTTTTAAAGGAGATGTTAAGAGTTCTTTTTTTGCCATTCTATCATGAAGACAGACTTTCACTAAGCATTTTTAGATTGAATCCAGGCTATTTATACTAAGATCTACAGACCACCCCCACCACCACCCCTCATTTGGCTCTCAGATGACTACACGATTTGCAAATTTTACTAATTTTTTTTAATATTGTGGTTTTGTTTTTTTTATAATAATTGCTTTCAATTCTTTTGATGATCTTTTCATTGTTTATGATAAGTATGTGTGTGTGTATGTGTTAGTTACTCAGTTTGTGACCCCATGGACTATAGCCCACCAGGCCCCTCTGTCCATGGAATTCTCCAGAGAATAATACTGGAGTGGTTGTCATTCCCTTCTCTAGAGGATCTTCCTGACCCAGAGATCGAACCTGGGTCCCCTGCACTGCAGGCATTCTACACCACCTGAGGCACCGTGATAAGTATATTTGTATACATATATATGTGCTCTATGTGCTTAGTTGCTCAGTTGTGTCCAACTCTTTACGACCCTATGGACTGCAGCCCACCAGGCTCCTCTGTCCATGGAGTTCTCCAGGCAAGAGTACTGGAGTGGGTTGACTGAATGAAAGTGAAAGTGACATCACTCAGTCATGTCCAGCTCTTTGCAACCCCATGGACTGTAGCCTACCAGGCTCCTCCGTCCATGGGACTTTCCAGGCAGGAGTCCTGGAATGGGTTGCCATTTCTTTCTGAATGGACTGACTCCTCCAGGGTATCTTCCCAACCCAGGGATCAAACCCATTGAACCCAAATGTCTTCCAAATTGCAGGTGGATTCTTTACCAGCAGAGCCACCAGGGAAGCCCAAGAATACTAGAATTGGTAGCCTATCCTTTCTAAAGGGGAATCTTACCAACGCAGGAATCCAACTGGGGTCTCCTGCATTGCAGATGGATTCTTTACCAGCTGAGCTACCAGAGAAGTTGTATATACATATATAGAAGGAAATAGAAACCCACTCCAGTATTCTTGCCTGGAGAATCCCTGTGGACAGAGGAGCCTGGCGGGCCACCGTCCATGGGCTCACAGAGTCAGACACGACTGAGCAACTAAAACTATCTATCTGTATATAGTATACATACAAATCTATATATAACATATATATAACACATATATATTACCTATATGTGTGTGTTTATGTATATATACACACACACACCTATTAGCTAATACCACCTAAACAACTAAGTACTGCTGACAGATTTCAGTATGTGTATTCTCAGTCCTGCAGGTAACTTACACATCATCTAAAATGATGTCATTTAACTTTAAATATTTGCAAGGCATACCTGGCTGTCATTTGATTGACAGCATCCATCTTGTTCTCACTTTATACTGTGCTGGAATCTATCACCAGGTGCAGAAGTGAAACTTCTGTTTTGCCATGATGTGTACAGTTGAATGACATTTTTATAGACTGGGAGTTTCGTTTCTTAGAGCGGTTAATAGACTGGTTTGGCGTCATGGAAATGACATAGCACATCACAGTCATACACAACTTGAAGTGTCACAGTCTAATGATAAAGGACAGAGAGGGGCAGACTAGGTAATTGGTACATTTCTGCTAAATGAAGTCATGGCAAGTTGAGCAAACAGAAATTTCACAGTAATTTGGAAGGATAAAAATGATGCAGAAATTGAGTCATCACAGGGCGTGTATCCTGTGGCATCATCCCTGGTGTACCTTGCTAGCTCATATCTTCTGGGTTCCATCTGAGTATGTACCATCTTAGCAACAAATACAAAATGACTCTTACTTTGGTTAAACAAAGTTGTTGTTTTTTTTTTTGTTTTTTGTTTTTTTCAGTTGAAGTCTAGTTAAGTTACATTGCAGTATCAGTTTCAAGTATATAGGAAAGTGATTCAGATTTATATACATAGATATGTATAGATATATATCACTGCAGACCATGCAGGGAAACTGCAACCATGAAATTAAGAGACGATTGCTCCTTGGAAGGAAAACTTGGACAAACCTAGACAGCATATTAAAAAGCAAAGACATTACTTTGCTGACAAAGATCCATATTGTCAATGCTTTGATTTTTCCAGTAGTCATGTACAGATGTGAGAGTTGGGCCATAAAGAAGGCTGAGTGCATGCCAAAAATTGATGCTTTTGAACTGTGGTGCTGAAGAGAAGAAACTCTTGAGAGTTCCTTGGACAGCAAAGAGTCAAACCAGTCAATCCTAAAGGAAATCAACCCAGAATATCCTTTGGAAGGACTAGTGCTGAAGCTGAAGCTGCAATACTTTGGCCACCTAATGTGAAGAGCCAACTCATTAGAAAAGACCCTGATGCTGGGAAAGATTGAGGGCAGGAGGAGAAGGGGGCAACAGAGGATGAGATGGTTGTATACCATCACTGACTCAATAGACATGAATTTGAGCAAACTCCAGGAGACAGTGGAAGACAGAGGAGCCTGGCGTGCTGTAGTCCATGACGTCACAAAGAGTCGGATACGACTCAGCAACTGAACAATAACAACATAATATAAATATGCTTTTTCAGATTCCTTTCCATTATAGGTTATTGTAGGATAGTGCAGATAGTGTAGTTTCCTGTGCTATACAGTAGGTCCTTATTGTTTGCCTACCTTATAAATAGTAGTGTGTATCTGTCAATCCCCCTTGGTAACCACAAATTTGTGAAACAAAGTTTTAAACTATGTGTTTCAGGGCACACTTGGATGGGTTCCATAAAAAAAAAAAAAAAAAAAACTAGTACATTATTTAAAAATAATAACAGGAATAATAATACAGACTCCAGTGAGGGGGTCCATCTTGTTCAGAGTCTAAGAATTGAAGTTAACAAAAATGAAATGCATAAATTCTTTTTGCTACTGTCACGTGTGGTCTACAAAGATGCAGCTGGACGTAGTTAGGCCTTTGAAGCACAATGGTGGCGATTTAGTGTCAGAAAAGCAGGATCCCTCATGAGAATAAATTCTTAATTTGAATTTTATCCATTTAGGGCTTCCCTGGTAGCTCAGATGGTAAAGAATCCGCCTGCAGTGCAGAAGACCCAGGTTCAGATCCCTGGATCAGAAAGATCCCCTGGAGAAGGGAATGGCAACCATACTCCAGTATTCTTGCCTGGAGAATTTCATGGACAGAGGAGCCTGGCAGGCTGCTGTCTATGGGATTGCAAAGAGTTGGACACAACTGAGCAACTAACACTTTCACTTTCTTTCCGTTTGCATCTCTGTATTTAGTTGTGTGTTCATGTGTTGTACATTCATATAAGAGCTAAAAACATAAAAAGTTTAATCCTAGTATAGTGTTTGTAACATTGAAATAAAAATCATGTAACTCAGTGCCAGGGCATTGTAAATTAGCTATACTCCAGTAAAAATAAAATAATCAGCCCTTTCTTGTGACCCCATGGACTTTACAGTCCATGGAATTCTCCAGGCCAGAATACTGGAGTGGGTAGCCTTTCCCTGCTCCAGGGATCTTCCCGACCCAGGGATCGAACCCAGGTCTTCCGCATTGCAGGCGGATTCTTTACCACTGAGCCACAAGGGAAGCCCAAGAATACTGGAGGGGATCTTCCCAACCCAGGAACTGAACCAGGGTCTCCTGCATTGCAGACAGATTCTTTATCAACTGAGCTATTAGGGAAGCCCCAAATCATGGAGAAAGGGCTGATTAGTATTCTGGCCTGGAGAATTCCATGGACTGTAAAGTCTATGGGGTTGCATGGAGTCAGACATGACTAAGCGACTTTCACTTTCACTTTTTCACTTTCTCCATGATTTGTTATACATGTGTTCTCCCAGTTGGTCAGTTCCTTTTTTGGCTTTGCTTAATCTTTTTACTATCCAATAATTTTAAAATATTTATGTAGATGAAAAGTGTCAATTTATCAATATTTTATTGATAAAAATTAAGGAGAAATTTAAAAATTGGTGCTGGAGCACCAGGAGAGCTCTATATACATGACTTGGTTTTGGGAAACCTTGAGTGGAATCTGATTTCGATATTGACCATTTGGTGATGTCCATGTGTAGAGTCTTCGCTTGTGTCATTGGAAGAGGGTATTTGCTATGACCATTATATTCTCTTGGCAAAACTCTATTAGCCTTTGCCCTGCTTCGTTTTGTACTCCAAGGCCAAATTTGCCTGTTACTCCAGGTATCTCTTGACTTCCTACTTTTGCATTCCAGTCCCCTATAATGAAAAGGACATCTGTTTTTGGTGTTAGTTCTAGAAGGTCTTGTAGGTCTTCGTAGAACCATTCAACTTCAGCTTCTTCAGCATTACTGGTCGGGGCATAGACTTGGATTACTGTGATATTGAATGGTTTGTCTTGGAAATGAACAGAGATCATTCTGTTGTTTTAGAGATTGCATCCAAGTACTGCATTTCAGACTCTTTTGTTGAGTAAGATGGCTACTCCATTTCTTCTAAAGGATTCTTGCCCACAGTAGTAGATACATTGATCATCTGAGTTAAATTCACCCATTCCAGTCCATTTTAGTTCGCTAACTCCTAAAATGTCGATGTTCACTCTTGCCATCTCCTGTTTGACACTTCCAATTTACCTTGATTCATGGACCTAACATTCCAGGTTCCTATGTAATATTGTTCTTTACAGCATCAGACTTTACTTCCATCACCAGTCACATCCACAACTGGGTGTTGTTTTTGCTTTGGCTCCATCTCTTCATTCTTTCTGGAGTTACTTCTCCACTGTTCTCCGTAGCATATGGGACACCAACCAACCTGGGGAGTTCATCTTTCAATGTCTTATCTTTTTGCCTTTTCATACTGTTCATGGGGTTATCAAGGCAAGAATACTAAAGTGGTTTGCCATTCCCTTCTCCAGTGGACCACGTTTTGTCAGAACTCTTCACCATGACCCATGCATCTTGGGTGGCCCTACACAGCATGGCTCATAGCTTCATTGAGTTAGATGAGGCTGTGTCCACGTGATCAGTTTGGTTAGTTTTCTGTGATTGTGCTTTTCATTCTGTCTCCCCCTGTGATTAATAAGGATAAGAGGCTTGTAGAATCCTCCTGATGGGAGAGACTGACTGAGGGGGAAACTGGGCCTTGTTCTGATGGGCAGGGCCATGCTCAGTTCAGTCGCTCAGTCGTGTCTGACTCTTTGCTACCCCATGACTGCAGCACGCCAGGCCTCCCTGTCCATCACCAACTCCTGGAATTTACTCAAACTCATATCCATTGAGTCAGTGATGCCATCCAGCCATCTCATCCTCTGTCATCCCCTTCTCCTCCCACATTCAATATTTCCCAGCATCAGGGTCTTTTCAAATGAGTCAGTTCTTTGCATCAGGCGGTCAAAGTATTGAAGTTTCAGCAAGGGACTCTCAAGAGTCTCCTCTAATACCACAGTTCAAAAGCATCGATTCTTTGGCGCTCAGCTTCCTTTATAGTCCAACTCTCACATCCATACATGACTACTGGAGAAATATAGCTATAACTAGATGGACCTTTGTTGGCAAAGTAATGTCTCTGCTTTTTAATATGCTGTCAAGGTTGGTCATAGCTTTTCTTCCAAGAAGCAAGCATCTTTTAATTTCATGGCTGCAGTCACCATCTGCAGTGATTTTGGAGCCCCCAAAAATAGTCTGTCACTATTTCCATTGTTTCGCCATCTATTTGCCATGAAGTGATGGGACTGGATGCCATGATCTTAGTTTTCTGAATGTTGAGCTTTAAGCCCACTTTTTCACTCTCCTCTTTCACTTTCATCAAGAGGCTCTTTAGTTCTTTGCTTTCTACCATAAGGGTGGTGTCATCTGCATATCTAAGGTTTTTGTTATTTCTCCTGGTAATCTTGATTTCAGCTTGTGCTTCATCCAGCCCAATATTTCGTATGATGTACTCTGAATATAAGTTAAATAAGCAGGGTGACAATATACAGCCTAGATGTACTTCTTCCCCAATTTGGAATCAGTCTGTTGTTCCATGTCCAGTTCTAACTGTTGCTTCCTGACCTGCATACAGATTTCTCAGAAGGCAGGTCAGGTGGTCTGGTATTCCCATCTCTTGAAGAATTTTCCACAGTTCGTTGTGATCCACACAGTCAAAGGCTTTGGTGTAGTTAATAAAGCAGAAATAGATGTTTTTCTGGAACTCTCTTGCTTTTTCGATGATCCAACGGATGTTGGCAATTTGAGCTCTGGTTACTCCGCCTTTTCTAAATCCAGCTTGAACATCTGGAAGTTCATGGTTCACGTACTGTTGAAGCCTGGCTTGGATGATTTTGAGCACTACTTTTCTAGTGTGTGAGATAAATGCAATTGTGTGATAGTTTGAACATTCTTTGGCATTGCCTTTCTTTGGGATTGGAATGAAAACTGACCTTTTCCAGTCCTGTGGCCACTGCTGAGTTTTCCAAATTTGCTGGCATATTGAGTGCAGCACTCTCACAGCATCATCTTTCAGGATTTGGAATAGCTCAACTGGAATTCCATCACCTCCACTAGCTTTGTCCATAGTGATGCTTGTTAAGGCCCACTTGACTTCACATTCCAGGATGTCTGGCTCTAGGTCAGTGATCACACCATCATGGTTTCTGGGTCATGAAGATCTTTTTTGTACAGTTCTTCTGTGTATTCTTGCCACCTCTTCTTAGTATATTCTGCTTCTGTTAGGTCCACACCTTTTCTGTCCTTTATCATGCCCATCTTTGCATCTTTGCTGCTCTTATGAACAGGCAAAAGAACTTAACCCTTCAGGCATGGATCAGCATTCCATGCTGATTGTGACAGCATGCATAAGGGAAGAAATGGATTATAGCAGCCAGTGTTCTGATTTCAATAACGCTCCCTGCCAACTGAACTGTGTGATAAGCACCAGGCTCTGAAGAAACTGCAAAGATCTATTGCGATATTGATTATGACATTATTAAATAATTTTTTCCGACTCATGGAAAGACCTCCCAACCGGTAAGCCTGGGAAGGTTCAGTCCTTCAGTTCCTCTATTTATTTATTCATATCCACTCTCTCCTTCAGCCAACAGCTGACCAAGCTTCAGTGCATTTGGGAGAAGGCAGCAGTCAAGCCTGGAAAGACGATTTGGCATTAGGCTAGGAAGGGGCAGAAAGTCAGGCTGAAGATCTCAGGTTTATTTGCTTTTTTCAGTCCCTAGGGAGTCTGAATTTGGAGACTTATAGACACTCTGGCACTGTATTTATTAACACTGCTGCTACAAATAAATCACTCGTGGGGAGACAGGACCACTTAGTGGAAAGTATGAACTGTGGAACTGGTTCTGGGTTCAGATCCTAGTGCTGCCACTCATTACCCAGAGGAACTTGAGCAAATGACTTAGCAAATCTGTGCACAGTTTCCTGGCCCATGAAATATACACGTGAAATACACATGCGATGTACTTCACAGGGGTTGTTATGAAGCTTAAATGAGTTATCTATGTACAACACGTGGAATGGTACCTGGCACATTAGCGGAGCTGCACTGATGCGGTTCCTAATCCTCACCTCTTTGGGCCTCAATCTCCACACCAGTAATAAGCAAATGGACTGCATACTTTTACATCCTGTTTTACTTGGGGTTTTGATCAGCAGATCTAAGGCTGTGCTTTCAATTGAATGTAGTGGTCCTAGAGTAGCCAGGAGGAGGTACAAGAGCTTGGAGCCTGCCCCTGCTCCACTCCTCTCCCTCCTTCCCTCCACACCCCCCAGCCCCAGCCCCAACTTCCCTGCAGAAGCCCTTTTACTGGATCCAGGCAGCGTGGGAGTCATCCAGGGGACAGACATCGCCTATCTAACAGCACTCCACTGTCTAATGCCAGTGTCTAAACTGAAAAGAAACTTATTTGTCAGGAAATTGAATCAGGAAGAAGGGGAGAAGGAAATTAGAGCAGGTCAGAAGAAAAGCTATGACAAACCTTGATAGCATATTAAAAAGCAGAGATATCACTTTGCCGGCAAAGGTCTGTCTAGTCAAAGCTATGGTTTTGCCAGTAGTCATGTACAGATGTGAGAGTTGAACTTAAAAAGGTTGAGTGCTGATGAACTGATGCTTTTGAACTGTGGTGCTAGAGAAGATTCTTGAGAGTTCCTTCCACAGCAAGGAGATCCAACCAGTCAATCCTGAAAGACAATCAACCCTGAATATTCATTGGAAGGACTGATGCTGAAGCTGAAAGCTCCAATACTTTGGTCACCTGATGCGAAGAGCTGACTCATTAGAAAAGACCCTGATGCTGGGAAAGATTGAGGGCAGGAGGAGAAGGGGACGACAGAGGATGAGATGGCTGGATGGCATCACCGACTCAGTGGACGTGAGTTTGAGCAAATGGAGACAGGGCAGGACAGGGAAGGCTGGCACACTGCGGTCCACGGGGTTGCAGAGTCGGACACGACTTGCGACTGAAGAACAACAGAAAGATAAGAAAATGGTTTTTAGTGTTGTTTTTTTTTTTTTTGTCTATAATAATAGTGCATCCAGGATGCAGACTGAGCAGGCTCAAGGACAGGGAGGCAGACCCACAGCTGAGAGAGCCTGCAGACCTCCCTTCTCAGAAGACAGCTGGAAGCACACTTACTCTGCTGGTTGCTGTTCTTCCTCCCCTCTCTCCATCGCTGGCCCCGTCTTCTTCTGTCCTTGAACCTCAGCAGATAAAAGCACAAATCTGCTGAGAGGATGCCTGTCACAGTGGTCGGATGAATGACAGCCACAACTCCACATAGATAAGCATCCAGGTTGGCGCCTCAGCTTGGCCTGGGAGCGGGCAGGCAGGGACAGTGAAGGGACCCTCGCTATTATCAAATTGTGCAGTTTAGCAAATGCGTGATGGCAGGCTGGACTGATGGTGAGTTAATCTGTTTTCCATGCACTCAAGGCTTTTGCCAAACAGAGGTTCTCTCTGAAGATGTGAAGCTGGAGCCCACCCAGGGAGCGAGCTGCTGGGGTTGCATTTCCCAGCCCACTGCATTGGATGCCATTGGAGCTGGCTGGAGAGATGAGCCGGCATAGGGATAAACACAAGCGTTCTTTTTCCTTGCTGTGAAAGAGAGATACTGCTAATTGGCAAGAAGTCCTAGGGTGTCTGTATTGTAATTAATAATAATAAAGATACTATTCAAAGCTAGTGTTTATTGACAGCTTGCCTTACATGTGGCACTTTTTCAAGTGCATTACAAGTGCTTGCTGGTTTTATCCTCACAGCATCCATGGAAAGTCACTGCTGTCATTATCTTCAGCACAAGGATGAGGCCAGGTGGGAGGAGGAGGGGTACTGGTCAGAATCAGAATAGATGCAGAAGTCAGCCAAATGCCTCAGTATACAGATGATGCACCCAAGATTTGGCCAAGTGCCTGGAACAATGCAGTAATTACTTAGTGGTAGAACTCAAGTTGCAAATCTTGAGCTTGCCCCAGATTTTCTTTGTATTCTTCACCCAGTGCAAACATGTGGGTAACCAGGACCTCACAAGGCCAGAGAAGCTTCACTTTCTAATAACCTGTTTTCTCTGACAGTCTCCAGTTACATGGCCTGTATTTGGAGTTAGTCTTAGCCAAATACTGCCCAGCGCTGCAGACGAGGATCAGCACCACATATACCGGGAGAAACTGAAGATTTGAGACTCGAGGTTTGCTGCAGACCCTTTGAAGAAGCTGGGCCTCCGAGCCACTGAAACCATTGGCTTAATTACACTTCTTTAATAACCAGTCATCACAGTTGCATAATTTACGAGGCCTGGTGTGCCATTTCATTCCTGTGTGCTTCTGTTCGCTTGGCTTCCCCCTCCCACTGTCCCTTAATAAATCTACAACTTTTCTTTCCTGCCCACTCATTTCCCCCCCTTTTATCTCTTGAACCAGCATAATTAGGATGTTAATTTAATCCACACAACCTGCAGGTCCAGGAACGCTTTTAAACTGATGAGAAACCTTCACAAGCGACTTTTCGCTGTAACCAAGGTTTCCCTTGGCCTTCATTATCTACCTCTGGAAAATACTATAAGTGACATCAAAAAGATTTCAGATCTTTACCTCTGGAAGTAAGAAATTAAGCAGTTATTCAGAACACCAATGATTATTAATATAAAAGAAAGAAAATCAATTTCACAATTCCAGATCCTAGCATTTTATTTCCTAACTGGAGACACAGCCTGCTGAAGCATTGCGGCTTTCAAGAGCAACAGCGCCCCTGTGTGGCCATAATAAACATTGCGCCTCAGGAGTAATGGAGAACTCAGTGCTCAAAATCCTTCCAGCTAGGCTTCAACAGCAACTGAACGAAGAACTTCCAGAAGTTCAAGCTGGATTTAGAAAAGGCAGAGGAACCAGAGATCAAATGTCCAACATCTGTGGGATCATATAAAAAGCAAGAGAATTCCAGAAAAACATCTACTTATGCTCCATTGATTATGCTAAAACCTTTGACTGTGTGGATCGGCACAACAAATTGTGGAAAATTCTTAAAGAGATGGGAATACCAGACCATCCTACCTGCCTCCTGAGAAACCTGTATGCAGGTCAAGAAGCAACAGTTAGAACAGGACATGGAACAATGGACTGATTCAAAACTGGGAAAGGAGTATGTCAAGGCTATATATTGTCACTCTACTTATATAACTTATATGCAGAGTACATCATATGAAATACCCGGCTGGATGAAGCACAAGCTGGAATCAAGATTACCAGGAGAAATATCAATAACCTCAGATATGCAGATGACACCACCCTTATGGCAGAAAGTGAAAAGGAACGGAAGAGCCTGTTGATGAAAGTGAAAGAGGAGAGTGAAAAAGTTGGCTTAAAGCTCAACATTCAGAAAACTAAGATCATGGCATCCAGTCCCATCACTTCATGGCAATTAGATGGGAAAACAGTGAGAGACTTTATTTTCTTGGGCTCCAAAATTACTGCAGATGGTGATAGTGTAGCCATGTAGCCATGAAATTAAAAGATACTTGCTCCTTGGAAGAAAAGCTATGACCAATCTTGACAGCATATTGAAAAGCAGAGACATTACTTTGCTGACAAAGGTCCGTCTAGTCAAAGCTTTTCCAGTAGTAATGTATGGATGTGAGATTTGGACCATAAAGTAGACTAAGCGCCAAAGAATTGATGCTATTGAACTGCAGTGATGGAGAAGACTCTTGGGCGTCTCTTGGACTGCAAGGAGACCAAACCTGTCATTCCTAAAGGAAATCAATCCTGAATATTCATTGGAAGGACTGGTGCCAAAGCTGAAGCTCCAATATTTTGGCAACCTGATGCAAAGAGCTGAACCATTTGAAAAGACCCTGATGCTGGGCAAAAGACAGGAGGAAAAGGGGACGACAGAGGGCTAGATGGTTGGATGACATCTCTGACTCAATGGACATGAGTTTGAGCAAGCTCCGGGAGATGGTTAAGGACAGGGAAGCCTGGCATTCTCATGAGGTCGGAAAGAGTCAGACACAACTGAGTTACTGAACAACAACAAGGTGGGAAGAAATGCTGACTTCAAGCAAGGACCCCAGCTTACCCCCAGATAACTTCTGCTTTGAATCTACAGGCTGTTTGTATTAAAAAATATATATATATATATGAGTGCAGGTAGATTTTATTGTGCTGATATTCTGTCTTAAAATTTGGAGATTTCCTTTCCGCCTCCCCCCCCCCCCGACCCTGTGAAACCAGGAACAAAAACAGAGAGCCACATGGATCGATTGGAATAATTCCCATGATTTGAAAGTGTGGGGTGAGTGGAAGGGATGGGATTGGAGAGAGGGATGAGTTGGCTGGATGGAGGGAAGATCAGTGCGGCGATGAGGTGTGGCAGGATTGCCTGGGAGACAAGAAGTGGAGTGGGAATGGGGTAAGGTTTACCTCATAAGAAGAAGTACGGAACATGTAATCTTTGTATTTTAAACTAAAACAAAGGCTACGCAGAATTGTCTTGCACCCAGAAAGGAGAAGTACTGTCACCAAAATTCAGAATTCCCAGTTATAGTATGATGCCTTTTGACCTCAAGCTGACCCTCTAGCTTTTTTTTTTTAATCTATAGATTTCATCCCCTTAAATTCACCAATAACTAAACTGTAAGGACTACAAATCTGATAGAAGCACATACTTTGAAGAGTAAAAGAGGAGACAGCAAATTGCAGCATGTGCTGGGGGCAAGGGCCAGGAGGGCGAGACCACGCCTGCCTTTTTTGGATCAGCAGCCCTGGAATAACCAGGGACCTGTAACGTGGGTGCTTGTCTTGTTGCTATGATGCCTGTCCCAACCCTCACTCCCAGTTATCTCATTTTCGAAAAGCCTCTGACTCAGGTCCTTCTTGGCCTCCATGAAGGGATGGTAGGAACACCACCCCTCCAGAGGTGGGGTGAGAAAGGATTGAGAAAGGATTTATAGTTTCTCCTGACTGTAAGCTGAATGTGTGGGATGTGCCCCTCTAGATGCATCTAAAATCACCTTGCCCTGACCTCTGCGGGGCCACAGTGGAAAAGGAAACGCACTGGGGCTGAAACTCCAAGGCTGAGGTCTATTCCCACATCAGAGGGGTCCCAAGGGGAGAGGATATTCATCACTGATATTCTTCACTGTTCTTAAATTCTCTGTGGACAGTACACCCCGATTGCCTGTCCCCCGCCTACAATTCCCACTGCCTCCTACCTTTGAGGCCACGGCACTACTTGAAAGCTTGGGGCTCCGGTTTCCTCATCTGAAAATTTGATAATAACACTCCCTGTGGACCTCGCAGTCATGTCAAGGGTTAAATGGACCATGAGAATGAAATTCTTATGTCACTGTAACTGTAATATGCATTTTGTATCTGATATGTCAAGTAAATAAATACATAATATAAAAGATACATATCTTTATTGTATATTATAATAAAGGAGTAAAATAACTCAATGGATGTGAGCTTGAGCAAACTCTGGGAGATAGTGGAGGACAGAGGAGCCTGGCGTGCTGCAGTCCATGAGGTCGCAAAGAGTCGGACATGACTGAGGGATCAAACAACAGCAAGGTGCAGGAGGCCAAATGCAGTGGAGTCACTTATGAAGAATATGAAGAGGACTGGGAGAAAGGCCAGTGTGGGGACAGACGCAGGTGAGAATTGGAGGGATGCGGCTACAAGCCAAGGAACACCAAAGGTTGCCAGAAACCGCCAGAAGCCAGGACGGAGGCATGGAACAGATTTTTCCCTCCCAGCCTCTAGAAAGAACCAACTCTGCCAAAACTCTGATTTCAAACGTCTGGCCTCCAGAAGGTGATCCTTCAGCCATGTTTTAAGTGAGAAAGACAACTTTGGAAGGATTCTTTCAGCAACCGTTAGTGTCAGGGCTGGTATAGACCAGATTGTAAAATAGGCAGGAATCAGCCTCATTTACAGGACCTTTGCTTTTCCACCCGTGTTCCATCCATGTCATACTTGCCTGTGTCTCATGCATATGCTGAATAGCCTTGGGCTGGCTTTCTCCTCTCAAGAGTGAATGGCTGGCCCCTAATTCTAAGACATAATATGAGATAGAAATAACAGCAATTTATTCATGGCAAAATCCATGATCCCACACAAGTCAGGAGTAGGGCGCTGCTCCTTTCTCCTAGGAATTCATAGACCAGTGGAAAGCTTCATTCCTGTCCACTCATTCACTCAGTGCTAGACTGGTCTTATGATGAGCAAAAGTAGAGCCTGTCCCTGTCTTCAAGTGGCTTCCAGTCTCCTGGGGATATTTATTCAGGTGATGAGGCCATACAGATGGCATTTCAGGCATGAGTTGGTTCCGGTAGATAAAGGTGGGACGTCTTCTTGGGTTGCTGTCTGCTTGGGGCTTCTCCTGGTAGGGCCTGGCGCTCTGTCTGTACCTAGACAAGCCTGTTTATCCCCCACGAAGACAGACTGAGAGGTCTGTCCTGTACCGTCTTTGCTAGAATGTCCCAAGTGCTGTGGGCTCGAGTCTTTCACATTTCCTCCAGGGCACTAATTTGGGGGTGAGTCTTCTGAGGATTTATGATGGTTCACTTCCCCAAAAAATTATGAGATTAAAAGAAGTAAAGCATAACCAATAAATAGTCTGAGTCTTGCTCAGTTTTGATGGCAAACTGAGGACCCTGTGACTTTTCTTGAGTTGATGAGGTCCAGCCAATGGGCAGTCATCCTGAGATGCTTTGTTGGACTTTTGTAGTGAAAACCTTCAAAGGAAGGGTAGTTCTTTCCTTGTTGAGATTCTGCGAATTGGAGGGATTTGAAAAAGAGTCCTAGGGCATAGATAATGTCTGCCTTAACAACTTACTAATGAAATGAAAACTATATCATAGAATGATAATGAAATGAAAATTATATCATAGATAATTCTTCCTTGCTATGGACCAAATGCTTTCTTCAGTGTCATTTCAAGCCTTCTCATTCACAGATGTTCACATACCTATCTCCCTAGCATCATCCTGCTTACATAGATGTTGTTGCTTAGTTGCTAAGTCATGTCCAACTCTTGCAAGTCCATGGACTGTGGCTGGCTGGGCTCCTCTGTTCATGGGATTTCCCAGGCAAGAATACTAGAGTGGGTTGCCATTTCCTTCTCCAGGAGATCTTCCAGAACCAGCAATTGAACCCACGTATCCTGCATTGCCGGCGGATTCTTTACCGCAAGCCACCAGGGACACCTATATAGATGTTACTCATCACAAAATGCCCTGAGAGCCAGAAACTGGAGTTCTGGGCTGGGCAGCATCACTATAATCTCTGCTCAGAGTCAGAATATTCTGTGCAGTTGGTCTTTGAACGGAGTAGGGTGTGTTGGGGGTTTTGTTTATTTCAGTTCATAAACCCTTCTATGACAGATGTTTTCATTCTGAGTTCAGCCTAGTGCTTTAGATGATGCTTCAGTGTTTAACAATGCCTGGCATACAGGAAACACCCAGAATTTGTTGAGTGCATGAGTTAATGAATTCAACAAAAACTTATAAAAATTCTTTGTCAAAAAGTCTTGACAATATTGCAAGCACATCAACAAATGCATAAACCATAAAAGAAAGGTTGATATATTTGAACATATAATATTTAAAAGCTCTACCTCTAGAGGCACCTTAAATGTAAATGACAAATTGGAGGAGGGAGGAAAGCTGTGTAGCACAAATTTCAGATAAAATGTTATATCCTTAATACTTAATGAGTTCCTATTGATAGATATAAAAGATAGGTACCCCAACAGAAGAAATACATATGGTCAATAACTGTATTAGAAACATTGAAATTTCACTTTAAAAAAAAAAAGAGTGATTGTCTGAAATGGGCTGTCGTTTCTCCCAGTCGGGTTGACAGTGATAAACAAGAATGCTGGCTAGGGTGAGGGAATCGGGCACGTGTGTGCACTTCCAGAGAGAGGAGAACTGGGTTCAGTGTATCCTGAAGGCCAGTTGTATCATGGAGTCTGAAGCCTTGAACGTGATCCAGAAATTTTACTCGTAGAGATTTATCTAAAGGAAATAATAGGAGGTATGAAACGTTGCTGTTTCATTGCTTATCATTGCCCGCCCCCCAAAAGTGGACAACCATTTCTTTGAAGGGCGCTAGATATAATATAAAACTAGAAAAATTTATTTTTAGAAAGAGATAACAGATGGAGAATCTAAGCAGGAAATTTTATGTGTGATTTTTATTTTCTTCCTTATGCTTAGCTGGCTTTTCTAAGGTTTTCACTGAAATAAAATATTTCACTTTTGTATTCACAAAAACATATTTTTACCTAAAATAAAAATTTAAGATGGCTTAGATAATAATATAATTTTACCAAGTGATATAACCTGTACTACTGAGCCCTTACCATAAGCCTTTGAGTTAACCTTTGATATAACCTTTGAGTTACATCAAGTCCTTACCATAATTCTCAGGGTTAAGCAAGACAATTAGCCTTATCCCTGAGTGAGTGAGTGAGTGAAAGTTGCTCAGTCATGTCTGACTCTTTGTGACCTCTTGGACTGTAGCCCGCCAGACTCCTCTGTCCATGGGCTTCTCCAGGCAAGAATACTGCGGTGGGTTGCCATTCCCTTCTCTAGGGGATCTTCCCGACCCAGGGGTCGAACCTGGGTCTCCTGCATTATAGGCAGATTTTTTACCATCTGTGCCACCAGGGAAGCCCAGCCTTATCCCTGTATATCACAGAACTGAGGCTCTGAAAACTTAAATGGCTATTTAATATCACACAGTTGATGAGTGAAGTCCAGGGTGCACTCACAACTCAGTAAGAGCTTTCTCCACTATGGTCTGTTGACTGCTTCAGAACAAAAATCCAAATGACCTCTAGACCGTTTTTGGCCTCCAAGATATAGAGTGAAGTGTTTTGCAGTTTGGGGAACACTTACTCAAGTGTATGCCTATTATATCATTAGTGTCAAGCAGACAAGAAAAATATAATATTCCCATTTTACAGATGAGGAAGCTGAGGCTCAGGGATGTTCCGTGACTTTCCCAAGGTTGTACACAGGAATGATGAAGCTTGGATTTAAACATGCTTTTAGTCCAAATCCCTTGCTCTGTCTACTTGAGTTTGGCGTAATAAGCTTTCTAAATATCTCTCAGTCTGTCCAGTTGTGTTTCTAGAGGCTTGTGACTGGCTTAAGTCATGCTTAAGTGCCCTTTCAATATGGTTGTCATGAGCTGACAAGGCTTTGGGCCTACCTTTGTGTGCCAGGTTGTATTTCTAAAGATGTCTGGAATAATATCTTCAATCCCACGTGATCTTCTATAACTTTGGTACCACTCCATCCCAAAAGATAGAGCCAACAGAGTCTAACACGGTGCTCATGTTAGCCAAGGCTAAGTCGTAACCATGGCATGCACCTCTGCCTTGTTGTCATGGGATGCTTGCTCTTGGAGTGCAGTCACCATGCTGTAAGGAAGCCCAAACAGCCCATGGAGAGGCCCACATGGAAAGGACCTGAAGCCCTCAGCTTACACCCTTGGTTGAACCCCCAGCCATCAGAAAGAGCCAGCTTGCAGCCATTGTTCAGTGTCCACTTGAAACGTGCCCCTAGTAAAGCCACCTCAGCTGAGGCTGCAATGTGCAAAGTGAGTTGAACTCATCAAACTCTGCCCACATTGCAGATTTTCGAGCAAAATAAATAATTATTTTAAGCCATTCACTTTGAGGGCATTTTGTTAGACAGCAATAAAAGGCAGATACATTGAGAACTGAATCACTCTTTTAAAGTTAATTCTGTGTGAAAAACATATTCATATTTATTAAGTGCCTATGATGTGCCAGATATTCTTTTCCAGGTGCTTTGAAGTATCAGCAAAGAAAAGTGATGAAGATCCTTGACCCTATGAAGCTTATATTTCAGTGGGGGTGGGGGCGGGGTACAAGCTAGACAATGAGCATAATAAATAAGTAGCATCTAGTATGTGAAAAGGGGTAAATGCTTCTGAAAGTTTAAAAGGTGAAACAGAAAGAATCAGGGGAGCAGATTTGGAGCAGTTTACTGTATTTACAGTGTGGTCATTAGTTATCTATGAGAACCTACTGTATAGTGCAGGGGCAGGAAAAAGTATATTCTGTAGGACATATATTAAGTTAGCCTTAAAAATGCATTCCAGTATACATTAGGGTGGAGAAGGCAATGGCATCCAACTCCAGTACTCTTACCTGAAAAATCCCATGGATGGAGGAGCCTGGTGAGCTGCAGTCCATGGGGTCTCTAAGAGTTAGACATGACTAAGCGACTTCACTTTCACTTTTCACTTTCATGTATTGAGAAGGAAATGGTAACCCACTCCAGTGTTCTTGCCTTGAGAATCCCAGGGACGAGGGAGCCTGGTGGGCTGCCGTCTATGGGGTCACACAGAGTTGGACATGACTGAAGCCACTTAGCAGCAGCAGCAGCATACATTAGGGACTTCCCAGGTGGTACTAGTGGTGAAGAACCTGCCTGTCAATGCAAGAGACGTAAGGGACACAGGTCAATCCTTGGGTTAGGAAGATCCCCTGGAGGAGGGCATGGCAACCCACTCCAGTATTCTTGCCTGGAGAATCCCATGGACAGAGGAGCCTGGTAGTCTGCCATCCATGGGGTCACAAAGAGTTGGATACAACTGAAGCACCTTAGCATGTACACATACGTTAGATGGAGACATATACTGTTTGATTTCACTTACATGAGATACCTAGACTAGTCAAACTCCTAGAGTCAGAAGGGACACTGTAGATGCCAGGGGCCTGGAGGTGGAGGTGCTGGGGAGGGGGATTGGGGACTTAGTGTTTAATGGGGACAGGGTTTCAGTTTAGGAGGGGGAAAAATTCAGGAGACAGATGATGGTGAGAGTTGCACAACAATGTGGATACACTTAGTGCACTGAACTGTACAGTTGAATGTGGTTAAAATTATTTTATATTATGTGACTTTCATGGGGAAGGCATGACTTTCATGGGGAAGGCACCCCAGTACTCTTGTCTGGAAAATCCCATGGACGGAGAAGCCTGGTGGGCTCCAGTCCATGGGGTCGCTAGGAGTCAGACACGACTGAGCGACTTCACTTTCACTTTTCACTTTCATGCATTGGAGAAGGAAATGGCAACCCACTCCAGAGTTCTTGTCTGGAGAATCCCAGGGACGGAGGAGCCTAGTGGGCTGCCGTCTATGGGATCGCACAGAGTCGGACACGACTGAAGTGACTTAGCATAGCATAGCATGTGACTTTCAATACAGTATTTAAAAAAAGAAATGTGGTCAGAGAATCTGCCAGGATAAGGTGCCGTCTGAGCAAAGATGTGAGTTCGCCTTGTTGATACCCAGGCAAGACTCTGAGTAGAGGCATCAGATGATGTAGTCTTGTTGGCTATTGTGAGGACCTTGGCCATTTCAGGGTTTTGAGCAGATCTGTCCTGAACAACATTTTTAAAGCTTCATTCTTTCACTACATGGGGCTCCGGCATCAGAAATCAAGGGTGGAAGCAGGGAGACCACCAGGGAATCAGGCAGGAGAGACAGAGGCTCAGTCTTAGGTGCGAGCAGTGGAGGTGGTGAGAAAAACTAGATTGCAGACGGTATTTTGTGTTTGGAAGGTAGGGCTGAATGGATTTCCTGTCTGATCGTCTGATTGGATATGAAATTGGACAGGAAGCAAGAATTCGGGGATCACTCTGAGGTTTGGGGCCTGGGCAAGTCTAAGGATGGGCAGCCCTCAGCTAAGTCGCCGAAGACAAGGAGTGAGAGATGGAGGGAGAGGTGATGAAGGTCAGGAGTCCACCCTACTTGTTGTCTAGCTTTGGCCTTTATGGGTTTTAAAGGCCCATTTTTTCCCACAAATGTTTATTGAGTGGCTACAGTCTTGGGCACTGAGCTTGGCACAGGAATTTAGAGAGGAATAAGACACAGGGCATCTCTACAGGTGGCTTGTGGGTAGCTTGAGGAGCAGGTTCCTGGACAGGCAGCAGCAGTGCAGTGTGACAAGCAGTGTGATAGAGATAAAAGTGTGTGGGCTGTGGGACCACATGCAGTGGGGGTGGGAGTAACATCTGGGCTGGGCCCTGAAGGCGGTCTTGATGGACCAGCATGTTCAAAGGCCCAGGGGTGGGCAGGGAGAGGCTGGAGATGCAGGCTTGGCCTTCTGTAGGTCCTGTTAAGAGTCCTGAACCTTACCTGTTAAAAATAGAACTGCTCCCACTTGACTGGAGGTTGGAATGTGTTTGGAGAAGGTGCTATTTCCTAAGAGAGAACAGGTGTTTAAGTATTTGCACAACCTTTAACAATCATTATCATGTATTTTTCTAAATTCTGGGGCCCTGGAACAGAACCCTAGCCACCCTATTCAACTCCAACTCCACCTGGAATCTCTGTGCAATTTACAAACAGGAGGAGTATGATGATTTGAATGTGAAGGTCACTGGAGTAGAGGACAGGGAATTGAGAAGCCGACATGTTCAGTAGCTTTCCCACATGGATAATGATGTCATCGAGAATAATAGCAGGATTTCCGGTAGAGAACAAGATGGTGATCCAGGCACCAAAATCTTCCACAAATGAGAAGAAGTTAACAAGACTAGAGAGAGATGATAGACCAGAGGAGTAGAGAGGAAACTGGTAGTGTATATAAGCCTCAGATAATCAGAAATTTTTACATAGGAAAAGCAGAAATATCATGACAGGCAAGATGATGCCTACTTTCCCTCTGAACCCCAAATTAGGTGGTGGAGGGAAGTGGCAGTAGGAGGAAGGGCACTGGAAACGGGATGATCTGTGAAGACAGGAGATAGAGGGTCCCGTCTGTGCTTCTGTGAACATTATGCAGGAGCTTTATTCACCAGTGGAGCCAAAGAACATAAGTTCCAGATATGGGCATGGGGAATGGGTCAGGGACCAATTAGGGGAAGAGTACGCTCAGATCAACATGGAGGTGAACTGAAAAATTAATGGGACCCCAAGGCACTAGGGTTTTACCCACTGAGTAAGGATGAGGGGAAAGTAGCTGGTGTCAACATTTCGAATAGCTCAAGTTATAGGTAATCTAAGACATATTTACGAGTTAGTTGGATGGATGGATGGACAGATGAGGGGACTTATTTATCTCTGGAAGGCTCTATCTCACCCTTAAATGATGATGTTTCTAAGAGAACTCTGGCATGATTTGTTCTCTCCCAGGTCCTCATGGCATGGTGGAAGCAATGGATGATCAAGGGGAGGTCCCCATTGGACGTTCTTAGCTCTCCCTGGAGACTGGTTTGTTCTTGAACTTGGCCTTACCAATCCTGGGGCTCTCTTCTGATTTTATAACTTAGGGCTTTCATGGAAGAAAGCCATTTCTCCAATGGTCATTGGAGAAACCCCCCTTGATGTCTTCTCTCAAAGGTGGACACTGGGCATTTCAAGTGCAGGGAACCACGGAAACAAAGGCCTGAGGGCAGGAAGCCCAGATGTGTTAAGCAGTGTGTCCAGTCACAGGCTGAAATGGACCAACCTGCCGAGGTAGCTGAGGTCACATAGTGAGGGCCTTGCTTAGCTGTTGGCATCCGTAGCCTTGGAAATTCACTTGTCTCGAGAGAGAGTCAAGCTGCTTGGATTACGATATCCAACCCTAAGAATCTCTCCCCCAATAGATTGCAAATTCTTCGTGGGGCTAAAAGTTTACTTCTCTTTGACCCAAATTAATCTCTCTGCAATCTAGTGACATTTCTCACAGTTCTGTAGAGAACTTTGTATTTCTCTTTCTCCCTACCAGGCGTTAGCACTTTGAATCCCTTCCAACTGCCTTCAAGTTTCCTGCCACCACTTCTAGGTCCTTCAGTGATTCAGACGGGGCAGGGGGAGGGGGGTCTCCAAGCAGGTGTCTACCTTGCCCTCCAGTGTTGATCCCAGTTGGGCTACTTTTCCTCCTTTTATGCTGGTGGTGGTCCAGGAAATCTTTCTGCTTTTCTTCCCTTAAGACCTCACCCTGGTCTTGGCCTTGGGTTTTCCCATTCATGGAAAGACCAGAAAGCATAAAGGATGTTTGTCATTTATTTTGGCTATTCAGCATCTGAATATCTTGCTTTGATTATGAAACTCCCAAATAATGAATGTCATGGGGCGGTGGGGAGGGGGGCAAAGAAAAGGAAGTATTAGACATTCTCTTGTCCTGTGCTGGGTGCAGCCAGGACAGATGATGTGTTCTAGGCTCTGCCAGTCAGATGCGCCTCCCTCCCCTTGACTTTTACTTAGGAGCCAGAGATATAGGGGACAGAGTAATTTCCTCCCCAGAGCCTGTCCTGTGCCATGTCGATGGGCATTTTCCAGTTGCCTTGTCTCAGTCTAGTTTTCTAGTCCTCATCAAGGCAGACTCTGTAGACCTCTACATAGTGCAAGGACATGAGGGACATCATTTAAGGAGAAAGAGACGGCTTTGTCCCTGGCCTCTCACCTTCCTGGGGAAGACATGTCTCAAGAAATGGGCAGCTCTGAGCTGGGGTCATGGCTACAGTACGTAAGGGAAAACCTAGTGGAGAAGATAAGGCTTCCAAGAGTAGGGGTAGTGGAAGAAAGGTCTCACATCATTGCCTTAACTAGAGCTATTGATCCATTTAGTCTGTGTCAGGAAATATGGACTAAAAAGTCTTTCCTTTATACAGTAACTCCATCACACTTCTCTGAGGACCCCACACTGCCCTTGTTTCTGTCCACCCTCACCTTCTCCAGGTGGGCAAAACAGGAGAAATGTCTCCATCTCACTTTGGTTAAAGCATCTCTGCTTCCAGGGAGGGTGAGTGAGTGAGAGTCATAATCCTGAGCAATAAGCTGTGTGCTCCCTTTACTGGATTTTGGATTGTTGCTTACTTTAATGAAATTTATGTGACCCCAGAACCAGGCTTCTAGGAGTAGCCACTTGAAGTAGAGGAAATATTTAGTCACATTCTACAACTGCAACCCAAATATAATGGGAGCCAGTTGGTTACTCTAAAAAGGGAGTGTCATTTACCAATCCAATCAGGATGATTGATCATCATTCCACCCTGGCTTATCTGCATCTGGGGAATAGAAGTCTTAGAATACGTGTCTCAGGAATTCCCTGGTGGTCCAGTGGTTAGAACTCAGCACTTTCACTGCTGGGATGCAGGTTCAAACCCTGGCTGGCGAACTGAGATCCCTCAAGCTGTCCAGGATCTAAATAAATAAAGATCTCATTCTTTTCTTTAACTTTGCACCTGCCAATTCACCACACATAGCTTGACTGTAAAAGCAGTGTTTACAAAGTAGAAGGTGTTTGCAAGGTGTTTACAAGGTTGAGTCAGATATGATAAAGTGGTTTTCTATAATGCAAATACTTTGCCACACTCTGCCTGTTTTCTCTGTTGCCTGTTCTAATTGCCTCTGAACAGATCATAGGTTGAAATTGGAAATTAATTCCTTCTCCCAGGCAGCTTGGGAACTAGCCACTCTATTTCTTGTAGTTTGGTATAAGATAGTCCAGGAAGCCAAGCAAAGCCAAACTATAAAAGTCTTTGGGGACAAGAGAGCATCTAAAGTAGGATTTAGAGAAAGGGAAAGTATTAGTTGCTCAGTCGTGTCCGATTCTTTGCAACTGATGGACTATAGCCTCCAGGCTCCTCTGTCCATGAGATTCTCCAGGCAGGAATACTGGAGTGGGTAGCCATCCCTTCTCCAGGGGATCTTCCCAACCCAGGGATTGAACCCAGGTCTCCTGGATTGCAGGCAGATTCTTTACCATCTGACAGGATTTAGAGAAAACTCACCCTTAAATGACCTGTAACTTTCAAGTTCTGGCCCTGCCTGTCTCCTTAATTACGCCCTCCCCTCCTCCCCAACCCTCTCACTGAACGACGCAAAATGACTGACTCTGAGCAATGACTGGAGTCAAAGTGCCTTGGTTCAAATCCTGACTTCACAGACCATGTGACCTCAGCAAGCACCTACCTGCTCTCTGCCTCACTGTCTTCATCTGTAAAATGGGATAATGACAGTAACTGCTTCACCAGGTTGCTGTGCATATAAATGAGTTAATATCTGTGAAGTGCTTGGAACCATGCCTGGCATATAATAAACAGTATATAAATGTTGATTTCAAGCTATAGCAGCTTACTGTCTGACTTTACCAAGAGAAATTTTAGAGACCAAAGGTCTTACTGATAACTGTGCAAGTTACTTCTCTCAAATTCAAAGCCCTGCTTTAGACTAGGGCCTTCACAGCTGGGCTCAGACACACCTGGTTAGTAACTTTCAGCTTTACAGAGAATGTTCTGCCTAAAGAATTGCTTGAATCCTCTTTTGAATCAGTTGCCACAAATCTATGTTTCCTCAATGTGGATTCAATCCTGTTTTGAGAATACTTTTCTATTCTGCTAAATGTAGAGACCCTTGCATTTGCGTAACAGTCCTGCCTATCAGTCCGCTGTTCCTGACCCCAACATCTATTTTTCCTTTCTGACTCAGTCCCTCTTTTGGCTGAGCATCCTGTAACTCAGAATAAAACTATTTCCCAGGTTGTCAGATCCCTGAATTCTGGTGTCTGAATCATGCGTGTGTTCATTTCCCATCACAGCTACAACAAATAGAAATTTGGTGGCTTAAAACAATACAGTGCAAATGTATTATAGTGCTGGAGGTCAGGAACCTGAAGTGGGTCTTACAGGAGTAAAGGTATTAGCAGAGCTACGTTCCTTCTGAAACTCTAGGGGAGAATCCATGTCTGTGCCCTTTCCAGCTTCTAGAGGTTGCCTGCATTCCTCGGCTCATGGTCACTTCCTCTGTTTTCAAAGCCAGCAGCTAACAAGCACTCTCTCCACCCCAAACCCTCTCTCTTCCTCTACCCTTCCCCAAGCACTCCTGTGAATACACACTCATATGCGAGCTCACCACACCTCTGCTTCTGGCATCGCATCACCTTCTCTCCCTGATATTCCTATCTCTCTCCCTTATGACTACATTGGTCCCGCCCAGATAATCTAGGATAATTTCTCCATCTTGAGGGCCTTAATTTCAACTGCCAAGTCCTTTTTGCCATGGAAAGTAGATATTCACAGTTCTGGAGACTAGGACTTGGACATCTTTTGGGACCCATTATTCTGTGTATCTGAAGAAGGCAATGGCAACCCACTCCAGTTCTCTTGCCTGGAAAAATCCCATGGACAGAGGAGCCTGGTAGGCTGCAGTCCATGGGGTCGCTAGGAGTTGGACACGACTGAGTGACTTCACTCACTTTCATGCATTGGAGAAGGAAATGGCAACCCACTCCAGTGTTCTTGCCTGGAGAATCCCAGGGACGGGGGAGCCTGGTGGGCTGCCGTCTATGGGGTCGCACAGAGTCGGACACGACTGAAGCGAGGCAGCAGCAGCAGCAGCAGCAGCATTCTGTGTATCACAGTGTGTGAACAGAAAAAGGGGCTTCCAGGAAATGTGCTTAATGGGAGGGGTCTCACCTGGGAAAGGCACTCTCTAGCTTTTCTGCTTTTCTTTCTACCCCCTGCTTGATGCTGAGGTGTGATGGCTGGTACTTCAGTAGACATTCTGAAGCAGAAGTTGACCTTGGGGGTGAAAACCAAACACTTGAGGGATGGAAAAGAAATGGTAAAGTGTGGATTCCTGAGGATCCTATGGAGCCACCTCCAGACTTCTTGTACTGAATATACTTCTACCTTGTTTAAGCCACTGTTATTTCGCTTGTTTGTTTTCTGGAATGTAGAGCTGAGCATAGTCCCAGTTTCTCAAAATTATATACAGACTCCAAGTCTGGGTCTCTCAATCTACTACCCTCCCAACAGCATGGAATGACCATTGATGAGAAAATATTTAATAAAACAGTGTTTTTCTTATCATGTTATTTGATCAGACACTAGCCTTTAGTTCAGTCTGTATGCTGAGCCATACAACCTCAATGCTATGCTAAGTCACTTCAGTCGTGTCCGACTCTGTGTGACCCCCACCAGGCAGCCCACCAGGCATCCCCGTCCCTGGGATTCTCCAGGCAAGAACACTGGAGTGGGTTGCCATTTCCTTCTCCAATGCATTGAAAGTGAAAAGAGAAAGTGAAGTCACTCAGTCATGTCCGACTCTCAGCGACCCCATGGACTGCAGCCCACCAGGCTCCTCCGTCAGTGGGATTTTCCAGGCAAGAGTACTGGAGTGGGGTGCCATTAAAGCAACAGACAAGGGATTAATCTCCAAAATAAACAAATAGCTCAAGCAGCTCAGTATTAAAAAAAAAAAAAGAAATGACATAATCAAAAAATAGGGGGAAGATCTAAATACACATTTTTCCAAAGAAGATATACAGATGGCCAACAAACATGAAGAGATGCTCAACATCACGAACTGTTCAGTTCAGTTAGTCAGTTCAGTCGCTTAGTGGTGTCTGACTCTATGTGACCCCAAGAATCACGGCACGCTAGGCCTCCCTGTCCATCACCAACTCCCAGAGTTCACTCAAACTCATATCCATCGAGTTGGTGATGCCATCCAGCCATCTCATTCTCTGTCGTCCCATTCTCCTCCTGCCCCCAATACGTCCCAGCATCAGGGATTTTTCCAATGAGTCAACTCTTTGCATGAGGTGGCCAAAGTACTGGAGTTTCAGCTTCAGCATCAGTCCTTCCAAAGAACACCCAGGACTGATCCCTTTACAATGGACTGGTTGGATCTCCTTGCAGTCCAAGGGACTCTCAAGAATCTTCTCCAACACCATAGTTCAAAAGCATCAATTCTTCAGTGCTCAGCTTTCTTCACAATCCAACTCTCACATCCATACATGACTACTGGAAAAACCATAGCCTTCACTAGACAGACCTTTGTTGGCAAAGTAATGTCTCAGCTTTTTAATATGCTATCTAGGTTGGTCATAACTTTCCTTCCAAGGAGTAAGCATCTTTTAATTTCATGGCTGCAGTCACCATCTGCAGTGATTTTGGAGCCCCAAAAAATAAAGTCTGACACTGTTTCCATTGTTTTGCCATCTATTTGCCATGAAGTGATGGGACCAGATGCCATGATCTTTGTTTTCTGAATGTTGAAATTTAAGCCAACTTTTTCACTCTCCTCTTTCACTTTCATCAAGAGGCTCTTTAGTTCTTCTTCACTTTCTGCCATAAGGGTGGTGTCATCTGCGTATCTGAGATTATTGATATTTCTCCCAGCAATCTTGATTCCAGCTTGTACTTCTTCCAGCCCAGCGTTTCTCATGATGTACTCTGCATATAAGTTAAATAAACAGGGTGACAATATACAGCCTTGATGTACTCCTTTTCCTATTTGGAACTAGTCTGTTGTTCCATGTCCAGTTCTAACTGTTGCTTCCTGACCTGCTCATAGGTTTCTCAAGAGGCAGGTCAGGTGGTCTAATATTCCCATCTCTTTCAGAATTTTCCACAGTTTATTGTGATCCACACAGTCAAAGGCTTTGGCATAGTCAATAAAACAGAAATAGATGTTTTTCTGGAACTCTCTTGCTTTTTCCATGATCCAACGGATGTTGGCAATTTGATCTCTGGTTCCTCTGCCTTTTCTAAAACCAGCTTGAACATCTGGAAGTTCACGGTTCATGTATTTCTGAAGCCTGGCTTGGAGAATTTTGAGCATTACTTTACTAGCGTGTGAGATGAGTACAGTTGTGTGGTAGTTTGAGCATTCTTTGGCATTGCCTTTCTTCGGGATTGGAATGAAAACTGACCTTTTCCAGTCCTGTGGCCACTGCTGAGTTTTCCAAATTTGCTGGCATATTGAGTGCAGCACTTTCACAGCATCATCTTCCAGGATTTGAAATAGCTCAACTGGAATTCCATCACCTCCACCAGCTTTGTTCGCAGTGATGCTTCTTAAGGCCCACTTGACTTCACATTCCAGGATGTCTGGCTCTAGGTGAGTGATCACACCATTGTGATTATCTGGGTCATGAAGATCTTTTTTGTACAGTTCTGTGTATTCTTGCCACCTCTTAATATCTTCTGTTTCTGTTAGGTCCATACCATTTCTGTCCTTTATCTAGCCCATCTTTGCATGAAATGTTCCCTTGGTATCTCTAATTTTCTTGAAGAGATCTCTAGTCTTTCCCATTCTGTTGTTTTCCTCTCTTTCTTTGCATTGATCGCTGAGGAAGGCTTTCTTAGCTTTCCTTGCTATTCTTTGGAACTCTGCATTCAGATGCTTATATCTTTCCTTTTCTCCTTTGCTTTTTGCTTCTCTTTTCACAGCTATTTGTAAGGCCTCCCCAGACAGCCATTTTGCTCTTTTGCATTTCTTTTCCGTGGGGATGGTCTTGATCCCTGTCTCCTGTACAATGTCACGAACCTCAGTCCATAGTTCATCAGGCACTCTATCTATCAGATCTAGCACTCATCCCAGTGTTCACCGCAGCACTCTTTACAGTAGCCAGGGCATGGAAGCAACCTGAGTATCCATCAATAGAGGAATGGATAAGGAAGATGTAGTACGTATATACAATGGACCATTGCTCAGTCAAAAAAAAAAAAGGAACGAAATCGTGCCATTTGCAGAGACATGACCTAGAGATTGTCGCATAAAGTGAATAAGTCAGAAAGAGAAAACCAGACGTTGTAGAATTTGACTTATATGTGGAATCTAGAAAAATGGTATAGATGAACTTATTTGCAGAACAGAAATAGAGACATAGATGTACAGAACTGAAAGATTGGGATTGATATATACACTACTATGTATAAAGTGGATAGCTGATGAGAACATAGTGCAGAGCTCAGGGAACTCTACTCTACTCCGTGGTGACCTAAATAGGAAGGAAATGGAAAAAAGGGGGATACATGTATACATATAACTGATTCACTTTGCTGTTCAGCAGAAACTAAGACAGCATTGTAAAGCAACCATACACCTGTAAAAATTAATTGTAAAATGTTTTCTTTATTTTTTGTGTTTGTTTTCTTTGTATTACTTGTGTGAAAAGTATTGTAAGCCTATCACAGTACAATTGGCTAACTTGATCTAGGCTAACTAGTTATCTAGGCCAACTTTGTTGGACTTACGAACAAACAGGACTTATGAATGCGCTCTCGGAACAGAACCCATTGGTATGTCAAGAACTTACGGTATCAGGTTTCTCAGTTTGAAACATTCCTAACACGTTCTCTGAACAAAAGCCAGCCCCTCTTGGTCTGGAGCCGATGCAAACGAAATGAGGCTTGTCCACTAGAAAGATGGCATTCCTCCCCAGAGTCTGTAACCCCGGGTGCGATGTGAAGCTTGACATCACTCGCAGGCTGTGTTCACCCAGCAGAGCTCAGTCACGGGCCAGCTCCAGAGCCCCCACAAGATGCTTTCAGGGACTTAGTGACCGAAAAGCCAGAAAGCAAGTTTTTAAACTTAGTCATAAACCAGAAGAGAACACAGAAACCCTTAGCTGCCTCTCTGGCTTGGTCACTGGGCAGAGCTGTCAGATGCTGGGTGTACTGGGGAGTGTCTACTCTCCCCTGAATTATGACGTGAGCAGGAAAGGGAGGTGGCTGGAAGGGCGGGTTCCAGGAGGAGCCGGCAGAAGGTCCAGAGTTGGAGCTCATTTATCCTGCTGTCTCCTGAGGAAGAGGATGCATCGCTGGATAAGTCACGTAAGAGAGAAGCCCAGGCACTCTGGGTAATAGAAGGCATTCCAGAGCGAGAAAGGGCAGGCTTGGGTCCCCAGCCAGACATGCCACTGCCAGGCCCAGGGTTTGGTTCCAAAGCCCTCTCTTCTCTGTCTACGTGTTCTCCTCCAGTGATCTCACCCAGCCACCCTCCTTGAGGTACATTCTACTCACCAGTGACACCCAAATAAAATCTCAGGCCTGCCCTGTCCCTGAAAACTCAGCCTCCTATGTCCACTGGCAGACTCAACATTGCCACTTGGATGGCTGCTGTATACATCTGATTCAAGACAAAACATGGCCAATAATGAACCCAGGCTTCCTCCCCAACTTGCTTTCCCATCTCAGGTAGGCTAGGCTCCACCTGCAGCCAGTTAGTCAAGCTAGAAACCAGAAGTCAAGCCTGACTCCTCTTGTTTTCATACTCCTGGCCCCATGCATTCAGAGAGGACCAGGAGCCCTGCTTCTGAAACAGACCCAGGCCCCATTTCGCTCCTCTCCATCTCATTGCCGCCAGGGAGCCCAGCCCACATCAGATTTCTTCTCAAAACCACGAAAAATGGCTGCTGGCTGGTCTCCTGCTTTTCCACGCAACAACCAAAGCAGCCTTTAAAAACGCACAGACCCCTCCCCTGCTCCAACCTTCCAGAAACTTTCAGGGGGTGCAGCCCCTCCATCTCCCGTCACACCTCCAGTAGCCTGCACTTTCTTCTGCTTGTTCCCACCTCACTGCTCTTCATCCAGACGCATCATCTTCCTGCTCTCAGGCCTCCATGTAAATGTCACCTCGCCCGCCTCCCAGTCTTCACAGCATCCAGGCCCCTCATTATCTCACTTTTTTCTTACCTAACTGCCCAAAGCAGAAAAGGAGTTAGGGATTTCAGGAGGAAAGACTGGGGCAGGGAAGGTGGGCAGTGTGGCTTGACTGCCACCAGCTTCCCCATGGACTTGTGCTCCCATTTCTTGCTGATGACTTGTTATCCAGGGCCCTTGCCAGCCCTCAGCAGGGTCAGGACACACAGGCCTCTGCCCAGCTCCTATCACTCCTGCCACTGCTTCTGTTTCATGGTCATCAACACCCACTGCCCCCCGCCCCAGACAGCCCCACTCTCAGCCCCGAGCACTCAAGGCTGTCCGTCAGGGGAAAGTCAAGAGGGAGTAGTCCTTGGAGGCAAGATGGCAGTGGACCCCAGAGAAGCCCAAGGTGACACCCTTCCCTAAAAGATAACGGGGAGGGGAAACAATGGTGGTGTCCCGCACATGAGTCCCTCTGGGTTTGGGGCACCTTGCTGAAGGCAGCTGAGCAGCAATCCGGGATGGTGACCAGCAGCAGAGGTGTGAGGGATGCAGGCTGACCCAACAGCACATCACTTCCTGAGGTCAAGTACAGGCAGGGATCAGGGCACTGCTGGCAGTGGCCGTGAGGCCCAGGTTGAGGGAGGGATCGGGGGAAAGGCCAGCATCCTGATGCCAGGAAAGCATGAGCTCATTCCCCAGCAGTTCTGACATAATCTCCCTTCAGCTCTTTAAGCCTGCTTCTTTTGTGATTCACGCGTGACTCTCAGCCCCTGGTGACTGGCTCAGTGCTTTGCATATAAGTGATGCCTGAGCATGCTGTGACTTTTGCCCTTCAGGGACTTATATGTTCAAGCCTGCATATAAATGCTACTGTCACATGGTACTGTTGGTGTGATTGCTTTGGATGGCTTTGTTCTTGGCTCTACATCCAATACTCTCCTCCTTAATCTTTTCTGTTTCTCACTGATGCTAAGTACCTCCTTCTCTGTGAACTGTCTCCTGAAACTGGGTGGGCTGGAATTACATACTCTGTCTGTGGCCTATGAACACTCCCCACCAACACTCTAGTCCAGCCCTTGTAGCCCACGTGTGCACTTTTTTCTTTAAGAACAGAGCCATCTTATTAATCACTGCAGGTAAAGGAGCGAGAGTGGTCCAATTGGTAGGAATAGCAATAATAATGATGATGATGATGAAGTCAGCCCATGCTGATCATTTCCTCTGTGCTGAAGGACACAGGTTGAAGCTTTTACAGGAATTATCCCATGCATCCCTCTCAGACAGTGCTTTTATCATATCCTAGAGAAACTGAAGCCTAGAAAGAGTATGGCACATCCCCAAGGTTGCAGAGCTGCTGGGAGGGGGAACCCAGATTTAGACACAGGATCCAGATTCATGGCCCACCTTGGTGGTAGACGCCAGAATAAGGGCTTGGCTGTAGCTGGGATGGAGGAGAGATGTTGCGGTCCCTTGGGGTTCTGTTTTGCCTCAGGAACTGCAAATTGAACTGGGAGTAGATCTTCTACTGATGGAGAAGGTCCCAGACCAGTTTTTAAAAGGATGGACTCATTCATCTGAATGAAACAGAGAAGCTTGAAAGATGGAAGCTAGAGCCAGCTCTGAACTGTCTAGTCTAGGCCTACAACACAGGCTGGGGGAGGAGCCAGGAGGAAGGCTTGATTCCACCTAAGCCTCGCTGCCCAGGAGATGAGCTCCAGGCCAGACTCCATTCTGGGCAGATGGAGGTGTGCATCAGCTGTAAGCAGAAAGGAACCAGAACTACCCATGGATCAGGGTGCCCACCTCCATTTAAATACTCATAACACAGTCTGGGGTAGATTCTGTGATGGACCCATTTTGCAAGTGGGTAAACTGGGTATCAAGGTGGTTGAATAACTCATCCAAGGTGTCTGTCTGATGACAAAAACCAGCAGTGCTCCAGGAAGCCAGAGCTCCAGGGCCCTGGAGCTAAAATGAGCACAACACGGATTCGGTCTTTGCCCAGGCACCTGTGTGTCTCAGACTCTGCTTGAAACCTGGTCTGCTCACACTCCCTGCTGAGCACACCTTGCCCTTCCCAAGGTGGTGGCAGGTGTCCAGCAGCACTTTGCAGATGTAAGCCTTAGATCAGTGCTGTGGAAGCATGTCAGCATTATTCCCAAACAGTGCAGTCAGAGGGATCAGATTCCAGGTAAAGTGATTGCAGCCTGCACACCTGGGCATCACAAAGACTGCTTCTCCTGCTCCCTTCCAGAAAGCCTGAGCCTCTTAGATTAATTTCAATATCCTTGGACCACGTTTCAGGTTCAAAGGCACACAGATGAGGTGACCAGTAGACAGCACCTGCCCTGACACCGTCCAGCCCTGGGACCCCTCCAGCCCTCCTGGAAAGGAGCCACAGTCCTCAGAGCATTTGTCATGCTCTCTCCAATGTGGCTAGTGGACACCTGGCATGAGCTCACTTTTCCCCCAAAGCTGCAAATCTGCTTGTCTGTTTTTCATTTCTGCCTTCAGATGGGGTGGAAGGCGGGCCTGGGCGGCAGCCACCCTCAGGGAACAGGGGCTACCCCCCCCACCCCTCCACAACAGAGGCCGAGATCCTCCGCCTCCCTGTGCGAAATGTATAATATGTGTAGCATAGCCAGCCTCCCCTTTAATAAGCTGATCGTTGAGCTAAATCCCGGGTGTGCACCTCCCCGCCCTGGACACTTTTGATTGACAAAACTAATCTCTCCTCCACCCCCACTTCTGCCATCGCCCGCATCCTCTTGCAAATCATGTACTCAGCGGGTGACAATTAGATAGAAGACTTGGGATTCGGACGCGGAGGGTTATGAGGTTATGAATCAATGGTGGGGGGCCCCGGGTGAGATAACAAACGGGGGGGGGGGGAGCCCGGCTCAGACACCTCACCACAACCCTCAGAGCTTCCCAGTTGATTTATGAGTTGGTAATAACCTCGCCCGGTCTCTTGCCCCCTATTATTTTTCATAATGCATGGGAAGCAAGCGGGGAAGGCGGTCTGAGCCGTGGGGGGAGGGGGCAGGCAGGTGAAAGCCCACCAGGGGCTTCCCCGTGGCTGGCTGTCTTTCCCACTGTGGGTCGCTGTGGGGCGCAGTTGCCACGTGCCCATGGAGATGGGCAGGCCTATGTGCCTGGCCTGGAAAGAAGACCCCAGGGAGGTGGGCCCGCCCCGCCTCGTGGTTTAGGGCCGAAGAAGGCAGTGATGCTTGGGTATCACCGGCTCAAAATCATCAGTCTGTGTGTCTGGATTTAATTGCTCCAAACTGTTCAAGTCAGACTGACACAAAAGCCTCCTGTTAAGAAGGGAGAATCAGCGCTGATTCGAAACCGGTCGCAGGCAGTGTGAACTCCGCAGCCAGAGAGCCAGTGGGGCCAGCGCAGGGCCAGGACAGAGGAGGGAGGAGGGGGTCTTTCAACCTGAGAAGAGCATTGGAGACCACCTTTCCTTCAACTGGTTGTCCTCTTTAAGTGACAGCCAGAGTTGAATAAGGAGAAGGGGGCAGTTCAGATTACTGCCTAATGTTTAGGGTTGTTTTTTTTTTATTATTAAAGTATAGTTGATTTACAATGTCGTGTTAATTTCAGGTATACAGCAAAGTGATCCGGTTATACATATATGTATATGAATAGGTATCTGTTCTTCTTTGGTCCTTTTCCGACTCATTGGAAAAGACCTTGATGCTGGGAAAGACTGAGGGCAGAAGAAGAAGGGGGTAATAGAGGATGAAATGGTTGGATGGCATCACAGACTCAATGGATGTGAGTTTGAGCAAACCCGGGAGATAGTGAAGGACAGGGAAGCCTGGTGTGCTGCAGTCCATGGGGTCACAAAGAGTGGGACAGGATTTAACGACTGAACAGCAATTACAGTTTATTCCAAAGATGCTGAATATAGTTCCCTGTGCTAGGCAGCCAATCCTGGTTATTTATCTATTTACCTAATGTTTTTTAAAGTGTTTGTTGAGACTTCTTTTTACAGAGAGAAAGGTGGTTTTTGAAAGCAAATGTCAATGGATGAAAAACCTTGAACTTTCCTCTAAAGCAGTAGTTGCAAAATGCCAAATACCACAACCGGTGCTGGCCTGTGATGAAGTTTTCATGTGTCACAAAAAACTGATTAAAAATTTTTTTTCATGTAATGAATATGTGCAATATGAATGGCTATGTATTATATGATGCCCATTTGAATGTAACTATTGATCAATAAGCATTAATTAAACCAGCTTCATGACAGGTTTTTGTTTGGTGCTGGAGATGAAAAAATATAAGAGTCCTGCTTGCTCAGAACAATTGTTATGGGTTGAATTGTGTCACCCCCTAAACTTATATGTCATGGTCCTAACCTCCAAGCCCTTAGAATGTGACCTGATTTGGACACAACGTTGCTGATGTGTAACTAGTTAAGGTGAACTAGTTTAGGTGGGCCCTCATCCACTATGTCCTTAGAACGAGGAGAAAATGGGCACAGGGACAGGCACACAGGAAGGGGCCATGTGAAGATGAAGGCAGAGGCGGGGGTGATGCTTCCACAAGACAGACCCACCAAAGACCGCCAGCAAACCTCCAGGAGTGAGGGGAGAGACTGAAACAGCTTCTCCCCACAGCCTTCAGATGAATGCGCTCTGTCCATGTCTGCGTGCAGGACTTCCCATTTCCAGAACTGAGAGACGATACATTTCTATGGTTGAAGCTGCTCCCTTTGTGGTGCTTTGTTAGGTGGTCCCAGGAAACAGATATGTGTGGGGAAGCAGACACTGACCAAATCATCACATCGTGGATGTCTAGTTCCAAACTGAGATGAGTGCTCCTAGAGAAGGTCCTCCCTGACCCAGAAAATGTCCTCTGAGGAGCAAAGCTACAAAAGCTGCCAGAGCGGGTCCCCCGCCCCCTGGCTCCATGAGGCCCCGCCAGCCTCCTAAAGCTTGCCTGCTGCAATGCCCTCCCCTTCTGTCCATCAAGAAAACCCTTCCTAAAAAGTTTGAGATTCTCTGAGGCCTGAAATGAAAAAGCAGGCAGATAACAAGCAGTTCAAGTTGTTGCTGCCGCTCTGAGCCATGCCGATGACTTGGTGAGACGCTTGGCTCCAATGTGAATATAAAATACAGACTGCCTCCATAGCTCATGCGTGTTATGCTTATTACATTCCAGGCACTGTGCCGGCATTGCGCATACAGCGTCTCCTTTAACCCCAGAGCCTAAACATCAGGTCCTTTTTATTATCGTCCTCATTTTCATACAAGAAAAAATGAGGTCACGGAGCAGGTAGGTGACCTAGTAAGAAATTTCAGCAAAACCACGGGTCAGGATTTTGGTGAGGGTTTCTCTTGTTTTATCCTGGAAGCAGGCAGAATTTCCCCCAGTTAACCCATGAGTATGGAGATTGGAGTGGGTGGTGGTTAAGGCACCTGCCCAGGGTCATACAATTTGGAAATGATGTACCATGAGTGGAACTCAAGTCTACCCGACTTTATAAGCAATGTGCTTTATTGCTTCATATGCTTGGGAAGCAAGTGTATATCTGTTAAATGTGTCACTATTTTCCTTGGAAAAATCAAACCCATTGATCAAACAGTACCCCTCAAATATGCCACTAGGCTTTACCACACTAGCCCTTCTACCTGAATCTCCTTCTCTCTTACTGCCAGCTAGTCACTGTGTCCACCCAGCAAAGCCCAGTTAAATGTTTCCTCTTAAGCTTTCTCTGATAGCTGTTATATTTTATTGTTTTATAAATAAGTCATAAAAGAATGGCCTAAAACTGTAAAAACTTCTCTACTTAAGAGTCAGACACGACTGAGAGACCTCACTTTCACTTTTCACTTTCATGCATTGGAGAAGGAAATGGCAACCCACTCCAGTGTTCTTGCCTGGAGAATCCCAGGGACAGGGGAGCCTGGTGGGCTGCCGTCTATGGGGTTGCACAGAGTCGGACATGACTGAAGTGACTTATAGAGTGTCCTTCAATTCATCTGCAAAATGGAGATAATAATCTGTTTATATCATGAAATTATTATGGCACTGGTGGTAAAAGAACCCGCCTGCCAATGCAGGAGACATAAGAGAGACAGGTTTGGTCTCTGGGTCAAGAAGATCCCCTGGAGGAGGGCATGGCAACCCACTCCAGTATTCTTGCCTGGAGAATCCTGTGGACAGAGGAGCCTGGTGGGCTTACAGTCCAAAGAGTCGCAAAGAGTTGGACACAACTAAAGTGATTTAGCGTGCATGCAGTATTATAGTAGAATCTTTCCAAAACTTCAAATAGAGAAATTACTCAATAAATTATTAGCTTAATAGCTAAAGCAGTAATTATTATTATGGCTAAACTAGTGTCTCAGCTTCAGGAAGGCAGTTGAATAGAGAAGATAACTTTTCCAGTTGTTCTGTATACTACTTGGAAAGTTATTCAGAGAGAAGAGGAGCAGAACAGTGTAGTGGAAATAATATTAGACATGAGATATTCTGGGTTCCAAACTGGGCTGCATTAAGTACTAACATGTGACCTGAGGCCTCTCTGGGTCTAATCTCTAAAAAGGATGTGAGTTACTATATTTTCCATATTGTCAAGGTGACATATGATAACAGGGTTAAGTGTCTGGTGCTGGCCTGGTACAGTGGGCACTGGGGATTGTCATCCTTCTGGATGGACACTGGCCTGCGCATGGCACCTGCATGCATGATGAGATGACATAGAGCTGCATTCTTCACTCAGAGGAGCAGCTGAGACATTGGCAGTTTCATGAAAATCCGATGGAGGATGGAGTCATATCCTTGTCTAAGGAGTACCATCTTATCCTTGGTTGCTGCTGCTAAGTCCCTTCAGTCGTGTCCGACTCTGTGCAACCCCATGGATGGCAGCCCACCAGGCTCCCCTGTCCCTGGGATTCTCCAGGCAAGAACACTGGAGTGGGTTGCCATTTCCTTCTCCAATGCATGAAAGTGAAAAGTGAAAGTGAAGTCGCTCAGTCGTGTCTGACTCCCAGCAACCCCATGGACTGCAGCCTACCAGGCTCCTCTGTCCTTGGGATTTTCCAGGCAAGAGTACTGGAATGGGGTGGCATTGCCTTCTCCGTATCCTTGGTTGGGCTCCAGAAAAAAATAGTTTACTCAAATGAAAGTGTCTTTCCCCAGTGGGCAGGATTGATGAGTAAGTTGTTAATTGCTTCAAATACCAGAACTATGATATACAAGCTACCAAGTTGCAGGGAACTTGAAATTTGCAGGTGACTGGAAGCAGTCTTTTGTCAAGTTTGCATAGTCTAATTTGGGTTCAGATTGATACAAAACTTTGGGGGAAATGAAAGAAGCGTGTCATGGTAGGATCTGTTTGGGTTCTGACTTATTTCAAAAGAAGTTCAAGGTATCCCTTGTTCTTTCCAGGAGCTTAAAACAGCTGAAGCTGAGCCCAGAAGAGAATGCTTTTATAATAAAGGTCTCCCCCACGCCAGAAAGAGAGCTCTCTAAAATCTTGGAAGGTCTTACTAGCTTACTCAAATCCAGTTTATATTGATCTAGACTTAATATGACTTGGGAGGAGGTCACTGAGTCTCACTCTACCCAAGTAAGGAAGTAAACAAATGCCAGGGAGGAGGGGCTCACCCTTAGTCCAGCCCCATTAGAGTCTACAGAAGGCCACTCTGAGACTCAGGACCAGCCAGACGGCCAGGGAGCCACTGATCAGAGGCCCATGACAAGCGTCCTACTCTCTACTCCTCAGGAAGTAGACAGATTTGCAAGTCCTGTCCGCATTCCTCTGCCCTTTCCCTGTGTGCGTGCTTGGTTGCTCAGTCATGTCCCATCCTTCGCGCTCCATGGACTATAGCCCACCAGGCTCCTCTGTCCATGGGATCTTCCAGGCAAGAATACTGGAGTGAGTTGCCATTTCTTCCTCCAGGGGATCTTCCTGACCCAGGGATTGAACCTGTGTCTCCTGCACCTCCTTCTTTTCCTGCATTGGCAGGTGAATTCTTCACCATTGAGCCACCTGGGAAGTCCTGGGGGGCAGCAAAAGTGCCCGGCCTGGGGCAGCAGGAGGCTGTGCTCCAGACCCACTCCACTTGGGACTGCAGCTTGACAAAGATAAGAAACAGAATTCAGTAGTAGTAACAAAAGGCAACCATCAATTTTGGATAGAATAGAAAAATAATCTGCTTTGATTTCTTACTAGAATAAGAAGGAAAGAATGATTGGGAGAAGGGGAAAAGAAAGAAGAAGGGGAAGAGAAAAAAGAAGACTAAAAATGCTTTCCCCTGATAATGATTTGGACTATTTTCGCCTGATTCTACAGTGTAATAATTGTAGCCATCTTAAAGGACATAATATTATGACAGGTTTCCCTTCCTTGTTCCCGAGGCTGAATCTGCCACAAGGCTGAGGCTGGCCCTTCCTGGATTAGCCTGGCGAAGCAATAACCCATGCCCACGAGAATGAGACTGTCCACAGCCCCGGGCATCACTGCATGTGCTCAGGTCCCCCATGCAGGGCCCACGCATGTTGAGGATGGCAGTGGGGTGTGTGCTGCTGCAGACTGAGGGTGGTGGCCTCGACACCCAGGGGCAGCAGCTCAGCCCCATGGGGACCTGAAGATGGTCACCCGGCTCCCTGAATGAAATGATGACGATCATGATGGCTGCACCAGCGACAAGAAACCCAGGTCTGTGGTACCCGCAATGCCAGGGGAGAAGGCCAGGGGCTTTTGTGGCTTTCCTTTCTTTACCAAAATTGTGCTTACATGTGATTCTTGAGCTCTGTGAATGCAAACCGGAGCCTGGTAGACAATTAGGCCGGATATGAGTGCAGAAAGCCAAAGCAGGACAGAAACCCAGACAATAGTGCCGAAGGCCCGGGTAGGGCGGGGGGTGGGGAGCGGATATGATAGCAAGGAAGGAGTTTCAATGTGAATGAATACTAATTAGTGACATGGATATTAATGATGACAGTAATTAACAGGGGAAAGGAAGGGCTGTCATTGTCCCAGGGTGAGTAATCAATCTTGGCAGGTGATAAATAATGGTTCAGCAAGCTCAGCAGAAAGATAATCCTCCTGCCCGGGGGAGAGCTGTTGCTGATGCTGGAAACCTCTCCGTTTCTAGGCAACCCACAAAAAAAAAAAAAAAAAAAAGGACTATTTTTCTTATGAGGGAAAAACAGGTTAGAGTCTCCCCCCACCCTACCCCCAACTTGGGATTACAGTTCTTATTTGATTTCTGCTTTGTTCTTCATTTCCGAGGACAAATGTTGAACTTGTATAATTTGGAGGAAGTGGACACACACACACACATACTCACCCATTCTCTCAAAGAACATGAATGAATAGGAGTGTTTTCAATCCAAAGTTTAGCTCATAGATGCCATCCAGGAGCAAGAGTAGGGCAATGCTTAGAAGTCCTGCTTTTGAGGTTGAAATTCGGGGGACTTGCAGGGCTGTGTCAGTGGAGGCTGGTCCTGGGCGGGTAGGGTGGTGCACAAAGAACCAGACAGTCTACTCTGCAAGATTCCTTCTCCTTCCAGAGAGCAACAAAATGTCTAGCACTCAGGCCTGTACTGATCTCACTTCTCGCCCCCAGTCAAATTTCTGAGCAACTTTCCTTTTGGAAAAAGGGAGCTATTTGTTCAACCCCCTCTGCTGGTTCTCTGGGGTTTCTGGAGTCAATCCGAGGAGAGCTGACGGCAGGCCCTCTCCCCCACTGCACAACTCAGGCCGACGACAAGACTCAGGTCTCTGGAAACACTGCCCCTTTCAGATTGTTTTCCATCTAACATTTCATCCCGAGGTGATAAAGTACAGACCTTTGAAGATCTACACTGGTTTAAAGCGAGATATGAGAATGACAGTGGTAGATTATCCAGAAGTTCAGAACCTCCCGGAAAATTGGACTCCTCTACCCCCACATGAGGGCTTCCCTTGTGTCTCAGAAGGTTAAGAATCTGCCTGCAATGTGGGAGACCCAGGTTTGATCCCTGGGTCGGGAAGACCCCCTGGAGAAGGAAATGGCAACCCACCCCAGTATTATTGCCTGGAGAGTTCCATGGACAGTGGAGCCTGGTGGTCTGCCTTCCATGGGGTCACGAAGAGTGGGACACGACTGAGCGACTACACTTTCACTTTCACCCCCACATGAACTGCACTTTCCTGAGAACACTGGTCCTAGGTGCCACATTTAAAGGGAGGCAAACAAAAGCAAATATATTCAGAGAATATTGACCACAATGGTGAGGAACCCCAAATCGTATCATGGGAAGAAACAGCTGAGAAATCCAGGAATGTTTCACCTGGAGCAGGGGAAACTCTAGGATAGCATTGCTAATACACTGAGTGTACTGTCCATATAATCGAAGGACTGTCTCACAGAGTAAGAGGTCAGAGTCCTTCTCTCTATCATCAGAGGGCAAAACTAAGACCGAAGAGAGGAATTCAGAGAAGGGCCATTTTCAGTTCAGAGAAATTGAAAATGACTTAACTGGGACAGGCTTGCCAGGAAAGAATTTGTGAGTTTCCAGGCACTTGGGTTTTTTTTTTTTTTTTTTAATGGAAATTAAAACACCTCTTATCCAGGGTATTGTGGATGATGCTTGGCTAGGGTTGGTGTAGATAAGTTTTAAAAGTCCCTTCTGATTCTCAAGATTTACATTAGTTTAGGTAATACTAGATACTAAAACAGATAACTCTCAAATGCCTGGGTTTCAACATCACAAGTATATTTTTCAATCAGATCAGAGCCCCAGATGGGCATCAATCTTCATGTATGTTCAGGATCCCAGGCTCCTTCCACATTGTGACTCTGCCCTCTCTCCCTTCATCCAGCAGATGGGGATGAAAGGGTGTGGGATGTGGAGGGACAGACAGGAGTTTTTATGGTCCGAGTCTGGAAATGGCATATGGCATTTCCACCCACATTCTTTTGTCAGAACTCAATCCACACCCAATTGCAGGAAAGTCTGGAAGTGTAATCTAGTTGTTGCCCAGGGGATGGAGGACAGAGGTTTGGATGAAAACACAGAAGTTTCTCCCACAGACACAGGGGCTTATTCATTCAGGATAAGGCCAGGCCAGAAGAAATTAGAGGTTTTTTTCTTTTTTTCAGGAACCTGTGTGGTCATCTCTGTTGGGCAGGCCTTGTCAGCTGGGGATAGGGAGCTAAAAGAAGTCTCCCTCAGGAAATGTTCTGGAGTGATAAAACATCTTCTAGCCTGTCATCAAAATATGTATTACCAGGAAGTCCCCTCCTGAAGCTCCCTAGAAATGTGGACACAAGATCATCCTGAGTCATCAGACATGGATTTTTTTAGGAAAAGAATGGGACTGTGACTGTGGAAGCCTCCTAATGAGTGGAAAGAGTTGGTTAGGATGGAAAAGTATCAGTATTACCTAGCTCTCCAGGTGTGTGCTAATTGGACCTAGGGATCTCTCAGGTAAACCTGTTTCCTCTGGCACAGAGTTAAACATCCATGAGGTCTTCAATTGAAATTGCTTTACTGTTGCAGGTACGGACATTGTACAGTGGCTTATGAAGAACCTTTCCATCGAGGACCCAGGTACTTGACCCTCAACCCTGACTTGACCCACATGATATTAGTGAACAAGCCAAGTTCCAAACCAGTTTCTCCTACCCTCCTGAGAACTGGGCTTATATAAGTGAATTCCAAGATGTGGAATCACTCCCTTTACAAACAAAATTAATTTATTTCCTCCACTGAGTTTCTGTCTTTAAATTTAAATTACCCTTGGAGGAAATGAGCAACCATTTAGAATGCCAAAGAGCCTGATACAATAACATGGACTCTGGTTAGCCACAGCAATTAAAGATAAGTTGTAGCACTGTCACAGAACCGCCTTCTATAGCCAGCTCTTAAAATTAGATTGCCTGATCCACAATTAAGAGGTTTAATTATTTGCTAAGACTCCTTCTGTTCTCTGCTTCTGCAAGAAGTGAAGGAGTGATTTTTTTCAACTTTAATTGTGCAATGCAATTAGGAAAACCTCACCAGAAAAACAACAGCAAACTCTGGCCAATAAAGCAGTTTTCAAATCTGTGCTCCCACCAGCAAATAAGCAATAAAATTTATTTTTACAGTACAATTAGAAAAATGGAGGTAGGGGGGTTCCAGGAAAAAAATAAAAATTCTAGGTAAGTAAACTTTCCTGAAGTTATTATACACTCCCCATCTTAACTAAGTATTCTTGATGCCTGAAAGTCATATTTATAAACATCCAGTAATATATTCTGATGTTCTTGGGGATTAGATCTACTTGCCTCAAATTAAATGGCCTTCGATTGCTCTGCTTTTTAAAGATTTTTTTCAAGTGCCCATTCTAGGTGTCTGACCTTCAACTGTGATTCCTTGCTGGGGTCACTATGACAGCTTAAGCATTTCTGTATTTTAATCTGATGCTCTTAATATTAATAGACTATTTTTATTTTTTAGTAATTTTTATTTAGTTAGTTTTGGGATGGTGGAGAGCTGTGCTCGGTCTTTGTTGCTAAGAGGGCTTTTTTTCTCTAGTTGTGGTGTGCAGGCTTCTCATTGTGGTGGCTTCTTTTGTTGCAGCTCCCAGACTCTAGAGCACAGGCTAAATAGCTGTGGTATATAGGCTTAGTTGCTCCTTGTCACATGGGATCTTCCTGGGCCAAGAGTCAAACTCATGCGTCCTGCAATGACAGGCAGACTCTTTGCCACTGAGCCACAGGGAAGCCCTTAATAGACTGTTGACTATGGAAGTGGAAGTTAGTCACTCAGTTATGTCCAGCTCTTTGCGACACCATGAACTGTAGCCCACCAGGCTCCTCTGTCCATGGAATTCTCCAGGCATTAATCCTGGAGTGGGTTGCCATTCCCTTCTCCAGGGGATCTTCCTGACCCAGGGATCAAACCCAGGTCTCCTGCATTGCAGGCAGATTCTTTACCATTTGAGCCACCAGGGAAGCCCAATTTATAATTTACATAGAATTCAATTACACACAGTTGCCAGAAATCTGAGTGCCAGAAAAGCAGGTCATGAACAGAAGTGACACTAGCCTTTCTCTCCATCATGACTAGTGACCACTCTCGTGTGGAGTGGAAATTCTTAATTCTAGTCAAGTTCTTAAACCACAGGAGAAAACTATAACTGCTAATCCTTTTAAGGGAAAACCCCGTATTGACTACCCTAAGTGTTTTCCTTATGGAGCCTGGACTTCTGATTATCTGCTTCTGAAAACCGGACTATGTAAGTCTCTACAAGTTTAGTTACATGATGAAGAGTCACCCTTCTTCATGGTGGGTTTTTTTCTCCTCCAAGAGTACTGTTTTCTTTGCCCTTCTGGAATAATTATCATATTTCTAACAGGTATTTCATCATTATCTTCAGTGGTAGTAGTAGCAGCAGCAATGGTATATTCTGAGAGCCCTCAACCACCTAGTGGTAGAACATGCTGTCGGAATCCTCTGGTCCTGATGAGCAAAGCTTCTGTGTGAGGTCCTGAATGATACAGGTCTTATCTCTCATGGTCTATTATACTTTGATGCCCTTGGAAGGATATCAAGGTCTGGAACCCATATGGGCTTCTGAGAAGTAGTTGAGCAGTAGTTAGGACAAGTTACCAGCAGAAATGAGACCAACAAAGACCCTGGGAAATCGTGTGGGCTTCCCACCTGCCAATGCAGAAGACGTAAGAGATACAGGTTCAATCCCTGGGTTGGGAAGATCCCCTGGAGGAGGGCATGGCAACCCACTCTAGTATTCTTGCCTGGAGAATCCCATGGACAGAGGAGCCTGGTGGGCTACAGTCCATAGGGCCGCAAAGAGTTGGACATGACTGAAGCAACAGCATGCACACATCATGTCTGATAGAACCATCTAAATTTCTTTTTACTTAGCTCTTCTCAGAGTAAATATAAATTCTTAACTATTTATGTGAATCTACTTATGGCTGGTTCTAAAGTAACAAAACAACAAGCTGTGGCAAAAATAACAATGTTTGTATTAGGTTGGCCTCCCTATGCTACTGCCTTCTCTTCCTCTAATTCCTCTTTATCCATAAGAGAACAGTAATACCCTCCTCAATGTTGGTGGGATTCTCATGTCAGGAAATGCAATGTGAGTCTGAAGACTCTGTGGGCTGCGTATTCATTGCTGGTGGTGATTAAAAAAAAAAAAAAGAATGAAACTAAAAATATGAATCAGGGCTGCCAGCACTTACTGAGCACTTACCATGCACCAGACACTGCTAAGCACTTTATGTGAAGCATCTCACTTATTTACAGACTTCCACACCAGAGCTCATGATCCTAACTGCAAGCTAGACTTTTTTTCTGGAAGTCTTGGGGGGTTAAGTAATAGCAGATGCTCAGAGCTGGGATCCATAGGAGTCTCAGACACATGTCACCTTCCCAACCATTGATATCTCCACCCAGCCCAGTGTAGTCATTTCAGAAATTATCAACTAATCATGCTGTGATCTGGGGGTGATGACAGTTGACTTCCAGTTGCCTTTCTGCTCACCCTATCCCATCCCACTTACACCCCATCTAAGTAGCCCTGCATTCGGATAGTTTTGCAATAACTTCTCTTTCTTCTTCCCTGTCCCTTCAGTTGAAGCAATACACTTGGGAAGCCTTATAGCTGCCCAGGGCTACGTCTTTCCCATCTCGGACCATGTTCTTACCATGAAGGATGATGGCACCTTTTATCGTTTCCAGGTAGGCCTTCAGCTTTTCCTTTTCTTCTCATCATCTGATCTCAGATCAGAACTACCTAAAAAACTGATGGTATTTAAGGAAGCAACTCCTACCTCCCACCAGCTCTGGGAAAGCAAACTTGTCTGTGCTATTTTTGCATGCCCCCCCCCCCAACCCCTGCCACACACACACACATAATAGTAAAATGCCCTCATGGAGAACTTACCATTCACTGGTTGCTTTACACATATCTCACTTATTCTGAAGGACAAACTTTGGAGGGATAAATATCAGCCATTTTACAGTTGCAAAAACTGAGGTACCTGGAGAATTAATGGGACATTTCGTCAATCCAGGGGATAGCCTTGATTGGAACCTAGATTAGCTGGATAGCAAAGTCCTTAATCCTACTGCTATATCATGTTATCTATACCTTCTTGGTGTGAAATTTCTATTCACTACCTAGTAACACTTCCCAAACATTTTCCTCTCCTTTTCTCAGATCCTGTCCTACAGTGAATTTGAGCAGAGCATAAGGGGTTGTGTCAAGGTCTAAACCAAAAGGCTTTGGAATGGAGTTCTTCAGACAGGGTCAAAGAATGTCTGAGTTTGCTCAGCTGCCATAAGAAAATATCAATACCATAGACAGGGTGGCTTAAACAGCAGAAATGTATTTCTCATAGCTCTTGAGGCTGGAAGTCTAAGATTAAGCCTCAAGTGGGGTTCAGTTTGTGAGAAGAGCTTTCATCCTGACTTTCAGATGATTCTCACTGTGTCCTAACGTGGCAGAGAGAGAGAGAGAGACATAGTGACAGAGGTTTTTAGCTCTCTGGTGTTTCTTCTTATAGGGACACTAATCCTGTGTGATCAGGGCCCCACCCATGTGATCTCATTTAACCTTAATCACTTCCTTACTCCACATACAGTCACACTGGGGTGGGGGGAGGGGCGGGTAGGTTAGGGCTTCATCATAGAAATTCAAGAGGACACCATTCACTCCATAGCAAAGCGATAAAGGAATTTGGAGCTTGTACCCCAGGAAACGGTGCTTGTCTGACTCCTGCATTAGACTTAAATTGTTTCAGAATATGAAGTTTTTGCACTGTAAACTAAGTTTCTTGTTTTTGCATTTATTTGGCTGACCTGAGATTTTATTTCTCAACACTTAGATTAAAATGTTGACTGGCCTCAGCAATGCTAAGAACAGGAAAGAGTCAGGGTGCAGTGTCAACACAAAGGACGTGCAGACAGAGCCTGTCAGGGAGGAATCCTCCCTGGGCCAGGAGAGGGCTGCCCATGGGCCCCTGGCAGAGGAGGGCATGAGTTGGCATCCTCAGTCCTGACGCCTGTGCTCTTTTGCAGGCCCCATACTTCTGGCCTTCAAATTGCTGGGAACCTGAAAACACAGACTATGGTGAGCACTGAAGCCATGGCCCACACTTACTGGGAATGCAGAAGACACATCTTTGCTGTGTGGATGACTATGATGGATGGGGAGGAGGGTCTTTGCCCTGCTTAGCCCTTCCTCGTATTGTTGACAGGTGCTGTTCCACATACTGATGAAAGGCAGGGCCCACTGAAGGATGCAGCCATTGGAATGGAAGGTGGGAGGGGAAGAAAAGTTTTATCAGGTCTGTCCAATGTGCTCATTCTGTGGGGCCATGGAGAACTGGGCCAGTGGCCATTGACCACTACTTCCTGGGACAGGGTTTCAGGCAGGGCTGGATCAAGGGGGCATGTCCCCCTGGCCATTTCCTTTCTCACAGACTTGTTAAGACTTTTTAATAATTCACTGGTGTTTTTGATGGTTGGAGGTTAGAGGGGAAGAGTAACAGGCCATGGAGGGGTATACAAAAGTTACCCTACCTAAGAAAACAAAGAGTGGGTGAAGCTGGGCCCTGAGTAAGCAGGGAATTACCTCTGTCCAAGCAGGGATTTATTAGACTCTTGCCCTGTATTCTCCATGAAGACTGTTTAATATATCTATATATCAGTCTTCTAAAGTTATACTATCCCTGTGCTTCAGATACAGCTGAGGCCTAGAGAGGCCATATCCTCGCATCCATCACACTGTACTTGGATTGGATGCCCAGTCAGTTGTCAGCTCCATGAGGGCAGGGCTGTTCCACCTCATTCACTTTTATTATCCAGTGCATAGTGCATTCCTAAGCCATAGTGGGCACTCAGTAAATATTTGCTGATGGTTCTGGTTCTTTGACTGTGTGGATCACAACAAACTGTGGAAAATTCTTCAAGAGATGGGAATACTGGACCACCTTACCTGTCTCCTGAGAAACATGTATGCAAGTCAAGAAGCAACAGTTAGAACCGGACATGGAACAACAGACTGGTTCAAAATTGGGAAAGGAGTACATCAAGGCTGTGCATTGTCACCTTTCTTATTTAACTTATATGCAGAATACACGGCTTCCCTGGTAGCTCAGTGGGTAAAGAAACTGCCTGTAGTACAGGAGATGTGGGTTCAATCCCTGGCTCAGGAAGATCCCCTGGAGAAGGAAATGGTAATCCACTCCACTATTCTTGCCTGGAAAATCCCATGGACAGAGGAGCCTGGTAGGCTACATACAGTCCATGGGGTCACAAGAGTCGGTCCTGACTTAGTGACTAACCCACCACCATGAGAAATGCCAGGCTGGATGAAGCACAAGCTAGAATCAAGATTGCTGGGAAAAATATTAATAACCTCAGATATGCAGATGACACCACCCTAATGGCAGAAAGCTAAGAGAAACTAAAGAGCCTCTTGATGAGTGTGAAAGAGAAAAGTGAAAAGGCTGGCTTAAAACTCAACATTCACAGAAAGAAGATTATGGCATTCAGTCCCATTACTTCCTGGCAAATAGATGGGGAAACAATGGAAACAGTGACAGACTTTATTTTTTTCAGCTCAAAAATCACTGCAGATGGTGACTTCAGCCACGAAATTAGAAGGTGCTTGCTCCTTGGAAGGAAAGCTATGACAAACCTAGATAGTGTATTAAAAAGCAGAGACATCACTTTGCTGACAAAGGTATGTCTAGTCAAAGCTATGGTTTTTCCAGTAGTCATGTATGGATGTGAGAGTTGGACTATAAAGAAAGCTGAGCGCTGAAGAATTGATGCTTTTGAATTGAGGTGTTGGAGAAGACTCCGGAGAGTCCCTTGGACTGCAAAGAGATCAAAGAAGTCAATCCTAAAGGAAATCAACCCTGAATGTTTATTAGGAAGGACTGATGCTGGAGCGCCAATACTTTTCCCCCTGATGTGAAGAGCAGATTCATTGGAAAAGACCCTGATGCTGGGAAAGGTTGATGGCAAGAGGAGAAGGGAGAGACAGAAGATAAGATGGTTGGATAACATTATCAACTCAATGGACATGAGTTTGACCAAACTCCAAGCGATAGGGAAGGATAGGGAAGCCCAGCATGCTGCAGTCCATTGGGTTGTAAAGAGTTGAACACGACTAAGCCACTGAACAACAGCAACAACTGGTTCTTTATCAAAGGTGATTAACAGACACTCAGTAGAGGCAGCAGAATTTGAACTCAGATGCTCCTTTCATGGTCTGCCCCTCCACACAGCACCCTCGTCACTGACTCAGCTGCTGGGGCAGTCCACAGCTGCTCTCCTTGGGACCGGGGCACACAATGAGACCTGTAACTTCTTCTTGGATTCTTTGCCGGATGGTTTTCACAGGAAAGTAGAGCCAGCTGCAGCTGGGTGGTACTCCAGGGAGCCTGTCCTGAGACCTTGTGATAAGCTACATGCTCTGGATCACACTCCTGAGGGAGGGGAAACCAGCAACTGGAAATAGTTCTGAGGATAGAATCCTGGCAAGCCTCTGCCCTACGAGACTACAGTGGTTCTGTTTCCAAGTCTGGAGCATGGCCCTGATGCAGGGGGCAGGGCTCCGTGACTGTCTCATCAGCTATCTGCAGGCATCACCACGGGTCCCTCTGGAACTGTGCTGCGCCCTAAATGATATGATAAGCGGGTCCAGCCAGGTTTCCGGCTTGAAACGGGAGCAGCATTTGGCTGCTCATAAAATAAGTGCTTCTGGGGCTGAAATACTGCTCACAAAAGCCCAACTTGGAATTTGAATAATTGTAGCTCAGTTCCATGCAGCAGCCGTGTACCCTTGTGAATGTGAAAACCAATATTTTTCCAGGCACTGGAGAGGGTTGGGAGGATGGTGGGACCAGAAAACCTGGGCCCAAGTAAAATTCAAATATTTGCCTGAATATAAACCCGCGACCATCAGCCATCTTACCCTGCATACAGCAGGGCACCATTTCCCTTTCTCTACAGATTTTTGTAATTTTAGCTGTGTAGTAAGAACAGGGATAAAAATAACAATTTATATCAGGCTCTCACTGAAGCAAAATTATTTTGAATTCCTGTACCTCCATTTTGGGAAATCAAATGGAGAAGTTAAAGTTCAGGATACAAAATACTCATTGCCTTTTCCTGGTTAATCAGAAAATCAGTATTTACCGAGAGAGAAGTCAGCACAAAAGGCCCGTTGTCGACTGGTTCCACCAGCTGTGTGATCTTGGCAAGTTACTTAAACTCTCTGTGCCTCTGAAATCTCATTTTAAAAGCAGAATAGTAATAGTACTTCTCGTTTTGTTGGTTAGGATTAAATTGTTTCGTTAATTAGAAATGTGTGCACGTTTTGGTGTATGGCATGTAATAAGGAGTCAATAAAAACCATAGTGGGTAAAAAAAAAAAACAACCATAGTGGGGGTTGGTATTAGTACTCCCAGGATGATGTTTGATCTTATTTGTTCTGTGGCAGCCCACTTGCCAGAAAGTATGTGCCACTGGAGCTAAGAATTCAGAATAGGTGTGGCTTGGATTGACGAAGAACCAGAAACTTCCCTGCTTTCAGCATCTACTTTGTGTCAATTGCTCTGTCACAGATTTGAGTGAGTAACAGGCTTGCCCTCCAAGCATCCGGGCTGAGAGAGAGACCATGATGTGCAAGCAAGAAGAGGATGCTGAGGAATTTGATCCAACTACTCAAAGATTTTATGTTTCTGAAGCATGATAACAAAGGTGGAATAATTTGGGATGGACAAGTTTATGAAAAGGTCCTCGTAGTCGAGGGGAGACATTTAGAATAGGTTCAGCAGCTTCCCAGAGCCACTGTGGGTCTCCGAAAATGGGGAATAACCTGAAAAATTCCCTCACCTATGAAAGGAGGCTAATAACAGAACTTGCCTCATAGGTTATTATGAGGATTAAGTAAGTGGACATTTGGAAAGTCCCTAGACCACTGCCTGACATTCAACAAGCTCCATATATGTGGTAGCTGCTAGTATGATGATTTCCCTAGAACCTAAAATACTGCTTGGCACATAAGTGAAAGTGTTAGTTGCTCAGTCATGTCTGACTCTTTGCGACCTTATGGACCATAGCCTGCCAGGCTCAATTCATGGAGTTCTCCAGGCAAGAAGACTGGAGTGGGTTGCAATTTCCTTCTCCAGGGGATCTTTCCAACCCAGGGATCAAACCTGTGTTTCCTGAATTGCAGGCAGATTCTTTGCTGTCTGAGCTACCAGAGAAGAGGCACTCACATTTGTTTTAATTGGAGTACAATTGCTTGACAATATTGTGTTAGTTTCTGCTGTACGATGAAGTGACTCAGCTATATGTATACGTGTATCCTTTCCCTCTCGGGCCTCCCTCCTAGGAGCCAGCATCCTACCCTTCTAGGTCATCACAGAGCCTCAGGTTCAGCTCCCTGCGCTATATACAGCCTCCCAGTAGCTGTCACTTATACATGTCAATGCTACTCTCTCAATTCATCCCATCCTCCCTTTCCTCCCTATTTTTCTTCTTTCCCATTCTATGCATTTGCGTCTCTTTACCCACCCTGAAAATAGGTTCATCCATACTATTTTTCTAGATTCCACAGATACACATTGAGGCACTCAGATTTTTAAATGGGAGAATGAATGAGTCAGTGAATGGGAACACGGAGCAGTGAATGTCATAGTGGAAAACGAGACCTCAATTCTAATTCCACCTCTACCACTAACTAGTCCATGAGTAAAGCACTTAGCTCTCTGAGCCTTTATTTTTCCATCTATTAGTGAGGGATCTGTACTTGATGGTTGCCAAGATTGCTTCCAATGCTAAAATTCCATTGTTCTAAAAAGTAATTAAAAGGTATGGGGGAAATAGAGAAATAAGTGATTTGTATGTACCTTAGTTTAGGAGATTGATGTATATTATGATGTCACCAGTAGAGAGACTAGTAGAGACCAACCCAGACAGTATATTAAAAAGCAGAGATATTACTTTGCTAACAAAGGTCTGTCTAGTCAAAGCTGGAAAGCTGAAGAATTGATGCTTTTGAACTGTGGTGTTGGAAAAGACTCTTGAGAGTCCCTTGGACTGCAAGGAGATCCAACCAGTCCATCCTAAAGGAAATCAGTCCTGAATATTCATTGGCAGGACTGATGCTGAAGCTGAAATGCCACTAGTCTGTCTACCTGATGCAAAGAACTGACTCATTGGAAAAGACTCTGATGCTGGGAAAGATTGAAGGCAGGAGAAGGGGATGACAGAGAATGAGATGGTTGAATGGCATCATGGACTCCATGGACACGAGTTTGAACAAGCTTCAGGAGGTGGTGAAGGACAGGGAAGCCCAGTGTGCTACAGTCCATGCAGGCACAGAGAGTCAGACACGACTGAGCAACAACAGCAACATGCCTGAATGAGGGAGGGAAGAGGCTGACAAGACAAGCAGAGACTAGATCTCAAAGAAACAAACATGCTGCCTTTAGAAGCCTGACTTTTCTTCTGAGGTCTCTAAGGTATCGATGCAGGAAATTTAGGCAGGTAACATGCTCATATTTATGAAACGTCGCACTGATGGAGGATGTTTGGGATGAAGCAGAGTGAGGAGGATGAAGGGAGGTTGTCAGGATAGGATGAGGGGGGTCCTCATCCTATCCTGACCTATAGAAATATTCCTAGAGGTCAGATGGCATGGCATGCACAGAAAAACATATTCTTCACTGCACAGTGCTGGGCATATAGTGAGGGCTGGCTGGATGAGTGGATGAACAAATGAGTGGATGGGTTATAATTCCACCATACTGCTAGTCTTACATGTGTTATAATTTCTCTTCCTTCAGCCATCTACCTCTGTAAGAGGACAATGCAGAATAAAGCAAGGCTGGAACTGGCAGATTATGAAGCAGTAAGTATGGTTATTTTCCAGGTACGGTGTAGGAGGAGAGTATAAACTACCTGCAGCTCTGACTCAGCTTGCATTGTTCCCTTTTTCTTCCCCCAACTCCCTCAGACCGTGGAAAGGAAGTCTCTTCTATTTCCCTTTTTTTGTTCTCAGCTCTTCTTACCATCACAATATAATCATATCTTTATATAAAGGACTCTCAAATCTCAGCAATAAAAAAACAACTCAGCTTAAAAATTGGCAAAGGACCAGAAAAGACACTTCACCAAAGAGGGCTTAAGTATGACAAAGAAGCATATGGAAAGATGTTCAACAGCCATTAAAGAAGTACATACTAAATTCATGATGAGATACCACTACACATTCGAATGGCTAAAATTAAAAGTACTGATAGTTCAGGTGCTGGTAAGGATGTGGTTGTGAGCAGCTGGAATTCTCATATTGCTGGTGGGAATGCAAAAGGGTGTGGCCACTCTGAAAAATGGTTTGGCAGTTTCTCATCAAGTTCAACGCACACATACCATGTACAACCAAGTAATCCCACTTTAACATAACTACATACATACCCCCAGAGAAATCAGAACTTACAGCCACACAAAAACCTGTACACTAATGTCCATAGTAGCTTTATGTGTGATACCTCAAAGATGAAAACAATCCAAATACACTTTAACAGATGAATGGTTAAATGAACTACTCTACAGCCTTGGACGGAGAAGGCAATGGCACCCCGGAATAATCCCATGGACGGAGGAGCCTGGTAGGCTGCAGTCCATGGGGTTGTGAAGAGTCAGACACGACTGAGCAACTTCACTTTCACTTTTCACTTTCATGCATTGGAGAAGGAAATGACAACCCATTCCAGTGTTCTTGCCAGGAGAATCCCAGGGACGGGGGAGCCTTGTGGGCTGCTGTCTATGGGGTCGCACAGAGTCAGACACGACTGAAGTGACTTAGTAGCAGCAGCAGCAGCACAGCCTTGGAACAGAATACTATTCTGCCCTGAAAAGGAATGAATTATTAATCCAACCACTTGGGTGAGTGTCAAAGACATTATGTTGAGTGAAAGAAGTCAGTCTCAAAAGATTGCAAACTGTGATATTCCATTTATGTGAAAAAGCTGTCATGAGGGAAAACAGATCAGTGGCTGCCAGGATGTATGAAGCTATAAAGAGATGGCATGAGGGAGTTTGTGGGGCAGGGGGCGGTGATGGAACCATTCTGTATCCTGATTGTGGTGGTGGTTAACCAAGCATATACATGTGTTGAAATTTATATTACTACATGCCAAAAGAAGAAAAACAAATTTACTATATGATCATTTTTTTAGCTTAATATATGATAATTTTTAAAAATTTCATCTTCAGACCCAATTCACCAGTACTTGGCAGTAGATACAAAATCTTAGGACCAAATCCAATCCAGAAGACAAGACGGATGTCAGATGGAGATATACGCTCCCAACTTTCCTCCTCCTTCTTTCACAAGGCGTGATTGCTTGCAGAAACTGGGGACCCCACCACGCTCATATCCACCCCCCACTTAATAGAGCCAAAGCACAGTGAATTTGAAGAGTCACAGTAATGTTTTAAGTATTTAAAATCTGGGATTGCAAGATCTTTCCCCCAAAACCACTGTTTGTACAGGTCACAGAAAACCTAGAATATTGGCCGGCTTTTCACAGGCCCTCCAGAGGAGGTGTTGTGGAGCCATGAAATGACTGAAGGGCTAACAGCCAGGAGAGGGGGAACATCAGGGGCGGTGAAGACTCCTCACCCCTGGATACTCCAGCATGAACAACACCTTCAGATTCACCCATCTCCCCATGTCCCTTCCACTCTCATGGCCTCAGTCTTCCAAAACAAGAGTGAGGCCCTGGTCACCAGGCCTTGTCACTCGTGGGCACCTGCACCCAAGTCCACCCACCCACTGAGCCACCACTCCCTTCTCTGCAGCAAGGGGAACGGGCCTGCCCTCAGAGAACAGGATGGGTGCATGACCCTCCACTCTTTGGTCCCACTGGCATCACAGGACCTGTGGACTGGCAGGGGGACAGTAGTGCAGGATGCAGAGCAGAAGTTCGCTGGGAGCCTTGGGCCCTGGCTAAAGTCGGCTTCTCCGTGGGAGCCATGAAACATAAATGTGTTGGGACTTTATGATCTCCCCAAGGATCCCCAGCCTGGCTCTGAGCATCCTAGGCACCCAGTCCCACCCCCTCTCTGCCCTCATGTGCCAGCAACCACCCCTCTTCCAGAAGACCAGTGCCTGGCTCTTTGGGCACCCAGCACCAAGTGCCTTAACCTGGACATGACTACATCCCTTCCCGAACATGACCTACAGGAACAACCCAGAATGCAGAAGCCCGTGGCCCCTCCACCCTATGTCTCCCCACCCAGTAGTTCCCGTGTTTTTAAAAAAGCTCCTAAATAGAAATACGACAGCACCAATTCCTAACATACTTTACTCTGTTTTCTATTCTCTTGCCCTACAACATTCTGCTTTGGTATTGGTAAAGAATATAGCATTAAGATGTTCTTTTACATTGAAGTTCTGTCTAAAAGTGGTTAGAAACTAAAAAAAAATTTTGTTTTCACAATTCAGTAATTATATTATTTTTTATGTATGTTATACTATATAATTTAATTATTTTTTTCCTGATGGCATAATATCTATGTAAAAACAAAAATTGAAACAACAAAGAAAGCAGAGACAGAAGCCTGCAGTCCTTTTTTCTGTACATACATTTTTTTATAATAAACTTAGATCACCCTGTAAACATTTATTGTGTAAGCTACTTCTTTCTCCAGTCATATACTGTAATGATGTTAAGACTTTTCCTATAGCAGCAATAATATTCTACAGTCTCATTTTTAATGGCTGTCTAGTATTCCGTGGTATGACTGTATCATGATTTAGGTAACTGCTTCCCAGTTGACGGACATTCAGGCTTTACCAGCTTTGCTTCCTGTGAACAGGGGAAAAAACAAAAGTGGGGGGAAAAAGTGAAAGTTGCTCAGTCGCATCCAAATCTTTATGACCCGATGGCTATACAGTCAGTCCACGGAATTCTCCAGGTCACAGAATTGGAGTGTCTAGCCTATTCCTTCTCCAGGGGATCTTCCCAACCCAGGGATCGAACCTAGGTCTTCAGGCGGATTCTTTACCAGCTGAGCCACAAGGGAAGCCTAAGAATACTGGAGTGGCTAGCCTATCCCTTCTCCAGGGGATCTTCCTAACCCAGGGAAAGAACCAGGGTCTCCTGCATTGCAGGCGGATTCTTTACCAACTGAGCCATCAGGGAGAATCAACTGGTTTGTTTTTTGAAATGTTTACACAGCAAGCCTTGGTAATAACTGAGTTTACATGCCTTGGTCTTCAACCAAAGCTCCTTTTATATTAATAATCCACTAATGACGGTAATCAATTAGTTTTGGCATGAGCTCTATGAAAACACACAGCATGATGTGGGCTCTTGCCTTGCATTCCATCAGAATTAGGCGAGCCATTAAGGGGCCTGTCAAACACCCTGCCCCACTATCCTATTGTGCCACTAGGTTGCGCAACAGACTTTGACAAAAGGCTGCTTCCCTCTCCCTCTAAAGGTGACCCAGAATGCCTTTTCTTTCCTATGGTTTTTGCGTTTTCCTTTCATGAACATCACAAACCTGGGCACTCCCTTCTTTCTGACTTTTGAATCTGGACTTTCAAAGTGACTAATGCAAGGTCCTCTGGGTTCTCCTTCTCTGCCACCTTCGAGCCCCCTGATTGCTAGAAGACAAATCTTGAGAATTCCATTCTTGGTCTTGCAGTCAGCTGCAAAGACCCCTCTCATTCCTTCCCTGAACCCTGCGTGAACAATCACAATCCAGTCTCCCTGTCTTCAGTGGCCTTTATAAATGCTGTGTGAGTCATGTTCCTGTAAAACACACAAGAAAAGAAGAATCGGGGAACCACACAGACTTCAGACTTAATGGACGTGTAAATGAATATTAATAGTTCTCTGTACAACAGGGTCTGGTGCAATGTCAAACTGGGTTCATGTCCGGTGGATTTAAAGTAGGGCCCTGCTGTTTTGTTGCAAGTAACCAAAATAGATGGCTGCCTTGTAATAAGTATCGATGTGCAAACTCACGATGATTAATGCCTTCTTGTTGATTTTCATTTCTCTTTAGGAAAACTTAGCAAGACTCCAGAGGGCTTTTGCAAGGAAGTGGGAATTCATCTTTATGCAAGCAGAAGCACAAGTCAAGTAGGTGAACTTCACAGGGCCCCTTGCAAAGAGAAAAAGACTCTCTGGAATTTAGAGGTGGTATGAGAGTGGGGTTTCCTTCCATCCAGCCATGGTTGGTCACTGTCTCTCTCATGACAACTGAGCAGAAATCAAGGTCAGGATGGATAAGGTGCATTTCCATCACCCATGACACCCTGAAATAATCTCCAAAGTGTGTGTTCCAGCAGGTAATGGGGTCCCTCCCAAATGTATAACTCTGGTTCTAAGAAGCTGTACCTAATTCCCAAGGAGATTTCTAAATCTTCTGTGCTTGGAAGCTGAAAAACACTAGAACCACTTTACTTGCTGGTCTGGAAATTTCATCTTTCTAGGAAAACAATGGCACCCCACTCCAGTACTCTTGCCTGGAAAATCCCATGGATGGAGGAGCCTGGTGGGCTGCAGTCCATGGGGTCACTACGAGTCGGACACGACTGAGCGACTTCACTTTCACTTTTTCGCTTTCATGCATTGGAGAAGGAAATGGCAACCCACTCCAGTTTTCTTGCCTGGAGAATCCCAGGGGCAGGAGAACCTGGTGGGCTGCGTCTATGGGGTCACGCGGAGTCGGACACGACTGAATTGACTTAGCAGCAGCAGCAGGAAAACATACTGGAGTTTTAGGAAAGCCAACAAGTGGCCCCTCCTCCATCTCTCCTAAGGGGAAGGGTTCAGAACCAATCAAAAACAAGGCACAGAAGTCAGACATTTGGAGTCCAAGATGTCAGATTGCTACTGATGAAACTAGTGATGGGACATGATTTTGGATCCATGACCACAAATCATTGCCCTAGAATTACAGTTTCCCATCCAGGGCAGAACTGGGTATCTGTGGTACCACCCCCCGATCTGAGGGCAGAGTCAAGCCCTGTAAGTTTACTGCCTGCAGAGACCAGGTGTCCTGAGAACAGACCGACCCAGCCTGGGCCCAGATGGCCCAACCTCAGCTTTCTCTATTTCTTTTTTCAAATGTGCCAATAAGTTAAATCAAGAAGAGATGAAAGGAGGAGAAAGTCGGAGTGTTTTTTCCATATTCTTCCCTCCCAGGAAATGTAGTGGAAATGCCTTTCTCTGTAAGGAAGCAGAAGTGGGCAGTGAATGTCCCCCAGCCCAGAAACATAGTCATCACCAGATCCTTTTGCTTCTGGGAAAAGGGCTTGCTCAGGTGGGGTTCTCTCTTGTCCTTTTTGGCAGCGGGCTCTGATTTAGCTGCAAGTGATGATGGAAGAAATGGGACAGAGGAGGGGGTGGGGAAGGGATGCTGAACCAGGAGGAGGTGAGTATCTCTTCTCTGGGCGCCACTTGCACCTGAGCCCCTGGGTCTCCAAAGGGCCCCTCCCCATGCTCTGGGCAGTGTTGCAGCCCATCCCCCAGGGCTGTGCTCAGGCTGATGACCAGTCTGGTTGCAGCTGGAAACAACATGAGGTCCTTGAGTCCAGTGAACTGTACCCTTCTCCCTCTCCCCCTGCAGCCTCTACCCCCTACCCATGATTCCACGTGCCTGCCCCCCACCTCAGTGCTCCCCACCGCCCCTGAGGAAGGAGAAAGCAGGCGGGTGGGTGAGGGGTGAGGAGGAGGAAGAACTGGGCCAGTGCACTCAGGAACCACTGGGAAGAGAAGGTCTGCTTCACACTTTCAGGACCACACAGCATCATCACACATTATAAAAGGAGGGGGAAATACCCCTTTGTATATATGTGGTATTTCTCGATTCCCTATTTTGATTAACTCTGTGATTACATTATAATCCTGGGCCGTTTAAGTACACAGCAATTATCACAAAAATCACAGGGTTATTATGACTTTATTTTAGTCTAGTAAACTAAAGTACTCCCAAGAGAGCCAAGAACCAGGAGTTACACAGCAATTAATCGAAGTTACTTTCTACTTAGATAACATGGAGTAATTAGGCTGCTTTTGAAGGCTCTTCCCTGTGCTCCTGATCACAACACGAAGAATTTGTCTGTCTTTCAATTTGTGCCTCCCCCAGCTGAGGCCAGTGATATTTGCCTTCTGGATCTTGTCATACACCAGGGCTATTACTTTGCTTTTAGAGAATCAGATGGTTTAAGTGACTTTTAAAACACATGAAAAGTGAAAAGTGTGTTCGTCACTCAGTCATGTCCGACTATTTGCAACCCCATGGACTGTAGCCCGCGCCAGGCTCCTGTCCATAGAATTTTCCAGGCAAGAGTACTGGGGTGGGTTGCCATTTCCTTCTCCAGGGGATCTTCCCAACCCAGGGATTAAACCCAGGTCTCCTGCGTTGCAGGCAGATTCTTTACTGTCTGAGCCACCAGAGAAGTCCTATTTTAAAACACATAACAGCAGCGTTTTGAAGACATTTCTACTGATTCTGAAGCTAAAGCAAACTTTCAGATTTGAGGATTAAAGATTACAAGCCTATGGTTATATTCCTTCTCATAACTTGAATATGCAGTGTCCTTTGATAAGGTGGGGGAGGGGGGAGGATGACAACAACTAATGCAGTTCCTAATAATCCAGATCTTAATAATTCAAAAAGACAGCTGCATTCCTGAACACTGAATAGGCTCACCCTATTCATTATACGTAATCACTAGTTTGCACTCTAGCTGAAAACAAGCTCTCTTACCATGTGTGGGCTTCTTGAGGGTTCCTTGAGGGAACTATGCACCCATATCATACAGCTCTGCAGAGAGCAGAAGCCACACAAGTGCCAAGAGCCCTGTGCCCACTAAGCTCCTAAAAATGGGACCTAGAGCTGGCACGTGGATCAGGAAGGAAAAACAGAATAAAAAGCCTCTGATTTCCCTTTTTCACTTTTCCAGGATTGATCGGAAAAAGGATAAAACAGAAAGGAAAATTTTGGATAGTCAAGAACGAGCCTTTTGGGATGTCCATAGGCCAGTGGTGAGAAAGCTCTGCTTGGTTCTCTATTTTTCAATTTTCTCTCTTCTTTCACTTAAAAGACTGTCTTTAGCCATGAGGCGTCTCACTCTTAAGAAAATTGCTAAGCTTTGTGAAATTGCTTTTGCCATTCACTCGGATCATCTCAGTAGATCTTGTGGTATGTATATCAATTCTACCTTTTAAAAATGATTCATTCACGAAATATGGAATTGGAAATGGTGGAGCTGTGGGAATTCCACCCAGGGAACTTTGAGCCCCAAAGTTTACAGTCCTAAAATAAGCAGTTTCCATTTCTAATGTTATTCAATTCCAACTTCTAGTGTATTCTCTTTCAAATGCAACCGATTGATATTACTCATAGTCACTGGTCATCGAAAGCACTGAATTAATGGATTCTGAGTCATTATCTTGGGAGAAATACAGGGTTAGTTTCTTGCAAGCCTCCAGTCACATTTTCATCAACCAATCAATACAGAACCTTGTTTAAAGTGTGTTTCAGCTTAAAGCCACCTTATTTAATGTATATTGTTGATCACTGACTTTGAACTCACAGCGCACGCCTGGATGGCACTTATCTTACACACCTCTTTTCTCCATAAAGCAAACCCCAGCCTTCCTGCACTTAGGAACACGAGACAGCACATCAGCACTTGCCTTCGGGGCCATGTTAAACAGCCAAATCACCAACAAAAAAAACACAAAAATGTGTAAAACACAGTGCTAAGTAGACCATGAAAAGGACGCTTGTTTACGGCAGGAGAGGAAACAAGAAGGCACCTCCCAGGGAACATGCAGGTCAGGCAGCTCAACGTTTGTGCTGCTCTGCACACGTGCACCAGTGACCATGAAGTCACCACGGGCATCAGTGTGGGAATTATAAGTAGATTTCAGCAAGTAGGCGGATTCACAAATACAAGATCCATGAATAATGAGATCTGAGGCATTTCCAATTTTGTATTATTAAAACAAATTTTCCTCATGAAATGAAACTAAAATGAATAAATTATGTCAGCCTTCCTCAAGTCTGATTAGAAGCAAAACCATAGCCTGCCAGGCTCCTCTGCCCATGGAATTTTCCAGGCAAGAATACTGGGATGGGTTGTCATTTCTACTCCAGGGGATCTTCCCAATCCAGGGATCAAACCCGTGTCTCTTGCATTTCCTGAATTGGCAGGCGGATTCTTTACTACTAGTGCCTCCTGGGAAGCCCTTAGGTGGCTAGGTGTATGAAATAACAAAGGCTCTAATTGAAGCCATCCACTGCTTTGAATAATGAGTTTACTCTTATAAACTGTACACTGTACCGTCTACATATCATCCTTAGATAATATGAGCTATGTTATTTTATTTCATATGAGAACTCTGTGGAGGAACACATATTACAGATGGAAACACCTTTGTAAAAACAAATTGTCAATGGCAAAATGGAGGGAATCATGTATTATGTGTAACAGGAAAGACAAAGCCTGGTTCTGAGGGTGTCACTTGAGCCAACTTGGAAAGTATGATTGTCACTTAGTAATTTATATGATTTTTTTTCTCAGCCAGGCTGTGTGAACACAACAGAAATGGATATCAGAAAATGTCGACGTTTGAAGAACCCACAAAAGGTTAAAAAGGTTTGCTAGTTTAGCTGAATTAAAATTCTTGATGGGAATTGCCCCTCCATTTTGAATACTGTTCAAATAACAATTTGCTATTTGTAATTCTCCCTGTTTCATCCTTGGAAACCATTTCATTCATTCTACAAGTGTTTATGGAGTGGCAGGTGTGGGCTTGGCTGCAGAAATACAGTGGCAAGTTCTACAAGTCAAAGTGAAAGTCGCTCAGTCGTGTCTGACTCTTTGGGACCCCATGGACTATACAGTCCATGGAATTCTCCAGGCCAGAATACTGGAGTGGGTAAACTTTCCCTTTTCCAGGGGATCTTCCCAACCCAGGGATCAAACCCAGGTCTCCCGCATTGCTGGTAGATCTTTACCAGCTGAGCCACAAGGGAAGCCCAAGAATACTGGAGTGGGTAGCCTGTCCCTTCCCCAGCAGATCTTCCTGACCCAGAAATCGAACTGGGGTCTCTTGCATTGCAGGCAGATTCTTTACCAACTGAACTATCAGGGAAGTCCCTAGCCCACAGCCTAGTAGGCATGAAGGAAGCCAGCAGGCGATGCTGGGAAGTTCAGGATGGTTCAGGAGCACCAGAAGCGGCACCAGACCAGGGGCTTCCCAAGGATTTCCATAGCAGGCTCAAGGGTACAGAGGTCCGAAGTAGCTCTCGACTCTGGGGAGGCAGTGGAGAGGAGAAGACACATAAGGAACCATAAGTAATGAGATCCCACAGGGGCTGGCTTGATACTTTGACACAAGTGAAAGTCTTAGTATAGTTAGATCTGCCCCAAGTCAAACCACCATCTCATCCAGCCATGAATGATCCTGTGGCCATTTGTGTTTCACTGTACTGGAAGGGGCAGAGAAGGCAATGGCTCGCCACTCCAGTACTCTTGCCTGGAAAATCCCATGGATGGAGGAGCCTGGTGGGCTGCAGTCCATGGGGTCGCTAAGAGTCAGGCACAACTGAGCAACTTCACTTTCGCTTTTCACTTTCATGCACTGGAGAAGGAAATGGCAACCCACTCCAGTGTTCTTGCCTGGAGAATCCCAGGGATGGGGGAGCCTAGTGGGGTGCCATCTATGGGGTCGCACAGAGTTGGACACGACTGAAGCGACTTAGCAGCAGCAGTACTGGAAGGGGCAGTGATCTCTCTCATCTATATACGTTTCATGACATATATATCAATTCCTTCATTTTACTTATATATTTTGTTCTCATTGAGTTATTGGTACCCACTGTATTATCCTTTTTTAAAATCTTACATAAAAGAATCTTGGTTATTGTCATTGCAGTCAGGAAGGTATGCAAGTGTGTTGCTGTCATTTCACAATACCAGGGTAATGGAAGGCCAGAATGAACAGATGACAGATTGAACATCTTCATATGTTTTACATTAGTCTTAAAATGTCCTCACTTCATCTTTAGATCAGATCAGATCAGATCAGATCAGTCGCTCAGTCGTGTCCGACTCTTTGCAACCCCATGAATCACAGCACGCCAGGCCTCCCTGTCCATCACCAACTCCCGGAGTTCACCGAGACTCACATCCATCGAGTCAGTGATGCCATCCAGCCATATCATCCTCTGTCGTCCCCTTCTCCTCTTGCCCCCAATCCCTCCCAGCATCAGAGTCTTCTCCAGTGAGTCAACTCTTCGCATGAGGTGGCCAAAGTACTGGACTTTCAGCTTTAGCATCATTCCTTCCAAAGAAATCCCAGGGCTGATCTCCTTCAGAATGGACTGGTTGGATCTTCTTGCAGTCCAAGGGACTCCCAGGAGTCTTTTCCAACACCACAGTTCAAAAGCATCAATTATTCGGCACTCAGCCTTCTTCACAGTCCAGCTCTCACATCCATACATGACCACAGGAAAAACCATAGCCTTGACTAGACAAACCGTTGTTGGCAAAGTAATGTCTCTGCTTTTGAATATGCTATCTAGGTTGGTCATAACTTTCCTTCCAAGGAGCAAGTGTCTTTTAATTTCATGGCTGCAGTCACCATCTGTAGTGATTTTGGAGCCCAGAAAAATAAAGTCTGACACTGTTTCCACTGTTTCCCCATCTATTTCCCATGTAGTGATGGGACCAGATGCAATGATCTTCGTTTTCTGAATGTTGAGCTTTAAGCCAACTTTTTCACTCTCCTCTTTCACTTTCATCAAGAGGCTTTTGAGTTCCTCTTCACTTTCTGCCATAAGGGTGGTGTCATCTGCATATTTGAGGTTATTGATATTTCTCCCGGCAATCTTGATTCCAACTTGTGTTTCTTCCAGTCCAGCGTTTCTCATGATGTACTCTGCATATGTACTCTGCATATAAGTTAAATAAACAGGGTGACAATATACAGCCTTGACGAACTCCTTTTCCTATTTGGAACCAGTCTGTTGTTCCATGTCCAGTTCTAACTGTTGCTTCCTGACCTGCATACAGATTTCTCAAGAGGCAGGTCAGGTGGTCTGATATTCCCATCTCTTTCAGAATTTTCCACAGTTTATTGTGATCCACACAGTCAAAGGCTTTGGCATAGTCAATAAAGCAGAAATAGATGTTTTTCTGGAACTCTCTTGCTTTTTCCATGATCCAGCGGATGTTGCAATTTGATCTCTGGTTCCTCTGCCTTTTCTAAAACCAGCTTGAACATCAGGAAGTTCATGGTTCACATATTGCTGAAGCCTGGCTTGGAGAATTTTGAGCATTACTTTACTAGCATGTGAGATGAGTGCAATTGTGCGGTAGTTTGAGCATTCTTTGGCATTGCCTTTCTTTGGGATTGGAATGAAAACTGACCTTTTCCAATCTTGTGGCCACTGCTGAGTTGTCCAAATTTGCTGGCATATTGAGTGCAGCACTTTCACAGCATCATCTTTCAGGATTTGGAACAGCTCAGTTGGAATTGCATCACCTCCACTAGCTTTGTTTGTAGTGATGCTTTCTAAGGCCCACTTGACTTCACATTCCAGGATGTCTGGCTCTAGGTCAGTGATCACACCATCATGATTATCTTGGTCATGAAGATCTTTTTTGTACAGTTCTTCTGTGTATTCTTGTCACCTCTTCTTAATATCTTCTGCTTCTGTTAGGTCCATACCATTTCTGTCCTTTATCGAGCCCATCTTTGCATGAAATGTTCCTTTGATATCTCTGATTTTCTTGAAGAGATCCCTAGTCTTTCCCCTTCTGTTGTTTTCCTCTATTTCTTTGCATTAATTGCTGAAGAAGGCTTTCTTATCTCTTCTTGCTATTCTTTGGAACTCTGCATTCAGATGTTTATATCTTTCCTTTTCTCCTTTGCTTTTTGCCTCTCTTCTTTTCACAACTATTTGTAAGGCCTCCTCAGACAGCCACTTTACTTTTTTGCATTTCTTTTTCATGGGGATAGTCTTGGTCCCTGTCTCCTGTACAATGTCACGAACCTCATTCCGTAGTTCATCAGGCACTCTATCTATCAGATCTAGGCCCTTAAATCTATTTCAGTTCCACTGTATAATCATAAGGGATTTGATTTAGGTCATACCTGAATGGTCTAGTGGTTTTCCCTACTTTCTTCAATTTCAGTCTGAATTTGGCAATAAGGAATTCATGGTCTGAGCCACAGTCAGCTCCTGGTCTTGTTTTTGCTGACTGTATAGAGCTTCTCCATCTTTGGCTGCAAAGAATATAATAGATCTGATTTCGGTGTTGACCATCTGGTGATGTCCATGTATAGAGTCTTCTTTTGTGTTGTTGGAAGAGGGTGTTTGTTATGACTAGTGCATTTTCTTGGCAAAACTCTATTAGTCTTTGCCGTGCTTCATTCTGTATTCCAAGGCCAAATTTGCCTGTTACTCCAGGTGTTTCTTGACTTCCTACTTTTGCATTCCAGTCCCCTATAATGAAAAGGACATCTTTTTTGGGTGTTAGTTCTAAAAGGTCTTGTAGGTCTTCATAGAACTGTTCAACTTCAGCTTCTTCAGCGTTACTGGTTGGGGCATAGACTTGGATTACTGTGACATTGAATGGTTTGCCTTGGAAACGAACAGAGATCATTCTGTCGTTTTTGAGATTGCATCCAAGCACTGCACTCTTTTGTTGACCATGATGGCCACTCCATTTCTTCTGAGGGATTCCTGCCTGCAGTAGTAGATATAATAGTCATCTGAGTTAAATTCACCCATTCCAGTCCATTTCAGTTCGCTGATTCCTAGAATGTCTACATTCACTCTGGCCATCTCTTGTTTGACCACTTCCAATTTGCCTTGATTCATGGACCTGACATTCCAGGTTCCTATGCAATATTGCTCTTTACAGCATCGGACCTTGCTTCTATCACCAGTCACATCCACAGCTGGGTATTCTTTTTGCTTTGGCTCCATCCCTTCATTCTTTCTGGAGTTATTTCTGCACTGATCTCCAGTAGCATATTGGGCCCCTACTGACCTGGGGAGTTTCTCTTTCAGTATCCTATCATTTTGCCTTTTCATACTGTTCATGGGGTTCTCAAGGCAAGAATTCTGAAGTGGTTTGCCATTCCCTTCTCCAGTGGACCACATCCTGTCAGATCTCTTCACCATGACTCGCCCATCTTGGGTTGCCCCACAGGCATGGCTTAGTTTCATTGAGTTAGACAAGGCTGTGGTCCTAGTGTGAGTAGATTGACTAGTTTTCTGTGAGTATGGTTTCAGTGTGTCTGCCCTCTGATGCCCTCTTGCAACACCTACTGTCTTACTTGGGTTTCTCTTACCTTGGGTGCGCGGTATCTCTTCATGGCTGCTCTAGCAAAGCACAGCCATTGCTCCTTACCTTGGACGAGGGGTCTCCCCTCACCGCCACCCTTCCTGACCTTCAACGTGGGATAGCTCCTCTAGGCCCTCCTGCGCCCGTGCAGCCACGGCTCCTTGGACTTAGGGTTGGTCCTCCCAGCCACTGCTCCTGGCCTCGGGCGTGGGGTTGGTCCTCCCAGCCGCCGCCCTTGGCCTCAGGCGTAGGGGCATGGGGTAGCTCCTCTGGGCTGGCACCCCTGACCTCGGACACGGGTAACTCCTCTCGGCCGTTCCTGCGCCGTTGCAGCCTGGTACCCTTGGCCGCTGCCCCTGACCTCGGACGTGGGATAACTCCTCTTGGCCGCCGCCCTTCGGGCATGGGGTCCTCCCAGCTTCCCCCTAATTCTAATATTCCAGAATTGCATGGAGCCCATGTGCACCATATTTGAGCCTTCCGTGATATTATGGATTTCAGCTATAAACTGTACCCTTCAGAGTTGTATTTCTTTCCCACAACAAAGAGTGTCTTTAATGTGTTTCTAACAAAAGGAACAGATTAAAAGTAGCCATACCTGTGGTTATGTGGGAACACTGAGTCCAGAAAACTGGTCAGAAGAAAAGGAAAAAATCTGAAACCCTCCCATCTCAAGTTTGTACCAGAGAGGCATAACCAATAGAAAGTCTAGAGGGGGTCTCTTTGTGCATAATCTTTAGCTATTCTTGAACCTTCTTGTGTCTCAGAATCACCTGGAGCATTTGATAAAAGTGCAGGCTCCCCAACTCCACCCACAAAGATTGTGGTTCAGTGAGTCTGGGGTAGATTTCGGCAATGTGCATCTTTACCAAGTACCCAAAATAATTTTTTGCAGATAGTCTATGGACCATATTTGGAGAAGCACTGTTATACAAGGAGACCATCAATGAAAGGAAGGATTTTCTAGCAGTGATAACCCAAAGATGGGACCAGTTGTCTCAAGAGCCAGAGTTCCCATCATTGGAGAAATTCAAGCAGAGGCCGATGACTTATTGTCAGGATGTCATAGAGGAGCGCAGAAGCATCAGACGAGTGCTCGAAGTAGCTGACCCTTTGGGCCTCCTTCAGCTCTTGAGGGTGCTTAATTCAATGTTCTCCTTTCTTCTCTAGTCTGTGTACGGTGTGACTGAAGAGTCCCAGTCGCAAAGCCCGGTGCATATCCCCAGTCAGCCAATCAGGAAAACTACAAAAGAAGACATCCGAAAACAAGTGAGTGATTTGGTTGCTGCACTCTCAAAGGGAAACATGGCCAGTTTGAAAACCTTTTGAATGTTCACAGGGAGCTTTAAGTTCCCGGAAAGCACAGTAGAAGCAGCTGTGGGTGACTTGAACCTTCAAGCACTGTGTGTGAATAATTCATGGAGGCTCAAGAGTCAGTAGAAAAGGACATAATGAGTTACCATAACACCATGGGCTGACTGCTGTAGTAGGGTTTTCTACAAGATGCTATAGGAGCTGGGGGGTGTGGGGGGTGTAGTGGGTAGGCGGGGGTGGGGGGGGTGTGGGTAGGGAACACTCATGTCACAGGGTCCTTAAAATTGTAATGCACTTTCAGAGCAAACCAGCTCAGGACCACCAACTTCACTGCTCTGATTCAGAAGGAAAGCTGACAAATAGAGCAAGCCCCACTCCCTGTACCATTTCACCATTACTTGGTTCCATATTATCAGCCTCCACGATGAGGAGTTAACTGGTCAACCCAAGTCAACAGACAGTGGCTGACTAATTACATTACTCCTTTCCAGGAGTTCACTGGTAATAAAGTGACTTGAGGGGCTACTTTTTACATTATGCTTTACTGGCTTCTAGGGGGCTCCCAGAGGCATAAACTGTGAGGTGCCTGACCTTGACAAGTTTATTATTGTGTGGGGGAAGAGAAATAGATTATGGAAAATACTCAATGATTCCAGGTAAGTACACCAAACACATAGGTGTGATGTAGGTGTGAAAGCTGGGTAGGAGATCACTGGAGAACAGTCAAACCAAATAGTTAGGATGGTGGGTTACCTCCATGCTGCTTCTAAGCTTTGTAGAATATAGACTGTCTTTAAGTTAGCAATCACTTCTGGGAACCAAGCCTTAAGCCTTAACACAGTATAGGAGAATATTTGATGTAGGCTAAACAGTAAAATGTATTTCTTGAGTGTGGTAAGAATTTCCAAAAGAGGAAAGTAGTTGCTGGAGTGAAACTTATAGGGCTGGACAAGTCTGTCCAGAGGACGTGTTTGGCTGTTGGTAGAAATACAGGATTTGGGTTCCTGGGGTGAAAGGGTGAAAATATTCCAGTTTAGTCTTAATGCTTCTGTTCTGTCTTTCCCCAGATAACATTTTTGAATGCACAGATTGACAGACATTGTTTAAAAATGTCCAAAGTGGCTGAAAGGTACGTTTCCCCTTAATGTTATTATTTTTTTCTAATTCAACAAAGAAGAAATGTGCCAGGGTTATAGCTGACGAGTGTGTATCAGGAGGTAGACCACAATCATTTCTTACACTGATGGGTGGAAACACCACAGGCCTGTTTGAGTATAGCTAAGATAGCAGACCTCCCTTGAGTGATGCCAAGAAATGTTCTGTTGCTAAAGCTTTTCAGGAGGGTGGCTGAGAGACCTTGTCAATCAAGGAAGAACGACCTTAAAAGCTACATAATGCACATTTACCTTCAGCCTCTTGATTAATTCAAATGGAATTGCTCCCTTTTCAGCTGTAAAATGCCCAGATTCACTTTATAGGGGGAAAGAATTATGTGTGCCCTTTGAGGTGCTGGCTGTGCAAACAGGGGGACTGGACCATCAGGAGGCGTTCCGCCTCCACACACCATCAACCGCCCAACTGCATCAAATCAGCTGTAAAGAAAATGTTTGGCACCTGCAGCCTGGCTTCCGCAGGAGCCTTAGTGCTACAGTCTGCACCAGGAGTCGGTTCCACTCTGTTAACTCATGGGAGACTTGATTTTGTCAATGAAACAGTCTGTTTTTGAACTTTTTTAAAGAGGGGAGACCACCTGGGGAGTCTATGTGGAATAAATCTGAACAGATAACCCCAAACCAGAGGTTTATTCATCCATACTGCTGCTGCTGCTGCTGTTAAGTCGCTTCAGTCGTGTCCGACTCTGTGCAACCCCATAGATGGCAGCCCACCAGGCCCCACCGTCCCTGGGATTCTCCAGGCAAGAACACTGGAGTGGGTTGCCATTTCCTTCTCCAATGCCTGAAAGTGAAAAGTGAAAGTGAAGTCACTCAGTCGTGTCCGACTCTTAGCGACCCCATGGACTGCAGCCTATCAGGCTCCGCCGTCCCTGGGATTCTCAAGGCAAGAACACTGGAGTGGGTTGCCATTTCCTTCTCCATTATTCATCCATAGTGAAGTGAAAGTGAAGTCGCTCAGTCGTGTCTGACTCTTTGCGACCCCGTGGACTGTAGCCCACCAGGCTCATCTGTCCATGGGATTCTCCAGGCAAGAGTACTGGAGGGGGGTGCCATTTCCTTCTCCAGGGGGTCTTCCTAACCCAGGGATCGAACCTAGGTCTCCCGCATTGCAGGCAGACACTTTAACCTCTGAGCCACCAGGGATGCTGCTGTTAAAGAGGCGACCAATATCTGAAGGCTCAGGGGCTTGAGCTGGGTCTTAGTATTTATTGGTCATCACAGTAAAGTGGGTCCTTTAAGCCCACCTGACACGGAGGGCTGGCTGTGTGTTCAACCCGTAAGCCTTTTCTCTGCTGGCCCCTGGGTTCATCCACATCTCCTTTTTAGATAAATAACAGCAAAAAAATCAAGCCAAAGAAGACTCCACACACAAACGCCAAACTGGGATTCACACTTTGCCCTTAGGTGGCCAAGGACATCCTTGGATGTGGGCTCATCTCTTTGATGGCATCTCGTATCTATTCCAGGATTCTCAGTAGTGTCACAATTGACATTCTGGGCCAAATACTTGCTGGTGGCAGGAGGCTGTCCTGTACATGACGTTTTGCAGCATCCTTGACCTCTACCCACATATGTGTGCTCAGTGACTCAGTCATTTCCTACTCTTTGCAACCCCATGGACTGTCACCCACCAGGTTTTCTGTCCATGGGATTTCCCAGGCAAGAATACTGGAGTGGGTTGCCATTTCCTTCTCCAGGGGATCTTCCGGAGCCAGAGATTGAACCCACGTCTCCTGCACTGGCAAGCAGATTCTTTACCTCTGCACCACCTAGGAAGCCCTTGACGTCCACCTGCTAGATGCCAAAACCCCACCTCACAGTTTATGACAACAAAAGTGTTTTCACACACCATCAAATGTCCCAGGAGGGGGCAAAATCGACCCCACTGAGAATTCCTGATATTCCTATTTTCCCCTAATGCACATGCTTGAGAAGGTTGCCATGGCTGGAGCTCATCTCACATTAGACAAAGTGTTCTAGGGGTCACAGTTTTAGCCTGGCAGGCTGGGGAGCCTCCTCACCCCACTATCATAGTGTAGGGGCTTTCAGAGTACCAGGCTCTGAGGTTGCTTTTCAAACCTCACTGTGGTTGTCTTCGTCCCAGCAGAGTGCTTGTGAGTGAAACAGCTGGGAGGACCTGGACTCCCCTGGTGTGGTAGCCTGTGAGGAACTGCAAGCTTCCTTGTCTGTGAATAGGGGACGGTAGTGTCTGTCCTGGCTGTCCTAGGATCAGAGCTAGCCATGGAAGGACACTCTAAAGTTTGCAGACCTAGGAGAGCATGTATGTGGATGTGTCTTGTGATCTGCTTGCTAGGGTCAGTGGTTCTGTGCCTGATCATCCAGGTCGGGGAGGGGGTGAAGACTGGAGAGTCTTAAACCATCATGCTAGGAATTGGACTCAGTGATTCAGAGTAAATTGGGGAAACTGCATTTTGAATACCCCATGGTGGACTGACCAGGTCTCTGAGGATTTGAGGAAGCCACTGCCCACCACACACAGCAACCTGAGAGCTCACATCAAAAGGGACACCCAGCCTGGTCTCATCTTTGGGTGGAGGGAAAGATCCCAACCCCGTCAGCATGAGGGTGGCCAGCTGGGTGGGTGTGCATGGCAGGAAAGGAGACAGCCCTGGCGGGGGCGGGGAGCCTGAGCCGCGCATTGTTTGTTTACAGGCCTCACCTGGTACCATCTAATTATGCTTGAGAGCCTGCTCACACCCAAAGAGATTATTCATTCCAACCCTGCCCTCCTCACTCCCCAGCCTGAAGCTTTCACGAGTCTCCGCCCCGCAGAGACTGCATTTTATTCCCAGCAGCAGTAACTGGCAACTTTTCAATGTGACACAAGGGTTTTTCATTAGAGCCACAGGAAACCCCCAGATAGAGAGGAGGAGGGAGAGGAGACGGGTGTTAGCAGGAGATAAAGCAGCCTGGAGCCTTGGTCTGTCAGTGGCTCGGTGTGGGTGAGAATAGGAAGGTGGCGCTGGCAGCTGGCCTTGGGTGCCACTGCTCTGCTCGCCAGAGGCAGCAGCTGAGCCATCACAGGTGGGCAGACCTGGCTTCCCTGGACCCGCTCCAAGCGATCCTGGTCATTAGCCAGAAGCCATAGAGCAAAGGACCAAAGCCCACTGAGAACAGGCACGTGTGGTTTTCCCCTTAGTTCTCTGAGAACTGAAAGTGGGAAGAGGGCAGGAGGACTGGTGATCATAAAAGTCCAGTTCTGAAAAAGGCAGAAGTCAAGACTGAGTCAAAGGATACAGCCGATGCAGCTGGGAAGAGAAAAAGGAACCTTTGCAAAGTAAAGGAGCAAAATCACACAGTGTCGGAGATGGATGTAGAGCCAGCCATCTAGGTTTGGATTCCGCCTCTGCCATTTTCCAACTGTGTGATCTTGGGCAGGTTGCTTCACCTCTCTATGCCTCAGTTCACCTCTTGAAAGGGGAGACAGCAGTGGTGCATAACTAACAGGGTTCATGAGTTAATCCTCTGCGAGAGCTTGATCTAGTCCTTGGCACTTACAACACTTGCAGTGAATGTGAACAATTATTATTTTCCAGTGAGATGCTTTGGAAAGGAGCAGAATTCAAGTACATAACATGGCATGAACCTGCTGTGTGGTGTCCGGAGGGACAGAGGACAGGCCGAGGACAGAGGCTGGCCCTGCAGATGGTGGTTCTTCCCACCTCTTTCATTTCCACTCCCCAGCACAGAGAGTCCTGCAGGCTGCCGAAGGCTTGCCCTGCAGCCTCCAGTCTGTGGTTCTCCCTGGGCTGCCTCCTCTGGTACCATGAACCTGGAACCTTTGAGGAAGGAGGTTGGCTCTTCTGTGCAGATTTTCCTGGGTCATCTTGATTTCACCTCTTCTGTCTCATTGTCCCCGTGAGTGGTCAAATGTCCTAAAATGCCTACATCATGGCCACCAAAATACATTTCCTGGAAGCGGTCCCAAAGCCCATCTGAAATGTCACCCAGTTTTGGCTTCAGAAAGTACGGTCCCTGCACACACAAATGAATTTTCCAGACAAATAATGCTTAACACCTTGAGCTTTTCATTTTAACTATTTTGAATGAGAATATTGCTTTAAAATGCCCTTGCCTTCTTAAAGAAAGAATACTGCCTTTCAGTTAAGTTTTCTGGATAACTCAGGGTCAGTGTTCATATATTGTGCTTTAAAGTTCTGTCAGTGATCAGGTCTTACCAAAATGTTTCCCCTTCCCCTAGTAAAGCAAAAGTGCCGGTCGTTCAGTCATGTCTGACTCTGTGACCCCATGAACAGTAGCCCGCCAGGCTCGTCTGTCCATTGAATTCTCCAGGCAAGAATACTGGAGTGGCTTGCCATTCCCTTCTCCAGGGGATCTTCCTGACCTAGGGATCAAACGTGGGTCTCCTGCATTGCAGGCAGATTCTTTACTGTCTGAGCCATCAGGGCCCCAGACCAGTATGTTCTTTGAGTCTCTGTTTTTGCTTTTTAGTTGCTGCCTTGTTTTCTTGTTTCTGTCAGTGTGGCTTGTCTCCAGTAGCCCTTCTTCCTCTCTAAACGATTCCCATTTCCAATATGTAACAGGCCAGGTGTATCAGTTAGCTATTGCTGAGTAACAGACCATCTGAAAGCATAATGTCTTCAAACAAATGACATTTACTATTGCTCACATGACTACCTGCCAGTCTGTGTGCTCACATGTCTGTGTATATATGTCTATGTGCATATGTCTATGTCTGCTGGACCACCCTCATGTCTGTGTGCCTCTGTGGATTCGGTTGGCTGCTCTACTGATCTTGCCTGGGATCTCTCACATGTTTGGTTCAGCTGGTTTAGGATGACCTCGCCTGGGACCAGTGGGCAGAGCTTTGCATGGTCTCCCATCCTCCAGTAGGCCGGTTTGACCTTGTTCGCCTGGGGACAGAAGGATTGCAAGCAAGAGAGCAGAAACATGCAGAGCTCCTTGAGGCTTGAAACTGGTATTCTGACACTTCTGCTGCATTTTATTAACAAAAGCAAGTCACAGGCCCAGATCAGATTCAAGGACTGGGGAAATAGACTCCATTTTTAAAATGGATCTACCACACCAGAAAATCAGATAATCAAGTTCTTTAGTCTCCATCCAAAAGCAAGAGGAAAAGAGTCTTCATGAGGTGTGTTCTTCTTAATAACAGGCATTGAGCCTTGGGGCATATATATTTCATTGTAGACTCTGCTCCGAGGCCCTTTTGGTCATTCATCTATGTTTCCTCAATAGGAAATTGCCAAATAGATGAGGTCTTGCTCTTCTTTGCAAGAGTGCTCAAGGGGATCCACTTTTTATTCAGCCCAGCTGTATAGTACTAGGTAAGCCAAATTTGAGAACGCAAAAATCTATACATTTTAGTTCCAAATTGTCTGGAAAGTCACTATTATTTTGCTGTTTCTCCACCTTTAGTGGCACTGAGCTCTGGCCAGTCACTGCCCGGATCATGCAAAGCTGTCCCACATGGCGAAATAGTGTTGTGTGGTTTTTTATCTGCTCCTGTACTTAGCTTATCCTTACCTGATCCTTGGGAGCCATGTGTGAATCACAGCCAACTGCTGAATTGATTTTTTACCATTGCCTTGCCTGCCCATGTCCGAGATCACTGCTGCCCCCTGAAATTATAGCAGGTTCCTCCTCTGCTTCCTGACCCCTCTGTGATCATGAAGTGTAATTCATGATATGAGATAATGAGCAAGGGACTGCAGACCCTAAGGGTCTATTAAAAACCTGCTAGGGTGATAGAAGTCTGTGAACTTACTGTCTAATGACAGTTTCAGGGAGGAAAAAAACGGGGGACCAAAGAGGTCATTACAACAGTGCTTTTATGTGATTCCAGATGCCGCAGAGTCCTTGCTCCTCTTTCCCAGCTCATGTTAGGTGCTAGAAAAGAAAACAGCAGAGGTAACACTGTAGACAGGGTGCCTGTATCCAGACCAAGACCTAGAAAGGCCGTGATAGCTGGCCTGGTGTATGCTCTTCTGTCTAAGGGGCCACATTCACCTCCATGGCCCTTCCCTCAACCTGAGTTTCTCTGTTGCATATCTTTTCTCTGGGTGGCCCATAATTAAGGAATTCTTTCTTTATATTGTCTTTCCTCCCCATTTTCTCCACCATGAAGAAAGAGAGATGAATGAATTAATAGGAAGCAACGTTTTTTCTTCTGTGTCTGCTGTGCTGCTCTGCTTTGCATTCCCTTCCCATTCAGATCCTCTTTCTGCCCGGTCCCCCTTTGTGCACCATCATTTAGAAAGTACACGTACCAAAGGGGATGCAAACTCACTCTCCTGTTCACCCTTCTCACATTCTGTCTCTGGGTTTCCTTTCCATGAGAGGCCCTAGGGAATGCAGCAGCACATTTGTGTTGTATTTCTAAAGTCAGAATGATGGTCACTCCCCCAGAATTCTTTGTATTCCATGCCCTTGCTCCCCTTGAGTAATCACTTCCCACAGCTGCAAGCCAGCCCTCACTGCCCATTTTCCTTGGAGCCTGACAGCATCTCTCCTTCTTCCCCCTCACATACTATGTACCAATGCCATTCTTCATTCTTGAGATGCTGTGTAGGGAAAACATACAGTCTTCCTTTCCCTGTGTTTTTCCTTTACTCTCATGCCACCACGGGCTTCCCTGGTGGCTCAGACGTTAAAGAGTCCGCCTGCAGTGCAGGAGACCTGAGTTCATTCCCTGGGTCGGGAAGATCCCCTGGAGAAGGGAAAGGGTACCCACTCCAGTATTCTGGCCTGGAGAATTCCATGGACTGTAGAGTCCAAGGAGTCGCGAAGAGTCAGACACAACTGAGCAATTTTCACTCACCCCGCTTCAGATGCCAGTCATAATGAGTCCTTAGGTTCCCCACAACTTCTGTCTGACTTGGCTATAAACAGAAGTTCCCATGACCCCTTCCTTGGGTTTGGTTAATTTGTTCAGTGTCTCACAGAACTCTGGGAAACACTTTCACTTACCAGTTTATTAAAGGATACAGATGAACAGCCGGACAAAGAAGTACGTAGGGTCAGGTCGGGGAGGGTCCCGAGCCCAGGAGCTCCTGTCCCTGTGGGGTTGGAGTGCATCACCCTCTCTGTCTGGATGTGTTCACCTCAGGAAGCATGAACTTGGCCCATGTGGCAAAGGCATGCCTGCCCTTGGAGCTGTCACAGCACCAGCCTGTCTCTTGATCCTGCTGTCACAGTGCTCACTTAGAGCTCCCACGCCTGTCCATTCTCACCTGAGATGCTGGACGGCTTGTATGGATGAAGCCTCGCCCACACCAAATGTACCACCAGCAAGAGATTTACAAGACGGTGGGCATGCACTGCCCATGGTGGTTGCAAGCATCTATCTTATAGTTGTGGGGTAACTGGAGGACTCTTGAAATGCTTTCCTATTTTCTTATCAAAAGGTCCTGAGGGCTCATCAAGGCCATTAGGTAATATATGGCGAACTTGCCTTATAGCACGCCAGACTCCTCTCTCCACGGAATTCGCCAGGCGAGAATACTGGACTGTGTTGCCATTCCCATCTCCAGGGGATCTTCCTGACCCAGGGATCAAACTTTGGTCTCCCTCATCACTGGCAGATTCTTTACCTCTGTGCTACCAGGACACAGATCAGTTCAATGGCTCATCGAAGAGCCAGAAACCAAAGCTTTTCAATTTGGTCCACTGCTCCTCCCACCCGCATGGGGTTACAGTCCGTGCATGGGACAATGTGTTTAAAACTAAAAGTATCACAGGCTCCTTCATCTTCGTTTGATGAATAAAACATCCTGAGCCTCTCAGAAAATTGAAGAACGGGATGTGGTGCTTCTCTAACTTGCATATCGTCCCCCTGGTGATCTTATTACCAATGCAGATTCTGACTCAGTAGGTCTGGGTGGGACCTGAGCTTCTGCATTTCTCACAAGCTCTCAGTGATAGCTGTCCTGTGCTTCATGGACCATGTTTTTGAGTAGCAATGAGATGGAGCTGCCAAGGAATTTCTTCACATTCTCAGAAGGAAGCTACTTGGCCACGCCTGCTCTTTGCAATTCAGTAGCAGGAATTGTGACTCTGAATCTGCTGTTACAGGCGAAGCTGGTGACACTCAAGATGGCAATGCTTACGGGAAAGTTTTACTGTGGATCGATAACCATAAAAAGATTTATACCTGCTGGTCCAACAATTCCACTTCTGGATAGTAATTCTAAATAAATAACCTAAAAGACGGAAAAACTTACACGAACAATGCTGTTTTCCTGTAGCCAGAACTATATAGACTAAAAGAAAGAAAAAGTCTATGTCTAATATAAAGGAAATGATTACATAAATTATAATAAACTCATTTAAGATACTAATAATATTGTGGACAAATATTTGTCTTCTCTCTCTCCCCAAAAGTAACATGTCAGTAAGGGAATAAAAATAGTATAAACTCACAAGCTCAACAAATGACTGAATGAACAATTTCCACACATTTTTCCAAGATCACAAGTATATGGAATTAAGGAACATGACCACAGGCTTATGTCTCTGTCTGTAGTGTTGTGCTTCTTTTTATTGGGTGGTGAGTTCAAGGGTGATACTCTTATAATTTTTATGCCCGAAATGTTTCAAAATTTAATAAATATGAAATTGAATGGGGACAGAATGAAGAACATTATGACCTCCTTGTTAGGGGTGGGAGAATTATAATGAAACCAGTTTGCCCAGCAAAATCTGGCTTTGGTTCTTGAAAGCACCCAGGATCATGGGAGGCAAGAAGGAGGCATGGGGGTAAACCGAGAGGAATAGGTAGTCAGTCTCTGGAGCTTCTGCATCCGTGATTCCAAGCCCACAAAGAGACCCTCTCTCCCCACTAATGACAAACACAGGAGGTGGGCACTTTATTCTCTGGAGAAATTGAATCCCTTAGCTCAGAACTCAGACACATCACATCACAAAGGGCAAGCTGAAAGCAAGAGATTTACTGAGTGAGTTGCATACAAGCTAGGGGACCCCTGACTCCTCCCATGCCTTGCTCTCAGGAGCCAGATGTAGATGCCCATAGGCAAGACTGCTAACTATAACACGCAGGCCAAATCCATTCCACTCCACTCCCTGTGTCTGCAAATAAAGTTTTATTGGAACGCAGTCACACACATTTATTCATGAATTATCTGTGGCTGCTTTTGTGCCGTAATAGAAGAGCCAAGTAGTTGCAACAGACACCATCTGGTCTGACTAGCCTAAAATATTAACTATTTCAGTCTTGCAGAACAAGTTTGTCTACCACTACTTTGGATTTCTCTGGTGGCTCAGAGGTAAAGAATCTGCCTGCCAGTGTAAGAGACTCAGGTTTGATCCCTGGGTTGTGAAGATTCGTTGGAATAGGAAATGGCAACCTGCTCCAATACTCTTGCCTGGAAAATTCCATGGACAGAGGAGCCTAGTGGGCTACAGTCTGCTGCTGCTGCTGCTAAGTCGCTTCAGTCGTGTCCGACTCTGTGCAACCCCATAGATGGCAGCCCACCAGGCTCCCCCGTCCCTGGGATTCTCCAGGCAAGAACACTGGAGTGGGTTGCCATTTCCTTCTCCAGGGCTACAGTCTAGGGGGATGCAAAGAGTCAGGCACGACTGAACGACTGAGCACACAATATCCCCAGAAACCTAAGAAGATATTTCATTCATAAAATAAGAACTAGATACAACGATAAACAAGAGTGAACTCTGAAAATGTAAGAACGTGATAGTCCATAGTGGAAAAAATAAAGAAAATTTCAGAAGAACCAATAGACAAGAAGACAAGAGAACAAAAAAATAGAGAAAATTTAGAAATATTGGATTATCAATTCCAACATTTAATTTAAAAGAATTATAAAAAGAGAAGACCAAGGAGATGAAGGTTATGAAATTACCAAAGAAATACCATAAGATTTCTGGGAAATATGTGTGTGTGTGTGTGTGTGTGTGTGTGTGTGTGTATATATATATATATATTTTTTTTTTTTTACCTATTGATTGTCCATTGTGCACAGTGAATAAAAACTACCAGCAAGGGTCATGGGGAAATTTGAAAGCACTATAGCAATAAAGGGAGAAGGCAATGGCAACCCACTCCAGTGTTCTTGCCTGGAGAATCCCAGGGACAGAGGAGCCTGGTGGGCTGCTATCTATGGGGTCGCGCGGAGTTGGATATGACTGAAGTGCCTTAGCAACAGCAGCAGCATAGCAATAAAGAGACGACTCTAAGCTTCCAGAGAGAAAAGAAACCAAACAAAAGAACAAAAATTAAAATGGATTCAGACTTCCCAATAGTACCATAACAAACCGGATATCAAAAGAAATGGAGCAATGCCTTCAAAATTCTGAAAGAAAAATGATTTTTAACTCAGGGTTCTATATCCACCACTGTGAGTGAAGTATGAAGTAAAAGCATTTTTAGACCTGCAAAGACTCAAAATATTTAGCTCTTGTGTATCCTTTCTTAGGGAACTGCTACAGGATGTGCCTCAGCACAAGCAGGAGTAAAACCAATAGGCAGGCATGGAACCCAGGAAACAAGGGCTCCGACAGAAGTGAAGGAAGGCCCGAGATGATGGTTTCGCATCAAGCTCATAGAACGATGGTTCAGAATAGAGCAAGAGGACTCAAGACTTTGGGGGAGGGCCTCCAGGAGACAGAGACAGAACTGATTGATTATCCGATGTGCTGCGGGAAAGTATTGCTAGGTGTTTTTACAGATTTGTTAGAACACTTAAAACATGTAATACACTACTGAGCCCAGCAGCAAACAATTATTATATAGTTTAATAACATGCACACTGACTGCTGATATAACAAAAGTGTTATATTTGGAGGATCATGGGAGGAAATGGTGGAGGGAGTTGGGGGACTGGTAAGTAGAAAGTTAATCTTTGTTCAAAGTTGATAATCAAAAGTAGGTATGAAAACATATAATTTAGGAATATCCAGGCCATCTATGGGGTCACACAGAGTCGGACACGACTGAAGCGACTTAGCAACAGCAGTAGCCTGCCTGCCTGCTAAGTCGTTTCAGTCGTGTCCGACTCTGTGCGACCCCAGAGACAGCAGCCCACCAGGCTTCCCTGTCCCTGGGATTCTCCAGGCAAGAACACTGGAGTGGGTTGCCATTTCCTTCTCCAATGCATGAAAGTGAAAAGTGAACGTGAAGTCGCTCAGTTGTGTCTGACTCTTAGCGACCTCCTGGACTGCAGTCTACCAGGCTCCTCTGTCCATGGGATTTTCCAGGCAAGAGTACTGGAGTGGGGTGCCATTGCCATCTCCAAACAGCAGTAGCAGCAGCAGGTAAATGCGAAAAATAAATAAATAAAGACAGAAAGTAAGTGCCTCTGTGAGAAGGGATAGGAGAAAAAACATTACTATTGCTTTTTGTACAGGAAAGTGTTTAGCACTATTTTATCATTTTAACTACATGAACTTTTAAAAAATGAAATTCTATTTGAAAAGATTATGACTTTTAAAATTATAACTGTAAAAACTAAGTTACTTTTTGGGAAAATCCTTTAAATAGGTTAACTCCTTTTGGTCTGCCAGGACTTTAAAGGCTTTATAGTAAAGAAATCCATCCAGCTGGGAAGGAATACTGGGCTGGCAGCCTTGACAAACTGTAGCATCCGCTGTGTGCCCCTGATGCCCTGAGATCTGCAGTCCCTGTGGGAGGGTGATACACAGGCAGGTTTGGACCAGTGTATCAGTAAAGCTAGCATAACCAGGGAGGGATGCACCAAGATTCAGGGAAAGAGTGAGGTGGGAAAAAGATATAAAATGTATGTGTATACAATGACTGCAATAATGCAGAAACAATATGTCCATCATGGGGAGAGAACAAGGACAAATGAAAACAGTTTGAGTTGTCAGAAGTGGGAGCGGGGGTCATTTTTTTCCGCTTTAACTTGGAATTATATGAAGATTGATATGATGTTTGTGTTAAACAGAATACCTGTTGTTACGGGAAATCTGTAGTATTCTTTGCTCTGCTTTCCTTCTACAGCTTAATTGCTTACACGGAACAGTATGTGGAATATGACCCTTTGATCACACCAGCTGAGCCGTCCAATCCCTGGATCAGTGATGATATCGCTTTATGGGACATAGAGATGAGGTAAAAAAATAAATGTTTTAATGTTTGGAAGTGGGGGGAGGAGCACAGTGCATGAGAACAGGAGATTATTATTATACCCCATCTTAATTTGACTCTTTTTATCAACAGAACAGAAACTCCTCCTGTAACCACCCAAATGATTTCCTTGCTCATGGTTTCTACCTCTTTATAGCATTGTATGTGGATCCTTTATGGCTTCCCTCTGACCTCTCTCTGATTGTATGAATGTTACGATAACTAGGACAGTTGCTAGTTCTGACTGCTGGAGGGCAAGAATCTGTGGATCATTTGCTTTTCATACATTAGCAACAACAACAATAATAGCTAGCATTTACTCTGTACTTGGCCTCTACTTCATGCATTGGAGGAGGAAATGGCAACCCACTCCAGTGTTCTTGCCTGGAGAATCCCAGGGACGGCGGGGCCTGGTGGGCTGCCGTCTATGGGGTCGCACAGAGTCTGACATGACTGAAGCAACTTAGCAGCAGCTGGCCTCTACTAAGTATCTTCCAATGAGTCACCACAACAGGTAGACATTATTCTCAGAATTGAACAGATGGAAAACAGGAGTTAATGGACTTGCTCGAGGTCACACAGCAAGAAGGTTGTAGAATTAGGATTAGAACCCAGGCAGAGGACCCCAGAGCTGTGGTCTTCATCTCTCTGCTCTTCTGGAGTAGCAGGCACAATGGTTCCATTCAGAAGTTCCTTGTGGATGAGAGAAGTGAAAGTGTTAGTTGCTCAGTCTGACTCTTTGTGACCCCATGGACTGTAGCCCTCCAGGCTGCTCTGTCCATGGGATTCTCCAGGCGAAAATACTGGAGTGGGTTGCCATTTCCTTCTCCAGGGGATCTTCCCGACTGTAGGGATCAACCCTAGGCTCCTACATTGCAGGAGGATTCTTTACTGTCTGAGCCACCAGGGAAGCCCATACGGATGAGAGAAGCTAGTGTGTTTGCTTAATAGCTAAGCAACTAAAGCCCAGGGGGTCTTAGACCACATTGGAGATTACAGAAGAACCCACTATGTTGTGCCTTTGCACCCTCCGCCCCTTGGCTAGACAATTCTTTATTTTGTTCTTCATTTCTTTGTATCTCTCTCATTCACTTTCACCCTTGTCTCTTTTTCTGACCTCTTAAGAAGTGCTTGTAAGAAGGAATAGAAGTCACAGATGCTCATTATAAAAGGTTCAAACTGTCTTTGTGTGTGCATGCATGCTCAGTTGCTTCAGTCGTGTCTGACTCTTTGCAGCCCCATGGAGTGTAGCCCGCCAGGCTCCTCTGTCCATGGGATTCTCCCAGGCAAAAATGCTGGAGTGGGTTGCCATGCCCTTCTCCAGGGGACCTTCCCAACCCAGGGATGGAACCTGCATCTCAAGTCTCCTGCATTAACAGGTGGGTTCTGTACCACTGAGGACCACCTGGGAAGTCCTTCAAACTGTTTAAACGTATATGAGAAAGAAAACTCTCTCTTGCTCCACCCCAATCTCACTTTCCAGAAAGAGCCTTTGTTGACAGTTTAATGCCCTGGTTCCCAAACTGCACCCAAGCACTCTGGGCTGCTGCAGGGAACTCACAGGATTCCCGGGAGACATTCTAAATCATTAAGGAAAACACTGATGTTCGACCTATGTCAGATACTGTATAAACAACTAGCTTAAGGTGGTTCCCTGTTTTCAACATTAGATCACATTATATTCCTTTCAGTGATGCCATATCTTTGCAAATCCGGGTGTTGGGGGCAGTTGCTGTGATAAAAAGCAATTACTGGGCAAAAATCAACATGGAATAGGAAATGAAGGTAGCGGGGTTGAGGAGATGTGCAGCATTCCACAGCACATGTGTGCTCATTTAGGAGTAAAGTAAACATACTATATTTTCTTCCAATTTATATATATTTCAAATAACTTTGGAACAACTTAAAAACAACCCAAGCATTATCAATCTTTTTCATCTTTGCAAATCTGACAGATTAAAATAAACATCTCATTTTGCTTATTATATTTTTTTTGTTAAAATACTTGAGAATCTATTCTTACGATTACTAGATACTCATTTTTCGTTGGTGGCTTGCCTGTTTTTTTTTTTTGCGTTCTTTGCCGTTTTTCTAGTGATGTGTTTTGCCTTGGACATGGGGATAGAAAGCAGTCACATTTACTCAGATCACATAGTTAACATTTCCCCCAGCTATTTGTTTGCTGAATCTAATTTTTCTCCTTGTTCCTTTTTCTCTTCCTTGAGTTTTACTTTATTAGTCAAGTTTTGTGTTAGCTTTGTTAGCCCAGTTCTGGTCTCGTCATGTGTGTGTGTGTGTTAAGTCACATCAGTTGTGTCCAACTCTTTGTAACTCTATGAACTGTAGTCTGCCAGGCTCCTCTGTCCATGGAATTTCCCAGGCAAGAATCCTGGAGTGGGTTGCCATTTCCTCCTCCAGTGGATCTTCCTGACCCAGGGACTGAACCCGTGTCTCTCATGTCTCCTGCATTAGTCAGGCGGGTTCTTTACCGCTAGTGCCGCCTGGGAAGCCCCATGTAAGAAAGGCGGCTTCTCTTTAATTATTTCTGACATTCACTTGGTGGTGCCTTTGCTCTGATCCAAGAACTTAAATCTTTCTTTAACTTGCTTCTCTCTCTCTCTCTCTCCCTCTCCTTTATTGCTACTCTTTTCTCCATTCTACCCTCTCTTTTCAGGAAATCCTTTTGTAGGAACTCTGGTTATCTGCGGTGTAGTAACATTACCTCTTGTCTTTTCTCTATTAAAAATTCCATCTCTTAGTCTTTTTATTCTATATTTAAAAATAGAATCTCTTGAGTTACTCTTCAGAGTCACCAGTCTCAATGGTATCCATTCTGTGATTTTATACTTTAACGAGTTTTTCTTTCCCTACTGAGTGCTGGGAGGGGTAGTTGACACTTGTGCTTTCAATTTCCAAGAATTTATAATATTCTTGGATTGCTTTTTCTTCACAGCCTGCTCTGTTCTAGTGATGTTTATCCCTTGAATTGCCCTGAAGATGGAATTCAGATTTTTTTCATATCTCCCCTCTATTTCTGCCACGTAGTTTATTTCACAGGGCATCGCTGATCAGAGAATCATTGTTTCTGTTCATTGTGTCATTACTCCAATCACTGTTCAGAGCAGATCAGTCCTTTCAGACAATTTGGGGTACTACTGGTTTTCATAAGTGAAGGTCTTGGCTTTCAACTTTCACTATATATTAGAACCACCTGGAGGGCTTATTTTTAAAAATACCAGTGCCGAGTCCCCTCTCTAGGTCAGTTAAGTAATCATTTCTGGCAGTGGTGCACTGTGTGTTTGTTTAATCTTATGCTAATTACAGGCCTGATCTGGAAGCCCAGCCTTTCCTTGGCCTAACGTTCCCGCAGCCAGGAGCGCCATTCTGTTTTGGGCCTGATGGGTTTAAGTCATTCAGTTTCCTCTCCACGGTGCACCGCAAGAAGGACACTCTTCTCCCGTCTGTTGAGGGATCTTAGGGGGACACAGAGAGATCTGCAGAAACCCGTGAGCAGCAGAAGGAAACCTCAGCATCTTTGGAAGTCTCCCTGCCTTGCTGAGATGTTTTCTCATCCATATCAGCTCTACCAGCCCTAGGTTACACAAGCACCACCCTCTGGCTTTACTTCCCATGTGAGAATCTGGCCAGAAAATGTCCCCCTTTTATTTAGAGACCCTCTTGGCCCAGGGAACCCGTGTGTCATATTTCTGAGTTCCTCCCCTATGTCCCCCCGTTCAGTACCTGCCAACTGCCCCTACTTCCAGTCTTGCTGCTCAGGACTTGGGATTTTCCCAGGCTTCTGCGGGCAACACCCAGTCACCTTATTCCCAGATGGCCCCACTGGAAGCCTAGGTGGCCCACGATCAGATTTGTCACAGTTCTCCTGCTTCATAAGTTCCCAAAGTTCCTCAACATTTATCCTCTGCTGGTAGGAAATTTATTTGCCTCTTACAGTCTATGTTCTATTTTGTTTTTGATATTTCACTGAACTCCAAATTCTTATCTGTTCCCTCCTCCTGGACCGCTCTCACAGACCCTCACATGGCTGGCTTCCCTTTGCATTCAGGCCTCACTCAGCATTGATGTCTTGTTCTCAGAAAGGTCTTCGATGACCACTCACTCCGTAGTGGCCACCCCACATCCATCCCATCTTTTTAGATCACATCCTCCCCCTGGATCTCTTTCTAAATAAGACTTACAGTTAGTTTGGCACCTAGACCTATGTCTGGCATGTAGTAGGTACTCAAAAAGTATAGGTTGGATGGAGGGTGAATAGAGAAGTGGCCATTTTGTTGGTAATGCTGTTGGCATTTGGGAAAGGAAGAGAGGTTAAGTGCATGAATTTAATTCACCTTGATGACATTGGGATTTCCTCCTTCTTTCTTGTAAGTCAGCAAAAAAAAAAAAAGCATGATAGTTTGGGAAGATGGTGGCCACTTGGCCTGTTGGTTTATTCAAACGTATCAGCACTTTGTCCCCAAGGGACTCACTGCCCCCACAGCTAGGTTCTGGCTCTGTTTTTACAGCTCAGGCTTCTACTGTAATCATAACATCTGACCTAACACCTACAGGGTTCTGTTCATCTTCAAGCTAGTTACACAGATACAAGGGAGAATGATGAGAATGTGAGGCCCTCTTTCTTCTCCCAGCAGGACATTCCCACCCAATCAGAACCTGCCTCTGGTGACAGGGAGTCAGGGATCAGCGCCAACATGCTTGTTCAGTCTAGAGATCAAACAGCCTTTGTGCATGAAACATGGGCTGAATGTGACCAGCAAAATAATCAAAGGTCCTCTTTTTCTCATTTTCAGTTTAATTTAGTTTAACTAATAAAGAGTATTGAGACCTACTATGTGCTATCTTCTAAGTAAGAAAGTCTCTCAAGATACCCACGTAGCAAGGTGAATAACGTGCTGTCTTACCTCCTGGCTCCAGGATTCCTCCATTTTGGCAAAGGATATTAATGTCACTTGGGGCACAGAGTCAGGCCCTAAGTGCAGGAGTGTTGGCAGAGACTCAACAACAAGTGGAGAGGTTGTGCCCCATAAGAAACTGAAATGAATGTACTTTTTGTCCCCAAGAGGGGAGACCTCAGGGCCGTGAAAAGTGAAGGTGGAGAAAGGAGCAGAGAGACAAGAGAGAGCAAGCCTCCATTCAGAGCCATGAAAACCCCTAGTGCTGATGTGTCTGAGGACTTTTCAAAGTGGGAATACTGAATATGTGATTTCTAAATTGCCGGCTGCTGGATGGTGCAATGTGTACCCTCTTCTCAAGACTCTCCAATTTCAGTAATGGCTTCTACCCTCTCAAACACTTCATGTGAAGCTGGTTTTTGGTGAAGACGGGTGAAGTTGTGTGGAAGAGTTAAGGCAGCATGAGAGACAGTAGGGGTCACTTGGGACTTCCTGTTCATCTGAGGTGGGCTGTGATTTCTCCTGGGTGTGAGTAAATGGGTACAGACTCTTTCCATTACAGATAACATCTGGATTCTACAGAGTTGAACATACTGTCTCAGCCATGTAGGATTTATAGACAAACCAGCCACGACAGAGGATGAGATGGCTGGATGGCATCACTGACTCGATGGATGTGAGTCTGAGTGACCTCCGGGAGTTGGTGATGGACAGGGAGGCCTGGCGTGCTGTGATTCATGGGGTCGCAAAGAGTCGGACACGACTGAGCCACTAATCTGATCTGATCTGATCTGAGTCAAAGACAACAACAGGGATTAATAGAATAATTGGCAGGATGAAGCATAGACAGTAAGAAATTGTGCTTTAATCCTCTCTCCTTCTCAGACAAACTAATAGATCTAGAAATCCAAGAGTGAAAAAGGAATGTTCAGAGGCCAATACAAGACTGCCTCTTTAAAGGATATACCTGAAGTCTATTTGGTGAAAATTCTGAGAAGTCAAATTTAGATAAAGAAGATAGTGATTACCAGGGCTCATCACGGAAAAGGAATCAGCCCCAAATTGCCAGGTCTCAGCTGGAGAGAGCTCTGTCATCTGAGGGCTTCCCTCACAGCTCAGTTGGTAAAGAATCTGCCTGCAATGCAGGAGACCCTGGTTCAATTCCTGGGTCAGGAAGATCTGCTTGAGAAGAGATAGGCTACCCACTCCAGTATTCTTGGGCTTCCCTTGTGGCTCAGCTGGTAAAGAATCCGCCTGCAGTGTGGGAGACCTGGGTTTGATCCCTGGGTTGGGAAGATCCCCTGGAGAAGGGAAAGGCTACCCACTCCAGTATTCTGGCCTGGAAAACTCCATGGACTATATAGTCCATGGAGTTGCAAAGACTGGGGTCGCACTCACATGACTGAGTGACTTTCACTCCACTCCACTCCACTCCACTCCACTGTCATCTGAACACTACCAGGAAAGTGTCCCTGGGAAGATGCCATCAGCCAGATAGTGGCTCTAACAAGAACCTGGCATTTCCTACAGGATTGGGGTTCATGATTTGCCCTCACCACATGGTATGGGTTTGACTTTCTCTCTTTGCTGGGCAATAGGCACATGAGCAAAGAGCTACAAGGAACCCGGCTCATCCTACTTGGTCAAAGGCATCCACTCCCAACTCGCCCAGTGTGCTGAGGGGCAGAGACCATCACTGAGCTACTCAGCAAGTTTGATAGAGCTGTAAATCCATGGTATTAGTCAATCTCCCTCCCTGTGGTAGTCAGTCTCCGTATATAGCCCCATCAGGGCTTTCCTCTTTGTATGCAGGGACTGCTTCTCCCATGGAAAGGGGACACCTCCCTCACTTTTCATCCAGGCTGGCCTTGATGTCTTATTTAACCAACAAAGTATGGCAGGAGTAATATTCTGGGAATTGATCATAAAATAGCTCTTGGTCATTTGAGACATTTGCTCCTAAGACAGTCTTTCTTAAAAACCTGTTGGCTGTGAGAAACCCAAGGGATCAGGGAGATCGTGGAGGTTGAGAGCGTTGGCTGAGCTTCTGGCCAAAACCAGCATCATCTGCCATGTGATGAACCATCCTGGATGTCCAACCCAGTCCACCCTTCAGATGACACCACCCCCAGCTACTATCCATCTACAACTCTTGAGAGACCCGAAGTGAGGACCTCCCAGCTGAGCCCAGTCAACCCATGGGATGTTGAGAGAGAAGAATAAATCATTGTTTCAAGCCACTGAGTTTGAAGATGGTTTGTTCCACAGTAACAAACAACAGGACCACTCCTTGTTGAAGTATTAGGACCCTCAGGTTTTCTTGGAGCATTAAGTAATATTGTGATTGTTCCTTTTATAACCTTCATCTTGAGATGGACTCATTGGTTATTCATTCTTTAAGAAACAATCCCTTGTTTCATAATTTTTCCAGTAACTTGAAACCTTTTGAAGATAGCTGGATGTTTTTATAGATAGATGCTTATTCTGAATCTGGCTTTATTGTTCTTGATTTGGGAGAACAGCTAGAATGAAAGACAGACTCCCTGGGAGAGCCACCTGTCTTGGCTATGTTAATTTGGGCTGCTCAGTGGGAGGCAGGAATTTGGTGAGAAGCAGTGGGCACAGAAGAGAAATTAGAGTTGGAAAAAGGCATCCAGCTAGCAATTAGAAATATAAGGACACATCGATGTCGATATAAGGACACATCATCCACATCACTGTACACATTTTCTTACTGGTTTCCCTTAAGTGTTAAACACGAGCTGTGTGAAAAGCACTATGATAAATACAGAGATGTGGTCTCTGCCCTCAGAGAGCTCACAAGATAGCTCCAAAGACAGTGATGTAAACCCTTTAAAAGTTAAGTGATGGCCAGTTCAGTCAGTTCAGTTCAGTCTCTCAGTTGTGTCTGACTCTTTGCAACCCCATGAATTGCAGCACGCCAGGCCTCCCTGTCCATCACCAACTCGTGGAATTCACTCAAACTCATGTCCATCGAGTCAGTGATGCCATCCAGCCATCTCATCCTCTGTCGTCCCCTTCTCCTCCTGCCCTCAATCCCTCCCAGCATCAGAGTCTTTTCCAATGAGTCAACTCTTCGCATGAGGTGGCCAAAGTATTGGAGTTTCAGCTTTAGCATCATTCCTTCCAAAGAACACCCAGGACTAATCTCCTTTAGAATGGACTGATTGGATCTCCTTGCAGTCCAAGGGGCTCTCAAGAGTCTTCTCCAACACCACAGTTCAAAAGCATCAATTCTTCACCACTCAGCCCTCTTTACAGTCCAAATCTCACATCCATACATGACCACAGGAAAAACCATAGCCTTCACTAGATGGACCTTTGTTGGCAAAGTAATGTCTCTGCTTTTGAATATGCTATATAGGTTGGTCATAACTTTCCTTCCAAGGAGTAAGCGTCTTTTAATTTCATGGCTGCAATCACCATCTACTGTGATTTTGGAGCTCCAAAATATAAAGTCTGACACTGTTTCCACTGTTTCCCCATCTATTTCCCATGAAGTGATGGGACCAGATTCCATGATCTTCGTTTTCTGAATGTTAAGCTTTAAGCCAACTTTTTCACTCTCCTCTTTCACTTTCATCAAGAGGCTTTTTAGTTCCTCTTCACATAAGGGTGGTGTCATCTGCATATCTGAGGTGATTGATATTTCTCCCAGCAATCTTGATTCCAGCTTGTGCTTCTTCCAGCCCATCGTTTCTCATGATGTACTCTGCATAGAAGTTAAATAAGCAGGGTGACAATATACAGCCTTGATGTACTCCTTTTCCTATTTAGAACCAGTCTGTTGTTCCATGTCCGGTTCTAACTGTTGCTTCCTGACCTGAATATAGGTTTCTCAAGAGGCAAGTCAGGTGCTCTGGTATTCCCATCTCTTTCAGAATTTTCCACAGTTCATTGTGATCCACACAGTCAAAGGCTTTGGCATAGTCAATAAAGCAGAAATAGATGTTTTTCTGGAACTCTCTTGCTTTTTTGATGATCCAGTGGATGTTGGCAATTTGATCTCTGGTTCCTCTGCCTTTTCTAAAACCAGCTTGAACATCTGGAATTTCACAGTTCACGTATTGCTGAAGCCTGGCTTGGAGAATTTTGAGCATTACTTTACTAGCGTGTGAGATGAGTACAATTGTGCAGTGATTTGAGCATTCTTTGGCATTGCCTTTCTTTGGGATTGGAATGAAAACTGACCTTTTCCAGTCCTGTGGCCACTGCTGAGTTTTCCAGATTTGCTGGCATATTGAGTGCAGCACTTTCACAGCATCATCTTTCAGGATTTGGAATAGCTCAACTGGAATTCCATCACCTCCACTAGCTTTGTTCATAGTGATGCTTTCTAAGGCCCACTTGACTTCACATTCTAGGATGTCTGGCTCTAGGTGAGTGATCACACCATCTTGATTATCTTGGTCATGAAGATCTTTTTTGTACCCAAAACCATAATTAGAGATATGTCATGAGAAAGCTTGTCTATACAATGGATGAAAATAGAGGGGCTGTGAGTTCCATGGATTATCTGAGTGAGACCAAGGGAAAGTTATTGTACTAGTCACCTGGGGATGGATGTCCAGAGATAACTTTTCAGAATTATTTTATAACCACAGAGACCATTCCATGGTAGCAACATGTTCACATCTGATCTTGAACCTTCAAAGGGATGATGCTTATACATAACCAAGAGGTACAAGAAAGATCGTGTATAGAAAAGTTGTATCCAAGAAGCTTTTAATAGAATAGATCCCAATGACCAGATTATTAGAAGAAAAAGAGCAGATGTAGGGTGTCCAGACACAGAAATAGGATTGTGAATAATGAGTAATTGAAGGAACCCAGATGTACTAGGTTGAATAGTGTCAACTAAAAATTCAAGTCCTTCCCCAGAATCTCACAATGTGACTTTATTTGGAAACAGGACCATTAAAGATGCAATTAGTTAAGATGAGGTCACCCTGGGGTAGAGTAAGTTCTTCCTCCAATATGTTGCTCTTGTTGTTTAGTTGCTAAGAGTTGTGTCCAGCTCTTTTTCAACCCCACAGACTGTAGATCGCCAGGCTCCTCTGTCCATGGAATTCCCCAAGCAAGAATATTGGAGTGAGTTGCCATCTTCTTCTACAGGGGATCTTCCTGACCCAGGGATTGAACCTGCCTTGACTGCATTGGCAGGCCGATTCTTTACCACTGAGCCACCAATTGGAGGGAAGTCCAATCCAATATGACTGATGTCTTTATAAGGAGAGAAAACAGAAACACTGGCACAGACAGAGTAAATGCCATGTGAAAAACCAGAAACAGAGGCAGAATACCATGTGATGACAGGGGCAGAGACTAGAGTAATGCGTGAGCGGGCCATGGATGCCAAGGATTTCTGGCAGCATCAAAAGCTAAGAGGAAGGCATGGAACAGGTTTTCCTCTAGAGCCTTCAGAGAGAGTGTGGCCCAGTTAACACCTTGATTTCAGATTTCTAGCCTCTAGAACTGTGAGAGAATAAATTTCTATTTTAAGCCATCCAGTTTGTTGGTATGTTGGCCAACTAGGAAACCGCCACACCAGGGTAGCCTGTCCCTCCAAAACTCCTTGTTTCTGTTGAAGGCTGAGCTTGCAGCTTCCTGTATATCCAGACATCTGTCCTAGGCCTCTGATTCTGCATCTAGAGACACCCCTGTCTCTCTGGCTTACCCCCAAAATGGCCCTTATCTTCCACCACCCTTCCCCCTGCCACCACCAAGGAACCTGGTGGGATGAATACGGACTCACTGCTTGCAAACCAGAAAGCAGTGATGCTGGTGGTGGACATGTGTCCATAACGCAGTCACGACAAAGACTGTACAACTTTCCACACCTGGCTCTCTGGGCACAGCCACTGATTGGGGTATAGCTGTCATCAGCACCATCCCCGAAGAGCCCTGCAACCTTGGTGGCTATTCCAGGTCACAGCACGATTCTGACAAAAGCAGATGCGTTCCTGCAGCTCACTGGGGCTTCCATTTGTTGCTCACCTCAACCCCAGAGTGGGGATAGTAACAGTGCTTTTTGTCCTCTGGAAAGCTGTTGAGTTTGATTCTGTGGCTTGAGTTTGAGAGAATCTAGGATCTGTCTTCTTGGCTCATTACAGAAAGCCCAGCCTGGAACATTGGGAAAAAAACTATCTTGGAATTCCTCATTGTTGGTGGCTCAAATGGTAAAGAATCTGCCTGCAGTGTGGGAGACCTGGGCTTGATCCCTGGGTTGGGAAGATCCCCTAGAGGAGGGCATGGCAACCCACTCCAGTATTCTTGCCTGAGAAATTCCATGAAAGACAGCATAAAAAAGCTTATGTCTATTTTTAAAAAGAAGGGAAATATGTGGATGTGATACATCGTGCTACAGTGCAGGGCTCACAGCTTAGTGCTTGCAGATAAAATGCACCTTCCTTACATCATTTGCTGAGGCTACAGTGTAGTGGTTCTGAACCCTGTGAGCAAGAGCCTTTTAGTGTGGCTAGCAGTCATTCCACACTAACACACTTTCTGTTTCCACCTTCCGTCCTTGGCAACAGAGCTGCATAGGGAGCATACATTTGGACTTGGGGAGTGAGGAGACGGCTACTGTTGAGCTCCTGCAACAAGCCTGAAAATGAATGGCATATTTTCCCCACTAGTTTTTGAAGTTTTGTTGTATCAAGCCAGACGACAATGAAACTGTTCTGTGTTGTGCTTAGTCACTCAGTTGTGCCCGATTCTTTGCAACCCCATGGACTATAGCCTGCCCGGTTCCTCTGTCCATGGGGTTTCTCCAGGCAAGAATACTGGAGTGGGATGCCATGCCCTCCATGACAATGAAGCTACATACTTCATTATTTGGCTCTCCAGAGATATACCTTCACCACCCTAGAATTTAACATCATGCTTTTGACTTTTGTTGAAAGTATTTAGTTCACGTACACATGCTATTGTCTCCCACTCAAGTGGTGGACCAGCAGTGGAATCTTCGCCCCACCTCAGACACACAGAATTGGAATTCCCAGCTTAACAAGATCCCCGAGTGATTTAAGTGCACATTAAACTCTGAGAAGTTTGCATGTTATGAAAAAACTCAAATGAACTTTTTGGCAATCTAATAGCTGTATGTAAAAGTTTCCTGCACTTTTTTAAAAAAAATAAAGGTATCAGAAATATCATTCATTGTGTTTCAATGCTCCTTATGTAAAGACTTGTGAGACAATTCCTCTTATAATTCAATACTAGAGCAAAAGTTGTCTTCACTGACAAACTTACATATTACCTCCTTCAAACGTTGAGAGTGGTGCAATCCATTCAAATCTCTTTTTATCTTGGCTCTAATGCAGCTCTAAAATTTTTTTTTGTTCACTGGCAGTAGTTCCCCTAGCCTAGGTTTTCTGGTATAATAACCATCCCCTACTAAGACTTATCATCACTTGTTTTTATTACTATTCTTTCCTATATTTGGGTTTCCCTGATGGCTCAGTGGTAAAGAATCCACCTGCCAATACAGGAGACATGGGTTCGATCTCTGGGTTGGGAAGATCCCCTGAAGGAGGAAATGGCAACCCACTCCAGTATCCTTGCCTGAGAAATCCCGTGGACAGTGGAATCTAGTGAGCTACAGTCACAAAAGAGTTGGACGTGACGTAGCAACTAAACGACAACAACCAAGATTTACCATCACTTGTCCTTATTATCATACTTGCCTATGTTTAAGGGTTTGGGGATTTTGTTACTGTTGTTTTGGTTTTGTAATTGTGTGTTCCTGTAAACCTCTGATTCTTTTTGGATCTAATTAAACATCAATAAATCAATGGATATCAAAAAGGGGGGGAATAAATATTGGTAGACCAATGTGTCTCAGAGTTTAATGTGCACTTAAATCACCCAGGGATCTTGCTAAGCTGTGGATTTCAATTCCACAGGTCTGAGATGGGACCTGAGATTCCACTGCTGGTCCACAGACTACCACTTGAGTGAGATATAGCAGTATATAGCTCATGAACTAGAAACCTATTGCTGCTTAGAGAAGTCAGAGGAGTAAATGCAGCAAAGGAACTGTAAATGGAAAGACAGAAGTGGAAGGAAATATTTTCATCTTCCAACACCAAATGAATAAGACCAACTAACTCTCTGTCCCCCCTCCCTACACTTTGGTTTGGAGAGAGTCCCATGGATGTGAGGCAGCATGGCAGAGCTGAGAGCTGTGTTCTGGAACCACGCTGTCTGGACTTGAGCCTCAACTCCATTCCTTCCTAGTGCATCTTTGAGTAAATTGTCACTAGGCCTCAGTTTCCCTATCTGCAAAATGGGGATGGTGTTAGTACATTTTTCAGAGTAGTTTCACGGGCTCAGTGAGTTAACAGTTGTGAAGGCTGTGAACGATGCCCAGACCATTGTACACACTGTGCAGGTGGCGGTTAAATCAATGAATGGATGAAACATTCTGCTTCTAAGCACCTGTATTGGGTTCATCCTGGATGAGGTGATGTATTTCTGATCAGTTGAACATCATTTGGTTCTAAACCGGACTCTGTTCTTCCCCTGGGAATTGAGGAAGGGGCAGGAGGTGGGGCAGCATCATTGATGAAAGATCTGATTCACAAAGCATCCTCAGTTTTTAAGTGAAAAAAATAAAATGATGGAGTCAAGAGTTGGACCCAGGACTGACAGGAGTGGCCCGGGGAAGCCAAATCAGCGGAGTTGTTGTATGTCCTGTAAGCAGCACTTGGCGAGCGTCCCCTCAATGTGGCCCCTTTCAAACACCTTCTTTAAAGAGACTTTTACTCTTGGCTATTGTTGGTGTAAAAAAGTCCGCATTCAGGATTTGTACAGGTTTGATGGAATCTGTCACTTAAATGAGACATTTCCCTTTGGGCTGTGACAGCCAAATAAATTTGAGTTGTTGAAGAAACTGCCACAGGTTTCTGCCTGGTATTGATCACCTTTTAAACCTTTGTTCCCTCTCCCAAAGCAAAGAGCCCAGCCAGCAGCGAGTGAAGAGATGGGGCTTCTCTTTCGATGAGATCTTGAAGGACCAGGTGGGGCGGGACCAGTTTCTACGATTCCTGGAGTCGGAATTCAGTTCAGAAAACCTCAGGTACATCTCTCCAAGGTTTGAGTTGTGTGCAGGAGTATATGAAGAAATTCGCATCATCGGTTCCTCTCGCCGCCTCCCTTTCTCAGTCAAATGCTATGGCTCAAATTCTAATTCCAATTAATGTGGCCAAGGTTAGAGAACAAACTTTGTGTTCAAGCTTTATTATCACTGGATGAGCACCCACCAACACCACAATTTTTGGTTCTTTAAATCCAGATGACATGTGTTCAAGCTATTGGAAACATGTCTTCAATAATAAGTCAATGGTTGAATGGATTTAATGACACTATCCTTACACTAAAACCGTAAAACCATGGAGCTCCATGGCAGAAAGGGAGCTCAGAGACCTTACCCTCTAAAACTTTCCAGTCTCTGGGGTCCTGAATACTTGACAGGCTAGCCAGAAAAAGAGGGGTCAGTGGGTTCACTTCAGAATTTCAAAAAGTCACAGTAAATACTGTTCAAGAACTGGAGATATAACTATAAAAGCTAATTAAAATATACTTTTCCTTTTGGGGGGAATTGTAGCAACTCCATGTGGTGGTTACTTTGGCCACTTGACACCAGTGAAAATACTGATTGTTCTATTGGTCTGTGAGTAATCAAGATGGGGAAAATGTACTAATGTGTTGATGGTTACTGTTTAGTGGGAAAAAAAAAAAAAAACTTTTAAAACGTGGGGTTCATTGTAAGAGAAAAGAAAGGGAGCTTGTAAAAAGGGGTAGGGATCATGGTCATGTAAAACTGAGTAACCCGGGATTTATTCAGGCTTTCATTGTATTAGATGTGGAAACAGAGACATACAGAAAATGTGACTTATCTAAGACCCTGACTCATCTTGGCCAAGTGATGGCTTCTCAGCGGGGAAGATGGAAATCTCAGTGTTTTCTTGGCACCAGGCTCTCTTTTACATACAAGGTCAATTCCCATCTTCCAATGGCATTTTTTCCAAAGAGTGACTTTATTAATTTTTTTTTTTACTTTAAAAAGACCATATGCTGTGAACAAAAGACTGTGTGCTCTAGTGTTAATGTGCAAAATCCACGTTATATATTTGGAGTTGGAGACCATATCAGTCCCGTACATCCATCAAATGATATTTATCACACACCTATGCTGTCTCCAGCCCCCAAGAATCTGCTGAGGGGATGTAAGAAACACAAGATGCATGATCTTTGCCTGTAGCATCCTTGTCGGTCCTTGAGGAAAACACACAAGAAATCCTTAAATCATTAAATGAATATAAATGAGTGTAAACTCTAAGAGCCATTTTGGTAATGTTTTCAAAACATCCTACCAGACTAGGCACATCATAAGCTGGGCTTTGAAGAGTGTACAAGATACTGATGTAGACAAGAAAGAGGGAGGGGGACTGCTCTCAGCTGGAAGACCCTGAGAGCGGAGTTGTGGTAGGGGGACCCTTGAACACCACGCAGTCTTGGGAGGATGGGTAGATGCTGATTAACTGGAATAGCGAGGCCATTCCAGGCAGCTGTGTACCTATCGTAAACCAGATAAGGTTGAATATCTGATTTCAGGTTATGACACAGAAGAGCTCTTTTCTTGTGCTGAGGCATTATTCTACACTTTGCTTCAGTTCCTAATTGAGTATTTGTAATAGAAGTCTTGACTCTGGACTACTTTATCAGGATGGTGCTCAGACCAGCCTCCTAGGCTGTGCCTGCAAGTGTCCTGGGTGGGAAACCACCCCCTCTGTGGCCAGCATGCTGTGCCCAGGCAGACTCTGCATGACCAGTTCAGCCTCAAATCCCACCCTCAGCTTGGTCCCCATGAGCTAGCCCTGGAGGTTCTCCCCATGTTCCCTGCTCATCCCTGTCCATGGGGACCCCAAGATGGAGTGGTGTGTGGTTTGTGGTTTAGTCACAAAGTCATGTCTGACTCTGGGCAACCCCATGGACTGTAGCCAGGCTCCTCTGTCCATGGGATTTTCCAAGCAAGAATACTGGAGTGCGTTGCCATTTCCTTCTCCAGGGATCTTCCTCACCCAGGGAACGAACCTGGGTCTCCTGTATTACAGGCGGATTCTTTACCAACCAAGCTACTCCAAAAGCCCATGAAGCTGTATAGAGGCTCCCATAACCTGGCTATTTCTCAGCCACCTGCACCATTGTGGAGATTTGGAAGGATGACCACAGCATCCTGGTCCTTGTGAGGGGCCCCAGGGTGGGAACATTGACTGGTTCAGCACTGCCTTGCCCAGTCTGAGTGTAGCCAGGGCCATGAAATCTGCATGCATTTCAGGCCGGGAGCACACGGAGGAGGGTGTCCCTGGTAGGTGTCAGGGCCTCCTCCTGCTTTACTGCCTGTACTCTGCCAGCGCCTCACTCCAGGAGGGCTGAAGTCAGTCCTGGGTGAGAGAGTGCATGTGAGCGGGTGTGAGTGTGCAGTAACTAATCTCCTCCCCAGCGTGAATGAATAAATCCAGACTTAAAGAGGGTCCCTTCTGATCCATGACAGGAGAGCAGATAAAGGAAATAGAACAGCCTGAGATAAAAAGTATAGCCCAAGAGCTTCTAAAATCCTCTCTGCAAGCCCAAATTCTACTTGTATGATATTCAGCATAATTGGATATATGGGGGAAGCTTTGGTTTTAAATCACAAAACTTTAGGACTCTTGGGTCACCTAGAACCAGGTCCTTTCCTCCCCCTCCATTTGCAGTCATTCCTGTGGCCACAGATACCAGCCTGGTGTCTGCTGTGAGCCAGGTCCTGAGGGTGCAGAGTTGAATGCATCTCACCCCTCATCCAGGGCATCCTCGGGGGCCCTGCGGCTGCACCTCCCCTGTGGTCCCTGTGAAGGGTGGACGCCAGGGCCGTGCCATGCAGCACAGCTCGAGGACACTGCCCATCTGTGGTGCTGGCCATGCCCGGATGGTCCTTCCTCCCCTGGACTGGTCAAGCCCAGGCAGCTGGCCTTGGAGCAGGGGAAGGAAAGAGAGAGACTGACCGGGACTCAACTGGATCCACCGCAAAGGCTTCTCCATGCCTGTCTCCCCGAGCTCCTTTGTATCTCTCCAGTGAAAGGGGTATTTAGAGCATGACTTTTTTGCATGACACCTAGAAAAATCTTCCCAGCTCACCAGCCAAGTGGTTCAATCTCTGCCAGCGCTTCAGAATACAGAGAAGCAGAGCCCCAAAGACGCATAGGTGTTGCTCTCACCACAGCAAAAGGTCACCCTGGATCCTTTAAGGAAAGAGGTCTGTGATCGTACAAGCTGACATCTTCTTTCATCAGTTTTTGGGGGGTGAGCCTGTGAGATGAAGGAGGGGCAACACCTCCAAGCACTGGAGGCCATGTGGCCAGGGCATCTGCAGCAGACAGCAGGGCTCATGGTTGTAGGCTGTTTGTAGGCTGAGCCCAGGGCTCCATTTGGATAGGGTGGTCACCCCCCACAGGAGACAGCTGTTTGCTCGGAGCCTCTAGAATGCATGCAAGGTGGGACCTCCTGGTTCTGAAGCAGAGGGTCCCAGGGAGTGGTCTGGCTTGGTCCCTCTCTTTTCTCTGTGTGCTTTCCTGAAAGGGTGACAGGAACCCTTGGCCCTTGCCACCTTTGCCCCCTCTCTAACACAACAAATCTTTTTTTTTTTTTTTTTTTGGTTGTGCTGAGAGGCACGCAGGATCTTAGTTCATGCAGGATCTTAGTTCCTGGGCCAGGGATGGAACCCACACCCCCTGCCGTGGAAGCGCAGAGTCTCAGCCACCAGACCACCAGGGAAGTCCTACGACCTGCACACGTCTTCACCCTCCCTGACTTGACCACCACTGCCGCTCGGCAGGGCACGAGTTAAAAATCAAAACCCGCAGCCAAGAGCGTCCCCCGTACATTTTTTATGAGCTGTAACGTCTCCTGAGAGAACGTGGTTGTTCTTCTAACCTGCAGATTGATTATCCTGGTTCCACACAGTGTCAGCTGAAGGGAGAAGCAATTAAAGAGGGCACAGGAGTGTTAGCAGTTTGTCCTGGAGCGCTCCAGCCTCCCAGTTGCCCCGAGTCCTAGGAAGACCCCAGGAGGTGGGCCAGGCCCGGTGGGCTTCCCTGAGAACTGAACACATGTTTCATGGGGACAGAGGTGCTCACACGGCACTCGGACAACCTGTGGCATCTGGGCCACTTCCCTGCGAGCATCGCTCAGCTCGGGTGGTGCTGCTGGTGGTGAGATCCCAGCCCAAGCAGAGGCCAAGTCGAGTGGCAATGGTTGTTCCTGAGTCTCTGTTGGCCAGCAGAGGGCACAGAGGCCCTTCCTTCTGCGTGGAGCTGGCTTTTCCTGGGAACAAATGGAAAGCTGGGCTTTTCTAACACATGACAATCCTAGTTGATGAGAAGATAGGTAAGCAAGGAACCAGGGCCTGGCCAGACCTCCTGGAAGGACGGAGTGCCGCCCGCTGCTTCATGGTTCCCCTTGTTGCAGCCAGCCTTGAGGAGGAGACCTCATTCCATGTCAGCACCCTGGCCCTGCGGGAGACAGAAGGTCAGCTGGGGCAGCCCTGGACGGCCCTCAAGTCCCATCCCCAGCGGCTTGGTCCGGGGCAGGGGGGTGTTGTGAGCCCAGGCTGCCTCCCCGAGAAGGCCGGTTGCCGCCCCATCCAAGCATTCCTAAGCCAATGACACGGATCGGATGTCGGCCCTGGGCTGCCTCCCCCGACTCTGCTGACTCTGGCAAAGCAGGACAGGTGATCTCCCTGGTACCCGTGCATCCGCCTGGCCTGCCAGTCATGACAGGCCTTCTGCCGCCATAAGCCACGGAGGCTAATGCAGGGTGGGTGGATCCGGGGCCGCTGACAGTCTCTCCTCCCCGCTGGCGTCCTGGAGAAGCAGTGGCACCTGCGGGCTTGTGATAAGAGCGGGACCAGCACAGGCCTCAGTGGGCCTCCCATCTGTCTGTAAGAGATGGGCGAAGGGCGCTTCTAAAGCTCTTTCGAGGGTAGGGTGGCCAGGCAACCGGGGCTCAGGGCCCCCAGCTCAGGCCCGTGGGCTCACAGATAGCCAATACAAACCAAGCCTGTGGAAGTGAAAGTTGCTCAGTCATGTCCAACTCTCTGCGACCCCACGGACTATACAGTACATGGAATTCTCCAGGCCAGAATACTGGAGTGGGTGGGTAGCCTTTCCCTTCTCCAGGGGATCTTCCCAACCCAGGGATCAAGCCCAGGACTCCCACATTGCGGGCGGATTCTTTACCAACTGAGCCACAAGGGAAACCAAGCCTCTACTGAATTTCAAACTGGCACAAAGGTTCTTCGAAGCCGGTGATGGGAAATACATACGGGATGTCAGGATGGGGTTGTGACGGCATTTTTACTGTCACCTGAGAGAGATAAGGCAGCTCATCTCCAAGGCAGACGGAAGGCCAAGAGGGTCCCCATGCATGCAGGGCGAGAAGACTGCTGTCTGGGGGGTGTCATCCCACTTCCTTCCTGTCCTCCCTTTCTCCTTCCTCTCCTCAGCTCCTCCTTCTGTTTCTCCTTCTCCAACATGCCTGTTGTTTCTTTTTATACTTTATTTTTTAATTCTTGGTTTTATATGATAAAGGGAACCTTTTGATTTTTTTCTGTGTAAAAGCTGATTAAATTTGATTCAGAAATTTCCCTTCCCACCCGCCTCAGACTTCTCTATACCCAGCTGAGTGATGTGCATTAATGTGGCTCCCAATTCATTCTGCCAAAAGGACCGCTGAGGCCTCAGGAACCATGGGGAGCCTGTGGCTTTCAGAAGCTGCAGGGTCCTTGGGGCCTCCCCAGAGCTCCATCTCAGAGCAGCCTGAGACAAGGGACAGAAGGTGACACCCACATGACCCATCAGGAAACCCCCGGGTGTCCTCATTTGTATGAGAAATTGCAGAGTCCGGTAGGCTTGGGATGGACGCTGGCCCAAAAGAGTTGCTTCCAGCCCCGGACTCAGCCAGAGGTGACTCCCCTAGGGCTGCCAGGGACTCACCAAGCTGCACGTCAGTCCTCCTTCCAGGCCTTCCAAGAACCAACACGAGCTCCTCTCTTTAGAGCCGATTTCTTAAATTTTACCTGCCCATCAAACACAGTCCTCTGGGAGAAGAAAGCCTTTGTAGGTTCTGTCTTCACCAGCTGACCATTTTCACTTGAAAGCACTTGGCCACCTCCTTCATTTCATGACAGACCTTGGTGGGCGTGGGGGGCAGAGAGACCGAGGGAACCTTAGGAAATAGCCAAGGGGGTAGACGAGACCCCCTCCTCCCAGCTGAGCTTCAAAGACCCTTCTGAACAACTGAACAGTTAATAGCCCCCTTTGAACTCTGCCCAACTCCCTCCCCGCCCCACCACCACCAGTGTGGACTCTGGTTAAAGACTGGCTACTGTTCCCCTCTCCCTGGGTAGCCAGAGAACATGATTATGAAAGACCTGACGTGAGCAGAAAGATAGAGGGCTGGTGTTAAAGGGCAAGTGAGGCCAACGTCAGTGGCAGGAGCCCCAGGCTTTACCACCCAGGCCCCTCCGGACCTGTGGTCACCATGAGGCTGCCCCTACAGCACCCACCCACGGGGCCTGAGAGTATTTCAGAGTTACACCGGGATGGGACAGGCTCAGACCCGTCCACATACCCCTCCCCTTGCTCTGCACCCACTGCGCCAGGAGGAGAGAGATGCCCAGAAAGACACAGCCACGCCAAGAGGGTAGCACAGAGGGAGCAAGACTTCCTCATCTTCCGGTTGAGTGAAGCCGTCAAGGCTCCTCCCTACTTCTTGGTCTTGGCAAGGAATCCATGAGGGTTTTTTTAGCGAGATCATCAGAATCCCAAATGGTACATCAGGGGGAGAGTTGGAGCTCACAGAGCTGTGTCTGGCACAAACGTAGACCCACACGCAAAGACCACTCCCCCGGACCCCGCCGCCCCCTCCCCCCATCTTCTTTCCTGGTGGAAATGAAACTACGTTACCCGAGTTGGCCACTGGGTGGCACCGTTAGGCCATGCACATGGCTCCACACACTTCTTTGAACAGCAACAGAAAAACATGCTTAACCTTTAAAAAAAAAAAAGAGAGTGCCTCTTACTTTGGGTGAAATTCGATGACAGATTGAATGCACCTTCCTCCATGTCATGGTTCAGCTTCTCTTGTTCCTGCCCTTTCGTTGACTTGAATATGTGTGATTCCCGTGGCTGCAGGAACCACACAGCCAGGGACCTGTCCTCTCGTCTCATTGATGGGGAAACTGGCCTGTTTTGTTCACAGGACAGAAAATATGCCACCCAGACCTGAGTCCTGCTGAAATCCCTCTCCAGGGTTGCCTTGGGAACCATCGTCACGACCCAGGGAGCTGTTGTCCAAGCTTTGGCCCTGGCTGCTGCTGTTCTCAGCAGAAAAGAGCTCACAGTGCACGCCCAGCCTTCCAGCACCATGCAGATGCTGAAGGATTCGTGAGAGGCAAATATAGTCGAGAACAGGAGGCTTTTCTCTCCAGCAATCCCTGGAGAATCTTTTGTAGAGGGATCCCCGATATATGTCCCTTCAGCTTTGTTCCAGATGAGCCCGCCTGCAATCCAACAGACATTTTTTGAGCACCTGTGCTGTGCTGTCCTTAGTCACTCAGTTGTGTCCAACTCTTTGCAACCCCATGGACAGAGAAGCCTGGCAGGCTACAGTCCAAGCCCAGTCCTTGCCTGGATTCTCCAGGCAAGAATACTGGAGCGGGTTGCCATGCCCTCCTCCAGGGAACATGCCGAACACCATGCCCACACTGATGCTGCAAATAGGCTGTTTCTCCATCAACAGCATGTATGACTGGGTCCTTCCAGCTCAAATATTCTTAATGGCTCCAAGATACTATTGCTTCTGGGATCTTTCTTTCATTTGAATACCTCCAACTGATCCCCACCAGATACGGAAAAGGGACTCACATTGTCTGGGTCGTGGCTTCTATGTCAAACAGTGGTTCTCTCCCAAGGGTGAATTTACCTCCCAGAAGACATTCGGTAATGGCCAGAAACTTTCTGGTTGTCACAAGGGCGGGAAGGATGCCCCTGGCATCTGATGGGTCAAACCCAAGGTTGCTGCTACATATCTTTCTATGTACAGGGCTACTCTTACAACAAAGAATTGTCCAGCCCAAAATGGCAACAGTACCAAGGCTGAAAAACCTTGAGGTAGAGAGAGAAAAATCTCTTTTTGGTAACCAGAAGCAAGGCGATCTTCTAACATACATTTAGTGCAATGATGGAGCACCTTTGTATTCTCAGCAGTCCCTGCAGCCTTCATGACCTGGGACATGGCTACTGGGACAGCTGGGGGACAAAGAATGAGTGTCATGGGATGTCAGTTCCGGGACCACGTCCAACAGAGCAGCTACTGATGGAGCCCCTGGAACAAACTGTCCTTGCGCTTCTGTTTCAGGTTCTGGTTGGCAGTCCAAGATCTCAAGAAACAGCCCCTCCAGGATGTGGCCAGGAGGGTGGAAGAAATTTGGCAAGAGTTTCTGGCTCCCGGGGCCCCAAGCGCAATCAACCTGGATTCTCACAGCTATGAGATAACCAGTCAGAACGTCAAGGATGGAGGGAGATACACATTTGAAGATGCCCAGGTTTGCTCATCTCATCAAATAGTTTTGTCCCAAGATGTTCATGTGTCAACTCCACTACCCCACTCCTTGAACACACATCCAAGGTGTTGTATGTGGTTATAATCTCAGCCTTTATTTATGAGGCCATTAATGGGGACCATTCCAGGTGGATGCACAGTGCAATTCCAGGAGGACTGTTTTCCTAAATGAGTTATGTTATTACGTAGAAATAGAAATTTACTATTATGTGTGTGTCTTTTCTAGGAAAATCTCAGAAGTGTTTTACAAAACCCGAAGTCCTATAGTAAGTCATAGTAAAATCTGGAAAGTAGAGCACAGCATCAGCAAAGTGGGGAGAGTGGGCTGGAGGGCCAGGGGTCAAGACGATGCTCATAACCACCGCCCTGCACTGTGACCGCCAATCCTGCAGTGATATTTGGGGAACACATCTGAATTCCATGCCGTGTGGCATGGGATAAGATACCATCGGAAACAGACCAAAGCCCCTGCCCTTGAGGAAGTTAAAGGCTAGTGGGAGAGAAAGGTAGGGAAACAGGCAATGTCACCAATAAGTGAATGAGCTCTGGGGTGTAAGGAACCCATGAGCTGGCGGGCAGGGGGGTGACAGGGAAGGACACACGACTCTGCACAGCACCGTGAGCACACAGATGCTGGTGAAGCTGGTCGAGGAAACAGAAGCCACCCTCAAAGGCAAGCTTAACTTGAGGGCTGGGAGACGCCATCTCTAGAGATAAACATCAGATCCATTTCTCACTTCCTGGCCCCTAAGTTTTGTTTCCTCCCACCATCCCACACCCGGTGATAGGGCTTAAGATTTTGCTCTGTTTCCTCAACCCTCTTCATCTCTTGCGCCTGTGGGGTCCCCAGGTGAGAACTGCCCTCCCACAGACATTATCATCTAATTTAGGAAACTCAGTCTCTGGTGCAGATAACGGCATGAGAAGAGAAACGGTGTCCTCGTCATCCTAATTTGCCTTGTTATTTGCTCAGAACTTCAGAATGGAAACAGCAGCTTCAACACCACAACTGTCTTTCATGTGACCCCCTGGTCATGAGTTCCACTGAATGCCTGGGCCAGGTAGATTTGGTTTTGTAGAGTTCAGTGACTTAGCTTTATGAAATCCCAAGTCCCTCACACCCTTTGCAGCTTCAAAGTGAAATATTTAAGTCATAAGAAATTTTTTTTTTTCTGATAGATTTTAGTGTGTGTGTGTGTGTGTGTACACCAAGTACATAGTGACATTATCCTGGTGAGGAGAATGATGGAGAAGCTTCATAAGTGATGGAGAAGCCCCAGGGGTGATGGAGAAGCTCCATGGGTGATGGAAAAGCTCCATGGGTGATGGGGAAGTCCCCAGATGAACAATATGAAGCACAGTCCTCAACTCTCCATCATTCATGAAACAGATGTTTCATGTTTTTTGAGATGAGATGTTTCAAAGGTGTATTTGTCAGAGCCATCATACTCCCTTCCCAGTATTATCACTCTGAGAAAGATGTCAGAAAGGATTTATTTAATGTTTTGTTATTGAAACTTGTGGACATTTTTTATGGAAAAGTAGAAACTTTGTGAACCCTCATCCAGCCTCAGCGGTCATCAATATAAGACTGATCTCATTGTATCTGTGTCCCCGCCTACTTTTTCACTGTTCGTTTTAAAACAAATCCAAGACTTAACTATTCCATCTGTAAATACTTAGGTGTGTATCTCTAACAGAAACTGACCCTTTGGTCTTAACATTCCTGCAAAACCTTAAGAAATTAGTGATTATCTCTTAATATCAACAAATGTCGTGCAACTGTTCAAGTTCATAGTATTTCCTAAATGCCATTTTTAAATTCTTATTCAAAATCAGAATCCAAATAAGGCCCACACATGTAGCTCACCTTGTCTTTTAAGTACACTAATCTTCAGGCCCCTTTTATGTTCTCCTCACCCTTGCAGTTTATTGAAGGAAGAAGTTGGGTCTTTTATGCTGGAGAGATCCCGCAGTCTGGATTTTTCTGTTTGCAACCTTGTGTTGCTATTTAACGTGTCCTACCATCTGCATTTCCTATAAATTGCTAGTTTGACTTAGATATTTAATCAGATTTTAGCTTGATTTTTGTGGGCAAAACTACTTCCTAGACTGTGCTGTGCTCTCTTGTCAGAAGGCGTATGATGTCTAGCCATCTCCCTTTGTAGTTTTCGCAGCCATTGATGTTCATAGTTTAGATCCGTCGGTTAATTAGGGGTTACAAAATGATGTTCCAACCCTGTCATTCCTTCTTCATTTATTAAGCGAAATACAAATAGTCAAATACATCTACTGTTTGATTATCTAGTAAAGCAATTCACATAGGACAGATGGAATATATGTTTGAATCATTTCCTCTATTTGCCAATTTTAAAAATGAATAGTTTACTGCCATTTCCAATGATGACCAATTAGGGTGTTTTTGTGTGTTTTTTAGTATCCTTGTAAACCCATGGGTTTAAGCATATTTGCTCTGTTTTAACCCATTTTGTTTATTATTGTTATTGCTGCTTGCATTGTGTCATCTCTGGCCAGTTGGCTCCTTCTGACATGACCCTGGTAGTCTTTGATGTGATCCAAATACCAGGGAAGCTAAGATGATCCAAGCCCTTCCCCAGATATGGAATCAGCTAGTTCTTCAAGAACCTAAGAATCCCTTGTTTTTCTTAGTGGGAAATATTTTTAGAGACGATAATCTGGGCATTTCGAGGCACTCATTGTTCCTGGGTTGGTTATCATTTTTAGACTTTTTCAGTGGCCAAAACTAGGAAATAAGTGGTGGTTGTTTCTGATGAAAATACATCATGAATCATACTGATACTTGGCATTCAAATTCAAAACTACACAGGATTTTATTTAACCTCTTCTTTCTTAGGTCTGTGTCCCCTTTTTCTAGAAACCTGATTCTCAAAGGCGTTATCCATAACAGCGTTAGTTCTTCATATCATTTGCTTTATCCTGCATCACCACAGAGCAGCCTCAAACTCGCAATGCCAACTAGCAGCAGCAGTATCATCATATCAGTACCACTCAGTCATTGCCTGGTTGGTGGCACTCATGGTAAAGAACCTGCCTGCCAATGCAGGAGACATAAGAGATGTAGGTTCGATCCCTGGGCTGAGAAGATCCCTTGGAAGAGGGCATGGAAACCCACTCCAGTATTCTGCCTGGAGAATCCCCACAGACAGAGGAGCCCGATGAGCTACAGTCCATAGGGTCGCAAAGAGTTGCACGCAACTTAACACACGCATTTCAAGTGTGGAAGCACCATAGTTTAGTCAACTGACTATTGAAATTTAGTCAATATGCCTATCAAATATTTCATGACATTTATATTGTTATTAAGTCAAGAAATATTTGATGGGAAAGCTTGGGAAGTCAGCACATCATGCCTTGACGTGCTTCTGGATATATAGCCTCCACTAGCACTGTTCTCTGCTATTTTGGGGTACATACTCACAAATATTGGGTTGCCCAAAAAGTTCCTTTGGTTTTCATTAACATTGTACAGAAAATCTCCAATGAACTTTTTGGCCAACCCAATGTATCGTGTCTCCTTACTGAAGTAGACTAGACATGTGGATACCCAAAGAAAGCATTTGTAACCTCCTCATCATCTGTAAGGACTGGGATTCTGTGACTTCTAGTAAAGCACTCTTCCTAAACCAGTTTCTCTTTTCAGCACATTCCATTTTGTTTCTCAAGTGTGTTTTCATCGTAAGTACACCAAGTGCTTCTCCCTAGCACTGTGACCTTGGGCAAGTTCCTTAAATTCCCTGAGTCTTCTTCCCTCATCTGTACAGAGATACAATGGTACCTATACTGTGGAAAGGGAATTAGGTGAAATAAAACATATCAACGACTAACAAGGTCTGGCCCACAGTAAGACATTGCAAGTTTTGTCTTATTAATGTCATTAATATTCTTTTCTTATACTTTTGTGTTTAACAAATTTGGTTAAAAAAAAAATTCACATAACTATGTAACCTTAGTACCCAGAGATAACCCCTGTTCTAGTACTTTTTTCTGTCTCTCAATTCATGTGTGCAATTGTGCTGGGCAAATAGGTTGATTCTGTAGCCTGCCTTTTACACTAAACTAAGAGTTGGTTTAAAAGGCTAAATTTCTTCTGTGAATGGCCAGACGGTTTAAATTTTGAGCTTTGTAGGTCATATAGTCTATATTACTGGTACTCAGTTCTGCCATACCAAAACAGCTGTCATAGTGTAACAATGGCAAATACATCAATAAGAGGGCACAGCTGTGTTGAAAACCTTTATTTTTGGACTCTGAAAGCCCATGAAACATTATTCTCCTTTTGATTTTTCTCAGTCACTTAAAAAATATAAAAACCATTCTTAGGACATAAAGAAGTAGACGTGGGTGGGAGCAGAGTTTGAGATCACTGTGCTGAATAATATACAATGAAAATCATTGAAACATTTGAAGAAATCCAGAAAGATAGAAGATAACGGGTTGGATCAGAAAAAGTCGGGCACGAATGAGCGACTGAACTGAACTGAACGGAATCTTTCATTTATATGGGAGAGAGGGTTAGAGGAGACCTTGGTATAGTAACAGTAACCCACCAACCTCCATGAATGTTTCTGCATTGGGGTTGAGTATTCTAGAGCCCACGACTTAGGGGAAGTCATTCGGTAAGTACCATCATCCTCACCCCGCCTGGCCAGCCCTTCTGCCTGCACCGGCTACACAGGTGTGACTTCAAGGTTTCCAGGTAAGGGGGAGAGGGCTAAAATCCAGCCAGAACTTGCTCTCAGATCTCCCAACTTGCCAGTCAGGTCTACTGCTCAGATAGCACTGCCCCTGGGTTATCAGAGCTGAGGGCCTGGTTGTCATGCAGAGACCTGGAGAAACTCTGGTCCCCACAGAAAATCCCCAAGCCGGGGAGCAGGCTCCCTAGTCACATGCTCTGTCTAGGCCTGTAGGACTGTTCCTATAAGCCCTTTACGCTTGCTTGCGGTCACTCAGTTTGCCCATCTGAGAAGTGGGAATGATGACACCTAAGCCCTTTGGAACAGCCTCCGCTGGGATCTTTGACCAACAGCGGTCAAAGAACCAATAAACATGTGAATATCTGGGGTCAGTAGCTGGAGTGAAGACTGAGACACAGTTGTAGATTCATTTGAAATGGGCCCCAGGGGAGGGCGTGTAAGCTCTCTCTAAGGGTTTTGTTTTTTCATGTGACCACAGGCATTGTTACAGCAAAGTTAATTGCCTGTGTTTGCTTCCTGTGGAAATATCCCACAAGACGCCCTGTCAGCATGGGCCCAGCATTTGCACTTGAGTTTTGCCTATCCATTTGGCTTCTTTGAAAATTTGGGCCAAGATCAAATCTTCCATAAAGGTCTGTAGGCTGTGACCATAGCCCTCAGCTGTTTGCTGTGTTGTTCCAATTTCACAGATTTAGCTTCATGAGGGGAGAAAAAGAAGAAAAATGAGCCATGACTTTTTTTATGGACTCAGTTCTTTATGCTAGGGATTGAGTTCTGTTGCCACCCACTTGCCTTGTCATCTCAGGCAAGGATCTTGACGATTTATGCCTTAGTTTTCTCATCTGTAAAATGGGGATGATGTCTTCTCTAAGCCCTCTAAGGGTTTTTGAGAAATCAAATGAGCCAATAGCCCTGAAAACTCATTGAATAAGTGCTATATCCTTATATGTGTGAACTCACAAAAATTAATGGCTTTAGTATTCCCTGCTGCTGCTGCTGCTGCTGCTAAGTCGCTTCAGTCGTGTCCGACTCTGTGCGACCCCATAGACGGAAGCTCACCAGGCTCCCCCGTCCTTGGGATTCTCCAGGCAAGAATACTGGAGTGGGTTAGTATTCCCTGAGGTCTCATAATTCCAAGCTAGATCTAAACTCCCAAGAAGATGTCTGCTCTTGGAAGGAGTTCCTTGTGGGAAAAAGCAAAAATAAAAGGTATGTAGGAGCTAGATCTGGGGGACCTTGGGTGTCTTCCTAAGGAATTTGAATTTTCTCGCCCTGAAGACAGTAGGAAAGCATTGAAGGCTTAGAGCTGAAAGAGGAGGAATCAAACGGTAGTAGGCAGAGCAATAGGAGTCCAGAGAGATCTGAATCTCAGGGCTTATTGTCTGAAGCACTGCTGGTGGGTTTTGAGGAGAGAATGAAACCACAGGAAGTATCGTGAGCCTAAGGCTTCCTCTTAGGGCATTCCCTCTGCAGGCGGCAGGAGACAGGTGGGAGTCAGCTGGCTGGCACATGGGCTGCCTGGCTTCAGTTTTAAGTCTCAGAGTATCTGAGAATGTTGAAGCCTGGCTTGGAGAATTTTGAGCATTACTTTACTAGCATGTGAGATGAGTGCAATTGTACAGTAGTTTGAACATTTTTTGTACTTGCCTTTCTTTGGGATTGGAATGAAAACTGACCTTTTCCAGTCCTGTGGCCACTGCTGAGTTTTCCAAATTTGCTGGCATATTGAGTGCAGCACTTTCACAGCATCATCTTTTAAGATTTGAAATAGCTCAACTGGAATTCCATCACCTCCACTAGCTTTGTTCATAGTGAGCTTCCTAAGGCCTACCAGACTTTGCATTCCAGGATGTCTGGCTCTACGTGAGTGATCACATCATCATGATTAGCTTGGTTGTGAAGATCTTTTTTGTATAGTTCTTCTGTGTATTCTTGCCACCTCTTCTTAATATCATCTGCTTCTGTTAGGTCCATACCATTTCTGCCCTTTATTATACCCATCTTTGCATGAAATGTTCCCTTGGTATCTCTAATTTTCTTGACAAGATCTCTAGTCTTTCCCATTCTATTGCTTTCTTCTATTTCTTTGCATTGATCACTGAGGAAGGCTTTCTCATCTCTCCTTGTTATTCTTTGGAACTCTGCATTCAAATGGGTATATCTTTCCTTTTCTCCTTTGCCTTTTGCTTCTCTCCTTTTCTCAGCTATTTGTAAGGCCTCCTCAGACAACCATTTTGCGTTTTTGCATTTCTTTTTCTTGGGGATGGTCTTGATCCCTTTCTCCTGTACAATGTCATGAACTTCCGTCCGTAGTTCTTCAGGCACTCTGTCTATCAGATCTTCGTGAACTTCCAGATATTCAAGCTGGATTTAGAAGAGGCATAGAAAAACCAGAGAGCAAATAGCCAACATTAATTTGTTGGATCATCGAAAAAGCAAGAGAGTTCCAGAAAAACATCTACTTCTGCTTTATTGACTACACCAAAGCCTTTGACCATGGGAATCACCACAATCTGTGGAAAATTCTTCAAGAGATGGAAATACCAGACCACCTGACCTGCCTCTTGAGAAATCTGTATGCAGATCAGGAAGCAAGAGTTAGAACAGGACATGGAACAACAGACTGGTTCCAAATCAGGAAAGAAGTACATCAAGGCTGTATATTATCACCCTGCTTATTTAACTTATATGCAGAACACAACATTAGAAATGCTGGGCTGGATGAAGCACAAGCTGAAATCAAGATTGCTGAGAGAAAGATCAATAACCTCAGATATGCAGATGACACCACCGTTATTGCAGAAAACGAAGAACTAAAGAGCCTCTTGATGAAAGTGAAAGAGGAGAGTGAAAAAGTTGGCTTAAAGCTCAACATTCAGAAAACTAAGATCATGGCATCTGGTCCCATCACTTCATGGGAAATAGATTGGGAAACAGTGGGAACAGTGACAGACTTTATTTTGGGGGCTCCAAGATCACTGCCGATGGTGACTGCAGCCATGAAATTAAAAGACGCTTGCTCCTTGGAAGAAAAGTTATGACCAACCTAGACAGCATATTAAAAAGCAGAGACATTACTTTGTCAACAAAGGTCCATCTAGTCAAAGCAATGGTTTTTCCAGTAGTCATGTATGGATGTGAGAGTTGGACTATAAAGAAAGCTGAGGGCCAAAGAATTGATGCTTTTGAACTGTGGTGTTGGAGAAGACTCTTGAGAGTCCCTGGGACTGCAAGGAGATCCAACCAGTCCATCCTAAAGGAAATCAGTCCTGAATATTCACTGAAAGGACTGATGTTGAAGCTGAAACTCCAATACTTTGGCCACCTGATGCGAGGAACTGACTCATTTGAAAAGACCCTGATGCTGGGAAAGACTGAAGGCAGGAGGAGAAGGAGACGACAGAGGATGAGATGGTTGTATGGCATCACCAACTCAATGGACATGAGTTTGAGTAACTTCCGGGAGGGTTGGCGTGCTGTAGTCCAAGGGGTCACAAAGAGTCGGACACAATTGAACTACTGAACTGAACTGAACTGATCTGAGGATGTTCCAAGAACTGTGTCACTGGATCCATTGAGTCACTTGTCCATCTCCCCACCCATCCATTTCATGAACATTCATTCTCCCATTTGAGTTGGGAGACCTTGACCTGTGGGCTGTGAAGTTCTACACCAAGGGAAATGGCAAAGGATGTAAGGGGCCTAGATGACTTTTCACCACTGGGCACAGCTTGTCCAAGAGCACATCATTCTTTACAAACCAAACGAAACAAGCCTAAGAAAATGCTGCATTGAGACTGAACTGGATTGGAAATCTGTCCAGCAGATGGATTGGCATTTGAATCTGGTGGACCAATCCAGCCTGTTGACTTTAGTCCCTGCAGGTTCCCATGTAGGTTTCCTAGGTGTTCAAGCCCCTCTGCTTCCCCGACCTGCAGTAGCTACTGAGATGCCCCTAGACCTACAGTGTCTAGGCTTCCAGCACCTCTGGATTTGAAGTCCTTCACTGGGAGCTGTCAATTGGTCTTCCTTACCTTCTATAAATCCCTATGACACTAAAATAATGCTCTGCAAACAGTTGTGGTTTATAAAAACTTTTTCTTGACAATTTGGTCCAGAATGATAACAAACTCATCTGTACCTATCATTAAAAAAAAAAAAAAAAAGGCAATTGTGTCCTTGGCTTTCCATTCAGAAAAGTCTTGCCACACGACCTTGGAAAGTACATAAAGGAGGTGATGGACAAATATCAGTTGAATTCAGTTTCTCCAATATGCCAATTCAGCAAAACTTGGAATATCTACTAAGAGTCAGATGTTCTAGATTCTGGGAATATACAGATAAGTAGGCTTTTCTCTTAACCAGACCCGAAACTCTACTTGGCCATCATCCATGCATGGAAAGATCAAAGACCAACCTCAAGGTCAAAATGAGGTCAGGGTGATCTAAGAGCTGACAAATACACCATCAAGTTGCACCCACTGTGAGCAGACAAGAAGCCTCGAGTCTAGAGTCTCTATTCTTACCTAAACGTAGATGTTTAAAAGCAACTTGTTTAAGGAACGAAAGTCTTCTAACGTTTGCTTTGTTGAAATGTCCGAGCCCAGGGAGCCCACGTTTACATTTGCCCTAGATGAGTCAGAAGCAAACGTCTTCCTAGCTTGGTTAAGGCTGTTAATCTTTGCCCCAGTAGTGGAGGTGGTGGCATTGTGTGTCAGTATCACAAGACTGCCCCAAGTTTCCTGATATTAATCCTCATTTGGAGGACACTTCCTGGTAGACTTCCCATGCCAGACATATTTTAATAAACTATGCTATGGAACTGCTTACTCCAGGAATTACTCATTTTATTCTGTGGGTGGTTTTATTTTAGGGAGATGAACAGCAGAGGGAGGCATGCATTTTGAAAAGAACAAATCAGTTGTTTGTGAGAGGGTTCTGTTTATTACCACACAGAAGAGTAGTTCCTGAAGAGAAGGCGTCAGAGAACCAAATTCCAAAATTTCTTTGTTGATGCTTCAGAGCAGAGATCTCCTGCACCAAACCACATGCCCTTGAAGAGGAGAAGGAAACGTTTGTCTAAGTTAATACCCATGGTATCCGAGTAGGTGAAAGAAAATATGCAAAGCTGCCTTTGAAGCTACTCTTATCTAAGAACAGGGATTGAACAGCATCACAGTACTGTGCCCTTTGGCCAGTTAAATTGAACATGTTTATAAGGATGCTTTAAAGGCAAAAGATAATTCACTCTTACACTCTCTTAGGGCTTGACTGTTGCATTCCGTGTAAACAGTGACTCACACATCCTGCTTAGAAGGATAAAGAAATCCAAATGGGGCCTTCTCATTTAAGATCCACCGGACCCTAGAATATTTTTTTAAAAAAGAATTTATATATATTGATATGTATGTATACATGTATGGGGCTTCCCAGGAGCACTAGTGGTAAAGAATCCACCTACCAAAGCAGGAGACATAAAGAGCCACAGGTTCCACCCCTGGGTTGGGAAAATCCCCTGGAGGAGGGCATGGCAGTTCACTCCAGTATTCTTGCCTGGAGAATCCTATGGACAGAGGAGCCTGGCGGGCTACAGTCCATAGGGTCTCAAAGTGTCAAATGGGACTGAAGCGACTTGGCACACACATGTATATATGTATAACCAAATCACTTTGCTATGCATCAAAAATTAACACAACACTGAAAATCAACTCCATTTCAGTTTAAAAAGAGAAGGACAAAACATGGGGGAAAAAAAATTCACAGGATCTTGGGATGATTGTCCAAAGCCGCATCCGGAGGACAAGAGGCTACTGTCTCTCACTGAAGTGGATGTTCACACGGCCGTGGAATCTTTGCTATGTTTATTAAGAAGATAATGACTTAGGATCCCCGTCAATTCCCTACCCTAGTGCAGTCCCACCTTCTGTCCTCCTGCAGGACCCATGATGAGAAAAGTGTTCATTTTCCCTAGACTTCAGCAAGCCAGGCGTAAGGTCTGAAGGCCTTTGGCTTAAGATATCCTCTTGGAAGATGAGACTCGGGGATCTCTTGGGTGACTTTCTGTGACACAGACTTGCTGCCTATGACTTCCCAGGAGTCTGATCAGCACTCAGAGCTTTGCCAGGTTGGCCCTTCCTGCTGGTGCAGAAGGCAAGCTGGACGCGATCTGTGAGGTGAGAAACCAGAGCCTGTGTCACCCTGGGTGACTCAGCCATTGTTGTCACTGACAAGTGGGGCTGGTGAACAGTTCCCAAGAGAATGGTGAGCAGTGGCTGCATCCACCCCTGGGGTGACTCAGATGAAAGCTTGAGAGGAGGCCCCCAACGTTTCTGCTGACCATACATTGAGGACTTTGTCTCAGCCATACAACCTGGATCCCTCGAAACCCCAACGGAAGGAACATGAACAGCAGCAGGTGCCAAGGCAAGAGTGTGAGCTTTGGGGGGATCACAGAGCACTGGGCTCAAATCCTGACTCTGCTCAGGCAAGACACTCAAATTTGTAGGGTTTTAGTGTCCCCATCTGTAAAAAGGAGCTGTTTAAACACAAACACCAATTCTGCGCAAATAACAACAGCAATGAAAGTAAGACAACTTTCCTCCTTCCCCAGGAATCTTCTGGTCTTTGGTCTCCTCCCCACATCCTCTCTGGCGAGGGCAGTCCCATCGCATAAGCCAGTTATCAACATTACTTCACTTGTGTACAGTTTTTGTAATGGGTTCCCCTCTATTTTCTTGGTTAACTGTGTGCTTGGTGAGGCTGGAAAAAGGTGAGTGGGGACCTGAATCCAAGCCTTTGACCAGCAGCCTGGTCCCCCTTGCAGCATCTCATGCAGCAACATCACATCTTGCACCATCTCATGCAGCAACATCACATCTTGCACCACAATCTTATCTTCCTTCAGGGGACCACAAGGGACTCAACAGTGCCCAAAGCCTGGACGTTGTTCCAGGAAGGGTGGATGTGGAAGACAGAGACGAAGAAAGAAAAATAAGACACTTGAAAATCCCAAGAAGGGCTCTTGGCAGCTGTGCAGTGCCCCAGCTGAGTGGCCTCCCATTCCAGGAGGATGCTCTAAAGCTGGGGAATGAGATTGTAACTGTCTTAGGAACCCGCAGCCAAGAGGAGGACGTAAGGGTGTTCTTAAGTCATCCAGCTGCTCTGGCATGCTCAGGGCCCAAGGCCTGGGCATTTGTCTGATTACCTTCCCCAGCACTTGTGAGGGCCACTGTGTTTTGTCTAAAAACAAAGGAGCTTTCCAGCTGAGAACTCTCCCTGCAAAACATTGATTTGTAGCAGGTGTGGTTCTGAGACATTGAGACACTGCTCGCTCCCTCCACCTCCTGCATGTGTCCTGGACTCCACCGATTCTGGTCATCTTGAGTTTTGGGGGGGGTTCTGTTTTCTTTCTCTCCGTTGCTTTCTTTTCTGAAAGCATCTTTCTTTTTAAGTACCCTTGATTTACAAGATTATATTCGTTTCAGATATACAACATAACGATTCAGTATTTTTATAGATTATATTCCCTTTAAAGGTTTTATAAAATGTTGCCCATAGTTCCAGCTGGTTTTGCTTCTGCCTTAGCATCTCAGGTATGCAAAGCTTCTGTCCCAGGGCCGAGCCCAAGAAGGGAAATGAGGGTGGAGGATCTCATCAGGGTGATATCCCTGAACTATCACCATCACCCACCACAGGGGTGTGACCCCCTCCCCGCACTGAGAATTGTGGCCGAGATGTGCGGTGTGACTTCGGGCCTTAGAACACCAGTTTCTCTACCAGTGAGACTGAGCCTCTCCCCGTCTGGAGCAGGTGCCTCCCTACGTGGCAGGAAGGCAGATGTGGACCCTGGTCGTTCTGCGTGTTCATAGTTAACTCAATCATCTCTTTTTTTAGACAGAGGGAACAAAGGAGCGGTCTAGGGAGGGAAGAAGGAAGAAAGGAAGGAGAAATAAAGGGGCAGAGAGGAAGGGGAGGAGGGAGGGAGGAAGGGAGGAAAATAAGACAAGAAAAAGCAAAGAAGAGAAATGCAAACTTCTTTCTCTCCAGCCCCTTGGGAATTCTCTGGGTGGGGGCTCACTGGTTTTGCCAGCAACTCCCCTGCTCTTAGCAGATCCTGGATATACATTTTCCTTAAGACTGGTTGTCTGCAAAGCAGGGGAAACAAACCAGAACCCCTCATAAATCAGTCGGGGTCACTGCCAAGAGCTTTGTACACTTGCTGTCCCTGGCAGTGATAAACTCATTGCATCTGGGAACTGGCCAAAGACCCTGAGTCCTATCTTAGTTCTCATTCCCAGAAAAAAACCCTCAGCGCTGCGTTCCCCCACCCCCTGTTTACTGTCTTTGTGTTTCTTAGAAAAAGCTGGCGAGGAGGAAGGAACAGAATTCCATAAGTGGGTACAGCAAAGGCTCTGCTTCTCTGCTTCTTTGCTTGGGGGGAGGAGAGGAGGGCAGAGGAGAGTCCTGGATCCATAGACTGTGGGGAGGGAGGCCCCGGCCAGAGGGGCCTGAAGCCATAGTAGGGCCCTGAGGGATCTGTGTCTTCTATTCCATTTTGCTCAGACCATGATTTCCACCTGCTGTGATTGTGGTTGTCCCCTCACAGGGCAATTTGAGATGGTCATCATGATGGCCAAGAGCTAGCAATAGGGTTGGCAGAGTGAGACCACCTCGTGCAGCCCACCTCCAACAGGCCGTGTTCTCTTTACTGTCTCCCCATACCATCCCTGCCTTGGCAACAAATTATCAAGATGCCACTTGACATTAGGACAAGAGCAGAGCCCAAACTGTCCCTCTGACCCACGTTGACCCCACTGCCAAAGAGGGGACCACTGTCTGCTGTGCCTTCCTCCTCAGCCCTGGATCATCCTCCTTTCTCTGGTTGACCAGACCAGGAACTGGAAGACACTTCCTGTCTCCTTAGCTCTTCCTGCCGTGACGAGGCTCTTTCTGGTTGTTGGACCAGCATTCCCCACCTCTGGCAGGGAATTCATCTTCAATTTTACCCATTCACAGCACCTTGAACCTGAACTTCTTCCTTGTAGCCCTTAGCTCAATTAGTCATGCACACCCTTGTGCAATGAAATCCAAGTTTTATGACAGCAAGGACCTCTTTTGTCTCGATCATGCTGTGATCTCAGTGTCTGACACAATGCCTGGCACCTAGGAAATGCTCAACAAATATATTGGGGAACAAATACTGAGTCATCTGCTTTATTCTGTTCTTTCTCAATTGACAAATTCTTTCTTTCAATGGCTTTTCTTGCCTATGATGAGTTGGAGGGATTAGCTGGATTGGGGGTGAAATTTGTTCTCAAGGCCAGAGGGTTGGGCTAGGAGAGGTTTCCTTACTCCTCTTGGGGCAGAAGGGGGAATTTTGTGAGATATTCCTGGGCATTTCGATTCTTGTGATAAATCAGAGCAATAAGCAGGGGGCTGTGGCCTTGGAGAGGGGTTTGGAGAAGGTCCAGGCCTGAGGGACAGGCCTCTCCTGATGACTCAGGAGCCACCTGGCTCTGCTGACCAGACAGAAGCCATGCCTGAGACAAGAAGAAGGAGACAGTGAGCCATTTTTGCTCTGGGTTAGCATTTGTACATGTTCAGTTGCTCAGTTATGTCCCACTCTGGGAGCCCATGGACTGCAGCACACCAGGCTTCCCTGTCCTTCACCATCTCCCGGAGTTTGCTCCAACTGATGTCTATTGAGTAAATGATGCCATCCAACCATCTCATCCTCTGTCACCCCCTTCTCCTCCTGCCCTCAATCTTTCCTAGCATCAGGGTCTTTTGTAATGAATTGGCTCTTCCATATCAGGTGGCCAAAGTATTGGAGCTTCAACATCAGTCCTTCCAATGAATATTCAGGGTTGATTTCCTTTAGGATTGACTGGTTTGATTTCATTGCAGTCCAAGGGACTCTCCAGAGTCTTCTCCATTCATACCTTAGATGTAAATGTTAGGCCACTTTGAAGAGACAACAAATGCAAAGACCCTGATGTCTCTCAGTCTGGGCTCTGAGACAATTAGGGCTGAATTAAGATGCCCGCATCAGGGAAGGCAATGACACCCCCACTCCAGTACTCTTGCCTGGAAAATCCCATGGACGGAGGACCCTGGTGGGCTGCAGTCCATGGGGTCGCTAAGAGTCGGACACGACTGAACGACTTCACTTTCACTTTTCATTTTTATGCACTGAAGAAGGAAATGGCAACCCACTCCAGTGTTCTTGCCTGGAGAATCCCAGGGACGGGGGAGCCTGATGGGCTGCCGTCTATGGGGTCGCACAGAGTCGGACACGACTGAAGTGAGCAGCAGCAGCAGCAGCAGCAGCAAGATGAACGCATAGGGACCTCCTCTAAGTTGAATGTGATCCTCCATCCCCTTCCATACAGAGAGCAGAAACTGATCATAAACCAAAACAAGTATGGAGCCTGTAAACTTGCTCAGTATTTGCAGACTCAGACCAGTATTTTGGTGAACCAAAAGCCGCATAAATTCCGCTAACATTTAACCCCACACTGGATGCTATGCACATAAAAGAGATTAAAAACACATTGTTACCACAAGGAACTTAAACTAGAGTGGGCTGGATTTTTGTCTGAAATTTGCAAGAAAACACTCAGCAACACGTGTTCACAGGAAGCTTATTAACTCAGAACGTATCTGGATCATCAAAGTAGATTCAGATCGAAGCCAGTGCTTCATTTCTCTTGGCTCCTTGCAGTGGTCCCATTCCCATGAGGAGTGCTACACCCTGCTTTTGTAAATATGGGATCATCTGTGCAAGAATGAAGCTGGTGCCCAAACAGGTCCACGTTTGGTCCCTCTTAAGATGGCCAGAGAGGGACCCACATGACACCAAGTTGATGGTTGCTTTCTGCCTTCACTTTTTTCTTTTTTTTTTTTTTTTTGCTGTGCTGGGTCTTATTTGCTGCACATGGGCTTTCTCTAATTGTGAGCAGGGAGTACTCTATTAAGACAGGCTGGTTTCTCTTGGGGTGGCTTCTCTCACTGCAGAGCATAGAATTCTCTGTTGTGTGGGCTTCAATAGCTGTGGTGCACAGTCCTACTCGCCCTGCAGCATGTGGAATCTTCCCGCAACAGGGATCAAACCAGTGTCCCCTGTATTGGCAGGTGGATTCTTAACCACTGGACCATCAGGGAAGTCCATGCCTTCACTTTCTTTTGAGATGGGTATGGAGAGGGTTTTAGCAAGCCCTGGATGTAACCCAGCTTCCTCTGGGATGTACCAGCATCTCAAAAATGGCCAGGTACCTCTACAGGGTGCCCCCAACTGAGGAAAGGTCTCCACCTCACCCATCCCCTGGGAATAATACCTGAGGAAGAGGTCATTAATGACCAGTCCAGCCTTTCCACTGAGCACCCTCTTCACTGGCCAGCTCTCCACTCCTCCAAGCCCTGGGGCCCTTATCTAGGTTCACAGGATGGACAAGGAGTGTACATCAGAGAAGATGCTTCCCTGCCTAATGATCCCACCCTCTCTAGGGAAAGCCCACCCTCCTTTTAACAGGTCCTCTCTTGGGACAACCAGGCTTTCCCATGCAGCTGTGCTACCTTACATTTCAACTGATAAATAACCCTTTTTCAATCGATAAGCTCCCTCTTGTAATGAACCTGGCTTTCCCTGTCCTTAATGAGGACAGATGTATTAGAAAGGGATCACGAGGCTACAGGAATTAGCTAAAAGTCAAGGGTAAAATCCATTGCCATGGCCAGAATGTAGTGGCTCTCAGAGCCCAGGAGGGCACCATGCCCCAGCCTCTGGTATATTTGCCCACAAGACCCCATGATCTGGCTCTAAGAGCACTTTTCCAGGATGGGATGGTGGCCCTGATGTGCATTAACTGACCCAATTGCATCATTGCCTGTGGACTACTTTTTTTAGTTAATCTTTTTGAGATACTTTTAGGTTCACAAGCACTTATAAGAAATACTATAGAGACATACCATTTACCTAGCTTCTCCTAACAGTAACATCTGCAAAAAATATAGTACAGTATCATGGCCATGATGTTGACATTGCTTCGTCCCCTGAGTTTATCAGATTTCCCAATTTTTCTTGTACTCACATGTACGTGTGTGTGCGTGTGTGTGAGGTTCTATACAACTCTATCACATGTGTAAGATGTGTCAAGATACAGAACTGGCCTTTCACCAAAGAACCCTTCCTGTTGTCTGTTATAACCACACCTCCCTCCCCTCCTGCTCCTCTCCCGTCCCTGAAATCTGGCAACCACTTATCTGCTGTCTGTTTCTACAATTTGTCATTTTGAGAATGTCCCATCAATGGAATTATATAGTATGTAAACCTTCTGGGGCTTTTTTTTTTTTCATTCGTGATAATTCCTTTGGGATTCATCCAAGTGGTTGGGACCATCAGTAGTTTTCTTCCTTCTTATCGCTGTGCCTGTGGTTTTAATCATTAAGCAATAGTGCATCTCAATGTGGCACCAAGGCCCAATTACAAAGCTTCCGGGACATGATCTTCAAGGATCTTTTTACGCTGAGAAAGAAAATAGGTTTTAGTTGATGTTTTCTGAGTGGGGCAGGGGGTGGGAAAGAAACAACGAAGCAAGCATGTTACCTGTTTTTCCAAGTTCACACCAGCATAGTTTGGCTTGTTTGTTTCTTTCCTAACAGTGGCCGGTTGGGCTGCAATTCCCTTTAGTGTTGGGTGACAGTTCTTTCTTGTGTCTTCCCATCTCCCACCTCCCCAGGAGCACATCTACAAGCTGATGAAGAGTGACAGCTACGCCCGCTTCCTCCGGTCCAATGCTTACCAGGACTTGCTGCTGGCCAAGAAGAAGGTATATCCCTGGAAGGGCAGCCTTGCCTTTCTTAGCTCTATTGACCTTTGCCTGCTGCTTGCTGCTGGTGTGACGTGAGAATACCATCCCTTGGGTTTTCTTTCTTTCCCCTTTTCTTCTTTCCCTTCTGTCCCTGCTTCCACTCCAGTAGAAGACAATTAGGATTGTTACCACCCCGGCCCATCCCGCTGAGGTCCAGGGTGTGGCCTCCTCTCTCCCAGTACCCAGCATCTCCATCTGCCTGTCTGCCCACGGTGGAGGGAGTGACCACCTAAGAGGCTCCTGGGGCTCAGCCCAGGAGCAGAGGGCTGGCTGTGACATCAGCGAACCCCTGAGGAAACCACTGCCAGGTCCAGCCCCCTCCCACAGAATTTCCTGCCCCGATCAGCACGCAAAGATGAGTGTGAGGCAAGGATTGCAGCAGTCCCCTCTGCATAGAAAGGCTTAGAGTTCTTCCAGGGCGATGGGGCACCGGAAATCCTGTCTGGGGTTGTTGCCCTTTCCTCTCTCCCATCTGCCACCTGTCCCAGAGCATTTGCCTTTTCTTTTAACCAAGAAGAAATGGCATCCTAGCTCTTCCACTCTGAATGAAGTCTTGGTTCCCTGCAGCCCTCGGGGTCTAGATTTGGGGGTGCAGGGACACCCCCCCAGCATGCAGGCAGTGAGGGGTGACTGGAACAAGAATGAATGTGGCTGGATTTCTGGGAGGAGGGAAGGCAGAGCTGGAAGGACAGGAGGTGAGGGAAGGGGAAGGTAGGGGGTTGGCTCATGGTTCCAGTGTGCCAGTGAACACTCTGCGCTTTGCGGATCTGATCTGAGGTCCACCGGGGTTCAGTGTGGCTCTCCTCACACCAAACTCCAGGACTCGTGTGCCTCGCTGCTTAAGACCACGTGCATCCCTTTCTTCTCCCTCTCAGCCTCCCTGTGGCAGTCCCCTAGCCTGCGATTGTCCAGCGACACACTGTCTGTCCAGCAGCCTCTCTCAGTCATGTAGCCCCTCTTTCTGTGTGCTGTGACCTCATGGGCTGGGAGCCTGTCTGTGTACATGGCTGGTAACCATGTCACTCCCTAGACTAGGAGAGCATTTCTCTCCTGCTCACCTGCCCTTGGGTAGCCCTGAGGCCATCCCTGAGAGTCTTAGAAAGAGAAGTAGATTTGGGGGCCACCCAGAGTGTCCAAGACCCAGCTTTCTGGGCTTGCATCCTTTCCATCATATGTCACTCCTCTGATGGACAACATGAAGCCCAGCCTCCAGCCGCTCCCTGGCAGGAGGGAGGAGATGGAGGGGCCCTGATGGAGCGGGCTGACATCCCCCCAAATAATGGTTCTGATACCCAGTTTTTCAAGAAAGGTGAAGGCTTTTAGTATCGGCAGCCCAGATCTCAGGGGAGAAGGTCAAAGTAAGCATTCCTTATTTCCTGCAGCTCAAGACCCTGAGCCGATCCCAGTGTGGGGAAATCATGGGCTCCTGCAGTTGGGGTCACATGGGTCTGTCCCCATACATGTCCACACATACAAAAGAAGCCAGAGGCCATTCAGTCTCCTTGTGAGTCTAAGTGCAAAGGGAAAACACCCTTGTGCAAGGAGTAGGACTGAGGTTCCTGTGTCCTCAAGTCCTCCTGTACAAGAAAAGCTTCACAGAGGAGGTCACTCAAGTGAGGCAGGAACAGATGGCCTGCCTGTGACATGTCACCAATGAAATTTATTAGAATTTTCATCTCAGCCCTCTCAAGGGGTGTCCTTGGGGGCTGAAAGCTCTTGCCGAAGCCGATGTCCTTTCAATATTCAGGGGGTAGACGTTTCTAAAAACAATGACAAGCCTACCCTTTCTTCTGTTTCCCCCTGAGCTCCAGGCATGGACTGGAGTTGCAACTCGGCACTTCAAGGTAGACCCAGAGTGTCTTCTGTTGCCAGGGGTGGGCTCACCATGAGATCGACACGTCTAGGTCATGAAGGGATGTGAACCATAGTCCCAGCTAAGAGGCGGGCTGTAAAGCGGCTTCACTTTTCTGCTCACAAGTCCCCTGATGCACTGTGGGGGCACAGCCTGCTGATCCTTTCCCACTAATCCATCCTCTATCCAAGTATCTTAGTCATTCTGATGAGCCAAGTCCTCAGGGGGCAGGTGAGCTAGGCTTGGAAGACCCCTTAGGACAATTTGATGACCTCCAGGACAATTTGAGGACCGCCCCCCCAGGACCCCTCCAGCTTCCCTGACGGCTCAGATGGTAAAGAATCCACCTGCAGCGTGGGAGACCTGGGTTCAATCCCTGGGGTAGGAAGATCCCCTGGAAGAGAAATGGCATCCCACTCCAGTATTCTTGCCTGGAGGATCCCATGGACAGAGGAGCCTGGTAGGCTATAGTCCATGGGGTCTCAAAGAGTCAGACACGACTGAGGGAATAAGCATAGCCAGCACGCTTAAGAATGATTTTCCAGGGCAGCTCCAAGGGCCTCTGCAAGGCAGAGGAAGCCAAATGAGTCAGGCTGATGGTCCCTCTGTGAGTAGCCACTCAATAGCCAGGGGATGAGAAGGACAGGCACAGAATTCCAGCTGTGGGGCCTAGGGCCAGCCTGATTTGAGCCACATGGATGGCCCCCAGGTTGCCCACTGGATTGAAGCTGAGTGCTGCCATCCCCAAGTGCAGACTGGGTACAGTGCCAAGCCCAGCACATGTCCTTCAGTGCTGCGTCTGAAGGACAAAGACCAGCCTGGCTCTGCTGCTGTGTGTCCTTCATGTCGCGTTCTCCTCCTGCAGTTTCCTCTCTGTCTTCAGCAGCCAGCCTAGGGGATAGTACATGATGGCAAGGAAGCCATCTGACCTTGTCCCCAGTGACATGCAGTGACTGCCTTTTGCCCCCTCGGCTTCCAGCACGTCCTGCAGACCCACAGACCCCTGGCTGCTTCTTCAGCTCTCTAACTTCCATTATTTGCTCTGTGTATGTCTGTGAATGTGTGTGCGTATGAGGGTGTGTGACTGAGTATGTGTGTCCGAGTATGTGTGTCCATGGGAATGTATGTCTGTGAGTGTGTGTTTTGTGTGTCTGAGTATGTGTGTCCATGTAAGAGTGTGTGTCTGTGAGTGTGTGTCCATGTGAGTGTGTGTACTCTCCAGATTTCCCAGGCATGGATTCAGGACCCCGGAGCTGGGCTCTAGGATAAACTAGCAGGTATTTGGGATGTAATTCTTCCCGCCTTGGAAAAGCAGGAAACCTGGGGAGAGGGTCAGATACACACCACGCCCTCTTCTCCATAGAGGAGAGCTGCCTGGCCTGGGGAGTAACGAGGGCTTTGCCCCCCTTCCTTCTCTGTGTATTGTGGGGGGATGGGGGGTGGCAGGGAGGGGGTGCCCTCAGCTGAGACTCCCCAGGAGGCTCCTGAGCTGCCTGTCATCTGCCGCCTGCTATGAGTAAACCATGGAAGGAGTCACCTGCCCAGGTACCAGAAGAGTATTTTCTGTCCAGAATACTCCTTCTGAGACCCAAGACCTCTGTGGTTGCAAAAGACATGGGCAAAGAGAGCCTCCTTGATCTTAGGATACAGAAAGAGCATCCTTAGGGGGCCTCAGGGATGTCCTGGAAGTTAGCAAACTTTCTGGCTGTAAGATCTCAGAGAAAGTCCTAACCTAGACTCACGGAGGACTTGATAACCTCGCCTTGCACAAGGCCATTTCCTGACATCTCAATAGCATCCCCCCGACACCCCACTGGCCCTGGGAGCTGCTCTGGACTGTGTCCCCAGTTGAGGTCCCCAGTTGTTCCCTGCATGGGGGCTTGGCTGGTTGAAAGCAATGATCAGGCATCGCCCAACTGTTCCCAAGGCCCAGCTTCCAGCCCGGTGGCTCCCACTCCAGCCCAGAAGCAAGATGAATCACTCTTCTAGAAGCAAACACCCCTCTCCCCATGCTGCTCTGAGGAGGCAGCCCCATCTCTCCTGGGCTTCTGTTTCCTGTCTCTCCCACTGACTCCTGCATACAGCGAGCGCTGGCTGCTTCTCTCTTCCTGTTTTGTTTTTTTTTTTTCTTTCTCCACCCTGTTTTGCTTTTGTTTTGGTTCATTAGCTGCGGCTGCTGCTGTTTGGGAACCATGTGTTATCTGAAGAATTTTTTTTTTTTCTGTATTTTTCTCCCTATCTTTTTTTTCCCTAAAGCCAGAAAGTGAGCAAGGTCGTAGAACTTCCTTAGAAAAGTTCACTCGCAGTGTGGTAAGTTCAGCTGGTTTTCTTTGGTTTTTTGGCTTTCTTTCCGTTTTTCTTGGTGGTGGTTGTCGTTTCCTTCGGGAGGGGAGGGAGCCCAGTGCTCTTCCCTCAGCACACCCACCCATGGTCTTCTGCGAGTGTCAGTGGCTTCTCTCCTAGGGACCCGTTTGCAAAAGACAAAAGGCCCAGCAGCTCCCCCTGCAGACGGGTGCACGGCCCTCCCCCCACTCCAGCCCCTGGCCCAACATTTGCTCTCCTGTGCAAGGGGGCTTTGAGAAGGAAGGACCACCCCCGCCCCACCCTTGGGGCTGCTCGGTGGATGCACCTTGTGCAGCAGCCCAGGGAGAAAGCCATCTAGCTGGACCATGAAATAAATTGGCTCAGAACTGTAGCTCATAAAAAAAAAAAAAAAAAAAAAAATCCAAATTTCCCTCTGGGACTCTGGCAGCCACGCGGGTGTGGGAGGCAAGCTGCTGCTGCTGTGCCCGTGGCTTTTGCGTGTGCAGGAGGCGGCCGTGCTGCATGGGTTCTGGTGGTGAGGTCCAGCTGGCGTGTGTGCGTGTGCGTGTATGTGTGTGTTGGTGGCCTCTGCATGAATTCCCATGTCCCTGACAGCCCCCTTGTTAGCCTCCTTTGCATAGCGTGACAGGGCAGTAGCCAGGGGATGGCGTGGCCGTGGTGGGGAGGTCATGCCCCTGGTGCCCAGTGCAGATTCTGAACTGTGGTCTGCAGTCAAGCACAGACTCATCTCCTTTTTCTGTAATGTTCTCTGTAAAATTGGGCTTCCCAGGTGGCTCTAGTGGTGAAGAACTCACCTACCAATGCAAGAGGCATTGGCAGCTTCCATCCCTGGCTTGGAAAGATCCCCTGGAGGAAGGCATGGCAGCCCACTCCAGTATTTTTGCCTGGAGAATGCCATGGACAGAGGAGCTTGGTGGGCTACAGTCCGTAGGGTCACAAAGAGTCAGACACGACTGAAGCGACAGCATGCACACATACGCTGTAAGACTGAGGCATAGGGCTTAGCCAATCCCTAGGGGAAGTAGCCAGTCCCCTTCTTTCCTGAAACCAGCTACTGAGCTCCTGCAGTCCAACTTGCACTGTTCACATGGAACCAGCGAGCAGCCAGAGAGCCAGCATCCCATGCATAGAATTTGTCAAATTTTGCTTCCCAAAGGGTAGAAACCCACTGATGCTAACTTGCCTTTTTCCTCCCTCTGTTGTAGGGGAGAGTCCTTGTAAACCTGACTACTGTGTGACTAGTATCTTTATTTTATCCTTTTAACATAAATTCTAAGAATTCTGGGTGGACAGCAACCTGGTCGTTTACCTGCCCACAGCTAGATGCATCTTAACCGAATTTAAACAGAGTTTTGAATTTGCTAGATGTCAGCTTCACAGCAACTCAAGTAGGTGGCAATTAAAATATGGGTGCTCATCCCATCTCTTCTTTGGTCTTCTCCCTCTATGGTTTTTCCTCATGAGAAATCAGAACTTACAGAATATCAGGCCTGTGATCCCATCTCTCTTCATGGCTGGTTTGCCACAGCCACACAGCTTCATGCACCAAGAAGCTGTCATGGGCTGTTGGAGGCAAGGCCGTGGGAGTCCCTCCACCCCTGATGGCTTATAGAGAGTGGTGGGAACTCATTGCTCCCTCTCTTCTGAGGCCTAGAGGCTGCAAATGGAGAATGGTCAGGGATTTTGTTGACAAGCCCAGAATGTATTATGGAGAAAGCAAAACTCCTGCAACCCTGGGCAGGCCCTTCAGGTTGACCACGTGGGCTGAGGCTGTGAGAAGAAGCCTGGTCCTCAGATGAGGCATCCAGATCTCACTAGGCTGCTTTTCATGAGAAGTGGGTGTTGGGAGAGCAAGCATGATCTCCATGAAGCTCCGTGAGGAGCATTTATTGATGCCCCTTCTTCCCAGAAGTGGTGTTGGTTCAGTGGTTCTCCAAGGTCTGTTAACAAAGTGTTTGGAATGAGAAAGCACCAGACACCTTCCAAGCATTTGAAGTGTACACCTGAGAGAACTTAGAGAGATGTTTTCAGGGCCAGCTGAAGGAAAAAAAATCTCCTAAGCCCCTGAGATTTTTAGAATCTATATGAGAGAAAGCCCAACCTTCCAAACCAAAACATTCCTAAGTTGCCTATTATTTTTCTATAAAGACTCTAAAGGCTCGTGCATTCTGATTTTTTGTTTCCAGTAGTAGAAATAGAGATGGACTTGTTTCGATCCATCCATCCTCCTTGTGATCTTGGGATAACACCACTTGGGGTAACCAGATGAGGCTGAGTTTGAGGAAATGATCCATAGCTCTAGAGCGGTAGCAACTCTCAGAATACTTGAGGCTTGAACTCAAGAATGTGGTTTTCACAGCCCAGTATTCTAATCAAGCAAAATTAACCAGTCAGCCAATATGTCGTGCAATTTGATAGCCATTTTCTGGATCTAATATACATAAAGTGCTTGATTTCTTTGAAAGAAGGTCTACATGAATATTTCATCTTCTGTATACTGTAAACTATAAAACCCAATGAAAGGCTAGTACAATAGCAATAATGGTCCTGGGAAATACGTGAAGAAAGACCATCCACGTCATGGGAAAATGAGGGAGTGAAGCTGGGCAGTCCTTGGACCAGGGATGTGAGGCCAGCTGCCATTCAGGACTAACCAGTGAAAGGAAATGTTGATCCAGATCATTCATTATCTTGGCCGGCTAACTTCTTATCAAGACTGAATCTGGGTCCAACATTTCTCCCATGCAGTGCTCTTTCTTTTCTTAGAAAAGGAGGAACATTTGGAGAAAGCAAATTGTTCTAAGACTCCTATATCATGATATGGAGGGATTATCTGTGGAAGGCCACAGAGGCACCCTTTGACATGGGATCCTAGAAGGGAGTTCAGTATGGTTCATAGAAGCTGCTGGAGCCATGCTAGTTTGAGTGCAGAAGGAGCCTTACGATCCCCAGCAGAGGCATTGTTTTTCACATGGCTCCTTTTAATGGAAGCTTCATTTTGAGTCATGCAGAACTTGAGTAGCAAGTAGCAAATAGGGGTTATGCTGTGCCAAGGCACTGGGTACTTTGGCCACCCAGAGCCATAGAGCTTGCATAAAGGCCTGCTTTTTGATAGAGCCAGCCCAAGTTCAGAAGCAAATATCACTCAAAGTCCATGGCATGGTGCAGCCAGCCCATAGTGCATCTTTATCCAGAGCAGAAAACAGGATCCTTCTGATGGGCCCAATCCCACAGATGCCCAGCTGGCCAAGCAAAGTGCAGCTGGATTTCAGCCCCTTCTCAACCCTCATCTGCCCTTGTACAGTGGATTAATCACACCATCATACAGGGTGGCCCTGGTCACAAGAGCCCTGGGCCCAGGAAGAGCTGTGACACATAGCAGGTTCTTCAAGCGCGGGGGTGAGGGGCGGTGCTCAGACATGGCCTCAGATCAGATGAACGGAGTCTCTTTCCTCCAGCTCTGTGCATTGGGAAGCGTCCTTTCACAGTGGCTATAAAATATGAAAGCCACAATAGGAAGCTTCTGTAGATTGTGTTTCCATTGCCTTCCACCTCCTCTTCAGACTCTCTGGTTGGAGGTCCCAGGCATTGCTGCCTGGGGAGAGGAGGGTCTTCTCTAACTGAAGACCACTTCCCACTGCTCAGGACCAACCAGCCTGCCATTCTCTGCCATCTCCCTGGTTTTGCAGTCAACAGGTGAGCTCGAGGGTGTGAAGGGGGCCAGAAGGGAAAGACTATCCATTCCATTGCTCTCTCTTGGGCGTGCTCATTCCTTCGGGGTCTCCTGCAAAGTAAGGGCCAACTCTGACCCAAAGGACAGAAGGATGTGTGGGAGGAAAGCAAGAAGTAGCAAAGGGCCATTAGCCAAGACTCAACAGCAGCAACTGGAGTATCCCTCTTCAGGTGGCGGGCAAAGCCATCTGGTGAGAACTCCAGAGGAGGAACTCTGAGGAGGAGAAGATAGAAAAAGTCCTCCGCATCTTTGTACAAGGGACAGCACTTAACTTACGAGAAGTGGCAGCCCCAAGGGTCGGTGGCATCAGCCTCCCTGAACACCTTTTCCTGGGCGCTCAGCTGAAGCCCCAACAGTCCTCTTGAGAGCCTATTGGCTGTAGCCTCAGGCTCCCGAGATGGACAAAGGAACAACTGTTGCTGGAGGCGTCGGAGGAGAGCAAAGATGAGAACCAGGTGTTCATCCTTCTCCTAAGAAAACATCACAGTTGGTCTTTGCCAAGGTGCTCCTAGGATTTGAAACAGCAAGGGCCGGGAGCTGAGGGAGCCTTGGCATGCACCAAGCTGCATCTCCATGACAAGCATTTCAGTCCTGCCTGCCAAGGAATGCAGCAGGGAAGTCAGATGGAGACCAGGAAGCCCTAGGAGCCAGCTGTCACCTGCCTTCCATCTCCCTTTCCCCCCGCCCTGCCCAAAAGCCAAGGAAAAGCTCTTGAGAGTAACCTCCCCCCACCTTCTGAGCAGCTCTGCACGCAGAAACCCCCAGCCCAGGCCCAGGTGTTGAACCGGAAGTGGAAGGCTGAGGCCCTCCAGGCAAGACAGAGGGCAGGCAGCCAGGGTGATCAGCCCACTCCCCTCCACTCACACACACACAGCAGCACCTTCTACCCTCCTGGAAGCTGTTTCCCCTCCCCCTCAGCCTGTCAGGGCAGAGGCCTGGGCTCCGCTGAAATGAGCTCTCAAACAGCTAGACAGCAGAGCCTCTAGAGGGCCTTGACCTCAGTCAAATAGATCCTTTCAACAAGGAATGGTCGGCTAAAAATCTTTAGAGTTGCTTTTGATTGCACACAGTCCTTGTGCCCCATTGGGATGTCAGGGTCACAGGCTATATAGTGCCAGCCTGCTCCCATCGGATCTCAGAGCCCTGTGATCGAGCAGCAGTGAGACTCAGGTCTGCCTAGAGATGGAGGTGAATGTCCCAGCCGTGCTTGGGAGGGAAAGCATGAACTGGTCTCTCCTGGGAAGTGAGGACTTCCCCTAGGACTCTGGGGAACTCTGCAGAGCCATGCCCAGGTTGACTCCTGCTTCCAGGCTCAGCCTGCTAGCAGTGTGACCTCAGGCCCATCACTAGCCCTCTCTGAGCCCTGGTTTCATCCTGTGTACAATGGCATGGACTGAATCATCTCTAGGGCCCTTTGCAGCTGGGACGTTCTATTGGTCTGTGCTTCTCTCTGTCCTGAGATTTTTGAGTTGTGCTAATCATCCCTCAGAATGAGAGAGGAGCCTGCCTGAAAAGTGGCTGCCCACCCTGGAGGCTGGGAATTAAACCAAGGAGAGAACTGAGTTCGGTGTCCATTTAAAATCCTTTGACAAGGATTTGAGGATCAACACTGGCAGGACTGAGTGCCGCAGCCCCTTGACCCCACAGGCCCCATCCCTCCATCGTTTGGGGCTCGTTCCACACCGTGACCCCTGGAGGGCAGGGAGAGGTCGCAAATAGCAGGTTAAGCACCGCACACCCTGTCAACCACGCCAGTGCTGCAGTGCCCACCCTTCTGGGATGGATGCCCAGCTGGGTGTGTGTTGGGAGGTGGGGTGAGGTCAGGTGGGCAGAAAGGTGGGCCCCATGTGGGTACTGCACGTCACCCTGGGCATGGGACAAGGGCATGGGAAAAAATGAAGTGTGAGCATCGGGGGACCTCAGCATCATGCTGCCGTCCTCCTGCAACCACCCCTTCTGGGTCCCTGGAGACCTCTGGGCTGGCTCGCCACTGTCCTCTTGGCGATGCCCAAAAAGAGGTCACAAGAGGGTGTGTTATCCTGGTCACCATCAGCCGTATATTAAGTCTCCTCCAGTCTCTATTCCTCTTTCTCCATCTTGGGTCCAAGTGAATTTTGAAAAAGCATGTTTACTTTTTTAGTTTTGTAGCTAGAAAAGGAAAATGTAAAAGTATGATTTTTGCAAACCAACGATAAAACGTTAAGATGGCTGAATCAGTTTGGTTGGCAGGATACAGAAGCGACAAAGAGATAAAATGGTTCTCCATGAGGGCCCTGGAGAAGGTCTTTCTGAAACCCTGGGGAAGGGAGAGACTTTTATTTATCAAAAAGGTCAGAGGTGGTCATTTTTGAGAAACCCAGCCCTAGACCCTGCCGCTTCTCTGGGAAGGAGGAGCCCCCAGCTATTGTAGCTGATGGTTCATCTGTCAATCAAAAGCAGCGAAAAACCCTCTCCCTGCGGAGTGCCCACTCGAGCAAAGGTACACCAGTGACTTAGCCCCCGGACACAGGGGAGAGCTCGGCACTGCAAAACCACTCCCTCCTCCTCACTCTCCCCCACCCGGCCAGCTCCTGCCTTCCCCAGACCCCAATGTGCCGAGCAGTCAAGTGAAAGACTCCTGTGAGGCAGAAAGGCACAGCTGTGTGTTTACAGCCACTGATTCCGATCCAAATCGCAGCCCTGCCAGTCTCCCGCAAGGCAGGCTGGGGGCAAGCAGGGGATGGATGCGCCAGGAGGGAAGCTATTTTGGGAGCTGACCCGCAGCCCTTTGCCGTAACAGAGCCTTCCTCCCACCTCCCCCCAACCCCCCACCAACTCAGGAAAGACGTCCTTCTAGAAGGAGCTCCCACTTGAGAAATGGCTGATGGGGTTGTGGGATTTCAGCCTGTTCCTTGTCACTTGTAAAGTCAGATTTCTGGCACCTGTCCCCAGGCAGCTATGCGAGGACAGCCCAGGGCTCCCATCTGTCCAGTGAGAAGGCAGAGGGTGAAGGTGACCGACGGCATGGCTCTTGGCAGGATGAGCAGCAGGGAGGGCAGGCCTGAGTGGGGGACGGGATGCCTGTTTCTGCCCAGGACAGAATCTGCCTTGGACCTGCCATGGGAGATGCGGCATCACACAAGGGGCAGGAGAGAAACCTCCGGGTGCTAGCCAGACTTTAGAATAGCAGGAACCTAGGAAGCAGACCCAGAGAAGGCAATGGCACCCCACTCCAGTACTCTTGCCTGGAAACTCCCATGGATGGAGGAGCCTGGCGGGCTTCAGTCCGTGGGGTCGCTAAGAATCAGACACAACTGAGTGACTTCACTTTCACTTTTCACTTTCATGCATTGGAGACGGAAATGGCAACCCACTCCAGTATTCTTGCCTGGAGAATCCCAGGGACAGTGGAGCCTGGTGGGCTGCCATCTATGGGGTCACACAGAGTCGGACACGACTGAAGCGACTTAGCAGCAGGAAGCAGACCAGACTGCCAGTGTCATTCAAGGTCAGGGAGAAGAGACCCAACTCTGCTCGTGTCCAAACCGGAGGGTTGGAAGTCAGAGTGCTCAAGGTCTAAGGACTTCAAAGGCTGAGAAGTAAGATGGCCATGGCATTCCTCCAAAATGAGCTCCTAGTGAAAAGCAACGTGGGAGTCTTCCCTGTTTGTAAGCAGCAAATGAGCACTTTGGTTCTAACTGAGTTTGGGAAGCACAGTATCCTGGAAGAAAGGCAGGATACAAATCCATAGGAAGGAACAATCCCTAAAACGTTGCTATGAAGCAGAATGCTAACTGGGACACCACAGAGGAGCTGAAAAGAGCTTGGAGCAGTGGGATCTTCAGTTCAGTGATATTACCCGAAGGCCTAGGAGAGAAAGACCCTGGAGTGTTTGTTTTTGGGCTCCCCAATGGATGGGATGGTAGAATGGGATGGGGAGTGTATAGCTACCCCGGCAGTGCCAGTGTCCAAATAGCTGGTGAATTCATAGATCTATGTCCATGGGACATGCAGTTTCTGATTGTGGCCACAAGGGTCCAGCCACAGCCCTGTCTAGTCCAACATCCTTTTTGATGACTCAGATGAAGAGACAGACATGCCAGTCATATTCAAAGATGCACACCTAGAAGGTATTGCTCATTTGACAGGTAGTGTGGTCTGCCATGTTAAGACCATCTCCTTCAGGTGGAATGATGGGTCCAAACAACCAGGTATAATTTAACCAGATAAAATTTATGTTAAAAAAAAAATTCAGTCTCACAACTACAGGATGATATTCCTTGCCTTCATTGTAATTCAAGTTTTAAAAACTCTGGGGATTTTAGTTGATTGCAAGCTTGATAGAAGTAAAAGTGGGAGGCAGTCACTTTTTAAAGTATCTTTAGGTTGTAATAACAAAGTGGAATGGTCAGAAGTGCTCCATTGCTCTCTGTGTTGCTCTAGACTGTGTTGAATCTAGTTTCCAAGCTCTCTTATTTTATCAGGAACTTCAACAAACTAGACACAATTTAGAAAAGAATAGCAGGGGACTCTGGAAGCCCAGTCAGATGAAACTGAAGTAGATAAACACGTCCTGCCCTGACACTAGTGGTAAAGAACCTGCCTGCCAATGCAGGAGATATAAGAGATGCAGATTCGATCCCTGGGTGGGGAAGATCCCCTGGAGGAGGGCGTGGCAACTCACTCCACTACTCTTGCCTGGGAAATCCTGTGGACAGAGGAGCCTGGTGGGCTACAGTCACAGAGTCGGACACAACTGAAGTGACTTAGCACGCATGCAAGGAGATTCAGAATTCATCAGGAACTATATGTGTGTTTGTCTCCCAGAATGAGTGGGCAGTTCTGGATTGTTCCAGACAGAGCTAGAACAAATGAATAGAAGACATGGGTAGGGTCACTCTACTAAGAATATTCTAACAGTATCAACTTCCCAGGGGTGGAATATGTCACCTCAAGGAACAGGGAGCTCCCTGGAAACATTCAGATGTTGAATGGCCAGGGACATTGTAGAGCAGGTTCTATACTGGATTCCACCCACCTCCTCCAAGGAGAATCCTCAGATGCATTAAATATTTGTGAAACATTGCATGTTATCATAGGTTTATAAATAAACTATGGGAAAGGAGAACAGATCAAATGGAGTGAGTTTGCTGAGACTGGAGAAGAAGGATCCAGAGGAGTCAGGTTTGACTCTACCTTGAAGGAAAAAATAAAGCTAGATTATGATAAAGCCAGAGCAAGACCACTGTCAAGAAGTGGAATTGCTGCCCTTCAAGCAATTGGAACTCAAGCAATTGCAACTCAAGCAAGGCAAAGTTATCCTTGCCTTTTGTTTTTGGTTGTTTAAGCCAATCACTGCTTCTGCAACTGAGCCCTGGGCAACAAGGCTCTCCCCCCAAATGCCTGGGAGGAGATTAGTGAGCAGAGGACACTCGTACCCATGGGCTGAGGGAGGCTGAGCACAGCCGGTGGGTTCCCTGGCTCTGCACTGGAGAAAGCTTGGCCTGACATCATTCCCATCCAGAAAGGGTGTTTTGTTGAGAGCAGAAAAGAAGATCGAGCCAGTCGCCTTTACCCGATGGGACTTGCTGGTTCCAGGTGGACAAATTGGCACCCAACTTTCTCAGCTGGGCCAAGAGCAGAACACGCCCCCTGAGACCTTAGAGCAAGGGGAAATTACGCTCCTGGGCCCCTCCTCCTGGGCCCCGCCCTAAGGACTCATCTTCAGCCCAACTCGGGGGAAGGGACGAGCTATCCTGTCACATTCTTTCCCGCTGTCCTGAGGACCAACCTGATTGCAAATGACACTCCCTCCTCTCCCAGGCTTTGCCGGGGCTGCTTTCACCTCATCATGGAATTGTATAATTATGGTGATTACAGCTTATGGCTTTTTCTTCTCCTCATCTTTTGCTTTCAAAGTCTTTGAGGCCTCTCATTAAACATGGCGATCCCGATAAAGTCAGCAAAGTTTTAATAAGATGCATTTTGAAGCTAAACAAAGCCCAGAGTTGATTGTCACTATGTCCCCTCATGCTGCTGCTGCTGCTAAGTCGCTTCAGTCATGTCCGACTCTGTGCGACCCCATAGATGGCAGCCCACCAGGCCCCCGTCCCTGGGATTCTCCAGGCAAGAACACTGGAGTGGGTTGCCATTTCCTTCTCCAATGCATGCATGCAGGCTAAGTTGCTTCAGTCGTATCCAACTCCATGCGGCCCTATGGACAGCAGCCCTCCAGGCTCCTCTGTCCACAGGATTCTCCAGGCAAGAATACTGGAGTGGGTTGCCATTTCCTTCTCCCGTGTCCCCTCATAACAGGCCTTTAAAACTCTGTTGTGGGTGATTAATGCCTGGATATCAGAGGTAGGGGAGAGAGAGATATGGAGATCCAGAGTGGGGAGCGTGACTGTACTTTTTCACAGGGCTGGAGAATGGTTTTACTCCTTGCCCCCCCTTTCTCTCCTCTGAATATAGATCTCATTTACACCCAAAAGAAAGAGCATGGTGCTTCTGAATCCCCACCCCTAATGGAAAAAAAGGACTGTCAAGTAAGGATAGAGGACCTGGCGTTTATATCATAGCAGGTTAAGTTGGGAAATAGACATGGAGCAGTTGACACAAAACTCAATCAAACCTTAGGAGCTGCAACAAAAGTAAAGGGGAACTTCTGGTGGATTTTCTGTCCCCAACAATGCTGGAAGGTTCTAAATATGTAAAGGATCCAACCTTTAGCATTTGAGAGTGGTCACCATCCTGTGGTCATATCCTCAAGGATGGTTTCCTTGGTAATGACAGCTTCAGAGGCCATCATTTGCTGGCCCTCAATCACAGCTTTGCTGAACTGTTTCTAGATGTGCAGGATGTTAGGAGAAGGATCACCAGGAAGGCATGTGGTGGGGCTGGGGGAGAGACAGGGTGGCCACCAGAGTCCCCAGCTTGCCCTTCAATAGCTTTGTGCAGGTGTGATATCCGAGTCCCCTTTATTTCCATCCTCCCCAGGACTGCGTGGAGAACTACCCAGTGAGGTGCATCTTGCCCTGGCAGGAGTCTCTTTGAGAGGCTCCAACTGTCCCCTGAGAGCTGACTACCCTGAACCATCGCACAGCTCTTTAGCCAGCTGGTAGTTGGCTATCTGGGATATGACTGAGTAGCACCAACCATCTGGGGTTAAATGCTGTTGAAAACCTGGCAGTGATATTTCCCCCAACTGCATTCTCATCCCCTGCTGAAGATGACCTACTAGCTCTGCCCCCGAGAATAACGTCCCTTTAGTGCCCACCAGAATGTAGAGAGTGGGCTCGAGCTGGGGGTTGGGCAGCCCCAGTTGAATTCTATTTCTCCATCTGGAGTTGGGATAAGACCCCAGGCAAGTTGCTCACTTGCCCAAGGGATACAGTGACGCCTGCTGCCTGGGGTGAATGTTGTCACTAAATGAAAGTGAAGTCGCTCAGTCGTGTCCGACTCTTTGCGACCCCATGGACTATAGCCTATCAGGCTCCTCGGTCCAAGGGATTTTCCAGGCAAGAGTGCTGGAGTGGATTGCCATTTCCCTCTCCAGGGGATCTTCCGGACCCAGGAATCAAACCCAGGTCTCCCGCATTGCAGGCAGACGCTTTACCGTCTGAGCCACCAGGGAAGCCCGTCACTAAATGAGGGCATGGCAAAAAACAGCTGCCGTGTCTTGAGTGCTCACAGTGTCACAGTGTTGGCATCCGTGTCATGCAGATCTTGGCCTGAGAGGGATTAGGTTCTCCTCCAGCTCCACCACTTAACTCTGTGACGCAGGAAGCACCTCCAAGCCTAGGTTTCCACACCTTGTAAAAGGGAGATAAGAGGAAATGATTAAGGACTTCCTTGGTGGTTCAGTGGTTAAGGCTCAGCCTTCCAATGCAGGGGGTGTGGGTTTGATCCCTAGTTGGAGAACTAAGGTCCCACATGCTATATAGGCAGTGGCCAAATTAAAAAAAAAAAAAAAAAGTAAGTGATTAGGAGGGAAAAAATACATAAGATGCTTAGCATAGTGTTTGCAGTATATAAGCTCAAGCATAACTCTTTGTATTGTTATTATTTTCTATTATGATGATGTTACCTGCAGCCCATGCTTAGCTCTTATTCTTTATCTGATTTCCAACAGTGTTCTGCAAAGTAGGTATTACTGTATTTATTTAGCAGTTGAGGATGGGGACACAGATATCTCATATATGACAGTGTGTGCAAAGCACATTCATTTATTAGAGCAACCAGCTCATGACCCTACTCAATAAATGGTAGCTATTATTACTGTCTTATTTTTAAAGTCAACTCAGAGAGCTGGTTTCTCTGCTTTCCCCCAGAAGGGAGGGACTGTGGTACCAAGCAGATCGGCTTCTGCCCTGTGGTCTATTTCCCAGGGCCCCTTTGCTCTTCCCAGGAAGCTGTAGGACCTGGGGGCTTGTAGCAGCATAGTGCCAGGACATGGGGAGGGCCACCAGGGAAGCACTGCCTATATCGCCAGGATCTGGCATTTGCTCCCGTCCCCTGAGGTGCAGGACCCCTAAGAAGCCTCCTGCTTCTAGACCCAGACCAAAGCTAGTTCTCCCCTAGCAGAGCGTGAGCTCCAGTTCTCCAGAGGTAGCGCCATGGCAGAGCCTCATTCCCGGAAACCCTCACCTCGCCCTTCGCTGCTCAGCTGGAGCCTCCCTGAGCAGCGCAGCCTCCCCAAGTCCGGTTGTTTCCTCTGCCAGATAAACAGAGGCTTCCCTTTTTTAAGTGCTATATTACAAAGAGGGGTTGTGGGAGGAGTTAGGACCAAGTGGCTTTGAAACCCAGGGATGCCTTGAAATCCCTCGTAAACCATCCCCCTGGGGAGCACACTCCCCCTACTTGTAGTATCGACAGAAACAGAAGCACAGAAGCCATTTCCTCTGACACTAATGGCTTTGTCCTGAGGAAAATCGGGTTTATAGATGTCTCTTAAGGTAAATGCTTTAGATGGGCATCTTAGGAGTCTGAGGTAAAGCTCTACAGCCAAACACGTGGTTGCTTATGAACCTTGCACGAGACGCTCTTGTAAGTGCCTGTGGTGTAAACACGCCCATGGGCGTGTGCACGGCTGCGTACACTGGTGCATGTGCTGCCTGGCCGCCACACGCTTCCGTGTCCAGTGTATGGTGCGTGAGGCACATTCGCGGCACACCTGCCTGTGCCTCCAAGCGTGGACTGCCTGCCCGCTGCTGCTGCTGCTGCTGCTGCTGCTGCTGGGTGCACGTCTGGGCAGGGGCTCCCCTAAAGCCACCGGTCTTCACGGTTTCAGCTGGATAAGTTGTTCTTCACTTCCCTTCCAAAAAACACAATTGCCTAGTGCTGCTGGCGCAGAGTCAGAATGGCCGCTGCATTTCACCCCCGAGGCGGCTTCCTTCCAGCAGTGGGTGAGTGATCCCGGCGTCCGCACGCTCTAACCTTCCTTGGGGGCCTTCTGCAACAGAAGGTGCTCCCCAAACCAGAAGAGATGATCTGTGTGTCCATGGCCTCATCTCCACCCACCCCTCCTGTTCTCGCGCCCTAGTTCCATGGACAGTCAGCAGCATCCTTTTTTTGATGTTCCCTTTTTTTTTTTTTACACTATAGTTTTTTGTTTTGTTTCATTTTTTTCTTCCTGAGAAGCAAAACGCCAAGGGGTCCAGAAGTGTCAGGGAGATGAGTCTGTTGTCCCAGAAGCAATGGTAAAATAATGTCTTTGGGTACTGATCCTGCCACTCATTCCTGGGCCCCTAGCAGAAATGCCCACTACTTTTGAAGATGCTTTTAAATCCAACAGCAGCATCCTTAAGCTTAGTCCCTACCTTACAGCTTCCATTACTCTTCATCTGTCACCCAGGGCCAAGTCCTGCAGGAAACAGGAAAATCTCACCTTTCTACCTGCTAGACCCCCAGAGGAGAAGAGGGCTAAGGAACCAACCCATCACCTGTCCAGCATTGCAGGGACATGTGAAAAGGGTTCAGAGGGAAGTAAGAAGGTTCCCGGTGGCTAGGAATTCCATCAACCCAGAGATGTCTTGAAAAATGCTGCTTGACCTGTCCCCTGTTGTACTTTTTCAGATTAGGAATACCTGTCTGATAAATGCCTACCTAATTGCATTCCTGATAATAGGGAGGAGAGAGAAATGAGTCAGCCCTCTTTGCATATGCTTCTAAATGAACCTGGACGTCCCCAGAAAGATGATGCTTTGGGGCGGTGGGAGACAGTCAACACATTGAGCACCTCTGCCTTTGAAACCCTGCCTTGGCAGCTGGCTTAACCAAGGACCCCAACCCATGGATGTGTTCTGCATGAATGTGTTCACAGGAGATGAGATGTGCCCTTAGGAGGGTGGGGTTGGTGTCCTCATGGGTCCTGAGAAGAATCAAACACACTGCCCAGCCAGTGACCCCACCTGCTGCATCATCCACTAAACTTCAGTAGCGCTCTCCCCTGTGGCCATAGTTGGGTCACTTGAACTTCATAGTTGGGAAAAAAGTAGAATCAAGTTGTCGCCAATAGCAACTGAGCCATGTCCCTGTTCCTTGAGTCTTTTGGCCCTTGCCTAACTTGGAGTGAACAACGCAGAGATGCCAAAGTACATTTAAGGAGGAGGAGGAGAGGAAGAGGCAAGCCCAGAACCAGCTACAGGAAGGCATGCTATTGAGGGGCCTTGTAAACAGAATACCCGCCTCTGTTCCACCCCTGCATCCACTGAGAACTTGGGGCAGGCTGCTTATAGAAAGAGTACTGGGGTTATTCAATCAGAGCTAGAGGAAGGAGCTAAGAGATCCAGTACTGAAAGAGGGGGTTTCTGCCTATGGAGAAAAACGCAGAAGGGAAAGTGGAAATGCACAACTTGGACAGGAGGCTGGGGAGTCTGTGCTGGGCATCGTGCCACCCATGTCGGGCACAGCTGCTGAGCCCTTGTCACTCTTGGCATCCCTCGTGCCTGTCCAGTGGCTGATTTGTCCCTGCACAGATGGGGACTGTGGAAGAAGTTCTCCCATCACCCACCAAAACTAACAGGTAGAGGTCGAACTTTGCAAAAGAGCCCCAGAGGCGATGAGCGTGATGAGGGGACAGGAGTCAGGAGCGCCAGGAACAGCAGCCAGGAAGGGCTTCCCCCAGCGTGCTGCAGGGATTTGATTCTAACTGGAATGAAGCATCTGCCTGCCCTTCCTTAGGAAAGGTGAACATCACACCTGCCTTTCTCCTCCCAGGACTGTTGCTATGGAGATCCCAGGGGCATCAGCACCTGTAACATAAGGTCACAAACAGAAGTGGCAGCCTCACTGGCCTGTCTAGCAGCCACCACTTTAAATCCATGAGCACCGAGCAGCAGTGAGCTGTGCCTCAGCTTAGTCCAGCAGCCAAAGTTAAAGGAAGCCCGTCAGGCAGAGCAGAAATGTCCTGGATGCTCTCAAGTTTATGCCCAAGAGCTGGAGCTTCTTTCTCAGTGAGGCTGAGAAAATCACCTTCGCCTGCCCAGAGAGGTGGCCTGGTATGGGCGGGCCTGGAGGAGTCCTTAGTCCTGAGCATTCCCACCTGTCCCCTTCCTTGAGAGTGATGGTCATGTACCAAGGAGACGGTGGATGGGCCATCAAGGCCACTGACCAGCTGTATATGCTCAGGCTAGTAGCTCAACCTCATGTGTCCAGTGAGAGTAGAAGGGAGACCTAACTGGCAAGGATGCTGTGGACATGGGCACAGGTGTCTGTCAAAGGCAGAGCATACTTGACACACAACAGCTGCTCAATGTTTGATCAGTGGATGGCCGTGGGTAACTGTCCTTGACAGCTAACCTGTGTCTCTTGTAAGGGGACTGTCCCCATGCTGCTACCATCAAGGTCTGGGCGAGTAGAATAGGAGGGCATTTGAAAAAGGAGGGAGCAATGCCACCCCATGCAAGAATAAAAAATTCAAACAGAAAGTCCCTGGGAGGTAGGGCATAGAGGTTGGTCCTCTCACATTTAGTTCAGACAGGAGGGCTGACAACTCATAGTTGCTAAATTTAAAAAAATAAGTTAAAAAATAAAGCACTGCTAGTTGCCAATACAGAGTAGAGTGAGGTGTCTGAACCTGCTAATTGTTACAGGAACATTTTGTGGGAATTGCTCTCAGCACGCATGACGGCTAGCAGAGTCCACAGACCCACCGTTGACATGAGAAAATGTGACTACTTATTTATATTACTGTACATAAGACGGTGGGCTGTTACAGAAGAATCCATTGTTTTTATTTTGACCATATTCCTTACTTTTTAAATAGGTTTAATATGCTGTGCTAGTGGTAAAGAACTTGTCTGCCAAAGCAGGAGACATAAGAAATGAGGTTCAGTCCCTGAGTCAGGAAGATCCCCTGGAGGAGGACATGGTGACCCACTCCAGTATACCTGCTGGAGAATCCCATGGACAGAGGAGCCTGGTGGGCTATAGTCCATAGGGTCACAAAGAGTCGGACACGACTGAAGCGACTTAGCATGCACTCACATTGTGTATTAATTCTTTATCCAGTGAGGTTTTTTTAAATTAATTCAGTTTCAGCCTATCTTTTGATTTGGGGACTTGTTGTTTTACATTTGTGGTATCTGATTTTTAAACAGGTGAATGAAGAAAATATGTTAAAACCAAATAAAATGCCCTTCAGCTCCTGAGAGAGATCAGAAAACTTAGCAAGGACCCAGGAGTAACACAGACCTCAGGAGAGGATCTTGTCACAGGGGGCCTGCCCCTCCCCTTCCCAAGCCCCACTCCACTCACACCCCTTCAAAGAGTGAGAAAGCCAGAAGCAACCTCTCTTCCCCAGATGCTGCTCCAGCCTAGCTCTGCCATGGATCAGCTGTGGGTAACCGTTGGCTAGTTCCCACTTCATCTGCCCATCTTGCTGATGATGGAAGAGGAGAGTCAAAGTGTTTTCAAAGGATTCTCTAGCACATGTGGATTTTCCTACAATCCCCCGACAAAGCTTCTCAGCCCTAAACTATCCCGAGCAAATGGCACTCTTGCCCCAATTTTAACCATCATCGAGAAAGGAGATGCCACAGAATTCCTTACACTTCCTTTTGAAATCATCCCTTTTGCTTTGCTCACTGGAGAAGGGGCACCAGAGCGACCAAGCGCCAGGGAAGTCACTAGGAAGTCGGGCAGGTCCTTGGCCTCCGCCTCCTGATAAACACAAGCCAGGACCTCTCCTTTCTACCCAGCTCTTAGTCAGGGGCTGACCGCTCTCCCCAGTGAGTCCCCTACAGACCTGTGACTCCACACATACTCCTCGTTCATGGACTTGAGCATCAACTACTCATAGGTAACTTTCAGTCTCCTTGAAAGGACAGCTTACCTCTGGGGCCTCCCACGTCTTGCCTGCTGAGGTCACCTAATAAGCCCTATTCAGCAAAACACCATTTTTCATTAGCAGGGATGAAAAATGTCTGTGTGTCACCACAAGGTGATTGGCTTGGATCAATGGAGACTAGAAATCATGTTCCAAATTAGTTCTATTGCAAGTTCTAGTTCCTCAAGCAGAGGAATCTGGGTTTCCCCCATACCGGAGGGGGAAGCTTTGAATTCAGCCAAAAGGCAAGGTTGCTGAGACAGCAACCGAAAAAGAGTAAGGGGTGGGGAGTTTCAAAGCAGAGATGTGATAGATGGATTATTTTTAATCTTTTTTTTTCTTTTGAGGTATAATTACATGTGGCAAAATCAATAGATCTGAAATGTATGGTTCAATGAATTTAACAAATGTATGTACCAGTGTAACCTACATCCCATCACCCTAGAAAGTTCCCTCATGCCCCTTTTCAGTCAATTACATCCCTCTGACGGGAGAAGGCAATGGCACCCCACTCCAGTACTCCTGCCTGGAAAATCCCATGGATGGAGGAGCCTGGTAAGCTGCAGTCCATGGGGTTGCTAAGAGTCAGACACGACTGAGTGACTTCACTTTGACTTTTCACTTTCATGCATTGGAAATGGAAATGGCAACCCACTCAAGTTGCCTGGAGAATCCCAGGGACAGCGGGGCCTGGTGGGCTGCCATCTATGGGGTCGCACAGAGTTGGACATGATTGAAGCGACTTAGCAGCAGCAGCCCTAGAGACAACCGTGGTTGATTTCCATCCCCCTTGTAGCCTGGGTTTGGACTTAATGGACTTGCAATCTGTAACTGTGGTCTTGGGTCATCCGGACAAATCAGCAAGAAGATCTCATCAGTAGCTCAGATGTCTCCACTTTATTAGTGCTGCAAAAGGTCCTGCCCCTGAGCTGCCAGTGCTTGGCTCCTCTGTCCCCAGTGTGCCATCTGACCCCCCAGGGCTACCCTCTGAACCACAGCCCTTCTCCCAGTCAAAGAGGTTAGCACCTGTCTCCCAGGTAAGTGAGTGGTGAAGCTCTTGGTAATGGTGACAATGCATGCTTTGTTGATTAATACAGGGACATGCAATGCATAGAGCCACAGCATGTCAAGCAGCATGTTGATTTTTACTGAAGCACCATACAAAAGGGAGTTCTTCCTTTTGTGCATTTCCTTTTAGAAACAAAGGATTCCATGACCACCTTCTTCCAGGCTTCTAGCCATCAAGATGGCTGCAGAGCTGAAATGATTAGTAAGCGTGGAGGCTAGGAATTGAATGTGTGTGGGTGTTTGTGATCCCAGCCCTGAGCCCGTGGTCCATGAAATTGAAGGATCCCAAATTCTATTGGATTAAACTTAGCCAAATGTCTCGAAGGTGAAAATCGCTTTGTCTGAATGCAAAGCTTTGGTGTCTCTGGAATGTACCTTCTGCAGCTCAGTTCTTAATCACCGTATATTTTTTCACTTGGACAAAGGCTGCCGGCTAATAGCATTTTCAACCACCTTCAGCTGCTTCACTCAACTACGCCAAGGCCTCAGGCTGAGCTGGTAGCAGTTTCCTGGCACCGTGATCCATTCCCAACTGACCAGCATTGAGGAACAGCACACATTCACACCCTGAAAAAAACGCCTTCCCCCTGTAACTATGCAAGATGCCAGGCAGAGGCAGAATGACTGCTCCCCTCCCTCAGTGTCTCCTGCAAACCCATCCAAACTGGAGGATGGGGGTGAAGAGGAGAGAGGAAAGAGCCCTAGATGGTGCAGAGCGGGAACGGTCCTCTGTCTCTGGGCAATGAAGGTAGCTGGGAGCTCCCAGCAAGCCCATAGCAGCACAGACCTTGAAGCAGCTCATCTCTGAACACCTCTGCTGTCAGATTTCACTTTGATCCCTGAAAATTATAAGAACCTCAGCTCTTCAGAAGAGAGGCAGCTGCTGAGCCAGGGTGATTGCAGGATTTCTTTCCCCCAAGCTGGAGGGCAGGCATGTAGGCTTGCCTGCGTCCTGCATGAGTAACCACCTTCCAGCCTCACCTGTGAGGTCACTGCCTAGTGAACAGATTGCGATTGAGCTGGGCTGCCCCTGGGCCGCCCTGAATGCTCACAACCTCCTTCAGCAGCAGAACTGGTATTTGGTAAATGCACAGGTGCAAGTGCAGGCAAGGGAGGCAAAAAATGCCAAGGAGCACCACCTGGATGGCCACAGGTTGGGAACATTCTCCTGGCTGGTCAGCTGTACCCCACCCCTCACCCGTGAAGCCCCGAGCCCTGGAAGCAGCTGGGGGAGAGGAGGGGAAGAATGGATGGGCTGGCCACAGGTCTTTGGAGTCAGAGCTGTGAGGCTGAGCTCCAGGACTTAGGCAGGAAGAGATTAATTAGCGCCTCCCAGCCCAGCCAGCTCTACAGAACAGGGAGGTGTGGAGAGTAGGGATCCTCAGGGCTAAATTCACGTCAAACAGACAGACACACAGTCATCCAGAAATAGAATCTCTAACCTCTCTCAGCCACAGCCCCCTTTCCAGCCAAAATGACCTCACTAATGAGAATGAAGCTGTAATGAGGGTTCGGATGCCTGGTAAACCTCACCTTCTTTGTCTCTGGGCTTTTACTGTACCCACTGGCAACAGACTGTTATAATTCAGAAGCTTTAGTGATTCCTTTTGTTCACAGCCACCAGCTAAATCAGAGCCGTGAAGGCCATTGTATGGCAGACCTGTAACATATATATTTGAGTACTCGATATGTAATGTGTGGCCCTGTTGCAGGAGGAATAGAGAAGGAAGGAGCTGGTATTTGGTGTGTGGATACCACAGCAGTGAGCAGAACCCAAGAGGAAAGTGACCTTCCTTGGTGCGTTTCCTGTGAGCAAGGATGGACAAGGGTGAAAGGGACTAGGGGAGGTTTGGTAGAGCCCCCCAGACTGGAGACCTCTGGACTCATCAGTCCCTATTTCCTTGTGCTTCCTGTCTTCAGGGGAGCTTCCCCGATGGCTCAGCAGTTAAGAATCCACCTGCAATGCAGGAGACACAGGAGACATGGTTTCAATCCCTGGGTCAGAAAGATCCCCTGGAGGAGGAAATAGCAACCTCCTCCAGTATTCTTGCCTGGAAAATCCCAAGAACAGAGGAGCCTGGTGGGCTACAGTCCATGGGGTCACACAGAGTCAGACATGACTGAGCAAACACGCACGCACCTGCCTTCAGACCTGCACGGAGAAGGCACAGTCCCAGGTGACCACCTGGATGACAAATGCCTCCAACTCCATGTAAGAAAGGGCAGTCAAAAAAGTCCCCGCTACGTGTATGCTTAGAACCAGGCTAGAGGGAGTCCTTGCAGATCAGCCTCTGCCACCTATAAGCTATTGTTGTACCTAACCCACTGCACACAGAGGAGTAGCCATCCTTCTTTTAGTGATTTGCAAGAACTGGCACTTGAAACCCTCTAGGATTTTTTTTTTTAATCTGATTTTAAAAATCCTTTAGCCCAGTATAAATGTATCCGGCTGCAGGCTAAGTTTAGTGTATATGAAGATTCAGATAAGGTTGCTGATGGGGAGATTTTGTGTGTGTGTGTGTGTGTGTGTGTGTGTGTGTGTGTGTGTGTGTGTGTAAGACAGAGGAGGAAAAAAAAATCAAAAGTGCTGTCCAATGAGCAAAAATTAGGAGTGAAAGGGGGGAAAACAGAGCAAAGGGGAGGTAGATGCAGACACTCCAACTGTGCCTGAGAGTGTTTCCATTTCTGGACAAGCTCCCATCCATGCCATTGGAATTCTCAAAGTCAAGCTGGCACGTCCCTCCGGCGTAGAGAGCTTAGCCAGATGACACATTGTCTTGTGTCCGGCAAACTCACAGCCCGTATTGTTCGTTTGTTGGAAATGGCCATTATTGGTCAATTCATCAATCAGCAGGTTTATTGAGTACCCTACCAGGCTTCACAAACCTGATCAATTTTTTCTAATTACATCCAGTGGACATGTAGCCAAGCCCAGTAAACAAGACGAGCCCTACATCCCACTTGGAAATGAACATGAGGAATTGCCGGCCCTTGCAACCTTGCGCTGCCAAACGCTGCAGCACATGCTGATGGGCGAGTGCGTGCTACCCTCGCAGATGGTGCTGGTGCCGCTGACCCACTGTCAATAATAAGATGAGTTCTGAGTGTTTTCTCAGACACAACAATCCATTTGCTTGGGTCCAGCCATACTCTGTCTAGACCCCTCTCTAACGCTATGGATTTCAGTGGAGAGTGAGCAGGGGATAGGTTCAGACTATGGCCAGGAAACAAGCAGGGGACTGAGCCTTGCTCGTTGTCCTGGTGTCCAGCCCCACATCAGAGGCTCCTCAGCTGCCTCCTTCTCATGTGCCTCCACATGTCCAGGCATGTGGACAACTGGCCTCTCACCGGGGGCCTCTATGCCCCATGTACCAAGACTTATGGTACAGTAAGTCTTTTTTTTTTTTTTTTTTTTTTCTCTTCCCAAAAGAACAAGAACAGCTACGTAGTTTGTAAGTGAAGGGCTGGTAAGACTTCCTGAAGTGGAGTCATCAAAGTCAGCCTCTGAGTAACATAGATGGAGACCAACATAGGAGCACATTGTCCTGTGTCCTGTAGCCCAGGTCCCAAGGCTTGGCGGATACCCCCAGACCTTCCCAGTCCCAGAACTGGTCATCAAGAGGACCCAAGGAGAGGGAATTCCGTGGGGATCCAGGGATTAGGACTCTGTGCTTCCACTGCGGGGCAGCGGGGGAGGGGCCTGAATTCAATTCCTGGTCAGAGAACTAGGATCCTACAAACTGCATAGTGCAGCCAAAATAAGTAAAAAATAAAGTTTCAATTAAAAAAAAAAAAAGGATCAGGGGCTTTCCTAGGGTCTGGTAGCTAAGAGTCCATGCTCCCAATGCAGGGGGCCCAGATTCAATCCCTGGTCAGGGAACTATTAATAGATTCCATATACTGCAACCAAGACCCAGGACAGCCAAATAAAAATAAATTAAAAATTTTTGTTTTAAAAAGGGATCCAAGGAGAGCTCAATCCTGCGTTTCAAACAGAATTCCTTCTTTCTTCTTCAGACTAATTCATTAGTTCCAAGTCACCCAGATACTTAGCCATTGTCTGCTTGGGTCAACCTGACCCCTGGGTCTTACTAGTCCCCTGGCCAACCTTTCCTTCCTCACTTGGATTTAATCAAGTTCAGAGGCACCCCATGGGCATTAAGAGATACTCCAACGGTTGAAATCCCTGGTTGGGGTAAGTAAAATCCCCACACACTCAAAAGAGGACCAACAGCACACCCTCACCCTCTAACCTGGCCCCTCCAGTGCTGGTTGTCCAACTGTCTGTGGTTAAGGCTCCCAAACCCAGGGATCAGAGGGGTCGGTGAGCTAAGTGGTTTGGCCTCTGTGGCTCATGCAACAATTAACCCACCTGTCTGGCTCTCTGTGTCTGTCCTGTGCGTGCGTGTGTGCGTGCGTGCGTGCCTGTGGTGCCCTCTGTCGCTGTCTCTGCAGGGAAAGTCACTGGCGGGCAAGCGCCTCACCGGCCTGATGCAGTCCTCCTGACGGTCCCCGCCGCAGGGCCCGGGCCCGAGGACCACGCGGGCAGCCGGCGGCGCTCCACGTCCGCGGACAGAGCATCCCTGCGGGGAGACTTGGTCACTGTGAAGGAGAAGGAGTGAGGGCCGGGCCACGGTGGGGAGACGCGGTGCGAGAACCAGAGGGAGGCCAGAGAGAGCCCTCGGAGGCTGGGGTCGGCAGGGCAGAGGCTCCTGTTTACAACCCCCTCTCCTTGTACAGTCGTGCGCCGAGGCCTCGCTCTGTAGGAGGCCCCAGTCCCTCACGAGTTCTGGGGAGAGCACCCGGCTGGGCTCCTGCCGTGACTGTCCCATGAGGTTCCATTCTATCATCACTCCTCCCCGCTGTCTGGGGGATCACACCTTCCAGCGAACTCGAGAGGACCCGCCGCCCCCAAGCACATTCAGTATTACAACCCACCGCCTGAGGTGCACCCGCAGCGCCCGCCCCAGTCACACCACTGTGTCCCAACTGCCTCCCGCCTGCCCCATCGCTGCGGCCACCGTGAGTAAGGAGCCAAACGGGGCTGCCCTCACACCACGCCCCCGCCCCCCCAAATCACACCGTCAGCACTGAGCCACCTCGTGGATCGCAGCACTTCACGTTCTTCCAACCCCCTTTGAGGCCACCTTCAAAGGGGTCGCCACAAGGCTCTGGCGGCTGCCCCCTCTCCCGTCAACCGTCTGGAGGATCCAACACCAGAGGAGGCACTGATGTCAGTGAAAGAGCTTGTGGTTTTAACAGCCCTGAAGGTCCTGACCATCTTTTAAATTTTTTGATTATTTCATAATTTATTCTGTTGCGGCCCCTCACTCCTTGGTGTGTCCCCGCGTGTCTTACTTAAATAAATGTGGCGGTGAACTTGGGGGCCCTTGGGATCCTCCCCTCCGACAGCCCCACATGGGAGCTGGGGGATTCAGGCTGGGAGTCCTGGGTGTGGCCGGGCCCCCGAGGCCAGGTCTCAGTTGTGTCTGAAGCCGGGGCAGAATCTGTGCCCAGGGGGGAAGCCAGGACCCACTGGTCCTGTGATGGCCTGGCAAAAGGCACTGTCCTCCACAATGTCCGTGATCATGGAGAAACGCAAGCACAGAGCTCAGCCTGCAAACACCTACATAAGATCCACTTGTGTGTGTCAGAATGACCATCTGCCAACTTGGCGGCGAGGGAGTCATGCAGAGCACGGAGTCAGGTGCCTGGCGCACAGTAGGTACTTGGCAAATGGTAGCTATTACTCTCATTGTTGTCACTGTCGTTACTGTGACTCCCATGAGCCCTTGGACAGAGCGGTATAAGCCACGTGCTTTTGAATTCAGACACTCACCCACCCCACCCCCATACCCTCTCCCCCACTACTATGACCATCTTCCTTTGATGTATTTTGGCCAGAGGTAGAAAATATCCTTTGGGAGTGTATAAACAGCAAACACAGAAGCAAAACAGCGATCACTGGTATTTCTTTACTTATGTGGGCAGATTCACCAGCTGGTGAGTCTCGTAAGCTTGTGTGCAGGCGCTGCCTCCTGGGTGCTCCCCTAGGACCACCTTTCCAAGCCCACCTTTGTGCTGTGTCCCCAGGGCACCAGCTTCCATCTCTGACAGCAGGGCCACCAAGGGCATGAGGGGTCGTGATCATGGTGGCACTCCAGCAGATTCTTGAGCCCCGTGCCTCAGTTTCCCCCATGGCAGTAGTTGGTCTCTTTTAGAGGTACAGTGGAAATTAGAGACATTCTGTTTCATCCTCAGAGTGTCTCCAAGGTGGTGCTGTACACCCAGGTTCCTGGCAGACACTCGCTGCAACCCTTGCTCGTTCCAGGAGACCTGGACACAAAACCAGGCACCTGGCAGACAGTGGGCAACTGCTTGATGAGGAAGTGAGTTCCCTGAAGCCTTTTCCCACGTTGTGGGGTCTGCTGGCCCCCTCCTCTCTTCATCACATGCTTTTGAATCCCCTTGCTTTTCATACCAATCTCCTGTTTCAGAGCAGAACTGCTGCTCAGGCTCCCCTGCACCCAACATTGCCCCAAGGAAGCAGCTCCTGCCAAGGTGCCCCATCCATGCTGATGCTGACACACAGGGTCTGTGGACACCGGCAGTTCTAGAACAGCAGGTCCCTCTGTGCCCTTAGTTATCCCAGACAAGATCCTGGCTGCCTCCTGTCCTTCCTCCTGGCTGCAGTCAGGGCCCAGGTGGTCTCCCTGGCCAGGACGTTGGTGCCACCCAGCTGAGGTTCCTGAGGCTTCACCTACCCTGGAGCTCCCCAGAAGGGTCAGAGGCAGGTGGACTGCAGCCCTAAGAAGGAGTGGGCTAGGGCATCCTGACACCTCTGGGGACATCCTGCAGGCCTGATAGACGTGAAGGCAATTTTGGATGGATTCAAACCCAGAGCAATAACCCCCTCATCCTGCCTCCCAACCAAGGCACACTCTGTCTTGTGGCCACCATCACGTGCCAACCCCCCCAGCAGGTCACACCCAGAAATGGGGGAGAGAACAGGATTGTGTCACCCAAGATGGCTAATCCAAGGGCAGTCTACTCGACCTAGCTCACATAGACTGGGCACTTAGTCCAAGGACAGTCTACCATGCAGACCTTAGAATGCAACTATACTTAGACAAAGTTTCCCAGGTGGCTCTAGGTAAAGAACCCAGGCAGGTAAAGAACCTGCCTGCCAGTGCAGGAGACAGAGACACGAGTTCAATCCCTGGGTTGGGAAGATCCCCTGGAGGAGGGCCTGGCAACCCACTCCAGTATTCTTGCCTGAAAAATCCCATGGACAGAGAAACCTGGAAGGCTATAGTCCATAGGGTCGCACTAGCAACTTAGAAAATCTGGTCTTGGCCAGTTCCCCACTGGCTTGGTTGACACAACAAAAATTCAGACCAAGATTAAACTTTTGAAGGAATTCAGTTCAATCACTCAGTTGTGTCCGACTCTTTGTGACGCCATGGACTGCAGCACGCCAGGCTTCCCTGTCCATCACCAACTCCTGGAGATTCTGTAGCAAAACAAACTTTGCTTTTTTTTTTTGCCCTGTCTTGCCTTAGTTGCCCTGACTGGACATGGTCTCTGGGTCTGGAACTCTTCCTGATTTGGGCTCACAGGGCAGATACCATGTCAGCAGGCCCACAGCCAAAGCATCAGGGCCATCTTAGAAGTGACCACCCACCCGTCGGGGCAGACACATAGGCTCCAGACACTGGGCATCTGACTAACATAGACTTTGCCTGTATGGGAAGAATCAAGCTCGTAGATTGGCATGGGTAAATGCCCAGCAGCAGCCACAGGGCCTGAGCAGAGCAGCAGGAGCTGTCTGGTCAGAGGAGAGAGCTTCTGCTTTTCCAGGAAGGGATGCTCTGTCCTGCTGGGAAGGGGTTGCTATGCCCCAGGAATTTAGCAAAGCTGAGCCCACTAGGGCCATTAGAGGCACTGTGCTCCAGGGCCACCCCTTCCAAGGGTACAGGCTAGCACCTGGGAGGGACCTCTTAGCACTCCAAGTTGCTTCTCTGAGCAGTGAATTACATGGGGACGTGCTCTGAGGGCCTTCCCTGTAGCGAGGTTCCTGGTGTGTTCAAACTACCTCACCAACAGGGCATGACCCAGGAGCCTGACACCCATCTGGCTCCTCGGTTCATTGTAGAAGTTGATGTTTTTCCTAAAACGCACCCCTCTCATGATGCTTCAAGTGCATGAGCTTCAAAAGCCGCCACTAGGAGGTTGTCCCAAAAGCCCAGAAAAGACTGAGCGCTGCTGGTCTTTGAGTCTGCAAGGGAGATCTTCCAGCAAAGTCCAGGAGCTGAAAAGTCCCAGGGGGAAAGTAACATGTCACCACCCCCAAAAGGGCTGGCTGAGCTGAGTATATAGCAAGGACCATGTGTGGCACAGTCCAATTGTGGCCAAATGAATCCCTGAGAACTCACCACGAGGCCCTCTGAAGAGAGGGCTGTGCTCATGTAACCATGGCAACGGCAGATGCCAGCAGTCTACTCCTTAGCACCACCCACTGATAAGGCAGCCCCACTGGGCACAGCCCAAGGGCCATAACGTAGCAAAGTAGCAAATGTAGCAATAAGGGGCCCAGGCCGTAAAGGGACAGGGTCCACACGACCCGGCCTTGGCCCTCCCCTAAGTCCCTCGTGAGGGCTCAGAGCCAGCTGCTGTCAGCTGTCCGAGGAAGGAGGCCCTGCGCCCCGCCGAGCGTGCCCGGTCTATATTCTCTACGCACTTACCGCATGATCACGGACACGTCGGCATGGCCTTCTCATAGTGCATGTGGTTCTCTTTAGTTTATTTTTCTGGAATTTGGGGATTGGACCCCAGAACCAAACATGCTGGTACCGTCTACAATAAATGACTTGAACCCACTATAACCAGTTAACTCTGTGTGGCTCCTTGGTTTTGGGGTTTGTCGGGCAGGATTTACCGCTAGAAAAATATCTACTACCCCCTCCCCACTCCCCCACCTCGCCCTGCCACACACACACAGCCTGTTTCCCACTTGCTCCCAAGCAGGATGCTGAGAAGCTCTAGGGTGGGGAATACCTCCTGGTAGCTTAGGACAACTGTTTCACGGGAAGGCTAAAATGCCCCTGACTCTGCCGGGGTGTCCTTGGCTGCGTGGTCTCTATGCCCTATTGTCTGGGCCCGACCATAAATCCCAGGGGCCTGGTGAGCATCAGCAGTGGCCATTGCTGACTTTCAGTGGCCAATCTGACTTTCTTAAATGAAGTCCCAAGATGGAAGTCTGTTACACACAGATGGGGATCTTTACAGGGAGTCTTGGTTTCCTGAGCGACCGGCAATCTCATCTTCCACTCACACCAAAGCAGCAGGACTCTTGAGAACCTGAAGTCAGGCTGACAAGGGGAGGAAGAGAAGGAGGTATAAAAAGGAACCATGGCACTGCAATTCTGTAATGATGAGGTTGGCACCTGCCAGTTTGCTTCATGGCAGAGACTCTGCTCCTGAAAGTAGAAATGATCTCGGAAGTGTGGGAATGGGTCTCCTGTGCCATTGGCATGGGAAACAGACTTGTCTCCAAACCCCTGGGTCATCTCCCAGAGCAAGACCTCCTGCCCCACAAGGTCAAAGCCAAGGTCACACCTGCAACAGCCCCTACAGTGTCAAGTCTGTAGCAGACCCCACTGTCAGGCCCTGGCCCCACCACAAAACAGCCATACTTTCCTGTCCTCCCTGATCATGTCCATCTCCTCCAGAAACCTAGAACTCCTCCTTCCCAGCCCAGCCCTCTGGCTTATTTCCAGGTCTTTGTTCAGCAACCTGTCACTGCACACAATCCCACTGACCACCAAGGACAGAGGTCTGCTTCAGGTCCAAGGTGGAAAAGGCAATGGCACCCCACCCCAGTACTCTTGCCTGGAAAATCCCATGGATGGAGGAGCCTGGTGGGCTGCAGTCCATGGGGTCGCTAAGAGTCAGACACGACCGAGCGACTTCACTTTCACTTTTCACTTTCATGCATTGGAAAAGGAAATGGCAACCCACCCCAGTGTTCTTGCCTGGAGAATCCCAGGGACAGGGGAGCCTGGTGGGCTGCCGTCTCTGGGGTCACACAGAGTCGGACACGACTGAAGCGACTTAGTAGCAGCAGCAGCAGCAGTTACAGCACTAAGAGCTGTGCCCACCCATGATTTTCTGGCTTCCCCCTTGAATGCTTCCTCTCTCCCCACACCCTTTGGGGGACTTCTGGCAGAAAGGGCATAATGCTGTCCCTTCCCTTGGTTGTTGTTGCTCAGTCACTAAGACGTGTCCGACTGTGACCCCATGGACTGCAGCACGCCAGGCTTCCCAGTCCTTCATTATCATCCTGAGTTTGCTCAGACTCATGTCTGGACTCCTGGCCCCCTTCCCCGGGCTTCCTTCAGTATTCACAGTGAGGGATTATAGGATATTTCCCCAACCTGCACAGTGCAGGGCAGGCCACCCAGGCCAACGAGAGCCTCCTGGCTCTGGCTTGTTTTCAAGAGGCTTGGAGTGGGGTGTGTGCCCCGGTGAGAGCTCCCTCTGGCCTGGAGCTCTCTGTGAGGCTCCTGGCCCTTAAGGCAGGTCTCCATGCTCTCAGAGACTTGGGCTGACCCAGCCCCATCTGGCTTATTTCAGCAAAGCGAGTAACATCTCCTGATGGCAGCTGCTGAGACACACACCTCAGTCTGAACACTGGTTTCCTTCATTGTAAACCAGGGAGAAGCATTTCAGAATCCTGTGGTAGTCATGAGTTAACTTCACCTATGCCTGGTACATAGTAAGTACTCACAAAATGAGTGCTGATATGAACTGTTGCTGCATCTGAGAGATGCTCTGGGAGGCAGAGGCGGTGAAGGTGGAAGGCCTTTGCAAACCCCTGCTGGGCAGCTTCCCACCTTTTCTTGCCAGAGACAGATGTGGGTTTTGTTTGCTTGTGCAGGAGTGGTCTCTTTCTGCCTATGACAGGCCCCTCGCTCTCTTCTTCCCGGAGAGGGCCTTGTTCCCTCACTGTGTGTAACCTGAAGGGCCTCAATCAATAATCCCACATTAGGCCTCAGTAGATAGCAAGGCAGAGACGTGGGGGTGAAGGGGAGAGGGTTTGGGGAGCGTTGGGGTGGGGAGGCTTCCTTCTGCAGGCCCTGGAGGAAAACGGAAGCAGAAGTGTGAGTTCACCATCTACACTCCTGCTTGTCTGAGAAGCCTCTGTGGCTGCTTCACTGGGATTTGGATTCTGAGCCCTTGTTCAGAAATATTCCATTTTGTAGTGCTTACTTAGACTTCAGGGGCTTCCCAGCTGGCTCAGTGGTAAAGAGTCCTCCCGCCAATGCAGGAGATGCAGGTTCAATCCTGGGTTGGGCAAATCCCCTGGAGAAGGAAATGGCAGCTCACTCCAATATCCTTGTCTGGGAAATCTCATGATTAGAGGAGCCGGGCAGGCTACAGTCCACGGGGTCACAAAGAGTAGGGCATGATTTAGTGACTAAATGGCAACAACAACTCAGACCTCAGACCCAGGATGAGTGACTGGCCAATGCCTCCATCCTCAGAGAACATCCATCAGCCGCAAGGACACACCTACCTCCCAGAGGAAGGGCCTTATTCCTAAAATGGCCCACCACACCAACACAGCCTGTTTTCCTTCTTTCTCACATTAAGGCAATGAAGACTCTTGAGTTCGAGAGGAGGAGGTGGGATCAGGAAAAAGTTTAAAAACTAGAGAAAGCCCTGGGTATCTCTTGCCACCGTTCCCATGACCACACCCATAGTACAGAATCAGTGAGTATCATCAGCACTGAGAGTTCCTTGGAGATTTTCTAGTCCAACTGTGAGTGTGTGTATGTGTGCATGAGTGTGTATATGTGCATATGAGTGTATGCATGTGTGTTTTACATTTTGATTGTTTATTGAAGTATAATTACACACAATAAAATTTACCCTTTTTTAGATATAGTTACAAGTTTTGACCAATTTATACAGTGATGTAACTAACCACCAGCCCCAAATCCAGAGAGTAATTCTATCATCCCCCAAAATTCCTTCATGGTTAATCCCCTCTCCCCAACCCCATCCCTGGCAGCTATTGATCTATTTTCTGATCCTGTAGTTCACCTCTTTCAGAAAGACCTATGAAGAGGATCAGACAGTATTGGCCTCTTGTGTCTGGCTTGTGTCACTTTGCACAATTCACGTTATTGCCTAGATCAGTAGTACATTCCTCGATGTTCTGTTTTTATCCATGAAGAAACTGAGGCCCAGGGAACTTCCCTGGTGATCCAGTGGCTCGGACTCTGCTCTCCCAGTGCAGGGGGCCCAGGTTCGCTCCCTGATCAGGGAACTAGATCCCACACGTTGCTGCTAAGAGTACAAATGCTACAACTAAAGATCGCACAAAGACGGGAGACCCCATGTGCCACAGCTAAGACCTGGTGTGGCCAAATAAATAAATATTGAAAATAAAAAATAAAGAAACGGAGGCCCAGAGAGGCAAGGCCGAGAGAAGGTGGACGATCCAGGCCTGCTGTCCAGCCCCTCACTGCCATCTGCCCCTCAGGCCCCTTGGCCACAATTTCTTCAGTAAAAAGTTATATCTTTAATTCCTCAAAGTCCATGAGCCCTTATATGAGGAAGCACATGATCCCAGAACCTGCACCATGAGGACAATGCATGATTCCTCACCTAACAGAAGCAACTTCGTGCTAAGTCCCTTTAGTCATGTCTCTTTTCGACCCCACGGACTATAGCCTGCTAGGCTCCTCTGTCCATGGAATTCTCCAGGCAAGAATACTGGAATGGGTTGCCATTTCCTCCTTCAAAAGAAGCAGCTTCAGTTCAGTTCAGTTCAGTCTCTCAGTTGTGTCCGACTCTGTGACCCCACGGACCGCAGCATGCCAGGCCTCCCTGTCCATCACCAACTTGGAAACAAAGGGAAGCAATAGTACGTATTGGAGCCAGGCATCATTGATTCACTGAGCAAGAAGTGCTTCATGGACCTTCTGCCTGCATGCATGCTTAGTCACTCAGCTCAGTTGTCCAACTCTTTGCAATCCTTTGGACTATAGCCTGCCAGGATCCTCTGTCCTTCGGATTCTCTAGGCAAGAATGCTGGAGTGAGTTTCCGTGCCCTCCTCCAAAAATCTTCCTGACCCAGGGATTGAACTTGAATCTCCTGTGTCTGCTGCATTGCAGGAGGATTCTTTGCCCGCTGAGCCATCAGGGAAGACCCTCATAGATCCCCTACCAACAGGCAAAAGATCTCTATAGACATTCCTCTGAAGAAGATATACAAATGGCCAACCAGTATCATGAAAATAAAAACTCAGCCTCATTAGCCATCAGAAAAATGGAAATCAAAAATACAATGAGATGCCACGTGGCACCCACTAAGATGGCTATAACTAAAGAGACAGATAACAGATGTTGGTGAGGGTGTGAAGAAATTGGAGTTCTCATAGACTGCTGATGGGACTGTAAAATGCTGCAGCCACTTTAGAAAAGTCTGGCAATTTCTCAAAAAGATAAACATGGAGTTGCCATGTGACCCAGCAGTTCCACTCCTAGGTATGTACCTAGGAGGAAAACTATAGCTATACAAAAATTTGAAGACTAATGTTCATAGCAGCATTGTTTACAATGACAAAAAAAGGTAGAAATAATGTAAATTGATAAATGTCGATTGATAAATGCATAAACAAAATGTGACACATCCATACAAGGGAGTATTATTTGGCTATGAAAAGGAACACAGTACCGATACATAATACAGTGTGAATGAGCCTTGAAAAACATGCTTAGAAAAAGCCAGTCACCAAAGACAATTTCATTTAGATGGAATGTGCGGAATAGACCAATCTATAGATACAGGAAGTAGATTTGTGATTGCCTAGGTTTGAGGGGCAGGTGGTGGTCACTGCTAATGGGTATGGGGTTTCTATTAGGGGTAATGAAATGTTCTAGAATTGATTGTGGTGATGTTTGCACAACTCCAACTCTGAATATACTAAAGACGATTGACTTACACACTTAATTGAGTGAATTGTATGGTATGTGAATCATATTCCAGTAAAGCTACTGGGGGAGGAGGGGTGGGGAAAAGAGGAAGGGAAGGAGAAACGAAGGGAGGTGAAATAGCTGTAGACCAGGAAGAGATCCAAGCCTGTTTTTCTAAGTGAGCAAGAGAACAGGGCTGCTCCCTAGAGAGAGCAGGAGAAGGTAGCCACAGACAACTCTGAAGTCCTGCCTAGTGTCAAAGGCAAGATGAGCAGGTGCTGGGTTGTCCCAGAGAAAGTGGTCCATTTTAGCCATCTCTGTATGTGCTGAGAATTCAAGCCCCCATGTAGGGAAATAATTAAATTAGGTGGATTAGCAGTCTGCAGGATAAGCCATCCACTCAACACTCTCCTGCATCCAATATGAGCCTTGTTTCCAAAGCTTTAAGCCCCAGGGACATTCAGGCACATGCTGGGCAATGTCCTGGATGGAGTCAGAAGACTCCTGTGCTAGCCTTGCATTTGCTACCATTTGCTGTGTGGCCTTAGGCAGCTCATGGCAGCCCAGCCCCACCCGACCTGGGGAAAAGTTAAAGAGAGTCAGGCCCCACCTCTGGAGGTTCCAAATGAGAAGTTCTGAGAAGAACCCCAGGAATGTCTGTTTTTCATAAATAATCCTATCTGCACAGCAAAGGAAGCTATGAACAAAATGAAAAGGCAACCTATGGAATGAGAGGCCACATTTGCACAGCATATATATAGGGAGTTCATATCCAAAATACATAAAGAGCTCATGCAACTCAATAACAAAAAGACAAACGACCCAATTAGAAAATGGGCAGAGGAGCTGAACAGACATTCCTCCAAAGAAGAAACACAATTGGCCAAAGGGTGAGAGAAAAGATGCTCAACATCACTAGTCATCAGGGAAACTCAAATGAAAATAACTGTTCTAACAGTGAGATACCTCCTCATACCTGTTAGAGTGGCTATTGTCAAAAAGATAAGAGATAACAAGTGCTACTGAGGATGTGGAGAAAAGGGAACCCTTGTGCACGGTTGGTAGGAAGATAAATTAGTGCAGCCACTATACAAAACAGTATGGAATTCCTCAAAATCTTAATAGAACTACCACAAGATCGAGCAATTCCACTACAGGGTATATATCCAGAAGATATGAAATCACTGTGTTGAAGAGGTACTTGGACTCGCATGCTTGTTGTTGTTGTCTACAACAACGTGCCCAAATCTTGCGACCCAATGGACTGGAGCCCACCAGGCTCCTCAGTCCATGGTATTTTCCCAGGAAAGAATACTGGAGTGGGTTGCCATTTCCTACTCCAGGGGATCTGCCCAACCCAGGGATCAAAACCCTGTCTCCTGCATTGGCAGGTGGGTTCTGTACCACTGAACCATCACAGAAGCCCACTCCCATGTTCATTGCAGATTTATTTACAATAGTAAAGATATAGAAGCAACCTAAGCTCCCATCAATGAATGAATGGATAAAGAAAACATAGTGTATATATACAATGGAATATTATTATTCAGCCGTAAAAAAAAAGAAAATCTTAAACCATTTTAGACAACATGGGTGGTCATTGAGAACGTTATGCTAAATGAAACATTAGGCAAAAATACTGCATTATCTCACTTATATGTAGAATCTGAAAAAAAAAAAAAAAAACACCCAAACTTGTAGAAACAGAGAACAGATTGGTGGTTGCCAGATGCAGGGGTAAGGAGTGGGGGACATGGGTGAAGGTGGTCAAAAGGTATGAACCCCGCATTATCAGATAAGTTCTGAGGATCTATCTACAGCATGGAAACTATGGTTAACAATAAATGTGTTATATACTGGAAAGTTCGAAGAGAGTAAATCTTACAAGCTCTCATCATAAGAAAAAAATTGTAAGTATTTGAGGTTATGGATGTTAACTAAGCTTATTGTGGTGACCTTTTCACAATATATACATGAATAAAATCATTCTGCTATATACCTTAAACTAACATAATGTTATGTGTCAATTAAATCTCAATAAAATTGGAAAAAATCCCAGGTGATTCTGATACTCAGGCAGATAAGAACCACTGGACTAGATGATTTCTATGTTTTCTTCCAGCCTGAGAGCTGTACAGGAAGAGGGTTTGATTGAAGTCCAGAAAAGACATATAACTCCTCTCTACTTCTTCTCCAACCAAAGACACCGCCCTCCATCTTCCCCAGGATGAAGGTCTTTGCACTGCTGTTTGGCTGCACCCAGAATTTTCCTAAACCAACTCCAACCCCTTCTGCTGGCTCTCTGCTTGCCACCCTCATAAACCCATCCTGGATTCCCCTCCTAGAAAGCAAGTCCATCATTTGGGGCTTAAGGATGCTCCATGTATACACAAAAGGAGAGAGAGACCAAAAAAAAAAAAAGAGAGAGAGAGAGACAGGTACACACACATGCACACATATATATGCCCGTGACTATGAGCTAATGTATTGAGTAAATGCTTCTATTCATGCAATGCTTTGCCAAAGTGAACTCACTGAGCCTGCAGTGAGTTGAATGCATCACATCAGAAACAAAGGGGGAAACGCTGGGATCAAACCAAAAGATAAATTACAAATTGGATCAGAGGTTCTTCCTCTCGCTGTGCTGTGGAGGCACGTTATTAGCTGCCTGGACATGCCAAGTGACTGGCAACACCCACACACACTGACACACGCAGCATCCCCAAGTCCCCTTCCCCGGTCCGGCATGAAAGCAGAGGTGACCTTGACACTTCTCACTCCTAAGCCTTGAGCACTAAGACTCGTGACTGCACTCAGGACTCTGAGCTTTGGGCAGGAAAAAAACGAACTTTTCTTTTGGCTCTCTCCCACACGGTACCAGCTGGTGAGCCCACAGAACTTCTGCCAGTTCACTCACACAGCGTTCTGTGCCATCCCCGGTCCCTCCTGCCCACTCCCGCCCCCTCCACAGCCCAGCCTCAGGCTTGGCAGAAGAGGAATGGCCAGCCAGTTGGCCCCACAGAGGAAGGAGGAACTGGCAGAAGGCAGGCATGCATCTGCCCCCAAAGAATGTAGGTGGGAATGAGACAGGATTTGGTGGCTGACCTGATAAACGACCCAGGGAGCCCGTTCCGATGGAAGGCACGTCCTGGGAAATTTACGTCTATAAATATTTATTGTGATTGGCCGTGTGGCAGGTGTGGGGCTGGCTGCCAACCTTACAGAGTTGAGGAGAAGTGGTTCTGTCCTCGAAGACCACACCTTCTGGTGGGAGGTACGGACATGGAACTAACCAAGCGGCACACAGAGCCACGGGCACGAGTACAAAAAGCACACACACTGCAAGAAGCAACTGATTCTGTCTGAGAAGAGATGAAGAAGTGGGTAGCTGACCTGTTCAGGGAGCAGTGAGTGGACCCCCATGGCTGGAGTGTGCAGAGTATGGAGGACTAGAGCCAGTGTGAAGGAAAAAGGAAGGTCAGAGCTAGACACCAAAGAAAGATGTCGTGATGCCTCAAACCAGGGTAGGGCCTGGCAGTGAGGAGGAGGGAGTGGACAGACTCACAAGATGCCGCGGTAGACTCCAAAGCCCCTTGGTGACTCAGCGAATATGGGGGTTGGAAATCAAGAAATGAATATTAAATATTTCAGAGGATTTAAATCAGAACAGAAAAATGGTGTGGGGTCAGTAGACCTAAGGCTGATCCAAAGGGACTTCCCTGGTGGCCCAGGGGTTGGATCTCATGTTTCTACTGCAGGGGGCAAGAGTTTGATCCCTAGGCAGGGAACTAAGATACCACATGCCTCACAGCCAAAAAAAAAAAATTTTTTTTAATTTTTTTTTTAAAGACTGATTCTAAAGGGGGAAGCTAGGAGCAGGTTTCCTGGGCATAAAAGCCATGAAGGGAGTGAAATGATAAGAGGTAGTGTTTAGAAATTTGGAGTCTATTATATCAGAGCAGGGAGCAATTTGGGGACAGCCAGGGTATGGCTGGAGCTGAAGTGGAGAGGAGCAGGAAGGACATGTGCAGGAGGTAGGGGTCATGCCAGGGGATGCTGAGATCACTTGGAAGGACAGCAGAGATGCAGTGGAGTTGTATCCAAGGAGTCGGGGAGTCCTTGTCCCAGGGAAATACAGAGATGTGACCTGGAGGCCCATGGATGCTGTTCCTTCTAAAGGAGAAAGCTCTGGGACAGAGATCACAGGTGGGTAGCCAGACGGCAGCTGTGAGGGGGGTGGGCATGCCTGCCTCCAGGTTTATCCAGTTGCCCGAACTGCACCCAGGGTGAGCCCTTCTCCACACCTCCGTCACTTCCAGCAGTAAGCCAGTCTCCTTGGGAAGCCCTGTGGCGTGCGGGGCTCGGCCTAGGGCAGTCCTTGGGTGGGGTGACTTCTGCTTGAGACCTCGTTCCCATTTGCCCAGCTTCTCTCTGGAAAGTCGCCCGGTTGCCACCCAGGCTCCCCGTCCAGGTCTTCAAGGGCCATCTGCGGGCTTGCCTCTCGGGAAAACAGTCTGATGACGATATCCCTTTGACTTCTCAGTCATTAGACCCCTCAGTGGGGTTCAAGGTGACCTGCCTCATATCCAATTACAGTCTCGTGAACACAGCTGAGGGAAGAGTCTCAGCTCTTTCCTCAGGGTTGAGGTTCTCCTGTCACCTTTTGCTTTCTCTCCCACACAAGCAGCACATGTTTTATTCTCCCAGTTTTTCTATGTAAGGCATTTCCTCCAGTCTCTGGCCATGTAAAGGCGGGCATCTATGCACGCAGCCCACCACATGTGGGGTTCCCAGCAACCAAACAAGAGGGCGGTGTTCTCCTGCCCAGAGAGTGCACACAGAGTCTTCATGGGATAACATCATCCTGTAATCTGCAACAGAAAGGAAAGAAATGATGATAGTTCATAGCAAATGGACCCTGATCTCCAACACAACAATGCCATTCCTTGCAGAAAGCAGCTGACAGATCAGGTCACGTTGGGAATCTCACACAATGCTTACTGCACCTTGAAGCATAAAGCCTTTTGCCTGTTTGTTTCAACCATTGGCACCAGAAATGTCACTTCATTTGCAGACGTGTCATCAGAGTGAGTATCTGGAACCACATAGTTTGGTGCTACAGGGCTGTCCTTAGACCGTGGTGTGGTCTCAACCACGCAAACAGGCTGGGAGAGTGGGAACCTACCTCCCCTCTTTCTCACTATCAATCAGGGCTTCTCAACGGCCCTGTTCTCGGCCCTCAGTGCTCCCTCAACCTGCTGTCCACTCTGGCTTGGAAAGAATGAAAGATTTTCAGAAGAGATCTGAAATCAAGCAAGTATCATTCATGATAGTAATTTCCACTGAATTCTAAACCAGGGCCCTGGTTTGAGAGCCTAAGGCTCTAACAAGCCTTATGTCTTTCAGGTGAAATAAACACACAGGCTTTGTGACAGCACTGAACTTGGTTTAAAGACCACCTCTGGTCACTTCTGGAACCACTGGCATGATCTTAAGAGTGAGGCTGCTGGTAGAGGGCAGCCCCCAGGGTCATAAGGCTGCCCGCCTTTTGTCTATTAAGATCACCTTCCTGCCTATCTGTACTGAACTTCCCAACACGGGGCTGTAGCAGGCAGAGATATTATTGACACTAAAAACAGAGCCCTAAACTACCCCTGACTCAAGAGCAATTTCTCTTGCCCAGAATTCTACATTCATATGCATATGAAATTCATATCACTATGAAAATTTTCTGAGCAAATGCATTGAAAGTTTGAAAGAGTGGTCTACTGTGACTAAGTCCCAGATATTTGAACAAAACCTCCGAAGAAACCTAATTCTCTACATTTAAATCCAGCCAGGAGACTTCCCCAGTGGTCCAGTGGTTAGAAATTTGCCTTCCGATGCAGAGGATGCAGGTTCAATCCCTAGTCCAGGAGTTCAGATCCCACATGCCTCATGACCAAAAATAAACAACAACCAAAAAAAGAAAACAGAAAACAGAAACAATATTGTAACAAATTTAGTAAAGAGTTTTAAAATGGTCCACATCAAACACAAAGAGAAAAATGCAGTCAGAGTTCTACAACCTTGCAGCGTTTGCCAGCTCTTAGAACCTACCTCTTATGTCTCCCCCACCCTCCCTCCCTCCACAAGTGGCCCGTTGGAGCCCCACCTCTGAAAAACACATGCATTTAGTGCAGCTTCATTTTCCGTGACGGGGCAATAGCTGAAATGTCACCAGGAAACATCTAGATGAGCACCATTTGAAGAAAGCTGTGTTAGGTTGCCCGTGTCTGTAATAAAAACTCACCCAGGGAGAAGTGTTTTCACACCATGCACCCCTCTAAATCACGACCCTGGAGCTCCAGGCACACATGACATCCGAAGCCCCACCTACCACCCAAGGTTGAAAGATGACTTATGTGTCCCCATGTCCTTGAAAGAAGCCCAGTGCAGCCCCTACAGGAGAAAGCATTTCCTCATGTCACTGAGCTGCTACTGCTAGGTCTGAAGGACACAAGAACAGTTCAGAGTAGTGGCGATCTAACTCCAGGCCATCGGCCCCAGTCACAGAGAGATGTTGCTTTCAAACCCCCCAATCATATCTCAATTGAATTAGAAGTTGGAGTGGGTCACCTTCAAGCCAAGCACAGAGGCTCAGTGAGCAGTCTGGGAATCGGCACAGGGTAAAAGCCACTCCCCTGCCTCCAGGGGCCAGAATTCTTGACCCTCAACCGCTTGTCCTTTACAGCAAGTGGCTGAAATTAGCTAACTCCCTTCACACCAGGATTCTGACTTATAACTGGTCTACTCCTTTCTCGGAGCCAATCTACTGCTCTGAACATTAGAATTTAATTTCCCTCATTCGAAAGGCACTCATTTTACTCCTTTGGAAAGGAAAGAGCTCTTTGAATTTTTCTTTGGTTTGAGAGGACCTTCGTTATCTTCTGGGACACACCCACATCCTCCTGTTCTCATAGGAAATGCCTTGATGATACCCACAGATCCCACTTCCTAGCACCTGGGAGTCAGCCTCTGGTGCCCTCTCTCCTTCAGCCGTCACACCCCATCTGATATCCAATCCTGGGAATTCTGCTTCATTCTTTTCTCCCCTGAGATCCAGAATGAGGCTAGTTGCAGTCACATTTCTCAGACAGAAGACTTCCAGCACTATCCAAATATATTCATTTCCTGCTTCAAACACCTTGATGGCTCCCAATGGGCATCAGAATTCACTCAGTTCAATTCCGCAAGTGTGTATCTTGTACTCACAACATGTCAGCCTAGTGCTTAGGATATAAAGGCACACTAAGCAGGTCCGTGCCCTGAAAGGATTTGCAGCAGTCTGCCAGTGGGCTGGGCACTTACACGAATGTGGCTTCATGTGAAAAGCACTCAAGTGAAAGGAATCATAAAACATCTTGGAATTCTGGGAGTCAGGGATTAGGAGAAACTACAGAAGACTGGGACATTTGAGCTGAGGCTCAAGGGGTAAAGAGACATTGGTCGGGAGGATATTGATGAAAGGCATGCTGAGGGATCTTTCAGGAAAAAGAAACGACTTGGGCAAAGCCACCGAATTATGGAAGCCCAAATGGCTCAGGATCTCTGAATTGTCCCTGGCCACCACTGTCACGTCACATGTACCACCTTTAGCAGAAAACCATCAAGATTAGGACAGAGTACAGCACTCTCCCAGCTGCCACACCAGGTGGGAAGCCAGTCATTCAAACCACAAACCCAGTGCAGAACACTAAAGGGCCCTACAGATCATCCAAGGGGCTATGGAAGGGCAGAAAGAGGAGGAAATGTCTGGCCCTGATTCTCAGAGACACTGAAGAGAAACCTGTGGATCAGTCTCTGGTGGCATCTCTCTTGGGAGGAGGCATTCCCACGGCCCTCGAATAGTGATATCCAGTGACGATGACCAGTGATGCCCTGGAGACTCTTCCCTTAGAATGCTCTGCTCAGCATCAAGCAAGAGCCACAGGAGACCCGTGATGGACAGAATCGGGCCTTGGCCCTGAGTGCAGGATACTCACAGTCACAGTGCAAAGATGAGGCCCATGCGGCACAGTGAGTGGGAAGGAGCGTATGAGGACGAAGTGAGTACGTGACAACTGCAGGCCACTGCAGTAACCGACTCTTCGAATAGTCACCCGTGTGGACTGGCGTCAATGGGGTGGGCCCAAGGAGCAGTTGAGTTGGGGTACAGACTGAACCAGGGAGGCTGAGTGGGAAAGAAAGAAAGGTGAAGAGCAACATGAGGGAACACCGTCAGCTAATGCACGAACCTGGACCCAAAGCCCCTCGGAACAGGAAGACTTCCTGATGCTCAGCCATCCGAATTCTTGGCCATCACAAAACCCCCCTGCAGAACCCCGACCATCCAGGCTGCTGTCAGGGCACAACAAAGAGAAACTGAATGGAGAGACCAGGCAGCCAACCCCTATCCCCCTGTGCTGCCTTTCCTGATAGAGTTTCCTCCAAGGGGCCAGCATCCTAAATCTCAAAACATCTTGCTTTGGGACTCAAGGGACAACCCTTCCCCCAAACCCTGTATCTTAGCAAAAATCCAATCCCCACCCCCAACCAGGGTGACAGCTTTGCCCTGCAGGACAGAGGCAATCAGCCTCACCCTTGGCATCCATATTCATGGGAATCACTCAGGCTCTGACCTGTAAAACCCTGTGTGGGCTGTCAGCCGGGGAGCCAGGGCTGATGGTCCCCAGAAGTGCACTTCAGGAATGAGCCCACAGCCATCTGCCTCTCCTCCAAGTAACTCGGGCCCTGGGAGGAATAAACAGCTGTTGTCACTGCCATCCCAGAGAAGCAGGAAATAGGGTAAGGAGGCAGGGGCGGCACCTTTCAGAGCCCACACAGCTCCTGAGAGTGTTGGAAGGTTATTAGTGTGGCTATAATCAGGCCGTTAGCCAAATGCAGGTGGAGAATGAAGTGGCTCTGAAATTGCTTTCCAGAGAAAGCGGAGCCTGCATTGGTATTAATATAATCTATGCATACGATCTCTTTCAAGTAGTTCTTCAGCTTCCTACACAACCAAGAAGCTAGTTTACGCAGCTAAACTAGGGTAAGAACTGTGCGCTTCTCTGAACTTCAGAAGGAATCAGGGCTTGCCAGCCAAAGCCCTGCCCTCTGTCTCTTCCATCTGCCCCGTGAGAGCCAGTTCAAGCCATGAGGTCCTTCTCATATGCCCAGTCGGGGGCCAGAGACCCTGGCAGCTCATTCACAGGTAGGTGGTCTCATTCTGTGGGCAGTGTGCTGTACCCAGTCTGGCCAGCTCGGCCCCTACAGGCTTCCCAAAGGGACTCAATGGCAGCCTCCTTTCAGGGGACAGTATGCTGATAAGAAGAGGGGGTCCTTAGCATCCCCTGTAGACAAAGCCTCCTGGAGCCCAGGGCCTCTTCTTCTGAGCCTGCAAAAAGAGGACAGAGTGTCCCCACCTGCTCCTCCTTGAGGGTCCTTGTCTTCACTCATGGCACCCCCGGCCATCCATGTCGCCAAGTCTTAAGGTTGAGTCTCATTCTCTCCATCATCCTCCTCCACAGCCAATGAGATACAAATTCTATCCGTGTATCAGTTCTACCCAACCACCTTCCTCCTCCCTGCTTGCCCTCCAGTTGCTCCCACCACTCAGCCTACCTGGGCCCTCTGCATGCAGTTCCATCTCTCTCCAAGCCATTTTTCACGCTGTAGCCATGATCATCTCCCAGACATTTCAGGGCTGATCCTCCAATACCGCTGTCAATCTTCCATAGCTCTTGCCCTTAGGATGTTGTCCAAATGCTTTATGTGACTCTTTCTTTCTCCATGAGCCTGTGCTGAAGCCGTCTTGAAGGTGTCCGTGGTGCCCCGAAAGGTCTGCTTTTGCTCACCAGCAGGCTGTGCACATGGCTCCACCTCTGCCCGGATTGCTTTCCTTTCTCCTCCCTTCTAGACTAAATCCTCTTCTTCCTTCAGAGCTTGGCTCAGGTGTCCCTTCCCCCGACTTCAAAGCGTTCTCTAATCCCTCCTCCCCCCAAGTTTGGGATAGTTCAGTTCAGTTCAATCGCTCAGTCGTGTCCGACTCTCTGCGACCCCATGAATCACAGGACGCCAGGCCTCCCTGTCTGTCACCAACTCCTGGAGTTCACTCAAACTCATGTCCATCGAGTCTGTGATGCCATCCAACCATCTCATTCTCTGTCGTCCCCTTCTCCTCCTGCCCTCAATCCCTCCCAGCATCAGGGTCTTTTCCAATGAGTTAACTCTTTGCATGAGGTGGCCAAAGTATTGGAGTTTCAGTTCAGCATCATTCCTTCCAGTGAACACCCAGGACTGATCTCCTTTAGGATGGACTGGTTGGATCTCCTTGCAGTCCAAGGGACTCTCAAGAGTCTTCTCCAATACCACAGTTCAAAAGCATCAATTCTTCAGCGCGCAGCTCTCTTTACAGTCCAACTCTCACATCCATACCAGACCAGAGGAAAAACCATAGCCTTGACTAGACAGACCTTTGTTAGCAAAGGAATATCTCTGCTTTTCAATATGCTATCTAGGTTGGTCATAACTTCCTTCCAAGGAGTAAGCGTCTTTTAATTTCATGGCTGCAGTCACCATCTGCAGTGATTTTGGAGCCCAGAAAAAGAAAGTCTGACACTGTTTCCACTCTTCCCCCATCCTAAAGACTTGTTGCAGTGGATGACAGGTACACCTCTCTCCCCTGCCTGTCTCTGGGCTCCTTCAGGCCAAGGATGCTCTTGTAGGCAATTTTGTCTCCCTTATGGCTATTATAGCACACAGCACTTAGGAAGCATTTCAAAAGCATCAAATGGTGGAATTCATAAAATAAAATAATGGAAGAGGCTGAAAAATAATTCAGGGACCCAAAGGGCCAATGCCTTGGAATGAGTGTAGCTGGAGATTAAGATGGGAGAATCGGGGACTTGCCTGGTGGTCCAGGGAACTATCCCAGGGTGGCTAAGACTCCACACTCCCAGTACAGGGGGCCCAGGTCTGACCCCTGGTCAGGGAACTAGATCCCACAGGCCACAGCTAAGAGTTCACAAGCTGCAACTAAATATCCTGCATGGCACACAAGACCCAAGAGCCCACAACTAAGACCCAGCACAGCCAAATAAATATTTTTAAAAAGATGAGAGAATCACACATGCAAACCACACATGCAGAACTAAGAAATGTTTTCGGATGAGGGAACTTCAGCTTCAACTCAAACTTTCCCCTACACTTTTGATGGAAATATCCCCCTGGTGTGTGTGCTCAGTCACCCAGTTGCTCCGACTTTTTGTAATCCTTTGGACTGTGGCCTTCTAGGCTCCTCTGTCCACAGGATTTTTCAGGCAAGAATACTGGAGTGGGTTGCCATTTCTTCCTGCAGGGGATCTTCCTGACCCAAGAACTGACTTGCATCTCCTGCACTGCAGGCAGATTCTCTACCGCTGAGCCATCGGGGAAGCCCCCTAGTCCTCTTCAGTCTAATGTGCTGACTCTTGGTTCTGTGAGTCTTATCACTGACCAAGGATGAACCTTCCGTAATTGGCACATAGGTGTAGCCTGAGTAGTGTTGGATGAATAACTTGGCCATGATGCCAAGACTAGGATCATAACCATAGCCTCCAGCCCAATAGTCCCCTTACCACATCATATCTGATGTGCTGGGATGTGTTTTTCAACCCTGGGTTGGGTAAAATGACCTTTGACACAGTTACTGTATTCCAAGTAGTCTGATGGAAGTGAACTCAGAAGACAGTCTTCTGAGCCTATATTTTCTGGTTTCAAGAACAAGTGGAGGCAATTGAATTATACCCTGACTCACAACAGTAGAAACTACTCCGTCTAGCTCAGCCTTTTTCTTGGGCCGGTTTTTCTGTCAATCCACTTTAGTGCCCCCAGGTCTCCCCAGGTCTCTTTCACAAGCTGGCAGATGTTTTTAATACAATGCTGGCAAAATGACATACAGATGGTCACCCATATGGTGCCAGTTTGGATCTGACTCCTGGAGAAAATTCTGGAAGCCCACTCAGCTATGAAGGACACCCACCAGCTTCCTGCACTGCGTCCAAAGCTGACTGCTCACAGGGACACAGGTGGGAAGCAGGTGTTTCACATGAATGGACCACCCTCTGCTAATCACCACCAATCAAGCTAGTGGTGCAGGAGAGAACAAAATGAGACAGAATCATCATCCAGGAGATGAAATGAACTGGTGGCCAAAGCCTGGGGAGGTCTGAAGTCCCAGAACATAAATGGTCATATTTCAGGCAGGTTTTGCTTCAGAGACTTCAGGTTTTGCCAGAAACTTGGAGACAGAGTGTGAGGGTCTTCAGATTTAATTCCAGTTGATGCAATTTCTAGGGGTGTTCAGTCAATTACATTCCATCTAGCCAGCATCCGCAACTGCCAAAAACAGATTCAGTCAGCCAATCATTCAATGTTTATTGAGCTTCCGATATGTGCCAGGCACTTATAAGACACCTACCATGTGCTAGGCACTATGCTGGGTCTGGGGACAGAATGGTAAACAATTTCCATGAAGGTCATCCTTTTTAGAGACTTACATTGCTGTCAGGGGAAGACAGAGAGACAAACAAACAAATGAGAAAGTGTTAGATAAGTAAGAACTGGTCATGGAACAACAGACTGGTTCCAAATAGGAAAAGGAGTACGTCAAGGCTGCATATTGTCACCATGTTTATTTAACTTATATGCAGAGTACATCATGAGAAATGCTGGACTGGAAGAAACACAAGTTGGAATCAAGATTGCCGGGAGAAATATCAATAACCTCAGATATGCAGATGACACCACTCTTATGGCAGAAAGTGAAGAGGGGCTTTATAGCTTTTTGCCTCTTGATGAAAGTGAAAGTGGAGAGTGAAAAGGTTGGCTTAAAGCTCAACATTCAGAAAACGAAGATCATGGCATCTGGTCCCATCACTGCATGGGAAATAGATGGGGAAACAGTGGAAACAGTGTCAGACTTTGTTTTTCTGGGCTCCAAAATCACTCCAGATGGTGACTGCAGCCATGAAATTAAAAGACGCTTACTCCTTGGAAGGAAAGTTATGACCAACCTAGATAGCATATTCAAAAGCAGAGACATTACTTTACCAACAAAGGTTCGCCTAGTCAAGGCTATGGTCTTTCCTGTGGTCATGTATGGATGTGAGAGCTGGACTGTGAAGAAGGCTGAGCGCTGAAGAATTGATGCTTTTGAAGTGTGGTGTTGGAGAAGACTCTTGAGAGTCCCTTGGACTGCAAGAAGATCCAACCAGTCCATTCTGAAGATCAATCCTGAAATTTCTTTGGAAGGAATGATGCTAAAGCTGAAACTCCAGTATTTTGGGCACCTCATGCGAAGAGTTGACTCATTGGAGAAGACTCTGATGCTGGGAGGGATTGAGGGCAGGAGGAGAAGGGGACGACAGAGGATGAGATGGCTGGATGGCATCACTGACTCGATGGATGCGAGTCTGAGTGACCTCCGGGAGCTGGTGATGGACAGGGAGGCCTGGCGTGCTGCAGTTCATGGGGTCGCAAAGAGTCGGACATGACTGAGCGACTGATCTGATCTGATCTGAAGGATGATGTGATAGAGGATAATGGGTGGCTACTTTAGACTGGGTGACTCAGGGGGTCCTCTCTGAAAAGCTGACACTCTAATCTGAATGACAAAGAGGAACAAACTAGGCACACACGCATCAAAGGAATAGCGCAAAGGCTCAAGGTGAGACAGGTTGATGCCCAAAGATAGTTGGAACAGCAGTATCCTGACAATGAGTGGGGCTGCTGCTGCTGCTAAGTCACTTCAGTCGTGTCCGACTCTGTGTGACCCCAGAGACAGCAGCCCACCAGGCTCCCCCATCCCTGGGATTCTCCAGGCAAGAACACTGGAGTGGGTTGCCATTTCCTTCTCCAGTGCATGAAAGTGAAAAGTGAAAGGGAAGTCGCTCAGTTGTGTCCGACTCTTAGCGACCCCATGGACTGCAGCCTACCAGGCTCCTCCATCCATGGGATTTTCCAGGCAAGAGTACTGGAGTGGGGTGCCATTGCCTTCTCTGATGAGTGGGGCTACAGAGTAAAATTCTGTTTGACAGTGGGAAGGTCCAGAAAATGATACAGACATGGAGCGAAAGCATCACCACGTTCAGCCAAGAGAGTCTGGAGAAGGCAGGGATTGACAGTGACTAGCTCAACAATATTTACCATTGAGATACTCAGAATTCTAAGAAGGATTCACACCAAAAGTAGGCTGGGCATTGGATCATGGAGACAGGGAGAAAAGCCAGGTCTTGGAGCATTGGGTCAAGGCTACAGTGAAGTGGACAAGTATAGGAGAGACTGGAGCTGAGGTCTGAAGGATGGGGTTGAATCAAGCCCAGGGTCAGAATCTAAGGAAGCAGGGCTGACAGCCAGAATAACTCAATGGATCAGGAATTTAGGATGCAGTCAGGAGCCAGACATGAAGCCAAATGGGAAGAAACCCAAAGATTATGGCACTCCCATTTCCAGGAAATTTGGTATATGCCCCGTGTTGGGAAAGGCATCAATTCAAGACTTCAGCTAATCTCAGAACACTACTGGTTCCCAAATCTATACTTGCAATGTACACATTTCTTTTGAAATGTAGTCTGAACTTTCCAAAAGTCTCAGGAAGTTCAAGCTCAACATTTCCAAGTTTAAACTCCCTCCTACCCACTTCAAATCACCTCCTTTTTCTGAATTCCACTCTGCTCACAACCAAGAAGCAAGACATCATCCACTACAGGTTTGCATTTTCCATGAAGTAGCCTCTTAGATGACGATTAGCATAAGGAAACATATCAGAAAGTGCTCTTGGGATCTCCACCTGTGAAAGGGAAGGTTGAAAAACAGGATTAAGAAAAGAAGATGTTGAACTCCAGTGAAGCCTCAACCATGGTTTCAGAGCCCACCTCTCAGGGGGCTCTGATGCTAGCAAGGCCCTCAGAGTTGTCTCAAGGTGGGTCTGAGATGTTGCTTCTATACCCTAACATTGTCCTTGGATGCAAGCTATCTAGGAAAGAGATGTGGATTGTCCAAGAAAACTTGGACAAGAAAACTAAGTCCTTCAGCCCTAGAGTTCCAGGTGGTACATCAAAGCATCTACTTCTTTTTGCCTCACTCCTACCAACCCATCAGGGATGAGATGTGCCCAGGGGGTCTACCTTCCATACATGTCTCCCACACATCCTCATCCTATTCTCTCCTTCCACCTTGCCACTAGTTCGAGACTCACAGCTTCTCAGCTGGGCTAGGCCTTTATCCTGCTGTCCCTGGCCCTCTCTCATCTGTACTCCCCACAGCTGCCACATGGCTGTCGTATATTTTCAAGACAAATCTAAGCCCATTACTCTACAGTGTGAAGCTCTTCGGCAGTTGTCTTCAGAATACAATCCGAGTTCTCTACAGGATTAAATCTGAATTTCAGATCACAGAATTGCAGATCCCTCATGACCTGGCCCTGATGACACCTGTGTCCTCCTCTCTCCACACCCACACCCCTGGACTCTACCTTCAGTCTTTCTTCATGACTCAGAGTTCCCTAAATGTTCCTTTGGACATGTGGCTCTTCGGGCCAGAAAGGCCTTTCCAGTCTCCGCCTCTCTGACTTGTAGGACTCACTGCAGGGCTCACTCTGTCCTCAAACGATAGAGCCATCGTGATCCATCCACAGCTCCCCTGACCCCCAGGTCACCTTGGTCTCCCCTCTACCCCAATACTCACAGCTTTCTCTACCCCAATAATGACCTGATGCCTTGTGCTGCTTGCCTGTGACACACTGAGATTCTTAAGAACAAAGACTGTATCATAGTCTTCCTTCCATCCCCTAACCCTGCCACAGTACATGGCACATAATAGACACTTAGTACATATCTGATAAGTGAATCAAGTGGTCAACCAAGGAGAATAAGAGAATAGTAATGTTATCTGTTTAATATCAAAACAAGATGCTTTAAGGACACAGTATAGAGACACGGTGGCCACAAGAAGGGACAGAATGAGTCGTCATTCCAGGGCAACAGCTCCCAGAGGGTGTTGGACTGTGTGCAGCTGTGAAGCCCCGTCATCCCTGAGCATCGGTTTACCTTAAACAGAGGGTCAGCAGTGTCTGTGTGTTTCTGAGAAGCTGGGTCTACGTCTGTAAGAGGCCTACTGCAAACCACCTAATACTCATGCCAAACCCCTTCTCGCACTTCCTGCACTGCAGAGACTGAAAACCACACCATTTCTAGACCCCACGTGACCTACTTTCCACCAAATAATCAGAAAATGGAAGTGAGTAATGTGAGGCGGCAGCCATGTGCTGGGAGGTCAGAACGGGTGGCAGAGATGCTGGGTATTTGGGAAAAACTATAGTGGAAGTTCTACTGCCTGGTCCCTACCTCAGAGAGAGGGGGAAAAAGTGGGTGTAGGTGGACCCAGCATGGATTTGTGCTCCAACAGTCATTGGGTGTTTTTCCTGGGTGGTTTCCTTACTCTTCAGTAAAACTGATACCACATCTTATAATAACTCCCATAACTGAACAATATAACCAGTTATGAGCAAGCCTGCAGATTTTCCTCGGGAAGGGGTTCATCCTGGGGGGAGAAGCAGTGATGTGATAAACTTAGCCCAGCGAGAAAACCTCTGTCATCAGAAGGCTAATTCTGTCCTTTGGATGTGTCTCTGGCCCAGCCCACCAAGACTCCTATCTGAATCCCAGTAAGAACAGAATTGTCAGTAAAAATAGAAAGAACTGTTGACAAACACCATATAACCCACTGAGGCACAGCCAGCCCAGCTTGGCTACCCTCCAACAGAGGAGAAAAATGGATGCTACCCTACTTGGCTTCAAATGATTCTGCAGCTCAGCCATCCCAAAGGCTCCAAAGGCTTCCACTAGAGGAGGGCATCATCCCCCACTAAGGGATGGCAGTGACTTCATCCAATGTCCAGAGGGAGGCACTAGAGCTCAGGGAGCCCAGATTAGGAGCAGCGGCCACGTTGACGAGGGGAGGTCTTGTTTGTGAACTCAGGAGCAACTCTCCCAGGGGGACTCCCAGGAATACCTGGGCAGGGGAACTTGCTAGGGTACAGAGGTAAGACACCACCTGGGGACCACCATAATGCTGGGGGCACTCTTAGCTGCAGATGCTGTGGGAACTTCCCCTGGGAGTTCCCAGAGATACTTGGGGAAGATTTGTTTGTGAACTGATATATGGGGTTCCCCAGGGGCTCTCATAAATGCTGTCAAGGGGTTTCTCCTCTGCAAGCACACGTGGGGTGCCCTAGGGATTCCCAGAAAGACCTGTCAGTCATGAGCTCATAGAACCCATCCCTGGGGACTCCCACACCTACATGAGAAACTATTGTGAGAATTATGTGAGCCACTCCTGGGCTCCCAACATTCAGGGGGCCCTTCGTGGGGCTTAAGACATCTTGCATGATCAATTTGAGGCAGGATCCAGTGAAATCTGAGGATTACGACCCATGGGACCTTTTTACCCACAGGCCCAGGTGCATTTTGACATCCATTTTGATACTGAAAACAGCACCCCTCCCCCTACCCTAGGGGGACAAACTTATTATTGAGGTCTGGCAATTCTTTTGTTGAGGTTACTATCAAAACTTGCTGGCCTGGGAGCCATTTTAACCCTGTCTGGTGACCTTGCATATCACAGTTGTGCTCCATTAGGCAAAAAGTTAGGATTTAAAGCTCAGAAGGCAAGCTTTTGTCCCTCCTTTTGGGGACTATGTTACCCTCTTACTATTTACAGAAATAAAGGCAAGCTTTCACAAAGTGGTTGGCCTGTGTGAAGGAAGGAGTGTGCAGCGTCCCCCGGGGTCCCGGGTGCCCCACAGAGCCAGCACCCCGCTCTCTGGTCAGCTGCTGGCACATTTCTCTCTTCCCCTGACTCCAACACTGAACACTCGTCCACTGCAAGATCTGTTCAGAGTTGGGAAATGTGACTCAGAAACCCATCTGAAAACAAAAGAGATGAATAAACAATTCACAGAAGAGGAGAGACAAATGACTACCAAACACTTGGAAAGATATCTAACCACACAAAAATTTAAGAAATGCAGCTTAAAATCAGCCACCATTACCACCTATTAAGTTTAGTAAAAAAAATGTTTTCAAGTAAGGATATTCAGAGCTGGCAGCAGTGGCATAAAGTGTGATTTTCACCTGCCACTGGTGACACTTTAAATTGGTTCAAACTTTTGGGAAGAAATTTGGCAGTAGAAAACAAAAGCCCTTAATATGCACTAACTTTTGAACTTGTTACTCTGCTTCCAGGAATCTATCCTAAGGAGAAACCAGCTTTCTGTAAAAGGATACATATTAGAATAATCACAAAATAAAAGTTGAAAGAGAAATGTCCAATAAAAAGAAAATGATTTAATAAATAAAGACACATTTGTATGGCAGAATATTAACAAATAATAAATATGTTTTCAAACAAAGTAGTTGCATGGAAAACTGCTTACAATACAATATTAAGTTGGGAAAACACAAGGTTCAAAAACACATGGGACTATCTCACAAAAGACTTGACTCCAAAAAAAACAAAATTAGAACCAAATAAGACGATAACCCAGTTAAAAAGTGGGCAAAAGATTTGATGACACTTCACAAAGGAAGTTATGCAAATGGCCAATAAGCACATGAAAAAATGCTCAACATCAGTAGTCATCAGAGAAATGCAAACTAAAACAATGAGATACCATCACACACCAACCAGAATGTCTAACATTGAAAAGATGCATAATACTAAGTATCTTGCAAAGACATGGAGCAGCTGGAAACCTCATTTATGAATGATAGGAATTAAACATATTCCAGCTTTAGAGAGAAGTTTGTGAGATTCTCATAAAGTTAAGCATACTCTTACCACAAAACCCAGCAAGTCCACTCCTCAGTATTTAACCAAGAGAAATAAAAGTATATGTCTGCAAAAAAGTACTTGACTATGAACACTCATTATCACTTCATCAAAGCTGACAACAACCCAAATGTTCACCAATAGATGAATGGATGAACAAATTGTGGTATTTACTTATAATGGAATCATTGTTTAGTCACGAAGTCGTGTCCAACTCCTGAGACCCCATGGACTGTGGCCTACCAGGTTTCTCTCTCCATGGGATTCTCCAGGCAAGAATACTGGAGATTTCTTTGCCATTTCCTTCTCCAGGGGAATCTTCCCGACCCAGGAATGGAACCCAGGTCTCCTGCATTGCAGGCAGATTCTTCACTGACTGAGCTATGAGGGAAGCCCCATAATGGAATACTGGAGTGGACTGCCATTTCCTTCTCCAAGGAATCTTCCCAACCCAGGGATTGAACCCAGGTCTCCCGCATTGTAGGCAGACTCTGTACTGTCTGAGCCATCAGGGAAGTCATAATGGAATATTACTTGGCCATAAAAATAACACAGTATTGATATGTACAACAACCTGTAAGAATTTCATAAACATGACACCAAGAAAACAAAGCCAGACACCAAAGTTTACGTATAATATGTAAATTACCTTGAACCTAGAATTCTGTACTTGACACAATAATCAATCTACTGTTACGGTAGAAGAGCCAAGGACTCAAAAAATGTACTTGCCTTCACACCAAATTTTTGGAAGTTACTTGATGTATTGCAACCAAACAGAAACTTAAAAAAAGGAAAGCAGGCAATCTGTGAAAAAGAAGAAGCGTGTCAGGAAGAGTTTGAGGCTCTCAGCTGAGGCCATGCAGCAGGCTCAGTGGTGGTCAGTCTAGATGGGAGCAGGACAGAAGACCCTGGAGGAGAAAGAGCCTATAGAACAACAAACAACAGACCTCCAAGACAACAAACTGTGGATACTGGTTGGATGGAAAAGTTAGGATGAAATAGGGAATTCGGTAAAGACGGATGAAATAGACAACATAAACCTAAGCAAACAGAGCTGTTCAAGCAGCAAATGTATCCCAGGAGCACTGCATGGCTCTGCAGAGAACTCCAGTGACACAGCACCAACGACATACACACAGTTTACTGAGTTCTACTTTTCCAGATGAATTTATAGGAAAGATGGAAAATGTCATTGTCGTGGACCACCATGCGCATGGGTGGTATGGGTGGTTTAGTTGCTGAGTCATGTCTGACTCTTGCCACCTCATGGACTTGTAGCCCGCCAGGCTCCTCTGTCAATGGGATTTCCCAGTCAAGAACACTGCAGTGGGTTGCCATTTCCTTCTCCAGCAGATCTTTCCGACCCGGGGATCAAACCCACATCTCCAGCATTGTAGGAGGTTCCCTGCATTGCAGGTGGATTCTTTACCAACTGAGCACCACCATGTACATGTTGACGTGGAAAAAGCCAAAGTACTGTAGACAAAAGTTAATCTATGGAATATAGAGAAGAGAGCTGGAAAAGGGTGTGTGTGTGTGTGTTTGGGGGGAGGGGTGTTAATATCCTCCCTGTAGAAAATGAAGGGTCAAAATAACTGTATACAGTTAATAAACCAAGATTTAAAAGATGTAAGTTTGATGCTTACAGTAAAAAGTAACCAACAGAGGAATTCCCACCATGGAGGAGACGAGGCTGGAGACGCCACACTGTGAGAGCAGGAAGTTTAGCAGATAAAGTCTAACACTGATAAGCAGGAAATAGCGGTAGACCCTTGTCAACTGGAGATACGCGCTGACATAACCACCAGAAGAAAATACCACAAGGACTAAAGGCAGCTGCCTCTGAGGATCGGAACTGGGGATAGACTTTTCTTCCTAAGCAATTCTATACTTGCCATTTTTATTTAACCATATGAACAATTAAAAAAGAAGTATTTCAAATAAGCTACATGTAACATAGGCTTCCCTTGATGGCTCAGTGGTAAAGAATGGGCCTGCAATGCAGGAGACGCAGGTTTGGTCTCTGGGTCGGGAAGATCTTCTGGAGAAGGAAGTGGCAACCCACGCCAGTATTCTCATCTGAAGAAATCCCGTGGGCAAAAGAGCCTGGCGGGTACAGCGCATGGAGTCAAAAGAGTCAGACACGACTTAGCAACTGAAAACCAACAATACATAGCACACGATCATCAGTATTGTCAGTGCATATAAATATATTCATAGAAAAAAGACTGGAAGGAAGTATAGTAGCTAAGTCTGGGTAAAAGTTCTATGATATTATTTTGCCTCTTCTTTAAACTTTTCCATTTTTCCAGATTTTCTATGAAGTGAAGTTGCTCAGTCGTGTCCGACTCTTTGCGACCCCGTGGACTGTAGCCTATCAAGCTTATCCATCCATGAGATTCTCCAAGCAAGAATACTGGAGTGGGTTGCCATTTCCTTCTCCAGGGGATCTTCCCAACCCAGGGATCGAACCTGGGTCTCCCACATTGAAGGCAGACACTTTAACCTCTGAGCCACCAGGGAAAACATCCATTATTCTTGTAAACATAAGAAACATTATGGGCTTTCCTGGTGGCTCAGAGGTTTTTCCACATTTTCTATAAACATCCATTATTTTTGTAAACATAAGAAACATTATGGGCTTCCCTGGTGGCTCAGAGGTTAAAGCGTCTGTCTGGAGAGCGGGGTTCAATCCCTGGGTCGGGAAGATCCCCTGGAGAAGGAAATGGCAACTCACTCCAGTACTCTTGCCTGGAGTATCCCATGGAGGGAGGAGCCTGGTAGGCTACAGTCCATGGGGTTGAAAAGAGTCGGACACGACTGAGCGACTTCACTTCACTTCACTTCAAGAAACATTATAGAAAGAATCAAAATGACTTTAGGGACAACTTTTAAATGATATTGGAAATGAAGTAAAGGAAACAAATTTGCATAAAAATGAGTATGATTATTTAACAATATACATCAGATCAGATCAGATCAGATCAGTCGCTCAGTCGTGTCCGACTCTTTGCGACCCCATGAATCGCAGCACGCCAGGCCTCCCTGTCCATCACCAACTCCTGGAGGTCACTGAGACTCACATCCATCGAGTCAGTGATGCCATCCAGCCATCTCATCCTCTGGTGTCCCCTTCTCCTCTTGCCCCCAATCCCTCCCAGCATCAGAGTCTTCTCCAATGAGTCAACTTTTTGCATGAGGTGGCCAAAGTACTGGAGTTTCAGCTTTAGCATCATTCCTTCCAAAGAAATCCCAGGGCTGATCTCCTTCAGAATGGACTGGTTGGATCTCCTTGCAGTCCAAGGGACTCTCAAGAGTCTTCTCCAACACCACAGTTCGAAACCATCAATTCTTTGGCACTCAGCCTTCTTCACAGTCCAACTCTCACATCCATACATGACCACAGGAAAAACCATAGCCTTGACTAGACGAACCTTTGTTGGCAAAGTAATGTCTCTGTTTTATACATAAAAGCAGAAATATTTAAGAAAATATTACAGTAAATATCTCAGTGGTGAAATACGGGTGATTTTTTTTTTTCGTCTTATCTGTCCTTTTTTCCCCACCCAATATGGTTTCTTCATAATAAGCATATTAAACCAGGTTTGACTGGAGAACTAAATTTGATCTCTCCATTGGCTTCAGACCAAAATAACTATGTAATACCTCTGGGGTGGTGCTGACACTTTGAAAGCCCTCACACTTGTGGCATTAATGGAACTAAATGCAAATAGGGTTCTCTGGTGACTGCTTCTAATTGAGCCTATTGGCTTCGGTCACCCACTCAGCATTCATCCAGTGCCTACTGTGAGGAGGGGCTGCATGGTTGTTGCAAATGGGAGGTGCTGGCAGACTCTGGTCTTATGTGGCAGACCAGTTCACAGAAGAGACTAAACACCCACAGATGAAAACAGATGGAAAATGTGCCCAGAGCTACAACAAACAACCTAGCCTGAGTGATGGGTATCCTGTCCAGACCAGTGCACCCTGGCATCCTTGGAGGAATCCTACATGGCAGGGTTCCTCTTCCTTCCTCCAACAGAGACTCTGGGGATTCTTTACCAGCTGAGCCACAGGGAAAGCCCAAGAATACTGGAGTGGGTAGCCTATCCCTTCTCCAGAGGATCTTCCCGACCCAGGAATCAAACCAGGGTCTCCTGCATTGCAGGTGGATTCTTTATCAACTGAGCTATGAAAGAAGCAAATGAGTGAAGTGAAGTGACTCAGTCTTGTCTGACTTTTTGTGACCCTGTGGACTGTAGCCTACCAGGCTCCACCCATCCATGGGATTTTCCAGGCAAGAGTACTGGAGTCGGTTGCCATTTCCTCCTCCAGGGGATCTTCCTGACCTAGGAATTGAACCCAGGTCTCCTGCATTGCAGGCAGACACTTTACCATCTGAGCCACCAGGGAAGATCCCCTATGAAAGAAGCAAAGTAAATATAAAAAGATGTTAAATTGAAAGTTTTGCCAGAAGCGCCATGATACAATAGACATGACATCACAATTTGGTGCCAAAAGAAGATGCACATTTTTAAGGGAAGATCTAAAAATTTGTTATGGAACTCAAACTTCTCACCTACACCCACATTGAGGGCATAAAATACTCTGGCTTTTAGAGATTGAAGGAGAGAATTCGTCGAGAAGATTAATTTAGGGAAAAAAAAAAAAAAAAAAGCATTGATGTACTGTGAACTTCATCCCTACCAGGAGGGACAGTGAGAAGTTCCCGTGTTTTTTCTCAAATGAAGGGGACTTCAGGGGAAAAGCTTGGTAAGGATCCTTTGTGATTCAGGGGACAGAGTGAACCCGCGTTGGATTCCTGCCTGGAAAGCTAAAAGGCAGGGAGAGATGAGCTGGCTGGCTGCTCCCACCATGGCTGGCAGGAGATGTTTCTGCAGCTTTGGGACTCACCCACAAACTCCCAGAGTGAGCCTGGCCAGGGATACCTGGGTGTCTCCCTTGGACCAGATGTGATGTGAGCCCCTGGTGCAAGAGAGAGTGGGTGTGGTCACCTTGGACCAATCCGAGAGGCGCCTTCCCAAGAGGTGAACAGTCCTCAACAGAGAGAAGCTGAAATGACCACCAGGTCCTGTGAGCTATGGAAAGATTTCTGTGATGAGCTAGAGGAGACTGACTGCCCTGGACAAGCGAGCTGCAGCAGACAGTCCTGGTGATGGAGAGCCTCCTATGGACCAATCATGAAAGAACATCAGTCTTCCCTACGGCCAGTCAAGCAAGAGCCTCCCTGCCCCTCTCCTCTCTTCTCCCCTGTCTGCTCCATTTCAGGACCTTAATTCTACCTGAGGGACTAGAGGAGGAGGAACCAAGAAAGGAAGAAGAAACTCTCTGTTCCCACACTTTTATCACCCACAGGCTTCCCACCTGTAGTAGCCCTGGCTATTGAGTTGTGGGGTTTGGGTAATTGCATGGGTCTCAACATTCTAATTTCTGGGTTGAGTCACTATCCGATAACTTAGCATGACTTCAGAAATTTTTATTATCAAAGAGGGTGCAAAAAAGTCATGGAACTGCATGAGTTCTTGTCTAGGGTAAGGAAAAAATTTTCCTCCCATGAGTACGTTTGAAAAGGACAATAGAAATAAAAACAATATTGCTTTATACTTACATCTCAAGGTTCTTGCTCTTTCAAAGTCCATATCACCCATTCTGCCATGGAATCTATGACTTCTCCAAATCCAAAGAGCGCCCTGCCTTACAGGGCTTTATAGAGTCCTTTATATAGAGATATAGGCTAACTACTAAAAATGTTCCAAGGGACAGAAGAGGAGAATGTGAGGAGGATTGTGAATGTGGGAAATCGTACAAAGGAAGATATGAGGCCATTCAAGCAGCCATTACTGTTCTTAGGATCTGGATATTCTGCAGTGCCAAGACAGAAGTTCCAGAAAGTTCTACCAGCTCTACCAGCAGTGCCAAAAGGAAACAACCATAGATAGAATTATAATAACAGGGTGGGTGGAAGAAGGAAAGAATGAATCTAGGGTTTTGGTGAGCACTTTACACATACCAGTAACTTTTACAGTCATCTCACTTACTTTTTGGCACTGTCATGAAAAGTAATACATTTATCCCCATTTTGCAGAGGAGATGCTGGGACTCCAGAAGTTAAGTGACTTGCTCTTGATCATTGTCTGTCTGTAGAGCCCATCTCCCTTCCACCATTTCAGGGTACCTCTCATATTGTTATATATTTAGATAGTGACTCTAACGGGCAATGTAATGCAAGGGGCTATGGAATGCTTGGCTAATGGCTCTATGAGTGATGCCAGAAAACCAATACAGAAAGGTAGCCCCTGCTAAAGGACTCCTTCCCACAGTATTTTGCTGAGAGAAGCAGATCCTAGACTACGTGACCTTCATCCCCAGCTACTGTGTGGATTGGCCTAAGGGTCAGAGGCCTAGGAAGGAATCTTGTATTAGTCAGGGTTCTCCAGAGAGATGGAACAAATAGGAGATTAGATACAGCTATATGCATTTCAGGCAGATTCTTTACCAACTGAGCTCTCAGGGAAGCCCATATGGAGAGAGAGAGAGATTTATTATAAGAAATTGCCTCATGTGATTATGGAGGTCAAGAAACCCCAAAATCTGCAGTCATTAAGCTGAAGACCCAGGAGACCATTGTGAGATTAATCCAGTCCATTCATTATCAGAATTTTACAGGTAAGGAAACAAAGACTTTGAAAGCTTTCTGCTGTTGTTCAGTTGCTAAGTCATGTTCGACTCTTTGGGACCCATGAACTGAAGCACGGCAGGCTTCCCTGTCCATCACCAACTCCGGGAACTTGCTCAGACTCATGTCTATCAAGCTGGTGATGCCAATCCAACCATTTTATCCTCTGTCATCCACTTCTTTTTCAGGGTTTATTTCCTTTAGGACTGATAGGTTTGATCTCCTTGCTGTCCAGGGGACTCTCAAGAGTCTTCTCCAGAACCAGTTTAAAAGCTTCATTTCTTCTGTGCTCAGACCTCTTCATGGTCCAACTCTCACATCCATACATGACTACCGGATAAACCATAGCTTTGACTAGATGGACCTGTGTTGGCAAAGTAATGTCTCTGCTTTTTAATATGCTGTCTAGGTTTGTCATAGCTTTTCTTCCAAGGAGCAAGTGTCTTTTAATTTCATGGCTGTAGTCACCATCTGCAGTGATTTGGGAGCCCAAGAGAATAAAATATGTCACTGTTTCCACTTTTTCCCCAACTATTTGCCGTGAAGTAATGGAACCGGATGCCATGATCTTTCACTCTCTTCTATCACCTTCATCAAGAGGTTCTTTAGTTCCTCTTTGCTTTCTGCCATTAAAGTGGCATCATCTGCCTATGTGAAGTTGTTGATATTTCTTCTGGCAATCTTGATTCCAGCTTGTGCTTCATCCAGCCTGGTATTCTGCAAGATGTACTCTGCATATAAGTTAAATAAGCAGGGTGACAATATTCAGCCTTGATGGGCTTCTTGTCCTGCATACAGGTTTCTCAGGAGACAGGTAAGGTGGCTTAGTATTCTCATCTTTTTAAGAATTTTCCATAGTTTGTTGTGATCCACACAGTCAAAGGCTTTAGCATAGTCAACGAAGCAGAAGTAGACTTTTTTTTTTAATTCTCTTGCTTTTTCTATGATCCAACAGATGCTGGCAATTTGATCTCTGGTTCCTCTGCCTCTTCTAAATCCAGCTTCTACATCTGGAAGTTCTCGTTGATGTAACCTAGCTTGAAAGATTTTGAGCATTAACTTGCTAGCATGTGAAATGAGCACAATTGTATGGTAATTTGAACATTCTTTGGCATTGCCCTTCTTTGGAATTGAAATCAAAACTGACCTTTTCCAGTCCTGTGGCCACTGCTGAGTTTTCCAAATTTGCTGGCATATTGAGTACAGCACTTTCACAGCATCATCTTTTAAGATTTGTAATAGCTCAACTGGAATTCCATCATCTCCACTAGTTTTGTTCGTAGTAATGCTTACTAAGGCCCACTTGACTTCACTCTCCAGGTTGTCAGCTTTAGGTAAGTGACCACACCATTGTGGTTATCCAGGTCATTAAGACCTTTTTTGTACAGTTCTTCTGTGTATTCTTGCCACCTCTTCTTAATCCCTTTTGCTTCTGTTATGTCCCTACCATTTCTGTCCTTTATTGAGCCCATCTTTGCATGAAATGTTCCCTTGGTATCTCCAATTTTCTTGAAGAGATCTCTAGTCTTTCCCATTCTGGTGTTTTTCTCTATGTCTTTACATTTACATTGTTCACTTAAAAAGACTTTCTTATCTCTCCTTGCTATTCTCTGGAATTCTGCATTCAGTTGGGTATATCTTTCCCTTTCTCCTTTGCCTTTCACTTCTCTTCTTTTCTCAGTTATTTGTAAGGCCTCCTCAGATAATCACTTTGCTTTCTTGCATTTCTTTTCTTTTTCTTGGGGATGTTCATTAAGTCCAGCTTGTTTCTAAGTCCAACAAAGTTAGCCTAGCTACCCAACTAACACAATCGGCTCTAAGGTACTGTACTGTAATAGGTTTATATACTTCTCACACAAATAGTACACGAAAACAAACACAAAAATAGAGAAAACATTTTTAATCTTACATTGCAGTACCTTGAAAAGGACAGTGGCACAGTACAGCAGCTTGCACACAGGGGCTGACATTGAATGAACAGAGAAGAAGAGTTACTGACTAGAGGAGGGAGAGGAGGTGAGAGATGGTAGTGTTGAAGGATCAGCGGCAATAGGAGAGGAAGGGCAAGTTGCCCTTTCCCTCATGCCTGACACTGATGGAACACATGTTCTCATCTTTGAAAATTCGCAACTTGAAGGTTCATATGTAGGAGATTTACTGTGGAGCAAAGATTCAAAGCGGGGTCGTCCTGCCCCCAAGTGCAGCCCTCCTCTTCCTCATCCTCTTCCTTTTCCTCCACACTACCTCTCCAACCGGAGAAGGCAATGGCACCCCACTCCAGTACTCTTGCCTGGAAAATCCCATGGACGGAGGAGCCTGGTAGGCTGCAGTTCATGGAGTCGCTAAGAGTAGGATACGACTGAGCAACTTCACTTTCACTTTTCACTTTCATGCATTGGAGAAGGAAATGGCAACCCACTCCAGAGTTCTTGCCTGGAGAATCCCAGGGATGGGGGAGCCTGGTGGGCTGCCGTCTATGGGGTCACACAGAGTCGGACACGACTGAAGTGACTTAGCAGCAGCAGCAGCAGCAGCATCTCTCCAACAGGAGGTCCGCTGTGATTCAAACACACCTGGAAAAAGTAAATGCATTTCCCCTTAGTTATCGACTGTGAAGGAAACAAAAAGCCTAGGTCCAACTGTGCCCTTGGGCAAACTCCTGACAGTTCTTCAGTTAGCTGATTGCTTTCCCCAGCCTTCTAGAAAGATCTTAACAAGTTCTATTTATAGCTGACCCAGAGAGCACGGATTCTATCCTTCTTTGGGCTCCCGAGGCCCCTATCATTAGGCTATCGCAGTTCTGATAGTCTGAGTGTGGGCAGAGTGAGGATTAAAAAAACTTTCTGCTGGTTACCCAAAAGCCTTGATAACATCACACCATCTTTCACCAGGTGTGCTAAGAGGAAACCACTTCCTCCCTCTCTGGAGCTGCTTGCATATTTACAAATTAATTGTCCAAACCTCAGTGATGTTGAATTAACTGCTTTTTTCAGCTGGCCTCTCCTCCTCTGGCCTAGAGTGGGAATATGGAAGAAAGTAAGGCAAAGGACCCCGTCTTATGTGAGGGACCCTCACAGTGGGGGTACCACAACAGGGTGACTCCTGAAAGCCAGCTCCCTCTGGCTTATTCTCCGCCCACACATTTTCCCTTCCACACTAAATCCTTCCAGTGCATGCAGGCCCATTTGTGTGGTCAGTAGTCATGCTTGAAAGCCATCCAGAAATAGTGACTGAGTTGCCCTTACCAGCCATATTTTCATCGGCTTTGCTAAGCAGGGTGTCTTCCATAAATGATTCATGGGGGAACTCTAAGTGCATTTTATTTTCTAATAACCATCTCTCTCTGCCAGTCCATTATAGATGAACTAAGATACGGAAGAGTAGTGAACCCTTATGAAAGATTATGAAAGATTACACCCTGCATACCCAAAATGACCAGGCTGACCTTAGCAATATTAATCCCTGGCCCAGTTTTGCTGAATATGTCATACACATCATCAGGTCACTGGAACTACGGTTCAGTGTGTACTAAGCATCTGTACTAAGCAACCTGTGTATAAGGTTTAATCATGAGTATGAATGTGCAGGCTGAAATCACAATATTTGATCCTAGAATTAAAAGGTGACATATACTATCCAAGGAGGAGGGCATGGCAACTCTAGTATTCTTGCCTGGAGAATCCCAAGGACAGAGGAGCCTGGTGGGCTATGGTCCATAATGTCACGAAGAGTCAGACATGACTAAAGTGACTTAGCATGCACACACACATACTGTCCACACATGCATACTATCCAAAGATCGTCTAATCCATCCCTTGCATCTCCAAATGTATTGCATGAATCATTCCAGACAAAGTCCTATGCAACCTCTTGTTTAAATAAAAAATTTAACCCCAGGAAAAAGATGTCCAACTTTTTTCTGTAATCTGTTGTAATCTTTTCAAAATCTGTTTCTGTTTTGTTGCTTATTGGGTCTCATGAAGGTCCTTACACCACTGTGATGGATTTCTTCCTGTCTTTAGTCAGATGGAGAACGGCCCACTGAATGAATAGGCTGATTTACCATCAGTAAATTATGAGATGATGCCTATGTTTACACTTCTATTCCCCATCAAGGCATCTGTTTATTTAATTGATGGCCTCCGGCCTTCTTTAAAGGTTACTCTGATATTTAGCAGGGTGCTGGGAGAGGCTGAGGAGTGATAAATTACACCTGCATTTACTCTTCTCCATCATCGCCGCCATCATACAATCACCAATCTTTGTAGTCTAGACTCCATCCATTCATCTGTGCTACTCAGATAGCTTGAAAAGTGAAAGTGAAAGTCACTCAGTCATGTCTGACTCTTTGCCACCCCATACAGTCCATGGAATTCTCCAGGCCAGAATACTGGAGTGGGTAGCTCTTCCCTTCTCCAAGGGATCTTCCCAACCCAGGGATGGAATCCAGGTCTCTCACATTACAGGAGGATTCTTTACCAACTGAGCCACCAGGGAAGCCTTAGGTAGCTTACCTCTTATGGAAAATCACCACTGAACCAATAACTGCTAAACTTAACAGTCTCTTCTTGGTTCTGATATGGCTTGAACTCTAAAATGTTCACGTGAGGAGCACTTAAAGGAACCAGGGTTGTACAGCCTAGAGGAGAAGACAGGGGAACAAAATGCTGGACTCAAAGATCTGATTTCCTTGGAATGCTCCTGTCTTAGCTTTTCTATTCACTATTTCTACTTTCTGTTCTATTTCTATTAGTTTTTCTATAGCTATGACAAACACAGTGCCTTATATATGGAATCTAGGGAAACGGTACTGAAGAATTTATTTACAGGGCAGCAGTGGAGAAACAGACATAGAGAACAGACTTATGGACATGGGGAGAGGGGAGGAGAGGGTGAGATTATGGAAAGAGTAACATGGAAACTTACATTACCGTATGTAAAACAGATAGCCAAAGGAAATTGCAGTATGGCTCAGGAAATTCAAACAGGGGCTCTGAATCAATCTAGAGGGGTGGGATGGGGCAGGAGATGGGAGGCAGGTTCAAAAGGGAGGGGATATATGTATACTTATGGCTGATTCATGTTGAGGTTTGACAGAAAACAACAAAATTCTGTAAAGCAATTATCCTTCAATAAAAAATTTTAAAAAAAAACCACATAGATGTATTATCTTTCAGTTCTTAGGGTTAGCGGTCCTAAAATCAAGGTCCCAAGGGCTGCATTCCTTTCCAGAGGTTTTACAGAATCCACTGTCTTGCCTTTTCCAATTTCGAGAGGTTGCCCACAGTCCTTGACTCACAGCCCCTTCTGTCTTCAAAGCCAAGAATGGCCGATTGAGTCTTTCTGACATCATGTCACTTTGAAGCTGACTCTTCCGCCTCCTTCTTCTATCTCATAAGGACGTGTGTGGTTATATTAAACCCATCTCTATTTTAAGGTCAATGATTCCTTCTTCAGTTCCCCTTTGTCATGTAACATAACAGATTCTGAGACTAGGACGTGGACATCTCTGAATCATGATTCTGCCTCCTGTAGCCCCTAACTGATAGAGCTAGGGCCAGTAGATAGAAGTTACTGAGAGTCCAATTTCATTCTAGTCCAAAAGCTCAGGAAATAAAGAACTTTTTAATAGTCAGGACTGCCTACAGGTAGAATTACCTGCTATTGAGGTTACTGAATCCCCAGTCCCTACAGGACTTCAAGCACTGGCCAAAGAGCCACTTCACCCTAAATAAGTGGTTACTACATGCCAAGCACTCCACCAACCACTGGCCATACCTTACATCACTAATCTTCACAATAGTCCTACTGAATAGAAGTTACTGTTTTAGAGAAGATAAATCTGATGCTCAGAGAGACTCAGGTGAGAATCTCAGCTGTATAAGCTGCATGACCTTAGGCAAATTATTTAACCTCCCAAATCCTCAGGCTTCCCATCTGTAAAATGGGTTGTTGTTGTTCAACCACTAAGGTGTGTCTGACTCTTTGAGACCCCATGGGCTGCAGCACACCAGGCTTCTCTGTCCTCCACTCTCTCCCAGAGTTTTCTCAAATTCATGTCCATTGAGTAGGTGATGCTATCCAACCATCTCATCCTTTGCCCTCCCTTCTCCTTTTGTCTTCAATCTTTCCCAGCATCAGGGTCTTTTCCAATGAGTCAGTTCTTCCCATCAGGTGGCCAAAGTATTGGAGCTTCAGCTTCAGCATCAGTCCTTCCAATGAATATTCAGGGTTGATTTCCTTTAGAATTGGCTGGTTTGATCTCTATACAGTCCAAGGGACTCTCAAGAGTCTTCTCTAGCACCACAATTTGACAGCATCAATTCTTCAGTGCCCAGCCTTATTTATGGTCCAACTCTCACATCCATACATGACTACTGGAAAAACCATAACTTTGACTATATGGACCTTTGTTGGCAAAGTGATGTCTCTGCTTTTTAATACATTGCCTAGGTTTGTCATAGCTTTCCTTCCAGGGAGTAAGTAAAATGGGCAGAATAATGGAACCCACTTGCAAGGACAGCTGTAAGGATTAAATGTGATAATAACAACTAATTCATTGGTTTGTTGAACCTTGTAGGAAATGTTTAGCCCGGTGTCTGTCCTTTTGTAGAGACTCAGTAGCTCTCACCGTAATTGAGCACCTTATACTTAGTAGGATGTGGTGGACTTCTTTTGTATCTGCCCAGCTCCTGCAAACCTTCCCTCAGAGTCCGACTATGGGCCTCAGGCAGCCATGTGTTTCCTCCTGGCTAATTGGGCCGGTGGGATCACCTGACTCAAGCCAGACCACTAGTGGCTCTCTTCTAAGAACCTGGAGTCAGATGCCTGATAGACATTTGACTCAGTCTCTGTGAGTTACTCTCCCTGGACTTGGTATTGAGGAATATTCATTTTCATTGAGGAACAGAGAATAATCAGTCTCAAGAAACACGATTAAAGCTGTTGCCCAGAAGGGAGCTAAAAGAAGAGATGGGGGGACAGATAGTTCTCCCTACCCTACTTCCCCTCCCCTTCTGAACCCGTCATTGCCAGTCCTGTGTTCTTGAGACACCCGTGTGTCCTCCTAATGGCACTCTATTTCAGCTCAGTGGCCTTGTGTTGCTATGTGTGTTATTTACAACCAGACAGCCTTAATGCACAGATGTTCACAAACATTTGCAGACTATTGGAGCCAAAAAGGGCCTTCGGTCCCTCTCTTTGTTTACCCATCAGTGCACTTTGGCACAGAGAGGTTAGGAGGCTGACCTCAGGTAACCCGGAACCAGTGGCAGAATGGGGATCAGCACCTGGAACCTCCTGGCTGCCCAGGTTGAACTCTACCCTCTGATCTTGGTTATCTCCAAATCTGTTTCTTCAGCTCTGATTCCTAGGCTTTGAGAAGCTAACATGACTGGAATGGGATAGAGCCGGGGCCTGAGGACTGAGAAAGGTACCAGGGATTTAGGAGTTCAAAGGAAATTTCACGTTGGAAGACCAAAAAATACCCTATTCAAGAGGCTTATTTTGATGCAGAATCTGAGGCTCTTCCAACAGCACCTGCGTCTGCCTGGATGACGCTGGAAAAGAGAGGAGCCAGGCATCATTTGCTTATATGCAAATGAGGCCTTCAGCAGCTGCCCAGAAGCCACCACTGCTTGGAGCACGGGCTCAGTGGCTGGGACTGCTTTCATCTGTCTACTGAGCCTTGGAAGACAGAGAGACAGGCTTGTCAGAGCATCCCACCAGGCTGACAAGGACACAGTCATCCCAACACCCCTGGGTTGGAGGAGTAAAAAATCTAAACCTCCAGAAGATGAAACCGAGGGCCTCCCTTCCGCCCCTGCTCTTTGTCCCCCGACCCTGTTTCCCTGCTGGGCAGGAGCAGAAGGACCCAGGATTCTAGCAGCGGGGCAATGGAGAAAATTTCCCCAGGCTTTGCTCAAGGGAGAGCTGCACTCCTGGCGGTCAGACATCATCCTTTCCCTGGCTTCCAAAACCGCCCAGGTCCATCACTTCTCCTCTGCAACGCCTTTCTGGCCTTCAGAAGCCAGGGAGAAGGAAAAGATCAGACAATTGGTCTGAGGTTGGGAGGCCTGGCCTGAGAACCAGCCCAGATTCCCTGTTAGCGCAACAAGCCTTCAACCTTGGTTTCCCTTTCTATAAGATGTGGGGGAGGGGGAAGAAGAACCTTAGAATTTGTGTTTTTTTAGCCAAGGAGCTCCTTCCCCCATAAAAATGCGGGCGGGAGGCCAATCAGGCGCAAGTGTGCTTGCTCTGGCTGCACACCTGTTCATCTCAGGGAGCCCCTCGAGGTCCGTCAGAGCCCCACTTTGAAAACCACTGGGCCGGTCCCTCAGGTCCCTCCCTGCTGCCAGAGTCTGAGATTTCAGAGCCAGCAAAGGCTGCGAGTATGAGAAAGAAGAGGCGGTGGGACTGAGGGGGGTGAAGAGAAGACAAACGGCAAGACCCAGGTTCCAGCCAGCAAGCCCTCGAGTTCGTGTTTGTGGAGAATCCTGGGGGTGGAGGCCCTCAGCCTCCCTTCACATCTGTTGGGCCCCAGGCCCTGGGAGGCAGCAGAGGAAGGCCGCCCACGTCCTGTGCCCCTAGGGCGTCTGGCTTTTCCTCCCCCCAAGCCTCACACTCTCCCCCTGCTGCAGTCTTCAATCTCTCTCCCTCCCCTCCCCCCTCTACCCCACCCTCACCCACCCAGCCCAGCCCAGCCCAGTCCATCCCTGGGAAAAAACTTGAACAATACCTGGAGGAGGGGATCAGGTGTCCTGGGGGGACTGGCCCCCACAAAACACACAGATGGTTAATCCCTGGGCAGTTCTGGGCTTTCCTTTCTTCCCTCTCCCCTCTCTCTCTCCTTGCTGTTCCCACCCCTGGGTCAGCTCCCAGCGCCTTGGCTCTCCCAACACACACCCTTTGCAGAAGAAATGGCAAGTGGCCCTGGCTGGCAGTTAACCAGCTGTGGGACCCAGCGAGTCAGGCTCCCTCTCCAGGCCGAAGTTTCCTCATCTGCTTGGACAAGGGTTGCCTCCTCTCTGGGAGTGCTGCAGATCCCATTGAGAACCTGAGGAAACCAGGCAGACAGACACACACATGACTTTACAGCCAAGTTTTGGAAGCCCATCCATGGACTGCTGCTGCTGCTAAGTCACTTCAGTCGTGTCCAGCTCTGTGCGACCCCATAGACAGGCAGCCCAACAGGCTCCACTGTCCCTGGGATTCTCCAGGCAAGAGTACTGGAGTGGGTTGCCATTTCCTTCTCCAATGCATGAAAGTGAAAAGTCAAAGTGAAGTTGCTCAATCATGTCCATCTCTTAGTGACCCCATGGACTGTAGCCTACCAGGCTCCTCCATCCATGGGATTTTCCAGGCAAGAGTACTGGAGTGGGGTGCCATTGCCTTCTCTGATCCATGGACTAGAGAAGGGTTATCCAAGGGTCGGACGCGGGGCCCAGCTTCCTGACACCATGAGAGCTATGCCTCTCGTGACCTGGGCTGCAGACTCCAAAGGACTCACAGGAGGGCGAGGCCAGGCCAACGGCCGCCCAGCCTGGCCATCCCAGCTCCCTAGACTCTCCTGTTCCCTTTCCAATCCCAGGAGGGTCTCCGCCTCTGTGTTCCTGGTACAGTTTCCAGCCCTCCCCCAGCCTGCCGCAGCCCCAAGAAGGAGAAAGAGAGGAAAGGAAGGGAGGAAGAGGCATAGACAGGGCATAGAGCAAAGGGGCTGCAGCCGCTGGCCCTCCTTCTCAACCCGAGCCCCCTGGCTTGGGCACTCCCCCCCACACACCCTTCTCAGCCCAAGCCCCCTGGCTTGGGCACGGCACTCCCGCCCACACAGCCTTGGCATCTGGCCTTCGCCCAGGAAGATTGTCCTCCTATGGTCACCGGCAGGCTCTGACTGACAGAGCCCTGGTTGAAGAACCAGGGGTCTCCCTTATCCCCACCTCAAATGCAGAGCAGTTCACGAATCACAGGGGCAGTTTATACTTTAACAGCTCTCTATCAACGCTCCCTGCTCCATCCCCTCACTGAAAGCTTTCCAGGTCAGACTCCAGCCTCAGGCTTCCCTGCCTCAGGTCTTAAAACTCCTTACACACTGTTCAGCCTGGACTGCCAGCCACATTTTCTTGTATTTTCTTGTCTCCTCACACGTGCCTGGAATGATCTCCCTCTTCTTCCTCCTCCCATCACCTGATGTGTTGAAATGCCACCTCCTCTCTGAAGCCTCCTTTATGGCTTTCTCTCCAGTTGGAAGTCCTCTCCCCTTGAACTCTCGTGGCACATCAGACAGCTCTGTGACATTTGCCACATTCCCCTCATTCCAGTGAGTAATCTTAACCATATGGGACCACACAACTATTTCATGGGCACCCATCCAGCGCCAGATACAGACCCAAGATCTCTACCTGAGTAGTCTCAATTCATCTTCTACAAATGCAATATACAAGGTGGAGGTAATTATCTCCATTGAGAGACAAAGGCAAAGCCACCTGTCTCAGACTCCCCAGACACATATTTTCCTTGGCCCTTTTGTACCTCCTAAGTTTCTTAAGGGACAAGATCTTATTTACCTTTTCTCCTGGATGGAAGCGATTGTCACATCTGTCATTAAAGTGTGAGAGAGTGGGTGGCAGGAGAAGAGAGAAGGACCCTGTGCACCAGGCACTATGCACACGTCACTGTCTTCAACCTTCATAGCAACTCAAAAAGTGGGTGTCATTATACCCATTTTACAGGTAATGCAACTGAGGCTCTCAGAGGTAACGTAACATTCCTGCCAACAGTTACTTCAAATAGCAATGCCAGCCTTCCTTTCAAGCATTCTCAAGCCCCAAAGCCCCTCCACCAGCAGTTTTGAGTTTCATAGTGTCCACCGAGGCAGCCGTGAACTTTCCTGGTGTCTCCTTCCAGTCCACAAATGGGCCTCCAAGTGTTAGAGTCCAGTGACTTTTGTAACTGAAATATATTTTCTCACTGACTTCCATTAGGTAATTGGGACTGTATCCCCAAGGGTAATAGTTTTGGCCTCAAGACATAATTAAAAGCATACAGTTCTGAGAACAGTGTATATTTTAAATGGCATAGCTAGAGGAAAGCTAATGATTTTATGACACAACAAAAGCACAAGGAAAAGATCACCCCAGAAGGTGCATCCACCCCCTCTCCAATGTAAGTTCTAGTTGGAGGAAGATCGAGTTCTTTAAAATCAAAGCGTAGTTATAAATCACCAGTTTTAAACCTTGTACCTTTAGGTGTTCTTTATCAATGACTTGAGTTTGTGCTTAGATTAGAGGGACTAATCTAACCATCTATTTTTTTTTCCAGGATCCTTTTTGAGCTCTTTAAAGAGAAAGCTGGTCTTTTTTACCCCAGAGAAGCATGGAGATCGTTTTCATAATTTATTGTTTCTTTAAGTGCAAGTGGATTTCCTTTAAGAGGAACACAGGGTGGCCCACTTAATATAGATCCTGTTAATAATGCAGTGGGACTCGAAGGATTCAGGTTTTAAGTGGGCTGCAGGCACCCAGTAGAGAGAGATGAGTAAACCCTCTGCCACTCAGTCCTTCCCACCCAATAAAGCCGCCTTCTCCCAAGAAGGGCAAGTGCCCGTGGCAAACCTGCAGCTAATTTTGCCAAGGCCTTTCCCCAGAAGGAAAAATACCTATATCTCTGAAGCCAACTATGCGCCACACCCCTCTACACACACACACTTTATTTCCTCTGGTTTGCTCATTCACTCACTCACATATCCATCCATCTAACCATCCATGTATCCATTCATTCATTCACTGAACATGTACCAGGGTAGCTGGGATTAAACCATGAGTAAGACACAGCCTTTGCTCTTAAAAAGCTCAGCCTGATGCAAGAGTCCAGCAAGAAACCTCACAAATGGGGCAGGGAGTGCCAGGCACTGTAAGAGAGGTGTGTACCAATCATAGTTGGGACTCTAAGAAAGGCATGGCTGCTCCCTGGGCAAGTCAGAAAAGGTTCCATGAGGACAGAAGGCTGAGTGGAGCCTTTAAAGTGTCTGTAGGTGGACAGAGTATGAGTACAAAAGGGCGGGGTGTGGAAAACCCGGGGAGTGGCATTCTACATAGAACCAATTCAGACACATTGACCAAAGACAGAATGGAAGGGTGGTGAAGCTCTGAGTAGCTGTGGGAAATGAAGATTGCAAGACACCACCTAGTAAGGATGCACACTAAGGTTTGAAGAGCTGGGCACAGTAAAGGAGCTGTCCTTAGGGCGGATGCTTAGAGGGAGGGGAGAGGACGGACGAGTTACAGGAGCCCAGCCCACACGTCAGACGAAATGACAGGAGAGTTGCTGGAAGACCTCAGACTCATCTCTCACAGGTGAAGGACTCAGAGCCTCCAACACCACCTCTCAGCCTCTCTGCGGTCTTGACAGCAACTAGGACTCCATGGAAGAGTTTGCCCTAGATCCCAGAGGCAGCCTGGGTCCCAGGACCTATGATACAGGTCTCAGGCCAACCTAAAGTTCCTAGAATAAAGCAGGGGGCGGGGGGGGGGGGGGGGTCTTTGTTCCCATCGTCCTCTCCACTTGGAAGGCCCACTGCTGAATTCCAGATCACTGCTGTCATAGTCCTGAGCATCCCTCCCGGTTCTGCTCCAATGCCCCCAACCCTTCTGGACCTGTTCTCCCTTACTGCGTACACTCAGGACCATCATCCCTCATTCCATCCTGAATTAGAGCCATTTACGTACACACTGTCCCCACAGCTGGTGGGCGGTTCCCATGGGGAACCTCTACTGTTGACACCGAGCTCTAGATGACCCCACCTCCAGGCTGCAGCCCACAGTAGACGCTGATGTTATATTAATCAGATTGGCTGAGATGACCCCCTCTGAGCATCTCCATGAACACAGAGCACCCAGAGGTGTGAGGGGAGCAGAAAGGAGAGATGACCGAAGGGTCTGGGACCCCTGCCAAGCCCTCCTCAGCTCCCTCAGCCCCCCAGGGAGACTCTCTGGAATTGTGTTTTCCCTCTGTTTTGGGGCTGAGCCTCTGTTTAATCTCTGGAGGGGGCTGGCATTATTTTCCTCAAGGTTTCAAGGGGGTTGAGGAACGTTTCATGTTTCTCTGTTTGGCAAATAGTCCATCCCCTGCCTCTGCTTCCAGCAATCAGGAATCCCAGACACGGAAGCCAGAGGGACTCAGGTTTCTTCCTCAGGAGGGGCCGCCCCAGCAGATGCCAGTCGAGAGAGCCGGGAACTCCCGCCAGGAGGTTGGGGGTGCAAGTTGGGGGCTGCGCACAGGGCCTTGGCTTTTCTCTGAAGGGATGGGAAGGGAAGAAAGGAACCGCTCTGGATAAAAAGCTCCAGGACGCAGGCAGAAGGCAGGCTCAGGCCTCCTGCTCCCACGAAGACCCCTTTCTTTCCGAGCTGGTCTGGGGGCCACAAGGGCCAGTGGCAGCCATTCTGCTCCCTCCTGAGGGCACATTTCTCTTTGGCTGGAAGAGACTCCGAGCTTGCTGGGCTGGAGAGCGGGGTGGGTGAGGTGAGAGCTGGGCTGGGAGGGGTGAGTCCCAGCTGAGAGCGGCAGGCCAGCCCAGATGCCAGCAGACTCGGCTTCTGAGCAGAGACTGGGAGCTGGCAGGCGGGCGCGGGAGTGAGGAGCAGCGCTGACACCTGAATCTCTGCTCGCCTTCCCCTGGAGAGCGCTTTAATGAAGCTCACAGCTGTAATATCACAGAACGAGTATTAACAATGCTAATTACCTCAAGTTTAGCCCGTACTGGTTCTCAACCCACCGGTCTTGGGAAGCACTGTTGTTCTGGCCCCCCTGGAGCACGGCAGGGGCTGCAGCTTGTGACAGGAGGTGACAGGGGAGCGGCCGTCTGAGCCAGGATGGGGGGTGGTGGGTCTGCTGACCCCCAGCAGAGGAGGAAGTGAAAGCCCCAGTGGTGAGGGATGTTGCTCTGGCTGTTTAAGACAAACCCAGGGGAGGAGTGCCGGGCGGCAGGCCTCCTTTGGAGAAAGCTGGGACCAAAGGTGGTGTCCACTCATGTCTGGGCAGAGTGGTGGGCCCACAATGGCCTCCTTGAAGCCTCAAAGGCTCCTCCTATCATGAAAACCCAAAGATGTTTTTACACGGGTGTGTGTGTGTGTGTGTGTGTTTAAAGTAGCAAACAGCAATATATGAAATGGATTAAATCAGAACTGTGTGCTAGTGACAGCATATTAAAAAGCAGAGACATTACTTTGTCAACAAAGATCCATCTATCTAGTCAAGGCTATGGTTTTTCCAGTGGTCATGTATGGATGTGAGAGTTGGACTGTAAAGAAAGATGAGTGACGAAGAATTGATGCTTTTGAACTGTGGTGTTGGAGAAGACTCTTGAGAGTCCCTTGGACTGCAAGGAGTTCCAACCAGTCCATTCTAAAGGAGATCAGTCCTGGGTGTTCATTGGAAGGACTGATGTTGAAGCTGAAACTCCAATACTTTGGCCACCTGATGTGAAGAGCTGACTCATTTGAAAAGACCCTGATGTTGGGAAAGATTGAAGGAGGGAGGAGAAGGGGACGACAGAGGGTGAGATGGTTGAATGGCATCACCGACTTAATGCACATGAGTCTGAGTAAACTCCGGGAGTTGGTGATGGACAGGGAGGCCTGTGTGCTGCAGACCATGGGGTCACAAAGAGTCGGATACGACTGAGTGACTGAACTGAACTGTGTGCTAGTCATCATTTGCTTCAAGTTCGGGGCTTAGGAACCTTCTCTCCACCCCTGCCCCACGAGGCCTCTGGACATCTCCAAAGTCCCTTCTAGAAGCCTAGGCCCCTGTACTTGGAAAACCAGTGTTGTAGAATGACCCAGCCTTCCAGCTTCCTGGTGTCTGGCATGAAATCATGTCCTTCCCAGGGCTGCTTGGAGTCAGGCATTGCAGGACATCCCAGAGCCTCTGACCCAAGCCAGAAGGACAGGCACTAGTTCTCTGCATGGGTACCACCCCGATCTGTTGGATCCTTCCCCAAGCCTGCCTAAGTTTGGGGCTGGCTTTGTAGACAGTCTTGCCTATATCTACAAAAGTCTAAGGTCACCCAGCAAGATAACACGAGACTGAGACCTTCTGACTCCTTTCTGTTACACCAAGAAGGAGAAGTCACACCATCTCTGTCACCAGCCCACCCCCTTCAACTCTCCAACACCAGGGGTTATCCCACCTGTCCCTTCTCCTTAGTCCCTCTTGCCCATGCTTTCTCTTCTCACCAAAAACAGAACAGAGGAAACCTGTTCTGCTCTGAGTTTGCTTGAGCATCATGTGGGTCCCTCCAGTTTCCCCCTCCCTCCTTCATCCCTGCCACCCTCTGGAGCAACATCAGTGTCCGATCTGTATACTAGGTCACTTTCCCTGGCCCTGAGACCCATAGCCTCCCTGGAAGCCCTCTCTCAGGAAATGGTGGATTGAGTCTGGGAGGCAAAGCTGGTTCCCTGGGCTCAGAGTGGAAACATCACATTCCCCTACGTGCAGATCCCCTGTGTTTAAGCCATCTTTTCCTGCCTGAACTTGGTTACGAACCTCAGTCCCCCAGTGCTGGAATGAGCAGCTCAGCATTACCCGCCCAGCTCCCACCTTAGACCATCCTGGGTGAAGGCCTGGCCTTTCCGCTCGACAGCCTGTGTCTGCAACCATGGCTAGAAAGATGTGGCCCCTCGGCTAGAAAGAACCACCCCACACTCCGCTTCTGAAAGGAAAGGCTGAAGGTGCATGATGACATTGCAGGACAATGGAACATTTAATCATCAGAGGAACTGAAAGAGACCCCATCTTTCCCTGCTGCATGTCCTTCTGTGTCTTCCAAAAAACACAATAGACTCCACCTAAAAGCACGCTGACTGAGACCAGAAGTCCCCGGTTGTGGTCTGGCTCCCCAGATGTCCTCTGGACTGTGTCCCTCTTATGTCATATTATTACCTATGTGGTTTGTAAGCTCCATGGGTGTGGGGTCTTGTTTCTCTGCTGTATCCCAGTGCCTAGCACATAGTAGAAGTTTTATTTACTTATTTACCTTGAATGTGTTTAGACTGACACCCAAGCTGTAGCCTCCAGAAACCACTTCCACGTGGTTCAGATCTTGCACCAGAGGCTGTGCCTTTAAGGAGGTTGCTAAGCAGGCTGGGGACTCAGGGCAGACTTGTCTCCTGTGAACTTCCTGCTCTTCACCCAGGGCAGCCATCTCACTGCCTACAGGGGAGGAGCAGTGATTCAGCTGGTTTCTAGATCGGTCCTGAGCCTGAGGTCTCTCTTTCCCCAACTGCTGCAACCCCCTCAGCTGTGAGTCATCTCTGAATCATCGGCCTCACCTCCCCCGGAAACTTCAGGGGCTTCTTCTCTTCAGGATGCCCTGCCATCTTCTCAGAGGGCTCATGGGATGGCGCTCGTGGTGGAGCTGCCTGCTGTGCCCATGAAAGCTACGATGACCGTGGCTTCACTGGAGCTTGTGTGTGACTGGGTCAGAATTTCATCTGCAAGAGCAACTGGGACCTAGAAGACTCCTCGCCTCTGGAGTCTCCTTCCAACCTGGAAGCTCCAGCATTTCCCTGGAGCCCAGCACACGTGCACAGGCGTGTAGTCCCACTGGACACCCCAGAACGAAAGGGGTCTACTCACAGGCTCTATACATTTGCAAATGGTTTTTAAAGATGGGGGGTGGCGGGGGGCGGGGGAAGGTGGGTGGGGAGAGAAGAACCAAAAATTACCAAGAGTTTTAAAACTTTTTATTTGTTTACACATTCTCTAAATTGCAGACAAAAAGATTCACTACATAGATCGTCAACACTGCTAACCAACCACAGAACAAGATACAACCACAGCAAGTAAGGGACACGGCCTGTGACTCAGTCTTTGTGGAGGTTCAAGGGCTCCATGGAGGGGCTGGGATGTCCAGGGGTCCCCAAGATAAAGGCTGCTCGATGCCCACTTCCCATTGGCTATGGGACTTGACTTCTCCTTGGAGCCTCTCCCAGAAGCCAGGTCAGGACAGGAGGAAGGCAAGGGGAGAGGGCGGCGTCCTGGCTCAGAGGCAGCCCTCCCATCAGCCCTCTTCTGAAGGAAGCAGTGGACCCGGCTTCCGGACAAGTCCTTGCCAGTGGATCCAGTTCCAGGTGTTGGGTGCTTCCACCTGGAGATCCTCCTGGACACTCACAATACACCCGCTCTCTGGGAAGTCACAGAACCCGCGTGTCCTCTTAGGACGCTGGGAGATGTAGCACAGCCTCATCTCCAATACTGAAACACTGAGAAACCTTGAAATATCCCTCAGACAGGGCAGAAACGTCACAGCACTTTTCACAGCAGGAGCCACGAGAGTGGGAACTTAACACACAGGAGAAAGGAGCACCCCCAGAAGACAGAGGAGCAGAGTGGGGCACACACACCTACGGCTGAGATGACAATCACATCACACCTGAAAGAGGCTGTGGGGTGGGGAAACGGGGGCTTTTGTCTGTCTGTTGCTGTGGTGGCTTTTTAGAGGAGCCAACGGAGATCTCCTCAGGCCATTGCAACTTCCTAAGTCTGGAGCCCTTCTCTCTAACCTCATGAAAGCTGTGTCTACCTCAATCCTGGACATTGTCTGAGGTACTCGAGTGTCTCAGGGCTGGACAACTCTAAGTTCTCCCGTCGGCAGGAGGTAATGGGTGTTGGATCCCAAGGTCCAATAAGGAGGGAGTTCAAGGGAGCATAAAAGGAAGACCTTTGTTAGCAGGCATTTCTGTTGCTGGAGGTCAACTCTCTTGGCCATTCATTTATGACTAAGAGTTTTGCAAAGAGTTGAGGCAGGGCAAGTAGAAGAGTAGGGCTTCCCAGATGGCGCTAGTGGTAAAGTACCCACCTACCAACTCAGGAGATGTAAGAGATGCGGGTAGAAGAGACTAGAAGGCAGTTTGGAATAATGGGCATGCACTGTGAAAATGGCCTCCTCTCTTGTGACCACACCTGAAGAAGTGACACCCAGTTTGCCTCTTATCTGTGGGTCTAGAGGTACAAATCGACCCTCGGCAATTGGAGATCATTGGAACATCTCCAGGGGCCACCTTTACAACCACAGCCCAAAGCAATCCGAGGATGGTAAATTCCTGAAGCTGTGAGGCACAAGGGTCTCTTCACCAGCTGGGTCAGGCAGTGTGAAAGCTCAAGGAACCCCTTCCCAGGCTCCTCACGCTCTCTCCTCAACCAAAGCCTCCACTGGCCTGAGCCTCCTCCCACGACACTGGGGCCAGTGTCCCCTCCTGTGAGACCCCCTTCAGCCTTCCTACCCCTGGGGCCACAGCTTATCCAGAGGAATCTCAGGAAGACATCAAATCTGCCACAATCAGCCTCTCTCTGAGGAGAAACACAGTGGGACTTCAGGCAGCTAGAAGAAAATCAATTTATCTTGGTTTCCTGGCAGAGATATTCTGTTTCTTGGCTCTCAAAGGGGAATGTCACCAAAACTGGGCTTTAAAACTGCCCTCGGTCTAAACACATTTGGAAAGGGAGATGCAGACCCAATTGAGTACTTGTTGTGACTCTTGATCCAGTGGACTGTGTAATGTGGATGGGACAGTCCCTCCCTCAGACTTCCACTTCCTAATTGGTCCAGTGGGTCACCCTCAGGCTGGAAAGGGGTCTGAGCAGACTGTATTCTCAGCCTGAGGGTAGACTTGAGTAGAAAAGGACGGAAGACCATCTCAGGGCTCAGCCCACTGGGCCAGCAGTGTCCACCCTTCATGGAACCAGGGGTACGGGAGAGGGTGGGTTGTGGGCTCAGGGTCCGAGGCCAGCTGCCTGGGGGAGGTGCTGCCAGTCTGGCCTAGATGGGATCCAAGTCAGATGGCCTTCCTCTCTCTCCTCCTGCCAGCACAAGAGACTGCTGAAACTGGGTCAGTCAGAAGAGCCTTGCCCAAAGGCTTTCAAACGGATGGGTAGATCAAACCCCAGAATGCACTTCGGGTTCTCAAGCACTTTAAAACCAGACTCCCAGCCAAGCATCATGAAAGCCTCGTGTCCCTGACTCTCCACAGAGATCACCAAAACCACCTTATGGGAGCCAGTGCTATCCAGGGAAGAGCGTTTCCCAGAACCTGCCCAGCGGAGGAAGTGAAGGCTGCTTTAGGCCAACTCTGAGCTGACATCAACCCAGGGGCAGATACGAGCCTTCCCTTTAGCCCGGGTGCTCAGCCTGAAAGCCAGTTTGGGGCGGCTTCTTCGGGGAGTAGCTAGAACTTGGAATCTGGCTGTGACGTGTGTAGAGGAAGGGCAAGCTGGAGCAAATAGCCAATTTCTGATGCTGTCAGACAGTGGGAGTCTAATGGAGCATGAAGCTCAGATCTGACGAGCACCTGGGCAAAGAAGGACAGAGAAGGTTTACTGAAAACACCTTTGACATGCCCTCCCCACACCTCCAAGCCAGAAACGCTGTGCAGCTGGGACAGCCTGGCTGGGGTCTCCGTGGGAGTCCACCCAATCCACGCATGAGGCCTGCGTCCCACCACTTCATCTCTGCTTCCTCCAGTGGGGACTGGACAAGGCCACCGTGAGGGTCCCTTTCAACCTCTGATCAGGCCCTGCCAGTTGCACCCGCCTGCCCATCACCCAGTGGCCCAAAGGCAGCTTCTGGAAGCCCAGGTTCTGAGTCCCTCCAGCTGGCGACATATTCCAGCCCAGGTGCCTTCATCATCTCACTCCCGTTCCTGTTAAGGATGCTCCACTTCTCAGGGCAGCCAGTGCTTGGGAGACTTAAAAGCAACCGGGCTGATGTCAACTGCGCTCCTCTCCCCCAGCCCCAGAGGGTGAGAATAATGGGACACCTAGGCCTGCTCCTCTTCTACTGACCAACATGTGTGCTAAACAGAGAGACCCAAACACACGCATACCTTCCCTGATGGCACGCCATCTGACATGTGATCAGGGTGCCTTGAGGGAGTGGAATTTTAAGGCTGGAAAGCAACTGAAAGGTTGGGCCGGGATGTACTTTATCCCTCCAGACCCTGTGGTATCTAACACACTTCCCGGCCTGTAGTACATACCCCACCAAGTGTTTGGGCAGGTACCAGTCTACCCAGCAGTCCTTCATGGCAGGCAGGAAATGTGTTCATGCTCCTCTGGAGGAGAGATGCCCAGAGGGGGCAAATGGAGCAGATGAGTGGTGGGCACAAGGATGGACACGTTCCATTCCCTGGTCCAGGGCATGAATGCCCCCTAAGCATCTGAGCATCTCTTGCCAAAGCGTGACTCTCTGCCTTCCCAAATGCCACAGGGGCCAGAGGCATCAATGAGCCAGGACTCCGTCTCCCTATCCTGCCTCTCTCCAGCCACCTGACTCCACCGCCTCTGCTCCGGGATAACTGTTCTATGTTTTCATGCTCTCATTCACGTATTTGTGTTTTCCTTTTTTTTCTAGTACCTAATTTAGGCCTTCAACTACATGGTGAAAATGTGCAGGGAGAAAGTGTTTTCCTTTTCTTTTGGGCTACTGTTTCTTTCCACTACCACCCCATCCTGCAGCATCCAGCCTAGCAGGAGAGAAGGGAGGGAAGGTGCAGGAAGGGAGAAGGCTGGGTAAGGAAGAGGAGAACCCATGTCTCGGTGGGGAATGATCATAAAAGGGCAAAGTCAACAAAACCACAACCCCAGTGTTACCCAGAAAATCTTTGCATCCTTTCAACAGAAAGCAGAATCAAGACTTTTTTCCAGGTCCCCAGCTATTGCCAAACATCTCCCCCAAAGAAGCAGAGGAGAGGGATGAGAGAGTCCTCACTGTCAATGACTTTCCAAGCGCAGGGATTCCTTTCCAACTCCCTGTGGTTGTGCAGGGGCTGGAAGTTGGGGGAGCTGGCCTGGCAGGAACCTCAGGGAAAGAAAGCATCTGATCTGGTGGCTTCTGGTTACCAGCAGGTTCTCCTTCTCATTCTGGAGCAACACAAAGGTTTGCTTTGGTTCCCTAAGCCACGGGTGTGTGTGTGTGTGTGTATATGCGCATCTGTGTTCTCATCATCCATACTAATAACATTGATAGGAATTATAGAGATGCAGAGAGGCAAGCAAACAGGATGCAGTCTATATGAATACAACCTGAAGACTTGAGGGGTGTTGTTGAGGGATAGCAGAGATCTTAGGGGCTCACACCCCTGCCCCTCATTTCCTACAGTGACTGCTTACCCTCTGTTTCCCACCACAGCAGCATTTTTTTTTTTTTTTTTTGCCATACTGGGTTGGTGCTGTCCTGAATGGCCGCTTTGCTCGCTGCCTGGGCTAGAGGTCATGATTAGTCATTATATCTCTGTCGAAGAGGGTTCTGGCTGCCGGCCAGTCCCGGTCCCTGCCTTCCTCTGGCCTGCCTGGGAAATGTCACCATCAGCACAAATGCTTCCTTCTCTTGGTGGGGCCAAAGACGGGGAAGGCCTGCAATGCCTCTCTTTCAAAGCACTGGGGTGAAGAGAGGGAGGCAGTTGGGAACAGATACCGTGACCAAGGGTGTTCCTGGGCCCTCTGACCCCTGTTCTGCAACCCCCCCAAAGCCTCCCACCCAGGACCCTGGGGAGTTACCTCAGGTCTCAGCCATCTGAGGGACATGGGCAGGCCCCGTGAGAGCCCCGAGGGTGCCTCCTCTGGGAACCCACCCCCTTCCAAAGCTTTCCCCGCACACAGGGGGCCTCTGTTCCTTCTGGGAAATCATGACCCTCCCCCTGACAGTTTCCTGGAGGTGCTTCCTGTGGCCTCTCCTCCCAGCAGCCTGGGGAGGGCACCCTGCAGCCACGCCCTGCCCCAAGCAGCTGCTGAGATGCTCAAAGGCCGGCCAGCCCTGCTCCCCCAGCCAGGGCACCCGGGCGGGCGGCACCCAAGGACAGCTTCCTGTCCCTTTGGCCTCCCTCCCAGAACAATTACCTCAGCTGTCCCGCCTCCCTAGGAAGGACCCAGCTCCCCACAGTCAAAGCCCCCTCAAGCTCCCTGGAAGGCCCTGAACTTACCCACCTGCTCTGCTCTTTCTACACCCGGAGCTGGTGGCTGTGGAGAATAGAGACCAGATCCCCAAGCCCTGGGAATGTTCAGGAACTAGGGGAGGGGGAAAGGGGGAGTCGTAACCCCGCTGATAGCTGCTGAGCCCTGCCTCTGACCACTAACCAGTTAGACCTAAGGAAACCCGCAGGGCCATGGGTCTGGGTGGGGAGACCTGAAGGCCTGAGGCAAACGAAAGTGTCTGTGCTTCCACCCTCTTCCCGACTCACCTGGTGTCCAGGGGAAACTGGGCTAACTAGGAAACCAAAAGCATCCTTTTGGGGATGGGATGAAGATCCTCAAAAGGGGAAGCAGACAACAGGAGGAAGAGGAACTCCATCCAGCTTGCTGGGCAGTTGGGAGGACTGGCCAGGTCCCCCCTTTCCTGGGGTCCCAGCTGCTGGCCAGCTGGGCTTGGGGACCAGGTCAGGGAGGGCCTCCTGGGCCTGACGCCTCTGGAGGCAGCACCTGGCAGGCCTCCACTCCCAGGATGGCAGGCGGAGACCCGGCCTGGCCTTTGCCACCACGGCTTTCTCCACCACGCCCCCACCTTCCATCCAGACCAGGAGGACCTCAGCAGCTCATCTCACTAATGAGTGTCAAAGGATGCTTATTCCGTGGGTTTGGGAAGATTTACAGCGATCAACCAGAGACCCACTGTACCTCCCACCTCCAGCTGGGTAAAGGGCATCACTCGTGCCTGCTTTGGTCTCTGAAGCGTCCCACCCCCAACCCAGGGGGCCAGAAGCCAGGGGGTCTCAAAAAAGGTAGAGTTGGCTTGGTGTCCAGAACTGACAGAGGTTGGGCCTTTGGGGAAATAAACAACAACAAAAAACCATGTTACCAGGATCTTAGGCCTTTAGGGAGAAAACAGTGAGTTATAACAACTCTTTCTTCCCATGCCTTCTAGTTATTTAGGTACAGGATTTCTTCCTAAAGGGAAACCAGGTTTCTGGCCCCCTCCTCAAAGGCCCTCCCCAGCCCCAATTCTCTTCATTTTACTTTGCCTCAAGTGAAAATGTTTGACCCTTTCCACTCCTTCCTCAGGACCGCCTCTTCCTCCCTCTCCAGGGATATGAGCCTACTCTAGGTGACACCAATGTCCAGCTCGGAAAAGGAGGCAAGCAGGGCACCTTCATCAGGAGTGTGAGCTCAGCTCTGACCCAGGAAGCCATGTCTCCCGAAGGTTGGGACACAGGCACACCCTGAGCAGGGGCCCACAGTGGGTGGCAGGGGAGAGCCTGGGGGTTCAGGGAGTGAGAGAGGAAGGGGGCTGTGGTCCCAGCACCTGCATTTGAACTGAGAACCTCCTAGGGGGCAGAGAAGGGGGTCCTCAGGGCTCCCCCCTCACCTCCTACACAAAGAAGATACCAGAGGCCCCTCTTCTCTGAGTCTGGAAGCCTAAGGGTGCCCATAATTTTTCTTCAAGAACATGGATCTATCTCTTAAATTTGCCCCTATAGGAAGAGTAATAATAATCATCTCATTTTTCTTCCTTAAAATATCTGAACTTTTAAAGGGAAGGGCATAAAGGAATCATGCTGTGTTTAAAGCACAAAGACTCAAATGCAGCATGAGCGTAAACTCTCCAGGGTATCATGAAACCATCACTGTGAAAGCCAAACCCTCCCCCAACCTTAAACCTGCTCTCCTCCCCAGCTCCAAAGGAATCTGGCCTCCCTCCCACGGGCTTGCTATCCTGGTTGCAGACAGACTGAGCCAAGTCCAGGGAAGCAGCTGCCCCCGAGGCCTGTGCAGGCCTCCTACCTGGCTCCGGGGCAGTAACAGGAGCAGGGGCACCTTAGGACTGGCTGGCTCCTGCCGCGGGGGCTCTGAGTCAGGGCGGGGTTGAGAAAGAAAGTCAGAAGGTGAAGATCCCACCAGGGACCTTGTCTCTCCATTTCCTCACTCTGGTGCCTGCACTAGATTTGCTGCAGGCCCCAAAGGCAGCATTTCGAAAATACCTACAGGAAACAGAGGGTTTCAACTTCCAGCTTGGACCCTGCAGCTGCACGTCCTCTCTGGCTAGCGGGAGCCACAGCATTGGGGTGAAGCTGAACCAGGGCACCCTGGCTGTGCCTGGGCTTTGAGCTGAAAGCAGCAGCATCCTTACCTCCACATGGTGGCCTCTGTGCAGTGACAGGCGCTACCACAGTGCGGGGGAGGCCCCCCTCTGTCCTCCCACCAAGGAACCCAAGCCCCGTGCCAGGATCTTCAGCAACATTGCTTCTAGTCCCTGAAAGAACCCTGCTGAATAGGCCAGATCCCCGTCCTCAGATGTGGAACATGAGGCCCAGAGAGGTTAAGCCATCTCCCCAAGTCATTTCTGCTAGAAACTAGCAGAGCTGGGCTTTAAAAACCAAAGTTTTTAAGCGACTGTTACACTGAATGAGAGCGCCCTCCCACCCCCGCCCAGAGGTCAGAGCCCCGTTCTAGGCTGCACTGACCTTGTAGAAGGGAGTATCTTCATTCCGAAATCCCCAGCCCCAGCATCCTCACCTTCCACCACAGATCAGTCACAATATTCTCGTCACAGCTTGACCTAGTGACCCTGACCACAGGCAGCCTGTTCCTTAAAATATAAATCCTCTTTGGTCAAAATGGCGATTCCAAGACGGCATCTAACCTTGGCTAACTCACATGAGAAAGTGGGTGTGAAAATCATTTTGGGGGTCCCTCCCTGACAAGCCCAGCTTTCCAGTGATGACTTTTATAACATTAGGCCTTTTAAGACTCCTGACATCACTGTGGAACAGGCAGGACACATATTATCTCCATTTCACAGACAGGCAAACTGAGGTTCAGAGACATTGAGTGCTTTGCCCAAGGTCAAACAGCTATTCAGTGGCAGGGGTAAAACAAAAACCCTTAGCATCCATATGCTCCCACGATTCCAGCTCATTCTCTGGGGCTCAAAAAAAGAGCAGTTGTTGACCAACACCTTCCTTTTTTCAACTCAAAAAGTGATCAGTGTGACCATGATTTTTGTTTGCAGTATCCTGCAAGTGCCATCTCACCAGCCGGCTTTGCCGTCCCCATTTTCCAGATGGGGGAAACTGAGGTCCCCAAAGAAGGGATTGGGCCCATCCTGCAGGCAGTGAAACTGAAAAGGGAATTCTGGGCCTTCCTGATGTTCAGTGCAGAGTCCTGGCCACCCTCACCCCTGTGGAAGGTTCCAGCACCTTCCTTGCTCTGCAAGATTCAATCACACCTTCATAGCTTCTATGGCAGCCAGCGTGTCTGGAGAAAGAACACAGTCCCCCGCCCCGCGCTCCCCCCACGCCCTTGAACTGTGTTGAAGTGGGGAACACTCTCCAAAGAGGGTCTGTCAGATGCTGGATCACTGTTTTGGTTTCAGATTTGCTTTTTTAAGCTTTTAAGCCATTTGTGGCTTTTGCGAACAGTTTGACGACTTTTTTCCTAAAATTAAATCAAAGTGACTTTTCAAAACCAATAACCAGCCTTTGAGGATGCCCACTTTGGGTTTTGTGGGAGGACAGAGAGCCAGGGCTGTCAGGGGAAGGAATCTGGCCCTCTGATGTGACCCTCTCGGGTAAATGGATGATGGTGTGACCACATGGCAGCTTCCCAAACCCTCCCTGGGCCTCCAGAATCCAAAACAGGCGCACCAACCAACAGGGGGAAGGAAATCCCTCCAGAGGAAGATGGAAATCCAATCTGGTCAGCCCTTTAAACGAGATCATTATGTACCCGTGGAACTCCCTCCAAGGCCACGGGCCCCTGCAGGAGACTGACCGCCACCTCTGGCCACAGGTCACCCTGCAAAGGACCCGGGGAGAGACCCACACAGCTTGGCTCCCCTCCAGGCTGCCCCGGGTCCACAGGCCAAGAGCAATTAGCTAGGAAGGAGGGCTCTTGCCAAGTCCTGGCGAGAAGGCCGCAGCCGGGCAGAGGTGGCCCAAGTGGCTGGAGCCTCCAGGCCTCTGGAGGGCTTATTTCAGGAGCTGAAGGTCTAAAAATAACCTGGGCCTTTGTTGTAAGCAGCCAGACCACAGAAATGGAGCTGATTTCAAGGAAGCTGAGCACACGTGAGGCTCCGGCTCACCGAGACCTGCCCTTTGGGCAAATGATTTTTCCAGAAATGTGTCAGTTATTGTGTGCTACTGCTGTCGCCACTGCTGCAGAGATTCAAAGGTGGCCGGGCCTGCTCCAGCCCACGGGGCTGACTTCCAACACAGACTTCTCAGCATCTGAGCGCCTCCCCACCTCTTTCTTCTCAACACATTTTTTTTCAAAGGGAGAATCCAGCATGGAGTGGGGACTTTGGAGACAAGAACAGCCCTCAAGCTGAAGGTTCTGCGTGGTGGTCACCCTGGTCATAAATAATCACATCATCCCAGTTATTTGCTTAGGGAATCATCGTTTCTTCCCCCATTCTGAAACTCCCAGAGTCGGGTCTCAGCAGACAATGGCAAACGTACACGATGCAGAAGGAAGGAGTTACTCGGGAAAAGGGATCCGTGGTGCCTCATCAATACTGAAGGGTTTCTCAGAGCTGCAGTCCTCAGGACCAACATTCAGATTCTTGACCTGGAAGCCTTCACTCACTTTCCTGGGTTCTTGGTCCACCAGGGAAAGCTCCAGACACAGACCAAGTGGAAGGCAGAGTCTTGACCTTTTCAGAGCTCTGCCTACACTGTGGCCTGTCTCTCCTCAAGGATGCCCCAGCTCTGACAATCTGGTCCCGGGCAAAGCCATTCCTGATGGACAGCAAATACTGACTGGCTGTGACAGGGCCTCAGAAGTACCTTTCCCCACCACCATCTAGAGAGCCCCCTTCCCGGCTGTCACTGATATCACTGGACATCTGCTGGGGGTGCAGAAAGCAGCAAAAAGTTATTCTTCAAAGAGACGGGGGTACCAGGAGGGGTTTCAGGGCTTCATCATCCGGATGGCCTCCAGGTCCCGAGTCTAGAAGTTTCTAGGGAGGCTTGTAATAAATAAAAATTTCTCCGCAGCCCTTTGTTCCTCTGCTGAGTTCAGGATGCAAAGACGAAGCTGAGGGCAGGGAGGCTGTGTGAAGGTTTCTTGGAACACGATAGATAATACGAAACACCAAACCACACAGGAGTGACGGGATGGGTGGTCACAAAATGGGACTTTAAAATGGGGGACCAATGAGAGCGCCCTGTGCTAGGATAAACGTGAGGGAGGGGCCACAGGGCTGTGGCCGGGGTCATTCTTCAAAAGTTTACCATCTTTCTGGGAGAAACAAGGGGCGGGGGCTGGCTAAAGAACGGAAACCTGCACGTAGGAGGTAAGCAGACACCTCGCCCCTTGATGCCCTGTGTCCGCCTGCTCTGTGGTTACTGATTGGCGTTCCTCCTTCCACTTGGTCTGTCTGGATATACAGGAGTAGGGGCTCGATCAGGTTTGAACTGGGCTCTGCTTCAGCCTCTCCAGTGGCAAGTCACCTTATATGTGTGACCGGGGACCCTAGGCCTGGCAGCCGAAGGCTGAGGCTTTTTCTTTGAGCAGTTCCCAGCATAAGTGGCAGCTCCAGCTCCCTACAAGAAATGAGATGGCATTACAAGCAGCCTCTCCCCAAGCCTCAAGCCCCACCCCTTGGCCCTAAACTTTTTTTTTTTCTATTGCTATTTTATTTTACTTTTTTTTTTTGCAGGGGAAAATGGACAAAGGAAAGGATCAATGAGGGTGGGAGGGAAATGGGAAGGAAGAAGGGGAGTGATAGTGGGGAGGAGTATATGTAATTTCTTAACTAATGGCTTTCTGTTTTTAATCACAAAGAACAATTTAAAAAAAATCATGTTGAATTCATCCTATATTAGGAGGTTTGATTTGAAAATGAAAAGTTCAGGAAACTAAAAGTCCAGTTTGGGTGTCCTCATCTTAGGCACATCTTGGTATTTTGTATTGGTAGGTCTATCTTTACCACTGAATTTTTTGAGGCTCATAAGTGAATATGTTTTCCTCTTTACTTTGTCTATTACAGCCAGATTGTGTGAGTGGGGTGTTAAAGTCTCCCACTATTATTGTATTGTTGCATATTTCTTCTATCACACTAATTAATGTTTGTCTTAGATATATCAATGCTCCAATGTTGGGTGCATATATACTTATAATTGTTATAACTTCTTTTTGGATTGTTCCTTTAAGTCATTATGTATAACCTTGATTGTCTCCTTTTCAGGATCTTTAAAGTCAATTTTATCTGATATGAGTATTGCTACTCCTGTTTTCTTTTGGTCCATATTTGCATAGAAAATCTTTTTCCAGCTCTTCATTTTCAGTCAGTATATATCCCCTATTTTAAGGTGGTTCTCTTGTAGACAACATATATAGGGGTCTAGTTTTTGTATCCATTTGGCCTGTTTTAGTCTTTTGGTTGTCTCTTGTAGACAAGGTATGTAGGGGTCTTGTTTTTGTATGGATTCGGCCAATCTTTGTCTGTTGATTAGGGCATTCAGCCCATTAACGTTTAAAGCAATTATTGATAAATAGGATTTACTTTATTGTTTTGGGTTTGAATTTATACACTCTTTTAGTGATTCCTATCTAGAGAATGTCCTTTAGTTTTTGTTGGAGAAATGGTTTAGTGGTGCTAAATTCTCTCAACTTTTGCTTATCTATGAAGCTTTTGATTTCTCCTTCATGTTTGAATGAGATCCTTGCGGCCCTAAACTTTTTATCAGCCCCATTTTATTTTGATTTTCATGATCCAGAGACCTAGTCCCAGTTCCGAAAATGTGCTGAAGTCTGTCGCTCAGCAGAACGATGCTGCTCAGAAAACAGTGCACAGAGATTGGCCGAACGGCAGTGAAGACCCTGCTTCCTCGGTTGTGCCTCTTAACCAGCATCACCGGGTCTGGACCAGTTTCCCCCAGAAACTCACACCTCTTCCACCATCTCAGTGATAAGCCAGGGAAGCATCTCCTTGGCCTTCAAGCTGGAATTTCAGCTGGCTGAACTGGGCCTCAGTTGCATGATCTGTAAAATGGGAGTGGCCATACCTACCTCGAAAGGTTATGACAATTAAATGAGACAAGATATGTGAAGCCGTTAGCACAAGGCCTGCACTTTAGTGAGGGCTCAGGAAGTGGTAGAAGTAGCTGTTATTGTTATTGGTGACCTCATCATTATTACCTTCTGGGGGCTCAGCCACGGGGGGATTTAAACAGTACATGTGGTAGCCACGGTCACAGTCATCACAGAAGAGTAGCTGGTCCTGGTGGAATACAGAGTAGAAGGAGAGGAAGAAATATGGAATTATTTAGGTTAATTATTTCTCTGGCCCCCAATGGCCTACGCCACAGGCTTATTTCCATTAATCAAGCTCCCTGGATACCCGGTTCCCAGCCCCGTTTGCAGTCCTCACTTCCCTCTGAACAGCCACGTGCTTTGCCCACACCTGGAATTCCCTCATCTGTCTTCTGAACTACTCAAACCCTACTCCCACAGAAGTGTTCTCAAATCATTCCTCCTCCAGGAAGCCCCCCTAGCCCACCATCTCACATCCAAGCCTAAGGGGAGTCTTTATGCTTCTGAACTCACATCACCAACAATTCTGCCTCCATAAGGGTAGAAAATTAATCTAATGCATTTCTGTATTCTTCAGGATATTTGCCTAGTGAATAGACAGTACTTTAAATGTTTGTAAATTTTAATTGAATTGCTCTGGACCTCACTCTTTCCATTTATGAAATGGGCAGCATACTTGCTTGTAACATCCATGACACCTCAGAACCTTTTCAGGGTTTCATTACTAGAGAAATGCAAGTGATATTATGGCACCAGTCAGCTCCTAAAAGCCTCTTTGGAGGCTGGAGGTTGGAGACCAGATGAGAATAGGCCTTCCTGGCACGGTGGTTAACTTCCAAGGACACAGTTGACACCTTTGCTCCTGTAGTTCTCTCTGTTTGGAGGCTCTCCCAGTCCCTGGCCCCTTCTCTTCTGGACTATTTCTTATCCACCCTTCAAGTCTTCAAACACTTCTCTGCTACAAAAACTTCACTAATCTACTCAAATAGAAGTTCTCTGACCCCTCTTGCATCCTCATGTACTTTCTCTTGCTTATGACATTTAATTGCACTTCATGCTGCCAAGCCTGGCATGTGGTAGACGTCTGCACACAGTCCTTTTGGAACACGGCTCTTTTGTCCATGCCTGTACAGGTTGCACAGCCCTTGGAGCAGACCTTGTCTTACTCATCTCCACATCTCCTTCAGAACTTCTGTGCATAGGAGCTACTCAGTAAGCGTTTGTGACCTGGTCCCCATCCTCCAGGTTCAGCCCTGTTCTATTCAGTTATCTTTGGGTCTGTTTTGATGGCTTATAAGACGTCTGCAAAGTTTTGTATCAAATCTCACCTTGGCTTTCACCAGTTTAGAGATCCTGGAAAAAGTAGATATAGAAGTTGGAAACCCCTGTGAGCAAGCTGTGAGGCAGAAGAGACCATGAAAAATCTCTTTTTTTATCATGTTAAGACCTTTCAATAGGACACAATGGGAAGCTTTCAAAGGGTTAGCAACAGAGGAGTGACATGGTTAGACTTGCAATTTAGAAAGATCTCACTAGCTGCTGTATCTCATTGTATCAGAATAGATGACCACGTGGAGAGAGACTGGTTCTTGAGGCCGGAAGACCACTTAGGAGGCTACTGTAGTCATCAGGTAAGAGATAATGTATGATGATGATCTGAACTAGGGTTGTGGGTTGGGGGAGAGAAAAGGGGCCTGCTTCCATTTGAGACTCATTGATTAGCTGTAGAGAGTGAAAAGGAAGAAATCAAGGGTGTCTCCTAGGCTGTGGTCTTGGTCAGCAAGCCAGATGAGGTAGCCATCCATTAAGCCATGAGCAGAGGAGCAGGCCTGTGGGAGGCAGAAGGCAACCTCAGCTATAAACATGTTCTGTAGATCTACAGATCACCTGGTGAGGATGCCCTGAAGGCTGCTGGAGATCAGGAGAGAGGCCTGAGCACGAGATATGGGTTAGGGAGTCTTCGGTGATGAGATGACAATGAAGGTCCTGGGAGAGGAAGCCCAGAGTATGTGAAAGCAGTTGTTTTTGAACTTGTGCTCATGGAGAGGTATCCATGAACTCCTTGAAATTAAATGTACAATTTTGCATACAAGTTCAAATGTAGATTTTTCTAAGGAAAAAGTAAATCCATAGCTTTCATTGAATTTTCTGAAAAACCAAGAACTCAAAAAAGTTACTGAGGAGAAGATCAAGAATAGAGGTTTGGGAAACACCAAAGTTAAAGACAGGCTGACGAAAAAAGAGGCTAAGAAGCAGCAGGTGGAAATGTAGGGTGAAAATAAGAATCTATTCCAAGGGTTACACCATTATTGTCAGAACTCAAGTAAGCTAAATTGCAATATGATTTAGGGATGACATGAGGGAAAACAAGTTAGAAGAGAGACAAGAAACAGGGAGAGACGTGAGAAACAATATTACTAATATCTGAAATACACTGTCAACTCCTACTTTTATAAGAAGACAGGATATCCTGGTTTAGACTTTCTCAAAGGGAAACCAAGGTATCTGCGGGTTTAAATGTATCATTCATCGGTTGATAATTGTCTAGCACCATGAAGTGGAGAGTGAAAAGGTTGGCTTAAAGCTCAACATTCAGAAAACGAAGATCATGGCATCTGGTCCCATCACTACATGGGAAATAGATGGGGAAACAGTGGAAACAGTGTCAGACTTTGTTTTTCTGGGCTCCAAAATCACTGCAGATGGTGACTGTAGCCATGAAATTAAAAGACGCTTACTCCTGGAAGGAAAGTTATGACCAACCTAGATAGCATATTCAAAAGCAGAGACATTACTTTACCAACAAAGGTTCGCCTAGTCAAGGCTATGGTCTTTCCTGTGGTCATGTATGGATGTGAGAGCTGGACTGTGAAGAAGGCTGAGCGCCAAAGAATTGATGCTTTTAAACTGTGGTGTTGGAGAGGACTCTTGAGAGTCCCTTGGACTGCAAGGAGATCCAACCAGTCCATTCTGAAGGAGATCAATTCTGGAATTTCTTTAGAAGGAATGATGCTAAAGCTGAAACTCCAGTATTTTGGCCACCTCATGCGAAGAGTTGACTCATTGGAGAAGACTCTGATGCTGGGAGGGATTGAGGGCAGGAGGAGAAGGGGACGACAGAGGATGAGATGGCTGGATGGCATCACTGACTTGATGGGTGTGAGTCTGGGTGACCTCCAGGAGCTGGTGATGGACAGGGAGGCCTGGCGTGCTGCGGTTCATGGGGTCTCAAAGAGTCGGACACGACTGAGCAACTGATCTGATCTGATCTGATAATCTCTTTTCCATTTGCTTCTCAGATAACTACCTGCCAATATTACAAAAAAAAAAAAAAAAAAACCCAACCCAGCCCATGCTATCCGCCATGAGAAACACACTTTAAGGGTTGTTTCTTACTCCTAAGTATTTAAGAACCAGAATTCACCTATGGCTACAGTTCCAGTAGAATGGGAATCCTTTTCTGGGATGTACATTCCCACCCACTCTGACAATAACCAGTCTCTCTAGTTTCTTATTTATCCTTCTTCTATTTCTCTTAAACAAGTGAACAGATAAATAAATATTTTCTTATGCCTTTCTTACAAAAATGGCCATGTACTGTAGATATTGTTTTTACTTTGCTTTTTTATTTAACAGCATATCCTGGAAAGTCACTCCATATTAATTCATAAAGATGATCTGTGTTGTTGTTGTTCTACAGTACTTCATTGTTCCATCCTTTATTCACCCATACTGTGTATGAGCATTTAGGTCATTTCCAATATTTTACAAATATAAGCAATGTGGTCATGAAGAACCTTATGCGTATGTATTTTCACAGTGTTATATCTTTAGGATAGGATGGGTGAGACAGCCCAGTCAAAAGGTAAGGGCATGGTGGTTGCGTTAGGTACTGGTAGAACAGAGGGTTGTACCACTTTGTTTTCCCACTGACAATGCAGAAGGGTGCCAGCTTTCCTACAACTTCGTACTTTTTTCCCCTAATTTTATGGGTAAGAAATGATATCTCAATTTTGTTTACAGTTAAATTTCTTTAATTATGAATGTGTTCAAACCATTTTTCCCCACATGTATAAGGGTAATTTTTATATCTTTCATGAACTATCTTTCACATTTTTCCCATTTTCTATCAAGTTTATGATCCTTTGCCCTTCAAACTTCAAGGGTTCTTTATATATGATACATTGCCTCCTTTATCTATAGTATATGCTGCAAATATTTTCTCCCAGTTTGTCAGTTATCTGTTTACATTATTGTGTTTTTTAGTATGCAGAGGTTTATGTGGTCAGATTTGTCAACATTCACTTTTATTCCTAGCAATTCTGAGTCACAGAAAATATCACCTTCTATTTAGATTAGAGAAGAATTCATCCGTGTTGTCTTCTGATACTAATATAGCTTTACTTTTTATATGTATATCCCCAGTTCACATGAAGACTGCTCTTCTGTATTACACAAGATACAGACCTAATTTTATCTTTTCCCAAATGGTTACCCTATTGTCCCAGTACCATTTAAGAAAATGTCTATCTTTGATCCAAGAATTTTAGATACAACCTGTGTGTGTGTGTGTGTTAGTGTGTTAGCCACTCTGTTCTGTCCAACTCTTTGTAACCCCATGGACTGTAGCTCACCAAGTTCCTCTGTCCATGGGATTCTCCAGGCAAGAATATTGGGGTGGGTTGCCATTCCCTTCTCCAGCAGGTATTCCCAACCCAGGGATCAAACCTGGATCTCCCATGTTGCAGGCAGATTCGTTACCATCTGACCCACTGGGAAGACCAAACTTTATCTTACACTAAATGTCCATATGTAATTGGGTTGATTTGTGGGTTTTATATTCCATTCCACTGGTCTTTTTGTCCATACTGTTTTAATTTCAGAGGCATTATAGTATGTGTTAATGTCTGGTAGGGCTACACTCCCTTCATAATTTGTTGTCTTTCAGTGTTTCATTGGCTAATCTTGCATTTTTTCCATATGAATTTTAGTATCAGCTTGTCTAGTTCCATTAAAAAGTATGTCGATGAATTTATTGGGTTTAAATCAAATTTACAAATTAACTTACGAAGAACTGAAATCTTTACAGTTTGAGTCATTCTATCCAAGATCATCAGATCAGATCAGTCGCTCAGTCGTGTCCGACTCTATGCGACCCCATGAATCACAGCACGGCAGGCCTCCCTGTCCATCACCAGCTCTCGGAGGTCACTCAGACTCACATCCATCGAGTCAGTGATGCCATCCAGCCATCTCATCCTCTGTCGTCCCCTTCTCCTCCTGCCCCCAATCCCTCCCAGCATCAGAGTCTTCTCCAATGAGTCAACTCTTCGCATGACGTGGCCAAAACACTGGAGTTTCAGCTTTAGCATCATTCCTTCCAAAGAAATCCCAGGGCTGATCTCCTTCAGGATGGACTGGTTGAATCTCCTTGCAGTCCAAGGGACTCTCAAGAGTCTTCTCCAGCACCACAGTTCAAAAGCATCAATTCTTCAGCGCTCAGCCTTCTTCACAGTCCAGCTCTCACATCCATATATGACCACAGGAAAGACCATAGCCTTGACTAGGTGAACCTTTGTTGGAAAAGTAATGTCTCTGCTTTTGAATATGCTATCTAGGTTGGTCATAATCTTCCTTCCAAGGAGCAAGCGTCTTTTAATTTCATGGCTGCAGTCACCATCTGCAGTGACTTTGGAGCCCAGAAAAAGAAAGTCTGACACTGTTTCCACTGTTTCCCCATCTATTTCCCATGTAGTGATGGGACCAGATGCCATGATCTTCATTTTCTGAATGTTGAGCTTTAAGCCAACCTTTTCACTCTCCACTTTCACTTTCATCGAGAGGCTTTTGAGTTCCTCTTCACTTTCTGCCATAAGGGTGGTGTCATCTGCATATCTGAGGTTATTGATAGTTCTCCCAGCAATCTTGATTCCAACTTGTGTTTCTTCCAGTCCAGCATTTCTCATGATATACTCTGCATATAAGTTAAATAAACATGGTGACAATATATAGCCTTGATGTACTCCTTTTCCTATTTGGAACCAGTCTGTTGTTCCATGATCAGTTCTAACTGTTGCTTCCTGACCTGCATACAGATTTCTCAAGAGGCAGATCAGGTGGTCTGGTATTCCCATCTCTTTCAGAATTTTCCACAGTTTATTGCGATCTACACAGTCAAAGGCTTTGGCATAGTCAATAAAGCAGAAATAGATGTTTTTCTGGAACTCTCTTGCTTTTTCCATGATACTGGAGATCAGTGGACAAATAACTCCAGAAAGAATGAAGGGATGGAGCCAAAACAAAAAGAATACCCAGCTGTGGATGTGTCTGGTGATAGAAGCAAAGTCCGATGCTGTAAAGAGCAATATTGCATAGGAACCTGGAATGTCAGGTCCATGAATCAAGGCAAATTGGAAGTGGTCAAACAAGAGATGGCCAGAGTGAATGTCGACATTCTAGGAATTAGCGAACTAAAATGGACTGGAATGGGTGAATTTAACTCAGAGGACCATTATACCTACTACTGTGGGCAGGAATCCCTCAGAAGAAATGGAGTGGCCATCATGGTCAACAAAAGAGTCTGAAATGCAGTACTTGGATGCAATCTCAAAAACAACAGAATGATCTCTGTTCCTTTCCAAGGCAAACCATTCAATGTCACAGTAATCCAAGTCTATGCCCCAACCAGTAATGGGCTGAAGTTGAACGATTCTATGAAGACCTACAAGACCTTTTAGAAGTAACACCCAAAAAAGATGTCCTTTTCATTATAGGGGACTGGAATGCAAAAGTAGGAAGTCAAGAAACACCTGGAGTAACAGGCAAATTTGGCCTTGGAATACGGAATGAAGCAGGGCAAAGACTAACAGAGTTTTGCCAAGAAAATGCACTGGTCATAGCAAATACCCTCTTCCAACAACACAAGAGAAGACTCTATACATGGACATCACCAGATGGTCAACACCGAAATCAGATCGATTATATTCTTTGCAGCCAAAGATGGAGAAGCTCTATACAGTCAGCAAAAACAAGACCAGGAGCTGACTGTGGCTCAGACCATGAACTCCTTATTGCCAAATTCAGACTGGAATTGAAGAAAGTAGGGAAAACAACTAGCCAAATTCAGACTGGAATTGAAGAAAGTAGGGAAAACCACTAGACCATTCAGGTATGACCTAAATCAAATCCAAGATCATACCACATCTTAATTTGTTCAAATCTATTTCTATGTCTTTTCAAAAGCATTTAAAATTTTTCTTTATTTAGGTCTTATGTACTTACAGCTAAATTTATTTCTAAATATCTCTCCACAAGCTGGAATCAAGATTGCCGGGAGAAATATCAATAACCTCAGATATGCAGATGACACCACCCTTATGGCAGAAAGTGAAGAGGAACTCAAAAGCCTCTTGATGAAAGTGAAAGTGGAGAGTGAAAAGGTTGGCTTAAAGCTCAACATTCAGAAAATGAAGATCATGGCATCTGGTCCCATCACTACATGGGAAATAGATGGAGAAACAGTGGAAACAGTGTCAGACTTTCTTTTTCTGGGCTCCAAAATCACTGCAGATGGTGACTGCAGCCATGAAATTAAAAGACGCTTACTCCTTGGAAGGAAAGTTATGACCAACCTAGATAGCATATTCAAAAGCAGAGACATCACTTTGCCAACAAAGGTTCATCTAGTCAAGGCTATGGTCTTTCCTGTGGTCATGTATGGATGTGAAAGCTGGACTATGAAGAAGGCTGAGCGCCAAAAAATTGATGCTTTTGAACTGTGGTGTTGGAGAAGACTCTTGAGAGTCCCTTGGACTGCAAGGAGATCCAACTAGTCCATTCTGAAGGAGATCAGCCCTGGGATTTCTTTGGAAGGAATGATGCTAAAGCTGAAACTCCAGTATTTTGGCCACCTCATGCGAAGAGTTGACTCACTGGAGAAGACTCTGATGCTGGGAAGGATTGAGGGCAGGAGGAGAAGGGGACGACAGAGGATGAGATGGCTGGATGGCATCACTGACTCGATGGATGTGAGTCTGAGTGACCTCCGGGAGCTGGTGATGGACAGGGAGGCCTGGCGTGCTGCGGTTCATGGGGTCGCAAAGAGTCGGACACGACTGAGCGACTGATCTGATCTGATCTGATTTCTCCTTTTTTTGCTATTGTAAGTTGAGCTTCTCTACCATAATGTATTCTAACACAAATAATATTATTATTTGTGCATATGAGGGCTATTAATTTCTGTATGATAATTTTATATATCGCTACCTTTAATGTTTGAGTTACCTTTATTGTTGATTCTCTAGAGCTTCCCAGATACACTATCATAGTTTATGAAATAGAGAAAAACTTTCTAATTTGTTACCATTCTTATTGTTACTTATTGTTATCTCAAGTACTTATTGTACTCATTTTTATCTCTTACCTGGTTGCATTAGCTAATATCTCTAGAGTAATGAGTAGTGATAGCATTAGTGGGCATCCTTACCTGGTTCCTGATCTTAGAAATGCCTCTAGCATTTATTTCTCTATTAAACAAGATAATGGCTTTAGTTCTAAGATATAAAAAACTTACCATGTTAACAAAGTATCCCACAATTTCTATTTTCTTGAGTGTTGTGATCATGAATAGGTGTTGAATTCACTCCCTTATTTTGAAAACTGATGAAGGAAAAGAATCAAGTGTTTATCCTTCTTTTTCTAAATTATCTATAGCTGCTGCTGCTGCTGCTGCTAAGTCGCTTAAGTCATGTCGGACTGTGTGCGACCCCATAGACGGCAGCCCACCAGGCTCCCCCGTCCCTGGGATTCTCCAGGCAAGAACACTGGAGTGGGTAATCTATAGCTGAGGGTAACCAAATACAAGGCTTGGAAAGCTTCTCTTTATAGAATTACTCCAACTATTAAACAAAGAAGAAAAAATCATAGATTAAGAATATCACTATTTACAATCCCTAATAAGATGGTTGTCTGGGGAGTCCTCACAAATAGCTGTGAAAAGAAGAGAAGTGAAAAGCAAAGGAGAGAAGGAAAGATATAAGCATCTGAATGCAGAGTTCCAAAGAATTGAAAGGAGAGATAAGAAAGCCTTCCTCAGCGATTAATGCAAAGAAATAGAGGGAAAGACTAGAGATCTCTTCAAGAAAATTAGAGATACCGAGGAAACATTTCATGCAAAGATGGGCTCAATAAAGGACAGAAATGGTATGGACCTAACAGAAGCAGAAGTTGTTAAGAAGAGGTGGCAAGAATACACAGAAGAACTGTACAAAAAAGATCTTCATGACCAAGATAATCACGAGGGTGTGATCACTCACCTAGAGCCAAACATCCTGGAATATGAAGTCAAGTGGGCCTTAGAAAGCAACACTACGAACAAAGCTAGTGGAGGTGATGGAATTCCAGTTGAGCTATTTCAAATCTTAAAAGATGATGCTGTGAAAGTGCTGTACTCAATATGCCAGCAAATTTGGAAAACTCAGCAGTGGCCATAGGACTGGAAAAGGTCAGTTTTCATTCCAATCCCAAAGAAAGGCAATGCCAAAGAATGCTCAAACTACTGCACAATTGCACTCATCTCACATCTAGTAAAGTAATGCTCAAAATTCTCCAAGCCAGGCTTCAGCAATACGTGAACCATGAACTTCCAGATGTTCAAGCTGGTTTTAGAAAAGGCAGAGGAACCAGAGATCAAATTGCCAACATCTGCTGGATCATGGAAAAAGGAAGAGAGTTCCAGAAAAACATCTATTTCTGCTTTATTGACTATGCCAAAGCCTTTGACTGTGTGGATCACGATAAACTGTGGAAAATTTTGAAAGAGATGGGAATACCAGACCACCTGACCTGCCTCTTGAGAAACCTATATGCAGGTCAGGAAGCAACAGTTAGAACTGGACGTGGAACAACAGACTGGTTCCAAATAGGAAAAGGAGTACCTCAAGGCTGTATATTGTCACTCTGTTTATTTAACTTCTATGCAGAGTACATCATGAGAAACACTGGGCTGGAAGAAACACAAGCTGGAATCAAGATTGCCAGGAGCAATATCAATAACCTCAGATATGCAGATGACACCACCCTTATGGCAGAAAGTGAAGAGGAACTCAAAAGCCTCTTGATGAAAGTGAAAGAGGAGAGTGAAAAAGTTGGCTTAAAGCTCAACATTAAGAAAACGAAGATCATGGCATTTGGTCCCATCACTACATGGGAAATAGATAGGGAAACAGTGTCAGACTTTATTTTTCTGGGCTCCAAAATCACTGCAGATGGTGATTGCAGCCATGAAATTAAAAGACAATTACTCCTTGGAAGGAAAGTTATGACCAACCTAGATAGCATATTCAAAAGCAGAGACATTACTTTGCCAACAAAGGTCCATCTAGTCAAGGCTATGGTTTTTCCAGTGGTCATGTATGGATGTGAAAGTTGGACTGTGAAGAAAGCTGAGCACAAAAGAATTGATGCTTTTGAACTGTGGTGTTGGAGAAGACTCTTGAGAGTCCCTTGGACAGCAAGAAGATCCAACCAGTCCTAAAGATCCTAAAGGAGATCGGTCCTAGGTGTTCACTGGAAGGACTGATGCTAAAGCTGAAACTCCAATACTTTGGCCACCTCATGCAAAGAGTTAACTCATTGGAAAAGACTCTGATGCTGGGAGGGATTGGGGGCAGGAGGAGAACGGGATGCCAGAAGATGAGATGGCTGGATGGCATCACTGACTTGATGGACATGAGCTTGGGTGAACTCCAGGAGTAGGTGATGGACAGGGAGGCCTGGAGTGCTGCAATTCATGGGGTCACAAAGAGTCGGACACGACGGAGCGACTGAACTGAACTGTACTGAATAAAATAGTCAATGTTTGAAGATCACCAACAGTTGCTACCTTCACAAAAAGAGAGATAACAGGTATTACGTACCTCCTGATGAAAGTATACACCACTGTTTATTAAGTAGTCTTACTATTTTTATATACTAAAGAGGCAGAGAAAAAGAGAGAACCTGGATGTGATGAAGCCTCTAGCTCTAAGCACCATCGTACAAGAAATACAAGAGACAGAAGAAAATGTCAAACACCACCATAGGGATACAGTCAGTAAAATAAAATCACGGGAAACTCTATTGAACAAGTAAACTGATTTCTTTAAAAAAAAAAAATCAAGGGGAGGAAAAAAGAGCAAAATGAAGGGAAACCCTATGTGTTAAAAGAAACTTTAAAGACATACCAACTAACTGTCAATGCATGGGCCTTATTTGAATCCCAATTCAAATAAACCATAATAAAAACATTTAGAAACAATTTAAGATAATTAAGACAATGTTTAAGACAATCAAGGCAATAGAAACTTGACTGGATGTTTGATTATATTAAGGAATTATTGATTTCTTAAATCTATGTTAATATTTTGGTTATTTCTGTTAAAAAGTAAATCGTTATATGTTTTCAACTTGTAAAAAATGTATTCACAATCTTTTAAAAAGTAGTCTTTATCTTTTTGAGATATGTATGAAATATTGTCAGGTGAAATGATATTATGACTAGCATTATAATTTCATGCAAAAGAGGTGGCAACATTTACAATATAAGAGTGGACATGTACTGATCATTGTTGAAGCTGGTGATGGGGTACACAAGTCTCATTATCTTTTCTATCTTTGCATATGTTTGAAATTTTCCATAAAAAGTGGTTTTTTAAAAAAATTCTGCATTTATTATGTTTAATATTTAGACCAAATGAGATGATACATTCCAGAATGTGGTGTAAAAAGCCAAGTATATCCCAACAGTAAGCTATGGGCACCATTGTCTACCACTGACCCTTTGAGGGCTGAAGGCCAGCAAGGCAGTCTCTGGCCATTACCTCCTGCACCTGTTTCTAAAGGCACAAAGAGTAGCCAAGGTCACTGTAGCACAAGGGTCCCAAGTGTCCTCAAGGCAAAAGTCAAGGGGGGAAGGGTCCTGATGGATATTTTCCCCAGGAGTCCAGAGATGAGAATCCCACCTTCCTCTCCATCCTCAAAGGACTCCCAGCTCCCTGGGCTTCCCCTCCCACATGGGAAACCCACACTCACATCATTCTCCGAGGTCCCACAGAGGATGCAGGACTTGCATTCTATGCACTGCCACTTGTAGGTCTTGACGGCCTCGGTCATGTTCAGGGTGAACTGCAGGCAGGTGGGGTGACCTGGAAGAAGCAGAAATGGCAGCATTAAGGCCAGGGGGTCTGACCTGTCACCCCCTCAACACAACATTATGCCTCACTTGGAGGGAGGGTAGGGTAGCATGTTTTGGGAAGCAAACTGGGAGCCTTTATGGGGCTCTACCCACCCTCTTCACCACCACCCACAGTTACAGCAGGTAATGCCCAAAGAGAGGAGTGAGGATTAACCCTTTCCTGGGCAGAGATGTCATCCAAGTCTTCTTGCCCTAAGAGCCACGTCCCCCAAGAGGTATAACCAGTTGATGAGGACAGAAAGTTGTGATCAGAGAGAATGAGAAAGGAAATCACACAGCACAGGGCGACACTATGAGAGTCAGCAACATCATCTCCCAGCATCAGTTGTGGTGGGAGCAACGTAAGAGCTATTTGGAATTGATCCTTCTGACCTGCAAAGTTGTTCATGCTGCCTCAGGGCACAGGGAAAGAGACCAGAGAGAGCATGTGAGGCTCCCAGGGACAGAGCTCAGGGGCACTGGAAGGCTCTGCACTGCCACCTAAAGTGTCCCTCTGTGCCCATGACCAGGGGACCAGCAGAAGTCCACACCCTGCACAGAAACAGGAGGGAGGCTGGAAAACTAGAGCATCATTGCAAGGATGTCCAGGTCTGTCCTGAACTCTTATCTTCATCCCAAATATCACATTAGCCAAACCAATAGCAAGAGCTGGGAGGGACATTAATGTGACCTTAGAGCAGCCAGCACCAGTGGTCCAACACCGGAGGCTTGGCCTACAGGCTGAGCTCTACCCTTAGTTACAGCTCACCCAAAAGACAGAGGCCAGCAGCGAGAGAACAACTGTGAGCCACAGAATGTGAAGCCTTTGACCTTCTGTTTGACAAGGATGGGAAACTTGGACAAGGTCCCCAGGTCACTCAGGACTGTGAATCAGAAGGCAGAGCACTCAGGGTGAAGCCCGTTACGGACACTGTCACAAAAGAATGGACAGTTTTGCCTGTTGCTGGGGCTTCACCCTTCTCCAGAGCTTCCAACTCTGCCAAATCCACCATATGGTGCATTGCTTGGCCTCCATCACATGAAGGATTGTGAGCTTCCAAAGGAGAAGAGTATAGATGGGCCTCCAGTTAGAGGCAGTTCTACCAACCCAGTCTCCCCCACAGAGAGTCAAGATCCACATGGTACCACCACTCCTTGGCAAAGTCACAACTCAGGAGGAGGCCCCCATTTCCTCTTTTCCATATCCTCACAAAGCTGGTTCCATCATGGTCCTTTGGGGGACATTCTGTCCATTCAGTCAACAGACAAACCCTTCAGATCTGGGGTCCCAGCAACACACACCACACCGAGCTATCTCTGAAAGTGAGTGGGGCTCGTGTTGAGGGGAGCTGGAGACACTTCAGAAACAGCAGGGAACATTGAGGAGGGGAGGAGCCTAAAAGCTTTTCTAGGACTTCTCAGAGGCCATCCAAGGTAGAAACCCCCATGGCTCTGAACTGATAACTTTCTCAAAGCAACACGATACCAGTGACCCAGGGGAGAGAGAGCTTACATTAAAAGCTTAGATGAACATCCAGCTGATATTCCTGATGGCATCTCAAATATCTAAGGACGCTGGCCAGGGTAGCGTCCTACTGGGGTAGGGGTTCCTACCCTGCTCTCTCACACAGAGTACTGGATGGGAATAGAAGAAACTATACCAGCTTGAGATTCTGAGTAGTCTGCTCCAGAAATGCCCATGTTCTTAGATAGGACACCCAGGAAGTTTGACGATTAATTCATGGAGCAGATACTCAGATTAGCAGGTTGTCATTGCCCAGTTCCACAGCCTCAGTGCACACCCAGCCACACCCAGCCAGCTTATAGTAACTGTTCACGAACAAGGATTTATTGGACATCTGCTAGAGCAGTCATGGTCCCAGACAGACAAGATACACTGGTGAGCAAGACCACACACACCCCTACCTCCAGATCCCTCTAGTCTGATCAGAGAGAACTCAAATTAATAAACTACACACATACCTATTTACTTAGAGCTGTGTGATAAGTGCCATGAAGGAAAATCATAATTGGCAATGAAAAATCACAGGAGGTTCGTATCTAGTTTGAGATGTCAAGGAAACCTTCTCTGAGAAAGATCTTGGAGTTGACGCCTGGCAGATGAGGAGATTAGCTGGATGGGTGAGGGAGAGGATTTCGTGTGTGGAGGATGGTGCATGGAGGGGAAGGGCACTGAGCCGTGGAGGAACTGGGCAAACTCAAAGGAAGGGAAAAGCCTGTAGGCAGAGGCTCTCAAGCAAAGCAGAAGGGGAGGTGGGTGAGAAGCGTCCAGAGACGAGCTAGGGTCAGACTACCCAGGCACGTTATGCCCCTCATTAAGGATTAGCCTTTTGGGCAAGGCAGTGACTAGATTACTCTGTGCATTTTTCTAAGATTATTAGATTTTTCATTTTTAAAAAAATTTTATTGGAGTATTATTGTTTTACAGTGTTGTGTTAGTTTTTGCTGTACAGTAAAGTGAATCAGCTGTACATTTACATATATCCCCTCTTTTTTGGATTTAAAAGAGCTTTCCTTCAGCAAGAGGGAAACTTTGGATGGTGAAGCAATTCTGAACCTTGATTGCAGTGGTAGTTATGTATGTAATAAGACTGCATAGAAGAATACACATACGTGCATAAACACATGTGTGTGAATATAAAACCAGTAACACAGATAAGGAGGTCTGGGATTGCATGGCTGTCAATTGCCTGGCTTATAGTGTGCTGTGGAACAGAGTGTACTATGGTTCATAGTGTACCTGGTTCATAGTGTACTTACATACCTTTAGAAGTACTATGGGTATATAAGATGCTACCATCGGGGGAAACCGAGCGAAGCGTGCATGGGACCTCTCAGTAATGTATTTTATAACTTACCATGTAGTTATAATTGTTTCAAAGTAAAAAGTTGAAAAGATCTTTTTAAATAAGGAAAACACACAAAAAAAATGTCATCAAAAAGGAGGGAAGAAAAGGGAGGGAGGGAGGGAGAAAGGAAAGAGCTGCTGTCAAAGAATTGGGGGTGGAGGCAAAGGGAATATAAAGATGTAAGAATTGTTGCCAGGAAACTAGTTTGAAGACAGATGCTGCTGGCAGGAGAAAGGCAAGCATGATGGAGGTGAAGATTTGAGAAGTATTAAAGAAATCATTGGCAGGACCTGACCATGATTTGAAGTTTCAGAGTGTGGGGAAGAGAGATGGTGAGAAGTAGTCTCAAGAGTCTGACGTAAGAAAGGATGTGGGATGCAGTGAAACTTACACAGATGAGGAAGACTATGGAAAGCACAAAGGGACCAAATGGAAGAGAGAAGCACTCTGTTTTGAGCAGGTTGAATTTGGGAAGTCTGTGAGATTTGGGGTGGAAACGTCAGTGGATGAGGTCAAATACAGGGGTTTAGAGCTCAAAAGAGAAGTATAGACTAGACATATAAATTTAGGAGTTTTTGCTACATGGGTGTGTTAATCGCTCAGTTGTGTCCTACTCTTTGTGACTCCATGGACTGTAACCCACCAGGCTCCTCTGTCCATGGGATTCTGCATGCAAGAATACTGGAGTGGGTAGCCATTCCCTTCTCTAGGGGATCTTCCAAACTCAAGGATCAAACCCAGGTTCCCTGCATTACAGGCTGATTCTTTATCATCTGAGCCACCAGGGAAATTTTGCTAAATAGGCAGTCATTGAAATCATGAGAATTAATTAAATGATCTAAGAAAAGAGAAAAGAAGAGAGAAAAAGATCTAGGACTGAGCTTTAAAGAACAGTTTGAAGATCAAAAGAAAGAACCAACAGAGGAAATTGGAAGGATGGCCAGAGAGAGGTAAGACCAGCAAGTATGGGTCACAGAGGTCCAGAGGAGAAGAGGGTGGTCGGTCGGTTGTGTTGACTGCCAAGGTTCGTGGGTTTGTTGTTGATCAGTAAGGACCCTGAGTGAGGGCATGATGCCAGAGCAGAGCAGAGCAGAAGCTGCACTACTAATAATAACACCCTCAGTGGTGCTGCCTTCCCTGGGAAGGAGGGTCAGCACATTCCAGAGTGTGACCTGGAGCCCCACAGCCTGCTGGATGCCCCTGAGGGTGGGCGGTGGCATGGGGGGGGGGTGCGGGTGGTGCAAGCTTCAGGCAGCCGACTGCACTCCACAAGTATCTGCTGCTGCTAAGTTGCTTCGGTCGTGTCCAACTCTGTGCTACCCCATAGAGGGCAGCCCACCAGGCTCCCCCGTCCCTGGGATTCTCCAGGCAAGAACACTGGAGTGGATTGCCATTTCGTTCTTCAGTGCGCGAAAGTGAAAAGTGAAAGTGAAGTTGCTCAGTCGTGTCCGACTCTTAGTGACCCCATGGACCTCAGCCTACCAGGCTCCTCCATCAGTGGGATTTTCCAGGCAAGAGTACTGGAGTGGGGTGCCATTGCCTTCTCCCCACAAGTATCTACTGAACGCCAACTCTGTTCAAGACCTCTGCTACCAGTGTGCTGAGCTTTGAAGACATTTTCTAGAAGAGTTTTGGACCAGTGAACAGTAGCAAGTGGGCTTGAGAAACTCCTGTTGGAAGTCCACCCTCCCTCCCCCCGCCAAAAAAAATCCCACGGGCTTTCTCTGTGTTCCTATCTTGAGACAGTCACTGGCCTCCTCGCTAAGACTTTAAACCCAAAGAATGGAAATGGAGCTCACACAGCCTCCACCCCAGGTAAAATGCGAGGCCCCGAGTCCGCTGGTCTACAGTCCGTGGGGTTGCAACGATTCAGACACAACAGAGCGACTAACACTTTTTCACTTTCAGAGTCGCGTCAGCTCTGCCTGCAGAGCTGCTTCACTCAGAACTCAGACTCGAGTGGGAGAGGAAAGGCAATGATGCAACTTCTCAGCCCAGGAGGGTGAGCTGCAAAGAGGTAAGTCACCCGAGCTGCCGTTAGCAGGAGCAAACGCTGCACCCAGAACCAGGCTCTGCTTTCCATGCCACCAGGACAGTCGCCTGTCTGTGCCCGTCTCTACAAACTGGCGAAGGCGTCGCCTTGATAAACCTGCAAGGATAAGGCTTCTTATCTACCATGGAAATGACTGGAATAATGCACACTGTTGGACAAATCAAGAAGTTTCGAGGAAAACTACCAGAAGCCCAAACCTAAGTTTGACTACTAGAATTCCTTATTTAGGTCAGGATAAATTTCTAAAATCTTTAGAAGTGGATAATAGTCTTTCCAATTCAAAGCAATAGTCACTCAGTTGTGTCTGACTCTTTGTGACCCCATGGACTATAGAATTCTCCAGGCCAGAATACTGGAGTGGGTAGCCTTTCCCTTCTCCAGGGGATCTTCCCAATCCAGGGATCGAACCCAGGTCTTCCACATTGCAGGGGGATTCTTTACCAGCTGAGCCACAAGGGAAGCCCTCAGTCATGTCCAACTCCTTGCGACCCAATGGACTGTAGCCCACCAGGCTCCTCTGTCTGTGGAATTCTTCAGGCCAGAATACTACAGTGGGTAGCTGTACCCTTCTCCAGGGCATCTTCCCCATCCAGGGATCAAACCTGGGTCTCCTGGATCGCAGGTGGATTCTTTATCAGCCGAGCCACCAGGGAAGCCCTTCCAATTCAAAGGTGGCAAAAAATAGAGGCACACTGGCAATAAAGCAATTTATGGTCACTCACTACTTAAGGATTTCCGTCCTTATTTCTTTTGTAAAGTTAACAATCATTCTTTAATGTGCTTCCTTGGAAATCTGAATTTTCCATATTTCCAGCTTTCTTAAAGCAAGGAATACCTGCGTTGCTATTTGAATATCCTAGTGGAGTGACGAAGAAGGCAATGGCACCCCACTCCAGTACTCTTGCCTGGAAAATCCCATGGATGGAGGAGCCTAGTGGGCTGCAGTCCATGGGGTCGCTAAGAGTCGGACACGACTGAGCGACTTCACTTTCACTTTTTCGCTTTCATGCATTGGAGAAGGAAATGGCAACCCACTCCAGTGTTCTTGCCTGGAGAATCCCAGGGGCAGGAGAGCCTGGCGGGCTGACGTCTATGGGGTCACGCGGAGTCAGACACGACTGAAGTGACTTAGCAGCAGCAGCAGTGGAGAGAAGTCGCAAAGAGTCAGACAGGACTGAACATGCATGTGCGCCTAGTGGGGTGAAGAGGTAACATCCCTTCCCAAGTCTCCTGGGTGAGATGATTCAACAGGACATTTATAAGATTCCAATTACCAAAATGGATTTAGAAAGTGGGGTGGTATGCATGAATCATCTTAGCCAGATCATTAAAAACAAGGCCCTTCCTAAGTGTTCCTCCAAACCAGTTCTATCAGGATGCTTCAATAAATCTGCCCACTTGTTTACTTGGTCCAGTGGTGAACTTTGCATAAAGAGACATTTTAAATCCAGCCCTGGGCTGTGCAGGTCACTTCAGTCATGTCCAACTCTTTGCGACTCCATGGACTGTAGCTGGTCAGGCTCCTCTGTCCATGGGATTCCCCAGGCAAGAATACTCGAGTGGGTTGCCATGCCCTCCTCTAGGGGATCTTCCTGACCCAAGGATCAAACCTGCATATCTCCTGCATTGGCAGGTAGCTTCTTTACCACTAGTGCCACCTGGGAAACCCTACCACCTTCCAAAATGGACCTCAATCTTCCCTACAAGCTGAAACAGAAAATGTAACCCTTGACCACCGTGTCCAGAGACCTGGCTTCTGGACAGGGGTTTCAGACAACAAAGATTTGGCTTCAGAGTGCTATTTCAGCAGCTGGGTAGAAAACGGAAACTGATGCGGTGTGAGAAGCTTCTCAGAAATAAGACTGTTCACGAGGTTGGTATGTACAAAATTATAGTCTCCCTAACTCGGGGGGAAAAAGAAGGCAGGAGAGACTATCACACAAAGTGAAGTAAGTCAGAAAGAGAAAAACAAATATCGTATACTAATACTATATGTGGCATCTAAGAAAAAAGATATAGATTATCTTATTTGCAAAACAGAAATAAATACACAAACATAGAGAACAAATTTATGGATACAACGAGGGGAAAGAAGAGGTGGGATGAACTGGGAGATTGGGATTGACTTACATACACTATTGATACTATGCATAAAACAGATAATTAATGAGAACCAACAGTATAGCTCAGGGAACTCTATTAAGTGCTCTGTGGTGACCTAAATGGGAAGGAAATTCAGAAAAGAGGGGATGTATGTATATGTTTAGGTGATTCACTTTGCTGTAGAAACTCATGCAACATTGTAAACAAACTGTACTCCAATAAAAAGTAATTTTTAAAAAGAGAGAGGACGCAGGCATCTGAAAGCAAGAAATGCTCCCTCGCCCCCAGAAGGACATGTCTCGTGTCTCTCCAGAGCCCATGTGCATAGACACAGAGAATGTTCCAGGGACAGTGAGCAGGAGTTGTGGTATTTGAGTGAGAAGGCACACAGACTAATATCCAGGCAAAATCAGTGTTAGTTTTACATTCACAGCTGCCTACTTCTACACATGTTCATACACAGCTATCCACACATATGGATATTTGCAACATTTTAGGGGTAAAATATCTAAATATATCTTGTTGATTGAGTTCATATTACAATTGTGACTTAGATGCTAACAGAAGTTACCAGTCAGTGTCACTCTACAGGTACTAAGCACAGTGAGAGAAACACAGTTCATTTTCAACAAACTCTAGGCAAAAAGAAATCTACAAACTACTATGACATGTGTCTCTTACATTATGATCCTTATTAAAAGGGTTTTTTATTTCATTGTTGCCAATATTTAATTTGGACTAGGCTAAGCCACATCACTGATTAAATTAGAGCTCCAGGAAAAAAAATTATCTCACTAGGTATTTGCTGAAAACATAAATAAAACAGATACAAATAACTGTGGAAGTAGCATAGTCTATTATTTATTCATTGTGAAATTATAAACATCCAATTATATTTTATTACCTTATTTATCAATGTTGAACTCTTAAAAACTAATTTCTCAGGAAAGGAAAACCTAAATATCCCTGGTTCTCAGGCAAGTAACTGCAAAATTCAGATTTGTGCTCCTCTGTCTCATGCCTGGTTTATAGAAATTATATTATGTAAAATATGTAGGATCAATTCCAACCTGAAATAGCACCAAAAACAAGTCTCCATAAGCATTCATTAGAAAATACTTTGGCTCAAATTTCTAGCAGTTCTCTATATTCATACACACATACAAGTTCTAATATTTACATATTGCAAAAATACTTAAGAAGCTTCAGCTATAAAGAATTCATGCACAGTGCAATCAAATCTGAATCATCCATGCTAAAGAGTAATTTGAGGAGAAAAAAATACTACTAGCTCACCTGGGGAAACCATCTCACTCCATTAGACCCATTCATTTCCCCTTATTCTCTCTCTCTCCTTCCCTGTCTCTCTGTCTCTATCTCTCCCTTTCTCCCTTTCTCTCCTTCTCTTTCAATCCCCCTCCACTTCGAGACCCAGTTTGTCAAGAGGAGGGAATGAGGCTCTGAGTCGTTATACTTAATCTGTAAAGGGGGATGGAGACCAATTCTGAGCAGGCAAGAATTAAAACTTTGTGCACCTGTATGGTGACAAGCTTTCACTCGGGCACTGCTTCCCCATCTAGATTACTTCTCCAGCCCTTCTTTGCAAACCTTCTGCAATGGTCTCAGGCTCACCTCTCATCTGCCCCAGATATTACTTCTAACACTAGGACATCTACAAATCGATGACCACAATGGCATTCCAGAGACATCTGCATGGCTCCCTTTTTCTCATCATTTTGATGTCCTTCAACAAGGATGAAGAGGAGAAAGAGAGTAGAAAGGATAAGACCAAAATAACAAAAACACACTCAAAATAAATGATGGTGTATGCCATGGCTACCTTTTGCTGGGCTAAAACACTATCATCAGCAAGTTCAACCCATCTTAGAGGTCTGCTTATCCTCTCTCAAAGCTGTCAAACTCAAGGCACACAGGTGCCACACAGGAGGCAAGCCACAGGGATTGTAACTTCAATCATTGTCATCAATAATCATAGAAAACACATTCATGCAAGAACATTGAAAAGTGAAAGTGAAGTTGCTCAGTCGTGTCCTATTCTTTGCAACCCCATGGGCTAAAGCCTACGAGCTTCCTCCATCCATGGAATTTTCCAGGCAAGAGTACTGGAGTGGGTTGCCATTTATTAGGAGTGCTTTTAATGGGCTAAACCATTAAGGGCTTCATATGGTGCCATTCTCAAATGGCCCTGGAAATTCCCCCAAGTTTTCATGGTCAAGTGTGGTCTGAGTAGTCTCATCTATAAACCTGCAGTTGATCTTTGTAAAGCAAAACCAGGGTGTGGGTCAGCCTTGACCTGGTTTTATATAGCTTACCTGACTGGCCCAGGTTGGGACCAAGGCACCAGAAAGATGTCAATTACCACAGTAATGATCCCAGTGCCTCTAATTAGTCACTGCAACTGAGGACCAAAGATAATTTATTCATTTGCTCATTCCCTCAATAGTATTTGTTGACTAAATTATTTTAGTCACTAGGGATACAGTGACTAGGCACTGGGGATACAGCAGTGGGAAAATCAAAACCTGCCCTCATGGAGCAAGTACCACAATTTGAGATATGATGCAGCATCTGAGTCCCTGAGACAAGTCACTTTGCCTCTAGCACATTAGTTTTCCAACATATTAATGAAAGGATAGGACTCTGCTATCCACAAACCTGTGACTCTGCCTATGCCACTCATTAACACTATTTTTAGAGATATTCTTGATCCAAATTTCATCCATCTGGTTGGACAAAACAAGCCTTCTAAAGTTTGCCGGCTGATACTCAGAGTGAAAGAAACTAAGAAGGAAATGTAAATAATCAGTTCTGCTAGAATTTCTGGCAACTCTTCCACTGAAATAGCCCACTCGTAGACCAATACTGTGACAGAAAGCACAAGAAATCTAGACACTGAAAGTGCTCAACTTTTCATTAATCATACCACCCAACTGATGCAATAAGTCAGGCCTGTACAAATGCACTGCCAGTGAATCTGCAGGCAGCAGAGGCCTTGGAAAAGGTTTTACCCATGAGCAATACTAGATCCGGGTTGAGCTGGCTGTGTATTGGTGGGCAGATATTTCCAGGCAGGGAATGGAAGAAGAGAGTCACCAACATAAGCAACTCAGGTTGACTCTCCTTCTAAATCTTTAACTGGAACTGTAGACTGTAGGCAATTATCTGCCAAAGTGATGCTTGTCCCACAGCAGTGCACGGAGGCCAGCCTGAATCATCCTCCAGAGCCCAACATGAGTTTCGGCTGTGAATCTCTGACATGGGCTGTGCAGTTCAGACCTCTCTGGACATCATGAGCATCCAGCCATGGGCCCTGGCTAAAGACTCTGAATTTTCTTTGGAAAAGTAAACCTGAAGAAGATATCGTTGTACAGAGTAGAGATCCTAAAGTCTTTCTAGAGGATTTTATGGTCTCACTGATGGTAGTAGGAGAAAAGAACAGTGATTAATCAACACTTGATTATCTGTGATCCTCCAACTGCTGATCTTCCATGAATCAGAAGATAGATTCATGGGTGGTCTAAGTTTTTGAGTTGTCTAAGGAAATTTGAGATGGTATTCCATTTCTTTCTTTCAAAAATATTTCAGATCTGTACCAAGTCAAAAGAAAAATGATGCTTTCTTGTTTTTCTGGCCTTTTCTATGTGAGACTGGCAAGCAATCATAGACATGCCTAGAAATAGAAGACTTAGAGTGTGTCCATGACACTTAAACACTTTGTCTTACATTTTATTTTTTGAAACATTTTTCAGTCTAATTTTGAGAGTTCTTCTGATTTAGCAGTTCACTTCATTGTGATGAGGTTTGTACAGAAAAATAGTTCTACTGAATTTGACCTAATTCACTGAGTACTTACACCTTCCAGGAACTGTACTAGGTGCTGAAATTTCAAACATGAATGAGGCATGGAGCCTGCCTTGAGGAGCTCAGATGAGGGAGGTATGACAGGCAGCCTCTGAGATGACTATCAGCGATCTCACTTTCCTGCTCTTCATAAGCATATGTAATTTTCTCTCCTTGAGGGTGGGTTGGACTTACTGATTCACCTCTAGCAAGTATGATATGACCAAAGTGATAGGATATCACTCCTAATATTAAGTTTCATCTTTGACACTCTGTCTTGTGCTTTCTCACTTGTTTGCTCTTAGGGAAGTCAGCTGCAATGTTGTGAGACGTCCTTGAAGAGGTTTCAGTCCAATAACCTGGGAGGAAATGAATCCTGCCAAAAACAATGTGAGAGAGCTTGGAATTGGATCCTCTCCCAGTTAATCCTTCAGATGAGACCATAGCCCTGAATGACAATTTGACTGCAGCTTCTTAAGAGACCTTTATCCAAAGGCACTCAGCTTAAACCATACCTAGATGTCTAACCCAGACTAACTATGAGATAATAAATATTTATGTTTTCAGCTGTTACATTTTGGAGTAATTTGTTATACAGCGCCAGATAACTATTATAAGTTAGACACACACACACACACACACATAAATGGCTATGTGGTATGCTGTGCTAAGTCACTTCAGTTGTGTCCAACTCTTCATGACCCTATGGATCATAGCCTTCCAAGCTCCTCTGTCCATGGGATTCTGAAGGCAAGTATACTAGCGTGGGTTGCCATGCCCTCCTCCAGGGGATCTTCCCAACCCAGGGATCAAACCTGGTCTCTTAAGTCTCCTGAATTGGCAGGCAGGTTCTTTACTGCTAATGCCACCTGGGAAGCCCATTAATGACTATCATACAATTCAATAAGTACTATAATAGGAGAAGAAATAAAGTGCTTACAGATGGAGTAGCAGTAAATAATGAGCTTGGGGAATGTCATTGAGAGGAGGCAGCATTTAAGCTGGTCCTTGAAGGATGGATAGGAGCTTTCTAAGAAAAAAAAAAAAAATACAGAGAATTACAGGGAGAGGAAATTGCAAGAAATTTAAAGTGCATGGTTTGTCCAGGCAAAGCAAAGTAGCTCAAGAGGAGCAGGGGAAAAGGGAAATGGCAAAAGATGATGTTAGAGAGGTAAGAGGAAAGATTGAACAGGGCCTCTTATACAGATATACAGATCTGAATGTGACCTGTAAGCAGTGAGAAATCCTCAGAGTTTTTTAAGCAGGGACCTGATTTGCTTGTACCCATGCTTTAGAGAAGCCACGGGCTTCCCAGGTGGCATTAGTGGTAAAGAACAAGTCTGCAGGAAACGTAAGAGACATGGGTTCAATACCTGGGTTGGGAAGATCCCCTGGAGAAGGAAATGGCAACCTGGTCCTGTATTCTTGCCTGGAGAATCCCATGGACTGAAGCGACTTGGCACACATGCTTTAGAGAGATGATTCTGGTGGCAGGACAGAGGGTAGATATAGTGGAGGCAGCTCCAGTTACAATATCCATTTACCCAAAAAGTTTTTATTGAACACTTCCAATGTGCCAGGCACTGTGAGAGGTGCCAAGCAGTGAGTAACACAAACAAAAGCTCCTACTCCTATGCAGCTTATGTTCTAGTGGGGGCACTAGCCAGGACCAGCCTAGAAACAGTGGTGATAAGTGTAGGAAACATTTGAGAGGTAGGATTAATCAATGGGACATGATACCTGCCTAGACATGGGTGTGAGGAAAAGGGAGAAGTAAAAAGTGACACTGAGATTCTTAGGTTGGGACACAGAGTAAATGATAACCCTGTTAGCTGAGAAGGAGACAGCAGGCTTGCAGAGAGTAACAATAGATTCAACGTTGGCATATTGCATTTGTTGTAATGAGATATTCAGTGGAGTTGTCCATGGATAGGTGAGAAAATACAGGGCTATACTCAGGAGAGAGGACCAGGCTGGAAATACAGATTTAGGAATCATCAGATGTGGGTGGTAGACAAAGCCTAGGCACTTAGTGAGATACTCAGGGAGACATGGTGCTGTGCTCAGTCACATAGTCAGGTCCAACTCTGTGACCCCGTGGACTATAGTCCACCAGGCTCCTATGTCCATGGGGATTCTCTAGGCAAGAATACTAGAGTGGGTTGCCATGCCCTCCTCCAGGGGATCTTACCGACCCAGGGATAAAACCCAGGTCTCCTGCATTGCAGGTGGATTCTTTACCATCTGAGCTACCAGAGAAGCCCAAGAATACTGGAGTGGGTAGCCTATCCCTTCTCCAGGGGATCTTCCAGACCCAGGAATCGAACCAGAGTCTCCTACATTGCAGGCGGATTCTTTACCAGCTAAGCTACCAGGGAAGCCCCAGGGAGAGACTACAGAGTGAAAAATAAAAAGTGGGGAATGGTGGAGAGGGTAACCATTGGAACAAGGCATGAAAGGGCATCAGGAAGAGAACTCAGTGAGAAAGACTGAGACAATGGAGTCACAAAATGAGGAGAACCTGGAGAGAGACCTTCACGGAATCCAAGGAAGAGGATGGGATGGCCACCGACATGAAGGGAGAGGTTTGGCAAGAAAAGAACTGAGTATTACACTGTGAGTCAGTGCTGAATAGAACTGGGTAAAGTGATCCCCAGGAGCAGTGGACCCTCATCCCTCTCTGGATGACTGGGTGGTTTCAGCATTGCAGAGAGAAGAATTCACCAGTAGATAATCTCACAACATGCTTCTCCTTCCACAGGCTTTGTCCATCAGGCTAAGTTTATAGTTTTTATATGCAAACACCATATAAAACTGTCTTAGGAGTATTGCCTTTATCTGATGCCATTCATTGATAGCAGGGGTCATTTTTTGATGTAGATTCCATGGCCAAAGTGAGGCCCTGCTAGAATCACTTTCCATCCATGCTCTAGGAGCTACATCCAGTCTCTGGAAGCCAGTTCATTCCTCCTGACCTTGGGTTGAAGCTCTTCAGTCCTGGGTGTCAGAGCCCCACCTGCAAGGCTGGGGCAGATCCTGGCGGAGGCTTCAGAATCTGATCATGTGGCCGTGCGTGTTCTCTAAGAATGGTCAGATCCAGGAGGGATGTTGGCGCCACAGGCAGGAAAGTGACTCTGCAAGTCAGACTGAGCAGTGGGAAGGATGGAAACGATCGCCAGGCAGTAATGTTGGTGACTATGATGCTTTTTAAAAATACCCTCGAGTTTGTCAATCCTCCTCTTTTCAAGAGATGAAGGCTATTCCCCAATCTCTGAATGTGGGCTGACTTGTTTGAACAGATACAGTAAAAAGGAAGTGACAATATGCAACTTTGGAGGCTAAATAATAAAAAAGGCACCCCCCTCCTCCTTCCCCCTGTCTCACTCTCCCTCTCCCTCCTTGGGAAAAAAGTCAGCTGCTATGTTATGAGCAGCCCTATGGAAAGATCCACATGACAAGGGATTGAGAGTAGCCTCTGACCATCAGTCAGTAAGGAACTGAGGCCCCTAGTCCAACAGCCTGAGATGAGCTGAACCCTACCAACATCATATGAGTGGGCCTGGAGCAACATCTTCAACCCCAGTGCAGCCCAGAGATGACCACGGCCGCATCCAACATCATGACCGCCACCTCCTGAGAGAACGCACCCTTACCGCCCAGCTGAGCCATCCCCAGACTCCTGGTCCTCACAAACTGTGACATGAGAAATGTTTGTTGTTCTAAGCTACTGCATTGGGGGATTACACAGATCACAGATAACTAAAGCAGTGACAAAGGAGAAACAGTAAGAGATCTGCGGGAAGGCTCTAGAAAACCAGGTACTTGACAGGACTCCCACTTAGGCAAGTCCCCGCCACAGAAGGGCCAGCGCTGGCCTGAACAAGGAAGGGCAGAAGTGGGGTCTGGGGTCTTATCTCACTTCTCCGCCATGTAGGGCTGTTACTTTTTAAATGAATCGTCTTCGAAAGAGCTGATACTAAAAATTAAGACAGTTTATGCGACAATGTGAGGGTGACTAAAAAAAGAAGTGAATAGGTGTGAAACCTCACTGGGCAACAAGAGCACGTCTGCAGCTTCCTGGGCCCAACGTGTCTGCTCAGTATGGGCCGGAGGGGGACTCTCCACCAGAGAGGCTGCCACCTTGGCCTCTGGGCTTGACCTCTAGTCCCATCTCACCCTCAACCTGCTCCACCCTCCTTCCACCTTCCTGAGCCCCTCTCTCACCTCCAACAAGCTTTCCATGTAGGTTCCCTGGAACAAGGACCCCCCTGCCCTTACTCCCCACCATATGAGAAAGCCAGAGACTCCCCAGAAGTTCCAAACTGATATGAGCAGAACAGCCACCTATAGCCAGTGTGTGGGCTAAAGAAAGCAATGCTTAGACATCTTAATGGTAATTCTCATAACGTTTTCAAGTAAACACCTTTCTACTCAGTGGTCTCCTTGGATTCCCCATGCTGATCATGTGAGACAGGCAGGACAGATACAAATATGCCTGATTTACAGGTGAGGAAACTGAGGCTCAGAATGGCTCAGGCAGACAGCAAGTCGTGGAGCCAGGGCTAGAAGCCATGTCCTCACAGGCTTGTCCTTTGGACTCTTTCCTTCCCACCTCCACCCCGCACCATGGTCACCCAACACAGTCAACACAAGTGTGGTGGCCCAGCTTGAGCTCACCTCCGTACTTGAAGCTGTTAAATCTGACAGCACATCCCCCTTTTACTCACAAGAAGCTGCCTAAGGCACTGCCAGCTAGGTCACTGATTTCCTCTTTGCCTCAGTCTCCTCAGTTGATACCACACAAAGGTGACTACTTGTTCCTGAAGACGTTTCTGGGCCTCAGTGTTCCATGCCTCATGCGAAATCCCTCAGGAAGCCAGGCTTGCTCACACAAGGCCAGGCATTGAGTCCTCACCATCTGGCAGTGAGTAATCCTGGAAAAGCCTGGGGAAGACTTGCTGTGGAGTGAGCCAGTCCAGCCCACGCCAAGATGGCCTGGAGGCTGCAGGAAACCTGTGGACATTACTGGGCTTCAGCACCCGAGAATCTCAACAGAAGTCCCCTGACCTCACTGGCCACAGCTCCTCTGCCAGAGGCTGAGGTGAGGAGGTGTCCTTCCCCTCTCCTCAGCGCACCATCCCATACAGCCTTGCTGGGCCAGTTATCCCACAGAGAGCTACCTGGATGGACAGCCCATCACCACCTCCCTGGGTGGAGCCTCTGAGAGGAACACACAAAGATGTCTGGCATCCAAAGCCAATTTCACATCAGCCTCAGACACCTCTATTACGCTGTCAGTGGATAGGAATGCTCCTTACTCACCTTATTTAGAAGAACAAAAGAGCAGAAAAGGCCCCCCTTCCACATTCACCAGACTGCATCACAGTCAAGACACCTACAATCCTACCTCCCCACTCTGAAGCCGCAGCAAGTGTTCACCAACTCATCATTTCCTCTCTTCACCCCCCATTTCCTCCATGTCACTAATCTGCTCTCCAAGCTGTGATGGCAGGAGAATGAAAAATGAGGGTGATGGTGGTAAGAATCGGGTTCCCTGAAGCCTCTCACCCAGGCTCCTTGAGAGTCCCTGAGGTCCCTGATATCCTTCAACATCCTCAACAAGAAGGAAACAAAAATCACGCGGAACCAACCCTACTTAACGGAGACACATCCTTAGGTTCCATGGGAGGTTCCATGGCAAAACCCGGCACCATCTGTCTGGCCTTGCATTAGCTCAGCTAATGCAACCTCCAACACAAAGGCAGCATCAACTCTGTACTCATCCTGCATCTTTGGGGGGGCACTCAGTCCAACTCATAGATCATTTTCCAGCAGCCAAATTCTCATCTTAAGATTAATCTGACTTTTCCTTACAATCAAACAACTATTTATCCAACAAACTCATGAATGAGAATTGATCTCGCTGTTTATTTAGAAAGCTAGAGGGGTTGGATTTACATGGGCTTTATTTTTTTCCTCTGGATAAATTAAGGAGTTGTGCTAGAACAAAAGGAAGCAAATCAATGGCTATTTCCAGTGACCTGCATCTGTCTTCAGATTTAATAGAAATGATGCCCTAAGACACATAGTTTATTCAGTACAAAAACATCCATCGATATTCAGTTAGTCAGTCAGTTCAGTCACTCAGTCATGTCTGACTCTTTGCAACCCCATGAATCGCAGCACGCCAGGCCTCCCTGTCCATCACCAACTCCCAGAGTTTATCCAAACTCATCTCCATCGAGTCGGTGATGTCATCCAGCCATCTCATCCTCTGTCGTCCCCTTCTCCTCCTGCCCCCAATCCCTCCCAGCATCAGGGTCTTTTCCAATGAGTCAACTCTTCACATGAGGTGGCCAAACTATTGGAGTTTCAGCTTCAGCATCAGTCCTTCCAGTGAACACCCAGGACTGATCTCCTTTAGGATGGACTGGTTGGATCTCCTTGCAGTCCAAGGGACTCTCAAGAGTCTTCTCCAATGTCACAGTTCAAAAGCATCAATTTTTCAGTGCTCAGCTTTCTTCACAGTCCAACTCTCACATCCATACATGACCACTGGAAAAACCATAGCCTTGACTAGACGGACCTTTGTTGGCAAAGCAATGTCTCTGCTTTTTAATATCGATATTAGAGTAATGCAAAAGAAGAGCCCTTCCTGGTACTTTGCAAATGTAGACAAGAGCCTCGCAAGCATTTGAAGATTCACAAAGTTCTTCTGGTTAGATGGCAATCAACACCGTTCCACGACCAGGGAAATTAAGGACTGAGTATCTCTAAAATGGCTCTGGTTCACCTGAGGAATAGGTATGAGGGGATATTCATCACCAGAAATCTGACCTCCCTTCTGAGAGAGCTAAATAGGTGGCACCATTCCATCCTGTGCTGACAGCAGACATCATTAATCAATGCAACATTCTCTTTACTCTACACGCCGAGACCCTGGCTCCTTCTCCAGTCCACCATGACTGGCCTGTGAGTTCTCATGCAAGAAGAAACCGAGCTGCTACCTCTGAGCAGGAAGCTATTAAGCTTAATAGGTTAAAAGTCCCATGTGAAAATTAACGATTTGACCCTTCAGGAAGTCACCAGCTATTTAACTCCTGTTTCCCTTTCTGTGAGTCAGAGACCCTAATCAAAACCACTACGACCGCAAACCAGATGGTGGCCTTGTTCTGTGGTTGGACTAACAGACGGTATTCCTACTGTCGCATACTTCTGTGTGCACAGAAAATCATCACAAAGATCCTTTCTAAACAGAAAAAGTTTTAAAAGTAGTTCATATTTTTTTTTCTACTTCATCAGTTATGAGATACCAACCCACCCTCCTTAAATAATTCCAGCCTCTCTCATTGCTCACAGTGGGAAGTAAGCTCCTTAGTGTCACAAGCCTCTTTGCTGCCTGGTCACAACTGCCCTTTTTAGATTCGTTTTCTTTCCTGACCACTGACTCGACCACGTCTACACCCTCTGCGACAGTCTCACGGAAAAGTACTGGCTGTCACCCTCCCTCTCCCTTAAACCCCCTCGTCTCTTTGCATTTCACACTTGTGCATACAAAGGTCTCTCTGACACATCTCTCAACTCCCATTCACAGCCAAACCTGTCAAGCAAGTAGTCTATACTCTGGTTACATGAAGTGTAGGCACATGGACCAGGGGTGTGAGAATCACCTGGGGGCTTGTTAGAAACACCCACCCCAGACCTATGAACTTAAAAGCTGCATTTTCACAAGATGCTAATAAGGCAGGCTGTCCTAAACTCACTCCCTCCTTTCCTGGGAAACCCCACCCAATCTTCTTTCTCTCTACTCTGACTTCCCTCCCTACCTCTCCATCAACAAGACTCTCACTAAATGAGTGGCTCCATCCATTCACATATGAATAAAAGGATCCATGAAATATGACTTCCCCTTGTGCCCACCCTAGGAACTTCTATTTAGCCTTCAAGTCCAGCCCAAATAGTTCACTTCTGGGAAGACATTTCTGCTCTCCAACGCAGACAAGGAAACCAAAGAGCTGAGAGGAGGCTGGGCAAACTGCCCATTGACACCCAGTGTACCTGCTATGTGCCACCTTTGAGAATGACGGCAGAAAGAATGCTCATGGCCTCCCCACAAGCACCCCATGGTCACTGTCAAGGGCAGAACTCCATGGCTGAGATGGGGATGGCAAGTCGAAAGTTGCTTTGTGGATGAGGCCCCAAGCAGGCTGATCTAAACCAGGTTACCTTGTTCGGGCTCTTACCCACCGAGGTGCCCTCTACCCAGTCTCTCAATCTCCTTGAAGATCATAGTCTGCTCCCTTTCCTCAACACACATTCCGAGAACACACCTCTTTCACTCTCCTGTCCTCAGGGGGAGTTTTTCCTTTTTCTTTAGAGAACAAAGAATGCAGAGAGGACATATTAGTTGCTGCTGCTGCTCCAGCTGCTAAGTTGCTTCAGTCGTGTCCCTATAGAAGTGTCCCCAATAGAAGTTCCTAGGGTGGACTCTTCCGGCTCCATGGACTGGCCCGCCCAATTCCTCAGGCCACTGCAAGGCCATTCCGCTGATCCAGTGGCTCTCCAGATCCAGAGTACCCTGGGGAGGCCTTAAACATGCATACCCTGATGCCAGGTCCTTGGGCTGCACTAGATGACCCTCTGCTTTCTAGATTCTCCTTGAGGCTCCCGCATAGGGCAAGCTATGACATGACGCAGGTATGCAAGACCACAGACAAGTTGACCGGCTACTCTGACCTTGAATCCATCTTGGTCAAATGAGGGCTCCAAAATCTTTCTGCCCACCTCATCTTTCTATTGTGAGGATAGGGTATGTGCTCCTGCTTTACTAAAATGGAAAACATTCTTTCCCAAGGCAAGGTTTTCCCACTCTTTGGCTTTGTCTTGGCACTAACAAATAAACCTCTATTTCCATTCCCAGAAACTCTGTATTTCTCTCAACCTCAGAGCCTACTGTCAACATACTCTTAAGTGTTTCAGGCAGTCCTGTGATTGTTGGATACAAAGGACATCAATTCATACTGGCCAGTGTCCAGACATAAGCTGTCTTCCTGAGAGCAGTTCTGTTTGCCACCGATCAGGGGGTCTTGTGCATAAACAGGAGGCCTTAGCCTCCTCCCAGCAGCCAGAAAAAGACAACACATACTCCATCTCCAAGATAAGGCCTTTCAGGCAGCAATGCACTTAGAATATCTCCTTTGTGTTAATGAGAACAAACACAAGTGCCCATCCCAGTGTTTGTGGGACTGATCCAACTGGGGTAGAAAAGACGTAAGACATCATTTCCACTGTGTCATCATGAATCACTGAGAATCTTTGCAGCCTAATTAAACTGGACTTTTTGAAAGAGGATTGAATCCAACAACCCTAGAATAAGCATTGCTTTTCACCATTTACTATTTTAGTGTTTATTCAATTATTTTTAAGAGGGATATACCTGAGCTAAAATCAAAAGAGCACAACTAGTAATAACTAGCTTGGTTCTAACTTACTGAGGATGCCATCAATTCATGGGTCAAGGGTGCCAACACAGTGACTTCACACTTCACACCGCTTTTCATCCTCCCGGTCACTACCTCTCAGAAGCCCACAGCCATCGACCCCATATCCATCCCTGAAATCACACCCTTGCATCTACCTGCTCACCTCTTTCTCCCTCTTTCCTACTCACCCTAACTCCAGATAAGCCCAACCCTCCATGGGCTCCATGCGAACCCAGGTATAGAAAATCACACCACTGAGCTAACCAGTCTATACTGAGTGGTGACCACAAAACTTGGCAAACCATTCTCCCACATTGTTCCAGCTTCTAAAATCTCCCAGACCTCATGGCCCTTCCTCACACTCTTCTTGTTGACTTATACATATAAAAAAATGCTAAGTGATAAGAATAAAACTTTCTCATCTTCTCCACGTGCTTCCACCCACCTCCTCACCCCTGTGCCCCTGTACTTGTCTCCTTCTTGATACCAGGAGCAACTCTCCCAGCTCCTACTTGTGCCTGGAGCCCGACTTCTCACACCTTCCTGGGAACTTTGTCCCTTCTATAATTCCCTCTTGAAACATCAATTTCTTTCTTTCTAGTCAATCGTTCTGCCAGCATACAAATATGCTGAAAGAACGGGGCGGGGGCCGGGGAGGCGGGAGAAAGAAAGTACAGCCTGTTTGTAGGACATATAATAAGTTAACCTTAAAAATGCATTCCAATATACATTGCATACATCCCTGCTCAGTCACTTCAGTTGAGTCCAACTCTTTGGGACCCTGTGGACTGTCGCCTGCCAGACTCCTCTGTCTGTGGGATTCTCCAGGCAAGAATACTGGAGTGGGTTGCCATGCCCTCTTCCAGGGGATCTTCCCAACCCAGGGACTGAACCTGGGTCTCCCGCAATGCAGGCAGATTCTTTACCATCTGAGCCACCAGGGAAGCACCAATATCCATGAGGTGAGACAAATACTGTTTGACAGCACTTATACCAGATACCTAGACTAGTCAAACTCCTAGAGTCAGAAAGTACACTCGTAGATGCCAGGGGCCAGAAGGTGGAGGCGCTGGGGAGGGGGATTGGGGACTTAGTGTTTAATGGGGACAGGGTTTCAGTTTAGGAAGGGGAAAAATTCAGGAGACAGATGATGGTGAGAGTTGCACAACAATGTGGATACACTTAGTGCACTGAACTGTATGCTTAAATATGGCTAAAATTGTATGTTTTATGTGACTTTGTGAGAAGGCAATGGCACCCCACTCCAGTACTCTTGCCTGGAAAATCCCATGGATGGATGGAGGATCCTGGTAGGCTGCAGTCCATGGGGTCACTGAGGGTCGGACAAGACTGAGAGACTTCACTTTCACTTTTCACTTTCATGCATTGAAGAAGGAAATGGCAACCCACTCCAGTGTTCTTGCCTGGAGAATCCCAGAGATGGGGTAGCCTGGTGGGCTGCCGTCTATGGGATCGCACAGAGTCAGACACGACTGAAGTGACTTAGCTTAGCAGCATGTGACTTTTACCACAATTAAAAAAAAAAATCTAAAAAATCAAAATATGCTAGAAGAGCACCCATGTCCCAAGGAGACCCTAACCGAGCATCTGCCTCCATCAAGGGCCCAGGTCCTGCTCCTCTTTTTAGCACAGCTCACTAACCTGCCTTCCTCCCGTCTCTCCGCTGCCCTGACTCAGTCTCCTTTGCTGGATCCTCCTCTTTACTCCAGACTCTTCTCTTTATCTAGTTTGACTCAATTCCCTCAAATATCATCTCACACTTGTCATTCCCAAATTGATATCTGCAGGACAGACCTCTCCGCTGAGTCACAGACTCACAAGTCCCCTGCCCTGGTGGTAGGGAACCCAAAGAATAGAAAGTAAGTAAGACCCAAGATGGCAAAGGACCACTGTGGGGAAATTCTCATCTCCAGGGGGTGGCGCAGACCCTGCAGCCGGGAGGGGAGCCTGAAGCCAGGGGGCCGCAGTGTCTTCCTGGAAGTGGGAGGTGGAACTCACAGAGAGCAGAAAGGCCGATGGCACCAGCTTTCAGAACTGCCGGGATGCATTTCAGCTCATGAATAAGAAAAGAAGTCATCACAGGTTCCAGCATCATGAGAACAGAGAGGAGAAAGAGAGGCTGAGAAGTGGAAGAATTAGTCCATGCTGGGGCAAGGACCAGGGAAGGAAGGAAGGAGACACAGAAAGAGGTGAGAGACAACGAAGAAGGGAGCTAGAAGGAACGCGTGAGAGAATGAAAATAAGAACCTAGAAAAGAGATTTGGGTCCTTGCTTATTCAGAAGACACAACCAGAATTCTAGCTGAATTTTTAACAAGATGCAGAAACTCAATTCTCTGAGTCTTCCCTAGAGGGATATTAGTATGATTACTACTAATGGCTACCATTTATCAAAGTGCTTCCTGGGTGCTAGGCACTCTGAACACAAGTCCTCATTTAATTCTTAAAACGACCTGCGACTCGGGTGTCACTGTCCCCATTTGATGGAAACTAAAGCTCAGAGCAGTGAGGTCATTTATTCAGGACCACCAGAGGTGCCGACCACATCTTACCCCAACCTCCACTTGGGCCAAAGGAGACAGGAGTGGGAGAGACCTTCTCCTGACACACAGGAGGTGGGCGTGCAGTGAGCAACCCTCCAGGGTGCACTGACCATCCAGCAGCTCCCCAGGTCAGAGGCTGCCCACCTGCGCCGAGGTCCTGCTTCCCTCTCCACAACGGGCTGTCCCCTATCCACTCTGCAGGCTGCTTGGCAAGGAGGGGCCGGGGTGACGGGGTACGGAGAACCTGAAGGCTCTGCAGGGTGGTGTGAGGATCTGGGGGGACGGCTTGTCCCAGCCTGGCAGCTAATCTAGGCTGTGGGATTAAAAGCAGTCCTGAATTATCCTTGGGCAAAACCAGGTCAGGCCCCCTCCAAACCCCACCTTCACAGAGTTAAAGGTAAGGAACTGGAAGGGCTTAAAAGGCAAAGGAGTTAATTAGCTCTCTGAAACCAAAAGGGGGAGAAAACCAAGCCTAAAGAAAGGAGCAGCTGGAGGTGGGGGAGAGAGTCCTCAACTGGGAGTCCAGAGCCTAATGCCCACTGGCCCCCCCCCCCGGAGCTCTGTGGTCTCTGCAGTGACTCTCCCATGTCTCCACTTCCTCCTCTTTTGGATCAGGTCTGATCCAAAAGAGGCCTCTGCACCTGACAGCCTAGGACAGGGCGACGTTGGGGACCAACACAACTTTGTCTGAAACAGGCCCAGAGGGTGGGACAGTGGGGCCTGACTCTGGAAGTCAGAGCTGGGAAAACAGCAACGATTTTCAAATCTTCGCAGGTGTGCATTCCGCAGGTGCCCAGACCCACCGGGAAGATGCTTGTCTACCTCTGACCCAGCTGGGTCTCCATCTGCCTCTTCAGCCAGGGATGAGGTGGATGGAGCGGAGGGGCCGGGGGAGTCACGGGGGCGAGTGGACAGAGGATGGAGGAGGCGTCTACACCTTCATGATCAGTGGTCATGCTGGGGAGGAGTTGAGGGGGAAGGGATATAAACTGCCACCTCCCCTCCACTGACCCCTGTAACTGTGCCTGAAACTTCCACCACCAAAGCGACCCCAGGGGCTTAAAAACCTGACCTCCAAAAGGCCGCAGTTAAAATGCAAACCAATCTCTCAGACAGGAGAGGCTGATGTCACATTTCTGACTTGCTCCACCCGAGCCTCTGACTGTCAGCACGAGAGTGAACCTTGGACCACCTGCACCCTAAAGTCTATATCCCTGTGAAACAGATCGCCAGTCCAGGTTTGATGCATGAGACAGGGGCTCAGGGCTGGTGCAGGAGACCTGAGGGATGGGAGGGGAGGGAGGTGGGAGGGGGGTCAGGAAAGGGACACATGACACCCATGGCTGATTCATGTCAATGTATGGCAAAAACCACTACAATATTGTAATTAACCTCAAATTAAAATAAGTAAATTTAAAAAAATGAAAAATAAAAAGAAATATCACCCCCTCGAAAAAAATAAATAAATAAAAAAAAAAAATAAAAAAATGCCCAAATTGTGAAACAATGGGCCCTGGGTCTCAGGGCATGGCGGCAGCAAGGCTGGGACCCTCACCCAGGCCTACTAAGTCTTTTCACATCATGATTGGGCCCCTGGGAGCATCCCCCTGAGGGGGGCTGGCGTCCTGCTTCCTGCTGCCCCTCTCTCATTCATTTACCGCTGCAAACAAGAGCCCCTGGGACCTCACCAGCTGACTCCTCCCAGACTCTGCCTTCCGGAAGGATGAATGCACATCGGAACCCCGCGGCCAAAATATTCCTGGGTACCACCCACTCTGCGTCCAGCTCCCTTTTCAACAGACTCCTGGGAGGTAAAAGTTTCCAGAAGGGATAGCTCTAAGGCTTTCACAGATGGGGTACTCAACAATGGGAATAAGGCAGTAAGACAGGGGGATAGAGGAAAAATGTAATTTTTTTTAAGGTCACATTCTCACTAAAATGGCACCCTGGAATTTTCAAGATCCTCTGACCAATACCAGGTTGGATTCCTTAGTTAACAAAGATGGAGATTGAATTTCTTTGGAAGCAGGTCAACCAAATGGGGCCCGGGGGTCTTAAAAAGAAGTAATGAAAGAGAGAGAAGTCCCAGGAAAGGAGAAGTTCCCTGCCTAGAAGAGAGAGAACTCTCTGCTCCCCTCCCAACAGGCTCACAGCCACCAAAAATGGTCCTATGGAGCTGCCCGGCACGAGGAGCCCACCCAGGGCAGCTGCCCTTTTGCAACTGCCAGTCTGTCCTTTACTGGGAAACTGCATTCATTCATTCAGTTCAGTTCAGTTCAGTTCAGTTGCTCAGTCGTGTCCAACTCTTTGCGACTCCATGAATTGCAGCACGCCAGGCCTCCCTGTCCATCACCAACTCCCAGAGTTCACCCAAACTCAAGTCCATCGAGTCAGTGATGCCATCCAGCCATCTCATCCTCTGGCGTCCCCTTCTCCTCCTGCCCTCAGTCCCTCCCAGCATCAGGGTCTTTTCCAGTGAGTCAACTCTTCGCATGAGGTGGCCAAAGTATTGGAGTTTCAGCTTTAGCATCATTCCCTTCAAAGAAATCCCAGAGCTGATCTCCTTCAGAATGGAATGGTTGGATCTCCTTGCAGTTCAAGGGACTCTCAAGAGTCTTCTCCAACACCACAGTTCAAAAGCATCAATTCTTCGGCGCTCAGCCTTCTTCACAGTCCAGCTCTCACATCCATACATGATCAAAGGAAAAACCATAGCCTTGACTAGATGGGTCTTTGTTGGCAAAGTAATGTCTCTGCTTTTGAACATGCTATATCTAGGTTGCATTCATTAGCATATGCCTAAACCCACAGAGCTGGCCAGCCAATGGGTAACAGGACTCCCAGTGAGGATGGATTCGTCCTGGAGCCAATGAGACTCTGGTTTCTACAGAAAAAAGTCAGGTTCCCGGAGGAGGCTAGGGAGAGGAAAAAGAATGAACAGAAGCCGAAGGAGAGAGGAGGAAGATGCAGGAGGGTCTCCCTCCCTGAGCAATGATTAAAAAGGAAAGAAAGAAAGAAAAATGGCAAGAAAGAGCACAGCCTTTGAAATCAAATAGACAAATGCCTTTGCTGAGTTTGGAGCAAATTAGTATTTAACTTTTCTCCACTTCAGTTCCCTCAGCTTGTAAAATGGGCCCAATGTCACAGGTCATTAAAGGAGGTAAGGAAATTAGAGAACCAGGGGGCTCTAATGGTAAAGACTCATCCCGCCAATGCAGGAAATGTGAATTCAATCCTCGGAGCAGGTAGATCCAGAAATGGCAACCCACTCTAGTATGCTTGCCTGGAGAATCCCATGGACAGAGGAGCCTGGCAGGCTGCAGGCCATGGAGTCACAAAGGGTCAGACACGACCGAGCGCGTACACACAATGGCGTGCAGTTGGTGCTCAGTGAGCCTGGTCTCCCTTCTCTCCTTAGCATCCAAAGCCAGCCCCACCTGGTCCCGGGGAAAAGCACAAGGGGAGATTCTTGCCCAGTAAGCCCTGGACAAGGCACAGGGGCCTTCAGGGGAGGAGAGTGACGGTCCCAGTGGTGATAGGCTGACCCATTTGGCCAACCATCCTTCACTTCCTTCTCTTCACATTCTGGGAGCCCTGGAGCGCTCTTCCCCCAAATGAGGCATGCAGCAGAAATGAGCTGTGATTAGCACAGCGGAGAGACCAGGACATTGCGGAAGCAGAGGGGAGCAGCTGCAGACTTTCCTGGAATTAATGGAGAGGGAGCAGGGAGGGCAAGTTGTCGTCTCTGATGCTCTGTCTCCCTGCGTCAATCACCAGGGAGAGAGACTTCTCCAGAAGCCAACCTTCTCAGCCTCTGCGGGGCCAAACCCTCTCTCAGCCCTGCCTGTGATAGACCTCACTCACCATTAGAGGCAGGCCTGGGGTGTCCTCTGCGAGACGCACAGCGAAATTTCAAGCCAGTTTGTAGGTGCTATAGGTGGATAGATGAAACTCCCAGAACATCGCACTAGAGGCAGTTAAAACTCAGCCCCGGAACACTGGCTACAACAGATTCCTGGCAATGTTACAGTCTGAAGGCAGATGAAGGGGAGAGCAATTTTGAAAGAGTTTGGTGAGATGCTGTTGTACTACATCAACGTTGGGGGATGGGAGGGGAAGGGGTAGATCCAGAGGCTGCCATCCAATCATTTTTTCCAGGGAAGGTGGATATTCTTCTATTATGGGTTTCAATTCTGTGCTGTCAGATAAATGTTTTTTTCTTTTTCTTCCCCCCACTGCTTGCATATGGGCTCTTAGTTCCCTGACCAGAGATCAAACACGAGGCCCCTGCAGGGGAAGCACAGAGTCTTAACTGCTAGACCACCAGAGAAGTCCCAAGATTACACACTTTTGGTTTTGGCCACACTGCACAACTTGTGTGATCTTAGTTTCCCCAAACAGAGATTAAACCTGGACCCTTGGCAATGGGAGAGCAGAGCCCTAACCACTGGACTGCCAGAGAATTCCCCAAACAACCTTTTCAGTCCAGGGCTCTTCTACCTTTAGCTATGCCTAAAGCCAAGGCAACTGTCACTGAACATTACAGGTGAGTGACAAGCAAGCAAATGCACTCATGGAAATATCAGGAAGAAGATCTGGAAGCTCAATCTGGGCCCTCCCACTTCTGGGTAGATTTGGCCAAGTCATTTAACCCTTCTGAGTTTTGGTCTCTCATCTGCTAAGTGGTCCAGGGCTAACCCTGTCCAGGTTGATAGGAAGATTTCATGGAGAATGTGATGGCTGTGGCTTAGGAAGAGCCAGCCACCCTTGGCCACTGTGGCCCATGGTCTTTGGACTCATAATCCATATTCCTCACACCTGGCTACAACTCTTCCGGCCTTGGGGGCCAATGAGGAGCCTGTAAACAAGATGAAGTGTGGAGTACGAGCCTGGGATAAAGACACGGAAGTGGGGATGGGAGATTGCAGCCTCACAACTTCTTGATCCTCCAACATGTAAATCAGCTAAGGGTATCCAGACAATGGTACGGAAAGGAGCTTCTACACCCAAACAAAGGCCATGGCCAGAATCTAAGCCTTGGGTTCCTTGATTTTCCTCACTGACCTTTCAGTCTAAAGGGTACCTATGCAAATAAACCCTTTCTCTAACTTGACTAGCAAGACAATTATAGATTTTTATCCCAAATTTCAATTGGTCTCTAGATACAAAGTTCTCTTGGGCCAACCAGCTTCTCGGGATATCCCACACTCCTCTCCAAATGCATTGCAAAGCAGTCAGTAGTATAACAGCAGGTTCTCTGGTTTCAGGATATACTTAGTGGAAAATGCCCACAGAACCATTTGATACCAAGCAAGATGAACCTTTCATCAGCTGGACAGTGTCACACAGAAGACAAGGTATACCGGGTTTCTGTTACAAGTCCTTTCAAAGGAATTCTGATCTCCTCTTTTCCCCATAAGAGTTAGGATCCTACAATCAGGACAGGGTCAGAGGCAGTCTAATGAGAAGTGTGTACACACCCAAACTTCTTGACATGCATAGGGGGGCTCTGCTCACATAACCATCTTAAAGATCACATTCTGCTACTCAAGAACTCAAAACACCCCTGACTTTCTCCCATTCCTGATTTTCATTTGCTGTGGATCAGGCCCCACCACAATGCGGATGCTACTTACATTATTAAGTCTCCTCGCTACAGCCCGGGACCTCCCCCATGCCCTTCAGGCTCATCTTTATGGGCTTCAAACCTAGTGTCACTGGCACCTCTGAACTTTTGTTCTGGCATTCCCCACTGTTGCCGTCAGCTGCCCGCCTTCTCTTTGCCCACCTGACTCTACTCATCTTTCCATGAAGACCTGCTTCAGCCTGCACTCTGCTGATACTTAGATTTTGCACCAGCTTGGCACAAAATTAGGTGGTCTTGTCTTAAATAATCGGGGAAGGCAATGGCACCCCACCCCATTACTTTTGCCTGGAAAATCCCATGGACGGAGGATCCTGGTAGGCTCCAGTCCATGGGGTCACTAAGAGTCAGACACGACTGAGCGACTTCACTTTCACTTTTCACTTTCATGCATTGGAGAAGGAAATGGCAACCCACTCCAGTGTTCTTGCCTGGAGAATCCCAGGAACAGGGGAACCTGGTGGGCTTCCGTCTATGGAGTCGCACAGAGTCGGACATGACTGAAGCGACTTAGCAGTAGCAGCAGCAGTCTTAAATAATATACTAACCACCTGTCTCTCTTCCTCATGAGCAGAAAAGATGTCTTATACAGTGAAGAGAGTCTCAGGGCCAGAAAATCCGCGATTAGAAATAGCAGACGCTACCAGTTGTAACTGCTATATCAATTCCATCTCCCTGAGCTCCAATTTCCACCTCTGTGAAATAGGAATAATAATCTTAAGTTGGAAAGACTACACATGGCCTTCACAAGCGAACATCTGTAAGAAGTCCACTGAGGACTAGCACACAGTCATTCAGGTGTGTCCGACTCTTTGGGACGCCGTGGACTATACAGCCCACCAGGCTCCTCTGTCCATGGAATTCTTTAGGCAAGAATACTGGAGTGTGTTGTCATTCCCTTCTCCAGGGGATCTTCCCAACCCAGGAATTGAACCCAGGTGTCCCGCATTGCAGGCAGATTCTTTACCATCTGAGCCACCAGGGAAGCCCTTACAGCACATAGAAAGTATCCCCCAAAGTTTGTTTCAATTCCCCTTTGCTCATCTTCTATGTCCTGCAAAACCTAGCACAGTATTGCCACACAGAAGGAATTCGATAAATGTTTGATTAATTGATGGGTAGCATAAAACAAGCCAATAACTAGAGGGTCATTGTGCAAAGTAACAGTATGTGGTCAAAATGCATTGATCTATTTTTCAATTATAGATGAAGTGTTGACGTCTAGGGAGGGAAAACAATCTATTTTAACTAAAGAAGTTTTCAAGATTTCAAACCACCAGCCAAGTAGAAGTTTCAGCATAAGTGTTAATGCTAGCAATTCATCACGCCCCTCCTCCACCCCTTCTTACACAAGTCATCTCCATTTCCAACCTCTTTTATACTTCTGGACCACAGAAAGTTGACTTCACGCACTAAATGCAGTGAACAATCCTTGCTACTTCTTTAAATCAAATACCAAACAAAACTAATCTATAGGCGTTCTTGTCTAAGTTTAGAAAGCATCCTGATCACCCCCTCTCCCAAACAGAATTTTTATATAATACATACAGATATAAAATTAACCTTGTCTTCTAATAAGACCTTTCTTTCCCCACAAAGCTGGGGAGACACAACCAGGAATGTCAGCGAGGTCATTCAACCAAAATCCAGCTGAGAATAATTTCCAGGCTCATGAGCAACTATGAAGTCCATGTGCCAAGGGTGACACTGGACATGGTGGGGTCCAACCACATGAGAAATGGGAATTCAGATGGAGTTTCAGCAGAAGTGTTTTTACTTAATGGCCTTTTGGCTTTACTATCCCTTTCTGCTGCTTTTTACTTCCTTTTATCCATACTGGGTATTTCTCTGAAGGAAAATGTCTCTTGCCACCACATTCACTCTCCAGCTGGTGTCTCACACTATCCAAACAAGAAGAGTCCCCATACAGGCTTGGGACATTGCTCCAGGGTGCATAGGAGCAAGCTCAGAAGTGTATTTTAGTTAGTAATCATAATATGCATTCATGAGACTAATTTTTCCCTTGTCTCCCACTCCATGGTGGTGAGTCAGGCACTCTTGCAGGTTGCCCAGCTGCAATTCAAAGCATTGCAGAGCCAGGTTGGCCCCCAAGAAGTAATCTGGTCCATGCCCCTAATTCTACACAGGAGAAATGCTTGACTAGCAGCGAGTTCTATTTCAGCCTCAATTGTCAAAAACCCCTGATGGCAAAAGAAGTTCGTCAACTTGTTCGAAGGCCCAAGGTGTTCCTCTTGAGCTCTCTAGAGACCAGAAGCAACTGGTCAGTCTCTTTTTTTCTCAATGATGCAAATAATGATGGTTATTAAATGACCCATTAATCTCTTCCTCAGGTTAAACAAGCCCAAATCCTTTAACCTTTCCTTAAAGGATTTATTTTCCACCCCTTTAAACATGTTGTTAATAATCTTTTTTGCATCTTTTGATTTTTCCACAGTTCAGTTCAGTCAGTCATGTCCGACTCTTTGTGACCCCATGAACCACAGCACGCCAGGCCTCCCTGTCCATCACCAACTCCCAGAGTCCACCCAAACCCAATGTCAATGTCACCCAAACCCATCCAGCCATCTCATCCTCTGTCATCCCCTTCTCCTCCTGCCCTCAATCTTTCCCAGCATCAGGGTCTTTTCCAATGAGTCAGCTCTTTGCATCAGGTGGCCAAAGTATTGGAGTTTTAGCTTCAATATCACTCCTTCCAATGAACACCCAGGACTGATCTCCTTTAGGATGGACTGGTTGGATCTCCTTGCAGATCAAGGGACTCTCAAGAGTCTTATCCAACACCACAGTTCAAAAGCATCAATTCTTCGGCCCTCAGCTTTCTTTATAGTCCAACTCTCACATCCATACATGACCCCTGGAAAAACCATAGCCTTGACTAGACGGACCTTTACACAGTTATTTTCAGCTAATTTGAACATGGTGGTATCAAATATTAAACAGGGGTGGAAAAGTACTTCCCAGCCCTTGCACAGTATTCCCAATATAACACATCCTGGTATCATGCTTACCTAAAAATAAACAACACAACACTCCTTCAGCTAATGTTCTACTAGGACTTCCAGATCCATCTCAGCTATGATTATGCCTTGCCAGGTGATCACTAATAGCACAGTCAATTGTTATCAGTTAGATTGGTGCTAAACCATTGATGATCCCTGTTAACACCTCTCATCAAGTATTTTCTACTCTGGTATAAGGAAATATCTGGTGTAAGCACAAAAGGGAGGGTGCTGCTCACATCATGTTTATGTAAAATATAAACAGGATTTTCTTTTCTTTCTTTATTTATTTTTAATTGCAGGATAACTGCTTTACAATATTGTGCTGCTTTCTGCCATACATTAACATGAGTCATAATAGGATTTTCTAACTTTTGGTCTGAAGACTCTTTCTCCTTCCAGTCTACGCCTAAAAACTGACAAGCGGGTGAGCGGGTGAACTCAGATGTGCTCACAGGGCAGAGCTTACAGCAAATGGAGCAAATATACAACCTGCCCAACTCAACCCCTGTCAACTTACAAATAAGTAGGGGAATTTACTAATAAGCACCACTAAAGTTATCCTGAGATCTGAAAGTTATGTATTTTTCCAAACAATTGAGCTTCTTCTAGCAAGGGCTAAAGAGGACATCATGGATACATTTGACATGGATGCTGCCACTTAGCATGACCAGCTCATAGGCTACTCTTCAGGATAATCTCCTATTCAATTTGTAAGGTTTTAATTCAATAGGATGCCTAGCATCAGGAAATCTTCTCCACCATCCAAGGAGGGAAACGATTTCTTATCAGTTCTTTGGGGATGTGAAGTTAAAAAGGTGGGAAAAGTCTCCTGATTCTGAATGACCACGCAAGAGTCTGAGTTCTTAGGAAGAAAGGTATCACAGTAACATCCTCCATACCCCCATGATTAAAAATTTCAGAGAGCCACACAATCACAGAAGAATCAGTAGTCACCAGAGAGAGACCATTTCTCTAACTACAGCCACGCCACGCCTTCCACGTCAGGTTCCACTAAATGCCCTTTATCATTTATCTGATACAGATGACACACTCCTGCCTACGTTCACCAGGCCCATAGGCACCATCTGCACAAATCTAACTATTTTAAAGTTGGTCTTTTTTCCTACTTAAGTTACCAGAGATGAACCATATTAGTCATCATGTCCCCAGAGTCACTATTATATATGACTAGTACATAGGCTGGTTGGATTATTGACAGATTCTTTAGGTAAGCTCTGCACTGTTGTAGTTTGTATTCAGCACTCAAACTGGAAATTCTGGTAGACAGCTCTCTAAAATCTTGTGATGGAATTTTTGGCTCTGAAACATTTCTTCACATAGATCTCAATACAGCAGACATTGCTGACCCTGGAATGCACTCCTAGCCCTTCACCTGATGATTTGAAATTCTTCTTTTCCTCAGTCCTGAGACCTGGAAAATACCTTAAAATTATCACCACCCAACTTAACAGTATAATAGTTGCTTTCTAAATCAGAATCAGCAAACAATGGCCCCTGAGCCAAATCTGGTCAGCTGCATATTATGGTAAATAAAGTTTTATTGGAACACAACCACGTTCATTCATTTACATACTAACTCAGGCAGCTTTCATGCTACAACTCCAGAGCTGAGTAGTCGCAACAGACGTCTGAACTACAAAGTCCGAAATATTCACTGTCTGGGTCTTTATAGAAAAAGTTTTCAAACCCTCCATTATAAACCACAAGGAAAACAAATTGCTTATTCGGAATAACCTTCCTTCCACCCTGACAAAACAAAACCAAAAAACAACTGTGACCCAAGTGACTAGTTTTTGCATACTGCTTTGCATAAAATGGGCTTCCCTGTGGCTCAGACTGTAAAGACTCTGCCTGCAATGCAGGAGATCTGGGTTTGTTCCCTGGGTCAGGAAGATGCCCTGGAGAAGGGATTGGCAACCCGCTCTAGTATTTTTGCCTGGAGAATCCCATGGACAGGGGAGCCTGGTGAACTAGACAGTCCATGGGTCACAAAGCGTGGGACACAACTGAGCAACTAACAGTTTCTTCACTTTCATTTTGCATAAAATCTGGTTTGACTCTCTTACAAAATGTCCTTTGAAATAAGATACATAAAAGATATAAAATACAAGAGAAATCTAAATAAAAATTCTAGAATGATAATACGGGGAAGGCAATGGCACCCCACCCCAGTACTTTTGCCTGGAAAATCCCATGGACAGAGGAGCCTGGTAGGCTCCAGTCCATGGGGTCACTAAGAGTCGGACACGACTGAGCAACTTCACTTTCACTTTTCAGTTTCATGCATTGGAGAAGGAAATGGCAACCCACTCCAGTGTTCTTGCCTGGAGAATCCCAGGGACAGGGGAGCCTGATGAGCTTCCGTCTATGGGTTGCACAGAGTCGGACACGACTGAAGCGACTTAGCAGCAGCAGCAGCAGCAGCAGCAGAATGATAATAATAATATATAAAATACACTTAATATGTTGTTGTTGTTTTTCAGTCTTTGAGTTGGATGCAACTCTTTGCGACCCCATGAACTGCAGCATGCCAGGCTCCTCTGTTCTCTACTATCTCCTGGAATTTGCTCAAATTCATGTCCATTGAGTCGGTGATGCTATCTAACCATCTCATCTTCTGCTGCCCCCTTCATATAAATATAATATAGTATCAATATACATTATATAATAACATATAATTATATATAATATATATATATCCCTTCAGAATTTTTGTTATTTAAATTTAAAAGTATTTTTCATCTCATGATATAAAGTCATTTCAGTCATGCAACCCCATAGACTGTAGCCTGCCAGGCTCTTCCATCCATGGGATTTTCCAGGCAAGAATACTGGAGTGGGCTGCCATTTCTTCTCCAGGGGATCTTTCCAACCCTGGGTCTCCCACATTGCAGGCAAACCCTTTACTGTCTGAGCCACCAGGGAGTCTCATATGTAACTTATTTCAGAAGACATTTTGTAAGATATCATATATGTATAAATATGTTTTATTTAAATCAAAAGAAGTTGTGAATTTGCTGGTTTGGGGATACAATAAAGTGAATTCAGTTCTAATCATATGGAATAATTTGAAGTTCTTAGGAAAAAAGGATAAAAGGAATGTGATATAACAGATAACTCATCATCAATAATAATGTGAAATAAAAAACATATCTTTAAACTTACAACTGTGCCCAGAGTTTTAAACAGGAGATCTTTCAGAGGGTTGGATGGGGGAACATTTTTTCCTGGAACCACATCCTGAATTCCTAACACATGATGAATAATGACCTAGCTCCATCCAGAGGACCACCAAAGGACCGTTCCCAGCATGTAACAGGTCTAAGTCAGGATACCACCAGACGCACTCACAGGCTAAGTCAAGGATCTGCTGTCGTGATGGAGTTTGGTCCAGGCAAGCTAACCTCAACTTCTTCACCACCTGGCAGCCCTTGGCAAGCTACCCCAAAGCCTTCAAAGGGTATCTGCTACATGCTCACATTTGATTTCCTCCACACAACGTGGTTCTTCAGTGTTTTTAATTTACATTAAACATTTTAAAAGGGGAGATCTCCCAAATATTTAAAAATTTTGGCCCCTCTTGACAAACCAGAGGACATGGGTACCCTAGGATCACATTCTTGCAGGCAGCACCACCTTGAGCTGTGGGAGCTGCCTCATTCAGAGCACAGGTGCTCTCAGGAGCTTTCTGGCTCTCCATACCCGCCATCAACCCTCTCTGTTATCCCACCTGTGCCCAAAGCTGAGCGTAAAGGCTGCTCCCTGTCTCCCTGGCACTGTTAATTTTCTCATCCCTGGCCTGTTTTACTCATTAAAGATACCTGCCCTGTAGGCATCTGAATTCAAACCCAGAGCTAACTCTTCATACAAATTAATATAATGCATTGGCAAAAATGCTTGTTCAACTTTTTCCAAAACATCTTACAGAAAAACCCCAACAAATTTTTAGGTCAACTCAATATTTCCAAATGGATGAGGAGAAATGACTTCTTTTTCTCATTCTCTGGCTCACATGGACACATTCCCCCACCCTCCTGGTCAGTGACCACCAACAAACCAAAAGCATACGTGTACTTTGCCAATAACAAACCATCATTTAGAAAAGGCAATCTCTGCCTCATGGCTTGCCATTAGAGACATTAGATCCTGCGGGGTCTACTCTGTCCTTATTTATAGCTCCATGCTAGACATCTTGTCCCTACGAGCATCCCAAAGACAGTCTCTACAGAGAAAGCCTTAGTCATGAAGTAAAACACACTTTATATGGGCTTCCCAGGTGGGGCTAGCAGTAAAAAACCTGCCTGCCCATGCAGGAGATAAGAGAGACGTGGGTTCAATCTCTGGGTTAGGAAGATCCCCTGGAGAAGGAAATGGCAACCCACTCCAGTAATCTTGCCTGGAGAATCCCATGGACAGAGAAACCTGGCGGGCTGCAGTCTGAGGGGTCACAAAGAGTAGGACTTGACTGAAGTGATTTAGCACTAGCGCAAAACACACTTTAGGTAGAAAGTGTTTTCCCTTCAGAGGCAAAGTACCCTCTTCCAGGGTACAAAGTAGAAGAATTTCAGGTGCAATCACTTCCCTCCTAAGAAGATATTTAAATCCCTAGGTAACCTCTGAATTTAAGCATCTCAAATCTGAGTCACTGTAGGAAGTGGGTGGGCTTCCCAGGAGCACTAATGGGAAAGAACCCGCCTGCCAATGCAGGAGACATAAGAGATGCAGGTTCGATCGCTGGTTTGGGAAGATCCTCTGGAGGAGAGCATGGCAATCCCCTCCAGTATTCTTGCCTGGAGAATCCCATGGGCAGGGGAGCCTGGCGGGCTACAGTCCATGGAGTCTCAAAAAGTCAAACACAACTGAAGGGACTTAGCATGCACACACAGGAAGTGGGTAGTGTGTAATAAATGATCAAAACTTCTACTCCAAGTATCTATAAACAGATGAACAGATAAAGAAAATGTAATATACACATGCAATGGAATGGTATTCAATCTTAAAAAAGGAATGAATTCTGACATGTTACAACATGAATGAACTTTGAAGATATGCTAAGAGAAACAAGTCTGGCAAAAAGGACAAATACTGTATGCTTGTACTTAGATGAGGTACCTCAAATAATCAAATTCATAGAGACAGAAAGTAGAATGGTGATTGACAGGAGCTGGGGAGGGGGAAATGGACAGTGTTTAATGGATATAGAGCTTCAGTTGAAAAAGACCAAAAAAGTTCTGGAGATGGATGGTGGGGATGGTTGCACAACAATGTGAGTGTAGTTAATGCTACTGACCATACACTTCAAAAAGTTAAAATGGTAAATTTAATATCATGTATATTTCACACACAGTACAAAGAAGAAAACCCTAATGAGAATATATTGGGGGGAATATCCTTTTTACTGCTAGAGAAATGTATAAAATCCATAATGTCTAAAGGAAGATGGAACATGCTAGCAGCAGCAGCATAGTGTCCTGTTCCATCTCCATCTGGCCTGTGTGTGAGCTGGCAACACTCAGGGGGCAAACCCAGCCTGAGAGGCTGGCCTGCTTCACTCTGACCTAGAGGACCCATCGAGAATTGTCCACCTTCGCACTCAAGGAGATACTTATCTTGGGTGGGGGGCAGGTTTACAGCTGTGCCAACTGGCAGCTTGGGGAGGCTACACCACTACCTTCCAAAAAGTGGAAGCATTAACCTCTCAGCTTTTCCCAAGCACACACTACATCGTGCATTATTGTGCAAAACTATCTGAGCACAGGGTGTGACAGCAACATTGGATGGGTATCTTAAGTCAGTGCACATAACCAAGCTCTCCATAGCTCCATTTTGGCCATGGAGAGGGTGGCGGTGGCTATGGTGATGGTGGGTGGGTAACAGCAACTCTGGACTCAAAGCTCAGATGCTGGTACCAACTCTGGACATCGTTCACTTTCCAAGTCATCACCTGTCAGCCAAGCCAGTGGCAGCTTCTGTTCTGGACTGTGCTTCTAAACAAAACAATGGGGCTCAACAGATCCTGGGCATGCGAATGGGCAGAATCTTTTCAGGAGCACCTACTATAGGCCAGTGTGAAAGTTGAACTCATGGAGGATGAGGATGGAAAAGCAACATTTACAGAGATGCTATAGGAGCATTGGAAACAGACTTTTATTTTAACCGAAACTTACACAAACTTGATACAAACCCTACATTATGCAAAACTTTATCACAATTCTACGCATGTTATAACTTGTGGGAGTTGGTTGGAAAGTGGATTATTATTATTATAATTATCATTTTGATAAAGGACATTTTCTATCAGAAAATGTCACAGAAAGAACAAAATGATAAAAAAAAAAAAAAAGATACTCTTGGTGATCTCCCCCAGGGACTGGCCTTGAACGGACTGACAAGAATTCTGTGCCCCCCCAACTCCCCTCGCTAAGGTGAAAGAGATATTTTCGGTCTCAGAACCATCCCACTAACACTGTCACCCAAGACTTTTCCTGAGAGGAATATCCAGCGTTAAACAGTACATTGATTATTATGACTCTGCTTGCTAAAGCAGTGAGGGAAACTCAAGAGCCTGAATGTATAAGACTGGGAGCAAAACCCAGTGACCCAGCCAGTCACCCCAGCTCCTTCACGAGGCCACAGACACAGTGTTGAATGTGTTTCATAGGTCACATTCACTTCCACTAACATGGCCATAGAAGGGCAGTTCACCCGCCTTTCTCCCCATCAGCAGCTGAATGTATGAGCTTTCCGTCGTCAGGCTGGCCTTCCTCGCCCTTGGGCACATCCAGAAGCCAGATCAGCAGAAGGCTCCCTTTGCAAGTCTCCTCTAGGAGTTGTCAGGGAATGGACTCAATATCATCCCAGCAAATGCTTATTTTTTGTTCTCTCTTTTTCCTCCTCTTTCTCTTTCTTCACTGGGTTATTTTAAACAAAGCTGTCTGTGTTTAAATCTGTTGAACTTGCAGAGATATATTTAATCGCTAGATGGAATTCCTTTCAGAACTAGGCCTCATCAGACACGATAACCAGGAGGCAGGCTGCTTCTTGACATCAGATAAATGGGGCTTGCCTGGGGTGAGGGGAGAGTTTGTTTGTTTGACTGTTTTTAGGGGGAGTGGAGAGACTGCTGATAGCCCTTGTGGCTAATTTATTTCAGTCAAGTCTTAACACATAATCAAACACTTTCAATAGACTTTTGAAGAAGGAAAAAAAAAAAAAAACTGATCACTCCTCACTTACCACTTCCAACTTGCAGAAATAAAAATACCTAAAGAACATATATGAATGGCTTTTTAAAAAGCCTGAGAGAGCAGAGTTGATCTTTATTCTCTTATTAAAAATGCGGGGTATTTTTCCTTAGAGTTAATATGCAGTCTTTATTTTACAGTAAGTCCTCTATTGATTTTCACGTCTTCACAAAAATTGCTTTTAACTTTTAAAGTTGAAGGTACTTTAAACAAAAATACTGTGCCACATCAGCACCTTTTCTTTTAAATATTGAAATAAATAAAATAGTTAACTCTTTTTTTTCCCTGTAAGTCTGTTTGTGTTCAGCTATTTCTACGGTAGAGCAATTCCAGTCTGACCTGGATATTTTCTCACAGACACTTTAAAAAAAAATGTAATGGAGAATTTTTTTAAAAAAGTCTTCTTATTGCACAAAGTGAGGCCATTCCCAAGACTTCTCTGAGCCGAGCTGAGTTGCGCTGGAGGCTTGTCCACAATCCAGGCTCCTGTGTTGGCGGAAACACATGCGCAGGAGGGGGCCAGGCAAGGGAAGAGGAGAAGGAGGAGGAAGAAGAGGAAGAGGAGGTGCTGATTCTCGTGGCTTCTCTCCACCTTCTTCAGATACGGCTTGCTTGAAGGATGCCGGAGTCTCCAGGTCAGAGCGTTGACTGCAGAGGGAAAGGCAATGAAAGATAAAACAAAAAACAACAGCACAGGACAACTGCCTAAAAAAGAAAGATTTCAATTTAAGGAAGTGGTGGAAATGAAATGAATTGGGGGGAAAAAAAAAAACGGAAACAACTAACAATTTGCCACACAAATGAGGCCACGCTCTGCACAACGAGCACCAGACTAGCGTCTCTCGTGCCTTCATTCAACACCAGCAGCTCAACATCAGCCAGGAATAGGAGAGATCAGCTGCTCCTGGACAACAGAATGACACGAGAAACAGAGGGCGTGGCTGGGTTTTTAATACCTAGCTGGCGTAGCAGGCAAAACTGGGCATTAGCAAAATGTGGCTCAGACAGTAAAGCGTCTGCCTGGAATGCAGGAGACCCGGGTTTGATCCCTGGGTCGGGAAGATCCCTGGAGAAGGAAATGGCAGCCCACTCCTGTATCCTTGCCTGGAGAATCCCTTGGACGGAGGAGCCTGGTAGGCTATAGTCCACGGGGTTGCAAAGAGTTGGACACTACTACTGAGCGACTTCACTTTCACTTTACTTTTTTCTCCTCTACTTAGAAATGAAACAATCTTTTCCCTGTTGAAATACTCCAGAAGGACCATTATGATAGAATCTGTCACCTGTCATTTAAATGGAAATGAGTAGTATTTATGCTATAGGACCAGTAGTAGTCACAGCAAAGCCCAACGGGTGCCCCATTTGGTCTAAGGTGAAAAGGACACTGCTTCATGCACACGCTCTCATCCCTCAATCCTGCCCCAGGGTGTCAGAATTACTCAGAGAAAATCAAGCCAAGATATCTGTTCCAGTCCTCAACTAGCCCAGTGATCCCTGTAGTCAGCCTTGGAACGTGGTGGCAGTTCAAACCAGGTGGGTCCCTTTAGCCTGGATGGAAACCAGCCGGGCAAGGATTTTGCTTCTAGCTGAAATGAAGTCTGCCAGGTTATTTTGGTCTTTGGAATGGAGTAGTCGGCACAAAGGAATAAGCAATAAAACCAAGGACTATCACATTTCACCCTAAGAAGCAGTTCCTGAGGGCAGAGATGGGTCTCCCCATGGTGTCCAGCTCACTGGTGAGAGGAGGAGAGGGGAGGGTTCAACTATAAAGTGGCCAAGCCAGCAGGAAACAAAGTTCAAAATCTAATGAGCTAAAAAAAAAAAATCAAATGAGCTGCTCAGCCTCTTCCAAGTTGTACCTCCCCTTCCCATCCCCCATCGCTTCTGGTACCCAAGGCGCATCACTGGTCAGGGGTACAGGACTGGATCTGATGCACTTCCAAAGCCAGGACTCTATCCATCCACCGATGTTTTTAAAGGGAGACTGAGAAGGGCCTCATTTCCACCTGCCACCAAGCCCTCCCTATACCCCTGTTCCTCAATCTTTCCTCTGCCTCCCATCCATCCCACTGTCCCCTTCTCGGATCTGCTTCTGTGCTGTCCTTTCCCAGGCTCCCCTCCTCACCCTCCCCTGTGCTCATCTCTTCACTGTTCCATCTCCTCCAGCACCTTCACTCCAGCAACAGAACCAGCTGGCCTCTCTCCAGAGCCCCCAGAGAGCGCTTGCCAAGTTGGGCATCCATCAGACTTTCACCCTTTGCCAGGAGTCTTCCAGTCCCTCCCCCAGTGGCCCAGATCCCCACCCACCCAGCCTTGTTTCATTGTTTGCTTGGTGAGTCTGTCTCATAACCATACGCCACATCCTTTCCATTTCCTCAAATTTCTACCTTTGACCCCCCCCAACACACACACACAAACACACTCACACACACATTCTTCTTCTGCCCTAATTAAGCCACCTAGAAAGTAGCTGGTTGCTTCCCAACTTTTTGCCCCTACATTCATTTTCTCTTTCTGGGCCAAGTGTGGGCCACTGGGAATGTCCTGTTACATCTCAGTCTTCTGCTCTCAGCCACCTTAAGGAGGTTTACTTTCCATCACTCCACAGATCTCCTACTTGCCCCTCACCCCATCTTCATGTCCTCATTCTCTCTCCCTCCCCTACCCCCCACCACTACTGCCTCTGGCTCTCATTTACTTCCTTCACTTGACCAATGGATGCTGTGTCCAGCTATGGCTTCAACTTTTCTGCCAAGAAAATTTCTTGAGCATCGACTGTGCATAGAAGGAGACGCTAAATCCTCCCACTAATTAGCTCAGAAATGTTGCTCAGTTCTGTTTATCTCAACAAACAATTATGGCACAATGGTGTCGGGTACTGTCCGAGGGACATGCATGACATCATTCTGCCCTCAAGGAAACACACCATCTGTTTGATGAGAAAGACTACCAAAAAATCACAATATGTTTTGATAAGCACTAATGCTAAGGACATGGACAAAATGCTAAAGAACAATACTTAAGCACTTTTTAAAAATACTGTGATTTTTGCCATTTTACATTTCAGGCTGTGAGTCCCAGTTTTGCTTTTTATTCAGCACTATCTTCATTCTCTCTCACAATAGACACCCTTGCCTACAGATTACATAGCAATAGTCAAGCTACAGCTCTTTGTTGATCTGGATGACTTCCTCCAAGAAAATCTCCCTGACTACTGTGATTCACAGCAAAAATACTCACATACCATCCCATGAAACTCTTATATGTTTTTAACTACTTACTAATATCTAGTTTGCCCAGCTAGATTCCAAATAAATCCACTGACCCTGTGTTTAATTTCATCCTATCCTTCACAAGGCTGAGCTGCTATAACTCAGTCCCTAGCCACTAAATGAATGAAAATATTATACTCTACAAACATACTAGCTTAAACCTCAGCTTAAAGGCAAAATGTCTGAGTCACTCATAATGGAGTAAATCAATCAGGAATAGAGTCTGTAGATTGTAGTACTGCATCAATGTGAATTCCTTGGTTGTGATCATTGTACTGTGGTTAATTGAAGAATCTGGGTGAAGAGTATATGGAAAATCTTTGTATTACTTGTGCAAGTTTGTAAGTGTATGAAAATTATTTCAAAACTTTAAAAAAAAATTAAGTTTTAGTTATTGGCGAAGGGCCAGTGTTAAAACACTTTGAAAACCTAATTGCAAATGCTTTTTAGCCAATAATTTCGTTCTGACAAGGATCTTCTGTCATTCTCAGCTGCTTTATAAATCAATCAAGTTGAACGATTTTCCCTATACGGTTTTTCCTATTTTGAGTAAATGGTCAGAAATCACTTTTATTAAGCACAACAGAATCGTATAATTCAGTGTTTCAGTGTTAGAAGTACTTGGGTATGTGACCAAAACAGAGTCTGAGGTCTTCATTCCCTGCCACCTCACCCCTCCATCTACCCCACTCCAATGTCACCACCAGCAATCACACTGACCATCAGTCAACCTCAGTTCTTTGGGGAAGTTCATGAAAACTTAGACACTGCCACCTCTCAACAGGATTCTAAGGGGATAATAGGCTGGGATTTAGGAGTTCGGTTTGGTTTGGGTTGATTTGGTTTGGTTTTTACAGCAACAGATGCCTCCTTTCAATTCAGTGAGGTCTTGAGTGAAAGACCTCAAAGCCCTTGACTGATCGTACTCAAGAGAGACCGAGACACTACCTACTGACCCTGGAACTTCAGACCAGTCATTTAACCTGATCAAACCTTAGTTTCCTCATCAGCAAAATGGGTATAAAGAAAATCTATTTTATCTCACGGGGTTGTCTGAAGAATCATGGTTAAGTAATGTTGATTCTATATTGTGATAGGGTAAGGAATGTCCAGGGCTTCCCTAGTGGCTCAGATGGTAAAGAATCTGTCCGCAACGCGGGAGACTTGGATTCGATCCCTGGGTTGGGAAGATCCCCTGGAGAAGGGAATGGCTACCCACTCCAGTATTTCTGCCTGGAGAATACTCCAGTATTCATTCCTGGGGAATTCCATGGACAGAGGAGCCTGGCAGGCTACAGTCCATGGGATTGCAAAGAGTCAGACACGACCCAGCAACTAACACACACAAGGAATGTCCATATCCTAGGGATAGAGAAACCATGGCAGAGATTCATGGAAACACACTCACAAAGGGATTAAGTTCAGACTTTTCTACTCTAGGCTTCTACTCAAAAAATGCCTCACTCAGAAAATATATGGCACAAGTAACTTCACTTCCAGAAGTCAACAAAATACCCCATAGAAAAATTCCTAACACATGAGTCTGCTCAAACTTTAAGTACAAGTTCAAGATGATATTCATCAGACGTAACAGGAGGCATATTGGGATAATATTAATTAATTTTATTCCACCATGAAGTGAGAACCTCCAAACAGCCTTTAGTTCTCTCCCTAAGTAATGATCTTGTGTTCCCTCAAGTGCTATATAAAGGCAATACCAGGCTGCAGCCCATTAGGTGCAAAGAGAGATGCAAGGTAAGCAGGAAGACTTAAAGGGATACTATTGATGTGAACATCATGTTTTTATTAAATCTTTCTCTCTAAAATACCAGTAGCAAATCACATTAGTGACTTTAAAGTACCTTTAAAAAAATTAAATGCAAATTTCTCACTCCCAGTGTTAATGGTGATTAGAGGGTCTGCTCTCTACATAGTCTCAGTAACAGATGTAAAGGATTAGACTGTCCTAGGTAGGAAAAAACAACAGGTAGACAACAACGATAATCACCTTTACAGAAAGAGTTCCCCCCAGGGGTTTTGTATGTTGCAACGAATTTAGAAGGTTCTACTATCTTTGATTCTCCTATCTTTGGGCTAGGATTCAGAAAATTAGGTGACATTTCTGAAGGATTTGGGGTGGCGCTTTACTGAGCTGAGGACAGAGAAAACTAATCAGACCATTTTCATCCTGTTGACTCTAATTTATTTTGTACTAATATTTGAGTATCGACACTTAACAAAAGCAACAACAAAACAATAGATGTGCTGACTACTCACACAACTCTTGCAGTTTCTGAGGTTGCAAGAAAGTAGATCTTTGTCCCTAAATAGACATCAGAAGGGAATGTCTAGAAATGGTAGTTTAGAAGATGAGCTCTCTTTAAAGCTGTGCACAGAATTTTAATTGGAATTATCTTTGGGGGATCTAACTGCTTACTCTTCAGTTTTGAAATTGCTTTTAATAAGACTGATTACCTTTTAAAGTTCTCAGGTGGACCTGAGAAAAAGGAAGAGAGATATATACCTATATCCATATATGGAACATGCAAGGAGCAATGCAGAACAATATTAAAAGTAAATAGTATAAGTGCTGGAGTCAGGTTGCCAAGGATCAAAATCTGGCTCCTTATTAGCTCCGGGACTTCAAGTACATTCCTTAATTACTAACCTTCAGTTTCCTCATCTGTAAACTGTGGGTAATACCTGCACCTACCTTACAGGTAGTCAAGAGGATTAAATTAATAGTTCCAGGGAAAACAGAACAAGGCCTGGCATATAAATGGTTTGCCATTGCTATATAAAGAAAGGAGGATAAACTATAACATCGACCATCAAGGCACTTGGAAAGCCAGGACAACCAGCTTCCTCCTCCTAAGCTCCCTTTTAGAGTTTTCTTCGTTCCCCTTAAGACATCTGCCTCCAAGCAATGTCCATTTCCTTCTCTCGAATGTAACTCAGTCTCTCTGGGTTGATCTTTCCCAGTGAAAAGTGAAGGACTTGAACCTGATCATCTTCAAAGTCCCTTCCAGTTCTTTTCCTGTTTTGTTTTTTTTTTAAAGATTGTAACTTCTGATACTATAAGCAAGATGAGATAAGCTACTCAAGTAATGCTTAGATGCATGATTACATTCACCTTTGCTACACCAACTAAGAAAGATGAGGACATCTACCACCCTAAACAAGAGACACTGAAGATCAAGTTATGCCAGTAAAACTAAAATAGGTGAGCAATAGCCATCCTCAGATAAATCTTTGCATGGGAGTTTGTTTAGACAGTTCATTCGTGGTTCCCCTTCAGAACCCCAAGCTAGACTCTGAAATTAGATGAACTTTCATAATTTGCTTTGATTATATGTGGTGTTTTTTTTTTTTAATTTCAAGTTCAAAGTCAAGCCGTCACTGAGAATTTCAGGACTACAAGCAACTACAAGATTTCAAATGACCATATAGATTGGTTGGATACATTTTTATTAGTGTAGAAGCTCATGTTTTACCAGTGGGAGCAAGTTATAAGTCTATCAATCCAATGCTCGAGTCAAAGTAACAGAACAGAGGAAGTAAAAGGGTGAAGAATGACAGCAAGAGCAGGTTGTAATCCCCTCAGCAGAAACCAAGTGGAACCAGCTACATTGGCTTTTCCCATGTGAGCATGCAGGAATATTACAACATTGGAAGTTTAGGCTGTTTTTTCTAAGAACAGGGCCACATACAGATCAGGCAGACCATCTCCCAAGTGGGCGAGGTAGTTGTTCTCATTCTCTCACAACTGAGCACAAACGTCCAGGAAAGCACTTACATATTTAAAGCAGGAGAACAGTGGAAGCCCTTTCTGTCTCAGGCTACCAGAAAGGGAAGCATAAAGTGTCCATTACTTTGCTTGGTCCTTGCTTCTGTTAGGTTGGTATATTAGTTTAATGAGAGGTCTAATTCATGAGGCTCTGCAAAGGCTGGATTGTCAAAGCAGATCCTTCCAGACACTTACAGCCTATTGCCTGGGTGGCCTCTTAGGTCTCCCAACCCAAGCCAAGGGGCAGTGCCTACGTCTCTGCACCTACACTCTCATGAAGGCCGGAGACCCTGACCACGCTTAGTGGGGAATGCAGAATCTTCACATCAACTGGGTTAAATGTTGTACCTAATCAGAGATCTTCTTTTAATTGGCACCTAGAGCAAAGAATTCCACCCTAGACATGCAGTCCCCTCACTCCTACCCCAGGACAGCAGCCAATTCCAACCTCAGTTCCCTGGTTCTGCTTCTAGGCGTAGCCAGAGGAGGCAGTTAGCTAAGCACTCCCCCAGCCATTTCTCTTGCAATTGAAACCCCCCATTCTCCACAAGGAGCCCCCTAGGGTCCAAGCAAGACTCATATCCCACACCTGGGCCCAGGCCCACATAAATACGCATGCACACACAGACAGGAGATGGCTGGGTAGAAAGATGCTCCAGGGGCCACTCCCACATGAGTAAAGGGGTCCAAACCCAGAAAAATAAAAGACAAGTTAGAAGAGGGGAAAGGAAAAAAAGAAAGAAGGAAAAAAATAAAGAAAACAAAACAACTAGGATGGTATTCCCTCATTATAAGACAAGTCAGCCAGGACATACCTTTGGATAAGGACCGCACAGCCTTATCCTTGGGACTGGCAACGAGGTGGATGGTCTTCATCACCCCAGGGGCCTTGAGCAAGTGTTGCTTTGGTTTATTTCAGGAGGTGCTATTGGAAACATAAAACAAAGTGCCTGGAGGGCACTATAAAAAACAGAAGAAATATGGGAGACTCGATCATCCAATGGGTATTTATATGTTTTTAGACAGGGGCGAGGGGAGAGGGAACTCTACGGTGAGGTAACGTTCTTTCTTCCATGAGCACAGCCTCAGGTGGTTTTGTCACTGCTGAGTCCATGACTTTCTGCTCAGAGTCCATTCCTGAGTTTGGAAATCACTCTTTGCCAGGAGGAAGGCGAGGAAAAAACCAGCAACAACAAAACAGCAGCTCTGCTGATGGAGGAAGAGGATCCCACAGGCGCTGCTGGTTGGGGCCCAGGCACTGGACGGAGGCCACATATGGGCGGCCCGGCTTCCCGGGAGCTGCTGACACGTTCTTGCAAGCAGGGAGGAAGATGGGAAGGTCGAGGAGGAGAAGTGGGGAGGGGTCTGCTGTGGGGAGCCGCCGACTCCATGGGGTACAGATGGCACCACCCTCTCCGATCGAGGGCCTCCTCCTGATGGGGTCGCCTTGGATCAATCCTCCCCCACGGGGGCTTTCTTCTACATGGAATATTACTTCCATTTATTTGATTTCCCTTCTCTCTCCCTCTCTGTCTCAAAATAAGGAGGTCTACTAATATTAGCTAGAATATATAAATAATCATTTTTGTAACATTATTGGTTCTTTGTTTCCAAACCCAATGTTCCTCCTCTCTTCGTTCTGCCAATAAATAGGGAAACTGAGGAAATCAACTCTGCTCATGTCAAAAAAAAATCCCCCCCCCCCCCGCCAAAAAAAGAGCTAATCCACCTAACTTCCCATATCTATGGAAAATAAATAGTACATCACAATGCCGTCTCTCTGAAGGACTGTTAATTCTGCTCTTTTGTTCTGCTTCCGTTCAGTAGTTTGTGCTGTACGTACCCTAAACAGAGGGAAAGGAGGGGAGGAACGTGTGGAAGGTGAAAGGAAAAAGCCAGGATGAAGGGAAAATCTAAACTGTCTTTCACTTAAAAAAAATATATCAGAACCAGAACAATGACCAAAGTCACAGGGTGATGGCTAATTGCCCAGAGAGTCTGTCCCGTGCGTTTAGCAACTGCCCTTTTTATCAGCTGTGGGCGAACCCCGGCCACTGCGACGTCCTCGGCAGGAGCGAGGCTCTTCCAAATCGTCCTCGTCAAAGCCGTGGAAAGTTGAGGTGTCACTTTCTGACGTGGAACCGAATAAGTCCTCCGTGGTGCGTGCTGCGGCCGCTGCCTCCTTCTCCTTCCTGCCTTCTCCTCCCAAATGAGCTGACATGTATGATGAATATATCAGCACATGGGTTAAGCAACAGACAGCATTATTAATATTCTTATTACATTATTACAGTGTTATTCTTTATAGCAAGATCATACATCATTCCACACCAAAGGGATTAACTGGGTGCGTCACCTGGTGACAGGGGTTTGGGGTAAGAGGACAAAGCCAACATTTCCAAGGAAAAGGGTTCTACCCTCCCCAGAAAGGCATCATCTCTACTACAATATATTTGTCCGCAGTTCTGACAGTGCCAGATTCAACCACGATCTTTTTCTTTCTTCTCTTCGAAAGGCACACATTCACATGCACGCTCGCTCCACCCGCCCCAGACAATGAGTTTTCTTGGTGGTTTTTAAGCCTGGTTGGTATTTCTTTGGTGTTTTCAGCTGGTGTTTCTTTGCACAATGTTTGTCCTTCATTTTGACAGTCAGCTTTACAAAGGTATTACTGTCAGATAACCCAGTCAAGGTGGTTAAGCCTCCATCCGTTTTAGTTTTATTTTTACCCATTTCTAATCCCATTCTTCTCAAACCCTTTCAATTCTGCCCTTACAACATGTAGTTCATTTGTACTGAAAGCGAAAAGAAGTTGGAAAGTCTGATAAGTGGTAGGTATTCAAAGAGCCTCTCGTTTTGTTTACCCCTGGAGGACATGTCTGTGTGCTGCACCCACACACATGCACATTCACAAACACGCATGTGTGCACACAGGCATGCAGGCACGTAAACGCACGCTCCAGGTCTTAAACACGCCTAGGTCTAAGTTACTCCAGAAAGTCTGGGGTTATTCAGTCTAACTCAGAGCACTCGGAAAGTGGGAACTAGGGGTGGCAAAGCTGAATAAAACACAGCATCCTGAAATCTATAAAACTTGGGTACAAACTCTTTCACATTCTAAATGGGCCCCAGGACTGCCCCCTGTTGAGGTCACAAGGCTCCACTTACAGTGTCAGTTTCAGGAATCTCACTTTTTCTCCCAGGAAAAGTAGGTAGTGGAGTAGATGGGAAGGAAAAGACAGCTTTCCCGAGCTCCACACTCTTCCTTGGAAGGACTCCAGGGAGGCCCTAGAGAAGTATTCACCCACCTGCCTTCACAAAGCATATCCCACGGGCTAATGCCACCTGTTTATTCCCCAGGTGTCAACTATTTCTGGAACATCAGAGTTAGACCTAGACTAAATTATCCACCAAAACTAATCCTTGGCGAATGCAATGAGAACACCTAGGCTGGTATAAAACGGTCCCCTGGGTCATATAGCAGACAGATCCTGGGAAGAATAAGCTGAGTTAAGGCTGTGGGAGAGAGTGGCTTTGGATAGGGAAAACCAGCTCCCCACTTCTGGTCCCCCACAGACCCCATCTTTTGTATGAAAGGAAGAGGGGACATCTCAGCAGTTTTCACAGAGAATTCTGAAGCTTCCCTCTCTAATCCATCCTCAACCCACAGCAGTCCATACGATTCTGCCTAGAATATCTTGCCACCAAGTAACTCTGCTTCTGGTGGTAGAGATTTTGTCTGATGGCTTTCTCTTTAAAAATGCTGAACTGAATTTCATTTGCTTCATTTTCTTTCTGAGTTTGCTTTGTTTTCAAGTGTCTAAATCCCAGAGTCCACTATCACGTGGGCCCCCCGTCTAAGCTGGCACCAGTAGAATAAAAAGTTCAATATTAGGTATCATATTTGGCAAGTAAAGGAACTGATAGAATTGCACAGATGGGCCACCCTGTCAGGGTCCTTAAGCATTAAATGTGGGGGGTTGTGTGTAGTGCAAACCACAATGCTTTTCCAGTTACTGATTTGCCATCTTAAACCTTAAACAATCCAAAACCAAATATTAAAGGACTAAAAGCTAAAGTCTGCGGACAGAGCCAGGGAAGAATTGAGCTGCTATAGTAAAGCCAGGGGTGATTATCTCAGGCCCTCTCTCAGGACTAGGAGTTGAACAGATGCTGGGTAGAAAGGTGGGAAGGAGCCATGACTCCCAGCTGCTGGAACCAACCATCCAGCAGAACTGAATTTCACCTACTAGTCAGCAGATGATGAGACTAAAGATGAGTCTGAAACTTTCCTCCCTGCCTTGCACTTGAGCTCATTACAACACAAAACAGTATGAAAAGCCAACCATGATCCAGCATGAAAAGAGCAAAACAAAAGCCTGAAGCCTGAACTCATTTTAAGAACGAAAGAACAAAACCAGGTTTAGTCTTTGAATAGATTAAAGATGAAAATTCAAAACATCCCAAGCCTACTCCAGAAGAGTCCTAAGAACACCTGCCCTTTTGCCTCCTCGATCTTCCAGGCTCTCTTTGGTTTTCCACATGAGAAAATGGGATGAGTGGCCAATGGAGGTGGTATTTATGCTGCTACCCAGAAGCCTAGGGGTCTCTGACTCCCCAACAACTCCAGGTGTGGCAGCTCTCTCAACATTCATGTCTCCACATTCTTCCGGTTTGCCCCGGGCACTTCCACAGAACAAACACGTCTTTTTGTGACGTGCACATCACCCGATACGAGGACGCACACTGCCTCTGTCTCCGGCTGTTTCCACACTGTCTCACCATCGTCCATAACAACACACAGCAAGAAATATCCACCTCATGGAAAGGCGGGACAGACACAAGCCCACACCTTCTTCTTTCCCTTTTCCCTGGATCCCAGAGCATAGATTTTCGTTCTTAAGACTCAAGAAGGAAAAAAAAAATCCCCCTTGCACTCGAAAAATCACCACCATCACTTCTAGACACACCCTTCAGTCCCTGTCCCCAGCAAGATGGCAGAGGAAAGAGAGTGGAAGAGGTCCTGGTCTACGGGCACACGATGAGAGAAGGGGCCACACTCACCAGAGCGTCCACAGTCTGCACAGGATACCAGCTCCTCCGGCCTCCCACTCTTCTTATTCATATTGGAGCCCCCCAAGCAGAAGTCACAGTAGTTATTGGGAATGACTGTCCCATCCGGTCCTTTCTGGGCTGTGGAAACATTTTAAAAAAACCCAGTGTTAGGCTGAAGTGAGTCTCCCCTGGCCCCTCTTCTCCTGCTGGTGTGGCTGAATCTGCTCCAGAAAGAATATGAGGTTTAGAATCTGAGGTTTGGTTACAACCAGGCTGTTTTCTTGGGCCAAGTTTTATGACTCTCCTCAGTTCAATGATACTAATGTCTTGCAAGCCATTCAGAGCCGAGTTTGATTTTTGCAATATTTGTTAGTTCTGTGTTCGTAGAGAACTAACCCTGCTCCTCTGATTGCTTCCCTGGATCACTGAAGCATCCAGAGAGCCTACAAGGCAAGTGAACTTCTCTCATCCCTGAACAACTGGCCCTCAGGGTCCAAACATCAAATGACAAGCATCAGTGGTGCTGTGACTACGGGGAAAGAGAAAGACCACTGCCTGGGCCTTGCCCTACGAAGGGAAAGAGGCTCCTGTTTAGGAAGTAGTCCTTCTGTCTCTGAAAAGGGAAACAAAGAAGCAAGGATGAGGGAATCATTCCAGGAAGGACCCTGAAGATGCTCTTGGGGACTCTGATACACATGTTGGCGGGTACATAGGTGTCCACTCTTGTTCAGCCCGTCCATCTCCCTAAAGTCCAGACTCATTGGTTATGGAAAGCACCCAGGTCTAGTTAATCAGCAGATCCCTAGAATCAGAACTGGACACTTAGCTCAGTCTCATACTGGACACCCTGAATAGTCATTGGAAGGACTGTTGCTGAAGTTGAAGCTCCAGTACTTTGGCCACCTGATGCAAAGACTCAACATAGTGGAAAAGACTCTGATCGTGGTAAAGACCAAAGGCAAAAAGAGGGCAACAGAGGATGAGATGGTTGGACAGTGTCACCAACTCAATGGACATGAACTGGAGCAAACTCTGGGCGATAGTGGAGGACAGGGAAACCTGGTGTGCTGCAATCCACAGGGTCGCTAAGAGTCAGACATGACTTAGCAACTGAACAACAACATACCCCAGACATGGAGTGAATGGTGAGCTAATGAGCATATCTTGAGGCTTAAGATTTTCACAAGGCACCCTTGCTGAAAGGCCTTACACAAAAGCAAAGGAATATCCTGGAACATGATTTTTCAAAACAAAGCTTATGAAAACAGCACATGTCCTCGAGCACTGAAATCTCAGTTTCTAAGGGCTGGTTTAAAAGCTTTGGACAGGTTCTTTGTATGAGGAGAAATGCTTTCATTTTCCTTGTTTTTCGATCCCTATTGTGGACACTTCTTTGTCATATTAACACTCTCTGTCTGTGACAAAGAAGAAAAGTCTCTCTGTTTATGGGATCAGCCTAAACCACAAGGGTACCTTCCTCCTCCCCAATTCCAACGTCTGCCACTATCTTTCATTATTCACTGGCTAACATTAATCAGGGTCCCGTAGGGTACAAATCTGTAAAAGGAAGCAGATATGTGAGCAGAAATACCATCCAGACAGTAAGTGATAAACGGATTCACCCTCTTTAATATGATTCCCCCTGGCCTCTGCTTCCTCCATGCCTCTTCTTTGCCTCCAGGAATAGAAAAACTTACCTGGGGCAGGCGGAAGACAAAAGCTCGCAGAATTACATTATAGAGGGTTAATCCATTTATCAGTTGCTATTTGGATTGTTTAATCAGTTTCTAAGTCATTGATTTTCATCTTCAGGGAGGCAGACAATTCTCTGCAAGAAAAGTGGGGGCTGACTGGGGTAAACAGAGAAGGGGGCCACACCCTGTGGCCTCTGGGAATGTGAGTTTTTCTTCATCAGTCACTGCATCTCAAAGACAGATGCGCATCATACAGAATGGTTTTGCAAATAGTCTCCAAAAAGCAGGATGTCCGCAAAAAGTTTATTCTGCCTGTAAAATTCATTGCCCAAATCCAGAAGGAAGTCCCTTTCTTCTTCTTCTTCTTCACTCAATTGCCATCTTAACCATTTTTAGAACTCTCTCAAGGAAGTCCAAGTATGTTTATGAAACAAACAAACTCAGGGTTTCTTCATTAAGCAACTATCATGGAAATCAGTCAAAAGATGAACAGAAAGAAGTGGGTTATTTCAAATGGAGGGGTTGAGTGTCAACCAAAGCTAAGTTTCATGACTGGTATGAACTAGATATAAAATGTGGAAATGCCAATCACAACTTAGGTAGCTTCCTGCATGATGAGAGATCAAAGAACTCCATGTATATCATCACACTGAACCTCTTAGGAGGCCCAGTCTCATCACTTTTTTCTTTCCTGCTCTCTTAGGGACTCCTTTTTATGTCAGACTTCTCCCCTTTCACAAAATCGGTAAGCAACCAAAGGATCTAGTTTTTCTCCAACATACCATATCCCTTGTGATTTATCAAAATGAAGACATAGAATATAGAGTATAAGAATGCCCAGAAAGGGACTTCCCTGGTGGTCCAGTGATAAAGAATCTGCCTTCCAATGCAGCAGATGTGGGTTCAGTCCCTGGTTGGGAAGCTAAGATCCCATATGCCACAGGGCAACTAAGCCCAAACACCTCAACTAGTCAGCCTGTGTACCACAAACTGCAGAGTCCATGTGCTCCAGAGCCCATGAACCACAATTAGAGAGAAGCCTCTGAACACAACAACTAAGACCCTATGCAGCAAAAAACAAAAAAGAAAGCCCAGATAATTCTTTACAGTTTTTACCACCAACAGACCATTGGTAGAACACCATATTAAACTAGGGACTTGAACCTGGCAAGAAATAAAAAATTCAGAAACAGTCTAGTAGAGCATAGCAGACAGTGGTGGAGAAATCGAACCTATGGGGAAAGGCCAAAGAGGAGAATTGAATTCATCTAACAAAGCGAAGCTTCCGAGGAAACTGAAGCAGATCAGGGTCTCCACGTATATTTATTTGTATTAGTAGCTGGTTATACCAGAGAAGGCAATGGCACCCCACTCCAGTACTCTTGCCTGGAAAATCCCATGGATGGAGGAGCCTGGTAGGTTACAGTCCATGTGGTCACTAAGAGTCAGACACGACTGAGCGACTTCACTTTCACTTTTCACTTTCATGCATTGGAGAGGGAAATGGCAACCCACTCCAGTGTTCTTGCCTGGAGAATCCCAGGGACGGGGGGCCTGGTGGGCTGCCGTCTATGGGGTCGCACAGAGTTGGACACGACTGAAGCAACTTAGCAGCAGCAGCATACAAATTCCCGGGCCAAAAGGATGAAGAAGGTGATAAACTCCTAACTGCAGGACCTGTTGTGTACAGCTGTGACAGGCCAGGTGGGTGGGTACCATTTTAGCCCAGTGAGGGCCCAGTGTAGAAAGTGATAGTCAGCAGTTAAGACTTCATTTTCCAGTGAAATCCTTTCTATTTCAATTCCTACTCTCCTCTCATGACAGTGAGCTCAAGTTTCTGTCCATCTTGGTAAAATGGCATGGGATGGACTAACCAACAGCTTTCTCATCTGGTTCTCTTCTTACCCTTTGGGGGTCTTTAGGATTAGTGGGGTCGCTAAGAGTCGGACACAACTGAGCGACTTCACTTTCACTTTTCACTTTCATGCATTGGGGAAGGAAATGGCAACCCACTCCAGTATTCTTGCCTGGAGAATCCCAGGGACGGGGGAGCCTGGTGGGCTTCCGTCTATGGGGTCGCACAGAGTCGGACACGACTGAAGCGACTTAGCAGCAGCAGCAGCAGCAGGATTAGTGGATTAGTTTTACAATGAGGGTTCTCCCATGGAGTGCTCCCAATTCTCTAGCCAGAAATGACCAATCAGGCCTTGGGGAGAGCATGCTGTTGAAGTCACTTCTAGGACTTTGCCCAGTCTATACATGTGTACACTTGCCTCATCCCCCCATAGTCAATGATTTACTCCTTCCGATAGGGGAGTATACACATCCAACTCATTGTTAGAAAACTGACATGTCCTGCACATAGGAAATGGTTAACAATGATGTGCGAGATGAACAGCTTAGGAAAGGATGGCAGAAAAGTAGGTAAACAACCCAGGGATACCTCGGGAGCTCCTCCTTGGGGGACAGAGGCAGAGTTACCAGTCACTCTGAATAGACCTCTCTGCCTGGTTATTTCCCTAATCCCCAGAGAGAAGAGCTGGTCCGTGTCCAAATGGATTGATCAGTCATCTGGTCTGGGTCATGTCTAGCTAGCTCCCAGAGTACACAAGAATGGGCAGCCAAGGCCCTGGGATGCTGGAAGAAAAACACTAGACTATACCCCTATTACCGGTAGGTACAATGTTGTCCTATACACAGACACACAAGGAAGGGGAAGACTAGGACTGTCTCATGAGAAGGGAACAACAGGTTGTGCCTACCCACTTAGCCCCCTGTTCAACCACCTTTTGAGAAGATAAAGAAGCAGACATATATGACAACTACAAGATGATAACATATCTTACCCTGATGCTTTTCACATACTATTTCATTGATTCTCATAACATTTTTGTGAAGTAGGGAGCATCTGACAGATGAGGTAACTGAAGCCCAAAGAGAGGAAGGGGCTGGCTTCAGGGCCTAGTCAAGATGTGGAGGAAGCGGGATTCACCCCCTGGGTTGTCAGTGTTCCCAGAGACTCTGTCTCTAATCATACTTCTCTGCCTCCAGGAAGTCCAGAGCCAGTTCTGCATATAAAATATTTCATAAATCTCTTTAAAGTCAGTGTGATTCACCCATTACTTTACTTGGGAAGCCCAAAGCAATAAAAAGTATTGAGATTGGCCTGATAAAAGCGGAAATTCCCTTTGAACTTACATTTAATGTCTCTACCACAGTAATCCGTCCCGGTGGCCCTGTTTATTGTCATAGACTCCACGAAAACACTTCTCCAGAGGATTCCAGAGGCTCATGAAGGAATTTTTTAAAGTAAAGCTCACACCATGGCTTTATTGGCCTTTGGCCTGACCCATCCGTGAGCAATTTCCTGGCACCATCTATGAGGTCATTATAAAAAGGATTTTACTATAAATAGGAAGCTTGCCCAGACCTTGCCAGTAGTATTTAAACAGACATTCCGCTTCTGCTTATGGGAAATTGAGTCCCGCTTCATAGACCAGGATGACGGGGAGGCCTACGACCCGAGTGGCACGTCGATGGCAGCATCTGCGATGATGGATTTGGTCTTCTGTTGATTAATGTTCATGGGCTGAGATCACATAAGCGAGACAAAGAAGCTGCTGAGAAAATAAAGTGAGCTTTGAGAGAGCTTCCCTCATGGCTCAGATGGTTAAAGAACCCACCTGCAATGTAGGAGACCCAGGTTCGATCCCTGGGTTGGGAAGATCCCCTAGAGGAGGGCATGGCTACCCACTCCGGTATGTTTGCCTGTAGTATTCCATAGACAGAGGAACAGTGGGCTACAGTCCATGAGATTGCAAAAAGTCAGACATGACAGCAACTAACACTTTCTAACACTTTGAGAGTTCAGGGGGTTCACCTAGGGGGTGAGGGGGGGTAACTTTAAAAAGTTTAAAGGAAAAAAAAAATGGAAATCAGGAACAAAGTTCATGAAAATATGCCAAACAATAATAACAAAAGGTGGGAGGGAGTATTCAGATAAAACAAATCAAGAGAAAGGAAAAGCCAGGTCCCAAATAATCCCACCAGCACACTGGGGAAAGGGTGAGCCACCCTTCAGGAAAGGTGTCAGAGCACACGAGCATATCACAGGACTTCTGACTTCAGCCAGGACACGTGGCAAGGGCAAGCAAGGCCCCAAACCTTCCACAGATCTACCACCAGGACAGGGCTGTCTGGCCCCTCTCTCGGTCTGATTGTTGCAGTGACGTGCCTGCCACTCAGGAGAAGAATGCATGGAGGCCACAGGCTGGCCACCAGCAACAACCCTTCACCTGCTTCCGCCGAGACCAGAGCCTCCTCCCCAGGGTCCTAGGGAAGGAGGAAGCCGAGCTGGAAGGTCAGGCTCCTCCATGGCACATCCACAAAAGCATGACTTCACATCCCGAGCAGATGCTCCGACCGCCTGCCAGGGTGCACAGCCTCGGAGCCGTGTTCTGTGCCCACCACCCAGCCCCACCCCAGCCCAGGCCCGCAGCTGTCCAGCCAGGGCCGGCTAGCAAGACGGTACAGCTGCTCAAGGAACCCAGGGCGGGCAGGGAGAAGAGCCCTCCAGGAGGCGCTGTGCCTCTCTGCGCCCCTCCAACCCCTCCCTCGTTCCCCCACCACCCTCCACGGCTGACAGTTCCCGTCCCTCCACAGGTCTGACATGTTGCCATGGCAACCGGAATCCTGGGCTCCGGCAGCCTCTGGTCTTGCCACCTGTTATTACTTCATCTCTCAAGTGTAAAGCATCCTAGCCTGGTGCCATGTGGCTGCACAGAGCGCATCTTCAGAGGACGGAGTTAAAGAGAAGCAAGAGGCAAAGAGGGAGAAGGTGGAAAGCGGCCCCAGGCTGGCCACACAGGGCACACCGGACAGGCTGGCCTGGCAGAGGAAGCTGCAGAGACAGGGCGGGAGGTGTGGGGGGGAGCCAACGTGCCTTCCCTTCAGAATCAGTGAGCAGGCCTCAGCTGGAGGCCACCGCCGCCGCCTGCTCCCTTCCACCCAGCCTTTAATGAGGGACCCGGGAAGGGAGGGGGAGGTGGCAGAAGGCTGGGGCTGGGAAGAGATCTGTGCTGGGCCCAAGTGGAGCAGAGCCACGAGAGGGTTAAAGTGATGAGATAAAGACTGTGGGGAAGGCTGGACCAGAGGGCACACAGAGCCTCCAAGCCTGGATAAATGGCCTTAATTCTCATGCTCCTGCTCACCCTACTCCTTACGTGTTTACTCATATAAATTATCCCCAAGGCCTGACACCTTTTTTTCATTGCGTCCCTAGAACTGATGAAAAAATAAATCCCACAGATCCCAGGAATAAAAATGTTGGGATTCCATTCAGGCTGGTTCTTCTTGGCCACCTAATAGCAACTCCGGCCCCACCCTGGGACTCCAGAGGGAAGACGAACGATGCCCTCCTCCATGAATGTGGAAGACGGGGCGGCCGGGGAGCCCACGGGAAAACAGACACCTGGATCCACTCAGCACGTGACCGCCAGGCCTCATGCACCATCTTGCCACCTGGCACTGAACACAGTGCGAGTGCGTGACAGGGACTTGGGAGAAGTGCTGCTAAGGCAGAATGACTCCAGGCCCCCAGATGAGCCCTTCTGGAGACGAGAAGGCCGAGGGCTGATTTAATAAGTCTTCGGGATTATGGATAGGCCTAAGTCGCCAGACTCCATATTGTCCAGGACAACGGGAGACAGGAGCTGAAATGGCAGCACACTGCTGTCAGAAAGCTGGACATGAGCGCGGCTCAACAGGTGAAGGCCTGGGTGGAGGAGCAGGCTTCTCGGGAGAGGCCTCTGCACCTGGGAAGATGTCCCTGGCCCAGGTTTGTTTGAATGTGTGCCCATCTAGAGGCAAGAGAATATACGAGATGTCGTCTTAAGGCCCCCTTTAGGCTTATTATCTGAGGATTATAATAGGGTGAAAGAAGAGCCAGAAAAGCGAAGTTTTCCAAACCCCGAGGAACTCAGCCTTTCATCCCTGCTTCATATTTGTGTACGCGTCTCTCTCCATGTTAGCCGTGAGCTCCCTGAGGGCAGGAGCGATGTCTTTAATCTCTGAATCCCCAGCACCTGACAGTGATTGACACAGAGCTGACAATAAATACTTAATGAAAGGACCGGCAGATCTTCACAGAGGTTTTTGGGAGGGGAAGAAAAACAACTGCCAGGAAAAGGGAAGTCAAAGATCAGGAACTCAGGGGATGCAAAGTGTCTCCTGAGCACTGACTGATGGTCCTAAGGCACTTCCAGCATCAGTCCTGGCTGTAACGGGGGACAAAAAGACTGGGGGTGGGGGCATCAGAGAGAATAAAGCAGTGGTAGAGGAAGTCGACTGGTCTGCCCTCCTGCGGGAAGCCTCTCCCTTAGGCATTTCTTGGAAGGAATTAAGAACTCCTAGTCTCGGTTGGCCCCCAGGGCCCCTTGAACCCCGTGTTTGCTGTCTTGCCAGGAGCCCTGAAGTAGCCAGTGAGAATATTAGGCCCTGACTTACTATGTGCTCTGGTGGCTATAGAATCTTCCTGAAAATGTTAAGTGTATGCCAGTCATCCCAGCATTCTTTATATCTGTCTTCTTCCCTCTGTCTTTATAGAACACAAGATTCAAACCGTTAGACACAGACCTTGCAAATATTTACTCCAAGACACTGTGCTGTAGAATCAGAAAGCATGTGTCTGTTCACACTGATGTCTCCCTCTTAACGGATGTGTTTGGTTAGGGTTGCCATTCACCAGGAGTTTGGACCCGCACGTCCCCAGTTCTGGGACCGGATGGTCACGTGACCCGACAGTACTGTTCTTTGTGTTCCAGCCTTAGGCCAGCAACCGGGGGTCTGTCAGCGAGGCTTCGGAAGAGTGAGAAAAAGACGAAGCAAAGCGGATTACTTTTCTCAGTGCTGATTAAGGAAAAGCACAAGGAGGTGTTTCCATTTTCCAGGAGCAGGTCATGTGGGTCAGTTCGTGCCCTGGCGTAGCAACTTGTTATTGCCACCAAATGAGTCAGCTGAGGGGAAGAACGTTTCACTGAGAGGAACAATGTCAGAAAGGCTGTGAATGAAGTGGCGTCATTCCCCTGAGAGGATGGCAGGCCATCCCGGTGCTATCGAGCAGGAGAAGCCCGGTCCGCTTCACTCATCAGGATATTATTATCGTGATGGCAGAACTCGGCAAGCCCGCTTCCTCTCTTCCTCTCTGCCTTGCCCCTCTCCACCCCTCCTCGCCGCCACCTCCATGGGACTCAGGCCTGTCAACCCCATTGGTCTGCCAAGGACCAGCATTTTCTGTGTCCTTCAGACTGAAAAACAGTACTCAGGAAAAAGAAAAAGATGAGCCCCAAGCATCAGACCTGAGGAGGAGGAGAGAGTCAAGGACCACGGAGCTGATGGGCAGGCCAGCCCGGGTAAGGGCCCAGACGAGGACCACACCCAGAAAGCAAGCTGGGAAGCGGGTGCTGGGAGCCACACAGACATTGCCTTCGGTAGGACAGAGTCCTAGGAAAAGGATGAAAACCAAGTTCCCCCTAGATTAAACAGTGCCACATTATTCCTGGTTATGTGACTCAGTGCTTCCAAAAGAAAAAAGAATTAAAGGGAAACACTGATTGCTTAGCGCTTTTCGAAATCTCTACCTCTCTAAGGCAGTGGTTCACACAGGGACTTCTTAAAAATGCTAATTCTAGGCCTCCATCCCAGACCTACCTAATCCAAAATCCTGGGATGGGATCCAGCAGTGTGTGTGTGCGTTTAAGGAACAGGCATTCCTGACACGCTCAAGCTGGAGGACCACAGCTCTACCGAGACACGTGACAGACACATCACATTGTGTCACACACATCTTCTGTCCATGCTGTACTATACATTAATTCACTTATTTCACCATCACATAACCCTGTGGTGTAGATGCATTAGGGCTTCCCCGGTGCCTCAGAGGTAAAGAATCTGCCTGCAATGCCGGAGATGAAGGAGACTCAGGTTCAATCCCTGGATTGGGAAGATCCCCTGGAGGAGGGCATGGCAACCCACTCCAGTGTTCTTGCCTGGAGAATCCCATGGACAGAGGAACCTGGCAGGCTACAGTCCATGGGGTTGCAAAGAGTCGGCTAGGACTGAAGCAACTGAGCACAAATAGATGCATAAATGTTCTCATTTCACACAGGTGATAAGGCAAAAGGAAGCTTGTCTAAGGTCAAGCTACATGGGCCTTGAGCCCAGGCAGTGGGGCTCTTAGCCGGCCCACCTGATACTACCTTGCCGCGGGCACATACAACCACACACCCGAGGGAAGTCAAGTCAGAGTGGCTGGCAGTCCCTGGAGGCTAGGGCTTCTCAAATTTGAGTGTGGTGCAAACAAACCATTTAGGGATTGCACTAAAATTCAGATTAGGATTCATAGGCCCAGGAAGGGCCTGAGAATCCACATCTCCTATAAGCTCCCCCACAGGGTAGCCAAGTATCCAGGTGTGCCTGCCACTGAGGTGTTTTCAGGGCACAGAACTTTCAGTCTAAAACTGGGAATGTCCTCGGCCAACCTGGACAAGCTGGTCACCTGAGTCCCAGGCGATGCTGAAACTGCTGACCACACTTTGAGAGGAAAAATGTGGGCCCTCAAGGTGAAGGGTTTGGATTGTATTCAAGTATGATGAAAGTTTTGAGAGCGTGGCATGGCATAATCTACCTTATACTTTTAAAAGACGACTTTGGCTACTCCATGGAGAAGAGACTATGAGAGGTAAGAACAAAGGCAGAGAGACCAATAAAGAAGTTGCAATGACCCAAGCAGGAGCTGAAGCTGGTGGTGTTGGAGACGGAGAAAGGGAGCCAATATGGGTGGTGAAGGAAAACAGCCCCAAGGATGAGTCCTAGGGTTTTCACTTCAGGTACAGCATTACCTTCTTAAAGAACAAGGCCAGAAAGAGATAAAAAGAACTTGGAAAGACTGAGCCATAGAATGAGAGAGAAAGATGCAGGAAAATGGTTGAACAGAGAGATGTGTGATTTTTTTTTTTCCACAGCAAAACTCATTTACAAGTCTCAAGCAGAATTTGTAAAGGAGGTTCCACATAATGTCATAAAAAGCTGAAGTTTGTTCTGAATATTAAATATGCCTGTTATGGTCTGAATTGTTTCTCCCCTAAAATGCACATATTAAAGTCTTCATCCTTAGTGTGATGGCATCGAGAGATGAGGCTCTCGTGGTGGGGATGAGTGTCCTTATAAGAAACACCACAGAGTTTGCTTCTCTCTACCTACTTTTGGGGCTTCCCAGGTGGTGCCAGTGGTAAAGAATCCACCTGCCAAAGGCAGGAGATATAAGAGACACAGGTTTGATCCCTGGGTCGGGAAGATCCCCTGGAGGAGGGCATGGCAACCCACTCCAGTATTCTTGCCTGGAGAATCCCATGGACAGAGGAGCCTGGTGGGCTGCAGTCCACGGGGTCACAAAGAGTCAGACACGACTGAAGGGACTTAGCTCACCTGGCCCTGCCACAACATGTACCGAGAAAAGGCCATGTGAGGATATAGCAAAGAGATAGCCATCTCCAACCCAAGAAGAGAGTCCCCACAAGACACTGACCCATCTAAAAGACACTTTTAGAACTGTGAGAAATAAATTCCTATTGTTTAAGCTACCAGTCTATAGTATTTTGTTATATAGCCCAGGCTGACTTAATATTGCCCATTAATACATTCATTTCTTTTGAAAAGTCACTATGCAATATGATGCACTTGATAACTGACCTATAGGGGAAAATTAAGTGTCATCAGTAGGACCACAACAAACATCCCAGGTTGAGACTGGGATTCATCACTTGAGGTTCCAGTGTCCTGACATAACTGAATGGTATCCAAATTAAGCACATTCACGTCTCAGCTTCTCATCTTGCTGTGTGACCTGGAGCAAGTTCCTAAACCTTTCTGAGCCTCTGTTTCCTCATCCGTAAAAATCAGAGGGAAGCATGTACCTCATGGACTTGCAGATGTCACATGAGATGATGCGTATAAAGTGCCTGGCACCATTAGGTATTCCACCATATCTTTCTTTTAGGTATTCCACCACATCTGCACTTTCTTTTCCTCTGTAAAACAATTTTATTTCTGAAAAGGCAGGAAAAATAGACCACAGTAAAAAATAAGTAAGCTTTCCCAAGAAGCGACACATGACTCAAGAATTCACATTCATGCTCCATGTTCAAGGGCCCATCCCTCGGTCTCTGGGTGCCTTGGGGTCCTCTAGGAGACATGGCACCTACCTTATAAGGTTACTGTGAGGAATGAATGAGATAAACATGGCACACCTAGCACAGTGTCTGACACATTCAAGGAATGTCAGCAAGTATTATCGTCCTTGTTACTGATAAAGACCATGGGACTCTTCAATCCTGAACATTCTAGGTAATTAGGCCAAAAATGTGAGAGAAATAAGAAGCTCAAAGAAAGGCAAGTGGCTGGTAAATGCCCGATCCTGGGGAAACAGGACAGGAAATTCAGGGCCAGACACCAGCTAGATTCCACCCCACAGCTTCCTCCTAGCCTGTGTCTCATATCCGTCTCATTTCCTGGGGCCAAGACTACATGTTCTCTTTTAGAAGCCCCAGTTACACGTGGCCCCATGAGGGTGTATGCCCAGTAAGTGCTCAATAAACACTCACGTTTAGCTTATGTGGAAGGATTTGTGTACCACGTCTAAGAGTTAGCAAAAGTTGTGCCAGGACTGAGTCAGGCTCTGATGGTTTCGCCTGAGGCCAGTGAGACCCCCATAGGCAGTCGGCTTCTCAGCATCGCATAGCCACAGACAGGCCCTGACTCAGATCGTCCATCTGTGGTCTGCACATGCTCTGCTGGCCCAAAGGGCACGGAGGCAGGATGTAGGCACTCTCGTCAAGAGGGCCAGGTGCCAGACACCCACATTGCCTGGAGACTCATAACAACCCCACAGGGGCAGAAACATGGTTCTCTCTGTTTCATGGACAAGGCAACAAAGGAGCTGCTGCTGCTGCTGCTAAGTTGCTTCAGTTGTGTCCGACTCTGTGCAACCCCATAGACGGCAGCCCACCAGGCTCCCCTGTCCCTGGGATTCTCCAGGCAAGAACACTGGAGTGGGTTGCCATTTCCTTCTCCAATGCATGAAAGTGAAAAAGTTACAGTGAAGTCGCTCAGTCGTGTCTGACTCTTAGCGACCCCATGGACTGCAGCCTACCAGGCTCCTCCATCCATGGGATTTTCCAGGCAAGAGTACTGGAGTGGGGTGCCATTGCCTTCTCCAAACAAAGAAGCAGAGAAGTGTAAATGACCCACATCCACACCCAGAAGATAGCAAGGTGGCCAGGTCATGATTCGCACACAGGCTGGGCCAACTCCAATGCTGTTTTCTCAACCACAGGGTCCAGAGTGTGGATGATCCACTGGTTTGGAGAGCTGACTCCAAGTATACCTTCAAGGCCAGAGCAACCCCTCAGATTCTTCTTTGCTTTAGAATCTATAAACTGTTCAGTGAAGTAATAATTCACCTAAGAAACACCCGTGTTCCAAATTTGCTCTTTAGGGAGTGAGAAGCAGCTCACTTTTTTCCGACAGAGCCCTGGATCAAAGCCTGAACTTCCTGCGTCAAGGTTGGGTAAGTGGTGGGGTGGGTTATGTGGGTTATAAAGCTTCTCAGGCATCTTTCAGAGTGATCCAAAATTCTTAAGCTCATTCAAAACATAACTTTCACTCTCTCTCTTGAAGCTGTATCCTCTGCCCCTGGGCCATATGCTAGAGGACAGAGATGTCAGAAGACTAACATCTGTTCCATCTTCCCCATCAGTGTGGCAATGACATCATATGCTTCTTTTAGATAATTTGCACATTATCAGACTAATTTTCAGATTATCTAATCAGCCCACATTACCCTTAATCAACTCGGCTCTCCTCTTTCAGTTCTGCAGAGTACAGCATGCCCTCCACAGGCACACTGGGGTGGGGACTTTTCTTCTCTTGACAGCTATTGAGAGCCTAGCTATATGCCAGGCCACCGCTATTAAACAGAAGACTGAGCCCTCTTGGGACTGAGGGCAACCCGACTTCCATGCCAGGAACCTGAGAAATAGGCTTGGAATAAATTTTATAGATCCATACATTAAAACACATTTCCTTCATAGAAGCTCCAAGTATGTTATAGAGAGCATTCTACAATCATTTATGCTATTAAATAAGAGATGCCATACCACCATTAATAATGTGTGTGCACGTGCGTGCATACTATCGTGTCCAACTCTTTACAACCCCATGGACTGTAGCCTGCCAGGCTCCTCTGTCCATGAAATTTTCTAGGCAAGACTGCTGGAGTGGGTTATCATTTCCTTCTCCAGATCTTTCCGACCCAGGGATTGAACCCCCATCTCTTGTGTCTCCTACAATGGCAGGCAGGTTCTTTACCAGCTGAGCCACCAGGGAAGCCCAACAGTTAATAATATGCCACGTATATTTCTCTGTAAATCATTTATTCTTACTTCTAGTGATGACTCTCCTTTTCCTTTGTTGTTCAGTCACTAAGTCATGCCCAACTCTTTACGACCCTGTGGACTGCAGCAGGCCAGGCTCCTCTGTCCTCCACTGTCTCCTGGAGTTTGCTCAAATTCATGTCCATTGAGTCGGTGATGCTATCTAACCACCTCATCCTCTGCCGTTCCCTTCTCCTTTTGCCTTCAATCCTCTCCTGCATCTGAGTCTTTTCCAATGAGTCAGCTCTTCACATCAGGTGGCCTACTTCAGCATTAGTCCTTCCAATGAATATTCAAGGTTGATTTCCTTTAGAATTGACTGGTTTGATCTCCTTGCAGTCCAAGGGACTCAAGAGTTTTCCCCAGCACCACATTTCAAAAGAATCAATTCCTCAGCCCATAGCATTCTTTATGGTCCAACTCTCACATCCATACATGACTACTGGAAAAACCAGAAATCAGACTATACAGACCTTTGCTGGCAAAGTGAGGTCTCTGCTTTTAATACAATGTTTAGGTTTGTTATAGCTTTCCTTCCAAGAAGCAAGCATCTTTAATTTCATGGCTGCAGTCACCATGCACAGTGATTTTGGAGCCCAAGAAAATAAAGTCTCCTTTTCCTATCCAGCCTGGCAGAGAAGATACTTAAAGCTGTGGCCCCTGCCATGTTTCCACCATTTCTCCAATGCCACTGTCAAACCCAACTACTACTAATTGTCTGAACGCAACATGCTACTTCACACCTCTGCCCCTGTGCACACAATTCCCTGTGCTTGGGAAGCTCTCTCCCGCCCAGTCAATTTCTCCTTGTTCTTCAAGGGCTAACTTGAAGGTCACCTCCTCAGGGAAGCCTTTGCAAATCCCCTCATGTTTTTTAAATGTTCTAATGTTCTTGAGAAATCTGTATGCTGGTCAGAAAGCAACAGTTAGAATTGGACATGGAACAACAGACTGGTTCCAAATAGGAAAAGGAGTACGTCAAGGCTATATATTGTCACCCTGCTTATTTAACTTATATGCAGAGTACATCATGAGAAACGCTGGGCTGGAAGAAGCACAAGCTGGAATCAAGATTGCCGGGAGAAATATCAGTAACCTCAGATCTGCAGATGACATCACCCTTATGGCAGAAAGTGAAGAGGAACTAAAAAGCCTCTTGATGAAAGTGAAAGTGGAGAGTGAAAAAGTTGGCTTAAAGCTCAACATTCAGAAAACGAAGATCATGGCATCTGGTCCCATCACTTCATGGGAAATAGATGGGGAAACAGTGGAAACAGTGTCAGACTTTCTTTTTCTGGGCTCCAAAATCACTGCAGATGGTGACTGCAGCCATGAAATTAAAGGACGCTTACTCCTTGGAAGAAAAGTTATGACCAACCTAGATAGCATAGTAAAAAGCAGAGACATTACTTTGCCAACACAGGTCCGTCAAGGCTATGGTTTTTTCCTGTGGTCATGTATGGATGTGAGACTTGGACTGTGAAGAAGGCTGAGCACCGAAGAATTGATGCTTTTGAACTGTGGTGTTGGAGAAGACTCTTGAGAGTCCCTTGGACTGCAAGGAGATCCAGCCAGTCCATTCTGAAGGAGATCAGCCCTGGGATTTCTTTGGAAGAAATGATGCTAAAGCTGAAACTCCAGTACTTTGGCCACCTCATGTGAAGAGCTGACTCACTGGAAAAGACTCTGATGCTGGGAGGGATTGGGGGCAGGAGGAGAAGGGGACGACAGAGGATGAGATGGCTGGATGGCATCACTGACTCGATGGATGTGAGTCTCGGTGAACTCCGGGAGTTGGTGATGGACAGGGAGGCCTGGCGTGCTGAGATTCATGGGGTCGTAGAGAGTCGGACACGACTGAGCGACTGAACTGAACTGAACTGAATGTTCTGAAGCTTTCATTGCCCTGCAGGACTTTTTAAAACCCAGATTGCTGGGGCTTCACTGGTGGCTCAGTGGTGAAGAATCTGCTTGTCGGTGCAGGAGACATGGGTTTGATCCCTGATCCGGGAAAGGCTCGCGTGCTGTGGAGCAGCTAGGGCCGCATGTGCCACAATTATTGAACCAGTGCTTCAGAGCCCAGGAGCTACAACTACTGAGCTCACACACCCTAGAGGCTGTGTTCTGCAGTAAAAGAAGCCACCAGCAATGAGAAGCCTGAGGCCCCCAACTAGCAAGTAGCCCCTGCTCGTCGCAACTAGAGAAAGCCCACGTGCAGCAACAAAGACCTAGCACAGCCAAAAAACAAATAAATAAAATTACTAAAACACACACACACAGATTGCTGACCAGCACCCTCAGAGTCTGTTTCTGAAGGTCTGATGGAGCCAGAAAACTGCATTCCCAGCAAGTTCCCAGGTGATGCTGAAGCCACACTTAGAGCACTGCTGCCCTTGGAGTAGAAAGCATGCCATGCTCTTGAGCCCTTGGCTTTCTTCACCAGACTCTGTACAAACCTTATTACACATTCCTGCTCACGAATGAGTGCTCTCCAAGGACGGGGACCAAGACAGTATTTGATACATGATCGTTAAACCAACAGATGGATGGGTGGATGGATGGATAGATGGATGGACGGACTGATTAATATACTAGACTGAATTTATTCACACAGCTTTTTCATACAGGTCCATGACCTCAGAAATGCCCATACTCACCCCACCCGCAAAGAAAGGTACCTTGAAAACATCGTCTATAATAGATTGCTGCTGCTGCTGCTGCTAAGGCGCTTCAGTCATGTCCAACTCTGAGCGACCCCATAGACGGAAGCTCACCAGGCTCCCCCATCCCTGGGATTCTCCAGGCAAGAACACTGGAGTGGGTTGCCCTTTCCTTCTCCAATGCATGAAAGTGAAAAGTGAAAGTGAAGTCGCTCAGTCGTGTCCGACTCTTAGCGACCCCATGGACTGGAGCCTACCAGGATCCTCCATCCATGGGATTTTCCAGGCAAGAGTACTGGGGTGAGGTGCCATCGCCTTCCCCGATAATAGATTACCACTGTGCAAAGAAGATAAAAAGAAATTCAAGAAGAGCTTTGACATTGTGAGCCTGTGTCAAAGGAGTTTTGAATTGTAACCCAGTGCTGTTTACCAATAGAAAAGGCAATGGCAACCCACTCCAGTACTCTTGCCTGAAAAAACCCATGGACGGAGGAGTCTGGTAGGCTGCGGTTCAAGGGGTCGCTAAGAGTCAGACACGACTGAGCAACTTCAGTTTCCCTTTGCACTTTTATGCATTGGAGAAGGAAATGGGAACCCACTCCAGTGTTCTTGGCCTGGAGAATCCCAGGGACGGCGGAGCCTGGTGGGCTGCGGTCTATGGGGTTGCACAGAGTCGGACACGACTGACGTGACTTAGCAGCAGCAGCAGCTGTTTACCAAGGTGGCACTGATGGAGTCACAACAGGACGCCTCTGAGTGGCAGCTCTCAGAGTCCAAACCTGCCCAAACCCTCCCTCCATCTATTCACATAAATACAGTCTGTCTGTGTGCGTGTGTGTGTGTGTGTATCTGTCTGTACGCATGTAGGTACACATGTGCACACGTGGTGATTGGCATTTGTAGAAAGTAGATGAAAGGGTCTAGTGGTGGTCTAGTGGCTAAGATGCCTTGCTCCCAAGGCAGGAGGCGTAGGTTCGATTCCTGGTCAGGGAACTAGATCCCACATCAACTAAAGATCATGCCACAATGAAGACCAAAGATCCTATGTCCCAAAACTAAGATCTGGCACAGCCAGATAAATAAATAAAATATTTTTTAAAAAAGAAGAAGAAAGTAGATGAAGGTGGGCAGAGAAATATTAATAGAAGAAGTAGGAAGAATCCAGCCTCCTACAGGGAGGAGAAGGGTGGCAGCTCAGGCAGGGAGGACCCCATCAGAAAAGTCCTGTCTGCCAAGGAGGGGTGTCTGAGCTCCACACAGCCCTGAGCTGCCTGGAGTTGAGGCAGAGAGGGAAGGGCACATAGCAAAGGGGACAGATGTGCTGGGGAGGCAAGCAGCACATATCAGGAGAAAATGCGAGCCCAGGAGAGGAACAAAGGCAGCAGAGCTGGGAGGCAGCAGGAGGCCGGAGGAGCGCAGCACAGGGCAGCATGGGGGGGTGGGGTGCAGAGGAAGCCAGAGCCCGTTCAGGCACTCCACTCTGCCCTTTCAGCAGCAGCAGGAGCAGGGACAAGCAATGGGCTTTGCTGGAGACGCAGCTGGGGGGATGCACAAGGGACAGCAGGAGGACCAAAGTCAAAAGGTCTCTGCGGCTGCAGGTGGTGCAAAGGCAGATGCCCGTGACATCTCCAGCGTCTGTAAGGGCGGCTTTTCCCACAGGCCTGTACTCACAAGCAGCTGGGGTCCCCCTGCAGCTCTGCTCAAAGAGGGAAAAGTCAGCATTCCCACCTCGCTAGTGGGGGTGGGGGGGACACACTGGAGATGAACTTCCCAGATGGAGCGCTCCTGCCTCCCTCCTCGACTCCAAAAGCCTTGCCAAGGGAGAATCACAGGCTGAGACTTCAGAATGCTGCCGAAGCTTGTCACCTTCGATTCCCCGCACAGCCCCTGTAGCATTTAGGGGCAGGATGGATGTCCCACCCCCAAACAGTGGGGGCAGCTAATGACTGGGTATTGATGATGCTGGCAATTAGAGCGCATGAGAACATGGTGAGGGGGCCGCTTGCCAGGGATGTGTGGGAGGGAGCAGAGCATACACTTGGAGCAGCAAACAGTCTGTGTTTGTGTGCAGGGGGCCCAGGAAGAGAGCCGCTGTCTCTTGGATTCGTCCAGAGAATTTGGGGAAGAGGGGAGGGAGGGCTCTGTGGACACTGAGGGTATCTCTGTTGCAGCCCATCTCCCCCATCCCTGCTAGTAAAATTAGAGTTAATCACAGACTTCTCAGAGGCCTTGGGAGGAGATGTCATCAAAATGGTGCTTGTGAGCGTTCTAGAACCTTCCTCGTGTGAGAAGGCCCTGGATGAGCCCAGCAACGGCTGTTGTTTTTCTATGCAGTTTAAACCCCTCCAGTGGTTGCATGATCCTTTATGAAGAACCCAATTTCTCATGAGCAGGATGAGAGGAGGGGGATGGAGCAGGGCTGGAACAAGAGTGCTCGCTGGCAAACCCCCCCCCCCCAGAGAGAGGGGAACACATGGCTGGATACTCAGGGATTTGTCTCCAAACAGGAGAAGAGAAGCAGCTTCCTCCCTAAGCAAGGCTGCCCAGCCTCACAGTGAGGACATAAGGACAATGACCCACAAGACTGAGGAGATCCCGGTGGACGGAAAATAACAGGGGCCGGTGCCCACCTTGGAAGTCAACAGACAGCTGGGAGGGGCCCACAGGAATGCCTAAGGAGGAGTCCACTTGGGGGCCAACAGTATACCTGGAGGTCACAAGGAACCCTCCTATGTGGCTGCCATCAACATGCACACACACACAAAAAGATCCAGACCAAAGAGAGGCACGCCAAACCCTGCGGCGTGAGGAACAAAACGGCCTGACATTTGAGAAGAGATTTAAAGGCGATACCCAGGTGGCTCAGTCGGTAAAGAATCTCCCTGCAATGCAGGAGACCTGGGTTCGATCCCTGGATCAGGGAGATCCCCTAGAGAAGGACATGGCAACCCACACCAGTATTCTTGCCCGGGAAATCCCATGAACAGAGGAGCCTGGAGGGCTACAGGCCATGGGATCGCAAAGAGTCAGACACGACTTAGCAACTAAACCACCACTACCATAAAGGAGATAAAGTGCTCAGTCACTCAGTCGTGTCCAACTCTTTGTGACCCTATGGACTGTAGCCCACCAGGCTCCTCTGTCCTTGGAATTCTCCAGGCAAGAATACTGGAGTGGGTTGCCATTTCTTTCTGCAGGGGATCTTCCCAACCCAGGGATTGAACCCAGGTCTCCCACATTGCAGGCAAACTCTTTACCAACTGAGCCACCAGGGAAGCCCTTAAAGGAGAGATAAGCCAGCAGCAGTTGCTGTTGTTTACTCACTAAGTCATGTCCAGCGCTTTGTGACCCCATGGACTGTAGCCGCCAGGCTCCTCTGCCCATGAGATTTTCCAGGCAAGAATACTGGAGTGGGTTGTCATTTCCTTCTCCAGGGGATCTTCCCGACCCAGAGATTAAACTCGTGTCTCCTGCTTTGGCCAGTGGATTCTTTACCACTGAGCCACCAAGGAAGCCCACAAGCCAGCACTGGGGGGAGTGGGAAATAACCCCAAGCTAATAAATAGTTTAGAGAGAGCAACTTTTGCTAATCAATGCCTTCCAGATAGCAACCTAAATCAAAGGAAGGCACTCATGGCCTCCTCGAGGCAGGAGACAATAGCTATGCCTTGGCCACTTAGATCAGAAACAGGAGGAAAGGAGAGATGGCAGAATGCAAAACCCTGCTGATTGGTACAGGTCAATGTAAGTTCCTTTCTGGAAGATAAGGGTGACAAGACCAAGGGAACCTCTCCCCAGGGAGCAGGCAGAGTCCTCAGCGTTGTGACTACTCAGAAGCTGACATGCGGAGGAGGGCACCTCCTGCCTGCTTTCAGGTTCTGTCCAGATACCAACAGTTGGTGAGAAAATAAAGGGTCGGGCTTCACCAGAAGAGAGGTTCACAAAGGGCTTGAATTCTGAAAGAGAGTGAGAATTAAAGAAGGTGCTATGGCCTGAATCATGTCCCCCCCAAACTCACATGATGAACCCTAACCCCCAGGATATGACTATATTTGGATCTAGGACCTTTAAAGAGATGATGAAAAAGCAAGAGTTAGAATGAGACTGTTAGGATGGGCCCTAATCCAATCTGACTGGTGTCCTTATAAAAAGAGAAAATTTGGACACACACAGAGACCTCAGAAGTACATGTGCACAAGGGGATGACCATATGAGAGGCAGCAGGAGGGCAGCCGCCTGCAAACCAAGGAGAGGGGCTTCCAAGGAGACCCACCCTGATGACACTGTGATGTGGGACTTCCAGCTCCAGAACTGTGAGAAAACAAATCACAGGTAAGCCAGTCCGTCTTTGGGTACTTTGTTGGGGCAATCAAGGCAACTAAGACAGAAGGCAGTGCTACAAGGGGAAAGTGGGTTGGGGGTTAGGGGAGAACCCAGACTAATCCAAAGAAAGGTTTTGGCCAACATGTGTTCATTGTTTCAAACATTGGCTGAAGGCAGTCAATTCACATCAGTTGACTGAGTTGATTGACTGACATGCACAGGAGTCACCCTCAAATATTTTTCAAATATTTTCAGAGTCACTCTCTGAATATTTTTAAAGGTCTGATCCCTTGTATTACATTGACTTGTTCGCTCTAGGAACCCCTACCACAAAATCTTCTAAACAAAATAAAAAACATATGGCATGTCCAGAATTATTCCTCACCCCATCATCCTAGAATGACCCACATTTTGAAGCAAGCCCTAAAGATCCCATCATCCCATCCCATCCTGAGTTGGGTGGGTCCAGAAACCATAAAGAATGTCATAGAGGGAAGTCACGTGGTGAATGCTAAGCCCTTTGTGACTCTCTAATTCATAACTGGAAGCTGAAGAAGGAAAGAAAGAATAGAAATGGAAACACAAATTTCAGAATCATTTTGGCTCTCCAGAGCCCAGCATCCCCAATGACAAGCACACCCAGGTCATGTTTGCTGATTGAGGGCTCAAGGGACGAGCATGGAAACTCTAGGGCAGTATTTTTTTACCCAAATTGTGACCTTATGAGAGCCAAGACGATGGATCAAGAATATCCTGTGTCTCTTATGGCCAAGGAGACATTTGGAAGGTCTGTTTGAACTGACACACCCCAGGGCTTTGCCCAACTCAGATTAGCAGCTGTAAATGGATATTCTGGAGCTGGGGAAAAAGACTGCCAGGTCTGGCATTTGACGATAGCCAGGTAAAGAGGTTTCCCTTGGCCTTAACACTTACCTTCTGTCCTCTGGGAGCAGAGCTGGGTGTGCCACCCCTGCTTAGCCCACTCTAAGCCTGGGGCTTCGCTGACCTACAGGGGTATTTGGGAGGCTGAAATAGCCAACTCATCACAAATCATTGAGACCAATCCACAGGTGCCAGCAGACAATCCCACAGGTGAACAGAAAGGAAATCTTGTAGCCCTGCCCATCCACCTTACCACTCACCCAACCCAACACCTGGGAACTCACGTCTGTGGTTCTCGTTTCTGTGGTTGGGTGGGGACCGGGTCTCCTGGTCTTGGGCCTCATCCCCCTCCTCGCTGGCCAGATGAGTGTGAGCATAGTGGTAGCTGAGTCCCGGCCGGTTCTTGTAGCGCTTGCCGCAGACTAGAGAAGAAAAGAAGAAAGGAAAACAAAAATGTCAGCAACGTCTGCAGCCGCTACCATCAATCTCCTAGGCAGTGGTTCATCCATCCACCCCAGAGCTAGTTTCCTTGAAAAAGTGTCTCCCACTCCCAACACCCCTCACCCACTGGACAGAACCAAGAGCACTATAACAGCACGGACCCAGGTAAAGAAAAACCCCAGAAGTTGAACTGAGTAAGAGCACTATCATTTCCTAGCTGTGAGACCCTGGGAAAGTCACTTGCCCTCTCTGTGCCTCAGGTTTCTTCAGAGGGAAAATGAGATCACAATAGTACTTCACTCTTGAGTTGTTATGATGAGTTAATCTCTGTACAAAGCACTTTAGAACAGAGCTGGGCACATGGGAAGGGTGATCGTCATTATAACTTTGAAGTTAAAAGGTATTAGGGGTCTATTTTGGCTTCCCAGGTGGCGCTAGTGGTAAAGAACCCTCCTGCCAATGCAAGAGATGTAAGAGGCGCAGGTTCAATCCCTGGGTCAGGAAGATCCACTGGAGAAGGGCATGGCAACCCACTTCAGTATTCTTGCCTGGAGAGTCCCATGGACAGAGGAGCCTAGCAGGCTATAGTTCATAGGGTCACAAAGTGAGACACGACTTAAGAGACTCAGCATACACAGACTGGAGTCTATTTAATTGAATCCAATATCCCACATATAGATGAGGCAAGCGAGGCCCAGCAAGGTTAAGCGATGCACCTGGGAACACACAGCTAGTTATGGATGAGCCAGCCACCGGAACCCAGGTCTCCTGGACTCCTGTGCAGTTCTCCTTCTGCCACCCTCTGGTTGACTCTGTATGAAGTACAAAAGCTTTATGTGGATCATATTTTTGATGTATCATTCAGTGATTTTTATGCCAGAAAAACACATTCCACTTCCACCATGAAAACCATAAATCTGAGGCATCCTTGGTAAATGTGCTAGCCAGGAGCTTGTGTCCTTGATGCCCCAAGGAGTCTCTGATACCCCAAATCTCTAAAAATGTGTCCTTGCAGGCCCTACCACTCAAGTGGACAGTCGGAGACAAGGGCAACAAGCAACACAAATATGGTTTCTTGGGGCCAAAAAGATGAAAGGGGCAGCTCCCTTGGTTGTCTGCTCAGCACATAAATGGCTAAGACTAGACCACTGTCACCCCCTCCCTACCACAAAGCCCAACATTCCAGCCCCTGGAGGGACAGCACTTCTGGTAGCAGAAGTCTTGAGGGTCTTCCAGTAAAAATCCTATGCCAACCCTCTAATCTTGCCCCCACTTCTCCCCAGCAGAGCAAACCCCACCCAATCTGCTGGACCACTTGAAATTGGCAGCTTTAAGAGACTCTCCCTTCACATGCTTGGGTTATAGCTGTGAGAGTAAACACTTCACAAGGTGGAAAAAGCAAAAGTTTCATCATCAGACATGGGTTCAAACCCCACTTCCAGGGGCCAAAGTTGACCAGCTGCATGACCTCCACAGTATAGAGAAGAGCTGTGACTCAATGCTCTTGCCAGCCTCCCTTACTATTTCTGGTGGGGTTTCCTTTCTTTCCTGGTGGCTTAGATAGTAAAGAATCTGCCTGCAATGCAGGAGACCTGGGTTCGATCCCTGAGTCAGGAAGATCCCCTGGAGAAGGGAATGGCTACTCACTCCAGTGTTCTTGCCTGGAGAATTCCATGGACAGAGGAGCTTCACAGGGTACAGTCCACGGGATCTCAGACTGGCACACAACCAAGCAACTTTTATTTTTCCTTTCTTACTAGATTCTCTTGGATTTTTCAAGTATTATAACCTTCAGCAAAAATAAATAATGTCATCTCTTCTTTCTCATATTTATATAAACTATTTTATCTTCTTAGCTTAATTCATTTATAAGAATCACCAAGACCATATTCTAAGACAGCAAAAGTAAGTTTTTCCTATTGTAGTGAAATTGCATTTAGTGATTCGCTGTTTAGAATTCACTATAAGTGACTAGGTTTTATTCTCTATCAAAAGTTTAAGTAGTTCGTCTTATTCCTGAGTTAGTTTTATTACAGGAGAATTTTACCAGCTGGCCTTTCAGCAGCTACTAATATATGATGCTACTTTAGTTTGTTGCAATGGTGAATTACATTGATTTCCTAATGCTTCCTACTATCGAGCCATTCTTGCATTCCTAGAATGTGCCCCCTTTGATTGGAGTGCATTATCTTTTTGATATGCTGCTGCATTCTATTTTCTAGTTTTACATCTACACTCAGACTTGAGATAGGTCTATAGTTTTTCATCTATCTTTTATCTTGCTTTTCAATCACATAGTTATGTTGACTTCCAAAAACAAATTTCTGTGAAATTGAATCAGACACATAATCCGTATGTGACTTTTTTTAAATCTGAAAATGACAGTGGTACTACTTACCTTGAAGGATTATAAGTAACATTTGTAAAGTATCTCACTCAGTACCCATCACCTAATAGATGCTCAAGAAACAGTAGTGAGGGGTGAGGGGCTTCAGTGTGGTCTACCACAGGAGACCACAGGAAGCACTGGACCCTCCTGAAAGAGGGACTTTCACCTTTACCTCTACTACGGAATCTGGCAATTGTCTGGACTATCTCAACAAGGTGAGAGTCTGAAATTCAGGTGTTGATCAAGTTGTTGACCTAGTAACTATAAATTCAAGTCCTGCAATTGGCTTCCTTCTCTCTCTCCCCTCTTCACGGGCACACATAAATATTGCAAAAAATAATAATAACATGGCACTACACATCTCAATTCCATTTCACTCAGGAAATGGGCCCTAAGAGACCTCTGAGGCACACTGTGGGCCTGCTTGTGGCTTTTTCTATTTAACCTTTTAAATGATCTAAGGGCAATAAACAGCAAATTACGGGGTCACTGGACATAAATTCATTTTATTACCAAGCATATTACTGGTGAGGAGTAAATGTGTTTATTAAAATAAGGACGATAACATCAGTACTGATGCGGGGACGCCTCAGCCGCCTCCGCAGCTCTCCCACCACACGCGCCCCCGCTTTTTATTTGAGTCGTTTTGTTGTGATTACAGCTTGTTGTTGTTTTAGTCACTAAGTTGTATCTGACTCTTTTGTGACCCATGGACTGTAGCCCACCAGGCCCCTCTGTCCGGGGATTTCCCAGGCAAGAATACTGGAGTGGGTTGCCGTTTCCTTCTCCAGGGATCAAACCCAGGGATCAAACCTGGGTCTCCTGCATCGGCAGGCAGATTTTTTTTTTTTTTAGTTTATTTATTTATTTTAATTGGAGGCTAATTACTTTACAATATTATGATGGTTTTTGCCCTACATCGACATGAATCAGCCACGGGTGTACACGTGTCCCCCCATCGTGACGCCCCCCGCCTCCCTCCCCACCCCATCCCTCTGGATTTTCCCAGAGCACCAGTTTTGAGTGCCCAGGCAGGCAGATTCTTTACCACTGAGCCACCACACTGTCTTCCTTAATCAAAGAATCCCAGGATCTTAAGAGTCATGTGGTCTAACTAGCTATCCAATTGTTTTATTCCCACAAACACTCTAGATGCCTTTCTGGAACAACTCCACTGATGGGGAACTCACTACCCACCTGAACGGACAGTTCTTCTTTGATTTCCTTAAATTATGGCTAGGACTGCACTGGAGGACCTCTCCTAGGACCATTTCATATCAATTTCCTCTTGATGTCAATGACCCTACCTCTCATGCTGCCAAACACATTTTACACCTTCAAAACATACCCACTGAATAGCTGATGAGTGAACCCAGCAATGCTTTGTAGAAAACCAGGAGATTGGGGAGGAGGTAGGTGTGCAGAGCCGGCTCCATCTATCCATATTAATCTCACACTAGTAGTTCTTAAAACCTACAAAACCAAATCCAAGCAAAAAGCTTCCCTTATCTCCTTCCCCAACATCACAGAGAGTAACTGTTTTGGAGCAGATCCTTTTGCTAGAAGAGAGATTCTCAAAGAGTAATCCCCAGACCAGCACCTTCAGCAGCACCTGGGAAGCTGTTAGAGATGCAGATTCTTGGGTTCTGCCCCAGGCCTACTGGATCAGAAAGTCTCGGGTACAGCCTGGCAATCTGTGTGTTAACAGGCCCTGTAGGTAACTGAATACACACTACAGTTTGAGAACCACTGTTAGAAGATTGAGTATTTTGAGGCTTGACTCCCACCCTGCATCTGCCTGCCCTTCTGGATGGATGGTGGTGGCAGGCAGGGGCAGTAGGAGGCAGCCCTGAGATCTGTGTTCCATTATTAGAAGTAACAGAACCAGATGGCACATGGAGGTCCTGGAAGCCAGACCCCTTAACCATGATCCCCACACGCAGAGCATTCTAGGTGGAGCTTCATTTTTTACCACCTGCTTATACAATGTCATTCCTCCATCACCAGGTCTTCAAGCAAACGTTTATTAAACACCTAGTGTGTGCCCAGTCTTGAGGCACCAAAGGACAAAGATAAATGAGCCCCAGATCCCTCCCTCCAGGAGTCTGCAGTCTAGCAGAGGAGATACACACATCAGCTAGCAAGCAGGGAAGTAGGACCCGTGCACCAACGTGAGCCTGTGCATGGCAAAGAGGAGGGTCCAGTGCATGGGCTTGAGGCAGGGATGGGGAGATAGCTTCCCGGAGGAGGTGATGAGCTATGGCACGTGAGATAGCAGGACATCACCAGGCAGACAGAGGAGGAGGGCCTGTGGGCACCAAAGCACATTCCACCAGCACCTCTTGGACTTGCAGGATGTTTAGTACAGCCAGTGGGAAGCAGGCTTCGGGGTGGGTGTGAGGAGACTAAGGAGAGGAAGGTGGGTGGGATTTCATTCCGACAGTGGGAGGCCAGGGGAGGACTGTGTGTATCCGGAGGACCTACTTAATCAGATTTATATTTTAGAGATATCGCTTAAGACTCTAGTGCAAAAGATGGATTTGGAGACAGCTGGAGGCTATTTTAGGGCTTCCCTGATGTCTCAGATGGTAAAGAATCTGCCTGCAATGCAGGAAACCCAGGTTCGATCCCTGGATGGAAAGATTTTGTGGAGAAGGGAATGGCAACCCATTCCTGTATTTGATGTAACTATAAAGACATCCTGAAATCACCTAAATCTAATGTCAAATTGAGTCAGACACGACTAAGCAACAACAACAGAGGCTACTTTAATTTTTAATGTGTAAACAATGAGGACTTCAGGATAGGAAGGAGGTTAAAGAGAGAGAATCTGGTAGAAGTGGGAGCGGGTGGGAGGAAGCAACAAGGAGGAGCCTAAAAAGACTTCGGCCAACTCGGCTTCCTGGCCATGCGCCATCCAGCACCCGTCCACCTCCCCAGCCTCATCTGGAGCCACATTCCGCCTCCTTCTTGGACTTCCTGCCCACTGACCTTTCATTTCTTAAACAGTTTTCTTTCCACCACAGAGCCTTTGCACAAGCCTCTTCCCAGAATGTCCCCCAGCCCCAGTTTGCCTGATTAACTTCAGTTAATGATCCTTCATGATCCTTCAGTTCTCCAGTATTTCCAATCACAATTAGGACCCTGGTGTGTTATCTTCCCAGGATGAGTCTGTATCAGTACATGTCTCTCCCACTAGCAGCAAGCATGGCAGGCCCTGAGTGTCTGGACACTGATGCAGCCCCCGTGCTCAGCTCAGGACCTACACTTGATGTCAGCTAAGGGAAGCAATAAAAACACCCAGGCTTCTCATTTGGGCAGTGGGGTGGAAGCATGTAGCAGGAAACTCAGATTTAAAGAAGGAAGGGAATGAGTTCAGTCTGGGGTGGAGATCTTGGATTAAGTTATTCCAAACCGCCACCCTCACCGTGGAAGAGCTGCCACAGTTAAAGCAGGATTCCCCAGTCTGCAGCTGGCTTATATACCTGGAGTTTTAGGAAGGAGATGCGGATGTTGGAGCTGGCAGGGTGGCAGTGGAACTTATGGATCAGGAGAGAATGAGGAGAGGAAGAAGAAAGGTGTGGACACAGGACAGAACTCAGGAAACACCAGTATCTTAAGAGTCCGGTGGAGAAAGAGAAACCAACATAAAATTTTTGTTAAGAAAAAGTTACACCCACCAGACTTTCCTGGTGATCCAGTGACTAAGACTCCACCTTTAAAAGCAGGCAGAGAAAAAAATAAATAAATAAAAGCAGGAAGAGGGGTTTGATTTCTAAGAGGGGAACTACGATCCCACATGCCAAAACTAAGAGTTTGCATGCCGAAACTAGAGATCCACATGCTGCAACAAAGCGGGAAGAGCCCGCGTGCTGCAACTAAGACCAGAGACAGCCAAATAAAAAAAAATAAATAAAGAAGAAAAAAGAAAGAAAGACTCACACAGGAGTGAGTAACCTAGGCCAGAGGAGCAGGGTTTCCAGGTGACATTAGAGATGACACCACCAGTCTCGGTTCCTGCTAACAGCTACTGATTGTGTATCGTGTGCCAGGCCTGATCTGGGGCTTCAAGGACATTTGCTCACAGCCACATGCACCCTCATTTTCTAGAGGCAGAGCCCAGATAAGGTCAGATGCCCCAGAGGGCCAAGAAGGATGAGGCCTGAGAAGAGACCACCGGGCTCAGCAATTAGGAGGTCACCTAGTGAGCACGGAACCCATAGACTCCCAGAGGACAAGGTAAGGCTGCAGGGAGCTAGGACGCTTCTAGAAATGAAGAAGTGGTGATGGGGCTGACAGACCATTCCTTCCAGCATGGCTGCAGAAGAGGAAAGAGTCAGCAGGTGGATGGATGGGACTGTGGAGTCCACAGAGGCCGATCAGGGCTTGTCCTTTAACAGAATAGATTCTGAGTAGGCTTGGAGGCTAAGGGGAAAGAGGCAGGAGGGAGAGGGGAGTTTGAAAGGCAGGGTTAGGAGAGACTGGAGTTCATGGAGCAAGATGTGTGTGCTTAGTCACTCAGTCGTGTCCGACTCTTCGCAACCCCCTGGACTGTAGCCCACCAGGCTCCTCTGTCCATGGGGATTCTAGGCCAGAATACTGGAGTGGGTTGCCATTTCTTCCTCCAGGGGATCTTCCCAACCCAAGGATGGAACCCAGGTCTCCCACATTGCAGGCAGATTCTTTACCATCTGAGCTACCAGGGAAGCCCATTGAACAAGATGCCTGACCCCAAAACAAAGCTGCTGACCCAAGTCCCAGTCCTTCAGATGACTTCATCCTAGGGCCAAGAGATTCCTAAGATTTATTTTGGTTGAAGTGCATTCTAAATCAGACTGCTGCATCAAGATGAAGAGAAATGCCTTGGAAATCCTGCTTTGACTGGTCTGGAAGAGAAGGAACATCCAGCACCGTCTTACTTTCTATATGGATTTCATCACATCTTCCTGTCGCTCTGAACACTTGTGAACCAGTTTTGTAAAGGGGAGACCAGTGCATTCAGATAGGGTCCTGGGGTCAGGAGGGCCCCACACTTAGTTTAATGTTTTGCTGTCATTAAATGTAAATGTTTGCTGTCACCTTGAAATTTTTAATACTATGAAACAAAGGGCCCCTCATTTGCATTTTGTACTGAGCCCTGCAAATTATGCATCTGGTGGACTTCCCCGGTGGTCCAGCGGTTAAGATGCCACCTTTCAATGCAGGGATCATGGGTTCAATCCTATATGCTGCATGATGTGACAGATAAAAGCTTCTGGTCCTGAAAACCTATGGAAGCAGGGGGTGGAGATCTGGGACTAAGTCATTCCAAACAGCCACCCTGGGCGTGTAAGAGCTGCCACAGTGAATGCAGGACGCAGCCAGCTCTAGTCAGGAGTAAAGTTCCCCTCTGAGGTAACTATTAATAAGAAACCTGGCCAGAGTGGTTAGTCACTCAACAGTGGGCATTTTAGTGCCAGCGACAGCTCTGGCCCTGCTTCTAGGGCAACCCTTCCTTCAGAGAGACAGGATCTGTCTTGGAATGTGGGTAAGCTGATCTGAACTGCCTGGGTTCAAATCCCAGCTCTGCTGCTGACTGACTGTGTGATCTTGGGCGAGTGGCTAAATCTCTCTGTGCCTTAGCATCCTCTTGGGAAAACAGGACGATCGCGGTGGCCCACCTACCACACAGCTGGGAGGCTACATGAGAGAATACATCAAAAGCAGTGCAGGGCTCGCAGTAAGCCTCAGCCACTGTCAGCGATCGTCCACACTGCGGATCCACAAAGGGAATAAACCCTAAAGGCGCGGTGGCGGGTGGGAGGAACTAGCAGTTTCTCCTCTGAAGTCTGGGGTGATGGAGTTGCAAGAAAATAGAATGTTGGGAAAGACACATTCTGAAAATAAAGTATTAGAACCATCTGCTATCCTTTTATCACGTCAGCAATCTCACTCTGGAATTATCTGTCGTGCAGAATCAGACTGAGCCCCAAGACGGCTGAAGCATTCAGAGAGGGCTTCGCCCCCTCCTTCGGCTCCCATCTCCCTCCCCAGGGCAGGCTCCTTGGCCAGGCGCCTCCAAAGCCAGCACCCTGGGACCAGTCAACCTTGCCTGTGCACAACCTAAGGTCCTTCTTTTCACCTTGGCAGCTCGCACCTGGATCATGTGTTCCCAGCACGGCGCACATGGAGAGGGCCGGCTGTGACAACGAGGAAGGTCCAGCTTGCCTCCCTCTCTCTCCTTCCCCTGGGGCAAATCCATCTGTCAAGCTGAAAAATGAGAGCTTGCCCACTTCCCTACCAGAGCTGGAGTCTCCAGGCAGGACCTCCTGTCTGGAGTTATGAATACCTTTAGGGCTGCCCCAGAATATTTACAGCACTGATGCCACCACCCTCCCCCCAACAGCACTTCAACCCTACATCCCTCACTCCTTCTGAGGATGAGGGAGGATGGGGAGGCAGGGGAGGAGGGAGGAAGAGGAGGAGGAGGAGGAACAATCAAGGGCAGTGTGCGTGAACAAAGCCGGCTGCAGAGACAGCAGAATCCTTCCTGCCGGGGAGAAGCGGCCGCCTTCCCCACTGATAACTTAATGACTCTGGCACATTTTCATCAGCCCAACTTGGAGCACGCAGTGGGTATCTGAGCCAGTGGTTTCCGAGAGCCTGAAAGCAGCGACTGAAAGCAATTACGGGATAAGTGTCCAAGAGACAAAGCCTGGGCCTTGGGAGTCACCAGGCTGCGTCTCTTTCCCAGCTCTGCCCCCTGGCACTTGCATACAGCCCTCAGGACGCCACTTCCCTTGCTCTGCAGCTCGACTTCCCCTTCTGTAAAAACTGACCCAGTGGGGCCTGTCACCTGCCACTGCCTCCAAGGCAGCCTGCTTACAGACTATCGGGCAGGCACACATTCTTACATGGAGTCTCACGATAGCTCAGGAGGTAGGGACTGTCACCCCATCTCATGGAGGAGGAAACTGAGTCTGGGGGCACTGAGACAGCTCACTGAATGGCAGAGGTGGGATTTGAACTCAGGCCTGTCGAAGCACACAGACTCAAAGATGCATCACTCATTCTCCATGCACCACCCCTCCCAGTGCCCGGAGCTGACCTCTACAGCCTCGTGCCCTCTGCTTCCGGTGGAGTTTGGTCATTGGGAAGGATGGAGGGTGAGGAGAGAGGCATTGGGGATCTTCTCCATGCCTGTCCCTGCTCAGGCAGCACCCCTGGAGCAGAGTGACCCTCCCCCCAGATCCAGTTTCCTCTGTGAGCCAATGTCCTCCCTGCTCCTTGGGATTCAGGATGGGGAGGGTTCCCCCTCCCTTGCTGGTACCTTTATTCTGCCCACACCTCCACAGTCACACCATCATCAAATTCTCTGCCATTCAGCCCCTCTAAGGTTGAACTCTATGGCCAGCTGATGCCAGAACATAAAGAAACAGGGGCCACCTAGACAGGGGACTCATACTAGTAGGACCAGGCTGGTCCAGATGTTTGGGGACCCCCACACCTTCCTGACTTCCCTAGTGGTTCAGATGGTGAAGAATCTGCCTGCAATGCAGGAGACCTGGGTTTGATTCCTGGGTCGGGAAGATCCCATGGAGAAGGGAATGGCAACCCATTCCAGTATTCTTGCCTGGAGAATTCCATGGACAGAGGAGCCTGGTGGGCTGCAGTCCAAGGAGTCACAAAGAGTTGGACACAATTGAGCAACTAACACTGACACCTTCCTGACAACCGTCAGTGTTCTCTCTTGAGAACCATCAGGGGGTGGTGGAGGGATGTCTACACCAATCCTCCCCTCCTCCACCCAGAGTGAGGAGAAGCACCAAGTGAGAAAAGCCCTGCTGTGAATGAGCTTGGGACTAAACCCAGGGGACTGCAAAAAGCCATTAGCTCAAACTTATGTATGCAGGGTGGAGTGTTAATCTCTACGACTAAGTTAAACACCCAGTTTTTCTCAAGAGTCAATAATGGCTCTGTGGAACTCAGGCAATGAAAGTGGTGGCTTCACCAATGAATGGCCCAGGTCCTGCAACATTCAGGCACCAAGAAGGTCCTCTTGGGCAAACCCAGGTGAGCTTCCCTGACCCATCCTCTCGAGCCAGAGGCTGGCAGTGCGGGTAGCCCTCTGCACACCTGGGGTCTGGCCTTGGTGATGACACTAACCCAACATGCACCCTTACACAAAAAAAAAATCTTTCTGGGCTTGGTTTCCCTATTTGTAAAACATGGCAGTTGCCTCCGACCATCTCTGAGTCTTCCCATTCTAACACTGCACATCTCTTTGTTTCTCTGGGTCCTCCGGGTCCTCCTGCAGCAATGACTCCCTCAACTGCGACAAAAAAATGACATAGGTTCCCAGCCACAGGATCCATCCAGCGGCTGCCTCTGCACCTCCCCACCCCATCAAGCCAGGTTGGCAGAGGCCTTTCTGTGGCCTCATGTTTCTTTCAGGCCACCCTTGGCACTTACTTTAAGCTGAACTTTTCTGGACAGAAACACAAGGGTCTGGAGGAGGGGTGGGGTGAACATCTGGATTTTTCAGAACCATGTTCCCCAGGGCCTGCACTGACCCACGTATTAGGAGAGAGCCCAGAGCCAGGATCTACCAAATGCCAGTGACCCCCAAGTCCTGTGTCTGCATCAAGGGAGAAGGTTCTAAATATTTGAGGAATTTACTGTATGTGAATGTGGCTACAGGTTTAACAAAATAAAACACAAGAAGAACGGAGATAAGCAACAGGGCTTCCATTTCAAAATACTCTATAACCTGATTCTGTATCCCCAGCAGAGAAATGCAGAAACTCCCCACACCAAAGCATTGTGTTGGTGGAACTCTTTATTGCACCGTTGAGAAACAGGGTAACATAATTCTGGTGAACTTTGAGATCAGTCGTCCTATGCCAGTTAACTGGCTGTATGACCTTGCTGCTAAGTCACTTCAGTCGTGTCCGACTCTGTGCGACCCCATAGACAGCAGCCCACCAGGCTCCCCCATCCCTGGGATTCTCCAGGCAAGAACACTGGAATGAGTTGCCATTTCCTTCTCCAATGCATGAAAGTGAAAAGTGAAAGTGAAGTCGCTCAGTCATATCTGACTCTTAGCGACCCCTTGGACTGCAGCCTACCAGGCTGCTCCATCCACGGGATTTTCCAGGCAAGAGTACTGGAGTGGGGTGCCATTGCCTTCTCCTGTATGACCTTGGGCAAGTTACTTAATCTCTCCAAACCTCAGTTTGTTTGACTATAAAATAGGGATAATAATAGTTTTATACCTCATATGGATATTGTCAGAACTGAATGAAAGTGAAAGAAAGTGAAAGTCGCTCAGTCGTGTCCGACCCCCTTTGTGACCCCATGGACTATACGGTCCATGTAATTCTCCAGGCCAGAATACTGGAGTGGGTAGCCGTTCCCTTCTGCAGGGGATCTACCCAACCCAGGGATTGAACCCAGGTCTCCCGCATTGCAGGCAGATCCTTTACCAGAACTGAATGAGTCCATCCTTTAAAGTACTTAGCACACTGCCTGGCACACAGCAAATGTTCACTAAACACTAGCCCTTTCTGATCGTGAATTTAGCTCTATCAGAATGCTTCCCTGGTCCCTCACAACTCCAGCAGCCAGAGCACAGAGCACAACTGGGGACTCAGCCTAAGTGTGAAATAAGCACCCTTTCTTGACCTAATACAAAAAATAAATATTTATTGGGCGTATTTATGAACCAGGCAGTGAACTAATGGTTTTCACACATAACAGTCTCATTTTACCCTCTTGAAAATACTCTAAAGTCAATCTTATTGTCCTCACTTGACAGAAAAAGAAACTCAGGCACAGAGAGGTTTTCATGATTTGCCCAAGGTCATGGCTAGGTGATGTCGTAGTAAAGATGCAAATCCTGGGCTTCTGATTCAAGAGCCGTCTTCCTAGGACCTTATAGAGACGCTGCCTTTGATTCTTTATTCTAGTGAATCATACATTAGCCCATCCGTAGCTTCCCTGGTGGCTCAGTGGTAAAGAATCTGCCTGCCAGTGCAGGAGACACTATTTCACTCCCTGGGTTGGGAAGATCCCCTGGAGAAGGGCGTGGCTACCCACTCTAGTACTCTTGCCTGGAGAATCCCATGGACAGAGGAGGCCGGTGGGCTACAGTTCATAGGGTTGCAAAAGAGTCGAACACAAGTTAGCAACTAAACAGCAACAGGAATTAACTTAAAGAGTAAAATATCATTCTTTTTTTAATCTTCATTGAAAATACTTTCAATAATATAACTGTCCACAGTTCTGAGGAAGATAAACATAGAAAGGTAAAAAAAAAAAAAAAGATGCAATATCATAAAGTGTGGCAGCCCCCAAACATTTGGGAATCTGGCCAGTGTCCTCTCTTATGGGATATCTGGGTGAATATCTGACCTAAATGCTCCCTCAGATGCTTTATTTGTGAGAACCAACCTACCGAGTTTGTCTCAATAACCCTTACCTGAAGCAGGCCCCCATCCACCAATGACATCAGTATAAGTCCCTCACTAACTTTGGGGAAACACGTGTATATTAGCATCTGTGAGACATCTCTGCCTGGATATCCTGCCACATTACCTCCTCCTCCTCTAGAATACTGCAGTTAAGCCTTCCTCGTGTCTCCACTACTCAGGCTCAAGACTTCGGGAATTACTGCTGCCACCTCCCTCTCTCTCGCACCCTACACCCTGTCTGTCTGTCCTCTGCCAGGTTCTGCGAGTTTCTTTTTCATAAAGGTTTGCCTGTCTGCCCCGTCCATTTTGTTCCTGTAGTCACCACCATCCAGACTTCATGTCTTCTCCTTCCCAGAAGAGGTTCTTGTTAGCCGCAGGCTTCGGGCTCTCTTCCCTGAACACCTAACCCTAGAGATTAACCATTCCAGAGATGTGTCCAGGACCATCCATGACTCACCATGGACTATACAAGCCAAACTCTAAGCACCTCAGCCTGGTGTTTCGAGCATCCTTATCCAACCCTGTACCTCCCAATCTCCCTCCCCAAACACTCTGCATCAGCCACGCTGGTCTATCTTCTATCCTGGTGTGTGCAACCCACATTCATCAACATTTTGGGAGCAACCACTGGGCTGGGTCTGGGATGCAAGCTGAATATGACACAGCCCCTACTCTCAGAGGCTCACCCTCCAGCAGGAAGAATGGACAAATAGACAAACTGTTATCATACGATGTGAGAGGCAGCCTATGCAAAGGTATATATAAGGCAAGGCAGACTCTAGGAGGAGGTGAGTGACCAGTGGGGGATAGCGAGATTGCAGAGGAGAGAGAGACTGCCCACTGGGATCAAATCTTGGCTCTGCCGGTTACTCACTGTGTACCCTCAGTAAAGTTAAAAAAACCCTCTCCTCTTCAGAATCCTTATCTATAGGCTGGAGATGATCACACCATCTATCTCCTAGTACTTTCTCAAGGATTAAAGGATTAATATAGATGGGACTTCCCTGGGGGTCCAGTGGTTAAGAATCCACCGGCCAATGCAGGTGACTCGGGTTCAATTCCTGATTCGGGAACTAAGATCCCACATACTGCAGAGCAGCTAAGCCCATGCACCACAACTACTGAAGCCGCCCTCTAGAACCTGTGAGTCGAAACTGCTGAAGCTGTGCCATCGAGAGCCTGTGCTCTGCAACAAGAGAAGTCACCGCAACGAGGAGCCCGTGCACCGCAACTAGTAGCCCAGGCTTGCTGCAATTAGGGAAAGCTCTGGAATAACAACAAAAAGTAAATAAATATTTTAAAAATATTTTATTTAAATATGAAAAAAAGAATTAGTATAGATGAAGCCGATGGAGCATTCCAGGCCCGTAATATAAATCAGCAGACTTTTGCCATTACTATTACTACCTCCCTGCTGACTCCCACATACCCCTCCATCCCTGGAGACCTCAGTCAATTCAGCATACCCTCACCAAGGACCTGTGTGGCATCCTAGGGAAGCACCCTCTGCTACCTCAGGCCCTGGCCCTGGCCATGCCCTCCTCTGGATTCCTATGGTGCTCACTATCTTTCTACTCAAAGAAAACTGCCTCTGTTCTCTCCTCCTGTGACAGCAGCCTTCTCTTGCCAACAACACTGGAGACAGAGGAAATGAGGAAAAGGCAAAGGTGGAAGAAACTGTCATTAAGTACATACCATGCATGTGCAAGCATTTTTTATAGACATTATCACAGGCAGCTTTCTCAACCGCATCCATCCCCGGTTCACACCTCGGGACAATGGACACTCCCAGCAGCAAGATGATTTTCTTGAAAAATTCTGGATAACAAGCTAACAAGCGGCAGGGCCACAGTCTGACCTCAGGCTTCTCACAAAGTCAGCACACCTCCTTCTTCGTGCAGCTCTTGCTAACCCACTTCCCTGAGCCCCAACCAGGACTTGAAATAAGAGAAATCAAAAGGCTGTGCACCAGGCCCTTTGACCCCACAGTTCTGCTTCTGGGAAAAATAAAAGCGTTATGCAAAGACAGAGCTGCAAGACTGTTTTTCATCACGGACAAGTTTTGGTCCAAACATCCAATAAGTGAAACAGTGATTGGGCAAACTGGGATATGGCCATATCATGGAACACCACATAGCCCTGAAATGTTGTCATAAAAGTGCCCCTATTGACATGGAAGGATGGTCCTTGTGTGTTGTTGAGTGGGGGATGGGTTAACGTGGGACATATTATTTATTGGGGGGAGAGAGGGTAGAGTAGATGGAGGCAATAAAGAGAACCCTAAAACAGGATACAACGAAATAAAATTCAAGTTATCTCTGAAGAGTAAGATTATGGGTGATTTTTAGTTTTCCCTTTATGCTTATTTGTAACTTCTGGTTTTTCCACAATAAACGTATGCCATTTCTAATTGGATGACAAAGTAATTCAAGAGGACTTGCATATAGGTATAAAACAAACTTAAGGTTACCAAAGGGGAAGAGGAGAGGGATAAATTAGGAGTGTAGGATTAACAGATGTACAGTACCATATACAAAATAGATAACAGCAGGATTCAGTATTTAGCACAGGAAACTATTGGGCTTCCCAGGTGGCACTAGTGGTAAAGAACCCACTTGCCAATGTAGGAGACGTAAGAGCCTGGGGTTCAATCCGTGAGCCAGAAAGATCCCCTAGAGGAGGGCATGGCAACTCACTCCAGTATTCTTGCCTGGAGAATCCCATGGACAGAGAAGCATGGCGGGCTACAGCCCATAGCGTCCCAAAGAGTAGGACAGAACTGAAGCAACTTAGCCTGCATGCACAGGGAACTATATTCAATATCTTGTAATAACCTATAATGAAAACAACTGAAAAGAGTATATAATACATAAATATATAAAATATATGTATATATAATTGAGTCACTTTGCTGTACATTTGAAACTAACACAATACTGTAAATCAACTATACTTCAATAAAATAAAAAGTGGGTGTGGGTTACAGGCAAGGCAACCGTAGGTTTGGTGATCAAGGACACAGTTCTTGAGTGAGAAGGTCTGAGGGCATGAATGAGAAACTTCGATTGCTCCCCAGCCCTGTCTCTGACCAGCCCTGCTGTGACAATCTGCAACCTGTGTCCATGATGTAAGGACACTTAAAAATTTAAACAGTCCCAGCTTTGCAGGAACAAATGCACTGGGTCTCTAGGGATCAATCCCATGCCGCAGGCCCTGCTCCACAAATCACGTTTCTGGGGCATGGAGCCTGTCCCACCCCTCCCCCGCTGCACCCCACACAAGGACCTGTGAGATAATATCCACAACAACTGAGTGATGAGCCCGGCTTCCTTCCAGCGACAAGGGCAGCCAGCCTGAAGCCCACATTATTGGCTTTTCTGCTGCAGCTCGAAGTTAGAAGCATGTGAGCCTTAAAGAATGTGGGGCCTTAATGCCCTCAGAAAATTTTTAATAAGACTGCAGTGGTCATCTGATTCTTCCTGTGCACTCAGGTACGAGGGGAAACGGCAGTGATTTTTAAGGAGGCTGAGGTCAAGCAGCCCTGGAGGAGCATACAGCAAGCCACTCCAGTATTCTTGCCTAGAGAATCCCATGGACAGAGGAGCCTGGCTGGCTGTGGTCCACAGGGTCACAAAGAGTGGGACACAACTGAAGCGACTGAGCACGCACGCACACACGCACAAAGTCAAGTAGAGTTTCTGAAACACTGTGGGGAACACTGTGCTCTAGGCCCCCGCGTGTCGGTCTCTTAATGTCCTATACTCTGACATACAGGGAAAGAGCCTCACTCTTAAGCCTGGGAAGAAAGGAGCCCATGATGGGGGAAAATCAACTGACTAAGGAAGTCTAGAGACTCAAGAAAGGAGCTGGGGCTTCTGCAGTGGTTCAGTGCTTAAGATTCTGCACTTCCAATGCAGGGGGCCCAAGTCTGATCCCTGGTCAGGGAACTAGATCACGCATGCCACAACTAAGATCCAGCGCAAACAATCTTTCTTTACAAAAGGAGCTCCCAGGGCTTCCCTGCTGGCTCCATAGTGAAGAATCATCCTGCCAACTCAGGAGATACAGGTTCAATCCCTGATCCAAGAAGATCCCACATGCCACGGAGCAATGAAACCTGTGCACCACAACTATGAAGTCTGTGCTCTGGAGCCTGGGAGCCACAAATACAGAAGCCTGAGCACCCCAAAGCCCATGCTCCACAGCAAGAGAAGCCACTTCGATGAGAAGCCTGGGCACCATAACTGGAGAGCAGCCCCTGCTCACAGCAACTAGAGAATGCCCGTGCACAGTAGTGAAGACCCAGCACAGCAAGATTGAATAAATGAAATTTTCAAAAAAAAAAAAAAAAAGGAGCTCCCCATTATTGACAAATGAGAAAAGTGGTGTCATAGCCACTGACATAGCCCACCTCTGAGGGGTGGAGTCAAGGTAGATGAAGGAGGTCTACCCCCAGATCCTGCTTTTTGTCCCAAACATGCTCCCTGGGGTAGATCACCCGGAAGACCCAGGGCCTATTCTGACACTGGCTGAACTGGACCGAGTTACAAGCCCACCAGGTTTCTAGAAGGGAGGCAACACAGTGAAGTCATGGGCCACACAATCAAAACTACACATCAGTGGGGTGAGGGTGGTAGGGGACAAAGTTCTTGCTCATATGGAGACCGAGTTGAGACTGACAGGACTCAGAGGTGAGTCAAGTTCCCAGGAGGGCTTCCATCACATCTGTGTGCCTTCTGTCACTAATCTATCCTAATAACCCAGTTAGGGGTGGGAGGTAGAATGATTTTAATAGATTTAAATTGAAAAGGCTCAAAATTATGTAAACTATTCCATTCCACTTCAGCTATAATTACTACCTGATTCCAGCTTGCCAACCTGACACTGGGAAGCCGTCTGTCAACAGTGGACAGGGCCTCACCTCATAAATAAAATGTGCTTGCTCATTCATTCATTGTTAAAGCATGTTGTTTCCTCAGCTTTCAGGAGAACCAAAGTCTCTTTCGGTGTGCAGCAGGACATATTTGTTATTGCTGCTGTGTAGTCATTAAGTCATGTCCAAATCTTTGCCACCCCGTGGAACGCAGCACGCCAAGGCTCCCCTGTCCTTCACCACCTCCTGGAGCTTGCTCAGATTCATGTCCATTGAGTTGATGAAGCTGTCTAACCATTTCATCCTCTGCTGCCCCTGTCTTCTTTTGCCTTCAATCTTCCCCAGCATCAGGGTCTTTTCCAATGAGTTAGCTCTTTGCATCAGGTGGGCAAAGTATTGGAGCTTCAGCATCAGTTCTGCCTATGAATATTCAGGATTGGTTTCCTTTAGGATTGACTGGTTTGATCTCTTGCACTTCAAACAACTCTTAAGAATCTTCTCCAGCACCACAATTTGAAAGCATCAATTCTTCAGCAATCAGCCTTCTTTATGGTTCAGCTCTCACATCCATACCTGACAACTGGAAAAATCATAGCTTTGACTATACAAACTTTAGTTGGCAAAGTGATGTTTCTGCTTTTTAATACACTGTCTAGATTTGTCATAGCTCTCCTTCCAAGGAGCAAGCACCTTTTAATTTCATAACTGCAGTCACCGTCTGCAGTGATTTTTGGAGCCTAGGAAAATAGGAAAATAAAGTCTGTCACTGTTTCCATTTTTCCCCCTTCTATTTGCCATGAAGTGCTGGGACCAGATGCCATGGTCTTCATTTTCTGAATGTTGAGTTTCAAACCAGCTTTTTCACTCTCATCAAGAGGCTCTTTAGTTCCTCTTTGCTGTCTGCCCATAGAGTAGTATCATCTGTATATCTGAGGTTGTTGATATTTCTCCTGGCAATCCTGATTCCAGCTTGTGCTTCATCCAGCCTGGCATTTTGCATGATGTATTCTGCATCTAAGTTAAATAAGCAGGGTGACAATATACAGCCTTGACATACTCCTTCCCAATTTGGACCCAGTCCGTTGTTCCATGTCTGGTTATAACTGTTGCTTCTTGTCCTACATACAGGTTTCTCAGGAGACAGGTGCAGTGGTCTGGTATTCCCACCTCTTTAAAAATTTTCCACAGTTTGCGATTATCCACACAGAACCAAATTATGAGTGTGGATGAGGGCATATTAGCCAGCAGTCTGTGTGAAGATGTCTTGGGGTGTGACCGTTCTGGAGCTGGAGAAACAGGATTCACACCCCAGGTTTAGCATTAACTAGCTGTGTGACCTTGGATAAGTCCCCTCACCTCTCTGAGCCTGTTTCTTTTCAGTAAAGTGAGCTCAATTGTCCCTGTCTCTCAAGGTTGGCACTGGGATTTATAGAAGCAATGTATATAAAATGCTTAGCACCGTGCTCTGCACACATAAGCACCCATTAGCAGACGCTATCACCATAATCAGAAAAGGCTGGGAGCAAAAGATAAGTGTTGGGGAGAATGTGGGGAGGTCGGAGCCCTTGTGCACTGTTGGTGGGAATGCCAAATGGTGCAGCTGCTGTGGAAAACAGTACAGAGATTCCTTACAAAATTAAAAGTAGAACTACCATATGATCCAGCTGTCCCACATCTGGGTATTTATCCAAAAGAGTTGAAATCAGTATCTCAAAGAGATATTAGTACTCTTAGGTTTGCAGCAGTTTTCTCAGTAGCCAATATGTGGAAGCAATCTAAATGTCCATCAGTGAATGAATAGATACAGAAATGTGGTACACACACACAGTGGAACACTGCTGCTGCTCCTGCTGCTAAGTCACTTCAGTCGTGTCCAACTCTGTGCAACCCCATAGACATCAGCCCACTAGACTCCTCTGTCCCTGGGATTCTCCAGGCAAGAATACTGGAGTGGGTTGCCATTTCCTTCTCCAATGCATGAAAGTGAAAAGTGAAAGTGAAGTCGCTCAGTCGTGCCTGACTCTTAGCGACCCCATGGACTGGAGCCTACCAGGCTCCTCCATCCATGGGATTTTCCAGGCAAGAGTACTGGAGTGGGGTGCCATTGCCTTCTCCAAATGGAACACTAGTCATCCTTTAAAAGGAATATTGTATTATTCAATATATAATAACATATAGAACCTTAAGAACACTGTGCTAAACTAAATAAGCCAGTTCTAAAGAGCCAGTTCTTTCTTAGTTCTAAATAAGCCCAAGTTCAATGGGCTTCCCTGGTGGCTCAGATGGTAAAGAATCTGCCTGCAGTTCGGGAGACCTGGCTTCCATCCCTGGGTTGGGAAGATCCCCTGGAAGAGGGTATGGCAACCCACTCCAGTATTCTTGCCTGGAGAATCCCCACAGACAGTGGAGCCTGGCAGGCTACAGTCCATTGGGTCACAAAGAGTCAGACATGACTGAGCGATTAAGCACAGCACCACACAGAAAGACGGATATGGCATGATTCTATCTATATGAGTTATCGAAAGTAGTCAAACCCATAGCATCAAAGACTGGAATGGTAGTGCGAGGGGCTGGTGGGGAATGGGTGATAGGAAATAGCTAATTAACAAGTGTAAAGTTTCCATCAAGCAAGAAGAGCAAGCTCTAAAGACCTGCTGTACAATGATGTGCCCCTATTCAACAGCCTATAATGTTCACTTAAAAATTTAAGAGGGTAGGTCTCAGGCTAAGTGTTTTTCCTACAATGTAATTAAATTTAAATTAACTTTTTTTAATTTCTTTAAAAACAGAGAAAGAAAATAATAACTTCACAAATCACTTCTATTGTGCCCCACAGAAGGGCAAATGGGTGCATTGTTCCTCCCTAAATGACTGAAACTTAGAGACAAATAGTCTCCCTCTTCCTAAAAATCATCCCACCACCACCATCTTCTTTTCCATGATGCTCCTTGAATATGTGAAAGTGAAAGTCACTCAGTTGTGTTCAACTATTTGTGATCCATGGACTATACAGTCCATGGAATTCTCCAGGCCAGAATACTGGAGTGGGTAGTCTTTCCCTTCTCCAGGGGCTCTTCCCAACCCAGGGATGGAACCCAGGTCCTGCACATTGCAGGCGGATTCTTTTCCAGCTGAGCCATGAAGGACGCCCAAGAATCCTGGAGTGGGTAGCCCTTCCCTTCCCCAGGGGATCTTCCCAACCCAGAATCGAACCAAGGTCTCCTGCACTGTAGGCAGATTCTTTATCGACTGAGCCATCAGGGAAGCCCCAAGAAAATGGAAAAGTGAGTCTCTCAACAGGAGTCTGCTGTAGTCATGAAAAGAGAAAATCCAGAGCTGGGAACAGTTAGGAAGCAAAATGGCAAATGCCTGAAATGATCTTTAAAATACTCTAGTGGCTCAAACTCAAGGATTTCTCACACAGATCTATCCTCTGTCATCATCCCACCTATAAAAGGGAGTAAATTATATTACTGGGATTTAAAGCTATTGAGTAAATTAAAGTCAACTGCTGGGTTGTTGAATTTTATATTAGACTACTGAGTTTTATAACAATGTTGAAAAAACAGGAAAGATTCTAAAGAGAACAACCAAAACAGAAATGCAAGCCAGTGACACTCTGCCTGGAGAATTCTTGGAGCCTCCAGAACGTTCAGATGCGAAAAGCAGGGAATAATAAAATGGCTGATCAGTCACAGGCCAGAAGCCTTCGGATCTGAATGAAGTAGAAGAATCATTCCCAGTATTCCTAAGTATCCCCTGAGAAGCTCTCAAAAGATGCAGGTTTAATAACATCTCAGATATCTTTGCACAGGTCATCCAGGCCCACACTCTGACCAACACCAATAGCCTTTCCTACAAAGTCTTGTGCAGGTACTTTACTTGAAGAGATTGAACACTCTCTCCCCTTCAGCAAGAGATTAAAAGGGAAGAAACAGAGCTTTATTCCTGAAGCTGGGTAGAATTTCAGGATAATTAATAGAGATTGGTTACTTGCTGGAAAATGAAGGATTGGGTAAAAAATAAATTATGTTTAGATGATTGAATATTTCCCTGAGATGGAATAAATTCAAGGACTGAGTGAAAGGTAACAAGTAAACTATCCATCACCTAAGTTAGCAGGTAAGATAATATTTCAACCACTCATCTTGAAAGGGAACCTTGGATTGAGAACAGAGCAGGATGACTGTATAGGAATGGATACCAGGAAGGGTTAAATACAATCACACCTGAAAAAAACTAGCTACGACTCCACAGAAACCTGAGAAGAGGTGGTGGGGTCCAAGGTGGCCTAATATTTTCATAAATAACTCAAAATATGCAGTGGGGATTATGCAAATCAAACCACACACAATACAAAAATGGCAGGGATTGAGAATCTGTGAAGAATGAAATTTAACTACTGGGCACTGTCTTTAAATTTGCCTTTATTGAATCTTGTATATTGAAGTCACATATTATTGTATCTCTTTATGGAAACTCAATAGGGCCGAATGCAGAATGATTTATGGAAGAAGGAATAATCAAATGCATAAGTAGAACAGAGCACACACCTGGAGAGGCATTAGCCTGGGGGTCAGGACAGGCACCAAGTGGGAAGTGGTTGAGACGGTGCACAGTGCGAGAGGGTGGCCAATTACTTCTGCTCTCTACAGATGCGGGTGGTGGTAAGAGCCAATGTGTAAAATAAACAAGGAAATGTGTCTGTTACTCTTTGAACCACTTGGCCTTGGTACTCCTTTCACTGAGAGTACTGAGTTTAAATTAAACCTGGAAGGGGATTCAGAGCAGGCCAGCACAGAAATTATGCGATGTATTCCTAGGTAAGCCAAGAATACAAGGAGATGTGAAGAGGGCCTCCAGCACAGATGAAATGCTGAATGTGCCTATTGGTTGGGAAAAGATGCACAAAGCTAAGCGAGCCTGTAAGAAAGAAAAATTTCAGCTCCTATTAAGGGAAAAAAACAATCATTCAAAGCACAGTTGGAATCATGGAAGAAAGGGCAGCTTATGGTAACACCATCCCTGGGGACATTCGAGGAGTTGACCAGACACCTCTCTACTTAGGATGCATTAGAGATTATTAAAAGCATTCCCTGCTCAGATCGGGGGTGGGAGGTGGGCCTTGCGACCTCTCCAAAGGTCATTCCTATCCCAAAGGATCACATGTCTGAAGGGCACCAGATAAAAATAAAGTCTATTAATCACTGAGCTGCCACAGTTTCCTAAGAGAGCCAGACTAGAGAAGGGCATTTCACAGCGGACCTTGTTCCATCGAGGGAGGAAAAGGGAGCCCTGTGTAGGCAGAACCAACTGCAGAGACTTCCAGAAAGCCTGTAATCAGGCCTCCCAAGCACCACGGGGAACACAGGAGGAGGAAGAGACCCCATGGGAGGGGAAGGGGAACCCGCAAATGGCAATGAGAGCCCCTAAACAAAGCCACAGGAGCTGGGAGAGAGGGTGTGAGCCAGGCCAGGTGGGGACACCCACAAATGACACGTCCTGGATTTAACACTAGGGAGGCAGACCTCGGACACAAAGGAGCGAAGACAGGAACCGAGGGGAGGATGGAAAGGGGTGCACGGGTGTGTCTGGGATTATTATGGGCTGGGAACCTGATGAGAGCTGGAGAGACAGAGCGAAAGGTAATCCCACTGTCTGTGGGGGCAGAAAATCACCTAAGAAAATGCAGGCTTTTAAAACCCAGCTCCTAAGTGGCTCTTGGCATTCTTGATAGCTGGGCTGCTCCAGTCAGACACAGCGGGAAAGCCCACTGCCCGGGCGTCTGAAGCACCCTTCCCAGCCCTGAACCAGTCTCCCAAGGGGCTAGCATGCTTGGGCTTTTATGTGTCAGAACAAAACTGAACTCCTTCCAGGAAGCAAGACCCAGGAGGAAGCAGGCACCTCCCGGCACTGCCAAGAGACATCAGACCCCCATGCCCTGCTCCCTCCTCATCCTGAACCTGGGTCACCTGGGGATGGAGAGATGTTACCTGTAGGACCCGTCTCAGGACTGTCATCTGCACGGTGTACTAAACAGTCAAATGGGGGTCGTGGAGTTTGAGTTCTTCTAGCAAAATGTTCTCCAACCAGCTGTCACCCAACCAGGCACAGAACAACTTGTGGAAATCAAAAGAGGCCAGCGAAGAGGGAGGAAACACACGCAGCTCCCCCGATGTGCTGCCTGTGCCCCGCAGGGTCCGTGGGGCGCCCGAGGGACCACTGTGCCCAGCCCAGCCTCAGTGGTCCCACCGCAGCCCCTTCCTGCCCGTGGCAGAGCTCTGCGTCCTCAGAGAGAAGGCAGGAAGGGAAGATGGTCAGGGAGTGCGGTTTCGAGGGCCACCCTTGCCATGGAGCGAGCAGATGGTGCCCGATCTGGTGAGGAGATAACTAGGGCAAGGATCTAAACCCACCGCCCAGTGCTCTGGTGGGTGAGAAAGACAAAGCTCTTTCAGGCTGACAGCAGTCCCTCCGAAAGCTGCAGGTCTCCAAGGTCCACCTGCCCCACTCAGTCCCTCCCCAGCTCTGGCTGCAGACCCTAAACCCCGGAGCCGGGGAGTCACTTGTCCAAAGATGTTCCTGAAGCCAGTGAGAAAGGCTGGAGATGGATTGCAGGCCATTTATTAAACTAAGTCATCATCAGAGAAAGATTCATAACCTGCCTTACCTAAGACAGGAGAGAAAGAGAGAAAGAAGAGAGAGGAAATTAAAGGGAAACAAATGAAAAGCCGCCGGAGCCAAGCACCTCTGTTGGAGGATTTAGAGTTATGTTTTTGTTTTTAATTCTCTGAAACAGAAAAAGAAATAGAGGATGAGCCTTACAGAGACAGAGAGAGTGAAAGAGAGGGAGCCAGAGGAAAGCCACGAAGGAGGCCACTTCAGGGAAAGGAGCACAAGGCACTGAGGCCTCCCAGGCTAGCTTCTCCCTCCTGCAGCAACACCAGGCCTGGGGGAGCGGCCAGAGGAGGTCAAATGTGACTGCAGTGAGGTGGCAGCCGGCAGACAAGCTGAGGTCCGGGCCTGAGAGGAGAAGCCAGCAAGCTCTGGGCTGGAGCAGCTCAGGGAAGGGTGGGGGCCCGCAGCAGGAAGGTGGCATCTGCTGTACTTACTGTCACAGACGTAGGGTTTGTCATGGTCTTCCTGCGAGGCGGCGTCGTGCCTCCTCCTGCCACCTGCGGAGCCACGGGCCTGGGGAGACACGGGAATATCGGGGTGCTTGTTATGCTGACAATCACTGTGGTTCCTCAGTGTGTGTTCTGTGAGGCCCTGAGCGCTTCACCTTGATCTCCTCATTCAACTTTATACTCCACTCGTACCTATACCAACCCCACTTTATGGGCCAGGAAACTGAGGCCCAGAGAGGCTAGGTAACTTGCCCAGATGACTCAGCAACTCACTTGTATCACTTCATTAAATCCTCACAACTCCAAAAAGCAGGTGCTACTATTATCTCCATTTTGCAGATGAGAAGACTGAGGCAACAGAGAGGTGAAGTAGCTCACCCAAGGTCACTTGGTCACTAAGTGCTGAGCCAGGACTTAAACTCAAGACAGTCTGACTCCAGAGCCTTGGGCAGTCCGAATTCCCATCCTCTATTGTTGCCCCCAGGACCTCTTCCTCCAACTCCTCAGCCCCCAGGTCTGCTGACACTGCACGCAGATGCCAAACCCGCTCCCCTCGGCAGCCAAGATGGGGGAAAATGAGAGCAAGCAGCATGAGCGTGCAGCTATCACCCCAGACTCCTGTGTTCACACCCCCTCCAGCTCACGTCTCTCAAGAGCAAGCCAGGTCCAGAACTGGTGCAGGAGCCCAGGCCCATGGGGCACTCCCCTCCCACTTGCTCAGCCTACTCCACAGGGTGGGCATCTGCTGAGGCCTCCCTGTGTGTTCTGCCTCCGGTCTCCAGCCAGTGGTCAAGACCTTGACACCTCAAAGTCTCCTGGGGCTGGACTCTTGACCTCCCACCGTGTGTGCATCTCCCAGAAAGGGCCAGCATCATCTGGGGGGCAGCGTGGAGGGGTGGGCTCCACCTCCAAGGGTTGACAAGAGCAGCCAGAGAGGAAGCTGGCAGCTCTGCAGCCCTGGGACAGTGGCTACGAGAACATGGCAGCGTTTATTTTTAGACCTTTGTGAGTCCTACAGCGGTCACGTGGGTAGCACCCTAGTCTCCTCCGGGTCATTCTCTGGTAATGAGTAGCACTAAACTCCCAAGCAGGGAAAGGGCCTGCTGGGGTCTTTGGGGACAGAGACAGGAAGGCGCAGTGGAAGAGAAATAAAACATGGCAGCACCTGCTGTGCAGGGCCAACGGGACCTGGCCTGGAAAAGGGGTCCCGGGGGGCTTCACAGTCACACACACACACATACACAGACATACACACTTTCCCTGGGGACATCATAGCAGCAGGACAAACGGGACCTGGCCTGGAAAAGGGGTCCCGGGGGGGCTTCACAGTCTCACACACACACACACACACACACACACACACACACACACACACACTTTCCCTGGGGACATCATAGCGGAAAGGCCTGTACCCCTTTCACGTGTCGCATGATGTACACCCTCTCCCCAAACACACACAGTTCACAATCAACAACCACCTGCCAAGCTACGGCGGCCACCACCTCTTCGGTTGTCTCTCTCCAAAACAAATTACAAAATTCCCCCTCCCTCCTCCCCCTCCCCTCCAGGGCGCTTTCCTGCCTGGCCTCCCCCCGCCCCTCCGCTCCCGACCCCACCATCCCACCAGCTAGCAGCCCCCTCCCCTTGCCCTCATTACGAAGAGTTGACCCCAAGAGGGAGCTGTGCAGCCCTGGCAGCCACCCTCCTCCAGGCACTGACAGGCCTCCCTCCCTGCCCACATTGAGGGTGGTCACCCTCAGCTGCCCGCGCCCACCCCCCAACAACTTCCCCTCAGAGAAGCCAGGGACAGCTTGACGTGTGCAGCCCGCAGCCCTGTCACAGCCGCCTCGGAGCAGGTGAAAGCAAGTCAAGCAGAATGACAGAGGCAAAGGCAGACTCGGGGAGGGGGTTTGGGAGACTAAAAATACTTCCCGCCTGCCAGGGAGGAGAGGAGGGGAGCCAGAACTGGGAGCAGCCCCAGAGGGAGGGGGGCCCCGCCGAGAGCCAGGGCTTGATAACGCTCCCACTCTCTCCCTGCACCTCAGTTTCCTCAACTGCAGACAGGGATCATGGCTTCAGGGCATCAGGTACACAGGCCAGGGATACCTCCAGTGGCTGGTATGTATGTATCTGAAAGTCGCTCACTTGTGTCTGACTCTTTGCCATCCCATGGACTATAGAGTCCATGGAATTCTCCAGGCCAGAATACTGGAGTGGGTAGCCTTTCCATTCTCCAGAGGATCTTCCCAACCCAGGGATCAAACCCAGGCCTCCCACATTGCAGGTGGATTCTTTACCAGCTGAGCCACCAGGGAAGCCCAAGAATACTGGAGTGGGTAGCCTATCCCTTCTCCAGGGGATCTTCCCCACCCTGGAATTGAACCAGGTCTCCTGCACTGCAGGCAGATTCTCTACTAACTGAGCCATCAGAGAAGCACTCTCTCAGTCTCCTGCAACATATCAAGCCTGGAAGCTCGGAATCCTACTTGTCTTGCTCATATGCCACCTCAGAGAAGCCCTCCTGACCAATGTATGTTCACTCATGCCTTTCATCCTGCTTCATGTCACAGCACTTGGCATTATCTCGCACTATATTGGGCTTCCCTGGTGACTCCGATGGTAAAGAATCCATCTGTAATGCAGGAGATCCAGGTTCGATCCCTGGGCCAGGAAGATCCCCTGGATGAAGGGAATGACTACCAGTATTCTTAAGGGCTTCCCTGGTAGCTCAGTTGGTAAAGAATCCACCTGCAACACAGGAGACCCCAGTTCGATTCCTGTGTTGGGAAAATTTGCTGGAGAAGGGATAGGCTACCCACTCCAGTATTCTTGGGCTTCCCTGATGGCTCAGCTGGTAATGAATCCACCTGCAATGTGGGAGACCTGGGTTCATTCCCTGAGTTGGGAAGATCCCCTGGAGAAGGGAACAGCTACCCACTCCAGTATTCTAGCCTGGAGAATTCCATGGACTGTATAGTCCATGGGGTCACAAAGAGTCCGACACGACTGAGCGACTTTTACTTTAACTTCACTTTTCACCGGTATTCTTGCCTGGAGAATTGCATGGACAGAGAAGCCTGGCAGGTTACAGTCCAAGGGCTCACAAAGAGGTGGACATGACTGAGCAACTAAGCACGCACACACAATGTTATACTAAATATTTGTTGGTGTACTTGCTGGTTTTCTGTTTCCCCCACATAAGTGTGGAAAATGCACTATTTGGGCCACCATTATACTTGGAACCTGGCACAGGGCCAGCCACCTAAACAGCACTTAATAAATGTTTGCTGAATAAATGAATCGGTCCACCAGCCAGTCAGTAAGTTAATTGTCTTTGGTTCTTCTCCTTCATTCTCTGTATCCACCTGGTATTGTCTTCCTTCAGAGGACATCTTAGGCTTTGCATTCCCCTTTTACTCCATATCTTAATTCAGGGGCATCAATTAACCCTTGAGCTGCTCAAAAAACTCACCTCTAGGTGAGGTTCTGCCTCTGCATTGCCCTACCCAATGCATCCTGCATGATACTCAGACTCATGAGACAAAAGGAGTGAAGGACAGGAGCCCATGCTCCTCCATTCAATCACATACTCAGTCACAGCCATCTGAAGCCTACTGATTTATCCAATGATATCCTAGTACCAACCCCACCACAATCACCTCATGCTCATGCTACATCCCAGTCTTCGTTTTGATTGATCCCTGTCATGGATCAGCCTCTACTCTGCCCAGCCATATCTGGTCCATGCTTTAGCCTTGTTAACATGCCACTCCTCCAAGAATCTTCCCCTTGCCACACTAAGGAGTAAAGCATCAGTTTTAAAGTCAGACGGACATATCTTTAAACGCTAGCATGTGTTTTTGGACAAGTTACTTGTCTAAGTGTCAGTTTTCTCAGCTGTAAAATGGGCAGAGCAGCATCTTTCTTGCAGAGTTGTTGTAGAGCTAATGAGGGGGTGTGAAACCGCAGGGGACAATACTAACAGGAAGTACTCAATAAATTACTTCCCGTCCTTGCCCAGTTGATTTCTCCTTCCTCTGAACTCTTATTGCATTTGGTAAGTGCACAGTCAGAAGCCTGCTGCTTTCTAATTGTATCATGACTATTAGCATTTTCTCCTCAATTTAATTCCAAGGTCCCGGAGAGCAAAGATGACACTCCATATTTTATTATAACCCCTGACACTTACTACTATGCAGGGCACACAGCAACCAAAGTTCTTTCTTATATATTACCTCAGTTAACTCCTACAATATCATCTTGAGTTTAACCGACTAATATCATTCCCATTTGGTACTTGAGGAAACAGGTTCAGAAAAGGCTCATGACTTGCCCATAGTCACAGAGCCAGTGGAAAACAGAGGCCCAGGTTTCCAGAATCTGTTACAGAAGACTTTGAGACTGATGTCCAAGAAAACCACCCTCCCCCTCTGAGAACTTCCCATCTCACTCCACTCCTCCCTACTCCACCTCCCATTCACACACTGGTAGGCCATGGCAACCATGATTGTACCACACGGCCCTGCCCCACTGGCTACTGTTGATTGGCTGACTCAGAAGTAGACACATGACCCAAGCTGGGCCAATCAGATTCTACCTCCAACAGACTTCAAATTGGACAGTAGTGACTCTAGTTAGTACAGGTCACTTGAACTAGGGACCCATAAATTCAGGAACTATGGGGCCACATGCACAGAGAAGCAGAAGAGGCAATCTTGTAAGAGAAGAATAAAGGAGGAAGGAGTAAAGACCAGAAACTGCCTGGGTTCCTTACTTTTTCCCTGTCCTAAATCCCTGCCACTTTCTGGTCCTTCCTGAATCTTCCAAAATTGCTCAAATCTCGGGCAATAGCTCAGCAGCTTTTCAAACACTTCCCTTTTTTGCTTAACTTATTGAGTTTTCTACAACTAAAAGATTCTCAACTAGGATAGACTCAGTCCCAAGCAGAGAGTTAGTTGCTCTACACCAGTTGTTCTCAAATAGTGGTCCAAGGATCCTTGGGAGTCGCTGAGACCCTTTCAAGGAGTCTCTGATGTCAAAACTATTTTTGTAATAGTACTAAAGTGTTATTTGAAACTTTTCACTCTCATCCTCCCACAAGTGCACAGTGGGGTTTTCCAGGGGCTACACAGCACAATGATGTCATCAGTCTATGTGCTTGTGTACTCTTAAGTTTAACATTTTTCTGCTTCTGTTTCTAATATGGGATGTATCACTGGTTATGAGCCACCAGAACAACAGCTTTGGGGGCTCTCAGTAATTTTTGAGTAAAGAATCCCTGAGACCAAATAACTATTGAGACCTACTGTTCTACACTCTTGCTATTGAAAGTGCAGTGCTCAGACCAGCAGCGCTGACATCATCTGGGATACTGCGAATCGAGCAAGATCTCAGTCGCCACCCACCAGACCTACAGCATCAGAATTTACGCTTGAACATTATCACCAGGTGCTTTATATGCACATTAAAGTTTGAGAAGCACTGGACTACACCATTCTGCATCATAAACACTTACTGATTGATCAACTGATTGATAACACTCACGTGGGTGACTCACAGGAATTTCATGAATTTTAAAGAGCTTTGATTGTTGGGCTAAAGTTACCATAGACTTACAGTAGGGCTTATTGTTGCATTAAAGCTACCAAAGACTAGGGCCAATTATTAATTGTTGGGCCTAAATTTCTCTCACCTCTCAGGGAATCTCCATTGTCAAAGTCAGAGAGCTATTCCCTTTGCTTGTCCTCTCCTAATAATATTTCACCTTTATTAAGCACTCAAAATCAGTTGTGAATTACTAACTCAATTTTAATGATGAAGAAACTGAGACCCACAGTACTTACATTATTTGGTCAAGGTCACAGGGGTTACATAATTGACCCAAACTTTAGTAAGTGGTAGAGCTAGGATTTGAACTGAGAGTTTAGACAAGGTAGAGACTGTTCTTGCCATCACTACCTCAGCCCTGACTTCTGTGAACACACAGAGCATCTGGGGGTCTTGTTAGAGGGCAGACTCCAATTCAGCCCAGTGGGGTGGAGTCTGGCATCTGCATTTCTAACGAGCTCCCAGGTGACACTGATGCTGAAGCCCAGGGGACCGTACACTGAGACAGCCTTAGACTGCATCTCAGTCCTGACAACAGAAACAGGAGTGACTGTCCTCCAGGCGCCAGCAGCACCTTGAATACACATTAAAGGGTAGCTTCATTGAGCTTGTGCATGAAGCAGTCTCCACTCCTTATTCCAGCACAGGCAGGCTCACCTGTAACTTTTAGGTCCTTCCATGGTTCCCACCATGGGTGACATGTCCACCATGTTACTGCAAAATGTTGAGCCATTTGACTGCCCCTCAGCCAGCACGGATGGGCCCAGAACTAGCCTAGACCCCATCTAGCTCCCTTGCTGTGTTCAGGCCTTTTCTCAGCTCCTAGAAAGCTCAAATAAGACTTTTTGTTCTTTTCCTATCATTAAACCATTCATTCAACAAACTGGCCAATGGCCACATGCTGGGCACTGGGCCATGAATGACCCAGTGGAAAAGTACAGACCTGTGTTCAAATCCTCACTTCTTCTTTACTGGGTTGGACAACCTTGAACAAGTTCTTACTCTCTCCAGAAGAAGAAGCAGAAGATATTAAGAAGAGGTGGCAAGAATACACAGAAGAACTGTACAAAAAAGAGCTTCACAACCCAGATAATCATGATGGTGTGATCACTGACCTAGAGCCAGACATCCTGAAATGTGAAGTCAAGTGGGCCTTAGAAAGCATCACTACGAACAAAGCTAGTGGAGGTGATGGAATTCCAGTGGAGCTATTCCAAATCCTGAAAGACGATGCTGTGAAAGTGCTGCACTCAATATGCCAGCAAATTTGGAAAACTCAGCAGTGGCCACAAGATTGGAAAAGGTCAGTTTTCATCCCAATCCCAAAGAAAGGTAATGCCAAAGAATGCTCAAACTACCACACAATTACACTCATCTCACACACTAGTAAAGTAATGCTCAAAATTCTCCAAGCCAGGCTTCAGCAATATATGAACCGTGAACTTCCTGATGTTCAAGCTGGTTTTAGAAAAGGCAGAGGAACCAGAGATCAAATTGCCAACATCCGCTGGATCATGGAAAAAGCAAGAGAGTTCCAGAAAAACATCTATTTCTGCTTTATTGACTATGCCAAAGCCTTTGACTGTGTGGATCACAATAAACTGTGGAAAATTCTGAAAGAGATGGGAATACCAGACCACCTGACCTGCCTCTTGAGAAATCTGTATGCAGGTCAGGAAGCAACAGTTAGAACTGGTCATGGAACAACAGACTGGTTCCAAATAGGAAAAGGAGTACGTCAAGGCTGTATATTGTCACCATGTTTATTTAACTTATATGCAGAGTACATCATGAGAAATGCTGGACTGGAAGAAACACAAGTTGGAATCAAGATTGCTGGGAGAAATACCAATAACCTCAGATATGCAGATGACACCACCCTTATGGCAGAAAGTGAAGAGGAACTAAAAAGCCTCTTGATGAAAGTGAAAGTGGAGAGTGAAAAGGTTGGCTTAAAGCTCAACATTCAGAAAACGAAGATCCTGGCATCTGGTCCCATCACTTCATGGGAAATAGATGGGGAAACAGTGGAAACAGTGTCAGACTTTATTTTTATGGGCTCCTAAATCACTGCAGATGGTGACTGCAGCCATGAAATTAAAAGACGCTTACTCCTTGGAAGGAAAGTTATGACCAACCTAGATAGCATATTCAAAAGCAGAGACATTACTTTGCCAACAAAGGTCCGTCTAGTCAAGGCTATGGTCTTTCCTGTGGTCGTGTATGGATGTGAGAGCTGGACTGTGAAGAAGGCTGAGCACCGAAGAATTAATGCTTTTGAACTGTGGTGTTGGAGAAGACTCTTGAGAGTCCCTTGGACTGCAAGGAGATCCAACCAGTCCATTCTGAAGGAGATCAGCCCTGGGATTTCTTTGGAAGGAATGATGCTAAAGCTGAAACTCCAGTATTTTGGCCACCTCATGCGAAGAGTTGACTCATTGGAGAAGACTCTGATGCTGGGAGGGATTGGGGGCAGGAGGAGAAGGGGACGAGAGAGGATGAGATGGCTGGATGGCATCACTGACTCGATGGATGTGAGTCTGAGTGACCTCCGGGAGTTGGTGATGGACAGGGAGGCCTGGCATGCTGCAGTTCATGGGGTCGAAAAGAGTCGGACACGACTGAGCGACTGATCTGATCTGATCTGATAGGAAAGAAAGAAGCAGTGTTGACCAAGAGAAATACAATGGGGGTCACATGCCATTTTAAATTTTCCAATGGCCAAATTTTTGAAAAGAGTGAAAAGAGAAAAAGATGAAATTAATTTTAGTAATATAATTTAACCCAATCTATCCAAAATATCTTTATTTCAGTATGTGATCAATATAAAATAATTAATGAAATGGTCACTGTTCTTTTTATACTATGTCTTCGAAATCTATGACTTCCCTGGTAGCTCAATTGGTGAAGTATCTACCTGCAGTCCAAGAGATTCGGGTTTAATCCTTGGTCAGACATATCCCTTGGAGAAGGGAATGGCAACCCATTCCAGTATTCTTGCCTGGGAAATCCCATGGACAGGGGAGCCTGGCAGGCTACAGTCCATGGGGTCGCAAGAGTAGGACACCAATGAGCGACTAAACTATCACCTTCAAAATCTGGTGAATATTTTACATCTACAGTGTATTTCAATTTGCATGAGCAACATGTCAAGTGTTTGGTAGCCACAGGTGGCCAGTGGACAGTGAAGAAATACAGAATGCAGCATAAAGGACCTACCATCACTCTCAGTAACGTAGTTCTTATTGTGAAGAGCCTCATCATTGCCTGATGTATAGGAACTATACAGTCAGTACAGATGACTGTTGCTGCTGCTTCTGATGGTGTTCTTACAGAGAAGACACCCAATTCATATTTACTGACTGCAAGTTCAATGCCTAGATTTCAGGGAGCAGAGATATTAAAACAACCATTGTCCACCATCTACTAGAGTAAATTTGGTTTGGGCTAAGAGAAGGGATGGAAACCGGCCTACAGGCATACAGCAACTGGCGTTCACAAAAGGCCCAGAAAGCCCACATTCTAAAGCCTTCTTTAACAATAGAACTAGATCATTCATTACTTCGTAACCCCCAATGAAGGCATGGGTCCAGGCAAATTTATCAGTGGCCACTAAGAAGACTAGGTAAAAACATGATGAGGCACTTTTCTAAGGAGAGCTCTGGCTGACAACACCCAAATTCTCTGATCAGTTTTACCATCACTGAAGTCAGAACCGGTGGACAGCATACGACTCCAGATGTGAAGCAATAAGAAACACACATCACACCTAGGAAAGAGTCTAGCCCCACCAAAAAGGTATTTACATACACACACACACGAATATCCACAATCTAATTGTCTCTCATCAAAACACTAGTTTTCAGGAAATAAAGAGGATCCAGGGACACATTAGACACCACCAGTCTGCCAAATCTATAATATGAAAAATTCTACAAGGCCAACCACCCAAGATCTTCAATAAATAAATGGCATGGAGGGGAAAAAAAGTATGTATGTGACAGAGAATAGCAAGGAAGAAGTATGTTATAGAATGCAAAAGACAAGTTTCAAACTGCCAAAGCCATTTTTGAGAAAATCAAGGGGAAATGATCAGGGACTGGATACCAGAATGGCGGTGGTTTGGTCACTAAGTCATGTCCGACTCTTGTGATCCCACGGTCTGTAGCCTACCAGGCTCCTCTGTGCATGGAATTCTCCAGGCAAAAATACTGGAGTGGGTAGCCATTCACTTCTCCAGGGGATCTTCCTGACCCAGGAGTCAAACTCAGGTCTCTTGCATTGCAGGAAGATTCTTTACCGACTGAGCCACCAGGGAAGGTAGATGATATTAGAATAGTTATTTTTATTAGGTATGATAATGATGCCTGTTAGAGATATACATTAAGATATGGCACAGGTTAAATGAAAAAAAAAAATGTCTAGGATTTGCATTGAAATAGCCCACATACAAAAAAAAAAAAAAACTACACAGAAAAAACAAACTTACAAAGCAGCCAAAAGTGGGAGCAAAGAAAAGATTAAACAAGAATGTCCAAGCACTGATCATGGAGGAAGCTGAGCTGTGGCATCAGCAGGCGGCCCTGTCCGGACTGAGAAATTCCAGCTCCTGTCCAGGCCAGAGCACCGTAGCTCAGAGTGGGCACTGCTGGGCCGCCTGCACCGGTCACCTAGGAACCTGCTTACAATACAGCCTTCCAGGCCCTACCCCAGACCTCCTAAATCACAACTTCTGGGAGTGTGTCCTGCAAATTTGCATTTTGATAGGCTCTCGCGGTGATTCTGATGTGTGCTCAGACTCAAGAGCCACGGGGAATAGAGAGCCTTGCCATAATCAACCACTTGACTCAAGCCCAGAGGACATCTAGGACCAGCCTCTCATCCAGGGAAGGAATAACCATCCATCCAAAGCCTGAAGGAGCCAGACTGGCCTCAGAGCACTAATTCTCCAGACGGAAAGTGGCAGCTCATCCCCACAACGCCCACTCCACCGGGTTATTTTCAGATACTCCTGCAGACCCCAGAAGGTGACCACAGACAACGCCTTTGGCCTTGAGCGTGAAGACTCTGGAGGACCACCCCAAACGCCTGAGAGCGCCACTCAGGTTTGGCTCCCTCCCCTCAAGGGTCACCCTCATATTTTTATTCTGTCCACCATGGATTTCCCATCTGCTATTCTCCAGGCTTCTGGCCTTTTCTTGCCGCATTCCAGGCCCACACACCTCTAAAACTCTTGCCACACCTGCCTGGGGACCATCAGCTATGGCCCCACCATGCTTTCCCAGTATGCTTCTGCTCTCTGCCTGGTGAAAGGTACGCCAAAGCAGTACCTATGAGACTGGGGCAGCGCTAGGGACAGGACACTTCCAGCCTTCTTCTATGACTGAGGAATGGGACTGGCAGTCACATTCTCCTCATTTTCTACCCTCACCCAGACCTCGCCCTCACCCTCCCCATCCCCTCGCTGTGCCATCTGCCACTTCTCTCCCTCTGCTGCTGCTGCTGCTAAGTCGCTTCAGTCATGTCCAACTCTGTGCGACCCCATAGATGGCAGCCCACCAGGCTCCCCCATCCCTGGGATTCTCCAGGCAAGAACACTGGAGTGGGTTGCTATTTCCTTCTCCAATGCATGAAAGTGAAAAGTGAAAGTGAAGTCGCTCAGTCAAGTCCCACTCTTAGCAACCCCATGGACTGCAGCCCACCAGGCTCCTCCATCCATGGGTTTTTCCAGGCAAGAGTACGGTTGCCATTGCCTTCTCCATCTCTCCCTCTAGCCAGCTCTAAACTCTGGCAGGTTACCACCTGGGATCAGAGCTCTTCTGGCAGTTTCCTCTCTGGGTGTTCTGCAAGGAAGACCATGGATACACTCTCTATCCAGCTGCAGTGGGATTCTGAATCTGGGGTCCAGGTGTCTGGCAGGCCCCCCCCCTCCCTGATCTCTTCCTTCCCTCCTGGCATCCCCAGCTTACCCGTCCTCTGGTCCGATTCTTCCGCTTGGGAATATCCTCTTCTAAATCCTCTTCTTCATTTCCTTCTTCTACATTTTCATCATTTTCTAAAACCCTCTGAAATAAGAAGAAAATAGAAGCATTGAGAAATAAAGCACAAAGGAGAAAATCCTCAGAGGGTAATGTGGAAGGGGTTGTGTTTTGTTGTTGTTATTTTTTAGCACAGTGAAGATGCTGCCGTGGCTCGGCCTCCGAAACACTGGCCAGGAGTTGGAGCTCCTGGCTGTACCAACTCTCTCTCCCAAGACCCTTCCAGCCAAGTCCTCCCAGAATACCGGCCTTTTCAACACTTTTTGCCCACAAAGTGTTTTCTAAAAAGAGAATACTCTAGTAAGGGTACTCTTATATGTAGGCCCAAGATGTCTGGTCAAAACTTCAGTTCAGTTCAGTCACTCAGTCATGTCCACCTCTTTGCAACCCCATGGACTGTAGCACTCCAGGCTTCCCTGTCCATCACCAACTCCTGGAACTTCCTCAAACTCATGTCCATTGAGTTGGTGATGCCGTCCAACCATCTCATCCTCTGTCCTCCCCTTCTCCTCCTGCCTTCAATCTTTCTTAGCATCAGGGTCTTTTCCAAAGCTTACTTTAATGTAATTTTCCTTTTGTTCCTCAAGGACCACCTCAAAGATATGAAAATATGTCTCTCCTTTCCCTGGCATTCTGGAATTCTGCCTAGTTTGATGAAAACAAGTAACTTGGTATCCACCTCACCAGAATTTGACATGCATGTGTTATTCCTCATCTCCCATTGTTATGCTCTTTTAAGAGAAATGGATCATCATTCCAGCAATTGTAGTAGAGCTTCAGTTTAATTCTCTCTCTCCAACAGCCCTGCAAGTCATACTGTAGCAGAGAAGCCAACTTCCATTTTACAGGTGAACAAACTGAGGCTGAAAACTGTTTCGACTGCTCAAGATTATGTAGCAGAATCCACAACCAAAGCAAGGTCAGGTTCATCAGCTCAGTGTTTCCATTTCTCTCCTAGCTCTTGTGTCTGAGAATTGCAAGACATATTATGATGCTTCTTAGAGGACCTGAGCACCTCGCTCACTTGGTGGGAGGCAAGAAAATGGGAACCTGTATCTCCAGGTTTAAGGGAGGGATAAGAGAAGATGGCAGGGGACCAGCCTCCCGTCCCCCAGGGTAAAAGTGGGATAAGGGGAAGGGGAGCCCATGGATTCCATGTCAGGGGTCCTAGGAGCTTCTTTGTAAGCTGATTGTGTGACCCTGGGAGAGTCATCATTGCTTCAGGCCTCAGTTTCCCCAGTTACAAAATAGGAACTCATTCATTCAGTCAATCAACAAACATTTATCTAGGGCTGACTACATGGTAGGAGCTGTCCTAGATCAGCCACAGCGTGGCTACAGACGTGGCCCCAATGTACTCTCCAGCCTAATGCAGGGAAAACAGATTCCAACAGCATACATAACCATATAATTACAACTGCTATGAAAACAGCGGCAAACAATTTCAAGGCGCTGCGAGAGGCTGTTAGAAAGAAACTTTACCTTATCTGAGGTCAGGTAGGGCTCACCTGGGGAAGTGAACAAAGGGTGTTGAGACGTAAAGGGTGAACAGGGACTAACCTTGGGAACAAGGACCGAGGGGAGAAGAGGAGGGAAAGTATTCCAGGCAGAGGCATCAGCACGAGCAGACGCCTAGAAGCAGGGAGGTGAGCACAGCTTGTCCAAGGAGCACGAGGAGGCCAGTGTGACCAGCGCTCAGCGGCTCGGGGAGAGGCTGGCAGAAGACAATGCTGGAAAGGTGGGCAGCGCCAAGTTATACAGGACACCAGCATCCACCCACCCTGTGGTGACGGTGTGACAATCACACAAGCTATGAAAAGGCTTAGAAGGCAGCATGCATGGTACTGATTTCTAGTGTCAGCATCACTGTTCAAATGGCCTCCTGGGCCATGCCCTTGGCTTGCCCTCAACGCAGGAAGCCCGGGGCTGAGTTTCCAGTGACCCTCTCCCACTACCTTCTTGTCAGAGCGTTCCATTCCCATCACTGTGGTCAGGATATTGTTAATTAACCAAATTCTCCCAAAGAACTCAAAACAGGTATAGCAAATCCTTCCCTGGCTTCTCTACCAGGTTTATATGGGAAACCACCAGCTGGAGCACTGAAGCTCTCTGAGCCAACCTTAGACACCTATGGAGCAGCAGCAGCGGCAGCTGGACACAACCTCTGGCCCACAGCTAGGGGATGCTGGTTGCGGCCCAGCACGAGCAGCCCAGCCTCTCTGCGCCTCGGCTTCCTGAAGCATCAGGGGGAAGACCGGTGGGACAGCGACAAGGCAGGTGCTCTGCAGCCTTCAGTGAAAAGATGTGGCATAAATACAAGATGTGCTCTTGCTGTTTGTAGAGCCACCTTGCAAACTTTCTGGGTGTTGAAAGTCATTTAATCATGGTAAGTTCCGAGTGTCTTGACTTTAAAGGTCATTGCCTCTGGCATCTCAGCGCAATTCTGACTCCATTCGAATTTGTTTTATTATGAAGGTGTTTATTACCCACCACATAGACTCTGGGTTAGAAGGCAAAAGCTGGGGAGGGCAGTTGCACTTGTCCCCAGACACACTGAACAGTCTCAACATCTGGAGGAAACTGACTTCTCCCTCCCTCTTCCCATCAGCCTCCCTGCATCTCTAGAACCTCTGGTCTGAGCTTTGGGCCTCACATGTGACAGCGGCATTTCCCATGCTTCTGTGTTTCCTGCAACGTGGCCCTGACACCAGAAGCCTCTCTACATAGCACGGGAGGAGCCAGGAGCTCCTCACAAACAGAACTCATATTCAGAGCTCAGGAAGCAGAGGGGGCATCCTGTACCAGGACAGCAGGGCAGTTGTGTCCAGCTAGGGACGCAGCTCACCCCCCATGACATACCCGCATTCCCTGGCCAAGGGTATTACTTGGAAAACAAACACATTTTCAAATAACTTTTCTCCCTGAGATTCTTTTTTTTTTTTTTTTTTTTTTTTACTTAACTTTACAGTATTGTATTGGTTTTGTCATATATCAAAATGAATCTGCCACAGGTATACATGTGTTCTCCATCCTGAACCCTCCTTCCTCCTCCCTCCCCATACCATCCCTCTAGGTCGTCCCAGTGCACCAGCCCCAGGCATCCGGTATCAGGCATCAAACATGGACTGGCAACTCGTTTCAAACATGATATTATACTCTCCCTGAGATTCTAAACAATCTTTACAGTAATGGTAATGATCCTTTTTTTTTTTTTTTTTTTTTGCATTTCAGAGGAATTCTTCTTTAAAGACTCCGGTATCACTGGTTGGAACAGTGCAAAATTCTCCTGGCTGATTTCCCTCCTTCCACTGCAGGCCCTGCATCCAGTCTCCTTTCCACACAGCAGCCAGACAAGTCTTCAGGAAACACAAATTCACTGCCCTGGTTAAAACTCCTCAAATGGATTGCTTCTTCATGTCTCATGAAATCATGAGTCTCTTCCACGTCTGGCCCTGCCCGCCTCTCCAGCCCCATCCTGGGCCCTACCCTCCCCGGCACCCTGCTCCAGCTGCACCAGCCTCTGTTCTTTCAATGCAATGAGCTCAGATCTATCATGAGAACTTCAAGAGCACCATTCCTCTGCCCAGAAAGCCCTTCCACGGGTCCCTCGCTTTGCTGACACCTTCACCTCCCACAGGACTCGGGGAGAGCCCTTGTCTGCCTTAGGACACCACCTAGAATCTGTTCCTCCTTTAGATGGAGCCTTGGCGCTCTGTTCTTTTCATGGCACTTATCCTGAAAGGCAGCTGTTTGACTCGTTTACTTGCTTTCCATCTATACGTCACACTAGAATACAAGCATGAGAGGTGGGGACAGGTCTCTCCTTGGTTTCCCTGTTTGCCCAGAACCCAGCACCACGCCTGCTCAGAGGAGGCCCTCAATAAATTTTGGTGGAGTGAATGAATGAAAGGAAAATGAACAAAACGATTCCTTTGCCACATGCATACTTTATTTGAATAATCAAAGTCAATAAAAACATGTACAGTCATCTGGCTTTCGGTCCTGGTTTTGGCTTCTAGCACAGCAGATGGCAGCCCCATGCTCTGCACACAGTAGGCTTTCAGTTTACATCAGGGATGAGGGCGATGGTGATGATTCAACAGTGACAACCTGCACACTGGCCTGATGCTGCCCGAGAAGGACTCAAACTCATGTCCAGCTCAAAAAGGAAAGGTCTGCCTATCACTGGAGCATCAAGACTTCTGGGCAGTGGTTCTGTCTCTCTCATTGACTTGGTCAAATTACACTGCGGAAAAATACTCTTCACCAGCATTACAGATGGGACAGACGGTGACTTCAAAGACCTAAAAGTCCAAAAAACGGGGTATAATACATGAAGAGTAAAAAAAGCAGAAGAAGAAAAAAGAAAATACTAGGTGCTCTAAATGCCAGGGGTAAAAAGAGAACTAGGGGGTGGGTGTGATCAAGAAAGGCTTCACGGGGAAGGTGCTATTGGGGCCGAGCCTAATAGATGGGAGGAATTTGTACACGTGGCGATGGAAGAAAAGGCTCGCCAGATAAAGGGCACAGCATGACCAGAGGCACGGAGGGAAGAAGGCTGGAGAACAGAGGGAGTAAAGGAATCGTGGGAAATAAGCCTGAAAACTAGGTTAGGAGCCAAGAGAGGAGGCCCAAGAAGATCACACTCATCATTTTGCATTTATTTAGCAGGAAACAAAAGCGCATTAGGCCAAGTGTTTTAAACAAGGGTGTGGTACAAGCAGAGTTGCGTTTGGGGATGAAAGGTCAGCTATCAAAGCAGGACATGGAGAGGGGATGGGCGGGGGATGGCAACTCACAGGAGTCTGTTCACTCGTGCATCCACGCAATGAATATTTATTGTGCGTCTACTGCGGTCCACGGGGTCACAGAGAGTCAGACACAACTGAGTGACTGAACTGAACGGAATTGAACTATGTGCCAGACACTGTTTAGGCTTTGAGATACAAAAGAGGTGCAAACAAGACAGACAAGAGATTTCTGCCCTCGAAGAGTTTACATTCTGTTGGAAACAAAAACAGAAAACAAACAATAGGATAATAAATTAGTAAATTGTAAGTTATGTTAGATGATAAAACCTATGGGGGAAAGAAAAGGAAAGCAGAGTAAGAGAATGGGGGCTGGGGGCTGGGGAGGACACAGGATGTGGTATTACATTCAGCAGTCAGGGGAAACTTCACAGAGCAGAAGAGACAGGGGCTGAACTTGAAGAAGGTGAGGGTGAGAGCCGAGCAGACGTCTGGGGAGAGGACTTTGCAGGCAGAGGAAGCAGCCAGAGCACGGCCAGAGGTGGAGCGTGCCTAGTGTAAGAGTGAGTAGCACAAGATGGGGTGCCTGGAGCCCAGTGAGCGTGCAGGAGGAAGCAGCGAGTCAGAGGGAGGGGAGAGGACACGACTTTTACTCGGGAGAACAGGGTCCAGTGCAGGGCTCTGCACACAGGGAAGGCCCCCGTCAGTCATCAGCAGGGGCTACTCAGAAACCAACAGCAACAGTTCAGACGGCAGGTGCCAGAGCCCGGACCAGGGTAGCAGCAGGACATATGGGGAGAAGAGCTACACTCTGGATTTGTGTTAAGGGAGCAGTGGACAGGACACCTGATGAGTGCATACTGGGTGTGGGAGAAAGACAGGGGTCAAAGATGACTCCAAGGTGTGTCAGACAAATAAAGGTTTGCATCAATAAGGATCTTTAGTAGGGCTGTAACTCTGAGAAGCCATGCTGTGACGACCAAAAGAAGAGACTCGACCATCCAGTATTCTTGCCTGGAGAAGTCAATGGATAGAGGAGCCTGGTGATTAATTGCTCAGGCTCTAGATAGAACAGAGCCTGTTCTCTTTGGGGGCTTCCCAAGCACCGAAGAATTGATGCTTTTGAACTGTGGTGTTGGAGAAGACTCTTGAGAGTCTCTTGGACTGCAAGGAGATCCAACCAGTCCATTCTGAAGATCAGCCCTGGGATTTCTTTGGAAGGAATGAAGCTAAAGCTGAAACTCCAGTACTTTGGCCACCTCAGGCAAAGAGTTGACTCACTGGAAAAGACTCTGATGCTGGGAGGGATTGGGGGCAGGAGGAGAAGGGGACGACAGAGGATGAGATGGCTGGATGGTGTCACTGACTCAATGGATGTGAGTCTGGGTGACCTCCAGGAGTTGGTGATGGACAGGGAGGCCTGGTGTGCTGCGATTCATGGGGTCGCAAAGAGTCAGACATGACTGAGCGACTGATCTGATCTGAGGTGGCACTAGTGGTAAAGAACCGGTCTGCCAGTGCAGAAGACTTAAGACATGGATTTGATTCCTGAGGCTGGAAGATCCCTTGGAGAAGGAAATGGCAATTCACTCTAGTATTCTTGTCTGGAGAATCCCATGGACAGAAGAGCCTGGCAGGCCACAGTCCATGGGGTCTGCAAAGAGTCGGACATGACTGAAGCAACTTAGCACATATTTATCTGAAGGCAGGAATGGCAGAGAAGGCCACGTTCACGGACTCATTCAGTGCCTTTATTGTGACCTGACTCTGCTGGACTCATGCAAGGCCCCGAGTGTACAATGGTGAACACGAAGGCCCCATCCCCAACTGGACAAAATCCTCATGCTGGCGGTCCTTACAAAGCAAACCAAACATGTAACTGGTAGTCATTTAATTACCATACTAATAAATTAATACATAAATATTAAATTGAATGCAAAATTAATAATAAAGATGTAATTTTATAGCCATATACATGTACAACATAAAATATAAAATTTTAATGCAAAGTATAAATGTGATTTAATTTTAATAATCTCATTGTGCTTAATTATTAAAAACTGGTATTTCATATTTGTATTAATTAATATTATTACAATTTGCTGTGCCAACAATGGAGACTCAAGAAACATAAAGAAGAAACACAGTGCATCATTATAAGGCTGCCTGGTGACCCTGCCTGGTGACAGCCTTAGCTGGGCTGTGCACAGAGGGTGGTGGACACATGGGGACAGGAGCCACCAACCCTGCCTGGCAGGGGGCGGCGTGACTTCTAAACTGGCCTTGAAGGAGGAGCGGCAGGCTGGGGAACAAGGTGGCCCGTGAACTAGAGCGGAGGAGGATGGGGCGTGAGGCAGAGATTGTGGGGGAGCTCCCTGGGAGGCTGGCTGCCGTACACCCAAGCTTTCTGCTGCTGGCGCCCTGCCAGGGTAAGGACTCGGTCAGTCTTGCTCACCACTGTGTCCTCAGGGCCTAGCACAGTGCCTGGCACACACAGGCTCCCAAACTCCATTTTGAGTGGATGAACGGGGAGACAGAGGTCAGCTTCCCAGCAACAGTGCCTCGGGGCAGTGGAGACACAGTCCTGGCCCTGGAGAGGAGGCCCCAACTTGGGACTGCAGTTCTGGAGGCAGGGCAGTGATGCTCGGGGTCACCACCTCCCCCCACCCCGCCCCTGCTACCCCACAAGCACAGAAATACCTGTATTTCCTGGATGTTCTCCTCCTCCCTGGTGTCCACCTTCTTCTCCACCCCCTCACCGCGGAGCAAGGCTTCCAGGGTGGTGCTTTCTGAGGTGAACCCGTCCTTCTTCAGGGGCAGCTCCACTTCTGAAAAGCAGAAAAGCAGCGTCAGCCCACTCAGGACAGGAGGGACAGGAAGGGGTCAAGCAGGAGCCGCAGCATCTGAGAAGGACTTGAGGCGGCCTGTGTGCTCTCCTTCTGGTCGAACACAAACACTGGAGTTGGGTCCAGCTTTTCCATCTCCAGTTCCTAGTCTCCTAGCCAGAGCCCAGCCCTGCCTGCTCCCTCAGAGACAGTGGAGGCTGGGTAGGAGGGGCACCTGATGGACACAGGGTCGGACGGGCAGGGTCTCTGTCCTGCTTCCACCACTCTCCAACCCTGTGACTTTGGGCAAGGCACTCAAGGACCACTCCCCCCCCCAGCCCTTTTTTGCACACCTACAAAGTGAGGGTGACAATGCCCAGCCCCCCACCAGGCCATTTTGTGGAGCATAAATGTGTTCCTTCACACTGAAGCACTTTGAAAACTCTAAAGCGGTGCACCAGTGTTGGCCTCAAGTCTTATTATCCTCTCCCTCCATGCCAACTCTCATCTGTCAACTCCATGACCTCCCCGCGGCCATGCTGGCTGCCCAGCTCCAGTCTGCTCCGTGAAAAGCTATTTCAACCTCGGAGAGGCTGTTCTAATCAACTCACCAGGGAAGTAAAGGCCTCTGAAGCCCAGGGAAGAAACAGAATGAAAGAGCGGACGCCTAACAGGCCCCCAGTCAGCAGCCAGGAGCTGCAGTGCCCGCACGTCAGGCCGTGTGTCCTGAAGACATCAGAGTTTGATTGGCTTCCTGGGGCTGGAGGTCATGCGGCCACCCGAGCAGTGGCAACCAGAGCCAGCCCTGCCCATGAGAGAAACCAGAGAGAGACATTGAACCCCCTTTCTCGAGAAGTCCTCCCATCTCCTACCCAGAGGATGGGTGGAGGTCTTTTGGTCAGTTTTGTTGTTGTTTCATTAAAAACAGAAACCTCAGGAACACGTGATCGCACTTAGATTAACTACAAAATATCCCTCCAACCCTCTCTTTGGACCCTGTACCTCATACTCCCAGACCCTGCAATTAGACGCATGGTCTCAACCCTCTATCAGGAAAGATGGTGCAAGACCACAAGGGTGAGGTGCCCCAGCAAATGGTCAGGGGAACGAGTGGCCCATCTGTATGGAGTCCAGTGTGGGGACTATTCACAGAAAAGCGGACAGGAACGAGGGGACAAGGAATGGGGAAGTACCCAGGGGAGTTAACGTAGGGAGTTATGAGCATTGCTGTTCCTGGAGGGACAGAGAGAGAGTGTTTGCAAGACCTGGAGAGAGCCTGGGCAGGCTCTCGTGCAGGAGTTCTGTGAGCCTGTGGGCCAGAGAACCCAGGCACGCATGCCCAACCGCTCTCTCCTTCCCTCGTCTTCCTGCTCCATCCTTCCATTGGCCAACCTCAACCGGAAGCCAGAGGTCAAGGGAACCTCACTGAGAAAGCCACTGAAGTCAACTTATGGGGGCACAGAGCAGTGCAAAGAAGGACAAAAAGAAGATCTGGGGGAGCAAATGGAAACAGTCAACACAACCAAGCCATATTCCATTGGGCTTTGTATGGGTGTGCTCAGTCGCTCAGCCATGTCCGACTCTCTGTGACCCGGATGGACTGTAGCCCGCCAGGCTCCTCTGTCCATGGCAATTCTCCAGGCAAGAATACTGGAGTGGGTTGCCATGCCCTCCTCTAGGGGATCTTCTCGACCCAGGGAGGGAACCTAGGTCTCCCAAACTGCAGGCAGATTCTTTACCATCTGAGCCACCAGGGAAGCCCTCAGGCTTTATTCTCCCTCAAATGAAACCCCACCTACCCCTTCTGTCTCTTCCACTAGAACCAGAACCTTGTGGGCCCACAAGGAAGGGTGCTTGGGCAACCCATCAAAACTGAAGAAACTCACACACACATGTGATCAGACCCCAGGAGATGATGATGGGAAGGCGAAACAGTATCTAACATTCTGGAAAGGTAAGATCTTTGGGGTTTTTCTTACCAAAAAAGGCAAGCAGAGGGTTCACTTCTATCAAGAAGCACTACCGCCAAGCCAACCACCCCTGAAACTCATTCACGCATCTATTCACTCTGTAAATATTTACCGAGCACCTGGTATGTGATAACCACTGTGCTAGAACAGGTACACAGGAGATGAGCCAAATAATGACCAATCCAGCTTTTATCTGGTTTACAATCTAAAAGGACAGATATTAAGTGCTAAATGAAGTGAAGTGAAGTGAAGTAGCTTAGTCGTGTCCGACTCTTCGTGACCCCATGGACTGTAGCCTACCAGGCTCTTCGGCCCATGGGATTTTCCAGGCAAGAATACTGGAGTGGGTTGCCATTTCCTTCTCTAGGGATTCTTTCCGATCCAGGGATCAAACCTGGGTCTCCTGCATTGTAGGCAGACACGTTACCATCTGAGCTACCAGGAAAGTACAAAATAAATATGCAAAGTGTCATGAATGCTATGGAGGAAAACAACAGGGTGAAATGTGAAGGAAGAATATGGTGCTGGGGGCCGTGGAGGGGTGGGGTATCTATTTAAGATCAAGACTTCAGGCAAGGACTGTGTGATGAAGTTATGTCTCAGTGTCAGAAAAATAGCCAACCGTCTGCCTTGATGGGTTCAAAGTGTGCAGCTCTAGAGCCTGCTCCAATGACACATTAGTCTTTCTCCCAAGTCAGGAAAGGCTTCCAAATGTCTAATCTCAAACAATTAAAATGTGTTGCCTCGTGCCCTGTCCTCAGCCAAAAGAGAACAGCTGTTCACCATCCTTCAAACTTATAAGAATCGTATATATATATGTTTATATATATATGAAGTTCATATTTTAGTATCCCCCTCAGCCTTCTCAACACTAAATAAATTCTATTTCCAGAACTGCACAGTATTTTACAGTTGAGAAGGCCTTACAGATCATCTGCTTTAATTATCTCATTTTATAAACGAGTCACCCGAGGCTCAGAAAAGTTAAGTAACTTCACCGGGAGCCACTCAGCAGGACAAGAACGCAGCCAAATGATGCTTCCCAGACGCAGTAAAGATGGTGGCGAGAGCCCCACTCACGGTAGTAGCAGTAGTTTGCAGGCTCAGCCCCAGCGAGCACTGATGTGTTTGTGCACATGCAGAATGCCTGCTGGTGGGGGTTTAGTCGCTAAGTCGTGTCCGACTCTTGCGACCCCATGGACTGTAGCCTGCCAGGATCCTCTGTCCGTGGGATTCTCCAGGCAAGAATACTGGAGTGGGTTGCCATTTCCTTCTCCAGGGGATCTTCCTGACCCAGGGATTGAATCTGGGGCTCCTGCATTGCAGGCAGACTGTTTACTGACTGAACTATAAAGGAAGATAAAAACACAATCTACATGTGGCAGAATGCCTGGTAGGTAGTAAACACTCAAACTGTGTCAGCTGTTACTGCCGTGTATCACTTAATCCCCACCACCACCCAAGAGGTGAGTACAGTTATCATCCCATTTCAAGATAAGGATGCTGCAGCTTAGGGAGACTTAGAACTTGCCCGGTATCAGAAAGCTGGTCAGGGGCAAAATCCCGCCTTAACCCCAATCTGCCTCAGAACCCATTCTTCTAATTGCTAGTGTGTATGAACTTCACCTTGCCTCGATCTGGTCCTTCCATGAAAAGTCTTTTTCCAAACCTTTGTGCATGTTCACTGCATTCCTAGACCCTCTCCACAGTTTTCATATTTCAAGATAAAAGGCAGACCTTTGCTGAGGCCGAGGGCAGGTCTGTGTCAAGGTCTTTGACTGTGTTCTATGTGAACATCTCTGTGGGGTGTTCACTCAGCACAACAGTACTGAACTCACAGAATTTTCCATCACTAGGAAACTTTCTCTTCTTCCTCCCCTGCTAACTATTCCTCCATCCTGCTTTCTGATCATTCAATCCACCCTCTTGGTCCTCTGGTCCTGGCCCTCTGAGATGGGCCCAAGGTCAGAAGCAAGAGGGAGAAGAGAAGCAAAATGGGAAGAGTTGAATGGGCTCTCCTACATTTGAAGAGCTAGAAGCACCCCCCCACAACAGCATCCAGAGTCCCATCCCTTCATGAGAAATGTGGGGCCCAGAAAGACAGAGAGACCTTCCCAGGGCCACAGAGAAATTTTCCAAAGTATTTAATAGGCTCATAGATGTTCTGCTTGCAGAAACACCTGATGTCAATCCCTGGCCTTGCCATGTTTTAGCCAAAGGACCACAGGCTGGTTACTTCAGCCTCTAAGTCTCTGTTTTCTTATATGTTAAATGGGAATTATCATAGTATCTATTTCATAGTGTTAGCATGAGAATTAAATGTGGTAATATACCCCATAAAGAAACTCTGAAAAGATCCCCACAAAAACTAGTGCGGAAAACGGTGGGGAATCAATATTTTTATCAATTTTTTTCTTCATCCTTTTCCTATTTAAAACTTAAGATTCAAAATTAGATCATATATGTAAACAGCCCAGGGTGTTCTAAGTGTCTTACAAATGCTATATGTTATTATCATTGAAGTTTGAATGATCCTGACTTAATGGCACAGCAATACTGTCAAACAGAAATATAATGCAAGCCATTCATGTAATTTAAAATTTTCTAGTAGCCACATTTATAAAAGCAAAGAGCAACAGGTACAATTAGTCTTAACATACATTTTATCTAACCCAATATATCCAAAACATTATCACTTTAACATGTAATCCATATTTTTAAATTACCATGATATTTTACATTATTTCATTCACATTAAATCTTGGAAATCTAGTGTGCATTTTACGGTTTAGGCACAACTCAATACAGATTAGCCACATTTCAAGTGTCCCATGGCCACACGTGACTGGTGGTTACCCTATGAAACACTACAGGTTTATAGCATTAAAAGCAACATTTGCTAAAATTTTGCTTCTCAAAACTGGGAGGACATTTTAAATACAGTTCTTAGCATTGTCTACCTGATACCCGTCTGAGAGCCATTCCCAAACAGCATTCTAGCTGACCTCTAGCAAACCCTGGTTTCAAAGCACAATGGGTAAGGCCCGCAAGGTCAGAGTGAAAGGCTAGACAGTGCCCTCCCCGTAAGGCAGCAGAGGGTACACTCCCTGCCTCTGGACCACAGGAGGTCCCAGCATGAAGGCAAAATAAAGTAACAGGTCCAAGCTCTTGCACAATGCACGTCCTAGACACACTCCCTATGGAGCCAATAGGGACGTCATTGATTTCAGTTTTATTCTAATACAGCTCATCTGGATATAGGGTTTAATAATTTTTTAAAAGCGTATTCATTTTGATCCTCACGCAAATTTGGGGACCACATAACCTGACAGGAGCCATAAAACACTTAACGTTAAAAGAAAATGGTCTAAAACACACACACATAATTCATCTTTAAATTAGCCTGATTTTATACACATGGATATAAACCCACGGATCGTTACTCTCTCCAGAGCGGCAGCAGCTGTCACCCAAGCCAGCCGCCTCTCCGGGCCCCCATAGGCAGCTTTGCCTCCACTTCTAATTGGGAACAGAGATACTCCTTGGGTGACTTCCAGCACGATCCATCACACCAGAGACAGCTTCTGTGCAAACCGAAGCAAATCGGTTTCCAAATAAGAAAAAACCTCTTAGACAAACAAGGATTGAAGCATCGAAGTCTTTTTAAAAAAGAAAAAGAAAGAAAAGCACAAATAAAAGCAAAACAACAACAACAAAAAAAATCACCAGTGAAGAGCAGTGACTTCTCTCCAGGGCTGTGGATGGAGCAGCCATCCTCTCGGGTAAAGATCAAAGCCACAGACTTTTGACATAGGTGCCCCAAGCCTGCCACCCAACGCACCAAATGCAAGGCTTCCACTGGGTTGTTGGAGTCACTGAGCTCATTAACAGGATGCAGGCAAGACGAACCCGAAAGTGCAACATGGGAGCGTGGTGAGTAACTAAATCCCAGGTCATTTAAAAATGCTAACGCTCAGATGTCACGGACTCATGGAGCCTCTGACTCCTTGTGCATTTTTTTTTTTGGCTCGGGATAGAGGACTGGGAACCTGCAAGTCATATATGGATTATAATAAAATATGCCATATAAAAAACAGATTAAGACAGTTCTTCTTTGGGGAAATATACAAAGAGGGGAGCTGTCTGTTAGCTGTCGAGTTTGCAAGAGATACCATCTTTGGGGAGGCTGTGCTCTGCCAACAGACAGGCTGCCCCAAGGGAAATCGTGGTGAAACACCCCGACAAGCCACATCCATCCGTCCATCCATCACGGGCTCTCTCTGATGCAGGAGCCTGGAGATAGAGCCGTGGTGCAAAGGAGGGAGAAATCCCAAAGACAATGGCAGACAGTCCTGCTGCATCATGAGTGCTCAGATTTCTTTTTCCCCACCTGACTCTAGTTTCTTTAACAAATATAAACGTGCAGTCTTCTATTCTGGTTGCTTATTATTTTGAGGAGTTAAGCTCATCACATTTCCTTGGATTTATACAAGGAGCAAAATGCTTAAGAATCATTCTTTCATTTATGCCCACCAGACTCTCAGGCTCACGGGGAAGGAGGAGGAGGGGATTGCTATCACTCACTCCACGGGGGAGGAGACTGGAGGGGACTGAAGCCCTGATTTCCTGAGATGGTGGCGGGCCCCCGGAATCCATCTGCTCATTCCTTAGGGGTGCCATTTTCTTGGCTGCATTTGACTCCCTGCTTTGTGATTCATAAAGCTCAAAATAGATGAGGTTCACAATGAGGACCCATCACCCAGGCTGCACCCTGCAGGTCCTTGTTACCACTCGTTTTGGAAGCCCAGGATATCCACACCACAGGAGGACTGATCATGCCCCCAGAAGGCCTGTGGTCCCCACCCTCTGCTCTGCCAACTCCCTCACCCCTTGCCAACACGCAAGGATGAGCCCCTGGAAGCAGCACCCAGAGGTTGGCACCACAGATAAGCAATCTCCCACCTCTGAGACACAGGAAAACACCCACAGTTGAAGGAAGCTCACCACTCTGCTGGTCAGTGGACCAACCAAGTTGATAGAACTTAGCAGGAAGGTGCGGAAAAGGCAATGGCAACCCACTCCAGTACTCTTGTCTGGAAAATCCCATGGACAGAGGAGCCTGGTGGGCTGCAGTCCATGGGGTCGCTGAGTCGGGCACGACTGAGCGACTTCACTTTCACTTTTCACTTTCATGCATTGGAGAAGGAAATGGCCACGCATTCCAGTGTTCTTGGTCTGGAGAATCCCAGGGACAGGGAGCCTGATGGGCTGCCGTCTATGGGGTCGCACAGAGTCGGACACGATTGAAGCGACTTAGCAGCAGTAGCGGGAAGGTGAGGGAGAGGAAGGACAGAGACACTGGATGGAGTGATGAAATGGTTCAAGGGAATACCGACCACTGGAAGGTGCAAGAAGCTCTCTGGGGCGAAAGCTCAGGTCTCGTACCCTGCACAGCACACCTGGCCTTGCTCTCCTCATCTGCAGAACAAAGTCCACTTCCCAGTGTTGTTATGGGGCCAGATGAGATCACGGACATAGAGTGTCTGCACGGGGAGATGCTCGGTTCATGAGAGCCCCTCTTTTTCACCTCCTAAAGTCTCCCTCTCCTTGCACTTCTAAGCAAAACTCCTCCCCTTCTAACACACTCAGACCATCAGATGTGGTGAGACACAGCTCCCCCCACCTGGACATGGGCCCAGGGGGAGTGGAAGCGAAGAAGCCAAGTATGGAGCAGGGGACAGAGGAGGCTGAGGGTGAGACTCGGCTCGGAGCTGAGATGCTGCTCCAATTTGGGGGGTGGGAGTGCGAAAGGAGGATGCGTCCAGAAGATTTGGAGGTCACAGCAGAACCACATGGACGAGCCCGTGCTCTATTATTTCACTTGACAAGTAATTACTGAGCATTTACTGTGTACCAGGCTCTGTTCTAGGTGCTAAGGACACAGCTATGAACAAGAGACAGAAATTCTTGCCCTCATAGAAGTTATATTCTAGTGGCATAGAAACAAGACAGAAAATAAATAAGCAAGACCCACAGAATGGCAGATAGTAATCATCACTTTGGAGATAAACAAAGAGGGGGTGGGGAGGACAGCGATAAGGGAATCTGGAACATCAGGAGTGATGGGAGGGTGGGTCCATATTTAAATGTGGTCTGGAAAGCACTAACCTGAAGGAGCAGGGAGGGAGCCACACTGCTCATCAGGAAAGGATGTTCTAGGCACAGGAGCTAGCACAAAAAGGCTCTGAAGCTGGGGTCTGTCTTCCCAGAGCACAGTGAGCCAAGGGGGAGAGCAGGAGCCCAGATCAGAGAGTGCTGGGGCCTTGAAGGGCTGTGTAGGCCTCTGCAAGAATGCTTACTCCTTTGGACTGCAAGGGGATCAAACCAATCAATCCTAAAGGAAATCAACCCTGAATATTCATTGGAAGGACTGACGCTGAAGCGCCAGTGCTTTGGCCACCTGATGCGAAGAGCCAACTCAATGGAAATGACTCTGATGCTGGGAAAGATTGAGGGCAGGAAGAGAAGGGGACGACAGAGGATGAGATGGTTGGATGGCATCACTGAGTCAATGGACATGAGTTTGAGCAAACTCCAGGAGAGGGTGAAAGACAGGGAAGCCTGGCATGCTGCAGTCCATGGCATCACAAAGAGTCAGATATGAGAGTGAACAACAGCTTCTGAAGACACTGGCAGTTTCGAGCAAGGGGTGACAATATGATGTATATATCTCAATAGGATCATTCTGAAATTAACTGAAGGAAGGTAGAAGTGAGGGGACCACCAACGAGCCAGTGCTAAGGAAAGGGCCCTGTCCTCGTGATGCCTATGTCTTGGTGGCTAGATACCTCCAGAGGGCAGTCCCCTGGCCCCTGAGCAGGGAACATCCCCACACAGTGAATCAGGATAGAGGCCAGGTGTGGAGAATGGGTGCCCAGTGCCAAGGGGCAAAGGAATGAAGCCACACCAGGGCGAGTCCACAGGGGAGCGGTTCTCAGAGAAGGCAGATCGGCCTAGGCCAAGGGCAGGAGAAAAGACCCAGCCAGGCAGGCCCAGCCTAGCACCATGGGATAACAGGTGTTTGTAAAACAGGGAGGAAGCCTTCCAAGTTTATCTCTGTGCTCCCTGCAGTGGATACCAGAGGACCGAGTCCTGGGACACGGGGGTGAACTTGGGCAAGCTGTGGTTCTGGGAAAGGCAGATCCCATAGCCAGATGCCAGGTCTTCTCAGGACAGAAGGTGCTAGCCTTGGGCTTTTAAAGACTGTAAGGCAGAATGTGTTCCCATTCTGGCCACACGGCACACACGCTGCCAGCTGGGCGGTGAGCTGCCTGCAGTGAGCACGCACTGGGGACAGGAACAGCATCAGCTGAGGTCCCCTCAGCCCACCCAGCAGCGCTACGTGGGGGTGGTATAAGCAGTGCCTCTTCACATCTGCCAAGCCCTCCAGCCCCACCTTCCAGCAGGACTCTGGGAAAAATCCCAGCGAACAAGCAGAGCAGCTGCCACAATACACATTTCACAGCTAGAGAATCAAGGCCACAGTGGTTAAAATCACACAGCTCAAAATCACACAGCCAGGGGTGGAAGGGTCGGGACTTGAACGCTGGTCTTGTGATGCCTGTTGAAGGCCTTTTCTCCTGCAGAGCACAGCTGTTCCACATACTGAAGGCCCCTCTGTGAGCTCAAACCAAAGACAGGCAAGATGGTAAAGCCAGGACAGAACCCCCCACTGCCTGGGCCAGTCTGGGCAGTGGACGGGAAGGCCAGGTCAGCTCTAAAGGCTCCCCTTCGCCCGCTCAAGCTCCCTCCTCTGTGCAAGGGGCATGATGAGAGCTAAGCCACATTCTTCAAGCTCGAGATCAGAGACCAGGAGGCCCTTTTCTTTCCTTCATCCTTTTAATAAATCTTTGCTGTCCACCTACTATGTGCCAAGTCAGGTACTGGGTATTGGGGATACAGATGAAGTACTGAATGGACCTCTGAACTCAAACTGTGCACCTTCCAGGAGAGAGAGATACAAGCGCACAGGCCCGGGTATAAAAGGGGGACAGTCTCACAAGCTATGTTCTAAACGTGGCTCCGCCAAGCCCAACTGCAAAATCCAGTCGTGCGATCCCTGCAGCCACTATGCACACAGCCCAGCCGACTCCCAGGGCTGCCCAATTCCTGGGCCAGCCCCGGCTCCCAGAGCCCTACAGGACAGTGCCAGAGTCCCAGGCCCCTTCCCCCAGACCCGGCGCCTGTCCTCAGGCTACCAGGAGGGCACGAATAGGGGGCTGGAGGGGCCCGCCCACCTCTCTCCGGCTCACGAGGCCATCAAGAGCTGAAGAAGCTGCTGTTGCCGGCCTCCAGAATGGATGGCTGCAGCTCTTGACACTGCAGGAAAGAGATAAATGACTGGTCATTTCCCCCGATGCACTTGAAGGCATCCATTCTCTCGGCCGTACCACGCTCAGGCAACCCCCCGCACAGGGACAGATAAGCACTGACAGATGGGGTGGAGAGCCCAGCGTCCTTCCCCCCACGGAAGGACACAGCAGACCCCTCTGCAGACCGGGAGAAGGTCACACTGTCCGTTGGCTCACACCTGGCTGGGGGCTCTACGGGTCCCTTCCCCTGCGTGCCCCCATCTCGCCCACCGCCTCCCCACCCTCCATCAGCTCATCCCTGTGAGGAGGAGAGGGGGAGGTGGGGGTGGGGGTGGGGGGCCAGAGGGAGCCAGCTGACAGGCTCATCAATCTTAGGCTACATGCTTGGCACATCGGCGTTCCGTAAGTTGTTCCCTGGATGGGAGGGTGCCGGAGGAGTTGGAGGGACTGTCTCGAGGAGAAGAGAAATCGAGCCGAACATCAGAGAGCAAATGGTGGAAGAAGCCCGGAGACTATTAAAATGTGGGCCATGTACAAAAGCAGTAGGGAACTAATTAAGATGCAGGATTTTCAAAAGCTGGGGAAGTTGGCCGCGGCCCGCTCCCATCTGTAGAGTTCTGGCAGTTCGGTGTGGCAGGGACAGCACCCTAGGCGGGCGAAGCAGGCCGCTCCATCACTGCCCCCGTAGGCAGGACTCAGGCCTGGACTGTCCCCTTAGGAGGCACCCCCCGAGGGTCCCTGAGACTTGCTTGGTGGCTGGCTGTGGCACACTCTGCTTTGGGCCGTGCCTTCAACTACCATCCCCCAAGGGTTTCTGCCCAACCATTCCTGTTCCCTCAATAACATGTGGGGGAGATGGTGATTATCCTGGTCAATCATGCCCAGTCATTGAACAGAAGCCAAAAAAAAAAAAAAAACCCCAAGAGAAAGAACCAGAACCCTATTCCTGGCTGCCTTCCTCCCCATCACCCTTGGAATCTGCAAGAGAGATGCTGGTCCCAAAGGGTCCTGGAGCAGAAGGAGACTGGCAAGGCCTCAGGTACATTCCAGGAGCCCTACTGAGACCCCAGGGTGGATGTGCATGTTGAGTCCTGGAGCAACATGGCACCAGTTCCAACAGGTTCCCCCACAGGTTCCTTTCCTTGGCTTCACCACAGGTGCCCCTTGGGAAATTCACTGCCTAATTCCTTGCCACAGTGTCCCAACCTCTAAAACAAAGCCTGTCCTAGACCACGAGGACCTAAGAGTCTGGAACAAGAAGATGCTAAACTGATCTAAGCAAACCATCTGAGCATTTAACCCAGAGGACACAAGTTTGCTCCCAGCCCTTTTTCCTTATTCAAAAAAAGAGTCAAGTTAAAGGCTCTTTCTCAATCAGCTGGCTTTTGCCCAACATCTGCCCCACTCTTCAGGGCCTTCTGATGGATATTTACTATCCACCTTTCTTGCCAGCTCGGCTTCCCCTTCACAAGGACAGAGCTCCATTCTTGGGGGCAATGGTCCAGGGAAGGCCCCTCCCCGGCACCAGGCCCCTGCCTGTCTTCACATTGCCTGAACTGTGATGGCTGCGCCATGAAACACCTTGCATTTGCCCCTGCAGCCAAATGCAAGATGCAGAGAACACTGAACTCCATTGTCAGTCAGTGGAGAGAAATAATGCTGTGTGTGTTGTCCTTCAGACGCCCAGGCAAGTAGGAGGTTGCAAGATGTTTATTCAAGACTGATTGGAGGGATGATGCTAGGCGTGAGAAACACATAGGTCCAGGGACGCTGAGAATGCTTTCAAATTCCAAAGAGTTCGCCCCAGCTCTCAGCCTCATTCCACCCCCACACAGACACATTTTTATTTTCAGCAAGTAGTAAAGAAACATGGACAGGATGGCATATTCACAGTGAGGGAGATGGGAAGAGGACAGCAGGCCTGGGGAGTACTCCACCAGCGTATAATTTAGCCCAAGAAAAAATGACTTCACAGCAGCCACCATCCGCTCCCTGCTCCCCACCCTGCGATGTCACAGATGAGCTTTGGGCTGTGTAGGGCTGAACCAGAAGTGGATGGTTCTGCATCCCTGGCTGAGATCTGCTCCAAAGTCCCTCAAATTTCCTGAGTGGATGCCCCGCCCCTTACCCTGACCTGGTTTCCTGACAAAACTCTCAGCTCTGAAGACCTAGGGTCAAGGACAACTCTAAGCCACATTCCACCCTGGCCTTTTTTTTTTTTAGCTGAAAGCTGCCCACCATTGGCTGGACTGAGGCAGGATCACAAAGGAAGACAGGAGGGACAATCCGGGTGCTGGCATGACAAATTGCTTGTGGCAGCTCCTTATCATGCATGGAAAGGTCTGAGATGGAAGGAAACTCAAGCTTTGAGACAATTCCGCTCCAGGCCAATGCCCCACAAATCTGGGGAACTCTTTGTCTCTCTCTCCCCAGAGGACTCGACGGGCTGATAGTGGAGCCCAAGGGAGGCTCCAAGAATCACAGACATAACTGCATCCCTAGAGGCTGTCGAGCAGAACTTAGGAGACCCCACACCAGGAGGCTGGGAGGGAAGACAGAGGAAAGGATGGGCAGCCATGGGGACTGGGTGGCAGAAGGGTGCCAAGGGTGGTTGGGTCACTCGTTCGTTTTTTTCCAACATAAACTCAGTCTTCCAGTTTCCATAAATTTAAAGAGATTCAGCCCAGGATGGACAAATTATCAGTTTTCAGCAAGGTTTGCCCAAAGAGGACTATACATAATGTTGGGCAATTCGCTTTTTTCTTTTCAGTAAACAATATAGCTTGGATGTCTTTCCATTTTTTTTTTTTCCGACTCATTCCTTTAAAGGACAAAATACTACTCTGTTTTACGAATGTATTCTGTTTTTAACTAGTCCCCTGCCAAAAGACCTACTGGTTGCTTCTATTCTCTGTTTGCTGCTGCTGTTACAAACAGTGCCACAATGGACAACCTTACCCACTGGGAGTCCATATTTATTTATAGGATAAGATTTTCTAACCACAGAACTTGTAGGTCAAAGGGCAGGTGATTTTGAAATACTGACAGGCACTGTGCATGAACCTCCAAACAGGTTAGACCCAGCTCCACTTCTGTTGTACAAGAGAGAAGATCTCTAGCTTCTCATCTGTTCCCTTCAAATGCCTCCATCCACCCAGTTGACTGCCTCCACCTACTAGAAATTTGCAGCAAATTCCCCAGGAACTCTGTTTAGTGGTTCTACCCTGAGTCACACTCAAAAGTATGGACAAAAAAAAAAAAAAAAAACAGCTCTCTTTGAGACCAAATCAAATGGAATGAAAATAAGAAAGAGTCATTTTGAAATATTGTCCAAGTCGATTGTGTGCTTTGGGAGGACATTCCCCCCCATAAAGGGGAGAGGTCCTCTCAGCTGAGGACTGTGTATTTTATAAATGATGATGGCAGAACCTCTCAGAGGTGGCATGTGTTACCTACGCAGGAACACCTGCCAAGGGGACAGAAGAGAGCTGAGATCCAGAATGTGCCTCGTAACCCACCAGAAGGGGCATCGTTTATAAATGTCTGCCCAGCCAGGGGATCTTTTTCTACTTTTGCACAAAGGTGCCATACGGGTGAGCTGAGGCTCTGGGTGAAGGACCTTTTCTAAAATGTTGGCTTGTGGGAAAAATTCAAAGGCAAACGTGTGAAGCCTCCAGGAAGAGGGTGGTACTTTTTTTTTTTTTTTGGTCATGCTGCTTCATGTTCTCTGGATAGGCCCTGATGCTTTGAGGTTCAAGCCTGAGGCTTCTTATCACTGACTCTCAGATGCTCCCCTGCCATCTTTACTCACAACGTACAGCCGCAGGCTGGTGAGGTGGTACACATCCTGAGATCCAGGCCTGGCCCGGTGGTACACACTCAGAACAGGATACAGAAATGACTGACATTTGGCTCAAGGTCTTGGGGATTTTATTTTTGTTTTTAGTAGGCTTAAGAGTAGGTCTGATTACCCAGAGAGGGAACAAATTCACCTGAGATGGATCTCTTGTCATTTGCAAAGTGGTGGATTCCAGCCCTGGCTTGTTTAGTTTCTCAACACTTAGGTGCAGGTGTGGGGGACCCATTCTGCCTTGGGTGGGCATGACTTGCCTGGGGTCTTCTGCCACCTGAAGATATGATTACACCCCTGAGGGCCCATCCTCAACCAGGCTGGCGTTCATCCTTGCAGAAAAGGTCCTCCCCCAGGACCCTGGGCACCTCTGAGACTGGGCCTTCACCGGAAGAACAGCCACCTCGGCATCTACTCCAAGCGTGAGGACTGAGCCCAAGGAAACCTCTCTAAGATCACAGACACAGACATGGTACTGCTGGCCACGTGGCTGTAGGACATCGCCCTAGGGGCCTTCCTTTTCCTTTCCTTAGACCCAAGGATGGGGCATGTCCAAAGTCAGTCATGACCCCAGCTGCTCTGCATTCAGCTTCCTGGAGACCCACGTGCCTGAGTACATGTCTGTAGCCAGAAGAACCAGACACTGGTAACGTAGCTTCTTGCCTCAGTCCCACCAACAATGAGACTCTAAGTCCTCAGACACATGAGCAGCACAGTATATGCTCCTTGGCTTTGCCAGAAACCTGACTTCCCTGACTTATACAATGGGTTTATAACACTTTTACCTCTCCTTTCCCTCTCTCCCTCCCAGGGCTATGGTTAAAGACCAAAGGAAGTGGCAAATGATAAAAGAAAACACTTTGTGTGTGTGGGTGCTAGTTGCTCAGTTGTGTCCGACTCTTTGCAACACAATGAACTTTAACCCACCAGGCTTCTCTGTCCATGGAATCCTCCAGGCAAGGATACTGGAGTGGGTTGCCATTTCCTTCTCCAGGGGATCTTCCCAACCCACGTATCAAACCCGGGTCTCCTGTATTGGCAGGCAGATTCTTTACCATCTGAGCCGCCAGTGTATAGTTCAGATACTGGCTACAATGATGATTCGACCAGAGCGCTCCATCCGCAGGCGGCTCTGATGCGTGGAGTGAACATAAACCCAGTCGGCTAATCAGTCCTTCCAGGGATTTCTCCAACACGGATATTGAAGTAGACTGCCTTTCTACCAGCTGTGTTGAGTGCTGAGTCTGGGCTTCTAGTGGCCACCTTGCATTCCCCATGCAGAGAAGACAGTGTTAGAGGTGGAAAGAGACACACAGAGCCCCCACTACAACATCTGAGCCCCTGGATGTAGCTGTGCCTGAAGCCCAAATCCACTCTGGGATTCACTGTTATGTCAACCACTTCCCTTTTTTTGCTTAGGCAGATTCAACTTGAATGTCTGGTATTTATGATTGAAGGAATTTCAACTATCTTTTTGATGCATTTTAATAATTAATATATTAGTTTTCTAATCATAAAATAAAGTTTTTAAGGGAAAAATCTTGATAACTTTTAAGTTAGTATACCTATCAGCAACATGAGGAAGCAGAAGAAGCACTGAACAGAGAAATCAAGCAACCTGCATTCTCTGCTGGTTCCCATGGGAATTGCTGTGTAAGTTTGAGCAAATCTCCCAACTTGTCTGAAAGTGAAAGTCACTCAGTCATGTCCAGCTCTTTGTGGCCTCATGGACTATACAGTCCATGGAATTCTCCAAGCCAGAATACTGGAGTGGGTAGCCTTTCCCTTCTCTAGGGGAGCTCCTCAACCCAGGGATCGAACCCAGGTCTCCCGTATTGCAGGTGGATTCTTTACCAGCTGAGCCACAAGGGAAGTCCAAGAATACTGGAGTGTCTGGACCTCAATAAAATAAAGAATTGGAGTTAATGATGTCTGAGATGTTTACAGTGCTAAACATTTTTGATTCTATAAAAGATAATCCAATTAGTCTGATATAAAGTATTCTTTTTTTAAATTTTATTTTATTTAACTTTACAATATTGTATTGGTTTTGCCATATACCAAAATGAATCCGCCACAGGTATACATATGTTCCCCATCCTGAACCCTCCTCCCTCCTCCCTCCCCAGACCATCCCTCTGGGTCGTCCCAGTGCACCAGCCCCAGGCATCCAGTATCGTGCAACAAACCTGGACTGGCGACTCGTTTCATATATGATATTATATATATTTCAATGCCATTCTCCCAAATCCTCCCACCCTCTCCCTCTCCCAGAGTCCAAAAGACTTTTCTATACATCAGTGTCTCTTTTGCTGTCTCATATACAGGGTTATTGTTACCATCTTTCTAAATTCCATATATATGCATTAGTATACTGTATTGGTATTTTTCTTTCTGGCTTACTTCACTCTGTATAATAGGCTCCAGTTTCATCCACCTCATTAGGTTTTTTAAATAAATATTAAGAATAAATACTTTAAAAAAGACTAAAGACAACAATTTAAAATTAATGTCAAGCATTTATAATAAAATCCTTTAACAAGTTACATATGAGATGCCCTTACATAGTCCGTGGGATCGCAAAGAGTCAAGGCAGGACTGAGCGACTAATACTTTCACTTTCACTATATACATGTAAAATATTCATTGCATCACTGCTTAAATTGGAAAAATATCCCTGGTGGCTCAGACAGGAAAGAATCTGCCTGCAGTGTGGGAGAACTGGGTTTGATCTCTGGGTCGGAAAGATCCCCTGGAGGAAGGCATGCCAACTCACTCCAGTATTCTTGCCTGGAGAATCCCCAAGGACAGAGGACCCTGGTAAGCTATATCCACGGGGTCACAAAGTGTTGGACATGACCGAATGACTAAGCACCTGAGAAACGAAAATTGGGAACAGTTTGAGTAGACTCCAGGAGTTGGTGGGGAAGGCAATGGCACCCCACCCCAGTACTTTTGCCTGGAAAATCCCATGGACGGAGGAGCCTGGTGGGCTGCAGTCCATGGGGTCGCTAAGAGTCAGACACGACTGAGCGACTTCACTTTCACTTTTCACTTTCATGCATTGGAGAAGGAAATGGCAACCCACTCCAGTGTTCTTGCCTGGAGAATCCCAGGGACAGGGCAGCCTGGTGGGCTTCCGTCTATGGGGTCGCACAGAGTCGGACACGACTGAGGCGACTTAGCAGCAGTAGCAGCAGGAGTTGGTGATGGACAGGGAGGCCTGGCATGCTGCCATGGGGTCGCAAAGAGTCGGGTACGACTGAGCAACTGAACTGAACTGAACTGGTTAAATAAGTTGTAGTGCATTCATACAATGGAATATCGTGTAATTGTGGAAAAGAAATGAAGAAATTCTTTACACATTGACATGGCCAGTGCCCGAGGCACATTTTTAAGGGGAAGGGCAAAATGCAAGATGGTGGTGCTGCATGAAAAGAGGAAGGGAAAGTCATACAGATGTAATTCCTGTGTATGCATAACCTGTCTCTTGAAGAATCCCCGAAGACTGGTACCATTGATGCCTCTTTGGAGCCTGGGTCTTATTTTTCACTATAAAATATATCCTTTTATATCTTTGGGATGTGACTGCATTACCTACTCAGGTTTTTTTAATTTTTAATTGAAAGGGTAAGAAATGGCAAATACTATTACATATTGCTTGTTTGATCCTCATGAGGAAGCTGCAAGGCTGGCTAGGAATCCCAAGTACCACTGTGCTATTTACAGATGCAGAAATACACCCAGAGGGTTCACATACTCCAACACAGAGACACATCCAACCAGCGACAGACACCCGAATAGTCCCCTCACTCAAGTCTACACAGCCGACGGGCCTGGGGTCATCCTCTCACTATAGCACCTACTGCAAAGCTTTGATTAGGGTGGAATTAAAATGGGTCCAGGTAAGGCTCAAGTCAAGGATTACCTCTTCACTCATCAGACCACTTCCAGATCTGGAACAAGAGAGGAGGGAGCCAGCACCTCCAAAATAAATTGTTCATATTGATAATTGTTTAATAAAGGCATGTAGATGGTGTGGAGTCATGCCATCCTGATTTGTGGTCCAACCACCTGTAAATCTTCAAGACCTCAACATGTGTTCTGAAGATGCAGTCCTTGGGATTGGATCAAATGCAAATTCTAACTCAGCAGGTCTGGGGTGAGGACCAAAGGCTCCCCAGTGGTGCCTATCCTGATAGTCAAGACCACACTTGGAGTGTAATTCTAGAACCATACCAGCTGACATGGGCACCACTAGCCATGTGTGGCAGTCGAGCTCTGAATGCAGCTAGCTTACAATGAAATGTGTTAAAAGCTTAAGATACACACTGGAATTAAAAAGCTATACCAAAAAAAGAAAAATATCTCATTCATAATTTTTACTGATGACATGCTGAAATGATATTATTAAGTTGAACAGAATCTATTGTTAAAAATTACTGTCACCAGTTTTCTTTTTCTTTTTTTTTTTTTTTAATGTGGCTACTAGAAAATGTAAAAAGATGCATGTGGCTCATAATCCTGCTTCAGGAGACTTGGTCCTCCTATAACCTGCATCTCAGGGAGTTTGGGATCACTTCAGTCACCACCCTGGAATGTCTGCAAGGGTCTGTAAATGAGGCAAGGCCGTTTGAGAACCTGGGTGGAGTACCTACCCCTAACAAATAAAACTTTTGCACAAGTGAAATCTGAGTTAGAGTAGGCAGTTGAAGCTTATCAATGGAACTGTAAGAAGGCATCCGAACAACTGGTTTACCAGAGATTTTGCAGGAAAAAAACTCAGCCTCGGGAGCCAGTGTGGAAAGGCAGGCGTGAGGTAACATTGCTGGACAACCACCCCTGCCAGGTCTATGCTGTTTGCGGACAGTGGAAGGGGGCAAGTCAGCTCTGCCTTCATTCCACTTAACAGCACTGTTGCCACCATTCTTGAGTCACATCCCAGCTCCGGCATCCCCCAATGCAGAGGTTCTCTTAAAGCTAAGGCCCCAGGGCCATCACCTGGCCCTGCTGCAGCCCACAAGGTCTGAAGACAGCCATCTGTTCAGAAGTGTAATAACAGACCAGTAAAGAGACTAACCAACTCTTTCTGCAGGGTCACAAAGCCATCAGTGTCACCTGAAAGCAAATCCTGAACTCAAACTCTTTCATTTCTATGTCCAAGACAGGTTCCATTTTTAGTGACTGGCCCTTCTTGTGTAAGATGCTCCATTAGTTCATTCCCAGTGAAGTGGGAGAAGGTACATAGGGCACTGTTCTCCTTGGATCACAGTCTGGGACTAGGTTTCTTTACTTGAAACCCCGGGAAGGTATCACCCACCCCAGACAGCTGCAGCTCCTTCAGCTCTGCTGGAAAGTCATTCATCCTGGGCCTGTTCCCGCCCTGCACCTGTTTGCTCTCCTCTCCTGGGGTAGCAAGAGAAAGACAAAAGGAAGGGGAAGGCCTGAGACCCACCCCCCAGAGGGCGAGAAGTTTGGGGGTGTTGGGTGGGGGGCAGGTGAATGTGTTTATTCCTGAAAGCGCCGTGTGGGCACATGCACTCTCTCGGAAAACTTCACAGAGCAACCTAGTCCTTGGCCAGCCCAGCACTCCCTGCCTCTCCTGTCTCGGCCCATCCAAGCTCTACTGGGCACTCACCAGGTTTTATTTCCAACAGCCGCAGTTTCGGATCCTCAGGCGGGTGCAATCGTCTCTTCTTACGCCAGCAGCGGGCAGGGTATGTGTACAGCTGGCCCGGGGCAAGGCCTGTGGACAGAGAGGACATAAAGGTTAAAGGCTCCAGGCTAGATGGGGCCTTGGAAACCACCCTGTCTGACCTTCTCAATCACAGTGAGAATGAGGCCCAGAGAAGTGAAGGGGTGTGTGAAGGTCACACACCTGGTAAATGGTGGAGCCCAGGCAAAATCTAGGCCCCCTGAGCCCAGAACCCTGGGGCTCTGACTGCTCTACATTGCTGTCTCAGTAGGCACATGCCAAAAGTGAGCCATCATTGTTAGCAAAATCAGTTCTGCTCTCTTAGCCTAGGGAGAAGATCAGCAAGACCTCAAACCACAGGAGGGACTTTTCCAGATTTATCCCCATCACGGTGTTTCCAAGGCCGTGTATGTCCAGCTACTGCCCATCAACTGCCCCTCTGCCCAGGCCAAGCAGGTGCCCTTCAAGGTGCAGTGGCAGGCGTCATTCTGTCTACTTGCAGACAGCCTGGATGGGGAAACATCTCAAGGAAACAGAGGCAGGCTGCCAGATATCCTACCCGCTGGCTTCTTCCACCCACTGACAGCTGCTGGCAGCTCGCTGAAGCCGAAGGGAGTCCCTGGCAACCTCCTTCAGAATATAAGCCTCTCCTGGGAGCAGGCTCCATGCCTGCACAGCCGGCATATCTGTACATCCCTGTCTGAAATGAAGTGAAAGTCGCTCAGTCGTGTCCAACTCTTTGCGACCCCCTGGACTATACAGTCCATGGAATTCTCCAGGCCAGAATACTGGAGCCCAATCCCCTGGGATCGAACCCAGGTCTCCCGCATTGCAGGAGGATTCTTTACCAACTAAGCCACAAGGGAAGCCCACATCCCTGCCTGGGCTTTACCAAAAAGAAACAAGCCAGAGTCCAGTGCTGGGCTTATGGACCACACGGTCTCCCAACAAGAACCTCCACTTCGATTTGGCCTTTGACATGAAAGCGCCACAACTGTGTCATGTGTCAGGCCAAGCACCCCATGAGGAGCCTTCCTGCTCATCAGCCAACACTCTTGGGGCTCACATGGTACACAGTGTGGCATCCAGAGGCCTTGGAAGAACGTGGACTTCCCACACTAGACCCTGGTCTGTTCCCAGAGAAGAGGGGAGTGGGTGGAGGCTGAGGGCAGAGGAAGAGGGCTGAAGACTGGTTAGGGGATCTGCAGATTCAAAAGCCTGCCCGATGCACCCCCAAATAAACCAGCAAGTCAACTGACCCATACCCACCATTAGAGAGAAAAGCCTGACATCAGAATCCCCAGAACTGGAACCGCAGCTGACACAGAGGAGAATCAAACAAAACATTTGCCAAGTGAGTGAGGGAAAGAATTATGTTCCAGTTCACTTTCATGGATGTCACAACTCCATCATCTGTAGATGAACATGTCATGTGACAACTGTTAGAGACAGGCAGCCCCCATGAAAGGGGCCCTTCCTAGACCTCGGACCATGGATACAAAACATCAGGACCCTTTTCCAGTCTTCTGTCTTCCATTTTGGGGTTTTTTAAGTTAAGAGAGGGCCTTCCCTGGAAGTCCAGGGGTTAATATTTCACCTTCCGATGGCAGGGCTTGCGGGTTCAGTCCCTGGTCAGGGAGCTAAGGTTTCACATGCCTCAAAGTCAAAAAACCAAAACATGAAACAAAAATAATATGGTCACAAAGTCAATGATTTTTAAAATGGTCCACATCAAAAAGTCTTTTAAAAATTAAAAATAATAAAAGCTAAGAGAAAAACTGTCTTTGTTTTTGCATTTTTTAGAGAAAAATCTACAAAAGTTTCACTTCCTCTTTCTCTGCCCTCAGCCTCCACCCCCTGCCCTCTACCCACTCCCTACCTCCTTTCATTCACTTTTCATTTGTGTTGTCATCTCTGACCGTACACTGGTTTGGGTCCAGAGCAGAGGAGACTACTCCAGCATGAAATTTTGTTTTGTTTGAAAAGTGAATGAATTTATGATTCCTATAAATGGGTACATTGAGTTGGAGTCCCTTCCAGATGTCTTGGCCACTGCTGGGGCAGGTGTTCCTCAGGATCCCAAAGAAGGCCAAGTATAAGGGCTGGCCTGCTGCTCCATATCCCAGAACTGGTCCCGTAATCCACCCCCTCATCTTGGATGAGCAATTCTTAATCCAGGCTGAAGCCAAAAATCACCTGGAGAACTTACTAACACCAATGCCCCAAACCATGCCAGAGCTACCCCATCCACATGGAGGTGTGGGGGGGAACTGAACACATCTTTGTTTTAACGCACTTTATGGACGTCATACTATCTGACAAAGAAACTCTGGACATCTAAGCACCAGAGAGTTACTACTTGGATGTTCCCTCTGATGTACCAAGACCAGTCTAATCATTTTTCCAGTAGGTTCCCAAAGTTTCCTGTATTTTTCCGAAGTCATTGTCATTAACTGCTTGCTTACTAGACTGTCATCCTCACTGGTTTAATAAGATGCAAGGTGGCAAGAGTCATGTCCATCTCTAGTATCCCCAAAGCTTAGCACAGTGCCTGGCATTGTCAATCAGAATGGCTGAGTTTCAGAAACACAGGAAGCGGATGACCCTTGGCTCCCGCTGTTTCTGACTCCAGGAGACTCCTCCACCCGCCTCCAAACCATCCAAGAGGTACCTGTTGCACTGAACACAGAACCCACCCCACCCATCCCAAGAAGGGAGTCTCTGTGCTGTAGGCTCCTTCTTGCCCCACGGGCTGCTTCCATGGTATTTCCACTATGACCAAAAACAGGTCTGTGAAAAGGAACTGGTCCTGACCAGCACACTCAAAAAGGTCTAAGTGACTGGAAGTCAAAATCATTAGCCCTTGTCCAAATCCTCCACCCTCCCTGAGGCTGCCATCACCACACTGCCTGATCAGCTTCCTCGGGCCACTCAGCTACAGGTCCATTCTCCCAAGGGAGTCCATTTTAGGAAGTTCTTTGAATGCCCAGAAGAAGGGACTGTCTTTATTTCCTTCTGTAACTTTCTCTGGTGGATAGAGGAGCCCCATGGTGCAGAGGATGAGCACAAGTCCTCATACCCCGATTCGAGTCACCTTGGGAATTTCACCATACCTCTCTGAGCCTGTCTCCTTGGGATAGCCTTAGGATAAAGGTGATAACAATACCTACCTTACAAGGACTGTTGGGGGATTAGCTTATATTCAAGAAGAAGCTCTTTATAGCCATGAAGTCTCATACAGACATCAGTTCTTAATTATCAGGAGTTAGCTGACTTAAACAAGCCTGGACTCTGCCCATGTGGCCCCCATCTGGCATGACATGACTGCTCTTTGCTCCTCTAGCCACAAGGAGGGCAACGGGCTCCCCTTTGATGCCTGCTTCAACTCCTATCAACAAGCCAATGCCCCCAAGAGCTCTCTTAGGGCTCCTCCCCCTTCCTTGCCCTCCTCCCTGGGCTGACAAGCACCAGGGTGCCTTTATAGGGCCAACACATTCAGCCCTGGAGTTCCACTTACACAGGGATGAGCAGAGCCCCGTGAGAGTTATGTTGTTTATCTCATTAGAACAGGAGGCACATAACTCAAAGCCCATGTGTCTGTGTGGTAGATGGAGGAGGGGGTGGGGAAGAGGGAGGCACAGCTGCAGCTGGAGAAATTAACCTGAAGGAGGAAGTCTGGGGATGGGGGAAATGAGAAGGATATAGAGGAGAGGAAGGCAGGAGACAAGAGGGGGTGACCAGCCTTCCCAGTAACCAAGACCACAGCAATCCCTCCATTCACACACCCCACTGAGCAAACTGCTTTGCTATTACTGTGAGCTGCAACTCCAGGTACACTTATATACAAGTGTGAGCATGGCAGGCACACACACACACACACACACACACATCCACACACATCCACTCAGGAACTCACCCACTGGCTGCGGGAAAAACTGGCTCCATAGGAAAATTCAGCAGGATGAGCTGGGTGCCTGCACATGTAAATTGCTTGTCACACGCATGGCCCACGTTCAGCAGGTGGATCCTGAGTGTTATGAGCCTCTCTGACAGATACAGCATGAGCCATTAAGAATTCAGAAGATGAAATGGGATGGGAACAGATTTGAAAAGAAGAATCAGAATACCTTCCTCTTCCCCAGAACAGAGCTGAGCACTGGCAGTTCAAGCCCACCCCGAGAAGGGCTCGGCCCACAGCAGCTCAGAGAGTGGCCCGAGGTCCCCTACTCATTGCTTCACAGGACACACTCCCCCGCTGTCGGCCACTGTTGATGTGACAGTTTCACCTCGTCCTTATTTGAAATCAAAATCTACCTTGCTGTTGTTTGCTTATGCCAGTTTGTCGACCCTTGATCCCAAGAGTGGACAGGTGTCATCTGCATCCCAAACGCCCATCCCACCCACCTGCTTGGGTTCGGAGGAGAGCCAGCTGAGAGAACGAAGAAGCAGAGGGCAATAAGAGTAGAGGAAAGAGGCGGTGACTGCACCTGCCCGAGAGCCTGGGACTCTCCACCAAGACAGGGCGTCCGAACTACAGAAGTCCATATCGAAAAGGGGTCCAGCCCAATCCTTCCAAGCCAGGATAGCAGAGATTCACCAAGGCAGCTGTAGTTTGAAAACCTCCCACATAAGGAACTTGGCACTAGATCAGATCTTACTCGTATTTATTTCCCCAGGGCCCACAGATGATAGGTGCACTGTTACTGTTCGTGGCTGAAGATGACAATTTGGACCAAGTCTGCAGAGCTGGAAGGATGAGTAGTAAGTTCCAGGTAGGGCTTGAGGGGCAGGGAAGATGTATTTCCCAAGCACTTACAGCTGCGTCACTTCTTGGTGCTCTGTCCTCCTCTCTTCTCTTGGCTTATTTAAGAGCTGCCCGGATCTCGTGGACCATCTCTTCAGTACAGCATTCCTGAACCATCCCAGGCCACAGTGCCTTTTCTCTTCCCTGAAAGTCTGGAGTCCTGGGTACCTGGCACCTCATGCCAGCACCCAGCATGGCTCTCTATCTGGCTAGCCAAACATCCCCTTCCAGCCTCCCCTCCTATTCTTCTTCGGAGCTTCTCTCTAACATTCAAGTTCAGTGTCCCATGTGACAGGACTGCCCTAGCAAGGTAGACCTCAAATCCAGAATGCTGTCTGCTTCTTCTGGCCCAGAGGTCTTCCCGAAGTCCCTCACTGGTCCCATCACACTCAAAACCTGCCACAGCAGAACTTGCCTTGTGCTCCAGTGGGTACAGCTTCACCTTCCAGTGCAGGGGCATGGGCTCACTCCCTGGTTGGGGAGCTAAAATCCCACACCCATGACTTGTGGCCAAAAAGCCAAAACATAAAACAGAAGCAAAATTATAACAAAATCAACAAAGTCTTTAAAAATGGTCCAGGTCAAAAAAAAAAAACCTGATACAGGACAATAGCTAACATTCACTGAGCTCTTCGTCTGTTCCAGGCTAGCACCTCACGGTCACTGCTGTCTCACTGTGACAACAGCCATTCCATTGCTGGTCCATATGCAGCAGGCTTGAAACACAGAGCTCCCCTTGCCAAAACGCTCAGGAAAAGAAATCTGGCCCTCCTACCCACCCTCATCAAGCCACTTCTTGTGGAATCTATTTCTCCTTTCCTATCACATCACCAACTAAAATTGCTGGTGGGGAAATGCATCTTGGTAATACAAAATCATTATAGTAGAGTATATAAAATGTGTGGAGAATCAGATACTAACTAGGTCATTCTTTCTAAACTTGTCAGAAATTTTTACAGTATCAACATTATAACATGAAACGGGAGCTCAGAAGTTATTGCATCTGATTCTTACCAGACACAAGAATTGCCTCTACACTATCCCTGACTTGAGTCTCCACTCTAGCCTCTGTTTCAATAATTCTAGTCCTTACCCTTCCATGAAGCAGTCTCCTATGCTGCTGAAATATTTTATTGTTAGAAATATGTCTACAAATCTCATCCAACACTGGTGAGAATGCAAAAGGGCTCAGTTCTCCATCTGAGTTTCTGGTGGTTCAGACAGTAAACAATCCACTTGCAACGCAGGAGACCCACATTTACTCCCTGAGTGGGGAAGATCCCCTGGAGAAAGAAATGGTTACCCACTCCAGTATTCTTGCCTGGAGACTTCCATGGATAGAATATCCTGGAAGGCTACAGCCCATGGAGTCGCAAACAGTAGGACATGACTGAGCAACTAACACTATGGAAGAGAATTTGACATATCTAACAAAACTGCATACATGTTGCCCTTTGACCCAGAGATTCCACTTCCAGGAATCTCTATCACAGATTCACACACAAAAATACAAAAATATGCATTCATCGTGGTATATTCAATACTAGAAAAAAGGTGAAAGCAATTCAGTGTCCATTATAGGGATCTGGCTGAATAAATAATCGTATAGCCTCATAATGGACTATAATGAAGTTAAGGAAAGAAGTGGGTGGGGAGGAGATAATTGGGGCAGGGGAGTATACACTGCAAAGGAATATATCATTAAGTGAAAAATATAAGGTAGAGAATAGTGTGCATATTATATTATCATTTCTTTAACAAATGGGGATATATACACACAGCAATGCACACATACTGTGTTTTTACATGGTTTTTTTTTTTTAATGAAAAGATAAACCAAAAACTATTTTTTAAGTTACTTACAGATAGAACAAAAATAATAATAATAATAGTAACAAGAAGAAAATTAAGTTGTCTTTTCTTAGAAAAGGAAAAGAAAATAGAAAGAGGAAAGGAACAGGATAAAAGAACAGAGATATAAAAGGGCTAAACTCTCTCTATGAATATACCATGCTTTGTAGATTTGACTTTAAAACTGGTAAATATTTGATATTATTACAAAGGAAAATTAAAATATGAAAGCCAACTAAGATCATGGCATCTAGTCACATCACTTCATGGCAAATAGATAGGGGGAATATGGAAACAGTGGCAGATTTTATTTTCTTGGGCTCCAAAATCACTGAAGACAGTGACTACAGTTATGAAATTAAAAGACTCTTGCTTCTTGGAAGAAAATTATGACAAACTTAGAGAGTGTATTAAAAAGCAAAGACATCATTTGGCTGACAAAGGTTCATATAGTCAAAGCTATGATTTTTCCCGTAGTCACATATGGATTTAAGAATTGGATCATAAAAGGGCTGAGCACCAAAGAATTGATGCTTTCTTACTGTGGTGTTGGAGAAGACTCTTGAGAGTCCCTTGGACTGCAAGGAGATCAAACTAGTCAATCCTACAGGAAATCAACCCTGAATATTCATTGGAAGGACTGATGCTGAAGCTGAAGCCCCAATCCTTTGGCCACCTGATGCGAAGCACCTCCTCACTGGAAAAGACCCTGATGCTGGGAAAGATTGAGGGCAGGAGGAGAAGTGAGTGACAGAGGATGAAATGGCTGGATGGCATCAATGTAATTGAATTTGAGCAAACTCTGGGAGATAGTGAAGGACAGGAAGGGAAGCCTGGTGTGCTGCAGTCCATGGGGTCACAAAGAGCAGGACACAACCTTAGTGATTGAACAGGAAAAGCAAACATCTGCCTCTGGCAAGATGCATATCAAGGGCCAGGCTTACCTTCCCACCTGAAGCCAAGATAGAAAAAAAATGAAACAAGAGTTTTCAAGACACTGGACATCAGGCGATGAAGGACAGTGATCCTTTAGATACTGAAAATGAGCAAGGTGAGCCCTGTGATTGCCCCAGCTTAGTTGCTTGAAAGAGTTTCCAGAGCGCAGCACATGGAGGAGGAACATGGGTAGAACTCAGCTGATTTCTTGAGTTGAAGAGAAAGAGCTGAGAGTATGGGAAGACCAAGGTGACTAGAATTCAAGGAAAAGAATAGTAAACAGGGATTTCCCTGGTGGTCCAGTGGTTAAGAACTTGCCTTCCAATGCAGAGCACGTGAATTCAATCCCTGGTTGGGGAACTAAGATTCCACATGCCGAAGAGCAACTAAGTCCATGTGCCACAGCAAAAGAAAGCCTGTGTGCCACAACGCAGAGTCCATGTGCTGCAACAAAGACCTTGGCAGCCAAAATTTAAACAAATAAATAAACACTTTAAAAATAATTTTAAAAAAAAAAGAACAGCAAACATAAGAAAGCTGCTCAGAGAAAGAACTGTGGAGATACACAAAGGGTCTCCTTCAAGTATTCAGCTCAGTATTGATCACAGCATGCTTGTGAAGGAACTACTAAATGACAAGAGAAGAACCACCACCTGAAAGAACATAGGTGTGCCTGGTGTGCACTAGGGTCTGGGAACAGTCTGTTCCCACCAGCACACTGGAAAAGCCTCATGATTCATGGAGCACTGGATAGGGTACAGAGAATGATCTTGCCTTGCTAATGGGGAATTAGCCCTAGATTAAGCACTGTTCAAGTTAAAAGGAAGACAAGATCTAACTGTTTCCAAGTAACTTGACAGTGACCCAAAACAAAGTTCCAGAATATCTATAGGAATAAAAAATATATAATACCCAGCAAGGTAAAATTCACAATGTTGGGCATCCAATTCAAAATTGCAAGTCATGTAAAGAAGCTACAAAAATGGCCTACGGTGAGAGGGGGAAAAAACAATTAAAACCAACCCAGAATTGACACTGATGTTAGAATTAGCAGAAAGACACTAAAACAGTTATTATTTATATGCTATGCTATGCTAAGTCACTTCAGTCGTGTCCAACTCTGAGGGACCTCATAGATGGCAGCCCACCAGACTCCCCGGTCCCTGGGATTCTCCAGGCAAGAACACTGGAGTGGGTTGCCATTTCCTTCTCCAATTCATGAAAGTGAAAAATGAAAGTGAAGTCGCTCAGTCCTGTCCGACCCTCAGCGATCCCATGGACTGCAGCCCTCCAGGCTCCTCCATCCATGGGATTTTCCAGGCAAGAGTACTGGAGTGGGGTGCCATTGCCTTCTCCCATTTATATGCTAAGCTATGCTAAGTCACTTCAGTCATGTCCGACTCTGTGCGACCCCATAGATGGCAGCCCACAAGGCTGCCCCATCCCTGGGATTCTCCAGGCAAGAACACTGGAGTAGGTTGCCATTTCCTTCTCCAATGCATGAAAGTGATAAGTGAAAGTGAAGTCGCTCAGTTGTGTCCAACTCTTAGGGACCCCATGGATTGCAGCCTAACAGGCTCCGCCATCCATGGGATTTTCCAGGCAAAAGTACCGGAGTGGGGTGCCATTGCCTTCTCCATGTTATTTATATTCCACATGTTTAAAAGCTTAAAACCGTCTGTTTTAAAAGACTCAATTTAAATTTATAAACATGAAAACTACAATGTGTGAGACTAAAAACATACTGGACAGAATTAAGGTCAGATTAGACACTGGAGAAGAAAAGATTAGAACACTTAAAAGCATAGCAACAGAAACTATCTAAAATAAAAATCCACAAGAAAATGAGAAATTAAAAAAAAAAGCAGAACAGCATAGTGGGACAACACCAAACAACCTACTATGTGTCTAATTAGCATCCCTAAAGAGAAGAGAGGAAAGAAAAAATATTTGTAGAAACAGGGCTGGATATTTTCACAGTCTGATGAAAACTATAAACCTGCAGCTCCAACAGAACTAAGTATAAGAAGCATGAAAAAAAATGTAGCAATGTACAGCATAGTCAAAATTGCTCAAAAACAGTGATAAAGAGAAAATATTAAAAGCAGCCAGAGAAAAGAGCTATATTACAAAAAAGGAACAAAGATAAAGATGATTTCTCATCAGAAACTCTGCAAGCAACAAAATAGTAGTTCAATCATTGTAATACTGAAAGGGAAAAAAGAAACATGTCAATTTAGAGACTATACCCAGCAAAAATAACTTTTAAAAAACTAAGGCAAGCTAAAGATATTTTCAGATACACAAAAGTTGAAAGAATCAATCATCAACAGGCCTAGACTACAAGAAATGTTAAAAGAAAAACTTTGGGCAGAAGGAAATTGATACTAGATCTAATTAAGGATCTACACAAAGAAATAAAGAACATTAGAAATGGCTTTTAGTATATCAGTAATCATATAAGAAGTTTCTCTTATTATTCAAAATTCTTTAAAAGATTTGGACTAAACAAAAAAATGACAATGTAATATGAGGTTTATACCATATATAAAAATAAGATGTATGACAGCAATTGCACAAAGGTCAATAGTCAATACTTCTATGTTAGAGTACGCTTGTATTAGTTTCCAAATGCTGCTGCTGTAAAGAATCACCACAGTCTTAAAACAATGTGAATTTATTATTTTACAATTCCAGAGGTCAGAATTCCAAAATTAGTCTTACTGAATGAGCTAACCATGGTGTCAGCAGAACTGCATCCCTTCTGGAGACTCTGAGGGAGAACTTACGTCCTTGCCTTTTCAGACTTCTAGATGCCACCTACATTCTTTGGATGGTAGCCCCTTCCTCTGTTGCATTGCTTCAACTTCTGCTTCTGCTGTCACATCTCCTACTCTGACTCTGACCATCCTGCCCCCTCTTTTAAAGACACTTAAGAAGAGATGGCAAGAATATACAGAAGAATTATACAAAAAGATCTTCACAACCCAGATAATTACAATGGTGTGATCACTGACCCAGAGCCAGACATCCTAGAATGTGAAGTCAAGTGGGCCTTAGAAAGCATCACTATGAACAAAGCTAGTGGAGGTGATAGAATTCCAGTTGAGCTATTCCAAATCCTGAAAGATGATGCTGTGAAAGTGCTGCACTCAATATGCCAGCAAATTTGGAACACTCAGCAGTGGCCACAGGACTGGAAAAGGTCAGTTTTCATTCCAATCCCAAAGAAAGGCAATGCCAAAGAGTGCTCAAACTACCACACAATTGCACTCATCTCACACGCTAGTAAAGTAATGCTCAAAATTCTCCAAGCCAGGCTTCAACAATATGTAAACCATGAACTTTCTGATGTTCAAGCTGGTTTTAGAAAAGGCAGAGGAACCAGAGATCAAATTGCCAACATCCGCTGGATCATGGAAAAGCAAGAGAGTTCCAGAAAAGCATCTATTTCTGCTTTATTGACTATGCCAAAGCTTTTGACTGTGTGGATCACAATAAACTGTGGAAAATTCTGAAAGACATGGGAATACCAGACCACCTGATCTGCCTCTGGAGAAATTTCTATGCAGGTCAGGAAGCAACAGTTAGAACTGGTCATGGAACAACAGACTGGTTCCAAATAGGAAAAGGAGTACGTCAAGGCTGTATATTGTCACCATGTTTATTTAACTTCTATGCAGAGTATATCATGAGAAACGCTGGACTGGAAGAAGCACAAACTGGAATCAAGATTGCCGGGAGAAATATCAATAACATCAGATATGCAGATGACACCACCCTTATGGCAGAAAGTGAAGAGGAACTCAAAAGCCTCTTGATGAAAGTGAAAGTGGAGAGTGAAAAAGTTGGCTTAAAGCTCAACATTCAGAAAACAAAGATCATGGCATTCGGTCCCATCACTTCATGGGAAATAGATGGGGAAACAGTGGAAACAGTGTCAGACTTTATTTTTCTGGGCTCCAAAATCACTGCAGATGGTGACTGCAGCCATGAAATTAAAAGACACTTACTCCTTGGAAGAAAAGTTATGACCAACCTAGATAGCATATTCAAAAGCAGAGACATTACTTTGCCAACAAAGGTTCACCTAGTCAAGGCTATGGTTTTTCCTGTGGTCATGTATGGATGTGAGAGTTGGACTGTGAAGAAAGCTGAGCGCAGAAGAATTGATGCTTTTGAACTGTGGTGTTGGAGAAGACTCTTGAGAGTCCCTTGGACTGGAGGAGATCCAACCGGTCCATTCTGAGGGAGATCAGCCCTGGGATTTCTTTGGAAGGAATGATGCTCAAGCTGAAACTCCAGTCCTTTGGCCACCTCATGCGAAGAGATGACTCATTGGAAAAGACTCTGATGCTGGGAGGGATTGGGGGCAGGAGGAGAAGGGGACGAGAGAGGATGAGATGGCTGGATGGCATCACTGACTCAATGGATGTAAGTCTGAGTGACCTCCGGGAGTTGGTGATGGACAGGGAGGCCTGGCATGCTGCAATTCATGGGGTCGCAAAGTCGGACAGGAATGAGCGACTGATCTGATCCAATCTGATGATTATACTGGGCCCATTTGAATAATCTAGGATAAGCTCTCTATATCAAGTTCATTAACTTAATCACATTAACACAGTCCTTTTTGCCATGTAAAATAACATGTTCACAGGTTCCAGGGATTAAGCTATGTGCATCTTTGGGGTGAAAGTGAAGTCACTCAGTCGTGTCCGACTCTTAGCGACCCCATGGACTGCAGCCTACTAGGCTCCTCCATCCATGGGATTTTCCAGGCAAGAGTACCGGAGTGGGGTGCCATTGCCTTCTCCAGGTCATATACCGAGGAAACCACAATTGAAAAAGACACATGTAGCCCAATGTTCACTACAGAACTATTTACAATAGCTAGGATATGAACGCAACCTAGATGTCCATTATTCTGTTTACCACCATACTATTGTAGAGTGCTTACACTATTCACCAAGCAGTATAATATCACTTGAAGGTAAACTATAATTAGTTAAACACGCATCCTATAAACACCAAGCAAACATTAAAATGACAAAAGAGTTTTAGTTAATAAGCCAAAAAATGAGAGAAAATGGAGTAAAAAAATTTAATTAATCCCTGAAAGAAAATGAGAAAAAAGGAAACAAACAGATGGATAAATAGGAAACAAATAGCAAAATGATTTTTTTATAGTTAGGATTTAAACCTAACTATAAAAATAATCACATTAAATTTAAATGGTCTAAATACCCAAATTAACAAAACAAAGATCGACGAATTACATTTAAAAAGCAAGACATAGCCAAATACCACCTATTAAAAAATCTACTTTTAACATAAAGTCTCAAATAAGTTAAAAGTGAAAGATGAAAAAAATACATATTAACGCTAATCAAAGTAGACCTGGAATGGCTATATTAATATTAAAGAAAACAAATTTCAGAATAAAGAATATTAACATATTTCAAGGATCATTACAAAATGACAAAGCAATCAATTTCTCAAGAGAACATGATAACCCTAAATGTTTATGTATCTAATAATAGAGCTTTAAAATATATGGAGCAAAAACTAAAAGAATCACCAGACGAAATAGTAAAACTCACAATTACAGTCAGAAATTTCAATTTACTCTTGATAATTTACAGAACAAATATAAAAATTGGTAAGAATGTAGAAAATTTGAACAGTACTATCAATAACTTGATTTAATTGATATTTATAGGACATTCCAACTAACGACAGGAAAATACACATTCTTTTCCAGATTAAAGAGAACATTTACCCAAGACAGGCCATATTCTGGGCCATAAAACAAGTCTCAGTAAATTTAAAAGGAGCCAAGTCATACAGAGCATTCTCTGACCATATGGTATTAAAGTAGAAATAAATAAAAGGCGTATCTCTGGAAAATCTCCCAACTGTTTGGAAACTAAATAATATACTTCTAAATAATTTATGGACAAAAGGAGAAATAAAATGGGAAATTAGAAAACATTTCAATTGAATAAAATGAAAACAATACCAAAATTTATGAAACAAGGCTAAAGAATGAGCTAAACCCTCATTCTTAGGGAGAAATTATATCACAAAAGAAGAAAGACTGCAAATCATTGACTTCAGTTTCTACTTTGAGAAATAAGCAGAAGAGCAAATTAAATCCAAAGTAAAATAGAAGAAAGGAAAACTAAATATCAGAACAGAAACTATAAAATATAAAACAGAAAAATTTGAGAAAATCACTCACACCAAAAGCTATTTCTTTCAAAAAAAATCAATAAAATCGATAAACTTCTAATCAGACTGATCAGGTGAAAGAAAAAAATTCAAATTTATCAATATAAGGAATGACAGAGGATACACCACAACAGATTCTACACATAATAAAAAGATAATACAACAACAGTATGAACAATCTTATGCAACTCATTTTGCATAACTTAGATGACATGGACATGTCCTTTTAAGTCACAAACTACCAAGGCTCACTGAAGATAAAATAGCCTGAATAGCCCTAAATATCTATTAAAGAAATTAAATTTAGCACTTTCCTAGTGGCACAGTGGGTAAGAATCCACCTGCCAGTGCAGGGGAGACAGGTTCTATCCCTGGTCCAGGAAAATCCCACCCGCTGCCAAGCAACTAAGCCCATGTGCTACAAATACTCGGCCCAAGTGCCACAACTATTAAGGGCCATGCGCTCTAGGGCCTGCAAACTGCAATTACAGAGCCTGCATGCTGCAGCTACTATCAATTCTACATAACTAATATCAATTCTACATATAAACTCTTCCAGAAAAATGAAAAGGAAAGAATATTTCCCAACTCATTAAACGAAGCCAACACCATCTGAATACCTAAACCAGACAGAGACACAACGAGAAGAAAAAAAAAAAAACTATAGACCAATATCTGTCATAAAGATAGATGCAAAAGTTCTAATTAAACTTGAGCAAAGTGAATCTGACAATATATAAAAAGGATAACATGTCATGACAAAGTAGGGTTCATCCTAGGAATGCAATGTTAGTTTAACATTCAAAAACCAATCAGTATAACTCATCATATTGACAATTAACTCACACCAAAAGCTATTTCTTTCAAAAAAAATCAATAAAATCGATAAACTAAAATCAAAAAAGCAAAATCACATGATCATCTCAATAGACTCAGCAAAATCCATTGACAAAACCAATACCAAATACTGATTTAAATAACTGTCCAAAAAAAAAAAATAAAAAAATAAAAAAAAATAAATAACTGTCCAACAAGAGATAGGAGCATCCTCAATTTGGTAAAGAGCAACTATAAAGAACCTACAGCTGGGACTTTCCTGGCAGTCCAGTGGTTAAGTCTCCATGCTTTCACTGCAAGGGGCCAGGGTTGGAGCCATGGTTGGGGAACTAAGATCCTGCATGCCATGTGGTGCAGCAAAAAAAAAAACTACAGCTAGCATCATATTTAAAAATGAAAGAATGAATGTTCTCACCTTAGGATCAGGAACAACAAAAGGATGTTCACTCTTACCACATTTACTTAATATCGTCCTGGACATTCCAGTACAATACTTGTTATTTTACATAGACAATATGTTACTTTACATAGACAAGTAAAATAAATAAAACACATCTATACTGAAAAGCTTTGTTCATTCACTAGCATAATTAACTATAGAGAAAATGCTATGCAATCTATAGAAAGCTACTAGAACTAATAAATGAGTATAGCAAAATTGTAGGACACAAGTGAACACATAAAAACAATTGCATTTCTGTACACTAGCAAAGAAAAATCAGAAAATTTAAATTTAAAAAAATCTATTTATAATATCATCAAAAATCTTAAGTATATAGAGATAAAGCTGACAAAAATGTGAAAGACCTGTACACTGAAAACTAAAAGTGATTATCAGAAAAATTAAAATGAATAATAAATGGGGAGATACATTATATCCCTGGGTTGGAAGATTCAACATTAAGAAGTGTCAGTTTTTCCCAAGTTGATCTATAGACTCCACACAATCTCAACCAAAATTCCACCGTGTTTTTTGTAGAAACTGACAAATTGATTATAAAATTCATATGGAAGCACAAAGAACCTAGAGTAGCCAAAACAACTTCAAAAAAAGAGGACAAATTTGGAGAGGTCTTGAAGCTAATATATATAAAGAACTATCTATTTTCATTAATAAGAAAACCAACAAACCACCCAATTTTAAAATGGTCCAAGGGTTTGAACATTTTACCAAAGGATGGTAAAATAAGCACATATAAAGATCTTCAACATCATTAATTAGGGAAATACAAAATAAAACCACCATGAGATACCACTGTATAAAAATAAGAAACTTTAAAAAGTTGACCATATCAAGTGTTAGAATGTAAAGGAACTGGAACTCTTGTACATTGTTGGGGTGGATATAAAATGATACACTTTGAAAAACAGCCTGACAGTTTCTTAAAATGTAAAATACAGACCTTCCTTATAGCCAGTACACTCCTAGGTACTTTACCAAGGAGAAATGAAAGTATATGTCCATGTGAAGACCTACACACAAATGTTCACAGCAGCTCTATTTGTAACAGCCAAAAACTAAAGACAAATCAAAATGTCCACCAAAAGATGAATAAACTGTGATGTAGCCATATAATAGAATATTACTCGCATAAACAACAAATAAATCATTGATACATGCTAGAGCATGGGTGATTTCAAAATAATTATGCTGAGTGAAAGAAGTCAGGACCCTATCCACCAGTCACCAAAGAAAGAAGTACATACTGTATGATTCCAGTGCAGAAAGCATGACTGGGGTTTGGGAGAGGTGACAGGTAGAGGGAGGAGGAAGAAAAGGGGGGATTACAAGTGACACAAGAAAGCTTCGGGGAGTCAGGGATATGTGCATTATATTGATCGTGGTGAGGGTTTCACAGGTATATACATGTCAAAACTTGTCAAATTGCACATGTTAAATTAGTGCAGATTGCTGTATGTCAGTTATAATTCAATAAGCTGTTAATTTTTTTTTTAATAAAAAAGCAACCCAGGGACTTCTGCTTCTGGAAAGATAGAGTAGATATACTCTCCCATATTCCTCCCACTAAGCCCAACTAAAACTCCTAGACATTGTTTATACAACAAAAGTAAGATATTGAAAGGTGAAGAGAATGACCAGCTAGGGACTTTCAGACCCAAGAAACGACAGGACGGCAAGTTTCGGGCATTTGTTTGTTTTGTTTTATACACGCCAGACTGAGTTGTAGAAAAGCTGATTATCCAGAAACACCAACAAATGCAGACTCAAAAAAGCCCCAAGAAAATCCTGCTCTCTCTAGCTGAAGGACCAGGGAAGAGCCAGCCCAGCAGGGCATCCTAATATATTTGCTGGTTTAGTGTCAGAGGAGGGCAAGTGACACCCCATGGCATCAGTGGAGGCTGTATGCTGCTAAGTCACTTCAGTTGTGTCCAACTCTGTGCGACCCCATAGACCGCAGCCCACCAGCTCCCCCGTCCCTGGGATTCTCCAGGCAAGAACACTGGAGTAGGCGGCCATTTCCCTCGATGAATGAAAGTGAAAAGTGAAAGTGAAGTCACTCATTTGTGTCCAACTCTTCGCGACCCCATGGCCTGCAGCCTACCAGGCTCCTCCACTCATGGGATTTTCCAGGCAAGAGTACTGGAGTGGGGTGCCATTGCCTTCTCCAGGAGGCTGTATAGGGACCAGTAATAAAGCATGCTTCCTCCTCCCAACTAGGGTGGAATGCACCTTAAGGCTTAGTGGGGAGTCTGAACTCCCACCTCCACCCAGCAATAATGAGGTACTCCTCCCCCTCTGGAGTGTCAACAGAGACTGAATGGGGAACCTGGGCTTCCACATCCATCCGACAGTAACAAGGGGCACCTCTCTTCCCCTGTTGGCACAGTGTCAGAGGAGGTGTGTGAAAATAGATTTAAATAAGATCTGGTGTCTCACAACATTACAGCCAAAATGTCCAGGATTCAATCAAAATCACTCCTATGAAGAACCAAGAAAATCTCAACTTGCATGAGAAAAGACAACAGACACCAACACAAAAACATCACTACATGTTAGAATTGTCTGACAAGACTTTTAAAGTCACCATCATTAGAATGTTTCAAACAAATAATTGTTAACACCTGAGACAAATGAAAAACTACAAAGTCTCACAAAGAAATAGAAGATACAAAGAAGAACCAAATGGAAATTTTAGAATTGAAAAACACGATAACAGAAAAAAAAAAAAAAAACCCTCAGTGAAAGGGCTTAATGGCAGAATGAAGAGAATAGATAAAAGACGTAATGAACCGGAAGAGGATATAATAGAGGTGACCAATAGACTCGGAAAAAAGGAAGGAAGGAGGAGATGGAGAAGGAGGATGAAGAGAGAAAGGGAGCCTGGGGGACTTCTGGGTCTATAACAAAAGATTTAACATTTTGAAGTCCCAGAATTTTCTTTCCCAGTGGAATCCCAGAAGAAGAAGGGGAAAAGAGTGAGGCTAAAACTTATAATCAAAGAAATAATGGTTGAAAATTTTCCAAATTTGTCAAATAAAAAAAAAATATATATATATACATATGGGAAATGGCACCCCACTCCAGTACTCTTGTCTGGAAAATCCCATGGACAGAGGAGCCTGGTAGGCTACAGTTCATGGGGTTGCAAAGAGTCAGACACAACAGAGCGACTTCACTAACTATATGTATATGTATATGTATATGTATATATAAACCTACCTACAGATTCAAGAAGCTGAGCAAATTCTGAAAAGGATAAACTCAAAGAAATCTACACCAAGACATATCAAAATCAAATTTCTGAAAACTAAAAACAAAAACTTTCAAAATCAATGAGAGAAAAATGACACCTCACTTTCAAGAGAAAATAATTTGAATGACAGCAGATCTCTCATCACAAACTACTGAGGCGGAAGGGAAGAAGCAAGACATTTTTTAAGTGTTAAAATAAAAGGACTATCATCCCAGAATTTTATATCCAACAACAAAATAAATATCCTTCCAGGAATGAAGGGTGAAATTCCCTGGTGGCCCGGTGGTTAGGACTCTGCGTCACTGCCGGAGGCACAGGTTTGACCCCGGGTCAGGGAACTAAGATCTCATATGTTGTGTGGGCATGGCCAAAAAAAAGACAAAAAAAAGGAAAAACAGGAAAATCAAGACACTGTCAGAAGAAGGAAAACTAAGAGTTGTTACTATCAGACCTACTTTAAAAGAATGGTTAAAGAAAACACTTAATCAGAAAGGAATTATAAAAGCAGGCATCTTGGGACATCAGAAAGGAAGACGCAACACCAAAAGAGCAAAGATACGAGGAAATACAATAGACACTTCTCTTAAGTTTTCTCAATTATGTTTGACAGCTGAAGCAAAAATTATAAGTCTGTCTGATGTGGTTTTCAGTGTACATAGAGGAAATGTTTAAGATGCTATATTACAAATGCAAGAGGGTGAAGGGACTTGAATGAGGAGAGAAGAGGTGGGTGTGAGTATGAAGGGCAGGACGAGGAAGATCTTTGTGGTAATGGCATAGCTTTGTATCTCAACTGTGGTGGTGGGTCCATAAATCTATACGTGTGATAAAATGGCATAGGACTATACACATACACGTCACCAGCGTCACTTTTCTGGGTTTGATATTCTGCTATAATTCACAAGATATATCCCTTAGGGGAAACTGGGTGAAGGGCACAAGGGGCTCTCTCTGTACTACGTTTATAACTTCCTATCTATCTATAGTTATTTCAAGATAAAAAGTTAATTTTAAAAAGACAAGGTGATTACATAAAATTTTAAAAAAAACAGTAGAACCTAATAAAATGAAACAAATAAATCCAACTGTGTATTGAGTTAGTACTACAAACACACTGAGGAACTATTTCAAGCGACCTTAAAACACAGTAATTTGACTCTACATCCTTAATAGGAAATATGCTAAAGACAACAAAAAACTGCAAAGAAAGAAAGAAAAACTTAAACCATTTCAGTCACCTTATTGCTGGTAGTCTCATTTTATTCTGATATTGTTGTGGGTCAATTGCAGAATAAAGCAAAAAAACTATGCTGGCATCATAAAGAGCCAGTATTCTTTTCAGTGTGGGAGAGAGGAGATAGAGAATGAAGATAGTTAAGTTAAAACTGGGTAAAACTGAATACTGAATTGAATGGGCTATATCAGTAAATTTAACAATGTGTTTTCTCTTAAAAAGAGAAACAAGAAAAAAGAAACAAGAAATCATATTTCTTAGTTCTGCTCACTGAAAAGTCCTAGAATCAAAATCAGCCCAGGAGCAATAGGCACCACCAGACTGTAGTCTCCAAATAATAGTCTTACAAAGAGGAAATGGGGCTTCTTAAAGAAATAGCTGATTCAGGGTCTGGGGCAGATGTGCACAAGATGAGCCTGAAACATCTGTCCCAATATTAGGACAGCAAGGATGCTACAGAAACTACTAGGCTGTTTCAGCACTCTAGCACTGGACTCAAGCCCTACTGTCCAAAGTGAAAGTGAAAGTCGCTCAGGCATGTCCGACTCTTTGCGACCCCATGGACTATAACGGCCCATGGAATTCCCCAGGCCAGGATACTGGAGTGGGTAGCTTTTCCCTTCTCCAGGGGATCTTCCCAACCCAGGGATCGAACTCAGGTCTCCCACATTGCAGGCAGATTCTTTACCAGCTGAGTCACAAGGGAAGCCCAAGAATACTGGAGTGGGTAGCCTATCCCTTCTATAGCACATCTCCCCCACCCAGGAATCAAACCGGGGTCTCCTGCATTGCAGGTAGATTCTTTACCAACTGAGCTGTCCAAAGATGGGGGCAATTTAAGCATTGAAAAGAATAATAGCTGCAATGGATTAAAATTATCCAATATGTTTAAGTCTGTGGATTCATGATGGTACTCAAGATAATCATAATAACTTTATTGATCATCTTTGGAGAATACAAGGGAACCAGCTCATTATTTTAAAAACTGATAACTAAAGGGCGGAAATCATTTATCCATACTTTCATATGTGCACTACACCCCACAATAACCAAAATTTTAATAAGGAGATGCTTCTCTTTATAAATGATGTAGACCTAATAAATGAAGAAATAATGATAGCCTCAAATTGAATGTCGCCCTTAATAAAATAAAGCATCTAGGCAATTTTCATCAAGGGCTGCTAACATCAATAAAAGAGAAATACCCAGAACCCATGAGGCTCCTGATGAAAGCACACATCTCCACTTAGGAACTGTTCTTGCCCCAAAATTGAACCTGAATCTGTTTTTACCAATTCACAGGAATAACACCATGGGGATGCAATCAGAAAATCCAGATGCTGGGAAACCCTACAGTGCAAACAACCCAGTTTCTTCCACAAGTAACAAGTGAGAGAGAGAGAGAGAGACCTACAGATTTAAAGAGACTTAAGAGACACATCAGCCAAGTTTAATGTAGAGGTCCTATTTGGATCCTGATTTCAATTACACAGAGAAATAAATGTTGAACAAATATTTGATGCTATTAATGTCTCATTTTTAACTTTGAGTTTTGATAGATATGGCTGGTATGTTTATGTTCTTACCATTTAGAGATACAGACTGAAAAATTTACAGACGAAATAATATTGCTGTCTTGATTTGCTTCAAAATAACCTGGGTTCAAGGAGGAAAGTGGAAGGTGAGTATAAATGAAATGAATGGCAATGAGTTGATCACTGTTGGGGCTGGGTGAACAATACACAGAAATTCATTTTACCCTTCTCTCCACTTTTGCATGGCTTTGAAATCTTTTATAATAATTATTTTTAATATACCAATATAGAGCCAGAAAACTGTGTTAAATTACCTCCCTGATCTCCACCCAGTGGTCTTTATTCTGTTCTCTGAAGCCTAGAAGACTAGTAGCACGGTAATAACAATAATAACATCAACAGGCAGCATTTTTGGAAAACATACTTTGTTTTGGTCGCTTAATCACTAAGTTGTATCCAACTCTTTGGGGACCCCTGGACTGTGGCTCACCAGACTCCTCTGTCCATGAGATTTCCCAGGCAAGAATACTGGAGTAGATAGCCATTTTCTTCTTCAGGGGATCTTCTCAACCCAGGGATCGAACCTGCATCTCCTGCATTGGCAGGCAAATTCTTTACCACTGAGCCACCAGGGAAGCCTTAGTACATACTATGTGCCCAACACAGGTTATGAGTTGTTTATGAAGATTTTCATTTAATCCTGACAAAGTCCTAAAGTAGGTACTATTAGTATCCTCATTTTACAGATGAAGAACCTAAGGGAAAGACGTATGATGACAAAGCTCAGCCTCAAACCAAAATCTGACTTCAGATTTCCAGCTCAGAGCCACTAAGCTACACCAACACACAGAGTGAAAGGTGAAGCAGCTGTCATGGCCTTAGTCTTCCCTTTTAGGGATTAAACATCCTGAATTCTTTCTCTCTGCCCCTTCCCGCCAGTGTAGCTTCAATGTCCCACATCATCCTCGGGGCACGTGCCAAGAGTTACAGAAGCAGTTAAGTTTCTTGAAAGTATTCCAGGCTCCCTGTACAGCCTGTCCCATCTCCACGCCCACCCAGGCTGCAAGGATTCCTGGACAATCTCAGATCAGCCTGCATCCAGGCTGGGAGCCTGAACGTGAGCACATCCCAGGGGTGGCATGGCTCACCTGGGCCTCGATGCCTCTTCTCCATCCAGATGTAGCAGTTGTTCTGGGCCACCCCGGTCTGCGAGTCCAGGAATGGGAGGCGCACGCTGCGCTCTGCACACAGGCGGGAGTTGTAACTCCGGCAGTGTTCAATGGCTTCCTTGTAGAACTGGTCCCCAAGCCTGCAGGGAGACAGAGTGCAAGGGAGGCAATGAGGCCAGGGAAAACCAGAACACACCCAGAAGGAAACTGAAGTCACCCACCCACCTGCCAGGGAAGATTTTGCAATTATGAAGACCAAGACAATGGGGATCAAGAGCTTTGGCAAGCAGCAGAATCCAACTCAGCTTCAGGTCTCCAACAGGTTCTATTTCCTGTACCAAATCCACCAGGGAACTTAGAGATCCCATTAACGGAAAAATTAGGACCCTGAGAATAAACCACCAGTAAAAGTTTAATATGGGGCAGGTGGTGCCAGTGGTAAAGAACCTGCCTGCCAGTGCAAGAGGCATAAGAGACTCAAGTTTGATCCCTGGGTCAGGAAGATCCCCTTGAGGAGGGCAACTCACTCCAGTATTCTTGCCTGGAGAATCTCATGGACAGAGGAGCCTGATGGGCTATAGTCCATGAGGCTGCAAAGAGTTGAACACAACTGAAGTGACTTAGCACACACACAAGAGTAACATGTCCCTGTCCCAGGAAGCATGAGGTCCCCCTCCAGAAAGGAGGTAGCTCTGGTACAACCTTCTGCATGGGGTCTGCTAGGACATCCAGTTTCCAGAGGCCCCTGCCCCTTAATCATGCCCCATTAGCCACACTTATTCCTCAGTGGTAACCAGCAAAGATACTCCAGATTGGACTGAAACCACCAGCATGGATACAAAGACTTCCATTACAATAGAAGAGAAACACCCCATAGAAAAGACTAGAGGGTCAGAGGAAACACCCTATAAACACAGAGCTATTACAGGGGCGAGGAGATGAAGAAGGACATGCACTGATCTTTTAAAGCCACACACTTGAAGAAGAATAACTTTCTGATAGAAAACAAACGAAAGAAGCATTTAAAGCAATAACAGCTGAGTTTAGGGACTCAAAATAATTTGATTCCCAGAGTTTAATCCACTAATAGAAAGACCTTTCAGGTTTACTGGAGTGGTGATCTGATTAAGCCCAGTGAATTTTAGGTTCCTGAATCTTTGGTATCCTTGGGTGATGCTATTAATTTTTAAGATACTGTCTTTTTCAAAGACCAAAAATATAACATTGATATAATCGATCAAATGTAATAAAACACAAACATAATCAATAAGATCAAATACCTAACAAACCATAGGCACATGACAGAGGTGAATAAATGGTCCCAGGAATTGCAACTGTAATAACATAATGTCTACCAGGTAAAGGAGAGATTCTTAGAGAAGAGGAGGAGGAAAAGACAGAAGGAGGAGAGCCACAGGACTTGCAGAGCCAAAAGGGAGAATCAGATAGCTCATTTTGAAGGGACATTATGAATGCCCCTTTGTTTTGGTCTCTGGAGACACAGAGACACTAAAATGGGGGGTGAGGGGGTGGGGAGGTCTAAGTTTAAAATATTTCTTAACCAAAATATTTAGAGGAGCTAAAAAAAAAAAAAGAAAGAAAAATTTAAATGGATTCTTCTGTCCTCTTTTATATTGAAGTGTCGTTGATGTACAATATTTTATGTTACAGGTGTGCAGTATAGTGATTCACAATTTTTAAAGGTTATATTCCACTTATAAAATATTGGCTACACTCCCTGTATTGTACAGTATAACTCTGCAGTTTATTTTATATATAAAGGTTTATGCCTCTTAATTCCCTACCCCTGTCTTGCCCCTCTCTCCTCCCCTCTCCCCTCTGGTAACCACTAGCTTGTTCCCTTTATGTGTGAGTCTGCTGCTTTTTTTCTTCTATTTACTAGTTAGTTGTATTTTTAGATTCCACATATAGGTAGTTATTACATGGTATTTGTCCTCTTACTCTTTTTTAAAAGTCAAAGTGTCAGATTCTACCAAAAAGTTTAAAGCAAATTCGTTACTCTGGGAGGATACAATCACTGAAGCTTCTGAGGCATCTTTTGGAAGCTACTCGTGGACAAACCTCCTTTTCTACCTCTGGGCATCTTCCCTCTCACATGAGCGGCAGAACAGCTCAGAAAGCATCCAGTACTTGCAAAACCTAACTGTAAACAAATTATAATAGTCACTCAGCTGACAATGAATTGGGAGGGGCAATGAAAGCCCATCAGAATGCTGTAAATCAGAGCTGCACATAAGCTGATGTAATCAAAGTTAGTAACAAGGACCATGAGATTGATCGAAAACGAACAACTGTTTTCTGGGAAGCATTTGCCACTGTGTCCCTCCAGCTTAACTGCCTCCCTCTGCTAAGGCGATGCAGCTCTGTGTCACAGAACTGTCGAGGGCAGCTCGGACACACAGCCTGTCCAGGGTGTCCTGGGGGCTCCAGCTTCCCTCCACGGAACAGAGACCAGCCACATCACACGGATGAGAATTGACAAGAACGCACGACCGAGAGCCGTCCTAAGCAAGGAGCCGCTATCTGGCTTCCCACGATCTTCTGACAGGCTGCCAAAAAAAGATGTTAACTCTTCCAACTCCAGAAATTCTGCTGAAAGAGAACCCGTGGAAGGAAGGAAGGAAGAGAAAGAAAGTGACAAAGAAAAAAAAAACTGTACACTAAAACTCCTCGACTGGAGAGAAGAGGGTTTCCATTTAGAAAAACAAACTTCTGGAAGCAAATACAAAAGAAATGGACAATACGATCCCAGATGAGACTTCTCTCGATGTGCCCGGAACTCATTTCTAACAGCGTCAATCCCAAAAAAGAGAAACAAGGAGGTGAACTTGCTGACAATGAGAAGTGCATTTGGCCAAGTCCATGCCCCACACCGAATGGAACGAAAAAGTCAAACAAAGCGGCTCGCTGGGTGAAAATTAATTTCATCTTAAATACTTTCCACTTTCATAACATGCAATGTTATTAGTAACAGGCATGCTGAGGGGGAATGTGTATTTTTAAATGTAATCTTTGTGTGAATGATACCTCTCTTATGTAAACAGAAGAGATTTTCTGAGGACTGGAACAACTGTATTGAAGATTGAAGTTACAAAAATATGACAACCATCACCCTTTGCCATCGTCTCCAGGGAAGTCATTTTTAAACAGGCCAGGCGTTGGCAGAGATTCGGAAACAAAAGTTTAAAGCCTTTTTTAAGACACTGGAGGGGGAAAGAGACTTCACCCTTTGATAAATTCAAGCGGCACTTTTCCAAAAGTTAATTAGCCAAATCTGCACAGGGCTTGCTCTGTTCTCTAGAAGAAAATCAATGGCCAGTTCTCCCTAACCTGTGAAAACCAAGTTAAACAGGAGAAGGGGAAAATGTCCTTTTCAACATGGTATTTCTTTTTGTTATTGAAGCCCCAGGTGGCACTACTGGTAAAGAACCCACCTGCCAATGCAGGAGACCTAAAGGACGCAGGTTCAATCCCTGGGTTGGGAAGATCCCCTGCAGGAGGCCATGGCAACCTACTCCAGTATTCTTGCCTGGAGAATCCCATGGCAGAGGAGCTTGGTGGGTTACAGTCCATGAGGTCGCATAAGAGTCGGATACAACTGAAACAATTTAGCACTCACAATCAATTTACGATGTTGTTTACAATGTTGTATTAGTTTTAAGTGTACAGCAAAGTGATTCAGTTATACAGATACATATATATATCATAAATATACATTATATATTTATATATATTCTTCTCCAGATTCTTTTCCATTATAGGTTGTAATAAGATACTGAGTATAGTTCCCTGTGCTATATAGAAGCTCTTTGTTGTTTACCTCTTTTAAATGTAGTTGTTTGTATATGTTAATCTCAGACACCTAATTTATCTCTTCCCCCACCCATATAGCATTTCTTTTCAGGAAAAAAAAAAATCCTACTTGATAGGATCCCAGGGGTGGGTGACATTTGCAAGAAAGCCGCAAGGGGCAGAGGGAACAGGGAAAGGATGACAGTGAATGATTCACTTTGTGGAGTGGTGACCGGCGCATCCCGGGGTGGGTCAGGCATGGCCCAGCCTCAGCCCTCACCTGTCTGCCCCAGACCGAGGGGCTAGACTTTCCCCTGGATAAAAGATGTCTTGGGCTCGAAGAAGCTGGCACAAGGCACAGGAGAAGGATATTCTCATCAACACTGACTTCGGGCCACTCAAGGCTTCAGTCAGACGCAGGGAAGGCAGGGGGACAAACTGCCAGGCCCCCAGCCAGAGCAGGAACCCCTGGCCTGAGGCTTGGAGCTGAGCTGGCTGCAGTTCCCGGCCTTCGTGAGGGGCTCTGTGAGATCCTGAGCCATCCCTTCTGGAGGGGGAGAGCCATCCTACCTCTGAGAGCTTTCCAGGCGCCCTCCTTGAGCCTATCTGTGGAGAAATGGATTCCAGGCGCCAAAGAGGATTCAGAGTGGAAAAAATAAGACTTCTCCAAAATGACTGCCGACGAGGCTCCACGTGTGATTTGCAGAGCCTGCCAGACCCCCTCTAAGACAGCGGCTCCTCATCCTCAGGGTTCCACCTCCCTCTCTCGAAAACCACGCCTGCTCTCTCTCTCTCTTTTTTTTTTTTCGCCATCCTCACGGGCAGATGGGGTCTTAGTCCTCCGCGCCCCTGCCCCAACCCCACACCAGGGATTGAACCTGTGCCGCATCGAAAGCACAGAGTGTTAACCACGGGACCACCAGGGAAGTCCCCCACGTGTGCTCTTAGATTCCACGTCCACTGTCCTGAGTGGGCTCTCAGCTCCGACCCTCCAACACAGACCCCTGGGGCCCCCTCCTTCTTCAGGGTGCCCCCCTGTTCCCGTGTGCTGACCCGGGGATGGGTGTCCGGCCCTACCTCATGCCTGTGTCCAAAAGCGAAGTCCTCACGTCGGGCCGGAGCCTTGCTCCCTCTCCGGTCTCCAGGCTTTGAGGGGTGGCAGCGGGGACCTGAGAGAGCCCAGCCCTGCTTCTCCCAGGCCCGGTGTCCTTGGCTCTCTCCTGCCCTTGCTCGCGGCCAGCCCCGAATTCTTTCATGTCTCCAGCAGCTCCCCTGTCCTCTGTCCTTCCCTGCTCCATGGCCACAGGTCCCTTCTGGCTGTAAAAATCAGGACCTTGGCCCATCACAGCTATTTGTGCTCAGAAACAGAGATAAGCCAAGATAAGGAGGAGCCCGGGCCGTGGCAGGATCGCCGGCACCTGGCCTTTTCCTGTGGGCTCACTCAGCGGCCCACACATCCACAGCCGCCCCCCGCACACACACACAGTAAAACTCAGCTCTGCCAACTCGCTGCCTTCCTCTTGTTTGCACTGAGAAGTGTTTCACTCTGACGGTGGCGTGGAAACCATCTCCCGTTTGTGTCGTGTTTTGTAAGAACTAGCGAGCAGGGGGCAATCTTTGGCAAGGTGTGGCGGGAAGCCTTTTCATTTTCCTCACAGTTAACTGTTCCTAAAGCTGCCCTTGAAAGAAAACCAAGTTTAGTGCTTGCTGTGGACTGAACCACGTCCCCCCGTCTCTGAAATTCGGGTATTGACGCCACAATGGATGGGATTTGGAGATAGGACTTTGGGGAGGTAATTAGGTCATGAGAGTAGAGCACCCACGATGGGATTCATGCCCTTATAAGAAGAGACACAAGAGCGCTCACTTCCTGTCTCCCCTCTCTCTCTCCCCCTCTCTCTCCTCTCTCTCTACTTTCTCTCATCTCTCTCTCTCTCCCCCCACCCTCTCCCTCCTCTCTCTCCCTCTCTGTCTCTCTGTCTCTCCCTCTCTCTCCCCTCTCTCTCATTCTCTTATCTCTCTGTCTCTCTCTCTCCCTTCTCCCCTCTCTCTCTCCCCATCTCTATCTCTCTTTCTCTCCCTTCTCTCCCTCTTGTCTCTCTCTCCTCTCTCTCTCTCCCCTCTCTCTCCTTCTCTCTCTCTTTCTCTTTCTCTCCTCTCTCTCTCTCTCTCTCTCTCCATCTCTCCCTCTCCCCCAACCCTCCTGTCTCTCTCTGTCTCTCTCTCTCTCTCTCTCTCCTCTCTCTCTCTCCCTCTGTGTGTGTGTCTCTCTCTGTCTCTGCCACGTGAAGACACAGTAAGAAACCAATTATCTGCAGCCTGAAAAGAGGGCCCTCACCAGACCTCACCTAGACCATGCTGCCACCCTGATCTCAGACTTTGCTGCCACCAGAGCTGTGAGAAATAAATGTCTGTTGTTTAAGCCACCTACTCCATGGTCATTTTGCTATAGCAGCCCCAGTTAAGACAGAGTAAGACAGAGTTTCTTATATAAAATAAAGACTCAGGACTTCCCTGGTGGTGCAGTGGTTAAGAATACATCTTGCAATGGAGGCTCTGGGAATGGGCTAGAAGGTAAAGCGTCTGCCTGCAGGGCAGGAGACCCGGGTTCAATCCCTGGGTCAGCAAGATCCCCTGGAGAAGGGAATGGCAACCCACTCCAGTATTCTTGCCCGGGAAATCCCTTGTACCCAGGAGCTTGGCAGGCTACAGTCCATGGGAGTCACAGTCAGACACGACTGACTGACTTTTACTTTCACTTTCACTCTGCAATGGAGGGGACGAGGGTTCCATCCCCGATCAGGGAACTAAGATCCCATGTGCCACAGGGCAACTAAGCCAGTGCTCCACAACTACTGAGCGCCTGAGCTGAAACTACTGAGCCTGAGTGCCCCAACTAGAGAGAATCCGCAAAGCCCAACAAAGATCCCACGTGCTGCAACTAAGACCCAATGCAGCCAAATGAAATAAATATTTTAGAATAAATAAATTAAATAGGAAGGGCTATAGAGTTGGATACAACTGAGCACACACTCACACAGAGAGAGAATGAGTAAGAGAATCAGTCCCCTTCCTCCTCATTCTGTCTTCTTCCAACAAAAATAATAATACTATTAATAATGTCCCTTTCAACTCAACTCAGTGTTTAATATTTGTCTCTCCTACTAGACTATAAACTTCATGAGGGCAGGGCCACTACACACAGCCACTTAGTTTTTGCACTAAACCACACAAGGGGGTGCGTTTCATATTAAACTTCAGTGTGAATGGTACTCCCCAGAGCCCTGCATAGCTGGCCTTTACACGGATTCACTTCCAACATCTGGCATGGAGTCCAGCACACAGTAGGTGCCCAAAACTTCTTCACTGAATTGCTTTCAACAACTCATATATCACTCACTTATGGTAGATGTAAACATCTAAATGCAGAGTTCCAAAGAATAGCAAGAAGAGATAAGAAAGCCTTCTTCAGTGATCAATGCAAAGAAATAGAGGAAAACAACAGAATGGGAAAGACTAGGGATCTATTCAAGAAAATCAGAGATACCAAAGGAACATTTCATGCAAAGATGGGCACGATAAAGGACAGAGATGGTGTGGACCTAACAGAAGCAGAAGATATTAAGAAGAGGTGGCAAGAATACACAGAAGAACTGTACAAAAAAGAGCTTCAAGACCTAGATAATCATGATGATGTGATCACTGACCTAGAGCCAGACATCTTGGAATGTGAAGTCAAATGGGCCTTAGAAAGCATCACTACGAACAAAGCTAGTGGAGGTGATGGAATTCCAGTGGAGCTATTCCAAGTCCTGAAAGATGATGCTGTGAAAGTGCTGCACTCAATATGCCAGCAAATTTGGAAAATTCAGCGGTGGCCACAAGATTGGAAAAGGTCAATTTTCATCCCAATCCCAAAGAAAGGCAATGCCAAGGAGTGCTCACACTACCGAACAACTGCACTCATCTCACACGCTAGTAAAGTAATGCTCAAAATTCTCCAAGCCAGGCTTCAGCAATATGTGAACCATGAACTTCCTGATGTTCAAGCTGGTTTGAGAAAAGGCAGAGGAACCAGAGATCAAATTGCCAACATCCGCTGGATCATGGAAAAAGCAAGAGAGTTCCAGAAAAACATCTATTTCTGCTTTATTGACTATGCCAAAGCCTTTGACTGTGTGGATCACAATAAACTATGGAAAATTCTGAAAGAGATGGGAATACCAGACCACCTGATCTGCCTCTTGAGAAATCTGTATGCAGGTCAGGAAGCAACAGTTAGAACTGGTCATGGAACAACAGACTGGTTCCAAATAGGAAAAGGAGTACGTCAAGGCTGCATATTGTCACCATGTTTATTTAACTTATATGCAGAGTATATCATGAGAAATGCTGGACTGGAAGAAACACAAGTTGGAATCAAGATTGCTGGGAGAAATATCAATAACCTCAGATATGCAGATGACACCACTCTTATGGCAGAAAGTGAAGAGGGGCTAAAAAGCCTCTTGATGAAAGTGAAAGTGGAGAGTGAAAGGGTTGGCTTAAAGCTCAACATTCAGAAAACGAAGATCATGGCATCTGGTCCCATCACTGCATGGGAAATAGATGGGGAAACAGTGGAAACAGTGTCAGACTTTGTTTTTATGGGCTCCAAAATCACTGCAGATGGTGACTGCAGCCATGAAATTGGAGGACGCTTGCTCCTTGGAAGGAAAGTTATGACCAACCTAGATAGCATATTCAAAAGCAGAGACATTACTTTGCCAACAAAGGTTCGCCTAGTCAAGGCTATGGTCTTTCCTGTGGTCATGTATGGATGTGAGAGCTGGACTGTGAAGAAGGCTGAGCGCCGAAGAATTGATGCTTTTGAACTGTGGTGTTGGAGAGGACTCTTGAGAGTCCCTTGGACTGCAAGAAGATCCAACCGGTCCATTCTGAAGGAGATCAATCCTGGAATTTCTTTGGAAGGAATGATGCTAAAGCTGAAACTCCAGTATTTTGGCCACCTCATGCGAAGAGTTGACTCATTGGAGAAGACTCTGATGCTGGGAGGGATTGAGGGCAGGAGGAGAAGGGGACGACAGAGGATGAGATGGCTGGATGGCATCACTGACTTGATGGGTGTGAGTCTGGGTGACCTCCGGGAGCTGGTGATGGACAGGGAGGCCTGGCGTGCTGCGGTTCATGGGGTCGCAAAGAGTCGGACACAACTGAGCAACTGATCTGATCTGATCTGATCTATGGTAGATGTTTCCATCAGAGCAGTAAAGCATGGGTTGGTGATTGAGATTATACAACTGTCTACTGGCAACCTTAAAATATTAAAACAATGTCTGCAGGCACTTTCACTCAGCCCTCAGCATGACTCCCTAGTTATTTCAGCAGTCTACTGAATGCAGTCACTCCAACACTTCTACCCAGATGACAAAAAGAAATCTCCCTCGCTCTCAGTTTTCAGTTACTCAGTACAGAAGCCATGTTGGCACCCAAAGGTCCTAAGTTGCTCCACTGAGCTGTCAAGGCCCTTGGAGACTCTTGATATTGGGGTAGATCAGAGACTTGGAATCAGGCAAGGCTGAGTCCAGCTCCACTGCCCACTGGCTTCACAGCCTGGGGTAAGTTACTTCCCCTCGCTGAGCCTGAATTCTCCTTCCCACAATAAGCTCCTACTTCAGGTCTGAAATGATTATTAATAGATGAGATAGAACCTCTAACTCAGAGGTAAATGCCTGTAACCAGTGGTGATTCCTGATCCTTCCATCCAAGAGCAGTGTTAACTGCCACTCAGTCTGACTCTGCCTGAGCAGGCTGACTGCCCTCCGCGTGACACCCGTGCACACAGCGGTCACACCGCAGTGTCTCTGAGGCTGGCAGGTGCCCAGCCAAACCTCCATCCCAAGACATCTGGCAGCAGGGTGGTGAAGCCAGCCTCCAGCATCAAGGAGAGCAGAGTAGACCACACAAGGATCTCAGGGATCAAAGCCTGCCCCCAGGGCAGACACCACACCTGGCTCTGTCCCCAAGCCCAGCACAGAGCTTGCTGTGTTGGGTTGATGATGGAGGAATGAGTAAACGGGTGAATGAATAAATCCTTATCTGACCTTCCTGTGTATATGAAGCAGACAGGCCTTCCCTCAGTTCACTTCAGTCGCTTAGTCGTGTCCGACTCTTTGCGACCCCATGAACCGCAGCATGCCAGGCCTCCCTGTCCATCACCAACTCCCGGAATCCACCCAAACCCATGTCCATTGAGTCAGTGATGCCATCCAACCATCTCATCCTCTGTCGTCCCCTTCTCCTCCTGCCTTCAATCTTTCCCAGCATCAGGGTCTTTTCAAATGAGTCAGCTCTTCGCATCAGGTGGCCAAAGTATTGGAGTTTCAGCTTCAACATCAGTCCTTCCAATGAATATTCAGAACTGCTTTCCTTTATTATGGACTGGTTGGATCTCCTTGCAGTCCAAAGGACTCTCAAGAGTCTTCTCCAACACCACAGTTTAAAAGCATCAATTCTTCAGCACTCATCTTTCTTTATAGTCCAAGTCTCACATTCTATACATGACTACTGGAAACACCATAGCCTTGACTAGATGGACCTTTGTTGGCAAAGTAATGTCTCTGCTTTTTAATATGCTGGTCATAATTTTCCTTACTTCCTTCCAATAACTAAGCATCTTTTAATTTCATGGCTGCAGTCACCATCTGCAGTGATTTTGGAGCCCCAAAAAATAAAGTCTGACACTGTTTTCACTGTTTCTCCATCTATTTGCCATGAAGTGATGGGACCAGATGCTATGATCTTCGTTTTCTGAATGTTGAGTTTTAAGCTAACTTTTTCACTCTCCTCTTTCACTTTCCTCAAGAGGCTCTTTAGTTCTTCTTCACTTTCTGCCATAAGGGTGGCATCATCTGCATATCTGAGGTTATTGTATCTGAGGTTATTGACATTTCTCCTGGCAATCTTGATTCCAGCTTGTGCTTCCTCCAGCCCAGCGTTTCTCATGATATACTCTGCATATAAGTTAAATAAGCATGGTGACAATATATAGCCTTGACGTACTCCTTTTCCTATTTGGAACCAGTCTGTTGTTCCATGTCCAGTTCTAACTGCTGCTTCCTGACCTGCATACAGATTTCTCAAGAGGCAGGTCAGGTGGTCAGGTCAGGCCTTCCCTGGACTCCAACAAAATACTTTACTCAGAACCCTCCCTCCCCACCTATCTGGAATTTTCTTGCCTCCTGTCCTCGGCCTGGCTGATCTCACCCTGTTCAAGGGCTGGCTGAAGCCCTGTGTCTTCCAAGAAGCTTCCCCAGTTATTCCAGCCAGTGGTTCTTGCTCTCTGCCTCTCTGAGCTTCTTAATTGTCTCATTCATATTTGGCCAGTCTCTACCACTGTCCTTCTTTCTCCCCACCCATCTTGAAGACAGGGACTAAGAGGTCTATACTTCTGTGCTATCCCCACCAAGCACTGTGCTGAGAATGTAGAAGCTTGTGATAACTATGGATTGCTTGATGGAAACGTCATGCCATCCTCAGCAAGCTCATGAAGTGTCAAAGCAGAGGGATGCAAGGAGGCCCTCTTTCTCCATATGAAAATGAAGTGAGCCTGAAGTTATGTGGCTTCTCCAGGGCACAGGATTAGGCATCTGAAAACAGAGATCCTGTAAGTTCAAATCCTACTGAATTGTCTTCATCCTCTTTAAAAAGGTCACTTCAGCTCTTGAGATTGTATTTCTCCATCTACAGCATTCATGCCAAGATGCAGAACTAACCCTCCTCTTCTCTGAACTCCCTGAGTAGCTCGCTGAATGCCGTGCTGTGCTATCATCAGACCACCCACAGGAAGACTTGCTCTGGTGATGCAGGAAACACCCCTTCTGAGCTTATCAAGAACGCCATCACCTCGCCTTCCAGAAGAATGATCTAGGGCAGTGGTTCTCAAAATTTGGTTCTGTGTCAGAATCAACGGGGGCGGGAGGGTGGGTGGCAGTGTGAAATGTTGATGCCAGAGCATGCACGTAATCCAGACATCTGGATATTTGACAGATCCCCCAGCGATTCAGAGAACAATGAAAATCGAGTTTTGGGGTTTTTTTAATTAAGTACATTTACACTGTTTCTGTTTGTTTTTTAATTACGTATTTATTTGGCTGCATTGGGTCTTAGTGTGGCACACAGGATTTCTGTTGGGGGCGCACGGACTCTCCAGTTGCGGTACACGAGCTTAGTTGATCCACAGCGCGTGGGATCTTAGTTCCCTGACCAGAGATCGAACTCGAGTCCCCTGCCTTGCAAGGCAGATTCTTAACCACTGGACCACCAGGGGAAGTCCCAAGACTCACTGATTGAAGTACAGCTTCCCTAACCTGCAAAGCAAGGGCACGAACAAGGGAACCCTGTGATACCCTTCAGCCATGTTTTAATAGCAGAGTGCGAACCTCTGGTTAACTGACTTTAACTCAGCTTGTTTTGTTCCTGTGGGAGATGTTTTCAGGCAACGGGCATGGATTAACCTGGCAGCACTCAACTGCAGCCGACGAGTCCCACAGAAGTCCTCATCTCTCACAGAACACCCACGAGACCTGGTTGAGGCAATTGTACAGAGATCCTGACTTCCTTAGAGTGGTCCCTCTGGAGGTGACCCCGACCTTCCTAACATCACAGGAAAGGCGTCTGGGGGCCGAGGGTATCGCCTTACAAAAGCCAAGTCAGACGAAGAATCTGGACCCTAAAACGCCCATAGTGGCCTGAAACGCCACTCAGGCTTGACGTTCAGGCCTGCTAGACCCAATAAATCGCTTTTCCGGCATCTACTCTGGTGAAGACTTTTCAGGGACTTATTATGCAAAGCTGCCTAAGCAAGACGGAATTTATATTGAACCTGGCCATGATTTCTGAGCTGCCACTGGGTGTTCTGATGACATACACAACTCAGGGTGGAAGTCAAGGGGCTGCCAAGGACAGGAGACTGGAGACAGGAGGAAAACAGAGTGATTCCTTCCAGTAAATAATGGGAGGGTGGGGGCGGGGGAGTCGGAAGAGGAGGATGCTCTGGGGAGGAAGAAGACCGCAGCTTTTCTGGTGTCCAAGGTTTGCCTTTCAAATGGCATCCAGACGTGACAAAATAAATCTCTCCTCTGGAGCCTAAAGAATATGTAGAATGCAACCAACATTCAAAAGTGGGGGAGGGGGATGCTTTATTTAGGGTGAAGCATACTTAGAAAATACACACCCATCACAGAAACTTCATTGATTGAGCAAGTATCTTTAGTTTCTCTGGTTCATAGACTGAGTCCTCTCTGAAACCCCAGCTGTGTGCTGGGCACCAGCATGCTGTCTCCCGAGTGTGATTGCCAGGAGAAGCCGACCATGGATTAGAGTCAAGTCTTGGGCAAATACATCCTCAGACCCCATCTTTCCTGCTGGAGTAGAAGAGCCTCGGCGCTGCCCTCCCCAGTAAAAGGAATATTCGTCTGGCATTTAAAATATAGCCACAAAGAACACGTGCTCTGTAGTCCATTCTCAGTGCAGCAGACCAAGTGATCTTTTTAAAATGAAATCTGATCATGACATTCTCCTCCTTAAATCCCTCCAGTGGCCTCAGTGCACTTAGAATATAATGTGAACAACTTTCTGTGGCTATGTGGCTGTGCCCAACTTTCCTGCTTCATCTTGTCTCCTGCCCCCTCGTCCCTGCTGGCCTCATCACTGCACTTCTTCTGTCCCTCTAATAAACCAAAATCACCTCACCTCAGGACCTTTGCACATGCTTTTTCCTGTTTCTGGTATATGTTTCTCCCAGATCTCATGGCTGGCTTCTCTTTTATTTAATCTAGGGTAGCCCAACCTATTCCCCTCTTGTGCTAATCCTTACTATCTCATATTCTTTTTTTTTTTCAAACTACCTATCACTCTCAAAAGAAGTCTCTGTTTTCTCTTGGCCTGCTGATCATTGCCACATAACAAAACTGTGAACCCTGGATGAGCAAGGTCTTTATCTCACTGCCTACAGGTGGATCCCCTACACATAACACAGGATTGGGCACATAGGAAATGTTCATCAGATAACACTGAACAAATACAGAAAGATCCAGGCCAACCTGCAGTAGAGAGTTTGCAGGGTGTGGAAGCCCAGCCTTCTGGGGGACAAGAAGGTCAGTGCTAGGGAAAGGCTCCCAGTAATGCAAGAATCACACCAGCGTCTTCTCATTTGTGATCTTCCCAACACACTCAGCGGGTTAGACAGTGGGGGAGTCTACTATCCATGCCCAAATCCTGCTCATGACCCCACAATGCCACCTACACAACCCAAAGCCTGAAGAGAAGTGGGGCCAAGGGGATAAATGCTGCCATTCACGCCATCAGCCACTCCTTTCTATGCCCGAAAAAGGACATTCCAGGACTGATATCGGCACTGTAAAGCAGCGGTGGCCAGAACATGGTCTCCAGAGTAATTTGCTCCAGTTCCCTGAAAGGGCCTCTCTCTGAATTAACCTCCTCTGCATGTTCTTTCTTACAGAGCAGATCCGTGTCCTCGTCCAGAGCCCAGAGCCCACGGGTGGTGGCCGGGGCAGGATCAGCATGGGGGTGGGGAAGCACCACTGGATGGGAAATCAATGGGAACCTGAAGGTCATCTGGAGGGCGCTGTCTCCCCATCATGCACCTGCTGGGATGGGATTTGTGGTCCTGACCCCGCTTGGGGGCCTCTGCCCTCCTGTCAGAGTTGGTTAAAATCAGCCTGCAGAAGCAAACGCCCTGCAGACCGAGTGATCTCTGGGCTGTCCTTCTAAGGGATGTCAAGCCGAACAAAGGAGAACTGAGTCTCATTTAACCTGCCGCAAGGTTGAGAGTCACCCCAATTTCTCTTGGCAGCCCCCTGGGAAAACTGTCTCAGGTCTGCTGTTTTTGGAGGCACAAAGCTGTAAACCTTTTAATAAGGACAGAACGAAGCCAGGCTAATATGTCCAGCCTGTCCTGAAATTTAAATTCTCTGGTGGAAGAGGTAGAAATATCTTGAAAACTCAAAACCAAACTGAATGGTGAGTGCACTCTAGAAATACCTAAATACCTCATGACCTCTACATCTCAGGATAATGACAAAGGACATCAAAACCTCCATCCTGCTTGAAGGAGGTCTGTTTCTCTTCCCATCCCTACAAGTATCAGGAAACGTGACTGCATTTAGAACCTGATTCTCCTTTCCTTATGGACCTATTTTCCCAAGTCCTCTCCCTTCCTTCCCTCCTCGCTACCTCCCTTCCTTCCTTCATTCCTTTTTCCCTCTCTTCCTCTCCTCCCATGCCTTTCCCCATCTTCCTCCCTCATTCTTTCTACCTCATCAAGAGTCACTTAACATATAGGACGAGAGAAAAGCATTCAGTAACCCAAAAGTTGAAGATGAGTCTGGTATAAAAATGAGGATGAGGGACTTCCCTCGTAGTCCAGTGGTTAAGAATCCAAGCTTCCACTGCAGAGGGCAATTGGTTTGGTTCCTAGTCAGAGGACTAAGATCCTGCATGCCACACACAGTATGGCCAAAAAATAAAAATAAAAACTGAGCTTCTAAGATATCCTTCAAAAAATAAAATTTTTCAATGAAAAAAATAAAAATGAGGAAGAGACACTCTCTACATATTTACAGTGGAATGACAACATGATAATGACCATGAAAATAATAGGGGCAAGGTTTCCATTTACTGGGCACTTATTATGTATGCCAGGCACTGTTCTAAGCACTTCGTACACATAATCTTATTTCATCCTCACAACAACCCCATCTTAATATTTCCTCTTATTCCACAGGTTAGAAAACTGAGGCACAGAGAGTTTTAAATGATGTGCCTAGGATTTTAAGTGGCACTGTGAAGACAGAAGCCCAGGCAATCTCAGTGCAGAAAACCTCGCTTTTGGCCACTACGCTATCAGCTCCCATGGGGACACTGCTACCACTTCACAGACAGTAGAGCCTCCAGAACTAGAATGACTTGAGCAACACTTCCTTTTTTGGAGGCATCTGTTTTCTCTAACATCATCACCAATTTGCTGGGTAATCTTAGTTGTTTCTCTTTGGAAGCCTCTGCCAAATAGTCCAGAGGTAGACTTTCCTGTAACAGAGTCACCCTCAGTAACTCAAGAAGTAAGGCAGAGGGCTCTCCTGGTGAAGAATCTGCAGGAGACATGGGTTTGAGCCATCTTCCTGAGTCAGGAAGATCCCACATGCAATGGAGCAGCTAAGCCCACACGCCTCAATTACCGAAGCCCAAGCCCCCAAGGGGCCCATGCTCCCTCAACAAGAGAAGGCACCACAGCGAGAAGCCCAATCAAAATATTACATATGCGGTCTTCTCGGGTGGTGCAGTAGACTGCTGACTGCAATGCAGAAGACTTGCGTTCAGTCCCTGGGTCAGGAAGATCCCCTGGAGAAGGAAATAGCAACCCACTCCAGTATTCTTGTCTGGGAAATCCCATGGGCAAAGGAGCTTGGCAGGCTACACAAGAGTGTAGCGCCCCCCTGCCCCCTACAAAGGGGTCACAAGAGTCAGACATGACTTAACTAAACCACCATCACCACCACTGTGTGGTTTAGAAACCAAATCCATCCCAAAGGTAGACAAGTGGTTACGGCCTCTCAGAGGCCCTGTGGTTCTGAACATCTACTGCAGGGAGGAAAAGAAAGATGCCAGGTTATCATAAACTAGAGTCAGATTTAATACTCAGAGTGTTAGAGATCATCTCGTCTAATACCTTTGTTGTATTGCAAGGAATATCAACCACCAGAGAAGTGAGGTGATTTCCTCCAGTCACACATCAGCAGGGCTGAGATTCAATCCTCAGTCTTCAGGCTCCTAGTTTAGGAATTTCTCCTCTGTTTACAGCAGGGGCCTGAAAACTATAGTCCCTGGGCCAAATCTGGCCCACCATGAATTTCTATAAATAAAGTTTTATTGGAAGACAGTCACACCCATTCGGTCATGCATTGTCTGTGGCCGCTTTCACACTATAGTGGCAGAACTGAGGGGTTCCAGTGGAGACCACACAGCCTGCAGAGCCTGAAATAATTACCCTCTGGATCTTTACAGAAGAAGCGTGCTGACTCCTGGTTTATAGCATAAGCCTTGAATAATGAAAAGACTCCATCTTTGAAATGAAAGAAAATAGAATGGGAACCCTAAGAGTCTTAAGCAGATAGTTTTACAATTATCTCAGCTGGGCACAACTTAATAAAAACCCATAAATACAGTTAATAATAAGGAAAACAAGCACTAGCTCACCCTACCTATTTAATAATTATCGTTAACCACAGTGAGCAAACCTCATCGCTGAAAACTTTTTTTTCCAAGCCTCCCTCAAAAGCCCTTTTTCACTTATGAAGCACTCGGAGTCGAAGGGCAAAATGATGCTTCGTACTGTTGCACAGACCTCATTTCCTCCTGGTGAGCTAAAGACTGTTGCTGAGACAGCAGAGGGATCGGGAGCAGTGCCCCTACCTGGGGTGCTCTCTGTCAAGGAGGAGGCGTCAAAACTCACTTGTCCCCCATCACTCCAAATAAAATTGCAGAACAACCAGGTACAGCAGACTCTCACTCATGCCTCTTCTGCCTCTTATGCCTCCCTGCCTCACTCATCCATCTCTGTCTTCTCCAGAAAGTAATCAGGATCAGCACAAGGCTGACAGAAGCATCCCAGCTCTTGGGCATTTTGATGAGGATGGTCCATCCCATGGAACAGAGAGGGATGGGACTTGGCCCCTGATGCCTGAGGTGGGAATCAAGGCTGGAACCTCGGTTCCAGGTCAGAGATGGAACTTAGGCACTGTGGGTAGGCAAGTCTCTCAGCCTGGCTGGGCCCCCAGGTCCCATCTGTAAAATGGAGAGACTCACCCTCACATATTGTAAAGGATGGACGACGGGCAAAGCCAAATTAGGGATAAGGCAGGCCAGCCAGGCAGCACCACCACCACCCACGCCCCCATCATCCCTGTTCAATCTCTAAGTCATACTAAAACACGACCAGGACTGTAGAAAGTTGGAGAGGCTTTTATTTACCAGCATCATCTTAGGCAAAGAATTTCAAGAAGTAGGACCCAGTTTGTATGGAACAGTCCCGGTTCACACCAAGATCTTTGTGTAAAAGTTAATATCTGCTTTCCCTCTCAAAAGTGCCTTTGCCTTGCTAACAGATGATCAGGTCACCCTATGGATAAGCTGTGTAGAGTCAGAGAATGATAAGGTCCCCCCATTCAGAACTTGTCTGTGATGGCAATAAGTGGACTTCTAAGCCAGACAGGTCCAGTTTGGTCAAGAGTCGGGGTGCAGGTCTGGGGCTAGAACCGAATTGTTTGGGACAAGAAAGGAGAGACTCCCCCAGCAACCCTGTTTCTCTGGCGGCCCCTTACCTTAGCCCTTGCCTCTTCTTATATTTGTTACATAAATGTTTACAGAATGTCAGCCAAAGCCTGGGAGGCCCTGGAGAGAAAAGAGGGCTTCAGAAAGTACTGTAAGAGCAGAGATGTGCCAACGGGTACCTACAACCTGCCTACACTGCTAAGATCTGAGCTGCAATCCCCAGGATCAGGTCCAGTCCTGGCCCTTCACAGAGTCTGACCCTGCATCGGTCTGTGGACCCTGGTCCAAGTGAAGTTAGAGCCTCCTTCCCATCTTAGAAACTCCTCCCCACAGGGCTGCCCATCCTCCACCAACCCTGCTGAAGCCACAAGGATTCATGTGGCCACACGGTCTTCCAGAAACTCTGCCATTAAGAGAGCTGAGAGGCAGGCAAAAAGAAAGTTCCAGAAGAGCCAACGTGGACTGGAGGCTGAGGTCTGCAGGGAGGAGGGATGGGTAGGGCAGCTGATTAGAGGAAAGGTAACAAAGGAGGAGGTCCTGAATATTCACTGGAGGGACTGATGCTGGAAGCTGAAGCTCCAATACTCTGGCCACCTGATGCGAAGAGCCAACTCATTGGAAAAGACCCTGATGCTGGGAAAGATTGAGGGCAGGAGGAGAAGGGGACGACAGAGGGTGAGATGGTTGGATGACATCACCGACTCAATGGACATGAGTTTGAGTGAACTCCGGGAGTTGGTGATGGACAGGGAGGCCTGGCGTGCTGCAGTTCATGGGGTCGCAAAGAGTCAGACATGACTGAGGGACTGAACTGAACTGAACTGAACGAAGGAGAAAGAGGAGAGGGAGGAGGAGGTGGGACAGGAGTCAATATGGCAGAGAGGGAGCAGCCTGCAGCGCAGGCCTGCCCCAGGGCCATCAATATCTCTTCTGAGGACAGGTTATCTGGGGAATTTATGCTCTCTAATAATTACCTTGCAGAGGGTTCCACTTATCTTACCAGAAGAATCTGCCAGTTGCCAGACAACACAGGGTTCTGGCTAATTCCACCCACACTGCCCTCCACCTCCACCCTGGCCCTCCCAGCTTCTCAGCTCCTGTCCTCTGACCTCTAACCTTTCCTTCTCTCTCTGGCCTGAGGGAAGTTGAAAGTAGAAGAGTCTCACAGTGTCCAGCAGGTTGAAGGAGGTAGTGTGTCGGGATGGAGGCGGTGGGGGGGTGGGGGGGGGGGGTGGGTGGTGGTGAGCTGTCCCCTATTGATAGACACAAGAGGTAGGTTGAGGCAGGGCCTGGGGAAGCTGGCAAAGGGCTGCACAGGAAAAGCAAGTGCTCTGGGGCAGACCAATTGGACTATTTTTGTTTTCACCTGACTGATGCCATTAAATCTGGACAGCATTTTTTAAAAAGAAATTGTTGTTGTTGTTGTTATCTTCCCATCTCTCCTCAAAGCCTTCTTGTCCACACCCCCCTGCCCCGCCCCCCAGCCCTCGGATGACACCTCCTCCAGTAATGGTCTGGCCATTCATGCAGTAACCATCATACACTGCCTTGAGGGGCTAGGGTCTCTTTTTTTCCCTTTGGCCTCAGCTTGTGGGATCCTAGTTCCCCAACCAGGGATTGAACCCCCGGCCACAGAGTGAGAGCGTGATGGCCTAACCTGGCCAAACCAGGGTGCGAGCAGGCAAGTCTGTCTCAGAACTGTGCTCCTTAAACACTCCACTCACGCTGCCTTGATATTAAACATTTGCTGATCCATGGGAACATTTTACATTGTACCCACTGGACTGCAAGGAGATCCAACCAGTCAATCCTAAAGGAAAGCAGTTCTGAATGTTCATTGGAAGGACTGATGCTGAAGCTGAAGCTCCAATACTTTGGCCACCTGATGCAAAGAACTGACTCATTGGAAAAGACCCTGATGCTGGGAAAGATTGAGGGCAGGAGGAGAAGGGGACGACAGAGGAAGAGATGGTTGGATGGCATCACTGACTCAATGGGTATGAATTTGAGTATGCTCCAGGAGTTGGTAAAGGACAGGGAGGCCTGGCGTGCTGCAGTCCATGGGGTCGCAAAGTCGGACATGACTGAATGACTGAACTGAACTGAACCTACTTACACCACCCTTTTCTATGTATTGCTATGCTATGCTAAGTCACTTCAGTCGTGTCCGACTCTGTGTGACCCCATAGACAGCAGCCCACCAGGCTTCCCCATCCCTGGGATTCTCCAGGCAAGAACACTGGAGCGGGTTGCCATTTCCTTCTCCAATGCATCAAAGTGAAAAGAGAAAGTGAAGTCGCTCAGTCATGTCAGACTCTTAGCGACCCCATGGACTGCAGCCTACCAGGCTCCTCTGTCCGTGGGATTTTCAAGGCAATAGTACTGGAGTGGGGTGCCATTGCCTTCTCCAAATAATAAGAAAACCAGCTAATGGTCACTGCGCATGTGTAGACGCCAGTCCTCCCCCCTACCCTAGATGGTGACGCCATGATCCAACCAGTGCCCAGCTCCCCGCAGCCTGTCTGCCTCCTCCTCCTGGCTGGGGGCTTGCAGCCCCCTCTACAGGCACCCTCTGGTCATTACAGGGCTGGCTGCTTCTGCTCCTCCCGCTCTGCTCAGCCCACCCCCTCAGAGAGCACCCATTCTTCACCCATCACTCTGGTTTATGGCCTTTTCAGCACCTTGCCAACTATTAAAACTTATTTTATTTATATTTACTTAGGACTTGACTTCCCCCAGCTTAGATACGTCAGCTCCTTGGAGGAAAGACTGGTCTGGCTTGTTCACCCCTGTATTCCCAGTGCCTAAGGCTGGGTACCTGGCAGAGGAGGCACTCAGTAAGTATCATGTGGGCACTGGATAAATGATACCCCCTACACCTTACACAATACATGGCAGCTGCTCAGTTGGACACTTTCATGTGAACCCAGCTCATCTGTTTGATCTTCATTTACAGTACACAAGGAGCCTTGCTGAGTACTTAGTATGTCGTTGTACCCCATTGCGGCAGAGACTGTCTTTACCTTTCCCATTTTACAGATGAGGAACCTGAGGCTTGGAGAGCTTACACACTCCCCCAAGACCACACAGAAGTACACTGAGTTCAGCCCCCATCCTGTCTGCCTCCCCGAATCTCTTCCATTGGCCCTTCCCGGTTCTCCCTCTACCATGCTTCTCCCTGCCAAGTCCCCTCTGGAGTCCTGCATGGTCAGCCACTTGCTCCCTCCCCTCTGCCTCTAGTGGCCTTGGCCAGCCACAGGTGCCAGGGGCAGATCAGAGAGAAGGAAAAGAGTGAGATGGGGTCTGAATACCCTCAGCCACCTGCTCGCTGGGTCACTGTTGGGTGGCTGCAGCTTCTACCAAAGGTCCCAGCTCCTGTCGGGCAGCCTCTCCACACACAGCCACCCTCTGCCATCCCAGGGACTGTCCCCTCTCCCCTTGACCTCATCCTGGGGCGCTGCCATCTCCTTGTACTTTCCCCTGTCCACACTTTCATAAATAGCCATCTCTGGGTGAAGCAGCAGCTTTCCGCTGGAACCCCGAGTCTCCAACACGCAAACTCCACCCAGCCTTTGCACCTCCTCCAGACCCCCCACCACAGTCACTGCCCCCTCGGCTGCCCCCGCTCCCTGCAGCTGCCTCCGCCAGGCCCTTCCCTACAGCCTTGGGGCTGTCTCCCTCCAAGACCTATAAATAAATGGTGACTTGCTGGCTGAAGGTTTTTCTGGCAGACTCCGCCCTTTGCCAACCACAGAGGGGGAGAGGGTGGCCCTGCAGGGACCACAGCCTCTGCTCAGGACTGGAATGGGAAAGCACAGGTGATCGCATCCAGGGCAGGGGTGTCCTTTGCTAGACTGAGGCTCCTTGGCGGCAGCCTGCTGGGGACCCCTCGGATGGTGCCCCAGTAACTCACACAAAGCCGGTGGCCCCCCAGCCTCAGCGATCACACTTGTAATCCGTAAGTGTGGCAGGTATGGGACTCAGCTGCCACGTGTGGACATCCTCCCTGAAACCGACAGATAAGGAGGTTGCAGCTCAAAGAGGACAGGGAACTTAACCAAAGCCACAAAGCTACTAAGTGGCCGAGGAGGGAGATCAAAGTACCTATCAGTCCATATCCTCAGACTTTAATTTCCCACCAGTCCAGGTGACCTCACAGGCTAGCCCCTTAACTTGGCAAGAAGGTCACAGACTCAAACCCAGTCCGGGGAGGCAGTTCAGAGTCACCGGCCACCCAGGGGCAGAAGGGAGACAGGTGGAGTGGAGGTATGGGCTAGGGAAGGAAGTGGAGGGCTCCAGGCTGCCTGGAATGACATGCCCCCACCGCTCCTTTCTGTGGAGACAGCAGGGAGCTGTGTGCTCATCCTGGGGCACACACCAGCATTTCAACAAACCCACCTGCAGGCTCGGATGCTCCATGTCCATGCTCCAAAGAGTGTCAAGGAAACTCAAGAGGAGGGCGGAGGGACCAAGTGGCAACAAAAAGGAAAAAAGCCTTCCTGCTGTGGGACCTAGTATTCCCCATTAACACAATTCAAAGACTAAAGACTTGTTTTCTTTTTGGAAGGCAATGGCGGAAAAAACACACATTTTTAGTCTTGGGAGTGATTTTTGGATGCACACACACATAATGATACACACACACACACACACACACACACACACACCAGCTCTGCCACCACACAGCCCAAAATAGTCCAGACTTCAGTCCTGGCTCCTGGGTTCCTGGAGAACCCAGCTCAGCACAGTCTCCTGACCTCGGTCCACATGACTGCTGGCCGGCTGGTTCCCCAGAGTAACAAAGCACTCCCAGGACCCACAGCAGTGACACCTGCACACCCAGACCATCCCACTCCCACCAGGCCCTACCTAATGTGTCCTGACAGGACGAGGTCCAATTAGCTAAGGACGTTTCCGGTGACCCAGCACGAGATGGGCCCCAAATCTCCAGAGCCTTCCTGAACCTTCTCTCCCCTAGTCCCTCTAAATCTTAAATCACTGATGTGACGTCTCTAGGTGAATGGCTCCCACAGCATTTTATAGACTGTTTGGAAAACATCCAGAACAGAAAATATTCTTAAAAATAAAAAAAAAGACCATGTTGAAACACACAGAACTCAGTTTTAAATCTGTGCACTACTGGAATTTGAATACTTTCACTCTAATCAAAAACATTCCCTGCCCAGGACTTCCCTGGCAGTCCAGTGGTTAAAAGTCTGCGCTCTCAATGCAGGGGGCACAGGTTTGATCCCTGGCCAGGGAACTAAGATCCTGCATGCCACACGGTGCTGCCAAAACAAAAAGACTCCCTGATCTTCCCTTTAAATACCAACAATGTAATCTTCCCTAAAGATAGGAGCAGAGAAAGCAATGGCACCCCACTCCAGTACTCTTGCCTGGAAAATCCCATGGACGGAGGAGCCTGGTAGGCTGCAGTCCATGGGGTCGCTAAAAGTCGGACACAACTGAGTGACTTCACTTTCACTTTCCACTTTCATGCATTGGAGAAGGAAATGGCAACCCACTCCAGTGTTCTTGCCTGGAGAATCCCAGGGATGGCGGGGCCTGGTGGGCTACCGTCTATGGGGTCGCACAGAGTCGGACACGACTGAAGCGACTTAGCAGTAGCAGCAAAGATAGGAAAGGGAGAAGGCAATGGCACCCCACTCCAGTACTGTTGCCTGGAAAATCCCATGGATGGAGGAGGCTGGTAGGCTGCAGCTCATGGAGTCGCTAAGAGTCGGACACGACTGAGCGACTTCACTTTCACTTTTCACTTTTATGCATTGGAGAAGGAAATGGCAACCCACTCCAGTGTTCTTGCCTGGAGAATCCCATGGATGGAGAAGCCTGGTAGGCTGCAGTCCATGGGGTCACACAGAGTCAACCACGACTGAAGCAACGCAGCAGCAAAGATAGGAGAGGGCTTCCCTGGTGGCTCAGCGGTAAAGAATCCGCCTACGAATGCAGGAGATTCGGGGTCAATCCCTGGGTCAGGAAGATCCTTTGGAGGAGGAAATGGCAACTCACTCCAGTATGCTTGCCTGGGAAATCGCATGGGAAGAGGAGCCTGGTGGGCTACAGTCCCAGGGGTCGCAAGAGTTGGACACAACTTAGCAACTAAACAACAACAACAGCAAAAGAGCAGAGTCAGACGTGACTTAGCGACTAAACAACACAAAAGATAGGAGAACGGCAAACATGATTAGATGCAGTTAACATTCAAAGAAACCGAGAACAAAAGAAGGAAAACCAACATCTTTGCCTTGCTCTGCCCAGTGTTGCACATAGAGTAATAAGTTGTTGGAGACCTGGAGAGGAAGGAAATCAAAACCGTCAGATAGCAGTCATGACGCAATTTAATGAAGCAGCATCATCCCATACAAACTGGCTGGCCAAAGACGACCACTAGGGCTGACAAGACATTCCTGGGGATGGCATAGGGCAGAGACAGCTGGGGTCACTTGCCTTCTATTCATTATCTGGCGTGAGGCTCATCAGTGGTAAATTCTCTCTCACAAAAGCAAAATATAAAAGAAAGCAAAAGGGAGGAAGCAGCCACACAAGCTGCCAATTTATTAGGGACGTGGGTAATTTCTAAGCAAGTGAAGGCACGTGGGCTCCCCTCCAGCCTGCAGCTTCACACTAAGTTTAACTCCATTCTCACTCTTTCCTCCCATCTCTCTTCCATATTCGAAAAGGAACAAAGGAAATTAACAAACCCACACTCCCTAGCTGGGCTATTTGGAGCACCTAAAGGCGGGGTGAGGGAAGCCCTGGGAAAATAGAGACCTTGAGGGATTGCCACCCCCACTTCCTGCTTGGCGCCTGACATCAGCAAACTCAAGAATTTAGTCAGGTCCACCCACGAGCCCAGGTACAAGATGCTAAGCGAGATAGCCAGCTCCATGCTGTCCGTGTACCTGCAGGAGTAAATTCCTCGCTGTCCAGCTGGGCTTCCTGGCAGCCCCTCAGTCTATTCTGTCACCCCAGATGGGGATTCACAAAGCTGCCCCTGGTTTGCCTGAGTGACAGCCATCCAATCACTGAGCTAGTAGGCAGGAGTGCCTGCTCCAGGCATGCCACACCACGGGAGGGGCAGCAAAGCATTTCAGTAAAGGCCTGGGCGCTGGCATTAGGAGGCCAGGTTTGGGTCCTGGCTTCTCATTTATTTGTTATGTGACCTGTTGACCAGTCTGAGCTTCACTTTCCTCATCCGTAAAATGGGATAATATGACCGTCATCATACGCCTCTCTGAACAGATGAAATAGCCTCACTCTGAGTGATCAATCCATATTAGCTGTCGTTACTATGATGTGGAGGCCCACCTCCACTTGCTTCTACCACCAGTGGCAGAAAAGACAGCTGGGGGTCATTCCCAGACAGTACTGTCTGTTCCACAGGCCTCCCCGTCCACAAGGATGAAGAGCAGCAGAATATGTTAAAAAATAAAATAGCTCAATGGCTCAGCTAGCACCCCTACCACCAGTCAGCTATCTAGCCAATAGGGTCCATGCTCAGAAGCACAACCGTATGTGAATGATTCCATGCAAACTAGCCACACCAGCAGGAACCTAACTCATGGCACAGACCCTCCCTATGGGTGGGTCAAGGGCTTCTAGCCCCTTTCTGAAAGGGCACTTGGTCACAAAGGAGGGAAAGCCTTAGCAGGCTGGAACGTCAGAATATTCAACAGGACACGTGGAAAGGTGGTGTAGTGGTTTCCCGCTGCTGCTCTAGCAAGTGGCCACAAACTTAGTGCCATAAGACAACGCAGAATCTGACAGTCCTGGAGGGCAGTAGTCCAGAATGAGTCCCAGAGGGTTAAAATCAAAGTGTCAGCCAGGTCTATTCCCTCTGGAGGCCTTAAAGGAGAATTTGTTTCCTTGCTTTTTTCACTTTCTAGGGCAGCCCACATTTCTTGGCTTGTGACCCCTTCCTCCATCACTTCAATTTCTGGTTCCACTGTCACATCCCCGTGAGAGTCTGAGCCTCCCACCTCCCTCTACCAGGACCCCGGTGATTACATGGAGCCCAGCCACGTAATCCAGGATAACCTCCCCTTCTCAAAGTCCTTAATTTAATCACATCCACCAACTCCCTTTCTCCATATTCAAGGTTCCATGGGTTAGGGTGTGGACATCTTCAAGGGACCCCTATTCTATCTGCCAAAGGTGAGTTCTGCAGCAAAGAGCACTGGAGAACTCTTATAGCAATGGTGAGATTCTGAGGAGTAAGGCTCTGCCCTAAACTAGAGAATATTGAAGGTGTATATCGAAACGTACATACTATTGTACAGCAACTCTACTTCAACTTTTTAATAAATTTGAAGCAAAAATCTAATTCAGGTGGCAGGCGTACAGTGCCTACATGCACAGGACATCCACCTCCCACTCCACGACCTAGTGTCTGCGTCAGCTTCCATTTCCCCAGCTAGAAGCAGGTTCTAACTTTCCACTTATAGCATAAGGAATTAAAAATGAAACACACCCTTCTCTCTCTGCTGGGTTCACAATAAATGCTTAGTCAATGGCAACCAGTGAGCTGCCCACTAGTCCACTGGTCAGTTGCTCTGCTCTGATCAGGTCCAGTCACTAAATAAACCAGTTTGATATGAACTACTTGACTGTCCGCAAACACCAGCAGACCCAGTCAGGCCCCAGGAAGCAGAAGGGCCACTCAGCCGAATGCAGACTGATGCTATGAGGCCAGAAGGACCCAGCAGAGACACCCAAAGACTTAAGATTCATGCTCTTAAGAGAGCTCAGAAACAGGAAGCCCAGTTTACTTTCTGAAGAAAGAATACATGCACAAAGCCCAAGCACTCTCCTGCACAAACTCATACTCCATTCCCCTATGTGTGTTTCTCTTACAGATAATTGAGTATTATTTTAATTTGTATTGCGATTAATCTGGGCTGCAGGTTATAGTCAACAGTCCCCATCATGAATCTTTCTACCCTCCCATTTTGTGGATGAGCAAACTGAGGCAGGGACCAAAGGAAAAAGGATTTTATCTTACAGCCTCATCTCAGGTTACTTGATTCCATCACTGACGTATCTCAAGTGAGGTTAAAAGAGGTTTAGAATTTGAATTTCAAAACTCCTGCTAAATTAGTTATGTGATTTCTGGGAAATCATATAACTTATGTGAGCATCACTTTCCTCATCTGTAAAGGAGACAGGAAAACTTGCCTCTCACATGGTTTACTGGTTAAATATCATGTAACACCCTTGGCATGTTGGATTCATGGGGACCTCACCTAAAACATGGGGATTCATGTTTTAGACACCATGCAAGGCATTGTGCATATTAATTCATTTAATCCTTACAATAACTCTATGAGGTAGGCTTTATTTCCATTTTCCTAGAAAGTAGACCTCTTTGTGCATGCATGCTAAGTTACTTCATTCATGTCTGACTCTTGCAACCCTGTGGACCATAGCCTGCCAGGCTCCTCTGTCCATGGGATTCTCCAAGCATGAATAGTAGAGTGGGTTGCCATGCCCTCCTCCAGGGGATCTTCCTGACCCAGGGATCGAACTGGCACCTCTTATATCTCCTGCATTAGTAGGCAGGTTCTTTACAAATATTACCACCTGGTGGGGATACTTTTAGCATCTTCAGCCCCTAATTCAAATATCTTTTGAGTGGTAAATGCAATAAGTATTATTGCTGATAAAAGGAACTGAGAGGTCAGTTGACTCTAGAATCACCTCCAGAAGGTTTTATGAAGGTAGAATCTGAAAGGTAGGTAGAATTAGAGAGAAGAAAAAAGGAGAGAGGGTGGGTCTTCCCAGTGGGGAAGGATGAGGTGTGAAGAAGTGACAAGAGAAGCAAGACAGAGGACTAAGCATAGCACCTGGAGAGGAGACTGAGTATTGTGTCAGTCCCAAAGTTCATCTCTGGTGGCTCAGACAGTAAAGAATCTGCCAGGAGTGCAGGAGACACAGGTTCAATCTCAGGGGCGGGAAGATCTTCTAGACAGGGAATGACTACCCACTCCAGTATGCTTGCCAGGAGAATTCCATGGACAGAGAAGCTTGGTGGGCTACAGTCCATGGGGTCACAAAGAGTCAGACATGACTGAGCAACTAACAAAAGTTCATCCAGTTTCTTCCATGAGATGGTACAGAAAAACCCAAATGAGCTTTTTGACCAACCCAATATAATAAAACTGCATTTGAAGAGTCTGCTAGGATAACCTCATTGACTTGCTTTGACCAGTGGACTACAGTGGAAGCTAGGTTGTGCCGATTCCAAGCCCAGGCTGCAAGAGGCCTTTCGAGCTTCCACTCTGCTCTCCTGAAAACCTGCCTAGTTGCTTGGCATGTGAACAAGCGTGGACTAGCCTGCTGGGTGAATATAGAGGAGAAGCAGAGATAAGCTGTCCTGGCTGAGGCTATTCTAGTCCAACCAGCCCATAACCTACCCAGCAGCTGACCAGAGACACAGAAGTGAGCCCAGCCCAGATCAGAAGAACCACCCAGCAGAGCCCAGATCAAACTGATAACCCATAGAACAGTACGCAAGATAAACGGTTGCTCTTTGAAGTCACTAAGCCTTGGGGCATTTTGTTAAGAAGCAAAACAGGAATCAGTGTCTTTTTCATCCTTATGTCCTCAGATCAGATCAGATCAGTCACTCAGTCGTGTCCGACTCTTTGAGACCCCATGAACTGCAGCACACCAGGCCTCCCTGTCCATCACCAGCTCCCAGAGGTCACTCAGACTCAAGTCCATTGAGTCAGTGATGCTATCCAGCCATCTCATCCTCTGTCGTCCTCTTCTCCTCCTGCCCCCAACCCCTCCCAGCATCAGAGTCGTCTCCAATGAGTCAACACTTCGCATGAGATGGCCAAAATACTGGAGTTTCAGCTTTAGCATCATTCCTTCCAAAGAAATCCCAGGGCTGATCTCCTTCAGAATGGACTGGTTGGATCTCCTTGCAGTCCAAGGGACTCTCAAGAGTCTTCTCCAACACCACAGTTCAAAAGCATCAATTCTTCGGCACTCAGCCTTCTTCACAGTCCAGCTCTCACATCCATACGTGACCACAGGAAAGACCATAGCCTTGACTAGGCGAACCTTTGTTGGCAAATGTCTCTGCTTTTGAATATGCTATCTAGGTTGGTCATAACTTTCCTTCCAAGGAGTAAGCGTCTTTTAATTTCATGGCTGCAGTCACCATCTGCAGTGATTTTGGAGCCCAGAAAAAGAAAGTCTGACACTGTTTCCACTGTTTTCCCATCTATTTCCCATGCAGTGATGGGACCAGATGCCATGATCTTCGTTTTCTGAATGTTGAGCTTTAAGCCAACCTTTCAACAGCCAATAAAAGGCCTGGTGTATAATAGTTACACAGTAACTGCTTCATGAATAAAGTACTGAATCAATGAATCAATAAAACTTGGAATTAATGAATGCCATGATGGAAAGTTGAAACTATGTTGGATTGCATAATTCTATTGAGATGCTATGGTTAAACCATTTTAATGTTTTTCAGATTTTTTTCAGAATATTTTCAGATTTGGTTATGTGATACCTAATAACAGACTCACTTTCTTTGTTATTCTCAGTCAGCATTTGTTTTTTTGGAAAGTTTATAGTCAAGTGAAACGCAAGTTTCACATGAACTTATAATGTGGTGGTGATGGTTTAGTCACTAAGTCGTGTCCAATTCATGTTACCCCATGAACTGTAGCCCACTAGGCTCCCCTGTCCCTGGGATTCTCCAGGCAAGAATACTGGAATGGGTTGTCGTTTCCTCCTCCAGGGGATCTTTCCGACCCTCTTCAAATACCTGCAAGACTTTGCTAATGTTCTTAATCACCATTTCTACCTCTGTAAAGCGATATTAAAAAGAAAATGACCTTTCCCTGTCATTCCCTCACTGGGTTGTTGTAGCAAACAAGATAGAGTGTCAAGTCTCTTGAGTGCTTTCCACCATCAATAATTCTACCTCTTAGTAGAGTTTTACTTATTGACAGTTTCAAGTGCTTTTATAAATATATCCTTCTATGAGGCCTATTTACCCTTTATCTATCTGCCTTCTCACATTCCGCTGTCTGGTCACCATATTTTCAACAACAACAAGAACAAGGCAGGAAACAGTTAAAATTATCCTTGATGGCAAGGAGAAAACTTGCTCAATCTAAGAGGTGGTATTTCTGGCACTGAGGATTCCATGTGACTAAGGTCGGACCCAACATCTGCCTGACTTACTCTCTGGGACCAAAGTCCCAGTGGAGAACTCTGGGTCCTCTCTAGGCTGCACCAGGGGCTGCCAGCTGCTGAGGATACAGCCTGGTCCTGCTCCTCTTCCAGAAGCTTCTGTCCAGGGTGGAACCAAAGTCTCCATATTCCTAAGAATGACTCTTCCAACAGCCTCAGTTCCTGCCTTGCGCCAAGTCATGGGATCAGCCTAGCCAAGTTCTGAGCCCAAGTCAGGCACTGCTGAAACCAGTCTCAGCAACTCCTCCTACAACAGCAGGACCAGGTTGGAAGATGACAGAGTGCTCTGAGCACTTTGGGACCCTCTTGGATTACTGCCCTCTTCTAAACTCCAAAACCTTTGGAAGTCATAATTCTGGGGTAAGTACCAGGTTTCCTTGGGCTTTCCAGGTGGTGCAGTGGTAAAGAATCTTCCTGCCAATGCGGGATATGTGGGTTGGATCCCTGGTCTGGGAAGATCCCCTGGAGAAGGAAATGGCAACCCACTCCAGTATTCTTTGGGAAATCCAATGGACAGAGGAGCCTGGTGGGGTGGGCTACCGTCCATGGGGTCACAAAAAGTCAGACACAACTGAGCACACATGTACACACACACACACACACACACACACACACACACACACACACATACACACATATATCAGGTTTCCTTAGAGCCAAGAGTCTCAGAGCAGAGGGGAGGCAGAGTAGGAGAGCTGCTGCCCATGAAGCCCAGAGCTACCCTCATCCTGCGCCTGATGAGGGCAGGACAGAGGGGAGTGTGGGGTGCTACTGAAACCAGGGGGCTAGAGCTGAAGGGGCAAGCAGCTCTGGTCCTGCTCAATGTCCTCGGTCTTGCTTGCAGTAAGGGCCCAGTCTGTGTATCAGCCCATCCTCCCTGTCTATGGTGGGCACGGGGTATCTGTTGAGCTGCCATGCCATCTCCTTCCAATAACAACACCTCTGTTTTCCTCCAGTGAACCAGCTCTCCCCACCATCAATTCAGTAAAATCAACTCATTTCCATCCCTCAGCTTTAGGGAGAGGGTTGTGACACAGCCCTGGCCAATGAGAAAACCACCTCCCCAAGCCTAAGTGGTTGCATCAAAGGTAAATGAACATGTGGTGCAAGGCAGGCAAATTCGAATCGGTTTTGGAATTTCTGAGGGAATGAGGCACTTTCTCTTGGTATGAAAAAGCTAATAAAAATGTGTATCTGATGCTGCTGGGAGACTCCACGAAGCAGGCCTCTCTGCAAAGGAAGTCAATGTAGAAGAAAGCAGAATTAAGAGAGAAAGGAGAGGTGGAGGGAATCCAGATGACCTTGTTGAGCCCCTAGATTCAGTCCCAAGTGAAGCAGATATACTCCTAAACGTTAGGTACATGAGCCCATACATTCGTCTTTATGCTTAAGCAGTTTGAGTTGAGTTTCTTGCCATTTGCGACATTTAAAAGCCCTGACAAGTGCACATTCCAGGGTTTGGTTTTACCGAAAGACCCTGCCCAAGGCTGAGGAGGAAGCCTGGGGCCCCATCCAAACAGACCTGGGCTGGCAACCTAAGTGCTTGTGAGATGAAGATGGTTCACTGTAGCCATCAGTTGCCACACGTCAAACCTGAGAGGAGGTCAGAGTCAGGGAATGTTGTACACGGCAGCTCAGTAGACTGCACTCTCCAGCTTACCACAGTCCCCACCACTCCCTTCTGTATCTAACAAGCCCATTTTCCTCATTTTACTTTACCTTTCTGGTCCCATAAGTTTACCATCCATCACTGGATGGGTGGGCAGATGGATGCATGGACAGATGGATGGATGGATGGATCAGTTAATCTACCAATGGATCAGTTAATGGATGGATGAGTGGATGGGGCCGACAGGCAAGTGGCTGCATGTGTAAGTCGCTTCAGTCGTGTCCACCTCTGTGCAAGCCTATGGACCATAGCCCACCATGCTTCTCCATCCACGGGATTCTCCAGGCATGAATACTGGAGTGGATTGCCATGCCCTCCTCCAGGGGATCTTCCTGACCCAGGGATCAAACCCGCCTCTTTTACATCTTCTGCATTAGCAAGCAAGTTCTTTACCACTAGCGCCACCTGGGAAGCCCTGGCAAGTGGTTATGTGTTTGCAAATTGAGCCTACATACAAACAGGCATGAGACAAATAATACCCTCACGCCACTGCAGTCAGGGATCACTTGATAACACAGGAAAGAAAATAGCCATGGACTTACTTCCATGTGGCTCTGGTCTTTGGAACAATGGGGGACAAGACATTCTGGGTAGCACTCACCCTGTAGTTATTCTCCTCTCTGGCCCCCAAGCCAGAGTAGTTAACATAATCCCACCAATACTGCTGTACAAGAAGAAACCTTTCCTAGCATTCACAAGCACTACATTACATGAAAAAACTGGCCCAAGGCAGTAGCCTCTTTCTATTCTCAGCATCCACTGAGATCTGGGCAGCGGCCACAGAGAGTTACTGAGGACGCAGGCACTGTGCTCTCATGCCTGGATCTGGAGTCACTGCAGGCAGATGTCCACAAATGTATCCATGGGGCTCTGGCCTTGAAACAAGGATATGAGGAGTCCAGATGGCCATGGAGGGACACTAAGTGGCTCGAAGAACTGAGAAATAGAAACAAAGAGATAGCAGCGAGGAGAGGATGCTCAGAGCAAGGACAAGGCCTGTTCCTCTGCCGCCGGGCTGATGGCATCACCACGACCTCGGGGAGGTAACTGGTGATTCACACAGAACCACACCGTGAACTATTCACCGTGTTGTGCACGCTCACACTTCAAGCAATCACTGTAAGAAACCATATACCATTCACCCCACTACGAATCATGGTCCCCCTCTCAGGGTCTTTGTGAAGTCACCACAAAGTTCTGAGCAGAAGGACCTTTCCAGGGATTACTGAGGGGTGATCCCATAACCAGGCAGGTTCAGCTGTCTCTTTGCTCGGGCTGCAGGTGCTCAGTGGGGCCAACCAGGAAACCAGCACCCAAACTCAGCACACCTGGACAAGACTAGGTTGGCCGCCACAAAGACGAGGCACTAACCCAAAACATGAGGCTCTACATCCCATCTCTCCTTACAGCTGGGAAATGACTGCTTACAAGAGAGAGGGAAGATACAGCTGCACACAGAACCACTCCAAGAACAGAAAAGAGGGGTACTTACTGGGTAAGAAGTACTAGCTTCCTCGGGAATAACCTTGATGGTAGATACCATCCCTGCCCAGCTTCCACCCTCAAGATGACTCAGAGCCAGAGCCCGGGAACCACAAACATCAGATAAGCCGTGGACAAGAAACGCCCGCAGAGGAGCAAAGGGGATGGCACCCACGAACGGCAGTGTGTGGGTACCAGCCAGCAAATGTGCTCCCGCTGGGCACAGCTGGTCAGTTCCGAGAGTTCCTGGTTTTCAGACTGGCTCATCTCCAAGGACCTCCATAATGTATGATACACTATGCTTTTTAGAATCACATAGAAAGCCGAGTTCAAGTTAACTCCCGGGAATGGGCACAAAGATGCTGAGCCCTCAGCCCCTTGTATCTGTCAGCACCCACTTCTAGGCAGCACCCACTTCTAGCAGCCTGGGGCCTGAGACACACTTTTGAGCACACAGACTTTCAGCCCTGGGTGTTTGTTTTAACTCACCAGGAGGAAAGAATTTGGGTTCTTTTTAAAATATACACAAAGGGAATACATCTGTTTATTTTACGGAACGTATCTTCAGACATGATTGGGTAAGAAGCAAGGCTAAAAACCACTCTTTTTCTCTTGGCTCGTGCGAGTGCGACTCCTCCGTGGTGACTTCTCCAAAGGCCACAAACAGCAGAGACGTTCAGTCTCTTGTCTTCTGATCAATCTCATTTGATACCCTGCTGTCACATCACCTTTCAGAACCTCAGGGCTCCAATAACCCCATCGTGCCGTCATCAGCCCCGTGGGGAAGCAGAGTCCCTGCCCAACTGCCCACCTTTTCACCCACCCCGCCCTATAATGTTGCTGCTGCTGCTAAGTCGCTTCAGTCGTGTCCAACTCTGTGTGACCCCATAGACGGCAGCCCACCAGGCTCCGCCGTCCCTGGGATTCTCCAGGCAAGAACACTGGAGTGGGTTGCCATTGCCTTCTCCATTGTGTGAAAGTGAAAAGTGAAAGTGAAGTCGCTCAGTCGCTTCCAACTCGTAGCGACCCCATGGACTGCAGCCTACCAGGCTTCTCCATCCATGGGATTTTCTAGGCAAGAGTACTGGAGTGGCTTGCCATTGCCTTCTCCACCTGTAATGTTGCCAGATAAAATAAGCACTCCCAGTTAAAGCTGAATGTTAGATAAAGAGCATACATTTTTAGTATAAATTCGCCTTTCCAGGTGGCAAAACTGAGGCAGGTTCCTTCCGAGGATAAAAAAGTTCTTCTCTCTTCTCAGCTTATTTACAGAACCTCAGCTCAGTGGCCCTCCTTGTGTCCCCTGGCTTCAGTGAAACCTGTCCTTTGCATCTTTAAGGGTGAACTGAGAAGGCCATGGCCTCTGAGGTTCATGGTAACATAGGTAGTCCTCCCATTCAGATGCCAATGGTGCTTGTGGGTGGAGTCCAAAACATTTCTACATGTAACACCAGCCCCAGTGCAGAAGAGTCTGGTGAGAGGCGGAGGTAAGAGAGAGGGAGAAATGAAAGGCAGGTGTTACCATAAAAATCTCCAAGGGAGATCTCAGTCTGAGAGATCTCACTACCATTTAAAAAAAAGAAGAGAAAAAAAACAGTGTTGCCTGGCCTTGGCTGGCACATGGGCCATGAAGATCTGGTCCTAATTTCTAACTTTAAGAGTCGATGCCAGCATGTTGCCCAGCCCTGGATTCCACAGGGGTCAAGTGGGCCTAACAATACCTGCAGACCTTTCACCTGCCTACATGGGCACCTGGAGTGGACGATCCATGAGGGCAGGATTGGTGCCCTTTTCTTCTTATCACTATATACCCACCGCCTAGCCCAGGCGCTAGCCTCCCAGCAAAGCGCTTGGCAAGCTTATGCTGAGTGAGTGAATGAATGAGTGGATAGATATCCAATATGTCCCAGAAGTAACACGAGCTTTGCAGTGCAAGGGCTCTGAACAACTCAGATGTCCAGTGAAAGGGGTTGGCCTGGAGGACCTCTGAGGTCATCTGTAACACCACAAGCCCTTGAGCCATCAGACTCGGGTGAATCACGTCACCGAAACAATTTTAAACACTTCCTTCAAACATCCTAGTTCAGCATCTTTGGCTGAAGTCCTCAAACTAGGCCCAGGGATAACCCTAGGAGGGAAGAGTATAGAGCAGCCTAAAATAGGACCTTGGTGAGGGAAATCAGGGATGAATAACTGGGGAAAAGAAGGCACAGGTGGCTAGGGATTCAAAGAATGGAATAAGAAAAATAATTCAAGATCCAGCATGGCTGTCCAGGACACACACACTCACACCAGCACAAAGATCTGCCTTCCAGATCCTCGCTGCCCGCCTGGGCCCCCCAGCCCTAGCCCATCACCCTACGACAGTGCTTCTTTGTGGAAGACAACAATAGCTACATTATGCCATTCTGTAATGATCCTAGGAGAAGCGGTTGTGAAGTCAAGGCATTGCGTGAACACTGGGCTACTGCACACCAGCCCACAAGAACAACAACAAAACAACGACAATCCGCAGAATCCCTAATTTAAATAAAGACTGAACACTGCCCAAGCCACTACCCTCTCACATTTATCTGAGGGCAGGACTTTTTTTTTTTTCCATGTAATTATTTATGTACAAGGCCTTCTTTCACTGCAATTGATAAGGTGTCAGGAGGCTGGTTTTTTGTTGTTTGTTAGTTTTTCAATAAGGAGGCAGAAAGAAGAGGAAGTAGCAGGAAGCGGGCCATGAGGAAGTGCCAAGGCTGGGGGATGACACGCAGGAAACCCTCAAAGGGACCCGAATCTGCTTCTCCTCAGTGAATCCATCCTATTAATATAGAGATGTCATTTCGCTACTCCAGCGAAACTGTTTCCAGGGACTTTAGTATAAAATACACAGAGCCCTGGATGGTGTCATGGAAAATACAGTGGCCAAAAAAGGAAAAAAAAAAAAAAAATCAGAATATCTGAATTCTCGTCACTCTGCGTTTTTTGTTTTTTTGTGTGTTTTTTTTTTTCAAGAAACAGAGGTTCTGCGAGGCATCGAGCTAGCAACTGAGGGAAACAAAGATGCAGTCACTTTCCTCCTGAGCTTAGTTTCCTCCTCCTCCACCGGAGAGCCCCTGACCAGCCCTGGAGACACCCACCTCTGCGTTCACGGCGCAGCCCCCAGCCCCGGCCAGGACCTATTTCCACAGGGAGGAGGAGCATGCCTGAGGAAGGAGACTGCCTGTCGCCTCCAAAGCTGAGAGGAAGTCTGAACCTGGAGGAAAGGAGCAGGAGCCACATGATAACGGGCACACGGGGTCATCTTGGTGGGTCCTGGTAACAGCTAAGGTGTGGAAAAGATGACCGTCTCTAGTCCCTAAGGAAAAAGTGTCTCTTGTCGCCAAAGAAGCCGGTCCCCCTGAACCACAGCCCCTGTGTTCTACCTCTCCTGGACTCCGGGCAGGGCTTCCTCCGGCTCAGGCCTCCACACTTCCCAGCCTCCTTTCCTCTCACCTGCCCCACACACTAACAGGGGGCCTGCACGATCATGCTTTGAAATCGTCAAAGGGCCTTCTAGTGATGACCCCACCTCCTTCCTTACATTTCCTGAGAAGCTCCTCAAATACACCATATTCTCATCTGTCCGTTCCGCGGAGCTCCTACCCCTTCCCCAGAGCTCCTACCCTTCCCCAGAACTACTTTTTCACAGTCGTTTATACCTTCCCTTTTTGCCATTTCCTGGTCATGATGCTACCTGACCAACATTTGATAAGTATTAACTGTGTTCTCCTTGAAACTCGCAGAACCTTGATTTTAATCTTTCAGTTAGTTCCCTCAATGAAAGTTCCCTCAGCAGGGGCCCGGTTGAGAGGCTCAGGCCATTGTAAGACCCAATCCTTACCCCTCTACCCATCTCTCCACATCCACCACCTTCACCCTAAGGTGAGGTGGCTCCAACCCTCACCTCACATCACCTCCACGTTCATCACCTTTAGCAACAACAAAGTTCAGCCCTGCAAACTCTATGAAAAACATTTTGCATTATAATAATTCCTTTCACTGAGAAAGAGGAGGGGTTGCTCTTGCAAGGAACGCCATTTTGGAAGTGCCGAAAACCTGTAGTGGCCGTGCAACTGTCGCGGGAAAGGGGACCGCTTCCAGGGCCCGAGAGTAGGCTCTTGTCAAAACATTCAGACACTTGCTGACAAAGCAAGAGATTTTATTGGGAAGGGGTGCCCGGGAGGAGAGCAGCAAGATAAGGGAAATAGGAAGACGGCTCTGCCACGTGGCCCGCAGTCTCGGGTTCTGTGGTGATGGGGTTAGTTTCTGGGTTGTCTCTGGCCAGCCAGTTGATTCAGGGTCCTTCCTGATAGTGTACACATCACTCAGCCAAGATGGATTCCAGCGAGAAGGATTCTGGGAGGACGTATGGACTGGTGTCTCCACTCTCCAATTTGACTTTTCCCAATTTCTTCCCATTGGTGGTAGCTTGTTAGTTCCATGTTCCTTACCAGGACCTCCTGTTGTAACATAACTCATGGAAGTGGCTACTATGGTGTCTGGCCAGGGCAGGCAGCTTCAGTCAGTGGTTCTCCTAAAAACCAAGTGACTCCTGAAATGTGACATGATTTTGTGTCACTCCCCAAATTCTCCACTCTCCGAGCCACTGTCCCTTAGTGCATTGTCCTGTGCCTTATTGCAGAATTAATCACATCAGTCTCATCTACATTGTGAGCGCCTGGAGGGCAGGCTGGTCTCTTTTTTGTCCCTATACTGCCCAGTTCAGTTCAGTTCAGTTCAGTTGCTCAGTCGTGTCCAACTCTTTGTGACCCCATGGACTGCAGCACACTGGGCCTCCCTGTCCATCACCAACTTCTGTAGTTTACTCAAAATCATGTCCATTGAGTCGGTGATGCTATCCAACCATCTCATCCTCTGTTGTCCCTGTGATACTGCCCAGTGCTTAAATACTAATTAAAATGAAGCAAGATGAGGGAGAAATCCAATACCAAATCCCATCTCTATACCATTTGTCTCTTTGGAAAGCTGTTCCCAGGTTTATTTCTAGCATGGCCCAAGGGAGTGCTTGCCTACCTACCTACAGGGTTAAGGAGGAGAGTCTTCTCTGATCTTGAGCATTTCAGAGGCTGCCATCACACCGCACCAAGATATCCAAGCAGGCCCACCAGCTGGACATCCACAAGGGGGACCTTGAAGGAAACACTTCACTTATTCAGGACACAAGTGTCCATAATTTTCTAACTGCCTTTCTTACTCATTGTATGCCCTTGAGCAATTGCCTTAAGATGTTTGTTCCTGTTTTCCCATCAATAAAATAAAGATTAAAATATCTGACTCCTAGAGTTGCCGTGAGGATTTGACAAATAAGTACTAGAGAAAGTGACTAATGCCACACTTAATACATAACAAAGGCTACATAAATGCTTTATTATTATTATTAATAACAGGTTAGAAAGGGGGCATGATACTGACTCCTGCATAACTGTCATACTGCCCTTTGACTTGGCTAGTTTTGACAGAAGGGCCTTTTGACATTGCCTAAAAAACAAACCACTAAACTTTCAACTTTTAAAAAATACCAGGTAACATAAGACAAGGAAAATCCCTCTCCCTCCCTGAGGTCATCCTTCTCTGACCTCACAGATAGGAAAAGATAAGCTCAGAGATGGGGTGAGGGATGTAGTGAGGGTTAGAATCAGGGGAAAGGTCTAGGATAGAGTGAGGATTAGGAAAAGGAGTGGGTCAAAGACAGATGGAAGATCTAGAAGCAAGGAGATCAGAAATGGAGTAAGGGTCAGCCTAGGAGGGCAACAGATCGAGGTGAAATCAGGACTATCTGACTGGTGCTTACATTAATAATTTTACCTTTTCACCACCACCCACTAGAAAGTGTTCTGCTTTGTAAAGGAGGAGTGTGTGTGTGTTGGGGTAACGGGGTGAGGGGCAGAGAGGAGAACCCTGAACCGAGTGAACATTTTCAAACAAACAAGACATTCTGAACTCAAACAGTAAAAGTCACTGAGCTGGTCAGTTCCCACTGGTCCTTCCCCACAAGTGGAGCTGGCAAGAAAGTTCTAGAAACTAGCTCTGCCCACAGCATGTAAAAGCCTGGTGAATTTTGCATTCCAAGGACAAGAGGTTTCCAAATTAAAATTTTAAGAATGTGTGAAAATAGTTCACCATTTACTTTTAGGATGAGGTAGTGTTTACAATGTCAGCCTAGAAATCCAAGTACTGTTTTCAGAGATGCTGTCTATCCTGGGAGGGGGAAAACCCTTCCCAAAAGCTTTTTGCTTCCATCCAAACTTCTGAGATCTTGGACCCAGAAAGACAAAAGGGTCTGAATAGCTTCTTCCACCAAGGAATCAGCCAGAGGTCTCTGGGCTTATAGAGTGTACTTCAGAAGCCATGGCTTGGATTTTGATAGTCTGGGGAGCTCAGAAACTGTCTTGTTGATTTGAGTTCCACCCCCCAGGCCAGACCACCTACTTGCTATGCAAACTCAAGTGAATGATTTCACCTCTCTGAGCCTCTGTTTGCTCATCTGGCCAAGCTGAACTTGGCAGTGCCTTTCAGCTCTGATATTCATTCGATTGAAAAGAGAAAAAAAAAAAAAAAGGTTCACTGAGCACCTCTTACGTGTCAGACACCTTCTAGACTCTGGGGTACAGGGGTTCCTGCCATTACAGGGCTTACATTCTAGTTCCAATGTACTGTGAGCTCCTAAGAGCCTATGAAGGATACACCCTGTATTTTGAGCTTGTATATCTCAGAAAAAGAAATGGGGCAGGGGCTCCACAGGCTAGAATGTAAAGCTTATGGGTGATTAATTGCCACTCTGTTAGTAAGTAGGACAACAGTACTTCTTCCTTCTAAAATGTTTGAAGCTGCTAAAATGTACTGAGTTTTTGTGGATTTTGTTTTGGTGTGTTTTGTTTGTTTGTTTGTTTTTGATGGGGGGATATTTTTTGGCAATGGTGTGTTTTTTCTGATAAGGGGTTGCAAAATGGAACTGTGGATACGGGAGGGAACAAAGAGCCTTGAAGAAGGTCTAATGTGAGCAGAGGACAGATGTGGGACAAAACAGAGGTGCTCAAAGAACCCCACACTTCTTCTAAGATCAAAGACTTCACTCCAGAATATTCCCTCTCTTTCAGTCACTGGAAACTTTAATACCATCTCCAAACAGGGTGCAGGGCTGCCCAGCCCTGCCGAGATACTGCCTGATGACTCAAGACCCGGTCGCTCCACATGAAGCCTTGGGGCAGAGTGGAGCAGAGGAAGGATATGAAGACATGGGGAAAGAGTCAGACAACAGCAAGTGAGCACAGGTCACCAGCCACCGTCTTTTCCAACCCATATGCAAGCCCGTGTCTGGAAGGAAAATCAGTTCTAGGTTCTTTCAGCTGGTTGAAGAATTACCTTGACATGAGACAAATCAATAGGAGAAAACCAAACAAAAATTTAATAACATGTACACATGGGGGAAACCCAGGAAGACTAAGTAACTCCCCAAAATGGCCAAAGTCCTCACCTTAATTACCATTCTTGGCTAAAAGACCGAAGAGAATGCTGGGGGAAGGGGGTGGGGGGCGGGGAGTCATCTGTGGGAGGTGAGCAGGAAAGTATGTAAAAAAGGATAAGGTTGTTGCACAGCTTGAGGTCATCGCCTTCCTCGTGGGTAGTGTTTCTGGAGATCTGGTCAGCTTCTTTTTGGTATCGTGAAGGAGAAACCCTTATGAAAGGAAATTTCCCTTATAAATGTAAATATTTCTTACAAAACAGTAACTCCTACTCAGTGTTCAGTTTGTTTTTCTTTTCCCTGTTGGCTGTTTCTCAGAAAATAATCAGTTTAAAATAACTAATATGCCAAAGAGACATGTTTGGTGGTGGCAAATTCTGTTCCCCTACACCTGACTGCCCTCTGTCCACCAGAGCTTCCAGATGCTCAACCCCAGGCGAGGAGGGAGGACATGGGGCTGCAGAGCACAGGGGCCCTGCCTTTCAGACCTCAGCTGTGGGGAAGGGCAGAGTCTGGACAACCAGGGTGGAACCAGAAGCAAAGAAGGCTCTGGAGAAGAAGCAGGACCCTGGGGGGATTCTCAGCCCAGGTGTGTACAAGAGTCCCTGGGGGGCAACTATGAAAGGTAGATCCTTTGTCCCTCCCTACCCTCTCCTGATTCAGTGGACTAGGGTGGAGACCAGGAGCTTGACTTTTCCCTGTGCTCTCCAAAATAATTCTGACGCAAGCAGGCCATTGCCGACCCTTTGAGGACCCCTGTGAATAAAAGAGTAAAACTTGAGGTCCTACTTGAGAACTGTATCCATCTCTCTTTAGGTGAGTGGGGTGAGAAGTTTGTTGTTCAGCTGCTCAGTCATGTCCAACTCTTTGCAACCCCATGAACCGCAGCATGCCAGGCTTCCCTGTCCATCACCAACTCCCAGAACTTGCTCAAACTCATGTCCATTGAGTCGGTGATGCCATCCAACCATCTCATCCTCTGTCACCCTCTTCTCCTTCCACCTTCAATCTTTCCCAGCATCAGGGTCTTTTCAAATGAGTCAGCTCTTCTCATTAGGTGGCCAAAGTATTGGAGTTTCAGCTTCAGCATTAGTCCTTCCAATGAGTCTGTGCTTTTTAATATGCTATCTAGGTTGGTCAGAGTTTTTCTTCCAAGGAGCAAGTGTCTTTTAATTTCAAGGCTGCAGTCACCATCTGCAGTGATTTTGGAGTCCAAGGAAATAAAGTCTGTCACTGTTTCCATTGTTTCCCCATCTATTTGCCGTGGACCAGATGCCATGATCTTAGTTTTTCAGATGTTGAGTTTTAAACCAGCTTTTCACTCTCCTCTTTCACTTTCATCCAGAGGCTCTTTAGTTCTTCTTCACTTTCTGCCACAAGGGTAGTGTCATCTGCATATCTGAGATAATTGATATTTCTCCCAGCAATCTTGATTCCAGCTTGTGCTTCATCCAGCCTGCCATTTCGCATGATGTACTCTCCATATAAGTTAAATAAGCAGGGTGACAAAATACAGCCTTGATGTACTCCTTTCCCAATTTGGAACCAGTCTGTTGTTCCATGTCTGGTGTTGCTTCTTGACCTGCATATAGGTTTCTCAGGAGGAAGGTCAGGTGGTCTGTTGGTCTGGTCTGGTCTGGTAGTCTGGTCTGGTCTCAGGAGGCAGGTCAGGTGGTCTGGTCTTCAAATCTCATGAAGAATTTTCCACAGTTTGTTGTGATCCAGACAGTCAAAGGCTTTAGCGTAGTCAATAAAGCAGAAGTAGAGGTTTTTTCTGGAACTCTCTTGCTTTTTCGATGATACAACGGATGTTGGCAATTTGATCTCTGGTTCCTTGGCCTTTTCTAAATCCAGCTTGAACATCTGGAAGTTCTAGGTTCATTGTTGAAGCCTGGCTTGGAGAATTTTGAGCATTACTTTGCTAGCATAGGAAACTGTGGTGGGGGACAAAGAGGATGACAAGGGGAAACAGGAGAGAAGGGGGCAGGGCACAGTCCTTAAAGAATAAGTTGGGAATACAACATAAACTAGTTAGAACCAACTAGACCCAAAACAACCACAGATTCAACTTCCAGAGGACTTTGAGCCTCAGTATTTGCTCATTGTACACATTAGCATGTGTAAAATGACACACCCACAGGTGCTATGACAGTTCTGAGGCCAACCAAAAAGTGGGCAGTGGCCCAATTCCTGGAAATCCCTCCCCCTTCTCCAAAATAGTTGGAACGATCTGCCTATGAAATTGTTATTGTTTAGTAACTAACTCATGTCTGACTCTCTGCAGCCCCATGGACTGTAGCCCACCAGGCTCCTTTGTCCATGAGATTTCCCAGGCAAGAATACTGGAGTGGGTTGCCATCTCCTTCTCCAGAGGATCTTCCCAATTCAGGGACTGAACATGCTTCTCCTGCACTGGCAGAAGGACTCTTTACCACTGAGTCACCAGGGAAGCCCAGCCTGTGAAATTATCCAGCCCATAAAAGCTGCTGCTGCTGCTGCTGCTGCTAAGTCGCTTCAGTCGTGTCCGATTCTGTGCAACCCCAGAGACAGCAGCCCACCAGGCTTCCCCATTCCTGGAATTCTCTAGGCAAGAATACTGGAGTGGGTTGCCATTTCCTTCTCCAATGCATGAAAGTGAAAAGGAAGTCACTCAGTCGTGTCCGACTCTTAGCGACCCCAGGGACTGCAGCCTGCCAGGCTCCTCCATCCACGGGATTTTCCAGGCAAGAGTACTGGAGTGGGGTGCCATTGCCTTCTCCGCCATAAAAGCTAACCACCCCATATTTCAGGCTGCTCTTGCCTTTTGCAATGAACCTCATCCAGTCTGTGCAATGTATGTCTCTCAAAATAAATTCACTTCTTACATATCATTTTGCCTCTTGCTGAATTCCTTCTGCACTGAGACATAAAGAATCTGAGCTTCATTAAGTCCTCAAAAAAGTGAAAGTGTTAGTCACTCAACTGTGTCTGACTCTTTGTGATTCCATGGACTGTAGCCCACCAGACTCCTCTGTCTATGAAATTTTCCAGGCAAGAATACTCGAGCGTGTTCTCCAGGGGATCTTCCCGACTCAAGGATTGAACCCAGGTCTCCTGCACTGCAGGCACATTCTTTACCATCTGAGCCACCAAGGAACTTCATTAAAAGTTAATGGGTCCGAGTCCAGTTCAAGTTTTGGCTGAGTACAAGTCTCATCTATGGGTTCAAATCCCAATCTGAAAGTTTGGGGCTGGTTTGAATCCCATCCGAGTAGTGCAATTTCAGAAGGAGGAAGGGAAGGGCAGAGAATGGGAACCACATTTACTCAGCAGTGTCCTGCATTGACACCTGAGCACCCACAATTCCTAGTTGGAAGAAAGATGAGTCTTGTTTGTATAGAGAACAATCCACTTCCCCAAATCTGAGAATGGTGGTATAAAATGGGGCCCCACACCCAATAAGGTCCTGCCTCTGCATCAGAACTCTTTTCCCAGTCAGGTCTGGCACACTGACTTGGTCTTCCCTATGCTACGTTGGCCCCTGGGCTCAGAAGATCCCTTGCCTTCCATGTCAGGAAATAGGGCTATTAAAGATGTAATTAGCTAGGATGAGGTTATGAGAGTGGCTCCTAATCCAACATGTCTGGTATCTTTACATAAAAAGGGGGAATCTGGACACAGAGACATCTGTGAAGATGAAGGCAGAGATCAGGGCAATGCCTCTACAAACCAAGAAACACCAAAAGTTGCCAGCAAACTTCTAGAAGCTAAAACAGACCTAGAACAGAGTCTCCCTCACAAGGAACCAGCCTTGTGGTCACCATCATCTTGGACGTCTGGCATCCAGAACTATGAGGCAATAAATGTCACCTCAGACCCCTAGTCTGTGATATCTGGTTACAAAAGCCCAACAAACTAATACACCCATAACCTTACTTCTCTTCACCACACTGACCATCAATGGGCAAGTGAGAAACTTCCAGAAAGTCATCATATGTACTTTCCTATCCAACAAACCAACATGGCGGAAGAAATTCAAAGATAAACAAAACAGAGTCCCCGCCCTCCAGGGGCTCACAGAAATGCAAATGTTTGCCACTTTCCAAAACACTTTCATATGCATCCTTCTCTTGTACATCCCAGATCTTATCCTGAGGTGCGGGGCAGTGGAGGGGTGCGGGAGAGGCATCAGATCACGTGATCCCCTCTACAGATGGGAACAGTGGAATTCTGGAGAGCTGGTGACTGGCTTCAGAGCCCTCAGCCATTAAGTGGCCAGAAGGCCACTGCGGCAAGGTCTTCTGGTTCCAAGAAGATGTCTGCTGGGGCTGTTTCCTTTCACTCTGCCTTGCGGCCTCTTGCCTCTCCTGCAAGCAGAAGCCGCAGCACAGTGGCAACTGGAAATACACGGCTGGCATCCAAGATCGGTTCCAAGCAAAGCTCCAGAAGGCAAGGAGGGAGACCAGCCAAGGAGAAAAGACTGCTGCGCCTACCACCCCAGCCCCCAGGCCCCCCGCCACTTCCAGCTCACAGGCCCTGCAGGTTCCTGGTAACGGTGCCACCCGGTGTTGTCAAAATAGCGAGCAGCTGGAAAGAATTTCAGAATGAAATCTATGTGCCTCTGCAGCTTCCTAAATGGCTGCAACTGTGGCGGCTAAACCCGCTAATGTGCTAAGCATTTTCTGGCAGGGCCGGCAGGCAGGACTGGTATTTTGGGAGCTGGGAGGGGCTTGGAGGCGTCATCCTTGGCAAGTCCTGGAAGGAGGTGGAGGCAAGGAGAACCAACCCAGAGCGCTTCCCGTGAAGTCACCGGGAGCCACCAGGAATCCCTGGAGCGCTGGGCGCTGGGCATGGGGGGCAGCGCTGGAGGGCACAGAGGCCTCCTGGGGCAACGGGGAGGGGCTCCAGGGTGCAGGTGACAGAGAACATTCTTTCTGCTGACGCAGAGCGGTGTGATGCTGTCCTCGAGGCCAGCAGCCCGGCCAGGCCCTGTCTGTTTGCCTCTGAGGTGACAGGGCAGGGCCCATGGTGACCAGGCAAAGGACAAGAAGCCAATGCCCAAGGCAAGCCAGCACGGCTCACCGAGAGGGGTCTGAGGATAAGGTCATTCCACACGGTCAGGACATCAGAACAGGGTCGGGGACAAGGGGAACTTCCGTACATGGTGACCTCGGATTTCACCCCAGCCCCTCAAGTAGTAATTTCTCACGGCACCCTGGTGTTTGAGAGCTCTTTTAAAATATGAGCCTGGGGACTTTTCCCATGGTCCAGTGGTTAAGACTCTGCCTTCCAATGCCGGGGGTATGGTTTCGATCCCTGTTGGGGAATTATGATCTCTTATACCTCAGGGTATGGTAAAGAAAAAAAAATTTAAATAGATTTTTAAAACTTGCAAAATTATTTTTTTTTAATATGATACCAGGAAAAGAAGCAAACCCCCAAATCTGGATCAAAAGTAGGTCCCAGCGTTCCTTTGTCCCTGATGTGCTCAACTTGTTGGAGAAACCAGAGGGTTCTGACAGAGTGACGAGGCGGATGTTGGGGACCGGGAGATGGAGCTGGTGAAGAACCCTTTCCTGAGGAGACACCGGGGACAGGAAGTGGTGAGAGGACAGAGCCGTGCAGCTCAGATGACAGAGACACGGGTCAATCTGGGAACACAGAAGCCAGTAAAACCCTGACAGGATTCAGTCTGGAGGGAAGAAAATCCCAACTGATAGAAACTGCTGAGAGCTTGCAGCTTTTAAAGCCCTTCTAGCAAAAAGATCTTTGGAAGCTTTGCAAACCCTGACCACACAGCCAGTCAGCCGCAGCCCGGCCCACAGAGCTGAGTGTTTTTGCTAAATCAGAACAAACCCACTCACAAATATCTCATCCTGACCTCCCCCCTGGCACCCATTCCTTTCCTGTCTGTGTGCCTGCCTTCCTCGGAAATGAAGTCTCCGAGCCGAGGGGGAGAGTGCCGGAGAGACCAAGGGGAGCTGGGGGCCTGAAGGCAATCTCAGCTCCACTACTCACTAGCCACGAACCCCGGCCAAGGCACTGAATCTTTATGCGACTCATTTTTTAATCTGCAAAAATGGAGACAGAGAAGCTGCGATTGGGGATTTTCCTGGCGGGCCAGTGGTTGGGACTCCTCGCTCTCGGTGCAGGGGACATGGGTTTGATTTCTGGTCAGGGAAATATTAATAAGATCGGGTATGCTGCATGGTATAGCCAATTTTTCTGTTTTATTTTAAAGCTGTGATTGGAAGGTTGGTGGGAGGACTGAGATTGAGCACAGAGTCAGGGGCGCTCCAGGAGGGCTGGTTCCCCACCTCCCCACCTTCCTCTCCAAGGCCTCCAGCACCTTATTCAATGTGGGGAGAATGAAGATCAGTGAGAGTTAATTTAAAAGTTGGGGAGACAAAAGGATATGTTATAAAACAACCAGACATGAATTTAATTTAATCCCCTCTAACAACACCCTTGCCCCCGTAGTCTCTCAGCTGGTAGACCTGTTTTAGCAGGGCCTCTATGTTTACAACTCTCGGTGGACACCATTCATGTTCTATTCTGTGAGCCCAGAAGGGAGCATCATTCAACAGACATTACCCCCAGGGGTTAGCAAAGTTGTGGCCCTACTAAAGCACTTTTTTAGTGTTACCATCTTCAGGAAGGCTTTTCTGAGGCTTCCCATGGCTTCCTTCTTTCTTCTTGCAGTGCCAGAAGCATTTCCTTATGGAGCTCATTAAATTCTGCCTTTGTAATATTTGAGGTATGTTTATGTGTATAACTGCAGCAAGGGTTGGATCTGATCTTTATATTCCCTGCAGCACCTAGTAGGATACTAATTAATTTCACAAGGCCAGCATTAACCTGGTACCCTAACTAGTCAAAGGCATTACCAATTTTTTTTTTCATTTTAAAAACCTCAACCCTTACCTCACACCATATATAAACATTAACTCAATACGGATCATACAGCTAAATACAAGAACTGAAACTATGAAACTTCTAGAAGAAAATGAGGGAGAAAATCATTGTGACTTTGGATTAAGCAAGGAGGAGAAAATGGCAACCCACTCCAGTATCCTTGCCTAGAGAATCCCATGGACAGAGGAGCCTGGCAGGCTATAGTCCATAGGGTCACACAGAGTCGAACACGACTGAAGCAACATAACACAGCACCCAGCAGCACAAAGATTTCTTCGATAGGACACAAAGTGCATAATCCATAGAAGAAAAAAAATTGATATACTGGACTTGATCAGAATTTAAAACATCTGCTCTTTGAAAGGCACTAATAAGAAAATAAAAACACAAGCCACAGACTTGAAGCAAATATTTGCAAATCGTATATCTGATAAAGTCTATGTAGTCAGAATATATAAAGAACTCTTAAAACTCAATAATAAGACAAATGACTCAATTTTTTAATGGCCAAAAGAACTGAATAGACATTTCACAAAAGAAGTAATACAGATAGCCAAAAAGCCTGTGAAAAAAAATGTTCAACATCATTAGTCATCAGGAAAATGCAATTAAAATCACAATGAGATATCACTGAACATCTATTATACTGGCTAAAATTAAAAAGACTGGCAATGCCACACATTAGCAAGGATATAGAATAACTGGAATTCTCACGTACTGCTGGTGGGAATGCACCACTTTGGAAGGCACTTTAGCACTTTTTATAAAATTAAATATACACTTCTAACCCAGCAGTCCCACTCCTAGGCATTTGCTGAAGAGAAATGAAAACATATGTCCGCACAAAGACCTACATATATAAATGTTCATAGCAGCTTTATTTATAATGCCCCAGACTTGGAAGCAGCCCAGGTGTTCATCAACTGATAAATGAATACGCAAGTGGTGAAACATCCATACAGTGGAATGCATCCATACACACAATAACTTGGATGAATCTTAAGTGCATTGTACTGGTTTCCTATTCCTGCTGTAATGAATTATCACAGGCTTAGTGGCTTAAAACACTACACATTTACTCTCTTATAGTTCTAGAGATTTTAAGTCCAAAATCAGTCCCCCAGGGCTAATGTCAAGGTGTCAGCAGAACTAGATCCTTCTAGAGGCTCTGAGGAGAAAATCCCTTTCTGTTTTTCATTCTCTAGAGACAACCTGCACTCCTTGGCGCATGTCCCTTCCTCAAGGCCCCCAGTAGAGCATCTCTCTTCCCCGCCTCCCACCTCTGCTTTGAAGGAGCAGGAGTTTCACCAAAGGCACAGAGGCATAGCAAGTTTCGGGAATTTCAGTATTTCCAGGGTATATGATGTTACATCTCAAAGATAAGGAAACTAAGATTCAGAGAAATCAAGTATCTCACTACAGGTCTAGGACATGGTGAAAAACAGAGATCAAGACCCACCCCAAGAAAAAGAAATGCGAAAAAGCAAAATGGCTGTCTGAGGAGGCCTTACAAATAGCTGTGAAAAGAAGAGAAGCAAAAAGCAAAGGAGAAAAGGAAAGATATACCCATTTGAATGCAGAGTTCCAAAGAATAGCAAGGAGCAATAAGGAAGCCTTCCTCAGCAATCAATGCAAAGAAATAGAGGAAAACAATAGAATGGGAAAGACTAGAGATCACTTCAAGAAAATTAGAGATACCAAGGGAACATTTCATGCAAAGATGGGCTCAATAAAGGACAGAAATGGTAGGGACCTAACAGAAGCAGAAGATATTAAGAAGAGGTGCCAAGACTACACAGAAGAATTGTACAAAAAAGATCTTCACGACCCAGATAATCACAATGGTGTGATCACTCACACTCACCTAGAGCCAGACATCCTGGAATGTGAAGTCAAGTGGGCCTCAGGAAGCATCACTACAAACAAAGCTAGTGGAGGTGATAGAATTCCAGTGGAGCTATTTCAAATCCTAAAAGATGATGCTGTGAAAGTGCTACACTCAATATGTCAGCAAATTTGGAAAACTCAGCAGTGGCCACAGGACTGGAAAAGGTCAGTTTTCATTCTAATCCCAAAGAAAGGCAATGCCAAAGAATGCTCAAACTACTGCATAATTTCACTCATCTCACATGCTAGTAAAGTAATGCTCAAAATTCTACAAGCCAGGCTTCAGCAATATGTGGTGAACTATGAACTTCCAGATGTTCAAGCTGGTTTTAGAAAAGGCAGAGGAACCAGAGATCAAATTGCCAACATCTGCTGGATCATAAAAAAAGCAAGGGAGTTCCAGCAAAACATCTATTTCTGTTTTATTGACTATGCCAAAGCCTTTGACTGTGTGGATCACAATAAACTGTGGAAAATTTTGAAAGCGATGGGAATACCAGACTATCTGACCTGCCTCTTGAGAAACCTGTATGCAGGTCAGGAAGCAACAGTTAGAACTGGACATGGAAAAACAGACTGGTTCCAAATAGGAAAAGGAGTACATCAAGGCTGTATATTGTCACCCTGTTTATTTAACTTATATGCAGAGTACATCACGAGAAACACTGGGCGGGATGAAGCACAAGCTGGAATCAAGACTGCCGGGAGAAATACCAATCACCTCAGATATGCAGATGACACCACCCTTATGGCAGAAAGTGAAGAGGAATGAAAGAGCCTCTTAATGAAGGTGAAAGAGGAGAGTGAAAAAGTTGGTTTAAGGCTCAACATTCAAAAAACTAAGATCATGGCATCCAGTCCCATCACTTCATGGCAAATAGATGGGGAAACAATGACTAACTTTCTTTTTGGAGGCTCCAAAATCACTGCAGATGATGACTGCAGCCATGAAATAAAAAGATGCTTACTCCTTGGAAGGAAAGTTATGACCAACGTAGACAGCATATTAAAAAGCAGAATTACTTTGTCAACAACGGTCTGTCTAGTCAAGGCTTTTGACTATGGTTTCTCCAGTAGTCATGTGTGGATGTGAGAGTTGGACTATAAAGAAAGCTAAGCACCGAAGAATTGATTCTTTTGAACTGTGGAGTTGGAGAAGACTCTTGAGAATCCCTTGGACTGCAAGGAGATCCAACCAGTCCATTCTGAAGGAGATCAGTCCTGGGTGTTCATTGGAAGGACTGATGTTGAAGCTCCAATACTCTGACCACCTGATGCAAAGAGCTGACTCATTAGAAAAGACCCTGATGCTGGGAAAGATTGAGGGCAGGAGGAGAAGGGGACAACAGAGGATGAGATGGTTGGTAGGCATCACCGACTCAATGGACATGAGTTTGGGTAAACTCCAGGAGTTGGTGATGGACAGGGAGGCCTGGCGTGCTGTGGTTCATGGGGAAGCAGAGTCAGATATGACTGAGTGATTGAACTAAACTGAACTGAATGTTCAAGCCCAAGGCCTCAGAATCCAAATCCAGAGATTTTCCCAGTACATGTGAGCTGTCAAACATCCCCACACTGACCTTGAAGGCCTCCAGCCTTGGGGGCTGAATGGGTACCTCCACCACGTCTCAGAGCCCTGCACCCCCTGCCCACTCCATCAGAGATGACCCCTGCCTCCGGACACCTAGAAGCAACTCAGCCTGTGGCGTCAGCATGACCTTGGGTCTTTGGCTCTCCCCACCCTGGGGCCAGCTGATTCCCAGCCCCAGTTGGATGAAATTATAACCTGAATAAGATTGATATTTGCATCCTGCTTTTGTATGTCAGCACTTGTTCAAGTAGATTATTTTCCTTGAATTTCCCATTGTGTGAGGCTAAGGGTGCAGCTATTATCGATCTCACTTCATAGATCAGAAAGCTGAGGTGCTGGGGATGGAAGAAGGCTGGCCACACTCACGCAGCAAGTGTGTAAAATCCAAATCAGAATTTACTGTGGGCTTTCTGCTCCCCACACCACATACATGCATGCACGCTAAGTCACTTCAGTCAACACTACAGACTGTAGCCTCCAGGCTCCTCTGTCCATGGGATTCTCCAGGCAAGAATACTGGAGTAGGTGGCCATGTGCTCCTCCAGGGGATCTTCCCGACCCAGGGGATCAAACCCATATCTCTCACATCTCTTGCATTGACGGGAGGGTTCTTTACCCTGGGAAGCTCTCCCACAGCACAAATGCCTATAGCTCAGAGAAAAGAACTGGGGCAAGCATGCTAACCTCACTGAGCCTCACCTTTCCTGACCTGTAGGACGGATAATGAGATAAAGTCTGCCCTGCCTATCACACAATGCACAAACAAAAACGTTTCAAAAGGTAGAAGAAAGTACATAAAATTATTTTGGATACTCAAAATGTACAAAAGGTAAGGAACTGTTCTGATTATATTCTCAAGGAATGTCATTTTCTTTGTTTCTTTTATTCCCTCGGAAAGCCAGTTTCTTCTGCCTTCTTTATTTCTGGTTAAAGCGGAAAAGTTCTAACCAACTGCTCATCTTGAATTTCAAGGTCAATGTTTAATTCTACCTTCCAGTGTCACCCTTTCGGGAATCAAGAACTGGCAATTCCCCACCCCCACCCCATCCCATCTTCTCTTTAAAGCTAGAAATTGCCAGGTCTCACTTTCTGTTCTCATTCCCTCTTGTCTCTCCCCAGTCAGAACCAACCTACACATTGCTAAAGCAACACTCCCATCATAACTCTCAGTGGCTTGTGCCCCCCACCCCAGGGGACAGAGTCTGGGGGTCCTCCACAGGCTGCCGCTGCCCCTGCCAGCCTCTCTGACGTGTCTCCCACAACTACTTCTCGCCAGGCGAGGCCAAGTGGCCCCCATTTCACAAAAGCTCTACCCCCTGCTTACCTTATACCCTCACTGTGTGTATCTGTGTGTGCTTGGTTGCTCAGTCATGTTTGACTCTTCACCACTCCATGGACTGTAGCCCAGCAGGCTCCTCTGTCCATGGGATTTTTCAAGCAAGAATACTGGAGTAGGTAGCCATTTCTCTCTCCAGGGGATCTTCCTGACCCAGGGATCGAACTTGCACTTTCTGCGTCTCCTACACTGGCAGGAGTATTCTTCACCTGCTGAGCCAGCAAGGAAGATATATCTCCTCTCAGAACTCCCATTCCCACTATTCACTCAACTGTTGAGGAAGAATCAAATGAGTCCTTCAACTCTTCACATAAATCTCAACACATTCCAAGTGAATCAAAGAACTGAGGTTAAAAAAAAATTTTTTAAGAAAGAATTATATAGGTGATTATCTATCTGATAGCTGAATGGGAGTGTGGAATTTCTAAGATAAACAGCAGTGAAATAAATCAGTGGCTCACAAAAGAAAAACAGTAACATCTACTAAGTTCTACTTGTTTAAAGTGGATATCACTATCAAAAATAAGTAAGTAAAATCAAACTTGACCTCATGTAAATACAGAAAGTAGCTCCAAATTGATCGTAGAATTAAATTAAGCATTAAGATTATAAAATTTCCAAAAGAAAACATAAAGAGAAATCTTAGTATAGGCAAAATTTTCTCAGGACACAAAAGCAAGAAACACAAAAGGAAAAGAATAAGTTGAACTTTGTCAAACTTAAAAGTTTCTATTCTTCAAAAGACTCTTAAAGACAGGAATAGCAGTTGCCGAACTGTGTTAGTGAAATTGATGCCACTGAATTGTATATTTAACATGATTAAAATGGCATCTTTTATGTTACATATATTTCACCACAATGGGAAAAAACACTCTGTTAGGAAGATGAATAGGCAAAACACAATCGGAGAGAAATTATTCATCATACATATATGTGGTGAAGGACCTATATCTAGAATACATTAAGAACCCTAGCATTTCAGTACTGAGAAGACAAACCATTTTTTTTTAAATGGGCAAAGATTTAAATAGATCCAGGCAGTCAGTAAGCACATGAAAATATACTTAATATCATCAGTCCTCAGGAAAATGCAAACTGAAACTGTAAGATACCACACCCACTCAAATCATTAAAATTTTAAAAATTGATAATATTAAGTGCTGGTGAAGATGCATAGCAACCAAAATGCTCATACATTTTGGGAATATAAAATGGTTCAGCCACTTCAGAAGATTGTGGCAGTCGCTTATATAGAAACACGTGCTTGCTATATGACTGAGCAGCTTCATGTCTACGAATTTACCCAAGAGGAAAAAAATATGTCTACAACAAGACGTGTACACAGTTGCTAACAGCAGCTTCATTCATAGTAGCCAAAAACTGACAACAACCCAAATGTCCATCAACTGGTGAATGGATAAAAAATTGTTGTAAATTCATAGAGTGGAATAAAAAGGAACAAACTACTACCATATACATTAACACGGGTAAATCTTAAAAAATAAAAAGGCAGAGTAAAATAAGCTAGATTCTAAAAAAACACATACAGTATGATTCTATTTACATGAAATTTTAGAATCAACAAAACCAGTCTACAGAGTCACAAAGCAGATCGATGGTTGCCTGGGGCAAGAGATGGGGTGGACTGCAAAGAGGCCCAAGGGAGAGGGTGGGATGATAAAAAAAAAAAAAAGAGGCCCAAGGGAATCTGGGGGGAATGATAGAAACAGTCTGTCCCGGTTGTGGTTACATGGGAATATACACTTGTCAAAATCCAGAGAACGATATACTTCAATGAGTACAGTTTACTGTGTGTAAATAATATAATAAAGTTGGTTTAAAATAATATAAAAGTCAAACCACAAAGTACTAAAAATATTTGCCACATATATGTCAGATATGACAAATCAATATCAGTAAGTGCCCACACAAGTTGATATAAAAAGCATTGACACCTTAACAGATAAAAGGTCAAAGGACACAGATAAGCTACAAGAGAGGAAATAAGCATAGCTAATAAACAAGTAAAAGATTTTAAAAATGAAATGTCATATTTCACATATTTCATACCAAGCTAGCAATACTTTTTGTTTAATGATAAAGCTAGTGTTGTAGGGCAAGATAAGCACTCGTCTGGCAAAACATAAATTGGTACATATCTGGAATACAGTTTGGCAATAAGGATCCAGAGACAACAATTTCTTGATTATTTGACTTACTCCTAGAAACCTATGCTAAAAATAATCAAAACTAGAGATCAGTATGCAAGAATTTTCATTACTGACTTAGGACAAGCCACTACGCTGAGTAAATATGAATATCGGTGTGATGAAATATCAAATGCTTGTCCAGAGTAGGAACTTAACAAATATTTTTAAAATATACTTTTATATACTATATATGAACTTTTTAAGAAGGAGCTATATAGGTGACTTACACTAGTGGGTAAAGAAATGTATATATAATTTTTCTCATTATAGCAAAGATTAGAAATCACCTAAATACCCATCAAGAGAGGTGAAATTAAATAAATCATGGTGTATCCACACAATGAAATACAGTACATCTGTTAAAAATAGGACAGACATATACCTATTGATATGGATCTCTGAAATATATTGTTAAATTGAAAAAGCAAGGTGCAGAACAGGGCATTTCAAATGCAGCTATTTTAAGGGGAAAAAAAGGATCAGTTCAGTTCAGTTGCTCAGTCGTGTCCGACTCTTTGAGACCCCATGAACCGCAGCACGCCAGGCCTCCCTGTCCATCACCAACTCCAGGAGTCCGCCCAAACCCATGTCCATTGAGTCAGTGATGCCATCCAGCCATCTCATCCTCTGTCGTCCCCTTATACACATTTATACTCAGAACAACTCCACAAAGAATAGGGAGGAAACAAAATGAGTGACAGTGGTTGGCTCTGTGTTAAAGAACGAGGGGGAATTCCCTGGTGGTTTGGTGGTTAGGACACCAAGCTTTCACTGCCGTGCATGTGCACTCAGTTGCTAAGTTGGGTGCAACTCTTTGAGGCTCCTCTATCCATGGAATTTCCCAAGCAAGAATACTGCAGTGGATTACCATTTCCTCCTCCAGGGGATCTTCCCGACCCAGGGATTGAACCTGCGTCTCCTGCACTGACAGGCATATTCTTCACCACTGAGCCACCTGGCCAGGGTTCAATCCCTGGTCTGGGAACTAAGATCCTGCAAGCTGAGAAGTGCGGCTAAAAAAAAAAAAAAAGTAAACTGAAGAACTAAGGTCTGAGGATGGGAGGAGACTTATCTTCCTCTCCTGTTTACTCTCTGTAGCATTTTAATTTTTTACCACTTTAGAGGTCTTTATTTTTCATAAAGTAAAGCCCTCTTTAACAAAAAAAAAAAAAGAAGAACACCATTTTTTAGGAGAAGAAAGGAAAGTATTATGAGTTGAATCATGTCTTCTCAAAAGGCATATGTTAAAGTCCTGACCCCCAGTATCTCAGAATCTGATCTTACTTGGAAACAGGGTCATTGCAGACCTAACTAGTTAAAATGAGGTAGTTAGCATGGGCCCTAATCCAGTATGGGCTTGACGGTGGCTCAGTGGTAAAGAATCTGCCTGCCGAAGTAGGAGACAAGGGTTCGATCCCTGGGTTGGGAAGCTCCCTGAAGAAGGGAATGGCTACCCACTCCAGTATCCTTGCCTGGGAAATCCCATGGACAGAGGAGCCTGGCAGGCTACCATCCAAGGTGTCAAAAAAAGAGTTGGGCACGACTTACCAACTGCACAACTAATCCAGTATGACTAATGTCCGTATAAAAAGGGGAAATTTGCACACAGAGACATGCACACAGGGAAAACGCTGTATAAGGATGAAGGCAGAGATGGGGTGATGCTTCTAGAAGCGAAGCATCATCAAAGACTGCCAGCAAACCTCCAGAAGCTAAAAGAGGCCCAAAGAGCTCTCCCTCAAAACTCTCAGAAGGATCCTAACCCACCAACACCTTGGTCTTGGCTTTCTGGCCTCCAGAACTGTGAAGCAGTAAATTTCTGTTGTTCAAGCCTCTCAGTTTGTGGTACTTTATTACAGCAGACTAATATAGGGAGGAATATTAACATGAAATCAAATGAAAAAAATAATAAGGTTCACAATGATCAAACCTACCATTCGGGAAACAAACATACCAGCACCTCGTCCCATAACCAATCCACCCATCACTTCACCCGACTCCCACGCCTGTAGCAATGGGTAAATGCTTCCAATTCTCTCTCCCTCCCTGCCCCACCTCCTCACACACACACACGCACACACACGCACACACATGCACACACACAAACACATACACTTAATTTTTAAAGGTAAAACAACAAACAAGGGCATGTGGCTTTATTACAATCTCATGCGTGTGTCAGAACTGTCCCACTCACCTAAAGAGCGCAGGGCCATTGTCCAGAGTCCCATGATGTTGCATCAAAGACACTGGAAGAAAAGAACATGCTAGAACACCCCTGGTAACTCCAGCTAGTGACTCAGCTTTTGTCTGTGGCATGGAAACTATCCACTCTAACAGTGCCCAAGACCATCTTCAACAAGGATGCTGCAGCTTCCACAACTACACTAGTTCTGTCAGCCACTGCACCCAGCGTACCACCTGAACAGAGCTGCTCCTGGGGCAAGAGCATGAACAGCATGGTCCCACGCCATCTGCCACCCCCAACGCCTCCAGTGCAGGCTCCAGACCACCCCCGCCCACCCCCGACAAGACCTCATCAAATTTCCCAGCAGCCCTTGCTCCCATCTTCTAGACTGGAAGGCTAGAATCTTCTTTCCAGGGCCCTTTCCCTTTGTCGTCCCTACTTCTGGCCAGGGCAAAAAAAGCAAAACAGAAAGCCACTAAAGCAAAACCAAACTCTTGGTCATAAAAAGCAAGTGAGCTGGGGGAGATTTTATAGATAGAGCTCAGAAGTTCAAAAGACCCTTTAGCTGGGATTTCAAAATGGCAGCTAGCTAAATGCCATTTGGTCTAAATCTGCTTACCCAAACGTCCCTTCCAATCTCCAAGGGGTGTCCATAATTACTAGCACAGCCACCTGCAAACGTGGAATCTGAATCTGCCTTCTTTCAAAGATTAGAGAGGTGGGACCATGAAGCTTAGCTCCCAATGCCAGAGAAGAGGTTGGAAGGGAAGAGAGAAGGGGAGACGAGAGACCTTCACAGCAGCATGCAAGGACATGGCAAGCTCGGCCCATCCCATATCTCAGCTACTATGCATTCCCAACTGGCTTGGCCAAAATCCAGGGAGACTCCAGACTGGTGAGTCTGTGAATGTGAGGCAGAGATAAGCGACACTGAGAGGGAGCCCTCGCCCACAGTTATAAATGGGCTGCAGTGCTGCTGGAGCGAGGAGCCAAGAGAATCTTCCATTTCCAAGACATTTCTGCACTCCGTCCTGCTCCTGGAGATTAAGAATTCTCTTTATTGGTTTTCTCCCACTCTCTGGAAGGTAACAAAGCAGTTACCCTGAGAACACAAAAAATCAGGGGGATTTGGAAGGGGTTTTTTTTAATGTTTTAAAACATATTGACCTTAGATACTTGTTTGGAATAAAAGTGGGACAGTAGGAAGTTCCATTCTTTCGTTCATCTCTGGGGCATCATCCTGTGCCATGCCTCTGACAGGGAGGAGACCCATTGCCAGCCTCAGCAGGGGATCTGCTTTGGGAGCTCAGAAAAAAAGATGCATATCCTTCCAGAAGGAGGCTGGGCCTCTGCAGAAGGGTAGATGAAATCGGACAAACAGAAATAAGAGGAAGGCTCTCTTAGAGGGGGGAAGAGCATGAGCAAACCTCAGAACAGGGTGATGCTTGGCCTAGCAATGAGACTGGCAGGGGGAAGGGCAAAGAGACTTAATGGAAACTGAGGAATCCAGTGCTGGAAGTTTATCCACCCCCTTCACCGACTCTAGGGCATCCCTGAGTGTGCCCTATGCACCCTCCAAAGAGCAAACTCCGGCAACCTGGGGCCCCTGTGAAGTCTAGAGGACAGGAATGTCTGCCCCAAGCTTTACCCCGGGGGTCAGACGCCTGGAAAACATTCCTGGGATTATTTGGTGTTGTCCGAGATGGATCTGGAGCCTCACTGGCTAAAGACAGAAGTGGCTTTTGGTGGGGCTGCCAGGCCTGGTCTGTGGCAAGCTCAAGGCAATGTCATGTATCAAAACGTCGGCACTTACTGTTTACCAGTCTGGATCTGCTTTCCTTTCTCTTATTCACTGTGATCCTTACAAACCGTCTCCTCCCTGAAGCTCTCCTGATCCCTTCATTTGCAATTAATTCACCGCCCTTTACACTCCTCCAACAACTCGAGGTCTCTCTATTCCCATGTGCTTACCTGCTTTGCCTTATAAGAGTCTCACTTTCCTCTAGATATAAACACTTGAATGTCAAACAACCAGTTCTTAAACATCTTTTGACCCCCAACACCAATTCTTCCTGCAACTGAAGCTCTAATACTTTGGCCACCTGATGTGAAGAGCTGATGCACTGGGAAAGACCCTGATGCTGAGAAAGATTGAGGGCAAAAGGAGAAGTGGGTGGCAGAGGGTGAGATGGTTAGATAGAATCAGTGACTCAATGGACATGAATTTAAGCAAACTCCAGGAGATAGCGGAGGACAGAGGAGTCTGGCATGCTGAAGTCCATGGGGTCACAAAGAGTCGGACACAATTGAGTGACTTAACAACGACAACAACCAACTCTTTCATTGCAGACACTCATCAAATACTTAATGAGTTGAATACACAGCCCCGTAAGGAGGGATCTGGTCCTGGCTGACATCCCTTATTCCTGTATCCATCCATCCATTTGTCCAAAAAACATATGAGTGCCCAGGATCAGGCAAGCTAGCTCATCTCTTACAGAGCACACAGGAACTCTTCAACCAGTCAGCTGAACAGTGACTTTCAGTATTCAGGCTTCAGTATGAGGGACTTTTTTCAGGTCCAGGACATAGAACACGCCACAGGATCACAGGACAAAAACCTGGCCACAGCAAGGTGGATGTGGCCTTCATCCTGATACCCGTATCTGTCCAGATGAAATGTCACGCCCTCAAGAACCACCCCTGGAGCAGACAGATTGTCTGGGAGATGGGTGAGGGCCCTCAAGGGCTCTGCCCAGCCCACCCAGGGGAAGGCTAGATATGCCTATCACAGAAGAAGGCAGAGCAAAGATAACCCCGCCACCTAAGTGCACAGTACTCCAGGGGTGCTGGGTAAGGGGCTGGCAATGTGGGGTGTGGGAAGAGTTCTAGGAGCCTTCCCAGCAGAGGAGACAAGATCCTGGAAACAGGAAGATTTACTGAAAGTCTGAAGAAAAGTCCGCCCTGCTCAGAGCTCAATAGGTGCAAATTCCTTGAGAAGGTGGTGTATCCAGGAACCACTCTGCTCTGGGGAGAAAAACAGGGCTGACAGTGACAGAGGAAGGTGGTAGGTAAATGGACAATCATTTATCTCAGGTCTCTTCCAGTTCCAGAGTTATAGGATCCTAATCTGAACCTCCTCTAGCAACAATTTGAAAAAGTTGCCTGAGTCCGGGGACTTCTGGAGAGAAAGTTGACTAGTTGTGTCAAACAATAAACCAAGAAGAAATTCTGAAGGGATAAATTTTCCTTATCGCTCCAAGACATGCATCAAAGCAGCTAGCTGCTGCCTGCCCAGCCTGGGAAGATGATAATGGTTTCTAATGGCCTGTAAACAATAGAAGCGGCCTTTGTAATAAAGATTAACAAATTAATTTCTTAGGCTCCCTCCCTGCACCCTGCAGCGCCCTGCTCCCCGTGTGCTGGGACAGAGCAACCTTCAGGGATCTGAGAAGAGGAGGGATCCAAGCCCAAGACTTGATGCCTCTGAGAAAAATCAGACCTGTGGGCTGCAGCGGGGATGTGTCCCCAAGGAGGGTCACAAATCACCTCGTCCTCAATCTGGGTAAAAGGAAAAGAATCCCTCGTCTCGGAAAATATCAGAAACCAGAGAGAGAGACGAAACACCTGGGAACTGGCACAAGAGGTAAACTTCATTCTGACTCGGTGAGCTCACTCATTCATTCAGCAAACACTTGTGTACACTTACTAGGGTGCCAGGCACCTGCAGAGGGTACAAGAGAATACAAAGAAAACACTTGCCCTGCATGGAGTAACAGTCTGGGGGCTGGTGCAGGAATAAGGGGCCTGCGCAGAGAAGGATAATACAGGCTAATGCAATAATATTTGCAAAGTGTTACCCATGTCCAGACACCTATTTCCACTTCTTTGGTTCTTCTTTGTTTGATATATCATGTTCAGTGTGGGTGACTGGGGTAGACAATATTCAGAAAACAGAGGAGTCAGAAAGAGGAGAAAGAAAGGGGGACACAAAAGAAAAAGGAAGCCAAGCCCCTCCTCCCTCCTGCCACTGTCCTCTGTACACTCAGTTCCAGTTCTGGGAAAGAAGAGGACCTATTGTCACTAGAGGTCCCAAGCAGGCCCAGGCCGCCAAGTCACAATCCATGCCATGTCTGTTCCTGCACCAACAAGACATGTTTCTGCTGAACTCTGCAAAATTCTGGCCATCTGGACTTTTCTATTTGACACACCAACTTCCAGCACCCAACAACCTTCACTCTAAGACCTGCTCGTGTGTGTGTGTGTGTGTGTGTGTGTGTGCACGCGCGCGCGCGCACGCGCATAAACACATGTGCATACACATTAATGGTGATATGATGGAGGGAATTCTAAGGTTTTTTCACCCATGGTTCCAAAACTAACAACGTCGCCTTTTGAAACTAATGATGAATACATTCTTTTGCGTCTGCTAGCCTCTCATTTTTCAGTTCTTCAATAAATATTATATCATGTTCATGCCACAAGTAACCTTGGGTGGCAACAAAGAATAAACTGTTATCTCCACTTTAGATTTCTCCTCCTCTCTCCATTTGTTTTCCACTCAGCAACGGTTGAGCACCTATCATGTGCTGGTACCATGCAGGGTGTGAAGTTTACAAAACAGAGCAAAGCTAACATGGGCCCCCCCTCCATCAGCTTTACAGCATGGTAGGGGAGAGAGATGGACACACACTCTGTTCTCCAGGACTTGGGGCAGCTTCCAGAGGAGATGACTGACCTTAGAAGATTTTGCCAAGTGAAAAACAGAAGAAAGGAGACTCCAGGGAGGTGGGCTGCTGTTTGTGCTCAGAGAAGAGTAAGCCGCCTGCTGTCTCCAGTCTATGGCATGAGTGGGGGTGAAGGGCACAGCCTGAGAAACGAGACTAAAGAGGTGGGCTGGGCCCCAACCATAGAGCCAAGGAGCTTGGACTTTGTCCTGAGGGCAACGAGGAAACCACTGAGAGTTTTAAGTAGAGGCAGGTGATGTGATCAAGATTTGTATTTTAGCAAGATTATTCCAGCTGCTGAGTAGAGCATGCACTGGAATAGGAAGAGGCTCAGCAGGCTCTGGAGACAATTCCAGAACAGAATCGACAGGACTGAGTGTCCCATTGGAGGCAGGAGGAAAAGGAGGCTTTCTCGGGTGAGCTCAGCCAAGACAGGAAACCAATAAGAAAGCAAGAGGCAGAGAGATTCAGTGCTTTGCCTAATGTCACATAGACTACTTGATGACAGACCCACGCCAGGAACCTAAAATTCTTCCCCGTAGAAACCCCTTGGTTAGCCATGTTAGCATCAACCAGTGACTTAGCCGTCATCATCTGCCAGGCTGTTTCCTTGTTCCCTGCTTGTTTCATGCAGGTTCGCTTTTCACCCTACAAAGATGACAAGGCCGTGAATGCAAAATTCCTTTGACCTCCCAAAGGGCCTGGCACAGTCCTAGGCACCAAGAGGTCAATGAATGTTAGTGAGTCAATCAAACCCAGGAGCCCCAAGGGGGCCTTAGGCATTGCCTTCACTGCAAAGTGAGACTGTTTTCTTCTTTAATCCTTAACAAACAGTATTTTTTAAATCACACCTAGATTGAGCAGTTCTTAGATGCTTGGATTTCAAAGTTCAGGAAACTTTTAACAACAACAGAAAAAAAAAAAAAAATTATAGGGATCACCACAGTCTTGTCAACTTTTTTTACTTTGCCAGCTAAGGACATTCTAAAACCCAACTGCCATCTACTACTCAGGTTCTTAAAAGGAAGGACATTTAATACATATTGCACAGGTCAGAATAACATAGTTTTGAGATTAGGGATAATCCTTCAAATAAAATCAGAGTTCCTTGACTAAGCACAATTGACACTTGGGGCCAGATAAAGCTTTGCTATGTGTATGGGTGGGGTGGGGCGGTAGGGATGCAGGGGGGGGTATTGTTGGGGAGTCATCCTGTACTCTGTGAGATGGTCTGCAACATCTCTGGCAACTGCTCTGGAGATGCCTATAGCACTCCCAACTTGTGACAACCAAACAATGTCCCCAGGCATTGCCAAACAGCCCCGGGGGACAAGTTCATCTCAGCTGAGAACCCGTGAATTTAAAAAAGGAAGCCTTATTAACAAACTAGTTATTCATTTATTACCCTTATATTTTAGAGTGGTGAAAACCTCCTCACAAACTGGCACCAGTCCCTAAACCAGCTTTGAGGAATGAGAGGTTAAGAAGATGGGATTTGACATCAGACTTGACCTCAAATCTCAGTTCTGCTTCTTCCTCACTGCCTGACCTTGAGTGAGTACCTTCTCTAAACCTCCCTTTCCTCTCCTACAGGACCTCCTGTCAGAGTTGGGAGGATTAAGTGGAATCGACGTAATCCACTTAGCAACATGCCTGGCACGTGACTGTCAGGAGAGAGGGGGTATGACAATGACTAATATTATTTCTATAACTCTAATGTTACTTCTATACCTCTTCGATAGAACATAGCAAAGCATCTGGCACATATGGATGGTGACCCAGATTTAGGATGTTCTGGGTAAAGGGATCTTGCACATAATGCAGAAGGTCTTCAATAAACATTTATTGAAGAAATAGCCGAACCCCCAATCACACCCTGCTCTCACCAGTTCCTTTCCCCAATCCCACCACACCTAATCTCTTCCCTCGGTTACAAGAACTTTCTCAAAATCTCCCCATGGGGATTAAACCCATAAATGAAGGCTGGCCACTCCAGGACCCCTGCTCTGTGGATAAGAACTCTGGGGAAATCCTCTAACGATTAGTATCACTATCCATCCACTACCTGGACTTTGATTAACTCTCGCCCCACCGAGGATGAGAGTGCAGCCTTGCTCAGGCCCACCATTAAAGTCACCCATTTCATCAACATCGTCAGGTTGCTGCCGTCCTCCTTGAGATATTTAAACTGGAGGCAGGCCAGGGACAAAAAAAGGAGGTGGCAATATCCTTGAACAAAAGTAGCCATAAAAGGGTGTGGGAAACAAGGGAGCGACAAATTAAACAAGCAGGCAACCTCAAAGGAAGGGGAGCTGGAGAGCCTCTGACAGGGGCCAGAGTTCATGCTGCTTCCTCCACCCCCACCAAGCCCACCTCCTGCCTCAGCAGAGAGCACTGGTAGCTCTTGCAAAGGGGAAAACAGTCCTTGTTATAAAACAGATATGGTCCTGGCCAAAGACCAGCCATCATAAATTTCTGGGGCTCACCTCACACCTACATAAAATATCTATCTTCTGACAATTTCCCAAAGGATGAAGGTTTTCTCACCATCACAGGGTCATGGGACAGAATCACAAGGAGAGGACTGAAAGAGCAGTTGACCCAAGCTCTCATCTTACAGACGGGGAAACTGAGGTTCGGAGAGAGAAAGGAATCTGCTCAGGTCCATCCCAGCATGCTCCAGGCGGCACTGAGCTGAGAGCTTGAGGCTTCAGTTTCAACACATGGCTTCACTAGGGGCTCCAAAACATACCCAGAGAAGAGGAAGGTGTGTTATGAACGAAACCTCACCTGTCCTGAAAACATAGTTGATCACATCTGCAGCCCCAGATGAGGAAAGTCTTAACAAGTTCTCAGAAGGGGCTACTGATCTAGTCTCATGGCTTCTCCATCCGTTTGGAAACTGTTAAGAGAATAAATCACTTTCTGCAGGAGAATCTAGCAACTCCCTTCTTTGCTCCATTATGAATCATCTGTCTTCTCCAGACCATTTGATACTATGACCAAAACACAAAGAGAACTGTAAAGACCATTTGGGGGACGGAGGGTGCTGGAGGGAGGCACACATGTGCATATAATGGGAAGAGAGACAGGAAACCAATGTGGCCAAATGCTAGTAAACAGTGACTCTAAGCAAACAACAGACATGTTCCTTTTACCATTCTTGTAACTTTTCAGAGGGTGTGAAATTTTTCCAAGTAAAAATTTCAGGGAGAGAAAGCACTAGTTCATAATCTAAATTAATTTGTTTTAATGATTTGGAAGGAATCAGGACTCACTCCCTCAGTTTCACAGAGTTTCTCTATCTAAGGACTAACATCCTTAGAAAAAGTTGTAAGACCTCCCAGAGATTAGAGGTGTAGGGCTCCAAAAATTATGTGATGCTAGTGCTCAGCAACCTTGGGATCCGTAACTGATTTCAAATATTTTGTCCCATCAGCTCCCCAAATACACATATGCTTGTCACATTATGTATCACGGTGGTTTTGTTTCAGAAAATAACTAGTTACAACAAGTTATGGATGGAGCAAAGTCAGAATCCAAAAGAAGTTCATCCTCTTTTCAATATATGAGGTTCATTAATACAACAGAATGCAGCTTAATTTCTATTCAGTATGGAAATTCTTTCATATAAATTCTTGAATCAAAATCCACATCTGACCCACAGTCACCATGTTCTCTACTCAAAGTAATTTTTAATTTGGGTCATATGGGATCCCTAAAACTCTACCCTTGACCACACATAGGAAACCCATGCCAATACTGTGGCATTCAAGGCATGAAGGTTTGAGAGAATGCAACCCATTCAAGAAACTTGAAAGAATTCCTTATGATCAAAGTAAGAGTTGAAGGGAGAAGCAGAAGAATATGAGATTGGAAAGATAGGTAGAGATCAGATCCAGGAGGGCCTGTATGCTGGACAAAGGAATAAGATGTTTATTTCCGGGGTGGGGGTGTGGCAACAGGTAGTACTGGGTTTTAAGATGGGAGGGATATAATTGGATCATTCCAGCAGAGGATGGATGGCAGTAACTCAAAACTAGGGAGGCTAATTGGAATGACAAAGATCTGAACAGTTAGAGTGGGAGTGAAGAACTGAGGACAAATTAGAGAGGGCTATTAAAGAAAGCAAAGGGACAGTCCTTGAGAGAAAGAGGGCAGATGTGCCTGACAGACAGGAGTCCAAGGTGACTTCCAGCTCTGCTGACTTGGGAGGTGTGGCTGCTGCTCATCCAGGTGGGGAGTCCAGGAGAAGGTTTGGCAGAGGAATGTAGCAAGTTCTGAACATGCTGAGGTTTCACCTGGATATGTAAATGTGGAGCCCCAGAGAGAGCAGAGCAGCCCTGGGTTGCTGCTGCTGCTGCTAAGTCGCTTCAGTCGTGTCCGACTCTGTGCGACCCCATCGACAGAAGCCCACCAGGCTCCCCCGTCCCTGGGATTCTCCAGGCAAGAACACTGGAGTGGGTTGCCATTTCCTTCTCCAATGCATGAAAGTGAAAAGTGAAAGTGAAGTCGCTCAGTCGTGTCCGACTCTTAGCAACCCCATGGACTGGAGCCTACCAGGATCCTCCGTCCATGGGATTTTCCAGGCAAAAGTACTGGGGTAGACATATGCATTTGAGAGTAATCAGCATATATATAGTCATGATGTCACGGGTGTGGATGTGGTCAACTAGAGAGAAACTGAGAGCAAAACAAGATTTGAATTAAGAAACTGGGGAACTGAAGTGTTTTAAGGGGGGCAAGGAAGAGGAGCGCTCCCTCACCCCCAAGAACATTGACTGGCCTAAGAAACAGAGACCTCAGTCTGCTTTTAAGTGGAAGGCAATGGCACCCCACCCCAGTACTTTTGCCTGGAAAATCCCATGGACGGAGGAGCCTGGTGGGCTCCAGTCCATGGGGTCGCTGAGCGGCTTCACTTTCACTTTTTGCTTTCATGCATTGGAGAAGGAAATGGCAACCCACTCCAGTGTTCTTGCCTGGAGAATCCCAGGGACAGGGGAGCCTGGTGAGCTTCCGTCTATGGGGTCGCACAGAGTCGGACACGACTGAAGCGACTTAGCAGCAGTTAGCAGCAAACTCCTTTATCTTCCACAGGCTGGTCACATCATGCTAGAGTTGAGGAAGGAGCAATGATGTATTAAAATAAACTCACTTCTTAACAACAAGAAGACAAACAACCCAATTACAACATGGGCAAAGAATCTGAATGGCTATTTCTCCAAAGAATATATACAAATGGTCAATAAGCACATGAAAGCACCTAGCATCATTAATCATCAGAGAAATGCAACTCAAAACCACAATGAGGTATTGCTTTTTATCTACTAGGATGGGCTATAATCATAAAGATAATTGCAAGTGTCAGCAAGGATGTGGAGAAATTGAGCCCTCATATACCACTGGCAGGAATGTAAAATGGTGCAGCCACTCTAAAAGAAGTTTGGCAGGACTTCCCTGGTGGCCCAGTGGTTAAGATTCCACCCTCCTTCTGTAGAGGATGTGAGTTCAACCCTTGGTTGGAGAACTAAGATCCCACGTGCCACATGGTGTGGCCAAAAAAAATATTTCAACAAATTAAAACAATTTTTTAAAATAAATAAATAATTTTTAAATGAAAATAGTTTAGCAGTTTCTAAAAAAATTAAATATAGAGTTATCATACAACCCAGCAATTCCACTCCTAGGCATATACCCAAGAGAACTGAAAACATATGCCCACATGAAAACTTATACTTGAATGCTCATATTAGCATTATTCATAATAGCCAAAAAGTGGAAACAGACCACATGTCTATCAACTGATGGATGGATAAATAAAATATTCCCACATTGGAATATTATTCTACCATAAAAAGGAAAAGCATGCTACAATATGGTTAGACATTGAAAACATGTTAAGTTAAAGACCTCAGACACAAAAGGCCATGTATATTGTCTGATTCCATTTATATGACATATTCAAACCAAGGGAATTCATAGATACAGAATTGCCAGGGCCAGGTTCACGGTTGCCAGGGCCTGGGGGAGGGGAGAATGAGAAGTGACTGTTTTTGGGTAACAGATTTCTTTCTAGGGTAATGAAATGTCCTGAAATTAGACAGTGGCAATGTTTGTACAACACTGAATATACTGAGACCACTCAACTGCACACTTTAAAATACGAAAAATCAATATTTGAACATTGATTGGCTATAAGAAATTACTTTGTTTTCAGGTAGAAGAGTGACATAGTTCTGCTTTTATTCTTTTTTAATCTTTACTGTTTAAATAAATAAATAATTTATAAAATAAAATGCTAAAAGAACCCAATTAATTGTACATGGTTAAAATGGTAAACTTTATATTACAGGAATTTTATCTCAATAAAAGAAATTTTAGACAATAAACTCAATTTACAAAGGTCCCATAGGCAAGAGGAGCTGGGTAAGCAATTTCTCCAACTTGCCCAGATATTTTGACTAAAGAAGCCAAACCTCCATTTTAACTAAAGATGCCAAAGAGCACGCTTCTCAACAGACTCTTAAATGTCTTCAAATGTCCATAGGTTAGGGGTGGGGCCTCTGCTGATGAATAGAGAAGGAACAGGCTCCTCTTGATAGCTACTCCTGCCTTGGTGAGGCTGCCTCACTTCTAAGACCCTAAAATGTTAAACAAGCAGACCAGACCTACAGAGAGAGATCAACAAGGCATGACCTGGGGCATAGTTACTCCACAAAGACAGAAGAGAGAAATCATTTCTGGGCCCAGGGTACCCAGAAGTCCCAGAATAGCAACCTTTTGGTTCATGCCCCTTATTCAACACCCAACACCCCTGCACTGTGTTTCCAGACGACCTTGTGGGCCAGCATTCCAAGCTGTCCAGAGCGGCACCATTCGCTGCAAATAACAGCAGCTCTTTGTTCACACGGTGCCCCGGGCAGTGGCTCTAAATCTCTTTGGGCTTTGGACACAAGTGATTTTGAAATGAGCACAACTTACATGGTCGACAACCAGCTCAACACCGTCGGCTGCAAAAGTCAAGGCCCCGAGAAGTCAAGAATGGGACAGAAGACGGACTGTGAGTTTATCAGAGGAGCTCGGAGCCTCCGCGCAGCAGAGCCTGAGGTTGGAGCTCCAGGGTTCCGCAGAACTTCCTGACGATAATTTCATTGCTACTTCCCTCTCCAATGATACGCTTCTCTCTCTCTCTCTTTGTTCCCCCTCTCCCGCCAAACTCCCAGGGTAACACTGGATAATGAAGTGAGAGAATGAAAATGCTTCTAGGTGGCATCCGACCACCCCAGAGAGACCGTCAGAGCAGGGAGGCAGTTCTGGAGTGAAAAGCAAAACCTGTGGCCTCTTCCAGCCCTTGGGTAAGCAACCCTTCCCCCTGCCTTCCTGTCCCTGTCCACCCAACGAGAAGCAGAGCACAAAGAAACCAGGTCTTCCCTTGGGGTTCTGACCACCTCGTGGGGCGATTATGATACCCTGCAGTTGCCATGCCTACTGTGATGTCATTCCTTTTATCATTCCATCAAGGTGGATTTTTTTTTTTCCTTTTCTCTAAAGGACATCCTCCGATCCAAAGCCTGGGAGCCCACTGGGAGCTCCAGCCCTTGTCTTAATCTGCTGCTGCTGCTGCTAAGTTGCTTCAGTTGTGTCCGACTCTGTGCGACCCCATAGACGGAAGCCCACCAGGCTCCCCCGTCCCTGGGATTCTCCAGGCAAGAACACTGGAGTGGGTTGCCATTTCCTTCTCCAATGCAAGAAAGTGAAAAGTGAAAGTGAAGTCGATGGGTAAACTACAGCGTCCGGGACCTCAGAAGACTCTACAGACCTAATGGAGGTAGGGAAGAATTAGGAGGGGCTCGGGGAAGGCAATGGCACCCCACCCCAGTACCCTTGCCTGGAGAATCCCATGGACGGAGAATCTCAGTCCATGGGGTCGCTGAGAGTTGGACACGACTGAGCGACTTCACTTTAACTTTTCACTTTCATACATTGGAGAAGGAAATGGCAACCCACTCCAGTGTTCTTGCCTGGAGAATCCCAGGGACAGGGGAGCCTGGTGAGCTTCCGTCTATGGGGTCGCACAGAGCCAGACACGACTGAAGCGACTTAGCAGCAGCAGCAGCCCAGGACACAGAGAAGCTCTCCTCCCAAGCTGGTCAATCTCTCTCTACCTTTATGCAGAACACAGATTTCACCAGCACTCAGAAATGCAAATAGGACAGGGATGTGTGACAAGGTCCTGTCAGCTCTACTCAACAGGGCAGAAGGCAATCACTTTTTAAGTAAAATGAAGGCAAAGAAGAAAGATGGAGGAAAAGACGTACAAACCCCCTACTTATCATGCACTGAAGAATGCAAAAGAGCAAAGAAAAATATTTCCTAAATGATTGCTTTCCACACTGTCTAGCCATGGAGCTCCAGGGGTTCCATACCAATGAAAAGCATTTCTCTGGGTCCCTACTGTGTGCTAAGCACTGCACCAGGTACTGGAGTCCCAGTCTTCAAAGAACTAATAACAGGATGACTGTTCACAATCGTGACAGCTACACAGGCTCATCTTAACGCCTTTGCTCCACTAGAAACCAAAGCTCTGAGAGACCAGGCAGTTTGTCCCCGGCCATGAGGCTCAGTCTACAACCTGTGGGCAGAGAGCAAAAACTCGGGCATGGGCGAGCCTTGCCCGAAACCCTCAAGTGAACACAGCAGCCAGCTGTATGCTTTCTCCTCTTTCCGTCCTCCGCCGTGGAATTCGCGGGGCTTCTGCCAGGCAGTGAAGGAAGGCGGCAGGCGGCTCGAGCTCCAGCTGCTGCAGCCCCACCAGGGAAATGGCGGCCATCTGCCACGCTGAACGGCAGTAGGGCCCGGGAAGGCCGTTCCTGCAGCCCGCCCACCCTCTGCAGTCAACTTAACCTTTAGGCAACAGGACAGCTCCTGGAAGTCATCACTGACGTTGTTAAGACACAGCAGCCAGTACAAAACAGGGGCCCGATAGCGCTGGAAACTTCCAGACTTATTACATAAAACATGGCGCTTGCTGTTGGCGTCAGCAGCACCGCTACTTTCAGCCAAAAACTAACACAGAGAACTGACTTTATCTTACTGGATCTATAACATGTTTTTTGTGTTTAAAAAAAAAGAATTATACATCACAAATATATTCTTTTCATCTTGAGCAGGAAAAAAAAATTCAATGCCCATTTTACGAAACGAGGAAACCAAGGTAAAGGACAGAGAAAGGTCATCCCAGGTGATATTAATATGCAGAACCGAGATTTTTATCTTACGTATTCACTTTCAGGGACCCTTGGTGACAGCACAGGCGCTAAGGGATTTAGATGGAAGCCACATTACCAAGCCACCAAACAAGCCATCACTGTTAGTTCTTTTGTGTTTAGTGCGCTGGGGCGGGGTTCCGGGGGGGTGGGGGGTGGAAAGGCGGGCAGTGGGAAGTAGGAGACAGATCCCCATGAAAGCCCAAGCATTTATTCCCCAAAACGTTGCTGATATGGTTCAGGGGCCAGATGTCAGACTTGCTAACACTGTCCTCCTTTTAAACAAGCCAGCCTGCCTTTCACCTGTCCTCAGGTAGGTGTCCAGGTGCCCTACTTTTCCATGGAGCCCTGCTCCCCTGGGAACAGAAGCCCAAACAGACTGCTTTGCGCTTGCACAGGTAAGAAACGCTGCCATCCAAAACCAGGCCAGCGAGTGCACACAGGAAACATTCACTAGATGGTGGCTCGGCTGGCTTCAGTTGCGAAACCCATCCTTTAGGACACACATCTGTGAGACGGGCCCTGCAGAAATCTCAGTTCGGATCAAAGCAGGTCGGCCCTGATCATCTCCTTAAAAGCGGCAGGATGTGAACTCCAAGTTGTGATGAGGCCTAAAAAGAAGGAGTCCTAGACTCTGACCTGGACTTGAATCTCAGCACCACTCACTCACTATGTGACTGAGATCATTTGCTCTCAGTTTTCCTCATCCATAAAATGGGGATAAAGATAGCTACGAGAAGTTATGAAAATGCCAATATGTAATAGACTCTTCAAAGATTGTACCTGTAAGTCTTGGTTTGCCAGGCACAGCAGGGTGTCTGTGCTCAGCCCCCCACACATTTTCCCTGACCCCTTCTGATCCATGGCCTTCCCTTGCAACAGAACTGACCTGGAGGGTAAAGCCTTTGGCCGCAGAACTGAGCTCTCATTCTTGCCAAGCTAACTGACCCATATAGGCTTCACAGCCTTGTTCTTACTGGAACCACTCTTTTGTTTGTTTGAATTTTTTATTTATGCATATACTTTTTATGCATTTCTTTATGCATATGTGTGTATATATATACTTTATTCAAATGCATTTTATCACTTACACTCTTTTCCTGTATTCTGTCTCCCCACATCAGCACCCCAACCCTGACCCTGCTTGCCCACTGTGGCCCATGTTAATATTTCAGTCTGTGTCCCTCCATGTTTTTCCTCATACCATGTAAGTAATTTTACACACACAAACATACATAAATAGGGGTTTCAGGAGAGGTATATGCTCTTCTCCCTCTTGTTTATTCTGTCATATGTTGCTCAAATCCTTTTAATGGTTCTGTAATGACCCACAAGATGAAGGTACCATTGCTATCGGACCATTTCCCTACCGACAGGTATTCACTGAGTTTTAATTCTTGGCCATTACATACAAAATAGCAGTAAAATCCTTGTACACATGTCCTCACCGAAGATGATTTTCTAACCAGACAAATTGCCCAAGCCCAGGATGTGAAAGTCATCCATCAAAAGACATGATCATGAGCTCCAATAGGGTCACATCATCCTTAAAAGTCCCCTTAGAATAGGACCCCTCTACTATTAGAAGTGGAAACTGCAGGCTTGGGTCTGACCTCCAACTCCTAGTTCTTGCAGGGTCTTACTGTGTCAACTCTCTAGGTCTTAATTTTCCCATCTGTAAAGTAAAATAATAACTGGTGGTACAGAATTCGGGAGTGCTTTTGTGAGGGAGACATGTGTAAAGTGCTAATTTTGCTGTTATTCTATAGGATGTTGCTTCATGCTTGTTCTGGCAGTCAAGGAAGGGAGGGCAAGTCAAAACTAACTGTTTCAATTCAACTCCCTCTAAGACTTGGAGGTCCTTCTTTAGTAAGTTGCTGGGACTGGATGGGAAGGCCTCTGTCTCTCTGCCTTCCGGAAGCACCTTGCACTGCGATTGTTTACAACCCAAAGTCAGGACTAGCTGGAAGGACTTTTGAGTCTCCACCCGCCAGGCTTTGTCACATTCCAAAGAGGAGCAGCTGTAACTGAAGTTTTAAGAGGAATCGTCCAGTGAGCAGATTGTGGAAAATCAGAAATCTCGCTGATGTCTGATTTTCACTCAAAAGCTCCCTAAGCTCTAATTTGCATTCAATAAAAAGTGTAAGGTGGTAAGGATGGGTGTACTCCTTTTGCAGGGGATGTGGTAATTAGGATTTTCTGTTCCTGAAAGAAGGAGATGCTTTGGGGAGGGAGAATCCCTAAAACTTCCATTTCAGGTAGCAGTTCTAAGCCTTTCAAGAACCTTCCTGAAAAGAAGCAGTTTCAGCAACTCAAGTGAATTTGCCGGGTTACCATATGGCTCATAACGCATGAGTTGTTCAGTCGCTCAGTCGTGTCCGACTCTTTGCAACCCAATGGACTACAGCACGCCAGGCTTCCCTGTCCTTCACTGTCTCCTGGAGTTTGCTCAAACTCATGTCCATTGAGTTGGTGATGCCATCCAACCATAACGCATCACAGGGGAGCAATAGGAATGATAAAAATCTGCAGAATTAGTATAATGTTATTCTGCTCTAAAACTCAAATCAAATCTGAATGTGGAATACTTTTCTTCATAAAATCAAGCAGATGAGGGACTTCCCTGGTGGTTCAATGGTTAAGAGAAAGCACTTCCACTGCAGCGGGGTGGTGTAGGGTGGGGGCAGGTTCGATCCCTGGACAGGGAACTAAGATCCTGCATGCCAGGTGGCTCAGCTTTAAAAAAAATCCCACTGGCGGGTAGGCACACTTCAGGTCTCCTCACAGCTCAACTCAGAGAAATCACAAACCAGAAACCGCCATATGCCCAACGAGACTAGAACCAGCAAAGAAATCACGGTATATTCACATGACAGTATACTACCCAGTACCCAGAATGCAAAACCTACAACTGCAGCCCATACTATGAAGGAATCTCACAATGTTGACAGGGGAATCCAGACACTGAAGTGAACGCCAGAAGATTCCACCCCATGGGCGGTTACAATCAGGATGATCACCCTTGGGGATGGGGCAGTACGTGTGGTAGTAACTGGAAGGGGCACAGGTGGACTTCTGTCCTCTTGTTTCTTAACATGGACAGTGATATAAGTAAATTTAATTTGTTAGAATTTATTGAGCTGCATAAAAGTGTACTTTTCTGTATGTATCCCTGGAGAAGGGCATGGCAACCCACTCCAGTATTCTTGCCTGGAGAATCCCCATGGAGAGAGGAGCCTGGCGGGCTACAGTCCATAGAGTTGCAAAGAGTCAAACACATATGAAGTGACTTAGCATATACACACTGTATGTATTATGTACTTTGAGCTTTAAAACTTAAAAAAAAAAGACATGGAACAAAAATGAAGGTGAAAGTGAAAGTGAAGTCCCTCAGTCATGTCCGACTCTTTGCGACCCCATGGACGGTAGCCTACAAGGCTCCTCCATCCTTGGGATTTTCCAGGCAAGAATACTGGAGTGGGTTGCCATTTCCTTCTCCAGGAGACTTTCACGACCCAGGGATTGAACCTGGGTCTCCCACACTGTAGGCAGACGCTTTACCATCAGAGCCACCAGGGAAGTCCCTAAGAGTAAAGCAGTCAGGTGGACAGGGCTCTTGGAGCCAGATTTCGTCTGGCATGCATCATTCCTGGGCGCTCTCCTGTCCATGCAAAGACTGCTTAGCTGAATGTCTCAGAAGAGGCCTCTGTAAGAAGAGATGAAAGAGGCCACAGAGAAACTGGTGCTTTCTTTGGAACGGAGTGGTTTTACAAAATCTAGATGTGCAAACTCCACCCGGGTAATTAATCCACTGCACTATGCATTTCAGCTGGACCCAGGTTTGCTTCAGAAACATTTGGGGGCTTTGTTTTTTGTTTTTATTCTCTTTAAAAAATGTTTGGAATGAAGGGAAAAGACATCATTATTTTATATGGAAATCAAATCTATGTTTACAGATAGAGAATGTAAAGAAAAGCTGATCAATGGTGACAAATTAGAAGCCAGAGATGGAAAGAGATTCTCTATAAAGTCCCTAATACCACAGGCAAATGGGGTTTCCATTCGGTTCAATAACAATATTTATAGTAACAGTTAACACGTATGTAGGGTTTACACATGCTAGGCATGGCTCTGAGTACTCACATACATTAACTTATTCAATCTCCATCTATAAGGTAAAGATTGTACAACTCCTACTTTGCAGACTGACATCGAGGCCCAGAGAGATTAAGAAACTTGCTCAAACTCACACAGCCAGTAAATAACACATTAAGCTGTCTGGCTAGAATCTGCCTTATTAACCATTATACCATGGAGCCTTCTAACAAGCATTTTGTTGTTGTTGTTTAGTCGCTAAGTCATGTCCGACTCATGCGACCCCATGGACTATAGCCCACCAGGCTCCTCTGTGCATGGGATTTCCCAGGCAAGAATACTGGAGTGGATTGCCATTTCCTTCTCCAGGTGATCTTCCCAACCCCAGGAATCAAACCCGTGTTTCCGTTTGCCAAGCCCTTATTATGTGCTGGGCACTATACTGGGCAAGAGGTACTAACATATACAAAACACCAACTCATAGGTTACAGGATTAGTCTGTGCAGTGATAAAGCTCACATAGGCATCCAGAGGTCTAACTCAAGAATGGAAAGTTAGAAAACACTCTCCAAATAGTGGATGTACGTTTTCAGTGACTAAAAAGCACCATCTGTTTTCTCAGTACCTTCTAAGAATAAAATTCCTTGATCTTATCTTCTCAGTAGAGTAAATTATTAGGATCAACATTCCTTGATGCCCCACCCTCTCCTGGGTCATGCAACTCAATAAATCTCTCTTCATTTTGATTGGAGGGGAAAAAAAAATAAGAACTCGTAAATATGCTTGTTTACTTTTCCTGAATTGCCCTCTTGTGTAAAATGGATTGCTCACCACTAATCTAGCAGGCTTCAATACAGGGCATCTCAGTCGGTGCCCAGGTTATTAAAAAATCAAAGAAATGCAAAGCAGGATTGCTACACATACAGCACATTTTTAATGTTTACACAACAAATTAACACTCTTCATATATATACACACACAAACTTCAATACAAGGTAAAATAATTATGATCTCAAGAGAATTACAAGATCTGTTTCTTTTAAAATATTATTAACTCAGAGAGTGCCCCATGGATGCTGTGGTCAAGCCACAGACTACAGTGGATGTCTTATGATGAACACCTTGGGAACTACACATAAAACCTCATGCAGAGATAACCCCAAAGTTTCATTTGAGGCCTCCAGGAATGGGAGTCCCAAGTTTAATCAGGTTCCAGTACTGCTCTATCCACTTGATAAGCCTTTCTTAAGGGAAGAAGAATAAAAGATTGATCCCAATGGTAAGGATCGATGAAAGCCTAGCTGCTGCTGCTGCTGCTAAGTTGCTGCAGTCGTGCCCGACTCTGTGCGACCCCATAGACGGAAGCCCACCAGGCTCCCCCGTCCCTGGGATTCTCCAGGCAAGAATACTGGAGTGGGTTGCCATTTCCTTCTCCAATGCATGAAAGTGAAAAGTGAAAGTGAAGTCGCTCAGTCGTGTCCGACTCTTAGCGACCCCATGGACTGGAGCCCACCAGGATCCTCCGTCCATGGGATTCTCCAGGCAAAAGTACTGGGGTGGGGTGCCATTGCCTTCCCCGAAAGCCTAGCTAGGAACCAGTAATAGGGAAGAAAGGAAGTTCACAGAGCTGAAGACTATGTGGGTGAAAACTCTAGGTCGTGGCCAATAAAGTCACAGGCCAGCCAGGTGTAGGATCTTCATAATGCCTAGAGGTCAAATCCAAAAGTTCAACAAAGATTATGAGCAACAGGCAGGAACACAACCACCTGCCTACCTGCCCTTGAACTAACTCTGACCCAGGCCTCCAGATGCTACACTCATGCCCCTGGCCCATCTTTGCTGGCCTCTCTACAAGGATAGGGGTTCCTAAAAACTTGTGAAACTTCCAGGATGTGCTCCCTTCTCCCATGTCCATCCCATTTCCTGGGAGTCAAATGTTTTTAGAGAATCAAAAATGGTGCCCATTGGGACATGGCATCCTATGCTCCTTTCCAGAAGAGTGTGAGATCCAATTCTAAACAGATCCTGTCTTAGAAAAAGACCTGAAAAAGGTATGAGAGCTCCTCAGACCCAAAGATGAGACAGTACAGAAAGCTGGTTGAAAACCATTTTCCATTGTCTGTTTATTTTTATGCTAAAATCTATTCACTGTGTGAGTTACCAAGGAAAGTTAAGGCTCTTGTTCTGAAGCAAGAAAGGTTCTCTTTCCACATGACACCTGTAGAAGATGGAAAATGTGATACCCTCTGCATATCACAGAACACCAGTTCCCAGTAAGAAGACACCCCAATTTCTGCTAGTGCAGTACCCAGTGGGGGCAGCTTTTCCACTTTTCTCCTCTTGCTGAAAGGGCCCTAGAAAGGCCACCAGGGCCTTCCCCAAGGGCAAAGTCCTCCCTGGCCCCCAGTGAGGACTCACTATCCCTTTTATCTAGCTAAGCAGCAGAGTTTAAAAATACTTTCTAGAGCTCTTTGATCTTCCCTGGTGGCTCAGACGGTAAAGCGTCTGCCTACAATGCCTACCATGTGGTAGACCCGGGTTCAATCCCTGGGTTGGGAAGATCTCCTAGAGAAGGAAATGGCACCCTACTCCAGTACTCTTGCCTGGAAAATCCCATGGATGGTGGAATCTGGTAGGCTACAGCCCATGGGGTCACAAAGAGTTGGACACGACTGAGCGATTTCACTTCACTTCACTAGAACTCTTTACTTGAAGACACACTCAAGAAGAGGTCTGTGGACCATGTACTAAATGCACTGGATCCTACTCAAGCTATTGAAAGCTAAATATGACCTTGAAACATCCTCTCTAAATTCTTCCCTTACTTCCAGTCCTGCTGCTGCTGAGTCACTTCAGTCGTGTCTGATGCTGTGCGACCCCATAGACGGCAGCCCACCAGGCTCCCCCATCCCTGGGATTCTCCAGGCAAGAACACTGGAGTGGGTTGCCATTTCCTTCTCCAATGCATGAAAATGAAAACTGAAAGTGAAGCTGCTCAGTTGTGCCACCTCTTAGTGACCCCATGAACTACAGCCTACCAGGCTCCTCTGTCCATGGGATTTTCCAGGCAAGAGTACTAGAATGGGTTGCCATTGCCTTCCAGCCCAGACTAACACAAATTGATTCTATTTTCTCAAAACACCAGCCTGTTCAGATAGCTTTGTTTATCTGCATTAGCATTTCTCCATGATGAGGGGGGCAAGGGTTCAATGCCCAGTGTTGAATCCAGAGAGACAAGGCCTATGGGAAGATGTAACCTGAAAGAGGTGATGAACCCATGGACAATTACCCAGACATCCTTGAGTCAAGAGACTTTCTCAAACACATTCCACCCTCACTCCCCCATGGGAATAGTTTATACTTCCTGAGCCCTAGCTTTGGTTCAGACCATCTCCTAAGAGCTTCATGTAGGTTAACATCTAATCCTCACACCAACCCTCTGAGGGGTGAGAGAAAGCTGGAATTTCAACCTAGAAGTCTGATTCTCAAGCCTAGGCTCCCATGAGGACCGCAAGATATTTCCATACTCAAGGCTAATAGCTGGTCCTCTTATGACCTGGATAACCATGATGATGTGGTCACTCACCTACAGCTGGACATCCTAGAGTATGAAGTCAAGTGAGCCTTACTTACATTACTATGAACAAAGCTAGTGGAGGTGATGGAATTCCAGCTGAACTATTTAAAACCCTAACAAATGATGCTGTTAAAGTGTGGCACTCAATATGTCAACAAATTTGGAAAACTCAGCAGTGGCCACAGGACTGGAAAAGGTCAGTTTCCATTCCAATCCCAAAGAAGGAAATGCCAAGAATGTTCAAACTACCAGACAATTACACTCATTTCACATGCTAGCAAGGTTATGCTCAAAATCCTTCAAACTAGGCTTTAGCAGTATGTGAACTGAGAACTTCCAGATGTACAAGCTGAGCTTAGAAAAGGCAGAATAATCGGAGATCAAATTGTCAACATTCATTGGATCATACAGAAAGCAAGGAAATCCTAGAAAAGCATCTACTTCTGCTTCATTGACTATGCTAAAGCTTTTGACTATGTAGATCACAACAAACTATAGAAAATTCTTAAAGAGATGGGAGTAGCAGACTACTTTACCTGTCTCCTGAGAAACCTGTATGCAGGTCAACAAGCAACAGTTACAACTGGACATGGAACAACTGACTGATTCAAAATTAAGAAAGGAATACAACAAGGCTATATATTGTCACCCTGCTTATTTAACTTATATGCAGAATACATTATGCGAAATGCTGGGCTGGATGAAACTTAAGGTGGAATCAAGATTTCCAGAAGAAATATCAACAACCTCAGATATGCAGATGTTACCACTCTAACTGCAGAAAGAGAAGAGGAACTAAAGAGCCTCCTGATGAGAGTAAAAGAAGAGTGTGAAGAAGCTGGCTTGAAACTCAATGTTCAGAAAACTAAGATCATGGCAAATGGTCCCATCACCTCACAGCAAATAGAAAGGGGAAAGTGGAAACAATGACAGATTTTATTTTCTTGGGCTCCCAAATCACTGTCAACAGTGACTGCAGCCATGAAATTAAAAGATACTTGCTCTTTGGAAGGAAAACTATGACAAACCTAGACAGTCTAGTAAAAAGCAGAGACATCACTTTGCCAACAAAGATCCATATAATCAAAGCTGTGGCTTTTCCAATAGTCATGTACAGATGTGAGTTGGACCATAAAGAAGGCTGAGCACTGAAAAATTGATGCTTTCAAACTGTGGTGCTTGAGAGTCCTTTGACTGCAAGGCGATCACATGCTGCTGCTGCTGCTGCTGCTAAGTCGCTCCAGTCGTGTCCGACTCTGTGCGACCCCATAGACGGGAGCTCACCAGGCTCCCCTGTCCGTGGGATTCTCCAGGCAAGAACACTGGAGTGGGTTGCCATTTCCTTCTCCAATGCATGAAAGTGAAAAGTGAAAGGGAAGTCGCTCAGTCGTGTCCGACTCTTAGCGACCCCATGGACTGGAGCCTACCAGGCTCCGCCGTCCATGGGATTTTCCAGGCAAAAGTACTGGGGTGGGGTGCCATTGCCTTCCCCGGGCGATCACATGAGTCAATCCTAAATGAAATCAACCCTGAATATTCATTGGAGGGACAGATGCTGAAGCTGAAGCTCCAATACTTTGGCCACCTGATGTGGAAGATTCTTTACCATCTGAGCCACCAGGGAAGTCCTACCCAATCTCAGTAGAAGATCCTTATCCAGGTGGGTACAGTGTCTTCCACATTCCTAGCAAACAGGCACTCGGGCCAGAGAATCGATGTTTCAGGAAACATTTGCAACAGGGGAGGAGTACACCTGTACCGAGTCTGTGTCGGCTCTCTGCTGAGACGATGGATTTTGTGCTTAATCACAAATTAGCTGAGGTTACTGCTTTATCTCACAATAATGAAGAGCTCAATCTGAGCACTTGCTACAGACCAGGAACTATACTAAGCTCGTCACATACATTACAGCATTCGTTTTCACTTAATCCTCACGACAACCCTAAAAGGTAGGAACTTTCATTATCCCCAGATGAGTAAACCAGACTCAGAAAGAAGTTAAGTAACTTGCCCCAGCCAAATGGCCATAAGTGACAAAGGTCAGGTTCAAACCCAAGTTGTTTGAACCCTAAACTGGTTCTCTTCTTACCCATGAGGCTACTCTGCCTCTCTCCATGTGTGACAGGCTTTTGTTCCCTACTATGATGACACGTTGGGAGGGCTGGGCCAGGTTTTGTGTTTATCTGAATAGGTGCCTAATGCCCTGAGTTTACCGTGTGGGCGTGACGCTTTTCCTCTGTGCACAGTTGATGACAGGCTGCACACACCCGCCGGGCTACAGCAGGGCAGAGGGCAAACAGCCTTGGCCCTGGGGCCCACCTTGCTCCCTCTTGCTTCCTCTGGCCTTGGACTGCCCTTGCCGCCCCCTGACCTCCGCACTCACCACCCACGCCACCACCACCCACAGCCTTTGTCTTTTCTCCTCGGCTGCCTCCCCTGGGTGTGCATCCCTGCCCGCCTCCATGCACAGTTCTTGCCAGGCATTGAAACCCTCCTCCTCGAAGCTGCACGGTCCAGACCTGCCCATCGAGCTTGGTAACAGTGTGGTCCAGGTTTCACATCCACCTTATCCTCACAGCCATTCTTCACCTACAAGCAGCTCCTTCCTCTTCACACCAGCTTTCCTAAGAGGTTGCAAACCTAATGACTATAGGTCAAATGTGGCCCCCAAGTATGTTTTGTTTGGTTGTACTATGCTTTCTGAAAATTGAATTACTTATGTCAAGTTGTTAGAGTTTATATACACATTCAGATTTCAAGTGTCTCTGGAAAAATCAGGAGTCCTGGACTTCCCAGGTGGTCCAGTGGTTAAGAATCCACCTGCCAATGCAGGAGACCTAGGTTCGATCCCTGGTCTGGGAAGATCCCACATGCTGCGGGGCTCTAAGCCCATACGCCACAACTATTGAGCCTGTACTCTAGAGCCTGTGATCTGCAACAAGAGAAGCCAGTGCAATGAGAAGCCCACACAGTGCAATGGAGAAAGCCCACTGCAAAGACGCAACCCAGTCAAAAATAAATGCATAATTTTTTTAATTTGAAAAAAGAGAAAATCAGGAGTCCTGGCAACAATGGGCCCTGATTTCCCGTGTGGCAAATGGCTGGAGTTGAATTCGGACATACTGATGCCTGAGGGTGAATTTCCAGTTTACCACAGTCCACGCCAGTCCCTGCTCTACTTTTCCCATCCAGACATCCGTTCACTCATTTCCACGGCCTGCTGGGCTCCTGTGGGCGCTTGTGTCTGCAATGCCTGCTGTAGTGTCTCCATTTCACTGATGAGGAAACTGAGAAAGTGGGGAGAGAGTGCATTCTTCCAGATCTCCAAGTTGAGTTCATCAGCAAAGCCAAGGCTGGAATCATTAGATACTGTTTATTATCAAGCTCCGGGGTGTCCCAGGAACTGTCCAGAGCATCACAGAGGCTTCAATACAGGTCTGTTGCTGCTGCCTCTCTAGTCACTACCCACCCCCACTGCTATGCCAAACGCATGAATAGGCCAAAGAAAGGCACTGTGCTTTTCAACACACAGATCACAAACACCTCTTTTACCATGTGCCATGGTAATCTGATTCTCCCCATCTTACCTCCATGCCCCAATTAACTTTTCTCAAATCTCTTATTCAGGTTATACACTCTGGATGTAACCTTTCTGTAAGGTAATCCCCTCTGGCCTGGATCCGGGATGGTGTGTGTATGCGTGTGTGCATATGTGTGTGTGTTTGTACATGCATATGTGCTCACACATGTGTTTCTAGACACACACTATCTTCTTATGAACTTCCCACACGGCTGAGAAGCCAACACGTGCCCCAGCCGGTGAGCCAGTGTCCGTCCCACTGCCCCATGAAAAGGGGCGGCAGCTGCTGATGGCACCGTGACTGAATGAAAGTTCGGGGTGGCCCTGTCTTCGATTTTTCAAGAACCTGGGAATATAATTTAGAAACATTGCTTTCTATTAAGAAGACATGTACTGGGGCTTTCCTGTTCGTCCAGTGGCTAAGACTCCATGCTCCCAATGCAGGGGGCCCAGGTTCAATCCCTGGTCAGGAAACTAGATCCCACATGCAGCAACTAAAGATTCCGCATGCTACAAAGAAGACTGAAGAGGCTGCGGGCCGCAACTAAGATCTGGCACAGCCAAATAAATAAATTAATTAAATAAATAGTTTTTGAAAAAGAAAAAGACCTGTGCTGAGAAACAAATCACCCACTCCTACCCCCTCCTCCCCCCACCCCTTACCCCACCCCAGGGGCTTGAGAGACTTTACAAGGATCGGGGGCTGGAGGATTGATAGGCAAGGCTGGCTCCCCTTGAAACGCCCCATTGGAACAGCCAGCAGCAGGTCCCCAATCTCTTGTCCCATGCTGACGCCTGTCCTAGGACCTGGAAGAGGACCCCAGCAGCTTAGCTGGCTTTGCCATCCAGCTTTGTCCTCCACAACCACAAGACAACTAAGATGTTTTTGACCAGTTTGTTTTCCTAACTCCTTGTTTGAGCTGTCGTAAAAACAAACCTTTTTTTTTTTTCTTTTCTTTCCTTTTTTTTTTTCTTTTTAGCTTTTTCTTATCCGTCTTCTCCATGGAACCCTCAGGTTCTTAACTCACACTGCATAATATGGATCTTTCCAATAAGGAGATTGCAGTTTCCTTTTCTTCAATTAAACAGTTCCAACAAAGAATTCATTGAGATGAATGTGCTTATCATGAACCAGGTAGCATCCTTTTCCTCCCTAAACCACACACAATTAACATATAAATGGCCTGGCAAACGGACTTCTTTGAGAAGTGGCAGATTATAACTCCACTTGCTCCTTCACTTCTGAAGCTTTTTTTTTTTTAAGGAGAGAGAAAAGAACAATTTCCAAAGGAGAAAATGTCACAGATGGCCACAAACTAGCTTCCCAAGGGATGATCATTTTGATGCAAATACTCTTTCTCCAAGTGAAAAAACGTACAATGTACAAAGTGTCCACTTGAGGATCTACGCCTCCTATTTGAGTAATCGCCTTCGACAGTGGATACTGAGCAGCCAAATGATATGCCCAGAAAGGCAGCCAATGAGAGAGGTGCGCCAGCCCTGCATCCCCATTGGCCAGGCTGGGCACCAGCTGGAACCAGGGCCAGCTTTGAGGACAGCAGCGCGACTTGATAGGATTCTCTCTTCAAAGCATAGAGCAAACATCAATTAATCCTCAAAAGACGCTTTCAAGGAGAACATTATCCCTTTTGAGGATGTGGAAGCTAAGAGGGGCCGCAGGTAGTTGAAGGGACAACGGAGGAGAAAACAGAGCCCTGGGCTCCGAGATCAGTTCTCCAGAGAGAGTCAAGTTGCAGGAGATGGATGAACCTACAGAATCGGGGCGACGGAGGAGGCCGCCAAGGAGCCACTGCTTCTGAGGGCGTCCCCCAAGGCTCCCACTCCAGAGGAGGCTGCAAAGTGAAACAGGGTGAGAGCCCTGATCATGGCTCTGTGTACACCAAGCTGGGAACCAGAGTTCAAATGATTGGACTTGGGCTCAAAACCCCTTCATTAGTGCCTAGGTTGAACATGGAGGGGAAAAACTGAAATCTGGATCCAATTTGCCACACTGAGCCTGTTTGGGCACCCCCACTCTGTCTCTTGAAAGGGGGAGGGATTGGATTTGTGTGTGCACTCCAAGGCCATCCCCCCCTCCCCTCCACCCCCCCCCCCCGGCTGGTCTCTCCATCTCAAGAGGACCAATCCAGAAGTTCCCACAGCTCACATCCATAAGGATCACAGCCTGTCACTGTGTTTGGCAATAAACATCACACATTCTCACATTACACGTTTATTCAACCTTTAATATTTTGCTGCGAGATACCTGGAAAAGTTGTATGCCACTGATAAAAAAAATACTGTAAAAACAACCCACAATCTCTTCTCCACACACAGGCAATAACCTTACACAGGGATTTCTATGGTCAGTGTTTTTAGTTTGTGTTTTGTCAGACACTTCAACCACTTTCTTTGCTGTACACTTTGTGCTATTTGCATCACTAAACAGAACCCACGCCATGTGCAAAAATAGGCTTGTTGGAGATGCTTAAAGTTTTTATAGAAAGGCTTTCCTAAAGAGTCTGAATGAGTCTGGGCTTCCCTGGTGGCTCAGTGGTAAAGAATTTGCCCACCAATGCAGGAGATGTGGGTTTGATCCCTAGGTCTGGAAGATCCCCTGGAGAAGGAAATGGCAACCCACTCCAGTATTCTTGCCTGGAAAATCCCATAGACAGAAATTGTCAGGCTACAGTCCATGGAGTTGGGTCACAAAAATGTCAGACACAACTAAACAACTAAACAACAACAAACTGAATGAGTTTGCTCTCAATTTACCATATAGTCAAAGAAATACAGGAAATCACCCTATGACTGACTTTTTTTTAATTCAAATACCAACAACTTCTGTATACATGTGTATGCTTTCAGAGCCATAGAAAATATCTGGAAAGAGATACAAAAAGTGTCCTTAACTGTGGGGAGCAGAATGGGTAAGAGGGGAAGAAGTCTTTTTTTTTTTTTCTGTTCTTTTTTTTTTTTCTGTTCTTTTTTTTCTTCTCATTCCATGTCCTGTACTGTGCATTTTTTTTTTACAATCAATATGTCACTTCTTAAATGTTTAAAATTATGAAATGAAAAGTCACTCTAAGATCATTTTTACCCCATGGGTTGCATTGTGTCCCCATACCCTTGCAAAGTAAGCAAGTAAGTCTTGGAAAGAGCTTGCTGTCTTTTACAAAAAATATTACACACCTTCATCACGATATTGTCAACACACAGGCTGCTTCATCTAAAAGGCACCAAGCGAAGAAAGGACAGTATCTTGAAACCTACTTCACAGAGGAGGGTGAAGCTATATGAGACGGAGGCAGAAAAGTAGCTCCAACACCTAGGAAACAGCTGAGGCTTCTAGACTTGACTTCCTTAGGGATTATCTGAGAAACAGCTGAAAAGCCACCTTTCTACACAAATCAGACATAGCTCCTGCTCCCAACTCTTAGTCCCTATGAGTGGCCAGAATACACAAACTCACAAAACCAACCAATAGGAGGGAATCCCTCCAATTATTAAAATCATTTTTTTTCTTCTCTTAAAGAATGGACTTTTCAAATGACACCAACCTCTTTCATCATTTAAGTGTTTATTTAGAGAATACTGCTTTTGGAAGCTTGAGAAATGGAGATCTAAATCTCAAAGGGCCCTTATCATTTGCAAAGTAATTAGAAATGAAGTTTAAAAAAACACAACACCCTGGGGTTGAAGTGATGAGGCCAACAGGAAAATCCAATTCATTTACAAAATTTTCACTTCCATCTGTTTTCCTCACGAATACTGCTAGATACAGTTATTATCAGCAAATCAGTGACAGGGAGGCTGAAATGAAGGAAAATGTACACTCTGGGTCTCTTGAACTCCTGGCATTTGGCAGAGCTGTGCAGCAGGATCAAATTGTCGATTTCAGCCTGACCCTGAAATCAAGACTCTAATGGTCACAGAAGTTCTGCAGCTAATCAGTTACTGTTCACACTTCACTCATCAGAATCCTTAAAGTCACCAGAGGGAGCCTGCATTTGCAACACACCAGAAAGCATTCCTTGGGGGGCTTAGCCGTCCTTCCAGTTCTACTTTTGCCCTCTCCTTCCAGAGACTGATTTAGAAACGAAGGAAAGAAGGCTAAGAAAACTCTCACCTTTAATATTAATAAGAATTGCGCAGTCCCCAGATGATCAGAGCCCAGACTACACAGGACTTGAAAGAACGATTGAGACTTTGATATGAAATATGAAAAAGTAACAGGCAGAAGGGGTGGAGAGACCAAACTGGGAGGCCCAGGGCCCAGCTCCTGAGCTCCAGTCCTGACTCGCCAGCAACGATCACTCTGATTTATTAAGCAAGGATGATGTACACTTACCTCGCCACCTTTTTATCTATGAGATGAATGAAATGATCTCTCAAATGGCTTATTTGTCATGACAGGAAGAAAAACTACAACACAGTACAATACAAATAAGGGAACTAGGAATTGAGCCCACCCTTTGCCTTCTTTTCAAAGAGATTTCCCATGTGCCATCTCGTCATTGTCCCTGGTGAGATGTGCCTTGTGCTTGGTTGCTTCAGGCATGTCGGACCCTTTGCCACCCCATGGACTATAGCCCACCAGGCTCCTCTGTTCATGGGATTCTTCAGGCAAGAATCCTGGAGTGGGTTACCATGCCCCACTCCAGGGGATCTTCCCAACTCAGGGATCAAATCCAGGTCTCCCACACTGCAGGCAGATTCTTTACCATCTGAGCCACCAGGGAAGCCTCCCCTGGTAAGATAGTAGCCTGTTATTATTAGCCCTGTTTTATAGAAAAAGCAACTGAGGTACAGAGTGAGGAACTGACTAGGGCGGTGTCATATGTAGAAGCAGTATTGGTCTATGCAGAACATTGAAATGAATTTCCGCGATATGTGTCTTGGGTTGAGTCTGGAAGGCTCAGCCACCTGAGGATACAGAACTCAGACCTCCTCTATACCACCCTGGAGCTCTCTCCTTGAGCTCGCCTACTTCTGCACAGAATCTTTTAACTAAGACAGTCTCAGAGTCCCCCTGGCCAAGGGGATAGTAGGGAAAGCAAAGGCCTCTACTGACTCTCTTTTAAAAAAAAAAAAGTTATTTATTTGGTTGTGCCTGGTCTTAGTTGCCAGCTTCCTTCATAGCTCAGTTGGTAAAGAATCTGCCTGCAATGCAGGGGACCCCAGTTCAATTTCTGGGTTGGGAGGATCTGCTGGAGAAGGGATAGGCTACCCACTCCAGTATTCTTGGGCTTCCCTTGTGGCTTAGCCGGTAAAGAATCCACCTGCAATTTGGGAGACCTGGGTTCGATCCCTGGGTTTGGAAGATCCCCTGGATAAGGGAACAGCTACCCAGTCTAGTATTTGGGCCTGGAGAATTCCATGGACTGTGTAGTCCATGGGGGTGCAGAGTCAGACACGACTAAGTGACTCACTAGGACTTAGTTGCAGCATGTGGGATCTTTAGTTGTGGCATTCAAACCCTTAGTTGTGGCATGTGGGATCTAGTTCCCTGACTAGGCATTGAACACAGGTCCCCAGCTTTAAGAGCATGAAGTTTTAACCACTGGACCACCAGGGAAGTCCCCTCTACTGACACTTTAACCCATGTGTCGGTTTGGTCCAAACAAACATGGACATCCTTCAGTGATGAGGCCAGGAGAGAAGATAGCAAGGCCAGGAGTGAGCACGTGGGTGGTGTCAAACCTCGGGGTCAGGGAGTGGTGAATGGCTCGAGGCATGAGTGGTCAGCAGCAGCCCCAGATAATGATTCCTGCACTCAGGTGTAATTTCTATTCTTACGAAATGTCAGGCATTTGAGAATCTAAGGTCAACCACTGCTATCGAAGACCTGGGTGAGTTGGAAGGAAAGACAGAAATAAGTGTTCAATGAGCATCTTCTAAGGCCTGGCCTGTTCTTCAGCCCGCCACTTCCAAAAGGGTGCGAGCACTTCCCAGCATCCAAAACCAACACCTCCCCAGGAAACTACATCCCAGGAATTGCAGGGGACTGAACAGACCCAGGTGGAGCACGGCTCCCACCCCACCTGAGACAATATTTTGAAAAGAACTCATGTGATCAGGGAAGAAGGAAAGACCATGTTTAAGATCCACACACACACACACACACACACACACACACACACACACACACACACACGCCTTTTCCTAGCCTCCACTTGGAGCAAACAGTGAAGCCAACCCAAACCCAGAAGTGTGAATAACGCATGGAGCCAGCTCAGGCCTCCCACACAGGAAGGCGTGTCAGGCGGCACAGATGGCCGCCTCACGCACACAGGCCACAGGTCTGCTGTGGGGGCTGAGATGCAGCACCGCCCCAGTGCTCCTCAGTAACCAGGCAAGAAAACGTGGGACTCCCCCAGAGAGCTATGAAATGTGAGGCGAGGTCTTACGAGTGAATGGGGATGTGCCAGCCGTCCTGGGGCAGACACCAAGAGCTGGAGTGATTTGTGAGCCCTTTTTTCATGAGTTAATTTGCTTCCAGCAGATTCCATTAGTGACCTGACAGACCCCGGGCCTGGAGGAGGGCCTTGGAAGAGCTACTGAGTCAGCAAACTGAAGGGGCGACAGGGAAGGCCAGATGTCTTGCACCCGGCCCTTTGCCCAGCGTTTCTATTTGAAGAGCTTAGAATAATTATTTGCGAAGCTCTTGTTAAGGCAGCACCACTAAGCTACCTACAGAGAGAAGACGCACGAACCTTGACCACCAAACGACCAACCAGAAGCTGATGCAATACAGGAAAAGGATTCCCACATGAAAGAATCTTCGCTTCCCAGTGGCAGGAAGAAAGCAAAAGTCACAATTATAGTTGAACCGTGAACACGGTTGCACCGTGTTCAATCTGCAACCAGGAACCTGAGGGGAATGGAGGCAGGGAGAGGGTTGAACTTTTTGAGTTCCAGTTGACAATTCTAGTAGCATAAGAAAATGATGGAACTATTAATACTGCTGCTGCTCTTACTACAAATTATAATAATTACAGTTAACATTTATTTGGCACCTAGTATGTGCTAAGAGGTCTTCCCTGGTGGCTCAGACAGTAAAGAATCTGCCTACAATGCAGGAACCCCAAATTCAATCCCAGGGTTGGGAAGATCCCCTGGAGTAGGAGATGGCAACCCACTCCAGTATTCTTGCCTGGGAAATCCCATGCGCAGAGGAGCCTGGTGGGCTACAGTCCATGGGGGTCACAAAGAGTCAGACACAACTGAATTGACTCAGCACCATGCATGTGCTAAGAACCATGCTACAAGCTTTTTAGGCAATATCTCCTTTACTCTTTGCAACAGCCCTTTGAGGTAGGCAAACTCTGTCAGTAAGAGATGTCTCACAGCCATGAAGGCACAAGAAAGATTCAGAGAAGAATCAAGCCCCAGGTGAGTATGACTCCAAACTTGTGCACTGGACCACTTTGCTACCGCTCAGTCTCAGGGACCGGAGACAGGGCACTGAAATGGGACTCTGGCTCCAGCCCTACACGCACCCTCTGTGGGATCTTGGCGAGTGATTTCAACTCATGGGCCATTCTACCCCATAAGATGACTGAGTAATTTCTTAAGGAACCCTCAATTCAAACTACAGTCCCTGACCACCAGAATGCCATCTGAGTTGATGAGGGAGGGGATATATAAACATTACTCAGGCACAGCCCTGCCCTCAAGGACTCTACAATCTAGCCCTGCCTTATGCAAAAGCTCAAGAACCTTGGGTGTCCTATTCAGTGATTCTTTTTTAATATATCACTAAAAAAGTTTTTCTGACAGTCCATCTTCTATTTGCTCTTCTTTGTACACAGGCATGGAGAGGTATCTAAAAAGACGTTCATCTAATGGATCTGGGTAATTATTTTTGCTCTTTTTACATTTTTGCACTGCTTGAAATTTTAGTAACAAATATACATCATTTTTGTAAAAATAATAAATTCATTTGAAATACCACTAAAACAATAGTATATAAGAATGTTTATATGCACATACATACATATATACACCAACCTAGACAGCATATTAAAAAGCAGAGATGTTACTTTGCCAACAAATGTTCATCTAGGCAAAGCTATGGTTTTTCCAGTAGTCATGTATGGATGTGAGAGTTGAACTATAAAGAAAGCTAAGTGCTGAAGAACTAATGCTTTTGAACTGTGGTGTTGGAGAAGACTCTTTAGAGTCTCTTGGACTGCAAGGAGATCCAACCAGTCAATCCTAAAGGAAATCAGTCCTGCATATTCACTGGAAGGATTGAGGCTGAGGTTGAAACTCCAATACTTTGGCCATCTGATGCGAAGAACCAACTCTTTGGAAAACACCCTGATGCTGGGAAAGATTGAAGATGGGAGGAGAAGGGGACAACAGAGGATGAGATGGTTAGATGGCATCACCGATGCGATGGACATGAGTTTGAGTAGGCTCTGGGAGTTGGTGATGGACAGAAAAGCCTGGCATGCTAAAGTCCATGGGGTCGCAAAGAGTCAGACACAACGAGAGACTGAACTGACTGATATATATACACAGACATATATATTTCAACATTAACTGGATATTTCATAATATTAGGAAATTATGAACTCCAATGAGATTGTGACTATGATTTTATAAAGAATCCTTGTGTTTTGTAGAGACCTACTGAAATATTTACAGATAAAATGACATCTGGGTTTTATTTCAAAATATCCCTGATGTGGGAGGGTCGGGGTAGGCTGTTGGTGAGACTGGCTCTGAGTTGCTTATTGCTGATGCTGAGTTATGAATATATGAGGTTCACTATACCAGTGATCCCCAACCTTTTTGGCACCAGGGACTGGTTTCATGGAAGACAATTTTTCCATGGAGAGAGTGGGGTGGATGGTTCAGGTTATGCAAGCAATGGAGGTGCCAGGGGTTAGGGACCCCTGCACTATACTATGCTTGAAAGTTTTCATAATATACAGCAAAAGAGGAACCTCTTTCAAGGACAACAGGGAAGCAATATTTCCCAAAAGCTAGCTAGGTCCCCAGCCAGCAATCTTTCTACCTGAGCTTTTCATCACCCTAGGCTAACTCTTCTCTTTCACTATTACAGTTTAACTTCATTTTTCCTGTGGTTCTCTTCCACTCCCACACCATTCCCCAAAACTTTCTAAAATCATCCATCAGGTCTGTTGGCATACTCTGGTACCTAAGCCACTGTATCTGATCTTACCCCTGCCCAGGGGACAGAAGGGATGTTCCTGAGCAATGCTCCCACACACTGCTGTTCAAAGGCATCTACTATCAGGCTCTGTTTATTTAGAGGCAGAACAGCTTGACTGGTGGAGGACGGGTTTCACTCATCCATTCAACAAATACTTGCCAATCTCCTACCTTGTGCCAGGCACTGAGTCAGGGGCTGGAGATCAGTGGTGAATGAGACAAGAGTGCCATCCACACAGAGGGTGAGCTACTGTAGATGTAGTGCCAAGATTTAGGGTCAGGGGTCTATTCTCTAAGACACCCCTGAATCACATGGAATCTTGTCCAAAGTAAAGAAAGACATCAGCTGATGTCAAGAGATAGAATTTCACCCAGCCAAATGTCCTTGATGGCAGTGGTCAGTGCCAGTGTCAGGCATCAGATGACCTTTACCTTGGACTCTATTTATGCTGAGGTTGGAACGTTATATAAAAAGTCCCATAATTGTTCTTCTTCCACGTATCTCACAAAGACATTTCCAAATGTTTGTGGAGAGAAAGTGCAACAATACTTGAAAGATAGGTTCTATCAATCTGCATCCTTGGTTCAGACTTTTTCTGTATTAGAACCTTGTTCTTGAAAGGTACGTTATATCTGAAGCAAGGTACTATATCGACACCTCACTGTGTGTAGCAGGCTGTGGGCAAGACACCCACCCCAGCCCAGTTCCCCATTTCATGGGACACAAAGACCAGACCAAAGTAATCACTGGGTCAGTAACTGATGGCCAAGGAAAGGGAAGTCAGGCCTCACTGCATTGCACATTCATATCAGGTTTTTTATAACCTTTGCTGCCACTTGGGCAAAGTTTTCACATCCATGTTTGATGTTGAACTAGGTAAAGTTTTACTAGCATGCACAACTGTAGCAATTTTTAAAAACAAAACTTCCCTTCCAGAAATGACTTATATGACCTCAATAACACAACCAGAGGCCTCCTATGTAAATGTTTGGTCATGGGAAAACGTTTAGCAGCGTTCAGTGAATCACTTATGCCTGCATTCAGGGCACAAAGACTTGCAAATCAAATGTTTTGGCAAGAAAAGCTCAATCTGGAAAAACCACAAACATTTTCAAATTTTCCTTTTTTATCACAATAATAGCAATAAAGTGTTATGAGTAAAGGTTTTAATTTATTCATCAAGACAAAGGGTCCATTCTCATATTAACTGTGGATTTACCATTCACTGTTCTAATAAAAATGCATGCTTTGCACACTTTCCCCCATTGACTATAAACTCCAAGAGGAAAAAAACATTTCAATGCTACTTTTATGTTTTATCCTCAGCACCTAACACAATGCCTGGCAAATAGTTATTGCTGGTAAATATTTCTTGAATTCAGTCCAAGTATGATTTAAAGAAATAATTTTTAAAAATAAAGGGTAATGGTACAGACCCGGAGCAACCAATTTGCATCCAGGTCCCAACAAGACTCCCTGGACCACATCCTACTCCCTTCCCCAGGTGGAGGCCAACAGGGGCAGGTGTGGGGACTTTCCTGGTGGTCCAGTGGTCTGTGCTTCCTCTGCAGGGGGCTTGGGTCCCATCCTTGTCAGGGAAGTTCCATATGCTGCACAGCGCAGCAAGAAAAAAAAAAAAACAGGTGCATCTTCACCCTTGCCTATTGGACTTCTCCACCTGGATGTTGACTGAGCATCTCAGGCCTAACAAGGGCAAAGCTGGGCCCACACACACCTGCTGCCCCTCAAGCCTCACCATCTCAGCAATTCCATTCTTCTACATGCTCAGGTCTAAAACCTCGAAGCCATCCATAATGCCTCTCTTGTTGTCATACCCCTCTTTCAATTTTTCTGCAAAAACTGCCTTCCCTATCTATAATATGTATTCCAAATCCAGCCACTTCTTACAACCTTTACAATTACCACCCTGGTCCTAGCCACTGCCTCCTTACCCGTTTCCCTGCTCAGCCCCTGATTCATCTGTTTACCCTCAGCTGGGCAGCTAGGTTGATGCTGTAAAAACCCTCCAGTAGGTTCCCAACTCCAAAAATAAGCCAAAGTTTTCCCACTACTCTCCCCCTCTCTAATTCTACTCCAGCCACACGGGCATTCTTGCTATTCTGCAAAACATCAGACAAATTAAGTAAGGACCACCTCAGGATCTTTGCACTCGCTGCTCTCTCTGCCTTGAAACTTCTTCCCCTAGATGATCCTCAAATGTCACTTTTCAGTGAAATCTCCCCTGGCCACCTTAACTGTCCTCCCCAAACCCCCTATCCCATCCCCCTCATAGACTTAATCACCATCCCAGTCATTTACTTACTTAGATCACCATTATCTGCCTCCACTAGAATGTAAGCTAAAAGAAGGCCAGGATTTTGGTCCTGTTTTTCATTGCTGATGTCCAGCACTCAGAATAGTGCTAAGTACTTAGTAAATGGGACTTCCTGCTGCCTCAGGGAGGAGCCAGCAACGCAGGAGCCACAGGTCCGATCCCTGGGACAGGAAGATCCCCTGGAGAAGGAAATGGCAACCCACTCCAGTATTCTTGCCTAGGAAATCCCATGGACAGAGGAGCCTGGTGGGCTACAGTCCATGGGGTCACAGAAGAGTCGGACACGACTTAGCAGCTAAACAACAACCCAGTAACTATTTGCTGACTTAATAAATTAATCCCAGGACACCTGGAAATATTCTTAACTCCACATGACAAGGGGAAAAATCTTAGAATCCCCTTACAGACATATGATCCAGTTCATAGTAAAACATATGTATTTTAGGCCTTTCTCAAGCAAATAAATAAGATCTAATGAATTTTGAGAAGGGAGGAAACCTCATTTCATTTTTCCTCCCTCTTACCCTTCCTAAATCAGAGACCACCTCCCCTCTTCTCAGGCCCAAAGCTGGAAAACATCTGTGCAAAGGATTCAAAAGGAGGTGCAGGTACCACCAGACCCAAAGGCAGCTCCCGCCTACAAGTCTGAGGGGAAGATGACTGAGAAAGGGAAAAGAAATTAGCACAGAGATTAGAAACGCATGTTTAAAAACCCCTTCCCAGGCCATGAGTCAGCTGAGTGAAGCTAGCATCAGGGTGACAGATTAATTTCATGACCTTCTTGCTTTCATTAGGAACTGTGGAACTTTTAAGTAACTGATGTGTAGAAAGGGGGCATGTATGTCTGCCCATATGTCAATAGAGAGAGGTCTGGTAACGAAATAAGATGCTTTCCAACACAACACGCATCAAACCACCTACTGTGTGCCCACACAGTGCAAGGTGCTGGGGACCCAGGAAGGTCCAAGATACAGTTCCTTTGTGTGAGGAGCTTTAACAGGTGGAAGTGACCCGCCCAGACTCAGCTCACCAGATGTCACCGTGCTAAGTGCTCCACTGGCATGAACAAAGTGCTGGGGGAGGGGCAACTGATTCCGGCTGGAGGTGGCTGAGTTCTTGAAGGGTGAGTGGGAACCAGATGTTCACCAGGCAGAGGTGTAGGAGACAGAGGAGGCAGAGGCGGTCAGAGAAGCAAAGGCCCGGAGGTGGAAAGTCCATGGTCTGGCATGATTCAAGCTCAGAGTTCATGGACAGGTGGTACAATGTGAGGCTGAATCGTCATGCTAGGGAGTTTGGCCACCTCCTCTGAGGAGTGCCCCCTGGCCCCTCCAGCAGGGCAATTCCTCCCCTCCTTTGTATCTCACCATGCCCTGTACACACTCCCCAAAGCACACTCCCAGCCCAGCAGGGCCTCAGCAAAGGGCGTCAGCAGTTCCCTCTGCTCAGAATACTTTTCCCCCAGCTGTCTGCACATGCCACTCCCTCTCATCCTGCAGGTCTCTGCTCAAACATCACCCTCTCTAAGAAGCCATCTTTGAATACCCTCTCCAGGGGGCAACACACACACATGCGCCCCTCACCCTCACTTTACATCCCCACAGGATTTATACCTGCATTTCTGTCCACTGCTAGCATGAGGCTTCTATGAAGGCTGGGACCTTGCCTTGTGGACTGGCTGTATCCCCAGCACCTGCAGTGTGTGGCACATGGTGGGAACTCAATAAATAGTTGATGAATGAATAAAAAGCACCTGTAACACGTGAAGGTCAAGGTTGTGTATCTGTCTCCACCTACAAGGTTGAAAATTGATATGAAAGGAAAGACTGTGCTCTCAGTTCTCTACCCAGCACCTCCCACAGTGCACACAATTGGCACTCAGTAAATAGGTAATAGATGGGTGGATGGAAAGGATAGGTGGATGGATGGATGAGTACTTATATGGATAGATGGATGAATGAATGGATGGATGGAATGGATGGATGGATGGATAGATGGGCAGATGCAGGCATGGATGGATAGACGGTTGGGCAGATGGGCAGATGGATGGATCTACAATCAGTAGGTGCTGGTGAAAGTAAAGAGAAACCAAATAGTGCAGAGCTCTTCCTGTGGGTAGGGACAACTTGACATGGGGAGAGATTACAGGTTGGGAAGTCAATTAGGAAGCTCCTGACAGCATCCCCGTGAGCGCTTCTGTTGCCTGAATGAGAGGCGAATGGATAACGGGATGGAGTCCAGAGGTATTCCAAGGTTAAGTCAATAGGACTTGGGGACTAAGTGTATATAGGAGTGAGGAGAGAGAAGAGCCAAAGATGACCCTGAGGTTTTTGTTTAAATGATAGTGAACCCCAAGAGGAACAAGCAGCATAAGGGGAAGAAGAAAATTGTATTTAGAACATAAATTTGAGGAGGGACAACCTGATGGAGTCAAATAGGCAGTAGGACAGTCAGGAGGAGAGAAGAAGATCAACTCATGAGTGCCAGCGGAAGTCAAGGGAATCTGCTTATTTGTTTCCAGGTCCGAGCACCTTCCACTGCTCCAGGCATTTACTATGTGCTGAGACCATGGATACTGCAGTGCCCAAGACAGGTACAGTCTGTGCTCTCGTGGAACATAAACTCCAAGAGGAAAGGCAGACATATGACAGATAAACAAATGCATAAAGATAATTTCTGAGGGTTGTATGCACTGTGAAAAAAATATACCAGGGTAATGGGAGAGTTATGCAGGAAGAGGGGTGGGCCGGGGGCGAGGGGTGTCTCAGAAGAGGTGGCTTTCATCATGATGAGGCCGAGGGCAAGGATGACAAGGAAGTTCCTTGCCTTGTGGCTTCAATTTTCTTGAACAAGTCTGGGGGAAATCATCTGCTGGGAGGGAGAGGATGAGAGGGATTTCAGGTAAACGGCAAAATACGGAAACAACTGCTGTCAGGAAGAAATGGGAAGGGGTGAGAAAAGAGAAAAGAAAAGGGGCACCAAGGACCAAGCTGACTCTGTGACTGTGTAGGGGGCCTGTCGACGCAAAGCACAGGCATACTTCCCAGGTATTACATAAGGACGAAGCGCTATGTCGCTGCAGCTCACCTGACACCCTACTTGGTATGAGATGCGTTTGCCGGAGTGTTTATTTGATTTTAATTAAGTTTGATGGGCTGTGAGGATTTTCATTACTCGGTCTGACCAGGCGCATTCCCACCGCCACCCCCTCGTAGACCCCAGTCACTTCCTGCCGCAGCTTCCCCACTCACACCATCCTGCAAATTAACCACCCTCAAATGTCCACCCTGCCATACCCTAAATAATGTCCCAACACCTACAGGATCCACACCACACTTTTCACACAGGTGTCTAGAATAGGTCCTTTGTTACCTGTCCACCCCTCTCCTTCCCAACTACTCAGCCTGGCTGCTCTTGACAATTCCTTTTTGAACCCAGGTTCATTTGGATGGACAAACCCAGGTCCATGTCTCAGGTCTTGGGCAAGCTGCTTAAACTCTTCAGAGTTTTCTTACCTATATAACAGTTAATAGTGCCTGCTTCCTAAGAGGATTTAATGAGTTCATGTATGCAAGCACACAGCACAGGGCTGCGGAGCGGACACAGGTGTTCAAGAGATTGGTAGCTGGAACGAGCATGACTCTTTAAAAGCTGCCGTGTAACAATACAGTTATCGCCGCATCTGGACCACAGCCGCACACGCAGAAGACCCCGGGTCCACGGCCATTGATATTGTTACTACGTGCTGCTTTGTGACTCACCTTCTGGTTTCCACTACACCCTTCTTTGCTGCCGCTGCTGCTAAGTCGCTTGAGTCGTATCCGACTCTGTGTGACCCCATAGACGGCAGCCCACTAGGCTCCGCTGTCCCTGGGATTCTCCAGGCAAGAACACTGGAGTGGGTTGCCATTGCCCTCTCCATTGTGTGAAAGTGAAAAGTGAAAGTGAAGCCGCTCAGTCGCATCCGACTCGTAGCGACCCCATGGACTGCAGCCTACCAGGCTCCTCCATCCATGGGATTTTCTAGGCAAGAGTACTGGAGTGGCTTGCCATTGCCTTTAAGCTGATCTTAAAAGTCAACTTGCATCTTAGCGTCTTAGAGTCTCCCGCTTATATTAATATTCAGCATATGTCTTGTCCCTCGTCTTGTCCCTCAACTAGACAGAAAATTCCCGGAGAACAGAAAGCATATCTCCTGCATCTCGGTAGCCCCCTCACTGTGAAGTACAGAGCCTTCCGCTTTAGGGGATGCTAAAGAATTCCTGGTCCACGTGCTTTGCTGAGAGACTCGGTCCCCTCTTAAAGGAACGGCGTCTTTATCCTCAGATCCCTGACTTCTGCCCATCCATTAATACCCTCCACCACTCCCACTTCCTCCAGGAAGCTGGCCAGTGAGACCATTTCTTCCTTTCTTGAAAGCCTATGACACCTGCTAATTTGTCACATTTTGCTTCAGGGCTTCTAGCATTTCAGGGCAGGCAGAGCTAAGGGAGACTGAGCATATAGCCCACTTTGCTTTCACCAGTATGCTACCCCGCAGGCTCAACCAAGGTTTTTTTTCCCACAAAGAGGAAGCAAAAGCTGAGATGGTCAAATACTGGTATTTCAACCACCAGGGCTCTGGTGGGGTTTCTGTCCCATAACTTCATGCTGGGAAACACTAGAGTAAAGATGTTGAGGGATCCTCAGTGCCATGTAAGGAAGGCAGGGCTGAAGGACCTGCCTCTTATTAACTGTGCAGAGCCTGAGGACTGTCCGCAGAGCTTGTCTGGCCTCTTATGTCACGTCAGACTTGTGAGGGAGACTACCAATGGTCTCCACGGTATTTCTTAGATCCACAGATCCAAGCACAAGCTCTGTCTACAAGCTGTTCTGTTGATGAACAGATTGAATCAAAAAAGTTTTGTGCCTCTCCAGTCATTAGCTGGTGGGGTGCTTTGAAAGCTGCCTGCTCCCCTATCAGGTATTTCGTCCAATGGACACAGAAATGAGAGCATCATGAACTTACTGTATAGCACAGGGAACTCTACTGAGTGCTCTGTGGTGACCTAAGTCAGGAAGAAACCCCAAGGAGAGGGAATATATGTATGCATACAGAGGAGCCTAGCGGGCCACAGTCCATGGGGTCCCAAAGAGTCAGACACAACTGAGCGGCTAAGTACTACTACTATAGCTGATTGACTTTGCTATACAGCAGACACTAATCCAACATTGTAAAGCAACTATAATCCCATACAAAATTTTTAAATAAATAAGTAAATAAATGTAAAAAGAAATGAGAGTACCACAGAGCAAAGTCTGAACAACTGAAAAGATGCCCACCCTTCTTATGACTATTAAAGCCAGGCTGGGTGATGGACACACAGAGATTCTTTGTGCTATTCTGTGTATTTTTGTACAGGTTTGACATCTTCCATACTAAAAGATTATAATAAGTATATATATATATATATATATATATATATATATATACACATATAAATACATACTAATAATAATTATAATAAACTTACCAAATTCCACCCTTTCACATATTAATTGGATATTCCACTTTTTAGGTGGATCCCCTGAGCCCCAAAAAACATATTGGATTTTTTTTTAAAAAAAAGGAACTACACCTGGAAATTATAAGTCAGTCCTTGTTAACCTTGCCCACCCAGAGGTGGGAAGAGAGGAAAGCAAAGGAAAGCACTTGGAGTCAGACATCAGTTGGAGCTCCATCCTCCCACCAACACCATCTGTTAACTGAAGTTACCCAAGCCTTATCTCCTCGAGCACGTTACTGTGGGGCCCAAAGAAGACCTTCTGTGCCTTGAAAGCACTTGGTACCCATCTACCCCCACCCCGGCCCCACCCCCAGGACACACACATTTAAAGCATCATTGCAGTAACTGATGTAATGTTAGTGCGCAGGGCTGGAAGAACAGCAGTTCTCAAACTTTAGAAAAAAACAAGAACCAGACTACATGGCCTCACCCCTGAGATTCTGACTTTGAAGGTCCAGGAGGCAGCCCAGGAATCCACCTTTCACCACTCACACCCAGGTCTCTTGTGTACAGGGTCCTCAGGCCACATGTTGAGTTGCTCAAAGGATAGTTGGCAGGAGCAGCAGGCAGAGCAGAGGGAAGCAGACAGCTCCAGACTCTGCCTGGGAGGAAAACAGACCTGTCCCCAGTATCAGAAACCTCCGAGGACGGGGGCGGGCTGTCAGCTCCTGTAAACTACCAAATGGGACTGCAGACAAGTGGGAACAGGGAAGGCAATTCAAGGGGACGTTCTACTGCCATGCACTTGTCCAGCTCATGCCTTGTCCTTCATGGGCACACACACATCATGTTTTTATTTCCTAAATTTTACCCAGAAAAGCCTTCTTAGAAGCTCACTCATCTCTCCCTTCCCAGGCTCTCTTGCTAAATCTCCCAGTAGCCAGGGGGCAATTTTTAGACTATGAATGGAACTAAGTCACTTCCTGACTTCGACCCTGCCGTGGCTGCTCACTGCTCTTAGGAGAAAGTACACACTCTTAAAATATCCATCAAGGCCCTGCATGTTCTGGTCCCTCCTGACCTCTCTTACCCTATCATTAAGCCGCAGTTTCCCTTTCTCTCTTGCGCTCCAGCCACAGCAGCCTTCCCTGGTTCTTCCAACATGCTACGGGACCTTTGTACATGCTTGTCCCCTTCTGCATGCAATAAAGCATTGCCTCTTCAAAGAAACTTTCCCTCAACATACCAGACCAGAACAGTTCCCTCTATCACACTCTCTTCTGTCTTCCTGGACCTTCCAACATAACACAGATTCAACTTTTATTTACATATGTATGTGATCAATGTCTATCTCCCCAACTGAACCACAAGCTCCACAAAGATGGGGTTTCTATCCGTTTTGCTTATCACTGTATACCCAGTGCCACAGTAACTGGTACCTTGTGCACCCTTGATTAACATGAGTGCCAAGTATACCACAGCCTAGAGAGAGGTGTGGACGAAAAAAAGAAATGACACACAAGACTGAAGAAATTCACGATGCAGATGGCAGGCCAGTGTGAGACGGTGCCACTTGGTCCTGGGTGTGCAGAGCTGAGACTCTTCTCCAGTGTTATAAGGATGGTGGTCACTCGATGTCACAAGATGTCGGGCACGCTGAAATAACAGCATCTGTCCAGGACTGTCCCCAGAGGATGAGGAGAATGTGACTTACCCCTTGGGGAATGTGGGGGCTGAAAAAGAAGGCCAGAAGAGATTGCATGCCCAACTCCTCAATGCCCTTCCTGTTATCTCTCTGAAAATGTAGCTTTGTCCCTCACTATCGGGACTCCGAGAGAGAGAGCAGGGAGGAGAAGGTCACAGACGGAAGGGATCTGCCTCTCTCCTATCTGGAGCCACAGAAACAGGCGAGCTCAGGTTATCTTGGTGTTCACTTCTGTTCCCTAAAGAGAAGTGGGGGATGGGACGGGTGGGAAGATTTAGACCAGTCAGTTTTGAAACAGTGTTTTTTTGCTTGGTCATCGGACACAGGCCCGTTCAAGGGAGACAAAACAAGCTCAAGTTTAGAGTCTCAGACCAGGCTATTGAGTCTCATCAATTACACCTCGTGGAAAAAACTTTGGACAGTTAAAAATAACATAGGGGTCTGGTGTTTGGAAGATCTGGAGTTTGGAATGCCAGCTTGTCAAGCACAGATCGCTGCCTACAAAAAGCGTGTGCTGGGAACATGTATACACACCCACCGGGGACAGGAGGGCCGCGATGAGCAAGGTGTCTGACAAAGGGGTGCCAGGCCACATGGGCAACAAGCACACAGACCAGCTCCCACCCTCACCCGCTTTGGTCTGAAGGCTGTTCAAGCCCTTTTCTAGGGCAGAGCCCATTCAGGCAGGAAGCACTTACCTCCCCCTTGGAGGAGGCGGCAGTGACTGGAAGCAGGAGCCCAGAGTTCGGTCACAGCACAGCTCGCCTCAGCATTTCTGCATCTGTGCAATTCTGTTCCTTCTCAGAAAGACCCAAGATCAGCACCCATCCAGCAGCATGCAATAACCTGAGCTCCTGGCAAAGCATCCCAGAGATAAATCCCTCTCAAAGTTTCTCCTGGCACATTGGTTCTAAGAGTTACTGACAGTAACACCACTGAATTCTAGAACTTCTTTCTGCTAAGAAAATCAGAGCTTCTCCTACTTATTATCTCATTTTCCTTAAGATGCCAGTGTAGGAAAAAAATCAGCTAGTGTGTCTGCATTTTGCAGATAGAAAAGCAGAGTCACTGCCAACATCTATTAATAGTAAGAGGGTAAGATGGGCCAACTCTTCTAACCCTGAATGTATATTAACTTGTTTGATTCTTCCAACAACCCTCCAAAGTCAGGCACCATCTCTCCCACTTGACAGACGAGGACTTTGAGGCACAGAGGGGTGAGAGATCCTGCCCACAGTCACCAGGCTTGGACGTGACCCAGACTCTCCGGCCACATGACCACTGCTCGCCACCCTCTCACTCCCTAGGACAGGGCATCTGAGCTCTCCAAGGAACCTGAGGACTGGGGTGACACAAGCCTATCAATAAAGTTCCCCGGGGCCCAGGCCTTTCAGGAGGAGGGAATGGGCATTGGGTGGGCAGTTCGAATGAGTATCGGGGGGCCTGGGTAGGAGTGGAAAAGAACTACCTTCAAAGTAAACTACCTCCATCCCCCCCGGGGAAGAAACACAGTCTTGGAGTCTTGCAGCCTCACTGCCCCACCCCCACCCCACTCCCATTTGAACCGTGAGACTAATCTTGGAGCACTAGACTGTGATTGTGCTATAAGGGTCAGTGTTTATGTTTTCCTCCGTAGAATGGACTTGTATGTTTTACTTATAACCATTTATGGGCGGTTTTCCTTGTTTTTGTAAAGAAAGGGGATGGTAATAAGGCATAGAAAAGGGGACAGACTTCTAGATCCAGCACTTGGATGGGCTTTATCCCATCATCCTGCCTCACTTGGCATATCTGCCTGGATGGCTGACCAAGTCTGCCCTGTACCTGCTGAGGTGGGGGGCTCATACCAGCCCAGCCCCCTAGAGTCTTCCTCTGCCTTACCTCCTCTGGGGGTGCCCTGGGAAAAACCCAGAACACATAACCAAGGAACCAAGGGATGAGTGAGACAGAGTCCCTGCAGATGACAGTCCTCCCTGCTGAGGGACACATAATGACAACTCACTACCTCCCCGTGAAGCTTCTCTTTCAACCTCTGAAGTGTTCAATTCTTCCCCGAAACTGGCTGCCAAACTGCGGCTCTGCTCAGACAAACCCAGCCCCAGGCTATTTCCCCTTTTACCTTCTATTCATGGACTCCTATTTTCCTGGTAGCTCCAACAGCAAAGAATCCACTTGTAGTGCCGGAGAGCCAGGTTCAATCCCTAGGCCAGGAAGATCCCCTGGAGAAGAGAATGGCTCTTCTCCACTTCTTTCACTCCAGTATTCTTGCCTGGGAAATCCCATGGACAGAGGAGCCCAGTGGGTTACAATCCATGGGGTTGCAAAGAGTCGGAAAGGACTGAGTCACAAACACTTTCACTTTCATGGACCCCCACTCCCATCCAGCCAAATGGACCCATTTGCTGTCCTCCACACATTCCTTCTCAACTGGCCCTTCCCCTCCAACTCACACCACCACAAAGGAAGAAGATTCTCTAAAGAGTCACTCAGATGCTTCCCAAATCTTTGTTCACATCCCTTTCATGCCCGTCCTTCCCCATCCTCACCCTGCACTGCTCCTAAGCCTCACCAGATCCCTCTGCCCTTCCAAACTCAGCTCAAAGCCACCTACTCCCTGAAACCTTCTCTGACACATCCCCACTGCAGGGCCTCTTTCTCTCCTCCAATTTCACAGACCCCTCAGGAGCTGAACTGCTCACTGAGCACAGTTCTTCCCACCAGGAAACCTCATGGTCCCTGTTTCCTCTCTCCCACTTCTCACCATTTGCTGTATGCAAGCTTCGCCTTTTCCTCCTTCCTGCTCCCTGCTCCTCCATTGATGAGAATGAGTGTGCCCTCCTGGGGACTAGATAGAATACTCTTTCCTTCCTTTTGTGGCTCTTCAACGCTTTTTGATCAAGATGTGATGCACAGGGAAAAGGAGAAGGATGTCAGTGGGGCGCAGACGAAGAGGACAAGAGGTCAGAAGGAAACCCAGGCTAGAGGTGCAGAGCTTGGTATTAAGCATCACATTGGTTATTCCTCGATCTAGGGCTCCCAGAGCACTGGGGAGCCTTAGGTCTGAGTCAAGAAATGAAATAAGAAGCAGAAAGCAAAAGAAAACCAAAGAGTAACCAGTGGGCTTTTCCTTTCTGGGGGCTTCCTTTGTGGCTCAGCTGGTGAAGAATCTGCTTGCAATGCGGGAGACCTGGGTTCAATCCCTGGGTTGGGAAGATCCGCTGGAGAAGGGAAAGGCTGCCCACTTCAGTATTCTTGCCTGGAGAATTCCATGGACTGTATAGTTAATAGGGTCACAAAGAGTCGGAGACACAACTGAGCGACTTTGACTTTCACTTCCTTCCTGGGTATTTGAAAAGCTACCACAGAGCCTGGAGGAGAGATACCAGGAAGCTGGACTGCCCAGGGCTGCCAGCTCTGGTTTGTGGAGAAAGGTATGGACCTTCCAGAGCTATTGTATTGTCCAGACCAATTCATCTACGTCGCAAAGAAGACAAGGAACTCTTGGAAACACTGGGCAATGTTAGAGACTGTTGCATTGATCAGAGCTTCTTTTGTTCTGTATTTCTCAGGAAACTGAACACATACTAGGCAGATAATGAGTGAACACAAATGATCACCAGAAGAGGGACCTATAGAATTGGGTCCTCACAGTTAGCATGCATGCATGCATGCTGCTGCTGCTGCTGCTGCTAAGTTGCTTCAGTCGTGTCTGACTCTGCGCGACCCCATAGACGGCAGCTCACCAGGCTCCCCCGTCCCTGGGATTCTCCAGGCAAGAACACTGGAGTGGGTTGCCATTTCCTTCTCCAATGCATGAAAGTGAAAAGTGAAAGTGAAGTCACTCAGTCGTGTTCAACTCTTAGCGACCCCATAAACTGGAGCCTACCAGGATCCTCCGTCCATGGGATTTTCCAGGCAAAAGTACTGGGGTGGGGTGCCATTTGCATGCTAGGTTGCCTCAATCATGTCCGACTCTTTGAGACCCTATGGACCGTGGCCCTCCAGGCTCGTCTGTCCATGGGATTCTCCAGGCAAGAATGCTGGAGTACACTGCCATTTCCTCCTCCAGGGGACCTTCCTGACCCAGGGATCAAACCCATGTCCCCTGCAGCTCCTGAATAGCAGGCAGATTCTTTACCACTCAGCCACTGGGGAAGCCCCTCTCAGTGAGGCTGATCATCAAATAATAAAGGAATCCTGTTGCTCCAAGGATAGCAAGGGCGAGCTCAATCTCAGACAGGTTCCTACATTCAGACTCATGAACTAGCCAGGCTCTATCCCTCTCCTGCACTGACTGGGATCTCCAGCCCCTGAGATGGCAAACAATGCCCCCTGGTGTGCTGCGGACCAGGGAACTCTGGGAGCTTCCCGAATTTCATCGAACTCCATAGATCATTGCTCATCTCATCTACCCTGTGCATAACTGACCTAAAAGCGAATGATCCAAACCTGTTTCCCATCCCCCAGAGATGTGTGTAATTAGATAAAATGAGGGCAGAATATGTATAAGTGTCTGTTACACTGGGCTGGCTGCCCAGAAAGGAAATGAGCACGAGAAACTGGACGGGCACACGTGTGCCCTCTGTACCAAAGGGCTCCACCCAGGATGGAAGGCGAGTTCACTTTCAGAGTAGGTGCTGGTGTGGTGTGACCCCTCTGAATTCACAAACTGTTTAGTGGGTTCTGCTCCTCCAGCCTGTACTTTGTGCACCATTAGCATTTTCTTCCTAGCTCTCCACACTGACAGATGTCTAGTGGACGAAGACGGATTAAAACTTGACTTGAATAGCCCGTCTCCACCTCTGGCCTTCACCTTCCTCCTGACTCAGAACCAGGCCTCTCCAGGGCCACAACACTGAATGATCTGGAGGGTGGAAAAGCAGCAAGAGTTAGGAGGACAGAGATTTTTCTTTCTCTTAATATGAAGAATAAAGGCCCTCCCATGATCCCCAAGGAGATCAAACCAGTCAATCCTAAAAGAAATCAACCCTGAATAGTCAGTGGAAGGACTGATGCTGAAGCTGAAGCCCCAATACTTTGGCCACCTGATATGAAGAACCAACTCATTAGAAAAGACCCTGATGCTGGGAAAGATTGAAGGCAGGAAGAAGGGGACGACAGAGGATGAGATGGTTGGATGGCATCACTGACTCAATGGACATGAGTTTGAGCAAACTCCAGGAGATGGAGGGACAGGGAGGCCTGGCATATTGCAATCCATGGGGTCTCAAAGAGTCAGACACGACTGAGCGAATGAATGACAACAACAACATGATCCCCCAAATAAATTTACCTGCATTGAATATGTTTGGGATAGAGTCATAGGGAAAGTTGTATCTACATAGGCATGATTAAAGTACAGGAAAATTTCTTGAAGAATATACACCTGAAAACAGCGACTGGGCCACAGTCACCTCCAAAGCTCAAGAAGGCAGGCAATAGGTTCTCACGGGACCCCAACTTTAGGTCAAACCACTGTAGCACTAGCACCTCCTGATCTCTTCCATCTTAAAAACCCATAAAAATCCTCAGATATAAATAAGGCTAAAGAAAATCCCATACACAGCTGAGCACAAAGTAGGCACTTAATAAAAATACAGCTGACTTATCAGTGACTACTCGCAAGCCCCGGGTTTGTTAATCCCTGAAAGAAAGCAGAGTAAAAAGACTTGCCTTTAATTCCCAAGACCAAAGGGAAGGAAAGCAAAGTTTTTTAGATCCACAAGGATGAAGTGGTAAAAAAACAAGGGGCTAGAATAAACGCTGACAGCCATCACAGCCTCACATGCCACACGCAAGCAAGGAAAGCTTGTGCCTATCTTCTAACTCCTGAAGTTGAAGAATGTGGGGAGAGTAATTCTGCTGCCTCTTCCAAATTCCTGCCAGGGGGAAAATGAGAAACAAGTTGATTTCGAAGAGCTGGAAGCAAATTAGGCGGGAAGAGCCTGCTGGTCTCATTTGCTCGGTCATTCCACACACATTTATCAAACATCCGCTCTGCTAGATCCTGGGCTTCCCTGGTGGCGCAGTGGTAAAGAACCCGCCTGCCAATGCAGGAGACACAGGAGATGTAAGTTTGATCCCTGGGTCAGGAACATTCCCTGGAATAGGAAATGGCAACCCACTCCAGTATTCTTGCCTGGAGAATCCCATCGACAGAGGAACCTGGTGAGCCACAGACCATGGCGTCGTAAAAGAGCTAGACACGATTTAGTGACTAAAGAACAACAAGGACAATGCTAGATCCTAGGGACAGAAAGGCCCAGGCAGCCACCCTTCAACCTTCTAGGGCCTTCCATTTTAACTAACCAGCATTAAGTGTTTCAGCGGCCAGGAGGGAAGTATCCTTGGGACTATGGGGCCAAGGGCAGGGATGGCCAATTCTACTTGACGGTACCAAGGGCTTTGCTGGAGAAGAGGGGACTTGGAAGTGTCTGGAAGATGAGCAGGTAGGTGTTCATCATGTGCAACTGGGGCAGAGTGGGGCTGAGGAGCCATGAGACACTTAGTGAGACTACAGGATAGGTGGGAAGGGTTAGGGACTTCTCTGAGCAGGGACACAGAAGCAGCCTTTCGGGGTAACAAGCTCACCCACATCTCTCAATCTAAGGTTCTTAACCTGGAGCCAATGGGCTCTAGCATCCACTGATGGGCTCCTCAACATCTGTGAACTCATAAAATCAGATGCAGATATGCATTTTTTCTGGGGAGACAATTCAGAACTTTCACAGGATTCTCAAAAGGGCCTGTGATTGCCAAGGAAAAGTGAAGAAGAAACACTCAGTGGGACACTGAGTAGCCTGAATACCAAACTGTGATATAGAAGCCATGGTTTCTGTCTCTGCATCCTGCAGATAGCTTAGTATCTGACACCTCATAGGTTTTCAAAGCTAGCATACCTCAAGGGATAAATACAAGGAGATGGGAAGAAATCACCATTTTCATCACCAGAGCAAACACTGTGAGTACAGACACTTGTGTGTCAGTCGGTGGGCTAAGCTTTTACAAACCAATACCTCTTTCCAGAAAGGCACATGGAAAAATATCTTCTCAACTTCCTATTCGAAGGATTGTAAAGCCAAGTCCCTAAATGTGGATACGAGTCACCCAGGGCAATTCACTGCAATTCCCCAGATCAGACTCAAACTTTAGCTGGCAGTTGCCTAGCAACGAATAACCCCAAAGACACATCACCAAACTGATATGTCAAAAGGGTATTCTGTGGACAAGTTGGTTCTGAAAACTAGCCCCCATGCAAGTTTGTCTGCCAGGGCCTCTCTGGCATTCAGGAATGTTGGGGGAAGGGGCAGACTTTGCAGCCAAAAGGAAGCTGGAAGTAGGAGGTGGGAAGATGTTCAGATGGTGGTGTGTAAGAAATGGGCACAGAAACGGAGAACCAAGGGTTGAGGGAGCAGGCACTCTCAAACAGAGAAGGCAACTGGTCTCTCTGCAGGCCCTCTTTCAGACCATACGTACAAAGACTCGTCTTTGCAGTTGCAGAGCAAATTCCAGCCACATCTAAAGACATGGAAAGTGGCATGAAGACTTGACTGCAACCACTTCAGTATTCTTGCCTTGAGAACCCCATGAATAGTAGGAAAAGGCACCTACCTCCAGCTCCGCCCTGAAGTCATTATCCTCCAGGGAGTTCCATTAAACTATGTCAGTTTGGCATGGGCAAGATGACAGACCTCCGAGCCCTGGAAGTTTTTATCCAACCCTCCAGGGCGCTCACTCCCTCATAGAGGCAGCAAACATGAAAGAGGCAAAGAGATTAGAAAATTTCCATTTTCTAAAATTCAGATTTTTTTTTTTCCCTTTAATGAGAAGCTCAGAAACTCCTTCAGCTAAGTCAGGTGAGACTGGGATTCCTAAGACAAAAGTTCTCATCCAATCCATGGCAGCGACCAACGCTAGGCAGCTCTCCCTGTGCCATGGTAGACAGCTTGGGAAGAGAGGGTGGGTCTTCTTCAGCACCCTTCCTTCTGGAAGGCCTTGGGGGACAGGGGAAAGGGGCACACAAATAGATCAGTCTGGAAGCGATTCAGGAAGAACAAATGCGGAAGTCAAACAACAACAAATAAGGCGGATATAAATCCAGATAAAATATTAAAATCATTAAAGGGCTGCTGCTCCCTGAAGATTGGGAAAAATGAAGAGAGTTAATTAAAAGCAATCTCCATGCACTGCTGAGCCAGCCGGCCCTGATAAATCAACAGCTGGGGCTGCTGTGGAGGGCAGTCAAGGGGCTTCAAGAATGGGGGGTGGGGGGATGCTGCCCGGGGGAGGGGCACCACTGCCAAGATGGCAGTGACGTGGAATTGAACACAGTGACTTAAGTTTCATATCTTATTAAATATTTTACAACCCCTGAATAAAACTGTTATTCTGAGGGGGAGAACTTGATCATTTGGATGAACAAAAAGTGAGGAAGAGAGGGATGAAGAGGTATTGTTTGTTTAAGGCATACTTGGGACCTTGATGACAGCATCTCTGATCTTGCCCCTAGGACAGAAGCTTTTGCTTTTTTTCTCTCTACCTGATCTGCACAGGTAGATGCACCTTCTAAAATCTCTCTGAAAAATTTTGGGCTATGTTTCTTTGAGGGGGCTGAGGAAAGTAGTGCCAAGTCAGAGAAAGGAAGAAGAGGAAGAGGAGATAGAGAAGACCTTCAAAATTCTCATTGCTGATCCAAGCCAGACTTTCAGCATAAAACTAAAGGTCAGTGGAAACTGTGGGAACTTTCTTTTTTTCTTTCTTGCTTTCTCTCTCTACCCCCACCCTTTTCTTTCTCTACTTTCTTCCTTCTCCCTTGTCTCTGCAGTCAGATAAAGTTTTTGTTCTTCATTTTAAACAAAAAAGAGCTCAGAATTTTGGGGGGGCCAATCTAAGCAAAAAAAAAAAACCAGCAATTTTAGAGTGTTACAAAAATGGCCCTTCACTATTCTAAAGGAACCCTCCAGTTCTCTCTTGATGGAAGTATAATCAAGAGAAATGATTGGGAGAAAGTAGGGGTTTTTTCCTCCATAGAATTGGGATTGGAAGGGGAGTGTGTGCATGGGGAAACATAAGGAATTATGCATTTGGATATGCATTTTAATTAGGTGGACAGAAGCAGCCGCCTGTTAATTTTTCTTGCTTGTTTCCACTTAGCATTCATCACAGGCAGAACCACCATAGAGCGCTCCCACGATAATAGATGGTTCTGCATTGGCTAAGTCCTCGGGGAAAATAATTAGCAGGAGAGAATATATTCTCTCCACTTCGACTACCCCATCCACCCTGCCCTCCCCCACCTCCAGCACCACATTGCCTCCCCTCCTCCCCCACCCCCACAAACAACAGTGGCTTCCCTAGACGCCTAGGGGAACAGTCCGCCTCCCGGTTTACAAGCATTTACTTTGTCCTGTCAAAGATCAAGGATCTGGAAGGAGAAACAGACAGACTGGAGGCCTTCCTTGGAGTGAAAGGTCCTAGATGCTGAGAGGGAGGCTACTATGCTGCTTAGGACCAAGGAGCAGACTGGCAGGCAGGACTGGCCAGGACAGGATGAAGAAAGTTCCAAAGAGGGTGAGACAGTTCTCACTGAGCTCAACTAGCAGCCAAACAAAGACAAGAGTCCTTAGTTGAGAAGAATGGGAGCAAGGATGACATTTCTCACTTAATTTGCTTTTATAAAGTACCAGAATGCTGTGTTTCTGCAGCAAGCTTCAATCTGAAGCACTTCCAAGGCTGGCAAATAACTCTGTTATTCTGAGATCTAAGCCTCACCACCATGCTGCCCACAGTCTACTCATGTACAAAGAATTAATTCTTGCCACTGACCCCTTACACCAACATCGCACCCTCCTTACTTACTAGCAGATTTTAAACCCCAACCCCACCTTCTCCCCTTCTCTCTCCCTGGAGTCTTGTTGGTAGAAGGAGCCAGAATGACCAGAGCCCAAGTTCCAGGAGAACGCTCCCTCTGCCCCCCAGCTTCTGTTTCCTCTGATTGCGGATGGACTCAGTATGGGGTTGACAATGGAAAATGAAATGAAGGCTTCCCTTCAGCTCCTATTCTCACCTATTTCAACCCCGGAAGATGGGAAAACCCCACTGAGATTCCAGGGCTATTTACACACAGCTTTGCATTTCCTGAGAAATAATGGTTAGATAGGATGTGTAATGCCAGGATCTTTTCATTTATTTTAGTTTTAATATAGTAAAGTGATGTTTGATACATGCGATATTGTTGACTCTCTGAGAAGGCCCCCGTTAGCTACGGGAAACTTTACAGCTCTAATAACACCTCCCGTTTGTACTTTACACTTTCTGAAGTGTTTTCACATCCATTGTTTCATTGGGGCCCTTCAGGAGGAGGTAAGCAGGGCTGAGTGCAGGGAAGGGAGGCCAAAGGAGATACAAGCCCTTCCCGCCTTACGAAAAAATAGGTCAGATTTACTACCTCCTGACCTTCAAGCTGTCCTGTCATCCAGGTGTCCCAGCAGGAACACCTGCTGCCTGATGAGACTTCCACTCTGCCTGGGAAACCTTGGCTCCAGCCCCACCACGTGACCACTAGTGCCGCAGCCTCTGGGGCCTCCCCAGACTCAGACCCATACCCTGACCCCAAGGGGAGTCCCTGCCCTCAACGGGTAGGGGGTTGAGGGGGGGTAACAAGATGAAGGCAGTCCTCATGGCTGGGGATAAAAGAAGTGAGTCTCTGAGTTCCCGGGGCATTTATCCTCCACCCTCAAAATAGTGGTAGTCCTAAAGGGGGAGGGGGGTAAAGAGGTTGAATTCTATGACGCCATGAGTATTTTTTTTAGGTTTAGAAGAAAGGTGTTGCCTGTACTATCTAGAAATGTACTCCATGAATTTTGATAAGTCTAAAAATGAAGGGAGGGTCTAGGCATATACCCCAAAGAACTGAGAGCAGGGATTCAAACAGCTACTTACACACCCACGTTCATAGCAGTATTATTCACAATAGCCACAAGGGGGAAACAACCCCAGTACCTATCCCTGGATGCATGGATAAGCAAAATAAGGCATATATGTACAATGGAATATTACTCAGCCATAAAAAGGAAGGAAATCCTGACACATGCTGTAACACAGATGAGCATTAAGAACACTATACTAAGTGAAATAAGCCAGTCATGAAAGGACAGATATTGCATGATTCCACTCATATGAGGTGCTTAGAACAGGCAAATTTATACAGACAGAAAGTACAGCGGTGGTTACCAGAAACTGGGATGGGGTGGGAGGAGGATGTCCTTAGTAAAACAGAGGATGTTATTGTTTAATGGATATAGAGTGTGTTTAGGATGATTTTCTAAATTCTGGAAATGAATACAATGGACAGTTATCCATATACACTTATATATAACTTATTCATAGAAGTTATATGAGTGTACTTATTGCCAGTGAACCGAGCACTTTAAAAAAGGCTAAAATGGTATGTCTACATGTCATACATGCTAAATATACATGTTATATATTGATACATCTTACCACAAGTACAAAAAAAATTAAGGGACTGCCTCTGTAGGCTGGAGGTCAGGGTGACCATTTTGTTTTTTCTTTCATTTTGCCTAACTCTCACAATTCAGGCTTCTGTGAATTCTCTGATGGCTTTAACAACCCCCTCTTCCTCCTTCAGACGTGTAGAAAATTGCCAAGGGAGCTGTCAACCAAAGGAAAGCCTGATAATAACGCCTCCAGAGGAATCTGGGATGTTCTGGAGGCATGTCACTGAATGTGAGGCAGTGAATTCCACTTACTACTACTACTACTAAGTCGCTTCAGTCTCATCCAACTCTGTGCGACCCCATAGACAGCAGCCCACCAGGCTCCCCCGTCCCTGGGATTCTCCAGGCAAGAACACTGGAGTGCGTTGCCATTTCCTTCTTCAATGCATGAAAGTGAAAAGTGAAAGTGAAGTCACTCAGTCGTGTCTGACTCTTAGCGACCCCATGGACTGCAGCCTACCAGGATCCTCTGTCCATGGGATTTTCCAGGCAAGAGTACTGAAGTGGGGTGCCATTGCCTTCTCCGAATTCCACTTTAGACACTGCTAATACCCACCGTGTAAAGCCAGACTCTGTGTGTCTACTGAACACCTCCATTTCCTCAGCAGCATCACGGGGTACAGCAGAGGAAGCTCACTGAGACATTAGTACAGGCCCACCTATTGCAGTTCACTGAATGGTCAGGTATTTGCAAGTGCCCAAGTGGAAATGAAATAAGCATTTATTTCCATGTTAACTGGGACGGGTGCCATGTTAGAAGAAGAGTAGATTGGAGGAGACTGTAGATAAATGAAATGCAGAGAAGAAAATCTTTTGCTTGGTTCCCTTTCTTCCACCATATATTTACACAAAACAGGAAGAAAAAGATAGGTGTTCTCAATAATTCTAGTCTTTTGCACAACCAAAAACTTAATCTGAGTGCTTGTAAACAGAAAAAATAGACCAATTAATCTTCTCATTTCTCTTTCCCATCTTCATCCTCTGGTTGGAGTGTTAATGAGGAGAAAAGTGTTCAAAAGGGAGCATCAGAAGAAAAGACCACGTTCTCAATGGGCCACCACCTGGCCCTCAGCCTTGGGCCCTGAGAAGAGAGAGATCAGAGCCCAAGTGGTAACAGAAGGTGGCAAGACTGGACCAGAGGAGATGAAACTACAGGAGAGTCTCCGAGTCTTAACTCCCTTTCAGAGCCACACTTAAAAAAAGAGGAAGAATTCAAACCCTGGTCCCTAAATGTCTTCCTCATCCTTCCTAATCAACCATAGTCTAAGAGCCACCAGTTTTTTACTGGAAAGGAATTTGGCAATCAAGGTGCATCACCCTCATCTTTAAGACAAGGAATATGTGGCTCAGAGAAGTTCTGGGTCTAAGGTCTCATAGGTAGTGAGCAGTAGGGCTAAAAACCAAGCTCAAATCTCTGGGATCCTCTCCCTGAAGCTTTTATCTCTGAAGCTACAAAAGCTTCATCACTGGTGAGAAACAAATGTGTAAGAGGGACGGAGTTTGAGATAAGGCCATACGGATGACCGGTGAAAGTTTGAGGACTGAAAAGCCTTTTCTGGTGGAGCTTCCAGTTGAAGTTAATACCACAGCAGATTTTCGAAGTGAATAACAATGAGAAAAACTCACTCATTTCATAGCAACCAGAGCTCTGGACTCACGGAGGGAGGAGAGGGTGCAAAGGGGGATTAGACACGTGCCATCATTGTTCCTTGGACTCAGAACTAAGGCCTGGAGGTGGAGGTCTCAACGTGGGCTATTTGAACCCCATTATTAGGAGCTCCTGCCCCTCCCTGCTTCCAAACACAGCCCCCTAAATCTTAGCCTGCTCAAGGCTGCTCTCTTCCCTTGTAACCCCCCACCCACTACTACTATTCACAAACACCCAACCTAGACATTCCCAGCACAGGTTGCTCCTCTTCTCCCCTCCCCCCACCCAAACACCTCCTAACCACTGCTTTTAAAACTCTGATGCAAATCACAGGCTTCAAAAACCTTCCTTCAGTGACAGTTTTACGATGCTAGCTCCATTCATCCATATGGGTTGACAGACTGTGAAACACTAGTAACCGGACCAATAAGAAAAACAGATTACAAAAACACCACAACACCTCATCTCTCCCCAGTTGCTCACACAACTAAAGAAAACTTTGGAACTTGCAATAGATCATAACATCAGTCTCTCTTGCTGTTAAACAATCATCTTCTCAGAGTTCCAGACCACACAGTAGTTTTATCCACTTGCCTATCCCCTCCGCATCCCCTCTCCCCAGGCCACTTTTTTATCTTTTCTTGTTAAATACCTACATGTTTAAAGATTATTCAATGCTAGGGTCATGCTTACATAGGCCCCTGCTGGAAAACCATGGTTGGGCAAAAAACCTGTTTCAGTGGTTGTGGCATTTCTTTGGTCAGGGGCTTGCCCCACTGGGCCACATTTGTCTTCTAGTGACTTTCAGAACACTCAGAAACCACAAAAGCTACTTTGCAGAGGTTGGGGTAATAGACAGGCCTGAATTCCGATGCTTTTCATGACCCACACCCAGCACCATTACAATCAGGATGGCTGCACTTTCAAAACTGAAACATCAGCCTCAGTTTCCTTTCTTTTTCTGGTGCAAGCTCAAAACAAAGCTTGGTGACCATGGCATTTTATTTTCTGCACTGATCTGAGCAGATGGCTCTGGAACAGCTTTACACATAATGGTGTTTCTCAGATGTACCTAAATTTCAGCCACCTGTATGGTTCCAAAAAGACAAAGGAGGATGAGAAGTCTCCAATTAAGTTGCCTCTGAATTCCAGGCCACTTTTCTAGAACTGAGCAACTGCCATTCAACTGGAGACCTCTGAATGTCTCCCAGGTGGTCTGCAGGCCCAGCAGTTTTCTGTGACGATGCCTTCATTTGGGTTCTGGCAGAAATTAATAACCTTTATGGGTATCTCATCAAAACCAGACATTCTTCCCATTGGAAATTAATGTGTGCTAATGAAGTTTGGAGAATTTAATGCTTCCCCCAGCCCTCACCCCAGTGGCAACCAGAAGCAGATGCAGAAGGTGGTTCTTAGGCATCTGTTGGTTTAAAATGTCTGAGGGTCCTTTTTCATAAGGGGCTAAAATAATGTCCATAAAAAGCTGAAAGCTCACAAATCCCAACCCCAGTGTTCCCCATTTAGTACCTACCCAAATCCCCCCACCCCAACACAAAGAGCCAGAAGCAGATTAGAGCCAGGAATGTGTCCTCTCTGCTCCATCCTCTCTGATAATCTAAGCTGAGTGCCACAGCAAGAGTGAGGTCTGGCTTCTAAGTGGCAACAATTTCACAACTTTCACAGGCACAAAACCACTTTAGATTAGAATACACGGTGTCCAGGTCAGAGAATGAATAAAAAGATGAAGATCTGAGGTCCATCTATACACATGACCAGCTGTTTGACCTTGGCTGAGTAAGTATGTTTGCTTCTCCCAGAGTTGTGTCCTTAATTACAAAACAGAGATTAAAAAAAAAAAAAAAAAGCCTCCAACCAAGGGAGTGAAGTGAAGTAGTTCAGATGTGTTCGACTCTTTGCGATCCCATGGACTGTAGCTTACCAGGCTTCTCTGTCCATGGGATTTTCCAGGCAAGAGTACTGGAACGGGTTGCCATTTCCTTCTCCAGGGGATCTTCCTGACCCAAGGATCGAACCCAGGCCTCCTGCATTGCAGGCAGATGCTTTATTCTCTGAAACTCCTTACAAAAAAAGTTTCAATACAACTACATATCTGGATGTTCACATGTTATAGGTATGACCAGTCTACTGGTCTTATTATTTATAAACAAATAGTTACTTGGGATAAATCCCTGTTGGTTTATATAGAATAATTAAACAATAATAACAGTTACTCTTTTCTAAGCAGGCAGTTAGTATAATAGATATATATGTGCATAATCCAGTCTGGCAGAAGGTGGCAGACATTCCCAGTTAAGTGCATACAAACCAGGGTTTTGATAACTTAATAAAAGAGTAAGTTGTTTAAAGTGTTGATAGCAGATTTGGGGGAGGGTGTTTAATGTGAAATAGAATATCAAATAAGATTAGAATTTATATTAAAAGCATTATGTTTGTCAATCAACTATGCCCCAATATAAATTTTTTTTTTAATTTTTTTAAGATTATAGCAGGGTAAAAAAAAAAAAAAAGGCATTATGTTCCCTAGGTATGTAGCAATCAACCAGAATATGATAGGTAATATGGCAGACTTACACATAGACAAATGGATTATCAAATTCATATTTATGTTACCTACATGTATTTACTACCTTACATGGCCCTTATCTTGCTTGTCCATGTAAGAAATGAGGGTAACTCACACATCTAGGCTCAGACAATGTAGCTGCTAAATTAAATAATGTGCAATACCTATTTACACATCATACATGTCCATCGATGCTTTCATATTCTATCTGCCCAGATATGACTGCTTGGTTGTGGGCCCACCTGCTGCGTTCCCTTTGTGATCTGATCAGTCCAGGCGGCTCCTGTTTCTGCCTCTAACACCCTGTTGGGCAGTAATAAGATGTTAAAGGCAACAACAGACAGAGAAGCCAGGCTGTCAACTTCAGAGAGGAAGGGGCTGAAGGGTACAAGGAGGAGGAATAAGAAAGGGAATTGAAGGGAGATCAAAGACAGGCAAGGAAGAAAGCTGAACTGCTGAGAGAGGAGATGTGGCTCCAGGAGCTTGGGTCCCAACAGAAGATGCCAAAGCAATGAGATTCAAACTGTGCCGTCCAGTTATTCAAGCTATTGAATTACTGAATGTTCCACATGGAAAAAGCTGGTATAATGAAAAATGGTCCCTACGCAGCTTAGGTAGAGCCCTAAGGAGGTGTTGCTCGTTTCTTCCCAGAACATTACCTACTGCCACTTTATCCCCTGTCCTAGAGCAAACCTTTGTGTGACCAGTTTCTATAGGGGGCGTCCTTGGTGTTGGCTTTTTTTTTTTTTTAAGGAAGGAAGAAAAAGACTGTGAACGCAGACAGAGAAAATGCTAATGTTGTTCAGCTCCGTTTCATTGTCAGGAGGGACACAGGAGGATAAAAACATAGCTCTCTAAACCTTTCTCCCTGCTCCCCTCCTCCCAGCACCACCATCCATCCCTTCCGCTTGACGTGTCTCTGCGCTTTGTTCTAATTTATCTCATGCATAATTTATTCACGTGTGTATTGTTTCCTGATCAGCAACTTTTAAAAACAAATGAAACATATAAGATGTTCTATTAAACAAGTTGTTTTTCAAAATAAAGGCAGATGATGTAGGTCTCCCCGTAACGTCGTGCATGCTCCTGTGTTAGGAGTTTAAAAACCGTCTAGGGCGCAGGAGGCTCGGCTGGTTGGTGGTATTGTTTACACCCACTTACCCCCAGGGAAAGGGATCGGGATGCAAAAAACGAGCGGCTAATTATAAATGACCATTCAACTGCCACCTAGAAAAAGCCGACTGGAGTGTCGTGTGTATGCTAGGTGTGTGTGTGTGTGTGTGTGTGTGTGTGTGTCGACACGGAATTACAAATACATCACATTGAGACTGTTTCTAATTATACAAAGTGTAAGTGTAATAATTCAGAACTAATTCCAATAACCAACCCGCGACTCTGTCCCTTACCGCACTTCTAACCCCACCCCACACATACACCCTCCCCTCAAAACGCACCCTTCAGCGGTCCAAAAAATAAACAGAAACAAAAAACTGGAGCGGGCAGGAATGAGTACAGAGATTCTGCGCCCGCCCGCGCGTAAGCGGGTTCCACGGTAACGAGGGTACCGCTTTCCCAAAAGGAAACAACCTGGCGCACAGGAGAAATAGATTTCTCGAACTTGAGTTTACCAGGAGGCATCCGCCCCGCTATGCCTTTTCGGCTGGAAATGTGAAAACTGCAAATCAGCTGTGGGCTCGGTTAAAAACTCACAGCATCAGCGATGTGGCTAGCGAGAGCGACGAGGAGAGGGGATGCGGCGAAGTTACGCCCATTTATTCTGCCATAAAACATTTGCTTTCTTGGGTGAAACACTGTGTCGTTCAAGTGCAGTGTATCGGAGCTTCCGAGCGAGAACTGAAGCCGAGAGCTGCTCTCTAATCAGCCCCAGCTTCCACTGTCCTCTTAGCAGCGTTCGTGTGTGTGTGTGTGTGTGTGTGTGTGTGTGTGTGTGTGTGTGTGTGTGTGTATACATGTAAAACTCCCAGATCTGGGACATTCCTACCCTTTTCCCCTAATACCGATAGGAGATAGCTGGTGCAAACACTTATTCTCTCGGCGCTTTCCTTCGCGTTAAGACCCACCCCGCCGCTGCCCTCCTCCCACCCCGCGTGCGAACCTGGCTTTCAACTCCTAGGGGAGCCGCGGGTGCGGACGCGGAGGCGCTGAGTTGAAAGAACCAGAGTGGGCATCCGCCACGCACAGTAGAGAATTCGGCACGAAACGCCCCCCTCAACACACACACACCCGCACCTCCCTCTCTCCTTTCGCCCGCGGCTTCCAGCCCATCTGCGAAGTCCTAATCCCAGGAGCGCAAACCCCCCACCCAGCCACCCACCTACGTCGCGCCGCGATCCGGAGGGAGCGCCCCTCTGCCAACATCACTGCCTGTAGCACCCCTTTTAGAGCGATGCTAGTTTTCCGAAGCCACCCCCGGCTCCGCGATCGCGAGCGGACTTGGCGGCTTAACAGTTCCACCGACTGGAAGGAAGGAAGGAAGGAAGCCAGGATAAAAAGGAGTGGGGGAGGAAGGCGGGCAGGAATTGGCTGTGGGACCCGGGGCTGGCCCCTGCGTGTCCTCGCCCAGCCCGCCCCCCTCCGTCCCGGATCTGGGCGTCCGCTCAAAGTCTCCCGGCGGCGGCCAGAGGCACCTGCCCCTCGCTCTGGCCGGGAGCAGACGCTACCCGCTCGGGCGGCGAGCTCCCCAATAAGCTGCCTCTCTCTCGCCTCCGCTATTCACCCGCAGGAGCCGAGAACACCATTCATGAGACCTGCAGCTCTTCCCTGTCTCCAAATCAACCCCAAGTTAACCCGAGTCGTTCATTTACTACAGCCCATTCCCGGACAAACACACCCATAGACACACCGGCGACCGCCCGAAGCGCCGTCACATTCCCGGGGGCTGCCCCAGCAGGAAAGCCCCGGGCAACCACCTGGGCCCAGGGCTCCCGGGACCCGCTGCTCCCCCCTGCGGTCCTCCCAACTCCGGAAGGTTTGCACAAACTCCCCGCAAGCGATCGGAAGGCAGAGAGCGCCCTGCAAACTCCAAAGCTGCCGCGGTCCGGTCGCCCCAGAGGACCTAGAAGCCGGGCGGGGGGCCGCGGGCTCCGGAGGCGCGGGGCTCAGCCAAGTGCTCCCAAGGCGGCCCCAGAGTCCGGCAGCCCCCAGCAGGGCCGGCCCCGCCACCCCCGCGCCGCGCGCCGCGCTCCCCGCCCCGCGAAGCCGGGGAGACTCAGGGGACCGTGCTGTCCCCGAGCTGCCCACGATCCCCTAGCTGTAGAGCTCTCGAGCGCCTGGCTCCCCTACCGACAACCCCCTCTCTTCTCGGTCTGCCAATTTAAAAGAACACAAATGTAACAATTTTCTCCTTGTTAATTGCATCTCCTGACATTTCTGCGCGTTGGGGTTTAAAAAAAAAAAAAAAAGATGAAGTAAGAGCTGAAAGAAAAGAGAGAAGCCCCGCCACGGCTGTAGGTGCCTGTAAGCGCTGTGTATTGGCAGCGCTCCGCACGCAGAAGGCGCCTTTTTTTTCATATTGAAACCACGCGGAATATGTACATTTTTTAGTCTTACTTACGCTTTCAGGGGGTTGTGAATGACAGTCGCCATTTTGCTACAATGTAACAGAATATTGTCTGTCTCAGAGTTCTAAAGGTTCGCTCAGGGGAAGCGGAGAGCCAATCAGAGTACGGGATACCGGCCCGCCGGCCAATCGGCGCGGCTGGTCTCCAGGTGGGCGGAGCCTGCACGGTGGTAGTTATTAGGGGAGCTGTCAAAGCCCAGAGGTCACTCCCTTTTGTAGAGCCCGAGAGCAAGCAGGTCTTAAAGGGGCAGTACCGCGGGAGCAGCTCCTTTTCGGATTGGGGAAAGTGGAGACGCACGGAGAGTATCTTAGTTTGGTTTGAATCTCTACTTTCTAAATAACTGCAGAGAGTTGCGCTCCTGGACAAAAATATTTAAGTACTGGATAGAAATATTTAAGTATCGCCAACAAACCGCTGAACTCCATTCATTAGCTTTTGGCTTTGCTGTTACGTTCCTAAATCCCCCAAACGGCAAATCCCCTTGTTCCCATGCAAAAGTTGAAAGGCTGCCGTTTCGTCTAATACGTGTCCTGTCGTTTGCTAATCCTCTGGGTCCTGCGGCTTTTTTATATTCTCCTTCCCGAAGTGTTGTCTTTATCTCGGGCACCTTCCTTCTTGGCTTCTTGAACTGCCGCCACCGTTCCTGGCGACTCCAGGACAGCAGCTCCCCTCCCTATGGAATGTCTCGATGTCAAGCTCGCTCCCAGGGCTTTCGTTACGTAATGCGAGGTGGTCACTCTTGACGGTTCCCGACTACCCCCTCTTCTCTTCTCACACACACCAGAAACTTCTGAAATGGTCAGATTCCGGCTGACTTGGGAGCTAACTGGGCCCTGGCACCCTGACCTTTAGGCTTAGGGAAGAGGAGATTTAAAGGAGCTTTGCAAACTTTCTGCTCCCAAGAAAGCGAGTAACCAGCCAAAAGTTGTGGAACCTAGGCTGGATGTTGCCAAGGTCTCTTTCGGGGAGTAGCACACAAGATTCTGCAGTCACCTTAAGCTGATTAGATAGAAGGTGAAAAGACTTTGCTAATAATCCGATGTGACCCGAGGCGTTCAGAAAGTCTGTCTGCTTCAAGCCAGTGCGAACTACTCACTGACGAACCCCTGACAAAATCAGAAGACTTCTGCGAAGCCAAGCTTCCACTGGGCAGCCTGGAAGCTCTGGGGGGATGAAATCGCACTAAATCATGAATAGCGGCCTCGTTAGCATACAGAAATCTGGCTCCCGTCCCAAAATTGTTTAATCGGGTCAAATAGCTAAGATAGTGGGGGAGGGGCGAAAAGGGGGGAGAGGAGATGCCAAATTGCCAGTTTTTCAAAACTGTGCCCTCTCGCTTCCTTTCTCAGTGCTGCTCGCAGCGCAATGGATACAATAAATAAAAATTGTTTTATGTTCCAGAATTTTCAGAGTTCAACTCCATACATTATTAGAGTTACAGATAAACAGAAGAGGACTGAATCAGTCTGTTTGTAAGACTTGACATTTTTAACCCCTTCTTTCTGCCAAGTTAATAGCAGAGTCAAGTTCTATAGATTGCTGTGTAACTTTTTTTTTTTTTGAAGTACAATTGATTTACACTGTTGTGTTCATTGCTGCTGCACGGCAAAGTGGTTCAGTTATACATATGCATTCTTTTTTAAATATCCTTTTCCATTATGGTTTGTCATAGGATATTGAATATAGTTGTCTATGCTATACAGTAGCACCTTGTTGTTTATCCATTCTATGTATAACAGTTTACATCTGCATCATCCATCTGCTAATCCCAACCTCCCTGTTGTAACTTCTTGCACAGCATCTTACAATTTGAAAAATTACTCCCCTATTCTAAAATTAAAATTTGAAAAGTCTGGTCCTTTATTAATTTGTCAAGGGATTGGTTCAAAAGCGAATACTTTGCCTGTGATGGGCCTTGACAACATTAAAAAGCCCAAGAAGTATGAGTTTGAACTATCAGTCAGAACTCCCAGAGCCTCTTTGAGATATCAAAAGCACCACACAGGGAGCTCAGCTCGGTGCTCCGGGATGATCTAGAGGGGTGCGCTGTGGGGGATGGGAAGCAGGCTTAAGAAGGAGGGGATATAGGTATACTTATAGCTGATTCATGTTGTTGTACAGCAGAAACCAGCACATTGTAAAGCAATTATCCTCTGATTAAAAATTTTTTTAAAAAGCATAGCAATTCAGATTGGAAGGCAAGGCATGTTTTAATATATGCACTTGATAAATAATCAGAAAAGGTAGTGCCTGCCCTGAACAAGGCTTACAATAGGAGAGGGGAAATATATTTATATTACATATTACATACTCTAAGCATATATAGTCATTTATTAAGAGCAAGATGCAGAAACAAGCATAAATCCTAAATATCCAGTACATCTGAAAATGGCAGACTAGATCTGTCTCCACTGTGAGGAACTAATCTAGAATTTAAGCATTTATGTTATATTGTATAATAATTGAATTAAAAAATATGAATTAAAGACAGGATTTTGGTTTATTAAGTAACATAGCCTTGCCTTTTATAATTTAATGGAATGCCATTTTAACTCTGTCAACATAGATATGACTTTTAAGTAAGCAGAATTGTTGTGAATTCACCTTTTATCAATTATAAGACATATAAGAGTTATTATTAATTTAACTTTGGTTTTTATGTCATAGATCAAGTTTTTTTCTACAATAAAGCAAGTTCTATCAATTTGCAGATAGTCTGATCCATCTGCAATGAGGCTAAATTGTTCAAATAGGACTTAAAATGTACTGCTCTCACCCCACAAAAAAAACACATGTTTTTTGCCCAAATGCTCAAAAGTAAAAGACCTTAGAGCAGACAGGTTTAAACAAGACCATAACCCTAAAAATTTGGGAAGAATGTTAAATTTTACTTTTAATTTTGCAAGGAAGTGCTGTATATGATTTAGAAGCTTGGGCCCTAGAATTTACCTGCTTGAGGTCCCCATTTACCTGCTTGAGGTGCATGATGACCCACCATGACCTGCTGGGTCATCTTGAGCAAATTTATTTAGGAACTTGAATGTCTCAGTCTCCTCATCTGATAAATGGCAGTAATAATAGAACCTACTTGAATGAAGTAATGCATGTTAAGTGTCTGGCACATAGCAAGCTCTCAATTAAGGATGATTATTATTTTTTATGTAGGTATTTAATTCTTTCCTGATGGCATAAGCAATGAAGGGGATCCAAATAAAAAGACATATCAGAAAGTGAGTGTCCATCAAGTTTACTTTTTTTTAACTCATTAATCCAAGAAAAATAAGCAAAGAACAACTTTGATGAGAATGAAAAAATAAATAGGACTAATTGAGTTAAGGGTCATGTAATTACTTAAATCCCCTAAATGCCCTCTTCCTGACTATAATATCAAGACACTTTTAAAATCTCATGTCTAAGGCTCTATAGATAGTCATATATTTGAATATACCCCACCACTCCCCAAAGCTTTCATCATGATTTAGTTGGTTAGGTGACTTCATTTGAAGGACAGAGTAGGCCCAAAGTAACCACCTCCCCACCCCACCTGGAGAGTCTACAGCTGTGCTGTCTAATATGGGAGCCGTGAGTCACACGTGGCTCCTAAGCATTTGAAACATGGCTAGTCTGGATTCAGATGCGCTATAAGTATATATACACACCAGATGTCCTAGACTTAGGACCAAAAAACAATGTGAGATAGCTCATTGATAATTTTCATATTGATTACATGTTGAAATGAAAATATTTTTAATTTACTGGGCTAAATTAAAAATGTTATTAAAACTAATTTTATCTCTTTCCTTTTAATTGTTTTACTATAGCTACTAAGAAATTTTAAAATACTCATATTGTGTTTCTGTGGTACAGCATTGCTCTAGACAGTGTATGTGACCACGGAAAGAAGGCTGAGGCCTTTCTCAGTCATGTTAATCCATCCCATGTAGTCCTCTCAGATTCAGCTTTGACATCAGTTAGCAAATCTCCCTGGTCCAGCTTAAGCATGTGTTCCACGCCACTCATCCAAAGTACCATTTGGGGTGCAACCAAGGACTCAAAGTACCTGAACCACTAGGGGCACTGGAATCTGTTTTCTCTTAAAAAGTTTGAAGACTGTCTCAGCAGACCGTGAATCAAAGCTGTGAGGAGATGCTCATCCAGAAACAGGGGAAGAATGGCATTTCTGTAGCAAGTGTCAGCCTTTCCACCTGACTTCTGTAAGAGAGAGAAGTAAGAGAAGGAGATATAGGCCTCATAAATAGCCAGAGAGATCAATGCAAGAGGAAGCTCACCACAAAAGCCATCCAAAATAAAGGCAGTTCCCAGCAGACTCTGCGAGCTGAAGGAGTCTGAAGTCCTATGGGTGTTTAAAACCCAAGAACAAGCTCACCCTCAATCCCTCCGTTCATCCCCAGAACAATCAGTCATGGCCTTGGCAGCTGGTTGGCCATGCTGGTTCCCCTGAAATCCAGAACCAGCTCTGGTGTATTACAGGCACTGAGCTGAAGAGGTGCAGGCCGGAAACTGTAATCTGATGACTTCCCTGGTGGTCCAGTGGTTAGGACTCCATGCTGCCAACACAGAGGGTACAGGTTGCAGGTTCAATCCCTGGGAAATTAAGAAAGATCCCACATGCCACGTGGCACAGCAAAAGACTTAAAAAAACAAAACAGTAATCTGGTTTTCTCTCTTCTTGGAGATGTAGGTGGTGGTGGGATTCTTAATCCATTCACAAAATCTCAAAGCATAGAAAAAAAAAAAAAAAAATCAAAGTCTGGATATGGGAGATGCTCCTAGGGCCAAACCTCTGAAACCTATTTCAGGACAAGCTGAATTGAAACCAATGCACGATGCTTCCACTCACTCAGTTCATTCATTCACTCATCTATCAGAGGCTTTCTATGAGGGAGGCTTTGTGCTAGGCACAGGTGGTGAAATAAAAATAAACCAGACATGGAAACAACCCTCAAAAAGCAATTCCCATCCATCTGGAGAGAGAATAAAAATAGTAGGCCCAGCCCTATAAGCAAGTAGTGTAATTACTTGATGTGACTTAAAAGGGAAAAGTGGCCTGCCCAACCAGTCTTGCCTTTTCCTGGCATGGAGCCCATAATCCTATCCTTGAGTGTTTACTGAATGCATTCACTCCTTTGGGTTTTTGAGACTTCACGGTATCAAGATTTTCAGTAATTAGTATAAAACAAAGGGAGAAGTGATACATGCCAAAGAACCTCTTTGGAGGGAGCAAAGTACCTCTAACATTGCTGGAGGGCAAGGCTTCATGGAGAAAGTTTGAACCCTGATTAGGTAGATTTCAGACATAGTCAAGGAGTAAAAGACTTTCCAGATGCAAAATGTAGACTAAAAACAGCTAATGCATTCATCAAATATTTGTAGATTCCCTCCTCTATTCCACTATGCTCTTTTCTGCTGGGCCTCAGGCTGCAGTGAGACCTGAGAGAGTCCCCACCTTCAAAGGACTCATATTTGAAAGATATGGGAAGGGGGGAGAAGGCAGTGAAGATGTATGAGGTGGAAGAACAGGGGACACTGTGGGGCTGGATGAGGCATCAACCAGACAAGAAGGTCAGGGCTGTCCTCTTAGAAGAGATGATCCCTGAGCTGAGTCTCAAATGACCTGTAGGAGGAGAAATATCCTTGCAGAAGTGGTAGCTCACATAAAAGCTTCGGAGGTGGGAGAGGGCATCATGATTTCAGGGGATCCCGTCATAGGAAGGTAGCTGCAGGGGTACAAGTGAGACAGGAAAAGCTAGAGAGGTGAGGATGCGAATGTTGCCAGGACTAAGATTTGCCTGGAAGGCAGTCGGGCAACACTAAAAGATTTTAAGCTGGGGTGAAAATGAAGCTGGTGCCTTTTTAGAAAGCTCATTTCAGCAGTGATGCAACCGCAGATTGGAAAGAGACTGAGCCGGCGGGCTGGGAACCTGCTAGGAGGCATTCGCACTGGGATGAAGATAAAGGACAGGATGTGTGATTTCTAAGGAAGTAGAACCCTCAGGACATGGTTGCACGCTTGCCGAGGGCTGGAGGGAGATGAGAAGGGCCCGGGATAACGCCAGGTTTCTGGCTCCCGGAAATGCCAACAGCCAGCTCCCCCTGACTAGAGAAACATGAAGTCAAGGCCAAGTCCTAAAGACTGGAGACCAATGAAGTCCTAGGACTTTGGACTGTGGGAGAGGGGCTTGTCTTAATAAAAATCGTAACCCCTCATTCTCCAATCTCCCCCATAACACTCATATGAATTCCTTGGGGGAGTGGCAACCTAGGCTGGGATACTCTTATACCCTCTTCCTCTGGATTTTCTTTCTTCGATGGACTCTACCCTCCATCGAGCTGTTGTTGTTCAGTCGCTAAATCGTGTCTGACTCTTTGCAACCCCGTGGACTGTAGCCCCCCAGGCTCCCCTGTCCACAGGATTCTCCAGGCAAGAATACAGGAATGGGTTGCCATACCCTCCTCCAGGGGATCTTCCCAACCCAGGGATGGAACCCGCATCCCTGGCATTGACAGGCAGGTTTTTCTTTACCTTCTGAACCACCAGGGAAGCACCTTAAGGGCCTCTTCCAAATCTCTTCCTGCTAATCCCCATCCTTTCCCTCAGGCCATGCTCCAAATCGGCTTAAAGAAGTCTCCCTCCTGGGTAGTTGCGGGGGATTCTAGGACACCCCAAAACCTTCACAAGAAAGGAATCAAGACTTCATGAAACACACAGTACACACACACACAAAAGCAGTGACTTGATTAGAATCTCAGATGTAACCACGAAAGGCAGCAAATGGGATATTTTTACACAGGATCTTCCTCCACTCAGATCACAGGGCATAATCACACTCTACTCTGAGGACTGGCTCACTAAGGCCAATCACACGTGGGCCTCGGTTTTTCCTGATAGAGACACTGGTTGTAGAGCTCTCGCACAGTCCATTTTTTTTAAGAGAGCCAACTCCTCTCTCTACCTGCCAAGACCAAAATTTTCCAAGTCCTCCCTTGGCTCAACCGTGTGGATGCCGTATCTGAAACTCAGGGCAGCTCTTGCCTCCTAAATCAAAGCCCCTGGCAAGGTCCTCCTGCAGAGAAGACCAGAATGGAGCAGGAAGCGGGGACCTTCCTTCCACCATTACCCCCACGGGGAGGGACGAGAACCATGCCTGGACCAAGACACAAAGGACCCGACTTCCCTTCAGACCGTATCTACGCATAAAAAAATAAATCCACCCCCTGAGCCATTTCCTGGGTAAAGAGAAACTGCCTTTCATCTGCAAAATGGCTGCCCCAAGAACCCCCCAAAGAGGGCTTTCTGTGGGGTATGGCTTTAAGTGTGGAGACACCCCGAGGCACCTGTCTCCCTCACTCATAACCACTGACATGACCTCGGCTTCTCCTCTGTCACTGGGCAGGACGCATCCAGGAGAAGTGGGAGAGCCAAGCACAGGAGAGCACACCAAGTCTGGGTGTTCTGCAGATATTTACACCACCATGTAAAAATAGGTGTCCACGAGCAGGAGAGGTGGACAGACGCCACAGGACCTAAAATGTCCCGCACTCTGGCGAAGACCGGGACAGAGGCCTGCTGAATTGCAGATGTTTTCTATTCTGACGCTCTAGGCGATGAACTCTGGCCTACATAGCTGCCAAAGGACCTCAACTCCGTGTTTACTCTACTCAAGGGGAAAAAAAAAGAAAAGGAGGTGAGAAAACGTTCCTGAAGTCCACAGAGGACTCAATGCATTTTATTTTTTTTTTTTTTTTTAATCAAGAATCTCTTTTATTGATTATCAGAAACATTACAAACATCTAGTATGAACAAATTGTAACATGATAGTGTTTAGTTTGAACAATTAATACATTTCAGATATAATATTATACATATTTCAATGCTATTCTCCCCAATCATCTCACCCTCTCCTGGTCCCAGAGTCCAAAAGTCTGGTCTATACATCAGTGTCTCTTTTGTTGTCTCGTAAATAGGGTTATTTTTTACCATCTTTCTAAATTCCATATATATGCGTTAGTATACTGTATTTGTGTTTTTGTTTCTGGCTTACTTCACTCTGTATAATAGGCTCCAGTTCCATCCACCTCCTTAGAACTGATTCAAATGTAATCTTTTTAATGGCTGAGTAATATTCCATTGTGTATATGTACCACAGCTTGCTTATCCATTCATCTGTGGATGGACATCTAGGTTGCTTCCACGTTCTGGCTATTGCAAACAGTGCTGCTATGAACATTGGGGTACAGGTGTCTCTTTCAATTCTGGTTTTCTCAGTGTATATGCCCAGCAGTGGGATTGCTGGATCATAAGGCAGTTCAATTTGCAGTTTTTTGAGGAATCTCCATACTGTTCTCCAAAGTGGCTGTACTAGTTTGCATTCCCACCAACAGTGCAAGAGGGTTCCCTTCTCTCCGCACCCTCTCCAGCATTTATTGCTTGTGGACTTTTGGATAGCAGCCATTCTGATTGGCGTGAAATGGTATCTCATAGTGGTTTTGATTTGCATTTCTCTGATAATGAGTGATGTTGAGCATCTTTTCATGTGTTTGTTAGCCATCTGTATGTCTTCTTTGGAGAAATGTCTATTGAGTTCTTTGGCCCATTTTTTGATTGGGTCATTTATTTTTCTGGAATTGAGCTGTAGAAGTTGCTTGTATATTTTTGAGATTAGTTGTTTGTCAGTTGCTTCATTTGCTATTATTTTCTCCCATTCTGAAGGCTGTCTTTTCACCTTGCTTATAGTTTCCTTTGTTGTGCAAAAGCTTTTTAAGTTTGATTAGGTCCCATTTGTTCATTTTTGATTTTATTTCCAATATTCTGGGAGGTGGGTCACAGAGGATCCTGCTGTGATGTAAGTCAGAGAGTGTTTTGCCTATGTTTTCCTCTAGGAGTTTTATGGTTTCTGGTCTTACATTTAGCTCTTTAATCCATTTTGAGTTTATTTTTGTGTATGGTGTTAGAAAGTGTTCTAGTTTCATTCATATGGAGGGGTCTTGTTTTTGTATCCATTCAGCCAGTCTCTGTCTTTTGGTTGGGGCATTCAACCCATTTACATTTAAGGTAATTAATGATAAATATGATCCCATTGCCATTTACTTTGTTGTTTTGGGTTTGAATTTATATATCCTTTTTGTGTTTCCTGTCTAGAGAATGTCCTTTAGTATTTGTTGGAGAGCTGGTTTGGTGGTGCTGAATTCTCTCAGCTTTTGCTTGTCGGTAAAGGTTTTGATTTCTCCTTCATATTTGAATGAGATCCTTGCTGGGTACAATAATCTGGGCTGTAGGTTCTTTTCTTTCATCACTTTAAGTATGTCTTGCCATTCCCTCCTGGCTTGGAGAGTTTCTATTGAAAGATCAGCTGTTATCCTTATGGGAATTCCCTTGTGTGTTATTTGTTGTTTTTCCCTTGCTGCTTTTAATATTTGTTCTTTGTGTTTGATCTTTGTTAATTTGATTAATATGTGTCTTGGGGTGTTTCGTCTTGGGTTTATCCTATTTGGGACTCTCTGGGTTTCTTGGACTTGAGTGATTATTTCCTTCCCCATTTTAGGGAAGTTTTCAACTATTATCTCCTCTAGTATCTTCTCATGGTCTTTCTTTTTGTCTTCTTCTTCTGGGACTCCTATGATTCGAATATTGTAACGTTTAATATTGTCCTGGAGGTCTCTGAGATTGTCCTCATTTCTTTTAATTCGTTTTTCTTTTTTCTCCTCTGATTCCTTTAATTCTGCCATTCTATCTTCTAATTCGCTAATTCTATCTTCTGCCTCTGTTATTCTACTATTTGTTGCCTCCAGAGTGTTTTGGATCTCATTTATTGCATTATTCATTATATGTTGATTCTTTTTTATTTCTTCTAGGTCCTTGTTAAATCTTTCTTGCATCTTCTCAATGCTTTTCTCCAGACTATTTATCCATGATTCCATTTTGCTTTCCAGATTTTGGATTAATTTAACTATCATTATTCGGAATTCTTTATCAAGTAGGTTCGCTATTTCTTCCTCTTTTGTTTGGTTTGGTGGGCTTTTATCCTGTTCCTTTACCTGCTGGGAATTCTTCTGTCTTTTCATCTTGTTTAAATTGCTAAGTTTGGGGTGTCTTTACTGTATTCTGGTAGTCTGTGGAGTTCTCTTTATTGTGGCGTTTCTGCACTATATGTGGGTTTGTACCGGTGGCTTGTCGAGGTTTCTTGTTTATGGAAGCTTGTATCGGTGTTCTGGTGGGTGGAGCTGGATTTCTTTTCTCTGGGGTGCAGTGGAGTGTCTAGTAGTGAGTTATGAGATGTCTATGCTTTTGGGGTCGCTTTGTGTAGCCTGTGTATTGGAGCTCAGGCTGTGTTCTTGTTTTTCTGGAGAATTTGCTTGGTATGTCTTGTTGTGGAACTTGCTGGTCTTTGTGTGATGCTTGGTTTCAGAGTAGGTATGGAGGCTTTTAATGAGCTCCTGTCAATTAGTGTTTCGTGGGATCAGGGTATGGACTTAAGCCTCCTGGTTCCAGTTATTGGTCTTATTTTTACAGTAGTCTCAAAAACTTCTTCTTCTATAATGCATTCCACAACTGGACTGCTCAGAGATGTTCACGGAATTATACATAGAAGGAAAAAGGGAGGAAGGAGACAGAGGTGGTCAGGAGGATAAAAGGAGGGAGTGTGAAGGAGAGAGACAGATCTAGTCAGTAATCAGTAAAGAAAAGAAAAAAGGAAAGGAAAAAAGCAAAGGACAAAAAGGAAAAAAAGAAAAAAAAAAACAAAACAGGGTCGCAAAAGTTATATCTAAACGTGGAGATTAAAGAAGTACTAGAGGATAAAAATAAAAAAAAAATAATAATAATAATAAAAAAATAAAAGAAACAAAACAAACAACAACAAAAAAAAAATTAAAAGGGGAAAAAAAAATTTTTGTTTTCCTTTTTCCAATTAAAAAATAATAAAAATTTAAAAAATATATATATATTAAAAAAAGAAAAGAAAAAAAAAGGAAATAATGATGGTAAAAATAGTAACAATATATATAAGAGTTTCTCTATTATTGTTGTGGGTTCAGTTCATTTTCAGCTAGTTCCTTGTTCCGGCTTAAATTTCTCAAGATCTATAGGCCCCTTTCTCTGTGGTTGGTCTGTATAGTTCTTTGTTCTGTGCACGGTTCGGCGGTGTTCTGGGCCAAGGCCCGCCACTCGTGTGGTCGGCGCTGCACAATCTGGATTGCCGGCCCAAACTACTCCAGTTAGGCAGCACTCCAGACAATCAGGCGAACGAAGTCTGCGCTGAGGCCCGCAGAGGGGGAGGGGTCGGCGACGGGAATGGCGGGCGGGCGGGTGGGGGAGGGGATGGGGTGGCCCTCGTGGGAGCCGCCGGCACAGCGGGCGGGGGCACGCCTGCGCGGGAGTGGCCGGCGGGGGAGCGTCCAGTGGGGGAGAGTCCCGCGGGGGGAGCGTCCCTCTGGGGAGCGCCGGCAGCGGAGCGTCCCGCGTGGGAACGGCCAAGGCGTCTCCCTGCCCAGCCCCGGCTCCCCAATGGCAGATGCGGGCGTTTGCAGCGGTGCTTTTCCGCTGCGGAAGTTACCGCAGGGCCCGCAGTCTGTGGGTTCTAATTGCTCAACTGTTCTCCTCCCTGTTATGATAGTCTCCGTGTTTCCCAGGTTCGGCTCAGATTCCGCAGGGAGAGTGTTTCCTGGTGTTTGGAAACTTCTCTTTTTAAGACTCCCCTTCCCCGGACAGAGGTCCGCCCCTCCCTCTTTGTCTCTCTCTGGCTTCTATATTCTTTCTTACCTCCTTTAGAAGGCAGTGAGTTGCTTTTCTGGGTGTCCGACGTCCTCCGCCAGCACTCCGAAGCTGTTTGTGGTATTTACTCGGCGCCCAGATGTCCCATTGATGAATTTGTGGAGGAGAAAGCGTATTCCCCGTCCTAATCCTTCGCCATCTTAACTGGAAGTCTCTCAATGCATTTTAAATGCATCTCAGCCAACAGGGGCAGCCAGCCTGGGGACAGCTCCTCCCACAGAGTCCAGAACCCCCCTGCCCCGTGAAAGAAAATAGTGATAGAGGATGAATGAGACAGGACTGCAGCAAAAGGAGACGAAATGGAAGCTACTGGTTCTGGTAAAGAAGAGAAGCAAAAATCCAATGAAAGGGGATCATTAAGTTTCCAAACAAGAAATGAAATTTATTTTGGTTACCTGGATTCCCAAAGTCACCATATGTTCTCTGTTCTCACCAGCCAACTTATTTTATCCTTGCACAATAGACAAAACTTTATATAATTGCCATACTGTAATAGTTGGAATTCACTGACAATTCTGGAAAAAAGGGCTATTTTCTAAACACAAGTGGGCTCACTCATGATGACTCCGAAAACCATCATGTTTATAAAAAGGCTTTTAATAGGGACTTCCCTCATAGTCCAGTGGCTAAGACTCTGCGCTCCCAATGCAGGGGGCCTGGGTTCAGTCCCTGGTCAGGGAACTAGATCCCACATGCAGCAACTAAAAAAAAAAGATTCTGCATGCCATGTCTGAGACCCATCAAAGACAAATAAATAAAAATAAATATATATATAAAGAAAATAAAAAATAAAAAGGCTTTTAATAAAGCTGGTACAAAATATTTTACTCATACCCATTCGGTAGGGTATAGGATGTAAACCTGTATAGATTAAATGGATCTCTAGATTTAATGAATTAAATTAATCGCTTGCTACATTTGGTTTTCACAGTTTTACCTATAGCTACATTAAAATATATTGGGGGGAGTTACCTGGTGGCCTAGTGGTTAGGATTCTGGGCTTTCAGTGCTAGAACCCAGGTTCAATTTCTGGTTGGGGAACAGAAATCCCACAAACTATGTGGCATAGCCAAAAAAAGAAAGAAAATATATTTATATTTTAAAGTGTCTCATTTTCTGTCTCTCTACCCCATAAAATGTGGATGGAAGGTATGGCACTTTTAAATCTCTGGAGCTTGGCCCTAGACCAAGCAGACAGTTAATAATTGAAAGGATACATAGAAGCATAAATAACTGTATCTAGTAATATACATCCCACCCTATTAAACAACTCTACTTCACATCCATGAGGATGACTAGAATCAAATACTCAAATGACAAGTGTTGAGGAGGATATGAAGAAAACAGACCTCTCATATATTGCTGGTGGGATTGTAAAATAGTGCAGCTGCTTTGGAAAACTGGCCGGCAGTTCTGCAAATAATAAACACAGATTATCATATGACCCAGCAATTCCTCTCTTGGGTACAGATCCCCAAGAAGTGAAAACATATGTCCATGTACACGCTGCTGTATTTAAAATGGATAACCAACAAGGACCTACTGTATAGCACACAGAACTCTGCTCAATGTCATATGGCAGCCTGGATGGGAGGCGACTTTGGCGAAAAATGGATACGTGTATATATATATGGCTGAGTCCCTTTACTGTTCACCTGAAACTATCACAACATTGTTAATCAGCTATATCTCAACACAAAATAAAAACTTTAAAAAGTAAAAAATGTATGTCTACACAACAACTTGTACATGAATGTTCATAGCAGGATTATTCTTAGTAGTCAAAAGGTGAACGTGAACGAAGTCGCTTAGTCATGTCCAACTCTTTGCGACCCCATGGATTGTAGCCTACCAGGGTCCTCTGTCCATGGGATTTTCCAGGCAAGAGTACTGGAGTGGATTGCCATTTCCTTCTCCAAGGGATCTTCCCAACACAGGGATCGAACCCAGGTCTCCCACATCATAGACAGATGCTTTACCGTCTGAGCCACCAGGGAAGTCCAGTCAAAAGGTAGAAACAGTCAAATGTCCATCAACAGATGAACACATAAACAGAAGATAGTATATACACACAATAGAAAGAATGAAGCACTGATACATGCAACAACACGGATGAATATTGAAAACATCATGCTAAGTGAAAGCGAACAATCACAAAAGACTACGTTCTATATGGTTTCACTCATATAAAAGTTCAAAAAGGGAAACCCATAGACTAAGACTGTATTAGTGGTTACTTATGACTGGATGGGGCAGGTGCGAGGAACAGGAGAGAAACAGATAAAAGAATTTCCTTTGTTTGGGGGTGGGGGCAACACTGAGTGGCTTGCGGGATCTTAAATCCTGACAAGACATTGAACCTGGACCCCCGCAATGAAAGCACCAAGTCTTAACCACTGGACCACCAGGGAATTCCCCAGATTTCTTCAGGTGATGAAAAAGTTCTAAAGTTGATAATGGTGACGGTTGCACTTATCTGTGAATACAATAAATCTCATTCAACTGTACACTTTAAAGGGTGAACTGTACAATAAATGAGTTTACATCTCAAAGTGTGTTTTTTTTTTTTAATCTCTACTCATAATAATGCCAGAAGCCCACTAACCCAGAAATCTCTATGGCCAGTTCTCCCTTATAACTGTACTAAACAGTAGAAAGCATGTCTACTGGAGGAAATTCAACTTTCTACTTGTTAATTCTATATTCATATTAACCTCTTACCGCATACCAAATAACACAGAGGGAAATTCCTTGCCATGGAAAGCTTCACATATTGAAGCTATAGCTATTCCAAACAAATGAGCTCATTAACAGAGATTCTGAAGGCCTTTGGATTCCTGGTCTTTCTGTAAAGTCAAATATAAGTGTTGCAATGTCACGTATTAGCCACTCTGGGATGCTCTCTAAGGTGAAATTTCATAACGAGGAGGCTGAACCAAGAGTGCATTTTTACTTAATGACCAAAGCTACTCCTACCCCAAGTTTGATTTCTTTTTAATCTTTAGTTATAAGCGGGGGGGCAGTCCATGTGTGTATGCGCTCAGTCATGTCCGACTTTTCAACCTTATGGACCGTAGCCTGCCAGGCTCCTCTGTCCGTGGAACTTTCCAGGCAAGAATATTGGAGTGGGTCGCCATTTCCTACTCCAGGGAATCTTCCCACCCCAGGGATCAAACCACATCTCTTGAGTCTCCGGCATTGGAAGGTGAATTCTTTACCACTGAGCCACCTGGGAAACCCATATAAGGAGGGGATAGGAGGGCAGATTTCATCAGAATTGAGGTTCATTTTCATTTGTGTAATGTTTTTCTTAAGCTAGTGTTTATCCTGCATTGTAAATTTTGGTAAACTTTCATGTGGTAAAACCAAGGAACGTGACAAGGAATGACATGACTGGAAACACTGATGACATTACTGAAGAGTAAGGAGGGAGGAGCAGAGGAAAGCATAATCAGAAAACTTCGGGACTAAATCCTGGCTCGACTACTTACAAGGTATACAAACTCTAGCCTATGACTTAATCCTGAACCTCAGTTTCTTCATCTGTAAAATGGGGATATCAGATACCGGCTCTTAAGGGTTTCTGGGAAGACGTTCATGTCATAGTGCAAGTAACATAAAGAAAAGCAACTGATGATGTAAGCACTTGAGAAATATTTCTCCCTTCTCCTTAGGAAGAGGATGAAAGGTTGAGTCCTGGGTGGTGCCTCAGAGGTACAAATAAGGGCAAGAACAGAAGATAAGGGATGGCGGGGTTAGGGGGAGTCAGAGGCAAATAGTGTGCGGTTCCCTAGATCCAATGAAGCCAGATAGTGTTAGCAGCTCAGTCATGTCTGACTCTTTGCGACCCCGTGGACTGTAGCTTGCCAGGCTTCTCTGTCCATAGGACCCTCCAGGCAAGAATACTGGAGTGGGTTGCCATTTCCTCCTCCATAAAGCCAGATAATCCCCAGCCAAAATGGGAGGCAAGATGTGCCTGCGTACAAGGAAAAGGACATTAACCCAAAGCAAAATGAGAGCCAAATTAGTCTGTCGGTCAAGTCTTTGAGTTTATAATGGATGGAGTCCGTCTTTTCAAGAATTTCCTTTTGGGATATCTAAGGATTAGATATGGATGTGGTGGACGACAAGAGGATGTAATTAAATGTTAATATCCAGGATGTGTGTACTAGCAAGTTACTCACTGTTAACAGGGATATTTCAAAAGCCTGGATTTTCAGGGAGGAAGCTGGAATGGAAACCAACATCTAGTCCATCTAGTTCACCAAAAGAGAAGAGAGTGTCTTCTCTTTTGAAACCCCATTAGAAGGATGGAGTTGTGCAACTGTTCTTTACTGAAAAGAATAAAACACAAGTCTTGAAGTACTGCGCGAAGTCCACCCTCCCAAATTTGTTACTGGCAATTGAGCGCCCTCTAGTGTCATCTCATAGGGAAGACAGACTTTGAAAGCCGCAACGTTTGAAATCATGCAGGGTTCCAGCCCTGGAAGAAACTGCCAAACCAGCAATGTTTACATAGATACCTTCCAAGGCAGAAGAGGGTTGAAAAAGCATGAAGATGATACAAGTGAGTCCTACTGTCATGGGGCTTGGGAGCATCGTAGGTATTCATAATATGTTTGTTGAATGATTTAACGACAGCAGGTCCATGGCAGAGCCCTGAATTAATGCCACATCAGGATATTGACATGTAATGAATATGCCACCTGTCAAATGGATACAGCAACGGAAAACTTGATTGTTCCAATTTTAAGATGTTTTCAGAGTGATGCAGTTGAGTAAGAACCATAGCAGGATCACCTGTTTGAAATTAAGGAACTGCTCCATTGGGTCAACCAAACGGGCATGCTGTCATAAAAGCAGGTCACCTTTTCCTCTCTGAGCTTTGGTGAGTCCATCTGCAAAGCTGGGGGAGATGGGGAACATGGCTTTCCTCTGAGAAAAAGTTACCCATGACCCCCCATACTGTTAGAGCAGTAAAACATGGTTGATCTATTTATCATCCATCCTGCGTCAGATGGGGGGAAAAAAATGCCTAGTTCCAAAGCTGTTCTGGCATCAGATCTATGATTCACTGTGAGGTGAAGAAAAAATAACCACATGGACTTACCTCAAATTGCTTGCCAGTCCAGTTTCTTTTGTTGTCAGAAACTTATATTCAGTGGAGTTGACAGTATATGGACCAAATATTCCCTGGCTATACCAGTTTTGTGCAGGAAGATTACAAAGATTTTTCCTTAAGGAAAAAGAAAAAAAAAAAAAAAGCCGCAGCACACAATGAACTACTTTGATCAGAGTGCGACAACTGCTGAGACAGTCAGCAATGCACTGGAACCTGCAGTCTGCCTACTCTGAGAAATGAGAAAGATAATCCCTATACAACTTCACTATGCTATATACCACACGCCATGTTAGTTTCTTCACTAACAAAATCTACAACACCTTCTGCTTCTCTCTGTGAGAATGCAAGTTGTATCTACAGCCTGTATTTACATGCCCTGAACGAATGGTCAATTGCCTGAAATTGAATATCCAGCAGAATGGCCTGAGATGCCCTGCCCTGCCTTTTGGAAAAGCCCCACAGGCCACGTCTCCTGATGGGTGATACATCCGATGACTATTCGTTTGGCCTAGAAGTCACAGACATTTATGCCTCAGACAGTTTGGAAGGAGGTTCCCAGAGCACAGACTAAGAACTCACAAGATTGTTCCCAATCTTCTTTCCAGGACCAAGAGACTAAAGGGCGACCAGATGTCTTCAATGTGACAAGGGCACACAGTGCTGCTCAGTGTGCTACAACCCGTGGACTGTAACCCGCCTGGCTCCTCTGTTCATGGAGTTTTCCAGGCAAGAATAATACTGAAGCAGGTTGCTACTTCCTACTTACTCCAAGGGATCTTCCGGATCCAGGGATCGAATTCATGTCTCTTGAGTCTCCTGTATTGGCCTGGAAGTCAGTGCTGCTAGGAAAGGGTTAAAAATCTGTGCCCAGACAGAGCCCTTTAGGAGAGATGCCAAACACAAGCTGGAACTTACTCAACATTGCCAAAAGTGAGGCAGGCAGTTGAGCCCTAGGGGTAAAAATTCAGGCTACCTCTGGTCAGCACACTTGACTAGTTTCTATTTTCACAGAAATGGAATGAGGAATAAGGCTGGAGAGGGGCAGAGTCCTCCTGCGTGTGCTCTGCACTCACACAATTGTCATTAAGCACCAGGGTGCTTTTAAAATCTGGAAGCCCTGCAGGGGGTTTCTTTTGCCGACTCACAGCTAATGCAGGAGGAATGAGGCCTTCTCATCTCCTGCGTTCTTTTCAGGGCTCCTGACCTTCCAATGCCAAGAGTGCTCTCCCAGTGGGTGGGTCAAAATAGCTCATCCAGAACTCCAGGGAGGGTGAAGGAGGTACAAAGTGTTAGTAATGGCCTTCTAAGACTCTGCTTTCGGAACTATAGAGGTCACATAGGTGACAGGACATTATAGCTGTATGAAACAGAACTCCAAACCCAAGAGCAAAACCCCTTAACTCGTCCTCAGTGCGTGATATTGTAAAAGATTCTTTTTTTTTCAAATGGCAAGAAAGACTTTATTTAAGACTTCCTAATCAGGAACAGAGCTCAAAGGGGTCTGACAGGGAGAGATCCTCTGTCACTACTCATCAGAAAATTCTTTTTTTAATTATTAGAAAAAGACACCCTTGACAAAAACTGCTAGGTACTCCCACAGAGGAGGGCATGGCAACCCACTGCAGTATTCTTAGCTGGAGAATCCCATGGACAGAGGAGCCTGGGGCGGGCAACAGTCCATGGGGTCGCAAAGAGTCTAACACGACTAAGCGACTGAGCACGGCGCATCCCCACACACCTGTACTTTCCATGTGTCTTATCCCAAGTCAAGCATCAGTAACACATGATTTTACTGAAAACCCCATTTATTTAAGGAAATCAGAAATATTTTTTATATCTTATTAAATCCCTAAGTGTCATTATGTGGTGACTGTAAGTAACCATTGATTTAATTTTGCCACCAAATAGAATTTAGTGCCCTCAAGTTCACAGCGTTGGATGAAGTATTATACAGAAAGTAATTCACATAGCATCTCGATCTTAAATTACATCAATGACATGTATTATTAGCCATTTCAAAAAAAAAAAAAAAAAAGTGCACCGTGCAAGCAGACAGTCAAGCCCACCCTATAAGAAAAGATTCATAGTAATACTAGTAAACACAATAAGAGCAATACTTACATGGTGAGCTTCCCAGGTACAGGCCCTATTCTAAATCACTTTACCCATAATGAGCCCATTTAAATCTCTCAACAGCTCTTAGACATACTCTCAGGACAGCTCATTTTATGCTCGGGAAAGATTTCTGTTGTTTTTCTCAGTTGTGAAAAAATAACTGAGGAAAAGTAAACCCGGGCTAACTACCAACGCGACTTAAATCTAGGTCAACAGGTTTCCCAATCTCTAATCCCCAGTCCAAATAACTCTTCTCTCAAGTCCAAACACAGAAGTGAATCTCATTCTCAACCTAAAATGTGCAGTTCTGGGTCTGTAACATCACAGAATGCCATTTCCATTAGCCATCTGGAAAGTGGGGAGGAAAACTCTTTCTTAAACGGATAAAACTGTACTCCTTCCGGTACTTGCCTTGTAGCCAGTAGCTACCACTCCCTGCGTCCCCTGCAAGGGGCGCAGTGCAATACCTCTTTGGGGAACTAAGATCTCACGCTCTGCACCACGCAGCCAAAAAAATTAAAATTGTGTGGCTTCAAAGCATCAACTTCGGAGCGAGGTGACCCAACTGCTAGAGAGGCCTCCCAGTCTCTTCCTTACACAGTCCTTTCCCCTCTCATGACTCTCCACTCCGCATGTTCTCCCATAAAGAAAAAAACAAATACCAAAATATCAAATTTCCACAGAAGGTTTCTAAGTTTACAAAAAGCAGCAAATAATTCTGCTGACACGGGGAAACCATCAAAAAGAGATGCTGTAACTAATATATGTGTGACTTTACACATTTTCCCAGCTGCCCCATAATTGGCAATGGAGGCAATACTTCAGAGCGATAGACCTTTGCTTTGTTCGTTCTTTTCCATCCCCTTTTCAGGCTGAGTCCCCTCCAGCCAACTATAAATAAGAATGTGTATGTTACTGGGTCATATTAGTATTTCTGGTTTGGGGTTTATTTGAGTTTTGTCATTTTTATTTTCAAAGTGAAAATAACTTCATCTTCTTCCTGGATATAAAAATAATACACGTTCATTATAAAGAATTGGAACAATATATAAAGAAACCATCATGAAAATAAAAGTCCACTGAAATCTCACCATCCTAACCAGTAACACTGACGTGAAGTTCCTTTGCTGTACTTACATACACACATATGTACACACCTAGGAACAGATATTCCCACAATTTTACCTGAATGGGATTGCTGTTCTTATCATGGACAACTTTTTCCCTCTTTTCCTCTCTTCCTTCAACATTGACAACCTAGAGTGCATTTAGGTTCCCTTTTGTTATCACACACACTCACACACGCATATTCATATATTCCCACATATGTAAGGAGGGTTTTTTGGTTGTTTTTTTTACCATAATGGCATCACGTGATGCTCATTTTGCATCTTTTTCTTCTCATAACCAGTATCTCATGGAAATCTGTCAGACATCTGGCAAGGCTATAATTCATTCCATTTAATGGCCATGTAATATTCTATGGAGTAATATATTTTAATTTTTCAGCCATTCCCTGATTAATGGCCATTCACTATGTTTCCAGTTCTTGGCAGCTACAAACAATGCTGCAATAAACATTCTCGCACACATGTCCTTACAAATTAGCCCTTTTATTTTTATGGAATAGATTCCTAGGAGTAGGATTCTGGGGTCAAGGGGAATATGTATTTTTAATTTTAATAGATATTTCCAGATTGCCTTCCAAAAGGGCTGTAACACTTCACAACTCCAATGTATGAGAGCATACTTCCCCCACATCCCTGCTGGCAACAGGTACCATAGCTCAAGTTTTGCCAGGTTAATGGATATAGAGCAATATTCCATTATTAATTTGCATTTCTCTTAGTCCAGACCACAGCATGCTTTATACAGCTTGTACACACTTTGTCATGGCTGAAATCCAGCCCACAAAAGGCTTGCAAAAGCAAGCATCCTTGCTGTGTTCAGTGCGGAGGAAGGGCCCTGACCTTTTCCAGTTTATGGGAAGGTGCTACCTATGGCCTTGTCCTGGCCATCAAGAAATTTGAGCATATTTTTAAACAGCAGAGAGTATTTGGACTTGTTGAGTGAATTTTCTCTTCATATCTGTTGCTCACTTTTCTATTGCATTACTTAGTATTTTTCTTGTCAATTTATATGAGCTGAAATTTAAGATTATAGAAATTATTTCTATCATCACATTACAGATATTACTATTTGCCCATTAACTTAGTTTATGACACCATTTATAATACAAATGGTTTTAAAATATTTTAGTCCAATATATTTATCTTTTCTTTATAACTTCTGGATTCCTAGTCTTAGTGAAAGAGATCTCCTTGATCTTTAGAAAATACACGTAGCCTCCTAAATTATCTCATAAAATATTTTATTTTTTATATTTATCTTTTTTTCATCTGGAATTTATTTGTGGGTATTAAGTAAGATAGAGGTTCAAATTTACTTTCTTCTGGCAGAATAACCAGGTGAACCAACGTCATTTAAAAATGTTCATCCTTTATCTACTAAATTCAAATCTCCTTAGTATGTATTAACCTCTTATTTGCACCAATTCTGAATTCTCAGTTGTGGTCCACTGCTCTAACAATTCCTATAGCAACATCAATTCTTACATCAATAAGTTCCAATATCTGATATTTTTTTCCCATAGTATCTCAGTTATCCTTTGTGTAAAGTTTAAGATTATTTTATCTAATTAACAAAAAATCCTATGAGCATCATAAGTGGAATTGCATTAAGTGTACATACTATTTTGTGGAGAACTGACATCTAAATACTGTCTTTATATCCAAGAACATGATGTGGCTTTGCACTTATTCAGACTTTAGTGGTTTTATGCTAGTAATAATATTTTGTACTTTTCTTTATCCAGGTCCTATATTGCACTCATCTCACACGCTAGTAAAATTATGCTCAAAATTCTCCAAGCCAGGCTTCAGCAATATGTGAACTGTGAACATCCAGATGTTCAAGCTGGTTTTAGAAAAGGCAGAGGAACCAGAGAACAAATCGCCATCATCCACTGGATCATGGAAAAAGCAAGAGAGTTCCAGAAAAGCATCTATTTCTGCTTTATTGACTATGCCAAAGCCTTTGACTGTGTGGATCACAACACACTGTGGAAAATTCTGAAAGAGATGGGAATACCAGACCACCTGATCTGCCTCTTGAGAAATTTGTATGCAGGTCAGGAAGCAACAATTAGAACTGGACATGGAACAACAGACTGGTTCCAAATAGGAAAAGGAGTACGTCAAGGCTGTATATTGTCACCCTGCTTATTTAACTTCTATGCAGAGTACATCAGGAGAAATGCTGGACTGGAAGAAACACAAGCTGGAATCAAGATTGCTGGGAGAAATATCAATAACCTCAGATATGCAGATGATGCCACCCTTATGGAAGAAAGTGAAGAGGAACTAAAAAGCCTCTTGATGAAAGTGAAAGTAGAGAGTGAAAAAGTTGGCTTAAAGCTCAACATTCAGAAAACAAAGATCATGGCATCTGGTCCCATCACTTCATGGGAAATAGATGGGGAAATAATGGAAACAGTGACAGACTTTATTTTTCTGGGCTCCAAAATCACTGCAGATGGTGACTGCAGCCATGAAATTAAAAGACGCTTACTCCTTGGAAGGGAAGTTATGACCAACCTTGTGTCTCAAAGCAGAGACATTACTTTGCCAACAAAGGTCCGTCTAATCAGGGCTATGGTTTTTCCTGTGATCATGTATGGATGTGAGAGTTGGACTATGAAGAAGGCTGAGTGCCAAAGAATTGATGCTTTTGAACTGTGGTGTTGGAGAAGACTCTTGAGAGTCCCTTGGACTGCAAGGAGATCCAACCAGTCCATTCTGAAGGAGATCAGCCCTGGGATTTCTTTGGAAGGAATGATGCTAAAGCTGAAACTCCAGTCCTTTGGCCACCTCATGCGAAGAGTTGACTCATTGGAGAAGACTCTGATGCTGGGAGCGATTAGGAGCAAGAGGAGAAGGGGACGACAGAGCATGAGATGGCTGGATGGCATCACTGACTCGATGGACATGAGTCTGAGTGAACTCCGGGAGTTGGTGATGGACAGGGAGGCCTGGCGTGCTGTGATTCATGGGGTCACAAAGAGTCGGACATGACTGAGTGACTGATCTGATCTGATGTCTTATTAGATTTTTATCAAAGTATTTCATTATTTTTGTTTCTATTATAAATGCAATACTTTTTCTCATTTACACATTTAGTGAAGTCGTTGATCTTTATTTAAAATCTATCCCCAATACCAAATTATCTTTTTTTTAACCAGAGTCTCTCAGTTTCTCTAAGTATGTAATCATATCATCAGGAACAAAAAGATAACTTTTCTCTTGTTATTGGATTTGCCAGTCAAATTATAATGGTGGTTTTAACAGAAATTATTTTCATATTTCACCATGAATTATAGTATTTACTGTTAGTTTTTGGTAAATTTGTTGTTTTTGTTTCATTGTTAAGTCATATCCAACTCTTTGTGACCCCATGGACTGTAGCCTGCCAGGCTCGTCTGTCCATGGGATTTCCCAGGCAAGAATACTGGAGTGGGTTGCCATTTCCTTCTCCAGGGCATCCTCTCAATCCAGGGATTAAACCTGCGTCTCCTGCATGGACAGGCACTACTGAGGCACCAGGGAAGACCTTTTGGTAGATAGCTTTCAACGTATTTGTTTCATTCTATTACTATTAGAATTTTATTAGGAACGAGATCAACTTTATCAAATGCATTTTTGAAGCTACTGATATGATCATAAGGTTTTTCTCCATTATTTAAATCATGGAATTTATTGAGACGTGTCCTGATAGTGAATCACTTTAACAAAGCCCTCCCAGTCCTGTAACCAGGGAGGGTTATGAAGTGTGAAGTGAAGTCACTCAGTCATGTCCGACTCTGCGACCCCATGGACTGTAGCCTACCAGGCTCTTCCGTCCCTGGGATTCTCCAGGCAGGAATACTGGAGTGGGTTGCCATTTCCTTCTCCAGGAGATCTTCGCAACCCAGGGATCAAAGCTGGGTCTCCCGTACTGCAGGCAGACGCTTTACCATCTGAGCCGTGTGTGTGTGTGTGTGTGTGTGTGTGTGTGTGTGTGTGTGTGTGTGTGTGTGTGTGAGAGAGAGAGAGAGAGAGAGAGATTTCTAGGTTCTGTTGCCTGATTCTACTCGCTGATACTTTATTTAAAATTTCTGCAAACACATATTCATTAGTGAGATCAGTCTATAATTCTACTTTTGCACTACCTTTATCAGGTTTTGGTTGTAAAATTATCCTGGCTTTGTGAAACAAATTGGAAGATTTTACCTTTTTTCTATAGACTGGGATATTTTAAATAACTTCAGAATCATCCATTCTTTAAAGGTTAGGTAATATATTCAGCTTGGAATCTACCTGGCCCCCATTCTTAAAAGGTAGATTTTTATTTATTTGCTTTTGGCTGCACTAAGTCTTCCTTGCTGTGTCCAGGCTTCCTCTAGTTGTGGCTGCTGCTGCTGCTGCTGCTAAGCCGCTTCAGTCGTGTCTGACTCTGTGCGACCCCATAGACGGAAGCCCACCAGGCTCCCCCGTCCCTGGGATTCTCCAGGCAAGAACACTGGAGTGGGTTGCCATTTCCTTCTCCAATGCATGAAAGCGAAAAGTGAAAGTGAAGCCACTCAGTCGTGTCCGACTCTTAGCGACCCCATGGACTGGAGCCTACCAGGCTCCTCCGTCCATGGGATTTTCCAGGCAAAAGTACTGGGGTGGGGTGCCAAGTGGGGGCTACTCTCTAGTTGCCGTGCACCCACTTCTCGTTGCAGTGGCCTCTCTTGTGCAGCCTGGGCTCTAGGCACACAGGCTTCAGTGTTTTCAGCACCAGGGCTCAGAAGTTGCGGCCCACGGGCTTAGTTGTTCCACAACATGTGGAATCCTGGACCAGGGATCGAACCTGTGACGCCAGAACTGGCAGGTGGACTCCTATCCACTGTACCATCCATCAGGGAAGTCCTAAAAAGTAGATTTTTTAAATAGTAAATTTTGAATCATCTTTCTGATTCTCCTATGATAAGTAATCTATTCTGGTTTTTCATTTCTTCTTGGATCAAATTTGACTGTATGTTGATAGGAAATAATCCTTTCCTTTAAGGCTTCAAGTTTGCGGCCATAGAGTTGTATGTCAGAGTCTCTCAAAATTCTTCTGATCTTTCTGTTTTTGACGATGATTACATCTCCCTTCTTATTCCTAAACTGGTTTCCTTTTGTTCTTTTTCTTTTTCCTTTCAAGCCCCTCAAGCCAAATGTATATAAGGAATGGATGCATTATAAGCCATATTCAATACTGTGCTTTCCTAAAAAAAATTTTAAGTGCATATGATGTGAAATTTAAAAGATAAAAAGGATATACAGTGAAAAATAATTCTTTCCACTCCTGTCCCCCAGCCACTCAGTATCCTCCTAAGACACAACTACTATGGAGCCTTCTTTTTCTCACTTCCTAAGGTGAAGTGAGTGCTTATCCCATTGACTTTCAGTCTTTCTTCATTTTTAACATATGCATATACTTTTAACAAAGTATATACTTTCCTCTATGAACTGCCTTAGCTGCATTCTAGCGTTTTAATATGCTGGGTTTTTTAATTATCAGTTCAATTTTTTACCTAATGCCCATTGTGGTTTCTTCTTTGAATCGTGGCTTACATAGATATGGATTTCTTAATTTAAGATATAGATATATTATTTTTCTCAATTAGTCAGTCCCTCCTAAACTGTAATAGGATAATACATACCCATTCACGTTGGATTTGACCATGTGGCTTTCTTGGACCCAAGGACCGTGACATGTATGCTATATTGGAGCAGAGCTTTTACACTAAATTGTGTGGTTTGGCTGGGGTTTTGCACTCCAGTGCCTTCTGCCATAGAAAGGTATGTCCCACTTAGAGATGCCGCCTTCAGCCTGGATCCATTCAGAATAAAAAGATACAGAAAGCAGACCTCAGGCTAACCCACAGTTTGGGTAGACCAGAGCTGCAACATCAAAAACGTTAACATGAATGGAAAAGAAATGTGTTAGTAAGTCAAGGAGAGTCTGAGGTTGTTTACTTGCAGGAAAACCTAACTAAAGACACCTTATACAATTTGCATACACAGGGGGATTTATTTTCTAGTTATCTTTTTGCTCCTGATTTCTGGTATAATTGCATTGTGGTCACAAAACACACAGTATTATTTAAGTCATTTTAAGTCTGTCAAAGATTACTATGATATCTCCAAGTTTGGTAAACACTGCTTGGTCTTGAAAAGAATATGTATCCTGCAGTTATTGGATGCAGTGTTGTGTATACTGATATGTTCATTAAATTAAGTTTGTTCATTGTGTCATTCAAAATCTTTCAGGAGCTTCTTGATTTTCGTCCTCTTGTCCTGTCAATTATTGAGAGACACGCATTAAATAGGGAAAGGTTCCAAACAGGGAAAGGAGTACGTCAAGGCTGTATATTGTCACCCTGCTTATTTAAATTATATGCAAAGTATATCATGGAAAACACTGAGCTGGATGAAGCACAAGCAAGAATCAAGATTGCCAGGAGAAATATCAGTAACCTCAGATATGCAGACAACACCACCCTTATGGCAGAAGAAAGCAAAGAAGAACCAAAGAGCCTCTTGGTGAAAGTGAAAGAGGAGAGTGAAAAAGTTGGCTTAAAACTCAACATTCAGAAAACAAAGATCATGGCATCCGGTCCCATCACTTCATGGCAAATAGATGGGGGAAGAGTGGAAACAGTGACAGACTTTATTTTTCTGGGCTCCAAAATCACTGCAGATGGTGACTGCAGCCATGAAATTAAAAGACGCTTGCTCCTTGGAAGAAAAATTATGACCAATCTAGACAGCATATTAAAAAGCAGAGATTTTACTGTGCCAACCAAAGTCCATCTAGTCAAAGCTATTGTTTTTTCAGTAGTCATGTATGGACGTGAGAGCTGGACTATAAAGAAAGCTGAGCCCCAAAGAATTCATGCTTTTGAACTGTGGTATTGGAGAAGACTCTCGAGAGTCCCTTGGACTGCAAGGAAATCCAACTAGTCAATCCTAAAGGAAATCAACCCTGAATATTCATTGGAAGGACTGATGGTGAAGCTGAAACTCCAATACTTTGGCCACCTGATGTGAAGAACTGACTCATTTGAAAAGACCCTGATGCTGGGAAAGATTGAAGTTGGGAGAAGGGGACAACAGAGGATGAAATGGTTGGGTGGCATTAGCGACTCAATGGACATGAGTTTGAGTAAACTCCAGGAGTTGGCAATGGACAGAGAGGCCTGGCGTGCTGCAGTCCATGGGGTCGCAAAGAGTCAGATGCAACTGAGCGACTGAACTGAACTGATGCATTAAAATAGCCTGTTATTATGGATTTGCTAGTTTCTCCTTGTTAGTTCTGTCAACTTTTTAACATACTTTAATATATTCAAGGTAGATTTATCGTATCACCCTAGTAAATTGAACTGGTAATCATCATGAAGTGACCATTTTATTTCTAGTTATGCTTTTTGCCTTAAAATAAATCTATGCTGTTCAATACACAGCCACACAGCTGTCTCTTCTATTTAACAAGATATTATTTTACTCTCCTTTGCTTCTCAGATTTTTTTGTATCCTTAGGTTTTTAAGTGTCTCTTGTAAATAGTGGATAGTTGGGTTTTGTTTGTTTTTTATCCAGTCTGAAAATCTTTGTCTTTTAACTGAGGCATTTGAAATTAATATAATTGTAAATTATACATATACAATTAATATGTATACAAATATATTATTGTAATATGTTTATAATAATATAATCCATATACAATTAATGTAAATGCTGATATATTTGGATTAAATATTATGTGCTTGATTGTTGTTTCATATGTTTTATGTTCCTTTTTCTCTCTTTTTTTTTGCCTTTTTATTGGATTGACTGAGCATTTTATTTATTTATAATATATATTTATTATGGCTGTGCTGGGTCTTTGTTGCTGCGTGGGCTTTTCTCTAGTTGCAGCAAGCAAGGGCTACTCTCTAGCTGTTGTGGTACACAGGCTTCTCTTTTTGTGGTGGTTTCTCTAGTTGCAGGGCACGAGCTCTAGGGCATGCAGTCTCAGAAGCTGTGATTTCCGGACTCAAGAGCACAGTCTCAATAATTGTGGCACACAGGCCTAGTTGCTGCTCTGGGCATATGGGATCTTCCCAGATCAGGGATTGAGTCCATGTCTCCTGCATTGACAGGTGGATTCTTTTTTTTTTTTTTAACTTTACAATATTGTATTGGTTTTGCCATATATCAACATGAATCCACCACAGGTATACACGTGTTCCCCATCCTGAACCCTCCTCCCTCCTCCCTCCCCATACCATCCCTCTGGGTCGTCCCCAGTGCACCAGCCCCAAGCATCCAGTATCGTGCATCGAACCTGGACTGGCCACTCGTTTCATATATGACATTATACATGTTTCAATGCCATTCTCCCAAATCATCCCACCCTCTCCCTCTCCCACAGAGTCCAAAAGACTGTTCTATACATCAGTGTCTCTTTTGCTGTCTCGCATACAGGGTTATCGTTACCATCTTTCTAAATTCCATATATATGCATTAGTATACTGTATTTGTGTTTTTCTTTCTGGCTTACTTCACTCAGTATAATAGGCTCTAGTTTCATCCACCTCATTAGAACTGATTCAAATGTATTCTTTTAAATGGCTGAGTAATACTTCATTGTGTAGATAATTTTGTAACTTAGAAATAATTTTAAATGCAAAGAAATTTCTAAAACTAGGACAAATAACCTTTTGTTTTCCTGACCATTTCCAAATAAGTTGCCAATGGGATGTCCCAACATACTTAAACACTTGGTGGTATAATACTTACAAACAAGGACATTCCCCATACGTAACCAAAATACAATCAGAAAATTAACATTACACATTATCACCATCTAATATAAAGACCCATTCCAAGTTTTGCCAATTGTTTCAATAATACCCTTTACAAAACTAGAAGATCCAATTCAGGTGACATGCTGCATAAAACTATCATCTCTTCCCTTATGTTTTATAACCTTGAAACTTTTGAAGATTACAGGATAGTTATTTTGTAGAATGTCCCTCAACATGAGTTTATCTGGTGTTTTCTCATGAATAGTTTCAAGAGATGTGTTTTGGTCAGGAATACTACAAAAGTGATGCTGTGTTCTTCTCACTGCATATTATCAGATGGTACCCAATCTAAATTTGTGTCATAACAGGTGATACTAACTTTGGTCACTTGATTAAGGTGGTATCTGTCAGGTTTCTCCACTGTATAAATCACCCTTTCCCACTTTGTAATTAATAAGTATTTCTAGGCAATATCTTGAAATTACATACATATCCTTACTTCATCAAACTTTTACCCTCTAAAATGTAAATCAAAAATACAATGAGGTATCACCTCACTCTGGTCAGAATTACCATCATCAAAAAGTCTACAAATAATAAATGCTGGAGAAAGTGTGAAGGGAAAGCAATCCTCCTACACTGTTGGCAGGAATGTAAATTAGTATAGCCACTATGGGAAACAGTATGGAGGCTCCTTAAAATGCTAAAAATAGAGCTACCATATGACCCAACAATCCCATTCCTGGGCACATATCCAGAGAAAGCTACAATTTGAAAACATACATGTACCCCAGTGTTGATAGCAGCACTATTTACAATAGCCAAGACATAAAAGAAATCGGAACGTCCGTCCACAGCTGAATGGATAAAGATGTGGTATGCATACACAATAGAATATTGCTTACCCATAAAAAAGAATGAAATAATGCCATTGCAGCAACATGGATGAACCCAGAGATTATCACATCAAGTTAAGCCAAAGACAAATAGCATATCATATGTTATCACTTACATTCTATTGCAATATGTGGAATCTAAGAAAAGACGATACTTCAAGCAACTATCCTTCAGTTAAAAAATAAATTTAAAATCTTTTAAAAATTTAAAAAGAAGATACAAAGCAGAAATAGACCCACAGACATAGTGTATAGCATAGGGAACTACACTCAATATTTGTTGGGTCTTAGTTGTAGCACATAGGATCTTTAGTTGCACACATGGAATCTAGTTTCCTGCTTCAGGGATGAAACTCTGTCTTTCATAACCTGCATTGGAAGTGTGGAGTCTTAGTCACTGGATCACCAGTGAAGTAACCTTCATTTTTACAGAGTATTTTTCACCTTTTCTAGGCCAGCTTTCTCTAGTAGCAATGCCAACTATAAAACCAGGTGACGCTGCAAGGCCATGTCCAATTTATTACCCATATTGCCTAGACCTGAATCAGCAAGACAGTCAAAAAGTTCTCAAACACACAGACCTGATTTCAGCATTTGTACAATATAAGAGTCTCTCTTCCTTCAGCTCCCTCTTGACTCCACCAGGTTCCTGCTTGGTGCCTCACTCAGAGCGGTTTGACCGTCCTGGCTCCCTCCACTCTCACGGTATTATCGCTGGGGGACCTGGATGTTTCTTCCCTCCTAGTGATGCCAAGGAAATCTGAATCTTTCTTCATTTTTCTTGAACTCTGGGTTCTACCTTTTTTTTCTTTTTTTGTCAGAGGCCTCTTTTCTTTAGATTTGTTCAGTTATATCTCCTCATTTCTAAAACATTATTAGACCTTTTATATTTAACTTTATTGCTTATCAAAGTAGGTGCAAGGCTGCAGAGATTTATGTCAAGGACAAGAATCAGATGTGCAGAGAGAAGCAGAGATGAGAGTTCACGTAGCTTTCAAAAGGCAAAGATAAAAATCACCTGGGTTCCTGATTCCTAATTCAAGTGCCACCTCCCCTTAGACACCTTGGTAGTGGTTTAGTCACTAAGTTTAGTTTAGTTTAGTTGCAAGAGTTTAGTCTGACTCTTGCAACCCCATGAACTGTTTGTTACCTGTCAGGCTCCCCTGTCCATGAGATTTTCCAGGCAAGAATACTTGAGTGGGTGGCCATTTCCTTCTCCAGGGGATCTTCCTGAATTTGGGATGGAAGCTGGTCTCCTGAATTGCAGGCAGATTCTTTACTGACTGAGCTACCAGAGAAGGAAGGTTGGTTTAGACACCATGACATACCCGAAAATCCTTCTGCTAAATTCTGCTCTGGCTTATGCTAGCCTGACTGGCTTTCTGGTGCTTTGCATGAAGAGGAGTGACTAGGACATCCAACTATCTGCAAATCTCAGTCCATCTAGCCAAAAATATCCTCATCTAAAATCAGCACCTACAAACACTTTGCATTGGATAGTCCAGCCTACTTTAAGCAAATTCTGAGAATCACCTATTCCTATAACAATCTCATGTTGGTATCAGTTCAGCATTCTCGCCAACCAGATGGCCATGCACAAGCTCAGAGTCTCTGCAGAGGCTGCTTCGGTCTTATAGTCCAGGAACCAGTGGATTTTGTCACACTTATGCTATGCATATTGCACTGCCATGGGCCCTATTCATTCTGAAGACTTCCCCCACGGCTCAGCACTTAAAACGCATATTTACTGAGCACGGAGAGTGTAGGCTTCGGCCAGAAAGTGCAAACTCTGACAACGAAACCAACTCAGAAATCGTGCCTTAATCCAGAGCTGCTCAAGCTGTTACTCTCTTACGAAGTGTCCTTTCAATTGCGTTGTCATATTACCTTAATTTATTCAACATCTAAGAAACCTGAAAAACGACTCTAAATCACAGACCTCAAAGCCTTTATCTCACCCATTTTTATTCCCCTTAGAATTTACGTCTTGACTTCACTAGTCTAAGAATGATTGCTCTGGCTGCTTGCACGACACAGTCTGCTGGGGGCAGAAAGCCCCAGCTGTGCTTTCTCTGCCTCTGACACCCCCCTGGCAATCAACACAACTCTACCAGAGCATCCCTAATGGCATTGGCAGCAGTAGGCAATGCTTCTGCTCATTACTAGCGGCACTAGCATCATGGGGCTAGTGGGAACGAATGTTTATTTAGCTCCAGAAAATGAGCCAATCCCACCATGAGATCCCGTCCACAAAGGTGCAGTGAGAGGAAGCCATTTATAGAAAGAGAAGCTTGTTCTGCAGAAGCCTCCACTGTAAAATGAAGTGGTTGAAGCTTCTGCCACAAAACCTACCATGGCTGATGCTTAGCCTTGTTTGAAGGAGCTATCACTTCAGACGTGAGGGTGGAAAATCACACTTATGCCTCAGAATGGGAAAAAGGAAGCCTGGAAACCACCCTCTGCAATTCTCCTTGCTCTCTTAAGAGAGTACAGTTGAGCTTCTGGGATGCCCACTGTGTGGAAGACGATTACAGTGCAACTGTAGAGGTTCTGTTTCGCTGAGTTCTCAGGTGCTCATGGTGGGTCAAGCACTGTTCTAAGTGCTTTGCAAAATCCCCATGTATTTAATCTTCACGTGGAGATGAATAGCCTTAGTATCATCACTTTTCACTTGGGGAAACAGGCTCAGAGAGGTTAAGCAACATGCCCAAGATCCTACAGCTAAATAGGAAAGGAACAGGAATTTGAACACAGGCTGACTGACTCCATGGCACAGTCTTACACTCTAGACTGCATTTGAGATGATCGTTAACAATAATAAGCAACATTATTCATAAGGTGTGTCAACTTCCCTGGTGGTCCAGTGGTTAAGCTTCCACTACAGGGGGCCTGGGTTTGATCCCTGATGAGGGGAGCTCTGCATGCCACGAGGTGAGGCCAAAAAAATTCTTCCTTCCAATATGCTCGTCCGCTGCGACCCCACACCCCTGTGGTAGGCAAAAAAAGTGTCTTCCTTCCAATATATGAAACACCTTCAAATGTTTTCTTCTTTATCCAGAGTGTAGTATTTCTCTGATCTGGAAAAGTGGGATCACAGTACCTCAAATTACCTCTTTTAATGCTTAACAGAGGACTGCTGCTGCTAAGTCGCTTCAGTCGTGTCCGACTCTGTGCGACCCCAAAGACAGCGGCCCACTTGCAGCCTGGTGGCTCCCCTGTCCCTGGGATTCTCCAGGCAAGAATACTGGAGTGGGTTGCCACTTCCTTCTCCAACGCATGAAAGTGAAAAGTGAAAGTGAAGTCGCGCGACCCTACGGCTGCAGCCTACCAGGCTCCTACATCCATGGGATTTTCCAGGCAAGAGTACTAGAGTGGGGTGCCATTGCCTTCTCCAACAGAGGACTAGATAGTTAAATTTGGGACAAAACAAGGAAGAAATGAATTTTGTGAGAGCATGTAGCTTTCAGTGTTGATTCATCTGAGAGAGAGGGAGAGGACGCTATTTGTGGTTGAAGAGGCTCCATACTTTAGCCTTCTTGGTTTACTTGACTGTCTATATATATGATTCTAGAAAATACAACAGAAACACCACAGATTCCTCTCCTGGGATCAGGAATAACATTCCCAGCAGATTTGTAAAAAGCCTCCCCAGGTGCCAGTACACGTAGGTTTCTTGATGAATTCAGTTCTGCCTTAAGTCCACTGTAGTTCCCTAAATCTAAAGGCAAGCCGAATTCTTCCCTACTCCCTTCCTCCTGTCCCCTGAAGGCAATCCTCCTATCAGTGCTAAACAGAAACTCAAATGCAGAATTTACCAGGGAGGCATTAAATTTGGAACAATTACATGCATGAATCTTTTTTTTCCTGCTCTTATTCTGCAGGATATTTTTTTCCTTCTCTCAATCTACAGCTTCCTACTTCTATAAAGCTGTTGACACTGATAAAGCCAATCACGGGAAACAATGCAAATTCCTTTAATGGTCTTCAATCTTGCTGAGGAAATATTTGAATTATGCTCACAGAAGCCCTGGGCTTCCCTGGTGGCTCAGATGGTAAAGAATCCACCTGCAATGTGGGAGACCTGGGTTTGATCCCTGGGTTGGGAAGATCCCCTGGAGGAGGGCATGGCAACCCATTCCAATATTCAGAGCAGCCTAGCAGGCTACAGTCCATGGGGTTGTAAAGAGTCAGACACGACTGAGCGATTTACCACTTGGAAGCTCTAGCAAGGTACTCTTTCAGCAAGCCCTTTCTCACTTCCATTGTAGACCATCCTGGGAAGACCTCCAGGCTTGCAAATGTTTCCTGAGGGATGGGGGTGGGGTTTTAATTATTTGCAGAATCCTCCGAATGGAACCACAGTCCTTGGCACTAAGTGAAAAAAGTGAAAGTGTTAGTCTCTCAGTCGTGTCCCACTCTTTGCCATCCCATGGACTGATGCCCATCAGGCTCCTCTGCCCATGGAATTTTTCAGGCAAGAATATTGTAGTGGGTTACCATTTCCTTCTCCGGGGATCTTCCTGACCCAGAGATTGAACCCAGTCTCCTGCATTTTGGGCAGGTTCTTTACCATCTGAGCCACCAGGGAAGCCCAGCACTAAGGAGACATGGTAATAAAAAGAAATAGGCTCCTGCAACGACCTGCATAACCCAGAAAGGGCTCTGTTGATGCCTAATGGCTGAGAACCCTCTTTAGGTGGGCAGGGACTGAAGAAACGCACAACTGAGGATGAATCCTGATGAAGAAAATACTCTCTGTATCCGAAAGAGGCCAAAAAAGGCATTTCTGGCCTAATCTGGATGCCATGAGGGTGTAGAGTCACAACATCCAGCATTCTGAGCAGGAAACACACGGGCCCCAGGCTAGGCATTTACAACCGGCCTCCTGTTTACAATTGGGCTCCAGGTGGACACTTAAAACTAGCATCCTGTTTGCATTTCCTGAAACAGAGATAGGTGGCTCCAGGTGAGGTATTTACAATCAGCCTCCTGTTTGCCTCCCTAAATGGAAGTGACAACAGAAACAGGGTAAATAGCCAGGCTTTGTCTCTTTGTGGACAAGATAATGAAAAAAGGAAGTGAAGTCGCTTACTGCTGCTGCTACTGCTGCTAAGTCGCTTCAGTCGTGTCCAACTCTGTGAAGTCGCTTAGTTGTGTCCAACTCTTTGAGACCCCATGGATATAACCTATCAGGCTCCTCTGACCATGGGATTTTCCAGGGAAGAACGCTGGAGTGGGTTGCCATTTCCTTCTCCAGGGGTTCTTCCCGACCCAGGGATCGAACCTGGGTCTCCTGCACTGCAAGCAAACGCTTTACCATCTGAGCCACCAGGGAAGACCCCTTAAGATAATAGTCCTGACAGAAACAGAGAGGGGTTAAACCTTGTTTGAGTAAAGGACCCAAAGATTACATATTCCCCCTCCTTGTGGCAAGGGAAACACTACACATGCACAGAAAGACTCCTCAGAGGTCAAAAGTCAGGGGCCAATACCAGGCCACAATCAATCTTGTTTCTCCCAGATGCCTTTGCGTCGTGATCCATATTGGATGAGAGATGCGTGCACATCTATGGGAAAGGTCCTGAAACAAATTAACCAAGGGGAACAAAACAAGGTGATTGGCCAGAAGGAAGACAAAGACCTGGAAGCACTGCCCTATATAAATGATTTAATCACCTCTTTTCTGTACTCCTCCTCTTTAAGGAGGGTGCCCATGTCTTTCTATCCAGGTGTGTATCTCTGTCTTGCTTCTAGCGTTAACAGTTTCTCTGTGTGCTCTCCCACTTGTTGTGCTATGTCTCTGATAATAAACTATGTACCTGCTTTTATAGTTTTTGTCTCCATGAGAAATGCATTTTTCACTAGGGGCAAGAGCCAAGGGAAAATAGCTTCTGACCTCTAGCCTCTAACCCTTTCTGGTCTGGTGACTAGATTCCTGGTTTTCATCCAACATGCTGCTGCTGCTGCTGCTAAGTCGCTTCAGTCGTGTCCGACTCTGTGCAACCCCAGAGACGGCAGCCTCCAGCATACCAGGTTCAATTCCTGGGCAGGGAATTAACAGCTTGCTTCATGCCACCAATCACTGCTGCCTCTCCAAGATCAATGCTGCCCCCTTGAAAGCACAACTCAAGCTTCTTAGGTCTCAGGTTAGGTGCAGGACAAGGAGGGATTTCACTTTGCACATAATTCCAGAAGGACAAGCCTGGCTAATGTTTTCCTTTTTTAACTGATCAAATTGAGTTTTTGAAAATCATATAGTATAAGAATATGTATTGACCTGAAAAATGATTCACCATATTGTTTAAATAAAGAGTCAGTTCCTGAAAGACCCTTTTTCTGAAATAGACTCCAACTCAATGATCCAAGGGACTTTAATGAAGATATTATTAACAAAGGTGTAAGCAGGATAAAAAGAGAAGACAAGACCATTGGGGCACCCACGAGCTAGTAACAGAAAGAAGTTATTACCACCAAGGGCCTTGAAGGGACAAGGGGAAGAAATGGAATTCGGGGAGCCTGATAAGCACTGGAGCCAGGGGAGGGGCCACTGTCAGAAAATACATCCCAAAGCAGGCAAGGGATTCTCTCTCCTCCCACTCCCCCAATCTCCTACTGGTTGAATTCAGTCAGAAAGCGGGCTGCAGAACTTCCCTGGTGGTCCAGTGGTTAAGACTCTTGTGTTCCCACTGCAGGGAACCAGGCTTGATTCTGGTCAGGGAAGTTCCACACACCACACAGAGTGCCCAAAAAGAAGGGGAAAAAAGGGAAGGAAGTCACAGAGGAGCCAACATAAAACATTTTGTAGATGTACACAGAGCCAAAAAAAGATTGGGGGAGTGCATGAAGAGAATAATCAGCATCACCAACCCACAATAGCACCTCAGTCACTTCTTATCACATTATCCTGTTGTTTTTTATTGCACTTATTACCTCATGTTTTACTTTTTATTTCTTTGTTCCCCTTCCCCCACCATTAGAATGTAAACTCCTTGAAAGAAAGGAAGGATTTTTGTCTCTCCAAAACTACATTTTCACATGGAGTGCTGGCATCCTCTTTGTGGGCGGTGGAGAGTATGACCCAGCACAGATTCTCAGAACCCATGTGGGGTTAGGAGGACATTTGCAGTGGGGAGAGGACAGTGGTAGAGACTCCTATATGTATGGCCACATACAGAGGGATTGTTCAAATAAGTAAATTAAAAAATAATAATAATAATGATGATGATAATTTTACTGTTGGGGAAGGGAGATACAAATATAGAAAGAGAAAAAACTTGAATGAGCCCGATGGTGATGGATTGGAATTGAAGGTATTGGTGTGAACTCATGGTTATCAAGATGGGGGTTAATATAGATGTAAATGTGTACATGTGTTTGTGTTGTATGCGACAGTGTATGGGTATATATTTCCAACTTTAACCCTAAGTTGCAGTATACTTGGAACAGGGATCAGATCAGATCAGATCAGTCGCTCAGTCGTGTCCGACTCTTTGCGACCCCATGAACCGCAGCACGCCAGGCCTCCCTGTCCATCACCAGCTCCCGGAGGTCACCCAGACTCGCATCCATCGAGTCAGTGATGCCATCCAGCCATCTCATTCTCTGTCGTCCCCTTCTCCTCCTGCCCTCAATCCCTCCCAGCATCAGAGTCTTCTCCAATGAGTCAACTCTTCGCATGAGGTGGCCAAAATACTGGAGTTTCAGCTTTAGCATCATTCCTTCCAAAGAAATTCCAGGATTGATCTCCCCCAGAATGGACTGGTTGGATCTTCTTGCAGACCAAGGGACTCTCAAGAGTCTTCTCCAACACCACAGTTCAAAAGCATCAATTCTTCGGCGCTCAGCCTTCTTCACAGTCCAGCTCTCACATCCATACATGACCACAGGAAAGACCATAGCCTTGACTAGGCGAACCTTTATTGGTAAAGTAATGTCTCTGCTTTCCTAACAGCAATGAGTGCACTTAGCACTCAGATCTTGGCTTCTAAATACCAATTTCCACTAAATGAGACTGGGACACCTTAGGTAAATGACTCATTTCAGGCTTGGGCAGAAAAAGAACAAGATGAGCCTGGAATATCTTTTTTTCCAGAAGAGAATGATCAAAGAATGATGAGGCAAGTAAAAAGGACACAGAAGTAGTTAGGAAGAGCAAATCTGGGACTATTTGAGCATAAAAATAAATAATGATAAGGATGGATTTAGCCCACTGAAAAACATAGGAAACCATAAGCCCATAAATAAGTTAATTAATTAAATCTTTGATAAAGAATAGGATATTTACATAGACTCATAAATACTAACCAAATTACAAAAAAACAAAGAGTGATTTTATACCATGATTATATGAGATATTACCACAGGTAGTTATATGAAAGGTACAGGAACCTCTCTGGACTATTTCTGCAAATTCCTGTGAGCCTCTATGACTTAAGTTTTTTTTTTAATTTTTATTTTTTAAATTTAAAAAAGAGTGACTTTACATAGGAGAAGCCTGCCTGCTGTCACCTTAATCAAGAAGTGAATATTAACATCATCATCTACAATGGAACCAACCAAAATCATGTGCCTTCTGATAGGATGCAATGAGAAGAATGCTGTCACTTCTCTGATTTTCCTATTGCAGATACAATCTGGAGCCAATCATGGAAAACATAAGACAAAACCAAGTTGAGGACCCAAACTAAAGGACATTCTACAAATTAACTGGACTATAATATTCAAAAGTGTCAAGGTTATTAAAATTAAAGAAAGACTGAAGAAGACTTAACAGATATAACTAAACACATGTGATTCTGAATTGATATTTTTGCCATAAAGGAAAGTATTGGGACAATAGGTGATAACTGAGTGGGACCAAGGATTAGATGGTAGTGGTATAAAAATGTTAATTTCCTGAATTTGACGGTTGTCTTGAGAGTATGTGGGAGAACATCCTCATTTGAAAAAACACAACTAAGAGTATTCCAATGTGAAAAGTCTCTGTACTAGCTGGAATTTTCTTTTAGTTGTTGTTCAGTCACTCAGGCATGTCCAACTCTTTTCGACCCCATAGACTGCAGCATGCCAGGCTTCCCTGTCCTTCGCTATCTCCCAGAGCTTGCTTAAACTCATGTCTATTGAGTCAGTGATGGCATCCAACCATCTCATCCTCTGTCGCTCCCTTCTCCTCCTGCCTTCAATCTTTCCCAGCATCAAAGTCTTTTCCAATGAGTGGGCTCTTCAGATCAGGTGGCCAAAGTATTGGAGCTTCAGCTTCAGCATCAATCCTGCCAGTGAATATTCAGGGTTGATTTCCTTTAGGACTGACTGGTTGAATCTTTAGTTTGTAATTGTTTCAATTTTTTTTTAATTACTAAAAAAACACAACTATACCCTTAGCACAGGCATGGCATTCCAAGGTCCGAATAAATATTTGTTGAAGAATTAATGAACTATATAAACAATGACAACAAATACATGCTTAGAAACAGACATCCAAATATTAACAGTGATTTCTTGAGAGGTATGAGTTTATTACAGATTATTTGGGTGTATTTTTTATTTTGTGCTTCTGTCTTTCTTAAATTTTCTGAATCAAGCATGTTTTATTAACTGTTTAATTAGTCAGGCTGATGCTACTAGCTAAGAATAATATTTTCAGTTCAGTCATTCAGTCGTGTCCGACTCTTTGCGATCTCATGGACTGCAGCACACCAGGCCTCCCTGTCCATCACCAACTCCTGGAGCTTACTCAGACATACCTATTTAGTCCGTGATGCCCCTTTCCCCTTCGCCCCCTTCTTCTCCTGCCTTCAATCTTTCCCAGCATCAGGGTCTTTTCCAATGAGTCGGTTCTTCCATCAGATGGCCAAAGTATTGGAGTTTCAGCTTCAGCATCAGCCCTTCCAATGAATACTCAGGACTGATTTCCTTTAGGATGGACTGGTTGGATCTCCTTTCAGTCCAAGGGACTCTCGAGTCTTCTCCAACACCACAGTTCAAAGGCATCGATTCTTCAGTGCTTAGCTTTCTTTATAGCCCAACTCTCACATCCATACGTGACTACTGGAAACACAATAGCTCTGGCTAGATGGACATTTGTTGGCAAAGTAATGTCTCTGCTTTTTAATATGCTATCTAGGTTGGTAATAATTTTTCTTCCAAGAAGCAAGTGTGTTTTAATTTCATGGCTGCAGTCACCATCTGCAGTGATTTTGGAGCCCAGAAAAATAAAGTCTGTCACTGTTTCCACTGTTTCCCCATCTATTTCCCATGAAGTGATGGGACCAGATGCCATGATCTTAGTTTTCTGAATGTTGAGTTTTAAGCCGACTTCTTTCACTTTCACTTTCATCAAGAGGCTCTTTAATTCTTCACTTTCTGCCATAAGGGTGGTATTATCTGCATATCTGAGGTTATTGATATTTCTCCCTGCAATCTTGATTCCAGCTTGTGCTTCCTCCAGCCCAGCGTTTCTCATGATGTACTCTGTATATAAGTTAAATAAGCAGGGTGACAATATACAGCCTTGACATATTCCTTTCCCAATTTGGAACCAGTCTGTTGTTCCATGTCCAGTTTGAACTGTTGCTTCTTGACCTGCATACAGATTTATCAGGAGGCAAGTCAGGTGGTCTGGTACTCCCATCTCTTTCAGAATTTTCCACAATTTGTTGTGATCCACACAGTCAAAGGCTTTGACATAGTCAATAAAGCAGAAATAGATGTTTTTCTGGAACTCTCTTGCTTTTTCAATGATCCAACGGATGTTGGTGATTTGATCTCTGGTTCCTCTGCCTTTTCTAAAACCAGCTTGAATATCTGGAAGTTCACGGTTCACGTACTGTTGAAGCCTGGTTGGAGAATTTTGAGCATTACTTTGCTAGCACGTGAGATGAGTGAAATTGTGCAGTAGTTTGAGCATTCTTGGCATTGCCTTTCCTTGGGACTGAAATGAGAACTGACTTTTTCCAGTCCTATGACCACTGCTGAGTTTTCCAAATTTGCTGGCATACTGAGTGTAGCACTTTCACAGCATTATCTTTTAGGATTTGAAATAGCCCAACTGGAATTCCATCATCATATTTTAGCAGTACTTCATATTTAAGTCTTGAGTTTGTGGGTTCCATCATTTGATGTTATCAGTTACTTGGGCTGGACCCTTGGAAACTGCTTCAGACCACCTAAGAATACCAATTTCTTTTACCCACAGGTCAATTATTTCCAGGAAACATATTCATTTCCTTCTCGCAGGTGCCCATAAGACTCTTGCCTGTTACTCACTCTCCCACAGGACTCAGGGCTCTCTCCTTCCCAGAATCATGTTCTAAGTGGTAGAATCAGTCATTGGCAGTTCAGTGAACATGTAGCCATACTAAGGGGTTGGAAGAGTTTTGTGGGATATTTAATTCACATTAGTAAAAGGACGAGAGAATTACTCTGGATCAAGATTTCCAGTGACCAAGACATTCACATCCCTTGGATACTGAATAAACACTGACAAATTCTGATGAAAAGAATCCTTTCTTCTGGGCTCTGGGAGGACAGTTATCATACAGTGGACACATTGATTATGTTTCTCTTGTATTGATTACATTTTAGATTAGTGTCTCTCTGATGGGATTTGACAAGAGTTCCTACAGAATACATTTACATGTCACCTGGAGAATCCAGGTGGATTCTCCAGGACGGAGGAGCCTGGTGGGCTACAGTCCACGGGGTCACAAACAGTCGAATATGACTGAGCGACTTCACTTTCTTTCTTAAAAAGAACAACTTCTGCAATTGGTTGCCATGTGTAATATGTGGATTTAGTTAATATTTAAATTTTGTATTTTAATAAGTAATATAAGCCAATAGACGAAATTCAAAAGGTACAATAGGGTGAAAACTCTCTCCCATGCCTGTCACCTAACCATCCAGGTCTCAGTAGGTAATGAGTATTATCATTCCAGGGAGATATACATACACATACACACACTGTTTATCCTATATAATACTTTACATACTGCTCTTCACCTTGCTTTTTTCACCAAGAATCTATTTTGGAGATACTTTTATCTCAGCATACAAAGAGACTTCTTTTATTTTTTTAAGTGCACAGTATTCCACTGAATGAATGTATCATTGCTTTTTTTTTTAAATCATTACTTTTTAAACTAATGGACCCTAAGATGGCATCCAAAATTTCACTATTACAAAATATTTCATGAACCTAAGTTATTTTTCATATAAGCAAATGTATTTTTAGGATGAACTCCTAGTAGTGTAACTGCTAGGTCAAAAGTATGTGCATTTTTAATTTTGATAAATATTGATACATTGCCAAGTTTTCTCCCTTAGAGCTTGCATGGGGACCTCACCATGCTATGCTGTGCTCAGTCGCTTTAGTCGTGTCTGACTCTTTGTGACCCCATAGACCATAGCCCAGGAGAAGGAAATGGCAACCTACTCCAGTACTCTTGCCTGGAAAATCCCATGGGTGGAGGAGCCTGGTAGGCTACAGTCCATGGAGTTGCAAAGAGTCGGACACGACTGAGCGACTTCACTTTTACTTTTCACTTTCATGCATTGGAGAAGGAAATGGCAACCCACTCCAGTGTTCTTGCCTGGAGAATCCCGGGGACAGAGGAGCCTGGTGGGCTGCCGTCTATGGGGTCACACAGAGTCGGACACGACTGAAGCGACTTAGCAGCAGCAGCAGACCATAGCCCACCAGGCTCCTCCATCCATGTGATTTTTCAGGCAAGAATACTGGAGTAGATTGACATGTACTCCTCCAGGGGATCTTCCCCACCCAGGAATCAAACCCCCATCTCCCACACTGCAGGCGAATTCTTTACTGCTGAGCGACCAGGGACGCCCAGGAGCCTCAATGAGTATTAACATTTGGATTCTGCCTATCTGGTTATGAAAAAGAGTATGTCAGTGGAGTTTTCAACTTTATTTTCCTTACCTTGAGGGAGGCTGACCATCCTTTCATGTTGACTTCCTTTTCTGCATAGTTGGTATAGCCACTGTACCTTTTTCTATTGAGTTTATTTGTAGGAGCACTTTATATTTTAGGAAAATTAGCCTTTTCTGTGGTAAGAGTTGTAAATATTTTATACCAAATTGAAGTATGTTTTTAGACTTTCATTATGATACTTTTTGCCTTATGAGCACAAATTGTGCCACTCACTAGCTTGTTGTTGTTGCTATTCAGTCGTGTCCAACTCTTTGCGAGCCCATGCACTGCAGCACGCCAGGCTTCCCTGTCCTTCACCATCTCCTGGAGCTCACTCAAACTCATGTCCACTGAACCAGGGATGCCATCCCACCATCTCATCCTCTGTCATCCCCTTCTCCTCCTGCTTTCAATCTTTCACCAGCTTGAGCAAGTTACCTAACTTCTCTGTGACTCAATTCATCAATAAAGTGGTGATATTAATAGTACATGCAATTAAAAGAACAAATATATGGAAAGGGTGTATATATGTGACATATGAGAAGGTCTCAAAAAGTATTGTTTGTATTTTTTAATGTAGTCAAAGTTAATGCTGACTCATTTTAGGTGCCACTTCAAAGAAAAACTTATTTGCATTGGCTTCAAATTCTGGAGAGAAAATGAGAAAAAGGAATTATTCTTACTTTTGAAAAGTAATATGCACTATTCACATATCAAGTCATCCACATAATAAAGGATGCTCAGTCCATAGAAGTTACAGATCAAGCAGTAAGGTGCTTTCTGGTTTTCTCCTCACAGCCACTCTTTTTGACAAACAACAAGGTCTACTATATAGCACAGAAAAAGTATATTCAATATCCTGTGTGTGTATACACAGACATACATATATATGGGCCTCCCTTGTGGCTCAGCTGGTAAAAGAATCTGCCTGCAATGCAGGAGACCTGGGTTTGATTCCAGGATTGGAAAGATCCCCTGGAGAAGGGAAAGGCTACCCACTGCAGTATTCTGGCCTGGAGAATTCCATGGACTATACTGTATAGTCCATGGGGTCACACAGGTGTAACAGCACAGGAAAAATATATTCAATATCCTGTGTGTGTATATACAGACATATATAATATATATATATGAAAAAAAAATGTCAGCAGATATCATTATCCTCATTTTACCTATAAGGAAATCAGAGTTCACAAAGGCCAAGACTTGCCCAAGGCCAAGCTTCCTTTGGCCACTGATTTGCAAATATTTTTTATCCTTTTTCTGGTGTGCCTACCTTAGATCCCCAAGGCACATCCTGTTCCCGTTCCCTCAATGAATATTCAAGAGAGCCTGGGGGCTGGATGTTTGTCCTTCATTCTCTCAGCAAGCTCCAAGCCAACTCCTTCTGACTTCCTCTGGTGACCCTGGCTCTTCACATGGAATCCCATTTGACTCTTCCCAGAGTTCCTCACATGTTACCAATTCCCCCTCCTCTGAAACCTGTCTTGATTCTACCCCTCCCTTTCATCCCAGTTGCCACCACTCTGGTTCAGGTCTGCCTACCTTCCACAGGGACTCATCTTCTACGGAGATTCGCAGGTGACTTTCACATCTTTCCTCTCCAGTTTCTTCTACAGTGCTGCCCAAACCACAGCTAGATCAGATCAGATCAGTCGCTCAGTCGTGTCCGACTCTTTGCGACCCCATGAACCGCAGCACGCCAGGCCTCCCTATCCATCACCAGCTCCCGGAGGTCACTCAGACTCACATTCATCGAGTCAGTGATGCCATCCAGCCATCTCATCCTCTGTCGTCCCCTTCTCCTCCTGCCCTCAATCCCTCCCAGCATCAGAGTCTTCTCCAATGAGTCAACTCTTCGCATGAGGTGGCCAAAATACTGGAGCTTCAGCTTGAGCATCATTCCTTCCAAAGAAATCCCAGGTCTGATCTCCTTCAGAATGGACCGGTTGGATCTCCTTGCAGTCCAAGGGACTCTCAAGAGTCTTCTCCAACACCACAGTTCAAAAGCATCTATTCTTCGGCGCTCAGCCTTCTTCACAGTCCAGCTCTCACATCCATACATGACCACAGGAAAGACCATAGCCTTGACTAGGCGAACCTTTGTTGGCAAAGTGATGTCTCTGCTTTTGAATATGCTATCTAGGTTGGTCATAACTTTCCTTCCAAGGAGTAAGTGTCTTTTAATTTCATGGCTGCAGTCACCATCTGCAGTGATTTTGGAGCCCAGAAAAAGAAAGTCTGACACTGTTTCCACTGTTTCTCCATCTATTTCCCATGTAGTGATGGGACCAGATGCCATGATCTTCGTTTTCTGAATGTTGAGCTTTAAGCCAACCTTTTCACTCTCCACTTTCACTTTCATCAAGAGGCTTTTAGTTCCTCTTCACTTTCTGCCATAAGGGTGGTATCATCTGCATATCTGAGGTTATTGATATTTCTCCCGGCAATCTTGATTCCAGCTTGTGTTTCCTCCAGTCCAGCATTTCTCATGATGTACTCTACATATAAGTTAAATAAACATGGTGACAATATATGATCTCCCCAAATCACGGTTCTAATCTTGTCACTCCCTACCTCTCAAACCTACAGAGACTCCCTCTGCCAGCTCCTTACCCTTGACATTTGATCCAACCTAGGCTTCAGCAATATGTGAACGGCGAACTTCCTGATGTTCAAGCTGGCTTTAGAAAAGGCAGAGGAATCAGAAATCAAATTGCCAACATCTGCTGGATCATGGAAAAAGCAAGAGAGTTCCAGAAAAACATCTATTTCTGCTTTATTGACTATGCCAAAGCCTTTGACTGTGTGGATCACAATAAACTGTGGAAAATTCTGAAAGAGATGGGAATACCAGACCACCTGATCTGCCTCTTGAGAAATTTGTATGCAGGTCAGGAAGGAACAATTAGAACTGGACATAGAACTACAGACTGGTTCCAAATAGGAAAAGGAGTACGTCAAGGCTGTATAGTCACCCTGTTTATTTAATTTCTATGCAGAGTACATCATGAGAAACTCTGGGATGGAAGAAACACAAGTTGGAATCAAGATTGACGGGAGAAATATCAATAACCTCAGATAAGCTGATGACACCACCCTTATGGCAGAAACTGAAGAGGAACTAAAAAGCCTCTTGATGAAGGTAAAAGTGGAGAGTGAAAAAGTTGGCTTAAAGCTCAACATTCAGAAAACGAAGACCATGGCATCTGGTCCCATCACTTCATGGGAAATAGATGGGGAAACAGTGGAAACAGTGTCAGACTTTATTTTTCTGGGCTCCAAAATCACTACAGATGGTGACTGCAGCCATGAAATTAAAAGACGCTTACTCCTTGGAAGGAAAGTTATGACCAACCTAGATAGCATATTCAAAAGCAGAGACATTACTTTGCCAGCAAAGGTTCGTCTAGTCAGGGCTATGGTTTTTCCTGTGACCATGTATGGATGTGAGAGTTGGACTGTGAAGAAGGCTGAGTGCCGAAGAATTGATGCTTTTGAACTGTGGTGTTGGAGAAGACTCTTGAGTCCGTTGGACTGCAAGGAGATCCAACCAGTCCATTCTGAAGGAGATCAGCTCCGGGATTTCTTTGGAAGGAATGATGCTAAAGCTGAAACTCCAGTCCTTTGGCCACCTCATGCGAAGAGTTGACTCATTGGAGAAGACTCTGATGCTGGGAGGGATTGGGGGCAAGAGGAGAAGGGGACGACAGAGCATGAGATGGCTGGATGGCATCACTGACTCGATGGACGTTGAGTCTGAGTGACCTCCGGGAGTTGGTGATGGACAGGGAGGCCTGGCGTGCTGTGATTCATGGGGTCGCAAAGAGTCGGACACGACTGAGCGACTGATCTGATCTGATCTGATTCTGCCAGTTTAGCTTCCAAGACTCCCTCCCTTTCAGTCAAAATGAATGCTTCACTACTCCCTGAACAGGCTTCCAGTCAGATTGTTGGTTCAGCTTAGAATTTCTGTTTTCTCTTCCAGGCAGCTTAAGCTTCATGAAGCTGTCCTTTATTCTGACTTCTCTCCTTACTCAGATCATCTCTTCCCATTCATACCCTTTCTTATATAAAACTCATGAGAGGCAGAATCCTACCTTCCTTGTTATTTGTTGAAATGCTTTCACACATGGCTACAATTGATTAACCCCATAATCTATTTTCTAAGGGGTCTAGCAACTCACAGGGCCCTGGGTTAACAGGGCACATGGTGTGCCAGGTCTGCTCATAGCAACAACCAAGCCTGGCCCATTTGAACCCAGGTCTCCTCACAAAACTGTCACTTGTACATAGAGAACATACCTGTAGTTAGTTGCCAAGGGGAAGGGGAGTGAGGGAGGCATGGAGTGGGAGGTTGCGGTTTCCAGAATATATATAGAATGAATAAACAAGGTCTTACTGTATAGCACAGGAACTGTAGACAATATCACATAACAAACCATAATGGAAAAGAATATATATATATATATACAAAATTGAATCACTTTGCTGTACACCAGAAACTAACACAATATTGTAAATCAACTATATTTCAACTACAATAAAGATAAACCAAATCTGAAAAAAAAAAAGCAAACTGCCACTTCTGGTCAAGGGTCCTACACAGGATTCCATCAGCTGACACCTAGAGCAGGCACAGCACAGAGAGACCATACTGGAACTATTCATTGTATAAAAAAACTTTCCACTAGAGAGAGCATCAGAACGTTAGATCTACTTCCTTGTTTCAGCAGAAGAAATCAAGTCACAGAAAGGGAAGAGACTTCCCCAAGGTCACACAGCAAGAAGGAAATAGAACTTGATCTAGGGCGGAAGCTCACGGACTGAAGCGGAGGGCACGCTCTTCTGCAGCTTGGAGCCACGCAGACCTACGGTCAGCAGTCTCAAGCTACCAGAGGACACAACCGAACACGTCACCACCAGTTGGTTCCTTTCTCCTCTCATCTCAGACCCTCCTTCGCCCTTTCCACAACACACTCTTTCCTCCTCCGTAAATTTAAAGGAGGGGGTCCCAAGCAGCGAGAGGACTTTACTGGGCTGGATTAACCGGGTTGGACACAGAAAATACCCGGTGCTGGGTGGGGTAGCCACCGCTTGGGAAGAGGTAGCCACGGCCTTCGCCGAGTTTCAACTCGCCTCCTGCCCAGCCCGGCCCGGCCAGGCCCAGCCCCAAAGCGCGCCTGTCCCCGCCCCAAACATGTTGACCCCGCCCCCAACAGCCTATGACCCCGCCCTAAGGGCGGAGCCCAAAGAATACAGCCGCCGATTCGCTGCCTTTTCGCCAGGCCTGGGCGGAGCCGAGCCCTCAACCCCGCCCCCTCCCTAAAATCCACCCTTATTGGCATAGTCCGTCAGAAGACGCGTCCAATGAGAAAGGAGGGGCGGCTGCCATCTCCCTATCCGCTGCGACAACGCGAGAGTGGACGCAACTAAGTGGCAGACGCTACACTTCGGTCTTTCCGGGTCTTCCACGCTTCGCACCCGGCACCTGTGGACCCTGGGCCCGAGGGAGAGCCGGAAAAAAATCCTCTGATCGAGTAAGTCTGCGCTCACTGGAGTACTGTTGGCGTCGGTTTGGGGGCCGCTGCTGCTCCTCTGATAGAGCTCGGGGTGACATAGGAGGTGGGGGGCAAGGCCCGAGAAAAGGGGCGGGGAGGAGGAGCCGACCTGACCCCGGCGTGGGTAGGGGGCTGGACGGGCGAACTCTGGTTGAGTGGAGTCTGTGGGCGCGTGGAGCTCGCTTGTCCTGTTTGATTTACAGCCGTAGAGACGGGAGAGGAAGGCCCTGAGTTTCGCTTCTCCGTGTCTGCCCCAATGGAGCGTTCTTTCTAAATTGTGATGTCAAGGTGCCACCCGATAGCTGCCAATGGCTGGACTGCGGGCTCTTGGTGGCGGTTTTACCTGGAAGTTCAGATTGTGGTTGGCTTTCAGACAGGTCAGCATAGCAGTTAAAGCAAGCACCTACAGTGCTAGGCACTACCAACTGCTTTATAAGCGTTATCGAAGCTTTCCGCACACTAACCCCATGAGGTCGGCGGCATTACCTCTGTCGGACGCAGAGCGAGCCCTAGTGAAATTGTCATTTACCCGAGGTCACTAGCAAGCGGTGGGGCCACGGGGTGAACCCACACTTCCCGAAGTTAACTTCCACACCTAAGTGCCTTAGCGACGAAGCTAGCACTCGCTATGTCCAAGAAGCCTTGTCGTCTCCCCAGTTGACCTTAGAAACCATGACTACCCCCTCCCCTTTCCCCTGGACGGACATGGGGTGGTCCACAGACATTGTCCTCTGAATCCAACAGCTCTAAAGAAAGAAAACTGAGGCCACAGCTTCCAGGACAAAACAAAATTACAAAATCCCAAACTCTAGTTTTAAATAATCGTGGAGATCGCAGTTGAGGTGGTGTCCTGAGGCAGAGCAGCAGGAGTAAAATCCCTTCCCCACCCCCCACCCCCACCCCATTGTGTCTTTCTGGGTACCATATTTAGCCTTCAAAGCCTTGATTTCCTTCATTTGTGAGGTGGTTTTAAATACTAAGCAGGGTGGGCATGGCAAGCCTCCTGCAGAGGTAATTTTATGTGGGGCTTTTCAAGCCAGTGGCGGTAGCGTTTCCCACGCTGCAGTCCAGTAACCTCTATAATCTTAACTCATCTGTCTCTGGATATTTAGGATATGTCTCATTTATAAACGTCATAGTACTTTTGTAGCGGGAAAATTTTTGTTTGTTTGGGCTTCCCTGGTGGCTCAGCTGGTAAAGAAGCCACCTGCAATGCAGGAGACCTGGATTCGATCCCTGGGTTGGGAAGATCCCTGGAAAAGGGGAAGGCAATGGCACCCCACTCCAGTAGTCTTGCCTGGAAAATCCCATGGATGGAGGAGCCTGGTAAACTATAGTCCGTAGGGTCACAAAGAGTGGGACACAACTGAGCAACTTCACTTTCACCTACTCCAGTGTTCTGACCTGGAGAATTCCGCCATCTGTATAGTCCATGGGGTCGCAGAGTCAGACACGACTGAGCAACTTTCGCTTGGATATATATAATTCGCCTTTTTATAGTGCACCATTTGGCAGGTTTTGTACAATATTTCCAAGGTCGTCTGACCATCTTGCATGTGCGTGTGCTGCGTTAGTCGCTAAATGGTGTCTGAGTCTTTACAATCCTGTAGACTCTAGCCCACCAGGCTCTGCTGCCCATGGAATTCTCCAGGTAAGAATACTGGAGTGGGTTGCCATGCCCTTCTCCAGGGAATCTTCCAGAACCAAGGATCAAACCCCATGTCTCTTGGATCTCTTGTGACTCCTGCATTCAAAGATAGGTTATTTACCACTAGCGCCATCTGGGAAGCCCTGCGACCATCTTATTCCAGGACATTTTCATCATTCCCCAAGGAAGCCACTGTGGACCACGTGCTGGGTAGGACGGGGCAGTGAGCCTCGGCCCTGTGCTGAATTTCGGCAGGACTGGGACCACCTTGCACAGAGGCCAGGAGAGAGGCTTCCTGGTTAGGTCTGAGATTCCCAGGCTAGGCCTTTTCCGGGCTACACCTTCGAGATTTGGCTGCCTGGCTTGGAATGGTGTCTTGGGGAAGAGGAAGGAAGCGGTACCCGGAAACTGCACAGCTCAAACCAGGAGCAGTTTGGTGAGCTGTGCAAATCTTTGGCGTGCATGCACAGTAAACTGCCAGGCTGAGAGTCAGAGCCGACTTGCCCACGTGAGAGCCTCACAAAAGACCCCAGCTTTGAAGTGGGGGCCAAAAAACCGCTGAAGCGTGTGCCGACCTTCAGGACTGTCTGCACGCCGCAGCAGTAAGTGGAAGGAACCATAAATGAAACGTGATGACCTCACAGTGACATCATCATCAAGAAATGGAGTCACCAAACAGCTGCTGCTGCTGCTGCTAAGTCACTTCAGTCGTGTCCGACTCTGTGCGACCCCATAGACGGCAGCCCACCAGGCTTCCCCATCCCTAGGATTCTCCAGACAAGAACACTGGAGTGGGTTGCCATTTCCTTCTCCAATGCATGAAAGTGAAAAGTGAAAGTGACTTGAAGTAGAAAGGATATATCAGCACACCCTTCCGCTGGACATGTTATTTCCTGATGAACCCAGTTATAAAGAGCTACAGTGGATGCTGTACAGACAGCCCTCATCTGGAGGAAATGGTTGGCAGTTCTGAAAAGCAGAAAGTAAAGGATATGAAGACTGTATTTTCAGTATTTATCATTATTGAAATGCTTTTTCTCAGCAAAGCTTCAGAGGTATACACTGCTCCCTACCAAAATACACAAAAGATTGATGAGAAGCTCTGAGGTTTTCAGAAGCTCTAGGTATTCACCCGATTTTATCCATCTCACATATATTGTAAGAGTACATTCACAGAGTCCATTTCAGAGATTGCTCAGCTCACTGTCTGTCTGAAACAGGACAAGTGTCCACCTGTGGACTAAGAAAGGATTAATAAGAAGATGAATTAGATATTACAGAAGAAGGAAACTAACTTTCCTTAGTACACATCTCATTTTCATTTTTATCTTAATATGACTCAGATTTCAGGATTGCTGAATTAATAGAACTTTATTCTGGTTTGCTCTGCTAAACATCAAAATGGAATGCTGCTGAAAGTAGGGGGAAAATTAAAGGATTATTTATGCTGACCCAAAATGAGGGTGTTAAAAAATATTACACACCCAGTCATTTCACTGCCTACCTAGTCAACTTCCTACCCAGTGATACATGGTCTTTTTGTATAACTCTGACACTTTTTTAAAAAAATTATGAGCTTCAAAATATTTCATATTACTACACTGTGCCTGTAGTAAGTAAATATCAAAAACCAAAAGTTCTACCAATTCCTGTTAGCTTCTTTTAGATTGACTTCCCAAAAGGATCCTGTCTAGTCATTCTGATTAAATATAAATTCTGTTCCATGAAGCTTTAACTAAAAATACAAGTTGTTTTTTTTAAGAGAGAAAAAAACTTTCGATGAATCATTAAGTTCCATCATTTGATCTTTAAATTTACCTTTCAACAAGTTATAATCAAGTAGAATAAAAGAAATATACCAGTATATCCATGTTTTACAAATGCACAAAGCATACATTTTAATTTAAAGTCATATTCAGTTTGATTCTGACTTTAAAACAAATAAGACTGCTGTCATGCTCATAGAGAACAGGCTTGTGGTTGCTAAGGGGGAGGCGGGTTGGAGGGGTGGAGTGGGAGGTTAAGGTTCTCAGATTGAGCTATTACATGTAGAATGGACGGATAAACAAGGTCCTACTGCACAGAACAGAAAACTGTGTTCAACATCCTGTGATAAACCGTATTGGAAATGAATACTTTAAAAAAGAAGTGTGTGTGTGTGTGTGTGTGTGTAACTAAATCACTTTTCTGTTCAGCAGAAATTAACACATTGTAAATCAATTATAATTTAAAACGTTTTTTAACTGCTGTCATACTCAAGTATTATATATGGTGCTAGTAATTGAGTGGAATGTTGCCTAAGAAAACATAAACAAGAACACATGGAACATCATAAATCATTTAAAATTCTAGAAAAATTTTCAAAGCTACCACCTAGATAATAAAAAGATGTAAGAGTTATTCTTGGAAGCATAAAACAGTTTAATCAGAGTCTTTATCAACTCATCTGGGGATAACTGGAAAAAGCAGTTATTCATAACAGAAAAATAGGCTTTAAGGAAGCTTAAAAAAAAAAAAGAGGACCTGGCCTTTTATGCTCCCCATACTCTGTACCCCTCCTCCTTCAGCCCCTGAAAAACCACTTCTCTCGTTCTGCCTCTCTGAATGTGCCTATTTTGAAGATTTCATATACATCAAATAAGTCACACAGTATGTAGCTTTTTGTGTCCCACTTCTTTCACTTAGCATAGTATTTTCAAGGTTCATCCATGATGTAGTTTCTGTCGATAGTACATTTTTTTTAATGCCTGAATAACAATTTGTGGTATGGATGTGCTATATCTTTACTGACACTTTGGGGCAATTATGAATAATACTGCTATGAACATTACTGTCCAGACCTTTATATGGCTGTATATTTTCATTTCTACTGGATTTTGTTAAGTCATATGGTAACTCTGGAATCTTTTGAGGAATTGCCAAACTATTTTCCATAGTGACTGCAGTGTTTTACATTCCCACCATAAGTTTCGTCACATCTTCACCAGTACTTTTATTTTTCTTTTTTTGTAGCCATCCTGAGAGAGATAAAGTGGTATCTTACTGTGGTTTTGACTTGCATCGACCTAGTAATGACTAATAAGGGGGCTTCCCTGGTAGCTCAGTAGGTAAAGCGTCTGCTTACAATGCAAGAGACCTGGGCTAGATCCCTGGGTCAGGAAGATCCGCTGGAGAAGGGAATGGCAACCCACTCCAGTATTCATGCCTAGAAAATCCCATGGACCAAGGAGCCTGGTGAGCTACAGTCCATGGGGTCGCAAAGAGTAAGACACTGGCTCAGATGGTAAAGAATCTGCCTGCAGTGCAGGAGACCTGGGTTTGATCACTAGGTTGGGAAGATCCCCTGGAGGAGGGCATGGCATCCCACTCCAGTATTCTTGCCTGGAGAATCCCCATGGACAGAGGCTCCTGGCAGGCTTCAGTCCTATGGGGTCGCAGAGTCTTGCTCGACTGAGTGACTAAGCACACAGCACAATGACTGATGACGTTGAGCATCTTTTCATGTTCTAAGTGGCTGTTTACCACATTTCTAAGTGGTATATGTTTGAAGAATTGTCTTCAGATTTTTTTTCCTTATTATTAATTGAGTTATTTTTTTCTTGTTGAGTTGTATATGTATTCTGGATACTAGATCCTTATCAAATACATGATTTAAAAATACTTTCTCCCATTCTGTGGGTTGTCTTTTCACTTTCTTGATAGTGTTCTTGGGACAAAAGTTCTTACTTTTGATGAAGTCTAGTTAGGCTATTTTTCTTTGTGTTTTGGATGTCATACTTAAGAAAGTGTTGCTTATTCAAAGTTCATGATGATTTATACCTTTGTTTTCTTCCAAAAGTTTTATAGTTCTAGAGCTTAGACCCATTCAAGTTAATTTTATATATGGTGTGAAGTAGGAATCAGATTCATTCTTCTGCAGGTAAATATCCAGAGCTTTGGGCAGTTGAAAGGTTTTTCTTTATCTGCTGCCACCTCCCACCCCCATATGGTCTTGGCACCTTCGTCAAAAATCAATTGTCAAGATTTCCATGGTGGTCCAATAGTTGGGAATCCACCTACCAGTGTGGGGTACATGGGTTCAATCCCTGGTCCAGGAGGATTCCACATGCTGTGGGGCAGCTAAGCATGGGTGCCACAGCTACTGAGTCCACGAGCCCCAACTCCTAAAGGCTGTGTGCCCTACAGCCTGTGCTCTGCAACAAGAGAAGCCACCACAATGAAAAACTCATGCTCTGCAAGTAGAGAGTAGCCCCCACTTGAGGCAACTAGAGAAAAGCCTACACTCAACATCAAAGACCCAGTGCAGCTAAAAAGAAATAGATAAATAATTTTCTTTTAAAAATTATTAGGCATAAATATATGGATTTATTTCTGGATATTATTTCATCCAAAATATATGGATATATATATTTATGCATCCATAAATATATGTATTTATGTATTTATTTCTGGATTTCTTTCTTTTTTTATTTCTCAGTTCTACTCCATTGATTTATGTTGCTATCCTTGTGCCAATACTGGTGTCTTGATTACTGTAGCACTGAAATCGGGAAGTGTAAGTCCTCCATTTTGCTCTCTTTCAAGATTATTTTCACTCTTCTGTGTCCCTTACGTTTCCATATGATTTTCAGGATCAACTTAGTAACTTCTCCAAAGATGGCGGTTGAATTTTGATAGCGGTATGTTAAATCTGTACATCAGTTTGTAGACCGTCTTAAGTCTTCCAGTCCGTGACATGGTTGTCTTCTCATTTATTTAGGTCCTCTTTAATTTCTTTCAACAATGTCTTGTAGTTTCAATGTATGGAGTTGTGCACTTGTTAAATTTATCACTAAGTACTTTATTCTTTTTTATGCTATTTTAAATGGATTTGTATTCACTTTACTTTCAGATTATTCACTGCTCATGTATAGAAATACAGTTATTTTGCATCCTTCAGCTTTGCTTAACTCATTTCTTAGCTCCAATAGTTTTTATGCATATGTGTATATGTGAATTCTTTAGGATTTTCTTTATGTATAACATCATGTCATCTACAGATATGAATAGTTTTACTTCTTCCTTTCCTGTTTGGATTCTTTTATTTCTTTTTCTTGCCTAATTGTTCCTGCCTAGAACTTTCAGGGAAGTGTTAAATGGAAATGATAAGTAAGAACTGACATCCTTGTCTTGTTCCTGATCTTAGGAGAAAAGCTTGCGGTCTTCTACCATTATGATGTTAGCTGTGGGGGGTTGTCAATGCCCTTTATCAAGTTGAGGAAGTTACCTTCTGTGCCTAGTTTTTGTCATGACAGGATATTGGATTTTTTTTTTTTTTTTTTAAGATAAGAGCTGTTTTGTTTTTGAACGTTATTTATTTTTGGTTGCACTGAATCTTCATTTCTGTGGGCCAGGCTTTCTCTAGTTGCGCTGTGCGGACTTCTTGTTTCAGTGGCCCAGACCCCAGAGGATACAAGCTTCAGTATTGCAGTACGCAGGTTTAGTTGCCCCACAGCATGTGGGATCTTCCTGGACCAGGGATCAAACCCATGTCCCCTGCTTTGTCAGGCAGGTTCTTAACCACTGGACCACCAGGGAAGTCCAGCAGGACGTTGGATTTTGTCTAGTGTTTTTTTTTGCATCTATTGAGATAATCACATGGATGTTGTTGTTTTTTTCTCATTTATTCTGTTAATATGATGTATTGCATTGATTTTTTTTTTTATGTTGAACCTAGATTTGGTTTGCTAGGCATATGGTTGAGGAATAGCGTCTGTGTTCATAAAGTAGGTTGATCTGTAGTTTTCTTGTCTTGTGATACCTTTGTCTGGTTTTGGCAACAGAGGACTACTAGCTTCATAAAGTGAGTTGGAAAGTTGTAGTAAATGTCTTGCATACAATTCTTACAATCTTTTGGATTATTTTCTTAGGATCAATGCCTGGAAGAAGGCATGTACATTTAAATTACTTGATAAGTATTGCTCAGACATTTTCCAAAAACGTTAAGTCATGTTTCTTTATTTGTTTGAGATTAATATTATCTTTCTAGAATAATGGTCTCTTAGAAATTATTATTCTTTATTCCTTTAAGTGCTTGAAAGATACTCTAAAAGGCAAGGCCAAGCTCAGCCTGCCACAGCACATCTTATTTAATATCTGTGCTTGGCAGAGTGGTTCCCAAGGAGCTGAGAGCCAGCATTTCATCCCCAGCAAAATTGTTATTGAGCACTTCCTTTTGGAGCAGGGTTTCTTAACCTCAGCACTCTTTGGAGCTGGATAATTTGTTGTAAGGGGCTGTCCTGTATTACAGGATGGTTAGCAGCATCCCAGGCTTCTACCCACTAGATGCCAGAGCAGCCCACCCCTCCCCACCCCCAAGTTGTGACACACAAAAATGTTCCTGGAAATTGCCAGATGTCCCCTGGTGGGTGAAATCGTCCTTGGTAGAGAAACACCAGTCTAAAAACTGATTGTGCTGACTTCATGTCACTGTCCAATAAAATTGTCTCTAATTTTGAATTTTAATCCTCGCTGTATATTTGGCTTGAGCCACATTTGTCTCAATCTGTTACCGTGTGCTGATGACTTTCAAATCTTTATCTTTCACCTCATTTCCCCTCTGGATTCCCAGGCCCGTTTTAACACATCTTGAGATTGGCTTGTTCAGTCGGACTTTGTTCCCCAAACCACCCTTCCTTCTTTATTCTTGGACTCAGGTCAGAACACTGCCAGTTATTCACTTGTCAGTTTTCAGCTGCCCTCTGCCCACCTCTCCCATGAAATTTCCCTTCTACATCTTTCTAACTTCAGGGTTCTCTATCCCAGGTATCACTGTCACTTCCGTGTTGGTGGGTTCATCTAACCTGAGTTGCTGCAGCAACCCTTAACTTCCAGCTCATTCCCTCCACCGCTGCCTCTAAAATGCCCTTTCTAAAATACAGGTCTAATGTTACTCACCCAGCATCCAGGGACCTCAGTATCTGACCCTGCTTGACTCTACCCCAATCTCCCAACCCCTTGTTCTTGAGGCTCTGGCCATAACAAAAAGTGCTCACAGACTCCTCACACTGCCACCGTGCCTGACGGGCTGGGTTCAAATTCAGTCTCCCCTCTGGCTCTTTCACTCCGAGCCATCACTGCCTTCTCCCCCACTGCACGTGGAGAGACCTGTATCACCCTGAAGATGCACTGCAGGAATTGGTTCATGCATTCATCTTCCCTCTAAGCACCAAGCCCCTTGAGAACAGGAACCACAATTTATCTCTGCCTGCCCCTCCATGCCCAGTGCCTGATGTGAGTGGGCACTTTATAATGTATGTTGAATAGCAAATGAAAATACCCAGAGCAGAAGGAAGCTACTTGGGATTTAAAATAGCTGCAGAGTTGGCTGGTTGGTTGGTTGGCTGGATGTTGGTCAGTTTATTTACTGAGAGCCAACTACTGAGTGCCAGGAATAGAAAAAAGAACAAAGCAGGATTTTTGTCTAAAAGAATTCACATCACATCTAATGGTGGGAGGTGAGAGTACAGAGTTCCACGCAGAGGGATAGGTGCACACCTGGTCCATAAAGTGGTTATTGAGATTGAACCATGTTTGCATTTGGGGAAGACACACACCCCACCCCTGAAATAGACTTCTTAAAAGTACAGAAAGATACCATTTCATCCCACTCTTAATTCTTTTCCATGTTTGGTCAACATCTATTTGTTATGACTTTTAAAAATGACTTTGGCTTGATCTTGTCAGCCTTCCTTGTTCTGTTGCATTGCCTGAACCTCTGTTTGTGTGAGTTGGTAGTTCAGAAGTATTGTCTTCAGCCAAAACCAGCAGCTGCCATTTCTTTTTCATTAGCTGTGTCTTTGTGACTGTGCACTGCTCTGTTGAGGACAGTGGTGCTGGTGGGCCAGTGGCCTGCCTCCCGCTGGGTGATCTGAAGCCTTTGACTCACCATTATCTTTTTATTGAGTTGGTAATAATGATAATCTTTTAACTTATTATTTTTTTTAATAAATACAACTTTTTTTTGGTCTGAGGCTTAAGATAATTGATCTAAATTCAGGAGCCATTAAAGTGGTTACTGAGGAAAATTAATAAAATTATATTTTTGGATGGGGTGAAGCTCTGGTGGAATTTCAGAGACAGGATATACAGACAGGTAAGAGAGCAGGCTAGGAAACTAGAGAGAAGAGAGATTATGAACTCTTTGGAACATGTTGAATCTGCTACATGTAGAAGTAGACAGAAGGTGGCCTTTTCATGAGAACTAGATTTTACTTTCACACAATGGAGAAGGCAATGGCAACCCACTCCAGTGTTCTTGCCTGGAGAATCCTAGGGACGGCAGAGCCTGGTGGGCTGCCGTCTATGGGGTTGCACAGAGTTGGACACAACTGAAGCGACTTAGCAGCAGATGCTCTAGAGCAGTGGTCCCCAACCTTTTGGCACCAGAGACCAGTTTCATGGAAGACAGCTTTTCCAGGGGGTATGGTTTCAGGATGATTCAAGCACGTTTTGATTATTGTGCGCTTTGCTTCTAATGTAATGACACTGCTCATCTGGCAGGAGGTACCGGTCCGGAGGCCTGGAGGTTGGGGACCCCTGCTCTGGAGGGGTGCTAGGATGGAGGTGAAACTGTGTTTGTAGGTGAGATGCTATTAAGTATGGAATCAAGAGCATCTGGGATAGAATGTTGGGAAACACAGAGTGAGTGGCCCAAGAGAAATGAGAGAAAGATGAACTTGACAAGTCAGGGGAGAACCAAGAGAAAGCTATTCCAGGAACCTCGAGAAGCTTGAAGCTTTGTGGTGTCACATGTCGTGAGAATCAGGACTAAAGAGAGACCACTAACATTGGCAAGTAGGTGATCATTAGTTCACACCTTAGTAAGAGCATTTTAGCAGAAGGGTGAAGATAGAGGGGGCCTGGCTGCGTTGAGGAATGATTGGAAAATAAAGAAGTAGGGTGTGTACATACAGATTGTGCTTCCAGAACACTTTTGTTCCTTTTGGATTGGAGGTGGAGCACATACAAATGAAAAGCCGGAGCATGTTTATAAGCTGAGATGAGGAAAGTGGGAAATAGATTAAACATACGAGAACAGATGTCGGCAGAGTTTGAGAAGGAAACTGTCAGGAGGGATGGGTTGGCCTGGAAAAGGCACAGGGTCACGTGTTTCTCCTAGACAGGAGGGAAGATGATAAGAATTAATAAAGGCAGACATTTGTGCAGGGGATGAGAAAGAAGTATTCATCTTCTTTCAAGGGGTATTCATGCTGGTAACGTCTGTCTTCTGGGTAAGTAGGGAGCTGTGCTATGTATTAACGGTGAATAGAAGGAAGTGGAAAGGGTTTTAGGAGGGTGATAACGCTCTGTATTGTCAGCAGTGAACCAAACTAGGAGTAAATAAAACTAGGTCAGTTTATGATGTCCCAGCAGAGGATTAAGTGAAACATTTATGATGGCTCCCAGTCGGCATGGCTGTATGATGTGCTTTAGTGGTGCATATGCTTTCCGGCACAGGACTAGAGAGTGGCTGGTTAAACTAATCCAAATTGTGCAGTGACTCTGTGGGAAGCAGACTGACTTTGAAAGGAAGCAAATCAAGGACTTTGTTACAGAATTCATGAAATGTTTAAGTACTATACTCACTTAATTTTTGATCATTTGTATCGAATTAACCCCAACTCACAATCATAGGTTGACACAGAGTCTGTGGACAAATAGTGAATTCTGGAACATAGGTCTGGACTTTCAGTGCTCTGTTTGATGCTAACAGGCAAGGCACTCCCTACTCAAAAGTAGAAGTTGGGGGAATAAAGGCAAGTTCGGTTCAGTTCAGTCGCTCAGTTGTGTCCGACTCTTTGTGACCCCATGAACTGAAGCATGCCAGGGCTCCCTGTCCATCACCAACTGCCGGAGTTCACAGTGATGCCATCCAACCATCTCATCCTCTGTCGTCCCCTTCTCCTCCTACCCTCAATCTTTCCCAGCATCAGGGTCTTTTCAAATGAGTCAGCTCTCCACATCAGGTGGCCAAAGTATTGGAGTTTCAGCTTCAGCATCAGTCTTTCCAATGAACACCCAGGACTGACCTCCTTTAGGATGGACTGGTTGGATCTCCTTGCAGTCCAAGGGACTCTCTCAAGAGTTTTCTCCAACACCACACAGTTCAAAACCATCAATTCTTCGGCGCTCAGCTTTCTTTATAGTCCAAATCTCACATCCAACATGACTACTAGAAAACCATGGCCTTGACTAGATGGACCTTTGTTGACAAAGTAATGTCTCTGCTTTTAAATATGCTGTCTAGGTTGGTCATAACTTTGCTTTCGAGGAGTAAGCGTCTTTTAATTTCATTGCTGCAGTCATCATCTGCAGTCATTTTGGAGCCCCCAGAAATAAAGTCAGCCACTGTTTCCACTGTTTCCCATCTACTTGCCATGAAATGATGGGACCAGATGCCATGATCTTTGTTTTCTGAATGTTGAGCTTTAAGCCAACTTTTTCACTCTCCTCTTTCACTTTCTTCAAGGGACTCTTTAGTTCTTCACTTTCTGCCATAAGGGTGGTATCATCTGCATATCTGAGGTTATTGATATTTCTCCCGGCAATCTTGATTCCAGCTTGTGCTTCTTCCAGCCCAGCGTTTCTCATGATGTACTCTGCATAGAAGTTAAATAAACAGGGTGACAATATACAGCCTTGATGTACTCCTTTTCCTGTTTGGAACCAGTCTGTTGTTCCATGTCCAGTTCTAACTGTTGCTTCCTGACCTGCATATAGGTTTCTCAAGAGGCACGTCAGGTGGTCTGGTATTCCCATCTCTTTCAGAATTTTCCACAGTTTATTGTGATCCACACGGTCAAAGGCTTTGGCATAGTCAGTAAAGCAGAAATAGATGTTTTCTGGAACTCTCTTGCTTTTTCGATGATCCAGCGGATGTTGGCAATTTGATCTCTGGTTCCTCTGCCTTTTCTAAAACCAGCTTGAACATCTGGAAGTTCACAGTTCACGTATTGCTGAAGCCTGGCTTGGAGAATTTTGAGCATTACTTTACTAGCGTGTGAGATGAGTGCAATTGTGCAGTAGTTTGAACATTTTTTGGCATTGCCTTCTTAGGGGTTGGAATGAAAACTGACCTTTTCCAGTCCTGTGGCCACTGCTGAGTTTTCCAAATTTGCTGGCATACTGAGTGTAGCACTTTCACAGCATCATCTTTCAGGATTTGGAATAGCTCAACTGGAATTCCATTACCTCCTCTAGCTTTGTTCGTAGTGATGCTTCCTAAGGCCCATTTGACTTCACATTCCAGGATGTCTGGCTCCAGGTGAGTGTGAGTGATCACACGATTATCTGGATCATGAAGATCTTTTTTGTACAGTTCTTCTGTGTATTCTTGCCACATCTTCTTAATATCTTCTGCTTCTGTTAGGTCCATACCATTTCTGTCCTTTATCGAGCCCATCTTTGCATGAAATGTTCCCTTAGTATCTCTAATTATCTTGAAGAGATCTCTAGTCTTTCCCATGGATGGGTCTGTTGTTTTCCTCTATTTCTTTGCATTGATCGCTGAGGAATGGCTTTCTTATGTCTCCTTGCTATTCTTTGGAACTGTGCATTCAGATGGATATATCTTTCCTTTTCTCCTTTGCTTTTTGCTTCTCTTCTGCTTTCAAGCTATTTGTAGAGGCCTCCCCAGACAGCCATTTTGCTTTTTGGCAGGTGTTATTAGGAGAGGTTTGCATTTCTTTTTCTTGGGGATGGTCTTGATTCCTGTCTCTTGTACAAAGGCAAGTAGGTTTTCTAATCTGTTCTTTGGTTGTATTTCAGCCCTAGAAATATTTTTCCAGTTTTTGTCATGGCATTTAAATATGTTTATAAAGTACATTCAGTCAGATGTCGCGGTGTCTGCAGTGAGTGGGGAAGGAGTCCCAGCTGGGTGTTGGGAAAGCATGAATCTCACAGCAACTGGCCTCCACACTACAGTTCAGCGTCTTAAGAATTCCTAGTGTGATTCCCAATGTTAAAACTTGTGACATTTTGACAACTAAGTGATAAATTCAGGATATACAAGGTAAGATTTGAAAAAGCCACTTGAAATAGTTATGGCAACATCAGTGTCATCATTTTAACAAATGCACACACACACTCTTGCCTTTAGTTAATGTACTTCAGGAAGCTACAACAGTCTCTAAAGCACATCGAGATGTCACAGGCACTGGCCCCATTTCATTTGTTCACAGTTTTTCCTGCTTGATACTGAGGAAGAGAAAGTGTTCACTATTAACTTTTCTGTATGAATCAGGGATGTGTGTGGATTGAAAGAAGAATTATTATATAGCTCTGGTGTTAATCTGGTAAGGAAAAGACTAGCCGAAGAAGATTCTCATGGCAGGCTCAGGCTTCAGCCGAAAAGTAATTGTGAGAGTCCACACGTCACACAGTGACCCGGAGTGGAGGCTGGCGGGTTGGCGGGCCAGGTGTCTGTTGTGAGGTGAGAGGGCTGCAGACAGAGAGTGGCTGCGGGCGCGCTGGGTTTTATTCACGTGTCCACCTCGTGGCAGGCCTTCTCTAGGTCAGGCTTGGTGGCGGCTTTGCTAGTTCTGTACGTGAAGGAACTGAACTGTCAAAAGCAAACAGAAGAGAAAGATGTGCGCATGTGCATTTGCATGGAATTTCTTTTTGTTTCTTCTTTCTATCTTTTAGGAGCTGAAATGCATCAAAGCAGCTGGAAGAGTAGAAGGCACAGGAGAAGGGGCCACCGACACAACACTTGGTTCAGACAACGTGGTTCTAACGAGAGGCAAGTGCTGTTGCCCAGTGTCTTCCTAGCATGGCCAGCACTCTCACGCATGTAACGCCCTAAGGGTCTCGACCAAATGCAGCATCTGAGGTGGGGCTGACTAGTCTACACGTCTCCCACACTCCCACGGAGGTGTCTCTGCTGTGGACCAGCCCATCTGCCACACTTTGAGTAGTGAGGAGATGGCCACACTCAGCTTTCTCTTCCATGTGATCATGACTTGTGGCCAGAGCCCTAGCCATAGGCTTAGAGTAAACACTGTCTGGTATATCTGAGGAGCTGTTTTTCCATTTTTTGGACCTTTCTCTCTCTCTCTCTTTTTTTTTTCATCCTTGAAAATAGCTTTCTAGAAATCTAATTTCATTAATTCAGCCTAAATCCCAAGTAAGGCTATATAATATATAGTAACTAATATTTAATGAACACAGATGGAGGACGCGAGTGGGTGACTGAGCGACTCACTTTCCTTTTCACGTTAGGCATTGGAGGAGGAAATGGCAACCCACTCCAGTGCTCTTGCCTGGAGAATCCCAGGGACGGGGATGCCTGGTGGCCTACTGTCTATGGGGTCGCACAGAGTCAGACATGACTGAAGCGACTTAGCAGCAGCAGCAGCAGCAATGAACACAGAAGGGTATAAAGAATAATACAGTGAATATCATGTACCTACCACCCAGCTTAGAAAATAAAACAGCGTATACTTAGGTGGGATCCCTATAATAAACATTTTCCACACTTGTTTTTCTGCATGAATGAAGTACAGTCTAGTCTCAGGACATGATTCACCCCACCCTACCCCAGGAGAGGATACCTCCTCACAGTTCAGGGCTGCTGACCTGACTTCTGGCCCTAGGAGATCTCTACAGCCCATTCCTCACCAAAGGAGACCTATATGCCAATTTCAGAACCCTTCCACTCTCCAGATCTCCTTTTAAAATGGACAAATTTCTAATTATAGAATCAGAAGCTGTCGAATGCCAGTATGCTTCTCTAGAATAGATTAACTCAAAGAGTAAAAAAAACCCTAAAATTTAAGTTTTAAAAAGGCATCAAATTTTTGTGGAAGGAACAAGGGTGTTAGAATTAGGAGATCTGGGTTTGATGCTTTGCGTTTTTCCTGTGTGAAATCGGACAAGCTACTTGGTCACCCAGAGTCACTCTTCTTATACAGTGCTTCTCTTGCGAGGGTCACAGTAGTGTATGTAAAGCCCCATGAGGATGTCTGGCTCTGAGCAGGTCTCCCATATGGGCAGGCCTCACCTGGTTCAAGCTAATAGGGACTCTGAGCTGAAATCCCAAACTTGACCCATGTTGTAGAAAGATCAGGATAGTACCCAGTGCTGATAAGTTGTATAAGGAGAACCATGGGCCCCAGGCCTTCCCCCAAGAGCACAACATGCCCTAGAATGTGGTCTGTGTAAGAAGAGTACCTTGACTCAGCCTGGCAGAGTCGCATGGAAACACGCAGGACAGCAATCCTCTGCACTCCACATGGAAAGAAGGGAACAACAGTCCTTGGACTAGAAATGTAGACATCTGTCATGACACTTAATCCCTCTCTCTCGCTGCTGATAACAGATGAACTGCCTCGGGAAGCTCTGGGCCATAAAAAGGGAGAATAAATAATATTCTCTGAAACTGTATTGTATTTATAGGCAAAAAGAAAGTTATTTGATTTTTATTTTTTACGCTTTTTTTGCAGTTTTTATTCCTTTCAGTGTTATCGGGGGCAGGGAAAGTTCATAATTTTGGACTTTATCAGAATTCTAAAATTAGGTCTTTTGTTCTATCATTATATCCTTCAGCTTGTAATTGCCACGGGAGCTGCTTGTAGCTTTGCAGAATGAGTCTTTAAACCATGGCTCTGTCCCAGTGTTGCTGAGGAAATCACCTCTGTGCCCGAACCCCAGTTTCTCCAACTGTAGGCTTGGGTAGCCAAGCCAAGTAAAATGTAAATTCTTTGTACTGCTGAATCCAGTAAAGACTGGAATTCACCTGGCCTTGTAGCTACTCTTGAGCTGACAGATGAGCCCAGCTGGTAAGATTCTTATTGGCCAAGAGTTCTGTTCTCATTTTCATCTGGAAAATTCCAAAAGACCTCAGAAAATGCTCAAAGGAGGAGATACAAAAGGGGAACTACTGTGACCTGCATCCTGTAAAGGGTGAGAAGCCAAAACCTTGCCCTGACTTGGAATATTGGCAGTAGGTAAACTGCTTCCAAGGAAGAGAAGGGTCAGTGCCTCCCAAGTAATCGAGGGTTGGGAATGTGAAGGCTATGGAACTGCAGGACTCCACAGTCAGAGAATGACTGGGACTCACTGGCTGCAAGTTACTCTTGCAGGAAGGACACAGGGGTGCAGCAGAGCCCACAGGGTTCCAGCGATGGCCATGGTGAGGCCCCCTCGACCTCCAGCACAGCTGGCAGCTCTTCTGTGCCAGGTAAGGCCGCCTGCCGGACAGGGCTCCTTTGGGGCCTGCCTGCGGGGAAAGATGACTAGATGAAACCTAGTTATCCCTTGTCATCTGGTTCTGTCTGTTCTGACTGTCCTCCTCAGCCCCGTGTGTCTTCACTCGTGTGTGGTACACTCTAGGCGTGTCATTAGCCCATTCCTGACTTGGAGGAAATCCTGGGAGCAAGTTGAAACACTCAAGGGAGGAGCAAAGTGTGTTAAGAACCGAGATCCTGAGGCAAACGGCTCCCCGCAGGGCTGAACTCAGGCCCAGGGTGGAGACTGGCAGTGCTCGTCCACCTGCTGTCCCTCCGGAAGGACCGGCGCCAGGAGGGGTGGTGGACAGGCCCTTGGGCTCTTCATTGGGTGGCTAAGTTCATGGAGTTTTAAGTTGAATTTTATTTCTCTTGATGTAAGATCTACCAGGTTATTACTTTGATCCTGAAAAGAAGCGCTACTTCCGCTTGCTGCCTGGCCATAACAACTGCAACCCACTCACAAAGGAGAGTATCCGGCAGAAGGAAATGGAGCGCAAGAGGCTGAAGCTGCTAGAGGAAGAGAAGCAGCAGGGAAAGGTAGGTGCCGCACCCTAGGGTCTGCCTCATCCCCTCCACTCCTGCCAGCGTCCACCCACTGCCGCAAGGAGGTGTCGGTGAAACACCCCCCATAAGACTCGGCGTAGCACACTTCCCTGAAGGGAACCTGATGAAGAGAATAGGAACAGGCAAGTTACTCCTCCCACCACCACCGCCTTTTCTCATTCATTGGGTTTCATCAGTAATCCTGACACACTGTTCCTCCCCCGGAGGTTCTTGGTTAGCAACCTGATACAGCCTCTGTGACTGTATATTTTCAGTGGAAAACCAGAACGTGTGGTTTGGATAGGAGGGTTTCCAGGATCCCTTCTGGGAATGAGACTCGAGGATATCTCAGTGATCACAGGAGCAGTGGAATGGAAAATGCAGGCCCCACAGTCACTGTAGCTCAAACGGAAAGCACGATGCAGACCTGAGTGGCCAGGGCCATTCCTGCACTTGCTAGCTCAGTGGCCTCATCTCAGGTTTAAATGGACAGGGGCCTTGGAGAGAGGGGTGCCGAGCAGACTTTGCAGCTCTCACATACTTTCTTGTGATGGGCTTTTCCTCTTTCCAAGGAGAGGAGACTAGCAAAGGGGAGGATCAGATTTTTATGTGTGTAATTTCTGTCAACTTAGTACCTATTTCTTCATCACATCCTAAAAACAGAATCTATTATACAATAACAGAAAACTTCATCGCATCTTTCTCTCTTTAATTTAGAAAATAGCCAGGTTGGGATTTAATGCATCTTCCTTACTCCAGAAAAGCAAGTTGGGTTTTCTCAATGCCACCAGTTACTGCCGGTAAGATAATGCCTCATGGTTATGTTTTCTTCATCAGTGTTCTTTTCCTATTTTTTTATTTCCATGGTCCAAGAATTAAGTCGGCATAGCACACGTAGCTGCTCTTTGAGGAGCCTTCACGGTGGAGGCACTCCAGCCCACAGCCTGCCTTCCGCTGCTGAAGTCAGTGCTGGGAGCATCCCCTTCCCTCTAGAGCCAGGGAGAGCAGGGAATGCATCTAGGCAGAGAAACTGGGCAGGAATTTCTCAAGGTGTTTCTTCTTCGTTACCTGTAGTTTGTTTCTAGTTAAGTAGAAGGTCCTTTAACTTCATTCCATCAGACTGCTGCCTCCTTTTCTCCTTCTAATGAGTTGTCAGCAAAAATGGCATGTTAAATGGGTATGTACTAAATTTCAAACACTTGTGATGTCTACAGTTCTAACTAATGACCTGTGAGGTAGGTTGACCCTTCCCCTAGCTTCCAAACGAAGAGACTGAGACTCAGAGTGGAATGATTTGTTCAGGGTAAAAGTAGAAAGGGGACCGGCCATCCACTTGACCCCCAAGCCTGAACTCCTAGCCCCTGCGTTCTGCTTCCTGCTGCGGCTGGGCCGGGAAGAAACAACATGAGTGGGGGTGGCTCCCTTGGGGAGGCCCCCTCCCCGGAAGGCCGGCCCTACAGGCAGTACCAGCCAGGGCAGGTGGGAAGAGAGGTAAAGGTCTAGTTCTTCACCTGAAGACATGCTCAGTCCTTGGTGAAGAGGAAAGAAGCCAATCGGATGGGCAGCTGCATGTGAACTGTGTGCCCGGCCACAGGTGGTTCTATTCGGTCACATGCTCTTCATCCCAAGAGAAAGAGTTGCGCTGCTGCTACTGCTAAGTCACTTCAGTCGTGTCCGACTCTGTGTAACCCCATAGACGGCAGCCCACCAGGCTTCCCCATCTCTGGGATTCTCCAGGCAAGAACACTGGAGTGGGTTGCCATTTCCTTCTCCGACGCATGAAAGTGAAAAGTGAAAGTAAAGTCGTTCAGTCATGTCTGACTCTTAGCGACCCCATGGACTGCAGCCCACCAGGCTCCTCCATCCATGGGATTTTCCAGGCAAGAGTGCTGGAGTGGGGTGCCATCGCCTTCTCCAAGAGTTGCGCTAGATGATCCAAAATCAATCTTTCTAGTGTGCCCTTCTTTGACACCATGAGTGAGCCAGCCATTTTTTTGCTGTCGTTTAGCTAAGATTCTTAAATCGAGCTTCCTTGGAGCCTTGCTCGGCTCCACTGCTGAGATTTAACACAGAGAAGTGACCCACGAAGATGGTCTTCTGGGTGGGGGACAGAGCAGAAGCCCTGCGTCTCCTTCATGGGTGTAGGTATGTGCAGCGTCTGCCCTCCCATGCTGCTCTCCTTCTCCTCTGCAGTTTAGCCCACGAGCTGCGAGTGAGCTGTATGCAGAGCAAAAAGGTCCAAATTCAGAGCTCGGATCCCTCCGCTTTGGCAAGTGACCAGTTTAACCTGATAATGGTGAGTGCAAGGGAGCCATCCGCAGGTACCGGGGTGTAGTGGCCGGCCCCCGGTGCCATTCGTGGCTTCACTTTGGTTTCCATTAAGCCTGACTGCATAGAAGCCTCTAGCCTTGAAATCAGGTATTACGGTTCTAACAAGCAGCTACCAACGGCAGACACCAAGCTGGTGAGACAGGCTGTGCAGTGACCATTGTCACCCCACTACAGCTGTGTCACTTGACATTCATTAAAGCCACAGTCCACACATGCCAACGGAGAACCATCACTAAGTAACTTTCCACTGGGTATGTTGTGTACTCAGGTGAGAAAGTACACAGTGGACCAGGGGCCTCTAGTCCTTTCCGTGTTGGACAGGATTTGGTGGCCAAACCTGAAGTTCCAGTGTCCTTCAGAAGCAATGGCATATTTGTCTCTTGCTTTGTCCCTGACCTCAGTAGCAGGGCCTGCTCATCCAATACACCTCCATTTCCTCATCCATTGCATTATTTCTGGGGAACAGAAAGTTCCTACTTCTGGTTAGACCCAAACCAGAAGCCAGGGGCCAGAGAAATGCTGGCAGAGGATCCACCACAGACAGAAGGAGTCAGACCACTGAGCTAGACTGGCAACCCCAGGGGGCCTTCCTGGAGGCAGAGGGTCAGTCAAGGAGAGTGAGAGAACGTCAGTGGTCTGATGGTAGGATGGGAGGCTGAGGCGACGGAATTGACCGTTGAGGTCCGGCCCCAGGAGACCTCGGCAGCAGAACCCTTCTGCGGAAGGGGTGTTGGGGGGCCAGGACTCACATTCTCTCCTGTGTTTGGGGTACAGTTTGACCTGAATCAAGCAGAATCCTTTCTGGTGGTGGGTTCCCCTCTGGAGCCCCTTCCCTCCAGTAGACTGGGCGGGGACAGTAGGGATCACTGTGCTTTAGCACGGCCTGGGCCCTCAGTCCTCACACTGCGGTGCTGGTGCTTGCAGGACCCTCCCCGCCTGGATGGCAGGTGTGACCAGAGGGGTGGGAAGGGCAGTTTGTCACCCAAGGATCAGATGTTCAATCTGACGCTAGCCATGGAAATGATTCTTCAGCAACATACCTGTTCTTGCCGAGTTAACTTTTAAAGGGAGTGTGTTTTCACCAGCATCCAAACTGGTGTGTATGTATTTATATATATATTAAAAACACACATATAAAGGTTTTGCTTTGAAAATAATTAACCACATTTTTTAAATGAGAAAAGAAAAGCTTAAAAATAGCCCACATCCCAGTGCCATCTTTTTATTACAATTTTTTTCCCCACGCAGTGCCTTTTTTAACTTGGTGGTAATCATAGGGAAGTGAAAGCCGCTCAGTTGTGTCCGACTCTTTGCCACCCCATGGACTGTACAGTCCATGGCATTCTCCAGGCCACAAGACTGGAGTGGGTAGCCTTTCCCTTTTTCCAGGGGATCTTCCCAACTCAGGGATCAAACCCAGATCTCCCGCATTTCAGGCGGATTCTTTACCAGCCGAGCCACAGGGGAAGCCTGAGAATACTGGAGGGGGTAGCCTTTCCCTTCTCCAGCAGATCTTCCTGACCCAGGAATCGAACTGGGGTCTCCTGTGGTGGTACTCACAGTAGCTGTGTAATCTTTAGCCCTTGCCAGTTATAACTAGCATTCCCCACGCTGCTGTGTGGCCTGCACGACGGCCACGCGCTCTGTCACCTGAGCAGTCCTCTGGGTGGACGTTAGGACTCTCCCACACCCGGTTGAGTGAGGTCAGACTTGCTGGCTGTGGCCCTCACTGCCGTTTTTGCCCCTGAGTTGTGAGACTAGATACCTGTTAGCTTTGCCCGGTGATGGCTACACCGCATAGGGGCAAGTCAGGTCACTCCACATTCCCTCATGGACAGGGGCCCTCACCTGGTGGAAATGCACAGAGAACGTGGGGACTGGGCAGTTGGTCTTAGGCAGCCCACCTGGCTCAGCCTGGGCGGTCACCCCCAGTCTACCTCCCCTCTCCAGGTGGATACCAACAGTGACCGGCTCTTCACTGTGAACGATGTCAAAGTTGGGGGCTCCAAGTACGGCATCATCAGCCTGCACGGCCTGAAGACCCCCACGTTCAGGGTGCACATGCATGAAAACCTCTATTTCACCAACCGGAAGGTACGCTGCCGTGTGCTATAGCCTTGGCAGCCGCTTTGCCTTTGGATCCAGGGCACTGCGGTAGTTGGCCACACTCAGAGGAGAGCTTGGTGAAGGAGGCAGGGCTCCGTTACCTCATTTTCACAAGGGAAAACGTTATATTTTAGCTCCTGGGAGGTGCGCCATGGTGGGCAGAGGGTCCTCCCACTGCGTCATCCTGTGTTCCATCTCCCAGCCAGTCTAGCCAGCACTGAAATTTACATAAACGTAAGAGGCTTGCTTGCTGACTAGGGGGCAGCCTTTACATTGATTTGGGGTTCTGGCATCTGTAAGAAGCTGTGATTTCCTCTTTGGTTGAGACCTGGGCCACAAGACAGACACAGGTTGAAAATGGTTTCTGGGTTAAGTGAGATCCGTTGCAGAGAATCCATCCCCTCCCTGGAGGGGATCCCAGATGCCTCACTATGAGGCCCCCATGCTGATGATGAAGTACCCTGGCCCAGGAGTTGCTTCCTCCCCTTGCCCTCAAGGTTCTACGCGGTGGGCAGGGAGCTTCCTTGTCCTCAGAAGCTCGTTCCAGCCCATGTTCAAGGAGTGAGACCTGAAGAAAGCAGTCACGTGTCTGTGTTCTGTAAGACAGCGTCTGATTCTAAGTTGGCAGTCAGACCAGCCTTCCCATCTTGTGTTTCCTCACCAGGTGAACGCCATGTGCTGGGCCTCGCTGAATCACCTGGATTCCCACGTTCTGTATCTTTGGGCAGTGAAGAGGTTTGGTGGGCAGGCTGCACACTGGTGTAGACCTGGGCACCTGTGGGGTTTGTGAGACTGTGTCTCAGTGTCTTAGTGTCCAGAGGTCTGGGCCATTCTGCAGGGATGTCTCCCCTGGAGGAAAGAGCAGTGCACCTGCTAGAAAACGGATCCTCATGAGCACAGAGAAGTAGTTGAAGTGCTGGAACTGTGCTGATGGCACCGTATATCAGACTAGAGTCCTGGGCTGGAGAGTCAGTGCTTTAGCAGAGGAACCAAGCACAAAGGAACAGTAAAGCTGTGAAAAGGGACCCCAGGTCCCCCTGAGACAGAGGGAAAGGGAAGGCAGGGCGGGGAGGCTGAGGGCACAGCAGAAAGGGTGTCCCTGGACGAGCACTGGGGCTCTGGGCTCTGGGCCTTCTTCAGAGCACTCTTCATTCTAGTCTGCATCTTCCCTTCCCAGATTGTAGGGGCACACAGTGCCCAGTCAGGGTAGCTGGGCTCCCTGGGGGCTCTTGATGGTGCAGAGGTCAGCTGTCCATCGTGTCCTTCATGGAGAGAAGACCCCAAAGTCAAAGCCACGTGCTAATGAGTCTTGTGGTTTACTTCCATAACCAATGAGCTCTTGAAACTGTGTGACCACTTGTTTTACCTAACTTAGACTTGTCCTCAGGTTAACTGATTAACATCTGTGAGTACACTCAGCACAGTGCTTGGCTATGTCATGGGTCCTCAACAAATGCCTCAATTGGAATTTGTTAGTTTGGTTTGCGGGTTTTTTTTTTTTTTTAAGGAGCAAGGTTTTTGTTTGTTTGTTTGTTTTTTAATTTGTTCCACAACACTCTGTTTCAAAGGGTTTTATTAGGATCTGATTATAAATTTTATGTAAGACAAACTGTGTGTGTTCTATAAGTAGAAAGTTTTAGGTGGCTTTCGTTTAGTGGGGTTTGTGTAGTGATAGGACCACCTGTTACTGTCTTGATCTTAACCAGAGGGCAGAAGAGATCAAGCCTTTAAAAAGGCAAAACAAGAACCTCACTCCCATTTCTGATCTTCAGACAATATGGCATTTTTCCATGCTTCTCTTTGTGAGGATAAAAATTCATTTATAGGCCTACCTCAGAGAGAGTGTAGGTTCAGTTCCAGACCACTGCAATGAAGAGAATATCGTAATAAAGCAAGTCACATGAATTTTTTGGTTTCCCAGTACATATAAAAGTTGTTTACACTATCCTGGTAAGTGTGCAGCAGCATTATATTTGAGCAACAATGTACACACCTTATCTTAGAAATACTGTTGTGAAAAGTGCTAATCATCATCTGAGTTTGACTTGTTGACAAGTCAATCTTTTTGCAATAGACATCAAAGATCATTGATCACAGATTACTATAACGTAAAATAGTAACGAAAAATTTTAAAATATTGTTAAGAATTACCAAAATGTGACAGAAAAACACAAAATGAACAAATGCTGTTGGGAAAATAGCAATAGTAGTGGACTTGCTCAACATCAGGTCGTTACAGATCTTCAATTTGTTTTAAAAATATATTTAAAAAGTCCACTATCTGCAAAGAGCAGTAAAGCAAAGCATTATAAAACAAAGTATGCCTGTGGTGGAGTTTAATGACTGGGGTCTATTGCTGTTTGAGCAGCAGCTTGCCCTCTGGTGGTCACTTCAGGTAATCAGGCTTTTACACACCTGCTGCTTTTACTGAAGGTCTTGAACTTTCTCCCTTTACAAAAGTGACACCTGGTTCAGACCAGCCATCTGGCTCTTTTCTCTGGAGTGGCAGAAGGTTCGACTGAATTTTTTCTCCACTTAACTAGTTTCTTCATTGACCTGTGGCCTATTAAAGGATTAAATCTTTGATACTGGCCCTTGCAAGTACCGTGCAGAGTTTGAGTGTAACCTGGGTTTCAGCCATAATAACATGGGTAAGGACTTTCTCCCATCCTTGCCCTACAAACCTAAAAGGAAAAGAAATTTATTTAAGAAAGTACTGAGCTGCCCAGACACAAGATTCTCATGTATAATTTCAACAGCCTCTGTACTAGAGATACTTAACATGAGGCTTACCACCCAAGGCAACATGATACCCACACATCACACATGCAGGTGGTCAAGACTGTTGCCTGCTTGGCACAGATGTACATTTTTCAGTGAAGTGTGTATATTCATTCCATCATTTATTAAGCATCTGCAATCCCTTGGAAGGTAGGAACTGGGCACCTCAACAGGTGATCAAGTCTGCAGTGATGGCCATGGGGCAGTTGTAGAGTACAGGAACTGGGTGGCCTTTCTGGAGGTGACTCCCACATGGGAAGGAGGGGACAGAGCGCCCATTAGAAGGAAGAGTGAGAAGCGAGCTTGGCACATTGGGCAGCAGTAAGTGGCTTGGTAGCCATGATGTTTTTGGCTAGGTAGGACCTTGCAAGACCACATCCTCAGGGCTGTGGGATGCCCCTTGAGAACGGTGCTTATGGGTTCACTTCTCAAATGGCAGTGAGGGTGGTTGACTGGTGAGGATGAAATCTTGGGTGGAAGGCTGCTGCAGGACCAAGAGTAGTGGAGAGAGAGTGAACTGATGAGCAGGAGTGGAGGAGAGACACGAGTTTACGAGGCTTTAGAGCCTAGGCTCGGGTGTCATAGCCATAGAGGGTCCAAGGATGGGATGCCAGGGTAGTGCTTATGGAGCCAAGGGGTGTCGTTAGAAACTGTGCTGCATGGCTCAGAGCAGGGCCGGAAGGCATTCATCGGGTTTAGGTATTAAGAGCTCGCTGGAGACTTTGGTGGAGAACATCTCACTGAAAAGATGAAGGTCTGACCTGGATTTCAGTGGGTTGAAGAGTAAAAGGCGAGGAAGTAGGGAATAAACACAGGTTCCTCTTGAAACTCTGGAGGGAAGGGAACCAAATCAGAAGGTCGTCCAGTAGAAAAGCAGGCAAAGGATGTAAAGTGACAGCTCAAAGAAAGGGAAACCTAATGACTATCAGATGTAGCCAGAGAAATGCAAATTAAAAGATAATTTATACCCATTCAGATAAACACAGTTTTTTTAAGGTCTGATAGAGCCAAGTTTTGGTGTAGGAGGAGTGTGGGGAAAACTGCTAGAAGATGCCAGTTTCCTATTTAGTAAGGGTGAATGTTTTACGGAATCCTGTTTCAAATGTTTGTGTGTATATGGCACACTGTAGTGTAAAGTGAAATCCTTATCACAGGTGAAAGAAACTCTTAAGAGAAGCTTCCCATACATGGGAGTGGAAGACAGAAGAACAAGAAGAGAGGAAAAAAGGATGTGGGCGGGGGCAAAACCCACTTCAGTACCCAGCAGCAGGATCCCAGATAAATAAACTGTGGTCTGTTCATACAGAGGAGTGCTCTGTGGTGCAAGTGGTTGAACCAAAGCTACAAACATGACCACAATTATGTCTCGGAGACAATGTGCGTTGAACGGTTGTAGAAGATTGTGTGTGATGCCATTTACATGTATTTTAAAATCAAATGTTTCTTTACATTGCTTAAGCACAAATACTGTGTAGTAGAAATATTAAGGCCTAGAACTCAGACTTGTTTTAGAGTAGCAATTCTCTCTGTGTGGGGGAGGTTAAAAAGGGGCCTTTAAGTGTATCTGTGACATTTTTTTCCTTTTAAAATATCCGAAGCTAAATATGGAAAATTTGAACCTGTTAAATGTGGATGATTTTTTTGAAGAGTGCTGATGCCCATTCTCCTCCTGGAGGAGACTCGTTCTTGACTGTCCTTAACAGCTCTTCCAGGCTGTGCCTCATGGGAATTGCAGAGACTCCGGGCTGTGCCACCCTGCTCCCCACGTCGCTGTTTGTCAGTAATCATGCAGGTACTGATGGATAAGGAGGTGCTGGGGGACATCTTTGTCCTCTGCCTCCCAGAAGCTGTAGCCAGCAGCAGCATAAGCTTTGTGGTGATGGCTTGGACAAGACGGGTGGGGACCACAGGCTGGTGAGTCCAGGTGGGAGCTTGCAGGGTAGGGACGGTCTCCAGAGCACCTGGGAGGATTCCTTAAACCCCACCCAGGATTTGTACTGGAAGTGTGTACATCTTCACTTATCCCCTCCTTTTAGGTCTTTGCAGCAGTCAGAACAGTTAAAAGCATTTGTAACCAATATAAGAGATGAAAATATTTATTTAGGCTGCCTATATACAGATCACCGGAGAAGGCAATGGCACCCCACTCCAATACTCTTGCCTGGAAAAATCCCACGGATGGAGGAGCCTGGTAGGCTGCAGTCCATGGGGTCGCTAAGAGTTGGACATGACTGAGCAACTTCACTTTCTCTTTTCACTTTCATGCGTCGGAGAAGGAAATGGCAACCCACTCCAGTGTTCTTGCCTGGAGAATCCCAAGGACGGGGAAGCCTGGTGGGCTGCCGTCTATGGGGTCTCACAGAGTCGGACACGACTGAAGTGACTTAGCATAGCATAGCATATACAGATCACCAAGAGAGCATCTGTTAAGCTCCTACTGTATGGAAGGTGCTGTCAGGGATATTTAGATTCTGTATGGCTGAAGGCAGTCTTGACGGCCTGGCAGTATTTTGGATATGAAGTTTTCAGTTTCAGAGAATTAGGATCAGAGACAAGGATCAGGCCTCTCAGGTAGACCTGGCATGAATCCCAGCTCTGCCCCTAACCATCTTGAAGAGATTGCTTAACCTCTGGAAAGTAAATATCTGCCCCCTCGGGTTACGTGGAAGATTAAGTGATTTAATGCACACTTAGCCTTGTGCCTAGCATTTCATCATACAGCCAGTTTGTGAAGCAGGAGGATGTAGTATCACTATTTTACAGATGAGGAAACTGAGGCAAAAAGAGGTTCAGAATTTGCCTTACAAATCCAAGAGATGGCCTTAGAAGTCAGGATAGTGGTTTCCTTTAGGGAGGAGTGAGGAGGGTAGTAATTGGGAAGAAACATGAAGAGTATCAGGGTACTAGAATGTTCTGTTAACCTGGGTGGCAGTTACATAGCTCTACTTACTTTGAGAAAACTCATTAAGGAGTATAGTATGATTTGTGCCCTTAATGTATGTTTTATCAATTTTAAAAAATGAACAGAAAGTTTGCTTAAGATCACACAGCTGGACTTGAAACACTGTTCCCTCAGCAGGAGACCGGCCTGGCATGCTCTGCAGTTTCCGGATCCCCGGGGCCTGGTCCTGTGCGTGGTCCCTGAACATCCAGGCAAACAACTGCTTTAGTACAGGTGAGCCACCCAGCTGCCCAGGGTGAGGGAGGGTACAGATCTGAAACGCCGGTCCACAGTTCCTCTCCCCGGACCGAGAGGGACATTGTCCGCCCCGTCTCCATCTCCGTCAGGCTTGTCTCGGCGAGTCCTGGTGACCAGCGTGGTGACAGGACACCGGCAGTCGTTTGGGACCAGCAGTGACGTCTTGACCCAGCAGTTTGCTGTCACGGTTGGTTGCACTGGGGAGGGCCTAACTCAAGAATTTCCCAAGAGGAGACCTTGTGCTGGGTTGGAATGGGATTCCCTTGTGTGAAATCTAGTCCTCCTCTCTCATTTGCAGGGAAAAATAGGTCATCCTAAGTGATTCATGGGTGAATAAGTCAGTGCTGAATGAAATTTGGCCAATCTAGAAAGGCCTGGCTCAGCTGGCTTTCAGCAACTTCCTAAAGTTTCAATGAAGTGTTAGTTCTTGAGTGCTTAGATTAGCCAGCAGGACAGTAAAAAAATTTTAATGTATAAATTATGTCCAAGTTGGTAACAGTTTTATATGCAGTTGTCAAGCTACCCATTTGATAAATTTAAAAATCAAAATTCTGGTCCTTACTACATTTCAAAGACTTGATCTGTAGAAAATGCCACCTTTGTTTCAAAGGGTGGAAGAGATGTGCTGAGCTGCTTGTGGCAGTAAGCACAGAACTCATCATTCTGGTTTCTTCAGCCATCTTCCCACTCCATTTGGGACCCGTGTCTTTTCTGGGTTCCTAGTCTGTTTTTCTTCACTCTCATCACCTACTTTCTCACTTACAACCTGGGCGGGGACAGGACACCCTCACTTCACGGGAGGGGAGGGGTTCAGGGTGAGGCCTTAGGGGCCCGTTGCAGCCAGCCGGGAGGACACTGGAGGGACACGTGGTGTCCAGTTCTTGACCTTTGATAAGAAACCCTTCCGTCCCCACTGAAGCTCGAACCCTAACCAGCCTGCCTCTACCCATCCCTCTGATCCAGAGAAGGGAGACAGGGGGTGTGTTCTGGGGGACTCACCCTTCGCAGACGTGGAGGGAGGTACCAAACAGTCCTCTCCACAGGCTCCTTTGCTGTTTAACGGCTGTCGTTCTGGCGAAATCTTTGCCATTGATCTGCGTTGTCAAAATCAGGGCAAGGGCTGGAAGGCCACCCGCCTGTTCCACGACTCTGCAGTGACCTCTGTGCGGATCCTCCAAGAAGAACAGTGCCTGATGGCGTCCGACATGGCGGGAACGGTACGGGTACCGCTGACTGCAGCCGCGGGAGCTGCTCTGGGCCAGGGGAGGGGCTCGGCAGGAGAGACTCCTGTGTCGGACCGCGGCAGGGGAGAGGCATGTGGAGACCAGGTGAGGTGCCAGGTGTGCAGGACAGCTGCTTTGCTGTCCACTTGGAGCCCTGTCTGGTCTAAAGGGATGGGGCACTGGTCCTAGCACCTCTGATGGGTTCTCAGACTCAGAGCGGGCGACTTACATTTTCTCACTTGAAGAGGTCTGTGGAGACCACCTCACCCCCGCTGGCTTCACGCCTGGGGCTCACCAGTACCTGCTGGATGGACCCTTCCTGACAGCCTCTGTGCTTCTTCCCACAGATCAAGCTGTGGGACCTGAGGACCACAAAGTGCATCAGGCAGTACGAAGGGCACGTGAACGAGTATGCCCACCTGCCCCTGCACGTGCACGAGGAGGAAGGAATCATGGTGGCAGGTAGCTGGGGACGAGGCGCTCCATCCCACTGACCCTGACCCTGAGGACCCCCAGCAGCTAAAGCAGAGAAGACATGACTCTATGGCAAGCTGAATAAAGGGGGGTTTGGACACTTGGGGTCTGGGAGTCAAGATGGGGTGCAAAGTTGGCCATCAGTGAGCAACAGTTTAAGCCCCAGCATGTGGATAGCCCTTTGTCTCCATGTCACTGGGCAGACATCACTTCAGTTACAGGCCAGTGAGGAACAATAAAACACAGCAACTTAGGAGACCTGGGCGTGGGGGTTAAGTCCACATTCAGGGTGGCCGTCCTGTCAAAAAGCTTGAGCTCCCTGTTCTTTGTACTCATGTTTCTACCAGAGGGTGCTGAGAACAGAGATGAAGGTCATTGTAAAGGAACCAATGCCCAGTCCCTTTACCACCACCGCTGTGATCCCATGATGTGTAGAATAGCAGAGCTTTCGAGCACCAGACCCCCTTGAAAGGAGTTACGAGTTGATCATAGATTTATATTATATAATTATTCAGCACTTTCACAAATGAAATAGTAGGCCCTTGGCATTAAGGGGTATGTTCTCAGTCTTCACAGATCTCAAATTTTCTAATATCCCTACAGAAAGTACCTATCTGCTGTGAAATTTTTTGTGGCTGAGAAGCATCACTTCGCTAGAACTTTCTTAGAATTTTTTACTACTCTTACCACACCACCAGCAATTAGCTTCCTTAAGTCTGTTTTCCACAAGTTTTCACCACAGAAGAGTTTCTGTGTTCTGGACGATAGGAAAGATACGAACTTTGTTGAGAAGCAGATGTAAGGAGTGGGCTGACTGCAGTAATCCTTGAACTGTACAACCCGAACTGACCCACCCCCAAGGTCATAGAGTCAACTCGGATGGTCAGAAGCACACACTGAAGTCCGTGACGCCTGAGGTCTGCCCTTACCCCCAGTAGCATATACTGGCTGTCCGGGCTGCTGTATCAGTGGTGTCTGGTGTCTCTTTCCTCTGACCTGTGAACACTGAAGGCTATAAAGTCTTATGAACTGAATCATTAAAGCAGAAAATGTTTTGGAGAGAGTTATCACTCAGTTTGCCCCGGGATATAATGAAATTAAAGAGATTGTCCTGGTTACTATCTATAAAAAGGAAATGAGCTGCATGTCATCTAGAACAGGTGGGCTGGGCTCCCTCTTGAACAGCCCTTGTCACCAAGAGAGACAGAATGGGCCACCCAGTAGCCAAGATGCCCCATGAACCACCCAGGGTGTCACAGCCAGCCTTTGTGTCTTGTCCCTTTGAACACCGGCAACTCGTGATTCTGGAGCACCAGGGCAACCTGTAACTTTAATTTTCAAAAGGGACATCTTATCTGTAGAGACAGTTTCCGTTGTGAGTTGCTTGGCTCATGTGGAATCACCTTTAGCCCTTAGGAATCGTGGAAGCCAGGGCCACAGTTTCCACCCCCCGCCCTCCGCCCTGGTCCTGTGCATTCTCACTAACCTGCCGCATGTCTTCCCTCTTAGTGGGCCAGGACTGCTACACGAGAATCTGGAGCCTCCACGACGGCCAACTACTCAGAACCATACCCTCCCCATACCCCACCTCCAAAGCCGACATCCCCAGCGTGGCCTTCTCTTCTCGGCTTGGGGGCGCCCAGGGAGCGCCAGGGTTGCTCATGGCCGTCCGGCAGGACCTCTACTGCTTCTCCTACAGCTAACTCTTCAGGGTGCGGCCTGGAGGGCTGTGAATGTTACTCAAGGGAGCTAAGGTAGCCGTGTTTTTGCCACAATTGCTGTTTCCAGTGGGGGCATTTTAAATGGGTCGTCTGTGTGCACATGTACCATCCATCCAGCTGCAGAGGAAGAGGTGCTATGTTTTATGTGGAGATACTTCAGTAAAGTCATCTCAGTTAAGTTGTGAGCCTTGAAAGTCCTTTTCATAAAAGGTGCCTATTTCTTGTTGAATTCCTTAGGATCTCTCTCCCCCTCTTTTTTTTAACAAAAAATACTTTTCTAAAGGCTGAAGATAGACAGTAACTAAAGCTGCTTTTTTCACCGAAAGCCCTTTCAAGAAGCCTGATGAGACTGTTAGTAGTCAGTGCCGGGGTCCCAGAAAGACATCCTTGAGAAAGCCAGGTGAGAAGGGGAAGTCGTTTCTCTGAGTCTCTAAAGAAGATTTTTAAGGCTGAGTTGGTCATCATTAAATTAGCCTTCTCAAACTCACTCAACACCAGTGTCAGATCTCTGGGATTCTCATTAGTACCATTCATTGGCTTTCAAAGGAAAGATGGATCCTTTCAGATGCTAGGCAGGCCTTAGCGTGCATTTCTTGAAGCACCTTCCAGAATGTTAGATACAGCAGCTCCTGTATTTATTGTGGTGACTTGAACATCCATTCAAGAGCCCCAATTCAAAGAAAACGGGCTTGGCCTTTTTGTAACCCAGGAGAAGTGGTTCATGAGATGTTTATACAGAGTGTTAATATAAACAGCAGGTCTTTCTACCAAATAAAGCACCACAACATGGTGTGTCGCTTCTGTTCGTGATTTAGAACCTCGTGATGCTTGGCTGCTGTAGCATCAAACCAGCTACGGCAACACCTGCTCAGATCTTGGGTGAGGGAACAAAAGATGCAGACTGAGGCCAGCTTTCATGGCTTTTCTGCAAAGCTTTCAGCAGGCTCCTTGGCCCGGGTTGGGTTCAGCCAATCGAACATAACAGCAGGAAAGCAGAGGGCAGGAGCTTGAGGGGAGAGTGTTAGTTTCTGGCTCCCCTCCTATTGGGGTTTGCAGGGCTGTGCCTGTTTCCCTCCACCTCAGGCTACAGCTTCTGCTGGAACACAGCTCTCTGGATTCCAGGAACTTCTCTCCATTTGTCCCTTCAGACCTGCAGCTGGTAATTGCATCTCTCTGTTGCTAGTCCAATGTGCTTCACCAATTAACACACTCCACAGTTACCCTCTTGAGTGTTTCACATCTGTGTCCTGCCAGAACCCTCCTACAACTTAATGTACAGAGAAACAAATCCAAAACTCATTAGAGTATCAGAATGGTCATCCAACAGATGAGCTGTATGTTATAATAAATGTTTTCAGAGCTTTAGGTTTTATAAACGACTTTCCCCTATCTTAACCTGCTGCTGCTGCTGCTAAGGCGCTTCAGTCATGTCCGACTCTGTGCGACCCCATAGACGGCAGCCCACCAGGCTCCCCCGTCCCTGGGCTTCTCCAGGCAAGAGTATTGGAGTGGGTTGCCATTTCCTTCTCCAATGCATGAAAGTGAGAAGTGAAAGTGAAGTCGCTCAGTCGTGTCCGACTCCTAGCGACCCCATGGACTGCAGCCCACCAGGCCTCTCCGTCCATGGGATTTTCCAGGCAAGCGTACTGGAATGGGTTGCCATTGCCTTAACCTGACTTGACCCTTAAAATAACCCATAAAGGAGGTAGGGCAGTAGGAATAATATAAAAATTATTAACATCCTTTACTGGGCAGAGAAATTGACCACAGATCACAGACCTGGGACTTGGTACCAGAAGAGATCATGTCCTCTACTTTCCACACTCCTCCAGTTACTGACAATACTTGGGTATCACACTGCTAGTGCTAAGGAGAAATCAAAAAGCGGCTTGAGGCAATGCTAGCATTTCATATTTAATCACCAAGTAAATAAATTTTTCTGGCTCTGGCACTCAAAGGCTAAGAAGTTGCCAATTAGCAGAATTCTTAGGTGTTCAATCATTTAGACATCGGCCCTGTACCTCTGCAGCCCTGGCATGCTGACCTGCTTGGAGGACCCAGGAAATAGCCTTATGATTGAACGGTCCAGCTGACCAATCACAGCAGAATCTTTTGGACTGATTTTGGTGACAGGCCCCCACCCGAAGAGCACAAACAAGCATAAGTGCTAAGCTATGACCCTAATATCACTCATACTTCCACCCCCAGAAGTTCTAAGTTCTCACTAGTTTGTTCATAACAGGATCTGCCTTCTACAGAGAGCATCTTTGGTATTGCACCTCTAGTGCAGAGCTTTTGCCACAATTCTGTACTGCAAAGAAGCTGTGGCTACTCAGTCCACTTTTGAACAGTACACTGTCTCTCAGAGACAGGAGACAACTGACTACTCAAAAAAGTATCTGATGAGCTCTGAGATATAGCCGGTGGTTATGCAGGAGAAGGCAATGGCATCCCACTCCAATACTCTTGCCTGGAGAATCCCATGGATGGAGGAGCCTGGTAGGCTGCAGTCCATGGGATTGCTAAGAGACATGACTGAGCGACTTCACTTTCACTTTTCACTTTCATGCATTGGAGAAGGAAATGGCAACCCACTCCAGAGTTCTTGCCTGGAGAATCCCAGGGACGGGGGAGCCTGGTGGGCTGCCGTCTATGGGGTCACACAGAGTCGGACACGACTGAGGTGACTTAGCAGCAGCAGCAGCAGCATACCTGCAATGCAAGAAACCCAGGAGACAGAGGTTCAAGCCCTGGGTCAGGAAGATCCCCTGGAGGAAGAAATGGCAACCCACTCCAATATCTTGCCTGGAAAATCCCATGGACAGAGAGGAGCATGGTGGGCTGCAGTCCATGGGGTCACAAAGAGTTGGACATGACTGAGCACATCACATTCCCAAACACCTTCCTAACTCCTTGTCAACTGTGCCATAGCCCAAGTTTCTTACTAGGCAAATACAGTTGTCAAAGAATTAGTTGTATGTTTGCCTTAGGCTTTAAAAAAAAAAAAAGGAGGTGAGGACATAATCAAAACTTCTTAATTTAGCAATCTGTTCTTATGTTTGGTTAGTGGTCACTGCTCCTAACATTTGGTCTAGATGATATGAAAAGTGGTTAAACTTCACTGCGAAGTTGATAAAGCATTTTGGCACACTGGCTTGTTAAGAGTGTCCCGAAGACAGTCTGTCATACACTCTGGAGGTATTTTTCACTTGCAGGTCTGTTAGGGCCTTTTGCCCTGATCCTCTGGGTGCCAATGAAAGGTCTAGAATGAACAGAGGGTGGCGTCAGCACCAGGCTCCAATAAACCCTTTGCTGTTTGCTTGCTCATGGCCTTCTTAATGGATGAGAACAGTAGCACAGACTGGTCACCAGAAATGCCCACAGGTCAACACTCGGTGCCCCCAACAAGGGCACCATCCGCTTACCTCTTACCTGTGAGCCCTCACTCTGTCCTGGTCTAAATGTTCCCTGTAACCATCTCTGAAAACAACTGCAGGCTAAATTTCTCCATTCACGTTACGACGGTAGAAGCCTCCGGGCCCACTCCTTGAAGTCTGCCTCTCCAGGCCACCGCCACGAGAAGGACCTTTCCCCAAAGATCCCTGCACTCAGTGGCTTCTTATGCCTCGGCATAAAATGTGGCCTCGAGATGTGAACACACACATCTCACCCTGTGGCCCCTTCTTTTGGGACACGTTTTACCCTCACCTGGGCATCTGTGCAAGCTGTCCTCCACTCCGTTTCATCTGTAATCGTCTTAACTGTTGAGTCTGAGCTTCACAGAAACCTCCAGGGTGCTTAGCTTCCCCAGCACTTACCACATTTAGACACTGAGTATGTTTTCCCACCATTATTCCCATTTAATTCTTAGGACCCTACGAAGCAGGTGAAGATCATGCCAATATACTGGGGGGAAAAAAAACTGAAAAGAAAGCAGTTTGCCTAAGATCTGCTAATGAGTGAGAGAGCGAACAAGGTCTTCTGCTCAAGAAATCTATTCAACCCCCTGGTGGTAGAATGGAATTTTCACTTTTGCCCTGGAAGTATAAGATCTCCTTAAACCTTATTTTCCTACAGGTGACTTCTGGACCCATCTCCCTGCTTGCTCCTACCACCCACTCTTGCTCCTACCACCTGCACTTTTGGCCTCATCTGAACTAAAGCAGCCGCCACAAAACCAAGATGAACAATAGGTGTACAAGACAAAAAAAAAAAAAAAGAGAACTTTTGGTTATTTTGATACTGGGTTACCTTCTTTTCTCCTGGTCTGACTAGTGTAAGAAAGCGAGTTTGGAAGACTTTTCTGCATCTTTCCTGTGTGGTGAAGCAGACACCACGCTCAGGGGCGGCCCCACACGACAGGACAGGAGACAGTGAACAGTTGTTCAACAGGAGCTGAACAGACAGAGCAAGGCAGGGCAGAGGATCAACACCAAAGAGCAGATACAAAAGGAGAAGAGTCTCTTCCCAGGGTTTCCATAGGTCACTAGGAACACCTACTCTCTCCTGGGAGAGAGCATTCCCAGGGAATAAACTGAGATATTTACAGGTAAAATACACCTCTCACTTGGCTTTTGCTCTGAAAAGCCACCAGCTTTCATCAACTAGGGGAGGTCCCTGGTGGCTCAGACAGTAAAGCGTCTGCTTACACTGCTGGAGACCCAGGTTCAATCCCTGGGTTGGGAAGATCTCCTGGAGAAGGAAATGGCCATCCACTCCAGTATTCTTGCCTGGAAAACCCCATGGACGGTGGAACCTGGTAGCCTTCAGTCCATGGGGTCGCAAAGAGTTGGATACAACTGAGCGACTTCACTTTCTTTCACTTTTCATCAGCTAAAAGAGGTAGCAAGATAATAATGATGAACTTAAAGAAAAGAGGCCACAGTCCATATTCCGCAGGAAGATTCCTTTATAATGGCAAATTTAATAATACACAGTACTAGAGCAGGCCTCAGTCACTGGGCCACGGGAGGCGGGAAGGAATCAGGTCTGAGAGGGACCAACACATTTCCAGGACTTACGTCACAGTGACATACCAAGAGTGACCACCACGTACCTCCCTGAAGCTTGGCCCACCCCCCAGTTCAGTGAAGAACTGTGTCACTTCAAATTCTTCCTTTTTGGCCATCGATGATAAAATCCACCATGATGACAGGATTTCAGCACAACGGTCTCTTTCCAGTCACGACAGATATGGATGTCCCAGCTCTTGAGAAACAAAAGTTCATCTGACTTCTCTTGCCAGGACTGGAGAATTTTTTCATAATGATCCACTGAAATGTTTGTATATACTTTGAAAAAACCACTAACAGTCCGTTCTATGATCTGTTTCCCTGGAAGATTTCTCATGACCACCCCTCTAACAGCTCAAGGGGTCGTGTGTCTGGGAATAAAGAATTAAGACACTTCAAAATAAGCAAGAGCCCTAGTGCAACACTCAGTAGATGGGGGGCTCGCGGGGGCTGGGAGGGGAGGGTGGGGGCAGGTGCTCCACCGCGGAGCAGGGAAAGCCAAGTGGTGGAGCGAATAGAAGCAGGAACGGTGCTGGGGAAGGCCCGTCTCCCTCTGTGCCCGCCCCCGCTCGAGGGCCATCACGTCACCTGCGCTTGGGAACTCCTTGGGTCCCGGGACCCTACCACACCCTCCACCCGTCCGTGACCTGCACGCGAAGCTGGGTGGTCTCTGAAACAGGCCAAGGCCAGGGATTGGGATCTGACTCTGGAGGGCCCAGGGAGCTCCCCCAACAGGCCACCCCCAGCAGAAGGTCCATGGGAAGCTCCTACCCTGGCAGCCGAGGGGCACGAAGGCTTCAAAGGCTCGGAGAGAAGCAGCAGAGGGAGGCTAGCGGTGCAGAGGCCTTGAACCTGGCTTGGTTTTGTGGGGGGAAGACCTGCTGCCCGCTGCCCCCGGATCCCTGCTGGGGACGGACTGTGTGGGTGTTCATGGCCAGCGGTAGCCTGAACGCCTCCACATTCCTTTCGTATGTATATACGAGGGTGTGTGTGTGTGTGTGTATATATATATTTACGTACTTATTATTTTTAACTGGAATAAAATGCAGTGGATTAGAGTTCATTCCCCTTTGCTCTAAGCTGCTCAGGCTGCCCGCCCTGGCGGGGTTCATGCCTTCGGGCCCGCCGCCCGGCTCGCCCTGACTCGCTGTCTGCACCCCCCGACCCGCCACCCCACAGTGGGAATGGGGCCCCCGGGATGAGGAGAGAGGACACACACCACCACAGGGGACCAGGAGGAGGGCCTACCTCAATGCGACCTCGTTTCTAACCCTGAGAACCTAAGGAATTGTGAAGGACTCGGAGAGGGAGCTGGGGTTAAAGGTCACCGGGCTTTTTATTGCAGTTAAAGCAGACTCGGACAGGATGGTCCCAGCCTCTCGAGGGGACAGCCCGGCGGTCGTGGGAACACTCATCGCAGAAGCCCTGTCCACAGGCCCGGCAGTGGTGCTTCGAGAGCTTGACGCTGAACTCCTTCCGGCAGCTGTGGCAGTGCAGGATCTCATGGTCTGGGACCCAGTAGGCGGGCCTGGCTGCATCCTTCACCAGACCTGCGTCACGGAAGGGGCCATGATGGGCGGCACACGCAGAACCCAGCACCCCGAGTCCCACCCCGCGAGACACCAGCGGCAGACATTTCACTGGCTCACAGTCTAAACACACACACGTCACCCTCTCCACCCAGGGCTGTCTCACGCCCTACCACGCAGGTCAGGATGTCTGGCACCGATATGTGCCTATCTATTATGCTCTCCAGATGAGCCTAAACTACGGCTGAATTAAGAACCACTGGGGCAATGGTGAAGTTCGGGCTTTGGAGTCAGGACACAGCTTCATCCCAGTTCCACTGAGCCTGAGTCAGTTAGCTATGGGATTGACAGATTGCTTAGAGTCTCAGGGCCTTGGGTTTACTCATCTTTAACAACCCACCTTCAAAAGCAGTTACAAGATTACGAGAAATGAAGTGTCTGATGAGCTGGGACCCAACAGCCAGTGAGTGCCTGTTAAGCACAGGTGGCGGGTTCTGCCAAGGGCGGCTCCTGCCCCTCCTGGTCACCTGAGAGCAAATGCAACCTGAGCCTCCAGGCTGGATAAATCCATCTATTTCTACACTCTCGAGTCAAAAGCTTGTCATCAGCTCATTCTGTGAGCCATGTGATTAAATCTGATCCAAGCAATTGTCATCACAGCCACCCAGGAGCCCTTGGTCTCTCCCCTATGGAGGGCTGGAATGCCCCAGGCCCAGTCAGCCCTGCCTAAGCCCTCCACACACGGGCAGGTTTCCCTTCATCTCCCTCTTCCCATTCTGGTTATAAGCCCGCCCCCTCACATCAGGTGAGTGGCTCTCTTAAATCTTAAAGAAATAACAGCTTGGCTGATCTGGCAGATTGAAGCCCTGCCCCTTCTCTTGAATCTAGATAGGCTCTGTGACTACAGCAGACTCTAGCAGAAGAGCTGGATTCCAGGCCCAGGCCTGTCTGAGAGCCCTGAGGCTCTACGTAAGGAGTCGCTAGCACTGGAGAAACCATGTGCAGAGGAGTGGGGAATACAGGGAATGGGGGTGAAGGAGAAGTTCTCCTGAGCCCAGCCTTCGAGGCATCCCTGCCAGGCTAGCCAGCGTGTAAGTGAGGTTGGCTTGGCCCGCCGAGACCCGTCCAGCTGCCATACTGGAAAATCCGGCAGTAATTCCTGGCAATGCCACTTAGAGAAGAATACTTGCCTGTCCTGTTGAGACGTGACTGTTTTAAGCCTTTCCATTTTCAGGTGGTTTATTACGCAGCAATAGATGGCCTAAGAGGATGGCCTCCAGGAATAGACATGAAACCACCAAGGTATTCAGCATGAAGCAGGGAAAGTAAATTCTCAATCGCATCCTTGCCGCCCAACTCAATCCAGGTCAGCAGGCTGACAAAACAACAGCCCAAGGCCCGGCGCTCCGTGAGCCCTCACCCACATACCCCGCACCCGAGAAGCACTGCCAGGCCCACCTAGTGGTATGTCAATGGCTGTCACCACGGCTCCTAAAGTGTTCTGCACGGCCTCGCCCACCTTCCGAGCGATCAGCGTCCCACCTTCGTCGTCCCCCTGTGCCTCAGTGACATCTGCAGACAATGATGAAGGAAATGCCATCACCTCTGAGTCATTTCCCAAATGAAAAATTCTAGATGCTTCTCCCAGGGCACCCTGTGCCATTCTGCAAGGGTGGCAAGGGTCTGGGCTGTGGGCACCCACATCACAGCCAGTGAGGTCTGCCACTCCTCTACTTCAGGCCTTTGGGGCTAATTTATAACCTTCCTTTACAGTGGGCCAGGAGCATGACCTAGAACCTCCTCCAGGAGAAGACTCAGTCTAAGCCTGTGGTAAACACAGGACAGCTTTAACCCTCCCCCACCCAAGGAACAGCACCCCCAGGACCCAGTTAAGAGCTTGGACGATGCCTGGGCAAGACCAGGGGAGTGACTGCTCTCAAAGAGTGAGGCCGGGAGGAACAGGGTTGGGGTGAGAGTCCCACTCCCAACACCCAGTGCCAAGGAGAGGGTCCCCCTTCACCTTGCGGCTCCTGGGCCCCACGTTACCTAACTGGGAATTCCTGGCTTCATAGCAGTTGTCACACACCCGCACGGGCGCAGGGCCCCAGCCCCGCTCGGGCACCGGCCGGGTCTTGGATGAACAGCTGTCACAGAAGCCCTCCCCACAGGCCCGGCAGTGATGCTTGGTGTCGTTATCTTTAAAGGATGTAGCACATTTGTTGCAGCTCTGTTCCAAGCCCAAAACAAACAGAGAGGCAAGTGTCATTCATGTCTGCTCAGCTGAGAAAGTCAACCTGGGGAGCCTTTTGGGTCATCTGAGGATGGAATGACCCTGATGGTCCCAACAGAGGGGACCTAAGACCTCCAGCCACATGGAGCACCCCTACTGAAGGACAGCTGTGATTAACATTTTCTTCCAAGAAGTGCTGGAAAGGTACCTCACACCCACCTGGCCGAGTCACAGGGATCTCAGAAAGGACTATGTAATTTCAGCCATAAAGCAACAAGGATTCATTTCTTTCATGGCTTCTCATGAGCCTCTGGGAAGCTGAGGAGGAACAGGTCTCCTGTCACAAGTGTTTGGGCCAAATCTGGGGGCTCCCTTGATGTGGGAGCTGTGAGGTTTGTGTATCAAGCTGGGGGTGATCCTAAATGACCTCTAAAGGCTCCCTTTCCTCCACAGTCTATAGGTATGACCTTGGACATTTGACCAATAACAATTGGCTCTAGTGGGAAAGTGAACTAAAATCCACCACAACAGAAATACTCAGAAAATAACAGGGGAAATCAGTGGACAAAGAGGACACTGGCTGTCTTAGGTGTGTCCCACCCTTTCCAACACTCTGGAAGCTCATCTGGCTCGGAGAGAGACTCCAAGCCTTCCTCGCAAACAAGCTAAGGGCAGAGTGAAGCAACACAAGGAGAATGGGCCATGCCAGGGACCCAGGGCATCCTGCCACCATACCAGGATCTGGGAGTTGGGCCTCCAGTAGGCAGGGGCGATCTGGTCTGTCAGCCAGGACGTCACAGCCTTGGTGGGCCCAAGGCTAAGCTCAGACACCGACTGAGCCATGAAGTTCATCCCGTCCAAGAGGCGCTGTGCAGCATTGTTGTTGTCCTTCAGAAATCCATCAGTCTGAAATGAAAACGCAGGCTCCCATCATGTTCTGGGTGACGGGAGTAAAGGGAAGTCGGAGAGGGGTCTCAGGTGAGTTACATACCCATCACAGCCAACTCAGAACCACAGATTGCCTGGCAGAGAAGAGCAGGGTCAGATCAGAATCCCTTTGGCTTCTAAGCAACATCACACCCTATGAGTCATTGCTGATACTACTCTTCAAGATGACCATAGGACTTGGTCCACAACTGTTCAATTCAGAACTTACTCTGCTTGTGAGATATACAACCCAGGAAATAAACAATCCTATAAAGAGAACACCTCCTCCAAGAGGTCTCTCACCCCAGGCTGGGTTAGGATCTGTTGCTTTAGGAATCATGCAGAAAGGGGAACACCACCAAGTAAAATAAGCCCCTTATAGAAAAGAGCTTCCCTGGTGGCTCAGATGATAAAGAATTTGCCTGTGATGCAGGAGACCCGGGTTTAATCCCTAGGTTGGGAAGATCCCCTTGAGAAGGCAATGACTACCCACTCCAATGCTCTTGCCTAGAGAATTCAATAGACAGAGGAGCCTGGTGGGCTACAATCCATGGGGTTGAAAAGAGTCTGACACGATTGAAGCAAACAACACATAGAAAATCACTTATCTTTCTTCCATGAAGGGAAAAGGCATTGGATGTGCTGTGATTGATGGGTAATTCCAAGTGTGAATCATGGTTTAATGCAGAATGAAAGCACTGTATCACTGCCTCATAAATAGATTTGTTTTTTCAACATCTTGAATTTAAAAATCCAATTTAAAAACAGTAAAGGTCCATAGTAATTATATTTCTTAGAATATACTTCAAGAAGAATATACTCCAAAACAAAGAAAAGGCTTTCTTACATGAAGATGGTCACGATAGCATTTTCTTTGATAATAAAAAAATCATAAGCAGCATGAATGTTGAAAATGAAGAGAATGGGGAAATCAAACTATAACATTAGACAGAATATTACACAGTGATTACAAATGAAAATCATGAAAACTGAAAGCAATATGGAAACAAAGCAAAACTGTGGTATGAGAAAAAGCAGTTAAGTGGCACATTAATTATAACTGTATCTATACAAACATATGGAAAATGAGTGAGGAGAATATGAAAAGATAAAAGTTTTATTTGCTAAGGCAATTTAACTATATATCAATTTTTAGTTTAAGTCGTGTTTCTAATATTTATGCAAGAAATGGGAAAAAAATGAAGGGTCTAGAACAAAAAAGGCACTCCAGATCATAGCTTCCTAAACCACCAATATATTGAAATTCATGGTTAACCGTCATTGTAAACAAGATCCACTTTCCCATACACAGGAGTAACTGGATAACCCGAAGATAAAACAGAAAAATAAAACAGCTCTTACTCCAGGCCACACGTGCACAATCTCTGTCCGCACCACTGTATCCACAGGATCTTGGTTCCCAAACCAGTACTGCCGGCTACGATAGACCACGCCGCAGTTGGGACATTCGATCACGTACCTACAAGGAAGGCAGATAGATACTGGAACCCCACACCAGGGGCCTGGAGAGACAAACAGACCCCACTGCCAGCCACTGAAACTCACCCAGACCAGGCGTATTTTGCAAGACCCATCCAGGGGGAGTCAGTGGAAGCAGCCGTCTTGGGCACCACGCTGACTTCATTGCCTCTCTCGTAGCAGGCCTGAAACACGGAGCACTCTGCCAGCTTCTGCTCTGTCCACCAAACCCCCTGGCCTCTCCACACCCCTGTCTGGCCCCACTGCCTGCAAACCAGACCTGCTGAGGGTTTACGGACCCTGGGTTTTAGCAGAGCAGAGCAAAGTCTTTCTCCAAAGAAGTCAGTGCCCTGAATGATTATGATCTGAATGTGTACCCATCCCAGGGGCCCAAAACTGAGCTACAAATTCTATCACTGTCATAGGAGAAATCCATCCAAACTAAGTTTCTGAAGGGCAATTTCACTCTTAGGAATAAACAGTCAATGTAGATGAACCCGGCATACAGGCTCAACAGGATAAGAGGGGTTTAAGCTTAAAAAAAATAAACCAAGGGGCCCCTGGCAACAGACACGTGAGTTTTTAATGGCTGGAGCTGGACAGAAGTTTCAGAGAGACTCAATTTGAATATCAAATACTTTGGTAACAGTCAAGAGTGGTCCTGAGCCAGTCTTCCAAGAGGAGAGTGTGGCCAGCAAGCCAGCTGCTGGAGGAGAGGCTGGGTGGACTCACCTTGCAGGTGAAAACCCGGTTGTCATACTGGTGGGAATATCTGCACCGGCTCTTGGCTTCATGAGGTACCCCTTCTTTCCCGTGATTCATGCTGTTCTTACATCCAGCCCTGAGGGAGGCACCAAAGCTGACATGAAGCTGCTAAAAGGAGCCAGGGCCGCTTACGCACAAGCGTTAAGCCAGATGCAAGGACAAAACTAGACCCCCTGTTACTAACTGGGCCCCAAATACGGAGCAGAGAGACAGCAGTTTGTTTTGGAAACTTAAGGGCCTCTCTCATACTTGCAATCAACAGTGCTACACAGGTAGTATACCCATTACTCTTGCATGAGGAAAAAGGGCCAAAAGGGTATCTCTTCTTGGAAAACCACCAGGTCCCTCAACAGGAATGGAGGAGCCAGAAGACAGCACCTTGATGAGAGATAAAATTTGAACAGCCTTCAGGGAACTCAAACATCCAAACAGCATGAAATAAGAAGTTCAATCAGAACAGGCTGCCAAGATGCAAAACAAAAATTGACCCTCAAATTCTGACAATGCATTAAGAGGAGGCTTAAGCTGAACAAGAAAACCTTCCCAATGAACAGTGAGCTCTGCTCTCCTGACAATGCAAAACCAGGGACCAGGACTTTAGAATTTCACTGTGACAGAAGGGAAAGCTCTGGAAACCCTGGGTGAGGCACAGTTAGAATGGAAAAGTGATGATGATCCAACAGAGCCTAAGCCTCTCTTGCTGGGCTCATGGGGCCCGCTAAAGGAAGTCACACTGGCAACTAACAGGTCTCTTTCCTCTCTAAGACAAGCCTCAGTCCTCCCTGGCGCAGACTGTATAATCCAAGAACCAAGTCCTTGTTACAAACTCAGAACAAACATGGTGGCCCAGGAGGTGGCCTATAGGGATCAATGCAAAAAGGCGATTCATTACCGAAAAGGCTCAGGTCTCCCCGGTACGGGCAAATGTGGAGCACAGGATCAGATGATGAAGTGGTGAAAGCAGTGGAGAGGTGGGCCAGTGTCTACAAGACAGAGTCTGCAATCTGACCCTGACACACTGCATTTCAACCCCCAGGCTCCACGCAACAAGTCACTGGCCTGTGACTGAGTAGCTATCAACAGTTCAAATTAATCCAGTGAGCCCCAATGTGTGGTCCCCATTCAGCAACATCAGTATCATCCGGGAACTTAGCAGAAGGGCAAATTCTCAGGCCCTACGTCAGACCTACTGAATCAGAAACTGGGAGCAAGGCCCAACTACCTGTTGTAACATGTCCTTCAGGTTTTCCTGAGGCATGCTAAAATTGAGAATCACAGCTGTTTCCCCTGTAACAAAGGACCAGCAGCATCACCCAGGAGCTGGCTGGAAACACAGAATCTCACCGAGACCTACTGATTCTGAATCTGCATTTAACAAAATCCAGAGGCGATGCATACATAAAGTTTGAGACTACTGCCCTAACTCAATGTTCTCAACTCAGCTACACATCAGAATCACCTGAGGAGCATTTTAAACACACCAGTGCTGAGGCACCACCCCAGATCTGGTAAGTGAGAAACCCTGGAGGCAAAGCCTAGGCCTCAATCATTTGGAAAGCTCCCTGGATAATTCTACTGTGCTCTAGGCGTCTATCCTCATCATGAAAGGAATCCACTAGGACTGATCCTACCCCAGTGCTGTGCACACAGTGAACGGATGGAATGACTAGAATTGAAAGCTCTGGTAAAAGAAACACAGAAACATGGGCAACCTAAAGCTTTCCGTGCTTTTGCTTTTCTGTGCTAAATGCTTTTGAACTGTGGTGTTGGAGAAGACTCTTGAGAGTCCCTTGGACTGCAAGGAGATCAAACCAGTCAATCCTAAAGGAAATCAGTCTTAAATACTCATTGGAAGGATTGATGCTGAGCTCCAATACTTTGGCTCCCTGATATGAAGAAATGACTCATTGAAAAAGACCCTGATGCTTGGAAAGACTGAAGGCAGGACGGGAAGGGGATGACAGATGGCTGGATGGCATCACCGACTCTATGAACATGAATTTCAACAAGCTCCAGGAGTTGGTGATGGACAAGGAAGCCTGGCGTGCTGCAGCCCATCGAGTCGCAAAGAGTCAGACACAACTAAGTGACTGGACTGAACTGAAAGCTTTCTACAGTGAAAGTTACCCAAACCAGTCAATTTCACATCTAAACCGGGTTGGAATCTTCAGGGAATTCTTCATAACCATGTGTCCTGGAATCCCCTGCAACCTCAGAGTGTGGTCCTTGGAGTGTCAGGCTCACCGGGGAACTTGTTGGAATACCCTATCTCAGGCCCACTCCATCCTTTAGTCACAGTCTAATTTAAGCAGACCCCACGTGATCTGCAGGCACAGGGAAGTCTGCGCAAGCACTGTTCTGAGGCTCTTTTCCCACGGTGGGGACTTACCCGCAGCTGAGGCACAGGGAGGAGCAGGTGAAGTACTCGTCTGGAAAAAAGGAGCTGTGCGCCATCTGGTCATCGGGGATCTCACCACTGAAGCGGTCGCTCAGAGCCTGCGCGGAGGGAAGGTGACACGCGAAGGGCCTCAGCAGAGAGCTCGGAGCTCTGGGCCTTCCACTGGCTGCCTTTCTAACACGCCCTCACTGCTGGCTTATTTCTTACCGGTTCTGTGGCTAGAAGCGGGAAGCCAGCAACTTCTGCTCCTTACCCTCCACCTTCCTGGCCTGACTTACACCAATCCTCACCACAGGAAACCTCAGAAAGAACCGGCCCATTTCCCAAGAGCTCAGAAGGAAGCAAAGTTACTGTTCTCTCCTAATGACCTTGGAAATTATAAACATGTCACACACTCCACTGTTCATTCAAAACCACCAGATACTGACGAATGCCCATTTCATCTTTGCAAAGCTGGAAAAGAAAGCGACACTCGAGAAGGTGGCTTGTCTTGAAGTCGGAGAGAGACAGAGCTCAGAAGTGCGCTGGGAGTTTTCTGGGCGTCTCCACCAGTTCTAACCACAGACACTCACTGGAGTTTACTGGCCACAGAACTATCTTTATGTAGAAAAAAGGGTTATCAGACAAAAAGCAAGGAGGAATTATTCTAGGTATTGGCAGCCTTTTATCAACTACAGTAACTAACCTAAAAGACAGCAAATGGCCAAAATAAATGCCAAGAAGAAAGATAAAGGTATGTGAAGTAACGGACTGAAATTTTTATGTTTAAAGGAAGCTTCCATTTTTAATCCTCTTTGTGTTCACTACTTTATATTTAAAGTATTCTTCAGGCTGGTTTTTTTTTCCCCTCCAAGCCTTCAGTCATATACAGTGGAAAAAGTCATATGAATTAAATATAAATAGGCTTTCTAGGCTTTAAAAATTATTAAATATTCACAGTTCCTAAGTCTCGACTCTTTCTGTGGCAGCCTAGGCAGTACTCAGGGGAAGAAATATAAAAGTAGCTTTAAAACAGAAGGACAAGATGCTACTTTCTTTAGTAAAAAGGTGAAAGAAATTTTAAGATGAGATTAGGAAAAGGGGCAGGTTAGGTTCTAAACTAAGATTCTCAAGTTCTAAACAGAATTTCACTTAAGGACACTTATTTATTAAAACTCCTTTTCCTTTTTCCCAATGAAGCCTAATACCCTGAGTTGTAAGCCAACTGTTTTCAAAAGCGTAAGCTCTCAATGTTGAGACAAGAGTAGTGGCAAAGAATGTGTCAGACTAAGGGTGTGGGACTCACCCATGTGCATTCAAATTCAGTTCCTGCAAAGATAATGAACAGGCCCATAAACCACCACCTGCCAGTGACGGCTGATCAAGTGGCAATCCCTGACTTGGACCAAAAAAAACCAATCTAAGAATAATACATATACATCCTTTTCTCTTGGTAGTAATTTTATAAAAAGTAACTAAAGGAAAACAAGTAAGATTTGGAGACAGACTATGAAGGAATATACATGTGAATATTAAAGAGAATAAACAAGACGCAAACCCAGCAGTCAAGCCTACACCATCCTCCTCTCTCCTACTTCTTTCTGAGTAGGACCTATCCTTGGTCTCACCTTTTCCATGAAGCCTTCCCAGCCATTCTAGGAAGATCACACTCTGCCTTCTCTGAGCACCTCCTGTCCTCAACATCGGAACCAGGTAGTAAGTGATGAGGCAAAGCTGTAAGCCTGATATATGTATCTCATCTCCCAGACTAGATCACAAACACCGAGAAAGGCACGTATTACCTCTGGATCCTCCTCTCAGTCCAGCACACGTCTTAACAAGTACTCAACTAGGACCTCTGCAATGAAGTGCCCCAGCACCAAGCCCCATGCACACACCAAGCCACCCATCCTCTCCTCCTCACCTCGGCCCTGCCTCTGCACTAGGTCTTATCCCATGCCCACAGGCCTCTCTAATTTATGCCTAACTACTCACTGATTGGCCAAATCACGGATACCTCTTTCTGTATTTCTCAAAGAGCTGTGTTTCTCAAACAGCTGTGTGTCTAACCCTCTGGGCCTAGCTGGTGGGCAAATGGAGCATCATCTTCCTAATGTGTCAATTTACTGAAAGATTTGGGGAGGAAGTTTTTGCTTTATTTTTTGGCCATACCATGTGGTATACAGGATCTTAGTTCCCCCACCAGGAATTGAACCCATGCCCCTTGCAGTGAAAGCACAGAATCTTAACCACTGGACCACCAGGGAAGTCCCAGGAAGTTATTTTTACATAAAAAATAAACTTGGGTGTAGCATGAAACCAAATGGAAAATTTACATAAATGTGAGGACCCCCCACAAAAAATTATTTCAGCCTATAGTTGGTGGCTCTTCAAGCGCCTCAATTTCCTTATCTGTAAAATGGGGATGGCTAGGAGTACCTTCCTCAGCAGGGGTCTCCATGGATTACACTGTGAAGATCAAATGAAATTACTCCATAGAGCACTTGGCATAGATTGAGAGCTCAGAAACCGTGAGCTGTCACGATTAATATTTTTATTTTTTATGCTGAAAATTCTCTAATTTTCTCCTTCAGATACCTTCATCAAATGATCCAGCTAACACAAAGGACATAAGAGCTTCTCTCCTTTCCATGACAGCTCCCTGGTCCTCATGGCTGGTTGCATTTGTGGGTGAATATTTAGCTGCAAAAAGATGCTTAAGTACCAAATGCAGTGTTAAAATAAGAAAGAAAAAAAAAGAGAGCTAAATAAGGAATGCAGAAGCTACTAAAGACATATAATGAAACCCAAAGAAGGCATTTTTAGCCCTCGGTTTCTCTTTTAAATAGGTAACTGAAAGGATAACCTAAGTAATACTTTTCCTTAGGAAAAATATCAAATTTAGAATGAATCCAACAGCTGGGTTGAATTCAGAAGGCATGCCACTCCCCAGTAAATGTAAAATTGCAGCCCAATAATAGTGACAGCATAAGGTTTTTGCTGTTCCAAACTCAAGTGGCCTGATTCACTTCTCTGGAAAATCTTCAGAAAAATGAGGACATTTCTAAATATCTCAAGGCTTAGCATGAAACAATCTGCAGCCTGATGGCCATGAGACAAATCCTGATAGAACCTCCACTGTCACTGGCCCTAGACAACTGTTGGCTTATGTTTGCCAAGGCAACAGTAACTTCTTATGACATCAGAAAGAGAACTCCAAGACCAACCAGCCTCACCTCTTCAGATGCTGGCCACCCATCCTCTCAAATGCTGGTAACACAAGCATCGTATTTCTCTCACAACTCACTGAAGAGCCAGCAGTCAGTAATGAATCAGACCTTGACAAGCATCAGGAGGACTTACATGAATCAAGAGTATGGGAATAGGACTTCCCTGGCAGTTCAATGGCTAAGACTCCACACACCCCTTACGGGGGGTACAGGTCTGATCCCTGGTCAGGGAACTAAGATTTCTCATGCTGGATGATGCGGCCAAAAAAAACATATGGAAACATAACAGTAACTGTTAAAACAAACTTGATGCTCATGTGTTTTAGATACAAGGGTAAGGAGACACTGTCTTCCTTCCTCTATAACCTATTTCTTTCCAGTGTGGACATTCCATATACTTCATCTTTTTCAAGAATTCCAAGCCTCACATCATTCCAGGGTTTCTTGGGCTCTCTCCCTCCTGAGGCCCCAAAGCCATAAGAGGCAGGGAAGGACCTTTCCTGAGAAAGTTTGAAAAAGTATTTGAGGTCAGTCTGGAAAAGGCTGCCTGGAGACTAGATGATCTTGAACTTTAGTTGCCTTGACAACAGTACAGCTCTTACTATCTAAACTGCAAGTTTCACTCCAGTCATCAAAGGCTAGCAGTGAATTTTCTGATTCAAAATGGAGACGATGCCACCTCCCCCCACCAAATACATAATAACTTCGTAAATACTTAATAGGTGCTTCCTGATGTGACAGAATTAGAGAGTCAGAGTTCCTACATTTAGAGATCGGAGGCTAAAGGAGGTATTACATAAAACCTGTAAGAATCCAACCTTAAAATGGTTCTCTCCATTATTCATAACTGTAAACAAAGGCAACAACAGTTAATTCAATATTCAATTTCCTTGGTCACTAGGGACCTGAGCATCTCTTTTCTTTAAACAGACTTACTTCATCAGTGAGAATATGCTCTGCTGGTAGGTATCTGAGTTGTTGCTACTGTGGAAACTGAGCAAATGAGTGAGAGGTAAGAAGTGAGAAAAATTCCCCTGGAGAAAAGGAACTGGAGCTTAGACCACAACAAGGCTAAATATCAGGAAGAGTGACCAGATCAGCAGAATGAATGGGAAACATACGGGCAAGTCGCTAGAGCAGAAAGTGACTGAAGGTCTCATACACACACATGCACGCACACACACACATTCTACAACTCCTCAATTTTGCTCATTAATCACATTTCCTGTTCAATAATGAACATGAAAAGAATATGAGGAAGGAAAAAAAGATTTAACTTCTCTATGATCTGACTTATTTAGGGATAAAATGTATACAAACATTACATACATATATTTCTGTATGCACTGAAGCAGCACCAAAAATTTCTGGAAGCGTATGTCAGAAAGTATTATAATAGTTATCATATAGAGACGGGGACAGGAGTGAAAGGGACTCAAGTCATACCTTACTATTGGAATTGTACTATTTGAATCTGTACTATTTCAATTGTTTATTACAAACACACATTGCTTTTACAATTAAAAAAATAACTTTTTAAAGTAACCAAACACTCAAATACAACTTACAAGAATGTCCTTTCTAAAGGCAACTGGCAGTACACATCAGGAACCTTTAAAGACGACCCATCTTCTGACCTTCTTAAAAGTCGAGTAACTATTGAGAAGGAATACAGCCCAGGGTTTAAATGCACAGACTCAGGAGCCAGACTACCAGGTTCAAATTCCCCACCACTGGAACGTCCCTGGCGGTCCAGTGGCTGAGACTCTGCACTCCCCATGTAGGGGGCCTGGGTTCAATCCCTCGTCGGGAACTAGATCCCACATGCTGCAACTAAAAACAATCCCACGTGCCACAACAAAGACTGAAGATGCCAAGGGCTAGGCTGCAAATTAAGACCTGGCCCAGCCAAATAAATAAATTAATATTAAAAAAACAAATTCTCCACCACTCACTAGACAAGTCATCTCGGGCAAATTAGAGTACCTCCCGGTGCCTCTGTTTCTCAACCTCAGAGTTGATATGAGGATGAAATGAATGAATACACGTCAGTGCAGAGCACAGAACATGACATCAGTAAACGCTCCACAGAAAGGTTGGCCAGCAGCAACGGGAGCTGCAATTTATCCGAAGGAAGCAGGCAGAAGGTGGGCAGTATCTTTAGGTGCTCAGGAAATGTAAGGAAAAGTGGGACGTACTATTAAAATAAGGGCAGAACTGCTACATATAAAAAGTGATCCATCCATATAAATGAAAAAGCATGCAGCTATTTAAAAAAAAACATGGTTTTATAGGATATTTAATAGCATGGAAAAAATGGTAGGCTTCAACACTCCATAAAAAAAAGCAAAGTATATAAGTGCACATAGATACATCACAACCCCAATTCTTTTTAAAATAAGTGGCAAAGAATCATATAATGCTCCATTTATCTATTTTTCGCACACTTAGTTTGCTTTTTTCTTTGCTATTAAAAGGATGTTGCCATTAACATCCTCATATAGGTCTCCGTGTTCCTGTGGAAGAGTTGCTTTAAGGCCAATTTCTAGAAATGACATGGTTGGAATATATATTATGCATTTCTTTATACTACTGCATTTCAAAGTGGCTGTACTAATTTTACCTCAACCAGAAGTTAAAGAGTTTACAGTGCTTCATATCCTTTTTGACATTTTATTGCCAAACCTGTCAGTGTTCACCCTTGCATGGTGGTGGTCTTACTAGAGGGTTGCGATTTCTTTATTTGGCCATCACAGTCTTGCTTCACAGTGCACACAGTGCCTCCCAATTTTCCCAAAAGGTTTATACATTTTTTTCTAACAATATTCCTGTATATCTTACGTAAAATAAAGAGAAAATCACAGAGGAAACAAAATCATATAAATCATACTAGAATATATCTCAAGGCTTCTTGAAGTGTTTCTTCAGGGAGTCAGTAAGGCACTGGACAAGGTGAAGAATAGAAACCAGTAGAGAAAGAAAAAAAAATGGGAGAAACAGAAAGTCAAACAAGTGATTTTGGCATTGATAATTTATTTGTTTATGACCATCCCCACTCTTTAGTTCCAAAAAGAATGCAAGGCCACCTTAAAAAAAAAAAATACAACAACAAAAAATAAGTGGACAAAAATAAATGGCCATTAGATTATACACTGCTATGAACTATGAAGACTTCTGTTAAGAGTATTTTAACAGCGATAAACCTCTCCTAGGTCAATTTGCCTAATGCAGACCTTAAAGGTAGCTTTCTCTAAGCATGATTATCAGAGAATGAACAATTTCTAATTTAAAGATTAAAAACAACCAGAAAAAGACAAAACAATTTTTTCAAGGATCTGAACAAGTTGCAAGACCCCAGAGTTCCCTGAGGAGAGTCCGAAACACAAGCTTAAACAGGTAACTCCATCCCATGGACAGAGCCGTGGGCCCACAGCTCAGTACAGCACAGAGCCTGCCTCAGAGAACAGGAAATACAAGACCCAGGTAAACTCTTGAGGCCAACGGTTACCAAGAGTCCTCAAAATTCCAGCTGACCAGGCTCATTTTACTCACAGAAAGCTTCATGAATCATATCACCTCATAAAAACACAGTGTAACTAACAACAACAACAGCAGAAAAGGACCTGACAAACCGGCCTGGAGGAGGGCATCCAAGAACTCTGAGCACGGCTTACTGCTCACGGCACCTGGTGTCCTGAAGGGCTTCTGTAAACACTAAGCTAGGTTAAATTTGAGAAAACCTAAGAACTCTATAATGCAGCCATTGGCCTAGTTGTCAAGAGTCTTAAGGATCAGATTTTACAGCCCTTTGTATAATATAGTACGGATTCAGCCTCCATTTTAAGAATGCTCGCAATATTTGGGTGTAACCTCTAAGCCATTACAAGGACATGTGTGGTCAGTCGTGTCCAACTCTTTGTGACCCTATGGACTCTAGCCTACCAGGCTCCTCTCTCTGTAGGATTTTCCAGGCAAGAATACTGGAATGGGTTGTTGTTTCCTCCTCCAGGGGATCTTCCCGACCCTGGGATCGAACTCATTATCTTCTGCACTGGCAGGCAGATTCTTTACCATGGAGTCACCTGGGAAGTCCTTGAAGAAGTATACTATAAGGGCAAAGATTGTTGTCTATCTTATTCTCCACGGTTATTTCCAGCATCTCAAACTCTGACACAGAGATCCACCCATTTATTTGCTGAACAGATGAACCAACAAACTAATTTCCTAAGACCAAGCAACAGGTAAACGGCAGAACTGGGATCCCAACACAAGTCTGTCTGACTCCGGAGTCCCAAGTTTTTCTAGTCCAATCAGGATACTATAATGAGATGCCACAGACTGGGAAGCTTATAAATGACAGAAATTTATTCACCACAGTCCTGTAGGCTGGAAATCCAAGATGAGGGTGCAGCATGGCAGCCTCCAAGCGAGGGTCTGCCTTCTGGTTGACAGATGGTGCCTTGTCACAGTGTCCTCACTTGGTGGAAGGGGCTAGGGGAGCTTTCTGAGGGCTCCATTTGTAAGGGTGCTAAAGTCACTCAAGAGGGTTCCATTCTGATGACCCAGTCACCTCCCAAACCCCTAGATATGTATGTATACTAGTACATGTATACTAATTGGGCATTAAAGTATTTTAAGGTATGAATTTTGTGAGGTTACTAAACATAGCCTTTAGTAACCACTATGCAAAAACCATAAACTTGTCTGAGTTGTAATTTTTCATTCCCTCCTCTTTTTTTTTTTAACTTTTCATTTTGATGTAATTTCAAACCTGTAGAAAAGTTGCAAGAATAGTATAACAAACTTCCATATACAGTTTACCCAGATGCAGAAATTACTCACATTGTGTCCCACCGCAAACCTTTTAGACTCCATGGATGAAGCAAATCAGCATATGCCCAAAGTCTGTTCCTGGGTCAACCAGGGCTGGCCTAGTTTTATGCAAACCGGTTCTCCTATCTCTTCCGGTCTCGGGCTCTATGCCCTAACCCTCAGGGCACCCTCAAATCCCTAGCTCAAGTCTTCCTGTCAACAGTGTCCTTTCTGCAAATCCCACACTCCCAGCACTGCTCCAAAGACCCTGTTCCCTTCCTGCTCCTCTGTCCTCCGCCTGCAGGCATGGTAACATAAGGTGTATACAAAGTAAACCTTAAAACAGAAGCAGTCTTGGCAGGAACTGAGTTGATGTCTTTATTGTAAAGAATGGTAAAATAAGGTTTTTCTCCAAGATGAGGACCTTTTAATTATCATCTGACATTCATGTTCCTGGCAAGAGGACGCCATTCAACAGGTAATACACTGCATTCATGCCCTTCCTTTCACAGACCCTCTCTTTCCGGCCCAGGTTTCTAATCACCAGCACTGACAGAAGCTGGAGAACTGAGTGTCCTCACCACCCACTGGTGCCCCAGTGAGAAGCACTCAGGCCAGAAACCAACTGACCTTTAGGGCCTTGAAGATGACGCCTGGGTGCCGGGGAGAACGGGTGGTATTGTTCTCCAGTTGCTGCTCCAGAGCACGTCGAAGCCCAGAAAAGTCAGTGGGAGGGTTGTAGGTCCTCGTCCCCTTGTAGTGAATGGAACTGAAGGCTTCTGGGAAGCGGCCCAGCTTCCGGAACCGGTCCTGGATGAGCTTCTCTGGCACCTCGGAGGGGTGATCTGGACAAGCGGAAACAGGTGTGTGAACAGGGGCCTTTCTTTAAAAAAAAGTCTCCTGTCTTGCATTATAAAAGGAATATGTGGTGCAACTCCGTAAATATAAGTACATAAACAGGCAGAACTGCTCTATGCTGTTGGAAGTCCGGACGGAAGGAACTGCCTAGAAGGAAGCACAAGCAGGGGTTTCTGTGAAGTGGGGGCTGGTGGATCATGGCCTGGTATTGAAGTCACAGGTACCCTCAGCTTGTGAAAGTGCTCAGGTATACACTTTTGATACACTGTGCACTTTTTGGTATGTGTGTTACACCTCAAGGAAGTACCTTTAAAAAAAAAAAAGAATCAGTCATTTATTTACTTTTAATATTTACTTATTTAATGGCTACAGCAGGTCTAAGCCGCAGCCTAAGGGATCTCCATTGTGGTTCGCGGGCTCTCTAGTTGCAGCACGAGGGCTTAGCTGCGCCACAGCATGTGGGGTTTCAGTTGCCCAAGCAGAGATCGAACTGGAGTCCCCTGCATTACAAGATGGGTTCTTAACTAGAAGTGTCTTTTTGTTTTTTAGTGTGCTCATTGTAAAAAATCCAAACATGTCAAAGCATAAAAGGAGAGAAAGTAGGTCCTCTGCCCACTCCTACTCCTCAAAGGGAACTACAGTCCAGTGGTTACCCTTTCAGACATTCTTTCCTACATAATTCCCAACACATACATGCAACTTGCTTTCATCACTTAATAACATACGGTAAGTGTGTGTCCTTGTACACTTGATATACTCTGAGAAGACATTTCCTTCTTTTTAACAGCTACATAGTCTTCTAGCCTATGGATGGATTTCACCAGTCACCTTCTAATGAGCATTTAAAATAAACAGCTGCTCTGGAAACGCTGGTCTTATGCTGGTGAAGCTGCAGACAACTGCCAACGTGTGAAGGTATCAGCCTTCCCGTAGTTTCTCCAACATTTATCCAGAAATTTAGGGAGCAGCAGTATAAACAGATTCAATAATCATTTTGGAGATAAAACTTGGAAGGACTTTTGGGTTTAATTTCCTTTAATATTTTTTTAAAACTAAATTATTTTATTCTTTAGAAACTAGAATCTGTGCTGACAAAGGATTATGTTGTTTTTAAAATTTATTTTTTTTAATTGAAGGACTGTGTTAATTTCTACCAAACATCAACATGAATCAGCCATAGGTTTACCTATGTCCCCTCCCACTTGAACATTCCCTCCCACCTCCCTCCCCATCCCACTCCTCTAGGTTGTGACCAAGCCCCTGGTTTGAGTTCCCTGAGTCATACAGCATAATTTCCTTTAATATTTTAACAACAAAATCATTCCAATTAAACACTGCAAATATGGCTCTTGCTCAATTTAAAGGTACAGTCATCAAAGAGAAGTAGCCAAAGTTCTGGATTCAGAATCCCAATTCTGCAGCCTACTAGCTGGAACCTCCTTGGTTACATAACCTAAGCTCTCTGAGTTCAGTTTCTTCATTTGTAAAATACAGCTGCTGTTGATTGAGCTGAGTAACAAAGATACATTAAGTCTGCATTTATTTTAAGAAAATGTTAGGACTTTCCTGGTGGGCCAGTGGTTAAAACTCTGCACTTTCACTGGAGAGGGTACAGGTTCGATCTCTGGTCAGGGAACTAAGATTCCCTATGCTGTGTGACACAGGCAAAAAAATAAAAATGTTTAAAAATTTAAGGAAAAAAATGTTGTTTTTCACTTTTCACTTTCATGCATTGGAGAAGGAAATGGCAACCCACTCCAGTGTTCTTGCCTGGAGAATCCCAGGGACGGGGGAGCCTGGTGGGCTGCCGTCTATGGGGTCGCACAGAGTCGAACACGACTGAAGCAATTTAGCAGCAGCACAGTGCAAGGCATAAAGCAAAAGAAAAAAGGGGGGGGGGGGGTGTTTCCCTGATGGCTTAGTGGTGAAGAATTCGTCTGCCAACGCAGGAGATACAGGTCCGATTCCTGTTCCGGGAAGATCCCACATGCCGCAGAGTGTCTGAGCCTATGTGCCACAACTACTGAGCCTGTGCTCCAGAGCCCTCAAGCCGCAACTACTGAGGCCCTCATGCCCTAGAGCCTGTGCTCCGAAAGAAGAGAAGCCACTGCAACGAGAAGCCTGTGCACTCCAACTAGATAGTAGCCCCTGCAAGCTGCACCTAGAGAAAAGCCCGTGCAGTGGCAAAGACGCAGCACAGCCAAAAATAAAGATTTTTTTTTTTTTAAAGTAAAGCCTATGGAAAAAAAAGTTACTTTGAAGGGCTGGTTATTTCAAAACCCTGAAGAGGAAATTAGACCTTCCCCTCACCAAAGCTGTGAAGATCCAAAGTGGCATAAAGATGCTAATCATGGGAGATATCCTAGACCCAGATCCTTCAGATTCTAACTCCTTAATAGGGTCCCAGTCTGTCCACTCCCCGCCTACTGCCCTGCCCTGGCTCAGGCCCCATCACTCCTCACCTAGTACTGTGATAATAAGCTCCTGGCCACCTCCCTGCCTCTACATTTGCCTCTCTAGTTCATCCTGCAACAGGCCATGGGGATCTTTTTGAAAATACAGATCTGATCATATTAACTCCCTACTTAAAATCCTTCAAGGGATCTTGTCATACTTGAGACCTAAATCAAGGCTATCCATGCATGATCTGATCCCTCACTGTGTCCACTATTCCCTCCCACACAATCTAAGCCTCAGACACACTGAGCCTCTTCATTCAGCAAGTATCTGATGACAGCCTCCTGTGCACCAAGCACTCACCCAGGCTCTTCAAAGGCAGCAGTGAATAACAGGCAAGGTTCCTGCCTTCCTGGAGTTTCCATTCCAGGGGAAAAGATCAAAAACCAGTAAGCAAACAAACAGGATGATTTCAGAGAGTGACCGCTGCCCTGATGAACATGAACAGGGTGATCTAACAAGACAGGGCCACCAGGGTGCAGGAAGGACCATTTTAAAGGAGACACTTGGCAAAGGCTCCAAAGGGCTGAGAGTTGAGCTGAATCTGAAAGAGGACGGCTGGCTGGAGGAAAGTGTGTTCCAGGTAAACAGAGTAGCATGTACAAAGATGGGAACAGAGAAAAGTCTGGTATAGCTAGTGGAGGCAGTGAAAGGGGTAAGCAGAGTTCAGAGAGAGGCAGGAGCGAGGACACTATAATTAGGAGTTTAGATTGTATCTTGATGTAATGGAAAGCCATTGACAGGTTGGAAGCAGGAGTATGACATGACCTAAAGTATAAATTAAGCTTTTAAAAAACATCACTCCCCATCCTTTAAGGAGAATGTATTGAAATGAGCAGGAACAGAATCCAGGAACTCAGTGTACAAATACCTACAGTTCCCTGGGTACAACAAGCTCCTTCAAACCACTACAGGTTCATCTTCCTAGACCATCCTTCCTCCCCTCCTCTATTTAGCCAGTCTCTAAAGTTCAAATGTCACCTCCTCTTTGCTAGATCCCACAAGGATGTGTACAGTGTCCCTCTTCTGCACACTCACGGCTCCAGGAGCGACACCTACCACAGAACAGAACACGTGTGGCCTCTCCAACTAGACTATCAGCTATTCGAGGGTGGAAATTGTTTTTTTTTTCAGTTTGGGGTCCTGGCAGTCAGCATGTGACCTTGTGCACTTAATAAACTTTGTTAACTGAATGAACGCTCATAGTGAAACTGTTTTTGGAGCCAACACTATTGCCCCCACCTGCATCCAATCACTGTCACACCTGCTCCCTCACCCTCCCATTCCGATGCTCTTGCTTCCTATTTCTCTAAGAAAACCGAAACAATAAGACAACTTCCACTACGTCTACCTACTTTCCTGTAATCGTGTCCATATAATCTCCCTTCTCTCCTGTTGTTACAGATGAGCCGTCCACACTCCTAAGGTCAGCCCTCCACCTGTGCATCACTCCTGCTCTAGTGAATCATTCCCAGCAACATACAAGTATCTGCAATACCTCACGTCTTAAATTTCAAAAGAGGGAAAACTTGAAATCCCACATTACCCTCCTGCTGTCACTTATCTGCTTCCCTTTATAGAACTCTGTGAAAGAGATCAATATACTACCTTAAGTTTTTTCCTTCTCTTTTCTTGATCCCACTCTGATCAGGCTTTCAGGCCCACCATCCCTGGGAAACGGTCTTACCCAGATCACCAAGGCCCTCTACATCGCCAAAGCCCATCAGCAATTCTCAGTCCTCATCCTGCCCATGAGCAGATTCTGACGTGGTTGATCGCGCCATCCTTCTTGAAACACTTCCTTATGTCTTGCCCAGGCAGAAATTTTTCTGGGCAATGTACCACTGCCAAGTCACTACTGCAGCCCAGTGTACCCAGAAAGGTCAAAGTGTGACAACCGAACCCTATCTACTTACCAGAGCCCAGCAGCTGGGTGTGCACAGTCTCATGGAAAATGATAACAGCAGGGCCCAAGGTGGACAAGGGGACATCCAGGCCACAGCGGGCAGTGGTAGCCTTGAGCTCCTTAGTGAAATGTTTCAAATAAGCTTCTGAGGCATCCCCAAGGAACTTGAAGAGATCATTGTGCAGTCGGTCTGCATGAGTTCGATAGATGACGAGGTCTGAGATGGCCAGGACCTTAAGCAGCAGCCGTGTTCTCTGGCTTAGATTCACTGTAGCTCCCAAGAGCCCTTCCGTGTCTATCACGGCTACTTTGTGGACTGGGTCATATGCCGCCCACACTCCCACAGTGCAGGACTCCTGGGCAGGGGAGGTTTTGAAGACTTCTCGGCCATAGAAGAAAGTGTGGTTGAGGGTATGAGACTTCCCATCCCCAGTATTTCCAAAAATGGAAACCACTTTCAGATGCTGATCAGGTTTGCAGTCCAATTTCCTAATGAAGTCCTCTTCATTCGTTACCTTCCCAAAAAAGGAGGGGGGAGGGGAAAGACAATGAAATACGAAAACCGCAAAATAGCTAGAAACACCTGCAAGAATTAAGTGCTTGCCAGGGCTCCTTGATTGACTTGTCAATGTGACAAGGAAAAGAAGTCCCAGGATAATAGCCTCTCACCCAGCACTTACCCCTGCTGCTGCTGCTGCTAAGTTGCTTCAGTCGTGTCCAACTCTGTGCGACCCCATAGACAGCAGCCCACCAGGCTCCCCATCCCTGGGATTCTCCAGGCAAGAACACTGGAGTGGGTTGCCATTTCCTTCTCCAATGCATGAAAGTGAAAAGTGAAAGTGAAGTCGCTCAGTCGTGTCCAACTCTTAGCGACCCCATGGACTGCAGCCTACCAGGCTCCTCCATCCATGGGATTTTCCAGGCAAGAGTAGTAGAATGGGGTGCCATTGCCTTCTCTGACACTTACTCCTAGCAAACAGCTAACAGGAACTTTGAAAGCCTCAGTCAGTATATAAGAACTTAATGGTCATAAAAATGTTAAAACAATAAACTCGTAAAAGAAGGCATAGGAGGAAATTTTGCAACCGTGGATTAGGCAATGTCTTCTTAGATATGACACTAAAAGCAATACAACAAAAGAAAAAAATGGATAAAATGGACTTCATCAAAATTAAAAACTTTTATTCTGCAAAAGATACCATTAGATGAAAAGACAATCCAAAGAATGGGGGAAAATATTTGCAAACCACATATCTGGTAAGGGACTAATGGTCCAGAATATGTAAATAATTCTTACAACTCAGTAAGAAAAAATAACCTAATTAAATATTAAGCAAAAAATATGAACAGACATTTCTCCAAAGACATACAATTATCAACAAGCACATGAAAAGATACTCAACACCACAGTCATCAGGGAAATGCAAACCAACCACAACAAGATATCCCTTCACACCCACTAGGATGGCTATGATCAAAAAGATAATGGCAAGTTCTAGTGAGAATACAGTGAAATTTCAATGCTCAAACACTGCTGATGAGAATGCACAATGCACAGCCACTCTAGAAAACAGCATGGCAGTTTCTCAGAAAGTGAAACATAGAGTTACCAAATGTCTCAGGAGCTCTGCTCCTAGGTATGCTGCTAAGTCACTTCAGTCATGTCCGATCTGTGCGACCCCAGAGACGGCAGCCCACCAGGCTTCCCCGTCCCTGGGATTCTCCAGGCAAAAACACTGGAGTGGGTTGCCATTTCCTTCTCCAATGCATAAAAACGAAAAGTGAAAGTGAAGTCACTTAGTCATGTCTGACTCTTAGCGACCCCATGGACTGCAGCCTACCAGGCTCCTCCGTACATGAGATTTTCCAGGCAAGAGTACTGGAGTGGGGTGCCATTGCCTTCTCCGACTCCTAGGTATAAACCAAGAGATTTAGAAACATACATCCATATAGAACTTGAACATGAATCTTCACAGCAGTCTTATTCATAACAGTGAAAGATGGAAACAACGCATGTGTCCGTCAACTGATGGGTGAATATACAAGATGTGGTGTATTTATACAATGACTGAATATTATTCAACTATAAAAAGTACTGATGTATGCTACAACATGGATGAACCTTTAAAATATTATAACAAGTGAAAGAAGCCAGACTCAGAATGTTACATATTATATAATTCCTTTTATATGAAATGTCCACGATAGGTCAGCTCACAGAGACAGAATATATATCAGTGGCTGCCGAGGGTGAAGGGAAGCAGGAAATAGGGAGTGACTGGTAGTGGGTACAGGGTTCCTATTTGGGTTGATGAAAATGCTAAGGACTTAGACAGTACTAAGGGCTGTACAACTTTATGAATATACTGAAAGCACTGAGTTGTGTATTTTAAAAGGATGATAAATACATGCTATGTGACTTACATCTATGTAAGACTATTTAAAAAAAAAGGAACAACTTACTAGTCAAACTCCATCTATCCATAATTCTCTGTTTACAGTTTAAAAACACTGCAGTCCTTATAAGAAGTCAGGCCACGAAACTTGCCTGGTGGTCCAGAGGTTAAGAATCTGCCTTCCAATGCAGCTGATGCAGGTTCCTAAACAAGGAACTAAGATCCCACATGCCACAGGGCAAGTGAGGCAAGTTGTGCCCAAGCGCCAAACTACTAAGCCTGTGAGCTCTAGAGCCCACGCTCCACAGTAAGAGAAGCTCACACCACAGAGAAAACTTGTGTGCTGCGATGAAATTTAAAAAAAAAAGTCAGGCCAGGAAGGAAGGGAGCTGGCGTCAGTGAGAAAGATCCCAGACTGGAGTTCAGGAAGATGCTCAGGGGCCTGTAACTCTCAGAACACAAATTCCCAGGGTCAAAGCTCCTAATTCAAACACACGGTGTTCTACTCCAGCTAAAGGAGTGATGAACCTTTACAACTCTCATCCTCCAGCCAGGAGACAAACAAACAACAACAAAAAAAACACATTCCTGACTCTCAAGAGTCTGCTGGTTTGATAAGGAGAAGTTACAGGGAGGCAGACCACTGGGTGTGATACTATGATCTCTGCATTTCCCATAATCTCATCAAGATGGTAAAGCACTCACTATTCTATTAATGACATCACTACGATTATTACAGGAATAGCCTTAATGACAATATTTTATTTACTGAATGCCCACTGCACTGACAGGGCCCTTCACTAGATGCATGAGGGCAGAATCGAGTCTGCCCTTCCACCCTCAGTACTCGGGATACAGCCTCGCACAGGAGAGGAGTTCAATATCGAGCTACCGAATGAATGAAAGCAGTGCACCTTGCTAGGTACTTTGATCACTTTTCTCCACCCTGGATCGTCCACAGGGCTGAACACAGCAGCAGCATTTGATAACTGGGCTCACTGATCTCCCAGGCAACTGAGAGGAACAAGAAGTTACACAGAACAGCCCACTTTGGACCCATGTCACTCCTCCAGTATCGTTCCAAGCTGCTAAGCTGGCCACGAGAGAAACAAAACAAAAGCTCCATAAACCTCTACCAGCAAGGAGTCAGATAAGGTCAGAGTGGCCGGCTGCAAGAGTCATCAAACAGTCTGGAGGAAGAAGACGAGGCCCAGGGGCTTTCTCCCTGGAAATGAACTCAATCGTGAATCCACTATCCAAAAAAAAAAAAAACCACAACGGGTATCCAGGACACTCAAGAGTGGGCACCTGAAAAGTAGGAGCTGTTAAGAGTTAAATGTCTCAAGATTTATACCGATGAAGTACCCACCAAATGATGTGCATAACACATATAAGTAACTCAGTGGAGTCAGCATTTGGGGATATGATTTTGGCACCAGGTGTCCCAGGGTATGTTAAACACACAAGTTCATGTGTGCATGTGCAGATGAGTCTAGTGTAAAGAAATCTAGGAGGTGGAGCTCAAACCTCAGGCTGGTTTTTCTACCAAGGAGCCCTGGATAATCATTCAATATGCGCTGACTGCATTTTTCCACATGTAAAATGAGGATATAACCATCTTTGCCTCCCCTGACTGGGTACTGGTTGCTAATGAAATCAACAGATAAACGAGAAAATACCTGGCAAATTGAAACCATGCTTCGTTTTTTCCTTCTGCCTTTCGCATTATTTTGCTCCCTGTTATACTACTCAATTCATCCTTAACCTGTGGACAGTTTCCCCTGAGCCAGGAAGGAGACAACAGTCTAGGAAGTAAGTAGCAAGACCGGTTTTTCAGTCAGAAGCAAGTGAGCTGAAAGTGCTAGTCTCTGAGTCCACCTCTTTGCGACCCCATGGACTGTAGCTCACCAGGCTTCTCTGTCCATGGGATTCTCTAGGCAAGAATATTGAAGTGGGTTGCCATTCCCTTCTCCAGGGGATCCTCCTGACCTAGGGATCGAACTCAGGTCTCCCCCACTGCAGGCAGATTCTTTACCGTCTGAGCCACCTGGGAAGCCCTCAGTTGGCAGAAGAGAAGGTCAAAAATAGATAAGAAGACTCTCCTTGATGAAGGAAGGATGGGGCCGGGGGGAACAAGGCTGCTGCTCTACTGGGTCTGCCTATTCACCATCTGCCTGTTCCCACTCTGCTCCATTCCTGGGCTGAAATAAGCTATCTGACTCTGAGCCCTGCCAACCGGTCACCCCACCCAACTTGACATGCTGGGAATGGTCCTCAGCCCTGACCCAACAGCAAAAACAGGAGCAACACCCCAAAGGTGCTCCTCCCCAGCCTCTGCCTTCTGTCCTCCTGCTCACATGGACCTTAGGCAAGTCAGAAACACCCAAATTCAATTCCCAGGGTGGCCCTGGAAAAGCTACTTAACTCCTGAAACCTCAGGGAAATGAGATGGTAAGAGATTCTACAACCCATAGGGCTACTGAGAGGACTAAAGGCGATAAGGCACGCAAAGGGCACAGTACAACGCCTGGCACACAGCAAGCGCTTGATGAATATCAGCCATTATTTAGTAAAGACAAGCCTGCTGGGAAAACACCCAGGAGCACAGCAGCAGCACCCAGGCTTGCGCCTGCTTGTGGCTCAGAGGTTGTTAATCCAGGGACTGAGGCAGTGATGGAGTTAAACCTAAACTAATTCTATCTGAAAATGAAAAGATCTCACTGCTTGCTCCTGGTAACTCCTTTCCACTCCCCCTAAGCAAAATAACATAGTATTATTGATACTGACTTTATAGCTTAGGCTTCCCTTGTGGCTCAGCTGGTAAAGAATCTGCCTGCAATGCAGGAGACCTGGGTTCGATCCCTGGGTTGGGAAGATGCCCTGGAGAAGGGAAAGGCTGCCCACTCCAGTATTCATGGCACTCATGGAGAATGCCATGTACTGTGTAGTCCATGGGGTCGTAAAGAGTCAGACACAACTGAGCAACTTTGACTATCACCATACCCATCTTGAAGAAACCAAACAACACACCCCTCTCTCCATCACTGTCTCACCCACAAAGCTTTTCATTTTGTGTCAAGTTCCAAGGAGAGTTTCTAGAATGAAATGTTATAGTACTCTATGATCTACATTGTTTCAGCTCAGAGTTCAGAGCAGTTTACAACAGTGAAAAAGGCAACCTCTGACCCAAGCAGGCAAGGGGAATGATGACAGTCCGAGATTCCTTCTCAGCCCTCAGAGAATTATTCCAGGAAGAATGACCGTGTGGGCTTTGCTCTGAAGTGGCCAAGGGAGGAAAAAGCAAGAGATGGGACAGAAATCGAAGTAAAAAGCCTTGGAAGGAGGAAAGTTCAACAGAGCAGAGGCAGTAAAGTTAAAGACACCAGAACATACTCGAAAGCAAAGAAACTCAGGACTGAGGTCCTCTCAGTTCTGGTTGCTCCAGGTGCAGAGGATCTGATCTGCACCAATTACAAACACGCAGTCCTCTAAGTTTTTATAGCTAGGACAAAAATCAGGTCCTTTCCCAAAGTAATGAAAGGGCTAAGGGAGGCATGACTGCTCCGCCCCCCCCCCCCAACGGCGCTCATGGTAAATCCCACCCTTGGACAACAAAGATGATTTTATACCTCTCCACTGAGATTCTAAAATTACTCAAAATTGATAAATTATCCCCAAAGTTAAGTTCCCACTAATTACATTTACGTGAGGGTCTGTGCTAGAGAAGACACAGGGACTCTTGAGAGTCCCCTGGACTGCAAGGAGATCAAACCAGTCAATCCTAAAGGAAATCAACCCTGAGTATTCACTGGAAGGACTAATGCTGAAGCTCCAAAACTTTGGCCACCTGATGTGAAGAGTCAACTCACTGGAAAAGACCCTGATGCTGGGGAAGACTGAAAGCAAAAGAAGAAGCCAGCAGCCAGTGAGATAGTTAGACAGCATCAACAACTCAAGATGGGAATTTGAGCAAACTGTGGAAGACAGGGAAGGACAAGGAAGCTAGGAATGCTGCAGTCCATGAGGTCACAGAACCAGACACAACTTAGGAACTGAACAACAACTCTAGTTTATTCTGCGTTCATTCCATTTTTGCCGGAGCTCCAATGAAGAGACAGAACCCAAAGAAACCAAACCAGATTCTCAATCTTGGCAGAACTGGAACCACTATCTCAGAAGGAAATGAGAACTTGATTATTTCATTTAAACTGTACACAAAAAATATGCTGCTTGCCATTTCAGTAAACAAGGAACGCTGCCTGCCATTCTGGTAAACAACTAACGTTGCCTCCATCCAGCCATCAGTCACTGCAGCCACCCCACTCCTCCTGCCATGGTTCACCCTGAGGGGATTCAGGATGGAGAAAAACAGAAGACTGACTCTAGATAGTAAAGATGTACATCAAAGGAATAATTTCAATGAGCCCAGACTCTTGCATCTACCCACAGAAAAGCACTGAAATCATTAACTTGAGATTTCTGTTCTTTGTGATCAAATCAGATCAGATCAGTCGCTCAGTCGTGTCCGACTCTTTGTGACCCCATGAATCGCAGCACGCCAGGCCTCCCTGTCCATCACCAACTCCCAGAGTTCACTCAGACTCACAGTCATCGAGTCAGTAATGCCACCCAGCCACCTCATCCTCTGTCATCCCCTTCTCCTCTTGCCCCCAATCCCTCCCAGCATCATAGTCTTTTCCAATGAGTCGACTCTTCGCATGAGGTGGCCAAAGTACTGGAGTTTCAGCTTTAGCATCATTCCCCCCAAAGAAATCCCAGGGCTGATCTCCTTCAGAATGCACTGGTTGGATCTCCTTGCAGTCCAAGGGACTCTCAAGAGTCTTCTCCAACACCACAGTTCAAAAGCATCAATTCTTTGGCGCTCAGCCTTTTGCACAGTCCAACTCTCACATCCATACATGACCACAGGAAAAATCATAGCCTTGACTAGATGAACCTTTGTTGGCAAAGTAATGTCTCTGCTTTTGAATATGCTACCTAGTTTGGTCATAACTTTGCTTCCAAGGAGTAAGCGTATTTTAATTTCTTGGCTGCAGTCACCATCTGCAGTGATTTTGGAGCCCAGAAAAATAAAGTCTGACACTGTTTCCACTGCTTCCCCATCTATTTCCCATGAAGTGATGGGACCAGATGCCCAGATGCCATGATCTTCGTTTCCTGAATGTTGAGCTTTAAGCCAACTTTTTCACTCTCCACTTTCACTTTCATCAAGAGGCTTTTTAGTTCCTCTTCACTTTCTGCCATAAGGGTGGTGTCATCTGCATATCTGAGGTTATTGATATTTCTCCCGGCAATCTTGATTCCAGCTTGTGTTTCTTCCAGTCCAGCGTTCTCATGATGTACTCTGCATAGAAGTTAAATAAACAGGGTGACAATATACAGCCTTGACAAACTCCTTTTCCTATTTGGAACCAGTCTGTTGTTCCATGTCCAGTTCTAACTGTTGCTTCCTGACCTGCATACAAATTTCTCCAGAGGCAGATCAGGTGGTCTGGTATTCCCATCTCTTTCAGAATTTTCCACAGTTGATTGTGATCCACACAGTCAAAGGCTTTGGCATAGTCAATAAAGCAGAAATAGATGTTTTTCTGGAACTCTCTTGCTTTTTCCATGATCCAGCAGATGTTGGCAACTTGATCTCTGGTTCCTCTGCCTTTTCTAAAACCAGCTTGAACATCAGGAAGTTCATGGTTCACATATTGCTGAAGCCTGGCTTGGAGAATTTTGAGCATTACTTCACTAGCGGGTGAGATGAGTGCAATTGTGCAGTAGTTTGAGCATTCTTTGGCATTGCTTTTCTTTGGGACTGGAATGAAAACTGACCTTTTCCAGTCCTGTGGCCACTGCTGAGTTTCCCAAATTTGCTGGCATATTGAGGGCAGCACTTTCACAGCATCATCTTTCAGGAGCTCAACTGGAATTCTATCACTTCCACTAGCTTTGTTCGTAGTGATGCTTTCTAAGGCCCACTTGACTTCACATTCCAGGATGCCTGGCTCTAGGTCAGCGATCACACCATCGTGATTATCTGGGTCATGAAGGTCTTTTTTGTACAGTTCTTCTGTGTATTCTTGCCATCTCTTCTTAATATCTTCTGCATCTGTTAGGTCCATACCATTTCTGTCCTTTAACGAGCCCATTTTTGCATGAAATGTTTCTTTGGTATCTCTGATTTTCTTGAAGAGATGTCTAGTCTTTCCCATTCTGTTGTTTTCCTCTATTTCTTGGCATTGATCGCTGAAGAAGGCTTTCTCATCTCTTCTTGCTATTCTTTGGAACTCTGCGTTCAAATGTTTATACCTTTCATTTTCTCCTTTAATTTTTGCTTCTCTTCTTTTCACAGCCATTTGTAAGGCCTCCCCAGACAGCCATTTTTCTTTTTTACATTTCTTTTCCTTGGGGATGGTCTTGATCCCTGGCTCCTATACAATGTCACGAACTTCATTCCATAGTTCATCAGGCACTCTATCTATCAGATCTAGTCCCTTAAATCTATTTCTCACTTCCACTGTATAATCATAAGGGATTTGATTTAGGTCATACCTGAATGGTCTAGTGGTTTTCCCTACTTTCTTCAATTTCAGCCTGAATTTGGCAATAAGGAGTTCATGGTCTGAGCCACAGTCAGTTCCTGGTCTTGTTTTTGCTGACTGTATAGAGCTTCTCCATCTTTGGCTGCAAAGAATATAATCAATCTGATTTCGGTGTTGACCATCTGGTGATGTCCATGTATAAAGTCTTCTCTTGTGTTGTCGGAAGAGGGTGTTTGTTATGACCAGTGCATTTTCTTGGCAAAACTCTATTAGTCTTTGCCCTGCTTCATTCCGTATTCCAAGGCCAAATTTGCCTGTTACTCCAGGTATTTTTTGACTTCCTCCTTTTGCATTCCAGTCCCCTATAATGAAAAGGACATCTTTTTTTGGTGTTAGTTCTAAAAGGTCTTGTAGGTCTTCATAGAACCATTAAACTTCAGCTTCTTCAGCGTTTTGGTTGGGGCATAGACTTGGATTACTGTGACATTAAATGGTTTGCCTTGGAAACGAACAGAGATCATTCTGTCATTTTTGAGACTGCATTCAAGTACTGCATTTCAGACTCTTTTATTGACCATGATGGTTACTCCATTTCTTCTGAGGGATTCCTGCCCACAGTAGTAGATATAATGGTCATCTGAGTCAAATTCACCCATTCCAGTCCATTTCAGTTCACTGATTCCTAGAATGTCAACATTCACTCTTGCCATCTCGTTTGACCACTTCCAATTCATGATTGAATTAATTGCTTCATGGACCTGACATTCCAGGTTCCTATGCAGTATTGCTCTTTACAGCATTGGACCTTGCTTCTGTCACCAGTCACATCCACAGCTGGGTATTCTTTTTGCTTTGGCTCCATCCCTTCATTCTTTCTGCAGTTATTTCTCCACTGATCTCCAGTAGCATATTTGGCACCTACCGACCTGGGGAGTTTCTCTTTCAGTATCCTATCATTTTGCCTTTTCATACTGTTCATGGGGTTCTCAAGGCAAGAATACTGAAGTGGTTTGCCATTCCCTTCTCCAGCAGTGATCTTTTGATGTTGGACTAGAAAATTTTTCTTTTTTTTCCCCCAGCAAAAACTCCCTTATATCCTGGTTCCTCCTTCAACTCCTTGAAACAGTTCCCCTGAGCCATCTGAGAGGCTGCTACTGCTGCTGCTAAGTCGCTTCAGTCGTGTCCGACTCTGTGCGACCCCAGAGATGGCAGCCCACCAGGCTCCTCTGTCCCTGGGATTTGCCAGGCAAGAGTACTGGAGTGGGCTATCTGAGAGGCTACCCTAGGCTATACTCCTCAGTAAAGTCACCAAGTAAAACCTAATTCTCAACTTTTAGGCTATGTTTTTTCTCTGTTGACCGATCAACAAATATGTATCAAGCTTCACATAGTATCTGGCACTAATCTAATGGTGTAAGACCAACATAAGTATAAATTTAGGTAACATTTTCCATCTTCTGAAGGAAGAAGGAAAGGAGAAGTGAAAAGTGAGGACGCTCTTCTCTGAAAAATCCAGAGCCATTTTCATCATGTTGAAAAAAACTTCATACAAAGATTTAAGTCCATGGCCTAATTTTCAGATAAAATTTTACTTAAACAATGTCAAACAGATCAGGAGCCAGTCCATTGTTAAAGTCCAAAATCAAAGGCGGTTCCTTTCCAACAGCAAATCCCTACTGCCAGAAAGTTCTAGTAAACCTGCTCCCTCCAACCCAGCTAGTTCAGAAAATTACCTTTCATCCTGTCCTCAGAGGACTGTACATTTTTGTGTTTATCCGTGCATGTGCCAATCAAGTTTCATGTAAAAAACAATTGTTTCTCAATCAAATTGTTTTCTTAAGACCACTAAAGTCACAAGATTGGCTTCACAAACACATTGAGTGCATTTGGTAAGGGCAAAGATCATTTTCTTCCACTCCAGTGTCCTCAAAAGAGTTCCATTACTTGAGAGGTCAGGAATTCTCCTCCCATGTCTTCTAACTACCAGTGGTGCCTCTGACATATGACCTCACAGTGTTGCCTGCAGCTCCTCTAGCAGGAAAGAGAAATGTTTCTATGTAGGGATGATCCACAAAACAAATTCTTTTAGATGGGTAATTTTTAGCTCCATGGTCAGTTTCTTTGACTTCACCCAACTCACCCAGTTCAGCTGTCCATTTATATCTGAGTGAAAAGCTTTCCAAAGAAATGCTAGATTCTGGGGATTGGAAATACCACATCATCTTCAAGACCCACATCATCCTCAAGGAACTCTTCCAAGGAGCTTCCAAATGGAAGATGCCCCCTTTTCAGTGGTGTAGCATGGCATACTCATATCTGGCCAGCTATAGAAACAGACGGAAGCTCTGGTAAAGGCTCTGGGATTAGTAGTAACAACCCCAGGCTAGACAGAAGACAGCAGAGCTGAGCACAGGGAACTATACTCAATATCCTGTGATAAACCACAAAGGAAATGTTTTAATTTTTTAAAAAGCGAGAGCTCAATTCAGATCCACCTCCACCTGGATTGCGCCATGGACAATTTTCTCTACCCTTCTCTTAATCACAGCCTCCAGTCCCCACCCACCACCTCTGTTAACATTTTCCCATTATTCCCGGTTCCAGCTTCCCACTAGAGCATACTCTAGGCTGGCAAGGATCTAAGCCGTGCTGTTTACTACTGTAGCCCTAACACAGGGCCTGACACACAACAGGAAATCTGTACTTATTTGTTAAGTAAGTGAGTAAACACAGCACAGAATGTCTAGATGCTATATTCTCTCTAGGGAAGGCTACACCTTGGGGTCCTATCTGGGGACTTCCCTTGCAGTCCGGTGGTTAAGACTGCAAGGGGCATGGGTTCGATCCCTGGTTGAAGAACTAAGATTCCACATGCTGTGCAGTGTGGCCAAGAAAATATCTTTTTTTAAAGTGGAGGGGGGACTTTCCTGGTGGTCCAGTGGGTTTACTCTGTACTCCCAATGCACAGGACCTGGGTTTGATCCCTGGTTGGGGAACTAAGATCCTACCTGTCTCAACATGAGTTCTCATGTTGCAACTAAGACCCAACACAGCCAAATAAATAAAAATATATAAAAAAAAAAAAAAAAAAAAGCAGAGGGGGTCCAATCTGTCTCTACCACTCACTGACTTCAGAAAAACCTTAAAGAAATTATTTAATTTCTCTGGGCTCCATTATCTCATCTTTAAAATGAGGGTAACAGTGTAATTTACTCTACAGGATTGCTGCGAGGATCAAGTTGAGAGAATGCACAGCAAGAACTCAGCACAGCGGAGGCCTGCAGTAAACGCTGTGAAGTGCTGACTGATGCTGCAATGCCCTGGTCTGCCTCTAGGCCACACTCAAAGAGTAAATGCAACATTCAGAAGAACTGAAGGTACTAGTGGTTTTCATTGTAAAATTAAGATAAAAGTGGATACTTTCTTGTAGTTCTGTATCTTCAGTATTTTAACACGATCAGTCTATGTTAGTTTTATAACTGGAAAATAACAAATGTTGCATAAAAAAGACAAAAAAAATCACTGCCCTCTGGGATGGACTGCTTAACAGGTACAGGGTTTTCTTCTGGGATGACAAAAATGTTTTAGAACTAGACAGAGGTGGTGGCACCACACTGAATGTACCAAATACTAATGAATCGTTCGCTTAAAATTGTTAATTTTGTTACATGAATTACACCCCTATAAAAAAAAAATCACTGCCCTCAGGAAGCTTACATGCTAATGGGGAGAAGAAAGAGCATAAACAAACAATATATATGGCAAACAAAATGTCCATGGACAAATGAAACTGCAGTACATCTATACAACAGAACTTCTCTGCAATACAAAGAAATGAACCGAGACATGCAACAACACGGATGACCTTCAAAAACATTATGTTGAGTGCAAGAAGCCAGATACAAAGCAGCACCGAATTATTCTATTCACACGAAACTCCAGGAAAGTCAAATCTGCAGCTGTTGAAGGCAGATGAGTGATTGCTGGGGACTGACTTCCTAGGGGAAGTCAGAAGGAAACCTTCCGAGGGGACGGAAGCGCTCTATACCTTGAGCATTATGGGAGCCCCAGGGGTGCAACTGGTTAGCATGCAGTACTTACATCTCGAGTGTTGCAGAGGTGGTTACACAGGTGTACACACATTTGTTGAAACTCACAAATCTGTACACTTAAAAGGTGTGTATTACAGAAATGCCCCTGGAGATCTAGAGGTTAAGACTTCGAGATTCCAGTGCATGGGCCTCAGGTTGGATCCCTGGTCTGGGAACCAAGATCCCACAGGCCATGGGACGAAGCCAAAAAGCAAAAAACTGGTTTTTGATGTACATATTATATTATGTGTAAGTTACACCACAAGGGTTGGTTTTAAGTACATGTTATGTCAAACAATGATAAAGAGAGTGAAGAAAAACCAGGAGAGAGGAGTAGGAACAGGCAGGAGTTGCTGTTTTAAATCTGGTGGTCAAGGAAGGCAGAACTATAAAGCCAAATCTCTTTAGATCAATCCTTTAAAAACAAAAATGCAGTAAACGCAATCTTCATGGTAGTGAAAGGAGAAGAAATGTATGAACAATCCAAAACAGTACATAAGCAGTTCCCTGGTGGTCCAATGGTTAGGACTCTGCTCTTTCACTGCTGAGGGCCTGGGTTCAATCAGATCCCTCATTGGGGAACATCCCCCAAGCTGCATGATGGTGTGGCCAAAAAAAAGAATATGGTACACAAGCCTAAAGGGATTCCCTTGTAGCTCAGCTGGTAAAGAATCTGCCTGCAATGCAGGAGACCCCAACTGGATTCCTGGGTTGGAACAATCTGCTGGAGAAAGGATAGGCTACCCCTTCCAGTATTCTTGGGCTTCCCAGGTGGTTCAGCTGGTAAAGAATTCGCCTGCGATGCGGGAGAACTGGGTTCAATCTCTGGGTTGGGAAGATCCCCTGGAGAAGCGAATGGCTACCCACTCCAGTATTCTGGCCTGGAGAATTCCATGGATTATACAATCCTGGGGTCTCAAAGGGTCAGACACGACTGAGCAACTTTTACATTTTTACATGTAGCGCTGGAAAGAAACATTTTTCCCCTGGCTGTGGTAGATTTAACTTCATAATTCATGAAGTAGGGGGGAGAAGAAGGGAAGAAATGAGGGAGGGAGAGAGGGAAAGAAGAGTCTAGAGGGAGGGAGGGAAGAGGAGAGAGGGAGAGAGAATTAGGGGAGGAAGGAAACAAGGAAAGGAGGGAGGGAGGGAGGGAAGGAAAAGAAGAAAGGCAAAGCAGGCTGTCTTTCTGGCTGCCTGTGAGGTGATTCAGTTCCAAACAACAGAGCTGACTAAGGACACGGGCAGGAACGAGTGCGCCCAGTGACCTACCAGCTACAGACTGAATGCCCAGCACCGGGACCAGAAAGGGTGCACACCAACAGTCAGGAGCCTCAAGCAGCCTCCACTCAGAGACAAGGACAGAAGACAGCAGGGCCTTCCCAGGAAAGAAGGCCCCACCTCCCCTTCCCAGTCATGCTTAACCCCTGAATTTTCACTTTAAAGCATTTTTCAGAGCAATTACTCAAACCAGTAAGGCAGAAAATTGACGCTCAATAAATGTTTATGACTGCTGTTGAATGACACAAGTAAACTGAATTAAACTCTTTGAAAAGAAAGGTTATAAGAGATTATGAAAAACGGTCCAGCCATGTATTAATTGGATGACATATTCACCAGGCAGGAGAATGGGCTGAGAGGTAGAGGAATTTCTAGAATACTCTATGACTGCTGAATTGCTTGGGATTTTATTCTCTTCTTAACTTGAACCTGGGGTATCTGTGACTACATGCCAGAATCAGGCTCCGTGTGTTCAAGTACTCTAAGAGTCAAGTTCCTGGGAAAGACAGCAATAACCCAGTCACAAGCAGAAGAAAATTAGGAAGGAGGGGAAAAAAAAATTCCAGAGGCTACAAGAAAACTGAATTATCCTCCATGAATTCAAGCCAGAGGCCAAGTGCTTACGTATGGTGGGTATACTTCTCTGCCACCACCAAGGATTCCAGCTACCACCAAGTTGACCTCACAAACAGGTCAAAGGGAACCTCCTAATTACTGGCCAAAAGCTGTTGGAAAGAGGGGCAAAATGAACAAAACATTCTCCAAGGAAACACCCATCCTTTCCTGCCTCCAAAAGTTCTTCTGTGTCCCTTCCCATAGATCTTTACAACATCTCTTTCCCTTCTTTGTGATCTCACCCACTAGGCTTCCGCTGGTTGCCCCTCACTGATCAAATGTGTTCAATACATTTTAGCAGTTCCAACCTCAGCCGGAAATGATCTCTTGGGAGCTGTTCCCAAAGCAGACAGGACTCCCCAGAAAAGTCCAGCCAGCCATCAGAAGGCTTCCACGTGACACAATCTGCAGGACCAACTCAAGAGTAGTACAGCCAGGAGATGCAGCCACAGGGAAAACATACATTGTCAACTTAATGAGAAATCTGCCTGGTATACTAACCCCGACTCAAAAAAGCCAAATGTTTACCAAATTCCAGAAAAAAAAAAAAATCGATCACTTCAAGGAACTGACAGACCAGAAAAAAATTAGAATCATATAAACTGGAGGTAACTTGAAATAGTTAAAGATAGGTTCCCTGAAAAGCTGACTCACAGTGGTTTTGATGGCTTGCATGGGTCAAATTTTAAACAGCCCTGGACTAAACAAAATAGCCTCCCAGGTTAAATGCCAGGAGTCTGTTACAACTGAATAAGCCCAAGGCTGAGTGAGCTCACAAGATGCTGAGCAGAAATTAGAGGCAATATAATAGGGGTTCTTTCATCTTCCTGTTTGTCTGAGTCATCCTCAACCCCAGTTTCCCAATAATATCATACAATGCCCTCCCCCAACTACTACTACTAAACAAAAGGGGCTTTTACTTGGCTTTCTATGAGTAAAAGGTGGTGGTGGGAGATGGAGTCTCTGCTATTGTACCAATTACTGCTTATTATTTTGACAGACAGCTCCTAAGCAGATCTATGGGAGGGGTTTTTTGTTACATTTTTTAACATGGCACCTAATAACCAAGAGTGAATATATTTGTGTTTTGACCAAAATTTGCCAAAGGGCTAACCAGCCACAGCACCAAAATGAGTCCTTATACTATAATAGTCTGACCATTCGAAGAGAAAAATAAGGAAGTTCCACAAGTTAGAAGACTATGATCCCAGGTTCCTGACCTACCGACCGGTTAAGTCCTGAGGGGTTTCTGCCAGCTTCTCTGAAACAGAGGTCCTGGGAAGAGCAAGCCCCTGGAAGGTACCCTAGACCAGGCAGCAGAGGACAAGGCCAAGGGGGTCACCCGCAGATGAGTCTAAGACAGAAGCAGAAAAGAAATGGGACAGACCAGCACAGCCTGTTTGGGGTCAAGGATTCCCATACAGTACAAAAACATCCTCAGCTATTTTCCATTCCTGAATCCCACTAGAATAATGTCTCTATTAGCCAATTAAAAAAAAAAAAAAAAGGCCAACTCCCAGTGTTCTGAGCCACACTATTCTGGGACTGTAAACAAGTGAAGCAGCCAAACAACGTGATGGGTCTTCTTAAAGGAACGGTCTCAGGGAGATGAGGTCCACCACTGACTTCACCAAAGGACAGGAAGGCTTACTCTGGCCTTCTCTTTCAGACAGGGCTCAGGGCTCTGGATTTCTAGTCTAGGAAGGCCTACCCCAGGAGACAATTTCTTAAGTATCTCATGGACCACTCCTGGGTCACTGGGCTTCCTTATCACCCCACATGTTCAGCAGGAGGGGATTTAACCTCCAGAGCTTTTTGGCATGAAGAGCACACAGCCCTCCTACCTCTGGGGATCAGTTAGCATGAGGGTGAAACAGGGGCAAGAGACTGTTAGTGTGCTGTTCTGTTCTTATAGCAAGTTTGTAGAAAAGAGACAGTAGGGAATGGAGTGGTTGTAAAAAGAAAGAAAAACTTGGGGTTTAAGTATTTATATATACATATATTAGATGTGGATCTGTGTATATATAAATGTATAATTTTGTTATATATATATAAGTATATGAACTTTTTCACCATTTCTGTGACTAGAAATATTTCAGCGAGACAAGATGTCTGAATCCCTCACAAAACTCAACAAAGAGGAAAATACTACCCCGTATCTCCATTAAGAACTCTAATTGTTAGAACTTTACTCTTCTAACCTTTGAGTTATTTCCTAAGGGCGTTGTCTCTAACTTCAAGAGACTATAGATCTCTTGTCAGTGTGGATCATTTACTTATTGCGAGTTTCTAAATAATGGACCCATGAGTCTCTGGTTTTCCAAGTACAGTTCCAGTAATGTCTAGAAAAATCAATGAATACAACACAGAAGGTCTAACCATTTCACTAGAGAGGTTACAAAATATGCCAAAAGATAATATTGATTTCAGCTAAATTACTTCTGAGGAACAGAAAGAACCAGAAGAGGGAAGAAAAAGTGGTGTATTGGTTAAATGTTTTCCACTTCACTGGAATCCAGGTCTCCTATCAGAACAAATCTTCATGCCTTAGATCAGTTTCAATCTTAGCACCCTTGACATTTTGTACCAGGTTATTCTCTAGGTGGGGGTCATCCTATGCATTTTAAGATACTCAGCACGACTCTGGCTTCTACCCACTAGCCTGGAGCACATAATCTCTGATCCCCCAGCAGTGACAATTAGAGGAGTCTCCAAACATTAACAAATGCCCCCAACCCCTACCCCTGGGGGCGAGCAAAATCACCCTTGGTTGAGAATTACTGTGCTAGATAATAACAAATGAGATTATTTTAACTTTTTCTTTATCATGTGAACTGAGTTCTTAAAAGTTTTATGAATATAAGTCTGGGGTTTTATCAATTTAAACCTGGGGTTTTAATCAGCTGTTATTTGCACAACCAAATGCCTAGGAGTCACTACGGAGTTCTCTCCTTCACTCACCCACCCAACATACCAGCATTCCTGTTTTACATCCAAACTTTGTCCCAAATTCATCAATGTTTTTCCATCTCACCATGACAATAACTGCACCAAATCCAGGCTCCTTCTCCCCTCTGCATCGGCTACAGCCTCCTAAGTGGGTTCTTTGCTTTCCTCTTGCCCTCTCCTAGACACTACAATGTCTCCTAGTCTTCACACCAAAGTCAAGAGCATCTCTAAAAACTTCTATCAGCGCAAGTAACCTTCTAGCATAAAGCAATCTGGTGCTTGCCACGATATTTAAAATCCACACCTACTTCCATGGCCTATAAGGCCCCACAGCATCCGGCAACTGCTTAGCTCTGCACCTCCATCCTCGCCACTCTGTCAGCTCACACCAGGGGCACGGGCATTCTTTCTCTACTCAAACATGCCAGCCCACCTGCTTTCTGTCTCATTTTCCTCTGTCTGGAGATCTATTTCCCCAGGTGGTATTAACCATCATGTCCTTGCTTAAGAGTCACCTCTACAATAAAACCTTCCCTGACCATCTGGCAAAAGTGGCTTCTCAGTCACTCTTCCTTGATCATACATCGAAACTACCTTTTTTATGTGTTTTACATGTGTGAATTTTGCTTTCCTCCCTTAATGGTAAGCTCTTATGACGGCATGGACCAAGCTTTATCTCTGGAGCCTAGAAAATGACTGGCACCAGCAGATATACTCCATAAAGGTGATGAATGAATGAAATGTCTTTGGCTAGTAAGCCAAATGTGTCCATTTAAGAGCCACCAATGAGTTCCTGCTTCTGAGACTAAAAGTCAATCTCTCCCCAAATTTGCCATTCCAGTATACACTCAAATGACAACGGGTTAATGATAAAATCGTCACCTCCAAAAGGAAGCCTTTTGTCCTCCCACATTTTCCAAAAGAAACTAAATAATACTCAGATCACAAACAACAAATCTTAGGAGATTCTAGGCCAGAGAATTTGAGGGAACCTCACATAACAGTAACAGCCTACAAGCTGCTAAAATAATCCCTACGCACTAAATGAAAATGATCAAAGCCCACAAATGCCTAGAAACATGCAGAGAAAAACAAAATTGGGGCCTAAATCATGAAATCTTCACTGATATGAGGAAGGAGTTGTTCAATGCTAACAGTCTTACATTTACCCAGAGCTGTGTTTCATTTGATCCTCACAGTAGCCATGAGGAATTGGTGAGCTGATGCTACCGATCAGAATGAAGTTTGATTAGAACGTTTAAATGACTTGGTGGAGAGAGAACAAAAGTATTATAGCACAAGGGTCTTGGAGCGCAACCCTCTGCCACTTACTGCAACTTGACCTTGGCGACTCATTTCATCTCTCTGCGTTTCAATGTCCTCATCGAGAAAATACACTGCTTGTAAATGATATGCTGTACTCCCCTAAAATGCATATGTTGAAATCCAACTCCCAATGTGATGGCATGAGGAAGTAAGGCCTTTGAGAGGTGATTCAGTCATGAGGGTAGAAATCTTATGAACAGGATTAGTGTGCTTATAAAAGACACTCCAGAGAGGTTCTTCCTGCAACGTGAGGACATGATGAGACGATAGCTGTCATGAACCAAATACTCACCAGACACTGAATCTATCAGTGCCATGACTTTGAACTTCCTAGCCTCTAGAACTGTGAGAAATAAACTTCTGTTGTTAATAAACCTTCCCATCTATGCTATTCTGTCACAGCTGTCCAACTGACTAAGACATACACTTAGTTCATAGGCTGTGGTAGGGTGAAACTGCCCCCACCCCACCTCCAAAGATGCCATCCTAGTGCCTAGAACCTGCGAATATGTCACTTCATGGGGCAAAAAGGCTTTGCAGATATGACTGAATTAAGGACCTTGAGGTGGGGAGAATATGCTGGATTATCCAAGTGAATCCAATGTAACCACAAGGATCCTTGCAAGAGGGAGGCAGAAGGGCCACAGGCAGAAAAGCAAGTGACAGCAGAAGAAAAAAGATGGAAAAGGGGATTAGAAGATGTTAACACTTCTAGCTTTGAAGCTGGGTGGTGGGGCCACAAGCCAAAGTACACAAGAGGCTTCTTGAAGCTAGAAAGATAAGGAAACAAATTCTTCCATAGTCTCCAGAAGGAACACAGCCCCATCAATCCATTTTAGGACTTCTGATCTCTGACCTATAATAGAAAAACTTGTCTTAAGTCACTAAATCTGTGATAATTTGTTATAGCAACAGTAAGAAACGAATACTGAGCTATCTGTCATCAGGATTCAATGAGTGCAAATGCTATGCATAGTGCCAAGTACCACAGGAAGAGCTCTTTAAATTTTAACTATGATGAGCCAAGACCAGAACCCAGGGGAGATTCAGAGAAGCACTGCAGGAACAACAAATTCAGAAATTTGGTAGTATCGATCTAAATTTAAAATGCACATATCATTTGACAAAGATTCCATTTCGAAATAGATTTATAGAATATTCAATACATCCTTGGTTGTAATAACTCAAACATCCCGTAATAGGCTAAAATTATAGAAAAACCATTCAACCGAGTACTAGGCAGCCTTTACATAATGAGGTAAACCCCAAAGTACAGATAAGGAAAGTTCTACAAGTATCCTTTAGTGAAAAACAGCCAAGGACAGAGCAGCAGGTATATTAGATTCCCTTTTTGTTGAAAAATTTAAAGGATGGATACATATATTCATAAGCACACATGACAAAAATTCTAGAAGGGCGCATAGTTAACTGTTAATGGTGAATGTTCTAACAACAGAGACCAAGAGCATGGAGTAGGAGGGGAACTCCCATCATTTTATGTCCTTTCATATGGTTTTAGCCTTTTTACTAAGTACATATGTGATATTCATTTCTAAAAAACTGAGGCTGAGATGTGACATCACCAATCAAGTATTTATGGGCTGACACGTCCACCATTGTATGACCCAGGGCACAACACAGGGTCCTGCTCTCCAGGAGTTTACAATCTAGCTGAGTTCATCATCTAGATTTATATCAGACAATCACCTCTCTAATTGTTTCAGATGTTCACATTAGAAAAGGGAACCAGATAGTTTCTCCACGTGCTTTACCACTGTGACTCTATGAGAACAAATCTCCACCTAAAATTCTCATCTAATCCATGAGTCCCAACCAAAGCTGCCTGCAAGTAATAAACTGTTATTTCCTGGGAAGTAGTCAATGTTTATGAAGGAGAAATCTTTACGGAACAACCCAATTATAATATATATATATAAAACACATTACAAGAAAGACAGATGCACAAACAGTTGGATTTGTCTTCTTTGGTATACATTCTTCTATTTTCTTAATTCTCTACTAAGAAATATGTATCAATGCTACAAAAAAAAAAAAAAAAAAAAATTACAGCCTCCTCCCCTTAAGAAACACTCTTTTTGGTGTTGACACAGTATCCATAAGGATTACTGGTCATCCCAAATCTTCCTCTCATTTTATGACACTGACAAAACTGCAAAGTATTCCACATTAAAGAGAACTGGTGGTAAAACCAACAAGAATCATCCAAATCCAAGTGTTCCATTTATAAATATTTAGTCCACACTGTCACCCAATTAGGGCATAATCCATAAAGGAGACATTATTGCTAACAAGGGAGGCAGAAGGGGATCTGGGTCACTCTTCCATAACTCTATTAGTTCCTTTCAGCCAAGAAAGAAAAGCCTGTTAGCACAGTAGCTGACAATACATGTACATAGACATCATGATGCAATTCATCTCCATAATCTTATCTAAGGAGGAAAAAGACAGATGAAAAATATTCAAGGGTAATTAGACAGTTTCCAAGTGGTAACTTACAAATGTACTCCTCCAATCTGGAGGCTTGAGGAGTCATCACAACTAAAAGTACTGAATGTACCACAAACACTCCCTGATACTGACAAATACAACAAACTGATGCTGACTCCACATGCCAGGCCCGTTGATAAGGGCCTTTCCATTTCCATTCCTAATTTCTTTGAATCCTCTCGATTGCTACTGCGATGTGGAAGCAAAATTGAGGCACAGAGTTTAAATAACTTATCTGTGGTGATACAGTCCGTAAGTGACGCCAGGCTGTGAATTCAAGCAGTCTTCATTCGAAAGTATAGAAATGATTCATCTACCCCCTTATCTGTGGTGATACAGTCCGTAAGTGAAGCCAGGCTGTGAATTCAAGCAGTCTTCATTTGAAAGTATAGAAATGATTCATCTACCCCCTTTCCCAAACGGCCCAACTGTCACACACTTTCATCTCCCCAACTTGCTCCTATCACTCACCACCCTCTCCCTAGCCCAGAATTAAATCAAATATTCTCCAGTCCTGTAATCACAGAAGCCCTCACTGGCCTCTACTGATCAGAAGCTAATATATGAGAATAAGAGCCCATCTGGAGAGGGTACTACCCTTAGGAAATGCCCAGTTTTCAAAGACCTGTCTCCCAACGGAGCTAGCAGCGTTATGACTTACAGCCTTCCACTCCCTTGGGACCCACCAAAAAAGTCAGTGTTTCTTTCTCTGTACACAGTCTCTCCTCATGCACATGTATTCACAACTTACCAAAGTGCTTTGAGAAAATGGTTCTAAATCAGTTCTTTCTGATAATAATCCTAATAATAATGACAGCTATCATATACTGAGTATTCATTATCTAACAGGCTTTACAAACACTGTGTCATTTCTTCCACACGACAACCCAATGAAGTAAGCACTGTCCCCAGTTTACAGATGAGAACATTAAGGCTCAGAGAGGTAAAGTACTGATAATTCAGCCCAAGGTCATGCAGCTGGTAAGTGACTGAATCTGACTCCATGCAACTTAAGCTTTCGGAAGTCTTGCCTCTTAGCGATTAAAATGTGAGCTCCTCCTGGACGTTCCCTGAGAGTCACCTGCCAACAACACATCTCCTCCACAACCACATGAATCCTAGATCACTGAGCGCTTACCTGGATTTCTTCATTTTCATCTACTAGGAGGAAACTCACAACCTTCTCAGTCATCTTCTTCCTCTTGGTCTCCTCATCCATCCCTTCTTCTTCCAGCAACTCCTGGACCTTAGTGACATGGTACACAGTAACGGGGTGCCTCCTTTTGTTACCCCCAGAATGAGTCCTCTTCTGGCACTCCAGGCACAAGTTGATTTTACAGGTCTGGCACCTCACCACTGCCCTCTGCTTCACACCTGGAGAGTGCCCACTGGGGCCCTTACAGGGGTCACAGTAAGGGACATGGCCAGCTTTGAGTCTGATCCGCTCATGGTTTCTCAGGCGCTCCTGCCGATGGAGTTCCTCCTCACAACGGAGACACTGCAGGCTGCAACACTCATCACATTCGAAGACAGCTTCGTCAGTCCCACTGCAGGTGTAACTTTCCTGGCACAGCAGCCCTGGATTCAGGCCCTTCTCTGCTAGGGAAGTCTGGGCACTCATATTCAGACTGGAAGGAAACCACCTACCATGTAACGGTAACTGGGCTTTCCCCAGGGGAAGTGAAGACAGAGGTGTTGAGTCTGAAGACTGCACACAACTTCCACAGGGTTCTAAATACCCTAAAAAAAATGTGTTTTGTTTTTTTAAAAAAAAACAATCAATGTCCTATTAGAATTCTTCACACACTCACAAATGTTCCAATGTTTAATTTTCTGCCTCTAAGACTCTTGAATCAGCAGCAACGTTGATTTGGTTTGATAGTTTCATCTTCCATAAAGTGCAGGCAAATATGTGGTCAAAATCAACTTGAAAGGGTCTTTTATGGCTATCTGAGAGAGATCTGATGGATTTACTGAGGTGGGCTCATGGGTGGGGCCTCAGCCGCAAGGTTTTGGTAATGAAAGAGTGGTCAGGAGCTTTTCAATATTATCCAACCTCAAGTCAATATTTCTGGGGATACCTACAATAGAGGCAGGAAAAGTATTTCACTCATCTAAAAGAAGTGCACCTTTATAAAAAGATTGTGATTAAATATGAGGCCAAAACTCCCAAGAGAAATTTCATTCTTGAAACTTAAATACTGACTCATTCTGATCCTAGAAATTTCTCCTCAAAATCATGATTAAGGCTGTTCCTTTTGAAAACAACTACCTCTAGGATCAAAGCACTTAACAGATTCTGTCACTTTATTTCCCAAATTGAAATTCTCTATTCCTTGAGTTATTAGATTCAGATGGAAAGCACTAAGCAAACAGTCCTTGAAGGGACAACGTTCTGCACCCGTCCCTGCACTCCACAACTGGGAGAGGTGAAGAAAGATGCCTATAAAAAGCTACAGAAGCAATAATAATAAATTCTAGCTCCATCAAAGTCCTGGGCAGGTCCAAAGACCCTTGTAACTGGGCTGTTTCAACTCTAGACAGATGCCTATTAAGGACTCTCAACCATGAAAGTCACCATTCTACGGTGCTTAAAAACAACTATTGTACTTCCTTTCGTCCTTTTCTCTAATTGCAAAAAAGGAGCGACAGGAGACAGAATTCCTTCACTATGGCCCACTGCAAAGCCAGGCATGCAGTGAGTTAAATAATTTTTCTCTTTGTCACTCCAAAACCCAACTTTAAAATAACTTAAAAAAAAGGAAAGAAAAATAAGTGGAGCAAGAAAGGGGCTTTTGTCCCTTCTACAATCATATTTTTAACTCTCCTTCGCCTGGACACCCATTCTAAATGCTCCAACTGAAATGTAAAGCCCTCCTTTCAGGTATTCAACTCCTCCCATACAGAAATCAATCTATCCATCTAATTTTTAGATAAACAGGGAAGGCAAAAGGAATGACTAGGAGACCTTATTTACACCCTAATGACAGACGTGCCCAAGCAGCTCCCGCAACGTTAACAAAAATCAAAATTGTCACAATTGATTAAAAACGTAAAACCAACCTTCAAAAGGATACCTCTCCGCCCACCAAGACTCAAGCAGTCTGCCCACTCGGCCTCCCACCTCGGCGCCTCTCCCCAGCCGGGGATTTCTCACCCTTCCTTCCTCCTAGGCAACACCACCTCAACCCGAGGGGCTGGAGCAGGATCTAAGAACAAAGAAGGTCCCCCCAAATCTCCCCCACGCTGGCAGAGGCCAGAGCCGGATCCATTGTTTATACCACCCCACCCCCACCCCAGCCGCACCCGCCCCCCCTTCCTCCCGGGGGCAGAGGGAGCTCCAGGGCTATCGTTCGCCCAGCGCAGAGCCGTGCCCTTCCCTCCCCGACCGAGGCGGCCCGGGAATCCCACCACTAAGAAGCTCTGTCGCGGCGAGGCGGCGTCTGGGAACCACGCGGCGCCGGTGGAGGCGGGGGCTGTTCTTCAGGGCACCGGTGGATCCATCCCCATCTCCATCTCCGCGCCCCCTCCTCCTTCGCAGCCTCCCGGGCTTCCTCCTCTCCTGTTGTCAGTTAGGATCAGCTGATCCGAGTGAACTTCTCCCTGCTGGGACTAACAGGAAGGCGTGCGCGCTGCAGCCCACTGAGGGAGGAGCGGGAGAGGTGGAGCCTGACAGCGGCGAGGACGGAGAGGCGTGCGCACAGCCTCCTGGGAGGTGTAGTTCTTCGGAGTGGCACCCTTCCCAAACTTCCCGGAAGTGAAGCCTCTGAATGACTACAACTCCCGATACCGAAGAAGGTGATCCAGCGAAGAGGCGCTAGAGACGGGCTCTCGAACATTATGGGACTTGGAGTTTTTGCGCTGACCGTGGTTTCCGCAGGTTTCAGCACGTTGTTCTGGGTAGTGGCCAGAGAAGGAGTAGCTCTAAATTAGAGAACTGATGTAATATGTGGTATAGGCCAGGCAAATAATTCGATTTCAAGTAACTTTTATTGCACACCATTCCTTCAGAAATGTGTTAAAAACAGGCAGTCCAGTTACTCAATTTCGTCTTGCACAAACTAAAACCAGAAAGAATTTATATGAGAATATAAGTAGTCTTGGAGTGTTCTGCAAGCCAAGCATTAATTTTTTTTTTCTGCATTCATTATTTCTCTGACCTTTCCTTACTTACCTTCAGAACTTCCAAGTTTCAAATCGCTTTTGGTTAGAGAGAGGTACATTTATCCAGGTAAATTTTGAGGCTACAGTACAAGCTAATGGTTAACACTGTTACCTGATTTTTTGTTTGTTTGTTTTGGAAATTGTCTTTTATTCAGTGCTTTCACTTTTTGTCTTTTCTATTGTTTCTTAGAACAACACCGGAAGAAAGCCTGGTGTAAAGAGCACTGGTCTGAGATGCTGAAGACTGCAACTCTCTATGAAATAAAAGGATTGTATCAATGTAATCTCAAAGGTCCCTGCCAATTCTCATGTTCTCTGACTCTGTCTTGATAATTGTTAACCCAGGAGAGAAAGCGATGGTTAAGTGACTTGCCAAGGTCATAAAGCAAATAATTGACAAAGCTGGGACAAGAACCCATCTCCTGAATTAACGTGAGATAATATTTTACCTGATGATGCAAGTGACATAGTTAGACCAATCAGATCAGATCAGTTGCTCAGTCGTGTCCGACTCTTTACGACCCCATGAATCTCAGCACGTCAGGCCTCCCTTTCCATCACCGACTCCCGGAGTTCACTCAAACTCACGTCCATCGAGTCAGTGATGCCATCCAGCCATCTCATCCTCTGTCGTCCCCTTCTCCTCCTGCCCCCAATCCCTCCCAGCATCACAGTCTTTTCCAATGAGTCAACTCTTCGCATGAGGTGGCCAAAATACTGGAGTTTCAGCTTTAGCATCATTCCTTCCAAAGAATCCCAGGGCTGATCTCCTTCAGAATGCACTGGCTGGATCTCCTTGCAGTCCAAGGGACTCTCAAGAGTCTTCTCCAACACCACAGTTCAAAAGCATCAATTCTTCGGCACTCAGCCTTCTTCACAGTCCAACTCTTACATCCACACATGACCACAGGAAAGACCATAGCCTTGACTAGGCGAACCTTTGTTGGCAAAGTAATGTCTCTGCTTTTGAATATGCTATCTAGGTTGGTCATAACTTTCCTTCCAAGGAGTAAGCGTCTTTTCATTTTTAATGGCTGCAGTCACGATCTGTAGTGATTCTGGAGCCCAGAAAAATAAAGTCTGACACTGTTTCCACTGTTTCCCCATCTATTTCCCATGAAGTGATGGGACCAGATGCCATGATCTTCGTTTTCTGAATGTTAAGCTTTAAGCCAACTTTTTCACTCTTCACTTTCACTTTCATCAAAAGGCTTTTGAGTTCCTCTTCAGTTTCTGCCATAAGGGTGGTGTCATCTGCATATCTGAGGTTATTGATATTTCTCCCAGCAATCTTGATTCCAGCTTGTGCTTCTTCCAGTCCAGCGTTCTCATGATGTACTCTGCATAGAAGTTAAATAGGCAGGGTGACAATATACAGCCTTGACGTACTCCTTTTCCTATTTGGAACCAGTCTGTTGTTCCATGTCCAGTTCTAACTGTTGCTTCCTGACCTGCATACAAATTTCTCCAGAGGCAGATCAGGTGGTCTGGTATTCCCATCTCTTTCAGAATTTTCCACAGTTGATTGTGATCCACACAGTCAAAGGCTTTGGCATAGTCAATAAAGCAGAAATAGATGTTTTTCTGGAACTCTCTTGCTTTTTCCATGATCCAGCATATGTTGGCAATTTGATCTCTGGTTCCTCTGCCTTTTCTAAAACCAGCTTGAACATCTGGAAGTTCACGGTTCACATACTGCTGAAGCCTGGCTTGGAGAATTTTGAGCATTACTTTACTAGCATGTGAGATGAGTGCAATTGTGCAGTAGTTTGAGCATTCTTTGGCATTGCCTTTCTTTGGGATTGGAATGAAAACTGACCTTTTCCAGTCCTGTGGCCACTGCTGAGTTTTTCAAATTTGCTGGCATATTGAGTGCAGCACTTTCACAGCATCATCTTTCAGGATCTAGAATAGTTCAACTGGAATTCCATCACCTCCACTAGCTTTGTTCATAGTGATGCTTTCTAAGGCCCACTTGACTTCACATTCCAGGATGTCTGGCTCTAGGTCAGTGATCACACCATCGTGATTATCTGGGTCATGAGGATCTTTTTGTACAGTTCTTCTGTGTATTCTTGCCATCTCTTCTTAGTTAGACCAATAGTAAAGCCAAATCTACATAACACAGTATAAGTTATTTGTGACGGTTATATTGCTGAAAATTATGTTTTCAAGACTGGACAGACAGCCAACAGTTGGACTAACAGCAAAACTTCGTTGAGAAAGCCACATCACAAATCAAGGTGCTAAGAACTAAGCTATCTGTAGCACTTTGTAATTTTCAGGTTTTAAAGAGAGAACAGGAAAAGAGGGATTTTAGAAATGAACTTAAGGTAAAAGATCTAGAGCTAGGCTCTAAGGATTGGCTAGCATGTCACAAAATTTCCCTAGAAGGTCTTATTTCTAACCTACCACAATAATTTTTTATAATCTTAATAGTTTGCCTCATACTCCTAATCATAAAATGAAGATATTAATATATCTTGAGGACAAAACGGTATTTAAGTAAGTAAAGTTGCTTCAGTCATGTTCGACTCTTTGCAACCCCATGGACTGTAGCCTTCCAGGCTCCTCCACCCATGGGATTTTCCAGGCAAGAATACTGGAGTGGGTTGCCATTTCCTTCTCCAAAATGGTATTTCAATTCAGTTCAGTTTAGTTCAGATCAGTCACTCCGTTGTGTCCGATTCTTGCAACCCCATGAATCACAGCACGCCAGGCCTCCCTGTCCATCACCAACTCCTGGAGGTCACTCAGACTCACGTCCATCGAGCCATCTCATCCTCTGTCGTCCCCTTCTCCTCCTGCCCCCAATCCCTCCCAGCATTAGAGTCTTTTCCAATGAGTCAACTCTTCGCATGAGGTGGCCAAAGTACTGGAGTTTCAGCTTTAGCATCATTCCTTCCAAAGAAAACCCAGGGTTGATCTCCTTCACAATGGACTGGTTGGATCTCCTTGCAGTCCAAGGGACTCTCAAGAGTCTTCTCCAACACCACAGTTTAAAAACATCAATTCTTCAGTGCTTAGCTTTCTTAACAGTCCAACTCTCACATCCACACATGACCACTGAAAAAACCATAGCCTTGACTAGATGGACCTTTGTTGGCAAAGTAATGTCTCTGTTTTTCAATATGCTATCTAGGTTGGTCATAACTTTCCTTCCAAGGAGTAAGCGTCTTTTAATTTCATGGCTGCAGTCATCATCTGCAGTGATTTTGGAGCTTTTTTAATCCTTTTTAAAACTTTAAATAGTATCCAGTACTTTGGCCACCTGATGCGAAGAGCTAGCTCATTGGAAAAGACCCTGATGCTGGGAAAGATTGAAGGCAGGAGGAGAAGGAGACAACAGAGGATGAGATGGTTGGATGGCATCACCAACTCAATGGACATGAGTTTGAGCAAACTGTGAGAGATAGTGAGGGACAAGGAATCCTGGAATTCTGCAGTCCATGGGGTTGCAAAGAGTAGGACATGACTGAGAGACCGAACAACAACAACTATAGTGGAGGAGCCAGAGAAGCCTCGTGTGCTGTAGTCCGTGGGGTCGCGTGGGGCCTACAGATTTGACTCAGCAACTGAACAACAAACCCAGTGGTTAGCTCAGGGAGGGAGCTGATATGATCAGGGCACATGGTAGGCATCTGGATGTTTGTTGGTAGTGTTCTACTCTTGACCTTCATAGTAGCTATACCAAAACTCACTAGACTTTGCTTTACACAATTTATATGTTTTTTGTACTTTCCCATTTGTATACAATGCAATACAATACAATACAGTTAGTCACTCTGTGCAACTGCATGGATTGAAGCCCGCCAGGCTCCTCTGTCCATGTAATTCTCTAGGCAAGAATACTGGAGTGGGTGGCCATTCCTTTCCCTAGGGGATCTTTCCAACCCAGGGATCGAAACCAGGTCTCCTGCAGATTCTGAGCCACCAGGGAAGCCCATTTGTACATCTCACCATAAAAAATAAAATTTAAAAATTTTAATTAGAAAAAACTGAATGCAAAGGTGACAGGAAAGTAGAATCTACGAAGTAAGCAAACCAAGCTTATGGACTTACTGATTTCCTTAGGTCACTCAGCACAGCATTTTAAAGGTCTTAACCCCAACAAGACATACAAAACAAGTAAAAGGTTTCCAGGTTTGTCATTTTAAAATATGATAATCTATTTCATCAGATTATGTTTGAGTCCACCAACCTATGAGCTATATTTTCCTTCCAGGAGTTAAGGCAGAAGTTGTGAATCAAACTGCCTTAATCAATAAAAGAAATGATTTGGCTCACATAATTGCACAATCCGGTGATTATCATTTCTGCCAAATCTCAATCTTAGCATCAAATAACATATTCAAGATCTCATTTCCTTTTTATATTTCAAAGATGAGAAATGCACTCAACTAATTTTTGACAAAGGTGCAAAAGCAATTCAGTTACAGGAAGGATTGTCTTTCTTTTATCTTTGAGGAAGAATAATGCTGGAGTAACTGTGCACAAAAAAATAGGCAAAAAGAAAAAAAATTAACCTCAACTTGAACCTTATATCTTACACAAAAATTGATTAAAAACTGATCATAGATACAAATGTAAAATGCAAAACTATAAAATTTTAAGAATAAAACATGAGAAAATCTTCAAGACCTAGGCTAAGTGAAGAATTTGTTGACATGACAGTAAAAGCACAATTCATAAAGGAGAAAATTGATACAATGAGATGTCAACAAATTAAAAACTTTTTCTCTGTTAAAAAGGTACTAGAAAATACCTTGATCTCTAGCTGTGCCAGTCAGATTTTCTGCCCAGAGCATTTAGAATTAACATCCAAAAACAGTGAATAGAGTGGACATTTGCTACAGAGAGTGTGCTCAATATATAATCTCTTTTCTGTGTTTGGAGATATACCTGTTGTGTGAGAGTTGATGAGACACTTGTTCAATCAGTGGGCTGACCACGGACCATTAGTACATATGCTATGCTATGCTAAGTCACTTCAGTCGTGTCCGACTCTGTGTGACCCCATAGACTGTAGCCCACCAGGCTTCCCCGTCCCTGGGATTCTCCAGGCAAGAACACTGGAGTGGGTTGCCATTTCCTTCTCCATTAGTACATAGTACTAATTTCCTTCTCCATTAGTACATAGTAACAACATTAAATAAATAAATAAAAACAGTTTGGAATTCAAAATGAAACTTCTGTTTCCGCGAGTATGCTTGACATGGTATTCTAAAAAGACTTATGCAGCAGAATACTCAGATGTTAGGTAAACTACAAAAAATATATATTTAAATACATTACTACATTGACAGGAAAATAAGAGCAATTCCCAAGTATTAAAAAGAGAAAGTCAAAAAAGAAAGTTGAAAAAAAAAAAAAACAACACAAGCAGAGTGGTAATTCCTGGGGAAGCCTGGGGGGTCTATCCCAGAGTCTTTTATATATATATATATATATATATTTATTTACTTTATTTGGCTATGTCAGGTCTTAGTTGCAGCACTCAGGATCTTCAACCTTTGTTGCAGATCTTATTCAAGACATGCAAACTCTTAGCTGTGGCATGTGGGATCTAGTTCCCTGATGAAGAGATTGGACCCGGGACCCTTGCATTGGGAGCACGGAGTCTTAACACCAGGCTGCCAGAGAAGTCTCAGAGTCTTGATAACATTTACTAAGGAGAGAAACAGAAGAGGAAACTGGGCAATAAAAGAGAGTCCTTACAAAAGAAAAAGTGAAAGTCACTTGTTACTCTGCGACCCCAAGGACTATACAATCCATGGAATTCTCCAGGAGAGAATACTGGAGTGGGTAGCCGTTCCCTTCTCGAGGGGATCTCCCCAACCCAGGGATCAAACCCAGGTCTTTTGCATTGCAGGTGGATTCTTTTTTTTTTTTTTTTTTTATTCCTGATCAAGAATCTCTTTTATTGATTATCAGAAACATTACAAACATCTAGTATGAACAAATTGTAACATGATAGTGTTTAGTTTGAACAATTAATACATTTCAGATATAATATTATACATATTTCAATGCTATTCTCCCCAATCATCCCACCCTCTCCCGGTCCCAGAGTCCAAAAGTCTGGTCTATACATCAGTGTCTCTTTTGTTGTCTCGTAAATAGTGTTATTTTTACCATCTTTCTAAATTCCATATATATGCGTTAGTATACTGTATTTGTGTTTTTGTTTCTGGCTTACTTCACTCTGTATAATAGGCTCCAGTTCCATCCACCTCCTTAGAACTGATTCAAATGTATTCTTTTTAATGGCTGAGTAATACTCCATTGTGTATATGTACCACAGCTTGCTTATCCATTCATCTGTGGATGGACATCTAGGTTGCTTCCACGTTCTGGCTATTGCAAACAGTGCTGCTATGAACATTGGGGTACACGTGTCTCTTTCAATTCTGGTTTTCTCAGTGTATATGCCCAGCAGTGGGATTGCTGGATCATAAGGCAGTTCTATTCACAGTTTTTTGAGGAATCTCCATACTGTTCTCCATAGTGGCTGTACTAATTTGCATTCCCACCAACAGTGCAAGAGGGTTCCCTTCTCTCCGCACCCTCTCCAGCATTTATTGCTTGTAGACTTTTGGATAGCAGCCATTCTGATTGGCGTGAAATGGTATCTCATAGTGGTTTTGATTTGCATTTCTCTGATAATGAGTGATGTTGAGCATCTTTTCATGTGTTTGTTAGCCATCTGTATGTCTTCTTTGGAGAAATGTCTATTGAGTTCTTTGGCCCATTTTTTGATTGGGTCATTTATTTTTCTGGAACTGAGCTATAGAAGTTGCTTGTATATTTTTGAGATTAGTTGTTTGTCAGTTGCTTCATTTGCTATTATTTTCTCCCATTCTGAAGGCTGTCTTTTCACCTTGCTTATAGTTTCCTTTGTTGTGCAGAAGCTTTTTAAGTTTGATTAGGTCCCATTTGTTCATTTTTGATTTTATTTCCGATATTCTGGGAGGTGGGTCATAGAGGATCCTGCTGTGATGTAAGTCAGAGAGTGTTTTGCCTATGTTTTCCTCTAGGAGTTTTATGGTTTCTGGTCTTACATTTAGCTCTTTAATCCATTTTGAGTTTATTTTTGTGTATGGTGTTAGAAAGTGTTCTAGTTTCATTCTTTTACAAGTATTTGACCAGTTTTCCCAGCACCACTTGTTAAAGAGATTGTCTTTAATCCATTGTATATTCTTGCCTCCTTTGTCAAAGATAAGGTGACCATATGTGCGTGGATTTATCTCTGGGCTTTCTATTTTGTTCCATTGATCTATATTTCTGTCCTTGTGCCAGTACCATACTGTCTTGATGACTGTGGCTTTGTAGTAGAGCCTGAAGTCAGGCAGGTTGATTCCTCCAGTTCCGTTCTTCTTTCTCAAGATAGCTTTGGCTATTCGAGGTTTTTTGTATTTCCATACAAATTGAGAAATTATTTGTTCTAGCTCTGTGAAGAATACCGTTGGTAGCTTGATGGGGATTGCATTGAATCTATAAATTGCTTTGGGTAGTATATTCATTTTCACTATATTAATTCTACCAATCCATGAACATGGTATATTTCTCCATCTATTAGTGTCCTCTTTGATTTCTTTCACCAGTGTTTTATAGTTTTCTATATATAGGTCTTTAGATTCTTTAGGAAGATATATTCCTAAGTATTTTATTGTTCTCATTGCAATGGTGAATGGAATTGTTTCCTTAATTTCTCTTTCTATTTTCTCGTTATTAGTGTACAGGAATGCAAGGGATTTCTGTGTGTTGATTTTATATCCTGCAACTTTACCATATTCATTGATCAGTTCTAGTAATTTTCTGGTGGAATCTTTAGGGTTTTCTACGTAGAGGATCATGTCATCTGCAAATAGTGAGAGTTTTACTTCTTCTTTTCCAATTTGGATTCCTTTTATTTCTTTTTCTGCTCTGATTGCTGTGGCCAAAACTTCCAAAACTATGTTGAATAGTAATGGTGAAAGTGGGCATCCTTGTCTTGTTCCTGACTTCAGAGGAAATGTTTTCAATTTTTCACCATTGAGGATAATGTTTGCTGTGGGCTTGTCATATATAGCTTTTATTATGTTGAGGTATGTTCCTTCTATTCCTGCTTTCTGGAGAGTTTTTATCATAAATGGATGTTGAACTTTGTCAAAGGCTTTCTCTGCATCTATTGAGATAATCATATGGTTTTTATTCTTCAGTTTGTTAATGTGGTGTATTACGTTGATTGATTTGCGGATATTGAAGAATCCTTGCATTCCTGGGATAAAGCCCACTTGGTCATGGTGTATGATCTTTTTAATGTGTTGTTGGATTCTGATTGCTAGAATTTTGTTAAGGATTTTTGCATCTATGTTCATCAGTGATGTTGGCCTGTAGTTTTCTTTTTTTGTGGGATCTTTGTCAGGTTTTGGTATTAGGGTGATGGTAGCCTCATAGAATGAGTTTGGAAGTTTGCCTTCTTCTGCAATTTTCTGGAAGAGTTTGAGTAGGATAGGTGTTAGCTCTTCTCTAAATTTTTGGTAGAATTCAGCTGTGAAGCCGTCTGGACCTGGGCTTTTGTTTGCTGGAAGATTTCTGATTACAGTTTCAATTTCCGTGCTTGTGATGGGTCTGTTAAGATTTTCTATTTCTTCCTGATCCAGTTTTGGGAAGTTGTACTTTTCTAAGAATTTGTCCATTTCTTCCACGTTGTCCATTTTATTGCCATATAATTGCTGATAGTAGTCTTTTATGATCCTTTGTATTTCTGTGCTGTCTGTTGTGATCTCTCCATTTTCATTTCTAATTTTATTGATTTGATTTTTCTCCCTTTGTTTCTTGATGAGTCTGGCTAGTGGTTTGTCAATTTTATTTACCCTTTCAAAGAACCAGCTTTTGGCTTTGTTGATTTTTGCTATGGTTTCTTTTGTTTCTTTTGCATTTATTTCTGCCCTAATTTTTAGGATTTCTTTCCTTCTACTAACCTTGGGGTGCTTCATTTCTTCCTTTTCCAGTTGCTTTAGGTGTAGAGTTAGGTTATTTATTTGGCTTTTTTCTTGTTTCTTGAGGTATGCCTGTATTGCTATGAACTTTCCCCTTAGGACTGCTTTTACAGTGTCCCACAGGTTTTGGGTTGTAGTGTTTTCATTTTCATTCGTTTCTATGCAGAATTTGATTTCTTTTTTGATTTCTTCTGTGATTTGTTGGTTATTCAGGAGTGTGCTGTTCAGCCTCCATATGTTGGTCTTTTTAATAGATTTTCTCCTGTTATTGAGATTTACTCTTACTGCATTGTGGTCAGAAAAAATGCTTGGAATGATTTCAATTTTTCTGAACTTACCAAGGCTAGATTTATGGCCCAGGATGTGGTCTATCCTGGAGAAAGTTCCGTGTGCACTTGAGAAAAAGGTGAAATTCATTGTTTTGGGATGAAATGTCCTATAGATATCAATTAGTTCTAACTGGTCTATTGTATCGTTTAAAGTTTGTGTTTCCTTATTAATTTTCTGTTTAGTTGATCTATCCATTGGTGTGAGTGGGGTATTAAAGTCTCCCACTATTATTGTGTTATTGTTGATTTCTCCTTTCATACTTGTTAGTATTTGTCTTATATATTGTGGTGCTCCTAAGTTGGGTGCATATATATTTATAATTGTTATATCTTCTTCTTGGATTGATCCTTTGATCATTAGGTAGTGACCTTCTTTGTCTCTTTTCACATCCTTTGTTTTAAAGTCTATTTTATCTGATATGAGTATTGCTACTCCTGCTTTCTTTTGGTCTCTATTTGCATGGAAAATCTTTTTCCAGCCCTTGACTTTCAGTCTGTATGTGTCCCCTGTTTTGAGGTGGGTTTCTTGTAGACAGCATATGGAGGGGTCTTGTTTTTGTATCCATTCAGCCAGTCTCTGTCTTTTGGTTGGGGCATTCAACCCATTTACATTTAAGGTAATTAATGATAAATATGATCCCGTTGCCATTTACTTTGTTGTTTTGGGTTTGAATTTATATATCCTTTTTGTGTTTCCTGTCTAGAGAATGTCCTTTAGTATTTGTTGGAGAGCTGGTTTGGTGGTGCTGAATTCTCTCAGCTTTTGCTTGTCGGTAAAGGTTTTGATTTCTCCTTCATATTTGAATGAGATCCTTGCTGGGTACAATAATCTGGGCTGTAGGTTCTTTTCTTTCATCACTTTAAGTATGTCTTGCCATTCCCTCCTGGCTTGGAGAGTCTCTATTGAAAGATCAGCTGTTATCCTTATGGGAATTCCCTTGTGTGTTATTTGTTGTTTTTCCCTTGCTGCTTTTAATATTTGTTCTTTGTGTTTGATCTTTGTTAATTTGATTAATATGTGTCTTGGGGTGTTTCGTCTTGGGTTTATCCTATTTGGGACTCTCTGGGTTTCTTGGACTTGAGTGATTATTTCCTTCCCCATTTTAGGGAAGTTTTCAACTATTATCTCCTCTAGTATCTTCTCATGGTCTTTCTTTTTGTCTTCTTCTTCTGGGACTGCTATGATTCGAATATTGTAACGTTTAATATTGTCCTGGAGGTCTCTGAGATTCTCCTCATTTCTTTTAATTCGTTTTTCTTTTTTCTCCTCTGATTCCTTTAATTCTGCCATTCTATCTTCTAATTCGCTAATTCTATCTTCTGCCTCTGTTATTCTACTATTTGTTGCCTCCAGAGTGTTTTGGATCTCATTTATTGCATTATTCATTATATATTGACTCTTTTTTATTTCTTCTAGGTCCTTGTTAAATCTTTCTTGCATCTTCTCAATGCTTTTCTCCAGGCTATTTATCCATGATTCCATTTTGCTTTCCAGATTTTGGATTAATTTCACTATCATTATTCGGAATTCTTTATCAGGTAGGTTCGCTATTTCTTCCTCTTTTGTTTGGTTTGGTGGGCAATTATCCTGTTCCTTTACCTGCTGGGAATTCTTCTGTCTTTTCATCTTGTTTAAATTGCTAAGTTTGGGGCGTCTTTACTGTATTCTGGTAGTCTGTGGAGTTCTCTTTATTGTGGTGTTTCTGCACTATATGTGGGTTTGTACCGGTGGTTTGTCGAGGTTTCTTGTTTATGGAAGCTTGTATTGGTGTTCTGGTGGGTGGAGCTGGATTTCTTTTCTCTGGGGTGCAGTGGAGTGTCTAGTAGTGAGTTATGAGATGTCTATGATTTTGGGGTCGCTTTGTGTAGCCTGTGTATTGGAGCTCAGGCTGTGTTCTTGTTTTTCTGGAGAATTTGCTTGGTATGTCTTGTTGTGGAACTTGCTGGTCTTTGTGTGATGCTTGGTTTCAGAGTAGGTATGGAGGCTTTTAATGAGCTCCTGGCAATTAATGTTTCGTGGGATCAGGGTATGGACTTCAGCCTCCTGGTTCCAGTTACTGGTCTTATTTTTACAGTAGTCTCAAAAACTTCTTCTTCTATAATGCATTCCACAACTGGACCGCTCAGAGATGTTCACGGAATTATACAGAGAAGGAAAAAGGGAGGAAGGAGACAGAGGTGGTCAGGAGGATAAAAGGAGGGAGTGTGAAGGAGAGAGATAGATCTAGTCATTAATCAGTAAAGAAAAGAAAAAAGGAAAGGAAAAAAGCAAAGGACAAAAAGGAAAAAAAAAAAAAAAAAAAACAGGGTCACAAAAGTTATATCTAAATGTGGAGATTAAAGAAGTACTAGAGGATAAAAAAAATAAAAATAAAAGAAACAAAACAAAACAAACAACAACAAAAAAAATTAAAAGGAAAAAAAATTTTGTTTTCCTTTTTCCAATTAAAAAATAATAAAAATTTAAAAAATATATATATATTAAAAAAAAGAAAAGAAAAAAAAAAAGGAAATAATGATGGTAAAAATAGTAACAATATATATAAGAGTTTCTCTATTATTGTTGTGGGTTCAGTTCATTTTCGGCTAGTTCCTTGTTCCGGCTTAAATTTCTCAAGATCTATATGCCCCTTTCTCTGTAGTTGGTCTGTATAGTCCTTTGTTCTGTGCACGGTTCGGCGGTGTTCTGGGCCAAGGCCGGCCACTAGTGTGGTCGGCGCTGCACAATCTGGATTGCCGGCCCAAACTACTCCAGTTAGGCAGCACTCCAGACAATCAGGCGAACGAAGTCTGCGCTGAGGCCCGCAGAGGGGGAGGGGCCGGCGACGGGAATGGCGGGCGGGCGGGTGGGGGGAGGGGATGGGGTGGCCCTCGTGGGAGCCGCCGGCACAGCGGGCGGGGGCACGCCTGCGTGGGAGTGGCCGGCGGGGGGAGCGTCCAGTGGGGGGAGAGTCCCGCGGGGGGAGCGTCCCTCGGGGGAGCGCCGGCAGGGGAGTGTGCCGCGTGGGAACGGCCAAGGCGTCTCCCTGCCCAGCCCCGCTCCCCAATGGCAGATGCGGGCGTTTGCAGCGGTGCTTCTCCGCTGCGGAAGTTACCGCAGGGCCCGCAGTGTGGGTTCTAATTGCTCAACTGTTCTCCTCCCTGTTATGATAGTCTCCGTGTTTCCCAGGTTCAGCGCAGTTTCCGCAGGGAGAGTGTTTCCTGGTGTTTGGAAACTTCTCTTTTTAAGACTCCCTTCCCCGGACAGAGGTCCGCCCCTCCCTCTTTGTCTCTCTCTGGCTTCTATATTCTTTCCTACCTCCTTTAGAAGGCAGTGAGTTGCTTTTCTGGGTGTCCGACGTCCTCCGCCAGCACTCCGAAGCTGTTTGTGGAATTTACTCGGCGCCCAGATGTCCCTTTGATGAATTTGTGGAGGAGAAAGCGTATTCCCCATCCTAATCCTCCGCCATCTTAACCGGAAGTGCAGGTGGATTCTTTACCAGCTGAGCCATAAGGGAAGCCCGCCAAGAAAGCTTGGAGTCCAAGGATGGACTAAAAAATTTTACCTGCCAGCAGGGGGAGCAAGAAAAGAAAAGAAACCTGTCTGTGTGACTGACCATTGCTCAGTCGTTAAGTTGTGACTTTGTGACCCCATGGACTGTAGCACACCAGGCTCCTCTATCCACCACTTACCTCCCAGAGTTATAAGTGGACTATATTCTATAATAATGATCACAAGTGTCTCTTCTGAGAATTTGTAAACATGGTTTTATCATCATGAGGGTCTGAAGTTTGAACTGAAAGGAGAAATAGACAAATGCACAAAGAGCTGAAGGAAATCAGTAAGGAAAGACTTGAACAACATTATCAACCAACTTGATATTCCTAACAACAGCAGAACATACCTTCTCTTCAAGTACACAAAGGACATTCATCAAAATAGATCATGTTAAACAATAAAACAAATCTCAGTAAATTTAGAAATACTAAAATCATGTGTAAAGTGTTTTCTCTGATCACTATGGAACTAACTGGAAATCTGTATCTGAAATATATCTAGAAAATCCCCAAATATTTGGAAATTAAATGATACACTTCTAAATGATACTTTGGTCAAAGAAGCCACAAAGGAAATTAGAAAGTATTCTGAGTTGAAAGAAAATGAAAACACAATAAATAAAGACAATGCATAGAGAGAAATTGTAGGATATAAAGCTTGTCTCAGGAAAAAAAAAAAAAAGGTCTCAGAGCAAGTATTTAGGCTATTGTCTTATGGAGCTAGAAAACAAGAGCACATTAAATCCAAAATAAATAGGAAAAAATAATTAAGATCAGAGCAGAAACTCATGATATAGAAAAAAATTGAGAAAATAATCCAAAAGATGGTTCTTTGACAAGATTTTTTTTAATTAGTAAATTTATTTCATGCAAAGATGGGCTCGATAAAGGACAGAAATGGGATGGACCTAACAGAAGCAGAAGATATTAAGAAGAGGTGGCAAGAACACACAGAAGAACTGTACAAAAAAGATCTTCACGACCCAGATAATCACGATGGTGTGATCACTGACCTAGAACCAGACATCCTAGAATGTGAAGTCAAGTGGGCCTTAGAAAGCATCACTACGAACAAAGCTAGTGGAGGTGATAGAATTCCAGTTGAGCTCTTTCAAATCCTGAAAGATGAGCTGTGAAAGTGCTGCCCTCAATATGCCAGCAAATTTGAAAAACTCAGCAGTGGCCACAGGACTGGAAAAGGTCAGTTTTCATTCCAATCCCAAAGAAAGGCAATGCCAAAGAATGCTCAAACTACCGAACAATTGCACTCATCTCACATGCTAGTAAAGTAATGCTCAAAATTCTCCAAGCCAGGCTTCAGCAATATGTGAACCGTGAACTTCCAGATGTTCAAGCTGGTTTTAGAAAAGGCAGAGGAACCAGAGATCAAATTGACAACATCTGCTGGATCATGGAAAAAGCAAGAGAGTTCCAGAAAAACATCTATTTCTGCTTTATTGACTATGCCAATGCCTTTGACTGTGTGGATCACAATAAACTGTGGAAAATTCTGAAAGAGATGGGAATACCAGACCACCTGATCTGCCTCTGGAGAAATTTGTATGCAGGTCAGGAAGCAACAGTTAGAACTGGACATGGAACAACAGACTGGTTCCAAATAGGAAAAGGAGTACGTCAAGAATGTGTATTGTCACCCTGCCTATTTAACTTCTATGTAGAGTACATTATGAGAAATGCTGGACTGGAAGAAACACAAGTTGGAATCAAGATTGCTGGGAGAAATGTCAATAACCTCAGATATGCAGATGACACCACCCTTATGGCAGAACGTGAAGAGGAACTAAAAAGCCTCTTGATGAAAGTGAAAGTGGAGAGTGAAAAGGTTGGCTTAAAGCTCAACATTCAGAAAACGAAGATCATGGCATCCGGTCCCATCACTTCATGGGAAATAGATGGGGAAACAGTGGAAACAGTGTCAGACTTTATTTTTCTGGGCTCCAAAATCACTGCAGATGGTGACTGCAGCCATGAAATTAAAAGACGTTTACTCCTTGGAAGGAAATGTTATGACCAACCTAGATCACATATTCAAAAGCAGAGACATTACTTTGCCAACAAAGGTTCATCTAGTCAAGGCTATGGTTTTTCCTGTGGTCATGTATGGATGTGAGAGTTGGACTGTGAAGAAGGCTGAGTGCCGAAGAATTGATGCTTTTGAACTGTGGTGTTGGAGAAGACTCTTGAGAGTCCCTTGGACTGCAAGGAGATCCAACCAGTGCATTCTGAAGGAGATCAGCCCTGGGATTTCTTTGGAAGGAATGATTGCTAAAGCTGAAACTCCAGTCCTTTGACCACCTCATGCGAAGAGTTGACTCATTGGAGAAGATCTGATGCTGGGAGGGATTGAGGGCAAGAGGAGAAGGGGACGACAGAGGATGAGATGGCTGGATGGCATCACTGACTCGATGGACGTGAGTGTCAGTGAACTCCGGGAGTTGGTGATGGACAGGGAGGCCTGGCGTGCTGCCATTCATGAGGTCGCAAAGAGTCGGACACGACTGAGGGACTGATCTGATCTGATCTGATATCTAGACTTACCCAAAAAAGATAAAAAAGACACAAACACAGTTACACAAATGGAAACAAGAATCACTACAAATCCTAATATAGTAGAAGAAGAATAAATAGTATTAATAACTTTTTTTATTATAAATTCAACTACTTACTAAAAATGGCCAAATTCCTTAAAGCAAACTGCCAAACATGACTGTAAATGTAATCAGAATAACCCTTTATCTATTAAGATGAATTTTAGTTTAAAACTTCCTCACAAAGACAATTCCAAGCCCAGACAGCTTTGCTGTTGAATTCTATTACTATTACCAAACACTTGAGGAAGAAGCAATACCAATTCTACACAAATTCTTCTAGAAAATAGAAGAGGGAACACTTCCCAACTGATTTTTGAAAACTTATAATCGGCGTGTAACACTATATTAGTTTCAGGTGTACAACATGATTATTCAATATGTACATGCACTGCAAGAATCACCACAATAGTTAATATCTGTCACCATAAATAGTTACAGATTTTTTTTTTTTTTTTTAGCCACATCATGTGGCTTGTGGGATCTTAGCTCCCCAACCAACTAGAAATCGAACCCAGGCTCTGGGCAGTGAGAGCACCAAGTCCTAACCACTAGACTTCCAGGGAAGTTCCCCCCGCCTCCCCAGTTTTTTTCTTGTAACGATGGACATGAGTTTGAGTAAGCTCCAGAAGTTGGTGATGGACAGGGAAGCCTGGCATGCTGCAGTCTGTGGGGTCGCAAAGAGTTGGACACAACTGAGTGACTGAACTGAACTGAATGAGAAAGTTTAAGATCTACTTTAAACTTTCAAATATGCAATATGGCATTATTGACTAGAGTCACAATATTGTACATTACACCCCCATGATGTATTTATTTTATATCTGTAGTCTGTTCTTTGGACTCCCATCACCCAATTTGCCAACCCCTCAACCTCCCTCCTGGAGAAGGTTATGGCACCCCACTGCAGTACTCTTGCCTGGAAAATCCCATGGATGGAGGAGCCTAGTAGACTGCAGTCCATGGGGTCGCTAGGAGTCGGACATGACTGAGCGACTTCACTTTCACTTTTCACTTTCATGCATTGGAGAACGAAATGAAAACCCACTCCAGTGTTCTTGCCTGGAGAATCCCAGGGACGGCGGAGCCTGGTGGGCTGCCGTCTATGGGATCTCACAGGGTCGGACACGACTGAAGGGACTTAGCAGCAGCAGCAGCAGCAACCTCCCTCCACCTCTGGCAGTCATCAATCTGTTGTTCCCTATATTTTTGAGCTTGGTTTTGTTGTTTTGTTTTCACATAAAAGTGAGATCATGCAACATTTGTCTTTCTCTGATTTATTTCACCTAGCATAGAGTCTTCAAGGTCCATCCATGTGGTCACAAGTGTCAAAATGTCATTGATTTTATGGCTGAATAACATTCCATTACTTACGTTTCTCACATATTTTTTATTTATTCACCCATCAATGAACAGTTAGGTCATCTCCATATCTTGGCTATTGTAAACAATGCTGCAGTGAACCTGGGAGGCATATATTCTTTGGAATTAGTGGTTTCATTTTCTTCCTATAAATACTGAGAAGTAGAATTGGTACATCCTATGGTAGTTTTGCTTTTGTTTTAGAAAACTCCATATTGCTTTCCATAGTGACTATGTGATTTACATTCCCACCAACAGTGCATAAGGACTCTCTTTGCTCCATATTCTCATGAATATTTTTTTACCTCTTGTGTTTCTGATAATAGCCACTCTAACAAGTGTGAGGTGATGGTGAGGTAGTTTTGATTTGCATTTTCTTGATGATAAGAGATGAGCATATTTTCATGTACCTGTTGGCTATCTGTAGGTCTTCTTTGGAAATACATCTATTCATATATTCTGCCCATTTTAAAACTGGATCTTTTGTTATTGTTATTGAGTTGTATGAGTTCTTTATGTATTTTGTATATTAACCGCTTAACAGATACATGACTTGAAAATATTTTCTCCCATTCAGCAGGTAACCTTTTTATTTCATGGATGGTTTCTTTTGCTGTGCAGAAATTTTTAGTTTAATGTAGTCCTACTTGCTTATTTTTGCTTTTGCTGCTTTTGATTTTGGTGTCAGATCCAAAACATCTTTGCCAAGACTGATGTCAAGTGACTTACCAGTTATATTTTCTCCCAGGAATGTTATGCTTTCAGGAGAAAATAGTTTCACTTTATAATTGCATCAGAAAGAATAAACTACCTCAGAATAAAATTTAACCAAGGAGAGGCAAAACTTATGCACTGAAAATGACAAAACACTATTGAAAGAAATTTTAAAAGACATGAATAAGTGGAAAGACATCCTGTGTTCATAGATTGAAAGATTTAATCTTGTTACTATGGCAATACACCCCAGACTGATCTACAGATTCAATGAAATTTCTATCAAAATTCCAAACACTTTTTTGGAGAAATGGACAACTGATCTTAAAATTTACATGGAATTGCAAGAAACCCTGAGTAGCAGTGTTAAAACAGTCTTAAAAAGGACAAAGCTGGAGTACTCACATTGCTTGCCTTCAAAAAGCTACAATAATCAAAACAGTGTGGTACTTACACACGGATAGAAGTATTTATAAAACGAATATAATTGAGAGTCTATAATTAAACCCACCCATTTACTGTCAGTTGATTTACCAAGGTTCCAGGACTATTCAATGGAGAGAAGAAGTTTTTTCAAAAATTGGTGCTGAGACAATTAGATATACACATGCAAAAAAATGAATTTGGACCCCTATACTACAACATATACAAAGTGAAAGTCACTCAGTTGTATTCGACTCTTTGCGACCCCATGGATGATACAGTCCAAGGAATTCTTCAGGCCAGAATACTGGAGTGGGTAGCTGCTCCCTTCTCCAGGGGATCTTCCCAACCCAGGGATCGAACCCATGTCTAACACACTGCAGGTGGATTCTTTACCAGCTGAGTTACAAGGGAAGCCTAATACTGGAGTGGGTAGCCTAGGCCTTCTACAGAGGATCTTTCAGACCCAGGAATCAAACTGAGGTCTCCTGCCTTACAGGTACATTCTTTACCAACTGAGCTGTCAGGGAAGCCCCACAACATATATAAAGACTAACTCAAATCCAAGATGTAAAAGATAAGACAATGAAATTTTATAAAAATCAGAAGGCTCCCTGGTGGTCTAGTGGTTAAAAGAACCTACCTACCAATGTAGGGCATGTGGGTCCAATTCCTGGTCCTGGAAGATACCACATGACATGAAGCAACTAAGCCCTTGGGCTATAACTGCTGAGCCTGCGCTCTAGAGCCCACAAGAAACAACTACTGAGCTCACACGCTGAAATCCACGCACCTAAAGCTGGTGCTCCACAACAAGAGAAGCCACTGCAACGAGAAGCCTGCGCGTAACCGTGAAGACAATCCCCTGCTTTTGACAACTAGAGAAAGCCGGCATACAGCATCAAAGATCACTGCAACCGCTATTATATATATATATATATATATATATATATATATATATCAGATCAGTCGCTCAGTCATGTCCGACTCTTTGCAACCCCATGAACTGCAGCACGCCAGGCCTCCCTGTCCATCACCAGCTCCCGGAGGTCACCCAGACTCACATCCATCGAGTCAGTGATGCCATCCAGCCATCTCATCCTCTGTCGTCCCCTTCTCCTCCTGCCCCCAATCCCTCCCAGCATCAGAGTCTTCTCCAATGAGTCAACTCTTCGCATGAGGTGGCCAAAATACTGGAGTTTCAGCTTGAGCATCATTCCTTCCAAAGAAATCCCAGGGCTGATCTCCTTCAGAATGGACCGGTTGGATCTCCTTGCAGTCCAAGGGACTCTCAAGAGTCTTCTCCAACACCACAGTTCAAAAGCATCAATTCTTCGGCGCTCAGCCTTCTTCACAGTCCAGCTCTCACATCCATACATGACCACAGGAAAGACCATAGCCTTGACTAGGCGAACCTTTGTTGGCAAAGTGATGTCTCTGCTTTTGAATATGCTATCTAGGTTGGTCATAACTTTCCTTCCAAGGAGTAAGCGTCTTTTAATTTCATGGCTTCAGTCACCACCTGCATTGATTCTGGAGCTGAAAAAATAAAGTCTGACACTGTTTCCCCATCTATTTCCCATGAAGTGATGGGACCAGATGCCATGATCTTTATTTTCTGAATGTTGAGCTTTAAGCCAATTTTTTCACTCTCCTTTTACCTACAGCAAGAGGTTTTTGAGTTCCTCTTCACTTTCTGCCATAACGGTGGTGTCATCTGCATATCTGAGGTTATTGATATTTCTCCCGGCAATCTTGATTCCAGCTTGTGCTTCTTCCAGCCCAGCGTTTCTCATGATGTACTCTGCATAGAAGTTAAATAGGCAGGGTGACAATATACAGCCTTGACGTACTCCTTTTCCTATTTGGAACCAGTCTGTTGTTCCATGAACAGTTCTAACTGTTGCTTTCTGACCTGCATATAGGTTTCTCAAGAGGCTGATCAGGTGGTCTGGTATTCCCATCTCTTTCAGAATTTTCCACAGTTTATTAGGTTTTGGCATAGTCAATAAAGCAGAAATAGATGTTTTTCTGGAACTCTCTTGCTCTTTCCATGATCCAGCGGATGTTGACAATTTGATCTCTGGTTCCTCTGCCTTTTCTAAAACTAGCTTGAACATCTGGAAGTTCACGGTTCACATATTGCTGAAGCCTGGCTTGGAGAATTTTGAGCATTACTTTACTAGTGTGTGAGATGAGTGCAATTGTTCGGTAGTTTGAGCATTCTTTGGCATTGCCTTTCTTTGGGATTGGAATGAAAACTGACCTTTTCCAGTCCTGTGGCCACTGCTGAGTTTTCCAAATTTGCTGGCATATTGAGGGCAGCACTTTCACAGCATCATCTTTCAGGATTTGGAATAACTCAACTGGAATTCCATCACCTCCACTAGCTTTGTTCATAGTGATGCTTTCTAAGGCCCACTTGACTTCACATTCCAGGATGCCTGGCTCTAGGTCAGCGATCACACCATTGTGATTATCTGGGTCATGAAGATCTTTTTTGTACAGTTCTTCTGTGTATTCTTGCCATCTCTTCTTAATATCTTCTGCTTCTGTTAGGTCCATCCCATTTCTGTCCTTTATCGAGCCCATCTTTGCATGAAATGTTCCCTTGGTATCTCTAATTTTCTTGAAGAGATCTCTAGTCTTTCCCATTCTGTTGTTTTCCTCTATTTCTTTGCATTGATCGTTGAAGAAGGCTTTCTTATCTCTTCTTGCTATTCTTTGGAACTCTGCACTCAGATGCTTATATCTTTCCTTTTCTCCTTTGCTTTTCACTTCTCTTCTTTTCACAGCTATTTGTAAGGCCTCCGCAGACAGCCATTTTGCTTTTTTGCATTTCTTTTCCATGGGGATGGTCTTGATCCCTGTCTCATGTACAATGTCATGAACCTCAGTCCATAGTTCATCAGGCACTCTATCTATCAGATCTAGTCCCTTAAATATATTTCTCACTTCCACTGTATAAACATAAGGGATTTGGTATAGGTCATACCTGAATGGTCTAGTGATTTGAATGTTTATGTCCCTCCAAAAATTATCTGCTGATATCTTAATCCCCAAAGGTGATGATATTAATAGAATATTAATAATATTATTATTTGGGAGGTGATTAGGGCCTTTGTGAGGTGATTAGGTCATGAGTAGGGAGCCCTCATGAATGAGATTAGTGCTCTTATAGAAGAGATCTCACACAGCTTTCTAGTCCCTTTCTGCCATGTGAGTCAACTAGGAAGAGTGCTCTCACCTGGCTCTGCTGGCACTCTGAATTTGACCTGTAGCCTCCAGAAGTGTGGCCATTAAATTTCTGCTGTTCATAATGCTCTCCAGTCTGTGAAATTTTGCTGTAGCAGCCTGAACACACTAAGACACCTTAGATTTGGCAACAGTTTCAGTTGGCAACAGTTTTCAACAATGACACCAAAAGCACGAACAAACAAAGGGTACATTGGACGTCAACAAAATTAAAAAACTTGTGCATCAAAGGATGCTGTAAAGAAAGTGAAAAGACAATCTGAAGAATAGGAAAAAAATATTTGTAAATCATACATCTGTGGAAAATTCTTAAAGAGGTGGGAATACCAGACCACCTGACCTGCCTCCTAAGAAATCTGTATATAGGTCAAGAAACAACAGTTAGAACTGGACATGGAACAACAGACTGGTTCCAAATTGGGAAAGGAGTACATCAAGGCTGTATATTACACCCCCTTGTGTAAGTTATATGCAGAGGACATCATCAGAAATGCTGGACTGGATGAAGCACAAGCTGGAATCAAGATTGCTGGGAGAAATATCAATAACCTCAGATATGCAGATGACACCACACCTATGGCAAAAAGTGAAGAACTCAAGAGCCTCTGGATAAAAGTGAAAGAGGAAAGTGAAAGAGTTGGCCTAAAGCCCAACATTCAGAAAACTAAAATTATGGCATCTGGCCCCATTACTTCATGGCAAATAGATGTAAAAACAATGGAAACAGTGACAGAATTTATTTTGTGGGGGCTCCAAAATCACTACAGATGGTGACTGCAGCCATGAAATTAAAAGATGCTTGCTCCTTGGAAGAAAAGTTACTACCAACCTAGACAGCATATTAAAAAACCCGAGATATTACTTTGCCAACAAAGGTCCATCTAGTCAAAGCTATGGTTTTTCCAGTAGTCAGGCATGGATGTGAGAGTCTGACTATAAAGAAAGCTGTGCACTGAAGAATTGATGCTTTTGAACTGTGGTGTTGGAGGAGACACATGAGAGTCTCTTGGACTGCAAGGAGATCTAACCAGTCTATCCTAAAGGAAATCAGTCCTGAATATTTATGGGAAGGACTGATGCTGAAGCTGAAACACCAATACTTTGGCCACCTGATGGGAAGAACTGATTCATTTGAAAAGACCGTGATGCTGGAAACGATTGAAGGCAGGAGGAGAAGGGGACGACAGAGGATGAGATGGTTGGATGGCATCACCAACTCAATGAACATGAGTTTGAGTAAACTCCAGGAGTTGGTGATGGACAGGGAAGCCTGGAATGCTGCAAAGAGTTGGCCGCGACTGAGCAACTGAACTGAATTGATGAGTCTAATATTTATAATACATAAAGAATTCTTAAAACCAATTAATAGGAAGTCAAATAATTTTAAAAGAGCAAAGAATGTAAATAGACATTTCTCCAGTCTAAAAAGACTAGAGAAAAATGATACATGTATGGCCAAAAAGCACGTGGATAGATGCTCATTGTGCTTAGTCACTCAGTCGTATCCAGCTCTTTGCAAACCCATGGACTATAGCTTGCCAGGCTCCTCTGTCCATGGGATTTCCCAAGGCAAGAATACTGATGTGGGTTCTCATGCCCTCCTCCAAGGGATCTTCCCAACCCAGGGACTGAACCCAGGTCTCCCACACTGCAGGCAGATTCTTTACCATCTGAGCCACCAAGCAAGCCCTAGATGCTCATTACAGAAATGCAAAAAAAACCTCAGTGAGATATCACTTCACATCCACTAAGACAGGTGTAACTAGGGGGAAAAATCCAGAGAATTACAAATATTAGCAACTGAAATCCTCAAACGTTGTTAGTGGGAACATAAAATGGTTCAGCTGCTATGGAAGAGAGTTTGGTATTTCCTTCAAAAGTTAAACATAGGGCTACCATCAGATCAGATCAGTCGCTCAGTCGTGTCCGACTCTTTGCGACCCCATAAACTGCAGCACGCCAGGCCTCCCTGTCCATCACCAACTCCCGGAGGTAACTCAGACTCACATCTATCGAGTCAGTGATGCCATCCAGCCATCTCATCCTCTGTCATCCCCTTCTCCTCCTACCCCCGATCCCTCCCAGCATCAGAGTCTTCTCCAATGAGTCAACTCTTCACATGAGGTGGCCAAAATACTGGAGTTTCAGCTTGAGCATCATTCCTTCCAAAGAAATCCCAGGGCTGATCTCCTTCAGAATGCACTGGTTGGATCTCCTTGCAGTCCAAGGGACTCTCAAGAGTATTCTCCAACACCACAGTTTAAAAGCATCAATTCTTCGGCGCTCAGCCTTCTTCACAGTCCAGCTCTCACATCTATACATGACCACAGGAAAGACTATAGCCTTGACTAGGCGAACCTTATAATCCCACAATCCCATTCCCAGAGACACATTTAAGAGAATGGAAAACATATGTTCAAACAAAATTTGCATACAAATGTGCGGCGGCGGCGACGGGCGCGCTGAAGCGCAGGCGGCGGCGACGGGCGCGCTGAAGCGCAGGCGGCGGCGACGGGCGCGCTGAAGCGCAGGCGAGAGGAGCCCCCTCACGTCTGAGGTCAGGGGCAGGAGCCAGGAGGACCCCATGACCGAAGGGCAGCAGCCAAGAGGAGTTACCCCACGTCCGAGGTCAGGGGCAGCGGCGGAAAGGGCCAGACTGCGATGGTGCAGGAATGGCCTAGAGGAGATACCCGGCATCTGAGGTCGGGGCTGGGGCGGGGGGGTGCGGGGGGCGGGCGGACGAGAGGAGATAACCCGCTTCCGAGGTCAGGGGTGGTGACGAGAGGAGTTACCTGGCATCCGAGGTCAGGGGTGGCAACAAGAGGAGTTACCCCGCGTCCGAGGTCAGGGGCGGCGGCTGGGAGGAGATACCCCACGCCCCAGGCCTGAGGCCAGGGGCAGCGGCTGGGAGGAGCAACACCACGCCCGGAGGAGCAACACCACGCCCGAGGCCAGGGGCGGTGGCGGGGGAGTAGCAACCCCACGTCCAAGGAGCCGTGGCTGCGCGGGCGCAGGAGGGCCTAGAGGAGCTATCCCACATTGAAGGTCAGGAAGGGCAGCGGTGAGGAGATACCCCTCGTCCAAGGTAAGGAGCAATGGCTGCGCTTTGCTGGAGCAGCCATGAAGAGATACCCAAGGCCCAAGGTAAGAGAAACCCAAGTAAGACAGTAGGTGTTGCAAGAGGGCATCAGAGGGCAAACACACTGAAACCATACTCACAGAAAACTAGTCAATCTAATCACACTAGAACCACAGCCTTGTCTAACTCAATGAAACTAAGCCATGCCCGTGGGGCAACCCAAGACGGGCGCTTCATGGTGAAGAGATCTGACAGGATGTGGTCCACTGGAGAAGAGAATGGCAAACCACTTCAGTATTCTTGCCTTGAGAACCCCATGAACAGTATGAAAAGGCAAAATGATAGGATACTGAAAGAGAAACTCCCCAGGTCAGTAGGTGCCCAATACGCTACTGGAGATCAGTGGAGAAATAACTGCAGAAAGAATGAAGGGATGGAGCCAAAGCAAAAAGAATACCCAGCTGTGGATGTGACTGGTGACAGAAGCAACGTCCGATGCTGTAAAGAGCAATACTGCATAGGAACCTGGAATGTCAGGTCCATGAAGCAATGAATTCAATCATGAATTGGAAGTGGTCAAACAAGAGATGGCAAGAGTGAATGTTGACATTCTGCTACTGCTAAGTCGTTTCAGTCGTGTCTGACTCTGTGCGACCCCATAGACGGAAGCTCACCAGGCTCCCCCGTCCCTGGGATTCTCCAAGCAAAAATACTGGAGGGGGTTGCCATTTCCCTCTCCAATGCAGGAAAGTGAAAAGTGAAAGTGAAGTCGCTCAGTCGTGTCCGACTCTTAGCGATCCCATGGACTGGAGCCTACCAGGATCCTCCATCCATGGGATTCTCCAGGCAAGAGTACTGGGGTGGGGAGCCATTGCCTTCCCCAGTTGACATTCTAGGAATCAGCAAACTGAAATGGACTGGAATGGGTGAATTTAACTCAGATGACCCTTATATCTACTACTGTGGGCAGGAATCCCTCAGAAGAAATGGAGTAGCCATCATGGTCCATAAAAGAGTCCAAAATGCAGTACTTGGATGCAATCTCAAAAACGACAGAATGATCTCTGTTCGTTTCCAAGGCAAACCATTCAATGTCACAGTAATCCAAGTCTATGCCCCAACCAGTAATGCTGAAGAAGCTAAAGTTGAACAGTTCTATAAAGCTGAAACTCCAGTATTTTGGCCACCTCATGCGAAGAGTTGACTCATTGGAGAAGACTCTGATGCTGGGAGGGATTGGGGGCAGGAGGAGAAGGGGACGACAGAGGATGAGATGGCTGAATGGCATCACTGACTCGATGGATGTGAGTCTGAGTGACCTCTGGGAGTTGGTGATGGACAGGGAGGCCTGGCGTGCTGCAGTTCATGGGGGTCGCAAAGGGTCAGACACGACTGAGCGACTGATCTGATCTGATGAAGACCTACAAGACCTTTTAGAACTAACACCAAAAAAAGATGTCCTTTTCATTATAGGGGACTGGAATGCAAAAGGAGGAAGTCAAAAAACACCTGGAGTGACAGGCAAATTTGGCCTTGGAATATGGAATGAAGCAGGGCAAAGACTAATAGAGTTTTGCCATGAAAATGCACTGGTCATAACAAACACCCTCTTCCAACAACACAAGAGAAGACTTTATACATGGACATCACCAGATGGTCAACACCAAAATCAGATTGATTATATTCTTTGCAGCCAAAGATGGAGAAGCTCTATACAGTCAGCAAAAAAAAGACGAGGAGCTGACTGTGGCTCAGACCATAAACTCCTTATTGCCAAATTCAGACTGAAATTGAAGAAAGTAGGGAAAACCAGTAGACCATTCAGGTATGACCTAACTCAAATCCCTTATGATTATACAGTGGAAGTGAGAAATAGATTTAAGGGCCTAGATCTGATAGAGTGCCTGATGAACTATAGAATGAAGTTCGTGACATTGTACAGGAGCCAGGTATCAAGACCATCCCCAAGGAAAAGAAATGCAAAAAAGCAAAATGGCTGTCTGGGGAGGCCTTACAAATAGCTGGGAGAAGAAGAGAAGCAAAAATTAAAGGAGAAAAGGAAAGATATAAACATCTGAATGCAGAGTTCTGAAGAATAGCAAGAAAAGTGAAAAGCAAAGGAGAAAAGGAAAATGATAAACATCTGAATGCAGAGTTCCAAAGAATAGCAAGAAGAGATAAGAAAGCCTTCTTCAGCGATCAATCCAAAGAAATAGAGGAAAACAACACAATGGGAAAGATTAGGGATCTCTTCAAGAAAATTAGAGATACCAAGGGAACATTTCATGCAAAGGTGGGCTCCATAAAGGACAGAAATGGTATGGACCTAACAGAAGCAGAAGATATTAAGAAGAGATGGCAAGAATACACACAACTGTACAAAAAAGATCTTCACGACCCAGATAATCACGATGGTGTGATCACTCACCTAGAGCCAGACATCCTGGAATGTGAAGTCAAGTGGGCCTTAGAAAGCATCACTATGAACAAAGCTAGTGGAGGTGATGGAATTCCAGTTGAGTTATTCCAAATCCTGAAAGATGATGCTGTGAAAGTGCTGCCCTCAATATGCCAGCAAATTTGGAAAACTCAGCAGTGGCCACAGGACTGGAAAAGGTCAGTTTTCATTCCAATCCCAAAGAAAGGCAATGCCAAAGAATGCTCAAACTACCGCACAATTGTACTCATCTCACCCGCTAGTAAAGTAACCCTCAAAATTCTCCAAGCCAGGCTTCAGCAATATGTGAACCGTGAACTTCCTGATGTTCAAGCTGGTTTTAGAAAAGGCAGAGGAACCAGAGATCAAATTGCCAACATCCGCTGGATCATGGAAAAAGCAAGAGAGTTCCAGAAAAACATCTATTTCTGCTTTATTGACTATGCCAATGCCTTTGACTGTGTGGATCACAATAAACTGTGGAAAATTCTGAAAGAGATGGGAATACCAGACCACCTGATCTGCCTCTGGAGAAATTTGTATGCAGGTCAGGAAGCAGCAGTTAGAACTGGACATGGAACAACAGACTGGTCCAAATAGGAAAAGGAGTTTGTCAAGGCTGTATATTTTCAGCCTGTTTATTTAACTTATATGCAGAGTACATCATGAGAAACTCTGGACTGGAAGAAACACAAGTTGTAATCAAGATTGCTGGGAGAAATATCAATAATCTCAGATATGCAGATGACACCACCCTTATGGCAGCAAGTGATGGATCTAAAAAGCTTCTTGATGACAGTGAAAGTGGAGAGTGAAAAAGTTGGCTTAAAGCTCAACATTCAGAAAACGAAGATCATGGCATCCGGTCCCATCACTTCATGGGAAATAGATGGGGAAACAGTGGAAACAGTGTCAGACTTTATTTTTCTGGGCTCCAAAATCACTACAGATGGTGACTGCAGCCATGAAATTAAAAGACTCTTACTCCTTGGAAGGAAAGTTACGACCAACCTAGACAGCATATTGAAAAGCAGAGACATTAGTTTGCCAACAAAGGTCTGTCTAGTCAAGGCTATGGTTTTTCCTGTGGTCATGTATGGATGTGAGAGTTGGGCTGTGAAGAAGGCTGAGCGTCGAAGAATTGATGCTTTTGAACTGTGGTGTTGGAGAAGACTCTTGAGAGTCCCTTGAACTGCAAGGAGATCCAACCAGTGCATTCTGAAGGAGATCAGCCCTGGGATTTCTTTGGAAGGAATGATGCTAAATTGAAAGTCCAGTACTTTGGCCAACTCATGGGAAGAGTTGACTCACTGGAAAAGACTGTGATGCTGGGAGGAATTGGGGGCAAGAGGAGAAGGGGACAACAGAGGATGAGATGGCTGGATGACATCACTGACTCAATGGACGTGAGTCTGAGTGACCTCCGGGAGTTGGTGATGGACAGGGAGGCCTGGTGTGCTGTGATTCATGGGGTCGCAAAGAGTCAGACACGACTGAACGACTGATCTTATCTCTGCATTTTACCATTATTCACAGTGAAAACAATTCATATGTCAATCAACTAATAAGTGGATAAATAAAACCTGGCATATCCATACAACAGCATGTTATTCAGCCATAAAAAGGAATGAGGTACTGTCACATGGTTCAAATGGATGAACCTTCACAACATGTTAAGTGAAAGATGCTATTGTTGTTAAGTCATTCAGTCATGTCCAACCCTCTTGTGACCCCATGGACTGTAGCCTGCCATATTCCTTGGTCCATGTGATTTCCCAAGCAAGAATGCTGAAGCAGGTTGCCATTTCCTCTTCCAGGGGATTTTTCTGACCCAGGGATCGAACCTGGGTCTCCTGCTTGGCAGGTGGATTCTTTACCATTGCACCACCTGGAATGAACAAGTCAGACACAAATCATATTCTATGATTCTGTTCATAGGAAGTGCCCAGAATAGGCAAATCCACAAAAACAAGAATCCAATTAGGTGGTTTTCAGGGCTGTGGGGAATGGATAACAGAAAGTGAGAGTGACTGCTTAATGTACAGATTTTTATTTGAAGGGATGAAAAGTTCTGGAATTACTGGTAATTGTTGCACAACATAGTGAATGCAGTAAAAGCCACTCAATTGTAGACTTAAGAATGTTTAAAACTGTGAATTTTATGTGAATTTTACTTTTAACCCAAACCAAAGCAAAAAAAACAGAGAAGATGATATTAAGTGTTGTTTTGCCTAAGTTGGGTTTGAGGTGCCTAGGAAGTATCCTAATAGAGACACTTGATAGATAGCTGGCCAATAAGAGAAGGGAGTTCAGATGATCTAGGCTACAGACACAGATCTGAGAATAGATCTATATATCTAGACTCATTGTTGAAGCCCTAAGAGTAGATGAGTCAGCTGTGGAATCACTTAGAGTAAGAAAGGAGGAAGGCTTGCAACAGGACACTGAGGACGAACAACATTTTAAGATGTGAGAATAAGAAGAGGACCAGAGGAGACTGAGAAGGAGGAAGCAGTGTTGTAGGAGGAAGAATCTGGGACAGGGAAACCAAGGAAGAAAGAATTGTTAAAGGCAGTGGTTCAGGGAGTTCCCTGGTGGTCTGGTGGTTAGGATTTCACACTTTCACTGCTGTGACCTGGGTTCAATCCCCAGTCAGGGAAGTGAGATCCCACAAGCCGTGTGGTGTAGTCAAAAGGAAAAAAGGTAGTGGTCAGAGGGATTAAATACAAGAGGAGTAAAAAAGTAGATGTAATTTTATTGGATTGGTGGGGAACAGGTTCAGATAATAGTTATAGGATGAGATAATCACCTTCACTGGAGAAAGTCATGGAAATGTAAGTTAAACTAAATTAAATGTCATTGTTTACTATTAAAGTAAATGTATGTAAAAGTAATGCCAAAGAATGCTCAAACTACCGCACAGTTGCACTCATCTCACCCGCTAGTAATGCTCAAAATTCTCTAAGCCAGGCTTCAGCAATACATGAACTGTGAACTTCCAGATGTTCAAGCTGGTTTTAGAAAAGACAGAGGAACCAGAGATCAAATTGCCAACATCCGCTGGATCATGGAAAAAGCAAGAGAGTTCCAGAAAAACATCTATTTCTGCTTTATTGACTATGCCAAAACCTAATAAACTGTGGAAAATTCTGAAAGAGATGGGAATACCAGACCACCTGATCTGCCTCTTGAGAAATCTGTATGCAGGTCAGGAAGCAACAGTTAGAACTGGACATGGAACAACCAGCTGGTTCCAAATAGGAAAAAGAGTACATCAAGGCTGTATATTGTCACCCTGCCTATTTAACTTATATGCAGAGTACATCATGAGAAATGCTGGACTGGAAGAAGCGCAAGCTGGAATCAAGATTGCCGGGAGAAATATCAATAACCTCAGATATGCAAATGACACCACCCTTATGGCAGAAACTGAAGAAGAACTAAAGAGCCTCTTGCTGTAGGTGAAAGAGGAGAGTGAAAAAGTTGGCTTAAAGCTCAACATTCAGAAAACTAAGATCATGGCATCTGGTCCCTTCACTTCATGGGAAATAGATGGAGAAACAGTGGCTGACTATTTTCTCCTTGGAAGGAAAGTTATGACCAACCTAGACAGCATAGTTAAAAGCAGAGACATTACTTTGTCAACAAAGGTCTGTCTAGTCAAGGCTATGGTTTTTCCAGTAGTCATGTATGGATGTGAGAGTTGGACTATAAAGAAAGCTGAGTGTCGAAGAATTGATGCTTTTGAACTGTGGTGTTGGAGAAGACTCTTGTGAGTCCCTTGGACTGTGAGGAGATCCAACCAGTCAATCCTAAAGGAGATCAGTCCTGGGTGTTCATTGGAAGGACTGATGTTGAAGCTGAAACTCCAATACTTTGGCCACCTGATGTGAAGAGCTGACTCATTTGAAAAGACTCTGATGCTGGGAAAGATTGAGGGCAGGAGGGAAAGGTGACGACAGAGGATGAGATGGTTGGATGCCCTCACTGACTCAATTGACATGAGTTTGAGTAAACTCTGAGAGTTGGTGATGGACAGGGGGGCCTGTCATGCTGTGGTTCATGGAGTCACAAAGAATCGTACACAACTGAGCGACTGAACTGAACTGAACTGAACTGATGTATGTGTATATATATATATGTGTTTCCCTGGTGGCTCAGTGGTAAAGAATTTGTCTGCCGATGCAGGAGACCTGGGTTCGATCCCTGGGTCAGGAAGTTACCCTGGAGAAGGAAATAGCAACCCATTCGAGTATTCTTGCCTGGAGAATTCCATGGACAGAAGATTCTGTGGGCTATAGTCCATGTGGTAGAAAAGAGTTGGACACAACTGTGTGATTTTCACTTTCAATGCAGGGAGACTTAGGTTTGCTCCCTACATTGGGAAAAGTCCCCAGAGTAGGAAAGGCAATCTACATGGACAGGGGAGCCAGGTGGGCTACACAGTTCATGCTGTTGCAAGAGAATCAGACAGGACTTAGGAACTAAACAACAACAATGTATATATGTGTATTCAAGTTCAAACTATTTTTAGGAATATAGTTGGTATAGCTCCTTTGAAGAACTATTTGGTAGTATCTATTCAAATTTAGTGGGCCTTAGAAAGCATCACTAGGAACAAAGCTAGTGGAGGTGATGGAATTCCAGTGGAGCTATTCCAAATCCTGAAAGATGATGCTGTGAAAGTGCTGCACTCAATATGCCAGCAAATTCAGAAAACTCAGCAGTGGCCACAAGATTGGAAAAGGTCAGTTTTCATCCCGATCCCAAAGAAAGGCAATGCCAAAGAGTGCTCAAACTACTGCATGATTGCACTCATCTCACAGGCTAGTAAAGTAATGCTCAAAGTTCTCCAAGCCAGGCTTCAGCAATATGTGAACCGTGAACTTCCTGATGTTCAAGCTGGTTTTAGAAAAGGCAGAGGAACCAGAGATCAAATTGCCAACATCCGCTGGATTATCGAAAAAGCAAGAGAGTTCCAGAAAAACATCTATTTCTGCTTTATTGACTATGCCAATGCCTTTGACTGTGTAAATCACAATAAGCTGTGGAAAATTCTGAGAGAGATGGGAATACCAGACCACCTGATCTGCCTCTTGAGAAATCTGTATGCAGGTCAGGAAGCAACAGTTAGAACTGGTCATGGAACAACAGACTGGTTCCAAATAGGAAAAGGAGTACGTCAAGGCTGTATATTGTCACCATGTTTATTTAACTTATATGCAGAGTACATCATGAGAAATGCTGGACTGGAGGAAACACAAGCTGGAATCAAGATTGCCGGGAGAAATATCAATAACCTCAGATATGCAGATGATATCACCCTTATGGCAGAAAGTGAAGAGGAACTAAAAAGCCTCTTGATGAAAGTGAAAGTGGAGAGTGAAAAGTTTGGCTTAAAGCTCAACATTCAGAAAACGAAGATCATGGCATCTGGTCCCATCACTACATGGGAAATAGATGGAGAAACAGTGGAAACAGTGTCAGACTTTATTTTTCTGGGCTCCAGAATCACTGCAGATGGTGACTGCAGCCATGAAATTAAAAGACGCTTACTCCTTGGAAGGAAGGTTATGACCAACCTAGATAGCATATTCAAAAGCAGAGACATCACTTTGCCAACAAAGGTTCGCCTAGTCAAGGCTATGGTCTTTCCTGTGGTCATGTATGGATGTGAGAGCTGGACTGTGAAGAAGGCTGAGCGCCGAAGAATAGATGCTTTTGAACTGTGGTGTTGGAGAAGACTCTTGAGAGTCCCTTGGACTGCAAGGAGATCCAACCGGTCCATTCTGAAGGAGATCAGCCCTGGGATTTCTTTGGAGGGAATGATGCTAAAGCTGAAACTCCAGTATTTTGGCCACCTCATGCAAAGAGTTGACTCATTGGAGAAGACTCTGATGCTGGGAGGGATTGAGGGCAGGAGGAGAAGGGGACGACAGAGGATGAGATGGCTGGATGGCATCACTAACTCGATGGATGTGAGTCTGAGTGACCTCGGAGAGCTGGTGATGGATAGGGAGGCCTGGCGTGCTGCAGTTCATGGGGTCGCAAAGAGTCGGACACGACTGAGCGACTGATCTGATCTGATTCAAATTTAGAAATCAGCATACTCTTCCACTATTCCTTTCAGCTCCTAAGTATCAGTCCTTGAGAATTACGAACATAAATTTTGAAGGAAACTTGTATAAAGATGGTAATTGCATAATTGTTTAAATGCATACAATTTGGAAACAAATGTTCAAAATAAGAGAATTATTCAGCAAATTGTATAATGGACAATGGTTGTCTTCTCAGATTCTGTTTCCCTCTTTCTCTTTTCTATCATAATTCTAATTTTGCTCAAATATCCACATTTCCCCCACACACAGACTTTAGATTTTAGAGAAAGCTGACCTCCCTCTTACGTCAAGGGGTAGGCTTGACTTTTTAAGAGTATCTTAACAATTATTTTATTTCAGGAAAGAACAAGAAACAATTTAGGATGTGATCAATTCATGTTCCTAGGGCTTATAGAAAGTTCTTCCTTGAGCTTCTGGAAGAACTTCTGATCATAAACAAAATGAAAAGACAATCTATGAACTGGGAAAAAATATTTGCAAGCAAAATGAACAACAAGGGCTTAATTTCCAAAATATTCAAACCATTCATACAATCCAATAACAAAAAACCAAATAACTCAATTGAAAAATGGGCAGAAGACCTAAATATTTCTCTAAAGAATACATATAGATGGCCAATATGTACCTGAAAAGATGCTAGCATCACTATTAAAGAAATGCTAATCAAAACTACAATGTAGTATCACCTCACACCAGTCCTAATGACCATCATCAAAAAGTCTACAAATAATAAAAGCTGGAATGGGTGTGGAGAAAAGGGAATCCTCCTAAACTGTTGGTGGAATTGTAAATTGGTGTAGCCTCTATGGTAAACAGTATGGGATTTCCTCAAAACACTAGAGTTGCCGTAAGATTCAAAACTCCCCATACCTGGGCACATACCCTGATAAAACCATAATTTGAAAAACTACATGTACCCCTGTGTTCTTAGCAGCACTATTTACAATAGTCAACACATGTTGGCTAAATGTCCATTGACAGATTAATGGTAAAGAGGATGTGGTATTGCTGTTGTTGTTCAGTAGCTAGTCATATCCAACTCATTGCGACCCCATGATCTGCAGAATGTCAGATCCCTGTCCACACCAACTCCTGGAGTTTGCTCAAACTTATGAATCAGTGATGCCATCCAACCATCACATCCATTGTCGTCCCCTTCTCCTCTTGCCTTCAATCGTTCCCAGCATCAGGATCTTTTCCAATGAGTCAAATCTTTGCATCAGGTGGCTAAAGGATTGGAGTTATAGCCACAGCATCAGTCCTTCCAGCAAATATTCAGGACTGGTTTAAGATTGACTGGTTTGATCTCCTTGCAGTCCAAGGGACTCTCAAGAGTCTTCTTCAACACCATAGTTCAAAAGCATCAATTCTTCAGTGATCAACTTTTCTTACGGTCCAACTCTCACATCCATACATGGCTACTGGAAAAACAATAGCTTTGACTAGACGGACCTTTGTTGGCAAAGTAATGTCTCTGCTTCTTAATGTGCCGTCTAGGTTGATCATAGCTTTTCCTCCAAGGAGTGAGTTTCTTTTAATTTCATGGCTGCAGTCACCACCTGCAGTGATTTTGGAGCCCCCCAAAATAAAATCTGTCACTGTTTCCATTGTTTCCCCATCTATTTGCAATGAAGTGATAGCATTGGATGCCATGATCTTAGTTTTTTTAATGCTGAGTTTTAAGCCAGCTTTTTCACTTTCCTCTTTCATCAAGAGACTCCTTAGTTCCTTTTTGCTTCCTGCTGTAAGAGTGGTGTCATCTGCATATCTGAAGTTGTTGATATTTCTCCCTGCAATCTTGATTCCAGCTTGTGTTTCATCTAGACTGGCATTTCACATGATGTACTCTGCATATAAGTTAAATAAGCTTTAGAATTTGAAATAGCTCAGATGGAATTCCATCACCTTCACTAGCTTTGTGCCTTACAAATAGCTGAGAAAAGAAGAGAAGTGAAAGGCAAAGGAGAAAAGGAAAGATATACCCATCTGGATGCAGAGTTCCAAAGAATAGCAAGGAAAGATAAGAAAGTCTTCTTAAGTGAACAATGCAAAGAAATAGAGGAAAACAATACAATGGGAAAGACTAGAGGTCTGTTCAAGAAAATTAGAGATAACAAGGGAACATTTCATGCAAAGATAAGCACAGTAAAGGACACAAACAGTATGGACCTAATAGAAGCAGAAGATATTAAAAAGTGGCAAGAATGAGGGTGTAATAACCCACCTAGAGCCAGACATCCTGGAGTGTGAAGTCAAAGGGGTCTTATGAAGCATTACTATGAACAAAGCTGGTGGAGGATGTGGTGTATATATATATATATATATGTATATATATTTCCATTACATATATAATGGAAATATTCAGTTCAGTTCAGTCGCACAGTCGCATCCGACTCTTTGCGACCCCATGGACTGCAGCATGCCAGGCTTCCCTGTCCATCCCCAACCCCCAAAGTTTATTCAAACTCATGTTCATTGAGTAGGTAATCCCATTCAACCATCTCATCCTCTGTCGTCCCTTTCTCCTCCTGCCTTCAATCTTTCCCAGCATCAGGGTCTTTTCAAATGAATCAGTTCTTCCCATTAGGTGGCCAAAGTATTGGAGTTTCAGCTTCAGCATCAGTCCTTCCAATGAATATTCACGACTGATTTCCTTTAGGATGGACTGGTTGGATCTCCTTGCAGTCCAAGAGACTCTCATGTGTCTCCTCCAACACCACAGTTCAAAAGCATCAATTCTTCGATGCTCAGCTTTCTTTATAGTCCAACTCTCACATCCATACATGACTACTGGAAAAACCATAGCCTTGACTAGATGGACCTTTGTTGGCAAAGTAATGTTTCTGCTTTTTAATATGCTCTCTAGGTTGGTCATAGCTTTTCTTCAAAGGACCAAGCATCTTCTAATGGAAATATTACTCATCCATAAAAAAATAATGAAATAATGTCATTTGCAGGAACTCACAAGAATCTAGAGATTATCGTACTAAGTGAAGTAAATAAGAAAGAGGACAACAAGTACCATTTGACACCACTCATATATGGAATGCAAAATCCAACACTCATGAAAGTATCTGTGAAACAGAAACAAGTTAACAGACATAGAGAATAGACTGTGGTTGCCCAGGGTGGGGGTGATGCAGGAGGGAAGGATTGGTAGTTTGGATTAGCAGATGCAAACTATTATACATAAGATAAATAAACAAGGTCCTATTGTATAGCTCAAGGAATTATATGCAATATCCTGTGATAGACCATAATGGAAAGGAATTTGAAAAAAATGTATGTAACTGAATTACTTTGCTGTACAGCAGAAATGAACACAACATTGTAAATCAACTAGACTTCAATAAGATTTTTTTAAAAAAATAACTTCTGAAATCCTCTTATACTTTCTCTTTAATTAAAAATTGTGTAGAAAATTCTTCAAGAGATGGGAATACCAGACCACTTGACCTGACTCCTGAGAAATCTGTATGCAGGTCAAGGAGAAAGAGTTAGAACCTGACATGGAACAAGACTGGTTCCAAATCGGGAAAGGAGTACAAAAGGCTGTATATTGTCACTCTGTGCAGAGTACATTAACTTCTACACAGAATACATCATGTGAAATGCTGGGCTGGATAAAGCACAAGCTGCAATCAAGATTACCGGGACAAATAATAACTTCAGATACCCAGATGACACCACTTTTGATAGGAAGTAAAGAGGAACTGAAGAGCCTCTTGATGAAAGTGAAAGAGGAGAGTGAAAAAATTGTCTTAAAATTCAGTATTCAAAAAACTAAGATTATAGCATCCGGTCCCAATACTTCATGATAAGTAGATAGGGAAACAATGGAAACAGTGAGAAACTCTATTTTTGGGGACTCCAAAATCACTGCAAATGGTCACTGCAGCCATGAAATTAAAAGATGATTTAAAAAGATGCTTTTGAACTGTGGTGTTGAAGAAGACTCTTGAGAGTCCCTTGGACTGCAAGGAGACCCAACCAGTCAATCCTAAAGGAAATCAGTCCCGAATATTCATTGGAATGACTGATGCTGAAGTTGAAATGCCAATACTGTGGCCACCTGATGTGAAGAAGTGACTCACTGGAAAAGACCCTCATGCTGGGAAAGATTGAAGGTGGGAGAAGAAGGGGACGACGGGATGAGATGCTTGGATAGCATCACTGACTTGATGGACATGAGTTTGAGCAAACTTTGGGAGTTGGCAACGGACGGGGATACCGAACATGCTGCAGTCCATGGGGTTGCAAAGAGTTGGACACAACTGAGCGACTGAACTGAATTGAACTCAACTGATGGGCTCAAAGTAGCCACATTATGACCATAAGGGAAGTTAGCCTTAGAGCAAGGCCCACATTGTAAATGGTAGAGCAGGGAGGTAAGAAAAAATAAAGACAGAAGAACCTCATTCTTGATAAGATTATTAAAGTTCTGGATCACTTAGTCCTGAAAGGCAGCCGATTTAATCTCTCTGCAGAATGGGCCAATACATTTTCTTACTGGTTACGCTACTCTGAGTTGTTTGTTTCTTGTTTTTGAAAACTTTCTAGTTCAGACACTATGACACAACTAAATTATGGAATACAACGTAGCAGTTTTAAAAATAAGGCCAATTTCTATATACTAATTTAATATAAAAAACCCTATTAATGAATAAATGTTGAAAAACTGTAAGATTCTATTTATATAAAGTTTTTAAAAGCAAAATAAACGAACCATTTCTATGTGTTGTATATGTAGATGTGCTTGTGTAATTTATTTCTAAGCTAAAATATATGTAATATTTGCTATGTTGAAAATATATGTAGTGCATATGTAAACTGTAAAGCATAATAATAAAATTAAAATCATTAAACCCAGCAATGAATTTACATACTAGAACATTATCAAAACCATTGAGGATAGTTATATGCTCTTTTCCAAACTCCACCTTTGCTTTCTCCAAAAGAGAAATAGCAATTCCAAGAGATAACCAGTACTCTGAATTATTTTTAAAAATAATTTAATTAATTTATTTATTTTTAAAAATAATTTAATTAATTTATTTATTTTTGGTTTTGTGCTAAGTAGGGGCTACTCCACAGTCGCACTGTGTTGGCTTCTCACTGGGGTAACTTCTCTTGTGGAGCATGGATTCCAGGGCATGTGGGCTTCACTATTTGCAGCACACAGTCTCAGTACTTGTAGTTCCAGGCTCAGGAGCACAGGTTTAATAGTTGTGACACCAGTGCTTAGTTGCTCTGAAACATGTGGAATCTCTCCAGATCAGGGACAGGACCCGTGTCTCCTGCATCTGCAGACAGATTCTTTACCACTGAGCCGCCAGGGGAGCCCTTACCTTGAATTTTTAATTAATTTTCTTAAAGTATAGTTTACCACATATATGTGTTTCTTAAACAATAGTTGCTTATATAATTTTTTAATCTTTATTAATGGTATCGTACAACATACAGTTCTATGACTTCTTCGACTCAACATTTCGTGTATGTAACTGTAGTTTATTCATTCTATCTTTATACAATGCTCATCATGTAAATTTTGAAAATATGTATATTTATTCTCCTGTCAACCATGTGAACACTTTCCAGTGTTTTTTCCTTTATGAACAATGGTGCCATGGACATTCTTGAACATGTGTACTGCTGTATATACACAGTTTATTTATGAAATTACAAACTGAACTACTGATTCTTAGGCAAAGCACATGCTTTATTTTTCTAGGTTAAGCCAAAATAGTTGTGCCAATGTACACTTTGACCAGCAATCCCTAAGTGTTCCTGTTATTTTACATTCTTGTATTATTAGACTCCTTATTTTTTACAAATGACTTTAAAATGATACCTCACTATGGTAATAGCTTTTCTATGATTACTAATAAAAGGAAGCAGTTTTTATATCTTATTCATCAACTGTCTTCCTACTGTAGTCCTAGTTAAACATAACTCAGGATAATACTTCCTCCTGGAAGAGTTCCCCAACTTCACCAGATTCTCAGGCTAACCTACGTGCTGGTACTAATACTTTGCATATTTCTATCGTTACACTTTAACAGCTCCTCCAGTTTTCAAAGCTACTTGTCTCTCTCTCTCTTTTTTTTAATTATTTGGCTGCATTGGGTCTTGTTTGAGTCATGCGGGGTCTTTGATGCACAGGGACTCTCTAGTTCTGGTGCACGTGCTCAGTAGTTGCAGTACGAAGGCTTAGTTGCTCTGCAGTATGTGAGATCTTAGTTCCCTGAACAGGGACAGAACTCACGTCTTTGGCATTGCAAGGCAGATTCTTAACCACTGGACCACCAGGGAAGTCTCATGACTATCTCTTCCTTATAGCCCAAAGAATAGTCTAATTCATCATTTCATATGGTGTGTGTTAGTTGCTCAGTCATGTCTAACTCTTTGTGACCCCATGGACTGTAGCCCGCCAGTCTCCTCTATCCATGGGATTCTCCAGGCAAGAATACTGGAGTGGGTTGCCAGTCCCTTCTCCAGGGGACCTTCCTGACCTAGGAATTGAATCCAGGTCTCCAAGCATTGGAGGCAGATTTTTTTGCCAACTCAGCCAGCCTTTGGGAGGCCTGGCATGCTGCAATTCATGGGGTCGCAGAGAGTTGGACATGACTGAATGACCGAACTGAATTGAACTGAGCCACCAGATTACCATTTCATATGGAAAACTGCCCTTTTTTGTACCTATTTCTTCTTTTATCCAATGCTATTACTTTTTTGATAATTAATTTTAGATAACCTAACACAATATGCCTACTTCTATAATTATATAAATATTCTAATAATGCCAATTGACAGAAGTTTGAATTCACATATAGGCTAAATCTTGATGACAAAGTAGCCTAAATTGGAGCTCCAGGCAGAGATATAGAGACAAACTGCTTGATACCTGGCTGTTTAAAACTATTTTCCTATTTTTAAAGACATGCTGTGATTTTTAAATATTGACATAGCTTAGCCATTTAAAGGTGAATAAACATATGGTCCCTTCCTTGAAGGAACTCAGTGTCTAACATGGAAACTATGTGAGAAACAGATGACAATCATACAGGAAGCTGTATGGCTGAGCCTTTGGGAGACAGGAGCTTCACCAGGACACCACCTTAGTTCCAGCAGCTCTGATGACAACTCAGATGCCTTGATATGAGTTCCAATAATTTCCTCCTCTCAATCCAAGGCACAAATGTACCTATTCTAGTGACCTTCTGTTTTGACATAATTCACCTGCTCTCTCACCTATCACTGCATTTTTCTTTTGCTATCAGTTCATTGATCTTGAGTTTAAATTCCTGAGATGATCTGCTTGGTTCAGCTAAAGTATGTTCTTTTCATAAGGCACCTGATATTTTGCTGACCATTGGCTCAAATATGGTAATAGGAATAGGGCCAGAATGTACATAATGAAATTGCGTGCATGCTCAGTCATGTCTGACTCTTTGCAACCCCATGGACTGTAGCCTGCCAAGCTCTGCTGTCCATGTAATTTTTCAGGTAGGAATGTTGGAGAGGGTTGCCATTTTCTACTCCAGGGGATCTTCTGAACACAGGGATTGAACCTGGATTTCCTGAGTCTCCTGCATTGGCAGGCAGATTATTTGCCACTGAGCCACCTAGGAAGTCCACATAATACATAATAAGGAGAGGGTTGCCATTTCCTCCTCCAGGAGATCTTCCCAACCTAGGGATCGAACCTGGGCCTCCCATATTGCAGGCAGACGCTTTACCATCTGAGCCACCAGGGAAGCTCACATAATACAATTAGCAATATCCAAATTAATTATCTTCAGCTGCATTCCTCAGCAAGGGCCCCGCAGGTTGGGGTTGAGGGTTATTACACATGAATGCTGCTACTGCTAAGTCGCTTCAGTCGTGTCCGACTCTGTGCGACCCCATAGACAGAAGTTCACCAGGCTCCCCTGTCCCTGGGATTCTCCAGGCAAGAACACTGGAGTGGGTTGCCATTTCCTTCTCCAATGCATGAAAGTGAAAAGTCAAAGTGAAATCGCTCAGTCGTGTCCGACTCTTAGCGACCCCACGGACTGGAGCCTACCAGGCTCCTCCGTCCATGGGATTTTCCAGGCAAAAGTACTGGGGTGGGGTGCCATTGCCTTCCCCGATTACACATGAATAGCTTGGCCTATCCATGACAAATGATATGTGCACGCATGCTCAGTCGCTTCAGTCATGTCTGCCTGTTGGCCTGTTCGTGATGCTATGGACTGTAGCCCACCAGGCTCCTCTGTCCATGGGATTCTCCAGGCAAGAATACTGGAGCGGGTTGCCATGCCCTCCCTCCTCCAGGGGATCTTCCCAACCCAGAATTGAATCTGTGTCTCCTGCATTGCAGACAGATTCTTTACCCACTGTGCCACCTGGGAAGCCCTACAGGTGATATATGAGTGCATTATTTAGGGCTCTTTCTGTTGAAAGGATGGGACATTCAATTCAAACTGATTTAGGAAAAGGAATTTATTGGCTTACAAACCAAGAAGCCCAGAAGCATGTTGTTGTGTTGCTGTTTAGACGCCAAGTTGTACCTGGTTCTTTTGCAACCCCATGGACTATAGACCACCAGGTTCTTCTGTCCAAGGGATTTTCTGGGCAAGAACACTGGGATGAGTTGCCATTTCCTTCTTCAGGGGATCTTCCCCCATGTAGGGTTCAAACCTGTGTCCCCTGGATTGGCGGATGTATTCTTATCCACTGTGCCACCAAGGAAGTCCTAGAAGCATAACTGGCCTAAAGAACGGCCGAATCCATGATTTCAAATGATATTGTCAGCTTAGCCCTGCTTTCTTCTGTGTTGGTTTCATTTTCTCTTCACTAGCTCTAGGTTTAAATCCTCCCAGAGTTAAGTGAAAAAAGGAAGAGTTCTCCTGCCCTCCTCCTTTAAGCATTTTTCTTGATAAAGCACATAATGTAAAGGTTGAAAGCGTGGACTCAGTAACTTGGTTGGCTTCATCAATTATCTACTATGCCTATAATCTTATTTAACCTCTTCAAGCCTTAGCTTTTTTTCCATCTGTATCACAATAGTTCTAGTCCCATCACTTTACAGCAAATAGATAAACAAAAAGTGGAAACAGTGACAAATTTTATTTTCTCGGGTTCCAAAATCACTGTGGACAAAGACTGCAGCCACGAAATTAAAAGACGTTTGATCCTTGGAAGAAAAGCCATGACAAACCTAGACAGCATATTAAAAAGCAGAGACATTACTTTGCTGACGAAGGTCCATCTAATCAAAGCTATGGTTCTTCCAGTAGTCATGTATGGATGTGAGAGTTGGACCATAAAGAAGGCTGAGTCCTGAAGAACTGATGGTTTTGAACTGTGGTGTTGGAGAAGACTCTTGGGGGTCCCTTGGACAGAAAGGGGATCAAACCAGTCAATGCTAAATGAAATCAACCCTGAATATTCATTGGAAGCAATGATGCTGAAGCTGAAGCTCTAATTCTTTGGCCACCTGATGCAAAGAGCCGACTCATTGTAAAAGATCCTGATGCTGGGAAAGATTGATGACAAGAGGAGAAGAGGACAACAGAGGTTGAGATGGCTGGATGGCATCACCGACTCAATGGACATGAGTTGGAAGGACAAGGAAGCCTGGCATGCTGTAGTCCGTGGGGGTCCCAAAGAGTCAGACACAGCTTAGCAACTGAACAACAAACTCAGTAGTTTCTACTATCTGGGTTGCTAAGAGATTTAAAGTTGCTGATATTTGTAGGATGCCTAAAATAGCACCTGATACAATGTAAGGGCTATATTACCAGCTCTGATTGGGTCATAAGTCCCTCCCTATGTCCTAAGGGTTTTTGCTAGGGTTGGGACTTTCTATCCAAACTACAAAGATCTGGAGTAGTGGAAGGATGGTTTCTTTTAAGAAATTTGGAGTGCCTTTACCAAAGGCTGGGGAAAAGAGGCCAGGTCAACATAAACAACACACTTACTATAGGAAAGCAAATGGTTGCTTGAGACTTCTCTAAGGTTTCATCATACAAGCAATACATGAATTTGTGTACATTGTTTCTAATTATATATAGGGATAACCTGAGAGGATTTCTGTTTATGCTTGCGATTGTTAAAAAAAAAAAAAGCACAAACTTATTTGAAAATATAACTAGCATTGGACCAGCACTTTACTGAACAAAGTATTTTCATATGTATTAGCTATTTAATCCATGCAATAGCTCTGGGAGAGTAGGTTTTATTAGACTTTCTTAATGGTAACAAACTTTGCAAGCAGAAAATAACAGATGGATGTAAATTTTACAAATGGTGGTACTGGTTATAGCATTCTACATTAGTCTCCTACTGCTTTTTATGCACTGTTGGTATCCACATGTAACCATTTCTTTCATTCAACACATTTGATTGAGCCTTTGCTATTTATGAGGCATCATCCTAGGCACTTGGGATACACAGCAGTGAACAGACAATACTCGCACTCCTTAAGTTTACATCTAGTGGTGTATGGGCAAACAAACCATAAGATAAAGAAGGAAAAAGTGTTATACAGTAAAAGTAAATAGCGAAACCGGATAAAGAGTATATGCTGCTGCTGCTGCTAAGTCGCTTCAGTCGTGTCCGACTGTGTGTGACCCTATAGACGGTAGCCCACCAGGCTCCCCCGTCCCTGGGATTCTCCAGGCAAGAATACGAGTGGGTTGCCATTTCCTCCTCCAGTGCATGAAAGTGAAAAGTCAAAGTGAAGTCACTCAGTCGTGTCTGACTCTTGGCGACCCCATGGACTGCAGCCTACCACGCTCCTCTGTCCATGGGATTTTCCAGGCAAGAGTACTGGAGTGGGGTGTTCAATTTTATAGGCAGTGGTCAGTTCAGGTTGTCCTCTATTGTGCGTTGTTTGCAGCTCTCCTGAACAAGGATAATAGTTCAATTTCTATTTACCATACTCTCAGCACCAGGCACTCAGAGACAGTAACTTTATACTAAATAAAAAACTCTTCTAAGATGCAAGCAGTTGGGAAAGAAGGCCTGTACTAGATACTGACCATACAATCCATAAATTGAATAACCTAATCATTCGTGATTTAATTAATCTAATCACTGAAGTTCTATGGGTTAAATAATATTACAGGCCGTATTTAAGAATTTCAAACATGTTTTAGCCGCCTCTTTGGCCCTACCAGCGCGTGTAAGCTTTCCTGTTTGTGTATGTGCGCACTTTTTCAAAACCACAGCCTTAACCACTTATCTCTTGGTATCAACAGTAGTTTTCTAGGATTAGCACTTGGGATTTCTACTGAGGAGCTGGGTGAGACCCAGTTATCAGCCCATCGAACTTCAGTGAGCCACAAAGCAAGGTTCTAACCCCCAAAACACAAACTACCGAAAGCGGGAAGCCCTCTTTACACTCCTCACACCGAGTCCAGCCGGAACCTTGACCTCAAGATGGCGTCGCGTAATCATAAGATTCAATCAGCTCCAATCAAAAATGGCAAGGTGGGTCGTAAATGACGGCTCAAGACTTTCTAGCCCTCATTAGGCGCTCCATCTCTATGGTGATTCGCCGCTGCGTGGTGATTCAGAGCCAAGAGTGAAGACTATCTATACGCGCTCTTCTCTATGATCCTCCTCCCCACGCCCCTGGCCGCAATGCACGCCGGGCACTAGGAAGACCTCCAGAAGAAGCTCCCCGCGCAGCGCGGCGGTGTTTTGCGGCCTGTGCGAGTAGGCGCTTTGGAATCAGTCTCCGGGATAGCGGCGCGCAGAAACCTCGAACCGGTGGAGCCCACTTGTAACCTGGAGCCCGGAAGACCGCGAAGACAGTACCGTTTCCTCAGCGGCGGGTGAGTTCACGCCTCAGAACGCGTGTGGAAACCGGGAGACTGGGTACTTCGGTTGGGGGCGGAGGGAAAACCTGGGAGGCTGCGAGAGGGCCGGGGTGGGATGGGAATAAGGGGACGGGGGAGGGGAGTTGGGGTGGGGGAGGGGACGGGCACGAGGCTTGGGTTTCTCCATTTCTCTAAGGCCTGGAAAATCTGTGGGCCTAGCGGCAGCCGGTGCAAACCAAACCTCCCGGCAAAGCCTTCCTCCTTGCTTTGTCGCCCACTTTTCCTTTCCTTGCCCCGGATCGCCACAGAGTGGCCTCGGCCCATTCTGGGCTCCGCATTTGCCAGAAAACGAGCGGTCGCCCCCCTGGGGAGTCCTTTCCTGAGATCCCTTTCAAGCCTGAGCCTGCGGAAGCCCTCCGGTAGATATTCCGGGCCCAGGGTACAATTGCTCCAGACTCTGCCTAGAAGCTGGCTAGCACCTAACCTTTTTAGCGGGGGTGGGGTGGGGGGCCTGGCCACCGTCTGATTTCTTTCCCTTCCTCTCTGGTCATCTAAAGCCCGCCACCGAGTGAACTGCCCTCTCTCCCCCCGTCCCCCCCACTCCCCCCCACCCTGACTTAAATTTAGCTGCTGCCCAACTTTTCTAGCATCCTCCTGGTTGGTTTGCTTGTCTTAAGATTGTTATGAGTGTTGTGGCCCTGCCCCTTTGCTCCCCTGGAGGTTACAGTAAATTGTGTCTCCATTGATTCCAGGAGAGGTCCAATCTCCACGTTAGAATATGTTACTTCGTTCTCATCCTTCTGTGGTCTTCATTACTGCTTTTACAACACGTTTGAGTATGAAGATTATTTTGAAGTTATGTAATATGGTTTTTATATTGCCACGGAAAAGCGATTTTGATAACTGGGCAGAGTGGAGCGGACCAGGAGGGAGGAAATTGGGCTTCTCTTGCACCAGACTGCTCTAGTTGTGAAGTACTGTGAATTGGATATTTGGCAGTAGTGTATAAGCAATTTTTATATTGTTTTGAGAGCTTTACTTTCTAAAAGGTAATTTCCAAAATATTCAGAGGGTGGAAAGGCAAACAGTTGGTCAGTAATAGTTCCTCAAGATTCAAGTGGAGATACTATGCTGTTTTAATCCATTTAATTTTTCTTGAAGCCTTGGTTTTCTTCACCTGTAAAGTGAAGATTATTGATGATATCCACCTCATAGGTTATTGGAGTTGGGAATTAATTGAGAGAAACGTATGTAAAATCCTTAGTGCAATAACCGGGTAACATAGTAAGTGTTTAGTGCATGTTAACTGATAGTGTTTGTTGTTTAAGAATTTTCACTGAAGTACAGGAGCCTATCCCTGACTTAACATTTCTTCCAGTGTACCCTGGATAGAGTTGTATAAAGTCAGTTAATCATTAGTATGTTATTATTAGAAAGAGGCGTTGTAATAAGCAAAAACAGCCTTTGGATTGGCAGTTTAGGGTAGTGGGGGCCTTGGAGTACTTACCCCCAAATTGTATTCTTTTGGATAAGTTAGCTTCATCATCAGTAAAAGAAAAATATATTTTACACTAGGTAATTTGGGAGGCTAAATGAGATGACCTGTGTTGAAAGCTTTTGTAAACAAAAGTAGATTAAAATTGATGATGTTTTCATGACATTGATAACCCCAGAAGATGAATTATTTCCTTTTTGGCTACCCCCAAGTTAGCTGTATTTCATGTACTTTCTTCATTTACACATAATTTAGAGAAAAATTATATTGACTATTCTGTAGAAATGATAGTAATCATTGACTCTTAATATTGTATAAAAGCATGCTGTTTATCATAGTTCTTTCTGATACTGCTACTGATGTTCATAAGAGGATTTTGATTCCTCAGTTTTTTGAATATAATTTTTCCTAACTTTTTTGAATTTTGAAACTCGAGAAAATAAAAACATATTTTCACTGAGAATTACTGCTATCGCTTTTTAACTTTTTATTTTGACATAATTTCAAACTTTAAAAAACGTTGTAAGAATAGTACAAAGGATTCTCAAATATCTTTCACCCAGATTCCCCAAATGTTAACATTTTACCTGTTTGCTTTATCTTCCTCTCATTTTTGTCTTCATAGTTTTCTTCTGAAATCTTTGCTAGTAAGTTGCAGATGTGGTGTCCCTCTTAACCCCCCCATACTTAAGTGTGCATATCCTAAAAATAATTACATTCTCTAAACTAACAACAAAATCAGGAAATTAATATTGATACAATGTAGTCTACAGGTCTTAATTTGGTTTTGCCTGAAGGAGTCAGGAATTGGTACTGATCATTTTTTTTTAAAACAGCTTATTAAGGTATAATTGACATATAAAACACATTCATTGTCATGTATGATTCAGTGATTTTTAGTATATGTGCAGAGATGTGAACCATTATCCCAAAGGCGCTCTCTTTTTTGTTTACAAGTCACTTCCTACTCCCACCATAGCTCTAGACTGCCACTGATCTCTGTTGCGCTAGGCTTGCCTTTCGTAGGCTTGCCTTTCGTAGGCTGGGATGGTTACGTCATCCATTGTACCTTGCAGGCTGTACGAACAGCAGGAGACAGTGCATGCTACACTAATAATCATTCATATCTAATGTTTAGCCCCTGGGTTGGTTGTGTAACTACACGTGTCTTAAAATTTTCTCTCTTAGAACTAATAAAAATAATGTTAGAAAAGAATCTGGCACATAATTGGAGCTAGATGTTCTATGGAATAAATGAATAAGTTGTATATGAGTGTTTGCTGAGGAGGAACTGTTGGTTTTAGAAAGTTGTCCTGATGAGGTTAGCCTGTAAGTCTATATCCCAGGTGAAATACTTTGTTTCTGTCAGAATAAATCTGTAATGGATGAATGCGTATAAGCAGTAATGGTATTCTTAAGAGTGCAGAAAAAGTGGTTTAAAGGTGAAAAAGAAAAGCAGAATGCATAGATAAAGCTTCTTTAGCAGTTTAATTTTGGGGGAGGACCAAATTTATTGAGATAAAATTTACATACATTAAAATGCATCCATTTTAATTTCAGTCAATTTTGATGAATACATAAACCTGTCTGACCACTGCCACAATAGAAATAGGAAACACTTCCAACATAGGTTCTTGGTTTTGTTATTTTGGGCCATAAAGTTTCATCCTTGGTGGATAAAAATGTTTTGAACCTTCCAAAAGTGAAGCACTGCTTTTCAAATATTCTTTAAATGCTTTAAATTTAAAGTTTAAATGCTTTAAATTTAAATTATTTTTTAAGTAAGTCATTTCAGTGCTGATAAAATAAGCTCCTCATCTCTGTTAAACCCCACACACAATCCCTCAGCAATTGACCACATTCAGAATATATCTAGAAACCAGTAATGTGTCACCACTTCACTGCCACCACCTATTCTAGGCCACCTCTCTTGCCTGGGTTATTCCAGTAGTCTCTTACTTTTCTACCCTTGTTCTCCTCCAGTCTTAACGTAGGGGCCAGTGACTGTTAAAATAAAAGTCAAGTCAAAAACCTTTCTGAATAAAACCAGTATTTTTACAGCGGTTTACAAAGCATTACATTCTTTGAACCCCCTTCCCATCTCCAGTTTGCGCCAGTACTGTACTTCAGCTGTTGGCCTTCTTACTCCTTGTGCAAACACACCTCAGGTTCTTTGTATTTGCAGTTTCCTTTGCTTGAAAGGCTGTTGCCCCCAATATAGGGCTTTCTGCCTTATTCTCCTGCAAGTCTTTTTAAATGTTGCCTTCTTGGTGAAGCCTGACCACTGTTTAAAATAAAGCATTCTTTAGCTCTCTTCCCTATTTCATTCAACAAAGTACATACCAACTTTGAATATTTTTATAATGTAAGAGTATTACAGTTTATCATCTACAGGTAAAAATGATAAACGTTGCTTATTCTAAAAGTTTATTCTCAGTCATTTCACATACATCAAAACATACCAAACTCAATGTTGAAATATGTGGTTGATACTCTCCTTTTAGGATGTTTAAAGTGAACATTAATAATTATCAGAGATCACCAGAAATGTTTGTTTTCTGAATTTCCGTAGGAGGGGCCATTATCTTATTAAGATTGCCTTCATCTTTGAAGTTCAGCCTCTGAATAAGCAAGTTTTAAACAGTTCCAAATAAAAGGGAAATACTCTGTAGAAAAATTGGAGTGAATGAAATGGGTATATTGCATAAACTAAAACATAATCTGGTTAATTCTTAACAGAAAGAAAAGACATTTGAAAACTGAAAAAATAGTTTAAACCCTAAGAACATAGGGTTGTTTTTTTTTTTAAAGTAGTACTTGCATTTAATACTTGGGGGAAAAGTGATTCTAAAGATGAATTCATGGTTCAATCTTTGTAACCATTGTGAGGCTAGGTGCTTGTCACTGCTCGAATTGTACCCACACATGGTAACTTAATGAATTTATTTAAAGACTTTCTTAGAGTTTATTTGTTTACTGATTCATTCAATGAACAGGTATTAATACCAACTCTTCTTCTAAGAAAGTGCTGAGATAGAGTATTATAATGATAATATAAGAGCTCTGTAAGTAGGACAGTAGCACTCAATGTTTTAAAAGGATACACACTCCTGTCCCCTTCCATACAGAATATTTGTTTTTGTTTTGGGCAAAAAAGTATTTTAAAAAACCATTTAAAGATTCAACACATTTGCAGTCTTAAATTAGTTACATTCCTACCTACTATTTTAAGGCATTTCCAGTAGCTTACTTGCTGGTATATGGCATTATTCTAGATATTTATTTTACCTGTAAAACTTTCTGAATATTTTAAGTATGCTGTGTTTTTGAAATTGAAGTTTAGATTTTATAGAATATTTTAATAACTTAAGGGAAAACACTCTGAGGAAGAATAGCTATGAAGATGAAGGGCATGCTTTTTAAAGAAATGTCTGATAAAGGAGTAAAAAGATACTCAATCATTAATGAGTAGGGAAATTCAAGGAGAAGCAAGAGTATTTTTTTTTTACCTATCAGATTGGAATGATGATGTGGATGTAAGGAAGGGGCATACCTAGATACTCTTGGTGGGAATATTAATTTGTACAGGTCTGGAGGAGGATTTGGAGGTAAAGTGTAGGTATATAATAGTACTGATCTGTATTATTGAATTACTCGGCACAGGTGCTTAGAGTTATATGTCCATTATGTTCAAGAACATTTAATATTATTTGTAAGAGCTAAAATACAGAGATAACCATCCATGTTGGTAGATAGTTGTATGTATATAGTAATAGTTTACTGCATTATAAAGGATGGAGTAGAAGTTGATGACATAAAGAGATGTTAATAATGAGGGAGAAATGTACATAACAATATACTATGATTATATTGCTTGCACAAAAACATAAATGATTATATATTAGTTTGTGTAGAGAAAGGTATTTTAGAAGAATACAATGATTTATACCAAACTTGGGATTAGAGGCAAGGAAGTGGAAGACATGCATTTTTTTATCCTCTCTCTTCTAAAGGATGAATAAAACAATATATAAAACCCAGGAAAGAAAATAGTAGAGAAAAACATTTTTTTTAAAGCTTTAGACAACTCTGGATCCCTTGTTACAGAGTATAGGTAGGGGAGTTTTTCCAAAGATACAATAGAAAATCTCCTGTTAATCAAGTTGCTACTTTTAGCTGCATCATTAATATCAGATCAATCCACTTATTTTGGTGCATGGAATCTTAGTAGGACATTCTAACATCATTTTTCTAAACTTTTCCCAGTAGTTTTGGATACTTGAGTAAGTTGACAAAAATATTGACAATATAAAATTTGAGGGTAGGGAAAGTCTTAAGTATTTCTATTCATTAGGGAAAAGACAAAAGTTTCTTTTAAGTGATACTAGTGTCATAAACAAAATGAAACAGTTCATTGTGTTCTTGTATTTTTAAAAATCAAATACCAGCATCTGATTCTTGAATTTCATCCATTCGTTGAATATCGTTCAGGAATGGTAAAGAGGTTTGCTTTAAAGTTTAAGAAAAATTATCACTTTTTTTTTCATTGTCATAAATTGGATATTTTCTTTATATTTGAATGATTACAATGGGACCTGATACCTGGAGGTTCCCCCGACCTCCCCAGGTTTGTAGAATGTCACTGAGACATTGATCTGTTCTTCAAGTACTGGCCAACACTGAATCAACAAATACTGTGTGACTTTGTTAATTTAGTTTTCAGGATGCATAAAAAAATGAATGCTTCAGAACACTTAAAAACTGTTAGATATTTTCCTGAATTCTGAGTTTGGTTTAAAAAGATTCATTGATGTTTGGTACTTAATTTTTGGATATTAACTGAAACTCAACATTTTTTTCTTCCTTTATATGTATTTCCATATGATTGTAGGAGTCTATCCTGAACTTAGATCGTGTACATTTTGGGAACTTATTTTAGAAAAGATCTAAGTTTAAAAAATTCTCAATGGACAGACAGAGAAAAGAGGGTCTTTGCCAACTCCTTTGGGTAAGAAACTTCAGAATTTTTGCAGATACTCTAAAAATGAAGGCCAAGAAACCAGGCATATCAAATTGTAAATTTTTCAAATAACGTGATTTGCCATGATTTCTTTCTTTAGACCGCTGCAGTAAGAATGTCTTTCCCCCCTCATTTGAATCGCCCTCCGATGGGAATCCCAGCACTCCCACCAGGGATCCCACCCCCACAGTTCCCTGGCTTTCCACCACCCGTGCCTCCAGGTGAGTTTGTGGGCACTGTTGCTTCTGTAGTTGATGACAGTGTTGTGTTAGTCTCTGGTGTACAAGAAAGTGCTTCAGTTTCTTGGTTTTTTTGTGTGTGTTTCAGTTTTATATGTATGTACAGGACACACATTTTTTTAAGATTCTTTTTCATTATACTTAAGATATTGAATATAGTTTCCTGTGCTATACAGTAAATCTTTGTTGTTTATCTGTTTTATATATAGTAATTTATATTTGCTGATCTCAAACTCTTAATTTTTCCTCCCTGCTTGCCCTTTTGGTAACCATAAGTTTGTGAGTCTGTTTGGTAAATAAGTTCATTTGTATCATTTTTTTAGATTCCACATGTACATGGTATCACTTGATGTTTGTGTTTCTCTGATTTACTTCACTTAATATGATAATCTCTGGGTCCATCCATGTTGCTGCAAATGGCATTATTTCATTCTTTTTATAGCTAAGTAATAAGGCAATGGCACCCCACCCCAGTACTCTTGCCTGGAAAATCCCGTGGATGGAGGAGCCTGGTAGGCTCCAGTCCATGGGGTCGCTAAGAGTCGGACACGACTGAGCGACTTCACTTTGACTTTTCACTTTCATGCATTGGAGAAGGAAATGGCAACCCACTCCAGTATTCTTGCCTGGAGAATCCCAGGGACAAAGGAGCCTAGTGGGCTGCTGTCTGTGGGATCGCACAGAGTCGGACACGACTGAAGTGACTTAGCAGTAATATTCGATTGTAAACATCAGTATATACCACATCTTCATTCATTCATCTGTCGATGTACATTTAGGTTGCTTTCATGTCTTGGCTATTGTACATAGTAGTGTTGTGAACATTGGGGTGCATGTATATTTTGAACTAGCGTTTTCTCTGTATATGCCCAGAAGTGGGATTGTGGGATCGTATGGTAGCTCTACTTTTAGTTTTTAGGAACCTCCATACTACTTTCCCAGGAGAAGGCAATGGCACCCCACTCCAGTACTCTTGCCTGGAAAATCCCATGGATGGAGGAGCCTAGTAGACTGCAGTCCATGGGGTCGCTAAGAGTCGGACACGACTAAGCGACTTCACTTTCTCTTTTCACTTTCATGCATTGGAGAAGGAAATGGCAACTCACTCCAGTGTTCTTGCCTGGAGAATCCCAGGGACGGGGGAGCCTGGTGGGCTGCCATCTATGGGGTCACACAGAGTCGGACACCACTGAAGTGACTTAGCATACATAGCATACTATTTTCCCTGGTGACTCAATCGATAAAGATTCTGCCTGCAAGGCAGGAGTCTGCTTGCAGTACAGTAGACCTGGGTTTGATCCCTGGGTCTGGAAGATCCCCTGGAGAAGGAAATAGCAACCCATTCCGGTATTCTTGCCTGGGAAATCCCATGGACAGAGGAACCTGGTGGACTACAGTGCATGGAGTCACAAAGAGTTGGACACGACTTAGCAACTAAACCACAACAACATACTATTTTCCATAGGGCTGCGCCAGTTTATATTCCCACCAATGATGGTGGTTTTTTTTAATGTGTCCTTATGTCATTGCAATATTATCTTTAGAAAATATGTGTATGAGTATTGGTAGAAACGCTGCCTGTTAGTGTTCTAGAAGTGTGATGTCTCATTTTCCTATGGTGGGAGTTTTCCTTTCTGGCTGAGTATCAAACTCATCTGGGAAATTAAAAATCTTTATTTAAATAATAGGTAATACATTTATACCAATCAAAAAGGTATACAGTGAAAAACTTTTCTTACCTTCCTATATAATTTATTACTATCCCCTTACTGAAACGCGAAAACAAACCAGGGTTATTAGTTTCTTCTTTATCCTTCCAGATATTTTTTGGTGCATATTACAAACCGCTCTAAGTATATATTTTTCTATTCCATTTGTTTTTGTGTAATTCCTTTAACAGATAATGTAGTAACATCATATATATACTATTCTGCCTTAACTTTTATATATATTATATAAGTTAATACATATGTATTAATATAATATATGGAGTGCTCAAACTACCGCACAATTGCACTCATCTCACACGCTAGTAAAGTAATGCTCAAAATTCTCCAAGCCAGGCTTCAGCCATATGTGAACCGTGAACTTCCTGATGTTGAAGCTGGATTTAGAAAAGGGAGAGGAACCAGAGATCAAATTGCCAACATCCGCTGGATCATGGAAAAAGCAAGAGAGTTCCAGAAAAACATCTATTTCTGCTTTATTGACTATGCCAAAGCCTTTGACTGTGTAGATCACAATAAACTGTGGAAAATTCTGAGAGAGATGGGAATACCAGACCACTTGATCTGCCTCTTGAGAAATCTGTATGCAGGTCAGGAAGCAACAGTTAGAACTGGTCATGGAACAACAGACTGGTTCCCAATTGGAAAAGGAGTACGTCAAGGCTGTATATTGTCACCATGTTTATTTAACTTATATGCAGAGTACATCATGAGAAATGCTGGAGTGGGAGAAACACAAGCTGAAATCAAGATTGCTGGGAGAAATATCAATAACCTCAGATATGCAGAGATACCACCCTTATGGCAGAAAGTGAAGAGGGGCTAAAAAGCCTCTTGATGAAAGTGAAAGTGGAGAGTGAAAAGGTTGGCTTAAAGCTCAACATTCAGAAAACGAAGATCATGGCATCTGGTCCCATCACTACATGGGAAATAGATGGAGAAACAGTGGAAACAGTGTCAGACTTTATTTTTCTGGGCTCCAAAATCACTGCAGATGGTGACTGCAGCCATGAAATTAAAAGACGCTTACTCCTTGGAAGGAAAGTTATGACCAACCTAGATAGCATATTCAAAAGCAGAGACACCACTTTGCCAACAAAGGTTCGCCTAGTCAAGGCTATGGTCTTTCCTGTGGTCATGTATGGATGTGAGAGCTGGACTGTGAAGAAGGCTGAGCGCCGAAGAATTGATGCTTTTGATGTGAAAGCTGGACTGTGAAGAAGGCTGAGCGCTGAAGAATTGATGCTTTTGAACTGTGGTGTTGGAGAAGACTCTTGAGAGTCCCTTGGACTGCAAGGAGATCCAACCGGTCCATTCTGAAGGAGATCAGCCCTGGGATTTCTTTGGAGGGAATGATGCTAAAGCTGAAACTCCAGTATTTTGGCCACCTCATGCGAAGAGTTGACTCATTGGAGAAGACTCTGATGCTGGGAGGGATTGAGGGCAGGAGGAGAAGGGGACGACAGAGGATGAGATGGCTGGATGGCATCACTGACTCGATGAATGTGAGTCTGAGTGACCTCGGAGAGCTGGTGATGGATAGGGAGGCCTGGCGTGCTGCAGTTCATGGGGTCACAAAGAGTCGGACACGACTGAGCAACTGATCTGATCTGATAAGTTAATAAAAATTAAGTTAATATATAAGTTTATATATATATGTATTTGACTATTATCTTGGAGAGGTTTCCAGAGTTAAAAGTTTTTTAAGTCCAACCCCAACCTACTGAATCAAATCCTTAGAAATTAAGGCCCAGGAATGTCTTTTTAACAGGTTCACAGGTAATTCCTAAGTATCCATTTAAGCACAGTAAAGAGAACCCACATTTGAGAACTGTTATCATGAGATTTATAATTAGCACTGCTTGACTTAAACTTTTCCTCTGGTTTATGAGTGGTAGTTCAGATTTTTTTTTTTAATGGGATTGAAAGCATTTTGTATAGATTCAGTTTCCCTTATGAAAGATAGTATCTAAGAGTTCTCCTTACTTTGCGTGTTGGGAAGTATTTTCATTTAAAGTAGAATCCATGTAATTCAGGCTAAAAGCAACAGATGATCTTGTAAACCAACCAGAAGTATTTTTTAGGAAAGCTTTACATCAGTGACCTGGCTTTAACCATTGGATTATCTGTTTGAAATTACAGTGTTTACTATAGAGCTTGACTGTTGCAGAATCAAAAGTACCTTGCAGTTGGCTAATTTGATGGGTTGTTAATTCATAACATGTACATTACAGAGGCTCAGCTTTGGGGGCCTCCTACCCTTAGGTCAAGTACACAGCTGTGTTGGAGTAGATGTGAAAAGTCACAAGATAAATATGGAATTTTTCTGGAGTATCATTTAAAACTTCAGCAATTTGAGGGTAAATCATAATTTAAAAAAAAAACTACTTATGCATATACATCATGGAGTAGAATGCTGTGCTTATAAAAGTTTGTAAGACATTTATGCTCGTAACTGGCTGTTTTAAGCTGTTCTTTTAGATAATCATGGGTATGTATTTGTTACCCCCTTGCTGCCAGGGACGTAGTTGGAGAGCTTGAGTACTATCAGTGTATTATTCCATGTAACAATTAATGAATTTAACTGCCCTGTGATAAAGGAGTTTGTCCTGAAAAGAGGGATTAAGAAAATAATATTAACAGAAATCTGAGTAGTTACCAACCATGAAGCATTAGTTTCTTGAGAAGGATAGTGTCTTGAGCCACTTCATTTGGGCATCAATTTTTGAGGGGTTCTTTATTTTTTTTATTAGTCTCATAATATCTATTTTCTGATAGTCTTTCCTAGTAACATACTTCTAACAAAGTCCTTGTGTTACACAGTTATAGGGAAGACTAGATTACTTCCAGTTTGTGAAGAAATTTTAAGGCATTGACAATAAAGCTTAATCACTTGTTCAGAATCAGGAAAGGTGATGATGTAAAATAGTTTTATTTCCTTACCAGTGTATTGGTTTTATAGAAGAAATTTTAAATTCCTTTTAATTTTTAAAAAACACATACTAAATGAATTAATAACTGTCCAGAATTTCGTACTCATTAAGGCAATAGCAGGTTGTGGTAGTCTTTTTGGTTTATGAGTGTTTTTGTTTTTAAGTTTATTTAGATAGACCAATCTGTAAAGTACATTTGGTTTTGAAAAATATCTCATTAATATCTCATTTATTAGCCTTATATTTCCCCTTAAAAGAACTATGAAGGTACTTATTTTTATGGCATGTACTTGATATAGAATATATTCTTGTATATATAATTATATTCTTACGATTCATTTTGCTTCTTTTTTAGGGACCCCAATGATTCCTGTACCGATGAGCATTATGGCTCCTGCTCCAACTGTAAGTATAACTTTAAAGGAGGAGTTACAAGTACTACTGCTTTTAATTGAATCTAAACAATTTGATAAACTCAAATAAATTATTTTAAATGTTTAAAAGAATAATAGGAAGAAAGAGCATTTATATATATCATACTAATTTAAATATTATTTTCTCTCAAGTACAGTTGCTCCTAAAATAATGCTCCCTAAATAAATTATTGTGTTTTTGTGATTTTCCTCTTATTCTCTAGACTCTTCATATACTGTTACTTCAGATTTAGACATTGACTCTTCCATCACTCCCTTATGTCTTGGTCCTTGAAAGTAGATGTGATCTGACATATCTGATTTCTTAAAAGAAAAATGCAGAAATGATCTAGTAGAAATTTAAAATTTGAAATGAATGTTGAATATATTTTTACTCTTTGCTCTGACATACCTGATTTTTAGCTTCTTCAAAACTATTTTTTTTTCTCTGTCCTCTAGTATGATACTGTCAAGCTTTCTTAAGTTTTACTGAAACTTTTTCTCTGCTGAAGTTTTATTATTCAGTCTTATGTCTTGAACTTTAATTCTCCACATTCATAAAAGCTTCTGTATACTCTAGGCATCTTAGTTAAGAATGCTAGTATACTGTAGAAAGAAAGAAAGTGAAGTCGCTCAGTCATGTCCAACTCTTTGTGACCCCATGGACTGTAGCCTACCAGGCTCCTCTGTCCATGGGATTTTCCAGGCAATAGTACTGGAGTGGATTGCCATTTCCTTCTCCAGGGGATCTTCCCGACCCAGGGATGAAACTCCAATCTCCCGCATTGTAACAGACACTTTACTGTCTGAGCCACCAGGGAAGTCCTCAAGACTAGTATACTGTAACACGTGATTAAATGATAACCCCCTTGATGTTTATTTAACCAGAATTCTTCTTTGAGTTAATTAGTAGAATATAGAGTTTAAATTGTAATTCCTCTGTGAGGGGGATTAGGTCTCATTACTTTTAGCTCTTTTTGTTTTTTTGACCTGTGGGTTTTGAAGAGAGAGGGAAGTGTTATTTGTATTAAAAGTGTAGTGAAATAGGAACTTGCTGTGAGGCGGACCAAGGGGGCAGTCCAGCTTTACTTGCATTGGACATTCATTGGAAGACATGCACTGGAAAACCTCCACATGATAAGTACTCTTATCCTCCTGCATTTCAGCCTAGGAAAAGGCAGCTCCCCCAATTCACTTCACTGCCGACTGTATGTGTTTTGCTAGATTCAGTTCCAAATATAAAGATGAGTAAGACTATTCCCTCTGGGAATTTGAACTTGATGAAAGGAAAAATAAGATAGAAACACAAGTAACTGAGAAAAGGTAAACCTAAAGTGTGGAGAGAGTGTGGGGAGAGTGCTATGGGAATATTTGAAATTCTGCAGGAAAATTAGCAGGGATAATTGAAGTTTCCTTTTATACTAGTACAGAGTACAGTAGGTGAAGAAATGTGTGGGTATATTTGAAAACTTTAAATGGTTTTTGATGTCTTAAACATAAAATTTCTATCCAAGTTTTTTTATTTGATCGTCCAAGTTGTGTTTAAAAAAAAGGTAATCCAATAGTGAGTTTCCCTGGTGGCTCAGTGGTAAGGAATCCACCTGCTAATGCAGGAGATGCAGGTTCGATCACTGATCCAGGAATATCTCCTGGAGAAGGAAATGGTAACCCACTCTAGTATTACTGCTGGGAAATCCCATGGATAGAGGAGCCTGGAGGGCTACAGTCCTTGGGGTTGCAAAAGAATTGGATACAACTTAGCTACTAAACAATAACAGCAAAATCTAATAGTGACACTTTACTTGTCATGAATAAGTTGTATTAATGAAAAATGTGCTTTGAGAACTTTATATTAAATATATAGAACCTGTAGTAATATTAACTATATAGAACCTGTCCTTTATGTTTGCTACTTTAAAATAGGTGTTTTGGGACTTCCCTGGTGGTCCAGTGGTTAAGGCTCTGAGCTTCCATGGGGTACGGGTTCCACCCGGGTGTGGAACTAAGTTCCCGCATCATGTTTGGTGTGGCTAAAAAAAAAAAAAAGCTAAAATTGATGTTTTACCCTAGTGTTATATTAAGTGTGACTGCAAATTTAATTGTAAGTTCAAATTTTATTGTCTTTCTTCACTTTAGGTCTTAGTACCCACTGTGTCCATGGTTGGAAAGCATTTGGGAGCAAGAAAGGATCATCCAGGCTTGAAGGCTAAAGAGAATGATGAAAACTGTGGCCCCACCACTACAGTTTTTGTTGGCAACATTTCTGAGAAAGCCTCAGACATGCTTATAAGACAGCTTCTTGCTGTAAGTTAAACTGTTTATTTTTCATTAAAAAAATTTTTTGTTGTTAATTTCAGACTTAAGAAAAATCAGAGAAGACTGAATTATTGTCTCTTTTATATTTTGAAAAGTTTCAATCCCTCAAAAAAAGTTGGATAAATAGTGAACACCTTTGCAACACATTTTGCCACATTTGTTTTCTCTCTCTGTCTCCACACACACGCCTCTCAGTTTTTTTCTGACTAGTTTGGGAATAAGTTATGGCATTACATTTCACCTCTGAATACTTCTTATATCTCCTATGACCAAGATACTCTCCTACATTTTTCACACTTAGGAAATTTAAGGCTGATTCAGTATTGTTAATTAAAATACATACAGCTCATACTTAATTTTACCAAGAGTTTCTATAATAAGTGTTTTTTGGTTTTGGTCTATAATCCAATCAGGGATATATATACATTGCATTGATTGTCATGGTTCTTTAGATAGCTTCTTTATTATAAAACAGTTCCCTGCCTCTTTTTGTTTAACTTGTTTTTGTTTTTCGTGATATTGATGTTTTGAAGTGTCTGGGTCTTTTGCAGAATGTCTCACCTGATTTGAATTGATTGTTTACCCATAGTTAGATTTAGAGTAAGCATTTTTTAGAAGAATAGGCCATGTGTGATGGCTGTTCTCAGGTGCAGCATAGGAAGAAACAATGTCTCTTGGTTCCATTTTTGATGGTATTAAGTTATTTGGTTAAGGTGGTCTGATCTCTCCATTTTAGGATATCTTTTCAAAAATGAGTAACCTCTGGGTTAATATTTTGAGACTGTGTGAGTTCTTTAGAAGCCTTTGGAACAATGATTGTAACATCTAGTGGTAATTGACTCCTTTTAAAGTTTTTATTCTGAGCATATATAGTTAGTTTTTTTGACTTGGTCATTGATTTTCTTTCTTGTCTTAGTCTTAAAATTCATCCTGATGCTACATGCACATTTTAAGTGAAAGAATACTGACTTTTTTAATGAAAGATAATGGTATCCATACTCACTCCTTCCATAATCTCTACTATGTCTTAGAGAAGTTATTTAAAATTTTTTTCCTTTTTCATTTTATAAGTAATGTACATTATTGCCATTTCTGTTTTATAAATCATGTTATCTTTGCATTAAAAAGTGTTCAGAAAAAAAGGGATTTAGAAAATAAACATAAAACCTAGCTTTGTCAGATCTTAGTATTTTGTGATGCTGGCTTTAGATTTTCATCCCAAAGAAACAAAACATGAAGGTCCTAATTCTCATTTCTATCTTCCACAGGACCTTCATGTTTTGTTTCTTATAATAACCAGAGGGAATCCATTATCCTAAACTGGGTGTTTATCATTCCTGACCATATTTTTTCCTTTAATTACATAGTTATATTTATAAAAGTTTATCATTTATGAGTTTAAATTCTGCATTCCTCCAGTTTGCTTTTTTTGCCCAGCATATACGCAGTTTGTTCACTTTTAACTGCTATATACCATTGCGTTACAGAGATACGCGATAAATTGTCAGATTGTTTACTGATGGTCATATGGATCATTTTCACTTTTTGATATTATGTTTTGTTGTGTTATTACTGGTGATATGTCTTTATAAGCGAACATAGAAGTGCTTGCTTTGGCAGCACATACTAAGTGAACATGAAATACTGTCATGTATTCTTTTAGAAGTGAAATTTCTGTCATCAGGCATGCTTATCTTCACTTTGAAAGATAATGCCAATTTTCCCCCAAGGTAGAACATTGGAAGGACATTTTATTTATTGTATTTCTATTACAGATGTATTTTTAATTTTATTATTACTTATTTATTTTTGGCTGCACTGAGTCTTGATTGTTTGGCCTGGGCTTTCTCTAGTTGTGGCGAGTAGGGAACTGCTCTTCGCTGTGGGGGCAGGCTCCTGGTTGCAGTGGTTTCTCCTGTTGAGGAGCACGGGTGCTCAGCACGCAGGATCAGTAGTTGCGACTTGCGGGCTCTAGGGCAGGCTCAGTAACTGTGGCGCATGGACTTAGCTGCCCTGTAGCATGTGGAATCTTACTTCCCTTATTAGGGATTGAACCTGTGTCTACCCACATCAGCAGGCAGATTCTTAACCACTGACCCACCAGGGACATCCTCGGAGGACATTTTAAAAACATGTTTATTGAGATATAATCCACACACCATAAAATTCACCCTTTTATAATGCACAGTTCAGTGGTCTTTAGTATATTCAGAGAGTTTTGCAAATATCACCACTGTCTGATTCCTGAACATTTTTATCACCCCATATAGAAATACATATATATATAGAAAAGCACATTGTACCCATTAACATTGCTTCCCATTTTCTCCTCCCCTCAGCATCTACTAAACCTGTCTCTGGATTTGCTTGTTCTGTGCATTTTATGTAAATGGATTTTTAGAATATGTGGCTTTTTTGTTTTGTCTTTCACTTAGCCTGATGTTTGTAAGATTCACCTATGGTGTAGCTTCTAAGTGAAACTTTATTCCTTTTTTATGGCCAACTAATACTCCATTTAATGGATACACTACATTTTATCCATTTATCAGTTGATGGACAACCAGTTGTTTCCACTGGGTTGTTGTGAATAATAATGCTGTGAATATTCATGTACAAGTTTTTGTGTGGATATATGTGTATGTTTTCAATTTGAAACATCCCATTTGAAAACTGTTGTTGATGTATATGTGCAGCAGAGTGTTTTTTAAGATATCTTTGAATTCCTGAATTTATCTCTTCTATTTCTCTTTTTACTTTTAAGACTTTACATGGATGTCTGAGGAGCTTTGATTGTCCATATTTAAGAGTTAGGTATTAAAAGACTTGTGTACCTAAGCTTACTTTGTATAATGTTGGGCATCGCTGTAGGGTAATCTGACTGGCAGCCAGAGGTTTTAAATTCCGTGGAGTGTTCTTTGAGGTGGATTGATTTCTCTAGAAAACTTCCAGTTTTATGCCTAGTAAGTTTATGATTGACTGCCTGTATGAGATTGCAGGTACAGGATTGACTTGAAGCATTTCTTATACCTTTACTTTCTTCACTTCTTACTCTTGTAATCTCATTTGTATTTTCATATCTGGTACTCCACATCCCAAGCTTGTTTTGTTCACTTTCTTCAGATTTTTGCTGTTCAGGCTCTCTTCTCTAGTGGTGGGGAAAGGTAATTGCTTGAAGCCTCTGAGACTTTGATTATTTCATATTTGTATTGTCAGGCAGTAACTTATTTTTATTCAGCTTCACACTTCAGCCCAATTCTCCACAGTACCTTTCACCCCTGGTTTGGATCCACTAGGTTTTGTATTGATAGAATCAGTTAGCCTAATTTTTTCTTTCTTATCTGTATCTGCTTCTGTACACACTTGGAATCATGGCTTTCTTTGCTTTCCTGAATGAGCTATTATCCATCCATTTGCCTTTTGTCTTTGCAAAATTTTGTTGAATTCTGGTGCTATTCTCTCACACAATGTTTGACCTTATGGTATTTTGTTTTTTATATGTATTTTGGCTGCACCATGAGGTGTGGAATCTTACTTAATTCCTTGACAAGGAATTGAACCCATACCCGCTATGCTGCTGCTGCTGCTGCTAAGTCGCTGCAGTCGTGCCCGACTCTGTGCGACCCCATAGACGGAAACCCACCAGGCTCCCCCGTCCCTGGGATTCTCCAGGCAAGAATACTGGAGCGGGTTGCCATTTCCTTCTCCAATGCATGAAAATGAAAAGTGGAAGTGAAGTCGCTCAGTCGTGTCCGACTCTTAGCGACCCCATGGACTGGAGCCCACCAGGATCCTCCGTCCATGGGATTCTCCAGGCAAAAGTACTGGGGTGGGGTGCCACTGCCTTCCCCAATACCCGCTATAGTGGAAACTTAAAGTCTTAACTTCTAGATTAGACTACCAGGGAAGTCCCAATTCTTTGTCTATCATTTTAGTAGTTTCTCTAAACGAAGATGTGAAAAATCCATGCATTTCTCAGCTTTGACAGACAATCTTTAGTTATTACTTTCCACAAAACTTTGTTTAAGCCTTCTAATTTTTCTTTAATAATTAGAAATAAACTTTGTGAGTAAACAAAATGTAATAAATATCCCATCCGTCAGACAACCTGCCCCATTAACATTTTAGAGTATTTCTTACCATTTTATGAAAATTTTTTTCTTTACATAGTTAAAAATCTTGCTGTTGGGACTTCCAGTGGTTAAGACTGAATGGTCCAGTGGTTAGGACTCCATGTTTCTAATACAGGGGATGCAGGTTGGGTCCCGGTTGAGGAACTGAAGAGCCCGTTCACCTTGGGTGTGGCCAAAAAGAAAAAGCTTACTGTGTATCAGCAATTTCATGTCTCATGATATATTTGCATCCCATATCAAGCATTTCCCTATGTCTTTAAAAATCCTTTATAATATATACGTGTGTTTTAAAACAGTCTTTATGGACTTACAGTATTTACTTGAATTTATTATCAGATCAGATCAGATCAGATCAGTCGCTCAGTCGTGTCCGACTCTTTGCGACCCCATGAACCGCAGCACGCCAGGCCTCCCTATCCATCACCAGCTCTCGGAGGTCACTTAGACTCACATTCATCGAGTCAGTGATGCCATCCAGCCATCTCATCCTATGTCGTCCCCTTCTCCTCCTGCCCTCAATGCCTCCCAGCATCAGAGTCTTCTCCAATGAGTCAACTCTTCGCATGAGGTGGCCAAAATACTGGAGTTTCAGCTTGAGCATCATTCCCTCCAAAGAAATCCCAGGTCTGATCTCCTTCAGAATGGACCGGTTGGATCTCCTTGCAGTCCAAGGCACTCTCAAGAGTCTTCTCCAACACCACAGTTCAAAAGCATCTATTCTTCGGCGCTCAGCCTTCTTCACAGTCCAGCTCTCACATCCATACATGACCACAGGAAAGACCATAGCCTTGACTAGGCGAACCTTTGTTGGCAAAGTGATGTCTCTGCTTTTGAATATGCTATCTAGGTTGGTCATAACTTTCCTTCCAAGGAGTAAGCGTCTTTTAATTTCATGGCTGCAGTCCACCATCTGCAGTGATTTTGGAGCCCAGAAAAATAAAGTCTGACACTGTTATTACAATATTTGGGCATTTTGGGTTTATTTACATGTATTTGTAAGATAAATAAAACTAAAATGTCTAATTTATTGAAAGATAGTTTTCTGGAAATAAGAGTCAGTAAGAATTTATATTTTCCTTTAAAATGACTTGTGTATTTTATTCATATAATAAGCTTGTGGGAATTGCAAAATTTAGTTGCTAAGAATAATTTTTTGGCTTCTATTTTTTCCTAGGCAGGAATACAATTATGTTCTTATTTGCATTATAACTTTAAGTGGTAAGGATCTTTTTTGTTTTCTTTTAAAGAAATGTGGCTTGGTTTTGAGCTGGAAGAGAGTGCAAGGTGCATCTGGAAAACTTCAAGGTAGGTAATTTTTTCTTTATTTATTGAGATCATCTTAATCTGTGATTATAAGTTACATTTGCATTTGCTCTTGTTGTCGTTAACTGTGGAAGAGTTTTGTTATTAGCACTCTGTCTTCACTCCTACTGGAATAAGGACCAAAGGCAATTGGGAAGAAGTTGGCTGAGAGGTGAGATTAGAAAGTGAAAAAGGCTAGCAGGAGGTAGGAGAGGGAGGAAAAATTAGACTAACTGGTTTCTTATTACTTTAAAAAGTTCTTTTTGTTTCAGAGCAGGAGTGTATGATCAAGATGGAACAACAACAGCAAAAAAGAAATAGGACTTAGGAAGGAAATGTAGAAGAGATGATGAGATGACCTGTTAGTCTTAAAAGCAAACTATTCTTTTCATACTAGTTGGCAGAAACACCTGTTTGATATACATTCTTTAAACGCTCTTATTATGGAAAAATTCATACATATATAAATTGGCAGAATAGTGTGAACTCTTATGTACTTGTTGTCTAGTGTTATAACATTTATTAGGTCTTGCCATTTGAGCTTAACCTGTACCCTGTCCATTTTCTTTTTGTATTATTTTTGTACAGTCCTGAGCACCAGATCATTTTGTCTATAAATATTTTTATGTCTCTAAAAGATGAGTTTTTTTTTAAATTAATTAATTTATTTTAATTGGAGGCTAATTACAGTATTGTCGTGGTTTTTTGCCATACATTGACATGATTCAGCCATGTGTACATGTGTTCCTCATCCTGACTCCCCCTCCCACATAAGATAAGTTCTTTTTAAAAAACATACCTAAAATGCAATTATAAGACCAAAGGAAAAAACATTTCTTCTAATTATTCTCAGTATTCAGATATCGAACATTCAGTCAATATCCAGTCCATGATCAGATGTCCAGCTGACTCAAATGTCAGTTTCTTGAATAGTCCTTTTGATTCAGGATTCATGTAAAATCCCTTAATTGCGATTGGTTGACATATTTTTGAGACTCTTAATACTTTTAATTCTTCTGTTTTTCTTCTTTCTCTTGAGATTTGTTGGAGAAACTGGGTCATTTGCCCAGTAGTGTTTTCTCAGTTTGGATTTGCTGATTGCAGCTCTAGTAGAATTATGTGCCTTGCATCTCTGTCCACTGCATTGTAATGTAAACTGTTTGGTAGTTGTAGCTTGAGACTTGATCAAATTTGAGTTTTTCTGTATTATTTTTGTTGATGGTTTTATATGTAAGAATTCTAATTAGTTTCTTCCATTCGGAGTCATATTCGGTTATAATTTTTTTTTAATGGTACCAGCTATTGTTAGCGACTAGTTGATTCATTCACTGGGGGTTGCCAAATGTAACAGTCTGTTTGGAAGAATTCTGTTATTCCTTCATTGAAGAACAAATCATCATTTGTTAGTAGGATACATCCATAAGGATAAACTTCCTTTTCCATGTACTATTTGGCTACTTAGAGATATAATTTCTGTAAGAAACAAGAGATAAATGCTTTGGTTCTTTTAATTTTTCAAAAGAATGATCTTATGTTCTTAGCATCCTCTAGCAGTGACTTTTTTAAGACCTATTTTGAACTTCTAGATTGACGCATATTTAATTTGTTATTTATATTTAATATAGATTAATTGTCATTGTCCCTAGTGAAGCTTAAGTTGTCTCAGGTTGCCTCTGGAAATTGGATCTTCATTGACTTTTGACCCAAACCTAAATGTCTTTGATAGCTTCCTTGTTATCTAGGAATAAGATATTCAAAGTTCAGCTAGTAGTTTTTCTGCCCAAGACTTGGGATCAGCCATTTCTCAAGAAGCTCTGGTTCTTTTCAGTGGGAAGTTGTTTTCAAAAAGACCATCTGAAAATTGGTGCACTCTCTGTACCATTGTTTGGTCTTTACTTTGCCAGTGAACGGTAATTCAGATTCAAACCTAAAGGATTTTTATCTAATCTTCTTTGTCGTACGTCTGTTTCTTTTCTTCCACATGTAGAATCCTGAGCTTCAACACTGGGGCTGATGACTATTCAATAATTATTTTTTGTTATTGTTATCCTCTCACATTTCACATACAGTAATTTCAGACCAATACTGTCATCAATAATATGCTTGTTGACAGGTCTTTTTGTCTTTAGGATATATCCCACTTAAGTGTATGGTCAAATTTTCTGTTTTAAAATCACTCAACATGTAGCTGTATCACTAAGTTTAAACATATTTGGATTCATTTGTTAAATTTTATTTTCAATGTTTGCTCTTTTCAATTTAATTTTGTTTTAATACCTGTTTATTAAAAATCATGAAAATAATGAGACTAGCTATTAAAATGAAACAGAGACAGAAAAATTAGACTAGTAAATAGAATGAAAGATCAGTACTTTTTTAGTTTAACATCTCTGAACTGAAAAGTGCTGTATTTAGGTTCAAGCAGCCTTCTTGCCTCTCTGTAGCTGTGAGGAAATTGAGGGTGGAATGAATCCATGAAGTAATTAAAAGAATTAATCATGAGATTTTCTATTTTGCTGAGTATTTTTTCAGCAGTTCTAATAAGTAGCATTTTGCCTGATGAGAATTTTTCTTCCTTTCCCATTTTTGTTTTCTCTTTTTTTTCTTTTGATTGAGAGCGCTAAAAGAGAAATCCGTGTCAAAGGTAACTGAAGGAAAATAAGGAGTGATGAAATCATCTTTTCATTATAATGCTTTGGTCTCTAATGATTTCAGTTTTTCATAAATATTTTTCATCTTTCATAATTGTTTTGATATCTTACTAAATTCTTTGTATCCTTTGCTAGCCTTTGGATTCTGTGAGTATAAGGAACCAGAATCTACGCTCCGTGCACTCAGGTTATTGCATGACCTACAGATTGGAGAGAAGAAGCTACTTGTTAAAGTTGATGCAAAGACAAAGGCACAGCTAGATGAATGGAAAGCAAAGAAGAAAGCTTCTAATGGGGTATGTTTTCTATATTGTCTTCTCTAGGCCAAATGTGCTTTTTCAGTGTAAATGCTTCTCATTATGAATGAATCTAATACAGGGCTTCACAAGATCATCAATAATGTGTTTTATATATAGTTATTTTAAGTCTTTTATCTACCCGTAGTGGGTGGGTGACTGTTGGTTTGCTTGTTCCAGGTTGGGATGAAGGTAGTAAGGGAGGCTGGACAAGGTTAACTTGCCAGAGAAAACACTGGTACAGACTATTCCAAACAGAGCTAATTCATTAAGACAGCTTTGTAAGTAAGTACAAAATATATTTCAACCTACAAAACTTTTATTAGTTGCCCTTTTTTAGAAGTACACAGGTTCTAAAATGAATTAAAATAAATCTTATTTGAATCAGGTGGTGGCTCTATTAAATGAAGCTAATGTAAAGGAAATTTTATGTTGTGTTGTAATGTATACATTACTACTCCCTCTCAACAAAGTGAAAAATAGCTAAAGCCTTAGTGTATATTTCCTTGTCTTCCCTTCCTAGTTCCTTTTGACATATCAAGCTGGATGAATCCAGAGTAGATTCATTATTACCTTTCTATTCTGTAAAAACAAAACACCTTCTTGGTCTGTTGAGGCTTTTAACTGTTATTCAAAATAGAAGTAGCTTTCTTAATTGCGTCACTCCCTCTTTTACAAAAACATTGTAAAAGTGTTCATAAAAGCAGAACAACCTCTTAAGTGAAAGAAAGTGAAAGTGAAGTTGCTCAGTCATGTCCGACTCTTTGCGACCCCATGGACTGTAGCCTATCAGCCTCCTCCATCCATGGGATTTTCCAGGTAAGAGTGCTGAAGTGAGTGGATTGCCATTTCCTTCTCCAGGGGATCTTCCCGACCCAGGAATCGAACCAGGTCTCCCACATTGCAGGCAGACGCTTTACCATCTGAGCCACCAGGGAAGCTAAAGAAGAAGTTAAATACAACCCATAATTCTATCATCATTAGTAACCACCGTAGACATTTTTGTTACATATTCTTCAAGGCATTTTTCTCTAAGGTATAAGACATTAAGTGTAATTATGTCAACCCCTTGCTCATACATCCTTAATGGTTTTGAGTTTCTCAAAGTATGAAGCCTATATTCTTATCTTAGCATCCTAACCTTGCTCCCATCTACCTTTCTGGCTTACTCCATCAATTCCCTTCCATGTGTCAGTCATATATTCCTACAAGCTCTTTTGTGGTTTGATGTCCTTGTTGCCCATCTGAGCTCCCTGTTGAAATTCTATCCACATTTAGTTTAAATGTTGCTTGATTCACGTAACTATCATGAGTCCTACCCTTGATTCCTCTGAGGCAGAATTAAATTCTTTCTTTTTATATGCAGGATTTTACTGTTATGTCAGTCTGCTTTGTAGTATATTTAGTTTGTATCGCTTTCTCATACCTTCTTATCTCCTGTTTTCGTTCTCATATCCTACATTCACTGTTTATAAGGTAGGGCAATAAGTTCACAGACTATTTTTTCATCTTGTACCTCCACAGAACCTAGGTCAGAGTCTTTATTGCCCGTGATGAGAATGGGGTGAACATTTATTGTAACAGTTGCATTTATGTTGCTCACCTGATAATCTTTATTGTCTTTACCTAGCTGTATAAGGAATTAATACAATTTATACTCCAGAGAAATTGTATTTTTTTTCATATCAGCACTAGTGTCTGTCGTACCCCTGCTTCTGCAGCTGCTGCTAAGTCACTTCAGTCGTGTCCGACTCTGTGTGACCCCATAGACGGCAGCCCACCAGGCTCCCCCATCCCTGGGATTCTCCAGGCAAGAACACTGGAGTGGGTTGCCATTTCCTTCTCCAGTGCATGAAAGTGAAAAGTGAAAGTGAAGTCGCTCAGTCGTATCCGACTCTTAGTGACCCCATGGACCGCAGCCCTCCAGGCTCCTCCATCCATGGGATTTTCCAGGCAAGAGTACTGGAGTGGGCTGCCATTAAAAGAGCCAATGGTCTTAGATTTTCCTTGCTGTGATTCATATTTAAAATCCTGGTTACATATGCTTTCAGAGTTTTTTATATAATTCCCCTGGACTCATTACTGTACTCTGCTTGGTCGTTTGTGAGATGGTTTAAATTGTTGCATTTGCAGATGGTGTGCTCCAATCATAAAGTAAATCACTTCACTGTATGTTTATATAAATGAGGAAATGTATAATTGTGTGACTTCATTTTGTAATCACTGATAGAGGAATCACAATTGAAATCTGTTTATATTTTTCCTCAAGAATGGAGTTGAAGCTACCTCTAATAAAAATGGAGCAGTTATTTCAGATAAAATGAAATTTTAAAAATTAGCAGACCTGACTTCTGGGTGCATTTGGCATGGTTTCCAGAGGTATTGAAGTCGTAAGACAAGCAATGGCATAGTTTTGCAGAGTTGTCGATTTTACTCAACAATACTAGTAAAATGAAGATGAGTAATTCTATCAGATAAAAATTTTTTTCCAACAAGTAAATACATTGTCAGGATTTTTCAGGGTAAATGTGAAAGTGTATTTGTTCTTTATTTTTGATTTGTTGGAGAAATTTAGAAAATAGTGATTTGCAGTAGATGATATGAGGAGACACGGAGAAACATGTGTGGTACCTCATCCATTTTCCTGATTCCCAGGCAGAAGAAAGAACACGATATAGTTCTCTGATTCAAAAAGAACCACGGATTTGTCTACAAAGATGTTTTTCCTGACCCAGAATTTTAACAGGAATTATGTGCCTTGATTAGTAGCGCTATTAAAAGCTTTTATTTAGATTTTGCAGAATCTGTAGAAAGAACTTTTTTACCTCTAGTAAAAGTATTTCATTTGAGGTAGCAACACTGATCTTAGTCCTTGTCCTGTTGTTTTACCTCTTGTTCAGTAGTAGCGGTTTAGGACTAGAGATACCTGCTTAATCATCAGAAGTAGTGCTTGTTTACCACACATTCAAGATTGACTTCCAAGTATTGAAAGTTCAAATAACCTTTGGAAAGAGCTGCCTACTTTATATTTTTTAATTGAGGACAGATCAGATACTGCACATAGGAACACCTCACATTTTTGTCTGGAAACTAGTGTGAGTGTGGTGGAACCTACATTTTTTCAAAAGAAAGAGCTCTACATTTGCTTACTTCCCAAAGTTCTTGTTTTGGACTCTAGAGGTCAGTGCCAAAGAGAGAGCCAAGTGGAGAGTTTTTACCTAACTCTCCAACTAGGAGCTTTACTATAACAGCTTTTAATTTCTCTGAAAAGAGCCAAATAGTTGGGACATGTAAACATCTCAGATATTCAGTCTATTTCTTTGATCCTTTTGTACATTACTGCACTGCTGAACCTTTCACTTTTTGTTGCTCAGTATGCTTTCTGTTTCTGAAGTGGAAGAAAAAATGAAGTCAGGAAGTTGTCTGTGGTTCAGGACCCAGAAGTAGAGTTTAAGTTGAAAATAACTTTTCCTCCAAAGACATATATTGTCATTTTTGTTTTTCTTACATTAACAATTGCTTAAGAGATGGGGCTCATAAGGTTTCCTTCTAAAAAATGTACATTTTCTCTATAGATCAAGGGGTGGTAGTCATTTGTAATGTAGTGTGAATTAGTTCATTCCAAATGCTTTACTTATGCTTAGCTATATTAATATTTAAGTCTTAGCTTAGGATGAGTGGTGGTAGGGAATTTAGGGGCTATGAATATTTTTAGATGAATAAGGCTTTGGATTTGTAACTCCACCTCTGTCCTTATTTTTAAAAGAGCATGGAGATGTAGAGGGTTCATAGAAAGAAATTGAGAATGTAGGTAAAATGCTAAAGGCAGGCTGGACTTTGTCTCATGAGGTTTATTTTCATAATAAAGAATTTAGATCTGAGCAGCTGAGGGTTGATAAAAATAGTTGTATGTGTCTTCAGGACCTGAGGTTTCAGTGACAGGTTACTGGTGGTTTAATTCTTTTCATTTTAAAACTTGTGAAGAAGCAGAGTATTGCTGAAGGGATTTTAATGAAAGCTGCATAAAGACATTATTATTATATATCATTGATTTAGAATAAGAGAGGACCGTATCACGAAATTTTAGTTTACAATTTAGTTTACAATTTTCTTTATTATGAAAATAAATTTGGTAAATAATATAAACAATTGAATTATTCTCCTTGGTTAAAGCATTGTATCTTTATCCAAGATGCCAAGTAGATAGCTGGCTATAAGAAAATTAGATGAAGAAGCAGGTTTGAGAAAGTAAGGAACTCAAGAGTGGTTAGTTACCACATTTAAGGACTTACATGAACATTATCTGTATCATAACCTGTATCTGTGTCTGTTATCCTTCTTCCTTCTCTTATATTGTTAAATACTTAGGGAAAGTTATTTCTTTCTTTAATTTTGAATTTTTAACCATCTAACTTAGTGTCTTGCATATAGTAAACTCAAGAATTTGAGCAAATTAAGAAATAAATGTGTGCTAAAGAAGTATGCATTGGGAATAGCTTTCAGAATGCTGGTTGTTGTGAAATCACGGCTCAGTTACGTGAAGGAGCCACAAGGCATGACACTCATCTTGAAGAGAGTTTAGAGCATTGTGACCAAGAGCCAGCATTTGTCCAAAAAAGCAGAATTCTTGTTTGTATCTGAAAATTTGCACAGTGTATGTTTACTAAGTATGTGTGTAGTTTTAAGTTACAAAAGTTTTTTGTATACATAAATCTTTATGTTTATTTTCTTTGTCATACTATTTTGTTGCTTCTTTGTCATACTTTTCCTCCTTTCCAAGTTTTAAGAAGAGAAGAGGGTAATGAAATTGTCTGAAGTTTAAGGTTATTCTCTAAATTTTGTCATTTGAACTTGGATTCATTACTTAACTAGGAGCTTTAAAATAAAACAGAAATAAGAACAGTAGGATACTGGAAACCAGTCATTTTTTTCCCACATGGACACAGATAACAATTTAGACTTCATTTAAAAAAATAATAAGTCTTGGGAAAGAATTCCCTGGTGGTCCAGTGGTTAAAACAGTGCCCTTTCACTGCGGAGGGGGCCCAGGTTTCGTGTCTGATTTAGGAAACTAAGATTCCCACAAGCCTTGTGACCCAGCCTCTTCCCCCCAGCCCCATAGTCTGTTACTTATTTGTGAGAAGTAGTACAACATGAATTTGTTTTTATTTTCATTATGTTACGTTCACAAGTCATGGGGAGAAAGATTGCGCATATTTAGAGTTGATTCCTTTTTAGTTACATGAGTTTTTTAAATGGTATTCCCACATTGCAGAAGCAGAGGGGGAAAAGAGAAGCCATCATTTCAGCTCCTGGTCTTCCTAGTGCTTACGTTTTTTGTTGTATATAGTTTTATTTGTTTAACCTACATATATTTTTGGTTATTATCTTATATATATATTTTACTTTATTTTATTTTTATATATTTTATTTTATAAATATATTTTATATATTTATTATATTGTATACTATAAATATATCATTATATTTACTTTTGTTTTGGCTGTACCCCAAAGCATATGGGTTCTTAGTTCTCTGACCAGGAATTGAACCCTCATCCTCTGCAATGGGAGCATTGAATCTTAACCACGGGACTGCCAGGGAGGTCCCTGTTTTTGTTTATTTAAAATGGTCGCTATCATAGGTACATAAAATTGTATTTTGCTTTTTCAACGTAATTAAGTTTTCAACACTGGAATGAGTTACTCAGTAAATACCATTAGTTTGTGCAAGTATTGGGCAAGAAGATCTGAAAAATGGTGAAAGCTTTTCAGATGTGTAGTGTGCTAACCCTGTGATTCAGTCCTTCTGTTGCTAGTTAGGGATCAGAATGTTAGATATCAAAGGACCAAAGAAAAGAAAATTATCGATAGAGTACAGTATGTCTAAGGAAAAAAACAAAACAAATAGAGTTTAGTTTTGTGAAGTTGGGAGTAAAGCTAAGTTTGCATTTAATAGGACTACAGAGATGGTTTGGAGAAAACATGTTTGTTTGTTTTGTGTACTAGTTTTGAATGATTTTGATTTTCTTGTTTGATTTCCACTACCTCCCCTTTCCCATCTCCTGAATCTGCCTTGTTGGTTTGTTTGTTTGTTTTTTTTTAAGAATGCCAGGCCAGAAACTGTCACTAATGATGACGAAGAAGCCTTAGATGAAGAAACAAAGAGAAGAGATCAGATGATCAAAGGGGCCATTGAAGTGTTAATACGGGAATACTCCAGTGAGCTCAATGCCCCCTCACAAGAATCTGACTCTCACCCCAGGAAGAAGAAGAAGGAAAAGAAGGAGGACGTATGTGTTATTGATTTATGCCAGCAGAATCATTTCTACAATTTACATTTTGTGCTTTCATTACATTCCAACTTATGAGGGGAAAATAGAATGACTGGTGTTTATAACAATATACTGTTAAGGCTAATTTGACCATGTTTTATCTTCCTTTTTTTGAAACCAAAAATGTAAAAAAAAGTTTTTACATTTGAAATGCATTGACATGGAAGCTTGTGTTTATTTGTGGATTCATTAAGTAAGGGGGCAAAGGACAAACTTGAGTGATTGATAGAAATTAATATTAAGGAGTAAAGTTTTTTTTCCCCCTTTTGCCACAGAAGAGCTGGCCTTGTTTTGCCTTACTCCCTAATTATTTTTCTCTGCTCCAAGCGGGATACCAAATCTTGTTCACTGAGGATTTTGACCCATTTTCAAATTTCTTAGCCACTTTTCCTTATAAACCATGTTTCATTTCACTCCATCAACAATAATGCTGTTGGCCCTATAAATGGAGTACTATGAAAGAGCAACACAAGATGAAAACTCCTCTCCAGTATTTTATTATCACCCACTTTTGTCAGTCTAAGCTAATGGAACAGTAGGGATTGCAGGTTGAAAGAAAATGTTTGATTTTCTTAGTTACTTTCATTTGGATATACTTAACAGAAATTATGGGGAGAGTTCTGTAAACATATTGGAGGTATATTATATGAATGGATTGTATATGCCCTGGAAAAGTAGTACTGTAAACATTGTGAATTAATATCAAGGCATTTTCACAGTTCATACTGTTCTGGATTTCATTGCCTTATTAAGCCCTCTTCAGCTTTCTTTCTGATACATCAGATACATTTTTATTATTTGGCTGCTGCTTGCTTCTGTGGCCATAAAAAGCTGTCTAATGAAGTGCCAGTCATTGGAAATGGTGATTGGTAAGAGTCTATCAGGTATAGGGTAATAGAGACCTGTGGAGTTTGTTCTTCCTCTTTCCCCTTTAATGGCAAAGGAGAAAGTACCTAGATACCTTCATTTGAAATGGTTTGAGGTGAGAAAGTAAAAATTCTGCTCTGTGGCAAGAATTACTGGGTAAACTTTGTTGTTTTGATTGTTCCCTCTCTCTTGGAAAGAATGAATAAGGTCTCACATTGCTAATGTGAGATCCTCCTTATTCCCCTGGTTGGGGGTCTTGGAAGGAGTGGAAGTAGTAGGTGATAGATTGAGTGAAATCTCTTGTTATCAAGTAATTTAAAATCAAAAAAGTGTTACAGAAATCTGACATTGCTTATAGTGTGAACATACAGAAAACTGTTATTCAGAGCCATATGAACTGTTTGTTTAATCTTTGTGGATTTTTCCGCAGATCTTCCGCAGATTTCCCGTGGCCCCACTGATCCCTTATCCGCTCATCACTAAGGTTCGTTTACATCTGTAAAATAATTAGCCTCCAACTAAAATGAATAAATTAAAAAAAATGTTTACTGTTACTTGCCAGATGTGTGATTCTTGTGTTCTTTACTATTTAACTTAGATTTGTTACTATATAAGGTCTTTTTTATTTACTCCTGTGTTTTGTAAAGCCTGTACAGAATATCTAGCCTTTAATTTCTATTTGTATCAATATAGATTGATCTTTATGCATTCCTACCTGTCCCCCCTGTTTTTTAGGAGGATATAAATGCTATAGAAATGGAAGAAGACAAGAGAGACCTGATATCTCGAGAAATCAGCAAATTCAGAGACACACACAAGGTAGTATTCTTGTTTTTTCACTTGATACCAATCTAGACTTTTTACAGAATCCAAAGCAAACAAAGAAAAAAAATCAACCTTACAGTAGAATATGATTTTAAATGCTTTTTTGTCTAGGTTTAATTTATACTTAGATAGAAACAAAGAAACAGAAGACCAGTGCCATATTAGAGTAGTCCTTGGCATATTGTATGTAGATTTCTCAGTTACTGACTACTCTGCAGTCATCTCACTTTAATATGAATAAAAGCTAGTTTTATTTTTAGATTTCAACATAAACATCAAGGTCAGATTTAAACAATTCAAGGGGGCAACAGAATAACATACACTGTAGTGTATTTCTGGGGGCAGTTATTTAACTTAATCTTAGGAAAACCTTTTCTTTAGAGCTGAGATTAAAATTTAAGATTATATTTGTGTAGATGTAAGTTGAGAGGGGGAGATTTTAAAAAGTAGGTCAGTGGTTACCAGACTTACCAAATTTTAGATGCATGGAAGAACTGTAAATTCCCATAAAGCTAATCTATTCATTGACCCCCACCATTATGATAGAGATCATATGGTGACTAATGCAAGATGAAACTCTCAGCTTGGAAAGTAACAAGGAATAGGATGTAAGTATGAGCTTCTGTTTTTTATTATATTTATGGATGCCCCCTCAGAAAAATATGCAAAGGGGTAACTGGCTTGGAAATGGATATTTATGCATAGTAAATCCCACTCACGAATTTTGCCTGTTGAAAGCTTCTCTCAATGACAGTGCATCTGTGAGTGTTCGCTGGTACTGAAGGTGATGCTTACGGACAGTGAGATGCAAGCCCTGCATGAAATGTGTTTTGATGCTGGAGATAATAAGATGTTACTGGTTCTTACTCTAAGATTGAGCGACCTTTAACTCAGTGAGGTGTTAAGTGTTCATTTTTTATTTTATTTAATCTTATTTTTTCTTATAGCTTTCAAAATCCCTTATTGACAGTTAATGTCATAGAATCAATGCTGCTGAACACGTTATCCTGATGCTGAGCCTTAGCTCACATACACAGGACTTTTTCAGGAATTAAGTATGTCTAAAAGCACAAATGTAGATTTCCCAATTTAGAGTTAAAAAGTTAGTCTGTGGGAAGTCATTTTAGAGGTATATTAGGTTCAGTACTCAAATTCAGGGTCTGTGTAAGCTTGAAAGCGGTATACAGTGTGTGTGTGTGTGGTTTGCTCCCCTTTTGTTGTTTATTGTTAAATCCTGTCATGTCACTGGTAAAGTATGAAGAAATAATGTTTTAAGAAATTGATTGCAAAGATATTTGCTTCAGAGTTTGAGAAGCTGTCAGGCCTTTGTCTGCCTTACACGTATTTCACTGTGGGGAGAGAATGTGTTGAATTTCCAAAATGTGCTTTAAAAATAAAATCGAAGTGAAAAAGAAAAGCCGTTCTTTTTATTGGGTGGTATGGTTAAAAGGGATATTTGAAACTCCAGTAACAAAAATTGAGCTCAGTGAACCTTTGCATGTTTTGGTATGAGTTTATTAAATAACCACAGACTGTCAGGGTATCAGCGTGGCAGGGGGCGTCCATTTACAGCACGGACGAGTCTGAAGAGAGAATAAGGTAAGATTTATGTGTTTTTTTTTTCTGTCCTTTCCTCTTCATTATTTCACTACTTTCTTAAATCTTTTTAGATTCACTTCATTTTTTCTTTCTCCAGTCTTTGTGTTAAAAATATATATGTGTGTATGTGTATCTACTTACTGCATATATATTATATAATCTTTTAGAATTGTGTTTAGTATGGACCAGATTCACTCACTTTTTCATTTACTTAGAAGAAAACTTTTGAAATGAGTTCTGAAACAAATTATTATTTAATTAAATGGAACTATACTTTTAAGAAATAAGTGGTATAGTGATTAAGCAAAAGTAGAACAATTGAGGGAAACTACAAAAAAGATTATTATTGGAAGAGCTAAAATAATCTGTAAGTATTATCTCAGAAATAAATTTCTTTTAAGTGTATGATACTGAGGTAAGTTTCATATAGTGTAGCCTCATTTTATGATACAGTTAAAAAAAATTCATCAGATGACTATTTCAGAAATTAGAATTTGCCATTTAAATAGCTTACGGTTTCTGTCCTCTTTCTGCCATTTCTTTTCTCTTCTCTTGGTAATTTCAATGTATTCAGTATTGGCTTTGCCTCCATTCCATTTTGATATAGACTGGCACCACAGCTGAATATATTGATTTCTCATGCATTAGCTTTTCTTTCATAATCCTCTGTCAGTTCTCTGGTCCATGAGCGAGAGAAAAAGAGTATAACAGGTAAGATTGCTTTTTTAAAGTTGTTTTAAATGCTTTACATGACTGAGAAAAGAAAAAAATGCACATTTTATTGTTGTAATTTAAATTTCATTTCTATGACACTAAACATGAAAACAGAGGAAAAATGTGTTTTGTTTTTGTTTTGTTTTCCCTGTTTGGGTTTTTTTTTTTCCCCCTGAGTTTGTGTAGAAACTGTGTGGTACACTGGTAATCTTGTCAGGGTACAAACTTGGTCTGACTTTGTTATTTGGTTTATTTGTGAACCATGTACTTGCTCTTCCTCCCAGAAGCATAGCTTATAGGCAAGGTTAATCCAGTGTTGGCGATCCATGTCCTAGCACAGCATCTGTAAGTTAATATGCAATCATTCCTTCCAAGGATGGATTTATCACTGTTGATATATTTCATTGTCTTATAGGCATAATGGGTATAAATATATTGCTTTAAAATTAAGCCAGAAATTAATCTTATTAAATTAAAATACTATGATTATGTACCTTTCTGCTTAAGTGAGTGATTTTCAGACTTTTTGTATTTGGTGGGCTGTCCATCTTGTAATGGTGGGAGTATATGTTTCCATACATGATAGGGCAGATAATAGCTGAATTCACCTTGTCTTTTGGAGGGTGGGCAAATCAGAGGCCAGAAGACTAGTTGCATTCCAATGACCTTATTCTCTTCCCCCACCTTCCCCTTTGAAACACTCAACTAATAATCCTTAGGTAATTGGAACTCTGGGGTTATAGTTAGCAATAGTTATCCCACTGATATAAAGAACTTCATAATGGGAAGAATTACATGTTAGCCAAGTGATTGTATTTCTAGAAATTATTACAAGCCATCACATTCCTCACGGTCATTTTAGTTATTGCGTAGTCATTGAGTGGTCAGCCACACTTGACACAATCTCCCAGCATCCAAGATTGGAGATTCCTGGTCTATGTAGAGTATATGGTTTTGCACGAAATCTGTCTAGGCTTGTGATTGCTTCAGTTTAATTTGTCAAATAAAACCTCTAGTATTTAATGTTGAAGTACCAGTGGTTTGGTTTTCTTGTTGTTGTTCCCAGTATTGGGCATTGCGCCGGGAAAAGTCTGAATATTGGAGCTATAGAGTTAACTCTAAAAGTACTTTTATTGGTTTCTAGAAACTGGAAGAAGAGAAAGGCAAAAAGGAAAAAGAAAGACAGGAAATTGAGAAAGAACGGAGAGAAAGAGAGAGGGAGCGTGAAAGGGAACGAGAAAGGCGAGAACGGGAACGAGAAAGGGAAAGAGAACGTGAACGAGAAAAGGAGAAGGAACGGGAGCGGGAACGAGAACGGGATAGGGATCGTGACCGGACGAAAGAGAGAGATCGAGACCGGGATCGAGAGCGAGATCGGGACCGCGATCGAGAACGGAGCTCAGATCGGAACAAGGATCGGAGTCGATCAAGGTAAGGCTGCGTGAAGTTACTGTGTGCCTGATGGCTTTAGTAGAATTACAGGTTAGTACTCTGGGGGCATTTACATTGATGTGATGAGAAAAATTAATGAGCCACAGAGCATGCCTGGCTTGCTGTCTGACACATGTGAAATATTGGTTAAACAAACAGTTTTCAACTTTGGGTTAGTTTCTGTGTGAAGACAGTTTTTACTCAGATCTAGAATACACCAGTTGCTCTCCCAGTGTTTTGGATAGGCATGATTCCCTTGGTCAGTGGGCATTGTTTTTAGTCACTAATCTCCTGTGTGGAAAATCAGCTCTAGTTGCACTGCTTTTAGTTCCTGGTGTTTATTTGGTCCCATAAACCACTGGTTGGTCACACCTTACCTCCCAGACAAGTTAGTTTTTTCTTGATGGTTCCTAGTGATTTCACTTTTGCTTTATTTAACATTTTCTCATCATTATATGGATTTCCTATGGGGTATCATCTCCAATTCCTCAGGAATGAGGGAGATCAAAAATGAAGAAAGAGAAGGGAGTGAGTAGAAGGAAGCAGCAGAAAAAGGGAAGAGAGGAAAGTTCACTTTTTTCCCAAGCTAGTTTTCATATATACATTACTTTGTTGAGATATTCCACTTAATTGTAGCTGAAACGAGGTCCACCAGTTACTGAAATCTAGCGCTTTTTAATCTGTAGTGGGCATTAAATTCCTTCCTCCCCTCGAATAACCATCATTCTCTTCAATAACCAGTGTTAAGATTTGACATGTATAAAATCATGGTTTTATACTTTTACTAAGGTATATTGTTTCATATATACATGTATTTGTATGTGATTAGAATCCATGGCATCACAAATTTGCAGTTTGGTTTTATCCCTCTGAATTAAATGCATGAGAACTTATTACTGCTGAAAGATGTACAGTTAACCCTTGAACAGTGCTGGTATTAGGAGTGTCAACTCTGTGCAGTCAGAAATCTAAGTATAACTTATAGATGGCTATCTGTATACAAGGTTTTTATGTCTGTGGTTCTGTGTCCGTGGATTTGACCCACCTCAGATTGTGTAGTACTGTAGTACCTGTGGCTGAGAAAACACCATTTATAAATATGTGTGTGCATGCTCAGTTGCTCAGTCATGTGTGATTATTTGTGACTCCGTGGACTGTAGCCCACCAGGCTCCTTTGTCCTTGGGATTATCCCAGCAAAAATACTTGCTGACCCAAGGATAGAACCTGAGTCTTCTGTGACTCTGGCGTTGGTAGGTGGATTCTTAGACACTGAGCCACCTGGGAAGCCCCCATATATAAGTGGACCTGTACAACTCAAACCGGTGTTATTCAAGAGTCAGCTGTAGTTCTGGCTTATGCATGCAGCATGCCTGAATGCTCTTGGCTTCACACCGTTGCCATTGTCTGTATTGGCTTGATCACTACTGAAGTTGACTATCTTGTATCATGTTCATTGGCCCTTAGTATTTTTCTTATTCAGGATTTTTTTGTTTGTTTTCTGAGATGCTGATAAGCATTAACATCGAGTTTAGAATGCAGTTCAGAATTTGGGGCTAGGATTATATTCTGTGTCTTTCTGGCTTGTGTGAGGAGTTTACATTTCTGCAGAAACCAAGTGCTAAATTCTGGCCTGTGAGTTTGTCTGTTATTTCATATTATATATTGTCCTTCTTTCTCTTGGTTTCTGAAAGAAAACACAAAGGAAACTGACAGATTTTTACAATCTTTTATGTAGAGAAAAGAGCAGAGATCGTGAAAGGGAACGGGAGAGGGAAAGAGAAAGAGAGAGAGAACGGGAACGAGAGCGGGAACGTGAACGAGAGAGAGAGCGAGAAAGGGAACGGGAGCGCGAGCGAGAGAAAGACAAGAAGCGAGATCGAGAAGAAGATGAAGAAGATGCATATGAACGAAGAAAACTTGAAAGAAAGCTCCGAGAGAAAGAGGCTGCCTATCAAGAGGTAAATTGAGGGAATGCTTTTATTTATAAAAATTGGTACTTAGTAAGTTAGTCAAAAATTTCAGAACCTTTTGTATACATTTTTAAAACTTTTGACAATTTCTTTTTTTAGCGCCTTAAGAATTGGGAAATCAGAGAACGAAAGAAAACCCGAGAGTATGAAAAAGAGGCTGAAAGAGAAGAAGAAAGAAGAAGAGAAATGGTAATTTTCTTGTTTAAAAATAAGTGGTTTTTCAGATAAAAATCAGATCAAATCATTTACGTAGAAGTGACTTTATAATTAAAAAGTATCATCTCACAAAAAACCTGATCTCCAATATAAATAATATTCCAAGTAAAGTTGAAACAGTTTCAGTATACCAAAATGTTTCTTATTCCTATTTTTCTTTTTTAAAATATTTATTTTTAATTGATTGATTGCTTTACAATATTGGTTTGATTTCTGTCATGCATCAACATGAATTAAACATTGGTATACATAGTTCCTCTTCCTCTTGAGTCTCCCTTTCACCTCCTTTTCTTCCGGTTTTTCATATTTTGGCTTCCTATAAACTAAATTATCATTTGGCATATTGTCAAAATAAACCTATTATAGAATAATGTAAAAATGAGGATTTATAGAACTTTCTTTGATTAAGAGTCTGCAGTATTTTTTAATTTGAAGAGAGTTTTAGAGGCTTTGATACTCTGTATTGGTGTAATATATTTGGGTAAAGGAAACAGTCTTATGAGATCTGTTTTTAGAAATCAAAATTACTGACTTCAGTATATAGCATTTATGAGTTACTGTTTTTCCTTATGTTACTATATTATCCTTCCTTTTAACTACATTATAATAATAATGAATCTTATTTTTTGCATTTACACTATTTGATAAACTAATAATGAAGCAATTGGCATAGGTTAATGAAGTAAAATGATGAAAAGATAATAGATTTTATCATAGTATTTGCTTCTATAGTATGTTCCATATGTTCTGTCTTTGCCAGAGATTCATGAAGGTTTTTTTATCTCCAGTTTGGAGTCTATTCTCCCAAAAACATCATTAAAGTTAGGAACCTTCTTCAAATAGCTTTTGAACATGAGACATAGATGGAATTTTTGTAAGTAACCAAAAGGGTGCATACAGCAATTAGATAGTATGGGTTTTCTGGATGGCAGATCTTTTTAAAGTCCTAGAGTTATTTAAAGTAATTTTGATTTCCCTGGATTGTAGCTCCCATTCTATAATTTGTTCTTAACTCTTAGGTTAGAAATAGAGAATAATAGAGTAAAAGACAAAATACTTTAAAGAAGTGATTCCATTTCCTATAAGCAAATCTGAAAGGTTTCCTATTAGTAATTTTTTGTTGGAAGCTTAAAAAAAACTCCAGTTAAAAAATAGTTACTTATCAATTGAAAAATGTTCAAGGAACAGAAGTATGTAGTATAAAAGGTAAAAGTTTGTATTCCTCATGAGAGGTGACTTAAGTTAATATTTTAGTACATACCTATGGATCTTCCTGTGTTTTATTTAGATATTTGTAAATATGGTCATCACTACCTGGCAATCTACTTGCATTCATTTGGCAGATTTTGTGTTAGGTCCTGGGTATATAGGAATAACTGATACTTCGTACTCTTTAAACAATTGTATAGTATTGTCAGGTGAAGTAGTTACTGTGCTGTGTGCGTGACTGTTTTGAAGTATGATAAAAGTGTGTTCACAATATTTTGGGAGTGGAGTACAGAGAAAGTGATTAATTTTGTCTGTGGGAAGGAGTTGGTCATGAATAGATGGTTAGATTGGGGAAGTTTTGTGTGTGTGTTGTTGAGGGGGTAGTCTTAACAGCGATGTATCAATAACATTTGAACTGGATGAAATTATTAATGTTTTACTGTAGACAGGAATCTACATCTGCTTTTCATATAGATATTATAGTTTTGGGGCTTCCCAGGTGGCGCTAGTGGTAAAGAACCCACCTGCCAATGCAGGAGATATAAGAGACAAGAGTTCCATCCTGGGTGGGGAAGATTCCCTGGAGGAAGGCTTGGCAACCTACTTGCCTGGAGAATCCCCATAGACAGAGGAGTTGGCAGGCTACAGTCCATAGGGTCACAAAGAGTCAGACATGAATGAAGAGACTTAGCATGCACACATAAAAGTTGTTAATATAGTAGAGATGTAGATTATAAATACTAATTTTAAAATATTTTTATATCTATATATAATGATTAGATAATATTTCTGTGAAATATAATAGTAGTTGTATTTAAAATTCCAAAAATAAGAGCAAGGAGTTTCTGTACTTTCATGTTTTGTGTACTCAGTCTGGCATTACCTTTGGATTGATATATAAACATGATTTAAAATTTTAATCCTTCATTTCATAAAAACTACTGCTTGTACCATCATCTACCTATAAATGAAAATGTGAAATATTTTTGTTCAGTTAACAGATTGAATAAGATAACTTTTAGTTTTGTTTCTTGGTATGCTCAGGTTTCATTAGAAAAAAATTACTATGAAGATTATAATATATAGAGAAAATTAATTTTGGCAAACTCTGTGGTTTCCATTTCATAGATAAGTTCTAAATCTCATTTGCTTTTTTAAAAAAATTTTACTTAATTATTTTTGGCTGTGCTGGGTCTTTGTTGTTGTGCATGGACTTAGTTGCTCCATGGTATGTGGGATCTTCCTGGACCAGGAATTAAATCTGTGTCCCATGTATTGCAAGGCAGGTTCTTAATCACTGGACCATGAGGGAAGCCCTGATTTGCTTTCAAGAATAAAATATTTTAAAAATCTAATGTTATTTACATTTAATATATGAAGTTTATGAGAATTTAAAAAAGTTCAAGTGGTATGGATAAGAAAAATTTGTTCCCAAGAAAGGGGGAAATGTAATTTAAACTGCTTTTATATTAATTTTCCACACTTTGTCCTTCATTTCTTCAAAGGCAAAAGAAGCTAAACGACTGAAAGAATTCTTAGAAGACTATGATGATGATAGAGATGATCCCAAATATTACAGGTGAAGAAGCCTTGCTTTATGAACTCACACTATCAGTTTATTATTAGCTGTATTTTTTGCACCAGAGAGTGCAAGTTCACTCAGTGGAGTGAGAAAGAAAAATGTTTGAATTCATCTTGTAATTACCCTCATAGTCGATAATTGTTTTCCCGGGGTTTGGGGCCTGTTGCAAAAGAATTGACAATTCTATGGATCTTCTTTGGAAGGAAGTTCATAATATTATTATAACAGATGAACTTTTCTTCATGCATTTTAAAGAACTTCAGTTTTTATAGCAAATTTTAACATGCCTTCATGATTATCTAAGGTGGTCTTGAAATTTTTGTCTTCAAGGATTTCTAGAGTGCTACATAGTAATCTGAGTCCCCCCTTCCCTACCCAGTTACTTTACTATTATGATGTGAGATTTGTGAAGCCTGTCTTTTCTCTTCTCTTCCCATGGCTTTTCTCAACTTCTCTCATTCTTCTAACACTTGGGCGCATAGTGAAATTTTTTACTTTGTTCTGTTCCCTCCACTCCAAACTACTGTTTCCCTAAGGTTATGGGCATTGTTTTGATTTTTTTCTTCTCACTTACCTGAAAGAATCTAGGCATGTAGTGAATGCATTTAATATGTATAATTTAATACACTGTAGCCCCAAAACATTGGAGTAACACCTTATATTGAAAGAATGCGAAGGGTTTGACTTTGTAGAAAAGGCAAAATAAAATTACTGAATCATAAAATAGCAATACATTATTTCTGAGATGTAATAAAGTGCTAGATAGAACCTCTGCTTTCTCTCAATTATGCCCTGCTTCCTTCTGTGATTTTTTTTTTTCCCCACGAGGAGAGGAACTGATTTAAATTGAACACGCATCGCTTCTCGGTCTTTTGGCTAAGATTGTGTAAATTGAACACACAAAATTATTATTAGGGATATTACTACTCCTTGTATTAATGTTTCACAGTTTGGCATCCAAGAAGACAAATTATGTGTTACGCAGTTTCCCTGTGGAATAGGTATAAAATGAGTGCATTCTTCCTCAGAAAGCTACTTTTTTTTTTTTTTTAAACTTGTTTTAGATACTCATTTAGAATGACTTCATTCTGAGGCATGGTGATATGTGACAAGATAGTGCTTACTTATTAAGCATTAACCTGTAGAGGGCATGCTGTCTTGGGTGTTTTACAGATAGAGAGCATTAAGACAGTCTCCAGTCTCTTAGAATGCAGCTTTTAGTATGGAAAGAAATTGCTTTTGGAGATACTGTGTGTAGTAGTTGCTAACCTTGACTATTAAGTAAGGCCTCTTGTGATATGCTTTTGCAGAGGAAGTGCTCTTCAGAAAAGATTGCGTGATAGGGAAAAGGAAATGGAAGCAGATGAACGGGATAGGAAGAGAGAGAAGGAAGAGCTGGAGGAAATCAGGCAGCGTCTTCTGGCAGAAGGGCACCCGGATCCAGATGCAGAGCTCCAGCGGGTAAGATACACCCGAAACAGTGTTCTTTTAACACTGTCACATGATTTTAAGCCAGCCAACTATGATGGAGTTTACTTTATAAGGGAAATGTTTATTTTCCATGCATCTTGCTATTTTTGGGGAAGATATTAGTACTTTTTCTTTATTATGCAAGTCATCAGTATTAGTTGATTTACAGCATTATTTTCAACATCTTCCGTATGTCTTATTCCTTTATTTCTGTGAAGTATTACTTGATAAGTGAATGTCTTTTAATGTAACTTTATTTACAAACCTGTCCTTCCCTATATGTCATCTGACAGTAATTTTTGTAGTTCTCTTGTTGCCCACCTTAAATACTTTGATTCCAAAATAAAGCTGTTTTCGTGAACAGCTTGTCGTTTAAAAGGGAAAAAGGAAAACTGTCGTAGGACATGGCATACCAGTTCTTGCTTTTACGAATAGTATGTCATATTAGAAAAGTTTTTATTCTTAGTGTATCATGAATCTAATACTATAAATTCTTCATGTCAGCTTTAAAAAAAAACGTTGTATGCTATAACAGAAACCTTGTCTTCTTACATGTCCATTTTATTTTTCACAATGAAATAGTATTTTTTCTGTTAATTAAGTACTTACCTGAGTAAATAGAAACTTTAGGCAACATAGAAGCCAGTAATGAAAAAGTGATTTCTTATCAGCCAGTTATAATCACTTTAAGTGTCTGGTTATTTTAAAAATGTTTTTACACATGTATACATACACCGCCCCCTCCCCTCCCACACACAAATAAGCTTTGTAAATGGGAATATAAAGCTGTTTTCTAATTATGTGGTGTTTTCTAATGTACTTTTTTTTTTTAATTGAAGTATGGTTCATACACAGTATTATATTAGTTTCAGGTGTTTAGCAATTTGATGTTTATTATACATTATGAATTAATACGTCTAGTAACCAAGTAACCATCTGTCACCAAACCAATATTGTTATTATAACAATATTGACTATATGCCTTATGGTGTATGTTATGTTGCCCGTAAGTTTTTTTAATAACTAAAAGTTTGCACCTCTTAATCCCCTGCACCTGTTTTGCCTTGGTCCCCTCTGGCCGCCACCAGCTTGTTGTCTGTATGTGTGCATCTGTTTTGTTTTCTAATGTGCTTCTGCATCAGGTGTAATCCTCTACACAGAATTTCTCCAGTTTTAGCCCATGTATCTTTTATCTATCTATGGCTGTGTTGGGCTTTCTCTTGTTGTGGTGAGTGGAGGCTATTCTTCAGTTGGGGTGTGCAGGTTTCTTGTTTTGGTGACTTCTCATTGTGGCTCATGGGCTCTAGGTCACATGGGCTTAGTTGCTCCTTGGCATGTGGGTTCTTAGTTCCTGAACCAGGTACTGAACTCATGTCTCCTGCATTAGCAGGCAGATTCTTAACCACTGGACCATCAGGGAAGCCCTGCCCATGTGTCTTTTTTCCCATAACTTCATCATCATGACAGTATTTTTAGTATTTTAAATCCTTACCATTGTAACATTTAGGTTGAGGAATGTTATTATGTTTTAATTCTCTAAGTACCAGTGGGTTTGAATGCCATGCAGATTGTTGAGTGGTCATTGTACTTCCTTTGTGTGTTGATAGATGGTGATATGCACAGACTTTAAATTTTTTTTGTAGTTCACTATACATATTTTTACTTTTTGTTTTTTCTGTTTTTGTTTGTTTTCATGCTCAGAAAACTTGTTAGTCTATTCATCCAAGTTTTTATAATACTCTTATGATGGTTATATTTTATTATATTTTGAACCTTCAGGGGGGGTGTTCATTTTGGTATAGGACTTTGACTTCAGAATTCTCCCTTTGTGCCACTTCTTCCTTTTCCTATTTGTGACTATACCTTCAGCCATTATCAAGAAATAAAAAATGATTATATATGACCAGGCTGAGGATTTGAGTTGCCTCTCAATGTATTGTGTGTACTAGTCTAAAATTTGTGATTATAATTTCTTTAATAAAAATATAAAAAGACTTTTTCACTTTGAATTAGCTATTAGCAGTTAACCTCTGTTTTCTCTGAAAAGTAGATATAAGCCACTGAAGAATGCTAATATATGTGAAATACTAAAAAAAAAAATTTTACTGAGTACCTAATGTATGCTGCGGATTTACAGTTTCTGATTATAGAGGAGGCAATGTTTTATTCCTAGTGAAAAAGAAAAATAGAGGTTTTGTGAAATGTAAGTAAAACATAGAGCTGGTTGAACTGAAGATAGTTGGGTTCGTTTCAGTTAACCAGGTCATTTTCTGGGTTTTTAGATGGAACAAGAAGCTGAGAGGCGCAGACAACCACAGATAAAGCAAGAACCAGAATCCGAGGAAGAGGAAGAAGAAAAGCAAGAAAAAGAAGAAAAACGTGAGGAACCCATGGAAGAGGAAGAGGAGCCAGAGCAAAAACCTTGTCTCAAACCAACTCTGAGGCCCATCAGTTCTGCCCCATCTGTCTCCTCTGCCAGTGGCAATGCAACTCCCAACACTCCTGGGGATGAGTCTCCCTGTGGTATTATTATTCCTCATGAAAATTCACCAGATCAACAACAACCCGAAGAGCATAGGCCAAAAATAGGACTAAGTCTTAAACTGGGTATGTTAGCATTTTTTTTCCTTCCATTTTTCCTTCATTTCCCCACCCCCTTACAACTACCTCAATTTTGCCTTAAGGAAAAAGTAAATATGCGCTGCTTGATAGGTAGATAGAAAAAGATTATTTAAAAATGCCTTTCTAGCTCACAATTGTTTTCATAGTTCTACTAGTGCTCCTATATCTGCAGCTGCCTCGAGTTCTGAGAAGAAGTGAAAAGTTAAATTTTCTAGCACTTGTGAGTAGTGAGTTATTTTTTACAGTTGGGATCTTTCTCTGAGATTTGTGAAAATACATATACACTGCGTTTGAGGGATGGTGGGTTGTATAGTGTAACATTTGAAGATTAAGTTGCCGTGCTTAATACAGTGTTTTTACTATAGGTGCTTCCAATAGTCCTGGTCAACCTAATTCTGTGAAAAGAAAGAAGCTCCCGGTAGATAGTGTCTTTAACAAATTTGAGGATGAAGACAGTGATGATGTACCCCGGAAAAGGAAACTGGTTCCCTTGGATTATGGTGAAGATGATAAGAATGCTGCCAAAGGCACTGTAAACACTGAAGAAAAGCGCAAACATATTAAAAGTCTCATTGAAAAAATCCCTACAGCCAAACCGGAACTGTTTGCTTATCCCCTGGATTGGTCTATTGTGGATTCTGTGAGTAGCAAATTGTATTTCATCATTTTATTCCAAGTTTTTGGTTCTGAATATAGCACATAAACTCAGTTTAAGTAGGCTGATAATGTGGCTAGAATCTTGACATGTGCTGTGCTTAGTCACTCAGTCTTGGTCAACCCTTTGTGACCCTATGGACTACAGCCCACCAGGCTCTGCTGTCCATGGGGATTCTCCAGGCAAGAATACTGGATAGAGTGTTTTGCCATGGCCTTCTCCAGGGGATCTTCCCAACCCAGGGTTTGAACCCAGGTCTCCTGCATTGCAGGCGGATTCTTTACCATCTGAGCCACCAGGGAAGCTCAGAGTCTTGAGACTCAGTCAATGATAACACATTATTGTGAAAGTCTTAGTGGTACTTGAAGTCTTCATAAATTAGAAGCAAATAATTGTATCCTTATACGTACTTGTTTTACTTCAACTTGTGAATGATCTTACTCCTCTATATTTTAGCTTTAAGAAAAATTAAGAGATTATCTAAGCTTTTTAAGTAAGTATAATAAAAAGCTCTTCAACTTAGTGTCCATGCTTTATTTTACAGATATTGATGGAACGACGAATCAGACCATGGATTAATAAAAAAATCATAGAATACATAGGTGAAGAAGAAGCTACGTTAGTTGATTTTGTTTGTTCTAAGGTTAGTCTCTTACTCTTTCCACCTCCAAATATTTGTTATATACTTTAAAATGTTAGAGACTTTCTAAATTGAATTTTTTGTTGGGATAAGTCATTGATAATTTAGTTTTAATTACAAGATTCATAGCTACTTAAGTGTAGCCCTCTATACAATTTGAGACCCCACACCAAGTGCTTTCGTTTCAGAGGGTCAAAGGAGACACAATTGCTGGCTACTGCCAATTTTGCTCTCTGCTTTCCCCAAGAATGCCTTGTCACCAGCTTCTTGTATTAATGGTTAGAGTGTTGCTGAAGTACAGTTGAGGTTTAGTGGAGACAGCCAGTCACTTGTGTCAGCTTTTTGTTAGTCATCCATTTTTGGGAAGAAGCAAAACAGTGTCCTTCATAGCATAACAGTGGTGTTAACTGACTGATAACTGTGTGCAAGGCTTCTTCCTGGCAAGTCCTGTGTTAAGCATTTTCCAAAACTTTATCTTCTTTACACCTCCCAACAACCTTAGGGAAGTGTAAGTTTCTAACAGTGTCCCCATTCAGTACTTGAAGAAATTGAGACTTGGGGAGAGATTGTGTCTTGACCATGGTTACATAATAAGCAGCAGAGCCAAGCCTGTAAAAATCATGCTCTTGACCACCAGAAGATACCTCATCCTTTCATTGTACTCTGAAGGCCCAGTCTTACCTTTAATAAGATAGTTACAGGAGAAGCACTGTATTTCTGCAAAGGAAGAGCTAATTGCATTTTAAGGAAATGCTCTTTTTCTCTTATTGCTCTTTTAACATCAGGAATAGCAAATTATCTTTTCCACTTGTAATTATTGTAGCATAAACATTTGTAAGTCTGGGTTTGAATTAGAAGACAGATATGTAGTGATTAAGATCTTAGGTTTTGGTGTCAAACTTTCATTGAAAAGAGGGAGATTCTGGAAATTTAAAAATTTATAGAAAAATTCTTCAGTCACAAGAAATTTTCATACTAGTTTGAGGATATATTAAAAAATCTTTTTACCATATTGTTAATGTTTTATTTTCAAATTGACATTAATTTTTTTTCTATTAGGTTATGGCTCATAGTTCACCTCAGAGCATTTTAGATGATGTTGCCATGGTAAGAGAAAATTTACTGTTACTTATATTTTAATTTAAGATCAGTATAATCATACTTGCTCCTCTGAATTTGATTGACTTTCTACCTGTATTGGTTCTAGATTCTTTATAGGACTGAATTAAAATTTGAATATGCATTAAGAGGTTAAAGGTATTCACAGTAAGATATCATTAGACATCAGTAGAGTTAAAGTTTTCTTTATCAGTCTCTTCCTTCACCTGTCTTTAGTGTTTGTGCGTGTAAATATAAATTCTGAATCTATTTCATACATTTAGAGAACATTTATTAAGTGTTAACTAGGTAGAGCAGTGTGCTTAAAAGCACAAAAAGATGGAATAACTACCCTTAAAGAACTAGCAGGGAAACAGGTGTACCAATATTGATACGATAACATATCTAATATAATGGGTGTATGTAAAAAAACAATGGAGGCAGAGGAGATAGAGCAGTTAGGTGTTGAGGGTAGTTAGAGAAATCATCACAGAAATTACCATCTAAACTGAGGCTTGAAGATTGTGTAACTCTTTTGTTACTTGGACAAGGGTCTGTTGGTTTGGTAGTAGTTCAAAGAATACAAGTGGTGAATTGGTCCAGATAATGGCAAGATGCAGAGTATGGCCATGGAAGTTTCTGGGGTAGAGCGGATGTCATTGTTTAGAGTATCAACAAACTTTAAGCTGGGTTATAACACATAGAAATTGAAATTGCTGCATGTTGGGACTGGGATTGGAGAGAAATACAAGAACCAGCTGCCATAGCGCTCATTTAATGTGGATGAAAGACTAGATATTTCCTAGACAGCTGCTGTTGGAGTGAAGGGGTGGTGTTGTGAGGTCTTGTGAATGTCATTGGAGATGCTGTTTACGAGGAGAGAACCAGTGAAGATCCAGCAACTTTCCCTCTGTTGTGGAGACTTAAAGCTTTGAAAGTGAGGAACTTGCTCAGAAGGCCACAAGACTGTGAGGGTCTTTCAGGGATCACATCAGGTTTTCAGTTGAGGAGGGTTAGCATAAAGTGTTCTTGCCTGGAGAATCCCAGGGACGGGGGAGCCTGGTGGGCTGCAGTCCATGTGCACAGAGTCGGACACGACTGAAGTTACTTAGCAGCAGCAGCAGCATAAAGTGAAATAGAGTCTAAAGGGCTGAGTAGAAACGTAGCAATGGGAAGAAGAGCCAGAGAGGAAGAAATGTCAAGCATGGTACAAGATGATAGGTGATTGGGCAAACTTTTATTTTGAGCTACAATTAAAGTTGTCAGGGAGTGGCATAGGGGGTTGCCTAACCAAAAGGAGCTCTAAAGTCAAGATATTACATGTTTAAACACTTCATGATGTCTAAAGCCAGATAACATTAATTTTCTGCAGCCTAGCTAGCCTAATGTATCTATTTAAAATTCCTGGTGGGAAAATTGTGAAAAGCTTTTGGTTTTGTAATGCTGAGCCTCAGATGAAAGGAGAAATGTGAATAGATCCTTAAGGGTATAATGTCCTTGATCTTCCAGCCTTTCTTTATAGTTATCCTTCGGGTAAAGAGAGGGCTTTGTAGTTACTCCTGAGTTAAGGAATTAAAAAAAAATCAGGGAGTTCCCTGGCAGTCTAGTAGTTAGGACTCCACAGTTTCACTCCTAAGAGCCCAGGTTCAGCCTCTGGTTGGGGAACTAAGATGCCACAAGATGTGCAGCCAAAAAGAAAAAAAAATCAGTGTTCTGGTTTGTCTTGGCAAGGATGTAATTACTGTTGGTGAAGATGACATATGTCACTTTTGATCGGTTGAAATAGTTTGATTTTTGGAGTATAATTAAACTACCATTTAAACACATTGTTTTTGATTATTTTCTATTTCAGTGTTGATCACAGTGGGAGGAAACCAATTGGGCTAGTGTTGTCAGCTGGTTCTGGTGATAGCTCATGGACCCTCTAAATATTTCTTGAATAAATGAGATTGAATATTGAGCTCAAATAATATCTTGTTCTTATTAGCAGTCTTTCTCAGACTGTGCCTTCATTCATTTTACAGAAGCTAATAAACTTTGGCTGCATATTATGTCCAGGGTACAATTCCACGTTAGTATTGCAGCAAAGTTGTTTGTTTGTTTGTTTGGTTGTGGGACCCCACAGTTTGAGCCCACGCCCTTGGCACTGGGAACAAGGATTCCTCTAACCCCTGAACCTCAAGGGAATTCCTGCAGCATGGTATTTTTAAATTATAGGTTAAGTCTAGCTCATGGACATCTGATTTAAATTCTTTTTTTTGTCATCACAAAAAAAAATGAAATTTTTCAGAAAAATCAAATTTCTGGCTTGTGCTAGGTACTTACTGTACTAAGCACTCTTCAAAGCACTTTGTACATACCGTCTGTTTTAATTTCCATAGTAGAACCAGTATGACATAGCTACTGTAGCCTCCGTTTTACAGATAAGAGAATGGAGGCTCGCTGTAATTAAGTATCCCAACCAAGAGCATGTAACTGGTAGGAGGGAGAAGTGGGATTTGAATCCAAAGTAATTTTACATTTATTTATTTTAATTGGAGGTTAACTACTTTACAATATCGTGATGGTTTTTGCCATACATTAACACTGACCCCAGGTACGCATGTGTCCCTGCCATCCTGAACCCCCCTGCTGCACCTCCCTGCCATCCTGAACCCCCCACTGCACCTCCTTCCCCACCCAGCCCTCTGCAGGGCAGCAAAGGAGACACAGATGTAAAAAAAGCAATCATTTAATTTACCAAGGGGAAAGGACCTTTTATTTACTCAGTAGTCTTGTGTCCCTTGGGAATGACAGTGTTCATTTTGTTTACTGTATCCCAGATAACTGTATTAAAATGCTATACATGGATTCTCATTTAATATTTCAGTGTCACATGTAATAAGGGCTTAGTAAATGTTAAGATTGTGAGGTTCTTGGGGAGAGGGTAAGTGAGATACTCTGTACTAAGTATTAGGTGATTATATAATTTGTCTGAATGACTATATTCTTTATAACAAACATATGGTTTCCTTAGGAAAGAGTTATTCAAGACATGTATAAATAAAGTAAATGCTTGTTGGTAGAGAAAAGCCTTTTTTATTCCATTTGCCTTGTTGGGAGATGCTGGTGATTGCTTTTCTTACATGTGTAACTGGCTTTTTTGTTTTTCCTTTTCTAGGTACTTGATGAAGAAGCAGAAGTTTTTATAGTCAAGATGTGGAGATTATTGATATATGAAACAGAAGCCAAGAAAATTGGTCTTGTGAAGTAAAACTCTTTTACATTAAGAGTTCCATTTCAGATTTCTTTCCCATCCTTCAAAGGACTTTAATTTTTTTTTTTTTTTTTTGTCTTCAAAGACATTTGTGAGATCTGTAATTTTTTTTAATGTAGAAAATGTGAATTTTTTTGTCCTCTAATTTGTTGATGCCGTGTGTACTCCCTTGGTTGTAAAGACACCTGAATCCTACCATGGTTCTCTTTATACTCACCAGGTACAAATTACTGGTATGTTTTATAAGCCGCAGCTACTGTACACAGCCTATCTGATATAATCTTGTTCTGCTGATTTGTTCCTTGTAAATATTAAAATGACTCCCCAATTCTTAAGCAGAATTGCACTTAATATTGAACTGTACAGGCACCAACATGAATGATTTTAAATTTAAAAAATAACTAGTCATACCTATTACCCTTACCTTCTTGATCAAAAATGGCAGGCCCTCATGATGACATGAGATTTAGAGTGTGAAAATTAGCAGACAATCCATTCCTACTGTATCTCTGTATGAATGTGTTTGTGTGAGTGTATGTATAAAAGTCTTATTTTTCCTAATTTGCTTTGGAAATTTCCCTTAAACATTTCCTAATTCAAGAATAGAATTGTAAAGGAAACCTGGTATTGTGCCAATCCAGATGTCTGGGATAATTAGGTTATTACTCTCCCAGAGCATGGTATTCTCTTGTGGCAAGCAACAGTCTATTGAATGAAATGGGTTTTTCTGTTGATAACTGGCTGTGTCAGCCCCTCCTTAAGGGAGTGTGAATCATAATGGTTTCCCCCCTGATTTCATTGTTCAGTAATGAGGCAGATCCTTAGAATCTGGAGAGCTTTATTTTATGCATTTTTTTGCACTTCATTGATCCTTAGTTTAATTTTGATGTACCCCTTTGTTTTAAAAAGAAAGCTTCATTCAGAAACCATAAATGAAAAAAAAAATCTTAAAACTGTCAAAAGATAAAATTAGGCAATTTTACAGGCTAGAAAACATTTGACAAAACACTGTAGCAGTTTAGCATGGCAACTTACAAAGTTTACATCTGATTTCTGAGGATAAAGTAAGTTGTTTAAAGCAGTTACCACTCAGTTGTGTCTGTCAGGGGTTTATATCTTGTGTGTGTATATGCAGGCACACACCTTGTTTACTTCTCTGCTCATCAACGTTCAAAACTGTGCTGATCGTGTTCTTAGAGGTATACATGAGGCTTTCTTTATTATAGATCAGGACTTCACCAGGGAGCAAAATTACCCAAAAATGTACCAAGTTTTAAACAGTTCTTAACAGAAATTAGGTGCAGCTATTCCCATGTCTGAGTATTTATTTTTTAAAAGGACTGAGGGGGTGTGTTAAAAAACAAAAAGCATAACTGAACTTGAATTACAAGATTTTTTTTTTTTTTACATCTTAAGAGGACATTTGAAAACACTGTTCTTAACATTGAACCATGATGTGCATGGTTCCATTATGTAAATATATCAAATATTAAAAATGTATATATTTGATCTTGGGGACTCATTCTTTCAGAGTCTTGTTAAATAAATGGCATCATGTTGTAATTATGCGGTGCATACTAGAAACTTGAAAATATGGGCTGAATTTTTGATGGACTGGATTTTTAAATATTAGTACCTGAAGATGAGAAGAGGCCATTTCCCTTATTTTGGATTAATCTAGACATCTATGGAGATAGAGCCCCTTTCAGTGGTATAGTATTTTAAGTTGTAGTTTCTGAAGGGAAAGTTTTAGAAACATGTTCCTTGCCATTTACAAATTAATTTGCCAGTCTTTTCTCAGATTGATCCTCCAGTGTAACTCCTTGTTTGAGCAGTTTATTATGCCTGTCTATCTTCTCTTACATATTATTGCTTCTGAGACATCATATTAGGTTGGTTTTATTTAGCCAGCATTAGCATGGAAGTTTATTCAGGTAGATTTAATTTTCCTTGCTTTGGTCTCTTCTGCTCTTTCAATTATATTTACCTTAAAGGGGCCCTTGTGAAGCTCTTAGGGACACATACCATAAACTGCATAATACGTCCAGTGAGATTGGTGTCAGGATCCCAGATTTATATATGAACATTTCTGCAGCAAATGATCTGATCTGACTGATCATTGAGTTAAAGACTGCTTGCTATATTAATTGTTTAACGTCAGTTCAAGTCAGATTTTGCCACCAAGCTTAAACTTCAGGAGCTTCAGAGTTTTTCAGGTTTGTATGTAAAGAATCGGACATGTATAAACATGAGAATAAGCTGGCACATTCTAGTGTCAGTAATATTACACTTAAGAAAATTTTTACTAAATCGCTTGAATTTTCTGGCTTGTCTTTACCATTTTGTCCATAGATTAATTTCAAATTGGAACCCTTAATCTATATATTGCCCCTTAAAGTTGTTATAAAATTACATGAAAGTCTTGACAGCCATTCTGATGTGGCAGCTAGGAAACAAATATGCTTTTTCTGCATTTGACCCTGTAAGTAAAATAAATGTGTCCATCTGTCTACAGGAAGAAAGTGGTTTTTCCCAATCTTTAACATGCACCTGAGTCATGCACCTGGGGGATCTTGTTAAAATGCAGACTTAGCAGGGGCTAGGGTGGCCCAGAGACTTCGCCTTTCTGACCATCTCCCACATGGTGCCAGTGCTAAGTGATATAAGGACTACTTTGATTGGCAGTTCAGTGCCAGTACTGGTATTTTGTCCTAACAGACTGCATAAATGCAGCTTAATTTTTTTTCTTTTTAAGTATATCTTAAAAACATTTTTTGAGACAAATGATAAATGATAGGTATCATTTATATTAACATAAAAGTAATCTTCCAAAAGGATGCCCAAGAATAGCTCCAATATTCTAGACTTTATTCCCAGCCAGCCCCAGAACATCATCTTAGAGAACATTATGTTGTTACTTATTTCTGAATCTTATCAGAGCACTTCCTGATCTGTGATAGTAGAGGCTGATGATTATTTTGTGGAGAGTGCAGTTTCAGGTACTAATCAGGCACGAATAGTAGATATGGTGGACAAATTGAGAAAATAATGAACTCGAGTCAAATTGGACTAAATACTATTATCATTTTTTCTCTAATATGAATAAAATTTAAATTTAGATAAATGCAAGCAGCTATACAATGTATATATATATAAAGCTTACTTACCCAGCTCTTTCATATAAGTTCCATGAATGTTTTCCATTTTCTACCCAAAAACTGCTGAAAGGTTTTATGTCAAAATGGTTGTACACTTTTCCAAGTCATGTTTCAGCCTTCTATTAATATGAAATTGAGAAATTGTTTTGCTTAGCAAAAGATGGTGAAATTGATTTGTGAATGCCACTAGCTATATTAGAAGGAATTCCAAATAGACTAAGAAATAGTCTTAAGTTTCAGGAAGAAAACGAGGAAATGTACACACAGTTTTTTTTTTTCACACATATTTTTAAACCCAGGAACTATTACATTCATACTAGAAACCAAGGTGAACTTGGTATGTAGTATTTTGATAAATCGGTAGATTTTTTGAATTGTGATTGTATTACATTATTGAAATCTATTTGCATTTGAATGCGTAATTTTCATCTTTAAAGGTCCTTTGCCTTTCATTTGTATTACTTGACTCACGAAGACTAAATTAGGAATGGCAATCTAAAATATCCAGGAAGAAAATAATTTCTGTATATAAAAATGAATAAAAATTATTTTCAAGCCATGTTTAAATGACACTCCACAAGTCTGCCTACTCTGCCACATCGTGTATTAGTTGAATAAACGACTTCTAGATTCTCTTGTATAGGGTAGTAGCTGGATTATTAGGTAACCCTTTTGTCTTTTTGTGTGTGACATACTTGCCATTGAGGCACAACTTAATATGTGCCATTCATGTTTTAAGCTAGATGGAGTGATAGACATAAATAAGGCAAAATCTCTCTAAGCTGACAGTCTAGTGGTGGAGAAAAAAATGAGAAGATCACTAATAGATACACAATGTACACTATATGAACCGTCAAACTTGATGTGCTGATTTCAAGGTCGGGAGGCAAGATATAGGAGGAAGTTTCTCAGCAGAGGTGGTAATATGTAGACCTTACAAATCAGAGTCTTTTTCTTTTTGGCTGTGCTGCACGGCACATGGGATTTTAGGTTCCTGACCAGGGACTGAATCTGGACCCTCAGCAGTGAAAGTGTAGAATCCTAACCACTGTGGTCAGGAAATTCCCCAGATCCCACAGTCCTGGCTACCCACTGCAACAATGCTGCGATATGCTTTATGTTGGATATCTAGAGGGCCTGGATATTGGATTATAATTCATGGTATAGGTCTGCACTGTCAAGTTTAATTCATTAAAATAGTTTTCAATTACGCTAGCCATATTTCAGGTATTCAGAAGTCAGATGTGACTAAATGAATTTTAAAATCCATTTTTTTATTTGCAATATTCATATTTAAAGGTCCTCAGCAGCCATATTTAGCTAATGGCTACCAATATTGAATCGACATTGCAGATTAAAGAATACTACTCTGATTGCAGAAGTTTATTTTGGATAGGCATGGTCTTGCTAATAGCCCCCTAAAGGCAGAGGAAAGTGTTTGTTAATATTAAAAAGTTCTCTTATAGAAAGCATTTTTAGCAAATCTTTGAAGCAAAAGTATTGTGAATTTTAAAATAGTTCTAAACAATTTTTCCTGTTTTTTTTTTCTTGTCACAAAAGGAAAAACTAGTAAACACTTCATTTAGAATCTAGAAACCATGAAGGTTCACTTTTCTTCCTTATCAAAAAACTTTGTTACCATGGGTAGAAAAGCTAGACATGAAAGTTTCATTTTGAGTATATTCTTGAGTCAAAGTTGTCTTCTTCATAAAGAGGGTCCAGGTTCTTTGTTAAGGAAATTCGATTTAATAAAATATTGACAGTCATACATAATTTAAGACTAAAAAATAACAAGATGAGTAAGATAAAGCCAACCCTTCATTTTCAACTGTTTCAATTTAAGGAGCCAGATCCTACAGGGCAATAATGTATAAATAAAGACAAACTATGTGGGAAGTGATAATAAATTGGATTGCTTTGCCTTGGAATGGATAGCGTAAAGAAGTGGCCTTGGTCCTGAATTCATGGACTAGTGACTGCTCTAGCCTTTCTAGCTTTGAACAGCCCCTCTCCCCAAGTAGTTCTAACAGGTTTGGCATCCTGAATTTCCCATCTGCTTCGTCTTTCACTGCTTATTACTGATTTTTGCCACCTTTTTTCTTTTTTTTGTCATTTGTTTCTTCATTCTCCCAAGTTCAGACGTTTCTGGGGAAAATATAAATGCACAACTGCAGGTAGTCTGGACCTTCTATTATTTTTCTCATTCTCTTACTGAACTTCACTGCTTAACCACAAACACTGCGGTTTTCATTGTTCTTAAATTTCCAGTGCTGGAACTTCCCTGGTAGTCTAGTGGCTAACACTGCTGCTTCCACTGCAAGGGGAACAGGTTCAGTCCCTGGTCGTAGAACTAAAATCCCACATGCTGTGTGGCACAGGAAAAAACAAACACAAAAAACTTCCAGTGCTATCTTAGGTAGGTATGAATGAGTGAAAGTTACTTGATTCCCCGCCTTACTTAGCCAATAATCTCACGTTAACAAAATTTTAACTTTGATTTAGGCATAGTCTCCATTTCCAGCTCTCCATTTTATGATATGCATCTTGAACCTTTGCTTTCTATTCAGAAGACCTCCCCACTCGACTTGTCTCTGGTTTCTAACTACAGTTTGCAATTCCTTGAGCCTTGCTCAGGTATTTTCATTATCTTCTTTCTTCCTTCTGTCTGGAATACGTTTTGAAGAACACAGGAAATTAACCTTAGGTCCTCCCTTTTCCTTTTCACTACACTTGAGATTCCATAAACTAGCTTACAGTTTTATGTGCGCTTCACATTTCTTAAAGTGAAGTCGCTCAGTCGTGTCCGAGTGCCCCATGGACTATAGCCCACCAGGTTCCATCCATGGAGTTTTCTAGGCAAGAGTACTGGAGTGGGTCGCCATTTCCTTCTCCAGGGGATCTTTCTAACCCAGGGATCGAACCCAGGGCTCCCACATTGCAGGCAGATGCTTTACCGTCTGAGCCACTGGGGAATCCCAACATTTCTTAGGTCTCACTCAATGTTTTTATCTTTCTACTGGTGACTGGTGATAATCCCAAATGAGACTCTGCCCTTGTAAGAGCCTACACCATAGTTTACATCTTGACACTCTGGGCGTTTGCTCTCTATTGGGTCTCTTGCTCAGTTGCTAAATTGTGTCCGACTCTTTGTGACCACATAGACTTCAGCACCAGGCTTCACTGCCCTTCACTATCTCCCGGAGTGTGCTCAGATTAATGTCCATGAGTCAGTGATACTATCTAACTTACTCATCCTCTGCCACCCTCTTACCTTCAACCTTTCCCTGGGATGTCACTTTAGCCTTGTTCCTCTAGTCTGTGTCTTTTTACTGGTTCTTCAGTGCTTTCTGGGTTTCTGTACACCTTTAAAGGTGAAGAAATACAGAATACTGGAGGAAAATTTATCTGTAGTCCAGTTATTCTGCCAGTGGTTGCTTTTTAAATCACTTCTATTTCCTTTTTGTAGGAATGTCTTTTGCCATATGGATAAATGTCTATTAAAGATCTGTTTATTTAACAGGGTAAGAAATTTTCTGTTACACATAATGTTTATAAACAATTTAAATCGCATTCTGTGGTGGGTGAACCATACTTTATTGTAAGACATTTAACGTTCCAATATTTGCTATTAATAATATTCCATGAATATCTTTGCACAAAGTTTTTGTTTGTTCCTAAGATAGTTTGCCAGCATTTTAAGACTTTCTGCTTACATCCCAGGTTGCATTCAAAGAGATTGAACTAGTTCACAGATGGATGGGTTTTAGCCTATGCTTGTTTAACAAATGTACAGAACTGTTTTATGTGCTAGGCATTGTTCTCAGAACTTATAGTATGTGTGGACAAACAGGCAAAAATTCCTACCCTTGTGAAGTTTGAGGAGGGAAGTGGGAGATGAGAACTTTAAAAATTTTACTTGGGGGGTGTCAACCTTTTTATTTCACCAACATTCCCTGTTAATGGAAAAACAAATGCTACTTTGTTCTTAAATATAAAGTGTGTAAAACTTATTTAAATCCATTCATGTATTGGGATGGGGAGGAGAAAGGAGTTGGGGATTGATGCTCTAGGAATACAAAGGGTTATCTTGGGAAAATTGAAGAGAAATAAAAAGTCTTATTTGGCCAGGTGCTGTTCCTGATGTCATTTTCAGTTTTCTGATTACCTGTACGTTTGAACATTTCTCCATTGTTCACCTTTGGTTTTACATGATAGTAAGGGGACAACAGAGGATGCGATGGTTGGATGGCATCACCGACTCAATGGACATGAGTTTGGGTAAACTCCAGGAGTTGGTGATGGACAGGGAGGCCTGATGTGCTGCAGTTCATGGGGTCGCAAACAGTCAGACACAACTGAGCAACTGAACTGAACTGATTCATTGTTAAGGGGCTTCCCAGGTGTCCCCAGTGGTAAAGAACCTACTTGCCAGTGCAGGAGAGGTAGGACATGCGGGTTCCATCTCCCAGTTGGGAAGACTCTCTGGAGAAGGGTACAGGCAACCCACTCCAGTATTCTTACCTGGACAAGCCCATGGACAGAGGAGTCCCATGGCCTACAGCCCGTTGGGTCGCAAAGAGGAGGACACGACTGAGCGACTAACACACACAAGCTTTCAGTAAGTGTATGTGTGTGGTCTGCTACTTAAGGAGTTAGTTATTGGTACTGTTTTTATAGCCATCTGAATGGAAAGTTGGCAGATGGCAAAAAATCAAAGGACTGTAGGGCAAATCATTGTGCACCAGTTACTCTGTAATATTTGGATATTACAAAAGTGAGACAGTCATGCTTTGAAAGCTTACTATCTAGGAAGATAGGTTCTTAAACTTGGAACCCAAGAATCCCAGACTACATTTTTTGAAATGCAGTTTCTAAGGTTCTCCAAACCCACCAAAAGTCTTGATTCCTTAGGGAGGGGTTGGAGGGCACAGAGGAGCTCCCCCTCGCCTGAGGTCAGGGGCAGCTGCACGGGCGCAGGAGGGCTGAGAGGACCTACTCCACATTCAAGGTCAGGAGTGGCAGCATGAGGAGATACCCCTCACCCAAGGTAAGGAACAGCAGCTGTGCTTTGCTGGAGCAGCCTTGAAGACATACCCCATGTCCAAGGTAAGAGAAACCCAAGTGAGACAGTAGGTGTTGCGAGAGGGCATTAGAGGGCAGACACTGAAACCATAATCACAGAAAACTAGCAAATCTAATCACACGGACCACAGCCTTGTTTAACTCAATGAAACTAAGCCATGCCGTGTGGGGCCACCCAGGGCGGGCGGGTCATGGTGGAGAGGTCTGACAGAATGTGGTCCACTGGAGAAGGGAATAGCAAACCACTTCAGTATTCTTGCCTTGAGAACCCCATGAACAGTATGAAAAGGCAAAATGATAGGATACTGAAAGAGGAACTCCCCAGGTCAGTAGGTGCCCAATATGCTACTGGAGATCAGTGGAGAAATAACTCCAGAAAGAATGAAGGGATGGAGCCAAAACAAAAACAATACCCAGTTGTGGATGTGACTGGTCATAGAAGCAAGGTCCAATGTTCTAAAGAGCAATATTGCATAGGAACCTGGAATGTCAGGTCCATGCATCAAGGCAAATTGGAAGTGGTCAAACGAGATGGCAAGAGTGAACGTCTACATTCTAGGAATCAGCAAACTAAAATGGACTGGAATGAGTGAATTTAATTCAGTAGACCATTATACTTACTACTGTGGGCAGGAATCTCTTAGAAGAAATGGAGTAGCCATCATGGTCAACAAAAGAGTCCAAAATGCAGTACTTGGATGCAACCTCAAAAACAACAGAATGATCTCTGTTCATTTCCAAGGCAAACCATTCAATATCATGGTAATCCAAGTCTATGCCCCAACCAGTAACACTGAAGAAGCTGAAGTTGAACGGTTCTATGAAGACCTACAAGACTTTTTAGAACTAACACCCAAAAAAGATGTCCTTTTCATTATAGGGGACTGGAATGCAAAAGTAGGAAGTCAAGAAACACCTGGGGTAACAGGCAAATTTGGCCTTGGAATACGGAATGAAGCAGGGCAAAGACTAATAGAGTTTTGCCAAGAGAACACACTGGTCATAGCAAACACCCTCTTCCAACAACACAAGAGAAGACTCTACACATGGACATCACCAGATGGTCAACACCGAAATCAGACTGATTGTATTCTTTGCAGCCAAAGATGGAGAAGCTCTATACAATCAGCAAAAACAAGACCAGGAGCTGACTGTGGCTCGGACCATGAACTCCTTATTGCCAAATTCAGACTTAAATTGAAGAAAGTAGGGAAAACCACTAGACCATTCAGGTATGACCTAAATCAAATCCCTTATGATTATACAGTGGAAGTGAGAAATAGATTTAAGGGACTAGATCTGATATACTGCCTGATGAACTATGGAATGAGGTTTGTGACATTGTACAGGAGACAGAGATCAAGACCATTCCCATGGAAAAGAAATGCAAAAAAGCAAAATGGCTGTCTGAGGAGGCCTTACAAATAGCTTTGAAAAAAAGAGAAGCGAAAAGCAAAGGAGAAAAGGAAAGATAAGCATCTGAGTGCAGAGTTCCAAAGAATGGCAAGAAGAGATAAGAAAGCCTTCCTCAGTGATCAATGCAAAGAAATAGAGGAAAACAACAGAATGTGAAAGACTAGAGATCTCTTCAAGAAAATTAGAGATACCAAGGGAACATTTCATGCAAAGATGAGCTCTATAAAGGACAAATGGTATGGACCTAACAAAAGCAGAAGATATTAAGAAGAGGTGGCAAAAATACACAGAAGAACTGTACAAAAAAGATCTTCCCTACCAAGATAATCACGATGGTGTGATCACTGACCTAGAGCCAGACATCCTGGAATGTGAAGTTAAGTGGGCCTTAGGAAGCATCACTATGAACAAAGGTAGTGGAGGTGATGGAATTCCAGTGGAGCTCTTTCAAATCCTGAAAGATGATGCTGTGAAAGTGCTGCCCTCAATATGCCAGCAAATTTGGAAAACTCAGCAGTGGCCACAGGACTGGAAAAGGTCCGTTTTCATTCCAGTCCCAAAGAAAGGCGATACCAAAGAATGCTCAAACTACTGCACAGTTGCACTTATTTTACACGCTAGTAAAGTAATGCTCAAAATTCTCCAAGCCAGGCTTCAGCAATACGTGAACCGTGAACTTCCAGATGTTCAAGCTGGTTTTAGAAAAGGCAGAGGAACCAGAGATCAAATTGCCAACATCCACTGGATCATGGGAAAAGCAAGAGAGTTTGAGAAAAGCATCTATTTCTGCTTTATTGACTATGCCAAAGCCTTTGACTGTGTGGTTCACAATAAACTGGAAAATTTTGAAAGAGATGGGAATACCAGACCACCTGACCGGCCTCTTGAGAAACCTGTATGCAGGTCAGGAAGCAACATTTAGAACTGAACATGGAACAACAGACTGGTTCCAAATAGGAAAAGGAGTACATCAAGGCTGTATATTGTCACCCTACTTATTTAACTTCTATGTAGAGTACATCATGAGAAACGCTGGGCTGGAAGAAGCACAGGCTGGAATCAAGATTGCTGGGAGAAATATCAATAACCTCAGATATGCAGATGACACCACCCTTATGGCAGAAAGTGAAGAGGAACCAAAAAGCCTCTTGATGAAAGTGGCTCCTCACTTCCTCTTGAGGAGAATGAAAAAGTTGGCTTAAAGCTCAACATTCAGAAAACTAAGATCATCAGGGGGGAGGAGCTAAGATGGCGGACGAGTAGGATGGGGAGAATACTTTGTCCTCCACAAATCCATTAAAAGAACATTTGAATGCTGAGTAAATTTTGTAAAACAACTTCTGAATGCCGGCAGAGGTCATCAGGCACTTAGAAAGACAATTCATTGTCGTCAAAACAAGAAAAGGAGCCCTGTGGTAACTCCTTTTGCGGAGAAGTGGCGCGGACACCAGCATTTGCTTGGCAAGCGGGGGCTGGGCTAGGAGGAGCTGCGGGGCCTGCATTGTTTTGAGAAAGGATTTGGCCTGGCTATCTCAAACACTATCTGAGCGAATAACCAGATTGTCGGTTATCCACTACATCAAAAGCCAACCCTAACTTAAGACACCACCAGGACTACCTATGGAACAGAGGATTGCACGGAGATAGCCGGCTGCAGGCCGTCCCACTCCGGTGACAGGCAGCCAGGGCCAGAGGCGGGTAATCACAGCCCTAGAGGGACACTGTCTACAGAACTGTAGGTAGGTTTCTGTGCTGACTCACGCTTCTTGGGGCTCTGGATGGTCAACATCTGCCTGAGAAAGTGCGCCGGTTGTATACCCAGAAAACTGAGTGGCGGAGAGGCGATAAGTCGCAGCAGCTGCGCTCGCTGAACATTTCATCACCTGCTCTGCTCGGATCTGGGAAGGGCATAAAACGCAGACTCAACTGAGTCTGTGCTTCTGAAGATTATCCGAGTGCCTGAACCTGGCTGGCTTAGATTTGGGTGTTCATCTCCGCCCCCTCTGTAACAGGGCAGAGATCAGATATTGAAAAGACTAGTAAACGGCCTCAAGAAAGAAAATTCAACAAACTACCAGAATATAGTAAGGACACTTTAAACTTGGTAATTTTAACAAGATGAAGAGACAGAAGAATACCCAGCAGCTAAAGGAACAGGATAGATTCCCACCAAATCAAACCAAAGAGGAAGAGATAGGGAATCTATCTGATAAAGAATTCCGAATAATGATAGTGAAATTAATCCAAAATCTCGAAATCAAAGTGGAATCACAGTTAAAGAGTCTGGAGACAAGGATTGAGAAGATGCAAGAAAGGTTTAACAAGGACCTAGAAGAAATAAAAAAGAGTCAACACATAATGAATAATGCAATAAATGAGATCCAAAACACCCTGGAGGCAACAAATAGTAGAATAACAGTGGCAGAAGATAGGATTAGTGGATTAGAAGATAGAATCCTAGAAATAAATCAATCAGAGGAGAAAAAAGAAAAACGAATCAAAAGAAATGAGGACAATCTCAGAGACCTCCAGGATAACATTAAACGCTGCAATATTCGAATCATAGGAGTTCCAGAAGAAAAAGATAAAAAGAAAGACCATGAGGAAATACTTGAGGAGATAATAGTTGAAAACTTCCCTAAATTGGAGAAGGAAATTACCACTCAAGTTCAAGAAATCCAGAGAGTCCCTAACAGGATAAACCCAAGGCAAAACACCTCAAGACACATATTGATCAAATTAACAAAGATTAAATATAAAGAACAATCATTAAGAGCAGCAAGGGAAAAACATCAAATAACTCACAAGGGAATTCCCATAAGAATAACAGCTGATCTTTCAATAGAAACTCTCCAGGCCAGGAGGGAATGGCAAGACATAATTAAAGTGATGAAAGAAAATAACTTACAGCCTAGATTATTGTATCCAGCAAGGATCTCATTCAAATATGAAGGAGAAATCAAAAGCTTCACAGATAAGCAAAAGTTGAGAGAATTTAGCACCACTAAACCATTTCTCCAACAAAAACTAAAGGACATTCTCTAGATATGAATCATTAAAAGGGTGTATGAATTTTAACCCAAAACAATAAAGGAAATCCTATTTATCAATAATTGCTTTAAACGTTAATGGGCTGAATGCCCTAATCAACAGACAGAGACTGGCCGAATGGATACAAAAACAAGACACCTAAATACCTTGTCTACAAGAGATAACCAAAAGACTAAAATGCGTTAAATGGATACAAAAACTAGACCACTATATATGTTGCCTACAAGAGAACCACCTTAAAATAGGGGATATATACTGACTGAAAATGAAGGGCCCGAAAAAGATTTTCTATGCAATTATGGACCAAAAGAAAACAGGAGTAGCAATACTCATAACAGATAAAATTGACTTTAAAGATCCTGAAAAGGAGACAATCAAGGTTATACATAACGACTTAAAGGAACAATCCAAAAAGAAGTTATAACAATTATACATGCACCCAACATTGGAGCATTGATTTATCTAAGACAAACATTAATTAATATGATAGAAGAAATATGCAACAATACAATAATAGTGGGAGACTTTAATACCCCACTCATACAATCTGGCTGTAATAGACAAAGTAAAGAGGAAAACATATTCACTTCTGAGCCTCAAAAAATTCAGTTCACTCAGGAGAGTTTAAAAAAAAAATATTGACTTATTTGTTCACTCTGTAAAGCTTTATTGACTATTTTATGGGACTGGTACACTTTGGGTAGTAAGGAGGAAGAAGCGACAAATGTGATGCCGTCCTAAATAATATATTGTGGTAAAGATAGACCTACCAATACAAAATACCAAGGTGTGCCTAAGATGAGGACACCCAAATTGGACTTTTATTTTCCTGAACTTTTCATTTCCAGATCAAACCACCTAATATAGGATGAATTCAACATGTTTTTTTTTTTTTTTTAGTGTTCTTTGTGATTAAAAACAGAAAGCCATTAGTTAAGAAATTACATATACTCCTCCCCACTATCACTCCCCTTCTTTCTTCCCATTTCCCTCCCACCCTCATTGATCCTTTCCTTTCTCCATTTTCCCCTGCAAAAAAAAATAAAAAAAAAATAAAAAAATTAAAAAAAAAAGAAAACTAAGATCATGACAAATAGATGGGGAAACAGTGGAAACAGTGTCAGACTTTATTTTGGGGGGCTCCAAAATCACTGCAGATGGTGACTGCAGCCATGAAATTAAGACGCTTACTCCTTGGAAGGAAAGTTATGACCAACCTAAATAGCATATTCAAAAGCAGAGACATTACTTTGCCAAAAAAAGGTTCGTCTACTCAAGGCTATGGTTTTTCCAGTGGTCATGTATGGATGTGAGAGTTGGACTGTGAAGAAAGCTGAGCACCAAAGAACTGAACTTTTGAACTGTGGTGTTGGAGAAGACTCTTGAGAGTCTCTTGGACTGCAAGGAGATCCAACAGTCCATTCTAAAGGAGATCCGTCGTGGGTGTTCACTGGAAGGACTGATGCTGACGCTGAAACTCCAGTACTTTGGCCACCTCATGCAAAGAGTTGATTCACTGGAAAAGACCCTGATGGTAGGAGGGATTGGGGGCAAGAGGAGAAGGGGACGACAGAAGATGAGATGGCTGGATGGCATCACCGACTCAATGGACATGAGTTTGAGTCATCACCGACTCAGTGGACATGGGTTTGAGTGAACTCCCGGAGCTGGTGATGGACAGGGAGGCCTGGCGTGCTGCGATTCATGGGGTCGTAAAGAGTCGGATACGACTGAGCAACTGAACTGAACTGGAGGGCACAGGGATTTACAATTTAAGTTAGCTTTTCTTTTTGATTGTGGTGCCGCTGATCTGCATTGAGAACCACTGTGCAAATAGGTCCTGTAGAGAAATGAAAGAAACCTTAGATTTAACGTACTATATCACTTGTAGGCCGGGAGAAACACACACTAGGTCTAGTTTACGTAGCAATCTTGATCCTCAGCTCAGGAGCAGCCTCTAATCTGATAACCTCCTGGCGCTGGCGCCCACGGGGACTGGGGTTGGTGAGCCTGGGGCGGGGTCAGAAGCCAGACTGGAGCGCCAGGTCCCCCGCCTCAATCGCGACCACCGGAAGCTCCACCCCTCCCCCTGGGATCCGCCCCTCCGCCGCTGGGGCCCCTCTAAGGCCACGCCCCTCGGCGGGCGGGTCACCAACGACGCTTGGGCCGGAAGTGACGACACCGGTGAAGCCTTTTGGGTGGGGCCTGGGTCATCAGCACCAAAGGCCGCGAGTTCACATCGGAAACAAAACAGCGGATGCTGGGGAAGGAACCTCGGCTGCTAGAGGCCGGTGGTGGTGGCGGTGAGGAAAGGGTAGGTGCCCGAAGGGAGTTGGGGGTGACAGGAACGCGCCTCACATCCGGTGCCAGTACGGGCGGCTGCGGGCAGAACCGGGCCCTTTGTCGCCGTCCGGTCCACGGAGCCGGTGTCCTCGAGGATGAGGCGCGGGGCGCGGTCCGGCAGGGACCGAGGAACCCCATGTGGGGAACCAGAGGGGGCGGCCCGTTTCTCGGGCGCCGGGCGCGGCGCGCAGTCCGATTGAAGAGAGTTCCCCTCAGCCTTGGTATGGAAGTGCTGGTTTCCCGAAGACAGCTCTGGGCGCAGGTGCTTTGGGCAAGGATTGACCGTCTTGCCTGGAGTTGGAGTGAGAGAAAGAGGAAGCGCCTTGCGCTGGGTCTTGTTGAGCAACTGGTGAAACTCCACGCCTCGTCCCCTGAGTGTGTCCTTGTCCAGGGGAAGCGAGTGGCACTCGGCTAATTTCCTTCTGTCTCAGTTCGAGGCGGAAAACACCGGGGTCTGATGCTTTTGCCTTAATCTGGACTGTCGCGAGGCTTATATGTCCAGTGCTTTGCCTGTATTTTAGTTGCTTGGCTTTTTGATCCCGCAGATTCCTTTCAAGTAAGTATCTGCTTCTCTGGTAGAAAAGTCAACTTAATGATTTTACAAGGGTTGTTTGCCTGCTTTGGACAAGAGGAATAAAGCGTTCAAGGTTTACTATGGGAGATAAGAATGGCAGGCAAATCACTATATGGCAGAGTACGTTGTAAAAGTCATAAGTATTCTCTCAAGTTTGAGGCAGGTGGAGATTACATCTGGTTAAAGGCATCTTGTTACTTGAGTTATGTTTCACCATGGAAAGTTTTCACCTTCGGAGCTGAATTGAGGAGGGCATTATATCAGAGAGTGTACTACGAAGAGCGACCCTCTGGATCCGAAGCGTCCGGTACCCAGTGTGCACTTTAAATCACTCTTATGAAGGAGGATATGAACAGGAACGAGATTGGGAGCTGATTGCATTTGGCTGATTCAGTCATCTGCCAAAGCCAGTTTCAATTCTCCTTTTACTCATTTACAGAGTTCTGCCAACGTAAACCCCCTCCCACCTCCATTTCGTAACAAGCCCTTAACAATGAAAAAGAAGCTTATTTACTGAGTGCATGGATTTCCTCCCCCCTCTCTCCAGAGAAAAGTAGATGATAGAAGTGGCATCTATCATCTGTTTTTACATTCATCGGCTTATCTTCCTTGGGTAAATAGTTATCACAACTCATACTTTCCTCTGAGTGGATATGGTGAGGTGCTGAATTTTAAGTTAGTGGCTGCCTCTGGTCCTAGACTGCTGTGTGAATTTCCATTTGGGGAAAACTGGAGGATTGGAGTTGGTCTCTGAGAATCATTCCAGCAGGAAAGATTTGAGGTGACTTTTGCATGAACTGGGTGGGATATAATGAAAATTTGGCCTTTGGTGGTGACAGAGACTTAGAAAGGAGGAAAACTATGAAAAGGATATGACTGGCCAATTGAGAAGCAAGGAGTAAAACATGAAGTTGACTAGGAGGCTTTGTTTAGAAAATGGGGGAAACAGTCATAGGAATAAGAAAGCTAGGAGCAAAACAGAGTCTGGAAGAGGAGAAATCGGTTTGGAAGTATCACTTTTCAAGTGCCAATAGTTGAAATATCCCATGGACAGGCCTGGAGCTGTAAACATGCGTCTCTTAAGTAGCCTTACCAGTTGATTTTGGAACAGTGGAGGAGAAGCCTGAGAAAAGGAGGGGGACAAGGAGGCCCAGGCAGAGCCTAGGAACACTTAGAATGAGAGGGTGGAAGAGGATAAGGAGCCAGCTGAGGGCAATGAGTGGTGGGAGGAGAACCTCCACGATGCAGTGTCACTAAACTGAGGAACGGAGGGAAGCTTCAGGAAGGAAAAGGTGGTCAGGGATTTTCAGTATTAAGCCTGTTTGTTGGAGAAAGAACTGAAGCTTTAGAGCAGCACTGTCCAGTAGAAACATCAGGTGAGAGCTACAAAGGTCAGTTTTAAGTTTTCTGATGAGCAAATTTTTTAAAGATAGAAATAGGTGAAGTTAATTTGAATAATGTATTTTATATAGCTCAATACAGCTAAATAATTTTATTTCAACATGTTATTAATGTAAAAACATTCTTCTCTGTCTTCCCCTCTAGATAGTAAGCACCTTAAGTGACCAGAAGCATCATCGGATGCACTAGCACCCTTCGTACCTACCACAGCGTGTGGTTGTGTAGAAGAATCCCAACAAGTGTTTGTTGATTAAAGGGCATTCATGTTTGACTATGCCTTGTACAGTTCCTTACGGTGATCTAAGCGAACAAGAGAATGCACTGCTGAGAATAGTCAATGATTTACAAATTAACTGTGAATAGTCCTTTTCTTTGTTAAAGATTAGTTGTGCTCTGCCATTTCCACAACACATTTTCCACAATGACTCATTGTAATTACATCTTCCATGTAGAGTTATTGAAATGAAATTTGAGAGGAAAAGAATCTCTTTAACTGTATAAGTAATAATACAGGACCATGGTCCCATATCCACAGTTCTCAAATCCAAAAGCTCCTAAATCATTTGACGGCAAACTCTAACCTGAACCTCTTTATGTAATTTAGGACTTCTTATATATTTCACTACATATTTTTTTAGTGTGTTTGATTTTGTGGCTCTAATACCCTGGGGGAGCATTATAAAACATGGCATTTGGCTCTTGTTGCAGTGCGGGGAAACCTGTGTTCCATCCCTGGATTGGGAAGATCCCCTGGAGAAGGGAAAGGCTACCCACACTCCAGTATTCTGGCCTGGAGAATTCCATGGACTGTATAGTCCATGGGGTCCCAAAGAGTCAGACACTTCTGAGTGACCTTCACTTTGAACTTTACAAAAATCCAAAAAATATATAAATCCTAAACCTGTTTAGTCCTAAGGGTTTCAGATAAAAGATTTTACGTTTGTGTCTTCGTTCATTTTTTATTGCACCTTCTGAGCCCACATAACCATTATTATTTAAAAACAACCATGATAACTGTACATAGTAGACCTCTCCCAAACTCAGTGCCTTTGAGCGTTAGCTCTCACTCTTCTTAAAGGTGACAGCTAGGGCAGTTCTGCTTTGCCCTTCTTGTTCTGGGCCCCAGGCTGAAGGGGCAGTGGCTACCCAAATAAGTTCTTGAGGGGACAGCAGAAGTACAGGAAGGCAGGGCCCCCTGCACAAGCACAGTTTTAACTGTTTGTGCTGCATCTACCAAGATCCCATGACCAAAGGAAGTTGTCGGGTTGAGCCCAAAGGCATGGAGTGGGTAATAGACTGCACTCACCTTGAGGCCAGAGCAACTCACAGAACCAAGCTCAGCATCCTTTCTTGGGCATGTTGGGGGAGGGAGTGAATATATGCTAAATAATAATCTAATCTACCACAAATGATTCACAGTAGAGTGGGAAGGAATGAAGCAGGGGGGCTAAAAATCACCAAATTGGATGTATCACTGTGCTTGCTCTTTTTAGGGCCTGTCACCTTCATGAAACCTCTTGTGGGACTGGGGAAATTGTTTGCTCCCTAATCTCTTAAAATTGAGAGTCTTTCTAGGTTATATTCCTGATGTTTTAGATTAATTTTAAATTATTAATTTTAGTTTGTTACCTTGGGATGCAGTGAGAGACAGAAACACACTTTTCTGTTGCTATGTCCCTAAATGAGTTTTTAATAAGCTTCTTTTTGGGATTTCAAGCATTGGTCCTGTGATACTTTCTAAAGTGCTGATGGATAGAAGGTTTTCTGGTTAGATAGATTTTTCTGTTCAGCACATCAGAACTTCAAGATTATCTGTATTCTCCTGGGGCTTTTAGTCTTTGTGTATAATAGAAAGAAATTACAGCTGCCCATCAGAAAAGGATTTCTTTTTCCTTTTATCTGATTGAGCAAGTGTTTTGAGAAAAAGGAAATGAATAGCAGTGAATTCAAGTGTTGTGCTTTATCAGCCTCAGAAAATCTTTAGCAGATGGCCAGAGAGAAAACACCAAAATCTACTTACATCCCTACTCCCACTCCCTCTGCAATTCAGGTCATGTGAAATCCTCACTTCCCAACAATTGTCTTTTCTTGTTCTCAGGGCACTGTTCGTAATGTTATAAGGTCCAATAGTGTCTTTTTGCCATGCTGCTGGGACAGTGGGTCATTGGCCTTCTCCATGCAGTCATCAATTGTTTTCAGCTGTTACTGGCCCTGAATCAAATCTAGCTTTGCCTGCCCCTTCGTACCAACAATGTTTGATTGTTCTCCAGGCCTGACTGGAGACCTAGCTAGCCCTGTTGCCTACCTCCACTTCCTGCTGCTGCTGCTAAGTCGCTTCAGTCATGTCTGACTCTGTGCCACCCCATAGACGGCAGCCCACCAGGCTCCCTGTCCCTGGGATTCTCCAGGCAAGAACACTGGAGTGGGTTGCCATTTCCTTTTCTAATGCGTGAAAGTGAAAAGAGAAAGTAAAGTCGCTCATTTGTGTCTGACTCTTAGCTACCCCATGGACTGCAGCCCATCAGGTTCCTCTGTGCATGGGATTTTCCAGGCAAGAGTACTGGAGTGGGGTACCATTGCCTTCTCCCCTCCACTTCCTACTGAACTCCATATAACGGGTAGTTCTTCTATGAAGGGTCACCCTGCAGCACTGTGATCTTTAATGCATCAGTGGAGGCATGAGCTTTCGTCAGGTGAACTGGCAAAAGACCTGGGCCGGGTGGGTGTCAGAATATTTGGTTTCTGGAATTGCTGTTACTTGCCCTGTAATTGTACACCAGCAGATTCTTTCACCTTTCCTTAGCCTTAGTGTTGTACATGTAAATACAGATGTGTCTTAAATACAGTTGTCCTTTGATGGGGGCGGGGATGGAGGACAAGTGCTTTCAGGACTCCCACCAAGCCCCACCCCATGGCTAACAGAATCCTTGGATGCTGAAGTCCTTTATATAAAATGGCATAATATTTGCATATAATCTATACACATCCTCGTGTATACTTTAAATTATCTCTAGATTACTTATAATACCTAATATGAATGAAAACACCTTTTCCAGTCCTGTGGCTACTGCTGGGTTTTCCAAATTTGCTGGCATACTGACTGCAGCACTTTCAAAGCATCATCTTTTAGGATTTGAAATAGCTCACCTGGGGTTCCATCACCTCCACTAGCTTTGTTCATAGTAATGCTTCCTACGGCCCACTTGACTTCACACTCCAGGATGTCTGGCTCTTGGTGTGTGACCACATCATTGTGGTTTTCTGGATCATTAAGACCTTTCTTGTATAATGTTTCTGTGTATTCTTGCCATCTCTTCTTAATCTCTTCTGCTTCTGTTAGGTCTTTTCTGTCCTTTATCATGCCCATCCTTGCATGAAATGTTCCTTTGATATCTCCAGTTTTCTTGAAGAGATCTCTAGTCTTTGCTGTTCTACTGTTTTCCTCTTATTTCTTTGTCGTGTTTGTTTAAGAAGATCTTCTTAACTCCTCTTGATATTCTCTGAAACTCTGCATTCAGTTGGATATACCTTTTTCTTTCTTATTTGCCTTTCGCTTCTCAATTAGTCAACTTTTAAAAATCTAGAAGCACCGGTCAGAACATTTGCTTTCAATACTTTGAGAATATAACTGTTCTGCTGGCATCCACCTCCCTTTTTGATAAGCTAGCATACATGTTGTCAAACCCTAAATATAGGTTTACACCTTCAAAAATCTATTTGACTTTTTAAATAGAAGTATATAAGAATGTGCACAGATCATAGGTATAGAGCTCAGAGAATTTTCAGATTGATACCTCTGTGTAACTAGCACCCAGATCAAGAAACAAAACATTACCAATAACTCCAGAAGCTTCCTGTGTACCCCTCTCTGGTGATCAGTTCCCATAAAAGTAGCTATTGAGTCTGCTTTAATTCATTTTATTTTTAAAATAATTTTATTTATTTTCTTTTTAAAACAAATTAATATTATATATTTTAAACAGAATTGTCTCATTATATAATTACATCTTTTTTTTAGTTAATATTAATTTGCAATCTTTTGATCTCATGCCAGCTTACTATGGGCACATAGTAAGTTGGAGGGGAGGTGAAAAGTGGGCACAGTATTTAAAAGCATGTAGGACAGGGACTTCCCTGGTGGTCTCGTGGTTGACTAGTTGTGCCTTCACTGCAGGCAGCATGGTTTTGATCCCTGGTGGGAGTATTAAGACCCCAGTGCCGCATGGCATGGCCCCCCCAAAATACATAGGATAGAAAGGAAAGCATACCTTGATTATGAATTTGTCATGATTTAAATAATCCAAATATAGGTGATAAGGGTTAATTGGAAGTCAATACCTTTACTAGAGGAAAAAGTTGTTTTACGTGGTTTTTTTTGAAAAGGATCATTAGAATAAGAAAGCAGAATAATATTTAGAGGATAGAAGATCCTGAAATGAAACGACATTGACAATGTGCTTTCATTTAAGTATGTACATGGTAATGTTTTAGACACTTTAAATGAATTAGAGTATTGCTTAGGTATGCAAACCATTTTTTTTTTCTTCTGTATTTCTGAAGACTTTCAATGAAAAACAAAGTTGAAGTCCTAAAGGAATTGGCCAATGGACATTCAGGTACCTAGAAAGGCACATGGGAGGGTGAGGTCTGAGAGATGGAGTAATGTGTGTGAGCAAGGCCGTGCGAGGAGGCAGAGGAGGGGCTGGGGGTCAGGAGTCTGTGGTTTTGGTCTTGGTCTGCCCAGTTGAATGCTTTTAAGCGAGTCACTGAACTTGGGTCCCGTTGTGTTTTTGTAAAATAAGTATGTTACCTAGTTCTTCTGCCTTGGAGCATTGTGGTAAAGGAAAAAATGAGATGATAAAAAGAAATTAAAAGCACAAAACATAACTTTATGGTGATATAAATTAAGGTGGATCGGAAAAGGAACGTTGACAAGAAAATTCTTTAAGATCATTTAGCACCCTTTGCTCTAGATCTGAAATCATTAGATATGATAGTGATTGAAAATATTTGGTTTCTCAAGTAGATCTACTCATTACCAAAAAGTAACTTGAGCTGACAAAAGTTTGTCAACTGAAGGTCTTGACATAGTAATGCATTTCCTGTTTACAAATTAGTCTTGTAAGTGTTTAGTTGGTGTGAATGGATTTACTAGAACTTAACCAACTCTTGGTAACACAATAAAATCTGTTCCAGACCTAATCCAGGAGTCAGCAAGTGACAGCAGCCTGTGAGGTCCTTAGAAAGCGTGGCCTGAAGGAAAACACATGAAAGAAAGGTTTGTTTTTACAAAAAGTCATTTGTGAAAGTGTTTCAGAATAACAGTATAATTGTAATGCACAAAAGATTTCTTTTTCCCTTTTTCAGAACCCCAAGAGGCTCTGTTTTCTGTGGAAAAGTATATCTATACAGTTGCTCCAATGACAGAGTTACCTGCACCCTTGTCCTACTTCCAGAATGCACAGATGTCCGAGGACAACCACCTGAGCAATACTGTACGTAGCCAGGTACAGTGTCAACCTCTACAACTACCCTTTCAGACGGTGGATTTATTGACCACCCTCCCTCACCTCCAGGAGAGGCACAGGACTGAGCAGGCTTTGTCAGCTTTACCAGATTTACATATTTGCGGAACTTCAAGTACGGGAAAGCACTGTCCCATTTGGTGCCCGGGACGCAAGGCTGCATGAGTCTTGGTTGTTGATCTAGTTCTTCCCTGGCTCAGACATCACCTCCCTTTCTGATGCTTTCTCCAACTTCCCCAGCTGTTTATTACTCTACCTAGCTTGCTCTTGGAGAAGGCGATGGCACCCCACTCCAGTACTCTTGCCTAGAAAATCCCATGGACGGAGGAGCCTGGTAGGCTGCAGTCCATGGGGTCGCAAAGAGTCTGACACTACTGAGCTACTTCACTTTCACTTTTCACTTTACTGCATTGGAGAAGGAAATGGCAACCCACTCCAGTGTTCTTGCCTGGAGAATCCCAGGGAAAGGGAGCCTGGTGGGCTGCCGTCTATGGGGTTGCGCAAAGTCGGACACGACTGAAGTGACTTAGCAGCAGCAGCAGCAGCTTGCTCTTACTCTTCTGTGGGCTGAGTACATTTTATTTGCTTTTAGTTTTTCAGTGCCTGGCCAGTCTGGTTTTTGACGGTGCTCAGTAAGTGCTCCTTGACAGAATGATGAATGCAGGGCTGAGTGTAGCAGTCCTGGGAGAGGTCAAAGGAGAGAAGAAGGAAAGGGATGTAATCTGTGCGTGGAACCCAGAGACTCAGTGGCTCCACACAGAGACCAGAGCTGCCTGTTCCTCTGCTAGCTAATCATTACATGTTGAAAGCAGAGTCCACAAATGGCCTATGAGATGGCTGGGGCGGCAGTATTATTTTTAGAGGTGGAGCCAGAATGGGGAAAAACAACGCCAACTGTAAGCCGTACAGGCTGCAGGGGGTGGGAAGCAGGGCCAACTTTCCTTTGTGTGAACCAGAGGGCAGAGCCAGTGGTGGAAGGAAAGAGGTTCTGGATCAGGAAAGAGAAACTTCCTCACAAGTACTGTATGTCTGAAAGAGCATGGACTGTCTCATGGGCTAGTGTGTGCATGTCACTAAAAGCAGCCACAGAGGCTGGAGGACTATCAGCCAGATCTGCAGAGGGTTAGTTCATTTATAGCACTGGGTGGCCAGAGATTGAGAATTCAGTTAAGGGTCAAAATGTGGGAGAAAGGCTTCCCAAAGTAAACCTCCATGGATGCGTAAGATTTGAGTAGAGCCAACTGGGAAGTCATGACTGATGAAAGAAGTAACACTAGTGGAAGAAGAGTTGTCCTACAGTATAAATCGACAGCGGGGCTCTCTCTGGGGATATCAGAAGCAGATCACACTGTATTGTTAGAGCATTTTAAACAAGTGAAATCAATTTAAAATGAATATCGAGGGAAGCCCGAAAGAGAACACCTGAGGGGTTGATGGGGTGGAAGAGGGACTGTTGCCCCTCGTGTCTGGGTGGATGGTTAATAAGGAGTGTTCTGACAACACACTTGCTCCACTTCTGTGTGTCAGCAGCTTGACTTTCTCCTTTTTGCTGTTCCCTAGGAATGGCCTTTTGAAAAAGTTAGACTGGGCTAGATTAGAAGGTTCTTGGGGTATAGCCATGTAAGTTTGGATGCTGCAGACTTTGTACTCATTTTCAAACTGTTAAAGAAGAGAGAAGAAAAGTGGGAATCGCAGACTTGGGTCTTCTTCCTTAGCCGGAGCTGCTCCTGTTTTATCTGTTTATACCAATCTTCCATGGATCCCTTTGAACAAAAGATTCCACAACTAACCAGTTAAAAGTCACTCGTCCGCCCTCAGGAGACAAAACCAGCCTACTGAATGTCTTCAGTGTGCTGGACTCATACTCTGTGCTCTCACAAACATCATGCAGCTTTAGGGCCTGGATTTTAGGGACATTTATCATAAATGAGCAAGTTTTCCTTCTATCTTCCCCTCCTTTGAATAGCTGCTCTATTAAAGTACTTATCTGTACAACTCTAGAGTACACAAACATGCAATTTTACACTAGATATTACAGAAGGAAAAGAAAATTCATTTACAAATATTTTTGAAGCTGAAAAGAGAGTGAATAACTTGCTTACAGACTAGGTAAGTAGGTGAATTATCCTTTCCTTTTAAAAATGAAAATCATTGTATGTTTTTCAATTAAAAATAGTCTTAAAGGGACTTCCCTGGTGGTCCACTGATTAGGAATAGGCACTTCCAGTGCAATGGGTGTGGGTTTGATCCATGGTTGGAGAACTAGGATCCGTGTGCTGCATGGCATGGCCAAAAAAAAAAATGTTTAAAAGAAATATTCAGCAGGCCTGAATATGAAAATAAACTTTTCTATATCTTATAAAGACAGACTGAAGTAAACTATATTAGAAATTTCTGTGTAGTCCAGCTAATGTTCACCTGTTCCATTTATTGTTTTAATGTCCATACCATAAAAGCCCAACAAGGAAAAGATGAGTGATTTTGGTGATTTTCCCCTTTGTTTTTTCCACATGTTCAATAATATGGTAATCTCATAATTTAAAAAGAAAAGTATTTTTAAAGAGGAAAATTTTTGGGTGTGAAGGAGGGTCGCAAGAGGAGAATATGCTAGGTGGGGAATATCTGTGGCAAGGAGCAAAAGCCTTCACAAGGTGCCCATGATGACTGACTTAACAAACAGTAGTGGGGAAATTAGAGCAACTGATGTCAAAGAAACCAGAAAAGCATGATAGCCTGAGGTCTTGGTAATTGGAATTTATATTCTGTCCTTGCCACTGATAAAAGCTTCAGTTGTGTTTGTCAGTTTCCATTTAAAAGATTGAAATGTTTGCCATGCTTTATAAAAGGTTTCGTAAAAATACTGACTTTTTGGACTTAAACTTTAAGCAAGCTTTCATTTTCTAGAAAACTAGCCCATATAAAACATCTTAATTCCTGCTCGTAACAAATGAGAGGAGTTAAATTGTTTTCACCTTTTCAGTTTTTAGAATACTTTACTTTTTTTATGCTTATTAGCCCTACTAGGTTATAAAATTTCTAAAGGCAGAACCTTATTCGTGTTTCTGAGCTGACTTTCGAATTTAACCACCAAGTGTCTCTAAACCAGTTCAGTACAAATCTCCCTGCCAAAGAACAAAGAGGTTTTGGGGTTTTTTCTCACATTAGCAAGAGAAAATTTAATCTGCAAATAAAAATCCAAAGTGAGTCTCAGTTGCATAAGGACTTCATCTTTTGTGTGAGAGGGTGCCCTGGGTGCCCTGTTCTCTGGACCCACTCCTAGGCCATCACATCACTGCTCTTGACACCATGTCATTATCTACACTGCTGTCACCATGTGGGGCAGAGCTCCAATTTTTGTGTAGAACAGCTGTCAAATGATAGTTTGGCATGTCACGAGAACCAAGTGGAGAATCCATTTTTTTAATTTCTGTCTCAAGAATGTGTGTCCTGCTTCAACCAAAAATGTTAACTGCTTTCCATTAGCTTACCCCCCACTTCTACTGGAAGCTAGAGTGGACCTCATGTTTCTGCTGTTGGTTGGCCGTGTCCAGAGGGACTGGAGACTGGAAGGTAGATTGACTAAATAACTTAAGTGTTTTTGACGAAGGGCAAAGCTTGTAAGCTGTTAAATAACTGAAGTTCTTTGTTTTCTATTTAATTTTGGCAGCACTGGGTCTTCATTTGCTGAGCACTTCCCTAGTTGTGGTAAGCACCGGGCTACTCTCTAGTTGAGTACAGGCTTCTCGTTGCAGTGGCTTCTCTTGTTTGGGAGCTGGGTGCGAGGGTTTCAGTAGTTGTGGCACACAGGCTCAGCCCCATGGCATGTAGAATCTTCCTGGACCAAGCTGGTAAGTGGATTCTTAGCCACTGAACTGCCTGTTAATTTGTAAAGTTTTATTTTCTGGTGCAAAATTTTGATGGGTAGAGTTCATGTTTTGATTTGATATAGACTTACATCCCTTACCGTGGATTAGCTGAGGCCTTTTTGCTTTTCTGAGATACAAAGAAGTGATTTTTTTTTTAAAGTAAGTCTAAAATTCATTTATATTGTTAATTAAGCCTTTTAAAATATGTTACAGCAGTGATTTTCAAATTGGAGTCCCCTGGAAGAATTGTTAAAACAAATTCTCTGGCCCGAAACCCAGAATTCCTGATTTTGTAGGTCTGGTATAGGGCCAGAGAATTTGCATTTCGGACTATTTCCCAGATCCCACCAATGCTTCTGGTCCAGCAACCATAATTTGAGAGCCACTATATTTGAATAACGATTTAAAGGGAAGGTGACCTTAGAGAAAAACAATTAGATTTATAAATTGAATATTCAATATTTTAATTCTCATTAGTTTATTCTGACCCAAATTTTCTAGTCTTTAAGGCAATTAATTGTCAACAGCCTTTTTGATTTAGAATAGAAGGATAAAAAAATCAGTTATTTGCCAACTAAAAAAGAATCCTTAAAGTAGAAATTCATTAAAAGGTCAATAATAATTCTGTGTGTAAAGCAATTGCTGAGAAATACATGCAGATTGTTACCTTCAGCTCTGCTAAATTTACATTAAAATGTGTCTGGTCTTTATAAATAAGGTCATTTGCAGTATCTTTTCTGAATTCAAAAGACTAAATTCAGAGAATTTTATTAAGTTATTAGCAAATCATAAGCTGGTAGAACTAACCCTCTCATTCTAGGTGATGGTGGGTCACTTTTTTAAAGTGTGAGAAATCTTAGGAAATTAAACAGAATGCAGACATGGAAGATGTTTAAAGGTGATTAAGTACTTGGGACCTTGAGGAGGAAAAAATAAGTAAAAGGAGTGATCTAAATTTAAGCTAAATCAAGTTCACAGGCTTAATCAGTCAGCCTTTGGATGATGATGTTATTGTACTGTTTATGGTAATGAATTTGTTTTCCCTCCCATTCATATCAAAATGAAGTAAAGAGAAAAAGGAACTTAAGATCTTGGGGTGACCTCCAGAGAAACATGCTTGTTTTTGCATGAGAGTAAAGTCAGAGGTCTTTGGCACAGACCTTAATAGTTTGTTTAAAAAAAAAAAAAAAGCTCTAGGTTCAGGCCACACACAACAGCACCATAAATGTGTAATATTATCTCTTACCAGTTATGTCACCTGTTCAGGAAAATGACAACCTTCCTTAATGATGGAGTACTGGTTAAAGCTCTAACTCTGGGCAGTCTCAAAGCTTGGGCAGGTGCTGGATAGAATTCTGCATGCTGTTGGAAACATTGCATATGATTAATAAATATTTTCAAGTTTTCCACTTCACTTGCCAGTTCTTCAGTTCAGCTACTCTTCTCATTTTTTCTGCAGTGCAGGCTTAGGAGCCTCACATTTCTAATTGTGGAAATCCAAACAATATCTAGGGCTTCCCTGACAGCTCAGCTAGTAAAGAATCTGCTTGCAATGCAGGAGACCCCGGTTTGATTCCTGAGTCGGGAAGAGCCGCTGGAGAAGGGATAGGCCACTCACTCCAGTATTCTTGGGCTTCCCTTGTGATTCAGCTGGTAAAGAATCCACCTGCAATGCGGGAGACCTGGGTTCGATCCCTGGGTTGGGAAGATCCCCTGGAGAAGGGAAAGACTATGCACTCCAGTATTCTGGCCTGGAGAATTCCATGAAATGTATAGTCCACAGGGTCGCAAAGAGCCAGACATGACTGAGTGACTTTCACTTTCAACAGACAACTTTCCAACAATATCTATAAAGTCTTATTGGTACTTTTTTTTTTTAATAATTTTATTTATTTATTTATTTATTTATTTATTTTTGGCTGTGCTGGGTCTTTGTTGCTGTGCCGGCTTTTTCTTTAGCTGTGGCGAGTAGGGGCTCCTCTCTAGTTGCAGTGCTTGGATTTCTCACTGTGGGGCCTCTCTTGTTGCAGAACACAGGCTCTTGGTGCATGGACTTCAGTAATTGCAGCATGTGGGCTCAGTAATTGTGGTGTGTGGCCTACAGCATGCAGGCTTCAGTAGTTCTGGCTTGTGGGCTTAGTTGCTCTGCATCTGTGTGGGATCTTCCCAGATTGGGGATCGAACCCGAGTCTCCTGCACTGGCAAGTGAATTCTTATCCACTGCACTACCAGGGAAACCCTTTAATTTAATTGGAGGATAATTGCTTTACAATGTTGTATTGGTTTCTGCCGTACAACAACATGATTCAGCCATAAGTGTATGAAAATCCCCTCCCTCTTGAACCTCCCTCCCATGATACTTTTTCTTATAAATAAATATGTATGTTAAGTAAATAACATGAAAATTATAAATATATCAACGTAATGGAATACAGTGTTAGTTTTTAGGCCTTTGACTTGGTACATGGGAATGTATACATGAAATAATATTCGATGAAAAAAGTAAGATTAAGTTTTCCTTATTAAATAATCTAAGTTCATATTCAGCAACACAGAATAATAAACTTCAGTGTGGCAAAAACTGCCATGAACAAAGTCTAAAAACAAACTGGGCAAAGGCTTATATACCCAGTGACAGATACATCTTAATATATAAAGAGTCCTTATGAAGTTAAAAGGAACATAACTCAGAAACAAATTACTAAAAGGTATGAGCAGAAAAATATCTACTTTTGCTTTATTGACTACACCAAAGCCTTTGACTGCGTGGATCACAATTTGTGGAAATTCTTAAAGAGATGGGAATACCAGACCACCTGATCTGCTTCCTGAGAAATGTGTATGCAGGTCAGAAGCAACACTTAGAACTGGACATGGAATAATAGACTGGATCCAAATCGGGAAAGGAGTATGTCAAGGCTGTATATTGTCACCCTGCTTATTTAACTTATATGCAGAGTTCAATTCAGTTCAGTCTCTCAGTCGTGTCCGACTCTTTGTGACCCCATGAATCGCAGCACACAAGGCCTCCCTGTCCATCACCAACTCCCAGAGTTCACCCAAACTCATGTGCATCGGGTTAGTGATGCCATCCAGCCATCTCATCCTCTGGTGTCCCCTTCTCCTCCTGCCCTCAATCCCTCCCAGCATTAGGGTCTTAAGTACATTATGAGAAATGCTGGACTGGATGAATCACAAGCTGGAATCAAGATTCCTGGGAGTAATATCAATAACCTCAGATGTGCAGATGACACCATCTTTATGGCAGAAAGTGAAGAAGAACTAAAGAGCCTCTTGATGAAAGAGGAGAGTGAAAAAGTTGGCTTAAAGCTCAACATTCAGAAAACTAAGATCACGGCATCTGGACCCATCACTTCATGGCAAATAGATAGGGAAACAGTGAGAGACTTTATTTTGGGGAGCTCCAAAATCACAGACGATGGTGATTGCAGCCATGAAATTAAAAGATGCTTACTCCTTGGAAGAAAAGCTATGACCAACCTGCTCTGCTCAGTCGCTTCAGTCGTGTCCGACTCTGTGCGACCCCAGAGACGGCAGGCCACCAGGCTCCCCCGTCCCTGGGATTCTCCAGGCAAGAACACTGGAGTGGGTTGCCATTGCCTTCTCCGATGCATGAAAGTGAGAAGTGAAAATGAAGTCGCCCAGTCGTATCCGACTCTTAGCGACCCCATGGACTGCTGCCCACCAGGGTCCTCCATCAATGGGATTTTCCAGGCAAGAGTACTGGGGTGGGGTGCCATCGCTGTCCCCGTGACCAACCTAGACAGCATATTAAAAGCAAAGACATTACTTTGTCAACGACAGTCCATCTAGTCAAAGCTATGGTTTTTCCAGTAGTCATGTATGGATGTGAGAGTTGGACCATAAAGAAAGCTGAGCACTGAAGAATTGATGCTTTTAAACTGTGGTATTGGAGAAGACTCTTGAGAGTCCCTTGGACTGCAAGGAGATCCAACCAGTCCATCCTAAAGGAGATCAGTCCTGAATATTCATTGGAAGGACTGATCCTGAAGCTCCAATACTTTGACCACCTAATGCGAAGAGCTGACTCATTGGAAAAGACCCTAATGCTGGGAAAGATTGAAGGCAGGAGGAGAAGGGGATGATAGAGGATGAGATGGATGGCATCACCGACTCGATGGACAGAAGTTTGAGTACGCTCCAGGAGTTGGTGAAGAACAAGGAAGCCTGGCGTGCTGCAGTCCATGGGGTCGCAAAGAGTTGGACACAACTGAGCGACTGAACTGAACTGATGAGCAGTATACGTGTATGAAGGAGGAAAAAGAAATATAAATGGTAATAAATATATGAAAAGACTAGTTGATCAACCTTACTAGTAATCAGAGACATAGAAATGAAAACCTTTGTCTTTCGCCTTTCAGTGAGCAAGACTTGATTCTTACTGCTACTGAAGATATGGGGAAATAGGCACTCTTCATTTGATGTTCATAGGAGTTAAAAGTTTATCTTTATTTGGAAGCAGGCTGTCAAAGAGTCTGCTACATACATATGCCTTTTGGAGATTATCTGGCAATTAACTCTAAAAATGCATACACTAGACTTCCCTGGCACTCCAGTGGTTAAGACTCCGAGCTTCCACTGCAGGGACATGGATTTCGTCCTGGGTACGGGAAATGCCACATGTCTCGAGGTATGGCCAAATAAATAAATAAATGCATGTACCTTTTGACCAAGTATGACCACTTCTTGAAACTTATCCTATAAAAACATTTCCATAAAAGTACCAGGAAATATAGACGAGAATATTCTTTGAAATATAACTGAGAATTTTGAGATAATCTGTCTAATGGTTTACCCAGTCAATATTATAAGGTAATGGAGAATAGTAGGATCTTTTGACTAAACTGTCTGAAGTAGAATCTCAGCTCTGGAACCTCTTAGCTGTGGGATCTTTGGCAAACTATCTGATCTGCCTAATAAGCATCAGTTTCTTTATCTGTTAAATGAAGTTTAGAATATTAACTCAGTTTTATAAGGATTAAACAGATGACTCACCTGAGCTGCTTAGCAGAGTGTCTCACGCATTCATAGTCAATAAATCTTAGCAATTATTATCACAGTTATTACTGTGCTGCTACTGTAATGTTATTTTTTAATTATTTCTTTTTGCTTCTATAATGTGTAAGTTGAGGTATATTGGCAAAGCAGATTGCAGAACATGGCTATAAAAGTATCTGAAAGTATGTCAGATTGCTCACCATGTTCATGCTGTGGAGCAGAGATTCGGAAGGATCCTGAGTTTCTGTTTATAAACACAAGTTGATAACATTTTTTAAAACTTGTAAAAATGTTTATAAACTCTTATTTATGGTATTTCTTTTAACTAAAATAAAACTAAAAGCCAAGGACAGGCAGGGAAGAAACAAGGTTTTTTTTTTAAAAAAAAATAACCAAATGGGCAAGCATGCTCTATTAAAAAATACCTCCCCTCCCCCTCCAACACACTCAAAAATACCTCTATAATCTTTGCTGCCTGAGAACTACTCTCCTTGCCTGAGGGTACACATGTGTTCAGTGGTTGGACTTGTACATGTTCTGAAGTGAGAGAAGGGAGAAAATTAAAATGAAGCCTCTGACTTCACAGTGTAGGAGCTTTGGGGAATGTGGCTTCATAGGAACTCACTTCCCACATACTGGCCACTTCCCATAGGACCCCGCCCTCCCTGAAACTTACAACATTTGTGTAGTGAGTAATCCTGCTTTTGCCACTGAAATGAAACCATTTATAATGGCTACAACACTAGTTTTTCTGAACCTTAAAAATAGTCTCAAAGGGCAAAACTGAAGGCAGTAAAATGATCCTTGGTTGCCAGAGCATAGCGGGAAGGGAGGGATAAATTGAGGGTTTTGGGGACAGTGAAACTCTTGTGTATGGTACTATGGTAGATGCATGTATCGCACATTTTCCAAAACCCAGAGACTATACAATACCAAGAGTGAATCCTAAAGTAAACTATGGATTTTAGGTGATAATGTGCCAATGAAGATTGGTTGATTGTGAAAATATACCACTTCGGTGTAGGATGTTGATGGGGAAGGTTGTGGGGGCAAGGGGTATTATGCGAGCTCTCGGTACTCTGCTCAGTTTTGTTCTGAACTTAAAACTTCTCTAAAAACTAAAGTTTTTTGTTTTCTTTTTAATTAATAAATGAGGACTTCCCTGTTGGTCCAGTGTCTAAGACTCCAAACTCCCAATGCAGGGGGCCCGGGTTCAATTCTTCATTGGGGAGCTAGATCCCACATGCTGCAAGTCTGACCTGGCTCAGCCAAGTAATAAAGAATTTTTTTTTTTAAAGAAAGAAATGAGTTACCAAGCGACATATACAAAGAGGCCTGTATGTTCTTATCTTTTAGAAATATATATTAACACTAAAATATTTATAAAGGAAATGATAGGTCTGAGTTTTCCTCAAAATAAAACTAGGGGCAAAATGGGTAGGAATACAAATGGAATAAGATTTAACCTTGAGATGATGTAATTGAAAGTCAGGTGCACATGTGCTTCCCAGGTTACTCAGTGGTAAAGAATCTGCCTGCCAATGCAGGAGATGAAGGAGACACATCGGGAGGATGAATCGGGAAGATCCCCTGGAGGAGGAAGTGGCAACCCACTCCAGTATTCTTGCTTGGAAGGTCCCATGTACAAAGGATCCTGGTGGGCTTCAGTCCAGGAGGTCACAGAGAGTTGGACACACCTGAGGGACTGAGCACACATGCAAAGTGCACGTGGGGCTTTATTATACACTTTTGACAGTATTTATTTTAAATTTTTCCACATGGGGCTTTATTATACACTTTTGATATATTTATTTAACTTTTTCCATAATTAAAAAAAAATTGGTTTTAATCAGCCTTAAAAATAACGCTAAGTTGTCATTCTGATATTTAGCCAAAATTTTGCATTTTGGAAATCTCTTAGTACTTGTGTCACTTTCTAATATGACAGTTTTCAAAGGACACCTCTTCACCTTTTTGTGAAAAACACTTAAGAAAAACAGCTTTATTGAAGAATAATTATCACACAGTTAATTGCACATATTTAAAGTAAGTATACAATTTGACCAGTTTTGACATAACATGTATACCATGGAAACCACCACTGCAGTCAAGATAATGAATATAACCATCACCTGTAAGTTTCCTCTTGTAATCTCTCCCTCCTGCTGCTGCTACTGCTGCTAAGTCGCTTCAGTCGTGTCCGACTCTGTGCGACCCCATAGACGGAAGCTCACCAGGCTCCCCTGTCCCTGGGATTCTCCAGGCAAGAACACTGGAGTGGGTTGCCATTTCCTTCTCCAACGCATGAAAGTGAAAAGTGAAAGTGAAGTCGCTCAGTCGTGTCCGACTCTTAGCGGCCCCATGGACTGGAGCCTACCAGGCTCCTCCGTCCATGGGATTTTCCAGGCAAAAGTACTGGGGTGGGGTGCCATTGCCTTCCCCGCTCTCCCTCCTATCCCTCCCTAACTGCTCTTTATCAGGCAACCACTTACTAATTTTTGTCACTGTATTCTAGTTTTCATTTCCTAGAATTTTATATAAATGAAATCATACTGTACATAACTTTTGTAAGGCTTCTTTCATGCAGCATAATTATTTTGAGATTCATCAGTGGTATAGCATGTATCAATAGTTCATTTTTATTGCTGTGTTGCATTCCATTATGTGGATATACCACAGGTATTTTTTTAAATCCATTCACTTGTTTATGGATGTCTGCATTGTTTCTGGTTTTGGGTTATTACAAATAAAGCTGTTGTGGACATTTATGTACAAATCTGATTGGACATACTGCTTTCATTTATTTTGAATAAATGCCTAAGAGTAGAATGTGATCCAGTGTAGAAAGTGTATATTTAACTTCTTAAGGTACTGTCAGTTTTCCAAATTGATTGTGTAACTTTGCACTGCACTGGTGCAGTAACTTTGTGATTTTAGTTTACATTTCTCCAAATAATGATGTGAAGTGTCTCTTCATCTGCTTGTCTTCCTGATATCTTTGGTGAAGTATCTGTTCAGATCCCTTGCTTGGTTTTTAAGAGGTTTGGGGTGGTTTGTTTTCTTACTGAGTTTTATATATTCCAGATACAGGTCCTCTATGATATATGTGATTTGCAAACATTTTCTTCCAATCTGTGGCTTGTCTTTTTATTTTCTTAGCAGTATATTTTAAAGGGCAGAAATAGATCAGTATAAATATTGATGAAATCTCTTTTATCTGTTTTTTCCTTTTGTGGATCTCTCTTTTTTTTTTATAATCTTTGTTTCACTCAAGTTCTCAGAAGTTTTTTCTTATATTACCTTCTTCTGGAAACTATAGTTTTAGGTTTTGCATTTAGGTCTGTATTGTGAGTATAATTTTTTGTATATGGCATGAGGTATGGATCAAAGTTCATTTTTTTCCAGTCGGATATCCAGTTGTTTCAGCATCGTTTGTTGAAAAAGACTATCTTTTGGCAAAAATCAGTTGTGCATATGTGTCAGGCTGTTTCTGGACTGTGCTTAGTCTGTTTGTGGCAGTACAGCATTTTTTTGAGAACTGTAACTGTATAAGATGTGGCATTAGTTCTCCAACTTTCAAAGTTGTTTTGGACATCCTCCTGTATTTCCCTTTTTAAAAAATAAATTTTATCTCTTTAGTTTTGGCCGTGCTGGGTCTTTGTTGCTGTACAGGCTCTTTTCCAGTTGTGGCCAGAGGGAGCTATTCTCCAGTTGTGCACAAGTTTTTCACTGTGGTGGCTTCTCTTGTGGAGCACAGGCAGTGTGGTGCACAGGTTTCAGTAGCTGTGGGATGTGGGTGGGTTCAGTAGTTGCGGCTCTGTGGCCCTGGAGCGCAGGCTCAATAGTTGTGGCTCAGAGGCTTAGTTGCTCTGCAGCATGTGGAATCATCCTGAATCATGGATGGAACTCATGTCTCCTGCATCGGCAGGCAGATTCTTTACCACTGACCCACCAGGGAAGCCCCTATTTCCTATATTAACTTAATAAACATTACTATAGAAAAGCTGATTGAGATTGCATTGATTTACAGATCGGGGGGGGGGGGATGTTGGTAGAATTGACACCTTAGCAGTATTGAGCCTTTTAATTCATGAACACACAGTATAGCTCTACATTTATTTAGGTCTTAAAAAATTTTATTTTTAATTGTGGTTAAGGACATAAGATACCATTTTAAAATTTTTATGTATTTTTAAAATTTTTGGCTGTGCTGGGTGTTTGTTGCTGTGTGGGGGCTTTTTCTAGTTGTGGTGAGCAGTGGGTGCTGCTCTCTATTTGCAGTGTGTGGTTTTGTCCTTGCTGTGTCTTCTCTTGTTACAGAGTGCAGGTCCTAGGGCACTGACTCAATGGTTGTGGCGCATGGGCTTAGTTGCTTTGCAGCTCATGGGATCTTCCTGGATGAAGAATCGAACCTGCGTCCCCTGCATTGGCAGGTGGATTCCTAACCACTGGACCACCAGGGAAGTTCCCATCTTAACCATTTTTAAATGTGCAGCTCAGTAGTGTTAACTGTATTCACATTATGGCACAGTAGATTTCTAAAACATTTTCAACTTGCAGAACTAATACTCTTCACCTGTTGAACAGGATAGCCCCATTTCTGTCCCCAGAGACCCAAGCAAACACAGTTATACTTTTTTTTCAAGTTAGACTAATTTAGATACTTTATATAAGTGGAATCATGCAGTATTTGTCTTTTTGTAACTTGCTTATACATTTCACAGTATAAAGTCCTCAGGGTTCATTCATGTTTTAGCAAGTGACAAGATTTCCTTCTCTTTTTAAGGCTGAATAGTACTTCATTGTACATATGTATCACATTTCCTTTATCCATCCATTGTTGGACATTTGAGTTTCTTCTGTTTCCTGGCTCTTGAAAATAGTGCTGTAGTGATCGTGGGTGTGAAATACAATATCTCTTTGAGATACTGCTTTCAGTTCTTTTGGATCTGTACCTGGAAGTAGAGTTGCTGGACCATATGACAGTTCTGGTTTTAATTTTTTGAGCAACCTGCATCGTTTCTTATCGCAGCTGTACCTTTTTAGGCGCCCATCCACAGGGCACAAGGGATTCAACATCTCTGCACCCTTGCTCATTCTTGTTATTCTCTGGGGAGTTTTTTGATAGTAGCCATTCTAATGGGTGTAAGAGAGCTTATTTTAGTTGTGATTTGAATTTCTCTGATTAGTAACATTGAGCATCTTTTTTGTGCTTGTTGGCCATTGGGAAGGCAATGGCACCCCACCCCAGTACTTTTGCCTGGAAAATCCCATGGATGGAGGATCCAGGTAGGCTCCAGTCCATGGGGTCGCTAAGAGTCGGACACGACTGAGCGACTTCACTTTCACTTTTCACTTTCATGCATTGGAGAAGGAAATGGCAACCCACTCCAGTGTTCTTGCCTGGGGAATCCCAGGGACGGGGGAGCCTGATGACCTTCCATCTATGGGGTCGCATAGAGTCGGACACGACTGAAGCGACTTAGCAGCAGTAGAAATGTCTATTGAAATGTCTGTTCAAGTCTTTTACCATTTTAAAATCAAATTATTTGTTTCTTTGTTGTTAAGTTATAGGAGTCTTTTATATATTCTGGATATTAACCCATTATCAAATATATAATTAGCACATATTTTCTTCCATTGTCTGGTGGCCTTTTTACTCTGTTTCTTTGATGCACAGAAGTGTAGTTTGATGTAGTCCCATTTGTCTATTTTTGCTTTTGATCTTTAATTTCTTTTAGCAATATTTTATGATTTTTCGGTGTACACATATAATCAGGGTTCCCCAAGACCATGCTCAGGTTCAGCGATAAGCTAGTAGAACAACCCACAGATCTCAGAAAAGCCGTTATACTCACTGTTACAGTTTACTGCAGTGAAAAGACACAGATTAAAGTTAGCAACAGAAAAAGGCACAGGGCAAGGATCCAGGAGACACCAGGCCCAAGCTTCCAATTGTCTTGTCCCGGTGGAGTCACGCAAACAAATGCTTAATTCTCCCAGGAGCAGTGTGAGACAACATGCAGAGAGTACTGCTCACCAGGAAAACATACTTGAGCCTGGGTGTCCCAGAGTTTTATTCAGGGTTGGTCATGTAAACATGGCTGGACATAGTTCTCTAACACCCCCTAAGGTCAAGCAGATACCATGTGGCTCAAGACTCCCACCATGGATCAGATTGTTAATGTGACCCAAGGCCTCATGTAAACAGAAACAGTCTTATTAGGCAGGCTGTTCCAAGGACTTAAAGGTTATCTCCTAGGAGCCAGGCCAGATCTTTCTATGGTGTATGCAGGTTTTGGACACCCCTGACCTGCTGAGTTAATCCTTTACAGTACAAAAGCTCTGTCACATCTTTTCATCCTTCGGGTCTCAGCTCAAATGTCGTGTCCTCAGAAAGACATTCTCTGGTCACATTACTTGAAAGTCCCAGTCTATGTATTTATCACATCACCCTATTATAGTACTATCCTAATCTGTAATTATCTTGTTTATTAGCTGTCTTCCCCTGCTTGAAATCAGTTCATGAGGGCAGTCTTGTTGGCTGGTACGTCCTTGTACATAACTGGCATTCACTGTTTTTTAAATTAAAAATTTTAACTAAAACAAAAAAAATGACAAAGGATATGAATACTTAGTTCATTTTAAAAAATGATCATTTTTCCCTAATGACAAGAGACATAGAAGTTAAAATTAAACTGAGATCCTGTATTTTAATACCTATCAGTTTGATAAAAATCTAGGCATCGCAAGCTTACTCTGTAGACAGGGCTTGTTGAAATAGGCACTCTCCTACATTGCTGAGTGCGCTATTTGGCTGTATAAATCAGGATTTGAAGTGAATATATACTTTGACCTTGTACTTCAGTGAAGTTATCCTATAAATATACCCCTTCATGTGTGAAATAACTTCACTGCAGTGATGTTTGAAATGGCAAAAAGTTGGAAGCAAGTTCTGTGTCCATCACTAAGGGATTCGCCTAATAAATTACGATATCTTCATACACTGGCACTCGATGGATGTGAGTCTGAGTGACCTCCGGGAGTTGGTGATGGACAGGGAGGCCTGGCGTGCTGCGATTCATGGGGTCGCAAAGAGTCGGACACGACTGAGCGACTGATCTGATCTGATCTGATCATATACTGGCTGTGCAGCTGGTTTTTTAAGAGAATAAGGATATTCCTTACTGACGTGTAGAAAACTTTCTAAGATACAATTTAAAAAAGAAAGCATAGTATAGGACAGTGCATTTCTTGTGCTACCATTTCTGTGGACAAGGGGAATGAGAATATATATTTGTATTTGCTTGTGAATGAATAAGGAAACTTTGAAAGGATTTGCTGAGAACAGTGACCAGTGGTAACCTGGGGGTGGGGGGGAGGTTAGGAAACTGAGAATTAAGTGGTAGGTTTTTTTACTGTATGCTTTTTTATACTTCTTGAGTTTAGAATCAAATGTGTATTTTGCCTCTTTAAGTAAATAAATCATATTTTTTAAAAAGACATAAATTATATAGTTAATTTTTAAAGTAGCCAAAGTATTATGTGAAACAGTGCTCTAGTATCCTGTATCAACTCTGAGGGCGGGGCAGGGTGGGGTCACTACTGTTCACTATAAACCAGAATATCCAGTTGAGTACCCTTAACAAGCATGTTATGATTGCCTCTTTCATGCTAGGTTCACCCAGTTAAACAGCTCACGGAGCCTTATAGGTGAACTGTGGTGCCATAGAAAGAACAGTTTTGAAACGAGAGATTTGAATTTGATTTTCCTACCTCTGCTGTTTTCTGACTATGAAATTTTGTATCAGTTGCTTAACTATTCATCTACCAAAACCTCCCAACATATAAAGATAAACAAGATGAAGTGAGAGTGCTTTTAAGTTATATAAGTACTTTATATAAATCATATAATACTAGATTACATAAATGCTTTGTAAATACTATATTAAGAGAGCTGTTATTACTTGCATTTAGTCTACACTAAACATTAATCAGCCCAAGTTGGCCATAATTGTATTGCTGAATATTAGCCACAACTGCAACATTCTTAGCATATGGCACAGTCCCCTCCTTCTAAGAGAGTTGAAGTGTGAATTCCCTCAGCTCTCCTGCTTCTCAGCTATCTACCCTACTATGCCCGTTGTCTAAAGCCCACTGTCCTCATAACCCTTTCCTTCCTACTGAACTTCCGTGACTTGTTTTCAGCAAAAATTATCTTTCTTGGTAAGTGGTATATATTTTTCTGTCTTTTGTGCTTTGCAGCTGTTTCCTTTCCACTCTCGTAGGCCTGGAGTCTTCATAAATGTTTCCTCCATGAGGTCAAACTGAGGCAGAGAGCACCAGCGCCTTTTTAAGGCCAGCTTTTCTCTCTTCTTCCATTCCCCATCATTTATCCCCTACCCTGCTTCATTAGTTATCATCTCTGTGTTCTGTATCATCAACATTTTCTTCTAATCCTAACTCTATACTTTGACCTGACAAGTATGCTCAAGTCTCTGACATCCCTAAAATAACTTTTTTAAATTTGAATCTCCTCTTTTGTCCATTTTTGTTCTTTTTTGGCTTCAAGGAATAATTGCCTTTAATTTCTCAGTTTCCATTTATTCCCCAGTCCATTACAATTTATGGATAACCTGCTGCCTAAGCTTAGGAGTTATTCACACTTCTGTCCTTGGTGGTCATCTCACTTTGTATTTTTCCTTCCACAGCTGTTGTGTTACATTAATGATCAACGCATCCATCTATACTTTCTCCCTGAGGTTTCATCCACTTTCATAGCTATAGAAACTAATGGCTTCCTTCAACTTTCTTCTGAGCTTGAAATGCACCTGTCTAAATTCTCTCTCCACCTAACTAAAATCTCTCTCCGCTCCTCTAGCCTGCTTATCTTCTTGTGCTCCCTGTGTCCATCAGTGCTATCACCACCTTCCTAGTCCCTTAAGCCAAAACCTCCAGAGTCCTCATTGACTCCTTCCTGACCATTCGCATGTAATTTGCCACAAAGCTCTGTCATTCGCTTCTGAAGTATTTTTCTCACACCCCTCCTATTTTCCATCACCACTTCAGCAAGTTTGTTAAAAACGAAACATAATCTGATGTGTCACTTCCTCAACCTTAGCAATTTTTATGACTCTTTTGTTGCCTACAGGACAAAGTCTGAAGTCCCTGGCATGGCAAACAAGGTTCTTTACAACCTGTTCCTAAGCTTCCTTTTCCTGCCACCAGCCCTGACCACCTGTTCTCAGCCACCTCAGGAGTACTCATAGGTTTTCTGCATTGGCCTGTGCCACAGTTGATGTTGTCTCTGCCTGGAGCCCATTCACCTTCCATTCTTGAAGGTTCTATTCAAGAATTGTATCTTTCATGTTGTCTTTCTTTTTTGCTTTAAATTTTTATTGACATATAGTTGATTTACAATGTTGTGTTAGTTTCAAGTGTCTAACAAAGTGATTCAGTTATTCATATATACATAGTGATTCAGTTACACATATATACATATGTGTATTTTTTTTTATTTTTCATATTATTTCCCTTGTGGTTAATTACAGGATATTGAATATGGTTCCCTGTACTATACAGTAGGCCCTTTTATTTTATTCTATCTTACATTTAGTAGTCTGTTATTTGCTAATCCCCAACTCCTAATTTATTCCTTCACTACCCTCTTTCCCCTTTGGTAACCATAATTTTGTTTTCTCTGTATGTGAGTCTGTTTCCATTTTATAAATAAGTTCATTTGTTATCTTTAGATTCCAAATATAAGTGATGTCATATATTTGTCTTTCTCGGATTTACTCTACTTAGTGTGATAATTTCTAGGTCCATGTAATGCAGATGGCATTATTTCGTTCCTTTTTTATGGCCGAGTAATATTTCAGTGTGTGTGTGCACGCCACATCTTCATCCGTTCATTTGTTGATAGACATTTAGGTTGCATCCTTGTCTTGGTTAATGTAAATAGTGCTGCTGTGAACATTAGGGTGTATGTATCTGTTTGAATTAGAGTTTTATGCCCAAGAGTGCAATTGCTGGATCATTTGGCAATTCTATTTTTACTTTTTCAAGAAACCTCCATATAGTTTTCCATAGTGGCTGCATCAGTTTACATTCCCACCATATGTTGCCTTTCTTGATCATAAAAAATTAGTTCTGTGGCACTTGGTTCACATCTCTAGTATTTCCCTAATATTAAAACTATCTTATGAGCTTCTAAGGACAGCATCTAGATCTTTTTAACTTCTGCTGTAGTGTTACAGCAGAGTAACTGAAATATAGAATTCTTATAATTACTTATGGAATGAATAAATTGAAAGTCAAGTGAAAGAGAAAGCCTACAGTAAGTCTGCAGAGCAGTCACGTTGTCTTGTGAATGACAGATTGAGAGGAGGCTAAGAGCTTGATTTCTGCAGTCAGGCACACCTGGGTTCAGACCCTCTTTATAACACAAGCTGTGGCTGTTTCCTTGCCTGGAAAGTGGTGATGGTAAGGTGGTTGTGAGAGTTAAATGTCAAAGTACACATCAGGAATTCCTTGGTGGTCTAGCGATTAGGATGCAGGGCTCTCACTATTTAGAGCACAGGTTCAATCCGTGGTTGGGGAACTAAGATCACACAAGCCTTGATGTGGAGCCAAAAAAAAACGCACATATTACAATCCCTAGTACCGCTATTATCAAGCATATAATATACTTGGTTAAACTCTATAGTCAAAAATGAGATACAAGATACAAGGTGTGTCTTCCTATGAGCTTCCTGTCTTAACCAAGCTGATTACCTCTTGTCAGCAACAGTGACTATCAGTCTACTTTCATATCCTGTTTTATTTACTTCTCTCTTATTTTTCTCCTATTTTCTATTATTTTTTATTTTGTTGTTGTTAATGCTCTTGAGATTCATTCTACCCTTTATGAAAACTGAATTTTAGATCTAATAATATCAAAAAGGAAATTGAACTTGATTAGGCAAGGATAGACCCAGGATAAGGATAATGGTAAACAAGTGATGTTTAGGACTACAGAAAAATGGAATCTACTTTCATTCCTTCATTCTTGCATTTATTGTTCCCTTCCTCTATATAGGTGAGAATGGGTTTGGAGAGCATCAGAATTAAGGCCTAGTTTCTTTCTGTAAAGGTTTTTTTTTTTTTTTTTTAATTGAATACTGTTTTGAGATAACTGTAGATGGTAAGAAATAATACTGACAGATCCCAAGTATGTCACTACAAAGATTTCTAAGTCTTATTAATAATGAAGGTGAGATAGTTCCTTTTATAAATGATAGGAAACTGCAGGTAAAAAAGCATTTCATAATTTTAAAAAGGTGAGAGTACTCTGCTTGGAGCTGTAGTAAATAAAGAAAGCTTCCTGCAGATGTCATTTTTTAAGTCAAAAATTCCAAAGAATGAGTACAGTTGTATTTAGAGTTAGAAAGAGCCAGGTGAGAGGGGGACCTGGTTCCTCCAGTGGACAGTGGTAAATAATCTCGACTTTTAGCCTGCTTACTTCTTATAAATTGATTCTCTCTGGCTTTAAGTTTTTGGAAACTTGTGTAATAATGGACCTGTTGTTACCCTGGGATCTCATCATTACATTTTCTGTTTTTAATATAGAACACTTTGATTTTCCTGGGAGTCTGACTTACTGAAAAATCTCTTCCTGTGCTTTTAGAATGACAGTAGAGAGCGGCATGAGCACGGCAACGAGAGGCGGAGGCGTGGCAACACTGAGTCGGTATCCAATGGCCGAGCCCCCAGCAGCTCACAGCAGGTGGTGGAGCAAGAGGAAGAAGAAGATGAGGAGCTGACATTGAAATATGGCGCCAAACATGTGATCATGCTGTTTGTCCCTGTGACTCTCTGTATGGTGGTAGTTGTGGCCACCATCAAATCAGTCAGCTTTTATACCCGGAAGGATGGGCAGCTGTACGTATGAGTATTGTGGGTTGTTATTCTCAAGGCCAATCTGGCTGTCCTGCGTAGCGTGTCATCATCACCTTCAAGACCTCTGACCTCTGCACTGAAGGGCCGTGAAGGCTAGAGAGTCCATCCTCTCTGATAACTGGAAGCAGATGATGCTTTATGTAGAGAAAATAAAGTTGCAGGGTTAGATTTTTTATGTAGCATCCCTAGATTGGGCTCAATTTATTTGGAATTGAGCAAGTAAAGAATTGAGTAGTGATTTTACTTAGAGGATAAAGCGTCCGCCCACAATGCGGGAGACCCGGGTCCGATCCCTGGGTAGGGAAGATCCTCTGGAGAAGGAAATGGCAACCCACTCCAGTATTCTTGCCTGGAAAATCCCATGGATAGAGGAGCCTGATAGGCTGTAGTCCATGGGGTCACAAAGAGTCGGACACGACTGAGCGACTTCACTACACTTCACTTCACTTCACTTTAGCACCTCAGGGCCATTGGGCCCATTCTTCTTCTCCCTGGAATGTTTTTTCCTTTTCTAACTTTGGTAGATTAATTCCTATCATCCTTCTCATCTTGGCTGAAAAATAACTTCCATGATCCTCCTAAAAGAATTAGGCCCTTCCCGGTATTCTGTCGCAACCTGTTCTTTTTTCACTTGTCACAATATGCAAGTGTACTTTCCTTACTTAATGCCTGTTTTCCTTCTATACCACGAGGACTGTGAGAACACTTTTGTTTCCAGGGTGAGGAATGTAATAAATATTTGGCCAAAAAAAAAAAATGTTCAGTGAAAGGATGAAGAAGGAATGCAAACTGGCACTGAAGTGTTTGCCGAACTGTCACATAGATTCTCTGGTGCTGTTGGTGTCCGCCCTTTGTCTCCAAGAAAAATGCTTTGATTCAGATGTCACCTAGTTCTGTCTCTGGGACCCTGTTGGGCTCAAGATGTTTTAAGTGAATTCTGAAATTGGCAAGTGTCTAGAAAACTGTGGGGTTCTGAAAACCAGGCTTTAACCTTTTGAGAGAAAGGCTAAGACAATGAGTGAAGAGCAGGGGTTGGAGACAGTTACCAAAAGAAGTTGGGGAATATTGTCTCTGTAAGTTAAAGTTAGGTTTGGCTGCGTATTATAGAACCAGGTTAGCAAGCTGTGCCCCACAGGCCAGATCTGCCTGCCACCTCCCTTGGTAAATGAAGTTTTACGGGAACATGGCCGTGACCATTCGTTTATGTATTGTCTTCGGCTGCTTTCATACAAGGGCAGAGTTGAATGGTTGCAGCAGAGACCATATGACTCACAAAGCTTAAAATATTTACTCTGTAGTCCTTTACAGAATGTTTGCCGAGCCCATTATAGAAAATCAAAACAGGAAATTCCCTGGTGGTCCAGTGGTTAAGACTCGACGCTTTCACTGCTGAGGCCCAGGTTCAATCCCTGATCAGGGAACTAAGATCCTGCAAGCCGAATGGCACAGCCAAAAAAAAGAAAAAATTTAAAAACTGGTTTGAGTTATATACATATTTTCTTGCCTCCCACAGAATAGTGAAGAGGTAGTAGTTCAGATTGTACAGTGCTTTCTTTTCACCAAGGACTCAGGCTTCTTCATTCCTTTTCTTTTGGCTTCGGTTGTCTAGATTATTTCGGGGTCCAGTATTGGTGCTGGAGCCCCAGCCTTCATTCACACAGCAGGAAGGAATGGAAGAGAAGAGGACATAAGACATACCTCTCAGCAGAACTCACTCCTCCCTTAGAAATTCCACAGACCACATCTGCTTATAGCCCAGTGGTCATTACTTATTCTCGTGGCTGTACGTAACTCCAGGGGAGGCAGAAATAAAGTCTTCTGTTGAAAACAGAAATAGTACCTGGAATAAAAGTGTTTTCATATGAAACAAGGATAGATGGATATGTGACATTATCTCAAGACAGCTTTAGTTGTAGTCACCCTACAGATACAAGGTAATTATCCACCATTTTACCTTCCTGTTAGAACCACTTGTAGCCTAGATCGTTTATGGCAGAATCTGGTAGTACTTTAACAAATCACTGATAAGCTGTGGAGAAAACATTTGATGAGGTAATTATTTCAGTATAAAGCGTCCACTAGGTGGAGCCAGTGTCTGGCGCACGTGGGTCCACCTCTATTTTAACCATCTCCTTTTATTTTGAAGAGCTTATTTTAGCATAAAGCTGCTTTTCTTAGGTTAAAAATTCTTGGTTACATTGATGAGCTGAAAAAATAGTGATTCATAAGGTATCAGTTAAATCTGGGAAACAAAACTGGTTTTGGAGAGCATGTAGTTTAGAATCTCCATTAACCCCTGGGGCTTTTGTTTTATTACAGAATCTATACTCCATTTACAGAAGACACGGAGACTGTGGCGCAGAGAGCCCTGCACTCAGTTCTGAATGCGGTCATCATGATCAGCGTCATTGTCATCATGACGATTCTCCTGGTGGTTCTATATAAATACAGGTGCTACAAGGTGAGCATGAGACACAGAGCTTTGCTTTCCACCATCTTTTCTCTCTCTTTTTTCCTAATAATTTTATTTATTTTTGGCTGTGCTGGGTCTTTGTTGTTGCGTGGGCTTTTCTCAAGTTGAGGCGATCGGGAGCTACTCTAGTTGAAGTGCTTGGGCTTCTCATCGCGGCAGCTTCTCTAGTTGGGGATCATGGGCTCAAGGGCATACAGGCTTCAGTAGCTGTGCCGCGTGGGCTCAGTAGTTGTGGCTCCCAGGCTCTAGAGCACAGGCTCCAATAGTTGTGGCACATGGGCTTGATTGCTTCACAGTCTGTGGGCTCTTCCCAGATCAGGGATCGAACCCATGTCTCCTGCATTGGTAGGTGAATTCTACCACTGCGTCACCAGGGAAGCCCTCCACCATCTTCTTTATTTTATGGTTGGATTGTCTTGTCACCTTACTCGGTCTAATAAAGAAAAAGGTCTTATATTCTAAAACTAAGTTAACTTTTAGTGTCCCCCTCCTCATTCGTGGAACAAAAAGGCATAAATGAAAAACAAATGTTTTCATAAAATACCGCAGTCTAAATGGTTTTAACATTTTGATTTGCAGTATAGTTAGGACCTTCCAGAAGAATATATCCTGAGACCTTTGTAAATTCCCTCATTGACAAATAGCACTATATGATATAATTGTCCCCATAAAATAATGTATAACCACAGAAAATCAGATTTTCAGCTTGAATGCATGCATGCTCAGTTGCTCAGTCGTGTCCGACTCTGTGACCCATGGAATGTAGCCCACCAGGCTTTTCTGTCCGTGAGATTATCCTAGCAAGAATACTGGAGTGCATTGCCATTTTCTTCTCCAGGGGATCTTCCCCACTCAGGAGTCGTATCTGAGCCTCCTAAGGCTCCTGCATCAGCAGGTGGGTTATTTACCACTGAGCCACCGAGGAAGCCCCTTCAACTTGAATACGAAGCAGTGAAGCCACCTTCAGATGCCGATGTTGAACTCATTGGTGACTGGCTGAATTCCCGTCCATTCCCTCACCTTCTCTCCTGCAGGAACAGGAATTTTTTGCTTGGGAAATAAAGGCAGGGGCGGTTATGCAGGGAAGAGACAGGCCCAGACCTCCCAGTCTCTGCTCCCTACCTCATGCTACCTAAGTAACTTGAGGGTGAATTTCAGCTGTCTGGAACATGTTTCAGATTCATGCCTCAGAAAAATGACAAATTATTACAGTTCTTGAACCTTTAGGCTCATTCTCAAATAAAACAAATGTTAACTTTTCAAATATTGAATTCTACACTCTTCTTACTTCTGTATTTTCTATACTTCAGTATATTCTTTAACATGATTAAAATCAAATGTATAATCAGTATGTGTCCTTTTTTAAAACTATTACTTTGGCATAAGCATTTTCCCATATTATAAATTCTTAGAAAATATGTGTAATGACTACATAATATTTGACTCAATGAGTATATTGTCATTTACTTCCCCTAATTTGGACATTTGAGTTCTTTCCAGATGTTCACTATCCTAAAAAACAGTGAATATCTTTATGCATAGAGCTTTTCAGTTTTTCAAATTATTTCCTTAAGGTATAAGCCCAGGCACAGAATTTCTGGAGCAACTTGTCTACATATTCTTGGCTGTCTTGGTATGCAGAATTTTGTTTTCAAATTGATAGTATCAATTTGTACTTAACACTAGCGGTGAATGAGGCTGTCTTACTCTACTTTCACTAGCATTATATTTTTAAAAATACCTGTGCAGGGAATTCCCTGGCAGTCCAATGGTTAGGACTCTACACTTCCACTGCAAGGGGCAAGGGTTCAGTCCCTGGTCAGGGAACTAATATCTCACATGCTATACAGTGTGGTTAAAAATACATACATATATACATATAAAATCTATTCTAACCCTAATAGGCAAAGCAAAAATGTCTTAGTTTGCTTTTAGTTGATTGATTATTAGTGAGATTGAATATCCTTTCACTAGTCACCTTTTCACTGTTCACAGACTTCTAAAATTATACAGAGTTTAACCTTGTTTGTTGAATGGGTAAAAGTATTAACCTTAGTGATGACCATTTACAGTCTGACATCAGAATCTGGAGATTGAAGACAAAAGATGTGATGTGACAGGAGTCATCTACACTCAGGCACCCAAAAAGCAAATGATGTAAAACCATTCCCCTCCCACTGCTTAAACGTGCTCATGTCTCAGTTACTTTTATCTTTTTTTTCCTCTATATACAATTTTGTGTACATAGAAGTGTCTACCTGCCAGTTCCATTTCTCTGCTCTATTGGACTCTCTTTGTGACTTGTATCTGGATTGTGTGCTACTTTTGTTCTTCACATGTTAGTGGGAGTCCCCTAGGGATTTACATTCTCCTTTGGTGTTTGGAAACCTCTTTCTGCTTCTCCAGCAGGAACATAGAGGGCTTCTCATCTTGCTAAAGCCCACTTAGGTTGTGTTGAGTGCAGGTGGAGGAGGGCAGTACTGGAGGGAAAAGGTGGTAAACTTAGCCCTGGCTTCCTGGTACTTCTGGTTCCCCAGCCTGTGTACTGGCAGCTGCGTGCATTCGGTCCAAATTTTATAGGTGTATTTGCTAGGAGAGACAGGATGGAATGGGCTTTGTTACTCCTTATTAACTAGAACCTATCTCAAGGTATTTTTGGTGGTTTTGTGCATCTTTTAGTTAGTGCTTCGTGTTAGACAGTCTAAAGGTTTATACTCAGCTAGATTTCCATGTTCACCCATTCACTGGTGGTGTTTTGCTTTGTTTTTTAAAATGCTTATGTCTTGGCCAGCCCAGCCAATCCTATAGCAACAAGTTGTTTACTTTGACTCTTAGTATAAAAATAAAAGGGGCTTTTGAGTCAGAAATTCAGAAACTTGCCAGGACCTGTTTGGAAATAAGCCCTGAGGATTTGTTGTGTCAGGAGTTGGTTGTGCAATGTCTTTGAGAAGCACAGGAAGCTAAAAGACCAAACAAACCTTAAAAAGGAAGAACTGGAAAAGGCAGATTAATTATTTATTGTTTGATATAGATGAAGCCATATAGCTTACTGAAGTCACATGATTTCTGGCTTAGATAGTTCAGTGTTTAGAGAAGATCTTTGCCATACTGTACTGAATCAGGGCTCATTTGTTTCAGAGCCTGTAGCTCTTAACAGGAAAGCTGAACTAGCGATTTTTGCAAGACGAGAAAGGCCTGTTTTACCACCTGACGTTCTAGGGAAAGGGGAGGTGTTACTTAGTCATCAGAAGAGGCTTTGAATTCAGGTAATAATTCAGAAAATCATAACATCCATGGTTAACCTAGTAAGAAAACCATTAAAGCCATTATTGCAGGCAGAGGGCTAATATTTTTGCAGTATGAAGAGCACTTACAAATAATTAAAATTATGGATATCCTAATAAGATATTTTAAAAACACAAGAAGAGAAATTATGAAGGAAATCTAAACGGCCAGGAGAGGAAAAGAGGAGAGAGGGGTGCATGTATATTTCCTCACTAGCAAAAAATATATATATTAAAATAGCAAATTAACATTTAGCTTATTGACTTGGTAAAAACTAGTCAGAACTTAATTTGCGGAGTCACTAAGCCAGTATATATCAATAGTCAGTAATTAGAAAATGTCTATACACTTTGATTCTGTAATTTTGCTTTCATGATTTATCCTAGAAAATTAAAAATGCTGAAAAGTGTTTGCATACTAGATACTAATCCTAGCATAAAATATAATTAGAAAAAGAAGGAAAACCCCACAGATTCCATGAATAAGGCAAAAATTGTGAGCTCATGCATATAAACAAACTATTATTAAGGCATTTAAAATCTATATTTTCAAAAAATATTTGGTGGAATGAGAATTTGTCTGTAATAAAAATAGAGTTTTAAAAGACAGAATGTAAACTCTTATATTACATGATTCTAATTTTTTTAAAGGTCTTTACATATGCAGACAAACATGTCTGAAAAGGAAAGATTAATATCAACTTTGGTTCTCAGTGGTCAGTGGAAATTGTTTTTTTCTTTTAGTGTTTCTATATTTTCTATATGTCATAAGTATATATTACTTTGTATTCAGAAAAATACTGTTTTTTCAAAATAGCATTTCATGTTCCCTTGCCCCTCCCCACATAAAACAAGATAAAAAAACTTTCCTTAAGAAAGTTGAGGATTCCTAGTATGCAATATTTACTCTCGCCCTTAATTTGGAGTTTAATATGGAATATCCATGTACATCTTCCACTCTTTAGAGTTTTTTTTTGTGTGTGTTATTTTATATGGGGCTTCCCTCGTGGCTCAGCAGTAAAGAATCTGCCTGCAATGTAGGAGACCTGGGTTCGATCCCTGAGTCCGATCCCTGGGTCGGGAAGATCCCCTGGAAAAGGAAATGGCAACCCACTCCAGTGTTCTTGCCTGGGTAGTTCCCTGGGTAGAGGAGCCTGGCAGGCCTACAGTCCATGAAACTTGGATTATTTCTAAAGCTGGCTTGTGAGTACATTGGACTAGGATACATATGGAAAGATTCCTTTTTGCTTAAGCTTTATTGTTTTCTTTGCACATGAAATAAAGGACTCCCTTCAGAATATTTTGCTAAAGTTGAAGTACTTAGAGGGAAATGTACAGGTGTCTTCAGCTTACTTTGATACATCTTGAAATGGACTTATTGGGTGGAGAGATGGATAGCAATGTTACAAAGCAAGTACAGCAAATGTGAACTGTAGAATTTAGGTGGTATATGGGCAGTGGTTCACTGTGTGTTTGAAAATTTTTATAGTAAAATGTTAGGGGAAGTTTTTGTGTAAGAACACCAGAAATTAAATTTATTGTATTTGGATAGTAAATTTAGAATATTTAACTGTTGAAGGAATACCAACTTACATGATGTAAAACCACTCTTTTGACCTTTTCCCAAGTTGTAACATTTTATAAAGTTGTTTTAAAGAAAGGCAGAGAGACTTTTTAAGAAATCCTTTCTTTCAAAGGGTTTAATAATCACATGTCACCTTGAATGATCAAAACAGAGCCAAAAGAGAAAATGAACATAGATTCTAATGTTAACTTTAGTAGCAACTAGATTTTGATAACTTAGAGCTGTATATTGGAACAACTAGATCTGGGACGTGGGGATGGAAGATTTTTTCTTTTAAATGGAGACAAAATAATATTCTTGATTTGAAGCTTTTCTTTTTATAATTTAATTTAATTTTATTTATTTATTTATGGCTATGCTGGGTCTTCATTGCTGTATAGACTTTTCTCTAGTTATTGAGAGCAGAGTCTATTCTTTAATTGTAGTGCACGGGTTACTCCCTTAACTGCTCAAGCTTCTCCTTGTGGTGGCTCCTCTTGTCTTGAAGCACAGGAATTGTGGCACATGGGCTCAGTAGCTGCGGCTCCCAGGCTCCAGAGCACAGTCTCAGTTAGTTGTGTGGCAGGACCTTAGTTGTTCCAGGGCATGTAGGATCTTCCTGGACCAGGGATCAAACCTGTCTCCTGCATCAAGAGGCAGATTCTTTACCACCAAGCTGCCCTGGAAAGCCCTGGAGCTTTCTTTTTTATTTCTTTAAGGTTTAATTTGATCTTTTTGGTTAAGAGATACGTTTGGAAAAGTTGGTGGTTAAGTAGCCTCCTTCTGTCATAACAGTAAAATTCATTGAAAGAATAAAGCTTATTATGGGTGTATCTACCTTAAAATGATTTTACTTTTGGTTAAAAAATTACTTGACAGTTTATGATATTTCTGCATTCTCTTTTTTAAAACTACAGACTTCTTGGGTTGTATAGTATTTTCCCAAATATACTCATCACATAAAATTACCATAATTTTTTTTATCTTGTACAATAGATTAATCAAGCTCTAGGGACTTTTCCTGGTGGTCCAGTGGTTAAGGCTTCGTGCTGCCACTGCAGGGGGCATGGTTTCTATCCCTGGTTGGGGAACTAAGATCCTGCATGCCTTGTGTTCAGTTCTGTTCAGTTCAGTCGCTCAATTGTGTCTGACTCTTTGCAACCCCACCGACTGCAGCACACCAGGCCTCCCTGTCCATCACCAACTCCCAGAGTTTACTCAAACTCATGTCCATTGAGTCAGTGATGCCATCCAACCATCTCATCCTCTGTCATCCCCTTCTCCTCCTGCCTTCAATCTTTCCCAACATCAGGATCTTTTCAAATGAGTCAGTTCTTTGCATCAGGTGGCCAAAGTATGCTATATGCCTAGGCCCCAAAAAATAATTGATTAAATATCAAGTTCTGATTCTATCTCTCATTTTAATATGCTTTACCTGAGTTATAGGGACTAATATTTATATAGTGCTATACGAAAAGCAAAGGAGAAAAAGAAAGATATAAACATCTGAATGCAGAGTTCCAAAGAATAGCAAGAAGAGATAAGAAAGCCTTCTTCAGCAATCAATGCAAAGAAATAGAGGAAAACAACAGAATGGGAAAGACTAGGGATCTCTTCAAGAAAGTCAGAGATACCAAAGGAACATTTCATGCAAAGATGGGCTCGATAAAGGACAGAAATGGTATGGACCTAACAGAAGCAGAAGATATTAAGAAGAGGTGGCAAGAATACACAGAAGAACTGTACAGAAAAGAGCTTCACGACCCAGATAATCATGATGGTGTGATCACTGACCTAGAGCCAGACATCCTGGAATGTGAAGTCAAGTGGGCCTTAGAAAGCATCACTAGGAACAAAGCTAGTGGAGATGATAGAATTCCAGTGGAGCTATTCCAAATCCTGAAAGATGATGCTGTGAAAGTGCTGCACTCAATATGCCAGCAAATCTGGAAAACTCAGCAGTGGCCAAAAGATTGGAAAAGGTCAGTTTTCATTCCAATCCCAAAGAAAGGCAATGCCAAAGAATACTCAAACTACCGCACAGTTGCACTCATCTCACATGCTAGTAAAGTAATGCTCAAAATTCTCCAAGCCAGGCTTCAGCAATATGTGAACCATGAAATTCCTGATGTTCAAGCTGGTTTTCGAAAAGGCAGAGGAACTAGAGATCAAATTGCCAACATTCACTGGATCATGGAAAAAGCAAGAGAGTTCCAGAAAAACATCTATTTCTGCTTTATTGACTATGCCAAAGCCTTTGACTGTGTAGATCACAATAAACTGTGGAAAGTTCTGAAAGAGATGGGAATACCAGACCACCTGATCTGCCTCTTGAGAAATCTGTATGCAGGTCAGGAAGCAACAGTTAGAACTGGTCATGGAACAACCGACTGGTTCCAAATAGGAAAAGGAGTACATCAAGGCTGTATATTGTCACCATGTTTATTTAACTTATATGCAGAGTACATCATGAGAAATGCTGGACTGGAAGAAACAGAAGTTGGAATCAAGATTGCCAGGAGAAATATCAATAACCTCAGATATGCAGATGACACCACCCTTATGGCAGAAAGTGAAGAGGGGCTAAAAAGCCTCTTGATGAAAGTGAGAGTGGAGAGTGAAAAGGTTGGCTTAAAGCTCAACATTCAGAAAACGAAGATCATGGCATCTGGTCCCATCACTACATGGGAAATAGATGGAGAAACAGTGGAAACATGTCAGACTTTATTTTTCTGGGCTCCAAAATCACTGCAGATGGTGACTGCAGCCATGAAATTAAAAGACGCTTACTCCTTGGAAGGAAAGTTATGACCAACCTAGATAGCATATTCAAAAGCAGAGACATTACTTTGCCAACAAAGATTCGTCTAGTCAAGGCTATGGTCTTTCCTGTGGTCATGTATGGATGTGAGAGCTGGACTGTGAAGAAGGCTGAGCGCCGAAGAACTGATGCTTTTGAACTGTGGTGTTGGAGAAGACTCTTGAGAGTCCCTTGGACTGCAAGGAGATCCAACCAGTCCATTCTGAAGGAGATCAGCCCTGGGATTTCTTTGGAAGGAATGATGCTAAAGCTGAAACTCCAGTATTTTGGCCACCTCATGCGAAGAGTTGACTCATTGGAGAAGACTCTGATGTTGGGAGGGATCGGGGGCAGGAGGAGAAGGGGACGACAGAGGATGAGATGGCTGGATGGCATCATTGACTCCATGGATGTGAGTCTGAGTGACCTCCGGGAGTTGGTGATGGACAGGGAGGCCTGGCGTGCTGCAGTTCATGGGGTTGCAAAGAGTCGGATACGACTGAGCAACTGATCTGATCTGATCTGATATGAATTCTGTGTTATAATGATGGACTGACATATAAGCATTATTAATGAACCAAGTAAAATAAACATAGCATACTAATACTTACTGAAATCTCAGATACTGAATATTTTTTATTCACATGGTTATATAATTTAGAAGGCCTGTTTTCTTTGTACAGTTAATGTATGTGTACACTGATCACTTAACTGAATTTCTGAGTTTCAGTTTTGTAACTTTGTTTTATCAGTTATTTTATTTTATCAATTTATTATCAGTTGTTTTATTTATTAATTTTTTTGTAGGAATACATCAGAATTCCTCTATTGAAAATATTGCTCCTTTAAAGTATAAATGTTAACTGTTGACTCTATTGATACCTTTTCTAATTGAAGTCTAGTTAATTTATAAAATACATTCTTATTGCTTATCTATTTTACACATAGTGGTTTGTATCTATTAATCACATACCCCTAATTTATTTTTTAAAATTTTTATTAGAGTATAGTTCATTTACAATGTTGTGTTAGTTTCAGATGTGCAGGAAGATGAATCACGTGTGTGTATATATATATATATATGTATGTGTGTATATGTCCACTCGCTTTTTCTAGGATTCTTTTCCCATATAGGCCATTACAGAGTGTTGAGTAGAGTTCCCTGTGCTATACAGCAGGTTCTTACTAGTTGTCTATTGTATGTATAGTGGTGTGTGTATGCCAATCCCAGTCTCACAATTTATCCCACACTCCCTTTATCCTTTGGTAATGATAAGTTTGTTTTCTACATCTGTGACTCTGTTTTGTAAATAAGTTCATTTGTAGCCCCCCTTGTTTTAGATTCCACATATAAGCAATATCATATGATATTTGTCTTTCTGTGTCTGACTTACTTCACTCAGTTTAACAATCTCTAGGCCCATTCATGTTGCTACAATGACATTTTTGGTTCTTTTTATGGCTGAGTAGTATTCCAGTGTATATACCAGATGTATATACCACATCTTCTTTATCCGTTCCTCTGTTGATGGACATTAGGATGCTTCTGTGTCTTACCTGTTGTAGACAGTCCTTCCGTGAACGTTGGCATACTCCTAATTTGTACCCCCACTTCTCATTCACCTTGGTGATCACTGTTTTTTTTTTCCTTATATCTGTGTATCTGTTTCTGTTTTGCATGTACATTCATTTGTATTATTTTTTAGATTCCACTTATAAATGGTATCATACAGTATTTGTTCTCTGACTTATTTCATTAAGCCTAATCTTCTCTAGGTCCATCCATGTTGCTGTAAGTGGCAGAATTTCGTTCCTTTTTAAGGCTGAGTAGTATCCCAGTGTGTGTGTGTGTGTGTTTACCTGTACTACATCTTCTTTATCCATTTGTCTCCTGATGGGCAGTTGGGTTGCTTGCATATGTTGCCTGTTGTAAATAGTGCTGCTGTGAACATAGGCGTTTATGTATCTTTTCAAATTAGTGATTTTTTTTTTCTGGATATATATACAAGAGTGGAAGTGCTGGATCATATGGTAATTTTAGTTTTTTGAGGAACCTTCATTTTGTTTTTCACAGTGTCTGTACAGATTTTCATTGCCTCTAACAGGGTACAAAAGTTCCCTCTTTTCTACATCCTCCCTGACATTTGTTATTTGTGGTCATTTTGATGATAGCCATTCTGACAAGTATGAGGTGATACCTCATTGTTGTTTTGATTTGCATTTCTCTAATAATTAGCAGTATTGAGTATCTTGTCCTGTGCCTGTTGGCCATTTGTATGTATTTGTTGAGAAATTGTGTTCTCCCATTTTTTTGATTAGGCTGTTTGTTTTTTTCTTTTTTTGGTATTGAGTTCTGTGATTTGTTCATATATTTTGGATATTAACCCCTTTTCAGTCATATCATTTGGAAATATTTTTTCCCATTCTGTAGGTTGTCTTTAATAATTTATTTTGAATGTATCTTTTCTTTAAAAATTTTACCTATTTCTAATGGAATGAAGGTCTCTATGTATAAAATTTCTATTTTATGAGTAGTTTAGCACCAACTTCTATAGGTATTTACTATTCCTAAAGCTGCTTCTGTTTTGGTATTTGAAAATCATAACATATACAGAAATAACATACTATTTTTAAATTAAGAAGTTTGGATTTTGTTGTTGTTGTTGTTGTGGGATCTGTTAATTATACTGAAATTCTTTTCTAGGTCATCCATGCCTGGCTTATTGTTTCATCCCTGTTGTTGCTGTTCTTTTTCTCATTCATTTACTTGGGGTAAGTGGCGAAATATTTGGTCTATTTTTCAGAAATTAACTGTTTGAACTCTATGCTATGCTATGCTATGCTAAGTCACTTCAGTCGTGTCCGACTCTGTGTGATCCCACAGACGGCAGCCCACCAGGCTTCCCCGTCCCTGGGATTCTCCAGGCAAGAACATTGGAGTGGGTTGCCATTTGCTTCTCCAATGCATGAAAGTGAAAAGAGAAAGTGAAGTCGCTCAGTCATGTTCGACTCTTAGCGACCCCATGGACTGCAGCCTACCGGGCTCCTCCATCCGTGGGATTTTCCAGGCAAGAGTATTGGAGTGGGGTGCCATTGCCTTCTCCTTAACTGTCACTTAAAGAAATGTTCTTTGTTGATGAGTTATTCTTAAATTATTGTTTCCATGTATAGATCATCCTTGGTATGTATACAACTTGTTAATATTATCAATAAGTTCAGTTCAGTTCAGTCGCTCAGTTGTGTCCAACTCTTTGTGAACCCATGGACTGCAGCACGCCAGACCTCCCTGTCCATCTCATCCTCTGTTGTCCCTTCTCTTCCTGCCTTCAATCTTTCCCAGCATCAGGGTCTTTTCCAATGAGTCATCTCTTCGCATCAGGTGGCTAAAGTATTGGAGTTTCAGATTCAGCATCAGTCCCTCCAATGAACACCCAGGACTGATCTCCTTTAGGATGGACTGGTTGGATCTCCTTGCAATCCGAGGGACTCTCAAGAGTCTTCTCCAACACCACAGTTCAAAAGCATTAATTCTTTGGTGCTCAGCTTTCTTTATAGTCCAACTCTCACATCCATACATGACCACGGGGAAAACCATAGCCTTGACTAGATGTACCTTTGTTGGCAAAGTAATGTCTCTGCTTTTTAATATGCTCTCTAGGTTGGTGATAGCTCAGAGATTAAAGCATCTGCCTCCAATACGGGAGACCCGGGTTTGATCCCTGGGTCGGGAAGATCCCCTGGAGAAGGAAATGGTAACCTACTCCAGTATTCTTGCCTGGAGAATCCCATGGATGGAGGAGCCTGGTAGCCTACAGTTCATGGGGTCACAAAGAGTTGGACATGACTAAGTGACTTTTCTTTCTTTCTTTCTAGGTTGGTCATAGCTTTCCTTCCAAGGAGTAAACGTCTTTTAATTTCATGGCTGCAATCACCATAGGGATATGCTTTTGTTGATCCTTATTTATAATAAGAACTTAAAGAACTCAACACTGCAGTTAATTCTGTGTTTTTAGTAAAGCAAATTTACTGTATTCTTTAGTATAATTTATAAATCATAATATTAATGCATTTCAAACATGTATAAACATGAATTAATTGATTTTCAAACTTTCATTTTTTTTCATCACTTTTTTTCTTTCAACTGAAATCTTACATGAGAACTGCACATACAACATAGAAAAAAGTGGAGCTGCTCTGTTGAAGAGAATAGAGAGGCTCAGAGATTTGCCCACTTGGTCTTTCTCTTAGCCCCAGTAGCAGAATGCAGGTCATTGCACTAGCTCTTACATTAGGAACAGAAACATTAAAAGTAAAAAATAAACTGAAGGATTATTTCTTTGGTAGAGGCAGGGATAATGACCATAGACCAAAGAAATCAGTGTAAGAATCTCTATGAAATAGATTATTTTCTCAGAAAAAGCTAATTGCCAATACTGACCACTGAGATGATAGAAAATCTAAATAAGTAGAGCAAAGAAAAAAATACAGAAAGTTGTTGAAGAGGTTCTTGTCCACCTCCACCAATAACAATAATACCAGGCTCAAATAATTTCATAGGAAAATTCTATTAAACCTTTAAGGAACTGATAATTCTAATACTATTTTTAATTGTTCCAGGACACAGAAAAGGCAGAAAAGCTTCCAGATTCTTTTTAAGAAGCCAGAGTAATATTTATACCAAAACCCCATAAATAATCAAGAGAAAGGAAACCATAGACCACTCCTGTTTATTGATGCCAAAGAATAACTCAGTTCAGTCGCTCAGTCATGTCCAACTTTTTGCAACCCCATGGACTTCAGCACACCAGGCCTCCCTGTCCATCACCAACTCCCAGAGTTTACCCAGACTCATGTCCATTGAGTCGGTGATGCCATCCAACCACCTCATCCTTTGTCGTCCGCTTCTCCTCCTGCCCTCAATGTTTCTCAGCATCACGGTCTTTTCAGATGAGGTGGCTAAAGTATTGGAGTTTCAGCTTCAGCATCAGTTCTTCCAAATGAACACTCAGGACTGATCTCCTTTAGAATGGACTGGTTGGATCTCTTTGCAGTCCAAGGGACTCTCAAGAGTCTTCTCCAACACCACAGTTCAAAAGCATCAATTCTTTGGCGCTCAGCTTTCTTTATGGTCCAGCTCATATCCATACATGACTACTGGAAAACCCATAGCTTTGACTAGACAGACCTTTGTTGATAAAGTAATTTCTCTGCTTTTTAATAAGCTGTCTAGATTGGTCATAACTTTTCTTCCAAGGAGCAAGTGTCTTTTAATTTCATGGCTGCAGTCACCATCTGCAGTGATTTTGGAGCCCCAAAAAATAAAGTCTCTCACTGTTTCCATTGCTTCCCCATCTATTTTCCATGAAGTGATAGGACTGGATCCCTTGATTTTAGTTTTCTGAATGTTGAGTTTTAAGCCAACTTTTTCACTCTCCTCTTTCACTTTCATCAAGAGGCTCTTTAGTTCTTCTTCACTTCTGCCATAAAGGTGGTGTCATATGCATATCTGAAGTTATTGATATTTGTCCTGGCAGTCTTGATTCTAGCTTGTGCTTCATCCAGCCCAGCGTTTCTCATGATGTATTCTGCCTATAAGTTAAAAAGCTGAGTGACAATATACAGCCTTGATGTACTTCTTTTGCAATTTGGAACCAGTCTCTTATTCCATGTCCAGTTCTAACTGTTACTTCTTGACTTGTGTACAAACTTCTCAGGAGACAGGTCAGGTGGTCTGGTATTCCCATCTCTTGAAGAATTTTGCACAGTTAATGATAGTTTGGAATTTTTTGTTTTTTGTTTCAAGTTCTAGGATATCTAAAATACTGTGAATAGCTGCATTGTCCAGCTATTTCAACATTTGCTTTGAAATTTCTAAATGGAGAGATCATCTTTCTGCATAGTTTCCAGAATCTAAAGTTTGCACTTAAATGACTGCCTTCTTTGTCCTCAGTTACCTGTCTTCTATATTTGTATCTCTTCACTTTAAAATGGAGTTTCCTCCCACCCAAATTAAAATAGTGTTTTCTTCATGGTAAAAATGCTAAATATTCATTGTCAAAAAAAGGAAAGAAGAAACTTTAAGAAATCTCAAACTCCTGGCGTCTAAAGCTATGTCCTGCATCTTTTCAGGAATTACTATATTGATCTCTTGCTCTCTTTTCTCATACACTATTGCACATAAATAAGATCATGTTTTTTTTTTTTCAGGCAGCAATATGTCATGCCTATATTCCATGTTTTGTGTATAAATATATGTATAAAATGCATATATTTAAATGGATGCACTAAATTTAATTTTATGAAAATAATATCATATGTCCTAAGCTCTAAACTTTATTTTACATGTTTCATTTTTTTTCCAATTTCAGATACTGCAAGGATTTCCTGAAGTACAGAATAGCATTTTAGGTGTTATATGGCCCTTTTTGTTTTCTTTTTAGTTTTTGTACTTATTTTTACAGCTGTGGCTGTGATACTTGTTTCCCATTTTTATGAATGATACAAGTATCTGTTTAATTTTTTTCAGGGAAGTGTTTAAAACCTATAATGTTGCCATGGACTACATTTCGGTTGCACTCCTGATCTGGAATTTTGGTGTGGTGGGAATGATCGCCATTCATTGGAAAGGTCCACTGAGACTCCAGCAGGCATATCTCATTATGATCAGTGCACTCATGGCCCTGGTATTTATCAAGTACCTCCCAGAATGGACCGCCTGGCTCATCTTGGCTGTGATTTCAGTATATGGTAAAACCCGAGACTGACATTTTGTTCATCACAGAAATACCTCCTGGTGTGTTTTCCTTCCTCTTGTAGTTATCTTGACTTAGGGAAAATAATAGTAATATCCCATAACTTTTCAGCAGATAATCAATTAGCTATAATATCTTTTTCATATAAAGATTTCAAATCTTTTGAAATGGAGTCCTTTAAAAATGTTTTATTATTGCCTCCAGTTTAACTCAGGGATTAGTTAACGGAAGGATACATAGACTTCTGATTGTAAGACTTAGATTCACATCCCATTGCTACCACTGACATAAATGACCTCAGGAGCCCTTTGGGATCAAATGAGTGAGCAAACAGCGGTGGGAGTTTGTACCTTTATGGACAGCAACGGAGCTACATGTGATGGAGCTCACTGGAGAGTTGTGCTTTTCATGTCTTAATCCAGGCATCCTTGATCAAAGAATGGGATCCAAGTTCAGCTAAAGTTAGCTGAACTTCAGGCAGCCATCCTATTTTGGCCTATCTGTGTGTTTTTACAGACCCTTGAGACTTTGCCAGTAGTCTAGCCACCTGGTTCTGCCAGTGGTAACAACAGCAGTTACTTATCCAAGGTTTCCCTCTTTATGCAGAGTAACTGAGACAATCTCTTGCTTCATAGATACCAAAAATAGAAACCAAAGTTATACATGTCTCTGTACATATTAAATCCACAATGCAGACCCCAATTTGGAGTTCCAGATGTTCTAAATATACAGTGCTGAGCTCTTGGACAAGGTGTGCAGTGTAACTTTCACCTCCCTTACAGTCTTACGATGTAGGCCTCACAGGGCACCATTATGACATACTGCTGCTGCTAAGTCGCTTCAGTCCTGTTTGACTGTGCGACCCCAGAGACAGAAGCCCACCAGGCTCCCCCATCCTTGGGATTCTCCAGGCAAGAACACTGGAGTGGGTTGCCATTTCCTTCTCCAATGAATGAAAGTGAAAAGTGAAAGGGAAGTCGCTCAGTCGTGTCCGACTCTTAGCGACCCCATGGACTACAGCCTACCAGGCTCCTCCATCCATGGGATTTTCCAGGCAAGAGAAGAATCTGATTGCATTTTTTATATTTAAAAAAAAAAAAGCCATTTCTGGAGACAGACTGCCTGGATTCAAATCCAGACTCTTTTACTCCTGTAATTTATTGGGTATGTTACTACAGACATACCACACTCAACAGTGGAGTCTTAGTTATTATGAAGATTAAATTGAACAGTGCATACAGTAAATATATACAGTATCTACAAGTAAATATTAGCCGTTACTCAAAACTATATAATCTTGTGAAGTAAACAAGGTGGTTGTACTTGTTTCACTGCTAAAGGCCTGAAGCTTGTAGAGGTAAAGTATTTACCAAAGCTTATACCATTTGATCTAGGATCTGAGTCCTAAGTCCCATATTCTTTCTAATACAATACACTGTTACTCCTCATCAACCGTCTATTTCTTATATACATATACAAATTATCTCTACAGACCTTTGAGTTCCTCTGAAATAAGAGACTTTGTGTCTAATATTTAGAGCAATGATTTATAATTCCATTTTTATAAGATCTCAAGATCTCTCAGTTTGTCAAAAAGGTTGTTCTAAAGCTTTCAGATGTTCAAGCTGGTTTTAGAAAAGGCAGAGGAACCAGAGATCAAATTGCCAACATCCACTGGATCATGGAAAAAGCAAGAGAGTTAGAGAAAAACCTCTATTTCTGCTTTATTGACTTCTCCAAAGCCTTTGACTGTGTGGATCACAATAAACTGTGGAAAATTCTGAAAGAGATGGGAATACCAGACCACCTGACCTGCCTCTTGAGAAACCTGTATGCAGGTCAGGAAGCAACAGTTAGAACTGGACAGAGAACAACAGACTGGTTCCAAATAGGAAAAGGAGTACGTCAAGGCTGTATATTGTCACCATGCTTATTTAATTTATATGCAGAGTACATCATGAGAAACGCTGGACTGGAAGAAACACAAGCTGGAATCAAGATTGCCGGGAGAAATATCAATAACCTCAGATATGCAGATGACACCACCCTTATGGCAGAAAGTGAAGAGGAACTCAAAAGCCTCTTGATGAAAGTGAAAGAGGAGAGTGAAAAAGTTGGCTTAAACGAAGATCATGGCGTCTGGTCCCATCACTTCATGGGAAATAGATGGGGAAACAGTGGAAACAGTGTCAGACTTTATTTTGGGGGGCTCCAAAATCACTGCAAATGGTGACTGCAGCATGAAATTAAAAGACGCTTACTCCTTGGAAGGAAAGTTATGACCAACCTAGATAGCATATTCAAAAGCAGAGACATTACTTTGCCAACAAAGGTCCGTCTAGTCAAGACTATTGTTTTTCCCGTGGTCATGTATGGATGTGAGAGTTGGACTGTGAAGCAAGCTGAGCGCCAAAGACTTAATGCTTTTGAACTGTGGTGTTGGAGAAGATTCTTGAGAGTCCCTTGGACTGCAAGGAGATCCAACCAGTCCATTCTAAAGGAGATCAGTCCTGGGTGTTCATTGGAAGGACTGATGCTAAAGCTGAAACTCCAGTACTTTGGCCACCTCATGCGAAGAGTTGACTCATTGTAAAAGACCCTGATGCTGGGAGGGATTGGGGCAGGAGGAGAAGGGGATGACAGAGGATGAGATGGCTGGATGGCATCATGGACTCGATGGACAAGAGTTTGAGTAAACTCCGGGAGTTGGTGATGGACAGGGAGGCCTGGTGTGGTGCGATTCATGGGCTTGCAAAGAGTCTGACACAACTGAGCTATTGAACTGAACTGAAAGCTTTCAAAACAAAATTAATTTAATTGCTCTAAAAATAAGGGTTTATCATTTAGCATTTCTATACAATGAAGTATATTGAAAAACCAAGATAGTTATAGAATACTAAAGGTTGAAACAGCTTGAAAATCTCATTATTTCAGAGCATGGCAAATTCCCCTTTTCTCATCCCAGCAAATCAAAGTGGAAGCAGTGAGACTAGAGATTTCTGTGCATTTGTGTGTTTTATTATGGCAGTGGTAGTAGTAGTGTACAAGAAGATACGACCACTTGAAAATGAGATTTATTACTTAAATGCATCTGAATGATGGTGATGTCAATGCCAGTGATCAAATCTTCCTTTACACATTTACCTGTATCTGTTTTACATTTTAAATGCTTGAAGTTATTTTATGTATTTCTATATTCTGAATTTTCATGACACAGTAAATGTAAGAAGAAATTGCAGTTGTTGAAGAAGAGAAGGTGGTAGCATCAAGAATAATTTATTCATTATTGCTTCCTCATTTTGAGTTGCGGTTTTTGTAAGACACTTTTTAGCACCGTGTGTATTCTGAAACCTAAATACATGTGAAGTGCTTTTGACAGAGAACTGAAGAAATGCTAAACATTCTCACACAGAGGTTTATTAGTTATTTTGTTTAAATTTACTGCCCTCTTATTTCAAGTATTCCTAAGTAGTACATATACTATTTTCAAAGAAGAGAGGATCCCACTCCTGATACAAAAAAAAAAAAAAAGAGGAGATGCATCTTTTCTACTGTGTTCTTCATATTTTGAAAAAGTTCAGTCATATCCTCTCTGTTAAATCCCTCCTAAGGTGTAAAACTTCAGTTTGTGGTTCATAGTTATGTTTAGTTTGGACATGGCTTGTCCTTGTTTCTGCTTATTGGAAATTGACAGCTGCTCTAGAATAATTCTGTCTTGTGATTATTTCTACCTATTTTCTTTCAAACTGGAAAGACTTACTCCTACAACCCAAAATATACTGTAAACTAACCAAATAACAAGCAAACCAAAAGCAAAGATCTCTGTGTGGTGCTGTGTATTTTGTTTAGATTGTCTCCGCCTCCCTCCCCCGTCAGCTTACCTGCTGGTTATTTCATATTCATTCAATATCTTTCTTGTAGAAAAAAAAATTAAACCTTTTCAATTGGTTAATTCTTCCCTAAAACACTCATTTACAAGTTTAGTGAATACATTTTTCAGATGTCATTTCTATTTTTCTAGATTTAGTGGCTGTTTTGTGTCCAAAAGGCCCGCTTCGTATGCTGGTTGAAACAGCTCAGGAGAGAAATGAAACTCTCTTCCCAGCTCTTATTTACTCTTGTAAGTATTTCAGAATGATGTTTCATTAGTAAACATAAACAGCTTAGAATTTATAAAGATTCAAATGCATGTGATTATGATCATTATCATGGTACTTTTTCTTATCTTAAATGGTGGGACTTCTGCAGATCTCTGCTTGCAAATTATCTTCTATCTGACATTGATTGAAGAGAGTTTCAGTGTGTGTAGAGATGGAAGAAATATTTAGAGATTAGGGAGCCAGTATTCTTATTTAAAATCTTATTAGTTAACAAGTATTGAATATTTGTTATATACATATATTGTAGGCGGCTCTCACTCTAGTATGTTGAAAAAATTACACTGTTCGTTCAGTATGGGTTGGCCTTTGTTTTTGGTTTGTTGCAGTCATATTCTTCCAAATCATTCATTATGTATTTATTGGTCATTGACCTGATCTGCTCCCACAGAGCACTGTGGAGGATATAAAGATGGTTAGGATGCTTTCCTTTCCCTCAGAGTGCATTTGCTTACTTTTTTTTTTTAACTGTGTCATGTGATTTGTAGGATCTTACTTCCCTGACCTGACCGGGGATTGAACCCACAACCTTGGCAGTGAAAGCGTGGATTCCTAACCACTGGACTGCCAGGGTATTCCCTTGCTTACAATTTAGAAGTGAGATAAGACAGATAAACAAGATTCAAGGCAGACTGTTACCAGATTCAGAAGGAATAGGAAGTGCGGAAAGAGCTCAAAACAGGGAAAATCTGAATGGAGAATCATGGAAGCCTTCATTGAAGAGATAGTATTTGGATTGACCCTTTTAAGAGTGGATTGGATTTTGGCAAGCGCAGATGAAAGAGTCAATTTCAAAAGTGGGCTTGTTGCAAAGAATGACTTGGACCCAGGAATCGAACCCAGGTCTCCTGCATTGCAGGTGGATTCTTTACCAGCTGAGCCACAAGGGAAGCCCAGGAATACTGGAGTGGGTAGCCTATCCCTTCTCTAGCAGGTCTTCCCGACCCAGGAATCGAATCAGGGTCTTCTGCACTGCAGGCAGATTCTTTACCAACTGAGCTATGAGGGAAGCCCCACACGCTGGAAATGTAAATGTGGGGCATCTTTTTCAAGTTCCAAGTGTTCAAGTTGACTAGAACATGGAGTACAAAAGGGGAGAGTACTAGGAGATGGGTTTGGAAAGGCACTTTGGGCAAGATCCAGGATAGCTTTGAGTGACTGGTTTAGATCTTTGTATCCTCTTAATGCTAGCTTGAAAATCATAGAAGATTCTTGAACAGTACTGTGATCAGAGTTGTGCCTTTGTAAGCTTGCAGCTTTGGGCAAGATGAAGGGAGTGAGAACTGAGATACTGGGAAGCTTAACTAAGTGAATATTGCCATGATCTAGGTAAAAAATGATGAAAGTCTGAATTATGGAATGATGACAGTCCAGGGAAGGGCCTCAATGAGAGCTTTTAGGGGTCATTTCAGTTGTCCTTAGTGACGAGTGAGAGAAGTTTAAAGCCTAAAAGAAGGATGATGAAAAAAAGAAGTTTTTTTTTATTTGAGAAATCTGTGTAGTGTTGCCTGTGGCCCATATCTAATTTTCTTGGCAGGATCTGTGAGCCATCCAGGGAGAAATTTCCATCATGAGTTTATAAATGAAGTACCAGTGCAGAGGGAAAGGTTGGTAATAGAGATACAGAATTGAAGAACACCAGTATAGAGGTAGTAGTTGCAGCTGTGGAATTAGATGAGTGATTCACATAAAAGGAAAGGACACCAGAAGTAGATCTTTCTCAACTGCTCTGTTTAGAGAGTGAGAGATGAAGAGGGAATAGTAAAGGAAAGAAGAAAATATCAGAAAATTGGGAAAATCAGCATTTTTCAGGCTTCTCAGGTGGTACTAGCTGTAAAGAACCCGCCTGCCAGTGCAAGAGATGTAAGAGACACGGGTTTCTTCCTTGGATTGGGACGATCCACTGGTGGAGGGCACGGCAACCCACTCTAGTATTCTTGCCTTGGAGAATCCCATGGACAGAGGGAGCCTGATGGACTACAGTCCATGGGAGCGCAAAGAGTCGGACACAACTGAAGTGATTTAGCACGCATACATGAAATGTCTGCATAGTTTTCTCTTATATATAGTAAAGGGTATTTTTATTGATGGACATTTAGGTCATTCCCATCACAAACAGTACTTGCAGAGAACACTTAGAATTTGTGAATACTGTTGTATACATGCATTTGTAGAAATGTAATTGCTAGGTCAAGGGATGTGTGCCTTTAAATTTTTTGTTTTCAGCTACACTGGGTCTTTGTTGCTTTGCGTGGGCTTTCTGTAGTTGTGGCGAATGAGGGCTTACTCTCTAGTTGTGGTGGCTTCTCTTATCGCGGAGCACGGGCTCTGGGCTTCAGCAGTTGCAGCACACAGGCTCTAGAGCGTGGGCTTAGTAGTGGTGGCACATGGGTTTAGTTGCCCCGTGGCATGTGGAATCTTCTTGGACCAGGGATCAAAGCTGTGTCTCCTGCATTGGAAGGTGGGTTCTTAAACACTGGACCACCAGGGGAAACCCAGAGGAAGGAAAAGGAAGATAGTAAAGCAGGAGATAACCTGTGGCGGATTCATGTTGATATATGGCAAAACCAATACAATATTGTAAAGTTAAAAAATAAAATATATATATATATATAAAAAAAAAGAAAAGCAGAAGATAGTGAGATATAGAGAGAGATCAAGTTGGGAACACATGTTAGTTGACCTCAAATCATTCTTGTGACCTTGATGTTAGGTCATTTGTGGGACGTGGAGAAGGTGGGAATTGTGCTTGTAGTAGAAGTCTGATAAAGTTTTAGAACACCTAGTGTCTGAAATGCAAGGATCTTTCTCTTACCTTTTTCAGTATAAATATAATACCACATTCTTACTGTGTTTTTCAGCCAAAAAGAACAGACGAGGCTTTGAGCATCAACATTTTCCTCTTAATGAGCAGTTGGGTGTAAGCTTCTTCTGTGTTATTCCTGGAAATTTAAATCTACTATATATATATATATTTGATATTTGCACGTGTAGAATGTCACACCAAATGTTAATAGTGAATGCTAGGAATTTAGACTAAGGAATATACTTGTAAAAGTATAGAAGTATGTTCACTGAAGCAATGCTTCTATTAAGAGATAAATGGAAATAACTCATGTCTATTGAAAGGGAACACTTTCAAATAATTATGGTCCATTCCTAAAATGGATAGTTGTGCAGCATTTGTACTCCGAAAGAAAGAAATAACTATGTATTTCTGATTTTTTTTAAAATGTCAAAGATTATATATTAATATATACCAAAAGCAAGATTCAAAACAGTATATGCAATGTCCTATGGAAGGAGTGGGGGAAAGGACCAAATATGTATGGATGTACGTGTGTGTAAAATCCCAATGATACATTTCAGAACTGATGATACTAATGTTTACCTCTGGAAAGTAGGATTTAGAGATTTGAGACAGCTTTTACTTTCTTCCTTATATCTTTCACTTCTTGTAGAGTCTTAATGCAATACCCATTATTTTTTAAAAAGTTAATTGTGAATGTCAAAGTGAAGGGATTGTAAGTTTTAAATGTTTTCTTAGTTTTAGAAATTTGCATTGTTCTGCTGTTGTATCTACTGTTATTACCTCAATAATGCTGTGTAACAAACCACCTCAAAGTTTAGTCCCTCACAGATAATGCTCACTCACCATCACCTGCAGATTAAAATTTAGTGCCTTACAAATAATACTCGTTCACCACCATCACCTGCAGATCAGTTGGCTCGGCTGATCTGACTTGGCCGTGGGTAGCTCTGCCCCACGTATTCCCTGTTCCTCCTTGGACCAGCAGTTTAGTTGAAGGTGATGTTCTTGTGTTTGGAGGAACCGGAAGGCAGCAGGCCTGTTAAGACCTAGGCTCGATATTAGCACACTGTCTCCTCTGCCCATGTACCATCGGTTGAAGCAAGTCACATAGCTGAACACCTGGTCAGGAGGAAGAAGACCATTCCAGTCTCAGTGAGGCTGAGCAAGAGTGGGTGCAAGAGGGGTGAAGAGGTTGTTCAGTTAGCCATGACATTAAGCTTGTATGTTAATTTTATACTCAGAAAAAGGATTTACTCTCGTTTTTAAGAAATCATTCATATATAATATTTTTAAAAACTTGAATATGTATAACAACTGATGCTGAGATATTTTTGCAGTAATTCCACATATATGGGAAAGCATAAGCATAAACCTTTAACTCCTGTGTAAATTAAATAGGTTTAAGAAAGTATTCTCATGAAATACTGAATCTTTAGTGAGCATTTCATAAATCATTGAGCTTGAGGGGTGTTTTTTAAAAATAGAATATACAAAAATAGCAATATTAATCCGTACTTTCCCCTTGAAATGGATATATAAAAATGCATATAAAAAGTTTTAAGTTGGTTCTCCCAGTTATTTGTTTTTTTAAAAAAATACAATCCTCTGAATACTCTTCCCCAGTTAAGGGTATTCAGTATGCTAAAGGATCTTCCCTCAGGAAACCTGAGCGTTTTTGTTTTCTGTGTCCCTCATTTGGACAGGAAAATAGGCACACCTCTTTGGTAGCTTTTCAAAATACAAAGGTAACAATTCCTTGAGGTTGACCATTATGTAATTTTTTTCTGTTTTCATATCACTTTGGGAAGTTTTTAGATTATGTTGAATTTTAATTTGCTAATTTTTCAGTTGATCTAAGATGTTTGGTGTTAAGCCAAAAAAATTGGAAAGTGGGTTTTTAAGGTATTACTTTAGTAATATTAATTCATTCAACAAGTGTATATTCTGTTCATGATAATTTACATCAGGGGTTAACAAACTACTGCCCATAACCAAATCTGGCCTATGGCCTGTTTTTGTACAGCCCTGTAAGCTAAGAATGGTTTTTACATCTTTAAAGAGTTAATGAAAAAGAAAAGAACAAAGAAGAATATGTGACAGAAGCCAGATGTGACTCACAAGCACAAAATGTTTACCATCTGGCCCTTTCCAGAAAAAGATTGCCGACCCCTGATTTCTGTAGTTATACAGAGTATTGGAAAAATTTGCAGCTTTATCTTTCTATACTTGTATAAAGAAAGAAAATCAAATAAATACTCTCCGCCTTTGCTGCCAAGAATGCTACTGAAATTTGTAAACCCTGGTGATCACCATATTTCCTCTTCACTGGGTTTGGGTTTAGTTACAGTGAATTGCCTGCCTAGCTGATACTGACTGATCCAAGTTATCCTATAATGAAACTTATCTGACCACAGAATTACAAAGCTATAGTGAATGAGTAAGTGCAGCTATTACAGGATTTTCATCCTCTTTGGTTATGTATTTCTTTCATAAATTATTCAAGAAACCTTAGAGTATTAGGCAAATAGAATTATAGAATCAGTGACCAAATGCCGGAGAAACATGGATGCCAAGTGGACGGATTGAACTGAGTTTGCTGCACCGTTTTGGTTTCTGCTGTCACCCAGAGAGGCACCTGTCTATATGTACTGTTGGTGTATCTTCAGGATAAATTCCCAAAAGTATTATTGCTGGATCAGAGGGTTAATGTACATGGAGTTTTGTTAATGGTTACCAAATTCCCCTCCACGTCTCATCGTACCTGCAGTATATAAGAGAAGCAGCATTTTAGAGTATTCACATTGCCTCTTAATTAAAGTGTGATGAAGGTGTGTGTGTATATCTAGATCTATATAGGTATATTAATATATGTGTGATTTTGTGGAAGGGACATAGAGAATAGAAGGCAGTTGACTATCTCTTTATGTTTATTGCTTTTAACCTTTTTTCCTTATTCCCTGTGTATAACACAGTTTAGCATTATTATTGAAAATCCCCGAAGTGAGACAGAATATGAAGGGAACTTACTTGCATCTTTTGAATTATAATAATTCACTTGATGCTTTGTGAGCCTCTGTTTTTCCTCTAATTTAGTTCCAATAAGTAATTTTCCTCAGTGAATTCACAGTATTTTAGGATATTTAACTAGTCCAGTTGTTTCAGTGGAAAATGTTCAAGTTGAGGCTGTGATTTTAGAAAGGTCCAAAAAGCTCTATCTTCAAACATGTAAAAAAGATAACTCCTTGTCTGACAAGATCAGAGTAAGTTAAATATAATTTGATTTGAGATGTGATGTTTATGCTAAGAAGATAAAATATTCCAGATAGACATGACTTTCTGGAGGAGAACAGAATAATGACCTAGGCTGGGAGATTGAAAGGCCCACTGTGGACACTACAGAAGATGTTAAGGCAAACACAGGTTAGGAGGAGTGGTAGTTAGAAGGAGTTGACGAATAACAGCCTGATATCAATAGTGAAAAAGAATTTTCCTTCTGGTTACTTTTCAGGGACTGTAAGTGATAATGAGAAGTTTTATTACAGCAACTGCAGTTTGAAGGCCACAGTAAACATCCAGTTTCAGAATTTTTTCTTTGATCTACTAAAAGAGAACCTTTTGTGCTTTTTAATATGAATTTACTTCTGGTTGTTTCTCTGATTTCTGTGGAGGAATAACAGCCTGCTGTCTGTTTGTGAGCCTTCCTTCTGTGTTCCCAGTGTTTACCTGGACTTTTGTCTTTCTCAACAGCAACAATGGTATGGTTGGTGAATATGGCAGAAGGAGACCCAGAAGCCCAAAGGAAGGTATCCAAAAACTCCAATTACAATGCACAAAGTAGGTGGCTTTTATTTTATTATTTCCTGATTTGGGGGATCATTGTCATCTTATGAGTTATGAAGTAATGATTTTAAGTACTTTCACTAGTTATGAACTGTTTTGAGAATCTCCTGGAAACTGTAGTAACACCCCGCAAACACAGATAAATACTTGAATTCACATGCTCCAAACTTGACAATCGGCCTAGGTTAAGAATTTCTACCATTAATCAGATCAGATCAGATCAGTCGCTCAGTCGTGTCTGACTCTTTGCGACCCCATGAATCGCAGCACGCCAGGCCTCCCTCTCCATCACCAACTCCTGGAGTTCACTCAAACTCTTGTCCATCGAGTTGGTGATGCCATCCAGCCATCTCATCCTCTGTCATCCCCTTCTCCTCCTGCCCCCAATCCCTCCCAGCATCAGAGTCTTTTCCAGTGAGTCAACTCTTCACATGAGGTGGCCAAAGTATTGGAGTTTCAGCTTCAGCATCATTCCTTCCAAAGAAATCCCAGGGCTGATCTCCTTCAGAATGGACCGGTTGGATCTCCTTGCAGTCCAAGGGAGTCTCAAGAGTCTTCTCCAACACCACAGTTCAAAAGCATCAATTCTTTGGTGCTCAGCTTTCTTCACAGTCCAACTCTCACATCCATACATGACCACGGGAAAAACCATAGCCTTGACTAGATGAACCTTTGTTGGTAAAGTAATGTCTCTGCTTTTGAATATGCTATCTAGGTTGGTCATAACTTTCCTTCCAAGGAGTAATACCAGTATGAAAATGTTCAAGTTGAGGCTGTGATTTTAGAAAGGTCTTAAACACTATCTTCAAACATGTAAAAATGAGAGCTCCTTGTCTGATAAGGTCAGGGTAACTTAAATATAATTTGATTTGAGATGTGATGTTTATGCTAATAAGATAATATATCCAGATAGACTTGACTTTGTAGAGGAGGATAAGAATAATGACCTAGGATAGGAGATTGAAAGCCCACTTGTGGACACTACAGATGATGTTAAGGAGGAGTTAACCTAAACACAGGTTAGGAGGAGTGTAGTTAGAAAGAGTTGAGGAATAACAGCCTAATATCAACAGTCAAAAAGAAAGGAAACTTTTTTTTTTTTTTAAGAAAAACAGGACTAACCTTATGAGGAAGCAGACAAACAAAAGCAAAATAAAAGTTGGAGAAAGGGCTTTAATTGAGATGCTGTTAGTCAGGAAAGGGAGAATTCAGGTTTTATAGAGACAAGAAAACTGCTGATTTAGTATTTGAGTAACTGCGAGGACACTTTCAACTGGCAATTAGTATTTGGGACCCAAAGAAATTTGGCCCATTCTGCAGTGACCAAGGTAGTAAATCGGGCTGGGACTAGACCAGCTATAGACCTGGTAGAGAAGTGGAAAATGGAGGAGACAGTTGCTCCACATCTGGGTTTTGTGTTAACTTTGTTAAGCTAAAGACAGTGGAAAGATTAGTTACCTGCGAGTGTGAGTGTGTTTTTGTACATCAAGATTTTATTCTTTTGACAAATGTAGATTGAGTACCTGACCATGTGCCCAGTATTTTTCGGCACTGAGGATAGGGCACTGAACCAGAGGTCCTGGAGCTTGTAGCCTATTTGGGGAGACACACATGTTCAACAGACAGTTCATTCAGTTTGTGATAAGCTCTACAAAGGAGAAGTATAAGTTGCTATGAAAGTCTATAGTGGAAGACTTTCATTTATTCTAGAAAGTCAGGAAGGCTTCCCTGAGGAAGCAATAATAGGAGATGGCCAGCTGAAGAGTGGAAGAGCTTTCCAGAAGAGGAAGCACCAGGGCAGGGACCTTGAAAGGAGGAGGAGCTGGATGAACTCGCTCAGTGGGAGTGCACTTGGGGTTTCGGGTGGGCGCTCTTCATTGTGTGGACTCCTCTCTGCACACCATGAAGCATGTTTAACATGCCTGGCCCCTCACTCACCCACTAAATGCCAGGAGTGGCTTGGAGGTTGCAGTAACCAAAAACTACCCCCATCCTAGTTATTTCCAACCACCCCATGTAAGGGAGGTGCTACCCCCAGTTGAAAACTAGTGTGTTATAGGAACTAGAGTTAGATTGGAACAAAGGGGTATAGGTCTGTAAGAGGGAAAAATAATAGAACTCAGGGGTTGCCTGTACCTTTAAAAAAAAAAAATCAAGATCCAGCACTATGAACATGCTGTTTATAGTTAATAATGGAGGTAAATGCCAAAATAAACAGCCAAAGGGGTTGGAAGTAGGATGGGGATCAGGAGTGAGGAAGGACAGGGCAGGGACTGCTGTTTTTATTTCTAAATTTTATATTTTTATGATTTTATAAACAAGCTCAGAGAAGATTCAGGTTTTATGGAGACCTGGCTAAGGAAAAAATACAAATTAAAAATACAAAATTGCTAGAACCTCTCTCAAAAAAAAGTCCATGCAAGTAAGAAGTGTACAAGCTTCATTTATTCATGGTAGCTGAATAAATTTGAACATCCATTACTTGTATAAAAAATAAAATAAGAAAAAATATTGTCAACTTCACTTATGTAGTTTAATTATTTTTTAAGTATGGAAGGTTCTGGAGACAATCATGTTATATTCACCGTTTTCAGTCAGACCTAGTCATGATAACAAAATGACTAGCCCATAAAAAAATTCCCTTGCTCCTTCCCAGCCTTCACCCTCTAGTCATGGTCTGCTTTTATACCTTAGTCACTGAAGCCAGTGGTGGGGTGCCATCAGTTAGCAAGTGCCATCAGCTGCAGAGATCAGAGGAAGTGTTCTCTCACGTGAGCAGAAGTCTTGGCTCATTTTATGACTCAATAATTACCAGGGGTCCGAGTTCTTTCCCACCTTCCTGCTCTGCCGTCCTTACATGTGGGCTTGGTCCTCAGTGCACTGCTCCTTATGGTCACAAGGTAACAGCTGCAGTGCCAGGCATCGTATCCAGATAAGACAACATCCAGGGGGACGAGGGGCTGCTTGTGTCTTCCTTGAGTCTCATAAAGAGTGAACAAGTATCCCCCACTTCCCAGCAGATTTTGTCTCACCACACATTGGCTGATATGAGCCCCACAGCCTTAGAGCGTTCATTGGTAAGAGGAAGGGTGGGGTGATCATGCTTAGCTCGGACTAAACAGAATTAACCACCAGAGTCATGGGTGAGAGGTGGAAACCCAAATAAATCGTGACTCTGCCCTCAGGAAATAAGGGGAGAAATGGCTGTTGTGGAAGCAACCAGCGGGCACTGAAATAACCCTTGATTTGTTGTTTAAGGGCCAGCCAACTCACCAGTTACAACGACAGGTAAATTACTGTTTCCATGTAATTTTCTTAAAGGTATAAAGAGAATTTTCCAAGTATTACAGCTGCGATACCCACTTTTTCTTGAAGGCACAGAAAGTGAGTCACAAGACCCAGTGACAGAGAGTGACGATGGTGGCTTCAGCGAAGAGTGGGAAGCCCAGAGGGACAGTCGCCTGGGGCCTCATCACTCTACGGCTGAGTCGCGATCTGCTGTGCAGGACCTTTCGAGCAGCATCCTGGCCAGTGAGGACCCAGAGGAAAGTATGTACCTTTCTCTACACTGGCAAGTCATGAGAGTCCTGGGTTTTTAAGGTGCTGCAGTATCATACTCTTCCCAAAATAACATGAGTCAGAGTGTTCCAGTCTAATTCTAAATAGCAGTGCAGTTTTTACTGAGAAGTAACAATAGTTGCTGCTTTTCTCATAGTTAAATTTATTAATGGACCAAATTCTACCCCTCAGATTTTTTAAAATTATCCCTTAATAATTTGATAATATCCTTGACCTTTGGCATTGATTTTGTAAGGTAAAAAAAATTTTTAACTATTATTCCAATAAAACTTAAGGTGTACAAAAATGTCATTAATATATTTCGTTCTTTGCTGCACAGAGACCTATGAATTTAAATGTTTTGCCCTTTTACATTGTTCCTACCCTTTTTTGGCAAGCACTGCATTTTATTAATTTTGAAGAAAATCAAAGGGATTTAGATTCTGTGCAGTAATGTAAAAGTTTGTTCAGTGTCTGAAGTTTGTAATTGCTCAGATTCAGGTCAGCACTCAGGGCGTCTTAGGATATTAGCCAGTAGAGCCCACTGGTTAGGGCTCAGTCACCTCCTCACTTGGTCTGAAGAGGTGATTTACTGAATAAGAAGAGATTAGCACATTTCCCAACCAAGTTACCTCAGTGTTTTCATTTTCACAGAAGTGAAACTCTTGATTAAAACATACAGAAGTATTAAGTAGAAAGAAAGAAACAGACACCTAGATCCCTTCTCTAGTCACTATTAATTGTGACCTTGACATTGTCCTTTAGTTTGAGCAGAACAGTTCTTACAGCTCACCCTTAATCTTTTACCTGGGTTAGAACCTGGGCAGATCCGTGACTGTGGTGCTGGGTGAGTTTTCCAGATATTAGAGTCGGGGCAGCCTGTACCTTTCACATTCCTGGGAAACCAGACACAATCACCTCCTCTTTTAGCCAGGCTTGAACTTAACCTTTGCTGCTATTGTCTCTGCCTGCAGAGTTTCCACTGTAATTAGGTTGCCTCTTCTGTTCTGTCTCTTCTTTTCTCAATGATGTGTAGAAACAAAAGAAGTCAGCAGTATAGCAGTTGAGCATGACAGCAGTGGGATTCTCTCATGACTGCTTTTCCTACTTAAAGAGTCTTTCTCTCGATCATCTACATCCTTCATCAGTAACTTTTTATTTTTAAAGGAAAACCCCAAAACTGTCCTTTCCAACTTCAGATTAATGTTTTGTTTATCTGGGACCAGTATAAACTAATAATTGACATTCTTTTCTCTTCTAAGCATCCAGCACACACATAACCATCTCTTCATTAGTGGTTTATTCTGCACAAGTAAACCAGACTTGTTACTTACAGAAAAGTCTCAGTTTACAATAGAATTTGATATGTATGTAAAGACATGTGTGTCTTCCAAAACCGCCCTATCAAAATCAAAATTTAATCAGAAAACTGAACACTGAGAGTTTTTAATTAGAAATGTAAAACATGTTTATTCAGTGGTCTGCATTGGAAGTGCAGAGTCCTAACCACTGGACCACCCGGGAATTCTCCTGAGTCTATTTTAATTTTGACTTCCCTGGTGGCTCAGATGGTAAAACATCTGCCTACAATGCGGGAGACCCGGGTTCAATCCCTGGGTTGGGAAGATCTCCTGGAGAAGGAAATGGCAACGCACTCCAGTATTCTTGCCTGGAGAATCCCATGGATGGAGGAGCCTGGCAGGCTACAGTCCATGGGGTCGCAAAGAGTCGGGCACGACTGAGCGACTTCACTCACTCACATTTCTCTGTCCATTGAAATGAATTCTGTGAAGCATAACTATAGCATTTGCCATAATATTATTTAAACAAACATAAGCCAGTATATGAAAAGTGAGGTGATAATTTTAAGCTTGATCAGTACATTGTTTTTGTTTATTTTTTGGTAAACCTCTGTTGAGACATAACTCACATACTATACTATTCACCCATTTAAAGTGATGAAAGTGAAAGTTACTCAGCCATGTCTAACTCTTTTTGACCCCGTGTACTATACAGTCCATGGAATTCTCCAGGCCAGAATACTGGAGTGGGTAACCTTTCCCTTCTCCAGGGGATCTTCCCAACCCAGGAATCAAACCCAGGTTTCCCACACTGCAGGCAGATTCTTTACCAGCTGAGCCACAAATGAAGCCCTGCATTTAAAGTGATGGCCTTAATATATTCACAGAATACTACAGTTGACTTTAGAACATTGTCAATACCCGGAAAAGAAACCTTACACTCTTTACTGTTACCTCATCAATCCCTGTCATCCTGCCTTCTCCTTTAAAAGTGTGCAGTGCAGTGGTTTTTATTATAGTTGTATAGCCATTACCAGAAGCTAATGTTGGAACACGTTCATCACCTCAGAAAGAAACCCTGTACTCATTACTCCCGTCCCCCCAAAAAACCGACTAACGTACCGTCACAATAGATGTGCCTTTTCCGGCCATTTCAGCTAAATGGAATCATCCAGTATATGGTTCTTTGTACTGATTTCTTTCACTTAGCATAATATTTTCAAGGTTTATGTTATAGTATGTGCTGGTACTTGGTTTCTTTCTGTTTTTTTTTAATTCACTTTTGGCTGTGCTGGGTCTTTGTTGCTGCTTGAGCTTCTCTCTAGATGTGGTGCGAGGGCTTCTCACTTCATTGGCTTGTCTTGTTGCGGAGCACAGGCTGTAGCCGTGGGCTCAGTCATTGCGGCTCCCAAGCTCTAGAGCACAGGCTCAGTGCTTGTGGCGCGTGGGCTTAGTTGCTCCACAACTTGTGGCATCTTCCCAGATCAGGGATCAACCCATGTCTCCTGCACTGGCAGACGGATTCTTCACCCCTAGCCACCAGGGAAACCCCCTCATTTCTTTTTGTAGCCAGCTCAAAATTCTCCAAGCCAGGCTTCAGCAATATGTGAACTGTGAACTTCCTGATGTTCAAGCTGGTTTTAGAAAAGGCAGAGGAACCAGAGATCAAATTGCCAACATCCGCTGGATCATGGAAAAAGCAAGAGAATTCCAGAAAAACATCTATTTCTGCTTTTTTGACTATGCCAAAGCCTTTGACTGTGTGGATCACAATAAACTATGGAAAATTCTGAAAGAGATGGGAATACCAGACCACCTGATCTGCCTCTTAAGAAATCTGTATGCAGGTCAGGAAGCAACAGTTAGAACTGGTCATGGAACAACAGACTGGTTCCAAATAGGAAAAGGAGTACGTCAAGGCTGCATATTGTCACCATGTTTATTTAACTTATATGCAGAGTACATCATGAGAAATGCTGGACTGGAAGAAACACAAGTTGGAATCAAGATTGCCGGGAGAAATATCAATAACCTCAGATATGCAGATGACACCACTCTTATGGCAGAAAGTGAAGAGGGGCTAAAAAGCCTCTTGATGAAAGTGAGAGTGGAGAGTGAAAAGGTTGGCTTAAAGCTCAACATTCAGAAAACGAAGATCATGGCATCTGGTCCCATCACTGCATGGGAAATAGATGGGGAAACAGTGGAAACAGTGTCAGACTTTGTTTTTCTGGGCTCCAAAATCACTGCAGATGGTGACTGCAGCCATGAAATTAAAAGACGCTTGCTCCTTGGAAGGAAAGTTATGACCAACCTAGATAGCATATTCAAAAGCAGAGACATCACTTTGCCAACAAAGGTTCGCCTAGTCAAGGCTATGGTCTTTCCTGTGGTCATGTATGGATGTGAGAGCTGGACTGTGAAGAAGGCTGAGCGCCGAAGAATTGATGCTTTTGAACTGTGGTGTTGGAGAAGACTCTTGAGAGTCCCTTGGACTGCGAGAAGATCCAACCAGTCCATTCTGAAGGAGATCAATCCTGGTATTTCTTTAGAAGGAATGATGCTCAAGCTGAAACTCCAGTATTTTGGCCACCTCATGCGAAGAGTTGACTCATTGGAGAAGACTCTGATGCTGGGAGGGATTGAGGGCAGGAGGAGAAGGGGACGACAGAGGATGAGATGGCTGGATGGCATCACTGACTCGATGGATGCGGGTCTGAGTGACCTCCGGGAGCTGGTGATGGACAGGGAGGCCTGGCGTGCTGCGGTTCATGGGGTCGCAAAGAGTCGGACACGACTGAGCGACTGATCTGATCTGATCTGATCTAATATTCCATTTTAAGGATATGTCGCATTTATCATCCATTCATCAGTTAATGGACATCTAGATTTTTTTCATTTCGAGCTATTAGGCATATTGTTGCTGTGAATGTTCATGTACCTGTCTGTGTGGACATATGTTTTTCTTTCTCTTAGGTTTATGCCTACAAATAGAATGCTGGGTCATATGATAACTCGATATTTAACCTTTTGAGGAACTACCAGATGGTTTTCCAAAGTGTCTGCACCATTTTGCATTCCCACTAGCACTGTTTGTATGTTCCAGTTCTTACACATCTTCACTGATATTTTTTATTATCTGTCTTTTGATTATAATCATTCTAGTGAATGTAAAGTGGTATCTCATCAGGGTTTTGATTTGCCTTTTTCTGATGACTAATAATGTTGAGTATCTTTTTGTGTGCTAACATTTTGATTTGTTTATTTTTGGCTGTGCTGGGTCTGTGTTGCTGCACTTGGGCTTTCTCTAGTTGCAGCGAGCAGGAGTACTACTGTGCAGTGCACAGACTTCTCATTGCAGTGGTTTCTCTTGTTGCGGAGCATGGGCCCAGTTGCCCTATGGCATGTGGAATCCTGCCAGAGCAGGGATCGAACCCATGTCCTCTGTATTTGCAGGCATATTCTTAACCACCAGGGAAGTCCATCATCTACATTATTTTTTAACATTTATTTCTATAGCTTTTTTTTTTTTCCCTTCCCTGAAGAACTTAGTTTCTTTCAGTTAGTTTCTTATAGCACTATTTGGAATCAAGTCTTTCTAAGGCTGTCATTTGTTTAACCACTGTGTGTGCCAAGAACTTTTCTGTATTATTTTTAACTCTGATACCAACCTTGTGAAATAGTTCTGTAATTCCCATCTTGTAGCTCAAGAATTTGAGGGTTAAAGAATGAGTTGGGCTCTGTTGCACACTTGAAACTGGTGGAAGTATTCATCATTCTGGGAAGGTTAGCAAGGTTAAAGGATAACTGACTCACTAATTCAGAGCATTGAATTTCACGGGTCATATGGTTTATTTTTTGCACTAAGGAAGACTTCACTCTGGCTTCCACAACTTAAAAAGAAATGCTGGCTACTCAGTAAGATTTTATTAACCAGCACCCGGCTCCTTTCTCACACACATCTGGAGTAGACCCTGCTTCTCAGGGCTTTCAACCCCTGTCTTCCAGAAGTACCTCAGGCCACAAAGCTTTAAGACCAGGATCAAACTTCAGTTGGCAATAGTTACTTAACAACCAGAAAGGTAAAGCCAAGTTGTAAAGCTTAATGGGTTACTGTTGAGCCTCAAGTCAAAGAGTATTTTTGAGTCCATAGTTTTGAAAAGAACCTGAAAAGTTAAAAATAATGTTTGACAATAGAAAATCTAGGACCTCAGCATTTCTGTGTAAGTTTTAGGAATCAGCTTGTTAATTTCTATAAACTGATCCTAAAATTTATTTGGAAATGTAAAGAACTTAGAATATCCAAAACAATTTTGAAAGAGAAGAAAAAAGATGGTGGACTTAAGCAATCTGATTTCAATGAAAGCTTACTCTAAAACAACAGTAATCAAGACAGGCACAAGGATAGGCATATAAACCAATGAAACAAAACTGAAAGTCCAGATGTAAACCTTTATATTTATGGTCAGTGATTTTTTTTTTTTTAACAAAGGTGCTAAAATAATTCAGTGGCAAAGGGATATAATCTTTTCAACACAATCAAAAGTAACCCAAAATGTGTCATAACCTGAAATGTAAATGGCAAAACTATAAAACTTCTAGAAGAAAACAAAGAAAAACTTCATGACCTTGGGTTAGGCAAAGAGTTCGTTAATACAACAGTGATACATACAAGAAAAAATTGATAGGTTGGACCTTGTCAAAGTTTAAAACTTCAAACGATACCATTTAGAGAAGAGATATTTAGGAAATTCCCTGGCAGTGGTTAGAGCTCTGTTTTTTCACTGCTCAGAATGAGGGTTCGATCCCTGGTTGGGGAACTGCAGTCCCACAAGCCACATGGCACAGCCGAAAGAGAGAGAGAAGAGGTATCTATATACTCATGTTCATAGCACTATTCACAGTGACCATGAGATGGACGCAACCGAAGTGTCCATTGACAGATGAATGGATAAACAAAATGTGGTGTATACATATGATGAGGTATTACTCAACTTCAAAAAGAAAGGAAAATCTAACACATGCCGCAGTGTGGATGATCCAAGGCATTATGCTAAGTGAAATAAACCAGTCACAGTAAGATGAATACTGTATGATTCCACTTAAATGAAGTACCTCTAGTAGTCAGACTCAGAGATGGAGAGTGGAATGGTGGTTTCCAGGGTCTGGAGGAAGAGAGGAAGGAGTTACTTAATGGGTACAGACTTGCACTTCTGCAAAATGAAGAGTTCTGTGGGTGGATGGTGGTGATGGTAGCACAACAGTGTGAATGTACTTAATGCCACTGAACTGTGTATTTAACCACATTTTTAAAAAAGATAGTGTTAACAAAAGCAAAGGGGGACTTCCCTAGTGGTTAAGAATCCAAGGACACAGGTTCGATCCCTTGTCCAGAAAGATCCCACGTGCTGAGTGCAGCAGCTACTGAAGCCTGCACTCCTAGGACCTGTGCTCTGCAACAAGAGAAGCCACCACAATGAGAAGCTCAAGCACTGCAGCGAAGAGTAGCCTTGCCTTTCCGCGCTAGAGAAAGCCTGTGTGCAGCAACAAAGACCCAGCGCAGCCAAAAATAAATTTTTAAAAATTGGGGGACTTCCCTGGTGGTCCAGTGGCCAAGACCCCATGCTCCCAGTGCAAGGGGGCCGGGTTCAATCCCTGGCCAGGGAACTAGATTCCACATGCTCCAACTAAGACCCAGCAAAGCCAAATAAAAATAAGTAAGTTTTTTGTTTTTTTTTTTTAATTAAAAATTTTTAAAAAAGGAAAAAGAGCCACATACTGAGAGAAAATATTTGCAAATCCTGTTAAAGAATTTATAGTTAGAATATAAAGAGAGTTCTTACAACTCAATAATAGGAAGATATTTTTTAGAATAGGGTAATACTTTTAATAAACATTTCCTCAAAGGAGAAATATAATGGCTAAAAACCACATGAAAAGATACTCAACATCATGATTCAGAATGGCTTTAATCAAAAAGACAGCAACACCAAGTGCTGGTGAGACTGAAGAAAGCAGAAGCATTGTGCACTGCTGGTGGGAATGCACAGATATAGCCGTCACAGAGAACAGCTTGGCAGCTTGTCAAAAGGTTAAACGTTAATTTACCACATAACCCAGCAGATCCACTCTTAGGAATCTCCCCAATAGGAATGAAAGCAGTCTGCCCACACAAAGATGTGTGCACTGATGTTCATAGCAGCATTATTCATAATAGCCAAAAACAGAGCACAATCTAAATGTCCATCAACTGGTAATGGATAAACAAAATATAGTGTATCCATACAATGAAAAGCTATTCATCAGTGAAAAGGAACAAACTATAGATACATGCCAAAATCATGGATAAACCTCAAAAATATTATGTTAATACAGATGGCCAACAAGCACATGAAAAGGTGTTCAGTATCACTCATTATTAGAGAAATGCAAATCAAAACTACAGTGAGGTTTCACCTCACACCAGTCAGAATGACCATCATCAAAAAGTCTACAAATAATAAATTCTGGAGAGGATGTGGAGGAAAGGGAACCTCCCTGAACTGTTGGTGGGAATGTAAATTGTTGGAGCCACTATGTAAGAATAGTATGGAGGTTCCTTAAAAAACTAGTTACCATATGATTCTGCAACCTTACTCCTGGGCATATATCTGGAAAAGACAAAAACTCTAGTTCAAAAAAGATACATATACCCTGATGTTCATAGCAGCACTATTTACAGTAGTCAAGACATGGAAGCAACCTAAATGTCCATTGACAGGTGAATGGATAAAGAAGATGTGGTACATACATACACAATGGAATATATTCAGCCATAAAAAAGAATGAAATAATGCCATTTGCAGCAACTTGGATGGACCTAGAGATTATCATACTAAGTGAAAGTAAGTCAGAGAATGATAAGTATCATGTGATATCGTTTATATGTGATATCTTAAAAAAGTATACAAATGGGCTTACTAACAGACCAGAAATAGACTCACAGACATAGAAAACAAACTTGGTTACCAAAGGGAAACCTGTGGGGTGGGGGATAATTTAGGAGTTTGAGGTTAATAGATACATAGTATTATATATAAAATAGTAAACAACAAGAACCTACTATATAGCACAGGAAACTATATTCAGCATCTTGTAATAACCTGTAATGGAACACAATCTGAATATATATATATAAAAACCGAACCACTTTGTACACCTGAAACTAACACAACATTGTACATCAGTTCAGTTCAGTTGCTCAAGTCGTATCCGACTCTTTGCTACCCCATGGACTGCAGCATGCCAGGCTTCTCTGTCCATCACCAACTCCCAGAGATTGCTCAAACTTGTGTCCATTGAGTCAGTGATGCCATCCAACCATCTCATCCTGTGTCACCCCTTTCTCCTCCTGCCTTCAATCTTTCCCAACATCAAGGTCTTTTCCAGTGAGTCAGTTCTTCGCATTAGGTGGCCAAAGTATTGGAGCTTCAGCTTCAGCATCAGTCCTTCCAATGAATATTCAGGGTTGATTTCCTTAGGATTGACTGGTTGGATATCCTTGCAGTCCAACGGACTCTCAAGAGTCTTCTCTAACACCACAGTTCAAAAGCATCAGTTCTTCAGTGCTCAACTTTCTTTATGGTCCAACTCACATCCATTTCCATACATGACTACTGGAAAAACCATAACTTTGACTAGACAGACCTTTGTCAGCAAAGTAATGTCTCTGCTTTTTAATATGCTGTATAGGTTGGTCATAGCTTTTCTTCCAAAAAGCAAGCCTTTTTAAATTTCACAGCTACATTCACCATCTGTAGTGATTTTGGAGCCCAAGAAAATAAAGTCTGTCACTGTTTCCATTGTTTGCCCGTCTATTTGCTATAAGGTGATGGGACTGGATGCCATGATCTTGGTTTTTTGAGTGTCACTATACTTCAATTTTTAAAAATTATATTAAATGAAAGAACCCAGTCACAAAAAAACTTCATATTATGAGTCCATTTCTCTGTGTCTAGAAAAGTCAGATTTATAGAGTTAGAAAGCAGATCAGTTGCTTAAGGCTTGAAACACAAGTATCTAAGTGGGGTGATGGAAATGTGGTAGATTATGGTGATGGTTGCACAACTCCAAGTTTTTTACAGTCATTGAATTGGTGCATTTTATGAAATAAATTATACCTCAGTGAAACTGTTTTTCAAATAAAAGGAGATGATACCTATCTCATAGGGCTTCTTGTGAGGATTTATTAGAACAAGTGCCAGGTACAAACTAGGCAACAATAGATAACAATTATGATTTACTGTCATTATTTTTTATATATAACAGCAGCATCTACTGTTAAGACCTCAGAGTCCGCCCTATAGTATAGCATCTGAACATCCTGTTACAGAAAACCCCCAAAAAAGGGAAAACCTAATTAAAGCCTAACTTTGTATAATATAATTTACTGACTTCTCATTCAGTGTGCGATGGGGAGGGGGCACATTTTTAATTTGTGGAGTCATAGCAAAGAGTGACAAACTTTTATATTCATAATCTTTCCGTTTTAGGGGGAGTAAAACTTGGATTAGGAGATTTCATTTTCTACAGTGTTCTGGTTGGTAAAGCCTCTGCAACAGCCAGTGGAGACTGGAACACAACCATAGCGTGTTTTGTAGCCATATTAATTGTAAGTATACTTGGATTAAAACCTGTTAGAACTCCTTATCTCAAAACTCTGATTAAAAGGCAGTTCTTTTAACCCCAGCTTGGCTGAGTGTTCCAATCACCTGGGGAGCTTTTTAAAAATACAAATAATTGGACCTCACCCGAATAGTCTGTCCACGTGGTCACACATTGAAATCACTTGGGAGCTTTTAAAACAGTGCTTCTCTGCCCTGAGATATTATTTGTTTTAATTGTTTTTTTTTTAAGTTCCCCCAGGAAATTCTGGTAAGCACCTCTGACTAGGAACCACTGCTTCAAACCTGGCAGCATAAATAATTATGTAGAGAATTAGATCAGTCTTAAAGGGGTAAGCAGTTCCTCACTTAGTGTGGGTTTGGTGGCAGTTTTGCATTTAACGCCACAACCTGCAACATACAGTGTCCTCTGGGCAGGCAGTATGAGGCAAGAGAAGCTAACATAGTGCCTGATTACACAGAGATTTTGCTTATAGAGTCACAGTGTGAGCCTAAAGCTTTCAGAACTGTGATTTTAAGTAACTCATAAGATATTTCTTCCTGTTGTTTTTGCTGGAGGTGTGATGTCTCATGTGTGTGTGTGTGTATATATATATATATGAGTGAAGTTGGATGAGAGGTTAGATGAGAGCCTTTACTTATGTATTTATTTTGTGATTATATTTGTGCTTTATCTTGGGCATATGACCAGTTAGAATTTTCATTTATTTCTCTTTTGAGGTTAGTTTTCTGAATGTGTTTTAGTGTCTCAGTTAACTAGGGTAAAAAAATGGGCTGTATTATATAGCTGCTCTGTGTTTACAAGAAAACACTATACATTCTATAAACAAACGTTTGTTGGTTTATTCCACGAGCACCTCTTTGCCCCCAGACAGCATAAAGAATGTTCTTCACCTCTGTGATTTTTAGCTAGCCAACTAAACCTACAGTAGCCAAGTCAATATTTTAGATAGAAGTTTCAGTATTGTTAATTTATTTAAAAAATCATTTTGCTTATTTTCAGATTCTCTTCCCTAGCTAGAATTAGGGGATGAAATATCAATAATATATGGATAATAATCTCTATTGTGAAGAAAAATAAGTGTTTCCAGATTCAATGAAAAAACTTTTGTCCTAAAATTTAACCTCAGAGGACCGTATATTCAGTTGACTAAATTAAGACCAAGATTTGTGATTGAGTTGATTTGTACAGAATACTTGCATAATTATGTCTGCGTTTGTGTTTTTCCCCCTTCTCCACAGGGTTTGTGCCTTACATTATTGCTCCTCGCCATTTTCAAGAAAGCATTACCAGCTCTTCCAGTCTCTATCACCTTTGGGCTTATTTTCTACTTTGCCACAGATTATCTTGTTCAGCCCTTTATGGACCAGTTAGCATTCCATCAGTTTTATATCTAGCATATTTACAGTTAGAATCTCATGGATTTTTCTCCTTTGACTATAATAAAATCTGGGGAGGACAAAGGTGATTTTCCAGTGTCCACATCTAACAAAGTCAAGATTCCCAGCTGGACTTTTTGCAGCTTCCTTCCAAGTCTTCCTGACTACCTGCACTATTGGGCATTGGAAGAAGGTTTCTACAGAAAACGGTTTTGAACACGTCATTGTTGTGAACTAAGTCCCTCAATGCAGAAACTCCCAGATGTGAGGGACAAGGACAAGGCAAAGCCATGGGCCAGAAAGTTGCTGTGCTCCCACCAGCAGGTTGACCTGTGGTTACAGGTGGACTTTACCAACGCTGCAGACTCTCAGGACTACCATTACCAGGAGGTTAAATGAAATGGTTTAAACCAAACAGGACTCTTCATCTTAAGCTACATATTGAAAATCAACCTAATAAATCTGTTTTGAATTCTGAACCTTTTCGGGAGATACCATAAGGAGAGCAGGCACCAGCAGCAAAATGGAATGATGGGAAGGGACTCAAACTTTCAGACTTTTTGCTGCAGACTTAGCATTTTTAAATAAGACTTTTTTTCACCTGAGTCAAGTCAGAGGTATAGGTTGATTTTGACACTTCCTCTCAAGCACTGAAGCTCATTACTATCTGTGGCTGCCATTTCTTCCCAAGGCCAGTTTGAACTTATTTGAGGTGGCTTTATCTTAAAAGTCTTAACCTCAGGTTCAAATTCAGTAATTTCTGGAAATAATGGGACTATAACTCAACATTTCCCTATCACCCTTAGGTAAATTCTGGATTCTCCAACAAATTCCTAATTTGTAGGCATATTGGGAGGTTCACTTGCCTCCAGGTGCCTCCCTCCTTCCCTCTCTCTCCCTTTACTCCCCTCACGAGCACTTGTCCTGTGCGGCGAATAAGAGCCCTGTTGTGGTAGCAGATGGTCCGGTTGTCATAGGATTTTGCTCTTTGTGTGGCACAAAGAATCTGTCATGAATCAGTGCTCTCAGCCCTGCTGTCATAATTTCTTCAATAGCAAAATGCAGTGTGTGCCCAAAGACAGTAGAATTAAAGAAGAGTAAAATTGCTCGTGAAGCACTTTTCTGTCCTGATTTTTTTGCTTGCTTGCTTTCTTTTTTTTAAACTACAACCCATTGTCTCTTGACAGTAGGTCAGAATTTGAGCCAATAGACAAAAGCCAGTGGTTTATAAAGTTTACGACTCAGTTGTATCTGTACAATGCTTGGAGAACACCGTTATTTCCCTCGGTGAGCTGAGGGAGAACCGAGTCTGGAGGAGAACCAGCCGCCAAGAAAAGAGAGGAGAGGCCCCCAGCAGCCAGTGGGACAAGATGAGGCCACTTCCTGTGAAGGAGAGGATCCGAGCGATTCCTCAAGCAACTCACATCGGGTGTTCTGCAGTTCCCCTTCCACGTCACCTTTCGTTTCAATGTACCTCTGTGAGACCTGGGCCACCGAGTTCAGCCCCTGAGCAGTTCAGTTGGACAGTGAACAGAAATAAAGTCACCGGCTGTGGGCACATGGCACCTCTGGATGAAGCTTTGCCAGGCACACCCCTTCTCTTACCACAGCCAGCCCTCAGCCATGGTGACCACAACCCTTCTCCTACCACAGCCAGCCCTCAGCCATGGTGACCACACCCCTTCTACCACAGCCAGCCCTCAGCCATGGTGACCACACTCCTTCTCTTACCACAGCCAGCCCTCAGCCATGGTGACCACAACCCTTCTCCTACCACAGCCAGCCCTCAGCCATGGTGACCACAACCCTTCTCCTACCACAGCCAGCCCTCAGCCATGGTGACCACACCCCTTCTACCACAGCCAGCCCTCAGCCATGGTGACCACAACCCTTCTCCTACCACAGCCAGCCCTCAGCCATGGTGACCACACCCCTTCTACCACAGCCAGCCCTCAGCCATGGTGACCACACTCCTTCTCTTACCACAGCCAGCCCTCAGCCATGGTGACCACAACCCTTCTCCTACCACAGCCAGCCCTCAGCCATGGTGACCACAACCCTTCTACCACAGCCAGCCCTCAGCCATGGTGACCACACTCCTTCTCTTACTACAGCCAGCCCTCAGCCATGGTGACCACACCCCTTCTACCACAGCCAGCCCTCAGCCATGGTGACCACAACCCTTCTCCTACCACAGCCAGCCCTCAGCCATGGTGACCACACCCCTTCTACCACAGCCAGCCCCCAGCCATGGTGACCACACTCCTTCTCTTACTACAGCCAGCCCTCAGCCATGGTGACCACACTCCTTCTCTTACTACAGCCAGCCCTCAGCCATGGTGACCACACCCCTTTTACCACAGCCAGCCCTCAGCCATGGTGACCACACCCCTTCTCCAACCACAGCCAGCCCTCAGCCATGGTGACCACACCCTTCTCCAACCACAGCCAGCCCTCAGCCACACTGTGAGCATCTGTGGAACGTGGTTTCCCCCTGAGGCTGAAGAGAGGCCAGCTCTCCCTCAGCTTCTTGCTGGTTTCTCTCCAGCTCTCATTTGATCTGCTTTGGGTTCTCTGTGGAGTTTAGAGGATTTGTTTTCTGTTGTGGAAAATTTCTTCTAAGAAATGTGCCAGTACTACCCTGTGTGTAAAAACTGGTTCCTGGGCTGTGAGAACTGCAGGGAAAATTACAGCTCTGCCAAGAAAGTTGGGGCTCGAGAGTAGGTTTTGTCATCTCTCTTTTTTTCCTTTAGCTCCCTTTCCCCAACATGGCATTTTTCTCCTCAGGTATGTGGCAACATGGATATTCTCTTCTAGGAGGACACGATTCAACAAGCTACAGCAAAGCCACGTGAACTCCAGTATGTGACTTGAAACAGTCTTGAAGGGAGCCCTGAGTAGTTTATTTGTGTGAGGCTCCCAAATGTGCTATGCCTTTCATAAAGGGTTTAACGTTGGAGAGGATGTGTGGTGTATGTGATTGTGTTCAGATCCGTCCTGTGTGTTACTGGCCTATGTAAAAAGATTGCAGTGGACCTGTCATTTTCTGCAAGATAGAGCCACATCTCAGCATAGAGAGCATCATCTTGTTTCTTCAAATTGCCAGTCTTAGATGCAGAACTTTTCCTTTGAACCTTCTTCTTAAAGTCAAGTCAGTGGTTTCTGCAATATCAGAATGCTAGTCTTTCACTATGAGAAATAGATTGTCACCAGAGAAAACAGCAATTCCACTGAGGATGTGCCCTCATACGGGGGCGAGGGGTGGCCATGGAGCCAGAACCATCGACAAAGCATGCCCAGCCCAGCTGACCTGCTTTACAAGAGGGGGAGGGGAGTAGGAGGAATGGCGCCCACTGATGTCTGCGTCTGACTGGCCTACAGAGTGTTTACATCCAGAATGTTGCCATAAGCCAGCCTGTGGAAATTCCAACCATATTTGGGGGATTTGTAGAGCATTTTTTCAAAGAAGAAGTGCTTGCTTCTCTGTTTCTGATTCTCACCAGGTGAGTGTGTAGTCCTTGGATCACAGCACTCATTATAAATGACTGAACTTTGATCAGAAAAAGAATCCGAGCAACATGGAAGAAAATCACAAGTGAACAATTTATTGATTGCACCACAGAAGCAACAACTGATGTGGTGTTTTTAACTTAAATTCCTGGATCTCCATTTTTTCAAGTGTTCCTTGGTTTTAAAAACCTTCCTTATGTTACAAACAGATAATGTGTTTAGTCCTTGACTTTTACTTGGCGTCAGCAGCCTTTATATCTCTAGTTTTAATCATAATTTGTAGAAGGTAAGACAGACCACCATGTAAGATCTCGCAGGGTCAGACATCTCAAGGAAACCTCTAATCCTGACCCCCAGGGCCTGGCTTTTTGTATTCACCTGTTTATGATCTAGCCCTAAAGAAAATGAGCTCAGAAACCACTCAGAAAGGTTTTGTTCCATGTCTTCCCTGTTCCTGGCATGGTGCTGGAGTCTAAGGAAGCAAAAATGACTCAAGTGTATCTCAGTGTAGCTGCAGTCTCTTGTTTTCTGGTGAATACCATTTTAGCGTCTCTAAAATACTACTTGTCAAAACCCTTTTTCATGATTACTGTTATTGAGGGCTTAAAAGTATATGTTAAAGAGGTGACCTGATTCTTCCAGAAACCAATCCTTTCAGTAAAGTATTCCTTTTTCTCTAAATTTGCTTTTGGATAGTATAAAAAACCATCTGACCTGTCGTTTTCAACACCAAGGGTGTCCTGAATGTAGGAGTTTGGGAAGAGACTTTATTTTAAAAGTCCTCAGACACAGGAGACTTAAAAACAGTGGTTTCAGCTCTTCACAACCCTCGTTGAAGTTACAGAGCAAGTTGTCCCAACAAGACCACTGTAGCACTCACATTCCAGATCATCCGGGTAGCATTGTCAGAACCGCCCTCTCTGCACAGAACACGTCACATCTGTGCATTGACGGTCATCGGCCTGGTACGGACGTGAACTTCCCTTTTGAATGTCAAAGCCGTTTCCCGGGACCTCTGACAGCTTCACCTGAGGAAGTAGTTGGGTCCACCATGGACCCTGGAATCTGGTGTTAACACTTCAGCCTGGCCTTGTGTAGCAAGAAAGACTTCCCAGGAGGCAGTTTTCCTTTAAAAACAAGTAAGCATTGCAACAAGACAGCTTCCTAGTCAACTGTGTAGAGCAATGCGTACAGGACTGCCGTGTTCACCACGCAGTCGAGGTGCTGGGTGTGAGTTTCTGTGGGATCATTGACCCTCACGTGCTCATCGCCTGGCCTCTGCTTCTCCAGACACTGCTTTGTACATGATTCAGAGGGACTGAGAATACATCTTTTTAGAGTACCTTTCAAATTCTTGGTAAGATATAATTTTGATATATGATTGCAGATTTTCCTGTTATTTATGAAATTAATAAAGACTGCATGACTCCAGGTGTGCTCGTCTCCTTACGTGAAAGTACTCTCACGTGTAACTGTGAGAACTCTTCAGCCATTATCAGAAAACAGAAGCACACATGCCTTGTTTCCACCCTTCACTCATAAATTCAGTCATACGGACTTCAGCAGGTCACACCTCGGAAGGGTACTATATTAAATCTATTTATGAGAAATCTTAATTATTTTTAATACATTTCTGAATATTTTTTCTAGAAAACATCTAACTCAATGTAAAAACTGTCAAGATAACTTACAAGATGTATGTTGTACAGTGCAGAGATTTTATAAGCCAGAGGATTATCTTTAAAAAATTATTACCTAGGTCACATGATGGAAAAAAGCAACATTACTTTTATTGACCTGGTATAGCACATGTCCAATCACTACAAAGCCTTTTGTTTCTACACAGAGAATTCCTTACAGAGTGTTGGGAATTACTGGTTAAAAATAAGTCTGTGGCAGAAAAAAAAAAGCCTATTGTCTTCAGAAGAAGCAGAGAAGGGGTGGATGAGTTCCTGGGTACATTGGCCAAGGGCACCAAAGAGCAAAGAAGGTGTTCTTACCTTCCTATGGGAATCAAGCGTCGCTTGGCTTTCTGAGACTTGTAGGCAGTGTCAACAGAGCCTCCAGACAAGCGTCATGATTTGTCCTCATCAGCTGAGAGGGATCTGATTCTTAGGGCCCCTGACAATCGTGCTCTTGCTGAAAAGGAAGAATGACTCAAGCAGATTAAGAAGCAGGAGTAATGAAGCTGGATTTCCTGCATCACTAGGTAAGTACCACAGCTTTTTGTGGCCCAACCCCTCTACCTGGGAATTCTGTGTGCCAAAGTCGGGGGACACCCTGCCCACCAGTACTTAGGATCTGGTTAACAGTGAAATGGTAGCATGGTTGAGTACAAGCAAGCACAATATTTACCACGTGATCTGAATGGGAATGCAGGGTAAAGGAAGGATCCACGAAAGACAGGGGTTAAGGGCAGAGTTTTCTCTAGCAACATTTAAACCAAGTTTGGGACGAATCCGAATTGGCAAGAAGACTAAGAGCATACAAGAAAAACAAAATCAGGAAGAACGTGGGAGATAGCCGAGAATAATTGGATTTTGAATTCAGATGTCAGTTTCCCAGAGGGAAACCTAATTTGCTAACTAAATCTGTTTCCGTATTTACTTAAACTATACCTCCTTCATTAAATGACTTGTAGAAACTGTGGAGAATGATGACGTCCTACCACAGGGACCTTTCAACAACAGAGCCTCTTGTTCTTGACAGAAACTGATTCTCTTACGTGGGCTGGCCCTTCCGTGCCTGCTACGCTGTGCCCTTGAAAGGCGGGAGACAGAAGAGCCTCAGAAACCAGGTTTGTAGGAGGCTTTAATTCTGAGCCGAGAAGGTGAGGTACTCTTGCTGCCTCAGTTTGTCTTTTTTTTTTTTCCTTCTAAAACTGTTTTCATTCTGTAGTAACCCGAGGTCAATTCCTTTTGCAAAAGGAAAGGATTTTGTTACCCTTTCACCATAGAACACCACAAGGTGAACTGAGGGTAAAATTCTGATTACACTTGTTTTCTTGTGTAGCAGAGCTAGTCAAGAGCCACTAAATTCCACGGTATACATACAGGGGTGATTTAAAAATGGAAACAATACTAGCAGCTAGATAAATGTATTTATACTATACCTAAATACCTGAATTTAAGTGAGTGTTTTAAGGGTTGGTACCTCCTCTCCCGATGTGGTTATCACATATCTGTCAAGGAAATTGAAGAGAGATTTTTTTTTTTTTTGAACTTTTATCTTTCGCTTAGATTTTCAGAGATTTTGTCCACCAAGAACTGAATAACTCATTAGTAAATAATTTGTTTTTCTGTCTACTCACTGGATCTATGTTCATCTGCCATGCTGCTGCTGCTGCTAAGTCACCTCAGTTGTGTCCGACTCTGTGCGACCCCATAGACGGCAGCCCACCAGGCTCCCCTGTCCCCGGGATTCTCCAGGCAAGAACACTGGAGTGGGTTGCCATTTCCTTCTCCAATGCATAAAAGTGAAAAGGGAAGGTGAAGTCGCTCAGTCGTATCCAACTCTTAGCGACTCCATGGACTGTGGCCCACCAGGGTCCTCCGTCCATGGGATTTTCCAGGCAAGAGTACTGGAGTGGGGTGCCATTGCCTTCCCCATCATCTGCCATAAGATACGGTGAATATTTAATGAGATGACCGAGTTTTAACTTGCTTGAGCCAGATAGATGTGAATGTGTGATTCCTTCGGATTTTCTGAGGTTTTGAAAATGACCTCCATGCCACCTTCTGCCATCGTGGTAGCTCCTTGGGAAGTCTTGTTTCTGAGACCCCCTAACCCAGCCTCCCTGCCCCTTTCCCTCTTAGTTCCGGGGTCCTCTCTGGAATAGTCTAGCAAGAAGGTCATCCAGTGTGAAAAGGTCATCAGGCTTGAATAACATTCCAGCGGGAGAGAAAGGGCATTTTTATCCTGGGTAACCTGCACGGGGGTCTGAGGGCAAGGTCTGAAGACTTCAGGAGGGCGTCTGCTTTCACACTGATTTCCTCCATGTCTGTGCTCTCTCTTAAGGCAGGACTGGGAGAGCTGGGCTAGGCTTCACTTTTGTTAATGTGGCTACTCTGCCTTCTTGGGTTACTTCCCTGGCATTTGGAGCTGGGTTCCATGGCAGTTTATTAAAGCCTTCAGCCTTGGTGGGAACCTCTGGTGGCTCAGAAAGTAAAGAATCTGCCCGCAGTGCAAGAGACCCGGGTCTGATCTCTAGGTTGGGAAGATCCCCTTGGAGAAGGGACTGGCTACCCACTCTAGTATTCTTGCCTTGGAAAATTCCATGGATAGAGGAGCCTGAGGGGCCACAGTCCATGGGATCAAAGAGTCGGACACGACTGAGTGACTAACATTTTCACTTTTCACTTTCGTGGTGCAGCCAGCCGTCCTAGGGGTTAACGTGTTCTCCGTGGCCTCACCCCTCGACTCTGGTGATGTAGGATCCTACCCTCTAAGCCAGGACACCCCTTTGGTGTCTGATGGATACATGGCAGTGAGCCCAGAGCGGCCCACCCTCAGGAGCGACAGGGACCCGGTTCCTCTCACTGTCCCATCATTCTTTGGAGAATTCTTTCTAACCAACAAGGATTAGAATTCCCCCTTTCCTTGCTTGCTCAATAGAGTCATGACTTAAATCAGTAAATAATAAAGTCATAGACTTGTTACAAGTGATTATGCAACTTTTGTCATTAAAAGAAATGATTCACCAAGGCAAACCAAACATTTGTTAATTGCTGCATAAATTGATTTTTGTTTTCAAGTCAAATGCACTGGTGAACGTTTCTGTGAAGGAAGGCAGGTGATCTGGCCCAGAGTGGCCCTGTTGCAGTTGGAGCTTACCAGGGACAAGGCTTAGGAGCTGGCTCTGCCAAGCTGGTGGCCAAGTGGAATGGCCAGCGGCCATCTGGACCCCCTCCCCATCGGCCCCTGGGTGTTTGGAAGGCACTGCCTATCTTCCTGGCCGCTCTCCAGCCTTCTGGCAGGAGAGGCCTGGCCGCCTCCTCCTCAGAGGGCCCCAGCCCCTGCCCGCCGGGACTGGAGACAAGTCTGGCCTCGTCTCCCCACCAGGAGCTCAGCCAACCCAGCTGTTTCCCGCAGCCCCTCCCTGGGCCTCTGCCCAGCCAGTTTCTCACAACACAAGCCCCTTGCTCCCAGACTGTGTTGCTCCAGGATTCTGTCTCTGGCTGGTGAGGGGCCAGGACCTGCTCCTTCCTTCCATCTCTCTGAGGGCTGATGTTCCTGTGGCCCGCCCCAGTCTCCCCAACACCCTCCTTTGTTATTCTCAGAGCAGACAGCCTTTGTCTGCAGACTGGCTCTCAGACAGGGAAGCCAGCAGAGGAAACTGTCTCATGCACTCCTTATGCCTCTGAGCAAACCAATGTGGGCACCTGCACTTGAACCACAGAGGTGTGCCTTCTAGCCGCTCAAACCCTCCCACGCCCCAGGTAAGGGGACGAGCTGGCCGACATGGTAAGAGGGAGCTGAGTGCATGCATTCACCCACCCATCTGGGGCTCCTAGAAGTGACTCAATAAACGTTTGCTGAATAAGTGAAGTAATGGGTGGATTAGGGGTCCACAGGTGATACATAAACAAGGCGCATGTGTGGGAATGTGTTTTAAGTAAGAACAAACATGAACCACTTTTGCCCTTGTTTATAAGGCTGTGCTGGAGATTCTGAAGCCTGAGGTCAGTTGGCCTTATCCGCTTAAAAGACCCAGTATTTATAAATAGGTGGTCGGGGTTGAATCCAAACAGGATTCCTCCCCCAGGGCACACTTGTGACATCTTGAGAAATGTATAGGTTTGTCCTCGGTCAGTGTCACCACACTGAATGCAGGAGGAGTAAAGCACAGTGTGGTTCTTGATACTTCATTTAACACGCAAAAAAGCCCCAGAGAAACGTACTTGCCCCATAAAACCAATGTCCATGGAGCATTTACTATTGATGTGCCCAGACCCTCCGCAGGGGCCATCACAAGCACTGTCTCAGGCCTCCTCATCTCACCAGTGAGTAGGGCTATCCTCATTTCACAGGTGAGAGAATGGAAACTTCAAGAAGATGAGTGACAGTCACAAACACACACGGCCAGAAAGTGGGAGAGGCTGCCCCTGCCCTGGCAGCTCTGGTGCCAAGGCCTGTGCTTCTTACCTCCAGAACGAGGGCACTGTAATTTGGAGCGCCGCTCTGCCCCTCTGGTTTCTCTCCTGTAAAATGTAGGCAAGTTTTCTCAAATTTTCTAACTAAAGTTGCTCACGCAACAGAGGCTCATGAGGGACCCTGCAGGTCTAGAGCACAGTCCCTGGCAGCCACAGGCAGCAATGTCTCCAGAGTTTTAAGAAAATCAAAGTTTTAGTTTTATTTCACAATGCATTTTGTTGTTTTATTCTAGTGAAACACCCATGACATAAAATTTACCATCTTAATTTTTTTTTTTTTTTTTGGCCGAGCTGCATGGCTTATAGGATCTCAGTTCCCCAGAGATTGAACCCGGCCCACAGCAATGAAAGTCCAGAGTGCTAACCACTAGGCCACCAAGGAACTCCTTTCATCTTTTCTTAAAAAAATGTTTGTTTGGCTGTGCTGGGCGTTAGTTGCAGCAGTCGAACTCTTGGTTGCCGTATGTGGGATCTAGTTTTCTGCCCAGAAGTTGAACCCAAGCCTCCTGCAAGTCCCTTCATCATTTGTTAATGTATAGTTCAGTGGTATTTATATTCAAAATGTTGTGCAACTGTCACCACCATCCATCTCCAGGCCTCTTCATCTTGCTAAAGTGAAACTGTATCCGTTAAGCACTAACTCCCTATTCCTCCCCTACTCCTGCCCCCAGCCGCTGGTGACCACAATTCCACTTCCTGTCTCCATGAGTTGCCTTCTCTGTGTGCGTGCTCAGTTGTGTCTGACTCTCTGTAACCCCCATGGACTCTAGCCCGCCAAGCTCCTCTGTCCATTGGATTCTCCAGGCAAGAATGCTGGAGTGGGTTGCCATGCCCTCCTCCAGGGAAATCTTCCCAACCCAGGGATGGAACCCGTGTCTCTTAAGTCTGTGTTGGCAGGCTGCTTCTTTACCACTAGCGCCACCTGGGAAGTTGCCTTCTCTAGGTAACTCATAGAAGTGGAATTACATGATGTTTATCTTTTTGTTTCTGGCTTATTACACTTAGCATCATATTCTCAAGCTTAATCCATGTGTATGTCTGTGTGCCTATTTTAATACAGAAGTAACCACACTACCAGTATTTTGGCCACCTCATGCGAAGAGTTGACTCATTGGAGAAGACTCTGATGCTGGGAGGGATTGGGGGCAGGAGGAGGAGGGGACGACAGAGGATGAGATGTCTGGATGGCATCACTGACTCGATGGATGTGAGTCTGAGTGACCTCCGGGAGTTGGTGATGGACAGGGAGGCCTGGTGTGCTGCAGTTCATGGGGTCGCAAAGAGTCGGACATGACTGAGCGACTGATCTGATCTGATCTGAACCACACTACCTCTTATCTTTAAATAGCATTATACTCTGAAAGAAGAGTCCAGGGTAACAGCAAGAAGATAAAAGTTATTACTGGAAAGGCTGTTTCTGAATTCCAGGGCGCTGCTTCTCTGACTTTGGCACAAGGCACAGACATCACTCAGTTTCTGGATGAGAATCATCCAAATACAGCAGCTGAAGCAGCAGAGGAGGTGAGAAGTGCCCTGGGAGAGAAGTGGAGAGTGACCAAGGGGAGAGGATTTCAGGAGTCTTAGCTGCTGGCCTCAGGGGGTCCCAATTCAGGACCCCTCCCTGGGAAGGCCCAGCCCACATCGGGACCACACCCAGAGAACGATACCCCTTGCCCTCCGCAACGACTGAGGCACCGCGGCCACCCTGCTCAGCCATGAGACACCAGCTGTGCTCCAGAGGCTGGGCCACCCAGAAGAGGCTGGAGGGACCCTCCAGGCCTGTGCCCTGGGGGCTGGCCCCACACCGCAGCCCACATTGGCTTTTTAGGGGCCTGGGCCAGAGCCCCTCCCCCTCAGGAAGCAGACGGTGGGCGAGGGGGTCTCCTCACACCAGCTCCCTGCACTTCTCTGGAAGTTCAGGCAAATGGCTTCTCTGGAGGAGACTGTAGCCCAGATTCTTGCTGTGTGTGTGTGTGTGTGTGTGTGTGTGTGTGTGTGAATGACTGTAGCCCAGATTCTCGCGTGTGTGTGTGTGTGTGTGTGTGTGTGTGTCCCCATGTGGAAGGAAGAGGATGAGATCTTGAGAACCGAGCGGCTGTGTGGGAGCCAGTCAGGACAAATTTTCTGGGAAACTTCTCTTCCTCCTTTTTGTTGCTCTCGGGGCTCTTCCACCCTGGGCAGTGTCCTGCCCACACCCCAGGGTCTTCACAAAGCCTCAACCTCCCCCTGCATCCCTGTCCCAGGACCTGGATTCAGGCCCCAGAGCACGGAAGGACGTCCCAGGAATTCAGTTCTTTGACTCTGGATGGCCCTTGGGTCAGTGGAAGGGTCGGGGAACCAGTAATTCTGTCCCTGCTGTGAGGATACAACTCCCTTCCAAGGCCAGGCGGTGTATGACAGCCCTTGTCAGCCACAGTAAGCACTGCCCGTCTCACGTCTCACTCCCATGGACCAAGGTGGGGTGGGCTTGGAGGGTGGAGTGGGTCCGGACTGGCACTTGAGGGTTTGAACATTCTCCTTCCCACCCCCCAACTTTGAATGACTCTAGCAAGGGAAATGGATACATGTGTTGGAGGGTGGGGAGAAGTAGAGACAGAAAAATCCTCAAATGTGAAGTGTTCTTCTCTCCTTTTGGATTCCGAGTGGGCTGTAGCATAGGTTGTGTTTTGTTTTGTTTTGGCTGTGATGGGTCTTCATTGCTGAGTGTGGGCTTTCTCTAGTCGTCGTGAGTAGGGCTGCTCTAGTTGCAGCGCACAGGCTTCTCATTGTGGTGGCTTCTCTCATTGTGGCCTGCGGGCTCTAAAGGGCCCAGGCTTCAGGAGCTGTGGTGCACAGGCTTAGTTGCCCTGTGGCAAGTGGGATCTTCCTGGACCAGGGATCAAACCCATGTTTCTTGCATTGGTAGTCAGATTTTTATCCACTGGACCACCAGGGAAGTCTGGTTGTGACTTTTATAGTGGAAATATTTGAATATTCAGGTTGTAAGATTTGTTTTATTCTAAGGTAACACACAAGGGTAGAAGGCAGTGCCCTACTAGAAGGTAGGGCTTCCCATGTGACTCAGCTGGTAAAGAATCCTCCCACAATGCTGGAGACCTTGGTTTGATCCCTGGGTTGGGAAGATCCCCTGGAGAAGGGAAAGTATTCTGTATTCTGGCCTGGAGAATTCCGTGGACTCTATAGTCCATGGGGTCCCAAAGAGTTGGACACTTTGACTGGAAGGTAAACTCCCCAAGGGCAGGAGTTTACCTGTGTGTTGGCGCCCCTGGCTTGGGAGAGTTGACAGTGCAACCCTATGTTTAGTGACACTGCCTCAGTAGCTTGAAAATAGCCATGGGGTGTTTATACCATGGAAACTGATCAATGCTACAAAGCAGTGCTTTTTGTCCTCCAGGGAGCTGGTTGTTAAATGTTTATCACCGCTAGATGTTTATTCTCCCCAGCTTCCAGCAGAGTAGGCACTCAGGTATTCAAGGAATGAGTAAATTAATAAACCACCACCCAGAAAGAGCGGAAAGGAGAGAAGCATTGTTCTCTAACTTCAGGTTAACCGAGTGCTGGTGCCACACTTGTTCTCTGGGCTAACCCAGCGCCTGAACTTCCATTTGGGGGACCTACCAAGTCTTGTTTTCCAGGTCCTGGAGGTTGGGGTGCCGGCATGCTTCTATTGGGGCTAGAGTCTGCAAGGACCATTCGGGGCTTTTTCTGGGGGCAACGAGGGTCTGTGTTGCCTAAAAGTGGCGGTGGCAGCAGTCAAGTGTCCAGTGGGATGTCGTAACCAGCACTGGTCCTGGGCCATGATCTGTGACCACTTCTGTGATTCCAGCCCATTCCTATGCTGATTCTCCAGCTTCTTGTCAAGTCTATGAGCTCCCAGTGTCTTTCCTCTGAAGAACTTTTCTCAGTTTGCTATGTCCTTTTCTGTGGTTTGTAACCAAGAGCCCTGTGTGTCGTGTCAGGTTAGACACACAAGAGCTCTACTGGGGGAAGATGCAGCAAAGATAAACAGGGATGGGGCAAAGAGAGCCTTCAGAGAGTGGTGTAGGCCTGAGGCATGGCAGCAGGAGGCTGTCAGTCAACTGTGTTGTCTGCACCACTCTCTGGAGGAGCAGGAGCCCTGGTGCAGGGTCCAAAGATGAAAAGCACAGACCCCTGCCCTTGCAAAGTTCACAGCTTAGAGAGAGGAGGAGAGACAAATATGTCACTGCAGTTGTTCACAGTGCTAAGGCGAACCCTGCATCATGGGAGTGCAGGTGGGTGGAAGGAAGGCTTCCTGGAGGAGGTGCATCCCAGGAGCTCTTGGGGTTTTGCCATCTCCTTCCTATCCTGCTTGGGATCCCAACCCAGCCTCACAGAGAGGTCTGGCCATTCATTTCTTGGTTGTGTCCCTGGATCTGCAATCTACAAGGATGACCAAGATGTAGGGAATCCAGGATAGAGGTGGAGGGAGCAGGGGCAGAGGGAACCCACTCTTACTGAGCACCTGCTGCTGCTGCTGCTAAGTCGCTTCAGTCGTCTCCGACTCTGTGCAACCCCATAGACGGCAGCCCATCAGGCTCCCCTATCCCTGGGATTCTCCAGGCAAGAACACTGGAGTGGGTTGCCATTTCCTTCTCTGAAGCATGAAAGTGAAAAGTGAAAGTGAAGTCGCTCAGTCGTGTCTGACTCTTAGCGACCCCATGGACTGCAGCCTACCAGGCTCCTCCATCCATGGGATTTTCCAGGCAAGAGTACTGGAGTGGGGTGCCATTGCCTTCTCCATACTGAGCACCTAGTAGCAGCTTTATAGAAGCCAGTTACTTCCCTTCTCTGCCACCCTCCACGTGAGGCTCAAGTGAGCAATTGAGACTTAAGGAGGTGACATGACTTGCCTGAGTTCACACACAGTGAGAGGCAGACCTCCTTCTGCCACCCTAGGCTGCAACCCAGGGGATGACACAGGACCAGGGTGGGGATGGGGGTGGTTACTAGGGGAGAGAGGGAGAGGCCTTACACTTTTTTTCTGGAATCTTCTTTCTAAACCACGTTTTTGTGCACACAGTTCTTTTTATTGAACAAGGACTGTGTGTGCTGGGCGCTGTGGTCACCAAGTCCCTCTGAGGTGGTAGGACATGAGGCTTAAAGGCAAGTACTTGCCCTAACCAGTAACAGCCAGAGCCCGGCTAGTGGGTCCAGGGACCTACCTCCCCAGCAAAGGGTCTCCTTTGCAGCTGAGGTGTGGGGTAAGAAACCTGGGCTTCTGAGAAGAAGGGATCAGAGAGGAAAACCAGAAACACATCAGGAAGGTGCTTTGACCGCCCACCCCCCACAGGAAGAGAAGCAGCTGCCTCCCACTTTACAGGGACCTTTGACCAAGCTCAGAAAATTCCTGGCTGAGGCAGGCAGGGAGTGGGGCTTTTGAATGGGAGAAATGATCTTTCCTTTTCTAGAGAGGTTTGGGGTAATCCCACTTCCTTTTCTCTGCCAAGCTCTGTGTAAGAATTCACACAAGTCCCCAGGGGGCCCCAGCTGCTGGTATCCTCTCTTCCGTGATAGGTAAGTAATGGGGCAAACTTAACGTGCTTATGTTTTACTAAGCATTTTGTCTGAGCATCCGTGATGGTAAAGGGAGATGAGTTGCCAGAGCTGCAGGTCTGAAGAGGGGGTAAGCTCCCCACTGGTGATTTTCCCTTGCTCCTCAGGAGGCCAGGGGCAGCGGGGGGACAGGGGGGAAATGACCAACAGCTGGGCTCGGAAAGGGGCTGCAGGCAGAAGCAGGCAGAAGAGGATGAGGGAAAAGGAGCCAACCCCGAGATCGCCCCATCTCCGGCGTGTCCCAGGATCAGGGCTAGTTTTCTGAGGATAGATGATTTCCAGTTTCCGAGACAGAGATGGCAAACAAGACAGAGTGCCTTGGTTAAGAAAGACAACTAGGAAGGAAAATTAGCTCCTACCTTGATCCCAACTAGTGCTGTGAACACAGGTGACAGAGATGCATGCGCGCTCTACCATCAGGGACCTCAGAGCTGACTTAGGGAGACTCGGAGCCCGCAGGGCGCTGCACCAGAGAACCGCAGCAGACAGAGGTGGAGACTGAGGGAGCAGGGGGCCACCAGCTGCCTGAGGTGGTGTGGGGAAGCTTCTAGAGAGGATGATGTTGGGCGGATCTTGAGGGATGAGTAGGAGTTTGCCGGGTCCGAGGCAGTGGGAAATGGTGGCTGAGAGGTAGGAAGCAGCAGCTTGTGTGTGGAGAAACTGAGTCGTGCGGAAGCAGAGAATTCAGGGGTAGAAGACAAGCAGGCGGCGGCACAGAGGGCTGTGTTGTTTAAGGTGGGTGCGGGGGAAGGATGGAACAGACTGGAAGACTTGGGTGCAGAGGAAATGGGACTGGTGCCAGCACCAAATATGAAGGGCAAACCAAGCCTTGGCACAGACCCAAAGGGATGGAGGCCCTGGGCATCGCAGGTCACTGGGGATGGACGACAACAGAGCTGGATGAGGGGGAGATGGGCGGGGAGGAAGCTCAGCCTTCGCCGGAGTTCCAGGCGACCGGGCGACCTCCCAGACTGGGCGGGGCGGGCACCGACGGAGCGGTCCCGCGGGCCCTTCGCGCCCGAGGCTCCTGGAGACAGGTAGGCGGAGGAACAAGACCCGAGGGCCTGGGGCGGCTCACCTCTGGGCTGCAGCAGGAATTGGCCCGCCCCGGCTCCCGGGGAGAGCAGTGTCGGAGGAAGTGGGGGTCCTGGGAGGAGACCTGCCTCCCGCTCTTCGCTGGAGCGGAGCCGGGTCCCCGCTCCGCGCCGCGGGCCCTCGGGCAGGGACGGGGGAGGTCGCAAGCGAAAAGGAAACCGGAGCCTCAGAGGGCAGAGGGCCGGGCTGAAACAGACGCAACCCCGGGCGGCCCACGCCAACCCTCCCGCCTCCTCTGCCCTTCCCTCCGTCGGATGCCGTTCCGAAGCACAGGGTCCCGGAGACCGCGCGCCCCCTCTTCCTTGGTGCTGCCTAGGCTGTGGCCCTGGAGCGCCCGAGCCGGGTGCTGGCCCTGCTCCTCACGTCGGAAGCCGCCCCTCTCCGCCTCGGAGGCTGCAGCGGGCCGGTTCCCCCGCGGGGCGGGCGCAGGGGACATCCTCGCGTGGGGACCGGGAAGGGCGCACGGGGACCCTAGACGTCCGGCCCTCCCAGTAGCAACTTTTCTCCTTGAGACTGTTTTTTCCTCCTGTCCTCCCTGCTGTCTCTCCTTCAGCTGCGTTCGTCCCCGCCCCGCGAAGGACTTCTCTCTACTTCAGGGAAGCAGCGTCTCCGTTGTTAGCCCTAGCACGAGGCTCCCTAGGCACCCCGGCTTCCCCTCGTGCGCGCTGCTTTTCCACGAAGGGTCTCAGAGCCCAGGCCGGGCCGCCACCCCTCACCCCGCCAGCCCCGGGAATCCCTGGTTTGCAGTGAAAATGATGCCTACGTGAATCACTCTTAGTACTAAATTAACGCAGTATAGATGTGCCAGTTTATATTTGGCTGAACTTGGCTTAGTACTCTCTCTTTTATTCTTGTAAACTGAAATCATTTTATGCTTAGGAAAAATTAAAGAGAACCATGGTGGAGTTACAGATTTTAAAACTTAAGCATACAAGTCAGTACTTGCTTAATGTTTTCTACTAAAAGGGGCACATTGTGTATGTCATTCTCCAGCACGGTGACATGTACACACTTGCACACCAACTGCGCACACGCACCAGACTGCACTCTCTCAGTGCATACTGCACTCGCACACGCCAAACCACACAGGCATTTTGTACACACAAACAGGACACTGCACACATGCACACACACTGCACTCACTTTACACACACCCACACCCCCACGCACCGGCTTAGGGAGGCTGCTTGTGGAGCTTCTCCGGAGCAGAGAAATGCTGCCTTGGGTTTAAAGTAAGATACAATCAACATTTTCAAAGCATTTAAGTTTTTAAAGTACGCAGAGACTTTTAAAAAACGTCTTTATTTACGAGTTTTAAAACAAGTGATGTAATGGCTTTTAAAAAAGGATCTCTTGGTGAATGAAAACAGTGAATCTGATTGCTTTGAATCTGAACTCTCGACTTTTAACCAGTGTTTTTAATTGCTCTCCTTTCTTCTCTCTGAAACCCTGAAAGAAGTTACTCTTGAACTTTTAGAAGCCAGTTGTAGACGGGCCTGCCCTCCCTCACTGTCTAAGAGCCTCCGCTGCGCCCCACGGCGTCCCCTCCAGTCCCCGTGCGGTTGTCCGGGTCACCTGTGAGCACCCTGCGGGAGAGGGATGGGCCGCCACATCCGTACTGGCCCGGGAGCCGGCGGGGAGCGCGGGGCTTGGATGGGTGGGGCGGCGCCCTGTCCCCGCCTGCCTGCTCCAGTCCCCGCCTCTCCCGCAGGCCAGGCCGAGATGCGGCTGCTGTTGCTGCTGCTGCTGCCCCTGCTGCTGGCCCCCGAGCCCGGATCCTCGGTGAGTGCGACCCTTCCTCCCGCCCCCAACCCCGCCCAGGGTCGCCGCGGGTCGGAGCCCCCGACGGCTGGAGCCAGTGGCTGCGGCGCCATCCTCAAGAGAAGGCCACTGTCTGGATGGTGGGGCGGGAAGAGGCGAACCCTCTCAGCCTGAGCGCCTTCAAAGACGGGTGGGACCTTGCAACCTCTGGTGCCCAAAACTTCCCATCTGGCTTTGGGGCACAGTTCGCAAACTTGGCAATTTCCCAGCAGCCCCACCCCCTTCTTCAGAAGGTTCTGGGCGCGCTGCTAATGCTGCGGAGGTCCAGAGGGGTGGTCTATCACGGTGGAAGGAAGAGGGGTCCTTGCTGGCACCAGCCAAGGAGCAGGGCCAAGTGGCCATCCTGCCAGACGTCTGCCACCTGCCTATTGACCAAACTCTGCTGCCTCTCAATGGGGGCCATTTGGACCTAGAGGTTTGGGCTGCCAGGCCCGTTCTCTACTGCCCCTGGGGCTGGCATCTAGAGCTGGCTGTCCAATAGAACCGTCTGAGGTGATGGAAATGCTCTGCATCTGTGCTGTCCAGTAAGATAGCCACTGGGTTCATGTGGCTACTGAGCACATGACATGTGGTCAGTACAACTGAGGAACTGAACCTTATTTGATTTTTAAAATTATTTTTAACTGGGCTGAGTCTTTGTTGCCACGTGCATGGTACTCTCTACTTGCCATGCATGAGCTTCTCATTGCGGTGTCTTCTCTCATTGCTGAGCGCGGGCTCCAGGGCGCACAGGCTTCAGTAGCTGTGGCACTCGGGCTCAGCTGCCGCATGTGGAATCTTCCCAGACCAGGGATAGAGACAGTGTCCCCTGCATTGGGCAGGCAGATCCTTAACCACTGGATCACCAGGGAAGCCCTTATTTGATTTTAATGAACATGAATTTAAACAGCCTCATGTGGTTAGTGGCTACGTATTAGTGAAAATTCAGAGAGTGGATACAGGAAGGCAAACGGTGATCACAGTAACTGTTTCATTACCAGGGGCCTGAGGGACAAGGCTTCCTAGAGAACCTACCTGGGTTCCAGGGAGGTACAGGGAATCTTCTAGATCACAGGCCCCACCTTGGGGAGGGGACCGTGTGCCTAGCGGGGCTTATTCCTGGAGCTGCTCCTGCCCGGCTTCTCCGCGTTGACAGGATGGAGAGCACAGATTCCATCCACCCCTGGAGAGGGCTCTGCGGGGGAGGCTCACAGCCCTGCCTCCTGAACCCTGCAGGAGGGCCTCTGAGAACGGACCCACACTGTTCACTACTTTGGGAGCGGGGCAGGGTGATGCTGTCTCTGTGGAAATGTGACTTAAAGCTGAGAAGTCCTCCTCCAGCCAGGGGGCAGGCCAGGGTGGGAGTCAGCAGTGGGCAGCGGCTTTAGCATGGGCCTCAGTCAGAGCAGAGAGTGGGCTAGAGCCCCCTTCCTTATGTCCTCTCCACCACCTTCCGGCGTCCCCAGCTCACCTCTGCTACCCCATGGCCCTTACCTCCTCAGTGCCACACCCTGAGGGCCTCGCCACAGGTGGCACTGAGGTCGCAGCTCAGGTGGGGGGTGGCGCGTGGTGACAGGACACCAGGATGAAACTCAGAGCCACCTCCTAGCAGCTGTGTGACGCTAAGCAGATCATCAGATCTTAGATCCCTTTAAATTGGAGAGTAATGACGCCCATGCACAGGTTCCATGCAGGTGAAATGAGGAATCCGAAGTAACCTGGGGCCTGTTAGGTGCTTTTTCCTTAGAAACGCCTGGGTACGTGGGGCTGGGACCTCCCCTTACCCGCTCCACTGTCTGGAGGAGGGTGTGGCCCAGGCTGGTTCTACCTGAGTGCAATACCCTCCTCCGTGGCCCAGGCTGGTTATAGCTGGGGGTGGGACTGCCCCATGGCCTAGGCTGGTTCTAGCTGGGTACAATACCTACTCCCCCATAGCCCAGCCTGGTCATAACTGGGGGCGGGACTCCCCCATAGCCCAGACTGGTTGTAACTGGGGGCAGGACCCCCCCATGACCCAGGCTGATTCTAGCTGTGGCGGGACCCCCACCCCACCATCCCCAACCTTTCACAGGATCATTCTCAGTGCTGACAGGGGTCAGCTTGAGCAGAATGAATAGTTGATTAAGGAGGAGTAACACATCACACCTCTCACTGCCCCCTGCCCTAGGTTGGTCAGGGGAGGCTTCACAAGGGGTCTTCCAGTCTCCTTGCTTCTGCTCTGTTCCCACTCCCACCCCGGCCCGTTGGGCAGGTGATCCCAGGGAAGTAGTGCAGCAGGAAAGGGGGCTTCCTGAGTTGCCCAGGTGGGGGTTGGAGGAGGAGCTGGTGGGGTGCGGAGGGCGGCAGGAGGCAGGTGAGGACAGGCCCAGGTGAGGGTGGACCGGACCAGCTCATTCTGGCTTCACTCCATCATGCTGCTTGTGGTTTGGGTAATTACAGAGAAACGAGATGCATCTATGCTGCTCCTGGCTGAGCGTGCTGAATACTCCCCACTCCAGTATTCTTGCCTGGAGAATCCCATGGACAGGGGAGCCTGGTGGGCTACAGTCTATGGGATCGCACTGAGTCAGACAGGACTGAGCGACCAGCACTTTCACTTTTCACAGTGATGAGTCTGAGGGGAGGTGCTTATCATCCCTGGAAAGTCGCCCTCTACCCCCAGCACTCAATACCTTCCCCTTTAAAATAGGAACTGATCAAGTAAATTTCAGTTTAGAAGCTCGGAGATCTGGCCCACTTAGAAGTGAAGGGTAAATGATTTGAAGACTGAAAGCTCAGACTTTGATCTAGTTGGCCCTTCCTTCTTGGTTTTGTATGTGGTTCAGCAAACGTGTGTGAGTTGTTCTGATTCGGGGTTCATAGTTTTCTTATAAGCCAAGGATAACTAGATGTTTGGCACCGGGGTGCTAGCAGAACGCTGGGTGTGATCTGCACACGCACAAAGCCCCATCCTCACCCGAGATCCTGGGTGGTAGCGAGAGGCTCACTACGTGAGGAACAGTTTACTTTTCCGCATGAGAACTTGAGTTCTTTCTAGGGAAGATGGCAGGGACTTTTTCCTCTAGAGATTATTATGTTGTGATGCCCTAAAATAAAGTCCCCTTCAAACAAACAGGACGTACTTCCAATCTACATTTTGCACACACACACCCCCACCCCAGCAAGAAAGCAAGTCTAACAGCTGTCCAGCTCCTCAGGCCTCATCCAGTGTCCCCCTTGGTCCCCCAGGTGAGATTGCTGGGAACCGGGTACAAGAGCAGAGGCCTGGAGTGAAGCCAACCTGCTGTTGTGTCCACTTGTCCCTGTGGCTCCCTCTCTTTCTGTGCCTCTTTTCCCTGCACCAGGAGGGTCAGGTTGTTCTGTGGAGTAAATGGGAGAATATGTGGGTAGCGTGTGGACTTCTGAAGTCAGCTGCAGGGTACCAGATCCTTCTGGTGGGAACCTGTATCCATTAGGATTATTTTCCCGTTAGAGTCCCAAATGACAGTCCTTCAACAAAAAAAGATCTGACTCCTCTCTCTCATAAACATGCATGGTGAGAAATCTGGGGATGTTCTGTCTCACCAAGCGCTCCAGGATTCTTGTACCTTTGCTTCAGTGTTTGAAACTTCTGTTCCTAAATTACCACATAGTTTCGAAGGCTGCTCCAATTCCAGCCATCACATCTGATTTCCAACCAGGAGGAAGGAGTATAGGAGGAAAAAGAAAAAGGACAAACGAACACGCAAGCTATCTTTTAAGGAGATTACAGGCACTCTGTTTTATTAGGCTTTACTGTGCTTTGCAGCTAGTGCTTTTTTTTTTTTTTAAACAAATTGAAGGTTTGTGGTAATGCTGTATTGAGAAAGTCTATCAATGTCATTTTTCCAATAGCATTTGCTCACTGTCACATTTTTGAAATTCTCAAAATATTTAAACTTTTCAATCATTATGTTTGTTATGGTGATGTTTGATTAATGATCTCTGATGCTACCATTACAAAAAGATTACAACTTGCTGAAAGTTTGGGTGATGGCTAGCATTTGTTTAGCAATAAAGTACTTTTAAATTGAGGTACATACATTATTTTTAATGCTATCGCACACTTAATAGATTCTAGTATAGTACAAACAACTTTCACATGTACTGGGAAATCCCCAAAGCTGTGTGATCTGCTTTATCACAATATTCGCTCTATTTTGGTGGAACCAACCCTACAATATCTCTGAAATATGCCTATACTGGAGACTGCTAGGAAAGAAAATCTCACTCAGTCGTGTCCGACTCTTTGTGACCCCATGGACTGTATATGCGATGCGTGGAATTCTCCAGGCCAGAATACTGGAGTGAGTAGCCTTTCCCTTCTCCAGAGGATCTTCCCAACCCAGGGATTGAGCCCAGGTCTCCCGCATTGCGGGCGGATTCTTTACTAGCTGAGCCACAAGGAAGGCTGCCACCCAGCATATTTCACGTACATCTCACTCACAAGAATTTAGTGACGTAGCTGTGGCTGGCTGCGGGAAACCTGGGAAACGAACTTGGGTGGGAGGGCAGCCAGCTATCCAGCTAGGAGTCAAGGGTTCTCTTAATGGGAGAAGGGGAGGATGGATACTGGGGGACTCCTGGGGGCCCCTGCCACAGCTTGGCAGGAAGAAATCACCACCCCATCCTAACACACACACATGCACACGATTAGATTAAGTTCTGACTAGGCCAGAGCTACAAATGCATGGCGCTGCAGGTAGACGGCATTCCCTGCACACGTGGAGCCCATCCTACCTGATGACACGCCGTTCCTCCTGTGCTTTTTATATCTTCCTCCTGGGAGGGCATGCTCTGCTGGTCCGGGGGTCCCATTCAAGGGCATGCTTGTAGACATCTTGGTTCTCAGACCAAACTCTGCCCAGCCAGGGGATGTCATTGTCAGACACAATCAGGGAAGAGCTCTCTGCCTGCGGCTTGCCCACTGTACTGGGCACGTAGGGGCTGCTGGTGGAGGCAGCATTGACAGATGGGGAGGCTGGGTTGGCTCCCAGCTCCTTATGGTGAAAGCTGGCTTATTCCACAAATGAGGATGTTGGGGTGCCTGGGGGAGCTGCAGTCCTGAAGGCTCGGCTCTAGGAAACACCGTCTCAGGCCCCTTGCAGGGGAGGGTGATGCTCCAAGGCTGGGGGTGTCAGGGCAGCCCTGAGCACTCCTGTGGGGGCTTCAAGCGCTGACTCCCACTGCTGAGCGTGTCCTCCTCCAGGCTCCCCAGGTGAGACGACAGAGTGACACCTGGGGCTCCTGGGGCAACTGGAGCCCCTGCAGCCGGACCTGTGGAGGGGGTGTCAGCTTCCGGGAGCGCCCCTGCTACACCCAGAGGTAGGAAGGCGGGGATGGGCCAGCTTGTTAAAAGACAGCAGGTGCAGGGGAGTAGCTGGGTGTCCTGGGCTACCCCAGGGCAAAACCTACCACACGACAGATTTGTTCTGGGAGCAGCATCAGTGGAGAACTTGAAATCGAGTCATTTCCAAATACTGGCACTCTGATTGCAACGACAGCCGTATTTCAGGGAGCTGGTGCCATTCCCGCTTCATCCACCCCTCAGTCTCTAGCTTCTCCGGCAGTGCTGGCAGGTGTAATGAATTCTTGTTGAATTAACGAATAATCCCCCAAAATCCTAACGTGTGCGGTTTCTCTGTCATCAGCCCCTTCTTCAAGTATAGATGTTTCTCACTCTAAGTGACTTATGAAGCTCCTGCTGCGTGCCCTGCACTCTGACGAGTACCAGAGGGCGCAAAAGAAGGGGTGTTGACGCTCTGCCTGTCAGGGGTTTAACGGTTCCTGAAAACTTTGCCTGAAGAGGCAGAGGGAAGATACTATACCAAGTGTCTTATCCACATTTACTCCTCTTAAATGGCAGAATAACCTTACCAAGTGGGTATATATTGCATCTTATTGTATCTCCAAGGACAGAATTTGAGTCTTGTCTGGAAATATGCTTTAAGAGGTAGAGTGGCCCCGAGTTAGCCAAGCTCTAGGCTAGTTAGCCTTCTGGGTCGGGCTTCTCCCAGGTCTGAACACCGGGCTCCTTATACCTGCCTAAGGGGATTTGGGAGCCCCCTCCTCTCCTACCACCCCTCTGGCCCAGCAGTGCCCACCGGGTAGCTCCACCGCAGCTGTGGGAGAGCCCAGGAGGGGGCGAGGCGCTGGGTCTTGGGGGTTTGGCTCCTCCCAGTGCTCTCGCCCTGCAGGAGAGATGGGGGCTCCAGCTGCGTGGGTCCCACCCGGAGCCACCGCTCTTGCCGCACGGAGGTAAGGTACAGCCCCTGGGGGTGGAGGACAGCTCCCCGGACCCCCTCCGCGGCTGACATACTGGCCTTGGGGAAGCCCCCCACCCCCGCATGTGGGTGCATAGCAGTCGCTTGATACCTTTGCCTCCTTACCCCAAGCCCCCTGGAGGGGGCGCACGGGAGCCCTGGGGGGCGGGGGGAGCGACCCCACCTCCCCGAAGCTGCAGCAGGGGTTGGGGAAACAGGGCCCGGCCTCCCCGGGGCCCAGCGGGACCCCAGTGGTGGACCCACAAGCCCCTTCCCTTGCCCCTACCTCCCCACAGAACTGCCCCGACGGCGCCCGCGACTTCAGGGCCGAGCAGTGCGCGGAGTTTGACAGCCACGAGTTCCAGGGGCGGCGCTACAAGTGGCTGCCCTACTACGGGGGTAAGTGCACCGTCCTTCGGGTGCCCCACCTGCGTTGTCCTACGCTGGGCCCCTTCTTTGGGGAATCTCTTTGCTACATTGACTTTGCATTTCTCAATTCTTACTACCATATTATGGTGCTCAATTGTTCAGTCCTGTCCCATTCTTTGCGACCCCATGGACTGCTCTGCCCATGAAACTTTCGAGGCAAGAATACTGGAGTGGGCTGCTGTTTCTTCCTATTCCAGGGGATTTTCCCTACCCAGGGATCCAACCGGTATCTTTTGCGTCTTCTGCATGGCAGGCGGATTTTTTACTGCCGAGCCACCTGGGAAGCCCTGACCATATTCTAGACGCGTTTTCAAATACATTCAAAGAAAAACCTCCAGTACTCCCAGCAGGGCACTACAGTGGTGAACATTTTGGGGTTTTTCCATCCTTTCCCCCTGGGTATACAATTCAGGCCAAGCCTTGGCCAGTTCTGGGCAGTTTTGAGCCTTCTTTTGTTTGGCCTGCTCCCTGAAGCCTTCCTCACTGGCAGGAGTCTCCGGGTGGGGTGCAGGGGTGGGCTGAGGGGGTGGAGGTGGGGTGGGGTTGAGACCTGTGCCCAAATTTGGGCAAACTGCAGGCTGAGCTGCCTGGGAGCTTGGTGTGGCAAGAGCTCATTTACTCAGAATCTCTGGGGCTGGAGGCCATGCTCTGGGTAACTTTGAGGAGGGTGTAGGTCATTAATTTTTAGAGCGATACAGTTCAAGAAAAACAAAACAAAAACAAAAATCACTAACATGGTGTAATTAAAACATTTTCGATGAGTCAGATATGCTGTAGGCTAATCCTTCCCAGTATGGGTTTTCACTGCTCACTGTGGATGACTCCTGGAAACTCTCTGGCTCTCTGGATTCCAAATCAGTGAACATTTTATGTCTTGTGTGTGCTGTGGGCTGGGGGAGGGGTCTTGGCTAGAGGTGGAGGCCCCAGTGGGGGAGTCTGCATTCATTGCTCCTTCTGGATCCTAAGGTGAGGGTATATTGAAGATAATTTGCTAAGAACCGACTCATTGGAAAAGACTCTGATGCTGGGAAAGATTGAGAGCAGGAGAAGGGGGCGACAGAGGATGAAATGGTTGGATGGCATCACCAACTCAATGGACATGAGTTTGGGCAAACTCCAGGAGATGGTGAAGGACTGGGAAGCCTGGAGTGTTGTAGTCTGTGGCATGGCAGAGTTGGACACAACTTAGCAACTGAACAAAATATTACAGAAAAATTAGAACAGAGGAAAGTTTAAAAAGGGTTGCCGAGGGATGCCTTCTTTGTGGTGGAGGTGATTACAATCCTGTTAGCACTCCTGGGCTATTCAAATAGATAAATATAAAAACTGAAACAAGAAAATTACCTTAACCCACCTTTTTCATAGGATAGCTGCTAGCATTTCTTTCTAGCTCCTTTCATGTTATTTTCTCTGTTTATGTATTTGTGATTGTTACATGGTATCACTTTGCATTCTATTATAAACATCTCCCCACATTACTGCTTCCTCTTCATAATCACAGTTCTTAATAGCACAGTCCACAGGTGTAATAATCTAGTTATAGTAATTAAAGAGTAACTGATATTCAGAGTATTATAAATAGTAATGCTGAGATAGACCTCTTCAAGTGTCTAGCTTTTTCCTCATTCTAGGATTTTTCCTCGACTTAATTCCCAGAGATGTATCCACTTCATGGAGAAGATCCTTTCCTCCTGTGACGGTGGTGGGATTTTGAGCCACCGGGGGTGTGATGGTGTAGAGCTTCCTTTCCCTGTGTGTGTGTGTACACGTGTGTGCCTGTTTCTGGCCCCTGCCCACACTTCACTGTTGCTCACACAGGCCTTGAACCGCCTCACTCAGCCTCTCAACTTCCCCCTCTTGCTTACCGCAGCCCCCAACAAATGTGAGCTGAACTGCATCCCCAAGGGGGAGAGCTTCTACTACAAGCACAAGGAGGCTGTTGTAGACGGGACACCCTGTGAACCTGGCAGACGGGACATCTGTGTGGATGGCAGCTGCAGGGTGAGTTGTCCCCACTGCCCCCACCACCTGGTTTGGGGCTCATTGCGAGATGTCCACCTGCCCCCCCACCAGAGGCTCTCCTGACCATAATGCCTTCTCAAGACTAGCTTCTAAGGTGCCTTGCATCGCCGATGTCCTGCGGCCCTCTTACCTTTGCCCTTTGAAAACTCAACAGTAAGAGGAAGCCTCTGGGTGGCAAGTTAGAGAAGCCCAAGTAAAAGTGACTTAAGGGGGGAAAAAGCCATTGAGGGAGGGGCTGGCTGGCTGCAGGGGCCTGGCTGATGCTCTGGGAAATCTCTCCTCGCTTGGCTTTCTTCTCCTCTGGGTCCGCTGAGGGTTGGCCAGTTCTCCTGGTGAGCTGTGAAGATGGCCCAGCGGCCCCAGGCTTCTGTCGTCACAGCCTGGCCGCCCCCTGGGTCGGGGGTGCTGTTCCCAGAAGTGCCAGCAACCCGGGGTTGCCTCTGGCTTGCCCTCACCTGAGGCTCCCCCGAACATCTTGAGCAAAGCGCACAGCCTGCTGACCGGCCCAACGCTACTGCCCAGAAGCCGTGTCCACACGCTGTGCGAGAGAGGTGGCTTCTGAAGGAAAACGAGGTGCTGTTGCCGGAGAAGGGGACGCGGGTGCCATGCAGGCAGGAGAGGTGGATGATCAGCTACCGGCCAGGTTCAAGGCTAACTCGGCACCCCTGGCCAGCAAATGGTTACCACACCTCCTGGACTGGCTGGGCGGCCAGGGTTCCAGTCTGGGTGTGACCGTAACCCCCCCGGGTCTCTCGCGTCTCCTCTCACCTCTGCCTGGCAGGTTGTCGGCTGTGACCACCACCTGGACTCGTCGAAGGAGGAGGACAAGTGTCTGCGGTGCGGGGGTGACGGCACGACCTGCTACCCCGTCACAGGCGTCTTTGAGGCCAATGACCTCAGCAGAGGTGGGATTCTTGTGGGGTCTGCAGACGGTTCAGACCGGGGTCTGTCGCATGCCCCTTCCTGGCGTCTTGCTCGCTGGCACAGCACCAAGATGGTGTGATCTGGTGCTCAGGTCATGAAAGACCTCAGGGTGGAGGCCAAACCCTTGCCCAGGAGCCTGTGGGCTCATGCTAGGATCTCCGCCCACTTATCCAGTGATGCCTGGGCGTGTCCTCCCGTTCCCCCCATCGTCCCCATCTGTCCCATCCCATCCCATCCCATCATTTTGGGTGCTGGACCTGTCCATCCTCTCTGCAGCCATTTCCTGCTTCAGAAACACTCTCCCAAGCCCCCAGCCCTGATGTTTCCCACTTGGGGACCCCACCTGTGGCTGGTGGTCCCAGAATGTCTCTGCCCTTCAGGCTACAACCAAATCCTCATCGTTCCCATGGGGGCCACCAGCATCCGCATTGAGGAAGCGGCTGCCAGCAGGAATTTCCTGGGTGAGGACAGGTTTGGGGTCTGAGGTGGGGCCATTGCCATGGCAGGGAGGTGGGTCTTGCCTTGGCAGCTGACTGGGGTGCTCCCCCGGTGCAGCGGTGAAGAGCATCCGTGGCGAATACTACCTCAATGGACACTGGACCATCGAGGGTGCCCACGCCCTGCCCGTGGCCAGCACCCTCCTGCACTATGAGCGAGGAGCTGAAGGGGACCTGGCACCCGAGCAGCTCCACGCCTGTGGCCCCACCTCGGAGCCCCTGGTCATTGAGGTGAGGGGGGCAGGCACCTGGCCCTCAAGAGGCTGGCAGGAGGGCTTCGGGGTGAACAGGGGCGGCCCCCTGGCGTCCAGCCTCAATGGGGACCCTCCTGCACAGCTCATCAGCCAGGAGCCCAACCCAGGCGTGCACTTCGAGTACCACCTGCCCCTGGGTGCCCCCCAGCCCGGCTTCAGCTGGAGCCACGGCTCGTGGGGTGACTGCAGCGCTGAATGTGGTGGAGGTGAGGGCAGCAGCCTAGGTGGGGGGTGGCACGTGGCTGTGTGCAGGGCTCGGCGCTCTCCTGCAGGCGCTCCAGCCATGGGAGGGAGGTGGACAAGTACATGCAACATCTGCGTGTCATGAGGGGGCCACCCTGGGAAACCCAGGAGTGGGGGGACTCGACAAAGGGCCCTTACCTTAGCTAAGTGAACCAGAGGGCTTCCTGGAGGCAGTGGCATCTACTAGGACATGGTATTCCTTTGGCGGCGGAGGGTGGGCCTGGAGCCAGTGACCAGGTGTCAGAGAGGGGCTCCGTCACCCACAGATAAAGCTCTCTGAGCTCAGACGTGGTGATGGCCACCTATCCAGGGGGGTCACTGAGGCTTGAGCAAAGTGACACTCGGGAAGTGTCCAGAAGGGAGCCTGGCCCAGAGAATGCGTTGGGCGAATGTGGACTGACCGGCTGCCTGCTGTGGCCGGGCCTCTGCAGGTCAGCAGACCCGCCGGGTGTTCTGCACCATGGACAATGAGGTCTACCCTGAGCACCTGTGCCAGCCCCAGCCACGGCCGGCTGACCGCCGTCCCTGCAGCCTGCAGCCCTGCCCGCACACCAAGCGGTGAGTCCCTGTCCACCCCTCTGCCCAGGCAGGGCTCAAGCTCTTCGGTGGGAAGGGGGTGGAGGCCCTGAGCTGCTTTAGGTGTTGGGAAAAGCAGGAGGCTGGGGGGCTCCTGATAGCTGGGTGGGGAGGGAGGCAGTGGGGGGCCTGAGTGTGAGACCCTAAGTGGTTCTGTCCACCCTTGTGAGCCCACACAGTGCCCAGAATGTCCAGGCTAATGGCGGGGGGCGGGTGGTGGTGTGGGTACCAGAGGCCCCATTGGTGTGAGCTGGCAGGGAATTGGCGGATGCCAAGGAGTGGACCAGGGCTCGGGCCCAGGGGCCTGAGGGCATTGGCGATGCCTTTGTTTGTGCACCAAGGACCTCTTACCTGCACCGGCCCAGAGCGTGGCGCCTTGCTGGGGCCCAGCGTGTGTGCAGGAGCAGGTAATCCTCGGGCCACCGGCTCCCTGCAGGGCTGTGCCGTCTTCCACTCGGTGGCCTTGGTGGCGGGCAGCTGGTCTCTGGGGATGGTGGTAGGCTTGGCTTTGCATGTGCGGTGGGGGTAGTCCTATCGTTCAGGTCCTGGGGCCCAGGGCCGGGAAGGGCCGCTGCACACGTGGGTGAGCATGGCCCCTCAGGAAGATGCCCCCCTCCGCTAAGGTCAGACCTGGAGGGAGTGGAGTCTGGCTAGGGTGATGGTGACCCGGTGAGAAGGAGAAAGGGGTCCATGTGAGGACAGGAGCCCTGGGAGAGAGGCAGCCAGGTTCTGTGTTTATAGGGACCTGGGCACAGTAGTGGGAATGGTGAGCAGGGCTGAACCTAGGCCTTTGGGCAGGGCTCTCTGACCCTCACCTGGATGGCCTGATGCTTGGAGGATGGGCTGGGGAGGAGGGTCCCCACTCCGCTCCTGGGCGCCACCCCCCTGGGCCTCGACCTCAGACCCAGCTGCAGGGCCCACCTCACTGTGCTTCTGCTCCCCACCAGCTGGAAGACAGGGCCCTGGACACTCTGCTCGGCCTCCTGTGGGGGCGGCTCCCAGTCCCGCTCTGTCTACTGTGTCTCATCTGATGGGGCCAGTGCCCAGGAGGCTGCCGAGGACGCTGAGTGCGAGGGTCTGCCTGAGAAGCCCCCGGGCACGCGGGCCTGCAACCTGCAGCGCTGCGCAGGCTGGAGCGTGGAGCCCTGGAGCGAGGTGAGCCCGGCCCCTCTGGGACGGGGTGGCCATCAGGAGCTGGGTGGTGGGCCTGGGCGGCCGCTGGCAACCCTAAAAGGCTTGTCATCCTCAGAGGAAGCAGCTCCTGGGAGAGAAGGGATCTGCCAGGCGGTCCCGGAGGCTGTGGTCAAGGCTGGGGCTGGGAGCAGGGTCTTGGATCCCTGCTCCAGTGCTATTCCTCCTTCTCGAGGGTCCAGGGCGGGTGGGAAAGGAGCCGGGAACGTTGTTTGGGGGGCGAGGGAGGGGCTGGGGCTGCTGATCACTCCTTCCAGCCAGCTACATGTATAGCAGTTGCAAATAAAGGAAAACGCACTTCAGCCTGGTGTCCGCCACCGTGGTTCAGGCTCTGTGACCTCAGGAGGGTGACTCGGCCTCTCTGGGCCTGGGGCCACGGAGTGCTGTCTGCCCTCCATGCCAGGCTGGTGGGCCCCCAGCTGGGTGAGGACCAGCTTGCGCTAACAGCCTGGTCTTCACAGTGCTCTGTCAGCTGTGGTGTGGGGGTCCGGAGGCGGAGCGTCACCTGCCAGGGTGACGAAGGGTCTCTGCTCCATGCCACGGCCTGCTCCTTGGAGGACCGTCCCCCGCTCACTGAGCCCTGTGTGCAAGACGAATGTCCCCTCCTCAGTGACCAGGCCTGGCACGTGGGCGCCTGGGGTCTAGTGAGTACTGCCCCTCCCCTCCCCCCACTTCCCCCCTTCCCCCCTACCCCCCTCTCCCTCTTTCCCCCTCCTCCCTGACCCCCTCCCCCTCTTCCCCTTCCCCATCCCCCACTGTTGAGTCCTGGTCCCTGGGCATCATCCCTCCCTCCCTCCCCTCCCCCGCCCTCCCCTCCCTCCCCTCCCCCCTCCCTTCCTCCCCCCTCCCCTCCCTTCCTCCCCCCCCCTCCCCCTCCCCCCCCCTCCCCCCTCCCCTCCCCCCTCCCTCCCTCCCCCCTCCCTTCCCTCCCCTCCCCTCCCTTCCCCCCCTCCCTCCCCCCTCCCCTCTCCACTGTCCAGTCCTGGACCCTGGGTCTGACTATAGGACTCAGGCATCTCCCCTTCCCCCTGCCTTATGGGCACCCCCCAGCCTGAGGATCTCTCCCCCTATGCGGTGTGTTCTCTCTCTCACTCCCTTCCTGGGGTCCTCAGTGCTCCAAGAGCTGCAGCTCGGGCACTCGGAGGCGCCAGGTGGTCTGTGCCCTTGGGCCCCCCGGCCGCTGCGGGAGCCTGCAGCTGTCCAAGCCCGCGGCAGTGGAGGTCTGCAACACGCAGCCCTGTGATCTCCCTCCAGGTAAGCACGGGGAGGGGCAGCTGGAGCCTGGCCCGGCCTCTAGCCCTGCTGGCAACCTGGCCAGCACCTCCTGCCCCTGCGCCTTTGCCTGTGCCCTCAGCCCCCTGGACCATCCTCCTATCAGGTCTCCGTGTGTGAGGCCTTTGCCGTCTGCAAAGGCCAGCTCTTGGCAGCCTCACCGGGCAGCCGTGTGGCCCCCTGGGAGGCAGCACCTCTCCGTCACCCCCCAGAGCTCTCTGTGACTGCTGGCACACTTAGGCACTGCAATGGCTGTGCGTGGCCTGTTAGGCCTACTAGCTACAAGCTGCTTGAGGGCCAGGCCGGCTGCCTTCTTCCTGTTATGTCATTCGTTTCCTCAGTTGTGTCTGACTCTTGGTGACCCCGTAGACTGCGGCACACCAGTCTTCCCTGACCTTCACCATCTCCCGGAGCTTGCTCAAACTCATCTCCATTGAGTCAGTGATGCCATCCAACCACCTTGCCCTCTGTTGTCCCCTTCTCCTCCTGCCTTCAATCTTTCCCAGCATCAGGGTCTTTTCTAACGAGTCAGCTCTTCCCATCAGGTGGCCAAAGTATTGGAGCTTCAGTCTCAGCATCAGTCCCTCTAATGAGTATTCAGGACTGATTTCTTTTAGGACTGATTGGTTTAATCTCCTTGCAGTCCAAGGGACTTTCAATAGTCTTTTCCAATACCACAGTTCAAAACCATCAATTCTTCAGCACTCAGCCTTCCTTATGGTCCACCTCTCTCATCTGTACATGACTACTGGAAAAACCATAGCTTTGACTATACAGACTTTTGTCAGCAAAGTGATGTCTTCGCTTTTTAATATGCTGTCTAGGTTGGTCATAACTTTTCTTCTAAGGAGCAGGTGTCTTTTAATTTCATGGGTGTAGTCACTGTCCACAGTGCTTTTGGAGCCCAAGAAAATGAAGCCTGTCACAATTTCCATTGTTTCCACATCTATTTACCATGAAGTGAAGGGACTGGATGCCATGATCTTCGTTTTTTGAATGTTGAAGTTTAAGCCATTTTTCACTCTCTTCTTTCACCTTTATCAAGAGGCTCTTTAGTTCCTCTTTGCTTTCAGCTATTAGGGTGGTGTCATCTGCATATCTGAGGTTATCGATATTTCTCCCGGCAATCTTGATTACAGCTTGTGCTTCATCCAGCCCGGCATTTAGCCTGATGCACTCTGTATGTAAGTTAAATAAGCAAGGTGACAATATACAGCCTTGATGTGCTCCTTTCCTGATTTTGAGCCAGTCTGTTCCATGTCTGGTTCTAACTGTTGCTTCTTGACCTGCATACACATTTCTCAAGAGTGAGGGAAGGTGGCCTGATATTCCCATCTCTTGAAGAATTTTCCACAGTTTGTTGTGATCCACACAGTCAGAAGCTTTAGCATAGTCAATGAAGCAGAAGTAGATGTTTTTCTGGAATCCTCTTGCTTTCTCTGTGATCCAATAGATGTTGGCATTTTAATCTAGGTTCCTCTGTCTTTCTAAATCCACCTTGTACATCTGGAGGTTCTTGGTTCACATACTATTGAAGCCTAGCTTGGATTTTGAGTGTTACCTTGCTAGCATGTGAAATGAGTGCAATTGTGCAGTAATTTGAACATTGTTTGGCATTGTTTTTCTTTGGGATTGGAATGAAAATTGACCTTTTCCAGTCCTGTGGCCACTGCTGAGTGTTCCAAATTTGCTGGCATATTGAGTGCAGCACTTTCACAGCATCATCTTTTAGGATTTGAAAGAGCTCAACTAGAATTCCATCACCTCCACTAGCTTTGTTCGTAGTGATGCTTTCTAAGGCCCACTTGACTTCACATTCCAGGATGTCTGGCTCTAGGTGAGTGACCACATAATCGTGGTTATCTGGGTCATGAAGATGTTTTTGTTTGTATAGTTCTTTGTATTCTTGCCATCTCTTAATATCTTCTGCTTCTGTTAGGTCCATACCATTTCTGTCCTTTATCAAGCCCATCTTTGCATGAAATGTTCCCTTGGTATCTACAATTTTTTTGAAGAGATCGCTAGTGTTTCCCATTCTATTGTTTTCCTGTATTTCTTTGCGTTGATCGCTGAGGCAGTCTTTCTTATCTCTCCTTGCTATTCTTTGGAACTATTCTTGCTGTTCTTTCTTCCTGTTTATACCCCCACAGAACATAGCTGGCACGTGGTCGGTCTTCAGTAAATGTTTGTTGAAGGACTGAATGCAGAGAAGGAGACAGTCTCCTTCACATTGCCTCTGCCTTCCTGACCCCCTTCGCCCCCCATCCTCACTGGGAAAGAAGGTGTCCCAGTCATGAGGAGCTGTAGGACAAGGGGCACACAGGCCATCAGGTTACTTGGTTTGAGGAAGTGTTATTGGGGGAAGGTGTGGGCTGGGGCTGTGCAGGGTTGGCCGGGGGAGTGGCCTTCTGAGACCGCAAAGAGATGTGTTTGGCCCTGACATGCCAATGATAGGGAAATGGTAGGATGCCATTGGAGGCACGTGGCAAAGTGGCCAAGAACCGGTCTCCCAGAGTCAATGGCTGCTGTTGCTGCTGCTGCTAAGTCACTTCAGTCGTGTCCGACTCTGTGCAGCCCCATAGATGGCAGCCCACCAGGCTCCCCCGTCCCTCGGATTCTCCAGGCAAGAACACTGGAGTGGGTTGCCATTTCCTTCTCCAATGCATGAAGGTGAAAAGTGAAAGTGAAGTCACTCAGTCGTGTCCGACTCTTGGCGACCCCATGGACTGCAGCCCACTGGGCTCCTCCGTCCAGGGGATTCTCCCGGCAAGAGTACTGGAGTGGGGCGCCACTGCCTTCTCCGGAGTCAATGGCTAACTGGGTTCAAATCTCCCCTCCACTGCTGACCAGGCGTGTGACCCTGGGCAAGGGTCTCTCCTCTCTCATCCTCCGCTGGCCCAGCTGTGCAGTGGGGTTAAGGAGACTGACTTTCCAGGCTTATGATCTCTTGGCATACTGCTGCACACACAAGACTCCATAAATGAGGTTGTTGTTCAGTCGCTCAGTTGTGGACTACTGTTTGCGACCTCATGGACCACTGTTTCCTTCCTCATGGACAGGAAGCCAGGCTTCCCTGTCCTTCACCATCTCCCTGAGTCTGCTCGAACTCATGTCCCTAGAGTCGGTGATGCCATCCAACCATCTCATCCTCTGTTGTCCCCTTCTCCTGCCTTCAGTCTTTCTCAGCATCAGGGTCTTTTCCAATGCGTCGGCTCTTTGCATCAGGTGGTCAAAGTATTCAGCTTCAGCATCCGTCCTTCCAATGAATATTCAGGGTTGGTTTCCTTTGGGATTAAGTGGTTGGATCTCCTTGCAGTCCAAGGGACTCTCAAGAGTCTTCTCCGACACCACAGTTGAAAAGTGTCAATTCTTTGGCGCTCAGCTTCCTTTATGGTCCCTCTCTTACATCCGTATGGAGGGTGGGTAGCAGTTGTGGTGAGGCCCTGTGGGCCTGGGCTGGGCTCGGGCCTGGCCTTTGGGCTGCACGCGCAGGAGGTTCCTCAGCCCTTACAAGTCCAGCTCCCTCGAGCCACTCAGTGTCCCAGGACCCTGAACACCTTCCTGGGAGAGGTGGCCCGAAGCCTGCCCCAAAGAGGCATTCACTCGAAAAGGAAGGAAACGGAAGGAGAGCTTCAGGCCAGGGTGAGTTGTGAAAGAAAGAAACCTGCATTGCTATTTTCATAATTATAGAAATAATGTGTGTTCATCGTAGAACGTTTGGCGAAATTAGAAACGTAGTATATAGAGAGAAACTTACATTGGCCTTGATCCCAGCTGTTACTGGATAAATCTTTAGTGTGTTTCCTTGTAATGTATCTGTGATTTCTGTATCTGTTTTCCCCGCCAAGTCCAGTGACATTTGGTGTGTGAACATTTTCATCCTGTGATCTCTAGGGGCTCCACAGAAGTCCACTTGTGGGTGAGAATTTAGAATTTGTGTGGTTCCTGCTGTTTCGGATACTTTAGTGCTATAGTGCTTACTGGCCAGTGCCCTGGAGGAGGGGCTGAGTGTCCAAAGAGGGCCCCCTTGAGGGGTGGGCGTCTGAGAGTCGACACGCTGGACAGTTCTGCTTCCCCCTCTTTCTAGAGCAGCACACGCCAATAGAAATAAACAAGCCCACATGTCATTAAAAATTTTCTAAGATCTCAGGCCAAGGATGTCATCGAGGAGTACTTCAAATGCAAGAAATGATGAAATAAAAAACTGATTTCTTGTTTTCCAAAAAAAAAAAAAAATTTTCTAAGAGCCACATTTTAGAAAGTAAAAAGAAACAAATGAATCTGCATTTAATAATATGTTTTATTTAACCCAATAAAATATTTTTAGCCTGGAATTTATATAAAAATTGTAGGATATTTTATATTCTTTTTTTCACAAGATTTTTTTTTTTAATCTTCGAAGCCCACTGTATAGTTTACATTTATGGCACATCTCAGTTCAGACGCTGGAATCCCACCTGGTGTAGTCGGTCTCAATTTAGAGGTCATGAGATATCCAGTTGAAAAACCAGACTCACCTACCCAACTTGTCCCAGACATACTGAAGCATCTTCTGATGAATGAATTAAGTGTCAGTGTTTAAATTGTAAATTTAATTCTGATTCAACAAAATTTGAAATTCAGTTTCTCGGTCACTCTGGCCCCATCTCCAGTGCTCAGTAACTGAGACCAGTCAGGAACCAGGACTGGCACTGGCCCAGCGTGGGGTGGGGCGTTGTGACAGGTCTCTTCGGAGGGGGCGGTCTTAAGTCTGGGAGGATGCTGAAGGCCTCAGGCCTCTGGCTATGGCTTACATTTGTCTGTTAGGCTCAGGGGACCCATTGAAAGTTTAGGGGCTCAAAGTGACACCATGAAAGATGGTTAGGACATTCGGTGCCTGCCTGGGGGTCAGGCTGAAGTGGGGAGAGTGGGAGCGGGCTGCAGACGTGCAGGCTTAGAGCTTGAGGAGTGGAGGGGTGGGCGCTGGCCAGCACAGCCTGAAGCCCCTGGCGTGTGGGAAGGGCCCCCAGACCCTGAGTTAACGCCTGAGATGATGGCAGAAGAGAGTCATAGGAGTCCTCACGTGCGACAGAGGCAGGATGGGCTTGGCGGAAAGTTGCCTTCCCAGCCACAGAGGGACAGCCGGAATTCCCGGCTGGCTGGGAACTGTGATCAGATCAGATCAGATCAGTCGCTCAGTCGTGTCCGACTCTTTGCGACCCCATGAACCGCAGCACGCCAGGCCTCCCTGTCCATCACCAACTCCCGGAGGTCACTCAGACTCGCATCCATCGAGTCAGTGATGCCATCCAGCCATCTCATCCTCTGTCGTCCCCTTCTCCTCCTGCCCTCAATCCTTCCCAGCATCAGAGTCTTCTCCAATGAGTCAACTCTTCGCATGAGGTGGCCAAAATACTGGAGTTTCAGCTTTAGCATCATTCCTTCCAAAGAAATTCCAGGATTGATTTCCTTCAGAATGGACTGATTGGATCTTCTTGCAGACCAAGGGACTCTCAAGAGTCTTCTCCAACACCACAGCTCAAAAGCATCAATTCTTCGGCGCTCAGCCTTCTTCACAGTCCAGCTCTCACATCCATACATGACCACAGGAAAGACCATAGCCTTGACTAGGCGAACCTTTGTTGGCAAAGTAATGTCTCTGCTTTTGAATATGCTATCTAGGTTGGTCATAACTTTCCTTCCAAGGAGTAAGCGTCTTTTAATTTCATGGCTGCAGTCACCATCTGCAGTGATCTTGGAGCCCAGAAAAACAAAGTCTGACACTGTTTCCACTGTTTCCCCATCTATTTCCCATGCAGTGATGGGACCAGATGCCATGATCTTCGTTTTCTGAATGTTGAGCTTTAAGCCAACCTTTTCACTCTCCACTTTCACTTTCATCAAGAGGCTTTTTAGCCCCTCTTCACTTTCTGCCATAAGGGTGGTGTCATCTGCATATCTGAGGTTATTGATATTTCTCCCAGCAATCTTGATTCCAACTTGTGTTTCTTCCAGTCCAGCATTTCTCATGATGTACTCTGCATATAAGTTAAATAAACATGGTGACAATATACAGCCTTGACGTACTCCTTTTCCTATTTGGAACCAGTCTGTTGTTCCATGACCAGTTCTAACTGTTGCTTCCTGACCTGCATACAGATTTCTTAAGAGGCAGATCAGGTGGTCTGGTATTCCCATCTCTTTCAGAATTTTCCATAGTTTATTGTGATCCACACAGTCAAAGGCTTTGGCATAGTCAATAAAGCAGAAATAGATGTTTTTCTGGAACTCTCTTGCTTTTTCGATGATCCAGCGGATGTTGGCAATTTGATCTCTGGTTCCTCTGCCTTTTCTAAAACCAGCTTGAACATCAGGAAGTTCACGGTTCACATATTGCTGAAGCCTGGCTTGGAGAATTTTGAGCATTACTTTACTAGCGTGTGAGATGAGTGCAATTGTTCGGTAGTTTGAGCACTCCTTGGCATTGCCTTTCTTTGGGATTGGGATGAAAACTGACCTTTTCCAATCTTGTGGCCACTGCTGAGTTTTCCAAATTTGCTGGCATATTGAGTGTAGCACTTTCACAGCATCATCATTCAGGATTTGGAATAGCTCCACTGGAATTCCATCACCTCCACTAGCTTTGTTTGTAGTGATGCTTTCTAAGGCCCATTTGACTTCACATTCCAAGATGTCTGGCTCTAGGTCAGTGATCCCATGGCCAAATGTAGACAGGAGACCAGAACCAGGGAGAGAATTTGAATCAACCTTGTCTGAGCTTTTGGCCCAGGTGGGACGGGCAGTACATGGAAAACAAAGATTTGACCGCATATCTACCAGAATCTTCCAACTCTATTATTTTTAAAAGTTCCCTGGGACTGGCAAGATGTAGTCCCTATGGAGATGGACTTTTCAATTATTTTTTTTGGTAACTTTGTTCCACTGCGTAGTGATATGTTTATTGTGGAAAATTTGAAAAACACTAACAAACAGAAGGAAGCACCCCCCTCACCCAGCCACCTGGCAGAACGCACACAGCATGCAGGGCCTTTCACTGTGAGCATTTCGGGGTTTTTAATTTATTTTATTCAAGTAGAGTTGATTTCCAATACAGTGTTAGTTTCTGCTGTACAGCAAAGTGATTCAGTTTTTTAATACACACACACACTCATCCTTTTTTGTATTCTTTTCTCTTTTGCTTCTCTGGTGGCTCAGCGGTAAAGAACCGCCTGCAATACAGGAGTTGCAGGAGACACGGGTTCAACCCCCTGGAGAAGGGGATGGCTCCAGTCTTCTTGCCTGGAGAATCCCATGGACAGAGGAGCCTGGTGGGCTCTAGTCCATGGGGTCATGGAGAGTTGGATGTGACTGAAGCGACTTAGCATGCGTGGTCTATTGCAGGATATTGCATACAGTTCCCTGTGCGATGCAGTAGGGCCGTGTTTATCCATTCTCTATGTAGTAGTTGGCATCTGCCAACCCCGCACTCCCACCCTCCCTCGGCAACCATAGCTCTGTTCTCTGTGGTGGTGGGCCTGTTTCGTAGTCACTGTGAGCATTTTGGCCATATTTTGCTAGTATTATTTTGGGCATCATTTTTAAAAACTCCTGTTGTCTTCATTTTCTCTACAGCCTTTTGCATTTTTTCTGTAACATTTTGTGATGAAAAATCTTTTTAAAAACCTTATTGAGGTTAATTATCATACACCATAAAATTCACCTATTCTCATGGTACAGTTCATGATATTAAGTTTGCCAAGTTGGACAAGAGATGCAGAGAAACTTTAATCACACAGGAAAGATGAAGAGGTGTGTGGCAAGCAGTCACGTGCTCACCATCAAGCTCTACAATTAATATTTTGTTCTAATTACATTTTCATCATCTACTCTCTATCTCTTCATTTATCAATTTAGTTTTTAATACGGAATTTTTTATTGAGGTGAAATTCAGTAACACACAGTTAACCACTTTAATGTGTACAATGTGCTCTTATTTGTTATGTTCTCAAGGTTGTATGACCACCAGCTCTCTCAGTTCAGTTCAGTCACTCAGTCGTATCCGACTCTTTGCGACCCCATGGACTGCAGCACGCCAGGCCTCCCTGTCCATCACCAACTCCCGGAGCTTCCTCAAACTCATTGAGTCAGTGATGCCGACAACCATCTCATCCTCTGTCGTCCCCTTCTCCACCTGCCCTCAATCTTTCTAGTTTCAAAAATTCTCACCACCCCATAAAAATACTCTGTACCTGTCAATTAATCACTCCCCATTAACCCTGATCCTCTACGCTGGTAGCCGGATTGCTGTGTCTCTATGGATTTGCCAGTGCTAGATACATCAGGTGAAAGGAATAGCATGCCTCTTGCATCTGGCTTCTTTCACTGAGCAGAATGTTTTTGAGGTTCATCTAAGTTGTGGCACACATCAGGACTTCATTGCTTTTTATGGCTAAATTGCAGTCAGTCGTATGGATGTATGCAGTTTGTTTATCCGCGTGTCTGTGGATGGATATTTGGGTTGTTTCCACCTTTTGGCTTTAGTGAACAATGATGCTATGAATTTTCATGTAGAAGTTTCTGTGTGGGTGTCTGTGTTCAGTTCTCTTGGGTTTATACTTACAAGTGGAGTTTCTGGGCTGTATGGTAACCATGCAGCTGTTTTGAGGGACTGCCGGGCTGTCTCCACAGTGTGTCCACCATTCTTTATTCCCACCAGCAGCTGTGTGGGAACTCATCCATCCTCATCCTCATCCTCGCTGACCCTTGTTATCTCTCTTTCTGGTTAGAACCACGCTAGTACCTGTGAAGGGGCGTCTCCTTGTGGCTCCGGTTTGCGTTTCCTTAATGGCCGATGGTGTTGAGCATCTTTTCACGTGCTTATCGCCCATCCCTGTGTCTTCTTTGGAAAAGTCTTATGTTCATAAGTTCTTTGCCCATTTAAAAATTGGATTATGTTTTCCTCAATACAATTAAAAATTTTTGTGCTACCATTTTTTATGTTGCTAGGATCAAACATAAATGCTCTCTTTACACGCAGCTTTTCTTTTTGCTGAACACGTGACATGAGTATTTTCTATGTGATGAGAGACTCTTGAAACCTGGGAAGGGTGTTGACAAAAACACAAGCCTGCTGCTTTTCACTTCTGCTCTCCTGGGTTTCCTGGGTCCTGCCTGAGCAGTGGGGTGGGAGCAGATATTGAGGGGGGTGGCCTTCCCCGTGTGCCCTGATGCCCCCGCTCCCTGCAGAGGTCCCCAGTGTGCCGGAAGTGCACACCAGCCCCAGGGACCCCCGGATGTCGTTGGGCCCACGGGAGGCTTCTGCCTCAGGTGAGAAGCTTGGTGTAAGCCCCCAACCCTGGGGGCCCTTGGGATGGACATTGAGGGTCAGGGGGCAAGTGGTTGTTGGGGGAAGGGATGTGGAGAGGAGGGTCTGACGTGGATAAAGACGGAGGGTAAGGAGTCAGACAGAGACATCACGATCTCTTGTTTCCTCCTCTTTCTAGATTTCAGAGACCAGTGGTGGGCACCCCAGGAGCAGCCCTCAGCACGGGGTAACCCCAGAGGAGACCAGAGCCCAGCCCTGTCAGCCCCGGGCCCCGCCCCGTCTCTGCAGCTCTCCTCATACCGGCAGCCTCTGCGGCCGGGCTCAGGGCCCCGTGACTGCAGACAGAGCTCCCACGGGTGCTGCCCCGACGGCCAGACTGCGTCCCTTGGGCCACAGTGGCAAGGCTGCCCTGGGGCCTCCTCGTGTCAGCAGAGCAGGTGGGTGCCTCTCCCCCTTCCCCAGGTCAGAGAGGGAAGGTGTGTATTCTGGCGGCGGTGTCTGATGGGCAGGGCAGTGTCTCTGCTCAGAGTGGGTAGGGTAGGTTAGCAGAGCTCAGGAGCAGGACGACAGGGCTGTTGTGTCTGAGGTGCCCAGTCTGGGCAGAACTGGGGACTTGGCTTCCTCCCACTGAGCTCCTAACCTGCTGGGTTAGGAAAAAAAAAGCCCTCCCGCTCTCTCTGCAGAGGTCAGCCTGTTGAGATATAGCCTGAGGCTTGGAGAAGGCAAGTAGGGTATGAATTCTAGCTCTGTGATCCAAATCAGGCTCCTGCTCTCTCGGGCTGGGGTGCTAAGGGCCACGATTCTGGAGTCAGCAGCTTGGGGGTGAGTCTCAACTCAGCCAGTGACCCAGCTGTGTGACTTGGGGCAAGTTACTTAACCTCTCTGATCCTGGCTTTCTCTGCTGAGAATGGGGAACAGTGACAGCCACTGACTGGGGCCACTGTGAGGATGGACCAAATCACGTGGTGCCTGGCCCACAGGTGCTTCGAGACATTCCTTCCTTCACCTTCCTTCCCACCTCCTGGTTGATGGAGGGGAAGTAAGCCCTGGGCTCCTTTGACCCCTTCTGCCGCCCCACCTCCCAGCTGCCTCCATTCTGTAAAACCTCCCTGGGAACCTGGTGTTTGGGGAGCTCAGGTGACTTTCCACCTTCTTGGTTTTGTGGCGGGATGTGTGAGTCAAGGATCTGTTGATTATTAAGAGTTTAGCTCTGCTTAATGTCTTCCTGTTGCCCTCTCTGGGAACCCCTACGTGGTGAGTGGACGTGGCGGAGACTGGGGTTTGTCCGGCACGCAAGGGCCCCCTATCTCCGCACTCGGATCCTCACCTGATCAAGCCCCCTGGCTCAGGGAGCCTCAGAGCTTGGATCCTGGGGTGCTGGATCTCAGGGTCCCTGGTGGGGCAGGGGTCAGGGCTGTGATGTCTTTCCAGGTTTGGGTGCTGCCCGGACGGGGTGACCGTGGCCGAGGGGCCTCATCAGGCGGGCTGCATGAGCTCTTATGGACGTGACAACGCCGGGGGCAGGCCAGGATCGAGAGCAGCGGCCTCCGCAGTGAGTGTCTGCTCACCCCAGGGCCACGAGTCCAGCCCGCAAGCCTGCTCAGTGCTGCTGTGACGCAGGCTCGTGGCAGCTTTGATGTTGAGGAGGGAGGTCCCTGAAGCTTGCTGGCCTGGCTTGTCCTCTCGAAGGCACAGGCTTCCGTGACGGGCCCTGTCTGAGGGTTCGTCTGACTTTCTCCGGGATCTGATCTCCAGGGCTGGGGCTCTGCTCAATGGGGTCATAGTTCTGTCCCTCTCTCTTCCTGCCATCCTCCCCCCGGCAGCCTGGAGTCCTCCTACCAAGGGCCAGACCGCCATCTAACTTCCCAATCCTGGGCGCTCTCCCCAGGTCTCCAATGCCCACCGGCCCCAGGCCCAGCAGAATGAGCCCAGCGAATGCCGGGGCTCCCAGTTTGGCTGCTGCTATGACAACGTGGCCTCTGCGGCGGGTCCCCTGGGGGAAGGCTGTGTGGGCCAGACCAGCTCTGGTGAGTGGCCAATCCTCCTCGTCCTTATTGGTGGGAAGGCTCTCATCCCACTCTGCTCACTGCCCCCTCCCCAGATCCCCCCAGCTTCCTCCTGGCTGGCTTATCACTCGTTTCTTCTACCAATACTTCCTGGCACCTGCCAGGTCCCAGGCTGGAGAACGGTGCTGGATTATCCTGCCCAACAGGTCATCCTCGCCCCTGAGTTTGCACTTGTGGCCGCCTGGCTGCCTGTGGGAGCCAGGAGCGTGGTCAGTGGGGAGTCGATGGAGAAGGAAGACCTGTGCTGCCCCTTGGAGCTCAGCCCCCTCCAGAGGCAGTGGGGGGGATGAGGACTGGGATGGATGGGGTGCCCACCCTGCCTGAGATGCGTCTTGGAGGAAGGACCGTGAGGTGGGAGCACATGCCCACGTGGAGCTGCCAAGGACCATCCTGGGGATGCCGGAAGCCAGGGGACAGAGTCTGCAGGGAGCTGGGTGGGGGGCTTTAAGTAGGGGGCCTGGAGGGTCACATCTGAGTGTGGAGAAGGATGGCTAGGCTAGGGGCTGGAGAAGGTTCTGAGCTGCTAAGGGGCCCCGGGAACAAGGGTGGGCCCCCTCCCTGGGCATCTTGGCAGCCTGTGGGGGCTCAGGGCTGGGGGTATTCCTTCTGCGTGAAGCACGTCAAGGGTTGGCCCTGGGGCTGCTCTGTGTGCGCTGGGGGCCTGGGTCGGGTGGGGAGGAGCACGAGGGAGCCCGTCCAGGGAGGTCACAGCCCTGATCCTCTGCAGGGCTCCAGCTCTGGGGGTGCAGAACAGGCTGGTTCTGCTGGGGTCGCAGGGCAGTGAGCAGAGTCTGTCCCCACAGTCAGTCAAGCCCCCGGCAGTAGTGTGGATGTGCGCTGAAGCTGGGGAGGGCCTCGCTCCTGAGTCCCGGGCCGCGTTTGCAGCTTCCCTACTGGGTCCCGGTGACCTGCGTGCTTCTTGCCTCCCTCAGCGTACCCCGTGCGGTGCCTGCTGCCCAGCGCCCACGGCTCCTGCACCGACTGGGCTGCCCGCTGGTACTTCGTCCCCTCCGTGGGCCAGTGTAACCGCTTCTGGTATGGCGGCTGCCACGGCAATGCCAACAACTTTGCCTCAGAAGAGGAGTGTGTGAGTGCCTGCCGGGGACCCCAGCCTGGGGCCAGTGCCTCTGGCCAGAGCACCCATAGAGATGGTGGCGGCAGCGGTCCTGGGGGCCAGCAGGAGGCTAGCCGGCACGGGCCGGGGCCCGTGGTCCAGAGAGGACCCTTGCCTTCTGGTGGCCTCCGGTGGCAAGACCAAGAGCCTGGGCCGGGGGTGACAGACCACAGACAGGCCTTTGGAGAGCGGCCCTGGGGCCAGGAGACTGGGCCCAGTCCCCCTGGACTGAGCGGTGACGCAGGACGACCAGCGCCTCCTTCCCGTGGCGGCTCCTACAGGTGAGGCTCCCCCTTCCCCAGGTGGGATGGGGATAGGGACCCAGGCAGGCCAGGGGCTGGGCCTTGTAGGGCTAAAACCCTGAGATCAGCTTGGCCTCCCTCCACCTCTCACCTGGAGTCTTCTAGCTGGAGGGCTTTGCTACCATCGTTCTACAGGTGGTGAACCTCAGGCTTTGGAGACATGAGGCTTGCCCCCAGGGTCGGGTGGATGGTAGTGCCTGAATTCTCCAGCAGATCTTGCTGGTATGGTCCAGGGCCTGTCTAGTTGAAGCTTCAGAGCTTCATGACCACTGGCAAGTCATCCAGCTTCCCGGAGCCTCAGTTTCTCGACCTGTAAGACGGTGATATGATCTCACAGGTTTAGCGTGGATCCCATTCGTTGTCACTCTTTGTGTCATATTAATGAGAACTGGGAAGATTAAAAACAAAACTTTGAATTCCCAAGGGATCCGGTGTGCGTTTGGTTGCCCAGCTGCTTCTCTCCCACGCTCTCCATCCTGGGGCCCTGTGCCTCATCTGTGCTCACTGTTTCTGGCTGTGCTGGGTCTGTTTGTGCAGCGAGCAGGGTCTCCTCTCTGGTTCTGGGTCATGGGCGTGCGGGCCTCAGTAGCTGTGGCTTATGGACTTAGTTCCCCTTTGGCATGTGGGTTTCTCAGATCAGGGATCGAGCCTGTGTCTCCTGCACTGGGAGGCGCTTCTTAGCCACGGGACCACCAGGGAGGTCCGTGTTCTGTGCTCTTGCGGGAACAAGTTGAGGGCACAATGCCTGTGGGTATTTTGGGGGTGGAGAGGGGAGAGTCTTGATTCCACAGACTTCTGGAGAGTGGCTTCCATGAGAAGTACCTCCGGTACTTCCATGGGCACCATGGGGGTACCTCTGGTACCCATGACGGGGCACCATGCTTGCTGTGGGGACGCACTGATGAAGGGATAGTCCCCGATGCTGGCCCTCATGTGACTTTCTGTCCCACCTTCCCAGGATCACTCTGGTGGGCTCGGAGCCCTCCGTGGTGCAGGCAGCCCTGGGGCAGTTGGTGCGGCTCTTTTGCCCGGAGGACGGCTCCCCAGACCCCCACTCCAGGTGGCAGAAAGACGGGCAGCCCGTCTCCTCTGACAGGTGGGTGCAGCCAGCCCACTTCCCTGCCCAGCCCCTCCGATTCCCGGGGATGGAAGGGTGAGAGAGCAGAGGGCAGGCCCCTCCAGTGGGAGCCAGGCTCACTGTTGCCCCAGGACACCATGCTCAAGCCCCCCTCCCCGCCCTCAGGCACCAGCTGCAGTCCGATGGCTCCCTGGTCATCAGCCCCCTGAGGGCGGAGGACGCGGGCACCTACAGCTGTGGTGGCCCCGGGCCAGACGGTCACTCTCAGCAGGTCCAGCTCCGTGTCACAGGTCTCGTCCCCATCCCATCACCTCCCTTGGGTTCTTCTGAGCCCCAGGGTGGGGGTACCGGCCGGGGCGCCCCCACACTGGGGGACTAGGGCGGGAAGCGGGCTATGGCATCCTCGCAGCTGGGCCCCGGCGCTGCAGGTCACCTGGGGCGGATGTCTTGCCCCGTGTGGCCCTCGCTTCTTGTCGGTCCCCCGCCAGCTTCATGGGCACCATTCTTCCACCCGCTTCTCCCCACAGCTCACCCCTTGCTTCTGGCCTCACAATAGGGGGTGACATGGCTGTGCCTTCTGAGGCTGAACCGAGGCACTTCCCCGAGACCAGGGACCCAGCCCAGGACCCCAGCCGCGGGGGCCCTGCTGCTGCCTCGCACCCGTGGCCCCTGACCAGGTGCAGTGTTCAGCGCTGTCTGCTGGCCCGCCTGGGCCACCATGGGCCGGGGTCAGGGAGGGCTCGGTGGGTGAGAGGAGGGCGAGTGGACAGTCCCAGGCCGGTGTGTGCTGTGACCGGGCTTGCCGGCTGCCTGCTCAGGGCTCTGGGAGGAGAGGGCGAAGGTGGCTCCCGAGCCCGGCCTCTGAAGCGGGGGATGGGGAGTCCTGCCCACCACCGCCAGCACTGGGGATGAGCCCGTCCTGGCCCCCGGCCTCAGGAGCTAGAGGGCTGAGCCGGCCTCGAAGAAGGGAGTTTAGAGAGCGGGTGCAGAGGGCCGGAGGGGCCCATGTCAGGGACATGGTGCAGGGTGGGCAGGACGCAGAAATTCTGGGTGGCGGAGGTGAGAAAGCCGGAGCTGGATTTGAGCCTGGGTCCCAGATACTTGTCAGTGTCTCCCAACCAGAACAAAGAGCTGAGGCTGGAGAGCGGAATCTGGTCAGGGTTGTGGGGAGAAGGGGGGCCCATGAGGCCGGGTAGGGGTCCCGTCCCCAGGCAGGAGGGTGGTTGTGGGGAGGCAGCGGCGAGGAGCCCCCTCACAGCTGAGTGATGCTTGCTATGCAGGGTGCGTCTGGACCGGAGCCAGCCCGGGGTGCTGAACGCCCAGCCGGGCCAGCGCGTCCGGCTGACCTGTCGTGCTGAGGGCTTCCCGCCCCCGACTATCGAGTGGCAGAGAGACGGGCAGCCTCTCTCCTCCCCCAGGTTTGTTCAGCTCCCCTCCCCTGTCCTGCCTCTGGCCCCGCCCCGTCTGGGCAGATGCTGTCCCCTGGTCAGACCTGAGCGGGACCCCAGGGCCTCTCGAAAGACGGGGTTGCTGGGTGGAGGGCTCCTTGGGCAGACCACGCTGGGATCTCTGGGCCTTTCCAGAGTGTGGCTAGCGGACAATCGTTAAGAAGCCAGCCAACAGGTGATGGCCTGTTGGGAGGAAGCAGAGGCAGATACCCTTCTGGCTGTAATCGTAAGAGCTAACATATATGGGCCCCATGCTGAGGCTTAATCTCTTTCATGTGACGTGCAGAGGAGCTAAAGGGGTGCTGTTTTATCCGTGTGTGACACACAGAAGCTTACCACCACCCAGCTCCTAAGTGACTGAACTAGGACCGAGCCTAATAAATGAGTGTAGAAAAAAACCCTCAAAACCCAAACCAGAATTATTTTGTATCCGAAAACTTGCAATGATCTGCTTGTTGCCAGGTTTTAAAGTCAGGTGTCATTAAGTAAGCGAGAATGCCAGCAGCTGGAGGGTGGTCAGACCCCGCTGACCAGCTGGGCCCACTCAGCCTCTCACCAGGGGATGGGAGACCCTGACCCCCCTCCCACCCACCGGGAGCCTTGGGATGGAGCCACCTGACTGGGCTTGGCTCCCCCAGACACCAGCTGCAGTCCGACGGCTCCCTGGTCATCAGCCGCGTGGCTGTGGAGGATGGAGGCTTCTACACGTGTGTCGCGTTCAACGGGCACGACCGGGACCAGCGCTGGGTCCAGCTCCGAGTGCTGGGTGAGGTGCAGCCTGAGTGGGCGGGTGCGTGTGGCCAGTGGCCTCTGGGGTCAGGAGGGGCACCGCGGGTGTGCTGTGGCTGACAGTGCCCCCTCCTCGGGCCCAGGGGAGCTGACCGTCACAGGGCTGCCCCCCACAATGGAGGTGTCGGAAGGGGACACGGCCAGGCTGCCGTGTGTGGTGGCAGGAGAAGGCGTGAACATCCGATGGTCCAGGTGAGGCTCTGTTCCTGGCCCTCAGGCCCTCACCCTGAGCTCCACAGCCCAAACCGGGGGCGGGGGGTCCACCTTTGTGCAGAACGTTGCCGCCACCTGCACCCCTCCCCCTCACGTCTGCTCCCGGCTCCTGGCCTGGTGCCAGGTGAAGGGGCTACAGCGCCCGCCTCCCTTAATGGGGAAGCCCCGCCAGGACCGCTCTCTTCTCTGCTGGTCGGGCTACACACCAGAGCTTCTCAGGCTCGGCACTGTCGACGTTTTGGGCTGATGGTTTTAGTTGTCGGGGTGTGTTGGGGGATGTTCAGCCGCGTCCAGCCTCGGGGTGCCTGTAGTACTCCCTCCCACGTCATGGCCACAGAAAGTCTCCAGGTGTTGCCAGATGTCCCCTGGGTGGCAGATGCTCTGCTAGGCTGAGAAACACTGGGCTCCACTCAGCTCTGGGGGCTTTGGATGGTCTTTTACCTCAAGTCTGCTGGGCTTTTATTCATTCAGCAAACAGTTTGATGCCCCCTTCCTCCTCGCAGTATGTAGGACGAGGTTAGGCACTGGGGATCCTGGGGTAATCTGAGCTCCCCCGACACTCCAGGCGGAAAATAGCCCAGTGTCCCCCAGGCTCGGAGGAGGTTTGCCCTGAGTGCATCTGGGTCAGTGGGTGGCTCTGGAGGGAGCCTTAGACGGCCTCCTCCCCGGCCCTGGGAGAACCAGCTCAGCACCCCCCAGGGCCTGGAGGTTCTCCCAGCATCCTCTCCCCTCCAGAAACGGGCTGCCAGTGCGGGCTGATGGCCACCGCGTGCACCAGTCCCCGGACGGCACACTGCTGATCCACAACCTGCGGGCCAGGGACGAGGGCTCCTACACGTGCAGCGCCTACCGTGGAAGCCAGGCCGTCAGCCGCAGCACCGAGGTGAAGGTGGTCCCACCGGGTAAGGAAGGGCCACCCCAGGCAGCTGCTTGTCTTTGGGAGCTGGCCACGTGCAGCCAGATGCGGAGGCACGGGCTCTGCAGTCGGAGGGGCTCTGCCAGTTCCTGGTTGTATGACTTGGGGCGGGCCAGTCGTTGCGTGGCCTGAAACAGCCCTGGGAGGGAACCGCCAGGGCCCAGCTGTGCTGGTTGGCCTGGACGGTCACGGTTGTTGGGGCCGTAGCACCTCACCAGGACCACGCAGCGCGACGGGCCTGGCTTTCTGTCTGCCAGGCTGAGCCCAGAACTGGCCAGGTTAGAGGTTGCAGTCTGGTAGAAGTGTTGCTTAGTGAGCGGGACTGACGGTGGGCTTCCAGTTTATGAAAACAGGGACTGGAACCCAGCCAGGGCCTGGCACAGGGCCTGGCATCACCGGGTGCTCAGGCTGAGTGTATGTGTGTGTGAGGGTGGTATCTTGGTGAAGGCACCATCCTGCAGGGGCCGCTTTTCACCTCAATCTTGCCCAGCAGATAGATCTCTTGTCCACATACTTACCAAACTTACAAGACTTGAGACAGGCCAGAGTGCAGATTTAAGTGAGAGAGACTGCTTTCGGGGGCCCCCACATGGGCACGTCTGTGATTAGGTAGAGATGTGTCTGCATGGGAAGCCAAACTAGAACCAGAAACTCAACTGACGCTGAAGTTTGGTGGCGCTCCTAATGATGCGTGGTCACCAAGATGAAATGGTGTGATGGGACTGCCTCCGGGATGGCACACTTACGGCCTCAGTCCTGCCGTCTTTCTTCTGCCCCGTTAGATGAGTGTTGGTAATCTGAGACACTTTCTTTGGGGGAGGAGGGCACCTCTTAAGGAGAAGCTATCTTCCTCTCTTCTTTAACTGTGTTGGTTCCATCAGTTAAGCTGTATGTATCTGCTGTCACCCACTTAAGCTTTTTGTGGCATTTCACTGCTTGAGGCTGCCTCACTGCCCTGTTTGTGGTTTGGCGGCATGCTGGAATTGCACCGTTAGTAAGGGGGAGGGGCCTTGAGCTGGTCCCACTCTGGGGACAGCTTGCAAGCTTGCTTTCTCTTTTTTTCTTTATTGGAGTATAATTGCTTTGCAATGTTGTCCTAGTTTCTGCTGTACAACAAAGTGCTCTTAGGCTTTTTACCTCAAGGTGTAAGGTGAGAAACAGGAAATACTGTGAGGTTAAAACATGGGGAGTGGGGGTCACTCACACTTTGCGGAATGGGAATACCCCAGTTATGTGCTGGTTACTTTAGCCATGGTTACTATGTGCTTCAGTTGCTATCTCATTAACTCCAAATGAGACAGCAGACACGGAGAGCTTATGTAACCATTTGCCCCAAGTACCCTGGCTGGAAGGGGCAGAGCCAGGATGGTGCCCAGCCTGCACCATCACGCCCGGCACCTGCTCACCTCTGGCTGTGATGAGTCCAGGAGCTATGACAGCTGAAATTAAGTTGATAACCAAAGTGATGATTGTTAAAAATAAGCGTAAATGGCTTGTTCTTTATGTAAACGTAGGTGGTTCGTACTCGGTACCTACGAGCCAAGCCTCCACAAAGCTGTCGGCTGCTCGGGTGCTGCCTACTAGTTGTATCTGGGGGGAGGGCGTGGAGGGGGCCTTCTGCAGCCCCGTGAGGTGACTTTGGGAAGCTGCTGTCAGGCCTAAGCCAAGCTCAGCCCTGAGAGCCCCTTCCAGAAAGAAAAGGGAGGTTAACTGGACAAAGCAACTTCAGTCCAAAGACAAAGCAGCAGAATGAAAGTCCCACGGTGATTTATAAGTTATGGACGCGACGAGAAGGTTTGGAGGGGAGGTGCCCGGCGCTTTGCGCTCAGTGTCGCATCAGCGCCACTGCTCACAGCCTGTCCTCCCGTCACTGGCCTGACGGGCTCTGCTGTCTCTGGGGGAAGTGGAAACAACTGGAAAGCTGGGGAGCTAGGTGACTGAGCTGGGGCTACTGAAGGCACAAAACGCTTAAGTGGGAGGAGACCGCTCTTGCCAACTCAAAACTCTGCTTGGGGCTGACCCTGCTCTCCTTGTCCAGAGGCCCTGGCCATATATTCATGCAGCTCCTTCAAGTCTCAGTAGTCAGAGCAGGGGGTTAACTTCCAGAGATGTTTAATCAGCTGGAGAGTCAATATCTGGGGGTCTGCAATGGGCTGTGCACTGGGGCAAGTGGTGGGGGTAGGGGAGAGCTACAAAAGGCCCACTGCATGCCGAAGTGGGGCCCAGGGCAGTGCAGACTGTGTGCCCTCAGCTGGACACACATGTGTTACCGGGATACAGTGACCGGCATCTTTGGGAACCTGGCAGTTACAGCGCAGCTCTCCTTTAGGGAAATGACATGGCAGGTGTGACATTCCAGCCACACGGAGCTTTCTCACCACCCTCTCCACCCCCCGCCCCGATGTCTCGCAGTGCTGGCCGCCCAGCCCCGGGATCCCAGCAGGGACTGTGTCGACCAGCCGGAGCTGGCCAACTGTGGCCTGATCCTGCAGGCCCGGCTCTGCGGCAACGAGTACTACTCCAGCTTCTGCTGCGCCAGCTGCTCCCGTGTCCAGCCGCCCGTGCAGCCCGTCTGGCAGCAGGGACACAGCTCATAGTGCTGGGAGGAGGAGGCTCTCGGTCTCCCCTCTCTGGCTGAGGAGGGAGTTCTCTGCAGACACCGGCCTGGTCAGAGCCACCCCCTGCCGTGGAGTGCCAGCAACAGCGGTCCCAGCGGTGTCGGCTTCTCTGGCTTCACCGGTGCCTGCTGGGTTGTCAAGAAGTGGCCACTTGTTTCCAATAAGGACACCTTTCACTTGACAATTTCTCTCTATAATTTGTTATACAGGATCAGCTCACTGTGTTTTTAAAGCCAGCTACCGTGGTTCTCACTTTGCTGAAAGGTGGGTGGGGAGGTGTGTCCTATCTGATTGGGGAGGGTAACTCCTGGTGTGTATGTTAGGGAAACATTCTTTGCTAGAACTAGGTCCCATCTGGGGTCCAGATATGGTTCATTGCTCCAGTCTCTCTAGCCCTTCCTAGGGAGTATAGCGACCAGCTTTAGCTGGTCACTATAATAGAACAAAGTTGGTGAAAGCCCTCAGCAAAGTGGGAAATAATGAAAACTAAAAACCAGGCTATTGTAAAACACAGTACCAACAGGATAGGGGGACCAGTGGAAGGGAGGGCGACGTTAAGGGAAGAGGGAAGTGGTTTCAGAGTTAGGTCATTCCTCCTCTTTCAGCCTCTTAAGGCCATGGTGCTAAGACAAGAGGCCTGGTTTCAATGAGCTTCTGAGTTCCTTTCCACTTTAACCTTCTTCCAATCCTCCAGAGGATGGGCTGGGCCTACGAACAGAGGTCTTTCTGGGACACAGGAAAAACCAGCATTACCGGGACAGGTGATTTCTATTACCAGCACTCTAGCTGGAAAAGAAACAGTTGCTTCATGGGTGAGTGATACTTCTTGGTCTACCTCTCATTCAGCAAGAGAAACATGGGCCAGGACAGAGGTCTTTTTTTCTCTCCAGTTTTAAAAACCATTGAGGTGCATCCCCTTCCATGTACCATGGCTGGTTTGGCTATAGAAATTGGAAGGTAAGGGCTACTTTCTTGGACACCACTGTTCTCTAGTTAAATCACTATTTGTCAAACTGGTGGCATACTCCAGACCTTAGCTAGCTCTTGGAACTAGTCACAGTGGTGGAGTATGGTGAGAGTAAAACTCAGTCTAGACCAGTGGTTCTCACACTGGGAGCTTTTTCAAGAAAAGAAGCTGGGGGTCTACTCCCCGGAGATTTTAATTGGTCTGGAGTATGGGCTGGATATGAGGATTTTTAAAAGCTCCCAGATGATTCTCATACATATCCACAGTTCAGAGTCACTGCTGCAGCCCAAATTCTCAGAATGTGAGTCTTAAAATGCAAATTCTGACAACTAGGTCTGGGCTGGGGCAGAGGTTCTGTGTCTCTACACAACTGCCAGGTTCTGCACTTGGAGCAGCAAGAATCTGACATCAGAGATGTGCTTAGGAACGACCGGAGGCTTGAGCATGAATACAGATAGGAACTTTAAGAGTATACTAGCCCCAGTGAAAGATTTTCTAGCCATCAAACTAGAGATCTGCAGCAGCAGAATGCAGAGAGGACAAGAACAAGGAACTGAAACGCATTTGCTAATAGAGAAAAGGGCAAAGAACAGCTCTTCATGGCAAAAGCTTCTACCACGAACATTTATTTTTGTTAAAGCAGATTATAAATTCTCATCAGTACAAATATATATATAACTTACATTTGATTGTAAGGCCAACATTCGAAAGTAAAAATGAGATGGGATCTTACGTTGTTACCAGAGGTCAAGTGGCTACAACTGGCAACAGGATGTTCAGCTCACCACAAGAAGAGGGATGGATGCACGCACACACACACACATAACACACACACGCAGTGCTAACAAGACTAAGACCTCCATCCCCACAAAACTCATGGGAACAAAACTTAAAAGGACAAAATAAAACCCACCAAGACCTACATGACAAACCAACATGGTAACCTGCGTTCCCGTCTCATGGATATGATTACATCATTGTCACCTTAGTGTTAAAGGATTAACATAAGGAAACTGTAGCAGTATAGAAAAGAAAAGACGTTCTCTATTTAGATTGAACCCGTTAAAATAATGACATTAGAATTTCATTACAGGTGTAAAACCAGGACAATACTGCTTGCTCTTTATTTAAAACTACTACCTAGCTGACCGTACTGGTCATAAGCATGATTGTTGTTGCAGTGTGCTACTTACAGTAAATGATAACAAGTGAGCTAGAGATCCCACCTGCAACTTCCAGCCCTTCCTCTTTTTTACTTCAATAGGCATCAATGATAAATCAATCTTATGTACAATTTCTTACAGCTAACCCTTTTACCTTTGGCAAGATTACTTACAACTCATACAACTTTTAATAGTGAGAACTATTTAAAATATTCTAAATGCATAAAAATAAAGATTTTGGCTTTTTGATATATATTTATAATATTTATTCTTACTCAAAATGGAAGCTCAACTTTACCCCTAAAATGCAGCTCTGCTGGGCAGCTCCTGACGGGCCCTGCTGGGAATTCCAGCAGCACCGCCTGCCTCTCGTCCCCAGTCCCGGCACAGGCCACCCTATTCTCGATCTTTAAGAAGGCCAGTGCTGAGAGCAGGTAGGTGAAAGGCCTGAAAAACTAGGGGAGATCGTTTCGCTTCCCGTTGTGTTTTATATTCCAGTAAATGTGCTTTGAATACAGATTCCTGTTCAGATACTTCTGCCTCTCTGTTGCCAGAGACTGGTAAGTGGCTGAGGGAGGCGGGGCAGAGGATGACAGCTCCTTGACTTTCTTAGTCTAACTGCAAAACAGCTCTTCCCTAGGAATGGGTCTCTCCACTTCTTCAATTACCCGCATCCACATGCTATGCCTGGACATGCTGTTGGGGACCTTTGGGATTAGTGAAAAGCATACTGGTTGGGAATGCAAAGTCCCCTTTGCTCCTCTGACCTCCACCCCCCGCCCGGGCCTAAGTACAGACAAAATACATAAGCCATAAGGACTGCTTAAAGTTCGATTTCAAAAGTCTTCTGTAAATCACTGGAGAAAGGATTGGTGGGGGAGGGGTTAGTACGCTGCTTGGACTTGCTTTCCAAGGCTGCCCACTGGGCCTCGAAGGGATCCACCGTGCAGGTGCCTGCAGGAGCCTCAGTCTGCTTGTCTCCCGAGGCCAACCTGCTGTCGTCTACGCCATTGAGAGCTGCAGAACCATTGAGGTGCTGAGCAGGAGGCTTAAAGAAGGGACTGGCAGTAGCACTGCTTGTCTCGTACTGTGGGAATGTCTGCTGCTTGACCAGGCTGGGAGACTGATGGGGCTGGGCAGCCTGTGGGTGGCCTGCGGTGCCAAACACGTTGGCGACCATCTGGGAGGGAGTGATGCCCACCACGGGCACATTAGAGGCTGGATAGGTCATCCCATTAGCCACAGGATAGGACTGGGCAGCGACAAAGGCTGACTGCAGGGGTGGGACCACGCCCACTGGCACGGGCTGAGAGGTGAGGAATGCATTTCCTTGGAAAGGTGGCACTGGCTGGGAGATGGCAGTGGGTGGGGGCGGCTGGAGGACCGGCTGCAGAGGGGCAGCTGAGGCCTGGGGCTGCTGAGCCCGGACGCTCTTGGACACCTCCTCCAACCAGCGGTCGGCCTCGGAGGGAGTGCGTCTGTGACCAGCCTGGAAGAGACCTGGAGAGACAGCACCGGAAGACTGACCCCACTCGGTCCCTGGAAGCAACAAGAGGAAGAGAGGGAAGAATCAGGATCTTCAGGGGCTTTTTTCTTCACTTGATAATCTCAGTTATTTGAATGATCGTAATATGGAACAAGCCCCCCCAGGGGGATGGTCTGTGGTTTTGGTAGGTGGGAAGAAAGTCTATTACCAGCTGAGGAGGTTTCCTGGCAGGACAGAGAGATCCCAGGAGACCTCAGCCGTGTGTCTGTGGTCTACCTCAGCCGTGTCGGGAAGCTGCCAGAGATGGCTCAACTGCACAAAGCTGAAGCTGCTGGCTGGCATCAGAACCCTGCCCCCACTGGTGAGGCTCATCTACGGTCCAGAAACCAGCTTGCACACACTCTAAAGAGCTGAGATGATTCACCTTTGGCTCTAACAGAATGAGAAGAAAATAACCAGGGACGCGCTGCCAGCCTCCAGACACAGGTCTTCCTGGTGAACTGCCTTTCTATAGCCTTTTTTTGTAGGCCCGCTGTTGGAGGAGGCAGGCATGTCCACAGGTCTAGATCCAGACACAGGCTCTTGTGAGGGAGGGCCCAGGAATCTGTGTCTTATGAAAGCTCAGTGGGTGGCTCTAGGGTCCTAAGAACTATCAATCTTACCTCTAAGAGCTCCTCTCTGACACCATCCTTCCTTAGTAGTTTATTTCCAAAAGGGATCCCACTTTTCCTAAAAGGACTCCTTCCTGGTTCCCACTAAGGTAGATGGCTCATTTTCACACCAAGGTCACTTATCTGATCCCAGAATCCTCACCACCATGTGTGGTCACCTTACCCGATTGTGGGGCTGCAATTCCCTTGTTAGCAGCATCAGGGGCATAGGCCCAAGGGTTGGTTTCACGCACAGGCATTGCTACGGGTGCTAGAGCAGTAGGGGCTGGCTTAGCAGCAAGCACATGGAAGGCTGAGTCAGTGCCATTAGCTACAATGGGAGCAGACAACATTGATGGAGTTAATTCATGCAGGGTGTACAGGTGACCCCTTGGAGCTGGGTCAGTCAGGCCAATATGCAATACTGGTGGAAAGATAAGACAGAAAAGTTGGTGTAGGATAACCATGCCATCTGCAATGAATACACAAACGTTTTGGCAAAGACGGAATCAGAGGCTGTAATTAAAATGGGTGTGTACTGATAAAGTTAAAATGACTTTTAGAAAAACATGTTTATGGGGAAAGAGGTAATGAAGACTAGAAAAACAATTTCAAATTAAGTTAAAAAGAACTGCTTTGTATTACAAGTAGCAAAAATCTATTCCAGACATAGCTTAGCCTTTAGCATAAAGTATCATCTATCACAATTTCAAAAGATCAGATTATGCCAACAATGGTTAATACAATCATCCTTATTATGTGTGAGGCACTACTCTAATAGTGCTTTAGTGTGCATCATCTCAAGCTCCTCCATCCATGGGATTTTCCAGGCAAGAGTACTGGAGTGGGTTGCCATTGCCTTCTCCGATCATCTCAATAAATTCTCTCAAAAACCCCATATTACAGTTGAGAAATCAAACTTGGTAGATGTTTTCATTTGCTTAATTTATAATTTGCTACAGAATTAATTTAATCTTTTTAAAAGATTTTTTTTTCCCCTTCAGTAATGTTTGTAATGTCTTAAGGCACTTACTGTTTCTTCTTGTCTCCCTTCAATAAACTCCAGTCCGTGCTCCTTTACTCCAGATGGCTATCCCATCAGTTTCTACTCCTTTGCCCAGCTCTCTATACGTGGTATAGAGAAGACAAGCAGGCACCTTCTCCTGCCTTACACCATGATCATTCTCTCTTTAGGACTTGGCAACTATGCTTATGGCATTGGTGCTATTGACCCAGGGCTTGCCTAAAAGACTAGCTTATCCAAAAAGTGTGAGTCCTCTAAAGGCAGGAAAAGGACTATATTCTATTTATAGTTTTGTATACCCACTACCCTGTAAATAGGCACAAAGTCAGCTGAATGTAACAGGAACTATATTCAGAAAGACTTGGGTTTACATCCTGGCTGTGTGATTTGGGCAATTTACTTAACCTTTTTGAGCCTAATTTTCCTTATCTGTGATGCCTATCTCAAAGGACTACTGTGAGGATTAAATGAGATGAGGAAAATGCATGAGTCCTTACCATGATGTACATGGCAGACATGGTGCTAAGTGCCCAATAAATAGTACTTATTATTGTTGGCAGTATAAATATCTGTTACATGAAATGAAAAGCCACCTGATGCATATGAATATTAAGATTTTGTTTTGTTTTTAAAGAGACTCCCTCCTGGAGGAAAAGCATGTTGCAGCTTTTCAACAGGTGCAGGCAAAAAAAAAAATCTGCACAGCAAAACTTCTTCTGAGCTTTCTCCCAAAAGAAATGAAGAAAGATCAATTATATAAGCTCAAATTCTAACATCTGTAATTTAAGTTATACAGGCTCTTTGTTGACCTTTGAGTCAATCAGTTCAGTTCAGTAGGCTCAGTAGTGTCTGACTCATTATGACCCCATGAATCGCAGCACACCAGGCCTCCCTGTCCATCACCAACTCCTGGAGTTCATTCAAACACATGTCCATCGAGTCAGTGATGCCATCCAGCCATCTCATCCTCTCTCGTCCCCTTTTCCTCCTACCCCCAATCCCTCCCACCATCAGGGTCTTTGCCAATGAGTCAACTCTTCGCATGAGGTGGCCAAAGTACTGGAGTTTCAGCTTTAGCATCAATCCTTCCAATGAACACCCAGGACTGATCTCCTTTAGGATGGACTATGGACGTCCTTGCAGTCCAAAAGACTCTCAAGAGTTTTCTCCAACACCACAGTTCAAAAGCATCAATTCTTCGGCGCTCAGCCTTCTTCACAGTCCAACTCTCACATCCATACATGACCACTGGAAAAACCATAGCCTTGACTAGACAGACCTTTGTTGGCAAAGTAACGTTTCTGCTTTTGAATATGTTATCTAGGTTGGTCATAACTTTCCTTCCAAAGAGTAAGCATCTTTTAATTTCATGGCTGCAGTCACCATCTGCAGTGATTTTTGAGCCAATACTATTAATTCAGTATCTCTGAAAACAACTTTTACTAATTCTTCATTGCCACAAAGACTACTTTTAGGATACTCGTTATAGAAGATGAAATGAACTGAAGAGCCAAGAGAAGTGCCTTTTTCTTTATAGGACTCTTGTGAAAGAGCAAAGACTAGGTGAGTCCGTCTTGGCACCATTGTTATTTTGGGCCTGATTGTTCTCTGTTGTGAGATGGTTACTGTGTACATGGAAGGATGTTTACGGGCCTCCCTGGCCTCCACTGGGATGTCAGTAGTAACCACCCCCTGCCACACCACAAAACCCAAAACATCTCCAGACAATGGATGCTAAATTTTTCCAAAGGGGGCAAAATCACCCCAGCTTTCTTTACTGTGGTAAAGAAAGCATGAAGCTAGAACCAACTCTGATGACTGCTGTTTCTGGAAAACTGGTTGGGTGCTTTGTCTCTTAACAGTTAAGTAGCAAATAAAGCAGTGGGTTGGGACTACTGATGCTCCTGACAGGATGGAGTGAAAGGAGGGCAGGCACATGCAAAATGCAGACAATCTCAGGAAACAGGAGGGAACAAAGCACAAAGACACTGTCGACACTGTCGCACAGGGACATGTAACGAACCTGAGTCAGTATCAAACAGGGAAACGCAGTGGGTCTGACCAGGTCTTGGGAAGCTCAGGATGCCAACTTACACTAGCAATCAGTGTCGTAAAAGTATTAGTTTCAAAGAAAATCACAGGCTAAGTGAGCACCAACCTTGAAAGGTGGGAGACTGTGGTGCCACCACCGTCACTGGTTTGGTCATTGGAGCGGATGAGAAGGGATCCTCAGAGGGTGTGCTGAAGGCACTGGTGATCTGTGAGCACAGGGAGCTGATGCTCTCTGCTTCGCCGTCTACCTCTGGCACTGCAAGACAGACAGAAGATGGCTCCAGACAGAAAAACGGAACAAGTCTGAAACAGAACGGCGTCACGTGAGATGGTATTTTACACTGCCTCTGTTATTTGTGGAAGAAAAAGAGTCAACTGTCAGGTGGGGCTATAAAAGCAACTTCAAGAAACTTACCACTATTCACTGGCTTTTTACATGAGAAGGTAGAATGCTAACAATTCCTGTACTAAGGTCTACCTTTCTCCCTTGCAAATCCCCAGACTTCTGTATTTCCTCTCCTGTGTGACACTGTTGAAAACACGCTGTTCTCTTTTTGTGCCAAGACTTTTCTGCCAGTGAGATTTTTCTAGAAGACACGTCCTGTTTGTCTTCCAACCAGGTCCCAAACTGGTGGTGTGAGTTAAGTTCTAGAGCCCCCCAGTGACTCTTTTGAGAAAAATGGGTTAAAGTCAGGGGCACCAGTGGGCACTCAGTCCTTTTCTCTGTCATAAACTATGACAGTGTGATCACTGTCATTTTTCTCCAAAGTGTTAACATGAAAACATGAACTGAGGTCCAGGACTCTAGAGGCTTTGTTCTTAATATTGACTCTGGAATACTTCTGTGTCATGGAGGAAGCTAATTATGTGTGTTGAAGCTCTGTCTGCTCAAATGTGAAAGAGAATAATGGTTTTGTTTCCCGCCTGCTCCACAGGGAGATTGAAAATGAGCTACTTGAAGCATCTGGAGTTTTAGTTTTTATAGGAGTTGAGAGCGGGGTAAGACCCTCAGTAATGATCTAGTTTAACTGTTCCTTAGGTTGAGTTTTATCCATCAAAGAACCTAAATCTCTTTTGTGCCACCAGCAGTGAGAGTGCCCTACTGAGACATAGCTTCCTCAGATTCTGTTATAGCATTGGCTCAACATGTCTGAGAGCAAATTAAAATAGGGCCCAATAAAAGCACTGACCGGATCTGACACTTGAGCTCTGGATCTTATGATGAGGATAGAGCTAGTGGGGTTGGCTCAGCTGTACAGAGGCCACACAAAGGCCTGTGTGACAGCTCTGAAAGGTAATGAATATGTGTGAGCAATCCCACTGTCTCTGATGAACAACAGATCTTAGATTTATACAGGAGACCCGTTTAGAGTTTCCTCCCTATGGAGCCAACCAGCCACAAGGACAAAGAGAACTTATCCATTTCTTCTGGTACATCTGACAGTGGTGCTATTTAACTGGATGTGTTTCCAAAGCCTTTTAAATTAATTCCCTGCTGGGTCCCAAATGGCAGAATAAGAAGGGAAACTTGAGACCCTTGATGTCTGAAAGCAGGTACACTTTGATCAGGACAAATCACAAACCGTGTAATTCGGACTAGGAATTCCTATCATGGGTCTGTTAACCTATTGCTGAAAAGAAATGAACAACTCCCATCTCTCTCCATGAACCTCCATTTTCTGCCAATGGGATACGATACAAGATATACACGGCCACCAAATAGCCTCAGAAGAGGGGTACATAGTTTGGTGGGATCAGGGACTCCCCTGGAGGTGACGTGACACTTCAGTACCTGAGCCCTGGGGAGTTGGGGATGCCATGTTACCTGTGTGTTTTATGGGGAAATCCGTCTTCCTCTGCATAGTGGAAGGCAACTCATTGATGCGCAGGGACAGTTGGCGTTTAAAGGGTGACATCTTCTGGCTAAGAGCAGGAAATCCTCGGAAAGAGCCTTGGCGAGCAAGTTGTTCAATTGGTGCATGCCGGCGTGGGATGGCGTGAGGATTGTTCATCTCCAGAGAGGCAGTGGCATCCAGAGTGGGAGAGGTGGGAGAGGATGGGGAGGTGGCAATGTTGCCAGGGGCCACTGATGAACCAACAGCTGTCTTATCTGTATCAGCTCAAGAAAGTAGGAGAACGAGGACCTTAGGGCAATGTCTTCAAATAATTTGAGCTCACACCACTGAGGAACCCCCAAAACCCTCCTAGGTCATTTTACCTATCTACTTCCCTATGTATCTCAAAAGACAGGTTAGAAGCAGGGCTCAGATCTCCTGTTTTTCAGATAAATAAAAGGTTTAACAATCTACTACATGTCACATGGTATATCTACTATTCCCATGTAGTAATTAAAACACTGAACAAAACTAAACAAAACAAAAAACCCCAGCACCTATGACTCTTAATGTGAGGCCTTTTAAAGAACAATGGTGCACTGTTTGCGATGTTTGTTTGCTTCCTGGCTGGTTAGGGGGACAGAGGACTTTAGGAGTGGCAGAGTCAGAAGGGTCTAAACAAACTTAAGTTTGATTAAATGTTAAGTCATAAAGCAGGCATGGACATAGGCTCTCTTGAATAAAAGCACATAAAAGTAAATTTTAAATTGGAGCAAATAAATACAAGACTTTTTCCATGTGAATACCTGCTGTATCACACTCTCATTGTGGTCAATCTCTACTCCCCCCCACTCCCCACAATCCTCTGCAGATGCTAGGACTCAAGCATTTTGGCAGTTGCTGTAGGTAGCAAAAAGTATTATTTGGTGGTATCAAAGAATATGCTTCTGGTCTGAAAATCACTGAAGTACATTAAATAACAGCTATACACATTCATTTGTCTAATTAAAATAAATGTTGATAAGAAATGAAAAAATCATAATCAATACTTTAATTTCAAATAAAAACATATATTCTTTTTTTGGCTCAAAAATTAAAAGCTGTTTGGGTATTAGGTTAATGAGTGCATGCTAAGTCACTTCAGTCATGTTCAACTCTTTGTGACCCCATGGACTGTAGCCTGCCAAGCTCCTCTGTCCATGGGATTCTCCAGGCAAGAATACTGGAGTGGGTTGCCATGCCCTCCTCCAGGGGATCTTCCAGACCCAGGGATTGAACCCAAGTCTCTTAAAGCTCCTGCATTGGGAGACGGGTTCTTTACCACTAGTGCCACCTGAGAAGCTGATGTTACCTAAAATGGCAGGTTTAGAATTAAAAGAATATAGTAAAAAATTAGCAAAATTATATTAATGCATATTTAAACCAAACTTTTTAATTTAAAAATACTCCTTGTTTTGGGTTTCAGCCCAAGTTATACACAAGAATGCAAAGCATTTTTTCCCTAAGCCCCATCACTCAGTTCTAAAATACACTGGACTCAACTTCAGACAACAGCCTCCTGAGTAACTTGAATGTCTGGACAGGCATTTTTGCTATGCTGCCAAGTGTACCTTAAAAAGACTCACATTCTGCAAAACCACACACTAAAATTAATGGGGTTATGGAAAAATAGTGAAGGGCCAGCTTCTCAAAAATCTGTGGCCTTTTTTCATGAAAGCACTAAACAGTCATTATCTAATAGAGTATCACTGAGATGTCTCTGCCTGCATTTCCACCTGGCATCACCAATCTGTGGGTCCTTTGCAGTCTAAACCTGGGACTTGTACTTCCTTCAAGATGTAGGTCCTTGATAGGATTTGCTTTTCATAGACATCAGATGCATCAGAATTAAAAAAAAAAAAAAACTTTTCTAGGATACAGGTTTTCCCAACTTTGCTTTTAAATGTCTCTGCAACTTGTTCAGCTGCACTCTCAGCTTCCCCAGGTAGTTAAAATTAATGGATAGAGTAAATACTTTGAGCTACTAAACAAGCCACTCTGTTTAGATTTTCAGCTTTGTTCTTAAGGTCTTCATATACTGCTGAGTTCTCTATGCCCCTGACAGCTTCCAAATATTAACCTGTCGGGAAAAGCTGTTTTAAATAAACACACAATGTAGTAGAACAAATTGTACCTTTCTTGGCATCTTGGATTTGTTTCATAATCTCCTCTCTTTCTGCTTGCTCAGTGGCTGTGGTGACACGGAATGACCCTTCTCTCGTGAAAGTGGTCCGACTGGCATCGAAAGTAGCGGTCACTCCACATTCCTTCTCCCGCTTCTGCTTACGTTCTAAACAGGCTGCAAAGGCGCAGCCTACAGCATGGCTCAGCCTTTCACCCTGTACAGAACAGAAGGTTAAACAACATTTTTATAGTTGTGGTGTCAACAACTACAAATTAGCTGGACCACAAATAAGTCTGTTTTCACACAGGCAAAATGTTAGTAACTCCAGCTTGTTAGATATTAGTGTATTAATACGCCAAATTAATCTAAATGAATAATACCTTACGTCATGCTATGACCCTCTACTGCAGCAGGCACCGGGTAAAGTGGCCATCGGTAGCCTGGGCCCTGTCAGCAGCCACCGACACTTTATTAGTCATAGGTTCCTCTGTCACTTGTGTCGGCTCTGGCCATCAGCTGAGAAGACACTGCTCAAAGTTCCAGGCCCTAAGTCTTGACACCCAAACCTCTACTTGCCATGCAAGGGAATAGGAATATTTACCACGCATTTCTAAGCAACAACTGGAAAGACAGGGCATTTTTCAGAGCTTAAATTTTCTGCCAACATGTCTAGGAACAAAAGGCACAGACTTAAAACTTCAGATAAATACAACTCCAGCGATGAGAAGGAATCAGGCACAGGAAAGCTGAGGCTTCTCAGTCTCCCTTTCTGAATGCTCTTCTCTTGCCCTGTTTGGGCCCTCAGTGCTTACAGGCTCTCCCCCATACCGCCCCTATTTTTTTTCAGCTCTCTCAAACCCCAACTCTACTTCACAACCACACACAGGCAAAAATAAAACCATGTTTTCAGTTATATTTTCTACTTGTAAAGGAATTAAACAGATAAACCTGAATTTTTGGTGTGTGGAAGGAGAGGAAGGTTTGTGTAAACTAAATATTGTTTTAAAGATACACTGGATTATCTAGAGTAAATTTAATAAATTCAATGGATTCTTTTTTTTTTTTAATCAGAGTTATCTGTATTTTAAACACTATCCCTAACTGTGGAACAAAAGGGTTAGAGGTGATACAATAACTGCTGGCATCTTTTAACAGTGAGGAGAGATATCTGAGAACAGGGAACCTTTTCTCAGTGGAATTTCCAAGATCATACCATGTAAGCAGCTGCTCCTACATATGGCTCTGAGTAAGTAATTTCACTGCATTTTATATGCCAATATCAGATACCATAAGGAGAGGTAAACGTCTGAGACACTTTTGTCCCTAGGATTTCACATGATGGTAAACTGTAAAGTCTCATTTACAGACTGACAGACTCATTCTTTGTGAATCCACATGAGTTTCATGTAACTACTTAGCAGGATGATAAATAGGTAGGCATGGAAGCATGCAATAGGAGAGAGAGCAGAAAGAATTTTAGAACCCATCTGCATTTGAGCACAGCTCTAGAACAAGGACAGGGCTTTGGGCCAAGGAAGCTTACTATTTCTGCTAGGCCTTATGGCAGAAGTTCCTGAAGACAGACTTGCCCTCAAGCTCCATCCGAGACTCACTGAGTAAAAAACTCTGGGGTGGGGCCCAGCCATCTAATTTAATAAGCTCTCCAGCTGATTCTAATACAGAAGAACCACTGTTTGATACCAGAGTCAAACAGCCTGAGCACTATGATTTGACAACAGAATGGTTTTAAAATATGGCAAAACTCTTTGGATTTTACAAGTGTAGTGATAGCAAAATACACTGCTTTGTGACTTACGGTCTGAGAGACAGAGGAAGAAAGTGTAGTTTAGTTACTTCAACCCATTTTCAAAGCACTTGTGTCAAATCGAGGAGGAGCAGCTTTAACAATATCAGACACCATTTTGGAGCAGTTAGCACGAGCCAGGTCCTGTGCTAAGAGTGCTTACACTTGTTACCTAATTTAGTCTTCACAGCTGTTATCTCCATCTTATACAAGTGGATACCCAAGACTTAGAAAATGTTACATAACCTGCTCAAATCCCATGGCTAGTAAGAACCAGAAAAAGGACTGGAACCCATATCTGATTCAGAGCCTGAGTCTCTAATACTTGTTTTTACAACTGCTTTTTAAAAAGCTTTTGGTCAATATTAGAATATGACCACGACTTCCCTTCCAGGTTAAACCTTGGCAAGAGTTCACTGAGTTGTAGCCTTTATGAATAGCTACCCTGTCTTACTCTGTCTGGACTTTTAAAAACTCAGAAACTACATACTCAGTGCTATACTATAATTAAATACGATCATCATCACCTAAGAGACTCATTTTTCATATTGGAATTCTGGGTAATTTAGATGAAAGATGACAAATTTGATTATTCTCTACTTTTAAACAAAACCAAAAACTTCTACTATGTAACAATTTCTAGCACAGCTTACTGTACCATAATTTAGTATTTCTATTTTTTTAATTAAAAATATACTCCAAACTCAGTTCTTGTGGTAGTCTTTTTGCAAATAAATTCGTAGGCACCTTTCAAATACCAATATCTTCTATCCAGACAAATTAGCAAATACATGTAAGGATCTTGAAAATAGTTCTAATCATGAAAAGTTTTCTATAAAGTTTAGCAGCCACCATCCCCAGAGCACTTTTACTTTCCTTTAATGATCTTGGATCTCAGCCAATCATCTTGTTCTGTGAGTGGTAGGGTTACATCAAGAGTGTGAACTGCTTGAATCAAAGGAGTGAAAGCAGGCTCATTTAGGCGTTTACAAGTTCTGTAAAAGCATATACTTGTTAAAAATGTAGTGGAAACTGGCTGAGCCAACCGGGAAGAAGCTTGATGACTGTGGCTAGTCATGATGCAATTCAGGATACTGGACTCACCGTGTCCTTGACGGCCATGAAGCAGTGACAGATCCAGCGCCGAGTTGTGCCATCACGACATATGTAAGAGAAGGCCCTATCAAAGTTCCTATCTGGGGCACAGAAAGAAACTTTTTCTATTGTCTGGTCAACTATGAGGTCCTAGAAAAAGGGAAACACAAAAGGAATAGTGGACTTGAGAGGTCAGTCAAGTTTCTCAGAAAAAACACAGGATGCTCATTTCACAACACAGAATCCCTACATCTAATGCATCAGGGCTGCGGAAAAGCTTATCTGAGCCAGAAGTTGGAATACTAAGGATCTGACCTAGAAGAGATCCCCAGAGGCACTCTCCACAGATGTTTCTTTCCCTCACCTCATCTTCATGTTCTATAATACACATGCTTGCTGATTCTAGTTTTATGATGGTAAGTTCCATGTTCAATTTTACAGTATATGTCAAACAATAATCCAACCCCCATATAAATAACAATTTCAATAACATAATTTCCAGAACAATTATATGTATTTATTAACTTATTTAATTTTGAATACCACTGAATGGCACAGTATATATATAATGTAAACATCACACAAAATTTTTTTTTTTTTTAAATATTGAGGCTCTTTGGCATTTCTGTGTGATATTCCAATGGCCTAAAATCCCTAGATGCTGAGGTGGTGGCTGGAACTGCTGAAGCACACAAACAAAATGACTTATAAAGCATGAGAATTCCTGTTGCTTCACAAACAAACTTGCCAATCGTTTAAAAGTTCTGCAATTCTGTTGGCTCATTCTAATTTTATTTTGCATAACTTTGATTACTATGCATTTCCTCTTCAGTATCTCTTGCTATGCAGGAGTTACTGATACAGTTTAAGCAGGAGCCCTTTATCGATCATTCGCATTTTTGCAACATTTCTTCTCTGCCCATGATGGGTACCATGGTAACAAATCATCCATTCCTGTTATTCACTGTGGGGAGAATTAATTAATTCCAGTGCTACAAGTAACCACCACAAACTAAACACTATCATGTTACAGTATGGAGATTCCTCAAAAAACTGCGAATAGAACTGCCTTATGATCCAGCAATCCCACTGCTGGGCATATACACTGAGAAAACCAGAATTGAAAGAGACACGTGTCAAACTAAATACAAGTAACCACCAGGGGGCAACATCACTTTCTAGTAATAACTATTGTGTACAGCAATTACTGAGCGACTTCACTTTGACTTTTCACTTTCATGCATTGGAGAAGGAAATGGCAACCCACTCCAGTGTTCTTGCCTGGAGAATCCCAGGGACAGGGGAGCCTGGTGAGCTTCCGTCTATGGGGTCGCACAGAGTCGGACACGACTGAAGCGACTTAGCACAGCAATTAAAGATATAGCCTCCATATACAACAAATTTCATCCAAAGCACGAATGAAAACTATACAAGTTCTTTAAAATAAGCTTATTAAAATAATAGTCGTTTCCAACTGTAATGTACATTTAAGACCACCAGTTCTCTTAAAAAAAAAAAACAAAAAACAGTCAAAAGAATTAAAATGTAGCTAAATTAAATCACTTAGAGTATTACAGGTAAGCTATGCATGAAAACTGTTCTTTGCCTGCTAGGCTTTCTTCTCCTTCAGGTGACATCTGAGTTTTTGTTTTTTTAAAACTGCCTTCTGTTAAAACTCCAGATTTTAGGTCTCTTAGAAAGTTTTAATTAATGATTAAATGTATAAGTAACACCTTATGCTCTCTAAGGGCAGAGTCTATGTCTATTCTTATTTGGGTACTTAGGATCATTTTTTTCTAATGCAAAATGCTATGTATATTTAAGGTATTGTGTGGACTCTTAAATAAATGTTAACTCATATGAGCAATTTACTAGTCCTTAAGATTTCACTTAAATTGAGTCTTCAGTTAAATAGTAGGTTAATGAGTTCAAATATAACTTACTAAAAATAGTGTTTTATTAAGGAACAAGAAGAAACTTTAGATGTGGTCTATTCTTTTTTTTAAAACAGTGGCAAAATGCCTATAATATTTTACATCAAATTTGTGGGGGTAAACTTTTTTTAATGTGTCAGAACAAAAATACAACTCAGATCTTAACATTAAATGCAAATACACTGTAAGCTAAACATGCTGTATCATGTAGAACAAAATACTCAGAGAATTCTGTTCTTCATAAGGTAAATGAGTAACTAAATTGGTTTTCTGAACATTAACCAGTCTCTCAGAAGATCGTACTTTGGACAAAGTGGAAGGATATAGAGTGACTACAACATCTTAATGGCATTATGTTTGATCACAGGGATAAAAAAAATATGAACAGTAACATTTAAGCTTATGAAAGTTTTACCTTAGTTTTTTCATCCACAACTCTGAGTCCATCTGCCGATACCCACAGGACTGCCTTAACAGCTTTCTTTCCAGTCTTTTAAGAGAAACCAAAAAAGAAGGGGGTGGGGGGAGAGACACACACATATATAATATTAAAAAAAAAGGTCATATTCCATAGAAAACACTGACTTCTGCCTTCCATAAGTCACAAGTACAGATGGAGTCCAAGGTTCAGGAGGGGTGCCCAAAGCCAGATACTCAAATCAAACTGCAGAAACATTCAAGAAAAAACAAGCCAAAGCCATTATTTTAGAAACACAAAGCAAAATAATAAGGTAAAATTAAGTAAAGGGTAAGGAGGATAAATGGAATAAAAACCAAGATATCACATTCCGTAAAGGGCAAAGAATAAGTAGATTCTTCACCCATTTTAAAACTCAACCACGAAAACCAAGAGTTAGATAAGTATTAAATACATAAGGAGTTACACCACAAGTAGCTTCTACATGTATTCAGAGTAGAAAGTAATAGGTAAGTTTAAACTGAGATGCTGACCATTCTACTATACTTTGACCCCAATGTGTATTGCTGTGCCCTTTGGTCACCTGAAATTTTCATATTAAAAACCCAAGAAATCTTCATGATTCCTTTAGCAATCTTTAAAAAGCATTACTTATTCTCCCAGGATTAACACAGAACTGCTTTAGTTTTTAATTTGACATTAAATGCAGACAGACATTTTGGGGACATAAGAGGATTAAAAAACTTGGAAAAATATTGTCATTATAACATAAATTCCTTTTGCTGGATGAGAAAAGGCTTTGGCACAAGTCACATGAGAACAAGCTGATGAATGATTTCTCCTGTGATGGAATGAAAATGGGATGGGGGAGTTTCTAATAGCAATTTAGCAGCTTCCTTTCTTTTTACTTGCTCCAAGGATACAACAAAATAAAAGCAAAGTGAAGGCTCAGAATAGGTATCAAAACATCGTAAGAAAGTATAGATCAAAAGAAATCTGGTACTACTCTGGGAGTGACAAGGGAGGATAAAGAAATGTCTACCATTCTCCACTTTACATGTCCAAGCCCAGCACTCCTCAATAAAGCACAGCCTTATTTAAGTGAAATGTGTAATCCACTCTGGGCTCCAACTCCACCATCACCTCAAATCTGATGAGAGCCTATTACATACCAGGCAATAGAAATACTTGAGTTGACAGTCCACTGAAAGGTGACACTCAGATAAAAAATAAATAATACAGTAGGAAGTGCTACAGCTTCCCTGGTGGCTCAGACAGTAGAAAATCTGCCTGCAATGCAGAAGACCTGGGCTCAGTCCCTGGGTTGGAAAGATGCCCTCGAGAAGGGAATGGCTACCCACTCCAGTATTCTTGCCTGGGAAATCCCAAGGACAAAGGAGCCTGGCGGGGTACAGTCCATGAGACCACAAAGAGTCAGACACAACTGAGTGATTAATGCTTTCAAGTGCTATAGTAGAGCTGAAAACAGTTTGTAACAATGTCAGAAACAAGGCACGGTCAAATCTATTTGTGGAATTAGGGGAAGACTTTTTAAAATTGAAGAGTGAATTGGGTACTAAAATGATTTTTCTAGATGCCCCAGGTAGGAACAGGAATGCAGGGAAGTAATAGAGGTAGTAGACATCCCAGACAGAAGAAACAGCAGTACAGGATATGGAAGCAAACGACAGAGCAAATCTGGGCCCTATAAATACTTCAGTGCGGCCTCAAAGTGGGGAGGCACAGTGGGATATAAAGAGCAGGAAAGACCTAGACATGAAGGACTGTGTATGCCTGCTAAAGAATTCTATCTTAATTCTATGAGCAATTAGGAGCTTCTAAAAGAAATTTTGAACATGATTAAACAGATTTGCATTTTTTAAATATCACTTTGGCAGCACTGTAGAGGAGCTGGAAAGAGACTGATAGGAAGTAGAAATACCACAAGATTCCAGGTGAGAGAAAATGAGGGTTGAGCTCTCTTGAGTGAGATATAGGGCTGGAGATGAGAAGTCTGAAATGGTGAATATAAGAGAAATGTTGAAGACCCCTCTCTGGTTTCTGGCTTGGGTAACTGGGTGGAGAGGGTACCACAAACTAAGAAAACAGAAGAGATGCAGAGGCAAGTTTGAGAGGGGGAGACTAGGATTCCAGTTTTCGACAAGCAATGTTTGAGATGTGAGTGCAACATCCAGGCAATTGGATATACAGATCGAAATTCAGTAGAGAACTCTTAAAATGGAAATTTAGTTTTGGGAAACATCAATTGTGGGAGCAATAGGAGGGCCAAGGACAGGAGAGAATATCAATAATTAAGAAATTGGGAGACAAGTAATGAAATATCAGAAAAGGAATAGTGAGGAGAATGTAGAGAGATTAGCATCACTGAAACCAATGGAGAGGAGTTTGAAGAAGTAATTTGTGGTCCAAAATGTCAAATGTTGTAAAATGACCAAGTAAGGAAAGATGTGAAATGTGTACATTGGATGTAGCAATGAGTAAGGCACCACAGAGTGACAGCGGTTGAGGTGGCTGGTTATTTTTATTTTTAGATTGGCTAGGTTATGGTTGCCCGGTTGTTTGATCAAACACTAGCCTACATGTTGCTATAGAGGTATTTTGCAGATGTGATTAACATTTACAGTCAACTTTAGGTAAGGATTTCCCAGGTGGCTCAGCAGTTAAGCTTTGACCCCTTGGTCAGGAAGATCCCCTGGAGAAGGAAATGGAAATCGACCACAGTACTATTGCCTGGAAAATCCCATGGACAGAGGAGCCTGGTAGGCTATAGTCTATGGGGTCGCAAAGAGTCAGACATGACTGAGCGACTTCACTTTCCCTTTCCCTAGTGACTGAGGACCAGCAGCAACTTTAGGTAAAGGAGATAACCCTACCCTTGATAATATGGGTGGGCCTCATCCAGCCAGTTGAAGGCCTTAAGGGTAAAAACTGAGGTTTCCCTGAGAAGAAATTCTGCCTGAATTTCTAGCCTATTGGTCTCTGTGTGTATACACATAGAGAAAGAGACAGACAGAGAGAAGAGGGAGGGAGACAGAGAAATAGACTGTGGTTCAGTTTCTCTGGAGGATCTAATAAAGTGAAAGTCAGACTAGAATGGGCTGAGAAGTAAATGAAAGGCAACAAGAGTCTACATATATTAAATACTTTCTTTAAAAAAGCTTTCCTATAAAAAAGAGCTGTACAGCCACAGGGGACAGGCAGAGGATCAAGGGAGGTCCTTTAAAAATTGTGGTAAACTAACGTGCTATACTAGAAATAGAATAGATTTTGGAGTAAGACAGATACAAGTCTGAATTCAATGCCACTATTTATAATCTAAGGGTTACAGAGTCCTCTGAGTTTCTACTTCCTCATCTGTAAAGGATCTGTGGGGTTGGTAACAGAGTTATATAAAGCACCTGGAATTTAAAGAGGGCAATAAACAATTAGTGTTCATTTATTATTACATTAATAAACTTAAAAATTTCTCCCAACAACAAAGCTTCTTGAAAGAGTAAGACACACTTTCAACAACAGATAATGCTTATATGCTGAATGACAAAAGCCAGTGGAAAGATGGAGACTAAAGCCCCAAAAGAGTAATGTAGAGAACAAAGTCGTCAAGGAGGCGAAATAGGATGAAGCCAGAATACAAATTTTAGATGGGAAGGGAAATGTCCCTTCCTTGAAACAGAGGGATGGAGTGAAGCCAAGTAGAAATGAAGACAGATTAGTAAAGGAGTGAGTGACAAGTTGAGGAAGTTTACTTCAAAGAGCCACAAATTCATCTGATCAGGAGATCTACTTTGCTAGGGAGAAAGGCAGATTTAAGAGCGTAAAAACTTAAACAGCTAAACTGGAACAATGCAAAGCAGAGCTAAACTCCACCACTGAAGAGCTGCAGAAGTACCAGAAAATGTTAGAACCCCCACCCTCAGCCAAGCCTTTCATCGTTGATGTGGACAAGAAATTAGAGGAAGGCCAGAAGAATATAAGGCTACTGCGGACAGAGCTTCAGAAACTTGGTGAGTCTCTCCAGTCAGCGGAAAGAGCCTGTTGCCACAACACTGGAGCAGGAAAACTTCGCCAAGCCTTGGCCACTTGTGATGACATCTTAATCAAACAGGATCAGACACTGGCTGAGTTGCAGAATAATATGACGCTAGTAAAACTGGACCTTCGGAAGAAGGCAGCGTGCATCGCAGAGCAGTATCATACTGTGCTGAAACTCCAAGGCCAGGCTTCTACCAAAAAGCGCCTCGGTGCCAACCAGGAAAACCAGCAACCAAACCAACAGCCCCCAGGGAAGAAACCATTTCTTCGTAACTTACTTCCTCAAACACCCACCTGCCAAAGTTCAACAGACTGCAGCCCTTATGGCCGAATCCTGCGCTCACGGCGTTCCCCTTTACTCAAATCTGGGCCTTTCAGCAAAAAATACTAAGGTTGTCAGGAGACAGCACTCCCCACAGGTGGGTCTGCTGCTCAGTTTAAGAAATTTTTCTTTAAAGCTTTACCATATATATACCTGAAACTCTATCTAAAATGCAATATTCAGACACTAGTAGTAGTTTTTCTCCCTTTTGTAATATAATCACCTATGTAATCTTACACTTTTTTACTGGTTTCTGTGCACACAAAAGTTATATTAAAATAAAGATATCATTCACATTTTAAATCTGAAAAAAAAAACCCAAACTTAAACAGCAAAGGCTGAGCGCCGAAGAATTGATGCTTTTGAACTGTGGTGTTGGAGAAGACTCTTGAGAGTCCCTTGGACTGCAAGGGGATCCAACCAGTCCATTCTGAAGGAGATCAGCCCTGGGATTTCTTTGGAAGGAATGATGCTAAAGCTGAAACTCCAGTACTTGGGCCACCTCATGCGAAGAGCTGACTCATTGGAAAAGACTCTGATGCTGGGAGGGATTGGGGGCAGGAGGAGAAGGGGACGAGAGAGGATGAGATGGCTGGATGGCATCACCAACTCGATGGACTTGAGTCTCAGTGAACTCCGGGAGTTGGTGATGGACAGGGAGGCCTGGCATGCTGCGATTCATGGGGTTGCAAAGAGTCTGACATGACTAAGCGACTGAACTGAACTGGGTAGTATTTACTATTTTGCTGGAAGGTAAGCTCCATGAAGGCAAGGTTTTTTTCATACTTATTGTTCACTGCTGTATCTTTAGTGCTTAGAACAATGCCTGGTACAGAGCAGGAGTTTAAGAAATATTTGTTGGAGGGATAAATTTGCTAAATATCTGCTATAGGAAAGAGGAGACAGTTAAATCAGTGATATATAAGGCTGCCAAACGGTACTGAGAATCCTGTGTAAGAAATCTGAATCTTCAATTTTATCAATATGTTCATTGTGCAACAGTAGCCTACAGTGTGCAGCATCTGATGCAACAGTCAGAACTACTTCAAGGTTGGGAGAATGAAGGTGGGAAAACTAAAAGATCATTTTAGAACGGGACTGCTCCCTATTTAGTCTCCTTATCACACACAAGGAAATATTTTCTTGGTCCAATTAGACTTCTATGAAAATATCTCTGCTTTTTGAGGTGCGTCTTTAATCTTTATGGTGTTGTACTAAATTTATCAGTGAAGCAATGTATTTGTCATATTTCATAGTTTCTGACCACTCTAAACAGGGGATGAAAACAGATAATATGAATTTTTCCACTTGTTCATACATCTGAGTGCCAGTTCTTGGATGCCAGTACAGTTTGCCACATTATGATTACTTCAGTAAGGGATTGAGATATTAATACTCAAAGATACACCTGCAGCTGAAATTAAATACAAACTTCCTCTCACAAATTCTATAGTAACAGTGCTTCTAAACTATCCGTCAATTTTTTAGAGTTTTTCATTCTGGTAACATAAACTAAGATTCCTAATCACTTTTCAGAAAATGAAAGTCACGGAGAGAAGATGAAAGTTTTCCTTTTGTTTGCCCTGAAACTGTCTACTTAAGCAAATTATCTTAGGAGATAAGGTTAAAGTTAGCTAACCGCAGGACTGAAAAAAGAGATAACCCAGATTAAGTACGAAATGTAGAATACGCATACATCTTAGTTACATACACAACCTGTAAAAAGACTACATTAATACTTCAGACACTAGTAAAAATGTGATAGGGGTAATGTATATATGACAATTAAGAATTATTTTATCACCATGGTTCCAGTGCTTTCTATTTTAATGATAATTTCAAGGTAGAATTCACACTGACTAGTGTCAGTGCATAAAAAAATACAATTTTATAGAAAAACCTGTTTATTATTCAAGCAGAGAAAATGGGTCTAATATGAACAGAACTTCAGTAACTGAGAATTTAAATTGGTGAAATCTAAGAAGGATCAGGCTATCCTATGAGTGAAAAATGTCAAATTAAGTATAATTTTCAAGTAACCACTCAACTCTCTAAATATCCAATTCAGAATTTTAAAACTAACATTTCCCTTAAACACCTTTTATTACAGGTAGATACAAACCAGTACAGAAATTAAGCAGACTCTGACATTGGAGAAAAGGACAGCAGAAAATCAATTGATTACAAATTACTAAGTCAGGAAACTTGAACTTGCAAGTAAGAGAAATGCACAAGTAATCTTAACATGAAATTACTAGTGAAGAAACACAAACTGGTTGCAAAAATGATATGGAAATAGTAACTAAATAAGTTCAGTACACTATAAGATCATTTTCTCCTAAATATCAAAGCTACTCATAATAAAAAGCAATGAAATAACTAATTACAATAAAGAACTGCCATCTACCTACTTATGTCCAGCTGCCTGTTGTTTTTTTTAAGTCAATACCACTTCAGAAAGTTTTTTTCAAGGATGGAGATCATAAGTTTGTAGGGTTCTCAGGATGTTGACAGGTTCTTACAGTCGCTCTATTGTTATACATATTGTTGTTATTTGGGGAAGTATTTCAGATTTCCAGTTGGAAAATTAAGTTTCTAAACTGTTTAAATCACAGATTAGGAAGCTTTCTGTGAAGGACCAGATACCAAATAACTACGGCTTTGTAGGCCATATAGTCTGTTTCAACTACTCAAGTCTGCCTTGCTGCACAAAAGCAGCCAGACAATACGTAAACAAATGGACGTGGATTTGTAACAATACAACTTTATAAAAGGGTTTTGGAAGGACAATTCATTATATTGAAATATTAGATCTGTTTGGAATTGCCCCTGAATTCTTTTTCTTTTCTATTTTTTAAAACAAATGTCCTTATATCCCACTAGTTTATTATAGTATAATATATAATATTATATATATAAATTATTACATTAACTGAGACCTGAACTCAGGTGCAGTCCAACTCTAAAGTTCTGTGATTCCCAAGGCCAACACTGAGATAAGAACATGCAATTAATCAACATAAATAGAAGTAATATTGGGGGCAAAACAATTGTGCTGGGAATACAATAAGAGCAAAAGGTGTTCTAACGTAAGCCAAAACAAAGGAATGCTATAAAGACACACAGAAGCATAATTTGGCTTAGCTATGAAATGTTAAGAAGCAACAGCAGCAAACAAGGCCAATTTGGGCAGGAAGATTAGAGCAAGTCACTCTTTCTGAGCAACAGGGATGTGCCATTCTACTGTGCAGAGCTCTTTCTGCTACACACCAAAGAGGTCTTCAAGGGTACCCAGTATGTAAAGAATCTCTGGTCAGTCTTTCTGCCACACCTACACACAGAGATAACCCAGTCATTATGGTGTAATAACGTATTAGCAGGCAACCATGGCACAAAGTGCCTTGTAATGAGTGAACAAGATGACTTCTTTTTAAAAAAAAATCTGAGAAGGGCCTTCAAATCTATTAGACGACATTTAATTTCTGAACAGACTGTGTAATGAACAAATTTTGTCTTAAAATTCCAAGATACAGATGTAGCTTCAAAGGAAAGAGCAGTAAAGAAAAACACAACTTTCTATAGAATTTGAGACTGGTACTATCTCCAATGGCTGCTTTATTAAAAATACAGTAACTTTTATCTTGCACTTCCTTAAGTGAGAAGGGCCTTTAAAGGCTTTCAGGAAAAAATAAGGATGATAGCATGTCATGAACCAAACAACAAAACTGAGATTTTTTGAGGCAATTGAGCTCTTCCAGTATGCCGAATCACTTTTTGAGGGGAAGAAGGAACCTAGAACAGAAATTATTCTAATATTAAGTTCATATTTCAAATGTATATAATAGAAAAAGTGGAAATTCCACAGGAACCTAAAATTCAACCTGTCTGAAACCAAATTCACTACACCTCTTCTCACAGTGAAAGACCCACCCCCCCCCCGCCCCCACCGTGGTTGTCTTTACCATAAACTTAGGTCTTACCTTCTGCCTCCTTTCGTATATACCTAGGGTGAATGAATGAATGATCTGGAGCAGGTTCTCCTCACCCCAGTGGCTGTTAATGCTGCTCCTTCTATGCCTTTCTCCTCTTAGTGTAACTGGAACTCATAGTCTTAAGTCTCAACCTTAAGTATCATCCCCTCTCAGAAGCCTTGAACACAATCTCTTGCATTCATTCTTCTTCTCTGCTCCAGTAGTACTTGTTATTGTTACACAATTTGCTAACTTTTTTTAAAAACCTGTCTGGTTTTACTACGGGGTGAACTTGCAAGCAGTGCACTTGTCATTCACTCACTCAGACATGTTGGAATAGCCATCATGGACCACATACTATTCTAGGCATTAAAGATTCAGCAATGAACAAAAGAGGTCTGTCCACAGAAAGCTTATGTTTTAGTGAGGAAGAACTTAAAAACCAAATTAGTAAAATGCATGAGTTTGAGTAAGCTCCGGGAGTTGGTGATAGACAGGGAAGGCTGGTGTGCTATAGTCCATGGGGCCACAAAGAGTCGACACGACTGAGTGACTGAAGTGAAATGATTCTAAGACAGATGGTGATGACTTCTATCAGAGGAAAATAAAACTAGGAAGGGGAACAGTGAGTGTTTATATATGGAAGAAGGTGGTATTTGAAATTTAAAATAAGGTTCTCTCAGTGACTGCCTCAATGAAAATGGGGCTTTTAAGCAAAGAATGGGAAGAGATGAGGAAGTGAGCCACACACATATCTGGATGATGAGTGTTCCAGATTAGAGGTTATGGCAAGTGCAAAGGTCCTGAAGTGGAAGCATACCTGGTATGCTCAAGGAAGAGCAGGGAGGCTGGTATGGCTAAAACAGAGGAAGCAAGAATAGGAGAAGATAGGAAAAGGGACAGAGGGAATTCATGTACAATGGCCCACTAGGCCCAGAAGACTTTGGTTTTTACTCTGGGTAGGTCAGGAAGCTACTGGAGGCCCAACAGCCGTAGGGAAACAATCAGATCTGTCTTAAAAAGATCACTGACTGATATCTTGAGAACAGATGACAGAGGGATAATGATGAAAGCAGACTGAGTAGAACATTAATGCAATGATTCAGGTAAGCAGAGGAGCTGGCATGGACCAGGGTAGTGGTGGAGGTAGTCAGACAGAAACTGCTGACAGGATGATATAAGGTAAAAGAGGAAGAAGTCAAGATCAGATCCAGGATTTGTGGCTAAAGCAGAGGGACTGGGATGGGAAAGACTAGGGAAGAGCAGTCTGGGGAAGAGTTTTAGAATTTGGTTTGTGACACATTAATATGAAATGCCTTAGGGTGAAATGTTTGATGCTAATGATACTGACACTTGTTCATATAGCAAGCTATTCTGTACACTTTGCTTGCTTGTATTTACTAATTTAATCTTCAGAACAATCACATGAAGTTGGAATTAGTATACCCCCCTTTTTTTGGTAATAGATGGGGAAGCTGAGGTACAAAATGGTTAAAAACATCTCCCAAGGTCACAAAACTAATAAGCAGCTGAGCCAGGATTAAATACACACATGGACATCACCAGATGGTCAACATCGAAATCAGATTGATTATATTCTTTGCAGCCAAAGATGGAGAAGCTCTATACAGTCAGCAAAAACAAGACCAGGAGCTGACTGTGGCTCAGATAATGAACTCCTTATTGCCAAATTCAGACTTAAATTGAAGTAAGTAGGGAAAACCACTAGACCATTCAGGTATGACCTAAATCAAATCCCTTATGATTATACAGTGGAAGTGAGAAATAGATTTAAGGGACTAGATCTGATAGAGTGCCTGATGAACTATGGACGGAGGTTCGTGACATTGTACAGGAGACAGGAATCAAGACCATCCCCATGGAACAGAAATGCAAAAAAGCAAAATGGCTGTCTGAGGAGGCCTTACAAATAGCTATGAAAAGAAGAGAAGCAAAAAGCAAAGGAGAAAAGCAAAGAAATATGCATCTGAATGCAGAGTTCCAAAGAATAGCAAGGAGAGGTAAGAAAGGCTTCCTCAGCGATCAAGGCAAAGAAAGAGAGGAAAACAATAGAATGGGAAAGACTAGAGATCTCTTCAAGAAAATTAGAGATACCAAGGGAACATTTCATGAAAAGATGGGCACAGTAAAGGACAGAAATGGTATGGACCTAACAGAAGCAGAAGATATTAAGAGGTGGCAAGAATACACAGAAGAACTGTACAAAAAAGGTCTTCACGACCCAGATAATCACGATGGTGTGATCACTCACCTAGAGCCAGACATCCTGGAATGTGAAGTCTAGTGGGCCTTAGAAAGCATCACTATGAACAAAGCTAGGGGAGGTGACGGAATTCCAGTTAAGCTATTTCAAATCCTGAAAGATGATGCTGTGAAAGTGCTGCACTCAATATGCTAGCAAATTTGGAACATTCAGCAGTGGCTACAGGACTGGAAAAGGTCAGTTTTCATTCCAATCCCAAAGAAAGGCAATGCCAAAGAATGCTCCAACTACCACACAACTGCACTCATCTCACACGCTAGTAAAGTAATGCTCAAAATTCTCCAAGCCAGGCTTCAGCAATAAGTGAACTGTGAACTTCCAGATGTTCAAGCTGGTTTTAGAAAAGGAAGAGGAACCAGAGATCAAATTGCCAACATCTGCTGGATCATCGAAAAAGCAAGAGAGTTTGAGAAAAACATCTATTTCTGCTTTATTGACTACGCCAAAGCCTTTGATTGTGTGGATCACAGTAAACTGTGGAAAATTCTTCAAGAGATGGGAATACCAGATCACCTGACCTGCCTCTTGAGAAACCTGTATGCAGGTTAGGAAGCAACAGTTAGAACTGGACATGGAAGAACAGACTGGTTCCAAATAGGAAAAGGAGTACATCAAGGCTGAATACTGTCAACCTGCTTATTTAACTTATATGCAGAGTACCTGAGAAACGCTGGGCTGGAAGAAACACAAGTTGGAATCAAGATTGCCGGGAGAAATATCAATAACCTCAGATATGCAGATGGCACCACCCTTATGACAGAAAGTAAAGAGGAACTAAAAAGCCTGTTGATGAAAGTGAAAGAGGAGAGTGAAAAAGTTGGCTTAAAGCTCAACATTGAAAAAACGAAGATCACAGTATCTAGTCCATCACTTCACAGGAAATAGGTGGGTAAACAGTGTCAGACTTTATTTTCTGGGGCTCCAAAATCACTGCAGATGGTGACTGCAGCCATAAAATTAAAAGATGCTTACTCCTGGGAAGGAAAGTTATGACCAACCTAGAGAGCATATTCAAAAGCAGAAACATTACTTTGCAAACAAAGGTCTGTCTAGTCAAGGCTAAGGTTTTTCCAGTGGTCATGTATGGATGTGAGAGTTGGACTGTGAAGAAAGCTGAGCACCGAAGAATTAATGCTTTTGAACTGTGGTGTTGGAGAAGACTCTTGAGAGTCCCTTGGACTGCAAGGAGATCCAACCAGTCCATTCTAAAGGAGATCAGTCCTGGGTGTTCACTGGAAGGACTGATGCTAAAGCTGAAACTCCAATACTTTGGCCACCCATGGGAAGAGTTGACTCATTGGAAAAAGACTCTGATGCTGGGAAGGATTGGGGGCAGGAGGAGAAGGAGACGACAGAGGATGAGATGGCTTGATGGTATCACTGACTCGATGGACCTGAGTCTGAGTGACCTCCGGGAGTTGGTGATGGACAGGGAGGCCTGGCGTGCTGCAATTCATGGGTCGCAAAGAGTCAGACACAACTGAGCGACTGAACTGAACTGAATCCAGATTCCCAGTCTGTCCTTGACCCCTATGCTATACTGTTTCTAAGATGGAAATACCACGCTAGAATTTATGGGAGGTGTCTAGAGATAGAAACTTCAAAATCATCAGCATAGAGATGGTATTTAAATCCGTGACACTGGATGAGATCATCAAGGGACAAGTGTAGGTAGAGTCCACAGACTGAGAAGTAGGCAGCAGTATAAGGGAAAATGAAGACAGCATGACCCCTTAACTCCAAACGAATAGTGTTTCAAGGAGTGGGAAGGATAGGCTATTCAAATGCTGTTGATAGGTTGAGTAAATAGAACCACTGGAATAATAATACAGATTACTTGACAAGTGGTGAGGGTAAAAAGTCTGATAAAGATTGTTCAAGAGAGGAAAGGAGAGCAGAAACTGAAGGCACCAAGAAGAAACCTCCATTTAAAAAGAAGGTTTGTTTTCATGCTAATGGACAATCCACTAGAGAAAGAAAAACTGATTATGGAGGATGAGGGATAGCGATACTGAAGTAAGAAAGAGCTGGAATAAGAATTTTATGGAGGAGCTGGCCTCAGCTATGAACACAGACAGCTTATCCCTTGACTAGGAGGGAAAATAGAATATATGTGCACAGATGCATGTAGGTGAGAAGATGTGGTATTGTGTCTGAGAGTTCTCTTCCAGCTGATTCTATTTGTTCAGTGAAGTAGGAAGCAAGGTCATCAACTGAAAGAGAGAATAGAGTAAGAAATGCTGGAGATTTAAGGAAAAGGAACGCATAGCCAAATAGTTATCTGAAAGTGAGAATAAACTGGACTAAATAAATGGAGACCGTCTTGCTCATCGCTGATCTGGATAGCCTAGTACAGTTCCTAGTATGTTTTAGACACTAACTGTGACTTGAGGCTTGAGAACCACTGACTCTTTATGAATACAAATTAAAAAAGCAACTTCAAAGGTGAATGGTTTTTTTTTTTTCAATCTAGAAAAGATCAGTGGCCAGGGCATTTGACATATTAGTTGATCATGTTACAGGAAATACTGAAACCAAGGATCAATGGAAATATTCTAATGACTCCTGGGATTGTCTTTTTATTTTTCCTTCTTTAGAAATTTGTTATATTGCACTTCAAAAACAAACCCTAAAAGGTGCGTCTAATAAGATATGAGAGAAGATAAATTTTATAGAAGAAAGGGCATGGGAATTTAAAAAGCAGAAAGGAAGAAAAGGAAAGAGAGGCAGTAGATACTCCCTCACTTGTAGAGGAAAGGACCCAGAGTGGTCTAAGTACAATCTGCCATTAAGGAAAAAACATAGGAAATCTAAATAGAATGTAGATGTGAGCACACTGACTTAACGTGGTCATGAATACCATTTAAATGTTTTACTCTTGAGAATTAGTTGCAACCAATATACCATGCACTACTTTTCAACTATGTATTCTCTAAAACATAACCATTTCTAATGATGCCATTTAACAATTGTAACAGCATAAAAACTTGAAAAAATATGTATCTGGCAGTACATTAACAATATCTGTTGTAACAGATATTACAATATTTTTGGTGATTTTTATACAGTTAGAAGTGGTTAACCCCCTCCCCCAAATTAAATAATAAACCAGGAAGGAGTTCACAAACTCAAATCCCCACAGGGTTAAAAGCACGTAACAAAATGAGTGAAGCAGACGGTGAGGACAACAGGGAGCTACAGGGATGTGGCAACAGGTAACCAAAGGGCATAACAGCTACTCAGCTCCACATACAAAGTTAGCTGTTTTGCCAGATCTGACATTCCTAAAATAGATATAATAGTTTCAATCTGAAAGCTTTCAATGTTTGAAATACTGGCAACTAGTTTAAATTTATGAACTGTGTGCAGGCCATACAAAGTACATTTGTGGGAAGCATTCAGGCCCTTGAGCAGTCCAGTGTCCCCTGCATCTGACATTTTTCCATTCACTATAATGAAAGCCTCTTGAGGAAAGCTGAGACCAACACTGGGCGGAAGGCATGCGGCACCACGTTTCAGAAAACCTTGGTTTCAGGGTAGGCACTACCATTTACTACTAGCTGGGTGACCTCTTTGAGCTTGTTTATTCATTTGTAAAATGTAGTTTCATCAACTATCATGTCTAATTCACTGAACTGTTTTGAGTAGCAAGTTAGAAAGTAGGTCAAAACACATCACTAAGTATAAAGTTCTCTATAAATACAAGTAGACGGCTGTGAGATACTAGAAAATATACACTGGTATTTGCCCCTGATTCCTGGCACAGAGCTCCTGAAATCCTTGAAATTCCCCAAGCAATAAGAACACAAAGAGCATCTCTTGTCCTGACATTTGTTCTCTGATCCCATCCCTGACACAAGGCTCCTAAAACCCTTGTAAATTCCTAAGTGCTAAGAACATTAGGAATATCTTTTGTTCAATCATACAATCCTGGGTGGGCTCCTGAATAAGAACTTGTCATCAGAACCACCAAGTCACGATGAGAAGCTTAGGATTTTCAGTCTTATTCCTCCATCCTCTAAAAAGGAAGAGGAGATGGAAATGGAATTAATAATCTATCATGTCTACATGAGGAAGCCACCACTAAATATCCTAATACAAGGTTCCGAGAGCTTCCAGGTTGGCTAACATATGCACATGAGAAGGGGACAGAAGCTCTTGCCCTTGGGGCACTCCCAGGCTTTGCCGTACGTATGTCTCCATCTGGCTCTTCGTCGGTATCCTTTACCACGTCCTTTAATAAATTGGTAAATGTAACTGTTTCCTTGAGTTCTATGAGCTGTTCTAGCAAATTAATGAAACCTGAGGAGGAGGTGATGGGAACCTCCAAATTGTAGTCAGAGACAGAAGTTATTACAAGTAACCTGGGGACCGACTACCTGCAATTGGCATCTGAAGTAGGTGGGACCAGTCTTATGAGATTGAATCCTTAAATCTGTGCGGTCTGACACTATCTCCAAGTAGAAAAGGTTACAACGGAGTTAAACTGTAGTGTCTCAGCTGGTGTCACAGATAATTGCTTGGTATAGGGGGAAAAAAAAAATCTCTATACATTCGGTGACTAAAAGTAAAGTGTTTTGTGTCAGCAGTAAAGAGATACACAGGACAAAGACTAACAGGAGGCAGATTGAACTGAGTTTTTCTAATACAATGGCTTTAAAAAAAGACCTAACAGGATGGCCTAAAAACATTTTATATCTTTTATGTTCAGTGAGTTCCTCATAAAATGGTAATACAGATTTATTTAGCTCATGAGTTTCCTCAAATACATTAAAATTTAAGATCCTTTTCAAACGTTAAGGGCCATGTAATTGCTTGCCAATATTAATAAAACACTTGCCGAGTACAGCCAAATACACTAGGAGCTGTACATAGTACTTTCTAAAAAGTTGAGAATATTCTTGGCTTTCTTAAAATAATTAGCAATTTAATGTAGCTAAGTTTAGAAAAAGATTTTTCAGAGTCTTAGGTTTCTTTTCCCTGTTCTAAGATGTATGTAATCTTACAATGGGTTAATAACACAGACCTGTAAAACACCCAGGTTTATATAAACTGTTCCTCATTAATAAATCTTCTGAAAATACTGCTTCCATTAGATGGAGGAACAGGGAGGTCAGGTCCCCGACAGGAACAGGACAGAGAATTCAGGTCCAGGACAACTAAGGGAAAAGCAGCAGCAGTTCTCCTCGTCATCAGGAGAACTAATAATTCATCAGAGCTAATAATTCTTTCACCCATCTACCATTATGCAAATATGTTTGGTGGAAGATCTTGATAACTGTTGGACCATTAAAACATACATAACATGAAGGCTAAGAAAGTATCAAAATTTATGAGGAGCTGCACTAGATAAAAACTCCCTAACATACTGTTCTATGAGATTCTTCATTTTTAGCTTTCATCAAAACACAAATGACTGAGCAAACTCAACAAACCAAATCCCTTTCACCAGACGACTTGTAGATTAGTGTTGAAAGTGAGTTAAATGATGGCAACTTGAAAAGTATAAAAGGCTCCAAATTCAAGAAAAGTTTTCATTTACAAGTAAATTTCTGGAAAGATTATGGCTGATGCTTTCCCCCACCTTGGCTTCCAAACTCTTTGAATGAGTTAACTATAATTAAAAAAAAAAAAAATTGTGTGTAAGAATGAACTGCCTGGAAAAAAAAAAAAGAATGAACTGCCTGGCCATAAAAATAATTCTCCCCACAATAACGTAAGAATTCTGCATTGTATCTCTATGAGATGGAGAGGATCACTAAACTTATTTTAGTAATTATTTCATGACATATGAACATCAAATCATTATGCTGTATACCTTAAACATACATTGCTATATGCCAATTATATCTCAATAAAACTGAAAAATAAAAAGAATTCTAAGGGTCAGTTTGACAGAAAACAACAAAATTCTGTAAATCATTTATCCTTCAATTAAAAAATAAGTAAAATTTTTAAAAAAGAAAAAAAGAATTCTAAGTGTCATATTTGTTCACATTATGAGACAGATTAGTATCTTTTAAGAAAATCTCACTAGTATGATTTAAACACCTCTAGATAAATAAAATGTTATTTGGACCACTGGAAAAGATTCTTTAAAGCTTTAATAATAAAGTAAATTGACCAGAGACAAAAATCCAAAATTAAATTGCTATCTTTAAAGAAGAAAGGCAGAAAATATAATGAGTTTTAGGACACTCTTTATTTACTAACATCTTTATATGGTTAAATCTCTTAAACTTTGCTTTAAATAATCTGGAAATAGAGTGACTGTAGAGCAAAGTGATTTAACAATACAGACTCTGAAATCAGATTATCTGGGTTCAAATCTAGATTCTACCACTTATTGTATCTGTGAATTCAGGCAGGTCACTTAACCCTCTGTAAACTTCAGTTTTCTTACTGTAAGACAGGAGAAAATAATAATTTCAGGGTTACTGTAAGGATTAAGTGATATAATTCATAGTTTTCTTTCTCATACCATATTAAATTTGCAATGTAGCAAATTGCAGTGAAAACAGCTAAGAAGCATGGTGTGACCCAGTTCAGTGACATTAGATGCACAATGACCTCATTATACACAGCAATGAATATTGTCACCTGGGAACTGATTCTCACATGATAGCTATTTTTGCTCTTTAATATGATGCTATAACCTTAAAAAAAAACACACTTTAACATATTTTTTTATAAACCATATTAATATTTTCTACATCCTAGCATTCTTACAGAGAAGGCAATGGCACCCTACTCCAGTACTCTCGCCTGGAAAATCCCATGGACAGAGGAGCCTGGTGTGCTGCAGTCCATGGGGTCGCTAAGAGTCAGACACGACTGAGCGACTTCACTTTCACTTTTCACTTTCATGATTGGAGAAGGAAATGGCAACCCACTCCAGTGTTCTTGCCTGGAGAATCCCAGGGACTGGGGAGCCTGGTGGGCTTCTGTCTATGGGGTCGCACAGAGTCGGACACGACTGAAGTGACTTAGCAGCAGCAGCAGCAGCATTCATAGATAAGACTGCTTTATCAAAGTAGATACATTAAAAACTGATCACTTAGAAAATACTTCAAATTATATTTTAATTGGGTTCATGTGAAATTGCTTTGAGAAATTATATTTGGAAAAGAAAAAATGCTCCACCAAAAAATTCACTTAACAATCAGGATGCCTATTTATAAGTGTGCAAGTGTCTACAGGATTAATTCTTTCTAGTTATAGATCCCACAGTCTATGGACCTGTTAATGTGACTCACATTCTATGGACCTGTTAATCTGATTCAGGCTCAAAATACCTATTGAAAGTTTTACTGTGCCATGTGTGGATACATTACATGACTTTGTATTTCAGACTGATAGCAGTTACTGAATAAACCATTCAATCTAAAACCCTTCAAACTTGTTTACTTTAGTGTAATGGTAGCTTAAACCAGAAGTGAAGTGGAAGTCTTGCTCAGTTGTGTCCAACTTTTGGTGACCTCATGGAGCATGCCAGGCTCCTCTGTCCATGGAATTCCCCAGGCAAGAATACTGGAGTGGTTAGCCATTCCCTTCTCCAGGGATCTGCCTGACCCAGGGATCTAACCCAGGTCTCCTGCATTGGAGGCAGATTCTTTACCATCTGAGCCTCCAGGGAAACCCAACTTAAACCAGAACATGTGGAGGGGAAAAAAAGAGTTACAACTAAAATACTTAACTGATAAGGAAATGGAAACTAATAATTTTTAAAAACTGGTCTTCTTAGGGACTTCCCTGGCAGGCCAGCAGTTAAGACTCCGAGCTTCCACTGTAGGGGGCACAGGTTTGATCCCTGGTCAGGGAACTAGAATGCAGCATGCCATGTGGTGTGGCGAAAAAAAAAAAAAAAAAAAAAAAATTCTTTAAAGTAACAAAACCACCCAGTGAAAAATTAACTGTGATAGGATTTTTATATTTTATATCACATAAACACATAAACTTTTAGTAATGTACACTGAGTTATAAAAATGACAGTAGTTTTTTTATACTGTCTCATTCTGCATTGGAGAAGGAAATGGCAACCCACTCCAGTGTTCTTGCCTGGAGAATTCCAGGGATGGAGGAGCCTGGTGAGCTGCCGTCTATGGGGTCGCACAGAGTCGGACACGACTGAAGCGACTTAGCAGCAGCAGCAGCAGCAGCAGCAGTCTGAATTATTTTGTGGCACTTACTCAAAACTAAATAATACAGGTTTGATGCAGGATACAGGATGCTTGGGGCTGGTGCACTGGGATGACCCAGAGGGATGGTACAGGGAGGGAGGTGGGAGGGGGGCTCAGGATGGGGAACATGTGTACACCCATGGCGGATTCATGTTTGATGTATGGCAAAACCAATACAATATTGTAAAGTAATTAGCCTCCAATTAAAATAAATAAATTTAAATTAAAAAAAAACTAAACAATAAACTTAGACAAAAAAATGTTAGAAATGTATTTATCTATTTTTGTATTGTCACCCTACATATTATAAGGAAATCTGAACACTGAACAATCATTCTTTAAAAAGCACTGAACAATCATTCTTTAAAAAGCCATGGGGCTTCCCCCGTGGCCCAGTGGTTAAGCCTCTATGTTTCCACTGCAGAGGGCCCAGGTTCAATCCCTGCCCAGGGAATGAAGTTCCCACATAACTGCTGGATGCAGCCAAAAAGAAAAAAATAAAAAAATAATAATAAACTAAAAAGCACCTACATAAAGAACATTACACATATGACATACATTTGATAGACTACTAATTAAGATAGTTTTTCTTAAGTTACCATCCCAGGTTAAAAACCACAGGATCCCCAAAGATAAGTTCACATACTTTACTCACTTCACCTGAAATTTAACTTAAATTGAAAAAAAGTAATAGCAATGAATGTAAAATTTAGGATACATTTAATTTTCACTTGAATTTAGTATTTCTTCCTACTTCTCTGTCAATATTGAGCACTAAGTAAAGCCTACTTGTTCAAATATATTCTAATTTGAACAATTTTGCTAAATCTAGTTTTGAGGAAGCAATTCTTTTTTAACCTACTTGATTTATTTATTGGACTTTCCTAGGAATTATCAGATTTAGTATCAACAAACACACAGGTAGTATCATAGACAGCAGCTTCCAGATTCATTAATTTCCATATTCCATCAAATCAATTCCTGCATTATAAAGAAACCAAAGCTGTACTTCTTTTTAAAAAAATACATCAATGCTATACTAGGGGTGTAACTCCTTATAAAGCAAGGCACGAATGTGGCATCAAACTTACTTTTCCAAAGAAGCCTTTGAAGAACTTCCTTTCCTGGAGGAACAGGGGGACAAGTCGAGCGCTATTATTGTATGGGTTTAATGTCCCAGGGTTTCACAGCAATAAGCACACACAGAGGGTAGGTGAAGGGCAAAGTAGAAGGGGAGGAAGTGAGAGTTTTAAAGAGTTATCCATACCAGGAGTGACAGGGAAAAAGGAAGGGTGCATGAAAATGCAGGGAAACATACTGTACGGCCTAAGAATCCACAGAAAGAGAAGATATCAGAACCTGTATTCATGCAGAGCAACTAGTTACTTTAGCATTCTCTTTTGACGTTTAAAACAGATTATTCAAATTTGGCAGCAGAGAAAAAGATTATGACATACTGATTTGGTGAGATTTGCATTAAAAGTTTCATAATAGTAAGTGGTAAATATATTGGTAGATATACATTTTTCAATTTAAAATCAGTGGTCGAATATGTGGAAGTCACCAATTAAAAAACCAGTCCACACTCAAATGATCACACAGTAACATTAAAAAATGCTACACTTAAATTATAAGTGTGCAGTGAGGATCCTTGTTAGACTTTTTCTTTTTGAGTTAAAGATGTCACTTAGAGAATTCTTACTAATGCATTAGGATTGATTTATATGTATGTATGTGCTGACCAATTCCACAGCAATCATAGGGAATTAACAGATATTTTCGATTTCAAACATGGAATAAATCATCTATAAAGAACACAAGGCCAATGCTTTCACTGGAGTTGAGAAAATGAATATATTTGAGAACCAAACCACATCTGTGAGCCACAGCTGAAATCTGAGGAATATGGTCGTATTTTCTTTTAAAATTCTATTTTAGAATAAAGAAATTTCCAGTGACAGTTATAAGTATATGTAGGTAAAAAAGAGACAAGTGTCTGTGATCCCAGCACAAATTTTTAAGCATATACAAATTTTGAAAATTGGCCACCATATAAAGTCTGAAGAATTTATGCAAAGTAGATGAGTTCTAGTTCACCCAAGCTAGCTTAATGTTAACATTTCTTAGTTTTGGCTGAACTATACTTTAAGCCTTTGCTTTTTATAAACTGTTATTAACAGTGAACAAATGCCTAGAAAAAGACAACTATGCAGAAATTTGACTCTCTTAGATAATTTATCTAAGACAATGGTATGGCTAGATAGCATCACCAACTCAATGGATATGAATCTGAGCAAACTTGGGAGATCGTGGAAGACAGAGGTGCCTGGCATGCTGCAGTCCACAGGGTCACAAAGAGCTGGACGCGACTGAACAACAACAGATAATTTATAAATTCATTCAATATTCTCAAACACTAAATAGTTTGTTTTTTCTCTAGGGTTTGAAAAATCACAAACAGCATCAAATATTTCCACAAAATGTTTTCAATTTAAGCTAGAAATATAATAAGGAAAGTGGGTAGTTACATAGTAAGACTAAGCTTATTTCTGCTGCCAAGTTTGGTGACTCTAGCTTTGTTAGACTTTTAGGTAACCACCAGCTTTTAAAAGGTGCAGGCCATGTTAAAAGATTCACCATTCTTTAAGGACAGGAAGGTACCAGAAGAAGATTCATTAATATTTAATTTAGCTCCCAGAAAAGCTCCTGTTAAACATGGAGTTTGCCTTCTTTTTATACAAGACCTCAGATGTTAATGAAAAAAGATGACGTGCAAAATGCATCAAAAGACAATTAGATTAGAGAATAAAACTAATTTAAAAAACAATTATGATTCTTTTACCTGCTAAAACAAGAACATATATTAAAACAAATATATCAAATAGTGAATAAAAAACCCAACATATTAGAAACTGGTAGTGTAATGAAACTAGTCTAAAACCAAGACAGAGTGCGAAAGATATTTACAGGGACAATGCGAAGAAAAGACATTTTAAAAGGTCCTTTTAAAAGGTCCTCTTGCACCAGTATCAAGCAAGATAACCAAAGGCCCAAAATGCTTTTTATAAAATTGGTACTCCTCACTCTGCAACTATGTCATCAAGGCACTGAAAATGGGCAACAGTCGTTTCTGTCATTTATCTTATACAATCTACACCCCTAAGTGGCTAAGTAAATTATGCCACAAAGTAAATGAATTGAAAACACTGTACCTAACTTTATGAATATAATGTAAAAAAAAAAAAAATTAAACATATCTATGCTCTGAGAAGTATATGTTGTTTAATTATAATATCTTTTCCTTTGAGAATATTAAGTATGTTGAATAACTTCTAGTTGAAGTTAAAGTAATCCTAAATTTTAACGAATCACCTGGAAGGAAAATAAAAAAACTGTACTTGGAAATTATCCTGCTACTTCAATCTCCCACAAATTTAAAAAGCACTAGAACATTACATTTTTAGTTCAACAATCATTTGAGTGATAGGTTTAAGATGTTTGTTTTCCTATTTAACTGGTACATGTGAGCTACATAATTCTTTAAATTTTAAAACTTTTTGGCATTCAAACTTGTTCCAGACATGCTATTTCTTCTTCAGTCTGTAGGTTTGTACATTTTTATGTTTGCTTCCATTTATTTGAAACTCTAAGAGGAGTATTTATCATCTATGAAAATAAACACATCTCCCAGACACAGCTTTTGGCACAATATAAGCATCTGGCACAGTAGATTACAGATGTTTGTTAGATAAATGTTTGGTAAAAGGAGGAAAAAAGGCAACTAGAAATTTGTGTAGTAAAAATATGAAAAGACAAAAATCATGTATTTTTGCAGACTAACATGATCTGAGGATGAACAACAACTGAAGACTTCCAACTTTCTGCAACCGTTTCCATACAGCATTAGAAAGGGTATTAGTAGAAGGGGAAGTTTCATTGACTATTAACAAATGGGAAACTGACACAGAGAGCTCAGCCGGTGCTCTGTGACAACCTAGAGCGTTCAAGGAAGAGGGGATATATATATATTTATGGCTGATTCACGTTCCTATACAGCAGAAACCAACACAACTTTGTAAAGCAATCATCCTTCAATTAAAAAGCTTTAAAAGTGTTGTTAATCTTATTCTCTTAGTGAACTTAGAATTATTTTGTTAAATAAGAGACTGAATTTAAGTTTCTTTGAAAACTGTATTATCTGCGGCTGCATTTAACTTGGGAACATATTTAGGTGAACATGGCTATGAAGTTCCTTTAACATTAATGACGATTAAATGAAGAGCACAGATAAGACTAAGAAGATATTCAAACATTTAAGAATTTAAATAACCAAAATCTGAGGTAAAGGGTACGTATGTGTATCTGTATATTGTTCTGGGTTGTCCTTTTTTTAAAAAGTTTTTTGCGTACCATAATCAGTTGTTTTTCTCCTCCTTTCCTTTCTATAACAGATTCAGACATTTGTTGGAAAACACAATCCACTTCGACGAGTTGGTTGCTTCCTTGATTTTGTATCTTTTATACTGAGCAATCATATATAAGAGGTCATATAAAATACACCAAGAAGCAGAAAAGTTTTGATTAAGCAAATTAAGGGTGAAAAAAAAAGCACTCATTCATTAGTAGCCAAACTTGTGGCAGTCTAGCATACCAGCAAACCCAAAGCAACAAGTATTTAATGCTGCTGGGGCAAGGGCATGCAGAAGTAATGCTTAAAGCTTTCACAGCAAAGGCAGGAAAGGCCACACATTGGAGAAAAGGAAGGTTGTAAAAAGGGCTGTCAGAATCCAAGAAACATTCTTCAAACCTATCCAAACTTCAAACCTATTAACACCTTAATCTGAACCTTTATGAACTCTGAACTCCTTTTATTAAACACACAGGCATATGCCTGGGATGTATTCTATGGCATAATAGGCAAAATAGACATTATTGATCCTTGAAAAGGACTCTCCACTTCAAATATGCTGAAGTTTGTGCAAAAGGCAGGGAAATACTTAATGTTAGAGGAGCACAGAGAAGGAAACTGGGGGATAGCAGTAATGATAGTAAGTCTCCCCAAAATAAACCTCACTGGCCATTAACAGATATCTCTATTTTATACTTTTTTTCCTGGAAAGCTGTTTTCTACAGATTTAAAATTACTAATTTATAACCCAGTTATCATAGTTAGGTTAAGTGACTGAAATAGTTTTACCCTGGTTTTAGAATATTAGTTATCTCTAAGAGTTTATACCACTAGTTTAACATGGGTTCTGAATTAAAACTATCTTTTAGATGTTTGGCCTACACTGAAGTATCTGGTCATTAAAACTTACATCTTTGGATGGACAACGTGAAATGCTCTTTACTAATGAGTGCACATCTTTTGCCTTAAAAGAAACACTGTTCTTACTGGACAGGGGATCACTGAAATTTACTGAGCAAAATCTTTTGAGAAAGTGTTTATAGCATACAGATCAACACTGGTAACCATCAAATACATACAGCTTTCAGTCTTTTTACAGCATCTTCACAGATGTGCATTCCTCTTGATTCATCAACTTCTACATGCCCAAGGTACTGTAGAAAGAAGAGACGAGTTAGGAATATTGCTGTGTTTACTGAGTAGCTACTATATGGTAGGCATTACGTGGTAGAAAATTGGATACTAAAATTCCACTCAAAAAACTCATAGTATTACAGAACAGTTAAGATAATGTGACTTTAGTTATTCTTGGTGTCCTCATATGAATGAGATTTAGAATAAAGAGTTGTTAAAGGGGAGTAGGTGAAAAAGAACATGATAAGGAAAGGTAAATGTCAGGTTAACATTCAGATAAATGTTACCTGAATCTAGTGAATCTGAGGCATAAAAGCTTGTGCTAGACACTATCTCTAGACATAAAAAATAATTCTAAAACAAAGCATGTGTGTGTGTATATACTGAAAAGGTACAAAGGAAAACAAGAGCTATTCAAGGCCTGAAGAGATCACATACTCTTTTTATGGGAAGCACATAAGAAGAGGGCTGAAAACTAAAATTTTAAGACAGTATATTTGAGCTTTAAAATATGTATAGAACTTGAAGAAGCCGTATGGAAAACTATTTTAGGCAGGGAGAATTTAACAAAAGCTATAGGTGTGGAATAGGATAATAATACATCAGCAAGTATTCCTCATCTGGAAAGAATATGAGGTATATGAAGCTATGAAACTTGAATACTGAAATGAGTCTGTACTGAACCCCAGAGACAATGGAGAGCTAAAAAGCTTTTTTTTTTTGCAAGGCAGTAATATTATTCAAATTGTATCTTAGTATGGGAATCAGATCAGATCAGTCGCTCAGTCGTGTCCGATTCTTTGCGACCCCATGAATCACAGCACGCCAGGCCTCCCTGTCTATCACCAACTACCAGAGGTCACTCAGACTCACATCCATCGAGTCAGTGATGCCATCCAGCCATCTTATCCTCTGTCGTCCCCTTCTCCTCCTGCCCTCAATCCCTCCCAGCATCAGAGTCTTCTCCAATGAGTCAACTCTTCGCATGAGGTGGCCAAAATACTAGAGTTTCAGCTTTAGCATCATTCCTTCCAAAGAAATCCCAGGGCTGATCTCCTTCAGAATGGACTGGTAGGATCTCCTTGCACTCCAAGGGACTCTCAAGAGTCTTCTCCAACACCACAGTTCAAAAGCATCAATTCTTCGGCGCTCAGCCTTCTTCACAGTCCAGCTCTCACATCCATACATGACCACAGGAAAGACCATAGCCTTGACTAGGCGAACCTTTGTTGGTAAAGTAATGTCTCTGCTTTTGAATATGCTATCTAGGTTGGTCCTAACTTTCCTTCCAAGGAGTAAGCGTCTTTTAATTTCATGGCTGCAGTCACCATCTGCAGTGATTTTGGAGCCCAGAAAAATAAAGTCTGACACTGTTTCCACTGTTTCCCCATCTATTTCCCATGTAGTGATGGGACCAGATGCCATGATCTTCGTTTTCTGAATGTTGAGCTTTAAGCCAACCTTTTCACTCTCCACTTTCACTTTCATCAACAGGCTTTTTAGTTCCTCTTCACTTTCTGCCATAAGGGTGGTGTCATCCGCATATCTGAGGTTATTGATATTTCTCCCAGCAATCTTGATTCCAACTTGTGTTTCTTCCAGTTCAGCATGTCTCATGATGTACTCTGCATATAAGTTAAATAAGCATGGTGACAATATACAGCCTTGACGTACTCCTTTTCCTATTTGGAACCAGTCTGTTCTTCCATGGCCAGTTCTAACTGTTGCTTGGGTTAAAAAGTACAAGGGATGATGGCAATATCACAAGTGCTCTTTTAAAAGGAGATTTAGAGTCTGGTTCTGGTAAGATGGGACTTCCCAGGTGGCACTAGTGGTAAAGAACCCTCTGTCAATGAAGGAGAGACTTCATTGTCGATCCCTGGGTTGGGAAGATACCCTGGAGAAGGAAATGGAAGCCCACTCCAGTATTCTTGCCTGGAGAATCCCATGGATAGAGGAGCCTGGTGGGCTATAGTCTATAGGGCCGCACAGAGTTGGACATGACTGAAGTGACTTAGCAGAGCATGGCATCCTGTCCAACGCTCTGAATGAAATCATAAAACCAGAACAGAATGCACGGAGCACCTATCTGAGATCTCTGTAAAGAGTGTAAGATAAATCAGAGAACATCAGAATTCAAGGTATTTCTGAACTGGCAGAGAGTTTACCTTCCATGCCCCTCCTCCCTCCTTTGGTCCCTCCAGCTTGAACTTAACACAGCCAGATATCCAAAAGGGAGTGCTATGGCACAGTCAGAACTCTGGGAAAAGCACTCTATCTCTGGCTCAAGGACCAGGTATGCAAATACCTTATCTCAAAAAGTACAGGGATCCCCATCCCTTTATTTATTTTTGTTCTTTCACACCCCAATCCCCAGGAAACCCTGTGGTGGTGTCAGTGGGAGCAGCAAGGGAAACCTGCAAGAGCCACGCACCTCTCACAGACTGTGATTCCAGAAAAGTGGCGTCAACATCCCCAATCCCCACTTCTGCTTTCTTACCCTCTCCCTGAATCTCCCACCATCTGGCCCTGGATGAAGGTGAAACAGTAGCAATTCATGGGCACAATAACTAGTGCCCTAGGGAACACAGGCATAGAGAGTTTAAGTAACTTGCTCAAAACCATTCAGCCAGTGAATGCTCAAACTCAAGCAGCCTAACCCACAAGTCTTACAATGCTCATATATTGAATTTTTCATTTTTAGTCCCATCTTTCCAATACTGACTGAATGCATAAAACCTACATAATTAAAATCAATTTAGGAAACTGATAGACTTTAGGTAACAAAATACCTGAGGTATCAATCATAAAGATCATAAACTAAGGGCAAAATAATTAAATGTCTAAATAATTGTAACTGCTGTAATTTTGAATAAACATAAAAAGCAAGATTCACTTTTAAGTGAATCAAATAATATATTCAGTTATATATATTTTATATATTCATCTTCAGATTTTTTATTATAGGTTATTACAAGATATTGAATATAGCTCCCTGTGCTATAAGTAGGTCCTTATTGGTTATTTTATATACAGTAGTGTACATCTGTTAGTCTAACTCCTGATTTATCCCTTCCCTCCCCTTTCCCATTTAGTAACTCTAAGTATGTTTATTACGTCTGTTGAGTTTGTTTCTGTTTTGCAAGTTCATTTGTATCATCTTTTTTAGATTCCACATATAAGAGACATCATACATTTGTCTTTCCCTGTCTGACTTCTTCACTTAGTATGATAATCTCTAGGTCCACTCATGTTGCTGCAAATAACATTATTTCATTCTTTCTTATGGCTGAGTGATATTCCATTGTGTGTATGTATATATATACCACATCTCCTTTATCCACTCATCTGTTGATGGATACTTAGGTTGCTTCCACGTCTTGACTATTGTAAACAGAGCTGCTATGAACATTGGTGCATGTATCTTTTGTGTGTATGTGTGTGCATGTCTATGTTTTGGCTGCACCACACAGTTTGTAGGATCTTCGTTCCTCAACCAGGGATGGAACTAAGTGGAAGCGTGCAGTCTTAACCACTGGACTGCCATAGAAGTACCTGCATATATCTTTTGGAATTATAATTTTCCTCAGATATATGCCCAGGAGTGTGATCACTGAATCATATGGTAATTCTATTTTTAGTTTAGTTTTTTTTTTTTAAGTAAACTCCATACTGTTTTCCATTGTGGCTGTACCAATTTATATTACCACCAATAGTGTAGGAGGGTTCCCTTTTCTCCAAACCCTTGTCAGCATTTATTATTTGTAGGCTTTTTGATAGTGGCCCTTCTGACTGCTGTGAAGGGATACCTCTTTGTAATTCTGATTTGCATTTCTCTAATAATCAGCAATGTTGAGCATCTTTTAATGTGCCTGTTGGCCATCTGTATGTCTTCTTTGAAGTAATGTCTATTTAGGTCTTCTAGTCACCCTTTGACTGGGTTGTTTGTTTTTTGATATTACACTGCGTGAAATGCTTATATATTGTGGAAATTAAGCCCCCATTGGTCATATCATTTGCAAGTATTTTCTGCCAGTCCATAGGTTGTCTTTTGTCTATGGCCTCCTTAGCTGTACAAAAGTTTCTAAGTTTGATTCAGTCCCATTTGTTTACTTTTGTTTTTATATCTTTTGCATTGGGAGACTGATCTAAGAGAATATCGCTAGGATTTACGTCAGAGAATGTCTTGTCTATGTTCTCTTCTAGGAGTTTTATGGTTCTCATGTCTAGGTCTTTAGGACATTTTGAGTTTGAGTTATTTTTGTGTGTGGTGTGACAGAGTGTTTTAACTTCACTGATTTATATGTGGCTGTCCAGCTTTCCTAACACCACTTCCTGAAAAGACTGTCTTTTCTCCAATGTATATTCTTGCCTCCTTTGTCAAAGATTAATTGACCATAAGTGTACGCGTTTATTTCTGGGTTCTCTATTCTGTTCCACTGATCCATATGTCTGATTTTACGCCAATACCATGTTGTTTTAACTACTGTTAAACAACTACTACTACTGTAGCTTTGTAGTACTGTCTGAAGTTGGGAGGAGGGTCATGGTTAATGCCTCCAGCTTTGTTCTTTTTCCTCAGGATTGCCTTGGCAATTCTGGGTCTTCTCTGGTTCCACATAAGCTTTAGGAGTATGTGTTCCACTTATGTTAAAAATGTCATAGGTAATTTGATAGGAATTGCATCAAAATTTGTAGACTGCTTTGGGCAGTATGACCATTTTAACAATATTAATCCTTCCAACCCAAGAGCATGGGATATCATTTTATTTCTTGGAACTGTCTTCAATTTCCTTTATCAATGTTTTACCGCTCTCAGCATGTAAGTCTTTTACCTCTTTGGTCAAGTTTACTCCCAGGTATTTTATCTTTTTTGATGCAATTTTAAGCAGGATTTTTTTTTTTTACATTTGTTCTTTCTGCTATTTCATTGTTAGTGTAAAGAAATGGAACAGATTTCTGTATGTTAATATTGCATACTGCACCTTGCTGAACTCATTTATCAGTTCTAAAAGTTTCTGTATGGACTTTTTAGGGTTTTCTATATAAAGCATCATGTCATCTGCATATGATGACTATTAACCTCTTCCCTTCCAATTTGGAGAAATGAATAGAGATTTCAAAGTGTTTTCAAAAGATTTTATTCTATCATCTTCATCAACTCAACTGGTCACATACAGGTATTTATGACAAGAGGGCGGGGAGAGGGGGAAAGGAGGTCTTCGAAGACTTGATGAAAAGACTTGGTAAAAAGAAGAAAATAAAAGTATCTCACATGGACTGACTCAGTCACATAATCTATTTTAGAAATGTGGAGATTGAAATCAGCCTTGTGTCTATGAGAAAAACATGCCAATTGAAAAAAACATTATTAAAAATGTCTCTTTTCCTCTCTGAGACACTACCTCACTGAAGAACTGCAGCTGATTTATGCTTTAATGGCTAAAATATTTGACACTGCGACTTCTTTTGTCTGTATGCCTTTTCCAAACTCCCTCTGAGTTAGGGACTTTTATTCACAAAAATGTAGCTTAGAAAAACTAGTATGTAGAATATCATTCTTGGGTGAATTACGTCATTTTTCATTTTCTTGAAAAAAAAAAAAAAAATTAAAAGTAGATTATCCCTCTGCTTTCATACTGTTATCCATGAGAAGAACTGCAGAGCTCTGATGTGAGAGACTACATAGTCAGCAGTTCTTAACGTTAACAAACAGTGACAGTCATTAATTTATAAGAAGCTATTAGGCACATTATCACATACACATAGCCTATGTTATAGGCAAATACAGGATGCAGATGTGCACCACATACATCAAACCTTGTTTAGGGGCTTTAATCAAAAAGAAGCAGCTAAATTAAAATGGACTATTTTTTATGGATAAATTTGGAAAACAATTACATTTGAACAATTGATCTAAACTAAGTATATATGGGAACTCCCCAGCAGACCAGTGGTTAAGACTCTGTGCTTTCACTGCTGAGAGCTGGGGTTCAATCCCCAGCTGCAGAACTAAGATCCTACAAGTCACTCAGCACAGCCCCCCCAAAAAAACCCCCCAAAAACTAAACTAAGCATATGGGTCAAATCTAATCACTTAAATTTAAAGCTTAAAATAGATTAAAATGATTGAACATTAAGTTTTACAGTGTGAAGCAGCTTTGAAATGAAACACTGAGTATGCAGAAGACTGTCACACTCAAGCTGTAAAATTGTAAGCAACAGAAAATATTTCATCTCCTGGGATAAACAGAATTTTTACAGCTAAGAGAGGTTGGTATGACCAATGCATAAGTCCTCAGGCACCAAACATCTATCAAAAACTTGACTCCTTTTCAAGAGAAGATATTTAACTTGCAGTGTTTAAAAAAAAAAATTAAGGAAAACACCCAAGAAATTCAGATTAAAAACTTCAACATTCAGTTGTTATCTAACCAATAACACCAAGAGCAGCAGCAAATATTTATTGTGTACTCACTATGTGCTCGGAGAAGGCAATGGCACCCCACTCTAGTACTCTTGCCTGGAAAATCTCATGGACGGAGGAGCCTGGTAGGCTGCAGTCTATGGGGTCGCTAAGAATCGGACACGACTGAGAGATTTCACTTCCACTTTTCACTTTCATGCATTGGAGAAAGAAATGGCAACCCACTCCGGTGTTCTTGCCTGGAGAATCCCTGGGACGGGGAAGCCTGGTGGGCTGCCCAGAGTCAGACACAACCGAAATGACTTAGCAGCAGCAGCAGAACTATGTGCTAGTGGTGTGTTTTTCACATAATGTATCTACTCATTTAATTTTCACGTGTGCTAAGTCACTTCAGTCCTGTCCGACTCTTTATTACCCCATGGATTGTATCCCATCAGGCTCCTCTGTCCATGGGATTCTCTGGCAAGAATACCGGAGTGGATTGCTGTGACCTCCTTCAGGAGATCTTCCCGACCCAGGGATTGAACCCACATCTCTTACATCTCCTGCATTGGCAGGCAGATTCTTTACCACTAGCACTACCTGGGAAGCCCTAACTTAATTTTCACAACCTATACTAATTCCAGTTCTCATTTTATAGATGAAAAAACTGAGGCACAGAGAGGTTAAGTAATTTCTTTTTAAAAATTTTTTATTGACATATAGTTGATTTAAACTGTTTCAGGTGCAGTACAAAGTGATTCAATTTACACACACACACACACATACATACATACATACATATGGGGGCTTCCTGGCCTCCCAGCTTCCCAGGTGCCACTAATGGTAAAGAACCTGCCAGCCAATGCAGGTTAGATGTAAGAGATACCGGTTTGATCCCTGGGTCAGCAAGATCCCCTGGAAGAGGGCATGGCAACCCACTCTAGTATTCTTGCCTGGAGAAGGCCATACAGCCTGGCGGGCTGCAGTCCATGGAGCTGCACAAAGTCGGACACAACTTAGTGCGTGCACATGCACGCATACACATCACACACACATAGACTCTTTTTCAGATTCTTCTCCCTCATAGGTTATTACAAAATACTTAGTATAGTTCTTTGTGCTATACAGCAGGTCCTTGTTGGTTAACTTTTTTATATTAATATACAGTAATGTATATATGTCAATTCCAAACTCCTAATTTATCCTGGACCCACTTTCCCCTTTGTAACTGTAAATTTGTTACCTATATCTGTGTTTCTACTTCTGTTTGATACATAAGTTCACTAAAAAAATTTTTTTTTAAAGATTCCATATATAAGCAATATAATGTTATTTGTCTTTTTCTTTCTGGCTTACTTTACTTAGTGTGATAATCTCCAGGTCCATCCATGTTGCTGCCAATGGTTTTATTTCATTCTTTATTTATTTATGGATGTGCTGGGTCTTCATTGCTCTGCACGGGCTTTCTCCAGTGCAGTGAGTGGGTGCTACTCTTCATTGAAATACAAGGGCTTCTCATCACAGTGGCTTCTCTTGCTGCAGAACACAGGCTCTATGCTTGCAGGCTTCAGATGTTACAGCACATAGGCTTCAGAAGTTGTGGCATACAGGCTGAGTTGCTTCCAAGGCATTTGGGCTCTTCCTGGATCAGAGATCGAACCTGTGCCTCCTACACTGGCAGGCAGATTCTTATCCATTGTCTCAACAGGTAATTTTCTTTCTTTCTTTCTCTTTTTAATTTGGCTGCACCAGGTCTTACTTGCAGCTCATGAACTCTTATTTGTGGCACATGGGAGCTAGTTCCTTGACAAGGGCTCAAACCTAGGCCCCTTGCATTGGGAACGTGGAGTCTTAGCCAATGGGCCAACCAGGGAAGTCCCTACTTCATTCTTTTTTATGGCTAATATTCCATTGTATATACATACCACATCTTTATCCATTCATCAGAGGGTAAGTAATTTTTAAGAGAGATCACACAGTTAATAATAACTGGCATAGATCAAACACAAATTCAGGTAGTTTGGCTTAAAAATGTACACTTTTACAAAAGTCTAGATGCCTCTCCAGAATTTTATTACAGAGCCACTGAAGCACAGGAAGCAGGAAAGTGACATAACTATATTTACAATTTAGAAAGATCACTGCTGCTGCTGCTGCTAAGTTGCTTCAGTCGTGTCCAACTCTGTGTGACCCCATAGACAGCAGCCCACCAGGCTCCCCCGTCCCTACTATGCACTAAGACAATAGTTTGGAAGGGAAACAAGATCAAAAGCAAAAAAAAAAAAAAAAGTCAAGAGCTCTTATAATGGTCTGAGAGAGAAAACAAAGATGAGGACTTGATTAAAGCAGTGGCAGCAGGAAAAAAATAACACAAAATGAGAGGACAGTGAAGATCATATACGATATAGTGACTGTGGCTGACACTGTTAGTTGCCTACATGACAGTCATCCTTTCAACTGGTTTCCCTGCAAGAAGAGCTTGCCTCCTTGGTACAGGCTGAAAATACCAAATAATTGTTTTCTTGACTTTCAGCTATAGATTTGACTTGATTCCATCTTAGCCAATGGAAAGTAATGGAAAGTCTCCATGTATCTGTCTGTAAAGAGCCGTCCCATTCTGATACAAAATGCATTTGTTCCCTCGGTCTTGATAATAATGAGCGAGGACATACTTCAGTTTATTAACAGTATTTTTTTTAAATTAGCAGATAGAATTGTAAGACAAGCTTTGAAACCTACTTTAATTACTGTTCTAGTATTATTACACTTTCATAGGCACTGCTGCTGCTAAGTCGCTGCAGTCGTGCCCGACTCTGTGCAACCCCATAGACAGAAGCCCACCAGGCTCCCCCGTCCCTGGGATTCTCCAGGCAAGAATACTGGAGTGGGTTGCCATTTCCTTCTCCAATGCATGAAAGTGAAAAGTGAAAGTGAAGTCGCTCAGTCGTGTCCGACTCTTAGCAACCCCAAGGACTGGAGCCTACCAGGATCCTCTGTCCATGGGATTCTCCAGGCAAAAGTACTGGGGTGGGGTGCCACTGCCTTCCCCGTTCATAGGCACTAGTATATTTAAAAACACATGGCAGAGATCAAACTAGCTGGAGCTTCATTTGACTAATGTCTAGTAACTGCATTTCTATTTCGAGTAATTGCATAGTCTGTATTGCTTGTTCTCTAGAGTAGCTATGCCAGTCTTCAAAATTTAATTCTATAATCTCTCTCTCTGCTCTTCTACAGATGCCTTCACTTTTTATTTCTTTGAGAAAATATATCTTTAGAATAGAATCTCATCAATTTCAGGCCACCAACACCATAAATTAAAGTGCATTTGCCCTGTTTTCCACCTTTGCTACTATTAAAATACAAGCAGCATCCTTCCTCCACTCTAGAACTAATCCACCCTCTCCATGCTTCTTTGTGGAGACCTTTATGCTCAGGTCTCTACTATTTTAAAAACAAAATTCAACACGAAATCAAGCCACTGGTGATTTACACACTTTAAATGAGTAAACTTCACTTTATGTAAGTTATATCTAATAAATCTGTTTTTTAAAAATCAAAACAAAATACACACACATAATTTTTCAACTTCACACTCCTTTTGTTACTCTGCCTTTCTAGTCTCCTTTGAAGACACATTTACTGAAAAACAAATTTAACTGCCTTACTGAGGTATAACTGACATACAACAAAATACACATTTTCAAAGTACACAATCTGCTGAGTTTTTAAATCAAATATATAACTGAGAAACCATCATCACAATCAGCCATTACCACCAAAAGTTTTCTTCTACCTCTTGCAATACTCCCCTCCCTTGAACCCTTCTCCCATCACATAACCTTGTCTGACAAACTTCTGGGATTAGTAATCTCTAGATTTGTTATCTCCTTATTTTGCATTCGTCCACTCAACATAGATTCCATCCCCATGACTCCACTCTAAATCACCAACACCTTCAAATATTTAATCTAATGAAGTTTCATTTCTTACCTGATTTCCTTACAGCATTTGACCAATTTTTCTTCCTTGAAAATCTTGGTGTCTGACACTACATTATCCTGGTTTCTCGTCTTTCTGGCTACTCATTCTTATTTTCCTTTGAAGATACTCATTTATACTGCCTGTCCTTTCTATATTTGTCCCTTCTCACTTAGGCAATCTCACTGACACATGATTCTAATGATGATTTATGTACAGCGGATTCCATATTTCCAAACTCACCTACTCACTAAAATTTGTAACCTCAAAATCAAAGCTCATGGTGCTTTTGGTCAGTGGGGATCTGCATGTGCAACTCTCATATGTACCTCAAAAGCAACTCATCTCTACCCCCAAATATAGACTCCCTCAGTGAGCATGCCCACCACCCTACTAGCTGCCTACATGGGAAACTTTTCATATCAATCCAATACTAGTTTAGAATTCATGGTTTCTAAGGCAAGCCCAGATATCACTTGCCCAGTTTGACTGAGAAAATACATCTATCTCTAGATTAAAGGGGAAAAAATTTCAGGTTTTGATTCTACCCTAGGTCACCTGCATGTAAGTGTGTGGGATAGGGTGGGATGAGATGGGTTGGAAGGAAGGCAGGTAAGGGAGGCACACACAGCAAAGAAGATGAACATCTTGAAAGGATTTCAAAAGACCATTTGGAAAAGACCAAACAAAAACACTCTAAATAAGCTGCCCTAGATATTGTGTGTGCATGTTAAGTTGCTTCAGTCGTGTAAGACTCTCTGTGACCTTAAGGACCGTAACCTGCCAGGCTCCTCTGTCCATGGGATTCCCCAGGCAAGAATACTGGAGAAGGTTGCCATTTCCTCCTCCAGGGGGTCTTCCCAACCCAAGGATTGAACCCACGTCTCTTCTGTCTCCTGCACTAGCAGTTAGGTTATTCACCACTAGCGCCACTTGGGAAGTCCTTCTAAGATATAAATTTTATATCTTCTGTGCTTACCTCTAAAATACATCCCAACCAGCAATTTCTTACCACAAATGAGAACTACACAGAAAGATACTGAGCCTATTTATCTTACATAAAATACTTTAAAGCTAATGTATTTTGTAGCCAATTAAAAGTGCTTCAATTAACTTTACTATAATTATTTTAACCTCTCAGAATCCTATGAATGAGGTTTAAAATATATATATATGTGCTAATTATAAATATGATACATATTCATGATAAAAAAATGCCACAAATTTCAAAGGACATATATTCAAAAGTGAACAAATCACCAATTCTTTACTATCAGAGTTCTGAATTACCTGTGTTGTCTTCTTACAGATATTTCTTACATATATATGAGCATATACATATTTTCTTTTCTTAAAGTTATTTATTTATTTTTGGCTGCACGGGGTTTTAGTTGCAGCACATGGTTCTCTAGTTGTGGCAAGTGGGCTCAGTTATCCCAAAGCATGTGGGATCCTTGTTACTCAACCAGTGATCCAACCTTTATCTCCCGAATTGGAAGGTGGATTCTTAACCACTGGACCACCAGGAAGTTTTAATTTTTTTTCTGTTTAACTGTAAATAGAATCATTCCATATAAACTGTTCTGTACCTTGCCTTTATCACTTAATGATACCCTAAAATACTCTGCATAAGCACATGCAGAGAACATTCTTTCAGTATTTCCTGTATCAATGATCAGCACCTCTATCAGTCTGGGACAAGATCAGATCAGATCAGATCAGTCGCTCAGTCGTGTCCGACTCTTTGCGACCCCATGAACCGCAGCACGCCAGGCCTCCCTGTCCATCACCAGCTCCCGGAGGTCACTCAGACCCGCATCCATCGAGTCAGTGATGCCATCCAGCCATCTCATCCTCTGTCGTCCCCTTCTCCTCCTGCCCTCAATCCCTCCCAGCATCAGAGTCTTCTCCAATGAGTCAACTCTTCGCATGAGGTGGCCAAAATACTGGAGTTTCAGCTTTAGCATCATTCCTTCTAAAGAAATTCCAGGATTGATCTCCTTCAGAATGGACTGGTTGGATCTTCTTGCAGTCCAAGGGACTCTCAAGAGTCTTCTCCAACACCACAGTTCAAAAGCGTCAATTCTTCGGCGCTCAGCCTTCTTCACAGTCCAGCTCTCACATCTATACATGACCACAGGAAAGACCATAGCCTTGACTAGGCGAACCTTTGTTGGCAAAGTGATGTCTCTGCTTTTGAATATGCTATCTAGGTTGGTCATAACTTTCCTTCCAAGGAGCAAGCGTCTTTTAATTTCATGGCTGCAGTCACCATCTGCAGTGATTTTGGAGCCCAGAAAAACAAAGTCTGACACTGTTTCCACTGTTTCCCCATCTATTTCCCATGCAGTGATGGGACCAGATGCCATGATCTTCGTTTTCTGAATGTTGAGCTTTAAGCCAACCTTTTCACTCTCCACTTTCACTTTCATCAAGAGGCTTTTTAGCCCCTCTTCACTTTCTGCCATAAGAGTGGTGTCATCTGCATATCTGAGGTTATTGATATTTCTCCTGGCAATCTTGATTCCAACTTCTGTTTCTTCCAGTCCAGCATTTCTCATGATGTACTCTGGGACAAGATACTAGGTATCTTCTTTAATACTACCCCTTTTCATTTCCTAGATGCAATCTGTCTCCAATTCCTACTGCCTTTATCTCAATTATCTTTCAATTTACTTTTCTTTTCACCTCAGCAGTCACCACCCTAATCCAGCCTACCATTATCTATCCTCTGGATTAGTAATCTTTCACCAGACTGTCTGTAACCACTAAGTTGTTGTTCAATGGCTCAGTCATGTCTGACTCTTTGTGACTCCATGGACTGCAGAACACCAGGCTTCCTTGTCCTTCACCATCTCCAAGAGTTTGCTTAAACTCATGTCCATTCATGAATTGGTGATGCCATCCAACCATCTCATCCTCTGTCGTCCCCTTCCCCTCCTGTCTTCAGTCATTCCCAGCATCAGGGTCTTTTCCAATGAGTTGGCCCTTTGTATCAGGTGGCCAAAGTACTGGAGCTTCAGCTTCAGTCTTTCCAATAAATATTCAGGATTGATTTCCCTTAGCACCACAGTTCAAAAGCATCAATTCTTTGGCACTCAGCCTTCTTTATGGTCCAACTCTCATATCCATATACTGCTGGAAAACAAGTTTCCAGACTACTGGAAAAACCACAGCTTTGACTATATGGACCTTTGGTCAGCAAAGTGATGTCTCTGCTTTTTAATACACTGTCCAGGTCTGTCATAGCTTTTCTTTCAAGAAACAAGCATCTTTTAATTTTTTTTAAATTCCATTACTCTATAAGTCCCAAAGCCTTAACATGGCCTACAAGTCTTTGCCCTAATTCTTTCCAGGTTCATCTAAACTTCCGATACTATAGCTTTCCTTTAGTGCCTTGATATCATTCTTTCTTCCCACCACCAATGCCTATGTACATATACTTTCCATCATTCTGAAATGCTCTGCCTATCTTCGCACCTAATTCATTCCTACTAAACCTTCAGATATCAGGTCAAACTTTACTTTCTCAAGGAAGCCTTCCCTGATCCTATAGTCTAGGTCATGTTTTGTTACGTGCTATTAAAGAACCAGATTGATTCCCTTTTTAAAAAGCACTTACCTCAAACAAATGTGACCTAGTTAAACTAAAAAACTTCTGCACAGAAAAGAAAACCACAGATAACAACACAAAAAGACAACCTACAGAATGGGAGAAAATATTTGCAAACAGTATGACCAACAAGGGGGCTTATCTCCAAAATATACAAATAGCTTGTACAGCTCAATATCAAAAATCAAACAACCCAATCAAAAAATGAGCAGATGACCTAGACAGACATTTCTCCAAAGAAGACATACAGATGTCCAACAGCCACATGAAAAGATGCTCAACACTGCTAGCTATTAGAGAAATGCAAATCAAAACTACAATGAAGTATTACCTCACACCAGTTAGACTCAATTCAGTACAGTTCAGTTGCTCAGTTGTGTCCGACTCTTTCCAACTCCATGGACTGCAGCACACCAGGCCTCCCTGTCCATCACCAACTCCGGGAGCTTACTCAAACTCATATCCATAGTGTCGGTGATGCCATCCAACCATCTCATCCTCTATCATCCCCTTCTCCTCCTGCCTTCAATCTTTCCCAGCATCAAGGATCTTTTCCAATGAGTCAGTTCTTCGCATCAGGTGGCCAAAGTATTGGAGCTTCAGCTTCAGCATCAGTCTGCCCAGTGAACATTTAGGACTGATTTCCTTTAGGATGGATGGACTGCCTGGATCTCCTTGCAGTCCAAGGAACTCCAAGAGTCTTTTCCAACACCACAGTTCAAAAGAATCAATTCTTTGGCACTCAGCTTTCTTTATAGTCCAACTCTCAAATCCACATATGACTACTGGAAAAACCACACCTTTGACTAGATGGGACCTTTGTTGGCAAAGTAATGTCTGCTTTTTAATATGCTGTCTAGGTTGGTCATAGCTCTTCTTCCAAGGAGCAGGCGTCTTTTAATTTCATGGCTGCAGTCACCATCTGCAGTGATTTTGGAGTCCCCAAAATAGTCTCTCATTGTTTCCTCATCTATTTGCCATGAAGTGATGGGATGCCATGATTTTTGTTTTCTGCATGTTGAGTTTTAAGCCAACTTTTTCACTCTCCTCTTTCACTTTCATCAAGAGGCTCTTTAGTTCTTCGCTTTCTGCCATAAGGGTGGTATCATCTGCCTGTCTGAGGTTACTGATATTTCTCCCGGCAATCTTGATTCCAGCTTGTGTCTCATCCAGCCCTGCATTTCACAAGATATAGTCTGCATATAAGTTAAATTCTGATTTGGAACCAGTCTGTTGTTTCACAACCAGTTCTAACTATTGCTTCTTGATTTGAATACAGATTTCTCAGGAGGCAGGTAAGGTGGTTTGATATTCCCATCGGTTGAATAATTTTCCAGTTGTTGCGATTCACACAAAGGCTTTGGAGTAATCAATAAAGCAGAAGTTTTTCTGGAACTCTCCTGCTTTTTTGATGATCTAATGGATGTTGGCAATTTGATCTCTGGTTCCTCTGCCCTTTCTAAATCTGGTTAATAGTCATGTCAAAAAGTCTACAAATAATAAATGCCAGAAAGGGCACCAAGAAAAAGGAACCACCCTACACTGTAACTGGGAATGTAAACTGGTGCAGCCACTAAGGAGAACAGTATGGAGGTTTCTTAAAAAACTAGAATCAGAGCTACCACGTGATCCTGCAATTCCACTCCTAGGCATATATAAGGAGAAAACTATAATTCAAAAAGATACACACACCTTAATGTTCATAGCAGCACTATTTACAATAGCCAAGACATGGAAATAACCCAAGTGTCCATCGATAGGTGAATGGATAAAGAAGATGTGATATATACACAATTGAAATATTAGTCAACCATAACTTAGTGTTACCAAAGGGGAAAGGGGGAGGGGGGAGAGTTAGGAGTTTGGGATCAAAATATGTACACTACTATATATAAAATAGATAACAACAAGGACCTACTGTATATATAGCACAAGGAACTATATTCAGCATCTTGTAATAACCTATAATAGAACAGAATGTAAACAAAGAATGCATAGCTGAATCACTTAGATGTACACTTGAAACCAACATAACATTGTGTATCAGCTATATTTCAAAAAAAACTTTTTGACGAGAGAAAAAAAGTAAATAAAAAGCACTTATCTCAGTCTGTAATCATGTATTAGTAACACAGATATCAAATTAAAGTCTCTTCCCCGTAAGGAGACTATAAACGCCGCAGAGTGAGAAAACTATGTCTTATTTGCTTACCACTTAACATCTATCTGGCACATAGCAGGAGTTCAAAAAAATTTATAAATATGTGAAGTTAGATCTACCTTATTCTTTTTTTAAGTGTCAAAGAATTCCCCTCAACAGATGTCATAATTTCTTTATCTAGTCTCAGAATGATGTTTAACTGAATTTCCACATTTTTACTATTATAAACAAATTGCTAGAATGACCACTCATGCCAGTATATATCTATAGATGTAATTCTCAAATGTAAAATTGTTAGTCAAATGAAAAGTGCATTGAAAATTTTAACTGATATTTTCCAAATTGCCCTCCCATGAGGTTGCAAAGTATCCTCCAAGCAATCAGCAATGTGTAAGAGGACCCACTTCAACATATCAGGTTGGCCAAAAAGTTCATTTGGTTTTTTCTGTAAGACGTTAAGGAACCCAATACTTAATACTTGATTTGTATAATCAAAATGAATCCACTGTTTGGCTGGATGTGGGGCACTAAAGAAGAGTGTTAGGTTTTAGTAAGAGAGGTGGGGTTGTTTTTTTTTTTAATCTTAATATCATACTAACCACTTAAAATTAAACATTAAGTTTATTATTCCTATAAAAGAAGTTTCAGCTAAGTGATTAGGAAAATGTTTCATCATTGATGGACTATGGAAAATTTGTGTATTTTAAGAGTCAACTTCCCAGAGATTCTCAAAATCACTTTTCCAATCATATTGACTATTTTTCTTTCTGAGGCTTTAGTCCATGTTTCATGTATAATACCAAGGCAGTAAAAAAGGAGAAAAATCACAATAAAAATATTCATACATAAGAATATACAAAAAAATAAGAGAAAAATGCTAACACTTCAAATTAAAGTTTCTTCTTCAAGATATTAACATTTTGGTGTTGTTCCTTCTATTTTTTCCTCCTCACACATCTCATAGCATATATAACTATTAATTGCTTCTTCTCACTAAACAGTGTAGCACACACATTTATTTCTTCTATGACCTTAAATACAGATGATTCTTCTTCAGTCTCAAGTAGCAGTAAAAAAATGCACCTACAAGGCATCCCCTTCTCTAGATCTTCACTATGTTCTTAAACTCTTAAAGCTTCCATTTTCTGATGTGACAAATGAAAGCATTAATTAGTTTAAATGAACTCAATTAAAAGTTACAAGATTAAGGATACCACTACAATATTGTAAAGTAATTAGCCTCCAATTAAAAAATAAATTAAAAACATCTATTCAAATAGAAAAAAGATTAAGGATAAAATCCTTTTTAACTCTTCTGATTTAAGATTTTATAGAACATACCAGGCCTGTATTTAAGAAAGCAGATACCCACCTCCTTTGTTCCACAATTAGTAAGCATGTTCTATTGAAAAAAAACTTGATTCTTGATAATTCAGAAATTTTAGGTATTTCAGGATTAGTATTTTCATTAGAAGTGGTCTTATTTGTAGTGATTTCAAATTATATACCAGAAATTCTTATTTAAATATAATGAGAAGGCTTCTGGTGCAAGATGATAGAGTAGAAGAACGTGTGCTCATCTTCTCCTGCAAGAGCACCAAAATTGCAACTAGCTGTTGAAAAACCATCAACAGGACACTGGAAAAAGATACTAAAAAAAGATAATCTACATCCAAAGACAAAGAAGCCACAGAAAGACAGTAGGAGGGGCACAATCACAATAAAATCAAATCCCACACCCTATGGGTGGGTGACCCACAGGCTACAGAACAATAATTCCAAGAAATTCTCCCACCACTGTGAAGGTTGTAAACCCCACTTAAGGCTTTACAGCCTGGGGATCTGACAAAGAGACTGAATCCCCAGGTAATCTGGTCTTGAGGGCAACTGGATTTGATTATAGGATTTCCTTGATTACAGGACTTATTTTTAGTCAACAAAAACAAGACTGGAAGCTAACTGTGGCTCAGATCATGAACTCCTTCTTGCAAAATTCAGAGTTAAATTGAGAAAAGTAGGGAAAACTATTAGACCATTCAGGTATGACCTAAATCAAATCCCTTACGATTACACAGTGGAAGTCACAAACAAATTCAAGGGATTAGATCTGATAGACTGACGGAAGAACTATGGACTAAGGTTCATGACATTGCACAGGAGGCAGTGATCAAGATCATCCTCAAGAAAAAGAAATGCAAAAAGGCAAAATGTTTGTCTGAGGAGGCCTTACAAAGAGCTGAGAAAAGAAGAGAAGCTAAAGGCAAAGGAGAAAAGGAAAGATATACCCTTTTGAATGCAGTTCAAAAGAACAATTGGTTCCAAATTGGGAAAGGAGTACATCAAGGCTGTATATTGTCATCCTGCTTATTTAACTTATATGCAGAATACATCATGAGAAATGCCAGGCTGGATGAAGCACAAGCTGAAATCAAGATTGCCGGGAGAAATATCAATAATCTCAGATACGCAGATGACACCACCATTATGGCAGAAGAGCCTCTTGATGAAAGTGAAAAAGGAGAGTGAAACAGCTGGCTTAAAACTCAACATTAAAAATACAAAGATCATGATAACTGGTCCCATCACTTCATGGCAAACAGATGGGGGAAACAATGGACACAGTGAGAGACTTTATCTTTTGGGCTCACAAAATCACTGAAGGTGGTGACTGCAACAATGAAATTAAAAGACGCTTATTCCTTGGAAGGGAAGTTATGACCAATCTAGACAATATATTAAAAAGCAGAGACATTATTTTGCTGACACAGGTCCATCTAGTCAAACCTATGGTTTTTCTAGTAGTCATGTATGGGTGTTAAAGTTGGACTATAAAGAAAGCTGAATGCCAAAGAATTGATGCTTCTGAACTGTGGTGTTGGAGAAGACTGTTGAGAGTCCCTTGGACAGCAAGGAGATCCAACCAGTCCATCCTAAAGGAGATCAGTCCTGAGTGTTCACTGGAAGGACTGATGCTGAAGTTGAAACTCCAATATTTTGGCCACCTGTGTGAAGAGCTGACTCATTTGAAAAGACCCTGATGCTGGGAAAGATTGAGGGCAGGAGGAGAAGGGGATGACAGAGGATGAGATGGTTGGATGGCATCACCGACTCAAGGGAGATGAGTTTGAGTAAACTCCAGGAGTTGGTGATGGACAGAGAGGCCTGGCGTGCTGCAGTCCATGGGGTCGCAAAGAGTCGGACACAACTGAGTGACCAAACTGAACTGATTGTGAAAACTGATAAACAAATCTTTTACTATTGTGATTATGTCACTATTACTCACTTAATACTACTGTATCATGATTCGTCAAGAGAAAAATAATAGAATTCTGTGTCACCAAAACTAGGATCTATTAGAGAAACCTTTTAAAATCACTTTTTAAAATCTAGATGCATATCAGAAGTATCTTGAAATCTTTTGAAAACTACGAATGTTTTGTATTGCTTTTTTTCTCCAGAGCTCCAGATACGTTTCTAATGAGCAGACATGTTTAAAAACAACTGGACTATATGATGATCTTTTACTTTTATCTAGTTTGTTTCACTTTTTCTATTTCATATTCAGTGCCTGCATTTCATTTAGTTTATGTTCTCCAATTTCTTCCATCTCTTCTCCTTGTTTACTGTTCTTTCTCAATTTTTTATCAAGTGTAGTAGAAAAGCTTTTGTATATATATGTATAAATATGTATAATATATATATTTTAGAGAACATTAACTTTTGCCTAATTAAAAAATTATGACATTTTTGATTCTACTTGTTTGACTTAGTATAAATAGAATGCTAGATTTCTAATTAAAAAATAGATATGCAACAAAGGCTTACTGTATATCATAAGGAACTATAGTCAGTATCTTATAATAATTTATGGTGGAAAATAGTTTCAAAAATAATATATGCATATTTGTATAACTGAACCACCTTGCTGTGCACCTGAAACAATGTGAGTCAATAAAACATATATATTTTAAAAAAAATAAATATAAGGAGAAAAATCATTAATTATAATCTATTTTTCTTCTTACTAATTCTGTCACTGAAGCAGAATATAAAGAGATTAACTTTTGAAGTGTTTTAACTGTCCTAATTAATGGAATTTCACATACAATAAACTGTCCGTTTTTTCCCACATCGAGATTTACAGAAACATGAGGTCTTACCTTGACTGGGAAACTACATTTTCCAGAACGAACTCCTTCTTCATCTGTCTGCCACTGATGTGGACGACTGGCCTCTGGAACATAAACATCTTTCTTTCTCCTAAAACTTTGCCGTAGTTTATTCATTTTAATTCTTACAAGCTATAAAAGAAATATGAAAAGGAAGTTACTACCTTCTTACAGGAGTTCGGGTGAACTCCAGGAGTTGGTGATGGACAGGAAGGCCTGGCGTGCTGGGATTCATGGGGTCACAGAGTCGGACATGACTGAGCGACTGAACTGAACTGAAACTTCTCACATATTTAAAAGTTCAGATTACGATCCTAATAAAAAACTATTATCCCAAATCAAAGGTTTTGTTTTAGGGGGAAATGAGCAATTAACATACTTCCTTTTAGAGTAACCCTAAGTTCAAACAAACAAATCATTTCACTTTTTTCAAAGAAAATTATAATATTAGTTCTAGTAAAACAACAATAACCTCTTGTAGGATCTGAAGAGATGTTATTCTAAGAACTTTCAAGCACTTTAATTGTAATAAACCAATGACTATTCCTACTAATCTACCTCTCAAACCCATTTTAACTACTGAATAAGAAAATTTGTACATGTAGGCCAAATTATAAACTGCTAAAAATTTCTGAAAATATTCTGAAAACTTTAATCTTTATCAGGAAAAAATCATTCTGAAACACTGAAATTTGGGAATCTTTTTGGTTTAAACTAGTGTTTTTGTTTTGTTACGGGAAGAGGCACTTCTCTAACGCTGTCAAAGGTACAGAAGAAATCACAAAACTACAGAGAAGGAAGACTTATCTAATAAGAAACAATGGAGCATTTAAGAGTCAATGAATAAACATAATGAACGTATCCCTTTATAGAGCAAATCTCAAAATCTGAAACCAATACCTTCAGTTTTCTGTTAAGGAGCATTGCTCATTCTTTCCATGAGGGATTTAAGCACCTCAACCAGCCTAAAAGGAGATCTTAACTTGAGAAAATGATGTGACAAAGCTATATAAAGGAAACATCTCTGCCAGGAATGTTAAATAACAAGGGATGGAACATTAAATCCCACATAATACTGATGAAAGACTTGAAAATCAAAGCCTGCATTCAGAGGAAAATCGTTTTGTATTTTAAAGTGCATAATGCCACAGTAGAACTATTATCAAATTAGCTAATTCACACAGACAAGCCATTCTTACCATACATTTTCTTAAAAGGTAAAAATTCTGAGAGATGAATGATAAAATCTCTGGATTTTCTAAAAATGAATTTATTATTTCTCAGAGTTGATTTATAGAGTAGGTAAGGTGAATATTAAATAATCAAAGGACTGGATGGACAAAAGGTAATCCATTCCTTTGCTTTTAAGTAGATCACTTATTCCTGCTGCTGCTGCTGCTGCTAAGTTGCTTCAGTTGTGTCCGACTCTTTGCGACCCCACAGACGGAAGCCCATCAGGCTCCCCTGTCCCTGGTATTCTCCAGGCAAGAACACTGGAGTGGGTTGCCATTTCCTTCTCCAATGCATGAAAGTGAAAAGTGAAAGCGAAGTCGCTCAGTCGTATCCGATTCTTAGCGACCCCATGGACTGCAGCCTTCCAGGCTCCTCCGTCCATGGGATTTTCCAGGCAAGAGTACTGGAGTGAGGTGCCATTGCCTTCTCCTAAACTACTTTAAATGAGAGTCTATCTTAATCTAATAGACTTCCAAAAAGAATTCCTTAACCTTCCTTGATAATAAATCCTGTTATATACTTTCATATTCACATTTCAAAAATATATACAAATACAAGAAAATAAAAAACATCCATATCCTTGCTCAAGGTGGCACTTTAAGAATCTTGAGACAAAAGTCCATATGATGCCTTTCTTTTTAATTTCTTTCTCTTAGCAAAAAAAGACTATATACTTACCCAGCTGGCCAAGTCAAATACCTGAAAGTCACCTCTACTTTTATTCTTTCTCAGACCAATAACTATGGATTTATTTCCTTAGTGTATCCTGAATTAATTTCCCCACCCACCATGTGAGTTCTACTACCCTCATTTTTGCTTATATCAAAAATGATATAAGCTTAACAACTTAATGGTCTCTCTGCTTCCAAGAGAGGTCTACTCCAATCTGTTCTCCTGACTAATGCCAGACAGAGCGCTTTCTAAAACACAAATCTGATCATTACTCTGCTTAAAATCCTTTAATTGCTTCACATCACTTTTAAGGTAAAGTCCAAATTTCCAAGCATGGTGCAAACAGTCTTTTTCATCTGGCTTCACCCACCAGCTCCATTCACATGCTAAGCGCCAGGCATACTCAATTACCCAAACTACTTTAAACAAGGCAGGCTATCTTTTAGAGCTTCCGTACATGTTCCTTCCTCTGTTTAGAAAGACCTTTCTCTATTTGCTTCTGGTTCAAGTTTACTCATTTTCAAAGAGTCAGCTCAGTCTTCATAGAAGCTAGCATTTTTTCTGAAAAGCCCCTATCTGGTCTGGGTCCTTTCATTTCATATGAGTCCCATGAATACCCTCTGCTTACCTCTATAACTGTACTCCTCAAACCTTATAGCAATTTTCTATTTCCTTCATGGAAGGTTGTATCTTATTTGTTTACACTTACTTGTTTAAATAGTACCGTTGCGTCCTAATACAGTGCTTGTCATACATACAGCACACTATAAAGTTGAAGAAATGAAAGATACAATAGAGCCCATCCTATTAGATGGTATTTACAAGGTAGGATAAATGTGGACAGTAAGATGAGAGAATCATCGATGTTGGAAGAGACTGCATTTAATAGTAGGCCAACCTCCCACTGACAAAGGAACTACTTGGACAACTTCCCTGAAAGGAAGACATCCAGTGAAGTGAAGTGAAAGTCACTCAGTCGTGTCCGACTCTTTGTGAGACCATGGACTGTAGTCCATGGAATTCTCCAGGCCAGAATACTGGAGTGGGTAGCCCTTCCCTTCTCCAGAAGATCTTCCCAACCCAGGGATCAAACCCAGGTCTCCCACATTGCAAGCAGATTCTTTACCAGCTGAGCCACAAGGAAGCCCAAGAACACTGGAGTGGGTAGCCTATTCCTTCTCCAGCGCATATTCCCAACCCAGGAATTGAAATAGGGTCTCCTGCACTGCATGTAGATTCTCTACCAATTGAGCTATCAGGGAAGCCCTGATATCCAACCTCTGTCTAAATAGCACCAGTACAAATTTATTTGCTCTTTGTTGTTGTACCATTCTACTGACCAATAAAGATAACAGACTGGAAGTATCATCTGATTTAGGGGTCTAAATATCATGTCACTTTCAGTATTAAAATGGTTTGACATCAACATTTCTACAAAGAGAATTACATATCAGTGATTTTTGAACTATGCTTTAGGTGGCCCTAGAATTTCCACAGAGGAGTTCCTGGTACCACAGGTGTTTGGAAGGAAAGAGGAGGAGGTTAGAAGACTGACACAACTCTCAGGAGGGCTTTCAGTCCCTGTCACAGCTTCCAACAGACCAGCTTCTCTTTCTCTGACTTACATGTTGGGGCTCCATGTTAAAGTTTAAGGAAAGGGTTTCAGAGCTGGAAATTTTTTGAAAATTAGTGATGTATCTGTAACTGTTCTAAAATAAACTTGGTAAAAAGAAAATACATAATCATAATATCTTGCTTGCTACTTCTTAATGTGTAACTACCACTGGCCTACAAAATAATCTAGCAATTAAGATAATAATTAATACAAGGGAGAAACCAAACATTCTATTTTCAGGTAATCTATGTATAATGATTTTGCTTACCAGAAAAAAAAAGAAAAAATAGAAAATGTTAATTCAAAGTAATGTTTACTACTGGCCCTCAATAAGGTTAAACGTGACTCCCAAATAAAGAAAATCATACCCCCCGAGGAAGTCCTGGTTGAAGAATATAAAGAATATATTTTTCTAAGTATAAAACCTGAGAACAAACTTATTTTGTCCTACAAACTAAATTTAAAAAAATGATATCCCCATTCTACTAGATTTTCAGAGGTCACTGAGTACAACTTAACTGCCCAAATCAGGAAATCCTCTGGTTTATCCTCTTCATCTCTGTTTCATCCTCTTCATCTCTGTTTCTACCGATGCCTTTGAGGGCTTCCTCTACTTTCTCCCACCCACTGTAGATATTCCTCAAATAATTCTCCATTGGTGTTCTCTTTGCATTACCACTCTTGGAGAAATAATCAACACAAACTATTTACCCCAATTAGGAGCATTTCCTAATTGTACTCTTAACTCTTCCTCTCTTAAATTTCTGTATTTGGGTGCACTGATACTGCGTCAATTGCATCAATTTAAAGTTAAATCATCACCTCTTATCTCCTATTCCTCTGGTCCTCCTCCTCTGACCCAATTTGTTTGGGTTAGTAAAAACTGAAAACTTACCATGTGCTGGGCCCTGTTGTAAATGCTAGTGGATACAGAAATTAATAAGACAACCGGCCTTTAGATGGCTCTCTCCCTTTATAAAAGGTTCATTTCTGCATAACACGGAGAATGCAATAATAGCACTATATACAGTTATCACCTAGAAGCAGTCTAGATTCAGGAAACATTTCCTATAGGAGACACTGCCTGAGTTAAGTTTTAAAAGAACAAAAAACAGTCACATACTGTGGGAAGTAGGAGGGAAAAGATTATTTCAGGTAGAGGTAACATCATCAACAAAACATAGATTCAGGAAATCTATGAATTAACTGAGTCAACATGATGTAATTGTGCTTCAGGAAAGCACTCTGCCCAAGATGATAAGACTGTAAGCCAAGAATTAGCTACACTTTGTCAGGAAAGTTTAACAAACTAACCTATCTGGACAAAGAATTTGTTCATCAGGGCAAACAGTTCTCCTCACATGATAACAGATTGCTCTTCTTGCTATGTCCGTTAATTCTAAATACGGTGTCACAAACTTTGCCCATCCGAACCAGTTCCCCACCTTGAAGGACCTGCCTTAAACCATCTGAGTCCAGATCTTAAAACCCCAGAAATAACCTTTCCTAACTTCCCTAACTACCACGACTATCATAGTGGTGCTCTCCCTTGCTGCAGTAAGTTTAATAAACTCAGTTTTGGTTGATCAACAGAATTCTCTTTGTGGGGAAAGTCAAGAGCAGGAATTAATTATAAAAGGTGAGGAAGAGAAAGAAATCAAATATGACTCCTAAGTTTTAGGCCTCAGTAAGCTGGATAGAATTCAGCAAACCGAATTGTTGAATTGAGGGGTCTGTTTTATCAGGCTGCCAGGTGGAGATGTGTATAAGCCTGAAGATCAGGGAAAAGACCAGGGCAACCATAAGTAGTTAGGATAGGTGAAACTTGTGATGATTTCATTATTTGCCTAATTTTTTCTAATAGGTGTTAGTATATAATAAACAGAATTGAACCCAGCACACTCAACATGAATAGAGAAATGCACACCATATAATTATTCTAGATAGTAAACATTCACTGTGCTGAGTCCCTTGTTTAGGATCCATTCCGTGACCTTCCACAATCCAACAACTGGTTTAACAAAGTAGTAAGGCCAGTGATCAGTGCAAAGAAATAGGGGAACACAATAGAATGGAAAAGACTAGAGATCTCTTTAAGACAATTAGAGATACCAAGGGAACATTTCATGTAAAGATGGGCACAATAAAGGACAGAAATGGTATGGGCACAATAAAGGACAAAAATGGTATGGACCCAAAAGAAGCAGAAGATATTAAGAAGTGGCAAGAATACACAGAAGAACTATACAAGAAAGATCTTCATGACTCAGATAATCATGATGGCGTGATCACTCCTAGAGCCAGACATCCTGGAATCCAAAGTCATGGGGGCCCTAGGAAGCATCACTGCGAACAAAGCATTCCAGTTGAGCTCTTTCAAATCCTGAAAGATGATGCTGTGAAAGTGCTGCACTCAATATGCCGGCAAATTTGGAAAACTAAGCAGTGGCCACAGGACTGGAAAAGGGCAGTTTTCATGCCAATCCCAAAGAAAGGCAATGCCAAAGAACGTTTAAACTACTGCACAATTGTACTCATCTTACACGCTAGTAAAGTAATGCTCAAAATTCTCCAAGCCAGGTTTCAACAGTACCTGAATCTAGAATTTCCAGATGTTTAAGCTGGTTTTAGAAAGGGAAGAGGAACCAGAGATCAAATTGCCAACATCTGCTGGATCACTGAAAAAGCAAGAGAGTTCCAGAAAAACATCTATTTCTGCTTTATTAACTATGCCAAAACCTTTGACTATGTGGATCACAACAAACTGGAAAATTCTGAAAGAGATGGGAATACCAGACCACCTGATCAGCCTCTTGAGAAACCTATATGCAGGTCAAGAAGCAACAGTTAGAACTGGACATGGAACAACAGACTGGTTCCAAATAGGAAAAGGAGTTAAGTCAAGGCTGTATATTGTCACCCTGCTTATTTAACTTATATGCAGAGTACATCATGAGAAATGCTGGGCTGGAAGAAGCACAAGCTGCAATCAAGATTGCTGGGAGAAATATAAATAACCTCAGATATGCAGATGACACCACCCTTACGGCAGAAAGTAAAGAGGAACTTCACTTGATGCAAGTCAAAGAGGAGAGTAAAAAAGTTGGCTTAAATCTCAACATTCAGAAAACAAAGATTATGGCATCCGGTCCCATCACTTCATGGCAAATAGATTGAGAAAGAGTGGAAACAGTAGCAGACTTAATTTTTGGGGGCTCCAAAATCATTGCAGATGGTGACTGCAGCCATGAAATCGAAAGATGCTTGCTCCTTGGAAGAAAAGTTATGACCAACCTAGACAGCATATTAAAATGCAGAGACATTACTTTGTCAAGAAAGGTCTGTATAGTCAAGGCTATGGTTTTTCCAGTAGTCTTGTATGGATGTGAGAGTTAGACTATAAAGCTGAACACCAAAGAATTGATGCTTTTGAACTGTGGTGTTCAAGAAGACTCAGGAGAGTCCCTTGGACTGCAAGGAGATCCAACCAGTCAATCCTAAAGGAAATCAGTGCTGAATATTCACTGGAAGGACTGATGCTGAAGCTGAAACTCCAATACTTTGGCCACCTGATGCGAAGAGCTGACTCACTGGAAAAGACCCTGATGCTGGGAAAGATTGAAGGCAGGAGGAGAAGGGGACGGCAGAGGATGAGATGGCTGGAGGGCATCACCGACTCAATGGAGATGAGTTTGAGTAAACTCCGGGAGTTGGTGACGGACAGGGAGGCCTGGCGTGCTGCAGTCCATGGGTCACAAAGAGTCAGACACAACTGAGCAACTGAACTGAACTGAAGGCTAGTGAACATTCTGATTGGTCAGTAACAATGCAAGTCAGATTCCAAAAGTTCCATCTCTCTCAGGCACAGTTGTTGGCTTCCTCTAGGGTCCCCAGAGGGTTGGTCAGCCTTCATGTGCCTCTGCCTGGTCCTAGATAGGCACAGGAAGGATGGTATTACCATACTCACCGGCCCTCCACCCTGTCCACCACGGTCCTGCAGGCTGGCTCCATTGCTACAATGTTCCCCCAGTGAGATCTGGAATAGACTTGTTAGAGAAGACAGCACCTTTATCAGTGACACTAGCTGCCCCAGTATTCAGAGACTAACTAGCTCATTAGACTGGATAAAAAAGCAAGACCCAACAATATGTTGCCTGTAATAAACCTACTTAAAATATAAAGACACAAACAGGTTAAAAGTATAATGATAGAAAACAATATACCATATTAATACAAATCAAAAGAAAGTTGGAGTGGCTATATACTCCCATCACAATAATTAATAGAATAAGGAAGAAAATAAAAAGGAGATGTACAGCAAGACTTGAGCCACAGTATCAATCAACAAGACCTGACTGACATTTATAGAACATTCTACCCAATGACAACAGAGTACACATTCTTCTCAAGTGCATATGGAACATTTACCAATATAGACCATATTCTGGGCCATAGAACAAGTCTCAAATTTAGAAGGTTTCAAGTCATGCAAAGTATGATCTCTGACCACAAAGGAATTAAATCACCAAATATTTGGAAACTAGAAAATGCATTTCAAAATAGCCCATGGGTCAAAGTAGAAATCAAAAAGGAATTCAGAAAGTACTTTGAACTGAATGAAAACATAATATATCAAAATTTATGGGATGTCACAAAAGCAGAACTTAGAAACTTATAGTACTAAACCAGTGGTTCTCAACCAGATGTGGGGAGGAATCCTCTGCATTTGGCAATACCTGGAGAAGAAATTTTTGGTTGTCACTAGGGGAGATGCTACTGGCATCTCATGGATAGTGCCCAGAGATACTGCTAAGCATCCTATAACACATAGGCCAGCCCCTGAAAACAAAGAATTGTCCAGCTTAGAATGCCAATAGTGCACTATTGAAAGACCCTGCACTACACATCTATATTAGAAAATAAGAAAGGTCTTAACTTAAAACAATGACCTTAGCTTCTACCTATAGAAACTAAAGGACAATGAAATGCAAAGCAAGGAGAAAAAAAGGAAACAGTAGGAATCAAAACAGAAAGCAGTAAAGTAGGAAAATATAAATATAGAAAAAAGGAAACCAGAGGCTAGCTCTTGGAGAAGATTGAAGAAAAACTGATAAACCTATAGCCAGACTATTCAGGGGGAAAAAAAATGATACAAATTACCAATGTCAAGAATGAGAGGATTTCTCTGATAGTCCAGTGGTTAAGAATCCTCCTGCCAATGCAGAGGACACAAGTTCAATCCATCATCCTGGAAGATTTCACATGCTGAGGGGTAACTAAAACTGGGTGCCATATCTACCGAGCCCATGAACTCTAGAGCCCATGCTCTGCACCACCACTGCAATGAGACGCCCACGCACCACAACTAGAGAGTAGGCCCCACTCGCTGCAACTAGAGAAAGCCCAAGGGCAGCAATGAAGACTCAGTGCAGCCAAAAACAAACGAACAAAAAGAATGACAGAGGTGTTATCTCTACAAGAGTCTACAGATATTAAAAATAATAAGGGCATATTGTGAACAAGTTTATGCCATTAAATACAACTCAGATGAAATGGAAAAATTCCTTTCAAGGTACAAATTTCATAGCTTATTCAAGAAGAAATAGATAACCCTTTGAAGCTGCAACTCCAATACTTTAGCCACCTGATACGAAGAGCTGACTCATTTGAAAAGACCCTGATGCTGGGAAAGATTGAGGGCAGGAGGAGAGGGAGACGACAGAGGATGAGATGGTTGGATGGCATCACCGACTCAATGGACATGGGTTTGGGTGGACTCCGGGTGTTGGTGATGGACAGGAAGGCCTGGCATGCTGTGGTTCATGAGGAAGGAAGAAGTTGCACATGACTGAGTGACTGAACTGAACAGTCCTATGGGCTTCTCTGGTAGCTCAGCTGGAAAAGAATCTGCCTGCAATGCAGGAAACCCTGGTTCAATTCCTGGGTCAGGAAGATCCTCTGGAGAAGAGACAGGCTACCCACTTCAATATTCTTGGGCTTCCCTGGTGGCTCAGTTGGTAAAAAAAAATCTGCCTGCAACATAGGAGACCTGGGTTTGATCCCTGGGGTGGGAAGATCCCCTGGAGGGGCAAAGCAACCCACTCCAGTATTCTTGCTTGGAGAATCCCCATGGACAAAGGAGCCTGGCAGGCTGCAATTCATGGGGTTCCAAAGAGTTGGACACAACTGAGCAACTAAGCACAGCACAGCACAAAAGTTCTGTATTAATGAAATTCAGTTTATAGTTTAAAATCTTTCCACAAATACAACTCCTGGGCTAAATGGATTCACTGGTGAATTCTGCCTAACATTTAAGGAAGAAATCATATCAATTCTACAAACTCTTCTCAAAAAACTGAAGAGGAGGGAACATTTCCTAAAGAATTCTATCAGGCTAATATTACCTGATACCAAAACCAAAGACACTATTTATGATTTTTAAATACATAGACCAATATCTCTCATGAACATACATACATAAATTCTAAACAAAAATTTCACAAATCAAAACAGATCAGATCAGATCAGATCAGTCGCTCAGTCGTGTCCAACTCTTTGCGACCCCATGAACTGCAGCACGCCAGGCCTCCCTATCCATCACCAGCTCTCGGAGGTCACTCAGACTCACATCCATCGAGTCAGTGATGCCATCCAGCCATCTCATCCTCTGTCGTCCCCTTCTCCTCCTGCCCTCAATCCCTCCCAGCATCAGAGTCTTCTCCAATGAGTCAACTCTTCACATGAGGTGGCCAAAATACTGGAGTTTCAGCTTTAGCATCATTCCTTCCAAAGAAATCCCAGGGCTGATCTCCTTCAGAATGGACCGGTTGGATCTCCTTGCAGTCCAAGGGACTCTCAAGAGTCTTCTCCAACACCACAGTTCAAAAGCATCAATTCTTCGGCGCTCAGCCTTCTTCACAGTCCAGCTCTCACATCCATACATGACCACAGGAAAGACCATAGCCTTGACTAGGCGAACCTTTGTTGGCAAAGTGATGTCTCTGCTTTTGAATATGCTATCTAGGTTGGTCATAACCTTCCTTCCAAGGAGTAAGCGTCTTTTAATTTCATGGCTGCAGTCACCATCTGCAGTGATTTTGGAGCCCAGAAAAATAAAGTCTGACACTGTTTCCACTGTTTCTCCATCTAGTTCCCATGTAGTGATGGGACCAGATGCCATGATCTTCGTTTTCTGAATGTTGAGCTTTAAGCCAACCTTTTTAGAGCTTCTCCATCTTTGGCTGCAAAGAATATAATCGATCTGATTTCGGTGTTGACCATCTGGTGATGTCCATGTATAGAGTCTTCTCTTGTGTTGTTGGAAGAGGGTATTTGCTATGACCAGTGCATTTTCTTGGCAAAATTCTGTTAGTCTTTGCCCTGCTTCATTCCATATTCCAAGGCCAAATTTGCCTGTTACTCCAGGTGTTTCTTGACTTCCTACTTTTGCATTCCAGTCCCCTATAATGAAAAGGACATCTTTTTTGGGTGTTAGTTCTAAAAGGTCTTGTAGGTCTTCATAGAACCGTTCAACTTCAGCTTCTTCAACGTTACTGGTTGGGGCATAGATTTGGATTACTGTGACACTGAATGGTTTGCCTTGGAAACAAACAGAGATCATTCTGTCGTTTTTGAGACTGCATCCAAGTACTGCACTTTGGACTCTTTTGTTGACCATGATGGCCACTCCGTTTCTTCTGAGGGATTCCTGCCCGCAGTAGTAGATATAATGGTCCTCTGAGTTAAATTCACCCATTCCAGTCCATTTTAGTTCGCTAATTCCTAAATTCCTAGAATGTCAACATTCACTCTTGCCATCTCTTGTTTGACCACTTCCAATTTGCCTTGATTCATGGACCTGACATTCCAGGTTCAAACCAAGCAATATATTAAAAATGTATCATGACCACATGGAGCTTTTCTAATAAATGCATGGTTAGCTAACATTTGAAAATGAATTGTTAAGTCACTTTATTAGTAAACTAAAAATGTGTCTGTCAATATGTAAGTTTATAGCTCATGACAAATTGTACTTCTCCTTTGAATTCACGAACAGATTACAAACTGAACTCAGTTGTTTTTTTTTTAATGGGTAAAAATTCAACTAATTACAAACATACATTTCTTCTTTCTCTATCTCCCACAAAGAGCTTGTATCTAGTCCTGACTTCTTTGTGAATTCTAGTCTTATATTTCCAACTCCAAATATCTCCAAATTCATTTATCTTCTTCCTTTCAAACAAACTCTTCTTCCTGACTTTCATATTTCTTAATAACACCTTTACTTAAACCCATCAAAGCTTTGAAATGCCAACAGCATACTTTAAGGTTCATCTCTGACACTTTCCCATAATTCTTCCATACAAAGTTCATCAATAGACGCTACTGGATGGGAACAGGTATCAGTAATCTCTGATATTCCTTCTATTCCTAATTGCCCTGGTAGAAAAATCACTTCATCCATGACCTCTGCAACAACCTCTGGACTCCAAGCCCTCTTTCCTCTAATCTTCCTACAGAGTTGTGCCAGATTTAATTCCTAGAATTCTTCCTTGACTATCTTCAAAATCTGTTGAAGATTCTAAAGTCTGATGTCCGAGTCTGGCATTCAGAAGCCTCTACAATTTGAACCCAACATTGTTGCCTTATCTCCCAGTACTTCCCTGCATAATAAGATCAGGCCTTTCAAATATGCAATGGCTTTCTCACTTCCTTCTTTTTCTTTTACCCTATATATTCTACTTGTAATATTTTACTTTCCTCCTCTTTCAACTAAAATACTATATACCAGGGTATGATAAAGAAGCTGATTTAAAAATAATTTTATCATATAATAGATGTGACTTGTAAAGAACATGAAAAACAGAAAAATCTGAAGAATGAAATACAAATGACCTGTAATCCCAAACAGAAATAAACCTCTATAACACTTCAGAGTTTTTTCCTTTGCATAAATGCTTCAAATTTTTTTTTTTTTAATAAAAGAGAGATCACATGATTATCTTTCAGCAAGGAAAATTTAAAAATCTTCTATCCCTTTCAGAGTAACATACTTTTATTTATAATCTACGTCAATAATTCAGAGAGGTAAGATTATTATGCTATTGTTATAATCAAAATTTCATATTAAAAGATGAAAAAGGTTTCAATTTATTTGAAGACAAATTTATTTTTTGCTCAGCATCTAGTACATTTATTTTAATTAAAATTCACTTAGCAAGTATTCATTGACTGCCTACCATTCCAGCCTGCAGCAAACAATACAGAGCAAAACCTCTGCCTCTATGAAGGAGACAGACAGAATATAAATAGCCAGATTATTCACAGCGATGTGCTGACTGACAAGATCCACTTGTTAAATTTTCAGCAAGTTTGTGAACTTGGTGTAAAACATAACCTTTGTTATAAATTAAACTATATAAACATAGTTATTTTAAAACAAAGATAAATACTAAAATCTTACTTCCTATTTTTACATTTTACTATCATCTATGCTCTTGGTGCTACTGATGATTTTGTATCTGTATGGTAGAAATATTGCCTAATGCTGGGCTACTGTACATCTCTTTAAAATATTGCATAGTGACTTCATGTTGGTAACCTGAAATCGGCCACAGTGGAAACATTTACACTGTGAAATTTGGCAAAAACTATCAATTACTGCTTGATTTACTGTTTTGTGCTTGTTCAGATCTAAGAAACTGATGGAAAAAATGCCACAATGCAGACTGAACTTAAAGTGTGCGGTGTCTAAAGCGCTACCTTATGAATAGCACAAAAATTTTGAGGAAATATTCTTCTACTATTTGAAAAACTATTATCCAATTCAGCAAAGAAGCCTCTCATGGCATTGACAAATGAGTGAAATTCTGACACACAACTTCATTGCTTCACTTTCATCTTACTCACTACATAAGCAAAAATATCAACCATCATTCACATAGGAATTATACCTGGAAAACTAATTGTAAAGCATTTACCTGAACACCATCAGCTCTGTGCTATATTAGAAGATGGTAAATGCTATAGAGAAAAACATGAATAGGGTTAAGAGGGGGATTAGAAGTACTGAGGTAGGGATAAAATTTTAAATTAAGTATTATTTGAGTAAAGAATTGAAGTAGGTAAAAAACTGAGTCATGCACTAGGATAAATGTTCCAGAGAAAGAAAATAATCCATGCAAAGGTCCTAAAGGTCTTGCCCAGAGTGTCTGACAAAAGAGAAAGGAGGTCAGTGTGTTCAGTGCAAAATGAAGACAAGAGAATAGGAGAGATGAGACCACATGGGTAACACACAACAAGTTAATAGAGAACCTTGTAGGCCAAATACTTCAATTTTCCTCTGAGAGAAATGGGGAATCACTGGAGGATTCTAAAAGAAAGCACTTAAATTTTATATTTGGCAGCTGGTTTAAGAAAGGATTGAAGGGAACAAGAATGAAGCAGAGAGACAATTAGGAGGCTATTATAATAATCTAGCAAATGATAGTAAACTGGATCCAGACACTTAATACTAGAAATGCTCCTGAATCTTTTCATTCCTGTTCTAGAAAATGCATTACTTGCTGATATAATATCTGTTGAAATCAGATTTAGAGTATTTAAATGGGAGAAAAGTGTATTAAATTCCACTGCTGGAATTAAAGACAGTTTTTAAACAAGTATTTGGCTCAACTATTTCAAATAGAAAATCTTATCTATAATATTAATCAAAAGATCAGGTAAATTATCATAGTTTCATGGTAATTAAACTCATTCTTGACAAGACACAGATTTACTGAACACTGCCTAAGTATATGAGTGTAAGAAGGATTACAAACACACATTGTGTGCTTGTAATTTGCTCTACCGAGGAAAAAACAAAAAAAGAACAAGAATAATAAGTATTAGACATTTGCCATGAATGGTACTTTAACAGGAGTCTACAGACTTCTAAGAAATAACTGCCCCCAGCCATAGGAAGCCCACATCTATGGGAAGAAACAACTAATTGTAGGATCAGTTCCTAAATGCTACATACATACACACACACACACACACACACACACACACACACACACACACACACACACACACACAAATACTATAAAAAATGGCAAAATACAACTCCAAATAAAGCAAAGCTTTCTAAATGAATTCTCTCTCAAAAGTATCATCTGATTTGTTACATTCACTAACTAAGAAGGGGGAAGGCACTCTACTCAGTTCAGTTCAGTAGCTCAGTCATGTCCGACTCTGCGACCCCATGAATCGCAGCACGCCAGGCCTCCCTGTCCATCACCATCTCCAGGAGGTCACTCAGACTCACATCCATCGAGTCAGTGATGCCATCCAGCTATCTCATCCTCTGTCGTCCCCTTCTCCTCCTGCCCCCAATCCCTACCAGCATCAGAGTCTTTTCCAATGAGTCAACTCTCTGCATGAGGTGGCCAAAGTACTGGAGTTTCAGCTTTAGCATCATTCCTTCCAAAGAAATCCCAGGGCTGATCTCCTTCAGAATGGACTGGTTGGATCTCCTTGCAGTCCAAGGGACTCTCAAGAGTCTTCTCCAACACCACAGTTCAAAAGCATCAAATTCTTCGGCGCTCAGCCTTCCTCACAGTCCAACTCTCACATCCATACATGACCACAGGAAAAACCATAGCCTTGACTAGACGGACCTCTGTTGGCAAAGTAATGTCTCTGCTTTTTAATATGCTATCTATGTACAGCCTATTCAGTCACTGTACGGCTTACTACTTGGAGAAGTCAATGGCACCCCACTCCAGTACTCTTGCCTGGGAAATCCCACGGATGGAGGAGCCTGGTAGGCTGCAGTCCATGGGGTCACTAAGAGTCAGACACGACTGAGAGACTTCACTTTCACTTTTCACTTTCATGCATTGGAGAAGGAAATGGCAACTCACTTCAGTGTTCTTGCCTGGAGAATCCCAGGGACAGGGGAGCCTGGCGGGCTGCCGTCTCTGGGGTCGCACAGAGTCGGACACGACTGAAGTGATGCAGCAGCAGCAGCAGCAGCAGGAAAGTTACAAGAAGGTATACAAGATAGTGTCTGTGCAGCATTGTTTAGTATTTCTAACAATAAAATAAAAAACACTAGAATCTCACTATCTATCAACACAATAAAGAATATTCACACATTAGAATACCATGCAGAAATAAAAATAATTTAAACACTTATAAAAATAAAAAATAATCAAGAGAAAACATAAAAGTGAACCATCTACAGTTAGAACAATCAACATGGATGAATCTTGTAATGCTGAGGGAGGAGGGAAGCAAATTATTTATGATTTCTTTATACATATATAATAGATATTTTTCTCATAGCATAGTTCCTAAACATAAGCAAGCTACTTCAACTGATTTCAGCTAAAAACAGCAAACTGTTCCACAGTATTATCTTTGGCTGTATTGGATTTATTGCAAGATAGTATACTACTGTACTTTGTGGATGATTTAATGTTATTTTAAATTGATGTGATTTTTCACTTTTAATGAGATTAGAGTCTCTTGGAAAAAGACTCTTTAGCTAACCTAAGGAAATCTGTGAGTTTATTAATTTTTTTCAGCTACTCAGAATGGTACCCATGGCTTCAGATTTTAGTGATACATTATTACATTCAGAACCAACTAATACTGTTGTAACAGTAATTTTACCATTTTTGATAACTTTGATATTTCTTTTTCTTTCTTAAGGGGAAACTCATAATAAAGTGTCAAGGTCAAGTTTTCTGAATGTGTCTATGCTATGTTATGCTATGCTAAATCACTTCAGTCGTGTTCGACTCTGTGTGACCCCATAGACGGCAGCCACCAGGCTCCCCCGTCCCTGGGATTCTCCAGGCAAGAACACTGGAGTGGGTTGCCATTTCCTTCTCCAGTGCAGGAAAGGCAAGTCGCTCAGTCATGTCCGACTCTTAGCAACCTCATGGACTGCAGCCCACCAGGCTCCTCCATCCATGGGATTTTCCAGGCAAAAGTACTGGAGTGGGGTGCCATTGCCTTCTCCGGAATGTGTCTATATCCTATGTATATAATGTCTGTGTTATATAGTGTTTGTGAATTTTTTCCCCTCACAGTGAGTTTTCTAAAGCATTGTCTTGTCCAGTCTTCCTTATAATTTACATACAAGAGGGGCCTAAAATTAGATGTGCAACTGTGACAAGAGAAAAAAGAAAAGCAAACAAGCATAATTTAGAAATGAAAAAAACTCTGGAGAGACAAGTCCCCACTTTCCTAAGAGTTGTAGCTCTCTAATGTCCTTACAAAAGCCTTTGGTTCATTTAAAATTTCTCTTTTTTTTAAATTATTTCCTTTTTCTTTTCTTCCTCCCTTTCTTTCCTTCCTTCCTCTCCTTCTCTTTCTTTCTTGGTCCATTTTATTTTTTGGCTGTGCTGCGCGGCTTGCAGAATCTTAGTTTCCCAACAAAGGACTGAACCTACGCACTCAGCAGTGAAAGTATGGAGTCCTAACCACTGGACTGCCAGGGAATTCACACGTGGTTCCTTCTGGATCGGGTCGGACAAACTAAATTTCAATAACTTTATTCTTTTCAGTAAAAGTGAGACTTAGTTCAGTTGATCAGTTGTGTCTGACTCTTTGCAATCCCATGGACTGCACCACGCCAGGCTTCCCTGTCCAACACCAAATCCCTGCGCTTGCTCAAACTCATGTCCATCGAGTCCGTGATACTATCCAATCATCTCATCCTCTGTCATCCCCTTTTCCGCCTGCCTTCAATCTCTCCCAGCATCAGGGTCTCTTCCAAAGAGTCAGCTCTTCGCATCAGGTGGCCAAAGTATTGGAGTTTCAGCTTCAGCATCAGCCCTTCCAATGAATATTCAGGACTAATGTCCTTTAGGATTGACTTTGATCTCCTTCCAGTCCAAGGGACTCTCATGAATCTTCTCCAGCACCGCAGTTCAAAATCATCAATTCTCTGGTGTTCAGCTTTCCTTATAGTCCAACTCTCACATCCATACAAGACTACTGGAAAAACCATAGCTTTGACTAGATGGACCTTTGCTGGCAAAGTAATGTCTCTGCTTTTTAATATGCTTTCTAGGTTGGTCATAGCTTTTCTTCTAAGGAGCAAATGTCTTTTAATTTCATGGCTGCAGTCACCATCTGCAGTGATTTTTGGAGCCCAAGAAAATAGTCTGTCACTGTTTGCATTGTTTCCCCATCTATTTGCCATGAAGTGATGGGACCAGATGCCATGATCTTTTGTTTTCTAAAGGTTGAATTTTAAGCCGCTTTTTCACTCCTCTTGCACTTTCATCAAATGACTCTGTCTGATGAAACAAACAGAGGGTGGTGTCATCTGCATATCTGAGGTTATTGATATTTCTCCTGGCAACCTTGACTCCAGCTTGTGCTTCATCTAGCCCAGCATTTCTTATGATGTACTCTGCATATAAGTTAAATAAGCAGGGTGACAATATACAGCCTTGATGTACTCCTTTCCCAATTTGGAACCAGTCTGTTGTTCAATGTTCAGTTCTAACTGTTGCTTCTTGACCTGCATACAAATTTCTTGGGAGGCAGGTAAGGTGGTCTGGTATTTCCATCTCTTTAAGAATATTCCACAGTTTGTTGTGATCCACATAGTCAAAGGCTTTGGCATAGTCAATAAAGCAGAAGTAGATGTATTTCTGGAACTCTCTTCCTTTTCCGAAGACCCAATGGATGTAGGCAATTTGATCTCTGGTTCCTCTGCCTTTTCTAAATCCAGCTTGAACATCTGGAAGTTCTTGGTTCATGTACTGTTGAAGCCTGGCTTGGAGAATTTTGAGCATTACTTTACTAGTGTGTGAGATGAGTCCAATTGTGTGGTAGTTTGAACATTCTTTGGCATTGCCTTTCTTTGGGATTGGAATGAAAACTGACTTTTTCCAGTCCTGTGGCCAATGCTGAGTTTTCCAAATTTGCTGGCATATTGAGTGCAGCACTTTCACAGCATCAACTTTTAGGATTTGAAAGAGCTCAACTGGAATTCCATCACCTCCCCTAGCTTTGTTTACAGTGATGCTTCCTAGGGCCCCCATGACTTTGGACTCCAGGATGTCTGACTCTAGGTGAGTAATCCCACCATCGTTACCTGGGTTATGAAGATCTTTTTGTATAGTTCTTCTCTGTATTCCTACCACCTCTTCTTAATATCTTCTGCTTCTCTTAGGTTCATACCATTTCTGTTCTTTATTGTGCCCATCTTTGCATGAAATGTTCCCTCGGTATCTCTGATTTTCTTGAAGAGATCTCTAGTCTTTCCCATTCTATTGTTTTCCTCTATTTCTTCACAATGATCACTGAGGAAGGCTTTCTAATCTCTCCTTGCTATTCTTTGGAACTCTGCTTTCAGATGGGTATATCTTTCCTTTTCTCCTTTGCCTTTAGCTTCTTTCTTTCCTCAACTATTTGTAGGCTCCTCAGACAACCATTTTGCCTTTCTGCACTCCTTTTTCTTGGGGATGGTCTTGATCACTGCCTTCTGTGTCATGAACCTCTGTTCATAGTTCTTCAGGTAATCCATCAGATCTAATCCCTTGCATCTGTTTGTCACTTCCACTGTATAATTGTAAGAGATCTGATTTAGGTCACACTTGAATGATCTAGTGGTTTTCTCTACCTTCTTCAATTTAAGTCTGAATTTGGCAATAAGGAGGTCAGCTCCCAGGCTTGTTTCTGCTGACTGTATAGAGCTTCTCCATCTTTGACTGCAAAGAATATAATCAATCTGATTTCGGTGTTGACCATCTGGTGTTGACCAAAAAGTGAGATGTAAATTTTATAATTAAATGTAACTTATTTTTCTTACCCCTTAATTAGATGACTCATAATTATACGTGTATGTGTTTATATTTCTACAGTTCCCATCTCTACCCTCAGAAGGATTTTAGGTGACTTGCTTTCCACATAATTAAATTGTAAAATAGCTGATGTATACAAAAGAATATACACATTGATATGTAGGTTACAGAACATAATGAAATGAAAACTTGTGTATCTTCTACTCAGCTTAAGAATTAGAGCATTACTAAACCTTTCGAAGTCCCCACATGAACCTTTGCCGATTATGCCCTCCTTTCTTTTCCCCCAGAAATAACACTAGCCTTAATTATGTTTATCTTTCTCTTGGTTTTCTTTCTTGTTTGGGGTTGCCATGCCCTTCTCCAGGGGATCTTCCCGACCCAAGCATCAAACCTGGGTCTCCTGCATTGCAGGCAGATTCCTTACCATCTGAGTCACCAGGGAAGCCACTAATTATATGCTAATACCTAAATGTTATTATGCTTACTGTGGCATATTTTTGAGAGGTAGTGTGAGGGGACTAAGTGCACAGATTCTAGCACCAGGCAAATCTGCCACTTACTAACTGTGTAATTGGGACAAATTATTTAACTTTTCAGTGCCTGTTTCCTTATCCAAGAGAGAGATTAAAAATAGAATCTATGTGATAGGGCTACTGTGAGAATGAAATGAATCATTATATATGCAAACTGCATGGCGTACAGTGCCCAGTACACAAGCAGTGTTTCCCAAGTGTTCACTGTTGTTAGTACTAATACCCAGAACTAGAATTACACAGTAAGCTCACACTGTACATGCTGATGCTGCTAAGCTGTTTCAGTCGTGTCCAACTCTTTGTGACCCCATAGACGGCAGCACACCAGGCTCCTCTGTCCCTGGGATTCTCCAGGCAAGAATACTGGAGTGGGGTGCCATTTCCCTCTCCAATACATGCATGCATGCTACGTCACTTCAGTCGTGTCTGACTCTGTGGACAGCAGCCCAGCAGGCTCCTCTTCCATGGGATTCTCTAGGCAATAATACTGGAGTGGGGTGCCATTTCCTTCTTCACACACTGTATAGGAGGCACAAAAACACTGTACCACAGAAACTCATTGATAGAACAAGCAAAGAGAATCTAAACCTAGGTTTAATTATATTGTTTCTAACTCTTTCATTTTACTGTCCTCTGAACAAACATGGTTGAATGCAAATATATACAATTCCACTGTATTTTTCATCACACACCTATTCAGAATTCTACAAGGAAAGTGAAAGTCACTTAGTCGTGTCTGACTCTTTGCAACCCCATGGCCTATACAGTCCCTGGGATTCTCCAGGCCAGAATACTGGAGTGGGTAGCTGTTCCCTTCTCCAGGGGACCTTTCCAACCCAGGGATTGAACCCAGGTCTCTCACCTTGCAGGTGGATTCTTTAACAGCTAAGCTACAAGGGAAGCCCAAGAATACTGGAGTGGGTAGCTTATCCCTTTTCCAGCAGATCTTCCCGAACCAGGAATTGAACTAGGGTCTCCTGCATTGCAGGCAGATTCTTTACCAACTGAGCTATCAGGGACAAGAAAAAAATGTTCTGACTGTACACCTGCTAACAATAATCTTATTAATAATTTGTTCCATCACTAAAATTCTAAGCTAAAAATGCCATAAATCAAGTGATCATTTAAAGTATAACATTATATGGCTCAGTGGTAAAGTTGGCTTAAAACTCAACATTCAGAAAACTAAGATCATGGCATCATGTCCCATCACTTCATGGCAAATGGATGGAAAGAGTGAGAGACTTTATTTTTGGGGGCTCCAAAATCACTGCAGATGGTGACTGCAGCCATGAAATTAAAAGATGCTTGCTTGTTGGAAGAAAAGCTATGACCAACCTAGACAGCATATTAAAAAGCAGAGACATTACTTTGCCAACAAAAGTCTGTCCAGTCTAAGCTATGGTTTTTCTAGTAGTCATGTATGGACGTGAGAGTTGGACTATAAGAAAGCTGAGTGCCGAAGAATTGATGCGTTGGAACTGTGGTGTTGAGGAAGACTCTTGAGAGTCTCCTGGACTGCAAGGAGATCCGACCAGTCACTCCTAAATACTCATTGGAAGGACTGAAGCTGAAACTCCAATACTTTGGCCACCGGATGGTAAGAACTAACTCATTGGAAAAGACCCTGATGCTGGGAAAGACTGAAGGCAGGAGGAGAAGGTGATGACAGAGGATGAGATGGTTGGATGGCACCACCAACTCAATGGACATGAGTATGAGTAAGCTCCGGGATGGACAGGGAAGCCTGGCATGCTGCAGTCCATGGGGTTGCAAAGAGTCGGACATGACTGACTGACTGAACTGAACAGTAGAAAAGCATCTGCCTGCCAATGCAGGAGATACAGGTTCAATTCTTGAGTTGGGACGATCCCCTGGAGAAAGAAATGGTAACCCCACTCCACTATTCTTGCCTGGGAAATCCCATGCACAGGGGATCCTGGCAGGCTACAGTCCATGGGGTCACAAAAGAGTCAGACATGACTTAGCAACTAAAAACTATAACACTATACCCCAGACAAAGTATTTTGGTTTTGCATTTTCTTTCCTTGATTCCTACTTTTTCTTATGATGTGCAACTTGCTTTCAAGATTTAGAGTGATGGAAAAAACCCTTTCATTTGATCAAGTGAAAAAATGTAAGGAATCCTAGACTCTTAGCATGGCCTAAAGACTTAGAGGTAGGTCATCTGTCAATCCCCTACTCAACCAATGAATCCTAAGAATTTTGGATTTCATTAAACATTGGTCTAACTGGCATAATGTGCCTAACAGGAAATAATTTATAACTTATTAAGTTGTATCATTAGCTTAGTGTTCCACTTAGGCCCTGAGCCAAAGAAAAAGTAACAAAGTACAGCTTTATCACCAACAGTGAAGGAAATAGGTCCAATACTTAACCTACGGGACTAATAAAGTCCACTTTAAAAGTTCATGGTCAGTTTTGTGAGAAACATGTTACAAACAGATTCATGGAAAAGGAGAGAGAACAAAGAGTTTGTTTGCTTTTTAAATCTAGTTCTAAAAGGAAATATTTATTCAGCTTCTGTATAATCTTAGGTGTCAGTAAATTTGAAATTTGCTTGTATTTCACCTTGACTTTATTATTAAGTTTCATTTCTTAGCATATCCTGAATACTGTATTGCCTTATTTCAGAAAACACTGCCATCTATGACATTTTATAAAATTAATTTTTTATTCAAGTATAGTTGCTTTACAATGTTTTGTTAGTTTCTGCTGTACAGCAAAGTGGATCAGCTATATGTAAGTATATATAGATATAGATATATCCCCTCTTTTTTGGATTTCCTTCCCATTTAGGTCACCACAGAACACTGGGTAGAGTTCCCTGTGCAGTACAGTCGATTCTCATCTGTTATATATTTTACACATGGTAGTGTATATATGCCAATTTCAATCTTCCAACTCATCCCACCACCCCCCGCCACCATGTGTGGTATCATATGTTTGTTCTCTATATCTGTGTCTCTATTTCTGCTTTGCAGATAAGTTCATCTATATCATTTTTCTAGATTACACATATACAGTAATTGCTTTTCTACAGCATTTTTAAAGTAAAAAATTTAAGAATAGATTAATTTTCAACAGCTAAAACTAAAAATTATTTTATCAGCTGTCAGACCAAAAGTTTAAAAAACAACAACAAATTGAGTTTGGGCTGCCTGAAAGGCTGGTATTTGAAAAGAGATTACTGTCACAGTTTGAGTGTTGACGCTCTCTAGCCACTACTCCCCAGCCCTGATTCAGACCACATGTTCTTGACCAGGGCAGCCTGTACCCCCATTGGCTCTTCAGATTTAGAAATGCCCTAAGATTATGTTCAAATCTGAATGCTCATGCTTCTGTGCATTTTCTGAGGCCAGATTCTTCAACTTTCTTTGGAATCTCAAAGGATTCTGTAACTATTAATCCTAAAAACTTAAGAAACACTTATTTAAACAGCATTCTATGATCCTTATCTATTACCTGACTTTTAAAATTTAAATTTATTTATTTTAATTGGAGGCTAATTACTTTACAATATTGTATTGGTTTTGCATACATCAACAAGAATCCACCACAGGTGTACACGTGTTCCCCATCCTGAACCCGCCTCCCACCTATTACCTGACTTTTAACTTCAGATTTTTACCTTACTAGTTTTCATCTTATCCACAAAATTCTTTTGTTTTGATACATGGCTTCTTTATTCACTCCTTAAAAATAATGGAAAACTAGAGCTTCAAAAAATAAGGAAAGACTGTCTACTTAAAATTGCAAAGGTGGTTTCAAAAGCTGAACCTATATATATTTAAGAAACATTAAAAAAAAAAAAAAAGGCTATCTCTTCTGAGAGTTTTTTTTTCAGTTACACAACCAATTTTATCTTTTAGTTTATCACTTGCTTTTCAATTGAGAAAACAATTGGTGAACTGAACTGGTGATTCAGCTATTCTTAACTTTATCTTTTAAGGTATGTTGAGACTTAACAGATAAAAATATGTATGACCATCACCCCTAATCCCATAACACACATATACAGAGACTGACTTCCTAAGATGCTGTTCCTTCAAGAATTAAACCTTTAGTTATAGAACAAAATGGTTTTGCTCTGATATAGCAAGGACTGATTTAGCAAGGAACATCTTGATGAAAAAGGGCAGAACTGCTGAGAATGCTAGCCTACTTTTTAACTGACTTTCCTCCTCTAAGCATCTGTCAAGTGTGGGATGAGAAAAAGGTGCTGCAATCTGGAGAGGCAGACTAGAATAAAAATATATTTGGTTCCAAGAATTTAAAAAAAGAGAGACAGAAATGGCACTGGAAAAATGATGGAAATAAGAAGGTTAAAAACAGTTCTCTCTCCTTTTCTGTAGTTCTAAATAACTACAAATTATCTACACACATCGTCTCTTCAACTCTTTGCTGCTGCTGCTGCTGCTAAGTCGCTTCAGTCGTGTCCGACTCTGTGCGACCCCAGAGACGGCAGCCCACGGGCTCTGCCATCCCTGGGATTCTCCAGGCAAGAACACTGGAGTGGGTTGCCATTTCCTTCTCCAATGCATGAAAGTGAAAAGAGAAAGTGAAGTCACTCAGTCATGTCCGACTCTTAGCGACCCCATGGACTGCAGCCTTCCAGGCTCCTCCGCCCATGGGATTTTCCAGGCAAGAATACTGGAGTGGGTTGCCATTTCCTTCTCCCTTCAACTCTTTAACCTTCTCCAATCTGACTTCTTCCTTCCCCTCACAGCCCTCTCCCTTTATCCAAGCCATCAATAAGACTTGTAAATGTATCTTAAATCTGTCCACTGCTCTCCACCTCTACCATAAAGGACTATGGTCCAAGATTACTGCATCTCCTACATGAACTAGTATAAGCCATCAACTAGTATTTATTTCAATTTCCTCTGCTGTCCCCCTTTGATCAACTGTGAACAAAGCATTCAGTGTAATCTTTAAAAATGGATCAGGGCACTGAATAATAATTCCATGGCTTCCTGATGCACCTTCAAGTTAAATCCAAACTCTTAGCATTCAGACAGTCAATACAGCATAACAATTAACACTGCTTGAGAAGTGCTTGGAACAGTGGCCAGCACTTCACAAATGCAGAGCAGATACTAACATGTTATGGTACAGCCTTTGCCTGCCTCTCCTACCTCCGAGTGACACTCTCCTCAACTAACCAGTGTTCTCTTTCAGTTAACTGCAAGCTCTTTCCCTCTCTGGGCCTGCTGTTTCCCTCTGTCTAAAATACTTTTCTCTCAAAAACTTCAAGAATGCCTGTCTTCCATTCACATTTCAAGTCTCAACCTAAATGTTACCTCATTCATGAAGCTTTCTTTTCGTCTCTAAATACCATCCTTTATAATTCCTTTAAAAAATATCTCAGTATAGTTTATTATTTTTTAATTTTTATTTATTTGGCTGTGTCAGGTCTTAGATGAAACATGGGGGATCTTTGGTTGTGGTATACAGGATCTTCTAGTTGTGGCACATGAACTCTTTAGTCGTGGCATGTGGAATCTATTTCCCCAACCAGGCATCAGCCCCTGCATTGGGAGCTTGGAGTCTTAGCCACTGGGCCACCAGGGAAGTCCTTGTATTTCTTTACTGTTACTATTATTTTCATTTTCCTTCACAGTGCTTTCTATTTTTAAACTGTCTTTCTTTTTCTTGCTGTGCCCTGTGTGGCTTATAAGGATCTTAGTTCCTCAACAAGGATGGAACCCATGCCCCCTACAGTGGAAGTGTGGAGTCCTAACCACTGAACCACCAGGGAATTTCCTTTAATCACATTTTTTGTTTGTTTCATCAGTTAAACTTTCTTGAACGTCATCAGATGACTAAACATCCATCCAATAAACTCTCTAACTTGCTTAATGTAGGAAGCACTGGGCTCTGTTCTTTATATTTAAAATAATCTTAACTAATGTAGGTATTAATCTCTTCTCACCAAGAAGCTATAAAACTGGTCACTAATATACATGTGTCACAGTCTGTGCTATGATTCAGTATATCTACATACTTCCCATAATTGTTACATACAACCCTGTGCCCAACAAAGTATTATGCTAAGTGCTGCAGGAAGAGGAGCCAGGATGACAAAATAAGGATTATTTCTTCCATTAAGATCTTGAATAATATATGCACAGGATGGGAGAGACAAAAAACAAAACATTTCAAAGCACTTTAAGTAGAGGATGGGGTAGGACAGAGTCATAGTATGTATGCAAAAATGTATATTTCATCAAAGCTAAGATGCCATCAACTGATGGCAAGATGTATCATTATTTTATGTTCCAAACAGAAATGCTGCCAAAATTGTTTAATAATTGTTCATTAGCTGGGAGGTATGGGGGGCAGGAGGAGAAGGGGACACCAGAGGATGAGATGGCTGGATGGCATCACCGACTCGATGGATGTAAGTCTGAATGAACTCCGAGCGATGGTGATGGACAGGGAGGCCTGGCGTGCTGTGATTCATGGGGTCGCAAAGAGTCGGACGTGACTGAGCGACTGAACTGAACTGTGAAATACCAAAAGTAACATGCACCCCAATATGATGGATACATCCCAATTCAAGAATGAAGAAAAAGAGAAGGGAGAAGAAAAGAAGGAAAAGAAAAAAGGAGGAAGAGAAGGAAAAAAAAAAGAAAATGACTATACTATTTTGATTAACACAAAATCAATCTTTTTGAGTCCTCCTCAAAACACCTAATGATATGGAATATCAGTTCTTTACTAAAGTTTGCTATCAGGAAAGGGAGAAAAAACAGTCACTGAAAGGAGTGGTCACACAGCAACACTTTCTTTTGTGATTGTTTCATTTCCATTTGCCTTGTATATCTTCACTTATCCCTTTTCTTTTTCTAAAATGCAGCACTTTTATTTTTTAGAGATGTTTATTTACTAATTTGGCTGACTCAGTCATCCTTGTAGCATGCAGGATCTTTGTTGTATTATTATTAATGGACCTCTTCTTTTTAAAAGCTAAGTGCAATGTAAGAATCCCCACTCTTTAACACTTGTATTGAACACTGTACTCAAAAGTCCTAACTAGCATAGCAAGGCAAGAGAAAGAAACTTTGCAAGCACTGGAAAGAAAGACACAATTGCAATCATCATACTTCAGCTAAGGTGGCTGAACAGAGATCTATATACCAAAAAAGTTTCTATCAGTAAATTGAAAATGTGAAAAAAAAGGAAAAACGATTTAAAATTTTAACAACAATAATAATTAAATTTAAGAGAAGATTTGAGAGACTTATGAGAAAAAGAAACTATTGAAAGATATTTTTAAATATCTAAGGGGCTTTCCTAATGGCTCAATGGTAAAGAACCCACCTGGCAATGCAGGAGACAGGTTCTCCTAGAACCTGGAGACAGGTTCTAGCCCTGTTCCAAGATGATCTACCTGCCCTGGAGCAACTAAGCCCGTGCCCCACAACTACTGAGCCTGTGCTCTAGAGTCTGGGGACTGCAGATACTGAGCCCACATGCCACAACTGCTAAAGCCCTCGCACTCTAGAGCCCATGCTCTGAAACAAGAGAAGCCATCACAGTAGGAAGTCTGTGCATCACAACTAGAGTAGCTCCCGTTCACTGCAACCAGAGAAAGTGTGAGCAGCAATGAAGAACCAGCACAGCCATAAATAAATAAAAAATATCTAAATAGCTAGAAAGAGACACTATGTTTGAGGAGAGGAAAGCTCGATATAATAAAAAGAATAAATTAAATGCATGTATAGATTAAAGTCTCTGACGTCTTGGGCTCATATACAAAGCAAGTCCTATTTTTAATAAGAGCTTTTGAACTTTTATATAACTTGACTCAAATTACTCCCTTTGATAGATATTTTTGCAATTAGTATAAACTTACTAGGCACTAATTATAGGTATTTTACTTTACTAAATTGTAACAAGAGTTGATATTACACTTCAGAATTCTGAGGCAGCTACAAGGAATAAATAAGAGTGAAGAGCGTGTGATCAGAACATGGCTCAGTTCTGGTTGAATGTGCTGTGGTCCCACCGGTTCAAAGCTCAATCAGTGTGCACAGTGTCCACAATGGAAGTTCTAATAACCACTCCTGCAAGTGATGAAACACTGCCAACATTTTACACAACAAGTAAAGTTTTCATTCTTGATAATTAACTGTGAACACTGCCAAAACACAATCTCCTTAAGTCACCTAAAATCGTAAACATTTTGAATACAAATTCCACTTACAAGAGGAAAACAGACAAAACATTCATAATAAAATGGTCATATTGAACTCCTATGGACCTGTATGTAGTCCTTATACATGTAAGACCTAGAAACAGTTTCCAAGTCGGCTTTACAATGGATCTGAATTTGATCAAATGAATGATTTTCTTTAGGTCTAACTTACTCAATTTAATTTTGGTTTATGTAGGTATCGTGTGCTGCTTAAACTTTGCTTTATCCAAATTTCCTAACAGAGAATTAGAAATAATGATCATCTGTTTTACTGGTTGCTGCTGCTGCTGCTAAATCGCTTCAGTCGTCTCTGACTCTGCGTGACCCCATAGATGGAAGCCCACCAGGCTCCCCCGTCCCTGGGATTCTCCAGGCAAGAACACTGGAGTGGGTTGCCATTTCCTTCTCCAATGTGTGAACGTGAAAAGTGAAAGGGAAGTCACTCAGTTATGTCCGACTCTTAGCGACCCCATGGACTGCAGCCTACCAGGCTCCGCCGTCCACAGGATTTTCCAGGCAAGAGTGCTGGAATGGGGTGCCATTGCCTTCTCCCTTACTGGTTGCTAGGAGATGATACTACTAATAGTTTACGTTTATTGAATGTTTACTGTGTGCCAGGCACCATTACAAGTGCTTTGTATGAAAAGTGAAAGTGAAAGTCACTCAGTAGTGTCCGACTCTTTGCGACCCCATGGACTATAGAGTCCACGGAATTCTCTAGGCCAGAATACTGAAGTAGGTACCCTTTCCCTTCTCCAGGGGATCTTTCCAACCCAGGGATCGAACGAACCCAGGTCTCCCACATGCCAGGCGGATTCTTTACCATCAGAGTCACAAGGGAAGCCCAAGTGCTTTGCATACTTTAAATAATTTAATCTTCACAATAATCCATATCAGGCGGATTATATTACTATCACCATTTTACAGATAAGAAAACTGAGGTACAGAAAAGTTAAGTAACTTTTTCAGTGTCACACAAGTAAGTGGAGCAGCTTAGTGATTTGTACCCAGGTAGCTGTCTCCAGAGCCCAGACCCACATTACTATGTCATATTTCTTTTCACAATAGTTAAAACATACACAAAATTATTATAGATGAAAAAAAGCATCAAAAATTATCAATAAGAGTTAAATGACAGTTAAACAATATTAATATCAATATAACTTATCACAGGTTGATACTTCACAGCTCTTGCAAAGTTTCATGGCCATAATTAAGAGTTTTGAAATTGGACAGACCTGGCTCTGAATCTTGAATGTGCCCTTTACAAGCTGTGTGACTTTGGACAACTTTCGTAACTTCACCAAGCCTCAGTTTCCTCATCTGTAAAATGAGAATAATAAACATCTCACAAAACTGTTGTTAGTAACATAATTATTGCTACATTACATGGATATGATAAATCAAAACAAAACACAGATACACAAAATAAAAAGAGGAGGCTCACAACTTCCCCCAGGAATCAGAGCTTTATTATGATGTTATAACAAAGATGATCACTTCAAGTCACTACAACAACTGTAAGATCCACACACAAACAGAACCATAACTCCTCTAATTAATAAATCATTCCTCTGAATAGCAATCAAATGCCTACAGGTAAACTACTGAATCTCTGAAATATAAAATATCATATATACACAGAGAAAGAGCCAAACAGAAAAGACATTGTTGTCTATTGACAACAACTCCCATGAATCCCATTCCAGGCATACACCTTCTAAGACCAGTAGTATTCAAGGGGCCCAAAACAGGAAGAGGGGTGTCAAGAAGGAGTGATTCCCACCAATAGTAGAAAGGAATTTTTGTAAGAGAAAAACAGAAGCAGACACATCATCGAAATAGGTTAGAACCATCATTATCACTGAAGACTAATTGTGTCCATTTACACCTGGAATTTTACACTAGTCAAAACAACTGAAACTGTCACTACTGCTGTCTTTAGAATCTCAATAAAATAATTTTACAATGAATAATGAGATTTCTATCAACACCTGCATTTGCCAATAATACATCTATCTGTTATAAGGTTAGGTGTTTCTTTGAAGGGGTGATTTTAGTAATACAATACAAAAGTCAATTTAAAATAGGAAAAATCGAAATTATACAAAAATCCTATAGGATAATTTTGTTAAAACAGTTCATCAATACTATCACCAAGGTGCATTTTTATGAATGTTATTAGTTTAAAATGTAAATTATATTATTAAAACGGTATATTACATAAAGATAATTATTAAAATGACTGCATTCACTGTAGCTCAAAGATTCAATAAAGAAAGAACTTCTATCCCCCAAAACACCCCCCTTTTAACAAATAATGGGCAAAATGGCCTTCAATTTTTCTTAATAAAATTATAAAATGATCTGTTTGGAACAAAGGTCATTTAATTTTTACAAAGCACTAAAAAAATTAGCTAAATAGGAAATGTTTAAGAAGTCCTTAAATGACCTATTTCATAAAAGTTTAAGGAAATGAACATAGGACGTGAGATGCCTGAGGTTACTAAGCCATGACAAAAATCCAAACAAAAAAATCCTTCTGTTCTATATCCTAATAATTTGGAGTTTTTCTACTTGATCAGCATTTGCTTTGCTACTTTCTCTAAATGATGAGAATAACTTTTTGTCCTTTTCATGAATTCTACAAATCATTAATAAGATCAAGTCAGTTCAATGACAACTCAAGTATTTTAATTCAGGAATTTTTAGGTAAATTTTTTATGTAACTTAAAGAAAATCTGCAAATATCACTATTTACATTTTACCCCATTTGCTTTGTCAGTCTCTTTCTTCCTCACATTTTTTTTCTGAACCACATGACAGTGAGTTGCAGACACTTAGCATTTTAGCCCTCAATATTTTTTTTTCAGATAGTTTCCCAGGAACACAGACATTCACTTAGATAACTACAGTATACCTAACCAAATCACTATTGTGTCAATGTTAAAATTTCTACTATATAATTACAGCCCATATTCAAATATCATTAACTGCTTACAAAAATGTCTTTTAAAGCTACCTATTTCCCCAGTCCAGAATTCAATTCAGAATCATGCACTGCATTTAGTGGTAATGCCTCTTTTAGAATCCTACCAACTGGAACAGTTTCTCAGTCTGTGTCTTATAAAACTGATGTTTTTAAAGAACACAGACCATTTAATATTTTGTATAATGTTCTTCTTAGTGCGCCGCACAGCCGGCAAGGCTCTCTTAGTGTGCTGGTCGTGGTAGGTGAGGCGCTCTTAACTCAACATTCAGAAAACAAAGATCATGGCATCTGGTCCCATCACTACATGGGAAATAGATGGGGAAACAGTGGAAACAGTGTCAGACTTTATTTTTCTGGGCTCCAAAATCACTGCAGATGGTGACTGCAGCCATGAAATTAAAAGACGCTTACTCCTTGGAAGGAAAGTTAGGACCAACCTAGATAGCATATTCAAAAGCAGAGACATTACTTTGCCAACAAAGGTTCGCCTAGTCAAGGCTATGGTCTTTCCTGTGGTCATGTATGGATGTGAGAGCTGGACTGTGAAGAAGGCTGAGCGCCGAAGAATTGATGCTTTTGAACTGTGGTGTTGGAGAAGACTCTTGAGAGTCCCTTGGACTGCAAGGAGATCCAACCAGTCCATTCTGAAGGAGATCAGCCCTGGGATTTCTTTGGAAGGAATGATGCTAAAGCTGAAACTCCAGTATTTTGGCCACCTCGTGCGAAGAGTTGACTCATTGGAGAAGACTCTGATGCTGGGAGGGATTGAGGGCAGGAGGAGAAGGGGACGAGAGAGGATGAGATGGCTGGATGGCATCACTGACTCGATGGATGTGAGTCTGAGTGACCTCCGGGAGTTGGTGATGGACAGGGAGGCCTGGCGTGCTGCGATTCATGGGGTCGCAAAGAGTCGGACACGACTGATCTGATCTCTGATCTCTGATAATGTTCTTCAATTTAGGTTTGTCTGATGGTCTCTCATGTTTAAATTCAGGCTATACATTTTTTGTAGGAATGTCACAAGTAATGTTGGGTGCTTCTCACTGCATCACATCAGAAGCTGCAAGAGGTTATAGGCTCTATTACCAGTGATGCTAACTTTGATCACTTGGTTAATGAGTATCTGCCAAGATTCTGCACCGTGAAGTTACTGCTTTTCTCTCTGTAATACGTAAATACATTGTTAGGAACTGTCTTGAGACTATGTAAATATCATCAGATCAGATCAGTTGCTCAGTCGTGTCCGACTCTTCGCGACCCCATGAACCGCAGCACGCCAGGACTCCCTGTCCATCACCAACTCCCGGAGGTCATCCAGACCCACACCCATCAAGTCAGCGATGCCATCCAGCCATCTCGTCCTCTGTCGTCCCCTTCTCCTCCTGCCCTCAATCCCTCCCAGCATCAGAGTCTTCTCCAATGAGTCAACTCTTCACATGAGGTGGCCAAAATACTGGAGTTTCAGCTTTAGCATCATTCCTTCCAAAGAAATCCCAGGATTGATCTCCTTCAGAATGGACTGGTTGGATCTTCTTGCAGTCCAAGGGACTCTCAAGAGTCTTCTCCAACACCACAGTTCAAAAGCATCAATTCTTCGGCACTCAGCCTTCTTCACAGTCCAGCTCTCACATCCATACATGACCACAGCAAAGACCATAGCCTTGACTAGGCGAACCTTTGTTGGTAAAGTAATGTCTCTGCTTTTGAATATGCTATCTAGGTTGGTCCTAACTTTCCTTCCAAGGAGTAAGCGTCTTTTAATTTCATGGCTGCAGTCACCATCTGTAATATGTAAATATCATATTCCTCATCAAACTTTACTCTACAGTTTTGGTACCTCCAGGGGATTCTCGAGTGAAAGTACTATTTTAATTGTTCCCAAACGCCATTTTCTAATTCCAACAGTTCTATACTTATTAGCCATTTTAATGAAGAACTTTCCCTTCTCCCCAACTTGTCATTTATTCATTCATTTACTTACATGTGTATGGTTCTTATTTTTTCAATAGTTTATAATCTATAACTATCATCATTCATTTGGCCTGTGGATGCTTCTCCACACTGGTTCTTGTTCCTTTTGACACATCCCCATCATTCTTTGACTACCTCCTTTCTTTCTGAAACAACAGTATGTTCCAGACTCCTCTTGTACTTTCCCTGACCCAATTCTTCCTGGGATCAGCCATTTCTCCAAAGAGCTCTGGTTTCCTTTAAGTGGAGAATGATTTAGAAATCAGCATATGGGAGTTAGGTATGTTCACTGCAATTTGCTTCAAGGCCTCTTAGCAAACAAAGCTGGAATATAGACACACATATGTGTGTATGCATATGCACATATATGTATATGCATACACATATACCTATACATACAATTATACACATCCCTAAGAGAAAGATACATATGTGTATACATGCATACATGTATATTTCTGTCTTTATATAAATGTTAAAAATCATGAGTTCATAATTTCCAATTCAAATCCAATATCACAGGATTTACTGGAGTCTTTTCTTCTATATATATATAAAACTACCTTCTCCAACAATTTAAAAACCTGCCTCCCATTATCCTCAATATACTTATTCATTTGTTGAATCCTAATATAGACAGAAAATAGCTTCAAAGTTGCCAATTCATACCATCACAAAAAATAGCCTACAAATTAGGGTTCGTTATTTGTTTATAGCTCTTTTTGACTTTCAAAGTACAGGATGCTCAAAAGTTACTTGGGTTATTTATTTTTCCTCCTTCAGTGTGTTTACACTTATTTTTCCCCTTTCAGTGTGTTTATGCTATAATTTGAAACACTTTAGATTTGTTTGTATTTACATTTTAGGGTTTTATCCCAACTTTATTGATTTTCTTTGCTGATTTTTTGTTTTCTTTTGTTTAGTATCTAATAGGTTAGCATGATAATGTTCTCTGATATTCTAAATTGATGTCATATGCAGTGTTACCGGAGAAGGTGATGGCACTCCACTCCAGTACTCTTGCCTGGAAACTCCCATGGACAGAGGAGCCTGGTGAGCTGTAGTCCATGGGGTCGCTAATAGTCAGACATGACTAAGCAACTTTGCTTTCCCTTTTCACTTTCATGCACTGGAGAAGGAAATGGCAACCCACTCCAGTGTTCTTGCCTGGAGAATCCCAGGGATGGGGGAGCCTGGTGGGCTGCCGTCTATGGGGTCGCACAGAGTCAGACACGAATGAAGTGATTTAGCAGCAGCAGCAGTGTTACCAGGAGTTCTCTCAACCAGTGGTTGTAATAGAGCTTTACAGTTTAGAAAGTATATTTCCCATAGGAAATGAGCCATTCTGTAGCCAATCACATATATCTACTACCATTCCACTGAGGCCAGATGTTTTCTGGGAATTACTATTTCAAGATACAGAAAGAAGGATAAAATGAAATGGGCAACTCCAGCAACTTCATAGATCATTGCTTGAAAAACAGTTTTCAAACCATGCTACTTAGATGCCACAGGGTGGAAAAGGGCAGGACCTGGAGGCAGAACTCCAGGCCCCTGCCCTGACTTGAATTAAAGTTGCTATTGATCTTCAGCGATCAATGCAAAGAAATAGAGGAAAACAGCAGAATGGGAAAGACTAGGGATCTCTTCAAGAAAATCAGAGATACCAAAGGAACATTTCATGCAAAGATGGGCACAATAAAGGACAGAGATGGTGTGGACCTAACAGAAGCAGAAGATATTAAGAAGAGGTGGCAAGAATACACAGAAGAACTGTACAAAAAAGAGCTTCAAGACCCAGATAATCATGATGGTGTGATCACTGACCTAGAGCCAGACATCTTGGAATGTGAAGTCAAATGGGCCTTAGAAAGCATCACTACGAACAAAGCTAGTGGAGGTGATGGAATTCCAGTGGAGCTATTCCAAGTCCTGAATGATGATGCTGTGAAAGTGCTACACTCAATATGCCAGCAAATTTGGAAAACTCAGCAGTGGCCACAAGATTGGAAAAGGTCAGTTTTCATCCCAATCCCAAAGAAAGGCAATGCCAAGGAGTGCTCAAACTACCGAACAATTGCACTCATTTCACATGCTAGTAAAGTAATGCTCAAAATTCTCCAAGCCAGGCTTCAGCAATATGTGAACCGTGAACTTGCTGATGCTCAAGCTGGTTTTAGAAAAGGCAGAGGAACCAGAGATCAAATTGCCAACATCCGCTGGATCATGGAAAAAGCAAGAGAGTTCCAGAAAAACATCTATTTCTGCTTTATTGACTATGCCAAAGCCTTTGACTGTGTGGATCACAATAAACTATGGAAAATTCTGAAAGAGATGGGAATACCAGACCACCTGATCTGCCTCTTAAGAAATCTGTATGCAGGTCAGGAAACAACAGTTAGAACTGGTCATGGAACAACAGACTGGTTCCAAATAGGAAAAGGAGTACGTCAAGGCTGCATATTGTCACCATGTTTATTTAACTTATATGCAGAGTACATCATGAGAAATGCTGGACTGGAAGAAACACAAGTTGGAATCAAGATTGCTGGGAGAAATATCAATAACCTCAGATATGCAGATGACACCACTCTTATGGCAGAAAGTGAAGAGGGGCTAAAAAGCCTCTTGATGAAAGTGAAAGTGGAGAGTGAAAAGGTTGGCTTAAAGCTCAACATTCAGAAAACGAAGATCATGGCATCTGGTCCCATCACTGCATGGGAAATAGATGGGGAAACAGTGGAAACAGTGTCAGACTTTGTTTTTCTGGGCTCCAAAATCACTGAAGATGGTGACTGCAGCCAGGAAATTAAAAGACGCTTGCTCCTTGGAAGGAAAGTTATGACCAACCTAGATAGCATATTCAAAAGCAGAGACATTACTTTACCAACAAAGGTTCGCCTAGTCAAGGCTATGGTCTTTCCTGTGGTCATGTATGGATGTGAGAGCTGGACTGTGAAGAAGGCTGAGCGCCAAAGAATTGATGCTTTTGAACTGTGGTGTTGGAGAAGACTCTTGAGAGTCCCTTGGACTGCAAGAAGATCCAACCAGTCCATTCTGAAGGAGATCAATCCTGGGATTTCTTTAGAAGGAATGATGCTAAAGCTGAAACTCCAGTATTTTGGCCATCTCATGCGAAGAGTTGACTCATTGGAGAAGACTCTGATGCTGGGAGGGATTGAGGGCAGGAGGAGAAGGGGACGACAGAGGATGAGATGGCTGGATGGCATCACTGACTCGATGGATGCGAGTCTGGGTGACCTCCGGGAGCTGGTGATGGACAGGGAGGCCTGGCGTGCTGCGGTTCATGGGGTCGCAAAGAGTCGGACACGACTGAGCGACTGATCTGATCTGATCTGATCTGATTGCTTTTAGTAGTAATATACTGGAGAAGGCAATGGCACCCCACTCCAGTACTCTTGCCTGGAAAATCAATGGATGGAGGAGCCTGGTAGGCTGCAATCCATGGGGTCGCTAAGAGTCAGAAACAACTGAGTGACTTCACTTTCACTTTTCACTTTCATGCATTGGAGAAGGAAATGGCAACCCACTCCAGTGCTCTTGCCTGGAGAATCCCAGGGACAGGGGAGCCTGGTGGGCTTCCGCCTATGGGGTCGCACAGAGTCGGACACAACTGACACAACTTAGCAGCAGCAGCAGCAGCAGCAGTAATATACTGAGCATCAGTCTAAGATTTTGTTCATCTAACTAATTCAGCAAACATTTACTGAGTAACTATGTTGTCCCACACACTGTTCTAGGTGCTTCAGTGAAAAAAGACTTCATGAGACTTAGAATTCTAGTTGTGGGAAAGATAAACTATAAACCTAAGGAAACTATACAGTCACTTAAAAAATAAAAGTTATAGAAAAAATTCAACAAAATAGTTTGCAATATTAGATAGCATGTTCAGTTTAGGTCTCACTGAGAACGGAAAGGTTACTTATATATGAATAATTTTTTAAGCTTGAAAATCATGAAGAGAGAAGTGCAGATCAATTTTTCAGTTGGTCTTAAACTAAGTCTTCAGGTCAGAACATGAGAAAAAAGTCATGAAACATTTTCCTTCCTTCTTTCATTGAATCTTAGCCAATATTTAGATTGGTTTTTCTCAATCCAGATCCTCTACTTTGTAAATAACTACATATTTCTCCTCAGTTCAGTTCAGTCGCTCAGTCGTGTCTGACTCTTTGCAACCCCATGAATTGCAGACCACCAGGCTTCCCTGTCCATCACCAACTCCCGGAGTTTACTCAAACTCATTTCCATCAAGTCGGTGATGCCATCCAGCCACCTCATCCTCTGTCGTCCCCTTCTCCTCCTGCCCCCAATCCCTCCCAGCATCAGAGTCTTTTCCAATGAGTCAGCTCTTCGCATGAGGTGGCCAAAGTACTGGTGTTTCAGCATCAGTCCTTCCAATAAAAACCCAGGACTGATTTCCTTTAGAATGCACTGGTTTGATCCCCTTGCAGTCCAAGGGACTCTCAAGAGTTTTCTCCAACACCACAGTTCAAAAGCATCAATTCTTCGGCACTCAGCTTTCTTCACAGTCCAACTCTCACATCCATACATGACCACTGGAAAAACCACAGCCTTGACTAAATGGACCTTTGTTGGCAAAGTAATGTCTCCTAGATTCTGGCAAAGGGCTTTTTTGTTTTTCCTTTTCTTTTGTTTTTCTTTTAAACAATTTTAGTGGGAAATTGAGGTAAAATCGGGGCTGTTAACCACTCTTAGAACTTTAAAGTACATTAATTTTTATCATATCCAAATACACTATCACTCCCCTATGTTTACAGTCAACAAAAGACTAAGATATCTAATCTTTCTCAGTTGTCCTAAATCATACCACTCAAATCCTAAATAAAGTTCTACACTTGAGTTTGAACCTCAAGTGTAGAACTTTATAATAACCACAGGTAACAGTTAGTCAGCCCTTACTATGTCCCAGCTATTGTCTTAAATGATTAATGTATATTACTTTATATTTCAAAACAACATTACGAACATTACATGGTAAGTACCATCAGTACCCTCCTTTTATAGATGAAGAAATTGCGAAATGGAGAGATGAAATAACCTGCTCAAGGTTTCACAGCATTTAAGTGACAGAGTCAGAATTAAAAAACAGACAGTTTGTGTCATTAACTGTGCATATTAAACTGATTCTCAAAACATCTTTCATAATGTATTCTAAATTCCATCCTGTTAAATTTAAATAGTTCAGTCTATGGAGGGAAAAAAAAATCTGACCTCAATGCTATCATCTAATATATACGGCTATTTTTCAAAGCTTCAATTGATCAGTATGCCATGAAGGGGTCTAATGAAACTATTAATAAAAATGTGACCAGGAATAGTAGCAAATGAAATCCAACAATGTATAGTAAGAATTATACACAACAACCTAGTGGGATTAATCTCAGGTTAGACAAGGCTGATTCAACATTTGAAAACTACTTAATGCAATCCATCACATTAAGAGGTTAAAAAGAAAAGTCACATGATCGTATCAAGAGATACCGAAAAGGCATTTCACAAAATCCAACACTCATTCCTGATAAAAACTCTCAGCAAACTAGGAATAGAGAGGAATTTCCTCAGCTTAACAAAGAACATCTATAAAAACTGACAGCTGACATTTTATTGAATTGTGAGCAACTGGAAAACTTCCTATTAAGATTAAGAGCATACAGGGAGCTCAAATCTGATGCTCTGTGACAACCTAGAGGGGTGGGATGCATTGGGAGGTAGGAGCGAGGTTCATGTTCATATACGGCAGACACTAACACAATATTGTAAAGCAATTATCCTCCAATTAAAAATAATTTTTTCAAAAAAGAACAAGGAAAGATGTCTCCTCTCACCACTGCTTTTTTAAAACAGCACCCTTAATTAACATATCATAACAGCATCCATTATGCTAATTAATGGAGTAAGATAAGAGATAAAAGATAGATAAAGAGAGTAGGTATATTCTATATAAAACTGTATTTTATATAAAAACAAAAGTGTCTTTTCACAGATGATATGATAATCTATGTAGAAAATTTAAAAAGAATAGGCCAAAAAACTGCTGGAACTAATAAGCAATTAACTATAGCAAAGTTGCAGGATACAAGGTACAAAAGTCAATATACCATCAGTAAAGAAGGATTTGAAATTAAAAACAACGTATTTTACATTAGCACCTATAAAACTAAATACTTGGGTAAAATTTATGGCAAATCTAACAAAATACATAAAAGATCTTGAAATCTACAAAACTCTGATGAACAAAATCAAAGATGAACTAAATAAATGGAGAGATAGTCTATGTTCATGGATAGGAAGACTCAAAATTATCAAGGTATCAAGTCTTCCCTACTTGATCTACAGATTCAACACAACTGCAATCAAAATTCTAGCAAGTTATTTTGTGGATACTGACAAACTCATTCTAAAATTTAAAGCCCCAAATGGACTCACGTGAATATTGTTAACTGATCTTTCACAAAAGAATAAAAGCATTATAATGGAAAAAAGATAGTGTTTTCAATAAATGACACTAGAACAAGTGGACAGCCACATGCAAAATAAAATTAATTTAGACACAGACTTTACACCCTTCACAAAAACTAATTCAAAATGGGCCACTGACTGGGATGTAAAATGCTAAACTATAAAACTTATAGAAGATAACATGGGGCAAAAAAAAAATCTAGGTAACTTTAGGTGTGATAAAAACTTTAAAAATAGACCAAAGCCATGATCCATGAAAGAAATAACTGATGAGTTAAGACTTCATTAAAATTAAAAACTTCTGCTCTGCATAAGACTGTCAAGAGAAGAGATTACAATCCACAGAATGGGAGAAAATATTTCCAAAAGGCACATCAGAAAAGGGACTGTTATCCAAAATACACAAAGAACTCTCGAAACTAACAACTCTATTTAAAAATGGGCAAAAGACCTGAACAGATATCTCAACAAAGAAGATATAGAGATGGCAAAAAAAGGTCATGACAAGATGTTCAAAATCATACATCACTGGGGAACCACAAGCTAAAATGACAATGAAATACCACTACACACCTACTAAATGACAGAACACTGACAATACCACATTCTGGCAAGGAGATGTAACTTTCACTCATTGCTACTGGGAATGTAAAATGGTACAGCCATTTTGGAAGAGTCTGGCAGTTTTCTTACAAAACTGAACATACTATTACCTTACAATCCTAGGTATTTACCCAAAAAACCTGAAAAACTCCACACAAAATCCTGCATGATTATTTATAAAAACTTACTACATAACTGCCAAAACTTGGAAACAACCAAGATGTCCTTCAGTAGATCAATGAATAAATACAGTTAAAGCCCCTACACACAAACAAGTTCAGTTCTAAGAGCATTTTTCTTGGTCCAATTTGTTCATTAAGTCCAACAAAGTCAGCCTAAGTACCCAACTAACACAATCAGCTATACAGTACTGCATTATAATAGGTTTATAATACTTTTCACACAAATAATACATAAAAAACAAACACAAGAAAATAAACATTTTAAATCTTACAGTACAGTATACCCTAAGAAGTTCAGTAGTACAGGACAACAACTGGCACACAGTGGCTGGCACTGGGTGAACAGGCAAGAAGAGTTACTGACTGGAGGAGGGAGAGGAGGTGGGAGGTGACAGAGCTGAAGGATCCTCAGCTATAGGAGATGAAGGGCAAGCTGCAATTTTTACAATAATGGCAACTTGCTGGTTCTGGTTCCTTGTTGGATCCAATACTATCTGTGTTTGCTAAGTAGCTTCACTCATGTCCAACTCTTTGCATCCCTATAGTCTGTAGCCCACCGGGCTCCTCTGTCCATGGCATTCTCCAGGCAAGAATACTGGAGTGGGCTTTCATGCCCTCCTCCAGGGGATCTTCCCCACCCAGGGATTGAACCTGTGTCTCCTATGTTTCCTGCACTGGCAGGCAGGTTCTTTACCACTGGCACCACCAATTCTATCTACCCTCTTGCAAAAACGATCCAGTGTCATCTGTTCTCATCACAGATGACACACACAGTAGCACTGCACTGCATTCAGAACAGCTGATGCAACCTTTGTGGACTGCTCTCCACTCAGGTCCTGTGCCTAAAAACTTACAATGCCTCCTTAAACAGAGAAAATCCTCTTGCCATTTCCTGCATTGTCAATCTCTTCAGTTCTTCAGTTACTTCTTCCTCTTTTGAACTGTCTTTCTCCATGCCTCCAATTCCATCAGGTCTTCACTAGTAAGCTCCTCCTGTTACACAGCAACAGTACTGTAGAGTAAGGTACTAAAAGCACAACCACTTGTACAGGATGCACACGTGGCAACGTACACTGGACACGTGAGATAACTTACGTGACTGGACATGAGAATGCACGTTCGCATCTTTGCAAGTCTGCAACTTGAAAGTTTGTATTACTGTAAACTGTGATACATCGAAAGAATGGAATAATATTCAGCACTAAAAAGAAGGGAGCTATCAAGCCATAAAAAGACACTGGGAACAGGCCAAAAAGACTTCCTCCAGAATCAAGTGGGTTATGGAAACATACATGTTTGCCCTTTGTGTACAGAATTTTACCCAGTTGTTAACTCACCTATCTGAACTATAGGGAAACCTACATTATGGATGGAGGGGAAGAAAAAAGTGAAAGGGATGAAGCAGTACAAACCACTAGTTAGAAAATATATAAGCTGCAGTGATGTAATATACAACTTAAGGAACATTGTCAATAACATAATAACTGTGTATAGGGACTAGACTCATTGTGATGATCATTTCATAATGTATGCAAATATAAAATGGCTATGTAATACACCTGAAGCTAATATAATATTGTATGTCAACTATATTTTGATTAAAAAAGAAATCCATGTTTCTAAATCTTATCCAAAGGATAAACATGTCTCAAAAGAGTTATAGTTTCTCTTCTTATATTAGACAAAAACATCTATATGTTGCTTCTTAATTCTATTTTTTTCTTAATGCTGGAATTTTTTAATGTACTGTGTGGAAAAAAAAAAAAACCCGTTGTAGTTTCAACCAGAAAACGTATCTCCATTCATTCAACAAATTCTGGATTGAGGACCAATTATAGGACAGATACTCTTCCAGACAATGGAATAAGGCAGAGAATGAAACAAAGCCCCTATCCTTCTGGTTTATTCTATTTGAGGAGACAATAACAATAATAAGGAAACAAATATATAATGAAGAAAAATCAAGCAGGATGAGAGGAGAGTTAAGTGTTGATACTGGAAGGTAGGTAGACAGGAGGAATCTCTTTTAAATAAAGTAGTAAAGAAAGGCTTTACTCATTAGGCTACACTTCAACAGAAAGATCTCAAGGTATTTAGTGAAAGGACAAGTCCAAATAGAGAGGTGGGACAGAACATTCCAGGTCAAAAGAACAAGCGCACAAGTATGTAGGCAGGACTATGTTCACTGTGCAGGAGGAACAGCAAGGAGATGATGTGGCTACAGCTCCCCCAGTGAAGGTAGGGTAGAAACTGAAGTCAGAAAGGAAGTCAAGTGCTTCAAAGAGTTTCATAGGATAGTTGGTCTATTTATGAGGTGTACGATAAATCTATTCTTCTATTCTTAACAAGATCAGCACCACTAGAAGTTTCTGACCAGAGGAATAATGAAATTTATGTTTTTAAAGGATCATTTTGGCTACTGTAGGTAAACAATTCATCAAGTTGAAACTAGTTAGGTCTATTAAATTTCAGACTGCCTCAAGAACTATGGACGGAGGATCATGACATTATACAGGAGGCAGGGATCAAAACCATCCCCAAGAAAAAGAAATGCAAAAAGGCAAAATGACTGTCTGAGGACGTCTTACAAATAGCTGAGAAAAGAAGAGAAGCTGAAGGCAAAGGAGAAAAGCAAAAATATACACATGTTAATGGAGAGTTCCAAATAACAGCAAGGAGAGATAAGAAAGCCTTCGTCAGTAAGCAGCGCAAAGTAATAGAGGAAAACAATAGAGTGGGAAAGACTAGAGATCTCTTCAAGAAAATTAGAGATACCAAGGGAACATTTCATGCAAAGATGGGCACAATAAAGGACAGAAATGGTATGGACTCAACAGAAGCAGATGATATTAAGAGGTGGCAAGAATACACAGAAGAACAACACAAAACAGATCTTCACAACCCAGATAATCACGATGGTGTGATCACTCACCTAGAACCAGACATCCTGGAATGCAAAGTCAACTGGGCCTTAGGAAGCATTACCACAAACAAAGCAAGTGGAGGTGATGGAATTCCAGTTGAGCTCTTTCATATCCTAAAAGATGATGCTGTGTAAGTATTGCACTCAATATGCCAGCAAATTTGGAACACTCAGCAGTAGCCACAGGACTGGAAAAGGTCAGTTTCCATTCCAATCCCAAAGAAAGGCAATGCCAAAGAATGCTCAAATTACGGCACAATTGCATTCATCTAGATCACAATAAACTGTGGAAAATTCTGAAAGAGATGGGAATACCAGACCACCTGATCTGTGTCTTGAGAAATTTGTACGCAGGTCAGGAAGCAACAGTTAGAACTGGACACAGAACAACAGACTGGTTCCAAATAGGAAAAGGAATATGGCAAGGCTGTATATTGTCACCCTGTTTATTTAACTTATATGCAGAGTACATCATGAGAAACGCTGGACTGGAAGAAACACAAGTTGGAATCAAGATTGCTGGGAGAAATATCAATAACCTCAGATATGCAGATGACACCACCCTTATGGCAGAAAGTGAAGAGGAACTAAAAAGCCTCTTGATGAAAGTGAAAGTGGAGAGTGAAAAGGTTGGCTTAAAGCTCAACATTCAGAAAACGAAGATCATGACATCCGGTCCCATCACTTCATGGGAAATAGATGGAGAAACAGTGGAAACAGTGTCAGACTTTATTTTTCTTGGCTCCAAAATCACTACAGATGGTGACTGCAGCCAGGAAATTAAAAGACGCTTACTCCTTGGAAGGAAAGTTATGGCCAACCTAGATAGCATATTCAAAAGCAGAGACATTACTTTGCCAACAAAGGTTCGCCTAGTCAAGGCTATGGTCTTTGCTGTGGTCATGTATGGATGTGAGAGCTGGACTGTGAAGAAGGCTGAGCGCCAAAGAATTGATGCTTATGAACTGTGGTGTTGGAGAAGACTCTTGAGAGTCCCTTGGACTGCAAGGAGATCCAACCAGTCCATTCTGAAGGAGATCAGCCCTGGGATTTCTTTGGAAGGAATGATGCTAAAGCTGAAACTCCAGTACTTTGGCCACCTCATGCGAAGAGTTGACTCATTGGAGAAGACTCTGATGCTGGGAGGGATTGAGGGCAGGAGGAGAAGGGGACGAGAGAGGATGAGATGGCTGGATGGCATCACTGACTCGATGGACGTGAGTCTGAGTGACCTCTGGGAGTTGGTGATGGACAGGGAGGCCTGGCGTGCTGCGATTCATGGGGTCGCAGAGTCGGACACGACTGAGCAACTGATCTGATCTGACAACACACTAGTAAAGTAATGCTCAAAATTCTCCAAGCCAGGCTTCAACAGTACGTGAACTGTGAACTTCCAGATATTCAAGCTGGATTTAGAAAAGGCAGAGGAACCAGAGATTAAATTGCCGACATCCACTGGATCACTGAAAGAGCAAGAGAGTTCCAGAAAAATATCTACTTCTGCTTTACTGACTATGCCAAAGCCTTTGACTGTGTGGATCACCACAAACTGGAAAATTCAAGAGAAGGGAATACCAGACCACCTGATGTGCCTCTTGAGAAATATGTATGCAGGTCAACAGTTAGAACTGGACATGGAACAACAGACTGGTTCCAAATATGAAAAGGAGTATATCAAGGCTGTATATTGTCACCCTGCTTATTTAACTTATATGCAGCGTAAATCATGAGAAACACTGGGCTGGATGAAGCACAAGCTGGAATCAAGAATGTGGGGAGAAATATCAATAACCTTAGATATGCAGATGATACCACCCTTATGGCAGAAAGTGAAGAACTAAAGAGCCTCTTGATGAAGGTGAAAGAGAAGAGAGAAAAAGTTGGCTTAAAACTCAACATTCAGAAAACCAAGATCAGAGCATCTGGTCCCATCACATCAAGGCAAACAGATGGGGAAATAGTGACAGACTTTATTTTGGGGGCTCCAAAATCACTGCAGATGGTGACTGCAGCCATGAAATCAAAAGACGCTTACTCCTTGGAAGAAAAGTTATGACCAACCTAGACAGCATATTAAAAAGCAGAGACATTACTCTATCAACAAAGGTCCATCTAGTCAAAGCTATCGTTTTTCCAGTAGCCATGTATGGATGTAACAGTTGGACTATAACGAAAGATGAGCACTGAAGAACTGATGCTTTTGAACTGTGGTGTTGGAGAAGAAGACTCTTGAGAGTCCCCTGGACAGCAAGAATATACAACCAGTCCATCCTAAAGGAAATCAGTCCTGAATATTCATTGGAAGGACTGAAGCTGAAACTCCAATACTTTGGTCACCTGATGCAAAGAACTGACTCATTTGAAAAGACCCTGGAAAGACTGAAGGGAAAGATTCTGGCAAAGATTGAAGACAGAAGGAGAAGGGGATGACAGAGGACGAGATGGTTGGATGGCATCACCGACTCAATGGACATGAGTTTGCGTAAACTCTGGGAATTGGTGATTGACGGGGAAGCCTGGTGTACTGCAGTCCATGGGATTGCAGAGAGTCAGACATAACTGAGCGACTGAACTGAAACTAAACCAGGTGAGAGGTGATAGTGGCTTGGACCAGACTGATAGAAATGGAGATAAGATAGGTCAGAGAGGTAATGTGATCCACTATCTGTGCCCCTAGCTCCAGGAGAGACCACACCTAGAGAAGCAGGTGTAACACTTTCACCAAATGAATAAATTCACAATACGCAACAGTCATTTTCCAGGACATATTATCCTAAGATGTATCTTAAGAATGGAGGTAACAGGATTTTGCTGATGAATTGAATGAACATTGTGAGAGAAAGTGAAGAATGAAAAATGACCTTAAGGTTGCTGGGGTGAGCAACTGCAAGGACAGAGTTGCTGTTTACTGAGATTCAAAAAGATACAAAGTGGAGTAGGTTGAAGGGAACAAATCAGAAATTTGGTTGCTATGCCTGATAAAACATAAAAGTTTACAAATGAGATAGCTATATGTTAAATTCGCTTTTGAAATGGCAAGCTTCAAGTCTAGTACATATATTACATTCACCATTAAACAGTCCTAATCTCCAAAACTGAATGTAACATCTGCTCCCTCTGATCACCACTTTTTTTCACTGCTTAAGGCCTTATTACCGTTTATGTATTGTAATTGTTGGTGTACATCATGTCCCATAGAGTTCAGATACCTTGAGAGCAAAGTTCATGGTTTATAGTTGTAAAATATAGTAAAAAGTGAAAGTGTTCATTGCTCAGTCTGACTCTTTGAAACTCCATGGACTGTAGCTAGCCAGGCTCCTCTGTTCATGGAATTCTCCAGGCAAGAATACTGGAGTAGCCATTGACTGGGTAGCCATTCCCTTCAAGGGAATATTCCTGACCTGGGGATCAAACCCAGGTCACCTGCATTGCAGGCAGATTCTTTACCATCTGAGCCATCAAGGAAGTCCATAATAGTAAAAAATCCCCATCATTTATTGAGCACATTCATCATTTACTGAGCTCATTTATCATTCGTTTATGAATTTATCATTCATTTGTTGAGCTCATTCAATTCTTCCATTATTGGTATTTAACACATACGAAAATTCTGGTTCAGAGATATTGAATAATTCTATTCACACTTCAGCTGCTAAGTCATTTCAGTCGTGTCCGACTCCTGTGTGACCCCACAGACGGCAGCCCACCAGGCTCCACCGTCCCTAGGATTCTCCAGGCAAGAACACTGGAGTGGGTTGCCATTCACACTTCAGAGCTCTGCTCAAATATCACTTTCTCAAAGTAGCTATCTTTGATCACCCATATCATCTGAACTAAACCTCTATAATAAACTCTATAGAACTAAAACTCTACAATAAACTCGTAATACCTTGTTTGTCTCCTCTACTGTTTATCACAATGTAAATAAATGTGTTCTTGGTAGCTCTCCTCTCTAAAGAATATAAGGTACATAAAAGCAGGATACTCATACATCAAGTTGATTGCAATGCTTAACACATGCTTTAACTTGATTATAATAATGCCTTATTATTATAAATTAATATTATTTGATAAATAATATTATTTGAAAAATGATTTAATAACAAGTAGAGACATCCATTACAAATAATTATAGAGTAGACTGTATCAGACCAATTCTCTTGGCAAGGAAAACTAAAAATTGAATTTTAAAACAAAAAGTAAACAAGGAAGACAGCCAGGATGTGAGAAGACAAAATAGGGGCAAAAAACGAAATGCATAGTTAAGCCTAACATTCTCCACTGATTTTTCCTCTTGAGGCAACTAGCTGCAAGCTAGAATGTTCAGCAGTCTCACAGACCTGCAGACATAGAACTCAGAGTTCAGGGCTTATCAAGACAAGCAGGATTTGAGGGGCTAAGATTTCAGAGAAAAGGCAATCACAGAAAAGTGAGTCTGAACATGCTGTACTGTTTTTGCCCTCAGGGTATTTATTGAATCCTAACCTGTGTGGGGGCAAGAGGCCAAAAACCAAGCAAAGTGCCTATTTTAAAGCAAAAAAGGTAAGTAGAACTTTTAGTAGTCTCACAATACAAGGAAAAGAAAATTTATAGTTCAGAGCCTGCCAAGATGGAGAGGCCCTGGCAAACATTGCAAAATTCTATTTGATACCTCTGAAGGACAGGACTAAAGGGAAACTGGATTTAAACCAACCCTTAAGAAGCCTAAAACAAAGCCTCAAGTCATCTCAAGCCTGTATTGAATCAAGGTCATCTGCTCCTACTTTTAACTATAACCAGAAGAAAATTAAATCCTCTCCAGTGAACAATATCACCATTAAGAGCCTCTATCATTTCTCATACTTAATGTTTGACATTCATTTTTCAAATTACTAGAGACAATCCTAAGAGACAAGACCAAATGACTGAAAGCCACAAGAAAAAGACGACGAGAAAAAGATCAAAAGGAGATCTAGAAATTCTAATTATTAGACACAGACTTTAAAACAACTGTGTTTAATATGTTCAGCAAAGTAGATGAGAATTTCACCAAAGAAATGGTATCTACAACAAGAGAAAAATAACTAATTAAAATTCTAGAACTAAAAAATACATAATATAAAATTAATAATAAAACACATCCTTATAACAGATTGGACACTAAATGAAATAGAAAACAGGTCAACAGAAAATATATAGATGAAGAACAGATGGGGGAAAAAGATGAAAAATACTGAACAGCATATGACAGATATTTAGGATGCAAAAAAAGATCTAACATCCATTACAAATTATTATAGAGTAGATTGTATTAGACCAATTCTCTTGGCAAGAAAAACTATAAAAGATCTAATATATACATACTTAGACCCCCCAGATCAAGTGAGTGCAAGAGTAGGGCAGAAGCAATATCAGAAGAAATATGCCAAACTGACAAAAGACATCAAGCTACAGACTCAAGAGTACAAACGAAACTCAAAGCACCTTAGATATAAAGAAAACCATCTAAAAGCCTTAATAAAAACATGAAAACCAAAGATATTACCTCTCTAACAAAAACAATGGAGTCAAAAGGTAATGGGATGATATATTCAAAATGCTCAAAGAAAGTAACTACCAACCCGCAATTCTGTGCCCAACGAAAATGTCCTTTACAAGTGAACACAACATAAAAAGTGCTTTCAGACAAAAAGTGAATACGCACTACCTGAAACTAACACAATATTGTAAATCAACTATGCTTCAATTTAAAAATTAAAAAAAAAAAAAAGTATCTGAGAAGAAAGAAAATCATCTCAGATGAAAGCACAGTAACACAGGAAAGACTCAAGAATACTAGAAAGAGAAAATTGAGTAAAATTAAATAACTGAATTATTTAAAACAATAATAAAAACAAAAGTAAAAAACTCAAAACAAAGAAACAAAAAACAGAAGAATGATACATCAAATAAAGAGCTGTAAGGTACTTGTATTATCCAGAAAATAATAGCAGTAGACTGTCTACAAAAATGGCCAGTTATTTCTCCCATTCCTTATGTACACTCCTTTACAATGTGACTTTGCTACTCCTCCTATCAAGATGCCAATCTTCCCATCAAGAGGAATTGGTTTTCTTTACCTCTTGAATTTGAGCTCTGGCCAATGGGACATTAAAAAATGTGATACAGCAAAGACTTGAAAAGTGCTTGAACATTTCAATCTCTGCCTCTCTTAGAACTCTGAGTCATCAAATGAATGAATGTGCCTGCTAAAAAAGATCACAAAAAGAACAAACTCCCCAACCCTACCCTAGCCAAAAGCTTGTCAACCAACATACACTTCAGTTCAGTTCAGTCACTGAGTTGTGTCCAACTCTTTGCAATCCCATGAATCACAGCACGCCAGGCCTCCCTGTCCATCACCAACTCCCGGAGGTCACTCAGACTCACGTCCATCAAGTCAGTGATGCCATCCAGCCATCTCATCCTCTGTCATCCCCTTCTCCTGCCCCCAATCCCTTCCCCCATCAAGGTCTTCTCCAATGAGTCAACTCTTCGCATGAGGTGGCCAAAATACTGGAGTTTCAGCTTTAGCATTATTCCTTCCAAAGAAATCCCAGGGCTGATCTCCTTCAGAATGGACTGGTTGGATCTCCTTGCAGTCCAAGGGACTCTCAAAGAGTCTTCTCCAACACAACAGTTCAAAAGCATCAATTCTTCAGCACTCAGCCTTCTTCACAGTCCAACTCTCACATCCATACATGACCACAGGAAAAACCATAGCCTTGACTAGACAAACCTATGTTGGCAAAGTAATGTCTCTGCTTTTCAAACTGCTATCTAGGTTGGTCATAACTTTCCTTCCAAGCGTCTTTTAATTTCATAGCTGCAGTCACCATCTGCAGTGATTTTGGAGCCCAGAAAAATTAAGTCTGACACTGTTTCCACTGTTTCCCCATCTATTTCCCATGAAGTGATAGGACCAGATGCCATGATCTTCGTTTTCTGAATGTTGAGCTTTAAGCCAACTTTTTGACTCTCCTCTTTCACTTTCATCAAGAGGTTTTTAAATTCCTCTTCACTTTCTGTCAAAAGGGTGGTGTCATCTGCTTATCTAAGGTCACTTATATTTCTCCCGGCAATCCTGATTCCAGCTTGTGCTTCGTCCAGCCCAGCGTTTCTCATGCTGTATTCTGCATATAAGTTAAAAAAGCAGGGTGACAATATACAGCCTTGATGTACTCCTTTTCCTATTTGGAACCAGTCTGTTGTTCTATGTCCAGTTCTAACTGTTGCTTCCTGACCTGCATACAGGTTTCTCAAGAGGCTGATCAGGTGGTCTGGTATTCCCATCTCTTTCAGAATTTTCCACAGTTTATTGTGATCCACACAATCAAAGGCTTTGGCATAGTCAATAAAGCAGAAATAGATGTTTTGCTGGAACTCTCTTGCTTTTTCCATGATCCAGCGGATGTTGGCAATTCGATCTCTGGTTCCTCTGCCTTTTCTAAAACCAGCTTGAACATCTGGAAGTTCACGGTTCACATATTGCTGAAGCCTGGCTTGGAGAATTTTGAGCATTACTTTACTAGCGTGTGAGATGAGTGCAATTGTGCGGTAGTTTGAGCATTCTTCAGCATTGCCTTTCTTTGGGATTGGAATGAAAACTGACCTTTTCCAGTCCTGTGGCCACTGATGCGTGTTCCAAATTTGCTGGCATATTGAGTGAAGCACTTTCACAGCATCATCTTTCAGGATTTGAAAGAACTCAACTGGAATTCCATCACCTCCACTAGCTTTGTTCGTAGTGATGCTTTCTAAGGCCCACTTGACTTCACATTCCAGGATGTCTGGCTCTAGGTCAGTGATCACACCATCGTGATTATCTGGGTCGTGAAGCTCTTTTTTGTACAGTTCTTCTGTGTATTCTTGCCACCTCTTCTTAATATCTTCTGCTTCTGTGAGGTCCATACCATTTCTGTCCTTTATTGAGCACATCTTTGCATGAAATGTTCCCTTGGTATCTCTAATTTTCTTGAAGAGATCTCTAGTCTTTCCCATTCTGTTGTTTTCCTCTATTTCTTTGCAATGATCGCTGAGGAAGGCTTTCTTATCTCTCCTTGCTATTCTTGGAAACTCTGCATTCAGATGTTTATATCTTTCCTTTTCTCCTTTGCTTTTTGCTTCTCTTCTTTTCACAGCTATTTGTAAGGCCTCCCCAAACAGCCATTTTGCCTTTTTGCATTTCTTTTCCATGGGGATGGTCTTGATCCCTGTCTCCTATACAATGTCACAAACCTCTGTCCATAGTTCATCAGGCACTCAGATCTAGTCCCTTAAATCTATTTCTCACTTCCACTGTATAATCATAAGGGATTTGATTTAGGTCATACCTGAATAGTCTAGTGGTTTTCCCTACTTTCTTCAATTTAAGTCTGAATTTGGCAATATACTACCCAATACAGTAGCCACTAGACACATTTGCTAGTAGGCACTTGAAATATGGCTACTTGGATGGAGGAACTACTTTTAAATTGTATTCGGTTTTAATTCATTTACTTTACATTTAAATAGCTACATCAGCTAGTGGCTTCTCTATTAAACAGCACACCTCTAAAATATAAAGCTAGTGATACTGAGAGTACTTAAAATTAGATTGGATAACAGTTGAAACAAATTTGATAAAGTTAATGCCCACAGTCACTTGCTACAAATAAATACTTTGAACATTCTTTTTTTGTTGCTTCAGTATCTATAAATTCTGAAATGTACTACACTGATAAAACTATAACTGAAATTTTAAAATAAATTTACCATATCCTGAAAAAACAAACAAACAATTATTCAGGAAATGCTGACCGACAATCTTTACAGGGCTTTTCTAGATTATTAGCATGAATGCCCTAGGAATTTCCTAGGCCTTTTTTTTTTTTTTTTTAAGGTTTAAAGAGATCTATAAAGAACTGCTACATGTTAGACCCCTTCAAATGGTACAAAATGAATAGCTTTTAATCAATCATTTCAGGTAATTAAATATTCATTTACTCCCCTACAGCAGTTCAGTCTCCTTTTTTTCTTACCCTTTTCTTTACCTCACCCTATCCACCACAAGAGAAGGAAGAAGTTGATTCAATACTGGTACAATTCCATAGATTTTTTTAAACTTGTCAGCATTAAGTAGGTCAGTTTTCTGCTCTATTGGGTATTTTGGCAAAAGGTTTTCTTATTAGAATACAGTGGCTACTCTGCCTGGTAAGCACATACCACAAAGAAAAAAAGACTTTGAATAACTCTCCTAAGGGAAGAAAAGCTGCCTAATCTCTAGAAGAAAATCCCTGAGTCTTAACTGAATACTACCAGGAAATTCTGACAACAAAACAAAACAGAAGTAAAGAAAATTTCAATTCGAAATTTGTTCTATATAATGAAGTCTAAATACTTTAAAAGCCCTTAATATCTAGCAATCCACAAAGATTCTGTTGAGACTCATGAACTGTGGTGTTGGAGAAGACTCTTGAGAGTCCCTTGGCCTGCAAGATTAAACCAGTCAATTCTAAAGGAAATCAGTCCTAAATATTCATTGGAAGGATGGATGCTGAAGCTGAAACTCCAATACTTTGGCCACCTCATGCAAAGAATTGACTCATTGGAAAAGGCCCTGATGCTGGGAAAGATTGAGGGCATCAGGAGAAAAGGACAACAAAGGTTGGATAGCATCACCGACTCACTGAATATGAGTTTGAGCAAGTTTTGGGAGATGGTGAAGGACAGGGAAGGCTGGCATGCTGCAGTCCATGGGGTCACAGAGTCAGACATGACTGAGCGACTGAATAACAACATATATTATCAGCCCAATTCTAATTACTGAGATTATAAATCAAAGGAATGGTAATAAATGATAATCTATCAGATGTTTTTTTAAGAAGTCTAATAGAAAAACATCTATTTCTGCTTATTGATTATGCTAAAGCCTTTGACTGTGTTGATCACAATAAACTGTGGAAAATTCTTCAAGAGATGGGAATACCAGACCACCTGATCTGCCTCTTGAGAAATCTGTATGCAAGTCAAGAAGCAACAGTTAAAACTAGACATGGAACAATAGACTGGTTCCAAATTGGGAACGGAGTACATCAAGGCTGTGTATGGTCCACTCTGCTTATTTAACTTAAATGCAAAGGACATCATGAGAAACGCTGGGCTGGATGAAGCACAAGCTGGAACCAAGATTGCCAGGAGAAATATCAATAACCTCAGATACACAGATGACACCACCCTTATGGCAGAAAGTGAAGAAGAACTAAAGAGCCTCTTGATTAAAGTGAAAAAGGAGAGCAAAAAAGCCACCTTAAATTCAACATTCAAAAAGCTAAGATCATGGCGTCCAATCCCATCACCTTATGGTAAATAGATGGGAAAACAATGGAAACAATGAGAGACTTTATTTTGGGGGGCTCCAAAATCACTGCAGATGGTGAATACAGCCATGAAATCAAAAGACCCTTGCTCCTTGGAAGAAAAGCTATGACCAACCTAGACAGCATATTAAAAAGCAGAGACATTCATTCCTTTGCTGACAAAGATCTGTCTAATCAAAGATATGGTTTTTCCAGTAGTCATGTATGGATGTGAGAGTTGGACTACAAAGAAAGCTGAGCACTGAAGAATTGATGCTTTTGAACTGTGGTGTTTGAGAAGACTCTTGAGAGTCCCTTGGACAGCAAGATCAAACTGCTGCTGCTGCTGTTGCTAAGTTGCTTCAGTCGTGTCCGACTCAGTGCGACCCCATAGACGACAGCCCACCAGGCTTCCCCGTCCCTGGGATTCTCCAGGGAAGAACACTGGAGTGGGCTGCCATTTCCTTCTCCAATGCATGAAAGTGAAAAGAGAAAGTGAAGTCACTCAGTCATGTCTGACTCTTGGCGACCCCATGGACTGCAGCCCACCAGGGTCATCCATCCATGGGATTTTGCAGGCACAAGTACTGGAGTGGGGTACCACTGACTTCTCCAAGATCAAACTAGTCAGTCCCAAAGGAAATCAGTTCTGAATATTCATTGGAAGGACTGAGGCTGAAGCTGAAACTCCAATATTTTGGCCGCCTAATGTGAAGAACTGACTCATTGGAAAAGATCCTGATGCTGGGAAAGATCAAAGGCAGGAGGACAAGGGGGTGACATAGGATGAGATGGTTGGATGGCATCATTGACCCTATGGACATGAGTTTGAGTAAACTCAGGGAGTTGGTGATGGACAAGGAAGCCTGGCATGCTGCAGTCCATGGGGTTCCAAAGAGCTGGACACGACTGAGTGAACTGAACTGAATAGAAAAAAATCTTATCACTATAATGGAAATTATGGAAAACCTCTCCCTTGTAAGACATACTTCCTGTAAGGACTTTTTTTTCAAGTGAGAAATGACTTAAAACATTTTAATAATTCTATTATGAAAGCAAATTTGGTAGAAGCTTATTAGAATAAATGATTTATACATAATTATTATTTATTTTAAAAATCAATATTGTCTATTGTGGCTCTGAAAACTAATTTTTAATCATTTGTAAATCAAATATTAAAGAAGAAAACTGACAGATACACATTCAGTCAACTGATTTATTTCGTATCAGACCAAAAGTTCCTGCAGAAGCAAGATTACTATTCCCTATTATGGACAGTGGTTCAGGGAGTTCCCTGGTAGCCTAGTGGTTAGGATTCTGGGCTTTCTCTACTGTGGCCTGGGTTCAGTCCCTGGTCAGGAAACTGGGATCCCACAAGCCACAGTGCAAAAAAAAAAAACCAAACAAAAAACAGTGGTTCAAATGAAAACTCTATTTACTGAATTTGTTTTCGAGAAAGTTTCAAGAATTTTGACAAATTCTAGAAGAAAAAAGTGGAAATCCTGCAAGCTAAATCACACTGATGACTACGGAACACATTTAAGCTCACTAGGAATAAGTTACGTGAAAAAATAATGCATTGTAGCCAACATTCATGTTGCTGTAAGATATATTTACATTTACTTTATCATATTTCACTCACTGTTAGAAACAAAATTTAGAAATATACAATATTCCAGATATAATATAAATTCCAGAAAAAAGCCAGAAATTCACTCACATTCATCTTTACTTAAGAACTGAAATAAATGTACTGCTAGACTTTTTATTTTCTTAAAGTAGTTTCAGTCAAAAAGCTAGCCATTCTCTTCCCCAATGTCAGATGTTAAAAGTAGATAAAATCAAATTTATAGTAAATGAGTAAAATTTTAGAATTTGAATGTCAAAATATACAATGGCTATATAGAAAAAAATTCCCAATACTGGCTCCAAATCTAATAAAAGCCTTCAAAATAAAGTACTTGCAGTCCATTGTCTATGTGGGCCAAGAAGAGTCACAAGTTCTTACTGGGATCTTTTCCCCATTTTAACAGCTTGGCACCATTAGTAGAAACTGTCACAGCAAGCAAGTCTTGGTATATTTTAAAGTGGTGTTTCAGAATGATGTAACTTACCAGAGGTAAGGAAAGAAGCCTCAACTAACCATTTACAACAGGGATTAAAGGTAGGTACTCACCAATATAGCCATATGTGATGCTAGATGTGTTCTGCAGCAGGAAAGGCATAGTTTTTGTTTTTTCTGTCTCAATTGTTCTCTTTTTAAAAGTATAAATAACAAAAGGTATTTTATTGCTGACAATAATGCAGGTGAGGTGAGTTTTAGGATGTATAAAAGGATACAAACACAGCTAAAAAAGAAGTAAGATCTTTAATACATCTACTTTTCTCTACATGGAATAGAATCTAAAATGAAGTTGATGTAGACTTCAGGTGGGAATGGAAACCAATATAGTCTTTTAGAATTCAATTTGGTAATACACATCCAAGACTTCTAAATGAACACTTATCTAGGAATTTACCATACAGATATCATCACCTCAATCAGGTAACTTACAGTACATCTGCATACACAGTGCCTCTCAAGTTTTAGCATGCATCAGAATCACCTAAAGAGCTTGTAAGACATAACTGGGACCCAACAGAAGAGTTTTTGATTTTGTAAGCCTGTGTAGAGGCCAAGAATTTGCATTTCTAACAAATTCCCAGTTAACACTGATACAGCTGGTCCAAGAACCATACTGAGAACCATTGATACACAGAAATGGACTTCTATGAAGCCACTGAAAATGAAGTATACCTATACTGATATAATGTATAAAAGCAGTAGTGTGCTGATAAAATGGCTCTGGATGGAAATGAGCAGGGAAGGGGAAGCCTTGATTTGTAGCATTTGCCAGTTTCTTTAGTTTAACTACTTCTACCATACTTAACACCAAATTACCAATAATATGGGCTTGCATAATTCTTTAATTACTGGTTCTGGTGAGTTGATAATTTAGAAAAACAAAATGGTCATAAATTAATGGCAAGTGAAATTTCAAGTTATGAAATTGTGTATATATGAATTTGTACGTTTATGCATCATTTAAAGATCAGAACGATATAGCCATATTAATAGCAATTACCTCTATATTAGAGTATTAGAGATAACCTTTTTATATTTGCCTATTTGTAGTTTCAAAAATAAATACAACTAACAAGTATTATTTGGGTAACTTTTTTAGTCAATACGCAAGGGAGACAAACGATGTCTAAGTAAAGAGATGCTCAACCTCACAATCACAGAAATGTAAATTAAAATAAAATACTACTTTATTACATCACACTGAAGAGACTAAACAGATGGATAAAACCAAATGCTGGTGAGAATTTAAGGAAATGGGAATCCCAATACACCGCCGGTGGGAGCATAAACTGGGCAACCATTCTGGAAAACAATCTGGCAGTATTTAGTGAAATTAAGTATGTGTATGGATCATAAATCAGGAATTCCTTTCTTCAGTGTAGACTACAGAGAAGCCTTTGTACAAGTCAACAGGGGATAATGTATAAGGAAGTTCACAGCAATTCTATTATATTAGTAATTTTTAAGCCACACCTAGAAATGTTATCAGATAAATAAGTAAAATGTAGAAATGCACATAAAATGCAATATTATACAACAGTCAGTAGATATTAACTAGATTTACACATTATGTTTAAATATTAAAATAATGTTGAGCAAAAAAGAATAACTGAAATTCCCAGCACAAAATCATTATACCAAGTCCCAGAATTCAAGCCAGTTTCACCTTGCATAACCAAAATCTCACAATCTCTATTTAAAATTCATTTTGTTTCTGTGTTTTCCCACAGTACCCAGAAAGATGCTATTATGTAATTATAAAGCTATTATGTAATTATAAACCTATGTGTTGAACATCATACTGAAACAACATGAATGTATTTCTAAAGTAAAATGAATGCTATCATACAACCAGGACAGATACTATTTATTGACTACCCAAAAAGCCACTCCTAATCCTTCCTTCCTTCTTGCCTCTCACTATAGAGGCCAATTAGAAGTGTCCATAAAACCCATTTTGGCCCATGAGACATTAGCAGCACTTATGAGCAAGTCACTTCCAGGAAAGCTTTTTCTTGGCCTGGATCTTCTGTTGTCCTCTGTAACTGTGGGTGGGGGAACTGTGGCAGTTATCTTAGAACCATGAAGGCAAAGCAAATTACAAAGATATGGGCCCCAACACTGTTGAGTCACTGAAGCAACATGAGCAACTGCCTTTCCAGGCTTATGTAAGGAAAACAAACTTCTCTTTGTTTAAGCCTTGTAGTCAGATTTTCAATTACTTACACTTTATACAATCCTTTTATTTCACCATATCAGAAACTCTATGTGAGTAATAAATCAGCCTGACAAAGTTCTAACCTTTTGATAAGGACTACTGTAATGAGTATCTGCTTACAGTACTGCAAGAAGTCTGAGCTGAGGGAAGAATGAGACAGAATAAGAATATAGAATCAAGAAGCTCTCTAGGCTCTGAACTGCACACATTGGAAGAGCCCAGACACTCAAATTAATCAATAAGAGTATTCATCCGGAAGGTCATCTCTGTGAACAATAACTTAAGCCTTCAAGCGTCAAAACAGACACCTAGAACATTAAGACTACTGTCCAAAAAACCTCACACTGTTAATATTCCTAGGTATGATAATGGTATTAGGTAACGGTACTATTCTTTCAACATTCTTATGGATTTGAAAGTTCCATGATAAAAAGTACGTGTTAATGTTAATTTCCTCATTTGAATACTGTGTTTTAGCTATATGAGATGTAACCACTGGGTAAAGGGCATGGAACCTTCCTGTCATCTTTTTACAACTTCCCATTAATTTAAAATTACATCAAAACAAAATAGTAAAACAAAAATGTGGGAAGAATTTCCAACAGTTTAGTAACAAACACTATAAAACCTGGATAGAACGCATGAACAGCTATGTGAAGACTCTGAAATGTAAACATTACAGGTAGATCTTTGAAAAGCAACAGAACTTGCTGTTTATCAACACACTTGCTGTAAGTTTAGCATTCTTCCTCCTCTAGTACCCCAGCCTGAACTCAGCACAGCCCAAAACCCAGAAGTGAACTCAATGGTGGAGGCAGAGAGATATGGGAGAAACCCTCTAGCTCTGGCTCAAGGACAGAAAATAGGAGTGTTCAGTCATTCGGTCGTGTCCGACTTTGTAGCCCATGGCTCCTCTAAAGGGAACTCCTCAAGTGCAGAGAAAGCAGGGAAATCACTAGGGTATTTTTTCATTCTCCTTTCTCTCCATATTCTCATGTCGCAGTCCCTAGGCCTTCTGTGGTAGATGCAAAGAAACAATAGAAAAATCAATTAGGAATGGAAGCCTCCAGGAGCGAAAACTCTTGAGCGAAAACTATTCCTCTCTGTTCAGCAGAACCCTGCTTCCAAGTGGGCAGACCAAACTCCACTGTTTTTTCCTTTTCTCTCCCTGTTCTCGAGAAAATATCTCCACAAAGTTGTTTATGAGCTCTGAGCTCCCTCTCAACCTGTGAAGGTATGAATCTGATGCCAATTAACATAATATAACCTTTGAAAACAGAGAAAATGAGCAGACCTCCAACCAAATCCCTGACTGGTGAGAGGAACACACATGGGACAGATTTGAAAAGCACTGACAGAGCTGTGAAAACTGAACGGACATTGGAATCACAACCCACAGAATGCTAAAACAAAAACATCATCATTCTCCAGAAAGTAAACAAAACCTAGAATCTCATTATAATGCTCAGATTGAATGTCCAGGATACAAACCAAAATTACTCAGCCTGAGAACCACAAAAATCTCAGCTCACATGGGAAAATACAACATTGATGAAGAGATGAACTTAAATATTGGAATTGTCCCATAAAGACTTTAAAGCAGTTATTGTAAAAATGCTCAAATAAATATCAAACACTCTTGAAATAAGTGTTGTTAGAAATCACCAGCAAAAAAAAACATAAGACAAAGAAGAACAAATAGAAATTTTAGAACTGAAAAATAAAGTAACCAAAAGTTGTGAATAAGATTTCAATGTCCTTTGAATTAAAATATACTTTTTCTTTCTCTCCCAATTTAATGTTTTTAAAAAAATGAAACTACTGAAATATGTCCAGTCTAAAAAAAAAAAAAATCAAACAGAAATGAAAAGATTCAGAAACCATACACCTCACTTAATGAACCAGGAGAGCAACTCCAGTCTTCTTCCTCGTCCTTAAGTAACTCCTCAATGTAAACTGATCTTTTTTCAGGCTCCAACTTAGGTAAAATACTACTCAATCTGCAGGGCACAGATTAAATGCCATATCCATGAACCAAGTAAGAAAGCAAGTAAGAATATTTCTCACCTATGAACTCAAGAAGTACTGTAAGTTGCACACTGAAATTTGGCTTCTATGTAAGACACATAATTTCTTCTTTATGGTTATTTACAAGTTCCATCTCTCCGAATAGATTTCTTCTAATAGATTTAAAATTCTTTAAGACTATGAAGTTTTGGCTCCCATTTCTTACCTACCTCAACATCTTCAATGAATTGATTAGTACAAATTTGTTGAATTGAACTTCAATTATTAAAAGGTCTTTCAAACAAAATGTATGAGAGAACTTTGAGCTACATCAAAACTTTCAGCTTCTATGTTTTAGTTTAGTTTATGAATCAAAATCTACAGAATGACAAATAATTTTTTGCATACAAAACAATGAAGAAATAAGCATTTACTGTCTAGCACAGGAAACTATATTCAATATCTTGTAATAACCTATAATGGAAGGTTATTTGAAAAAAAAAAAACATATATATGTATATAACTGAATCCTTTGCCTACACTAACACAGTACTGTAAATCAACTATCCTATAGTTTTTAAAAAATGAAGAAACATGTAACATGGAAAGAGACATTTCCTTAATCCTTTTCTTATAAAAGTTTCTTTTAAAAGAAATAATATTAAAATTTAGTTCCCCCAAAGTCAGGCAAATAGAACACAAGGGAATTTAGCTATAACTTGTAAGGATAAAACAATTAAAACTGATCCTTTAAAATGGGATTAACTTAAAATTGTAATAACCACATTCAACTTCAAACAAACAGCTGTAATGCTATCAGTTACTGTAAGTGTTAGTAGCTCAGTTGTGCACAACTCTTTGCAACCCCATGGACTGCAGCCCATCAGGCTCCTCAGTCCATGAAATTTTCCAGGCAAGGATACTGGAGTGGGTCGCCATTTCCTTCTCCAGGGGGTCTTCCCAACCCAGTGATCGAACCCGGGTCTCCTGCACTGCAGGCAGATTCTTTACCAACCGAGCTACAAGGGAAGCCCAAAGTGAAAGTGAAGTCGCTCAGTCATGTCCGACTCTGCGACCCCATGGACTGTAACCCACCAGGCTCCTCCATCCATGGGATTCTCCAGGCAAGAATACTGGAGTGGGCTGGCCCTCAAATTTCTTATCTATATACAACAATGCCATACTATAAAACAAGAATAGAAGGTGATTATAAAATCAACTTTCCATTCTACCTTCCCAGAATCCAATTTAACGTCTATCCTTTTGCCTAAAAAATAAGATAGTAAAGGACACCGAAATCAGCACTATATGCAATGGAAAGAGCATCCACTCTTTGGGATTAATCCTGAATTTAAATTCTCCTTCTGGCTTTCAAAGTCATTTTATCAGTCTAGGCTTCAGTCTCCTCAACTGTAAAACCATCTACCTCATCCAGATTAAAGGAGAAAATATACATGGCTTAACATAGCATTTGGTACACAAATAAATATAAACAGCAGTTGGTATTGTTATCATTTCACCACTGGCACAACCACTGAGAAAAAGTTCTTTTTCAGCTTCTCCAAACCACAGTTGTCCTGCTCTACATAGTAATTCTGATAACATTCACTCTGCTTACTAATGAAAATCTTCAATTCCTAAAATGATTCAGTATCAAGAGCCTTCTTTCTCTGTGCTTAAGATCAAACTATCTAAAGGCCTTTTGAAGAAATAAACACTACTTATGGCAGAAGTCTCAACATATCACCTTGACTGTCCCTGAAACCTTTCCATTAACAACTGCTACCATCCTTTCCAACTAAATAAAAGACCCTTTTGAAAACGAGAAACTCTGCATCTCCACTAGATAGTGTGGCATTATTTTTTTTTTCTTTTTTAAAAAAGACAAGGCTTAATTTAGAAAATACGGAGGGAGGCTAGATTCCTAAATGATTCCAAAAATGATAAAATTAGAAAATTCTGGGAATTCCCTGGCAGTCCAGTGGTTAGGACTTGGCACTGACACAGCATGGCATAGGTTCAACCCCTGGTCAGGGAACTAAGATTCCACAAGCCTCAGGGGGCCACCAAAAACAGAGAGAGAAAAAATTCTGCATTTAACAAGTAATTATCCAGATCTTGATAGTCTCTGGATTTAGGACAATCGTATCAAGGGGGTGGGAGAAAGTACCCAAATACACATTTTTAAAAAGAAAAAATTTAACCTAACCTACTTAACAGGTCTTCCCTGGTGGCTCAGATGGTAAAGAATCTGCCTGCAATGCAGGAGACCTGGGTTTGATCCCTGGGTCAGGAAGAGATCCCCTGGAGAAGGAAATGACAACCCACTCTAGTTTTCTTGCCTGGGAAATCCCATGAAGAGGAGCCGCGGGCTATAGTCCATGGGGTCACAAAAGTCAGACACAACTTTGTGACTAAACCACCACCATAGCATCTAAACTAGGATGAGGCAAGTGAGGTACCCTAGCACAGAATTTAACAAGGTACTTACTCTCAGGATCATGCAAGGGACTCCCCCATGAGGCTAATACTCATTCACTTATTCAACACATATTGGATGAACAGGCCTATTCCTTGTCCTCAAGGACACAGCAGTTCAGTGAAGGATGCAGATACACTAATACATAACTGCAATTTAGTTTGAGAGTTGCTATAATAAGGTAGATACTACATACAGAGGTATCACAGAAGATGAAGTGACTAAACTGGCTTGGGTGAGCCACGGAGCAATTCAAAGAGGCAATTTATCTGGAGTTTAAATAATGTATCATAGTACTCCCAAGAGGCTAAGGTGGGCAGGAAACACCATTCTAGGCAAAGGGAATAGCTGGCAAAAGCTCAAAGGCAGAATGTATTGAAGGAACTACAAGGAATTTGGTGAAAATAATCTAAAAGGAAGCAGTGTGCTGTAAAACTGAAGTGGTAGCTAGAAAACAGTTAAGAGTTTAGGGCTCCTTAAACACCACATTTAGAAATTTATTTCACAAGCAGTAGGGTATAATTATGAGTGGTAAATCAGACCTGTGACTTAGGATAATTCTGGTTACTTTCTGTTTTCTGACTTCTGGACTAGAACAGTGACCTCCAAATTTTTTTTGACCCTGTACCCCATTACTAAAATATTTTTAGCGTATCCTTCAATGTGTGTGCGTTTATACTATATCTGGATAATACTATAGTCACATATTAATCACATAAGTAGAAAAGGTTTAAAGCATGAGATGATAAATATAATAACACAAATATAATAAGTCAAAAAGGAGAAACAATCCAAAGGTCTGTCAAACAATGAGTGAATTTTTTTAATGTGGTATCGCCATACAAAGGAATACTATTCAATAATAAAAAGGAACGATGCTGCTTGATACATGTTACAATATGAACCTCAAAAACATTAAGCTAGGGACATCCCTGGCAGTCCAGTGGTTAAGACTTCATCTTCCAACGCAGAGGTATGAGCTCGATCCCTGATCAAGGAGCTAAATTCCATATGCCTCACCACAGCCAAAAAACCAGAACATAAACAACAGAAATAATACTGTAACAAATTCAATAAGACTTTAAAAATGGTCCACATCATAAAAAAAGTTTTAAAAAAAAATTAAGCTAAGTGAAAAAGGCCAGACACGGGATCACATATTATATGATTCCAACTACGTTAAACCTCCAGAAAAAGCAAATTTTTAAAATACAAAGTAGATTACTGACTATCTGAGGCTGGACATAGGTACAAGAATTCATTGCAAACACAGACAAGGAATTTGGCGGGGGGGGCGGGTGGGGGTGGTGGAAATGAAGATATTCTAAAACTGAATTTTGGAGACTGTAGGTCAACTACACATCAAAAACAAAACTTACAGAAAAAAAGATCAAATTTGTGTTTACCAGAGGGAGGAGAGTGGAGGAGGGAGAATTACATGAAGGCAATCAAAAGGAACAAACTTCCAGTTATAAGTATGTACTAGGGATATAATGTACAACATGATAAATATAATGAATACTGCTGTATGTCATAAATGAAAGTTAAGAGAGTAAATCCTAAGAGTTCTTGTCACAAGGAAAAATTTTTTCTTTTAATTTTACTATGAGCTTCCCTGGTGGTTCAGTTGGTAAAGAATCCACCTGCAATGCAGGAGGCCTGGGTTTGACCCCTGGGCTGGGAAGATCCCCTGGAGGAGGGTATAGCAACCCACTCCAGTATTCTTGCCTGGAGAATCCCCATGGACAGAGAAGCCTGGAGGACTGCAGTTTTTCCTTTTGTTATACTATGAGATGACTGATAAGTTTCACTGAGAGGAGAAAGAAAGAAAGTGAAGTCGCTCAGTCATGTCCAACTCTTTGCGACCCCATGGACTGTAACCTACCAGGATCCTCTGTCCATGGGATTTTCCAGGCAAGAGTACTGGAGTGGGGTGCCATTTCCTTCTCCAGGAGATCTTCCCAACCCAGGGATTGAACCCAGGTCTCCCACATTGTAGGAAGACGCTTTACCGTCTGAGCCACTGTCCACTGAGAGGAGAAAGGGGCGACAGAGGATGAAATGGTCAGATGGCATCACTGAATCAATGGAAATGAGTTTGAGCAACTCTAGGAGATAGTGGAGGGCAGGGAAGCCTGGTGTGCTGCAATTCATGGGATGGAAAAGAGTCGGATATGACTCAGTGATTGAACAACAACAGATTTACTGTGATAATCACTTCATGATGTATAATGAGTAAAATCATTATGCTGTATACCTTAAACTTATACACTGCTGTAATTCCTGGTGGCTCCTGGTAAAGAGCCACCAGGAAGTAAAGATTCTTTACCAGGAAGTAAAGAATCCTCCTGCAAGGCAGGAGACCCGAGTTCCATCCCTAGGCTGGGAAGATCCCCTGGAGGAGTGCATGGCAACCCACTCCAGTATTCTTGCCCTGGAAGATCCCCATGGACAGAGGAGCCTAGTGGGCTACAGTCCATGGGGTTGCAAAGAGTCGGACATGACTGAGCGACTAAGCACACCACAGCACTTAAATGATGTCTCAATAAAACTGGGGCAAAGTCATGCTTACACTATCGTCTAAATATTTAGAGCATTATGTCTAAGAAAACAATGTACATACCTTAATTTAAGAATAATGTTAATCACCATCTGAGCCTTCAGAGTCATAATCTTTTGCAACAATAACACCAAAGATCACTAATCACAGAACACCATAACAAATATAATGAAAATGAAAATGCCTAAAATAGTGTGAGAATTACCAAAATGTGACACAGAGACATGAGGTGAGCAAATGCTGTTGGAAAAATGGCGTAAACAAACTTGTTCCATGCAGGGTTGCCACAAACTTTAAATTTGTAAAAAATGCAGTATCTGCAGAGCACAGTAAAATGAAGTAAGCATCTACTATAATGTAAAAAGTAATGCAGGTATCTATACAAAGTAACTTCCTAACAGACTAGAAAAGAAAGTTGGAAGAAAAAAGGCTGGTTGGGGTCCTATCTGATAGTTGAAAGACACCACTGAGACAGTGATAGTGAGAATGCAAATCTTGTTATGTGATAAGCAGTTAACATCTAGAGCTTCAACAATTCAACAACGACAAAAAACCAAACAATCTGATTAGAAAACAGGTGAAGGACTTGAACAGATATTCTCCAAAGAAACTGTATTTGTATAAAAATCAACAAGCACGTGAAAAGATGCTCAGATGGCTCAATATCAATAATCATTAGAAAAATACAAATCAAAGCCATGATGAGATACCATCTCAGACCCATAAGAAAGATCATTACTGAAAAACAAACAAGAGTTGGTGAGGATGTGGAGAAACTGGAACCTTTCTGTATTGTTTTACAATGTGAAAATGCAAATTGGTGCAGCAGCTATGGAAGCAGTATGGCAGCTCCTCAAAATTTAAACAAAGTAGGATAATTCCACTTTTGGGTATACACACAAAAGAACTGAAAGCATGGGCTCAAAGAGATATTTATATACAAAAACTCATAACAGCATTATTTACAATAGCCTAAAGGTGGAAGCAATCTAAGGGTCCAACAAAGGATAAATGGATAAATAAAATGTATTATACACAATCAATGGAATGTTATTCAGCCTTAAAATGAAAGAAACTGAAACATGCTACAAATACCCTCTTCCAAAAACACAAGAGAAGACTCTATACATGGACATCACCAGATGGTCAACACCGAAATCAGATCGATTATATTCTTTGCAGCCAAAGATGGAGAAGCTCTATATAATCAGCAAAAACAAGACCAGGAGCTGACTGTGGCTCAGATCACGAACTCCTTATTGCCAAATTCAGACTTAAGTTGAAGAAAGTAGGGAAAACCACTAGACCATTCAGGTATGACCTCAATCAAATCCTTTATGATTATACAGTGGAAGTGAGAAATAGATTTAAGGGCCTAGATCTGATAGACAGAGTGCCTGATGAACTATGGAATGAGGTTCGTGACATTGTACAGGAGACAGGGATCAAGACCATCCCCATGGAAAAGAAATGCAAAAAAGCAAAATGGCTGTCTGGGGAAGCCTTACAAATAGCTGTGAAAAGAAGAGAAGCGAAAAACAAAGGAGAAAAGGAAAGATATAAACATCTGAATGCAGAGTTCCAAAGAATAGCAAGAAGAGATAAGAAAGCCTTCTTCAGCGATCAATGCAAAGAAATAGAGGAAAACAACAGAATGGGAAAGACTAAGGATCTATTCAAGAAAATCAAAGATACCAAAGGAACATTTCATGCAAAGATGGGCTCGATAAAGGACAGAAATGGTATGGACCTAACAGAAGCAGAAGATATTAAGAAGAGGTGGCAAGAATACACAGAAGAACTGTACAAAAAAGAGCTTCACTACCAAGATAATCACGATGGCGTGATCACTGACCTAGAGCCAGACATCCTGGAATGTGAAGTCAAGTGGGCCTTAGAAAGCATCACTATGAACAAAGCTAGTGGAGGTGATGGAATTCCAGTGGAGCTATTCCAAATCCTGAAAGATGATGCTGTCAAAGTGCTGCACTCAATATGCCAGCAAATCTGGAAAACTCAGCAGTGGCCACAAGATTGGAAAAGTTTTCATCCCAATCCCAAAGAAAGGCAATGCCAAAGAATGCTCAAACTACCGCACAATTGCACTCATCTCACACGCTAGTAAAGTAATGCTCAAAATTCTCCAAGCCAGGCTTCAGCAATACGTGAACCGTGAACTTCCTGATGTTCAAGCTGGTTTTAGAAAACGCAGAGGAAGTGAAAGTGAAAGTGAAGTCGCTCAGTCGTGTCCGACTCTTTGCGACCCCGTGGACTGTAGCCCACTAAGCTCCTCCGTCCATGGGATTCTCCAGGCAAGAATACTGGAGTGGGTTGCCAATGCCTTCTCCAGGGGATCTTCCCAACCCAGGGATCGAACCCAGGTCTTCCACATTGCAGGCAGACGCTTTAACCTCTGAGCCACCAGGGAAGCCCTAAAAGCAGAGGAACCAGAGATCAAATTGCCAACATCCGCTGGATCATCGAAAAAGCAAGAGAGTTCCAGAAAAACATCTATTTCTGCTTTATTGACTATGCCAAAGCCTTTGACTGTGAGGATCACAATAAACTGTGGAAAATTCTGAAAGAGATGGGAATACCAGACCACCTGACCTGCCTCTTGAGAAATCTGTATGCAGGTCAGGAAGCAACAGTTAAAATTGGACATGGAACAACAGACTGGTTCCAGATAGGAAAAAGAGTACGGCAAGGCTGTATACTGTCACCCTGTTTATTTAACTTACATGCAGAGTACATCATGAGAAACGCTGGACTGGAAGAAACACAAGTTGGAATCAAGATTGCTGGGAGAAATATCAATAACCTCAGATATGCAGATGACACCACCCTTAGGGCAGAAAGTGAAGAGGAACTCAAAAGCCTCTTGATGAAAGTGAAAGTGGAGAGTGAAAAGGTTGGCTTAAAGCTCAACATTCAGAAAACGAAGATCATGGCATCCGGTCCCATCACTTCATGGGAAATAGATGGGGAAACAGTGGAAACAGTGTCAGACTTTATTTTTCTGGGCTCCAAAATCACTGCAGATGGTGACTGCAGCCATGAAATTAAAAGACGCTTACTCCTTGGAAGGAAAGTTATGACCAACCTAGATCAGATCAGATCAGATCAGATCAGTTGCTCAGTCGTGTCCGACTCTCTGCGACCCCATGAACTGCAGCACGCCAGGCCTCCCTGTCCATCGCCAGCTCCCGAGGTGACCCAGACTCGCATCCATCGAGTCAGTGATGCCATCCAGCCATCTTATCCTCTGTCGTCCCCTTCTCCTCTTGCCCTCAATCCCTCCCAGCATCAGAGTCTTCTCCAATGAGTCAACTCTTCGCATGAGGTGGCCAAAATACTGGAGTTTCAGCTTTAGCATCATTCCTTCCAAAGAAATTCCAGGGCTGATCTGCTTCAGAATGGACTGGTTGGATCTCCTTGCAGTCCAAGGGACTCTCAAGAGTCTTCTCCAAGACCACCTAGATAGCATATTCAAAAGCAGAGACATTACTTTGCCAACAAAGGTTCATCTAGTCAAGGCTATGGTCTTTCCTGTGGTCATGTATGGATGTGAGAGCTGGACTGTGAAGAAGGCTGAGTGCCGAAGAATTGATGCTTTTGAACTGTGGTGTTGGAGAAGACTCTTGAGAGTCCCTTGGACTGCAAGGAGACCCAACTGGTCCATTCTGAAGGAGATCAGCCCTGGGATTTCTTTGGAAGGAATGATGCTAAAGCTGAAACTCCAGTATTTTGGCCACCTCATGTGAAGAGTTGACTCATTGGAAAAGACTCTGATGCTGGTAGGGATTGGGGGCAGGAGGAGAAGGGGACGAGAGAGGATGAGATGGCTGGATGGCATCACTGACTCGATGGATGTGAGTCTGAGTGACCTCCAGGAGTTGGTGATGGACAGGAAGGCCTGGCGTGCTACGATTCATGGGGTCGCAGAGTCGGACATGACTGAGCGACTGATCTGATCTGACACCGTGTTCGATCCTCAAGGACACCATGCTAAGTGAAATAAGCCAGTCACAAAGGGATAAAGAGTATACAATTCCATTTACATGAGGTACCTAGAGTGATCAAATTTATGCACAGAATATAGAATGTAGGTTGCCAGGGGCTAAAGGGAGAGGGGAATAGGGAGGTGTTTATTGGGCACAATTTCAATTCTGCAAGATTTAGAGTTCTTCAAGATTTAGGAGATTGGTGGCAAAATAGTGTGAATAGTGTGGTACATATTTAGTACCACTGAACTGTACACTTAAAGAATGATGCCACTTCTGTGGCAGTCCAGTGGTTAAGTCTCCATATTTTCAATGAAAAGGGCAAGGGTTCAAGCTTTGGTCAAGGAACCAAGATCCCATATGCTACTACTACTAAGTCACTTCAGTTGTGTCCAACTCTGTGTGACCCCACAGACGGCAGCCCATCAGGCTTCCCCGTCCCTGGGATTCTCCAGGCAAGAACACTGGAGTGGGTTGCCATTTCCTTCTCCAATGCATGAAAGTGAAAAGTGAAAATGAAGTCGCTCAGTCGTGTCCGACTCTAGTGACCCCATGGACTGCAGCCTACCAGGCTCCTGCGTCCATGGGATTTTCTAGGCAAGAGTACTACATGCAACCAAAAAAAGAAAAAAAGATTAATATGGTCAATTCTATGCTATGACAATCACTTCCCTGACACAAATTTTAAAAACTTTTGTTAAACATTTCACATCTACTGTATTAGAAACCAGTTTCCCAAATAATTCTCAAATTATTAAAATAAACAAGAAAAAAAAACACCCAAGTAGACTTTGAACAAAAACGACTAGCATTTTCTAGAAACAAAAAAATCTAACTACAAATCTTATTTTTCATCTTGTTTATTAAGTTTTGTCTCTACTTTTGATTATAGCGGCATGCTTTGTTGATATGAAATAAAACTCAAAATTGATTGTACTTCTTCCTGTTTAGGCATCTTATTTTCAGTATATTTCAGTAAATAAGAGCACACAAAATTCTTATTGGACTCATACACCATTAAAAAAAAAAAAAAAAAGTCATTCAGTCGTGTCCAGCTCTTTGTGGCGCCATGGACTGTAGCCTACCAAGCTCCTCTGTCCATAGGATTTTCCAGGCAATAGTACTGGAGTGGATTGCCATTTCCTTCTCCAGGAATATTCACCTTTTTTTTGGATGCATATTCATCCAAATATTCATCTTTTTCATTTATTACACCCATGTTTATATTCTTTATCTTAAAAGTAATGCAAACTGTGGCAAATCACGTAGTTCAAAAATGGCTACAATGGCAGATTCCATGCCATATGCTCTTATAATCTTATGCTGATACTCTTCCCTTCAAGTGGTAGGGTTCTATATTCATCTGAATCTGGGGAGACCTTCATGACTACCTCAACCAATAGAAGAGAGCAAAGTAACAGTATGTGACTTCCAAAAACTAAGTCAAATATGCCATACAATTTCACATTGCTCTTTTGGGATGCTCTCTCTTGGAACCCAGCCAACATGCTGTGAGGAAACCAAAAAGTGAAAAACAGAGGTCATACATAGGTGTTCTGGCCTACAGCCCAGGCCCCTACCAACGGCCTGCATTAACCACCAGACACAAGAGTGCGCAAGCTTTCAAATGATCACAGCTCAGGGAAATGAGCTACCCACTTTCCTCCAGCAACCCCACCTCATTTCACTTGTTAATAGACAAGCTGTCCCCACCAAGTGAGCCTTACCCAAATTACAGGTACACAAGCAAAATAAATGACTGATAGGCCTAAAACCACTAAGTTTTGAGAGGTTTGTTACACAACAATAAATAATACAAGTTCATAAATACAATCTGGAAAATGTACAAAACAACAAAGAAAAAACACTTTTAATTATCCTAAATTTCACCACAGGTAACATTTGACACATATTTTACAAGCTTGAAAATCTTTTGCCCCAACCAAATAAGATTCCAAATGCTTTGTTTTTAACCAGCTTAAAGGGTTAAATTCTTAAAGGCAATCAGCTGCTTGCATCTAATAAGAAATAGGAAGGAAGACTATTAGCATTCATCCTACTTTTCTTATCCTGATTCTTTCACTTACCTGTCCTGAATGAGGTGTCTGAGGATTGCTGGCCCACCAATATTCCAATCTATGGATGTGGATCAAGATCTTGGGTTATAACAGCAGCTGCATTGGCTTTCTTCCTTCGAAGAAGCTGCTTAAGCCCCAAATCTGAAATTTTCAAACAAAGAAAATGCTAAATATAGACATCTTTTTAAAATCACTTATAATTCCATCTCTACAACTGAACAGGGGCTGTTAGAGGAGGGTAAGATTACACAGAAGTGAATCCACAGGTTTCACTAAAATGGATTTGGGTAATATGGATTTAATCCAGCTCTGCTTCTTAACAATTACAAGATTTTAGTGAAGGCACAAATTGTCTGTGCCAGTCCTGAATATCCATTGGAAGGACTGACACAGAAGCTGAAGATCCAATACTTTGGCCAATACTTTGGCCACCTGATACGAAGAACTGACTCACTGGAAAAGATCCTGATCCTGGGAAAGATTGAAGGCAGGAGGAGAAGGGGGTGACAGAGGATGAGATGGCTGGATGGCATCAGAGGTTGAGATGGTTCAACAGCATCAACGACTTGATGGACATGAGTTTGAGCAAGCTCCGGGAGTTGGTGATGGACAGGGAAGCCTGGCATGCTGCAGTCCATGGGGTCGCAAAGAGTCGGACATGACTGAGTGACTGAACTGAACTAAACTGAATCTCATCATGTGATGAAGATTGAGGGGACAGGATCAAAATTTGGGGCTGAGAGTCAGAAGATCTGGATTTTAAGTTCAGTGATCATTCTGCCTTGCTGTAAGAACTACTCTAAGATACATCACCTCTAAAAGGAGAGGATTGCATTTCCTGAATAGGTGCCAGCCATGACCAATGGAAAAGAAATGCAAAAAAGCAAAATGGCTGTCTGGGGAGGCCTTGCAAATAGCTGCGGAAAGAAGAGAAGCGAAAAGCAAAGGAGAAAAGGAAAGATATAAACATCTGAATGCAGAGTTCCAAAGAATAGCAAGAAGAGATAAGAAAGCCTTCTTCAGCGATCAATGCAAAGAAATAGAGGAAAACAACAGAATGGAAAGACTAGAGATCTCTTCAAGAAAATCAGAGATACCAAAGGAACATTTCATGCAAAGATGGGCTTGATAAAGGACAGAAATGGTATGGACCTAACGGAAGCAGAAGATATTAAGAAGAGGTGGCAAGAATACACAGAAGAACTGTACAAAAAAGAGCTTCACTACCAAGATAATCACGATGGTGTGATCACTGACCTAGAGCCAGACATCCTGGAATGTGAAGTCAAGTGGGCCTTAGAAAGCATCACTATGAACAAAGCTAGTGGAGGTGATGGAATTCCAGTGGAGCTATTCCAAATCCTGAAAGATGATGCTGTCAAAGTGCTGCACTCAATATGCCAGCAAATCTGGAAAACTCAGCAGTGGCCACAAGATTGGAAAAGGTCAGTTTTCATCCCAATCCCAAAGAAAGGCAATGCCAAAGAGTGCTCAAACTACCGCACAATTGCACTCATCTCACACGCTAGTAAAGTAATGCTCAAAATTCTCCAAGCCAGGCTTCAGCAATACGTGAACCGTGAACTTCCTGATGTTCAAGCTGGTTTTAGAAAAGGCAGAGGAACCAGAGATCAAATTGCCAACATCCGCTGGATCATTGAAAAAGCAAGAGAGTTCCAGAAAAACATCTATTTCTCCTTTATTGACTATGCCAAAGGCTTTGACTGTGTAGATCACAATAAGCTGTGGAAAATTCTGAGAGAGATGGGAATACCAGACCACCTGATCTGCCTCTTGAGAAATCTGTATGCAGGTCAGGAAGCAACAGTTAGAACTGGTCACAGAACAACAGACTGGTTCCAAATAGGAAAAGGAGTACGTCAAGGCTGTATATTGTCACCATGTTTATTTAACTTACATGCAGAGTACATCATGAGAAATGCTGGACTGGAAGAAACACAAGCTGAAATCAAGATTGCCGGGAGAAATATCAATAACCTCAGATATGCGGATGACACCACCCTTATGGCAGAAAGTTAAGAGGAACTAAAAAGCCTGTTGATGAAAGTGAAAGTGGAGAGTGAAAAGGTTGGCTTAAAGCTCAACATTCAGAAAACGAAGATCATGGCATCTGGTCCCATCACTACATGGGAAATAGATGGAGGAACAGTGGAAACAGTGTCAGACTTTGTTTTTCTGGGCTCCAAAATCACTGCAGATGGTGACTGCAGCCATGAAATTCAAAGACGCTTACTCCTTGGAAGGAAAGTTATGACCAACCTAGATAGCATATTCAAAAGCAGAGACATCGCGTTGCCAACAAAGGTTCGCCTAGTCAAGGCTATGGTTTTTCCTGTGGTCATGTATGGATGTGAGAGCTGGACTGTGAAGAAGGCTGAGCGCCGAAGAATTGATGCTTTTGAACTGTGGTGTTGGAGAAGACTCTTGAGAGTCCCTTGGACTGCAAGGAGATCCAACCGGTCCATTCTAAAGGAAATCAGCCCTGGGATTTCTTTGGAAGGAATGATGCTAAAGCTGAAACTCCAGTATTTTGGCCACCTCATGCCAAGAGTTGACTCATTGGAAAAGACTCTGATGCTGGGAGGGATTGGGGGCAGGAGGAGAAGGGGACAAGAGAGGATGAGATGGCTGGATGGCATCACTGACTCGATGGATGTGAGTCTGAGTGACCTCCGAGAGCTGGTGATGGATAGGGAGGCCTGGCGTGCTGCAGTTCATGGGGTAGCAAAGAGTCGGACACGACTGAGCAACTGATCTGATCTGATCTGATCTGATGACCAAAATATGGGTTTAAAGTTACCAAACTGTGCTACTATGAAACCGTCCTTCCTACTATTTTGGTGTTAAAATGGCTTCTTTTATAAGATGATGTGATAAACAGTACTAGTTGTGTTTTAAATACCCTAAAGAGTCAAAATCAAAAGTTATAACCCTACGTAAATGATCTAAAATTTTTAGAAATTCTACTGTCTAATATTATTTACATGAATCAAATTCATTTTACTTCTAACATTCTAAATATTCATTCATTACTCAACTAATATTATATATCTAATATATGACAAGTACTCTACCAGTGGCTGAGGAGCCCTAGAAATATTTCAGACTAATCTCTGCCCTAAAATCCCAATTTAACAGGGAAATCAACACATAAACTTCAGATACAATTTAATGAGTTAAGTCTACAAATAGAGGTTTTGTACCTATGACAAATGATATTAAAGGCAAAGAGTCAATCCACCCAAAAGTTTGGCTTAATAAAATGATCTGGCACAAAAGGTATTATTTCAACATCGATTTACGCTCAGTAGTGCCTTTCTCTACCAGCCTCTAAACAACAGAAGGACACATCAAGTTTGTTCCCTTTTACATTTCTAGCACATGGTACCAGGGAAGGCACTGGCACCCCACCCCAGTACTTTTGCCTGGAGGATCCCATGGACAGGGGAGCCTGGTGGGCTCCAGTCCGTGGGGTCGCTAGGAGTTGGACATGACTGAGCGACTTCACTTTCACTTTTCACTTTCATGCATTGGAGAAGGAAATGGCAACCCACTCCAGTGTTCTTGCCTGGAGAATCCCAGGGTCAGGGGAGCCTGGTGAGCTTCCATCTATGGGGTCGCACAGAGTCGGACAGGACTAAAGTGACTTAGCAGCAGCAGCAGCAGCAAGGGAAATGTATACATGTGTTGGGAGTGTGGGGAGAAGTAGAGACAGAAAAATCCTCAAATGTGAAGTGTTCTCTCCTTTTGGATTCCGGGTGGGCTGTAGCATAGGTTGTGTTTTGTTTTGTTTTGGCTGTGATGGGTCTTAGCAGCAGCAGCAGCAGCAGCACATGGTACAATGCCGTGTAAAGAACAGGTATCATATAGTTTATAAAGAAAAAAATGACATTAAATGAATGAATTCTCTTTTTTCCCCATAGGAATTAAAGTTATACTAGCCTGAAAGTAAAAATTCTTAAGATTTTTTATTCAAAACTAATTTTAAGTGTATATGTTAATCACCTAAACCTATGATATTGGAACCTGGATACATATGCCTGTTTCGAAAAGCAAAATAAATTCACCATCGACAATACCAAGAGTGGTGTTCCTGAATAAAAAGACTAGCAGCAATTAATATTCTTTTTTAAAAAAATATTCTTGAAAGTACTTATTTACCAATAACTCTTCAAAATATTTTCCATGAATTATCTCACTTAATCCTCACTTAATCATGATAACAATTTCATGAGAAATGGACTATTAATATTATAATTTTCTAACTAGAAAAACTAAGGTATAGAGAAGTTACTTTCAACAGCACAAAACTACTAAGCAGGATTGATATTAAAAAAAAAAAAAAATAGGCTGCATGACTCCAGACTGCTCTTTTATATTTTTCTTCAACTAAATAAAGAAAAAACAAAACAGATTTTACCAGAACTAGGAACATTTGCTCTAATGACTCTTAAAAAAACAAACAAAACAAAAAAAACGCTAAACAAAGAGTCCTTTAGTATGTGTGCTAAACACAAATACATATAACACAGTCTCTGACCTCAAAAGCCCCATACACCAGTGCAGTAGTGTAAATTAACAAGACATGTCCTTTTATTCTTTTAAATTTAATTATTTCAATGTTAAGCTTATCTGTAATTTCTTTCTCATTTACTTTACATTTACATTATTTTTTCATTTATTTTATATTTCAATTACATTTCCAGGTATTACTACATTGAGTTGGACAGAGGAGTCTGGTAGGCTGCAGACCATGGGGTCACTAAGAGTCAGACACAACTGAGCACTTTCACTTTCACTTTTCACTTTCATGCACTGGAGAAGGAAATGGCAACCCACTCCAGTGTTCTTGCCTGGAGAATCTCAGGGACGGGGGAACCTGGTGGGCTGCCGTCGATGGGGTAGCACAGAGTTGGACACGACTGAAGCGACTTAGCAGCAGCAGCAGCAGAGTATGGTTCTAAAGTTAAACTGAGTTAAAAATTGGAAGACATTGGAAACTTATTTTATATGGACATTCACTTTCAGATAATTACGTTATAAAAAACCTACAGAATAAGGAGAGTTGAAATTCATTTTCAATAGATGCTCTAACAAAACAATTTCAGATGTTAAGGTGCATAATATATTTTTAGCATACAATGTGTTTTACTTCATTTTTTCCTTAGCCTGATTCTAGAACAGACTATAATGCTTTTGATGTTTTACTTTCAGTTTTAACAATTATGTTAAAAAATAACTAAATACCAAAATAACAATAGGTGCAGCAAATGCTTTTTAAATATGCCAGAAATTGACTGGGTATGTAACTAGTGAAAACACTTTACATGTAGTTCATTTGATCATAATGAACCAATACAATTAAAGGAACATGGAGATTTATCTCAGCCACATCATGGGAAATAGATGGGGAAACAGTGGAAACAGTGTCAGACTTTATTTTTCTGGGCTCCAAAATCACTACAGATGGTGACTGCAGCCATGAAATTAAAAGACTCCTTGGAAGGAAAGTTGTGACCAACCTAGATAGCGTATTCAAAAGCAGAGACATTACTTTGCCAACAAAGGTCCGTCTAGTCAAGGCTATGGTTTTTCCTGTGGTCATGTATGGATGTGAGAGTTGGACTGTGAAGAGGGCTGAGTGGTGAAGAATTGATGCTTTTGAACTGTGATGTTGGAGAAGACTCTTGAGAGTCCCATGGACTGCAAGGAGATCCAACCAGTCCATTCTGAAGGAGATCAGCCCTGGGATTTCTTTGGAAGGAATGATGCTAAAGCTGAAACTCCAGTACTTTGGCCACCTCATGCGAAGAGTTGACTCATTGGAAAAGACTCTGATGCTGGGAGGGATTGGGGGCAAGAGGAGAAGGGGACGAGAGAGGATGAGATGGCTGGATGGCATCACTGACTCGATGGACGTGAGTCTCAGTGACCTCCGGGAGTTGGTGATGGACAGGGAGGCCTGGCGTGCTGCGATTCATGGGGTCGCAAAAAGTCGGACACGACTGAGCGACTGAAATGAACTGAACTGAATCCATGATTACATTTCACATCTTTCTGCCTATATAACAAACAATAACTAAGTCTCCTTACCATATATACCTATTATCAAAGGAAACCAATATTACAATGACAGAAGCCGTAATAAATTACGGGTGTTAGCAGTAATTTCCCAACATCTTCAGTCTGTAACAAATTAGGTGTTTATTAAAGAGGATATATGAATATATATTACTTCTAAAATAGTACAAGAATGGGGGAAAATGTAAAAAACATAATTGCAAACACCAGCATTGTGAATTCACAGAACTAAATATAAGGCTGCTGGTTCAAAGATCTGGCCTGCCAAATTTTTTCCTATGGGTAAATGTTTGATGTCCACTGGGCATTTTACACCACCTCCAAGATTAAGAGTCTTCTGCTAATTCTATGAAGATAAATGAACTCCTAGTTTATTTATGTTCCAAGGAGCTAATACTAGAGGAACAGATCAGAAAAGGGCAACTCAAGCACACTTGTTTTATTCAGACCTGTAATAAAGAAATTGGACATACTTTCCACACAGAATGTGCCTACAGGAAAAAATACATATACATATTAAAAAACAAGAACCAGCATTTACTTTTTTTAAAAAACTAGAATCACTATGCCAGTTAGAATAAGTAAAAGAGGAGAGAAAATCTTCCCAATTACAAACTAAGTCCTCCTAGTCAATACTTTACTCATAAATTAACTAACTAGTTATTTTTATCATACCTGAAGATCCTCATGTCTTTCACCTCCTAGTATCTTTTCAAAGGTTTTAGACCCTTTAAGACCATCCAGCCTTAGTTCTAGATGCCATCCAAAAAAAACCAGATGTTGACTACCTCCTCAATACTCCCTCTTTATATATGAAATTAATAGCTCTTATAACTCCAGTACTCTTGCCTGGAAAATCCCACGGACGGAGGAGCCTGGTAGGCTGCAGTCCATGGGGTCGCTAAGAGACATGACTGAGCGACTTCACTTTCTCTTTTCACTTTCATGCATTGGAGAAGGAAATGGCAACCCACTCCAGTGTTCTTGCCTGGAGAATCCCAGGGACGGGGGAGCCTGGTGGGCTGCCGTCTATGGGGTCACACAGAGTCACACAGAGTCGGACACGACTGAAGTGACTTAGCATAGCATAGCATAGCATAATTCCATTTCACCAAGGTCAAGTTCTGAGTGATGTGTTGTTCAGAACTCCAAGCCTATGCTGCATGGCCCCAAATCCCTTCTCTCAAAAAGGTTAACAGGCTATTCTTCTTTTCTCTTAATGAAATACTAATTCCTTGCTACTCAAACTGTGGTTCATAGACTGGTACCAGAAGCAGCATCCAGAAGTTTGTTAGAAATGCAAAATCCCAGGACGCTGGCCCTATTGGATCATAATCTGCAATTTAACAAGATCCTCATGTGATTCATACACACAGAAAAATTTGAGAGGCACTGTCTTTGTTCACTCTTTTAGGAGTTCTTCCTCCTGCTTTACAAGTTCCTCATTTCCTATCTGGCATATAAGGGACCAAATCCTTTTTCTTTTAAGCATGTTAAAACCCACTAAAATGAAATGAGGACTCTTTAAATAAGATCACAGAGTTCTGTATAACCTTCGTTTCATAAAAGATTGTAAACTCCATGAAGCCAGGGACTTCACTGTATCCTCAAAACCAAGACAGTGCCAGGTAAATATTTGTAGAGAGAACAAATTAGACAGCAGATGTTCCCTAAAGTCCTCAAACTTTTAACTCTTTGGCTCTTGCATTTGCTATGCAAGCAAAACTCTAAGGCAAAGAAAGCTAAAATAAGAAACCATCTAAATTTGCAAAATGAAAACTATACCACTTTAAAGGATTTGATCAAGGTCACAAGGCAGGTTCATGATTAAGTTCATAAGGCTCAACATTTTCATCAAATCATTATAAGTATGATTTTATTTCATTATTATTTGTTGTTGTTCAGTGGCTAAGTTGTATCCAACTCTTTGTGACCTCATGGACTGCAGCAAGCTAGACATCCCTGTCCTCCACTATAATCTGGAGCTTGCTCAAATTCATGTCCATTGAGTTGGTGATGCTATCTAACTATCTCATCCTCTGCCACCCTCTTCTCCTTTTGCCTTCAATATTTCCCAGCATCAGGGTCTTTTCCAACGAGTTGGCTCTCCCCATCAGGTGGTCAAAGTATTAGAGCTTCAGCTTTAGCCTAAGTCCTTCCAATGAATATTCAGGGTTGATTTCCTTTAAGACTGACTGGTTTGATCTCCTTGAAGTCCAAGGGACTCTCAAGAGTCTTCTTTAGCACCAACTTAAAAGTATCAATTCTTTAGCACTCAGGCTTTTTTATGGTCCAACTCTCATATCCATACATGACTACTAGAAAAGCCATAGCTTTGACTATACAGACCTTTGTCAGCAAAGTGATGTCATTGCTTTTTACTATGCTGTCTAGGTTTGTCATTGTTTTACCTCCGAGAAGCAAGTATCTTTTATTTCATGGCTGCAGTCACCATCCACAGTGATTTTGGAGCCCAAGAAGAGAAAAATCTGTCACTGATTCTACTTTTTCCCCTTCCATTTGCCATGAAGTGATGGGACAAGACACATGATCTTAGTTTAGTGAATGCTGAGTTTTTAGCCAGCTTTTCCACTCTCCATTATTGTATTTCACTCTTCATTATTATATTATAGGTCAAGTAACTGTAATACTTGCTCTACATATACATCCTCCACTAACATCCAGGTAGTCAGCAAACTCAAATGTCCAGAAGAGTTGTGCACTTGGAGCTTAAAATGTACACAGTGCTGGAAAGAATCTGTATATAAAAATTAAAGACTACATGGTATGATTAAGTTCTTTCAATCCTTATAAAGCTCACGTTGAAATCAAGAATAGAAACAAAAGAATAAAGGTATTGAAAAGATTAAAAAGAATCAGGAACCAGATATAGCAACAAGATACAGAAAAGATCAGGATTAAAGTAATCAAAGGTTTTAAGGAATGAGATATAGGCAAAAGCAGTTAAAAAGACAAAAAAAAATACCAACCAAAGCAGCATCCTCTTCAACAACCTCTAATAACACATAGTGAAAGAAATTTTGAGAACAAGTAAAAATCTGGAGCCTGGAAGGCTGCAGTCCATGGGGTCGCTAAGAGTCGGACTTGACTGAGCGACCTCACTTTCACTTTTCACTTTCATGCATTGCAGAAGGAAATGGCAACCCACTCCAGTGTTCTTGCCTGGAGAATCCCAGGGACGGGGGAGCCTGGTGAGCTGCCGTCTATGGGGTCGCACAGAGTCGGACACGACTGAAGTGACTTAGCAGCAGCAGCAGATTAACAAATACTAAAAAGATCGATAATACCCAGTGTTTCATAAAGCATGGGGAATCTGACATTCCTATTCATTATTTGGGACTATATTTTTAAGTACTTTACAAGTATAAAAACTTTCAGGAAAATAATCACATTTTAAAATATGCCCACCCTTTGACCCAACAGTCTCACTTATAAAAAGTTTATCCTAAGTAAATGGATGTGTGCAAATATGTCTGTACAAAAGGGCCATTACACATGCTAAGCATATGCAGGTGTTCACTAAATATCTGATGAATAAATGAACCATAATAGTGTTTATTATAGCAAGAACTGTTAATGATAGAAACATCGACAAATAAACCAAGACATATCCATAGTCTTGAACCCTATGCAGCCACTGGAAAATTATAGAAACAGACCTGTAATTATTAAAAATATATCTATAATACAGATGCAAAAGAAAACCAGTAAAATGTATGTTCATTCCCCCCAAAAAATTAAACACAGAATTACCATGCGATCCAGCAATTCCATTACTGCTGCTGCTAAGTCACTTCAGTCGTGTCCGACCTTGTGTGACCCCATAGACAGAAGCCCACCAGGCTCCCCCGTCCCTGGGATTCTCCAGGCAAGAGTACTGGAGTGGGTTGCCATTGCCTTCTCCGTTCCATTACTGAGTGTATACCTAAAAGAACTGAAAGCAGGACTCACACAGATATCTGTAGACCAATGTTCACAGTAGCATTAATCACAACAGCCAAAAAATGGAAACAATTCAGGTGGCCAGTAGATACTCAGAGTAGTCATATTCCTAGAGACAAAGAGCAGAATGGAGGTTGCTATGGGCTGAGAGGAGAGCAGCATAGAAAGTTAACCCTGAATATCGGTACACAGCTTCATTTTGGAAAGTTCAAGTTCTGGAGACGGATGGTGGGGATAGTTGCACAATCATGTGAACATACTGAATGCCAATGAATTGTGTATTTAAAAATGGTTAAAACAGTAAATTTTATGTTACATATATTTTGCTACAAAAAACAATAATGCAAACCATACACAACTTCTAGACTAGAATGAATACAATGCCTATTTATTATTTTTGAGTCATACAGTCATAAAAACAAGATTTAAAACTATATATATATACATAGTTTTAGTGCTAGCTAAAGCTATATATATACACACAACAGTACGTTGGTTATTCCTGTTAAGAGTCATCAAGAACAGTACCAAGTGCAAATATTCTCCAAGATTTAAAGCATAGTTCTGTAAGTTATAATTCTAATAATTCTAAATAACTATAAACACTGAATCAGAGTTAAAACCTGTCGTTCTCTGTTTAACTTTATAATTACTTAAGATTAAAGTCAAATAAATTCCCACGTAAATTAACTCTTTTCCTCTTCAGCGAAAAAAATTCTAGCTATTTAGTTTGCAAACAGAACGAAGACTTCAAAAAAGAAGAAATACATGAAGTATCTGAATATGCACTAGAAGCCACCAGAAAACTGAATAATCAACTACTAAGATCTGAGCCTTAAAGAATATACAGTTTATGGTTAAGATAAGAAATAGGGGGAGCCAAGTTTGACATCACAGTAAATATCAAGAATAGAAAGCCAGAAGCAACCCAGCTCCTTACATCCTCAGAGAATGGTGTAACACTGGGATAACTCAAAATATTTACTTAAGGCATACCTAAGAAATTCATTTCATCAAGGAGTAGCAGGTACTTAAGGGCTAAATCCAAATTTAGTGCTAGCTGAAACTTTATAGAGCTCAAGAGCCAGATGTTTCCAGGTGTGGAACAGTCCTCCTGCTTAGCCAGCTGCACTCTCACCTCATGAAATGCTATCCCTGAAACACTCTATAAATAAAGGAAAGCCAGATCAACACACCTGTTCTCCAAAGGAAACCAAGTCAAAGACCCTGAACTATGAAGTCATGTAGGGCACAGTCAGAACATAAAGAGAAAAGAGAAAAAAGGAGAAAAATAGGGAATGCATCACATGTAATATGGGTGAATACTGATTCTCATTTTTCTGTCTGTGTAATAGTGGGTGGATCACTTCATGGCAAATAGATGGGGAAACAGTGGAAACAGTGTCAGACTTTATTTTGGGGGGCTCCAAAATCACTGCAGATGGTGACTGCAGCCATGAAATTAAAAGACGTTTACTCCTTGGAAGGAAAGTTATGACCAACCTAGATAGCATATTCAAAAGCAGACACATGACTTTGCCAACAAAAGTCCATCTAGTCAAGGCTATGGTTTTTCCAGTGGTCATGTATAGATGTGAGAGTTGGACTGTGAAGAAACCTGAGCACCGAAGAATTGATGCTTTTGAACTGTGGTATTGGAGAAGACTCTTGAGAATCCCTTGGACAGCAAGGAGATCCAACCAGTCCATCCTAAAGGAGATCAGTCCTGGGTGTTCATTGGAAGGACTGATGTTGAAGCTGAAACTCCAATACTTTGGCCACCTGATGTGAAGAGCTGATTCACTGGAAAAGACTCTGATGCTGGAAAAGATTGAGGGCAGGAGGAGAAGGGGGTGACAGAGGATGAGATGGTTGGATGGCATCACCGACTCAATGGACATGAGTCTGAGTGATCTCCGGGAGTTGGTGATGGACAGGGAGGCCTGGCATGGGGCAGTTCATGGGGTCGCAAAGAGTCAGACACAACTGAGCAACTGAACTGAACTGAATAGTGGGTGAAGGTGGGCAGGGGTTGATCACTATCAAAAATGCTTAAAATTCACTGCTGTAGAATACTTGTACCTGAAGACATAAGTAGGAATAGATCTGTAATGCCAACAAAATGGAAGAAAAAAAAATAATAAATGTCCGTCTTGAGAAGGAGATACACGGTGGTAACAGTCATACAATTCATACACACATCTGAGAAAATTAACCACAATTACACATATCCATAAGAATGAATCTTTAAGAACATAATGTTGATTAGCCAAAACAAACAAGAATATACATACAGCATGGTTCCATTTTTAGAGTTAAATAAAACTAAATGAAATATACCAACAGTACTGATAATGTTCTTTCTCTTAAGTTAGGTGGTGGGTTCACAGGTATTGATTTTATTATATGCTTTATTATTTACATATACAGCACCATATTCTTATCTATATATCAAATAGATCATAGTTCAGTCGCTCAGTCATGTCCGACTCTTTGCGACCCCATGAATTGCAGCAGTTGTCCATCACCAACTCCCAGAGTTCACTCAAACTCATGTCCATCGAGTCAGTGATGCCATCCAGCCATCTCATACCCTGGCATCCCCTTCTCCTCCTGCCCCGAATCCCTCCCAGCATCAGAGTCTTTTCCAATGAGTCCACTCTTTGCATGAGGTGGCCAAAGTACTGGAGTTTCAGCTTTAGCATCATTCCTTCCAAAGAACATCCAGGGCTGATCTCCTTCAGAATGGACTGGTTGGATCTCCTTGCAGTCCAAGGGACTCTCAAGAGTCTTCTCCAACACCACAATTCAAAAGCACAATTCTTTGGTGCTCAGCTTTCTTCACAGTCCAACTCTCACATCCATACATGACCACTGGAAAAACCATAGCCTTGACTAGATGGACCTTTGATGGCAAAGTAATGGCTCTGCTTTTCAATATGCTGTCTAGGTTGGTCCTAACTTTCCTTCCAAAGAGTAAGCGTCTTTTAATTTCATGGCTGCAGTAATTTTGGATCATAAGGGGAAAGGAAAACAGAAAAGGAAGGAAGAAAAGGAAAGAGAAGAACAGACATCAATAATGAAACCAACATGGACCTCCTCTCTCACCCTGGAAGGGCACATAGGCTTCCATTAAATACAGGTTCCATCCTGAAACTCCACTAAAACAAAAGTTTTTCATTCTGAAAGCATAAATCTGAAATGTAATGCAAGTAGGTAACTTACCTGTCTTTGGTTTTGAAAAATTAATATAATGCCTAATGTAAAATAAGAGGAGAAAAAGTAATTTAAAAAATATTTTAATACATTAATGTTCCAATATAACCATCCTGGAATTCATATTAATAAGGAAATAGACACTTGCTCCCACACACAGAAATACCATGAACATGACAGTTACAAATGAAGATTGGCACAAATGATCTGTGTTGGGAAATCAAATACCATAAGCGGCAATGCCACTGATAATAAGATTTTCCAAAACAGTTAACAACTCTTGTTTCTGAACAAAACAAAGTACAATGTGCCCTTCGTTTACTCAGTAGTTACATTCCTGGAAAACTCAGTATCTATTAAAGCCAGGCAAAAAAACACTTCGTGTTTAAGTGTAAAACCAAATTAGAATCAGATGAGTACAAACAAGTTTTTCACCCATAAGAAGGTCTGGGGAAATGTTCAAAATCCATGCAGAACTGTCTCGTATCTTGTGGGATGTATGGCATTCATGACTCCTGCTCACTGAATGCCAATGCTGTACCTACCCAACTTTAATCACTGTGGCAACCAAAAGTGTACCATCAAAGATCCAGGCACAACATGGGCAGGTACTGACCCCACTGAGAACCAGTGACTTCGAGAAAGGCTGGGTTCCAGTTTAGACTCTACACAGGCCTATTTTTCATGACATCATGAAGCTGGATGTAAAGATAAAATCTAACCAATTTCTAACTTTGGCAAAGGAAGAATCCTCGCACAGTGAAGAAATTTACCATCAGGGAAAATATAAAGGCAGACAAAAACCAAAGGATATTCATCCTAAATAATACTAAAACTGATACACCAAATCGAAAGTTGGTGTTCCACTCCTACAACGGAAATCTTTAAGGACAGTATTGCTGTTTTAGGCTTCCCTGGTGGCTCAGACAGTAATGAGGGAAACCTACGTTCAGTCTCTGGGTTGGAAGATCCCCTGGAGAAGGGCATGGCAACCCACTCCAGTCTTCTTGCCTGGAGAATTCCATGGACGGAGGAGCCTGGCGGGCTACAGTCCATGGCGTCACAAAAAGCCAGACACGACTGATTGACTAAGCACACAGCATTGCTATTTTGCTAAAACACAACAAGCGTCACAACTGAAAAACACCCTATAACACTCTTTAGAGTTATGATATAGATGACAAAGCATTTAATTTTAATATTCACAGCAATGCTATGAGACAGATATCATTGTTTTCTTTAAAAGTAATTTGAAAAGAATAATCTCAACAGGTTAAAGTCAAAGAGCAAGTAAATTGACGTAGACAGGACTTTAAATCCTGATTTCAAATACTGTGATCTTTCCCTCAAACTCTATCTGCTTCACAAAGGCCCAATAAAGGGCAATACAGATCAAAGGAAATTTGTCAGTCAGTACAACAAAAATGTCAACGGCAAAGGCTCAATATAAAGCTCCCACCTATTTTGATAGATGACAAACAGTTGTACTTATACTACATGTATCAGTTATTTCTCAATAATTTTAAAATGTTAAAAGTCTCATCTCACATAGAAAAAAGAAGAAAAATAATAAAAAAGTAAAATTTTAGCAATTATTATGATAAATAGTGTCTAATTATTTCCTCACAGAAAGATTCTGGATCAGAATCCTAATGAAGTTAAGTGAAGTTAAGTTGCTCAATCGTGTCCAACTCTTTGCGACCCCCATGGACAGTAGCCTGCACCAGGCTCCTCCGTCCATGGGACTTTCTAGGCAAGAGTACTGGAGTGGGTTGCCATTTCCTAATGAAACCTCTACTTAAATTAAGAATCCCACCACAGTTCAGTTCAGTCGCTGTCGTATCCGACTCTGTGACCCCATGAACCGCAGCACACCAGGCCTCCCTGTCCATCTCCAACTCCCAGAGTTCACCCAAACTCATGTCCATCAAGTCAGTGATACCATCCAGCCATCTCATCCTCTGTCGTCCCCTTCTCCTCCCGCCCCCAATCCTTCCCAGCATCAGCATCTTTTCCAATGAGTCAACTCTTCGCATGAGGTGGCCAAAGTACTGGAGTTTCAACTTCAACATCAGTCCTTCCAATGAACACCCAGGACTGATCTTCTGACAATTAAAGAGTTAAACAGTATTTTTAAAAAACCTTTCAGTTTGGGGAGAAATGCATAACCATTAAGATCTTATCAACTTAAATATAAGATAAAAATAAAAGCAAAGGCATACTCAGAGCTTGAGGTAAGAGCAAAAAGGAAGTAGTGTGTCTTATTATTTCAGTCAAAGAAATAATGTAAGATCATTTATTACCAAGCGCAATCTCTCTAAAGAGCATAATAATTGATTCAGGATTCCCTTAAAAACAGTAATAGATGGTAAGCTATCAGACTCATCCCTCCACTAATTCAAAGCCAACATCCAAGAATAGTTGACATTTCTATTTTAAAAGAAAAAAATTTTAATTTACGCTTCTGAATTAATGGGTAAACTTTAACAGTCTAGAGTGAAGTCTTTAGGGGTCACAATATACAAGCATATGAAAACTAAAATACAAACTGGAAGTTTGTCTAATACTTTATCCCTCTTTTTTGTGCCTCTTTCCCAAAGAAGATTTTTACCTCAGCATAACTGTGGCTGTTGAAGCCAAAACCTCTACCTCAAAGCCACCTTTCTTCCCCACTCATGTACACTTTTTAAGAATATTTACTTATTTAACGAATTTTTGGCTGTGCTGAGTCTTCGTCGCTGTGCAGGCTTTTCTCTAGTGGCGGCAAGTCGGGGGCTCCTCTGTAGGTGCGGTGCAAGGACTTCTCACTGTGGTGGCTGCCCTTGTTGCAGAGCATGGGATCCAGGGCACACAGCTTCAAGCAGCTGTGGCTCACTAGTTGCGGCTCCAGGGCTCTAGAGAACAGGCTCAACAGTTGTAGCACGTGGGCTCAGCTGCTCCGCGGCATGAGAGACCTTCCCACAATCCCTGTCTCCTGCATTGGCAAGTGGACTCCTCACCACTGAGACACCAGGGAGCCCCTCGTGTATACTTTCAACACTCCATTTTCCTGACTTAAAATTCACTCCATTACAATGTCCATAATTTCTTATGATATCCACACAAACTGCACTGATTTTTTTTTTATTAGTAGCTAATGTAAAGTACATGCAATAGAGCTTAAAAGAATTATCAATTACTGGAATACCACAAAGAATACAGCACCTCAGCACTTTACAATATTGAAAAAAAAAATTCCAATTTCTCCTGAAAATTTTCCAATTCAAGGTTGCCAGGACATAGACTGAAATTCAATTTAAATGTTCCACCCACCTTGACACAAGGGTTTGTAAAAAAAACAAATAACAGTAATAATAATAATAAAGAAAAAAATGAAAACAACAATAACAACATAATGTCCCACCTCAAAGCCTCCATATATGCCATAACCCCCAGACACATTTGCTAAAATTTCAAATAATGATTGACAAGTGTTTTGGGATAACTATATAGATACACAAATATACACACACACACATACTATACATATATGCACACTATAAACAGACATCTATCGAAATAGTATGGATATATATATATATAGTGCACATGTATATAAATACACACACACACACACACACGTAGACATCTATTTGAGGAAGGCACGGCAACCCACTCCAGTGTTCTTGCATGGAGAATCCCATGGATAGAGCAGCCTGACAGGCTGCAGTCCACAGGGCCACAGAGTCGGACACAGCTGAAGTGGCTTAGCACACACAAGCACATACATCTATTTATCTATCCATATTATCTAAACACAGAAAACAACAAAAAATTCTAGGACTCATTGAAAATACAATAGTTGCCATATATAAAGAATTGACTTTATGCTAGGTATCATTCTAAGATTTTAGCCACAATGGTGTGGTCACTAACCTAGAGCTGATGTCCTGGAGTGTGACCTGAAGTGGGCCTTAGGAAGGATTATTACAAACAAAGGAAGGATTATTACAAACAAAGCTAGCGGAGGTGATGGAATTCCAGTTGATATTTAATATCCTAAAAGATGATGCTGTTAAAGTGCTGTACTCAGTATGTCAGCAAATTTGGAAAACTCAAGTCAGTTTTCATTCTAGTCCCAAAGAAGGGCAATGCCAAAGAATGCTGAAACTACCATACAACTGTGCTCATTTCACATGCTAGCAAGGTTATGCTCAAAATCCTTCAAGACAGCCTTCAGCAGTATATGAACTGAGAACTTCCAGATGTACAAGCTGGGTTTAGAAAAGGCAGAGGAATTTCATCATGCGAGAGCACCAAGACTGCACCTCACTGTTAACAACCATCGACAGGAGGACACTGGAACCCACCAAAAAAAAAAAAAAATCCACATCCAAAGAAAGAAGAAGCCACAGCGGGATGGTAGGAGGGGCACATTCACAGTAAAATCAAATCCCATATCCACCAGGTGGGTGACCCACAGCCTGGACAACAGTATTACAAAATAAGTTCCCACACTGCTGTGAAGATTCTGACCCCCACATTAGGCTTCCCAGTCTGGGGATCTGACAAACGGACAAGGAATTCCCAGGGAATCTGGCCTTGAGGGCCTGCAGGATTTGATTAAAGAACTTCCAAAGGACTGGGAGAAACAGAGACTCCAGTCTTGGACGGCACAAACAAAATTTAGCACGCACCAAGACCCAAAGGAGAGGAGCAGTGACCCCACAAGAGATGGATTCAAAACTAGATGCTAGTTCTGGAGGATCACCTGTGGAGGTGTGGGTTGGCAAGGGCTCACCACAGGGGCAGGGGCACTGGAAGCTCCCCCTTGGCATAAACCCTCCCGAAGTTCACCATTAACCCTAACATAGAGCCCTTAGACCCCAGGGCTGGGTCCCCTCAGGCCAAACAACTACCAGGGAGGGAGTGCAATCCCAGTCATTAGCAGATGGTTGGACAGTCAACCAAGTCCAGGAAGCACAGAGAGTCCCAGGCAGGATTAAAGCCTTACTGAACAAGGCCCTGCCCACCAAAGCAAGACCCAGTTCTTCCCATAGCCAGTCCTTCCCATCAAGAAGCTTACACAAGCCTCTTAGCCTCAGCCATCAAAAGGCAGACAGAAGAACAGTCTCACAGTGGCTAATGCAAAAATCCTATTTCAGAAAGTTAATCGTGATGAAAAAGCAGAAAGTTATGTCCCAGATGAAGGGAAGTGATAAAACCTCAGAAAAAAAACCTAAATGGAGACAGGCAACCTTCCAGAAAAAGAATTCAGAATAATGATAGTGAAGATGATCCAGATTCTTGGGAAAAGAATGGAGGTAAAGATTGAGAAGATGCAAGAAATGTTTACCAAAGACCTACAAGAACTAAAGAACAGACAGACAGAGATGACTACTATACTAGAAGGAATCAATAGCAGAATAACTGAGGCAGAAGAATAGATAAATAACCTGGAAGACAGAATGGTGGAAATCACTGCCACAGACCAGAATACAGAAAAAAGAATGAAAAGAAATAAAGACAGCCTAAGAGACCTCTGGGACAACATTAAACACACCATTTGCAGTATAGGGATCCTGGAAGGAGAAGAGAGAGAGAAAGGACCTGAGAAAATATTTGAAGAGATAACAGCTGAAAACTTCCTTAACGTGGGAAAGTAAATAGTCAACCAAGTCCAGGAAGCACAGAGAATCCCAGGCAGGATAAACCCAAAAAGGAACACACCAAGACAGGTAATAATCAAACTGACAAAAATTAAAGACAGATAAAATATTATAAGCAACAAGGAAAAAATGACAAATACAAGGGAACTCCCATCAGGCTATCAGTTGATTTCTCAGCAGAAACTCTACAAGACAGAAGGGAATGGCATGATATATTTAAAGTGATGAAGGGGAAGAACTTAAAACCAAGAATACTCTACCCAGCAAGACTCTCTTTTAGATTCGATGGAAAAACCAAAAGTGCTCCAGACAAACAAAAGTTAAGAGAATTCAGCACTACCAAACCAGCTTTACAACAAATGCTAAAGAAACGTCCCTAGGCAGGAAACACAAGAGAAAGAAAAGACCTACAGAAAATAAACCCAAAACAAGAAAATGGTAATAGGATCATACGTATCAATCATTACCTTAAATGTAAATGGATTAAATGCACCAACCAAAGACACAGACTGGCTAGGTGGATGAAAACATGTGTATGTAAGCACTTCCACTTCCACATCACTCTGCTTGACCCCACTGTCTGGCTATTCATTGTGAAAACTGATAAACATCTTTTTACAATCTTGATTTAGTTCAGTTCAGTTGCTCAGTCGTGTCCGACTCTTCACAACCCCATGGACTGCAGCATGCCACACTTCCCTGTACATCTCCAACTCCCAGAGCTTGCTCAAACTCATGTCCATCGAGTTAGTGATGCCATCCAACCATCCCATCCTGTCATCCCCTTCTCCTCCTGCCTTCAATCTTGCCCAGCATCAGGGTCTTTTCAGATGAGTCAGTACTCGGCATCAGGTGGCCAAAGTATTGGTGTTTCAGCTTCAGCATCAGTCCTTCCAATGAATATTCAGGACTGATTTCCTTTAGGACTGACTGGTTTGATCTCCTCGCTGTCCAAAGGACTCTCAAGAGTCTTCTCCAACACCACAGTTTAAAAGCATCACTTCTTTCATGCTCAGCTTTCTTTATGGTCCAATTCTCACTGTTGTGATTATGTAACTATTACTCACTTAATACCACTATATCATGATTGGTCAACAGAAACATAAGAGAATTCTGTATCACCAAAACTAGGATCTAATAGAAAAATCTGTAACGACTTTTTAAAATTCGGATGCATATCACAATTGTGATCTTGAAACTTTCTGAAAAATACAAATGCTCAGGTATTGCTTTTTTTCTCCAGAGCGCCAAATAAGTTTCTAATGAGCATTCATGTTAAAAAACAACCGGGCTCTATGATGATCTTTTACTTTTATCTAGCTTGTTTCACTTTTTCTATTTCATATTCAGTGCTCAGAATTCATTTAGTTTATGTTCCACAGTTTCTCCATCTCTCTTTTTTTAATGTTCTTTCTCAACTATGCTTCAATAAAATATGTATGTCTAAAAAAAAAAAGAAGGCAGAGGAATCAGAGATCAAAATGCCAGCACTCATTGGATTGTGCAGAAACCAAGGGAGTTCCAGAAAACATCTACTTCTGCTTCACTAACTATACTAAAGCCTTTGATTGTGTGGATCACAACAAACTATGGAAAATTCTTAGAGATCAGACTACCAGACCACCTTGCATGTCTCCTGAGAAATACAGAAACCTATACATGGGTCGAGAAGCAACAGTTAGAATCAGCCATGGAACAATGGATTGGTTCAAAAGTGGGAAAGGAGGAGGAGCTAAGATGGCGGAGGAATAGGACGGGGAAAACACTTTCTCCTACACAAATTCATCAAAAGAACATCTAAACGCCGAGTAAATTCCACAAAACAACTTCGGAATGCCAGCAGAGGACATCGGACACCCAGAAAAGCAACTCATTGCCTTCTAAAGGAGGTAGGAAAAAATATAAAACACAAAAAAGAGACAAAGAGGGAGGGACGACCTCTGTCCGGGGAAGGGACTCTTAAAAAAAGAGAAGTTTCCAATCACCAGGAAACACTCTCACTGCCAAGTCTGTGCTGAACCTGGGAAGCACGGAGGCCAACATAACAGGGAGGAGAATAAATAAACAATTAAAAACCACAGACTACGAGCCCTACGATAACTTCCCCAGCGGAGAAGCTGCGCAAACGCCTGCATCTGCCATTAGCGAGCGGGGGCTGGGCAGGGAGGCACCACGCGGGCGGCTTCGCAGGCAGCTTCGGCCTGAATATCCCGAGCGCCACCTGAGCGGAATAATTTGGGCTAGCAAACAAGATTGTGGGATACCTACCACACGAAAAGCCAGCCCTAACCCAAGACACCGCCAGGCCCGCACACAGAACAAAGATAGCCGGCTGCAGTCCACTCCCCTCCGGTGACAGGCAGCCAGAGCCGGAGGGAGGCAATCGAAGCCCCAGAGAGACATTATCCACAAAACTGTAAGCAGGCTTCTTTGCTAACTAAGACTTCTTGGGGCTCTGGTCAGCTAACATCCGCCTAAGAAAGTGCGCCATGGGGCGGCGAGGCGATAAGTCGCAGAAACCGCGCTTGCTAAACACCTCATTACCTGTGCTGCTGGATTCTGCAAAGGGCACAAAACGAAGGCCCAACCGAGCCTGGGCCTCTGAGGACTACCCGAGTGCCTGAACTTGAGCGGCTTAGACCTGGGAGGGGCAAGCAGCCCAGGGCCAGTCGCAGATGGTTCCAGCGGAGAAACAGAGCCCAAGCAGAGTAGGCAGGGAGGCTACACGCGCCGTGAGCAAGGGCAGACCCAGTGTGGCTGAGCCACTGCGAGCACACGCCAGTGATATTTATTTGCAGCGTCCTCCCTCCCCACAGCGCGACTGAACAAGTGAGACTAAAAAAAAAAAAAAAAAAGGGTGTCCACCACCACCCCCTTTGTATCAGGGCGGAAATCAGACACTGAAGAGACCAGCAAACAGAAGAAGCTGTAACAGAGGGAACCGCTGTGGAAGCGACAGGCAATAAACTAAAACCCTATGGTTAGTACCAACTACAGAGAAAGGGGCCTATAGATCTTGAGAAATTTAAGCCGGAACAAAGAACTAGCCGAAAATGAACTGAACCCACAATACCCACAACAATAACAGAGCAAGTCTTATATATATTGTTACTATTTTTACCATCATTATTTCTTTCTTTTTTTTATTATATATTTTTTTATAAAAAAATTTTTTTTAGTTTTTTTTATCCTCTAGTACTCCTTTAATTTCCACTTTTAGAATATTTTTTATAACTCTTCCAACCCTTTTTTTTTCTCTTTTTGTCTTTTCTTTTTTTCTTTCCTTTAACATTGTATTTTTGAAACTCCAAACTCTGCTCTAGATTCATAAGTTTAGCTTATTGGTAACTGCTATCAATTTTTTACCTATTCATTTTTTTTTTTTTAATAACTTTTGTGACTTTTTCTTTTTTTTTTCCTCCCTCCTTCTATCTCTGCATCTTTTCTTTGACATTGTATTCCTGAAACTCCAAACTCTAATCTAGATCTTTAATCTATGCTTTCTGGTATATGTAATCAATTTGTGCCTATTACTGAGTGGATCTATCTCTCTCCTTTTCATTCCCTCCTTTTATCCTCCTGACCACCTCTGTCTCCTTCCTCCCTCTTTCCTTCTCTGTATAACTCCGTGAACATCTCTGAGCGGTCCAGTTGTGGAGTGCAGTACAGAAGGAGAAGTTTTTGAGACTACTGTAAAAATAAGACCAATAACTGGAAGCAGGAGGCTTAAGTCCAAACCCTGATCCCAAGGAACATTAATTGACAGGAGCTCATCAAATGCCTCCAAACCTACACTGAAACCAAGCCAATATACAGGCTACCCAAAGTGACCCCAAAATCATAGACATCTCATAACTCATTACTAGACACTCCATTGCACTCCAGAGAGAAGAAATCCAGCTCCATCCACCAGAACACCAACACAAGCTTCCCTAACCAAGAAACCTTGACAAGCCACCTGTACAAACCCACATACAGTGAGGGAACGCCACAATAAAGAGAACTCCACAAACTGCCAGAATACAGTAAGGACACCCCAAACTCAGCAATTTAAACAAGATGAAGAGACAGAAGAATTCCCAGCAGGTAAAGGAACAGGATGAATGCCCACCAAACCAAACAAAAGAGGAAGAAATAGCGAATCTACCTGATAAAGAATTCCGAATAATGATAGTGAAATTAATCCAGAATCTGGAAATCAAAATGGAATCACAGATAAATAGCCTGGAGAAAAGCATTGAGAAGATGCAAGAAAGGTTTAACAAGGACCTAGAAGAAATAAAAAAGAGTCAATATATAATGAATAATGCAATAAATGAGATCCAAAACACTCTGGAGGCAACAAATAGTAGAATAACAGAGGCAGAAGATAGAATTAGTGAATTAGAAGATAGAATGGTAGAAATAAATGAATCAGAGGAGAAAAAAGAAAAACAAATTAAAAGAAATGAGGACAATCTCAGAGACCTCCAGGACAATATTAAATGTTACAACATTCGAATCATAGGAGTCCCAGAAGAAGACAAAAAGAAAGACCATGAGAAAATACTAGAGGAGATAATAGTTGAAAACTTCCCTAAAATGGGGAAAGAAATAACCACTCAAGTCCAAGAAACCCAGAGAGTCTCAAACAGGATAAACCCAAGGTGAAACACCCCAAGACACATATTAATCAAATTAACAAAGATCAAACACAAAGAACAAATATTAAAAGCAGCAAGGGAAAAACAACAAATAACACACAAGGGAATTCCCATAAGGATAACAGCTGATCTTTCAATAGAGACTCTCCAAGCCAGGAGGGAATGGCAAGATATACTTAAAGTGATGAAAGAAAAGAACCTACAGCCCAGATTATTGTACCCAGCAAGGATCTCATTCAAATATGAAGGAGAAATCAAAACCTTTACAGACAAGCAAAAGCTGAGAGAATTCAGCACCACCAAACCAGCTCTCCAACAAATACTAAAGGACATTCTCTAGACAGGAAACACAAAAAGGGTATATAAATTCGAACCCAAAACAATAAAGTAAATGGCAATAGGATCATACTTATCAATAATTACCTTAAATGTAAATGGGTTGAATGCCCCAACCAAAAGACAGAGACTGGCCGAATGGATACAAAAACAAGACCCCTACATATGTTGTCTACAAGAGACCCACCTCAAAACAGGGGACACATACAGACTGAAAGTGAAGGGCTGGAAAAAGATTTTCCATGCAAATAGGGACCAAAAGAAAGCAGGAGTAGCAATACTCATATCAGATAAAATAGACTTTAAAACAAAGGCGGTGAAAAGAGACAAAGAAGGTCACTACATAATGATCAAAGGATCAATCCAAGAAGAAGATATAACAATTATAAATATATGGCACCCCACTCCAGTACTCTTGCCTGGAAAACCCCATGGATGGAGAGGCCTGGTGGGCTGCAGTCCATGGGGTCGCTGGGGGTTGGACATGACTTGAGTGACTTCACTTTCATGCAATGGAGAAGGAAATGGCAACCCACTCCAGTGTTCTTGCCTGGAGAATCCCAGGGACAGGGGAGCCTGGTGGGCTGCCGTCTGTGGGGTCACACAGAGTCGGACACGACTGAAGTGACTTAGCAGCAGCATGCACCCAACATAAGAGCACCACAATATGTAAGACAAATACTAACAAGTATGAAAGGAGAAATCAACAATAACACAATAACAGTGGGAGACTTTAATACCCCACTCACACCAATGGATAGATCAACTAAACAGAAAATTAACAAGGAAACACAAACTTTAAACGATACAACAGACCAGTTAGACCTAATTGATATCTATAGGACATTTCATCGCAAAACAATGAATTTCACCTTTTTCTCAAGCGCACACGGAACCTTCTCCAGGACAGACCACATCCTGGGCCATAAATCTAGCCTTGGTAAGTTCAGAAAAATTGAAATCATTCCAAGCATCTTTTCTGACCACAATGCAGTAAGATTAGATCTCAATAACAGGAGAAAAACTATTAAAAATTCCAACATATGGAGGCTGAACAACATGCTCCTGAATAACCAACAAATCACAGAAGAAATCAAAAAAGAAATCAAAATCTGCATAGAAATGAATGAAAATGAAAACACAACAACCCAAAACCTGTGGGACACTGTAAAAGCAGTCCTAAGGGGAAAGTTCATAGCAATACAGGCATACCTCAAGAAACAAGAAAAAAGCCAAATAAATAACCTAACTCTACACCTAAAGCAACTAGAAAAGGAAGAAATGAAGCACCCCAAGGTTAGTAGAAGGAAAGAAATCTTAAAAATTAGGGCAGAAATAAATGCAAAAGAAACAAAAGAGACCATAGCAAAAATCAACAAAGCCAAAAGCTGGTTCTTTGAAAGGGTAAATAAAATTGACAAACCATTAGCCAGATTCATCAAGAAACAAAGGGAGAAAAATAAAATCAATAAAATTAGAAATGAAAAGGAAGAGATCACAACAGACAACACAGAAATACAAAGGATCATAAGAGACTACTATCAGCAATTATATGGCAATAAAATGGACAACGTGGAAGAAATGGACAAATTCTTAGAAAAGTACAACTTTCCAAAACTGAATCAGGAAGAAATAGAAAATCTTGACAGACCCATCACAAGCACTGAAATTGAAACTGTAATCAGAAATCTTGCAGCAAACAAAAGCCCAGGTCCAAACGGCTTCACAGCTGAATTCTACCAAATATTTAGAGACGAGCTAACACCTACCCTACTCAAACTGTTCCAGAAAATTGCAGAAGAAGGCAAACTTTCAAACTCATTCTATGAGGCCACCATCACCCTAATACCAAAACCTGACAAAGATGCCACAAAAAAAGAAAACTACAGGCCAATATCACTGATGAACATAGATGCAAAAATCCTTAACAAAATTCTAGCAATCAGAATCCAACAACACATTAAAAAGATCATACACCATGACCAAGTGGGCTTTATCCCAGGAATGCAAGGATTCTTCAATATCCGCAAATCAATCAACGTAATACACCACATTAACAAATTGAAAAATAAAAGCCATATGATTATCTCAATAGATGCAGAGAAAGCCTTTGACAAAGTTCAACATCCATTTATGATAAAAACTCTCCAGAAAGCAGGAATAGAAGGAACATACCTCAACATAATAAAAGCTATATATGACAAACCCACAGCAAACATTATCCTCAATGGTGAAAAATTGAAAGCATTTCCTCTAAAGTCAGGAACAAGACAAGGATGCCCACTTTCACCATTACTATTCAACATAGTTTTGGAAGTTTTGGCCACAGCAATCAGAGCAGAAAAAGAAATAAAAGGAATCCAAATTGGAAAAGAAGAAGTAAAACTCTCACTGTTTGCAGATGACATGATCCTCTATGTAGAAAACCCTAAAGATTCCACCAGAAAATTACTAGAACTGATCAATGAATATAGTAAAGTTGAAGGATATAAAATCAACACACAGAAATCCCTTGCATTCCTGTACACTAATAATGAGAAAACAGAAAGAGAAATTAAGGAAACAATTTCATTCACCATTGCAATGAAAAGAATAAAATATTAGGAATATATCTTCCTAAAGAAACTAAAGACCTATATATAGAAAACTATAAAACACTGGTGAAAGAAATCAAAGAGGACACTAATAGATGGAGAAATATACCATGTTCATGGATTGGTAGAATCAATATAGTGAAAATGAGTATACTACCCAAAGCAATTTATAGATTCAATGCAATCCCCATCAAGCTACCAACGGTATTCTTCACAGAGCTAGAACAAATAATTCCTCAATTTGTATGGAACTACAAAAAACCTCGAATAGCCAAAGCTATCTAGAGAAAGAAGAATGGAACTGGAGGAATCAACCTGCATGACTTCAGGCTCTACTACAAAGCCACAGTCATCAAGACAGTATGGTACTGGCACAAAGACAGAAATATAGATCAATGGAACAAAATAGAAAGCCCAGAGATAAATCCACGCACATATGGACACCTTATCTTTGACAAAGGAGGCAAGAACATACAATGGATTAAAGACAATCTCTTTAACAAGTGGTGCTGGGAAAACTGGTCAAACACTTGTAAAAGAATGAAACTAGAACACTTTCTCGGAGAAGGCAATGGCACCCCACTCCAGTACTCTTGCCTGGAAAATCCCATGGATGGAGGAGTCTGGTAGGCTGCGGTCCATGGGGTCGCGAGGAGTCGGACACGACTGAGAGACTTCACTTTCACTTTTCACTTTCCTGCATTGGAGAAGGAAATGGCAACCCACTCCACTGTTCTTGCCTGGAGAATCCCAGGGACGGGGGGGGGGGGCTGGTGGCTGCCGTCTACGGGATCACACACAGTTGGACACGACTGAAGTGACACAGCAGCAGCAGAACACTTTCTAACACCATACACAAAAATAAACTCAAAATGGATTAAAGAGCTAAATGTAAGACCAGAAACCATAAAACTCCTAGAGGAAAACATAGGCAAAACACTCTCTGACATACATCACAGCAGGATCCTCTATGACCCACCTCCCAGAATATTGGAAATAAAATCAAAAATAAATAAATGGGACCTAATTAAACTTAAAAGCTTCTGCACAACAAAGGAAACTATAAGCAAGGTGAAAAGACAGCCTTCAGAATGGGAGAAAATAATAGCAAATGAAGCAACAAACAACTAATCTCAAAAATATACAAGCAACTCCTACAGCTCAATTCCAGAAAAATAAACGACCCAATCAAAAAATGGGCCAAAGAACTAGGTAGACATTTCTCCAAAGAAGACATACAGATGGCTAACAAACACATGAAAAGATGCTCAACATCACTCATTATCAGAGAAATGCAAATCAAAACCACTATGAGGTACCATTTCATGCCAGTCAGAATGGCTGCGATCCAAAAGTCCGCAAGCAATAAATGCTGGAGAGGGTGTGGAGAAAAGGGAACCCTCTTACACTGTTGGTGGGAATGCAAACTAGTGCAGCCACTATGGAGAACAGTATGGAGATTCCTCAAAAAACTGGGAATAGAACTGCCTTATGATCCAGAAATCCCACTGCTGGGCATACACACTGAGAAAACCAGAATTGAAAGAGACACGTGTACCCCAATGTTCATAGCAGCACTGTTTACAATAGCCAGGACTTGGAAGCAACCTAGATGTCCATCCACAGATGAATGGATAAGAAAGCTGTGGTACATATACACAATGGAGTATTACTCAGCCATTAAAAAGAATACATTTGAATCAGTTCTAATGAGGTGGATGGAACTGGAGCTTATTATACAGAGTGAAGTAAGCCAGAAAGAAAAACACCAATACAGTATACTAACGCATATATATGGAATTGAGAAAGATGGTAACAATAACCCTGTTTACGAGACAGCAAAAGAGACACTGATGTATAGAACAGACTTTTGGACTCTGGGAATGGGAGAGGGTGGGATGATTTGGGAGAATAGCATTGAAATATGTATAATATCATATCTGAAACAAGTCGCCAGTCAAGGTACGATGCCTGATACCGGATGCCTGGGGCTGATGCACTGGGATGACCCAGAGGGATGGTATGGGGAGGGAGGAGGGTTCAGGATGGGGAACACATGTATACTTGTGGCGGATCCATCTTGATGTATGGCAAAAGCAATACAATATTGTAAAGTTAAGCAAAATAAAATTTAATTAAAAAAAAAAAAACTGGGAAAGGAGTACAAAAAGGCTACGGTCTCCCTGCTTACTTAATTTATATGTAGACTACATCATGCAAAATGCCAGGTTTGATCAATCACAAGCTGGAATCAAGATTGCTGGGAGAAATTTCAACAACCTCAGATATACAGATGATACCACTCTAATGGCACAAAGTGAAGGGGAACTAAATAGCCTCTTGATGAGGGTGAAAGAGGAGAGTGAAAAAGCTGGCTTGAAACTCAATACTGAAAAAACTAAGACCATGGCATCCGGTCCCATCACTTCATGGCAAACAGAAGGGGAAAAAGTGGAATCATTTTATTTTTTTTTATTTTATTTTCTTGGGCTCCAAAATCACTACAGACGGTGACTGCAGCCATTAAATTAAAAGACACTTGCTGCTTGGAAGGAAAGCTATGACAAATCTAAACAGCGTGTTGAAAAGCAGAGACATCACTGTGTCAACAAAAATCCATATAGTCAAAGCTATGGTTTGTCCAGTAGTTATATACAGATATGAGAGATGGATCATAAAGAAGCCTGAGCACCAAACAATGAATACTTTCAAACTGTGGTGATGAGTCCCTGGGACTGCAAGGAGATCAAACCAGTCAACCCTAAAGGAAATCAATTCTGAATATTCACTGGATAGACTATTGCTGAAGCTGCAGCTCCAATACTTTGGTCACCTGATACAAAGAGTCAATTCATTGGAAAAGACCTTGATGCTGGGAAAGATTGAAGGCAACAGAAGAAGGGGCAGCAGAGGATGAGATAGTTGTATGGCATCATTAATCAATGGACATGAATATGAGCAAACTCCAGGAGATAGTGGAGGACAGAGGAGCCTCATATACTGCCATCCATGGGGTGGCAAATAGACACAACTTAGCCACTGAACAACAAGTAAAGGGCTTCTAGTTAAAATGGTACAGTAAATTCATCCAAATAACAATTAATATATGAATGTATCAAATATATAAAAAACAATACATAGCTGGCTCAAAAAATAATATGTCTCAGGCAGTGATAAGGAACACAGATGCAAAATGATGTGAGGTTGAAGCCAGGGGCCCACTGGGTTCCTGATCTATAAACAGGCAGAGGCAGCTGGGAGTTTGGCTTCCCTGGGGATCAGGGTCTAAAAGCACTCCATTTCAAAAAGAGGACTTAGCAGAGCTAGGTCAGAGCTAAGGCTGGTTAGGGCTCCCATGTAAAGAAAACAATAGCCAACTCCACCTGGGGCTATGGCTGGCAGGAAATTATCCCTAGGAAGGTTGCAGGATACAGACACAGCTTCAAAATCAAGAAAGAAATCACCTGCTAGGTCTGTGACTGAGTCTGCAATAGCCACAATATCACCAATATCTCTGAGGGGCAGGAACTCTAAACCTGGTTCTAGAACTGAGATGCAGTGGCAAATATGAAACTACTATACATATAAGGAGGGAGGTAAACACAGGACAGACAATGAAAGTTAGCTGAGTCTCAAGAATAAAAAACAACTAAACTTGCTGTTATATTCTGAAGGATATTCCATTATCCATTTCCTAAATGTGTAACTATAAAGATCATCTCCAGGGCTTCCACCTACATTTCAGTATTTATAAATCTTCATTACTTAAGGTAACAAGAAGGAACCAACACTCTTAAAACTTTTCTTACTTCCCAACAAACCAATAATCATAATAATTTTAAAAGATTATTTTTTATGTAATGAAGTTACAAAAGTCAATTTCTAAACAGTAGTACCTGAAACCCCAAAACCTAGCATCCAGTTTCCCACAGTTAAAGCAAAGTGTCTTTATAACTAAGTTTGTTTGCTATGTCTACACCAACTTTCAAGTGATGTAGTATCTCTCAAACTTAGCCTTCCTATTATCAACCAGACACAGGATTTTCCTACCACTAGGAAGGGAGTGGTTTCCAGCTCAAAGATGACACAATTGAAAGGTTCTGAAAGGGAATTTAAAATAGTCTCTAGAAAAAATAACTCAGAATATAAAGTGTTTTAGTAAAACAAGCATCAAATTATTAATGCACCACTTAAAATTCTAGACCTGCCTCTGCCACTAAGCAGCTGTGTGACTTTAGCTACCTAAACAAGGCTTCAGTTTCTTTATCTGTAAAGCAAAGACACTCTAAGTCTCTTAGGCTCTACTAATTATAACATTCATTCTTTTACACTTACAATAAGAATGTTCGCTAAATGCAAATTCGGCATGTTTCCTAGAGCTTCGAGTAAGTTTACAAATACCAGTGATGCCTGTCCACCACTCTCTACTCCCAAAAAGTTACATAAGCAAACTCTTAAAAACAAACTACATTTTCTTGAGATATTTTCCAAAATATCTGTTAATGTGGTGACATTTTACATGCTAAAAGTTTAACTGAGGTATAATTTATATATACTAAAATTCACTTTTGAGTGTGCACTTCTGAGTTTGAAAAACACATAGGCATGTAACCACCACCACAAACAAGATATAGACAATGTGGACTTCCCTGGTAGCTCAGATTGGTAAGGAATCTACCTGCAATGCAGGAGATCTGGGTCTGATTCCAGACCTGGGAATCAGGTCTGGAAGATCTGGGTCTGGGGGTCTGGAAGATCCTCTGGAGGAGAAAATGGCAACCCACTCTAGTATTCTTGCCTGGATAGTTCAGTGGACAGAGGAGCCTGGCGGGCTACAGTCCACAGATCACTAAGAGTCAGATACAACTCAGTGACTAACAGACACAGACAAGAGAGACCACCACAAAAAACTCCCTCCTGTCCTTTGCAGTCAAACTGTGCCCCCACACCTTGGCAACCAATAGTCAGTTTTCTGTTCCTTTACTTATGTTTATTCTAAGATATCATTAAAATGGAATCATACAATACCTTGCCTTTTGAGTCTGCCTTCTTTGATTTAGCATAATGTCATAATGTATCTGATACCCATTCATGTTGATGTATGCACTTCCAAACAGTATTTCATTTTTATGAATGTACCAAAATTTATCAATTCACCAGGTGAGGTACATTTGGGTTTGTTTCTAGTTTGGGGTATTCACATATAGGTTTCAATGACTATAAGCTTTTATTTCACTTGAATAAATACCTAGAACTATTGGATCATTATGTAAGTGTATGTTTAAGTACATATTAAGAACCTCCAGTAGTCATGTATGGATATGAGAATTGGATCATAAAGAAAGCTGAGTGATGAAGAATTGATGCTTTTGAATTGTGGTGCTGAAGAAGATGCTTAAGAATCCCTTGGACAGCAAGGAGATCAAACCACTCAATCCTTAAGGAAATATTCATTGGAAAGACAGACACTGAAGCTGAAGCTCCAATACTCTGGCCACTTGATATGAAGAGCTGACTCAGTGGAAAAGACCCTGATACTGGGAAAGATTAAAGGCAGGAGGAGAAGGGGATGACAGAGGATGAGATGGTTGGATGGCATCACTGACTCAATGGACATGAGTCTGAGCAAACTTCAGAAGATAGTGAAGGACAGGGAAACCTGGTGTGCTGCAGTCTATGAGGTGGCAAAGAGTCAGACATGACCTAGCGCCTGAACAACAAGAAACTGCCAAACTACTTTTCAAAAATCTATATCAATAATGGCTTTCCAGGTGGCTTAGTGGTAAAGAATCTGCCTGCTAATGCAGGAGACGTGGGTTCAATCCCTGGGTCAGGAAGATCCCCTGGAGAAGGAAATGAAAACCCATTCCAATATTCTTGCCTGGGAAACTCCATGGATAGAGGAGCCTGGAAGGCTATAATCCATGGGATCGCAAAAGAGTTGGTTCACAATTTAGCATCTCAACAAATACCAATAATGAATATGTTTTTTAAAGGTTTAAAGGAAAAGTAAGTTCAGATCTTATGTCACAAATTTCATAGAAAGATTCTAAATAGATCCAGATATTTACCAGAGGAAAAGTATTTTCCTGTGTCCTATTTATAGAAAGTAGAAGTAAACAAAGGAAGTTAATTTGATAAGTATTATTCATATTGAGAAATATCTGTACTTATCAAATAGACAAAAAAGATATTTTAAAAGCTTTAAAACATGTCATGTGTGAAATCACATTCATAAGCTCTAAAGGTCATTAACTCTGTGTGCGTGTGTGTGCAATCTGGCTAGAATGCAGGTTTAAACTGTCTACTTACAATGAAAGGTTCCAGGGATTTTCCTGATGGTCCAGTGACTAAGACCTGATGCTCTCAATGCAGGGGGCCTGGATTTGACCCCTGGTTAGGGAACTAGATCATGCATACCACAACTAAAGATCCCGCAGCCACAACTAAAGATCCCACCTGCCACAACAGAGATCAAAGATCCTGTGTGCCACAACCACGACCTGGTGCAGCCAAATAAATAAGTAAATATTTTAAAAGAGAATAAAAGGTTCCAAGTGATTAAGTCTGCGCAGATTCTGGTCATTTGGAATGTAAATGAGAAAGACACAACAAAAAAATTTGATCTTCCCAATCCAACTTGTTCAACTGGCCATCAGAAATAATTCTTAGTTCTTAATAAGAGAACCTGTTCATAAAACCCTCCACTTTCTCCCTATCAATCTCCTGGTTTCATGCTCTCGTTTTTTGTGTGGCCACACTATGCAGCATGCAGCATCTTAGCACTCTCAACCATGAAACAAATCTGTGCCCTCTAGAATGGAAGCATGGAGGCTTAACCACCAGACCTCAGGGAAGTCCCTTTTTTTTTTTTAATCTAGCTTAGATTTCACAGTCCCTCAATATAATCACTCCTTGAACTCAATTCAGCGTTCATCAGATCTCTCTCTCCTTCACACTCTCCTAGCAAAACTCCAGCTACGATTGCAGCAGAGCAATGGAATATTGAAGAAAACCATATATCCAGGCCGAATGGTTACTATCATAAATTTACACTTAACAACTTCAACCAAGTTGGTGTGCCTGACAAACAGAAAAGTCAAACAAACCAAAATATCAGAGTTTGGTGTGAAGAAAGGTTTATTGCAAGGACTGAACAAGGAGAATGGGGTGGCTCACGCCCAAGAGGCCTGAACTCCCTGATGGTTTTCAGGGAAGAATTTTTATAAGTAAAATTTACAAGGAAAGGCTATAAGGTGTGTGACCTTCTTCTGATTGGTTGGTGATGACATAACAGGGTGGTGTTCCACAAATCTCAGTCATCAGCCTCTGGCTCCAATCAGTCTGGGGTCCACGTGCTTATGATTTGACTGAAGTTACCACAATCCACTGGGTGGAGGACCTTAGTTCCTGCAGAACTCAGACATAAGATGGATCTAAATACTATGCACATCTCCTGAGGAGGAACGAAGACCCTGCCCTGTTGCTGAACTGTGGCTTCTTTCCGCATTTCTCCATCCCCCAAATAGCAACTGTCTGAATCTGCCCTTTGGAACACAGGAAAAGTTGAGCAGGCTAAAAGCTTTTTTTCTACAAAGAAGAAACGGGGACATAGACAGGCCTCTGCACCTGACAGGGCCCCACAGGGTCCTGTCCAGTTTCAATTTTGCTCTGAAAGTTCGCTGGAGTTGCTGCTTTACACTTTTTCCTCAGTTTTTAAACATTTCTCCCTTTCTCTCCATTTCCTCCCAACTCTTTTGACACTTTAAGAAAATGGAAGCTATCAGATGAAAGCTTCCTGTTTTTTTCACAATCAAATTTGTAACATTTCGCAAACTGAACGCAGTCATCTCCTGGTTGAATGCAACCTGCAATCAGAAGGCAAGGAAGCCTGAGTAACGCAATTAATAGAGGGCAGCCTTCTGAGGCACCAAGCAAGGAAGAAAAGGGCAAGAGTGAATCTGGAGGGACATACAGAGAACAACAAACACAAGATCACCAATCATTTCCATTCTGGTAATTCAAATGAGCACTAAATCTCTCCTCTCTTGGTTTCCATGACATGACAAATCCTGGTTTCCCCCTACATAACAATCACTTTTTCTTCTTCACCAGATAGCTATATTTGGAGTTCCTTCATGCTGAGAACCAGACAGTTGATTTCACCCTTTCCTCACAGCTATAAATTTCATCTATACAATGACAATTTCCACTAGCGCCTCTCCTTAAACTCCAGTTTCCAATATCCCAAAGTTATCATTTAGGTGTCTCTTGAAATTTTACAGGTCCATAATAATGATTCTCATCCTCTTAATGAAAAAAAAAAAGTTGTTTTCCCAGTCCTCTTCTATCTCAAATACCAAACCAGAAATCTGGAATAACCCTTGAGTCTTTTATTCCTTTTTCTCCTTCACATGTAACCCATTAGTAAATCTTAAAAATTCTAATGTTATCTTAAATCCATCCACTTCTATCTATACTTCCACCACCATTCTAATTGCTCTGTTCCCTCTTGCTCCCTTCCTCTACAATCCAATTATCAGACGGTAGCCATAAGGATCTTTTTAAAGTGTAAAGCATATTTATATTATCTTCTGTTTAAAATCCTTCAATAGCATCCCATTTCATTTAGAGCAAAGTAAAACCCTCCTACAGCAACCTACAAGGCACTCTGCAATCTGGCTTCTTTATGTCTAACTTCATCTTACAAACTATTCTTCCTCACATTCATTAAGTTCCAGCCTCACTTCAGTTTCTCAAAAATTCAAGTTCCTTCCTGCTTTAGTCTTCCCACATGTACAAAATGCTCTACCTCCAACTCTCCTCATGGTAGCTCCTCTGCTAGGTCGCTTCAGTCGTGTCCGACTCTGTGCGACCCCATAGACAGCAGCCCACCAGGCTCCTCCATCCCTGGGATTCTCCAGGCAAGAATACTGGAGTGGGTTGCCATTTCCTTCTCCAGGCTCCTCTGAACTCTTCCTATCAACTTAAATGTCAACCCTAAGTGTGGCCTTTACCAACAAGATCAAAACTGGTTCCCCTATTACTCTCTCACAACATATTATTCATTATTTTCAAATGGCAATTTTTCTATGTATTTATCTATCTTCTTATTGTGCACCTCCTTCCACTACTCCGTAAGCTCCATAAAAGCACAGATTATTAAATTAATTCAATTCCAACACTACTAAGGACACATTACACAAAAGAAACTATGATAGGAAGCTGTGGGACTTACAAAGAGTGAGTCAAAGTAACTAGGATCCTGTTCTCAATATGTACATAATCTAATTGCGGGTAGGACAAGGGGACTGTATACGTAACTAATGCAAAGCAGACAATATGCCATACAACACCAGTACAAAGTGCTATAGAATCAAAAGAGAAAGAGATATAATGTAGAGAAGGTGATGCGTAAGAAAGCCCTCATGTAAGGAGATGGCTCTACTAGGCTTGGAAGGATAATAGAGAAAAAGCACTCAAAGCAGACCAAAGACCCTCAATGAAAAGACAAAAAGGGACAAAGTAAAGAGTATATAAAGAGAGGAGATTAAGAGCATGAGGAACTAGAGTTCTATTGCAATGTTTGACGATGGTAGTTAGGAAACGGAAACAAAATTTTCAGTGTGATACAGAACTCAACTTTATCCACTATAAAATTAAAATATGAAGCATTTTCAAGTAAATGAAAACTAATGTTCTTTCCAGGTCCAAATTCAAAATGATGGAGCTTATATAGACAATTAGTTTTAAAGTAAAAGGTGCTCATAAAGCATTTTCCTCAATTTCATGTGAAATTTATCATGATTTTTTTAAGTGGTTTTAAACTATTTGTCTAAACAACAATTTTTCAAAAATCTTGCTTACTCTTTCCAAACTGTAATCAAAAGGAGCATGGAATGGGGCAAGGAGTTGAGGGGAGTATTCAAGATATTTAATACTACACCCAGCCTAAATTTCAAAGTAACTTAATTAAACATTTCTACAAGGAAAAGCCAAGTATTTTATTTATATTCTCAAAAGTCAAGAGTCGTATTTTTACTGACATTAACTTGTGACACCGTTATCCATAAGCTTTATAGCATATAACTGGCTGTTGTTCATTTTACACATTCTATATGAAGGTACTGATTCAGTTCAGTTCAGTCGCTCAGTTCTGCAACCCTGAATCGCAGCACACCAGGCCTCCCTGTCCATCACCAACTCCCGGAGTTCACCCAAACTCATGTCCATCGAGTCGGTGATGCCATCCAGCCATCTCATCCTCTGTCATCCCCTTTTCCTCCTGCCCCCAATCCCTCCCAGCATCAGGGTCTTTTCCAATGAGTCAACTCTTTGCATGAGGTGGCCAAGGTATTGGAGTTTCAGTATCAGTCCTTCCAATTTACCACCAGGGAAGTCTATTACAGTACTATACAAAAAAAAATCAAAGAATTTTAAAGACTAACAGAGAAAAGAAGAATCAAGATAATTTTAAAGAATAATAAAGTGGGAGAATTATGGTGCCTCACCATCCCAGGTATCTAAATTTATTACAACACTACAGTAAATAAAGACAAGAGTAGTACTGGCTCACGGATAGGCAAATAGGGAGAGTATAAAAATAGGCCCATGTGTATACAGAACATTACATATGACTCGAAGAACTTCACTGTAGGGAATTCCTTGGCAGTCCAGTGGTTAGGATTCGGCATTTTCACTGCTGACGGCAAGGTTCAATCCCAGGCTGGGGAACTAAGATCCCACAAGTTGCCAGGCACAGCCAAAAAAATTAAAAAATCCTCACTACAGATCAATGAAGAATGGATGCTACACAGTAAGTGGTATCAGTACTACTTATTTTCTATATGGAAAAACTGAATTATATTCTTTGTATTATTCACTATAATTTTATTATTTATTTATTTATTTGGCTGTACCAGGTCTTAGTTGGGGCACATAGGATCTAGTTCCCTGATAAGGGATAAAACCTGGGTCCCATGCATTGGAGGCAGAGTCCTAGCCACTGGAACAGCAGGGAAGTCCTTAGGTATAATTTTTAGAATAATTTAAATATTTCGGCACACACACAAAAAAACTTTACAGAGCATCTAGTCCAATGTCTTCACTTTTTTTGGGGGGGGGGTGGGGGGGTGGGATGCATTATGTGGGATCCTAGTGGGATTCTAGTTCCCCAAGCAGGAACTAAACCTTGCTTTGGAAGTGCAGTGTCTTAACCACTTGACCACCAGGGAATTCCTCAATGCCTTCACTTTATTAAAGAAGAAAACAAAAGACCCAGAAAAATTAAAACACAGCCAAATCAGAGTGTGGTAACACAGGAATTAAAACTTTTATCTAATGATTTATTCATTCAAGAATTTACATTCTCTCATTTAATACACACAAAATGCTTCCCACCTAACGCAACTTCAAGTTATCCATGATATCAACACACACAAGTCAGAAGTGGAAGAAGCCACAAAAGATGTAGTGAAGGAAAAAGCCAATACTTCATCTTCTTCCATCTCCAAACCTCCTTTCAAAGAAACTGGCTAAAAATATAGCCCTCCACTCAAAGATTAACCTTGTCTAAACCCAAATCAATGACAAAGAAGAGTTCAAAGAAAAGTTACATGGGTCAGTATGCAAGGGGTTCAGAAAGAAAGAAAACTATTTTAAGAACTGCGATTCTGGTATCAACATATCATAAATATCTATGAATATTAAGTATTTTAAATAGTACTGTTATTAGGCCCAACGTTTTTCAAGCACAAGTGTTATCAACCTCATATCTTACTTGGTTTGTTTCCAGAGGATGTTAAACATTTACATTTAGAGATTTTCACAAAGACCAGTTAAACAAACACTGCTGAGAACCGTCCAAAAATAGCTGCTCCAATTCCAAGACTCAATTTAAGGTACAGAGAGAAATGGCATCTTCTCCAGGAAAGCACTCAATCCCAGGTTACTAGGGTTGTCCACCATCTGTTTATTCAGATAATACTTTCCTTCCATAAATCACCCTCCTGGGATACATAACAGGAGTACTGACAGTGAAGAAAGAGAGACTGGTGAAGAGTCTATTTGCAAACTTAGAAATACCAGTTTAAATTCTGACCACCACTACCACACATTCCATAAAGAATGCAAAATTCATTGCATTTAATTTCTTTAGCACTGAGGGTAAGAATATGAATCCCCCACTTGCTCTATGATTTGTGGCAAGTTGCTTAACTTCTGTGCTTCAGATTCCTCAACTGAAAAGTAAGCATAATAACAGTACCTACTCTAGCAGGGATTAATATGAGGATTAAATTAGTGTGTGTAAAGTATGTGGTGGCTCAGCGGTAAAGAATCCACCTGCCAATGCAGGAGACCAGGGTTCGATCCCTGGGTTGGGAAGATTCCCTTAAGTAGGAAATGGCAACCCACTCCAGTATTCTTGCCTGGGAAGTCCCATGGACAAAGGCGGGCTACAGTCCATAGGATTGCAAAGAGTGAGACACAACTGAGGGAGCTATATCATAGAGAATGTCTTATTTTTATTTTCTTCAAATTCTGTTTCATTTCAAACTGCATTTTAAACAATCCCTAGTTGAAGATAATTTTTATTCTGAAAATAACCTCACTTTTTTAATAACTCGAGTTTTCTTGCCACAATATAAACTTTTTGAGAAATTTTTTCATTGGTTGCTTTTAAAAGGCAAATAAATCCCAGGGTTTACTAAGTGATACTCCTATGGAAATTCTTAAATGTAGCTGCACATATAAATTTTTTTCTTACGCATTCTTTGTTCATGTTCATCCTGAGTAGAGTGCTCCTCCAGAAATTACCCACATATAGAATAAGACTGGCTTTAAATGGCTACTGTGATGGAAATGGTGTCTTAGATACAACTTGGACTTGAGGTAAATTAAATAGTTAACAAACTGGTTTAGAGAATGTTTTAATGACATTTTATTTAAAAGGGTATACCATTGCTGTAATTTTCTATTGGTTACAGTTTTCTTAATAACAAAAGTGTACAAAACAAAATGAATCTCAAAAACAATTAAACAAAAGAAGCCAGATAAAAAGAGTACATATGGTATTATTCCATTTATATGAAATTCAAAAACAGGCAAAAATCAGAAAGTAGTTGCAGGGTAAAACTGAACTGAAAGGGCATTAAACAACTTTCACTGATCATTTATATAAATTAAGTCACAGCTTTGAATATTATCCTGCTTTGAATATTATTCCTAGATTCCATGTAAAAACTGGAGCCCACTCAGAAAATGAAAAAAATAAAGAAGACAAAGGACAGTAATATAACTTCACTTAAAGGAGATATTTAAAGGCTAATGATCACATTTAAAAATAGTCTACTGGAGAGCAAATAAATACAAATTTAAGAAACCAGTTACTATTTTCTCCTTATATTAACATTTTAAATACTTTTAAATATTTTAAAATAATAACACTGCTTGCAAAAGTATTAATACATAGCTCAGTCTCATACTGCTAAGGGGAATATAAATCGGTGCAACCTTTCTGGAGAGCAACAATGCAATGTTTTGCTCTCCTGAAAGCTCTAAGAAATGTATAACTTGACCTAATAATTCCATTCAAATGTATTTATCTTAAAAATATAGAAATGTGGACAAAGATTTGGGTTTAGCAATATTCACTGAAGTTTTGTTTATAATAATTGGAAATCAACAAGCAAGCTAAATGTGAACACTATGGAAACTGAGTGCATAAATAATAATGCATCCATTATTGGAATAGTCTTCAGCTGTTCTAAACAGTTTCAAATTATTTTTAATAAAATGTATGTTAACAAAAGCAGCTTACAAATGTATGTACACAGTAAAATATGCAATGAGGAAAAATTAGAAACAATGTCATTAAAAAATCATAATTAGAGGCCAACATCATAGAAACTACTATTATATTTCATAACTGTCTGGATTTTATTGTAAGAACACCAGTGTTACCCCTAACTACATCTACTGGAGAGAGAGGGAAAAAAAAAAAACCAGAAGGATTAGAACATTCGTTAAAGGAACACAGTGATAAGTGTTATTTCAGATATGAGCAGCCAACTCATTAAATGAAATCAAAGTCCTTCAAGATATGCTAATACATCTCTAACAAGAAAAAGTTACAGAATTCAATACAATGCAAATATATATCAATCATGCTTTATTTGAGCTAGGGAAAATAATTCGATGATTTAGTGATTTTCACAGGACTGGGCTCCACTCTTTTATAAAGCAACAAAAGGGAAAGGCACAGCAAGAAATCAAGTCAGCAACCAGATTTCCCAGGAAATAGCTCTTACTTGGCAAAGTACTGGCCTCATATTCTAAAGAAACAGAACTCTACAAATAGAGATGAGACATGTAATATTTAAACACTCTGTAAAAGATGTATACTTTTCCCTTTGCTTGTAAGACCTCCAAAAGAGAATAATTAATGCCTCTTAAAACATAGGGGAAAACTTAAAAATCCAATTTAGAGTCAAATGTTCTACAAATAAAGAATAAAGTTCTTTCAAAATGCTAAGTAATCTCACAAGTTGTAAAGTAACTGTATTTTCATGATTTTTTAAATGAAAGAAAAATACCATGGTGTTTCTAACCTTCCACTAGGATTATGTGGAAATGGAAACTTTGATTCTGATATTAACTCTGAATTTTAAATTTACCAAGGCTAATAAAGATACTTATAATTTCTCTATAATGTTTTCAATCGTCATTATAGAACATTTCCTTCGATCTCCAACTTAAAAAAAAAAAGCCTTAGTACTTGATCTTCCCTCAGAAAAAGGCTATGTGTTAATAATCCAAAAGAGTCTTCTTAAGATAAAAAAGGTAACAGGACAGGAGAGTTAAAGAAGGAAAAGGTGTAACAGAAGCTTTTCTTCCTTTATGTCACATGTTTGAAACCTAACCCCGATTTCCATTAAATGGTCCAGCACTGAAGCTTCTGTAGAACTTTGTGCACAAAATTGCCCAGTAAGCAGAAAAATGGCAGATGAATTTCATTTAATTCAAGAATAAAGTAATGAAAGGATGAAATAGACAATCATACATTTAAGTCAGTGGGTTCATTTATAACTCATTCTTACAACTATAAGCTGCTTCCTTCTGCCCCACTGACCAAACGGTCAACAAATTACTATTCTGAAGAATTAGTAACAAAGCAGAAAATTTTATTAAACCTTTCTAACAAGCCAATAAACAAAAGGTAACGGTCTCAACAAAGGGTGCTGAGGCATCTGGATAACCATAAGTAAAAAAATTAAGTTGGGCCCCTTCCCCATACCATACACAAAAATAAACCCAAAATGGAATTAAATGTAAAGGGCTAAAATTTATATAAACTCTTAGAAGCAAACACAGGCATAAATATTCATGACTTGAATTAGGTGATTGTTTCTTAGATATTTTACCAAAAGCACAAAGACAGTGCTATATCAAAATGAAAAAGGTTTGCGCTTCAATGGCCACCACTAAGAAAGTGAAAATCCGAGCCATACTGGGAGAAAATATTTGCAGATCATGTATCTAACATGGGACTTGTATCCAGAACATGTATAAAAGTTTTCCATGACTAAAAACACAATAACAAAAGACAATTCCATTTTTTAACATGTTCAGGAGATCCAAATAGATAATATTTCAAAAAAGACATACAAATATCCAATAAACTGACAAAAAAAATTCTCAGTATCAACAGCCATCGGGAAAATGCAAAACAAAACCACCGTTATTTATTACTTCACATCTACTAGAATGACTACAAAAAAGACAGAGATAATAACAAGTGCTGGTGAGGATGTGAAGAAGTCAGAATGCTCATTCCCACTGTCAGTGGGAATGTAAATTATAGAAGCTTTGGAAACTGACTTAACATATGACCCAGCAACTCCACTCTTAGGTATACACCCAAAAGAAATGAAAACACATGTTCCTAAAACAAAAATCTGTACATGAATGTTCATAGTTTTATTTGAATAGCCAGAAACTGGAAACAATCCCATGTCTTATCAACAGAATAATTTTAAAAATTGTGACACATATTGGAACACTGCTGCTGCTACTGCTGAGTCGCTTCAGTCGTGTCCAACTCTGTGCGACCCCACAGACAGCACCCCACCAGGCTCTGCGGTCCCTGGGATTCTCCAGGCAAGAACACTGGAGTGGGTTGCCATTTCCTTCTCCAACGCATGAAAGTGAAAAGTGAAAGTGAAGTCGCTCAGTCGTGTCCGACTCTTAGCGACCCCATGGACTGCAGCCCACCAGGCTCCTCCGTCCATGGGATTTTCCAGGCAAGAGTCCTGGAGTGGGGCTGCTGCTGCTGCTGCTGCGTCACTTCAGTCGTGTCCGACTCTGTGTGACCCCATAGACAGCAGCCCACCAGGCTCCCCCGTCCCTGAATGGGGCTACTCAGGAATAAAAAGGAACACATTACTGATACACAAAACAACATATATAAACCTCAAGACAAAGTGAAAGACACCAGACCTCCCTCTCAAAGAGTATACACCATGCAATCCTCTTTGCATAAAATTCTAGAAAATGCAAACTATACTGACAGCATATTGTTATTCTGAGTGTGGAAAGGGAGAGATGGTTTACCAAAGGGTAAACCTTACCCAAAGGGCATAAGGAAACTTTTAAACTGGTATATTCCTTATCTTGATTGTAGTATGTAAATAGATAAAAACTCATGAAACTGTATACTTTAAATATATGCAATTTCATTACATGTCAATTACACCTGAATTTTGTAAAAGGTATATGCCATTTTGGGGGAAGAGAAGTTTCTGAAATGATACATTTGGGTAAGAAAAGGGTAGAAAAAGTAGGCTGAGAGCTTTTAGTATGATGCAGCTTTTTAAAAGTCAAAATATTAACCAATCCCTACATGGTAATACCTGAATTTTCAGCCAGAAAATGGAGGAGTCAAAATAACCAAGGCTACCTATGAATTTAGTCTAGTCTTATAAAGTGAAAATTTTAAAAATTCATCTCAACATTTATTTGAATGTACATATTCTTCAAATTGGGCTTCCCTGGTGGCTCAGACCATAAGGCTTTATGCCTATTCTCAGGCATAAAGAATATGCCTGCAATGCGGGAGACCCAAGTTCAGTCCCTGGGTTGGGAAGATTCCTTGGACAAGGGAATGGCTGGCTACCCACTCCAGTATTCCTGCCTGGAAAATTCCAGACAGAGGAGCCTGATGGGATACAGTCTGTGGTGCCACATGACTCTCAGATACGACTGAGAGACTAACACTTTCACTACACTACTTTCACTACTATTCTTCAAACTGGATGTAATTTTAGGATTCTGAACTAAAATGGATGGGAGTGGCAAACTGGATTCAGATGACCATTACATCTACTCCTGTGGGCAAGAATCCCATAGAATGGAGTAGCCCTTATAGTCAACAAAACAGTCTGAAACACACTACTTGGGTGCAATCTCAAAAATGACTGAATGATCTTGGTTCATTTCCAAGGCAAATCATTCAACACCACAGTATCCAAGTCTATGCCCCAATCACTGATGCTAAAGAAGCTGAAGTTGAACGGTTCTATGAAGACCTACAAGAAGACATTCTAGAACACCAAAAATGAAGTCCTTTTCATCATAAGGGATCGTAATGCAAAAGTAGGAAGTCAAGACATACCTGGAGTAACTGGCAAGTTTGGCCTCAGAGTACAAAATGCTGCACTGTGCTTAGTTACTTAAGTCATGTCTGATTCTTTGCAACTCCATGGACTGTAGCCCACCAGGCTCCTCTGTCCATGGGGATTCTCCAGCCAAGAATACTGGAGTGGGTTGTCATGCCTTCCTCCAGGGAAATCTTCCCACAACCCAGGGATAGAACCGGTGTCTCCCACATTGCAGGTGGATCATTTACCAACTGAACCACCAGGGAAGCCCAAGAATACGGGAGTGGGTAGCCGATCCCTTCTCCAAAGGATCTTCCCACAACCCAGGAATCGAACCAGATTTTCCTGCATTGCAGGTGGATTCTTTACCAGCTGAGCTACCAGCAAAGCCCAAAATGAAGCAGGGCAAAGGCTAATAGAGTTTTGCCAAGAGAACCCACTGGTCATAGCAAACACCCTCTTTCAACAACACAAGAGCGGACTCTACACACGAACCTCAGCAGATGGTCAATACTGTAATCAGACTGATTTATTTTCTGCAGCCCAAGATGGAAAAGCTTTATACAGTCAGCAAAAACAAGACCTGGAGCTGACTGTGGATCATGAGCTCCTTATTGCAAAATTCAGACTTAAATTGAAGAAAGTAGGGAAAACCACTAGACCATTCAGGTATGACCTAAATCAAATCCCTTATGATTATATAGTGGAAGTGACAAATAGATTTAATGGATTAGATCTGGTAGACAAAGTGCCTGAAGAACTATGGACAGAGGCTTGTACCTACAGGAGGCAGTGACCAAGAAAAAGTAATGAAAGAAGGCTTAGTGGTTGTCTGAGGAGGCATTACAAATAGCTTAGAAGAGAAGCGAAAGGCAAAGGAGAAAGGGAAAGATGGGAAAGATACACCCAACTGATACAGAGTTACAGAGAATAGCAAGGAGAGATAAGAAAGCCTTCTTTATGTGAACAATGCAAAGAAATAGAGGAAAACAGTAGAATGGGAAAGACTAGAGAGCTCTTCAAGAAAATTGGAGATACCAAGGGAACATTTCACACAAGGATTGGCACAGTAAAGGACACAATGTCAAGGACCTAATAGAAGCAGAAGAGATTAAGAAGGGGTGGCAAGAATACACATAAGAATACATAAAATAGCATAAAAAATACAAAAAAGGTCTTAATGACCCAGATAACAACAATGATGTGTTCACTCACCTAAAGCCAACAACCTGGAGTGTGAAATGAAGTGGGCCTTAGAAGCATTATTACAAACAAAGCTAGTGGAGGTGACAAAATTCCAGCTAAGCTATTTAAAAATCTTAAAAGATGACGCTTTAAAATGCTACACTCAATATGTATGTCAAGCAAATTTGGAAAACTTAGCAGTGGCCACAATACTAGAAAAGGTCAGTTTTCATTCCAATGCCAGAGAATACTCAAACTATTGTACAACTGCACTCATTTTCACATGCTGGCAAGGTAATGCTCAAAATCCTTCAAGCTAGGCTTCGAAAGTACGTGAACCGAAAATGTCCAGATGTACAAGCTGGATTTAGAAAGGCAGAGGAACCAGAGATCAAACTGCCAACATCCGCTGGATCACAAATTAAGCAAGAGGTTTCCAGAAAAACAGCCACTTCTGCTTCTTTGACTACGCTACAGCCTTTGACTATGCGGATCACAACAAACTGTGGAAAATTCTTAAAGAAATGGAAACACCAGACCACTTTACCTGTCTCCTGAGAAACCTGTATTAAGGTCAAGAAGCAACTGGTCAGAACTGGACATGGAACAACAGACTGCTTCAAAACTGAAGAGTTTGCCAAGGCTGTATACTGTCACCACACTAATTTAACTTACATGCAGAGTGTATCACGCAAAATGCCAGGCTGGATCAATCAAAAGCTGGAATCAAGACTGCAGGAGAACAACCTCAGATATGCAGATGATATACCTCTCTAAAAAAGCGAAGAAGAACTAAAGAGCCTCGTAAATGAGAGCGATAAAGGAAGAGTGAAAAAGCTGGCTTAAAACTCAACATTTAAAATATGAAGATTATGGTATCCAGTTCCATCACTTCATAGCAAATAGAAGGGGAAAAAGTGGAAAGAGTGACACATTTTATTTTCTTGGGCTCCCAAATCACTGCTAACGGTGACTGCAGCCATGAAACTGAAAGACACTTGCTCCTTGGAAGACAAGCTATGACAGACCTAGTCAGTGTATTAAAGAGAGAGACATCACTTTGCCAAATGGTTTCATATAGTCAAAGCTATGGTTTTTCCAGTAGTCATGTACGGATATGAGAGCTGAACCATAAAGAAGTCTGAGTGATGAAGAATTGATGTTTTCAAATTGTGGTGCTGGAGAAGACTCTTGAGAGTCCCTCGGACTGCAAGGAGATCAAACCAGTCAATTGTAAAGGAAATCAACCTTGAATATTCATTGGAAGGACTAATGCTGAAGTTGTAATCCTTTGGCCACCTGATGCAAAGGGCCAACTCATTGAAAAAGACCCTGATGCTGGAAAAGATTGAGGGCAAGAGAAGGGGGTGACAGAGGATGAGATGGTTGGATGGCATCATTGACACAATGGACATGAGTTTAAGCAAACTCCAGGAGATAGTGAAGGACAAGGAAGCCTGGTGTGCTGCAGTCCATGGGGCCACAAAGAGTCCAACTCAGCTACTGAAGAACAATTCTTCAAATATAAATGTATATGCATATGTATAGATGTACAAAGTAATAAATGTTAAACATACATGTAAGTGTAAGGCTTCCCAGGTGGCGCTAGTGGTAAAGAACCTGCCTGCCAATGCAGGATACATAAGAGACTTGGCTTCGATCCCTGGATCATGAAGATCCCCTGGAGGAGGTGGTAACCCACTCCAGTATTCCTGCCTGGTATAATCCCAAGGACAGAGGGTCCATAGCGTTGCAAAGAGTCAAACACGACTTAAGTGACTTAGTACACAGCACATGTAAGTATAATGCATATAGGTACTTAGAACTTATTACTTCTGTCTACAGATAATATTTGATGAGCAAATGGATTTGAGAGAGCTTTACTAACTACAGAAAACATCTACCCCTCAATCCAAAGAGTTGCAGGCAACAGATTAAGAACTGCTAATGAAGCTATTCAATGCCAAGGAGATACAGTATTTAAATATTATCTTAAATAAAACTTAAGTCTAATGAAAAATGTGTCTAATTGGTTCCTTAGCTACACTTCATAATCCAAAAGAATTTAGGGATTAATTATAACAATGCTAATCTGGGTGAAGATAATTAAGAATTTACTATGACTGAATGGCAAAAAATACAGCTGATTTAAAATACTCAAATTTTTCCACAGGTTGACTGAACTAAAAATAAGACAACAGAGTCAAGAAGAATTCAAGATTGCTTTTAATGTCTAAATGAAGTTTAAGTTTCATAGTTCAATTTAATATATGATTCTTTCATAGTCCATGCAAAAAAAAAAAAAAAAAAAATCTTTTGCCTCCTATCTGCTTTGTTCACTTTACCTCCTACATGCAATCCTGCATCCTTACAACAGTACCCAAGGTTTGCTAAGTATGGGGTCGCACAGAGTCAGACACAACTGAAGTGACTTAGCAGCAAGCAACCCCAGAGACGGCAGCCCACCAGGCTCCGCCGTCCCTGGGATTCTTCCGGCAAGAACACTGGAGTGAGTTGCCATTTCCTTCTCCAATGCATGAAAGTGAAAAGTGAAAGTGAAGTCGCTCAGTTGTGTCTGGCTATTCGTGACCCCATGGACTGCAGCCTACCAGGCTCCTCCGTCCATGGGATTTTCCAGGCAAGAGTACTGGAGTGGGGTGCCATTGCCTTCTCCATTACTATGAGCTAAGAATTGTTAAATGCTTTACACAAATTATCTCATAATTCTCAAAGCTATTTATTTCACAGATGAGAAAACTAATTTGCCTAAGGAAGTAGAGTTGGATTTGAACTCAGCCAATGGCACCCCACTCCAGTACTCTTGCCTGGAAAATCCCACGGACGGAGGAGTCTGGTAGGCTGCAGTCCGTGGGGTCGCTAAGAGTCGGACATGACTGAGCAACTTCACTTTCTCTTTTCACTTTCATGCATTGGAGAAGGAAATGGCACCCTACTCCAGTACTCTTGCCTGGTAAATCGCATGGATGGAGGAGCCTGGTAGGCTGCAGTCCATGGGGTCGCTAAGAGTTGGACAAGACTGAGCAACTTCACTTTCCCTTCTCACTTTCATGCACTGGAGAAGGAAATGGCAACCCACTCCAGCGTTACTGCCTGGAGAATCCCAGGGATGGGGAAGCCTGGTGGGCTGCCGTCTATGGGGTCACACAGAGTCGAACATAACTGAAGTGACTTAGCATAGCATAGCATAAATTCAACTGGCAGTCAGAGTCTCCCCATCATTCACTCAGTACATTTGTATCCCAGAGAATACCAAAAATGATAAAGTCGTGACTTCAAAAACTTTACAGCTTTATGAAGATTAAATCTAATATCACAAAATAAATTTTTTAAAAATCCTCACCAATATGAGGATAACATACCAAGCTGTATGGTTTCTAAAATTAAGGAATGGAGCGTTAAGAAATCAACAGCTTTTGATAAAATATGTTAACATTTTTAGAAATGATGACCATCAGTCATAGAAAAAAATTTTTTTGGCCATGTGCAGCATGTGCACCATGTTAGTTCCCCCACAGGCATCAAATCCACACTCCCAGCACTGGAAGTCTAGAGTCTAAACCACTGGACTGCCAGGGAAGCCCCACCAGTCATATAAATAGATATTCACAGTTCATTTTCTTGCCCATATACCCAATACAGTATTTAGTACTATAATCACTGCAAGAATAAGAAAGACTCTGCTACCATAGGAAAACATCCCTTCATACTATGAATAATAAAGAATTTTCAAAAATAAGAATGGATCTGGGAATTCCCTGACTACCCAGGAGCTAGGACTCAGTGCTTTCACTGCCATGGCCTAGATTCAATCCCTGGCCAGGGAATTAAGATCTCGCAAGCCACGAGAGGCAGCCCTCCCCCCACCAAAAAGAAAAAAGAATGAATCTACTCTTTAAAATAGTTAACTATTCAAAATTATGTTCACTGATGAAATTAAAATAAAGCTCATAACATCATGAATGTTATGGAAATTATACAGCTGCTTTCATCATAGACAATTTAGGAGATAATATAGCTTTTAACAGCTTTCTACATGTGAAAAAAGATTTTTCTTTCACCTTTGACCAAATCCTTAACTAAGGAAGGTACAGGGCTTAAGCAATAAAATCTACTTCAACTTGAATCATGAAGAGTAATGTATTAACTATAACTGAAGATAAACTGATCCTTTCTAACTGGCATTTAGAACAAATTTTAAGTCATTAAATCTATAGCATTCAACTTTTTTTTCCAGTAGCAGGGTTAATGGCACCCACTATTAGGAAAAATCCCTGATGCTGGGAAAGACAGAGAGCAGAAGAAGAGGGCATCAGAGGATGAGATGGCTGGACTGCATCACCGATGCAATGAACATGAACTTGGACAAACTCTGGGAGATGGTGAGGGACAGGGAGGCCTGGCATCCTGCAGTCCATGGGGCCACAAAGAGTCAGACCGAATGGGCAGCTGAACAACAATGTTAGCAAAACTCAGACAGAAGAGGATCAGATGATATGCTTGGAGATACAACCTGTGACCACATAAAGAAATATTAGCCTCATTACCCCATGTAAATATTAGCCTTTTACCCCATGTATCAGAGATCAGATCAGATCAGATCAGTCGCTCAGTCGTGTCCGACTCTTTGCGACCCCATGAACTGCAGCACGCCAGGCCTCCCTATCCATCACCAGCTCCCGGAGGTCACCCAGACTCACATTCATCGAGTCAGTGATGCCATCCAGCCATCTCATCCTCTGTCGTCCCCTTCTCCTCCTGCCCTCAATCCCTCCCAGCATCAGAGTCTTCTCCAATGAGTCAACTCTTCACATGAGGTGGCCAAAATACTGGAGTTTCAGCTTGACCATCATTCCTTCCAAAGAAATCCCAGGTCTGATCTCCTTCAGAATGGACCGATTGGATCTCCTTGCAGTCCAAGGGACTCTCAAGAGTCTTCTCCAACACCACAGTTCAAAAGCATCAATTCTTCGGCGCTCAGCCTTCTTCACAGTCCAGCTCTCACATCCATACATGACCACAGGAAAGACCATAGCCTCGACTAGGCGAACCTTTGTTGGCAAAGTGATGTCTCTGCTTTTGAATATGCTATCTAGGTTGGCCATAACCTTCCTTCCAAGGAGTAAGCGTCTTTTAATTTCATGGCTGCAGTCACCAACCACAAAAACAAAGATTGTAAATACTTAAAATACATGTAAAATTATAATGTCAATTCCTGTTTGTCTAACTACCGCATTGCTTATAATCACAGTATCTAGGATATTAAGAAAGGGCTAGTTCAGTTCAGTTCAGTCGCTCAGTCATGTCCGACTCTTTGCGACCCCATGAACTGTAGCACGCCAGGCCTCCCTGTCCATCACCAACTCCCGGAGTTCACCCAGACTCACATTCATCGATTCAGTGATGCCATCCAGCCATCCCATCCTCTCTCGTCCCCTTCTCCTCCTGCCCCCAATCCCTCCCAGTATCAGAGTCTTTTCCAATGAGTCAACTCTTCACATGAGGTGGCCAAAGTACTGGAGTTTCAGCTTTAGCACCATTCCTTCCAAAGAAATCCCAGGGCTGATCTCCTTCAGAATGGACTGGTTGGATCTCCTTGCAGTCCAAGGGAGTCTCAAGAGTCTTCTCCAACACCACAGTTCAAAAGCATCAATTCTTCGGCACTCAGCCTTCTTCACAGTCCAACTCTCACATCCATACATGACCACAGGAAAAACCATCATGTATTGAGTGCCCACTATATGCAAGGTACTACATAAAATGTTTTTTGTTTAATTCTCATTATCAGGATAGTTAAGGAGGATATTACAAGCTCCATTTTATAGATGACAAACCAAGGCTATGAAAGATTTCATAAACTGCCTACTGCCTAATTAGTCAATTAGTAAATGACAGAGCCAGGGTTCAAAACCATGGTCAAACAATCACAGAACTTCGTTTTCTATCGTATCATTCTTCCTCAGAACACAAATGATACTTTTTTCAATTTCTCTATATGGTAGTTACAAATGTACTTCTGTGATCATCAGGCTATTCTCTGAGTCTGTGAGATTCTAGGTTGAAAAAAATTTATTAAATAATACTGGGAGCTAAAATTCCTGATTAAAAAAGTCAGAAGCATCACTTACTTTTCTAAAGTCAAAGGCAGTCAATCTTAAAAGATACAAATTTTGCTTTTTTTCTGTGTTCCTGACTTCCCTGACTCTGTCTTTATTCAGGAACCAAGCAAGTGTTCTACAGCTTTAAATCCCTTTTCCTCCCTAACTAAACTGGAAAAATTTGATGATAATCATTTTTTTAATTAACTATATAACTTTAATATAAACAGGTTACCATAATTAATATTTTGCTACCTAATCAGAGAATTCAAGACTTTGCTAGTAAATGTAAGGTAGCAACAAGCAAGTAGGGAGAAAGAGTCTGGGTAGGCAGAGAAAGGGAAGCCACTGAAGTCAATTATTAACCAACTCCTTGGTTCATCCATTTAAGGCGACCAGACTCTTCTTCCTGCCTAGTCCCAGACTCCATTAGAAAGGACAATGGGAAGGCATGGCCTAGTAACAAGTGTTGGGCACCTATTCCCAAGAGCTAGAGAGCAGAGTCAAGTATCCTGCCTTCTAAATCCGCATGGTCCTGCCCAGGTTCCCATCCTAGGACTAGCAATTCTCATGGTGTTCATTTGTATTCTGACATGCTTTCCTGAGTGGAACACAACAAAGGAAGAGTTCTAACAAGCAGGACGAAAAATACGTCCATGCGAGAATGTTGCAAATAGGATCAACCTCCTTTACATATGTCACGCTAGGAAAACTGCCAAGAATGGCTCACTCCTCTAGACATACTTCCTGTAGATCTGCCAGACTCCTCCTCAAACACGTCAGTATTCTCATTCTCCCTTAGTCTCAAACCTCCTTTTGCCCTAAGATTTCCCAAGTGCATATTTTATATTCTCAAAAATATATGGCAATAAGATAAAGACAACCTATTTATCAGTACTTGTATTTCATAGTTGAACAAACAGCCTAAAATGCCTTATACACAATTTGCCTTTAATGAGATTTCTAATATTTTAAATTACTGAAGATAAATTTTCTTTGCAAATAAATTGGTCTTTATTTTCAAAAAATTATATTTCTTTGTAAATAAAAGATTTACCATTATATCAAGATAAAGAAATGATAGCAAAAAAAAAAAAAGTTTTTTAATTTAAGGAGTACAACTATATCCTTCTCCCCAGCCCCACCAAGGAAACATATATCAGAATTCAGAAATTGGCAAAATTTAAGATCCATTCCGTACAAATCAAAATTTATTAAACACAACATATGTATTTTGACAAGTCCAAAATAAAATGTAGCTTCCCAAGTACTCTATTAAAAGACCTCTTTTTAAGGTAGTAAGTTTAGCTAGGGAACTTTTCTGATAAAAGGAATTCTCCCAGCAAACCTAAAACAAGACACTGAGATTTTTACACTTTCACAGAACTCCAGATTTTCAGGTAGCACATTTCCATTAGGATCTATTGTAGGAGTATTTGGAGAGCAAAAAGCAGAGAAAAGAGATCAGAATCTACATATAAAAGACAAAACTTTACTGAAATAGAAAATGAACTTAATTAACTAGTTTTAATTGAACTTCCACTTGTAAAAATAATTTACATGAATATTCTTTGAAATGGGAAAAAGAGCCTCACTAAATTTACAGTCAAAAGCAGTTTCTTTGGGATTTAAAAACCACCATTTTTTTCAACAGATTAACAAATCTCACTGTAAAAAGGGTTGAGCAATGAGAGCTATTTGTAGACAAGTATGATTAAATTATGGGTAAATAGTAAGTCAACTGAATAAAGTCCATTTATCAAAAAGTGAGTAATCAAACTAATGTCCACAATTATGAAGAATGAATTTTATGTTTTTCCCACACTCTATTATTTTACATTCTTCCATCAGTTAGTAAAGAACCAAATGATCTATACAAAAGTGCCTATCAACTGTACAATAACTTAAAGAACAACCATTCTGGTGGTAGGGATACTTCATTTAACTCAATGCAAGGAATTTAAAAGCTTTCATCCTTGCAACCTTTGTCACAAAAATTAGTAAATTTGTTTCATGAAAAGACTGCCTATGTGTTTCAACTCAAATATGCCGTGATTTTGTGGCCTTCCAAAGATTGAAATTTTTTTCAAAGATTGAAATTTTAATAAAATATAAGAAAAATGAAATACAAATAAAAGTTATTTTTCAGAGAGAGAAAAATCTAAAATTCCTGATGCAAAGCTACTCCAAAAATTTATTCACAATTTCATAAAACATTAATGAAAGGGTTACATAAATCTTCTGAAATAAAGATCTTAAAGAGAGCTGTAAGAATCTTTGTTTTCAATACTGCTTTCTCTGTTCTTACATCCATTAAAACAGATATATATTAACTCTTTGTAAATATAAACCATCTAGTCTTATTTAAAAAATCAAGAACAGCAAAAAATATACGTAAATATTCTAAATATAGCTTTAAATAAGTATGTAGATTGCATCTAGGTCCCTCAAACAAGTTAAAACTTAAAACATATGCCACATCAAGATCATTCTCAAGGGAGAAAACCATCAGAACAAAAGCTCCTGCTTAATAAACTACTTTGTAGTTAAAACTCCACATCAAGATCATTCTCAAGGGAGAAAACCATCAGAACAAAAGCTCCTGCTTAATAAACTACTTTGTAGTTAAAACTCTATCCCAGGTGCATTTAATTGTCCAGTATTATCACCATTTTTCTTCAAAAACCTAGAAATCTAAAATACAGAAGTATATTTGGTTCTCTTAAAAATGCTTTTATATATTTTGTATGAAAGGCCATGAAAAATTTTTAAATTCTTTTACTCTCTAAAAAGGAAACACCCTTTTGCTTTTCCCTTTTGAAATGTGTCTTATTTGGTTTTTACTTTCTTTCTACACATGAACTTTTCTAAAACCAGTCTCTTTCAGTATTAGCTGTTTACTGTCAACATGTCTTTGTAGACTTAGGTTTTTTACAGACTGTGCTCTACAGTATACTGGTAAGAAAAGCTAAAGAGGAGGGCATGAGTGAAACAAAAGTGGACAACATCTGAGAAACACCATTCAATTTCAACTCTCTGCCTCAAATACCCTTCAGTACTTAGGCCAAATATTCTCAATTTCTAAAAAGAAACACAATACAATATGATAAGGCAAACACAGGAGAAACCAAATCATCAACTGAAGAAATTTAACAGAATGTATCACCACCTGAGAAATACCACAAAAAGAAAAACAAATAAATAAACCCAGTTCCTGGATGTCCCTACTGAAACATCACTTTAACTGCATTCCATAGCTAAAAACAGTTTTACAAACTCTTTTTAATGTAAGAAATACATTTTACATTGTAACCTAGTACACACATGTACGTCATCCTGGTGGCTGAGATGGCAAAGAATCCACCTGCAATGCAGGAGACCCAGGTTCGATCCCTGGCTTGGGAAGATCCCCTGGAGAAGGAAATGGCAACCCACTCCAGTATTCTTGCCTGGAGAATTTCATGGACAGGGGAGCCTGGCGGGTCACAAAGACTTGGACACGACTGAGTGACTAACACACACGTATGAGCAAAATTTCCCAAAACAATATTTTTCCTTGCCATGTGCAATAGTAGTCAATTCTGTTCTATTTCATTTATTTGTAATGCTGGTGGTAACCCACTAAATTGATTTTATAGTTACTAATAAAGTATCATCCAGTTAGAAAAACAGGCTTAAAATAGGGTAAGCAAAAGGAGAAGGGGGGAACAAAGGATGAGATGGTTAGATAGCAAGCATCATCAACTCAATGGACATGAATTTGAGCAAACTCTGGGAGATAGCGGAGGACAGAGGAGTATGGCTTGCTGCATGCAGTTCATGGGTCAAAAAAAGTTGGACACGGCTTAGCAACTAAACAACAACAACAAAAAAAAAAACAGGTTATCCCTTATAGAGTATTAGGGTTGTTTTTTTTTTTCTTTGCAATTTGCTTCTACCTGTCTAGCAGGTAGACAGGTATTTTAAGGCTGCTACATTGTTTTGCTGTTTTATTCACTGAGTCGTGTCTGATTCTTTTCCCACCCCAAGGGCTGTAGCCAGCCAGGCTCCTCTGTCCATGGGATTTCCCAGGCAAGAATACCGGAACGGGTTGCCATTTCCTTCTCCAGGAGATCTTCCCGACCCAGGGATCCAAAGTGCGTTTCGTCAATTGGCGGGTGGATTCTTTATCACTCAGCCACCAAGGAATCCCCTGGTACATTATTACTACTTTCAATAAAGCAAGTGGTTCTTAAAATGTTCCCCTGACCAACATAAGCATCACCTGATAGAAATTCAAACTCCAGGCCCCACCCCAGACCTACAGTATCAGAAATTCTGGATGGAATCAGCAGTCTGTATTTTAGCAAGCCCTCCAGGTGATTCCGACTTCCCTGGTGGCTCAGACGGTAAAGCGTCTGTCTGCGACGCGGGAGACCCGGGTTCGATCCCTGGGTTGGGAAGATCCCTTGGAGAAGGAAATGGCAATCCACTCCAGTACTACTGCCTGGAAAATCCCATTGACAGAGGAGCCTGGTAGGCTACAGTCCATGGGGTCGAAAAGAGTCGGACACGACTGAGCAACTTCACGTTCACGTTCCAGGTGATCCCGGTTCAAGTTAAAGTTCCAGAACGACGCATTAAAGAATTCTAAGCCTTTCTTCATCCTCTACACATTTTTTAAAAATCCAGTATATAGGACTTATTCTGTGCCAGTTACTATTCTCAAAGTTCCACAGATATTAATTCACATGAAAAAAAAAACACACCTAAGAAGTAGGAAGTATCCGTGACCCTATTATACAGATGAAACTTCTTCTCAGAGAGGTTAAGCTATCGAAGCTAGGTGGTGGAACCAGAATTCAAACTTATTTCTAATTTGGAGAAAGTAAGCCTACCCCTCTTCATGCCTCTCCTCTTCCTGATCAAGTTCCGGTCCTACTCCTTTAGTTCAGCTATTCCTCCTTTTTCCCATTCAAATTCCCCATCTTGTCTATGTCCTTATTTTCTAACATGATTGCTCTAGTCCTAAACATTTCTTTCCTAAAGCACTGGAATGCAAGTCACAACCTTGCTTTGAGAACCCATTCTCTGGCCCTAGATAGCATATCAGTATTATTATGCGGCTGAAGTTTCTTCTATTTCTGAAGTTATTAGAACCTATTAAAGGCCCCCATGTTATTCCTCGTTACCTACTGTCCTGGTCAGTTTTCACAAGACCACTAGTCTCTTCCTGAACAACTTTCTCGCTCCCTCCTACGACGCCCTATCTCCTACTCTCTTCCTACAAGGAAACTAACTACTTCTCTCGCCTACCCCCCGAGTCATTTTGCTTGACTAATCCCCAACTGAGAGGAGTTCACTCCTCGGCTAAACTTCTCACAACTTCTCAAACCTCGAGGTTTTGTTCGTGTTTGTTGTTTTTTTTTTTTTCCCAAAACTCTGCTCTCCCGGGGATCCTCACACCCAGTTCCCAGTCCAGTCTTGGATCTTCCATCGCAGACCAGCAGTGGGGGGCAGGGCGCTGCCGTCCCTCCCCAAGCTGTTCAAGGTCTCCAGCGGTCCGACCAACCGAAGCCCCGCCAGAGCTCCCACGGCGCTGCTCTCGCGGATGGCCGCCTTTCTCAGGAGAATCCCCCGCCCCCTCCCTGCCTCCTTCCTCGACATCCTCCCTGGGACCCCTGCCGCTCTTGGCCTCCCTTCTCCCTCGGACCCGGGCCACTCCCAGTCTCCCGGCTCCCCACCCCACCCCACCCCACCCCCAGCTTTCTCCGCTCGGGCCGCTCCCGGACTTCCCGGGTTCCCACCTTCTTCCTCACACCTAAAGGTGTCCGGAGTGTACCCGCGTCACCTCGTCCCTCAGACCAGGTCGTAACCGGTCACTCCCTTCTCCGGGACCACAGACGCTCCCGTCTCCACAGGAACCTACCCCTCACAGGCACCGGTCGCCGGTCAGTGTCCCAGACCCGACCAGCTAGGCGTCCCGAGGGACCTGCTGGCCTGACTCGCTTGGGTCCGGCCCCGTAGCCTACCTTGCCACACTACGAACTCCGCCGCAGGAGCCGGGCGGCTCTCCCACCAGCCCAGTCAGGGCTAACTCGCCGCCGTCGCCGCCCCCGCCTTGGCCCCGGCCCGGGCCGGGCTGGACCCGCAGTCGAGGCCCCCCTCCCGCTGGCTTCCGCCTCGGGAGCGCCGAGATGGAGTTTCCACCCCCACCCGGCGCGACGGCCCCCAGACCTCAGGCCCGCATTGTCGGAACTCACCTGCAGCTGCCGCCGACCAACTCTAGCGCCCGTGCCTCTCTACCTCGGGCGCCAGTAGCCACCTAGCGCCTCCACCTCCCCCATGACAACAGTCCCACCCCTTTTCACACATCCTACCTCGCGATTGGATAGTGGGGCGGCAGCTCTCTGCTCTTATTGGTTTAGTATACCCGTCCGTCAAAGCTTCCTTACCGCCCCCTTTCCTGACCCGATATTAGCCCCCTCCCGGACCTGGAGCGACCTACCAAGCTTTAGTTGTAATTGGTTGATGGTTGGACAGTTCAAAGTTCTGATAGGCTACCGCAAGTGTCTGTTAAGTCAACTGGCAAAGGATGGTCGGCTCCGGTTGGTTCGAGCTTGGGCACAGTTTGGTTGCGCAGTAGAAAGCAAGGAAGGGACTGACGCTCAAATCCGACGGGAAGGATTAACTCTTTCTGGTAGAGGTGACTGTAAACTCGTGCCTTTCTCCAACTTTCTCCCAATAAGGAGAAGCTTATCATGCCAGCTTACCCAGAGGGTAGTACTTACACAAAACAGCAACATTAGAAGTTGTGTATAAAAATCGATTACAACTCGGTGAGAGAAACGCTCTATATAAATTAAAATTTCCCCTTGAGGTCCTATGGTGCCCAATTTCCTTGACGTTCTTTCCAGAAGTCTCCATGCTAAAGGGCAAAGCACAGCCGTTTATTTAGCAGAAGTCAGTTCACTTTGGTTGCAGTTAATAAGTTGAAGTGGCGCGTTGCGAGGTCTCCCCTTTCCAGACTCACTCATGGCTGGCTTCTGCGAAGTGACCAGGCAGCCAACAGCAAGCTTGGATTAAATGGGCCACAGTTTACCCTTGTGATGCTCTGGAAAAGAAAATTCGGCTCCCTGCAACTTGATTTTTATGCTCAGTAGTTCTTAAATAACCCTACTAGATGTGTGTCAGATACTTAACAATTTATCTTTTTTTCTAAACCTCTCTTCCTAGCAGTCTAAATTAGGACCGTTGAATGAATTGCAGTTCTTTTCTCATATTGGCACAATGCACAAGAATAAATGATTGCGTTTTTATTCACTTGGGTACAAATCACAGTAGGCACTCTTGAGAAATTTGATGCTGCTATAAAAACTTGTGCTCCTAGAAATGTATATCCTTTTTTTTTTTCATTTCAGCTTTTTGCTTTTCTTTTTCATTTCCACCCACTGTTCCTGCTCCTGAATGGCAAAATGCTGGCCTAATTACTCTTTCCATTTCTAAATCATATTTAAATAAATGTACCTTCCTCACAACTCCACCCAGCATACATAAATTCATGGGTCATGAAACATACACTCAGGAATGGATTGGGAAATTTCAAGGGTACTTCCCCTTGAGCACCCCTTTATGACTGGGGGCTTTAGGTGGCACCAAGACTAGACCTTGCCCCTTTCTTATTCCTGCTAACTCTTTGTTCCATATCTCTTCTATTTACCCTTCTGTCCTATTTCAGCAAGCTACAAGAAGTGTAAAACTGTGTGGTTCATTATCCATCCCTCAAAGAAAAAGTTGTCTATTTTCTAACATGTATTTTTAGTCATTTAAATAAACTATATACCTCTATCACCAAACTAAGCGGAAATTATTCCTCAAGTAATTCTACATAACAGTAAGGTGTCTTTTCCTAGTCTTTTCCCAGAACTTTCCTCCCCCTTCTCTCATCCTCACCTTCCAATTTAGAAATAACCTCCCCTTCAATTCAATGACTCATAAAAAGCTTGTGAAAGGAAAGCGGAAAAGTCAAAATAACCGCAGAAATGTCTGAATCATTCAGTTGAAGGAAAGATCAAACGTTGACCATGATAAGATGGCATTCAAGACATAAGGCAAGCCTTAACTAACATCCCATAACAAAAGATGTAACATCTAAACGTGAAGATGGTCCAGTGAGAAGGAAGCAGCAGTATGTCCGAAGCTTTTGAATATATCACCAACAGCTTTCTTCTCTCTAGTCTTGGCGGTGTCCTACCTACCAATTTTAGAGCAAGTTAGAAGGCAATTAATGTCCTGGCAGATAGAAAACAATAACGTCATAGGAGGGCATGACTATTATTATGATACTTTGGGTAATAATGGCTCTTTCACAGTCATAGTGACTATGTGCCATAGAGAACATAGAATTAGGCCAGCCTCACTAAGAGGATTTGTCATGGAAGTTCAGTAACTCAACAAAATTACTATCACAAAACTAGGAATATTGCCACAAAGTTCAGCTATTCCTTTTATTTTGTTGTATCTATATTTATTTTCACCACACAACACAGCATGTGGGACCTTAATTCCTCCACCTAGGATGGAACCTGCACCCACTACACTAGAAACATGAGCTCTTAACCACTGGACCATCAGGGAAGTCACCCTTCTATTTCATATACTAGAGTGAAAAAGGTGGCTTAAAACTCAACATTCAGAAAATTAAGATCATGGCATCCGGTCCCATCACTTCATGGCAAATAGATGAGGAAACAATGGAAACAGGACAGACTTTATTTTCTTGGGCTCCAAAATAACTGCAGATGGTGACTTCAACCTTGAAACTGAAAGACCCTTGCTCCTTCAAAGAAAAGCATATTAAAAAGCAGAGACATTACTTTGCCAACAAAGGTCCGTCTAGTCAAGGCTATGGTTTTTCCAGTGGTCATGTATGGATGTAAGAGTTGGACTATAAAGAAAGCTGAGCGCCGAAGAATTGACACTTTTGATCTGTGGTGTTGGAGAAGACTCTTGAGAGTCTCTTGGACTGCAAAGAGATCCAACCAGTCCATCCTAAACGAAATCAGTCCTGAATGTTCTTCAGAAGGACTGAAACTGAAGCTGAAACTCCAATACTTTGGCCACCTGATGTGCAGAACTGACTCATTGGAAAAGACTCTGATGCTGGGAAAGATTGAAGGTAGGAGGAGAAGGGGGTGACAGAGGATGAGATGGCTGGATGGCATCACCAACTTGATGGATATGAGTTTGAGTAAGCTCCAAGAGTTGGTGATGGACAGGAAAGCCTGGCATGCTGCAGTCCATGGGGTTGCAGAGAGTTGGACACGGCTGAACAACTGAATTGAAAAAAAAAAAAAAAAAGGCATTCATAAATGTTTTTGCTCATACATGCATATACACTTCTATCACTCCCATTCCTTGTGAAAATCAGTTAAGAGGAAAAATGTAATATATACACATACAACCCAGTAAGAGAGAAAACCTTAAAGAAAGAAGATTTTAAGGAACATTCTTTGATGCAGCAGAAGGCTATTCTGTTATTGAAGCCCATTCAGTAACTGGAAAAGTTATTGCTTGTACCCTACATTTTGATTTTGTGCCCACAAAGTAATCTTATAATGCAATTATTCCATCCAACGTCTCTTTTCTTTCCTGTGTTAGGTGCTTTTCCATCACTCTCAAGGCCCGCTCTTAAAAAGCAAGGACACTGGAGTCAGGGAGTCTGCAACTCTGTGTTGCGTGGCTGGTTGTGGAGGTGGTACAGATGGTATCTCTGTGGAACCACTTGAGCAAAACCAGCATGGCAGGTGTATTAAAGGCAAAAATAGCCTTTATAAATCCTGATTAAGTGGGAAATGATGGACTCAGAGTGATGACCCAATATCTGAGTGGTATGGTTTGCCTTGAGCTCTCATGTGTGCTGGTGCATTTTGCTCTCTTTTCTTTGCTGCTCCTCTCTTTTATCATACCACTTTTCAAGGGAGCAAAACCCAAATGTCTTTACATATCTATTTTAGTCCAGGAGGACACATTCACTATGAAAACTCCATTTGGCATTTTTTGTTTGTTTGGAGATTTTTTTTTTTTTTCCTCCCTGGTTTCTGCACACAATCCAAATGGATTAGAGAAGCAAACAGTCGATGGAAAAGAAAATCAGTCAGATAAGCAGACAAGGGCCAGAGCTGCTTGCTGCTAGCAGTTAGGGGCAAAGTCATAATATTTGATAAGAGATGGTTCCCTGAGTTTAGGATCCCTGAAAGTGGAGGTTGACAGGGATATAGGGATTGGAGGGAAGGGAGGAAAGAGACAAAAAGTGAGACAGAGACAGAGAGAATGAGAGCTGAGAGAGAGAAAGAAAGCCCTTGGAGAAGAGGGTAATGAACATGAGAGAGTCAAGAGGCCACAATCAGAGTGCTGAGACAGCTTAGAGTGCTACCCGCAACCGCCCCAGATATGGACTTTATACCAGGTTGCACAATTAAACCAACAAAATGCAGCCTCTGCCACTGGCTGAAAGGAGAATGGGGCCAGAACTCTACCCTATGGCATCATTGCTCTGTTGCCACCTGGAAATACCCCTGAGCTCAAAGCCTGCTGCTTTGGCACCAGGGCAAAGCCGACAAGGAAGGATAGATTCCTGCAGCCAGCCAGTGAACGAATCTTTTGATTTCATAAAGGTGACCACTGACATGAAGCTCTGGGTAAACACAGGGAAATTTTCTGGAAGAAGATGTTTTTGCCATCTCAAACTGGGGAGCTTCCAACAAAGGGACGTGCCAAATCGCTTTCCATGCTGGAACAAAGCACTGTGGTTTCAAAATTCAAGACTCTGTTCCTTGGATGGGAAGAAGCAAAAAAATTTAAAAAGTCAGTGGAAAAGAGTGTCCTCTCAGGCAGAACCATTTGATTTCCAATTCTAGGGCTCATGTGTTTTTTAAGTAGCACACCATACCATCTCATTACTCAATGTAGGCATTTTCATCCTCAAGAAAAGTGTGTATGCCCTTCTACCCACCTTGCATAGCATAGGTAAGATGGCTTGAGTGCTTGTAAAATGGACGGGTTGCAGCTCTTAGCTCTGCCATTGTGCTATTGAATGGAGCCCCTGGTTACTATCATCAGATCTGTGGGTGGACCAGCCATTTTTCTGCAACAGGGAGTGGACCACTCAAAGCACTTAGCATCATTTAAACTTTTGTCCATCGCAGTTTTACACACACACACAAAGAGTTTCCTGGAAACCTGGCTATACTCCAAGCATTTCAGAGAGTAGAATGCCTTTTAGAACTCCAGTTTCCTAATCACTTGGAATCTCATAAGAAAGTAGACTTGAACTCAGACCCTGAAACTAAATGTGCTCAGATCCTGGCTCTCCTATTTCTAGCCATGTGACCCTGAGAAAGTTGATTCATTTACCTAAACTTCAGTTTCTTCACCTACAAAGTGGAATATATATTAGCTATCTCTTGCTGGGTAACAAATTATCCCCAAATTTAGTAGCTTAAAACAACATTTATTACCTCTGTCTCTGTGGGTCAGAATTCCTGGTATAACTTAACTGGATCCTATAACTTAACTGGATCCTCTGGCTCTGGGTGTCTCACAAGGGTGCGGTCACCTCAAGGCTCAATTAGGATGAACCTGCATCCTAGCTCAGTTATATCATTGTTGGCAGGATTCCTTAGCTCACAAGCTTTAGCCTAAGGCCTCAGATCCTCATGAGCTATTGGCTCAGGACCTCTCTGTGCCTTACTTGTGAATCTCTCCATAGAACATTTCAAAACATAGCAGCTTCCTTCATCACAGCAAGCCAGTACGAGGGAAAAAGAGAGGACCAATGAGAGAGAGACTGCTAAAAAGACAGAAGTCAGTTTTTTGCAATCTAGTCACAGAAGTGACATCCCAGTATTCTTGCCACATTCTGTTAGTCAAAAGCAAGTCACTGGGTCCAGCCCACACTCAAGGAAAGGAGATTGCACAAGGGTGCAAATAACAGGAGGGGGATTATTGGAGTCATTTTACTGGACTGCTGCTACTGCTAAGTCGCTTCAGTGGTGTCTGACTCTGTGTACGACCCCATAGACGGCAGCCCACCAGGCTTCCCTGTCCCTGGGATTCTCCAGGCAAGAACGCCGGAGTGGGTTGCCATTTCCTTCTCCAAAGCATGAAGGTGAAAAGTGAAAGTGAAGTTGCTCAGTTGCGTCCGACTCTTAGCGACCCCATAGACTACAGCCTACCAGGCTCCTCCGCCTGTGGGATTTTCCAAGCAAGAGTACTGGAATGGGGTGCCATTGCCTTCTCTAAAAGCAGCCTACCATATGATAATAATAATAATACCTACTTACAGGTTTTGTTTAAAAGTTAAAGCAGAGAATGTGTTCAATTCAGAGCCTGGCATATATTATGTACCAACCCACTCCAGTGTTCTTGGGGTCTCTGGGGTTGCACAGAGTCGGACACAACTGAAGCGACTTAGCAGCAGCAGCAGTGTATACAATACTATTCTTTCATTTTATTATTGAGTATATGATTGGTTTTCTCTCCCTTCTAGCTTCTCGGAGGAAACTTTTATGAGCAATAAATGAGATAATCTACATAGTTCAGGAAGGACCTGATGCATGGTAAATTCTCATTAATTATTATTAATGTTAATTTTTATTAACATTATATGAGTGTATGATATCTGGTTCCCTTGCCAAGCTACTGAATGGATATGCAATGTCCAGAATGGTCTTCTTTTCAAATATTTTGTCTCATTTATCCACATGTACCCTATACTTGCCAGACCATAATTCCAGATTTGGGGCTCAGAAAATATGAGCAACAAAGCCATGATCCAGTCTAATTTCCTGCCTGCCTTATATTAAGCAAAGCATGCTCAAAGCCAGCAAGATCGGATAATTATGGCAGCACCTCCAATTTTCAGAAGTCTGAACCTGGCTCCATTAAAGTTCCAGAGTGGGGGGTGTACCCAGGATGAGCAAGGACATGGCTGTGTGACTTTTGCCCCTTTCACTGGTCACTCTGCAGTCTGCTGTCAATCCTTAACAGGATGAGAGAAAGAGGGATCCTACCAGGCTCTGTGGATGGCATGAGGGCACCCAAGGGGCAGACTGCATCCCTGGACTGGGAGCAGTCAGAATCAAGAGGCTGAAGAGAGAGCAATTTTGCGATTAGAAAGCTGGAAGCAGAAAGCCCAGTTTATAACATGAACGAATGATCACTATGAGGTTCGATTGACTAGCAAGGCTGGGTTGAGTGGCTTCCTTATAAAGAAGGAGGATATTGAGGACTGGCCTGTAGCCAGAGAAAATGAGGAACTATTATCAAGGAAACCCCATTATTTTGGCTTTGAGTCATTTCTCAGGGCTCACACATGATTATAAGAAAAATGTGGTGGTGGCTGGTGGGGGGTGGGAGGGCGGGGGGCGGGGTGAGAACTCCTAAAGCATAAATGATCTTTAAACCAAAAACACTGTAGAAACACAAAGGTCCAAATGCATAGCTTACCTCAGCTCATCTTTTCAGGCCAGGAGTATCTACTGAAATATTCTCTCCCTCTTCCTCCCTCCAACTCTCTTTACATTTGTACAGGTTCTTTCCTTTTGTCAGTGTTCCAGGCAGAAGAAAAAACTATCCTCACAAGGAAATAGGATCTTTTCAACTGGAGCTGTTTTCTGATCCAAAGTCACCGTCTTAAGCAATTTCTTCTGTGGTGCTAGACCATTAGCACTCAATAAATACTCACAAATAATAACAGTTACACTTCTGCCTCCAAATCAAGACACCTGTGCAGGGGGGATTTAAACAGGCCCCTTGATTTTCTGAGATGCCACAACCCTGGCCTCTGCTTCTCTGGGCATGTTCCTAGGTGTTTCCAGATTTGTGCACAGAAGAGCTCAAAGCAGAAGTGGTGGGGAAAGATCTGCAAGGTTAAAGGAGAGGTATGTAGCAACACCAAGTTCCTCTTCCTGTCACTTGTCTCCTCTTCTTCTAACTCTGTGTTTCCTCTGGGTTTGAGAAAGAGGAGAATTGTAAGTCTCAACACTTCTCGGTAGCCAGAGAAGATCTCTGTCTGCTGTTTTGCAGGATGGCCAATTTTAGAAGGGAAAGAAGGGCTGAGAAGATGAAGACTTGCCCCCAGGAAACCTGCCTACACAATAGGGATGGTGTGTTTATTTATTCAGCCTTTTCCTCCAGGCAGCCAGAGCAGTAGCCATTTCATTTTGACCTCAGGAAGTGTATTTAGTAGTAGGCTTTCTTTCTTTTCCTGTTAGTTTCCTGCAAAAGGACATCAGTGTCTTCTTAGAGCAGCAGCTGATAGGAAAGGATGTTATTGCTCAAGGGAAGGCAGACAAGCATATTTCTGTATTTCCCGAGTCAGACCCAGATCATCCCCAGGGCCCAGAGAGTGCAGCCTGGGCTGTGGAATAGAAGAACATGATTTTCACACCCATTTCCCTCATGCCATCTTCTTCCCTGAAATACTCTCTAGTGTAACAATAATTACATCTTCCACTTGCGTAGAGTTTCACACTTTCCCAAGGTAAGCATCACACTACACAGAAGCAGAATCGGAGGCACTGTATTTGATGGAAACTGGGATTTACTTTGGAGGGTTAATATTATGTACAGGGGAAATTATAGCAATCGTATAGGTTTACTCTAAGTAGGATGAGATGGCTGGATGGCATCACCAACTTGACGGACATCAGTTTGAGCAAGCTCCTAGAGATGGTGATATACAGGGAAGCCTGGCATGCTGCAGTCCATGGGGTCATGAAGAGTCGGGCGTGACTGAGCAAGCACACTGAGCATACACGCACCCTGAGTTAGGTTCCCTTTACTGGCTCCTACTCATTCTACAGATCTCACTTTCAAAGTGATTACTACAGCAGGGCCTGCTGATGTCTCCTGTCCCAGGTACCACTGGGTTGGGCTCTTATATATTTTGCACTTCCGTTTTGGATACACACATCCCATGAGTAAATTTGTGTGGAGCACATCCTCCTATAGCACTGTGATATCAGGAACCCATCAATCCTGTTCACAGTTCCTAGCACGGGGCCTGACCCAAAGTAGTTCACTAAATGTTCAGTGAATGAATGAGTCAGGAGTTGTCTCTAGGAGCTGTCTTCCTTCCCTACATCATCATTTATTTTGGGGTGGTGCTATGGGAGTTGTAAAAAAGAAAAAGCATGTGCTAATTATCATGTAATGCTCACTAGTCGTTAGTAGTAATTCGTAGGTAAAAGCACAGTGGTGGTATATGACTAAATAAAACATTCCACCAGTGTGTACAGGGCCTTCCCTGCATTATGAATCTGAAATCTCATTTTCTGTCTCCGTTGGACCCCCACAGAGAGACAGAGTCATTCCTTCAGTTGCAAACAGTGGAGAGAGGGAGAACTCAGTTTCCTCTGATTGAGCGAAACCATTCTGGTATGAAAATTAAATGAAAATGCTGGGCCAGTAGTGGCCGTTTGCTACTTCCCTCTCAGGTTCTGAGACGGATTTCCCCATCAAAGGTCTGCTCTGAGTTATCCCTGCTCCAGATAAAAAAAAATTAAAAAGTCATCTCCCTCAGGGTGAGTGATGGACACATGGACTCATCCTGCTAATCTTCCCATTGTGGGTCAAGCTTCATGGCCTGGGCCCCCTCCTTGGGAACAAAAAGAACAAGCTGAAAGGAAAGACAAGACTTTTCCTTCTCATTCCTTCCTACCTCAAAAGCTCTTGGTCTGTGGCTTCCTCTTGTTCTGCAGAGGGGAAGTGTGGATGAAGACAGAGGGGGAAGAATAGCACAGGACACAGCACTCTGATGGGCCTGAGATTGTCCGGGAGCTGTGAAATGGGATGAAGGATTATAAGACATGAAGAATCCCTAGAGATTCTTCAACAATTCTCACGTTCCAAATAACCAAGGCACAGCCCAGTTGCCAGGACACAGGGAACCAGAAATGCAGTCAGCGGGTGGTGATGACAGCGAAGAAGCGAGCAGATCCGACACTCCAGCCCCTACGAAGACCTGTGCCCCAAGGAAGCACCACAGACAGCTGCAGGCTGGGTAGTGAAGACATAGGGAGTGAGTGTTGAGCATGAGACCTTGAATCAGGAGGTCCACACTCTATGTCCAGCTCAGCTCTCAGCTGATGGAAGGATCCCACGCGAAAGATGACTGTCAGAGATGTGGCTTAATCAGTTAACCACGGAATGGGCACATATTTATGAGATGCTTTGAAATCTCTAGATGAAAAGAAATGGCAAGAAAAGCTATTATTATTCTGAGTGTTGATTCATAGAGGAGCCACCTCATCTTTGACCTCCTGTATAGGAATCAGAGCCACAGTATTTTCATCTTGGGTGGAGCAGTCCCTGGAGATCTGTTTTCTAAGAACTTCAGTTGAGAGTAAGTTCACTGTTGAAGTCCACAAGGAATCCAACCAAAAATCTCATCACTGGAGTGTTACACATTTCCAACCAAGCCCCAGTAAGTTTTCTGGGCAAACAGATCCTGGCCAGACCTAACTTGCCTGGAGGCATGCATAGGCTATGATGTAGTGACTCTTCTCCATCCCTGTCAACTCTCCTAAGCTTCTTTCTCCTCCTGTTCTTTTTTACATGTGCATAAGGCTACTTGGAAACTTTGACTTATCAAAGAATATTTATAGAGATTCCAAAATGAGCACACCAATTGTGGTTCTCCACCTACCATTTAGCACCCCCACACACACTTTTTAAAGGAAGTGGTCAAACCAGACCTATTTTCATTCCATTTGGCTGGTCTGTGACCCTGGTATTCTACTTCTCTATTCATTCCCTTGTATACTTTACTGTAAATACTCCTGCCCCCCTACCTCCATTCCAAAGGGTTATGTTAGTTATTGAGTTCTTAAATGAAAGCATATTCTTCTTCCTGGCATCTCCAACGCTAACAGGCTGAGTAGACTCATAACAGGACTTTAACCCAAAACCTTCAACAAGTGCTTTCCTTGCCCTGAATGACCTAAGAAGCAACAATCCCAGGTCACAATCATCACAGAAACAGATATTATTTTTCTGCTATTGCACTAAGTGGACAAAGGTTGTCTTACTCATGCAGAAGGATTACTTAATAAAGCTAGAGCTGCTTGTAAACCCAAAAATCTCAGGAATGGGCATGTGACTGCTAGGCATGCTTTAGGGGGTAAGCTAAGTCTATAGTATCACAAGAAGCATGGGTAAGACCAACAGGAACTCTGCTCTCAAATCCCCAAATCCTAGGATTACAATGTAACTGACAAACTTTTAGTACTGTTAAGATGAGGACTGATAAAAAGACTATTTCAAGCTGTAGGCAATAAGCGCATGGAACTCAATATCCAAGGAAGGAATATAGTCAGAATACAGAAACAATTAGAGCAAACTTATGAAGTACAGAAGCATATATGCGTGAACCAGACGGTCCTATATCAATGCCCCAGGTTCCCCTCCTAGTTCCAGGGATTCTACTTCATTGGATTGGAGTAGGTGTACTATATTTTTGCAAGTCTCCACCAAGTGATTCTGATTCCTAACCAGGTTTAAGAACCACTACTTGAATAACCTTTCATCCAAGGTAAGAGACTATTAAATGGACTATAGCTCTGACCCAACCTGGTAATCCTTATGGTCCTAATTGTCAAACTGCTTGGTTAGTGAATGACAGCTCTGAGACGGATAACAGCTAGTGTCTTTGTGACATAGAGCAAGCTTCAGAGTAGCTGTTAGACTCGAGCCACAGATCAAATGTAGTAATATAGTACAGTAATAGTATAGTATAGTATACTATAGTATAGTATAGTAATAGTATAGTATAGTAATATGTAGTCTTCTAGTCCCTGGCTCATTTAGAAACTTTTCCAAGATTTTCGAGAATTTCCCACCTCAGGGATGAATTAACTGGAGACTTTTAGAACAAACTTTGGAAGGAAATAGTCAAATCCGCTTACCACTATACAATGCAGACTTCTTTAAACATTTCCCTTGTGGTTTTTTATATACAGTGCTTAGAATACTAGGCATTCATTCATTCAGTAAATATCCATTTACTAAAACTTGAGACATATAATCTATGCTAATAGTTTGCTGCTGAGGATATAAGTAAGCTAATGTGTGTTTAGTAGCTCAGTTGTGTTTGACTCTGCGACCCCATGGACTGTAGCCCCCCAGGCTCCTCTGTCTGTGGGGATTCTCCAGGCATGAATACTGGAGTGGGTTGCCATATCCTCTTCCAAAGGATCTTTCCAACCCAAGGATAGAACCCAGGTCTCTCACATAGCAGGCAGATTCTTTACCATCTGAGCCACCAGGGAAGCTGGGAATAAATAAGCTAACGAGATAGTAGTAAAACAAATGTGGTCTCTAGCTTCATTAGTAACTAAGAAGCTCTCAACTTTTAAAATTTTATTATAATGACTGGGTACAGTGGAACAGCCATACCAGGAAATTCTATGAGGGCAATTTTACCCTCTTAGGAATAGAGAATTTCAGTTCTAGATATAGCTCACCTGAGGTTAAAAACAACTATAAAATAAAATGCCCCCCTTTATTCCAAATGTACTTACAAATAAAGGATAAAATGAACCTCCAGAAGATAACAATTATGTTTTGTTCACCTTTGGATCCAAATTACCACATACAGTACCTTGTGCCTAGTAAGGTTCAGTGTTTTTGAATGAGTGAATGAATGAATGAAGCTTGAATCTCAGTTCTGCTGTTTATTGTACATCCTGTACAAGGAATCTTTCTGACCCTCTGATTCCTCATAATTGAGGCCATAACTACCCTGACTATTTGTCATATGACTCGAAATCACATGGTCACTAGCACTGTAGCTGGCATAAGACAGGCAGGTACTCAACAAATGTTCGTGGGGATGGTACACGGCTGTTATTGAGAAAACAGGGAAATAAAAATTTCTAGGGACCAACTTGTATGGTCAGACTGACACCTGGTGGTACAGTTTTAGAACCTATACCAAAAATATAGTCAATTGCTTGTTTGACATGTAAATTAAGGAGTAACTAGGAACGAATAAGAACTGCTTTACAAGTAACTTTTTTTTTTTTTTTACACACAAGTAACATTTAATCCTCACCAGCGATTTTTCAATCCTGACTGTATGCTAGAATAATCCATGGACTTTTTATAATATATTGCTATTGATTTCACCCTCAGAGATTCTGACTTGATTTGTAGGACAGGCTGTCACATTTTTAAAAAACAATGTTAATATGTAACTAGGTTGAGAACCACTGCAAAAGACCCATTAGATTGTATTATTCTTCCCATTTTACAAATGTGAAATAAAATTCAGAATGATAAAGTAATTTTCACAGAGTCACATAGTTACTAGTGTAGCAGAAGGGAATTTGAACACGAGTCTACCATTTTTCTCTACACCACATTGACTTGACAGAGGCTTCTGAAAGTCTGGTGTGCTCCACTTAGCTTCTGCCCATGAAAGACTCAAACTCAGAGGTCCTGTGGAATTCCATGACCCTATGGGGTGAAGCACTCCAAAACACAGTTTGGTGTTGAAGGGGTAATATGACCCCAATGAAGTCCCTGACTTCCCAAATACTTTCTATAGAATTCCTCTTCTCAAGAGCTTTAAACTCTTCTCTGTTGATGGATAAATGAGCAACGTGAGGTTGCTTGATTCTTAATTGAAAAGCTACAAGATACATTTAACTCTTTCTTTTCTGAGGTCTGGGATATGTTAGAGAACTGAAACAGTTTAATCATCCATTATAGAGTTCCAGGAAACAGCCTCCTCTGCAGCCACTGCACACTTAGCATGTCTGGCCTAAAACAGTCAAGGTGTTAGGCATCAGCAGGTAAAGAAGAATGAAAGGGTTAAATCCAAACATCTGAGACCGTGTCCTGAACTGGCCTCCCAAAGAGGTTCTCAGAGGACAGATGGTTTTGAAAGGCATGGGAAGCACATGTCCCTTCTAAACCTACCCTGTAGAAAGTGCCAGCTCAGTCCAAGCCTGGACTTGAATGGGCTCATTGAGGAAGCCTGCGGCATCTTATAGAGCTGGCTCAATTACTTGCTAGGATGATTTCCCTGGACTTTATGAGGATTATTTTCTTCGGTTGGTGTTGGAAGCATATGGGAGCAGGCTGAGGGTGCTGAGGTTCAGCCAAGTGGGCAATAGTCTAGAAACTCACCATCTGAAAAGCCTATACCAGGGATCACAAACTGTCAGCCCAAGGGCAAAATTTAGCTCAAAATGTGTTTGGCACAGTGTTAGCTTTCAGGGTTTCTAATATTTTTAAGTTAATGGCCAATATTTTACGCTGGAGAAGTTTCATGTCTTGTCTGTCCTGGTCACAACTATTATCCCAGAATCTAGAACAGTGCCTGGAACAGAATAACTCTTTAATATTTTTTTTTAAATTTATATTTCTTTAAAAAAAAAAAACCCTATGAAGTAGGAAGGATTGTTAACCATTTTACAATAAATAAAATAAACCTCAGAGAATTAAGTAATTCACCTAAGGTCACATAATTGATAAGCAGCAAAATATCTGGACTCAAGCATGTCGACTTTCAAACCAATGTTCTGGTCACTGCTCCACACTGCCCAGCATCCTACATTGGTGGGCCTTTCACAGTCATGAAGCCATTTAGGTTTAAACTTAAAAACAGCTTAATTGAGATACAATTAACACACTACAATTTACCCATTTAAAGTGTATGATGTGGTCCAGTGGTTAAGGCTCTATGTGATTCCCCTGCAGGGGGCACAGATTTGATCCATGGTCAGGAAACTAAGATCTCACAGGCCTTGAGGTGTGGTCAAAAAAAAAAAAAAAAAAGTATGATACAATGTTTTTTGGTATTTTCAGAAGGTTGCACAATCATCACCCCAATGTAGTTTTAGAATGTATTTGTTCCCCCTAAAAAACACCCATTAACAGTCAATTCCTGTTCCCCTCTCCAACCCTCCCTCCCTAATTCCCACCTCTCCCAGCCCTATATAATCTATAATCTACTTTCTGTTTCTCTAAACTGCTTATTCTGTAATCTACCACAAACCAGAGGAGAATATACAATGGAGAAAAGACAGTCTCTTTAGCAAGTGGTCCTGGGAAAGCTGGACAGCTACACGTAAAAGAATGAAATTAGAACACTCCCTCACCATACACAAAAATAAACTCAAATGGTTAAAATACCTAAATATAAGACATGATACCATAAAACTTCTAGAAGAGAACATAGGCAAAACATTCTCTGACTTAAATCATAGCAATATTTTTGGACCTGTCTCCTAAGACAAAGGAAACAAAAGCAAAAATAAACAAATAGTTCCTAATCAAACTTATAAGCTTTGCATAGCAAAGGAAACTGTTGACAAAATGACAAGGCAACCTATGGATTGGTAAAAAATATTTGCAAATGATGCAATTGACAAGAGGTTAACATCCAAATGGAGAAGGAAATGCCAATCCACTCCAGTACTATTGCCTAGAAAATCCCATGGACAGAGGAGCCTAGTAGGCTACAGATCATGGGGTCGCAAAGAGTCGGACACGACTGAGCCACTTCACGTTCACGTTCACGTTAACATCCAAAATGTACAAACAGCTTCAGTTCAATTCAGTTCAGTTGCTCAGTCGTGTCCGACTCTTTGTAACCCATGAATCGCAGCACACCTGGCCTCCCTGTCCATCACCAACTCACAGAGTTCACTCAAACTCATGTCCATCGAGTCGGTGATGCCATCCAGCCATCTCATCCTCTGTCGTCCCCTTCTCCTCCTGCCCTGAATCCCTCCCAGCATCAGGGTCTTTTCCAATGAGTCAACACTTTGCATGAGGTGGCCAAAGAATTGGAGTTTCAGCTTTAGCATCAGTCCTTCCAATGAACACCCAGGACTGATCTCCTTTAGAATGGACTGGTTGGATCTTTTTGTAGTCCAAGGGACTCTCAAGAGTTCGACTCTTTTCCAACCACAGTTCCAAAGTATCAATTCTTTGGAAAGCGCTCAGCTTTCTTCACAGTCCAACTCTCACATCCATACATGACCACTGGAAAAACCATAGCCTTAACTAGACGGACCTTTGTTGGCAAAGTAATGTCTCTGCTTTTTAATATGGTATCTAGATTGGTCATAAGTTTCCTTCCAAGGAGTAAGCGTCTTTTAATTTCATGGCTGCAATCACCGTCTGCAGTGATTTTGGAGCCCCCCAAATAAAGTCTGACACTTTTCCCACTGTTTCCCTATCTATTTGCCATGAAGTGATGGGACCAGATGCCATGATCTTAGTTTTCTGAATGTTGAGCTTTAGGCCAACTTTTTCACTCTCCTCTTTTACGTTCATCAAGAGGCTCTGTAGTTCCTCTTCACTTTCTGCCATAAGGGTGATGTCATCTGCATATCTGAGGTCATTGATATTTCTCCTGGCAATCTTGATTCCAGCTTGTGCTTCTTCCAGCCCAGTGTTTCTCATGATGTACTCTGCATATAAGTTAAATAAGCAGGGTGACAATTAACAGCCTTGATATACTCCTTTTCATATTTGAAACCAGTCTGTTGTTCCATGTCCTGTTCTAACTGTGGCTTCTTGACCTGCATACAGGTTTCTCAAGACGCACATCAGGTGGTCTGGTGTTCCCATCTCTTTCAGAATTTTCCACAGTTTATTGTGATCCACACAGTCAAAAGCTTTGGCATAGTCAATAAAGCAGAAATAGATGTTTTTCTGGAACTCTCTTGCTTTTTCCATGATCCAGCGGATGTTGGCAATTTGATCTCTGGTTCCTCTGCCTTTTCTAAAACCAGCTTGAACATCTGGAAGTTCATGGTTCATGTATTGCTGAAGCCTGGCTTGGAGAATTTTGAGCATTACTTTACTAGCGGGTGAGATGAGTGCGGTAGTTTGAGCATTCTTTGGCATTGCCTTTCTTTGGGATTGGAATGAAAACTGACCTTTTCCAGTCCTGTGGCCACTGCTGAGTATTCCAAGTTTGCTGGCATATTGAGTGCAACACTTTCACAGCATCATCTTTCGGGATTTGAAATAGCTCAACTGGAATTCCATCACCTCCACTAGCTTTGTTCATAGTGATGCTTTCTAAGGCCCACTTGACTTCACATTCCAGGATGTCTGGCTCGAGATGAGTGATCACACCATTGTGTTATCTGGGTCGTGAAGATCTTTTTTGTACATTTCTGCTGTGTATTCTTGCCACCTCTTCTTAATATCTTCTGCTTCTGTTAGGTCCCTACCATTTCTGTCCTTTATCAAGCCCATCTTTGCATGAAATGTTCCCTTGGTATCTTTAATTTTCTTGAAGAGATCTCTAGTCTTTCCCATTCTGTTGTTTTCCTCTGTTTCTTTGCATTGATTGCTGAGGAAGGCTTTCTTATCTCTTCTTGCTATTCTTTGGAACTCTGCATTCAGATGCTTATATCTTTCCTTTTCTCCTTTGCTTTTTGCTTCTCTTCTTTTCACAGCTATTTGTAAGGTCTCCCCAGACAGCCATTTTGCTTTTTTACATTTCTTTTCCATGGGGATGGTCTTGATCCCTGTCTCATGTACAATGTCACGAACCTCTGTCCATAGTTCATCAGGCACTCTATCAGATCTAGTCCCTTATCTACAAACAGCTTATATAATGCATAAACACACACACACACACAACCCAGTCAAAAAATGAGCAGAAGACCTAAAGAAACACTACTCCAAAGAAGAAATACAGATGGCCAACAGGCACATGAAAAGATGCTCAATGCTGATAATTATTGAAAGTCTCTCAGTCGTGTCCAACTCTTTGCCACCCCATGGAGAGAAATACAAATAAAAACCACATACTGACCAGCATGGATATCATCAAAAAGTCTTAAAAAAACAAATGCCAGAGAGAGTTGGAGAAAGGGGATCTCTCCCTGCACTATTGTACATGCATGCGTGCTAAGCCGCTTCAGTCATGTCTGACTCTGTGTAAACCTGTGGCCTGTAACTCCCAGGCTCCTCTGTCCATGGGCTTCTCCAGGCAAGAATACTGGAGTGGGTTGCCAGGCCCTCCTCCAGGGGATCTTCCCGACCCAGGGACTGGACCTTGGTCTCTTACGTGTCCAGCATCGGCAGGCAGGTCCTTTACCTCTAGTGCCACCAGAGCCACCTGGGAAGCCCCCCTGCGCTACTGGTGGGAAGGTGAATTGGTGTAGCTGCTACAGAAAACAGTATGGAGTTTCCTAAAAAAGATCAAAATAAAGCAGCCCTATGATCCAGCAATTCCACCTCTGGGCATGCAACCGAACTGTTGAAAACTCTGATCCAAAAAGTACATGCACTCCAATGTTCATAGCAGCACAATTTACAATAGTCAGGACATGGAAATAACCCAAGTGCCCTTCAGCACACAACTGGTTTAAAAAGGAATACACACACACAAAAAATTTGTCTATTTTGAAAATTTCATATAAATGAAATCATACAATATATGGTCTTTTCTAACTGGCTTCTTTCACTTAGCATAACGTTCAGCCAGGTTTTAGTATTTATCAGTACTTCTTCATTTTTTAAAAACAAGTATATTGATTTATAATATTTTGTTTGTTTCAAGTGTACAGCTTAAGTGAATCAATTATATATATATTCTTTTTCAGATTTTTTTTCATTATAGGTTATTAATGATATTGAATATAGTTCCCTGTGCTATATAAGTTTTTATTGTTTATCTATTTCATATATGTGAGTGAGTGCAAGTTTCTCAGATGTGTCTGACTCTTTGCGATCCCTTGGACTGTATAGTCCATGAATAGTCTAGGCCATAATATTGGAATGTGCAGCCTATCCCTTCTCCAGAGGATCTTCCTGACCAGGAATTGAACCAGGCTCTCCTGCATTGCAGGCGGATTCTTTACCAACTGAGTTATCAGGGAATCATTTCATATATTGTAGTGGAGAAGGAAATGGCAACCCACTCCAGTGTTCTTGCCTGGTGAATCCCAGGGATGGCAGAGCCCGGTGGGCTGCCGTCTATGGGGTTGCATAGAGTCGGACACGACTGAAGTGACTTAGCAGCAGTGTGTATCTGCTAATGCCAGATTCCTAACTAATTCCTCTCCACCTCCTTTCCCCTTTGGTTACCGTAAGTTTGTTTTCCATGTCTGGTGAGTCTATTTCTGTTTTATAAATAAGGTCGTTTGTATAATTTTTTTTAGATTCCACATATAAGTGATATCATATGATATTTGTTTCCTCTGTCTTCCTAACTTCATTTAGTATGATAATCTCTAGGTCCATCCATATTGCTGCAAATGGATCATTTCATTCTTTTTATGGCTGAGTAGTATTCCATTGTATGTATATGTATGTACATACATATATATATCTCAGTCTTCTTTATCCATTAATCTGCCATCACACTAGTACTTCATTATATTTTATTGACAAGTAATACTTTATTGTATGGATAAATCAAAGTTTATTTATTCATCTGTCAGTTGATGGACATTTGGGTTGTTTCCACTTCTTCGCTATTATGAATAGTATGGCTAAAGCATTCATGTCAATTTAGATTTTTGACATTGTTTCAAAAGTTAGTCATTGTAAATTTTTGTGTTAAAACAATATTTTAAAAATATAGCTGAAGTCTCAAAAAAGTGGGAGTATCCAGCTCACTCTTGACTTTTGAGAGGCTCTGATGCTGCCTCCAACAAATGAGCCCATTTTATCAATCAAGACAACAAATTTCTCAGAGTCAGAAAAACTGTCTTGTACTTCTTGGAATATCCATGATGCCTCAATAATACATGCATTTGGTAACTATTTGCTGACAGTATAGTTCTTCTAGGGAGAAGGCAATGGCACCCGACTCCAGTACTCTTGCCTGGAAAATCCCATGGATGGATGAGCCTGGTGGGCTGTGGTCCATGGGGTCGCTAAGAGTTGGATATGACTGAGTGACTTCACTTTGACTTTTCACTTTCATGCATGGGAGAAGGAAATGGCAACCCACTCCAGTGTTCTTGCCTGGAGAATCCCAGAGATGGGGGAGCCTGGTGGGCTGCCGTCTGTGGGGTCACACAGAGTCGGACACGACTGAGTGATACAACATCATCATCATCATAGTTCTTCTAGAAATGATGAGGTGGAGTGGGAGGATTAAGTGATAACCAGTGGGAGGCTGTGGGAGGGGAGAGAATAAATTCTAACACAGGTGTTTTCTTTCTGAGTCACCAACCCCTTTTTGCTGGTCAGGAAATTTCTGTTGATGTAGTTCACTAGTAATGCTAACAGATGGAATGTGTAAACTAGTAAAGACATAAATCTTGATGGAAAAATGGAAATTTTCTCTAGATCTTGGCTGAGAAAAGGTCATCATGGTGTTTCTTGAACAAGCTGGACCAAGCAGAAGCTTGGTCAGTAGGATCAGAAGCTTTTACAGTAGGATTCGCAGCAGCCCTTTGTCTAATTCAACTTGTGGAGTTAGTGAATGTCTGTGGCAGAAGAAAGGAGAGGAAAGATGAAAATAGGAGCAATGGAAAGAAGACAGCCGAGACATTCCGGGTGGGAAGAGAGTCTCTTACAACAGCCTCAGTCTGGAAGGACAGGCAAGGATTTGTGGGACCTCTGGAGTATTTTGTCATTATAACATTTTATTAATATGAATAGATTCAGTTTCCCTGGTGGCTCAGACAGTAAAGAATCTGCCTGCAATGCAGGAGACCCAGGTTCGATCCCTGGGTCAGAAAGATCCCCTGGAGAAGGGCATGGCAACCCACTCCAATATTCTTGCCTGGAGAATTCCATGGACAGAGGAGCCTGGTGGGCTATAGTCCTCAAGGGGTCTCAAAGAATCAGACACAACTGAGCAACTAACACACACACACACACACAAAGTACAAGGGTAAGGAGATGGATGTCCAGCCTCTTAATTGTGAAGTAACAAATGAACCGATTTGGGAAACAGGAGCTGAAAATGGAGCCTTCAAGGACCCCTGCCAAGTTCCTTCCTCCAGCTTTTCTCCTGTCCTTTCCCCAGCCTGGAAGGGTCTTCTCCCCTCTCTAAGGCTCTTGCCGTCTCTGAGATCCAAGACTATGGCAGCACCCCCCTGCACTACTACATCTGCAGTGTACCAAACAATTCCTGCTAGACTAAGCATATTGTCTGTGAAAGCTTCTTAAATGTGTGTCTTATAAAATCACTCAAAGACAAGGGTGATTTCTGCTGCTACCCTTCCCACAGTACAAATAGCCTGACAGACCCTCTATTTGGCCTTGCTGACCTACTGAAGAGTTCAGTTCAGCCCTTTTGTTCCTGCCAGTGATGCAGAGAGCACAATAAAGTCCTTTCATTATGAAGTGAAAGTCAGAGATATAGGGGCTGAAAAACTACTCATACAAAATTATTTATTGTCTCAAATGTCTCATGGCAGCCAGATCTTGGAATCTTCAGATTTGATAGATGTGGAAATGACTTTGATATATGTGGTGGTGCTTAATGGATTAGTGTTTCACTGGGATAAAGTGTGTAAATTAACAAATAAAAACATGGGTCACATGAAACAGGAAAAGGGAAGATTTTCTTTTTCATACTTAACTGATATTCCCCAAAGTTCTTTTTTTCCCTCCATGTTCCATAGCTGCTAGGAGTTCATAGTGGAAATTATTGCTTTTCATATTTCTGATCATAATAGTGCACCAGAAGAGAGGTGCTATTTACAGTGTAAATAGCAATCAATATTTTGGAAAGAAAGCTGGATTCACACTACTGTGAATTCTGGATCTTTCCTCTTCCATGGCAAGTTTAGGGGTATTGTGTGCTCTTGGAGGATCCCAGCTTAGGATACAGATACAGTTTGTAACTCTCCCATGATATCTAAATCTTTTAAGCATTAACTACTCTGAGGCTCGTAAGAATTGCTTGATCATCCTTGTGAAACTGCAGCAATGCTTCACAGGAATCTAAAAGTGTTCACACCCATACACACAATACAAGGTGGGAAATATTGTACTGACTCTGTTTTCTTATGAAAGTCCTGTGACATGATTTCCTCATTGCCTTGTGGGCTGCAGTTAAAGAGCTTGCTTTAGAATAAGACTAGACTTGTGGATAGAAAACATCACCTATGACTTTCTTTCCCAGACTAATGGGATTCTAGTTTGGGTTTCAAAGGGCTCTTTGTATACCTTGCAAAAGATTCTGGGTCTTTGAATATTTCTGTTCTAGTAAAATGTGGAGTTCTGACCTACATTTAGTATATGACTTTCCTGGGTTATGGAAAAATATGCACTGTCACCTAGTGTGATGTCAGTTTTCTTGAACCCTCTGTGTATACGGTGTGATGTCAGTTTTCTTGAACCCTCTGTGTATACGGTGCAAATTAAAAAGCCAGGTCAAAAAAAAAAAAAAAAGCCAGGTCAACATTAACTCGATTTTTCTTTATAAACATAATGACAAAGAGATTACACAACATCAGGTAAAGAGAAGCATGTGACTAAGTCCACTGCTGCCTGTGTCTTGGAGCAAGAGAAGGGTTCATCCTAGAAATAATTACCTTAATTTCAAGGGGAAAAAGCCCTGGGAAAAACTTCTGAGTTTCCCCTTAGCTAGAGATCTTGGTCGTCATATCCAAATGGTCCCATTGCAATCCTTTTTTCCCGGGCAGTGCGTAGATCTTTGACAAGTGATGAGCGACCTCTGCTTCTTGTGTTTAGGCCCAGGACTGGACTCTGTGACCAGGGACTTGGTGCGCAGGGCCTCACAGGCTGCAGAGAAATATTAACACGTGAACACACATCCCAAACGTGGTCCTCACATGACAGGTAGATCCAAAGACAAAGCCTCTTCAGCTATAGCTCTATGACCCACCATCATAAATAAGAGAATTGAATCTATGAGTTCAAGACCTGACTGCTGGGAGCCAGCATGGGAGTTCCCACCCATGACAAAGGTCATGCCGAGAGGACCTGAAGGCAAAGGCGAATCAGGACTCGAGAGGCCCCCTGGACCTGCCCGAGCATCTACCCCCAAACCAAAATCGGTCTGTTTTACTATTTCACGATTTTCACCAACTCTTCTGACATTAACGGGGGGCTATCCCCCACCACCTTTCTCTGAAGAAAATCAACTTAGAGCTCTAGTTAATAAGTCTCCTAGGCATAATAGGAGTGTTTCAATTCAAACCCCTCTGATGACTTTCTAGCTTGCCTGGCAGGTTTGTTCGGACTCCTGCAGCTACGCATGTGATTGTTCACAGCCTCCCAACCATGAGAGGCAAGGGAAGTTTGCTGCTGCTGCTGAGTCGCTTCAGTCGTGTCCAACTCTCTGCGACCCCATAGACGGAAGCCCACCAGGCTCCCCTGTCCCTGGGATTCTCCAGGCAAGAATACTGGAGTGGGTTGCCATTTCCTTCTCCAATGCATGAAAGTGAAAAATGAAAGTGAAGTCGCTCAGTCATGTCCGACTCTTAGCGACCCCATGGACTGGAGCCTACCAGGATCCTCCGTCCATGGGATTTTCCAGGCAAAAGTACTGGGGTGGGGTGCCATTGCCTTCCCCGAAGGGAAGTTTAAGATATTCGAATAATGCAGAGCTTCTCAGAAAGTTAAAATTGTTAGAATACAACTAGTAGAGGATTTCTTTATTGAGCTAATGCTTGCTGCCAAGTTTACATATCCCTTACCTACTGTGTCCCTGGGAGTGTATTGATTAATATAGTTGGTATATAGAAATGTAAGTAGTAGCCTTAATGTTTGTAACCTTGGACCCTTGAGTTAATTCTTTTCTTGTTATAGCCCACCACACTTGTGCCCTATAGGAATGCAACTTTATCTAATGCTTTCGGAGGGTGGCGCCTGAGTTGAGAATAATCACCTTTAGAGAAAAATAAGTTTTCTGAAGAAAGGCTCATAAAATGTTAACAGGCCTCCTGGCCAGAAGATGATGTAAATCACCTAAAGCCTTTGCATATGATAAGTTTGCAGAAAGAAAGCCTGGCTTCGATAAGGGTCAAGGACTGCTGACCTTGCATGACTCTACCCCCCTATTATCCTCTATGCCCAACTTAAGGTATAAAAACTACTTTGGAAAATAAAGTTGTGGGCCTTGCTCATCAGGCTTGGTCTCCCCATGTCGTTCTTTCTTGTTTGCGTTTCTCTCCTTTTCTTTTCTGTTCTTCTTTCAGGATGAATGATTGGAGCGTGGGAGCTCTCTGAGACTACTTATTTGCCTGGGCTTCTAAGACCCACTAGAGAAGGTGCCTAAGGTGGGGCACCTTCAGCTATTCGAGAGAGCGCCTGCGGCCTCCGTAGTCAGAGCAAGTTCGGTGTCACGAACTTTATTAGTTTCCCACGTAAACCAGTCAGGTCAAGCCTCTGTGTCTTTCTCTTTTTATCTATACTTTTAATTGCCAACGCCATCCTCCCAAGGGAATCCCTGGGTGCAATCGGGGCTGGACCGCGGTACCCGACTCTTGATACCAGTTAGCAGCCTAATGGGGAGAATATGCCTGAATTGCCCACCCAAGGTTTGGACCTTCACATGGTGATCTTTGGGGAGACACTGGGTTTTCTTTTTTTTTTTTTTTATTTTAGATTTTATGTTTATTTATTTATTTATTTTTTTATCAAGAATTTCTTTTATTGATTATCAGAAACATTACAAACATCTAGTATGAACAAATTGTAACATGATAGTGTTTAGTTTGAACAATTAATACATTTCAGATATAATATTATACATATTTCAATGCTATTCTCCCCAATCATCCCACCCTCTCCCGGTCCCAGAGTCCAAAAGTCTGGTCTATACATCAGTGTCTCTTTTGTTGTCTCGTAAATAGGGTTATTTTTACCATCTTTCTAAATTCCATATATATGCGTTAGTATACTGTATTTGTGTTTTTGTTTCTGGCTTACTTCACTCTGTATAATAGGCTCCAGTTCCATCCACCTCCTTAGAACTGATTCAAATGTATTCTTTTTAATGGCTGAGTAATACTCCATTGTGTATATGTACCACAGCTTGTTTATCCATTCATCTGTGGATGGACATCTAGGTTGCTTCCACGTTCTGGCTATTGCAAACAGTGCTGCTATGAACATTGGGGTACACGTGTCTCTTTCAATTCTGGTTTTCTCAGTGTATATGCCCAGCAGTGGGATTGCTGGATCATAAGGCAGGGTTTTCTTTGTCTTTACCGTTACACAGAAGTAGCAGCAGCTATGGGAACTACAGTAGCAATGATTAAAGAGCTTTATTCTTCAGATGTGCTGAGACAGATTCAATCAGAGTGAACAGCACCTGGGGACACAGCACTGTTCTCTTTTCATTTTGTAAGCCATTGTAGTGATGGTCAGGGTTAAGTTTGTACTTAGGTTAAAGCATTCCCAGGAGTGTAGGCTGTTCTAATATCAACCTAAGTTTCTGTATTACTTTATGGAACAAAAAGAGTGATATCTATCTCATTCCTAAATGTATTCTTAGGATCAAAGTATAAATGGAATTCCACTTACTAAATGTCTAAATATATACATGCTATCAATTAAGCTAACCAACTGTTAAATAAAATATATTCTATCACCTACCTTGACAAGAAGACCGTTTTGAATTAGAAAATTTTACATTCTTTGAAGTTTTTCTGTTTTTTTTTTTTTTTAACCAGAAAGAATATGATGATGTAGGAAAACTGCATTATCAATAAATGCACCATATGTTTTTCTTTTGTAATAGGACTCAAGTAAAATAGTACACCGGAGAAGGCAACGGCACCCAACTCCAGTACTCTTGCCTGGAAAATCCCATGGGCGGAGGAGCCTGGTAAGCTGCAGTCTATGGGGTCACTAAGAGTCAGACACAACTGAGTGACTTCACTTTCCCTTTTCACTTTCATGCACTGGAGAAGGAAATGGCAACCCACTTCAGTGTTCTTGCCTGGAGAATCCCAGGGACAGGGGAGCCTGGTAGGCTGCCATCTGTGGGGTCACACAGAGTCGGACATGACTGAGGCAATGCAGCAGCAAAATAGTACACATCAGAATTGTGTATCTGTAGGGAACAAACCTATATTGGTCCTACAAACAGTGAATTTGCCTTTGTGTATGCATGTATCTTCTTGTTTCATTAAATAAATAGGAACAATTTTGTTATGATGTCTGATGAATTTAATGAGATTGTTTCTGGTTTTTATATACTTAAATATTCTCTAATTAATCTCAAAAGTTTAACCCCAGAGTTTCATATATGCCTATTTAAATACTTGCAGAAAGAACACTGGGCCTTGTATAATTTTTCTTACTTCACAAATAACTTATAATCTCAGTTACATATTATATTGTATTTTTGCTATTTAAGTAGTAAGAACCAACAAATTATTTATTATCTTGTTTTTTATTATGCAAAAATTGAATAATATATTATGATGGGCTATATCATTTTAATTTTGACTTTCAAGATGTATTTCTCTGTCAATCATTTTTATTATATTCTTTGAATATTATGCTTGAAATGAAAAATGATGGGACTTTCATGGTGGTCCAGAGGCTAAGACTCTACATTCCCAATGATGGGGTCTGGGTTTAATTCCTGATCAGGGGACTAGATCCCACATGCCACAAATAAAAGTTTGATTGTTGCAACTAAAAATGAAATTGCATGCTGCAACTAAGACTCGAAGCATACAAATAAATACTTTAAAAAATAAAACTGAAATCAGGATAAAAAGTAAGTTTTACCTGCACATGAATGTTTGTAGCAGCTTTATTCATAATCACTATGAATCACTAAAAACTAGGACCAACCTTCAATAGGTGAATGGAAAAACTAACAGTGGTACATCTATATGATGAAATATTATTCACAGACAAGAAAGAAGCTCTCAAGCCACAAAGAAGTATGGGTAATCTTGAATATATATTGCTAAGTGAAAGAAGTTAGCCTGAAAAGGCTACTAATGTATGATTTTAATTATATGACATTCTGGAAAAGGCAAAACAACAGAGATAATAAAAAGATCATTGATCGCTGGGTGTTTGAGGGAAGAAAGGATGGAAAAGAGGAAGCAAAGAAGATTTTTAGGGTGGTTAAACTATTCTCAGCAGTGGCCACAGGACTGGAAAAGGTCAGTTTTCATTCCAATCCCAAAGAAAGGGAAAGGGAAGTCGCTCAGTCCTGTCCGACTCTTAGCAACCCCATGGACTGCAGCCCACCAGGCTTCTCCATCCATGGGATTTTCCAGGCAAGAGTACTGGAGTGGGGTGCCATTGCCTTCTCCGAATCCCAAAGAAAGGCAATGCCAAAGAATGCTCAAACTACCACACAATTGCACTCATCTCACACGCTAGTAAAGTGATACTTAAAATTCTCCAAGCCAGGCTTCAGCACTATGTGAACCATGAACTTCCTGATGTTCAAGCTGGTTTTAGAAAAGGCAGAGGAACCAGAGATCAAATTGCCAACATCCGCTGGATCATGGAAAAAGCAAGAGAGTTCCAGAAAAACATCTATTTCTGCTTTATTGACTATATCAAAGCCTTTGACTGTGTGAATCACAATAAACTGTGGAAAATTCTGAAAGAGATGGGAACACCAGACCACCTGCCCTGCCTCTTGAGAAACCTGTATGCAAGTCAGGAAGCAACAGTTAGAACTGGACATGGAACAACAGACTGGTTCCAAATAGGAAAAGGAGTATATCAAGGCTGTATATTGTCACCCTGCTTATTTAACTTATATGCAGAGTACATCATGAGAAACGCTGGGCTGGAAGAAGCACAAGCTGGAATCAAGATTGCCAGGAGAAATGTCAATAACCTCAGATATGTAGATGACACCACCCTTATGGCAGAAAGTGAAGAAGAACTAAAAAGCCTCTTGATGAAAGTGAAAGAGGAGAGTGAAAAATCATTCTTAGTCCACAGGAGTTCTGCCAGATTTTGTTTCATTATTACAATACATTGTTCCCTGATATACAGTAATTTGGTAAAACAGTGATCCAAATTAGTAAGAGTCAATATTCTCAAAGTTAGCCTGGAGTCTGTCTCACATTTGCCAAAGCAAAGTCCTATATCCTTGAGACTTTAAGCCAAGTAATTCAGAAATGTATAAATTTAAGCATGAAAGTCCTTCTATTGCCAATAATGCCATTCCCCAGAGGCAACCTCTGACTTCAGGTATTCAACTGTGCACACAGACACATATATAACACATGTAGTTTTAAAGAAACTATATATAAATGTACATGAGTTGCATTTTTAACAACAAAGAAGGACAACATACATATTGTTCTGCAATTTGATTTTTCAATTACAATATATTTTCAACATCTTTCCTAGTAATAATTTTTAACAAGAATTCTTGATCTTTAGTACATTTGAGCCATTTTCAATTGTGAACTGATAAACAATGAACATAAGTATCTATTTATCTATATATATATGTTTGTACACAGGGGTGGATATTTCTGCTGGATAGATTCTTGGAAGTAGTATTAATATTACTGGATTAAAGATATTCAAATTTTATATTGATGAAATCATCCAAAAGTTTATCCTAGGGTTTCTCAACCTTGGTACATTTCAGTTCAGTTCAGTTCAGTTGCTCAGTCGTGTCTGATTCTTTGCAACCCCATGGACTGCAGCACACCAGGCTTCCTTGTCCATCACCAACTCCTGCAGCTTGCTCAATCTCATGTCCATTGAGTCAGTGATGCCATCCAACCATCTCATCCTCTGTCATCCCCTTCTCCTCCTGCCTTCAATCTTTCCCGTTATCAGGGTCTTTTTCAATGAGTCAGTGCCCTTTGCATCAAGTGGCCAAAGTACTAAAGTTCCAGCTTCAGCATCAGTCCTTCCTTCCAATAAATATTCAGGACTGATTTTCTTTAGGATTGACTGCTTTGATCCCCTGGCAGTCCAAGGGACTCTCAAGAGTCTTCTCCAACACCACAGTTCAAAAGCGTCAATTCTTCAGTGCTCAGCTTTCTTTATAGTCCAACTCTCACATCCATACATGACTACTGGAAAAACCATAGCTTTGACTGGATGGAGCTTGGTCAGCAAAGTAATATTTAATATTAATAAAAAGTAATCTTTTTAATGTGCTGTCTAGGTTGGTCATAGCTTTTCTTCCAAGGAGCAAGCGTCTTTTGGTACTTCGTTTGGTATATTTAGGTATATTTGGTACACTTAGGTCTGGGTCTGGCTAATCCTTTGTTGTGGCACTGTATCACACACTGTAGAATGTTTAGCAGCATCTCTGGCCTCTATGCATTAGATGCCAGTAACATCTCCCCTGTTGTGACAAACAAAAATGTCTCTTGATATTGTCAAATGTCCCCTGGGAAGGAGGTGGTGGGGGGCAGGTACAAAGTCATCTTGTGCTGAAAACCACTACCCTGGACATTTGTTTTCTTTCATGTTCCTTAAATTTCTTTTTCTCCCTATCCCCTTTTCAATAACTTATCATGTTATCCTTCCTTCAAAAAGGAAAAGTGCTTCAAGGAATTTGTGATTTAGTATATATCACCCCTCTGTCATGGGCTAAAGTGTGTCTCTTAAAATTCATGTGTTATTCATTAATCCTAACCAGTAACTCAGAATGTGACTATATTTGGAGACAAGTTCTTTAAAGAGGTTATGAAGTTAAAGTGAAATTTTAAGAATGGACCCTAATCCAAAATGACTGATGCTCTTATAAAAAGAAGAAATTTGAACACAGTCTTCTACAGAGGAAAGACCATTTGAAGACGGGGAGAAGCCAATCAACCACAAGCCAAGGAGAGAGGACCCAGAAACCAGTCCCATCAAAACCTTGATCTCAGACTTCCAGCTGCTAGAATTGTGAGAAAGTAAATTTCTGTTGCTCAGGTCAGCCAGTCTGTGGTACTTTGTTATGGCAGCCCTGGCAATCTAATATATCTTCGCAATGAGGGGAGGGGGGAAGAATTAATGAAAAAGGCAATGACTAATAGCAACATTTAGAACTGGACATGGAACAACAGACTGGTTCCAAATAGGAAAAGGAGTATGTCAAGGCTGTATATTGTCACCCTGCTTATTTAACTTCTATGCAGAGTGCATCATGAGAAATGCTGGGCTGGAGGAATCAAGATTGCTGGGAGAAATATCAATAACGTCAGATATGCAGATGACACCACTCTTATGGCAGAAAGTGAAGAAGAACTAAAGAGCCTCTTGATGAAAGTGAAAGAGGAGAGTGAAAAAGTTGGCTTAAAGCTCAACATTCAGGAAATGAAGACCATGGCTTCCGGTCCCATCAATTCATGACAAATAGATGGGGAAACAGTGTCTGACTTTATTTTTCTGGGCTCCCAAATCACTGCAGATGGTGATCGCAGTCATGAAATTAAAAGACGCTTACTCCTTGGAAGGAAAATTATGGACAACCTAGACAGCATATTAAAAAGCAGAGACATTACTTTGTCAACAAAGGTCCGTATAGTCAAGGCTATGGTTTTTCCAATAGTCATGTATGGATGTGAGAGTTGGACCATAAAGAATTGGACCTGAGTACCGAAGAATTGATGCTTTTGAACTTTGGTTTTGGAGAAGAGTCTTGAGAGTCCCTTGGACTGCAAGGAGATCCAACCAGTCCATTTCGAAGGAGATCAGCCCTGGGATTTCTTTGGAAGGGATGATGCTAAAGCTGAAACTCCAGTACTTTGGTCACCTCATGCGAAGAGATGATTCATTGGAAAAGACTCTGATGCTGGGAGGGATTGGGGTCAGGAGGAGAAGGGGACGACAGAGGATGAGATGACTGGATGGCATCACTGACTCGATGGATGTGAGTCTGGGTGACCTCCGGGAGTTGGTGATGGACAGGGAGGCCTGGCATGCTGCGATTCATGGGGTCTCAAAGAATCGGACACGACTGAGCGACTGATCTGATCTGATCTGAAGGACTCCTAAACTTTTTTCACTAGTATGTATATATGGACAGATATATGCAGATAATACCACCCTTATAGCAGAAAGTAAAGAGGAACTAAAAAGCCTCTTGATGAAAGTGAAAGTGGAGAGTGAAAAGGTTGGCTTAAAGCTCAACATTCAGAAAATGAAGATCATGGCATCTGGTCCCATCACTACATGGGAAATAGATGGAGAAACAGTGTCAGACTTTATTTTTCTGGGCTCCAAAATCACTGCAGATGGTGACTGCAGCCATGAAATTCAAAGACGCTTACTCCTTGGAAGGAAAGTTATGACCAACCTAGATAGCATATTCAAAAGCACAGACATCCCTTTGCCAACAAAGGTTCGCCTAGTCAAGGCTATGGTCTTTCCTGTGGTCATGTGTGGATGTGAGAGCTGGACTGTAAAGAAGGCTGAGCGCCGAAGAATTGATGCTTTTGAACTGTGGTGTTGGAGAAGACTCTTGAGAGTCCCTTGGACTGCAAGGAGATCCAACCGGTCCATTCTGAAGGAGATCAGCCCTGGGATTTCTTTGGAAGGAATGATGCTAAAGCTGAAACTCCAGTATTTTAGCCACCTCATGCGAAGAGTTGACTCATTGGAGAAGACTCTGATGCTGGGAGGGATTGAGGGCAGGAGGAGAAGGGGACGACAGAGGATGAGATGGCTGGATGGCATCACTGACTCGATGGATGTGAGTCTGAGTGACCTCCAAGAGCTGGTGATGGACAGGGAGGCCTGGCGTACTGCAGTTCATGGGGTCGCAAAGAGTCGGACACGACTGAGCGATTGTTTTGATCTGATCTGATAGATGCTATGCTAAGTCACTTCAGTTGTGTCCAACTCTGTGCGACCCCATAGACGGCAGCCCACCAGGCTTCCCTGTCCCTGGGATTCTCCAGGCAAGAACACTGGAGTGGGTTGCCATTTCCTTCTCCAATGTATGAAAGTGAAAAGAGAAAGTGAAGTCGCTCAGTCATGTCTGACTCTTAGCGACCCCATGGACTGCAGCCTACCAGGCTCCTCCATCCGTGGGATTTTCCAGGCAAGAGTACTGGAGTGGCGTGCCATTGCTACATAAACATACCACACACACACACACACACACACACACACACACACACACACATATATACTGAATGGGAACCTACTGTATCACTTATTTTGTCTGTTTCTTTTTCCTTATTCAATGGTATATTGAGAATTTATTCCATGTCAGTAAATTATATTTCTAGAAATTTTGTTTTCTAAAAAATTTTTGGCAATGCCTGTGACATGTGGAACCATAGTTCTTCAATCTGGGGTCAAACCTGCACCCCCTGCATTGGAAGAATGGACTCTCCACTGCCGGACCACCAGGGAAGTCCTAGAGAATGGTTATTAATAGCTACTTTTGTTGAACTAAGTAGATCCATTGGAAAAAGATGAAATTAAAGGTAAGCCAGTCCCCAAAAGGTGCCTCCCAGTTGCAAGGGAAACTTAGAAGACAGATAGAAACAACATTCTTTATTTGAGGAAATCACAAAAATGTTGAAAAAAGAAGTGGATGAGGTCACAGGAAAGACTTAGAGTAGAAGATACTTGTACAGGATGTGGTAGAGACAAATCTACGGCCCTCCTCCAGCTAAGCACAGTATTCCCCAGCTTTGCTAGCCAAGAAGCATAGCTCATCCCCCCAGTTCACTATAGGATGGGTCCACTTTATTTTGGGAGAAGGCAATGGCACCCCACTCCAGTACTCTTGCCTGGAAAATCCCATGGACAGAGGAGCCTGGTAGGCTGCAGTCCACGCGGTCGCTAAGAGTTGGACACGACTGAGCGACTTCACTTTTACTTTTCACTTTCACACATTGGAGAAGGAAATGGCAACCCACTCCAATGTTCTTGCCTGGAGAATCCCAGGGACGGGGGAGCCTGGTGCGCTGCCGTCTATGGGGTCGCACAGAGTCGGACACGACTGAAGTGACTTAGCATAGCATAGCATACTTTATTTTGAAAACTGCTCTCTTTGAAAAAACAAAGCTCCCAGTGACAGCTTTAACTTGCCCATTGCAGTATTTCCCCAGAGAATCTTGTTATCAGGGTCTGGCGAGCACACATAGCCTGTCTGTCAATTAGGAAGAGGGCTCCCTCTCTGCTGGCCCTTCCTCCAGACACTGCAGCCCTAGATTAGGGCACAGGACTTTCCAGGAGAACATCAGTTCGTTTCAACCCTTATTTTCACCTTTGGCTCTTGGCCAGGTAACTGCAGAGCCATACCTCACACAATGGCCTTGTCTGATATGGTCCCATTGACCCATTTAAACTTCCACAGGGCATGTGCATGAATAATCTCCCCATTTCATGCTGTCATCCTGCCCAACTAAAGTACTTCTCTGCCTCCTGCACTCCTAGTTCCTCCGAACTGGGCCACAGGCACCAAAGCCATCGTCCATGGCTTTGCTTCATAATAATAAATTATTTCTACAATTTTTAAAGTGTGTAACCTTTACCAGATCCTGCACTAAGTGCCTTGCATCCATTATTTGATCCTCACAACAACACTATGAAGAAGTACATTCAATGACTATTCCCACTTTACAGATGAGATTACTGAGATCTGAGAGAGTAACATGATGTAAGTCTAACATGTTCATAACTGCTTGCAAGGGTGTAAACTCAATGTACGTGAGTTTGAGTGAACTCTGGGAGTTAGTGATGGACAGGGAGGCCTGGCGTGCTGCAGTCCATGAGGTCATAAAGATTCAGACATGACTGAGCAACTGAATTGACTGAACTGGCTGACAATGATTATACATCAAGGGTGGATGTCTCCATGGTTAATCTAACAGGGACAGCCGGACTTCAACTACAATCTCCATTTGTCATCTGTAGGGAGGGAAGTCTCCAGGAGACCTGGTTTTCACTAGCAATGGTTTCCTCACTCTTGGGCAGGGTTCAGGCCCAGTTCACATCCTGTCTTTACGATGGATGACAGGCTTCAAGATGGAGTCTTTCCTGCTTTCCTCACACTGGCCCCAACAAAATGAGAGGCCCAGATTTAAGAAGCTGATTTAAGGTTCAGAGGAGGTGCGATTGAAGATTCTGGACAGAGAAGTTGAAGCTAACAAAACAGAATTCCAGAGAGAGTGGGAAGGGCAGATATAAAGAATAGCCCCGATTCGCTTCATGAATCTCAGTTTGGCCCCCTCTCCACCCCTCCCACCTAAGAGAGCTGGGCTGAGGGCAGGTGATTGATGAGAGACCCTGGCCCAAGGTGCAGCGCACAGTTCTTCTTAAACACCAAGGGTAGCTTGGAGTGAAAACGCGGAACTCAAAAGTTGGTCTCGCACAGCAGTCTGGGGACACAGGAATTTTCTTGGATGGATGTTCAACTGCCACCAAAAATGATGAGGATATTGCTCACCTCTGCACGTGGACTCCAGAATCTCTGGCAGCCTGTGAACACGCAGAACTCAAAAGTTGGTCTCCCATAGCAGCCTGGGGACACAGGAATTTTCTTGGATGAATGCTCAACTGCCACCAAAAATAATGATATTGCTCACCTCTGCACGTGGACTCCAGAATCTCTGGCAGCTTGTCTGTAGAGCAAAGCTCCTTTGATTCACTTGGAATGGAGAAATTTGGGTCAGGTGGTTAAGCACAAGCCAATCATTGTGGCCTTAGGATACTGGATTCCAGTGACGTTCCAGGCCTTCCACAATCTGGAGCATTCACTGTGCTCTGCAGCACTTCTGGAGCCCAAGTGGAGCCCCACTTGATCCATAACAACTGAGTGTAAGTGTAACTGGTCATTCAAAGGAAATACTGTGTCTTCCTACTGGGGTGGATGTGGAGCCCAACACCAAGGTCACAGGTGTGGAGCCCTGTACAAAGTTCACAGGATAAAAATCTCTGAACCTGACCAAGCCCCATAGCAACTGTTGCCATGAGCTTTTGGATCAAAACTGGCCAGTTCCCAGACTTCGTATTATGTAAAATACCCACCCTACTATCCACCCTATAGCATTCTAGATCAGATCAGATCAGATCAGTCGCTCAGTCGTGTCCGACTCTTTGCGACCCCATGAACCGCAGCACGCCAGGCCTCCCTGTCCATCACCAGCTCCCGGAGGTCACTCAGACTCGCATCCATCGAGTCAGTGATGCCATCCAGCCATCTCATCCTCTGTCGTCCCCTTCTCCTCCTGCCCTCAATCCCTCCCAGCATCAGAGTCTTCTCCAATGAGTCAACTCTTCGCATGAGGTGGCCAAAATACTGGAGTTTCAGCTTTAGCATCATTCCTTCTAAAGAAATTCCAGCATTGATCTCCTTCAGAATGGACTGGTTGGATCTTCTTGCAGTCCAAGGGACTCTCAAGAGTCTTCTCCAACACCACAGTTCAAAAGCATCAATTCTTCGGTGCTCAGCCTTCTTCACAGTCCAGCTCTCACATCCACACATGACCACAGGAAAGACCATAGCCTTGACTAGGAGAACCTTTGTTGGTAAAGTAATGTCTGTGCTTTTGAATATGCTATCTAGGTTGGTCATAACTTTCCTTCCAAGGAGCAAGCGTCTTTTAATTTCATGGCTGCAGTCACCATCTGCAGTGATTTTGGAGCCCAGAAAAATAAAGTCTGACACTGTTTCCACTGTTTCCCCATCTATTTCCCATGCAGTGATGGGACCAGATGCCATGATCTTCGTTTTCTGAATGTTGAGCTTTAAGCCAACCTTTTCACTCTCCACTTTCACTTTCATCAAGAGGCTTTTTAGCCCCTCTTCACTTTCTGCCATAAGAGTGGTGTCATCTGCATATCTGAGGTTATTGATATTTCTCCCAGCAATCTTGATTCCAACTTGTGTTTCTTCCAGTCCAGCATTTCTCATGATGTACTCTGCATATAAGTTAAATAAACATGGTGACAATATGCAGCCTTGACGTACTCCTTTTCCTATTTGGAACCAGTCTGTTGTTCCATGACCAGTTCTAACTGTTGCTTCCTGACCTGCATACAGATTTCTTAAGAGGCAGATCAGGTGGTCTGGTATTCCCATCTCTTTCAGAATTTTCCATAGTTTATTGTGATCCACACAGTCAAAGGCTTTGGCATAGTCAATAAAGCAGAAATAGATGTTTTTCTGGAACTCTCTTGCTTTTTCCATGATCCAGCGGATGTGGGCAATTTGATCTCTGGTTCCTCTGCCAATCACCTAAAGCCACCATTCCAGTAGGAATTTTCTCTGTCTTGAGGCTATAAAAATTGGCTGCTAGAGTGCAAAAGCATTCCGCTCTCCCTTAAGCTGGCCCACTGTTCTAACAGCTTGTCCCACTCTAACAAACTTTATTCTCCTCTCCTTCTGCCTCATGTCTGGAAATTCTTTTCCAACCTGCCACACAGACCACGACAGTGGGGGGTTGGGCAGGTAACAATGACAGTGATTATCCCTGTCTTGTCTGACTCTCTGCGACCTCATGGGCTATACAGTCCATGGAATTCTCCACGCCAGAATACTGGAGTGGGATCTTTCAGTTTGTATCTTCCCAATCCAGGGATCCAATCCAGGGATCAAACCCAGGTCTCCCGCTTTGCAGGCCAATTCTTTACCAGCTGAGCCACCAGAGAAGCCTTGGGCAGGTAAAGTCAGCATGTTTACTGAATATGAAATTAAGTCAGAAAACATTCCATTCAGTTTAATTAAGAAGTAACCTTGATGATCTTGAAGTTTGAGCTGGATCAAACTCGCAAAGATGAAGGGAAGAAAAAGGATTGTGCATTATCTCCAATGTTGACTGTGTCCTCGGAAATGTAAGTCCCAAGAGGGCAGATGATAATGTTTCATTGTTTTACTTGTGATTGTTACCCCAGGCTGTCGCGATGTCTGTCACTTAGTAGGTAGTCAGTAACCATTTGTTATATTAAAAAAGAAATACACGTAGAAAAGTCCATGGATTTTTTTTTTCCCAAGGAGAGAGGGCTAAGACTGAAAATTTGTAATGGAGAGAGGACAAAGGGAAGTTAGGCGGCGGAATTTAGGGCTTCAATCAATATCTGTAAAGAGGACCAGATGGACCAGAAGTTTGAACTTAGAACTTTGCCTGAGTGCATTCCTTGAAACCAAGAATTGTCAGCTTTCTCATGCAAAGCTGCTGGGCAACGGTTATTCGGAAACGGGGACAACCCTGTGAACACCGCAATCTGCAGACACAGGAAGGAAAGAAGAGTTAAGTCGCAACTTTTTCCTGGAGTCCCTGACAACTTGATTTTTAAATTGCCCTCTAAATATGGAACCTATGTTAACTTGGCAGAGACTCAGCGGCTCTACGGGAACCCGAGCATTTAATTAACATTTTCTATCTGGGGAAGCGGGAAGCGCCGGAGGAAGAATGGTGGGCGTGGACAACCTGAAGGCAGCTGGAGGCCCGCCCCCTTCCCAGAGTACACTGCGGCCGCCGCGTGCGTGAACCGGCTTCCGGCCCTCTCCCGGCCAGCGGGAGGGTCGGACCATGGACGGGCTCCGGGGTAACGCCGGGCTGCTGAGACGCGGGCGGTTGAGGCGCCGGCGCCAGCAACAGCCACACAGCGGGTCTGTCCTGGCCCTGTCCCTGAGGCCCAGGAAGATCCGACGGCAGCTGAGGAGAAGTGTCTCGTCCCGAATGGCCGCGCTCAGGGCCCAGACCCTGCAGAGCGAGGAGTCGGAGGACTCGAGGGTGGAGTCGACGGTCGGTGAACCCGGGGACCCGCTGGCGGGAGGGGCGGCGGCCCTCTCGGATGCGACCGGGCGGGAGCCTCACGGCCAGCTCGGGCCCGCGGAGCTGCTGGAGGCTTCGCCTGCGTCCCGCTCCCTGCAGACTCCCCGCGCCCTGGTGGAGGCACAGACCCCGGCGGCACGCTTGGTGGAAGCGCACACCCCGCCGGCGCGCCTGGTGGAGGCGTCGGCTCTGCCCGCGCGCCTGGTGGAGACCTCGGCCCTGCTGTGCTCTGCCCAGCACTTGGCGGCCGTACCGCCGTCCGTGGCTCCTGCCACGCTGTCGCGGCCGCAGGGGGGAAAGCACGGGCGAGGAGCTGCCCTGGGACTCCCCGCTGCAGCACATTTTGGCCGAGCTGAACCGCATCCCTAGCAGCCGGCGACGGGCGGCGCGCCTCTTCGAATGGCTCATCTCACCCATGCCGCCGGACCATTTCTACCGGCGCCTGTGGGAACGCGAGGCAGTGCTGGTGCGGCGGCAGGACCACAGCTACTACCAAGGTCTTTTCTCTACCGCCGACCTCGACTCAATACTGCGCAACGAAGAGGTGCAATTCGGACAGCACCTGGACGCCGCACGCTACATCAATGGGCGGCGCGAGACCTTAAACCCGCCCGGCCGCGCCCTGCCCGCCGCCGCGTGGTCCCTGTACCGGGCCGGCTGCTCCCTGCGCCTCCTCTGTCCGCAGGCTTTCTCCACCACCGTGTGGCAGTTTTTGGCCGTGCTCCAGGAGCAGTTCGGAAGCATGGCAGGCTCCAACGTTTACCTTACGCCCCCCAACTCGCAGGGCTTTGCCCCCCACTACGACGACATCGAGGCTTTCGTGCTGCAGCTAGAAGGTAGGAAACTCTGGAGGGTCTACAGACCGCGGGTGCCGACCGAGGAACTGGCCCTGACGTCCAGCCCCAACTTCAGCCAGGATGACCTCGGAGAGCCGGTGCTGCAGACGGTGCTGGAACCTGGAGATTTGCTCTATTTCCCCCGAGGCTTCATTCACCAAGCCGAATGCCAGGATGGGGTGCACTCTTTGCACTTGACTTTGTCCACATTCCAGCGTAATACTTGGGGCGACTTCCTGGAGGCTGTACTGCCCCTGGCAGTGCAGGCCGCAATGGAGGAAAATGTGGAGTTTCGAAGGGGGCTGCCCCGAGACTTTATGGATTACATGGGGGCCCAGCATTCGGATTCTAAGGATCCGCGAAGAACCGCTTTCATGGAGAAGGTGCGGGTCCTGGTTGCCCGCTTGGGACACTTTGCCCCAGTTGATGCTGTGGCTGACCAGCGAGCCAAAGACTTCATCCACGATTCTCTGCCCCCTGTGTTGACTGACAGGGAGAGGGCACTAAGCGTTTACGGGCTCCCAATTCGCTGGGAGGCTGGAGAACCTGTAGACGTGGGAGCCCAGCTGACAACAGAAACCGAAGTGCACATGCTTCAGGGTGGTATAGCTCGGCTGGTGGGCGAGGGGGGCCATTTGTTTCTTTATTACACAGTGGAGAACTCCCGAGTTTATCACCTAGAAGAGCCCAAGTGTTTGGAGATATACCCCCAGCAAGCTGATGCCATGGAACTCTTGCTTCGCTCCTACCCAGAGTTTGTGAGAGTAGGTGACTTGCCCTGTGACACTGTGGAGGACCAGCTTTCCTTGGCAACTATGTTATATGATAAGGGGCTGCTGCTCACCAAGATGCCTCTAACCTGAACTAGTTAATCACTAAATGCCAGAAATAAGACAGTAGTGATTCTCTCCCACCACCTTTTGAGGGAGAAAACTCATTTTCTTACTTGATACCCATCAGTGTGTTTATATTTACCTTTATGACTGCCTCAGTGTCGCAGAAGTCAGACAATCTTCTAGGACACACCTCCTCACCTAGGCACAGAAGTAAAAGCAGGAGTTGGAGATGGAAAAGGAGCCTTTTCTGCAGGAGTAACTTGATTCCTGATCATTTGAGAGACCAACTTCATCATCACCCTCAGGCTTCAGAGTACTGTGTGGCATTTGCTGTGTTATTCTGCTTGAGACATCAGAAGTTTTTACTTGGAATTTGCATCCTTCATTTGAGTTTATCAGCTTGGGGGGAGGGATAGGGTCAGTTTCCTGTTTGTTACTGTGAGTTTGTGTGAATGTTCGAAAAGTTATTAAAGTGCCAAAGAGTTTTCCTTTTCTGAGGCTAGATTATTGTGTGGCATGGTCTGAAGAAATGCGGGAGGAGGAGGGTACATAGGGGAAAACTGCAATGGCTGAGACGCAAGGTAACGGGGTGGGTGTAGGATTGGGGCCAGTTTTGCAACCGTAGGGGTAATTGATTCATTTTAATCATGCTCCTTGAACCCCAAACAGCACAATCCTATTAGAAAAGTTATGAGTATATTATGTTTTTTAAAGGCTATTATGTTTTTTAAAGGCTATTATGTTTTTGCTCAGTGCTTGCTTGCATCAGGGGCTGGCGCTGCTCCGAAAATAGGCAGCACGTCACTAGCTGCGCTGTCAGAGGCCACAGTCAGCCAACTTGTAGCAGGCTGGCCGTGAGGGAATGCTGCTGTCCCAGTTACTTTCCACTCTTATTTTTTTCTGGTAGTTGAAAGAAACTTCCCCAAATCTGGCAAATGAATATTCTCATGGTTGGTGGAAGAGAGCCTGGTGTACCAGAGGGAGCACTGGACTTGGAACCGGAAAACCTGGGTTTGGGGTGGTGGCTGGTGGGCAGGTAGCTGGCTGGATGACCTGAGGCTGCTGCTGCTATGCCTGGGCGCACTTGATTTTATGTTTTGGTACAGCTTGATGTTTCTACCTCATCATTTAGGTTGTATCTGGAACTTTTAAGATCAGTTTGCCATGAGTGCTAAGTTTCAGTTATATCAAGTTGAGAACTTGATGAAGTCTTTTTTTAAGTTGCAAAAGCCTAGATGTACATGAGAGTACATCTCAGCCTATTCAAGGTTAAGCTTCAAGGCTTTTTCGGAGTGCTTAGCCAGACATACAGCAGTTTTTTTGTTTTTCTAAGGTGTCCTTTTTTTTGACCTCACTTTCAAATTGGTTCAGTTAGAGCTACATCATTCATTTTTGTAAAGGGACCATATAGCAAAATCAAAACCCAAGGGGCAAAGAAAAGATAACAGACTGAGATGGTGGCCAAGACGAAAGAGAAGTATCCTTTCCTGGCTCTCATCCTACAGGGCTCACAACTAAGTCCCCAGACAGCCAGTCCTGAAAAAGGCTTGTTAAGGGAATCAAGGCCTAGGACTCATTGCTAGAAAACCTACCCTGAAAAATTTCTTGGAGAAAAGTATGGAGCTTCGGTGGTTTTTGCCCTTCTTTGGGTTGCACATAAACACGTTTTGCTTCCTCCTTCACTTTTTTTACGGCTGCCTCAATCTTGAATACTTTCTGTATCAACAGTTCTTTTTGGCTTAGTGTTTGAATCTGAAACAGAACAGATGATGATTAAAAAAACTATATCAGGCTGCAGATCATCAAAAAGTGTTAATGAAGTAACATATTGCATCATTCTTATTAATATTAGGTGGTACATAAAATGCCTGAGAACATTGTTCTCTTGTGGTGTTGGTTGGACATTTTTACACCTGTTAATGAAAAAACCACCTGTTAATGAAAAATTTACTTTAGCTTTTGGGTATGATGAATCTGCTAAGAAATGCCTGATGTGAAATTGGTTTTGTGAATTATATTTAGAAAGAATCTTTTGCCTTTTTAAAAGTATTTTTCCCCTCTACTCATCTCTGCCAGCAGCTTTGAAAAATTAGAACCACCTATTTAGCTAGTGTTCCTTTGGGGAAAGAGCCCAGATTAGGAATTAAGAGAAATTTAGAAGAAAAAAGAAAATCTAGGGGGCCAGCTCCAATCCCTCATTCCTTCTTTATACCCATCTGCAAAAAGGAAGGAACGTGGTTTTAGAGAATAGTGGGGAGAACACAGGAAGGAAGGAAACGGTATTTCAGAAACAACAAACTGATCTCAACGGCTACTTGATGGGACTAATAGGTTCTGCTGTTTGTCGTTTTATTATTAGGATTTTATAATCCTGTCTTGCACAGATGTGTTTTGTATCTTCAAGTGATACTGTTTTCTGTGAGATTGTAGAAAATATTTCTACAATTAAAAATATTGAAAGTATATCTACATGCTTGGGGAAGGGAGTCTGAGAAACTATTGTTTAGTCACTAAGTCGTATTGATTGTTTTGCGACCCCATGGACTGTAGCCTGCCAGGCGCCTTGGCCCATGGACTTTCTCAGGCAAGAATACTGGAGTGGGTTGCCATTTCCTTCTTCAGGGAATCTCTCCTACCCAGAGATGGAACCTGCATCTCCTGCTTTGGGAGGCAGATTCTTTACCACTGAGCCACCAGGGAGGAACTCTTGAGAACCCTGAATTTTTTCTTGAAAACATAGCTTATACTTATCTACCCTGTTCCTGATCTCCTGAAGCATTTCTTGGTTTCCTTCATTTTCTAAGTTGAGTATCTTCATTGCATGGTGAATTTCTCTGAAAGGTAAGAAGAACTTCTTAGATTAAATCTTCCTATCCTTGAAAGCATGGAGGTGGAGAATATAGCCCTTGGAATCAGATAAGAATTCCAATCTCAAGTTCCAATCTCAACTGTGCAGTTTTGCTGAGCTTTATTTGCAAAACTGGTATGATGCTTAGCTTGTAGGGATGTTCTGTAGTTTTTGAGATGACATATTTGAAGGTACTAATAGATAATGTTTATTGAACACCTTTATGACAGGTACTAACATTGTTATCTCCTTAATCACCACCACATACCCATATGGTAGACTACCATTTACATCTGATACATGAAAAAATGGGCTTAGGGAATTAACTTACCCAGGCTCACATAGCTAGCACATGTCTGAGCTGGGGTTCAAATCCTGCTCTTTTCGACTCCAAAGCCTGTCGTCACTAAGAGAAATGTTCACTTGAGAATGGTTCATTGAATTAAAAAACCACCTGGAATGCTGAACAAATTCGTAAACTACCTGAGCTTCACTTTCAATCTAATGTAGTGCTACGTGGATAAGTAGATGAATGGCACAGGTAAGCCTGTGGTTTTTACAGCTGTTAAGCAGCCTGAAGAGTCAGAGACATAATCTGTTAACAAGGTTGGAAGAACTGACAGTACAAGAGGTCTTGGCAAGAACCAGAGGTCAGTGCTTACTTCAGAACAGCCTCATGGTTCTCTAGGAGCAGCACGTCGAGGAAGGTGTCCCTGACCCGGTCTCCTTGAAGTTTGAGGGCTAGGATGCTCCGGCAAGCCTCTAGTCGTACACCTGGTGATTCTTCATAGTGGACAGCCCAGAGCAGAAGGTCTGTCAGCTGGGGACTCACGCAGCCAATTTGCCCCAAAGCTGCAGAGATGAGAGGGCATGTCCCACTGTCACTTAAGACTGCGTTGGCTGTGTCCTAGCATCCAGAAGTGGCCTTACTAGTAAATACTAAGAAAGAATAGGCAAACACTTGCTAAATTAAAAATTGCAAAAACTAAGTATATTGTCTTTGAAAAGTGGTGAAAGTCGCTCAGTCATATCTGACTCTGTGACCCCATGGACTATACAGTCCATGGAATTCTCCAGACCAAAATACTGGAGTGGGTAGCCTTTCCCTTCTCCAGGGTATCTTCCCAACCCAGGGATCAAACCCAGGTCTCCCACATTGCAGATGGATTCTTTACCAGCTGAGCCACAAAGGAAGCCCAAGAATACTGGAGTGGGTAGCCTATCACTTCTCCAGTGGATAGCTTCCCTTTTAGATGACAATCAGTATTTTAGGAATTCTCTAGAGAATTCCCAGGAGGGGGATATTCAATACCATCCTCATCCATTAGGATGTGAGAATATACTAATGTATTTACCTAGGGATGAGATATGGGATAGATAACTCAGAAGACCAGCCTAGTCAGGTAAGGGGAAAAGAAGGTATAGTTACACTTCATGGCTCTACCCAGCGCCGATCCTCATAGGGACCTGCCAGACTGCCAGAAAGAAGCAATATCAAAGATCCCTAAAAAGAAGCTCTGGGAAATTTGAGGGCAGGATTTTAGGTTTGTAGCAGTCTTAAATCTGGTCTGACTTTTACGGAGTCCTATGGTTGCCACCTCTACAGAAAGTAAGTATATCCAATAGTGGATACCTACTTGGAACTCATATCTAACTTGTCAGTCCTCTACCTCAACAAGTTTGACATAGACCTAGACTTGGGATCCTTAACTAAAAATTGAAGGAAATGATTTTTAATTTCTTCTGAGAAGCTGTGATCATCCCCTCCCTTCCCCTCTACCCTCTTCCTAAAGAGATTCTGGGGATCCTCTATATAAAATATGGAAAGGTATTAGAGGTAGAGGAGTTGGAGCCACTGCCATAATACCTCGAATGGCAAAGGCCTTGATTTTCCAGCAGGGATCTCCCTGTATCAGATTCAGAAGGCATTCAAGGACCTAGGACAGATAAAAGGCAGTGTTGAGTGGAGAGAATAAGCAAGAATGGACAGGGTCTGCTCTTCTCTAAAATGTGCTTTAACTAGAAAAGTGATCTATCAAGTCTAGTGACAAATGAGCTGGAGCCAGAAGTACTAGCTTACATACAGCGTTCTCTCCTGTCTAGAGATTGATTTTTGCAGCTCACAGATCTCTGGCCGTATAGGCTTCTTTTGAATACTTCCGTCAGGTTTTCCACTAATAACTAGAGATTATAACTCCATCCACTGGAGTTGATCCCAAAGCCTATGAGCACGCATGTAATGAGAAGCTGGTTAACTGAGGTGAGAACAGGATTCAGGGGTGTGCTCTAGAGTGAGCCTAGGCTGGCTTGGAGCTATGTGTGGTCCTAACTGTTGGCGTGACCTATATATCTCCTCACCTTCCTGTTCTGATCTCTCATTCTGTGTCCCTACAGAATGGTGAGTGATCTATGTAAGAGGGAAGCACAGGGTAATGTCCTCTTAGGTCAATCAGGTAAGAAGGGTACATGTCTCCTTGACTCACCATATTATCACGGATCTGCAGGGCACCAGCTGCCAAACAAGCTGCCCGCCGAACTGCCATGAAGTCATCAGAGAAGCAGTTCAGAAAGCTTGGGAGAAGCTTGACGGTCATAAGCTTGAGCCCACAAATCAGGTAGAGGGCTTCCACACGTTCCTGGAAATTTCCTTGACCCAGCTTGATTCTGTAAGGCACAGGTGCTTTTATTTTCCCTCCTCAAACTTTCTCCATTCCTTTCTTTACCCCTACTCCTACCTCCAGTGCCCTCAGGCTGAAATCTAGCTTCTGTAGGCTCACCATTATCCACTCCCACCCTTTCCTAGTTAGCCTTATCCCCACTAATTTATTTCACCAGGTAGAGACCTCAACTGTTTTATTTACTTGAATCCCTATTACCTAGCGTATGCTAGATGCTAAACTCTGCTGAATGACTGAATAAAGAAAACTTGAAACATACACCTCTTGCTTCAGTCAAGTTCTCTTCTCATGCCTTCACATGTGTCATGTTCATTTCAGTATTTGGCTTCTAGTATGGAATGTCTTACCTTCTCTCTGCTTATGTAGTCTTAGCCATCCTTCATGAAACTTTGACCTTGCTAGGCATTTGTGTGTCTTGTATAATCAGAATCATGTCATATGTTTGAACTCTCAAGACATCTAAAACAGTGCCTGAACACGTAATGGTCATTCAATTAATGGTTCCTCCCTTAGCCACATTCTTACTATCTATAGGAACTGTTAACTTTTTATTTTATTAAAAAAAAAAACCTGCAGTGGCTTTTGTACAAGGCTGAGCATACTGAGCAGCTCAACAAATGCTATTTCTTTCTCCATATTGACAAGGTCTTACCTGATTGTGTCATGCACCTCTTTTCCAAGGTTCATTTGCCCCAGAGCTTGGGCAGCTGCTTGTCTCACTTTCTTATTCCAGTCGCTCAACATCAGCTGGATCAACTTATGTTTCATATCCTATAAATAGGTATAATAGTTAGCTACCATTTATCACCGCATCAGTTTTGGCATGTTCAGTCACCAAGTTGTGTCCAAATCTTTTCAACCCTGTGGACTGTAGTCTGCCAGGCTCCTCTGTCCAGGGGATTTCCCAGACAAGAATACTGGCATGGGTTGCCTTTTCCTCCTTCAGGGGATCTTCCCGACCCAGGGATTGAACCCTTGTCTCCTGCATTGGCAGGCGGATTCTTTAACCACTGAACCACCTGGGAATCCCATTTTGTAATTGGCACTGTACTAATAAGCAGTTTTACCCATCACTTAATCCTCTCAAATAATCCCATACGGCAGATACTACTACCACTTACAGGTGACAAAATGGAGGCTTAGAGTTCTTACTCATGGTTAACATGTTGAGTCCTGGAGCCAGAACTCAGATCCAGCCCTATTTTTGAAGCTCATGCTTTAAACTAACCAGAAGGCAATGGCACCCCAATCCAGTACTCCTGCCTGGAAAATCCCATGGACGGAGGAGGCGGGTAGGCTGCAGTCCATGGGATCGCTAAGAGTCAGACACGACTGCGCTACTTCACTTTCACTTTTCACTTTCATGCATTGGAGAAGGAAATGGCAACCCACTCCAGTGTTCTTGCCTGGAGAATCACAGGGACTGGTGGGCTGCCATGTCTGGGGTCGCACAGAGTCGGATACGACTGAAGCGACTTAGCAGCAGCAGCAGCAGTAGCAAACTATATTGTCAGCTGCCCTTGAGACTCTTAAAATTTGAAGGTGATACATTAGTAGGGTGACCACCTCATCCCAATTTGCCTGGGCAAGTCCTATGTACTAGACCAGCTAGGACCTTTGGCCACCCTGTGTGTTAGTATATCTCTCAAAGCAGAAGGGATAAAAATGACTTGGTGATTAGGTAATGTGCCCTAAGCTATTCTCCCTCCTTGAAATAGCTCCCTTTCCACCCCTGATACCTGATGTTTTCCTATTCTTTTAGGATTGACCTCAAAAGGCTGTCCTCAGAGAACTCACCTCTGCCTTCTGTAAGCAATAGGAAATCCCCATAATACTTTACAGCCACATCTGTTATAGCTGCTTATGTGTAACATTTAGCAAGAGAAGACATGTTATCTTTGCATACCCAGTGCTAGCTACCTGCCTAACATGTAAGATGTGGTCAGAAACTGCAGGCTCACTGAATAAGTGAAAGAACTGATGGACATGTTGTTTAACCCCATCAATCTGATGTGATGGTCTCATCTTTACACCATCCCCTGCTTGCTCTGCATGGCTTTTTACTTCCAATAGGCCATCCCGAGTGACAAGTGCTGAGAAGGTGAATGTGCAAATGAATCAGATGTTGTTAAAAAGACATTGTTAAATGCAGATACTGATTGAATTGACCTGGGGTGAGATTTTTGCATTTCCAGCAAATTCCCAAGTGATACCTGTGCTGCTGGTCCCGGACTTTAGCAGCAAGGTCCAGGCAGAATTAACCCAGACTAGAATGACCCAGGGATAGAACCTGGGTCTCCTGCATTGCAGGCAGATTGTTTACCGTCTGAGCCACCAGGGAAGTCCAGAATTATACTGACTATACTGAATGGTCAAGTTTTGTGCTTTCCATGTCAAAATTCAAGGGTTAAAAACAGCAGTGTTCTGGGCCATTGTGGAGTTGCCTAGTGTTACAAGGAAAAGATAATGGCATATAGGAAGAAGGGGAAAAGCCCATTTGAACAGCTGAAGTTGATTTTAAAATAATGGCAAGAAAGAGGTCAGTTGAAAGCCTAGATGATGGTCAGGGTTTACCATTCCTGGAAGTCTTTCCTTAATCCTAAGTCTTGCTCAGCTGTCCCACACACCTTCACAGAAATTTACTAAGTTCAGCCCATACTAATGTCTCTCTGAAGAGTTTTAAGAGAGTACATTACATTTATCTCTTGTTCTTGAATCATTTGTATATGTTGATCTTGTTACTCCAACACTAATGTCATCTTTTTGAAAGTCGGGACTATGGTGACAGATACTTACAAAGTACCTTGATGTGGAGGCAATGTCAAATTACTATAAAAAGTTTCTAAACTTTTAAAATTTTTATTCTTTGCTTATTCCACTGTAGATAGGTTACAGTTTGTGGACTCCCACCAGGCTGAGAAGCAGTGGCTTCAGTAACAGAACGATATGTTGGCATGTGAAGATAATTCTGGGTTAGGACTAAGAGGCAGCAATATGGGAACAGATCTTTTTGGTAAGAATGGGAAACCAGATAGCAGCAAAAAGTGGAAAAACTCCCGAGCACAGTTTTGCTTAGACCTTCTGTCCTGGAAACAGAAAGAGAAGGCTTACCAAACTGACATTTCCACCGATCCGGGAGAGAGCCCGGCAGGCCACAATGCGGTCTTTCCATTGACAGCTATTCAGCTCCACAGCAAGCATGGTATGTATCAGGGTCTGAGGAAATAGAAGACTTGTATGGAGATCCACGGTCACTTTTAGAGATGCTGGGACCTTAAAGAAGTTACACCCTAATCTGGCGTCCAGCATGATTAATATCACAAACACATGGGATACTTGTTACTAGCAAAGTAAAGAGGGGGTTTACAATGGGCCCTCTTCCATCCAAGCCAACTGATGTCAAGGAAAAAATACAGATTAGAAATCTGAACAGAAAATTCCTGGGACCTTCTTGATTTAACTATCTTTCCCCCTAAAATGCTTTGTATATGCCTCAGCCTGAGTTTCACATTTCTATTGGAATTAAATGCAATTGTACGTCTGTGTGGTTTTCAATGGTAAACTTCTAGCACAAGCAAATTCTGCATGTTGTAAGTCTTCTAGCACAGAGTTAGAAACCATCTGCAGCCTACTTTCCTCACCTTTCTCAGCTAGCTGTTGTCACTTTTCCCTGTCTACACCCCACTTCACCCACACTTAGTCCAGTTTCACCTGTGCGTGAGATCATCCTACGCAACCACCCGCGTTTTCTTTTTCTTTTGAAATTTTTTTGTCGCTGCACTTCACATGCAGGATCTTTCTTAGTTCCCAGACCAGGGGCTGAAGTGCTTCCTGCCATGGAAGCGGAGAATCTCAACACCGGACCACCAGGGAAGTTCCCATCTGCATTTTCAGTTCCCTACATGCACTGACCTCAGAGACCCAATTGTTCCCCCAAAACTTGTTTTTTTTCTCTGACCCTGTAATGGACACATACTGTCTTTCCACTGAGGTGGCGCAGGAGCGTACAAGACTGTAGCTCGGTGTCCTCATTCTTCTTATGAAACAGCTGGTGGAGGATCCTCTTAATCACGGGGTAAGTGGCAGCACCTTCCAGAGCCAGGCACTGAGCTGCAGCCCAGCTGTCCACGGTATTACCTGCCCCAGTGAGGTGAAAAGGGCCAGAATAGCCATCTCTTCTCCCCATAGAGAGAACAGCTTCTGGGTTGGTACACAAGACTGCTACTTGCTTCACTTCCCTGTACCCCCTCAGTCTGATATTCAATCTCTAATTTAAATCGCATTTAAATGGATCATATCGAGGTTCTAAATGTAGGTTGAAAATCTTAACTTGAAGAGTCAAATCCTAAAATGTTTTTGTTTGGTAACAGAGCAGTAAGTCACTTCTGGCCTGAGTGAACAGTTGTTCCTCTCGCTAGAGACTGGGAAGTCTGGAGTGGAAGCTTTCTTAAGACAGACGGATTAAGTTGTTGAGTGTCTCTGTGCAGAAGGCCAAACTGGTCAGACAGTTGTCTTCCACCCCTGCCGCCATGCAAGGAGCAAGTCCGTCTTTCAGAGTAGTTAGGTACCAGAGCCTATCAACATCAGACAGAACCTTTTGCTGGTATTACACCAACAACGCATGTGGACAGTGCCTGTAAGTTAATGTGCAAAAATGGAACCATGATGTGTTCAAGTGGGCTTTTTAATTTTTAGAACGTATTCTTTAATCTTGTTACATTATCTTTTCAATTGAAAAATCTAACAGGAAAGGGGACATGGTTTAGTCAAATGCATCTGTGACACGGTTAGCCCAGGTACCACTAGGTGGCAGTGTACCTGTCTTGTGAAGTACCTGGGAGGAAGAAATCCTCTTAGCTAAAGTAAGCGTATGACGGCAGGGATCAGGAAAAGCTGATGGTGAGATGTTCTTTCTTTACCCCATATTTCCAGGTCGGAAGTAACAAGGAGTTACTCACCCTTCAGAAGGACAGTCTGCATGATTTCCCGGGCAAGAGGATTATGTGACTGTATGGCATACTGGCATACTGCTGCTGCCATCCGCACATTGGCATTCTTGTCACAAAGAGCAGCCATTAGCGGGGGCTGTAGAACCTCTGGCAAGTCCGGAACAGATAGGGCTTTCATAGTTTCCTTGTCTGTGATCAAAAGAGAGCCAGTAAGAGGGTGTTGGCTAGCTGGTCCCTTTGCTTTTCTCTAAAACACAGCTTTTCCCTGTAGCCACATGAGGGCCATTTCAGCCTCAGTTGCAGATGCTTACTGCTACTTAATTAGAATTTAGCTGAACCCCTACAATGGGTGGGATTTTAAGGCTAACTTTTGTGCTGGGTATTCCTGTTCTCACATCTTTATCATCTGGTCTCTGCAGAGCTGTATTCAGGCCAAATGAATATGTTTCCTACTAGGCTATGGTGACTATCAACATGAGTTTTAGCGATGAAAATCAATTTTTGTAATTTTAGTAATAATAGCAAATATATTTAGGTAGTGCTTTGCCACTTGATAGTGCTTCGTATTCATTATCTCATTCAGTCTTCTAACCCTCACTGAAGCAGGCAAGGCAGGTACTACTGTGGAGCTCACCTGAAACGTGTTTTTCAGGAATCCTTTTAGGTTTAACTAAACAGCTCACAAGACTGTCATAGGCCATACATGCCACTAGTCTTCAGAAGGAAATGGGACGGGAACATAGTTTGCCCACAGGGAAGCATCAGGTGTTCCTTTTGGCAAGAGTTCTTGAGAATGGTTTGTCTAGCACTCTGGGACAGCTTAGGAGCATAGAATCGACTCCGGGCATAAATCTTATGTTCCACCAGAGTTATTATCTATTTTATATAACAACTCGATAGATATAATTCCAGGGTCCTCAAAGGCCCTGCCTTGATAAGTCACAGCATTCCTGGGAGTCTGGAGGATGGTACCTCCTTCAGACATTTATGTTTCACTTGTAGTTCTTCCCAGTCCAAATGTCATTTAGCAGTCAGGGTTCATTTTCATCATAAGCTATGCGGCCTGTGAAGATAATTTCTGTCCTTACCAGGTTATCGGGGCAACAGGTAGGCATTTAACTAAAGCTCATTTTGCAAGTAGAAGGGGAAAGTGTTAACTTTTTGTCCACAACTATCCTCCCATTTTAGTATGAAGTTCAGAGAGGATAAGTGACTTCCCAAGATGTGGCAGAGCTAGACTTATAGATAAGATTTTATATAAAATTTCTCATTTGTCCTTTTTACCACTACTGTAAGCCACTATGCCTATGTTTAGAAAGGGCAAGATGAAATATGTGCCTTTGAGGGGATCAGATGGAAGTCAATTGAGTATTTCAAGAAATAATGAGTAAGATAATATTCCTTGGGAAGATGTGGGGAGGAAACAAGACAAATCAAAATCTCAACACCCAGGAAAGGGATCACATGAAAGGGAAAGACAAAGGTGTTCTTTGTATGTAGAGATCTGGAGATAAGGTAATATCTCTCCCCACCTATGGAAGGTTTTCTCTATGCTAGGCACTAATACATATCACCCCCATTTAATACTCAAGAAAATAAGCAGTTAAAAAATGTGTATGTGTGGAAGCATGGGCTTCCCAGGGGCTACAGTGGTAAAGAATCTTCCTGCCATTGTGGGGGATGCAGGTTCAATCCCTGGGTCGGGAAGATCCCCTGGAGTAGGAAGAGGCAACCCACTCCAGTATTCTTGCCTGGAGAATCCCTTACTGCTATGTTGAAAAAATTAAATTGAAAATTTAAATTAAAATTACTGCTATGTTGAAACATGAGTATATTATGGACAGAGGACCCTGGTGGGCTATAGTCCACAGGGTCGCAAAGAGTCGAATGCGACTGAGCACGTGTGTGGAAGCGTATAGCAGGGGGTTGGGGCAGGGAAGACTTCTTGGAGGAGGTAATGTCTTAGCTGAAAGTTGAGGGGCATGTATAGATGTTGATCAGGTCAAGAGAGAGATAAAATTTCCTAGCAGAGGGGAGCGACAGATTTGAAAAGTTGGAGTTTAAATGCTCATACCTGGAACTCAGTAGACTGGAAACAAGTGAAAAGAAACCTTAAAAACTTGACAATTTTGTAGAGATAAAATTAGTCCCCACCTCTAAGAAGTTCCTTGCCTGGTAGAGATAGCAGAAAAGTAAACAGACAATTATGACAGAATGATAAATATAAGGACAGAATAATATTAGGGTGCTACCAGCAGCAGAGAAGGAAAAAGTGTCAGCCCAGGCTATACACAAAAGGTGGTATCTGAGAGGGCACTTGGGGGTTAGTAAGAGTCAGTGGGTTTAAAGTCCTTTTAATAGCATTTTATAGTTTCTGTCATCTGAGTCCTGTGCCTTATTAAACCCAGCTCCTCCGTAGATTATAGTTCTAGCTCTTGTAGATGGGAAATGTTCCTTTTTTAACTGCTTATTGCTAGCAAAGAAAAATGCTATTGACATTTCTTTTTCAAAAGGTTATATAGCCATTGGGAAAAATGGCCAAGTTCTTAACTCATTTTATAAAACTAGTAAAAACTAAAACTTAACAAAAATAGTATAAATAAACACAAAATTACCAATTTCATTTACAAATATGTGAAAACATTTTAAAATATGAACAAATCAAATCCAGTGGAGTAATAAGAGAATGATCCATTAGGATTTATTCTAAGATTTTAACACTAGAATTCATTATAACCACAAATTAAAGGAGAAAAAACTAGAAAATGGCTGGTAAAATTCAACACTCATTTCTGTAATAAATAGAAAAACCTACATATATGTTTCCATGTGTTTGTAAAAGCACAGAAAGTTGTAGAATGCCAAACTAAACATTGTATAGCCTGGAAATGGCATGGGGGTGGGACTGGGGCGGGGAGGTGGTTTGGAAGGAACCTCTTTTTAAACTCCTCTGTGTTGACTGATAATGACACTTTGTATTTCTTTTGTAATAAAAAAAAATGTTTATGAAGCAGAATCCATAGAATCTATTGGTCAATTAGTTGTGGGAAGAGGAAGGATTTTTGTCCAGGCTGACTCCCAGGGTCCTGACTCAAACTGGCTGGGTTATGGGGCTGCTGGTTGCTATGTGGGATGTGAGGAGGGGTCTAATGGCAAGAGTGATGAGTTTAGTTTGGGACATGTTGAGTTTGACACTGTCAATATGCTGTGAAAAGGACCAAATTGCAGTCGGTGTGTGCATATACATACACATACACATACTCTTTGGTTATTATGAATGGGATATCTCAAGACAGAACAATGTGAACTTGCTTGTGAACTACTAAGCATCCAAGGGTGATGAAGTTAGTGCAAAAAAATACTAGATCAAAAGTTAGGAATTTTAAACTCATCTCTGTTGCTGAGAAGTTGTGTATATCCAGGCCAGTCTCTGGGTCTTTGTTCGCATTTTGTGAAATAATTTCAGATAAGCTCCAAGGTCCCCGCCAATTCAAAACTTCTATGGTTCTATGGATTGCTTACATTCTCGAGCAGCCCCGCTGTGGCTCTTACCGGAGTCCCCTTGACTGACAGCAGCACGGGGCCGTTCTAAAGCAGCTGTGGCACAAGTGACGATGGCTTGGATCCGGACGTCATCATGGATGTCCACCAAGCTCTGCAGCAGGCCCTCAATGGTCTTATGGTGCCACTCGATGACTACACCACAGGAGGAGAATTAGAAGAGGACCACTTAGGGTTAGATATTGTGTTGCAGACAGGTGACAAGAAGGCCCCTTCCCCTAGGACAATCCAAGCAAAACAGCTCAGAAGCATAAAGGGCCCCAGAGATGCTGCCTTGAGGAAGTTATTTCTTTGATGCTCCCTGAATCTTCTTAAGGAAGTAAGTGTTAGTCACTCAGTCGTGCCCGACTCTTTGTGACCCTGTAGACTGCAGCCCACCAGGCTCCTCTGTCCATGAGATTTTCCAGGCAAGGATACTGGAGTGGGATGCCATTTCTTTCTCTAAGGGATCTTCCCAACCCAGGGATCGAACCCGGGTCTCCTGCTCTGTAGGCAGATTCTTTACCAACTGAGCTGAATCTTCTCAGGTATTAATAATTCTCGAACAAAACTCCTCCTAATCCCATCTGGTATTCTATCTTTTTTGTTTATTTAAATAATTTCTTTTTTTTTTTTTTTTTGCCTCACTGCATGGTTTATGGAATCTTAATTCCCTGACCAGGGACCGAACCTGGGTCCACAGCAGTGAAAGCCTGAGTCTGAACCACTAGACCACCAGAAAAGTCCCATAAATAACTCTTCATTGTTATCATCTGGAAAATGGAACAATAAGACGGTGATCAAGGGTACTCTGCCCTCTTTATAGAGTCTTCCCAGGTGGTGCTAGTGGTAAAGAATCTGCCTGTCAATGCAGGAGGCACAAGAGACACGTGGGTTTGATCCCTGGGTCGGGAAGATCCCGGAGGCTAGCCTGGCAACCCACTCCAGTACTCCTGCATGGAAAATTCCATGGACAGAGGAGCCTGGTGGGCTAGAGTTCATGGGGTCACAAAGAGACAGGACCAAACACAGCACGTGAAAGTGAAAGTCACTGAGTCGTGTCCGACCCTTTACCACCCCATGGACTATACGGTCCATGGAATTCTCCAGGCCAGAATACTGGGCTGGGAGCCTTTCCCTTCTCCAGAGGACCTCCCCAACCCAGGGATCAAACCCAGGTCTCCTGCATTGCGGGCAGATTCTTTACCAGCTGAGCCACAGCATAGCAACACTTTTTATAGGCGTGAGCTTTTGTTTCAGTTCCCACCACCTTTAGGTGTTCCCTGCTGCTGCTGCTAAGTCGCTTCAGTCATGTCCGACTCTGTGCGACCCCATAGACGGAAGCTCACCAGGCTCCCCCGTCCCTGGGATTCTCCAGACAAGAATACTGGAGTGGGTTGTCATTTCCTTCTCCAATGCATGAAAGTGAAAAGTGAAAGTGAAGTCGCTCAGTCGAGTCCGACTCTTAGCGACCCCATGGACTGGAGCCTACTAGGATCCTCCGTCCATGGGATTTTCCAGGCAAAAGTACTGGGGTGGAGTGCCACTGGTAGTTTTTACTCAGAATCTCTTTTTCAACCCTTCTTGTTTATCTGAACCAGTTTATGTGATGGATCACCTCTTCTTTCCTGTACTAACTAAACTAGTTTTTCATGTTCTGAGAGCCAGCAGCCCTTGAGTCCTCAAATCTTGCAGTTTTCAACAGTCCTTGCTGGGCCCTTCCTTTGCTCCAGGCACACTATTCTGAAATCTGTGAAGGCAAAATAAATATGTGCTAATTCCAAATTTACAAATGAATTTTGGAGAGCCAATTGCAGTTTCTTTTGATCACTGCATTTCCATTGCTTGGGCAGCATATTCACCCTTTCTTTCATGCGTCATGTATTGAGTGTGACATTTCAGGGGTCAGTAAGATAGGGTCTCTGCCTGTGAAGAGTTCTCTGGGTAGTGAGTTTCCACAAATTACTGGTGTAGAACCTGCCCATGTGAAAAGCATCCAGATAAATGCAACTGCCATTGTATGAAAAGCTCTTACCTAGTCTAGCCTTGATGAGGCAACCAGATTTTTATTCTCCACAAGAGAGGGATGGATTTTCAAAGATTGAGAAATACTTGGCCAAGGTGAGAACTTCTTCCTTCACAAATCACTGCTATATCAGGACAATGCCCCCCGCCCCTGCACCCCCCTTCACTCACTTAGAGCCCAGGCCATCTTCCATTCCTGCAGCATCCTTCGCAGGACCACCAGTTCCCAAGACACATTCTCCTTCAGTGACTCTGCTTGCTTCTTCAGTTTCCTGGTCTTCACAGACATGTCCTTCTCACCCACCTTCAGCAGCAGATTCTTGGCCGGTGTGGGCAAAGCTGTCCAGCGCATGGCTCCTTTCACAGGCTTGCAAGCTGTGTGGGGCAACAGTATGAGGTATTATGCCCATTGCTCTGGGCCTGAGTTCCCAGCCAGCACCACATGCCTATTCCTGCTGCTGCTGCTGCTGCTAAGTCGCTTCAGTTGTGTCCGACTCTGTGCGACCCCATAGACAGCAGCCCACTAGGTTCTGCCATCCCTGGGATTCTCCAGGCAAGAACACTGGAGTGGGTTGCCATTTCCTTCTCCATTGTGTGAAAGTGAAAAGTGAAAGTGAAGTCGCTCAGTCGTGGCCGACTTGTAGCGACCCCATGGACTGCAGCCTACCAGGCTCCTCCATCCATGGGATTTTCTAGGCAAGAGTACTGGAGTGGCTTGCCATTGCCTTCTCCGATGCCTATTCCTAGCTGGCACCAATGCAAAACAAAACCATCAAGAGCCAGCTTTCTTGTGATTATGTAGAAAACTGGGTACAAGTCCCCTTGGGAGTCATGACAGGTGGTGACTACAGACATGATAAAGCCATGATGATGGGTGGAGAAATGTAGGGAAGAAAAGATAAGGTACATACAAACATTTATATATGTTTAAGAAATCTTTAGGAACATAAATATATTTATATGTAATAAGATTTGCTCATAAAACTCAATATTTGATATATTGCCATTAAAAATAGGATATAATTGGCCATTAATTCCTAATTTATTGTTTCCTTTTTAGTGTTCTTAATTTGGGAGGAGGTGTGGGATTATAAGCTACTAAGGGTTTACTAGCAAACACTCTCTTCCAACAACACAAGAGATGACTCTACACATGAACATCACCAGATGGTCAATACTGAAATCAGATTGATTACATTCTTTACAGCCAAAGATGGAAAAGCTCTATACAGTCAGTAAAAACAAGACCGGGAGCTGACTATGGCTCAGATCATGAACTCATTATTGCAAAATTCAAGAACTGAAGAAAGTAGGGAGACCACTAGACCATTCAGTTCAGTTCAGTTCAGTCGCTCAGTCGTGTCCGACTCTGTGACCCCATGAATCACAGCACGCCAGGCCTCCCTGTCCATCATCAACTCCCGGAGGTCACTCAGACTCACATCCATCGAGTCAGTGATGCCATCTAGCCATCTCATCCTCTGTCGTCCCCTTCTCCTCCTGCCCCCAATCCTTCCCAGCATCAGGGTCTTTTCCAATGAGTCAACTCTTCGCATGAGGTGGCCAAAGTACTGGAGTTTCAGCTTCAGCATCATTCCCTCCAAAGAAATCCCAGGGCTAATCTCCTTCAGAATGGACTGGTTGGATCTCCTTGCAGTCCAAGGGACTCTCAAGAGTCTTCTTCAACACCACAGTTCAAAAGCATCAATTCTTTGGCACTCAGGCTTCTTCACAGTCCAACTCTCATATCCATACACGACCATTGGAAAAGCCATAGCCTTGACTAGACGGATCTTAACCTCAGATATGCAGATGACACCAACCTTATGGCAGAAAGTGAAGAGGAACTAAAAAGCCTCTTGATGAAAGTGAAAGAAGAGAGTGAAAAGGTTGGCTTAAAGCTCAACATTCAGAAAACGAAGATCATGGCATCTGGTCCCATCACTGCATGGGAAATAGATGGGGAAACAGTGGAAACAGTGTCAGACTTTGTTTTTCTGGGCTCCAAAATCACTGCAGATGGTGACTGCAGCCATGAAATTAAAAGACGCTTACTCCTTGGAAGGAAAGTTATGACCAACCTAGATAGCATATTCAAAAGCAGAGACATTACTTTACCAACAAAGGTTCGCCTAGTCAAGGCTATGGTCTTTCCTGTGGTCATGTATGGATGTGAGAGCTGGACTGTGAAGAAGGCTGAGCGCCGAAGAATTGATGCTTTTGAACTGTGGTGTTGGAGAAGACTCTTGAGAGTCCCTTGGACTGCAAGAAGATCCAACCAGTCCATTCTGAAGGAGATCAATCCTGGAATTTCTTTAGAAGGAATGATGCTAAAGCTGAAACTCCAGTATTTTGGCCACCTCATGCGAAGAGTTGACTCATTGGAGAAGACTCTGATGCTGGGAGGGATTGAGGGCAGGAGGAGAAGGGGACGACAGAGGATGAGATGGCTGGATGGCATCACTGACTCGATGGATGCGAGTCTGAGTGACCTCCGGGAGCTGGTGATGGATAGGGAGGCCTGGCGTGCTGCGGTTCATGGGGTCGCAAAGAGTCGGACACGACTGAGCGACTGATCTGATCTGATCTGATCTGAGACAGCGTATTCAAAAGCAGAGACATTACTTTGCCATCAAAGGTCCATCTAGTCAAGACCATTCAGTTATGACCTAAATCAAATCCCTTATGATTATACAGTGGAAGTGACAAATAGATTCAAGGGATTAGATCTGATAGAGTGCCTGAGGAACTATGGACAGTGGTTTGTAACACTGTACAGGAGGCAGTGATCAAGACCATACCCAAGAAAAAGAAATGCAAAAAACGCTTGTCTGAGGAGGCCTTACAAATAGCTATGAAAAGAAGAGAAGCGAAAAGCAGAGGAGAAAAGGAAAGATATACCCATTTGAATGCAGAGTTCCAAAGAATAGCAAGGGGAGCTAAGAAAGCCCTCCTCACTGATTAGTGCAAAGAAATAGAGGAAAACAATAGAATGGGAAAGGCTAGAGATCTCTTCAAGAAAATTAGAGATACCAAGGGAACATTTCATGCAAAGATGGGCACAATAAAGGTATGGACCCAAAAGAAGCAGAAGATATTAAGAAGAGGTGGCAAGAATACACGAAGAACTATACAAAAAAGATCTTCATGACCCAGATAAACATGATGCTGTAATCACTCACTTAGAACCAGGCATTCTGGAATGTGAAGTCAAGTGGGCCTTAGGAAGCATCATTACGAACAAAGCTAGTGGAGATGATGGAATTCCAGTTGAGCTATTTCAAATCCTAAAAGATGATGCTGTTAAGGTGCTGCACTCAATATGCCAGCAAATTTGGAAAACTCAGCAGTGGCCACAGGACTGGAAAAGGCATTTTCACTCCAATCCCAAAGAAAGGCAATGTCAAAGAATGTTCAAACTACTGCAGAATTGCACTCATCTCACACGCTAGCAAAAGTAATGCTCAAAATTCTTCAAGCGAGGCTTCAACAATACAAGAACCAAGATATTCCAGATGTTCAAGCTGGTTTTATAAAAGGCAGAGGAACCAGAGACCAAATTGCCAACATCCGTTGGATCATCAAAAAAGCAAGAGAGTTCCAGAAAAACATCTACTTCTGCTTCATTGACTATGCTAAAGCCTTTGACTGTGTGGATCACAACAAACTGTGGAAAATTCTTCAAGAGATGGGAATACCAGATCACCTTACCTGCCTCCTGAGAAATCTGTATGCAGGTCAATAAGAACAGTTAAAACTGGACATGGAACAACAGACTGGTTCCAAATTGGGAAAAGAGTACATCAAGGCTGTATACTGTCACACTGCTTATTTAACTTCTATGCAGAGTACCTCCGGAGAAGGCAATGGCACCCCACTCCAGTACTTTGCCTGGACAATTCCATGGACGGAGGAGCCTGGTAGGCTGCAATCCATGGGGTCGATAAGAGTCGGACACAACTGAGCGACTTCACTTTCACTTTTCACTTTCATGCATTGGAGAAGGAAATGGCAACCCACTCCAGTGTTCTTGCCTGGAGAATCCCAGGGACTGGGGAGCTTGGTGGCTGTCGTCTATGGGGTCACACAGAGTCGGACATGACTGAAGTGACTTGGCGGCAGCAGCAGAGTACATCATGTGAAATGGCAGGCTGAATGAAGCACAAGCTGGAACTGAGATTTCTGGGAAAATATCAATAACCTCAGGTATGCAGATGACACCACCCTTATGCTATGCTATGCTAAGCATACCTGGTAGGACTGCAGCCTACCAGGCTCCTCCATCCATGGGATTTTCCAGGCGAGAGTACTGGAGTGGGGTGCCATTGCCTTCTCCAATGGCAGAAAGCAAATAAGATCCAAAGAGTTTTTTGATGAAAGTGAAAGAGGAGAGTAAAAAGTTGGCTTAAAACTCAACATTCAGAAAACTAAGATCATGGCATCATGGCTAATAGATGGGAAAACAATAGAAACTGAGAGACTATTTTCTTAGGCTCCAAAATCACTGCAGATGGTGACTGCAGCCATTAAATTAAAAGATGCTTGCTCCTTGGAAGAAAAGCTATGATCAACCTAGACACTATACTAAAAAGCAGAGACATTACTTTGCCGACCAAGGTCCATCTAGTCAAAGCTATGGTTTTTCCAATAGTCATGTATGGATGTGAGAGTTGGACTACAAAGAAAGCTGAGTGCTGAAGAATTGATGCTTTTGAACTGTGGTGTTGAAGAAGACTCTTGAGAGTCCCTTGGACTGCAAGGGGATCAAAGCAGTCAATCCTAAAGGAAAGCAGTCATTCCCAAAGAAAATTAGTCCTGAATATTCACTGGAAGGACCGAAGCTGAAGCTGAAACTTCGGTACTTTGACTACTTGATACGAAGGGCTGACTCATTAGAAAAGACCCTGATGCTGGGAAAGATTGAAGGCAGGAAGAGAAGGGGATGACAGAGGATGAGATGGTTGGATGGCATCACTGAATCAATACATATGAGTTTGAGCAAGATCTGGGAGTTGGTGATGGACAGGGAAGCCTGGTGTGCTGAAGTCCATGGGGTCGCAAAGAGTCAGACATGACTGACTGAACTCAGGGGTTTACAAGTGCCTTGCTGTAGGATTGATTAGTGTCTCAGTTTTTTGTTGTTGTTGTTGCTTTTTTGGCCATGCCTGGCAGCATGTAGGATCATGGGTCCCCAAACTTGGATGGAACCCAGCCCCCTGCAATAGAAGCATGGAATCTTAACCACTGGACCACCAACAAAGTCTCTAGTGTCTCAGTTTTAATGAGGCAGCTGTAGCCCTGGAAGGTGACTTGCCAAGATCCAATCCAAGGCTCTGCTACATGCTTTCTTCACCACTTTATAATGCTAGCCCTCAACAAGAAGGAGGGTGTATGTGTGAGTTTGGTGGAAACTGCCTACACCTGCCATCATTAGCACCTTGTCTACTCTTGTGGCTGTTTCCTGTAGAGCCAGGCAACACGAGAGACAGGTTAGGGGCTGGTGGGAAAAAGAATGGGTCACTACTACTGCTAGTTCCTGCATACAGGGGGCCCATCTGAAGAGACACTTCAAAGAAAAGAGTCATGGGCAATGGAGATATAGTCTCTTGGAGGATGGGCACTTTTGTTTCAGAAGTTGATTTCTTGATTAACTCCTTTCTCTCTTCCTTACCTAACATACAGAATGAAGAATGATATACTCATGAAACAGAAATTTAAAACACGGGTTGACCCTAGGGCCTAAAGCAGGTATGGGCCTGAGAATGGAATGGGAGGCTAGAGCGCTACATCAGAAGTTTAATGTATTTCCTTTGGAACTATTAAGCCAGATCTGTCTTGTTAGTATTTACTGGCCCTAAACTGCTTGGTTATACTTAAGTTCTGTCTAATTTCAGCTGTTTGGGCCACAGAGGCTTTTCCTTGTTACAGTTACTATCTTATAATTTTATGAGATGATTCTTAGTTAGTTGGGAGGGACTCCCCTAGATGCTGATGGTGTCCCCACCTGCAGAACAGGGACCTTAAAGAAACAGGCCCACTTCCATCTTTACTCCCATTATCAGTATCAGCTTTCTGCTTACTTGATTCAGGAACTGGCTGAGAAGTCCACCTTTCTGGGGTTTCAGGGAAGACCTTAGATAACTGCTTGATGTATCGATTGAGATTTTCCAGGAGTATTTGGTCTCTCTTTGCACCAATCTGGTGGACGATCTGGACTTCATCTGTGAACAGATAAAGAAATAATGAGTCCTTAGAACCCCCTCCTCCTCTCTTCCTGGGTTTTTGGTCACCAGGATCAGACCGAATTTCCTTTTATTTCCCCAGAAACTTCCATTTAAAAAACCAAATCAAATACAGAATGATCTCATTTCATAGGAAGTTTTAAAATGCTAAATAAAAATTATTGCATGTTGATATGTACATGGATGGCAAACTATAAATAAAGCAAAGTAGTGGGAATGCCTGGTTAATGGGGACGATGGAGAAAGGAGTCAGCAAGAAGCACACAGGAGACCCAGTTTCCTTTTGCCCTATTCTAGCCTCTGATACTCATGGCTACTGTGCTCCGGGGACATCCCTTGAAGGTGACTGTTGCTTGGAAGTGTGAGCTGGTGGCCTCAAAATGGCCCAGAAACCAAGTCAGAACCTAACTTACAGGTATTGTCCCCTATGAAAATCTAGACACTAATTAAGATTTCCCTAATTCATCTCTCAGCAGTCATAAATACCTTGGTCCAAATAATTTTGTTAAACACTTTAAGAAGACTTTCAGTTGAAAGCAGTTTAGGAACAAGATGGGGGTAGGGAAGAAGAAACAATTTGGAGCATGTGGGCCTAGACTGTGTATTCCGGAAGCCCAGGCATCTAAAAGCTAGTGGGACGGATGGGGAATCTGGTGGGCACTGAGTGAGAAGCACTATATAGTTCCCATCTCTTTGAAGAGCATTTTAGTTGATATTGTTTTACAAATAAGGTACATGAGGCTCACAGGGATAATATAATTTGCTGAAGGTTAAGAGGAGGGGGCTAAGCCAGGATTTAAACTCAGATCTCCAAAGTCTAGGATTTTTCTTCGAGCACAGCACCTCAGTGGGGGAATAATCTCAGTGAGAGAAGGGATAAGGGTGTGCAGAAAAGAGGTAGGTTCCCAAAGCCACATCTTGCTTGCTCTGCCATCTTATCCCTCCACTACCTCCTCAGTAAGCATGAGGGGAAGAAGAAGCATAAGAGACAGGGAAGAAGAAGTCCCATCCCCATTGGATACCTACTCCCTATCCCCACTGTCCATCCCCCTACCCCCTGCCCAAAACCTTTCCATGTTAGGTAACCAGGAGATGCTCCCATGAACACCTGGTTCATCCAGGGTCTCTCATCCACATCCATGACTCCTCCAGCTCCCTGCTACCTTCCACCTCCCCGCTCCATGTCCCCTTAGCCCCGACTACAGGACCCCAGCTCCATTACCAAAATAAATCTCCTGTTCAAAGGTGTTGTCTGTGGAGTAAGCAAACTTTCCAGCTCGGGGATTCACCTGTCGAACGTGGCTCTGGCTTGGGTGCTTGTAGAGGCTCTCCTTTTCATCTATTTGCTCAGCCGTCTTATTCATGCCAGGCATGGTTTCAGCTGTCTGCACTTGCGGCAAGTAATTTGGCAGTCTTGGAAGGATTGAGAGTGGGAGAAAGGGGGGACAGGTAGCTTTAAAATCGGTGCCCTTAGAGGGTGCCTGGACTTGGGGAAGGGAGCCCATCTCCTCCATGACCTCACTTTATCTCTCACGTGTGGTTGTTCAGTGGACAGACTGTAAACTCTTTAAAGGATAGGTCCACAGCTGTCTCATTTACGTTGTATTCCCAGCACTTTGCAGAGTGCCTGAAAGTAGTGGGAGTGCAATGTATGTTTGTGCAATAAATGAAGGAATAAATATTGCCACTTATTTTTTAGCTCACTTGTAGGAATCAGGGCTGTTACAGCTCCAGTCTTCCTTCTAGTTATAAATGAAAAGGAAGCCATGTGAGAAATGCATAGCAATCCTCCTCTTCTCTCAGCTTGTTTAGTTCTCCATCCTGCTGCCAGTCAGTTTTTGAGTGAGTGACACACTGGCTCCTTATTCAGAGTAAGGTGGGACCAAACCCCAGAACCACGAGGTCTCTGCCTTCCTCACTCTCACCACGGACACATTTCTAGGAGCCCCTGGTTAGTACCTGGAACAGCAGAATGGCTCTGCTGGGAAAGGCTAAGAACTCCTTCCTTTAAAGGCAGTGGTACTCAACTGGGAGCAGTTTTGTCCTTCAGAGGGACATGTGTCAACATCTGGGGACATCTTTGGTCGTCACAGGTGGAGAGTGCTACTGGCTTCCAGTAGGATGCAGCCAAACATCCTACAGCGCACAGGGCTGGCCGCCCCCAACACAGAATTATCCAACCCGGGATGCCAAGAGGGCCGAGGTTGAGGAACCTTACTTTGTGGAAGTCTTAGTAGGTTGGTGGTGGAAAACACCAGAGGTTAATGGGAGAGTTCTGCAATGCGGAATGCGAGCCCACCTGGGAGTCCTTGAAGGGGAACCAGGGATTCTCAAAAAGGCATGCCCAAGGCCCTGGCTAGCCTACCGATAATAGACGGGAAGCAGCAGCTCTGGCTTCTTTTTCTCCTGGGTGGGCAGGACGACACTTCGACCCTCAAATTCTGCCGTCTCTTCTTCCTCCAGCTGTTTCAAGAGGTCCAGGTCACTGGAGGAAGTGAGCTCGTCGCAGATGTGGCTCCAGTCGTACTGCTGGCGCAAGAAGCTCTGCCACTTACTGGTGGACACCCCTGGCCTTGGAGGACGCTTGCTCTGGATCCATCGGGCAGTGCGCTTGTTCAGCTTTTCCAGCACCACGGCCTCCCAGGCTCTGGCCTCCTTCTCAGGAGGCGGAAGCCAGGTTTCCCTCTCTTCCAGATTGACTTCTGGAGCAAGTGACAGGTCCAGCATGTCCAGCTCCCCGCTTGGATGAAGACTGAGGGGGCTAGATGCCTCCTGGCCTGCACTAGCTGGCTTTGACTTCTTCAGTTTTGTAAGATTGGCATAGCTTTCCGTCTTTACAGCCTGGGAGGTGACCTTTGTTGGGGGACCTGGAGAATCCGGGACCTTGAGGTAGATGTGCTTCTTCTCAGGCCGGGCCTTCTTGACCTGGCGAGGCTGAACGATGCCACTGGCATCGTAGAGATGGTCAAAGCTGTACTGGCTGTAAGGGACGCTGGGCAGCCCTCGCTGCCACACCACCTCCTGAGAAAACGTCAGGTCTGCACTGGCCTTGTTCAGGTATTTGTTCTTGAGGTGTGCACAGTGCTGTGGGCTGAAGTGAAAGACTGGAGGCACACTGGAAACGGAGGCACATTCCTTTTTGTTGCTTGGTTTTACATTGGAGAAAATCATGCCCCATCCCAGCCGTGGGAGGAGTGACTGAGGGAAACGGTGTGCAAGGATGGTCTTTCCCTTTTCCGTTCTAGTCATTGTTTCCCAGCAAATGCCTCTTTCCAGGCTGCCTGGTCCAGAAGAGGGCCTGGGGCCGTGACCAGGCATCTGTTAAGGGGATGGGAAGAACTGATGAGAGCTCTAGGTCAGTAGAAGTTGGTGGCCCATAGCAGTCAGTAAGAAAAGACTTGGAGAAGAGATGAGGGAGCAGGGAGAAGCCATGTGAGTCAGAAAGACAAAAGAAAGAGTTGCTGCAACAATCAAAATATTCCTTGTGTCAGGCCTTTGCTTCTGGTTCTCACATTTGTCCCAAAGCTCAGCCCCTCATCTCCTGAGAAATTATTGCCTTTTAACATTATCCCATGCTTCCAGTTTTCCCCCAAACCTGGCTTTCTCCCTGTTCAAAAAACTTACAGTGCAAAGTTCAGACAACACAGCCTGGCATTCAGGGCTCTCCTTGAGTATGACCTGTTTATGACCTTGTCCTGACATAACCTCTCCTCCTGACTCTTTAGCTCTTCTCTGAGTGTCCATCACAAGTCCATCACAGAAGGATACATCCTTCTGTGTCCTGTACATGAAATTCTGTCCATTCTTCCGGGACAGCTCAGTTCCTGCCTACTCTGTAATTCTTTGTTGACCTATCCAGGCCTCCATGTCACACAAATTTACAAACCTCTCCTAGTCCATTTCAGTTATTTTAACTTTTACCCTGTGACACTTTGCGCCATTAAGTATTTGACTCCTTAACAGCACCATAAGGACAGTATCTCCAGTCTGCTCTTTCAGTATCACCCAGTACTTTTCCATATTGCTACACTGTCTTCACTGTTAAAATGTTTTACAGCTGCAGAATGTTTTATCAAGGAGATGAATCACCTTAGCTCTTGACTATTGGGCAAGCTGTTTCTGGGTTTTAGCTAGCATGTAAAATTCTATAGAGGACAAATGCCTGGTGCTCGTGCTTTTTTTTTTTTTTAAAGAAATGTTCCTTCTGAAGCACTTCCTTAGCCTAATAACGATAATTGATTGTTATAGAGTACTTTGCTAAGAGCTTTACACCAGGTTGATATTATGGTCTTTATTGCTTGTGGGAAGAAGCTGAGGCTCAGAGGGGTTGGTAAATTATTTCAGATCACACTGGCCATAAATAGAAGAGTCAGACTTTACTGACTCATCAGATCCAACCTCAGAGCACTTAACTCTGTGCCACACTGGATTTGCCCATGCTCAACTCCTCTCCCCACCATGGCACTGTTTTGGCCTTGCCATTTTCAGGGGCAGGTAGGGCCTCCCCGCCCAACATGTAATCATGAAAGTGAGATCATCTTCCTGTCATGCTGAGTGCCAACTTCTGCCTTTCCTGCCCTGTGCACAGGGTACCCTTTAGCCTAGATCTGACTCCTCTCTCTTGCCTTCACAACACCCAGAAATAGTACCTGCTGTTTCTAGGGCTTGATTTATCCCACTGTCTTTGTATTAAACCTGACCTTTTGGTGAGTTTCTTTTTGTGAAGAGCCAGCTTTGACATAGTTGTCACTAGGCCAGAATTAATAGCCTAACTCAAACTAAGTCACACATGATTAATGTGATGTCCCTCCATGAGTGTTTGAGCATAAGATTAAATTTAGTTGCTTCATCTCTTCACAATCACAGAGGCTACATGGCCACAGGGCACTGAGTATTGTTTAAAGTCAGATTAAAAAAAAATTAGGGCAAGGGTAAAGCATGTTCACAAGGTGATATTTTTCTTTGCACAGTGTCTGTTCTGTCTGGTGGAAAATGAACTGCTTAGATGAAAACAATATTATTTTAGTGCACTCCTGCCTTTTGTACTGCCTAATAGAACATCTCATCATTCTTAACCTATCAATGTGTTAATATCTTGCTTCTAAGTCAGAGGGCATTTTGAGCCCAAACACTTGCAAAACCGAATGAGGACTGGTTTCGCCCCAAGGTTCACCAATATGGAATGATTTGGGGTGTCCCCAGATATAAGCCCTTTAGCCTGTGACATATACAATCTTTGGTCACAATGTTATCATCCCAGAAAGAACACGATATTATCATTATCAGCTATTATAAATTCTCAAGGAATAGTTAGCATCATCTAAGATGATGGCTTGTTGAAAAAGAAGGAAACACATGTGGACATGTTTTTGTAAAGGAACTGGGACAGGACACAATGTTCTAAGATTCGGTCAAAAGAGGTTTGTCAGGCAGATTCTGCAACTCCCAGCCATGTTACCCTTGGCAAATGATTTAATGACCCTGGTTTGCCTTGTTGTTTAGTCGCTCAGTCATGTCCGCCTTTTTGGGACCCCATGGACTGCAGCACGCCAGGCCTCCCTGTCCTTTAGCATCTCCCAGAGCTTGCTCACACTCATGTCCATCGAGTCAGTGATGCCATCCAACCGTCTCGTCCTCTAAGGTTTGCCTTAGTTTATCAATCTGAAAATAGAGGCTGACACCTGTTCTAATTTAGTGTTGATATGAAGGTAAAAATTAGGGGAACATGTATGAAAGTTCTTTGCAAGCTTCAAAGTATTACGTAACTGAGAGAAACTGTTATTATTGATTTAGAACATAGAGTACTATCCTTTAGAAGGCAAGTCTCTGGGACCCCACAGTTAGATGTACTGGGCACTAAAGGAAAAGTTTAGGAATACTAGGGCCCTAGGTAGTTAAGAGAGGGGGGAAAAAAGACCTACAAACAGAGTTTGGAAGCTCCATTATTATCCAAACTTAAATGTTACCTGGACCAACATGGATGCAGGGTCCCCTCCCAACAAATAGCCCTTAAGAAGCAAAAGCAGAGTGGCAGGTCCCAGGTGCTTTTGTGCGCAGACAGCATAAAAAACTGAATAAATGGCATCATACAATTACTCAAACCTGGCATGACTGCAGACCAAGGCCCTGTAATCTGGTAAACAGCAACCACCAGCAACATCTCTTGCACTTCTAGGAAACTGACTGGATAGGCGGGAGTGGGGCTAGAAGGTTTATGCCTCCAGTTAAAACCTGATAGAAGAATCCAGACTTAAAATGGGTGCTGAGAGGTTCCAAATTTAGTTCCACTCTTCTTTTCATCTTTCCAGTCCTGTATCCTCACCCCCTGGTCTATTGCCTTTATTCTGCAGAAATAGTTGAAGTAGGCTAATTAATGCATGCTAAAAGGAAGAACTGAGCTTCCCTAGAGGCTCACTGCTGATGCTGGAGACACGGGTTCAATCCCGGATCTGGAAGATCCCCTGGAGAAGGGAATGGCAACCCACTCCAGTATTCTTTTTTTTTTTTTAATTTAATTTTATTTAACTTTACAATATTGTATTGGTTTTGCCATGTATCAAAATGAATCTGCCACAGGTATACATGTGTTCCCCATCCTGAACCCTCCTCCCTCCTCCCATACCATCCCTCTGGATCGTCCCAGTGCACCAGCCCCAGGCATCCGGTATCAGGCATCGAACCTGGACTGGTGACTCATTTCATATATGATATTATACTTATTTCAATGCCATTCTCCCAAATCATCCCACCCTCTCCCTCTCCCAGAGTCCAAAAGACTGTTCTATACATCAGCGTCTCTTTTGCTGTCTCATATACAGGGTTATTGTTACCATCTTTCTAAATTCCATATATATGCGTTAGTATACTGTATTGGTGTTTTTCTTTCTGGCTTACTTCACTCTGTATAATAGGCTCCAGTTTCATCCACCTCATTAGAACTGATTCAAATATATTCTTTTTAATGGCTGAGTAATACTCCATTGTGTATATTTACCACAGCTTTCTTATCCATTCATCTGCTGATGGACATCTAGGTTGCTTCCATGTCCTGGCTATTATAAACAGTGCTGCGATGAACACTGGGGTACACGTGTCTCTTTCAATTCTGGTTTTCTCAGTGTGTATGCCCAGCAGTGGGATTGCTGGATCATAAGGCAGTTCTATTCCCAGTTTTTTAAGGAATCTCCATACTGTTCCCCATAGTGGCTGCACTAGTTTGCATTCCCACCAACAGTGTAAGAGGGTTCCCTTTTCTCCATACCCTCTCCAGCATTTATTGCTTGTAGACTTTTGGATCACAGCCATTCTGACTGACGTGAAATGGTACCTCATAGTGGTTTTGATTTGCATTTCTCTGATAATGCCACTCCAGTATTCTTGCCTGGAGAATTCCATGGACAAGCAGAGCTGGGCAGATGACAGTCTATGGGGTCGCAAAGAGTTGGATACGACTGAGCAACTAAACAGCAACAAAAGGAATAATATCTTGTTTTTTACCTTCTGTTACTAAAGCAGTAGAAACTGCCACAGAAGGAAATGCTATAAGCCGTAGTACCATATCTTCTGAGAGTTTTAAAAAAAGTAGTACATTCTCATTTCCACCTCCAGATTCTGAAGTTCTGAGGTAGGGCCCAAGAGGGGACACTCAGCTTCTGGGACAGTGCTTGTTAGATATGGCTAAAAGACTTTCTGCATCAAGATCACCTGAGGAGTTCATTAAAATGCAGATTCCTGTGTCCCACACTCTAGAATTTGACTCAGGAGGCTGCAAGTGAAGCCTAGAAATCTGCATTTTAACAAGATCTCAGAGGTTTTTATACACATTAAATTTAGAGAAACTATAGCTCCAGGAGGTATCAATGGGATTTATGAAAGAAGCTTAGTTAGTAAGAAGAGTGGGTTCAGGGAACACTTAACCAGGCTTATTTCAAATACCCTCTCTCTGCTGCCTCTTTCTTAACAGAAAGTTCCTTACATTTCCCTCCCTTTAATTTCTTTCTTTTTTTTTTTTTTTGGCTGTGCTGTATGGCTTGCAGGATCTTAGTTCCCCAACCAGGGACTGAACCCCAGCCATGGCAGTGAAAGTGCCAAGCCCTAACGATTAAACCAAGAAAACCAAGTGGGTTGTCTCATCAGATTATTGTGGAAACTCTGGCACAGAGCCGATCTGTCACAACTATTTTATTAATAGATGCCAAAACTGAGGTCCAGAGAGAAGACATGTAACTAAGATCACAGTACTAGTTAGTACCTAGCAAAACTGACACTTTAACACCTAATCCAAAATCTTTTCAACTACTTCTGACTGACTGCTTCTCATAATTTATCTGATGCTAATAAGCTCCTTTCACATACTGATGAAGCAGCAGCAGTATTTTGAAATTACCTTCAAAGTGGCTTCCCACACACAATCTTCAACGGGAAACAAGGTTTTGCCATCTTAAACCTGCCTTAGTTTTAGATTCCAAAGCTGCTTATATTGGTTACTAGGCAACCACCTCTTTAGGATTCCACAAGTCTACACACAGAACCTACAAGTTCAACCAGGAGTATCTTCAGCTATTTATTAAATTTCTTTCTTTGTAAATTGAGCTTTGGGAAATTATACTGTACTTACTGATCGGTGGCAAAATGGATTTCTCGGTCCTCTTTTGAAAAATAATGTCTAGGTCTATGCAGCTCAATATTTTCCCCTCCACATCGGTTCAAAAGTCCTACTGAGAAAGAGACAAAGAAGAGGGACACATGAACACCCAGCTCTGGCATGCTTCAGACCAGCAGCCTGATGAAATAAATGGTAAAGCAGAATGAATGTCTTTGGGGCCTTTCCCATTCTCTTTCTATTCTGCTCCTGTTTAATCTCCTTCCTTCACACAGTTCAATTCCATCTCCTCTGCTTCCCGAATTCTGGCTGGGTTATCAGCCAATAACACTGTTTTTACAAGGAGATTCTTCAAGTCCTATATTTTTAATAATAAAATTCCAGGCCTACAGAATACTGGTATTCAGGATTCCCCTTGTGAAAAGAATTTGTCCTTACAGTAAAGAAAATTTTTGGCCATCAAGTTCTGCCCAGTTGACCCGGGGCAGTGCTATTCAAGTGATCACCATCTCTTTGCTGACCAACCTGAGCACTGACTTTAGTGCCACAACTCAATTTGTGCTCAGACACTGGGACCCTCACAAAAGAGTGAATGGATGTGTTCCCTGAGATGAAACAACTGAAAGAATTTTTAAAATTAAGTATTAAAACCCTGGTCAAGTTTTCTCAAAAAATTAAAATAACCATGTGATCCAGCAATTCCACCTCTTGAGTATATACCCCAAAAATTGAAAGCAGAGGCTCATACAGACGTTTGCACACCCATGTTCATAGTATATTCACAACAGCCGAAATGTGGAAGCAACCCAAACGTCCATCAGTGGATGGATGGATAACCAAAATGTGGTATACATATATAATAGAATATTATTCAGCCTTCAAAAGGAATAAAATAGAAATATGCTACATATATGGATGAACCTGGAAGACATCATGTAAAGTGAAATAAGCCAGACACAAAAGGACAAATACTTTACGATTCCACTTATCTAAGAAGTGCTTAGACTAGTCAAACAATAGCTACAGAAAGTGGAATAGTGATTTCCAGGGGCTGTGGTGGAGAAGGAGGAATGATGAGTTAATAGGTATAGAATTTCAGTTTAGGTGATGAGAAAGGAGATAGTGTTAAAGGCTGTACAACAATGTGAACATACTCAGGTAACTGCATTTTAAAATGGTAAATTTTATCTTTGTATATTACCACAGTGGAAAAAAAAATCTGTTTAATTATAAAAGCCATGTGTGAAATTCTGCACAAAGAAGAAAATTAAAACTACCCATATGGGACTTGTCTGGTGGTCCAGTGGTAAGACTCTCCTCTCCCAATGCAGGGTGCCTGCGTTCAATCCCTTGTCAGGAAACTAGATCCCATGTGCTGCAACTAAAACCCAATTCAGCCAAATAAATAAGTACTAAAAAAAAAACTACCCATAATACCCCAAAGCCTAAGACAACAGTTTAGGGTAGTTTTCTACTAGTCTTTTTTTTTAAAAAATGTTTTAATATATATAATGTCTACAAAGTGTTCTCTACCTGCTTTCAATGTCATGAAAATTTTCTCCTCATATTCTGCTATATTATTTTTAATGGCTACATCTCTTCTGTTATATGACTGCATCACAATTAAACTGAACCAAATTTGTATTGTTATTTTCTTTTTCCTCTATGATATGGTAATGATATGGTAAGTATTGTTATAGCCAAATATTTACATTTATAAATGTGTGAAATGTCCAGAGGTGGAATTGTGAATCAAAGAGAATGTATCCTTTAAATATTTTTAATTAGGTTGCTCTGAAAAGATCATACCAGTATATGCACCCACCAACAGTATGAGTCTCTGTTTCCCACATCTTCTCAACTAGTACATCATGTGAGAAGCAAAGAATGATGGTTCAGATCGAACTGGATTGCAAAGGTATAAATCTCAGAATTTCCACTTTCTAGCTGTGTGACCTTTAGCAAATTAGTTCATTTCTCTGGGGACTTAATTTGCTCGTAAGTTTCTTGTTTCTGAGACTCTTGTGCACAAAATATACTGCGAAGTATCCTACAGAACTGTTACAAAAGTAATTAGAGCAAAAGGCAGTTGTGAATATTTGAAACTAGGCAAAAAGTCTCATCTGGGAAGTTCATGGAGCTGGCTTTTATTAGGAACAGAGGCAAACAGGTTTTGTGGCCTTGAAGCTTATACACTTTCCAAGTTTCTCTAATAGAAAGCATGTACATTCATGAATTTAAAATCAAGTAGGAGACCTTAGAAGGGGTCTGCAGTTAAATTTCCTAAAAAAATTCACCACTGGATGAAATCGACAGCTTAAGAAAAAGTGGGAAAAGGTGAGAAGTCTGGGGTGAGAGGGAGATAACACTTCCCTAAGGAACAACATGAGACTCCAGAAAACAAAATAACAACTATCACCTCATTGGGCTATTTTTACACTCATATCTCATTTGAAAAGACCCTGATGCTGGGAAAGATTGAGGGCAGGAGGAGAAGGGGACGACAGAGGATGAGATGGTTGGATGGCATCACCGACTCAATGGACATGAGTTTGAGTAGTCCAGGAGTTGGTGATGGACAGGGAGGCCTGGCCTGCTGCAGTCCATGGGGTCGCAAAGAGTCGGACATGACTGAGCGACTGAACTGAACTGAAGGAATGAAAGTAAGATCACACAGCTAGTAAGATGCCAGGCCCGTTAGTTGTGGAATGGTGTGGGAAAATAAGTATATACACAAATAATATACAAGTAAAACACCATAGTGTTTTTGTTGTTCAGTCTATGTTGCACCATAGATTTGTTGTTGTTCAGTCGCTCATTCATGTCTGACTTAGTTAAGTGCCAGGTGCCTGCAAGGGCAACACTCGACAGCCCATGTAGCCCAAGCCAAACAGCTCCTGAGACGCAGAGCTAGGGAATTCTTTCGCGGCATAAAGTTCCTCTGAGTCTGTTTTCGCTCTTGCTTTCAAATGCAAGCCACTGATTGGCACGACTCCGAGGCCCTCTCAACGACACAGCAGCCGCTCCGCCGCATTGGGCGCTTAGCCTACCAATAAGCGGGCTTCGGCTAGAGAACCCCTGCTACGGCTGCTGCTAAGTCGCTTCAGTCGTGTCCGACTCTGTGCGACCGCATAGACCGGCAGCCCAACAGGCTCCACCGTCCCTGGGATTCTCCAGGCAAGAACACTGGAGTGGGTTGCCATTTCTTCTCCAATGCATGAAAGTGAAAAGTGAAAGTGAAGTCGCTCAGTCGTGTCCGACTCTTATCGACCCCAGGCTCCTCCATCCATGGGATTTTCCAGGCAAGAGTACTGGAGTGGGGTGCCTTGCCTTCTCCAATCTCTAACCTGTTTCTAACTTTCTTCACAGCCGTCTTCAGTTGATCCCAAACCTGAAGAAAGCGCAAAATGGTGGCCTCCTCTCAGGCTCTCCTGAGGCACTTTGGATTCTGCCGATGGGGCCCGACGCCCTGGGTGCAGTTGGCAGGATCTCTAAAGCTGAGGATTGGTAACCCAGTCTCTTGGACCACTGTTCGGTTGGTGACGACCGTGACGCTGGAGCCGGCCGGCCGCTGCCGCTGGGATGAGCCCGTGCGCGTCGCTGTGCGCGGCCTGGCCCCGGGGCAGCCGGTCACGCTGCGCGCGTCCCTGCGCGACGAGAAGGGCGCGCTCTTCAGGGCCCACGCGCGCTACTGCGCCGACGCCGCCGGCCTGCTGGACCTGGAGCGCGCGCCCGCGCTGGGCGGCAGCTTCGCAGGGCTCGAGCCCATGGGGCTCTTCTGGGCTATGGAGCCCGAGAAGCCTTTGCTGCGCCTGGTGAAGCGGGACGTGCGGACGCCCTTCGTCGTGGAGCTGGAGGTGCTCGACGGCCACGAGCCCGAGGCCCAGCGGCTTCTGGGCCGGGCGGTGCACGAGCGCGACTTCCTGGCGCCCGGAGTGCAGCGCGAGCCGGTGCGCGCGGGCCGGGTGCGCGCCACGCTCTTCCTGCCGCCAGGTGAGCCTCCAACTTCCTTGTTAATCTATCTTTGTGAGAGAGGAAGGTAATAAGTAGGTAGCTCATAACATTCGGAAGGTCCGTGGGGCCTAAAACAGGGTCGGACCCGAGACAGGACTGGACCGTAAGGCTGGCTGGGAAGGTGATTCGCTCCAAAACAGAGGTCAGGGCAATGACATCTCAAGGAAAGGGGAAGACAGTTGTGATGGGAGAAAACAACAACTATAGGTAGTTTCCAGTTTTTAACATTTTCTTTCTAAAATTTCTCAATTTTGGAACGTTGCTTCTAACTTCCATGGTATATATTAAGATTTAAGAAAACTAGCGTGAAGGATGCAAAGAACCAACTCAATGGAAAAGACCAGCTGGGAAGGATTGAAGGCAAAAGGAGGCAGCAGAGGATGGGATGGTTAGATAGCGTCACCCACTAAATGGATATGAAGTTGAGCAAACTCCGGTTACCGTGGGTTTCCCAGGTGGCGCTAGTGGTAAAGAGCCTGCCTGCCAATGCAGGAGACTGAGGGATGCGGGTTTGATCCCTGGATTGGGAAGATCCCCTGGAGGAGGGCATGGCAGTCATCTTGCCTGGAGCATCCCCATGGACAAAGGAGCCTGGCAGGCTACAGTCCATGGGGTCACAAAGAGCCAGACACGGCTTAACAACCAAAGAACAAAAACAGCATGAAGGAGGGTCTCTTCCTATCCACTGGAGATCTTCTGAACTATCAGTTAATTTTACCATTTCATAAAAAGCAGCCGGCCAATGAAAAAGTAAAAAAAAAAAAAAAAACAACTTATCCTCATTAGGAATGACGGAAATGCAAAATAAGATTACACACTACATTAAACATTCTCAAAATTTAGAAGTCTAACATTACCAGTGTTTGACCAATATGTGCAAGAAAAGGAACTTGCATACACTGCTAAAAAAGAAACACAGCTATTCATCTACTCTTTCTTAAATCTTAATATACTGTGAAAGTTAGAAGCAAAGTTGTAAAACTGAAAAACATTAGGAAGAAAAGTTTAAGGTTCAAGAATCTGCCTGCCAATGCAGGAGACATGGGTTTGACCTCTAGTTTGGGAAGATCCCACATGCTGCAGAGCAGCGGCGCCTGTGCACCACAACCACTGAGCCTGTGCTGTAGAGACTGGGAACCACAACCACTGAGCCCTGGCACCACTATTACTGAAGCCCACACACTGGAGAGCATGCTCAGCAACTAGAGAAGGCCTCGCACCACAGCCAGAGAGGGGCCCTGGCTTGCCGCAACTAAAGATAAGTTGAGCAGAAACAAAGACCCAGCCTAGTCAATAAATAAAATTATAAAAAAAAAAATAAAGTACTTGCCTTATAATTATTCCTTAAAATTTGTAATTATTTACAAATTCTTTTGTAAATAGTGAAAAGGTGAAATAACTAGAATCATACACAGTAGGTAGCTTTTTGGGCCCAGCATAACACATTTGAGATTCATTCTTCTTGCTCCGTATGTTGGTAGCTCCTTCTTCTTGTGTCTTAGAAGTTTCCCATTAAATGGATATGCCAGTTTGTTATTTCATTTGCCTTTTGGAGGATATTTGAGTTCCAAGACTTTGGGGTCACTGCAAACATGCATCTAAGTTTTTGTGTGACCACAGATTTTCATTTTTCCTGGGCAAATACCTGGAAGTGAGATTGCTGGGTTATAACCTAAGTTATGTTTGACTTTATAAAGTATGTTTAACTTTATAAGAAATTGCTCAGTCTTTCCCCAAAGTGATTGTATCAATGTGCATCCCCACTGTTGCCCTTAAAAATAAAAGGTAGTTACTTGGCTAGTAAAAAATGAGTTAATTTGGAAATAACAGAAAATTACAATTTGGGATAAGCAAGACATGACAAAAACCATAGGCAAACCCAACAAGCCAAGAAGAGGAAAGTTATTTAATAGAGAAAAAGGAGGAAGGTGGAAGGAGTTGTTTTGAACAAAAGTCCATTGGCGAAAAGTGACAGTTTAGGGCGATAGTGGTTTCTCACTGGCTGAGTTCTTGGGGTAGTCAGTTTCTTGGAAGGGATGCAATGTACATCTTTTTTTTGTTGGGACCTGTGACTGATGACGGGGAAGGCAATGGCACCCCACCCCAGTACTTTTGCCTGGAAAATCCCATGGATGGAGGATCCTGGTAGGCTCCAGTCCATGGGGTCGCTGAGAGTCGGACACGACTGAGCGACTTCACTTTCACTTTTCACTTTCATGCATTGGAGAAGGAAATGGCAACCCACTCCAGTGTTCTTACCTGGAGAATCCCAGGGACGGGGGAGCCTGGTGAGCTTCCCTCTATGGGGTCGCACAGAGTCGGACACGACTGAAGCGACTTAGCAGCAGCAGCAGTGACTGATGATTCTTTCCTGTTAATGATTCTTCTGTTGTGATTTGTAATCGACAATCCTTCCTAAAACTGATGTGGAGTGGTACTGCTGAGAGCTCCCCTTCTGTCCTCCAGATCCATTGTGAGGTCCCCCTTTACTAATTTTCACACTACCAGCAATGTGTAAAGCATCCAGTTGTTCCACATCCTCATTAGCATTTGGCATTGTCAGTTTGGGAGGGGGTGCAGGAGAGGGCAGTGATTTTGCTGTTTCCATTGTCTGTAACTGGTTTTTAAAAATATTTATTTATTTATTTATTTCACTACATTGGATCTTAGTTGCAGCACATGGGATCTTTGTTGCATCATTCGGGATCTTTCCTTGCAGTGCGTGGACTCTCTAGTCGTGGCTCTTGGGCTCAGTACTTGCAGCACATGGGCTCAGTAGTTGTGGTGCAGGGGCTTACTTGCTCCTCAGCATGTGTGATCATAGTTCCTCAACCCATGATGGAACCCTGTCCCCTGCATGCAAGGCAGATTCTTCGCCACTGCACCACCAGGGAAGTCCCATCTGTAACATTTTTTTAATTCTTTTTGTTTTTGTTTTATTGGTTGTACTGGGTCTTCATTGCTGGTTTGTTGCTTTCTCTAGTTGCATTTAACGGGGGCTACCCTTCGTTGAGGTGCTCGGACTTCTCCTTGTGGAGGCTTCTCTTGTGGAGCATGAGCTCTAGGGTGCTCGGCCTTCAGTAGTTGCAGCACTCGGGCTTAGTAGTTACAGCGGCATGCAGGCTCTAGGGTATGAAGACTTCAGTAGTTGCAGCACTTGGGCCCTAGGGGGCAGGCTTAGGAGCTGTGGCACAGGGGCTTAGCTGCTCTGCGGCCTGTGAGATCTTCCCCTGACCAGGGATGGAACCAGCATTGGCATTGGCAGGTGGATTCTTATCCACTATACCACCGGGGAAGTCCTGTAACTGAGTTTTTACTCACAAAAATAGTACATGCTCTTTGAAAAACTCTGTGCAGCTTTGAGGCACTGGGTATAGAGGGGAATGTGGGTTTAGCTTGTGCCACAGTCTGGACCTTTGAAGACCTGAGTTGTTTAGCATTTCTGATTGTCAACAGAAAACTCTGACATCTCCAAATAGGCAAAAATGGCTTTTGCCACCACTGAAGAGTTTCAAGTATCGTTTAGTTTTGTGTTTTGTTTCTTTTCAAGAACCTGGGCCCTTTCCTGGGATTGTGGACATTTTGGGAGCTGGAGGTGGCCTTCTGGAATATCGAGCTAGTCTGCTGGCTGGGAAGGGTTTTGCTGTGATGGCGCTGGCTTATTATAACTATGAAGACCTTCCCAAGGGCCTGGAGAACCTCCACCTGGAGTACTTTGAAGAGGCTGTGAACTACCTGCTTAATCACCCTCAGGTTGGAACTTCTCTAGTTTCATGTTCTAGATATCAGTTCTCCTTCTCTGAAAGGCTCTTGGTTTTCACAAAACTTGACCAAATTCTTGACAGCCATTCCCTGCCCCCAACCCACACTACCTTTCACAGTCACTTTTCCCAGAGAGTTTCCATGCAATTAGATATTACTGCTAGATTTCCTGCTGGTAAAGTTGTCCTGGTTGAAATTATGGAATTTTATATTCCAGTATTTTGTAGTATTTCATTACAAGCCCAAACACATTGAGAACCCTGGGTTTGACCCAGGAAGTTGAGGAAAAGGGGAAGGAAATCACTGTCTCCAGTTTAAATGTTTGTGTTTAACAAACCTCTCCTTAATGTGCCCATCTGAGAGCACAGTATTCAGTTTTAAAGAGGTACCTGGTGGCAAAGAACCTGGCTAGTAGGAAATAGAGGTTTAGGATATCAGAGGAATAGAAGATGAACCTTGCTTATTTTATAATTCAATTCATGTTCAAGGTGAATAGAACCAATGGAGCTCTTAGAAAAGGTGGTGGGGTGGAGTGGAACCAGCACGATATGTTTGATAGAGAAAAGTTAAATTTGAGATTTCATTTTGCCACTTAACTAGCTTTATGACCTTGGGGCCTGTTTCTTCCTCTCAAAAACTGAGATGACAATAATATCTCATTTCCAGTGTCTTTATGAGAAATGAATGGTTGAAATCAGTTAAGGGTGCTCTTGTAGAAACCATGACAAAAAAAAAGACTGCTGTTCGAAAGCTAATCAAAAGGCCATTTATAACAGAAGTGTTTGGTGATTGACAAGAGCAGTGCTTATGGAAGTGGGCAAATTACCCTGGAGGGGACTGAGTAGTGAATGAAGAAATAAAATAACTCCAAAGATTCCCACAAGTTTTGCTGTAAAGGGAGTAGAAACTACGTCAGAGTGGATTTGAGGTCAAGGGACTGTTAAAATGCAAGAGGTACTAGAGCTAAAGTTTACCTAGAGTTAAAATGTAAGAGGTACACTGATGGGGAATGAGCCAGTAGAGAAGAAAGTTACAAAGGAAAGAGAAGAAGTCATTGCAGGAGCAAAGTCACTGAGGATGAGAGTGGATGAGATCCCAAGGACAAGCAGAGGGATGGCCTTGGAGAAGAAGAGAGCTACTTAGGAAACAGGAGGGAAGCACTGAGCTTGCTTCATGTGGAACTAAGCACACTTGGAAGGGGAAATGAGGACAAGTTCCTACCTGATAGCTTCTATTTTCTCCATAAAGTAGGATGGGATGAAAGTGATGGGGAATAAGGGTTAAAGGGGCTTACAAAGGTAGGAGACAAGGTGAAACGATCTTTAAGAGAAGTGGAAAGCAAACATCAGTGATGCGTGGCAGGACTAAGGGGCAGCATGGATGTTTATTTGAAATTTGTGGTCATGACATGAACATAAGTTGTGTCACCACAAGCGGTGTCTTTTTTCTGTAGCAGTGTTCATTTGCACAAATGCAGGCCCTGAGGATGTGAATTATAAGTGCATTTAACTGAGGTTAGAACTTTTTCAAGCAAGTATGACCAATTAAAGTAGTTAACAGTGTTTGCAGGAGAGTAAAAATAATGATGAAGCTTGAAATCTAAGCTGGATGAGGTGGGAAGTGAGAACATGAGAGAGGTACTGATGGTGAAGAAATGGTGGTCAGGGTCTCACAGAGATAGCAGTGGGCACTACTAGAATGGCTAAACTGGAGGTAAATAGGAGGGTGATTAGAGAGTAGAATGCTTGAAGCTGAGATCTTGGAGATGATATACTTACTCAGTTTAGGTTATGACAATTAGAGTGTGTATCTTCGGTGAGAGAGAGAAAAAGATCACTGGAGGTTTGGAGGTCAAGGGACTATGAGGCCAAAGTATTCAGTTGTCATCCACTTGGTTGTTGAAGACACTAGGAATGGTGATGGAGAAATTGTGGAAAGCAAGTACAGAGGAAGGATAGGCCAGTATCCTAAGGCTGCAGACCTTGATAAATGCGAGAGCCCAGATTCAGGCTCAGTTCCCCTGACTCTCAAGTCCAGACACTACTGGCCACACTGCACTGTTCATGGACTCGTTCTCCTTTTCCCTTTGACCTTTTCTCAGGTGAAGGGTCCAGGAGTTGGGCTGCTTGGGATCTCAAAAGGAGGCGAGCTCTGCCTCTCCATGGCTTCCTTCCTGAAGGGCATCTCTGCAGCCGTCATAATCAATGGCTCTGTGGCCTATGTAGGTGGAAACTTACACTACAAAGGTGAGATTATGCCGCCTGTGGGTTTCAACCAAAATCGAATCAAGATGACCAAAGATGGCTTTGTAGACATTGTGGACGTCCTGAACAGCCCTTTGGAAGGACCTGACCGAAAGAGCTTCATTCCTGTGGAAAGGGCTGAGTGCCCCTTCCTGTTTCTTGTGGGTCAGGATGACCACAACTGGAAGAGTGAATTCTATGCTAACGAGGCCTCTAAACGCTTGCAGGCCCATGGGAAGGCAAAACCCCAGGTCATCTGTTACCCAGGGACGGGGCACTACATTGAGCCTCCTTACTTCCCCCTGTGCCCGGCTTCCCTGCACACCATAGTGGGCACTCCTGTCATCTGGGGAGGGAGCCCAGGGCTCATGCCAGGGCCCAGGTAGATGCTTGGCAGCAGCTCCAGACTTTCTTCCATAAACACCTGGGTGGGGAAAAGGGGACAATTCCAGCAAAGCTATGATCTTTTATGCTAATCTATCCTGGGAACAGCTGCCACAATTAGTGTATATGTGTAGTTTTTTCTTTTTTTAATTACGTTTTCCCCCTTCAATATTAAAGTGAACTTATTGAGAATTTTTCAAGATTTTTATAAATTCCATACTTTTTCACTTGTTTGGGAAGAGAATGATTCTACAGACACCACAGCAGGTGGAGAAAGCATGCCCTTTAATACCTAACAACACATAACTGACAAGGCTTTAGTTCTGAAAGGAAGACTAATACCTGGTGTACAATTGCTGCTCGGTAGCTTCTTGAATCAGTTATACCTGAATTTGTATAATTTGTTAATAAGTGATTTTGCTATATAGGTATATAAATCATATAAAATATCAAAAATATTATCAGACTGAGTGTCTCCTTTAAGAATGAAAGTGAACGTTTTAGCTGTAAATTACTAGCTGATTACTACTTAGTAGTAGTTTTTCTTCTGTCCCACTGTAAGGCAGGTGTCATCTCCATTTTACAGATGAAGAAACCAAGACTCAGAAAAATTTTTGCACAGTACCTGTAGAGTTGGGGCTCAGTCTCCCCACATCCAGTTTCTTCTCTCTTTGTTAAGCTCATCCATGCTCTCTGCAGGGTAACAGACCCAGCCACAGGGAAAGGAAGTGGCTCTTCTTTCTTCTACCTAAGTTTTCAGTGGATTTCTTGAACTTGCAGTGTGAGGGTAGGGGTGGTTTCAGGGCCCTAATGTTGAAAGTGTAGATCTGGAACCATGTTTAAACTGTGGCTTTAACCTAGTGGTATAGATTGGCAGGAGCTGACAGGCAACTCAAAATGCCTACACCCCTTCCCTTGTTTGTTAACAATATATGTGTGATTTGCCCTCCCCCTTCCTCTTTCCTATCTTTATATCTCTCTTTTCACCACTTTCTGTAAATAGCATGTTCCATGACAATTGAAGAAATCTCTAGTTAACCAAGCTGGAGAATCCAGCTTCTCTAGAAATTCTGGGGCTGACATGAGTGATAAAAAGCAAAAGCATCAGAGACTTGGCAGCTAATGAATGACCAAGTCAAATCTGTAGACCATGTGTGTTTCAAATGACACAAAGATGGCTTCCTCTTCAAATTATTTTGCAATGGAGGAGGTAAGAAAAGGGGGAATAGAGATGCCACAGGCATGCCTTATGCAGGGGACCAGTGAAACTACCTACTATTGAGTAGAAAATTAGAAAAGAATTCAGAGAGAGATGGCTTCTGATATGTGTCTTAACTGATAGGATTTCTTTAGTTTTTCTGAATCTGAAGTAATAAAAATTCCTAGGAAACTTGGAAAATAAGAGATGGTTATTCAGTAGAAAAGGAGTTCCATATAATCTGTTTACTAGCAGATAGTGCACTTTGGGGAGAAGGCAATGGCACCCCACTCCAGTACTCTTGCCTGGAAAATCCCATGAGCGGAGGAGCCTGGTAGGCTGCAGTCCATGGGGTTGCTAAGAGTCAGACACAACTGAGCGACTTCACTTTCACTTTTCAGTTTCATGCATTGGAGAAGGAAATGGCAACCCACTCCAGTGTTCTTGCCTGGAGAATCCCAGGGACGGCGGAGCCTGGTGGACTGCCGTCTGTGGGGTCGCACAGAGTTGGACATGACTGAAGCAACTTAGCAGCAGCAGCAGCAGCGCACTTTGGAAAACTCAGTAGTGGTCACAGGACTTGAAAAGGTCAGTTTTCCTTCCAATCCCATAGAAAGGCAATGCTAAAGAATGTTCAGACTACCACACAATTGCACTCATCTCACATGCTGGCAAAGTAATGCTCAAAATTCTCCAAGCTAGGCTTCAACCATACATGAACCGAGAAATTCCAGATGTTCAAGCTGGATTTAGAAAAGCCAGAGGAAACAGAGATCAAATTGCCAGCATCCACTGGATCATAGATAAAGCAAGTAGAATTCCAGAAAAACATCTGCTTCATTGACTGCGCTAAAGCCTTTGACTGTGTGGATTACAACAAATTGTGGAAAATTCTTAAAGAGATAGGAATACCAGACCACCTTACCTGCCTCCTGAGAAACCTGTGTACAGGTCAAGAAGCAACAGTTAGAACCAGACATGGAACAACAGACTGGTTCCAAATTGGGAAAGGAGTACATCAAGGCTGTATACTGTTACCCTGCTTATTTAACTTCTATGCAGAGTACATCATGTGAAACGCTGGGCTGGATGAAGCACAAGCTGGAATCAAGATTGCTGGGAGAAATATCAAAAACCTCAGATATGCAGATGCCACCACCCTTACGGCAGAAAGTGAAGAGGAACTGAAGAGTTTCTTGATGAAAGTGAAAGAGGAGAGTGAAAAAGTTGGCTTAAAACTCAACATTCAGAAAACGAAGATCATGGCATCTGGTCCCATCACTTCATGGCAAAGAGTGGGGAAACAATGGAAACAGTGAGAGACTTTATTTTAGGCTCCAAAATCACTGCAGATGGTGACTGCAGCCATGAAATAAAAGATGCTTGCTCTTTGGAAGAAAAGCTATGACAAACCTAGACAGCATATTAAAAATCAGAGACATTACTTTGACAACAAAGGTCCATCTAGTCAAAGCCATGGTTTTTCCAGTAGTCATGTATGGATGTGAGTGTTGGAACAAAGAGAAAGCTGAGCACCGAAGAGTTAATGCTTTTGAACAGTGGTGTTGGAGAAGACTCTTGAGAGTCCTGTGGACTGCAAGGAGATCCAATCAGTCCATCCTAAAGGAAATTAGTCCTGAATAGAGAAACTCCCCAGGTCAGTAGGGGCCCAGTATGCTACTGGAGATCAGTGGAGAAATAACTCCAGAAAGAATGAAGGGATGGAACCAAAGCAAAAAGAATACCCAGCTGTGGATGTGTCTGGTGATAGAAGCAAAGTCCGATGCTGTAAAGAGCAATATTGCATAGGAACCTGGAATGTCAGGTCCATGAATCAAGGCAAATTGGAAGTGGTCAGACAAGAGATGGCAAGAGTGAATGTCGACATTCTAGGAATTAGCGAACTAAAATGGACTGGAATGGGTGAATTTAACTCAGATGACCATTATATCTACTACTGCGGGCAGGAATCCCTCAGAAGAAATGGAGTGGCCATCATGGTCAACAAAAGAGTCTGAAATGCAGTACTTGGATGCAATCTCAAAAATGACAGAATGATCTCTGTTCGTTTCCAAGGCAAACCATTCAATGTCACAGTAATCCAAATCTATGCCCCAACCAGTAACGCCGAAGAAGCTGAAGTTGAACGGTTCTATGAAGACCTACAAGACCTTTTAGAACTAACACCCAAAAAAGATGTCCTTTTCATGATAGGGGACTGGAATGCAAAAGTAGGAAGTCAAGAAACACTTGGAGTAACAGGCAAATTTGGCCTTGGAACACCGAATGAAGCAGGGCAAAGACTAACAGAGTTTTGCCAAGAAAATGCACTGGTCATAGTAAATACCCTCTTCCAACAACACAAGAGAAGACTCTATACATGGATATCACCAGATGGTCAACACTGAAATCAGATCGATTATATTCTTTGCAGCCAAAGATGGAGAAGCTCTATACAATCAGCAAAAACAAGACCAGGAGCTGACTGTGGCTCAGATCATGAACTCCGTATTGCCAAATTCAGACTGAAATTGAAGAAAGTAGAGAAAACTACTAGACCATTCAGGTATGACCTAAATCAAATCCCTTATGATTATACAGTGGAAGTGAGAAATAGATTTAAGGGCCTAGATCTGATAGAGTGCCTGATGAACTATGGAATGAGGTTCGTGACATTGTACAGGAGACAGGGATCAAGACCATCCCCATGGAAAAGAAATGCAAAAAAGCAAAATGGCTGTCTGGGGAGGCCTTACAAATAGCTGTGAAAAGAAGAGAAGCGAAAAGCAAAGGAGAAAAGGAAAGATATAAACATCTAAATGCAGAGTTCCAAAGAATAGCAAGAAGAGATAAGAAAGCCTTCTTCAGTGATCAATGCAAAGAAATAGAGGAAAACAACAGAATGGGAAAGACTAGGGATCTCTTCAAGAAAATCAGAGATACCAAAGGAACATTTCATGCAAAGATGGGCACGATAAAGGACAGAAATGGTATGGACCTAACAGAAGCAGAAGATATTAAGAAGAGGTGGCAAGAATACACAGAAGAACTGTACAAAAAAGAGCTTCACGACCCAGATAATCACGATGGTGTGATCACTGACCTAGAGCCAGACATCTTGGAATGTGAAGTCAAGTGGGCCTTAGAAAGCATCACTACGAACAAAGCTAGTGGAGGTGATGGAATTCCAGTGGAGCTATTCCAAGTCCTGAATGATGATGCTGTGAAAGTGCTGCACTCAATATGCCAGCAAATTTGGAAAACTCAGCAGTGGCCACAAGATTGGAAAAGGTCAGTTTTCATCCCAATCCCAAAGAAAGGCAATGCCAAAGAATGCTCAAACTACCGCACAATTGCACTCATCTCACACGCTAGTAAAGTAATGCTCAAAATTCTGCAAGCCAGGCTTCAGCAATATGTGAAGCGTGAACTTCCTGATGTTCAAGCTGGTTTTAGAAAAGGCAGAGGAACCAGAGATCAAATTGCCAACATCCGCTGGATCGTCGAAAAAGCAAGAGAGTTCCAGAAAAACATCTATTTCTGCTTTATTGACTATGCCAAAGCCTTTGACTGTGTAGATCACAATAAACTATGGAAAGTTCTGAAAGAGATGGGAATACCAGACCACCTGATCTGCCTCTTGAGAAATCTGTATGCAGGTCAGGAAGCAACAGTTAGAACTGGTCATGGAACAACAGACTGGTTCCAAATAGGAAAAGGAGTATGTCAAGGCTGCATATTGTCACCATGTTTATTTAACTTATATGCAGAATACATCATGAGAAATGCTGGACTGGAAGAAACACAAGTTGGAATCAAGATTGCTGGGAGAAATATCAATAACCTCAGATATGCAGATGACACCACTCTTATGGCAGAAAGTGAAGAGGGGCTAAAAAGCCTCTTGATGAAAGTGAAAGTGGAGAGTGAAAAGGTTGGCTTAAAGCTCAACATTCAGAAAACGAAGATCATAGCATCTGGTCCCATCACTACATGGGAAATAGATGGAGAAACAGTGGAAACAGTGTCAGAATTTATTTTTCTGGGCTCCAAAATCACTGCAGATGGTGACTGCAGCCATGAAATTCAAAGACGCTTACTCCTTGGAAGGAAAGTTATGACCAACCTAGATAGCATATTCAAAAGCAGAGACATCACTTTGCCAACAAAGGTTCGCCTAGTCAAGGCTATGGTCTTTCCTGTGGTCATGTATGGATGTGAGAGCTGGACTGTGAAGAAGGCTGAGCACCGAAGAATTGATGCTTTTGAACTGTGGTGTTGGAGAAGACTCTTGAGAGTCCCTTGGACTGCAAGGAGATCCAACCAGTCCATTCTGAAGGAGATCAATCCTGGAATTTCTTTGGAAGGAATGATGCTAAAGCTGAAACTCCAGTATTTTGGCCACCTCATGCGAAGAGTTGACTCATTGGAGAAGACTCTGATGCTGGGAGGGATTGAGGGCAGGAGGAGAAGGGGACGACAGCGGATGAGATGGCTGGATGGCATCACTGACTTGATGGATGTGAGTCTGAGTGACCTCCGGGAGATGGTGATGGACAGGGAGGCCTGGGGTGCTGCGGTTCATGGGGTCACAAAGAGTCGGACACGACTGAGTGACTGATCTGATCTGATTCATTGGAAGGACTGATGCTAAAGCTGAAACTCCAATCGTTTGGCCACCTCGTACAAAGAGCTGACTCATTTGAAAAGACCCTGATTGAAGGCGGGAATGAAAGGTTGTTGCTGAACCACAGAAGATGCCGGGATTCTTGGTCTCCAGAGAAGAATTCAATCTGGGACCAGAGATGAGGCTTGATCTCTCAGAGCTTTTGTGTAATAAAGTTTTATTAAAGTATAAAAGAGATAGAGAAAGCTTCTGATGTGGACATCAGAAGAGGGCAGAAAGAGTACCCTCTTGCTAGTCTTTAGCTGGATCTTATATAGCTACTAGCAGCCTGGTGAGCTTCCGTCTATGGGGTCACACAGAGTCGGACATGACTGAAGCGACTTAGCAGCAGCAGCAGCAGTCTGCTAATTAAAGAAATCAAAACTCAGAGAATGGCACCAGGTGAGTCATCCTGGCCCATAAAATGATTGACATGAATCTTGAAGAAAGGCAGATTACCATACAAATATATAGTTTCATTAACATAGATTGGGAGAACAATGTATGAGTATAACATACTGGTTTGTCAAGTCAGTTCTGAGCCTAAATCTGAGACTTTAGGTGGAACCAACTTGAAGATAGAGTCTAGAGTAAATGCAGAGTACATTAACATAGCTCAAGACAAACATTTCCATAAGAAAAATGCATTGGTTAGCTCAAGGGTTGAGAAAAGTTCAGGTGGAACCAGGTGTCATTATGGCAACACAGAATTTTAAGAGAAACCTCTTTTTAAATTTGTATAGAGAAGGGGGAAAATATAACACTAGTTTGTTTCCTCCTGCTACTTAAGAGAGAGAAAAAATTCTGACACTTGCAGCCTATTTCCTCCATTTGGAGACCCCTGGCCTTCCTGCCTGTTACCCTCTCAGGAGGAGAAGGGGACGGCAGAGGATGAGATGGTTGGATGGCATCACTGACTCAATGGACATGAGTTTGGGCAAGCTACGGGAATTGGTGATGGACAGGGAGGCCTGGAGTGCTGCAGTCCATGGGGTCGCAAAGAGTCAGACGACTGAGTGACTGAACTGAACTGAAGAAATAACTTAGAGATTTCCTACAATGATGTATGTATTTAAACTACTCAGAAACTGACAGAAGATAAACAATAAGTGAAGATATAGAAGATATGAACTATATAATTAACTTGATTAGATAGAGTCATAGAGAGAAAGAGAGTAGGAAGCTTTGTTTCCAATAGACAGATAGTACATCTTCTTTTCAGTTCAGTTCAGTCACTCAGTCATGTCTGACTCTTTGCGACCCCATGGACTGCAGCACGCCAGGCCTCCCTGTCCATTGCCAACTCCCACAGTTTACTCAAACTCATGTCCATTGAGTTGGTGATGCCATCCAACCATCTCATCCTCTGTTGTCCCCTTCTCCTCCTGCCCTCAATCTTTCCCAGCATCAGGGTTTTTTCAAATGAGTCAGCTTTTCATATCAGGTGGCCAAAGTATTAGAATTTCAGCTTCAGCATCAGTCCTTCCATTGAACACCCAGGACTGATCTCCTTTAGGATGGACTGGTTGGATCTCCTTGCAGTCCAAGGGACTCTCAAGAGTCTTCTCCAACACCACAGTTCAAAAGCATCAATTCTTCGGCGCTCAGCCCTCTTCACAGTCCAACTCTCACATCCATACATGACCACAGGAAAAACCATAGCCTTGACTAGACGGACCTTTGTTGGCAAAGTCATGTGTCTGCTTTTGAATATGCTATCTAGGTTGGTCATAACTTTCCTTCCAAGAAGTAAGCGTCTTTTAATTTCATGGCTGCAATTACCATCTGCAGTGATTTTGGAGCCCCCCAAAATAAAGTCTGACACTGTTTCCACTGTTTTCATCTTCTTTTCAAGTACTCTTAAATATTTATAAAAGTTGACAATGTTCAGAACATTAAGAAGTAATAAAGTACCAAGAGTGGTGTTGACTGAAAAATCCAAATCTGAAAGTTGAGAATTATATTTTATTTGGTGGACAAAACTGAGGACTTCGACCTGGGACACAGCCTCTCAACTCTGAGACTATTCCAAAGAGGTAAGGGAGGAGCCAGGTTATATAGGGTTTCCCTAGTGGCTCAGTTGGTAAAGAATCTGCCTCTAATGAAGGAGACATGGGTTTAATTCCTGGGTTGGGAAGATCCCCTGGAGAATGGAATGGCAACCCATTCTAGTATTCTTGTCTGGAGAATTCCATGGACAGCGGAGCCTGGTGGGCTATAGTCCATGGGGGTCACAAAGAGCTGGACATGACTGATCGACTAACATTTTCACTCTCTTTCTTTCAGGTTATGTAGGGTTTTTGCAACAATGACCGGGCAGTTGGGAACATCAAAAGACTACTGTTAAAGAAAACTAGTTATCTCAAGTTAATAAATTAAGTTCTCTTTTATGTTTAGGAAGATACATGAGTCTGGGCGTATTGAAATAATTCCTTTGATACATACCTTAGCTACCTAGGGCCAGAATCCTGTTTTGTTCCCATTCTGTCCCCCTAGGCGGAGAAGGCAATGGCACCCCACTCCAGTACTTTTGCTTAGAAAATCCCATGGACGGAGGAGCCTGGTAGGCTGCAGTCCATGAGGTCGCTAGAGTCGGACACGACTGAGCAACTTCACTTTCATGCATTGGAGAAGGAAATGGCAACCCACTCCAGTGTTCTTGCCTGGAGAATCCCAGGGACGGGGAAGCCTGGTGGGCTGCCATCTATGGGGTCACACAGAGTCAGACACGACTGAAGTGACTTAGCAGTAGCAGTCCCCCCAGGATGCACCTCAGGGGAAGCCTGTCTGTCTCCATTCTGAGTTCCCTCAGTGTCACTGTTAGGGGTGGCTGTACTGGCCTGATGCCTGGAGCATCCTTTGTTTACTAATATGGCAGGCAATATTTTTCATTCACAGTAGAAATGATGCAGGCTATATTTTTTAAATACAGTTGGAGAAAAATAGAAATTAATAAGAGGTTTACCAGAGAGATTAAAAGTGGAATTTAAACACATTGGAAAACATATAATATCTCTATCTTTCAAAGTCGTAGATTTAGTTGAAATTTGATAGAGCAAGAAATAAACACAAATATGGTATTTAAAATTACAAAATTAACCAACAGAATAACAAAAAATAATACTACATCTATCAAACACCTCGAGGAAGAAGAAAGAGTAGGTTGAATGTTCATGAGTCAGTAAATAACTATAAAATGCAAAAATTATGAAATAGAGAAACATGCATAATATTTAATACAATGAAGGTAACCATAAAAACAAGTGAAAATAGAGATAGTTAAAAGAGGCTGCTTGAAGAACATGGGACTTTTTTATAGGGCAGTGGTGAAAAACAGGACTGCTGATTTGCATTTTAAGTTTTTTCCCGCCCTTATTGGACTGCAAGGAGATCCAACCAGTCCATTCTAAAGGAGATCAGCCCTGGGTGTTCTTTGGAAGAAATGATGCTAAAGCTGAAACTCCAGTACTTTGGCCACCTCATGCGAAGAGTTGACTCATTGGAAAAGACTTTGATTCTGGGAGGGATTGGGGGCAGGAGGAGAAGGGGATGACAGAGGATGAGATGGCTGGATGGCATCACTCAACTTGATGGACGTGAGTTTGAGTGAACTCCGGGAGATGGTGATGGACAGGGAGGCCTGGTGTGCTGCGATTCATGGGGTCGCAAAGAGTCGGATACGACTGAGTGACTGAACTGAACTGAACTGAACTGATACTTATTACTGTGCAGAAATTGCATGCTAAGTTGCTTCAGTCATGTCTGACTCTTTGTGACACTATGGACTGTAACCTGCTTGGCTCCTCTGTTCATGGGATTCTCCAGGCAGAATACTTGGGTGGGTTGCCATGCCCTCCTATTGAGGATCTTCCTGACCCAGAGATCGAACCTGCATCTTCTGTCTCCTGCATTGGCAGGAAGGTTGTTAACCACTAGCACCACCACGAAGGCCTATCTGGGGAAAAAGTTAAAATTTTCAATTTATACAAAAGTTGTTTCCAAACAACTTAGATTAAAAAGGAGTCATAGAAATTAAAAACTATTAAGAGGTTATGATGAAATAATATGGAAAACACATTTGACCCTTGAGCAACACAGTGTGAACTGCACAGGTCCACCTACATGTGAGCTTTTTTCTTTCTTTTTTTGCCTTTTTTTGAACTAAAAAAAAAAATGTACTACAGTACTTCACCAGCTGCTGTTGCTTGAATACATGGAAGGGAACACAGGTACAGAGGGATAACTATAGTTATACTCGGACTTTAACTGCATGTAGAGTCAGTGCCCCAGCCCCTGAAGTGTTCAAGGTCAATAGTTCTCCACATGGGGTCGCAAAGAGTTGGACACGACTGAGCAACTAACACTTTCTTTCACATAATACTAGGTTTTATAAGTAATCTAGAGATAATTTAAACTATGAGAGGGTTTTCATAGGTGATATGCAAACACTGCTCCATTTTATATAAGGGACTTAAGTATCTGTAGATTTTGGTATTGTTTGGGGTCCTAAAACAAATCGGATAGTGAGGTAAAACTGTATTCTAAGGTGTCTTTCATATTGAGAGAAAGGTAAAGAAATTGTCCACGCTGTTAACATTTCAAGAGTAACAATTCAAAAATTTTACCTTTTCAAAAATTCAAGAGTAACTACTAAAATAAATATTTAATTCACAAGTGAAGAGAACAGAAGAAAAAAAGGAAAAACTTACTAAATCCAGAAGAGGCAAGGGACTTCCCTGGTGGTCCAGTGGTTAAGAATTCACTTTCCAATGCTGGGGACACAGGTTTGATCCTTGGTGGGGGATCTAAGCCTGCACGCAACAACTACTCAAGCACGTGCATCTACAGCCTGGGTTCCACAATAAGAGAAACCACCTCAAGGAGAAGCCTGCACACTGCAACGAGAGAGAAGCCCCTGCTTGCCGCAACTAGAGAAAGCTAGCAAGCAGCAGTAAAGACTCAGCACAGCCGAAAATAAATATTTTAAAAATGAATAGCAGGTTCGCAAACCCACTTACATACATTCTTCAACATCTGGAAATAAAACCTAGTTGGAAGCACTCAGATTTGGGGGAAAGTGGCAGCTGGAGGGAGAGTAGACTATAATTTCACATTGTAATCTTTTCAACATTGCTAGCATCTGTTTTTCAAAGTACATATTTTTGTCCTTCATAAAAAATTGATTTTTCCTTACAGAGCAATTTAGAAGCACTGTGCAAACCTATGACAATTATCTGGAGACCGTGAGAAACAGTTGGAGAAGGAAATGGCAACCCACTCCAGCATTCTTGCCTAGAAGATTCAAAGGACAGAGGAGCCTGGCAGGCTACAGATCATGGGATCACAAAGAGTCCGACATGACTGAGTGAGCATGAGAAACAAAACACAGATGTGCTCAATCTCTGGGTACTAGGAAATTAAACATGATACTTTGCTTCCTAGTATTCTTCAAAGCCTTTCACATACACTGTCATCTTTGATCCCCATATAGCAGAATTTCATCATGTTAAACACAAGAACTCTTAAACCCCAAAAGATATAAACTTACTTGAGACTACAGAACTAGTCAGTGATGAAGTCAGGGCTAGAATTCTAATATATTTCACCCCAATGCTGCTGCTCGCTGTTGAGTTCCACATTTGGAGTCTGTCAAGGCTCTGACAGTTAGAGGTTAATCCTCAATAGCTTAACATTCTCCAAGCCTCAGGTTCCTCCTCTCGAATATGTGAAAAATACTCCCAGTGTTTTATGGACTTGTTACAATTGTGAACGTAAAACACACAATTTAACAAGATGGATCAATTTAACAAGAATAGCCATTATTCCTTAGCAATGGAGTACCCTGGAGAAGGAAAGGGCAACCTACTCCAAGATTCTTGCCTGGAGAATCCCAAGGACAGTCTGTACAGTCGCAAGGAATCAGACATGACTGAAGCAACTTAGCACACACACACAGCACACAGTCATTACTATACTATATATAAATTGTAGTAAATATAAAATACATCCTTGGACATTGTATTGCTTCCAGGGTCACATTCAAAACGTTGACGTTTAGTGTCTACAAAGACTGAATGTTCTCATTCTCTATGATACAGCAATTTCAATCTTTGGTATTCACTTCACCAAAATGAAGCACTATATCTAAGAATCCCAAGTTGGGAATTATCAAATGTCTATAGTCAGTAAAATTTGACATACTTTTATGATTACAAAATGCAATACTATTTGGCAGTGATCATGGAAAATCTACAACTGCTCCCAACAGTATTGATGAACCTCAAATACATAATGTGAGAATAAAATCAGACACTAAAGAAGGCAGACTGAAGGATTCATCACCATAAAATAGAGCTGGGGAAAACCAACCCGTTTTATTGGACTCAGAGTACCTTGGGGATGGGAAAGCGACTGGAGTACAAAAGGAGGGTGGCTTCTGGAGCGCTGGTAGTGATGTTTCTGAATCCCTGTGCTTGGATACCCAACTAAGTACGTTCGGGTTTTGGTATTCATTGAACTGTACGCTTAAGATTTATGCACGTTTTTGGTAGGTACGTTATAATTCATTAAAAGTTGTAAGCTGTCCTTTTCTATGGAGGGACTACAAGTCTTGGAATTCTGTCTAAAGTCACTCAGCTCTGGTTTCACCATGAATAATTACCCCGAACGAGTGCGGGGGGGTTTGAGGCTGAAAAGAGGCTTCCGCGGGCGGGTTTGGCACCCCACGGGACACCAGGACATCCCTGTGCGTCCCGCCAGGAAAACGACTTTTAGTCAGGCAAGTTGCCGGCTAGAGGAGGTACACGGACCGGAAGCGCCAGGACGCCTCCGGAGGCGCCTCAGCCTTTGACCATTCCCGGGCGCCAGGCGACGCCTGACCTCGTCGGTCCACTGGGAGCGCACACCCGGCCTGGGATGGAACACCGGAAGCGACCTGAGCTTTCACATTCAGGGTATGGGCTGCGACTGTGAGTCTGGAATGACAGTGACAGTGACGCTGGAGCCCCCGGGCCGCTGCCGCTGGGATGAGCCCGTGCGCATCGCAGTGCGCGGCCTGGCGCCGGGGCAGCCGGTCACGCTGCGCGCGTCCCTGCGCGACGAGAAGGGCGCGCTCTTCAGGGCCCACGCGCGCTACTGCGCCGACGCCGCCGGCCTGCTGGACCTGGAGCGCGCGCCCGCGCTGGGCGGCAGCTTCGCGGGGCTCGAGCCCATGGGGCTCTTCTGGGCTCTGGAGCCCGAGAAGCCTTTTTGGCGATTTCTGAAGCGGGATGTGCAGACGCCCTTCGCCGTGGAGCTGGAGGTGCTCGACGGTCACGAGCCCAAGGCCCAGCGGCTTCTGGGCCGGGCAGTGCACGAGCGCGACTTCCTGGCGCCTGGGGTGCGGCGCGAGCCGGTGCGCGCGGGCCGGGTGCGCGCCACGCTCTTCCTGCCGCCAGGTGAGCCTGGGGTGCTGAGGCCTGGCGAGCGTGTTCTCCAGGCCGTTTCGGTTTGTGATACGGCTTCCCGGGAAGGGTGGCTTGGGATCAGGGTCAGAGAAGAGAATGTTGACTAAATCAGTGACCTTACAGCCACAATGGAGGCTTTTGATTTGTTCTGCACTCGGTTTGCTTGCATTATCTCATTTAACCTCTGTATCCCAAAGAGGTGGATACTGTTATTATGAAGATTAAAAAAAAAAAAAGGACTGAATGGGGTCCGTAGGTTCATTTTGCCATTAATATTAGTTTACAGATCTAGATCTTACACAATATGATGGAACCTATTGCCAGGACACTCTTGTCGAATGTCCTGCATACACTGGGCCCCTTGCCCGCTTTTTCATGCTCCTCTCTGCCACAGATCACTTTTCAGACTTCACTGCCTTCCCTACCTAAAGCCTCACTGGGTATCTCTTTTTCTTTCCTCTGGTCAAGTGACATTTGAAATACAAGTCACACACACACACACACACACACACACACAGAGTCGTGTTGATGCAACACAATACAAAAGTTTTCTTGCAAGATTATTAACTTGGTTATTCTTGCCTACAACTACAGATTCTTAGAACCTTTGAGATAATTTGTTGTAAAATAATATGGAGGGTAAACGCATCTATAAGTTAACGTATATATTTTCCTTGGACTCCCTTCCCTAAAAGGAACTTGTATTCAATAATGACTCAGGGAACTGTTATCTTCCCTTTGATTAACAGGAACTGACTAATAGTTTAGAAAGATCTCTAAAAGCAAAGCAGGCTCTTTTTAAAAAATTGAAGTGTAGTTGATTTACAATGTATTCATTTCTGCTGTACTGTAAAGTGATTCAATTATACATATATATACTTTTCCATTATAGTTTATCACAGGGTATTGAATATAGTTCCCTGAGCTCTATGGTAAGACCTTGTTATTTATACATTTTCTATATACTAGTTTGCATCTGCTAACCCAAACTCTCACTTCTTCCCTTTGCAACACACCCTCCCTCTTGGCAACCACAGGTCTGTTCTCTGCATCTGTGAGTGTGTTTCTGTTTTGTTGATAAGTTCGTTTGTGTCATATTTTAGATTCTACATATAAGTGTATCATATGGTACTTGTCTTTGTCTTCCTGACTTAGTTCACTTAGTATGATAATCTCTACGTCCATCCATGTTGCTGTAAATGTTGGTTCATTCTTTTTTATGGCTGAGTAGTATTCCATTGCATATATGTACCACATCTTCTGTATCCATTCATCTGTCAGTGAACATTTAGCTTGTTTCCTTGTCTTGGTTGTTGTGAATAGTGCTGCTATGAACATAGGAATTCATATATCTTTTTGATTTAATGGGCCCAGGAGTGGGATTGTTGGATCATATGGCAACTCTATTTTTAGTTTTTTGAGAGCCTCCATACTATTTTCCATTGGAGAAGGCGATGGCACCCCACTCCAGTACTCTTGCCTGGAAAATTCCATGGATGGAGGAGCCTGGTAGGCTGTAGTCCACGGGGTCGCTAGGAGTCAGACACGACTGAGTGACTTTACTTTCACTTTTCACTGTCATGCATTGGAGAAGGAAATGGCAACCCACTCCAGTGTTCTTGCCTGGAGAATCCCAGGGACAGGGGAGCCTGGTGGGCTGCCATCTCTGGGGTCGCACAGAGTCGGACACGACTGAAGCGACTTAGCAGCAGCAGCAGCAGCATACTATTTTCCATAGTGGCTACACCAACTTATATCCCCACCAACAGTGTAGGAGGGTTCCCTTTTGTCCACACCATCTCCAGCACTTATCTGTAGACTTTCTAATGATGGTCATTCTGACTCGTGTGAGGTGAGTATCTCATTGTAGTTTTGATGTGCGTTTCTCTAATAATTAGCGATGTTTAGCATGGAAAGCAAATTCTTTAAATTATATAATATTTCCCCTTTGTAATATTACTGTCTCTAGGATCTGGACCTTTCCCAGGGATCATTGACGTCTTCGGTATTGGAGGAGGCCTATTGGAATATCGGGCCAGTCTTTTGGCTGGCCACGGTTTTGCCACATTGGCTCTAGCTTATTATGACTTTGATGATCTTCCCAAGAAATTTGACGTGATACACCTGGAGTATTTTGAAGAAGCCCTGTGCTACATGCTTCAACACACCCAGGTTCTCCTGATGTCCTTGGTCATTCTCTTCAGGATCACCCCCAGAGAGCTGTCCCTTTGCACTCACCTGCGCTGGGTGCACTGGTGCTGCTCTGCGCTTCTTTCACAGAGATTTCTTTCAGAGACTTCCTTGGTTTTAGTGTCTAAAGCACCTAAAGCACCATTCCCTTTCTTTGTCAGATGGGTTAATAGTGCAGAATTCATTGTAAAATTCATGTGAAGTTTTATTTCAAGGAATTAGGTAGTGATATGAAAATTTCTTTTGAGAGAAAGTGGAGTTTCTAATTTTTTCGCTTTGAATGCTTTTTAATATTTTTCTGATAGGAGGGTATGTTCTCAGATGATCGAAACTTGTCCATCCATTTCAGAAGATAATAACTCCTTAAATGGACTCTGCAGTCCTATTTTGCTTCTATTGAGTTAACCATTTTTCAGTATATATTTAGAAGTGGTCTGATAATGATTCACTTCTTGTAACAGACTTAGATACGGAAGAACATAAGGCTCTGAACTTGCCAGGCTCCATGACTCAGCATTCTCTAGTGTCTGACTCTCTGGAAGTTTGCAAACCATCCTCATGGCTCAGTCAAGTAAAGAATCTGTCTGGAATGCAGGCCCAGGTTTGACCCCTGACTGGGGGAGATTCCCTGGAAGTGGCCACCCTCTCCAGTATTCTTGCCTGGAGAATCTCATGGACAGAGGATCCTGGCAGGCTACAGTTCTTAACAACTAAGCCATCATCCCAAATTTACCATTGAATTTGTTTGCCATGTGTCCAGCAAGATAGTCTTTGTATGGGAAGAAACTCCTCTATAAACTGAGGTTGAGTGTCTTGTGGCCAGTTCACAAATTAAAGCTAGCAGCATCTCTAGTTGCATTTAGAAAAACGTTTTTCCCTTGGGTAAGTTCTTGACTCTTGTCTCTTCTTTTCTTCCAGATAAAGGGCGCACGCATTGGGCTTCTGGGCATTTCTTTAGGGGCTGATATTTGTCTCTCCATGGCCTCATTTTTGAAGAACATCTCAGCTACGGTTTCCATCAATGGATCTGGGTTCAGTGGACACAGAGTCATACACTACAAGGACAGCAGCATTCCACCGCTGGGCCATGACCTGAGGCGAGTGAAGGTAGCTTTCTCTGGCCTCCTAGACATTGTAGATGTGAGGAATGATACTGTAGGGGGATGTGAGAACCCCTGCATGATTCCAATAGAGAAGGCCCAGGGGCCCATCCTCTTCATTGTTGGTCAGGATGACCATAACTGGAGGAGTGAGTTTTATGCCCAGATAGCCTCTGAACGGTTACAGGCCCATGGAAAGGAAAAACCCCAGATCATCTCTTATCCTGGGACTGGGCACTACATTGAGCCTCCTTATTTTCCCATGTGCCCAGCTTCTTTGCACAAATTATTGGACAAACCCGTAATGTGGGGTGGGGAGCCCAGGGCCCATTCTAAGGCCCAGGTAGATGTGTGGAAGCAAATTCTAACTTTCTTCACTAAACACCTTGGACCTTCCCCCAAATTGTAATGCACTGCTCTGCTACTTACAGGAGAGAGAGATTCAAGGTTGGATTTTAGTGTTTAATAATCTTACCTGTCCCCTGAACAAAACTAAATTCATGTCATTGGTATTAATGAGATATTTTAGGTAACTTTGTGGATTTTTATTTCATTATAAATTTTTCTAATGTAACACATGCCTATTATTGAAGATTCAATAGAGGTATATAATACAAAATAGTAAAAAGTATCTGTACTTTTAAGATTTGTGTTTTCATCTAGATTTTTTTTTACTTAACATTTTTAGTCACAGAACTGCTGGGTTACTTTTTCCATCACTGGGAGAGAATGGTCATTCAGTGTTTGCCAGTGGTTCAATTACTGATAACAGTAGAATTTTCATTGCCTAAGTATATACAGAGGTGTTGATAGAAGGAAAGCCAGACTGATCTGACCTTTTTCTCATGGAGATTAAAGAGGAATTCCCTGAGAGGAGGAGTTACAGTAAGAAGGAGCACCAGGGGCTTCCTTTGTGGTCATTGGTTAAGAATCCACCTTTCAATGGAAGGAACACCATTTTGATCCCTGGTCCAGGAAGATCCCACATGCCTGGGGCAGCTTGTCCATGTGCCACAACTACTGAAGCCTGCAAACCTAGAGCTCTTGATCCATAACAGGAGAGGCTAGTGCAATGAGAAGTCCACATACTGCAAACAGAGAGTAGCCCTCACTCACCCCAACCATAGAAAGCCCATGCCCAGCAACAAAGATCCAGTGCAACAAAAAAACAATAAAAATAAAAAAATAAGGGGAACATCTGACTCTAGAATAGTTTAGTCAAAACTCTGTTCCAAAGGTGAGTCATTCAGTTCAGTTCAGTTGTTCAGTTGTGTCTGACTCTTTGCGACCCCATGGACTGCAGCACGCCAGGCTTCCCTGTCCATCACAAACTCCTGAAGGATGCTCAGATTCACGTCTATCAAGTCAGTGATGCCATCCAACCATCTTATCCTCTGTCATCCCCATCTCCTCCTGCCTTCAGTCTTTCCTAGCATCAGAGTCTTTTCCAGTAAGTCGGCTCTTTGCATCAGGTGGACAGAGTATTGGAGCTTCAGCTTCAGCATCAGTCCTTCCAAACTCATCAGTCCAAAGGTGAGTGACTATAACCTATTTTTCTTCTTGCTTCCTGGTTCTAAGAACAAACTTTGGAAACTCATATTGTGACATTCCTAGAGGCATCATCACTTTCCCTGACAACAAAGCTACAAAGCGTTATGTAGGTTTATTTGAAGAGACAATGGTTGAGAATTTTCAAAAATTGAAGACATCAACCACATAGTCCAGAAGCACTATATCTTGGTTCAGGCTTCTCTAACAAAATACCATAGATGGAATGGCTTAAACAACAGACATTTCTCACAGTTCTGGAGGCTGGGAAGTCCAAGATCAAGGTTCTGGCAGATTCAGTTCCTGGTGGGGGCCTTTTCTGGCCTAGAGACAGCTGCCTTCTCCCTGTGTCTTCAACTGGCGGGGAGAGAAAGAGGGGGAGCTCCAGTTTCACTTCCTCATTTCATAAGGACACTAATCCCATCATGGAGGCCTCACTCTCCTGACCCCATTTAAACCTAACAACATTGCAAAGGCCCACCTTCCAATACCATCACACTGGAGTTTCAGATTGCAACACTGAGTTTTGAGGGCACATATTCAGTTCATAACACCTATAAACCCCAAGCTAGTTAAATACAAAGAAAGCTGTATTTAACACATTATAGAAAAATTGAGCAGGTTTTAAATAATTTGTTTATATATCATTATTCTTGGCTGTGCTGGGTCTCCGTGGCTGTGGTTTTTCTCTAGTTGCAGCAAACTGGGGTTCTATATGCTCTAGTTGAGCTACATGGCTTCTCACTGTGGTGGCTTCTCTCATTGAAGAGCATGGGCTCTTGGGCACACGGGCTTCAGTAGTTGCAGCATGTGGTCTCAGAAGTTGCTGCTCCCAGGCTCTAGAGCACAGGCCAAATAGCTGTGGAACACAGGCTTAGCCACTCTGAGGCATGTGTGATCTTCCCAGACCAAGGATCGAACCCATGTCTCCTGCAGTGGCAGTCGGTTTCTTTACCACTAAGCCACCACGGAAGCCCTGTGCAGGTTTAAAAAAAAAAAAAAAAAAAATTTATACCCTGTGCAGGTAAAATTTATAGCATAGAATTTATAACACAAAATTCTTTGCCACTTCTGGCACAAAGAGGCGAGAAATCTATGCCCGCTCCCCTCAGTATGGATGGATTTCTGACTGCTTCAGTTAGTACTGAACTGATGCTTTGTGACTTCAGAAGGTAGGTCATAAAGGCCATGAAGTTTCCACCTTGTTTGCTGGGAACACTTGCTCTTAGAGCGCTGAGCCACCCTATGAAGCTTGACAAACTTGAGGCTGTGATGCTATCGTGTGTGTATGCTAAGTTGCTTCAGTCATTTCCAACTCTTTGCGACCTATGGACTGTTCAGTTCAGTTCAGTTGCTCAGTCATGTCCGACTCTTTGCGACCCCATGAATCACAGCACTCCAGGACTCCCTGTCCATCACCAAGTCCCAGAGTTCACCCACACTCATGTCCATCGAGTCAATGATGCCATCCAGCCATCTCATCCTCTGTCATCCCCTTCTCCTCTGCCCCCAATCCCTCCCAGAATCAGAGTCTTTTCCAATGAGTCAACTCTTCACATGAGGTGGCCAAAGTACTGGAGTTTCAGCTTTAGCATCATTCCTTCCAAAGAATACCCAGGGCTGATCTCCAGAATGGACTGGTTGGATCTCCTTGCAGTCCAAGGGACTCTCAAGAGTCTTCTCCAACACCACAGTTCAAAAGCATCAATTCTTTGGCACTCAGCTTTCTTGACAGTCCAACTCTCACATCCGTACATGACCACTGGAAAAACCATAGCCTTGACTAGATAGACCTTTTTTGGCAAAGTAATGTCTCTGCTTTTGAATATGTGATCTAGGTTGGTCATAACTTTCCTCCAAGGAGTAAGCGACTTAATTTCATGGCTGCAATCACCATCTGCAGTGATTTTGGAGCCCCCCAAAATAAAGTCTGACACTGTTTCCAGTGTTTCCCCATCTATTTCCCATGAAGTGATGGGATCAGATGCCATGATCTTTGTTTTCTGAATGTTGAGCTTTAAGCCAACTTTTTCACTCTCCTCTTTCACTTTCATCAAGAGGCTTTTGAGTTCCTCTTCACTTTCTGCCATAAGGGTGGTGTCATCTGCATATCTGAGGTTATTGATATTTTTCCCGGCAGTCTTGATTCCAACTTGTGTTTCTTCCAGCCCAGCGTTTCTCATGATGTACTCTGCATATAAGTTAAATAAACAGGGTGACAATATACGGCCTTGACGTACTCCTTTTCCTATTTGGAACCAGTCTGTTGTTCTATGTTCAGTTCTAACTGTTGCTTCCTGACCTGCATATAGGTTTCTCAAGAGGCAGGTCAGGTGGTCTGGTATGCCCATCTCTTTCAGAATTTTGCACAGTTTATTGTGATCCACACAGTCAAAGGCTATGGCATAGTCAATAAAGCAGAAATAGATGTTTTTCTGGAACTCTCTCTTCCTTTTTCCATGAGCCAGTGGATGTTGGCAATTTGATCTCTGGTTCCTCTGCCTTCCTATGGACTGTAGCCACCGATTTTCTCTATCCAGGGGATTCTTCAGGCAAGCCTACTGGAGTGGGTTACCATGCCCTTCTCCAGTGATCTTCCTGAACCAGGGATCAAACCCTTGTCTCTTAGGTCTCCTGCACTGGCAAGCAGTTTCTTTACCACTAGTGCCACTTGTGAAGCCCCAGTTCTTAGACATTCCCATTCAAAAACGTGGCGTCTGAGACACACAACAATTGCTGGCCCCACCTACCTCTTCTGAAATCCAACTGAGAATGTGTTGCCAATTCTTTCATTGCTGCTCAGTTTACCCTCTGAGTTGTTCTCTGTATCTCTTGGTTCTATCCTCTGAGTTGAAACCTGTGTTTCCCATAAAAATAATTAAATTAGGAAAAAAGCCTCCAGGGTCTGTTTTCTGGGCAAAATATATGAAGCATCTAAAGGTCTCTGGGAGAGTTGGACTATAAAGAAAGCTGAGCATGGAAGAATTGATGCTTTTGAACTGTGGTGTTGGAGAAGACTCTTGAGAGTCCACTGGACTGCAAGGAGATCCAACCAGTCCATTCTAAAGGAGATCGTCCTGGGTGTTCATTGGAGGGACTGATGTTGAAGCTGAAACTGCAATACTTTGGCCACCTGATGCAGAGAGCTGACTCATTTGAAAAGACCCTGATGCTGGGAAAGATTGAGGGCAGAAGGAGAAGGGGATGACGGAAGATGAGATGGTTGGATGGCATCACTGACACAATGGACATGGGTTTGGGTGGACTTCGGGAGTTGGTGATGGACAAGGGGGCCTGGCGTGCTGCGGTTCATGGCGTTGCAAAGAGTTGAGTACGACTGAGCGACTAAACTAAACTGAAAGGTCTGTTTTTAGACACAGATGTAAAGAACAGACTTTTGGACTCTGAGGGGGAAAGGGGAGGGTGGGATGATTTGAGAGAATAGCATTGAAACATGTATGTTACCATATGTGAAACAGATCATCAGTCCAGGCTTGATGCATGAGACAGGGTGCTCAGGACCAGTGTACTTGGATGACCCTGAGGGATGGAATGGGGAGGGAGGTAGGAGGAGGGTTCAGGATGGGGAACACATGTATACCCATGGCTGATTCATGCGAATATATGGCAAAAACCACTATAATATTGTAATTAACCTCCAATTAAAATAATTTAAAATAAATAAAAACAGGCAAAACTAATATATGGAGATAGAAGTCAGAGTAGTATAGTGGATGGTCTACAAGGCAGGAGTTTTGTTTTTGTTTTATGATATTGGTGCGTTCACTGTGAAAATACATAGAGATGCACTTTAAAAAATAAATGTCTCTTTTTGTTTTGCACGCTTTCTCTTTTAAACTTACTGTGCTTCCACCAGAACCATTTTAAAAACTATGTGGGCTTTCTAAAAATATTAGTGGAGTTCACTGTATTAGGCAATACACCACTATAAACCTGTTTGAGATAAGAATGTCTCTATCTGGGGCTTTCTGGGAGAATGCTGCAGGAAAACATCCTTAAGATTCTCATAAATTCTCTTATTTAATAGGATTTTTTAGGCATACCTTAAAATGTTTAGAGGGACTTTTGTCATCCTGAAATATTCTGTGAAGCACTACCTTGAATCTTTGAGGTCTTTACAAAGGATCTTCCATAGACTCACTCAGGGCTTGACTTTGCTTTGAGATTCTGTCTTACTTATAGAATAATTTACCATCTGGAGAAGGTAGAAAGGAGAAACAGTATTGCTGTCAAACTTGGCAAGTCCTGGTTGCTTTCTATTTAGAAGTTCATTAAAAATTATTTTATATTGGAGTACAGTTGTGTTAATTTCAGGTATACAGCAAAGCGGTTCAGTTAAACACATACCTATTCTTTTTCATATTCTTTCCCATACAGGTTATCACAGAATATTGAGTAGGTTCTCTGTACTGCTCAGTAGGTCCTTGTTGATAACAACTGATTCTTTAGTTCACCTTCTCTTCTTGTATGTTTTATAACAGGCAGCAAGAAGAAGCCAGATGGCACTATCAGTACTCTGCCGGGAAATCATTTTAGCTAGAGGATTGAATTAATTAGGTATATTTTCCTTTTTCCACATTATTACAGATGTCAGTGTTTCCTCTGGCTTCCAGTGAATTTATTTTGCTTTCCTTTAGGCCTTCATAAGTCTCTTTGACTTTCACTAATGGTCTCCCTGGAGCCCTTCCAGCTTCCACCTGCCATTCAGTCCTAAAGCCAGTTGTGATTCTCATGCACATGAATTTCTGCATGGACTGCTGAGCTTCCTCACAGTGTGATATATGGATTTCAAAAATGTGAGACCAGACCCTACAAAACTATTAGAGGAAAACATAGGCAGAACACTCTCTGACATAAATCATAGCATTAACCTTATCAATCTGTCTTCCAGAGTAATGGAAATAAAAACAAAAATAAACAAATGAGACCTAATTAAACTCAGAAGCTTTTGCACAGCAGAGGAAACCATAAACAAAACAAAAAGGCAACCCATTGAATGGGAGAAAATATTTGCAAATGATGTGACTGGCAAAGATTGGACTCCAAAATGTACCAACAGCTTGTATGGCTTAATATCATCAAACAAACAACCCAATAAATAAACAGGCAGAAAACCTCGATAGACATTTCTCTAAAGATGACAATCAAACATGGCCAGTGAGTGAAAAAGTGAAAGTCACTCAGTCATGCCCAACTCTTTGTGACCCCATGGACTGTATAGTGAATTCTCTAGGCAAGAATACTGGAGTGGGTAGCTGTTCCCGTTCTCCAGGGGATCTTCCAACCAGGGATCGAACCCAGGACTCCTGCATTGCAGGTGGATTCATTACCAGTTGAGCCATGTGGGAAGCCCAAGAATATTTGAGTGGGTAGCCTATCCCTTCTCCAACAGATATTCCCAATCAAGGAATTGAATTGGTCTCCTGCATTGCAGGCAGATTCTTTACCAACTGATCTATCAGGGAATTCAAATATGGCCCAGAGGCACATAAAAAGATGTTCAGTATTGCTAATAGAGAAATGCAAATCAAAACCACAATGAAAGATCATATCAGTCAGAATTCCTATCATCAGAAAATCCACAGATGGATTTTGCTTTGTTGCTCAGTGGTAAAGAATCCACTTGCCAATGCAGGAGACAGGTTTGACCCCTGATCCAGGAAGATTCCATGAGCCATGGAGCAACTAAGACCGTTCACCACAACTATTGAACCTGGCCTCTATAGTCCAGGAGCTGCAACAACTGAGCCTATATGCTACAGCTACTGAAGCCCACCTAGAGCATGTATTCTGCAACAAGAGAAGCCACTGCAAAAGTAAGCCTCACACCGTAAGTGTAGAGTAGTTCCTACTCATTACAACTAGAAAAGGCTCGAGCGACAATGAAGATCTAGCACAGCCAGAAAAGAGAAACCCACAGATAACAAATACTGGAGAGGGAACTGCCGGGGTCCAGCTCCAGCTGATCCAGGGAGTTCGAAGTGGAGACGGCATCGGCGAGGAATCAGGATACAATAGTTTTAATTAGATAAAGAATAATAGAATGAGGATAGCTCAGTAGGAAAATTCAGTGGAGAAAAGAGGCTGAGTAGCTTGGTTTACGCGGGAGACCAATAAAACTTCAAGATAAGAAGTTTGCACCACTTACGTAGGCCGCAGGCGTCCTTCCATTCTCCCGAAGGAGAGGAGACACTGAGGCCTCCCCAGTCAGATCTTAGAAGCCCAGGCATGATTAGCAAGCTTGGTGGGGTCCATGCTCCAGATGGAGACTCAACCAGAATTTGAGAGAGAGAGCGACATGGGGAGACCAGTCTTTTGAGGAACTGATCCCAATTCGTTATTTTCCATGGTCTACTTTTATACACTGAGATGGTATACAAAAGTCACATGGGGTCAGCAGTCCTGACTTTTATCAAAGTCAGGTGCTTCATATAAATGTATACAGAGGTCTTAGGGGTGTTACATCATCTTCTGGCCAGGGGGCCTGCTAACAATTTATGACCCTCTCCTTGTGACAGCAGTCAGTCAACCAGGACACTTATTTCTCCAGGGGTGATTATTCTTAAAACAGACTTCACCTTCTGAAGGTACCAGATAGAGTTACATGCCTATAGGGTGAGGGTGTTGTGGGTTTTAATTAAGGAAAGAATTACTTAGCCTAAGGTCTAACGTGATTAATATCAAAGGTTAATACTTATTTCTTCTATATATTCATTAATGTGTGTAAGGGCAGGCGATGTGGAGACTTAGCAGCAAACATTGGCTCAACAAATGAAAAACCCTTCACCAATACAATTTCTAATCAGCCCACTAATAGTTTTCTAACTTCTCTAAAGAACCTGTTTTTAGAAGGTTAAAAGCATCTCGTGCCTCCCACGGTTGGGAGGCTGTGAGTAATCACATGTGGCCGGACAAGCCTGTCAGGTAGGCTAGAGAACCTTTGGAGGAGTTTGTAGGTTAAAACACTCCTGTCATGCCCAGGAATTTTTATTAACTGGAGCTCTAAGTTAACTCTTTTTTCAGAGAGAGGTAGTGGGGGACAGCCCCCTGTAAAGTCAGAGGTGTAGATGAAAGCACAAAGTAGTAAAGTAGGCAGGCTCTGGTTATGGGGGTAGATGCTCGAGGATTTCCAGGGGGACTCCTGAGGCTTGACCCTGCCTTTCCTTTATGTCAAGCCTCCTTCCTCATGACCTTTGCCATGGGCGGAGGTCCTCTCGCCGGCTCCTGGCAGGGAACCTTCCTACACGGTTGATGAGAATGTAAATTGGTGTGGAGATGTTCCTAAGAGAACTGAAAATAGAGTTACCATATAATCCAGCAATCCCACTCCTGGGCATATATCTGGAGAAAAACCAAAATTTAAAAAGATACATGCACCCCAATATTCCTTGCACCACTGTTTACAATAGCCAGGACATGGAAGCGAACTAAATGTCTATCAACAGAAGAATGGATAAAGATGTGGTACATACACATAATGAAATATTGCTGTTGTTCAGTTACTAAGTTCTGTCCAGCTCTTTGCAACCCTATGGACTGTAGCATGCCAGGCTCCTCTGTTCACTGTCTCCTGAATTTTGCTCAAATTCATGTCCACTGAGGTACCATCTCATCCTCTGTTGCCCCCTTCTCCTATTTCCTCCAGCCTTTCCCAGCATCAGGGTCTCTTCGAATAAGTCTGCTCTTCACACCAGATGGCCAAAGTACTGGAGCTTCAGCTTCAGCCAACACTCCTTCCAATGAAATTTCAGGGTTGATTTCCTTTAGGATTGATTGGCTTGATCTACTTGCAGTCCACGGGACTCTTAGGAGTCTTCTCCAACACCACAGTTTGAAGGCATCAATTCTTCAGCACTCAGCCTTCTTTATGATCCAACTCTCACATCCATACATGACTACTGGAAAAACCGTAGCTTTGACTATACAGACCTTTGTCGGCAACGTGATGTGTCTACTTTTTAATATGCTGTCTAGGTTTGTCATAGCTTTCCTTCCAGGGAGCAAGCATCTTTTAATTTCATGGCTGCAGGCACAATTTGCAGTGATTTCGGAGCCCAAGAAAATAAAATCTGCTGCTGCTTCCACTTTTTCCTCTTCTATTTGCCATGAAGTGATGGAACTGGATGCTATGATCGTAGTTTTGATTTTTTTTTTTTTAACGTTGAGTTTCAAGCCAACTTTTTCACTCTTCTCTTTCACCCTCATTTAGAGGCTCTTTAGTTCCTCTTCACTTTCTGCCATTAGAGTGGTATCATCTACAAATCTGAGGTTGTTCATATTTCACCAGGCAATCTTGATTCTAGTTTGTGAGTCATCTGGCACAGCATTTTGCGTGATGTACTCTGGCAAGGTGACAATATACAGCCTTGACATACTCCTTTCCTGATTTGGAACCAGTCCATTTTTCCATGTCCAGTTCTAACTGTTGCTTCTTGATCTGGATACAGGTTTCCCAGGAGGCAGGAAAAGTGGTCTGATATCCCCATCTCTTTAATAATCTTCCACAGATTGTTGTGATCCACACAGTCAAATGTAGTGTAGTCAATGATGCAGAAGTAGATGTTTTTCTGGAACTCCCTTGCCTTCTCCATGACCCAACAAATGTTGACAATTTGGTCTGTGGTTCCTCTGCCTCTTCAAAACACAGCTTGTACATCTGGAAGTTCTTTGTTCATGTACTGCTGAAGCATAGCTTGAAGGATTTTGAGCATAACCTTGCTAGCATGTGAAATTAGTGCAATTATATGGTAGTTTCAATGTCCTTTGGCATTGCCCTTCTTTGGGATTGGAATGAAAACTGACCTTTTCCAGTCCTGTGGCCACAGCTGAGTTTTCCAAATTTGCTGACATGTTGAGTGCAGCACTTTAATAGCATCATCTTTTAGGATTTTAAATAGCTCAGCTGGAATTCCGTCACCATATTACTCAGCCATAAAATAAAAATGAAATAATGCCATTTGCAGCAACGTGGATGGACCTAGAGATTGTCATACTGACTGAAGTAAGTCAGACAGAGAAAGACAAATATGATATTGCTTAGCTGTGGAATCTTAAAAAACAACAACAGAAAGCTGATGAGAGAAATTGAAGATGATACAAACAGACCAAAAGATATACTGAATTTGTGGATTTTAACCCTTGTCCACTGTTGGTGGGAATGTAAATTGGTGTAGCCTCTATAGAAAACAGTACAGAGGCTCATCAAAAAATTAAAACTAGTTCTACTAGATAATTCAGCAATTACTCTCTGGGATACATACCTGAAAAAACAAAAACGCATTCGAAAAGATACATGCACCCTAATGTCCATAGCAGTATTATTTACAATAGCCAAGATACTGAAGCAACTCAGTTTTCCATCAATAGACAAATGGATAAAGAAGAGGGTGGTATATATTTATAAAGGAATACTACTCGATTCTAAAAAGAATCAAATTTTGCCATTTGCAACACCATGGATGAACCTAGAGGATATTACACTTAGTAAAATAAGTCAGACAGAAGGACAAATACTATATGTTACCACTTATCTGTGGAATACAAAAAAATAAATATAACGATACAAAAACAGACTCACAGATACAGAGAACAAACTAGTGGTTACCAGTGGGGAAAGGCTATGGGAGAGGGGCAAGATAGAGGTAGGAGATTAAGAGGTATAAAGTACTATGAATAAAGTATAAGAATTTATTTACAGCCAGAGAAATACATGCAATATTTTCTTTTCTTTTTTTGGCTGTGCTGTGCAGCATACGGTATCTTAGTTCCCTTGGACCAGGGATCAATACCATGCCCCCTGCAGTGGAAGCATGGAGTCTTAACCACTGGACTACCAGGAAGCCCCTCTAATATATTATAATAATTTCATATGGAATATAGTCTTTTCAAATTTTGTATCAGTGTATTATATACTTGAAATTCATAATATTGTAAATCAACTGTACCTCAATAAAGAAAATATATATGTATGTCAAAATTAATTCTAAAGACCAAATTCAGAGAGGTAGTGGCTTTTGATATGTCTCTTTTTTTTTTGATATGTGTCTTAACTGATAGGATTTCTTTTTTATGAATCTAAAGTAATATAAATTCATAGAAAATTCGGAAAACAGAGAAAATTATTCATTAAAAAATGAGTTTCATATAATCCATTCACTTTTTTAACATGATTTTTAAAAAATTATTTATTTTAGTTTTGGTTGTGCTGGGTCTTTGTTGCTACAACTGGCGACTACTCTTAATTGTGGTGCACAGGCTTCTGACTGTGGTGTTTCTCTTATCGTGGAGCACAGGCTCAAGGCACAAGGGCTTCAGTAGTTGCAGAACATGAGCTCAGTAGATGTGGGTCCCAGCCAGAGTAGGGGCTTAGTAGTTGTTGTATATGGGCTTAGTTGACCCATGGCATGTGGAATCTTCCTGGACCAGGGATTGAACTCATCAACTCTGTATTGGCAGGTGACTTCTTATCCACTATACCACTAGGGAAGTCCAGAAACTAGCACTCTTAACATTTTAGTATATATCTCTTTTCCTTCAGACTTTGATTTTCTATTTATGTACGACTATTTTAGGAAAATAAACAAAAGAGTCCGAAATGCAGTACTTGGATGCAATCTCAAAAACGACAGAATGATCTCTGTTCGTTTCCAAGGCAAACCATTCAATATCACAGTAATCCAAGTCTATGCCCCAACCAGTAACACTGAAGAAGCTGAAGTTGAATGGTTCTATGAAGACCTACAAGACCTTTTAGAACTAACACCCAAAAAAGATGTCCTTTTCATTATAGGGGACTGGAATGCAAAAGTAGGAAGTCAAGAAACACCTGGAGTAACAGGCAAATTTGGCCTTGGAACACGGAATGAAGCAGGGCAAAGACTAACAGAGTTTTGCCAAGAAAATGCACTGGTCATAGCAAATACCCTCTTCCAACAACACAAGAGAAGACTCTATACATGGACATCACCAGATGGTCAACACCGAAATCAGATCGATTATATTCTTTGCAGCCAAAGATGGAGAAGCTCTATACAATCAGCAAAAACAAAACCAGGAGCTGACTGTGGCTCGGACCATGAACTCCTTATTGCCAAATTCAGACTTAAATTGAAGAAAGTAGGGAAAACCACTAGACCATTCAGGTATGACCTAAATCGAATCCCTTATGATTATACAGTGGAAGTGAGAAATAGATTTAAGGGCCTAGATCTGATAGATAGAGTGCCTGATGAACTATGGAATGAGGTTCGTGACATTGTACAGGAGACAGGGATCAAGACCATCCCCATGGAAAAGAAATGCAAAAAAGCAAAATGGCTGTCTGGGGAGGTCTTGCAAATAGCTGCGAAAAGAAGAGAATCAAAAAGCAAAGGAGAAAAGGAAAGATATAAACATCTGAATGCAGAGTTCCAAAGAATAGCAAGAAGAGATAAGAAAGCCTTCTTCAGCGATCAATGCAAAGAAATAGAGGAAAACAACAGAATGGGAAAGACTAAGGATCTCTTCAAGAAAATCAGAGATACCAAAGGAACATTTCATGCAAAAATGGGCTCGATAAAGGACAGAAATGGTATGGACCTAACGGAAGCAGAAGATATTAAGAAGAGGTGGCAAGAATACACAGAAGAACTGTATAAAAAAGAGCTTCACGACCCAGATAATCATGATGGTGTGATCACTGACCTAGAGCCAGACATCCTGGAATGTGAAGTCAAGTGGGCCTTAGAAAGCATCACTAGGAACAAAGCTAGTGGAGGTGATGGAATTCCAGTGGAGCTATTCCAAATCCTGAAAGATGATGCTGTGAAAGTGCTGCACTCAATATGCCAGCAAATTTGGAAAACTCAGCAGTGGCCACAAGATTGGAAAAGGTCAGTTTTCATCCCAATCCCAAAGAAAGGCAATGCCAAAGAGTGCTCAAACTACCACACAATTGCACTCATCTCACACGCTAGTAAAGTAATGCTCAAAATTCTCCAAGCCAGGCTTCAGCAATATGTGAACCGTGAACTTCCTGATGTTCAAGCTGGATTTAGAAAAGGCAGAGGAACCAGAGATCAAATTGCCAACATCTGCTGGATCATGGAAAAAGCAAGAGAGTTCCAGAAAAACATCTATTTCTGCTTTATTGACTATGCCAAAGCCTTTGACTGTGTGGATCACAATAAACTGTGGAAAATTCTGAGAGAGATGGGAATACCAGACCACTTGATCTGCCTCTTGAGAAATCTGTATGCAGGTCAGGTAGCAACAGTTAGAACTGGTCATGGAACAATAGACTGGTTCCAAATAGGAAAAGGAGTACGTCAAGGCTGTATATTGTCACCATGTTTATTTAACTTATATGCAGAGTACATCATGAGAAATGCTGGACTGGAGGAAGCTGGAATCAAGCTGGAATCAAGATTGCCAGGAGAAATATCAATAACCTCAGATATGCAGATGATACCACCCTTATGGCAGAAAGTGAAGAGGAACTCAAAAGCCTCTTGATAAAGGTGAAGGTGGAGAGTGAAAAGGTTGGCTTAAAGCTCAACATTCAGAAAACGAAGATCATGGCATCTAGTCCCATCACTACATGGGAAATAGATGGAGAAACAGTGGAAACAGTGTCAGACTTTCTTTTTCTGGGCTCCAAAATCACTGCAGATGGTGACTGCAGCCATGAAATTAAAAGACGCTTACTCCTTGGAAGGAAAGTTATGACCAACCTAGATAGCATATTCAAAAGCAGAGACATCACTTTGCCAACAAAGGTTCGCCTAGTCAAGGCTATGGTCTCTCCTGTGGTCATGTGTGGATGTGAGAGCTGGACTGTGAAGAAGGCTGAGCGCCGAAGAATTGATGCTTTTGAAGTGTGGTGTTGGAGAAGACTCTTGAGAGTCCCTTGGACTGCAAGGAGATCCAACCGGTCCATTCTGAAGGAGATCAGCCCTGGGATTTCTTTGGAAGGAATGATGCTAAAGCTGAAACTCCAGTATTTTGGCCACCTCATGCGAAGAGTTGACTCCTTGGAGAAGACTCTGATGCTGGGAGGGATTGAGGGCAGGAGGAGAAGGGGACGAGAGAGGATGAGATGGTTGGATGGCATCACTGACTCGATGAATGTGAGTCTGAGTGACCTCTGAGAGCTGGTGATGGATAGGGAGGCCTGGCGTGCTGCAGTTCATGGGGTCGCAAAGAGTCGGACACGACTGAGCGACTGATCTGATCTGATCTGATTTTAGGAAACTGGGATTTTTGTGTGTACTGAGATTTTAATCAATTAAGTGTTCATCCTTTTTACCTTAACATATGATGATTATTTTACCATATTTACATTCTTCAAATGCATTATTTTTAAAAACAGTAGCTTATACTCTATTGGTGCTACTATCCTTCATTTAAACAATCCCTGATGATTTTTCATTATAAAGTCTGGTGCTGGGGTAATGGGACATGTACATGTATTAAGTCTGTGTGTCACTGGTTTTCTTCTTAATTTTTAAATTTGGCTGTGCTAGGTATTAGCTGAGGCAATGGGATCTTCAATGACACATAAGAGATTTTTGTTGTCGCATGCAGGATCTAGTTCCCTAAACAAGGATCAAACCCAGGTTCCCTGCATTGGGAGCACAGAGTCTTAACCACTGGACCACCAGAAAAGTTCCCTGGTTATGTCTTTAAGAGAGATTCTTTGAAAAGAAATTATGGGGTCAAATTTGTAAACAGGATTCTTTACTATACACACCAGAAACTGTCAATTACACCATCAAGGACACTGTGAGACAGCCAGCCATGCTGCATTGCTAACACTGGTGCAATGTGGGTATGCATGTGTGCCGTGTATCTAATTTTTATAATTTTATAAATTTTATGGTTTGAAAAGAGAATCTCATATTGTTGTGTTTTTCTGTTCTTGTTGTTACTGAGGTTGAATATTTTCCTCTCTTATCAGGAAAATATTTGTTTCCTTTTAAATTACATTTCCCATTCCTTCAGAATGTTCATCTATGTCTTCATGACCTATAGCAGCATTTCATTATGTATTACAGAAGTAAATAATTCTAATATATTTTGGCCACATTATATCAGCTTGTTATTTGCCATTTAAATTATGTGTATGTGTGTAAATATATATATGTGTTAGTTTTGCAAGATGAGGTGATGATGGATGGTGAAAATGATAAGAAATATGTATATTGATCTCTGCCTGTACCTTTCTCCTAACTTCCAGCACAGAGCTCCTAAAACCCTAAACTCCTAAGTGATACAAGCACTAGTAGCATCTTTTGTTCTATTGAGGTCACTCTGGGTGGGCTCCTTGGATGGGGACTAGTAACCAGAAAGACCAATCCATGATTGGAAACTTGGAATTGTCAGCCTGCTTGCCCTATTCTCCAGAGGAGAGAGGGTCCAGAAACTAGTGAATAATTCATCATGCCTATGTGAGGAAGCCTCCATAAAAATCCCAATAGAATGGGGTTTGTATAGCGTTCAGGTTAGAAGGTCACAAAACAAGTTTGTTAATTTAAGATTACTGAAATCATACCAAGCATTTTTTTACTACAATGTTGTGAGACTAGAATTCAATTAAAGGAAAAAAAATTACAAAAAAACACAAACACATGAAATCTAAACAATATGCTACTAAGCAACCAATGGGTCATGGAAAAAATCAAAGGTGATATAAAAATAAATACCTGGATACAAGTAAAAGTAGAAACAACAACCCAAAATCTATAGAATGCAGCAAAAGTAGTTTTACGAGGCAGGCTCAGCTGGATATAAGCCTACCTCAAGAAACAAGAAAAATCTTAAATAAATAACCTAAACCTTTCACCTAAAGGAAATTTTTTTAAAAGGCCAAACAAAACTGAAAATTAGTAGAAGGAAAGACATAATAAAGAGCACAACATAAATAAATTTAAAAGAGACTAAAAAAAGGTGGGGGGGGAGGTCAGTGAAACTCAGAGCTGCTTATTTGAAAAATAAATAAAATTGATAAATCAGACTCTTCAAGAAAAATAATTTAAATGACCCCCCAAAATCAGAAAATAAAAAATAAAGAAGTTATACTGACACTATAAAAATACAAAGATCATAAGCAACTACTACAAATAATTAGTGTCAATAAAATGTACAACCTAGAAGAACTGGATAAATTATTAGAAACATACAATCTACCAAGGCTGAATCAAGAAGAAATAGAAATAGAAAAACACAGATTACCATAATGAAATGAATCAGTAGTAAAAATTCTACCAAACATCTAAAGAGTTAACACCTCACCTTTTCAAACTATCCCCAAAATTTGAGAAGTACAAAGTGAAGGCTTCTGAACTCATTCTATAAAAACAGCATCACCCTAATACCAAAATCTGGCAAAGACACTACAAAAATACAAAACAAACAAACAAAAAATATATAAAACCAACGTCATTGATGAAAGTAGATATAAAAATCCTCAACAAAATACTAACAAACTCAGTTTAATAATACATTAAAAGGAAAATACACCATGATTAAGAAGGATTTATCCCCAGGATGCAAGGATAGTTCAATATTCAGAAATCAATGTGATTAATTAACTGATGAATAAAAACACGATCATCTCAACAGATGTACAAAAAACTTTAACAAATTTGACATCCATTTATAATAAGAACTCTCAATAAAGTGAGAAGAGAAGAAATAGACCTCAACATACTAACAAGCACATATAACAAGCCTATAGCTAGCATCATACTCAATGGTCAAAAGCTTTGAGCATTTCCTTTAAGATCAGGAATAAGACAAGGATTCCTACTCTCTCCACTTTTATTCAACCGTGTATTGGAAGTCCTAGACATAGCAATCAGACAAGAAAAAGAAAAAAATGCATCCAAACTGGAAAGGTAGAAATAAAACTCAGTGTAGGTGACAGGATACTATATATCAGATCAGATCCGTCGCTCAGTTGTGTCCGACTCTTTGCGACCCCATGAACTGCTGCACGCCAGGCCTCCCTGTCCATCACCAACTCCCGGAGGTCACTCAAACTCACATCCATTGAGTCAGTGATGCCATCCAGCCATCTCATCCTCTGTCGTCCCCTTCTCCTCCTGCCCCCAATCCCTTCCAGCATCAGAGTCCTTTCCAATGAGTCAACTCTTCACATGAGGTGGCCAAAATACTGGAGTTTCAGCTTTAGCATCATTCCTTCCAAAGAAATCCCAGGGCTGATCTCCTTCAGAATGGACTGGTTGGATCTCCTTGCAGTCCAAGGGACTCTCAAGAGTCTTCTCCAACACCACACTTCAAAAGCATCAATTCTTCGGCGCTCAGCCTTCTTCACAGTCCAGCTCTCACATCCACACATGACCACAGGAGAGACCATAGCCTTGACTAGGCGAACCTTTGTTGGCAAAGTGATGTCTCTGCTTTTGAATATGCTATCTAGATTGGTCATAACTTTCCTTCCAAGGAGTAAGCGTCTTTTAATTTCATGGCTGCAGTCACCATCTGCAGTGATTTTGGAGCCCAGAAAAAGAAAGTCTGACACTGTTTCCACTGTTTCTCCATCTATTTCCCATGTAGGGATGGGACCAGATGCCATGATCTTCGTTTTCTGAATGTTGAGCTTTAAGCCAACCTTTTCACTCTCCACTTTCACTTTCATCAAGAGGCTTTTGAGTTCCTCTTCACTTTCTGCCATAAGGGTGGTGTCATCTGCATATCTGAGGTTATTGATATTTCTCCCGGCAATCTTGATTCCAACTTGTGTTTCTTCCAGTCCAGCATTTCTCATAATGTACTCTGCATATAAGTTAAATAAACATGGTGACAATATGCAGCCTTGACGTACTCCTTTTCCTATTTGGAACCAGTCTGTTGTTTCATGACCAGTTCTAACTGTTGCTTCCTGACCTGCATACAGATTTCTCAAGAGGCAGATCAGGTGGTCTGGTATTCCCATCTCTTTCAGAATTTTCCACAGTTTATTGTGATCCACACAGTCAAAGGCTTTGGCATAGTCAATAAAGCAGAAATAGATGTTTTTCTGGAACTCTCTTGCTTTTTCCATGATCCAGCGGATGTTGGCAATTTGATCTCTGGTTCCTCTGCCTTTTCTAAATCCAGCTTGAACATCAGGAAGTTCACGGTTCACATATTGCTGAAGCCTGGCTTGGAGAATTTTGAGCATTACTTTACTAGCGTGTGGTGACAATATGCAGCCTTGACGCACTCCTTTTCCTATTTGGAACCAGTCTGTTGTTCCATGACCAGTTCTAACTGTTGCTTCCTGACCTGCATACAGATTTCTCAAGAGGCAGATCAGGTGGTCTGGTATTCCCATCTCTTTCAGAATTTTCCACAGTTTATTGTGATCCACACAGTCAAAGGCTTTGGCATAGGCAATAAAGCAGAAATAGATGTTTTTCTGGAACTCTCTTGCTTTTTCCATGATCCAGCGGATGTTGGCAATTTGATCTCTGGTTCCTCTGCCTTTTCTAAAACCAGCTTGAACATCAGGAAGTTCACGGTTCACATATTGCTGAAGCCTGGCTAAGGATCCAAGTAGTCCATCCTAAAAGAAATCAGTCCTGAATATTTATTGGAAGGACTGATGTTGAAGTTGAAACTCCAATACTTTGGCCACCTGATATGAAGAAATGACTCATTTGAAAAAACCCTGATGCTGGAAGAGATTGAAGGCGGGAGGAGAAGGGGACAACAGAGGAAGAGATGGTTGGATGGCATCACTGACTCAATGGACTTGAGTTTGTGTAAACTCCAGGAATTGGTGATGGATAGAGAACCTGGAGTGCTGCAGTCCTTGGGGTCCCAAAGAGTCAGATATGACTGAGTGACTGAACTGAACTGACCTGACCTCAAACATTCATTCATCAGACACCTGTGCAGGCTCAGTTTTAGGGGTGATGGTCCCAACCAGCCTGAGCCATCCCCCACTGGACAAAAGCTGCCTTCAAGTTCCTATGAAACAACTAGACCTGGGAAGATATGCAATTAGAGTGGCAGAAAAAAAAGAAAAAAACAACTAGTGCAGCTTAATTAGTGAAGGCAGTTTACAAATACACTGGTTTTAACAAGCTGTTCCCCAATCTGTTGCTCTACGAGATAAACTCAAGAACTCCTGCTAGCCATCACATACTGTTAATACTATTGGGCCACTGCTTCATTTCATTCATTTGGAACTGGAATGAGCACGGCTTCCAGAATGCCAGTAATGATGTTTCTGCATTCCTCTGCTCAAGTGTATACTTTGATGAATTTCCAACCTGTATGTTCTGGCTGTGAAATTCATCAAACTATATATACATAAGATGTATGCAATATTTTAAAAAGATTTTTTTTTAATGTGGACCATTTTTAAAGTCTTTATTGAATCCATTACAATATAGTTTCTCTTTTTATGTTTTTGGTTTTCTGGGCCCAAGGCATATGGGATCTTACCTCTCCCAATAAGGGATCAAACCTGCACCCCCCTCATTAGAAGGTAAAGTCTTAATATTGGACCACCAAAGAAGCCACTTTTTTGTATATACATTCAGTTCAGCTCAGTTGCTCAGTCATGTCTGATTCTTGGCGACCCCATGGACTGCAGCATGCCAGGCTCCCTGTCCATCAGCAATTTCTGGAGCTTACTTAAACTCATGTCCAATGGGTAAGTGATGCCAACCATCTCATCCCTCTGTCATCCCCTTCTCCCACCTTCAATCTTTCAGCATCAGGGTCTTTTCAAATGAGTCAATTCTTCATATCAGGTGGCCAAAGTATTGGAGTTTCAGCTTCAGCATCAGTCCTTCCAATGAATATTCAGGACTGATTTCCTTTAGGATGGACTGGTTGGATCTCCTTGCTGTCCAAGGGACTTTCAAGAGTCTCCTCCAACACCACAGTTCAAAAGCATCAGTTCTTCAGCACTCAGCTTTGGATTGGTCCAACTCTCACATCCATACATGACTACTGGAAAAACCATAGCTTTGACTAGATGGGCCTTTGTTGGCAAAGTAATATCTCTGCTTTTTAATATACCATCTAGGTTGGTCATAGCTTTTTTTTTCCAAGGAGCAAGTGTCTTTTAATTTCATGGCTGCAGTTACCATCTGCAGTGATTTTGAAGCTCCCCCAAAATAAAGTCTCTCACTGTTTCCAATGTTTCCCTATCTATTTGCCATGAAGTGATGGGACCGGATGCCATTATCTTAGTTTTCTGAATGTTGGAACTTTAAGCCAACTTTTTCACTCTCTTCTTTCACTTACATTCAAAGGCTCTTTAGTTCTTCACTTTCTACCATAAGAATGGTGTCATATGCATATCTGAGGTTATTGATATTTCTCCTGGCAATCTTGATTCCAGCTTGTGCTTCATCCAGCCCAGTGTTTCTCATGACTTACTCTTCACAGAAGTTAAATAAGCAGGGTAACAATATACACCCTTTTCAGATTTGGAACCAGTCTGTTGTTTCATGTCCAGTTCTAGCTGTTGCTTCCTGACCTGAATACAGATTTCTCAGGAGCCAGGTGAGGTGGTCTGGTATTCCCATTATCTTGAAGAATTTTCCACAGTATGTTGTGATCCAGCTTATTTAACCTATATGCAGAGTATATCACGAGAAACGCTGGGCTGGAAGAAGCACAAGCTGGAATCAAGATTGCCTGGAAAAATATCAGTAACCTCAGATATACAGATGACACCACCCTTATGGCAGAAAGTGAAGAGGAACTGAAGAGTTTCTTGATGAAAGTGAAAGAGGAGAGTGAAAAAGTTGGCTTAAAGTTCAACATTCAGAAAACGAAGATCATGGCATCTGGTTGCATCACTTCATGGGAAATAGATGGGGAAACAGTGGAAACAGTGTCAGAATTTATTTTTGTGGCTCCAAAATCACTGCAGATGGTGACTGCAGCTATGAAATTAAAAGACGCTTACTCCTTGGAAGGAAAGTTATGACCAACCTAGATAGCATATTCAAAAGCAGAGGCATTACTTTGCCAACAAAGGTCCATCTAGTCAAGGCTATGATTTTTCCAGTGGTCATGTATGGATGTGAGAGTTGGACTGTGAAGAAAGCTGAGCGCCGAAGAATTGATGGTTTTGAACTGTGGTGTTGGAGAAGACTCTTGAGAGTCCCTTGGACTGCAAGCAGATCCAACCAGTCCATCCTAAAGGAGATCAGCCCTGGGATTTCTTTGGAAGGACTGATGCTGAAGCTGAAACTCCAATACTTTGGCCACCTCATGTGAAGAGTTGACTCATTGGAAAAGACCCTGATGCTGGGAGGGATTGGGGGCAGGAGGAGAAGGGGATGACAGAGGATGAGATGGCTGGATGGCATCACCGACTCGATGGACATGAGTTTGGGTAAACTCCGGGAGTTGGTGATGGACAGGGAAGCCTGGCATGCTGCGATTCATGGGGTCACAAAGAGTCAGACACGACTGAGCGACTGAACTGAACATAGTCAAAGGCTTTGGCGTAGTCAATAAAGCAGAAGTAGATGTTTTTCTGGAACTCTCTTGCTTTTTTGATGATCCAACAGATGTTGGCAATTTGATCTCTGGTTGCGCTGGCTTTTCTAAATCCAACTTGAACATCTGGAATTTCACAGTTCTTGTACTATTAAAGTCTGGCTAGGAGAATTTTGAGCATTACTTTGGTAGTGTGTGAGATGAGTGCAATTGTGCAGTAGTTTGAACATTCTTTGGCATTATCTTTCTTTGGGATTGGAGTGAAAACTGACCTTTTCCTGTCCTCTGGCCACTGCTGAGTTTTCCAAATTTGCTGGCATATTGAGTGCAGCACCTTAACAGCATCATCTTTCAGGATTTGAAATAGCTCAACTGGAATTCCATCACCTCCACTAGCTTTGTTTGTAGTGATGCTTCCTAAGGCCCACTTGACTTTCCATTCCAGGATGTCTAGCTTTAGGTGAGTGATCACAGCATCGTGATTATCTGGGTCATGAAGATCTTTTTTGTACAGTTCTTCTGTGTATTCTTGCCACCTCTTCTTAATATCTTCTGCTTCTGTTAGGTCCCTACCATTTCTGTCCTTTATCAAGCCCATCTTCGCATGAAATGTTCCCTTGGTATCTCTAATTTTCTTGGTGATCTCTAGTCTTTCCCATTCTATTGTTTTCCTCTATTTCTTTGCATTGATCACTGAGGAAGGCTTTCTTAGCTCTTCTTGCTATTCTTTGGAACTCTGCATTCAAATGGGTACATCTTTCCTTTTCTCCTTTGTTTTTCGCTTATCTTCTTTTCTCAGCTATTTGTAAGGCCTTCTCAGACAACTATTTTGCCTTTTTGTATTTCTTTTCTTGGGGATGGTCTTGATCACTGCCTCCTGTACAATGTCAGGAACCTCCATCCATAGTTCTTTAGGCACTGTCTATCAGCTCTAATCCCTGGAATCTATTTGTCACTTCCACTGTACACTGGTAAAATATTTGATTTAGTTCATACCTGAATGGTCTAGTGGTTTTCCCTACTTTCTTCAATTTAAGTCTGAATTTTGCAATACGGATGTACCTTATAATTCAATGATTGTTTCTTTTTAAAGCTGTCCTTTCCCTTTAGTTGGAATTTTGCCTAAATCCACTAATCTCTGATTTCACCAACGAACCAGTTTAAGGCAGAGAAGAGGCGTCGGTGGGCGGGCAGATTCGTATTCTGGACAGCAGGACATCCCTGTGCGTCCTGTCCTGGCCCAGGTGAACGATCTGGTGCTTTTAACCTCAGACGACTTGGGCGCACAAGGTCCACAGACCTGAAGCCCCAGGACGTTCCAAAGGTGGCTCAGTCACGAAACTTAACTTGGCTCCAGACCACGCCTGATCTCGTCGTGTTTCCGGGCGCGCTCCAGTCGTGCTGAGACAAAACTGCAGCAGCCGTCCACGCTTTCCTATTTAGAGTACGGACCGAGGCTGTGAGTCTGGGATGACAGTGACCGTGATGCTGGAGCCGGCCGGCCGCTGCCGCTGGGACGAGCCAGTGCATATCACCGTGAGCGGCCTCGAGCCGGGGCAGCCGGTCACGCTGCGCGCGTCCCTGCGCGACGAGAAGGGCGCGCTCTTCAGGGCCCACGCGCGCTACTGCGCCGACGCCGCCGGCCTGCTGGACCTGGAGCGCGCGCCCGCGCTGGGCGGCAGCTTCGTGGGGCTCGAGCCCATGGGGCTCTTTTGGGCTCTGGAGCCCGAGAAGCCCTTGTTGCGCCTGGTGAAGCGGGACGTGCAGACGCCCTTCGCCGTGGAGCTGGAGGTGCTCGACGGCCACGAGCCCGAGGCCCAGCGGCTCCTGGGCCGGGCGGTTCTCGAGCGCGACTTCCTGGCTCCCGGGGTGCAGCGCGAGCCGGTGCGCGCGGGCCGGGTGCGCGCCACGCTCTTCCTGCCGCCAGGTGAGCCGTCAGTATCCCTAACCGTTGATCTGTCCCTGTGCGAGAGGAAGGCAATAAGTAGGTAGCTCCCAGCATTCCCAAAGTACGTGGGGCCTGAAACTTTGCAGGAGACAGGACTGGACCGTTCGTTCGCTGTGGAGGTGATTCCGCTGTTCCAGAACATAGGTCAGGAAAGAGATCACAAGGAAAGGGAGAAAAGATAGTTGTGATGGAAAAAAAAAAATTTTATACGTAATTCCCAGTTTTTAAAGTTTTCTTTCCAAATCTCTCAATTTTACAACCTTGCTTCTTAACTCCCACCATATATTAAAATATTTAAGAAAATTAGGGGCCTTTCCTGGTGGCTCAGTGGTAATGAATCCACCTGGGGCCACAAGTTCGACCCCTGATCGGGGAAGATTCCATATGCCTCCAGAGCATCTGGTTCTGTGTACTACACCTGTTGAGCCTGTGTTTCACAAGAGAGGCCACTACAATGAGGGGCCAGGGTACTAGAGATTAGGCCCCACTCACCACAACTAAAGAAAAACCCACACAGCAACAAGGACCCAGCACAGTCCAAAAAAAAAAAAAAAAAAAAGATTTAAGGAAATTAGCATGAAGGAGGAAAGCCCCTTGTTATCCACTGGAGATCTTTTGATAAATTGTTTAATTTGACCATTACATAAAAACAACCAGTGAAACTGTTAAAAGATGGTTATCTTCATTAAGAATCAGGCAAATGCAAAATAAACTGATCTCAGTGGGAGGGCAGTGAGCCTTCCTGAAGAGAGATCTTAGTTCCCTGCCCAGGAACTGAACCTGGGTAACTTGGATGAAAACCAAGAGTCCTAACCACTAGACCACCAGGGGCTAGAGGCAAAGTGGCCCTCCTGGCTCTTGCCACTGTTTGAAAGCAAGAATGTTTCAAGGAGACAAAAACTGGTAAAAACAGGTACAAAGGTTATTAAAGACACAGCACAAAGTATGGGAGAGCACAGGGAGAAACAGATTATTTAAGACAGAATCAAGGCAGAAATGCACACTCGAAGAGGAGTGTGGGCATCCTGAGTGAGGTGCACACGAAGTCAAAAAGTAGGCAGAAATATACACCTGGAGAGAATTGGTATTGGTGTCCTCTCTAAAGAGGAAGCATGCAGTGAGTCAGAAGTCAGAAGCTCAGCAGAGATACACACCAGGAGAGGAATGTAGACGTCCTGAATAAGGAGAAGCACAGTAAGTTAGAATTTAGGTAGAGATGCACACCCAAAGAAAAAAGGGTATGGGCATCCTGAGTGAGGAGCATAGTATAGAGCAGATGTAAATCACTTATGTAAGACAGTCCTTCCTGTTCATTGTTTCCCTTTGGTCAATTATCTCTTTGCTTTATTAGAGCTCAGTTTTTGCCACTTGCTTTGTCTGTGGAGTGTCTGGTGAGAACAAAGCTCGAATTTTACTCCACTTGACAAACACCAGGTGTCCAGTCCAGAGACCCTCTGTCTCCTACCTCAAAACTACACACTACATTTCACACCCTCATAATTTAGAAGTCTAACATTACCAATATTTGAGCAGTATGTGGAGGAAAAGGAACTTCCATATACTGGTAAGAGAAATACAGTTACTCATTTACTCTGGAAAAAAATTGCTTTTACTTAGTACTCTTGCCTGGAAAATCCCATAGATGGAGGAGACTGGTAGGCTGCGGTCCATGGGGTCGCTAAGAGTCGGGAACGACTGAGCGACTTCACTTTCACTTTTCACTTTCATGCACTGGAGAAGGAGATGGCAACCCATTTCAGTATTCTTGCCTGGAGAATCCCAGGGACAAGGGAGCCTAGTGGGCTGCCGTCTCTGGGGTTGCACAGAGTCGGACACAACTGAAGCGACTTAGCAGCAGCAGCAGCAGTAAGTTGACTATGTCATTCTACTCCTGGTACACCAGTAGGGATTTATGTTTCTAAGAGCAAATTCAACAGAAACAGCCCAAATGTCCATCAATAATAAAACTGATGCATAAATTGAGATATATTTATAGCACAAAAGTGACTGAACTAGGGTCACAGGAACCAACAGGATGAACCTCAAAAACAGTGTTGAATGAAACATCAATTTCCCGAAGAACACATTCAGTAGCATTACATTCAGATAACATTTTTTTAAAAGGGCAAACCAAACAAACTGCCATTTAAAATGTGCTTCCAAGTAGTAAGAATGTAAAAAAATCAATAGACTGATAAATTTAGAATAGTGGAAAGTGAGGGAAGAGAAACAGGAACTGACAGGGCTTTGATGGTTAGAACTTAATTATTTCTTAAAGTTCTGGGTATAAACTACTTGCTTTATAATTATTCCTTAAAAATTGCACATTATATACAAACTTTTATGTAAATAATTAAAATGTGAAATAACTAGAAGCATACATAGTAAGTAGCTTTTTGAGTCTAGCATAAAACACTTGAGATTCATTTCTGTTGCTCCATGCATTTGCTAGTTCCTTCTTGTATCTTACAAGTTTCCATTATATGGATGTGCCACAGTTTGTTAATTCATTAGCCAGGTGGAGGACATTTGAGTTTTGAGTCTTTGGAGATTATGAATAAAGTCACTGCAAACACTTGAATCCATGTTTCTGTGTGAACACAAGCTTTCATGTTTGGGGGTAAATACGTGGAAGTGAGATTACTGGGTCATAACCTAAGTCTACATTTAAATTTATAAGAACTTGGTCAGCTGTTTTCCAGGGTGATTGTTTCATTTTGCATCCTCACTGTTGCCCTTAAAAATAAAAGTTAGTTACTTGACTATCAAAAACTGGGTTAACTTGGGGATAACAGAGAATTGTAATTTGGAAGAAACATGCTGTGGCAAAAACTGTAGGCAAGTCCAACAGAACAAGGAGAGGAATGCTATTTTACAGAGAAAAAGAAGGAAGTTGGCAGCTGTTGTTTTGAACAAAAATCCATCAAAGAATAGAGTTTGGGGTGTCGACAATTTTTCATTGCTGAATTGCTGGGGTAGTCAATTTCTTGGAGGGGAGGCAATATACATCTTTTTCTGTTGGGGCCTGTAATTGATGATTCTTTCCTGTTGATGATCCTTCTGTTGTGATCTATAAGGGACAATTATTCCTACAATTGATGTGGAGTGGTACTGCATGGCAGTTCTCCAGTTCTGTCCTCCTGACTCTATTTTGATGAGGTTTCCCTTTATTAATTTTCACATTTCTCCCTTTTAATTAAGATTTTTCTTCAAAAACATCACCGATCGAGAGTCAGTGGTCTTTTGTCCTTCAATGTCTGGAAGAACCTTTCCTAGCTGTCATGTCCCTTGTTAGAAACTGCACAGATTAGAAACTTACTGAGGTCACATTTGAGTAACAAGGAGGGGTAGGAGGGAGAACTTTCCAGCACTTTGCATCTATAGTCCATATTTATCAAGACCCTAAGCAATAGGGTACATACACCATTTGGGGTACATTGTTTTTACAAAGGTCTAGTGGGCAACAAGTACAGAATCAAAAATAACAGGACAATTCCAAACTGTAGCCTGAAGGTAGCCAGCTGAACAAATACTTGTCTTTGTTCAGTTGCTAAATCATGTCTGACTCTTTTGCAACCCCATGAACTATACTCTGCTAGGCTCCTCCATTTATGGGATTTCTCAGGCAAGAATACTGGAGTCAGTTGCCATTTCCTTCTCCAGGGGAATCTTCCCAACCCAGGGAGCATACCCAGGTCTCCTGCATTGATTCACAAGTGGGTTCTTTACCACTGAGCCACTAGGGAAGCCCCAGGCACTTATTCTGATTTCGAGGCGTAAAGTTCTCCCTATGGAAGTGAACCTAGAATCATAGATGTCTCCTGGAAGTCCCCATTTAAAACAGCCATGAGAGAAAAATAGAATAGTGAATACAATAAGAGCACATGAAATCTAAAAGAATTAACCCAGTGCATTTGGGAAGATATCAGATCAGATCAGATCAGTTGCTCAGTCGTGTCCGACTCTTTGCGACCCCATGAACTGCAGCACGCCAGGCCTCCCTATCCATCACCAGCTCTCGGAGGTCACTCAGGCCCACATTCATCGAGTCAGTGATGCCATCCAGCCATCTCATCCTCTGTTGTCCCCTTCTCCTCCTGCCCTCAATCCCTCCCAGCATCAGAGTCTTCTCCAATGAGTCAACTCTTCACATGAGGTGGCCAAAATACTGGAGTTTCAGCTTTAGCATCATTCCTTCCAAAGAAATCCCAGGGCTGATCTCCTTCAGAATGGACTGGTTGGATCTCCTTGCAGTCCAAGGGACTCTCAAGAGTCTTCTCCAACACCACAGTTCAAAAGCATCAATTCTTCGGCGCTCAGCCTTCTTCACAGTCCAGCTCTCACATCCATACATGACCACAGGAAAGACCATAGCCTTGACTAGGCGAACCTTTGTTGGCAAAGTGATGTCTCTGCTTTTGAATATGCTATCTAGGTTGGTCCTAACTTTCCTTCCAAGGAGTAAGCGTCTTTGAATTTCATGGCTGCAGTCACCATCTGCAGTGATTTTGGAGCCCAGAAAAAGAAAGTCTGACACTGCTTCCACTGTTTCTCCATCTATTTCCCATGTAGTGATGGGACCAGATGCCATGATCTTCGTTTTCTGAATGTTGAGCTTTAAGCCAACCTTTTCACTCTCCACTTTCACTTTCAAGAGGCTTTTGAGTTCCTCTTCACTTTCTGCCATAAGGGTGGTGTCATCTGCATATCTGAGGTTATTGATATTTCTCCTGGCAATCTTGATTCCAGCTTGTGTTTCCTCCAGTCCAGCATTTCTCATAATGTACTCTGCATATAAGTTAAATAAACACGGTGACAATATACAGCCTTGATGTACTCCTTTTCCTATTTGGAACCAGTCTGTTGTTCCATGACCAGTTCTAACTGTTGCCTCCTGACCCGCATACAGATTTCTCAAGAGGCAGATCAGGTGGTCTGGTATTCCCATCTCTCTCAGAATTTTCCACAGTTTATTGTGATCCACACAGTCAAAGGCTTTGGCATAGTCAATAAAGCAGAAATAGATGTTTTTCTGGAACTCTCTTGCTTTTTCCATGATCCAGCGGATGTTGGCAATTTGATCTCTGGTTCCTCTGCCTTTTCTAAATCCAGCTTGAACATCAGGAAGTTCACGGTTCACATATTGCTGAAGCCTGGCTTGGAGAATTTTGAGCATTACTTTACTAGCGTGTGAGATGAGTGCAATTGTGCGGTAGTTTGAGCACTCTTTGGCATTGCCTTTCTTTGGGATTGGGATGAAAACTGACCTTTTCCAATCTTGTGGCCACTGCTGAGTTTTCCAAATTTGCTGGCATATTGAGTGCAACACTTTCACAGCATCATCTTTCAGGATTTGGAACAGCTCCACTGGAATCCCATCACCTCCACTAGCTTTGTTCGTAGTGATGCTTTCTAAGGCCCACTTGACTTCACATTCCAGGATGTCTGAGAAGATATACTGCAGGTATAAACACAAAGCAATAGCTAATGAACTCTTCATGAAGACAGCAAAACTTCAAAGATATTTCAAAAACAGTAGTGTAATCTCAAAAGAACTCCAAGAAACAAATATGTTATCATTAAGTAGTATGGTATGTAAGGTTGCAAGTTCAGTTATCCTGAATTCGGATAAGAATCCAGTCAGTTATCAGTCCAAATTAAAAAAAGACATGTGAATCTTGAACTTTCTAATAGTCTTGTCCCTGACATTTTGGCAAAGATGTCTGGTCAGATGGTATGTGCTTCGGTTCTGGGAAGTCTTTGCTTTCAGGTCATCCTCTGGTGTAAGGTTCAGTCAGGGTTTGGTGCTCTTTTGAGATGTGTCATGTGAAATGAAGAGCCTGTTCCCTGGAGTTTGGCAGCACAAGGGTTGGTTAGCAGTACCCGAAAGTGGCCTTTCCAGCGAGATTAAACGAGACTTTTTGGAGGTATCTTTTCCAATAAATGAAATCTCTAAGGTACAAGATATGATGCTTAAGGTCTTCATCTCCTGGGAGGGTTCTGTGACAAGACTGCTCTATCAAAGCATGTTTATTTTTAATGGAAGCAACTAGGCCTTTATACCATGATGTATACTTTTTTTATCAGCTGTGAATCAAAAGATGCAGGGGTCAGGTATATTGGATGTCTTGTGACTTTCTCAGAGGGTGAGAGTTTTTGAGTTCCAAAGGGGGTGGAACTGAGATTTAGAAGGACCACCAGCAATGCTTTTGTCCAAGGTATTTGGGGGGTTTTACAAATTTTGCCAATTGAGTCTTAAAGTGCCCTTAGTTTATTTGACTTACCCTGAGGATTGAGAATAAACACAGTGAAAGTGTTGTGAAACCAGCCAAACAGCACAGACTTATTGAAGTACTCGATCAGTTAAACAGGTTCCCTGTTTGTTTTAAACAGGTTCCTTTATCTCTAGGCAGTTCAAGAGGGCTTCCTCAGGAAGGGATAATCTTTTACTAACAGAATTTTAGGAATTTTCCGACAAAGGTCCATCTAGTCAAAGCTGTGGTTTTTCCAGTAGTCATGTATGGATATGAGAGTTGGACTATAAAGAAAGCTGAGCACCGAAGAATTGATGACTTTGAACCATGGTGTTGGGGAAGAGTCTTGAGAGTCCCTTGGACTGCAAGGAGATCAAACCAGTCAATTCTAAAGGAAACTAGTCTGGAATATTCATTAGAAGGACTGACGCTAAAGCTGAAACTTCAATACTTTGGCCACCTGATGGGAAGAACTGACTCATTAGAAAAGACCCTGATGCTGGGAAAGATTGAAGGCAGAAGAAGGGATGACAGAGGATGAGATGGTTGGATGGCATCACTGACTCGATGGACATGAGTTTGAGCAAGCTCTGGGAGTTGGTGATGGGTAGGGAAGCCTAGCATGCTGCAGCCCATGGGGTAGCAAACAGTTGGACATGACTGAATGACTGAACTGAACAGAATTTTAGCTATAGAAGAAGCAGTGACCTGTCTACAGGGGAAAGTTTCACTCCAGTGAGAAAAATACAAACCATGACTAAAACATATTTAGTTTTGTGAGACAGAGGAAGCTGAATGAAATCCATTTGCAAAACTCTCATGTTCCATCAGACAATTTAGTGGCCAGGAGTTGTGCAAACAGATTTTCCTGGATTCTAGCTTGAGCAGGTTGGACAAGTGAGGTGCAGGTACTTTTTGTGGCCTTATATTTCTCCACTGATATTTGCTTGTGAATGCTATCATTTTGTCAGTAGACTAATGGTTTAATGTGTGCACAGAGGTAAGTAGTGAGAATTTTTGAATTTCTGGTAAGACCAGATTGTTGGCTTTTTTAAAAGTAAAGTATGTAGGGACTGGGCCATAAGAGAAGTATTTGGAATCCAGTTTTGACAGTGGGCAGCTAGCCCAAGAAAACGTCATAATTGGCACTTAATTATAGATTTCCAGATGTACAGGATGCCCCAGATCTACCTAGAACCAAAAGGAATCTGTTTTCCATAATCAGGTGCCCTAAATATCCAACTTGCATTAGAGGAACGTGCAGTTTTTTTTAGAGACTTTCTGTCCTTTGAAGACTGAAAGTTTTAAAAGGTGGATGCTCTCTTGCCGTGAAGAGTTTTACAGAGAGCAGAGAAGCAAATCATTCATGTACAAAGTAAATCATTCATGTACAAAGTAAAGCCTGGAGAAAAGTTTTTATCACCCAAATCAGCTTTTAAGACTTGTAAAATGTAAGAGGAACTGTCTGTGAAAGCCTGGGACATTGCTGTCCAGGTGAATTGCCTTTTTTCCTACATGGAAGCAAACATGCATTCACTCACCTCATCAATTAAAATACTGAGGAATGCACTGTATATATCAGTTATGGTGAAAAAGTTGCTTTCACTGGGACTAGATATCAATAGTGCTTGGGGCTTAGGAACAACAAGGCGACAAGGGACAACCATGTTTTTTTGCTCTTAACTCTTGGACAGACTTCTCGCCCCATGTATTAGGTTTTCTCATAGCCTAAATGGGCTTCTCAGGTGGCACAGTGGTAAGGAACCTGCATGCCAATGCAGGAGACCTGAGTTCGATCCCTGGGTCAGGAAGATCCCCTGGAGACGGAGCTGGCAACCCACTCCAGTATTCTTGCCTGGGAAATCCCATGGACAGAGGAGCCTGGCAGGCTGCAGTCCATAAGGTTGCAAAGAGTCAGAAGCAACTGAGCACACACAATCTAAATAGCAGTGTTCCAGGGACTAGAACAGGGGATAAAGAGGCCCTGAGAATTTTAATCCTCTATTATAGGTTTGATGCCTTGCGGGAATTCTTTATTTCTAAGATACTGATTGACTTAGGGAGAAGTTTGAACATTGTTTGAATTCAACATTCAACATCTGTTTGAATGTTGATAGAAGTTGCATTGTGGATTCCTCTAATATCAGCTGCAGATTTTGCCTGTAAAGAGGATGATGGTAGCTATCAAATAGGGACAATTGTCAGTGTTTTCCAGATTCAGCTACAGTGCCATCAAAAATGGAGCTAATAAAATATGTCAAAGTGAAACTATTAGTTGCTCAGTCATGTCCAACTCTTTGTGACTTCATGGACTATAGCTCACCAGGCTTCTCTGTCCATGGAATTCTTCAGGCAAGAATACTGGAGTGGGTTGCCATTCCCTTCTCTAGGGGATCTTCCCAACCCAGGGGTCAAACCCGCATTGCAGGCAGATTCTTTACTGTCAGAGCCACCAGGAAAACCATCAGAAATGGAGTCAATAAAAGATGTCAAAGGGTCACTTAATTTACTTGGTTGGCTATTCTGATTGCTACTGTCAGATTCCAGAATTATCTGTTTGGGGAGAGAAATTCCAGCATGATATTTTTCTAAGTCTCAGTCTAGTAAATGAATAGGGGCAGAGGAACTCAGGAGAAAAGGGTGTATTCTGCCAAGGAAACAAAAGGAAATAGGTTCAGAGACAGGAACTTCTTGAGATTCATTAGAGATTCCAACTAATTGAACTATTTTAGAACTCCAAAGCAGGGGCTGCTTTACAGAAGTGGGGTTGAGTACTAGGAGTATAGCTCTGGTGTCATTAAGGATAGAAAGAGCTTCATCCTTAATCTGGAGAAATGTTTCCGCAGGTGGATCAAGACGGAGGATTGGGAAGAGCCCCTGTAGTTCCTTGAAGCCCCATCATTCGAAATTAAGAGGACATTGGAAAGGCTGGCTAGAAGGCTGAAGGCACCTTGAGTGCTAAAATTCTTCAGTGTCCTGTGTCTTCCCAATAATAGGAGCAACTAAAAGGTTTGGGGCTCTATACCTTCATTTGCCAGAGTTGAAAATTAAGAAATCTAGTGATCTTTCTTATCAGTTGACTCATCTACCTTGCAAATGAACTGATGTGCCAAATTAAATCTGGAGTGGACACAGTTTTCTCATTCCACCCTGCTTATTTCAAATAAAGAGGAACCTCCTGGCTCAGCACATAAACAGAGTTAAAGGTTACCTGAGTAGATTCACCACCTGAGGGAAAATAGGAACTTCCTTTGCAAACATTCCGAGAACAATTCTAATTGCTATGAACAGGTTCATCAGATTTTTGTGTGCAAGTGTGAATTTTGTTTCAATCAGTAGTTTTAGGAAAAGCTACTGTAACTGCTCAGTAGAGGTTTCCAGAAAATATTCTAGCATTTGGCCAAAAGTTAGGGGTTTTTCTAAATTCCATTTGGGCTGTTCCCATCAGACAGCCTTAATCACATATTTGGGTTGACCCTCACCAATAAGCAGGTGGGCTAACTGATAAAAAATCTAAGCAACCAGGTTGGGAAGTTTGAATAAAATGTGTTAGACTCTTCAGCAAACCTGTGAGGGTTCTCAGTTACTTTAGGAAACTCTTCAACTATGACTCCCAATTCAGCCTTAGTCTTGGGAACATAAGAAATATAGGGTTTATCTGGGTGCTCGGAAGACATAATTTTAGAAAGGCAGGTTCTGATAGGTTCAGAGGAGGGAGTGGAGAGAAGTGCCAAGAGAAACAGAAAGTCAGTGAGAGCACTGGACTGGGGAAACTGAGGGTATAGAGGAGACGGAGGCAGTGCAGCAAGGGAGGAGGCGGTGGCACTGGAGGGGGTGCCCGAGCACAGTAAGTGGCTGAAGGGAGAGGGAAAGAGAGGCCTCAGAAGCCTTTTGACCCCTTCAGTTGTTCGTTTACCTCAGTTAATTTAGAAATTGTAATTTGCAGAGAAATAATTCAAGATTGCCAGTAATGACTGGAAGCCTCAGAATGCCAATTGAACAGATGTCTAATTCAATTTTAAGAAAAGTAAGTTTGGGGAGCTCAAATGTTCCTCATAATGTTGATAGGTGTTCTCAAATATTTTTCAGTCCATTTAATTAGAAATGCACACGAGGAGGGACCAAAGTTTTTAAACGTAAAACCAGCCGGGGTCCCAGAAAGGAGGGGGGCATTGTCAAAGCATTTTGATGACAGGGATCCCATTTCTTAAAGATTTTTTCTCTAGAGCAAAAAGAAAAATTCCTAGACAGCAGAGTTCCAACAGGCACAGCCCAGTACCTAAAGAAATTAGACCAAAGACCAAAGGAATACTCTCAGAAAGGACAAAGCCTTTAAATAGATCACAAATAAAGATTGGAGAACTCAAAATGCAGACAGTGGAGCTTGAAATCCAGGACAGACTTACCCTCAAACTCCAGGCTTGGCTAGAAGGCAGTGAGCACATGGACTCTGTGGGGACGAGCACCTGTGTCCTCACCAACCTGGGAGTTTGGGGGAGACCTCTTAGGATCCCACTTCCGAGCACCAAGTAATGTTGACCTTAAAACAGTTGTTTCACCAGCAAAAATGGATTAATTCTAGAACACCAGAGAAGTGCAATTCAGGACAAGCAAGCCATGGCAAAAACCATAGGCAAGTTCAACAAATCAAAGAAGGGAATGTTACTTTATAGAGAAAAAGGAGGATGGTGGGAGGGGTTGCTTCCACTAGAAGTCTATAGGAGGTGACAGTTTAGGGCGATGATGGTTTCTTATTGGCTGAATTCCTGGGGTAGTCAATTTCTTGGAAGGGATGCAGTGTACATCCTTTTTGTTGTTGTTGTTGGGGCCTGTGATTGATGATTCTTTCCTGTTGATTCTTCTGTTGTGATTTGTAATTGAAAATTCTTCCTATAATTGGTGTGGAGTGGTACTCATAAAAGTAGTACATGTTCTTTGCAAAAATCTGTGGGGCTTTGAGGCCCTTGGTGTAGAGGGGAATGTGGGTTTAAACTATGCCATAGTCTGGACCTTTGAAGACCAGAGTTGTTTAGCATTTCTGATCATCAACAGAAAACTGTGACATCACCAAAGAGGCAAAAACGGCTTTTAACACCACAGCAAAGAGTTTCTAGTTTAACTCTGTGTTTTTTCTTCCCAAGAACCTGCGCCCTTTCCTGGGATTGTGGACATTTCTGCAGCTGGAGGTGGCCTTCTGGAATATCGAGCTAGTCTGCTGGCTGGGAAGGGTTTTGCTGTGATGGCGCTGGCTTATTATAACTATGAAGACCTCCCCAAAAGCCTACGACATGTCCACCTGGAGTACTTTGAAGAAGCTGTGAACTACCTGCTTAATCACCCTCAGGTTGGAACTTCTCTAGTTTCACGTTCTACATATCAGTTCTCCTTCTGAAATGCTCTTGGTTTTCACAGAACTTGACAAATTCATGACAGCCACTATCTGCCCCCAACACACACTACCTTTCATAGTCACTTCTCCCAGACAGTTTCCATGCAATTAGATGTTATTGTTAGATTTCCTGCTGGTAAAAGTGTCCTAGTTGAAATTATGGAATTTTAAACTCCAGTATTTTATCATATTTCATTAAGAGCTCAACACATTGAGAACCCTCGGTTTGACCCAGGAAGTAAGAGGGGAAGGGGAAGTGATCACTCTCTCCAGAAGGCTGTCTCATTTAAATGTTTGTGTTTTATAATCCTCTCTTCCATGTGACCATCTGAGAGCAGAGTACTCATTTTTAACAAATCACCTAGTGGTAAAGGACCTGGGTAGTAGGAAATGTTTGAGGGTTCAGTATATCAGAGGATTAGAACATACACCTTGCTCAGGATATTAGAGGATTAATAGGACTGTTTATTTTGTAATTCAATCAGAGCTCAAGGTAGATAAAAGCCTTGGAGCTCCTAAAGAAGGTGATGGGGTGTAGTGGAACCAGTATAATAGTGTATTTGATAGAGAAAAGTTAAATTTGAGGTTTGATTTTGCCAGTTACTAGCTCCTTGACCTTGGGGCTTCTGTATCATACTCTCAAAAATTGGGATCACTATAATATCCCATTCCTAGTACCTTTATAAGGAATAAATAGTTGAAATCAGTCAAGAGTGCTATTGTAGAAACCATGATCCAAAAAAATAGCTGTTGATAGGTCAATCAAAAGGCATTTACAGCAGAAGAATTCGATAATTGACTATAACAATCTTTCTGGAATAGGGCAAACTCAAACTACACTGGAGGGGACTGCGCAGAGAATCAAGACAAGAAAGTGAACAACTACAGACAAAATTTCCCACAGGTTTTGCTGTGAAAAGGAGTACAAACTAGGGCAGAGTGGATCTGAGGTCAAGGAATTGTTATTAAGGGCTTCCCAGGTGGTGCTTTTGGTAAAGAACCTGCCTGCCAATGCAGGAGGTATGAGACGGTGGGGGGTGGGGGTGGGGGCTCAGTTCTTGGGTCGGGAAGATCCCCTGGAGGAGGACATGGCAACCCACTCCAGTATTCTTGCCTGGAGAGTCCCATGGACAGGGAGAGAGGAAAAGACCATTGGAGGCTTGGTGGTCAAGGAACTTCAAGGCCAAAGTATTTCGTTGTCCTCCACTTGGTTGTTGAAGACACTAGGAATGGTGATGGAGAAATTGTGGAAAGCAAGGTACAACGAAAGGTTAAGTCAATATCCCAAGGCTGCAGACCTTGATAACTGGGAGAGCCCAGTTTCAGGCACAGTTCCCCGACTCTTAAGTCCAGGCACTACTGGCCACACTGCACTGTTTATGGACTCATTCTCCTTTTCCCTTTGACCTTTTCTCAGGTGAAGGGTCCAGGAGTTGGGCTGCTTGGGATTTCAAAAGGAGGCGAGCTCTGCCTCTCCATGGCTTCCTTCCTGAAGGGCATCTCTGCGGCCGTCATAATCAATGGCTCTGTGCACAATGTCTGGGGAACCTTACACTACAAAGGTGAGACTCTGCCGCCTGTGGGTTTCAACCAAAATCGAATCAAGATGACTAAAGATGGCTTTGTAGACATTGTGGAAGTCCTGAACAGCTCTTTGGAAGGACCTGACCGGAAGAGCTTCATTCCTGTGGAAAGGGCTGAATGCCCCTTCCTGTTTCTTGTGGGTCAGGATGACCACAACTGGAAGAGTGAATTCTATGCTAATGAGGCTTCTAAACGCTTGCAGGTCCATGGGAAGGCAAAACCCCAGGTCATCTGTTACCCAGGGACGGGACACTACGTTGAGCCTCCTTACTTCCCCCTGTGCCCGGCTTCCCTGCACACCTTTGTGAGCACTCCTGTCATCTGGGGAGGGGAGCCCAGGGCTCATGCCAGGGCCCAGGTAGATGCTTGGCAGCAGCTCCAGACTTTCTTCCATAAACACCTGGGTGGGGAAAAAGGGACAATTCCAGCCAAGCTGTGATCAAGGGAAGGACAGAACAGCTAGGAACAGCTGCCACAGTTAGTGTATACCAGTGTAGGTTTCTTCTGTTCAATAATTACTTAGAGTTTTTCCTCTTTAGTGTTAAAATGAACTTACCAAGAAGCTTTTTAGATTTTTATAAATTACATACATTTTCAGTTGTTTGAGTGGAGAGAGGTTCTACAGAAAATTAAACAAATGGCCAAAAAAACATAATTGACAAGGCTTTAACTCTGACAGGAAAAGGTATAATACCCAGTTAATAGTACCTAGTACACAATTAGTGCTCCATAATTATTTGATTATTATTATAATTTAGTTTTTAATTAATACATGATTACCTATTGTGAAAAAAAAATACAAAATATCAAAACGTTATCAGATTTGAGTTTCTAATTTAAGAATGGAAGTGAACATCATAGCCATAAATTAGTATACTAGTTAGATAACTACTTAGATGAAAACTACTAAAAATTTTCAAAGCAAATATATTTTTAGTTCTTGAATCTTCTTGAATGAGGAAGAAGTCTCCTAGTACAAATGTATTTTACTTACTTTTTTCATTTTCACATATGGACTTTGTTTTGATTTAGTTGTTTTGAAAGCTGATATAACATCATTTAGATGAATTTCATAAGTGACTTTAATATTGATTAGCATGCAAATGAATGATTTAGTTTTGTATTACTTGATATAAATACACATTAAACTTACTAAACTTTTCTAAAGCTGAATGTGTTTAAAATAAAAGATACTTTAATTTATGATCAATGTGTTTTGGTTTCTCAACTTTCTTTTTCAATAAAGCATCTTCTGACAGATGTTTTCTCTTCAAACTCAAAAACAGTGCTCCTTTTGCTTAGTCAGATTTTTCTTCTGTCCCACTGTGAGGCAGGTGTCATCTCCATTTTACAGATGAAGAAACCAAGACTCAGAAAATTTTTTGCATGGTACCTGTAGAGCTGGGGCTCAGTCTCCCCACATCCAGTTTCTTCTCTCTTTGTTAAGCTCATCCATGCTCTCTGCAGGGTAACAGCCTCAGCCACAGGGAAAGGAAGTGGCTCTTTCTTCTACCTAAGTTTTCAGTGGATTTCCTGAACTTGCAGTGTGAGGGTAGGGGTGGTTTCAGGGCACTAATGTTAAAAGTATAGTTCTGGAACCATGTTTAAATCCTTGCCTTTACCTAGTAGTATGGTTTTGCCAGAGCTGACAGGCAACTTAAAATGCCTACACCCCCTTCCCTTGATTCTTAACAATGTGTATATGATTTGCCCTCCTCCCTTCCTCTTTCCATATTTCTCTTTCCACCACTTTCTGTAAATAGTTGAAGGAATCTCCCATTAATCAAGCTGGAGAGTCATGCTTCTCTAGAGATTCTGGGGCTGATCTTGAGGGATAAAAGGCAGCAGCAGCAGAAATTTGGGGGCCAATAAAGGACCAAGTGAAACTGCAAACCACATGTCTCAAAAGACACAAAGATGATTTCCTCTTTAAATTCTTGTTAGTAGGAGAATCTAACAAAAGGGGACTAGAGATGCCATAGGCTTATGTTCTGGAGGGAGATGTGATATACTATGATGTGACGATTAGAAAAGAATTCAGATAGTGGCCTTTGATATGGGTCTTAACAGATAGGATCTCTCTTTTTCTAAATCTAAAGTAATAAAAATTCATAGAAAACTTGGAAAATAGAGAAAATTATTCAGCAGAAAAGGAACTGCATATAATCCATTCACTAGAAACTAACACACTTAACATGTCAGAATATTTCCATTTTCCTCTAGGCTTTTTGTTATATGTATTGAGTTTTTACTCAAGTGTGCATCCTTTTTACTTTAATATCATATGGTGATTATTTTACCATGTTAGTATTATATTCTTCAAACACATGACTTTTTAAAAACAGTGATGTGTATTCTACTGATTTGTGCTACTACCCTTCATTTAATCAATCCTCTGTTGTTAACCCTTGACATTGTTGATAGTTTTTCTTTATAAAGTCTGTTCTGAGATGAAGGGACATACACATGTATAAGTCTTTGTGTGTCAATGATTATTTCTTTAAGAGAGATTCTTTGAAAGGAAATTACTATGCATACCAGAAATGACCAACCGCACCATCAAGGACACTGTATGAAACAGCCATGTTGCCAACATTGGTGCAATATGTGTGTATGTGTGCCTTTGTGTCTAATCCTTTATAACTTTATTAATTTTATGGTTTGAAAAGATAATCTCGTATTACTGTACTTTTTTTGTTGTTGCTGTTAGTAAAGTTGAATATCTCCCCCTCTTATTGGGAAAATATCTGTATTCCTTTTAAACTACATTTCCCATTCCTTCAGAATGTTCTCCTATTTCTTTATTACCTACAGCAGCATTTGATTATGTATTACAGAAGTAAATAATTCTCATATATGTTGACCACATTATGTCATCTTGTTAGTTGCCATTTAAATTATGTGTATGTGTGTGAATATATGTATGTGTTAAATTTTGCAAGATGAGTTGATGATGGAAGGTGGAAATGATAAGAAATATGTACCTGCCTGCACCTTTCTCCCAACTTCCAGCACAGAGTTCCTGAAACTCTTATAAATACCTAAGTGATAGCAGCACTAGTCGCATCTTCTGTTCTATTGAGGTGACTCTAAGTGGGCTTCTGGAGGGGGACTGCGTGGGCAATAGTACCCAGAAAAACCAATCCATGATTAGAAGCTTGGAATTTTCAGCTGTCTCTCCCAATTTTCCAGAGAGACAAGGGGCCAGAAACTGAGTTAATAATTGAGTGGTGACTGCAGCCATGAAATTCAAAGACGCTTACTCCTTGGAAGGAAAGTTATGACCAACCTAGATAGCATATTCAAAAGCAGAGACATTACTTTGCCAACAAAGGTTCACCTAGTCAAGGCTATGGTTTTTCCTGTGGTCATGTGTGGATGTGAGAGCTGGACTGTGAAGAAGGCTGAGCGCCGAAGAATTGATGCTTTTGAACTATGGTGTTGGAGAAGACTCTTCAGAGTCCCTTGGACTGCAAAGAGATCCAACCAGTCCATTCTGAAGGAGATCAGCCCTGGGGTTTCTTTGGAAGGAATGATGCTAAAGCTGAAACTCCAGTATTTTGGCCACCTCATGCGAAGAGTTGACTCATTGGAAAAGACTCTGATGCTGGGAGGGATTGGGGGCAGGAGGAGAAGGGGACGACAGAGGATGAGATGGCTGGATGGCATCACTGACTCGATGGATGTGAGTCTGAGTGACCTCCGGGAGTTGGTGATGGACAGGGAGGCCTGGCGTGCTGTGATTCATGGGGTCGCAAAGTGTCGGACACGACTGAGCGACTGAATTTGTGTGTGTGTGCGTATTTGTCTGTAACTCATTAAAAGTTTTAGGAAAAAAAAGTTGCGAGAGGCTAGAATTCTTGGAATTCTGCCTAAAGGCATTCAGCTCCGGTTTCACCACGAATCCATATCCAACACGTTGCACTCCCAACAAGCGAGGGATGTTTGAGGCAGAAAAGAGGCGTGGGGGTGGCGGGTTCCGCCCCACATTATAGACAGCAGAAAATCCGTGTGCGCCCCACCAGAAGAAAGACCCGGTGCTTTTACCTCCAACGAGCAGGGGTCCGAGACAAAAGGGACGCCTCCAGAGGCGGCTCAGCTACAGATCTCTCTCGGCTCCAGGCGACGCCTGACACCCTCGGACGTCCGAGCGCCCTCCACCTGGCCTGAGGCGAAAACTCCAGGAGCCGCCCGCGCTTTCACGCTCAGGGTCTAGACTGCGGCTGTGGGCCCGGGATGGTGGCGACAGTGACGCTGGAGCCCCCCGGGCCGCTGCCGCTGGGACGAGCCCGTGCGCATCGCTGTGCGCGGCCTGGCGCCGGGGCAGCCGGTCACGCTGCGCGCGTCCCTGCGCGACGAGAAGGGCGCGCTCTTCAGGGCCCACGCGCGCTACTGCGCCGACGCCACCGGCCTGCTGGACCTGGAGCGCGCGCCCGCGCTGGGCGGCAGCTTCGCGGGGCTCGAGCCCATGGGGCTCTTCTGGGCTCTGGAGCCCGAGAAGCCTTTTTGGCGATTTCTCAAGCGGGATGTGCAGACGCCCTTCACGGTGGAGCTGGAGGTGCTCGACGGTCACGAGCCTGAGACCCCGCGGCTTCTGGGCCGGGCAGTGCACGAGCGCGACTTCCTGGCGCCTGGGGTGCGGCGCGAGCCGGTGCGCGCGGGCCGGGTGCGCGCCACGCTCTTCCTGCCGCCAGGTGAGCTGGGGTGCTGGGGCCTGGCGAGCGTGTTCTCTAGGCCGTTTCGGTTTGTGATACGGCTTCCCGGGAAGGGTGGCTTGGGATCAGGGTCAGAGAAGAGAATGTTGACTAAATCAGTGATCTCACAGCCACAATGGAGACTTTTGATTTGTTCTGCACTCTGTTACGCGGTTTGCTTGCATTATCTCATTTAACCTCTGTATCCCAAAGAGGTGGATACTGTTATTATGAAGATTTAAAAAAAAAAGGACAGGATGGGGTCTGTAGGTTCACTTTGCTATGAATAACTACAGATATCTATAACCTTCAGCTCTGACACAGTATGATGCTGCTAAGTCACTTCAGTCGTGTCTGTGTGCGACCTCATAGACGGCAGCCCATCAGACTCCCCCATCCCTGGGATTCTCCAGGCAAGAACACTGGAGTGGGTTGCCATTTCCTTCTCCAATGCATGAAAGTGAAAAGTGAAAGTGAAGTTGCTCAGTCGTGTCTGACTCTTAGCGACCCCATGGACTGCAGCCTACCAGCCTCCTCCATCCATGGGATTTTCCAGGCAAGAGTACTGGAGTGGGGTGCCATTGCGACACAGTATGATGGCCTTGGAGAAGGCTGGAAAATCCCATGGATGAAGGAGCCTGGTAGGCTGCAGTCAATGGGGTCACTAAGAGTCGGACACGACTGAGCGACTTCACTTTCACTTTTCATTTTCATACATTGGAGAAGGAAATGGCAACCCACTCCAGTGTTCTTGCCTGGAGAATCCCAGGGACGGCGGAGCCTGGTGGGCTGCCGGCTGTGGGGTCGCACAGAGTCGGACCTAACCGAAGTGACTTAGCAGCAGCATGATGGCCTTACACAATACGATGACAGCGGAGGAATCTAGTGCCTCTTCAATCTTCTCGAGTGTCCTGCGTACACTGGGCCCCTTACCTACTTTTTCATGCTCCTCTCTACCACAGATCACTTTTCAGACTTCACGGCCTTCCTCACCTAAAGCCTCATAGGATCTCTCTTTTTCTTTCCTCTAAGCAGACATCTGAACCAAAGTTATCACCAAGGGTTTTGATTTGCTTTTGAAAGCTTCGTTTTGATTCTCAATTCTGTGCCCAATCCTATAAAAGACCACTGCAAATCTACTGTCTAAAATCCTCCTTGCATGATATAGTATTAGACTCCTTCACAACTAAAGATTCTCCAAGTATACCTTGGAAATAATTTGGAATTTGTATCCCTTGTTCAATAATGACTCAGAGAGCTCTTTTCTTTCCTCTGATTCACAGGCACCCACTAAATACTTTAGAAAGATTTCTAAAAGGAAAGCAAATTCTTTAATAAATTATATAATACATTCTCTTTATAATATTACCTTCTTTAGGATCTGGACCTTTCCCAGGGATCATTGACATCTACGGTATTGGAGGAGGCCTGTTGGAATATCGGGCCAGCCTTCTGGCTGGCCATGGCTTTGCCACATTGGCTCTAGCTTATTCTAGCTTTGAAGATCTCCCCAAGAAATTCGATACCATAGACCTGGACTACTTTGAAGAAGCCCTGTGCTACATGCTTCAACACACCCAGGTTCTCCTAATGTCCTTTATCATTCTCTCTAGAACCTGCAGGGAGGGTGTCACTTTGCATTCACCTATGCCAAGTGCACTGATGCTGCTCTACTCTTCTTTCACAGACATTTCTTTTGAAGACTTCCTTGGTTTTAGGTACCTTTAGGTACACTTTCTCTGTCAGATGGGTTAAAATTGCCGACTTCATTGTAAAATTCATGTGAGATTTTATTTCAGGGAATTATGTAGTAATATTAAAATTTCTTCAAGTGGAGTTTCTAATTTTTTTAGCTTTGCATGCTTTTTTTTTTACTTTAATTAAATTTTATTTTGCTTAACTTTACAATATTGTATTGCTTTTGCCATACATCAAGATGGATCCGCCACAAGTATACATGTGTTCCCCATCCTGAACCCTCCTCCCTCCTCCCTCCCCATACCATCCCTCTGGGTCGTCCCAGTGCACCAGCCCCAGGCATCCATTATCAGGCATCGTACCTGGACTGGCGACTCATTTCAGATATGATATTATACATATTTCAATGCTATAGCTTTGCATGCTTTTTAATCTTTATATTTCTGATAGCAGAATGTGTTCTCAGACTTGATAGAAACTTGTCCACCCATTTCAGAAGCTAAGAACTACTTAATTGGACTCTGAAGTCTTACTTTGTTTCTATAAAGCTAAGCATTTTTCAGTATATATTTAGATGTGGTCTGATAATGATTCACTTCTTGGGACAGACTTTCCTTTCACAAGTTAGATACCCAAGAACACTGATGCTATAATTCCACCTGAGTGAGGCTCTGAACTCAACAGGCTCCATGACTCAGCATTCTCTAGTGCATGACTCTCTGGAAGTTTGCAACCAGTTCCCAAATTTACCAGTGAGGTGAGTTTTTAAGATTTGTTTGCCACGTGTCCAGGAAGATAGTCTTTACAAGGAAAGAATCTCCTCTGTCAGCTGAGGTTGAGTGTCTTGTGAGCAGTTCACAAGTCAAAGCTAGCAGCATCTTCAGTTGCATTTAGAAAAATGTTTTTCTCTGGAGTAGGTTTTTGACTTTTGTCTCTTCTTTTCTTGCAGATAAAAGGCCCAGGCATTGGCCTTCTGGGCATTTCTTTAGGGGCTGATATTTGTCTCTCCATGGCCTCATTTTTGAAGAATGTATCAGCCACAGTGTCCATCAATGGATCTGGATTCAATGGAAACAAAGCTATGTACTACAAAGAGAACTGCATTCCACCGCTGGGCCATGACCTGAGGCGAGTGAAGGTAGCTTTCTCTGGCCTCCTAGACATTGTGGATGTGAGGAATGATATTGTAGGGGGATGTGAGAACCCCTGCATGATTCCAATAGAGAAGGCCCAGGGGCCCATCCTCTTCATTGTTGGTCAGGATGACCATAACTGGAGGAGTGAGTTTTGTGCCCAGATAGCCTCTGAACGGTTACAGGCCCATGGAAAGGAAAAACCCCAGATCATCTCTTATCCTGGGACTGGGCACTACATTGAGCCTCCTTATTTTCCCATGTGCCCAGCTTCTTTGCACCTATTATTAGACAAACCTGTAATGTGGGGTGGGGAGCCCAGGGCCCATTCTAAGGCCCAGGTAGATGCGTGGAAGCAAATTCTAACCTTCTTCACCAAACACCTTGGACCTTCCCCAAAATTGTAATGTACTATTCTGCTACTGACAGGAGAGAGAGATTCAAGGTTGGATTTTAGTGTTTAATAATCTTATGTGAATCATTTGTACCCTGGGTAACATTAAATTCATGTCATTGTTATTAATGATGTAGGAAACTTTTTGGAGTTTTATTTTATAATGAATTTTTCTAATGTAACACATCTCTTGTAGAAGATTGGATTAAAAGTATACAATACAAAATAGTAAAAAGTATCCCCACTATTAAAATTTGTGTTTTCATCTAGGCGTTTTTACTTAACACTTGGAGGCACAGATGAAATTTAAAGCTGAACAAAGACTAGGTTACTTTTTCCATCATTGGGAGAGAATGACCATTCAGCATTTGCTACTGGTTCAACTACTACTGACAGAAGAATTTGCATTGGCTAAAATATACACAGAGGTGTTGATAGAAGGATAGCCAGACTGACCTTTTTCTCATAGAGATTAGAGAAGAATCCCCTGGGAGGAGGAGTGATGGTAAGAAGGGGAGCATCTGGCTCTAGGACAGTTTAGTCAAAACTGATACAAAGGAGCGTGACTATGACCTATTTTCCTTCTTGCTTCCTGGTTCTAAGAACAAACTTTGGAAACTCATATTGTGACATTCCTAGAGGCATCATCTCTTTCCCTAACAATAAAGCTACAAAAGCATTATGTAGGTATATTTGAAGAGATAATGGTTGAGAATTTTCTAAAACTGACAAAGACATCAACCACATAGTCCGGAAGGTCTATGTCTTAGCTCAGGCTTCTCTAACAAAATACCATAGATAGAGTGGCTTAAACAACACACATTTCTCACAGTTGTGGAGTCTGAGAAGTCCAAGATCAAGGTTCTGGCAGATTCAGTTCCTGGTGGGGGCATTTTCTGGCCTAGAGACAGTTGCTTTCTCCCTATCTCCTCACCTGGCAGGGAGAGGAGAAACGACCTCTGGTTTTTCTTCCTTGGTTCATAAGGACACTAATCCCATCATGGGGGCCTCATTGGAACCTGACAAACTCCTAAAAGACCTACCTTCAAATACCATTACACTGAGGTTTCAGATGTCAACATTTGAGTTTTGAGGGGACATAACACGCTAGTAAAGTAATGCTCAAAATTCTCCAAGCCAGGCTTCAGCAATATGTGAACCGTGAACTTCCTGATGTTCAAGCTGGTTTTAGAAAAGGCAGAGGAACCAGAGATCAAATTGCCAACATCCGCTGGATCATGGAAAAAGCAAGAGAGTTCCAGAAAAACATCTATTTCTGCTTTATTGACTATGCCAAAGCCTTTGACTGTGTGGATCACAATAAACTATGGAAAATTCTGAAAGAGATGGGAATACCAGACCACCTGATCTGCCTCTTGAGAAATCTGTATGCAGGTCAGGAAGCAACAGTTAGAACTGGTCATGGAACAACAGACTGGTTCCAAATAGGAAAAGGAGTACGTCAAGGCTGCATATTGTCACCATGTTTATTTAACTTATATGCAGAGTACATCATGAGAAATGCTGGACTGGAAGAAACACAAGTTGGAATCAAGATTGCCGGGAGAAATATCAATAACCTCAGATATGCAGATGACACCACTCTTATGGCAGAAAGTGAAGAGGGGCTAAAAAGCCTGTTGATGAAAGTGAAAGTGGAGAGTGAAAAGGTTGGCTTAAAGCTCAACATTCAGAAAACGAAGATCATGGCATCTGGTCCCATCACTACATGGGAAATAGATGGAGAAACAGTGGAAACAGTGTCAGACTTTGTTTTTCTGGGCTCCAAAATCACTGCAGATGGTGACTGCAGCCATGAAATTAAAAGACGCTTGCTCCTTGGAAGGAAAGTTATGACCAACCTAGATAGCATATTCAAAAGCAGAGACATCACTTTGCCAACAAAGGTTCGCCTAGTCAAGGCTATGGTCTTTCCTGTGGTCATGTATGGATGTGAGAGCTGGACTGTGAAGAAGGCTGAGCACCGAAGAATTGATGCTTTTGAACTGTGGTGTTGGAGAAGACTCTTCAGAGTCCCTTGGACTGCAAGAAGATCCAACCAGTCCATTCTGAAGGAGATCAGCCCTGGGATTTCTTTAGAAGGAATGATGCTAAAGCTGAAACTCCAGTATTTTGGCCACCTCATGCGAAGAGTTGACTCATTGGAGAAGACTCTGATGCTGGGAGGGATTGAGGGCAGGAGGAGAAGGGGACAACAGAGGATGAGATGGCTGGATGGCATCACTGACTCGATGGATGTGAGTCTGAGTGACCTCCGGGAGCTGGTGATGGACAGGGAGGCCTGGTGTGCTGCGGTTCATGGGGTGGCAAAGAGTCGGACACGACTGAGCGACTGATCTGATCTGAACACCCATAAACTTCAAGTCAGTTAAAGAAAATAATATTTAACATATCAGAGAAAAGTTGGTTCTTAAAAAACATTTATTTGTTTGGCTATGTTGGGTCTTAGTTGCAGCATGCGAGCTCTTTCTTGTACCATGTGGGCTTCTCTCTAGTTGTGGCGTGTAGGCTCAGTAGTTGCAGTACATGGGCTTAGAGGCCCCTTGGCGTATGGGATCCTAGTTCCCTGACCAGGAATCAAACCTGCATTCCTTGCCCTGGAAGATATACTCTTAAGGACTGGATCACCAGGGAAGGCCCAGAAAAACTGTTCATAACATTAATTCTTTGCTACTTCTGGCACCAAGAGGCAGGAGATCTACGCCCTCTCCCCTCAATATGGATGGGTTTCTGACTGCTTCAGTTAGTACAGTAGGGCTGAACTGATGCTTTGTGACTTTGGTCATAAAGGCCATGATGATTCCGCCTTGTTTGCTGGGAACACTTGCTCTTGGAGGGCTGAGCCACCCGATGAAGCTTGACAAACTTGAGTCTATGATGCTGTGAGGAAGCCCCAAATACAGAGAAGCCAACTGTAAGCACTTCCTGTGATCGTCCCAGATGAAGTCAGCCTGTGAGTCATCTCGGCTCAGGTACTAGATACGTGAGTGAACAAACCTCTAGATGATCCTAGCCCTAGCCATTGAATCTTCCCAGGGAAGGCCTTAGCTATCCTGAAGCAGAGAAGAGTTGTCCCAGTCAAGCACTGTCCGAATTGTGGATCTATGAACAAAATATTGTTTTATGGGACTATATTTGGGGTGTATTTCAGTTATCTATTGCTATGTAACAAACTACCCTAAAACATAGTAGCTTAAAACACTGACCATTCTATTTTTGTCACTCACCAGGCAGGGAAGTTGGTATTGGCTGTCAGCTAAGATCTTGGGCAGGGCTGTGGGTTCACAGGGTCTCAGTTCTCTCCATGTGGGCCTTTACAGTGGCTAATTTGGCTGGCTAAGAGTGAGCATCACAGCATATCAAGGCCGAATTGCATGGCCTTATCTTTGACCTAGTCTTGGAAGCTACATAGCATATCACTCCTACCATACACTATTAGTCAAGGTGGGCTTTCCTGGTGGCTCAGATGGTAAAGTATCTGCCTGCAATGGAATAGACCTGGGTTCAATCTCTGGGTCGGGAAGATCCCCTGGAGAAGGGAATGGCTACTCACTCCAGTATTCTTGCCTGGAGAATTCCATGGACAGAGGAGCCTGGCAGGCTACGGTCCATGGGGGTCACAAAGAGTCAGACACCACTGAGTGACTAACACTTTCACTGGTCAAGACAATCACAAAGACCCACAAACTTTAAGGAGAACATAGTAGTCTACCTCTCAAAAGGAGCATGCAGCGTCTCTAGAAAAGCATGTGGAATGGGAAATACCGTAATCACCTTTTAAAATCTGCCTTCTAAGCCACACTATTCACATTCCTCCCACATGTAAAATACACTCATCCCTCCTTTGAGGACCCCCCTCCCCACCAGAGTCTCATTCTAGTATAGCACCATGCTCAGGCTCAAAGTCCAAAACTGCATCAATTATATCAGGTTCAGGTACAGATGAAGCTCCTCAGGTATAGTTCTTTGGGCATAGCTCCTTAAGCATCTTCTCAATCTTAAGACCTGTGAACTAAATAAGGATGTTAACTCTACATACACATACATCAGGATATGGTGGTGGTAGTATAATTCTTAGACATTCCTGTTCAAAAATGGGGAATATGGGAGGCACATAACAGTTGCTGGCCCCTAGCCATTCTGAAATCCAGTGGAGAACAAGTTGCTAGTTCTTCCATTGCTGCTCAGTGTATACTCTGTGAGTTGTTCTCTGTAGCTCCTAAATGAGAGAAAAAACCCTCCTCGATCTGTTTCCTGGACAAAATGGATGAGACATTTGTCTCTTTTTATTTCGCTCTGTCTTTTGTTCAGTTGCTAAGTCATGTCTGACTTTTGGTGAAGCCATGGAGTGCAGCACACCAGGCCTCCCTGTCCTTCACCATCTCCTAGAGTGTGTTCAAACTCATGTCCACTGAATTGGTGATGTTATCCAACCATCTCATCCTCTGTTGCCTCTTTCTCCTCCTGCCTTCAATCTTTCCCTCCTCAGGGTCTCTTCCAATGATTCGGCTCTTCCTATATTCTCTCTTTTAGTATACTTCATACACTCTCTCTTTTAGTTCAGACTCTGCTTCCACCAGAACAATTCTCTTAAGAATTATGCAGGTTTTCTGAAAATTATTAGTGGGTTTCACTTTCTTAGATAATACAGCACTGCAAATCTGTTTGAGATAGGAACTTCTCTATCTGGGGGTCCTTGGGATGATGCTGCAGGCAAACATCCTTAAGGTTCCCATAAATTCTATTATTTAATAGACAGGATATACTGCTGCTGCTGCTGCTAAGTCGCTTCAGTCATGTCCGACTCTGTGCGACACCATAGACAGCAGCCCATCAGGCTCCCCCATCCCTGGGATTCTCCAGGCAAGAACACGGCAGTGGGTTGCCATTTCCTTCTCCAATGCATGAAAGTGAAAAGTGAAAGTGAAGTCATTCAGTCATGTCTGACTTTTAGTGACCCCATGAACTGTAGCCCACCAGGCTCCTCCATCCATGGGATTTAGAGGACCTTTTGCCATTCTGAAATGTTTTATGAAGCACTACCTTGAATCTTTTCTTAACAAAGTCTCTCACACAGATCAACCCTGGGTTTGAGTTTGTTCTGAATTCCTGTCTTAATTATGGAGTAATTTACCATCTGGAGAAGTTGTAAGAAGAAACAGTATTATTGTTATATCTGGCAAGCTCTGGTTGCTTCCTATTTAGCACTTCGTTCTTTAGCTCACCTCTTCCTCTTCCATTTTGTCATAGTTAGCAAGGAGAAGCATAGCTGATGATGTTCTTTAGTAGTGTGCCTGTGTTGCTTTTAGTTTTTGTGTGTCTATTGTAGGTTTTTTATTTCTGGTTACCACAGGTTTCATATATGATGACCTATATCTATATCTACTTGTTTTGAACTAGTAATCATTTAGTCCTTTAAGTTCAAACACATTCTAAAAGATCTGCATTTTTTATTCCCCTCACCTACATTTTGTATTTTCGATGTCAGAGTTTACATTTTCACATTTACCCTTAACTGTTTATTGTTGTTATAGTTGCTTTTTTTGTCTTTGAATCTTCTTACTAGCTTCTTTAAGTGGTTAATCTTCAACCCTTACTACACATTTTCCTTTCTTAGTGCGATTTTCCCTTTCCTAATGAATCTTCTTTTCCACTTAGAGAGGATCCTTTAACATTTAACCAAGGAAATGAAGCACCTATACTCTAAAAACTATAAAACACTGATAAAGAAAACTGAAGACTACAAAAAAAATGGAAAGATATCTTGAGTTCTTGGATTGAAAGAATTAATAGTTAAAATGGCCATAGAACCCAAAGCAATCTAGAGATGTACTGCAATCTCTATTAAAATACATGATATTTTTCACAGAAGTAAATAAATTCTAAAATTTATATGGAACTACAACAGGTCCCAAACTGCCAAAACAATCTTGAGGGAAAAAAAAAAAAAAAGAGAGAGAGAACAAAGTTGGAGGTATTATGTACCCTATCTTCAGACTATATTACCAAGTTATAGTCATCAAAGCAGCATGGTACTGCACAAAAATAAGTACATAGGTCAACGGAACTGAATAGGGAGCCCAAAAATAAATCCATACACCTTTGGTCAGTTAACCTATGACAAAGAATATGCAATGGCGAAATCACAGTCTCTTCAACAAGCTGTGCTGGAAAAACTGGATAGCTACATGTAAAACAATGGAATTAGAATATTTTCTCATACCATATACAAAAATAAACCAAAGATAGATTAAAGACCTAAATGTAGGACTTAAAGCCATAAAACTTCTACAAGAAAATATAGGCAGAACACTCTTTAACATGAATCATAGCAACATTTTTTTTTATCAGTCCCCTAAGGCAAAAGAAATACGAGCAAAAAGAAGCAAATGGCACCTAAGTAAACTTAACAGGTTTTGCATAAAGGAAACCATCAACAAAACAAAAAGACAACCTACTGACTGGGTAAAATATTTGCAAATGATATGACCAACAAGGGGATTATATCCAAAATAATAACTCATACAACTAAATATCAAAAAGAACAAAACAATTAAAAAATGGGCAGAAGATCTGAATAGATATTTTTCCAAAGATGGTGTATAGATGGCTAACAGGCATATGAAAAGATGCTCAACACTGCTCATCAATGCAAATCAAAACAACAATGAGATACCGCCTCACAGAGTAGGGTGCTAACAATGCAGGTGATGAAAGTGGTCAGATGCAGGATACATCCCAAAGTACAGCAGCAGAGCTTGATGATGGGATAGAAAAAGAGAACACAAGAATGACTCCAAGCTGTTTTTTTTTTTTTTTTTTTTTGATTCCTTAAACTAATGGATGAATTGTTGTTTGTTATTGAGTTGCTAAATCCTATCTGAGTCTTTTGCAACCCCATGGACTGTAGCCCTCCAGGCTCCTCTGTTTCCCAGGCAAGAAAACGAGTGGGATTACTCCCTTCTCCAGAAGATCTTTCCAACCCGGGGATCGAACCCATAACTCCTGCATTGCAGGCAGATTCTTTACCCCTGAGCCATCTGGGAAGCCAGTGGATGAACACTGATGCCATTTACTGAAACAGAACCCTGAGGAAAGAACAGTCTGGAGAAAAAAACCAAGATTTCTATTTCTGTCATGTTATGTTTTCCTATTGGACATCCAACTGAAGATGCCAAATATGAAATTAGACCAACAAGTCTGAATCTCAGAGGAGACATGAGAGCTGGAAATATAAATGTGAGAATCGACAGTCAGGAAACTGAAAGATGAGTGATAACAAAAAAGTGGGACGTAAGAGAATAAATGTTGACTTTACATTAAAATCCACCATGAATTTTGACTTAACAGACTATATTAAATACTGATATATTAAAATGTGTGGGCTTTTTTTTTTACATGTGAGGTATCTGAATTAATTTTCCCCCTGTAATCAACTAATGCTCCTGGATAAAATAACTTCTAAAAGCATTTGTCCTCCTGGTAAGAAAGAAAAAGTCTCAGATCAGCGATTGAGTAAGGATGGTAAGATAAGCAGAGTAATGCAATCAGCTTCTTTCCTGAGAGAATCTGCTGAATCTCCATAACCCAGGCACAACTGAGCCCAATTATCTGACATTAGCTGTGTCTGTTTTGAAATAAAGAGAAAGAAGAATGCAAGACTTTGATTACTTTGAGCCTTAACACCTACCCTAGACCAGGAGTCTATATAGACCAGGGAGTCTATATAACCTCTTGCAGTTTCCCTGGGTTGAGAGGGGCCGGGGTCACAGTTCTCAAAGTGTTAGACTGTTGTGTTTTCCACCTTTGCCTTGCAAAGGAATAAAGTCATCTCTTCCCTCCAGGGCTTCCCTAATAGCTTAGTTGGTAAAGAATCTGAGACCCTGGTTCGATTCCTGGGTCAGGAACATCTGTTGGAGAAGGAATAGGCTACCCACTCCAGCCAGAATTCTTGGACTTTCCTTGTGGCTCAACTGGTAAAGAGTCTGTCCACAATGCAGGAGACCTGGGTTAAATCCATGGGTTGGAAAGATCCCCTGGAGAAGGGAAAGGCTATCCACTCCAGTTCGGAAGAGCCACAGGAGAAGGGAAAGGTTACAGACTCCAGTATTAAGCCTGGAGAATTCCTTGGCCTGTGTATAGTCCCAAAGAGTTAGACACAACTGAGCAACTTTCATGTTCACTTCTCTTTCCTCCAAATCTCTGTCTCTATATGTGTTTGGTATGGGTGCACAAGGTGCCGAGATTTTTGGCACCAAATCGAAGAACAAAACTCTCACTGAGGATCTACTACAGTATCAGTGCAGCGTCAAGCCTGAGTTTGCCTATTTCAGTTCAGTTCAGTCGCTCAGTTGTGTCTGACTCCTTGTGACCCCATGAACTGCAGCATGCCAGGCCTCCCTGTCCATCACCGACTGCCGGAGTTCACTCAAACTCATGTTCATTGAGTCGGTGATGCCATCCAGCCATCTCATCCTATTTAAATAAATAGGTTAAATCAGATCAGATCAGTCGCTCAGTCGTGTCCGACTCTTCGCGACCCCATGAACTGCAGCACGCCAGGCCTCCCTGTCCATCACCAGCTCCCGGAGGTCACTCAGACTCACATCCATCGAGTCAGTGATGCCATCCAGCCATCTCATCCTCTGTCGTCCCCTTCTCCTCCTGCCCTCAATCCCTCCCAGCATCAGAGTCTTCTCCAATGAGTCAACTCTTCGCATGAGGTGGCCAAAATACTGGAGTTTCAGCTTTAGCATCATTCCTTCCAAAGAAATCCCAGGGCTGATCTCCTTCAGAATAGACTGGTTGGATATTCTTGCAGTCCAAGGGACTCTCAAGAGTCTTCTCCAACACCACAGTTCAAAAGAATCAATTCTTTGGCGCTCAGCCTCCTTCACAGTCCAGCTCTCACATCCATACATGACCACAGGAAAGACCATAGCCTTGACTAGGCGAACCTTAGTTGGTAAAGTGATGTCTCTGCTTTTGAATATGCTATCTAGGTTGGTCATAACTTTCCTTCCAAGGAGTAAGCGTCTTTTAAATAGTCGTCCCCTATTTAACCATCACAATAAATCCTTTACAGATAAGGAAACTGGATTCAGAGGCTTAATTATGTACTTTGCTAAGGATCACTATTTGCCAGGAGCCAGCAAGAGGACCTCCACCCATGGCAAAGGTCATGAGGAAGGAGGCTCGACATACGCAAAGGCAGGGTTTAGCCTCAGGAGTCCCCCTGGAAATCCTCAAGCATCTAGCCCTATAACCAGAGCCTGCCTACTTTACTACTTTGTGTTCTCACCTACACTTCTGACTTTATGGGGGGGCTGTCCCCCACCACCTCTTTCAGAGAAGGAGTTAATTTGGAGCTCCAGTTAATAAAAATTCCTGGGAGTGTTTTAACCTACAAACCCCTCTGAAGGTTCTCTAGCCTACCTGACAGGCTTGTCCGGCCACATGTGATTACTCACAACCTCCCAATCGTGGGAGGCACGAGATGCTTTTAACCTTCTAAAAACAGGTTCTTTAGAGAAGTTAGAAAACTATTAGTGGGCTGATTAGAAATTGTATTGGTGAAGGATTTTTCATTTGTTGAGCCAATGTTTGCTGCTAAGTCTCCACATCCCCTGCCCTTACACACATTAATGAATATATAGAAGAAATAGGTATTAACCTTTGATATTAATCACGTTAGACCTTAGGCTAAGTTCTTTCTTTAATTAAAACCCACTACACCCTCACCCTATAGGAATGTAAATTTATCTGGTGGAGTCTGTTTTAAGACTAATCACCCTTGGAGAAGGATAAGTTTTCTTCTTAAACTTAAGGGTCTTAAGTTTGGCAGGGTCTTAAGATGTTGAGATGTTTGAAAGGGTCTTAAGATATTAGCAGGCCTCCGGGCCAGAAGATGATGTAAATCACCTAAACTTTTGCATATGATAAGTTTGAAAGCCTGGCTCAGGGACTGCTGTCCTTGCATGACTCCACCCCTTCCCTATTATCCTCTATGCATAACTTAGGGTATAAAAACTACTTTGGAAAATAAAGTGCGGTTCTTGTTCACCAAAACTCGGTCTCCCCATGTCGTTCTTTCTCTTACCTTCTGGCTGAATTATTCAGCCTCCTCTCTCCACTAAATGTTCTCACTGAGCTATCCTTATTTCATCCGCTTTTCTTCACTGAATTTTCCTACTGAGCTATCCTCATTCTATTATTCTTTATATCTTTAATTAATATTTATTAAGCAATTGTTTCCTGATCCTCGCCAACGCCGTCCCTGCTTCGAATTCCCTGGATCCACCAGGGCTGGACCCTGGCAACTATTGACTTCCCTGGTGGCTCAGAAGGTAAAGCGTCTATCTATGATATGGGAGACACGGGTTCGATCCCTGGGTTGGGAAGATCCCTTGGAGAAGGAAATGGCAATCCACTCCAGTACTATTGCCTGGAAAATCCCATGGACAGAGGAGCCTGGTAGGCTACAGTCCATGGGGTTGCAAAGAGTCGGACACGACTGAGCGACTTCACGTTCACGTTCAAGGATCACTATTAAGGAGTCAGTCAGACTGGAGTCCAGGAAGGTCGCACTCCATAAACAACTACCTGCTCTGGAAGCCGCTATGGGTTCTTGGTAACAGGACTGAGGGACAAGGGTAGGATTAGGACTATGTTTCCAACATATCCCCTAAGTTACAATCACCTGGGATGCTTTTTAATACTTAAATGCTTCAGAACTGCCAGTATCTTTCCCAGTCCCTTAGCTCTTGGCAGTCTTTCTTCCTCTATTTTGGCATTCACCACCCTGGACTGCTTCAAGAAAATTAGAGATACCAAGGGAACATTTTATGCAAAGATGGGCACAATGCTAATGCTAAGTCACTTCAGTCGTGTCCGACCCTGTGCGACCCCATAGACGGCAGCCCACCAGGCCCCACCATCCCTGGGATTCTCCAGGCAAGAACACTGGACTGGGTTGCCATTTCCTTCTCCAATGCATGAAAGTGAAAAGTGAAAGTGATGTCGCTCAGTCATGCCGACCCTCAGCGACCCCACGGACTGCAGCCTACCAGGCTCCTCCGTCCATGGGATTTTCCAGGCAAGAGTACTGGAGTGGGGTGCCGGGCACAATAAAGGACAGAAATGGTAGGGATCTAACAGAAGCAGAAGATATTAAGAGGTGGCAAGAATACACAAAAGAACTACACAAAAAAGATCTTCATGACCCAGATAATCACGATGGTGTGATCACTCACCTAGAACCAGACGTCCTAGAATGTGAAGTCAAGTGAGCCTTAGGAAGCATCACTACGAATAAAGCTAGTGGAGGTGACGGAATTCGAGTTGTGCTATTTCAAATCTTGAAAGATGATGCTGTGAAAGTGCTGCACTCAATATGTCAGCAAATGTGGAAAACTCAGTGGTGGCTACAGGACTGGAAAAGTTCAGTTTTCATTCCAATCCCAAAGAAAGGCAATGCCAAAAAAGGCTCAAATTACTGCACAACTGCACTCATCTCACACACTAGTAAAGTAATGCTCAAAATTCTCCAAGCCAGACTTCAGCAATATGTGAACCGTGAACTTCCAGATGTTCAAGCTGGATTTAGAAAAGGAAGAGGAACCAGAGATCAAATTGCCAACATCTGCTGGATCATGGAAAAAGCAAGAGAGTTCCGGAAAAACATCTATTTCTGCTTCATTAACTATGCCAAAACCTTTGACTGTGTGGGTCACAATAAACTGTGAAAATTCTGAAAGAGATGGGAATACCAGACCACCTGACCTGCCTCTTGAGAAACCTGTATGCTGGTCAGGAAGCAACAGTTAGAACTGGACATGGAACAACAGACTGGCTCCAAATAGGAAAAGGAGTACGTCAAGGCTGTATATTGTCACCCTGCTTATTTAACTTCTATGCAGAGTATGTCATGAGAAATGCTAGGCTGGAAGAAGTACAAGCTGGAATCAAGATTGCTAGGAGAAATATCAATAACCTCAGCTATGCAGATGATACCACCCTTATGGCAGAAAGTGAAGTACTAAAGAGCCTCTTGATGAAAGTGAAAGTGGAGAGTGAAAAAGTTGGCTTAAAGCTCAACATTCAGAAAACTAGGATCATGGCATCTGGTCCCATCACTTCATGACAAATGGATAGGGCAACAGTGGAAACAGTGGCTGACTTTATTTTTCTGGGCTCCAAAATCACTGCAGATTGTGATTGCAGCCATGAAATTAAAAGACGCTTACTCCTTGGAAGCAAAGTTATGACCAAACTAGATAGCATATTCAAAAGCAGAGACATTACTTAGCCAACAAAGGTCCGTCTAGTCAAGGCTATAGTTTTTCCAGTGGTCATGTATGAATGTGAGAGTTGGACTGTGAAGAAAGCTGAGCGCCGAAGAATTGATGCTTTTGAACTGTGGTGTTGGAGAAGACTCTTGAGAGTCCCTTGGACTGCAAGCAGATCCAACCAGTCCCTCCTAAAGGAGATCAGTCCTGGGTGTTCATCGGAAGGACTGATGTTGAAGCTGAAACTCGAATACTTTGTCCACCTGATGCAAAGAACTGACTCATTTGAAAAGACCCTGATGCTGGGAAAAACTGGCAGGAAGAGAAGGGGACGACAGGGTGAGATGGTTGGATGGTATCATCAACTCAATGGACATGGGTTTGGGTGTATGCCGGGAGTTGGTGATGGACAGGGAGGCCTGGTGTGGGGCGGTTCATGGGGTCACACGACTGAGCAACTGAACTGAACTGAACCCTGGACTGCAGGATTAATAATTAATGGTAACTTTTGCTTTAGCAGACACTTTCTTCCACTCAAGCAATAGCGGACTGCACATACTCCAGGAGACCTCACAAAGCAGTTAAGCGAGTGTCCCTACCACAACCAATGGGAGTAGCTCTAAGGTTCCAACTGCGACGGCCTTTTAGGGAGTTGGAGAGACGCCAAGCCCTGCCCTTGACTCTGACGGGCCAAGCCTTTTCCATCGGGATCTGGATGGCGGTGACAGTGACTCTGGAGCCCGCGGGCCGCTGCCGCTGGGATGAGCCCGTGCGCATCGCTGTGCGCGGCCTGGCGCCGGGGCAGCCGGTCACGCTGCGCGCGTCCCTGCGCGACGAGAAGGGCGCGCTCTTCAGGGCCCACGCGCGCTACTGCGCCGACGCCGCCGGCCTGCTGGACCTGGAGCGCGCGCCCGCGCTGGGCGGCAGCTTCGCAGGGCTCGAGCCCATGGGGCTCTTCTGGGCGCTGGAACCTGAGGAGCCCTTAACGCGGCTGGTGAAGCGGGACGTGCAGACGCCCTTCGTCGTGGAGCTGGAGGTGCTCGACGGCCACGAGCCCGAGGCCCAGCGGCTCCTGGGCCGGGCGGTGCACGAGCGCGACTTCCTGGCGCCCGGCGTGCGGCGCGAGCCGGTGCGCGCGGGCCGGGTGCGCGCCACGCTCTTCCTGCCGCCAGGTGAGCCGCCCCCTTCCCAGGCTGTTGTGGAAAGCTGGGTTGTAGTCCCGAGACCCTGGGCGGCCCCTTGTCTGCCTACGGAACCCTATGGTTGTGGAACTTCAACAAACTAGCCCCCAAGCTCCAGAGTCTACCATGAATTTTGGGTGGCAGTTTCTCTTCTAAATTTCAGTGCACTGCCTGGAGGTACTGCCACTCCCTTCAGATCAGATCAGTCGCTCAGTCGTGTCCGACTCTTTGCGACCCCATGAACCGCAGCACGCCAGGCCTCCCTGTCCATCACAAGCTCCCGGAGGTCACTCAGACTCGCATCCATCGAGTCAGTGATGCCATCCAGCCATCTCATCCTCTGTCGTCCCCTTCTCCTCCTGCCCTCAATCCCTCCCAGCATCAGAGTCTTCTCCAATGAGTCAACTCTTTGCATGAGGTGGCCAAAATACTGGAGTTTCAGCTTTAGCATCATTCCCTCCAAAGAAATCCCAGGGCTGATCTCCTTCAGAATGGACTGGTTGGATCTCCTTGCAGTCCAAGGGACTCTCAAGTCTTCTCCAACACCACAGTTCAAAACCATCAATTCTTCGGCGTTCAGCCTTCTTCACAGTCCAGCTCTCACATCCATACATGACCACAGGAAAGACCATAGCCTTGACTAGGCGAACTTTTGTTGGCAAAGTGATGTCTCTGCTTTTGAATATGCTATCTAGGTTGGTCATAACTTTCCTTCCAAGGAGTAAGCGTCTTTTAATTTCAGGGCTGCAGTCACCATCTGCAGTGATTTTGGAGCCCAGAAAAACAAAGTCTGACACTGTTTCCACTGTTTCTCCATCAATTTCCCATGATGCCATGATCTTCCTTTTCTGAATGTTGAGCTTTAAGCCAACCCTTTCACTCTCCACTTTCACTTTCATCAAGAGGCTTTTTAGTTCCTCTTCACTTTCTGCCATAAGGGTGGTGTCATCTGCATATCTGAGATTATTGATATTTCTCCCAGCAATCTTGATTCCAACTTGTGTTTCTTCCAGTCCAGCATTTCTCATGATGTACTCTGCCAAAACAGGAAGCCCTACTTTATTCTTACAGTTCTTTAGCAATTTACAACCTTAACTGGTCACCTCCCACTCAACTATGAACTCCTGGGGCTGGAATTGTGACTTACGTATCTCCATATCTCTATATTCCTAGAGGCTTACACAGGGATATAATAGGAGCTCAATAAATCATGCTGACTGACTTAATAAGAATCTCCTAAAGACTTTCAGTTTAAAAAAATTTTTTTTCACTCCCCAACCGTATTTCAATTAAGTCAGCTGTTAACTATTTTAGTTCTACTGTGGCCCACTTAAAATTTATTGTGTTCTGACTCAAAGACTTTATGTAAACAATGTAGAAAAGTTTAATCATTTAGCAAATATATATTAAATCAAGGATTATGCTACTTACAGTAGCTAGCAAAGTCAGACGTGGGCTTAATTGTACCTCCCACCTATTAGAGTATATAGGCAACTATACTTGGATCAATGAATGGTAAGTGATATGATTTGGGAATTGTAGGTCCAGGGTGCTGGTGGGAACAAATAAAAGACTACCTAATTCAACTCAGCCTGAGGGGGTTGGTGAGGGAGGTTGGGAAAGCTACCAGAAATGGAGATCTAAACTTAAATTTGAAGACTGATGAATCAACCAGGTCAAAAAAGGTGGCGAGGGGAGGAGAATAGTGTACACCATTTTCAGGGGCTAATGAGAACAGAGCACATTTAGGGATGGCATTCTTTAAGGCTGAAGCAGAGAGCATAAGGAGTTAGGGAGTATATTCTAATAATCCCCTGTATTTGTAGAGTGTTTTACAGCTGTCAAAGCATTCTCCGGTGTTGTTGTTTTTTTTTTTTTTTTTTAGGAAAATTTGGTAGAAATGTATATTTCATGCTGTTATTTCTAATTTGGTTCATATTATCATTATTGTTTTTTGCCAATATGTGAAAATTTCTGGATAAAATAAGGCATTTTGTTCCCCCTCCCTTCTCCCCAAAGTTTATTTTTAAAAAAAAAGTAAAAAGAGTCCTCCTCCACCTTAACACCCCCACTTCATCCCCAACCTTCCTTGCTTTAAAAACTCCTTTTTGCTGACCAAACTCTGAAACTCAAGAATGTCTTCTTAGTGCCTAAAACCCTTATGATTTGTGGTGTTCTCCAGGCAGCAAACCCTTCCCTGGAATCCTCGACCTGTTTGGAAGTAGTGGTGGCCTTTGTGAATACAGGGCCAGCCTTCTGGCTGGACATGGTTTTGCTGTGCTTGCGCTGGCTTATTTCAGATTTGAAGACCTCCCTAAACATCTGAATGATGTGTGCCTGGAGTATTTTGAAGAAGCTGTGAACTTCATGCTACAGCATCCAAAGGTGGGTTCTGGTGCTTGCCTGAATGCAGAGCAGAGTGGGTGAAGCCAACACAGGGCTGGATCCAAAAGCTCTACCAGGACACCCAGGGCTGGAAATATGGCATGAGACACAAAGGCTTATTCAAAAGTTGTTAGGATTATTGTTTTCATTTCTGCCTGTCTCTCTTCAATCCCCTGTGACTCAACTCTTTAGTTCCCTTTAGTTCTTGATTAGAATTCAATGAGTTGGACTTAAAAGTCACTAACCTTGAGTTCTGGTTCTGGGTCTACTACCAAGTAGTCTTATAATCCTGAATAAAGGAAGTGCCCTCTCTGGGATTCAGTTTTTCTCATTTATAAGATTAATGTAGGTTCTTCCCTGGTGGCCCAGTAGTGGTCCACTCGCACCTACACTGCAGGGGGCAGAGGTGTGATCTCTGGTCAGGGAACTAAGATCCTGCATGTGCACCACATCCCCCCGCCAAAAAAAAATTAATGTAAATGTGTAGAGGAGAAAAGTTTGCCTATAAAGAGATTTTTGAAGGAATAGGTAACATTTGAATAAAGGCATTTGTATTTGATGATGTGAAGGAATCATTAATTTTGTTAAGTATATTAACTGCATTATGGTTTTGTAGATAAAGTTCTTATCTGAGACTGAAAAAGTTAATTAAAACATTTTGGAATTATTATAAATGTAATGGAATACATACTCTTTGCTACTATCTAGACTTAAAGAAACCCAAACATTCTAATGTTAAGGAGTAAGATGTTCTGCAAAGTCTAATTCTGTTAGAATTCAGGGACTAGTCTCAACAAAGCTGCTAAACCTAGATGATCCTGAACTGATGATTTACTTATGGGTTATAAGGGCCCAGGAACAAGAAGAGACTAATATATACTCTCAGGCTGGGAGCCTTTTGTTTTAGATGACCACTCTCTGGCCTTCCTTTGGCTGCATTCCTGCCCACAGGGTGTGGAGTTTGAGGGACCAAGGGAATATGTCTACCTGGAAACCATGTGCCCCTCCCACCATGCCCTTTAGACCTGGAACCCCAGAATTATCTGCCAACCAGCTCTGATCTTGCTTCCAGGCCCTATGCCACTTCTCTGGGTCCACTAATGGGAATATACCTAGGCCTTAAACATATAGGCTGGGGTGTCCTTGTGTAAGGGGGCTCTTAAGGTACATGATGGAGCCAGGGATGGGAAGAGAAGAAGAGTTGGCTAAAAACCAGAGACTGGGGCAGGGGCTGGTGCTCCCCCCATGCCATGTTCCAGTATAGAACTCCAAGGAGTTCCAAGATATAAAATTTGAACCTGACCTTATAAGTCTCCAGGAATTGGTGATGGACAGGGAGGCCTGGTGTGCTGCGGTTCATGGGGTCGCAAGGAGTTGGACACGACTGAGCGACTGATCTGATCTGATCTGATGGAGGTGTATTTATCAAGGTTACAGGAAAAATATATTTTATTTAACTTTTAAATATTTGTAACTTTTTAAAGTATTTAGGTATAGGGTATATGGGCCTCTGTGTGTACTCTTGACCCAATTGCCATAAATGTTAGTGGAGGCCCTGTGTACTAGGAAATTAATTGATTTGCTCATTAGAAAATATATTTGAACTTTGTGGACTGTTGCATAAGGACGGAAAGCAAATAACATTTCAGAAAGCTGCCTAGAGAATGTAAAATCACAGTTAAATTCTCCATTTATGAATTCTAAACTTGTTCTCTCTCTCTTTTCATCAGGTGAAAGGCCCTGGTGTTGGGCTTCTTGGCTTTTCCAAAGGAGGTGACCTGTGTCTTTCAATGGCCTCTTTCTTGAAGGGCATCACAGCCACTGTAGTTATTAATGCCTGCGTGGCCAACACAATAGCTCCTCTGCGTTACAAAGATATGATTATTTCTGAGCTCAGCTATGACCTAGAAAAATGTACAATCACTGAGTCAGGCTTTTTAAATGTTGTGGATATTTGGGGCAACCCACTGGAGAAAACCAACCACCAAAGTCTTATTCCATTGGAAAAGGCCCAGGGGCCCTTCCTGTTTATTGTTAGCATGGATGATCATAACTGGAAGAGTGAAGTCTATGCTCGTATAGCCTCTGAACGGTTACAAGCCCATGGGAAAGACAGACCCCAGATAATCTATTATCCAAGAAGTGGCCATTGTATTGACCCACCTTATTTTCCTCTTTGTAGAGCCTCTGTGCATGCAGTTTTGTGCCAACCAGTATTCCATGGAGGTGAGCCAAAGGCTCACTCAAAGGCACAAGCAGATGCCTGGCAGCAAATTCAAACTTTCTTCCATAAACATCTCAATGGTAAAAAATCTGTCAGGCCCAGCAAATTGTAACACTGTAATCATAGACCATATATTAATAAAAATCCTGGGCTTCTGTGGTAGTCCATGGTTAAGACTCTGCAGGGCACATGGTTTCAATCTCTGGTCCAGGAAGATTCCACATGCTACATATGGTACAGCTAAGCCCACGTGCCACAACTCCTGAGGCCCAAACACTCTAGAGCCCATACTCTGCAACAAGAGAAAGTACCATTAGTGAGAAGCCTGTGCACCCCAACTAGACAGTAGCCCCCACTTGCCACAACTAGAGAAAGCCTATGTGTGGCAATGAAGACCCAGCACAGCCAAAAATAAGAATATAAATTAAAAATAAATAAAACCAATTGTATTTTTTTAAAAAAATCCTATCCATACAACATGTGATGGGTTTTCTAGAGCACCCAGCAAACATTTTGTAACAAAACAACCATCTCCGACTCCTTGTCAGGTCCTATCAGCCCTAGCAATCCTACTTTGTTCATTGGTGGGTCCGTCCCTTTCTCCCCTGAACTTTTCCCAGTGTATATAGGCTAAACCCTGATCTTATCTGTAGGACCAATCTTAACCGTAAGCAGGAAAAATATAAGAAGTGCCTGCCCAAGTCTCAACTGCTGGCCTAGATTTGGCCTTGAGTTCTGCTTCTGAAGACTGAGCTTTTGTTCCACTGAGAGTCCCATACACTCTTTGGGCCCTAACTGACCATATCTGGCTCCCTGGTGATTCAGACAGTAAAGAGTCTGCCTGCAATGTGAGAGACCCAGGTTCGATCCCTGGGTCAGATATATAACCTTGAGAAGGAAAGGGCAACCCACTCCAGTATTCTTGCCTGGACAATCCATGGACAGAGGAGCCTAGTGGGCTACAGTGCATGGAGTCACAAAGAGTTGGACACGACTGAGCGACTTAACACTTTTTGACCATATCTGAAGCTTGGGAACTTGCCCACTGAAGTCCTTTAAGGAATGGACTCTGCTTCATTCTTGTCTCTGAACCCCACTCTGAAGTTTGGGCACATCGACATACTTAATATCTTAAGCTTTGCTTTTATTTTATGAATGCAGAGCTTTGCTTTTATGACCAAGAACCTAGACTTCAATCTCTTCCTTACTGAGAGTATCCTTTACAAATTTTGAATTTAAAATTCAAAGGATACTTTACAAAATAAAATTGAATCCTTTATCAAAAAAGCATTTGTTGTAAGCGAAACAGTTTACTGATATATACTGTTGATACATTAATACTTACTCTTTATTTATTGTCTGAATTTTCAATCTTGGAACTTGGCTACCTAGAGGAATGCCTTGACACCAGCAGATTTGGGGGACTTAATCTTTGGATGTCATATTATACCTGACAGATCAGATTTCCTCTCTGCACTATCTGTTCCTATTAACTTCTACTGGGAAGGACTGGGATCAGTCTCTCTCAATCCATTGCCTTGTATTGGGCACTATCTAGAGTTATGAGACCAAAGCAAAGGGTCTTCTGTGAGTGCAAGAAAATTTTTCAGAGACACATCACTTGGTTTGCTGAGCGTACACCACTAAGTCTTTCATCAATTTGAGTCTATTCAAGCAAATGCCCATTAGTCAGTCAGTCAGTTCAGTCACTCAATCGTGTCCAACTCTTTGTGATCCCATGAATCACAGCGTACCAGGCCTCCCTGTCCATCACCAGCTCCCGGAGTTCACTCAAACTCACGTCCATCGAGTCAGTGATGGCATCCAGCCATCTCATCCTCTGTCGTCCCCTTCTCCTCCTGCCCCCAATCCCTCCCAGCATCAGAGTGTTTTCCAGTGAGTCAACTCTTCGCATGAGGTGGCCAAAGTACTGGAGTTTCAGCTTTATCATCATTCCTTCCAAAGAAATCCCAGGGCTGATCTCCTTCAGAATGCCCATTAGACCTTAACTAATGAAAAGAAGCCCAGTGGGCTACAGTTCATGGAATCACAAAGAGTCAGACATGACTTAGAAACTGAACAACAACAATGAAAAGAAGGGCTTATTAGAAGTTACCTAGTTTTCACCGGTTGTTTAAAAATGTGTTGAGTGTATTTATTTATTGTGTAGTATAATTTTCTATAATTTGAATTGTTGAAGCCTCTGCTTTAACTCACTCCTGGGTGGTTCTACTACCCTAGAGATGCCTTTGGGATGGGACCTCATAGAAAGAAGTTATAAAGAAAGGGGAAGGGGAGAGGGTAAGGGCCAAGGTAACACCAGAAGCTAAATATGAGGATGATGACTTAACATTTCTGCATACTAAAGGAATTAGGTGTAGGGACAGCCCTCCACCTCCGTTTATTTCTTTACTGATAAAGTAGCCTTGAAATGCCCTACACTGACTAAAGATATTTGGTAACTTTCCCCTCAGAGTTGATTATATGTGACCAGTTAGCTTTAAGAATATGAAAAGGCAAAAAGATATGATGTTGAAAGATGAACCCCCCAGGTTGGTAAGTGTCCAGTATGCCACTGGAGAAGAGTGGAGAAATAGCTCTAGAAGGCATGAAGAGGCTAAGCCAAAGCAGAAACAATGCCCAGTTGTGGATGTGACTGGTGGTGAAAAGTAAAGTCCAATGCTGTAAAGAACAATACTGCATAGGAACCTGGAATATTAGGTCCATGAATCAAGGTAAATTGAAAGTGGTCAAACAGAAGATGGCAAGAGTGAATATTGGCATTATAGAAATCAGTGAACTAAAATGGATAGGAATGGGCAAATTTAATTCAGATGACCATTATATCTACTACTGTGGGCAAGAACTCCTTAGAAAAAATGGAGTAGCTGTCATAGTCAACAAAAAAGTCTGAAGTGCTGTACTTGGGTGCAGTCTCAAAAACAACAGAAGGATCTCGGTTCACTTCCAAGGCAAACATTCACTATCACAGTAATCCAAATCTATGCCCCAACCACTAATGCCAGAGAAGCTGAAGTTGAATGGATTTATGAAGACCTACAAGACCTAGAACTAACACCAAAAAAAAAAAAAGATGTCCTTTCCATCATGCTGCTGCTGCTGCTGCTAAGTCGCTTCTCCGTTCATGGGACTTTCCAGGCAAGAGTACTGGAGTAGGTTGCCATTGCCTTTTCCGCCTTTCCATCATAGGGGACTGGAATGCAAATTAGAAAGTCAAGAGATACCTGGAGTAACAGGCAAGTTTGGCCTTGGGGTACAAAATGAAGCAAGGCAAAGGTTAAGAGAGTTTTGCCAAGAGAATGCACTAGTCATAGCAAACATCCTCTTCCAATAACACAAGAGACGACTCTACACATGGACATCACCAGATGGTCAACAGATTGATTATATTCCTTGTAGCCGAAGATGGAGAAGCTCTCTACCATCAGCAAAAATAAGACTGGGAGCAGACTGTGGCTCAGATCATGAACTCCTTATTGCAAAATTCAGACTTAAATTGAAGAAAGTTGCTGGGAGCGAGCTCCATCCATGGCAAAGGTCATGAGGAAGGAGGCTTGGCATAGGCAAAGGTGGGATGAGCCACAGGAGCCCCCCTGGAAATTCTCGAGCATCTACCCCAAAACCAGAGTCTGCCTGCTTTTTGCTTTGTGCTCTCACCTACACCTCTGACTTTACGGGGGGGGGGGGAGCTGTCCCCCACTACCTCTCTCTGAAAAAAGGGTTAACTTACAGCTCCAGTTAATAATTCCTGGGTGTGAAAGTGTTTCAACCTACAAACTCTTTTGGAAATCCTCTAGCCTGCCTGAATAGGTTTTTCCAGGCCACATGTGATTGTTCAGAGCCTCCCAACTGTGAGGCACGAGATGTTCTAAACTGTCTAAATACAGATTCCTTTGAGCAGTTAAAAGATTGATTAGAAATTGTATTGGTGAAGGGTTTTTCACTTGTTGGGCCAATGTTTGCTGCTAAGTCTCCATATCCCTTATCTACTGTGTCCTTGGCAGTGTATTGATTGATATAATTGGTGTATAGAAATGTAAGTGGTAGCCTCAATGTTTGTAACCTTGGACCCTTGAGTTAATTCTTTTCTTGATTGAGTCCACCTCACCTTTGCCCTGTAGGAATGCAACTTTGTCTGATGCTTTTGGAGGCTGGTGCCTGACTTTGGAGTGATCACCTTTAGAGAAAAATAAGTTTTCTGAAGAAAGGGTCTTAAAATGCTAACGGGCCTCCAGGCCAGAGGATGATGCAAATCACCTAAACTTTTGCATATGATGGGTTTGCAGGAAGAAAGCCTGGCTTACTGCATGACTCTACCCCTTCCCCCATTGTCCTCTATGCATAACTTAATAGTAAAGTAATGCTCAAAATTCTCCAAGCCAGGCTTCAGCAATATGTGAACCGTGAACTTCCTGATGTTCAAGCTGGTTTTAGAAAAGGCAGAGGAACCAGAGATCAAATTGCCAACATCCGCTGGATCATGGAAAAAGCAAGAGAGTTCCAGAAAAACATCTATTTCTGCTTTATTGACTATGCCAAAGCCTTTGACTGTGTGGATCACAATAAACTATGGAAAATTCTGAAAGAGATGGGAATACCAGACCACCTGATCTGCCTCTTAAGAAATCTGTATGCAGGTCAGGAAGCAACAGTTAGAACTGGTCATGGAACAACAGACTGGTTCCAAATAGGAAAAGGAGTACGTCAAGGCTGCATATTGTCACCATGTTTATTTAACTTATATGCAGAGTACATCATGAGAAATGCTGGACTGGAAGAAACACAAGTTGGAATCAAGATTGCCGGGAGAAATATCAATAACCTCAGATATGCAGATGACACCACTCTTATGGCAGAAAGTGAAGAGGGGCTAAAAAGCCTCTTGATGAAAGTGAAAGAAGAGAGTGAAAAGGTTGGCTTAAAGCTCAACATTCAGAAAACGAAGATCATGGCATCTTGTCCCATCACTGCATGGGAAATAGATGGGGAAACAGTGGAAACAGTGTCAGACTTTGTTTTTCTGGGCTCCAAAATCACTGAAGATGGTGACTGCAGCCATGAAATTAAAAGACGCTTGCTCCTTGGAAGGAAAGTTATGACCAACCTAGATAGCATATTCAAAAGCAGAGACATTACTTTACCAACAAAGGTTCGCCTAGTCAAGGCTATGGTCTTTCCTGTGGTCATGTATGGATGTGAGAGCTGGACTGTGAAGAAGGCTGAGCGCCGAAGAATTGATGCTTTTGAACTGTGGTGTTGGAGAAGACTCTTGAGAGTCCCTTGGACTGCAAGAAGATCCAACCAGTCCATTCTGAAGGAGATCAATCCTGGAATTTCTTTAGAAGGAATGATGCTAAAGCTGAAACTCCAGTATTTTGGCCATCTCATGCGAAGAGTTGACTCATTGGAGAAGACTCTGATGCTGGGAGGGATTGAGGGCAGGAGGAGAAGGGGAAGACAGAGGATGAGATGGCTGGATGGCATCACTGACTCGATGGATGCGAGTCTGGGTGACCTCCGGGAGCTGGTGATGGACAGGGAGGCCTGGCGTGCTGCAGTTCATGGGGTCGCAAAGAGTCGGACACGACTGAGCGACTGATCTGATCTGATCTGATCTGACTGCATGACTCTACCCCTTCCCCCATTGTCCTCTATGCATAACTTAAGGTATAAAAACTACTTTAGAAAATAAAGTGTGGGCCTTATTCAATGAAACTTGGTCTCCCCATGTCGTTCTTTCTCTTACCTTCTGGCTGAATTATTCAGCCTCTTTTCTCCACTAAATTTTCCCACTGAGCTATCCTCATTCTATTATTCTTTATATCTTTAATTAATACTTAATTAAGCAATTGTTTCATGATCCTTGCCAACGCCATCCCTGCTTTGAATTCCCTGAATCCACCAGGGCTGGACCCCGGCAGAAAGTAGGGAAAACCACTAGGCTATTCAGGTATGACCTAAATCAATCTCTTCTGATTATACAGTGGAAGTTGGGGGGAATATGCTATGCACAGGCCTGTACTATAATTAACAGGGCCTCTTTGAAAAATAAAATTGACTTTCTCATCACCCCCAGGCAAAGGGCTGGGAGTAGTAAAAAGTACATCCTGGAAAGATATCTTTCTTTTTTTTTTTGAAGATGAGGTCGAAGTTTTATTATTGGTGGTAAATATATTATGATAAAAAGCTTAAAAATAAGACAAATTTAAAAGAAAGTGATTTTCAATTCCCTTGTTTTGGAGGAAAGATAGCTTGAGAATAAGATGTTGAAGTCCTGATGTGACTGATGGAAAACTATTAGTGACTGTTCCCGTAACCAGAGCCTTGAGGGAGTTGCTGAGAAAGGGCTAAACAAAGTCATGAAAGGCCTAAAGGTTTGACATTGAGGACTGTGCATCATATATCTTTATCTGCAATCTGAGATTGTAAAGAACAGATATCTCTAGAGCACAATTAAGGAAGTAGACATTAACAATAAAAGGCATGCAAGGATTAGGATCTGAGTCTTATTTTTCCTTATTCTGCGGCACTGCTCCCTCAGATCAGATCAGATCAGTCGCTCAGTCGTGTCCGACTCTTTGCGACCCCATGAACCGCAGCACGCCAGGCCTCCCTGTCCATCACCAGCTCCCGGAGGTCACTCAGACTCGCATCCATCGAGTCAGTGATGCCATCCAGCCATCTCATCCTCTGTCTTCCCCTTCTCCTCCTGCCCTCAATCCCTCCCAGCATCAGAGTCTTCTCCAATGAGTCAACTCTTCGCATGAGATGGCCAAAATACTGGAGTTTCAGCTTTAGCATCATTCCTTCCAAAGAAATCCCAGGATTGATCTCCTTCAGAATGGACTGGTTGGATCTTCTTGCAGTCCAAGGGACTCTCAAGAGTCTTCTCCAACACCACAGTTCAAAAGCATCAATTCTTCGGCACTCAGCCTTCTTCACAGTCCAGCTCTCACATCCATACATGACCACAGGAAAGACCATAGCCTTGACTAGGCGAACCTTTGTTGGTAAAGTAATGTCTCTGCTTTTGAATATGCTATCTAGGTTGGTCATAACTTTCCTTCCAAGGAGTAAGCGTCTTTTAATTTCATGGCTGCAGTCACCATCTGCAGTGATTTTGGAGCCCAGAAAAACAAAGTCTGACACTGTTTCCACTGTTTCCCCATCTATTTCCCATGCAGTGATGGGACCAGATGCCATGATCTTCGTTTTCTGAATGTTGAGCTTTAAGCCAACCTTTTCACTCTCCACTTTCACTTTCATCAAGAGGCTTTTTAGCCCCTCTTCACTTTCTGCCATAAGGGTGGTGTCATCTGCATATCTGAGGTTATTGATATTTCTCCCAGCAATCTTGATTCCAACTTGTGTTTCTTCCAGTCCAGCATTTCTCATGATGTACTCTGCATATAAGTTAAATAAACATGGTGACAATATGCAGCCTTGACGTACTCCTTTTCCTATTTGGAACCAGTCTGTTGTTCCATGACCAGTTCTAACTGTTGCTTCCTGACCTGCATACAGATTTCTTAAGAGGCAGATCAGGTGGTCTGGTATTCCCATCTCTTTCAGAATTTTCCATAGTTTATTGTGATCCACACAGTCAAAGGCTTTGGCATAGTCAATAAAGCAGAAATAGATGTTTTTCTGGAACTCTCTTGCTTTTTCCATGATCCAGCGGATGTTGGCAATTTGATCTCTGGTTCCTCTGCCTTTTCTAAAACCAGCTTGAACATCAGGAAGTTCACGGTTCACATATTGCTGAAGCCTGGCTTGGAGAATTTTGAGCATTACTTTACTAGCATGTGAGATGAGTGCAATTGTGCGGTAGTTTGAGCACTCCTTGGCATTGCCTTTCTTTGGGATTGGGATGAAAACTGACCTTTTCCAATCTTGTGGCCACTGCTGAGTCTTCCAAATTTGCTGGCATATTGAGTGTAGCACTTTCACAGCATCATCATTCAGGATTTGGAATAGCTCCACTGGAATTCCATCACCTCCACTAGCTTTGTTCCTAGTGATGCTTTCTAAGGCCCATTTGACTTCACATTCCAAGATGTCTGGCTCTAGGTCAGTGATCACGCCATCATGATTATCTGGGTCTTGAAGCTCTTTTTTGTACAGTTCTTCTGTGTATTCTTGCCACCTCTTCTTAATATCTTCTGCTTCTGTTAGATCCACACCATCTCTGTCCTTTATTGTGCCCATCTTTGCATGAAATGTCCCTTTGGTATCTCTGATTTTCTTGAAGAGATCCTTAGTCTTTCCCATTCTGTTGTTTTCCTCTATTTCTTTGCATTGATCACTGAAGAAGGCTTTCTTATCTCTTCTTGCTATTCTTTGGAACTCCGCATTTAGATGTTTATATCTTTCCTTTTCTCCTTTGCTTTTCGCTTCTCTTCTTTTCACAGCTATTTGTAAGGCCTCCCCAGACAGCCATTTTGCTTTTTTGCATTTCTTTTCCATGGGGATGGTCTTGATCCCTGTCTCCTGTACAATGTCACGAACCTCATTCCATAGTTCATCAGGCACTCTATCTATCAGATCTAGGCCCTTAAATCTATTTCTCACTTCCACTGTATAATCATAAGGGATTTGATTTAGGTCATACCTGAATGGTCCAGTAGTTTTCTCTACTCTCTTCAATTTCAGTCTGAATTTGGCAATAAGGAGTTCATGGTCCGAGCCACAGTCAGCTCCTGGTCTTGTTTTTGCTGATTGTATAGAGCTTCTCCATCTTTGGCTGCAAAGAATATAATCGATCTGATTTCGGTGTTGACCATCTGGTGATGTCCATGTATAGAGTCTTCTCTTGTGTTGTTGGAAGAGGGTATTTGCTATGACCAGTGCATTTTCTTGGCAAAACTCTATTAGTCTTTGCCCTGCTTCATTCCGTATTCCAAGGCCAAATTTGCCTGTTACTCCAGGTGTTTCTTGACTTCCTACTTTTGCATTCCAGTCCCCTATCATGAAAAGGACATCTTTTTTGGGTGTTAGTTCTAAAAGGTCTTGTAGGTCTTCATAGAACCTTTCAACTTCAGCTTCTTCGGCGTTACTGGTTGGGGCATAGACTTGGATTACTGTGACATTGAATGGTTTGCCTTGGAAACGAACAGAGATCATTCTGTCGTTTTTGAGATTGCATCCAAGTACTGCATTTCGGACTCTTTTGTTGACCATGATGGCCACTCCATTTCTTCTGAGGGATTCCTGCCCACAGTAGTAGATATAATGGTCATCCGAGTTAAATTCACCCATTCCAGTCCATTTTAGTTCGCTAATTCCTAGAATGTCAACATTCACTCTTGCCATCTCTTGTTTGACCACTTCCAATTTGCCTTGATTCATGGACCTGACATTCCAGGTTCCTATGCAATATTGCTCTTTACAGCATCGGACTTTGCTTCTATCACCAGACACATCTACAGCTGGGTATTCTTTTTGTTTTGGCTCCATCCTTTCATTCTTTCTGGAGTTATTTCTCCACTGATCTCCAGTAGCATATTGGGCCCCTACTGACCTGGGGAGTTTCTCTTTCAGTATCCTATCATTTTGTCTTTTCATACTGTTCATGGGGTTCTCAAGGCAAGAATACTGAAGAATTTCTCTGATAGGATACTGAAAGAGAAATTCTTGCCTTGAGAACTGCTCCCTCAGGTCAGTTCATTGTTGGGTGGTCCCAACAGAAGTGACAAATAGATTCAAAGGATTAGATCTGATAGAGTGCCTGAAGAACTACAGACAGAGGTTCATAACATTGTACATGAGGCAGTGATCAAAACCATCCCCAAGAAATGCAAGAAGGCAAAATGGTTGTTTGAGGAGGCCTTACAAATAGCTGAGAAAAGAAGAGAAGCTAAAGGCAAAGGAGAAAAGGAAAAATATACCCATCTGAAAGCAGAGTTCCAGAGAATAGCAAGGAGAGCTACGAAAGCCTTCCTCAGTGATCAATGCAAAGAAATAGAGGAAAACAATAGAATGGGAAAGACTAGAGATCTCTTTAAGAAAATTAGAGATACCAAGGGAACATTTCATGCAAAGATGGGCTCAATAAAGGACAGAAATGGTATGGACCTAACAGAGGCAGAAGATAGTAAGAAGAGGTGGCAAGAATACACAGAAGAACTATACAAAAAGGATCTTCATGGCCCAGATAACCATGATGGTATGATCACTCACCTGGAGCCAGACATCCTGGAGTCTGAAGTCAAGTGGGCCTTAGGAAGCATCACTACAAACAAAGCTAGTGGAGGTGATGGAATTCCAGCTGAGCTATTTCAAATGCTAAAAGATGATGCTATGAAAGTGCTGCATTCGATATACCAGCAAATTTGGAAAACTCAGCAGTGGCCCCAGGGCTGGAAGAGATCAGTTTTCATTCTAATCCCAAAGAAGGGCAATGCAATAAAATGTTCAAATTACTGCACAATTGCACTCATTTCATTCACATGGTAGGAAAGTAATGCTCAAAATTCTTCAAGTTAGGCATCAACAGTATGAGAACTGAGAAATTCCAGATGTATAAGGTGGATTTAGAAAAGGCAGAAGAACCAGATATCAAATTGTCAACATCCACTGGATCACAGAAGAAGCAAGAGAATTCCAGAAAAACATCTACTTCTGCTTTAATGACTACACCAAAGCCTTTGACTGTGTGGATCACAAGAAAGTGTGGAAAATTCTTAGAAGAGATGGGAATACTGGACCACCTTACCTGCCTCTTGTGAAACCTGTATGCAGGTCAAGAAGCAACAGTTAGAACCAGACATGGAACAGTGGACTGGTTCCAAACTGGGAAAGGAGTACATCAAGGCTGTATATTGTCACCCTGCTTACTTAACTTATATGCAGAGCACATCATGAAAAATGCCAGGATGGATGGAGCACAAGCTGGAATCAAGATTTTGGGAGAAATATCAATAACCTCAGATATGCAGATGACACTACCTTTATGATAGAAAGCAAAGAGGATTTTAAAGAGCCTCTTGATGAAGGTGAAAAGTAAAAGTGTTAGTCGCTCAGCCATGTCTGACTCTTTGTGACCCTGTGGACTGTAGCCTGCCAAGCTCCTCTGTCCATGGGATTTTTCCAGGCAAGAATACTGGAGTGGATTGCCATTTCTTTCTCCAGGGAATTTTCCCGACCCAGGGGTAGAACCTAGGTTTCCTGCATTGCAGACAGAGTCTTTACCATCTGAGCCCCCAGGGAAGCCCTAGAGAGTGAAAAAGCTGGCTCAAAATTCAACATTCAAAAAACAAAGATCATGGATTCAGTCGCTTTACTTCATGGCAAATGGGTGGGAAAACGATGGAAACAGTGAAAGACTTCATTTTCTTGGGCTCCAAAATCACTTCGGACAGTGACTTCAGTCATGAAATTAAAAGATGTCTGCTCCTTGGAAGAAAAGCAATGATAAACCTAGACAGCATATTAAAAAGCAGAGACATTACTTTGACAACAAAGGTCCATCTAGTCAAAACTATGGTTTTTCCAGTAGTCATGTATGGATGTGAGAGCTGGACAATAAAAAAGGCTGAGTGCTGAAGAATTGATGTCTTAAAACCATGGTGCTGGAGAAGACTCTTGAGAGTCCTTCGGACTGCAAGGAAATCAAACCAGTCAATCCTAAAAGAAATCAACCCTGAATATTCATTGGAAAGACTCATGCTGAAGCTGAAACTCCAATACTTTGGCCACCTGATGTGAAGAACTGACTCATTGGAAAAGACCCTGATTCTGGAAAAGATTGAAGGCAGGAGGAGAAGGGGATGACAGAAGATGAGATGGTTGGATGGCATCACTGACTTAATGGACATGAGTTTGAGCAACTCCAGGAGATGGTGAAGGAAAGGGAAGCCTGTCATGCTGTAGTCCACTGGGTCGCAAAGAATAGGACACAACTGAGCGACTGCACAACAAGCTCTAAGATTTCAAGATTTCAAAAAGTTTTCTTGGTGTTAAAAAGTTACCTGCTGCTGCTGCTGCTGCTGCTGCATTGCTCTAGTCCTGTCCGACTCTGTGCGACCCCATAGACGGCAGCCCACCAGGCTCCCCCATCGTCCCTCGGATTCTCCAGGCAAGAACAGTGGAGTGGGTTGCCATTTCCTTCTCCAATGCATGAAAGTGAAAAGTGAAAGTGAAGTCGCTCAGTCATGTCCAACTCTTATCGACCCCATGGACTGCAGCCTACCAGGCTCCTCCATTCATGGGATTTTCCAGGCAAGAGTACTGGAGTGGGGTGCCATTGCCTTCTCCGAAAAAGTTACCTAAAATATGGCAAATGTTAATTAAAAGGGAGAAAGGGAAAAGGTATGCATAAAATGGAGCCAGATGAGGCCCATATAATAGTGCTTATTATGAAGTTCTATATACCTGCTTTGATTGGGCCACTCATTCAGCTGTTTATTTTCTAATTGTCTATGCAAAGAAGGAAACAACCAGTTACACAAAATTTATAGCACTCATAAAATAAATGTAGAGCTTAGAAATCAATTCCTCCCAAAGGCTTTCTTACTAAGAAACATTAAATGATTAAAAGGTAGTACCCTCAAGGTTGCCTCTAACAGTAGATATAAATCCCAGGCTCCACCACTTTCTGTGTGACCATGGGTAAGTTATTAACTTCTCTAAGCTTCCATGTCCTTATATATAAAGTGGGCATAATTATAAAGATAATAATGGAAACTACTTCACTGGGCTATTATGATTAAATTAGATTGTCTAAGTAAAGCATGGAACATATTTAAACTCAAATATTAGGGTTTCCTTGATGGCTCACACGGTGAAGAATCTGTCTGTAATGTGCAATGTAGGAGACTCAGGTTCAGTCTCTGGGTCAGGAAGATCCCTTGGAGGAGGGCATGGCAATCCACTCCAGTATTCTAGCCTGGAGAATTCCATGGACAGAGGAGCCTGATGGGCTACAGTCCATGGGGTCACAAAGAGATGGATACGACTGAGTGATATTTAAACTCTCAAATATTAGCTTTTATTATTTCAGATGAGGAAATTTGAGACCTGGAAGGATTAAGAAATATACTCAGTTGATAGGAGAACAGGGTCAGCCCAACTCCAAAGCCCAAGCCTTCACACAGCTTTCCAGCTGGATGAGACAAGCTCAAATAGTGTAGATCTGACTGATGAGGATTACTGGGAAGTTAAAGGTCTATTAGGGTCACATATCAGAGAAGGCAATGGCAAGCCACTCCAGTACTCTTGCCTAGAAAATCCCATGGATGGAGGAGCCTGGTAGGCTGCCGTCCATGGGGTCGCTACGAGTCAGACGCGACTGAGCGACTTCACTTTCACTTTTCACTTTCACAATGGAGAAGGCAATGGCAACCCACTCCAGTGTTCTTGCCTGGAGAATCCCAGGGACGGCAGAGCCTGGTGGGCTGCCGTCTATGGGGTCGCACAGAGTCGGACATGACTAAAGCGACTTAGCAGCAGCAGCAGCAGGGTCACATATTGGAGGCTCCATAAACCAAATTGGACAGTTAAGATTTAAAATGATAAGAAATAAGGAACCATTTACAACATACTGATTTTTATTTTTTAATGACTGCCAATAATTTTCCCTTAATGCTTAGTGGCTCAAAAAAGTTGAAGTCAAAAAGAAAAGCTTAATTAGAAACACACACAAAAATTAATAAAAACAAAAAACAAATCAGAAAATATAGCCAAATTTAGCCCATTGTTCTGCTTTCCTTTGTATATCTATTGCCCTTGGATGTACTTCCATCAGGGTGAGACAGACCAGTGAACCATTTTGAAAGCAAATATATGTTTTTGTCAACCACTGATCATTTAAAAAAATATTGTATAAACCTGTTACAAATATCAGCCAACTGAAAGCCACAAACACATCTTAATTCCTTTGGAGTATCATGATTAAGCTATTGTGTACATTCATTTTAAATGGCCTTTGAACACTGGGAAGGTAAAAGCTTGTCGAAGGGATTCTCTTCCTTCAGGTGGTACATGCTGAGGTGTATAAAATCCATCATTCATGTCATTTCAATGATGAATGTGGGGAGCAGAAGTCAAAATTACTTGAGTTGTTTTCTAAAACTGGGGGTCAGCTATATGTTGTCCAAAGACAGACTTTAAACAAAGTACTTTTCAAAAAGACAGGATTGTTGGTCCAGTAACTATGTGCTTTCAGTGGCAAATATTTTCCATCCATGAATCAGAATACATGATAATTACTATCTTATTTATGGAATAAGTGGGATAAGATGCATATTTGAAAATGAGGTTGTTTCAAAAAGAATTCAAGATTACACATCCACACATCTTTCATGACACAGCAATTTAATAGAATGTTTTTACTTGGGTTAATTTAATGGACTAGATCTGATAGACAGAGTGCCTGATGAACTATGGACGGAGGTTCGTGACATTGCACAGGAGATAGGGATCAAGACATTCCCAAGAAAAAGAAATGCAAAAAAAGCAAAATGGCTGTCTGAGGAGGCCTTACAAATAGCTGTGAAAAGAAAAGAAGTGAAAAGCAAAGGAGAAAAGGAAAAATATACCCATTTGAATGCAGAGTTCCAAAGAATAGCAAGGAGAGATAAGAAAGCCTTCCTCAGTGATCAATGCAAAGAAATAGAGGAAAACAATAGAATGGGAAAGACTAGAGATCACTTCAAGAAAATTACAGATACCAAGGGAACATTTCATGCAAAGATGGGCATAATAAAGGACAGAAATGGTAGGGACCTAACAGAAGCAGAAGATATTAAGAAGAGGTGGCAAGAATGCACAGAAGAACTGTACAAAAAAGATGTTCACGACCCAGATAATCACAATGGTGTGATCACTCACCTAGAGCCAGACATCCTGGAATAGAAGTCAAGTGGGCCTTAGGATGCATCACTATGAACAAAGCTAGTGGAGGTGATGGAATTCGAGTTGAGCTATTTCAAATCCTGAAAGATGATGCTGTGAAGGTGCTGCACTCAATATGCCAGCAAATTTGGAAAACTCAGCAGTGGCCAGAGGACAGGAAAAGGTCAGTTTTCATTCCAATCCCAAAGAAAGGCAATGCCAAACAGTGCTCAGACTACTGCACAACTGCACTCATCTCACCCGCTAGTAAAGTAATGCTCAAAATTCTCCAAGCCAGGCTTCAGAAATATGTGAACCGTGAACTTCCAGATGTTCAAGCTGGTTTTAGAAAAGGCAGAGAAACCAGAGATCAAATTGCCAACATCCACTGGATCATGGAAAAAGCAAGAGAGTTCCAGAAAAACATCTATTTCTGCTTTATTGACTATGCCAAAATCTTTGACTGTGTGGATCACAACAAACTGGAAAATTCTTCAAGAGATGAGAATACCAGACCACCTAACCTGCCTCTTGAGAAACCTGTATGCTGGTCAGGAAGCAACAATTAGAACTGGACATGGAACAACAGACTGGTTCCAAATAGGAAAAGGAGTACGTCAAGGCTGAATACTGTCACCCTGCTTATTTAACTTATATGCAGAGTACATCATGAGAAACGCTGGGCTGGAAGAAGCACAAGCTGGAATCAAGATTGCCGGGAGAAATATCAATAACCTCAGATATGCAGATGACACCACCCTTATGGCAGAAAGTGAAGAAGAATTAAAGAGCTTCTTGATGAAAGTGAAAGAAGAGTGAAAAAGTTGGCTTAAAGCTCAACATTCAGAAAACGAAGATCAGGGCATCTGGTCCCATCACTTCATGGGAAATAGATGGGGAAATAGTGGAAACAGTGTCAGACTTTATTTTTCTGGGCTCCAAAATCACTGCAAATTGTGATTGCAGTCATGAAATTAAAAGATGCTTACTCCTTGGAAGGAAAGTTATGACCAACCTAGATAGCATAGGAAAAAGCAGAGACATTACTTTGTCAACAAAGGTCTAGCTAGTCAAGGCTATGGTTTTTCCAGTAGTCATGTATGGATGTGAGAGTTGGACTATAAGGAAAGCTGAGCGCCGAAGAATTGATGCTTTTGAACTGTGGTGTTGGAGAAGACTCTTGAGAGTCCATTGGAACCCAAAGAGATCCAACCAGTTCATCCTAAAAGAGATCAGTCCTGGGTGTTCATTGAAAGGACTGATGTTGATGTTGAAGCTGAAACTCCAGTACTTGTCCACCTGATGCGAAGAGCTGAATGTTTGTCCACTGTTTGTCCACCAGCTGACTCATGTGAAAAGCTGGGAAAGATTGAGGGCAGGAGGAGAAGGGGACAACAGAGGATGAGATGGTTGGATAGCATCACTGAATCAATGGACATGAATTTGGGTAAACTCCGAGAGTTGGTGATGGACGGGGAGGCCTGGCGTGCTGCAGTTCATGGGGTCACAAAGAGTCCAACACGACTGAGCAACTGAACTGAACTGAGCTTGGGTTAATTAACCTCATTTTATAGGTGTATTTTAAGGTAGAATTCTATGGTGGAAAATAAATTGTAAATTACATATGTCAATACATTCTTAATGTATAAGATTCAAGTAATACAGATAAAAATTTAAAAACCTCCACTCATTAATCAGTCTTAGTCTTCTCCTAGAGGTACTTACTGTTACTAACTTGAAGTGTAGCCTTCCAGAACCATGTTATATAGATATATATACAAATATTTGTATGAATGAAGAAATATGGTTTTATTTTATGGGTTCAATGCCTTTTTCTTAAAAAAAAAAAAAAAAAAAAACAAAACCATAAATGTCATATAATGTAAGTTTTTCCCCTTGCATATAAAAATATACGTTTAAATAATTATGCCAGGCCACAGGACAGTATAGATTATTTCCACAGTGTATACCTATGTACTCTACCTCATCTGAAACGTTTAAATCTAATTTCAGGAGTCTTTTTTTCTTTCCTTCTTTTCTTTTAGTGAAGTGAAGTCGCTCAGTCGTGTCCGACTCTTTGCGACCCTATGGACTGTAGACTACCAGTCTCCTCTGTCCATGGGATTTTCCAGGCAAGAGTACTGGAGTGGGTTGCCATTTCCTTCTCCAGGAGATCTTCCTGACCCAGGGATTGAACCTGGGTCTCCTGAATTGTAGACAGATGCTTTACCATCTGAGCCACCAGGGAAGACTTTTCTTTTAAGTCTTGCTTAATCTTGGAAAAATAATTTCAAGCAAGACAAGGAATTTGGCGGGAGCCTAGTACGTGTGGTGGTTTAGTCGCTAAATCGTGTCCGACTCTTGCGATCCCATGGGCTGTAGCCTGCCAAGGCTCTTTTGTCCATGGGATTCTCCAGGCAAGAATACTGGAGTGGATTGCCATTTCCTTCTCCACTAGTACGTGTAGCCTCCTTCAACTAGGTTTAGGAAACGGTGTCCCCGATTGCCAGAGAAGGATTTTTAGAGGCGGCATTTTCTGTCAGAAATGATTAACTTCCCATTCTCGATACTTCGAAGGTTAGGGATCCACTTTGGGATCTCCAAAAGCTCAACTGACCCTGGGCCCTCCTAAGTCACCCATTCCTACGGCCCTTTGCTGAACGGCGCCCCAGGAACCAACCCAGGTCCTCTGACCCACCTGCCGGCTTCTGCCCCTCCGGGCCCTGCCCGCCGAGCGGAACCCCTGCCCCTCCGGGCCCCGCCCCCATCCGGGCCCAGTCCCTACCAGCTGCGTGCCAGTTGGCCACGCCCCCTCTCATTCCCGCCCCGCCTACTGGGCCCGGGTCCCCTGGCACCAAGTCACTTATGTTTCGCTGAGGTCAAAGCCCGGAAGATCTGGGCACCCAGTGGCTAGCTGCACTTCGAACCCCCGAGACCCCGTCCAGCTTCGGAGGTCTATGTCCACGTCATCCCCTTCCTTTCAAAAGGCCGCGACGCCTAAGACTGGGCTAACCAATGAGTCTCTGCATATTAAAGTAGAAGGCTTAGGCTCCAGGAAGGGGGCCCTTTGTGGGGGTGGGGGTGGGGGTGGGGGTGGGGGTGGGTGGGGTCAGTGACCGAGGCTGCCTCGTCTTCTCGCCTGACCACTATAAAGCAGACGGCCGAGGGAGCGGGGGTGTGTTGGGCTCGGATAGGGACCAAGCTCCAAGCTCTGGGCGGCGACTTCACAGGGCCTGCAGGCCAGGGGGCTTCTGTGGAGCCTCATGCCAACCGGCTTGAAGGATCCCTGCCTTCCCAAGGATGCCGAGAGCAGTGAATGAAAACTCTCCTTCCTGTGGAGGCGACAGTCCACCCCGCGCTGTGGTGGCTGGCAGTGCAGCTGGCCCTGGCGCTCGTCTCTTCCAGCAAGCAGCACCGGTTCTCCAGCCGCAGCCGCGTGGCCCTCGGGGGTGGGGGTGGGGTGCCCGCCACCTACGCGGCTTCCTGCTGCCCCCTGGTGTGTACGGCTTTTTACGCACAGGGCCTTGCAGTGGATTTAAGGACTGGACTTCGAAACTAGCTTGCTTTGTTACTTAATTTGTCGTCTGAAAATAACCGTAGTGCTTTATTTCCTTTGTTTTGCCGCCTAGATATCAGGTGGGACATTCATTCCTCTAAACCGTGGTCGGGATTTAAATTTAATCTGCTTGGATATTTCTGCCAGGTGCCCATCTTCTTAACTTTTAGTGAGGCAGAAGTTATTCCTTGTGAGCATACATCTTGCAGGTTTGTTCTTTAGTTCAGTCGCTCAGTCGTGTCGGACTCTGCGACCCCATGAATCACAGCACGCCAGGCCTCCCTGTCCATCAACTCCTGGAGTTCACTCAAACTCATGTCCATCGAGTGGGTGATGCCATCCAGCCATCTCATCCTCTGTCTTCCCCTTCTCCTCCTGCCCCCAATCCCTCCCAGCATCAGGGTCTTTTCCAGTGAGTCAACTTCGCATGAGGTGGCCAAAGTATTGGAGTTTCAGCTTTAGCATCAGTCCTTCCAATGAACACCCAGGACTGATCTCTTTTAGGATGGATTGATTGGATCTCCTTGCAGTCCAAGGGACTCTCAAGAGTCTTCTCCAACACCACAGTTCAAAAGCATCAATTCTTTGGCACTCAGCTTTCTTCACAGTCCAACTCTCACATCCATACATGACCACTGGAAAAACCATAGCCTTGACCAGACAGACCTTTGTTGGCAAAGTCTTGGCAAAGTCATGTCTCTGCTTTTCAATATGCTATCTAGGTTGGTCATAACTTTCCTTCCAAGGAGTAAGCGTCTTTTAATTTCATGGCTGCAATTACCATTTGCAGTGATTTTGGAGCCCCCCAAAATAAAGTCTGACACTGTTTCCACTGTTTCCCCATCTATTTCCCATGAAGTGATGGGACCAGATGCCATGATCCTAGTTTTCTGAATGTTGAGCTTTAAGCCAAATTTTCACCCTCCTCTTTCACTTTGTTCTTACCAAATCTAAAATTGCTTTAGTTTCTAGCATTAAATGCTTGTCTGCCTATCTCTGCTAGGCAGAGCTTTGTGTAAAATTAACTTTTTTCGTTATCATTTCTTGTTAAAATGGTGAGAGTATTGGATACAAATATTGTCTGTCAGTGGTATCTGGTCAAGACCCAAAGTGACTGAGGTCACAGTATATTGTTCACGCTTTCATACTGCCTTCATGTTAAGGAAAGATGGCCTTTTTGTTGTTTCTGACATACTCTAATATCGTGGAGACCTTCACCAGGATGAGAAAACTGTTGTTATTTATTTCATACATCAAAGAACAGCTTATTTATAGTATAAATTAGGAACCAAGGCCTAAAGTGTTTTAATCAAGTCAAATTAATCAAATCAGACAGCTGATGTTAAAATCAGGGTACAGTCAAATTCTTTGAGCTCTAACTCTGACCTTTATAAACACAGGCTGGGTGAGTGAATCAGTGAGTGAAATTGGGTTTTTAAGAGCCCAGTATGGCATATCCCCTCCTCTCACCCTCAGGATCCTTAGGAACAACTAAGAATCATTTAAATGAGAGATTTAACATTTTCATAGCTAGGGAATGAGAGAGGGTAGGATTTTTTGGAAATAGCCTATAAAGTCCTCACAGATTTCTATAATGGGAATTAATGAATTGAAATAAACAAAATTCTCAGTTTTATTTAATGTGATAATCACATTAGAATTTTGAAGCCTGTGGCTGGAAAATTCCATTGCCAGAATGATTTGAGGGTCTGTAGTTATGTCTTTTTCATGGTTTGCTTTAGTCTTTCTGGACCTAATCTTGAATCTAGAAGTGCTTGAGATTTATCTGATTTTAAACAGAGCAGATCAAGATATGCTGAGATATTTGAATGTTGAGAAAACCTCTTTGTAAAAGCACTACTTTAGTATGTATACTCTACATCTTGTTTCTAGATTTGAGAATTTAGCAATGGTCTCTGGCACTGGAATTTTTAGGCCTTTTAGTTTGGTTTGTATCCTAATGTTCTTGTTTCTTCTTCTGTACTTATATGGATTTATTTGGCACTTTTAATTGGAATAACACAGAAGTATATATCAGAAAAATAGTAGGAGGCAATTGGCTGGGAAATTCTCTTAAAGTGGTGATTGAATAACAATCTCCAGTAGGGGTGTTGAAAGAGAAATAGCAGTCCAACATTAGGAGGATATTAATTTGATATTTTACTACCTTTCCACCCATACTGTTCATTTTATATTACAACTTCATTAGACCTTTAAAATAATTTAAACCTTGTTTAATTACAGATTTTGGTCAGTAATTTTGACTGAATATTAAGTTTATTGAGAAGTCAAAGGGCCTTTTAAAGCTTACTGTCTTATTTTTTTAATGAAGTAGTACTCTTGCCTGGGAAATTCCATGGATGGAGGAGCCTGGTGGGCTACAGTCCATGGGGTCGCAAAGGGTTGGACACCACTGAGTGACTTCACTTTTTTTCTTTCTATATAGTTCCTTTTGGAGAAGGAAATGGCAACCCACTCCGGTGTTCTTGCCTGGAGAACTCCATGGACAGAGGGGCCTGGTGGGCTGCCAGTCTATGGGGTTGCAAAGAATCGAACACGACTGAGCAACTCACATACAACATACATTATACTTTTATAACTCGAAACCTGCAGAAACTTTTTTAAGATTTACCAGGACTTAAGACTTCAAACCAAATCATTTCCATTTCCTTGGTGCTAGTTTTCATAATTTTTTCCCATTTCCTAGTTATTTCCTCATGGTTGCGGGGGGAGGGGGTGTGGTTGGAATATAAAACCATTTGTATATATGCAGCTTTAAAGTAGCCTGTTGTCTGGCAGAAAACTCTCTGACATAAATCACAGCAAGCCCCTCTATGACCCACCTCCTCAGTTCAGTTCAGTTCAGTCGCTCAGTCATGTCTGACTCTTTGTGACCCCATGATTCACAGCACGGCAGGCCTCCCTGTCCACCATCTCCCAGAGTTCACTCAAATTCACATCCATCAAGTCGGTGATGCCATCCAGCCATCTCATCCTTTGTTGTCCCCTTCTCCTCCTGCCCCCAATCCCTCCCAGCATCAGAGTTTTTTCCAATGAGTCAACTCTTCACATGAGGTGGCCAAAGTACTGGAGTTCAGCTTTAGCATCATTCCTTCCAAAGAACACCCAGGACTGATCTCCTTCAGAATGGACTGGTTGGATCTCCTTGCAGTCCAAGGGACTCTCAAGAGTCTTCTCCAACACCACAGTTCAAAAGCATCAATTCTTTGGCACTCAGCTTTCTTCACAGTCCAACTCTCACATCTATACATGACCACTGGAAAAACCATAGCCTTGACTAGACAGACTTTTGTTGGCAAAGTAGTATCTCTGCTTTTCACTATGCTATCTAGGTTGGTCATAACTTTTCAAAAGCAGAAGATATTAAGAAGAGGTGGCAAGAATACACAGAAGAACTGTACAAAAAAGATCTTCACGACCCAGATAATCCCGATGGTATGATCACTGACCTAGAGCCAGACATCCTGGAATGTGAAGTCAAGTGAGCCTTAGGAAGCATCACTACAAACAAAGCTAGTGGAGGTGACGGAATTCCAGTTGAGCTATTTCAAATCCTGAAAGATGATGCTGTGAAAGTGCTGCACTCAATATGTCAGCAAATTTGGAAAACTCAGCAGTGGCCACGGAACTGGAAAAGGTCAATTTTCATTCCAATCCCAAAGAAAGGCAATGCCAAAGAATGGTCAAACTACCGCACAACTGCACTCATCTCACCCGCTAGTAAAGTAATGCTCAAAATTCTCCAACCCAGGCTTCAGCAATATGTGAACTGTAAACTTCCAGATGTTCAAGCTGGTTTTGGAAAAGGCAGAGGAACCAGAGATCAAATTGCCAACATCCGCTGGATCATGGAAAAAGTGAGAGTTCCAGAAAAACATCTATTTCTGCTTTATTGACCCACCTCCTAGAGTAATGGAAATAAAAACAAACAAATGGGACCTAATTAAAGAATTATAAGCTTTTGCACAATGAAAGAAACTATAAGCAAGGTGAAAACAGCCCTCAGAATGGGAGAAAGTAATAGTAAATGAAACAACTGACCAAGAATTAAGCTCCAAAATATATAAGAGCTCAATACCAGAAAAATGAACAGCTCTATCAAAAACAGCAAAAGACCTAAACAGACATTTCTCCAAAGACATACAGATGGCTAATAAACATATAGAAAGATGCTCAACATCACTCGTTATTAGAGAAATGCAAATCAAAACCACAATGAGGTATCATCTCATTTAAGTCAGTATGGCCATCATCAAAAAGCCTACAAACAATAAATGCTGGAGAGGTTGTGGAGTAAAGGGAACCCTCTTATATTGTTGCTGTGAATGCAAACTGGTACAGCCACTACGGTGAACAGTGTGGAGATTCCTTAAAAAACTGGGAATAGAATTGCCATATGACCCAGCAAGCCCCCAGAATAAGAGAAATACATGTACCCTTACTGTTCATTTCAGCACTATTCACAATAGCGATATGGAAGCAACATAGATGTCCATCAGCAGATGAATGGATAAAGAAGTTGTGGTACACATACACAATGGAATATTACTCAGCTATAAAAAGGAATGCATTTGAGTCAGTTCTAATGAGGTGGATGAAACTAGAACCTATTATATAAAGTGAAGTCAGAAAAACAAATATTGTATATTAACATATATATGGAATTTAGAAAGACGGTACTGGCAATCCTACATGCAGGGCAGCAAAGGAGACACAGATGTAAAGAACAGGCTTTTGGACTCAGTGGGAGAAGGCAAGGGTGGGATGATTTGAGACAACAGCATTGAAATATGTACATTACAATACGGAAAAGGGAGGGCCAGTGAAAGTTCAATGCATAAAGAAGGACAACCAAAGCCTGTCCTCTGGGACAACCATGAGAGGAGTTGGGTCGGGTGGAGATGGGCTGGGGAGATGGGGTGGAAACTGTTACAGGGAGGTTTAAAAGCTTTAAACTCTAAGAACCTACGTCACTCCAGATTAGCCTGAAACTACTTTCACAAGAGAAACAGATATCTCCCCCACCTCTCTACGAGGTTAAGCTCCCGAGCTCCCTAAATCACTCTCAGCTGCGCTGCAGTCCCTGGGAAGCGAGCGCCGCAGAGCCAGACGACCCGGAGGAACGCTCGCACGGTCCCACAATGCCCCGCTCGCGCCACCGTGAGGGCGGAGAGAAAAGACGGCTGCCCGTGTAGGGAGTCCGACGCGAGCTCCGAGAAGTGCGCGTGCGCACTGACCCCGGAGGACCCTAGCAACCAGAGCAGTGACAGTAGCAACCGCCGGAATGGTACGTACCCTCTAGGCCTCGCAGCCAAACCTGCAAGTAGATTGGAAGTGGAAAAGGTTAACTGTGGAGGGTTGAGGGTGGGGGACATCCTCGAACACGGAAGGGAGCGAGTAGCGGATGCTTGCTCGGTGAATTCAGAGGCCTGGGGCGAAAGAGAAGCCCTGGCATTGGGTTGTCTGGGGGTGAGGGCGGCCCGGGCAGAGAAAAGGCAGGGCAAAGAGCAGAAAATTCTCGAAAAAGAGCGGATTAGAGTGGGACAAGTGATGGAAGGGAGAGTGTGAATAAGGATATCTTTTTAATATAAGTAATTTACCCTCCCACCCCCAAGCGAGATGGAGCGTGGGGTTGGTTAGGAGAGACTGTGTAACACTGGTTGCTGCAATGTTTATAAACCTGTGATGTGCCCATGTTCCACTCTGAACGACTCTCAGTTCAGTTGTTAGTCAACATTGTAAAACCCTCTCTGATAGAACATATTAGGATAGTGTTTCTCAAATTTAAGTATGCATAAGTATGATTTTGGACTAAACTGGAGTGCTGATTATGAATTTTTAACATAAGTGGGGGTTTTCAGAAATGTGCATTTCAAGTGACTCTAAAATTAGAGAGCTCCTCCTGACACTTTGAGAAATATTGCTCTTAGGCTTGAAATCTGTCGGTGGTCTATCCAATCAAATCTCTTTATGAGGTAATGATTTTGCCTAGTGATGCTCATTTCCTACTTAAAGTGAGCACTGTCTTGCTTACATACTTGGTAGATCCAACTAGTGGTTTAAGTTGTTGGTTGGCTAAAAACCCAACCAAAGCTATTTAGCAAAGTCTGATTGTCCTGCCTAATGGAAATATTTATTGTTGTTCAATTGCTAAATCGTGTCCTACTTTTTGCAATCCCATGGATTGCAGCAGGCCAGACTTCCCTGTCCTTCACGATCTCCAGAGTTTGCTCAAACTCATGTCCACTGAGTCTGTGATGCTATCTGTCTTATCCTCTGCCATCTCCTTCTCCTTTTGTCTTTCCCAGCATCAGGGTCTTTTCCAATGAGAAATATTTATAAAGAATAAGTTTAATTAGTTTTCTGCTATAGAAGTGAGCAGAAATTGAACCCTGGAAATTCAAATGATGAGAAAAACATGCCTGCCCTCAGCCACCAGGTTAAATTCTACTCTTAAAAGTAGTTTCCCTTCTACATTTCTTACTATATTCCACAGGCATTTAGCTGGCGGGGGCGGGGGGGGGGCAGTGGGGGAAGGAAGGAAAGTTTAAAAATTCTGGAGCATAGATTTATATTTAGGTGAAGAAATAACTGGCCCTAAATAATTCTGAAAGTAGGAACCGTAAGAATTATTGACAGTCTTCAAAAAGAGAATCAGAACTAGTAGTTAAGTGAAGCTTGCTGAAGCTGCAAGCTTGTAGTTTGGGGGCCCTCTAGAAATACGGTCCCACATAGTTTTTTATTTAAGAAAATTAGCTTCTAGTGTCTTAAAATGATCATATTTTACACCAAAATGCAGATTTCTGGCTTCTCTGAAAAATCTGAAATACCATACTTTACTATCAGACACATCTTTTTTCATATTTTTGTATTACTGAAATATGATGATGTGATATAATTGGCAGCATATTTTCTTTCCTGATGGTATATAAAGTAAGGGTGTTACTTTCAATTAACAAGAGTTTTCATATTTGAAGAAATGTGATATTAGGGTAACTGGTCCCAAGTCCCACCTGCCAATGGTTTTCTAGAATCAAATAGTGGTTATCCTCTTTACATGGCCAGCTTTACCCATTAATGATATCCACTGGTTATTTAGACATTTCAGGTTTTAACTCCTGCTATCTGTAGGGGAACTAGTCACTTTATAGACCAGTTTATGGATAACTTGATTGCTTCCAACTTGAAAGTGTTCCTATAAGTGTCTTTTTTTGGATCCATCCATGGATTTCTCTATGGGCTTCCCTGGTGGCTCAGAGGTTAAAGCATCTGCCTGCAATGCGGGAGACCTGGGTTCAATCCCTGGGTCGGGAAGATTCCCTGGAGAAGGAAATGGCAACCCACTGCAGTATTCTTGTCTGGAGAATCCCATGGACGGAGGAGCCTGGTGGGCTACAGTCCATGGGATTGCAAAGAGTCGGACATTACTGAGCAACTTCACTTTCACTTTTCCTTAGTGACTCAGTGGTACAGAATCCGCCTCCCAAAGCAGGAGACATGGGTTTGATCCTTGGGTTAGGAAGATCCCCTGGAGAAGGAAATGGCAATCTACTCCAGTGTTCTTGCCTGGGAAATCCCAGGGACAGAGGAACCTGGCAGGCTACAGTCCATGAGGAAAGAGTCGGACATGATTTAATGACTAAAGCAACAACAAGAAGGATTTCCCTGGAAAATATACCCAGGAGTGAGATTGTGGGATCGTAGGGTCTCTGCCTACTTAATTTCCCTAGGCACTGTCAGACTGGGTTCCAGAACAGCTATACTATTTCTTACTTCCTTCAGTGAGGCATGAAAGTTTCTATTTTTCTACATTCTCACCAATTTTCTGACTTTTGCCTATATGAGGATGTATTTTAGTATCTCATTGTTTTATTGCATTTCTCTGATTTTCAGTGAGTTCAAACATCTCATTGTTAGTCATCATCTGGATTTCAGTCTCTGTAAATGTTCTGTATATATTTTTTGCCAACTTTTCCCTTTTTTTAATTTGTCTTTTTAATTTCAGGAGTTCCTTGTATATTCTAGATATTAGTCCTTTGTTGGTTTTATTTTGAAAATATCTCTCAATTGTTCTAACTGTTCAACAGAGTCCTGCATTTGCTGTATTCTAGTATTTATTAGTTTTTTCTATTGCATTTTCTACACAGATGATCATCTACACATAGTTTTATTTTTTAGTGTAATGTTGATAAAGATCTTTTGTGCTATGTTAAACAGTAGCAATGATAGGAGATAGGCATCCTTTATGTGTCTGGGATCTTAAAATAGTTTTTTCTTTTCTATTGAAGTAGAAGTTGATTTACAGTGTTGTGTTGTTTTCTGGTATATAGCAAAGTGATTCAGTTACACATGTTTATATATATATATATATTCTTTTCCATTATAGTTTATTTCAAGACATTGAATATAGTTCCCTATGCTAAACAGAGACTTTGTTGTTTATCTGTTTTATAAATAATAGTGTGTATATATTGCTCCCAAATTCCTAATTTATCTCTCCTCCATTTTTTCCCTTTGGTAACCATAAGTTTGTTTTCTATGTCGTGAGTCTACCTCTGTTTTGTAAATAAGTTAATTTGTAACTTTTTTTTTAGATTCCACATATAAGTGATATCATAGGATATTTGTCTTTGTTTGTCTGGCTTACTTCACTTAATATGATAATCTCTAGGTCCATCTATATTGCTGCAAATGGCATTATTTCATTCTTTTTATGGCTGAGTAGTATTCCGTTGTCAGAGAAGGCAATGGCAAACCACTCCAGTACTCTTGCCTAGAAAATCCCATGGATGGAGGAGCCTGGTAGGCTGCAGTCTGTGGGGTCGCTAGGAGTCGGACGTGACTGAGCGACTTCACTTTCACTTTTCACTTTCACACAATGGAGAAGGCAATGGCAACCCACTCCAGTGTTCTTGCCTGGAGAATCCCAAGGACGGCGGAGCCTGGTGGGCTGCCGTCCATGGGGTTGCACAGAGTCAGACACGACTGAAGCGACTTAGCAGCAGCAGCAGCAGCAGTATTCCATTGTACATATATATATAGCACATCTTCTTTATCCATTCATCTGTCAATGGACATTTAGCCATGTCTTGGCGATTGTAAAATAGTGCTTCAGTAAACACTGGAAAGCATATATCTTTTCAAATTATGGTTTTCTCCAGATATATGCCCAGGAGTAGGGCTGCTGGATCATATAGTAGTTCACTTTCTAGTTTTTTTAAGGAACTTCCATTCCATTTTCTGTACTGGCTGTACCAATTTACAGTCCCACCAAAAGGGCAGAAGTGTTCTCTTTTCTCCACACCCTTGCCAACATTTATTATTTGTGGAGTTAAATTAAAAAAATTTTTTTTGTTTAAGTATAGTTGATGGTTTTGAAATTACAGTGCTGGAGAAGACTCTTAAGAGTCCCTTGCACTTCGAGGACATCAAACCAGTCAATCCTAAAGGAAATCAACCCTGAATATTCATTGGAAGGACTGTTGCTGAAGCTCCAATACTCTGGCCACCTGATATGAAGAGCCAACTCATTGGAAAAGACCCTGATGCTGGGAAAGATTGAAGGCAAAACAAACTCCAAGAGATAGTGGATGACAGAGGAGCCAAGCATGCTGCAGTCTGGGGTCACAAAGAATCAGACACAACTTAGCAGCTGAGTAACAATGACAACAACAACAACATAGCTGATTTACAGTGTTGTGTTAGTATCAGGTGACAGCAAAGTGAATCAGTATAGACTTTTTAATGATGGCTGTTCTGACCCGTGTGAGGTGATACCTCTTTGTAGTTTTGATTTGCATTTCTCTAATAATTAGTGATGCTGAAAATCTTTCATGTGCCTATTGGCCATCTATATGTCTTCTTTGAAGAAATGTCTGTTTAGGTTTTCTGCTCATTTTTTCAGTGGGTTGTGTGTTTGTTTTTTACCATACCATGCAGCATGTGGGATCCTGTTTCCCAACCAGGGATTGAACCTGTGCCCTTGTAGTGGGAGCATGGAGTCCTAACCGCTGGACCACCAGGGAAGTCCCTGAATTTTTTTGTTGTTGTTAGTGAGTTATATGAGCTGTTTGTATATTTTGGAAATTAAGCCCTTCATCAGTCACATCATTTACAAATATTTTCTTCCAGCCCACAGGTTGTTTTGTTTATGGTGGTTTTGCTGTGCAAAACTTTTGAGTTTCATTAGGTCCCATTTGTTTATTTTTGTTTTTATTTCTATTACCTTTTTTGCCCATGTTGTCTTCTAGGAGTTTGAGGATAACATAATGTTACCTTCCCAATTTGGCCCACCCTTGACCACCTTATTTAAAGTAAATATCCACCATACACATATACACACATCCTGATACTCTTTACTGAGCTCAGCTTTTTCTTTTTCCTTAGTAATTATCACCTTCTAATATACTATATGACTTATTTATTTATTATATCAGTTACCATCGATCTCCCAGCGATAGATGTAGATTCCCATAAGACAGGAATCTTTGTTTTGTTCATTGATATATCTGAAGCAAGTGGAAGAATGTTTGGTATATAGGAGGTAATCAGTGAATGTTTGTTCAGATGAATGAATTTATTCATTAAACTGGTATTGGTTAGAGCTTTTTGATATATGCATGCATGCATGCTAAGTAGCTTCAGTTGTGTCAAATTCTCTACGACCTATGGACTGTAGCCTGCTGGGCTCCTCTGTCCATGGGATTCTCCAGGCAAAAATACTGGAGTGGGTTGCCTTTGCCTTCTCCATTTTGATATATAGCTTTAATCAAATAAGGAATTTTGCTTTAACCCTTAGTTAAAAGCTTTTAATATCAGAGGTAGAACTTTATCAAATGCTCTTTCTGCACTTACTGAAATAAATGTAATTTCCCTCTTTTAATCCATTAATAAATGATTTACATTTGTAATAGATTTTTCTGTTGTTAAACAATCTTTATGCCCCTGGCACAAGCCATTTTTGATCATGATCATTATATACCATTGGCTTTGGAAATCTAATATTGTGCATCTAAGATTTTTCAAATCTGTTTTAAGAAGTAAAGAGGGCCCCTTATCTAGTTATGGCATCAGGATTATTCTAGTCTCATAAAATAAGTTGGCAGCTTTTCCTCTTTTTTTTCTGGTTTCTGAAACAACTTGCATAACAAGGAATATCTGCTCCTTGAAAGGTTGGTAGAACTTATTTGCAATTTATCTAGATTTGGGGCTTTAGGGGAGGAGGGTGTGAGTAAATCTCTTTGATTATCTTTTTAATTTTCAAATAGTTATTGATCTATTCCTATTTTCTGATTCTTCTTGTGAGTTTTGGCATTTTTGTTTTTTTCTAGAAATGTATACTTTAGGTTTTCAAAATTATAATATTTTATTTTAAAAATCTCTGTGGTATCTGTGTCATCTCTCCTTATTTATTCTGTATTTTTAATTTGTATATCTCTCTGTTTTGCTCAGTCAGGCTTGCCAGAAACTTAAGAACCAGCTTTTAGTTTTGTTCGTCTTTTTTCCTCTCAGTCTGTTTTTCATTGATTTCTTCCTTTCTGTTTCCTTCTGCCTTCATGATGTACTTTTCCAAATATTTTGAATGCTTTATTTGTTTTCTATCTCTTGCTTTCTCTTATTTTTTAAATTTATTTTATTCAAATATAGTTGATTTGCAATGTTGTGTTTACTCCTCCTAAACAGCAAAGTGATTCAGTTATACATATATATATACACATATATGTATATGTGTGTGTGTATATATGTATATATATATATTCCTTTTCATATTATTTTCCATTATGGTTTATCACAGAATATTGAATATAGTTCCCTGTTCTCTTATTTTTAAATTAATGTATTTTAAGCATAAGTTTCCTTTTAAGTGTTATATTCCTCCAATTTTTACATTCTTTGTCTTTAATTTTATTATTTTACTTAATAGTTTTACTTTTAACTTGTATTATTTATTAGTGCATCTTTACTTCAGAGACATAATTCCTTTTGTTATTGTTTAGGGTTCTCTCTTTTATAAAATAAGCTCCAGCAAAGATTCAAAGGATGTCTTCCTTTTCTTACCTTTAAAATTTTTAATATCATATTAAATTGAATATAAGATACTATTGATTATAAGATGCAACATTATTTTATCTTCTTCTAAGAAAGAAAAGTAATGACTCATGTTGTTGTACACCAGGAACCAATACAGCCTTGTAAAGCAATTATCTTCCAATTAAAAAATAAGAAAAATAAGAAGTTGGAATTAAACTGTGACATAATTTCCCATCACTTAGAAATTTTATTTTGTATTTATTGACAGAGTTATTTTAAATGTATTTAGGCATATAGATTTTTATCATGTGTTATCCTTTGATAAACACAAAAATGAATGTATATGGTATGTATATTAAATAAGATGGTTAATATTTTTCTAAATCTTCATCAGTGCTACCTGGCTGCAGCAATTATAAACTTTTCCTGCTTGTAAGATGTATCCAGACTTCAAAGATATTAAAATGTAAAGGAAGATATAAATCTTAGAATAATGAAATAAGATATATTTTAATATCAGTGTTGACAGCTCTGTTTTTTGTAAACCACGTGAGAGTAAAGCATATAACATGATGCATCATGATTTCCTTAATTTCTCTGAGAGGTATTTAAGTATTTCTGATTTTAGGAAATTAAAACATTCTCTTTTCATATAAAGTCTCAAAAAAAGAAATCTTTTTAATGGTAGATGCCAGGGCTAATAATTGTTGCATGAAAATTGAGTCAACAAATCACAACAATAAAGATAACCTTGTTTTTTTCTCTTTTTAAGGCGAAAGCAACAACAATCAAAGAAGCCCTAGCCCGATGGGTGAGTTTATGAGTTCTTACTTCTAGAAACCATATGAGGATAAGTTTTGGACAGTTATTTAAATCTGACCATTCAGTACAAGGGATCTTTTGGTATTGAAAGTGTTTAGTTATCTTGATGGTGTTAGTGGATACACGAGCCTACACGGGTGATAAAATTATATAGACCTTAATACACACACGCAGACACATTCACACTCACATGTACACATGAATATAAGTAAAATTGGGAAAATCTGATTGAAGTTAGTGGATTGTATCAATATCAATATCTTGGTTGTGATACTATAATTTTGAAAAATGTTACCATTAGGGCAAAGTGTATAAAGGCTCTCTCTGTATTATTTCTTATAACTGCATATGACTCTTCAAATATCTCAATAAAAATTTCAGTTAAAAAGTCTGACCATTGGAAAATTTAAATATGGAAAGCCTAATTTGTCTGTTACTGTGATAGCTGGAATCTCCATGTTCTTTTTCAACTTTATCATTATTGAACCACATATCATTTTTAGGTAATAGAGTGATATGTGCTATGGGTGATCTAGGTTTTAGATAAATGATGGTTTTAATCTCTTGGAGGTTAGAATAGAGACAGTCAATGTGAACAAATGAAAATCATACATAGACAAATGAAAAAACCTCAAATAAAAATTCTAAAATGATACTCAACATGACTGATTGTCAGGGAAATGCAAATCAAAACCCCAGAGATATCACCTTACACCTGTTAAAATGGCTGTCATCAAAAATATGAGAGAAAGTGTTGGTGAGGATGTGGAAAAAAGGGAACCCTTTTGCATTTTGGCGGGAATGTAAGTTGGTATAGTGTTATGGTGGAGTGGTTAATATAAACACTGTGGAGATTCCTCAAAAATTAAAAGTAGAACTACCATATGATCCAGGAGTTCCACTTCTGGATGTATATCTGAAGGAAATGAAATTACCATCTCAAAGAGTGATTACCCCCAGGTTCATTGCAGCATTATTCAGAATAGCCAAGACATGAAAACAACCTAAATGGCTATCAGTGGATGAATGGATAAAGAAAATGTGTATTTGTATACAATGGAATATTACTTAGCCATAAAAAGAAGAAAGTCCTGCCATTTGTGACAACATTATGCTAAATGATGTAGTCAGATAGGTAAAGACAATTTGAGGTTTTTTCATTTGTGATCTCACTTATATGTGAAATCTAAAAAAGCCAACTCATAGAAACAGATTATAATGGTGGTTACCAAAGTTGAGGAATGGAGGAAATGGGGAAAAGTTGATCAAAGGGTAGAAGCTTCCAGTTATAAGATCAATAAGTTCTGGGAATCTGTGTATAGCATAGTTAATAATACTGTATTATATACTCGAAAGTTGCTAAGAGAATAAATGTTCTCAACACACAAAAAATTTATTGTATGAGGTGCTGGATGTGTTAACCTTACGCTGGTAATCATCTTGCAATAAGTACATATATCAGTGTATCACATTGCATACCTTAAACATAAATAATGTTATATGTCAATTATATCTCAATAAACCTGTAAAAAGTAGTGATAATTTTGTACTGTATAAAAATATTGAATCACTGTGTTGTACACCAGAAACTAACATAGCACTGTAAGTCAATTATGTTTCAAAAAACAGACAAATTGGTAGAAAAAGACACTAGATTTGTGGTAACCAGAGGCAAGGGGTAGGGGTAGGGGAAATTGGATGAAGATAGTCAATAGGTACAAACTTCCAGTTACAAGATAAGTAAGTACTAGGGATGCAGTGTACAAAATAATTAATTAACGTCGGTCCCATCACGTCATGGCAAATAGATGTGGGAAAGTGGAAACAGCGATAGATTTTATTTTCTTGGGCTCCAAAATTACTTCAGACGGTGATTGTAACCTTGAAATTAAAAGATGCTTGCTCCTTGGAAGAAAAGCTATGACAAACCCAGACAGCGTAGTAAAAAGTGGAGACATCACTTTGCTAACAAAGGTCCATATAGTCAGAGCTATGGTTTTTACAGTAGTCATGTATGGATGTGAGAGTTGGACCATAAAGAAGGCTGAATACCAAAGAATTGATGCCTTTGAATTGTGGTGCTGAAGAAAATGCTTGAGAATCCCCTGGACCGCAAGGAGATCAAGTCAGTCAGTCCTACAGGAAATCAACCTTCCTATTCACTGGAAGGACTGATGCTGAAGCTGAAGCTGCAATACTTTGGTCACCTGATGTGAAGAGCTGACTCACTGGAAAAGACCCTGATGCTGGGAGGCATTGGGGGCAAGAGGAAAAGAGGGCGACACAGGATGAGATCGTTGGATGGCATCACTGACTCAATGGACATGAATTTGAGCCAACTCTAGGAGATGGTCAAGGACAGGGAAGCCTGGCAAGCTGTAATCCATGGGTTGGCAGAGTCAGACAGAGCTTAGCGACTGAAGAACAACACTGCTGTATGTTATATATGAAAATTAAGAGAGTAAGTCCCAAGAGTTTTTATCACAAGGAAAAAAATTTTATTTCTTTTATTTTGTATCTGCTTGAGATGATGGATGTTCACTAAACTTACTGTGGTCATCATTTCATGATTATGTAAGTCAAATCAGTATGTTGTATGTCTTAAACTTATTCAGTACTGTATATCAATTATATCTTGAAAAATACACAAGATATATTTTTTAAAAGCACATAGTAACATTAGGAAATGGCATTGTAAAAAATGTGCATTAAATTTAAACAAATATTTTGAATATAAAATTCTATAAAGTTTCGAGAAATGAAAAGAGGTCAACCTATTTTTGCAGACACAAGCTGAATTTCAACGGATGGAACTCAGAATTAAGGACTTGGAATCTGACCTCTCCAAAATGAAAGGTTTTCAAGAAGATTCTAATAAAACAGAGTTGAAAAAATATAAGCAAATCTACCTAGTAGAATGTGAAGTTAGAAAGTCATTGGAAGATAAACTAGTCAAGACTCATGAGAGGCTGGCAGTGATCAGCACCAAACTTGAGATGAAGAGCAGAACAGATCTTTACTCAGCCCTCTTAGCACAAGGCCAGTCCTAGAGCCCCCTTGTGTTGGAAATTTCAGTAATCCTTTAGTGCTCAAGGGAAATCTTACTTCAAGAGCAAACATAGGGTTTTCTACCTTGATTCCATGCCCTTCGAATAACAGCATGGAGACTTACTTGACCAAGACACAGCGGGGGTTGGACAGGAGTATAGCTTGAGATCTAAGAGAAGTTGATGTTCAGTTTGCATCTGATGCCTTAAGAGTGTCTTCTTGAGAATCTACACATGGGTTAAATGTGTGTGATGACCTACTTTTGTAAACAGAAGAACAAGATATACAGATTTGGAAGGAAAAATACATGATTGAGAAAGATAAATAGGAAAAGTTTCTCTACTGGACCGTTTCCATGATAGTTTTTTGTTTCCCATTAAACATGATGAGAAAATCTTTATTAAAGGAAAATATTTTTGTAAAAAAAAAATAATAAATAAAATTCTATAAAGTTTGAATGGTTGTATTTCAGCATTATGGATAGAATTTCCAGAGAGTATAGAGATGGCTCCTCAATTTCTATCCCCAGTGATAGCTTATTTGACTGTGTTATCAGTTTTTTGTATAATAATGTATCTTTGCTTTTGTAGCTGGGCTTTAAATAAAAAGTCTTTGAGGAAACTTGGTGTCTATGGAAAATAGACAAAGTAGCTAGGATAATGAAATATTTGAATTCTTGTTTTTAGTGCTTATAAGTTTCTTTATACCCTAATTGGAATTTTAAAATTCCTTTCTGTTTAGCTAGTGAAAAATCTGTTGTGTTTTTTTTAAAAAAAAAAAGTATGGAGTAGGCTTAGTATTCAATACAGTTTCCTTGAAGCAGATTTTAGGATACTATAATAATATTTATATTAACAAGTGGTTAATAACACTTGGTTTATAATAACAAGTGGTGGGCTATTTGGTTTGGTTTGTACATTTTATTTCTAGATTATATGATGGCCGTAAGTCTTTAAGATTATTTGAAGGTATCATGCTCATTCTTACTCTCATTAACAACATTTATTAAAGATGTCAGTCTCCCATCTCCTAACCTATGGCACACACAAAAATACCAAGTGGATATTTATTAGATGTCTTTCAACTGATTATATATTTTCTATTATTGATGTGTTATGATTTCATTAAAAAAAAAAAAAAAACAACAAGCCTCTTTTGTGTCATATATCACACTAGTTATAGAAAACATGAGTTGGAGCATGCTCCGGGAGATAGTGAAGAACAGGGAAGCCTGGAGTGCTGCAGTCCATGGGGTCACAAAGGGTTAGACACAACTTAGTGACTAAACAACAACAATAGAAAACATAGGAAAGCAAAAAAAATGGTCCCCGAGCTGCAGTATCTTCTTGTTTTGTTGGAGAGAGAACTAAGTACTGAGGTACTTAGGAAACATTATTAGGCAGCATATCCTGGTAATTAAAATTTAAATTGTATTAGGTACTGAAATTAAACTGTAACATAGAATGTAGTAGTAAATTATTGTAGAACAAATAAATTTGACCTTCAGTTCAGTTCAGTCTCTCAGTTGCGTCCGACTCTTTGCGACCCCATGAATTGCAGCACGCCAGGCCTCCCTGTCCCTCACCAACTCCTGGAGTTCACTCAAACTCACGTCCATCGAGTCAGTGATGCCATCCAGCCATCTCATCCTCTGTCGTCCCCTTCTCCTCCTGCCCCCAATCCCTCCCAGCATCAGAGTCTTTTCCAATGAGTCAGCTCTTCACTTGAGTTTCAGCTTTAGCATCATTCCTTCCAAACAACACCCAGGGCTGATCCCCTTCAGAATTGACTGGTTGGATCTCCTTGCAGTCCAAGGGACTCTCAGGAGTCTTCTCCAACACCACAGTTCAAAAGCGTCAATTCTTTGGCTCTCAGCTTTCTTCACAGTCCAACTCTCACATCTATACATGACCACAGGAAAAACCAAAGTCCAATGCTGTAAAGAGCAATATTGCATAGGAACGTGGAATGTCAGGTCCATGAATCAAGGCAAATTGGAAGTGGTCAAACAAGAGATGGCAAGAGTGAATGTTGACATTCTAGGAATCAGCGAACTAAAATGGACTGGAATGGGTGAATTTAACTCAGATGACCCTTATATCTACTACTGCGGGCAGGAATCCCTAAGAAGAAATGGAGTGGCCATCATGGTCAACAAAAGAGTCTGAAATGCAGTACTTGGATGCAGTCTCAAAAATGACAGAATGATCTCTGTTCGTTTCCAAGGCAAACCATTCAGTGTCACAGTAATCCAAGTCTATGCCCCAACCAGTAACGCTGAAGAAGCTAAAGTTGAGTGGTTCTATGAAGACCTACAAGACCTTTTAGAACTAACACCCAAAAAAGATGTCCTTTTCATTATAGGGGACTGGAATGCAAAAGAAGGACGTCAAGAAACACCTGGAGTAACAGGCAAATTTGGCCTTGGAATACGGAATGAAGCAGGGCAAAGACTAACAGAGTTTTGCCAAGAAAATGCATTGGTCATAGCAAATACCCTTTTCCAACAACACAAGAGAAGACTCTATACATGGACATCACCAGATGGTCAACACCGAAATCAGATCGATTATATTCTTTGCAGCCAAAGATGGAGAAGCTCTATACAATCAGCAAAAACAAGTCCAGGAGCTGACTGTGGCTCAGACCATGAACTCCTTATTGCCAAATTCAGACTGAAATTGAAGAAAGTAGGGGAAACCACTAGACCATTCAGGTATGACCTAAATCAAATCCCTTATGATTATACAGTGGAAGTGAGAAATAGATTTAAGGGCCTAGATCTGATAGAGTGCCTGATGAACTATGGAATGAGGTTCGTGACATTGTACAGGAGACAGGGATCAAGACCATCCCCATGGAAAAGAAATGCAAAAAAGCAAAATGGCTGTCTGGGGAGGCCTTGCAAATAGCTGTGAAAAGAAGAGAAGCGAAAAGCAAAGGAGAAAAGGAAAGATATAAACATCTGAATGCAGAGTTCCAAAGAATAGCAAGAAGAGATAAGAAAGCCTTCTTCAGTGATCAATGCAAAGAAATAGAGGAAAACAACAGAATGGGAAAGACTAGACATCTCTTCAAGAAAGTCAGAGATACCAAAGGAACATTTCATGCAAAAATGAGCTTGATAAAGGACAGAAATGGTATGGACCTAACAGAAGCAGAAGATATTAAGAAGAGGTGGCAAGAATACACAGAAGAACTGTACAAAAAAGAGCTTCACGACCCAGATAATCACGATGGTGTGATCACTGACCTAGAGCCAAACATCCTGGAATGTGAAGTCAAGTGGGCCTTAGAAAGCATCACTACGAACAAAGCTAGTGGAGGTGATGGAATTCCAGTGGAGCTATTCCAAATCCTGAAAGATGATGCTGTGAAAGTGCTGCACTCAATGTGCCAGCAAATTTGGAAAACTCAGCAGTGGCCACAAGATTGGAAAAGGTCAGTTTTCATCCCAGTCCCAAAGAAAGGCAATGCCAAAGAGTGCTCAAACTACCACACAATTGCACTCATCTCACACGCTAGTAAAGTAATGCTCAAAATTCTCCAAGCCAGGCTTTAGCAATATGTGAACCGTGAACTTCCTGATGTTCAAGCTGGTTTTAGAAAAGGCAGAGGAACCAGAGATCAAATTGCCAACATCCGCTGGATCATGGAAAAAGCAAGAGAGTTCCAGAAAAACATCTATTTCTGCTTTATTGACTATGCCAAAGCCTTTGACTGTGTAGATCACAATAAACTATGGAAAATTCTGAAAGAGATGGGAATACCAGACCACCTGATCTGCCTCTTGAGAAATCTGTATGCAGGTCAGGAAGCAACAGTTAGAACTGGTCATGGAACAACAGACTGGTTCCAAATAGGAAAAGGAGTACGTCAAGGCTGTATATTGTCACCCTGTTTATTTAACTTATATGCAGAGTACATCATGAGACATGCTGGACTGGAAAAAACACAAGTTGGAATCAAGATTGCTGGGAGAAATATCAATAACCTCAGATATGCGGATGACACCACCCTTATGGCAGAAAGTGAAGAGGAACTCAAAAGCCTGTTGATGAAAGTGAAAGTGGAGAGTGAAAAGGTTGGCCTAAAGCTCAACATTCAGAAAACGAAGATCATGGCATCTGGTCCCATCACTACATGGGAAATAGATGGAGAAAGTGGAAACAGTGTCAGACTTTCTTTTTCTGGGCTCCAAAATCACTGCAGATGGTGACTGCAGCCATGAAATTCAAAGACGCTTACTCCTTGGAAGGAAAGTTATGACCAACCTAGATAGCATATTCAAAAGCAGAGAGATCACTTTGCCAACAAAGGTTCGCCTAGCAAGGCTATGGTCTTTCCTGTGGTCATGTATGGATGTGAGAGTTGGACTGTGAAGAAGGCTGAGTGCCGAAGAATTGATGCTTTTGAACTGTGGTGTTGGAGAAGACTCTTGAGAGTCCTTTGGAGTGCAAGCAGATCCAACCAGTCCATTCTGAAGGAGATCTACCCTGGGATTTCTTTGGAAGGAATGATGTTAAGCTGAAACTCCAGTACTTTGGCCACCTCATGGGAAGAGTTGACTCATTGGAGAAGACTCTGATGCTGGGAGGGATTGGGGGCAAGAGGAGAAGGGGACGACAGAGGATGAGATGGCTGGATGGCATCACTGACTCGATGAATGTGAGTCTGAGTGACCTCCGGGATAGTGACCTCCGGTGATGGACAGGGAGGCCTGGTGTGCTGTGATTCATGGGGTCGCAAAGAGTCGGACACGACTGAGCGACTGATCTGATCTGACTAGACGGACCTTTGTTGGTAAAGTAATGTTTGTCATAAAGAGAATACCTTCCCAAATTCTTGGTATTTGGTGGTTGTAGCTCAGACTACGGGGAAGGCAATGGCACCCCACCCCAGTACTCTTGCCTGGAAAATCCCATGGACGGAGGAGCCTGGTAGGCTCCAGTCCATGGGGTCGCTGAGAGTCGGATACGACTGAGCAAATTCACTTTCACTTTTCACTTTCATGCATTGGAGAAGGAAATGGCAACCCACTCCAGTATTCTTGCCTGGAGAATCCCAGGGACAGAGGAGCCGGGTGGGCTGCTGTCTATGGGATCGCACAAGAGTCGGACACGACTGAAGCGACTTAGCAGCAGCAGCAGCAGCTCAGACTAAATTGTATATAGTAACAGAAAGATGAGATGACAAAAACAGCTCGTCTTCTACATCTAAATCTGATACTTAAGTTTGTTTTAGGGACAAGGAATCCTTCCCAGGAAAATGTTTTTGTTGTTGTGTCTTATTTTTTGTTTATTAATTGATAGACTCTTAAAAGATTTTAAAAACTACAGAAATAAAAGATATTTTCTTTCCTCTTTTCCATTTGGCTGAGACCTGACAGGGAATTATCTGAATCAGCCATGTATAAGCTAGTTATCAGGTTCAGTAAGTAAGTGTTGTCAATAAGTGTTCTTTCAAGAATGTACAGAACTACTGAATTTTAATAGCTATTTTGAAATAAATATTGAAAAGCCTTGAGAAAATCTGGCGTTTTAAGTTCCACATTATAATCTGGGATTATTTTCTTCCACATTAATTTTTATTATAGGAAGAGAAAACCAGCCAGAAGCCATCTGAAGCCAGAGAGATAAAGCTGTATGCCCAGATTCCCCCTATAGAGAAGATGGATGCATCCTTGTCCACACTTTCTAATTGCGAGTAAGTGCTTGTCTTTTTTCATCCTTTCTAGTATTGCTGTTAAGTTTCCCTTCCTTTTCTAAATACACAGAAAAAAATTTATTTATTTTCTTGGTTTTCATTTCCCTTCCTCCCTCCCTTCCTTCCTTCCTGTGATTCTCCCTTTGGCAAGGCCAAACATAAAAGATTATTGGTTTATAGGGTCGTTAATAGAGTAATCCTAAACTATCCTGTATTGTATTTTTTTTATGTATGGTTTTTTGCTTTGACTGTGCTGGGGCTTTGTTGCAGTGCGCGGGCTCTTGGTTGCAGCACAGAGGCGTCTCTAGTTTTGGTGCGTGGGCTTAGTTGCCCTGTGGTTCTTAGTTCCCCGACCAGGGATCACACCTGTGTCCTCTGCATTAGAAGGTGGATTCTTTACACAAATTTCCTTGTCTCTTAGGAGAAGCTAAATAACACAATAAAACTATTTCTCTGTCATAAAATCTAGTAGTTTCTCTTGTAAAATTATCCTTCAAAGTCAATACTATACTTACTCAGAAGTATAGAAGTAACTGCTTTTGAAAAATTTCTAAAATTATGAAAATACATTGTAAAACATCTAGAAAACATTAAAAACACAAAGAAAAGGAAATATCAACCAAAATTGGATGAGTCTTTGAGTACCAGGGTTAGCATTTTTTTAAAATTTCTTTTTATTATTATTAGTATTGGTTGTTCCTCACAGCATGTAAAATCTTAGTTCCCTGACGGGGGACTGAACCCATGCAACGAGAGCATGAAGTCTTAACTACTGGACCACCAGGGAAGTCCTAGCATTCTCATGTAGAGCCTTCTAATTTTTTTTTTTTTTTTTTCTCATTGGCACGAAGTTACACTTACTTGCAATCCTATTTCCCCAAGACTTTAAGTATCAGATCTATGTTTATTATTTTAACTGATTTCCTGAATATTGTGCATGCTTTTTAGCAGGGTTCTGTGACTAATTTGAGGCAATTATACCATGACCCCTTGTAACCATGCTCTTAAGCTGCAATGTCTTGTCAGGGCTATAGAATGTTATAGAATATTGGAAAATACTATATTTTCCTAAGTGTGGTTCCCTGACTACCTACATAAGAGCCTCCTTTTGCAGCAGATAAGCCCAACTTCAAATTTATAGAAAAAGAATCTACTGATGAAACTAGGTATCTGTATTTACAATAAGCAATCTGAATGACTCTTAAGCACATATTTGTGAATGCATGCATTAGACTAATATCTATCTTTGGAATTAAAGGGAAAAGCAAACATAATTTAGTTATTGTATGCAGCTTGTCCTTTGTGATGAGAACACAGTGTATTACATAGAAATCCACCTTAAATGTGGTTTTGACTTCAAAATCATCATTTCAAAGAGCATTATTTCAAAGCGGTCAAATATCTTTTTATCAAACCTTGAGAAGGTTCTATACCTCATACCAAAGTACCCTAGAAACTGCTTAAGAGTCATCCTGTTCATATTTTTGCTGACAATCTTTGGGCAGGTTGCCAATACAACAATTATAGAATTATTCCCCAACTGTATTCCCGCTTTTCCACTCCATTTTTCACTTTCATTGGTAATTCTTGGGAGTGGGGAATGACTAGAAAATACACACATATGACCAATAATTTACAGTGTACAGTAATTGCTTTTACTGTTTTAAGCAAAAAAAAAAAAAAAAAGAATAATTCCTCTTCAAATCAAATCAGAAGGATAAGATCACATGATCTAGGGTCAGTTTTGGAGGGTTTTAAATTTGGATTTGCTACTTTCTGGCTGTGTAATAGTAGGCAAATTGCTTAACATCTTTGGGTCTCAGTTTCCTCACTCATAAAATATGGTTACTAATATGTAGCTCATAGGATCATTCTGATGGTTAAAATAGTTAATACATGTAAAGTATTTAGAAGAATACTAGGCACATATGAAGCATTCAATAAAATTAGCTTTTCTTATATTCTTTGCATGAAGTTTACTAAGATATTAAACATTTTTGTCAAGAGAAGATTAATAGTGTATATAATTCAGTTCAGTTCAGTTCAGTTCAGTCGCTCAGTCGTTTCCGACTCTTTGCAACCCCATGAATCACAGCATGCCAGGCCTCCCTGTCCATCACCAATTCCCAGAGTTCACTCAAACTCACATCCATCAAGTTGGTGATGCCATCCAGCCATCTCATCCTCTGTCGTCCCCTTCTCCTCCCGCCCCCAATCCTTCCCAGCATCAATCTTTCCCAATGAGTCAGCTCTTTGCATGAGGTGGCCAAAGTACTGGAGTGTATAATTATGCTCTGTTTAAAATTTTGTTTTTATACGATTAAAGTATATATAGGAAAAAATATATATAAACTGGTGAAAGTATTTATCTCTGGGGGAATGTCTGGGGTGGTTAGGATTACGTTGACTTTTTATAATGTACATATCATGGACATTTTCCAAAGTTCTTATGTATGGCCTGATCTTGTTTGTTTTAGTGGCAGCATAGTATTTTGTTATCTGTATTCCGTAGCTCATACTGTATTCCTCAGTATTTTGTTATCTATATAGCTTAGCCATGAAATTAAAAGACACTTACTCCTTGGAAGGAAAGTTATGACCAACCTAGATAGCATATTCAAAAGCAGAGACATTACTTTGCCAACAGAGGTTCGTCTAATCAAGGTATGGTTTTTCCTGTGGTCATGTATGGATGTGAGAGTTGGACTGTGAAGAAAGCTGAGTGCTGAAGAATTGATGCTTTTGAACTGTGGTGTTGGAGAAGACTCTTGAGAGTCCCTTGGACTGCAAGGAGATCCAACCAGTCCATTCTGAAGGAGATCAGCCCTGGGTGTTCTTCGGAAGGAATGATGCTAAAGCTGAAACTCCAGTATTTTGGCCACCTCATGCAAAGAGTTGACTCATTGGAAAAGACTCTGATGCTGGGAGGGATTGGGGGCAGGAGGAGAAGGGGACGACAGAGGATGAGATGGCTGGATGGCATCACTGACTTGATGGACGTGAGTTTCAGTGAACTCCGGGAGTTGGTGTTGGACAGGGAAGCCTGGCGTGCTGTGATTCATGGGATCACAAAGAGTCAGACACGACTGAGCGACTGATCTGATCTGATCTGATTCCTCAGCTGATGGGTGTTTATACATTTTTTTCCCATTTTTTTGCTATTATAATAATAATACAGTAAATAGTTTAATTCATATATATCTGGCATTATTTATTTCCATAGGATATGTTCCTATAAATGAACTACTGGGTCAAAGAAAATATGCATTTAAAAAATTTAATAGAAAACACCAAAATGTCTGCAAAAAGGTTTTTTTAATTTTATACGTGAATGTTTATTAACTTTTATAATCAGGGAAACAGTATGATGATTTCAAAATGAAAGAACACGTGTCATGTCTGAGAGGGGAAAAAAGGATTCATTGTGAAAAGGAAATATCTGAGAGAGCTTGAGGAATAATTTCTATTATACTATTAACTTTTTTTCTTATTAATTCGAGTATTCTTTTTTTTTTTCTCCTTTAGGAAGCTTTCACTGTCTACAAACTGCATTGAAAAAATTGCAAACCTGAATGGCTTAAGTAAGTGATCCACAGTAACAGATGGTTCTAGAATTTTTTTAGTTATTTGGAATAAACATTCCAGAGACACTGCATAATCCTAGAAGCTGGCACCTGTTTCAACCACAGTAATTGTCAGATGATAGAAAGAATATATAAACTATGTGTCTTGTTTGACTATCCAAAGAAAATTAGAGATAACATGAAACCTGAATAGTTTAAGGACATTTTAAAGCTTGTAGAGTTAGAATTGAAATATCTGAACTAGAAAATCAAGTTTTTTTTATCTGTTTTTGTCCAGATTTCTCTTGTATTTCATACTTGTATTTAAAATTTTGTTCCTCACATCCTTGTTTTTCCTAGGCGCCTTATCTTTTTTAATGGCATTAACTCCTTCCCAGTTGTCAAGGTTCCTTATGCAAGTTGCCTCTGGGCTGCAAACACTTGGTGGCTTAAAGCTTCAGAAGTTTATTCCCTCACAATTCTAGAGGCCATAAGTCTGAAATCAGTTTCACTGGGCCAATATCAGTGTTTAAAGAGGGCCATGGTTTCCCTGGAGGCTTTAGGGGAGAATCTTTGCCTTGCCTTTTCTGGGTCCGAATGACTGCCACGTCACTTGGCTTGTAACTGTGTCACTCTCTATCTGCCTCTGTGATCGTGTTTCCTTCTACTGTTTTGTCGCTGTCATATCTTTTTCTGTTATCCTCTTATAAGGACATACATGATTGCATTTAGGAAACACTTGGATAATCAAGGATATTTTCCCCATCTTAAGATTCCTAACTTACTCTTATCTGCAAAATATTTTTTCCTATATATGATAGCATTCACACCCAGGGATTAGGATATAGGTATCTTTTGGTGAGCCATCATTTATCTTATAATATTTCCCCTTTATTTCCCTCAAGCCCTACATCCAGGTTTATCTCTGAGTCCTGTTAAATTTATTCTTTGAAAGAGCTCTCAAATAATTTCTTGTGTTTCCACTTCCAAGAGCTACAGCTTTAATTTAGACCCTCATCATTTTCCCCCTTAGGTCATCTTTTTCAAACGTTTTTTACCACTTCCCACAATAAGAAATACAGTTGAATTAATAACTCAGTACATATGTTCATAGGGCTCCCCAGTTCATAGGGCTCAGTGGTAAAGAATCCATCTGCCAATGCAGGAGATGTGACTTTAATCCCTGGGTTGAGAAGATCCGCTGAAGAAGAAAATGGCAACCCCCTCCAGTACTGGTTGGAAAATCCCATGGAGAGAGGAGCCTGGCAGGCTACAGTCCATGGAGTAGCAGAGAGTCGGACATGACTTGATGACTGTGCGTGCACACACGTGAATATACATATCAAATATACACATACTCATATGAACTGGATTAAAATTTGTAAAACCGTATTTACCCTTATAGCATTGGTTCCATTATTAAAAAATTTTAGTATGATTTCCTGGTTTTTTAAATGTTTGTCACAATCCACTAAGGTTTTTTCTGTTTGTTTTATTGGAGTATAATTGATTCACAATGTTATGTTACTTTCAGGTGTACAGCAAAGTGATTCAGTTATACATGTGCATATATTCATTCTTTTTAAGATTCTTTTCTCATGTAGGTTATCACAGGATATTGAGTAGAGTTGATTTCACTTGATCCACAATTTGAAAAAACACTGCCTTACAACTTATGTGATAGCCACCCAATTGATCTCCTTATCTCCTATCTTTCTGCTCTTCAGCACTGACACCACAGTTTTATTTGTGAAAATATTGTTCTATTTCTTCTGAGGGATTCCTGCCCACAGTAGTAGATATAATGGTCCTCTGAGTTAAATTCACCCATTCCAGTCCATTTTAGTTCGCTAATTTCTAGAATGTCAACATTCACTCTTGCCATCACTTGTTTGACCACTTCCAATTTGCCTTGATTCATGGACCTGACATTCCAGGTTCCTATGCAATATTGTTCTTTACAGCATCGGACTTTGCTTCTATCACCAGACACATCTACAGCTGGGTATTCTTTCTGCTTTGGTTCCATCCCTTCATTCTTTCTGGAGTTATTTCTCCACTGATCTCCAGTAGCATATTGGACCCCTACTGACCTGGGGAGTTTCTCTTTCAGTATCCTATCATTTTGCCTTTTCATACTGTTCATGGGGTTCTCAAGGCAAGAATACTGAAGTGGTTTGCCATTCCCTTCTCCAGCGGACCACACCCTGTCAGATCTCTCCACCATGACCCGCCCATCCTGGGTTGCCCCACGGGCATGGCTTAATTTCATTGAGTTAGACAAAGCTGTGGTCCTTGTGTGATTAGATTGACTAGTTTTCTGTGAGTATGGTTTCAGTGTATTTGCCCTCTGATGCCCTCTTGCAAGACCTATCGTCTTACTTGGGTTTCTCTTACCTTGGGCATGGGGTATCTCTTCCCGGCTGCTCCAGCAAAGCACAGCCATCGCACCTTACCTTGGATGAGGGGTCTCTCCTCACGGCCGCCCTTCCTGACCTTGGGGGAGGGGTATCTCCTCACCGCCGCCCTTCCTGACCTCGGTCGTTGGATAGCTCCTCTCGGGCGTGCTCTCAGTGCAGGGGCTCTCAGTGCGCCGCGCAGCCGGCGAGGGGCTCTCAGTGCCCCCCTCGCGGGTAGGCCTGGAATGGGTGAATTTAACTCAGAGGACCATTATATCTACTACTGTGGGCAGGAATCCCTAAGAAGAAACGGAGTGGCCATCATGGTCAACAAAAGAGTCTGAAATGCAGTACTTGGATGCAGTCTCAAAAACGACAGAATGATCTCTGTTCGTTTCCAAGGCAAACCATTCAGTGTCACAGTAGTCCAAGTCTATGCCCCAACCAGTAACGCTGAAGAAGCTGAAGTTGAAGGGTTCTATGAAGACCTACAAGACCTTTTAGAACTAACACCCCAAAAAGATGTCCTTTTCATTATAGGGGACTGAAATGCAAAAGTAGGAAGTCAAGAAACACCTGGAGTAACAGGCAAATTTGGCCTTGGAATACGGAATGAAGCAGGGCAAAGACTAACAGAGTTTTGCCAAGAAAATGCACTGGTCATACCAAATACCCTCTTCCAACAACACAAGAGAAGACTCTATACATGGACATCACCAGATGGTCAACACCGAAATCAGATCGATTATATTCTTTGCAGCCAGAGATGAAGAAGCTCTACATAATCAGCAAAAACAAGTCCAGGAGCTGACTGTGGCTCGGACCATGAACTCCTTATTGCCAAATTCAGACTGAAATTGAAGAAAGTAGGGAAAACCACTAGACCATTCAGGTATGACCTAAATCAAATCCCTTATGATTATACAGTGGAAGTGAGAAATAGATTTAAGGGCCTAGATCTGATAGAGTGCCTGATGAACTGTGGAATGAGGTTCGTGACATTGTACAGGAGACAGGGATCAAGACCATCCCCATGGAAAAGAAATGCAAAAAAGCAAAATGGCTGTCTGGGGAGGCCTTGCAAATAGCTGCAAAAAGAAGAGAAGCGAAAAGCAAAGGAGAAAAGGTAAGATATAAACATCTGAATGCAGAGTTCCAAAGAATAGCAAGAAGAGATAAGAAAGCCTTCTTCAGCGATCAATGCAAAGAAATAGAGGAAAACAACAGAATGGGAAAGACTAAGGATCTATTCAAGAAAATCAGAGATAGGAAAGGAACATTTCATGCAACGATGGCCTCGATAAAGGACAGAAATGGTATGGACCTAACGGAAGCAGAAGATATTAAGAAGAGGTGGCAAGAATACACAGAAGAACTGTACAAAAAAGAGCTTCACGACCCAGATAATCATGATAGTGTGATCACTGACCTAGAGCCAGACATCCTGGAATGTGAAGTCAAGTGGGCCTTAGAAAGCATCACTACGAACAAAGCTAGTGGAGGTGATGGAATTCCAGTGGAGCTATTCCAAATCCTGAAAGATGATGCTGTGAAAGTGCTGCACTCAATGTGCCAGCAAATTTGGAAAACTCAGCAGTGGCCACAAGATTGGAAAAGGTCAGTTTTCATCCCAATCCCAAAGAAAGGCAAAGAGTGCTCAAACTACTGCACAATTGCACTCATCTCACACTCTAGTAAAGTAATGCTCAAAATTCTCCAAGCCAGGCTTCAGCAATATGTGAACCGTGAACTTCCTGATGTTCAAGCTGGATTTAGAAAAGGCAGAGGAACCAGAGATCAAATTGCCAACATCTGCTGGATCATTGAAAAAGCAAGAGAGTTCCAGAAAAAATCTATTTCTGCTTTATTGACTATGCCAAAGCCTTTGACTGTGTAGATCACAATAAACTGTGGAAAATTCTGAGAGAGATGGGAATACCAGACCACCTGATCTGCCTCTTGAGAAATCTGTATGCAGGTCAGGAAGCAACAGTTAGAACTGGTCATGGAACAACAGACTGGTTCCAAATAGGAAAAGGAGTACGTCAAGGCCGTATATTGTCACCATGTTTATTTAACTTATATGCAGAGTACATCATGAGAAATGCTGGACTGGGAGAAACACAAGCTGGAATCAAGATTGCCGGGAGAAATATCAATAACCTCAGATATGCAGATGATACCACCCTTATGGCAGAAAGTGAAGAGGAACTCAAAAGCCTCTTGATGAAAGTGAAAGTGGAGAGTGAAAAGGTTGGCTTAAAGCTCAACATTCAGAAAACGAAGATCATGGCATCTGGTCCCATCACTACATGGGAAATAGATGGAGAAACAGTGGAAACAGTGTCAGACTTTGTTTTTCTGGGCTCCAAAATCACTGCAGATGGTGAATGCAGCCATGAAATTCAAAGACGCTTACTCCTTGGAAGGAAAGTTAGGACCAGCCTAGATAGCATATTCAACCCACTCCAGTGTTCTTGCCTGGAGAATCCCAGGGACAGGGGAGCCTGGTGAGCTTCCGTCTATGGGGTCGCACAGAGTCGGACACGACTGAAGTGACTTAGCAGCAGATAGCATATTCAAAAGCAGAGACATCACTTTGCCAACAAAGGTTCGCCTAGTCAAGGCTATGGTCTTTCCTGTGATCATGTATGGATGTGAGAGTTGGACTGTGAAGAAGGCTGAGCGCCGAAGAATTGATGCTTTTGAACTGTGGTGTTGGAGAAGACTCTTGAGAGTCCCTTGGACTGCAAGGAGATCCAACCGGTCCATTCTGAAGGAGATCAGCCCTGGGATTTCTTTGGAAGGAATGATGCTAAAGCTGAAACTCCAGTACTTTGGCCACCTCATGCGAAGAGTTGACTCATTGGAGAAGACTCTGATGCTGGGAGGGATTGAGGGCAGGAGGAGAAAGGGACAACAGAGGATGAGATGGCTGGATGACATCACTGACTCGATGAATGTGAGTCTGAGTGACCTCCGAGAGCTGGTGATGGATAGGGAGGCCTGGCGTGCTGCAGTTCATGGGGTCTCAAAGAGTCGGACACGACTGAGCGACTGATCTAATCTGATCTGATAGTTATATATAAAGTATATTAGTTTGCTAGGGCTACTATAACAAATCCCACAGACTGGATGACTTACACAACAGAAATTTATTTTCTCGTAGTTGTACAGGTTAGAAGTCCAAAATCAAGGTGTTGGTACAATTGATTTCTTCTGAAGCCTCTCTCCTTGGCTTGTGTATAGCCATCTTTTCCCTTTGTCTTTGTTTCTGTCTGTGTCCTAATCTCCTCTCTTATAAGGGCACCAGTCATATTGGATTTTATCTAAAATGTCATCTTACTTTAATTGCCTCTTTAAAGGTTCTGTCAACAAATAGAGTCACATTCTGAGTTACTGGGGGTTAGGACCTCAACATATGGATTTCTGGGGGACAATTCAGCCTATAACATGGGGTTTTATTTCAACTATTTTGCAAGAATTAGATTGCTTTTAAAATATTAATACCTTGTTCTGAAAACTAAATGTTTCTCATAAGATAATTTGAAAATTTTATTAAATTAAATAAAACCAAAGCTTGCTGCCGCTAAGTCGCTTCAGTCGTATCTGACTCTGTGCGACCCCATAGACGGCAGCCCACCAGGCTCTGCCATCCCTGGGATTCTCCAGGTAAGAACACTGGAGTGGGTTGCCATTTCCTTCCCCAATGGATGAAAGTGAAAAATGAAAGTGAAGTTGCTCAGTCATGTCCGACTCTTAGCGACCCATGGACTGCAGCCTACCAGGCTCCTCCATCCATGGGATTTTCCAGGCAAGAGTACTGGAGTGGGTTGCCATTGCCTTCTCCAAAACCAAAGCTTATATAACTATAAATGCCTGATAGCTATACACACATACATCATTTATTGTGTACTTACTGTGGATTAGGCATTATGCTGAATATTTTAGACAATTATCTCATTTAGTCCTTATATTCCTATAAGATAGAACCTATACTTCCTCATTTTACATAAAAGAAAACTGAGATTCTGAGAGGTTTGGTTACTTCCTTGGAGAGCTTGGATTGGATTTTGTTCTTAACCATTGAATTATGGATGTTATAGAACAGTGTTATCCAATAGAATTATCTGTATTGTCCCAGTATAGTTGCCACTAGCCATTTATAGCTATTAAGCTCTTGAAATGTGGTTAATGTGACTGAGAAACTGAATATATGTATAATTTTAATTAAATTAATATGGTCCTATCACTTTATGGCAAATAGATGGGTAAAAAGTAGATACAGTGTCAGATTTCATTTTCTTGGGCTCCAAAGTCAATGCAGATGGTGGATGCAGTCATGAAATTAAAAGACACTTGCTCCTGGAAAGAAAAGTTATGACAAACCTAGACAGTATATCAAAAAGCAGAGACATCACTTTGCTGACAAAGATCCATATAGTCAAAACTATGGTTTTTACAGTAGTCATGTATGGATGTGAGAGTTGGACCATAAAGAAGGCTGAGCACCAAAGAATTGATGCTTTTGTACTGTGGTGCTGGAGAAGACTCTTGACAGTCCCTTGGACATCAAGGAGATCAAACCAGTCAATCCCAAAGGAAATCAACCCTGAATATTCATTGGAAGGACTAATGCTGAGGCTGAAGCTCCAATACTTTGACTACCTGATGCAAAGAGCCGACTCATTGGAAAAGACCCTGATGCTGGGAAAGATTGAGGGCAAAAGGAGAAGAGAGCGACACAGGATGAGATGGTTGGATGACATCACTGACTCAATGGACATGAGTTTGAGCAAACTCAGGGAGGTAGTGAAGGACAGGGAAGCCTGGAGTGCTGCAGTTCATGGGGTTGCAGAGTCGGACTCGACTTAGCGACTAAATAACAATGTGGTTAGTAACTACCATATTGGACAGCAGAGTTATAAAAGTTTAAGTTGTGAAAATTAAATATATAACTTATACGTAAGCAATCAGTAGATTTTTAGGACAGAAGTGAGATTGTATGTTTTACTAGAAATCTTTTAATTTTGAAAAATAATATGTGTACATGGTGTTATGCAAATAAGTTCAGAAGAAGCTAAATTAAAAATATCTTCCTCTGTCTGTAGACTGACTCTCAGTTCCTCCCCCAAACCAACCACTGTTTCTACTTTTTTTCTTCCAGAAATAACCTTATAGATAGACAAAAGAACCATCCTTTTAAAAAACACAAATAGACTTCTTTTTAAATCAAATTACAATCTAATTATCCTAAAAAATAAAACAACAGATTTTTAAAATGCTAATTCACTTGATTTCGCTTCTGATCTTTTGTGGAGTGAAGTGGGGACTATACATGAGAATATTTCTATTTTCTAGTATAAGTCCTCATACTATAAGAGATTTGAAATGTATATGCTCCCAAATTTAAAGTTCAAATCTTATTTACTCTTACTTTATCTGTGTAATATTTCTTACTAGCCAGTAATTTAAAACCGTGCATTTTAAATAGCTCAACATTTAAAATTTAATATTGATGTGATGTGCAGTTGTAGAGTTTACCTTAATGATAGGTCAATGTTATTTCCTACTTGATCACCACTTTTTATTAGTACAGCCTTTCTTATTGTATAAGGATATTTATTATATAAATGTATTAAAGCTTTATTATATTTGTAACAATTGTGTGATATGATTCTAATAAAGCAAAATTGCTTTCTTTTCTCTACAGAAAATTTGAGAATATTGTCTTTAGGAAGAAACAACATAAAGAACTTAAATGGACTGGTAGGTTGTTATTTACTACTTAAAAAAGCATACAGTCTTTTTCTTGAGTATATAAGTAATACTTGTCTGTTGCAGAAACTTTTCAAAATAGAAAAGCAAATATAAAAAGTACCTATATAAAAAATACCTATATAAAGAAGATGTGACACATATATGCAATGAAATAATATTCAGCTGTAAAAAAGAACGAATTTGAGTCAGTTCTAGTGAGGTAGATGAGCCTAGAGCCTGTTATACAGAGTGAAGTAAGTCAGAGAAAACCAAATTTAGAATATTAATATATATATGGAATCTAGAAAAATGGTATTAATGAACCTATTTGAAGGGAAGGAATGGAGATGCAGATGTAGAGAATGGACTTGTAGACACACTGAGAGAAAGAGAGAGTGGGATGAATGGAGAAAGTAGCATCAGCATATTTACACTGTCATGTGTAAAATGGATAGCTGGTAAGAAGTTGCTGTATAACACAGGGAGCCCAGCCTGGTGCCTTGATGACCTCAAGGGGTGGGATAGGAGAAGGGGAGGGAGGCTCCACAGGGAGGGGATATGTATATAATTATGGCCGATTTGCATTGCTGTGTGGCAGAAACCAACAGAACATTGTAAACATTAAAAAAGAAAGAAAAATTACTCTTTGTAAACAGGGGTATTCAGAGATTAATTGAAGGGTTCTGTGCTGTTCACTTTCAGCAAACAACAAACTTCATCTATTCAGTCTTTAAAAGGAAGCATTACCCAGCAAGCTAACTTCCAAAGAGCAGCTTTGAAACTGCTCCCATTTGCAAGCACTGAGATTATTGACAGTAAAACAGAAATCCCGTGGGCTGGTTTTTAAAAAAAAGTACCCATAAACCACTGCTAACATTTTGATTGACATCTTTCTTGCCTTTTTTCCCTTTGCTTTGGTGAGAATGTAGAAAGTGGAATCATAGTATATATTTTGTTTTCCATCTCTCTCTCTTTTTTTTTTTTTTTTTACTTAGTATACAAAGATAATGTTTCCATGTCATTCATTCATTCAGCAAATCCATACAGTATATTTCCTGAATGTCTGGCATTGTTCTAGGCACTAGAGATAACAGCAGAATATAAAATAAAGTCCTTGTTCTCATTGAACTTACATTGTAGTGGAGGGAGACAGACTAGAAAATAATTGTATAATAATATATCAAGTGGTAGTGAATGCAGTGAAGAAAAACAAGGCATATAAGAGAACTTGGATTGATGGGAAGTCCTCTCCGAAAGTGAGAATGTGGGCTTATAGAGCTGACTGAGGGACCAGCACTCCGGACTGGAGAGGGAGAGCAAGTGCAAATGTCCTGAAACTGAAGCTGCCTGGCTACTTGAGTGAGAGCAAAAATGTTGAATGAGGAACTGCCCTCATTGAGGCTGACGCAGCCAAGAACCTGCCCTCATAGGACATGAAACGATTTTAAACTTTTTTCCCAAGTGGCTTGCAAAGCCATTGGAGGTTTTTTATCAGAGGATATTACTTGAGTTTTTAAAATAATTTGCAACCATATTCTTTTTTAATGACAGCATAATATTCTATTTTATTGATATACCATAATTTATTTAAATAAGTTACTCATTATTCATAATCAATGCTATTATGAGTCTCCTTTTAGTTATATTATTGCATACATCTATGAATAACTCCTTGGATAAATTCCTTGAAATGGAATTGCAGGGTCAAAACGTATGAATTTCTTTTAAGGCTTTTGTGACATATTATCAAGTTACACTTTGGAAAGGTTGTATGAATTTATACCACCACCAGTAATGTAAGAGGGTTCCCATTTCCCCTTACCAAACATGGGTTTGTTAAAATTTTTGACAGTGTATTTTATTTGCATATTTATTGGCCATCTCAGTTTCCTTGCAAAGAGGTTGAAATGAAAGAATATTGTAAAACTAGGCAAATTCAGAAAAGATGAAGTTAATTTCTTTTTCTTGTGTATATTCCCCCAAAGACAATAATCTTTTAAAAGTGTATATTGTTAAATACTTCATAAAAACTCTGAAATATTTTGTAACTCTGATCTGTTTCCCTACCTCACCTCAGTAAGTCTAGCTTGTGCTTCATCAGAGTCATTGAGGTTGAAACTGTTTTGTTTCTGAAACTGGTGTACTACAGAACAGTAACTGCCCATGACCAGACAGGCTACAATGGCCACCACCGTTCCACCCCTTTACAGAAACAACCAAAACACCTGGATAGGAGCAAGTTTGGAATTATCTGGTAATATCCCCACATCTGCATGTCTGCTAACCCACATAAATTCATAAAATGTTGGAAATTCTTAGAGATTACATTCTGAAGTTAATAAAAGGAAGTTTTTTTCCCTAACACAATAGCCAGTAGATGAATTGTTTGCTTTCTGCTGCTGCTGCTAAGTGGCTTCAGTCGTGTCCCACTCTGTACGACCCCATAGACGGCAGCCCACCAGGCTCCCCCGTCCCTGGGATTCTCCAGGCAAGAACACTGGAGTGGGTTGCCATTTCCTTCTCCAATGCATGAAAGTGAAAAGTGAAAGTGAAGTCGCTCAGTCGTGTCCGTCTCCTAGTGACCCCATGGACTGCAGCCCACCAGGCTCCTCCATCCATGGGATTTCTAGCTAGATATAATTAATAAAATCCTAATGATATATAAATTATTTTTATATTCTAAATGATTGGTAAATTTAAATACATTTTGCCTTCTCTTCATTCTATGAGCTTTAGATGGTAAAATATCATATATAGGGGGACATTATTCATAATGGGCAAAGTATTAAATTGTAGTACAAAATTTCAGTATTTATTATACTTCAGGCTAAACATTACTTTGAATTTTCTATAAAGGAAGAATTTGCAAATAAATACACCCCCAGATTTTTAGGACCAATGTGATAGATGCTGGATGTCCCCCCAGGGATTTACTGAACACTAACTAGATTCTTAAATATTGATATGGTGTATAAGTTCTCCCGTGAAATGTAATATATACCTACAAACCAATAAGAAATGGTAAATATAGGATTAAAGGCATGAATGGAAATATTATCTAGCTGAACCATCACTTAGATCTCTTACTTTCTATAAACTGCTATCAGTAACCCCCAACAGTGGCTTTTCCCCCCTCAGTTTGTGTGTGTGTGTGTATGTGTGTGTATATATACCAAAAACAACATTTAATCCATCTAAAAGCTTTCTACTAATGGACAGATTGAAGAAAAATAAGTCTGCATATGGATACAGATGCTGGACTTCAGACAGTTTCACATACTAACTGATTTATTCATCTAGACACATTAGCCTCATAGCATGATTTGAATAGCTGCCTCAGTAACTTACAAATAACTACTCCAATATATGAGACATGGAATGTTAAATTGAAGGAAGGGAGTCTATAAAACTACTTAGGAGAACTATTTGTTGTTGTTGGATTTCCACATTGCTGCTGCTGCTGCTAAGTCGCTTCAGTCATGTCCGACTCTGTGCGACCCCATAGACGGCAGCCCGCCAGGCTCCCCCATCCCTGGGATTCCCCAGGCAAGAACACTGGAGTGGGTTGCCATTTCCTTCTCCAATGCATGAAAGTGAAAAGTGAAAGTGAAGTCACTCAGTCGTGTCCGACTTTTCGTGACCCCATGGACTGAAGCCTCCCAGGCTCCTCTGTCCATGGAGTTTTCCAGGCAGGAGTACTGGGGTGGGGTGCCATTGCCTTCTCTGGATTTCCACATTACTGGCTCCTTAACTTTCACACTTCAGTTCAGATGTCACTTCCTCAGAAGAGACCCAACTATCCTAACCTAAAACAGAACTCTAGTCAATAACTCTTACCACTCTTAATTTTTCCCATTTTTCTTATTTGTTTATTCTCTTTCCCTCTGTCTCTCCCTCTCTTTCTCTCTGTGTCACACACAAATCCTGGTAAGTGTATCAGTTTTGTCCATCAGCATCTACACTGGTGCTTGATACATGTAGTAGGCACTCTGTAAATATTTATTGTGACTCCAAATATTTTATTGCTACTTATAAAAACTATTAGGTTAAATTTTAAATTCTAAGAGTAATACATGTAATTATAAAACACAAATCAAGAAACTCATAAATAAATGAAATACACTGTGAAAGTCTTTCCTCTTTCTACATTAGCTCCATGAATAACAGAAATAATATTTGCACACTTTAAATATTTTTCTGTGTAGAAACAGACATCTGCGTATGTGTGTGTGCATGCAAATGTGAGTGTGGGTATGTTATATTTGTACTGATAATATATTGTGCATATTTTTCCTGTTTTTTTTTTTAATCAGAAATATCCTTCCATGTAAAAACAGGCAGATTTAATGCATTCTTTTCCATAGCTGTTGTTTTCTACTTTATCAATACATACGGCAATGTGTTTAACTATTCCAATACAGCTGAGCATGTAGAATATTTTCATATATTTTATTGAGGAAGGGGGTTTTTCTCTCTCTCTGTCTTTTTTTTTTTTTTTGCTATTACATATCATACTGTAGTGAACATCTTTTTACATATATCCTTTAGCAATTGTTTGAATATTTACATAGGCTAGATTCCTAAAAATAGAAAAGCTGAGGTTATTTTTGTGCATTTAAATTTTGACAAGTACCTCAGATTGCTCCCATGGTGCTTATGCCAGTCTCCACTTCCATCAGTGGTATAAAAATGAGGATTACCCCCTCCACCCTCAATATCCCTGAGTATTATCCATATTTTTAATATCTGTCAATATGTTAGAAACAATATGTTGTTTTAATCTGTATGATTTTGAACATCTTTTTACATATTTATTTGTTAGCTATGTTTCTTCTTTTGGAAATTGACCTAACATATTTTTTTACCCAGTTTCTGCTTTTATCTTTTTCTTCCTAAATTCTAGGCACTCTCCAATATTCCTAATAATTATCCAGTATTGATAATTATGTAGCAGACTCTTTACATGCATTATCTCACTTGAAACTCATAAGTATAATGAAACTCATAAGATAATATCCTCATTTTAAGATAAAGAATCCTCAATCTTCATTTTCAGATAAGAAACTGAGGCTCAGATAGTTATGTAAAGTGTCCAAGTATAGTGAGCAAACACTATTAAACCCTGTTGCCGAGATAAGTAGTCTGTAAATAGTTATCGCAGTCTTCAATGTGTATTTACTTTGTCCCAACTATTCTATATCAGTAAAAGAGTAAATTCAGCAAATTGGCTATTTGGAGAATTGATCAAGTTGGTGATGTGAAAACTGACCAAGAGTCCTCACCTGCACATGTAAAATGACACTAAATAAGTGGAAGAAGCCTAGAATTGAGCCTAAATTTTCTAATTAGTATTTAATCACTATTTTTTTCTGCTGCCTCACACGTTCTAAACTGGAGATAGGAGATGGATGGGGACGCAGTGCAATGAAAATGTATGTAACACGGTTTAAATTATCTGAAGACTGATGCTATATATGATATACTAATTAGATCCTTTGAGAGAGAAGGTATCATAATTTACCTGAGAGAGGCTGGTCAAATCACGAAGTTCTAATATAAACTAATTTAGTTCTAATGAAGTGCTGGAATGGACTGATTTAAAAGTTTTACTTTGAAACTGTTGTTTCTTCTACTTAGAAAGTTGAAATTAAGATAAACTGTGGGCCTTGGGATGACACACAGAACTAACTCAGGCCACTCCATTCTCAGCTTTTCCCCTTGGTTCCATCTGTATGGAAAATGCATTAATGATCTTTATCCAGAGCACATTTATTCTCTTATAGTCTTTGAAGTGACAAGTACCAGAACATAGACCTGGGTCCTACATTCTAGACATTACCATGCAGATGTAGGTAAATTCTTTTGGGTTAAGAGGGGATTGAGGGAGTACCCTGGCAGTCCGATGGTTAAGACTCCACTCTGTCACTGCAGAGCACGCAGGTTCAATCCCTGGTTAGGAAACTAAGATCTTGCATGCTCAGCCAAAAGGGAAAAAAAAAAAGAGGACCTTGAACATTGAATTGATTCTGCCTAGTAATTTTTGTTTTTTAAGGAACAAATAATCATTACATTTTGTCTTTTGTATATGAAAGAAAAGATTTTGTGCTACCATCAATTATATCTAGCATTTAAGAGTCAGTATGATATAATCTTTATATTGTAATGATGGGTTTTGAGTTTTATACATCAAAAAAAAGAGAGAGGTGAATTGATGGAGAGGTAGCAGGATGGATAGATGGACAGATATGTGATAGGAAAAGATGGTAAAATGTTACAGTAGAAACTGGGTAGTGGATATATGGATATTTATGATAATATTCTTTCAACTTTTTTACGTTTGAAAGTTTTCCTAACAAATATTGGGGGAAAAAAAAACACCCTGAAGTTTAGACCTGGGTCTACTTTTTTTCTTTTTCTGCTGCACCCTGTGACATGTGAGATCTTAGTCTCATATGCTGCACCCTCTGCCTTAGAGCACAGAGTGGTAAGCACGGGACCACCAGGGAAGTCTCCTAGGTCTACTATCTAATAGCTTTGTTGGGAATTTCCTGGCCCAGTGGTGAGGACTCTCAGCTTTCACTGCTGTGGGCCCAAGTTCCATCCCTGGTTGGAGAGCCAAGATCCCACAAGCTGTGTGGTGTGGTCAAAAACAAAATAGCATTGTGATCTTAGAAAAAGCCCTTAATCTATGTTAGAAATTAAATAACATGATTTTCCTATTTTAAATAAGGATCAAATAATACCATGTATAGGGAAATAATTTGAAAAGTATACTGTTCAATAAAAGTGATAAAATAGTACTAGTATTCCCCCTCTTGATGATTTCAGTAGCTATTCTTAGTTCAGATGAGTTTGAAGAAAGGAAGAAGATGTTCTACATGGCTTTCTTAATGAGAAAAAACTCCCATACAGCCTTCAGCTCTCCTGCCAGTGGACAGGAGGGTCTCAGTTCTCTCTGAAGGCCATTGTCTTTATATTTTTATATTTTAAAAATTCATGTAAATCAAATTGCTTTCTATTTCAGGAAGCAGTAGGGGACACACTAGAAGAACTGTGGATCTCCTACAATTTTATTGAGAAGTTGAAAGGGATCCATGTAATGAAGAAACTGAAGATTCTCTACATGTCTAATAACCTGGTGAAAGACTGGGGTGAGGCTGGCTCTTTGCTAATCTTCTACCTCATGTTTATAGAAAATAACCCAGTAGGGAACAAGATACAATTAAGGACATTTCTTTCTCAGTACAGAGGGAAATAGCTATATGAGTTCCTATATTTCATCTAAACACTTGACATTTACATTTAAATGGTTACTTAGAAATGATTGTAAGGTCCTAGTCCTATTAATCATGGAAAAAATTTTCAATGATTGTCCAAAGGCTAAAAGGAATCAGTTTAATAATTCTTAGATGGAAGACTTATTTAACATGTGCACCATCCATTTAGCATTTTTAAAGCCCTGCTGTGTGCCTTGAACCATGCCAAGCTCTTGAGATACATAATTGAATAGGACACTGTCCCTGCCCTCAAGGAGTTCACAGCTTAGTGGGCAAGATTAGTTTATGAGTTAATAATTCGAAAACTGTGTGATACGTTCTACAGTAGAAGCTTGAATGTACTTAAGGCTTTAAGTATTCAGAGATGAAGGGACGGGCAGAGACAAAGGCAGTTTAATTTAGCTGATACTGATGCATACAGTATAGGGAAGACCTATCACTGGAGGTTGATTTGTTGATTCTGAACCTCATTTCTTCTTTGTAGCCCATCCTTAGGCTAACACAAAGGTAGAAGAGGTGTGTCACCCTTTCTATAATGTCTTCAGAGAATGGCTTCCTATGGTATAATTTCCCCTACTCCCTTCAGAACATAACAAGTTGTTCTGAATAGTCACAAACTGAGAGCTAGTGATACTGGAATTCAACCCCTAAAATCATAACGGTAAAACTTGCCATTTTAATGTTTTCTTTGTACTTGTAGCTGAATTTGTGAAGCTGGCAGAACTGCCATGCCTAGAAGACCTGGTGTTTGTAGGCAATCCCTTGGAAGAGAAACATTCTGCTGAGGGGAACTGGGTTGAAGAGGCAACCAAGAGAGTGCCCAAACTGAAAAAGCTAGATGGTGAGTGACTGTGGGCCAGCTTGGAAATATTTTTGGGGTATAAGAATTGAATTTGTAGCACAGAATCATGAAAAGCAGCAACACTAAAGAAAATGAGAGGTTATCTCTTTTCTCCAAGACCATTTCTGTCCATAGGAAATTTTATGGTCCCAGTTTGGGCCAGAATGAGATGAAAAACTTCTAGGATCATCCCTAAACCAAAAGCTTATGAGAAATTTGGATTTATTCTCAAGTCCTAAAGATATTATATTGCAAAATAATTAGACATGAATGGTAAACAGTTGCTTTTTCACAATTGGATCAAAATTGTAGTGTTTTCTCTCCTTCTCCTCCCTAATTTTAGTTTCCCAATACCTAAAATTGGAGAAGGAAATGGCACCCACTCCAGTATTCTTGCCTGGAAATTTCCATGGACAGAGGAGCCTGGCGGGCTACAGTCCATGGGGTCACAGGGAGTTGGACACGACTGAGCGACTGAGCACACGCACTCAATACCTAAGATAGGTGACAATGTCAAGAAAAATCCTTGACTGATTGGGTTCAAGTCCCAGTTCCACCACTTATTAGCTTTTTTGTCATGGGTTCAAGTCCCAGTTCTACCACTTAATAGCTTTTTTGTCATTTTGCTGATCAATAATTCACCTTACCAGACTTTCTTCTTTCGTCATCTAAAAACTAGAAATGATGAAAGTCACAGACCTCTCTGGGTCACTCCTCCTCCCAGTGGTGCTATCAGGAAGCCATTCATGCAGTATGTTCCCTTTTTTCCCTCTGGTCACTTACCAAAGGGTAAAATAACAAAAACTGTAGACTGCCTCTTGTGGGAGGTATAGGAATAAACACGAAGAGGCAAATAGATTTCTTAGATACTGGTGATGTTCTATTTCTTAAATTGGATGATGGGTATATAAAAATTGGTTCTGTCATTCTTTAAATTATTTATATTATACATATATAAAAGAATGTTCATAATTTAAAATAAAATGGCAGAAAAAAGAGGGTATATTAGATTCTTGAACTTTAGCCTTTTTATGTTCAACTTTGGTTAGACTGCAAAACTATTTGAAATCATTTGTCTTCCTTTCTGATTGTGTACAGAAAGTGAATCCCTTCCATTAAGAATAGAAAAGAATCTCTTACCTAGACCCTGAATAGACCATGCCACATTTAGCCTTTTGGACCAAATATTGCCTTCAGGCCAGTATGAAGAGCCCCTGGAAAAATGACCTTGGTCTACCTTAAACCAGTGAGATAGAACATACATGGCCACGGCTGCTAACAAGCCTATTTTTGCTCCTCCTCAGTTGCTTGTAAGAAAAACTGAGAGATGTTAAAGAGCTAAAATGAAAAAGACAGACTATACCAAATGTTAGTAGAAAATGGAGCAACTAGAACTCTCATAAGCTGCTGGATGGCAACATAACTTGGTATAACTTTGGAAAACTAGCATTATCTACAAAAGCACTACGTACACACCCCTTATGACCCAGCAAATTTTCTCCTAGTTACATAACCAAAAGAAAAGAGTATGGATGTTTACCAAAAGGCATGTATGACAATGCTTATAGCACCACTATTTTAATAACTGTAAATTGGAAACAACCCAAATGCCCACCAACAATAGATAGATTACGACATATTCGTACAATGGAACATTAAACAACAATGAGAATGAATGAACTATAATTCCACACAATGTACATGAATGATACAAACATATTGTTGAGCAAAAGAAGCCAGACACAGAGTGTATGCAATATCATTCTACTGATACCAATTTCAAAATCAGGCAACATAATCTATGGTGTTAGACATTAGGATAGAATATACCTTTTGTTGGGGGACAATGACTAGGAGGGGACTTGAGGAAGTTATGGCACCCCACTCCAGTGCTCTTGCCTGGAAAATCCCACGGATGGAAGAGCCTGGTGGGCTGCAGTCCATGGGGTTGCTAAGGGTCAGATATGACTGAGCGACTTCGCTTTCTCTTTTCACTTTCATGCACTGGAGAAGGAGGTGGCAACCCATTCCAGTGTTCTTGCCTGGAGAATCCCAGGGACGGGGAAGCCTGGTGGGCTGCCGTCTATGGGGTCACACAGAGTCGGACACGACTGAAGTGACTTAGCATAGCATAGGGGGTTTTGATAATGTTCTCTTCCTAATCTGGGTGCTGGTTACCAGATATGTCCATTTTGGGTACAGTTATCAATCTGCATACTTGCAATTTGTGTACTTTGTATGTGTATTTCAATAAGACATTCACTAGACCCCATAAACAGATGCTGTGGGAAGTACAGAGACGTAAAACTCTGCTCATTGCCATTAAGAAGAATCACACAGGAAGAGGCACTGGAGTTAGTTCTTAATTAAAGCTAGGGCTTAGATGGGAGGTATGTTGGGAAGGCCATTCAAAAATGGAGGAACTTTGTTAACCAAGAGTCCAGAGGTGTAGTGGTTTACAAGATAAGTTTGGGAAACAGTTGAGTTGATCAGTTTATCTGGAGTGGAGGGTGACTGATTGAAGAGGTAAGACAGAATCGTTGACTAAGGTCAAATTATGGGCATGCTTCAAATGCCAGAGCTCAGAAATGGGTTTGCCCAGTGAGAGCTGAAGATGTATTTTGTTTTCTGTTCCTTGGTTCTTCTTATTTTTTTCCAATTTATCCTCAATGTTTAATATCTGGGAGAGATGGAAATTCAGATTCTGGAAATACTGGGATTGCATATTGTATTGTGGAAAAATGAGTATTTCTTTGTGTTTAACGTACAGACTTTTTCTTGTGTTATAGGGCCTTATTTTCCTGCCTGGTACCTTTAGATGTTTTTATTTGCAGCTCTTCATTTGGGGAGCTGAATATTTATAATTACCTAATCAGCTTGGAAATTCTTCTTAGAGTTTTTTTAGATAACTTGAAATATAAAAGATTATTTTGATATCATTTTATTATGGCACACTTGACAGTATCCTCAGGTTTACAAAAAAATATTTTCATTTAGAATTTCACAATCTCTTGAGAATGACCAGAAATAATTTTCTTTTTCATTTTTAGGTACTCCAGTAATTAAAGAAGATGAGGAAGAAGATAACTAACACTACATTTTCCACTTTGTGTTAACTTATTTAAATGTCATAAGAATAGATAAGTTTTGTATAGTTGTTTATTTTAAAGATTCTGTGTGGGGCAAATGGTTCTTAAAACAGACCTCTCATTCCTATCTTTTATTCTCTTAAACCTATTCAGTATCTCTCCCCCACAACACCACCAACCTTATATATTCTAGTTCTCTTTTTAGAAATGACACATTTTCAGTTTTTGTCTTCAGTCCCATTTACATACTGTGTGGCCCCATCTACTGAAACCTTTATAGACCTGTCATTTTTAATAACAAAAGAAATGTATTGCTTTATTCAGTTTGTTTAGATTTGTTTTAGGCCAGACATTTAAATATATATACTTAGCTATTGAATCTGTAGGCCATCTTTCCTGAAGGTCCATCTCTTTATGACTCAGAAGCACAAATATGTCATGCCTTTGGTTCGGGAAGAGTTCCTTTTAGAATTACAGCAGCAGCCCTAGAATCAAGACACCAAAGTTGAATTGGAAAAGTTAGGGTGAAAAAAGGAAAAATTAGTACCTTGGAGGCCTTATAAGCCCATGTTGTATTTACTTATCTTTTGTTCCACAAGTGTGCGCACTGTCAACTAGAATTTACGTTGTGTTGACCTGCGTGTCCACTCAAGTCCTGTACACAATCAGCCAATTGTTCTGTGATCCGGGTCAGTGGTTAAAATGACTGTCATGATCGCTCCTTTGACCAGTACTTTGGCCTTACTACACATGTGGACCTGATCTTAGGCACACTTTTTTGGGTTATAGTTCCTTATTTGTTAGATAAGGAAATGTATATAAGCAGTAGTTATATTTGAATTCCTAGCGTAAATGTTGGCCATTCATATTTTTAAAGTTTGCCCTAATAACTTAGGTCTGTTGACTGTCACGTAGAAAGAAGTGATTGTTGTAAAGGTAAAGAACTTAAAAGACTGGATTTGGTATCTTTCAATAAGTCAAATATAGTATTTCAAAGTATATTTTTAGAAATGTTTAAGTTAAACAGCTCTAAAAATAAATTATGTGAATGGTTGTGGAAAGAAAAGATGTTTCATTATGGAATCCTAGGCAAATGGCAATATTTTTAAGGATTGCCTCTTCTGTGAAGGATACTAGGTGATTTAACCTCAGAACTGCAAAGCAATAGCTGGATGCAGAGTTTAGAATTTATCATATAAGAAAAATTTGTTTGTGGAAAATGCAAGATATGGTAGTCAGTAATCAAGATGAAGTCCATAGTAGGCTGTGACTGAGTCACTGATAGATCGCAAAAAAGAAGTTGAGGCCCTCTGCCAAATTGTGCCTAAAGTCCCTCAACCAGAGATTATTAATGGTTGCTGTTAATATTTCCCCATTTACTTGTGTAAAACCAGTCAAAGAAACAAAAGTAGTCCTGGCTTTCAGAAGTGTGCAGCTATTTTAGTAGGAACTACCTGATTTCTCTGAATCACTCTGATCAAAAGGGACCACTGCTTTGACAATCAATTCTAAATAAAAGTCTAGTACATTTTTAGCTTCCTTATGCTCTTCCTTAGTTTGATAGGAAGAAATCTTTGCTCTGGCTTATACATTCAGAGCCTTTGAGTATTTTTTTCTGAACCATAGGCAATGAAAATTACCCTTGGTGATACTTAAGGCCCATAAACTAAGAGGGAAGACGATCTTTTCTTGTACTTTGCACTTCATCTAGTAGGTAAGTTTGAAGCCATATTGCTATGCATGGATGTATTTTCAAAAGTTATGCTGGAAGTGAATATAATAGGGAATGAACGAATGACTTCATATTGAATTTATTTATAAAATGGCTTACACTGTTGATTTTTTTTAAAATTCTGTAGTATAGAAACTAATTTTGTTTCTCCTTTTTTAAAAAAAGTTTTAATTGGAGGATAATTGCTTTATCTCCTTATTTCTTAATGTCTTTTAATCATTGGTAGTTCTCAGTGTGTAAGGTGCTTTTCTGTGTTAATTTCACACACAACTTATAATTCAGTTTCACTCAACAGATATTTGCGGGGAAGGCAATGGCACCCCACCCCAGTACTTTTGCCTGGAAAATCCCATGGACGGAGGAGCCTGGTAGGCTCCAGTCCATGGGGTCGCTAAGAGTCGGACTCCACTGAGTGGCTTCACTTTCACTTTTCGCTTTCATGCATTGGAGAAGGAAATGGCAACCCACTCCAGTGTTCTTGCCTGGAGAATCCCAGGGACAGGGGAGCCTGGTGAGCTTCCATCTATGGGGTCGCACAGAGTCGGACACGACTGAAGCGACTTAGCAGCAGCAGCAGCAGCAACAGATATTTGAATGACTTCTGTGCATCCTTTTCTTAGAGCGAGAATTCATGTCATTAGAAAATGAAAGATAAGGTATATGAAGAATTCTATTCAGAATATTCTTTCAACTAATTCTTTATGTCATCCTTTACTGCTGCAAATTTAGCTGATAGTAAATGCCTTTGGTTTATGTTTCTCGGATTAGATATTTGACGTACTTGAAATGGATTCTGTGTTCCATGTTTAAAGCATAATGCCATTTTAGTGGATCATTCAATTTCTTCTATTCCTGTAGTGATGGAATCAGTGAAAGTGAAAAGTGAAGGTTACGGTTGTGTCTGACTTTTTGTGATCCTGTGGACTGTAGCCCGCCAGGCTCCTCTGTCCCTGGAATTCCCCAGGCCAGAATACTGGAGTGGGTAGCTGTTCCCTTCTCCAGGAAATCTTCCCGACCCAGGGATTGAACCAGGGTCTCCTGCATTGCAGGCAGATTCTTTACCAGCTGAGCTACCAGGGAATCAGTACAGTATTTTAATTTTTCCAGGAAATTTTATTATAGCCTACCAAGGAATTCAGCTTTCTTATGTTCCCTAACTCTAAGCTTATATTGTATTACCTAGTCAGGTTTTGAAAAATTTTTGTGTTCTTTGTAAATAGGAGTGTGTTCCTTTAAACCAGAGTTTCTCAACCTGGCACTATTAATATTTTACACTGGATAGTGTTGCAGGGTATGGCTGGTTGTTTCTTGTAGTATGGGATGTTTAGCAGCATCTCTGGCTTTTACACACTAGATGCCAGTAGAACACTCTCCCATGTTGTGACAACCAAAAGTGTCCATAGACATCGCCATCTGCTCTCTGGGGCATGAGGGTGGGAACAAATTCGCCCCCGGTTAAGAACCAGTGCTTTGTAGCAACATTCCTTTTTCCAAGGTCCATTTATTTTCATTCTGTAGTCATATGCTCAGAGAAGGCAATGGCACCCCACTGCAGTACTCTTGCCTGGAAAATCCCATAGATGGAGGAGCCTGGTGGGCTGCAGTCCATGGGGTCGCTAAGAGTCGGACACGACTGAGCGACTTCACTTTCACTTTTCACTGTCATGCATTGGAGAAGGAAATGGCAACCCACTCCAGTGTTCTTGCCTGGAGAATCCCAGGGACGGGGGAGCCTGGTGGGCTGCCATGTATGGGGTCGCACAGAGTCGGACACGACTGAAGCGACTTAGCAGCAGCAGCAGTCATATGCTACCGGAGTTGTTTCAGAGGTGATATATTTGATAATCATGGATAGAAGGAAATGGTCACTGGTGTTTTCCTTGTAATGCTGTTTTTAATAATTTTCATGTAACATTAGAAAATCAGGGCTGGAAGGCTCAACTTATGTTTTTCAGCAGGGTCTCTACTTTTATTGTTTAGCATTCTTACTTATCTTAGGACAATAAGAGTTAACCTACCTCTCCTTACTATCAACAGAATCCAACTTTATGATAGATTTTGCTTTGTCTCTGAAGTTTAACATTTTGAGTATATAAAACGGATCATCATTCTTTAGGTGTTCATTCTTTATTCATTGTCCAATAATGCACAAATTTTGTAGACTGTAGCAGTCATTAAATACAGAAAAATACTGTATAAAATTTGGTAATTATATATGAAAGTAGCTGGCATAGACACTGACTTTGCATGTGATCAGAAGAATGTCTGGTCATAATTGCCCAGTAACTTGGTATGTTTACTGGATCTCTTCTACAAATAGAGGTGGTATAAGACATGTTAATGTGGTTCCTGTGTAAAGAGAAAATTTGACTTGAATAGACGCTTCTGATACCTCTTACCAGTTGGCCTCAAGTAGAATAAGGAGGAGTAAGAAATGAATCTTAACAGTTAACTTATCCTCAGAGTTGGTGATGTGTAAGTTGAGTTGAAGGTAGTTGTCTATGTGACCCAGAATCTTCCAGCTGGATTTTTCTTAGGACTAGGTGGAAAATGTGTAGGGCCTGGAAAGGTTGGATTAAGTGACTAACTTAAAAAAAAGAACTGGGGGAAAGTGTCAAAGCATTGATCATGAGTAGTCTGATTGTCTAAACTGCAATCTGTCTGTTCACAAAGACCTTACATTGTAAATATTGGCAAAGGGAGAAAAATAACTGTTAAATTGGAAGTTATCCTTTAGCAGAAATCAGTTCCTTTGGCATGCATTTTATTTATTTGGCCTGCTGAATATGTCTGTAAATAACTGAATATAAAACAAATTCAGTGCAGCAGAGCTGGTGCTTCTGACACAGCCAACTTGACCATATTCCTTTATCTTCACTTTAGCATGAGTGTTTTTAACTATAAAGTAAGTGCAATAAAAAAAAATTAAGGGTATGTTTTTTTAAAAAAATCACTGAACTTTTAGAAATCCCTCATTTACATCTCCATTCCTGCCTTATTATCAATCAGTGACTACAAAGAAAGAAAATTAACAAGTAGACTGAGTCTTACCTTTTTCTAACCTAAGATAAATTTTCACTTGACATTTGGAGGAGTCATAACTGGATTCTAGTTAATTTCCCATATTGGGCCAGTTAGAAGGAACCAGCCAACCAAATTATGATCTAGCAAATTTAACAAGGAGGTGGGGGAGAGGAAGCTATTTTACAGTAGATTTGCACTTTAAAATGAACTGGATGTTGGTTAAAAGTACTCTCAAAGGGCAGATGGGTAAATACCTAGCCTGCATGTGGATATTAGAGAATTAAAGTTCATCCTTGCTCGTTCTGAGCCCACTGGAGCAGTAGTTCTGTGTCATCATAATCAGAGTCAGGATTTCCTTATTTCCCTAGTTGGTGTCATCTTCCATGTCTGCTACATGAAGTCATCCCTCTGGGGGATTTATTAAGTAGAATTCTGCTATTCAGAATGGAAACTTTGTGAGTTATCTTTCCTACATCTAGATTTAAAAAATTAATTTAGATGTTGGCTAGATTAAGTTGTAGCTAATGTTACAACGGTGGGATGTTCTTTGCTTTTTTTGATCAGCAGGGTACCTGCCTCTGAGGTGCTATTGCCTAGAGGGATCAATATCAAAAGAGCAGTGAGTTGGTAGCTGTAGAGAATATACACATACAGGCAGCTCCTTCTCCCAGGGTGTCAGTCATGGTCATGAGCATCATTCCAGAATCTTTGGCTTCTAGAACCAACTCCATTCTGAAGAACATTTTAACATGTATTAATACTTTGGTAATAATCTTTTATATGCAGGAATTTTGTAGCATGACTTTATGACTAAACTTATTGTGTTAAATTATTTAGAAATGTTGAGTTTCTGAATGTTATTTTGTGAGACTTGTTTTAAAACAGTAATAAATTGTGTTATTTTATAAAAAAATCTATTTGTATCTTTTTTGGTTACTGTCCATTAGTTTTAACTAATATAGAGCAACTATGTGAACTCTCAATGATATTCATTCAGTTCCAAAGAAATTCAGTCTTTGGATGACATTCCACACAGCTTGTGTGTGAGTGAGAGGGAGAGAAAGAAGCGGGGATTGACTCATTTCTTTGTGCTAAAATTATTTTTCAGTAGTTTACTACAAATGATAATCATCTCCTCTCTCAGGTTTGTAAGTCTTACCCAGTTCTCTGGGCACCATTTCAAATGACTTAAGATCCTGGAAGAAGCACTTCCAGAGACAGCAAGTTACTACTGCACTTGGCCATTGCTAGTCCTCTCCTCATCTCCAGAAGTGTACAAGGTTAAGCTTGGCAGATAGGCCCTTGATTTGTTGTCTGAAATGGCCTGGTGTTGGCCAGCTCTTTTCTGATACACAAGAAACAGGAAGAACCCAGCAATAGCAATAATATTACACATTTTCCCAGCACATATTCTGTGACTGTCAAATGTAATTCTGGTCACAGAATGGGACTGTACTGCAGTTTCTGCTTCTTTATTCCACAGTTCTTTAGTTATGAGGATATGTTTCTTGCTGTTGTCCTCATTTATAAAGCAGATTTTGAGCCTATAAAGAGAAAACCTCAATTCAGATCATAAATAGCACATTATTTTCAGTTGTTTTCTAGAATAAAGGGTGAACATCTAGAATTCTGACGTTGTTTTCTGCCATATATATGTATTGGATTTGTATGTGTGTATGTATATGTTGATATATGCAATTATTAAATATAGTGAGAGAATCCTAAGTGATGACCTTCCCTCCTAAAATGCAATCAACTCTGCAGCCATAAAAAGATATGGTGTATCCCCATATACGGATAAAGTATGTCCATATTGGGTAAAAAACATGAAGAACCTATTACTTCTTTTTGTTATGAGTGTAATATGTGTATATGTGTATGGTGGAAAGAGGGAGTATGTTTATGATGGCGTGTTGGTGAGAAGGTGGGAGTGTGTGAAGACAGGACTGTGAGAGGTGAGGAGAGGGTGTACCAGTGCCAAGCCTGTGGGAGTGGAGGAGGAAGTTACGAGTGGGGAAGAGGGGGAATGCAGACATGCTTGTGGAGGTAAGTTAAGGTCTCCAAATGTGTTGTGGGGGTCAAAGATGTGATGTGTGTGTTGAGAGGTGATGTGTGTGTTGAGAAAAGGAAGGAAGATGGAGGAACAGACGTGGTAAGTGAGGACATGAATGAGTGTACAGAAAAATATACCCATATAAAAACATACCATATACCAATTATCAGCCTTTATAAATAAGTTTACCTTGTGATCATTACACAGACCAGCTATAAATTTAAAGCCTTGTTACTATAGGAAAACTCCACTGAACTCATGTTCATTTAATCACTTCTGGATTTACTAGAATTTCAAAAGATGGACAACTTCAGTCACTGAATCTCTGGAACTAAATAAACATGTTTTAAGTCGTATTTCTCTTTTTATATCCTTCTTGATATAAGGGACTGCTGTGATACTGAACCATCAATTTTATACAAGTATGATGAGTTATTATTCCTGCAGTGAAACATTTTTAGCTGAAAAAAGATTTACAAGGGCGGCGGGGGGTGGGGGTGGGATGGTAGGCGTGGGGGAAGTTGCTAGATAACCTCCTGAACTCCATTTCAGAATTTTCTAACATTTTATAGTAAGTTAATATTTAGTTATGTCTATTTTGCCTTCAAACACTTGTCTGGTAGAAAACGTGCAAAAATTGAATATATTGAAAGGTACTGCAACTTCAAATTACATATTATGATATAAAGCTTAAAAGAACTGAGGTTTGGGGTTTTTTTCAGTGACATGGCGAAGTCTTCCTAAGAAGATCATAGAGCTTAATTACACTGAAATTTTTCATACATGTCAGAAAAACAAGACAACAGAATTTTAAAAATATTTTTATTAATAAACATGTATTTGACAACTTCAAACTTAGAACCAGCATGAACAAGATAAACTACTCTTCAATAATAAAGATTTGAAATGGGGGAACAGATACTGAGCTGGTTCATATTAACCTCCCTGTTGTATTCGTATCTTGTTCAGTGAAAATTTGATTTACACAACTCTGTAAGTGCAGTATTTCTAACACCTCCTTTTGCAGCCTCAGTTAAACTGATCTAGATGTTTAAAGATGAAAAATGAGAAATTTGCACTGTAAAGTTGAATAATATCTAATTCACATTTCCATTAATATAAATCAGGAACAATTTACAGTAAACACAAAAACTACTCACAACAGTAGTAATAACAACAGTTCACATTTTTACTCAGCACTTCTTGTGTGAGCCAGGCTGTGCACTAAACTTCTGAACACGCAATTTCACATTCAGTTACCTCTGGGAAGTGTCACGAGTTCCCATGGTTTTCACAACTGATGATGCCATGATGACAGCTTGCAGCACTGACAACTTGCACTGTCCAAGCCTTTCCCTGGCATTGTGGCTGACATGACTCACTTGTACTGTAGCAGCTCTGGTGCTCGCTTGCAAGCTTTTACCAATGTTAACGTGAATATGCAGGCCTGACTTACCCCAGAAAAACCACGCTAGGTCTTTACCGCTAGGCGACATACCTGCAGGACAGCACAGAGACGAAAAGCAGCTGTGATCTAGGTCTGCACTAAAGTCCGTTTTCTCGGGACTCAGAAGTGCCCCTCCAGGCCTAACTGCAAGAGGGCGGCTTCAGCTGACTCCTCCTCTTCCTTGGCCTCCTCCTCACGGATCTGCACGAGCAACTGGAAGAGGTTAGGGGCCGGCCCTTCCGCAGCCCCGGTCAGCCATAGCTGCCTTCGGATGGCCCCGCTGTGGTTGGCCCCCGCAATGACTTGTTCCAGGCGGGCTTGGTTCACGTTCTCTTTATCTATGGCTCCCTTCTCCACCACCTTCTGCAGCAGGGGCTCCAGACGAATGACATAAGCAGATAATTTTTCTCCCGGGTTCTGGTAAGTGTTCAGAAATCTGACCTGCACATCCCTGGAACTCTCCACGCTTCCAAACACTTGCTCAAGCGCCTTCAGGCATTCAGCAGTGGTAATATCTGGGTTGTTGGTCTTGAGGATGCGGATGACATCAGCGGCAGGGCCTCGAAGACTCTCCATCAACCGCCGCCTCTTTTCTATATCAGACACCTGCCACTCCTCAATGACCTCATTAGCGTGCTCCAGCCAGGGCTCAAATGTCTCCTCCCCAGGCCCCGGGATGTCCCTCCCCGAGAACAATGTCAGCTTCTTGTACCATACGGACTCTATAAGAGGCTTAATAACATTATCCAAAATATAGTTTAGCATCTCTGCTGGCATATCTGGGCCTGGGGCTGGAGAGGGGTTCTCAAACCCAAGGACACGGGCAACATCTTGCACAGTCCATCCCTCTCGGGCTAGGAAGAGATGCAACCTTTCTAGAAATTCAGCGTCTGAAGTCGGAGGCTTAAAGACTACTTTCCAGACCCCTCCTTTACCCGGCATCTCCCTGGGGATGGCAGCGTAATCCACAGTGCCAGTGAGCTCTAACAAGGCTGCTTTGGCATTCTCTTCCCTCCAGAACATTCTGCCAAGCACTCGATAGTGCACCTGGGGCATCGCAGCCTGGAGGGTCTCTTCGATTTCAGCCTCATCGCAGTTCACCGGGATCCCCCAGATCAGCAAGGCTCTCTGGGAATTAACATCCATTCCTCTACACCAGTCTTCCAACAGTGTCATCGCCATTTTCCCCAACTATCAAGGGCCCCTGATAGTTAGGTTATCGAGGGGTTAGATACGAGTTAAGACTGTGGCTCCCTGTGCTAAAGGACTTAGGACGACAGCGGACACTCTCCTGCAATTTGCCCGAGGAGTCAAGCTTCACGCAATCACAATTAACCAACGACACCAGAGTCCGGCTCTCGTCCTTTCACTGCCCCCACCAACGTCCGTCCTCCACGTCTTCGGAGAGAAGCTTGGGGGATGCTCAGTCACGCGCCCAACGCCATCTTGTGTCTCCGATCGGCGTCCGCGGGCCCGGTCCCGCACCTGCAGGCAGGGTGTCGCGTCTCCGCGCAGAGGCCCGGAGGGAAGGCAGGCGGAGAAGGCAGGAGACGCCGCGCTCTGAAGAGGCCGCCGGGGTGTGATCCCGGGGCGTGGCCGCCCGTTCTCCGCAGCCCAGGCGCCGGCCACTCGCTGCTGTCCCTCCTGGCATCAACCCGGCTTCCGCGGTCAGAGCTCGGCCTTCAGGCGCGCGAGGAGCCGCTCCTCTGCAGACTGCGAACTGTGCCGCCCCTGCAGGGGGAGACTGTCCAGAGGTCGCCGCTAGGCCAGCCCAAGAGCGGCTTCTTCACTGGCGCAGGTACACCCGTCTGGGCGGCGAGGACAGTCGGATACCCTGAGCACCAGCAACCGAGGCGCGTAAAGGAGGCGGAAGCGAGGCTAGAGGCGGCGCCGGCGAAGGCAGGCCGCAGCGGCTCCGCGTGGGCTGCGGCTAGCTGACCCGGAACACAGTAGAGAGGCTGTCGGCCTGACTGACCCGCAGCCAGCCCAGGCGTTACTGCGGCAGCGAGGGGCGGGGCCGACCGACGAGTGGCTTTCGCCCCGCCCCCGTAGCCGAAGCCTGGAGCGAGCGTAGCCAAGGCAACGGCGGCCTGGAAGACTCCAGACCCTGACGCTCCGGCTGCCTGCGGTTGCCACGGTGCCAGCAAGGGACTCGCGGAGCGTTCTCTGATGGCGCATTTCCTTTTTCACACTTTCCAGATTTTTTTTTTCCTTTTTAAACAAGCACTGTTTAAAAGATTAATATAATTCTGGAGTGCATTGAAGATATGAGTCTGTCAAGAAGATTTAACTCACATCGCTCCTTCAACCAACCACTCGAGTTCAGTTCAGTTCACTCAGTCATGTCCGACTCTTTGCGACCCCATGGACTACAGCACGCCAGGTCTCCCTGTCCATCACTAACTCCCGGAGTTTGCTGTTCAAAAACAGGTGCAGTACCAGCCGATCGATCGCACTGTACACCCTCCGCGAACTCATCCCAGTAAGACTAAAACGCTGTAAGTGTGCAGTGTTTTCCTGTCAGACGCTGAGTTGAGCCTTTTTCTTCTAAAATTTTGTAAGATCAAGATCTATTAAGTAATCTTTGTAGCCAAGCAAACGCTAGTGTGTTATTTCCCCTGTCCTGGCATCATTGACAATGGGTTGATAAAACAGAAAGCTTATGGTTCAAAAATTTCAAGTAATCCCTTGCAAGCAAACCAAGGCCGATTTACGTCAATCCCAGATGGTGAAAATCTCCCCTAAAGGACACAGCATTCAACTATGAATTTTTAAAACCTTATTTAATAAAAGGTTTAAAGATACAGAAGAACATTCAAAAGTAAATAAGTTACATAGGTACATTACAATCACATCAGCAAGATTTTCTTTAGTGTGTTAATTTTTTTTTTATAAAAAGCACACAAAAAATAAAATCTTCAGTCTGGTCTATCACAACTGTACAGCAAAAGAGGTAATATTTATATATATGTACACTATTTTAATATGTAACAGTCTTTTTAAAAAAGGGTGCCACAGGCAGCAAACACACAGAAGGCAGTGTCTGATTTTTTTTTCAAAATAAAAGGAATATACTTATTTATATGCTATTAAAATATTTGTACAATAATTACAGACTGTCAAGGCTGTTCCTGTGCTCTGTCCCCTCCAACAAGGCCTTCGACTGAGAGACAAATGAGGAAAAGGTGAAACAGCTGCAAATTGTTAGAGGCAAATATTAACACAGCAAAAATATGGGGAGGACATACAATTGTTTTATAAAAATATGCATACTTCCTGTAAACCTAAGAAGTTAGGCTTGCCAGTCTGGTAATAAATACCATCCAAGGAAAAGTGAGCCTCAATAAAGACATTTAAATAGCTGAGGCTTGAATATGCGTTGTATTCCTCCTTCATCTTAACATCTGGCACGTGAGAAGAGGTTAGGTCACTGAGGCAGTTAAATATATGGGATCCCTTTAGACATAAGCAGCACACGACCTCTGTGCCAGGGTGGAAGTGGGCAGCAGAAAGGATGGGTGTGTACCTTAGCTGTGAGGGGGGCGGCTGAAGGCATGGGGGACAGTGCTGAAGCACTGTCTCCGTGGGTGGGTAAGAGACCTCAGATATGGTCCAGAACACAGGCACTAGGTTAGTTTCATGCCCTTAGCTGAGTGAGTGTAGGTGGAGGCTGAGAGATGGATATGTGAGATGGTGTGGGGAGAACCTTATAAAGCTGAAGGTGTTTATTGTTTAACTTCTTAAAGCAAAGAGTTTTGAGCAGAAGAAAAAAAAAAAAAGCCGAACATGTTCACAAGGAGAAAGCACCATAAAGAATATACCTATGCCAGCTTCTGTGGCTGCACCTACTTTATGGCAGGCCACGTGCCACAACTGCATCTGTTCACTAAACATTTCACCTTTTACACTGCGTTCTAGATATAAATTGATTCTGGAACATAAACCCTTCTAAAATACGATGTTGGATGGGGTTAATATGGAGAGGTACCATCTTGATTTTCTCCATCTATATTCACCTGCTCTTGTCTCTGTGAGCTTAGAAGAGGAAAATCACTCTAGACAAAGGAGGTTTCTGTTACCACGTCCAAAAAGTGGCCTGAAACTAAATGAGGTTTAAATAGAAAAAAACCTTGGGGAACGTAAGTAGCACTTTGGGGCAAAGCTGCGAAGGCACTCATATTACACGTGATTTAGAAAAGAGCCTAAATTTGCTACCTTCCTGTTTTGGGAGGGTATAGGAGATTTTTGCTATCTTGGGCTATTGAGCGTGTAGAAACCTATAGAAGAAACTCACTGGGAAGTTAGAGGTCTAGGTAGTCATCAGGAATTGAGGAAGGAGAATTTTGTTACTCCCAGAGCTGGGCTCCTGTATAACCATATTAATACAGAAATGAATGCAAAAAAAAAAAAAAATCTGATAGTGCATAGTTTAGAACAAAACTCCCCACTCCCAGCTACCAATATGATGCCTGTAGGCTATCTCAGAAGAATAGCAGAACGAATACTTTTTGGCTCCTTCCTAACATGTAGACCTGTCATATACTTGCGTTCACTTGGAACTTCTTTTTACACAACTGAAGTTGAACAGAAAGATCAGAGAAATAACTCAGCCCTCCTATGGGGCTGGCAAGTGAAGGGGCCTCCTGAATCTTCTAGCCCTTTCACTTCAGTGACTCCATGCCAAATATGGCTTATTCAAGCCAGAAACAAAACCAGAATTCTGGCTTCCAGCCAATCCCCTCAGGCAACTTGAATGTTCAGCAGGGAGAAGAGGTAGCAAAAACTGCACTTGATCTCCCTTCACCCTGCTAGTCTGCGGTTTGGTGACATCTTCCACCTGCTTTCAGTGCTACTATCATTCCTATTGGCAAAACTTCCAGAGCAAGGGGGCAAGGGACTTTAGAGTCTGGGAAATACGAGGTTGGGGGAGGGGGAGGGGTGCCAAGAAGGTGCCTTGTTTTGGGATAAATGCACTTGGGCCTCTGGAAAGAAGGAAGCCCCTGGTCCCTGAGAGGATGTTAAAAATTAAATATTAATAAATAAATAGCTCCCAAATGACACAAGTCAAGGAATGAAGGCTCCTGTCCAATCTGGCTAGGAGGCCTCCCCTCCCAGGGAAGGATCCAGAAATCTCCAGCATGCACAACTGAGGGCTGAGCTGTGGATATCAGCTAGACCAGGTAGGGTGGGGTTAAGGTGGCAGCTGCCAACAGCAGAACAAAGGCAAGCAGGGAACTTGCACCAAGGAGGAGCAGGCTGGGCTTAGGCTAAGCTCCCTTAGCAGCCTCCAGGGCCTAAAGGTATTTGGCAAAATGGTGGGAAACCAGAAAAGCCAAGGCCTTTCAGAAGCTCCCTCAGGCCTAGCCCTGGAGCAACTCTGCAAATTCCATCCCGTGCACAATCCCTTCCCTTCAGCAGCCTGAGAGCATGCAAGGAGCACATCAGAGAAAACCTTCCCACCCGGGCAGGCTTCCCTGCCGCCCTCCCGGTTCTGGCAGCCTCCCTCCTGGGGAGGAAGTGGTCTCTTTAAGGACACAGATACCGGAGCAGCCAGGCTGAGCTCCCTCTCGGAGCTTCCTTCCCAGGGAATCCCTCTTTCTGGGACTTCGGCGGGGAGGGCCTGGGCAGGTCCCCTGGGGTAGGAGAGATGAATGCTGCCAAGGGGGCGCACTTGTGCTTTGCTCTCCATGGTGACCGAGGGGAGCAGGGGGAACAAAGACGGAAGCGGCTGCGTGGTGAGATTGTGGCGCTGGGGCCCCTTCCCAGGGGTAGCCCGGGCGAGCAGGGATTCTCCTAGTTCCTGGAAAGTGGGGAGGAAAACTTCCGACAGACCAAATGCAAGAGAACTGGATCCTACAGCCCTTTACACTGCTCCTGGGGCCTTTATAAATAAAAAGGGCCGTTTATTGAATTGTCGTATTCGTTTTGCAGAGACAAGTCCGTGCGATCTCTCCCTCCGCAAGCTCGGAGCTCCAGGCCTCAGCCTCTCTCGCCTGCACTGCTCTCCTCCCGCAGGGCCGGCTGGTGCGGGGAGGCGGCCGCAGTGGCTGCAGCGGCCGCGGCCTCTTTCTCCTTCTGCCTCAGGGCAGCTGCCTTCTTCTCCTGCTCTGCGTGGCTCTTCATGTGGGCGCTGCGACTCTTCACCTTGAAAAACACCCTGTAGCCGAACAGGAGGGGCTCCAGTCAGGTCCGTCTCCCCCTCTGAGACCATCGGGCTAGAGCACTTGCACGTGTCTGTTTGAGTGTGTATGTGTGTGTGTCTGTCTGAGTCTGCAGTCGGGGCTCCCCCGGCCCTTCTGGCTTGCCAGGAGCCACGTGGCCTAGCCCCACCCTCCAACAAAGGCTCCCAATTCATTGCCATCATTCCTCTTCTAAAAGCTGCCAAGGGACGTCACTGCCCTGGAAACCCCCTGAGCCAATCAGGAGACGAGGCGCAAGCTGTGACTCCTCCTACCTCTCCCAAGGCATGGCCACCCACCCCTCCCCCAACCTCAGCCAACCCGCCAGGTTCTGGTGGAGACTGGGCCTGCTGTCTTACCTGCCGCATTTTTTACAAGGGAAAGTGTTCTCCTGATTCTGGGTCTTATTAAAAGTCTCTGTTTTTTTCTTCTTCTCCGAAAAAGGTAGTGCCCTTCGTGACTTTCCTGGCCCCTCCCTTGGCTTCTCTGAGGCCTGGCCACCCGCAGATCCAGGGGCGTTGGACTCGTGGCTTCGGAGGATGAGGATGTCATTGGCCTGGAGAGGGTCAAACGAGGAGAGGTGAGAGATTTAGGAAATGAGAATCCCAAATTCTGTAACATCAGCAAACAGCAGGCTCGTAAAGATCATGCATCCTCTTGAATCTTTCCAGTGACAAGGCACTCAGTGCCTTTTTGGAAGTCCAATCCATCTTTGACCAGCTCCATTTTTACAAATTGCTGGTACAGTAATTTGCTGGCACAGTAATTTGGTGGGACAGCCCTAGCACTATAAGACAGGACTGCCTGATGCATCTGACAGGGGTCTTGCTTAATTACATGGCTTCATGTTTTCAGTATTTCGTCTGTGACATTATTCCATAAATGATCTTCAAATCTATGTTACATGCCAGGTCACTCAGAGGGTATAGAGGGGACAGAAGGCCCTGCCACCAGAGAACTCAGTCTGAAGGGACAGACACACAGGCAGCTAGCTCATGACAATAGGGGCCACCATGGGAAATGCCAAGGAGGTAATAGAGAGCACAGGACACCTGGTGTAGACCGGGAGAGGTGCTGCTCAGGGTATGCGAACCATGGACCTTGGGACATGGGAGACCCAGATGGCCATTAGAAGTCACATGTGCGTGCGCTGGATCAAACCCCATAGGAAAGCATTCATAAAAGTTCAGCAGAACTCAGTGGAGTGTGTATATAGAGAACAGCTTTTAGAGGAGTGCTACCAAGGCTCAGAAGGGAGCAAACCACTGCGTCTACAGTTTGGGAGTGGGGTTTCCTGCAAGTATGTAAGTATACAAGTTAAACTAACAAAGACTCTCATACTAGTTTGCCAACAGAGCCTTCCCATGGGTCTGTCTCTTGTGGGGCCCTCTCCCTGTCTTTTGTGGGGCCAGGAATAGCTCTGGCCAGTGTGTCTTGCTTCTCAGCCTGTGATGTTGTGGACAAAACACTGTACTAAAGTCACTTAGCACCTCTGAACCCAGTTTCCTCCATCTGCAAGGTGGGCGTCAACACTGTATGGGGTTATTATGAGGAATGAATGAGATGATGAACAGGAAAGCACTTGCAGACATGAATGAGGCACCATTATTGTTGTTCCCATTGTCTTAGCTCCATTTCAGACACTTTTGTCAAGGACGCAGCTCTCTTAGGGGAAGCCCTGTTTGAACTATAAGTCAGGAGTGCTTCCCAACCCTCCCACACACCTGGACTTTCACAGAGTCTCTTTCCTCTGTGTCTCAGATACAGAAGCAGAATAGTGTAAAATTAGTAGCAGATTCTGGAGTCAGGCTGCCTACTATCTTATCTTGGGCCTCAATCTCCTCATCTGTAAAATGGGAATGATGACAGTACCTACTACCTGGGTCTATGAGGATTAAATGCGTTAACAGCGTAAAATATTTAGTACACTTCCTGCCATGATGATGACAATCATCATGTTCCTGTTCTGCCCGCCCTCCCACACCCCCGGCCCAGCTCCAGCATCCTCCTTGGCCCTGGGCTCCCCCAGGGAAGGCCACACTTACCGACTCATTGGCCTGTAGTGTCTGTGTGGCTTTGACAGCCGCTGCCCGCCGGCTTCGCTCTCGCCCCTCTTCCTGCTCCCCCTTGTCCTGGGTCTCTGGCATCTCCTCCTCCCCCTCCTTTCTGGTCTCCTTTTCTTCCTTCTTGGGCTCTAGCCTCTCTTCATTTGGGGACTCTCTTCTGGGAGGAGGCACCCTTGGGAACTTCTGGGAAGTCTATGGGGGATGAGAACAGGGCAGTGAGCCCACAGTGCGGTCACACAGTCATATACACTAATTCTGATCCAGCAACGGGCTCACCAGCCCCGGCCAATCCTGCCTGCCTTGCTTGGCCCAGCAGAGCCTCCTGTGCTATGACTTTGCACCCTTCCACAGCTAGTCTGCCTGTAAGAGGAGAGGCTTGAGGGCCTGGGAGCCCTCAGAATGAGACCAAGCACTTGAGGTGGGGCTGGGGCATGGAGGGAACCTGCGTGTCCCGCCCCACAGGCTACCTGTCTTCTTGGGTATATCCAAGAGGGATTCTTGGGGTAGGGTGGCCTGGTGGGGCCAGGTGCCGCTTTGAGCTCCATTCTAAACTATCTTTGTAATGTTTTCTATCTCTGTACCCTCTTCTCATCTGCAAAAATGGGAACTAAATCACTCCCTGTCTTAAAGCAGCATGTCGCTAAGTGTGGACTTATGACCCATGGACACAGGATTAAATAACATTCTCATTTTACAGAATTGAATAACATTCTCTTTTCAGTTCTCTTTCAACCCTGATTATGTCAAGGACAAAGCCTCAAATTGGTATTAATGTGTCTTTTATATTTCTTTAGACTTAACAAGGAGAGGTCAGGCCTCATCTCAGAGGTTTGGCAGGTGGTAATACCTGGCTAGAATTTCGTAACATTGTTTGGTTTTCATATATATAAATATTTTTACCAGTACCTTCTGTGACAAAGAGCACTGGTTTTCTATTTATGGTTGTGATATAAAGCTTCCCTTTAGAGTTGATTTAAAGAAAAATAAGTACTAGCACAAGTGGTGTGTGGACATGACAAAAGTATTAATGGTGACATGTGGTAGGATGCAGATATAGCAGAATTCATACATGTGACACAAGAATGATTAAAGTTGAGGAAACGGTATCAGAGGTCTGCTAAGAGAGGACAAGAAACTGATGCTGGTACAAACACTGGGAAATATCCCCAATGTTCTGCATCCACACAGGGTATCATCACAGTGACACTGGCAGGTAGAGAGGGCAACCCAAAGGTCCAGGGCCAGTGCCTAGGACATCAGCTCCCTGGGCAGTCAGGGGCACCGCCTCCCTCTCTCTCCCCTCCAGGGAGCCCTGGAGAGCTTGGGCTCAGGCTCCCAGCTCAGCCTAAGCAGCTGAAGCTGGGAAGGGAGTCACCTTAATATCCACTTCAACCTCTTCCTGGGCCGACTTTTCATCACTCGTATCCACATCCCCGAAGGTGAGCGTCCCATTGCGGCCAATCTTCACCTGCTTCTTGTAGGTGTAGTAGAACTCCACACACTGGGCCACGGTCTTGGTCTGGATCTGGTTTGAAGCCAAAACTGAGGTCAGAGTTCCTGGCTCAGCTGACCTGCCCGGTGGCAGTGCAGCCTCATTCCTGCATGGCCCCCCTTAACTTTAGTGAACACTAAATCCAGTAAACCCAGGAAATACGAGCATGTTTCCAATGTCTGCTGTGCACAAACCACGGACCAAGTCAATTAACCAACACTTTACCATTTTTTTTTACATAAAGCATAAAAAGGACAACATGGAGCCACTGAGAAGATCTGAATATGGATGATGTATTAGAGAGCAGTATTATGTCAGTTTAAATTTCTTGGATGTGATAATGGTACTTTGGTTTTGCAGGAGAATACCTTTGTTTCAGGAAATATTTAGATCAAATGTCATGCTGTAACTTTTAATGATCAGTTAAGACAGAGAACACATGTGTATGTGAGTTTATCTATGGACAGAGAGAGAGAGCAAGTGTGGCGAATGTTAACAACTGGTAAGTCTGACAGATATATGGCTGATCATCATACTGTTCTATTTTTCTGTAAGCTTGAGATTTTTCAAAATGTAAAGTTAAAGGGGAAAAAGTCTGGGCACCATTCACATTCAAAGCCAGGCTAGGCCCAGTAACACGGCCTCTCTACATTAATCCAGGCATACGGTTTCATTTTCCTTCAGGGAGCAGTGAGAACAGAACCGTCAAACTCCCTGATGTCAGGGAGAAACTCAGGGAGGAACTCGGGGGAGACTGACACAAAAGCCCTGGAAAATCTGCAGAGGAAGCAGGAGGTTAAGTCTCATTCTAACTCTGCCACTGAATGGCTGTGTGGCCTGAGGCAAGTCTCTTGAGTGAGTGGGGTGAGACGAAATGATCCTCCCAAGCTCTGAAACCCTAGCCCTCCCATTTCACAAATCCCTTTGGCCCCCTGGGTTTGGTTTCTGGACTACTTCCCTCACCCCCGCTGCCCAGAGCAGAGTGTTTTCTCTGAGTCTCCCCTTTCTCCCCAGGCTTTCAGACAGCTCAGGCAGTTTCTGGGCTGCAGTGGGAACTGGGGGGTTCTGCCCACAGAGCCCAAGGGGTCAGTGAGGGGCCCTCTGTGCATAAGCAGGGAAAAGACATGACTCATCTCCCAGGAATAGGCAAGTCACAGATTCATTAATTAGATCCTGTTTACACTTTTACTACCAATTCCCTCTGATCATCTGTTTGCCTGCCTAATGGTCTGTTCTCTTCATTAAGGCATTAGGGGCGCCTCAGCCAGCTTCCCAGGCATGCACTTCCCAGCAATACTGCCCAGTCAGGGAGCGCAGCAAATAACCGTCCTCACAACAGGGCCCTTGGAGGAGAACTTGTCAGCACTTGGTCCAGGCCCCAGGGCGTCCCTGGCACAACTGACAATCCCAGGAAGAAGAGCACACTCTGGGAAGCTGTCTTCCCTCAGCTGTCTCAGGCTTTGTGACACAGAGCTGGTGGGAAGGCGCAAGTCCTCTGATTAGCAGAACACTCTCCCCAAGAACTCGGGGCTGGGAGGACAAGAGAAATCTAGGGAAATTAGGCCTGGGTCTCCTCTACTCCGTCAGCTGAGTTCCTGGAAGGAAGCCCCGGGCCGCCCCAGCCTGACAGGAAGTGGGCAGAGGCCCCCCAGTCACTTGTAGCTCTCGGCGCCCCTGCTCTCAGGGTGACCTCTCCTCCCACATACTAACTGCGGCCTTTGAAGTACTCCAGCGCTTCGACGGCTCTCCTCCGCCTGCAACCCTCCTCCTCTTCCTCTTTCCCCTTAGGCAAGTCACTATTTTAAGTTCGGTGCTACTGGGTTTGGTGCCAACTCAGGCCAGTCTGGAGTGAGACTTCAGGGTGTGGCTACACTACCCTAAGATGAGGGAAGGGGCTTAGAACCAAGGTTGGGGGAAAGGCCTGATCATATCCCTTCTTGTTTTGTTTGGAAAAATGTCTCTGAAGCTACTAAGTGGCATTGACCTAACTGTTTTTTAAGAGGGCTTGGGAAGTAATTGCAGGCTGCTCCTCCCCCAACAGATGGTGGTGGTGGTTTAGTCACTAAGTCGTGTCCGACTCTGTGACCCCATGGACTGTAGCCTGCTAAGCTCCTCTGTCCATGGGGATTCTCCAGGCAAGAATACTGGAGTGGGTTGCCATTTCCTTCTCCAGGGGATCTTCCCACCCAGGGATCGAACCCTGGCCTCCTGCACTGCAGGCAGATTCTTTAGCAGAGGGAGCCCCCAAATCCTGCAGGGGGCTCCTGCCCTTCTCTTGCCCCTGAAACAGAGCCCCAGCTCACCAGTTTCTGCACCAGAAAGAAGTCCTTCTTGTAGATGGCAATGCCCTTGTTGAACAGCTTCCTCTCAGCCATCTTCCACTGGTCGGAGCCTGCAGGGCAAGGAGGGAAGCCACGGTAGGAGGGCGGGATGGGCCTGGGAGCACTGCGGGGGGCTGTTCTGAGCAGCGGGAAAGCATGAGGTCGTCTACCCACCGTCTCTGCAGGCACTTAGAGCTGGCTGCCTGTCCTGCTTCTGCCACTAGCCATGCTGCTTAGCCTCTGAGCCTCACTTTCCCCACTTGTGAAAGTGTGAAATGGGATCTAATAATAGAAATCACCTAACAGCCAGTCTGTGGTGCAGACTGAGTAAAACCATGCATGCAGAAGCTTCTAGGTGCTCTGCCTGGCATAAACAGGATGCACCAGCAGACGGGGCTCGATACCAGCGGCTACTATTGGTTATGCCACTTGGTTAATGTCCTTCTAAAAGCACAGTGCCCAGTATAAGACATGGCAGTCCCGGGGCTCCTGCTCCTGATACTCACACCTCCTGGGCATTTTTGCCCAAATGGGCTCCCACATGCTCGAGCCCTTCTCCCTTCCCCTGCAGGGCACACAAGTCCCTTGAGAGGCACTCCAGCTCTGGGGTTCCCTCACACTGGATGTTGGCTTATCTGCCCCCCCCCACCTCTCCACCCCCGCTCCACCCTAGGTTGTGACTCAGCACTGAGCCCCACTGATGCTGGAGACCCTTGGAGGCCCCCGGCCCACCCCACCAACCCACCTGTGTAGTGATAAGTTGCCAGCGGGTGGTTATGGGGCCGCAGGGGCTTCTTCAGTAGCAGCTTATTCAGCGTTTCCTGAAAGGGAAGTGAGGAAAAGGTCAAGGCCCTGACAGGTTCTCAGTGGCCAAAATCTAGGACTTTGAGTAGGGTGACTACTTAACTCTTAACTGCGGAGGAGGGGCAAGAGGTCTGGCAGGAGGGCAAGATCACTGGGGTTGGGCCACTTGGGGTGTCTCAAGAAAGAACACCTGGTCCCCAAGGGAGGCAGTCACAGATGGAGAAGGTCCTCAGTGGACAGCCCTGTCTGAGGGGTGGAGGACCCACTACCCAGAGACTGGAGTGGACCCTGCACAGTGAAGTCTAGAGTCCAGAACCAGGGCTCCCTTGGGCTGACCCCCTACCATCCCCACCTTGGTCAGACCCTCCCGCCTGCCTCCAATCAGCTCGCTGACAGGCCTGGCTCCTGGACCAGAGACACGGCTCCCTGTCAGCCTCCCCAAAGGGCCCTCCTCCACCAGGGGGAAAGGTCTCACCAGGATGTCTCCCCTGGACTCGTGCAGACAGTGCAGGGCCAGCTCCTGGTTGGTGCCGGCTCCAGGGAAAATGCTGGAGCAGGCAGCTGTCAGCAGGTCTTCCACTGGGGGAGGGAGGAGAGTAAAGCACTTGTAGAGCTGAGCAGGGCTGGGTGGGGTTAGGGCCTACCCTACCCATGGCCCAACAGCAGGCCCTTGCCTGCTGGCTCGTGCCTGCTCACCTTGCCTCTGCTTCTCCCGGCTGCTCTCCAGGACCTCCCATGGCTGCCACACCAAGTCAGCCTTGTGGGGGTCTGCAGCAGCCAGGGCGCGGTCCCTCATCGAGGGGATTTCTGCTTGGAACCGGGAGCCCACATTGATCCGTCTGCAGGGGTAGAAAGGACAGGGAGTGAGGTCTTACTGTGTGGGGATGGAAAACCCGACTTTCTCCCTGGGGAATGGTGAAGGGGTGGGAGGTGGGGAGTGGCTGAGCACGGCAAGGCCTCAGCTGGGTGTGAGGGAATCCAGCTTCTGTGAGGACGGCCTAGCAAGCAGCACCTGGTGCTGCCGGAAAGGCAAGGCCCAGAAGATGCAAAGAGGAGAAGCTCCAGGTTTACAGCCAAGGAAAGAGCTGCTTGGACGGCCCTTCTGATTTTCTTGGGAGGCAAATTCAAACTGGGCTGGTCCCTTTGCCTTCCCTGTGACTTCCACACGGAAGCTGGGGTGGGAGGGGGCGGTCAATGAACACAGAACCCTCCTCTTCCTTGAGGGCCTGCCTGCATGCACTGGGCCCCAGCTGGCCACCCTCATCCCCTGGGCCAGAGGCTGGGCTGCACTTACGGCTCGATGCTCACTGGGGTGGCCTCCCCCATCACAGAGAGCACAGGCGGGGTGACTTCGGCGCTATCTATGGGACAAAAGGTAGGTTAGGAGACAGCACCCTCCTCCCTTGAACACAGCCACCCTCCCCAATCCGGGGTGGCTGCTCTGTATGCACAGGAGCCACAGCGGTGACTCAGAGGTTCACGCTGGGCAATCAGGCACCCTGAGTCCTGGCTCTGCAGCCTGCAACTGTGACAACTAGCTGTGACTTTTACCAAGTACGCGGGTCCCTCCCTGTTCACACCTGCTACAAGGGGCTATTACTACCTATCTCCCTAAGACGATGTCAGGGTTCAATGAAATGCACAAAGCCCAGCCCTCAATCGATACTAGCTACTGTTATTACTACTACTACCAGTCACACTACTAGAGCTGCCCTGGGAGCTCCCACAGGACAGCGTCAAGTCCAACGTACAACTACGGTTGCTCTATTACAAGAGGCAGACACTTCCGCTACAGGAGTGAGTTGGTGAAGGAGACCGCTGTTTCGTAATTATCTCTTCACTTCCTGGCCAGGTTCTCTGCCTCAGTTTCTCCGAGCTAATCTTAATGCCCCTATGCGATCAAGATACTCTCCCTTGCCTCCACAAACAAAATCTGCTGACTCCTCTGTGCAACCTGAGAGGAAATCTCAACTCCTCAGCTCAAGCGTCTAAGGCGGTTCCCCCGCCAACTCTGCCTCCCACCACAGCCTTGCCTGGACCGTCCATCCCTTGTGGCCCCTCGTGCTCCCTGCATGTTCCACCTCCGGGCCTTTGCACCTCTCCTTTCGTCAGCCCAGTGCACCCTCCCCACCCGCTTCCTAGTTCAAGTTCAGCTCTAGCCCCACCCTCTCTTCAGTAAATGCTTTCCTCACCACCAGGGCTAGCAGCCTCTGCAGGCTCCCAAGCTTAAGGTCCGCTTCACTCACTGACCACTGATTCCCACCCTGCCTGGACGCTTGCTTCCCTGTCTCCCAGGCCTCCATGTCAACTCCCCAGTGACCCAGCACTCTCTCTGGAACACACCACAGCGTCCCCCATGTTACTTGGTGCCCTCACAGGATCCGCTTCAGGCTTTACATCTAAGTGCAAGAAAAATACTCATGGATGGACAGGACCTCTTCTCTGTTGCCAAGCTGGTCTCTACAGTGACTTTCTTCTTGCACCACCGAGGCAGGGAGAGAAGCTTCCAAGCTTCCACTTAAAAGTGGAAGAGCCAAAGAAAGGCGCATCAGCTCAGGGGCGAGTCATTTCTCACCCAGACACCAGGGGGCACTAGAGAGCTATGTCATGATGAGGTCAGGGTCAGAGGTTAATGCGGTGACTCACCCCTGTCCTATCTCTGGATAGGTTTACTTTTTCTTAATCCTCTCTATCACCCTGATAGGATTATCCCCTTTTTCCAGGGGAAATGTTGTGGAGTGGACAACATTTTTTTTAGCAATTCACCACCTAGGCCAGCCAAAATGTCTGCTCTGGGCCAAAATGACTGTTGAAGAGACCCAGGAGACAGAATCTGCCACAGAATATTAAGAACGAATGTGACACGTCAGAGACGATGTGAAGTGCTTTACGTGTCTTAATGCATCTGAACCTCACCACAACCCTCTGAGGCAAGTTATTAGGCTGAACCATAGGAAACTGCTGTTGGTGATTCTAAAAATAGCTGAATACATATTGGCATTTCATCATTAACCAAATACTACAAACGTCCTCACTTAAATACAGAAGAAACTGAGACCCAGGGAATTCAAATGCCTTCCACAGGGGATGTAACAGTAAATGGAATTGGGGGTTAAGCCTGCCCCTATGTGTACTTGCACCAGGACAACCTCCTTCTCTCTCTCAGAAGACAGACAGCAGAGCCCCTATCCCCACAGCATTCCGGCTCAGTCCCCAGCAGCCCTGAGCCCGAGTCTTCCCTGTCCACCGCCCTCCTCCCCCTCCACACTGCCTTCCCCCGACGGCTGCCGAGCTGGGGTTGGTGGGGTATCACTCACTAGACCGGAGCAGGGTGCGATGGGCACTCTTTGGCGTGATGGGAGGAGGGGCTGGGATGCTGCTGGTTGACATGATGGCATTGAAATAGAGTCCAGAGCCTTCCCGCACGGGGCTGAGGATGGGGGGCGGTGTGTAGGGGGGCAGCTCAAAGCTCCGCTCGGACGGGTGGTCGGCGAGGCGGACGGGGGAGCGCAGGTGGCTCTGGTAGGGGGTGATGTTGGAGTAGACGGGAGGGGCGATGAAAGTGCCCGCCTTGGTGGGGATGATCAGGGCTCAGGTCTCGGCCGCTGCTTTGGTTTCCGCACTGAAGGCTCCCCCTCCAACTTAACGTTCATGTCCTCAGGCTGGAGAAGGAAACAGAACCAAGATGGCTCAGCGCCCCGCATGCTGGACCCTGACGTCTTGACCACTGCCTGCCAGTCTCACCTCTGGAACTCGGTCTGCCTACCACACATTCGCGGCTGAGGCCAGCCTGAGACAGGGAGCGGGGGTCAGCACACTGTCAAGGGCTAAACAGTAAATGTTTTAGGCTTTGTGGGCCACATACACACATTCGTCGATGCAGTCTTCAGTCTTCTCCTGACCCCACCCCTACCCTGCTCTTTTTAAATAATCCTTTGAAAAGTGTAAAAACCAGTCTTAGGGCTGGATTTAGCACACAGGCCACAGGTGCGAACACCTGTTGTAAAGTATGCTACAGGGCAGGGAACTACTGTGGTTAAGGGCCCAGGCACTGAGACTGGATCACTTGAACTGGGAGCTACTTCCTTTCCTTACCACTTAAAATTACTTAACTCTGTGCATCCTCGTTTTTAACATGGGGATAACAAACACCTATCCAATGAGGTAGCTAAGAGGACTAAAGGAATCAATACACGGGGATCATTGAGAACAGCACCTGGTACATAGTAGCTAATCAGTACTGGCTGCTATCACTACTTAAACCTCAAGCTCTACATTAGATGGAGGGCCGTATCGTGTGCCAAGACCCAAGCTGGGCATGTGCCCACATAGTGAACAGGGCAGCCCTGTCCTTGAAGAACTTTGATTCTCATAGTCTTAGTCCTACGATCACAGGCTAGCCTACCTGTGCTGTCAAACGTTAGCCCTCCTGGCTTATACTTCTGCCTGTTTGGTATCCCTCGTGGGCCTCCACACAGAATAGAGGCAGGGCTGTACAGGAATACAGGCCTCTCTTCCCTGCATCCCTACCCTCTCAAGAGAGAATGAAGTCCGACAGGAGTGAGCAAGCGACCTCGATTACTTCCCTGGGTGCACAGGTGAGACTGGCCACACCAACTGAGTGGGCCCAGGAACCACAGGCTTTCTGCCCCTTCCAGCAGAGGGCCCTGACTCCCCATGAGGTCTTGGCCTTGTCTTTTAGCCATTTGCACCCTCTCTGCTGTTCCACAGACTAGGAAGAAATGACACTGTTCATTTCCCCCCTACTTAGGGGCACAATATGATTGCACAGAAAGAAAAAAAAAATGCAGTAGAGCCCAAAGCCCCCAAACTTGCTAGACAAGAAATCCAACATAAACTCAGCAGTAATGTTTTGTGATTTTATAAGGAAAATGGATTTAAACTATTCTATTAATAAATTATCTGACTGCATTTTTCATATTGATTTTTTCAGTGTGATAATGATGTTGTGGAAGGAAGTAAAGAAACAAAACAAAAGAATTCTTATGTATAATACGTACTTCAGATACAAAAACAAAGTATTTATGGTTAGAATAATGTGATGTTTGGGATTTGCTTCAAAAAAAAAAAAAAAAATCCAGTGGCAGGAAGAAGTGGAAGTACAAATGAAAGAAGACTGGTTGCATTTGAAAAATGTAAAAGAGGGTGATGGGTAGATATTAGGATTCATTATACCACTCTAATTTTTGCACATGATCCAAAAGGTCCATAAAGAGAGAAAGACAGACCTCCTCAAAAGCCTGGTATAGACAGAGTCCTCAGGCAGGATATAAGAGATCCAAATTCCAGGGCTAACTCTGCCACTACTTAAAGCTGTATGATCTTAGGTAAACTCCCGGCCTTTCCTCATCTACGAAATGGGCATGTTGAACAGTGTGGTTGCTTAGGCCCTGTCCTGCCATCCTCAGGACAAGCTGCCCAGGCTTCCAGCCTCCACCACAAGCTTTCCCCTAACCAGAGAACAAGATTCCAAAGAGCAGAGACTATGCTGCTGATGAAAATCTTGGAGCTCTCTTTTGTGTTATAGACACTAGGCATGCAGGCCAATTCTCCAGCTGAGAATGACTAAAAAATCCAGATTCAATACAAAGCCACATTTCTGTGGGTAGCAAGAGAGCAAAGGAGTTGGCAAAGAATTAAAGTGTCAAGGTCCAGGGAAAAGAGGAAAGCCAAAAAGGTAAGTCCAGCATTTGGAATTGTGTTTTCCCGAGAGATAGATGCTGTTATGGAAGAGACAACTGAGAGGTTGAAAAACTGAGCAGAGCTTTTAATAAATTCAAGGATCCATCAGAATAAAAACTGGAGTTTAGAGCTTGCCAAAGAAGGAGAACCTGGTAAACCTGTAGGCTTTCAGCTTGGGACTCCAAAGGGCAACATCCTTGGAATAAAAGTGAATCAGAAATAGACTAGTTCTCAAATGGAATAATGCCTAGCTTCAAATTATCTGATTACGTTAAAGCAATCCAGGATTGCTTGTGCTCTTTGCTACCTGTCAGATGCAAACACAAATCCTCTCCAGGAGAGAACATCATCCAGAGTCTTTAATTATCTCAACAGCTTTTCATATATAATGTCTTACATTCAATTAAAAATAACCAGATATACAAGAGAGCAAGATGGGATTTAAAAACAATAGCAGATAATAAACACAGATCCACAGGGATCTCATTAGTGGAGCTATCAGATATAAACTTTAAGAAAACTATGCTTGGGAATTCCCTAGAGGTTCAGTGGCTAGGACTCAGCACTTTCACTGCTGGGGCCCAGGTCAATCTCTGGTCAAGGATCTAAGATCCCGCAAGCCACGCAGTGCACCGCCCCAAGCCAAAAAAAAAAGAGGAGAAAAGAAGTACATGCTTAAGTTATGCAATAGACTAAAAGGCATGGTTGAGAGTCTCATCAAATAACTAGAAACTCTAAAAATGAACCAAATGAAAATTCACTAACTGAAAACTCACTAAAAACAAGAGTGCAATGAATGGGCTTAACAACATACTATACATATCTAAAGAGAGAATGGGTGGACTGATACATAGGTCAGACTAAGGGAAAAAAATAACAGAAAACATAGAAAATTGAATGACAGACAAAATATGGGATACAGTGAAAAATTCTAACAAAATGTGTAACTGAAGTCCCATAGGAGAGGAGAGAGAGAAAATGGAGCAGAAGAAATATTCAAGAAGCACTCTAAACAGGATAAATACAAAGAGAATAATATTTAGGTATTACAGCAAAACTGCTGAAAACCAATGACCAAAAAAAAAAAAAAAAATCTTAAAACAACAGGGATAAAAAGATACTTTACATTCAAAGGAGCAACAATAAGGGTTATAGTGACTTCTCAACACTGTAACTATAATAGAAGCCTGAAAACAATGGAATGACATCTCTAAAATGCCAAAAAAAAAACCCCCCACCAAAAATCTACCAACACAGACTTCTCTACCCAGCAAAGTTATTTTTCAAAAATGAACATGAAATAAAAACATTTTCAGAAAATCAAAGACTAGTAATATTTATTACTAACAGACTCACACTAAAGGAAATACTAAGGGATGTTCTTTAAACAGTATATAAATGATTTGAGGTGGAAACTTGGAGATACAAGAAATAAAAAACAACAAAACAATCTACATATATAAATAAATCTAAAATAAACAACTGAACAAAACAGTAATGTTATAATGTCCTAATAATGTTAAAATATAGAGAGAATGAAAATTCATGTCAACAATTCTACAAATTAGGGATTAGGGGGAAATGGAGTTAAAAGGGTTATAAGAACTCTGCATTGTCCAAGAAGAGGTAAAGCACTAACTTACATTAGATTTCAATAAGCCAAGAATGCATTCTCTAGGAAACAGAGAATTAAGCTCTAATGTCATAAGGCATTCACTGTGTAATAAGTTAACCTCTCTCCAGTACATCTAGAATGGTACTAGCTATGTAACATCCTCCAGATAATTGAGAAAATGGTCACTCAAATCCTTTTCTGTAGGGCTTAGTTCTCTCATAGAACTCCAGGTTAAAAAAAGGCTCCTACGGTAATCACTAAAGGAGTAATACATCAAGTATATAACTAATAAATTAATAAAGAGGGGAAATGGAATAACAAACTCAATCAATCCAAAGGAAAACAAAAAAGAGGCCGGGGGTGGGGGGTGTGTGGCTGGAGAAAGAAAATGTACCTGGCAGATTTAAAGTCAAGTTTATCAGTAATTACATCAAATGTAAACCATATCAATGCTCTAACAAAAAGGCAAAGATTGTCAGAACAGATAATAACAAATCTTAACTACATGCCACTAGAAAGATACACCTTAAGTAGAATGATACGGAAAGGCCGACAGTAAAAAGATAGAAGTACAGATCCCATCCTCCCACCCACACTAACCAAAAGAAAGTGAAGTACCTGACAAAGCGAACTTCAAAAGGCAAAAAAACTACTAAAGATAAAACATTTCATGGTAGTTTCTAGGCCAGTTCTAAATGAGCATGCAACCAACACTGCATCAAAAAGTGTAAAACAAGTACTGACAGAACTAAGAAATAGACAAAACCTCAATCTTAGGGGGAGGTTGCAACACACATGTTTGTACTGACAGAACAAGTAAACATTTCTAGGTCTCAGTGCTCAGCACAGGGCCTGACCCATATAAGAGGCCCAATCAAAATTTGTTGATCTGAAATAAAAGACTCACACACCCTGGATTTTCCTAAACAGTCCACATTCCAAGTATAAAACTGTTTCTTTGTCCTCTTTAAGTGCCATTTGTCCAAAAGTTCCGTTTGGAAAATATAAGTAATATCCCCACAGGGGCTTGAATCCCTCCTATACTGCCATGGTCTGCTTTTTCCCATATAATGTCACTACTAAAGCATCAGGAGCACTCAGGTACGGAGCTGTTTGCACGGGGCACCTCTCATACCTGAGCTGGGGCATCAGTCCCAGGGATACGGGTGGACCGCCGGCGGGTGACAATGACTGACGGCTTGTGTTCAGCGGGGTTCTGCTCGGGACCCTTTCCATCCTCATCAACACCTCCAGCTTGGGCTGCCTCAGTTGGGTCCACTGCCCGCACAGGCACAGACACTGGGATGATGAGGGGTACCATCCCGCTGTCCTCTCGTGCTCGCTTGGCTAAGGCAGGCTCAGAAAACTCCACCCCACACTTGGTAGTTGAAGCCAACACACTTTTCCTTTTCTCCTCAGAGCCATTGGCATCCTGGAGAAGGGGAGCGAGAGGAAATGGTTAGAAGGTAAGTCCTGATCTGCTGGTCCGGGACCCCTAGTCCCATTGGACTCAGGCTCAAACACCTAGGTTGGTTCCCAATGGTCCATGGCAACGTGGCCTTTCCCTGACCACCTTTCCCCTACCATATTCCCAAATATTCTCCATAACCTCCCTTTGGCCAGGTTCTCCCATCTTGGCCTGAAGCAGGAGTCCCCAGATGGCCATCTCAGGCCACAAATGGCTCACAGACATGTTTTGTTTGGCCTAGACAGTGAGTGGCATGTGAAATAGCATCTGCACACTTAAACATATCTCTGCAAAAGAAAATAAGCAAGGAACCTGTGGCAAAGTAAGGGTGGTTTTCGTTATCTACTTCCCCACTGGCAGCTGGCTGAAGTCAATTCTACAGCCTCCTATACAAATGTCTGGCTATACATATTTTGGGGATTGAGACCTCTTATGAAGGAAGGGGCAAACACTGGCTTTGGAGTCAGATACTAGCTTCTATCGTACCTTTATGACCCTGGAAAATCCCAGCTGGGCTTTAGTTTCTTTAGCAATAAAATGGGGAAAATGCCAGCATCCCAGCATCCCTCCCACAAGGTCTGATGAGAAACTACTGTGATCAGGGATAAGAAACTCCCAAGTACAACACAGGTGCTCAAATTCTATTCATTCTTCTTTCCTGTTTAGACTGTCTTTTCTTTCAAAACAACTTTCTTGCAAGAAAATTAATGTGCAACAAATTGCACCTATTTTTAATTATAGTTTGAAGTAGTTTGACAAGTATAACGCCCTGTGTAACCATGACCACATTCTTGTCTTTTAGCATACTGGATCAGGAAATGGTTTCACCTCCCTCTACTCCCAACCCTGCAAGACCCAAATGAAGAAGGCAACCCACCGCAAGGGGCACTGCATTGCCTGCCTGCAAGCCTGCATGTGAGTAAAACCCGTCTTCCCGTCAGGTATAGATACACCTACATATCCATAGAGACTCTTTGCATGCGGGAAGTTCAAAACTCTCTGAAATAGATGGGTTCTTTCATTTCCTTCAATGAAGGAAGAAAACTTGCCCTTGTGGACCTGGAGTCCCTTGCTCTCCCCTGGCCCTAGACACGGCTCACCCTGCCCTCTGCTGGGTCTGCCCGCAGCCCCTGCCACTCACCTTTGTGTTCTGCAGCGAGGCCAGCTCCACTGCCTTCTGGGCCAGGGTCAGCAAATTGGCCTCCTGGGATGCCCGGCGCCTCCGTCGGGTGCTCTGGATCACCCCACTCCGTAGCACCTGCCCACAGTCCCCTGTGCCCACCCCCCGCATGCCTTCCTCACCACCCATGGCGGGAGCCTCCCGTTCCCGACCATTGGGTGCCAGTCTCTCCCCGTCAGACAGCAACTGCGACTCCCTCAGCTCCAGTGGGAACCCCAGAGCTTCAGGATGGGGCTGCCCCAGCGGGCCGGGTGGCGGCTGCTGCGGGGCCCAGTGATGTAGGAACAGGTTGCTGGCGGGCTCCTGCCCGGGCTGGGTGCCGGCCCCATCCAGGGCGGTGGAAGGCAAGACGCCCTCCTTAGAGAGGCGGCGGGAACGGCGAGGGAAGGCGATCTGGGCCTGAGGTAGCACAGGCTGCGGGGCTGACTCCTGCAGGAGGGCCTTGCGCAGTTCCGGGTTCATGTCAGGGTTGGGGGGGAAGTGGTAGGGTGCCATGCTGTGGTGGGCCAGGTGGGACTGCCCCAGCGGCCCGGCTGGCTGCAGGCCAAAGTCCTGGGGCTGCTGAGAGGGTGGTGGCTGCTGCATGGAGTAGAAGTTCTCCAAGAGCTGTATCTGGGGCAGGGCCGCCTGCTGCTGCTGCTGCGGTGGCTGCTGCTTCTGGGGCGGGAAGGCCGTGACGGGGTTGGGGGGCGGCGGGCCCTGCCGGAAGACCTGCCGGTTCACCTGGTGGCCGAACGCCTGCCGGAAGGACTCCAGGGGCAGCGTCTGGTTTGGGGGCTTCTTGGCCATGTGGAAAGAGTTAAGGGGCGCCTGGGACCGCCCCACCTCCAGCTGCACCTTGGGCGGCACCATGGGCCGCACAGCGTTTCCGTAGCGGTCCAGTTGTGGCCCTCCCACCTTCTCTAGCTTCAGAGGCTCCGGGTGGTTGTAGTAGGAAGGGACCCCCATGCCAGGATGAGAGCTCCCTTTGGGTCCGCTGTAGAGGGGCAGGCTGTGGCGGTTCCATGCTGTCGAGTGGGGTGGAGGCTGGCCTGGCTGCTGCTGCCAGCCGCTGTCGCTGACACCCCCACCCCCTCCTCGCTCCGGGCCCCGTCCTGGAGCCATCACGGAGTTGGGCCACTTGACCGAGCCCACCTGCTGGGACAGCATGGTCCGCTCAGGCCCGTACACCACAGAGTTGAGTAGGGCCAGACTGTTGGAAGGGGGCAGTTCCACCGGCTGGGAGTGGGGAGCAGCCCCTGCTGAACTCTCGTGGGCAAAGTAAGGCTCCTCTTTCACTCTGGACTGTGGAGGGGGCGGGGGCTGCTGGGGGGCTTGCAAGGGCTGAGGCTGCTCCTTGGGAGCTGGTTCTTGGTCCCCAAAGAGGCAACGCTTCCGCTTGTTCTGACCCTTGGGCTGGGCCTGGAGGTTCATGGTGTGGCCAACGGGGGCCCCGGCAGTGAGACCTACTTCACCAGTCGCCCATCCCCTGGGGGATGGTCCTGCTGGAAGCCCGGCCCTAATCCAGAGGGGGGACCAGCGGAAATGCTGGATGATGCGGTCAGGCACAGGGAGAAAGAACAGCGGGCTCTTCCTTCCTTTCTGCGGAGAGGCTCTCGGGCTCCTCTACTCCTCCTGGGTCATGATGCTCCACAGGGCCCTGGAGCCTGCAGACAGAAGAACAGCATCAGCGTCAGCCGCAGCCTCCCAAGGATGCCCCCAGAGGTCAGTACACGTATGAAGGGACGGCCTTGAGGGTCCTGCAGTTCCACTGCCTCCTGGGGACAAGCTCAAGGCCACAGACTGACCATGGCGAGGCAGCAGCTAGGGCCTTGGGGGAGCTACCAGGAGGCAGCAACATCTCCCAGGGTGCTCTGGGACTCTCCCCTAGTCCCACCACCTCGCCCTACTGGTTAGCGTTCAAGATGGCTCATTTGGTTGTGTAACTTCCAGACTTGGCACAAAGGAACCTGCCAAGGGGGCAAGCTGGGGCTGAGATCCAGCCCGAGCCCCTGCAGTCAAGCTGGGATCAGGGGTGACAAAGGCCATATGGGGTTCCCTTCTCCTCTGAAGCCAGGCCTCAGCCCACTGGGCAGCCAAGCAGGTCCTCTCACATCTCGTCCAGGCAGTGGCCTCCCCAACAGAGCCAGCAGGAGTTTTTTTCAGCCAGTGCCTCCTCTGACACTCCACGCACATCTCAGACAGGAAATGGAGAAAACAGCAGTCGCTCCCAACTGTGCAGCTACAGGGTCGGGAGCCCCACCAGGCCCTTGCAGAGTCGAGGCCCAAGGGTAGACTGCCGTCCTCTGCATATAGGTGAGGCCCCAGAAGGGTGTGTGTGCAGTCCTAACCCCACCCCTGGGAGGAGCTGCTGGGTGGGACTGTGGCAGCCACAGTCTTCCCCAATGGAGCACGGAACCTGTTTTGCAACCTGGGCTGGCAGGAGACAGGATGCAGCCCAGTAGCTGGTCAGTCCCCGCCCACCCTCTTCCACTGCCAAAGAGCTCCTGGCATCTTGAGCAAAGAACAGCATAGCTGTGATACTGAGGGGAGGTGGACTTCTAGAACACAAGTCCTGAAGGCTTCTCCCTGACAAGGCATGATCAACGTGCTCACAGTGTTCCTATGTTTACTTTGTAACTTGATTTAAAATCAACAATAGCATGGAAACATGTATAATATCCTATATGAAACGAATCGCCAGCCCAGGTTCAATGCATGATACAGGATGCTTGGGGCTGGTGCACTGGGATGACCTAGAGGGATGGTATGGGGAGGGAGGTGAGAGAGGGGGTTCAGGATGGGGAACACGTGTACATCCGTGGCAGACTCATGTTGATGTATGGCAAAACCAATACAGTACTGTAAAGTAAAAAAATAAAATAAAAGCAACAACAAACAACCCAGGTCATTCTTTTTATCCTGCTACTGAAGAGAAGGCATCCAGATCAGTATTTTATAATTTAGGTATGTTTTTATTACTTGCATGCAAGTTATAAGTTACACCTAGACTTTTGAAGGCTTTTTCTTTCTTTGGAGAAGGTTGGTTTCATTTTTTTGTTGTTGTTTTGTTTGCCTCTCTGGGAAGTTGGTGAGGGTGAGAGCTACATGGCTCACCTCTTGCCCACGCTAAGATTCAGATTCAGAGTCACTCAAGTCTAAAGGATTGGGAGGGGAGGGAGCTCGGGAAGCAACCACCGCAACCCCCCCGGCCCCGCCCCCGCCATGAATCCATCTGCAGGTCCTGGCTGATCTTGGAATCAGAACCTAGACGCCCTAGGTCACCGTGAGCAGCCTGGGGAGTTCTCAGGAAACCAGCCGAGGGGCGCAGAGGCGGGCTGGCTGGGGCAGGGGCAGGCTCCGGTGTGAAGCCCTGGCTACACCCAGCGACGGCCCGCGCCGCGGCGGGGCGGCAGTGCTATCACCCCTCTGCAGGCTTCCGCAGCTCCCTTCCCCTCCCAGGGCGGCTGTGACTCACTCCAGCCCCCTGCTGCCTTTCACTTTCACCCAGCACCCAGAAGGGGAGGAACTTCCTCCTCCATTTCCTTCCCCAGCTCCCGGCCCTGCTGTGAGTGAGAGCGGCTCTCCGAGCGGCATCCCCTTTGTCTCGCCTGTGGAAGCTGGGGGAGGGCGAAAGTCACCCAGGCGCCCCCTCACCCACCCCCTACCACACCCCGGGAGGATTTGGGAGGCAGAGAGCACCGAGGCCACAGAAACCACCTTCTAAACAAACCCCTTTCTCTTGCTTTTAAACTCTCACGCCCTGACAGCCAAGCCAACACACGGAGCAGAGAGAGAGAGTCCCAAAAGTCAGCCCCCAGATCGAAAACAAGCCTGGGCGCCAGGGTGAAGCTGCAGGGTGGGACTGTCCCGGCCACAGGAGTCGGCTCTGCCTCTCCAATCAGAATGAAGCAAGACAGAGGAAGGAAGGACATGCTGTATGTGTGTGTGTGTGTGCGTGTGTTTGTGTGCGCGTGTGCATGGGAGTAGTGTGTGTGTGTGTGTCTAAGGGGGGGTACGAGGGGGAGTTAGCAGGTCCATGTACAAGACAGAGGAAGGAAGGACATGCTGTGTGTGTGTGCGCGCGCGTGCGCACACGCGCGCATGTGTGTGCATGTACGTGTGAGTGTGTGTGTAATGGGGGGTACGAGGTGGAGTTGGCAGGTCCACGTACAAGACAGAGGAAGGAAGGACATGCTGTGTGTGTGCGCGCGCATGTGTGTACGTGTACCTGTGAGTGTGTAAGGAGGGGTACGAGGGGGAGTTGGCAAGTCCATGTGCCCTCCAGGGAGCAGGGAGCCTCCCCTCCCCTGACAGAGCAGACACACAACACCCCCCACCCCATCCCAGCCCTACGGCCTGGTGAGCCGGCCTGGTGAGCCGCAGCACAGGCTTGGGGCTTGGAGGAAGGGAAAGCCCATGCGGCCCTTGGGCCCGGGTGCACGTGCAAGTGTGTGCCTGATGGAGGTGCCCAAGCATGGCCGCTCAGTGCAGAGGGGCTGGAATTGGGGCTGGGGAGGTCAGGGCAGAGTCTGAGAAAGGGCATCCGAGGCAGGGCTGCTTCTGCCCCAGTCCCACGCTGGCTCAGCCGCAGCTGTTTGGCCAGGCCTGGTCTGCCGCCCACCCCTTACCCTGCCCATCAGGGAGGGCCTTGGCTCCTCACACCACAGCAGGTTTCCAAAGCTGCTGGGCCAGGGACTGATTGAGAAAAAAAAATCAAAGGGGCCAGCCAACTCTGGGGAGGCTGAAGCTTCTGCAGAGGCCTCCCTGTCACCCCCCCACCCCCCCGCACACACACACACACACACACACACACACTGGAACACTGCTAATAATGCTAAGAGCACAGATACCCAAGCCTGCGACCCTCAAAAAAAGATTATTGTCTGGGGGGATGGGGAAAAGAGTGGAAGCCCAGAGGTAGGAGGGGAAGACACACCAAGACAGCAGGGCAAGGAGAAGTACTAGTGGCGGCAGTAGTCAGTATTTATAATAAGAACGAGAGTGCATCGTGCCAGGCAGATCCTAAGTACTCTGCACATGTTTAATTCCCACAACAGCTTTATAAAGCAGCATGAAGCCAAAGCATGAAGCACTGTTAGTTAAACCTCTATTTTACAGGTGGGTTTAGGCTCTGAAGGGCTAAATAACTTGCCAAAAGTCACACGGTAATGATCCTGAAGAGCCAGGGCTTGAACTCCAAGACCAAACTCTCATTCCTCATTCCTAAGACGTACCACTGGGCTTCCCTCATAACAGTTGGTAAATCATCTGCCTGCAATGCAGGAGACCAGGTTCAATTCCTGGGTCGGGAAGATCCCCTGGAGAAGGAAGTGGCAACCCCACCCCAAAATTCTTGCCTGGAGAATTCCATGGACAGAGAGGAGTCTGGCAGGCTACAGTCCATGGGATTGCAAGAGTCGATCCCAAAAGTCACATGACTTAGTGACTAAACCACCACCACCAAGGCATGCTGCTAAGACACCAGGGCCCTCTCTGCATACCACCCTCCCAGAGCACAGCAAGAATTGTCTGGATACGGATCTCCCTTCTCACTGGTGCTGGGAAGCCCCTTAACTGAACAGCTGCTGGGTAAACCTCTCCTATTTTGCGCCAGTACACCTGAAGCCCTCAGACCTGCAGGCAGAGAAGGAAGAGGGGTGGAGGGGCCCACACCACAGAGGCACCAGCAGCCATGGGAGGTCCACTCATAGGGAGGACCTGAGACTGTGCTGGTCACTTCCACCTCAGTCTCAGAGCTAGACCCTCCAGCCCCTGCAAGCCCACCCCGCCTCAGTTCTGGGGGCTGCTGGTGGGGCTTCCAGCTCTGAGCCCACTCACAGCCTGCAGCTCTGCCCAGGCCCAAGCCACATCCTCCCTTTTCTTGTGCCCTAGCCCTCCTCCTCTGTCCCTATGGTGGAAGTCAGCCTGGCCTTCCTCACAGTGAGGGAGAGGTAGGAAGCCATCCTTTCTGAAGGTTCCCGCCCGATGCAACCCTGAGGTTGCAGGGAACAGGGTATAAGGAGGAACTCCTGCAGGCAGCTCGCCCTTGGGACCAGCTGCAGGGCCTCTGACAAACGGATGCAGAAACACGGCAAAAGGAAACCCACAGACATCATGGGGCCCCAGACACTCACACCCACTCTATCAGTCTGTTTGACTGTCTGTCAAGGCTCTATGCGCTCTTGCCTTCCTCCGGGAGCCTCGCTGCTGCAACCCGTCCCTGACCACACCACAGACAGCCCTGGGCAGAAGACACAGCCAGCATCTGATCTCAACAGCCAGGGACCTCTGGGGCTTTCAGGAGGACCTACAGTGAGAAACACTTTCTCTCTACAGAGGAAAGCAGTGTGCATGAAGAAAAGAAAACAGCGCTGAACCTACACGTGTTCTGCAGACACATGAGGGAAGGTGCCCAAAGGCTCTTGGGTGTTCTGCGCTGGTGGTGACACCATGCCCTCCAAGGACAGCAACTCGAACACACACTACTCCCCACGTGCCATCAGCGGCCCAGCTGCATGTGGACATTGACTGGGAGAGGCCAGTGAGCCCTCAATGGCCATGGGGCTAGGCCATGGCCACTAAGGGGATAACCCTCAAGCTTGGGACATTAGGTGCAGTCATCCGAGAGACGAGACTGCAATGAGTCAAGGTTACAGAGGCCAGGAAAGGGGTGCCCAGCCCAGTCCCAGTGGCCTCAAGGCCTCAGCTCTGGCCTGGGGATGACGGAAGGATCCCTCCACCCCAGGATGCTAATGCTCCAAGTTCCTGCTCTTACCTCCACCACCCCTGGCCCCACAAACTCAGCACCAGGAAGAAGGGGAGTCAGGGCTCATGCGTCTCCAATGTGAGGCAAACAGACCTAAATACGGCACCCAACAAGGACCCAGATCCCTAGGCCAGCCAGCTCCTTATCTAGCTATCTTAGGACAAAGTCTAAACTCCCTACCCGGCCCACAAGTCCCTGCAGACTTGGGCTTCTGCCATTTGTGTCAACACTCCATGCTGGAGCCATCATTCAGAGCGGCTCCTGCTCCAAAACGCCATTCCAGCTTTGTTCCAGGTCTCTGACCAGGCGTTTCCCCTGCCCAGTACACCTTTCCACCCTTTCATCTGACCAAGTCCTGCTCATCCTGCAGATCCGATAGACACTGCTTCCTCTGGGAAGTCTTCCCTCATCCCAAGTCGGAGCCAGGGACTATACTCTGAGCCCATAATACCTCCTAAACACCATGGCTGGGCTAGCCCACTGAGTTCCAGATGCCTATTTCTTTGTCCCCTAGCAGACAAGCTCCAGGGGGCCAGAGTCAACAGATCATTGTACCTCAGTTCTCGGCTTGTATCTGCCTCTTAGGTTGCTCATTCAAGACTGCGCCCAAAGTGAGTCAGAGCCCTGTCTGGGCAGAGCCACTGTTCATGCCGGTGTGTCCACCCTGGGCTCCTGCCCAGCTCTGACTTCCGGTCCCTCTCCCTGATGTACATCAGAGCTCCTGAGCACAACACCCTGTGATGAAGTAAAGTCCAGCCTTACAACCCCATCAGTGGCCCCAGACCCCATCCACTAAGCTGAACACAAATCCTTTTCCAACTGTGGGCCCCTAAGCTACTTGTGCCCTGACTATCACTCACTGCCCCACATGCAGGTCAGGACGACTGAGAAAGTGCTAGCCCCCCACTGTTGTCCCCTGGCCCATTCTTTTTTCCTGCAAGGCTTCCCACTCCTGCCTAGACCAAGGCCATGGACATGAGCCTGTGGGTCTGTTTACCTTGTGCCCTGACATGGCCGGGCAGAGCCAACGTGTCTGGCTACAACGCCCAGGGCAGTGACGAGAGGCCCTTTCCAGAGGAGCCTGGCACGGCCCAGCTGGCCCTTCAGCCCAGGCTCATATCCTGAAAAGTTCTCACTCAGATATTTTGGGCCCATTGGCTACAGGCAGACTGGGCAAATGGCCCACAGCTGCCATCTTGGGCCAGCTAGAGTTGCCCAGGCCCTAGGCAGACCTTGCCTCTGGGCACAGTGTAATCATTTGCAGTGCTGTGTGCCCCTCTCTAACTGGAAGTCCACACCCAGGCTGAAGGGCCCCATTTTTCCAAGCCACTGGACACACAAGTCCTGTTCTCAGGAGGCATGCAAAACCAATAAGGAAGGAGACAGCAGCCACAGAGATGAGGACCTGCCTCCCACAAGTGTCAGTTCCCCTGGGGGTGTGAGAGAGCAGACCCATGATCTGCCTGTTCCCAGCCCAGAGAGAGTCCTCGCATTATCACTTCTCCAGACTAAACCTCAGCCTTGAAATGCAGAGGTCAGGCTGACAGGCCAGGGTGTCACGAGTCCCGGGGTCCCAGCTGTCAATATGGACAGGCTCAGAGGCTTGGCCAGGGTTCGAGCTGCCTGCAGTTTGAGCTTGGACTGTAACAATGCCAACACGGAGATGCTTTTAAAGGGATACAAGTGAGAGGAAATCCTCTGCCATAGGAGGCACCCACTATGGGGCTTCATTCAGGCATCTCCCTTTATCATCCCCTCCCCTACTGCCCCCACAAACACCCCCAGGATACCTGAGAAAGTCGGGACACCCAGATCGTTTTACAGCAGGGAAGCTGAGGCAGAGAGAAAACTTGGAGGTCAAGGCAGAGCCTGGAAAGGACTGAACTCCTGGTCCCGCTTTTGTCCACACTCGGGGGGGATTGGCCTGCTTTCCTCCTGGGCAAGGGCCACCGAGGACCACAGGCAGCTCAGGAAATCCCCTTCTACAGCACTTGGGACTTCCTGGGGGGAGGGGAAAGTAGAAGCTGGCAGGCTTGGGCTGTCTCCAGAAGAGACAAAGCAAGTGTCCCTGCAGCTAGCCCTTCAGTGACTGAGCCTCTGGAGAGGGCTTCATGGGGACTTCACAACTGTCTCTAGGCCCTACAGTGTTCACGCCACCAGAGGCTGCTCCAGTTCCACCCTCCTCTTCTGGAAGGGCCTGGCTCCCCTTCTGGAAGGGCCTGGCTCCTCTTCTGGAAGGGCCTGGCTCCTCTTCTGGAAGGGCCTGGCTTGCTGGCAGGTCTAGGGCAGGGCTCCCTGGAGTCTGTGCCTGAGTCCCAGTGCCAGATTCTGCCCCATACAGAGAAGGCCACTCGCAGGGACCTCCCTCATCGTGGCCCTGCCCTGCCTGCTCCCCTTCTCTCTCATACACACACCCTTCTGTAGCCCTGCAGGTTTGCCCACGGCCCCTTCGTCCACTCAACAAGCATTTGGTGAAAACTGGCTATAAGCCAGGCTCTGAGGAGACACAGGAGATGAGATACAGTCCCTACCCACAGAGCTACCAGTCCAGTGGGGGAGAAGAACAGAAACACAAATAAATTATATGCAAGGTAGCCCATCCTGGGGCTCGAGATACATGCAGGGAACAGGTGACCCTGGGAAGAATTCCCTGACTTTGAACCTTGGCTGGAGCAGTTCACTCTGCCTGGAAGCCCTGCTGCCACTCTGACAACCTGCCTCCCTTCAAAGCCTACCTAATCCAGGCAGCCCTCCAGCACACACTGTTCGCACCCTTTCTGAATCTGCATGCTTATACTCCGTGTTAACCACGTGCCCACAAGGCTTCTTCAGTTCCCTTCTGTTTCTGCAGCAAGGTGGGGAGAAGCAGGGCCTGGAGGCAACGTGGCCCAATGGAGAGGAAACAGTAAACTGGTTGTCAGGTAACCATGTCTGGTCTAGAACCCACCACTCACTGGTTTCTTCTGTCTTTGAGGAATTTAGGAGCGAGGGAGAGGAGGACCAAGGCCCTCTTTTTGTGACAAGCAACTGCCACAATACAGAGTAGCCACTAGCTCTGCTCATGTGTCCAGTGAGTGTGAGTATTGCTTACTTGTACAACCACTTATTCCCACCTGAGAAAGGAGGAAAGGTTAGCTCTGAAAAGTAACTTCTACCAGGTCACAGCCTGAGGTCCCAAGGGAAGAGCCAGGACTCTAACCCAAGCCTGCCATCAGGTCTCTACCACACTCTGCTGCCTGTCAGTGCTGAGTAGTGGTTCTCAAAGCCACCCTGAGAGACTGGTTCACGGGGCTGGTAACGGGGTACAGTCTCCAGGTGGGGAAATCTGCAGTGCTTCCTGAGCAGCCCAGGGGCAGAGGAAAGAATAGAGGTCAGCTCCTGGCCCGGGGCAGTTTCCAGGGACCGACTGCGTCTTACTCCCCTGGGAGCCACCAGCCAGATCATCGTACCCGGCCCAGGAGGCAGGAGGGGTCCCAGGAACCCTAGGGCTGACTGTGGCTCTTACAGGGCCTAAGCCCCACCTGAGCTTTTTACTACCTGGCAGACACTGTGCTGAGCACACGGCAGGCAACATCTTATTTAACCCTTACTCTTCTTTGTCCCATTTTACAGGTCTGGAATTATATCTATTTAACACAAAAGAAAATATTAATATAGTAATAGAGGAACAAAAAAAAAGACATCAGACACGGTAATCAAACAGCAAAAATGGCAGACATATAATCCAATATTTTCAATAATTATTTTAAAGGTAAACAGATTAAACACCCCAATTAAAAGGCACAGGTTGGGGAAATAGATTAAAAACAAAACAAAATCATGATCCAACTGTTAACAAGAGCCACGCACTTTATATTCAAAGACACACATAGGTTGAAAGTAAAAGGAGGGGAAAAAAGGTATACCATGCTAACAGTAACCAAAAGAGAGCTGGAATGGTTCAGCTAATATTAGACAAAATAGACTTTAAGACAAAAACTCTTAGAGACAAAGGAGGATGTTTCATAATGGTAAAAGTGTCTATCCATCAACAGGGATATTATAATTATAAACGTTATTTGTACCTAACAACAGAGCCCCCAAAACACATGAATCAAAAACTTTAAAAACTGAATGGGAAAACAGACAATTCAACAATAATATTTGGAGCCTTCACTTTCAAGAGTGGATAGAACAATTAAACAAAAGATCAACAAGGAAACGGAAGACTTGAACACTATAAAGCAAACAGACCTAACAGATATCCATAGAACATATCACCCAACAACAGGAGAATACACATTCTTCTCAAAGGGACACAGAATATCCTCCTGGATCATAAATTAGGCCATGGAACAAGTCTCAGTAAATCTGAAAGCGCTGAAGTCATACAAAGTGTGTTCTCCAATTGAAATGAGATAAAATCAGAAACCAAAAATAGAAGGAAATTTGGGGAATTTACAGGAAATGAAGTTTAGAAGTAACTTGTCAAGTTCTCACAGCTCAGAAAGGCCATTCCCTTACTGAGACCATGTTCTCCACACCTTCTGCGCAGCCCTAGGAAGCCACAGATCTCAGACTTTTGCAAATGCTTGGGTAGCCCCTCTCCCAGCCACCACCCCAGACACACACTGAAACTGACCCCAGCCCCAAGCTTGATCCCAGAATCAAAACAAGCTGGGGAGGGACAGCTCTTTAGGGCTATCACGGCTTGTTAACCAGCCCCGCTTCTCCCGGGGAAAATGGTCACAAGCAAATATTTCACTCCCCCAGCCAATCTACCGAATGTCCAAAAGGCAGATGTTTCCCCCAAAGAAGGAAGCTAACATTTACCAAGGACTTCCCCCATGCCAGGCAGTTGACATATCCTAATATACAAATACAATCTCCCTACCCAGGCATGTCCTTACTGTCCCCATGCTACAGCAGGAAACTGAGGCTCTGTTATTAAGGTGGCAGAAGCAAGATTCAAAATCTTGTCGTCTGCCTTTAAAGTACCTGGTCTTTTTATCATAATTCCACAAAAAAGTCTCAAATCATGTTGTGGGAAGTTAGGAGAGCCCATGGTGCTTTGAGGTGGGAGGACTATGGGGTTGAGCTGGGAGCTGCAGAGTCAACAGGATCACTCTCTGGAACAAGGGTCTCCACAACGCACGAAGAAAGATGGCTTGTGCCTCTCTTCAGAGCCAACCACCAAAGCAGAGCAACAGCTGGAGAAGCTAAACAGATTTCAAATCTCAAGGGATGTCACAGTTCACTCAATTCAATTCCACAAAGAGCCCAGAGAAGGAAAGAAACTTGCCTGCAGATACACAGCCAGGAGCAAGAATCAAGGATGCCAATAACAATACTTCATGCCACCATTTAGGAGGCCCCACCTTTTGGCAAGATACAAGGCAGAGCTTGGAGCCCAACATCGCAAAAATCAGGTTTCTATTTCACCATCATCACTACCTCCGACATTTCTAGAGGGCACTACTGTGTGCCAAGCATAGTGCTGAGCACCCTACACCAGGATCCCATTAAGTCCTCAAGATAAGGTGGGTATGACGACACTCTCCCTTCTCAGAGAGGCACCCGAAGAGCTAAGGTCACAGCAATACAGAGGCCACGCCAGGACTGGAACCCAGAGCCCCATCTGCAGGGCCGCAAGCTCAGTCTCCTGCTGGGGTGCACCTCAGGCACTTTGGGATGGATGGCAGCAGCCTCTGGGCTGTTTCCATCTTCTCCCTGGCTTCAGCTGGCCTGAAAACCACTGTCATGTTCTGGAAGTGTGGCTGGTCAGGAAAGGTGAGTGAGCCAGGCCTGGGAGGCCAGTGGCTTTTGAAGATGAAGACGCTACTACTACTGGTGATCACCATCACTGGGCCAACTTGTAAAGCTCAACATCTTCAGTTTAAGAGGAAGCCACATCCCTCCCACACGCTCCGGCCCCACACCCACGGTCGGCCAACAGCTCTTTAAAAATAAAGCCGTGACTTACCTCAAATCCCCATGGGGGCCCGGGGTTCCTGCCCCCTCCCCCTGGCACCCTGAAATCTGGGTCAAGTCAGTCCATGCTTGGATCCCTTACTAGTGCCAACAGCCCCCACCCAGGGCGCCGACCATCAGCGCCAGCACCTCTCTGCATGGGACTCTCAGAAGGGTTTCTTCGTAAGAAGTGAAATCTCCAAATAAAGGTTGTTCACCGTGCATCCTGAGTAAAGGAGACAGATGCACAAGGCCACCCCAAAAACCACTGGTCCGAATCTTGATTTCAAGGCTGATGGGACTGAAATCCTGAGAGGTAACATGACTTGGCCAAGAACACACAGTCAGGGTCCCCAGGGGATGTTCTCAGACTCAGCGCACTCTCAGACCTACCACTGCAGCCTCTCCTTCTTGGGAGGGAGGGGAGGCAGGTGTCTAGGTTTATGTCTCCATCAGCTCTGGCTCTCCCGCCTGGCCCGCCCTAGAAGGAACCAACACCTACCTGATGGCCTGAGGGAAGGGAGGAAAGGGAGTTTTTTTGTTTTGTTTTGTTTTTTTAGGGAGTGGTTTTTTTTTTTTTGTAGGGGGGCACCCTGCTGGTTTGGAGGATAAGAAGAGGGACAATACGGCTCTCCAATACCTGCCAGTGATCAAGAAGCACAAAACCTTGCTGCCAGCAAGCATGCGGACTCTCAGCATGGCTGCCTGGGGCCTCCCAGATGGGCTGCGGAGCGGGCACAGTGCCAGCCGCCTGCCTCACTCGTCCAGCCGTCCAGTCACTGCCACGGCCTTTCTCAGGCCCCGGTCAAGATGCAGGACCTCTGCCAAAAGCTCACACATTCCTTGCGTTTCTCCAGGTCTCTGAGCAGCTGCTGCAGGCCCTTTTCTCCTGTGTTGATTTATTCTTTATTGTTCCTGAAATACACCCAGAGGCCTTTGGCACCCAGCATCGGCAGAGCATCCAGCCCAAGCCCCAAGTACACACCAACCGGGCTCTCTGGGACCTGGGCCAAGTCAGTTGGAACGATGGGCCCTGGGGTCACACCCAGTAGCCAGGAAGGGACGCCTAAGATCCCACCTAACCCCAGCCTGTGGCCCCAGAGCTGTTCTCAGGACAAACAGTGGCTGGGATATTTGGGGAGGAGGAGATGCTTGGAAGGTCTCTGGGAGGCCTAAACTTACTTTCCTCTCCTCTCATACATGAGTGACTTCCCAGCAATCCACCACTGCCCACCCCACCCCCCCCAACACACACACATACATACACACACACACACACACATACATACACACACACACATACATACATACACACACACACACACACACACACACAGAGCTGACCCCTATGTGTCTTATCGACCTCCGCGGCAGGGCCTGGTGGCTCAGGCTGGGTTTCTGGCAGGCCTGTAAAGTTTGGAGAGAGAGGCCTCAGAGGGGTCTTCCCCACCCTTCCCTGCCCAAAATATTTCCCCTATCAGCCAGTCTAATGGTGCCTGAATTCCTACCATCAACACTTCATTCCAAGGGTCAAAGCATTGTTCCCTGTGCACGTGAAAACAGCCTGGAGAGGTATGGGAGCTGCCTGATAAAAAGACAGGGCTTTGGGGTCAAACAGAAGGTGTCCCGGCTTCTCCAATCACCTGCCTCTCTGTGGGCCTCAGTTTCTCTACCAGTAAGTGGACACAATATCTTTACCACATATTACTGCAGGATTAAATGAGGGTTATATATATATATATATATATGTATGTATATATATGAAGTGTCTGGCACAAAGTAAGAGTTCAATAAGTATGATTTCATTCGCCCTTGCTGGGCAGGGGCAGATCATTCATGATTTCGTCTTCAACACCTGGAGGGCAACAAAATGGCCTGACGCTTCCAGTTCCCCAGTCAGCTGAGAGCAGGACTGGCCAGGCAGGAAGAAGACAGGGGACCAGGAGTCCTAGCAACAGCACTGGGCTCTGCAGGCATCTGGCCCAGGGCCCCAGGGGCCCAGGAGGAGCACTCAGCACAGGCCTCCCCAGACGTCCCCAGCTGTGTCAACAGGGCCTGCAGGGACATGGTGGGACAAGAGCCCCTGGATGAAACCTGGCAGGGCTTCCAAGCACGTAATGGTGCCTCCACTCTCCTGGGCTCCCTCTCAAAGCAATAAAAGGGAAAGTGCCATCACCTGAGGGAGTCTTGTGGCTGGGGTGGGGGAGAGGCGGGGAGGGGGGTGCTGCAGTCAGCCACAGACAGTCTGGGCAGGGATACCGGAGGCCCTGGGGCCTGCAGGGAGCAAGGAGGCCTGCCCCGAGGCCACCACAGTGAGTGTCCCACAAGTAGAAGTGCCCGCCTGGTTATTTTTGGCAGCTCTTCTGCCCAAAGCCAGCAAGGAAAGGCAGCTGCTAGCAACATGGAAGGGCTGTTTACGCTCAAGTGTGCAAGCGCTGAGCAGGGAGTAAAAAGAGCAGCAGCAGCCACCGAGCAGAGGGGCCTCTGCCCATGTCTTCCTCTCCTGACTGTCCTGTTCTGGCCAATATGCATGCTGCAGAACGCACAGAGCGTGGGTACTTCTGCTTTCAGTCAGATCTAGTCTCCCAACCGCAAAACTCACTCACACATACACACACACAGACAAATAAATAACTATGGAGCCAGGCGAAGACGGGGCCACACCCAGGAGCCGAGACAGTATTCCTCTGGGCTCTTCCTGCACTGAAGCGGCCCTGGGAGGGGCACGGTAGTGGACCGGGGACAGGACACGGGAGCCTATCCCCCTTCCTAAAGCGAAAGTGGGGACAGTCTGTGGAACCTCAAGGAACTCGCTGCTTTCCAGCTTCCCTCTCTGAACGTGAAGGACTGTCTCAAAGTGTTTTTCCAGCTCTGGGATGACTCCTGGCAGCTGGGGAGCCCAGAATAATGATCCAGGGCTGGCTGAGGGGGTCAGACAGAGCCAGGTCAGGTGGGAAAGAAGATCTGAGGCCAGCCAGGTGTGCCCCAAGAGCTGCCAGCAGGCTGGGAAGAAGAGAAGGTGGAGGAAAAGCAGGAGGAAGGCGGAAGGAGGCCAGCCCACATGCACTCTTGGGACTCTTTGAGTTATCACTCTGACTGTTTCTAAGCTCCTTTCTGAGCTCCAGGGCCTTCCCCTCCAAACAGCTGGCAAATTCTGGCAACAGAAGGCTGGCTTAGGGCCTCTGTCCACCCGGCTGCTGGAAAAAGCTAGGAATCGAAATCCCTCACCATTTGCCTTTCTCTCTTGACTCCACCTCCCCGGAGGAGATGGGTGGCCTTCCAGAGGGAACCCCCTTCTGGCTGCAAGCCTATTTATTGTACTTCCCTCCCTCCAAGCTTAGACCTGGACAAACCTGCCCTGGCCTCTCCTCTCCTCCATTCCTGAGACTCCTGGAGGAAGAAGCATTGCCTGGAAAAAAATAGCTCTCACCGCGAGCTCCCTGTGGCTGGAGAGAAAGGCAGAGGGTACAGGGAGCGCCTTCCGCCTGGCCATAGTACGAGGCTCTGTTCCAGGAAGAGCACGATCAACAACCACTGCCAGAGATGCCTCCAGCCTCCAGCTCCCTGTCCTCCCCACCCGTTCCCGAAAACCACAGCTAGCAAGTCCAGTCCCTCAGGGAGCCCCTGACCCTCACCCCTGCAGAACACCAGCTCTCTTCCCACACGTGGCAACTTTCTTCTTATATAATAATACCTTGGTGGCCCTCCCACACATACCCTCCCACTCTGCCTCTGCTACTTCAATTGCTGAAAGAGCCAAGGTGCTCTTAGGAGCAACTCCCACCCTAGGCTCCACCCCAAACCTCCACTGAGGTCACACTGAGAGGCCTCAGGTGAAGCAAAGACAAGGGGACTTTTTCCTTGACTGAGAAAGCAGCCTTCCTCCCACCCACGTGAGCAGTTCAGCCTGAGGCCTGGGCGGGTAGGTTCCCGAGAGCACAGTCTGATCTCTGGGAAGTTGAGCCCTTAACCATGGGCTGCAGGGACACAACACCTTGCAAAAGGACCCAGGCAGCAGGGTCTGGGCTGGTCTAGGCAGGAGTGTATCACGCAGTTCCGCCCAAGGCTTAGGAAGTTCGAACAGGCGTTTCATTTCCACAAGCCCCAGTGGCCTGGAATCCGGGCACCCTCCTATCACAAGGAGCACACCTTTCCTGTCCCCTTCCCTGGAAGGAGCAAAAGGCACACAGGAGCTGGCTGCGGCAGGAACTGGTGAGATGCTGGCCGTCATCTGTTGAGTACCTGCTACAGGTCAGTCACTTTGCATGCATGATCTTGTTCAACCTTCACAGCAACCCCATGAGGAATTATTATTCTTCCCATTTTATAGGTGGGGAAACTGAGGTTCAGGAAGGTAATCAACGCTGAGCCACACGGCAAGCGGGGAAGCTGAAGAACAAACCCAGGTCAGCCGGGGCCTTGTCCACTTGTGCCTGCCAGGCTTCCTTCAGAATCACTGTCCAGCTACTGTCCACATGCCATCCAGGAGTGGTGCTCGGAGTGTGGGGACAGAAGTAGGTGTGGACAAGTTTTGCTTGATGGCTCTGGAATCTGAACTGCTGCTGCCCTGCTAACTGTTATTGTTCCCAAGTATGTGACCGTGAGGGCCCTATAAGTGTGCATGTTGTTGGGGGTGGAGGGAGGGTGATCTGGATTCCAAAGAGCAGTTTCCAACACCGAACTTATGCTGTAATGCTTCTGATTCATAAAATGAGCTCACAGTCTCACGGTATCCTGAATGTTGCTTTGAATGCAAATGCAGATCCCGTAAGTAAGAACTGGGGATTTCAGCACACTCCACCCAGCTCCAGCCCAACTCGAAGAGTTTAGTTCAGCCCCATCCAGGCAGGGTGATCCCATGCAGAAGCTAGTCTTCCAATGGAACTCAACCCCTGGCTGCATTTTCTGGAGCCTCTGGAGTGTCCGGGAAGAGTGGAGGCCCGAGGCTGCTTCTATACTAATGCATGCACACACAGGAAGGGTGCCAACTGTCCTGGCCGAAGGAAATGCCCAGTTAGCAGATTCCCAGGCAGGAGGCTCCAGTACCCTTTCGTTCTGAGGTCCCTTTGGGGTCAGAATTACTGGGACACACTCTCCAGAAGGCCAGCCATTGGGCAGTGCCAGAAGACTGGGTTCACCAGTATCCAAATCACACAGGGACCAACTCCTTTGAAACCAATGGCACAGTATGAACTCCAGCAGCCAGACTCACTGGGCCCTCCACATGCTAAGTTTACAGTTTTTGGACGGAGATCTTTCATTTCCTTGTTTAGCTAAATACTAGATGTCGGACACTATGGGAACAACATATAGCATATACTAGATCGAAATACGGTAATGCTGAAACGAGCTTTCAACATTTGATGTATAGATACTAAACTGCGAAATCCTCACTGCAATTCTATGAAGGTATAGAAACTCTAGCTCCCAGTCTGTGTTTTGACCACCACCCTACAGTAGGTACACAAATGACTATATAAGGAGTATTCAGAAGAAGGCTGAAGCTTCTCCAAAGAAATGGCATTTGAAACAGGATTACAAGGATAAGCCGGAGTCTCCCCACTACTTGGGGTCATCCTCATTGCACCAGGACCAAGGGCTCCTTCTGTGAGACCCAACTGCATCAGAAGGGTTGTCAAAGCCAAGATTCCTGGACTGATCCCATTCCCCATTCCAGTATACTCTGCTCTGTGTATCCCCCTCTCCCAATCCTCCTCCCACTCAGCGGGCCCAAAAGCCTTGGCTCCACTGGGCAGCCCTTCCCTGAGTTCCCCTACTACAGGAGGTCTTCAGCTGAAATCTGTAACTGCATATTGTCTTTTTATTTTTCTCCATTTATTAAAAGCAGTGGCCCACAGGGCTAAACACTCAAGCTATTTTTAAATTCCACATTTAAAAGCTGAACTCTCATCCCCACGAGCACTCCAGGGCACTCTTTCCAGTTGAGGGGGGTGGGAGGGTGGAAGGTGAGGGGCTGACAGAGCCAGGAAGAGAGTGGGTTCTCCTCGATGCTTGGAGAGGCCACACTGGCAACAGTCAGGTCTTCCCAGAGCGAGCTGCATGGCTGGTAGAGTGGGAAGAGAAGGAACCCTCCAGGTTCTTCACCCCCCTGGCCCCTGGGAGCTACTCAGACCAGAGTAACCTGCCAGAGGCCAATCCAATTAGAGAGGAGACTGGGCCAGAGACATGCGATGAGATGGTTTATCACAGTAATTGAATGTTTACACTCCTATTATTCACTGTCCAGAGCCGTAGGAAAAAAAAAAGGATCCATAAATTTCCAACCAGGGATGGCTTCTCCTTTCCTTTCTCCTGAAGCCTTCTAACCACCTATGAAAATGGTACATTTCTGTGACTCAAAAGCGGCACGTGCACACCATCACTGGGGGGTTCTGGAGCAAGACAGATGATTTCCTTGCCTCAGCCGGCCCCCCCAAGGAAAGAGAGGCTTCTCCGCAGAGCTGCGGTTCATCAAGGCTCCAGCCTCAGTCCTGGAGCTGCAGGGCCCAGCAGAGGCCAGACCTCCAGGAGGCCACCAGGCAGGCTCCCCCTGCTGGAGCAAGCCAGACCTCCCCTCCCACCTCTTCCCCGCCCGGGTCACCACTGCCAACTGGGATCCCCTGAACACACGTGCCTAGGTGGCCTCCATAGTCAATCAAGGCCAGCCAGCTCTCGCCCAGCCCACCGTCCCCTGAGCAAGGCTCCACAGGCTGGCACCCAGGTCCCGGTGGGATAGTGGAAGCAGGAAGTAGCCACTAAAGTTTGTGACCGACAAAGTTTTAAATGGGGGAGAGGAACTTCCCCTTTCATCCTTCCAGCAGCTCACTCAGGAGGCTGGGCTGGAATATCCAGGCTACCCCCCACCCTTCACCCCGAGCCCCGCTTAGGCTGGCAGGTACCTCCTCCAGGCCTGGCTTCCTGAGGCTTCCTTGGGGTTGAGGCTTGAAAGCCCCAGGTCCTTAAATCCAGAAGCCTGGGTGGGGGGCCCTGGAGGTGCAAGAGCTCCTGCATGAGTTAAGTGAAAGACTCGTGTGACCACCTCCACCAAGCCGGCCATACACAGGGTCCAGAAAAACACCTGGGCTCCCGAGCTCCACACAGGAGCCACCATACCCACCACCACCAGGTGAGGCGGCGGGAGGGCTCCGCAGGCCCAAGCGGCGCGGGGCGCACGGTGGCGACCACGGGGTAACAGGTCCGAGATGCGCCAGCAGGGCCGGGGTGAGGCCGCTCCGCCTGCCCGCAACGCTCCAGCTTTAGGCCTCTGCTGCACTAGCTCCGGTTCCCCACCACCTCCGTCCCCAAAACTCCGGGCGCGGGCGCAGTTTCCACGTCCACTCTCCGGTGCAAGGGGAAAGGCTCCCGCGCCAAGTTCCCGCAGCTCGCGAGCCACCCCCACCCCACCCCCCGCCTCCCGGAACCCCGCTAGGTCATGCAAGCGAGTCCCGTAGGACACCACGTTTCGCTCAGGCAGAGGAGCAGCCGTATTCCTGAGCCTGCCGCGGCCGCCACCGTGTGCCCGGCGGCTTGGGAGGGTTTTCCTGCCGGGGCCGCGCCTGGGTGGGTGGGGGCCGCGCGCGAACTGCGTAGCTGCACAAACACGGCGGGTCGGCGCTGCACACGCCGCTGCGGGCCCAGGGGGTGCTGGCCGCGGACGGGCGCGCGTCGGGGCGGCAAACGCATGTACACGCGCGCGCTTCCCCCGCCGCCCGGGCCGCAGAACTTGCCGCCGCCCGGCGCCCCCGCTCCGGGCCGCGCCTGCAAACCTGCAGCCCGCGCGCCCAGCAGCCGCCTCTGCTCACGCGAGCCCGGGGTCCCTTGGCCGTCGCCGCCGCCAAGGCGGGCTCTGCGCCGAGCCGCGTGCAGGCCTCGGCCGCCGGCCTGGCAGCCCCACTTACCCCGCTCCGGCCCGAGCTCCCGCATCGGCTGTCCTTTTTCCGCCGCGGGCCGCCGCCTTCGGTCGCCTCCCAGGCTCCAGCCGCCTGCACGCACTCCCGATTTTAAAAACAAACAGGCGCCTCCGCTGCCGCCCCGCGGCGCTCTCTGCGTTTCCGCCAGCCCGCGCCTCCCAAGGCTGGGAAGTTTGCTGGCGGGGCCCGGGCGGGACGCGCGGGTTGTCACCCCTTGCTTGCGGCGCAGGAGCCTCGACGCACTCCGCGCCCGTGGTTTCCGCCTCGCGATCGCTCTCCCTCCCTCCGTGTCACCCCCAGTCCTGCGATGCAGTGTCAGGATTGCACTGCTCTGACTCATCGGTTGAGCTCACAGCTTGAAAAAAAAAAAAAAAAGAGAGAGAGGGCGAGAGGCAACAGCGAAGGAGGAGGACTCTCTGGCGTGCTACAAAGGATTGCACAACTCCGGGCTGGGAGCGCGGAGCGCCCAGCGGCCGGCCGGCGCGCGCGGCACGGCGGCGAGCAGGAACCAGCTCTACCACTTCATCAGCACAACTGTCTCGGGTCGGCCTCTCAGCCAGCAGGCCCGGCACCGCCCACTTCCTGAGACCAAATAAGGCAGGGGAAGGCGTCTTTAAACCTCCGGCGGCTGCCCGGGCTGGGGATTTCCAGCAGACCTCACCTCCACTCCAGAGACTGTCGCCACCCTCCCCAGCCCAGGAACGGTGCCCCCCAATGGCTTTGCTGGAACCAACAGGCCACGCGGCTCGTTCCTTTCACACCAAGGTCAGGAGGAGACGGTGACGAAATGTTTGGAAACCCATCGGGCCTGCCAGGAAAGTCTGTGTGTGATGCTGGGGGAGTACACAAGTCGCTTTCTTCCACAAAGAAAACTCTGGTTTTGGATACGGTAGGGCACGCGCAGTCCTCTCCAAGGCACTTTATTAACACTCTCCACCAGTTTCCCTTTTTGGCTAGCAGTGTTAAGGTTATTGAGAGACTGGTCCCAGCTCCTAAAAGACCCATCCATGTCTCGATCGCCTAGATGCAAAAAGCGCCTCGGTTTAATTCTAGCAACTGAGGCCAGAGTTGGGCAGCTTTGGGCTGCCTGCCTGTAGTTCCCCTACCTTTCCTACCATCACCCGATGCCATCCCGAAATGCCTCCTCAACTGGCGGGGAAGATGGGAAACATTTCTGCTACTCAGGTGGTTCTTGCTGGCCCCCAAGTATCCTTACAGTGAGGCTCCAGGGCCAGGAGTAAGTCCTGGGGAGAGAGCCCATTTTCCCTGGCTCTTTTCATTTGTTTTTGTTTTTACCAAGGAGATGGGTCAGAAGGAAATTTTTCTTTGAAGGAAAAGCCACTGAAGAATATACTGTGTCCTGGCAGCAGCCGCTTTTCCCCTGTGGCCAGTCCTGAGAGGCAGGTGCATCCTTTGCTTTCTCAAGGGGAAGGGGAGGGGCAGCAGAATGCGATTCTCACCGCCCTTCTGAGCCTGCAGGGCAAGGCCCTTCCCCACCCCGGCCCTCCCCCTGCCCCCAGTGGATGACATAGACAGTACTCGTAAGTTCTGCCTAGAAACCTTCAAAACTCCACTCTTGCTTCTAAGAGGCATGACCTTCCTGTCCTCTTCCACCCTTTCGCTGGTGGGAGCCCCTGTGTGCAGCTGGAGCTCACACCTTACCCAGGAGGAAAAGGGCTTATTTACACATATGTCACAGTAATGACAACTTAGTATTATCTGCAAAACAAAGATAATTATGTCAGGGGACTGGACCCAATGACCTCTTAAAATTCCTTCCAGTTTAAAATCCGTGATTCTGTGATTGCCGAAAAATGAATAGAGGAGCCAGGGAAACCACCTCCAACAAAGAAAAGCCCAGGCTCTCAGACTTAGCATATGCTCTGACAGCATTGTTCCTGGCAATTCTCAAAGCATGTCCCACCACACAGTCTACTTAACAACCTTGTGTGTATGAGAAGTTTCAACTCACTTAGTTTATGGATGAGAACACTGAGGTTCAGAGAGGTCGAGTGACTTACACAAGATCACAAGGCAAGCCAACAGTTTGTCACCTCTCTTCCTCTTCCCATCTCCCCCAGAGGAAGGCAGTGAGTCATTGAAGGATTGAGGTGCTCAGGCACGCAGGCCCCCATGTAGAAGCTGGACTCCCAGGACTCCTGGCAGAGGTTCTGTGCAAAATCTTTTTTGTTTTTTCCATTTGTCTGATGTTTTCCTTCCCACTGACACCTCATCCAAGTGAGGGAACCAAAGCAAAGCCACCTGGTCTCCGGTGCTCACTGCTGCCAGGTTCCTCTGCAAACCCTGCAGCCATCCTGACCTCCCCCTTGGGCCTGGCCCCCAGAAATGGGCTTGGGCCAGCCCAGAGCCAGCCCCTCCAAGAGCTAGTGTAGACCAGCCCAGGGATGTTCCCCTCCAGAACCCTGGCTGGGGAGCACATTCCTAAAAGAGCCTGCCACCACGGAGCCAGAGCCCAGCCTCCAGGGAACAAGTGGGAGCCATTCCAAAGGGCGCTCCTCAGCCTTGTCCCGCCAGGACTCCCTCCCTGTCCCATGCCGGGCTGCTGGGCTGGGCCCAGGAAGCAGCACAGGGAGCAGGAGTGGATGGCAGGATACATGAGAAACAGGAGTCAGTGACCTGGAACAGCCCTGCTCATCTTGGAGTAGCTCTCGCTCACAAAGGAAGAGAGGGAGAAGGGGCATGTGCACATGGAGGGGAGGAGGGCCCAAGACTGTCCCAGATGGCGCCTGCCTGGCAGGAGAACTCTCCCTCCCAAAGGCCGGCAGACAAGGATGTGTAAAGAAAGCTGCAGCTCTTCCAGGAAGGCCCTGGAGGTCAGTTTTGCTGCAGATATGACAGTGCAGAATCACTGACATGTGAAGTGAAAGTTTTGGTTCTAGAAGCTCTAACCCTTCCTACAGGTGCAACTAAAAAGGGTGCCAATTGCTGAAGAAAAGAAAAAAAGAGAGATGGTCCAAGGACCTTACCCAGAGAGCAGGCTTTTCTTCACCAGTAAGCTACAAACTACAGCAAAGAGCACAGAGCTCCAGGTCCCAGGGAGTGCATCTGCTGAGAAACACTCCAGGAAGCAAAGCACCCTAGATAGGATCTCAAACTCTGGGTCCCAGTGACCGTAGAATATGGCATTCAAGAGGCTTCCAGGAACAGCATCGGCTCTCTGGACTCTGCACCGAGTTACCCTTCACTGCCCTGAGCGGTCATCATTCGCATCCTCTTCTGGGGCAACCTGAGACCATGAAGAAGCTTGCATGGGGGAATACTGTGGTATGTGAATTCTATCCCAATAAAACTATTACTAAAAGATAAAAAGAAGTTTCCATGGAAGCCAGGTTCTCACCACCCATTCCCCTGCCTCCATTAACCTTGTTTCCATCATTCATTTAAAAGAGTTTTCTTTACCCCAAACCCCATGCCTGCTTTCCAGTCCTTTCTCTATCAGGACTTTCCAATCAGGCCAGCACACATAGTGGGTTTAAGTGAATAACCAACCTTTGCAGGAATGTGGGGAGTTGAGAGTACAAATACCTTTGAGGAAATCTCAGGTCCACCTTATGTCCCTAATGTGCCTTGTGTCCTGTTGTTACTTCCCTTTTCAGAATAAAGAGACTACCTACCTCTGGGACCTCATGACCTACAGTTACAACAGAAGAAAGACAAGGCTGTATGTAGAAAGAACGGGGAACCAGGGCTGAGTCTGGATCCTGCCTAACTAAAGCCAATCCACTGTGTGATCGTAGGGAAGTTGACACTTAGCTTCTCTGAGTCTTGAGTTCTGGGTCCCTGTGAGACGCACTGTAAAGTATTTGCGACACAAACCATAAAAGAATGCCACCTTCTCGGGATTTAGAGAATCACAAAGACAAAAATGGTTTTATAGCTGTATCATGCCGTGTACCTATACGAGATTACAATTTTTTTTTTTTTTACTATTTTATCCTAGATCCTCTTCTCCCAAAATTAGCTTTTCCCTTTTGAGAACCTCGCCAAGATTCTGTTTCCTCTGAAAAGCCCCCAGGTCCACCCCATCAGCCTGGGGTGACGCTCTCTGCTGGGCTCTGCCCAGGGACACTCTGCAGCGCTGACTCAGTGTCCCTTCCAGGTGTCTCTCCAAGGCTTCTGCCCAGCTCCTTTGGGTCCTTCCCTCCAAGCTTTTCCACTGCATGCCCACACGTCCCCAGTAGGGATACTCCTTTGATGGCTGTGCCTTCTCTTCACACCCTTTTCTGGCCACGTCCTTTCTGAGGGAGCAGAGGGCTTGAAACCCCAGCTGTGAAGTTAAGGGGCTATATGCTGACAAGTCCCTACACGGCCTTCTCTTCTGCCCTTGAGAACCCAGGGGGCCCTCCGCCTGAGTTCACACTGACCTCACCTGTTCCAGGCAGGGCCGTGTCGACCCCAGCAGCCTGTCCTCACGCTGGGGCCCACCCACTGACCCCCATCTCCACCTCCCTCTCTTGCAGGCCTGGGCCAGGTTCTGAGTGCCTTTGTCAGGCCCAAGAGAGAGCTTCTGCAGATGTCCCCAGTTGCTGCTGTCGCTCTGGGACAGACGTCTGGCCGGGGATAGGGAGAAAGACAAAACAGGTGTGGCCGCCAGGGAGGGCGGGCCAGCAGGGCCACAAACAGAAACGCCCTTTCTTCACAGAACCAGAGCTGCCAGCTTCCCAAAGGCTTCGTTTCAGCACAGTCCAACGCCCCCTGCAAAACCAGCCCCAGAACAGACTCCTTCATGGGCTATTCTCTGGAACTCGGCTTCCCTACCTTATGGCTGTGGGTCAGGAGGAACAGGACCCCTGAGATCCAGTGTATGCACTGGGCAGTTTTTCTAAAGCCTTATTTTTAAATGAAAACAAATACAAATGATGCATCTTGGACTAGAAGCCAAAATTTATATTCATGAGAATGTACAAGTTAAGAGCACAGGCTGAGACCTGAGTCCAATTCTTGGCTCACACTACCTTGATGACCTTAAGCAACTTACTTAACCCCTTGGTTTTTCTCATGTGCAAAATGGGGATAAGAACTTAAAACAATGGTATACATTAAGTCTTTCCTAAGTATTGGCTACTATTTTTTCTCCTCTCCTAGTCTAGGATATTTATCACGCATACTGCCATCAGAGTGATCACATCCCTTTTCAATAGCTCCCACCAGACTTCCCTGATGATCCAGTGGTTAAGAATCTTCCTGGTAATGCAGGCAACGCAAGTTCACTCCCTGGTCTGGGGGTGGGGGGCGGGGGGCGGGATTCCACATGCCACGTGGTGCGGCCAAAAAAAAAGCTCCCATGACCTGCTGCAAAAAGCTGTTAGCCAGTCACTTGCGGATCTGGAACGATCTGGCTCTGCCCTACTTCCCAGCCCCAGGCCCACCCAGTCAAACAACCTGAAGTTCCCCAAGACGTCTGCTTTCTCCCATATGCTCCTTCTCCTTGTATCCACAGGTAAACTTTACCCTGCTCTTGACTTGAGCTTAATGGTAGTTCTTCTAGGAAGCCTTCCTTGACTCCTTCAGCAGAGGATGGCCATTGCAATGAACACGGCTGGAGGCCCCCCACCCCAGATCCCCTTTTATCAGGCTGGTACGCCATTCCCCAGCTACTGTTGAGTGTTGGCTGCTAAGGGCTCACAGTTGCTCCCTTCTCAAGGGAACCCTTCCTGGGAGAGAGCACTGCAGGCAATGATTGACTAGGGGTGGGGGGGTGTCGGAGAGGGGTCCAAAAGATGGGCCCCCCTTCCCTCAAGGTGGGATCATATCTGTGCTAGTGCAATGCCAACTGCAAGGCTCCCTGTGGCATCTGGCTGAAGCTAGTTCCAGCTGCAACACATCCTTCCTTGCTTAGCTTCTTCCTCAGCCAAGATCCGCTTTGCTCACTCCCTTCCTCCTCTGCTTGCGTGCATGCTCAGTCGCTTCAGTCGTGTCTGGCTCTTTGTGACCCCATGAACTGCAGCCAGTCAGGCTCCTCTGTCCATGGGATTCTCCAGGCAAGAATACTGGAGTGGGTTGCTGTGCCCTCCTTCAGGAGATCTTCCTGACCCAGGGATCGAACCCACATCTGCCTGAGTCTGGTGCACTGCAGGCAGATTCTTTATCCACTGAGCTACCTGGGAAGCCCTCAGAGAGCTTCCTGTCAATCCCAGGCACTTCCAACTGTCTCGGTCTCTGCCCCTAAGGATCAAAACAGCCACGCTCTCTCCTAACTCCCATGGCATTCTCTGTTTTTCTTGCCTCCGTCCCTTACATATTGTTCTATAGCTGTTTCCTGTACCATCTCCCTACTAGGATCAGAGCTTCTGAAGTGCACAGCCCAGGCCTTAGTAGTCACCTCGTATCCCTGGTGCCTATACATGGTGGGTGCTTAGTAAATTAAATGCCTGTTGATAAATGCACAAATAAAATAATATTTGTGAAAATTAGAGGTAAGCAATAAGATGTAACTGTTACTATCACTACTTTATTACCATTCTGTTTCTTCCATTCTAAGATGCACATTTCCCCCATTTTAATCTCTCTGAAATCAGGATGCATCTTACAATTGACAGCACATCATGGTTTAACTAGCAACATTTTCTTTTTCATAGTTTGCATAAAATAATGGTTGTTTCACAATCACTGGCTTCTTAGGGTCAATGGTATATGGTATTATTATTATTATTTGCCTCACAGCTTGCAAGATCTTAGTTCCCCAACCAGGGATCAAACCCAGGCCCTGGCAGTGAAAATATTGGGCCCTAACCACTGGACTGCCAGGGAATTCCCTGTATGGTATTATTATTATTATTATTATTATTACTACTGCTACTGAGAGTGGATGTCCTGGGTTCTGGGGACTGCAAGGCAAAGCCCACAGAGCTAAGTCCCCATTACATGAGCTCAGTAACTGTCAGGCAAGCTCTCATAAAGTGGCTTGTATTTTCCCAGAGATCAGAAGGACCCCTGTGTCTGGACATCTCTGAAAATTCCCATGAAAGCAGGCCAATGTGGTGTGAAACAAACTCTGAACAAGGAGTCAGGAGAGCAACGTTCTGGGCCTAGCTCTTCCCTTAATTTTCCAGATGACCCCACGCAGGACCTATCAACACATTAACTGAGCATCTACTAAATGCCTGACATGATGCGACCCCAACGGGTCCACCCAGCACCCCGAGGAAGCCATTATCCTCTTTTTTATAGATAAGATTAAACAGCTCTTCCAAGGTCAGACAGATGGTACTTGACGGCCGGGCTTTCTGAGTCCTGACCTCTGCTATTGAGGATGCCTCCCTGGGTCTGTTTTCCCAGAAAAACCATCAAGTAATGAGGGGTCACAGGTTGGAGGCTCACAAGCCAGGCTCATTCCCAGATACACTGCATTTGACCTATATAATGTATTTTATTTTTATTGAATTAAATGTATTTCCAAACATTTATTTAAATCAGGAGATTTAAGTTAAATATCGGGATTTCTGGTTTATCATTAAAAAAAAAAAAAAAAAAGGAACATTGCTTATATTGGGCCTTCCTTCTCCGGGGTGGGGTCAGTAGCTGTGCCAGGCACTGTGATGGGAGGTACACGTTCCAATTTTCCACAGATTCCACCCCTTCCTAGGCCACGGGTCACTGTCATTTATCATCTAGCCTGTGTGATTCTCTTGCACCCAGCTGGCCTCTGTTATTGAGATCCCCCTACTCCTACCGGCCTTTCAGTGGGTGATCCTTAAACCAGATGCACTCAGGTGCCCTCTGCAGCCCTGACCAGCCTTTGGCTCCTCCCAGAACCTCCCAGCACAGCCTCCCTCCAAGGAGGTCACTTTAATGAACCTATTTCAGAACCAGCAGGCAAGCCCCTGCCTGGCACCTACCTCCCCTCTGCTTCCATCACAGGCACAGCACCCACTTTGTTGGCACCTCCCACCCCCACCCAGAGCCTCAGTCCAGGCAGATGTGGAGAGGAGTTAGCCCAGGTCGAGGGGCAGGGCCCCATCCAGGAGGCAGGGAGGAAGGCAGGACTTTGTATTTCCCAACAGGAAAGTGGTTCCAAGGAGATAAATTGTAAGCGGGGGAGGCTCCACAGTCACAGATGAGCACAGTTTGACATATAAGGAAAGACAAACAGTAAATCATCAGGAGGAAAAATGCCGGGTCTCAGCAGCAATTTGAGTTATGCAAATTAGAACACCATTAAGGACCCATTATGACCCAAGTCAATGTGAAAATAAGTAAATAAATTAAACAAGAAAGCTGCTGTTGGCTGGTCATCAGGAAACAGCTGCAGATACACTGAGGTGATGCTGTAAACTGCTCAGATCCTTCTAGAATGTGATTCCGCATTGTGTTGTAAGAGTTGAAGACTTGATCAGATTATTACAGTCAGGAGACCAGATCCCATGAAAACAACTCAAACTACCACCTCAAAGGAGTTTTTATAAAAGAGGCTCATAGGAGCCTGTATTTAGACTCCTCTCAAATGGAACATCAGATTACAGTATGGTATGGTAACAGAATGAAATACAAAAGGTTGACATGAGGAAACAATCTGATGAAACCATTCGATGAACTCATGTTAAGTGACAGAATCAGAACAAAAAATAGTAGAGGGGGACTTTTTAACTATGTTAAAACTCCGTAGGAACATTTTGCAGCCATCAGAAAATTCCGAACAGTGCAAATTGCCAAGGTGTAATGTTTATTCTGTTAAGTTGATCAAGATGGTTTAAATAATGATGATGATGATAATGATGATGATGGTAATGATGATATTGATGATGTAAAGGCCTTTGGACAGAATTTCCTCATCATAAAAATACCCCAGCCCAGGTCCCAGGCACAGGTAGGTCCTGCCCCCTGCCTTGATGAGGAAGGAAGAAGGAATGTAAACTGGGAGAGGAAGGGTTATGACTGGGCAGGAGGAGGGCTCTGAAAGACACTTCTGCCCAAGAAACAAAGTGACACAAATAAACCCATACCATTTAACCTCCAGAGTCCTGGGTGCTAGCTCTTAACTGCTGCATTTGCGCTCTCAATTTTACTAATACCTTATTTCAGCAACTTCGTAGGTGACACTGGGGCTCTTTGCAGGCTAGCCTAGGAACCAGCCCAACCACCATTTATAGCATGTTTCTATGGAAATGTGTTTCAAGCTACAAGAAATTGAGCTGCTGACAACCCTGGGGCACACACGTGGTCTCTAAATTAGGGAACTGAGACGAGCAGTTATTGCTGGGTCCTGGGCTCAGGAAGACAGCCTGTTACTTAGATTCTGTATCAGTTAGTACACCAACCAGCAATGGTCCCTTTGGAGTTGGCTCGAGATCACTGTAGGGGATGGGGATGGGACCACAGCATTGAAGAATGAACACGATATTCAAGAGAAGCACGTGGATATTCCTCATCTCTGCTTCCACACCCACGCACAACCTGAGTTACACCCATGCACAAGCCTGTGTGACACGAAGGACATGAAACTGGCCTGAGTACCCTCGTGAGTATCCAGGCAAGCCCTGGGCCCACACGCTCTCCAGTTTCCCTCTGACCCCGGCAAACCTCCAGACACAAGGCCCTATTTCAGTCTGATCATGGAAGAACAAACTCCAAATCTTTGAGAGTTCTGGAATTTGGCTTGAGCGCATGTAGGCTTGTGATAAACCCATCTCTCCACACATTCTGTTGCAGTGGCTTCTGCGTCCGCAGGCTCCAACCTGCCCACTCGAGCGAGGTCTGCCCAGGGCTCTCCCGGCTCCACCCACCTCGGGACTCCAAACAACACAAGGAGTCTCCATTTCCTGCCTTGGACTGTGCTAGTCACAGGGAAAGAATGATCGTGGGCCCTCCAGACACTCCACGTGACAAGAAAGTTCCCCACCGAGAAGGCTACCTACAGTCTGTCATACAGAGTGAGGTAAGTCAGAAAGAGAAAAACAAACATCATGTCTTAACACGTAGACGAGCAATCTAGAAAAATGGCAAAGATCATCTTATTTGCAAAGCAGAAATAGAGACAAAGACGTAGAGAACAAATGCACGGATACTGAGACAGAAAGCTGGGGAGAGGGGCGGTGGTTGGGGATAAACTGGAGATTGGGACTGACGTATATACACTATCGTGTATAAAACAGATAACTAATGAGAACCTACTGTATAGCACAGGGAACTCTACTCAGAGCTCTGTGGTCACCTAAATGGGCGGGCACGTGTGCTCAGTCACTTCAGTCGTGTCTGACTCTTTGCAACCCCATGGAAGGGAGACCACCAGGCTCCCCTGTCCATGGGATTTTCCCGGCAAGAATACTGGAGCCCTCCTCCAGGGGATGTTCCTGACTCAGGGATCAAACCCACGTCTCCTGCATCTCCTGCACTGCAGGTGGATTCTTTACCATTGAGCCACCAGGGAAGCCCAACCTAAATGGGAAAGGAATCCAAAAAAGAAGGGATAGATGGCCGTTTCATTTTGCTATACAGCAGAAACTGACAGCAGTGTAAAGCAACTATACTCCAATTAAAAAAAAGAAAAAGACAGGGAGAAGGCTCCACACAGGGAGGCAAATCCAAGGGGGAGTGGTGGGTAAGAAGGCCCTTCACTAGGTGTCTCAAGGTTCTGAGATGCCAGAGACACAAGGTGGTCAGAGACGGTCAGAAGACAGTCAGCTGCTCAGCCACAGGCCACACCTGCAGCTGCAAGTCCCAGAAGAGCTCTTGGCAAGATGGGAGGGTTCAGAGGGCCCTGCCGGCCAAGCCAGAGAGAGACTGGATGAATGTGGGGGCTTCCTTCCTGAGCTTGGTTAAAGTGAAGTGAAAGTCGCTCAGTCGTGTCCGATTCTTTGCATACAGTCCATGGAATTCTCCAGAATACTGGAGTATTCTGGTAGCCTTTCCCTTTTCCAGGGGATCTTCCCAACCCAGGGATTGAACCCAAGTTTCCCGCGTTACAGGAGGATTCTTTACCAGCTGAGCCACAAGGGAAGCTCCCCCGAGGTTGGTTAAAGGGCAACTCTAATTTTCTAAGTTTCAATACTATAATGAATATGTGCAACCCTGCAAACACCCAAGACACAAAGTCACTGGGGCTCCACCTGGGTCAGGCAGGGCCACAGGAGGTCAGTTTGCAAATCACACCCTCTCTGCTGCCTGTGTGAACTGCAGAAGAGAGAATCTGCCTCCCGCTGTGGCTAGGCCTCCGGGACCAGGCAGAGGTGAGTGGGCGGCTCAGAGCCAGAGTCTCAACTTCAAGGCCACATGTGCTCACTGGGCTGGAGCCCTGGAAACCCAGGTGCAAACAATCATCTGGGACTCTGAGGCCACTGGGGATTGCCTGCACCAGGCAGAGTCCATGCTGGGAGCCCCAAAGTTATGTAGTTAGTCAGCCTATGAAGTCAGGCCTCCTGTTACTAAAAGACTCAGTTAGCCAATCTGAATTCTCCAGCCCCTGCAGTGCAGCGTGCTGATAAGACATACCAATTCTTTCTTTCAGGTGGTAGCAGATGGGAGGTTTGGAGTTCCTCCCCTGGGGCCTCCTTCCCACCCAGATCCAAAGACATTGATACCTTAAGGTCTTTTTTTAAAGAAAAGTATATAATTATGTAATACAAGTAAAATATATATAAGCTTATACTTATTATATAAGTATAATATATATTAAAGTCGGACAGCAAGGAGAAGGCAATGGCACCCCACTCCAGTACTCTTGCCTGGAAAATCCCATGGACAGAGGAGCCTGGTGGGCTACAGTCCATGGGGTCGCTAAGAGTCGGACACGACTGAGCGACTTCATTTTCACTTTTCACTTTCATGCATTGGAGAAGGAAATGGCAACCCACTCCAGTATTCTTGCCTGGAGAATCCCAGGGACGGGGGAGCCTGGTGGGCTGCCGTCTGTGGGGTCGTATAGAGTTGGACACGACTGAAGCGACTTAGCAGCAGCAGCAGCAAGAAGATCAAACCAGTCAATCCTAAAGAACACCTGTGCTGTGTGCTGTGCTTAGTCACTCAGTTGTGTCTGACTCTTTGTGACCCCATGGACTGTAGCCCACCAGGCTCCTCTGTCCATGGGGATTCTCCAGGCAAGAATACTGGAGTGAGTTGCCATGCTCTCCTCCTGGGCATCTTCCCAACCCAAGGATCGAACCCAGGCCTCTCGCATTACAGGCGGATTCTTTACCATCTGAGCCACCAGGGGAGCCCTGAATATCCATTGGAAGGACTGAAGCTGAAGCTCCAATACTTTGGCCACCTGATGTGAAGAATCGACCATTAGAAAAGACCCTGATGCTGGGAACAACTGAGGACAGGAGGAAAAGGAGGTGATAGAGGATGAGATGGTTGGATGCCATCATCGACATGAGTTTAAGCAAACTCCAGGAGATAGTGAAGGTCAAGGAAGCCTCGTGTGCTGCAGTCCATGGGGTCATAAAGTCAGACACAACTTAGGGACTGAACAACAACAACAAATATAAATGTTGTATAAATATAATATATATTAAAGTATGTGGATATAATGTTATATAAGTATAATATAAGTCACTCAGTCATGTCCGACTCCTTGTGACCCTGTTGGACTGTAGCCCACCAAGCTCCTCCATCCATGGGATTCTCCAGGCAAGAATACTGGAGTGGGTTGCCATTTCCTTCTCCAGGGGATATTCCCGACCCAGGGATCGAACCCAGGTCTCCCACATTGCAGGCAGAAGCTTTAACCTCTGAGCCACCAGGGAATCCCAAGTATAATATAGTAAAGTGTATTAATATATAACATGTTATATTGATATAAGTATTGTTTTATCTAGTCTCGAAGTCGTGTCTGACACTTCCCACCAGGCTCCTCTGTCCATGGGATTTCCCAGGCAAGAATACTAAATGAGATATTGATATAAGTATAATATATATTAAAGTATTATATAAACGTATATATGTATAAAGCAATTTTAAACACACAAATACTCCATTCATGACCACGTCATCTAAATCTTGTTTTACCTTATCCCAATTTATACCACAGCCAATGTGATCAGTTTTTATGCCCTCATTAAATAAGTGTATATGCAGTTTTGCCTGTTAAAGCAGAAGCCACTTTTTCCACAATTCTTCAACATTTTCCCATAAATCAATATCTTCATACTAGTCTAACACACTATTCATACTACTTCATACTAGACTATTGTTGGCACAATAGTCCACTGAGTCCAAGTATCACAAATTATGTAGCCATGTGGAACGCTCAGGCTGTTTACAGATTTTTGCTATTTCAAATGATGTTGTTACAAATATCTTTATGTGTATAGCTCTTTTCTTATCTAGAATTATTTCCTTAGAATAAATTCCCAACAGTAATACTAATACATAAAAGGAAATTAACATTCTTTATAAGCTTCAAGTTCTACATTTTAAAGATATATTTCTCTGTGTGAGTTATCTGGATTATCTATTTTCCAAAGTAGTTTTCTTGACAACACCTTCCGATCCTGCCAAACAACATCTACCCTTAAAGTCAGTCCACTTTTCCCAGTTCCCCCTGTGGGTTGGGCATCTGGAGCATAAATCCTATGACTGAATGGATGTTAGAGGGAGCTCCACTGAATTTGCTGGGGAGGGATGAGGAAGGAGGCCAGAGATGTGGGTGGGAAGGTGGAGGACTGAGATGCACAGGAAGAGGGAGCTGGTCCCAAGGAGGCAGAAACAAAAGCAGATCTGAAAAGAAATCTGCAAGTGGGCCAACACCTCCCCAGGACATCAACCCCACCCCACCACCCAAGCTTCCTCTGGGCTGACCTTCCAGGTGCCAAGAACAAAGACACACTTCAGTGGGTTCCTAAAGGAGGTTTTAGAAATACTTTGTGTTTTCGGGTTCTGCAAACATATTTTGCAAACAACAGAGGCCACGCACTCACCAGCAGTCAAGTAGGATTATGTGTATATGGGCTCAGCCGCTAAGGGAGAGTCGATTTGGAGAAAGAAAATCTTTTCAGAAAGAAAGTCTACCCCATCAGCCATGGCAGGGAAGATGCTTCTCCACGGCTCTCTCTTTAAGTGGGATGCAGACCCCTGATAACTGTTCCACACCAGGAGGGCCCCTGAGAAGTAACACTGTGAGGCATCATAAATTACACTGCCTGCCAGGCTCCGTTCACAGGCTTGGGGAATTTCTGAGCAGGAAAAGAACCACATGTGTCTAAGTATCTCATTTTATAGACAGAAGGGGACCCCAAATGCCTGCTTTGGGGCTCCTGCTGCACCCTACTGCAGTCGTTGTCAGGGGGTGCTCACCCGCCCCCTCCGACAGGAAAAGCTGCACTGCAGCCTGTCCTGACCACCACTCGGCTCAACAGGGCTTTCATTTTAAAACCTCAAGGTCTCCTTTCACGGTCGGCTGACTCGTTCTCCCCAATTCCTTCTCTGTGCAAAGCCGGCAGACAGTCCCGGGCACGTCCTCCGAGGGCAGCTGGTGTTTCTCCTTCTTCAGGAGTTGGGCTGATGGGGGAGGGAAGTCTCTGCCACCTTCAAACCAGCTGCTCACCGCCACCGCCTCCTCAGAGTCCTCTCCAGGATGAGAGGGACCCAGGTGCTGGCTCTCTGTGGCCCTAAATCCCCTTCTTCCCCTCACCCGGGTTTCCCTCAGGCTCAGAGCAACAGCAAAGCCCCCAGGGTATTGGCTCCATCCGCAGGTGCCAAGGGAGACTGTCAGCTCACCCACCACAAGTGCCCCAGACCTAGGCCAGGGGTCCTGGGCCTGTCCCCCGCCTCCCCCTGCATCCTCACATCCCCTCAGGCCACCCTTCCAGTCACATCACCGACACCTACTTGTGCCAGGTCAGGGAGGAGCCAGGCACACCTGCAGCTGATGCCAGCTTCCTCCTATGGGGAAGTGTGACTGCAGAAATGCTAGGGTGGAGGCTCAGGAAGGCAGCAAGGAAGCAGGTGACTTCTGGCCGGCTCTGTGGGCATCTGCCAGCAAATGGACAGGGAGGACGTTCCAGGCAGGGGGCCAGCATCGCACAAGGCACAGGGGCTTGACCGCTGTGCTGAGGAGCAGAGACAACATGAACGGTGGCTCGAGGGAAGGGCGTACGGCAGGAGAGGTGGGCTGGGGCTCCCTTTCTGAGGATGGGGAGCTTCCTCCTGCAGGACTTGGGCAGCCCTCAAAGGTTTTTAAGAGAGGTGACATGATCTTGCCTGGAGGATTCCATGGACAGACAAGCCAGGCGGGCTACAGTCCGTGGGGTCGCAAAGAGTCGGATATGACTGAGCAACTAACACTTTCACTTTCACGATCAAAGCTGTGTTTCAGTAACATAACTCAGATCCCTCAAGACTTCTGCTTCTGCTTCAGTGTTGTTTTTAACGCAATTCCGTTTCATCTGGACAGAAATGGGCCAAAGGGGGCAAATTGTGCCGGAGCCAACACTGGCCAGGAACACTCCTGCTCGTCCCTCCTGGGGGTCACCCTGACCCCACATTGGTGAGCAGGCCTCAGGCTCAGGCCTCACCTCCAGTCCAGGATGCAAGAACTCGGCCCTTAACACACTCAGCTGCGTGGAGGCAGCAGCTCCCCACCAACAGGCACCAGGGGAAAAAAATCTCCTGAAACACTGGCAGCCATCACAGGCATGAGTCCAAAAGTACAAAACTGCGTTTTTCTTTTTAAAGCAAATGAACTGCTCATCTAAGTTTACTGGAACTGAATGACCAAGATTTCATGCAAGATGCCCTTACTTCAAAAAGTTATCACCAGAGGGCCTGGGGGCAGGAAGGGAGCTGGTGCTCACCTCATCAACACCTGGTCTGGATGAAGAAACTGGGCAGGGATGTGACTGGCAATGCTGACAGTCCCAGGCAGATGAAGCCCTGGCTCCTTTAGTTCTTTCTCAGCCAGGATATTGGCTAAAACGCCTCCACCAGGTTGACATAATCAGAACTTGAGAAGGGCCCAGTCCTGTTGCTTTGGACAGCTTGGGCACCAGGGACCGCAATCATTCCACACACCAAGCAAAAGTGAAAGTGTTAGTCTCTGGGTCGTGTCTGACTCTTTGTGACCCCACAGACCATAGCCTGCCAGGCTCCTTTGTCCATGAAATTCTCTAGGCAAGAATACTGGAGTGGGTAGCCATTACCCTCCTCAGGGTATCTTTCCAACCCAGGGATTGAACCTAAGAATCGCACAGAATTGCACAGCAGGAGATTCTTTACTGGCAGAATCAAGATTCTTTACCATCTTTTCTCATGAGCCACCAGGGAAGCCCTCCACAAACCAAGCCTGAAGCCAAAACTCCAACCTCCAGTGGAAAGCAAGACAGCACCTCCCAAACACCTCATGGCCCCGTGGGTCTTGCCCAATCCAGAGGAGAAACAGAACTCACGCTGTAGCTGCCTGTTAGGCAGAGAGAGCCAAGCCTTGGCCTCGGTCCTTACAAGGCAGCACTGAAGTTTTCCAAATGTTTAGGGAGGATCCAGATGCTGGGATGAGCTCTCTTTTCCACTGGAATCATTCAGATTCCAGAGGAAAAACCCAACTGCTAATAAAACACTCAAAAGCACAAAAGGATCCTAAAGTTTAACTGGAAACTAAAGGATTCAAAAAGAAGATCAAAATGTGGATATTTTCAGTGGCCTAAGGGGGATGCCCTGTCTCCACCTCCTATGACCTGCACTGTCCAATCTTCCCAGTTTGAGGGTTAGGATGGGCTCTGGCTTCCATGATGGACACCTGTTCACTGGGCCTGTGCACCCATCCTCAGGTTTCAGGAACCTGGTGCTGTGAGTCCTTGTGGAAGGAAGAGTTTCACTTGCCACTGGGGAAGCTGTAATTCCAGAATGTATGAGAACATGGGCATGTGACCTAAGCCAGCCAACTAGATGCTCCACCTGGGCTCTGCCTCTGGACTGAGTGACACCACCAAGAATCAAGGAGAGTTCAAAACTCATTCCAGATGTGGAGGCAGCATTCAGGTTAGCTGGCAGCCAGGCCAGAGGCATCATCACTTTGTCTTCAGTTCCAGCTACCCAGCTTCGCACAGATCCTGATAGATTTCTGAGCCTCCTTTTCCAGATTTCCAGGACATTCAGTGAATCACCAGATATCCTTCCAATACATTCCTTTTCTCATTAATTTAGCCAGAGTCAGCTTCTGCTTTTGCAGACCAAAGACCTAGACTACCCCAGCATGTCCTTCTACCTCTACAGACTCCTCTGGCCCCCCGAGACAAATCCTTTGCTCAAGCTTCTATCCTTCCCCCTGAGAAAAGTCTTATTTAAATACTCATACATAGGAGAGGATTATAGCCACCTTATAATCACAGAACAAAAAGATGTAAATGCTGAATATAGCAATCCATCCTACCCCAGTTCTAAGTAGATGCCCCAATTTGGGGAATTAACACCAGAAATTAAAAGCATTACCACTCTTTTGGACTCTTCATCAGTTCGGGGCAGGGTGGACTTGGAGTCAAGAAACCTGAGTTTGAGAACTTGCACATGTCATTCCAACCCTGGGGCAGGTGGTACCTGTACCACATATTTCTCCAAGAAGTTAAATCAAATGAGAAGACCCTACTCATGGCAAAACTCCAGGAATTTTTAAATTCCTAAGTCAATCATTCCTTTCAGTCCTCTCTTTCTTGATGTCCCCAGGGATGAACAGGTGATCAATTTCAACTCAATAAAAGACATATGAAAATATGTACCATGTGCTGTACTCAGTGAACAAAATAATGATCTCTGTTGTCATAAAATGCAACACTTCCTCCTCCTTTGGCATCTGTGGCACCAAGCTCTCCTGATGTCCTTCCTTTCTTCTTGGTCTCCATTGCTGACTCCCCTTGTACTGTACCCATTAAATGGGGATCCCCTCACCTCCAACTGCATGCTCTCCATGGGTGATACCATCAGGTCCCCTAGCTCCAACTGCGTCCTGGTGATTCCCAAGTGTCTGTTTCAGAATGTCTGACAAACAGGGGGCTAATGGGAGGTAACTGGATTTGTCTGGAACTTGTCTAGAAGCTGTAGCTGCACAGTAAGGAATCATTTTTACTTAAATGATATGTTTATTGGTTACTTAAATGATACATTTATTGATAGCTTGCTTAAAGTCCATGGGGGAAGCAACGCTCCCCACTGCCATCCTCCAGTGGTGTATCTTGCCCCCAGACCCACGTGTCCAACTGCCCACTAGAACTGCTTTCTCGAATGTCCTCCAGTTGTCTCCAGAGATTAGACTCAGTGTCCCTCCCCTAAAACCTGCTCCTTCCCCCTTATGTTTCAAGTAGAAAGCTAAGCAAACACTCCAACTTCTTCCTTGCTCTCTCTGTTCATTTGCTTGGGCCTCCAGGCCTGTCAACCCAACTCCCATGACACCTTCCTAATCCAGCTTTTCCCTCCCACACAGCTCTGGCTCCTACTCTTTTTCTTCTCACCCCAGGGACCACACTGACCTCCTGCAGTGATCTCCTCACTGGTCCCTTTGCTGCCCAACTTCCCCGTCTCCGGTCAATCCTCCATATCACAGTGAGTGATCTTTAAAAAGACAATCTGATCCTCTCTCTCCCTCATACACACACACACACACACACACACACACACACACACACACACACACATCCATGGGACCCCAGGGGCTCCCACTGCCCTCAGCTGCTGCTGCTGCTAAGTCGCGTCAGTCGTGTCTGACTCTGTGCGACCCCATAGACGGCAGCCCACCAGACTCCCCCATCCCTGGGATTCTCCAGGCAAGAACACTGGAGTGGGTTGCCATTTCCTTCTCCAATGCATGACAGTGAAAAGTAAAAGTGAAGTCGCTCAGTCGTGTCCGACCCTAGCGACCCCATGGACTGCAACCTAGCGGGCTCCTCTGTCCATGGGATTTTCTAGGCAAAAGTACTGGAGTGGGGTACCATTGCCTTCTCCCACTGCCCTCAGAGTAAGGTCCAAATCTCTCTGCTGACACCAATGGCTGGCCCATGACCTGGCCCCTGCCCGCCCCTTTCTGCACCCCCTCCCACCAGCGCGCCACCACACCCACTGCTGTAGCTCCCAGAGCAAACCGTGTTGTGTCACACCTCCACGCCAGGCCCTGCCTGAGTTGCTCCCTGTGCCTTGAATGCCCTGACCCCCTTTGCCACCTGGTGGACGCCTACTCCTTTCTCAGGACTCAGCCCAAACACCAGCTCCTCCAGAAAGCCTCGTCCTCATTAATTCCACAGTCTTCACTGGGTACAGGTATGGGACAAGGCACTGGGGCCGTGCTAGACCTTGCCCAGTCCCACTCTCCTCTGGCCTGGACGAAGTGACCCCATCCTGCTTCTGAGCCCTGCACACCCCTGAAGCCTTTCACCCTGACATCCGCGGCACTAAAGGCTCTTAGCTTTTGTGCGTGTCTGTCTCCCTCAGAGACTGTGAACCCACTGAAGCAGGAGGCTGACTCTTCTTTATCTTTGCATCCCCAGCACCTTGCATATGGCGTGACTGAATGAGGAATGGGAAGGGGAATCATTCTATAAACCATGACAGGCAGCATTCCACTGCTACTGGGGATTCACATCCGAAATGCTAGCTGGATACATCAGCACAGGCTCTTTGAAGGAAAATCCTGAGCCTTCTCCCACCTCCAGTGCAAGTGGAAATGAGGATCCAAGAGTGGCTTTGACTCCTAAGTTGTCCCAAGCACATGCTGTTGGGAGGCCACAGAGGAAGCGGACGCAGGCTCATGGGGTAGATTCCTCGCAGGCCTCTTACAATTGCCAGCAGTAGGGAGGCTGGGGAGGGGAGACAGGGGAAGGAGAGAGAAGGAGAGCAGATGGGGAGGGCTACGGCCTTAGAGCAAAGTGTCTGTCACACATGGCACTGCCCTCTCCCAGCCCCACAGCAACAACAGGTCACCCAAAGCTTAAGTCCTTCCTTTGTAATCTTGAAGTTTAAAACCCACTCCATGGATCTCTGTATCACACCCTACTCACCTGTTCAAAGAACCTTTCTTGCTTAATCACCTATGGTTATTTCCTAAATTATAAACCTGCCGTCTGTTCAAGGGTGAGCCTGGGCAAAGAGTCCCAAGCCTGCTGCCTGCGGGATGTCACAGTACAAGCGTTCAGCGTGCTGGGTGAGACTGTACTGTTTGAACACACACATATTTCATACTACAGAGCCCCCAAGTTCAAGCCAACCACTTTATCTGCTGCCTGACCTTAGAAACAACAACTTCTTCCAGAACTAGAGGAAGCGCCTGAGATGAAGTATCAAGAGCCTGTGTGTCTGCCAGCTGCCTGCTGCCCTACTAAGGGACTTTCAAGGTTAACCTTGATTGCATTCTTATTTTCACTTTTCACACTGACTTTATTTTATTGTTATTTATTAGTTGCAGCACAAAGGATCTTGATCTTCACTGAGGCATGCGAACCTCTTAGTTGCGGCATGTGGGATCTAGTTCCCTGATCAGGGATCAAACCAAGGCCCCCTACGCTGGGAGCTCCAGGTCTTAGCCACTGGACCACCAGGGAAGTCCCGACACACTGTTTAGAATCTGATCCTCAGAAACTGCAACTCCACCAAACTGCATTTTCTTAGCTGACAGGTCCCTCTGGCTATAAACCTCAGAAGCTGACTGCCAGCCTCCTGGAGAGAAGGGGCAGGTGGGATCTCTGATCGGGCCACATGCAGTGTTGGCAAAACTGCAGCTGTTCTACATATGCCCAGTGAGAACAGTCAGTCTTGCATTCATGGGCTTTCCCAGAGGGTGCTAGAACTGTGTTCCTGGGCCTTCTAGCACCCCACTGTCTTCCCAAAGACCTCGCTTTCACCCTGGCTTTTGGTTTTGTTTTTCTTTCAAGTTTCTTCTTTTTAAATCTTTGTGTACTGCCTGAGGGAAACTAAAGAGAGCACTGTAAACAAAACCCTTGGTTTACAAATACTGGAACTGCTGATTATGATGACTAAGACGATTGATGCAGGGTGGTGAAAGAAAATGGAACGTGGGGGCTGTGCCTGACTGAGTTCCACTGAGCAGCTGTGTAGCCTCAGAGAAGTCACTTATCCTCTCTGAACCTTTTAGTTAAAAATGAGTTACCTCAGGTACCCTTTCCAGCTTTAAATTCTCTGAGATGCTGTTACTACGGTTACTATAAAACAGGATGATAACAGTCCCTAAGGTCCTAAAGCTAGAAAAGGCTCATCAGTTCTAAAAACTGATTATTTTGTGAAACAGCAGACTCTAGACAATGTGGGTTTATTAAGTGCAGTTTATGCACAATTTTTCAGAAGTAGTTTTCTAGGAAAATCCCAGTTTCACCCTTATATGTGCATCAAGAAACTTCAGTTAAAAGTTGAATTCAACATACTGACTGTAACATTGCATGTAACAGCAAAACACTGGAAACAACCCACATGCTCTTCAACAACAGACTAGTTAAAGAACTTCCCTGGGGATCCAGTGGTTAAGAATCTGCCTTGCAATGCAGGGGACCTAAGTTCGATCCTTAATTGGAGAACTATGATCCCACATGTCACAGGGCTGCCAGAGCGCCTCATCTAGAGAGCCTGTGGGCCATATGATGCTGTGAAAGTCCTGCGTGCTACAACTAAGACCTGATGCAATCAAATAAATAAACAAATACTTTAAAAAAAGACAGTTAAATAAATGATGGCATTTTCAGACAGTGGAATATAATTTAGCCAACGGAAAATATGAAGCGGCTCTATGGGCACTGATATAGAACAATCTCCAAGACACATTAAAAGTGAAAACCACAGAATGCAGAACACCCTTTAGAGAATGCCAGCATTTGTTTATATATTCATATTTTCTTCTATGTGCAATAGCCACATCTGGGAGCATGGCTGAAAAATGACAAATTGTAGTTGCCTAAGACAGAGATACTTAAGGACTGAAGAAATGGCAACATTAGAGGATGGGAAATTTACTTTTTCAAAATATTACATTATCAAATTTATCAATATTTTCTTATGGGTTCTGTTTTGTCCTTTTCTTAAGGTCTTCCTAAAAAAAATAAAAAATTTTTAAAAAGGTCTTCCTTCTCTCAAGGTTAAAATACATAATCATTTTTCTAATTCTATGCCCATTTATATATTTATATATGTTTATATCCGTATCAGCTTCCCTGGTGGCTCAGCAGTAAAGAATCCGCCCACCAAGCAGATTTGAGTTTGACCCCTTGGTTAGGAAGATCCCCTGGAGAAGGAAATGGCAACCCACTCCAATATTCTTGTCTGGGAAATCCCATGGACAGAAGAGCCTGGTGGGCTACCGTACATGGGGTAGCAAAGAGTCAGACACAACTTAGCAACTAAACAGCAGCAGCTGTTTAGAATATATATATATATCTGTACAGTAATCTAGTGTCTACATTGAAACTATTTTTGAATTTTACTTTACACTGTATGGACTTTTCTGGTGGCTAAAATGGTAAACAATCTGCCTGTAACATAGGAAACCCAAGTTTGATCCCTGAGTCGGGACGATTCCCTGGAGAAGGAAATGGCAACCCACTTCAGTATTCTTGTCTGGAGAATTCCATGGACAGAGAAGCCTGGCAGGCTACAGTCCACGGGGTTGCAAGGAGTTGGACATGACTGAGCAACTAACACTTATACTGTATGCTATGCTATGCTATGCTAAGTCACTTCAGTCGTGTCCGACTCTGTGTGACCCCATAGACGGCAGCCCACCAGGCTCCCCCGTCCCTGGGATTCTCCAGGCAAGAACACTGGAGTGGGTTGCCATTTCCTTCTCCAATGCATGAAAGTGAAAAGAGAAAGTGAAGTTGCTCAGTCATGTCCGACTTTTAGCGACCCCATGGACTGCAGCCTACCAGGCTCCTCCGTCCGTGGGATTTTCCAGGCAAGAGTACTGGAGTGGGGTGCCATTGCCTTCTCCACTTATACTGTATAACTTACCCCTATTGAACTTTGAACTATATGTATGTATTACCTGTTTTTTAAAAATCCAAGAATAGTTGATATACAATATTATATTATTTCAGGTGTATAACATAGTGATTCAGTATTTTTATAGGTTATATTCCATTAAAAATTATAACAAGATCACAGCTATAATTTCCTGTGCTATATATAATATATGCCTGCTGCTTATCTATTTTATACATAGAGGTCTGTATCTCTTAATCCTATACCCCAGATTTGCCTCTTTCACTTTCCTTTCCCCTTTGGTAAGCACCGGTTTGTTTTCTATGAGTCTGTTTCTATTTTGCATTTACATTCATCTGTATTATCTTTCAGATTACACATATAAGTGGTATCATACAGTTTCATCTTTCTCTGAGTTAGTTCGCGAAGCATAATATTCTCTAGGTCCATCCATGATGCTGCAAATGGCAGAATTTCAGTCTTTTAACGTCTGAAAAATATTCCACTCTGTATATATCTCCCCTATATATATCTATGGGCTTCCCTGGTGGCTCAGACGGTAAAGTGTCTGCCTGCAAAGCAGAAGAGCTCGGTTTGATCCCTGGATCAGGAAGATCCCCTGGAGAAGGAAATGGCAACCCACTCCAGTATTCTTGCCTGGAAAATTTCATGGACAGAGGAGCCTGGTAGGCTACAGTCCATGGGGTGGCAAAGAGTCGGAATGACTGAGCAACTTCACATTATATATCTTAATCCATTCATTTGCTGATGGGCAACTTGGGTTGTATATTATCGTTTGGAGAATAAAACTGAGGGGGAAAAAAAGAACCTATCAGATTTTTAAAATGTATTTCTTTTCTTTTTGGTCTCACCACTTGGCATGTGGGATGTTAGTTACTCAACCAGGAATCAAACCCACAGCCCTGCACTGGAAGCACAGAGTCTTAACCACTGGACTTCCAGGGAAGTCCCAACCAGATCTTATTTTTAAATAAAAATTTTAAAGAATCTAGCATATGGGGTGCATTTTATGGTACGTGAATTATATCTCAATTAAAAAACAAAGACTCTAGCTTATATGGCAAGGTTGAGATTAATAGCACAAGAGCTGAGTGGAGTCAACAGAATCCTCCCAGTTAAGCCTGAAGTTAGGGTTCAGCCAGGATCTCCCCAACACTCAGCTTTATAGTATAGTCTAGTTTTATAGGTCAATACCTGTTTGGGCAAATCAAAGCTGCAGTCAACCAGGAAGCATCTCTTTGCTTTCCTCATAATTCTTGTCTGAGAGTTCCCCAGTTCTTGGTATCAGCTGGTTCCCTTGGAGGACCAGGCCAACCCAGGAAATGAATGGTCTCCCCCTCCTCAGCCAGTGCTCAGGCTTAGGACATCCTGGGGCAGGTCAGCTAGGTTCAAATCAAGACAAGGAGGAGCCCGTGCTGAAGCTGGACAGACTCTGTCTAGCACCCAGGGGGAAGAGGCACTGGAAAAGAAGCCGAACAATGAGGTGCAAAGCCAGGAGGTACCAGAGAGAGGCTAACAGGCGGAAGGAGGAAGGTGGCTAGATGTTCAGAATAAAGACTGGGAACCGTGGTTCTTGGTGCTTGGCTTAGGTGTGTGTGCCTATGCACAGCTAACAATATCTGAAGACCACTGCATTGCTGCAACCTCACCATCACACCATCCTCCTCCTCATCAGACAACCCCTGGGAACACCAGTGAGGACAAAGATATATAAAACAGGGACTTCCAGTATAGTTAAAAGTGATAATACTGATCCACTCAAAAGCACATTTATGAAGCCAAATGAAAGATGTTATTGGAGCTATGATCCAAAGCTGAAAGTCCTCTAGACCAAGTTTCAAGGTTCCTCCATCAGAGGGCCCCAGTGGATGTTACTGGAATCTCAGGGAGAGGCCCACAGGGTGGAACAGAGGAAATCCTTAAAGAGAGAAACAAGAACAAGGCTAAAAAGGACAGCAAGACTAAGCCAAGTGGGAGAGAGGAAAGAGAAGGCATTCCAGACTTCCGGGAAAGCATGAAAGTTAGGAACGCTTGCCACCAGCAGTTTGGACAGACACACAGAGCAGGTCACAGGGTCAGAGAAGAGGGTTAGGGCAGGAGAGCAGTGGAGGCCAGACCCCTGTGTGGGAGGCCCCGACTGCCAGCTTAGAAGTTTGATCCTTACCGTGCAGACAGTGGGGAGCCATTGAAGGTTGCTGAGCAGGAGGGTGACCCTTGCAAACAGGCGTTTTTAAGTGAGATTACAGAGGAGCCCTTTATCCCAGGCTCATTCAAAGACCTGTGTGTATTTCAAGTGGCACTTGAGACAGAAAGTCGTAAAGTAGTGCCCTGTGTCATGTAGAAGAAGAAGAAGAAAAGAAAAAGGTTTAAGGGTCTCACAAAGAGATGCTTCAGTGAGAATGAGAAAAGAAGGGGGACACATTTTAAAGAAGGAAACAAATTTGCAGGACAGAACCACCAGTCATCTGGAAAACTGCAGCACTTTCTTCAGAGTCTGGAATGCCCTCTTTTGGCTGGAGTGGTTCTGCCTCCTTTTTTGGAGGTTAGTTGTGATGTCAAAACACAGGCTTGTGGTGCAGGGAGGCGGCTAGGAGGAGGCAGATGAACAGAAATATAAATACTAGGCCAGAGAGCATAAAAGGCCTCCACACTAAGACCACTGTCTTGCAGGGGGACTTCTCCATCTGCCCCTCTCAAGTGGAGGCTCAGAGTTTTTGTCAAAGCTACTGGGAGCTTCCTAATTACCCAACAGCTTCTCCTCTTAAAACAATAAAGTGATTTTTTAAAAATCTGTCAAGTTTTGATGCAGAGCTTTGTCGGTATTGCTCCTACACATGCATAGTGAGGCAGGAGGCAGGGCTGTTCTGAGGCCACAAACTGGGCAGTCACTTTAGGCCATAAATCAGCATTTACGTAAAATGGGAGAGGAAGTCAGGATTAAGTTTCCGGTCTTAACCTGGGCTGTGTACAACTGCAAATTCTGTGAATACAGAGGCAAAGCTGAGCAAGCCAGGGAAGGGCCTAAGTTAGGCACAAAAATCACCCAGGCTAAACTGATGACAAGGGCAGACGACTGCTCCAGGTGGCTCTACAGTTCCAGGGGTGGGGAGTGTCTGATTCCTTTTTTTTTTTTTAATAGTTTTATTTATTTATTTATTATTTTTGGCTGCGTTGGGTCTTCGCTGCTGCACAGGTTTTTATCTAGTTGTGGCGAGCAGTGGCTGCTCTCTAGTTGCGGAGCTCAGGCTTCTCGATGTGGTGGTTTCTCTCGTTGCGGAGCACAGGCTCTAGAGCACTGGCTCAGCAGTTGTGGCACTCAGGCTCGGTTGCTCCTCCTCTGCATGTGGGATCTTCCTAGACCAGGGACAGAACCCAAGTCCCCCACCTTGGCAGGCGGATTCTCATCCACTGAGCCACCAGGGAAGCACTGAGTCCTTCTTTCTTTGGCCTCTGCTAGAGGTTCATCTCCTCCGCTTTCCTCCCACAATCCCAGGGGGCCTTTGGGCACTTTTAGTCTCTGCACGGTCTGCTGCTGCTGCTACTGCTAAGTCGCTTCAGTCGTGTCCGACTCTGTGTGACCCCGTAGACGGCAGTCCACCAGGCTCCGCCGTCCCTGGGATTCTCCAGGCAAGAACACTGGAGTGGGTTGCCATTTCCTTCTCCAGTGCATGAAAGTGAAAAGTGAAAGGGAAGTCGCTCAGTCGTGTCCGACTCTTCGAGACCCCATGGACTGCAGCCCACCAGGCTCCTCCGTCTATGGGACTTTCCAGGCAAGAGTATTGGAGTGGGAAGACAAAAAATTGCAAACTCAAAGCTGTCTTTCCTCTGGAGTCAGAAAGGAATGCTCCCCTCCCCTCCCCTCTAGACTAGTGCTGTGTACCAGTGGGCTCTTACTAAAGTAGCCCTGGTCAGGTGATGCAGCTAACAGGACCTTGACAGTCAAGTTCAGTAAAAACCCAAATGTACACAACACTGCAACTCGTGGGAACTCCCACCTCTGCAGTGTTTTTGCTCTAGCCCTCCTTCCCCTGTGGCAACTGTGTCTGGATGTCCCAGACTTTCCAGAAATGTCCCGATTTCACGTGCTTTTCCTTGAGTCTCTGGAAGCACGTAGGTGTCTGCCAGGGATTATGCCCTAATGTTTTAGTTGGACAAATGGTCACTGTGCCCGTGACATGCAGCTGGCATGAGATTGCAAAACAGCATTTTCCCTCTGGGTGGAACTCCGTTCCTTGGTTGGGGAGAAGGCCAGGCATGGGGAAGCTCCAGGGTGCTGGGCCATGAGTACCCATCACCGAGTCACACAGTTCCCTCAGCAGGGCCGAGTGTTGCCCTGGCAGAACCTTCTGTCTAGGGCATGGAAAGAGTGGGCTGAGATTTGGCATGTTGGAAGAAAGGCCCAGCATGCAGCCTGTCCATGTTTGTGACTGTGTTTTAAATCCCTCTGCTACAGTTAGTCACCTCTGAGGCCCTCAAAGAAAACCTGTTTGCCTTCTTTCCACACTTGAAGGCTTAGCTCCCTTCCTGCCGCACGGTGGCTCAGAAGGTGTGAGGACCCCCTCAACCCTGGTCCGTGTAGCCGGGCTTGCTCAGGAAGCGGGGAGGGGTTCCTCTGGAGAAAAAGAATATGAGTCACTCCTCCACCGCCACCCCAGACACTGGCCACAGACAACATGTCTCAAAGACCCAGCACTTTTCCCTTTGCCCAGAACACAATAAAGGAATTAGGGACCCACCTACTAAGTTTCTACATCTGACACTTGACGGCTCAAAGTCTAGCTCACCAGCACAGTCACACATTTCTGACGTGTCCTCTTTGCAGCCAGGCCCCAAGCCAGTCACCATACAATTTTGCTAATTCAAAATGCTTTCCCGTTTAGAGAGGTCGATAGCCATCTCCCATCTCCTTTTCCTGCTGACGTCATCCCACATTTTCTACAGGCACAAATAAGGGTACAATTCCTGGGACAGTTTTCGGGCTGCCCGAGGTTGCGAGTGGAAGGATCCTGCCCTCCCAGGTCCACTCTACTTCTCTGGCCATTTGGCAAATTATCCGAGGTGAAGGGAGAGGCGAGGAAATAAATCACCTCGCTAAGGTGAAAGGCCGAAAAGAACTCGGCGACTGCAGCTCAGACCTAGATCTGTCCTGGGCATTTGTAATGCAAATGCGCGTTTTGTTCGCTGCCACCGAGGTCTTGCACAATAGCCTGTGTATAAATATCCAGGCCAACAATGCCTGACTGTGCAATCACGCTGTAATTACAGGCCGGCAGGAAGCTGCTGCTAGGAACTGTTCCATTCAACTTCTAGACATCCCATGTCGGAGTCTCCACCGCACCGACGAACATTCCTGCACACACCAACGCGTCCCCGACGCGGCCGCTGCCTCTCCAGTTCTAGACTCCAAGCCCCGGAGCCCGGGCGCCACCCGCCCGGCCCGCCAGTCCCAAGTTACTTTGCAGGGATGTCATAAACTTCTCAGCTGTTCTTTAAAAAAAAAAAAACCTACGCCACGAGGCTACCGAAGGCGGCGCGAACCACCATCGAAGTTCCCAAGCACATTCCTGCAAGCCCTAGCAGTTTTGGAAGAACAGAAAAAGAGCTAGATGCCTCAGAGTCCACTGGAAGCGGGTTTGGGAGTTTTATATAGAAAACACTCACATATGTATGTGGGTGTGCTGACAGTTTTTATGGCTAAATTGCAAAGTGTTAGGCCTTAGTGATTACTGTCGGGCTCGGGACGTGGTGTAGGAGAAGAAGGGGGTGGGGGAGTCACAGGAATTCGTTCAAAGGGGACTTTCGGGCCGTTCTGGGTTTTGCCTTTTGGAAATGCGTAGGGGTGTTTCCCAAACTTCCAAGTGGCTGTGCTCTTCCTCACTACCGGGCCAAGCAAAGAAAAGTGGGGGGGGAAGTTCCTTTAACTCCCTTCCTGCAACCTCAGCGAGGGCTGCGAAGAGTCAGAACGCACGTCCCTGGGAAGCCGGGCGGGGGCTGGGGGACGGCTGCGCCCAGCCTGTCGGGATGGCCGCCCCCACCCCCACCCGGGGCGGAGTACAAGACCGGGACGCGGGCCATGGGAAGCCCCTTCCCTGCGTCTCTGCGCTGGCCAACGGTGCCTGGCGAGGCCCGGCTGCAGCCCCGGGCTGCTCTGAAATCCCGCGACCAAACAGGGTCGCAGCCCGGAGCCCGGAGCCCGGAGCCCGGCTGCAGAGCTCGCTCCCTGCAGCGGCCCCCGCACGCCACCCCAGGACCGCCCGCGCCGCCGAGCCCGGACCCGGAGTGTTTTGGGGGCCCCCACGGCGACGCAGCTGCTGCGGAGGGGGGGTCGCCGAGCCCCGCGACTCACCTGCGCGCTGGATCCCGGGGCCGCTCTGAGGGGCGCGGGGCTCGGGGCGCAGGCGAGCAGGGCTCGCAGACTCAAACTTTGTTGCTCTCGGGACGGCGCAGTCGTCACTTCCTCGCGGAGCGGGTGGCGCGGCCCGGGCGGTGACCCAGCAGCTCGCGCGGTGGCGCGCCGGGCCCTGCAGCCGCCCGCGCCCCCGGCTTTGCGCGCCCTCGGCCGCGGAGGGAAGAGGGCTACGGTCCGCCTGCGTCCCTCCGGCGGAGGCTCTCTCCAGCCTGGTCGTTTCCGAGCGGAAGATGTGCTGGATCCGGGAAGATGGTGTTGGGGTTCAGGAGCCCAGAACTGGAGTTCCAAGGAAAACAAAGGATGGGAAAGGAAGAAGAGAAAGCTTTTCTGTTTGGTGTTGAGGCTAGAAAATCATGTTAGAAAACACGGGGCTCTGTGTTCGTTTTTGCTTTGCTTTTGTTTTGTTTGCACCAAATAATGCCTAAGCTGGGCCTTAAAACTCGGGTCTCCTCTCCCCACATCCCCTCAAATGATCGGCACCCTTGTCCTTCGTCATTTCCAGGGATTATAAGGGCACAGGACGTACAGCGTTTATGACTTCAGGGGGCAATCTCAGCGCCCAAGTTGGGGCTGCAAAATAGTTTCCGTTCTAATCCTCCCTCTCGATTTCCACCTCCTCCTTTATACTCAACTCACAGACCTTTTCGGGGCCTGACACACTCTGTTTCGTCATGGACCAAAAGTGACTTAGAGAGTAGGGTGGCGTCCTGACAAAAGGAGCTTCAGGCAGTAATAACTCCGAAATCTATCATCGCCCAAAGTACATTAGCTCACGTTATTAAAAACTACAACAACAAAAAGCCATCTTTTAAGTTTCCGATAAGTAGCAGCAAAGTAGTTTAAACAGCAGAGGCAGTCTTTCGGGAGGCAGTCTTTCCTGACCCGGTAAAGCTGGAGAGAAAACCGGTTAGCCTTTGCTGTGGTTTAAAAAAAAAAAAAAAAAGCAGACATTTGAAACAGCAGTGGAGGGCTTTCATAACAGAAACATTAGCTTCACTGTAACTTGTGAAAACAGGGACCTTTTCAAAGGTGGTTCAAAAGCATCAGTTAGGACTCAACAATTTTCCCTTTTCCCCTAAATACTGCTGCTACTAGCACATTGGCCAGATCACAGAACTGCCTGTTCCAAGGCTTCATCTTTTTACTAAGGCACAGGAAACCGCAGAGTTGAGTGAAGGCTTTGTCCAGAAAGATGGATGTAAAACTGATAGAAAGTGACACCTGAGGAATGATCCTCAGGTCTGCATTAATACCGAGTGGGAAACCACGAAGGCAGGCTCACCCAAAGGTTAGGAGTATGAAGACAGAAGGTCTCCTAGCAACATGCAAGCCCCTACATGGTAGCCCTGTATGCACTACTCTCATTTCTACTGAGACATTATTAATTCAGTTCCGTTCAGTAGCTCAGTCGTGTCCGACTCTTCGCAACCCCATGAATTGCAGCAGGCCAGGCCTTCCTGTCCATCACCAACTCCCGGAGTTCACTCAGACTCACGTCCATCGAGTCAGTGATGCCATCCAGCCATCTCATCCTCTGTCGTCCCCTTCTCCTCCTGCTCCCAATCCCTCCCAGCATCAGAGTCTTTTCCAATGAGTCAACTCTTCGCATTATTAATGGCATATTTTAAATAACCACATGTATCAGGTGAGAAAAGCAATCTTGCTTTGAGAAATAAGTTCATTACTAGACTCTCAATCATTATAAATTCTCTGAAACTTTCCTGACACACTATTTGGGGGTGGTGGTGGTGGAGGGATTGTCCATTTCAATTGTGAAACAGAAGTTAATTTCTCAATGTGCTCTGCTTAAAGCAGGCGATGATGATAATCTAGGCATAGAGAGAATATGCTTGTGAAAATCTTGTTGTACTACATCTTCGCTAGAACAAGAGCAGAATATTTCTTTGTTCAGTATTGTGATTCTGAATTCTCAGTCACAGTTTCATGAATATTCAGTATTACTGCATGCCCAGGAATAATTAGCAGACAGTGTAAATGTCTGAAGGATACTTATGCATGCATGGACATGCATCGCTTTTTCTCTATATAGGGTGACATATTTGCTGGAGTATCACCAAGTGCAGAAGCTGTTGCAGGCACCCTCGAAAACAGCCCCCTGCTAACAGGGGTCCCCTCCCTCTGGGTATTCATGCCCTATACAATCTCCTCTTCTTGAAGGTGGGCTAGACTAATCGACTCAATTCTAACAAATCACGTGTGACAGAAGTCATGTAATATCACTGCTGAGACTAGGTTATAAAAAAAAACCTAATGTGGCTTCCACCTTGGGTGCTCTGTTTCTTTTCTTGCTCTTTCTTGGATCACTCACTGTAGGGGAAGCTAGTTGCCATGTCGTAAGGCAACCCTGTAGATGAGGCTCAAGGTCGCCCAACAACCACAGGAGTTAGCTTGACAAGGGATACCTCCCTTTCGCCCCCTCCCAATCAAGCCTTCAGGTGACGCCTTCAACCTCAGCCAGCAGCTGCCTCATGAAAGCCCTTGTGGCAGAGATATCCAGCTAAGCTGCCTGGATTCCTGACCCACAGAGATTGTAAGATAGTAAATATTTGTTGTTTCAAGCTGCTGTGTTTTGGAGTAATTTGTTACACAGGCACAGATGACTAACGCACAGGGGAAAGAGAAGTAAATCATTAGGGGTCCAATAACAAGCTCACACACATTTCCTGGTCCCTCACCTGGAAAGCAGGGCATAGAGAAAGAGGCAGGGTCCTAGACCAGTCCTAAGTGTAGCAAGCAAATCCTAAGAACAGAAGACCCAGTCCTTACCCTTTTTTACAGAACAGGGGTCATCCTTAACTTTAAAATAGGTCAGAGAGCATGTGTTGCTGCTCAGTCCCTGGCAGCCCTGCTATTGAGTGTCATCAACCTGCTAGTGAGTGCAGATGTCTTTGTGTCACAAGAATTAATGTCTGTCCAGGTGTCCTCTTCCTCCTCCTCAGGGCATCTGCTCTGATCCCCAAGACCTTGGCACACCCAGTGACTGTGGAGTCAGACCGTGGTCCTGGAAGGGAGCTCAAAAGACAGGCCTTCAACCCTGGCATCCAGAAGAGATAGGTCCAAATGTGGGAACACAGAAGGGATAGGGGATTTCAGCAGGGGATCCAAAAGAAAGACATGTGGTCCTGCTGTCGAAGAGCAAGCTGTGAACTATCTCTGATAAGAATCGTCTCCACACTGCTTCCAGGACTACAAAGAACTTTCTGTCCATGTGATGGTTATCTTTCTCTCAGCATCACTTCCTCTCTGACTGGAGCTAATTTGAAAACACAAAATAAAATTTTAGGAAGCAGGAAAGATGTTCTACTCCTTTGCCCCTTTCCATGGCATCTACTTAGGGCTGCTCCCAGCCCCCCATGTTCTCCTCCCCTCAGCCAGTCCCACAGAAGCTGGCAGTTGTAGAAGCTGTTTCTGTTTCCCTTCTAGAGACACTAAGCTCTGATTCTTCTCATGTGCAGTGGCCGCAGCTGCTGTGTTGCCATGCCGTCATCTGGTTGCTATGACTTATGAGGTTGTGGATGTGCCAGAACGTGAATCTATTAATTTAACAGGAACTAGGCTCAGCACATACATTCCCTGTTAGGTCATTTGCTTTGCTACCTAAACCACATCCAATGTGCTCAGCAATGGGAACATTTCCTAGAGTCTGGCTTTACAAAAATGCTAAATGCCCTGAATTTTGCATCTGCACAGTCAGTTTTATATTATTAAATTATTGTGGAGGACATAAAGACATTCTAGCAGGGGTATGCAAAGAGACTAGCTCAGGGAAAAAAAATTAAGGGGAGGGAAATAGGCAAAGTCTCTAGTCTTCATCCTCTACATACTGAGGTCCTTTCTGCAGGAGATGTCTGTCCTCACTTTGATAGAAATCCTGTCCTGAGCCGGGCTGCTCAGTGACAAGGTCTAAGCCCTGGGGCACTGGTGATGGGTGCCACAGTGAGAGAAACCGCTGTCCTCTTCTGGGGTACCCGCAAGCAGGTATTTTTCATTCACCCCTTCAATTAACACTTACTGAATGTCTACTGGTGGGTGTGAAGGAGAAACAAAGATGAAAAGGACAAAGTCTCTCCCTAGTGGAAGAGAAAGACACATAAACTAGAATGCAACGTGAGAGGTATAATAATCGACTTCTCCCTCGGGTACTATGAACTTCCAGAGAAGGAAGCAAGTCAGTCTGGAGAAGTGGGTCATGGGTCACTGCCCGTGTTTTTCTTTAAAAAAAATTGTTTTCAAATTATCAGGTGCATTGCATTAAGTAATAATTATTATTTGGTATAGCTTTTGTTTCCCTGTGTACAATAATACATATTTTTGTATGGAATCATAGTGTAAAACATATTTCCTGCATGCAGTCAAAGAAGTGTGAAAGTTCTGGTTTTAAAGAGTAATGAAGAACCACCAGAACTACTGACAGCCTATGATGGGCCAGGCCTCAAGGTGTTGTCCCATTAGATAGTTGAAGAGACAAGTCATGACTTAAGACAGTCTTCAGATCCTTCTGAATTCTCCTTTAGTAAATCAAGACCAAGCCTAAAGAACCAGCTCTTTGAGTCCTCTCTGAACAGAGTAGAGGCCCCTTCCACCCAAGCCATTTAGGCCACTTCTAAGGCAATGAAAGAGCAGCCACTGCCTTTCTGGCCTGCCAGACGGTGGGAGGGGAAAGAGGAAAGTGAGAAGAGGGTTGGAAATGCATCGTGGAGACTTCCCTGCTAGTCCAGTGGCTAAGACTCCATGCTCCCTATGCAGGGGGCGGCCAGTTCAATCCCTGGTCACGGAACTAGATCCCGCCAGCTGCAGCTAAGAGTTCACATGCCACAAATAAAGGTCCTGCATGCGGCACTAAGAACTGGTGCAGCCAGATGCATTTTTTTTTTAAGTGTTATGCTTTTTCTTCTCTCCAGGTCTCAGATGGGAGTGGGGAAGGTGCATTACCTAATGAGTGTACTTCAATCAGGGGCTTCCTAGGCAGCACTAATGGTAAAGAATGCAGTACAGGAGACATAAGAGACGAGGGTTCAGTCCCTGGGTCGGGAAAATCCCCTGGAGAAGGGCATGGCAACCCACTCCAGTAACTTTGCCTGGAGAATCCCATGGACAGAGGAGTCTGGCGGACAACAGTTCATAGGGTTGCAAAGAGTCAGACATGACTGAAGCAACTTAGCACACACATACATAGGCAAGCACAAGGTGGGAGGGACTGGTTCTCACCCAGCCCCGCCACTGGCATTCTGAGATAGCTGCCTCCACAGTGGTTTTGTACCCTACAGAAGGCAGCCATTTCAAAGTGAACCTGGTGGTCAAGCGGGGGAGGCAGAGCCAGGCCCGAGGCTTAGTGTTCCTGAGTTCCCGCGGTTTCCACGTGGCATAGCCAGCCTGTTGAGAGCCAGCAGCCTTCCGTGGAACTGCCCTTGTGGAGGAAGGTGACCCTGCAACAAGCTCAGGGGAGACATGGGTCTGCACTAGTGAAAACACAGGGAAAATGAGCACCAAGTTGCAAAGTGGGAGATGCCAGTGCTGGGAGGTAGGGGTGGCTTTACTAAAGAATCCACAAGTTCATGTGCTGTAACTGGTACCATCAGGGGCCTGCCCAGCCAGCAGAAACCAAGAGGGCGGGGCATCTTGATACGATGGTTAGGAACAAGGACCTGAGGCTGCCCACACACTGCCTGGTTTCATGTTCCATCTCTGCCACATACTACCCATGTGACCTTGGACAAGTTACTTACCCTTTTTGCGTCTCAGATTCCTTGTCTATAAAATGAGAATCATTGCACATACTTGATAAGGTTGTTATAACAATTAAATTAGTTTGATTTTTTTTTTTTTTGACTGCACCGGATCTCAGTTGCAGCGCTTGGGATCTTCAATCTTCAGTTTGTGGCACGTGGGATCTTTAGTTTTGGTGTGTGGGATCTAGTTCCCTGCCCAGGGATCGAACCTGGGTTTCCTTGCTTGAGAGTGTGCAGTCTTAGCCACTGGATCACCAGGGAAGTCCCAAGAATTAGTTTGTACCGCTCTTATATATGTGTTCCTTAAGTGTCAGTTATATAAGGAAATCGTTCTCCAAGCAAAAGGAATTCTATATGGATGTCATAGGACTCCAAGGCCTCCAAATTGGATTTTTAGTAAAAAATCCCCCCAATCATCAGCTCATGAGCAAAATTGGATCAGCTGTAGACTGTACATTTAAGATATGGTTTAAGTTAAAAGATCTGGCCCCTCTGAATAGTCTTGCTGAAAAGATAGACACAGAAGTTTTTTAAGTAAGACATTCAATTCAGTTCAGTTCAGTCCCTCAGTCATGTCCGACTCTTTGAGACCCCATGAATCGCAGCACGCCAGGCCTCCCTGTCCATCACCAACTCCCGGAGGTCACTGAGACTCCCATCCATCGAGTCAGTGATGCCATCCAGCCATCTCATCCTCTGTCGTCCCCTTCTCCTCTTGCCCTCAATCCCTCCCAGCATCAGAGTCTTCTCCAATGAGTCAACTCTTCGCATGAGGTGGCCAAAGTACTGGAGTTTCAGCTTTAGCATCATTCCTTCCAAAGAAATCCCAGGGCTGATCTCTTTCAGAATGGACTGGTTGGATCTCCTTGCAGTCCAAGGCACTCTCAAGAGTCTTCTCCAACACCACAGTTCAAAAGCATCAATTCTTCGGCACTCAGCTTTCTTCACAGTCCAACTCTCACATCCATACATGACCACAGGAAAAACCATAGCCTTGACTAGATGGACCTTTGTTGACAAAGTGATGTCTCTGCTTCTGAATATGCTATCTAGGTTGGTCATAACTTTCCTTCCAAGGAGTAAGCGTCTTTTAATTTCATGGCTGCAGTCACCATCTGCAGTGACTTTGGAGCCCAGAAAAAGAAAGTCTGACACTGTTTCCACTGTTTCCCCATCTATTTCCCGTGAAGTGATGGGACCGGATGCCATGATCTTCATTTTCTGAATGTTGAGCTTTAAGCCAACTTTTTCACTCTCCACTTTCACTTTTATCAAGAGGCTTTTTAGTTCTTCTTCACTTTCTGCCATAAGGGTGGTGTCATCTGCATATCTGAGGTTATTGATATTTCTCCCGGCAATCTTGATTCCAGCTTGTGCTTCCTCCAGTCCAGCGTTTCTCATGATGTACTCTGCATAGAAGTTAAATAAGCAGGGTGACAATATATAGTGTTGACGTATTCCTTTTCCTATTTGGAACCAGTCTGTTGTTCCATGTCCAGTTCTAACTGTTGCTTCCTGACCTGCATACAGGTTTCTCAAGAGGCAGGTCAGGTGGTCTGGTATTCACGTCTCTTTTAGAATTTTCCACAGTTTATTGTGATCCACACAGTCAAAGGCTTTGGCATAAATAGATGTTTATGAAAGACAAATAGATGTTTTTCTGGAACTCTCTTGCTTTTTCCATGATCCAGTGGATGTTGGCAATTTGATCTCTGGTTCCTCTGCCTTTTCTAAAACCAGCTTGAACATCTGGAAATTCATGGTTCACATATTGCTGAAGCCTGGCTTGGAGAATTTTGAGCATTACTTTACTATCATGTGAGATGAGTGCAATTGTGTGGTACTTTGAGCATTCTTTGGGATTGGAATGAAAACTGACCTTTTCCAGTTCTATGGCCACTGCTGAGTGGCCAAATATGCCAAATTTGCTGGCATATTGAGTGCAGGACTTTCACAGCATCATATTTCAGGATTTGATATAACTCAACTGGAATTTCATCACCTCCACTAGCTTTGTTCGTAGTAATGCTTTCTAAGGCCCACTTGACTTCACATTCCACTTACCTTCAATTGTCCAAATGCAATTTAAGAGGGGATTGTGGTTGGTTAACAGAATAACTGCTACTGCTGCTAAGTCGCTTCAGTTGTGTCTCACTCTGTGCAACTCCATAGATGGCAGCCCACCAGGCTCCCCCGTCCATGGGATTCTTCAGGCAAGAACACTGGAGTGGGCTGCCATTTCCTTCTCCAAACAGTCCTCCCCAAAATGTCCATGTCCAAATTCCTAGAACCTATGAATGTTAATGGTTTTAGAAAAGGCAGAGGAACCAGAGATCAAATTGCTAACATCCGCTGGATCATGGAAAAAGCAAGAGAGTTCCAGAAAAACATCTATTTCTGCTTTATTGACTATGCCAAAACCTCTGACTGTGTGGATCACAATAAACTGTGGAAAATTCTAAAAGAGATGGGAATACCAGACCACCTGATCTGCCTCTTGAGAAATCTGTATGCAGGTCAGGAAGCAACAGTTAGAACTGGACATGGAACAACAGACTGGTTCCAAATAGGAAAAGGAGTACGTCAACACTATATATTGTCATCCTGCTTATTTAACTTCTATGCAGAGTACATCATGAGAAATGCTGGACTGGAAGAAACACAAGTTGGAATCAAGATTGCTGGGAGAAATATCAATAACCTCAGATATGCAGATGACACCACCCTTATGGCAGAAAGTGAAGAGGAACTAAAAAGCCTCTTGATGAAAGTGAAAGTGGAGAGTGAAAAGGTTGGCTTAAAGCTCAACATTCAGAAAATGAAGATCATGGCATCCGGTCCCATCACTTCACGGGAAATCTATGGGGAAACAGTGGAAACAGTGTCAGACTTTATTTTTCTGGGCTCCAAAATCACTGCAGATGGTGACTGCAGCCATGAAATTAAAAGACGCTTACTCCTTGGAAGGAAAGTTATGACCAACCTAGATAGCATATTCAGAAGCAGAGACATTACTTTGCCAACAAAGGTCCATCTAGTCAAGGCTATAGTTTTTCCTGTGGTCATGTATGGATGTGAGAGTTGGACTGTGAAGAAAGCTGAGTGCCGAAGAATTGATGCTTTTGAACTGTGGTGTTGGAGAAGACTCTTGAGAGTGCCTTGGACTGCAAGGAGATCCAACCAGTCCATTCTGAAAGAGATCAGCCCTGGGATTTCTTTGGAAGGAATGATGCTAAAGCTGAAACTCCAGTACTTTGGCCACCTCATGCGAAGAGTTGACTCATTGGAGAAGACTCTGATGCTGGGAGGGATTGAGGGCAAGAGGAGAAGGGGACGACAGAGGATGAGATGGCTGGATGGCATCACTGACTCGATGGATGGGAGTCTCAGTGACCTCTGGGAGTTGGTGATGGACAGGGAGGCCTGGCGTGCTGCGATTCATGGGGTCTCAAAGAGTCGGACACGACTGAGGGACTGATCTGATGTGATCTGATCTGATTAATGTTAATTCCCCCAACAAGGGAAGGTTGCTAATTGTGCTATGCTGTGTTGGGTCGCTCAGTTGTGTCCCACTCTTTGTGACCCCATGGACTGTAGCCTGCCAGGCTCCTCTGTCCATGGGGATTCTCCAGAAAAGAATACTGGAGTGGGTTGCCATGCCCTCCTCCAGGAGATCGTCCCAACCCAGGGACTGAACCCAAGGCTGCTAATTAGCTCATCTTAAAATAAGGAGATTATCCTGGATTGTTCAGATCAGATCAGATCAGATCAGTCGCTCAGTCGTGTCCGACTCTTTGTGACCCCATGAACCGCAGCACGCCAGGCCTCCCTGTCCATCACCAGCTCCCGGAGGTCACCCAGACTCGCATCCATCGAGTCAGTGATGCCATCCAGCCATCTCATCCTCTGTCGTCCCCTTCTCCTCCTGCCCTCAATCCCTCCCAGCATCAGAGTCTTCTCCAATGAGTCAACTCTTCGCATGAGGTGGCCAAAATACTGGAGTTTCAGCTTTAGCATCATTCCTTCCAAAGAAATTCCAGGATTGATCTCCTTCAGAATGGACTGGTTGGATCTTCTTGCAGTCCAAGGGACTCTCAAGAGTCTTCTCCAACACCACAGTTCAAAAGCATCAATTCTTCGGCGCTCAGCCTTCTTCACAGTCCAGCTCTCACATCCATACATGACCACAGGAAAGACCATAGCCTTGACTAGGCGAACCTTTGTTGGTAAAGTAATGTCTCTGCTTTTGAATGTGCTATCTAGGTTGGTCATAACTTTCCTTCCAAGGAGCAAGCGTCTTTTAATTTCATGGCTGCAGTCACCATCTGCAGTGATTTTGGAGCCCAGAAAAACAAAGTCTGACACTGTTTCCACTGTTTCCCCATCTATTTCCCATGCAGTGATGGGACCAGATGCCATGATCTTCGTTTTCTGAATGTTGAGCTTTAAGCCAACCTTTTCACTCTCCACTTTCACTTTCATCAAGAGGCTTTTTAGCCCCTCTTCACTTTCTGCCATGGGCCAATGTAATCACAAGGATCCTTAAACATAGAAGAGGGAGGCAGAAAAGCAATCAGCCAGAGGCAGACTTTGGAAGAATAGTCAGAGAGATACAAGGTTGCCAGCTTTGAAGATGGAGAAAAAGTGTCATGAGCCAAAAACAGAGGTGACTTTCACACACTGGAGAAGGCAAGGAAACATTCTCTCAGAGACTCCAGAAAAGAATGCAGCCCTACTGACACCTTGATTTTAGCCCAGTAGATAAAAATCTGCATTGCTTTAAGCTACCAATTTTGTGGTAATGTGTTACAGTAGCCATAGAAAACTCTTACAGGAGCATTTTCTAAATGTAGTATTTTCTGGGAAGTATTTGCATCATGTGTTAGACACATGTGTCAAAATGTGTATTAGAAGCCCCAGTTTTCAGATTACAATTTGAGCAGGAAGTCTGGCCGGGTGGGCCAGGCACAGTACCAGAATGTCAGCTCCCTGGCAGGTTCCCAGAGTAACAGGCCCTTGAAACTCGGGGACAGGTCTTTTAAAGTACAGTGGTATACAGTTTCATGCAGGGCTAGAATAGAGGTTATGCTCACTGCCATGGCTTGCATCTTAGGGCTTTCATGCTTACAGAGCCATCTCATAACAAACTTGGCAGCATCGAACCTGTCAAAGAGGAGGTTTTCATGGCAGTTAAGGAACTTCTAGCAATAGTAAAACAGAAGACTGCTGAGCATCTAGATGACGTCACCCTCTTGTTTACTTTGAAAGCACTTTGGAATCTTACAGAACAGTCTCCAGCTGCTTGTAGGCACTTTATTGAAAATCAAGGATTGGCAATCTTCATCCGAGTCTTGGAGACTTTTTCAGAGACAGCAATACAAAGCAAAGTACTTGGTCTTTTGAACAACATAGCTCAAGTCAGAGAACTCTTTTCCAAGCTGATTACTGAAGATATGGTAAAGCATATCAGCAGCTTGCTCCATAGCAAGGAATTGGAAGTCAGCTATTTAGCTGCAGGCGTCATAGCCCACCTGACATCGGACAAACAGCCCTGGATATCCTGTGACCTCCAGAGGACAGCGCTTCTCCAGGATCTGCATGCAACCATCCAGAAATGGTCAAGTTCAAGTTGTAAGATGACAGCTTTGGTCACTTACAGATCCTTCAAGGCATTTTTCCCGCTCCTTGGCAACTTCTCTCAACCAGAGGTTCAGCTCTGGGCACTATGGGCCATGTATTATGTTTGCAGTAAAAACCCCAGCAAATACTGCAAAATGTTAGTTGAAGAAGGACTACAGCTTTTGTGTGACATCCGGGAGCACAGTGATGCAGACCCCCAAGCACAGCAGATTGCAGCCTCCATTGTAGATGACTTCAAAATGCATTTTATGAGTTACCAGAGACCCTCTCTCTGTTGACAGCCCTTCTTAACCTCACGGCCTCAGAGGTGCTGTGTCCTCAGTATCAGGCCTTCTGCTATATCAGCAATGAAGTGTTGGATTGAAACAAGTTGTCGTTGGAGTTCGTGAGCTGACCGCCTTGTTGGCCTTTTGGGGGATGATTTTCTGTAAGTTATAAGAAGTTTGGATTTGTGTGATAGCCATAATCTCACCCCACTCCAGTACTCTTGCCTGGAAAATCCCATGGACGGAGGAGCCTGGTGGGCTGCAGTCCATGGGGTCGCTGAGTCGGATATGACTGAGCGACTTCACTTTCACTTCTCACTTTCATGCATTGGAGAAGGAAATGGCAACCCACTCCAGTGTTCTTGCCTGGAGAATCTCACGGACAGGGGAGCCTGGTGGGCTGCTGTCTGTGGGGTCGCACAGAGTCGGACACGACTGAAGCGACTTAGCAGCATACAGTTTCATCCGATGCTTTAGGGATGAACTCCCAACACGCAAACTGTTTCTTGGAGCTTCTCACAAGTGCTAACTGCTGCTGCTGCTAAGTCGCTTCAGTCGTGTGCGACCCCATAGACGGCAGCCCACCACGCTCCCCCGTCCCTGGGATTCTCCAGGCAAGAACACTGGAGTGGGTTGCCATTTCCTTCTCCAATGCATGAAAGTGAAAAGTGAAAGTGAAGTCGCTCAGTCGTGTCTGACTCTTTGCGACTCCATGAATTGCAGCCTACCAGGCTCCTCCATCTATGGGATTTTCCAGGCAAGAGTACTAGAGTGGGTTGCCATTAGCAGGCCACAATGTGGAGGGCAAGTGTAGAAATGGTTAATGAAAGTAAACCAGAGTCAGCTGTCAAAAGCTGCTGTGGAAATTCTCTGTGCATTTGATGACCACGCTTTCCCAGAAAGGTTGTGTTACCACCCAGTGTTTGTAAATGAATCTTTCTTTTCACAATGAAGAGGAAAACACAAACCCAAGAGTCAAGGCAGTTTACACAGCATTCCTGGGATCCGGGTCAGCCAGCAACGCCAGACTTCAGTCACTCTGCACGGGTTGCTTTTTCCTGTTCATAGCTCAAAGGTTAAGCTCCCTGCACGGTGGGGAGGAAGTCTTGTCACAATCCTCTGCCAGTAATAAATATTGGTCCTGGGACATCACTCTTCGCAGTAACATAGGAGGTGTCATTGGAGTTCTCAGGCCAAGAAGTTGCTAGACATTCATGAGATTATCTTAGGTCTCATGACTTATGGGAAAAGGAAGTCCTCCTATTCTGGGTGTGGTAATATCTGGGGATTACCACACAAGGGACCACATAGTGTGGCCATATCTAGAGTCTGTGAGCTCTTTGGGGAGTCTTTGTGAACTGGAATTTTTCACAGTATCTCCAAGGAACTGTGTTAGAAAAGCTGTAGTTTGTGGATTTCTTACACAGGGCACAAGACCCCGTGGACTCCCTAATGTATCCCCTTTTATTGATACATCCTAATTTCAAATAGTTTTCCAAAGAGCATTAAGGTGGAAGGACCACTTTGGGTGACCATGTCTACACTTCCATTTAGAGCAGCCCAGGCCATCAGCTGGACCATTTGTGGCCGCTCTATCACTCTTGTATTTTTCTTTTTTTGGCTGCATTGGGTCTTTGTTGCATCATGTGGAATCTTTCATTAAGGTATGGGTACCTGGACTCTCCAGTTGTGATGTACAGGCTCCAAAGCATGAGGGCTCAGTAGCTGTGACATGTGGGATCTTAGTTACCCAACCAGGGATCGAACCCACATCCCCTGAATTGCAAGGCGAATTCTTAACCACTGGACCACCAGAGAAGTTCCTCTATCACTCTTTTAGAATCACTCTTGAAAGCTATCCCATTTGAATAGCCTTTGCCCTGCACTGTGGGGCTTTGCCTGGTTTCCTGACATAATTTTCCCTTTGCCCCTAGTAGGAGGGTGTGGTCACTGACTCACCTTCCAGGCTGTCCCCATCTGAGTTCAGTGAATTGGTTAACTTCCACCTAATGTGGTTGCAAAGAACCAGAGGGCCTATAGAATGCCACTGAACCCCCATGTGGACCATATCCAGGTTCCTGGGTTCTGACTATGTCTATGAGCTCCTGTCTTGAGCTGCATTGATCTTCCTTTAGCTTAAGAATTCATCCTCCCCTAGGCAGAGTACCCAAACCAACAGCCTTGATGCCTAACAATCAGTGGTCTGGATTCTGGGTCTTGGTTACAGGATTCAAAACAACTGCTTTAGAGATGGAGACCATGTAACAGTTACAGGCTGATTTGGTGACCCATCAGTCTTGGTTTCAAATGAGAGACTAGAACAAGTCAGGGGGGTCTTGTAAACTGTATTGTGGTGACTGGTAAACCTTACCTCGTTTATTACAGGTATTGATGGACACAGATGGCTGTACATCGATGCCTGACTGCAGTGTGGCCCTGGTGGCTCTCCCAGCACGCCCTATTTCCAAGAAGCTGATTTGGAAGGCTACATTCTTCTCCTTTCTGTGAAGTTATGGAGCTTCTGCTGCTACTGCTGCTAAGTCGCCTCAGTCGTGTCCGACCCTGTGCGACCCCATAGACGGCAGCCCACCAGGCTCCCCTGTCCCTGGGATTCTCCAGGCAAGAACACTGGAGTGGGTTGCCATTCCCTTCTCCAATGCATGAAAGCGAAAAGTGAAAGTGAAGTCACTCAGTCGTGTCCGACTCTTAGCGACCCCATGGACTGGAGCCTACCAGGTTCCTCCGTCCATGGGATTTTCCAGGCAAAAGTACTGGGGTGGGGTGCCATTGGAGCTTCTAGAGGTTTCTAACAGCTGTGCAAAGGAACACTTTGAATTGCCTAAACCCTGTCAAGGCAGTAAATCAAGGGCTACGGGCTTCAAAAAGTGAGACAAATGCCAAAATCCACAAACAAACCTTCACATGTTCTTTCCACAACTAAAACCAATAGGAATCAATAGAGCAAGGACAGGATTAACTGACCTCCACTTCCACTCGCCTGTCTTCCCCATCCCTGGCCTTCTGTTGTAGCTAGAGGACTGTGAGCTCACGCACACCACATTGAGCTCATGCACATCACATTTCTGCATGCCTTGTGTGTGTCCCTTGTGAGCAGACTGCCCTTTGTTCCAAGCTATCTTTTCCAGATTATGTCTTTCTCAGAGCAAAGTACAGGCCTGCTTACTAACTATTACTTCAAATCTGGTTTCCTAAAGTTTAGGGTTCCTCTCTCACAATGGGCCTCACTGTATGGGCAGGTCACCTGGCCCTCTTTGTATTGCCTTTGGGAACTGGGACTCAGGAATCACCACAGGAAAATGTCCATGCTCTTGCTACTGTTGCTGTGGATAAAGAAGTCCTTTGTTTCTGATGCAGAGGTCTTCTGTGTTCTGCCAGCATCCATGTGGCACGTTAACTTATTAACTTGCAAAGTGGGTAAAAAACATCTGAGAGCCTTCACAGTTATTGACAACTTCTCATATAACACTCCTCCTGACCCACCAGCTCATGCCCCTCAGGCCTGTGATCCTTAAAGCCGCTTTGGTAGTTTGGGGCCAAGGGGAAACTACTCCTACAGAGGTGGAGACAAACCAAAAAAACAAATTAAAGAGCAAGGTTGAAGCTAGGGCAGGACTGAGATATCTAGAAGCTTGGTTTAAACCCAAGACTGGGGACAGCTTGAACTTCTGGGCTGTTTATAGCTATATTGTTGATTATATGTTCCAGTCAACTGACAGGCAATTCTAAACCCGCTTAGGTAAACAAACTCATTGATTTTCTCATATGTAAAATAAAATGATTTGGATTACATTATTTCTGAGGTTCTTTCCAGCTACAACATTTGGCTTTATGAATGTGTGACAGACCTGCCTAGTGCACACACTAGGCACTCGACCTAACTTAAAATAATGATTGCAAAGAGGACTGTGATGTAGTAGAAAGAACATAGCATTATAACGTAAGAAATCTGAATTCCAAAATGAAAGGTAATATATTCTGTGCTGTGTGGTTAGTCACTCAGTTGTGCTCGACGCTGGGACCTGACTCTGGGACCCACTGACTGTAGCCCGCCAGGCTTCTCTGTCTAAATGTGTATAAGGTCTTTTAATACTCAAATAACCCATTTTTTAATTTTTTGAGACAGAAGAGGGATAATTATGAGATCTAGCTAAAAATTGGATCACATTGTCTCAGGTCTGGGTTTCAATGAAAACACTCCTTTCTACTAACAAAGTTATTCACTGTTGGGGAAAAAAGGAAGCCTGAATTCCAGGCCCATTGGACAAGTGACTTGGCAAGATTGAGGAGGCAAGACGTTTTTAGTTGGCTCAAGAGTGTGCATTAAATCACAATGAAAAAGTAAGTTTCTTTTCAATTCTCTTTTTATTTTTCTGATTATGTCAAAGGGAGTGAGTGAGTGAAAGTCGCTCAGTCGTGTCCGACTCTTTGTGACCCCATGGACTATACAGTCCATGGAATTCTCCAGGCCAGAACACTGGAGTGGGTAGCCTTTTCCTTCTCTAGGGGGATCTTCCCTACCCAGGGATTGAACCAAGGTCTCCCGCGTTGTGGGCAGATTCTTTACCAGCTGAGCCATAAGGCCCATTTACTGTTAGCATGTCTTTGTGTTTAGTTGCTAAATTGTGTCCCACTCTTTTATGACTGTAGCCTGCCAGGCTCCTCTGCCGGTGGGATTTTCCAGGCAAGAATACTGGAGTAGGTAGCCATTCTCTTCTCCAGGGTGTCTTCTCAACCCAGGGATGGAACTCACATCTCCTGCATTGCATTCTTTACCGCTGAGTCACCAGGAAAGCCCTAGTGTGTCTTTAACAAAGGCAGAGGAACCAGAGATCAAATTGCCAACATCCGCTGGATCATTGAAAAAGCAAGAGAGTTCCAGAAAAACATCTATTTCTGCTTTATTGACTATGCCAAAGCCTTTGACTGTGTAGATCACAATAAACTGTGGAAAATTCTGAGAGAGATGGGAATACCAGATCACCTGATCTGCCTCTTGAGAAATCTGTATGCAGGTCAGGAAGCAACAGTTAGAACTGGTCATGGAACAACAGACTGGTTCCAAATAGGAAAAGGAGTACGTCAAGGCTGTATATTGTCACCATGTTTGTTTAACTTATATGCAGAATACATCATGAGAAATGCTGGACTGGAAGAAACACAAGCTGGAATCAAGATTGCCAGGAGAAATATCAATAACCTCAGATATGCAGATGATACCACCCTTATGGCAGAAAGTGAAGAGGAACTCAAAAGCCTCTTGATGAAAGTGAAAGTGGAGAGTGAAAAGGTTGGCTTAAAGTTCAACATTCAGAAAACGAAGATCATGGCATCTGGTCCCATCACTACATGGGAAATAGATGGAGAAACAGTGGAAACAGTGTCAGACTTTGTTTTTCTGGGCTCCAAAATCACTGCAGATGGTGACTGCAGCCATGAAATTCAAAGACGCTTACTCCTTGGAAGGAAAGTTATGACCAACCTAGAGAGCATATTCAAAAGCAGAGACATCACTTTGCCAACAAAGGTTCGCCTAGTCAAGGCTATGGTCTTTCCTGTGGTCATGTATGGATGTGAGAGCTGGACTGTGAAGAAGGCTGAGTGCCGAAGAATTGATGCTTTTGAACTGTGGTGTTGGAGAAGACTCTTGAGAGTCCCTTGGACTGCAAGAAGATCCAACTGGTCCATTCTGAAGGAGATCAGCCCTGGGATTTCTTTGGAAGGAATGATGCTAAAGCTGAAGCTCCAGTATTTTGGCCACCTCATGCGAAGAGTTGACTCATAGGAGAAGACTCTGATGCTGGGAGGGATTGAGGGCAGGAGGAGAAGGGGACGACAGAGGATGAGATGGCTGGATGGCATCACTGACTCGATGAATGTGAGTCTGAGTGACCTCCGAGAGCTGGTGATGGATAGGGAGGCCTGGCGTGCTGCAGTTCATGGGGTCGCAAAGAGTCGGACACGACTGAGCGACTGATCTGATCTGAATATGCACTAATTTTCCTTTTCACAAAGAAAGAAAGGTCTCAAGCTCATACACTTCACAGGCTGCACTGTTCCCTGACCCACAAAATGAGAAAAGTGATAATATCTCCCTCAGTTTGTTAAGAAGGAAATAACACAGCACCTGAAACCCTCAGCCCAGGGCCCAGCTGGTAGATGGCTTCTGATAAAGTAGAATGGTCAATAACTTGGCTCAGCATCCATCCCGGTGCAGCCCTGGCCCTTCATTCCCACATCCTCATGATAACCATGTGCGGTAGGTGCTGTTATTCCTGCTCAATAACCCCACGAAGTAGCTATGGTTCTCCTGGTGTTACAGATGAGTGAACTAAGGCTCAGAGAGGTTAAGTAACTTGCCTGGAGTTTTAGAACCGGTAAGTGGCTCCAGGTGAGGTTCAAACCCCACTCTCTCTGAGAGCTCTATGCTTTCCCCTCCCACCATGACGCCAGACCTGATTAAATGGGAACCCCCTGGCTGGCGGTGGGGACGGGGGTCACAGAAGGAACTCTGAGTCCCGTCTTGCTGGTGAGCGTCCTGACTCCCACTGCCAGTCTGGGACAGCCTCGGGGACCTGGTTCCCGGTTCTCTTTTCCTGGTGTCTCCCCTGTCCCAATTTGCCCGGTGGAAAATTCTCTGTCTTCATTCAGTGATTGGAGTCCTTTCATTAGCCTCTTAACTCTGTTGCTGGGACTACCCCACCTTCTACTGGGCTTTTATTCTCCAACCATCTTGCCTGTTTAGACTTTGACCAATTGCCTGACACTGGATCCATGGAACCTCCACCTCCCTTTGCCCCAGTTTGTCATGAGCAGGTGTGTGGGCAGCATGTAGTCTGCTTTTCTCTCGGGCCACTGCCAGTCCACGATTCAGGCCACCATTGGCTCTTGACTGAACAACTGTAACATACTCCATTCTTGCTTAACTCTCTTCCTTCTCCAAAGTACAGCTAAGAAAAGTTTTCTGACGTGCCACCCGATTGTGCAACTCTCCTGTTTATCCTTCAGCATTTCCCTTGGATTAAAATCTTGACCCCTTAGTCTGGTTTTTAAAGACCTTTGTGAACTGGTGCCTACTGAACCCTTCAGCTTATTCTCTCTGCAGTCTTCGTTCCCTATGAGCTGGTGATGTTGTCACTAGCTGCAGTCTCTGAATGCTTCTGGATGTCCTTGGCACACAGTCGGTGCACCTTTACATGCTCCAATAGTATATACTGCATCATCCACTATTGTAATGAGGCAGAACTATTCTAGTGGAGGAGCTAGGAGCCTAAGCCTTGGAGTCAAAGTATAGATTGAAATTCTAGTAATGCCACTTGCCTGAGCTATATGACCTTGGGCAAGTCACTCAACCTCTCTGTGATTCCATTTCCTTGTCTGTAAGATGAAGCTAATAATAGTATCTACTAATAGGATTCTTGTGAGGACTACATGAAACAATGCATGGCCAATGACTTAGCGCAGAGTCCGGTGCATAGTGAACATTCAGTAAATACTAGTTATTGTTATGTCACCACACTCTATAATGTATTGTAAAGATCAGTCCCCTGTTTTGTCTTTCTCTAAGCATCTGAGGGCAGAGACTGTCTCATTTACTGTTAAATCTTTGGGTGCTGTGAGGAAATTAACAAGATGGCACCAGTCAGGCTCTCTCAGCCCACCTTCTCACGCCTTCTCGCCCTATGTTCTGTAAACAATGACTTTGCACAGCTATGTAACAGCTGAGATCACTTATAGCACTGCGCATGTGCATCACGGGCTACGCACTTGGTCACCAGCTACGCACTCGGTCACGAGCTACTTTGGGCCATAGACCTGTATGAGCTTCACTGTGAAAGCCCTGCTGCTGACCTGGGCTACACTGGAATGCATCATGATTACGTTATATGAGGTTATGTTATGGCTGCATTATGGCTACATTATGGTTTTGTTGTGGCTGCCGCCACAGCTTCTTCATCAGCCAGGTGAGAGGCTGTCTTATGGCTGCCATGCCAGCCAGGAGAGAATAAATCTGTCTGCAGTTCCTACGGCTCCTTGAGTCTCCTTTCAGCCTCTTAGGTCAAGCCTTGCCTACCATGTGTTCAGTGAATTAGGTGCACAGCATGAACAGCAAGGCAATTTGCATCACGAACGGGATCAGCAATACTCGTGCCCAGTACAGAAGCTGACACATAGGGTACTCAGTACATATTTACTGAACAAACGCATGAAGGAATGAATGGCTTGCTCCCTGGTTTAGTTAAGTCAGCTTTGCCTGATCCTGCTTAGGTGATGTTGGACTTCCCTGGTAGTCGAAGCGTTAAGAATCCACCTGCTAATGCAGGAGACTTGGGTTAGGTCCCTGCCCCTGGTCCAGGAAGATTCCTCAAACTGTGGAATCATACTGAGCAACTAAGCCCATGTACCACAATGACTGAGCTCACCCTCTAGAGCCCAGGAGTCTCAACTACTAAGCTCAGGTCCTGCAGCTACTAAAGCCTTCAAGCCCTGGAGCCCACACTCCGCAACAAGAGAAGCCATGGCAAGGAGAAGCCAGTGCACTGCAACAGAGAGTACTCCCCACTCACCACATCTAGAGAAAGCCTGCATTCAGCAATGAAGACTCAGCACAACCAAAATCAATAAATAAGTGGCATCAATCAAGGTAGAAATACCCCCAGGAAGGCTAGAAGGAAAATCTCTCACTGTTTGTCCTCTCAGCACCTCCACCTCCCTTTGCTCTAGTTTGTCATGACGAGGTGTGGGCAGCACCCAAACAGACCAGAACAGTCATGCCTTCGATGGGGGTTTGTTGGACCACACCCTGTTGGGTGCTAAGGATACCCAGGGAGGCAGGGTAGGGTATGAGCCCTGCCTCCAGAAGCTTCCTGAGGGGTGGCCGGGCAAGATCTGACTGGCCAGGCAAGGAGATGGGCAGTTCCAGTGCAGGATGTACTCAGAAGACATGAAGATCTGACCTAGCTGCACAACTGGGAGTCAGGGCGTAAATGCAGGACCAGGGAATCTGGTTCCCAGGATCTGGAGCAGCAAGTCAAAGGTTAGGGCAGAAGGTTAGCCACGCTGAGAAGAGGCAGAGTTGAGGCCAGCAAAGTTTGGAGTCCAGCAGGTGAAGCCCTGTACCAGTGCGGGGGCTATGGTCTTCTTGCTCTTTTATTTATTTATTTATTTTTCTTCTCTCAAGGCAAAGAGAAGGTCACTCAGGATTTCTCATCTCAAAAGTAAGGGTAACTAAAGGAGCAGCAGTAGCCACAGGCCAGTATTCAAAAGCAGCTTTAGGTCTTCCAACTCCTCAGGAAGGCAGTAGCTGTGGGGTTGGCCCCTGGGACCAGCTCCTGGGCTAGCTGCTGGCAGCATGGAGATGCAGGAATGCTGAGCCCCGGGGCACGAGGCTGGGGGCCGGATCTATTTATTTATTTATTTATTTTGGGGGGCCTGATTTAAAGCTTCCAACAACACAAGAGAAGACTCTATACATGGACATCACCAGATGGTCAACACCAAAATCAGATCGATTATATTCTTTGCAGCCAAAGATGGAGAAGCTCTATACAGTCAGCAAAAACAAGACCAGGAGCTGACTGTGGCTCAGACCATGAACTCCTTATTGCCAAATTCAGACTGAAATTGAAAAAAGTAGGGAAAACCACTAGACCATTCAGGTATGACCTAAATCAAATCCCTTATGATTATACAGTGGAAGTGAGAAATAGATTTAAAGGCCTAGATCTGATAGATAGAGTGCCTGATGAGCTATGGAATGAGGTTCATGACATTGTACAGGAGACAGGGATCAAGACCATCCCCATGGAAAAGAAATGCAAAAAAGCAAAATGGCTGTCTGGAGAGGCCTTACAAATAGCTGTGAAAAGAAGAGAAGCGAAAAGCAAAGGAGAAAAGGAAAGATAGAAACATCTGAATGCAGAGTTCCAAAGAATAGCCAGAAGAGATAAGAAAGCCTTCTTTAGCGATCAGTGCAAAGAAATAGAGGAAAACAACAGAATGGGAAAGACTAAGGATCTCTTCAAGAAAATCAGAGATACCAAGGGAACATTTTATTGCAAAGATTGGCTCGATAAAGGACAGAAATGGTATGGACCTAACAGAAGCAGAAGATATTAAGAAGAAGTGGTAGGAATACACAGAAGAACTGTACAAAAAAGATCTTCATGACCCAGATAATCACGATGGTGTGATCACTGACCTAGAGCCAGACATCCTGGAATGTGAAGTCAAGTGGGCCTTAGAAAGCATCACTATGAGCAAAGCTAGTGGAGGTGATGGAATTCCAGTGGAGCTATTCCAAATCCTGAAAGATGATGCTGTGAAAGTGCTGCACTCAATATGCCAGCAAATTTGGAAAACTCAGCAGTGGCCACAGGACTGGAAAAGGTCAGTTTTCATTCCAATCCCAAAGAAAGGCAATGCCAAAGAATGCTCAAACTACCACACAATTGCACTCATCTCACCCACTAGTAAAGTAATGCTCAAAATTCTCCAAGCCAGGCTTCAGCAATACGTGAACTGTGAACTTCCTGATGTTCAAGCTGGATTTAGAAGAGGCAGAGGAACCAGAGATCAAATTGCCAACATCCACTGGATCATGGAAAAAGCAAGAGAGTTCCAGAAAAACACCTATTCTGCTTTCATAAACATCTATTTATGCCAAAGCCTTTGACTATGTGGATCACAATAAACTGTGGAAAATTCTGAAAGAGATGTGAGTACCAGACCACCTGACCTGCCTCTTGAGAAACCTGTATGCAGGTCAGGAAGCAACAGTTAGAACTGGACATGGAACAACAAACTGGTTCCAAATAGGAAAAGGAATACGTCAACACTATATATTGTCACCCTGCTTATTTAACTTCTATGCAGAGTACATCATGAGAAACACTGGACTGGAGGAAGCACAAGCTGGAATCAAGGTTGCCGGGAGAAATATCAATAAGCTCAGATATGCAGATGACACCACCCTTATGGCAGAAAGTGAAGAGGAACTAAAAAGCCTCTTGATGAAGGTGAAAGTGGAGAGTGAAAAAGTTGGCTTAAAGCTCAACATTCAGAAAACGAAGATCATGGCATCTGGTCCCATCACTTCATGGCAAATAGATGGGGAAACAGTGGAAACAGTGGCACATTTTATTTTTCTGGGCTCCAAAATCACTACAGATGGTGACTGCAGCCATGAAATTAAAAGACGTTTACTCCTTGGAAGGAAAGTTATGACCAACCTAGATCACATATTCAAAAGCAGAGACATCACTTTGCCAACAAAGGTCCATCTAGTCAAGGCTATGGTTTTTCCAGTGGTCATGTATGGATGTGAGAGTTGGACTGTGAAGAAAGCTGAACACTGAAGAATTGATGCTTTTGAACTGTGGTGTTGGAGAAGACTCTTGAGAGTCCCTTGGACTGCAAGGAGATCCAACCAGTCCATTCTGAAGGAGATCAGCCCTGGGATTTCTTTGGAAGGAATGATGTTAAGGCTGAAACTCCAATACTTTGGCCACCTCATGCAAAGAGTTGACTCATTGGAGAAGACTCTGATGCTGGGAGGGATTGAGGGCAGGAGGAGAAGGGGAAGACAGAGGATGAGATGGCTCGATGGCATCACTGACTTGATGAACATGAGTCTGAGTGAACTCTGGGAGTTGGTGACGGACAGGGAGGCCTGGCGTGCTGCGATTCATGGGGTCGCAAAGAGTTGGACATTACTGAGTGACTGAACTGAACTGAACTGAACCACAAGAGCATCTGCTGTCATTTATAGGAGTGCAACACCTTTAAAGGCCCAGAGTCAGATCCTTCACGAAAAGCTTCTACCCAGACTCAACCAGCAGAGCTGTCATCTTCCTTGGGATTCATAGAGATTAGTTATCTATACCTCTCACTTGAAAAATGTGAGGGACACTACAGCACTGGGTGAAAGTTTTTCAGACTTATTCATTATGAAGTCCATCAATGATGTTAATACAATGGAACAAAATTTGTGAAAGCAGGGGTGATGGGTGACGTTTGTCACTTTTTGACTAACTAGCTTCAGATTCCCCCTGCAGTTGTGTGGAAGACTTCATCTTAAGTCTTAGTAGACGTTAAATTATCATATCATGCTTGTAATCAGTCATGTCTGACTCTTTGGAAACCCCTGGACTGTAGCCCCAACTAGCTCCTTTGTCCATGAGATTTCTCAGGCAAGAATACTGGAGTGGGTTGCCATTTCTTCCTCCAGGGGATCTTCCTGACCCAGGGATTGAACCTGCATCTCCTGCTTGGCAGGCAAATTCTTTACCACTGAGCCATCAGGAAAACCTGGAAATTATAGCCCACTCCTCAACTCTCACTACAGAGGCTGAAAATTCCAGACATTTGCTTCCCAGCCTCATTTATAGCTAGAGCTCAGACATGTGACCTGGACTCAGCCAATCAGGTGCAGTGCCCTGAACTCTGACTAAGAGACCACAGAGTCAGCTCTCAGATAACCTTTTAGGGTGGGGTGGTGGCGGCTACAGGGACCATGTCTGGATCCAAGGGTGTGAGGAGCAGCGCGGTCATCACGCAGGCTCTGACCCTGGCTGTGCACAGGTTTCCCAGGATTCTGAGCCAGGCCCATCTTCTGTGCTACCATTTTGGCCATGTTCCTGGCTACTTACCCACATCCTTGGTCTCATTCATGCCATAAGCCTGGCTCTCCTGCCTTCCTAGAGATTCTTTGGGTTATTCAATATCCTTCCCATTAATTTCTCTTCTGCTTCACTTATCCAGAGTCAGTTCCTGTTGCATTTTAAAGTTAGTGTGCATGCTAAGTTGCTTCAGTCATGTCTGACCCTTTGCAATCTCACAGACTATAGCCTGCCAGGCTCCTCTGTCCATGGGATTCTCCAGGCAAGAGGATTGGAGTGGGTAGACATTCCTTTCTCCAGGGGCTCTTCCTGACCCAAGGATCGAACCCAGGTCTCCTGAATTGCAGGCAGAGTCTTTCACTGTCTGAGCCACCAGGGAAGCCCTTTACAGATGAGAAAACTGAGGTACCAAGGAGTGGAATAATTGGCCCAAGGTCAAGATTTAAATCAAGGCAGCCCCTGCCCCAGGATTTGTGTTCGTAACTCCTGCTAACAGTGTTTTTTCAAGTTTGTCTTTTGAGATTAAAATTAAGTCACCCTAGAAAGTAGAAAGAGAAGTGGAAAATTTTGTTTCAAAATTGAATAAGTATCAAAATATCCAACAACTGTTCTTCATCCTCATCATAAATGTAAAAGTCAGGCAATTAAGAACTAAAACTTACAACATGTACTAAACAAACAGGACACTTTTATCACTCTGTATGCACTGTTATAAGCCTGCTGGTTTATGGAGTCTCGTGGACCCCAGAGCAGGAAGTACTCAGCTCTTCATTGCTCTGACTTGGTAAGCAGACATGCTCAGGCTGGCACGAGGCACACCCACTATCAGGACCAACCTAGGCTTAGAGACGCCAGGAGGAACCTGTGCCAAAGTCCACACAAAACTGAGTTTACTTAAAAAATATCACATCGATGGAGGTATGTCGCAGGGCACAAGAGTTAAAGAGCTCCAGTGGCCAAAGCTTGAACAATTTGAGGAACAAAATTAAGTTGTATCAAATTATAATCCAAAGTATAAAATAAATACCCATAAGTCCATACTTGTATAAAATCTTTTAAAAAGAAAACTTCATAGTGGGGAAATTTAGCAAACATTACTTTAGGCAGGTATCTACTTCAGGCAAGATCCTTGTCAACAGTCATAAATCATGTTGATGGCATGTACCTTTGACATGATGTGATGCAAATGGCACCTTACCTCTGTGAGCATCCTCCCCAAAACCCACAACCCTAATCTCCACATGAGAAGAGTATCAGACAAAGCCCAACAGAGGGATTGCAAATAAGATAAGAAGCTCAGGTAGTGCTCACAGGCATCAGAGACAAGGAAAGTCTGAGGAGCTGTTACAGCCAAGAGGAGCCTAAGACATGACACGTTAATGTGGTTTCCTAGGTGGGGTCCTGAAGCAGAAAAAGGCCATTAGGTAAAACAAACAAACAAGCAAGGAAATCTGAATAAACTATGGACTTTAGCTAATACTAGTGTCTCAATCGGGGAAGGCAATGGCACCCCACCCCAGTACTTTTGCCTGGAAAATCCCATGGATGGAGGAGCCTGGTAGGCTCCAGTCCATGGGGTCGCTAGGAGTCGGACACGACTGAGCGACTTCACTTTCACTTTTTACTTTCATGCATTGGAGAAGGAAATGGCAACCCACTCCAGTGTTCTTGCCTGGAGAATCCCAGGGACAGGGCAGCCTGGTGAGCTTCCGTCTATGGGGTCGCACAGAGTCGGACACGACTGAAGCGACTTAGCAGCAGCAGCAGCAGTGTCTCAATATCAATTCACCAATGGTGACAAATATACCATACCAATTTAAAAGGTTACTAATAGGAAAGAGTGAGACCTGGAGACAGGAGGGCAAGGTGAGAATTCTGTTCAATTTCTTTATAAATCTAAAATTTTTATTTTGGAAGTCTACTATATAAAAAGAATCATAAAATTGACTGAAAGTGAAAAAGCGAAAGTGTTAGTCGATCAGTTGTGTCTAATTCTTGGCGACCCCATGGACTGCAGCCCACCAGGCTCCTCGGTCCATGGAATTCTCCAGGCAAGAATACCGAGGTAGGTTGCCATGCCCCCTCCAAATTTTTTGAGGGGACTTCCCCTCAAAAAAGTTCATTTACCTGATGATGCAGTTTAAATCACTGAAGTCTTGACAGGCCAAAAGTGTCTATTTAATTCATTCATGCTTTTATAGACTAGATACCTTTTAATAGCAGTTTTTAAAATACATATATATATATATATATATATATAGGCTGTACTGGGTCTATTGCTTTAAGCAGGCTTTCTCTAGTCGCAGCGAGCAGGGGCTCCTCTTCCTTTCTGTGCAGGGTTTCTCATTGAGGTGGCTTCTGTTGTTGTGGAGCACAGGCTCTCGGGAGTGAAGGCTTCAGTAGTTGCGGTGCCTGGGCTCAGTACTCATGGCTTGTGGGCTTAGTTGCTCTGTGGCATGTGGAATCTTCTGGGACCAAGGATTAAACCTGTGTCCTGGCAGATTCTTATCCACTGCGCCTCCAGAGAAGGCCACTTTGATATTTTTAAAATGAAATTTGAATCTTCATATTGCATTCCTGAATCTCCTCAGCGTGGCTGAGCAGTTTGAGCTGCTCTGACGGAGGGGAAATCAGAGGTAACGTCTTTGTTTCTGTCCCTAAAACCTTCCGGATCTCTGAAATGGAGAGAAAATGCCTTACCTTTAGGCAAAGCACTTCAGTAACTTCAGGCGAAAACAACGCAGTAACTTCCCATCCCCCCAGCTCCACCCAAGACATTGTGTGAGCAACTGTTTGAAGCCAAGGCTGCAGTTGTCTTTGTCCTGAATTTGCCTGTCAAGCCCAGTCCTTCTCCCCAGTGGGAAGGGCAGAAGGCTGGTATGAAGCAGGGCAACAGATGGCTGGGACATGTCCTCTTGAAGCTCAGCTGCCTAGGCCAGCCTGCCAAGCTGTGTACATTTCAAATGTTTGAGATTCAACCAAAAGAGACAAGTAATGATTTTAAATCACTTGTTGAAACACATGGCTAATCCTTGGGTAGCCAGAGAAGAGCGCTTTAAAAACTCACTTATATCCAGTGTGGGGGACAAGGAAACTCTATGTGCTGTTTTGGCTTTGAACCCAGATCGGGTCATCCTGGGGGCAGCTGAGCATTTGTCCATGATCCCAATATGCATCCTGCTTTCTCTGCTTTTGGATAGGGTGTGATGTTTCGGTACGTGTGCTTATTTGGGGTAGGAGTGAGGAGGGGAAAGGCTGTTAACAGGGAGGTTTGGATCCTGAGAAATTATGCACCCTGGCATTTGCCTCTGGTCTGAAATTGGGAGCTCTCTAAGTTAGCTTGCTTCGTAAGTTCGGTCAGTTCTATTTCGCTGTCTGGGTTCAGGTCTTTCTTATTACTTGGCTGGCTTACACGAACAGTTTCCTGCAGTTGCTTTGCTGTCCTGCGTCGTTAGAATCTCCCACCACACAAGTCATCTCTATCATTATACAGCGACTCCAATTTTGAATGTATTTTCCGTGCCCCCACATCTCCCTCCAGCTACTGCTCCTATTCATTTCTCCTTTCACCACAGAGCTTTTTGAACCAGTTATCTGGTCTCCCTGGGTCCAGCCCTCACTTCCTGTTCATTCCCCTGTTCCTCCTGTACTACTGAAATCTCTCTTGTCAAGGTCACTGGCAACTTCTGTACAGAAAACCCACTGAGTGTGCCTCTGCCCTCATCAATGTTGATCTGCCAGGAGCGTCTGCTACAGTTGACCACTTCCTCCTCCCTTTTACTCTTCCCTCCTCCCTTTCACTCTTCTTTCCTGCTTTTAACAATGATACTCTCTCCTGATTTTCCTTCGATTTCTTTCACCTCCTCTTCTCAGTCTCCTTGGCAGGCTTCTCCTCCATCTTCCAGTCACTCCATGTTGGGGTATCTCAGGAATTGGTCCTAGAACAGCTTCTAGTCTCTGTCTAAAGCTCTCAAGATGACCTCATCAGGTCACAGAGCTCTGAATGCCACCCAAATACTGAAGACTCCTGATTTTACACCTCCTTCCCTAAGCCCGGACTCAACTGCCTGCTTTATGTCTCCACTTGGCTGTTAATAGACACCTTAAATGATATAGTTCCAAGATGGAGCCCTTGATTCTCTTCATTCTCGAACTCTCCCCGCTTCTCTCCCCTCTTTCCCCTCTTAGCTTCTTTATTCATCTTTTTGCTCAGGCCAAGATTCTAGAAGCCACTTTTCATTCCTCCTTTTTCCTCAGCCCCCACATCCAAGCCATCCCTGTGTCCAGTCAGTTCTACCCCCAAGACGATATAACTAGTCTTTTCTCTCTGTCTCCACAGACACCTTCTTAGTTTTAGCCACCAACATTTATCACTTGAACAACTGAAAGAGATGCTTGCCTGGCCCCTCTGCTTCACAGTTGCTGCTGCTGCTGCTAAGTCACTTCAGTCGTGTCCAACTCTGTGTGACCCCATAGACGGCAGCCCACCAGGCTCCCCCGTCCCTGGGATTCTCCAGGCAAGAACACTGGAGTGGGTTGCCATTTCCTTCTCCAATGCATGAAAGTGAAAAGTGAAAGTGAAGTCACTCAGTCGTGTCTGACTCCTAGCAACCCCATGGACTGGAGCCTACCAGGCTCCTCCGCCCATGGGATTTTCCAGCCAAGAGTACTGGAGTGGGTTGCCATTGCCTTCTCCGCTGCTTCACAGTAGTACCTCCCAAATTCACTTTCCCACATTCTAATGTGAGAACCTGGAATCCAATGACACTCTTTGATCGAAGGAATATCTACTGAGTGCCTACTAAGTACAGGCAGTGAACAAATAAAAGTTTCTGCCCTCAGAGAGTTTACAATCTAGTGGTGAGAGATGGGCAATAAACATGATAAAGTAAACAATGTGATATGTTAGAAAATTGATAGATCATATGGAATAAAATAAATCAACAAAGGGGACACCAGGGGATCCCAGGAAGCACATGCTTTTGTTATGGGAAGTTATTATAACTTTAAATAAGGGAGTCAGAAGTATTGGATCTCTATATATCATTTCCCACTGAAAGGAATCTTAAGAGAGATGTCCAATTCCAAATTTGAATTTGGGCCAAAAATGTGTAAGATAAGTCTGTAACATCTCATTCCATCAGAAAGCAAAGAAGATGACAAAGACATCAAGGATGGCATTACAAGGACTCAGAAGTCAAGTTCAAGGGGCTCCCACTGGCTGAAGATGGGACAACTTGAGTATTTAAAAGAATACGGATGGCAACGGATCAAAAGACATACCTGTCAAAATCCCTGCGTCCATAGTGACTCTTTGAAAGGAAGGAACCCAACTCATTGGTCACCTTCCGAGGATGCTAGGAACCAATTATTCTGAAAACTTGCAAATAAAAGCAGTAAGCAGGGGTCCTGCCTCTCCTATATGAAAGAGACCAGGTAATAGTTGCTAAGGGGAAGTTTCTCTTTATAGCCATATTCCATCTAAGAAGTGAAGAAAAAGAAAATAATTAGAACATCATGATTTTATAACCCCTAGGGAAATAACCAATCTAGGTCATGATCGTCAACAGCTGCTAACACTGCAGAAAGAAAGAGCACGCAAGATACTACGTGCCTCTTGCTGGACAGACACAGTGCCTCTTACAAAGTAGTTAGAGGTGAACTTCAGATAAATAACAAGTAATGCTTGGTATAAATAGATCTCAAATATTCCATGAGATATTTTTATACTAAAAACTGTTCATTATTTGTATGAAATTCAAGTTTAACTGGGAATCCTATATGTCTATTTGCCAAGCCTGGCAACCCTAGAAGTAGTCTAGCCAAAAAAGTCAGACCTAAATCTGATTAAACCTCAAAATCTAACCACCCAGGAAGTACAATGAGACAGTGAAACATGCTTAATGATACCATCATGGCAGTGTCATCAGCGATATATGAACTGTAAGCACAGACTGCTCAATTTTTTTTTTTTCAACAAATAGGGGAGAAAGGAAGAGGGAGGCAGAAGAGAAGTTTATTGGATTCTTGTTCAAAAATCAAGGGTAGGTGCAGCCACTGTGAAAAATAGTCTGACTTATAAAGTCCACATTACTCTGACTCCCAGCTTGGTCTCTGGTCTCATGCCCCCTGCCTTACACTTTATAGTCCAGCTGCTGCTGCTGCTAAGTCACTCCAGTCGTGTCCGACCCTGTGCAACCCCATAGACAGCAGCCCACCAGGCCCCTCTGTCCCTGGGTTTCTCCAGGCAAGAGTACTGGAGTGGGTTGCCATTTCCTTCTCCAATGTATAATAGTGAAAAGTGAAAGTGAAGTTGCTCAGTCGTGTCCGACTATTCGTGACCCCCTCGACTGTAGCCTACCAGGCTCCTCCATCCATGGGATTTCCCAGGCAAGAGTACTAAAGTGGGTTGCCATTTCCTTCTCCATTATAGTCCAGCAGCACCAGACATATTGAATCAAGGCTTCCTAGAAGCAATCTGAGACACTTGAGATCAAGTCTTGTTTTACTAAGCCAGGTTGCTAGTGGAGAGGCCATGTGGGGAGGAGAGAAAAAACTCAGATCCTACTTTGAGGGTAAGACAAGATGAGAGATACTTTGGGAAAGTAGCAGAGATGCATCAGAGAGGTGAGCAGGAAGTTTTCTTGGTGATGAGTGGTATATGCCTCTCCTTGGCCTGCTCGTGAAAGGCCTTTGAAGCAGGGTGATCTGGATGCAGGGATAGGCCTTCAAGGTATAGCAGGGTGGTTCAAAGTCCTGGTTACGTTCAGACCACATCGTGCTAGATTCTGTTTCCATCTCTGTCTTTTCCATGAGCCCCTCAAGACTAGAGACGGTGTTTCCAGCTTCAGCTTTCCCACTGCCCGTCAATGTGCCTGTTGCTTCATACATATCTGGTGAATGAATGAATGAGTGAATCCCCCTGTATCCTTTGCAGAGACGGTGGTCTTGTTCTGATATAAAAGATCATAATTTTTATACACACACACACACACACACACACACAACTGGGCTTCCCTGGTAGCTCAGGGGTAAAGAATCCACCTGCCAATGCAGGAGACACAGGTTTGATCCCACGCGCTGCAGAGCAACTAAGCCCACGTGCCACAGCTACTGAAGCCCATGCGCCTAGAGCCCAAGCTCTGCAACAAGAAAAGTCACTGCAATGAGAAGCCTGCCCATGGCAACTAGAGAGTGGCCCCTGCTTACCACAATTAGAGAAAAGCCCATGCAGCAATGAAAACCTAGCACAACCAAAAATAAATGAAATTTAAAAAATTTTAAATAGATATATGATTGCGACATGGAACACTGAATTTAATCTTGGCCATTTCTAGACATCACAAAGGAATATTTTAAACTGAGAGCTAAAGGTCAGCTTCCCGAGGCAGAAGCTCAGGACACTCTCCCAGACATCTTGAGATGTTTTCCTCCATAATGGAAAGCCCAGCTTGCTTCCTGTTTTCACTTGCAGCTTCAACTCTGAGCATCTGCTCTGAATGTGTCTTGTGACATGTTGTGGCAGCTGTGATGAGTCTCACATCACAATGAGATGACAACCTTGGAAGAAGTTCCCTGGACAAGTCAAGAAAATTAATGAGGGCAATCAAGAGTCTCACCCTGGGACGCACTCACAGGCTGTTTTGAAGTTCTGAGCCCTGCACTCATCACCATCTGTTTACTTGAGTAACATCAAGTACTCTTGCCTGGAAAATCCCATGGACAGAGGAGCCTGGTAGGCTGCAGTCTGTGGGGTCGCTAAGAGTCGGACATGACTGAGCGACTTCACTTTCTCTTTTCACTTTCATGCATTGGAGAAGGAAATGGCAACCTACTCCAGTGTTCTTGCCTGGAGAATCCCAGGGATGGCAGAGCCTGGTGGGCTGCCGTCTATGGGGTCGCACAGAATCGGACACGACTGAAGCGACTTAGCAGCAGCAGCAACATCAAGAGAAAAAAGAGATAGGGAGGAAGAAGAGACATAAGACCCTGCTCCTTCACTGGCCCTCTATGTAGAGCAAAGGAATGACAAAGAAAAAAGATGAGTGAGGCTACTGAGTGAGGACCTTAAGCCTGAGATAAAAGCATCTTCTTATACGACCATGATGTTATAAGATATTTAAAAAATATCCAAATAACATTGTTCTTCCACATCATCACCTTGTGAGTTGTGAAACTATCCCAATGTTAGCAAAATTTTTGGTTTTCGTTTTTTCTGAAGTTATTAGGGGCAAAACAAAGACCTAGACTTTTTTTTTTTTTTTCAGTTTAATCATACAGCTCATGCCCCAGAAACAGCTATGAGGACTCTGGGTTGTCCAAAAATTCATCTCTTCATTTCAGAGATAGAAGTTTGTCACCACTAAGGATACACTATGAGTTAGGTAGGTGTTACTCAGTGAGGAAGCCTGGAAGGGTTTACAGACAGCAGCAGTGGAACCGTGTGAGAGTGCCCCTAGACACGAGCAAAGTCCTGTCTGTCCATCACTGACATGCTGCAGGTACGCAGTAAGGGTTTGGTGGATGACTGAGTGATCAAGAAAGACTACCAATGCATACAGAAGTTTAAGTTGGGCAATGTGTGTGAAAAACTAGAAAAAAGAACCCCAGTTTTTTCTTTCACTTGGTCTCACGTAGACCGTGAAATTGGAGTTTCCAGGTGCCTCTCCAGGAAGCTGAGCCCATGTCATGAGAGTAAGAGGAATTAGAGCCAGCACTGGACTGTGTCCTGACATTCCAACACTTTCAAAAGCAGCACTGAAGTCCTGGGTGATTTGAAAAAAAAAAAAAAAAATGGGGGAAAAACATGCCACATTTCAGCCCTTCAAACAAAGACTACAAGCTGTTTTTTGTGCACACTGAGAAAACATCAGCCTGGGAGGATGTGTTAGTTTCCTAATGTTGCTGTAACCAAGTACCACAAATGTGGTGGCTTAAAATGACAGACATTTATTGTCTTATAGTTTTGGAGTCTGGAAGTCCAAAATTGAGGTCTCAGCTGTGTCATGCTCCCTCCTAAACAGGCAGGAGAATCCCCCAGTCTCTCCCTCGCTTCTCAGGGTTGGTGGGCGCTCTCTGGTGCTCTTTGGCTTGCGGCTGCCTCTCTGCAGTCTCTGTTTTCTTCTTCACATCACCTTCTCCCAGCACATCTGTCTTCACGTGACCATCCTCTTAGAAGGACACCAGTCATCTTGGATCAGGGATCCTTCCTACTCAGCTTTGACATCTTAGCTAATCACACCTGCAGTGAGCATTTTCTAAATAAGGTCAGATTCTGAAGTGCTGGAGTTAAGATTTCAACATACGTTGTTTTTTTTTTTTTTAAATAAGAAACCTCTAACTTAAAACAATCTGTTTATTTTTAATTGAAGGATAATTGCTTTACAATATTGTGTTGGTGTCTGCCATACATCAACATGAATCAGCTGTAGGTATACATATGTCCCCTCCCTCTTGAACCTCCCTCCCACTTCCCACCCCATCCCACCCCTCTAGATTGTCACAGAGCACTGCGGAAACCTCTAACTTAAATATATATGAATATATATATTTATTTATTTTGACCGCTTCGGGTCTTAGTTGCAGCTGGCAGATCTTGCTTGTGGCGTGCAGGCTCAGTTGCCCTGTTGCATGTGGGATCTTAGTTCCCTGACTAGGGATCAAACCCATGTCCATTGCATTGGGAAGCAGATTTTTATCCAGTGGACCACCAGCGAAGCCCTCAACATATATTTTTTGGGGGAACACAACACAATTCCTGACAGGATGTATTTTTAGAACATGGTACAATTAAAATAGGGTTCAGGGACCCAACTGACCCAGAGAATAAAATTGTTACCTGCTTGGCCACTACCTCCTGAAAGTCAGCATGAATCACCAGGCCCCAGTTGACCAAATTGCCCAGTGGATTAGCCAAGCCAAGCCTGATTGGCCAAACCCTCTGGCCTGCTGGTTTATAGAACTCTAACCCCAGGGTCATGCTAACTGTAGATAACTCATTTCTGGGAGACACTATTTCTCTGCTTTCTTCCTAAGCAGAACTCTATGACCAAAAATGCATCACTAGGGCCAAAACATTTACTTGTCAATTTCTGGCCCTTTGTCGTAAGAAATAGTTTGAGTTCTAAGGTTGGCAATGTCACTGATGCTAGATCATGCTTCCCCTTCTTATTTACATCATGACACACAGAGGCAAGAAAGGTAGCATTTATAACGCCTGGGGAAAGGGACAGGTACCTCTAGCCACCTCAGGTCTTGCCCAGCTTTCTGAATACTAAAGAGATCACCACCCCAGGCCACCGGGCATCTACTGATTCAGGGACACTGGGAGGGAAGCCTGAGTCTAGATGACTGGACTCAGATGTCCTAGGGGCAGGACTCTGACTCCACCACCACCATTCCTCACCTCAGTGGATCTTTTCTATTTCTTTATTTGGCTGTGTTGGGTCTTAGTTGCGGCACACAGGGTCTTCACTGTGTCATGCAGGATCTTTCGTTTCAGCACACAGACTCTCTAGTTGTGGCTTGCAAGCTCAGTAGTTGCAACCTGTGGGCTTAGTAGCTCCACAGCATGTGGGATCTTAGTTCCCTGACTATGGATTGAACCCATGTCCCCTGCATTGCAACATGAATTCTTAACCACTGGACCACCAGAAAGGTCCCTCAGTGGATCTTCATTTGGTGATTCTAGACTTTCCTCATATATATGAACATCTGACTCACCTGAATAAAAGGAAAGGACCACCCTCTGTGAAGAATGACCACAGTTCTTATTCCTTAGGGGAGGTAATTTTTCACAGGTAGAATAGATCTGAGGTGTCTAAGATCACAAAGCAGTCTAATGCCTGGATCAGGACTCACGACTAGAACCCATGGCCACATTCCTCTCCAGGTTGGAGCCCTTTCTCATGGAAGATAAAAGTCGCAGCACAGGAGAGATGGCTGGTTTGTGAGCAGGGAATGGGCTCTATCGTGGATCATCGGCTTCCCAAGGCTGCAGGTTCCTGAAGTAGCATTACCTCCTGAGAGGCACAGATTTCCTCTCAAGTGCTTCCTCCTCTAGGCAGCCCTCCTTGACCCTCCTGCCTGAATCTGATGACCCGTCTCTGTGCTCTGGAATTTATTTTCACCATGGCACCTATTGTACTGTAGAGTAGCTGTCTGTCTCTTCCCAGGCAGTGTGGTGAGCTCCTGGCTCTTACTTTCCTTTTATTGCCTACAGTTATCCCTGGGAGGCACACAGTCTTACTGAACAAATGAATGTCACAAATCATTTTGAGGATAGTGGATGACTACTTTCACAAATCAGCCTCCTAAAAACCACACAATTTCTGCTTGGTGCCCTTAACCTCTCCCTGTTTGCTCACACCTGGTTCCAGGCAGCTGTAAAATTGGCTGTGCTTTTTATTTAACTCAGATAATACCCTGGCTCCTCCTCCTACCTTTCTGCCAAGCCCCCTTGTTCAGTTCAGCTTTTCTTAGTTTCCATGGGTCACCACCTACCAGGATCTTTACACTGAAAGGTGACGTCTTGAGAGGCACCGGTGACACCTCTGCCTGTGGGTGTCTTCCCCTGCTCATTCCTCACTCTTCCCTTGGCAACTTGCACATGGGCTAGGGCCTGGCTACCCCACCCAGGTCAGCACCCAGGGCCTCCGGCTCTTGTTTATCGGGGAGAGGGAGTTCGACTGTTACTGGTCTTCATTTATTTATTCATGTCTCTCCTAATTTATTTATGTATTTACTGTAATAACTTTATTGAGATAGAATTCACATACCATAAAATCCACCCTTTTAAAGTATGCAGTTCAGTGGTTTTAATATAATCACAGAATTGTGCAAACATCACCACTATCTAATTCCAACAGGATGTGGTCCGCTGGAGAAGGGAATGGCAAACCACTTCAGTATTCTTGCCTTGAGAACCCCATGAACAGTACGAAAAGGCAAAATGATAGGATACTGAAACAGAAACTCCCCAGGTCAGTAGGGGCCCAATATGCTACTGGAGATCAGTGGAGAAATAACTCCAGAAAGAATGAAGGGATAGAGCCATAGCAAAAAGAATACCCAGCTGTGGATGTGTCTGGTGATAGAAGCAAGGTCCGATGCTGTAAAGAGCAATATTGCATAGGAACCTGAAACGTCAGGTCCATGAATCAAGGCAAATTGGAAGTGGTCAAACAAGAGATGGCCAGAGTGAATGTCGACATTCTAGGAATCAGCGAACTCAAATGGACTGGAATGGGTGAATTTAACTCAGATGACCATTATATCTACTATTGCAGGCAGGAATCCCTCAGAAGAAATGGAGTGGCCATCATGGTCAACGAAAGAGTCTGAAATGCAGTACTTGGATGCAATCTCAAAAATGACAGAATGATCTCTGTTCGTTTCAAGGGCAAACCATTCAATGTCACAGTAATCCAAGTCTATGCCCCAACCAGTAACGCTGAAGAAGCTGAAGTTGAACGGTTCTATGAAGACCTACAAGACCTTTTAGAACTAACACCCAAAAAAGATGTCCTTTTCATTATAGGGGACTGGAATGCAAAAGCAGGAAGTCAAGAAACACCTGGAGTAACAGGCAAATTTGGCCTTGGAATACGGAATGAAGCAGGGCAAAGACTAATAGAGTTTTGCCAAGAAAATGCACTAGTCATAACAAACACCCTCTTCCAACAACACAAGAGAAGACTCTATACATGGACATCACCAGATGGTCAACACCGAAATCAGATCGATTATATTCTTTGCAGCCAAAGATGGAGAAGCTCTATACAGTCAGCAAAAACAAGACCAGGAGCTGATTGTGGCTCAGACCATGAACTCCTTATTGCCAAATTCAGACTGAAATTGAAGAAAGTAGGGAAAACCACTAGACCATTCAGGTATGATCTAAATCAAATCCCTTATGATTATACAGTGGAAGTAAGAAATAGATTTAAAGGCCTAGATCTGATAGATAGAGTGCCTGATGAGCTATGGTATGAGGTTCGTGACATTGTAGAGGAGACAGGGATCAAGACCATCCCCATGGAAAAGAAATGCAAAAAAGCAAAATGGCTGTCTGGGGAGGCCTTACAAATAGCTGTGAAAAGAAGAGACTCGAAAAGCAAAGGAGAAAAGGAAAGATAGAAGCATCTGAATGCAGAGTTCCAAAGAATAGCAAGAAGAGATAAGAAAGCCTTCTTCAGCGATCAATGCAAAGAAATAGAGGAAAACAACAGAATGGGAAAGACTAGGGATCTCTTCAAGAAAATCAGAGATACCAAAGGAACATTTCATGCAAAGATGGGCTCGATAAAGGACAGAAATGGTATGGACCTAACAGAAGCAGAAGATATTAAGAAGAGGTGGCAAGAATACACAGAAGAACTGTACAAAAAAGACCTTCACAACCCAGATAATCACGATGGTGTGATCACTGACCTAGAGCCAGACATCCTGGAATGTGAAGTCAAGTGGGCCTTAGAAAGCACCACTACAAACAAAGCTAGTGGAGGTGATAGAATTCCAGTGGAGCTATTCCAAATCCTGAAAGATGATGCTGTGAAAGTGCTGCATTCAATATGCCAGCAAATTTGGAAAACTCAGCAGTGGCTAGAGGACAGGAAAAGGTCAGTTTTCATTCCAATCCCAAAGAAAGGCAATGCCAAAGAATGCTCAAACTACTGCACAATTGCACTCATCTCACACACTAGTAAAGTAATGCTCAAAATTCTCCAAGCCAGGCTTCAGCAATATGTGAACCGTGGACTTCCTGATGTTCAAGCTGGTTTTAGAAAAGGCAGAGGAACCAGAGATCAAATTGCCAACACCCTCTGGATCATGGAAAAAGCAAGAGAGTTCCAGAAAAACATCTATTTCTGCTTTATTGACTATGTCAATGCCTTTGACTGTGTGGATCACAATAAACTGTGGAAAATTCTGAAAGAGATGGGAATACCAGACCACCTGATCTGCCTCTTGAGAGATCTGTATGCAGGTCAGGAAGCAACAGTTAGAACTGATCATGGAACAACAGACTGGTTCCAAATAGGAAAAGGAGTACATCAAGGCTATATATTGTCACCCTGTTTGTTTAACTTATATGCAGAGTACATCATGAGAAACGCTGGACTGGAAGAACCACAAGTTGGAATCAAGATTGCTGGGAGAAATATCAATAAGCTCAGATATGCAGATGACACCACCCTTATGGCAGAAAGTGAAGAGGAACTGAAAAGCCTCTTGATGAAACTGAAAGTGGAGAGTGAAAAAGTTGGCTTAAAGCTCAACATTCAGAAAACGAAGATCATGGCATCTGGTCCCATCACTTCATGGCAAATAGATGGAGAAACAGTGGAAACAGTGGCAGACTTTATTTTTCTGGGCTCCACAATCACTGCAGATGGTGACTGCAGCCATGAAATTAAAAGACGCTTACTCCTTGGAAGGAAAGTTATGACCAACCTAGATCACATATTCAAAAGCAGAGACATTACTTTGCCAACAAAGGTTCGCCTAGTCAAGGCTATGGTTTTTCCTGTGGTCATGTATGGATGTGAGAGCTGGACTGTGAAGAACGCTGAACGCTGAAGAATTGATGCTTTTGAACTATGGTGTTGAAGAAGACTCTTTGAGAGTCCCTTGGACTGCAAGGAGATCCAACCAGTCCATTCTGAAGGAGATCAGCCCTGGGATTTCTTTGGTAGGAATGATGCTAAAGCTGAAACTCCAATACTTTGGCCACCTCATGCGAAGAGTTGACTCATTGGAGAAGACTCTGATGCTGGGAGGGATTGGGGGCAAGAGGAGAAGGGGACGACAGAGGATGAGATGGCTGGATGGCATCACTGACTCGATGGATGTGAGTCTCAGTGACCTCCGGGAGTTGGTGACGGACAGGGAGGCCTGGTGTGCTGCGATTCATGGGATCTCAAAGAGTCAGACACGACTGAGCAACTGATCTGATCTGATCTGATCTAATTCCAAAATATTTTCATCACCCCTGAAAAGAATCCCCGCAGCCATGAGTAGTCCCTTCCCATTCCTTCCTCCTGCAGGCCTTGGCCATCACTTGTCTACTTTCTCTAGATTAGTCTCTATGGATTTGCCTATTCTAGATATGTCATATAAATGGAATCATATTTGTGGCCTTTTTATGTCTGACTTCTCTCACTTAGCACAATGTTTTCAAGGTTCATTTACTGTGATATTTATCGGTAGTTCATTCCTTTCTAGAGATGACTAATATTCCGTCGTATGGGCAAAAAGCATTTTATTTATTCATTCATTAGTTGGTGGATATTTAGGTTGAAACAACCCGTGTTTTGGCTATTTGAGTAATGCTACTATGAATATTCACGTACAAGTTTTTCTGTAAACTTATGTCTTCCATTCTCTTGGGTATATACCTAGGAGTGGAATTCCTGGGTCACAAAGTAACTTTTGTTTCAACTTTCTGAGAAATTGCTAGGCTGTTTTCTAAAGGGACTATACCATTTCACAGTCCCACCAGCAATGTATGAGAGTCCAGTTTCTCCAGATCCTTGCCAGTATTTGCGATTATCTGTCTTTATTATTTTAACTATCCTAGTGATATGACGGAAAAGGCAATGGTATCTCACTCCAGTATTCTTGCCTAGAAAATCCCATGGATGGAGGAGCCTGGGAGGCTGCAGTCCATGGGGTCGCAAAGAATCGGACATGACTGAAGCGACTTGGCGGCAGCAGCAGCAGCAGTGATATGAAATGGCATGTCATGTTGGTTCTGATTTCCTTTCTCTGATGGCTAATGATGTTGAATGCGTTTTCATGTGCTTATGGACATGTCTATTTAACTCATCTGCCTACTTTAAAGGCAATGGCACCCCACTCCAGTACTCTTAACTGGGAGATCCCATGGATGGAGGAGTCTGGTAGGCTGCAGTCCGTGGGGTCGCTAAGAGTTGGACTTGACTGGGCGACTTCACTTTCACTTTTTACTTTCATGCACTGGAGAAGGAAATGGCAACCCACTTCAGTGTTCTTGCCTGGAGAATCCCACGGACAGGGGAGCCTGGTAGGCTGCCGTCTATGAGGTCGCACAGAGTCTGACACGACTGAAGCGACTTAGCAGCAGTAGCAAGGATAAATGCATTTTGCAGCACATTTGTTTGGTGTAATAGGCTCTGCATCGTCTGTTGCTTTTATACTGGGATGAGACACTTCATTTATAAAGTTATTCATATTCAGCGGTTCAGGGAAACAGACATTTACCTTCAACAACCTTTGGCTTCCATTATGACAAAAACAAGTTAAGTTTCTTGGGATTTAGATATATGTAATAAAATAGGTCTTCCAGACTCCAATCAGGCTGTGCCCTACCATAGAAAAAGATTGGAGATATTCTAGACGTTGAAAACTTTGGAGGTGTTTGGGAGCTTGCTGGTTTAAACCAGCTTGAATAATCTCCTGTGACCTCGATCCTGAGGAAGAAGGAATACAACTGCAGAACTCTTCATCTGGGGGCTTGATTCTCGCCAAGCAGTCACCTCACCACAAGCCCGACCACCCAGGCCCTTTCTACATCCGCCTGTGGTTCATTGTTCCAGTTGTTCTGATTATTCGATTCAGCCATTGTCTGCCAAGATGTTTGGGTTTGGAAATCCTTCATTATACCTCTGGACAAATGATATCACATTTTCTGACAAATCTTGCATTTGTTGGTCTTTGACAGTTCATGACAAAACTTCTTGTCGTTTCCTTCTGGTTTTGTGTGGTTGTTGATCTTCAAAGGGTGTATTTGTTCCCCTCTTTGTCAGCAAATCCTTTGACTTTCTATTTCTTTGAATTCCTTCTGAAACAAGAAAGAACTTTGTTAAAAAAAAAAAAAAAATCAAACTCAACTTTTTATCTGGTTAAGTTTCTTGGGATTTAGATTTAGCACAACTGGAAAAATAGTGCTCAAAAGAAAGTTGTTTTTTTTTTCCCCCAGCCTCGCCATCCCCTACTCCACACAGCGACCCGCCCTCATCCCAGTGACCCCAGGCTCAAGGAACCAAAGGCCTCGGGTCGGGCTGGGTGGGCGGACCCGGAGAAACCCGCAGGGCAACTGGGTGGGGCCGGAGGCCAGAAAGACGGTTTAAATCCAAATTATCTTTACTTTATCCTTTTTAGCATTAAACCTCCACCAAACAATGTAATTAGCCAAGGGCCACATTTATAAATTCCTACAATGAGATAATTACCTTAGGAGAAGGCAATGGCAACCCACTCCCGTACTCTTGCCTGGAAAATCCCATGGATGGAGGAGTCTGGTAGGCTGCAGTCCATGGGGTCTCTGAGTCGGACAGGACTGAGCGACTTCACTTTCACTTTTCACTTTCATGCATTGGAGAAGGAAATGGCAACCCACTCCAGTATTCTTGCCTGGAGAATCCCAGGGATGGGGGAGCCTGGTGGGCTGCCGTCTATGGGGTCACACAGAGTTGGACACGACTGAAGCGACTTAGCAGCAGCAGCAGCAGAGAGAAACAGCAAAAAAAATCTGGCCATCCAAAGTCTTCGCTTTCTAGTAAGCCAGCCCACACAATATGCAGAGAGACAGCTTGGTCATCCTTCCAAGAGAGATTTTGAAACTGATCTGTGATTATCTTCTGTTATCCAATAAATGGAAATAACATCCATCACCCAGGAAGCCACGTGTAGGGAAACCTACAAAAGACTACAGAACACATAAGCTCTTGGCTGTCAAAACTCCATGCCATTTTGAGGTGTGGATCCAGAGATGGACTTGGATTCCTCTGCTGTTGATTTGCTCCTAGAAATGCCAGGCCCTCCTGGTCAGAACAGAACCAGACCCAAATCCCAAACAATAGCATAGGATCTTGTTTCCTCTCAGTGTCAGGATGCTTTTTAACAGAAATAACTGGGTTAATAACATGCCTATAAACTTCATTTAATATTGAACCCTTAAAAGATGCGTATGAGATCGTATTGATCTAATTAAAAGGAGCAGCTACAAAACATATATATATATATCTCATATGTATATATGGTGGCCCTTTTAGTAAAGTGCTTATATATGTTTATAAAAGTCTAGAAAAGAGATACATTATTTTCTCCAGATAAACTACATGTTTTCCACTTTATGCTTTAAAAGAAATTGTGATGAATATATTTTACTTCCATAATAAAAAATTAATTGGGCCAAATCATTTTTTTTAAATAGGTCTTACCCTGAACTCAAATGCATGTTCAGAATTTTTAAAATATTCCGCAAAGAGTGCATATTCAAATCTGCTACTCTGCAGGAAAACTTTAATCAGCCTTTAACGGTGGAGAACCAGGCCAAATGTCTGCTGCTCAAGCAGGCGGGGCCCAGCCCTAAATTCCAGGTCACTGGGCGGTTTGCCACGGCAGCTGGCTCATGGTGCTTTTGCCCCCTGCTGGATAACTTAGGAAAGGGTAGTCTCAGGTCCAGTTTCTCCAGGGCTAAGACAGTGGAGAGATGAATGCTTAAGAACACAGTGGCACTTGGAAAAACTGGCCTTATTACTCAGAACTATTCTAAAAGGTCTTGCCACAGGGAAATTAATCATGTAGCAACTTTTTCAAGTTCCTTCCCTCCTTCCCCCGTCTCCCTTTTTTAACACATATATGTATCTTTTAAATGTTCCAAACCTCATTATAGGTGCATAGAACTTAGATTTGGTTTTGTGCCACCCTCTGTTTTATAGCATAAATTATATTGCATTGTACTTTTATTTTTTACTTGCCTTTTTCAGCGGTCAATGTATCCTGGCAGGGTTAGGACAGGTCGAGAGAAACCTGTATGACTGACAGTGGCCTCCACATTTTGTGTCCTTTGTCAGTGCATACAGGCCAGCTTCACTCTTTTTGACCCCTAAATATTATTCTATGGTATGCTGCTGCTGCTGCTAAGTCGTGTCAGCACTGTCCGACTCTGTGCGACCCCATAGACGGCAGCCCACCCAGCTCCTCTGCATTTCTTTCTCTAATGCACGCATGCATGCATGCTAAGTCGCTTCAGTCATGTCTGACTCTGTGCAACCCCATGGACAGCAGCCCACCAGGCTCCCCTGTCCACGGGATTCTCCAGGCAAGAATATTGTAGTGGGTCTATGGTATGAATAGGCCACAATTAACCATTTCTCTCCTGATGAACCTGTAGGTCCTTTCTAATTTTTAGCTATTGCTGAAATACTGTGTTGACATCCTGATAGATGCTTCCTTGTGGATATAGTCAAATCTAGAATTTTTCCTTTATCAGTTCAGTTCAGTTTAGTGGCTCAGTCAAGTCTGACTCTTTGCGATCCCATGGACTGCAGCACACCAGGCCTCTCATCTATCACCAACTCCCAGAGCTTGCTCAAACTCAAGTCAGTGATGCCATCCAACCATCTCATCTTCTGTTGTCCCCTTCTCCCATCTTCAATCTTTCCCAGCATCAGGGTATTTTCAAATGAGTCAATTCTTTGCATCAGGTGGCCAAAGTATTGGAGTTTCAGCTTCAGCATCAGTCCTTCAAATGAATATTCAGAACTGATTTCCTTTAGGATGGACTGGTTGGATCTCCTTGCAGTCCAAAGGACTCTCAAGAGTCTTCTCCAACACCACAGTTCAAAAGCATCAGTTCTTCAGTGCTCAGCTTTCTTTATGGTCCAACTCTCACATCCATACATGACTACTGGAAAAACCATAGCTTTGACTAGATGGACCTTTGTTGGCAAAGTAATGTCTCTGCTTTTAAATATGCTGTCTAGGTTTTTCTTTGTGGTTTGTGTCTGTTTGGGCTTCCCAGGTAGCTTAAATGGTAAAGAATCTGCCTTCAATGCAGCAGACCTGGGTTCAATCCTTGTGTCGGGAAAATCCCGTGGAGAAGGGCATTGCAACCCACTCCAATATTCTTGCCTGGAGAATTCCATGGACAGAGGAGCCTGTCAGGCTATATAGTCCATGAAGTTGAAAAGAGTCGGACACGACTGAGTGACTTTCACTTTCTTGGGTCTTGTATGTCTTGTTTAAGAGGCCTTAGCTATTCTAAAGTTATACAGTGTCTTCCTATATTTTCCATTCTTTTTTGAACCTCAGGTGCAGAGCTGACTTAATCATACTCCTTGCCTCCTCAGTTCATACTCCACATAGTCATCATTGGTTTGTATAAGACATATTTTTTTTAAAGATTCCTTTTTCTCCCTGTTTTCCACTCCCAATCCCTCTTCCCACTATAGACATTTGCTTTAATAAGTTTAACAGCTATAACAGTATTTGTGTATTTCCTCGTAAGATATGTAGTATACATATGGAATATTTATATAAGTAATATTGTGCCATATCCACATGGTTGTGGTACATGTAATTTTTTGCTCCTAATTGCTCGACTCATCCTTTCCCCCAGTAGTGAGCCCCAGGAACCTTCAAACCCCAGTAGCAAAAACAGCCCTGCAAGGGACAACCTCATGTATGGTTGGTCCTATGTGAGAAGCTTTCTAGAGTGTATTTTCAGATTGCTTACATTCTCATTTAATATATTTTAAAATTTTATTTATGTATTTATTTTTGGCTGTGCTGTCTGTGTTGCTGCTTGGGCATTTCTCTAGTCGTGGTGAATGAGGGCTACTCTCTAGCTGTGGTGCATGGGTTTTCATTTCAATGGCTTCTCTCGTTGTGGCGCACAGGCTCTAGGGTGTGCAGGCTTTAGTAGTCGCAGTGTGTGGGCTCAGTGGTTGCGGCTCCCAGGCTCTAGAGCACAGGCTCAATAGTTGTGGCAGACAGGCTGAGTTGCTCTGTGGCATGTGGGATCCTCCCAGACCAGGGTTTGAATCCATGCCTCTTGCATTGGCAGGTGGATTCTTTACCACTGAGCCACCAGGGAAGCCCTCTAATACTTTTTTTTCTTCTATTCATATGTCCATCCACATTTGGGTAGTCGTCTGAACGCATTTAACTTTTGCTATGATCTTGACTCAATTCTTGAAATTTCTTTTGGCAAAAAGCATTCCTAATTTCCATTTTGGTCATGTTTCTTTGACAGGGTTTAAGTTAGAGTTTGGGGTGGGGAGGCATTTGTTTGATTTGGTTAGGTGATAATAATATGACTTTGCCTGTGCTCAGTTGCTCAGTTGTGTGACTCTTTGTGACCCCACAGATGGTATAGCCCACAAGGCTCTTTTGTTCATGGAATTTTTTAGGCAAGACTACTGGAATTTTTTAGGCAGGTTGCCACTTCTTATACCAGGGGCTCTTCCTGACTCAAGGATCCAGCACATGTCTTTTGTGTCTCCTGCCTTGGTAAGCTGATTCTTTCCCATTGCACCACCTGATGAAACCCCTTATGACTTTGTTTGGGTCCCTCCTAAAGCAGAACTGAGACAAAGACTTTGGTGACAATAGTTTATTTGAGAGGGTATCTTAGGAAGACAATGAGGAACAGGGGAGAGTGATACAAGGAAAAAGGGAAAGCCGATGAAAGATGCATTACTGAGCTGGTTATCACTGTGAACAACTGGCACAATCTCCCTAGAGACTCTTTGAAGAACCAGGTAAAAACCACCCAGAATTGTCCCTCTGAAGAATGGGAGATTGGGACATTTATCTGTCAACCTTCATTCTTCATTGGCTGCGAGTTGCCCCTTGGGACAGACAGATAGGCAGCCACACACACACACACACACACACACACACACACACACTTTCCTGCTGTGGCTATGCCTGCAAGTGGAATGAACAAACTTCTAAGCTAAGAGAAAAGCTGAGTGACTCACTGGTACTTGAGATGGGTGGCCATCAGCTCCCACAGGAGCACTGACTTTCAGCCGCCCTGTGGGTGTGCACGGCCTTATCTGTTAACTGCTCTCTGCCCCACTTCTTTCCCTGCAGTTGCTATTCATGTATTGACTATATGTGACCTCTGTCCTGGCCTAAGCAAGACCCGCTCAAACCTCCCCCTGCTGCTAAATCACTTCAGTCGTGTCCGACTCTGTGTGACCTCATAGATGGCAGCCCACCAGGCTCCCCTGTCCCTGGGATTCTCCAGGCAAGAACACTGGAGTGGGTTGCCATTTCCCTCTCCAATGCATGAAAGTGAAAAGTGAAAATGAAGTTGCTCAGTCGTGTCAGATTCTTAGCGACCCCATGGACTGCAGCCTACCAGGCTCCTCCATCCGTGGGATTTTCCAGGCAAGAGTACTGGAGTGGGGTGCCATTGCCTTCCCCAACTTCTCCCTGGGCTGGACCTATTATAGCATCCCCCTGCCTCCCTGGCCTCAAGCCTTCCGCTCACACCACTGACTGGCCTTCAGCAGCCCCAACCCTGAAAATTCAGCATTTTTCTCCCACCTAGCAGACGTGTCCATTTCATGTCTCACTCCAGCTTCACTTTTACTTTCTTTTCCTCTTCTCTCCCCTTTACACTGTAAGCTTGCCAGGATCCCCAGTAGCATCAGATCATTTGCTTACTTGCTATCACAGAAAGAACCCCTGCTCAGCTTCAAATAATAAAAATATGCAGAACAATATCTAATACTGTTTGAGTACTTTGCTGCTGCTACTGCTGCTAAGTCGCTTCAGTCGTGTCCGACTCTGTGCGACCCCATAGACGGCAGCCCACCAGGCTCCCCCATCCCTGGGACTCTCCAGGCAAGAACACTGGAATGGGTTGCCATTTCCTTCTCCAGTGCATAGGAAGTGAAAGTGAAGTTGCTCAGTAGTGTCCGACTCTTCGCGACCCCATGGACTGCAGCCCACTAGGCTCCTTGATCCATGGGATTTTCCAGGCAAAAGTACTGGAGTGGGGTGCCATCGCCTTCTCCTACTAAGTGGCAAACACCTTGTGAAATGAAATTTAGTCGTTTCCTTATTTTAGCTTTGCAACAACTCCATAAAGTAAGTACTATCATCATGTTGATTTCACAGTCAAGGAAACCAGCTTGGAGTAGATGACTCACTTAGCTGATGGATTTGGGCCTCAAGCATGGGCATTTGGCCTTGAGGGTTTCTTTTTGACCACTGCAGTGAGCTCAACCATTATCTGCCAATTGACCCTTGGAGAAGGGACTTCACTTCTTATGCCTGGTTTTTGACTTTTCAAACAGAACAGTATTTATGGTTCTTTTTGCCTCTCACAAGATTACTGAAAGTATGAAGTGAGATTTAAAAAAAATCAATATAACACCTTGGCGATTTGAATTTTGTTTGTTTTTTTCACTTCACAGCATTATCATCATGTGATACTTTCTTCCTAGGGCCAACCCTAATGAATTTCTCCCCTGGCCTCCAGATACCTGAAATTCTACAAGTAGAAATTTATTCATTGCTGTAAGCTCACAGTTCTATGGGAGAGGATAGAGAGTAATACTTCTCAGCCATTCCTACCTTAGCATGAGTGAATTTATGACCTTTTCTGAGGGCTAGTTTTGAAAGAGGAGACAGGCAAGAAGCATGAATGCACTAAGGCTGGATTAAAGGGAAGCCACACTAGGTCATCACCCTAGAAAAGCTCTTGCACCTGTGCACCAGGATTTACGTGCAAGACTGTTCTTGGCAGCTTTGTTCCTGGTAGCCTCAAACTGGAAACAACACTATCCATCAAGAACAGAATGGAACAATGCATTGTACTGTATTCATAGGAGGGAATACAATACAGCAACAAAAAGGAGCAGCCTATAGCTCTGTGGCCAGTGACTTGCTTCACTTTCATAAACGTAATGTTGAGGGAAAGAATGCTGCCACAGAAGAATGTATTCAGTAGGAATCCATACATGTAAAGTTCAAAGATAGGTGGTAACATTACAAATAATAAGAGAGAAGTTGCTCGCAAGAATGTCAGGATAACAGCAGTCAATTCTAATGGGGAGAGAGGGAGTTGTGACTACTCAGGGGATATACATAGGCTTCTTGGAGACTAATAGTTACTATTTCTTGATCTAGGTGTTGCTTACACAGAGTTGCTTTGAAATTATAGTTGGTTCCTCATTATCCATGGATGTTGAACCACAATCCAGAGGGCTGACTATACTACACTGCCTTACATCAGGGAACTTTGCATCTGAGATTCTAGTATCCATGCTGAGTCCTGAAACCAATGCCCTACAGATACCAATGGACAAGTGTTTGTTAAACTGTCCAAGTATGTTCTATGCATTTTATACATGTATGTTTTATCTCTCGCTTTTGAAAAATTGAAAGAAGGGAAGGATAGGAGGAAAGAAAGGAGGGCGGGAGGGAAGGAAAATCCATCCCCCAAACTAGACCTCATTTCTTCATATAGCTAAACTAGGTCTGACAGGTCCTCAGAGACCTGGAAGAGAAGTGGTCAGGTTTGGGACAGATGTATAGATGTACTCAGCATCTATGCATATTCAATTGTACTAGATATTGTCAAAGGGCTTTTCCGAATTAAACAGATTTATTCTCTCACCAGCCAAGAGTTCCCATTGTTTTGCGTCCTCAGTATCATTTGATTTTATCAGATGTTTTAATTCTTGCTTCTTTTGTAAGATGTGTAAAGGTATCTCATTATTGTCTGAAGTTGCTTTATTCTAGTAATTAATGCACTTGAGCATCTTTTTCATATATTTTAAAATTTTATGAAATGCCTATTCAAGTCTTTTGCCCATTTTTTTCTATTGGGGTTATTTGTCTTTTTCTTACTGACTGACTGGAGTATGTATATTTTGGATATCAGGGCTTTGCTAGCTGAAAATATCTTTTCCCAGTTGACAACTCGTTGCCTGCATTTTTCTAGGTGGGAGTGAACAGAGGCACAAGCATTTACTGCCTTTGAATTCCTTTGCCTACTGCTTGGGTACTTTAGGGAGTTTGCTCAGCCTTCATGGGCGGTGGCTGCCATTTCTGATGCAACTTAGAGTTTCTCTTCCCACAAGAAGTGGCCTTGCTGTTCCCTCCAGAGGCAAGCTGCCCAGGAAGCAAGGGAGCCCCTGTGAGAAATACAATGTGAGCCTGTTTTGTGTTTTCTTTTCTCCTGCTTCCTCTCCAATAACAGAGAAAATGAAATTTTGGCACTGTCTCAACTGCATAAGCCTTTACTTCATACATCAGTGCCAAAGAGAATAAAATAGGAAAGGACTTAGAGGTCGGCCAATTTCAGAAGCCCTGTTGTACTTGCAGGGATTTTACTGTCTGGACAGTAGTAAATGCTACCTGAGAACTGTGAGCATGACTGTGCCATGGCGAACAGAGACACTCACATCTTGCCAGGGGGCAATGGGTCACATTACCCGCATCAGCCGGTGAAGCTGACTTAAAGAATGTTACTAATGGGCTAGGAGGTCATTAGCAATCCTCCCTGTGGTACCTATTTGAACTTGGAACTGGCTTCCAGACGAAGTAAGAGGAGTTTGAGAGGTAGATGTGTTATTTTTTTGGTCATTTTTATTTTTTAAAAAATTTTAATGGGAGGATAATTGTACAATGTTGTGTTGGTTTCTGTCATACAGCAACGTGAATCAGCCATAAGTCTATGTTAATTGTCCCTGAGAGGAGGCCTGACTTTCTGATGAGGAGGGTGTGGTGAATCCTGAATTTATGGTCAATTTAAAGCATTAATTTTCACATGTGACAGGGACAAAAACTTTTGAAGCATAATTCATCAGCAACCCCTCCTCCCATCCTTACTCCCCTACAACATTGTCCATTCTCTTACTCAACCTCTTGAGGACAAGTCTTGGTTTATGTGATTTGGAAACCCCACCGGCCAGTGCAAACTAGGTGGCTGGGAAATGGTAGGAGAGAGCCCATCATAGGCTGGAGCCCTGGAGATCTTCCTTGGGGCAGGAGAAGTTGCTGTCTTTCAGGTAATATGGATAATGTTACTTCTTCCTCAACTGACCTCTCTGAGGAGGTTTAGTAAAGGCTTTGCTGGTCGCAGAGATATTTAGTAAAGTCTTTGTTGCTTTCAGGGCTGTCTGGAGTCAGATTTGTGTTTCTTCTTGTTTTCTTTTTTTAATAAACTTTTTTTTTTTTTTGCTGCATTGTGCAGCACGTGGGACCTTAGTTCCCCGACCAGGGATCAAACCTGCGCCCCATGCAGTGGAAGCCTAGAATCTTAACCACTGGGCCTCCAGGGAAGTCCTTTGTGTTTCTTGGGACCAGGATATGGTGCTAAGGTAGGTCTTAAGGAAGGAAGAGTGTGTGTGTTAGTTGCTCAGTCATGTCCAGACTGTAGCTGACCAGGCTCCTTTATCCATGGAATCCTCCAGGCAAGAATACTGGAGTGGGTAGCCATTCCCTTCTCCAGGGGATCTTCCTGACCCTGGGATAGAACCTGGGTCTCCTGCATTGCAGGCAGATTCTTTACCCTCTGAGCCACGAGGTCTTTAGGAAGGAAACGGGGACTCAGATGACTCAGATGAGTCATACTCAGGTGCCTTTCTTTATCTGCAGCAGTAGGTCCTCTACACTAACAACACACATTCTACTGGAATGCTGGACAGGATGTAGAATTCTTGGAGACCTGGGACCCATGGACCACCCTGGACTTCTGCACAGGCAGAGCCAGAGGCCAGCTCCAGCTCCGAGACCTGCATCTGCCCTGGTGTCACTCACGGTGCAGCAATGATTAGACCTTGTTGGCATCTCCCCATATGCATGGAGATGGTTTCTAAGACCTTAGGACAGAAGTTTACCTTGAACCTTGTCCGATTCAGTACATTGTTCCATCCAATGAGGGCTGTTTTAGGTTGGTTTTTCTCAAAAGCCACCCCTGAGATGAGGATTTGAGTGCAAGTCCTTTATTTAGGAAGTACCCTGGGAAGGAGCAGCAGGTGCTGGAGGAGGTGTGGGCCCAGCTGCAGCCCCTCAATAGTGAGATGAGCCAAGGAGGTCGGTGATGGGGAGTGTGAGCCCAGCAGCACCCAGACCCCAGACTGACCTCCAGAGCATCTTGGCCACCGCTTCGCGTCTGCTTTCCAAATCTCTCGCGATTTTTCTCTCGTGGCCACGCCTAATGTGTACAAAGGGAGGAAATTCTGGAAAACATAGCCCCAGCTGAGCTATGTCGATGGGGTACAAAACCCTGTACAATTCTTCCAATGACTGTACAGAGAATACATGTTCTCAGTCCACAAAGTCCAACGCCCAGTCCAGCATTTTCTTTGTTTTCCAAATCAATGGAGTTTCTGCCTGTGAGCGCCGTTTTGACAGACAGGCCAAATACAATTGTCCCTCGGTATCCCTGGGGGATTGGGTCCAGAAGCCCCTACAGGTACCAACATCCATGAATGCTCAAGAGTCTTGTATAAAATGGCTAGAACCACTGGCTCTCAGTGTTCCCGGGTTCCACGTAAGGTGAAGGTTCCACGACCTCCCCAATTCCAGTCAGTGACTTGAAAGTTAACACTGAGGCAGATGTTGTACCATTCCCAGGAACCCCTCAGATCTGGTGTCACCTTTGTTTCCCTGCCCCACTTGGGACCACGGGACCTGTGTGCAATGCTAAGGGTCCCAGTGCCTTTCCTCTCTGGGGCTTTACCTCCTTCCTGTGGCCCTGCCAGGAAGCCAAGACTAAAGGCAATCAGTTCCCTCCAACTTTCTTACTAAAGATGTTCCACTGTAAAGCAAGACTGCCTTCTGCTCTTTTATACACCTTCACTGAGGCAATAAAGCATTAAAGCTCCCTGCTTAATGGGAAAGAGACTAGCCAGGAAGAAAAAAAATTAAACTTTAAAATACTATCCAGGTACCTAGGGCTGTGGTGGCTCTTTTTCCTTTTTAAATTTATTTTATTATCTATTTTTGGCTGTGCTGGGTCTCCAGTGGTGCACACAGGCTTTCTCTAATTGCATTGAGCGGGGGCTACTCTTTGTTGCGGGGTGCAGGTTTCTCATTGCAATGGCCTCTCATGTTGCGGAGTATAGGCTCTAGGCACGTGGGCTTCAGTAGTTGCAGCATGTTGGCTCAGAACTTGCGGCTTGCAGACTCTGGAGTGTAGGCTCAGTGGTTGTGGCGCAGGGGCTTAGTTGCTCCTGGGCACATAGAATCTTCCTCGATCAGGGGTCCAACCTATGTCCCCTGTATTGGCAGGTGAATTCCCATCCACTGCACCCTAGGGTAGCTATTCTTCTGCGTCTAGATGAGGACATTAAAGTGGTAATAGCAGCTGGAGGCCTCCAGGAAAAAAGCAGCAAGTTTCAAGTGTTCTAATGATGCTGATGTGCAGTGAGCTGGGCCTCATGCTGTTGTTTACAGTAAGAGATGATGCACTGTAGGTACATACATTCAGTTCAGTTACTCAGTCGTGTCCGACTCTTTGTGATCCCATGGCCTGCAGCATGCCAGGCCTCCCTGTCTATTACCAACTCCTGGAGTTTACTCAAACTCATGTCCATTGAGTCGGTGATGTCATCCAACCATTTCATCCTCTGTCATCCCCTTCTCCTCCCGCCTTCAATCTTTCCCAGCATCAGGGTCTTTTTCAATGAGTCAGTTATTTGCATCAGGTGGTCAAAATATTGGAGTTTCAGCTTCAGCATCAGTCCTTCAAATGAATATTCAGGACTGATTTCCTTTAGGATGGACTGGTTGGATCTCCTTGCAGTCCAAGGGACTCTCAAGAGGCTTCTCCAACACCACAGTTCAAAAGCATCAATTCTTTGGCATTCAGCTTTCTTTATAGTCGAACTCTCACATCCATACATGATCACTGGAAAAACCATAGCTTTGACTACACGGACCTTTGTTGGCAAAGTAATGTCTCTGCTTTTGAATATGCTGTCTAAGTTGGTCATAACTTTTCTTCTAAGGAGCAAGCGTCTTTTAATTTCATGGCTGCAGTCACCATCTGTAGTGATTTTGGAGCCCCCAAAAATAAAGTCTGCCACTGTTTCCACTGTTTCCCCATCTATTTCCCATGAAGTGATTTGACCAGATGCCATGATCTTCGTTTTCCAAAGGCTGAATTTTAAACCAGCTTTTTCACTCTCCTCTTTCATGTTCATCAAGAGGCTCTGTAGTTCCTCTTTGCTTTCTGCCATAAGGGTGCTGTCATCTGCCTATCTGAGGTTATTGAGCAATCTTGATTCCATCTTGTGCTTCATCCAGTCCAGCACTTCTCATGATGTATGCATATAAGTTAAATAAGCAGGGTGACAATATACAGCCTTGACGTATTCCTTTCCCAATTTGGAACCAGTCTGTGGTTCCATATCCAGTTCTAACTGTTGCTTTTTGACCTGCACACAGATTTCTCAGGAGGCAGATCAGGTGGTCTGGTATTCCCATTTCTTGAAGAATTTTCTACAGTTTGTTGTGATCCACATAGTCAAAGGCTTTGGCATAGTCAATAAAGCAGAAGTAGATGTTTTTCTGGAACTCTCTTCCATTTTCTATGATCCAGCGAATGTTGGCAATTTGATCTCTGGTTCCTCTGCCTTTTCTAAATCCAGCTTGAATATCAGGAAGTTCACGGTTCAAATATTGCTGAAGCCTGGCTTGGAGAATTGAGCATTACTTTGCTAGTGTGTGAGATGAGTACAATTGTGTAGTAGTTTGAGCATTCTTTGGGATTGGAATGAAAACTGACGTTTTCCAGTCCTGTGGCCACTGCTGAGTTTTCCAAATTTGCTGGCATTTTGAGTGCAGCACTTTCACAGCATTATCTTTCAGGATTTGAAATAGCTCGACTGGAATTCCATTACCTCCACTAGCTTTGTTCGTAGTGATGCATCCTAAGGCCCACTTGACTTCACATTCCAGGATGTCTGGCTCTAGGTCAGTGATCACACTATCGTGATTATCTGGGTCGTGAAGATCTTTTTAGTACAGTTCTTCTGTGTATTCTTGCCACCTCTTCTTAATATCTTCTGCTTCTGTTAGGTCCATACCATATTTGTCCTTTATTGTGCCCATCTTTGCATGAAATGTTCCCTTGGTATCTCTAATTTCCTTGAAGAGATCTCTAGTCTTCCCCACTCTATTGTTTTCCTCTATTTCTTTGCATTGATCACTGAGGAAGGCTTTCTTATCTCTTCTTGCTATACTTTGGAACTCTGCATTCAAATGGGTACATCTTTCCTTTTCTCCTTTGCCTTTCAGGTCTCTTCTTTTCACAGCTATTGTAAGGCCTCCTCAGACTATGATTGTGCCTTTTGCATTTTATTCTTGGGGATGGTCTTGATCACTGTCTCCTGTACAATGTCACGAACCTGCCTCCACAGTTCTTCAGGCACTCTATCATATCTAATCCCTTGAATCTATTTGTCATTTTCAAACAACAAGGAGGGAACACAGCTCTGCCCATCAACAGAAAATTGGACTAAAGATTTACTGAGCATGGCCCCACCCATCAGAAAAAGACCCAGTTTTCCCCTCAGTCAGTCTCTCCCATCAGGAAGCTTCCATAAGCCTTTTATCCTTCTCCATCAGAGGGCAGACAGACTGAAAACCACAATCAGAGAAATCTAACCAATCTGATCACATGGATCACAGCCTTGTCTAACTCAATGAAACTATGAGTCATGCCGTGTAGAGCCATCCAAGACAGATGGGTCATGGTGGAGAGTTCTGACAAAACGTGGTCCACTGGAGAAGGGAATGGAAGGCTATTTAAGTATTCTTGCCTTCAGATCAGATCAGTCGCTCAGTCGTGTCCGACTCTTTGCGACCCCATGAACTGCAGCACGCCAGGCCTCCCTGTCCATCACCAACTCCCGGAGGTCACTCAGACTCACATCCATCGAGTCAGTGATGCCATCCAGCCATCTCATCCTCTGTCGTCCCCTTCTCCTCTTCCCCTCAATCCCTCCCAGCATCAGAGTCTTCTCCAATGAGTCAGCTCTTCGCATGAGGTGGCCAAAATACTGGAGTTTCAGCTTTAGCATCATTCCTTCCAAAGAAATCCCAGGGCTGATCTCCTTCAGAATGGACTGGTTGGATCTCCTTGCAGTCCAAGGGACTCTCAAGAGTCTTCTCCAACACCACAGTTCAAAAGCATCAATTCTTCAGCGCTCAGCCTTCTTCACAGTCCAGCTCTCACATTCATACATGACCACAGGAAAGACCATAGCCTTGACTAGGCGAACCTTTGTTGGCAAAGTAATGTCTCTGCTTTTGAATATGCTATCTAGGTTGGTCATAACTTTCCTTCCAAGGAGTAAGCGTCTTTTAATTTCATGGCTGCAGTCACCATCTGCAGTGATTTTGGAGCCCAGAAAAACAAAGTCTGACACTGTTTCCACTGTTTCTCCATCTATTTCCCATGTAGTGATGCCATGATCTTTGTTTTCTGAATGTTGAGCTTTAAGCCAACCTTTTCACTCTCCACTTTCACTTTCATCAAGAGGCTTTTGAGTTCCTCTTCACTTTCTGCCATAAGGGTGGTGTCATCTGCATATCTGAGCTTATTGATATTTCTCCCAGCAATCTTGATTCCAGCTTGTGTTTCTTCCAGTCCAGCATTTCTCATGATGTACTCTGCATATAAGTTAAATAAACATGGTGACAATGTACAGCCTTGACGTACTCCTTTTCCTATTTGGAACCAGTCTGTGGTTCCATGACCAGTTCTAACTGTTGCTTCCTGACCTGCATACAGATTTCTCAAGAGGCAGATCAGGTGGTCTGGTATTCCCATCTCTTTCAGAATTTTCCACAGTTTATTGTGATCCTCACAGTCAAAGGCTTTGGCATAGTCAATAAAGCAGAAATAGATGTTTTTCTGGAACTCTCTTGCTTTTTCCATGATCCAGCGGATGTTGGCAATTTGATCTCTGGTTCCTCTGCCTTTTCTAAAACCAGCTTGAACATCAGGAAGTTCACGGTTCACATATTGCTGAAGCCTGGCTTGGAGAATTTTAAGCATTACTTTACTCGCGTGTGAGATGAATGCAATTGTGTGCGGTAGTTTGAGCACTCTTTGGCATTGCCTTTCCTTGGGATTGGATGAAAACTGACCTTTTCCAATCTTGTGGCCACTGCTGAGTTTTCCAAATTTGCTGGCATATTGAGTGTAGCACTTTCACAGCATCATCTTTCAGGATTTGGAATAGCTCCACTGGAATTCCATCACCTCCACTAGCTTTGTTCGTAGTGATGCTTTCTAAGGCCCACTTGACTTCACATTCCAGGATGTCTGGCTCTAGGTCAGTGATCACACCATCATGATTATCTGGGTCGTGAAGCTCTTTTTTGTACAGTTCTTCTGTGTATTCTTGCCATCTCTTCTTAATATCTTCTGCTTCTGTTAGGTCCATACCATTTCTGTCCTTTATTGAGCCCATCTTTGCATGAAATGTTCCTTTGGTATCTCTGATTTTCTTGAATAGATCCCTAGTCTTTCCCATTATGTTGTTTTCCTCTATTTCTTTGCATTGATCGCTGAAGAAGGCTTTCTTATCTCTTCTTGCTATTCTTTGGAACTCTGCATTCAGATGTTTATATCTTTCCTTTTCTCCTTTGCTTTTCGCTTTAAGAACCACATGAACAGTATGAAAAGACAAAAATATAGGATACTGAAAGATGAACTCCCCAGGTCGCTAAGTGCCCGAATTGCTACTAGAGATCAGTGGAGAAATTATTCCAGAAAGAATGAAGAGATAAAGCCAAAGCAAAAACAACACCCAGTTGTGGATATGACTGGTGATGGAAGTAAAGTCCAATGCTGTAAAGAGCAATATTGCATAGGAACCTAGACTGTTAGGTCCATGAATCAAGACAAATTGGGAGTAGTCAAACAGGAGATGGCAAGAGTGAACACCGACATTTTAGCAATCAGCAAACTAAACTGGATTGGAACGGGTGAATTTAACTCAGATGACCATTATATATACTACTGGGCAAGAATCCCTTAGAAGAAATGGAGTAGCCATCATAGTCAACAAAAGAGTCTGAAATGCAGTACTTGGATGCAATCCCAAAAATGACAGAATGATCTCTGTTTGTTTCCCAGACTAACCACTCAATATCACAGTAATCCAAGTCTATGTCCCAACCAGTAACACTGAAGAAGCTGAAGTTGAACGGTTCTGTGACCTTCTAGAACTAACACCCAAAAAAGATTCCCATTTCATTATAGGGGACTGGAATGCAAAAGTAGGAAGTCAAGAAATACCTGAAGTAACAGGCAAATTTGGCCTCAGAGTACAGAATGAAGGAGGGCAAAGGCTAATCGAGTTTTACCAAGAGAACACACTGGTCATAGCAAACATCCTCTTCCAACAACACAAGAGAAGACTCTACACATGGACATCACCAGATGGTCAACACCAAAATCAGATTGATTATATTCTTTGCAGCCAAAGATGGAGAAGCTCTATACAGTCAGCAAAAACAAGACCGGGAGCTGAGTGTGGCTCAGACATGAACTCCTCATTGACTGTTTCTCAGATTAAGTACATACGTACATACATGGTATATGGGGACTGTGTGTGCACAGGGACCTCTGTGGCACTGCACGCACCACAGAGCATGGAGAACAGAGTCGGGTGCTTCTATCACCTATTGATGCTGATTCTGAGAAAGACTGAAGGCAAGAGGATGACAGAGCACGAGGACGAGGTGGTTTGATGGCATCGCCAACTCAATGGACACAAGTGTGAGCAAGCTCCAGGAGATGGTGAAGGACAGGGAAGCCTGGCATGCTGCAGTCCATGGGGTCAGACACGACTGACCGACTCAACAACCATCACTTACTGAAGCACCTGTCACTAAAGAGCTGCTTAATGAGAGTTTCTTCTGACTTAGCCTTAAACCATCAAATTCTTAAAGATTTACTCAGAGCAATATAACTTTCAACACACAAAAATGCTTACATTTTTATTCATATGTTCGTCTATCCACTTTGACTACATAGCTGTCATTTAGCTGTTTCTCAGGGTGATGTTCAGCAGTTTGCCGCTTAGCCATCTTTTTCCAACTAGTTTCTGAAAATAGTGGCTTAATTGAATGTTCTGAGAGTAATTTCATCCCGTTGCCAAGGATTTGGCTGCACACTGTGTTTTAGACTACTTACACGAGACACCCTTTTCAGTTTATTTTTATTCCTGATTTTATTGCACATACCTCTTCCCCTTGCTCTTCCCTAGGTACACTCTCCACCTCCGCCACAGCCCGTCTGTGTACTCAGAGGCTTTGTGCTGTCAGAAGATACTACTGTGAGTGACAGTCAAAGTCACTCAGTCGTGTCCATCTCTTTGCGCCCCCAAGGACTGTAGAGTCCATGGAATTCTCCAGGCAAGAATACTGGAGTGGGTATAGCCTTTCCCTTCTCCAGGGGATCTTCCCAACCCAGGGATCAAACCCAAGTCTCCCACATTGCAGGCGGATTCTTTACCAGCTGAGCCACCAGGGAAGCCCACTGTAATGGTAGTTTAATGATTTTGTGTTCAGGTTGATGAAATCAACTAAAGGAGGTACATTTATAACAATATTTTTATTAGTGGTATCAGAAAACAAATGGAGAATGACTGTAGTCATGAAGGGATAACTGATCACAAACCTGAGTTTGCTGCTTGTGTGATACATGTGCTGCTCAGGGGCACACCAGTGAGCGTGTCCCAGGTCCAGGTACTTTTCTCCTTGTGAATAATGACGGCACCATTCAGAGCATAAAGACACCTAAATGGTACTTTGAATTTAGTCTTTAGCTATTTGTACTTCTATATAATCTTTATTGGCATCCCACATGGCACTAGTGGTAAAGAACCCACCTGCCAATTTAGGAGACATAACAGACACGGGTTTGACCCCTGGGTTGGGAAGATCCCCCTGATGAGGGCATGGCAACCCACTCCAGTATTCTTGCCTGGTGAGTCCCATGGACAAAGGAGCCTGGTGGGCTACAGTCCATAGGGTTACAAAGAGTTGGATATGACTGAAGCAACTTAGCATGCAACACATAATCTTTATATCTCTACATCTTTTTATTGTCTCTTGCCATGATAAACACTGAAGCAGGTGTTGATCGCCTCACCAGTGAGTCTGGTTCCGATGAGAACACATGCTGAGGTATGAATCAGCAGCTCTGAGTTCACTAGCTCTTGCCCACTATTTTCCCAGCTGCAAGGAGGAGTTGCTGGGCAGTCCTCTCCAGAATGTAGGAGGGTTCACGAGCACAGCCTCACAGGATTGGTGGAGGCTTGTTTCTCAGGGAGAAACAAGAACTATTTAAAAGAAGTGTTTGAGGAACTTCCCTGGCAGTCCAGTGGTTAAGACTCTGAGCTTTCACTGCAGAGGGGCACAGATTCCATCCCTGGTTGGGAAACAAAGATCCTGCATGCTGCACCATGCAGCCGAAAGTAAAAATAAAAGAAGTGTTTAACAAATGAATTTATCTATAAAACAGAAATAGACTTACAGATAAAGAGAATAGACTTGTGGTTGCTAAGTGGGGAAGTGAGGGAGGAATAGACTGGGAGTTAGGGGTTAGCAAACAAACCATTATACACAGAATGGATTAAAAAATAAGGTCCTACTGTATGGTGCAGGGACCTATATTAAATATCCTGTGATAAACCATAATGAATATATATATATGAATCATTTTGCTGTACAATTGAGATTAATACAACATTGTAAATCAACTATACTTCAATAAAATAAATTAAAAAAAAAGAAGTATTTGAGACTAAAGGATGCCAGGCTTACTCTTCTCCTGGCTTCCCACAAATCAAATGCGGAAAAGAAGAGAAAAAGGTAAAAACACAAAACAATAGCATTTAAAGATGTTCCTGTAGCACTTGCCTTTTCTCTGAAGGTCTCTCCTCTAAGCAATAATTCAGCCAAACTCTGGTTTTAAGATTCTTGTGAAATGACAAGATCGCAGTGAGGATGCAATAATGTACTGCAATAACGTACTGCAATAATGTATGCTTCATTTTTCCATTACTGAAGGAGAAAACTCTTTGGGGAGTGAAATTCAATACTCAATTTAACAAAAGCACTGCACACTAATTCACACTGAAATGTGAAACCAATCCAGTGAAGAAAACGTCCAGATAAAATGAAGTGGGCCATGATAATGATATGGTCTTTTAGTTATGGGTCTCATGTTGTGAGGATTACAAATTCTGTCCTAAATGTTAATTAAGGTTCTCAATATCTCTGGCAGTAAATATAAAGGCAGTCACTTCACAGATGAGAAGATTAAGACAAGGGTCCCTGTGACTGATCCAGAGATGAATAAGAAGTCCCAGAGAGAAGCATGAGCACGTGCGTGCTCAGTCATGTCTGACTCTTTGCGACCAGTAGACTGCAACCTGACAGGTTCCTCTGTCCACTGAATTTTCCAGGTAAGAATACTGGAGTGGGTTGCCATTTCCTCCTCCAGGGGACCTTCCCGACCCAGGGATCGAACCCATGTCTCCTGTCACAGCAGGCAGATTCTTTGCCACTGAGCCACTTGGGAAGCCCCATAACATCCTGTACTTCCCCTATGTATGTAACCAAGTAACACAGTATTGTGTCTGCCTGATTACTGGTCCTAGTCCCTTCTAGACTAAGCTTGGTGAAGTAGAAGTTTGTGCTGATCTTTTTCACCATGTGTACCACAACACCCACATGTAATGGACAATAAAGAATTATTTGCTCAACGCATGAATGAATGAATGAATGAATGAAGCATTTATGAGCAATCTCACTCGCTTTGGCACTTATCACATACTGCATATACTGTTACTTCCCCATTTTCCCAACTGCATTATAAACTTCCTGGCTCAGGAATTCTCACATATGATATCCCACTTAGCACCTACTCTGGTGTTAAGCACACAATGGGCATCTATTCATTTGCTTATTAATTTGACAAGAGTGTATAGTGTGTTTCTTTCTGACTTACTTCACTCTGTATAATAGGCTCTCGGTTCATCCACATCATTAGAATTGACTCAAATATGTTCTTTTTTATGGCTTAGTAGTATTCCATTGTATATATGTACCACAGTTTCTTTATCCATTCATCGGTCGATGGGCACCTAGGTTGCCTCCATGTCTTGGCTATTGTAAACAGTGCTGCAGTGAACTCTGGGGTACACGTATCGTTTTCAGTTTCGGTTCCTTTGGGGTATAAAGAGAGAAACAAATATTGTATTATTAGTGCATATATATGGAATCTAGAAGGATGGTACTAATGAATCTGTTCACAGAGCAGCAATGGAGAGGCAGACATAGAGAACAGACTTATGGGCAAGAGTGGGAGAGAGGAGGGAGAGGATGAGATAAATGGAGAGCAGCATGGCTGCATATACACTGACACATGTAAATAGAGAGCCAGTGGGAATTTGCTCTATGACTCAGGGAACTCAAACCAGGGCTCTGCAATAACCTAGAGGGGTAGGAATGGGTAGGAGGTGGGAGAGAGACTCAAAAGGGGGTGGGATATATACACCTATGGTTAATTCATGTTGATGTATGACAGAAATCAAACCAATATTGTAAACCAATCATCACTCAATTAAAAATAAGTATATAAAAAAATAAAAATAAGTATATATTATACTTATATATATATATACACTACCAAATTAAAAAAGCAAGAACAGCAAAGTGCAGAAAACTCACACGGAATCAAGTGTGCTGCAGTTATTAAATAACACTTGAGCACTCAATAGTATTTATTTAATTAAATTTACTTAAATTCAAATTATGATGACATCCTTGTTTGAAGGCTCAGGACAAGTTGAATTTTAATATTTTTAACAAATGTATGTAAAAAGTAACTATTTGGAAGATAAAAATAATTCCAAAAAATTCTGTTGGTAATCCTACCTTATGAGAATTTCAAGAATGTTTTCTTCCATTTCTTTGCAATAATAATTATAAAAATGTCTGCTAAACACCCATCCTGAGGTTATCTCTGACTTACCCAGAAATAAACTTTGGTTATTAATTATGACTGAAACAAAAATTATATTATCACATGATAAATTTTAAGCTAATTAATTTAAATTGATTTGATACAAATTAAATAGTTTAATTAGCTACAATTATTTAATTAGTTTGAATTAATACAGATATAATCTGAACAAAGACTGCAAGATAAAGACATAGACCCTTGAATATTTCAAGGAAACGAGATTCCCTGGTTGTATTTTACAGTCAATACCTACCTCCTAGAATGAAATCCTCTTCCGTCTTCTATCAGCATAGATTATAGTTATGTTTTCTTGTATTTTGCACATACATTGAATTATGCATTTAAAAAAAAGTGTATAGTGTGTTACAATGAGGAAGGCGAATGTGGAGCTTAGGAGGAGGGAGGTTGGAGAGGAGGAAGCTGGAAACGAATCTGATTGAAACCTCCCAACTACTTAAATTTTTTATATCTTACAGTGGGTGTAGATATGGTCTTACAGAAAAAAAATATTTTATTACCTGCCTAATAAAAGATGTTTTTATATTTCCACTTTGAGGGCAAGAGGAGAAGGGGGCAACAGAGGATGAGATGGTTGGATGACATCATTGACTTAATGGACATGAGTTTGCAAAAACTCAGGGTGATGGTGAAGGACAGGGAAGTCTGGCATGCTGCAGTCCATGGGGTCACAAAGAGTCGGACACGACTTAGTGACTTCTTAACAACATCAAAGAAAGCAAAGAATCAAAGTTCAAAAATAGATCTAACATGGAGAAGCAAAAAGAAGAGAGCAGGAGGGAAATGATAACAAGACCGAATGATTCCAGCAGGCCAGCATCCTAGCTGAGGAGCAGTTGCCTCCTGTGTTCTGTAACGTGTGGTTTGACAGAAATGAGAGTCCTCTTCCCTCCTGTTAAAAGATAACTATTTTTTAAAAAGTAAAATCATGACTCCTATAAATGTAAAATTAGCATATGTCCAAGATTTATTTAAGTGAAAGTGAAAGAAAGTTGCTCAGTTGTATTTGACTCTTTGCAACCCAATGGACTGTAGCCCGTCAGGCTCCTCTGTTCATGGAATTATCCAGGCAAGGATACTGGAGTGGGTTGTCATTTGCTTCTTCAGGGGATCATCCTGACCTGGGGATTGAACCTGGGTCTCCTGCATTACAGGCAGATTCTTTACCAACTGGGAACCTGTACCCCTGCAACCACCAGGGAAGCCTGTAAGATTTATTTATCTCATTGATTAATGAATTAAATTAACTATTAATAGTTAAATTAACTATTAATTAATTATTAATAGTAAGATATTATAACTGATTTAAAAGATAATCCAGAGAGTAGACACATACATATTTCAGCAACACTGAAATTAATTTGCTTAATAGACACAACACTGGTTTTTTAGGTGTCGGGGAGAAAGTTCAATTGCACTCAAGGAACAACTTGCATTTATATTTCTATGGACAAGAATCATTTACACTGTTATCAGTTTTTTTTTTTTTTTCACAGCTCACAGAGTTGAAAATTAGCTCAAAGACAATGAAAGGTGGAGATATTCTGAATGACTGGGTACCTAGTAACCTTTCACACCAAGTTCCAAGTCTTTCACAATTTTTCTTGAAGCTAATAAACCCTGCAACTTATCCTCCAACGTAAGGCTTCACTGTGTCAAGTGTTGTTTTTTTTTTTTTTTTTAAAGTTTAACCACACAAAGCTAAAATCTCTGGGCTACATGAATAAAATAACTGAGTGGAATAAAAATCCCAGTTCTATATAGATGCTTATGTGCCCCAAAAGCCAATATGATTTTTTAAAATATAACTGTCATGTCCTCCTTAAAATAATATATCTGGTATTTAACTTTTTTGTTATAATGAAATATATTATGAATACAGTAAGTTTGCAGGATAATATAAGAAACATCCATAATGTTCTCTGAGTCTCAGTTTCCTCAATCTATAAAAAAAAGGGTAGACTTGTCGGGCCTGTGAATTGGCTGTGATTTTCCAATCCAAGGCTCAGGGAGAAATCCGTAAAACAAAATTCCTTCTAGGGCCTGCTGGAAATGAACCCACTGGTCAAGGATGAGCGGTTTGTTCTTTGTGTCTTGCCAATAGGGGCAGCCACAGGGCACCAATCCCGGTTAACTTATTAATACACTTCGCCCACACATGTGACTAGTTTCCAGATCTCCGCACCGTCCCAGCCTAAATTCCAAAAGCCCGCCCCTGGGCAGGGACAGAGGTGAAGAGCCGAGGTTTAGTCGTGCGCCTGCGTACTGCGGCCGGAGGGCAGAGGTCGCCCGGCTAGACCCTTGCAGATTTCCGCAAAGCGCGCGAGACTTCCTCCCGAGCTCGTCAGCGGTGAGTGAGACGCTAGGGGCCGCGGGCCGGGGTGGTTAAGGGTGGGGTTCCCGCGTCTGGGTCGGGCCTTCCGGGGGAGGAGGATCAAGGAACAGGGGCGGGCCCCTTACTGACCGGGAGAACCTCCCGGCTTCCTCCCGGGGCTGCCGAGACGATGGCATCATTGCCTAGGTCACTTCGGGATAGGGAATGCTTGAGGAGAAGCAGAGCTTTTTTTTTTTTTTTTCTTTTTTTAAAAGAATTGTTGGTAGTAAGCAACTGGCGTGCTGCAGTCCATGGGGTCGCAGAGTCGGACACGATTGAGCTACTGAACAACAAAAGCCACCTCAAGTTTGGCCAGAGTCGTGTCTAAGGTGCCCTTGGGACGTTCATTTAGCAGATATTTAATAGACACCTGGGCTTCCCTGGTGGTTCAGTCAGTAGAGAAAAGCGCCCGCAATGGAAGGAGACCTGGGTTTGATCCCTGGGTTGGGAAGAGCCTCCCCTGGGTTGGGAGAAGGAAATGGCAACCCACTCCAGTATTCTTGCCTGGACAACCCCCATGGACTGAGAACCTGGCAGGCTACAGTCCATTGCGTCGCAAAGAGTCAGGATACAACTGAGAGACTAACAGTAATGGGCACCTACTATGTGCCAGGCATAGAGGTTGAACATAAATCACTGAACTAAACAGGCATGAGTCCCTTGTCTTTGTGGTGCTAACATTCTGGGAAATCAGTTTGAAATTCTGGGCTGAAGATTTTTTTATTAGTGATTTACATACGAGTGAGTGGTTGGTGGTGGGACCCCTAGAGGAAAGTTAGAAAACAAAGATCAATCAGGAATCCCTACCTACTAGACTTAGGGAAAGGAAGAAGGAAACCAGAAATATCAAAAGAGAGGAGAGCTGCCATCTCAAACAGTGGAGGAAATCCCAGAGATTTACACCTTTGGTAATAATGCTCTGGGCAATAGTCTTTTGGCTCCTCTGTCCGTGGAATTTTCCAGGCAAGATACTGGAGTGGGTTGCCATTTCCTTCTCCAAGGGATCTTCCTGGCCAAGGGATCAAACCCGGTCTTCCGCATTGCAGGCAGATGCTTTACCATCTGAGCCACCAGGGAAGCCCAATAATTGAGCAAGATCATGATAGAGAACCTTTTTTTTTTGAGGGGGTTAATATTGGGAATAATAATAAGACTCTTGGGGGCAGTTTTTTTTTTTTTTTTGCAGGGGAAAATGGACAAAGCAAAGGATCAATGAGGGTGGGAGGGAAATGGGAAGAAAGAAAGGGAGTGATGGTGGGGAGGAGTATATGTAATTTCTTAACTAATGGCTTTCTGTTTTTAGTCACAGAGGACACTTAAAAAAATCATGTTGAATTCATCCTATATTAGGAGGTTTGATCTGGAAATGAAAAGTTCAGGAAACTAAAAGTCCAGTGTGGGTGTCCTCATCTTAGGCACATCTTGGTATTTTATATTGGTAGGTCTATCTTTACGACAATATATTATTTAGGACAGGATCACATTTGTCACTTTTTCCTCCCTACTACCCAAAGTGGTACCAGACCCATAAAATAGTCAATAAACCTTTACAGAGTGAAAAAATACGTCTATTTTTTTTTTAACTCTCCTGAGTAAACTGAATTTTTTGAGGCTCATAAGTGAATATGTTTTCCTCTTTACTTTGTCTATTACAGCCAGATTGTATGAGTGGGGTATTAAAGTCTCCCACTATTATTGTATTGTTGCATATTTCTTCTATCATACGAATTAATGTTTGTCTTAGGTATATCAATGCTCCAAAGTTGGGTGCATATATATTTATAATTGTTATAACTTGTTTTTGGATTGTTCCTTTAAGTCGTTATGTATAACCTTGATTGTCTCCTTTTCAGGATCTTTAAAGTCAATTTTATCTGACATGAGTATTGCTACTCCTGTTTTCTTTTGGTCCATATTTGCATAGAAAATCTTTTTCCAGCTCTTCATTTTCAGTCAGTATATATCCTCTATTTTAAGGTGGTTCTCTTGTAGACAACATATATAGGGGTCTAGTTTTTGTATCCATTTGACCCATTTTAGTCTTTTTGGTTGTCACTTGTAGACAAGGTATGTAGGGGTCTTGTTTTTGTATCGATTCGGCCAGTCTTTGTCTGTTGATTAGGGCATTCAGCCCATCAAATTTAAAGCAATTATTTAAAGCAATTATTGATAAATAGGATTTACTTTATTGTTTTGGGTTCGAATTTATACACCCTTTTAGTGATTCCTATCTAGAGAATGTCCTTTAGTTTTTGTTGGAGAAATGGTTTAGTGGTGCTAAGTTCTCTCAACTTTTGCTTATCTGTGAAGCTTTTGATTTCTCCTTCATATTTGAATGAGATCCTTGCTGGATACAATAATCTAGGCTGTAGATTTTCTTTCATCACTTTAATTATGTCTTGCCATTCCCTCCTGGCTTGGAGAGTTTCTATTGAAAGATCAGCTGTTAGCCTTATGGGAATTCCCTTGTGAGTTATTTGATGTTTTTCCCTTGCTGCTTTTAATATTTGTTCTTTATATTTAATCTTGGTTAATTTGATTAATATGTGTCTTGGGGTGTTTCGCCTTGGGTTTATCCTGTTAGGGACTCTCTGGATTTCTTGAACTTGAGTGGTTATTTCCTTCTCCATTTTAGGAAAGTTTTCAACTATTATCTCCTCAAGTATTTCCTCATGGTCTTTCTTTTTATCTTCTTCTACTGGAACTCCTATGATTCGAATGTTGTAGTGTTTAATGTTATCCTGGAGGTCTCTGAGATTGTCCTCATTTCTTTTGATTAGTTTTTCTTTTTTCTCCTCTGATTCATTTATTTCTAGGATTTTATCTTCTAATTCACTAATCCTATCTTCTGCCTCTGTTATTCTACTATTTGTTGCCTCTAGGGTGTTTTGGATCTCATTTATTGCATTATTCATTATGTGTTGACTCTTTTTTATTTCTTCTAGGTCCTTGTTAAACCTTTCTTGCATCTTCTCAATCCTTGTCTTCAGACTCTTTAACTGTGATTCCATATTGATTTTAAGATTTTGGATTAATTTCACTATCATTATTCGGAATTCTTTATCAGGTAGATTCCCTATCTCTTCCTCTTTGGTTTGGTTTAGTGGGCATCTATCCTGTTCCTTTAGCTGCTGGGTATTCTTTTGTCTCTTCATTTTGTTAAAATTGCCAAGTTTAGAGCGTCCTTACTATATTCTGGTAGTTTTTTGAATTCTCTTTATTGAGGCGGTTTACAGGTCTTTTCAATATCTGATCTCTGCCCTGTTACAGAGGGGGCGGAGATGAACACCCAAAGCTAAGCCGGCCAGGTTCAGGTAATCCTCAGAAGCACAGACTCCATTGAGTCTGCCTTTTATGCCCTTCCCATATCTGAGTAGCACAGGTGATGAAGTGTTTAGCGAGCGCAGCTGCTGCGACTTATCGCCTCCCCGCCGCTCAGTTTTCTGGGTGTACAACCGGTGCACTTTCTCAGGCAGATGTTGACCATCCAGAGCCCCAGAAAGCGTGAGTCAGCACAGAAACCTACTTACAGTTCTGTAGACAGTGCCTCTCTAGGGCTGTGATTGCCCGCCTCCGGCCCTGGCTGCCTGTCACTGGAGTGAGACGGCCTGCAGCCGGCCATCTCTGTGCAGTCCTTTGTTCCGTACGTAGTCCTGGTGGTGTCTTAAGTTAGGGCTGGCTTTTGATGTAGTAGATAACCGACAGTCTGGTTATTTTGCTCAGATAGCGCTCGAGATAGCCAGGCCAAATCCTTTCTCAAAGCGATGCAGGCCGCCATGCTCCTCCTAGCCCAGCCCCCGCTTGCCAACAGCAAATGCTGGTGTCCGCACCGCTTCTCCACAAAAGGAGTTACCGCAGGGCTCGTAGTCTCCTTTTGAAGACAATGAATTGTGTTTCTAAGTGCCTGATGTCCTCTGCCGGCATTCAGAAGTTGTTTTGTAGAATTTATTCAGCATTCAAATGTTCTTTTAATGGATTTGTGGAGGAGAAAGTATTCTCCCGTCCTACTCGTCCACCATCTTAGCTCCTCCTCCCCCCTTTTTTTTTTAAGGTGTTAGGAAGCTCCTGTTATGGCAGTGGTGTGTGTTATGTTTTGCAGCCTGTTGGGCCGCAGTCTGTGGGGTTGCAAAGAGTTGGACAGGACTGAGATACTAGCACACTAGTGTCTTCGTTGAGTTTCCTGGGTGGCACTGGTGCTAAAGAACCCGCCTGCCATTGCGCGAGACATGAGACTCTTGTTTGATCCCTGGGTTGGGAATCCCTGGATCCCTGGATCTCTCCTCTTAAAATACATGAAGGAGGGTATGGCAGCCCACTCCAGTATTCTTGCCTGGAGAATCCCTTGGACAGAGGAGTCTGACTGGCTACAGTTCATAGAGTCGCAAACAGTGGGATAGGACTGAACCGACTTAGCACATGCAGTGTCTTCATTATCAGTTGTGTGATCATGGGCAAGTTATTCAACCTCTCTGCCTCCTTTGCCTCCTCTGTAAAATGGGAACTATAACAGTACTGTCCTCAGAGGTCGTTGGGTGGCGGGTTAAAGGAGCCAATGGCTATTAAGTCCTTAGTCCTGGCACTTAAGAACATTCAGGAAACAGGCTGAGAGAAGGAACTTTCCCCAAATCCCAAGTGATTAGAAGCAGGACATGTAGTCTGCTCTTCCTAGTTCAGTGCCCTTCCCCTTATATTAGGCTGCAAGGTAGACATTCAGATAACACTCTCTTTTTTTAGGGGTGCTAGGATTTTTCCATTGATAATTGATCTTGTATTATTTTGGAATATTGTGCTGTGCTGTGCTTAGTCGCTCAGTCGTGTCCGACTCTTTGTGACCCCGTGGACTGTAGCCCACCAGGCTCCTCTGTCCATGGAGATTCCCCAGGCAAGAATACTGGAGTGGGTTGCCATACCCTTCAGGGGATCTTCCCAACCCCAGTATTGAACCCAGGTCTCTTGCCTTGCAGGTGGATTCTTTATGGCCTGAAGCACTAGGGAATATTGCTTACCACCAATTAAGAACCTACTTAAATGTCATACCTGGTGAATATGGTTTGCTTGATGTCAGTCAATAAGGACTTCCGTTTTTCTCCTCCCATTTGGGGTGAATTTAACACCACCACCACCCTTCCTTCCCAGATCTAGAGCTGGTGTATCATATTTTAAATTTTAATTTTGAAACTAAATATCTTTATGTTTTAAATGTGTTGTTTGTTGTGCTATTGAGAGATACTGCACGATTATCCTGCATTAGTTAATTGTAGTGTTTGGCACCGGATAAAGCAATGACACCCCACTCCAGTACTCTTGCCTGGAAAATCCCATGGACGGAGGAGCCTGGTGGGCTGCAGTCCATGGGGTTGCTAAGAGTTGGACACGACTGAGCAACTTCACTTTCACTTTTCACTTTCATGCATTGGAGAAGGAAATGGCAACCCACTCCAGTGTTCTTGCCTGGAGAATCCCAGGGACGGGGGAGCCTGGTGGGCTGCCATCTCTGGAGTCGCACAGAGTCAGACGCAACTGAAGTGACTTAGCAGCAGCAGTAGCAGCAGTGTTCGGCACTTGAAAACTTTCTAATTTAATACAGAGGGAAAGACTTAGTTCAGTTCAGTTGCTCAGTCTTGTCCGACTCTTTGTGACCCCATGAATCATAGAGGGAAAGACTAGTAGTTTACTTTTCATGCTGATAGGCAATATTTGGACAAGTCTACTGTGTGCATCATTTGAAGAAATAAAGCATACATTGAAAGTAATTAGAGAAAAGGGTGACAGATACGAAACCTCTTTTGAAAAGGCTCCTTTGGTTGAAAATTTAGCTATCATGATGCTGTTAAACACCACTTAAGGTCAGTTTTCTTTGGATCCAGTGTCAGTTTGGAAAACTTTGTTTTTTTAACCCCTGTGTAATTTATACACAAGGTGAGTCAACAGAAGATTTTCTTTCAAAAATATATTTAGCCCTATAAGACATTATAGAGTTCCTGCTGTGATGAGACAGAGTGCATACAGCACCACCTTAGAAAAGTGCTTAAACCCTTTAAGACTCATTTTCCTCATCTATAAATTGGGGATAATAATAAAAACATCTAATAGAATTGTTAGATTAAATATATTAAATACTATATGAATATGTATGTGCATGTATATATGTATATTTCATAGCATAACAGTCCTTGGCACACAGAGTAACATTTAACAGTCTGTTCATTTTTAGTGATGGATAAAGGACGAAGGTCCAAGTCAGATAGTGCCAGCACTGGAACTTCATTTTACTTCTTTCATTATTTCAAATTGTAAACCCAGGATAAATTGATCTTTTTTCATTTACTTAGCCATCCTGTGTTATATAACTTCCTAGGAGGTGAGGATTTTAAAATGCTTTTGATATGTTACTTTTATAATCAGCAAAACTATTAAGAAATTTCCATTTTGATAGAGTTTTCGAAAATGTGGTTACATCTCAGTTAAGCAGTAGATTATCTAGCTAAGTCCAGAGGAATATATCATATTGTTTTCTTTTAATCAAGCCACAGTAGGAGCCTTAATCATGAAGACATGAAGATGAGTGTGCTTGAATTATGGGGCCAAAACATTTTGTTCCGCTTAATCTTCAGTAAATTTGTCCCTGTTAGCCAAATATTCTAATTAATTTAGTCTTTTTTACATACTTGCTTGAGGAGGCAAACTCTGACAGGAAACTATAATCTTTTTGGGATCCTAAATATGATTTTTCCTTTCCTCGTTCAGAAACACAAGTGCACTTTTTTTTTAGCTTTTAAATTGTTGAATATATCATTACTTTCTTGTGATTTAAAATGTTTCTGTTTATAGGAGTTATTTTATACAGAAGTCTTGTGAGACCACTGTGCAAACAAGGTGATGATTGTACAAAGAGTGGTATTGAATTCCAGACCTGGTATGTATTTCTCTGTATTTGTCTGAACAGCTGTGGTCTTTAATAATTATCAATGCAAATGGAGTAACAGAAAGTAGTAATATAATGTCGATGTGGTAAATGAAGGAAGGAAAATACTAACATTAGTTGAGATCTTAGAGGAAATTCTTTAAACAATATTATCATTTTTAAAATAATTATCAAGGCCACTTGTTGAAGAAATAAGGTATTTTAAAGTTATTACGATATTTAGAAGATTGTATTACAAATATATTTGGCTTTTGTTTTTTGTTTATAATGTGTAATATTGATTCTTAAGATATGCTTTTCTATTTTATGTGAAAAGCACTGACCTATTGTATCATAAGTCAGCTACCCGACATCTAACCTGAACCACACCAAGCTTAGGTGTGGAAGTAACCTGAGAGGTTTGGGCCTATGCTCCCTTGGTTTTGGTGTGTACCTAGCATGTGGCCTGCGGAAGACACTTACCTTTTCTCAGTTTTAGAAAGAGAGCAATTCGATTAAAATGTCTGCATTCCATTTTCGCTTTAGAAATTTGATGATTCAATGAACAGGAAGTTTTTCATGTTGATGTTTGATAGAAACCAAAACAATACTATAAAGCAATTATCCTTCAATTATAAATAAATAAATTTGAAAAAATGAATAGGAAGTTTTGATTATAGTCATTTAAGTTTCTGTTTTCATCTTAAAATGAAGAAGGATAGCTTACCAGTTTACTTTGGCTAATGTGGTGTTTCTGCTACCTTGTAAATTTTAATTTTCCTAGTTAAAAAAAAGCTGGCTGTGCTTTTTTGCTTTTTGAAATCCTTTTTTAATTTTGTAACAGATGAGGTGCTTTACCTGTTATCTCTTTAAAAAAGATTTTGACGTTGACAGCAACATGCCAAAGGAAATTCTTGGAGAAAGCCAAGAGCAGTTGAAACTATTTGAAGAATTTATGCTGAGCTAGAGAGAAATTTCAAAGCAATAGATTTATTCACATATGTATTTAGGGAGTGCTGTAAGTCCTAGAGTGACCATGTAAAGAATAATAAGTAATTCTATGGGAAAGTGCCTTTTTGATTTTATATTTTTGTCTAATATTTTAGGAAAAAATGGTCATCCAGTGGCAGAAAATTTCCGAGTAGAAGAAGTAAACTTACCAGATTGTGTCAATGAAGGACAAGTACAAGTCAGAACTCTTTATCTTTCCGTGGATCCTTACATGGTAAGAATCAGGGTTTTGTGGCCTTGTGAAAATAATTTTATATCCATATTTTTTCATGTTGCATCTGAATTTTATTATATTTTTAAAACTTATTTTATTTATTATTTTTATTTTTAAAATATTTATTTATTTTTTTTGACTGAGCTGGATCTTAGCTGCAGCATGCAGTATCTAATCAGGGATCAAACCCAAGTTCCCCGCATTGGAACTGCAGAGTCTTAGTCACTGGACCACCAGGGAGGTCCCACATCTGAATTTTATTGTATAATTCTCATGATTAATAAATATTTGAGCAATATATCTTGATACCTATAAATTACAAATTACCTTTGTATTTATTCCCTGGTGTTATTAAGGAATGTTACAGAAGGAATGTTGTCATAATAGTAGTGCTTATGATTAGTCAGGTCTTTCAAAAGTCCAGATCACTTCCTAGTACTAAGTAAAACTTGAGATAATAAATTAAGATGGGAAATTGTCTCAAACTCTGTACAAGCTCTTTATTCTAGTAGGTCTCTTTTGTAAGGAACAAACTCACTGATGCTACTTCCAGATAAAGGAGGTTTATTGAAAAGAAATTATATGTTGCCTAGGTCTACACCTGAGAAGCCATCAGGCACATGAACTTAGGCTTTATAAACATAGATAGTTTTACTTCTTGCTTTCCTAGTGGATCCTTTTTGTTTCATTTTCTTGTCTATTTCCCTGACTTAGAACCTCTAATATAGTGTTATAAGTGGCAAGAATGGACATCCTTGCTTGATCCTGATCTTGAGGGGGAAGCATTCAGTCTTTTACCAGTAAGCTTGTTGTTAGCTGTGGGATTTTTCTAGATGTCCTTGATCTAGGCTGAGGAGATTTCTTTCTGTTCCTGGTTTTTTGATTGTTTTTATCATCAAGGGGCCTTGGATAATTTTTATTGTGGTAACATGCATGTAAATATAAAGGATGCTGCTGCTGCTTCTAAGTCGCTTCAGTCGTGTCCGACTCTGTGCGACCCCAGAGATGGAAGCCCACCAGGCTCCCCCGTCCCTGGGATTCTCCAGGCAAGAACACTGGAGTGGGTTGCCATTTCCTTCTCCAGTGTATGAAAGTGAAAAGTGAAAGTGAAGTTGCTCAGTCGTGTCCGACTCTTAGCGACCCCATGGACTACAGCCTACCAGGTTCCTCCATCCATGGGATTTTCCAGGCAAGAGTACTGGAGTGGGGTGCCGCTCTAGTCTAACTACTAAAAGTATATATTTAAGGGCATTCACAGTATTGTACAGCTATTGGCACTGTCTGTTTCCAGGACTTTCTCATCATCTTAAACAGAAACTCTGTGCCCATTAAACAATAAAATCCCCATTAACTCCTTCCCCAAAGGGGGAATTTGGATTTACCCCACTCCAGTACTCTTGCCTGGAAAATGCCACGGACAGAGGAGCCTGGTGGGGTGCGGTCCATGGGGTCGCTAAGAGTCGGACATGACTGAGCGACTTCACTTTCACTTTTCACTTTCATGCATTGGAGAAGGAAATGGCAACCCACTCCAGTGTTCTTGCCTGGAGAATCCCAGGGACGGGGAAGCCTGGTGGGCTGCCATCTATGGGGTCACACAGAGTCGGACACGACTGAAGTGACTTAGCATAGCATAGCATAGCATATGCTTTTTCTGCTTCCATTGAAATGATTGTGTGGTTTTTGTCTTTTAATCCATTGATATGGTTTATTATATTAATTGACTTTCAGATGTTAAACCAATCCTGCATTCTTGGGGGAAAAAATCCCACTTGGTCCTGCTGTGTAGTTCCTTTCCTTTGATATGTTGCTAGATTTATTTTACTACTGTTTTGTTGAGGCTTTTTGCATCCTCGAGCTATTTCAAATTCTGAAAGATGATGCTGTGAAAGTGCTGGACTCAATATGTCAGCAAATTTGGAAAACTCAGCAGTTGCCACAGGACTGGAAAAGGTCAGTTTTCATTCCAATCCCAAAGAAAGGCAATGCCAAAGAATGCTCAAACTACTGCACAGTTGCACTCATCTCACACACTAGTAAAGTAATGCTCAAAATTCTCCAAGACAGGCTTCAGCAATACGTGAACCGTGAACTTCCAGATGTTCAAGCTGGTTTTAGAAAAGGCAGAGGAACCAGAGATCAAATTGCCAACATCCGCTGAATCATGGAAAAAGCAAGAGAGTTCCAGAAAAACATCTATTTCTGCTTTATTGACTATGCCAAAGCCTTTGACTGTGAGGATCACAATAAACTGTGGAAAATTCTGAAAGAGATGGGAATACCAGACCACTTGACCTGCCTCTTGAGAAACCTGTATGCAGGTCAGGAAGCAACAGTTAGAACTGGACATGGACCAACACACTGGTTCCAAATAGGAAAAGGAGTACGTCAACACTATATATTGTCACCCTGCTTATTTAACTTCTATGCAGAGTACATCATGAGAAAGGCTGGGCTGGAAGAAGCACAAACTGGAATCAAGATTGCTGGGAGAAATATCAATAACCTCAGATATGCAGATGACACCACCCTTATGGCAGAAAGTGAAGAGCTAAAGAGCCTTTTGATGAAAGTGAAAGAGGAGACTGAAAAAGTTGGCTTAAAGCTCAACATTCAGAAAACAAAGATCATGGCATCTGGTCCCATCACTTCATGAGAAATAGATGGGGAAACAGTGTCAGACTTTATTTTTCTTGGCTCCAAAATCGCTGCAGATGGTGATTGCAGCCATGAAATTAAAAGACGCTTACTCCTTGGAAGGAAAGGAATGACCAACCTAGATAGCATATTCAAAAGCAGAGACATTACTTTGCCAGCAAAGGTTAGTCTAGTCAAGGCTATGGTTTTTCCAGTGGTCATGTATGGATATGAGAGTTGGACTGTGAAGAAGGCTAAGTGCGGAAGAATTGATGCTTTTGAACTGTGGTGTTGGAGAAGACTCTTGAGAGTGCCTTGGACTGCAAGGAGATCCCACCAGTCCATTCTAAAGGAGATCAGTCCTGGGTGTTCATTGGAAGGACTGATGCTAAGGCTGAAACTCCAATACTTTGGCCACCTCATGCGAAGAGTTGACTCATTGGAAAAGACTCTGATGCTGAGAGGGATTGGAAGCAGGAGGAGAAGGGGACGACAGAGGATGAGATGGCTGGATGGCATTACTGACTCGATGGGCATGAGTTTGAGTGAACTCTGGGAATTGGTAATGGACATGGAGGCCTGGCATGCTGCAATCATGGGGTCGCAAAGAGTCAGACACGACTGAGCAACTGAACTGCACTGAACTGAAGGATGAACTTTCTGGACATGGTCTAAGACTCTGGCCCCTGTTTGGCTGTCCAGCCTCTCCCATACCCTTTGACCCTCACCTTGCTGGACTTCATTCTTGTGTAACACACCAGTACGCCTTTTGGCTTAAGCCTTGTATTAATCATGTCTTTCTGTATTTTATGATTTATCATAAAATCATTTTCTGTATTTTATGATGCTTTGACATCTTAGGGGCCTTGCTAATCCTAGAGAGACTGCCCCTCCCAGTGCTAGCTGATTTTTAGAGATAATAAACAATTTTTGTGGGACACACTTTTCATATGTAAATCAATCAACTTAAAACATATATTTCTAGCCACTTCCTTCCTCTAACTCTCACATACCACATCAATATTTCTACTCCGCCCTAAATCACCCAAGGGCTAGGTGCCAGACAACTAGGAACACATCCATGAGCCAGAGCCCACTGAAATTATTTAGTCTGTCCAATTCTAATGTACCCAAGCTTGCCTACCCTACCTTACCCACTCCTTTTCCTGGAAGCCCCAATAAAGAGTGGGCCATGCTGTCTTCTCCTCACTTTTGCCTCCAAACTCTGGTGCTTTCCCATGTGACCCTGTGTGATATGATATGCCTTTTCTCTAGGGTATTATAATAAATTCTTCTTTCAAGGCAATTGTATCTATGTCTGTCATATTATAATAACTGATTAAAACAACATTCTGGGAACTTCCCTGGTGGCTCTGCCTGCCAGTGCAGGGACACAGGTTTGATCCCTGCTCCAGGAAGATCCCACATGCCTCGGGGCAACTAAGCAAGCCCAGGTGCCGCAACTACTGAGCCCACGCTCTAGAGCTTGAACTCCCCAGTAAGAGAAGCCACCACAACTGGAAAAAGCCAGCATGCAGCAATGAAGACCCAACACGGACATAAGTAGATCAATAATAATAAAAAACCCCAACATTCTGGGTACAAATTAAAACAAGCCTCCATATCTAAAAACTTCCTTTCCCTTTACCTGACCAACCTCTCTTATTCCCTAGAAGCCTGCTTTATGCTTTAAAAGAGAGTTACTTTGGCAAATCACCCTTAACCCTTAGACTATTCCTCTCTATTAGATTTTCTCAAAAATACCTTGACCTTCAGCATGTATCCCAATTTTAATTAATAATTATTTAGTTATCAGATGTTTGTCTTCCCTAATAAGAACTTATTAAAACAGAGGTCTTATTTATCCCTGTATCTCCAGTGACTAGCATAAGTGCTTATTAAATATGAATTAAAAGAAGGAAGAAAACTACTTTGGTTGCTTTCACTAGACACTGTTCTTAAAAACAAACAAACAAACATAAGTGGGACTTCCCTGGGGGTCCAGTGGCTGAGACTCTGAGGCTTCCTACAGGGAGCCTGGGTTCAGTCCCTGGTCAGGGGACTAGATCCCACATGCCACAACTAAGGCCTGGTGTAGCCAAATAAATATTTTTTAAAAAGTATTCTTTAAAAAAAAAAGGACATAAGCATCTTTAAAGGGAAAAAAGGAATCTGCTGAGCATTAAATTATTGAAATTTTATATCATTCCAAATATATGATGGATTTTAATCACTATGTATGTATTTTACATGATTATATTTAATATATATATATACTATTTGATTTCATATTTGTGATTTTATATTCATATCTTCATATGAGAAATTAGTCCAAATATTATTTTGCTGGTTGTATAACATTTTATCTTATTGACATCATTCACTTACCTATACTCCTTCCCACTTTTTCGATTAGCCTTAAGAATCAGGACTTGGTGTGGCCAGTATCCAATGGCTGCTATACTTGCTTTGAAGAATATATGGGGACTTTCCTGGTGGTCTAGTGGTTGAGAGTCTGCCGCCAATGCAGGGGACATGGGTTTCATCCCTGGCCTGGGAAGATTCCACATACTTGGGGTAACTAAAGCCCGTGCGCCACAACTACTGAGCCCACATGTGCTAGAGCCTGTGCTCCACAACAGGAGAAGCCACCGCAGTGAGAAGCCCACACACCACAGCTAAAGAGTAGCCCCCACTCTCTGCAACTGGAGAAAGCACCTGTGCAGCAATGAAGACCCAGCACAGCCAAAAATAAATAAATCATTTATTTTTAAATCTTAAAAAAAATTTAAAAGGATATATGGGAGGGGCACACGAGCAGAAGTATAGTATATTCCCACAGGAGCTTTGGCGTCAATATGCCATGTGGTCATTTACCCTGGTGAACTGAACCAGACCATGCAGGGCCCCTTGATGGAGCAGCCTTCCATCTCTTCCATCTCCTGGACCACACTGTAGGCTTGTACATCTTGGCCTCCGTAAGAGAGGAAAGAATGAGCCACAGAGAGGAAGAAAGCCTTAACTGCCTCCCAGAGACGTCTTTAGCCCTAGTTCTATGGAAGGGTGTGGTACTGTGGTGACACTTTGTCTTTGAATAAAGAGAACATCCATCTGAAGTTAGGGGGAATGATGTAGTACTTGGTCTGAAGTTTGATGAACAGCTGTGTACAAATTGTTTCATTTCTCTTTTGGGTTATTTCCATTGTGGAAGCAGTATTGCTCAGCTGAAGAAATGAGTAGTATTATGGTCTATATGTTACAAGTCTGTTTTCTATTAAAAATGGATGTTTTATAATATCAGCAACATGTCAGTGTACCTAATTTGCTAAAACCCACTGACACAGAATCTTGTATTATGCTAGCATATAGGACATAAATTTCTTTAAATATTTAAGAGGGGCTTCCCAGGTGGCACTAGTGGTAAAGAACCTGCCTGCCAATGCAGGAGACATATAAGACATGGGTTCGATCCCTGGGTCAGGAAGATCCCCTTGAGGAGGCAAAGGCAACCCACTCCCGTATTCTTGTCAGGAGAATCCCCATGGACGGAGGAGCCTGTCAGGATATAGTCCATGGGGCCGCAAACAGTTGGACCTGACTGAGCGACTAACACACACACAATCCACATGTCCTACAGTTTACACATTTAAAATGTATACTTCAGTAGTTTTTAATTCATTCACAAAGTTGTCTGTTTACCACAATCTAATTTTAGAATGTAAATTCTTTTTTTTTTTAAAGGGCATAGAATTTGCATAGAAGCTACACATATCCTCTCAAATACTTTAAAAAATCATTCATTAATTCATTTTTGGCTGTGCTGGCTCATTGTTGCTGCCGAAAGGCTTTCTCTGGTTGCAGGGTTAGAGTGGAGTTGTGTGGGGCGGCAGGGTGTTGTTGGTCTACTGTTTGTAGCAATACACAGGCTTCTCATTGCGGTGGCTGCTCTTGTAGTGGAGCATGGACTCTAGGGTGCTGAAGGCTTCAGCAGCTGTGGTAAGTGGGCTCAATAGTTGCTGTTCCTGGGCGCTAGAGCACAGGCTCAATAATTGTGGCACACAGGTGTAGTTGCTCCATGGCATGTGGAATCTTCCTGGACCAGGGATCGAACTCTTGTCTCTTATATGGGCAGGCAGATTCTTTACCACTGAGCCACCAGGAAAGCTCCTTAAATTCTTTTTTACTTTATTTTTAAAATTTTATTTTATTTTTAATTGGAAGATAATTACTTTGCAATATTGTTATGACTTCTGCCATATATAAACATGAATCAGCCATAGGTATACATATGTCCCCTCCTTCTTAAATCTCCTTCCCACCTCCCTCCTTATCCCATCCCTCCAGGTTATCACAGAGCACTGGCTTTGGGTTCCCTACATCTTACAGAAAATTCCCATTAGCTATCTGTTTTACATATCATAATATATATGTTTCAATATATATGTTTCATATATATAGTAGTATATATGACTACTCTCTTAAATCATCCCACCCTCTTCCTCCCGCACTGTGACTGTAAGTCTGTTATTTACATCTATGTCTCCTTTGCTGCCCCCTAAATAGGATCATCAGTACCATCTTTTAGATTCCATATATATATATATATATGTGTTAATATATGATATTTGTCTTTCTTATTTATGTCATTCTATATAATAGGCTTGAGGTTCATTAAATTCTTTTTAAATTTCACTTGTTTTTTTCAGGGTAAAAAATAACTGAAAGGAAAAGAAATTAAGATGAATTTTGTTTGGCTAACACTGTACTTAATATTACTGAATTATATACTTCCTTTTAATCACTGGGTGAATAAGTAAACTGGTTCAGTATTATCAGACAGAAGTATCCCAATCTATGTTTCTTTTTTTCAGCGTTGTAGAATGAATGAAGACACTGGCAGTGACTATATAACACCTTGGCAGCTGTCTCAGGTGGTTGATGGTGGAGGTGTTGGGATTATAGAAGAAAGCAAACACACAAATTTTATGAAAGGTGATTTTGTGACTTCCTTCTATTGGCCCTGGCAAACCAAGGTTATTCTGGATGGAAATATCCTTGAAAAGGTGATGTACAATATAAAGGATCTGATTTTTCTCTCTTGTTATTCCTTCTTTGTGCATTTGGTGTTCGGTTTTGTTTGCTGTCAGGGAAAAAATAAAAGCATATATTTTCTTTTTAGATAGCTGTCAGAATGTGAAAAGCCTTTATTCCTCTTCCACTGTTGGCTGTAACTATATATGACAGTTCTTAAGATTGCCAATGAATGATGTTGTTTTCCATATTTAATTCTCAAATTTTATATGTATAAAATAAAACCTGAACTATAAGCATCAAAAAATGCTTTATACTAAGAACCAGAATGCTCTTTATAGTTAAATGCTTGAAAAGTTTCCTAAGAAAGCTCCAATACTTGGTCCACTTGATGCAAAGAACTGACTCATTGGAAAATACCCTCATGCTGGGAAAGACTGAGGGCAGAAGGAGAAGGGGCCAACAGAAGATGAGATGGTTGCGTGGCATCATTGACACAATGGATGTGAGTCTGAGCAAACTCCAGAGATAGTGAAGGACAGGAAAGCCTGTCATGCTGCAGTCCATGAGGTTGCAGAGTTGGACTCATCTATATGACTGAGCAACAACAACAAGCAATTACCACTTGACTCAAGAAATCCATTTGGTTTGTGCTTGAAATTCTATCTTGTGGCAGAAATCTTGAGTTCGGTTTCTACTGTTTGGTTGAGTCATGTGAAATTACCAGTATTTGTCTGCTTTGACCTACAAAAACTGGCAGCTTCATGTAATTCAGCCTAATAATGGTCATCAAGTAAGTTACGGTATGTCTCTAACCTCAGTTTCCTCATGTGCAAAATGAAAACAGTAGCTATCTCACCAGTGAATGTGAGAATTAAATTTAATTAAATTAGAATTAATTTAAATTAAATTTAGTTATAATGAATGTGATTAAGGCTTTGTAAAAAGCTTTATACAATTTTAGTATTTTTTATGATTACAAATTCTTATAGTTAGTTAAAGGTGGGTGTTAAGATACAAGTGATATGGGAGACATTACACAATCATTTTATCAATGGTACTAATAAACGATGTTTAACTAGAAATTTCTAGTAGGAAGTGAAAAAGAAACATTCAGCAGTTTCTAGCTTTCCCTGTCATAATGATATAATGGGAAATTGAGCAGTTGGGGAGAGCTTAAAAATGTTTGAGAAGTAGGTATTACAAATGAGGAAGAAGAATTCAGAAAGGATAGAAAAATGATATTTACTAAATACAACTTATTTCACAATGTTTTTTTTTTACTGGCTTTACTAATAAATAACTGCTACCTACAGGATATATTTCTATGTCTGGAGAAGGAAATGGCAACCCACTCCAGTATTCTTGCCTGGAAAATCCCGTGGACAGAGGAGCCTGGCAGGCTACAGTCCATGGTGTCACAAGAGTCGGACACGACTTAGCAACTAAACCACCAAACCACCATATTTCTGTATGTTGTACTGCAGACCTTTCTGTGTATTGTAGACTTTAATATCTTCATTACCTTTATCTACACATCAGACTTGACTGATAGCCATTTAAAACTGATTACAAACTGCCATTTTTTTCTTTGTGGCAGTTTAATTTGCAAATCAAGGTGGTGAATCTTGATTACTTTCGGTGCTTTGTTACATTTTTAATCTCTAAAATTATTATAAAACTTTTATGGTAGAGAGTCTTTCTTCCCATATAATTTTTTTTTCGTTTTCCCTTAATGTTACAGATAAGAAAACAGACAGAAAATGTAAGAGATGTACAATTAACTATTGATTGGGCCTGTTAAACATATAAGTGTAAAATGCTGAAAAGCTGAGAGACCTCATTTTACTCTGTAATTAAACGAGAAGAAATTGTATCACACCTTCCTTATATTTTCATGAAACACTGGAAGTATCAGTAACAAGAACTGTTAAAGAGTTTGAGCCGACTTTTATATTGATAAGTGTTTACTCTGAAATTGCTCAGAGATTTTTAAACCTTCCAGTTTTGTATAGTGTTTTCCTGTAAAGTGTTTCTTCTCTTTTGATATATTTGAGACACTGGCAAGAAAGATTGAAAAATGGTTTACTGTTCATGTTGGGTTGTTTATTAGTCCGCTTAAACCGCTTGAACTGTTGTTACAAAATACAATGGACTGAAATTTATTATTACAGCAGAAATTTATTTTCTTACAGTTCTGGAGGCTAGAGGCCTGAGGTCAAGGTGCTGGAAAATTTGGTTTCTGATAGAGGCTCTCTTCCTGGCTTTCAGATGGCCCTGTTCTTCCTGTATCCTCACACAGCATCCAGTCTTTCTTCTGTGTAACTGCCGAGGAACAGATCTCTGGTGGCCCTTTCTCTTCTAAGGCCCTAAGTCCTATCAGATTAGGGCCCCTCCCTGATGCCCTCATTTAACCTTTAATTATCTCCTTAAAGACCCTGTCTCCAAATACAGTCACACTGAAAGAATTAGGTCTTTAACATATGAATTTGGGGAGTTCATATTCATGAAGTCATAGGTTGTCTCTACTTTGTTGACTTAAGACAGAAATTCCTAATATTATTTTTTTAAAGGTATATATTTTATTTTAGGTAGACCCACAACTTGTGGATGGACACCTTTCATACTTTCTTGGAGCTATAGGGATGCCTGGTTTGACTTCCTTGATTGGGGTACAGGAAAAAGGTCATATAACTGCTGGATCTAATCAGACAATGGTTGTTAGTGGGGCTGCTGGTGCTTGTGGATCCTTGGCTGGGCAGGTAAGCTTTTGGAGAATTATCTGATTTTCTAAAAAACTGGTCATAACTGAATCTCTGGATCTGTGTATATAGTTTAAAATATACAGTTGAACAAATTGTAATGTTATTTTACATATATTTGGTAGAAATGATATTATTGCATGCTTAGACTCTCTTCCTAAACAATGTGAAAAATGTTGTAGATTTTTTATATTTTATTCTCTTTTAACCAAAAATGACATGGTAAATGCTGGAGCATTGCTCAAATCCATATGAAGGAGAAAAGAATCACAGAGTACCTGTCTGGAATTCCATGAATTGAAAAAATATATTTATATTTTAAAAATATCTTCAAATAAGAAAGCACTTATTGGTTTCTAGAGATAGGTTAATATATTCCCAAGTGACTCAGTGGTAAAGAATCTGCCTGCAGTGCAGGAGATGCAGAGACATGGGTTCAATCCATGGGTTGGGAAGATCCCTTGGAGAAGGAAGTAGCAACCCACTCCAGTATTCTTGCCTGGGAAATCTCATGGGCAGAGGAGCCTGGCAAGTTACAGTCCATGGGACTGCAAAAGCATCAGACATGACTTAACTACTAAACAACAGCAACAGAGATATAAACATTATGATACAGTTTTATAAAGTACATTATTTTATGAATAGTAGCCTTCAAAGTGTGAAACCACAGAAACAAACATTTTATCTTAATAGTGATTTTAGTTCCTCACAGGCCCCAAAAATATTGAATTGCAAGATAGAGATGTTTTTGGTTTGAGCGTTCCTTTTATGAGCTCATCTTTAAATTGTGAGATTTTAACATTCAAACTAAGTCTAATTTTATTCACTCTTAATGTTTTTAAGAATGCTGTTATATCTGTTCTTAGTTCTTTTGGTTTCAAATTACCTTTCTTGAAAAGACTTAGGAAAGCCTAAATTGTGACGAATATTTTCATATATGTACTTGTATTATCTTTCATATTTTCACATTTTTCCACTTAAATTGTGACAAGAGAAAGTTGTTTAATTTTCAAAAATTTCTCCCGTAGATTGGCCGTTTGCTGGGCTGTTCCAGAGTCGTGGGAATTTGTGGAACACCTGAGAAGTGCCTCTTTTTGACCTCAGAATTGGGCTTCGATGCTGCAATTAATTATAAAGAGGGGAATGTTGCAGAACAACTCCATAAATTATGCCCAGCTGGAGTGGATGTTTACTTCGACAATGTTGGCGGTGACATCAGTGATACAGTGATAAGTCAGGTTGTTTTCTGATTTGTTGGTTATAAATTTGAATGCTATATTTTATTTGATGTGATATCTTTTTAACTGATAGTGAGAAAGAAAAAAACTTTATAAACTTGTAGGGTTTATGGTGAAAAACAACATGATGGTCAGTATTCTAATTAAGTGATACAGAAGAGCTTGATGAAGCTGTTTCCATTTGTTTGCAGATTTGCACTATGAGCATTAGTTTTAGTTCTAGCAATGTTATATTTTCACCTTTATTTTTGTGAAAAATTACAGTTGTATTATACAAGTGAAGTTGTAAGCTTTAACTCATTTCTAACCATCAGCTCTCAGCCATCGCCCTCTGACTTTGAGTTGGGAAAGGATTTTTATAGTTTGCAGGTATTTGAATATTTTAATCAACAGCTTTATAATTTATCAACATTAGCTATTGACACTACATTGTCCTTTACTATATGTAAAATTATTTTCAACTGAGGTTAAATTATTTAAACCCAAAGAAACACTCTACTAATAATAATGGAAGTAGCAACAATGATGACAATGACAACTAATAAAATTCTTTTGCAGATTACCAAAATCTTATTTTTTACCTCTATATTCCTTTCAGTTCAGTTCAGTCCAGTCACTCAGTCATGTCTGACTCTGTGACTCCATGGACTGCAGCATACCAGGCCTCCCTGTCCATCGCCAACTCCTGGAGTTTACTCAAACTCATGTCCATTGAGTCGGTGATGCCATCCAACCATCTCATCCTCTGTCATCCCCTTCTCCTCCTGCCTCAATCTTTCCCAGCATCAGGGTCTTTTCAAATGAGTCAGCTCTTCGCATCAGGTTGCCAAAGTATTGGAGTTTCAGCTTCAGCATCAGTCCTTCAAATGAATATTCAGGACTGATTTCCTTTAGGATGGACTGATTGGATCTGGGACTCTCAAGAGTCTTCTCCAACACCACAGTTCAAAAGCATCAATTCTTTGGCACTCAGCTTTCTTTATAGTCCAACTCTCACATCCATACATGACTACTAGAAAAACCTTTGGGGTAGATTTATTTGCTAGCTAATTAAAACTCTGATACATATACTGGGTGAGTCTTTAGAACAAAATCAATTAATTGGCATTAAGGGATTAAATACTATAGGGAATTCCTTATAGTATTTAGTCCTAATCCACAGTGTTGTTAGGACTATGCACTTTCACTGCTGAGGGCACAGGTTCAATCCCTGATACGGAAACTAAGATTCCACAGACTGTGTGGTGAGGCCATTAAAAAAAAAGATTAAATACTAGAACCAAGGAGGCTTTCATTGAGGCAGCCATAAGATCATTAAATACAGGGAAGGTATATATCTTAAGGTATAATCATCAATTTTCTCTGAACAGATGAATCAGAACAGCCACATCATCCTATGTGGTCAAATTTCTCAGTACAACAAAGATGTGCCTTATCCTCCTCCACTACCCCCTGCTATAGAAGCAATCCAGAAAGAAAGAAACATCACAAGGTATGTTCTACACTTTCCCCATATTACCAGATTCAATAGATTTAAAGATCACAGATGGGTTCAGGATGGGGAACACACATACACCCGTGGTGGATTCATGCTGATGTGTGGCAGAACCAATACAATATTGTAAAGTAAAAAAAATAAATAAATAAAAATTAAAAAAAGAATATACAAAAAATTAATAAAATGATATATTTTGCTTTTTGACTGTAAAAAAATAAAGATCACAGATGTATAGCAAATATATTATTCTTCATATATAATTGTTTCCTATTATATAAAATTTGGAAATGTACATTTTAAGGTGGTTTAGTATTTAGGTTTTGGTTAACTAGCTCCCTGGCAGAAAACTTTTTGAAAAATGCGCCTGTTCAGTCCATCTTTTTTTTGTCAATGTTAGAAATTCAACTCATATTGGCTTAAGTGCAAAAGACATTTATTGGTTCATGTATTGAGAAGTTCAATATTAGTACTGGCTTAGATTTGGCTGGGTAAAAGGTTTGCATAGTGGTGTCCAGACTCAGTTTTTCTTCACCCTGGGCTGTGCTTTTTTCTGGGTTGGCGTGGCTCCCTGCGGACTCTCCTCTTGCAGTAGCAACAGGATGACTGTAATCTTTGCTTCTACATTTCACCTGGTTAGCAATCCAAGCAAAAAGAGAACAGTTCTCTTCTTGCAGTTTTATCAAGTCCCGAAGCTGATAAGTATCGGCTCAGACTGGCCTGGCTTTTATCACATGAGGGTGGGGAAAGATGCAACCTACAAAGTAAAACCACAGTGTTACTACTACATGGAACTGTCGATCTTGAGCAGACAAAACAGTAGAAGTCCACTATACGTATGCTTGACCCACTCCAGTGTTCTTGCCTGGAGAATTCCAGGGATGGGGGAGCCTGGTGGGAAGCAGTCTATGGGGTTGCACAGAGTCGGACATGACTGAAGCGACTTAGCAGCAGCAGCAGGATACGTATGCTTGTAATTTCACCTAAAGCTGTATTTGACCAGACTATGTGATTAACAAGTTTTTGAATTCAGGAATGATTTGATATGAGCTTTCTGCCTCCCTAGACTCTGATCATTATCATTTTCTTCCCCACTACAGAGAAAGATTTCTCGTGTTAAATTATAAGGATAAATTTGAGTTTGGTGTTCTCCAACTGAGTCAGTGGTTTAAAGAAGGAAAGCTAAAGGTAGAACTTACTTCTATTCTTGATCAATATCATTCTTCCTGCTACTTGATATACTTTTGTATTATTTGAATTTAATATTAGTTTCCTAATAAATATTTCTGTAAAATAAAAGTATACTGAATATCATAAATTAACTTTACCTCCCAGAGGACTATAATGCTCCTGATTGAGAAACCTTCTCATCATTCCCTTTATTTAAATTTTATTAAACTTTACTTTTCTAGGATTATAGGTTTTTGTCTTTTCTAAATTGTAATATTTATTAGCAAATATTTATGGAATATTACTATGTGTTAGAAGTTGTTCTTTCTCAAAAATCTTTTAAGCATTTCTTAGTACCTCTCCATCACCCTACAACCTGCCCTTCTTGTGGTTGAAAATCAGCAGTTATCAGTCTGCGGTCCAGAGACCCCCGACCTAGTATGTTCTTGAAACATGAAAATGATAGGCAAAGGTGTATGTGTATGTGTATATGTGCTTATATAGTTTGTTTTTTGAAAAGAGGGTGTACAGCATATGACATATAACTGAAGATTAGACAGTGGGAAAATAGGATTGTATTAATATTTAAAAAAACCAATTGATAGGAAACTTTTCTGATCTAGCTATATAAAATGAAAAATATCTATTTTTAGACAGAAAGTGCTAAATAGTATTGCTGCCTTTTGCAAAAATGTAAACCATTAAGTAGAAACAATGAAGTCTAAACAATATAAAATATACCTATTTCGATTCACAGATCAAAGAGACTATGATAAATGGATTGGAAAACATGGGAGGTAAGATGAATGTAGATTTATTTACTATACACATCAGTTCAGTACAAATACTGTCTTTTTTCTTTTAATTCTTCTTTTCAGTTGTTTTTTTCTCTTTGAATCATATTTCTTTCCTCTGAAACCTTAAATATCTTAAACTCTATGAAAGTTCAACTTAGTGGTATTTAAGAGCTATTGTTTTCTCATTTCAAATTATAAAATATTTCTTTGTTTTTATAAATAATTATTAAAAATTGTAAGAATTGTGAAAGTTATCTAGCCTCTAGGTAACTTTCTCAGATTGAATGGTTCTAAGTCATCGATCATAAGATTACATTAAGCAGATTTTCAGTATTTGGGTTTTTTTTTTTTGGCTAACATACAGATTTCAACAATCTCTTTTATTTTAAATGAAGAGAATTAAACTCTTAATTTTTCCTTTTTAAGAAAAAAATCTAATGTATTTGGTTAATGTGTTTACCAAACTGAAATATAAAATTCACTCACATGATAGATGTTCATTTCACTTAGTAAAACTTTATGATTAGATTTCTAATATTTTTTAAGCTATTAAAATTGTTTTTTCTGACATTTATCCTCATACTTATTTTGCTGTAGTCTTCAGACTCTGTAACATTGAACATGGATGTAGACGCCAATTAAACATTTATAGTTCGGGTAAAAAACACATTTTTAAGATGTTAATTGGGTTGATTTGTCCTGTAACTTTGGTAGCGGTTTTACTAGCGGTTTCTTTTCATCAAAGTTTCCTTCGGTACTTAAAATCATCAAAGAAATTATTCACATTAGTCATATGTGCCTGGTCTGTTGACAGACATGTATGATGGTGACATTATGTTGTCAGATAACTTCGTTTTGTTTTTTTTTTCTTTCCAGCTGCATTCCAGTCCATGATGACAGGAGGTAACATCGGAAAACAGATAGTTTGCATTTCAGGAGATACCTCTTTGTAATCTCCATAAACATCTTCATCAAGGAAATACATGGATTTCTTTCCATTCTGCTGAAAGATTTCAAGATACATTAAAAAAAAACCCTTAAGAGTATAGATCGCTTTGCTTTAAATGTGATAATAGGTGATATTTTCTTAGTTGCACAACATAATTCACTCCTATATCTTCAATATCATATATTTACTCTACATCCTATGTGATTATTTACAATAATAGATTGGTGTCAACATGACCTATTTTTCCTTCTTTTGCTAAAACTAATATTACATGAAATTTGTATCAGATATTCAGGAACTGTTGGAGATTTAATGTAACTTTAATAGATCATACAAAATATTTTTTAAATTAATAGTTTTTATAACTTTATAATGTTTGTTTAAAATAGAATACTTGAAAAGACACTTACAAATATGTATTCAATTGGAAATGCTTTATATAATTGTTGAACTGTAGCTTGATGCAAGAATAAATAGGATAGTGTTTCCATATTGTGTTGATGGAAAAGGGACTTAATGGCAGGGTGTGTGTGTGTGCAGGAGTTTGGGGAAATTCAGAGCTTGTGGAACAGTTTTTGGAGTAGAATGGAGGCTTTGTGTTGGAAGTAGTATAAGTTAAATAACTGAGACTGGTTAGGTTGATGGAGGGACTTATACAGAAGATGTATTTGTGTTTTGCCAAGTAGTCCACAGTATAGCCTAAAAACCCAAATCTATATTGATAAAAGCCTATTTTATTTTAGGTTAGTAGGCGCATACTATCAAATAGTTACAAAGATTTCAAGAGAAATAGATATAGACATCACTTCAAGTTTTAAGTGATGAAAAAGATTTAAATACAGCTTCAAAAAATGATAGAACTGACTGAGCAAAAGTAACAAATGGTTGTAAACATGAATGTTCGGGACCTATTAGTGTATCTCTATATAAGAGCATTTGTTTTATTCATTGTAATCAACCCTTTAATACAGTAAAATTGAGGGTTTTTTTAAGTGTTGTGCTGGTTTATGGTCAGCAGTTTACAAACTGTAGTATACTTTTGTGTAGATTCGAACTGTAGTGTTGTATCAGTCACTCCAGTTGACCTCAGTGGCCTTCAGCTCTGTCTGTTGTATATACTTTTCCATTTCATCTCCAGAGAGAGCTTCATCTCTTGTCCAAGTGTTGATAACTCCTAAATCTATCTTATTTCCAGTCTCTTGAGCTAGGTAGGCCCTTCCCTGGTGGCTCAGACAGTAAGGAATCTGCCTGCAATGCAAGAGACCCTGGGTTTGATCCCTGGGTCAAGAAGGTCCCCTGGAGAAGGGAATGGTAACCCACTTCAGTATTCTGCCTGGAGAATTCCATGGACAGAGGAGCCTGGCAGGCTATAGTCCATGGGATTGCAGAGTCAGACACAACTGAGCAACAAACACTTTCACTTTCCAAGTAAATATCCCACTTTCTCTTTAGAAGAAAAGCTATGACAGACCTAGACAGCATATTAAAAAGCAGAGATGTCGCTCTTTTGACAAAGGTTTGTATAGTCAAAACTATGGTTTTTCTAGTAGTCATGTAAGGATGTGAGAGCTGGACAATTAAAAAAGGCTGAGTGCTGAAGAACTGACACTTTGCAACTGTGGTGCTGGGGAAAACTCTTGAGAGTCCCTTGGACAGCAAAGAAATCAAACTAATCAATCCTAAAGGAAATCAACTCTGAACATTCATTGGAAGCACTGATGCTGAAGCTCTCTAATACTGATGTGAAGAGCTGACTCATTGCAAAAGACTCTGATTCTGGGAAAGATTGAAGGCAGAAGGAGGACAACAGATGATGAGATGGTTGGATGTCATCTCCAACTCAATGGACATGCGTTTCACTGGACTCCAGGAGATGGTGAAGGACCAGGAAGCCTGGTGTGCTGCAGCCCATGGGGTCACAGAGAATCTGACAGAACTGAGCGACTGAACAACAATAAGAACCCCATACGCAGCTGGGATAGATAGACTCGGCTTATCTAAGGAGGAAATAACCTTCCCTTGAAAGGTGTTGCTTCTTTTCAAATCACCATCCTTTGTGTAGGAAACTACTGGTTTCTTCAACTCTGTCTCTATTTTTGAAAACGCCCTTCTTACAAAATGCCTTTTATTCCCAGGTGGCTCAGTGGTAAAGAAACTGGCTGCTAATGCAGGAGATGCAGGTTTGATCCCTGATGGGGAAGATCCCCTGGCGAAGGAAATGGCAACCCAATCCAGTATTCTTGCCTGGAGAAGCCTGGGTGGGGGTGGCTACAGTCCATGGCGTCGCAAAAGAGTTGGACATGGCTGAGCAAGCTGGCACACCACTATCTTAGCTGAGTCTCTCCTTCATCCTTTGGGACCCAGCAAGTATTCAAAAATTACTAATCTCAAAAACTCAAGTCAGACACATAAAGCTCTAAGTTGTGGCATTCAGCCTGAAACTCAAGGGTTCTAGCCCCCTGTGGGCATCCGAGAGCTCTTTACATCTGAATGTACTGACGGAACGAAGACTAGGGAATCCACATTTCAAACAAAAGTTATACATCTGAGTCTCAATTTTTTACCCCACCCGGTATGCAATGCAGAACTATTCTGGAAGTTCCTTCTCTGGCACTTAAGCTTCAAAGTCCTCTCCATTGAGAGAACTCTGATAAATGTTTAAGTAGTTATCTTTTCTTTCTCGCTTGCCTCCACTGCAACCTGTACTGATCTCAGCTGACAGGAAAAACTACCTCGTCCGTTGCAGCAGGGAAGCAGTGACGTCACGACTAGAATTGACTGACCCTGTTTTTTCGGGCTTCGCAGACCACGGAGCTACAAAGGCCGAGAGGGAATGAGTGGGAGGCGGGAGAGTGCAGATTCTACCCTCACAGAGCCAAGCCCTGCGCTACCAGCTTGGCCCGCGCAGACCTGAGGCCACCGGGCGGGAAACCTCTTCGGCGCTTCCGTCCGGGGCTAGGAGGTAAGCGAGTGGGTGTGTGCGTGGGGGCGGCCAAACTTCCTGTCCCGCGCTTGAACTACTTCCGGCAGGAGCCGGAAGACGCTCTGTGTGGACAGAATTCGGGACCGACTGATTGACGGACTGCTGCCCGGGACTGGAAGGTGAGTTCTGGGGTGATCCCGACCACACCCGCTCGGTTGGGTGGTCTCCGAGAGGGAAGTCAGCGCCGGCTTCTCGGGGGCACGGGCCGAGTTTGTCCCCGGAGGGGACCGGGAAACCGCCCCCGGGGCACCCCACCCGGATCTGGAGCGGCGGATCTGAAGCCCTACGGCTTCGGCTTTTCTCCTCGAGGGCTTCTGGGGCCGGTGTTTGGGCTCCTTTACTTGGTTTGGGGGCCAGGGACATGGGGACAAGACCGACCTGAGAAAGCTATAGTCAGTGAGTGCCCTGGGCGGGGGCTCCCAGACTGCACCCGCAGCGAGGCCCGCCCGCCAACCTTGGGGCCCTTCACTAGGCCGTTGTAATCGGGGAACGATGATGCCAGGGCGACTCTGCCCTGGATATTTCAGCCCCAGATCTACCCTCTTCTTCCATATGTCCACTTTCTGGGACCAGAAGAAGGAAGACTGCCGACTTGGAGGGGCTGGGCCCCCGGTTTCTCCTTCGCGTGTCATTTGAAGGCGAGGGTGTGGGGCTGTGAGTGTTTACCGCCTGTATTCGTGTCGCAGGTTGTATTTATCCTCTGAAGTCTCTTTGGAGAAAAGAATTCAATTAGTTTATTAAAGTTTATCCCTCTTGCTCATGAGGCTCTGAAATGCACTTAGGATTCATTTGTTAAACTTCATTCAAAGTTAAATAGTATTAACTTTGAAGTTAAGAATTTGTACTTCTTCCTCATTTTGACCCGATGGTCGACGCAGCATATTTGTAAAGAGGATGAAAGAAATATTTTAAAATAAAACCAGGGGCATTTTGTTATTGTTAGGGAGTGAAAAATTCCACTGTCTTCGTATGAGAAAAAGTGAGGTCAACTAAGCTTAAAAGATTAGGTTCTAGTTTTTTAAATAAGTAGAGGTCTAAGTAGAGGTCTCGTTTTTTGGCAAATTACTTAATCTCTAGCTTTGACACACCCACCCGCACCCCTTGTAAATGAAGAAGGTTACATATTCATTCAGTAAATATTTCTTAAATGCTTAGTTTGTGCAAGCACCATGCTGAGTTAGTGGGAGGACGATTAAATTCAGTGAACCTTAACTAGTGAGAAAAACATGCTGGAAGACAACTAACTCCCAAAGCAGGGTGAGATAATTGTTAAAGAGAGGTTAAACTGTGTTGTGAGAACACCAGGGAAGGATAGATTTGTTTTGACTGGAGGGAAAAGATGAATCTTCATGGAGGATGGCACATGAGTTAGAATTTGAAGACAGGAAAGGATTTTAAAGTCACAGCTGGATTGCAGCGTTTATTACTGGAGGGTCTTATTACTGAAGAACTATCCCGAGGGAAAGATCTTGAACACTGAAATAGGTTGGAATGTTCATTTAGTAGCCAATTCAGTGTGTACTGGAGAAAAGGATTCATTGAGGAGTATAGTGGATGCTTTAACTGAAAACAGTATTTGAGGACATACTGTTGAATATTTAAAATGCCATGCTTACCGATTTGACTGTTAATTCTGAGGCACTGAACTTTGGGCAAGGGAAGTGACATAAACTTCTCTGTGTTTTGGAAAGATAACTCTAGTGGCTGCATAAAAGATGGATTGGAAAGGGGAATTTTAAGGGCAAGGTGGCCAGTTAGAAGCTTGTTTTCATGTTGGAGTTGAAAGATAATGAAAAACCTAAACATTACATTATGGTAGGAATAAATTTGAAGGAATCAGAACCACTGGGATTATTTAGATATGGAGGATGAGAGAGATTGTTCAAGATCTAGAGTTTGTAACTGAGTGGGAGGAAAATTGGGCAATAACTGGAAAGGATAATACAGGAAGAAGAACAGGTTTGGTGGGGAAGATGACAATCTGGATTTTGGACATGGTTAAAATTGAGATAAACATACATTTGGGGATACCTAGCTGCTGCTGCATCACTTTAGTCGTGTCCGACTCTGTGCGACCCCATAGACGGCAGCCCACTAGGCTCCTCTGTCCCTGGGATTCTCCAGGCAAGATCACTGGAGTGGGTTGCAGTTTCCTTCTCCATTGCATGAAAGTGAAAAGTGAAAGTGAAGTCGCTCAGTTGTGTCCGACTCCTAGCGACCCCATGGACTGCAGCCTAGCAGGCTCCTCCGTCCATGGGATTTTCCAGGCAGAAGTACTGGAGTGGGGGTGCCATTGCCTTCTCTGGGGGATACCTAGCAAGCAGTTAGAAATAGTTTGGAGTTCAGAGAGAGGTTAGTAATAGAGACAAAAATTTGGGTATCATTTATCATTTGTGGTGTCATTCATGCAATATGCAAATATTTATTTAGTGCCTACTAGCTGCTTACAGAGAAGCTTGCATAAAATCCCTTAAAGCTCATAGTAAAGACAATCTCAGAGCTTCATAGTATCAGAAATGACTCTTAGAGACCTAAATTCCTTATGAATTACATATAGTACTCTGCCAGGCACCAGGTGATGGGTTCTGGGTGCTAGGAGATAAAGTAGTGAACAAGACAGACTAGCTCTTGTCCTTGTTTATGGAGCTTACAATATGTAAACAAGCTTGCCCTTTTTTATGACAGCCAGACAAAAAGTGAATACTATATAAAAACAAAAGAATTCAAAATTGTGATGGGTGCTGTAATGGATATAGTAGGGATGGATAGAAAGTAAACTGGGGTTATGGGGAACCTTCCTGGGATAAAGAGATCAGGCATACATAACCTTTTTATGTGAGTTGATGGTTGAACAGAGCCCTGAAGAATAAAAAAACAGCTAACCAATGGAAGAGAAGGCATTCCTAGGTAGAGGAAATGACATGTGCAAATCACTAGTGTAGGAAAGAGCTAAATGTGTTCAAGGAACTAAGGGAGAGCCATTTGGCTGGAGCTTGGTGAGCAAGTAATAGAGAACAACTCTGGAATGTCTTTGGAGAGGCAGGAATGGATCACATATGTCCTTATAGGACTGGATAAGGATTTTGGATTTTTTCTAGATATATTGGGAAGCCACATGAAGAAAATGTGAAAATTCATAGTTTAAGATGATATTGAGTGATGCGAAGAGAACAGAATGAAGGGAGGCAAAGAATAGAAGCAGGGAGACCAGTTAGGAGGCAGTAACAGTACTTTAAGGCAAGAGTTGATGGTGGCCTGGAGTGGAGTAGAGGCAGTAGAAGTAGGTAGGTTAGAGATAGACTTAAGACCAGACTTGTAGCTGGACTGCATACTGTGAGCAAAGGAAAGAAGTTATAAAAGTAACTTCTAAATGGGGTGAATGATGGCCTTCCCTTGAGTGGAGGGTTGTGGTCAGAGGGACTGGCAGGGGATGATGGGAAACGGTTGGAAGAGAATTCATTTTGAATATGTTAAATTTGAGATATCAAAACATCAGGTAGAGATGTCAAATAAGCAATTTTATATGTACAAGTTTGAAGCTCAGAGGAGATATCTAGGCTATAGGTTAAAATTTTGGAGACCATGTCATTTAAAGCCATGTGTTCACACTAGGAAGGTAATATAATATAGTAAGAGAAGAGGGCCTGTAAACTCCTGAGGAACATTAGTATTTAGAAGGTGAGTGGAGGAGGAGTATAGGTGTTATCAGAGAAGACTGGAGGAGTGGCCAATGAGGTAGGATTAAAATGAGAATCTTAAAGGCAAAAGAGAGTAAGTAAAGTGTTTGTGGGAGGAGGCAATGCTTCTAAGGGAAAATATCAGTTATGACTCTGGTTGCAAATGACCAATTTACTTGAGAAGAGGAATTTATGACAAGGATGTGGGCAGCTCACAGGATCAAAGGAAATACTGAAGGCCCTGGCTTTGAAAAGGATAGAAATCTGAGCAGCCCCAGGGGGAGACTGATCATTGCAGTACTAGAATGAACAGGTTGCTATAGCAGTGTTTACCTTTTAGTTACTTCTCTTAGAATTCACGTTCTAAGGTAAAGTATCTGATGAACAAATCAGTTGACTGCCCAACAGTTGGTTAGGATAGGAAAGAACACCTTACTCTACATTCCCACCAAGAATATATCCAGTGAGGGAGGGGTAGATCCCCAAACAAAGTGTGGATCCTGTCACCTAAACAGGGGGAATGAATGTGGAACAATCAAAAATAATAGTTGTCCTTTGCAAAGTTTAAGTAAGATGAAAACAGCAAAGTATCCATTACATTTGGCAGCATGAAGATCACTGGCTTTAAATTGTCCCTGAAAGATTGCAGAGAAATGGGGAGGTGACGAATAAAAATCAGGGCCGTAGGAATGGGGCATCCCAGGAAGAGAAGAAGGAAGGCCCAGGATGAACGTTACAGTTTCTGAAATTCATTCTGGCTTCACAGTTCTGTGTTCCTGATGTCTTTAATCAATCCTCATTACCATTTTATCATTAAAATTTAATTAACTCTCATGCTATATCTTATACTAGATATGATATTAAAAAGTTACTTGATTTTTCTGTTTCTCTACCATTTTATACCAAAACTTAAACTACTCTTTTATAAATTTAAAATTTTGGTCTTTGTAATTCATTAGCATTAGTATAATTTTGTTTTTGTTTTTTAAGTATTACTGAGTATTGTTCCCTTCTGTATCTGTGGTCAACCACAGGTAGAAGTGGATGGAGCTGAGAAGCACATTGGCACATCGGGAGAGAGATTAGTCCTCTCTGTTGAACTTTTGTGCTTTATTTTAACCTTTGTGAGCAGTGACCGGTTGAGGGAGCAAAGTATTTTGCAGTTTCTTCTCTTTTTTCTCATCCTGTTTCCCTCTTCCCCTTCTTTACCAAACTGAGTTAAAGTCAAGGCATTTTCTGCCTCCCTCAGGAGGATAAGAACAATGCTGGTATTCTGGGCTTTGTATTCTAGAGTGGAATCACATTGCTTTTTGGAGGCTGACACAATGATGTTCTGTTTCTTTAATGATGCAGAGTATTAAAAGCCCCTGGTCATCTTTCCGTTTGGAATGCATGCCCTTCTGTATGGCAGTCAGGACTGAGGCAGGAGACCTGTATCAACTCTGTTCCCTTATTGCTTGATTAGTTTACTTTGGTCTGGTTTTCCGTCCCAGTATTTCTCCATGTAGCCTGCATTGGTTTTAGGCCATATCTACTCTGGGAAATGGTGTTACCACTAATTCCTGTCTAGCATATGAGAGTTCTTCACTGAGGTGTGGGACCAAAAACTGGTTACTTATACAGACATTTTGTCTTTCTTTGCTGATTGGTGCCTAGTGTGTAGTATTTTCCTTTGCAGATGTTTAGGGAAGTTTGAAACCACTAGACCATTCAGGTATGACCTAAATCAAATCCCTTATGATTATACAGTGGGAATGAGAAATAGATTTAAGGGCCTAGATCTGATAGAGTGCCTGATTAACTATGGACGGAGGTTCATGACATTGTACAGGAGACAGGGATCAAGACCATCGCCATGGAAAAGAAATGCAAAAAAGCAAAATGGCTGTCTGGGGAGGCCTTACAAATAGCTGTGAAAAGAAGAGAAGTGAAAAGCAAAGGAGAAAAGCAAAAATATAAGCATCTGAATGCGGAGTTCCAAAGAATAGCCAGGAGAGATAAGAAAGTCTTCCTCAGTAATCAATGCAAAGAAATAAAGGAAAACAACAGAATGGGAAAGATTAGGGATCTCTTCAAGGAAATTAGAGATACCAAAGGAACATTTCATGCAAAGATGGGCTTGATAAAGGACAGAAATGGTATGGACCTAACAGAAGCAGAAGATATTAAGAAGAGGTGGCAAGAATACACAGAAGAACTGTACAAAAAAGATCTTCACGACCCAGCTAATCACAATGGTATGATCACTCACCTAGAGCCAGACATCCTGGAATGTGAAGTCAAGTGGGCCTTAGAAAGCACCACTACAAACAAAGCTAGTGGAGGTGATGGAATTCCAGTTGAGCTATTTCAAATCCTAAAAGATGATGCTGTGAAAGTGCTGCACTCAATATGCCAGCAAATTTGGAAAACTCAGCAGTGGCCACAGGACTGGAAAAGGTCAGTTTTCATTCCAATCCCAAAGAAAGGCAATGCCAAAGAATGCTCAAACTACCGCACAGTTGCACTCATCTCACACGCTAGTAAAGTAATGCTCAAAATTCTCCACGCCAGGCTTCAGCAATATGTGAACTGTGAACTTCCTGATGTTCAAGCTGGTTTTAGAAAAGGCAGAGGAACCAGAGATCAAATTGCCAACATCCGCTGGATCATGGAAAAAGCAAGAGAGTTCCAGAAAAACATCTATTTCTGCTTTATTGACTATGCCAAAGCCTTTGACTGTGTGGATCACAATAAACTGTGGAAAATTCTGAAAGAGATGGGAATACCGGACCACCTGACCTGCCTCTTGAGAAATTTGTATGCAGGTCAGGAAGCAACAGTTAGGACTGTCGGACATGGAACAACAGACTGGTTCCAAATAGGAAAAGGAGTACGTCAAGGCCGTATATTGCCACCCTGCTTATTTAACTTCTATGCAGGGTACATCATGAGAAACACTGGGCTGGAAGAAGCACAAGCTGGAATCAAGATTGCCGGGAGAAATATCAATAACGTCAGATATGCAGATGATACCACCGTTATGGCAGAAAGTGAAGAGGAACAAAAGCCTCTTGATGAAAGTGAAAGTGGAGAGTGAAAAAGTTGGCTTAAAGCTCAACATTCAGAAAATGAAGATCATGGCATCCGGTCCCATCACTTCATGGGAAATAGATGGGGAAATAGTGGAAACAGTGTCAGACTTTATTTTTCTGGGCTCCAAAATCACTATAGATGGTGACTGCAGCCATGAAATTAAAAGACCCTTACTCCTTGGAAGGAAAGTTATGACCAACCTAGGTAACATATTGAAAAGCAGAGACATTACTTTGCCAACAAAGGTCCGTCTAGTCAAGGCTATGGTTTTTCCTGTGGTCATGTATGGATGTGAGAGTTGGACTGTGAAGAAAGCTGAGCACTTAAGAATTGATGCTTTTGAACTGTGGTGTTGGAGAAGACTCTTGAGAGTCCCTTGGACTGCAAGGAGATCCAACCAGTCCATTCTGAAGGAGATCAGCTCTGGGATTTCTTTGGAAGGAATGATGCTAAAGCTGAAACTCCAGTACTTTGGCTACCTCATGGGAAGAGTTGACTCATTGGAAAAGACTCTGATGCTGGGAGGGATTGGGGGCAAGAGGAGAAGGGGACGACAAGAGGATGAGATGGCTGGATGGCATCACTGACTCGATGGACGTGAGTTTGGGTGGACTCTGGGAGTTGGTGATGGACAGGGAGGCCTGCCGTGCTGCAGTCCATGGAGTCGCAAAGAGTCGGACATGACTTGAGTGACTGAACTGAACTGAAAGGATTTGATAGATTTGCTTGTTTCTTAAGCATTTATGCAAAACTTTGCTTCTGAAGAATTTTATCATTATTTCTGTTAACTGATATGTAAGTAAGCTTAGGGTATATCTATTTCATTTCAGTATTTCAGATGAGTTTCCTAGGGCCAAGAAGATGAGTAGCTTGCCCAGGTCTCAACCAGAGAAACAGAGGCAGAATTTATGTTCCTGCTTTAGACACCTTGGATTTTTTAAAAAACACCTCAACTTTTTTATTAAACTTAGCTTTTTAGTATTAATGCATAATTTGCTGGATGATGTTGAGTGTACTGTAGAAAAAGAATACAGTTTATCAAACTTCAGTTCCTAGGATTTGTTTATTTGGCTAAACACAGAGGGAAAGTTGTTCTCCGTATGGTCCTGATCATAGAGATTGCTGTTGTCCTTAATCTACTTTGCTGTTGTTAGGAGTTCTCTCATTACTTATTCCCAGAACATTTCAGAACTTCTTACGTTTTTTGCTTTGGTTTGTGCAAAGATTTGTGTTGCCTGTATTCTTTTTAACTCTTAGGCTGACTATGGGATAATATATTCAATAATAGCAGTGGCAGAATCATTGGATTTCTAAAAATAAAATATGTGCCAGACCAAGATTATTTTCTTTAAGCAGTATGATTTGATGGCCATAGAGAACCATAGAGGCAGTAAAATTTAGCTGTTACCCAGGATAGAGGGCAAAAGGGTCTGAAAAGTACTATTAGACCAATCCTTGGGTTTCTGAGATCAGTTTGTTTCGTTATAAACTCTTTATCCAGAGCCAAGATTCTTTATATATGATTTTTGGAAAATATGATTTGATGTGCCTGGCCTTTGTTGCTGACAAGTACCATTATCTCTTTTATTATTTATGATACTAAATTAGTAATTTTTCTGTTCAAAAGGAAATAAGGATACAGATTTTATCAGTCCACCAGGTAAAGGTAGAAAATAAGAATGAACAAATGATTGTCCCCATTAAAGGATGTTGCTGCTGCTGCTGCTAAGTCACTTCAGTTGTGTCCGACTCTGTGTGACCCCATAGATGGAAGCTCACCAGGCTCCCCTGTCCCTGGGATTCTCCAGGCAAGAACACTGGAGTGGATTGCCATTTCCTTCTCCAATGCATGAAAGTGAAAAGTGAAAGTGAAGTCGCTCAGTCGTGTCCGACTCCTAGCGACCCCACGGACTGGAGCCCACCAGGCTCCCCTGTCCATGGGATTCTCCAGGCAAAAGTACTGGGGTGGGGTGCCATTGCCTTCCCCAAAGGATGTTGAGTGATCCTTTAATCACAGGATACTACTTGGTGTTGCATCTCTAATCTTAATTAACAGCATAAGAAATCCTGAGAAGAAATTTCCTCTGAGATCCATAATTATCTTGAGAAGAGCTTCCCTTTGAGTAGAGCTATGCCTTTCACTCTGCATGCATGCTAAGTCACTTCTGTTGTGTCTGACTGTTTGTGACCCTATGGAATGTAGCCCACCAGGCTCCTCTGTCCATGGGATTCCCCAGGCAAGAATACTGGAGTGAGTTGCCTTTCACTCTCCTGTCAAGTAAATTGCATTTGAAGGAAAAACATTGGACACTCCTCCCATCTCACACTTGTAAATTATTTTCATTGTAATTACTCTAAATGTATTCAAACAAAAAGCTAAGTAATCCTTATCCCTCCTATATTGAACCTGATGGCCCTTAACTATAAAATCAAAACAAATTTACAAATAATTCAGTAATAGCAATGGTACGGTCAGTGGAATTTTTAAAAATATATATGCTGAATCAAGATTGTTTTCTTAAGCAATCTCATGTGTCTTGATGGCCATGTATTAAGTAGGCAGGAACCAGGTATTTAGTACAATTTAGGTTAACATTGTTATGTCCATTGTTAAAACGGATTTATATTTTTATTTGTAAGTTGTTTAGTCTCTAAGCCATGTCCAACTTTTGTGATCCCGTGGACTGTAGCCCGCCAGGCTCCTCTGTCCATGGGATTTCCCAAGCAAGAATACTGGAGTGGGTTGCCATTTCTTTCTCCAGGGGATCCTCCCGACCCAGGGATTGAAACTGCATCTCCTGCATTGGCAGGTGGATTCTTTACCTCTGAACCATCAGGGAAGCCCTTATGAGTAAGTATATAGATGTTAAGCATACTGAAACCTAAGAAAATCCAAATTAAATTAAAATTCATATTATGTAGTAGAGATGTTGTTTTACTGAAATGAGCATATTGAGCATAATACCTGATGCTGGGAAAGGTTGAAGACAGGAGGAAAAGGGGACAACAGAGGATGAGACGGTTGGATGGCATCACCAACTTGATGGACATGAGTTTGAGTAAGCTCTGGGAGTTGGTGATGGGCAGGGAAGTCTGGTGTACTGCAGTCCATGGGGTTGCAAAGAATTGGACATGACTGAGTGACTAAACTAAATATTGAGCTGAATAGTGGAAAGATTTAGCTTTGGATTCACTAATATACATAATCTATGTATATATTTTAGCTTTTTTTATTATTATTATTATTATTTTAATTTTTCTTAACTTTACAATATTGTATTACTTTTACTATACATCGAGATGGATCCGCCACCAGAATACACATGCTCCCCATCCTGAACCCTCCTCCCTCCCCCCTCCCACACCATCCCTCCAGGTCATCCCAGTGCTCCAGTCCCAGGCATCTGTTATAGGGTATCGTACCTGGACTGACTCGTTTCAGATATGATATTATACATATTTCAATGCTATTCTCCCCAATCGTCCCACCCTCTCCCAGTCCCAGAGTCCAAAAGTCTGTTCTATACATCAGTGTCTCTTTTGCTGTCTCATAAGCAGGGTGATTGTTACCATCTTTCTAAATTCCATATATATGCGTTAGTATACTGTATTTGTGTTTTTCTTTCTGGCTTACTTCACTCTGTATAATAGGCTCCAGTTCCATCCACCTCATTAGAACTGATTCAAATGTATTCTTTTTAATGGCTGAGTAATACTCCATCGTGTATATGTACCACAGCTTGCTTATCCATTCATCTGTGGATGGACATCTAGGTTGCTTCCACGTCCTGGCTATTGTAAACAGTGCTGCTATGAACATTGGGGTACACGTGCCTCTTTCAATTCTGGTTTTCTCAGTGTGTATGCCCAGCAGTGGGATTGCTGGGTCATAAGGCGGTTCTATTCCCAGTTTTTTGAGGAATCTCCATACTGTTCTCCATAGTGGCTGTACTAGTTTGCATTCCCACCAACAGTGTAAGAGGGTTCCCTTCTCTCCGCACCCTCTCCAGCATTTATTGCTTGTGGATTTTTGGATCGCAGCCATTCTGACTGGCGTGTAATGGTATCTCATAGTGGTTTTGATTTGCATTTCTCTGATAATGAGCGATGTTGAGCATCTTTTCATGTGTTTGTTAGCCATCTGTATGTCTTCTTTGGAGAAATGTCTATTAAGTTCTTTGGCCCATTTTTTGATTGGGTCGTTTATTTTTCTGGAATTGAGCTGTAGAAGTTGCTTGTATATTTTTGAGATTAGTTGTTTGTCTGTTGCTTCATTTGCTATTATTTTCTCCCATTCTGAAGGCTGTCTTTTTAGCTTGCCTATAGTTTCCTTTGTTGTGCAGAAGCTTTTAAGTTTGATTAGGTCCCATTTGTTCATTTTTGATTTTATTTCCGATATTCTGGGAGGTGGGTCATAGAGGATCCTGCTGTGATGTAAGTCAGAGAGTGTTTTGCCTATGTTATCCTCTAGGAGTTTTATGGTTTCTGGTCTTATATTTAGCTCTTTAATCCATTTTGAGTTTATTTTTGTGTATGGTGTTAGACAGTGTTCTAGTTTCATTCTTTTACAAGTGTTCAACCAGTTTTCCCAGCACCACTTGTTAAAAAGATTGTCTTTACTCCATTGTATATTCTTGCCGCCTTTGTCAAAGATTAGGTGACCATATGTGCGTGGATTTATCTCTGGACTTTCTATTTTGTTCCATTGATCTATGTTTCTGTCTTTGTGCCAGTACCATACTGTCTTGATGACTGTAGCTTTATAGTAGAGCCTGAAGTCAGGCAGGTTGATTCCTCCACTTCCGTTCTTCTTTCTCAAGATAGCTTTGGCTATTCGAGGTTTTTTTGTATTTCCATACAAGTTGAGAAATTATTTGCTCTAGCTCTGTGAAGAATACCGTTGGTAGCTTGATGGGGATTGCATTGAATCTATAAATTGCTTTGGGTAGTATACTCATTTTCACTATATTGATTCTACCAATCCACGAACATGGTATATTCAAAAATATGGAACGCTTCACGAATTTGCGTGTCATCCTTGCGCAGGGGCCGTGCTAATCTTCTCTGTATCGTTCCAATTTTAGTATATGTGCTGCCGAAGCGAGCACTATATTTTAGCTTTAATAATAGCAATGTAGAGAATATCATACAAGGTTGTATTTATAATGTGAAGGCATTGTGAAGCAGTTTATGATAATCAGATCTCATATTCATCTAAAACTGGCCAGAAGTCCTTGAATGCCAATTTCAGTGAAGTATTATTTGGTAACTTAGTAGAGTTAGAGTTGCCTTATTCAGAAGAAAATAATACAGAATGGAAGAAAGTTTATGCAAATCTTTTATCTGGCAAGAGACTTGTATCTGGAATATGTAAAAAATTCTTTCAATAATAAAAAGACAACTAAATTTAAAAGTGGGCCAATGATCTGAATAAGCATTTCTCCAAAAATGATGTACAAATGGCATATAAGTACATGAAAAGATGCTCAACATTATTAGACATCAGGTTATGCAACTCAAAACTGCACTGAATTACCACTTCATACCTACTAGGATGGCTGTCTTTAAAAAGATGTAATTTTAAAAAGTGAGGATAGGGAGAAATTGGATCCCTCATGCACTACTGGTGGAGTTGTAAAGTGGTTCGGCCACTTTAGAAGATAGCCTGGTAATTCCTCAAGAGGGTAAAACACAGTTACTCTATCATCTTATTAGTTCTATTCTTAAATGTATACCCAAAAGAATAAAAACATGTTCACACAAAAATTTTCCATATGAATCTTCATAGCAACATTATTCATGATAGCCAAATTGGAAAACAACCCAAATGACCATCAACTTAAAAATGGATAAATAAAACATATAATATATCCATGCAGTAGAATAATGTAAAAAGAAATTAAGTACTGATACATTCTGTGACACAGGTTAACATTGGAAACATTATGCTAAGTGAAAGCAACCAAGCACAAAAGATTACATGTATCATTCCATTTATATGAAATATTCAGAATAGGCAAATCCATAGAGACAAAAAATAGATTAGTGGTTGCCTAGGCTTGGTCAGGGGAAGTTTTGGGAGGAAATGGGGAGGGATTACTAATGGGTTTCTTTTGGGGGGTGATGAAATTATTGTAAAATTGATCATGGTTATGGTCACATAACTGAATATACTAAAAAAATTAGTTGTACTCTTGGAGTGAATTGTATGATATGTGAATTACATCTCAGTGAAGCTGTTACGTAAAAAAACATTTGAATTGTTTTTGAAATCTCTTAAATGGGTAATTTGAATTGGGACTAGAAATAGCTCAATGTATATAGCAGGTTGCTGTGTTAAAGATGAGATCCATCCAGTACACTTGATAAGGTACTGAGTGCTCCAGCACAGATTCTTTTGAGGTCATCTGCCTGTTGTATTGCAACCTACTTGTCTTTCTTTTATTTATACAGCAAACATACAGACCACAAACTGGGCACCAAAGTGTATGGTAGAACTCACTTGTTGTTCAGTTGCTCAGTTGTGTCCAACTCTTTGCAACCCCATGGACTACAGCACGCCAGGCTTCCTTGTCCATCACCAACTCTTGGGACTTTATTCAAACTCATGTCCATTGAGTCAGTGATGCCATCCAACCATCTCATCCTGTCGCCCCTTCTCCTTCTGCCCTCAATCTTTTCCAATATCAGGGTGTTTTCCAGTGAGTTGGCTTTTCGCATCAGGTGGCCAAATTATTGGAGCTTCAGTATCAGTCTTTCCAGTGAATATTCAGAGTTGATTTCCTTTAGGATTGACTGGTTTGAGCTTGCTGTTCAAGGGACTCTCAAGTCTTCTCCAGCACCACAGTTCAAAAACATCAATTCTTCTGCACTCAGCCTTTTTATTGTCCAGCTCTCACATTCATACATGACTACTGGAAAAACACAGAACTCAGTTATAATATGGATACTGATTTGTTCCAGAAAATGCATGGGTGTTAATTTTTAAAAAATTATCTTTGAAATGAAAACACTAAAATGAAATGTCACAGATAACCATGAACCCTTGAGAAATGGTGATCTAGAGGTGGCTCTTAAACTATAAGAGAGGTGGCAGCTCCCTTCTCTAAATTATTATAACAGATTTGTAAAATTGTCTAAAATCTACTATATCTGATTTTTTTCCCCATGTTTGGTACACATATTCATATGCTTAATTTAAAAAATTTTTCATTAGTAAGGATATCAGAAATGGAGCCAGTACCATTAGTTCTAAGAAAACTAACAAATAAAAAGGGCAGTAAATAGTTGTCTAGTTTCTTAGAGATTTTACAATCCTGGAATCTTAAAGTTGGAAGAACCCTAAGGATAACCTAAACAAACATTTGATAATTTCTTGGCTTCTTGAAATGAGCTAAAATTGGGGAAAAGGAATTCTTAAATCCTCAAGATTCAAGACCAGATCTAGAGGGATTTAATTACTATTTTTGCTAACTTGCTCTGGGTGGGAGTGCTGGCTCTGCAGCTTAATAATTTGGACAAATAATTGTACTAAACCTTGGTTCCTTCTTCTGTGAAAAGAGAGATTGGTAAACTACATTGAGCAGTTATAGTGTTCAAGTGAGAAAAACATGTAAAGGGAAAAGTTGGATTTATGACACTTAATTTTATGTGGTAAACTTAAAGCAAGCCTTTTCATTTACATTTTATAAGTTTTTTTATGATGAAAATGAGGATTTCTGGAAGCCAGCAATGGGGAGAGGATTGAACCAAGAGGGCAATAAACATTTATTCACGTACTTCTAAATGCCTTTTTTTGTAGAGTAAGTCTTTCTTGTTCTGACTTTCCGTTCTACCTTGGTATGTATTGAAAACGCCCATCCTTGATATATTTTATACTGTACGCTTACTTTATATATAATAATGCTCGCAATTTTAGCAAAAATTGTACAGAATAAAGCAGGCTTATTTGCCAAAATCCTGAAAGAAAAGTTGTAAGAAAGTAAGAATTTAGAGGATGGGAGGTAAGATGGCACAATAGAAGGACCTTGAGTTCACCCTGTCTCATAAACACACCAAAATCACAACTCACTGCTGAACAATCATCAGTGAAAAAGACTGGAACCTGCCAAAAAGATATTTTACATCCAAAGACAAGGAAGAAGCCACAAGATGATAGGAGAGGCACACTCTTGATATAATCAAATCCCATACTCCCCAGGACGGCAGCCCAGAATAATTATATTGCAGACGTTCTCCCACAGGAGTAAGAGTTCTGAGCTCCAAGTTAGGTTACCCATCCTGGGGATCTGGCATCTGAAGGGGGAGCACCTGGAGCATTTGGCTCTTCATTTCTAGAGCTCCACAGGACTGAGGGAAACAGACTCCACGCTTGGAGGGTGCATATAAGGTCTCACATGCACCAGAACCTAGGGCAGAAGCAGTGACTTCTTAGGAACCTGGACCAGACCTACCTGTTGGTCTTGGAGGGTCTCTTTGGGAAGCGGACAGTGACTGCGGCTGACCCTGAGGACGTCAACACTGTTGGCAGAGATATTGGGGTGTATTCATCTGTGTGAACTCTTGCTGACAGCTGACATCTTGCTTGGGTCATTACCACCAAGACCTGGCCCTACCCAACAGCCTATAGTCCTGGGATGCCTCAGAGGAACACAGCCCCACTATTAGCAGATAGGCTGCCTGAAGACTTCCTGATCCCACAGCTACCTTGCCCCTTGACTCAGCCCTGCCCACCAGGTAGACACCAGAAGCAAGAAGACTACAACCCCGCAGTGTGTGGAACTGAGTCTGCACAGAGTTTTCAGAACCTGCTCTGGGACCAGATGGGCACTAGCCCTGGGGTGACAAGAGGAGAGTGTACTGCTGGGACACAGAGCACATCCCCTGCAGAGGGCCACTCCTCCAAGGCTGAGAAACATAACTAACCTACCACATACACAGAAATTCAAACAGAAACTTAGACAAAATGAGATGGCAAAAATTATGTTCCAGACAGGAACAAGATGAAACCCCCAAGCATCAACTAAGTGAAGTGGAGAAAGGAAGCGGTCTACCTAAGAAAGAGTTTAGAGTGATGACTGTAAAGATAATGCAAGACCTCAGGGAAAGAATGGATGCACAGAGTGAGAAGTTACAAGAAGTTTTTAACAGAGTTAGAAAATATAAAGACCAGCCAGACAGAGTTGTAGAAGACAATAACTGAAATGAAAAATACACTAGAAGGAAATCTGTAGCAGAACAGATGAGGTGTGGTGGATCAGGGAGCTGGAAGAAAGAGTGGTGGAAATCACTGCTGCAGAACAGAAAAAAAGAATGAAAAAAAAAAAAAAGAGGCTAGTTTTAAGAGACCTTTGGGACAACATCTGACACACTAACATTCCCATTATAGGGGTCCCAGAAGGAAAAGAGAGAAAGGGCCTGAGAAAATATCTGAAGAGATAATAGCTGAAAACTTCCTAACGGGAAAGGAAGCAGTCACCCAAGTCCAGGAAGTGCAAAGAGTCTCATACAGGATTAACCCAAGGAGGAAGATGCCAAGACACATAGTAATCAAAATGACAAAAAGTAAAGATAAACAAAATATTAAAAGCAACAAGGGCTAAGCAACAAATAACATACAAAGGAACTCCCACAATGTTATCAGCTGATTTTTCAGTAGAAACTCTGCTGGCCAGAAGGTAGAGGCATGATACACATTAAGTGAATAAAAGGAAGAAACTGCAAACAAGAATCGTCTACCCAGCAAGGTTCTTGTTCAGATTTGATGGAGAAATCAAACTTTATAGGCAAGCAAAAGCTAAAGTGATTCATCACCACCAAACCAGTTTACACCAAATGCTAAAGAAACTTCTCTGTGTGGAAAAGAAAGGGCCACAACTAGAAAAAAGAAAATTATGAAATACACAAGCTCACTGGTAAAGGCAAACATCCAGTAATGGTAGGAAATCATCCACACACAAACTAGTAGGGAAGTTAAAAAAAGTAATGAAATCATCTGTATCCACAATAAGCAATTAAAGGACACACAAAACAATTAGATGTAAAATATGATATCAAAACCAGTAATTGTGAGAGGAGGAGAGTAAAAATACAGGATATCTAAAATGCATTTGGAATTAAGATACCAACAACTTAAAGCAATCGTGTGTGTGTGCGTGTGCGTGTGTGTAGAGAGACTGCTATACCAGAACCTCATGGAAGGGACTTTCCTGGTGGTCAGGTGGTTGAGAATCTACCTTCCAAAGCAGAGGATGCAGGTTTGATCACTGGTCCAAGAACTAAAATCCCACAAGCCATGACACAGCTAAGCCACGCGCTACAACTAGAGAAGGCTGCGTGCTACGGTGAAGAGGTTGCACACTGCAGCAAAGACCCAGCACAGCCAAAAAGCAAAATGAAACGAAAACAAAACAAAAACAAACCTCATGGTAATGGCACACCAAAAATCTGTAATAGCTAAATACACACAAAAAACGAAAAAGAAATCCAAACACAACACTGAAGATAGTCATAAAGAAAGTAAGAATTTAAATGGGGGAAACAGCTTCATGAGGGTCCCAAGAGTTCTGTTTTTTTGGGAAACGCTGTTCAAATTTTGACCGTATAACTATCTTTCATACAAAATTGAGAAATTAAGAAAAATGTTACACCAGGCTACCACACCCACCCAGTACAGTGACTGTCAGGGCTGTGTAAATTTCCTTTTACTTTTTCCTGTGCATGTAGTAACTGGTTTTAATGACAGCGAATATATCATTTTGTATTTTGTTTTTGTAATTTAATGTCATTAACATTTTTTGTTGTTGCTTTGTTTTCATAACTTTTTAAGTGACAGTGTCATACCATAGTCAGCCATTACTTAAATGAATATATATGTGTATTTATGTGTTGCTTATAGTGTTATTTATTATCACAGATGATAAGGTGAAATTCTTTGGACATATAGCTTTTTCCATATTTAAAACCTTTGCTTATTTTTTATTTTAAAATTTATTGAAGTATAGTTGATTTACAGTGTTAGTTTCTGCTGTACAGCATAATGACTCGTGTATATATATGTATATATACACGTGTTCATATTCTTTTCCATTGTGGTTTATCACAGGATATTGAATATAGTTTTGTGCTATACAGTAGGACCTTGTTCTTTATCCATTCTATATAATCGTTTGCATCTGCTAATCCCAATCCTTTTCTCCCTACCTACTTCCCCTTTGGCAACCACAAGTCTGTTCTCTGTGTTCTTAGAATAGATTCTTAGTAGAAATTCTACATCGAAGTATGATTTTTTATGGGTTTTGATACATGTTGGGCTTGTTCTATTTTACAAGTGTTTGGACCTGAATTCTTTACTTGCTGTTGTGATTTGGGAGTATATAAAGAAGTGGCTTTGTTTTTTTGACTACATTTTCCTGCTGCTCTGAAGTCTCTCTCTCTCGTTTTTCCTTTTTTAGGCGACGTTGATTACCCAGCCAGCACAGCACCTTACAGGAAAAGCATAGCACTTCCTAGAGGAATATGAGCACAACAGGAAGGTGTCATTGACTCTGAATTAAAATTTTAACCTGTCCCCTGAACAGCTACAGAATTTGGAAGCTGAATCAATGTTATCAGATGAGTTAGAATCCAAACCAGAGGTGAGCCCAGACAACTGGTTTCTTTTTCTTTTGGTGGGCTGTGTTAGAGAGTTTATTCTTAGTTCAAGAGTCAGCAAACTTTTTCTGTAATGGGCCAGGTAGTAAATATTTTAAGTTTTGTAGGTCATATGGTTTTGGTTGTAAATACTAGTTTGTTATTTTTCTATTACTAATTACTTTCTCAAAAATTTGAAACTTCAGTTCTTACCTTTTATGACTTTTTATACTTGTTAGTTTTGGGGCTTCCCTTGTGGTTCAGCTGGTAAAGAATCCGCCTGCAATGCGGAAGACCTGGGTTTGATCCTTGGGTTGGGAAGATCCCCTGGAGAAGGGAAAGGCTACCCACTCCAGTATTCTGGCGTGGAGAATTCCATGGACTGTATAGTCCATGGGGTTGCAAAGAGTTGGACACGGCTGGGAGGCTTTCACGGTCACATTTTTTTAAAATAAGTATAAATTATTATACATTTAGATAATATAATGACAAAATTTATTTTTATATGGCATATATATGTACACATATGTAAATCTTTACTACTACAAACCACGTTAATTTTGTATATATTAATATAGTTATATTGATTATATAATTGCATATATTAATAAGTTTTCTTTTTAAATGTGATTAAGGGATTTAAACATAATTTTTATTCATTTTTCTCATTTTAATTTTAGAATATTTATGTTGTTTAGTAGAAAGATAGCTAAATTTGGAATCATGTTACCTAAGAATGAAGACTGACACTGCTCCTAACTAGTGATATGACCTTGGACTAGTGACTTAGCATCTTCATCTTGATTTCTTACCTTTAAAATACATGCAATTTTACTGAGTTCAGTGAGGATTAAAAGAGCCAATACACAGAAAAGTGCTTTATAAGGTATATTATAATCATACACTTGGTTGCAGTTGAATTTGTAATAGCCACCATTTATAATTATTTTTATCATTTCTCTGTTTTGTGAAAGGTTATTACTTTCCATATCATTCAATTTTTGTCTAGAATAGAACATTTGATAAAAATAACATAATATTTTGTAGTTAATCTGGTTTTTCTATGAATAAGGCAGATAATAGTGAGCAATCAAGACTTAATTCAATACATAGTCTCCTTTTGGTAAATTCAGAAGTTTAGATAGATTTCTGAGAACCTGTATTATTTGTTGTCTTCACATCCCCCTCTTCCCCTTCAGCTCCTGGTACAGTTTGTTCAGAATACGTCCATCCCCCTGGGACAGGGGTTAGTAGAATCAGAAGCTAAAGACATAACTTGCTTGTCCCTACTTCCAGTGACTGAAGCCTCAGAATGCAGTCGGCTAATGTTACCAGGTAAAAATTAGTGTCATCAAAGATAAGATAAACAAGACTTAAAAGAACTTATCCTGCTCTGTGGTACTGGTGGAATGGGATAACTGACTTTATAACTGACTGGTAGAAACTGTAAAAATTAGAGGAGTCATGGCGAAAGGCAACCATGGGCATCATAAGTGCATTGGTAGTTTATTTGTTTAATTTTTTGGCTGTGCAGTGCAGCCTGTGGTATCTTAGTTCCCCAACCAGGAACTGAACCTGGGTCCTCAGCATTGAGAGCATGGTGTCCTAACCACTGGACTGTCAACTCCCTGCACTGATAGTTTAAGTCATAAGAACAGATATGAACACCCATAGAGTGAGAGTGAGAAGAAAAAGAGGCCAAGGCAGAACCACATGGAACTTAAGGTACCTATTCAAGGTACAGGGTGAGGCAGAAGAGCCTGTGAAGGAGGGAATAAAAAGAGACTAGAGCAGTAGGAGGAATACTGGCATGAAGTGCAGGCATGGAACCCAAGGGAATGGTCAAGTTGACAAATGCTTCTAAGAGGCTAGTGATATAGGGACCATCCCAATGAGATAGGCTCCCCTCATAGCTCAGTTGGTAAAGAATCTACCTGTAGTGCAGAAGACCTGGGTTCAGTTCCTGGGTCTGGAAGATCCCCTGGAGAGGGAAATGGCAACCCACTCCAGTATTCTTGTCTGGAGAATTACATGGACAGAGGAGCCTGGCAGGCTACAGTCCATTTAGTCGCAAGAGTTGGACTAAACCACCAACAGTGCCATAGGATCGGTGAAGTCATTATTGCCCTAGGCAGGACATGTTCCTTGGAGAGGGACTGGAAAGCCAGGCTGTAGCAGGTTGAGATATCACTGCAAGGATGAGTCTAGTTGAGGAAGTATACTTTCTAAAGGTTGTCTTGCTATGGGAAGGAAAAAGAGAAGGACATAGAGTAGATTAAAGAGTTAAATTTTTTTAAGATTTGAAATATTAGAGGATGGTTTTGTGTTAAGGGGAAGGAGGCCATTAGAGAAGCCGTGAACAGAAAGAGCGGGTGATTGGTAAGGAGGCTCCAGGAGAGGTAGGAGGAAGTAGTAGAATGCTGAGCATGGGTAGTGAGATTAGCTTTGTATGAGAAGAAGGAGATCCCATCACTTGACTACCAGCAAGGAAAGTATTATTTTTGGATGCAATGAATTCTTTATTTTCTGGAAATTGAAATATTTAAAATTTGGAATATTAATGTTAAATCAGGGGAGCGTCATCTGTTGTGATAACTTATTTGTTATAAAATCTTTTGGTTACTATCCTCTAGTGGTGTTCTTTTCTCTTTGATTTTTTTTTTCCTCTCTGATTTTTGAAATGACTTAAGGGCAGATATATTCAACCAGTGTTGATTTAAAGTGTTTCTATCTAGCTCCTATCTTTCCCACCTCTCCCGTCTCTCAACTCCCATTTTTCTACTGGTGTGTTGGTAGTCTTTCCAAATCCTTGTGGATTTTCAATATGTGAAAATTTTCATGTGCTAATAAGTGTTGATCTTCATTTTGATCTTCATTAGGATTTTCCCCCTAAATTTTCTCTCCTAATTTTAATTTATTGGATAAATATTTTTTAACAATAAGGAAGTGAAAACAGAAACAAGATCATCCGTATTCTTTTCTACATTACCTTCTTTTAGTTTTAACTTTGATTTAAAATATTTTAGACAGCCAGATATAGATAATAGTAAAGGAAAACCCAAGTACTCAACCTCCTATCTCATGAAACATATTATTAGAAACACAAACATATCTGTACATACCTCGCTAACCTCATTCCCCTCCCTCCTAAATATGTGTGGATATATAACCTACATAGTTTTAGTTGGGATATGTGCTAGACACAGAAAAGCACAAAACTATATGGATATACATTTTGAAGAGTTATTAAGGAAGGAGATACCCACCACCCAGTCAAGAAGAACATTGCCAGGTTTAAGGCCTTCCATGGGTTTCTCCTTGATAAAGAAAACCTCTGTTCTTCCATATGTCACCACTGTCCTCAATTTTTTAACAATTAATTCTTTGTTTTCTAAGTCCTGGAGAAGGGAAAGGCTACCCACTCCAGTATTCTGGCCTAGAGAATCCCATGGACTGTATAGTCCGTCGGGTCGCAAAGAGTCGGACACGACTGAGCGACTTTCACTTCACTTCACTTTCTAAGTTTAATACCCCAAGTCTCATTCCAGAAAATAAAGAATTCATTGCATCCAAAAATAATGCTTTCCTTGCTAATAGTCAAGTGGACTTTAAATGAGTGGAATCATATGAATGTATCTTATTGTACCTTTCTTCTTTTACTCTATTTGTAAGATTCATCCTTGTGTATAGCTGTGGTTTGTTTGGTTTCATTGCTGTATACTGTTCTATGAGTATATCACAACTTATTGATCCATGCCACTGTTGATGAATATGTAGCTATTTTCCAGCATCATATTATGATAAACAGTGCTGCTATGAACTGTATTTAAGAACAGACTTTGTGTGTGTGTGTGGTAAAACATATATAGAATAAAACTTAACCATTTAATCAATTCAGTGGCATTAAGTTCATTTACTTTGCTGTGCAACTTCTTTAGGCTTTAGAATGGCAGTGTTGTGCCTAGGCTTCTACTTTATTCCTATAATCTTATCGGTTATCTCCTTCAAAAAAGAGAAAAATGTAACCTGCATTCTATGAAGATGAATGAAACCCCTGAAAACATTGGATGCTTTAGCACAGTAGTGTAATTCCACATTATGTTGCAATTAGAATCTTTGGAAATTCATCCCCTCCCCTAGAATAACACTCTAGGAGCAAGTCTTCTGAATTATTTCTTTGCATCTGGTATAAATCCAGAACCCTCATGAAACATGTTGATGATTCTGTACAGTTTCAGTTGTGTTGCAGGCTGTGATTTTTTCCTTAATAACTCACCAGACCTCTCAAATGCATGTTACAAAAATTAAAGAGTGGCATCTTTTCCCAAGAAAAATAGTTTAAAATTTAAATCCTCTTCTTGAGTTAATATTTACTTTGCCTCAAAAGGACAAAGGTCTGTAAAGTCCAAATGTGGATGGTTTTTTATTAGTTACTGCCAACCGCCAGAGGAGTCTGCCCCTCACATTTTGACTGATGTGCTTTAGAGCTTTAGCTGCCTTTCACACTCTGTTCTTTTCTGAGGCAGATTTTATATTCATAAAATGAGAATGCTATCTGCTCCTATAAGGGCGTTAGTTTCTAAGTGATGTTACAAGGGTGTTAGGTACTGTGTATCGAAATGGTGAACTCCTTGGAGATAGCTACTACATAAAGCTGTGTTATATTCCCTTTACTAGATGATACTCCAAATCATACGAACTCCTCCAAGGAGGTTCCTTCCTCGGCTGTGTTGAGAAGCCTTCAGGTGAATGTGGGTCCAGACGGAGAAGAGACGAGGGCTCAGACTGTACAGAAGTCTCCAGAGTTTTTGTCCACTCCAGAGTCCCCTAGCTTGTTGCAAGATCTACAGCCAAGTGATAGCACTTCTTTTATTCTTCTTAACCTAACAAGAGCAGGTATTCTTTATTTTTTTCTGACCTCTACTCATGCTTAAGAAAAAACTTGGAGGCGGGACAGGAGGGTGGGGAGGAATAATTAACTTAGACATACTTAAAACGGAAAGAATCTATTATTATTATTTTGGAGAATTGGTGTAGTTTGGTGATCAATTGAACATATAGAGGAAAAAGGCAGACTCTAAGATGACTTAACATTTTCTTGTTTGGGGGAGTTAAGTGGTATATTTAGCTAGATGGTGCACACAGAAGAACAGGATCGGGGGAGAACGATTTGTGCCTGTTGATGTTGAGATTTCAGAGGAACACTTAGGAGGAGAGTTAGAAACAGGAATCCAGAGTTCTAGAGAGGTGTGGTGTGAAATAAGTAGTTTTTAGTGCTTACGAGCATTTGGGAGGTATATGAAACAATGAGCATGAATTCTTTGATTCAGGTGTAGTCTGGAGCATAAACAGAAACAAGGGCACATCAGGGCCCCTGAAAAAAAAAATTAAGGGGGTGATAGAAGAATGGGAAGGAGCCAGTAGAGAGGGATCAAAAAAACTGAATGAGAATGATGTGGGGGAAGCCACATTTAGTATCTTTTCTTCTGTAAATCATACCAAATACTACAGATCTACAAATTGGGCCAGTGAGATGGGGACTGGAAAGTGTATGTCTGGTGAACTTAGCAAGAGCAGTTGTTATTGAGGTAGGAGAGATGGAGCCTAGAGTTAAAAGAGGTGGGGAGTGGACAGCAGGTGAGAAAGTAGATACACGAGTTAGAAGTTAAGAAACTTCAAGAAACATGACTTTGAAGGAATAGGTGAGAAGGTGATATTTAGAGTCATACTTGAGATTTTCTATAAAAAAGAAAAATGTAGGGGAGGCTTGAGCTTAGATTGAAAGGCTGAAAGGGAAGCTGTAAGGTGGCCACTAAGGAGGAATGGGTTTGAAGGTGGAGAGGAGATAACTAAAAGATAGGATTGGATCCTAGAGGTAAGGGTTAGTCGGGTTGCTAGGAAACATACTTTGCTTCTGAAACAGGAGGAGGTAAGATAAAGACTAGTCTCTCAGCTGGGAGTAGAGAGTTGATAACCTAATCTTGGATGAGAACAGAAGCTTGAGGTGAGATGTGAAAGTCTGGAATAGCTGATTCAGGACATGGAGAGTTTCTGAGCCAGGGTCAATCAAAGGAATTACTTCACAGTTAACTTGCATATATCCTCTTGTTTCTTCCAGGTCTGGGCTCTTCAGCCGAACACTTGGTATTTGTACAAGATGAGGCAGAGGATTCAGGGAATGATTTCCTCTCCAGTGAGAGCACAGACAGTAGCATTCCCTGGTTCCTCCGGGTTCAGGAGTTGGCCCATGACAGTTTGATTGCCGCTACTCGGGCACAGCTGGCAAAGAGTGCAAAAACCAGCAGCAATGGTGAGACCCCTGTGTTATTTTCCTTTCCAGTATTCTGTTCAGAGATTTTGGTAAGACAATGGCTATCTTTTGAGTTGCATATAATCCAGATTACTTTATTGGTGAGAGCAGAAGGCTAGAAATGTGTAAATTGCTTATTTTCTTTTTTTTTTTTGCTTATCTTATTTTCTATAAAATAACTCAGCCATGACAGGTTCATATGCAGAATCAACTAACAATTGTCAGCTTTAAATAATATTACCGAAGCCTTTTTGACGGAAAAAATTTTTTCACAGATCTTGGTGTTAACTTCAGTTGATTTTGTACTGTTCTTTATACTTAGAGATTTTACACCATTATGAAATCAAATGGCTTTATCGATAGACATAAAACTATAAAACAGATAAAAATGAAATGAATATTAAATCAGTGTGGCAGATGGCAGCGTTTCACTGAAAGTAAATTGTTGCTCATGGCAGTTTAGCAGTTATCAGCTAGCATAGTGCTGCTTGTGGAGGGCAGGCAGGGCAAGGAGGGTAGAGCCAATTCATCAGAAGACCTCTGAATATCCAAATAGGGTATAGTGTGGTTTTTCTTGAGTTCAGCATGCCTGTACTGTTTACTCTGGGCCACTTTTTCTCTATTTAGTAATTTTCAAAGTGTGGTCGCTAGGTCATCTGCATCACCAGTGGTTTAGAAATGCACGTTATCAGGTCTCATCTTACTGAGTCAGAAACGTTTTTAGTAAGCCCTCATTATAGTTACGATGCATGTTAAAGCTTGAGGACCATGGCTCTATACAAGCCACTCCTAAAACTGCAAAACCTTTGCCATAATATTGTTTGTATTAGATCTGCCTCTGTATTTTCTCATTAACCTGTGACAATTAAGGTAATACAACAGATGGTTGAAGTAAGGTACGTACTGTCATTACCACAAACATACAATCAATTTCATCTAAGTTGAAATACAGAAATATTTTAATTTTGTATGTGGTGCTGTATATCAGGAATCAGCAAAGGGCCAGATGACCACCTGTTTTATAAAGTTTTATTGGAACACAGACATGCCCATTAGTTACAGATTGTCTATGGCTGCTACTATGGCAAAGTTGAGTAGCTGTGACAGAGACCGTATGGCCTCAAAGCCCATAATATCTTCTGTCTGGCCCTTTACAGAAAAAGTTTACTGATTCCTGCCCTAAACAATACTACTTTCACTGAAAATTTTATCCCAAATGCAAAGACCTTACCCACATAACTGTAGAGTCTTTGAACTGTTTATAATATGTACAATGCCAACATCCGCTGGATCATAGAAAAAGCAAGAGAGTTCCAGAAAAACATCTATTTCTGTTTTATTGACTATGCCAAAGCCTTTGCCAAAGTAGATACGTGTGGATCACAATAAACTGTGGAAAATTCTGAAAGAGATGGGAATACCAGACCACCTGATCTGCCTCTTAAAAAATCTGTATGCAGGTCAGGAAGCAACAGTTAGAACTGGTCATGGAACAACAGACTGGTTCCAAATAGGAAAAGGAGTACGTCAAGGCTGCATATTGTCACCCTGTTTATTTAACTTATATGCAGAGTACATCATGAGAAATGCTGGACTGGAAGAAACACAAGTTGGAATCAAGATTGCCGGGAGAAATATCAATAACCTCAGATATGCAGATGACACCACTCTTATGGCAGAAAGTGAAGAGGGGCTAAAAACCCTCTTGATGAAAGTGAAAGTGGAGAGTGAAAAGGTTGGCTTAAAGCTCAACATTCAGAAAACGAAGATCATGGCATCTGGTCCCATCACTACATGGGAAATAGATGGGGAAACAGTGGAAACAGTGTCAGACTTTGTTTTTCTGGGCTCCAAAATCACTATAGATGGTGACTGCAGCCAAGAAATTAAAAGACGCTTGCTCCTTGGAAGGAGAGTTATGACCAACCTAGATAGCATATTCAAAAGCAGAGACATTACTTTACCAACAAAGGTTCGCCTAGTCAAGGCTATGGTCTTTCCTGTGGTCATGTATGGATGTGAGAGCTGGACTGTGAAGAAGGCTGAGTGCCGAAGAATTGATGCTTTTGAACTGTGGTGTTGGAGAAGACTCTTGAGAGTCCCTTGGACTGCAAGAAGATCCAACCAGTCCATTCTGAAGGAGATCAATCCTGGAATTTCTTTAGAAGGAATGATGCTAAAGCTGAAACTCCAGTATTTTGGCCACCTCATGCGAAGAGTTGACTCATTGGAGAAGACTCTGATGCTGGGAGGGATTGAGGGCAGGAGGAGAAGGGGACGACAGAGGATGAGATGGCTGGATGGCATCACTGACTCAATGGATGCGAGTCTGAGTGACCTCCGGGAGCTGGTGATGGACAGGGAGGCCTGGCGTGCTGCGGTTCATGGGGTCGCAGAGAGTCGGACACGACTGAGCGACTGATCTGATCTGAAGGTGTATTGAATTTCTTTGTCTCTCTTGCTCTTTTGTTTGGGGTAGTGTGCAAAACCAGGTCATAAGACAGTTCTGCAAACAGTGCTTTGTTTTCAAAAACAAAGTAGTTTAGAGAATACTTCTTTGGGAAACTTTTTAATGACTTAAATACAAGGCAACTCACTCTTTTCTGAAGGATTTTCCCCCCTATTTTATGATTATATCTATGCAAAATTGAATGCACAAAGCCCTAACTGTCACTGGTTTAAATCTCTGCATTAGCATGGGTTTTTACAGACCTTTTGTTAGAAATTAATTAGCTGGAGTTCTGGAGTTACTGGAAAATTTTCTTTATGGTATATACACTTGTGTGCTGTCTGAAATTTATCCATGTTTTGATTAAGCAAACAAAAAAACTGTGGGGCAGTATTTAAAAAAAACAAGTTAATATTAACTAGCAAAACTCATCTTAGGTTCTGCTCCAACCTGGGAGCAATTAGTTCTACAGTTAGCATTTGGTGAAGTACAGCAAGGAAAATGTAAGATGGGAAGAAAATAATATTAATAGATGGGAAAGATATTGCCTTTGATCAACTGTCAGTTTCCAGGAAGTATGGTAGGTATAACCTATTATCCTACTCTTGACAGGGTTTGACAGGGGAAATATAGAAATAGGAATCTTATTCCTAAGGTATTTGTAATGGAAAGATAAACTCCATATTTTTATAACAGAATTACATGGTTGTGAATGTATTTCTCTAATGATGTCCAAAATCAATGGGGACAGTGACTGCAGCCACAAAATTAAAAGATGCTTGCTCCTTGAAAGGAAAGTTATAACAAATCTAGACAGTGTATTAAAAAGCAGAGACATCACTTTCCTGACAGAGGTCCATATAGTCAAAACTTTGGTTTTTCTAGTAGTCATGCATGAATGTGAAAGTTGGATGATATAGAAGACTGAGCACTGAAGAACTGATGCTTTTGAACTGTGATGCTGGAGAAGACTCTCGAGAGTCCCTTGGATAGCAAAGAAATCAAACCAGTCAATCCTAAAGGAAATCAACCCTCAATATTCATTGGAAGGACTGGTGCTGAAGCTGAAGCTCCAGTACTTTGCCCACCTAATGCAAAGAGCCAACTCATTGGAAAAGACCCTGATGCTGGGAAAGATTGAGGGCAAGAGGAGGGGGTGACAGAGGATGAGATGGTTGGATGGCATCACCAACTCAATGGACATGAGTTTGAGCAAACTCAGGGAGATAATAAAGGAGAGGGAAGCCTGGTGTGCTGTAGTTCATGGGGTCACAAAGAGTTGGACATGACTTAGCAACTGAACAACGACAACAAGTGGTTGTGAATGTTTTTCTCTGTTCATGTCCAACTGTGTATTGAAGAAAATGAAAGAAAGGATGCACTACCTGCTAGTCTGGAATTTATTCAAAGATTTAGTTAACTAATTTCATCTAAATTTAAGGAAGTCACTGCAGTGTATGTTCCTCTCCTCGCTTCTTTTTATTCTACTGAACAAAAAACTTGATCAGGTACTATCTCTAACTTTTAAAAATATGATTAGAAATTTTAAAATGCACTGAGTTTTTGCATTCTTAAATATTTCTTAACTGAGGAGGAGTGCTAGAGGTAATGAGAAGGTGATTCTTATTCTCTAGAGTGACAGAAACAGCCAAAGACTTCAGGAGATAGAAACCTTAAACTGGTTGTCTACAAAAGAAGTTACTACCGTAAGTCCATAATTAAGCCAGACTGACTGCTCCTTCTTAAAATACAGGTTTTGATTAGCTAGAGCATCAGGTGATCTTCTGTAGGACTCCACTTCTGGTGTCGCCATACCTGCTTCCTCACCAGTGTGTAATGCAAAATAGGTTGACTGCAGCTTTTTTTTTTTTAAAACCGTTTTGGATAATTCTTACGTTTGTCAAAGAGGCCTAGTCTCATGGCATTTGGTAGTTCTGTGGAGTAAGTAAGGGGATGGGGATGCAGAGCACAATCACTTTCTATTGTTAATTGATTATACAAAGATTTCTGGGGAAGGTGAAGGTAGATACGTGATTAATGATCACTAGCAGTGGTTTTATTGTTTGAACCAAAGTATCTGAGCAGAATCCTTCCCTGGATTACAAATATGTGACTCTGTTACAGGAGAAAATGTCCACCTTGGTTCTGGTGATGGGCAACCCAAAGATTCTGGGCCCCTTCCTCAAATGGAGAAGAAGCTCAAGTGTACAGTTGAAGGCTGTGACCGGACATTTGTGTGGCCTGCTCACTTTAAGTACCACCTCAAAACTCATCGGTGAGCAAACCCAAAACTCCATATTTGGAACTCAGGAATGTTGATGTTTCTGAGGGAACTTGACAGAAATCCCCCCACTTGACAGATTAAAGGAAAACAGGGGCTCCAGCTCACTTGTGGTTAAGATGTCTTTTGTTCTTTAATAGAGACATTTGCATTGTCTCATTTACCTTGTTCTTGACAAATATTTAATAAGACATTTATCACCTAAATGTTTTAGAGCAAGAGTTCTCAAGATCTCATCATAAAACATAATTTCTTGGAGAACTTAATAACACATAAGCTTAAACTCTACTCTGAACCTGTAAATCAATATTTTCAAGAAGTAGGGCATCTGTAGTTTTAACAAACTTAAAGTGATTCTCATACATCCAGATTTGGGATTTACTATCTGTTTTGAGAGTCAATAGGAGCTTTGACTTACTCTCTGTAGCAATGAGCATTTTCAGGCTTTGTTGCTTACTTGATTTTTTTTCCTTCAGAAACGACCGCTCCTTTATCTGCCCTGCAGCAGGTTGTGGGAAAAGCTTCTATGTACTACAGAGGCTGAAGGTGCACATGAGAACCCACAATGGGGAGAAGCCCTTTGTGTGCCCTGAGTCCAACTGTGGTAAGCAGTTCACTACAGCTGGAAACCTGAAGAACCACCTGCGCATCCACACAGGTGTGTGTAACCTCAGCACTCCCGCAGGCCGTCTGCTGCTTGGTCAGCGCTTGCTGGCTGTCCTTAGTAGATGAAGATTGGGGTTGTTGCTAGCACTCTGAAGATGAAATTTCTTTTTTTCAGATGCCTCAGGGCACCTCTTCGTGAGAATGAACAGTTTGATTTCTGCCTCTAGTAGCCTTAAACAGAAAGGGGATATAAGGCCTTCTCTAATAACAATGATTTGATGAGATTTGGACAGAAGTGAGTCTTTCCAGATATCCTTGAATATTACACAGTTTTAATTTTGGTCATTAACATTTATTGAGTTACACAAACCACACAGATCCTATTTTAGGCACTAACTGGGGTAAAGTGAGGGGAAATACAAAAGCTAAGATTAATCCCTGACTTTGAGTTAACTTTTTTGTTAGAACCTCACAGCCTGAGAAACAGAATGGAGAAGGGCCTTGTTCTGGGGCAAACAGCATGTTAATATCAAAGGAACAGAATAAAGATACCCTGATTTCTTAATCTAAAAGTTTAAGGGTGACTTTCCAAACCCCTTGACCAACCTGTGCTAACTCTCTTGCCAGAGCTTAGTCATTGAACTTAAACTACTACCATAGGATGTGTAACTATTCTTCCCACTTTCTTGATACTTTCTTGCTATCTTCTCTTTCTCTTCCTTGTTTATTCTTGCCTTGCTAAAATGACAGCAGGTACAAATAAATGCCATTTAGAAAGTGAAAGCCAAGGTGAAGCCACATGTGTTCTGGGGATTTCCTCTGGATTGACATTACCACCAGGATATGTTTTAGGAAAGAATAGCTCTGTTCTCAGCTTGTTCTTGAAAGGATAAACTATTCTTGCTCCAAGAAAGCAGTTTGAATAAAAGAACAAGAAAAACATCTAGCTGAATAGCTAAGGAAAGTAGAATTCACTGTGCCTTATTAAATTCAGTAACCTCTTTATCCTTGTGTCTCTCATCTTTGTAGCATTTGATAAAACTGAACATCATTTATTCAGAGTGTGACCTGATTTTCTCTCTTCATTTTGACTCTTGCTAGCTCTCCCTTGTTAATCCAGTTGTGGACCAATTTTAGAATTTTGAGTTTCTCCCATTTTACTTGATATGGTCTCTTTGCAATCTCAGGCTTCAATGTAATAATTTCTTTCAGGATGCCTCACAGATCTGAATCTCAATAATTAGCATAGTAATAAAAATTAGCATTTTTGAGGCAATTTAATATGTACCAAGCACGTACACATTGTCTTACTTAATTTTCAAGGTACCTTCATGCTTCAGATATTGTGTTTGAACGTGAACGTGAAATCGCTCAGTCGTGTCCAACTCTTTGCGACCCCAAAGAGTCGACTCTTTGGTAGGCTGCTTTCCCCTGGTAGGCTACAAAGACCCGACTCTTTGTAGCCTACCAGGCTCCTCTGTCCATGGGATTTTCCAGGCAATAGTACTGGAGTGGATTGCCATTTCCTTCTCTAAGGGATCTTCCCAACTCAGGGATCGAACCTGGGTCTCCCGCGTCGTAGACAGACGCTTTACCGTCTGAGCCACCAGGGAAGTCAGATATTGTGTTTATTGATGGAGAAACAGAAGGATAGAGAGTTAAGGAACTTGTCCAATATTATGCAGCTCGGAAATGGTAGAGCTGGGATTTGAATTCTGGTATGACCCCAGAGCTCTTCCAAGTATTTTATTTTTAAGTGCTGACAATGCGTTTTATCTCAGATGTCAGAATTGACCTCAACTCTTTTTTAGTAGTAACGGTAGTAATTAAAGCTGCCAGTTTTGGTGGTTTACTGGGGAGACTGCTGTGTACCAGGCACTATGCTTAATATATTTAACTTGTATCTTTTCATCGAATCCTCAAAGTAATCTTTTGAGGTTGTATTATGTTAATTTTATAGATTTTAAAAAAAACTAATTCATCGAATCCTCAAAGTAATCTTTTGAGGTTGTATTATGTTAATTTTATAGATTTTAAAAAAACTAATTCTCAGAGATTTTAAATATTTACCCTATACTGATAAATGGTCGTGGCAAGATTGGGACTCAGGATTAACTGGCTCGTGCTCTTTAACCATTCTGCAGCAATGTCTCTTGAACCTCCAGTCTTCTTTATCTCAGCAAAATCACCATGCTCTCAGTTTCTGAACAGGAAGGCCATCTCACCTAAGCAAGCTTGATGAAGAGATTTGTGCCACTAGATTCTGGTGAATCATTTTTGAAATCCTCTTTTTCTAAGGTTCTTGAGTTCATCTTGTTAAACATTTAACCTTATTTATTAACTGGAATTTTCTGTTTTCCTGACATTATATCATATATATGAGTATATTTTTTACTCATTTGGCAACTTTTGGAGTGCATAGCATTCTGAGGTTAGTGTGAGTATACAGATATGCTTTCCAGAAAGTCACAGACCACTGGGAAATCATAAGCCTTAAACTGTGTGGCACAGTCTGAAAGAACAGTGCGGTCTAGAGCTGTGCTCCTTCCTCCATCAAGGCCCAGCTCCTGTCTTGTCACCATGCCAGCCTTACTTGCTGAGTTTCCATGTTTCTCCTTTACTCTCTCACACTTTCTCCTTTACTCTCTCACACTGTCACACTCATAACAGTTCTGATACTGGATGTGTTTTCCTAAGCCAAGTAGTTCTCTGCAACACCAGCTAGGTGTCTACAACTGAACAACTGAATTCTGACACTATCTGAAGATAGCGTCACATCCCACATGCTCAGCCTCACAAGACCGCCACTTACTTCAGATGTCAGTTTCAACCTCAGTCTGACTTGGCTACCAGTTGGAGGTTCCCATGACAACCTCCACCCCACTTTGGATTTGATTATTTGCTAGAACAGCTCACAGAAATCAGGGAAACGTGTTACCAGTTTATTAAGTAATAAAGGATATGATAAAGGATACAGATGAGTTGCCAGATAAAGAGATACATGAGGGTGAAGTCCAGAAGAGTCCCAAGCATAGGGGCTTCTGTCCCTGTGGAATTGGGGTGTGCCACTTTCTTGGCACATAGACCTGTTCACCAGCCCAGAGGCTCTCTGAACTCTGTACTTTTGGGAATTTTATGGAGGTTTCATCACATAGGCATGATTCATCATTAACCCATTTCCAGGCTGTCTCTCCTCTCTGAAAACTAGGGGTGGAGCTGAAATTTCCAAGCTTCTAATCTGGTGACTGGCCCCCATCCAGGAGCCCACCAAGAGTCATCTCATGAGAATAAAATACATTCCTTTCACCTAGGAAATTCCAAGGGGTTAGGAACTCTGTGTCAGGAATCATGATCAAAGACCAAATATTAGAAAAGCAGATTATCCTAGTGCTATTCTCACTGAAAAAATTACAAGGGGTTTAGGAGCTCTGCATTAGGAGCTGGGATCCAAGACTAAATGTTAGAACAAAAAATTCTAGCACCCCTGTGTATAAGCGTTTTAGGAGCTTTGTGTCAGGAACCAGGGGCAAAGACCAATATATATATATATACACACACTTATTTCACACTTATCATTTTCTGAACTTGCTCTGGCACTCTCATTTCAAGGCTGTGTTCACACTAGTTCTTGGCCTGAAATTTCCTTTCATCCTTGTCACTTTTTAAGAGCAACTTAAATTCAGCTTTTTAAAAAAATTTAACCACAATAGGAATTTCTTCCCTTTATAAATAAACGTAAGCAGTTTTTTATAAAGGAATTTATATTAAAGTTATTTATGAATATGTTTATAAATAGGTTGTGACCCTTGGGAAATATGGACTGCATCTCTGATTTTTTTCATTTTTTATTCTGAAATATTTATAGATTCATGAGGAGTCACAAAAAAAGTACAAATAATTCTATTTGTGCTTCACCCAGTTTCTGCCCAAAGTGCCGTGTAGCCGTAGTGCAGTATCAGAGCCAGAAAGTCAGTAGTACTGGCAGGCTTCAGTTTTCACCATATATCTTTCATTTTAAAAATAACAATAATGTAGAAAATGAGAATTACAGAAAAGCACAAAGGAGAAAATAAACCGTAATACCACTATTGTGATATAACTACTGTTAACACATTGTAACAGGTTTTTCTGTATATCTCTGACTAGATAATTGTTTTTATAAAATGGGATTATGTAATACCTATTTTATAAGCTTTAAAAATATGTATTCTTAATCTTAAAACTGAATCTTAAAGAATTGATGTAAAAATTCTGAGAGCGTATACACTGTTTTCTTGATTTTCTCAGAAGGGATAGGATCGCGTAAGAAGGTGGTTCAGTGCAGCTGGGGCTCAGCCCATGAGGAGGGAGAAGGAGGTATTATGTTCAGAGGCAGCCACTCTAAAGAAAAGGGGGGATGGCAGGGTGGAGCTGTGTACCAGAAGATCACTGAGAGGTGATACCTGCTGGATAGTCCAGTTGAAATATATAGCATGAATTCAATAAATCAAAGTAAGTGATTGAAAACAGGAAAAGATTGGTGGGAAAAGAGAATAAAAGTCATTTTATCTCATTTTCTGTCTCTAGGAGAGAAGCCTTTCCTTTGTGAAGCCCAAGGATGTGGCCGTTCCTTTGCTGAGTATTCTAGTCTTCGAAAACATTTGGTGGTTCACTCAGGTACCATTCATAGATTTCAGGGAAGATGGAGAGCCAAAAGGGTAAAAGGTTGCTCTTGCTGCTGCTGCTAAGTCACTTCAGTTGAATCTGACTCTGTGCGACCCCAGAGACAGCAGCCCACCAGGCTCCCCCGTCCCTGGGATTCTCCAGGCAAGAACACTGGAGTGGGTTGCCATTTCCTTCTCCAGTGTGTCAAAGTGAAATCGCTCAGTCGTGTCCAAGTCTTAGCGACCTTATGGACTGCAGCCTAGCAGGTTCCTCCATCCATGGAATTTTCCAGGCAAGAGTACTGGAGTGGGGTGCCATTGCCTTCTCCGGGTAAAAGGTTAGGGGAGTAGTATAAAGAAATCTAAAGAGAAACAGATGCCTTGCTTTCCTCCCTTTCTTGACAGAATCAGAAATCAAGGCCCTTGATGCTTACATTCAAAGGGTCAAATAATCAAGGGGAAAAGAACCTAATTATTATTTTCAGGTGAGCTATTGAACTGCTTTCTGATTGAGACCTTTCTCTGAGGAAATCAATAAATTTACTTGGCAGTACCCTGGGTACTTCTTCATTACATCAGATATGGTACATGGAGTTATTCAGAGACTTGCCAAGGCAGAAGTGAACTCGAAGTAGAGTGAGATTCTAGAATGGAATCAGGAACTTGTTCAAATGGCTAGCCATGGAAAGCAGAGGGAAGCCAGAATGAGAGGAATGGAGAGAAGGAACTATAAGTTATTTGTCACAAAGACAACAAAGCAGTTTAATGGGAGCAAGGGAGTTGGAGAGGTATAATCAGTCAGGGATGTGAATTTCAGGGCTGAGATCCTAGGGGTAGAGCAGGGTTTTAATATGACAAATTCTAAGTAGAAGTAGCAAACTAAGAGTGGGTTAGTTGTGGACTTCCAGGTGTGTTTTGTTTGGCTTGTAGAGTGTTTTCATTTTATTGTTCTTTATTTTGTTATGTAAAATTTTGTCAAACTTACATAAAAATAGAGAAAAATACTTTTTTACGTAACAATAATGCTGTTACCATACTCTATCAAAATTAATAATAACACCTTGGTTTTATCTCAGACTCAGTCCATGTTTAATTTTTTTCCAGTTGTATCAAAGACGTCTTTTAAAGTGGATTTGTTTAAATCAGGACCCAAAAAAGGTCCAGTTGTTGCATTTGACTAATAAATCCTGAATATAGATCTATCTATATTCATGTTCTAGAGTTTCATGTTCTAGACTTACAGCACAACAGAGTCAGTCAGGTCCTGTGGTTCATCTCACGTTCTGAATGTGTTGGTTTACCTCATTTTGTGTCATTTAACTTGTTCCCCTATATTTCCTAAAAGGTTCAAAGGTTTTGGCAAGGATAAGTTATGTGTGGTTGTATGTGTTTCATTTTGCATCACCTTAGGAGGCACACAGAGCTTGGTTGTCACAGTTGATCAGTTGGTTCAGGTGGTTAACACCTTAATCCCCTCATTGTAACGTTCCTGTGCAACCTTTTGACTTAATGATTTCATCTTTGAATATGCCTAAATTCGTTACTTCATTGGGGTTATAAAATGTTAATTTTTCTAATTTTGTTATTCACATTTGTTAGCTGGAATTATTCTGTATAATATATCTCTATTGACTGGGATTATTTGGTAATTTGTACATGAAAGGATAAATAATGTAATTCTTTTAACTGAGTTTCAGAATAAGAAGTTGGTGCTCTGATTACTTCTAGTAGTGTTACTTTCACTGCTTTTTCTCTCTTTTGCTAGTATTATTTTGAATTCATGTGTTTCTATATGATCACTATATTTCAGTGTGTTATGCTGCTGCTGCTGCCAAGTCGCTTCAGTCATGTCCGACTCTTAGCGACCCCACGGACTGGAGCCTACCAGGCTCCTCCGTCCATGGGATTTTCCAGGCAAAAGTACTGGGGTGGAGGTGCCATTGCCTTCCCCGTCAGTCTGTTATAGTTATTTTTAAAAATTAATTAATTTGGCTGCATTGCATCTTAGCATGCAGTCTTCGATCTTCACTGCAGTATGTGGGATCTTTAGCTCTTGTATGTGAACTCTTAGTTTCGCCATGTGGAATCTAGTTCACCGACCGGGGACTGAACCAGACCCCCTGCACTGGGAGCTCAAAATCTTAGCCACTGGACCACCGGGGAAGTCCCCATTATACTTACTTTTTAACAGCTTTTGGACCTATAATACCTTAATATTCACCTATTGTAAATATACACATCAGTGATTTTTTAGACAGTATATAGGATTATACGGTCATCCTCACAATCCAGTTATAGAACACTTGTATCACACCAAGAGTTCCTTTGTGCCCTTTGCTGTCAGTTCCTCCTCCCCCACATCCAGGCAATCACTGACCAGCTTTCTGCCTCTATAGATTTTGTCTCTTCTGGAGATTTTCTGGTCATTTCACTTAGTTTTTGCTATCTGCTACTTAGATGTAGGCCAAGAGTCTTTGACGCTGCCCTAGGTGTGGTTGTCAGGGTAGGTAAAATGGAGATTGAGGGTTTCAGACTTGAGGACATAGGGGATGGTTCAGATCACTGTGTACAAGAACCACCAGTGTGAATGTTGAAGACTGAGATTTATGGCAGGGAATGAGATAAAGGTGTATTATGAATCTAGGGTTGGAATCCTTGAGGATAGTGCATGTCCTTGAGGTTTATGGAAGACTATCTGAAAGGAGTAGGAAATGTTCTGTGTCTCCACCACTATCTTATACCAGAGAGGTTGTTTTGTGGAAGCAGCAGTCCAGTGGGTCTGGAGAGCCTCGGAGGCTGGGAGCAGGGAGTATGCTAAGCCCGCCTGGTGGCTTCCAGCCTTCCCCTGGGGACTACAGTTGAGAGCCTGGGGAATGCGAGAAGGAGCAGCCTCTTCGTGTTTAGTTTGACATCCTCTGGGCTTCTCCATCTAGGGCTTGAGTCCATTCTCTTGCTGTCAGAAATGTACCCTGTCTCTTTGGTCTGTGTTTCAGGAGAGAAGCCACATCAATGTCAAGTCTGTGGAAAGACCTTCTCTCAGAGTGGGAGCAGGAATGTGCACATGAGAAAGCATCACTTGCAGATGGGAGCAGCTGGGAACCAAGAGCAGGAAGCAGCTGGTAAGGAGAAGAAGGTAGAGGGAGGGCTATATTTTGGGGGTTCAAAGAGGCAAATAACTGGCCTGTCTAATATGGAAATTTTCTGCTGCTGTTTTGGATAGAGAGACTGGTTTCATTTGGTGGACTAGAGGTTTCCAAATTTAGCTGTACAGTAAAATTGTTTGCAGGTTTTTAAAACATACATTTTATATTGCTTGTCTACCTCTCCCATCCAGCAACACCAAACAACCTGATAAATGAGATTCCTTGGGACTAAAACCCCAGAGTCTATAATTTTAAAAGTTCCTCTAGCGAATTTGGTGGTAACTGGTGCTGATGCACGAACCAGCCCTTGTGTGTCACTGGTAAAGATTTCTGTATGACAGTAGTTTAGGCATTTTTTACTTATCAGTCATGACTCCTTTTTTTTACCCTAACTTAAATTTAATGATACATTTTATTGTTATTCCTTTCCATGTCTTTCCTTAATGACTTTATTCTGAATACTCCTTTTTAGGGATGCACCCATCCTATATCGTATGTTAATTATCCAGATGCTGATCACAAGCAAGGGTATTTATCCATGAGGCTCATTTCTTCCCTTCTAGGTTTATTTTTGCTTCCCAAAAGTAAGTGAAATAGGAGGTGACATCCAAGATACAGGTTAACTTTTAGTTCTGAAAGGAAAGGCCAGCTTCCCCTGAAGGAAAATGGGGACCAGGCACAGCCTTGAGTGCTGTATGTCTCTCACATCCTATTCTCTGTGCAGCTGAGCCACTAATGGGCAGTAGTTTGCTTGAAGAGGCTTCAGTAACCAGTAAAAACCTGGTGTCTATGAATTCTCAGCCCAGCCTTGGTGGAGAGTCCTTGAACCTACCAAATACCAATTCTATCCTAGGAGTTGATGATGGTAAGACTTTCAACTCGCCTTTATTTGGGGAAACTGGCTGCAACTAGGGACTAAGGAATGGGGTTGTCTCCGAAATGGAGGTTTTAATTAATTTCATTTCTTGTGAGTAGAAATGGCATGATTACCATTTGTGTTGTCTCTGAAGTGGATAAGTGAATCTTTAAGAAAAATTTTTTTTCATTGAAAAGATAATGTAACAAAAGAATAAAAAGTTTTACGAAGAAAATTATCCATAATCCTAGCATCCTAGCCCAACTATTTCTATCTTTCCTATTGCAGTTATGGAAGAACTTAACTTTTAAAACATTTAAACAGAACATAACCAGGTTTTACAGAGGAGAATTAAAGCAATTTCTCCATACCTTCAAAAGCCATACCTTCTGGAGAAAAGAAAGGGCTCTGTAGGAAACAGTTGCTCCTCTCTGGTATAGAAAGTTCACCCAAGTTACACAGGCCAGGCCCTCTTCTCTGAAAAACTTAACAGGTGAGGTCAGCATGCATTTATTCAGTGCCTACTTGTGTACCTGGCACCATGGGAAAGATAAAAGTAGAAGACAGGGACCTTAAACTAGTTGAGAAGTCAGAACTTACATTTGGGAAACATCGCTGAGTAGAAGGTAGTGTTCTAAGCAAACATTAAGTTATATGGTATCCTGGAAGAGCAATGTAAACTAGAAAACCCCTCTTAATTTATTTGAGAGCTAAGTGGTTTATGTGAGCTGTTTCCAGAAGATCTTCATGGTGATTCTGCTGATAAACATTTAGTAAGTCAGATCCTGTGTTTTCCTTACTCATACCCCAGTCAGTTTTGGGTATAAAGACCATATTTGTGTAACTTACATATGGAGCGTACAAGGCAGAGAGTGTGCTTCCACAATAAGCCTCTTCTGTTTCATAAATTATACTAGTGGATAACTGAAGCATGAGGCATAAAAATGGCATGGAGCTCCTTAGCCAGCCTTAAGGAAGGTCTCAAAGGAGGAAGAGACAATGAGTAGGAACTTTGGAGCCAGGTTTAAGCGCTTAACCAGCACTTACTGTGCTGTTTCCATTACTGGTGACTGCTTTGCTGGTTGGCTCTGGGTCCCTGATTCATATGCAGTTTAATCCAGTTAATAGTGCTTAAGCCATATTACTCAAAATTTGCATATTGAGAAATGGTCAGCTGTTACATCAAGATTCTTTACCTTTTCTTCCCATCCCCCTTTTGTAGTACTTTCCAAATTCACTGATAATGATTACCAGGCAGGAATTAATTTGGAAGAAATAGGAATGTGGGAATCAGTTTTTCGGGGAACAGTTTTGACAGTTCTTAATGAGAGACTTGCTAATGAAGGTAGGGAAGTCTTTGGATTCACTTTGCACTGAAACCTTTTCCTGCTGTTTCAGAGGTGCTTGCGGAAGGATCCCCACGCCCGCTGTCTTCAGTGCCTGATGTGACGCATCACCTGGTGCCCATGCAGTCGGGGCGGCAGTCGTTCGAGGTTTCTGTCTTAACTGCTGTGAATCCACAGGAGGTAAATCTGTCTCTTGCCCTTACTTTGTTTCTGTGGAGAGTAAGGTGGGGAATGATTGGGAATCTACTTCAGAGGATCTGAAAAACATTCTTGTTTCCCTTTCCTGGAGACTTTGACTAGAATATCTTCCTTTAAGCTAACCTGAGTGTTAGGGTCTCCTGAATTGAGAAATTGGTCCTTCACATCTGGGGCTTTCAACTTTAGTTTCCTTGATACACATGCCCTAATTTATCATTCATTTTGCCAGGATTGTTTGTCTGGGAGATAACCAGGCTGAACCAACCGAGCATATGGGAATGTGTCCACTTGTTTGTTGAGTAAGAACTATTATCTAAATCAAAGAGGGCTTTCAGGTTGATTCTAAGCACCCCTTACTCTGTTTGGTTCTGATCCAGAAAACAGAATGAAAACCAGTCGGGCTTCTAGAATCTTCGGATTGTCCTTCTACTGGCCTTGTGTTGTGGAGGTAGATGACTTCATCATGAGCTTATTTTATATGCACATGCTTTTCCCAAAGCCTATATATCCTGGCTTTGGCATTATAGTATCTTTTACTTTTCATTTTAACCTTTAGACCACAGTCCACCATTACAGGGTTCAAATGACCCTGCCTCCTATTTGAGTAGTCTCAATTTTTCTGCAATATTTCTGAGGATACCCAAGTTCACAAGGCTCTGAGCAGGCTGTTTTTGTCAGAACCCTTCCTTGTACTTATCATTGTGACCCATTGTTTCATTCTTGGTTATGTTATATTGAAAGCTTTTGTTATTTGTTATCATTGGTTCTCTCCTAAGTCTCCTTTTCCTGGTGACTGCTTTGAAACATGTCTCACGTGGAGCCTTCCTTTATTTTTTCCCTGCTTCATGTATCTGTCTTAAATTTTTTATTATGGAAGTTTTCAAAGAGTATATATACTGAGGAAGAGATTAGTATAATGAACCCAGGTAGGTATCAACCCATCTTCAACAATTAACTGTCTGCTGTTCTTATCACTCCCCTCCAACTGTTTGCTGTTGATGTTTTTATTTATACTGGAGTATTTTAAATCAGATCACAGACATTTCATCTGTAAATATTTCAGTATATACCTCTAACAGATAAAGTTTTTCATAATTATACCTGTATCATACCCAATAAAATCAACAACAGTTTATTGATATCTTCTGATATTTAGCCTTTTAAATTTTTTCTCAGAAATATCTTTTTATGGTTGGTTGGTTTGAATTAGGATTCAAACAAAGCCTATATATTGTGTTTGGTTAATAATTCTTTTTTAATTTCTAATAGTCCACCCCTCTTTTTTTCAGTATAGCTATCTATTTAAGGAATTGGATTATTTTTCCTGTATAATTTCCCACATTTTTATTTTAGCTGATTGACTCCCTTTGTTGCTTGATACACTTCTCTATCCAGAGATATCCTGGAAACTGGTAGTTACATTTAGGGGCTTGATTAGGTTCTTGTTTGTTTTTCCCTTGGCAAGAATATTTTGTTGGTGGTTCTCCTACTTCCTACTAGGTTTCATCAGGAGAGACATGATATTCATTCAGTTGTTCTCTTACAGATCTCAGGATTGATCAGTGGGTTATGTAAAAGCTTTGGCAGCTATTACTTATCATGGCCTAGATCTGTTTTTTCATTAGGGCTTGAACAGTGATATCCTGATTCTCTTTTTTCCTTCTGCTTTTATTAACTGTGATTCTTCTGTAAAAGAAATACTCTAACTATTGGGTTGACTAGTTCAGGAAAATCATTTCCTTCTCTTTGTACTTAGAACAAATTACCTGACATATCAATTCACAAGTGTTTTCTTCTTTTTTATGTTTGAAACTTTGGAGCTTTTCTCTCCCATACTACTAAATACCTTTTTTAATTGAAGCATTCCATATTACCCCAAATAAATGCCAAATGTATGAAGACTTAATTCATTCAACAGATACTAATATATGTATCTGTAAATATTTCAGTATATACCTCTAACAGATAGTTTTTCATAATTATATTTTTATCATACCCAATAAAATTAACAACAGTTTATTGATATCCTCTGATACTTAGCGCAAGGCACCCTGCTGGGTACTAGTTATACAGTAGTAAATACAATTTCTGCCTCAAAGAGCTTAGAGTTAGACTTAGGACCTCTACCTTTTATAACTCCATAGCTATACAAATGATGGCCCTGCAGTTGTGCTGTGTAGAGTTTAGAATGGGAAGGACAACAGGTCAATAACCAGCAGATTTTGTTTAGGGTAGTCGTGCTAGTCTTGGGGGAAGTCATGGAATAAATTTTAGAGCTTCAGTTGAGACCAGAGGGATGAATAGCAATCATCTTGATGGAGACATGGGAGGGATTTGCAAGAAATTTAACAGATGTAAAGGTAGCAGTATATACAAAGGCAGAAGGTGAGAGGGAGGGGCATGCTCGGCTATTGAACCAAAACAGGTTGAGTGTAATGGACTTGGAATGGAGAGAAAGGTGTGGAATGGAAAAATGAGAGCAGGAAAGACAAGCTGGTTCCTCTCTTGGAGGGTCTTACAAGGACATGATTTTATCCTGGGGGCACTGGGGAGACACGACATGTTTTTAAATGGGGTATGACATGGTCAGTTTTGTGTATGCATAAAGTCCAGTAATAATACATTTGTTCTCTTGGACATGGAATTGGCTTCAAAGTGTCCTTGTCTGGGTGATGCTCACTGACAGCCTCAGACAGGCACAATAACACAAACTGCCTAAAAAAAGAAAACTTCCCTTCACGCCAGGAGAACACAGGGGCCTATAATGGAAGCCTCAGACACTCAATTGTGGACGCCACCAGAGGAATGTGCCACTCTTAGATGCAGCTGAACATCCTGCGCAGTCACGTGTTCCTCATGGATCCTTATGTGTGTACAAATATAACTTCTGTCTGAGCCTCACTTATTTTATTTTCCTTTACTCTACCACTGTCATTTTCCTGTCATCAAGGCATTTCCATTGTTCATCCCCTCCTTTTCCTTCTCAAGGTAGGCTTGTCACATTCTCCAGTACCTTTCATTTTTTTTCAAGCTATCAGCCTTCAAAGGCTCCAGGCTTTATCTTCTTCCTCATCCAGGGTCTAGCTACTAACTGACCATTCTACCGTGAATGAGGGAGTATTGATTCCTTAGGGAGTATTCTCAGATGCCAGAGCAGGAGAAGGCAGTAGCAAACATTAAAACAACACATAGCCATTCCAAATTGTTTCTTAAAGATCACCATGCATTGTAGATCAGACTTATAAGAATCTATTGATGGACTTCTAATTGGACTCCTGTAAATATGCTCTAAAGATAACTTATCAAGAATATCAGAGAACAACCAAGCCAAGTATCAGAAATTATCATGGAAGATATATGAAGAACTACAAGTGAACTCTCACTCAGATGGTTCAGATTGGACAGTTTTGATTTTCCTTCAGGGTGGCCAGATCTTCTGAGAATTAGAGGGTTCGCTGTGCAGGCCCAGCAGAGACCCAAGGGTTTTTGACCTCTTGTGGACTAAAGGTCTTCCCAAATGGGTTTCTGTAGCCCCACTGAGTTTACATTCTTGAACTTAAGAACCAGTATAAATGATTGCCAGCTAGCTTTGACTTTATCATAGAATATTTCCCAATTAAAAGAAGGAGGAAAACAGAAATTACCAATTCTTTAACATTTCTCAAAAGTGCCATCGCTAAGTTTGAGTGCAAACATGTGGCTCTTGGTCTAGATGAAATACATACTATTCTTAATCTCTACCATACAGCATCAAATCAGATCTGTAGTTTCTTTCTCTAAGTTTTATGCTTTTCTTTAAATTTCTTTAACTTCCATACCATTAAATCCTACTATGTAAATTACCTTCATCTAAGTTAAGATCACCAAATATATCTCCAGCTCAAAATTTGATTAGATTCAGTGTTTATCCTGTTTTCACTGTATTATTCCCTTTTTGTTTTGTTTTCATAATAAAATAGAACCCAGTTTCATCAATTATTATACAAAACCACTTTCCAGTAGGAACCCTGGGTGTAGAGTGGAATGTCCACCCCATTGGAGACTCTCAGGCTTGTCTTCCTCATCACAGGAAAGGTATTTTAAGGCCAGAAAATCTCTGATTTTTCATGACTGGGTTGTAGCTTTCATGCAGAACCCCATTCCTTGTACTTCTACTTGAACCTGCAGCCTTTGGTTAACTGACTTTGGTTTAACAGTACCTTGGTTAACTGATCGAGATTTTTGGTTCTACCAGTTCAGATTTGCCTGACCAGTGAGTGTGATTATACAATAAAAATTTGGCTTATAGAATAATATTATCATCATCAGGATATCTTACTGCCATAGTGGAAATGACAGCATCAAGTGGTCCAAGTGCTGTCCCAAGGTCAGTATGTAAATGAGATCGATCAGTCTGTGCATGACTCTTGCTTTGGAACTAGCTGTCCCTGACTCACCCTTGTAGTGTATTCCCCACCCCCAGTTGTAAACCTTTCACTTAGTATGAGTTTTTTCCTGTTATTCACTGGTAACTATTCCAAATTTGTTTTTAATCTCTTACAGTTACTAAACCAAGGAGATTTAACTGAAAGACGGACATGAGCCATGGGTGCTGACTCCTGGAAAAGCAGCTTTGTTTGATCCCAGAGTGCATTCAGTGGGAACAGGATACTTATGGCTCACAATTTGCCAGAACCAAAACAAAAAAGGACCCCACTTTGCCTCTGTTCATCTTTCCTGGCCTAGAAGATGAATGTAGGAGAGCTTCTCTTCAGTTACCATCTGATCCAGACAAGGAAGAAAGCAGTGAATATGGGCTGGGTAACTGGACCTACCTCTCTTCCCACTGCACAGTTTTGGGATAGACTTCTCCCAAAAGTGAGTTTGATTATGTGTTGGCTGCAGTTTCTCAGTAAGAATGTTGAGGAGAGGTTTTCCTTTGAAGAGTTTTCATCCCAGACTGAGCTGTCTTTTCACTTGGGTGAACTAAATCCTGCCACCAACCATAAAACTTCACCAAGAAGTTCAGCTTTCAAGATGCCTTGTTGCTTTGGAGAAGGGTGTGATGTCAGTCCTCTTGTGACATTCTCCCTTTAGCAACCTGAGTAAGAGACTCTCCGCCACTGGGCTGCAAAAAAATAAATTACTTGAATCCCTGCTTGGCCCAAGCTGAGGTACTCTTTTGTCCTAATCACCTCTACTTGGCCACTTTGCTTTCTTTGTTTATGGAACATACAGTAGCATGTTAAGAGGTTTTTGTTTTTGTTTTTAAGTTAAAAATCATATGATTCAGAGCTTCAATTGTTTTTCCTTTAAATAAAACAGCTGGTCAGTTCTTTGGCTCCTAGTTTTAAACAAATATGTTTTCTTAGAGAGTAGATTAAGAAAATAATTCAGCCTTTCCCTTTAAGATGGGGCACTGATTTACCCTTAGGAGTCCATGCAGGTAAAACTGAGCTCAGAAGTCTTGGAGCACCTCACACGAGCATCTTCATCTCCAACTAACAAACCCAGATGGTAGTTATTAGAGTATCACTCTTGTCATCACCAAAAGGACTGTGTTTGAGTCTGGAAAAATGGCAGTAATAACAGATATTCTTGAATCTTTCCAGAAAGGTAGTTTTAAAAGCATGATCAAAGTTCTCCTGTTAGAGCAGGCACTCTTGCTATCATCCTATCTTTAGAGTTACTGAGAGAGAATATCTAATTATTGCTGAGAATAAAAGCATCCAAAGATCACCTACTAGTAGGACGTCATGGCTGTTAGAAGAAGTTTCAAATTTATTAAAATGAACCTCATGCTGACACAGTACATACATGCACACAGTGGCACATTCTGAGCAGATACAGCAAAGAATTAACTGCTATTTTAAATAAAGTAATTACAGTGATAGTTCTTAGTTTGTTAATGACATGCATAATTACCCTGAGTTCATACTTCTATTTTTTAAATGCCAATTTTATACTAGAACTTCCACTTATTTTTATATTAGAACAGTGATCTTCAACCAAGGACATTTTGCCACCCAGGGGACTTTTCGCAATATCTGATGACATTTTTGGTTGTCACAACGGGGGAGAGGGATGCTCTCGGCATCTGGTGAGTCCAGGCCAGGCCGGGGTGCTGCTGAGCTTCTACAGCATATAGCTCCCTCACCCAAAGGTGTCATCTGGCCCAAAATAGTGTTGAGACTGAGAAACCCTGTATTTTGGGTTGCCAAGGTGTCATCCCCCATGGGCTACATCTGATACACAAATGTGAATTGTTTTGCTCACACAGTATTTCCAAATAATTTTTTTGGGGGAGAGGGAGGGGCCAGGCCATGCAGCTTGTGGGATCTTAATTCCCTGACCGTCAGGGAATGAACCCGCACCTTGGCAGTGAAAGCAGAGTCCTAACCACTGGACCACCAGGGGATTCCCAGTAATTTTTAAATTAGTTGCCAACATGCAAATTTCTGGTTTCTGTTGAAAATGTGGTTTATCTGGCAATTCTAGGCTGATAGTTCAGCAGGACAATATTTTTAAGCCTCTTTTCTATTTCCTGCTCTCTTACAGCTAGCCCATATGACCCATTTGTTTCCTGACCAGGAAGGCTTACACCTTTTTTCTGTACAAATGCTTAAGTGTGAGGCACAAAGAAAGAACCATTAATCAGCTCTGATCTCTCCATCTTGAACTTCTCACTTTGATTTAACTTAGATCATTCTCTGTTATCTACTTTTTTTTCCCCCATTCTCCAGAAGTAACCATGACTCAAAATCCAAGTTTTGCCCACCTTGACTCAAGCCCAAGTTTGCTGCTTGATATTATTCAAAAGCAGTATTGTAAGTATCCTTATTAAGCAAGTGTTCTGAAATTATCTGGTAATTCGTAAGACAGTTCCTCCAGTTCTTTCTTGGGACTTGAAAGCTGTTCCAGAGATTCTTCTAAATCCTGCTGTGGATTCCTGCTGCCATGTTTTGTAGTTTCATGAGTGCTGCAGAATAAATTAAAGCATTATACAATTTTAAGTTTTAAAGGAAGCATCATGTAAGGCATAATAAGCATGGTTTCAATATTATCATTATTCTCTTTGATAATAAAGGCAAATTTCTAGGGGGAAAACTGAGATAGGAATTAGAGAAAGGGCTGCTAGGACTTAACAAAACAAAATTTTAGAGAAATGGAAATACTATAATTTTTTCCCTTTGACTTAGATGATATCAATGGAGGAGTTGGTGCTAATGAGTTACTTTTTAAAAATTCTAGATTTGAACAAGCCATGGTGACCATGCTAAAGGGAAAAGAAAGGCTTTGATCAAGATTTTACAGCTTTTATTGGGCTCTACAAAGGTTTCTGTCTTCACTTGTCAAAGAGTGTAATTTAACATTTAATAGGAAGTAAAAGTATACATGATTTTTCTTCAAAAGTGAAGGCACTGGACTGAAATTGGGAAAATGATCTTTTTGATATTGAAGGAATCTAGACCTAATATACAATGGTTATATTTTATTCACAACTGCACTATGCACCAAATTTAAATGTGTTACTTGGAAATTCCTGGTTTAGTATACTTTAGTATAGGATTGTGACCTCAGAATATGAATGAGTGTTCTAAAGCTTCCTCCCAGCAGCACTGCAGGAGATGCAGCTTGAGAGCTGCGAGATAACCCCAATCACCTGGGACAGTAACCGACTTCGCACTGCTCCTTCCACTGTAGAGCCCGGCTGCCCTGACCCTTGTTCCTCACAAAGTCTTCATCCAGCCCAGCCTGCTTCAGGGTGTCTCGATACCGCTGTTCTGCTTCCTTCCTGGCAAGGTCCTGTGGAATAGAAATGAATCTGCTATAGCTGAATTACCAGATTAATTCTAAACTGCCTGTTTAATCTGTATGCTTTAATACTTCTTTCCCATCCCACCACCCCACCGTTAATGCTGTACACAGATTTGTATGAAAATTACCTAGAGCCTCGTTTTTAAGCTTCAAAGTACATAGGAACTACCTGAAGATCAGATTACAATGCAGATACTCCTTTGGTAGTTCTCAGATGGGGCCTGCAGTTCTGTATTTCTAATACTCTCAGGAGATGCCAGTTGCTGTTTTGGGAACCACACCTTTGCCAGCCAAGGATTCAGATTTTTGGAAGACCAAGTGAGACAATGAAAAAGATGGACTAAAAACATATAAGATTCAAAAGCAACCAAACCATCATCAGGAACACTTACATATAACAGACTGAAAATAAGCTGCACTAGTAACATTCTTAACAGGATGGATGGTCTGTATGTAGACCAGAAAAGGGTTATTTTTTTGCATATTTGTTTAAGTGATATTTTTCCCAGAGTGGTGAAAGATCTTTTGAGATCTGAGAGTGAGCTTCCTAGGAAAAAGCTAACATAAAGAGCAAAGGTGATTATGAGAAATTTTTACTTAGAAATCTAAGTTGCTAAGTAAATCCAAGACAATCCAGTGTATATATGTGTGTATGTGTAATACGCAGGGAGCTAGGGAGGACTGGACCCAGGAAATGCCTCAGTGATGTACTGATAATGCCCAGCATTTAGAACCAGGTCACTACAGAATGCCAGCTTTTGTTTGAAACTCTGGAGAGGAGAGAGATCTACAGGGTCTGATGTATCTCAAAGCTGTCTGGGATGGTGGCCTTTCTAAGGCTGTTCAAGTAACTCCACAGCTTCCTTAGGGAAATCTCAACTGACTCCAACTTCCCTAAAAGTCTAGAGAACATATTAAAGAGAATCTTGCAGTCAGAAAGCCACATAACCTGGAAGAGGCTTTGTGGGGTTACTTGCAAGCATCCCAACCCCTGAGGACCTATAAATGTGCCACAGCTCTAGAGGCTGGGGATGCCCGGGGCACCAGCACTACAGGAGGAGAGGTGATGTTAGCAAGTTAGAGATACTCCCAACAGTGCCCGACTGTCAATTGTATGTCTAGGATCTAACCTCCATTCTGATTTCAAACTGTAAACTATAGTGAAAACCCCAGGAAGAGAAATATCCCTTTATAAATGCCTTTGGAATCCAGTCTTGGATGAAATCAGTCCAAACAGTGTTCACCAATGCACTACTTACTTTGGCAAAGATAGTAGTAATAAAATGAGCCAAATTTAGAATCTTTCTGAGCCTGAGAAGTGTTTAATACCCAGATGTTAAACTGTTTCATAATGTCTAAGAGCCATTTCATCCAAGACAGAAAATAAATGATACTTTAGATTTACCTTGGTAACCTGTTCGAAGAGATATGGCCGCCTTTGTATTCTTTTCTTCATTTCCTCCAGTTCTTTCTTATACTCTTTTGCTCTTTTACGGTCATTGTTCCTGAAATTAGCAAAACTTTTAGAGTGAATTCCAGGTTTTTCCAATCTGGAATACCTTTCATTCCAGTTAAATGGAGTAACTCCCATAGACATTGGAAATTCCTAACTGTGCCTGGCAAAATTCTTGACTATGATTACAGGAGCCTACTGTAATAACCCCATTTTCAAGGCAAATGGCTCCCAAGATAGTTATCCCTTTGACACACGGAGGACACTGACCGATTCTCTTTCAGCTTTGCTTTGAACACCTCCTCCAGGCTTTTATGGGGATCCATGGCTTTTGCACGCAAGGTGACAGATTTAGATATCGCCTGACACTTCTTTTTGTGCATCTCCAACCACTGAGTACTTTCATCTGCTTTGTCCTTTTTCTCAAGTGAACATCTAAAGGGAAGAGGCAAGGAAGAAATACAGATGACCAACCTGGGTATAATTTAAAGCAATCTTCGTAACCTCTCTGGAAAGTCAGTTGGTTTTTTCTATGAACAGGTGACTAATTTACCACAGTGGGGTTTCAGAAAGAATAAGATTCTGTGGTTAAATGCACTGGCAGATGAAGCCTTTCCAGCACCATGGACAGTGAGTTTCTACCCTAGGAGAAGTTCGTCAATTGAACTGGAAGACATGAGATAAAATACTCTTACACTCAGGCTTCCTACTATCTGGAAACAGTAATACTAATAACCACCATTTGCTGAACTACCTACACTGACCCAAGTACAAACAAGCACCAATAAGTACTTTATAGCCATTAGCTTTTGTAATCCTAACAGCTGCCATCTGAGGTAAGGACAGTAAGTCTCCCTGTTTTGAGGCAACAAGACTGGGCCTCAAGGGCAAGCTACTTGCTCAAAGCTACCCAGCGTGCAAGTGAAAGCCAAGGTTAGAACCAGGATGTCTGACTCCCAAGCCTCTGCCCTTAACAACTGTGCTGTAAATGCTAAATTGGAAGGTGCCTGAATTCATGGTTCTTTGGGAATACATATCTGCGTTTCCACAGAGACCTGGAAATGGGTCTCCTTCAATGCACAGACAATTTGGGGTCAACTTGCAGCATTCAGTTTGTGTAAATATCATTCTACGAGGTACTATGGAGAATTCTACCAAAAAGTCAAGACTCTTGCAGTTGGATGTTTATATTCAAATGGATATACTAGGAAGGAGAGTGGGGAAGTTTAATCTGCTAATATGTCAAACTTCCTATTGCCAGAACGCAGACATGGACATCCTCTGCAGGTGGGCCACCCTCTGGTTCATGAGACCTATCGTAGTGAGACCTCAGAATACTGATGCACTGAGCCTTGATTTAGCAGCTCTGAAATTTGAGGAAGAAGGGAGTATCCTTTAGATTCTAAAGACATTTCTAAAATCCCTGTTGTGGGTCTTCAGCAGCCAAGGAGATTCTGTGCACTCCTGTGAGCCCCACAGGAGGGCACTGAGATGCCAGTCCTCCCAGGGCTAAGCCACCTGTTACACCGTGACCACGCCTGCTGTCTTCAGCTCAGAGGCCTGCTGGAGGAACTCCTGGGGGCACTGGCTGGATGAGACCACCACCAGGACTGTCAGGTCAGTTAAAGAGTTAAAAATGAGGAGGCTCCTGTTTCCCAACGGAGTTAAAATAGTTCCCCAAGATGAATCAGAAAATCTCAAATCTCCGCCATGGATACCTCATCTTAATGGCAGGGTCACACACACACAGGTTCAGGCTTCTCTGAATTCCTGTTCCTATAGCTTCCTCTTTCACCAGTGGATCTCCATCTGTTTGGAAACTTCTTTCCAGCCTTTGTCTGGTTGACTCCTCATTCTTCAGGTTTCACCTTAGACATCTATTACAAGAGACCCAGGCTGCCCAGTGCCCCTACAGTTCCCCATATTCCCCCATCATTATACTACTCACAAGATATAATAGTTGCTGCTTTGCTTTTCTGTATTTCAGACATTAAACTATAGGTTTCATAAGGTATCTCCAACTTTAACACTGTGCCCAGCACAAAGTCACTCCCCCAAGGATACTGGCTGAGTGATGGCTTGGCATTCTGCAGCACTCAGTGTGTGAGGGTCACATGAATTCCTGTCCTGATCAGAGGCTCCCCTTGCACTCCTTTCTCGGTCTCTCATAACAGGAGAGGAGGCTCAGCAGATGGGTGCGTTCCAGCATTTGGGCCAAGATCCGAGCACTAAAAGCCTCGTGCAGCCTGACCACTCACCGGACCGCAGATTCCCGCTTCCTGGTGGCGTCTGTGATATGTACGGGGAGGGTGTTGGCAGAGAGGGAAGCAAGGCCATTCAGAGAACGACTCCTCGACAGGCGTGTGGCGGGTGGCTGTGGAGATTCCTAGAAGAAACAAAGGCTGATGTTGGTGGGACAGCATGTGCGATTAGTTTCTGTCTTCACTGGGATTCAACTGTGGTGAAGTACTAGTCAGAGTCTTCATTTCTTTCTTGGGATTAAAACAAGGGTAATGAGATCTAAGGGCCAAGACTTGGATATCAATCCCAAAGTGGTTTTTTTTTACATTTTTTTAAAAAATTTTTTTCCTTTTTTTTTTAAATTTTATTTTACTTAACTTTACTAATATTGTATTGGTCTTGCCATACATCAAAATGAATCTGCCACAGGTATACATGTGTTCCCCATCCTGAACCCTCCTCCCTCCTCCCTCCCCATACCATCCCTCTGGGTCGTCCCAGTGCACCAGCCCCAGGCATCTGGTATCAGGCGGAGAACAGTATGGAGATTCCTCAAAAAACTGGTAATAGAACTGCCTTATGATCCAGCAATCCCACTGCTGGGCATACATACTGAGGAAACCAGAATTGAAACAGACACATGTACCCCAATGTTCATCGCAGCACTGTTTATAATAGCCAGGACATGGAAGCAACCTAGATGTCCATCAGCAGATGAATGGATAAGAAAGCTGTGGTACATATACACAATGGAGTATTACTCAGCCATTAAAAAGAATACATTTGAATCAGTTCTAATGAGGTGGATGGAACTGGAGCCTATTATACAGAGTGAAGTAAGCCAAAAAGAAAAACACAAATACAGTATACTAACGCATATATATGGAATTTAGAAAGATGGTAACAATAACCCTGTTTACGAGACAGCAAAAGAGACACTGATGTATAGAACAGTCTTTTGGACTCTGGGAGAGGGAGAGGGTGGGATGATTTGGGAGAATGGCATTAAAATATGTATATCATATTTGAAACGAATCCCAAAGTTTTTAATTAGAGAAGAGTTCTTTGGAATTGGTACTGGGACGTGGCTAATGGATCCCAACTCCCTGGCTTCCAGACTTGCTTGGACTTCTTTCTGCAAAGTCCTTCTACCAAGAAGAAAGGAAGGGAAGTATTCTTGTGGTCATAAATGTTTAGGATCTGTGAATCTGCTTACAGCTGAGCCAGTGTCTATTTTTTTAAGACAGAAGAATGTTGAGAGAAGTGCCTTCCATTGAGACTTGGGCCCTCCTGTGTTTTGGGCCTCAGCCCTGGCCCTCCCGCCTGAGCTCTCTCACCTTTCTCCCTTCAGAGGTGGCGACATCACAGGGCCTCCGAGTGTGACACAGGCTGGCGGTTCTCAGCAAGAAGGGCTTGTTGCGCGTTGCCTCCCGGGTGTCTCTTCTCTTGGCAGCTTGCTTCTGGAAGGCCTTATAAAGTTCTTCATAATCAGGGACAGCAGGATTCACCCGAGGCTGGAATCCAAAGTCAGTGTGCAGAAACCCAAGCTTTTCCTCCTGGGTCCGTGTGGCTGTTCGAGGCTGTGGGTCAGCCTGGCTACTGGAGGGGGCAATGGGGGAGGAGGCCTTCTGGAGCATGTCTAGGGCTCTCGTGTGGATGCGAATTTTCCTAAGGAGCTCAGCTTCTGTGGAAGAGAAGTCAGGGTGGCAGTGAGTAAGAAGGGACCAAGCTTCATACCAAAAGGTTTGGAGAGCTTTCCCTCTTAAATACTTGGAATAATGGAGTGTAACGAGGCTAGAACCCGTGATTAACTTTCCAGGAATTTTGCAAGCCAGTTGGCACTGTGTGGAAAGCTTGAAATTGGCCAGGATAGGAGTATTTATTCCATGAAAATGGCAAACACTACAACTTCCTTTTTTTTCCCTCTTTTTTCTAGAGAGTGCCCTAATGAATGTTGACTAGGACACTACTGCTATGTGCCAGTCAGGCTGCAGAAGCAGCTACCATTTACACTTACTGAGCACTTTCTACAGCGCCTTCTTCAGAGATGAAGTGGGAGGGATGGGCCTCTCCCGGCTGCTCTCCCAGGTCTCCCTTCTTTGGCAGAGGCCCCACTGTCCACTCAACTGCCCAAGCCCACATCACTCTTGCTGCCTCCTGTCTCATTTTAATCAGTCATAGGTTCTGCTGTCTCCTCCTCCTCAACCTCTCTCTGGGCCAGCCTCTTTTCGTCCTCTCTGCTTCGTAATTTCTCGAGTCACTGAAATAGGCTTCTGCAGATCACAACCCTCTGGGCTCACCCATCCCCCTTTATTATCCCCAGAGCAGAGTGAGCTTTCTGAACTGTGTATCTGATCACGAGCCACCCTAAAACCCTTCTGTGGGGACTTCCCTAATGACTAAGCCTCCATGCTCCCAATGCAGGAGGCCGGGGTTCAATCCAGATAACAAATCTAGGTCGCAGAACTAGATCCCACATGCCGCAACGAAGACCCTGCACAGCCAAATAAATAAATCTGAAAAACAAAACAAAACCCAACCCCTTCAGTGTCTTCCTGCTGCCCTTGAGATGAAGGCCAAATTCCCTCTGGTGGCCTGCAAGGCCCCAGGCGTAGCCTGTGCCTGTCTGTCCCGCCCTTCTCTCTTTTCTCTTCCCCCTCTACCTCGGCATGCCTCGAATCCGCTCAGCTTTCTTACCTTCAGTGCTACTATCTCTTCCTAATACACTCTTCATTGCTTTTCTTCTAATTCCCCACAGCTCCTCCTTCAGGGTCAGCCCCCATGCTCACTTTTCTCTGGGGACTTTCCCTCACTGTTCCCACGCCTCAGCACACTCTAAGTCAGGTCCCTCTGTTACATGTTCCACAGGCTACCCCAGGCTTCCCCTTTATTCCCTGCAAGTGACTCATTACATTTATAATGATTTGTCTGCCTCCCTTCCTTGTCCACAAACCCCCCATCTGTTTCTTCACACCTGGGGTATGGCATGTGTTACTGAATAAGCAAATAAAGCGAGTCAAGAAGCTTTGCTTCTTGAAATAAGTACCTCACAGGAGGTGGGAGGGGGGCCTTTCCTTGGGGGCAGCTGGCTAACGGTGGTACTGGCCTAGGCTGGTCCCCAGACATCTCAGTGGCTCTCTGCTCCGGTGCCTGTGCTGCCACAGAGGTTTTGGCATCCACTCACTGAGACAGACAAGGTCATCGGGATGAACCTAGGGCCTCCCACCCCTCTGTCGACCAGGCACCCCCATTGTACCGGCCGACTCAACCCCACCTGTGGCCTGGGGCTGCACTGAGCAAGGTCTCTGACGGTGCCACCCCTGAACAGCCCATCTCCATGGCCAGGCTGACCCCTGAGCCCGACTCACTCCTCCACAGCACCCGCTCAGCACCTCCGGGCGGGACGGGGCCGGGAGGTTAAGGATGTCTTTACCCTGGAGTTTCGGAGAAGGCAATGGCACCCCACTCCAGTACTCTTGCCTGGAAAATCCCACGGACGGAGGAGCCTGGTAGGCTACAGTCCATGGGGTCGCTAAGAGTCGGACATGACTGAGCGACTTCCCTTTCACTTTTCACTTTCATGATTGGAGAAGGAAATGGCAACCCACTCCAGTGTTCTTGCCTGGAGAATCCCAGGGACGGAGGAGCCTGGTGGGCTGCCGTCTATGGGGTCGCACAGAGTCGGACACGACTGAAGTGACTTAGCATAGCATACCCTGGAGTTTGTCCCCAAGGGCTGGCTCCAGAACGGACTTGGGGATCCTCCTGGTGGCCTTCTGCTTGGGGACTTTGGCTGTAGTGGTGGCGGCGGCCAGGTCCCTCTGCAGAGCAGCTTGCTTTCTCCGCTCCTCCTTCTCCAGGAAGCTGAAGGGCTTCAAGGAAGAGAGGAGCAGCTCCTTCCTCTTTTGGATCCCTGCCCGCCTGCGCGCCTCGTTGTGCTCCATGACCTCCTGGTAGAGGGGCAGGTAGACGTGGGCAGGCACGGGCTGGGCCCGGAACTGCCGGTGGCACTCTGCCTCCTCCCGGCCCTGCTTCTCGGCCTGCCGCCTCTCGGGTTCAAAGGAGGCAGGGGAGGCCAGCCACTGTGCCTTCTTCCTGGCCTCGCGTAGCGTCATGCGGAACGGCTGAGGGATGGTGATGGACGACACCCAAGAGGTGATGCTTCTGTGCTGGGAGGGAGGCCTGGAGCTGGACGGTGGCTGCGGTTGAGCCTTGGGAGTACGGGAGGGCAGGGTGCCCCAGGAGCTGCAGCGCCTCACAGAGCCACACCTGGGGGACAGAGCAGTTGTGTGCATGGAGGACAGGATGGCCAGGACACCCGGCTCCTCCAAGATCCTCCACCTCCCCCCCACTTCCAGCAGGTCACACCTAGTTTCTCAGCCTCACGTCACAGCCCCACAGGCCTCTGGTTTGGTGGCTGGTGGTTTTAGTCGCTAAGTCATGTCCGACTCTTGCAACCCCATGGACTGTAGCTCGCCAGGCTCCTCTGTCCATGGGATTCTCCAGGCAAGAATACTGGAGTGGGTTGCCATATCCTTCACCAGGAGATCTTCCCAACCCAGGAATTGAACCCGGGTCTCCTGCATTGCAGGCAGATGACTTACTGACTGCCTCTAGGCCTGTGCTTTTCTCAGCCCAGCCTCTCTCCTTCTCACAGGCCAACCCGGCAGCCCTAGGAAGGAAGTCTCTTCTTAGAATTGATCTAAGAGTTTTCCACTTTGCACTCTAATCTTTTCATTTGGTAGAGAGAAGAGGGCAATGATGAGGAGGAGGGCTTTAGAGTCAGGCCCAGGTTCAAAACTTGCTTCAAACAATTACCAGCTGTGTGGCCTCCAGCAAGGTTCTCCTGGAACCTCAATTTCCTCAACTGCAGAATGGCAAAAATGATATCTGCTTACAGGATTATTGGGAGGAGAAAAGAAATACTACAAGAGATAAAGTATAACGGCATAGAGCAGGGCTTGGCAAGGTAAATGGACCTTGGTGCCATTCTTAGGGAGGTAGCATATTTAGGAAAGGCATCTCTTTAATTGATCCCAAAGTTTCAGTTGATTAAGGATTACCCAGCATGATTAAGGACTGCTGGGTAGGAATCAGAACACGTTTGGCTGATGCTGAGCTGGAGCATGGGTAATGGCACTTGCTGAAGGAGGGAGGTTTTTGTTTTACTGAGGAGGAAGATGAGGCCTAGAGTCACAACGCAGCTTGGCCAGAGCTGTGCACTGCCTTACCTCGCAGATGGGGGGTACTGCACCTGTGGCTTCCCCCTGCCTTTGTCTTGGAAGAAATGCGCCAGGTCCTCATCGTCTTCAGAGAGGCTCTCATTACTGTCTGGGTCAGACGGATAAAGGGATTCCAACAGGCACCATCTGTCTTTCTGCCTCAGTGCCTGCAGAGTCTCGAAAAAACTCCCAGTTGAGTCAGAAGTAGAGTCTGTCTCCTCCTCTGGACTGAGGAACTCACTGAGTTTGCCAGCCCTGGGCAAAATCAGCCCATCCCCATTCAGCTCCTCATCTGCGTCTGTGTCTGAGGAGGATTTGGGGGAAAATATCTAAAACAAAATAGAACAGACTGTGGGTCAAACTATGATTTCAACACATAACTATTAATTTCATGTTAAATAAATCTATATATTAGGGACTGGGGCAGAGGGGACCAAGGAAATGTGTTACTTGCTTTAAAGAAATTTCATGTCTCAGGATATAGGCTGTGATTTGTTGGAGGGCAGGAAAGGGAATCAGAGCTGAGTTGGTTCATGCAGTGTGGTGAGCATTTGTGGAGTACCTACCTTCACCATGCATCCCTGTGCTCCAGGAATCCTATCTGTGACCTTGGCCACACTCTGGGACCTGCCCTTTGGGGGTTTTACCTACTAGTTGACAATCTTCCTTTTCAGGCTTTCCCTGTCTACACCTCTGCTTTTCTCATATGCTAGCTAATTCCCACCCTCTTACTAGGAATGAGTAAGTAACAGGAGAGACAGTGTGGTTTAGCTGAAAGAGTCATTGAAAGTGGGAAATCTAACTGGGTTTTGAATACTCCTTTCATTCAGAAAATATTTACTGGTATCTAATGTGCAATGCTGGGAAAGACCAAAGGCAGTAGGAGAAGGGGACAACAGAGGATGAGATGATTGGATGGACTCACCGACGTGATGGACATGAGTTTGAGTAAGCTCTGGGAATTGGTGATGGAGCAGTCCATGGGGTCGAAAAGAGTCCGACATGACTGAGCGGCTGAACTGAATGTGCGTTGGGCATTGGGTTGAGAACAAGACAAACAAGGTCCCTACTCTCATGAAGCTTACATCCTAGTGAAGGGAGAGACAATGTAAGATGGTAATAATTCAATAAAAGCCACAAAACTGTGATAGACTGGTGGAATGGCTATGGGAAGCTTCTCTGTTGATAAAAGTCCATCAGATAAAGACCACTAGGAATGTACCTGTAATCAGAACTAGGTTTATTAACTTGTTACAGAATACCTTCTGAAGGGGCTTCCCAGGTGGCACTGGTGGGAAAGAATCAGCCTGCCAGTGCTGGAGACGTAAGAGACGTGGGTTCGATCCCTGGGTGAGGAAGATCCCCTGGAGGAGGGCATGGCAACCCACTCCAGTATTCTTCCTGGAGAATGCCATGTACAGAGCAGCCTGGTGACCTACAGTCCATTGCGTCATAGAGTTGGACACGACTGAAGTGGCTTAGCACACACTTTGGGAAATTAGGAAACTTGGTTGGGGTGGGGGTTGAGGGCTTTTTCTAGGGTTGGTTTGTCCTGAATGATTCTGAGGAGGATTAGGGGAAGCAGGGATCAACTCTGGATGGATGCTGTCATGAAGAGGGCAGTTTAGTAAGTGGGTGAAGGAGCCATTTTTATTCAAAAGGTGGCAAGAACAAAGTAGGGCTGGGTAAGCAGTTGGTAAGTAAGCATAATCATTTAGAAGTTCGGGGTATTAGTTGTTTTGCAGGTACGTGGCCCTGTGAGAAATACTGATTTCTGCTGCTCTTGCTGCTGGCCTCATCTGGGTCTGTTACAGTCTGAGTTGCACTTTCTCAGTCCTGGGACGATTTTCACTTTCTCACTGTGGAGGACTTTCAGGTTGACACCTGGTTGGTGAGAAAAATGTCAGACTTGCCAAGATGTGGGGAAAGAGGATTTGGGGTTCAAAAAAAAAAAAAAAAAAACAAGTGCAAAGGCCTTGAGGCAGGGACCTGAGGCCGGAACAAATGACTCTTGGAGAGGTAGAAAGAGGGTCAGTGTGGTTGGAGGACAGTAGCAGAGAAATCCTTAGAGAGGCAGGCTGGGGCCATGATGGGAAGGCACAGGTTGACTGGCTGCAGTTGGGGGAAGGGCTGTTTCCGGTTTCCAAGTGGACACCTGGTAACGGCTGAACTGGGTGCTCAAAGATCTGGCTCTCATACTGAAAAAGAACACTGGATTTTGAGTCAAAGGTATGTGTGCCCTAGCCCTCATTTTGCTACTGAAAAGCGTGTAACTTTAGGAAAATTCTTTTCTAAACAACTTATTGATATAATTCATACATATCATACAATTCATACAACTCAGTGTACAATTGAGTGGGTTTCACTATATTCAGTTTGTGCAACCATCACCACAGTAAATTTTTAATCAACTCTCAAAACACCTCATTGCATTTAGTAGTCACATCCTATTTTCCCTAACCCATCCCCACTCCTCAAGCCCTGAATGTGAACATGAAGTCGCTCAGTCGTGTCTGACTCTTTGCAACCCCATGGACTGTAGCCTACCAGGTTCCTCTGTCCATGGGATTTTCCAGGCAATAGTACTTCCTTCTCCAAGGGATCTTCCCAACTCAGGGATCGAACCCGGGTCTCCTGGGTCTGTCTAGTAGACAGACGCTTTACCGTCTGAGCCACCAGCGAAGCCCCTCAAGCCCTGAGACCACCAATTTACTTTCTGTCTCTGAATTTGGAGGGTTTCCCTGAAAGCTCAGTTGGTAAAGAATCCGCCTGTAATGCAGGAGACCCCGGTTCAATTCCTGGGTCGTGAAGATCTCCTGAAGAAGGGATAGGCTACCCACTCCAGTATTCTTGGGCTTCCCTTGTGGCTCAGCTGGTAAAGAATCCGCCTGCAATGCGGGAGACCTGAGTTTGATCCCTGGGTTGGGAAGGTCCCCTGGAGAAGGGAAAGGCTACCCACTCCAGTATTCTGGCCTGGAGAATTCCATGGGCTGTAAAGTCCATAGGGTCGTAAAGAGTCGGACACGACTGAGCTACTGTCACTTCACTTCTGAATTTCGGGGCAAATTTCTTAATCTTTCTGTGCCTGTTTTCTCCTCTATAATACAAAATAGAGACAACAATCCTGGAGGTGGTTGAAACGATAAGCGAAAACTGAGGGTCACTGCTACGATTCTCTGAAGAGCCTGACGCAAGGTGCAAGCGGTTCAAGTCCCGGAGTTAAGAGCCCGCCTTCGCATCTGCAAACAGTGCAGGCTAGAATCCCACGCCCCGGTGACACGCCCCGGTCGTCTGTCTCCAAGGCAACGGTTCAAACAGCTCCCTCTCTCAGGGTTTCCTTTCCGGGGTGCAGACCTGATCCCTCTCCTTCTTTTTCTCCCCTCACCTGATGGTTCCACTGGGCGCCGCCGGAGGTTCCTGCAGACCTCCCCACGGTCATCTCCTCAGCCGGGTAGGGAGACAAACGGCGGTGACAACGGCGGTGGAGGCGCAAGCTACGAAGCTCAGGTTCCGCCCCTTTCTAGCGTGGGCCTCTGATTGGCTCCCAGGCGGATACTCGAACCATTCCCCTCCCCAGGAAGCCTCTCTTCTATCCCGCCCAGGCAGGGAGGGCTCGCTTTCTGATTGGCCTATTCTCTCCGTACTTTATACTTCCGGTTTTAAGATCTTAGCTCTAGCGGCCGGTGATTGGAGGGCTGGTCTCCGGAAGTGCTGCCTAAGGCAGCCCTGCTCAGTTCAGTTCAGTTCAGTCGCTCAGATACGGCTCAGGTCAACGCCATGGCGGCCCAGTTGGCTAGTGTCCGCTGTGGCGCTGTCTTTGCCGCTGCCCAGAAGGGCCCGCGGGTCTCCTGCCGGAGGTGGGCTGGCGCCTCGGCGGACAACGTGTACGATGTGGTGGTGTCAGGGGGAGGCCTGGTAGGCGCCGCTATGGCTTGTGCCTTAGGTAAGCGCATCTCCAGGCCGGTATTTGCGGGGAGCGAGGCCGTGAAAGAACGATGAGGAGTGTGGGAGCCCTGGCGCTGTTTGCCCAAAGCCTGAGTGTTGCACGTCTTGTGGTCCGTTCCCTGCCCAGAGGAAGCGCAGGACCCCGGGGACAAACGTTTGTTCCTTCAGAATTCCGAAGGGTCAGAAGTGGGAGGGACCGTAAGAGTCGTTCCAACACGTGGAGACACAGACCCGCCCAGGGTTATTTCGTTCTGGACACCGAACTCATCCGGCAGTTGTCTACTGAGCTAGGCTAGGCGGTTTTCTTGTTGATGTTTTTTAGACCGCTTCATTGAGATATAGTTTGCATACCATAAACTTCACCCATTTAAAAGCATATAATGTAATGATTTTTAGTTTATTCGCAGAGCTGTGCAGCCATCGCCACAATGAATCTTAGAACATTTTTATCACCCCCACCCCCACAAAGAAACGCGAATCCTTTAGAAGTCACTGCCCATGCAGCCCGCCCTCTCCCCCATCTCCTCCACCCTAGTACCCTAGGCAACCACTCATGTACTTTTTCATCTCTATAGATTGGCTTTTTCAGGACTTTTTCATATACGTGGAATATGCTTAATGTTTTCAGGAATCATCCAGGTTGCAGCATATGCCGGTGTGTGGGTGCTCAGTCGCCTCGTAGTGTGCGAACCCATGACCTGCCGCCTGCTAGGCTCCTTTGTCCATGGGATTTTCCTGGCAAGAATACTGGAGTGGGTCGCCATGCCCTCCTCCAGCGGATGTTCCCAACCCAGGGATCGATCGAACCCGAGTCTCCTGCGGCATTGCAGGCGGATTCTTTGCCGCTGAGCCATGGGGGGAAGCCCAGCGTGTGCCAGTAATTTGTTTCTTTTTATTGCCAAATGGTAAATAACATTTTTGGTGGATATACATAGCATATTTTGTTTATTCATTCACCAGGTGATAGACATTTGAGTCGTTTTCACTTTGGAGCTATAACAAATAATGCTACTAATTATTTCTTGTACGTGCTTTTGTTTGTGTAAACATGTATTTTTGGTTATTTTGGATATAATCTTAGAAGTAGATTTTCTGGGTCATTTGGTAAACTCTGCTTAACGTTTTGAAGAACTACCAGTGTTCTAGAGCGGCTGCACCATTTTACATTCCCACCAGCAATAAACGAGAGGTCTCATTTCTCCACATCCTGGACAGCACTGTATTATCTTTTTGTCACTAGTTATAATAGTCAGTGTGAGGTACCGTCTCCTGGTTTTGATCTGTATTTCCCTAATGATTAATGATGACTATTCTGTCATGTGTTTATTGGTTATTTGTGTATCTTCTTTGGAGAAATGTCTGTTCAGAACCTTTGCTCATTTCTAAATTGGACTATTTGTCTTTTTATTATTGAGTTGTGTTTTTTTATTGGATTGGCCAAAAAGTTCGTTTAGGGTTTCCATAACATCTTATGGAAAAACCTGAATGATTCTTTTGGCCAAGCCAGTATATTCTGGGTACAAGCCCCTTATCAGATAAATGATTTGCAGATGTGTTCCCAGTTTGGGAATTGTTTTCTCACTTTCTTGATGGTGTCCTTGGAAGCACAGAAGTTTTAATTTTGATGGAGTCCAGCTTATCAGTCTCTTACCACTTTTGGTATCATGTCTAAGCAAGCATTATCAAACCTCAAACCAGGAAGATTCGCTCCTGTGTTTTCTTCTAAGAGTTTTATAGTTTTAGTTGTTATATTTCAGCCTGTGGTCTACTTTGAGTCCAACTTTTGCTTTTCCATGTATTATTTAGACTGCTTTTACCTTGTGAAGTAGATATTTTCATCTTTTATATGAAGAAACTTGCTTAGCAAGGTTGGGTAATGACCAGAGTCTCACACCAGGCCGAGACAGAATTTGAACCTAGGCCAACAAATTCTTTTGCTTTTAACGATCGTACAGTGACTTTCAGAAATTGGATTTGAGTTTTATGGCTCCCATGGTGGCTCAGACGATAAAGAAACTGCCTGCAATGTAGGAGACCCGGGCTTGATTCCTAAGTTGGGCAGATCCCCTGGAGAAGGAAATGGCAATCCACTTCAGTATTCTTGCCTGGAGAATCCCATTGACAGAGGAGTCTGATGAGCTATAGTCCATGGGGTCATAAGAGTCAGACCGACTTAGTGACTAAACCACCGCCACCAGTATTCTTGCCTAGAGAATTCACGGACAGGAGCCTGGCGGGCTACAGTCGATGGGATCACAAAGAATCAGACACAACTGAACAACTAACGCTTTGATTTTTCATAATGAGAAAGTCTTTGGTGATTTCAGTGTGGGGTGATAGTCACATTTTCCCTAGGAAGTGGGGAAGTTTCCTGTTCTAGGTGACTGGTGGCAAACAGTGCTTTATATAAGCTAATGGGCTTCAGTCTCAAAAGCATTTTGTAAAATACAGTTATCATCGCTTGCTATAGGCATCTTTTAAAAGTATCTTGCATATACTTTTTTTTCTCTGTGCCAAGCAGCTTGTGGAATCTTAGATCCTGACCAAAGGTTGAAACCTGGGCCTGGCAGTGAGAGCTCCAAGTCCTAACTATTGGACTGCCAGGGAATTCCCTGAGTTCCCACAGTTTGAGAACAAGAAACAGAGAAGAGCTTAATTGTCTTGTAGTGACTGTACCTCTTAACTTTCTTTACAATTTTGTATGATATGTACTTGAAAAGTGTTTTAGTCTTAGTCCTGCTGCTGCTGCTAAGTCGCTTCAGTCGTGTGCAACTCTGCGACCCCATAGACAGCAGTCTACCAGGCTCTGCTGTCCCTGGGATTCTCCAGGCAAGAACAATGGAGTGGGTTGCCATTTCCTTCTGCAATGCATGAAAGTGAAAAGTGAAAGGGAAGTCGCTCAGTCGTGTCCGACTCCCAGCGACCCCATGGAAAAAGCAAGAGAATTCCAGAAAAACATCTATTTCTGCTTTATTGACTATGCCAAAGCCTTTGACTGTGTAGATCACAATAAACTGTGGAAAATTCTGAAAGAGATGGAAATACCAGACCACCTGATCTGCCTCTTGAGAAATCTGTATGCAGGTCAGGAAGCAACAGTTAGAACTGGTCATGGAACAACAGACTGGTTCCAAATAGGAAAAGGAGTACGTCAAGGCTGTATATTGTCACCATGTTTATTTAACTTATATGCAGAGTACATCATGAAAAATGCTGGACTGGAAGAAACACAAGCTGGAATCAAGATTGCTGGGAGAAATATCAATAACCTCAGATATGCAGATGATACCACCCTTATGGCAGAAAGTGAAGAGGAACTAAAAAGCCTCTTGATGAAAGTCAAAGTGGAGAGTGAAAAGGTTGGCTTAAAGCTCAACATTCAGAAAACGAAGATCATGGCATCTGGTCCCATCACTACATGGGAAATAGATGGGGAGACAGTGGAAACAGTGTCAGACTTTATTTTTCTGGGCTCCAAAATCACTGCAGATGGTGACTGCAGCCATGAAATTCAAAGACGCTTACTCCTTGGAAGGAAAGTTATGACCAACCTAGATAGCATATTCAAAAGCAGAGACATCACTTTGCCAACAAAGGTTCACCTAGTCAAGGCTATGGTCTTTACTGTGGTCATGTATGGATGTGAGAGCTGGACTGTGAAGAAGGCTGAGTGCCGAAGAATTGATGCTTTTGAACTGTGGTGTTGGAGAAGACTCTTGAGAGTCCCTTGGACTGCAAGGAGATCCAACCGGTCCATTCTGAAGGAGATCAGCCCTGGGATTTCTTTGGAAGGAATGATGCTAAAGCTGAAACTCCAGTATTTTGCCACCTCATGCGAAGAGTTGACTCATTGGAGAAGACTCTGATGCTGGGAGGGATTGAGGGCAGGAGGAGAAGGGGACGACAGAGGATGAGATGGCTGGATGGCATCACTGACTCGATGGATGTGAGTCTGAGTGACCTCCGGGAGTTGGTGATGGACAGGGAGGCCTGGCGTGCTGCAGTTCATGGGGTCGCAAAGAGTCGGATACGACTGAGCGACTGATCTGATCTGATCTGATCTGAGGCTCCTCCGTCCATGGAATTTTCCAGGCAAGAATACTGGAGTGGGGTGCCATTGCCTTCTAGTCTTACTGAGTTTTTGCTAATTTCATTAATATTTCGTGTTGTGCTATTTTCTTTGTTTAGCTTTTTTTCCTTCCTGTTTTGTTCTCTTTCTCACCCCATTTGCCCACATCCCAAGGTTGGAAAGTGTTTATAAGCGTAGAGAATTCTGTATTGTAATTGTTCATTTTTGTTTTTTTTTTCCATAGAAGTATAAATTCCTTAATTCAAGGCTGACTTTAAGCAGATACTTGCAAAACAATTTTCTGTGTAAGTTTACAGTCATAGGCTGAGTACACCAGGTTATGAGTCGCTCCTTCTAAGTAAGTCAAACCTACCAAGTGTAGGTTTTCCCTAAAAAATTCACACACCAGCTAATTTCCTGTTTTAAAAGCTCAGAGAAAGTACTGAATGTTAAAACATGAAAATTGAAGCTCGGTGGGAGATGTGTAAGTCTTTGGTACAATTTATTCAGTGAGCAAGCCTCTACCTTTTTCATATAAAATATAAACAGAGTAAGGAAACTCTGTCCTTGGGCAGGTCCTGCTGAGTCAAGTAAACAAGCTGCTTGAGATTTTGTGCTTGCTAGTGTCTCCCCTTGATCATCATGGCCTGTATCCCCAAAAGTATTCTTCGTTAATAGTTTATATGGTGATTAACTTTTACATTTTGACATCCACTTGATCTTGGATAGCTGCTTTAAAAATGAAAATTGTCTGTGGCCTCTTCACATTTCCGTATACACCAGTTTATATTTTCCTTGATTCTTTTCTTCTTTAAACTCACATTTGTTTATGTTTTAGGCTTGAAATGTCTATTTCCCTCTCAGCATTGTTACTTGTAAATGATATTCTCCAGTAATTTTTTTCCAAGAGAGTTTCCTAAAACAATGATATTAAATAGCTAAAAATAAAATACTGAAAAATAAAGTATTGACCCTGACTATTTTATGTGCTTGGAGATCTTTTTTTTTTTTTTGACCAAAGGAAATTTATAAAGTACATAGTGTCATGTATGCATTTGTAGGTGATGAAAGTTAGAAACTGTGAGAGCTGGGATTAAAATCCAGAGTTTCTGATTTTCATTTCCAGTCCAATGATTGTTTTAAATAAGAAGGAAACTTCCTTTAAAGGAAGTTAAATGATGACGTGACAGGTCTTCATATGAGATTGCATGTATTTAAATCCTCGGTCTTGTCTCTAATTCTATCTGGGTAGAATTGTATAAATTACTCACAATTTCTGTACATTGATTTTTCTCATCACTAAAATTAGGATAGAATAGCTTTTTATTCTTCATAAAATTATGGTATGGATTATATCAGAAGATACTATCAGATCAGATCAGTCGCTCAGTCGTGTCCGACTCTTTGCGACCCCATGAACTGCAGCACGCCAGGCCTCCCTATCCATCACCAGCTCTCAGAGGTCACTCAGACTCACATCCATCAAGTCAGTGATGCCATCCAGCCATCTCATCCTCTGTCGTCCCCTTCTCCTCCTGCCCTCAATCCCTCCCAGCATCAGAGTCTTCTCCAATGAGTCAACTCTTCGCATGAGGTGGCAAAATACTGGAGTTTCAGCTTTAGCATCATTCCTTCCAAAGAAATCCCAGGGCTGATCTCCTTCAGAATGGACCGGTTGGATCTCCTTGCAGTCCAAGGGACTCTCGAGAGTCTTCTCCAACACCACAGTTCAAAAGCATCAATTCTTCGGCGCTCAGCCTTCTTCACAGTCCAGCTCTCACATCCATACATGACCACAGGAAAGACCATAGCCTTGACTAGGTGAACCTTTGTTGGCAAAGTGATGTCTCTGCTTTTGAATATGCTATCTAGGTTGGTCATAACTTTCCTTCCAAGGAGTAAGCGTCTTTGAATTTCATGGCTGCAGTCACCGTCTGCAGTGATTTTGGAGCCCAGAAAAATAAAGTCTGACACTGTTTCCACTGTTTCTCCATCTATTTCCCATGTAGAAGATACTATAGTAAACCACATATAATTGCACCAGGCATATAGGAGTTAGTAAACTATTAATATAATAATCTTATTATTCATAAAATTGACAAATTATTATGGCACTAGGTTGTCATTTGATAAAACTAACTTGGATTCTTTATAGAGTGAAATCATTTCAAGGTTAAAATTTAGATATTCACCTATAATTCATAATTTCATTTAATTCAATCAATAGCTAAGTTATATATGTTTATGTTTTAACATAAACATTATAGAGGCTATAATGATATTATAGCCTAAAATACATATTTTTATTATTATTGTTTCTATTTCTGTTCCCCTGGACAAATATGGAATGGAAATCTGACTCTAAATGTTTCCTGGTCTGTCATTGAACAAAAATGTCTGTTAAGACATTGAGTATCTCTTTGTGGGTTGAGGAGATAACAGCATATACTACTGGGGCCATTATTGCAATAAGAAAAGAATTCCTAGCCCCCAAGGAGTTTAGAATCCAGCAAAGGGGAACGATCTGTAAATAACGAACAGAAGGAAGATTGAGATGAAAGCTACCCTGGAGGGACAAGGAACTGACCCCTCCTGGGGGCGGAGGTGTGCGGCACGGTATGAAGAACACTGCTGTGGAGGCGAGGCTTCGGCGAGTAGGCTCCACAGGGAGCAGGTGGCCGGGGCTTTCGGTGCGGGAGCGGCTACTGTTAGATCAAGGCCGGAGAAGTGAAGGACCAGAAACCACCGGCTCTGCTGAGCGTGGCCATGGCCGGGACTCCCATCCTTCAGAGCAGAACCGCCGCCGCACGGCAGGGGGTGCCATGCCGAGCTGGTGGGTTCGGCGCTGCTCACTTCCTTTTCCACAGGAGCTGCCCTAGATTTTCACCCTTTTTTTGTTGTCTGGTACAATAGCGCCTTTTCTTTTTTTTTTTTGTCATTTACATTCCAAAATAGAAAGAGGGGTCAAGGTTTGTGGGATTTCCCTGACCATTACTAAAACCTGCAGTGTTCTCTCTGGTAACTCCATCACAGGTGTTTTCTCCTTGGTAGTGCAGCTCACTGCTTATCTTTTTCCCTGCACCTTTTTCTGAGGCACTGTGGAGGGTCTTGTGTCTGTGCTAGTCACCCAATACCAAAGTCTCCAAGTCCTCTTTTTACTTTACTATACAGATGTTTTAGGACCGGAGTTTTTGGCACCACTGGTGTATTTTTTTGGCTCTCTTTTCTAAGCTCTTTTATCTTTGACTTAATCCTGCTGCTGCTGCTGCTGCTAAGTCGCTTGAGTCGTGTCCGACTCTGTGCGGCCCTATAGACGGCAGCCCACCAGGCTGCGCCGTCCCTGGGATTCTCCTGAGGCCACAGTGAATTTTGTTTGTTAGCTTTATTTTTCTGTTGAACAGGATTTGTAATTTTTAGTGACTTAATACTTTTAAGGTTGTAACTATCTGGTATCTAAACACTGCCACCTTCCTTCCTTTTTCTTTTCAAGGACATTCTATTCCCTTGTTATGGGTTATGCCATTATTTGCTTCTTCGCACATGGCAGGGGTTGGTCTGGAGAGTTCTTATTGCCAGGAGCAGGGTGGTTTACATGACTGAAAAGGTGCTGCTTTTCACTTTATGTTACTGCTTAGGACTCCGTATGGTGTTCCCTTTTTATGTGTCCTGTAAGAAATTTGTATTCTAAGCACTAAGGAATTTCTTAATAAGATACTTCTCTTGGAAATGAGAGAATAAATTGATTTTTCTAAAATGATATAGCATTTTGTTTCTTCTTTTTTTTTAGGACATGATATTCACTTTTGTGACAAGAAAATCCTGTTGTTAGAAGCAGGTCCAAAGAAAGTGCTGCAGAAATTGCCAGAAACTTACAGCAACAGGGTCAGCTCCATCTCCCCTGGCTCTGCAACCCTTCTCAGTAGTGAGTAGAATATCCTCTGTCATTGTGCCAGCCTCCTGTCTTGACTTTCCAGGATGTCCCATAGGGAAGAGTCAGCGGGGCACCTGGCAAGGAGGGAGCTCACCGAGATGCCTGGGAGAGGAGGGTGGGGGTGGTAAGTCTAGTACGTAGCTGAAGATCCCAAGAATTGTTCATGTGTCCACTTCCAGTCTGAGAAGACTTCCAGCAGACATGTGGGTCCATGTGGACATCATTTGTGATGTTGGGTCATTATAAATTGGTGGAATTGAAACTATATGAACTAATTGTGGCCCTTCACTTGGTGCCAGCGTCCTCTTTATTCCCAGAGTCAGCCGTCTGTGGGGCTGGGGAGCCTGAATGCTAAATGCTTTTAGGGTGTAGATGGATGTGTGCACGGATAGCACATCGTCTTCAGGTCTCTGCCAGATGTTGCTCCCTCAAGCCAGCCTGTGTGGAGCCATCCCATCTAAAATAAGACTCTTGCATCATTCTCTAGCCCCTTATACCGCTTTATTTTTCTTTATGATACTTAGTACCTGATATTATGATTTTGGGGGGTGGGGGTTGTCTATCTTTCCGGCTGGAATGTCAGCTGCTGGAGGGCTGAGATTTGTCTGCTTTCCCACTTTGTGCTCAGTACCTAGAAGTGTCTCTGGCACATAGTCATTGCTCAATAAATATCTCAATGAATGAATTGCTTTGGTTCTCTAGATTTAAACAAAAAATCATCTTTATCCAGGGAGTTTGTAACCTCAGTGGGCTTCCCTGGTGCCTCGGACAGTAAAGAATCTGCCTGCAGTGAGGGAGACCTGGGTTCAGTCCTTGGAAAGATTCCCCTGAAGAAGGGGTTGGCAGTCCACTTCAGTATTCTTGCCTGGAGAATTCCATGGACGGAGGAGCCCGATGGGCTAAAGTCCATGCGGTCACAAAGAGTCAGACAGGACTGAGTGACTAACTCTTTGTAACCTCAGTAGGTTGATTTTGGTAACACTTTTTTTGTAACTCAGTAGGATTTTGTAACTCAGTAGGATGACTTTGTAACCTTAGTAGGATGGTGAAGAGAAAGTACAATAGGGATTTAATTTCCTTTATTATTTCTCTCTGTTAATGTGATCTGACATTTGGTCGTAAAAGCTGGGTCTTTTTTCATGCTATGTAATCAGAACTGGGAAACAGAGTAGCTTAGCTCCTAGCACCAAACAGGGTAGAAGTGGTATTTCTCTATTATTGAACACTGAGAACAGTCTCTCACTCAACAGGAAGAAGGGACAAAGGGAGACCCAGGGGGGCTGTAGGTCCCATGAGGTTGCTCTGGTCTGTATGTGGCCCTTTTCTCTCGTAGGTTTTGGTGCCTGGGACCACATCTGCAACATGCGATACAGAGCCTTTCGGAGAATGCAGGTGCCTCCTTTATCACTTTTGAGAAGATCTCTTGGTCTGTCTTGAGTTAAAATAGTGGAGTACACATTGTCCAGGTTTTCTGTAAATGTGGGAAGAATTCAGGCAGAGTTTACACTCGGTCTCAGGAAGTAGGAGGGAAACATTCACAAGAGAGTTTTCTTCTTACTGTACATCTCCTGCCAGAGGGACTGACACCTTGGGGTTGTTCTGCTTCAGTCCTTTGGGAAAGCGGTGCTCAGCTTCTGATGAGAGTAATGCCTCCTTTTCCCTGGCTTGTAATATATGCTTTCCCTTGTGTTTCCAGGTGTGGGATGCCTGCTCAGAGGCCCTGATAATGTTCGATAAGGATAATTTAGATGACATGGGCTATATAGTGGAGAACGATGTCATCATGCATGCTCTCACTAAGCAGCTGGAGGCTGTGTCAGGTGAGGCCCTGACTCTCCCATCTTCCAGTCACTCTGGAAGGAGAACTGGCTTAGAATTATTCTGGGACTTACTGGAAGGATCCCTCCTACAGATACTGATGTTCACCATAAAGAAGCCCTCTGAGGGTTATTTCAGGGTTGTTCTTCTTCTCTTTTTAAAACAGCTTTACTCAGGTGTGGTTCACATACCAGTAAGTGCACACCCATTCTAAGTGTATAATTCAGCGACTTTCTGTTTTTCAGAATTTGTCTCTTCTGGACATTTCATTTAAGTAGACTTATACAATGTGTATTTTTTGTGTCTGACTTCTCTCCCTGAATTTATTTTTGAGATTTATTCATGTTGTAGCATGATTCAGTGCTCCAGCCTCGTGCACATGTATTACACTTCGTTTATCCATCATCAGCTGATGGACATTGGGTTGTTTCCACTTTTTAGTGGTTGTGAATACAGCTAGGGACATTTGTGTACAAGTTTTTGTGTGGATATATGGTTTATTTATTCTGGGTGGATACTTAGGACTAGAATTGCTGGGTCATGTAATAATTCTTTGTTTAACATTTTCATAAATTGCCAAACTTGAAAGAGGCTGCACCATGTCACCTTACTCCCAACAAATTTAAGAATTCCAATTTTTCCACCCCTTGCCAAAACTTATTCCCCTTAGCCTTTCTTTTTTTTTTTTTTAATAGCCATCCTAGTAACTGTGAGGTGGTGTCTCGTAGTTTTGATTGTATTTACCTGATGACTAATAATATTGAGTGTCTTTTCAGATGCTTGTTGGCTATTTGTGTATTTTTTTTTTGAAGTAGTGTCTATGCAAAACCTTTTGCCCATTTAGAACTAGATTGTTTTTATTTTTTTAGTTATGAGGGTTCTTTGTGTAGTCTGGGTATAAATTCCCTTTATATATACATGTTTTTTAGATATTTCAGAGTTCTGGAGGGAGAAAAATTGGAAGCAACTTAAACTTAAATGCTTTTTGATGTGAGATAATGGTTCATCCGTGGAATGAACTTCCATGTAGTTTTAAAAGATAACTTAGATCTAATAGTCACTTAGAAACATGTCCCACAATATACTGGTGGAAAAAAGTCTGTGTTGTATGATCCCACTTGTATGTGTGTGTATGAAGGGAAATGGTGTGTGTGCATGTACAAACATAGGAAATTACCTAGACAGCAATAGAACAAAGCTTTAACTGTAGCTATATCTGAGTGGTATGATTAAAGGTGATTCTCCGCCCCCCCCCTCACCCTTTTAAACCTTTATTTGCAGTTCAGACTTTTATACCAAGGAAAAGTAATAAACATATAATTTTTATGATCAGAAAAGTAAAATGTCTTCCGGGGGAAGTAAAACCTTATGAAATCTAGAACCTGTTTGAGCCTGTGGTATTCCCCACCCTGTTTGCTCTGAAAGCACATGTGGGTTCCTTTGGACATAGAGTGAAAAAGAAGCTAGAGGAGCAGGAGTGTGGGGAAGAAAGAGCGCCTGGCAGGAAATAAGTCAGTGAGATTCTCCCCTCACACACACACTGGTTCAGCCCTGTGGCCTCTGTCTGTTATTAGCTCTTAGACCATAACATTGATCACGTGGTTTTTTTTTAAGGTTTTACCTTTCTTATTTAGGAGTCAACGATAAGATAAGCTGTCTTTATCTTTATTTATTAAAGCTTTATTTATTAAGCTTTATTAAAGCTGTCTTGCTTTATTTAGTTACTGAATTTTTCCCTCAGCCTGTGGGCCAACTGTCTAATGTTTTGTTTTCTCTCTTCTGACCTCCCTAGACCGAGTGACCGTTCTCTACAAGAGCAGAGCAGTCAGCTATACCTGGCCTTATCCGTTTTCCATGGCAGACTCCAGCCCTTGGGTTCATATTACCCTAGGTGATGGCAGAACCCTCCAGACCAAATTGTTGGTAGTTGAAGATTCTTATTTTGCCAGGGGTCTTGCATATCTGCATCTTATTAGAGTCTGTGGTCTCTTGTTTTAGATCTTAGCTATAGTTGATCTGATAGTTGAAGTTGATTTGAGGCAAAGCTTTTGGCTATAAGGACCTGGACCCACTCAGACCAGCTCCAGTTAGGATGGCCCTATTGTAAATGCTGTACAGGAGGCTGTCTCTCAGACCATCATATGTCTTGAAATAAAGGATAGCTGGCCTTACAGGGACAGGAATCAGAGGGTCAGAAAATGAGCACTTTCTCTACCTCTCAGGAATCCTGCAGTCACTCATCTTGCATCTCCCATTTTTTTTCTCTTTCTGCTCATCAGCTTCCCCGTTTACATGGCAGCCATTCTCAGCCTTACATCAGGACTGTTCGGCTCCAGTGTCTGCTTTACTGCTTTCTAGTTCAGTATGAAGAGACTTTGGCTGAGTTTAACCTATGGCTGGCCCTTCTTGGGTCAGATGTCCAGCTGTGGTCTGTTCACTGAAGCTGGGATTGCTTATGTAGGGCTTCTCCTCTAGGGGCTGGGAGTGAGACAGGTGTGATAAGAGTTGGCTGCCCCAGATGGGCTTGCCAACAGTTGGAACTGGAGAAAACTTCTAGGAGGCAGGGACAACCTTCTGGAATAGTTTTGTTAATTAAGAGGTTAATTAAGAGGTTGGCAGACTCAGCAGGCTCTTGTGTGCACGCAGATTGGTGCAGACGGTCACAACTCAGGAGTGCGGCAGGCTGCGGGAATCCGGAATGTTAGCTGGAACTATGACCAATCCGCTGTTGTGGCTACTCTGCATTTATCGGAGGTAAGATCCTGAGCCCACCGTCGGGAGCCCTGCTCATGCCTAACTGGTACCGGGCACTTCTGACAAGGACTCTTCTCCTATGTGTTGTAGGCCACCGAAAACAATGTAGCTTGGCAGAGATTTCTCCCCTCTGGGCCCATTGCTCTGCTTCCGGTAAGAAGTCCTTCTGGCTTGTCTTCTTAAACATGTCAACCCTTCTCCTTTTAGAACCTCACTCCACTCAGCCATTTGCTGGTTGCAAGGGACTATGCCCAATCTAGCTTTGTTACCCCTTCTTATCGTCCCTCACGCCTGAGAGCTCTTAGGAACCAAGTGTCAGCCCTTGGCATTGATGTTCTTTCGACACAGCTCTCGGACACTTTGAGTTCCTTGGTTTGGTCCACATCCCATGAACATGCAGCAGAGCTGGTCAGCATGGAGGAGGAGGAGTTTGTGGATGCCATTAACTCCGCCTTTGTGAGTATCACCTGCCAATGATGTGTTGCGGGGATAGATACAGAAAGGTGGTTCTGAGAAGAAAGGAATAATCACCACACTGCCCCTTTGGACCTGCACCACTTGATCTGGATTACATGGGGGAGAGGCTTTGGGAAAATGTAAGATCACAGAAATAGGCTTGTGTGCCCTTCTGAGGGTTGTGGGCTGTTGCTTTGCTGACTGAAACAGCTGCCTGGGTGGAAGTTACTTGGATAAGTAACTTTTTTTGAAGTGATAATACTTTGATAATTTTTAACAGAAGCCAGCAAGAACAAAAGGAACTAAATGTACTAAAGGGGCTTCCAAGATAAATGATGACCCTTTCTGGGTCACTTAGTATATGTTCCTGGCATAAGGCCTTTGCAGTACATTCGTTCATCAAGTTATGAGTGCTGCTACTTAGATGACGCTGGAGTTAGACAAGTGAGATATAGTCCCTGCTTTCAGGAAGCTCAGAGTGAAGAAGGACACAGAAATGAGTTAGGGTCCAGTGTAGAGCTTGCATAGGATGCTATATTACGGAGAACGACAGACACAGAGGACGGTTTGGAGGGAGGTTTACAAAGCGATGGTAGCTTCTGAACACTCCTAGGTGTTACCCTGGTAAACTAGAATTGAGGGGACATTCTAAGCAGAGGGGTGTGTGGAATCAAGAGCATGCTGTAGAGAGAGCTGCTTTGTGGCTGGCACATGCGTTTTGAGGGTTAGGAATGGTGAAAGATGAAGCTCAGAGGTAGGCAGGGGCAGCTCATGAGCAGTTTGACTTGATCTTGTGGGGGAGTGATGGGGAATTGCATTTTGCATTCATTTGAAGGGCTTGTCACTTGTGGTACCACTACCCATGGCTGTGGTTATAAAATGGTTGCCTTGTTGAATGTTTTAATTCCCCACTGAATCGCTGATGAACTTTCACTTTATTTTGTGGTTGATACTAACTCAGTGGAGTGATGTGAACCACACAGACTTCATAGACTCAGCTGGCTCCATGCTGCAGTCCGCAGTTGCCTTTCTGAAGCCCACTAGAGTCTCAGCTCGCCAGCTGCCCCCCAGTGTCGCCAGGGTGGACGCCAGAAGCCGAGTCCTGTTTCCTCTTGGGTTGGGACACGCTGCCGAGTACGTCCGGCCTCGGCTGGCCCTCATTGGGTAAGATGGTAACAGCAGAGCCACTCCCTTTTCCCTCTGGCTGAAGGCCACACCTGAACTCTGCTTTCTTCTTAGGGATGCAGCCCACAGGGTCCATCCACTTGCAGGACAAGGTGTCAACATGGGCTTTGGGGATATCTCCAGCTTGCTCCATCACCTCAGTACTGCAGCCTTCAATGGCAAAGACTTAGGTAAGGATTCAGTATACCTTGGAGAAGTATCCCGAGCTCATATAATATGGGAAGATCAGGAAAATGGCTCCTCAGGAGCCAGATATAGTGGGCATAAATGCATCTGGTTTGCTAGGAAAGAAAACAGCACTGCGGAATTAGGGAGGTAACCTTGCCTTTTCCCTCCAGGCTCCATGAGCCACCTCACAAGTTATGAAACAGACAGACAGCGTCACAACACTGCTCTTCTGGCTGCTACGGACCTACTGAAGAGGCTCTATTCCACCAGGGCCACCCCCCTTGTGCTGCTCAGGACCTGGGGCTTGCAGGCTACGAATGCAGTGTCTCCACTCAAAGTAAGAGAGCTCTCCCAGATCTCCAAGAATCTTGCTCACTGAGGAATGACTCAATGACTTTAATTTCTTTGAATTAATTTTCTTGGCTCTTAAATTATCATCTTTATCTGAATACCTTCCCCAGTGGTTATGAGCAGAAATGTCCCTGCTGGGCTTTTTGGTACTAGCCCACATGGAAGCAGTAACTTGATATAAAATAGTGAATAGGGATTCTTAAAGATGCTTAAATTCCTTTTGCTGCTGTCCAGCTTCTTTCCTGAGAAACCTCCATTAAAAGTTACTTTGGAGGGACTTGGAAGGAGAATCTGTCTGGAACTTTCACCAATTTTTGCTTCAATCACTTTAAATATTTTCAGGCATTATCTTTACCTGCCTTCATACCTTAAAATGTCAAGAGTATTACTCACTTGATTTCATTTTATCTCTAGGAACAAATTATGGCCTTTGCAAGCAAATGAATACTCTTCTTCTGGAGATTATGTTGATGAAAAATGAATATCGAACATCTTTTTCCAAGACCATCATGTCATTTCAAAATTTAGTAAATTTACATTAGAATTCTTCTGTGTCTTTTTCTCCTCTGCTTAATGAACTCTTGGAGCCCAAATAATGAGTGATAGTTTAGGGTGAGGAGGGCATATCAACCAAGCTAAGGGGAAAAAAACCAAAGGAAGACTATGACTTGGTTGAAAATAAATTTTTATTACTTAAAAATTGCTAAGGTGCCATCTCATTCATTTTCACTTGTTAACCATTTTTTTGAAAAAGATTTATACAACTTTTAAAAAATGCTGGTTGTAAATGTATACAGTTGTTTATTTTGATAAAGACAAGAATTAGAAAGTCAATTGATGCATTTTTGTTAGAACTGCTATTTTAAAATTAATAATGCCAGAATGCAGAATAAGACAAATTGCTTTAACCTTTATTATAGGTATATTAGACTTTCTTAAAAGGAAACCAAGTTTTAAAATGCTAGTTATTATTACTTCCTTATCACAGCACCATTTTTCATTGATGGCTCCTCTGTGGGACACCACTGTATTCTGTCATAAAACAATAAATAATTTCATTGCACAGGTTAAAAGACCTCAGGAACCAGGTCAAAAGAAAAGAATCTGATTAGCAGCAGAATTTGTTCATGTTTGATTGCAGACTGCTGGCAGACCTGGGCGGGGGGCGGGCTGCTTTACGCTGCAGTTTTGAAGTGCTTACCTCACAGTACCCAAGATGCCTATCGAAGAGATTTTTGGATCCATTGGATTTGTATGCCATAAAGAATATCTTGCCCAGAAGTCTGATTTGAAAGATGAAAGGAGAAGATAACAGTCTGCTTTTGACCCAAGGTAAGCTTTTCTTGGGAAATATTTTTGAAGGAGTGGGAAATGTGTTACCACAGGGGAGCTTTTCAGGTAAATGCAGAAAATTTATAAGATCCTAGAGTAAAAACGTGAATGTTGCAAGTCTTCCTGGAATCTCAGGAAAAATGTGCCCAGAATGAAAGATGGCAGCTCTGGGAAAAGCTGGGTGACTACTGGCAAAGTTCAGACAGGTCACTGTAGGGAAAAAATGTCATCTTTCATAAGAAAATGGAAAGGTAAAAAGAACATGGACTCTACAAAAGTACGCAAACAAAATCAGGCAAGACATGAATTTTAAGGCATACCTTGCAAGGACCTCCATGACCCACAGAGGATGTTTTGATGAAAACACACACACAACATCCACTATGTGCCGGGCCTTGTCCTAAGTATTTGAAATATATAACATATTTACAGAAAGGAAACCTAATCACCAATATTCGACCCTGTGGACCTCTTAGTAAGAGGCCCAAAAAGTGTACTAGGGGCAGAAATACAAACTTTTTTGTAAGAAATAAAAATTCTCATTCCAAATTGTCCCTATAATGGATAAAATGGTTAATTCTCCAGATGTTCTAATCAAGATTATCAGAAAATATGTAGCTACATTTCTGGAGTTATAATGCATCTACCCAAGAGTTCTGAAAGTATTTGGGATGACTAAAGGAGTCAGCTGAACAACATGTGGCCTTTATAAAAAATGTTTCAGAGATAAACTGTGGCGATAAAAGACCAGGAAATCTTACTCCTCTGAACCCATCAAGCTGGAGGAGTCGTTAGTGAACACAGCTTATCTCTTGAGATAACGTGGTTTCTAGTGGAAAGTGGTCTCCCCCAGTGAAGTTCATGGGATTTCAGTTCTCAAGCCAGGAACTGAACCTGGGCCCTCGGCAGTGAGAGCACGGAGTCCTAACCACTGGACCACCAGGGGATTCCCTGTCCCTGATCTTAAAGAACATTTAGTGTATGAAGACTGGTTCTAATGGCCTTTTCTTTGGACAAAGATGGGAAGGTCCAGAGGTCAAGTAGTATGTTAAAGAGAATGTAAGGGATTTAGGAGGTGTTTTCTTCAAAACACCAAAAGACTATGAAAGTGAAACTGAAGTCGCTCAGTCATATCTGACTCTTTGCGACCCCATGGACTGTAGCCTATCAGGCTCCTCTGTCCGTGGAATTTTCCAGGCAAGAGTACTGGAGTGGGTTGCCATTTCCTTCTCCAGGGGATCTTCCCGACCCAGGGGAACCCAGGTCTCCTGCGTTGCAGGCAGGTACTTTACTGTCTGAGCCACCAGGGAAGCCCCAAAAGACTGTGGAAGGAGTGATGAGAGCAGAAGACTATGGAGGAGGGATTTTTTTTTCTAACATCAGTGCAGTCTGAGTTGTCTGGAAACATGCCTAAACAGAAACAGTGATAATGAGTTAGAAGTATTAAGGGACTGCAATGGACAGAAGACTGGATTACACTTTTTAGCTGTTTCCATTATTTCCATTAATTATTTCCACTATTTAGCTGTTTCTATTATTTCATTTTGTTTTAGCATTTTTGGAGAAAGAGAATATGTATAAAGGTGACCTCAGTATAATTAAACATTAGTGTGAAGAATGAAAAAATGCCACATAGAACTGAAAAAACAAATTTGGGGGGATAAATATATGGAAATTTGCCTAGTTATTTGCACATATCAGATATTAAATATTTCTTGATTCAATGGACTTATTTGCACATATCAGATATTAAATATTTCTTGATTCAATGGACTTATTTGCACATATCAGATATTAAATATTTCTTGATTCAATGGACTTATTTGCACATAACAGATATTAAATATTTCTTGATTCAATGGACTTATTTGCACATATCAGATATTAAATATTTCTTGACTCAATGGACTTATTTGCACATATCAGATATTAAATATTTCTTGACTCAATGGACTATCTTTAAAAATAAGGTTCCCCAGGAACTGGTGTGAGGGCCGAGTGTATTTATGTGAAAAAGCTGAGTCTACTGTGGAAGCTACAAGTGTGTGGAGATACAATTCTGCTGGAAGGAATCTAGAGGTAAAGAGCCAGACTACAGGAAGATCTTCCAAGTCCAAGAACAATCAAGTGGGTAGACAAGCAAATGATGGTCATGTGGGAGAGAACAAGATAATGGACTTTAGGGGAAATAATTCACAAAATCGAATGCTGAATATTCAAAATGAGCATCCACTATATGGATGTGGGCCAAGATGGCCAACCAAGTCAAATGTTAGGTCTCACCAGGAAGGGTATCAGAAACCCTGGGACTAGACAGCTATGTAGAGGATGCTAGCTGAAATGATCAGGGGGCAGGGCAGAAAGAGACACTGCTATGAAGAGACTAAAAGGGCAAGCTGAAAGGGGTTATTACCAAAATCTAGGTCCTTGGAAAGCACACCCACAGGCCTCTTACCAGAAGCCAGGGTATAGCTGTATTAGAAATACAAAGAAATCAAGTTTAGGATGACAATATAAAGACAAGGGGAGGAGGAGGTATTTGCACTGGAAACACATACATACTCCTTATAAGATTGGGTATGTTCATTAATCCGAGGGTTGATTGGTAAAAAGTTGATTAAAAGGTGGTCAGTACAAGGCAGCCACACCCTCCCAAAACGTGTCCCCTTAACTGGATGTCCCCCTTCTGGCCAATGAGGAGTTGCTCTCCATCCTGCTGAGATTTAGAACAGCTGCTCAGCTGGCTGGGTTGGCACTGACACAAAGTGGGATCATGTAACTTCAGATACGGTGTTTTTCTCTGAATTACACATGGAAAGCAAAACCTTTTTCTTTAAGGGCAGGTGAGTGGAAGTAAAGGTGGGACAGGGCAAAGTGTAGGAAAAATACTGGTGTCAAAAGGTCACGGGACTGTCATCAGTTTAACATCTAAGAAGATAATTAAAATGTTCAAAGGGATGAGGCACTAAAAGGGCTGAAATGAGATTTTTCTTTGGTTGCCACGGTTCCATCCTTGGGTTCCTTAAGGTTAAGTTCCAAAGCTGTTACTTTTGGCTCTCTGATACACAAGGAACCTCAAAGATTTGGATTCTGGTACCAGCTGTGCACGAAGAGTGGTTAGGAAACAGTTCACATTTGATGTGTAAAATTAATTAAACCCCAATCTCTAGAACCAAGGGCAAGACCTGTCTACAAAAGCCCCTTCCTCTTGGTGAAACCAGCTGCTGGTCTTCAGTCCAGGTGGCCCCCAGACTAGCTCAGAACACAACAGAATCCTCTCCTCTCATTCTCCCTTTAAAAATGTTGGCAAATGCAGGCCTCAGAGGAATGGCATGGCCTTAGTGGGAGATGCCCAGAGACTGCAGCAGGTGAAAGGTGGCCCCCAAGGCCCAGCCAGTCTCGATGTTGTTCACTTTCTTCGTGAGCTGTTGGAAAGGAGAAAAAAAGTCTTCACATTTTTATTCCATTTTCAACTCTAGCAAGCATAACAAGCAGAAAATATCTTCCCAGATCATCTACATGGCCAAACCAAGGCAGCAATGGGAGTAGCCAGTCTCTGGAGGCTTCTCCCAACCCTCCCTGCAAGTTCCCCTCCCACCACTGCCTAGCGCCCCTACCTACACCTGCCCATCTGATCCCTGAATCTACTGGCCCAGGAAGTGGTCTCAACTCAGGACTTCTGAAAAGGACCTTTTAGATAGGCTTCTGAACTCTCCCTAGTCCTGAAACTAAATATATAACAGGAGTTAGTAGATTTAGCGGAGAAGGCAATGGCATCCGACTCCAATACTCTTGCCTGGAAAATCCCATTGACGGAGGAGCCTGGTGGGCTGCAGTCCATGGGGTTGCTAAGAGTCCAAACCGACTGAGCGACTTCACTTTCACTTTTCACTTTCATGCATTAGAGCAGGAAATGGCAACCCACTCCAGTGTTCTTGCCTGGTGAATCCCAGGGACAGGGGAGCCTGGTGGGCTGCCATCTATGGAGTCGCACAGAGTCAGACACGACTGAAGCGACTTAGCAGCAGCAGTAGATTTAGGGGTAGGAAAGAACATACTAAGCTTCTCAATTCATACTTTGCAATTAACCTCCTCTTCTTAAGCACTCATTAACCAACCAAAGGATTTTAGGCATTGTAGGCCAGATTGTGCTTCAGTTGGTTCAGTGACTTTGGGCAAAAGTTAATTTTCTCAACTGCATAACAGGATTAGATTAGCATTTATCAAGTTGTTTCTTCAGAATCCTAGAGGTTCCTTAGAAGTGCTTCATAGGAGAAAGGAGGCAGATGGTGGTGTTCCAGGCTCCCTACCTCTTCTTCAACCAGATAACTTCATTTTTATCAGTTTTACTGGAATTCTGCATAAGCTATTATAAAGATGCTATGCCCAGGTTTGCAAATCAGTGGACTGCTTTTAGTTTTCTAACTTCTTACGACATAGTACTTCTGTGTTAACTTAATAAAATTAAGTCAACAGTGAATGTGCCAAAAGCTGAGAATGGCATGTACATCATTACCATGAGATTTAGTCTGTGTCACCCAAGTCACACTGGGAGTGCCCCCTAGCCCCACCACCCTGAAATGTCCCTCTGTCCTCAGGACCTCGATGCCAAAGTGAAGCGATCTCTGGAACTGGGGACTGCCCACCCCTGATGCAAATTCTGCTGCCACTGAAATGAAGATGTAAAGGATGTCAGAAATGGAAATGGCAGAAAATTGTCCTTAAATGATTTGGTTACTGTTGATGCTTAAGTACAGGTAGTAGTTAACTTAGTATTGAGGGCTTAGGATGACCCCAAGCCTCCCACTAGTGTGAAATGCCTACACTAACAATATTAATAACTTACTATGTGCCAGGCACTGTACTTTATCTCCGTTTTCATAACAGCCCTAAGAAATGGATACTCTAAGGACCCCCATGCTTTGAATGAGGAAATTAGAAGAGAGGGGAAGTAAGTCATCTAAGGCTACAGAGCTAGAAAGCTTGCAGAATCAGAGCTCGAACCCAGATCTGATGGAGAACAGAGGCATGCTTTTAACACTACGCTTTACTGACTACGGGCAAGTAACTCCTTAAATGCCAGTATTCTTGGCAGGTATAACAACACATTAAATCCAAATACCTTTGTACAAATGAATTTATGAAATCTGTATAACATAAGAAATGAGGCACTATAAACTGATCTGGAAATGAAGAAACAGGAAGGGGAAGTGACACAAGAGAAGGGAACTTCACGAAGTACAATCTATGTACTTGACCTTGAAATTCAAAGTTGCCTTGTGGCACAGTTATATGTCTGTTACATCTCCTCTAATGACCTGTATACTATTAATATTTGAGGACAAAGATTACATCTTAATCATCTTTGTAACTAAAATGTGCAATTACTCAGTTATGGTATAGAATATAAAAAAATACAGGGTGGATGAAACTTATGTGTTTGGAATAGATAACAAGCTACTACAGATGAAGTAAGGAAGACAAAGAGGGACCCAAAACTCAAGAGGCACTAAATATATGCTGCTGCTGCTGCTAAGTCACTTCAGTCGTGTCCGACTCTGTGAGACCCCATAGACAGCAGCCCACCAGGCTTCCCCGTCCCTGGGATTCTCCAGGCAAGAACACTGGAGTGGGTTGCCATTTCCTTCTCCAGTGCATGAAAGTAAAAAGTGAAAGTGAAGCTGCTCAGTTGTGCCGACTCTTAGTGACCCCATAGACTGCAGCCTACCAGGCTCCTCCGTCCATGGGATTTTCCAGGCAAGAATACTGGAATGGGGTGCCATTGCCTTCTCCGACTAAATAGATGAGGCACACACAAAATACATACAACATACTACATAAGGCATTCAGTACTCATGAGGTCTTAGTAAGCCACTCACTGGTGATACCCTTTGGCAAAGGTCCCTCATGTTCTCTGCCAAACAAAACCATCAAATGGACTAATGAGCAAGCTGATGCCACTGGCCGGTGTACCTGCCCCGTGTGCCCCTTCAAAAAGAGCAGCTTTGCCCCAGGCACCCTCTGTCCTTGTGCTCCCTTGACCAAACTTTACCTACAGTACTTGAAACCACACTGTCAGCAACAAAGACAGGCAAGACATTTGAACCAAAAATTCAGGAAGTACAGCACTGCTTGCACCCCATCCTGTGTGTTCCCCTTGCTTCTCTGACTTTTGAAACTGATTTAATAAACCATGTGACTTGGGCATCTTAACTTGGGCCACAAACCACTCTGCTCTATGACCTCTGGGATAGCTTGCCTGGTAATAGAGAGTCAACCCTTGAACAACAGGGGGTTATAAGTGCTAACCCCTGTGTAGTCGAAAACCTGCATATAACTGTACAGTCGGCCCTCCGTATCTGTGGATGCAACAAACCACAGATTGTGTAGTACTGTAACACTTACTATTGAAAAGAATCCATGTTATTCAGCCTGTATTATTCAAGGGTCAACTGTCTTAGAAGCTGCTACTTAGAAGCTACTTAGAAGCTGCTACTGCATCAAGCTGATTTCCCATATTCATGGTGCCTTGCACACTGCCTTGTCCATAGCCTGAATAAAATTATCTCCAAATTCCACCTGCAGCCACTCTGATTACTAACAAGTTTTTAACTCTTTCTCCCCAGCTGCGGAGTGAGAGGACTGTTACGTGACACTAGTGTCCTCTCTCTTACCTGTAAGACGGTGCTGCTTGCAAAGCCAAAGCCGTCCTTCAGCAAGGCTGTGATGTAACTGAGATCCATGCACAGGAAGGGACTGCCTGAGGTGAAGTTTTCCAGGTTATCACACACTGGCAGTGAGAGAAAGAAGAGCACAATGCAAGTCTGCAGCCACCTGAGAGGCGTGATTTTCTCTAAATACGGACTGAGAATAAGCACAGCAGAATCCTCCTTCTTCCTCTCCCAGATGCTTGGGAGTCTCAGGGGCTAGAACTGTGCAGTGACAGCCGCTGCAGGACCCCAGCTCATCAAGAACCTGCACATTTTTGACGTGACATCTCATACACTCAAAGGTGCATGGGTCCTACCTAGTTCATTTGCTATGACGTGTATTTCTATGACCTATTGTTGGGGCTTAATTCAACTAAGTCCCTTATACAGTGTTAATGCTGAGACCCAGAAGACAGGGAAATACCAGTTAGTCCTATTTTATGGCCTCTGGATGAGATCAGTTATTTGCATTTACGATGGACTCCTTCAAGGAGGCCTCTGCAACAATTTCTCGTATATTCTGGTGGTTAGTTTGATTACTACTGATAACACTATTTCAACTTCTTTTAAAAAAGGAAGAAAGAAATGTAGTAAGAAGAAAAGGCTTTCACCATTTGTCCAAACTCTTGTATTCTCATTTTTTTCTTTGCCACTTAATGCTTTTAACTGCTGGCACAGATAGGAAACCAGCCTGCTGAGCAGCTTTCTGCTGGCTGAGGTGCATCAGGTGACCTTAAGGTCCCTGGGGTTGGCAGGCACAGCCTCAAAGGCTTGCCTTCAGTGATTTCCACTGACACTTACCTTCCCTTGCTTTTCTCTCAAAATCTTCAACTTTTAAAACACCACCTTTTTCATAATCTGAAACAGAACAGCAGTTGAAGTCAAAAGGCCTTCCAGAAAGCATAAGAAAATTTATCCTAGTGATATTTATAATAATGAAAAAGTAAAAAATTTCCAATATTAAAAATGAGATTAACAAACATGACATATCCCTACAATATAATCTATGCCATTTATTTATAATCTGTTATGTATGCTTGCTGCTGCTGCTGCTAAGTCGCTTCAGTCGTGTCTGACTCTGTGCGACCCCAGAGACGGAAGCCCACCAGGCTCCCCCGTCCTTGGGATTCTCCAGGCAAAAACACTGGAGTGGGTTGCCATTTCCTTCTCCAATGCATGAAAGTGAAAAGTAAAAGGGAAGTCGCTCAGTCATGTCTGACTCTTAGCGACCCCATGGACTGCAGCCTACCAGGCTCCTCCATCCATGGGATTTTCCAGGCAAGAGTGCTGGAGTGGGGTGCCATTGCCTTCTGTATGCTTAACTACAGCTAAAAAACTGGCCCTTTAAAAAGGGGCCATTAAATACAGTAGAAAATAAAAAATTAATTCATATCTCAGGCCATGACTGATCACATATATACATTCTCACAGCTAAACAAAATGTGTTACTATTATGATAAGAAAAACAGTTATAAAGCAGAGACAGGAACATTTTGGGGTGATGAGTATATTCATTATCTTGAATTTGGTGATGGTTTCGTGGGTGTTTACACGTGTCAAAACTTACCCAATCATATACTTGAAATATGTGCGTTTTATTTTGTCAATTATACCTCCATTAAGATGTAAAAAAAAAGAAAAAAAGACTTCATGTATACTTGTTTAGTATATACTTCATGTATACTGGTTTAGGCCACCTTCTAGCCCCCAAAGATTCTAAACCATACTCTCCCACTTGAGTGACTTGGGAGCAACGCAGGGTGAGCAGCTCAACAAAGCACTGCAAATACTCCTTTGTCCCCTCCCTTCCCCCCCACAGGCTTGCCCAGCTCCCCCTACACTGACACCTGGCGTGAACTTACCAATCATGTCTGTGTCCACAGCTCGGTCATAGTAGTAAGAGAAAGCGTAGAAGGAGCCTCTCTGGACCTCGTCTGGTTGATGAAGTTTTCCTTGCACCACCCTCAGCACTTCCGCATAGCAGGGCTCAAAGCCCACCTCTCCTACTGGGGCAAAGAGCAAGGAGGGGAAGTGAGAGGCAAGCTGCTGAGGGAGGAACAGGAGGAGGACCAAGGTGCGCTGAGGCCCGGGACAAAGCGCTTACAGACAAAGATGAGCAAACTTCTGCGGCTTCATCCCTCTGAAAAACTGGTACCTGCTTCTCCATGGAGGCTCCCTCCCTAACCTGCGTTCACCAAAGCAGCCACGGCCCACCTCGAGCCGCCTCCCAGCACTGTGTTTCACGGTAGTTAGGATAAGTATGCAGAGGCTCACCTGCTTCCTTCACTGGAAAAACTAAGCTGTTCCCTTGAGTTGAAGGTCTATGCCTTTTATAATACCTAAGATCAATTACTGTTTTATCGCCTCAATTCTCTAACTGAAATACGCAGAACGCAGAAGTTGCTCAGTCGTGTCCGACTCTTTGCAACCCAATGGATTGTAGCCCACCAATAGCTAAGCATTAATTGAATCTGAGACAGTTTCACCCTGCTGAGGGCTGAGACCCTTAATACGTTAGATGCCAGCTACGAGGTTTCTAACGGATCCACAACACTTGGGCAGGGAAAGAGCTGCACAGAGTGACAGCTGCCGTGGTCACTGTCACGATACACTCTGGAGGCACACCAACATCTCCTTGGAATTAGTTCCTGCAACAGACAAGTTTCTTTTCTCTTGAGCTCCGGAACAAGTTTCCCATGGGACCTTTCCAAACTTCTACTATAAACGTGATTTCAACCAGTGGAAAAAATACCACTTGCCTTCTTGATTGCCACCGTACTGGTATTTCACACCCCCAAAGATCCACTCTGCTTCCAACCACCTCGGCAGACAGGCACTTCGGAAAGTGTGTCCATCAATTCCTGGAAGAAACCAGACCACAAAGTAAGAGGCAAGGGTGTGAAGGAGAGAGAGAAAGAAAGGCAAACAAGAAGCCAGTAAGGTTAAAAGGTATTATCAAGGTGGCTGGGCCTTAAAATCATATGGAATTAGTTTCGTGACTGCATCCTATGATATGAATTCTTACTCGGGGTTCACAGATGGGCTTGGTGAACCCCCTGAAACTCCAGGCAAATTTTCATGCTTATGTCTATTTGGCAGAGGGGTCGTTGGCTTTCATCATATATTAAATCTAAAACTGATAATGGAATAAAGTTCCCTCATTTCTAAAAAAGGGGGAAAAATACTGGTCTACCCTTCTCATTGGTTGTTGTAAGACTTAATACACATGAAAATGTAAACTCTGAAATGTCAAATCATCATCACAATAATAGCTTACTGTGATCCACATGCCATACAGATTCAATTAAATGCAAAATCTCTTTTAAGGTGAAGAAAAGGGGCACAAGAAGTTTAGTTAACTGGCCCCAAATCACAAGACTAGTACTGAATCTCGTTCTGCCTAACCCCAAAAGCTGAACTTTTGACCCCTTTTCTGCCTATGAAGAGAGGAATGGAGCTGTTCGGTTATTCTATCTAGTAAGTGGGACTGCTGCCTGCACCTCCCACATAAAACTTAAGGGCCTGAGCGAGCTCCTGCCAAATTTGCTCCCTGAGTTTTAATTTCTGCAGATGCTTCAGCCTTCTGGCCACATTCCCCCTATACCAACAGACTTCATGCTGGAAATGGTTAATAATATATAAAAATATCTGAACTCATAAAGTAGAAAAGGAATTTGCCATTATTATGTCCATTATACAACATATGCCTCCTACTTCGGCATAACCCCTTCTGCCACAGAATCACTGCCAAGGCTGAGTACTGGTGTCGCTCTCACCACACCCCGACCAGCAGAGGCACCCAGACAAACCTGCCGTCTCCAGGGCTCCCAGGGTTGCCAGTCTTGCAGCTTTCAATCCAAATCCCAAGTAACTGTAAAATACAGGATTGACTAATTTCATGCTGGTCCTGAATTCTCCAGCTTAAACCTCCTTCTTCCAAAAGTAATATGGTTTCTCTGTCTCCCTTTGGAGGGAGGAAAAACTTGTTCTCCGTGACCTATTCATCTCATGCAGACAACACGCAGTAATTCCTGCACAGTTCAGACCAAGGCTGTGCAGTAAGAACTTTCCATGATTTAAAGGCCAGAGATGGTGACGCTTCCTAGGGTCCCACCCTGGGAACCATCCGCAGAAAAGCTCTCATTATCTTAGCTTCTAGCCCAACTGTGACCAAATTCTAGGCTGGATTTTGAGCGTCTGAGGTCAGTTTAAAAGAAGCTGACACAGAGCTTTGGCTGAACCTTCTCTGAGTGTTCTGTCTCTAGAGAAAACTTGACTTACATTACTTATCTTTTCTACTCTTTTACATTATTTTTAAAAACCTTATATTACTTTTTATTTTATTACTATTACATTTTTTAGGGCAAGAATAGAGAATCTTGGGTCCCCTGGGCTTTGGTGAGTGGCTCGGGTTTCAGTTAACAGGCCTCTGGGGACTGGAAAAGATTTTGTAAGGCTGGTCAGGTGCAACGAAATGCGAAAATGCTTTGAAAAGTTAGGAGAATCATACAATGCAAAATATTATTGCTCTATGTCCCTCTCCCTCACCTATGTGTATAGAGCTTATAAGTGCTGTTAAACATCTCAAAGGAAGTGAGGTAGCCCCTAGGGGTTTGTTCCAGGGTTTTCTGCAAAACAGAAAAAGCAAAAAGACTATTCAGGATCCACAGTCGTCTAAAGATGTTATCCTCAGTATCCCCTCCCTCTCCTCCCCTCCAAAATCAGAGATGAAGAAGACAGATTACACTGCTCATCTCACGAGACGTGAGGAATCAAAGGGACTCTGAACAGTGAGGGCAAGTTCAGTCAGTCATTAATTGACACTACTCGTCCTGCTCATGGTGGGGCTGCTGTCTGAAAGCGGGCCCTTTCTTAGCACCATGAAATGTTAACCAGACCCTCATATGTATCTGACTCACCTCAAACTGAGGCAGGAACGTGATTTGCGTGGAGGCCCCTCCCAGGTCCAGGGTCCCCACAGTCTCCTGGTTGTGGCTGTGCAGCTGACCTGTGAATGAGTCAGCTCTGAGCATCTTGTGCTTCCCGGACAGCCCAACACTCCCCTGTCTGCAATTTCTCTCCTACTCCTGGCATGTACTGGAGGCATTCTGTAAACACTCCATGCTCCCCAGCACCTAAGGCTGCAAGCAAAGGCTAACCAGGAAGGACTCTTGCTGCAGCTGAGGTCCTGAAAGCAGGTAATAAACATTAACTTCCTGTCTTTCCTCCCCATCCTCCTTTTTTTTTTTTTAAACGAAAGAACAATATGAAGAAAAAAGGTATTGATATTTTGCTCCCTGACCATGTGTGAAACCCAGTTAAGTTCTTAGATAAATGTGAGAATGTGTTACCTGTCAGAAAATTCACAGTAACCCAAGCTAATATGCCTAAAAAAGGAGAGAAAGACAAAGATTACATCCAGAGCATTTTTCCCCCTCTTCCTGGGCCCCACATTTGTTCTTTTATCTCTAAATTTCATGTCTAAAACACACATTTCCTGCTCCCCATCTTTCCATTTCCTGCTATACCCTTCCTCCTTGCTTATTTGTTCCTTTTTCTTCAGCACCCCTACCCCTGTCTCCCCAGTGCCTTTAATCAGATATTTATTAACCCTGGCCTTCTCCCCCACCGTACATCAACACCTTGCCCACCTTCATAGGATCCGTCCATGATGCTAACACTGTCATCTGGTACCAGGAAAGGTGATTTCTTGAAGATCTCTTTTACCTAGCAAAAAAAGGAAAGAAATCTAGATTCCCTAAGGCAATAGAACAGATTCCAAACATATCCTATAATACTTAGAAAACCACACTCTTCATTTTCCCCAGATAAAATGTTAACAGAACTCATCCCTTTTCCCTAAGAAACTAGGTAAGCCATCATTGGTTTCTTGTAAAAACAAGCAAACAAGCAAAACAACAATGCACCTCAAAGAGCAGGGCCTCAGCTTTCTCTTCTGGCAGTAAGCGTAGCCCCGCTGTTGCCTTCAGGACCACTGGCGTTCTCTTCCAGTGACTTGGAGGGATTGAGTCTTTGGCCACCTCTAAGAGTTCTTGAACAGTCTCAGCACCCTTTAAAAGAGACGATTCACGGATCCGGTGAGCAGTGCATTTAGTGGAGCGTGTCTGCTCCCTCGGCATGGGACAGTACCAGGAGTGAGGGGGCCGAGGGCTCCCATCAGCCTTTTCTGCTCTGAAGAGCAGAGACCCCGAGAAGCGGGCTTCTTTGAAGGAGGAGAAGCCATTTCATTTTGATTAAGTCCTAATAAAAATGATTCTTTTATACAGTGGTCATTTTAATTGTTCTTTTGTGTCTCATATACAAATTAGCTACACGGGGGCGGGCAGTTTCCTGACGGCCGACTGGTTAGGATTTGGCGCTCTCACTACTGTGGCCCAATTTCCATCCCGTCAGGGAACTGAGATTCTGTAAGCAGCACAGCACAGCCAAGAAAGAGAAGAAAAATGGTATCTGATATTAAAGAATTTCATATTCATTCATTAATAAAAACATTTTTTAAAAAATAGCATCAGGCCAGAAAGTTGGTATAGTGAAAGAAACAAGGCTTGGAGTGAGAGGGCTTGCTTGCTAGCCCTGTAGCCCTCCTGGGGTTGGTGTCCTCAGCTGTGAGATGGAGACACCATCACATAGAACTGCTGTGTGCTTAGATGAGGCAGACTGGACTTCCCTGCTGGGCCAATGGTTAAGAGTCCTCCTGTCAATGCAGGGGACATGGGTCTGATCCCTGGTCCGGGAAGACCCCACCTGCTGTGGGGCAAAGCCCATGCGCCATAACTACCGCAGCCCACACGCTCTGGAGCCTGTGCTCTGCAACGAGAGAAGCCACTGCACTGGGAGGTCTGCATCCAGAGTGTAGCCCCCTGCTCGCTGCAACTAGAGAAAACCTGCGTGCCACCACAAGACCTAGCGCAGCCAAAAACAGTAAAATAAATAAGTTAGCTAGAACAGTTTTAGTAAAAAAAAAAAAAAAAAGAGGCAGACTGTGCAGAGCTGCCGCACAAATGCTAGCTGCAGCTGTCACTATGCTACACCTTTTACGAGTTCTGGCAGGACAGGACACATCAGGTTCATTTTTGCATTACCAGCACCGACATGCATGGTACACGTGTTCAAATTACGATAAGTTAGAATCCATTATTTTAAATCCATTGTTTTTCTGAGTAAGCGTCTATTCTGACAATATACTGCCCTTAAACATTACAACCACTACATAATTTTACTCTCCAAATGTCGAATCAGTTTCTAACAATGCAATTGTTTTCAACAGCTCCTAATTTTCTATAGCACATTTGCCATTTCATAATGGCAAGCTGAGAAAATAAACATCCTCTTGGTTCTTCAAGTTCAAGCCATTTTTAACATCAAGTTTTCCTCCGGTTAATAATTACACTTGTGACACTGAACAGTATCTTTAATATATGCTCCCAAAGTTCAACATTCTGCCTTACTCTACTTTGTATCAGTGTGGTCCCTGATACATGGGGTGTTGTATGCTCTGAGAGCTCACATGTGAAATACATTCATCTTCTATTACTGAAGACTTTTTGTCATGGGTTTTTCCCAATTTCTAGAACATAACCATGGTTCTGTGCTGTATAAGGGTGCTCTGAAATGGACTTCACCTCAATTGCCATGTGTCTACCTTCTACTTTATAGAACTTCACAACCATTTTCTGCATCTACATTAATTAACGCAGTTGATGGCTTCAAATCAAAATTTTAAACAGTCAATACAAATAGCACAATCTCCTGAAAGAGGCGCTCTCCCAGCATGGTGACAAGCTATTTTCACACCTCCTTCCCCCTAAGCCCTGGTGAACCCAAGGTATACAATTACTGTTATCCAGGAGATTAGCTGAGAACAGAAAACTGATCTCACACATGACCTCAATATCAGCAGACAACAGCATAAAATATTTAACAACAGTGGTGTGGTCAAGCTATCAAGGCATTTGAGAATCTAAACATCTATTGTAAAAAACTCACCTGCTTAGGTTGATCTACAAAAGCAGAAAGTCCTGGTTTCACAGAATCAAAAATTTCCCCTTCCAGAACTGGAAGCTGTCCTATGTTGTCCATGAGCAAAACAGAAGAGAGATGGCCGATTATCAAAAGTCAGACTCTTCCTGATCCTGGGCTCTGTATCATATTAACCTATTTCCCCCAGCGATTCCAAGTCATCCCTCCTGCGAGGAATGGCTTGAAGGAGTATTGGGTAGGGGGAGAGAGGATTAAAAAGTAATCATCGAGGGTCCCTCTGCCATTTCTCTGGTGGGCACCTCGCTTCTACTTCTTTCCCTAGACTCTATGTGTAACTTGAGAAGACTGAATATTCAAGAAACATTAATCTTCAGGGTCCCATCATTCCCTTTTCCAAGGGTGGTGGTGGTGTTCTCAAGACCACTCTCAATATTCTGAACCCAGGAGTATTAATTCACCTTTGGAGAAAAGTAAAGACAAATTATAACTACACTTCTTAGACACATGGGTTCAGACTACAGGCAGTCCTGATCGCTTTTAATTTTACACCAAGTTAAACCATATGTGTTCAGTTATAGTCCAAAGTTTTCTCTGAAGAAAGACATTTAGAGACTGTAAGATTCTGTTGCTGGCGTCACACACTCTTAGCACATCTGTCTCTAGGAGGAGGAGATGCTCAAGTGTGGGTTTCAAGATGCTGGTGAGGGCCCCAGCTGCACCCACCTGGTATTTTCTGCACAAAGGTGTAAACGTGAATTCGCGTCCCAGTGCTCCCTGCGTCAAACATAATTCCATACAAGGTGCCGGCGCTGACGTTGACAGGGCACATGGAAGACAGGAAGACGCCCTCAAACCAAGTCTGCTGCTCTCTGTGGAAGGCAGTGCTGCAAACACAGGACGCTGCCAGCAGGAAAAAGGCTGCTCCCTGGGAAAGGGCCATTCTCTTCCGAGATGTAGTGCGTCTTTTGTTACAGAAGCAGAGCTGCTAACACACCTGCAGTGGCTTCTGGGACAAAGACATGCAAGGTTGGACCAACTGGCCTCTTTGTTTACACTTGTAAAAGATGAAACACCCACTACAGAAACCCCACCCCTTTCCCCAAGCTGGTCCTTCTGTCCCTAAACACCTGCATAGCAAGCTAGACTAGGGTGACAGAGGCTCTGAGCACCTTTGCTGAAGGGTATCTGGTTTCAAGAGGAAATTGGGATTTAAAATATATTTTCCCATGCTCTTTCTTTTTCCGTCTATTTTTTTGGCCACAAAAAATCTTAGTTCCTCGACCAGGGATCAAACCGGCATCCCGTGCCCTGCTTTTAATAGTAGGGAGGATCACACATACTCAAAGGCTCTCTCTGTCACCCTGCTCCTAATGTTACATCTCATTTTTTTCTTTCCATTTTGACAATTTTGTCTTTAGATCATGAACCATGTGCCTTGCAGGATCTTAGTTCCCCAACCAGGTGTCCCCTGCAGTGGAAGTGTGGAGTCTTAGCCAGTGGACCGCCAAAGACTTCCCTCTTTCTTCTTTTTGATTGATAAAGAGAAGCTTCAATTTCTGAATTAAAGTTATAAAGTTACAAAAAAGTTACAAAGTCCCTGGCATTGGGGTGTTCACAGCCTTTAAAAATCAGGCCACCTGTGATCAATATTGCCAGTGGCTTGCACATTCAACCACATTTTAAGGAAATAAATCAACTTAATTCAAAAACACTTTAAATAGACCATTATGGTTTTTAAAACATGCTTCACAGGTTTCAGGCTATGTTATCTCCATAAGCACTTTAGAGCAGAAGGGCAAATAAAGACAGAAAGGCTCAACGACCTGCTGAGTCATAAAGTGGTGCATTATGGCAAGTTGCTGCCTGTATTTCTTAATGTGCTTGTAACAAAGACAGAAACTTATAAGTGCTCAGCATTATCTACTTTGGATTTTAGATACAAATGATGCAGAAAAACTAGAGTAAAGGTTACATGGAAAAATGTCTCCTGCATAGGGTGCATTTTCTCCTGGTATTACTGAGGAAGGTCGCATCTATATCCTCCAACATTTCAGGCTTCCTTAGTTGCCTTTTATGTACTTTGCTCAAAACAGTTCTGGGTCTTCTGATTCACCTTTCACCTCTGAACTCCTTATGTAAGTCATGGTTACTAGTTAAACAAGATCTAACTCCAAAGTCCTCATTCTCTAGTCCTCTAATTGCAACAGAACACTCAGTATGCTTGGGGCACAGATGAGGACCGTATATCATCCTCAGATTTGTTGATCTGCCAGGATGCGTACTATCAAAACGTCTCTCTCCCCACCTAGGTAACATACTACAGAGAATAAAGCAAATTCAAGTTAACTGCATTTGGAATAAAGCTATTTGAAGTAGCTGGAGTTGTTCTGAAGTACCTCAAAGACAGAGTGAGAATTACCAGTTTGAACACTCTTCAAGACTGAACTTTTATCCTGCAGTGAAGAATGAAAGCTATTGGCTAAGGAAAGCAAAACTCAGAATCTCAAAGGAAACTCGTCTCTAGAATCTCAAAGGAAACCACTGCACAGGTCAGCCGCGGGGCCAGATTCATACTCACGTCTTCAATCACTCCCTTTGGTGGATTCTTCCTTTGCAGCAGCCAGGCTGGTCATGTAGATCAACCAGAAGAACTGAAGACAAAAACAACCTTTCAGATTCTGAGTGTTAACAGATTGTGGCCTTGTCCAAAGACCAGACCACATTCCACACTCTCCGGAAGTGTATTTAGGGGCTCTCCAGACACCAGCCGGCTTCCACCGCTGTGATTGACTGCACAGCAGCTTCTTCAGGGCTCACTCATATTTTTTTCTCTTATTGTGGTTTCTGGGAAAAAACAAACAACTCTCCAGCTTCTATTTCCATTAAGCAAACATTTGTTTTTCTTCCAAAAGAAATTAAGGGGGGAAAAATGCATAGCAGGTATCCCTTTTCACAGAGTGAAAACTGCAGCGTCATACCAGGTGCTTGGTGTAAAAGTAAACAGTAGATTTTAGAGAAAGCAAAGGATGAACACACAAACTGCACCATCTGCTCTCAACATTTACCTTCTAACACCACTTCCAATCTCACTTTTCTTTAAGACTAGCTACTCTAAGGATGGCGTTAGAAAGGCTTACAACAAACGGCTTGGAGCACACAGAAAGGCACCCTATTTCACGTGACACCAGCCTACCAGGCTTGCTCACTCAATGCCCCTCTCTGCTCAGGTGTCACCTTCTCAGAGAGTCCTTCCTTGTCTACTGTATCTAAAATCGCAACCCACCTGGTCACATGCATCTTCTATCAATACCTTTCTTCCCTGTTTATTTTTCTCCGCAGCACGCCTCGTCTTCTGACACACTATATAATTCACTGCTTCTGTGTTGTCTCTCGTACTCCCTGTTCCTGATTCCCCCTGCCCTTCATGAGCTATACATGGGCAGATAATTTTGTCAGTTCACGGATGTGTTCCTGGCCCTGGAACGATACTGCCACATAGTAGGTGTTGAATATATTCTCTGAAGGGATGAATAGTGATCCAGTGATTCAAGGACTGGATCTCATCCATTTAATAAGAATATATAACAAGTGACTTCTTTCCTAAAGGAGATTCATTATCCACCCACTGAAAAATCATGATTCCAAACTTTCAGGATGGATGGTTTCTCGAAATGTGTCAATTATATAACAAGTTTTATACGCTACTCAAAATAATGTACGTAGACTGGAAAGAATACATCATTGTATTTAAATTCACTCCTTCAGAATTAGCCTTCTCAACCTCTCTTGCTATCTCCTTATTCACCCCCAACAAAGCCCTCTCTTCAATTCTTTTGAGACTTTGGTGCCAACTAGGGTCAGTCACTATGCCCATCTCCTTCGAAGGTCTTTTCAGTGCATCTTTGTCTCTGTAGTAAACACCAGTCCCCCCCAACTCAGCCTCCCTGGAGCATCACGCTCTGGATTCCCTTCTTCCATGTTCCCCAGAGCCTCAGAGACCACAACCCCACAGGACCTGGGCCCCCACACTGGGTACGCACCTGCTCGTGTCTGCCCAGTCCCTGTGACTCCTTGCTCTCACTGTTGATTGCCTTTTGCTCTTTGCCCCTATTTCAGCCTTTCTGACTCTAGCTAGTTTCATCTGAATCATGTTCACCTTTGTGCTAGTTTGCAACCATGTGGCATTTTGCTAACTCACTCCCTTCTTTATTCTTCACTCCTCCCTTATCCACCTTTATTCTGAGTATACATTATCATCTGATTCATCTACTTTTATGATAGTTAAGTGCCAACTGGCAGAATTACTGCTTATAGGGCTTAAGTTGCCAAGGAACTGAATTCTGTGTTGTTTTTACACAGGAGATCAAAATTAATGTTTCTACAACATTATTTAGTTATGTTACATTTACAAAATATGTAGCATTGTAAGAATATTACCAATCCCCTACTAATTCATGTTTTTACAACATTAGTCCAATAGTAGAGAAGTGAATAGCACTCCTCAAAAGCTTCCATCTCTGTGATGAACTTAGGAGACTAGCATTGGATTGTCTAATTTATAAGCATCACTGAGTGTCTAATATATACTAGACACTGTGCTAGCTTCTAGATACAAAGTTTAGTTCAGTCGCTCAATCATGTCTGACTTTCACAACCCCATGAACTGCACCATGCCAGGCCTCCCTGTCCATCATCAACTCCCAGAGTTTACTCAAACTCACGTCCATTGAGTCGGTGATGCCATCTAACCATCTCATCCTCTGTTGTCCACTTCTCCTCCTGCCTTCAATCTTTCCCAACATCAGGGTCTTTTCAAGTGAGTCAGCTCTTCGCATCAGGTGGCCAACGTATTGGAGTTTCAGCTCCAACATCAGTCCTTCCAATGAACACCCAGGACTGATCTCCTTTAGGATGGACTGGTTGGATCTCCTTGCAGTCCTAAGGACTCTCAAGAGTCTTCTCTAACACCACAGTTCAAAAGCATCAATTTTTCGGCACTCAGCTTTCTTTATAGTCCACCTCTCACATCCATACATGACTACTGGAAAAACCATAGCCTTGACCAGATGGACCTTTTTTGGCAAAGTAATGTCTCTGCTTTTGAATATGCTGTCTAGGTTGGTCATAACTTTCCTTCCAAGGAGTAAGCATCTTTCAATTTCACGGCTGCAATCACCATCTACAGTGATTTTGGAACCCCCAAAAATAAAGTCAGCCATTGTTTCCCCATCTATTTGCCATGAAGTGATGGGACCGGATACCATGATCTTATTTTTCTGAATGTTGAGCTTTAAGCCAACTTTTTCACTCTCTTTCACTTTCATCAAGAGGCTCTTTAGTTCTTCTTCACTTTCTGCCATAAGGGTGGTGTCATCTGCATATCTGAGGTTATTGATATTTCTCCCAGCAATCTTGATTCCAGCCTGTGCTTTGTTCAGCCCAGCGTTTCTCATGATGTACTCTGCCTAGAAGTTAAATAAGCAGGGTGACAATATACAGCCTTGACGTACTCCTTTTCCTATTTGGAACCAGTCTATTGTTCCATGTCCAGTTCTAACTGTTGCTTCCTGACCTGCATACAGGTTTCCCAAGAGGCAGGTCAGGTGGTCTGGTATTCGCATCTCTTTCAGAATTTTCCACAGTTTATTGTGATCCACACAGTCAAAGGCTTTGGCATAGTTAATAAAGCAGAAATAGATGTTTTTCTGGAACTCTCTTGCTTTTTCCATGATCCAGCGGATGTTGGCAATTTGATCTCTGGTTCCTCTGCCTTTTCTAAAACCAGCTTAGCTATCTGGAAGTTCATGGTTCACATATTGCTGAAGCCTGGCTTGGAGGATTTTGAGCATTACTTTACTAGCGGGTGAGATGAGTGCAATTGTGCAGTAGTTTGAGCATTCTTTGGCATTGCCTTTCTTTGGGATTGGAATGAAAACTGACCTTTTCCAGTCCTATGGCCACTGCTGAGTTTTCCAAATTTGCTGGCATATTGAGTACAGCACTTTCACAGCATCATCTTTCAGGATTTGGAATAGCTCCACTGGAATTCCATCACCTCCACTAGCTTTGTTCGTAGTGATGCTTTCTAAGGCCCACTTGACTTCACATTCCAGGATGTCTGGCTCTAGGTGAGTGATCACACCATCATGATTATCTGGGTCATGAAGATCTTTTTTGTACAGTTCTTCTGTGTATTCTTGCCACCTCTTCTTAATATCTTCTGCTTCTGTTAGGTTCATACCATGTTTGTCCTTTATTGTGCCCATCTTTGCATGAAACGTTCCCTTGGTATCTCTAATTTTCTTGAAGAGGTTTCTAGTCTTTCCTATTCTATTGTTTTCCTCTATTTCTTTGCATTGATCTCTGAGGAAGGCTTTCTTATCTCTCCTTGCTATTCTTTGGAACTCTGCATTCAAATGGGTATATCTTTCCTTTTCTCCTTTGCTTTTCGCTTCTCTTCTTTTCACAGCTATTTTTAAGGCCTCCTGACAGCCATTTTGCTTTTTTGCATTTCCTTTTCTGGGTGATGGTCTTGATCCCTGTCTCCTGTACAATGTCATGAACCTCTGTCCATAGTTCATCAGGCACTCTATCAGATCTAGTCCCTTAAATCTATTTCTCACTTCCACTGTATAATCATAAGGGATTTGATTTAGATCATACCTGAATGGTCTAGTGGTTTCCTCCACTTTCTTCAATTTAAGTCTAGATACAAATGCTATGCTATGCTATGCTAAGTCACTTCAGTCGTGTCCGACTCTGTTCGAACCCATACATGGCAGCCCACCAGGCTTCCTCGTCCCTGGGATTCTCCAGGCAAGAACACTGGAGTGGGTTGCCATTTCCTTCTCCAATGCATGAAAGTGAAAAGAGAAAGTGAAGTCGCTCAGTCATGTCCGACTCCTAGCGACCCCACGGACTGCAGCCTACCAGGCTCCTTCATCCGTGGGATTTTCCAAGCAAGAGTACTGGAGTGGGGTGCCATTGCCTTCTCCAAAAAGACAATTCAAATACAGACCCATTTCCTGGGGACAATTTCAGCTTACTAGAAGGAACAGACAGATAAACAAATAGCTGTACTCTACCGTGGCAAGTTCTCTGACAGAACTATGCACAGGTATAGTTCTGTGCATATGGCAGGAGTGGATATAAGGGACAGTAACTCATCATAGAAGGAGGATGGGAGTGGGAAGCTTTTTAAGGGATGAGAGGTATAAGCTCGGTTCTGAATCAGAGGCAGGAATTACCATGGAAGTGACACAGGAGAATTCTGAGAACTTCAACTACTACAAGTTCAGTACGGCTGGAATGGAGAGGTGTAACAGGATAGAGGACAGGTGTGAGAAAGAATTGTTCTGGAGGTATCAAATCAGATTTCCAGACGAGTGGACTTGTTTTCCTTAAACAGTTCCCTGGTGACACCTGACCGCTATTAATGTCTTTCTATTCCCTCCTTAAGCAAATATCACTATTGACTAACGTATTTCCCAACAGTGTAAAATAAGGGAATGAGAGAGGTGATTAGGAAGGTCTACCACAAAGTCTGAAAACACTGAAATGTAAAGGCTCCCATTGCCAATTCTTCTGAGTTCCACAGCAAAGTTGACTTTAACAAAGTAAAAATTGAACATAAAGCAAACTTAAAATGTAACTGAATGAAATTTTTAAACAATAATCTGATGGGAATGAATTAGCCCAAACACCTAGAATGTAAGTTAGGCAAAATAAAACCAAAGTGGGTCTAACTGGGTAAGTCTGGGACAGATCTCAGCACAGTGAGCAATGCCTCATTTGAGAATATAACTTAGGACTTACAGATCTAATACCAAGGGCCAAGGGCCAAGGGCCACAGCCCCAGAACACCTTGCTATTTGAAGGATGTATAGGAGAAGGAAAGAAATAGCTTTCGTACTCCTAAATCCAACTACTGAGCCTGGAACATGTCAGACTTCAGTAAATACATTCTGAACGGACCTGGGACAATTGCGCTGATGGTATCTGCAGACAGGAGCACTGGGGCAGGGAGTACCACTTTTCCCAGTGTCTTACTATGGCTATGTATCACATCCCCAACTTTATTCCCTCCAAAGCAGCCCACAGGAGTGCTGTTCTACGAAATGTATTTATTCACATATGTATTCATTCAGCCATTCCAGAAATGATCAGTTGCCTAATGCTACTTATAAGTACAGCATGCAAAGATGAATCATCTTAGATCTGCCCTTTAAGAGACTACAGTAAACAGGAAAAATTTAATTTAATTACCTTTGTGAAGTTAAAATGTGACAAGCAGCACAGTTCTATACTCTGAGATTTCAGAGCAGGGAGAGATTATTTCGAGCTGGCATGATCAGAGAAAGCTCTGTGAAAGGGGAAGCTTCTGAGAAGGGTAATGAAGAGGGGAATTAGGACATGGGAGGAGTGTTTTTCAAGAAAAAAATAAAATATGAATCAAGACCTGGATGGAGAGAGGATGGAGGAAACCCAAGGGAAAGTAAATAGACCAGATTGTTGTAGAAAACAAAACTGGAAAGGCAAACTGAGATCAGATAGTAGAATACACCAAATGCTCAGCTAAGGAATTCAGACTTGACTTTGCAAGCGACATGAAGCCACTGAAAATTCTGAGCAAGGGAGTGTCACAAATATGAATCTGGCAGTTACATGCAAGAATCAGGGTAGGGAGCCTTGGTAGGTTCCACTTACTTATCTAATAAGCACATCTTTTTAAGTGAATAATTAAAATGGTAAAGGAGCCCAATGCACAGATGACTAAATCTACCTAGAGGATTAGGAAAGGCATCATGAGATGACATTTGAACTGATTACAAAAAGTGAACAGAAGTAACTACATAAGTAAGAGAGACATGTGGACAAAGAACAGAGGGACTATAGAAAGGTGAAAATGGCAAGGAAATTATAGATAGTTTGATTTCATTTTTAAATTTCCTCAAGAATTTCTTGTCAAAGGTTGAGAAACAAAATGAAAACAAAGAATAGATTAGAATGGAAGAGATTACAGGGAGGTTAGCATTTAATGCAGAGGAAAGACTAGCCAAAGGAAAACAATCTGAGGTGATCACAGCTACCGTTTATTGAGATCTTAACATCCGCCAAGCACTATGTGAAGTATTTCACATTGGTCATCTCATTTAATCTCACAATACCACTCTGTGAGGCAGATTTTGTAATTAACATCCCCATTCTAGAACTAAGAAAACTGAGGCTTAAGTAACTTAAGACCACGCAGCAGTTAAGAGAGTCCAAAATCAAACTCAGATGGTCTAATTCTAGAGCCCATGGTTGCCTGCTAGGTCACAGGAGGGTCAGCTGATATGGCACCAGGGAAAGGCGGCAGGCCAGTGGGGAAGAGCACAGGGCCGAGAAGGATGGTCAGAGACTAGCCGGAAGTCAGACTGGCACCAGGATGTGAGTCTCACAGCAGCTTGGTCTCCTTCCTCTGTATGACCAAGAGCTTCTGATCTGTGTCCAGCTGCTCCACCTTTCTTAGGTTCCCAGAATCTAACCGTTTCTGACCACTTCCACCACCACCGTCTTGGCCCAAGCCACCATCATCTTTCATGCGATTTATTCTAACATTCTCCTATTGGATCTCTGCTTTTACCCTCACTCCCCTAGAGTATAACACACCTTTCTATCGCAAAGTCCAGCAATCACTTCCCATATCCCTCAGAGTAGCAAGGTCCAAACAGGATTCATGGATCCACCTGCTCTGCCTCCCACCTCATTACCTCTGACCTCACTACTAATGGTTTTCATCTCACTCACACCACCCACACTGACCTCTGTGCTTAAATGTCACACTCACTCCTGCCTTAGGGGCTTGCTCTAGCTGTCCCCACTCTCTGGAACCATCTTTTACCAAACATTCACTTGATCAACTTATTGTTTAGATGCTGTTTCCTTACAGACATCTATCTCGACTACTATAACCACCTCCCTCGTGTGTCCCCTACTTCCATCTCCTTTCTCAATCCTCCTTACACTGATTTACTTTTTTTCTCCATACCACTCATCAATTCTAATACACTAGATGGCTTATTTACTATGCTTGCTATCTGTGTTTCTCTGATATAAACTCCTTAAGAGCAGAAATCTTTTTTTGTTTGCTTGTTTTGTTTTGATATAACCCAAGCACCTAGAAGGGTATCCAAGAAGGTGTTCAATCAGAAATAACAATAGGTAGCGCTGACACATAAACACTCTAATGTCTAAAACAGATTAACTAGTGGGAAGCTGCCATATATACAGGGAGCCCAGCTGGGCTCTCTGTGATGACTGAGAGGGAGGGGAGGGGAGGGGAGAGGGCAGTTCAAGAAGGAGGGAATATATATATATGTATAAAACTGACTTAAGCTGTTGTATGGAAGAAACCGACAGAACATGGTAAAGCAATCATCCTCCAATTAAAAAATTAAAAAAAAGTGACATAGTAATAAACTACAAAGTGACATAAAAAGGGAGAATACGTTCATAAGTAAATGAATATTTAAGAGGGAATATAATGATTAATGAATACCTTCAATTTGTGTCAGGAGAAACTATCATTTTCTTTTTCTGAATCTGTAAATCCTATAGCTAAACTGACCTTCTTTAAGCAAACACATTCAATTGTTCAAACTGTTCTAAGGCGGTGCTAGTGGTAAAGAACCTACCTGTCAATGCGGGAGACCTAAGAGGCGTGGGTTCGACCCCTGGGTCGAGAAGATCCCCTGGAGAAGGAAATGGCAACCCACCCCAGTATTCGTGCCTGGAGAATCCCATGGACAGAGGAGCCTGGCGGCCTGCCGTCCGCGGGACTGCAGTCAAACAGAATGAAGCCACCTGGCACAGATGACAGTAAGCGCTGTTTACACTGTCCAGATTCTCTTCTACATATAAAACCACTAAGTACTTTAGAATACTGTCCCTTAGTTATCTATTGCTGCACAACAAACAACTCCAAAACTTAGCTGCTTAGAATGACAACAGACATTTATTATTTCATAGTTTCCGTAGTTCAGGAATTTGGAAGTGATGTAATTAGTTCTGGTTGAGAGTCTCTCATGATACTGTAGTCAAGATGCAGGCTGGGACTGCAGTCATCTGAAGGTTTGGCTAAGGCTGAGGACCCACCTCGGTGGCTGACAAGCTGATTTTTTGGCTGTTAGAAAAACACCTCAGTTGCTTCCCACGTGGACTCTCCATAGAGCTTTAAATGTCTTCATTATATGGTGGCTGGCTTCCTCCAGAGTGGGCAATCCAAGAGAGGGCAATGTAAAGGCAGCAATACTTTGTATGACCCTGCAGTTCATAACGGAGAAGGCAGTGGCACCCCACTCCAGTACTCTTGCCTAGAAAATCCCATGGACGGAGGAGCCTGGTGGGCTTCAGTCCATGGGGTCGCTAAGAGTCGGACACAACTGAGCGACTTCACTTTCACTTTTTACTTTCATGCATTGGAGAAGGAAATGGCAACCCACTCCAATGTTCTTGCCTGGAGAATCCCAGAGACGGGGCAGCCTGGTGGGCTGCTGTCTATGAGGTCACACAGAGTTGGACATGACTGAAGTGACTCAGCAGCAGCCGGTCATAAACTATCACTTCCCTGTATTTCATTGGTCATACAGACCAATGCTGATGCAGTGTGCAAGGAACTACACAAATGTATAAATACTGGAGGTGAGGATCGGTGGAGGCCATCTTGGACTGGCTACTTCCAATTATAACCAGTATCTGTATAATATTTTGTGTTCAGCTTTTTTTCACAGTTTATATATATTTCTATTAACACAACTTACATACTTCTTGCTTTAGAAACTATGTTATTCCAATGATATGAACCCTTGAAAATTAAAAATGTCATGGACTTTTAACTGCTCTGAAAATATCATATCCCACCAGTTGAAGCCATCCATTTATGTTACAGTTCCAATATTTTACTTAAGGAAAAGAATTAAAGTCAGAAAAACAACTGAAACAATGTCCTGTTTGTTCCTAGGAGTGAAAACAAATTTAAATACTTCAAATAAAAGTCAGATCATTTTAGAAACAAGTAGGAAGAAAAGAGTCACTACATTTCAGATTGCAGACATCAGTTAATAACTGAATAATAAAAATTAAATACTGAATCAAGGAAAATAAAGAGTGAAATAATTATACTAACAGAATAGCAACTTACACAGAGAAAAAAACGCTACCACAATGGTAGCATTATTTATTAATACTTAGGTACTGAAGAGATATTTGGTAGAAAAGGTGAAGACTGACCACTAGCATAGATTTGAAAACCACAGGAAAATTTTATAACCAGCATTTTTAAAATATTAACTAGATAAAAGAAGGTTTCTTAAAAAACAACTTTTGTTAGATCATTGCCAAGGAGCTACAATAAGACCTGTGAGCATGCAAACGGCAGGGGGGAGACTGAAGAGTAAGAAGAACTTCCCAACAATATGCGCTGTCTCATGTGACCGGGAGAGAACTTTGACCCAGGGGCTCAACCCACATCTGATCACATTGTCCAAATGGATTCACAGATCAGAAGGCTGCTGGAATGAGAGTTCTTTTAAAGTCCCTCCAACACTAAGATCAAATACTCTCCCAAAAAGGAACTAGAATTCACACACTGGTAGTTACCAACAAATATAAACTTATTTCCTATGAACAGATTAGTTCTTTCTATACTTTATTTCATTTTAATCAAAACATTATTAAACATGTGTCAAGAAGGGCCGCTCTGTACAATGAGTCTTATACTGAAATGAGATGAGGCAGTGCATGACCTCATTCTTCATTGTTTCAGGCCTGACTTAGCTACAATAATCACTGTACAGGGAGAGCTCTTGCTATTGCTGCCTCGCTTTCTTCACAAGTCAAAAGGCCTTTTTTCATCCATTCATTAAAAGTATAAAGTCCTTTAGGTAAGAAGATACTATTAATCAGGAGGGGATTAATACTGCCCCAATAAGCAAATATAATGAAAATCTACAGTGATAAACTATCTCTGCCTCCAAACCCATATCCACCATGGGAGGCACTTATTTGCAGAAGAGTAATTACAAGGATAAGCGCCATTTGTCACTGGTTATATTGGAGTTTGTGAGAAGTGAAAACGTATTTTCCCTTTCTTGTTATTAAGTGAAAAACAGCTACTCCTTCAAACATATTGAATCCAAAGGAACAACTTGAGAAAGGTAAATATTATAACAACATCTCATGTATAAAACCAAGAATGGGGGCTCCACATATGTACATTTCCTCAAATATGTCTTTATGATATGTCTTCTCTAAATACCATACATTTTTATTTTAATAGTGTTTGGTAAAAATGTTCCTAAAGTGACATATTTTATTCATGGTCCAGAGTTATGATTATGACCATCAGTTATATTTTTCTGTAAACTTGGGATGCTTTTGGGGATTATAGGTCTAGAGGACTATTTGTCCTTCTGTCAATAAATAGTCCCAGATTGCTATGCTTTTTGAGCTAGTTTTCCTCAACATCATGCTATCTCTTATCACTGCTCAGTGCCGTCATGTGTCTGCCTCCTTCACTAAGCTGCCACCATCTAATTTTGAAACCTCTTTTGTGGGACATGAATCAAAGAATCACAATTACTAGACTTTTATGTCAACTTACACAAATGAGGGCCTCTCCAACAAGGACTGTGGAATTTGTGACAGCTTTTACTGGCTCATTAATCTCTTTCCATTTACTGTGAGCTCTCAGCTACGAATTAAAAAGCAAAACTCTGACCTATGGGACTTCCCTGGTCCAGTGGTTGAAAATCTGCCTGCTAAGGCAGGAGGTATGGGCTTCATCCCTGGTCCAGGAATACTCCACATGCCTCGGGGCAACTAAACCCGTGTAGCACAACTACTGAGCTCTTGGTCTAGAGTCCGTGAGCTGCAACTGCTGAAGCCCACAGCTTGCGCTCCGCAACAAGAAAAGCCACCACAGTGAGAAGCCCACTCACCGCAACTAGAGAGAAGATCCCGCTCGCTGCAAGCAGAGAAAGAAAATGCCTGTATGTAGCAACGAAGACCTAGCACGGTCAAATAAAGAAAAGGAAATCTAACCTACAGGAAAAGAGGGTATTACTTTATATAAGTTACTTACCAATATTTTCTTTTCCTTCTGGGCTTTCCACTCTGTTTCCTTTAACTAATGTATCACTTTTTCAACCTGTAGAAGATGGATACGGACACTCATAAGAGCAAAGTTCTTTTTCCTTTCTCCTATTTTTGATGCAATTATCTCTTTCTGTATTTCTATTTCCAATCTATTTAGGCTTTGGAAAGTAGATCATCAACCTAATCCCCTAACTTGTAATCTAGTACTCTTGGCCTCTTTCTCGTCTTTTAAAATTTCTTCTCATACAAACTACAACTGCAGCCACTCTAATAAAACCACTTGTTTACAAAATCAGCGATAACAAGAGAAGGCAAGTTACACTTCCTGTAGAGTATATTTTTGAGTTTATGCACTTTGTGAGGTTTTTTTTTTTTTTTTGCTGTGAAGAATTCAAATACCAGTTGTGTCTTCCACAATATGACTGAGAGTGGCACTCTATTACTAAATGAATATGTGGTCAGAAGGGACCTAGTCAATCCCAGTCACAGGTACATACCTACAAGACTGAAAACAGGGACTCAAACAGTATTTTTACATCAGCGTTCACTGCAGCATTATTCACAATGGCCAGAAGTGGAAAAAACCCAAGTGTTCATTAACACATGCATAGATAAACAAAATAGGGCACACACAAATACAGTGGAATATTATTTAGCTATAAAAAGCAAAAACTTTCTGATACATGCTACAACATGAACCTTGAAAATGTTATGCTGAGACATAGAAAAATATGATTCCACTTACATGAACTATCTAGAAAAAGCAAATCTGTAGAAACAGAAAGTAGCTTAGAGTTTACCAGGGGTTGTGGTGAGGGGAGAATGCGAGCTATTGCTTAACAGGTCCAGAGTTTCTGCTGGGGTGATGAAAAATGTAAATAGAGAATAGTGATAGCAGTATAACACTGGGAAAGTAATTACACCACCGATCTGCACGCTTAGAATGGTTAAAATGACAATTTTTATGTTATATATATTTTACCACAGTAAAAAAACATTCTTCAAAAGCAGAGAGAATCAAGTACTGCAAACATAAGATCATAAGAGGGAAGACTTGGGCTATTATCTCAACATAGCAACAGCTATGACAATCCTCACCCCTCATGAGCCAATTATGACTTAAATTCTGATACTCAGAAAATGTCTTTAAGCATATGAGTTTACATAGTATCTTCTATTCTCTCAGAAAGAGAAAGTTAAACTTACCAATGCAACATAAACCTGAAAACTGTACATTCAAGACAGGATGTAAATAATGTAATAAATTGTAACTATAGGGCCTCCAAAGCAATTATTTTTAATAAAGGACCTTTATTAAACAACTTTAACACTTCTCCAGTTATTCTCTTGGTTTCCCAGAATGGAATGAGTGACATCTACCCTTACGCATGCAATTTTGACCATAGTTCTGTTAAGTTTTCTTTTTAAAAACACTCATATTGTGTACATGCCAATCAGATCAGATCAGATCAGATCAGTCGCTCAGTCGTGTCCGACTCTTTGCGACCCCATGAACCACAGCACGCCAGGCCTCCCTGTCCATCACCAGCTCCCGGAGGTCACTCAGACTCGCATCCATCGAGTCAGTGATGCCATCCAGCCATCTCATCCTCTGTCGTCCCCTTCTCCTCCTGCCCTCAATCCCTCCCAGCATCAGAGTCTTCTCCAATGAGTCAACTCTTCGCATGAGGTGGCCAAAATACTGGAGTTTCAGCTTTAGCATCATTCCTTCTGAAGAAATCCCAGGGCTGATCTCCTTCAGAATGGACTGGTTGGATCTTCTTGCAGTCCAAGGGACTCTCAAGAGTCTTCTCCAACACCACAGTTCAAAAGCATCAATTCTTCGGCGCTCAGCCTTCTTCACAGTCCAGCTCTCACATCCATACATGACCACAGGAAAGACCATAGCCTTGACTAGGTGAACCTTTGTTGGTAAAGTAATGTCTCTGCTTTTGAATATGCTATCTAGGTTGGTCATAACTTTCCTTCCAAGGAGTAAGCATCTTTTAATTTCATGGCTGCAGTCACCATCTGCATGCCAATACCTGAACTCAAAACAAGAGATACCTCAAATTGGTATCTCCAAAAACCCCCTTCCTCAGTGCCCCTGCCCAGTTAAGAGAGGGTTAAATGGATTCTCTAATTTCCTATTCCTGTTAATGGTACCACAAGTTTCCTAATTTATGATGCAAAATTTTCATCATCTTTGCATTCTCCTCTCTCACACCCGATCTCTTATCAAGGACTAATGATTTTTGCTTTGCAATATATTTCTCATCTCTTTCTCTTTCTTCCCTCCTAGCCTCTTACTGATTATCTAAAGTCTGACCTTTATCAACTTCAGACTTTATACTACTACAGCCTCTTAACTGGTCTTCCAGTCACCAAAGTCTCACTTCTCAAACCCATACACGACTGTTTCTAAAATGTTATTTGCATCATTTTCCCACTAGACTGTAACTATATCATGGTAGGGATTCATTCACCTTTCAACACTGAACAATCTGGCATGTAATACATTTTTAATTCATCAGTGTTTATTGAATGAATTAATGAAATTTTAAGTCCTAACACTTTCCTTCTAAAAACTTTCAATTTTCCACTGCCCATAACAGAAATGACAAACTCAAATACTGAAATACCTACTGGGGCCAGGCGGAAAATATAAGTGAGTAAAGATGTGTGTAATCAACAGGAAGTGGTAGGGACTGTGCAAACTGGAAAGCACATGTCCCATCTAAAGGGTAAGTGACTTGCTGTTCCCACAAACTGCTGCCATGATGAAATACAGGCCTAGTATGTTGCCATGATTTTTCAAGATAAGCCAAGAGCACAGATTTCTATGCAGAATCCGGTTTTTAAATGTGTGTATTCGTCCGACTCCTTGTGACCCCATGGACTGCAGCCCGCCAGGCTCCTGTCCACAGAATTCTCCAGGAATTCTCCAAGAATACTGGAGTGAGATGACAGTGACAACTAATACGATTTAAAAAAAAAACAAACAAAACACCATGCAAGCAAAATGAAACCTATCTATGGGCTGAATCCAGTCCTTAAGCTACAAGTTGGTAACTCCTTGCTCTGTAGGATAAAAAACTTCTTGCCTAACATTCTAAGTCCTTCTAAGTTCCAGGCTATTCTGCCAGTTTTTGCCCACTACTTTCACACAAGAACACTTTGCTCTAAGCAAGCATCAGAATCACCTGCGGGGCTTGTTAGAATATATAACTTGATGGTAGGCTTCACTGTCAGGATTTCCAGTTCAACACAGTAGGTCTCAAGTGGGGGCTGAGAATGTGCATTTCTAACAAGTTACCAGATGATGCTGACACTTACAGGTGTGTGGACTATCCTGTGGGAACCACTGCTCTGGTTAAATTACACTCTGTCTCAAGCACACTGATTCCGCTCATTTGTTCCACCTTCCCAGAAAGTCTTCCCTTTTACTTTCAGCCTACCTCCTCCTATAAACGTCCTGTGACAGTCTTTCATGCCTCCAAACTGCTGTAGCATTTAAAGTTCATACCATCTCCTCTAATTCATCACTGCTTGGTCGAGATGCTTAGCTTCCAATTGAGGTTGTATAGTCTCAGACATCAATGATCAGGTCAGCATCTTATATACCTGACTGTAGGCCATTTGAAGGCTGGGGCCCTGTGTTGGTTCCCACTGTACCCCTCGAGCTATCAGAGCCTGGTATTCAGTTGGTATTTACTAAACATTTCTTAAACGAATGAAAATTGGACAGACCCATCAAATGAAAAATGCAGATAAGTGGACCTGAAATTTGGGTATATAACCTTTCTTAAAACTGACTTTAAGTATTGTGTAATGGTTTTTCAGAATGGACAATAAAAACTAAACATTTTGCAAATAAAATGTCAATAGATAATAATTATCTGTGGCAACAGATTTTGTATGTAAATAAAACAGTGAATGTTTAAAAAAAAACTTGAACATTTGTAAGATTAAATCTTTTATTTGTACCATATGGCTTCCCTGGTGGCTCAGTGGTAAAGAATCTGCCTGTCAGTGCAACAAGATGCAGGAGACATGGGTTCAATCCCTGGGTCCGGAGGATCCCCTGGAGTAGGAAATGGCAACCCACTCCAATATTCTTGCCTGGAAAATCCCATGGACAGAAGAGCGTGGCAGAATGTAGTCCATGGGGTTGCAAAGAGTTGGACATGACTGACTATGCACGCTTGCAACAACAAAATGCAATGAAAAAGTAGGATGAAATTAACTAATCCTCCATAACATTCAGAAATATTGATGAATCTCCTTCAGATAGAGTTTGGATGACAATATATTTAAAATTCTAAAGACTGTGTAAAAACAAGATCAGAAATGGTTCACGTAGCTTCTCCAACTTACAGAACAGCATCAGTGCTATCAGGCAATTTCAAGGATGACTTATGAGTAGAAATGATACTGTGCAGGGCCCTGTAAGGCTCCTGGGCACAAGGCCTTTCTGTGTTCCCGATTTCTTTGATTATAAGAAACAGCCTTCATTCACCCTCCTTGAGTTTCAAGGGGCAGATTCAAGAAGTTGTTAATTAGGGAAAGGAGTGAATGTGAGACCAGGGTTAAACAGCCAGGAGCAGTCTTGGGTCAAAGTCTTGTTTCCCATCAATGGATATACGCAAAGATATCTTTGAGCTATTCTGCAGATACTGAAACTCCCTCCAGGAGGGAGAAGTTATGATATGCTGCCCACAAGCATGTAGATGCCAGATCAGTTAAACTTGAGACTGACGGATGTTGACTCCTACTTACCAACTCACCACCAAACCATTAGAAGAATGTCCACGAGCTGATCACATCCTCTTTTACTATAAAAGTTGTCACTATCTTCCCCACGTTGGAACACATGGTTTCAAGAGCATGAGCCTGCTGTGTCCCCCTTTGCCTGGCAAACCAATAAAGCTCTTCTTTTTTACTTCACCCAAAATGAAGGAGATCAGCCCTGGGATTTCTTTGGAAGGAACGATGCTAAAGCTGAAACTCCAGTATTTTGGCCACCTCATGTGAAGAGTTGACTCATTGGAGAAGACTCTGATGCTGGGAGGGATTGAGGGCAGGAGGAGAAGGGGACAACAGAGGATGAGATGGCTGGATGGCATCACTGACTCGATGAATGTGGGTCTGAGTGACCTCCGAGAGCTGGTGATGGACAGGGAGGCCTGGCGTGCTGCAGTTCATGGGGTCGCAAAGAGTCAGACACAACTGAGCGACTGATCTGATCTGATCTGATCTGAAAACTCTGTCTTCAAGATCTGATTTGCACAGGTGGACAGAGAAGCTGAGAATCTGGTGTCAGAAACTTGGTCTCCAAGCTAAACCAGAATAAAGCTACAGATGCCTTTACAGAGTAAACCTAATTTTGGAGCTACTGGAAGAAAAAAAAAATAGAAATAATAATATGTAGTTTTAAAATAATTTTGGGATATAGTCTTAAGTGCTTATTTGGCTTTTTGAGCAACTCCACACTTGATGATATTAGAATCAATGGGCAACAGAAAAGTTGACATTATTTGGCAAAGACAGAAAATCCAATTTGGGAAAAACAACAACAACAACAACAAAACAACCCAGGAGCAAAAGAAGCACACTTACAGCTTTAAGATAGCAAAGATGTTACCTTACATTCAGATACCTGCCCTACCTACCAGGACCATAATGATCTTGTCTGCATGAGGATTCAGCCAAGACACTCTGCATTTCTATGTTAACCAGGAACTATGCACACTGGGCAGAAAAAAAAAAAAAAAAAAAAGAATTACAAAACCAAGTCAAAAAAATACCAAGTGCTTATCCCAAGTTTTAAAAGCATTAGCATTCTAAACAATAAAACAAAGCAAATTTGTTCAATGAAATAAACCTCATAGTAAAACTACAAGAATGTATGAAAGGAAACGCTACCAGATGAACTGCTAAATAGCAACTTCCTACTTTTACAAATGGATGATTGAATAACATCTAGTTCTTTGGCGGAGAATGTGGAGGTTCAGAAGACTGTAGGTTCTAGAACTACCTCTACTACAGTATGAATCTGGGCATTTCTCTTAGCCACCCATATTCAAGTCACAACAGTTTTAACTACAAAGTCAAACTTAAAGTCAATAAAAAATATTTTGTATGATAAAATAAGAAGTACATGCAACTAAAGTTATTATGCACATATATTAAGAAATAATCTTACTACAGTCAAGTTTTCGTGTTTATAAATGAGTCTACACACAACAGATGACATGGCCTGACTTTTAGGTTCACAGTAACCAATTTTTCAGAATGAATTCTAAATATAAAGCCTCTAATAGGAGATATCCTACACTCTCTTTTCTGCAAGTTATCAGTAGGGTACATTTTCAGAACTCTGGACATATCAAGTGGTAAAGAACTCGCCTGCCAATGCAGGAGACATTAAAGAAGGTGGGTTCCATCCCTGGGTCGGGAAGATACCCTGGAGAAGGGCACTCACTCCAGTATTCTTGCCTGGAGAATGCCATGGACAGAGGAGCCTGGTCAGCTACAGTCCATGGGGTCGCAAAAGTTGGACACGACTGAAGCGACTTAACACGCAGACATATAAAATCAATCATAACTTTATAGATTCTATATCAGCATAAACCTCTTCAATGTATGGTAATTCCATCACGGACCCACGGAAGTGTGACATGCAAATGGGGGCGAGGGGGAAGCACCAGGAATAGAGTAAGCCACTATCATGCCAGCAGATGGCATGACTAAGATTTTCAGTGCTTATTAATATTAACAATGAGCAAGTTCCCTCTTAACCACTCAATTCAGAAACATCAACTACGTCGCTGGGAAAAAAAAAAAAGCGGGGGAGGTGGAAGGTTTGAATCAGAGACAGCTAGACAGGTTGCAGGGATTAAGTTCTCCTTAGAGAAATGGAGAAGATGCACAATGAAGTTTTTAAGGAAATTTTTACATTCAACTTGAAAGGGAGACTAACGCACAGCAGAGCTTCAATCGCAAGTTTCCTAACTGTTGTCTCGGCCCCCAGAATTCCCTGTCTTCCTCGATGACTCACGGACAAACTCAATGAATGAAGAAGGCATGATCACAGAGCTCCTCCTCTGAAAAAACACGAACCATCCTTTTGAGAACTACTCCTTTTCACAGGTGTGCGCGGGGTTGGTTGGGGCGAGGGGGAGGTGACAACACCAAAACAAAAACAACACAGCAAAAGGCCTGAGCTTTCAACTTCATGCGACTCGCGGAAAAGGGACCTAGCAAATGGGAATCTGGGGACAGCAGCGACAGGACAGAACGGGACCTGACACCGGGATACTCCTCTCCAAGGACTCTCCACGAGGCCCCGGAGCCTCTCCGACCCCCACGCTCCCCGACACCCGAGCGTGCCCGCCTTACCCTCCAAACCACCCACCACCCTCGGACAAATCCTCAACCGCCTCATCAAAACATGTTTAAGCTGGGAAGCCCGCTGGCTGCGCCATCCCTTACAGAACCAGCAAGGGTTAGGAGGCAGGAGAGGGAGAAGGAAACCAGAAGAGCTGGAGTGGCCTCGGGAGGGGCGGAGCCGGGACTAGAGCTGGGCGGCCACGGCCACGCTGGCTGCAACGCGAGGGAAGAAGAGGACGCGCGGGCAAGACGCGAAACGCTGTGAACCCGGCGGAGGCAACGATCCGACGAACGGGGGGCGGCGGATCCAGCCTCCTCAGGGGAGAGCGCCCCTACGGTCGCGCCGCCGCCGCCGGCCAGTGGCTAGCCGGCTCCGGCCTCCTCTCCAGCCCAGCCCGGACCCCAGTCATGCACCGGCGCGCCCGCGCTCGCACACTCACCGGGCGCGCGCCGCCACGGCGCGGCCGCCCGCCGCCCTCAGCCGGTCTCCGCCCCGCCCCCCGCGCCCGGCCAGTGGACTGGGCCCTGGGGGGCGGGGCAGGGGCGGGGCAAAGGAGGAGCTACGTCACTGGCGCGTGCGCTCTCTGCGCGCCAGCAACGGCTTGAGCTGATCGTTACCTGCGCGGCTTGGTGGTGTCCTTGGAGACGAAGCCCGGCCTGGGCGGCGCAGAGACAAGACCACGGCAGCGGGGCCCCGGGAGAAGCCAGGATGCCGGCTAAGGGGAAGGACAAAAAGAAAGGGAAAGGCAAAGACAAAGGCAAAGATAAAGACAAGAAGAAGTAAGGGAAAGCCACGCTGGGGTCCCTGCTCCAGGGCCTGCCCTCCAGAGATTCGCAGGCGCCGGCCAACTGGCGCCCTTTCCTCGCTTTCCTTCCTGACCCTCCCCTTGCTCTCCCAGCTTCTGAGAAGGACGGCTCCGTTGCTCAGAAATTCCCCAAAGGCATGCCATACCCCCCACTGCTTCAATTAAGACCGGAGTGTTGAGATTTGGGACCCTGAAATCTTTTAGACACAGCCCCTGCCTATGTGGAGTGTACTAACGAGGAGGCAGATAAGTTCCCCAAGAATAGAAGTAACGTAGGACCGAACTGAGTCATTTGAAAAGACCCTGATGCTGGGAAAGGTTGAGGCGGGAGAAGGGGACGACAGAGGATGAGATGATTGGATGGCATCACCGACTCCATGGCCGTGAGTTTGAGTAAACTCCGGGAGTCGGTGATGGACAGGGAGGCCTGGAGTGCTTCAGTCCACGGGGTCGGAAAGAGTCGGATACGACTGAGCGACTGAACTGACTGAGGACCGAATGAAATAAGTGCTAGTGGAGGGGAAAAGAACTAAAAGTGAGGAGGAAGGGTTAGTTCTGACACTGGAATTGAAGGTCGGAGATCCTCTAGACCTGTGCTGCCCAATAGTTTCGTCACCGGTCATGTGTGGCTATTAAGATTTGTTAAAATTAAAAATTCAGATCCTCGTTTGTACCGGCTACATTGCGTGTACTCAGTAGGCCTGTGTGGCTAGTGGTGACTGTATTGGACAGTCTAGATAGCATTAACATCACAGAAAGTTCTATTGGACAGCACTGTTCGCCACCTGTGATTCTTAGCTGAGGAGGGGGTTAATTTTTGACTCCCCGAGGAGGACGTTTGTCAAGGAGACATTTTTGGTTGTCACATCTGGGCCCTCTAGTGGATAAGAGACCGAGTGAAAGTCGCTCAGTCGTGTCCCACTCTTTGCGACCCCATGGATGACAGAGTCTATGGAATTCTCCAGCCCAGAATACTGGAGTGGAGAAGATCCCTTCTCCAGCGGATCTTCCTGACCCAGCAATCGAACCAGTGTGTCCTGCATTCCTGGCGATTCTTTACCACCTGAGCTATCAGATACTAAAGGATACTGAGCTAAAGGATACTGTTAAATATCCTACGGTGCACATTAACAACCTCCAGCCCCACTCCAGATAAAGAATCATGTGGCTCAGCATATTAGTAGTTGGGAAATCCTCAAGACCCAAAGATGCTCTGGAATAGGCACTAAGCGTTATTCACCTTATCTCCAGCACCTGGAAGAGAGTCGGAATCATAGAAGAAGCTTAATATTTGTTAAACAAATTAAGATGTCTGCTCCTGTAGGCTTCAACTTGGATCTTCCCCCCCACCCCACCCCCATCCCAGCAAGAACTGTGCTGTAGTGCTCTGGGTTCGTTGTTTTTTGCCTGTAACCGGATCGATCTCAGCTGTGTGGTTGAGAGGCACTTAAACATCCTGAAGGATGTTTGGGTGATTGAAGTAATTCCTTGGGCCTTTTCAAGGATTCCTTTTGGTTGGAAGGAAACATAAAGGATTTGAGTATTCAGATTTCCCCAAATGATGAGAATTTCTGAAGTGGGTAAGACTGCTCTAGCATTAAACCTTCACGGGTTTGGAGTTGCTGCTAGATTGCTACTACATTTATTGGGTGATCCTAGTGGTTCCTAGACACACTGAAATCATACATCTTGTCCAACAGCACTATATATGGAACCACAAGGGATCCTTGTAAAGTTTATAAAGTAATTTGTTTAAGAGAGTAATGCCTGCTCAGTACAGAGAGTTTAGGAAACCTGGTGAGTCAAACAGAACGAAACCACTTGTAATCCCATTATCCAAAGATAACCACTACTATCATTTTGGAATATTCTTTTTCTTCTTCCTAAGATAACAGCCCCATATACAAATTTATTTGCAATTTCCCCCCTAGTGTATTAATATAAGTATTCCACAGTGTGATTAAAAAAAATAACTGCATGTTTAGTCTTGCATTTTCTGGAAGTGCTAATGGCTTGTCACATTCCTAGAACTCACTAGCATATGTTTTCTATTTTTGCCCATTCATCTACAGTGCACATATCAACAATGAGAAACACTGAGGGCAATAGACCATATATGTTTCTTACTAACTCATTCATCCAACAGTATTTGCTCATATGTGCCAGGCAAATGCCAAGCAAAATAAATTATAATAAAGAGAAAGGTGTAATACTAATATAGTAGAGAAATAGTTATATGCTCTTGATGTCCTCTTCCTGTGCAGGAAGATCACAAAACTTGAGGAATCTGTTTTGGAGAGAGCCAAGGCCAATGCCTCCCTTTGGGAGGCCAGGCTGGAAGTCACAGAACTTTCTAGGATTGAGTATCGTGATACTTCCCGGAGACTGGCAAGATGTAATGAAGAGTTAAAGAGACAGCAGTATAAAATGGAGAAAGACACAATGTCTGTATTGAACTATCTGAAGAAACAGGATCAGGAGAAAGATAATCTGGTAGGTAGGTAGAAACCCTCCCAAGCCTTAGTAACTCTCCCTTGTTATACTGCTGTGGCTATGTATTTCCAGTATTTTAATTCCTTGAAACCTCATCCCACAGTTAAGACATTTCAATTGACTTTTAACTGTCCTTTGAAGCAACATGTTATTTCAGAATGGCTTTACAGTCAGAATTGCCTTTTATTTTCATTCTTGTCCCATGTTTTCTTGGCTGAAACAAAGATGATGCTAATGGAACATTATGATCAACTTTAAGAACAAGAGCATGGTGTATGATCTATATATTTTTTGATATTGATAACTATGAGTAATTAATAATCTATAAAGCAATTTATTGATAATCGATGATCACATGGTTATGAACCCAGCAAATTGACTCTCATCTGTTGGACTTGTTGAATCTTTATCTTACTGAACCTTGTTGAAATGTTGGGCATAGAGCTGTCATTTTAGATCTGTGGAAAAAAGGAAAGGAACTAACATTTTGGGACTCCTGTTTGTGCCAGTCACCATGTTGGGTACTTTACCTCTGCTATCTCATTTAATCTTTTTAATAACCCACTGTAGCCACAAATTGTCATTCCCATTTTACAGATAAAGGAATTGACTCTCAGGGCAGGTAACTTGCCAGAGTCTCACAGCTAGTGGGTGTTAATGTGTGAATTTAGATGTGACTTAAATTCATCTCTTTCCTAGCTGCCTCTTTGTGTCCCATGGTGACCCAAGGAAATTTGTATCATGTTTCATTCCCATGTATGTTTTTTTGTATTTTTACTATAATAAATAGTAAAAATACAAATACACATAGTGGGAGCTTGTTAAAATATTTTTGCATGTGTGAATGAATGAATGGGTTGTGATTCCACTGATGCTTTGAAAAAGTTAGCAATCAAAACTTGAGTTCAAGATGATTTGGAAGCATATTAGAGAAATCAGACAACTGAACACGTGTGGATTTTATGTTTTATTAAAGTAATTTTTTGGTACAGTATTTTTTTTTAACTTTCTTTCCTAGGCAACTTCCATTTTTAAAACTACTCTTTGATAATAGCATGCATTATCAAATATAAATTATTATTCTAAAATAAGCCTTTAGGCCAGCCATGCAAATAATTTTCAAAATTCATTGTATAAAAGATTTGTGGACTGCATTAGCTAATTGATATTGGTCTGCCTTTATCAGTATCACTTGTATTTCCTGATTTTCATCTGCCTCCATGTATCATAGGCCAGCATCTGACTAGCAAATACATAATTTTCTCATAGACATGGATACTCATTAAAACCAAAGAAATTTCTTTGGGAGGAAGAAGTAAAATAAATTATTCAATATACCCTGGTTAACTAGCTCTCTTATAATTTTGTTACTCCATACATGTTACTATATCCTGCTGCTGCTAAGTCACTTCAGTCGTGTCCGACTCTGTGCGACCCCATAGACAGCAGCCCACCAGGCTCCTCTGTCCCTGGGATTCTCCAGGCAAGAACATTGGAGTGGGTTGCCTAGAAATGCATTATTTGCTTAAACTTTATTTAAACTGTTTACAGTCTTCATGTTAATTATAGAAATATTAGAAGTGAAATGTGTTTTAAAAACTATCATATTTTAGATAGAATTAGGAGATTTCCCTTATGGTTTTTGTATTTAAGGCTTTGTTCAGTCAGCACAAAATAAATCTATTTTACACCTGTTCTACATGACTTAGGTCTGTCTGTATTTCTTTTAAAACATTTTTAGGTTTCCCTTGAGCTATTCTAAGATTATTTACAACAATATTTCACTTCTGTATCCTCTGATTTTTTAACCATGTCAAGGAATGTTTACCTTAAAAAGCTATAGTACTTTGGCCACCTGATGTGAAGAGCTGACTCATTGGAAAAGACCCTGATGCTGGGAAAGATTGAAGGCAGGAGAAAGAAAATAATATGGTTAAATGGCATCACTGAATCAATGGACACAAGTTTGAACAAACTCCGGGAAATAGTGAAGGACAGGGAAGCCTGGCATGCTGCAGTCCATAGGGTCACAAAGAGTTGGGCATGATTTAGTGACTGAACAACAGCAACAGCAAAAAGCTAGTCAGATTTCCTACTAAAACATGCCAGCATCCTTGGAGAAATGATTGATTATAAGACTGGAGCAAGGAGAGTAAGAGATGAACTTGAATATCTTATTGTGACAGGAAGTAAGTAACAAAAAATTAAAGGACACACAGGGTAACTTGAAGGGGCTCCCACTGGGCAAATCTGGGACAGTCAAAATAAATGATAGTAATCAGTTATAGCTTATTGAATAAAATGAGTTCATGAGTATATACAACTGATAAATATATACCTTAATAAATATGGGAGAATAGAATGCTTTTCCTTAAAGTAGAATGTAGTAAGTTATTAAATTTCCAAGGAATGATGCAATAAGAAAAATCACCATTTGGCGTCAGAGTAATAATTGATTCAGTCAAGAACAAGAGTGGATGCTAAAACTAGTGGGTGAAAGTTTAATGAACAAAAAGATACTTGCATAGTCTTAAAATATGGTCCTCCAAATTTATTAATAATTATAAAAGGAAAAACTGTAACTTTCAACTGGAGAAACCTGGCAGACACAGTCTTAACCAGTTGATTACAGTTAATGTCAGTCACCTCATGCTGTGATGCAATGACAAGGATACATCATCACTTAAGCAGTGTATGCTTGCTGAAAAGCCATAACCTGAATCTTCTGGTGAAGAAACATCAGACAACTCCAGCCCTGGCCAGTATTCCTCAAAACCGTTGTTGTCATAAAAAACAAAGACCGAGAAACTGCTCCAGTTTAAAACTAGAATATATGACAATCATAGTCAGGGATTATATCCTAGACCAGAAAAAGAACAGTTACAGTGAAAGGACATCATTGGTACAGTTGATGCTAAATTTGAATATGGACTATAGATTAAATAATAGTATTTTATCAATGTTAAATTTCCAAATTTTGATCATTGTACTATACTTCTAAGAGATTGTTCTTTTTCTTAGGAAACACATAATGAAATATTTAGTACAGGAGTATGATGTCCTAAACTTATTCTCACATGGTCCAGAAGAAACAGCTTCAAAAGTCTACATCATATATATATATATATGTATGTATATACACACATGTATATATGTATATAGACCTATCATAAAGGGAAAACAAATGTGGCAAAATTAGGTGAAGAGTATATGAGAATTATTTGTACTCTCCTTGAAACTTTCCTTTAAAAATTTACTCATTTAAGAGAAATGCAAATCAAAACTCCAAGTTATCACTTCACACTTATTAAGATGGCTACTGTCAGAAGAACAGAAAATAGCAAGTGTTGGTGAGGATGTAGAGAAATTGGAATCCTTGTGCAATTTGGTGGCAATGTGAAATGGTACAGCCGTTATGGAAAACAGTACAGAGATTTCTCGAAAAATTAAAAATAGAATTATCATATGATGCAACAATCCTACTTTGGAGTATATTTCCAAGGGAATGTAAAGCAAGATCTTGATGAGGTAACTGCACACCCAGTGTTCTCGAAACCCTATTCATATAGTCGAGAAGTGGAAACAACCCAAATGTCTGTTGGTTGATGCGTGAATAAAGAAAGTGTGGTATACAAATACAAGAATATTATGCAGCTCTAAAAAGGGAAGGAAATCCTGTCATGTGCTACAACATGAATGAACCTCAAGGCCATTATGCTAAGTGAAATAAGCCAGTTACAAAAGGACAAATACTGTATGATTCTACTCATATGAAGTATCTGTGGACAGGGAGTATTGCCCCACATTCCAGTAAACAAAGAATGTCACCCACCATTCCAGTTCTACAAGGATCAAGCCATCAGCCATTGCAGCCCCTCACCCTCGCCTGCCATCTGCTTCCTTCCACAGTGCATCCTGAGGGGAGGAAATTCAGGCTGGAGCAAAACAGGAAGCATTCTGAGCTTTGGATACTTGGCCCTAGATAATTAACATACATATCTAAGGAATAATTTCAAGAAGCCCAGATCTTTACATCTTCCCTGACACAGAAAAGCACTAAAATCATTAACTCAAAATACCTTTTCCTTGTGATTACTAGTAACATTTTGATGTCTGACTACATGTTTTTTCCAGCAAGAATCTGCCATACGTCAGAGCTTTCTAAGAGGCTGTTTCCCAGGCTATAACCCTCAGTATAATCCTGGAATAAAACTTCACTCACAACTTTTAGGTTGTGTGGTTTTTCTTCCGTGGACATACCTGAAGTCAAAATCACACGAACAATGTAGAAAGGCTCGGGGAGGGAGGAGAAGGAGTTAGTATCTCATAAATATAGAGTTTCAGTTTTGTAAGGTGAAAAAGTTCCAGAGATCTGCTGCCCAACAATGTGAATTAAAAATGGTTAAGATGGTAAATTAAAAAAAAATTTTTAACCATACACATTACCCAGGCAATTATTATGATAGCCGAGTTTTGGAAACTGACAATAGCAACTTAACTGTGTAAATAATGTCCTCTCTTCTCATCTTCCCACCTTACTCCACCTCTCTAACACTACTGGTTTATTTTATTCCATTCTGTTCTGTTCTATTGGCTGTGCCATGCAGCGTGTGGGATCTTAGTTCCCTAACCAGGAATTGAACCCATGCTCCCTGCACTGGGAATATACAGTCTTAACCACTGGACCACCAGGAGAGCACTCCCTACTGGTTTTAATATCACACGAAAACTGGGCTATGGAATTAAGTTAGGATACAGAGAAATTTCTTCACCTTCCTCTTTATTTTCATTTTCTACAGATTGAAAAACTGAAACAGCAACTGAATGAAACAAAGGAAAAAGCCCAAGAGGAAAAGGAAAAATTGGTATGTACACTGATGCCTCACTTATTGGTAGTCAGGTTTCTGGCAAGTTCAGATATTTAAGACACGAGAATAAGTAAGTCCTCTTGAGAACTCAGTGATCTTAAAGCTCATACACTTGATTGTACAGATGCTCAGAAATAACATAAAATTATGTTATTGTCAAAAACCATCTCTCAGTAGTGGTAGCTTACTGATCTTGAGCTCTAGGGCTTTTCAGTGGACAGCACTGGGAAACATTTTTTGAAGATTAAAATATATCATGAGCGCATGCTAATACTTTAAATTCAGATGCAAGAGTACAGGATTTTTACTTAACCTTATCTATGTCTTCTTTCTCCCTCACCCAAAATCCTGGTTCCTAATGATACCAATGTAACTGTGTATTTTCTTCAAACCTCAATACATCAATAGGCACAGAATACTAATATGATACCAACGTAACTGTGTATTTTATTCAAACTTTAATACATCAATAGGCACAGAATACTAATATTAATACTACTACCCACATAAACTGGTGGATACAGTTTAGGATTTGAGTTGGTGGGGGTACTTTTCCCATTAGGATATATACCAATAGTGATCTACAGTTAAATTCAGTTCAGTTTAGTTCAGTTGCTCTGTCGTGTCCGACTCTTTGTGACCCCATGGACTGCAGCACACCAGGCCTCCCTGTCCATCACCAATTCCCAGAGTTTACTCAAACTCATGGCCATTGAGTCAGTGATGCCATCTAACCATCTCATCCTCTGTCGTCCCCTTCTCCTCCCACCTTCAATCTTTTCCAGCATCAGGATCTTTTCAAATGAGTCAGTAATTCACTTCAGATGGCCAAATATTGAAGTTTCAGCTTCAGCATCAGTCCTTCCAATGAATATTCAAGACCGATTTCCTTTAGGATGGACTGGTTGGATCTCCTTGCTGTCCAAGGGACTCTCAAAAGTCTTCTCCAACACCACAGTTCAAAAGCATCAATTCTTCTGCACTCAGCTTTCTTTATAGTCCAGCTCTCACATCCATCATGACTACTGGAAAAAGCATAGCTTTGACTAGATGGACCTTTGTTGGTAAAATAATGTCTCTGCTTTTTAATAAGCTATCTAGGTTGGTCATAACTTTTCTTCCAAGGAGCAAGCATCTTTTAATTTCATGGCTGCAGTCACCATCTGCAGTGATTTTGAAGCCCCCCAAAATAAAGTTTGTCACTGTTTCCACTGTTTCCCCATCTATTTGCCATGAAGTGATAGGACCAGATCCCATGATCTTAGGACTGATCTGAGCGACTGAACTGAACTGAACAATATACAGCCTTGATGTACTTCTTTCCCGATTTGGAACCAGTCAGTTGTTCTATGTCCAGTTCTAACTGTTGCTTTTGATCAAATTAACAAGGTCTAAAAACAATTTGAAATAATTCCTTTCTGTAAGGTTATGCCACCAACTCAGCAATACATTTTGCTTTTGATTTTTTAGGAGTTGCTGTAAGAAATTAATGTGAAATGATGTAACTATATAATTATAATTATGTAAAATAATCTTGCCTGGTGATTCCGTGGTAAAGAATCCACCCACCAAGTAGGAGACACCAGTTTGATCCCTGGGTCAGGAAGATCCCCTGGAGAAGGGAATGGCAACCCACTCCAGTACTCTTGCCTGGTAAATCCCATGGTCAGAGGAGCCTGGTGGGCTACCATGAGGTCACAAAAGAGTTGGACGTGACTGAGAAACTAAACAGCAGCAGCAATTATGTAAAATAATTATGTTTCCAAAGTAAAATCTATCAAACACGGTCTTTTCTGAGAAATGTAACTTGTGTCCATGTCTCCACAATATACCAGACTTTATTGTCAAAATGGGTTTCTGTCAACATGGTAGGTAAGAAATGATATTTTAGTGTATTTCAATTTACATTTCTCTTACTCTGAGCTAGATTGAGCATTTTTTTCATGTGGTTAAGTGTCTTTTGCACTTTGATAGCTCTTTTCATTTGTTAGTTGTTAGTTGTCCTTTTTTTTTCCTCCATTTCCCTCCCCTCCTTTTTTTTTCTCTTTACTCTCCTTCCCTTTCTCCTCTTCCTTTTCTCCTCATCTCTCTTTTTCCTTCTCCCCTGTATTCCCCCTTCCTCTTTGTCTCACCTTCTTCTCTATTTATTTAAGAGATATTGGCCCTCTTCTTGTCTCTTTGCTTACTGATTTTAATTTAGGATCAGGGATTTTATTTATCTCTCTTACAGATTATAGATTTGTTTAGTTTTCTCATGAGGATTTCTCAGGTGGTGCAAGTGGTAAAAAACCCACCTGCCAGTGGAGGAGACATAACAGACGTCGGTTCAATCCCTGGGTTGAAGAAAGCCCCTGGAAAAGGGCATGGCAACCTACTACAGTATTCTTGCCTGGAGAATTCCATGGACAGAGGAGCCTGGTGGGCTATAGTCCATAGGGTCACACAGAGTCAGACACAACTGAAGCGACTGAGCATGCATGCAATCTTCTCATACCTCTTTTAAATAATATCTACTTTTCTATACACAATCAGGTCATTTTAGAATATTCTCCTTATTCAAGGCACTTGGTCTCTTTTAATAAAAATTAAAACTTTATGTGAAGGCAAAAAGGGAGATTTTTCTTCAAAGAAGAAAGACAAATGGCTTAAGGCTTCAAATGGAACAGGACTTTGTGTGACCTCTGTTCTTTTTCCTAAGTCATTTACCTTTTCTGTTGTTTTGTTGTTAATACAGGAACAAAAATTTACTATGCAAGTAAGTGAGCTGGAGGGACAGTTCCATCAAAAGGCGAAAGAGATTGGCATGATTCAGACAGAGCTCAAAACAATAAAACAATTCCAGAAGAGAAAAATCCAAGTGGAGAAAGAATTAGATGATGTAAGTTTCTTTCATTCTTTCTTTCTTTAAAAAGAAGACATTAGAATTAACTATTTATGTCTGCAAAGGCCTTCATAGACATTGACTCTTGTAAGATGGTAAAGGATTCCCTTTGACATCATAGAGATTGTCTGAGAAAAACAGGGAAGATATATCAGTGTAGGACTGAATGCAGAAAGTCTTAATAGACTTTTGTTTTTTAAAGCATTGATTTCTTTGTGAATTCACCAGATCTTAGGCAACACACTCTCTTGCATTTATCACCAGTTAAACCTTTGGAACTACTATGGCTGTAGAAAACAATAGCGGCAAAGTAGCAAAGTCCTAAAATAAAATATGTATAGACTGATGAATGATAACTTCAGAAAATTTTAAGACACACTGGGTAAGGGTGGATGGAGTGAGGAAACCTGAGTACTTTCAGAAAGTTTCTCTGACATTGCATACTCTTTCTGTGCCCTCAGTTCAGAATATAGTTTTATTGCGTTAATGCAATGCAATAAATGGCATAGATGAGGGCTGGACACAAGTAGCTGAAATCAGCTTTGAGGTTTGGGCAAGTTACCTTCTCTGTACTTAGGTTTCCTCATCTGTAAAAATTGGGGGTGGTAAGAGTTACTGGCTCATAGCGTTGTTGTAAGGATTCAGATCAGATCAGATCAGATCAGTCGCTCAGTCGTGTCTGACTCTTTGCAACCCCATGAACCGCAGCACGCCAGGCCTCCCTGTCCATCACCAGCTCCCGGAGGTCACTCAGATTCACATCCATCAAGTCAGTGATGCCATCCAGCCATCTCATCCTCTGTCGTCCCCTTCTCCTCCTGCCCTCAATCCCTCCCAGCATCAGAGTCTTCTCCAATGAGTCAACTCTTCGCATAAGGTGGCCAAAATACTGGAGTTTCAGCTTTAGCATCATTCCTTCCAAAGAAATTCCAGGATTGATTAAATGAGTTCATATATGTAAAGTGAAGTCGGTCAGTCATGTCTGACTCTTTGCAACCTATGGACTGTAGGCTGCCAGATTCCTCCATCCATGGGATTTTCCAGGCAAGATTACTGGAGTGGGTTGCATTTCCTTCTCCAGAGGATCTTCCTGATCCAGAGAACAAACCTGGGTCTCCCGCACTGCAGGCAGACTCTTTACTGTCTGAGCCACAGTGCTTAAAATAGTGTATGTCACATGGAATTAACAGTGGTGTGTAGCTCTTTGCAAAAAAAAAAAAAAAAATCTTATTTGTAACATTTACTGATTTCCTTGGTATAAATACTTATACTATGGCCAATTTCAACAAAGCCACAATGCGGCCAAAAAAAAAAAAAAAAGAAAGAAACTAAACTCAGAGTGGTTACTTGTGCTGGAGGGGAGGGGAAGGAGAAATGGGGAGATGTTGGTCAAAGGGTATAAACTTTCAGTTATAAGACTGACAAGTTTTTAGGAATCTAAAGTATAATATATTGACCCTAACTGATAACACTGTATTATATACTTGAAACTTGCTAAGAGAGTAGATCTTAAGAGTTCTCACCACAAAAAAAGCAATGGAAGTTTTGTGACATGATGGAGGTGTTAGCTAATGCTACGATAGTATTCATTTTGCAATATAGTGTATCAGATTAGCAGATTGTACAGCTTAAATGTACATACTGTTAATAAGTCAATTATATTTAATTTAAGCTAGAAAAAAGGAAAAAAAAAAAGATTAGCAAAAAAGTGATTTTTTGTGTGTTTCCATGTCTGCCTGCAATGTGAGAGACCTGGGTTTGATCCCTGGGCTGGAAAGATCCCCTGGAGAAAGGCATGGCAACCCACTCCAGTATTCTTGCCTGGAGAATCCCCATGGACAGAGGAGCCTGGCCGGCTATAGTCCATGGGGTCAAAAAGCATCGGGCATGACTGAGCGAATTAGCACAGCACGCAGTATTCTGTATTTCTTTTATACCACTTAGTCCAATCTATCTTGATATTATAGTCATCATTTGTCTTATCTCCCCTGCTAGATGGCAAATTTTTTGAGGCATGAACAGTATTGTGCTTTGTATTTATTAAAGTACAAGATATAGAGTAATGCTCAATAAATCTGTGTTGAATACTAAGTGGGTCTTTCAATTAAAATGTAATTGAAGGAATATCAAGTTTTCTACTACTAGATGGGAAGAATCCTTTGTGCTGTATACTTTGAAATAGCATACATTTGTCAATAATGGGTTAGGAAGATCCCCTGGAGAAGAGAAAGGCTGCCCACTCCAGTATTCTGGCCTGGAGAATTTCATGGACTGTATAGTCCATGGGGTAGCAAAGAGTCAGACACGACTGAGCGACTAAAGCTTCCATTTTCTAGAAAGAATATCTAGTTTTGTTTTATATGAAAATATAAAACTGAACCAAGTTAAGTTCCTTAACTTTTCAGGAACTCTCAAAATAGCCATCCTGAGGTGTAGGTATACATTTTGAATCAAAGTGAATGAAGAACTAGTTGTTCATTTTCGATTGGCCCTTGGTGTGAATTTTTTTTTTTAAAGAACAATGTTGCCACCTAGTGGAGAAATGGATTTTGGACCTTTCGAAAGAGGATTGGTGGGCCAGGAAAACTTAAAATTCAAAAATAAAAGATCCTTGCTAATGTGAATCATAAGGTGGTTCTGTGGAATCCCAAATATGGAAGAATTAAGGCAGGTGTGGGGCTCACGACTCAAGGGAGGAAAATTATACTGTGCATATACGATTCAATATACATATTTAAAAGAGGCTAATTAACTTTAGATTGCCAAATGTATTCGAAGCATAAATTTAAAGAAAAAGTAATTTCTATCTACCTGATTAACAAAAGGAGCATTAACCTTATTTCTTCACTTACATATTTTGAACATTTTTCAATGCTATTATGTATTTTTCTATAAAACCTTTTGACTGGATGCATGGATTTCCATTGGGTAGATATACCATGATTTATCAGTTGGTTCCTTGTTGGACATTTGGATTGTTTTTCTAATTTTTCACTATTATAAACCAAGGAACATCTGAATAACAAAGTATTTTTCTATATTTTTAATTGATTTTTAGGATAACTTCTTGGAAGTTACAGTGAGATTTATAGATTAAATTACAACATGAATTTTAAGGTTTTTGATATGCATTGCCTAATCATCTTTCAAAAGATTTCTTTATTAATTTATAGATTTTGGGGGAGTCCAATGGCAAATGAAAGGTTTACTGCACCCTACCCTACTTAGACAGTAGACTTCTCCACACATTTATATATTGACAGTAATTCTGAAAGTCTTTCACAGTATGAGGCCTTTTATAAATGTATAAAAAATACAAGAAGAAAGAAGAATATCTGAAAGATCACATGATATGGATCAAATGGAGATTTAATACTGTTACGACAGAGATCACAGTAAGGAAAATTGTTAAGTGTAAGGAAGGACAATATTAGAAACAATAATAATGATTCTGTGAATACCCACAAGACCTCCTAGAACTAACACCAAAAAAAGATGTCCTTTTCATCCTAGGGAACTATAATGCAAAAGTAGGAAGTCAAGAGATTCCCAGAGTAACAGGCAAGTTTGGCCTTGGAGTACAAAGTGAAATAGGGCAAAGGCTAACAGAGTTTTGGCAAGAGAACACACTGGCCATAGCAAACACCCTCTTCCAACAACACAAGAGACGACTCTACACATGGACATCACCAGATGGTTAATACTGAAATCTGACTGATTACATTCTTTGTAGCTGAAGATGGAGAAGCTCTGTACAGTCAGGAAAAACAAGACCTGGAGCTGACTGTGGCTCAGATCACCAGCTCTTTACTGTAAAATTCAGGCTCAAATTGAAGAAAGTAGGGAAAACTACTAGGCCATTCAGGTATGACCTAAATCAAATCCCTTATGATTATATAGGAGGTGATGAATAGATTCAAGGGACCAGATCTGATAGACACAGAGTGCCTGAAGAACTATGGACAGAGGTTTGTAACATTGTATAGGAGGTTGTGACCAAAACCATCCCCAAGAAAAAGAAAGGCAGGAAGATAAGGTGTTTGTCTGAGGATGCCTTACAAATAGCTGAGATAAGAGAAGTGAAAGACAAAGGAGAAAAGGAAAAATATACTCAACTGAATGCAGAGTTCCAGAGAATAGCAAGGAGAGATTTTTAAAAAGCTGTTTTAAGTGAACAATGCAAAGAAATAGAGGAAAACAATAGAATGGAAAGACTAGAGGTCTCTAAGAAAATTGGAGATATCAAGGGAACATTTTATTCAAAGATAGGCACAGTAAAGGACAAAAACAGCAAGGACCTAACAGAAGCAGAAGAGGTTAAGAAGAGGTGGCAAGAATACACAGAAGAACTACACAAAAAAGCTCTTAATGACCCAGATAACCACTATGGTATGGTCACTGATCTAGAACCAAACATCCTGGAGTGTGAAGTCAAGTGGGCCTTAAGAAGCATCACTATGAACAAAGCTAGCGGAGGTGATGAAATTCCAGCTGAGTTACTGTCACCCTGCTTATTTAACTTATATGCAGAGTATTTCATATGAAATGCTGGGCTGGATGACTCACAAGCTGGAATCAAGATTGCTGGGAGAAACATCAATAACCTCAGATATGCAGATGATACCACTTTAATAGCAGAAAGTGAGGAGGAACTAAAGAGCCTCTTGATGAAGGCAAAAGAAGAGAATAAAAAATCTGGCTTAAAACTCTACATTCAAAAAAACGAAGATCATGGCACCTGGTCCCATCACTTCATGGCAAATAGATGGGGAAAAAGTGGAAACAGTGTCAGATTTCATTTTCTTGGGCTCCAGAATCACCGTAGACGGTGACTGCAGCCACACAATTAAAAGATGCTTGTTCCTTGGGAGAAAAGCTGTGACAAACATAGACAATATATTAAAAAGCAGAGACTTCCCTTTGCCAACAAAGGTCTGTCTAGTCAAAGCTATGGTTTTTCCAGTAGTTGTGTACAGATGTGAGAGTTGGACCATAAAGAAGGCTGAGTGCAGAAGAACTGATGCTTTCAAACTGTGGTACTGGAAAAGACTCTTGAGAGTCCCTTGGACAGCAAGGAGATCAAACCAGTCAATCCTAAAAGAAATCAGTCCTGAATATTCATTGGAAGAACTGATACTGAAGCTCAAAACTTTGGTCACCTGATGATGCAAAGAGCCTACTCATGGGAAGAGACTCAGATACTGGGAAAGATTGAGGGCAAGAGCAGAAGGGGGCGATAGAGGATGAGATGGATATGGATGGTATCACTGTCTCAATGGACATGAGTTTGAGCAAGCTATGGGAGATGGTGAAGGACAGCGAAGCTGCAGTTCATGGGGTTGCAAAGAGTGAGACACAACTTAGTGATGAACAACAACAACAATAACTAACCTCTGTATTAAATGGTTATTACTATTCTAGTATTTAATGTGTATTATTATTTAATCCTTGCCACATCTCTATGAGATAGCTTCTATTATTATCTTTCTACCCTGGAGACCTGAGACTTAGAGAAGATAATGATTTGCCAAAAAAGCTGGTGAGAGAGGTAACAGTTGAACCTTGGGTCTGTCTGATGGAAAGTCCTTCTCTGTTGCCTTTTTTTGTGGCATGAATGTTAGATTGAGCATACCTATTTCATCTGATTGGTTCTTACCAGTAAATATAGCCTTCAGAATCAGAGTTATTTAGCTCAATTTTTTTTTTTTTTTTTTTGGCCTAGAAAAATTTTATGTTCTTTGTAGTCTATGTAGTTTTAGAGGATAGAAGGATCCATCTATGAGAATCATAGGGAGATACTTTTTAGATTTATACTAGGAAGAATTTTCTAAAAATGAGAACTCTTAAAGGGCAGCCTAGGAAATTCATATGATTTGAATTATTGGTACTTCTGTCTCTAGATATTTTTCTCATAGAAAAGATTCCTGTTAAGTGGGAGATTTGTATAGTCTGACTCCTAAGATTCCTTCCAACTCTGAAAATTATGATTTTGTGAGTTCGTGTGTTTAAAATGAAGCTATTTGGTGGGGATGAGTATTATAATAACTTATTTGAATGTTCTGAGAACTGTTATTCATGAAAAGCTTTTTAGAAACTCAGTACTAATCTTGTAAGTGAAAGTGTAAGTTGCTCAGTTGTGTCTGATTCTTTGCAACGCCATGCATGAACTATACAGTCCATAGAATTCTCCAGGCCAGAATACCGGAGTGGGTATCAGATCAGATCAGATCAGTCGCTCAGTCGTGTCTGACTCTTTGCGACCCCATGAATCGCAGCACGCCAGGCCTCCCTGTCCATCACCAACTCCCAGAGGTCACTCAGACTCACATCCATCGAGTCAGTGATGCCATCCAGCCATCTCATCCTCTGTCGTCCCCTTCTCCTCTTGCCCCCAATCCCTCCCAGCATCAGAGTCTTTTCCAATGAGTCAACTCTTCACATGAGGTGGCCAAAGTACTGGAGTTTCAGCTTTAGCATCATTCCTTCCAAAGAAATCCCAGGGCTGATCTCCTTCACAATGGACTGGTTGGATCTCCTTGCAGTCCAAGGGACTCTCAAGAGTCTTCTCCAACACCACAGTTCAAAAGCATCAATTCTTCGGCACTCAGCCTTCTTCACAGTCCAGCTCTCACATCCATACATGACCACAGGAAAGACCATAGCCTTGACTAGGCGAACCTTTGTTGGCAAAGTAATGTCTCTGCTTTTGAATATGCTATCTAGGTTGGTCATAACTTTCCTTCCAAGGAGTAAGCGTCTTTTAATTTCATGGCTGCAGTCACCATCTGCAGTGATTTTGGAGCCCAGAAAAATAAAGTCTGACACTGTTTCCACTGTTTCCCCATCTATTTGCCATGAAGTGATGGGACCAGATGCCATGATCTTCGTTTTCTGAATGTTGAGCTTTAAGCCAACCTTTGCACTCTCCACTTTCACTTTTATCAAGAAGCTTTTTAGTTCCTCTTCACTTTCTGCCATAAGGGTGGTGTCATCTGCATATCTGAGGTTATTGATATTTCTCCCAGCAATCTTGATTCCAACTTTTGTTTCTTCCAGTCCAGTGTTTCTCATGATGTACTCTGCATATAAGTTAAATAAACAGGAGTGGGTATAGCCTTTCCCTTCTGCAGGGGATCTTCCCAATCTATAGACATTTATGAGAAATATGGTACTTGGAGGGAGGGCATGAGGTTTTTCTGTGTGTTTAAGATTAAGAGGTAATGTGTGACAGAGAATGTTTCTTGATTGAGAATGTTCTAGGGATATGCCCCAATCTGGGGCTTCCCAGGTGGCTCAGTGGTAAAGAAGATACCTGCCAATGCAGGAAATGCAGGAGACGTGGGTTCAATCCCTGGGTTCGGAAGATCCCCTGGACAAGGAAATGGCAACCCCCTCCAGTATTCTGGCCTGGAGAATCCTGTGGACAGTGGAGCCCGGTGGGCTACAGTCCCTGGGGTCGCGTAGTCAGATGAGACTGAGCAGCAGCCACAGCATACCCCAATCTACCCCATTTCCTACTCACCAGTCTTTGTTTTTTTGGTTATTTTAATTTTAGCTAAAGGAGGATTTAAGGAACACAGAGCGGAAACATCAGGAGACACTTAGAAGACTGGAAGGCAAGTTTTTTGAAGAAAAGGTATAACATATTTGCATTAATTAGTAAATATTGTGTGTACTAGAACAAAATAAGTGTATTTATATGTATTCTGAGACATAACTTTTCATTTGGGCTTTTTATTATGAGAAGATTGTCTACCCCAGATTATTTTACCCTTAGTTAGACATTCTTGAAATCTTCAAGAGGGATTGTCATCTGAGCAAGGCTTCAGGACACATTCCCCCTCACCCCAGCTTGGTGTCCCCTGGTGGAACTAAAGCTGCAGGTACCACTTTCTGTAGGGGAGGTGGGCTTGGAGAGGTTCCTGTGGCACATGTGAAGGCCTTCCCTTAGTCAAGTTAACTAAGGATATTAATAAAAGGGGCTCAAAACTATTCTTTAGCATCACAAGTTTCCACATTTCTCTGTGCATCTAAAGTTAATTCTCCACATTATGAGAAGTGCTTTGGAACACTTCTCTTCTACAGAATCTTCTCAGAGTCCCCATGGTTTTTCTTTAATTCTTTTAATCTTTCTTTAATTTTTCATCCTTAGGAAAGAATTAAATAGATTCGTCTCAAATTGCTGGGCATGTAGGGAAGTGAGGGTGAGGCAAATAAGTACTCATGTCAGGTTTATATAAAAGGATTTGCTTTAAAAAGTGGCTCTCAGTTTCTAGTTTCAATACTCAGTTTCAATACTCAGTTTCAAGTACTCAATAGGGGGCGGGATAGAAGCATAATCTAGATATAACTGTATTTAAAAAGCCTATTTTCTTTTAGCATAGACTAGAAAAAGAGGCTGAAAAGAAGATAATAATGCTGGCAGACAGAGCCCACCATGAAGCTGTTGTGTAAGAGACCACTGCCTCCTTTTTTTTTTCTAGTAGCCTCTCTCACCTCTTTGCTAGTCTTTTTTGTTCTTATCATGTTTTCTACCCTCTTCTCTCCAGGTTTGCTTCCTTCAGATTTTCCAGTTTACTTTCCTTCTCTCTGTGTCTCCACCCCTTTTCCTCCCATCTTCTTTGTAGCAGCAGAGTGTGGGGGAGAAAACTTGGGCTTTGAAGTTACCCTTTAGTTCTCAACATGTATACTAACTGACTGTAGGAAGATTTCTTAAATTTTTTGAAATTTAATTTCTTCATCTAAAAATGGTATTAATAATGCCAACTGTGCATGGTTATCATGAGGTATATTAGTGGAAGTAACTGTGTTGTGTTAATGCATAAACTGGGTCTCAACGTGTTAATGTGTTCAGTTGCTCAGTTGTGTCCGACTCTTTACAACCCCATGAACTATAGCCAGCCAGGCTCCTCTTTCCAAGGAATTTTCCAGGCACGACTACTGGAGTGGGTTGCCATTTCCTACTCCAGGGGATCTTCCTGACCCAGGGATCAAACCTGAGTCTCTTGTGTCTCCTGCATTGGCAGGCAGATTCTTTGCCACTGTGCCACCTGGGAAGCCCCATGTCTCAATGGTTTATTTCTAATATAATGTGGGTCTGACAGCTGTACTCCAGGGGTGGTTCAGGAACCTGGGCTGCTTCCATTTTGTTCTTTATGTCCAGTCACATGGACAAAGAGAGAGTATGGGAAACACATACCTGCCCTTAACTGCCTTGGACTGGAAGAAACACATCACTCTTTACTTTTCCATTGGTGAGAACTTAGTTTTTAAGATCCCCACCCAAGTATAGAGTACCCACCATAAGCTAAATAAGTGTTGGTCATTATTATTTATTATTATTATTTTTTGTTGCCCACGTGCCTTACAGGATCTTAGTTCCCTGACCAGAGAGTGAACCTGGGCCATGGCAGTGAAAGCTCTGAGCTCTAATCACTGAACTGCTAGGGAATTCCCAATGATCATTACTATTAATGTTAGGGGATAAAGCAGTCACTGATCTAGTTTGGTAATATTTAAAACTTAGGTCTGTGTTTTGGGGTCTTTTAGGCAATTGAACAACGCTGGAAGAAGTGTTTTTAAAGAGAATGTTTATCTCCAGAAAGCTCTTGCATACCATCTGAAGGAAGCTGATGCTCTACAAAAAAACTCCCAGAAGTTGCAAGAGACTCAGACTTTCCTTTCACAGCAAAAGGTTCCCATTCTCATTTAGACTTTCTAGTTTGTTAAGATTGGTGAATAGTGAGAACTGAGTATAGTAATGATATATAAGGACAATAGGGCCATTTTTCTTCTGTCGGTTGATGTACTTTTCTTACCCGAAAAGTTAATTACTGAATACTTTATAAGAGACTTCAGATTTGGCTTTTTAAAGAATATCTCTGAAACATAAATGTAACTCCTGTGCTCTAATACATTTGTATTCACTTTATGTTGCTTAGAGCTGGTCCCTGAAGCACTTAGGAATAGGTTCTCAGCTGTGACTACAGTGGTTTCCCCATGTAAGGGTGTATTCTCTCCCTAAAGGAAGTCTGGAGGTAAGCAGTCCAGAGCTGGAATGCCACAGAGTTAGCAGACACGCCGGTTCCTCAACTTTGTTCTGCAGCACATGGCTTATCTCCACAGAGTCACCCCATGGCCCCTGACAGCTGCTGGAGCTCTCACAACAGGGAGGGAGAAGAACAAGAAGGAAGACAGTATGCTTCTCCCTTCAGAGGTCTTCCTGAAAGTGCAGCTGTTTCGTCAGAGCTTAGTCACATGGCTTTGCTGAACTACTAGGGAAACTGCGAGTTTTCATCTGGGCTTAGTGCTTTTCTCAATAAAATTAGGGCTTTATTATGAAGTATAAAATGGAAAATAGACACTGGGATAGGCAATTAGCAGATTGCCACAGTTGGCGGTATGTAGTTGTTAAATTACTATAGTAATTTTACTGTATAGTCTTATTGGAATATTATTTTGATAATATACAATACTGAAGCTTTAATAATTTTAGAAGAAGGAAAATGCCTTGATTAGTAAAATTTGTGGTCTTCGTTAAGTCCAGAAAAGGCCTCTTGATGTTTCTTACTCTTTATTAATAGAAGAGCAAAAATATCACCATTGCAACCTGGCCTCAAACTCAAACCTCTTAAAGTAATGGAAATTAGTGAGTAAATTTTATGTTCTGAAATTAATTAAAAAAAAACCTCATACCTGCCTCATCTTTCTGTTTTAGGAGATCAATGATCTATTGGTTAAAGAAAAGATAATGCAACTTACCCAGCAGAAATTACAAATCCAAACTCTTCAGAAGAAGGTAGTAAGCCTGGAGAATGCTCTGGTTTGCATGACCAAAGAGTTTGAGACTGAAGTTCTAAAACTGCAGCAACAGGCAATGGTAGAGAACCAAGCAGGTCAGGTTGAAATTTTCAAGCTGCAGCAACTTCTTCAGATGAAGGACAAGGAAATGAATCGAATAAAGAAGCTGGCCAAGAACATACTAGATGAGAGAACAGAAGTGGAAAGATTCTTTTTAGATGCTCTACACCAAGTAAAGAAACAGATCCTATTTAGCAGAAAGCATTATAAACAGGTAGCACAAGCTGCATTCAATCTTAAAATGAGAGAGGCATGGGTAGGAAGAATGGAATATCCCCAAATCCGGACGTTTGATGGCAGAGAACACAGCACCAATAGCGTGAATCAGGACCTTATGGAGGCTGATAAATGGTACTGATGAGGCTTTAATATTTTGTCTTTTGTACTGCTTTTTTTGTTTTTGCTCTTTAGAGAAATAAAAATCCTGACAAGTTCAATTTGACAGTATCTAAGTATTAAATAGATTACTCAGTAAGTTACCTGAGAAGAGAAACTATCTTACTCATCTTTGTAACCCCTATGCTTAGCATAATGTGTGGGGTCTTCTTAGTAGATTGTCTCCCTGTTTTGTATGACAGAGACTTGTCAGAGGGATTGTTTGTTCCATTTTGAATGTCACTGTAATATCTTTTAACATGTTCCTTTCTTCCGTTTCCTGTAAATTTATTTCAAAGGTTTGATTAGATTCAGGTTAAACATTTTTGATAAACATACTTTCACAAATATTTTGTAATATTCCCCTTACTATTCTGAGATGAAATTCGTAGGTAATAATATCTAACCAAACCTCTGATTTAAAAAATCAACATAACTCTTTGTTGTTCAGAACTGTCCTGTGGATTGGAGGACACCCAGTAGTGCCCCTTCCACCACTGTCGAAACTGAAAGTCCCTGCAAGTGTCTAAAGTACACTGACGAGATCTGCTGCCACCATGATGAAGGCAGTAGAATGACTGAGACAGTTGCAGACTATAGGCCCCTGGAGAAGGAAATGGCAACCCATTCTAGTATTCTTGCCTGGAGAATTCCATGGACAGAGGAGCTTGGCGGACTATAGTCCATAGGGCCACAAAGAGTTGGACATGACTGAGTGACTAACACGCACAGGCTATATACAATAATTAATTGTTTCCTGTTAGCATTAATATCTGTTTGAATACTTTCACCTTATGGTTTATAGTACATTTAAAATATTACTCTGAAAAAAATTGTTTTATATCCCTATGCAATTAGATTCTTTAGGGGCCTTAAGAAATTTTTAAAAATCCCTACTACCATGCACTTAACATCTTATTAAGAGGGGTTTCCAAATGTATTTTCTGTTTTAAATTATTTTTTAATGGGCTAATATGAAAGTTCTTTTAAATTATATAGCTGTCATGAAGATTGGACATGGCGAGTGACTCTTCTTCAAAAATGTCCATACTATAATTTTTTTATCTTCTTGCCATATTCAGAAGTATATTAATAACACTATTACTATTACACTATTATAATAATAAGACTTATTATAATAACTACTACCAGAGGTTCACTGTAATTTTTTCTTTTTATTTAATAAATCAAGCAAGTTGAGTCCCCACCATATATAAGGCAGTTTCTTTTCATTTTTTAAATCTACTGTATATTAAGTGGTATATAAGTTTTCAGAGGAAGGTACGTAAAATGACTCTCCACATTCACCTTAACCCTAGTGTTCTATTGCATCTACCAGGAAAGCAGAAATTGTAGTTAAAATAGTATAGTATCTGCTGAAGAGGTAGATTGGGAAGGACAAAGTATATGGTGATCACAAGGCAAAATCTAAACTAACCCAATTGACATATATGCAAATGTTTCTTATATTCTACATCTATACTGTATCTATATGTTAGCCAACTTTTGTAAATAGCAAGTGGACTATAAATCCTTTAGAAAAGTTATGGTATAGATAAATACCTGCCTAGAAAGCTTAGCTATATCCTTATTTGGAGGTAAGAAATAGACAAGTTACATGTTATTTTATATATTTACCTCTCATCACCCTATTTTCATAGCCAAATATCTAATACTAAAGACATGCTGAAAGAAATTTATCAGTAATTGCACCAAAAAAGTATTTTTTCTTACTTCTTTTGTCTTTGTGGATACATAATTATCTGGATACATAATTTTGCCTCACAACTTTCTATTCTGCTTATTTGCTTAACGTTTGGGCACAGATTTTTTTTCATGTTGTTACAGTTTTTCTTTCATTTTAATTACTATGTAAAACTTAAAATTGGCTATCATATTGATGTGCTTTTCAACAATGATTTTGTAATAGACATAGTTTGCTTTGTAGTCATTACATTTGGAAACATCGTAATATTCAGTTATGATTTGGAAATGTTCTTTTTTCATGTTTACATATTTTATATTTTTTTTAAAAAGAGATTCTTCCTTTAATCATACTTTTTTCCATTTTCTTCTTTGAAATTCTTTAGGACAGATATTCAAGGAAATGTGGATATTGGAGATTTGACCTGGGAGCAGAAGGAGAAAGTCTTGAGACTGCTCTTTGCAAAAATGAATGGCTTTGTTCCTAGGTAACTCCCTATTTCAGTAGTGAAATACTAGTTTTCTATCAAACCTAGAAACCATATAGAAACAGTGAATATATTCTTATTTAGAATTAAGAGAATGGGAAACAAGCAGAAAATAAAACAAGGTCATATTGCATAGCTACTGCAACTCCCAGAGATAAAGAGTGGGAGATGTATAAGGGAGCATCGAAATGAAAGAGGAATTAGAATTAAAGGGGAGAGAAAAATTGATTAATCTTAGGTGTTTAAGCTAATGCTTCCTAAGAAGGTATAACACTGCTCAGCTGAATGAGTGGTAACTAAAGAGAAGCATAGCAATTGTTAAGATTCTATTGGTCTGCAAAGATAAGTAAATGATTACAAAGCTGAGTATTAACCATGGGACTTTAATACCAAAAAAAAAAAAAAAGACCTAGAAAGGAAAACAGAAAACCACAGTTACTCCAAATAATTATTTTTAATGATTAGTTTTACTCTTTCTTCACCATGTTTTATCAGTGACTGTAACCCTGGTAATGAACTATAAAGTGGCTAAAATAAATCAACCACTTATCAGCTGATGTTAAATGCTTGGCACCATGGTACTGTAGGGATTCAAAAGAATTAAAGGACATTGCCTTTGATTTCAAGAGCTTACAGTTTGATTTCCCAAACAAAACCAAGTGTAATAAGGAAAATTAGGTGGCACAATAAAGTGTAATTGGAGTGCAGACAGTTTGTCAGTGGGCTGGAGTAGTCAGGGAAGACTGAGAGGGCAACTTTGTGGGTGCCTTATAGGATAGTGGTAAAGAGTGAGGAGGGTAGAGAGAGTGAGGAGGGCACATCAGGCTAGGACTTAGTAGATACCATGAGAAAAAGCCCAGAGGGAGGACTGGGTGGAGGGTATTTCAGTTCAGTAGCTCAGTCTGATTCTTTGTGATCCCATGGACCCAAGGAATCCCAAGGATCCCAAGGATCCCCTTGCAGTCCAAGGGACTCTCAAGAGTCTTCTCCAACACCACAGTTCAAAAGCATCAATTCTTCACTGCTCAGCTTTCTTTATGGTCCAATTGTCACCTCCATACATGACTACTGGAAAGACCATAGCCTTGACTATATGGACCTTTGTCTGGAGGGTATTTAGGCAACACTAAGGAGAAACTTCCTGGCTTGAGGAAATTTGGTGATGATAGAGAGTAATTCAGTTCAGTTCAGTCGCTCAGTCATGTCCGACTATTTGCAATCCCATGGACTACAGCATGCCAGGCCTTCCTGTCCATCACCAACTCCTGGAGTTTACTCAAACTCATGTCCATTGAGTCAGTGATGCCATCCAACCATCTCATCCTCTGTCATCCCCTTCTCCTCTTGCCCTCACTCTTTCTCAGCATCAGGGTCTTTTCAAATGAGTCAGCTCTTTGCATCAGGTGGCAAAAGTATTGGAGTTTCAGCTTCAACATCAGTCCTTCCAGTGAACACTCAGGACTGATCTCCTTTGGGATGGACTGGTTGGATCTCCTTGCAGTCCAGGGGACTCTCAAGAGTCTTTTCCAACACCACAGTTCAGAACCATCAGTTCTTCAGCATTCAGCTTTCTTTATAGTCCAACTCTCACATCCATACATGACTACTGGAAAAACCATAGCCTTAACTAGATGGACCTTTGTTGGCAAAGTAATGTCTCTGCTTTTGAATATGCTGTCTAGGTTGGTCATAACTTTCCTTCCAAGGAGTAAGCATCTTAATTTCATGACTGCAGTCACCATCTGCAGTGATTTTGGAGCCCAAAAAAATAAAGTCTGATAGTGTTTCCAGTGTTTCCCCATCTATTTCCCATGAAGCGATGGGACCGGATGCCATGATCTTCGTTTTCTGAATGTTGAGCTTTAAGCCAACTTTTTCACTCTCCACTTTCACTTTCATCAAGAGACGTTTTAGTTCCTCTTCACTTTCTGCCATAAGGGTGGTGTCATCTGCATATCTGAGGTTATTGATATTTCTCCCGGCAATCTTGATTCCAGCTTGTGCTTCTTCCAGCCCAGCGTTTCTCATGATGTACTCTGCATAGAAGTTAAATAAGCAGGGTGGCAATATACGGCCTTGACGTACTCCTTTTCCTATTTGGAACCAGTCTGTTGTTCCATGTCCAGTTCTAACTGTTGCTTCCTGACCTGCATTCAGATTTCTCAAGAGGCAGGTCAGGTGGTCTGGTATTCCCATCTCTTGAAGAATTTTCCACAGTTTGTTGTGATCCACACAGTCAAAGGCTTTGGCATAGTCAATAAAGCAGAAATAGATGTTTTTCTGAAACTCTTTTGCTTTTTCAATGATCCAGTGAATGTTGGCAATTTGATCTCTGGTTCCTCTGCCTTTTCTAAAACCAGCTTGAACATCTGGAAGTTCACGGTTCATGTATTGCTGAAGCCTGGCTTGGAGAATTTTGAGCATTACTTTACTAGCATGTGCTGCTGCTGCTAAGTCACTTCAGATCAGATCAGATCAGTCGCTCAGTCGTGTCCGACTCTTTGCGACCCCATGAACTGCAGCACGCCAGGCCTCCCTATCCATCACCAGCTCTCGGAGGTCACTCAGACTCACATTCATCGAGTCAGTGATGCCATCCAGCCATCTCATCCTCTGTCGTCCCCTTCTCCTCCTGCCCTCAATCCCTCCCAGCATCAGAGTCTTCTCCAATGAGTCAACTCTTCGCATGAGGTGGCCAAAATACTGGAGTTTCAGCTTGAGCATCATTCCCTCCAAAGAAATCCCAGGTCTGATCTCCTTCAGAATGGACCGGTTGGATCTCCTTGCAGTCCAAGGGACTCTCAAGAGTCTTCTCCAACACCACAGTTCAAAAGCATCTATTCTTCGGCGCTCAGCTTTCTTCACAGTCCAGCTCTCACATCCATACAGGACCACAGGAAAGACCATAGCCTTGACTAGGCGAACCTTTGTTGGCAAAGTGATGTCTCTGCTTTTGAATATGCTATCTAGGTTGGTCATAACCTTCCTTCCAAGGAGTAAGCGTCTTTTAATTTCATGGCTGCAGTCACCATCTGCAGTGATTTTGGAGCCCAGAAAAATAAAGTCTGACACTGTTTCCACTGTTTCTCCATCTATTTCCCATGTAGTGATGGGACCAGATGCCATGATCTTCGTTTTCTGAATGTTGAGCTTTAAGCCAATCTTTTCACTCTCCACTTTCACTTTCATCAAGAGGCTTTTGAGTTCCTCTTCACTTTCTGCCATAAGGGTGGTGTCATCTGAAGTCACTTCAGTTGCGTCCAACTCTGTGCGGCCCCATAGATGGCAGCCCACCAGGCTCCCCCGTCCCTGGGATTCTCCAGGCAAGAACACTGGAGTGGGTTGCCATTTCCTTCTCCAATGCATGAAAGTGAAAAGTCAAAGTGAAGTCTCTCAGTTGTGTCCGACCCTCAACGACCCCATGGACTGCAGCCTACCAGGCTCCTCGATCCATGGGATTTTCCAGGCAGGAGTACTGGAGTGGGGTGCCATTGCCTTCTCCATGTGTGATGAGTGCAATTGTGTGGTAGTTTGAGCATTCTTTGGCATTGCCTTTTTTAGGGGTTGGAATGAAAACTGACCTTTTCCAGTCCTGTGGCCACTGCTGAGTTTTCCAAATTTGTTGGCATTATTGAGTGCAGCACTTTCACAGCATCATCTTTCAGGATTTGAAATAGCTCAACTGGAATTCCATCACCTCCACTAGCTTTGTTCGTAGTGATGCTTCCTAAGGCCCACTTGACTTTATATTACAGGATGTCTGGCTCTAGGTGAGTGATTACACAATCGTGATTATCTTGGTCGTGAAGATCTTTTTTGTATAGTTCTTCTGTGTATTCTTGCCATCTCTTCTTAATATCTTCTGCTTCTTTTAGGTCCATACCATTTCTGTCCTTATTGAGCCCATACTTTGGATGAAATGTTCCCTTGGTATCTCTAATTTTCTTGAAGATTGCTAGTCTTTCCCATCCTATTGTTTTCCTGTTTCTTTGCACTGATCACTGTGGAAGGCTTTCTTATCTCTCCTTGCTATTTGGAACTCTGCATTCAGATGCTTATATCTTTCCTTTTCTCCTTTGCTTTTCGCTTCTTTTCACAGCTATTTGTAAGAGTAAATAGTAATTAGAAATAAAGTTTAATCTACGGGTTGAATTATGATGAGCCTTAAAAACCATGCAGAAAATTCTGAACTTTGTAATATAGATTCTGGAGTAATGCAGCATAGTTTTCTTCTCTGCCTTGGAGGAATACAAAGAACAATAAGCCATACTCTTAGATTCTCCTACTGGAAGAGTTTACGTCATTCTTCTCAGAGCTGACCTTAACCTAACACAGTGACATGTTTGACAGATTCAAGGACATACATAGAACTGGGACAGGCAGAAGCTGCTGCACAGGTCTGGGCATGTGTGGTGAGGGATTTAAGCAAGAGTGGAGGCAGCTGGAATAAAGAAAAGAAACAGACACACTAAGGAAGGAGAAGCAGGACATGGTGATTAAGAATAAAAGGAATATAGAGAGAAAAAGTAAATGTTTAAGATTTTTAGCTTAAGAGGGCTTCCTTGGTGGCTCAGCCAGGAAGATCCCACATGTCTTGGAGCAACTAAGCCCGTGCACCACAACTAGCCTGTGCTCTAGAGCCTGGGAGCTGCAACTGCTGAGTCCACATGCCCCAACTACCAAAGCTGCTGTGCCCTAGAGCCCGTGCTCCATGATAAGAGAAGCCGCTGCAATGAGAGGCCTGCCTACTGCAACTAGAGAGTGACCTCCACTTGCCACAACTAGAGAAAGCCCACACAGCACACCAACGAAGACCAGCACAGCCTAAAGAAAAAAATGAATTAAAAAGATTTTTTGCTTAAGAAATGAAGGTGGTATGAAAGGCAATTGAAAAATATGGAAGACCATACTTTCCATATGCAAAATATGGAAACATTTCCATAAACATTTATGGAGATATTTAAATTTGTATTTAATCCATCAATTAATTTACCATAATACATATTGAATGCCATATATATTGGAGAAGGAAATGGCAACCCACTCCAGTATTCATGCCTGGGAAATCCCACAGACAGAGGAGCTTGGCGGCTATGGCCCACGGGGTCTAAAAGGAGTCAGACACGACTGAGCAACTAAACAACAATTTATTGAGGATATAGTGTTAAGCAAATAAAGATATCATGCTTGATTTCAGGGAGTTTATGATTTACATGGGAAGAAAAATATTGTTCAAGTCATCACACAAAGAAAAATACCACTCTGACATGGGTTCAAAGGAGTGGTATTTAGTGGTAAGAGAGCCTAGATTAGGGGAGTCTGACCTAATTGAGATCAGGAAAAGTCTCTGAGGAAGTAAAAACGTGAGCTGATCTCTAAAGGGAAACAGGAACAAAAGGGAGGTTGAAAAAGCATTCTAGACAGTAGTATTTTCAGTGATGAACTGGAAATCAATATCATTCTAATTTGAAAGTGGGCTTCACAGAGTTACAAACAGTTTTAGTAGGTTGATTTGCAAGCAAATAAAGACACACCCCACTCCTAAAACTTGTCTTCAATTAGGTGCATATGAAAGCAGCATAACCCCATTCAAAATCTGGCCATATTAAATAGTCCAAAAATAAAGCAGATTCATTCAGGAAGAAACAGAATACTCAGAGAGATAATCAATAGACAGAACGTGGGCCATCTCAGAAGGCGAGAGGGCCTATTTTCCTCTTCTTAAACTAGATTTCCCAAAGTATTAGGAAAAATTTTCATACTGGATCTATCTCCATTGCATAACTTTCTTGTGTTTTGAGATTCTTTTTGTGGGAAGGGAATTGTTTGGGCTTGCTTTTGGTCAGTACTCTGGTTCAACCTTGCCCATCACAATTAATAGCTGTTATATGAATATCATGTTGTATGAATATCAAAGACCATCCCCATGGAAAAGAAATGCAAAAAAGCAAAATGGCTGTCTGGGGAGGCCTTACAAATAGCTGTGAAAAGAAGAGAAGCAAAAAGCAAAAGAGAAAAGGAAAGATATAAACATCTGAATGCAGAGTTCCAAAGAATAGCAAGAAGAGATAAGAAAGCCTTCTTCAGCGATCAATGCAAAGAAATAGAGGAAAACAACAGAATGGGAAAGACTAGGGATCTTTTCAAGAAAATCAGAGATACCAAAGGAATATTTCATGCAAAGATGGGCTTGATAAAGGACAGAAATGGTATGGCCCTAACAGAAGCAGAAGATATTAAGAGATGGCAGGAATACACAGAAGAACTGTACAAAAAAGATCTTCACGACCCAGATAATCACGATGGTGTGATCACTCACCTAGAGCCAGACATCCTGGAATGTGAAGTCAAGTGGGCCTTAGAAAGCACCACTATAAACAAAGCTAGTGGAGGTGATGGAATTCCAGTTGAGCTATTCCAAATCCTGAAAGATGATACTGTGAAAGTGCTGCACTCAATATGCCAGCAAATTTGGAAAACTCAGCAGTGGCCACAGGACTGGAAAAGGTCAGTTTTCATTCCAATCCCAAAGAAAGACAATGCCAAAGAATGCTCAAACTATTGCACAATTGCACTCATCTCACACGCTAGTAAAGTAATGCTCAAAATTTTCCAAGCCAGGCTTCAGCAATATGTGAACCGTGGACTTCCTGATGTTCAAGCTGGTTTTAGAAAAGGCAGAGGAACCAGAGATCAAATTTCCAACATCCGCTGGATCATGGAAAGAGCAAGAGAGTTCCAGAAAAACATCTATTTCTGCTTTATTGACTATGCCAAAGCCTTTGACTGTGTGGATCACAATAAACTGTGGAAAATTCTGAAAGAGATGGGAATACCAGACCACCTGATCTGCCTCTGGAGAAATCTGTATGCAGGTCAGGAAGCAACAGTTAGAACTGGACATGGAACAACAGACTGGTTCCAAATAGGAAAAGGAGTACGTCAAGGCTGTATACTGTCACCATGTTTATTTAACTTATATGCAGAGTACATCATGAGAAACGCTGGACTGGAAGAAACACAAGCTGGAATCAAGATTGCCGGGAGAAATATCAATAACCTCAGATATGCAGATGACACCACCCTTATGGCAGAAAGTGAAGAACTAAAAAGCCTCTTGATGAAAGTGAAAGTGGAGAGTGAAAAAGTTGGCTTAAAGCTCAACATTCAGAAAACGAAGATCATGGCATCTGGTCCCATCACTTCATGGCAAATAGATGGGGAAACAGTGGAAACAGTGGCAGACTTTATTTTTCTGGGCTCCAAAATCACTACAGACAATGACTGCAGCCATGAAATTAAAAGACGATTGCTCCTTGGAAGGAAGGTTATGACCAACCTAGATAGCATATTCAAAAGCAGAGACATTACTTTGCCAACAAAGGTTCGTCTAGTTAAGGCCATGGTTTTTCCTGTGGTCATGTATGGATGTGAGAGTTGGACTGTGAAGAAGGCTGAGTGCCGAAGAATTGATGCTTTTGAACTGTGGTGTTGGAGAAGACTCTTGAGAGTCCCTTGGACTGCAAGGAGATCCAACCAGTCCATCCTGAAGGAGATCAGCCCTGGGATTTCTTTGGAAGGAATGATGCTAAAGCTGAAACTCCAGTACTTTGGCCACCTCATGCGAAGAATTGACTCATTGGAAAAGACTCTGATGCTGGGAGGGATTGGGGGCAGGAGGAGAAGGGGACGACAGAGGATGAGATGGCTGGATGGCATCACTGACTCGATGGATGTGAGTCTCAGTGAGCTCCGGGAGTTGGTGATGGACAGGGAGGCCTGGCGTGCTGCGATTTATGGGGTTGCGAAGAGTCAGACACGACTGAGCGACTGATCTGATCTGATGAATATCATGATTATCTTCACAAATATTTCCATTTCTTAAAATCAGTGTCTCAACTTTAGGAGAACGTAAGTTTTAATTAACTTGCCTAATATACTGCCTCTGTGTGTGTATAATAGCATTTTTGAAAATTAGAAACTCATCCAACTGAAACATTGCCCTTTAGCAGTTTTAAAAGTGTAGTTGAAATACATGGCATGTGACAACGCTGCCTCATTGTTAACATGTCCCCACTACAGGAAATACAGCCAGAGTTCTAGACCTCCAGTTCCAGACTATGTTGTTCCTGATGATGAAACAACAATGGAGCCTGGGTAAGCTCTCTTGACAGTCAATGAATGTGAGCCTGATCGCAGCGGTGGTTGTGGACATCTTATATGTAGAAGAATTGAGTGAGAATAACATAAGTCTATTTTTTTGAACCAAGTTCCATGTGTGTAGTTGTTGACAAGTCTCACTTTGTCATTATTGTAGGGATGAAAGTAAGATTCAAGATCAAACGTTCATCACCCAGCAAGTGCCAATCTTAAATTCTACTGGTGAACTGTTGATACGCAATATTCAGAAAGGATCACAAGAGTCTGACACAGTAAGGAGCTGTAATCTAACCAAACAATACACGTAACTGTTCCTCTTCCTCATGCAGCTTCTTCTAAGTCCCAGTTCTTTTCTCTACTAGCCAGTTCTCAGGGATCAGTGAAATGAGTAATAACATTAGTATGAGATTGTGGACTTTTTTTTGGATTGTGGACATTTTAATAACAATGTCCATATTAAGGAAAGCATATATTGAATACAAATGCATATCTGTGCTTTTAGTGTGGAAAACCTATAAATTGCCTTTTGAAATATATAGCCCAGCTAAAATATGTACTATAATTTATGTAAGAATAAACATAATGACCATGTACCTCTTGGCTTTGTACAGAGCTGGGAAGCTGAGTCACACAGGCCAGCAGAGAAAGGCATTGTAAGGAAGTATGGTGCCATAAAAAACAGCAAAACCAAAACAGGGTTTCTTTTCAAGAGCTTTTTACTTGTAGTTTGTTGTACATAATCAATTAGTACAATGTAGAATCTGAGAAACTTCAAATGAGGCCACTTTTTTAGCTGCTACAAGCACGAACTGTACAGATTTTTTTTCCATCTAAGAAATAAGAAACTCTGCTGAGTAGCAAATAGCTAGCCAAATGAGTTGATTCTAATTACAGCAACACAGTTCTGATGAGTTAGCATTTCTTAAAGAGTGATTTCCCTTAAATGTAAGGAAAACTTAGGTGTCTCTGTGATTACATTTAATTCCACTTGGAATTTAGACAAAAATGACCTTTCATTCAACCCAGCCTGTAGTTGTTGGACTGGATTAATATTACTATCAGTTGCCAGCTGTAATAAGAGATAAAACAAGGCGCATTCTATTACAAAATTATAAATTTCTATTGCCTTACCTTTAGGAAGGCAGACCTCCCCCCTAAAAAAAAAAAAATGGGCCAGTAGGGTCATAAAACATATTTTATTAAAGTTCAATCACCTTAAGTGATTGAAGGTTGTGACTTTCTATCTGGTAGTAATATTAAGCCTAAAATCCAGAGTGCACAAACATTTTCAAGGTTTTTATCATCCTTAATTCATTAAATAACCCCCATGGAATAGGTCAGTATTATCTATGTAACTAATGAGGAAGCAGAAAAATTAATGACCCACATCATCTGCCTGACAACCATCAGAAATGAGAAGCCTTCTAGTTTAGTGGGTGAAGACCATATCAGAAAGACAGGATTCAGCCAGCATGGTAGAGCACAAAGAATCTATTCTGTTTAGTACATAAATTTCTGTTCTGACTTAAAGTTTAGCTATAGCAAAGAAACAAAAAGCATAAAGACATTTGCAGAAGAGCTGTTAATGCATTTCTTCTACTACCTCACACATAGAGAGCTTTGAACTGTCTTAGGCCCTAATCAATTACTTTACATTAAGGGTTCTTTCATTAAAAAGTATCACAAATGAGAAATGCAGGCAAGAGAAAAGCACAATATAAAAAATTCAGCAAGTAGTATCAGGTTAGACTTACTTTAGGTAAGAATCTTGCTCACAGTTGGAGGACACTTGAGTTTGAAGGTTTTGGGTCTCTACTCCAGAAAGTGGAAATTTTGTTTTCCCCTTCCAAACTGGAAGAATATTTTCAAGAAGAATTTTTGTCTTGGAGAATTTAACAGTGTTATCCAAGGTTGTATCTTTAAGAGTGGTTCATTTTCTCTGACCCTTTGTTACTCAAAGTAGAGTACCAGGAGTCCTAAGAAATGTTCTGTTCTTGTCCATTATACTGATTTAGTCAGGATTAATTTTATTTCAAAGTGCAAAACAGTGGTTAAAACTTGTTTTCAGAAATAAATTTTGGAAGAGAAAAATATTGTAAAACATATAGGTAATGTATTTTCAGTTTCTTGTTCAACTAATGAGAAAAAGGCATTGCTTTTTTTAAAACCATTAATCATTTCTCAATAAATGTGAGATCCTGTTGAACATAAAAAAAAAAAAAAGTCTGGCTGACTTTTATGGTTAGAACACTCTTGATTTCTGGGCCTAATATAACTTTTGAAATAGTTTTCTTAAAAACAAAGCAAAACCTGCTGGCATCTAAATTAATGACTGAAGCACTAATTAATGATTACTGAAACAAACTCTGAAAATTAACACTTGGCACAAACAACAAAAAGTTGATTTATCCAAAAAGTTGAGGTATCCATAGTAAGTGGTTTTAAGAAGCAGGAACAGTGACAATGGTAGAATTTGTGATCATGAATCACTAGGACAAAGTGGCATTCAGCAGGAAAGAAAGCAGCAGTTGTCACAACTGTGGGATAAGCAGAGATGGATTATGTCTTTGTAACGTGGGATAAATGAGAGGCTCCGCAAAGCCTGGCAGAGGGGTCTGACCCACTAGTATTTATGTAGGACTGTGTTTGAGGACCAACCAAAGGGTGAATTATTTTTGACCTATATCTCCATCCAAGAGCTCCTCTTCCTTGGGAGATCTTCTTTACACACATTAATGTTCCCTCCACATCATTCATCAGAAATGGGGAGAATTTTTAGAAAACAGGTCTAAGCTCTTATTCCAGAGAAGCATTTCACAGAACAGTGACCTCAAAAATAAAATTATGAAGAGCAAGTGAAAATCTGGTTTCAGAGTTACACTAGGAGTCTCCTTATTAGCAATTTAACCGGGGTCAATGGTCCTGAGAAAGACTTTAGTTACAAGGTACTCCAATCCCAGGGATCTGATCTGAGTAAAGTAGGCAGATGGAATTGGTCAAGAATAAACAGTGATTACTCAGTATGCACCGAGTCTGGAACAGACTTGTTTCTAGCGGCCCATGGTAGGCATGACTACAGCAGGTGAGGAAAGAGAAGCATCTTCTTCTTTCCATTGAGAAGTGATAGTCTTTAGCTGAGTATAGAACTGGATGCCCTACAGAGAACAAAGAAAAAAAAGAGTTATCACATATGCCTGGGGGTTTCAGCGATTCTTCTTTTAATCAACTTTTGAAGGAGGTATTGTGAAATGCTATTCATGTTCCTACTTGCAGAATAGGTGCAACCAGAATTCAATATATTATTCATGAGATAATCTATGTAAAACACTTAGCATATTACCTGGCACATAGTAGAGAGTCAAATCTTAGCTATCATCAGGCTAAAACTAGCCAAGAACATCTAAATGGAAAAACTGGACAATGTAAACTGTTAAACTTGTATTTATTTTATAAGAATAGGCTTGAGCAAAAGAGAATAGAGTGTATAAATTTAACACACAAAATTAATAGCAAGCTAGAAGAGTACTGTTAGAACACAACTCACTAGCTTGATTAAAATACACCTCTGGAATTAATAGACAAAATCTGGGCCATGTTAATATAGTGAAAACAACTTTAGAGATTATTACATACTTTCAATATAAGATACAACTAAAGTTTACATTTTATTGTGTAAGAATATCTTTATGTCTTCTTTACAGAATGCAAAATAGCAATTTAATTACCTAAGGATTTAAGACTTCAAACTCTGCATAAGGTCAGTCTTTTACTCTACAAAGCCTCACTTACGGGTTCACTTACTAGAGTAACTTACAGTAATTAAACAAAGGCACGGGGCGGGGGGAGGGGGTTGGAAAAAAACCTCCAAACCAATAAACTTTTAAGCAACAGTTTTACTCTGCTTCCCTTGAAAGAAATGTTTAATAGTATCAAATTAATCACTTTTACAAAAGCTGTGACTAATGCACAAATTGGACAATCCATCTCGAAACGAGTGTTGTCTTAACCAGTTGGCCACACTGTCATACTCTGCTGTGTAATCCCACCGTTAATTTATTATTAACCTATAAAGGGAGACCTGTATAGAAAACAAGTAATTTTTTATTGAAGGTTCCAAAACAGCTGTATTTCTGTGGGACTACAAAGAACTTTTCACTAGGCCATTTGTCCAAAATGTATTTGGTTACTTGCTCTGGTGCTACATCCTTCAGATAATAATTACAGTGTGATAAGGGCTTCTTAACATGAGTTAAATAGTCCCATTCACTTGCCTCTGTCTACCTCTCTAACCTCATCTCTTACTGCTCTCTCCCTCATTCACTCACTGGGCTCCAACCCATTTCTACTGTTTGATCATGCCATGCCTAGTCTTGCTTTAGGGTATATGCACAAGTTGAAGGATGTGACAATGGTGGCAATTTGGTTCCAGATCTGCTTTATATAGTTATTTTTTATTTGATGCTATACTTATAGCATTTATTATATTTATAATATTGTTTAATATACAGAAGGTGCTCAATAAAAGTTTTAGTAAATGAGTGACTAACAGAAAATGTGTGGTGGAAGCACTTGAGGGACATACCCAAGCCAGCACTGGAGGGGATGGCGGTGAGAGGTGACTTTCTTTAGCAACTCTACACTTTAAACTGGTGGTTAACAGTCAGATGAAGGAGGGTAGAAAGGGGATGTAGGAAGAAAGGGTCATAGGCAGAGGAGAGGGCATATACAAAAGCTTGGACTTACTCATGCTCTTCCCCCAAAACTCTGTTGCCTTGAGTTATTCAGGAACTAGCAAACTTTTATTAACTTTTATATCTTTTCTAGGGAACCTACTGACAAGCACTGCTGAACAACATATAACCTCATAGAAGCTGCAGGCAGTCCCTTTCTTGCAGAATCCTTGTTCCTGAATATGTTCAAGAGAGTTTCTTAGAGGAAAAATATTTTTTTAAAACTTTAAGTTACCTGTTTGCCATAGAAATTGGTGTCTCCTCTGAAGGAAGCACGAGAGCCGGTGAATGAGAACATTGGCAAAGGCACTGGAATGGGCACATTCACCCCAACCTAAAGCAGAACAAAGCCACATCCACCACTAAGAAAGAGACTCCACAAAGGAACTCTCCATTTAGAAGCACAAGTGCCGGGCATCAGAGACCAATTTAACTACCCGCCTTCCACCCGATCCTCCATCCCATGAACTTTTATTCCTGAGGAAGAAATGGGGCATCAAAGGAGAGCAGAGGGCAGTGACTTATCACTGTTTACCTTCTCCCCTTACACAGGAAACTGTAAATGGCTACAAGAATCTCCTAAAAATTCTGTTCACAAACCTGTCCAACATCCACCAGGTGGGAATATTTCCGAGCAGTGGCTCCATTGGTGGTGAAGATGGCTGTTCCATTTCCATATGGGTTGTCATTTACAATCTTGATGGCTTCATCCAAAGTGTCTGTTTCCAGAACTACAAGAACTGGGCCAAAAATCTCCTCCTTGTAACAAGTCATGTTTGGCTGCCAGGAGTGATGCATCAGAAAAGAAGTCAGTATTTTTTGCTTATTTGGTATTTTATTACCCACAGCTTACATGCACAATTTTTAGGTTAGTAATCTCTTTTCATTTTAAATTACCTGTAAAAAAAAAAGTCCTTTCTTGCCATGCTCCATCTTCCAAGCTACCAATCATAAGTAACTTGAAACTCGTATTTCTATAACGACATAACTACACTCCTTTCCTTTATACACTGTATTTTTTGATCTCATGACCCATCACTAGCTTCCTGATTTATGCCTGTATTACTTGTTTACACAACTGTTATGTTACTGAAAAGCTACTTGAAAATTCATTTTAGAAATCAAATATATATTAAAAACAAAACAGGAGAATTTTTCTATTTAAAGAAATCCTGTGGTAAGTTTTCTGTAACATAAATAATCCTTTCTTATTCATTCCTTTGCCTCCTAAATGAGTCTGTCCATTTTTATTTTGGTATCAGGTCACATTAAACATTCAAAACATCTTTCACCACTGTAGCTGTGTTTGTAGCTGGATAAGTGGATTTTTCCTCAGTGATTCTGTGGCAAAAAATCTCATAATTTCTATTATACTTAGATTCAACTCTTGATTATTCAGGATTATAATAGGAATAGTGGGGATATATGAACTTCAAAAAAAAAACACCCTCAATGTAATCATTAATTTTAGATAAGCAACTTTCATAGTTTTGATAAATAAAAATTGACATCAATTCTTTTTCTTTCGTTGCTTTCTGGTGAAGATGCACGTATTCAATAAACATTGAAAGTGAAGTCAAAGTGTTAGTCACTCAGTCGTGTCTGACTCTTCGCAACCCCATGGACTCTACCCTGCCAGGTGCATCTGTCCGTGGAATTCTTCAGGCAAGAATACTAGAATGGGTTGCCATTCCTCCTCCAGAGGCTCTTCCCAACCCAGGGATTCAACCTGGGTCTCCTTCATTGCAGGTGGATTCTTTACTGCTGAGCCAGTACTGGGAGGGCTCAATAAACACTGGGTGGCTGATTGACTGTATTTGTGACAGAGGCTATTTATCCTTGCAAAGCCAAAAATATTTACTTTTTATCCCTTAACAGAAAGTTTTCCAACCACTGATATAGTGGAAAGAGGTTGGGAGTCAGGAGGGGTGACTCCCATTCGGACTTGAGATAAAATAATTGAGTAATTCTGGCAAGAGATGAGGTCTCTAGTCATTAAGTGTCTTCATTTATAAATTAGAGGAATGAGACTCCATTGTCTCCAGTGGTGCCTTCAGCTCATATGTTTGTGAAATAAATAATTCACAGTTGTTCACCTTGACATTTGAAATGATGGTTGGCCCAACAAAGTTCCCATTTTCATAACCTTTGACTTTAATACTTCGCCCGTCAAGAAGGATGGAAGCTCCTTCCTTTGTTCCACTATCAATCAGATTACAGACACGCTCTTTTGCCTGGGGGGTGATCAGAGGGCCAAGATCAGCTCCAGGCTGGTCTCCTGTAAAACAACACAGAAGTATTTAAGGTCTTTATAAACATAAATGATGAGTGATAACTAAAGATGAATCTGAATGACAAGTAGTCCAGTACAAAGAGAGGCAGTGGTAAGAATAAACATGATTACTCCCACTGGACAAGGCCAGTGCAAAACCCAGAGCTTAGTGCCAGAGATGCCAAGTCTAAAAGTTGGTTACCTGCATTGACTCTTAGTTTTTTGGCACGTTCTACCAGCTCTGGCAGCCACTTCTTAGCTTCTCCCACAAGGATTGCTGTTGAAAGAGCCATGCAGCGCTGACCAGCAGCTCCAAATGCTGCCCCAACCAACTGGTTCAAGGTGTTTTCCTTATTTGCATCTGGCATGACTACTCCATGGTTCTTGGCTCCCTAAGGAAATACAGAAAGTACATGAATCTTCCTTGATAAAATACAATTAGGCTAAGAAATTAAAGAATCTAAGTTTTCAGATGAGAATTTAAGAAAAGGACTTGAGAATTTATCCTATGCTGCTTTGAAAGATTTATTATCATTTTGATATTGCTTAAGTCCTGTTAACACTGAGTTAGTCTCCAAGTTACTTTTTCTTCACTTTCTCAGCTGAAAAGCTGACAGGTGTTTATTTAGATCAAAACTATTATTTTTTTAAAAAAAAACCTACCACAAACAAAATACTATCTCAATCACATTCAGATTGACAGGATAAACACTTCATCTAGGAACCAAGGAGAACTCCCTTCTCTTTTCTAAGTTAGGAAAGAATCTGTTGTTTGTTAGGGTTTCCAGTTATATGAAGAGCAGTGTAAACAAAGGGTTTCCAGGAGCCAGCTGAAAGGCAAAACAGGAGGGAGACCTCCTGATAGATAATTTGTAGAAAGAAGTTCCCCTAATTGACTTGCTTCTAGATACACAGCCTCATAAATTTCTATGTAGGATGATACAGGGTCATTTCCACATATTTACAGATATAGCTATAGTTGAATACATGAATAGATACCTTGTCTGCTACTTAACTGTATCGCGTTACACAGAGCATTAATGTTAGACACAAAACACATCGACGAAATACGTAGTGAACCAGCAGGGGCATAAATCAAATTGGCCAAAACACATCCAGCCATGAAAAGAAATAAATGGGCATATCATGACTAGTTTCTAAGCCTGTGGATAGGTAGCTTCCCTTTCTGCAATATTAGTGGAAGAGTAAGAATGGCAACTGGACACTATATTTAGTATCAAATGACCACAAAGTATTTGGCAAGGATCTAGTCACTAAGGAACAGCAAAACTGTGCAAGCAAGTAAACCACACTCAGATATTATACAGGGATATTTGGCTCTTTACTAAACTACAACCACCACAGTGACTTAAATAGCCTAGACTCTTAGGGAAGATCACATCTTTAACATTAGTAGTTAGGGTTTGCCTTAAAGGCAGGAAGGATGAGGGTGGATGAAAGCATGGGACAAAAGAAGAAACAGAGCCAGAAACAGAATTTTGGGCTGAAGCCCAAAGAATCTAAATATCTTTCTTAAGGAGAAATGTGACTTTATCACTGAGATTATCTGGATAAAATAAAAGGTAATTAAAGTGACTGAGAATAAAACTCATCACAAGGTTTGTGGTTAAAGGGAAGACAACCAGGATGAACTGTGAATAAAGAAACACTGGCATTAGAGTGGGATGAGTGGTCCCTCTGCTGAAGGGCTTTTTCCAGGTAATTTTAATACATACAACAGAATTTGGGGGGAAAAGGAATAAGTCACCATGTTGGCTTGAACTCTCTTGCCATGTCTTGACCCTCGCTCGAAGATGTACTCTCCTGCCTGGTTGGATCCCACAAAGCTGATTGCTTTGATATCCGGATGATCGCAAATAAAATTTACAGCTTGAAGAAGAAAATAAATGATTATCACAAAGGAAGAAAGGGCTACAGGCTTCTCAGAATAGCAAATTTGTCCTTTCTCACTGCTATGAATGAGAAGTTTCATACTTTTGTTTTCTTGCCCTGGAATCCCCTTTTGGAGTTCTGTCCTTATTCTCTTAAATTCTTTCCTTTTTTTTTTTTTTTTGGTCACGCAGCACCGTTAATTGGATCTTAGTTCCCCAACCTAGGACTGAACCTGTGCCCCCTCCTCCAGTGGAAATGTGAAGTCTTAACCACGGGACCACAAGAGAAGTCCCTCTCTTAAATTCTTTAAACTACAAATTCTATTTAACCTCTTCTCTTTCATTATTTTTCCCAATTGCTAGTCCAGAATTTTTACTTTAACTCTGAAGGCTACCCAATACAATACTGTAAAGTAATTAGCCTCCAATTAAAATAAATAAATTTATATTAAAAAAAAAACTCTGAAGGCTACAACTCCTGTTTTCCTCCAAAATAAAAGCCTTTCAATACTCGACTCCTCCTTTTGTCTTTTATGAATATGATATTTCCTCAACTGTCACTTGTACTGGAATTCTCAGATATTACTGTGCCCTCATGTGAGAGGCAATAGAGCACAGTATTTAAAAGTAAAAACCATGGTTGGCCTGTTTACATATGCAAATTGCAACTTTTGACAGTTTCCAGCAACATGACTTTGGGCAAAATCAGCTGATTTCATTATGCCCCAATTTTCTCATCTGTAAAATGGGAAGATAATAGCACCTATGTGAAACAGGGATTGTAAAGATTAAATGAAATAATAGATAGAAGGCATTGGGAACAGTGCTTGAAACAAGGAAGCACTTTTTAAGTATTAGCTATTATTATATGAATCAGAAAGACTTTGGTACCTCTGTGGTCTATAAATTGAGTTAAATAATGTTAAGTCCCTTCAGTATTGAAAACTTACTCTTTAATTTTACGTATCTTGCCCCAACCATAGTTCTTTGTCCTAATATATTCTGTAGGGCAAGAAGCGCTGCTACTCCCCAGTTAGTTACCTTAGCACAGAGATGGCAAAACAGTCAACAAACATTTTCTTTAAACACGGAGGTTACTTATTAGTAAATCCCTTCATCCCTAAAACACCCCATCACTGACTCAACACCTTGGTTTTTGGTAGCCAGATTAAGTGCCAGGTCCAGAGGGGCAGGTACCTTCATGTCGTCCATGGATGATATTCAGTGTTCCATCAGGGGCACCAGAGTCCTGAAACAGCTTGGCGAGAAGCATAGTTGCTCCAGGGACTCGCTCTGATGGTTTCATCAGGAAGGTATTTCCACACACCATGGCCATGGGAAACATCCAAAGGGGGATCATGGCAGGAAAATTGAACGGAGCGATGCCTGCGCACACCCCCAGAGGCAGACGGTAGGAATAAAGGTCCATGTCTTTGGTGATGGATGGCATGGTCTCCCCCAGCATGAGGGATGTTACACTGCAGGCATGCTCAACCACCTCTGGAACAGAGAAGCAGCAGTTAGGTGAGCAACTCTTCACACTGCCCAGTACTTAGCTTCGTCATGCTCTAGTCAGCCCTGAGTGGCAAGGCCAGTGACAGATGGAAAAAGCACTGATTCACTATGTGAAGAGGTTGCATGAAGTGTGATCATCTGAATGGGAAGAAGGCAGTGAAACTCACAAACCAACTGGAAGATCACTGGAGTACAATAATGAAGTAAGCCAGTTGCATAGATGCCCAGGTACTGTCATTTCACACAAGTATTAGGATATCATGGGATAGCTAAACCTACATAAAGGAAGCAGCAGACCCCCACTCTGGGGGACTCTCATCTTCCTTTGCTTCTTCCCAGTGTCCCTGAACTCCCTAGAGGGACTCCCTGCTTACGGAGGCCTCGAAACACATCTCCTTCAGCATCCGCCAGGGTCTTCCCTTGTTCCAGCGTGATCAACCTGGCAATTTCTTTCTAGAGAGAAAACACACAGAAACCAATGCAAGGATGTGTCTCCCTTTAGTTCTCAGGCAGCAAGAAAAGAATAAAAGTCAAGGAGAAGTTGTTGGAGGGAGAAAGCCATGATCTATGTCTCTCTGGATTGTACAATTAGAAGGGCAGCTCACAGGGCCTCTATGAGAGTGATAAGTAGCACCTAAATAACACTTTGGGAAATTATACCATTCAGCTTTCTTACCAAGTTTTCTTTAATGAGTTGTTGATAGCGGAGCAGGATCTGCTGACGGCTTAATATTGAAGTGTCTGCCCATGCGGGAAAAGTACGTTTGCAGGAAGAAACTGCTGCATCCATTTCAGCCTTGGTGGACTCAGGGACCCGACCGATGACCTCATTGGTGGCCTGATGGAAAAGGCAGCACATCAATCATCCTTTGTCCCTGCCCCACCTTCTTCATATAGTCACAGGGGCAGCGATATGTGCTTCACAATAGAGACCCAGGTCCTTATTTTTCCCACTGTGTTCCCAGAATTCTAGGCTAGTGAGTTCAGGCCCCAAAGCAGCTTTCCTTACAGGATTGTGGATGTCGATCCATTTGTCACTTTTGGATTCAATAAATTTCCCATCAATGAAGAGTTTTACAGTTGGCTGAGGGAAAAAAAAATAAATATAATATATTAGTTAATTGCTTTACTTCTCTCTTTTCCTTTCACAAGGAGAAAAGAACTGGGGTTGATAACTAAATTTTCTGTTTTCTAGAAATGTCACCACTAGGAAAGAGATACACAATATACTCTTTTGTAGAGCTTATTAAGATAGGGCAGAACCTCTCGATACTGTGATCTCTCTATACATGGAAAATTCCCTGTAATCACACAGTGGAACTTCATGAGTAAACATGTCACTGAGAAAGTGAAAGTTGACTCCATGGACTGTAGCCCACCAAACTCCTCTGTTCATTGAATTCTTCAGGCAAGAACACTAGAGTGGGTAGCCACTCCCTTCTCCAGTGGATTTTCCTGACCCAAGGATTGAACTCGGGTCTCCTGCACTATAGGCAGATTCTTTACCATCTGAGCCACCAAGGAAGCCCATGCCGTGGACAAGCTTATACTAAAAAAGCAGCAGACTCTGTGTTAACAAATGTTAACTATTATTATTTGTTGGCCCAGCTGACTTTCTGGCACATTACCATGAGCATGCCTTATCTTATGATCAAAATATTTTTAAAAACATTTCTATGTGTAGCTTTTCTAAGAAGCAGTTTGTTTTCATTAAATTTTCAAATGTGGTCTGTAGGCCAAAAAAGGTGAAAGACTACTATGTTATAATATGTGCATGCTTCTCCCTCAACAGGATTTTGAACACCAGTCCTTACAGATCAGGTTTAGTTACTGCAAATGGCTAACAGACAGTAGGTCTGTAAAAACAACTCTAAAGGTTGTAAAGAAGACAACCTTTGAGAAGGGGCAAGAAAACCTTTAGAAGTCATGAAAATGTTTGTATCTTTTGACACAGTAATCCCAGTTCAGAAGGGAAATAATATAAAAGAAGCAAAAAATAACCAAACCAATAACCAATAAATAAATGCTAATTTTATAATACTAAAAAAAAGGAATAAATTTAAACGTTGTGAAAATTATTAGTTAATTCACACAGTATCTACTTGATAGAATATTACAGAGGCATTAAAAGTCATAGTCATGGTGGCTCAGAGGGAAAGAATCCACCTGCCAATGCAGGAGACATGGGTTTGATCCCTGGTCTAGGAAGATCCCACATGCCATGGAGCAACTAAGCCCGCGTGCCACAACTATTGAACCTGCACTCTAGAGCCTGGGAGCCGCCAACTACTGGGCCCTTGTGCCACAACTGCGAAGCCTGAGTACCTTGAAGTCCGTGCTCTGCAATAAGAGAAACCATGGCAAGAAGAAGCTTGTGCCCTGCAACTAGAGAGGAGCCCCTACGGGCCGCACTAGAGAAAAGCCTGTGCAGCAACGAAGACCAGCAAAGCGCCCAATAAATAAAATTATTTAAAAAAAAATCATAGTCATAAAGATCACTTTGTAATACTGGAAGTGCTTACAACATAACAGACATAATACAAGATAAGAAAATCAAGATATAAAATTTCAGGTAAACTCTGATCACAATGATGTAAAGAAAATACCCCCAAACTGTACTAGATTCCTTTTCAGAAGTCAACCTTTATTACCAAATAAACTCACCACTGAAGACGAAGAGAAGGAGGATGCTGGCTGCCAACTGGAATTCACCTTGGAAGAGACCTGAGAGGTAAAAGAATGATTATTTTGGTAAATGAGAGCAGAAAATTATTAAAAACTTAAGTGAATGGCCACTATCTGCTCAGTATTCTACTAGTTACTATGGGTATATGAAGAAGGACTTGGTGTTTGCTCTCAAGGGTCATATAGTCTTTAAAGAGAAAAGCTGTGAGGCTGTGGGACACAGCAAAGTATGAGAGAACAAAAACTCATAACGTGCTCAACACGTGAATCACGTGTTCAATTTCTAGGATAGTCCTGATTTTAAAAAGATGTTTTTTGGTCATTAGACTGTATTTTTCTAGTTTTGGCCTGATAAATGTAGTCACCTTAAATCTAAAAATAAGAAAACATCTAAGATGGGATTCCCTGGTGGCTCAGATGGTAAAGCGTCTGCCTGCAATGCGGGAGACTAGGGTTCGATCCCTGGGTTGGGAAGATTCCCCTGGAGAAAGAAATGGCAACCCATTCCAGTACTCTTGTCTAGAAAATTCCATGGATGGAAGGAGCCTGGTGGACTACAGTCCATGGGGTCACAAAGAGTCGGACATGACTGAGCAACTTCACTAAGATGGTGTCTAACACAGTAGGTGTTGAATATAAGACAGTATATAACCAAGTGTCAAATATATGTATAATATGCCCACATACATACTTAAACATGAGTGTTCATAGTAGTTTTACTGGTAATAGTGTAAAATTTGGGAGTAACTCAAAGGTTGGATGGGTGAATAGGGAAACTAGTATGGTATATTCAGATATTAGAATACTACTCAGCAATGAAAAGGAATCAACTATTGATAATGCAACATGGATAATTATAATAATTACACTGAGTGAAAGAAGTTAGACTTAAGAAGAGTACCTATATAAAACTAGAAAATGTGAACCATAGTGTCAGAAAGCAGATCAGTGGTTACCTAGAGATGATGGTGGAAGAAAAGATGAAGGTCAGAGGGAAACATTTTGGGGCAATTCATATATTCACTATCTTGATTGTGATGTTTTCACAGGTGTATACAAATATTAAAACAGTAAATTATACATTTTATCTTAGATCAGTTTTAATAAAGCTATTTTTAAAAATGCCACATACACCTTAGAGGAAAAGAATCTGTTATATTTAATAGAATTTAATCAGCAAATGGTTAGGGTGGGGGGGATCAGTTAAAATAAAGTAACTCTCAAAAAATAGTTTGTATATATGTTAAGGAAGTTGATTTAAGAAATACAGAAGTCTAATCGAAGTGAGCAAACTAAAATACTCAAGACTGGAATATAAAAGGAAGGTGCAGTCTAATAACCTATTACGTTATCTGAAGAGAGACCACGTTAACCAAAGAGTTTAGGGATGCATAAAGTACAAGAATTTGTTTGCATGCCAACAGCACTATCCAGAGGAAAAGGTGCTGGGCCTCTGGGCCAGCAGTCTGTCAAAATGCCTAGTCTGCAGCTTCTCCTTTCACCACAAGAGCTATTTCAAACCGGCAACACCCTCCTGGAGACCACCATGTCTTATAGCCATGTTCCCAATACCAACATAGTACCCGGTATATAATAGGTGTTCAACAGCTATATTGCCTGATGTTCCCCACCCTAGACTTGGTTAGGTGTATTTTTCTGTACACCTAGCAGTCAGTATTTCCCTGTTGAGTTTATTTGTCTGTGGTACTTGTTTTTTACCCCAAGACTATAAATTCCGCGGGGACAGGTACTGCATCTTATTTACCTACTTTACAGCATTACGAGATCAAGACTGTTTAGGTATGAAAAACAGTTTAGCAAGTAGTTGGTGCTCATTAAACATTGCTACTATTATTGTATTACTATAAATATTATTTGCTCACATTCTTGATGTTTCAAAACATACCAATTTTCTTAAAATTTTCAACTCTGTTCCTTTCCCTCTCACTGAGCTAATCTTATTTTTTCTACTTCAGAGGAAACAGAAACCACGAGATGGAAACTTCCTCAACTTCCTACTAGTAAGCCTAGCAAACTGACCAATACTCATCATCTTTTCCTTTTACCTCTTATAGAGAAGGCAGCTACCAAGGTTCATGAAGACAGAGTAACTGGGAGACAGAGGTACACAGTCAATGTCTGACTGAAGAAGTATGTCTTCCAATTTAAGGCTAATCTCTGAATCTGTGCTCTGAAGTCCACTGTTCCTCCTGCCTCAGACACTTCAACTATCCTTTCTGTCCTGTATCTTAAAACTTCTCTCCATCCAATAGAAAGGGTTCTCTATATGAATTACCATTATTTCCTCATCTCCTACTAGCTCCTCAATCAACCCCTACCTTTATGACTGAACGCCAGAGCACCAGTGACTTCCTCCATACCATGGACTCTTCCCAGTCCTTCTTGTACTTGACCTCTCAGCAGAGGTGAAGAGTTAACCAGACCTTCTGTCCCAAATCCCCTCTCCACTTATATTCTGTGATGCCCTGGTATCTTTTCTATCTCTCGGGCCACATTTTCTCTGCCTTCTTTGTTGATTCCTTCTCCCATACCTGGCCTCTAACTGCTTGAGTTCCTGAACAAGGAGAGGTCCCAACTCTCCTTGGGTGATTTCATTAACTCCAGTGACTTAATTAGCTAGATCCTGGTGATGCCCAAATCTTTAATTCTTCACCAGAATCTTCCTCATCAGGTAATACATAACTGTCGTCACCACATCTCTACTTGGATATTATTTCGGTCCATGTTGGAAAAAGCTGACTTCCTCATCGTCCTCCCACCAATCAGCTGTTTCCTATAACCCATCTTTCAGTGAATGGGGCTAATATCCACCTAGGTGCCCAACCAGAAACTTATATGCCACCCTCTAACTCTTCTCTCTCTCTCCCCTCAGTCAATCAACAAGTCCTGGCAATCTGTCCTCCCAGAAGTCTTGGGAATGCAACCCTTTTCTTGCTCCCTCTTCCCACTCTACACGATCATTGTCTCTTACCTGGGTTTCTGAACAGGTAATGACTCCCAACAGGTCTCTCAGCCTTCAATCTTAAACTTCTGATTCTTGTTTCCACTCCAGAGCCAAAGGGTATTTTTTAAAACACAAACTCGGTCAGATCATTCCTTTGTTTAAAACCCACCAATGGCTTTCCGTTGTCCTTGGGATAAAGACTCACCTCGGTGTTGCTTAGAAGATTCTACATAGTATCTTTACTTCTCTAGTTTCCTATTTTGCTGCTCTCCTCCTTGCTCTCTCTATGCTCCGGGCATTCACAACATGTTTTGTGCTCACACTGCCCTTGCACGTGCTGCTCCCTCTTGCCTGGAGTTGTTTCATCCCATTTGCTTGGCTCACGTCTATTCTTGAGCTCCCTATCACTTTGAGTACAGGTACAGGTCAGTTCTGTAGGCTTGCTAGTAGGAAGTTGAGGATGTTCTCATCTAATGGTTTTAGTTTCCTCTGAAGTAGAAAAAACAAGGTTAACTCCTGTTAGTGAGTGGTAGAGTAGCAGAGTTGGAAGCTTGTAAGTCTCAATATCAGGTCGAGGCTAAGTACTTGATTATGGGGTTCACCTGAATTCCTCTAGTTCTCTTATCACACTAGAGAATAGCATTATTAAGTCTGTCTTCCCTTAGAACACTAGAGAGTAATGTCCTCATCACCTGGTAGCATTCCTGGACTACAGTTAAGTACACAGTAATATTCTGCAGAATCAAAGAATACACCCAAGCAACTGTGGGATATTAATTCTGTTTCATGTAAACTCTTTTACTGGCTTCTCAGGTGGTGCTAGTGGTAACGAACTCGCCTGCCAATGCAGGAGACTTAAGAGACGCAGGTTCAATCCCTGGCTTGGGAAGATTCCTTGGAGGAGGGCATGGCAACCCACTCCAGTATTCTTGCCTGGAGAATCCCATGGACAGAGGAGCCTGGTGGGCTACAGGTCATAGGTTCGCAAAAAGTTGGACATGGCTAAAGTGACTTAACACACACACAAACTCTCTTATAGGGCAGAAAATGTACAGATCAGCCAAGGAGAGCATTCTAGGTCTTTTAATTTCATTCTGTCACGTGCACATAGCCTCCCTGCTGTCGAGATGGCATAATAAAACACTGTCATTTAGTTTTTGACTAAACGATAATCATTTAGTCTTTTCTTCATTTTCCAAAACACACTCATTAGTACCGTTACTGAAGAGAACTATCCTATGTCCAGTCATACCAAACTTCAGTCACATCAAACTTCTTGATCTCTAGATGTTTATTTCACACTTGCTATTTTCCTTGGCAGGAACTCCCTTCTCTGGCTAAAGGCCTCCTACTTTTGCAGTACTCAAACAGAAATCAACTCCTTTTGGAAGATTTTCTAGAATTGCAAAGGTTGAGTTTGGAGCTCTTTCCATAGGTTCCTGCAGTACTGTGTGCAGTCTTATTGTTTAGCACTTATTGCATTCCAGTAGGAAAGCTTTCAGTCAATTTTTTACTTATCTCTCCTTTCCCAAAGTTTGGGCCAGTGTCCGACACAGAAGAGAGGCTTAGACTTAAGTCCTGAATTCTCAGCAACATCAGTTACTAGGTGGGAAACCTTGGATGACCTTTAAGATTGCCGGGTGAAATATCAACAACCTCAGATACACAGATGATACCACCTTAATGGCAGAAAGTAGAGAAGAACTAAAGAGCCTCTTGATGAAAGTGAAACAAGAATGAAAAAGCTAGTCTAAAACTTAACATTCAAAAAACTAAGAAGATGGCATCTGGTCCCATCATTTCATAGCAAATAGATGGGGAAAAAAATGGAAACATGAGACTTTATTTTCTTGTGCGCCAAAATCACTGTGGATGGGTGACTGACTGCAGCCATGAAATTAAAAGATGCTTGCTCCTTGGAAGAAAAGGTATGACCAACCTAGACAGCATATTAAAAAGCAGAGACACTACTATGCCGACATAGGTCCATCTAGTCAAATCTACAGTAGTCATGTATGGATGTGAGAGTTGGACAATAAAAAATCCTGAGTGCTGAAGAATTGATGCCTTCAAACTGTGGTGCTGGAGAAGACTCCTGTGAGTCCCTTGGATTGCAAGGAGATCAAACTCTAGTCCATCCTAAAGGAAATCAGTCCTGAATATTCACTGGAACGACTGATGCTGAAACTGAAGTTTCAATACTTTGGCCACCTGATGCGAAGAGCCAAGTCACTGGAAAAAACTCTGATGCTGGGAAAGACTGAAGGCAGGAGAAGAGGACAGGATGAGATGGTTGAATGGCATCACTGACTCAATGGACATGAGTTTGAGCAAACTCTGGGAGGTGGTGAAGGACAGGGAAGCCTGGCCTGCTGCAGTCCATGGGGTCACACAGAGTCAGACACGACTTAGTAACTGAATAACAACAACAACTTACTTCATTATTTCTAATCTTCACAAATATTCTCAAAACTAGGAAGTGGTGGAGCTGGAACAGAATCCAAGTATGACTGTGAAGGTGTGTTCTTTCCACTGTATCACTGAAGAAAGTCATTAAGTCATATTAAGACTAGGTTTCTTTAAATGGGAATGATAATATCTGGATTGCCAGCCTCTAGACTACTCTCAAACTATCATGTTACAGTAACTCCTAATTGGCTTAGGATTATTATCTCTGTTCTTTTTCAGGTCAATGCAGAAATTTCTGCAAATGAATCAGAAAAAAGTGTTTATTTCCAAAATAAAGTACTTGGGGAAGGAGAGTCTTTTCCTTGATACAAAGGACAACATAATTTTTTAAGGCTCTCAATGACTTGTGATGGCAGAAAAGGCAAAGGAAAAAAAGCCAATTTAATAAAAGATTTCCAGGAGAAGTTGGTAATGGAAAATACAGGGTGGGAATTTTGTTTTCTGACTACAAAATAAAAAAACACAAAACCTAGAAAAACAGAACCAGGATTACAACAAGAAATATGAGTTAGGCCAGATCATTTGACAAATCCTTCCAATCCATTCACACTGTCCCATTAAATAGCATATTTAAACAGGAACCTTTGTGGACTCTGCTAAGAATCTTAAAAATGCACAGTCTCTGGGGTAGAACTCACTGAAACTGATAAATACTAATGTTATCTATAAGCCCAGAAATACAGAGGAAGAAGTACCCAAGCTGAACATGAGTAAGAAAAGCAAAGCTGTTTCTTGCAGGTTCGATAATGTTGCCTCATAATATAAGTCCTTGCTAGGCTTGAACAACGGGGAAAGGCTATGAACAGCTGGAAACAGCTACAGGCCTCAGGCATGTAGCTCCTGTAGCTCAACCACCTGTCCTTCAGAGAAGACATGAACACCCCCACCCCACTCCAACCCCAGGGGCAGAGCTGAGTTACACTAAGCCGACTTCCGGCTTCGCTGGTGGCTCAGACAGTAAAGAATCCACCTGCAATGCAGCAGGCCTGGGTTCGATCCCTGCGTTGGGAAGATCCCCTGGAAGAGGGCATGGCAACCCACTCCAGTATTCTTGCCTGGAAAATCCCCATGGACAAAGGGGCCTTGCGGGCTACAGTCCGTGGGGTCGCACAGTGGAACACGACTGAGCGACTAAGCACAGCACAGCACAAGCTGACTCTGGGGTGGGAACTTGGAACTTACACTTCTTGTCTTCCTTGGTTTCCATTTTCTGCCACCTATTTTAGAGATGTTTAATTCTTTGCAAGTGCTTGGAACAAACTAGGAGCATTAACTATGTGTCCTTATTCAACGCCAACAAAACACTGTAACTCTGCCAGAAAGTTAAACAAAGTCTTGGCAAGCAAAGGCACAATAGTCCACAGCCTGTGGAACATGCAAAGAGCCATAGCTGGGGAAAACAGCTCAGCAAATGACTGCTTTTGGGAAAACGGAGTGAACATTCCGAGAAGGAGATTCAAAGTTCATTCACTGACCCTCGCCCCTCGTGTGCTTCCTGGCCCCCGCCCCCTGGCCTTTACCTAGGATTGCAGACCGTGAAGAAGGGTGGGGGAAGGGGACAATTTGGAGGTTCCCGGCCCAATGCTAAGACAGGTGACCAGAAGAGGAGTTTCTAGAGCAGAGAGGTGGCTGGTGCAGAGGTGAAAGGGAAGACGGTGGGCAGACCGACAGAGGTGAGGGCAAGAGAGTGTCGGCAGGGACCGGGCAAGCCTCGAAGGAGGAGAGTGGGCCGGAGCCAGAAAAGGGGGAGGCTCAAGAATAAAAGGGCCAGGGCTGAGTCCTGGGCTGGATCCAACGAAGGCGGGTACTGAGTGAGGTGTGGGACAGGGCCGCACAGGTCCGATGGGCACAGAGAAGGGTCAGCCATGAAGAGGCTGGCTCAGAGAGCGGATGGAAAGGACGAATTTCGAGCTTCGCAACACTTTGGCGCCACCCTCAACTCGCCTGCAGAATCCGGGCCCGCAATGCCGCCGCCGCCGCCGCCGCCGCCGCCGCCACCGCCACAGCCGCCATGGCTCTGAATTGCCTCTTCTCAGCCCCCGGCACCTCTACAGTCTGAGACCGTCCAGAAGCTCTACTGCTGCCAGGACTCCCCCGTCCATCCTGCCGCACCTCCTCACTGGCGGAAAGGACAATCTCCCCTAGCCAATTACTCGCCCTAACTCCTGACTCCGCCCCACAGTCCCAGCCCTGGGGGAATACGATTGGTCAGAAGTGATAGCGCTCTCGCCCTGCTCTACCTCAACAAATTCTGTTGGCGGAGGTGTAGGGAAGACACGGAGAGACTCGCGGTGTTCTATATCAAGCACATGAGGAAGACGCCCCCGAATCCGGAATTGCGATTGGCCAAAGGCACAACCGCGGCCCCGCCCACTCACTGAGGGAAGTAAATAAGTTCCAAGAAGACTTTTTGCAGTAGCTCCGCCTCATCCACTGCGCGAGGGGAGGTGTGGCTAGCACCGGGGGGCGGGTCTATGTAAAGATTGTCCCTATAGGGGCGGGGAGACGAACCCGGCTCCTGGGTTTGAGGGTAGGGTTTCTCTTTGGGGGCGTGGCTTACGGATCCAGGCTTTCCCGCCGACGGTTGGCCACGTCACGTGACATGGGTTGGAAGATGGCGTCTCCCACGGACGGTAAGAACCGGCTTAGAGACCTTTCGCTTGCCACATCCTTCTGCCCTCTGGTGGGAACTTCCGTTTCCATCTGCCACTCGAATTTACATTTCTTTCGTGGGCTCTTCTCCTTTCCCTTCCACTTCTTTTCTAAGCAATGTGGCTGCTTCTTAAGCTCGCCGGTTCTTCACCGCGGCTCCAGAGGTGCCTGGTTTCTAATTAGTGTACCAGGCAGATGGAGGAGGGCGCCCGCTTAGGACCTTTTCTGGGCAAAAGGACGAGGGTCGCCCTGGTCCTCCTTTAGCCTCATTTGGGTGAGGCTGATGGCCGAGGAAGAGATACTGATGAGGAAAGGAGGCGCCTTAGTGTAGCTTTCCCCTCCGGGCGCCTCACTGAAAAAGGTCAGTTCTTTTCTCTGTGAACATCTGGAACGATTTTTTGATTCTTTAAGCGCTAGCTAGGGTTAGTGGCTGACCTCATCCCAGGATTGAACCACAAGAGAAAAATAATTCTCTCCTGTCTCCTTAGATTGGGACCGTTGCCCTGGCAGCTACGGAAGCAGGAGACGCTCTCGGTCCCTAGCTGTGAGAGTCCCGAGGAAAATAAAACTGAGCTTTTTAGCGTAGTCATGTACACGTCTCTACCTCTCTTGTTTCTGCTTTAAGAATTGATTCTTAAGGCTGGGTGATTGAACAATTTCTGCTTATATGTTGTCTAAGATGCAACTCATCTCAGATAGCAATTGAGTGGTTTTGTTATACCCCAGGCTTTTGCTCTCCGTTCTGTTTTAGGATTAAGGTCTTGCAGTCATTTCTGAACTGTTTTTGCTTCGACTATTCCATCTCCACGTACATTTCACTGATATATAGTTTTCTCTCATTTTGTGTTTGGAAGGAATCTTGAAAGTTCATTTCAGGAATGAGGAACTTGTGGCCAGAAAAGCTATACTGAGATCCTACTTTATGAAAGGCGCTTTACTAGGTGCATTGTGAGAGAAGAAGATTAATCAAACATGTAAACACTTTGGCAGTTTCAGGTCTCATTTAAATGTCACCTCCCAGAGAGGCTTTCACAGAACACAGTATCTAGACTTGCCCCTCTTCACCATTATTCACTTTCTCAGTACCTTCATCGACAGAATAGTTTATTATGTTAAGTTTGCCCCTTTCAGTCCAGATTGAAAATTCCAACTCTGTTTCATTGGTAGTTGGATCTCAGGGCTTACCACACTGCCTCGCCTACTGGCAAGCAGTAGGTCTTCAATTCATGTTTATTGAAAGAATGATTAGATATATGCTTAAATAATATTTTAAGGTTTTTGAGCATGGGTTCAGCAATATGTGAACCGTGAACTTCCTGATGTTCAAGCTGGTTTTAGAAAAGGCAGAGGAACCAGAGATCAAATTGCCAATATCCGCTGGATCATGGAAAAGGCAAGAGAGTTCCAGAAAAACATCTATTTCTGCTTTATTGACTACGCCAAAGCCTTTGACTGTGTGGATCACAATAAACTGTGGAAAATTCTGAAAGAGATGGGAATACCAGACCACCTGATCTGCCTCTTGAGAAATCTGTATGCAGGTCAGGAAGCAACAGTTAGAACTGAACATGGAATAACAGACTGGTTCCAAATAAGAAAAGGAGTACATCAAGGCTGTATGTTGTCACCCTGCTTATTTAACGTATATGCAGAGTACATCATGAGAAACGCTGGACTGGAAGAAACACAAGTTGGAATCAAGATTGCTGGGACAAATATCGGTCTTTCCTGTGGTCATGTATGGATGTGAGAGCTGGACTGTGAAGAAGGCTGAGCGCCGAAGAATTGATGCTTTTGAACTGTGGTGTTGGAGAAGACTCTTGAGAGTCCCTTGGACTGCAAGGAGATCCAACCGGTCCATTCTGAAGGAGATCAGCCCTGGGATTTCTTTGGAAGGAATGATGCTAAAGCTGAAAGTCCAGTATTTTGGCCACCTCATGCGAAGAGTTGACTCATTGGAGAAGACTCTGATGCTGGGAGGGATTGAGGGCAGGAGGAGAAGGGGACGACAGAGGATGAGATGGCTGGATGGCATCACTGACTCGATGAATGTGAGTCTGAGTGACCTCCGAGAGCTGGTGATGGATAGGGAGGCCTGGCGTGCTGCAGTTCATGGGGTCGCAAAGAATCAGACACGACTGAGCGACTGATCTGATCTGATCTGATGCAGATGACACCACCCTTATGGCAGAAAGTGAAGAGGAACTAAAAACCCTCTTGATGAAGGTAAAAGTGGAGAGTGAAAAAGTTGGCTTAAAGCTCAACATGCAGAAAACGAAGATCATGGCATCCGGTCCCATCACTTCATGGGAAATCGATGGGGAAACAGTGGAAACAGTGTCAGACTTTATTTTTCTGGGCTCCAAAATCACTGCAGATGGTGACTGCAGCCATGAAATTAAAAGATGCTTACTCCTTGGAAGGAAAGTTATGACCAGCCTAGATAGCATATTCAAAAGCAGAGACATTACTTTGCCAACAAAGGTCCATCTAGTCAGGCTATGGTTTTTCCTGTGGTCATGTATGGATGTGAGAGTTGGACTGTGAAGAAGGCTGAGCGCCGAAGAATTGATGCTTTTGAACTGTGGTGTTGGAGAAGACTCTTGAGAGTCCCTTGGACTGCAAGGAGATCCAACCAGTCTATTCTGAAGGAGATCAGCCCTGGGATTTCTTTGGAAGGAATGGTGCTAAAGCTGAAACTCCAGTATTTTGGCCACCTCATGGGAAGAGTTGACTCATTGGAGAAGACTCTGATGCTGGGAGGGATTGGGGGCAAGAGGAGAAGGGGACGACGGAGGATGAGATGGCTAGATGGCATCACTGACTCGATGGATGTGAGTCTGAGTGAACTCCAGGAGTTGGTGATGGACAGGGAGGCCTGGCGTGCTGCGATTCATGGGGTCTCAAAGAGTCAGACATGACTGAGCGACTGAACTAAACATACTGTATGGGGCTTCCCTGGTGGCTCAGCAGTAAAGAATCTGCCTGCCAATGCAGGAGATATGGGTCCCTGGGTCAGGAAGATCCCTTGGAGAAGGAGATGGCAACATGCTCCAGTATTCTTGCCTGGGAAATCCCATGGACAGAGGAGCCTGGCAGGCTACCTACCATCCATGGGGTCTCAAAGAGTTGGACATGATTTAGCTACTAAACAACAGTGACAAGCAACAACATACTGTATAAGAAATTATGGGTATTGAAAGTCAAAAGAGATTCTTGATCCTGCCTGAGTGCTCTTGTTAAAAATGAAATGTCTTTTTTTTGGGGGGGGGAGGCCAGGAAAAAAATAAAGAGCATTTAAAAAGTTAGCCAAGGGAATATGGAGTTGTTATTTATTTAATGGGCATAGACTTTTCAGATTGGGAACATGAAAAGTTGTAGCAATGGATGGTGACGACGGTTGCAAAGCAGTGTCAGATCAGATCAGTCACTCAGTCATGTCTGACTCTTTGCAACCCCGTGAATCACAGCATGCCAGGCCTCCCTGTCCATCACCAACTCCCAGAGTTCACTCAGACTCACATCCATCGAGTCAGTGATGCCATCCAGCCATCTCATCCTCTGTCGTACCCTTCTCTTGCCCCCAATCCCTCCCAGCATCAGTCTTCTCCAGTGAGTCAACTCTTCCCATGAGGTGGCCAAAGTACTGGAGTTTCAGCTTTAGCATCATTCCTTCCAAAGAAATCCCAGGGCTGATCTCCAGAATGGACTGGTTGGGTCTCCTTGCAGTCCAAGGGACTCTCAAGAGTCTTCTCCAACACCACAGTTCAAAAGCATCAATTCTTCGGCGCTCAGCCTTCTTCACAGTCCAACTCTCACATCCATACATGACCACAGGAAAAACCATAGCCTTGACTAGATGGACCTTTGTTGGCAAAGTAATGTCTCTGCTTTTGAATATGCTATCTAGGTTGGTCATAACTTTCCTTCTAAGGAGTAAGCGTCTTTTAATTTCATGGCTGCAGTCACCATCTGCAGTGATTTTGGAGCCCAGAAAAATAAAGTCTGACACTGTTTCCACTGTTTCCCCATCGATTTCCCATGAAGTGATGGGACCGGATGCCATGATCTTCGTTTTCTGCATGTTGAGCTTTAAGCCAACTTTTTCACTCTCCGCTTTCACCTTCATCAAGAGGCTTTTTAGTTCCTCTTCAGTTTCTGCCATAAGGGTGGTGTCATCTGCATATCTGAGGTTATTGATATTTCTCCCAGCAATCTTGATTCCAACTTGTGTTTCTTCCAGTCCAGCGTTTCTCATGATGTACTCTGCATATAAGTTAAATAAGCAGGGTGACAATATACAGCCTTGACATATTCCTTTTCTTATTTGGAACCAGTCTGTTGTTCCATGTCCAGTTCTAACTGTTGCTTCCTGACCTGCATACAGATTTCTCAAGAGGCAGATCAGGTGGTCTGGTATTCCCATCTCTTTCAGAATTTTCCACAGTTTATTGTGATCCACACAGTCAAAGGCTTTGGCGTAGTCAATAAAGCAGAAATAGATGTTTTTCTGGAACTCTCTTGCCTTTTCCATGATCCAGCGGATGTTGGAAATTTGATCTCTGGTTCCTCTGCCTTTTCTAAAACCAGCTTGAACATCAGGAAGTTCACAGTCACATATTGCTGAAGCCTGGCTTGGAGAATTTTGAGCATTACTTTACTAGTGTGTGAGACGAGTGCAATTGTGTGGTAGTTTGAGCATTCTTTGGCATTGCCTTTCTTTGGGATTGGAATGAAAACTGACCTTTTCCAGTCCTGTGGCCACTGCTGAGTTTTCCAAATTTGCTGGCATATTGAGTGCAGCACTTTCACAGCATCATCTTTCAGGATTTGGAATAGCTCAACTGGAATTCCATCATCTCCACTAGCTTTGTTCGTAGTGATGCTTTCTAAGGCCCACTTGACTTCACATTCCAGGATGTCTGGCTCTAGGTCAGTGATCATACCATCGTGATTATCTGGGTCGTGAAGAATTTTTTTGTACAGTTCTTCTGTGTATTCCTGCCATCTCTTAATATCTTCTGCTTCTGTTAGGTCCATACCATTTCTGTCCTTTATCGAGCCCATTTTTGCATGAAATGTTCCTTTGGTATCTCTGATTTTCTTGAAGAGATCCCTAGTCTTTCCCATTCTGTTGTTTTCCTCTATTTCTTTGCATTGATCGCTGAAGAAGGCTTTCTTATCTCTTCTTGCTATTCTTTGGAACTGTGCATTCAGATGTTTATATCTTTCCTTTTCTCCTTTGCTTTTCGCTTCTCTCTTTTTCACAGCTATTTTTAAGGCCTCCCCAGATAGCCAGAGCAGTGTAAATGTACTTAATGCCACTGAACTGTACACTTAATACTGGCTAAAATGGTATGTTTTATGTATATTTTACTACAGTTGAAAAAAAAATCAGCCATGTGATAGGAGTAATGGCCATGAAAAATTTTAGCTTATAACTAAGTTTTCTTTATATTTTTGTTCCTTATGTTTGATATTCCCGTGTCTTCTCTCAATTTCTTTTCCTTCCTTTGGCCAGGAACAATATTGGAAATGTATTTTTTTTTTTCCTTTTGCCTTTTAACCATATCCACTCTCTCTATTTACACGCTTGACTTTAAAAGTTTTCATGCTCATCTTTTGCATAGCTTTATCCCTTTCCCTCTAATCTTTTTAATCTGACAAAAACAGGTTGAGCACTGTTAACTTAAATTTTCCATCTAAATAAGTGTCTTATCCTAAAATATACTACTGCCTAGCTCTCTTCTATTTTTAGAGTTCCATCTGTTTCTGTCTATAAGATTTAATTAAAATTATCTTGCTATAAAAAAAATTTAGATCTTTTACTGGTTCTCTTTTTAATGCTTAATTTGCTGGGACTTCCTTGAAAAGGAGAAAATTGAAATCTAAGTCATTTATTACTTAATGTATGAGAATAACGCAGTAGAGTCAAGTTATGCCCCAGACTGTGGTATCATAAGGTCATGCTTGTTGGTTATTGAATCCTACCCTCAATAAGTTTATTTTTGTTAAGCTTGAACTTTCCATAAGTTGCATTCCTTGGAAGTTTGAAAATTGTGATTTTGTGTTTCACATATCTAGTTAAGGCAGTTTTTTAGAGTTGAGTTCTTTACCAATTAGAATGCCAATGGAAATTTCCTTAGATTAAATAATTTGTTCAGCTAACATCCATCTTCTCACAGCAGTACAATAAAAAGAAAAGAAGAATAAAGGCAAAAATTTTTCTCCTTTTGATGAAAACACTTAGGATTTACTCTTTTAACTTTCCTGTCTGTCATACAGCAGTGTTAGCTATAGTCATCATTACACCCCTAATACTTATTTACCTTGTAACCTAAAGTTTGTACCTTTTGACCACTTTCCTCTAGTTACCCCTCTTCTTACCCCCCACTTCTAATAACCATGAGTATGATCTCTTTTTCTGTGAGTTTGTCTGTTTGCTTGTTTTAGACTGCACTCATAAGTGAGGTCATACTATATTTGTTTTATTTCATTTATCATAATGCCTTCAGGGTCCATATAGGTTGTCACAAGTGACAGGATTTCCTCGTTTACATATGGCTGAATAATATTCCATTTGTGTGTGTGTGTGTGTGTATTTTCAAATTTCCTTTTTTGATCGGTGAACACTTAGGTTGTTCCCATGTCTTGGCTATTGTAGATAATTCTGATGTGAACTTGGGAGTTCCTTAGACTCTTGGGAGGAAATTTTGTTTAGAGAAAAGGACATATTGAAAGATTTTATAAATATGTACATTTTCTGGAGTGTGAGTTCATAGCTTTTTTTTCAGATTTTCAAAAATTTGGCTTACCCAGAACATGTTAAGAACCACTGTTTATATCATTAAATTAGCTAATTTATGCAGCTAATTAGTATACTGAGCACAAAGTATGTACTCAACAAATGTTAACTGTTGTTAATATTAAACACCTTGTGTGTTCTAGGGCAAGAGTGGAGAAGAAATGGTGTCAAAAAATTAGGCAGGGGCTGGGTCATATAGGATTTTATAGGTCACAGTAGGTATGCATTCATGAATTTAGCTGGGAAGAAGTCTTAAGCTGGAGAGTGGCTTGAACTGATTGACATTTAACTTTTTGGAGAGTAGATGTGAGAGTAGGGATGGAGAAGGGTAAGAATGGGAGCAGGGAGACTGGTAAGAGCCTATTCAAGTGTTCCAGTAGACAAGCAATAGTTCTTGGTTAATTAATGAAATTTCAGAGTGTGTTTTAGGTAGGAATTACTGGATTTACAAATAGATTGGTAATGGAAGGATGAAAGAAAGGGAGGCATGAAGGATGACTCCTGGGTTTTTGGATTGAGAACTGGGGTTGATGGTGGTGCTGTTTACTGAGATGGAGAAGATAGGGATTATGGTTTTTCACACATGTTAACAGAGATGTCACATAGCCACTTAGACATATAACTCTGAAGTTGGGAAAATATTGGGGCTGGAAATAGAAATATGGGGTCCTTGGCACATAAATGGTGGTAAAGGGTATGGGACTAGATGAGATTTCCTCGGGAGACTTTCAGTCGAAAGTGAAGCCAGCCTGGGATGGGCCCTGAGTGGAAGGGGAGACTGAAGGAATCAGTGAGGAAGGAGAAGACCAGCATAGTGGTTTTGTAGAAGCTGGAGTGTTTGAAGGAGAGTGGTCAGTGAGTGGATGCTGCAAAGGGGTCACATAAGAGAGAACAGAGAAGTGACCACTGGATTTAGCAACACAGGTCATCAGTGACCTCCGTGACAGCTGTTTCCATGCATGTAGTTTGTGGTAGGCTAAAGAAGGACTGTGAGGTGAGGAAGAAGAGACAACAGGATGGACAGCTGAAAAACTTTTGCCATGAAGTAGTGAGGAAGTCGTGGGGTCAAGAGTTTCTTCAAAGAAGGTAAATTCCAGAGCAGACTTACTTGTTGAGTATGAGCCAGTAGAGAGGGTAGAAACTGGTTGTGCAATAGATTATTCAGGATGTCTTTGACAAAGCAAGAGAAGGTGGAATCCAGAGCCTGAGCAGAGGAGTTTGTCTTTTCTGACAGCAGGGACTTCAGTGACTGGAAGGAGAGTCTGAGTCTGAGTAAAGATGGGCTTCCCTCGTGGTTCATGTGGTAAAAAATCCTCCTGCAATGTAGGAGACTCGGGTTTGAGCCCTGGGCCTGGAAGATTTCCTGGAGAAGGGAATGGCAACCCACTCCAGTATTCTTGCCTGAAGAGTTCCTCGGACAGAGGAGCCTGGGGGAGCTACAGTCCATAGTGTCACAAAGAGTCGGACACAACTGAACAACTTAAAACACACACAGACACACACACACACACACACGAGTAAAGATACGGGTGGTTTTGAACATTCATTTTTCCCAACACCCTACTAAAATATTGTTTCCCTTTTTAAAGATGAGGAGAATAAGGAAATCATTTATTTGTGTAACATCATGGCTCAGTAGCATCAGTAATCATAGAACTCAAATCTCTAGACTTCCAGGTGAGTGAGTGTTCCAGTTTATGTTCTTTGAGATTGATATGTCATAGCATGTAAAATAATGTTTTTTGTTCCTTCTTGGCTTATCTGGGTGTTTTGTTCTAGGGGCAGATCTAGAAGCATCTTTGCTAAGTTTTGAAAAACTTGACCGGGCTTCACCAGACCTTTGGCCAGAACAATGTAAGTTTTTGGTTTCTTTAATGTCAAAATAGAAGGGAAAACCAGTGCTACTTTGAGGAACATTTTTGAAGAGTTATCATTTAACTGTAATTATTAAAATTTTATTTCCGAGGAAGAGACTGAATTCTGTGGTCTGGTAGTAAGAATAGCTGTTTAGTAGTTCAGTTCTTTCAGAGCACAGTGTGACTACTCAGAAAATGATAGAGAACCTTTAAAAAAGAATTATTTTTAAAAGCTATATCTGTAATAACTCAGACAGTATGAAATGTATCAAGTAATTCCTTGCCTCCTAAGTGCTGATAAAGTTAACTGCTGTTGTAGTTCAGTACAGAAATTTTGTTTTTTTTTAATGCTTACACAAGTAAGCAAATAAATATTTTAAAGTATATAGAGTTTTTTTGCTTTGTTTTGTTATGGGGTTTATGATTAGTGATCTACAGCTTATTAATTTAATGCCTAGTAATTTATCAGTGGATCTTTTCATGTTGATAGGTATAGATTTACTTATTTTTAAATGTTATTGTCTAGATTTACTATAGCTTATGAACTCATACCCTATTTGGAAACCTGATAATATCCAAGTTTTGATATTACAAACAATTTTACAATGTATATCTTTGTGCACATGAAAGAGGGTGACTGTGTATGGGAGTGCCCATTTCCTTACATACTAGCCAATACTGAATGATTAATGTTCTGATTTTTCTTTTTAGTACCAGGTGTTGCTGAATTTGCAGCTTCCTTCAAAAGTGTAAGTAATATCTCACATAATAAAGTTTTTCCAACTTTTTGCTTCTGGGTAAAATCTCAAGTATCTTTTAATTTCTTTATTTTCAAGAATAATCTTTTTGCCTTATAGTGTTTTATAACTACAACCCTGGAAGTCTGTTTATATCATCATCATGTTAATGATGTTAATGCTCTATTTTGATATTTTGACCTTTGGCTATTAGCCTCTTCTCTCAGCTTGAAGTATCTAATGTAATACCAATATTCTTTTGGCCCAAACTGATTTTGAAGTGTTTCTCTTTTGTTTATGTGATGCATTATGACTTTAACTTATACCTCCCTGGAGGAGTTTCTCAGTGGCTCATCAGAAACTGAAGAAAGACATTGAGTAGAGCCACAACTTTTCAATTTCCTGGGGCAGCAGGCATTGCATTGGATGCTCTAGATATGTTCTCGTATGTATTCCCACAACCAGGAAGATAGGGTGATTATGATGTTAGCTAGCATGTACACGTTGCGTACCATATGCCAGGCACTGTTCTAACCATTTTACATGCATTATTTAGTCTTTACCAAACCATATGAGGGGAATTTCCCTGGCAGTCCAGTCATTAGGACTCAGTGCTTTCATGGTCCTGGCCCTAAGTTCATTCCCTGGTTGGGAAACTAAGATCCTGCAAGCTGTGTGATGTGGCCAGGAAACAAACAAACAAACCCATATGACATATAGGTACTATTATTATCCATATTTTACAGACAGATAGGCACAAAGATGTTAAGTAGTTTACCCAAGATTATAGGCTATATATGGCAAAACCAGGCTTTGAACCTATAAGTCTACTTACTAGCATCCATGCTTATTATACATACTTAAAAGCGTTTGTGCCCAAAGTTAGAAGCACTGACTAGCAGAGAAGCTTAGACATTAAGTTACTTGCCCAAGTCCTAATGAGTGACAGGCTAGGATATGAGCAGAGATCTGTCTGATTCCAAAGCTCATGCTGTTTCTATTAATAGATTAGGGATTTGTAATTAAGTCTCTTAGTACCTTACCATATGCTTAACATTCTCTACTCATTAGGTTAAAGGTTAACTTAGTTAGGGTTAAAGATACTGAGTTAAATATTAAGGCCTGTGGCTTTCAGGTTCCATGAACATATTTGTTCAAAGGGACCTTTTTGTAGCTTCTTTTATTTTTCCAGAAGGTAGGGTTGTATGAAAGCTGGAGTGTGTGACTTTAACATCCAGGAAGGACTGAGCATGAGTCAAGGGTAGCATAGAGTTTTGAAGGCAGATACACTTGGATTTGAATCCTGAGTCTGTTATTTCACTATCTGTGAACTGAGCAAGTTTCCTAACATTTTTGAGCCTTAGTTTTCTCATCTAATACTATCTCATAGGCTTCTTAGTATAAAATGGCATAATTCATATAAAATGCCTTGCATAGTACCAAGAACTAATAAGCAATACACAGTAGCTAGTATTAGATCAGCTTTTGTCTAGTAGATTAAATAGAAATATTTGATTTAGTTTTCATAAATTCTCATTCATACTGAATTTTTAGTTTAGTTAATTATATTTCTTACAACTAACTACTTTGAGTTATAAACATAAATAAGTGGCTTTTAAAACTTTTATTTGAGCATGGTGTATTTTGAAAATCTGATTAAATATCTATACCTTTTTCCTAGAAGTATGCACATACGTATTGAGTTTTGTTTCTAGCGGTTGAGGCCATCCCAGGGCCTCAGGTTAAAATCTCCTGGAATATTCTGAATCTCTACTAGGGGTAAAAGTGGTGAATTTGACCTAAAACCTTCAAGGGAAGGTAGAGTAGTGGTTTTGGAACTCAGAGTTCATGGGTTTTGACTCATGGTTCCAGTAGCTCAATGATTTGAGGCAAGTGATTTATAATGTTGCTAAACATCCGTTGTTTTTTTAATTTGTAAAATGAGGATAATAATACCTTTTTCATAGGGTTGATTTGGAAAATAAATGACATGATGCACGTAAAGTGTTTTACTTAAAACATCACTTCAGATCAGATCAGTCGCTCAGTCGTGTCTGACTTCGAGACCCCATGAATCGCAACACGCCAGGCCTCCATGTCCATCACCAACTCCCAGAGTTCACTCAGACTCACGTCCATCGAGTCAGTGATGCCATCCAGCCATCTCATCCTCTGTCGTCCCCTTCTCCTGCCCCCAATCCCACCCTGCATCAGAGTCTTTTCCAATGAGTCAATTCTTCGCATGAGGTGGCCAAAGTACTGGAGTTTCAGCTTTAGCATCATTCCTTGCAAAGAAATTCCACGGCTGATCTCCTTTAGAATGGACTGGTTGGATCTCCTTGCAGTGCAAGGGACTCTCAAAGTCTTCGCCAACATCGCAGTTCAAAAGCATCAGTTCTTTGGCGCTGTCCAACTCTCACATCCATACATGACCACAGGAAAAACCATAGCCTTGACTAGACAAACCTTTGTTGGCAAAGTAATATCTCTGCTTTTGAATATGCTACCTAGGTTGGTCATAACTTTCCTTCCAAGGAGTAAGCGTCTTTTAATTTCATGGCTGCAGTCACCATCTGTAGTGATTTTGGAGCCCAGAAAAATAAAGTCTGACGTTGTTTCCACTGTTTCCCCATCTATTTCCCATGAAGTGATGGGACTGGATGCCATGATCTTCATTTTCTGAATGTTGAGCTTTAAGCCAACTTTTTCACTCTCCACTTTCACCTTCATCAAGAGGCTTTTTAGTTCCTCTTCACTTTCTGCCATAAGGATGGTGTCATCTGCATATCTGAGGTTATTGATATTTCTCCCAGCAATCTTGATTCCAGCTTATGTTTCTTCTAGTCCAGCATTTCTCATGATGTACTCTGCATATAAGTTAAATAAGCAGGGTAACAATATACAGCCTTGACATACTCCTTTTCCTATTTGGAACCAGTCTGTTGTTCCATGTCCAGTTCTAACTGTTGCTTCCTGATCTGCATACAGATTTCTCCAGAGGCAGATCAGGTGGTCTGGTATTCCCATCTCTTTCAGAATTTTCCACAGTTTATTGTGATCCACACAGTCAAAGGCTTCGGCATAGTCAATAAAGCAGAAATAGATGTTTTTCTGGAACTCTTGCCTTTTCCATGATCCAGCGGATGTTGGAAATTTGATCTCTGGTTCCTCTGCCTTTTCTAAAACCAGTTTGAACATCAGGAAGTTCACGGTCACATATTGCTGAAGCCTGGCTTGGAGAATTTTGAGCATTACTTTACTAGTGTGTGAGATGAGTGCAATTGTGTGGTAGTTTGAGCATTCTTTGGCATTGCCTTTCTTTGGGATTGGAATGAAAACTGACCTTTTCCAGTTCTGTGGCCACTGCTGAGTTTTCCAAATTTGGTGGCATATTGAGTGCAGCACTTTCATAGCATCATCTTTCAGGATTTGGAATAGCTCCACTGGAATTCTATTACCTCCACTAGCTTTGTTCGTAGTGATGCTTTCTAAGGCCCACTTGACTTCACATTCCAGGATGTCTGGCTCTAGGTCAGTGATCACACTATTGTGATTATCTTGGTTGTGAAGCTCTTTTTGTACAGTTCTTCTGTGTATTCTTGCCACCTCTTCTTAATATCTTCTGCTTCTGTTAGGTCCATACCATTTCTGTCCTTTATCGAGCCCATCTTTGCATGAAATGTTCCTTTGGTATCTCTGATTTTCTTGAAGAGATCCCTAGTCTTTCCCATTCTGTTGTTTTCCTCTATTTCTTTGCATTGATCGCTGAAGAAGGCTTTCTTATCTCTTCTTGCTCTTCTTTGGAAGTCTGCATTCAGATGTTTATATCTTTCCTTTTCTCCTTTGTTTCACTTCTCTTCTTTTCACAGCTATTTGTAAGGCTTCCCCAGACAGCCATTTTGCATTTTTGCATTTCTTTTCCATGGGAATGGTTTTGATCCCTGTCTCCTGTACAATGTCACGAACCTCATTCCATAGCTCATCAGGCACTCTATCTATCAGATCTAGGCCCTTAAATCTATTTCTCACTTCCACTGTATAATCATAAGGGATTTGATTTAGGTCATACCTGAATGGTCTAGTGGTTTTCCCTACTTTCTTCAATTTAAGTCTGAATTTGGCAATAAGGAGTTCATGGTCTGAGCCACAGTCAGCTCCTGGTCTTGTTTTTGCTGACTGTATAGAGCTTCTCCATCTTTGGCTGCAAAGAAAATCATCAATCTGATTTCGGTGTTGACCATCTGGTGATGTCCATGTATAGAGTCTTCTGTTGTGTTGTTGGAAGAGGGTGTTTGTTATGACCAGTGCATTTTCTTGGCAAAACTCTATTAATCTTTGCCCTGCTTCATTCCGTATTCCAAGGCCAAATTTGCCTGTTACTCCAGGTGTTTCTTGACTTCCTACTTTTGCATTCCAGTCCCCTATAATGAAAAGGACATCTTTTTGGAGTGTTAGTTCTAAAAGGTCTTGTAGGTCTTCATAGAACCATTCAACTTCAGCTTCTTCAGCGTTACTGGTTGGGGCATAGACTTGGATTACTGTGACATTGAATGGTTTGCCTTGGAAACGAACAGAGATCATTCTGTCATTTTTGAGATTGCATCCAAGTAATGCATTTCGGACTCTTTTGTTGACCATGATGGCCACTCCATTTCTTCTGAGAGATTCCTGCCCACAGTAGTAGATATAATGGTCATCTGAGTTAAATTCACCCATTCCAGTCCATTTGAGTTCGCTGATTCCTAGAATGTCAACATTCACTCTTGCCATCTCTTGTTTGACCACTTCCAATTTGCCTTAATTCATGGACCTGACATTCCAGGTTCCTATGCAATATTGCTCTTTACAGCATCGGACTTTCCTTCTGTCACCAGTCACATCCACAGCTGGGTATTCTTTTTGCTATGGCTCCATCCCTTCATTCTTTCTGGACTTATTTCTCCACTGATCTCCAGTAGCATATTGGGCACCTACTGACTTGGGGTGTTTCTCTTTCAGTATCCTATCATTTTGCCTTTTCATACTGTTCATGGGGTTCTCAAGGCAAGAATACCGAAGTGGCTTGCCATTCCCTTCTCCAGTGGACCACATTTTGTCAGATCTCTCCACCATGACCTGCCCGTCTTGGGTTGCCCAACGGGCATGGCTTAGTTTCATTGAGTTAGACAAGGCTGTGGTCCTAGTGTGATTAGATTGACTAGTTTTCTGTGAGTATGATTTCAGTGTGTCTGCCCTCTGATGCCCTCTTGCAACACCTACCGTCTTACTTGGGTTTCTCTTACCTTGGGCGTGGGGTATCTCTTCACGGCTGCTCCAGCAAAGCGCAGCCATTGCTCCTTACCTTGGACGAGGGGTATCTCCTCACCGCCGCCCTTCCTGACCTTCAACGTGGGATATCTCCTCTAGGCCCTCCTGCACCCGCGCAGCCAAGGCTCCTTGGAAGTGGGGTTGGTCTTCCTGGCCACCGCCCCTGGCCTCCGGCGTGGGGTTGCTCCTCCCGGTCTCCGCCCTTGGCCTCGGGCGTGGGGGCGTGGGGTAGCTCCTCCCGCCCACTGCCCCTTCCCTCGGGCTTTAGGGGCATGGGGTAATTCCTCCTGGCTGCCGCCCCTGACCTCGGATGCGGGGTAACTCCTCTGGTCGCCGCCCCTGACCTCAGATGTGGGGTAACTCCTCTCGTCGCCTACCCTGATCTCTGACGATGAGTATCTCCTCTCAGCCGCCGCCCCCGCCCCCCAACCTCGGACGCGGGGTAGCTCCTCTTGGCCGTTCCTGCGCTTTCGCAGTCTGGTACTCTCGGCCGCTGCCTCTGACCTCGGACTTGGGGTAACTCCTCTTGGCCGCCGCCCTTCGGGCATGGAGTCCTCCCTGCTTCTGTCTCTGACCTCGGAAGTGGGGTGGCTCCTCTCGGCCGCGCTTAGCCCGCCCTTCGCAGTCACCTGTAGTCTCAAGTCGAAGGCAGGAACACTAGAGATGTGTTCAGTGGATACAGAAGATACCTGTTATGTATCAAACTGAGGATGCTGCTAAGAATCTACAGATAAACCAAGCTATGGTGCCACATAGTACCAAGTAAAAGTGAATTTTTTGAAAAAGAAAAGCATAAATGAGTCCTGGAGATATAATATACAGCATGGTAACTATAGTTAATAATATAACTGTAGTTAATAATACTGTATTGCCTGTTTGAAAGTTGCTAAGAGATCTTAGGGCTTCCCTGGTAGCTCACTCATTACAAGAAAAAAACTTTTGTAGCCATATATGGTGATGAATGCAGAGACATTACTTTGCCAGCAAAGGTTCGTCTAGTCAAGGCTGTGGTTTTTCCTGTCGTCATGTATGGATGTGAGAACTGGACTGTGAAGAAGTCTGAGCGCTGAAGAATTGATGCTTTTGAACTGTGGTGCTGGAAAAGACTCTTGAGAGTCCCTTGGACTGCAAGGAGATCCAAGCAGTCCATTCTGGAGATCAGCCCTGGGATTTCTTTGGAAGGAATGATGCTAAAGCTGAAACTCCAGTACTTTGGCCACCTGATGCGAAGAGTTGACTCATTGGAGAAGACTCTGATGCTGGGAGGGATTGGGGGCAGGAGGAGAAGGGGACGACAGAGGATGAGATGGTGGATGGCATCACTGACTCGATGGACGTGAGTCTGAGTGAACCCTGGGAGTTGGTGATGGACAGGGAGGCCTGGCGTGCTGCGATTCATGGGGTCTCAAAGAGTCGGACACGACTGAGCGACTGATCTGATCTGATCTGATGGTGATGAATGTCAACTAGACTTCTTGTGGCAGTCATTTTCCAATATACACAAATAGTGAATTATTATACTGTATACCCAAAAGTAATACAATGGTATGTGTCAATTATACTTCAGTTTAAGAAAAGGAAAAAGAAAAGGGCTCAAAGTTGAAGGGAAATCTCATCAGAATTGTTCATATACCAGCTGTGGAGCTTTTAAAAAGTAGATATGTAATGCCCTTGCTCAATTCTTCCCACTGGACCCTCTCCCACACCCTGATATTCTGAATCAGTGCATCTGGGTTATGGCCTAGTTATTTGTATATTTTTAAAGTTGCACAGCTGGTTCTCATGTGTAGCCTGGATTGAAGGCTGTTATGCCAAAGCTGTTCTAAGAATGAGCTCTCTTTCATATTTTGTAAGTTCACTATCAGGAATGAGAAGAAATTTAAAATTCTAAACTTTTCTATAATATAATAAAATGAAATTTTAAGTCATGAGCATTCCCTATTCTCTTGTTCAGATTGAAGATTTTCTCATTCTTGGTTCTTCTTTGAAAATCTCCTCTGTCAGCAAATGTTACTTCCTGATTATTGTTTCAAACAGTTCAGTTGGAGGCCTTCACTAGTCTTGAATTTCCAGTAGTTTCTTTCACGACTATACCAATCTGTTATACATATAGCAGTAACAGTAGTCAGACCTAATTTTCTAAGATCATTTCTTTAAAACCAGCTTTTAAAGATGAGTATTGTTTTGTAAGGGTTCTCTGTGTAGGCCATATCTGAACCTGGAGAAGTCTGGGTATTTGAAATTATAATTTGTCACTCCGGTACTCTTGCCTGGAAAATCCCACGGACGGAGGAGCCTGGTAGGCTACAGTCCATGGGGTCGCTAAGAGTCAGACATGACTGAGCAACTTCACTTTCTCTTTTCACTTTCATGCATTGGAGAAGGAAATGGCAACCCACTCCAGTGTTCTTGCCTGGAGAATCCCAGGGACGGGGAAGCCTGGTGGGCTGCCATCTATGGGGTCACACAGAGTCGGACACAACTGAAGTGACTTAGCAGCAGTAGCATAGCATAGTGTTTTCAAGGGTTTCCCTGGTGGCTCAGGTGGTAAAGAATCTGCCTGCAATGTGGGAGACCCAGGTTTGATCCCTGGGTTGAGAAGCTCCCTTGGAGAAGGGAATAGCTACCCACTCCAGTATTCTTGCCTGAATAATTCCATGAACAGAAGAGCCTGGTGGGCTATAGGCCATGGAGTTGCAGAGTCAGACAGCTGTGTGAAAAGCTCTTTTTCTTATAAGAAAGAAGAGTAGGGTCTCTTCATACTTTGCATTTGCCTGAATGGATATATTATTTTCTGACAGCCTATTACTAGCTCTCCACCCAAATGGATGGCTGAAATAGAACGTGATGACATCGACATGTTGAAAGGTAAGCAGTGCTGGTGACCTTTAACTTTTGACCTGACATTTGTTCCTCCACATACCACCTTAACAGTTTCTCTCTCACTATTCCCTTACAAGTATTGGCTTCAAATTGCCTATTTAGCCATCATACTCATGTTTTTCATATCTAAATGCCCTTCTCTACTTTTTCATGTGTAGAAATCTTAGCAATTCAAGACTCAGTCATAATGATTGCTGCTACTGCTAAGTTCCTGTAATGTTAACTTTATTTTGTATGATGCTCAGAGTTAATCAAAAGCTCTCATGTAAATTTTCTCATTCTAATTCTCATAAAGATTCTTTGAGTTAAGTATGATATCTAAGTTTCAGAGGTTAACTTAAACCAAGTTTTATTAGAAAGAGTTAAAATTTAAACTCTGATCTTTTTAAGACTAGTCTGTTATTGCTGTAACACAAGTGGCTTATTTAGGATTTACTGCCGTCTATTGTTGCCAGTACTATTAATTGACAGTCCTGGAGTGGGTTAAGACCTGTCTTTTAGTTCTTTCTGTCTCATCAATTTCTCCAACAAAGAATACTGTAAGTAGTGAATATTTGATAAATGACTTGGAACTCAACCACAAAGTAGAAATTTAAATTAAAAAACATTAATTTTCCTTGATTTTGCTCTACTTTATTTAATTTTTTATCATCCTTCTAGTGGTAAGATTCATGATGGTGGTGAAGTAATAGACTGAAGTTAAAGTAGAAAATCCTGGATTCTTAAGCTATTTAAGCAGCTGAACAGATCAAGAAAGTCTACTTATGCCAGATATAGATAATAATTGTGGCATGATAAGTTGCAGAAAATAACACCTCTATTTGATCTCAGAAGTAATTCATTGTTCTGCACGAAATACTTAAAAGCAGATCCCCTCCTCCAGCCAGGGGAAAATTAAGTCTCAAGGGCATCTCAGGTTCATTGCTTTAATGTTCCAAATAGACATTTATATAATATTCCATCAGCATGTATTTTCTAAGGAAATTTCAAAGTTTTAGTAAAGGATCAGAGCATTATGTTTTATGCAAATTGACCTATGTCTTAAACCTAAAAGTACTTGGGTGCCATTTAAATGAAAATCTTGGAAAGTAAGTTTTTACTTTAAGCCTACTGTCTTCTTTTCTGGTAAACTTTAACAATTTCTATAGGCATTTGATTTGAAGGAAAAGTTTGGATTAATAGTCTTTTTTTCCTAAACAAAGTATGCCTTTTATGATAGAGTGTGCTGGAATAATTACTGAGTTTACTAGGTTATAAGTTATTTTTCTCTGTACAGTGCAAGTATATTGGAAACTGTTAGAATTTTAAGTGATAGAATGTCAAATCAAACTAGCTTAAGCAAAAAGATTTTATTCATATAAATAAAAATTCTAGGAGTAGAAATAGCTTTGAGCATATCTTGATCCTTGACTCTTATTTACTTTTTATCGCTATTTTATTTAGTGTTTTATTGCTATTTTATTGTTAATTGAAATATTGTGTATGTGTGCCCAGTCATGTATAACTCTTTGAGACCCCATGAACTGTAGCCTGTCAGGCTCCTCTGTTGATGGAATTTTCCAGTCAAGAATATTGGAGCAGGTTACCATTTCCTACTCCAGGAGATCTTCCTGACCTAGGGATTGAACACACCTCTCCTGGGTCTCCAGTGTTGGCTGGCAGATTCTTTATCACTATGCACCTGGGAAGGGCTTCCCTGGTAGCTCAGCTGGTGAAGAATCTGCCTGCACTGTAGGAGATCCTGGTTCTATTCCTGGGTAGGTCAGGAATATCCCCTGGAGAAGGGATAGGCTACCCACTCCAGTATTCTTGGGCTTCACTGGTGGTCAGCAAGTAAAGAATCCTCCTGTAATGTGGGAAACCTCGGTTCAGTCCCTGTGTTGGGAAGATCTACCTGGGTTGGAGACAGCTACCCACTCCAGTATTCTGGCCTGGTGAATTCCATGAACTGTATAGTCCATGGGGTTGCAAGGAGTCAGACATGACAGAGTGACTTTCACACTCACTTTCTTTTCACCTGGGAAGTACCAGCTGGACCAGTGAGGACTTGGGAATGACGGTGGAGATGGTGTCCATGCTGCTGCTGCTGCTGCTAAGTCGCTTCAGTCGTGTCTGACTCTGTGCGACCCCATAGACGGCAGCCCACCAGGCTCCACCGTCCCTGGGGTTCTCCAGGCAAAAACACTAGAGTGGGTTGCCATTTCCTTCTCCAATGCATAAAAGTGAAAAGTGAAAGTGAAGTCGCTCAGCCGTGTCCAACTCTAGCGACCCCATGGACTGCAGCCTACCAGGCTCCTCTGTCCATGGGATTTTCCAGGCAAGAGTACTGGAGTGGGGTGCCATTGCCTTTTCCTGGTGTCCATACTGCAAGTCAAAGATCTGTCTGTAGGTTTTCTCAATGCTGTGTCCGATCACAAGGTTCCATATTTTAGTAGTGTATTCATTTTTTATGATAGGCAAAGCGAATGATATAAAAGGATCCTCAGGATAAAACATGTAATTGCTACTGCATTTATGCTAACTCTCTTCTCATTAAGTGGGTAAGTTCATATGAGGCATTTGCAGTGGTAGAAAAATACACTAATTTGTATGTCTGTGTGTTTAGGGTGAGTGGATAAGAAAAGATATGGAGCCATTTTCTATTTACTCAATAGTAATTAAGTTTGAAAACTTTTATAGCAAGGGTTTGCAACCCACGTGAGTTGTTACTAGAAAGAAAGAAAGAAATGGTATTGAAGTGAATGATTCTGTTTCAGAACTGGGGAGCCTCACTACAGCTAACTTGATGGAGAAGGTACGAGGCCTTCAGAACCTGGCCTATCAGTTGGGGCTGGATGAGTGTGAGTACCCAGATCACATTTATTTAGGGGCCGTGCTCTGTATTTCATGATGCGTTTGGGCATAATTCAGGAAGTATCTTTATTAGGTGTTCTAAAGGTAAGAAGCCACTGTAATCTATGAAGTAAGCCTTTTACGATAGAGTGGGCTGGAATAATTACTGAGTTTACTAGGTTGCAAGTTATTTTTGTCTGTACAGTGAAAGTGTATTGGAAACTCTTCGAGTTTTAAGTGATAGAATGTCAAAATTAGCTTAAGCAAAAGGATTTTATTCACATACATTAAAATTCTAGGAGTAGAAATAGTTTTGAGCATATCTTGATCCTTGACTCTAACTGACTTACTTTTTATTGATGTAGAGTTGATTTACAATGTTGTGTTAATTTCTGCTGTACAGCAAAGTGACTCAGTTATACTCATATATACGTTCTCTTTTATATTCTTTTTCATTATGGTTTATCACAGGATGTTCAATATAGTCCCCTGTGCTATATAATAGGACCTTTTTTTATCCATTCTAAATGTAATAGTTTGCATCTGCTAACCCCAAACTCCCAGTCCATCCCTCCCCAGCTCCTTGCACTCGGGAAGGTGACCAATAGGAGCTCCAGTTTTAAATGTCTTTAAATCTTGTAATCCCAAAAGAAAGAAGATGTTTTCTGAAAATTCCCCAGAAAAGGTCCTGGGGAGGCCTCTGACTATTCCATCTTGGCTTACATACCTTTCCTGGAACCAGTCCTTTAGCCAAGTAGCATAGTGCACTGAGATGGGCCAGCCTGGGGCCGGGGTGCACATGCAGATTGGAACCGTAAGTCTGACTCAGATCATGTGGAATGCATTTGGGGAGGATTGCTTCCCCAAAGGAAGGGTATTGTAACACACCAAGAATGTAATCTGCCAGTATGAGTAATGCTTTTAAAATTCTGTATTCCTGTCTGGTCTCCAGTCTTTTAGTTTAAAATGATTTTTAACTATATATCTTTCCATACTCTGTTCATTATAAAACTGGAAAAGGAATTGTATATTTTCACTTTGTAATTGAAAGAAATACTCAACAGAGTGTTAGAACTTTGTTCTCATTGGGTAGGTACTTCCTGAGACCTTGATAAATGCACAATTTTGAGAGACTACTGTAGCTTATAACTTTCTTCAAAACTGTTTTGTACTGATTAATGTATTTCCCAACAGCAGTTTAACAAATTGTTTCTCTTGTTTATAGAACATGCAGTGGATTTGTCCACATCATTGATTTTACTACCAATTCAACATTTCACTTTAAAATTTAATTTAAAACTACCAATTTTCGACTAATAGCACTTCCTTAGTCCTGTTTTTGTTTTCTTTATTTTCATTACTATCATTAGCAGTTGATGTTTGTTTTCCAAGAAAACTTTTTAAATCACTTCCTGGATCAAGGAGCAGAGAGCCACAGACTGCTCTGAGACACGGTTGCTAGGTGGTCTGCGATGTGCACTTGTTGCTTAACTCCTCTGTATACTAGTTATTTATTTCTCGTGACTGAAGCTTGTCTTGGCAGAATTACTCTTTACCATGTATGTCATAGATCTCAAGGGTTTATAATGAAAACCCCATGATTATTAAATTCATAAATGCGAGACTTATACATTATATAACTTGATTCTGTTTCTAGCTCTGGATAATACATGCTGTAATGATCACAGTGATAAATCCTTTATCTATGTCAATTTTTCTTATGAAATAAGGTTTTTTCAAAAGAGATAAAATTTTATGCTTATATCAAAAAGATGCTATATTACTGAATGTATTTATCAACAATGTTGTCTCTAGTTAGCTGTAGATGAAATTACCTTATTCCCTCTGACTAGTTTTTCTTTTCCTATTTTCCTGCTGAGAAAGAAAATGAAGTATTTTTTTTCTCTACTTTTTATTATGAAAGATTTCAAACATATACCAAAGGAGAGAAAGTAGAATATTGATATTGTATACTGATGACTTGGGTTTCTCTTACCTTGGGCGTGGGGTATCTCATCCCGGCTGCTCCTGGCTGCTCCCGGCCAGCGAAGCACAGCCATCGCACCTTACCTTGGACGAGGGGTCTCTCACCGCCGCCCTTCCTGACCTCGGTCGTGGGGTAGCTCTTCTCCGCCCTGCTTAGTGCGCTGGCCCTCACCGCCGTCCTTCCTCGGTCGTGGGGTAGCTCCTCTCGGCCGCGCTCTTAGTGCGCGACGCAGCCGGCGGGGCGCTCTTAGTGCGCGACGCAGCCGGCGGGGCGCTCTTAAATGGCGCGCCGGTCGCGGGCAGGCGAGGGCGCTCTTAAATGGCGCGCCGGTCGCGGGCAGGCGAGGGCGCTCTTAAATGGCGCGCCGGTCGCGGGCAGGCGAGGGCGCTCTTAAATGGCGCGCCGGTCGCGGGCAGGCGAGGGCGCTCTTAAATGGCTCTTAAATGTTGTGATCACTCTTGTGATCGCTCTTAAATGTTGTGATCACTGACCTAGAGCCAGACATCTTGGAATGTGAAGTCAAATGGGCCTTAGAAAGCATCACTAGGAACAAAGCTAGTGGAGGTGATGAAATTCCAGTGGAGCTATTCCAAGTCCTGAATGATGAGGCTGTGAAAGTGCTACACTCAATATGCCAGCAAATTTGGAAAACTCAGCAGTGGCCACAAGATTGGAAAAGGTCAGTTTTCATCCCAATCCCAAAGAAAGGCAATGCCAAGGAGTGCTCAAACTACCGAACAATTGCACTCATCTCACACGCTAGTAAAGTAATGCTCTAAATTCTCCAAGCCAGGCTTCAGCAATATGTGAACCATGAACTTCCTGATGTTCAAGCTGGTTTTAGAAAAGGCAGAGGAACCAGAGATCAAATTGCGAACATCCGCTGGATCATGGAAAAAGCAAGAGAGTTCCAGAAAAACATCTATTTCTGCTTTATTGACTATGCCAAAGCCTTTGACTGTGTGGATCACAATAAACTGTGGAAAATTCTGAAAGAGATGGGAATACCAGACCACCTGATCTGCCTCTTAAGAAATCTGTATGCAGGTCAGGAAGCAACAGTTAGAACTGGTCATGGAACAACAGACTGGTTCCAAATAGAAAAAGGAGTACGTCAAGGCTGCATATTGTCACCATGTTTATTTAACTTATATGCAGAGTACATCATGAGAAATGCTGGACTGGAAGAAACACAATTTGGAATCAAGATTGCTGGGAGAAATATCAATAACCTCAGATATGCAGATGACACCACTCTTATGGCAGAAAGTGAAGAGGGGCTAAAAAGCCTGTTGATGAAAGTGAAAGTGGAGAGTGAAAAGGTTGGCTTAAAGCTCAACATTCAGAAAACGAAGATCATGGCATCTGGTCCCATCACTACATGGGAAATCGATGGGGAAACAGTGGAAACAGTGTCAGACTTTCTTTTTCTGGGCTCCAAAATCACTGCAGATGGTGACTGCAGCCATGAAATTAAAAGACGCTTGCTCCTTGGAAGGAAAGTTATGACCAACCTAGATAGCATATTCAAAAGCAGCGACATTACTTTACCAACAAAGGTTCGCCTAGTCAAGGCTATGGTCTTTCCTGTGGTCATGTATGGATGTGAGAGCTGGACTGTGAAGAAGGCTGGGCGCCGAAGAATTGATGCTTTTGAACTGTGGTGTTGGAGAAGACTCTTGAGAGTCCCTTGGACTGCAAGGAGATCCAACCAGTCCATTCTGAAGGAGATCAGCCCTGGGATTTCTTTGGAAGGAATGATGCTCAAGCTGAAACTCCAGTATTTTGGCCACCTCATGCGAAGAGTTGACTCATTGGAGAAGACTCTGATGCTGGGAGGGATTGAGGGCAGAAGGAGAAGGGGACGACAGAGGATGAGATGGCTGGATGGCATCACTGACTCGATGGATGCGAGTCTGAGTGACCTCCGGGAGCTGGTGATGGACAGGGAGGCCTGGCGTGCTGCGGTTCATGGGGTCGCAAAGAGTCAGACACAACTGAGCGACTGATCTGATCTGATCTGATACTGATGAGTTGGTTTTATAGTTAGCATCTGGCCAATCTGTTTCAACCTCTGCCAACCTACATAATTAAAGCAAATATCAGGCATCATATTGTCTCACTACTAAATAACTTCATATGTGAGTCCAAAAGACAAGGACTTTCTTTCCTTTTTTTTTTCTTAAGTATTATTGTGATTCTATTAATTATGCCTAAAGAATTTTAACAGACTTGTTTAATATCATCAGATAGCCAATCAGAATTCATATTTCCCTGGTTCACTCATAATTGTCTTTATATAGTTGGTTGGTTTGAATCAGGATTTAAGTAAGTACTATATTTGATTAATATGTCTCTTAAGTTTCTTTTAATCTGGCATAGTTCCACCTCCCTATTATTTTCCTTTGCCATTTATTATTGTTACTTTTTCTGTGGAATTTTCCCCATTCTTGCTTTGGTTCCTTTTATCCCTGTGGTAGTGCTTAATATGTCCATCTATCCCTTTTTATTTCCCAGTAATTAATTAGATTTAGAAGCTCATACATATACAGGATTGATTTTTATTTTGACAAGAATATTTCATAAATGGTGTTGTATACATCCTTCAGAAGGGTACATCCTGTCTGCTTGTCTCTATCTTTGTGATGTTAAGATTAATTCATTGATAAAGATATTGTTTGCCTGATCTATTACTCATAAAATTCTCTATCAGCCTTATAACCAGAGTTTTAGCAGCCATTGAAAACTGCCTAGATTCACTATTTTGTTATAAGCTGTGAAATGGTATTACACTAATTCTATCATTCCTTCTTATTAGCTAGGATTTTTCTGTGAAGAACTTTATCTTAATCAGCTCTTCATTATTTATTACCTTGATTGCTGTTCTTACTGGATAAATGATTATCAGTTTTTTGGATAATGAGTTGGTTCTCTGAGCATCAGTAAATCTATTTTAATGTCTTTGCACAAAAACAGAAACTTGGTGTGATTTGTTTCAGTTTTTATTCCACACAGCTAAGATCATCAATATTATTAATTAAGTATTTATATTTCTAAAACTTAAGGCTTTGGAGGTAGGGGTTTGAAGTCACCTAACTCAGTAACCTCTTCTGCCTGGCTGACTTGACGGGAATTAAATGGAAGAGATATGTATGGCAAGGCCCAACTTCTGCCCCTATTCTGTTTCCGATGACAGAGGAAGACCCCATTTTGAGCAGTTTTAGTCGCTGCCTTAAGGCAGATGTACTTGGTGTTTGGCGGCGTGATCAGAGACCTGGAAGAAGAGAATTGTGGATATTTTGGTGGGGTGAAGACCCCAATTTTGCTGACCTTATTCACCATGACTTATCAGGTGAAAGCAGCTTATCATTTCTAACTTAAAGATATAGCAATGTTGTATACTTTTCCTAAAAGCTTGTATTACAAATGATTTTTTTGGTGGAATATTGTTTACTGTGAAACCAGACAAAAATTCAGCTTCATGTTTTATTTCACTGCAGTTATTTTATTTTACTGAAAATTATGCATTATGTCAGGTTTTTTTGAGCCTTGAATAACTTTAGTCTTCCACCTCCCAGCTTTCTCATGAATTTCTGGCAGATAGCTCAAGGAAGGCATGTTAGTAAATTAATTAAAATTAAGAAAAATGGAATTGGGGAGCATTTCCTAACAAAGTCAAAAAATACTTCTGACACTAAGTGTAATTCATCTTTGAGTCAATTCTGCTAATACTCTCTTCTGTGTAAATATGTATACAGTTGTAGAAATATCTGGAAATATTGTAACTTTCTCATGTACTTTTTTTCCCCCCAGGCATATAGTTTTTTCAGTATTTTTTTTTGTGGTTGTTACATTATAAACAAATGAAGGCATATGTTAATTTTCTTATTCTTGGAATGTGATTCTTTTATTTTAGGTACTGTTCCATCAAAGACTGTCTTTGATATGAAACAGTGCCAACTTGTTTAGCTTTTATGGTGGGACGTGTGTCATAATCTGAAAAGTTAGGGAAGTGATTCTATTATGAGCAAATTGATAAGATTACTTTTGTCTTATTTTCTTGATATTTAGGACCAAATGTTACTTTCAAAAGAGAAACTATAATTCTTCATGTAGTACTGAAGCTTGTGTTTACTTTAGAGTCCATGTTAACTGAATCTTTGATGATAGGAATGTAAATGATTAGTTGTTTGCTGCAATGTTTCAGTAAGATATAACATAATGATTTTTGATGAGAAAATTTGGGATTTTTAGATAACTGAAAAAGTTTTCTTATTGGAAATCAAATACTCTGGAGTTTCTATTATTGTCTATTTGATCTATAGAACTTATTTTATTTTTGGATGTATGTAATCCAGGTGACTATCTCAAACAAGCTCTTAAGACCAGTGTTTGTACAGGAATGTGTGTGTCACATTTTTTATCTTCAAATTAACAAACCCTTCAGTCTTAATATTTATTTTTGAGAGTGGTTGCAATTCTTTTATGATCAGTGCTTTCCAGCTTTTCTAATAAGATCCTGCTGGAGAGTCTAGCCCTTACTTTTAAGTATGTAGTGTGGTTCTTGGAGAACGCAATGGCACCCCACTCCAGTACTCCTGCCTGGAAAATCCCATGGATGGATGAGCCTGATGGGCTGCAGTCCATTGGGTCACTAAGAGTCGGACACGACTGAGCGACTTCACTTTCACTTTTCACTTTCATACATTGGAGAAGGAAATGGCAACCCACTCCATTGTTCTTGTCTGGAGAATCCCAGGGACAGGGGAGCCTGGTGGGCTGCCGTCTGTGGGGTCGCACAGAGATGGACATGACTAAAGCGACTTAGCAGCAGCAGCAGCAGCAACTCAGTGACCTTAAGCAGGGAACCAAAATTCTGCTGTAGAAATGCTTGTTTCTGCCAGATGAATTCTATGAGCACAGCTGAGATTTCTCAAAATTATTTTCTAGTTCAAAATACAGCTTTCTTTCAATTTCTGTAGCAGTGTTTTGCCAACTGATTGTCATTTTCCCTGATCATAATAATTAGTTGACATGCAGAAAATAGTTTTTTAATTTAGAATTGGTAAGAATCACATTGATATGTAGTGGATTTCTTGGCTATAACCTCTTTGTTTTATTGTGTATAGGGTATTTGCATAAAAACAAGATCCTTTTTGTCCTTACAGATTATTCATCTACTCTAGGGGTTGACATTTACTTGACACCTTAATCTGGTGTTTCGATATCTCAATCCTCCTTCCTGCATTAATTGAGAGGATGACATGGATGAAAAATAAGCAATACAAACTGATGAATCCCCAAGGACCCCTGATCCTGTTTTCATGCAAATATCTGTAACTGATAAAGATGATGGAAAGAAAAAAAATGCAAAAAAAAATTGTCCTCAAAACATGATTGTTTGTCACTTCCCTGGAGCATTGTTAAGTGTTAGTATAGAAAAAATGTGAACCTTCTAGGGCTAATAGCAACTAGATTGTATATTTTGGAAGATGAACCCTGCCTCTTGATTTAGTACATGATTATATCTCAGATAACCCTTTTGGTGTCCAGGTTTTAGAATGCAATAATGTTTTATATAGGTATTTATAGCTTTTCATGATTGGGGCCCTCAGACTTTATATGGGCAGTTAATTTATGTGAAATTCCCATGAGATATATAGAAGTATAAAAAACTACCTTTACTGTATGAAGAATTCCATTTCTGTTACTTCCATCTGAGTTCTGTGTCCTTCTTGTCTTACCAAAACTATTGTAGTCACCTTCTAACTGCCCTCCTTGTGTCTCAGCTACCTCATATCAGTCCATCTTGTTTACCAATACAAGGTTAATTTTTCTAAAGTAGCATTTGCTTTCTGTTTGTCCTTTACTCTTAAGTCATTAGTAGTATTTCATTACCCATACAATAAAATTCAGATTCATTAACATGGCTTTCAAAATCCCCTTACTCTGGGCTGAGCCTAATGTCTAGCTTTCTTACTGCTCCCAAACAGAATACGGTGCATTGTCTGCATTTGAAATTCTCTTCCTGGGACACTTCCCCATCTTCTTAATTCAATTCATGTTGTTCCTTTTCTCAGGAAGCCCTCCCTGACCTATTTCTAATATAGGAATTTTATTTGTCCTTCATTATTTACCTGGAATCTACCTTTTTCATCAGCCTTTCCTTTTCAAACTTGATCTAGAAAGTAAATTCACTTTTCTGACCTCTGAGATAGCTCCTAGAGCAGTTCATTTGTTTCATTTTTTTTGTCACTTTTACCATTCTGGGAGACTTTTGGTTTGTGTATTATCTCTTAGATTAATTGTAGCTCTTGAAGGTAAGAATCATATTTTGGAGCTGACTTCTGTAACCCACAGAGTACCTGCCATATGGTAGATGTGCAGTATGTATTTGCTGATTGGATGACTGAATGATCAACTCCTTAATGCCTTTTGATGAAATGAACAGATTTTTTAATGAAATCCATTCACTTAAAACTGAAAAAGTGGAGCTTCTGGAAATTGTTCTTTCTCTGGATAGTTTGTGTTTTAATGATGAGTAGTAACATTTGAAGATCTCATAATGTCTGGAATTTTTCTTTTATGACAGTGGATGATCAACCACACATAGTAAATATAGTGTGAAGCTTCTTGGTAATGGTTTGATTTTGTCTTCTACCTGACCCCTGCTGTTGCTGCTGCTGCTGCTAAGTCGCTTCAGTCATGACCGACTCTGTGCGACCCCATACATGGCAGCCCACCAGGCTCCCCCGTCCCTGGGATTCTCCAGGCAAGAACACTGGAGTGGGTTGCCATTTCCTTCTCCAATGGATGAAAGTGAAAAGTGAAAATGAAGTCGCTCAGTCGTGTCCGACTCCTAGCGACCCCATGGACTGCAGCCCACAGCATTATTATGACCTGGACAGTGTTCATGATTTAGTTATGTAAGTTGCAGCAGCACATCTCTTGTTTTATTCCTCAGACCCATTGAACTGTCATAAATCTTATCGAATATTGATTCTCAACAGTTTTTGCCCATTAAAAAAAAAATTACCCCTGTCTTTGAAGGCTACAAACATTTTAGTAATTATGTGGATGACCTGCTTGCTGGTGATATTCAAAATAATTTTAAATGGAATGTGAAGATTGGAAAAGCAGCAGATCATGCAATTTGAAACTAGAGCTAAAGCTTGGAGTTCTGATTCATTTCTTCCCTTTCATTTTTTTTATGATAGCTTTACTGAGATGTAATTCATATACCCTACAATTCACTTATTTATAGTGTACAATTCAGTGATTTTTAGTATTTTCAGAGATGTGCAGCCATTACCACAATCAATTTTAAAACATTTTCATCACCCCTCAAAGAAATCCTGTACTCATTAGCAGTCACTCCTCATTTTCCCCTAAACTCCATAGGGCTAGGCCACTACTAGTATACTTCCTGTCTCTATGAATATCTCGTGTAGACATGTCATATAAATTAAATCATATTATGTGGTCTTTTGTGACTGGTTTATTTCACTTATCATAGTATTTTCAATGTTCATCTGTGTTGAAGCATGTATCAAGACTTCACTTCTGTTTAGAATTGAATAATATTCTACTGTATAGGTGTATTTATCTACTGGTTATTTACATAATATTTATCCACTAGTTAGTGGGCATTTGGGTTATTTCCTTTATTTGGCTAGTATGAATAATGCTGCTGTGAACATTCATGTACTTGTTTTTATGTGGACATATGTTTTCATCCTCTTTAGTTTATGACTAGGAATGGAATTTCTGGGTCATATGGTAACTCTATATCTAATCTTTTGAGGAACGGTCAGAATATTTTCCATACTGGCGGCACCATTTTACATTCCCATCAGCAGTGTATGAAGGTTCCAATTTCTCAACACGTTGCCAATACTTACTATTTGTTTTTTAAAAATTATTGGAAAATCCGTCCTAGTGGATGTATTATGAAGAGTGGTATTTCACTGTGGTTTGGATTTGCATTTTTCCTAATAACTAGTGATATTGAGCATATTTTCATGTACCTATTGACTAGTTGTATGTCTTTTTTAGAGAACTATATTCAGGTCCTTTGCCCAGTTAAAAATTGGATTTTTTTTTTTTTTTTAATTATTGAGTTTTAAGAGTTCTTTATGTATTCTAGAAACAGGTTGCTTTTTTGATACGTAATTTGTAGAAGGTTTTCTTACAGTTTGTGGGTTATCTTCTTACTTTCTTATGGTATTCTTTGAGATACAGAAGTTTAATTTTAATGAAGTCCAGTTTATCAGTTATTTCTTTTGTTGATTGTATTTTGATGTCATACCTAAGAAACTATTGCCTAATTATAAAGATTTATACCTATGTTTTCTTCTAAGAGTTTTATTCTTTAGCTCTTATAGTTAGGTATTTGATCCATTTTAAGTTAATTTTTTATATATGGTGTGAGGTTAGGGATGCAAATTAATTCTTTTGAGTGTGGATATCCAGTTGTTTCAGCACCATTTGTTGAAAAGACTATTCCTTTCCCACTAAATTGTATTGACATTTTTGTAAAAAATCAGTTGACCATAAACATGAAGTTTTATTTCTAGACTCTCAGTTCTAGTCTACTGACTTGTATATCTATGCTTACAGCAGTACCTCACTGTTTTGATTACTGTAACTTTGTAATAAGTTTTGAAATTTGGATTTGTGAGTTTTCCAACTTTGTTTTTCTGTTTCAAGATTTTTTTTTTTATGTTCTAGGTCTCATGAATTTCCATAGGAATTTTAAATTGTCAGTTGTTGCAAAGAGGTCAGATGACATTTGAGTAGGAATTGCATTGAATCTGTAGATTAGTTTCAGGGAGAATATTTTCATCTTAATGAAATTAAGGTCATTCATGAATGTGGTATATCTTTCTATTTATTCAAGTCTCCTTTCATTTCTTTGAACAATATTTTGCAGTTTGCAAAGTATAAGTTTTGCACTTCATTTGTTAAAATTCATTCCTAAGTGTTTTAAATTTTTGATGCTATTATAAATGGAATTGTTTTCTAATTTCATTTTCAGTTTGTGCATTGCTACTGTAGAGAAATACAATCAATTTTTGTATATTGATATTATATCCTGAAACTTTACTGAACTTATTTATTAGTTCTAATTGTATTTTAGTATATTACTTAAGATTTTCTATATACAGAATTGTCATAAGCAAATAGAGATATTTTACTTCTTCATTTCCAATCTGGATGTCTTTTCTTTCTCTTTTTTATTCCTTCCTTTTCTTTCCTTTCTTTTCCTTTTCTTCCTTCTTATTTTTTTTTAATTGCCCTGGCTAGAAATTCCAGAATGGTGTTGAATAAAAGTGGCAAGAGTGGACATCCTTGTCTTCCTCTTGATCTTAGGGAGAAAACATTAAGTATGATATTGGGTTTTTTGTACATGCCCTTCATCAGTTTGAGGATTTTATCTTTTTTGGGAGACAGGGTGCTGGAGAGGGCACACCATTCAGCTTGTAGGATCTTAGTTCCCCAAGCAGCGATTGAACTCAGGCCCTTGGGAGAACGTTAGACTGCTGGGGAATTCCCTGAGGATGTTATCTTTTATTGTTAGTTTATTGAGTGTTTTTATCATGAAGAGGTTGAATTTGATGCATTTGTTCTTAATTACACTTCACCATAAACCATATAATAAAAATCTCAGTTTGATTTATATTCATTTACTTGTACTGGTTTGAAATTACCTTGTACTATACAGGAAAGATTGGCTAAAAAATTAAGTAAAGAAGACCACATTGAGTATGTTACTGTCTAAAAAGCTTTAAGAAATTTAGCTTATTTTGCTACAAGAAATTGCTTCTGCTAATCCTGTATGTTCATTTAGCTATTTCAGGAAGGATTCTTGTTGTTGTTGTTCAGTTGCTAAGTCGTGTCCAACTCATGAACTGCAACACGCCAGGCTTCCCTGCCCTTCACTATCTCCCAAAGTTTGTTCAAACTTGTGTCACTGAGTCAGTGATGCCATCGAACCATCTCATCCTGTGTCACCCACTTCTCCTTTTGCCCTCAGTCTTTCCCAGCATCAGGGTCTTTTCCAACGAGTCAACTCTGCATCATGTGGCCAAGGTGTTGGAGCTGCAGCTTCATCACCAGTCCTTCCAATGAATATTAAAGGTTGATTTCCTTTAGGATTGACTGGTTTGATCTCCTTGTTGTCCAAGTGACTCTCAAGAGTGTTCTCCAGCACCACAGTTCAAAAACATCAATTCTTCAACACTCAGCCTTCTTTATAGTCCAACTCTGACATCCATACATGACTACTGGAAAAACCATAGCTTTGACTATATGGACCTTTGTTGGCTAAGTGATGTCTCTGCTTTTTAATACACCGTCTAGGTTTGTCATAGCTTTTCTTCCAAGGAGCAAGTGTCTTTTAATTTCATTGCTGCAATCAGCATCTGCATTGATGTTGGAGGCAAAGAAAATGAAAGCTGACAGTTTCCACATTTTCCCCATCTATTTGCCATGAAGTGATAGGACTGGATGCCATGATCTTCATTTTTTGAATGTTGAGTTTTAAGCCAGCTTTTTCACTCTCCTCTTTCACCTTCATCAACAGGCACTTTAGTTCCTCTTCACTTTTACCATTAAAAGTGGTATCATCTGCATATCTGAGGTTGTTGATATTTCTCCTGGCAATCTTGATTCCAGCTTGTGATTCATCCAGCCCAGAATTTCACATAATGTACTCTGCATATAAGTTAAATAAGTGGGGAGACAGTATACAGCCTTGACATACTCCTCTGCCAATTTTGAACCAATCTGTTGTTCCATGTCCAGTTCTAACTGTTGCTTCTTGTCCCGTGTACAGGTTTCTCAGGAGGCAATTAATGTGGTCTGGTATTCCCATCTCATTAAGAATATTCCACAGTTTGTTGTGATCCACACAGTCAAAGGCTTTAGCATAGTCAATGAAGCAGAAGTAGATTTTTTTGGAATTCCTTCTGCCTTTTCTAAATCCAGGACTGTGCTTAGGCTTAATTTAATCAGTTACAGTTTTTGAAATAATACTTTATGGTAAAATAAGATTGAGACTTCCCCATTCAAACCTGGTACTTCATTCTGGTAGTCTGCATTGATGAAGTTGTTTTTACACTATAAATTATTTGGTGCAGCTTTTCTTTCTTTCTTTTCTTTATTTTTTTACCATGCATTGTGGGATATGGGATCCTAGTTCCCCAATCAGGGATCACACCTGTGCCCCCTGCAGTGGAAGCACAGAGCCCTAACCACTGGACTGCCAGGGAAATCGCTGATGCAACTTTTTTTGGTGGATGGAGAAGGGCATGGGAATCCACTCCAGTATTCTTCCCTGGAGAATTCCATGGACAGAGGAACCCCGCGGGCAGACTACAGTCCTTAGGGTCTCAAAGAGTTGAACATGACTGAGGCAACTTAACACACACACATGCACACACACAAACGTGTGTGCACAAGCAGACTACAGTCCATGGGGTCGCAGAGAGTCAAACATGACTGAAGCGACTTCATACACACACACACACACACAGACACACACACACAGACACACACAGTCCATAGAGTCACAAAGAGTTGAACATGACTGAAGCCAAATGGCACCCCACTCCAGTACTCTTCCCTGGAAAATCCCATGGACGGAGAAGACTGGTAGGCTGCAGTCCATGGACTCGCTAAGAGTCGGACACGACTGAGCGACTTCACTTTCACTTTCATGCATTGGAGAAGGAAATGGCAACCCACTCCAGTGTTCTCGCCTGGAGAATCCCAGGGATGGAGAGTCTGGTGGGCTGCCATCTATGGGGTCGCACAGAGTTGGACACGACTGAAGCAACTTAGCAGCAGCAGCAGAAGTGACTTCACACACAAAATTCAGTTCATTCACTCAGTCGTGTCCGACTCTTTCCGACCCCATGGACCACAGCACACCAGGTCTCCCTGTCCATCACCAACTCCTAGAGTTTATCCAAACTCCTATCCATTGAGTCAGTGATGCCATCCAACCATCTCATCCTCTGTTGTCCCTTTTTCCTCCCGCCTTCAATCTTTCCCAGCATCAGGGTCTTTTCAGATGAGTCAATTCTTCACATCAGGTGGCCAAAGTATTGGAGTTTCAACTTTAGCATCAGTCCTTCCAATGAATATTCAGGACTGATTTCCTTTAGGATGGACTGGTTTGTTTTCCTTGTAGTCCAAGGGACTTTCAAGAGTCTTCTCCAACACCACAGTTCAAAAGCATCAATTCTTCGGCGCTGTCCAACTCTCACATCCATACATGACTACTGGAAAAACCATAGCCTTGACTAGACGGACCTTTGTTGTCAAAGTAATGTCTCTGCTTTTTAATATGCTGTCTAGGTTTGTCATAGCTTTTCTTCCAAGGTGCAAGCGTCTTTTAATTGTGGATGCAGTCACCATCCACAGTGATCTTGGAGCCCAAGAAAATAAAGTCTGTCACTGTTTCCATTGTTTCCCCATCTATTTGCCATGAAGTGATGGGACCAAATGCCATGATCTTAGTTTTTTGAATGTTGGTTTTAAGCCAGCGTTTTCACTCTCCTATTTCACTTTCATCAAGAGGCTCTTCAGTTCTTCTTCACTTTCTGCCATAAGGGTGGTGTCATCTCCATATCTGAGGTTATTGATATTTCTCTCGGCAATCTTGATTCCAGCTTGTGCTTCATCCAGCCCGACATTTCGATTGATGTACTCTGCATATAAGTTAAATAAGAAGGGTGACAATATACAGCCTTGATGTACTCCTTTCCCAATTTGGAACCAGTCTGTTGTTCCATGTCCAGTTCTAACTGTTGCTTCTTGACCTGCATACAGATTTCTCAGAAGGCTGGTAAGGTGTCTGGTATTCCCATCTCTTGAAAAATGTTCAGACTACCACACAATTGCACTTATCTCACATACTAGCAAAGTAATACTCAAAATTCTCCAAGCCAGGCTTCAACAGTATGTGAACTGTGAATTTCCAGAAGTTCAAGCTGGATTTAGAAAAAGCAGAGGAACCAGAAATCAAATTACCAACATCCATTGGATCATTGAAAAAGAACTGTTACCTTTGTTAATTTCTTATTTTAATCCATGAAGAAGAACAGTGAGAGAATAACTAGGATTCTTATACCCTGGATGGTCTTCTTTGCGGCCTAGTTTCAGGCTTACTTTATAATTCCTGTACTTCTATCTATCATAGTTAAAAGTTAAATTAATTGTACTTGATTGATTAAGGAGAAAAATGATTTTTCCCTAGCCTTTAACCTCTAGATGGCAGCATGAGTCTTACTATACTTCTGGCTTTTTCTCTACCCTTATCTGTTGAACTGGGTATCTTATTGAGATACAAATTCTTATGACTTTACTGGACTACTTGCCTAACTTTGTTGATGACTTACTTGAGTTTTAGCTTTTTGTCTTTCCTTTTCATCTCTCCATTTAAAAAAAGATTCGTTTGTTAAACAGTGTGTATTTTTGATGCTCAGTTTCCCTGTTGTCAGAAATAACATTTTGCTTTTGATTAAGGAGATTGGTAGAAAAAACCAAAAATGTGGTAATTTAATTCAGTAACTTCCATACCTGGATCTAAGACCCTCAGAATGGCTTCAGCTGTCTCATCTCAGATTGTCTTGTTCTGTCCTTCAACTCTCCTGGTTATCAAGTGGTATCAGACAATGCCTTATTAAAGTAGGAATGTAAGCTAAAATTGATGAAATAAATGTGGATTTTCAAGGAGAGTTTGTTTTAAAATAAAGTTTTCAGGTGCTTAGCCATTTTGAGTGATGAGATAATAGCAAAAGAAGAAAGTGTTCAATTCAGCAACTGTTTGAGTGCCTACTTCCTACAAGGCTCTCTAGGGGATATGAAGATGAATAAGACATAATTACTGCCCTTATGTAGATTAAAATCTAGTAGAAAATGGAGATAAGACAGTTAAGTAAATGATTCTTAATGGAAGGTAGAGAAGATAGCTCTGTAAGAGTACTAAGAACTCTGGGGATAGGGGAGAAGTGGCAATTACATTTGATGGCTACAGAAATGGCAGATAAGTTTCATATTGTATGTCAACACAGATTGATTAGTGAGGATTTCCTAGGGCTGTTGAACTGAGAATTTTGAGGAGTCTTGATTCAGAGAAGTCCATTAGTATGGTTGGCTGTGGACCAGGGAAAGGGGTGTGGTAGTACTTACTATTTCCGTATCATTGAAGATAAACTTTTTAGAGAACACAGGTTTTTGATGTGGAAATGGAAATGGACCATATTCCAGGTGGAATGAACATCTGGAACAAGCAGAGTTTGAAAGAACAGTTATGCTCAAGGAACAGTGTGAGTGATTTAATAAAGTCCTTAAGAAGCCCAGGTTATATTAGGGCTCATAAGAACTAAACAGAGGGAAATAGGAGCTGGGCTGAGGGATGAGGAATTAGACTCATAGGTAATGGGGAGCGTGTGAAATTTCTTTAAAAAGTATTTTAATGACTGTAATGTTAACTAATTTTCATTATGGATGGTTGGCAACCCACTCCAGTGTTCTTGTCTGGAGAATGCCAGGGACGGGGGAGCCTGGTGGGCTGCCGTCTATGGGGTCACACAGAGTCAGTACTGAAGTGACTTAGCAGCAGCAGAGATACTTTATTTACTAAAAGACTGTTTACCACAAATTTGTTTACTGTAAGGATAAAGAAGAAAGTAAAAATAACCACAGCCTTACCGGTAAGAGATGGCCACTGTTGATGTGTTTCCTCGTCCTGGCCCTCCCTTTTCTATTTGTGTAGGGATGTGTGTGTTTACGTTTCTACTTGGACCCGTATGTATACACAGGCATGCTTTTTAACATAACTGAGGCTATAATGTATATATAATATGTAGTTTTTGTCTGTGCTCCCCCTCCCATTCTTTCTATCTTAAGCATTTTTCTGGGTCATTAAAAATTCTACCACTGAAGGTTTCTGAGTAGGGAAGTCATGCACCTTTAAGAGGTATCATGCATAGGATAGAATGTAATGGTAGAGACAGGAGGCTGGAAGCTAGCAAGGACTGTGAGTCCAGCAAGAACGATTGAGGGCTTGAATGAATAGTGGCAGTGTTAATGGAGAGAAGCGTACCAACAATAGATGTTTCAGGTATATCATTTTCAGTGCTAGATGGGTAAACTGTCTCAATGAATCTTGGCAAGTAAACTGTAATTAGAGTTTACCATGATGTTTTGAGCCTGCTTAAGGACAGGGAAGTCAGAAAGAGAAGAAAGATTTGGTTAAACTAAAAAATCACCTCTTTTACATATTCCTTAGTAGGTGGGCTTCCCTGGTAGCTCAGAGGGTGAAGTGTCTGCCTGCAGTGCGGGAGACCTGAGTTCGAACCCTGGGTTGGGAAGATCCCTGGAGAAGGAAATGGCAACCCATTCCAGTACTCTTGCCTGGAAAATCCCATGGACAGAGGAGCCTGGTAGGCTATAGTCCATGGGGTCGCAAAGAGTTGGACACGACTGAGACTTCACTTTCATTTTCACTTAGTAGATGGGCATCTCAATTGTTTTAGAAATAAGTAAAAGCCGATTGTATAGGTTAGTGTTATTAGTAGGATGAAAACAATGCTTTTGCCTAGTTTAGTTACATTACTTAGGTAACAAGTAATGTTTTAGTTATTTGTTTTCTCAGGGAAATGCATGTGTGAAATAAGATATGAAGTTACGGATTTTGGGGGTTTTTGGGGTCGCTATAACCTTTGGCAGATCATTACACCTCTCAATTGAATAGATTACTTTTGCATAGTTTTCTTGCATAGTAGTGCTTTTCCATTCAGTTAGCTACCTAGAGCTATGAAGGAAACTGTTATGTTCTTTGTATATGGTAGACATCCAAATCTTTGTTAACAGGAAAAAAACATCAACAGTTTAAACTTGAATAATGGCAATTGGCCCAAAATATTTGATGTTGATGCATCTATTTTGTTGTTGTTGTTTTTCAGTCACTAAGTTGTGTCTGACTCTTTGCAGCATGGATTTGCAGCATGTCAGACTTCCCTGTCCTTCACGATCTCCCAGAGTGTGCTCAGATTCATGTCCATTGAATTGATGATGCTATCTAATCATCTCATCCTCTGCCGCCCCCTTTTCCTTTTGTCTTCAATCTTTCCTAGTATCAGAGTCTTTTCCAATGAGTCAGCTCTTTGCGTCAGGTGGCCAAAGTATTGGAGCTTCAGCTTTAGCATCAGTCCTTCCAATGAATATTTAGGGTTGATTTCCTTTAGGATTGACTGATTTGATCTCTTTGCAGTCCAAGGGACTCTCAACAGTCTTCTCCAACACCACAGTTCAAAAGCATTCATTCTTTAGCACTCAGCTTTCTTTATGGTCAAGCTCTCACATCTGTACATGACTATTGGCAGAACCATAGCTTTGACTACAAACCTTTGTCAGCAAAATGATGTCTCTGCTTTTTGATACACTGTCTAGGTTTGTCATAACTTTCCTTCCAAGGAGCAAGCATCTTTTAATTTCATGGCTGCAATCACTATTTACAGTGATTTTGGAGCCCAGGAAATTAATTGATGCATCTATTAATTAATAGCAAAGTTTTGATTGTATCTGCATCAGGGTTAAGTCTTCCTGTGAGTGAAGATTGCATTTTACATGTAGTTGGAGAACTGTGGGATCTCTAATTAAGACGGAAGTACTCTTGCCTAGAAAGTCCCACGGGTGGAGGAGCCTGGTAGGCTGCAGTCCATGGGGTCGCTAAGAGTCGAATATGACTGAGCCACTTCACTTTCACTTTTTACTTTCATGCATTGGAGAAGGAAATGGCAACCCACTCCAGTGTTCTTGCCTGGAGAATCCTAGGGACCAGGGAGCCTGGTGGGCTGCCATCTATGGGGGTCCTACAGAGTCGGACACGACTAAAGCGACTTAGCAGCAGCATACTGCCAAATCGTCTTCCAGAAAAGTATTTCCTACCCCTACCCCCTTGCTAACACCAAATATCATTTTTAAAAAATCATTGCCAACTTTACAGGCAGAATATTAATACCTTGCGTTAATGTTTGTTTTTCTTCACTTGTGATAATGAACTTTTTCATGTTTCTTGACCCTCTCCATTAACAAGCACTAGAAATTGCAGAAAATATAAATTTAAATTATTTTAACGTGAAAAATTAAGCTAGCAAACTTGATTCAAAAGCACTTTATGGGGAGTATTGTAATCTGCATTTTTCAAATACCAAATGAAACTTATCTTTGTTTTCTGCATTACCATACCATCTCGCCACAGTCATTAGCATTTCATCCTATTTAGGTAGTAATACAGTATAAAATCCAGAAATCTCACTTTGAAGGGATCAGAGATATTCCTCATAATTAGAAATTGTCAATTTAGCCTTAAGTATTTTGTTTTCAAAAATGTATTATGATAATGGGGAAAAATACATGCCATTATTTCTCATTTTTCCCTTGGTTAACAAATTAGGATAAACAAAGCCTCAAATTACCTTTAAGGCTTATAAGCATTCATATCTTTTATCCATTAGTCGAGTTATTTCATAAACCCAACATTGCCTCTGTAGTGGTTTTACACACAAAGAGGATTTTACCATAAAATGCTTGTGATGTTTTATTCTCTTCTGACTTTGGGGTGGGGAAGGGAAAGATAGAGGTAAGCAGGCAGGGCTTAAATTAATTTTTTTGAGGTTGGTTTCAAAGTAGTATTCTGCATAGTTCTACAAAATATGTGATAGGTAAGGAGATGTACATAGTCAAAGAATTTAAAGTTTAGCAGTGAATAACCAAGTACAATAGATACTGTATTCTATATTTGTATAGTAGATGACAGTGTAGCCAGTAAAAATCATGTTAAAGCAATAAAGAGCATTTAAGGACAGAAAAATGCTCATTACATGTAAAGATAATTGCAAGTGAAAATGCAAGTGAAAAATTGCAGGACACAAAGTCAGCAGTTTTTTTCCTTCTTGTTTTAAGAGCATGGGTGTAGACATGACTGGAAGGAAAAATACTAGTATTTTTTTTTTTTTTAGTTTTTATCTTTTAAATTATGAAAGTATGATAACACATTACGGGAGACTTGGAAAATACAGAACAAAGTTACATTAGTTCCCACTATATATTACAGTTATTTTTAAGTAGATAAATTAAGATTTTTGGTTGGAATTTTAATATCAAACTCTCAAAATTAATAGAATGAATATACAGAGAAGCAGAAGAATATAGTAGACATAGAAAGCACTGTGAACCAATTCAACATAATTAAGATTTATACAATTTTCACACAACAGTAGGATACAAATTCTATTCAAGTTCCCATAGACTGTAAACTAAAAGGCACTGGAACATATCCAGGAACATAAAACAAGGTGCAAAAATTTCATAGTCTAAAGGTATTGAAACCATACAGAGTCTGTTCTCTTACCACTGTGGATTATGTTAGAAATCAATATCAAAAGATATTTGAAAATAAGTTACATATTTTTGAATGTATTGCGACATTTACTGAGAGATGTCTTCAACTTAGCCATCAAAAGTCTCAATAAAGTTAGACTGAAAAAAAAAACCCACGGAGGGTGATTGCAGAGAAGAAAGCATTTAAATGAGAAATTAATACTAGTATGTTTTGATGGCTATCTTGAGTGATTTTTTTTTTAAGTTTTTTCTGAAATTTCTAAATCATAAACAGTGACCACATTCTGTTCTGAGTAGGGAAAAGCTATTTTAAAAAATAAAGAAAAATTATATGCCATTCTAGAAACAAAATTATAGTTTCTTGAAAGATCTGTGTTCTTAATTTCCTGTACGTTTAAAATTTTAAACTCTTTCCCATTAAAGAAAAGAGTTATTTGCTTTCTCGGTTAAAATTTTAAACTCTTTTCCATTAAAGAAAAGAGTTATTTGCTTTCTAAATAAAAATTACTAGATCCATTAACAAAAATTGATCATTTTAAGCAAGTGATGAATAGCAAAGTGAAAGTTAATGATATTAATACTTCATTTCCCATCCTTACCACAGTCTTCCAGAAGTAGAAGTTGGGTAACAAAAGGAGTGGTAAGCTCTTGAGTCAGTGGCAAGAGATGATTCAGTTTGTGAAAGAGGCATATTTTCATAAGCAAACATTGGCCGAGATTTTGTTCAGCTTTATGTTTTCAGCCTTTCTTTTTTGTAGCTGAAGAACTGAACTGAAGTCATAAGCTACTCAATAGGAGCAAAGCACCATGTAGAATGTCTATTAGTCTTAAATGGAATTGCGGCTGTTTGAGAAGTAAAATGGTCCTGATAATTTTTTTCCCCTTTGGCTTGGAATACAGTATATGGTTTTGTTATGACAAAGAGGAGAGAAAGACTGAATAATTGCAGTTATTAGGCATGCATGCAAGTTGAGTTTCTTTCCAGGCTTTGGGTATAAGAATGACTGTTTCTGCTCCTGGGGAAGTAAACTGACATTTCCTGATATTTTTGTTTGACTCTCTATTTCATTTTTGATACTCTAGAGATTTCAACAAAATGAAGAGTGTTTTGTTGTTGTTGTTGTTTTGTTTTAATGTAATATCAGTTCCTTTTCTTTTTTTCTTAATTCTCAACACTGTTTTGTGTTGAAATATGATCTGGGAAGATGGCGATATTACATGAGAATTTATAGGTGATGATAGAGTACTTTGCTGTAGGAAGTCTAGAAAAATAATGACTTGTGGTGTCTGAAGTCTTAATCTCTAACCATTAAGTCTAAATTAAAAGCTTGGCCAAAGCTACCAATGTTTGGTGTACCTGAAAAAGACTTGAGAAATAGAAAAAAGAATGGTATTTTTAAAGGAAGAACTGTTATATTTGATTGACTCTGTTGTAGGAGAATACATTTAAAATTGGTTGGATAATAGTGAAGAAATCCTTTGAGAGAATAGTTGAATTTGACAGGTTAAAGTTTTGGATACTGAATACAAAAAGAACTAAAAGAAACTTTAGAATCAGGATATAAAAATATTCCACTGTTCTATCATTTTTTGTTCTTGAATACATTTTTAAAAATGGAAAGTGTACATGGAGAAAAGTACACAGATTATGTAAAGCTCAATGAATTTTCATAAAACAACACTCCCATATAACTGTGACCTTGAACAGATAAAAAAATAGAACCTTTCCAATATATAATACCTCCTTCATGCCCCTCTCAGTCACTACTTGCCCTTGGCTCAAAGTCAAGCACTGTTATGACTTACAGTATAAAAGAATTTTGTTTGTTTTTGAACTTTAAGTGAAATCGCCAACTATATATTCTTTTGTGGCTGGCTTCTTTTGCTCAACATTTTGATTATGACATTCATGCATGTCATTGTCTTTAGCAGTCATTTGCTGTTTTTGAATTTTAGTTTGGCAATATTTTCCTTTTGTGTTAATGCTGCCCCTGTCATTTTAATTTAGGTTGTAATAATGTCACAGCTGTAGTATTTTAGAAATAAATAGTAAATTACTTCTGTAACTTGGGGTGGTTGATTTCTTCTCCCACTTCTCCATGGAAATATCAGAATATCGTTATTGGTATTGAATGAAAAAATTCACATTGAGACAATGAAGGTATGTTTTCCTCAACTCACTGATTTCCTGATTTGATGTTTAACTTTTCTGACATCCTTGTTGAGTGATACATTTTTATGTATATTACCATTTGTCATTTGCAGATCCTTGGAAACTACTTTCCTAGAAAAGCCAAAGCACTTTTTTCCCCCCACTGTGTGGGATCTGGGCTCTTGGTTCCCCTACCAGGGAATGAGCCTATGCCCCCTGCCTTGGGAGCACAAGTCTTAACTACTAGACCACTAATGAGGCCTGTCAAGCATCTTTAACTGTTTTCTTTGTTGACTAACTTGGGCATTACATGAGGAAAGAACTTGCATAATGAACTAATAACACAGTTGATACATATTTTAATACATATTGATACACAATTGATACATATTTTAGAATAGGAATAGAAAGAATAAGGAAGATTTTAGTTTCCTCAATGGCAAGCCACTCCAGTATTCTTGCCTAGAAAATCCCATGGACTGAGGAGCCTGGTGGGCTGCATTCCATGGGGTCGCTACCAGTCGGTTACGACTGAGCGACTTCACTTTCTCTTTTCACTTTCATGCATTGGAGAAGGAAATGGCAACCCACTCCAGTGTTCTTGCCTGGAGAATCCCAGGGACTGGAAAGCCTGGTAGGCTGCCGTCTATGGGGTCGCACAGAGTCGGACATGACTGAAGCGACTTAGCAGCAGTAGCAGCAGCAGCAGCATTCAGCTCAGTTCAGTCGCTCAGTTGTGTCCGACTCTTTGCGACCCCACGGACTACAGCATGCCAGGCCTCCCTGTCCATCACCAACTCCCGGAATTTACTCAAACTCACGTCCATTGTCAGTGATGCCATCCAATCATCTCATCCTCTATCGTCCTCTTCTCCTCCTGCCTTCAATCTTTGCCAGCATCAGGGTCTTTTCAAGTGAGTCAGCTCTTCGCATCAGGTGGCCAAAGTATTGGAGTTTCAGCTACAACATCAGTCCTTCCAGTGAGTATTCAGGACTAATCTCCTTTAGAATGGACTCGTTGGATCGCCTGGCAGTCCCAAGAGACTCAAGAGTCTTCTCCAACACCACAGTTCAAAAACATCAATTCTTCGGTGCTCAGCTTTCTTTATAGTCCAACTCTAGTCATGTATAGTCCATACATGACTACTAGAAAAACCATAGCCTTGACTAGATGGACCTTTGTTGGCAAAGTAATATCTCTGCTCTTTAACATGCTGTCAGCAAGGATCTCATTCAAATATGAAGGAGAAATCAAAAGCTTCACAGATAAGCAAAAGTTGAGAGAATTTAGCACCACTAAACCATTTCTCCAACAAAAACTAAAGGACATTCTCTAGATAGGAATCACTAAAAGGGTGTATAAATTCGAACCCAAAACAATAAAGTAAATCCTATTTATCAATAATTGCTTTAAACGTTAATGGGCTGAATGCCCTAATCAACAGATAAAGACTGGCTGAATCAATACAAAAACAAGACACCTACATACCTTGTCTACAAGAGATAACCAAAAGACTAAAATGCGTCAAATGGATACAAAAACTAGACCCCTATATATGTTGTCTACAAGAGAACCACCTTAAAATAGGGGATATATACTGACTGAAAATGAAGGGCTGGAAAAAGATTTTCTATGCAATTACGGACCAAAAGAAAACAGGAGTAGCAATACTCATATCAGATAAAATTGACTTTAAAGATCCTGAAAAGGAGACAATCAAGGTTATACATAACGACTTAAAGGAACAATCCAAAAACAAGTTATAACAATTATAAATATATATGCACCCAACATTGGAGCATTGATATATCTAAGACAAACATTAATTAGTATGATAGAAGAACTATGCAACAATACAATAATAGTGGGAGGCTTTAATACCCCACTCATACTTATACAATCTGGCTGTAATAGACAAAGTAAAGAGGAAAACATATTCACTTATGAGCCTCAAAAAATTCAGTTCACTCAGGAAAGTTAAAAAAAATATTGACTTATTTGTTCACTCTGTAAAGCTTTATTGACTATTTTATGGGACTGGTACCACTTTGGGTAGTAGGGAGGAAGAAGTGACAAATGTGATCCTGTCCTAAATAATATATTGTGGTAAAGATAGACCTACCAATCAAAATACCAAGATGTGCCTAAGATGAGGACACCCAAACTGGACTTTTAGTTTCCTGAACTTTTCATTTCCAGATCAAACCTCCTAATATAGGATGAATTCAACGTGTTTTTTTTTTAAGTGTTCTTTGTGATGAAAAACAGAAAGCCATTAGTTAAGAAATTACATATACTCCTCCCCACCATCACTCCCCTTCTTTCTTCCCATTTCCCTCCCACCCTCATTGATCCTTTCCTTTGTCCATTTTTCCCTCCAAAAAAATAAACAAAAAACATGCTGTCTAGGTTGGTCTAGGTAGGTCATAACTTTCCTAGTTTCGTATTAGTTATTAAAATTTCTGTCCCTTAATTATAAAAACAGAGGACAGATCTTTTTGTATGTTTTTGGACACCAATATGGCTAGTGGTATAAGAAATACAGAATGAGTAATATAAAATGGAAACAGAAGATCTAAGCAATAGAGAATTGTTAGAACAGAGAAAAGTTGTTTGGATGGGATGGGAAAACCACAGGGAATTACCCCGGAGCCATTGATTTCAGATGGATTATTAATGACTTAGTTAAGTGCCATGCTTATAGACCTAACAATTTGCCCTGGAGTGAGAAATCTACCTTGTGCAGTGGATTATGTTTTAGAAAGAGTTGAGCCTGCTAAATAGGCTTCTTTTGAGGAATAGTTTTAGGTGTTAAAAAAGACGAAGCAGCTTTGTGGGGACTGGAGCTACATCTTGTGAAAATCAATTTGTTCACTTCCCCAGTCAACTAGAAAGGACAGGCAGCATGAAAAAGAAAATGCCTGCGGAAAAAGAGCTTGTTTGGGCATCTTTGCTGTGATGGTTTAGGAAATCAGCTTTAGCACTGTACATGATCTTTAGTGGCTTACCATTTAGCATAGTTTTTCTTTTTCAGTTCATAGACGCTTTGTAGAAATGAGTACATTGTACCTAATGTACATGTGAGCAGTGACTTTATGGATGGATTTCATGATTCAAAACACGTCCACTGGAAGACTAGTTAATTGTTGGTATCACTGGACATTTTGGGAGACTTGTTTTTAAGACAAAACCCTTAAGGTGCCAGAACCAAGGAATTATATCTTATCTATAATTGGTAGGATGCAAAACTTGTTTGTCTGGTTTAAAGAAAGCTTTGGAAGAGTATACTACCTTATTATAGTATATTCAGTTCAGTTCAGTTCAGTCACTCACTCATGTCTGACTCTTTGCGACCCCATAGACTGCAGCTCATCAGGCTTCCCTGTCCATCACCAACTCCTGGAGCTTGCTCAAACTCATGTCCATAGAGTCAGTGATGCCATCCAACCATTTCATCCTCTGTCGTCCCTTTCTCCTCCCACCTTCAATCTTTCCCAGCATCAGGATCTTTTCCACTGAGTTACTTCTTCGCATCAGGTGGCCAGAGTATTGTTGGAGTTTCAGCTTCAGCATCAGTCCTTCCAATGAATATTCAGGACTGATTTCCTTTAGGATGGACTGGTTTGATCTCCTTGCAGTTCAAGGGACAATCAAGAGTCTTCTCCAACACCACAGTTCAAAAGTATCAATTCTTTGGCACTCAGCTTTCTTTATAATCCAGCTCTGACATCCATACATGACTACTGGAAAAACCGTAGCTTTGACTAGACGGAACTTTGTTGGCAAAGTAATGTCTCTGCTTTTTAATATGCTGTCTAGGTTGGTTATAGCTTTTCTTCCAAGAAGCAGGTGTCTTTTAATTTCATGGCTGCAGTCACCATCTACACTGATTTTGGAGCCCAGAAAAATAAAGTCTGTCACTGTTTCCACTGTTTCCCCATCTATTTGCCATGAAGTGATGGGACCGGATGCCATGATCTTAGTTTTTTGAATGTTGAGTTTTAAGCCAACTTTTTTACTCTCGTCTTTTACTTTTATCAAGAGGCTCTGTAGTTATTCTTTGCTTTCTGCCATAAGGGTGGTGTCATCTGTGTATCTGAGGTTATTGGTATTTCTCCCTGAAATCTTGATTCCAATTTTTGAATCTTGTAGTATATTAACTTATAGGAATTGCAGTATAGCTTAAGAAATACCTCTGTCTGATGAAACTCAAGCTAGTGGGGAGATTGATGACCTGAAGATAACATAAGGGAAAGAACAATTACCTGAAGATAAGTGGATAGGATCCAGGTGATAAATAGCTAGTATTAATAGGAAAGGACAAAATAGTAATTAAGAGCTTGGGTTCTGGAAGCTTTATTACAGCCTTATTATGAATCTCGATCTACCACTTAGGCAGTAGACTTGACTTTCTTAGCCCTGATTTCTTCATTTGTGAAATAGAGATGAATATCTTAGAATAGTGGTTCTCAAACTTTTTGGTGTCAGGACTCCTTTGCACTCTTAGAATTTAATGTTGATCACCTAAAAGCTCTTGTTTATGTGGATTATATGTGCATTTTATGTATATTTAATTTCTGGATTTAATTCAGAATTTAAAACAGAAAATTTAAAAATACTTATTCATTTAAAAATAGGAACAAACCCATTACATGTTAATATAAATATTTTTATGAAGAGTAACTATTTTCCAAATAAAAAATATTGATAAGAATGGTGGTTTTTACATTTTTCAAATACCCTTAATGTTTGGATTGATAAAGAGCTAAGTTTTCATATCTGCTGCTTCTTTCAGTATGTTATGATACCTTTTGTTCGGTAGGCTCTAAATAACTTCAATGTTTGCTTCTGAGAATAAGTGAAAAAGCCATCTTAGTATCATACATACATGTAGTTTTGAACTCATGGACCCTCTGAAAAGGGCTTGGTGATCCCCAGGATCCTCAGGGTTTTCCTGACCATTCACTTTGAGATGTTACCTTAGAATATTGTTTTGATAATTTAATATAATATTATTTATAAAATCTTTGCATAGTATATTAGTACTTAATAAGTGCTTAAAAGCTATTAACTGTTGTTGTCATCATGGGCAGCATATAAGAAATTGTAAGCATAGTAAGTATATAATCATATGTATTTTCTTAAAAGACTCACTTTGCCAACATGGTAGACAATAGAGTAGTAATAAAGAAAACTGGTAACATGGGAGGCAAGTTAGATTTTTCTTTTTTAAATTAAATTTTTTTAATTTTTAATTGAAGGATAATTGCTTCACAGTATTGTGTTGGTTTCTGCCAAACATCAATATGAATCAGCCATAGGTATACCTAAGTCCCCTCCCTCTTGTCTCCTTTTCCAGCAAGTCAGCTCTTTGCATCAGGTGACCAAAGTATTAGAGCTTCAGCATTAGTCCTTCCAGTGAATATTCAGGGTTGGTTTCCTTTGGGATTGACTAGTTTGATCTCCTTGCAGTCCAAGGGATTCTCAAGAGTCTTCTCCAGCACCACAGTTCAAAAACATCAGTTCTTATGGTCCAAGTCTCACAACATGGGTGAATCTCAAAAACATTATACTCAATAAAGGAAGCCAGACATGAAAAATCACATATTATATTATTCCATTTATATGAACCATCCTAGGTATGTAAATTCGTAGAGACAGAAGGGAGATTGGTGATTGCCAGGGGCAAAAGAAAGAGGGAAATGGGGGCTGTCTGAGTAATGGGTAAAGGATTTTTTTGGTGGGTGATAAAAATGTTTTGTAACTTATATAGGTGGTAGTTGAAAAATATTGTGAATTTACTAAATGCCATTGAATTGTACACTTTGAAAACTCACTTTAAAAAATGCAGATTCAATTCAGTTTTTAAAAATGCATAGTATGATATTTGACACCTAGAAAGCTATCAGTAAATCTTAAATTTTATTACTGCCTAGTGCACCTTTATCAGGAATTTAGCTGTGTGACATTGAGCATCAGTTTCTTCAGTTGAAAAATGAAGCTGTTGGACTAAAAGATCTCTCAGATCCTTACAGCATTAAAATTCAGTATTTTAAGGAATATTTCTTGACAAAGGCTGAATCACGGGGACTTCCCTGGTGGTCCAGTGGCTAAGACTTCGAGCTCCCAATGCAGGGGGCCCAGGTTTGATCCCTTATCAGGGAACTGGATCCCACATGCCACAGCTAAGACCCGGAGCAGCCAAATAGATAAATTAAAAAAAAAAAAAAAAAGACTGAATCATGTAAAACTTCTTGGTTGTATTAAGGATATTGGACGATATTCTAACATCTCTGACAAGTCAATGGAGGGCATAGACAAGGAATATTCAGGTTTTGGCTGTGTAGAGACTGGTTTGGAGGGGGATGTGAGAAGAACTAGGGAGACCAAGTAGGAGGTCATTGCAATAGTCTATAGACTGTGGTGCTGGGACTTCCGTCATGGTTAAGTGACTGAGAATCTGCCTTGCAATGCAAGGGATGCAGTTGTGACCTCTGGTCAAAGATCCTGCAGGCCTCAGGGCAAAAAAGCATGCATGCTCAAACTACTGACCTATGCACTCTGGAACCCGTGAGACACACGCAGTGCATGGAGTCCGTGTACCTCAACGAAAGATCCCACATGATACAATGAATATTCCACATGCCACGTAGCCAAATAAATTGGAAAAAAAGACCATGGTGCCTCGAACTAGGATGCTGATAGTGTACAAGGAGCGATGTCCTTGAATTTGAGAGCCATTTAGGACAAAGAATAAGTCTTGATTAATTGGCTATAGAAAATCAGCGGAGGTGGGAAGGGAGAGGGTGTCAAGGATGACTCCTAGATTTCTCCTCGGCGTGTAAGTTAGGGGCACGCAGACAACAATGGAAACATTTTTGCTTTTGACTGAGATGGAATATCAGGGACTAGCTTCACCTTCTCACCTGAGACAGTTTTTTAAAAAGCAACAAAAGATATGAACAGTGGGTTTTAGCACACTGGATGTCAGGCAATAAAAGATAATGATCCCTGAGAGTTAGGACATAAAGGAGGTCAGCGCTGTGATTATCTCAGTTTACTGTTTTGAGAGAGACTCCCTGAGTTGAAGAAACAGCTAGGAGTCTGGAGAGACCAAGGTAGCAAGAGGTCAGAGGACAGAGTACCAGAGGGGAGAGGGCAGCATGGAGAGAACCCTGGAGATCTGCAGAGGGTTTTGCTAAAGTATAGCTGAGTATTCGCCAGTGCAGTCTTGTGAGGAAGCTGTTATACGTGAGGTTGAGAAGAGAGCCCCTCGAAAGGATTACAGGAAGGAACACTGGCTGGCACCACAGGGCCAGTAATAGTGCCTGCTCCTGCCAACCAGACTGCAAAATTCTCATCAGTCATAGGACTCAGAAGGGTTTGCCTCAGTAGTGGTGAAAGCATTTGTCTTCCCTTCCAAACTTGATGCATGCCACAACTAGAGAGCCTGTGTGCTGCAACCCCTGAGCCCTAGAGCCAGCGTCCGTGCACTGCAACTAAAGACCCGGCGCAGCCAAATACATTAAAAAGAACATCGTACCAGACTGGACACTTCGAGTATGTGCAGTTCATCTTATATGAATTGTACCTCACTAAGGACTAATCTGTCAATCAATTGATTGAATTTTTTCCCCTCTTCTCTTTAAGGGTCTCTTCAACAAAATTTAAAGTAACTAAAATGAGCCAATCACTGTGATAAAAATTGAGGCCGCATCAGTAAGCAAAGCAGTCATGAGAAAGACACACATCAAACAGTTACAGAAATAATCCGGTGGTGAGAGGGTTGTGATGAGTGCTATGAAGAAGTATAAGATTCCATAACAACAAATCTCTGTGAGACCTCTTCTGATCTGTAAGTGGTGATCAGAGAAGGAAGTCTTTTCTGAGGATGAGACAAAAGGATGCTACAATCTGTCACTAAAGCTTTTTTAGAAAGAACAGTAGTGGAGGAAGAAGTTTGTAAGGGAAGACAGTAAGTTTGTTATTTTTTTTATTTGAAGTATAACTGATACAATTTGTATTAGTTTTGGGTGTACCAAAACTAATAGTGATTCAGAATTTTGTTTGTTTGTTTTTTCCAGAGTATATTTCATTTTAGGTTGTTATAAGATACTGTCTAATTTTATGTGCCATACTATAAATCCTTGTTTCTTATCTCTTTTATGCAGTAGTTTGTATCTGTTAATCACAGACTCCTAATCTCCCCCTCCCTCCCTCCTCTTTGGTGGTGGCCACAAGCTTGTCTTCTATGTCTGTGAGTCTGTTTCTGTTTTGTATACAGATTCATCTGCATTATTTGTTAGATTCCACAAATGAGTGCTATCGTACACTTTTTGTCTTTCTCTGACTTCAGTTGGCATAACATTCTCTAGGTCCATCCATGTTGCTGCAAATGACAATATTTCTTATTTTTTATGACTGATTAATACTCCATTACACACATATATATTATGGGCACTGGGGTTGCTTCCATGTCTTGACTATTATAAATAGTGCTGCTGTAAACATTAAAGTGCATGTATCTTTTTGAATTAGAGTTTTTGTTTTTTTCTGGATATATACCTAGGAATAGGATTCCTGATATATGGTAGCTCTATTTTTAGTTTTTTAAGGAACCTCTATACGGTTTTCCATGGACTTCTCTGGTAGGTCATCTGGTAAAGAATCCATCTGCAGTGCAGGAGACCATAGTTTGATTCTTGCATCAGGAATATCCCCTGGAGAAGGGATAGACTACCCACTCCAGTATTTTTGGGCTTCCCTGCTAGCTCAGTCAGTAAATAATCCACCTGCAGTGCAGGAGACCTGGGTTCGGCCCCTGGGTTGGGAAGATCCCCTGGAGGAGGGCATGGCAACCCACTCCAGTATTCTTGCCTGGAGAATCCCCATTGACAGAGGAAACTGGTGGGCTGCAGTCCATGTGATCACAAAGAGTCGGACACGACTGAGCAGCTAAGCACAGCACATACTGTTTTCCATAGTGGCTGAATCAATTTACATTCCCACCTACAGTGTATAAGCGTTCCCTTTTCTATACATCCTCTCCAGCATTTATTATTTGTAGACTTTTTGATGATAGCCATTCCATCTGGTGTGAGGTGATACCTCATTGTAGTTTTGATTTGCATTTCTCTAATAATTAGCAATGTTGAGTGTCTTTCATGTGCCTGTTTGTCTCTTTGTCGCCTTTGGAAAAATATTTATCAGGTCTTCTGCCCATTTGGGGGGCTTCCCTGGTGGATCAGCGGTAAAGAATCCACCTGCAATGCAGGAGACACAGATTCCATGCCTGGGTTGGAAAGATCCCCTGGAGAAGGACATGGCAACCCACTCCAGTATTCTTGCCTAGGAAATCCCATGGACAAGGGAGCCTGGTGGGCTACAGTCCATGGGGTCGCAAAAGAATCAGACACAACTTATCAACTAAACAGCAACAACAGTCCACTTTTGATTGGGTTGTTTGTTTCTCTGTTGTTGAGTTGTATGAGCTGTCTGCATGTTTTGCAAATTAAGCCCTTGTCAGTTGCATCTTTTGCAATATTTTCTCCCATTTCATAGGTTGTCTATTTATTTTGTTGATAGTTTACTGTGCAAAAGTTTTTAAGTTTTATTAGGTCCCATTTATTTATTTTTGCTTTTATTTCTTTTGCCCTGGGAGAGTAATCTCAGAAAATATTGCTATGATTTATGTCAAAGAATGTTTCACCTATGTTCTTTTCTAAGAGTTTTATGGTGTCTTGTCTTACATTTAGATCTTTATTGAGTTGGATTTTTGACATGGGGTTTGGCTTTGGGTATGAATTCTCCATTGTGTAGGCTGTTGAGTGCATGGGCAAGTGAGGAACGAGTGAAATCAGATCAGATCAGATCAGTCGCTCAGTCGTGTCTGACTCTTTGCGACCTCATGAATTGCAGCACACCAGGCCTCCTTGTCCATCACCAACTCTCAGAGTTCACTCAAACTCACGTCCATCGAGTCAGTGATGCCATCCAGCCATCTCATCCTCTGTCGTCCCCTTCTCCTCCTGCCCCCAATCCCTCCCAGCATCAGAGTCTTTTCCAATGAGTCAACTCTTCGCATGAGGTGGCCAAAGTACTGGAGTTTCAGCTTTAGCATCATTCCTTCCAAAGAAATCCCAGGGCTGATCTCCTTCAGAATGGACCAGTTGGATCTCCTTGCAGTCCAAGGGACTCTCAAGAGTCTTCTCCAACACTACAGGAGATGGAAATAGGAGTTTGGCTATTAAGAGGAAGAAAGGGTATTCGCAAGAGAAAGAAGTGGTCGAAGTTTCTTGTTTACTTTACGACAATGGACTTAGATATGTTTAAATTCTAGTGGCAAAGATGAAAAGATGGCAGAGAGAGGTGAAAAGGGATAAAGTGTAAGCAAGGTCCCTGAGAGGGCTTGAAGTGTTAGGGTTTAGAGCACAGGTGCAGCGGCCTTAGATTGATCATATGACTGGATCATAACAAGAGGAAAGAGAGATGCAGATTTCTTCACTGGTGGGAAGGTGAGAGAGTGCCTCTGTGTTTAGATCACAGACATTGCTTTTCTTTCTCTCTCCACTTTAAGTTATATGTCAAGAAATGTAGAGTAATTAATTAGGTTTTTAAAATATTGCTTATTTATTTTCGGTTGCGCTGGTTGTTCATTGCTGTGCTTAGGCTTTCTCTAGTTGCAGTGAGCGGAGTCTGCTCTTTTTGGTGCCCAGACTTCACATTGAGGTGACTTCTCTTGTTGCAGAGCACAGGCTCTAGGCACACAGATTTCCTTTGGTGCAGCACATGGGCTTAGTTGTGGCGCACCAGCTTTAGTTGCTCCGCAGCATGTGGAATCTTCCCAAACCAGGGATCCAGCCCTTGTCCCCTGCATTGGCAGGCAGATTCTTATCCACTCTGCCACCAGATAAGTCCTTTAATATGCTTTTAATTAATGCTGGATGGCATCCAAAAATTTTAACCTGATTTAGACATTTTTTATTTTTAAGTACTCTGGTTTCTTGTTTGCCTATGCAGGCCATCCTGCAACAAATAACCAGTCCAAATCTCACCCCTCATTGTCCAATGTACTTGGTTACAAACAGTGGTGCCTCCCCTGGTTTCAGCAATCTTGAGAATATTCATAATGTCAGCTTAGAATTCCTATATGCAGGAGTGCTTCTAATTGAGATTTAAAGGATAACCAAGAATAAAATCTGTTTGTATTTACACTTTTAAAGTAAAGAGAATTTTTTGGCCTTAAAGATCTTAGTTTGGAGTATCTTTTTCTTTTCAAAATAACATCTAATGTGGGAAAAACAGCTTCTAAAATGTAAAAGCTCTGCTAGGTTTCCTTTAGAGTGAAATTGGTCTTACAGCATTGTAGAGAAGATTAGAAATGGTCTATGAGAAGTGCTTAGTATGTCTAAGTAAGCAGCTAGATTGTGGTGTAAAGATGCAACTATGTATATGGTTTATGTCATGGACTATAAGAACAAGGGATACTGCTTAGTAACTGAAAAGAATTGTTAAACAGTCATAGAATCTTTTTTGTAATATTCGTTTTAAAAGTTAAATATGAACTTTATTATTTTTTTGCTATTATAAAACAGTACATATTCATTGTAGAAAATATAAAGAAAGCAAAAATCATCCCAAATCACAGCATCCAAAAACAGTAATCGCTTTTAACTTTTTGGTGAACACTTCTCCAAATCCTGCAAACGTTTCTTGCTAAGAGGTATTACACACACACACACACGCATATACATATATATATATATTTTTGAAACATACATGGTGTCATGCTATTCCTGTTCTACAACCTGCATTTTTGACTTAGTGCATTGTGAACTTCTTTCAGTACCCATGAAAACAGCAAAATCATCAGTTTTGTGGCTGTGCAGACTACCATTATCATATGGCTCAGCTGGTAAAGAATCTGCCTGCAATGTGGGAGAACTGGGTTCGATCCCTGGGTTGGGAAGATCTCTTGGAGAGGGCTGTATTCCAGTATTCTGGCCTAGATAATTCATGGAGTCTGTAGTCCATGGGGTTGCAAAGAGTTGGACACGACTGAGTGACTTTCACTTCACATAATGTATTTCATTAATTCTTTCTTCTTTTTTTCATTAATTCTTTCTTAATGGACATTTAGGCTGTTTCCAGTGCTTTACTAAAAGTAAATCATGCTGTGATAAGCATCCTTTACTCTAGATCAAGCGAATGGCACATTAAAAACTGTTACATTTTGTCAAAGTGACCTCTGGAAAGACTTGTCCAAATCATATTTCTAAGAACAGTAAATGAAAGTACTTGTATTCCTATATCTTATAGCCAGCTCTGGTTTTCCCTGGTGGCTCAGACGGTAAAGAATCTGCCTGCAATGCGGAGACCCAGGTTTGATCCCTAGGTTGGGAAGATCCCCTGGAGAAAGGATTGGCTACCCTACTCCAGTATTCTTGCTCAGAGAATTCCATGGGCAGAGGAGCCTGACAGACTACAGTCCATGGGGTCGCAAAAAGTCAGACGTGGGTGAGTGACTAACACACACACAAAAAGAGCCAACTCTAGATATCATGAAACTTTTTAGTACTTGCCCATTTTATAGGTGAAAAATTTTGTTTCATTGTTTTTTATATGTATTTCTTTGATTGCTAATAAGTAAAGTTATATGTTTACTGGCAGCTTGTTTTTCCTCCTCTTACAAGTTTCCCATTTAAAGGTGAGGAAACTGAGGTCAAAGAAGTGAAGTGACTTAGATCTCAATCATCCAGGAATTTAGTGACAGGATTGGTAATCATAGCTTGTTAGAGTTGAAAGGGAATCTTAGAGATCGTTGAGTCTCAACCCTCTAATATTGCAGATGCAAAAACAGAGGCCTAAAGATATTAGGTGACTTGCCTAAGGAAAACCACACAGCTCATTGGTGACAGAACCAGAAATCTGAATCATGTCTCATGAAGAGGGAAAGGCAAGTAACATTTTTGAGCCTACTATTTCTTTTTTTAAAAATTTACATGGCTGCTTTGGGTCTTAGTTGTGGCTTGCAGGCCCCATGGTTGTTGCATAAAGGCTTAGTTGTCCATGCATGTGGGATCTTAGTTCCCCAACCAGGAAGCAAACCCACATCCCCTGCACTGGAAGACAGATTTTTAACCACTGGAACACCAGAGAAGTCCCTCGCCTGCAATGTTTCTCACATGTACTTTCTCATTTAATTCTTTCTACTATTCTTCGGTTATTCCCATTTGAATAAATGAGGTAACTGAGGTTCAAAGAACTTCAATGATTTGTTCAGTCACACACTTAGTTATTTGCCATACTGGACTTAGAATCCAGGTCTTCTAATTTTTAATCCAGGAGTACTGTTGCCTCATAGAGTAGTAACAATAGATGTATTTCTTGGTTTCATTCAAATACTCATTTGATAAAATATTATTTGCCTCTTAGGAGCTTTTAAATAAAATTTGGCCTATATTTAGTAATTCTTAATTGGTACTGGACACCAATCTGACAACGAACTAAAGGAACTGATCATTGTAAGCAAAAGCTAATCAGAAACCATGTCTAATGCTTACTGACTGGCTAGAACTGAGATCTCTTAGCTAGACATGACCTAAGTTTTGTATGGTGGTGATATCTGGGTTGAAAGTCTTAGTATTATCTTAAAATTATTTTTATTCCATAGAGAATAAAATCTTAATATATAAATTGAAAATGACATTGGGTTCTCTGAAGTGTAAAATGGATCTCAAATCATCAAGGGGTCAAACAGGAACAAAATCGAAACCTTGTCAATTGCATCCTCCATATCTCTAAAAAGACCTGTTAACCTTCATTTCTTGACAGGGCTCAGAATTTCAAAATCATATTAGAGCTAATTTGGTAGGGCTTCATCCCATAGAGATGCACAGAGATGAGTATTGACTTGTATATAACTTTGTTGACACTCTTGGTTCATTCAGTTATGTGGAAGTTAGCTGGTAAAATCTGTATTCTTTGCTTCTGCTTTCCAGACAGATCTTGTGTTTGGGTTGGTGTTTTTAAAACCTGCTAGTTTCATGTAAGTAATTTGTGGAAAGTAGAAGAGTATAGCATGTGATAAAATCATTTTTTCCTTCACAGAGAATTTTACAGGCTTGTAGAATAGAGAGGCCAACAATTAACTCACAGTGTTCTAGTCTTCAGTACTAGGGATCTGTTAACCTCATTATTTAAGAAACAGACATTATTTCTTGTCTTTGGTATTTTTCTGATTTACTTTATTGGAATAAGAGTTAAACATTAATTAAGACTTCTAGATTCTGGTAAAGTTTGGAGGTTTGGTTTTGTTTCACTTTTTTGTTTTACTTTTCCCTCCCCTCTTGTAAACTTTGTCATTAGATAAATATAAAAAGCAAAGAGCTGGGTAGTTGAGGGAGTGGTAGAGCTAAAACTAGACCACTTTGAAGCTTATGCAGAGGTGGTTACATAAAGAGTATAGAGCATTGGTTGAGTCTATTGACAAGCAAGTATCACCAGAAGTAATTCTTATTCTAGTATCAAACATAATAGTCCTTTAAAATCTCTTTTGGAATGTTGAAAAGAGATCAAATGAAACCTTCAGAATGATTATTTATAGGGAAAGAAGAAAACTCCAATTTCATTCACCCATTGTAGCTCCACTTTCTCATTTTAATGCTCAGTCCACAGTGGCGATGGTAAAAGATGTCCTGCACCTGCAGAGATGGCAGTGGGAGAGGGGACATCACCTTTCCGTTTATTGCTTGTTGCAGTTTGGCCTGTTTACAGACGAAATTGCTGTGTGGGTGCTTCCAGTGGAGAGTGAAGGGAATCAAGGTAGCAAGCAGCAAGAAAGCATTTACACACGTCCCGTGAATTGGCTAATTTTTAACGTGCAGTTAGTTAAGAAATGATTACAGCCTGAGGAGTCATGACCTCAACTTTTCATCAGCTCCATTGGATTGTGCCTCAGTTTGGAAATGAAGGAGGTATGTGGGAAGTTTTAATTGTACCTGTGTGATTTATCCCTAGTCAGCTCTTTAATTTCTTCTGGCTGTCTGAGGTTTCCGACATGCTGTAAATTTCCCCAACTTTTTCATTATCTGCAATTTCTTTATGACTCGTGAATCGGAGTGGAGAGAGAGTGTGGATTTACAGCAGAGATAAACATGTCCATAAAGTCTGTATCTGTGTCAGTAATTGTACTGCTGTCAGTGACTGTCCTGTTTTACAGGCCTCTCTTGGGAAGGGAACCGGCTTCACTACCAGCAGCAGTGAAGTGCTTGCTTTGATTTGCATTAACTTGCTGGCAGATTAGGTAGGAATGGTGGGGTAGGAATTGATATTGGATCTTGGCCTCTCTGTTTGTTTGTATGTTTGTGTGTTTGTTTAAGGTGAAATGACTTTGTGTTGGATAACTGTGTGTTGAAAATAGAACATGGACAATGTTTATTTCCTAAGTGCAAGTGCGCTTATTTTTGGGTACGGTATGAAAAATCCTTTCTAACTTCATTTTACACAATGCATTTAATGTGTTTTTCTTTTTCTATCACTACTGATAATTAAACTTGGGTCTTTTTTCATCTTTCCATTTTCCTTTACTTTGAGTTAAAACATGAGGTTTCTCTCTTAGAACATTCATTCTTCTTTAAGAGTGGGACTAGCCAGAATCTGGATGATGACTACATCTGCCATGTCTTAATACTCAACTGTTGATGGTTCCTTAAGTGGTGTGCCTGTGACCATTTGCTGTGAGAGAGGAAGTCTTAAAATAGAGAGGAATTCTTCATATTCCTGTCTTCAAAGACCCTTCAGGAACCCTGTAGTGTTTTCTTTGTTATAGCAGTTGTGAAAAGAAACTGAAGTTAAGTGAAGCTCTTTTAAAATAGATGGAGAATCAAACATATACTTTTCTTTTTGATATTTGAGCAGATCCCTCAAAAATAAAACTATCCTTGCATATCCTAAACCTTCTGTGAAACTTTAAGAGTAGCAGTTGACAGTACAGTTTAACAAAGAGGATAAGATGTGTAATAAAGCTCAACCTTTAGTCAGCCCATGAGCCCAAATAATATGGAACGTTATCTTGATAACTTTTATCGCCTTTAATTTCTCTTCTTCTTCTGCTTGCATTCTTTTTGCCATCTTTCTACCAGCAAGTGGGAGAGGGAAGATTAAAGGAGATGCTATAACACATAATTATTTGGCTTTTTTCCAGAAGCTGAAGACAATGTCATCCCACTGTAGTACTCTTGCCTGGAAAATCCCGTGGACAGAGGAGCCTGGTAGGCTATAGTCCATGGGGTCGTGAAGAGTTGGACACGACTGAGCGACTTCACTTTCACTTTTCACTTTTTTGCGTTGGAGAAGGAAATGACAAACCACTCCAGTATTCTTGCCTGGAGAATTCCAGGGACAGGGGAGCCTGGTCGTCTGCCTGAGGGGTCACACAGAGTTGGACACGACTTAGCAGCAGCAGCATAGGGGAAAAATATGGTTAGAGAAAACTATGGCTGAATGAAATTTGAAATTATTTGTGGGTTTAATTCTTTCTCTCTCCTCTTGCCATGATAGGGTTCCTTCTTACTCAACAGGGAGAAACATCTTTGAGTGAGAGGAATAAGCTACTCAGACCCTTTAGTTACTATTAGTGAACTTGCCCTCCTTTAGAACAAAGACCCTTTACCACTCATTTTTGTCTTTCCCATCATGCCAAGCCGTGTTCTTCATGGAATAAGCTTGTGAAGTTACATTGTTAACTAATTCTAGTTTGGGAAAACATCTAGTTTATGGCTTACTCAGTCCAACTTAACAAACACACTCACAATAACCTAAAACAACCCACCAAACAAAGTTTCCAGTTATCCCCTTAACTTGGTGTTATGTGCTGTGCTTAGTCACTCAGTCATGTCAAACTCTTTGCAACCCCATGGACTATGGCCCACCAGGCCCCTTTGTCCGTGGGGATTCTCCAGGCAAGAATACTAGAGTGGGTTGCCATTCACTTCTCCGGGGGATCTTTCCTACCCAGGGATTGATGCAGGGTCTCCTGCATTGCAGGTAGATTCTTTACTGTCTGAGCCACCAGGGAAGCCCAACTTGGTGCTGTAACACCCTATTTTGTTTAATGAGTGTAAAGAATTGTTTTCTTTAGTGAATGCAATATTGGAGGTGTTTGACATCCATTTTGCTGTTGACCTTTATTTTTTATTTTATCTTTTATCCATTTTGTAGAGTGTGACTATAAACACATTGAGTTTGGACTAAGATAAGGAGCTTCATTCCTGTGCCTGCCCAGTTAGTCAAAAGAAGAATGAGATGTCTAGCTAGGTCTGACCATAGAAATAAGCTTTCTGATAGCTCAGATTGAAAGGCTTATTATTGCTAACAGTAGCTCCTCCCTGAAAATACTTAGTTTTTTAGGTATAGAATTCTAGAGTTCTTCCTGGAACTTTGCAGAGGAAGCATTTTTCTCCTGGTTGAATAGAAAATAGTTTATGGTTGTCTGCTTCTATTTCTGCTGCTGTCAGCTGTCAAGTTCAGTAAAGACAAGGGTTTTAATTAGCCAACAATCTCAGTGTTGGAACATAATGATATTAACAAAGAAGAGAGCAACACAATAAAAGATTACTTGAATATTAAGTTGTGTACCTGCTATTCTCTGAAAGGGGTCCACAGCAGGGATTGGTAACATTATCTTAAATGTTTAGTAAACATAGGCACTGGATAGCATGGTTCAGTAACTATCTTCCACTTGAAAAAGCACAGGCAGTGTCTTCCTCCCTCTCCTTAATCAGGAATCCAGGAGTAGCCAGGCTTGAAACTAAAGGGAGGGCTGGAGCATGATTGATCTGTTAACTGTTTGTAGAAAGGATAATTCTTAGGCGACTATCCTCCTGTGGTAGCTTACTTTTTAAGATCCCAGACTTCCTTAGAGATGTAGGTTAAAAATAACTTATTTCAAATTAGCAAATAAATGAATATCAATATCATGAATATATCAGAAAAAAAGCCCCTTTCCACTAGCTTAAGAAGAAATTACATTGTCTTCTTTTCCTCCACTGGTTCATCATGAAAAAATTTTAAGCATCCACAAGCTCACATAGATATGAATATCGATGTATGTATATTTGTGTATGTTTTTTTTCCCCTCTCCTTGAACTATTTTGAAATAAGTTTCTGACATCAGGCACTTTACCCCTAAATACTTCAGGATACATTTCCTAAGAATAAGGACCATTTCCTGTTATCACACCCAAGAAAAATTAACAGTAATTGCAAAATACCTCATATCCTTCCACATTCAGAATTTCTCAATTGTCTCAAAATTTTGTGTAGTTTTCTTTTTTTTAACCAAGATTCAATGAAAGTTAAGGCACTGTAAATGCCAATACATTCTTGATAGAACATTTAGTACTAAATTCTGCACACCAGCTTTTTAAAAAAACACTAGTTTTTTTTTTTTCCTATAATGAACATGTATTTACTCAAATGACTATCATTTTCCTCTAGAATATTGAGTTTCAAGTTCTCCGTCAACATTAAGCCTGCTTTATCCAGCTTCTTTAATCTGTTTCTGGTATTTTCCCCTTTTCCTAGCAGAATTAGCTGTAGAATTGATCTTTTCTCCAGTGACTACCTTACTCCACAGTCACAGTAATATTTTTTAAACACAAATTGACATGGCCTTATTCTCTTCTTAAAACCCATCAATGACTTTTCACTGCTCTTGGAATAAAATTTTTTTAAAAAAACAAATCTTTACATTGGTGTTATAGTTCTGCATGGCTTGGCCTTTTTCACACCATGTTCATGTCACATGATTCTTCCCTGTCTGAAGGAAACTCCTAAAGAGGAAAAAGTGAGGTAAGAATTCAAGGAATACTTGGAAGAGATGAAACTTAAGTAGAAGTTAATGGCTAATATTTGTAGTATATGGTAAGAAAGAAGACACTTTGGACTGAGAAGCAATTTGGGGGTACAAGGACTGTGGTTGGAAAAGTGAGTATCTAAATTATGGAAAGCCTGAGGAATCATTTTCAAAAGTCTAGCAGTCACCTCCATAGAGAATTGAAAAGGGTGTGGTGACGGGGCTGAGAGACCAGCTAGGAAGCTGTCGCAGTTCAGGAATGCAGTACCTGCTTATACTAGATGGGACGGTGTGACTGCAAAGGAGGGGACATATAAGAGACATTTGTGTGTCAGGGGGAGGGCGGGAACTAGATATGAAATTGTAGTAAAAAACTGGAGAGACATAAGAGTAAAAACAATGTCAAGATTTTAAGCCACTGTGACCAGGAGAATACAGTTTAGGGTAGAAGTGGAGTATGCATTATAAAACTTCAGTTTTGTTTGCCAAAGTGCCATTAAGGCATCACTGAAATGAATAACTTAGCTATCAGGGTTATAGGCTAAAAGATTGTGGATATCATGTCTATTAGTTAGGATGAAGTTCAGCTACATAAAACTGAGGCTTATTTCTTTTCACTCCACTTTATTAGTACCTGGCTTCCATCCTATAGAAAATTCTGGCTTCCATCCTAGAAAATTCCATGGATGGAGGAGCCTGGTAGGCTACAGTCGATGGGATCACAAAGAGTTGTACACTACTAAGCGACTTTACTTCCATCCTATAGGATACCTACCTCATGGTCAAAGATGATTGCTAGAGATCTAGCCATTGGGCTTGAGTTGTAGGCCAGAAGAATGTGAGAAGCGAGAAAGACAAGGAGTATCATACAACTACCTCCTTCCCTCTTAAGCAGCCTTTCTGGAAATCCCACAGAATTTAGTCATTTGAACTAACTGACGCGACTAGCTGAAAAAAAAATGTGCTCTTTTATCCTGGGCTATAATTTTGCTGGGTAAGAATTGAAAGAATGAAAGTAAAAGTCACGTCTGACTCTCTTCAACCCCATGGATTATACAGTCCATGGAATTCTACTGGCCAGAATACTGGAGTGGGTAGCCTTTCCCTTCTTCAGGGGATCTTCCCAACCCAGGGATCGAATCCAGGTCTCCCGCATTGCAGGCGGATTCTTTACCAGCTGAGCCACCAGGGAAGCCCAAGAATACTGGAGTGGGTAGTCTATCACTTCTCCAGCGGATCTTCCCAACCCAGGAATTGAACCGGGGTCTCCTGAATTGCAGGCAGATTCAAAAGAATTGGGGTTCTTTTAATAAGAAGGAAGGGGAGAAGTATTGGGATAAGCAACCAACATTCCCTGCCACGGGGAACAAGAGACCTGTGGAAGAGCAATGATTGGTCAGTAGATGTAGAAGAACATGAGGTGATGGTTATATAGAAAAAGCTCAGAATCACTTTTTTTGTGTGTGGATGGATGTTAATCTGTGAATTGGAGTTCATTATTATAATTTGTTGATTATCTTGTGTAAATTATAATCAAAGTTTAGGGAGTGATTCTGTTTTCTTTGTCATATGTTTGATATTCTAGGAATGAGTGAACGCATGCCCAGCAAGTCTTTTTAAGAGATCTTGGAGACCTTTTTATCTTTCTGAGGGGTGGTTTCCAAAGAAGTAAATAGAAGATCTCAATTTTTCTTTAATCTTTAGGAGGGGAATCACTCAAGAAATGGTCAGCACTTAATACTGACCATTTTTTAATAGTCAGCTTTTAATATTTATGTGCACTCAGCAGGTTCTGAGTAGATATTTCTAGTTATAAAGAGAAACACTTTCCATATATTTACCAGGATTCTAAGATCCAGAAAAAAAAAAAAAAAGATGGTTTAAGTAAAATTTTGTTTTATACAGTTAACCTGGAATGGCACTCCACTCCAGTACTCTTGCCTGGAAAATCCCAGCCTGGTGGGCTGCAGTCCATGGGGTCGCTAAGAGTCAGACACGACTGAGCGACTTCACTTTCACTTTTCACTTTCATGCATTGGAGAAGAAAATGGCAACCCACTCCAGTGTTCTTGCCTGGAGAATCCCAGGGGCGGGGGAGCCTAGTGGGCTGCCATCTATGGGGTCACACAGAGTTGGACACGACTGAAGCGACTTAGCAGCAGCAGGGAATCCAATTGCTATTTTCACTGTGTCTCACATACCCTTGATTATAATAGGCTATCATTATTATTGAATGATGATTGAATTATTTCTAAAGCTTGGTATTATGTAGGTTCTGGGGATATTACTGTTTAACATAATAGAATTTGCTTTATAGCCAATAAAAAAAAACTTATAATGCCCTTTATTAATCTATTACATGGTTAATATAATATAATTATTATAATAAATGTGATATTAATATTATAAACTCTTTTCATAATAACAATATTGCTAGTTTAAAAAATAATATAACTCCTAAGAGTACTTTTTGGCAAAATACATAGATAGATTCATTTAGAGGCATTTTTTGAAAACTTGGCCCCAAATGCCAGATAAAGCTATTATGCTGCTTAAGATGGTAAAAATCAGCATTTTAACTCTTCATGTTTAGAGACAACTCCTTGCTTTCCTTGCAGCACTGTCTACTGCAGAGTGTGCATGATTTTGGCCTACTTCTGGTGCTTGGATTCCCATCCTCTCAGTGGCATCAGTGTTAAGGCAGCCTTCTTTACCTCCTCGATCCATATTAAACCTGTCTTGGGAAGAGTCTGTTTATTGGATAATATAGCTACACTGGGGCTCTATGACAGTATCTTTTGCTGCCTCATTAACTCTGGAGCATTAGAACAAGATAAAAATGCCCTAAAGCCTCTTATCTGATGTCTGGTGTAACCTGCTGAGAGCGGGGTGCCATTAGTTTATGTTAGAAATCAAATGGCCCTCTCCAGTGCGGGAAGTACTGATTAAACCTGAAGTGTCCCTGGAGGACTCTACAGCTGTCACAAGGGTGGTGGCTGTCCCTCACCAAAGGGAAATCTGGGCCAGAGGTCCCAGTGGGGTGGTGCTTTAAGTATGCGCACGTGGCTGCCCCAGCTGTTCTGCTTTGCCTAATGAATTGTTTTACAAGAAGAGGCTGGGTATTGTCATCACAAGCTGCCTTCCTTAGGGACTGGAGCAGGCCAAATAATAAGTAATGTTAGTGATGGTAATTGAAATGTGATGATTCTCCTGGGATCTTTATAGCCTAGAGCTGGTTGGCACTTGTGGATTGTCTTGTCCTACCAAGGCCCTATATGGAGTGTGCCTTTTTTGTTTTTTATTTTTCCAGTTTCATAATAATGTTGTGTTTTTTTTTTTCCCCTCTCCTTCTCACTACAGAAGTTTATTGACCAAGGCAATCTTAGGAATGTTATAGTGGCTTTAGGTACAAAAGGGACAGCTTTGACTTTTTCATTCAAATTATCAACACTCCAGTAGTAAAGAAGTCTTTGGGGGAAGCACTGCAGAGATCTCACCAAACTTTTAAAAAAACATTTTAAACTTATACAAGTAATTCAAGCTCTTGATTTAAAAAAAAATTTTTAAAGTATGGGAGAATATGAAAGTGTTAGTCACTCAGTCATGTCTGACTCTTTATGACCCCATGGACTGCAGCCCACCAAGCTCCTCTGTCCATAGAACTCTCCAGGCAGTACTGGAGTGGGTTGCCATTTCCTTCTCCAGGGAGGATATGAAGTGAAAAGTAAAGACCTTACCTGCTGAACTTATTCAAGGTAACCATCAATGGTTTCTCCATGAACATTTCCAGACATTTCTATGTATTAATGAAGTTTATATATGTTCCCCCACACAGATGAGATCATAATATGTATACATGTTTTGTAATTTGTTTTTTCCTTGGGTATCTTTCCACAGCAATATAGATAGATCTACCTCATTGTTTCTCAATTGCTTCATGGAATTTCATAGTGTGGGTATACCTATACTATGCTCTTTTATTTTAAAAAATTCATTTATTTTTGGCTGTGCTGGGCCTTTGTTGCTGTGCTGACTTCTCTCTAGTTGAGGCGAGCAGGTACTCTAGTGGTGGCACACAGGCTTCTCATTGTAGTAGCTTCTTGTTGTGGAACATGAGCCTCAGGGTGCGTGGGCTTAGTAGTTTTGGTGCTCGGGATTAGTTGCCCCATGGCATGTAGAATCATCCCAGACCAGGGATCGAACCTTTGTCCCCTGACTTGACAGATAGATTCTTAATCACTGGACCTCCAGGGAAGTCCCAATGCTAGACTCTTTGTAGACAGTTTGACTTGGACCTATGAGTGAATACTTACTGAACCAGTTGGTTGCACTTACTGATTTGTGTTCCATGGTTCAACCGGTGATTTTACATGAAGTGATTTCCCGTCTTCAGGAATGTTGCCTTTACTTGAGGGACTCTTTTAAATTAGAAATATTAGAGGCCAAACTTTTTTGGAGGAATGGTGTGAGTCTAGTCATGGATCATCAGCTGGACATAATGTAGTGATTTGCACCCTGCTGTGTGTTTTAAATTCTTTTCTTAGTTAAATGAGACATGTTCTGTCCCCGATAGGTGGGGAAAACAAATAGCCTTTAGTGGATGTTGTCTAAGGCATTGACTGGAGGCTTCCTCTGAAGTTGAATGAGTGTTTTCTCCCCTAATTTTCTACCTCACAAGTTTGAAGAATCAAGTTATGAATGCAGTAATGGACTTGGAAAATGTTGTCAGCACGTGAAAATGAGGACTTAGGTTTCTTGTGTAACAGCTTGGCTAACAAAGGAAGTTTGTGCCTCATGAACTTTAGGACTCTTGCTGGGAGTGGCAGTGTGATGAATGAAGCAAAGCAGTTTTCTAGGAGCATTTCAGGGCAGTGATGGGAGAAATCAGTTGTCTTCTCAGGCTAACAGAAACCTAATTTTAGTTACATCCATCTTCAATAGAATCTATGCAAATTGAGTGGTAAAAATTTTCATTTCCATCAAAAGTAGGAACATTGTAGATCTTTTAAACTCAAAGCTCTTTAGATTAATTCTCTCAACACTTCAAAGTTCTGATTTGCCCAAGTATGGAAGAGATGTCATTCTAATAAATTGTGAAGTGCCAACGAGTTTTGTTTCAAATTTCTTACACCGTATTTTTCCTCCTTGATGTTAGTCATTTGAATTGTTATACAATGCTTAATACTTGGAGGCCATTATTAGTAACAATCACTGCTAATACCCAGCTTACGTAACGTCCAGGTCTTCTTCAGTAGATTCTTGGGAGACATAGGTATTCAGCGATTTCTGGGGCTCCTGTGTGCTGTTAGAGATCCTCTAGACCTGTGCTGTTCAAAATGGTAGCCACTAGCTGCAAGTGACTGTTTAAAGTTAAACAAAATTTAGAATATAACTGCTCAGTTGCACTCCTCAGTAAATGCTCCTGGTGAGCACCTGCAGCTGGTATCTACCACTTTGGACTACACAGACATAGGGCATTTGCATCCAGCGGCACTACTCTAAATGTTGGCTAATTGTGTACTCCCTGTGAACCAAGAATCATTTTCACATTTCTAAAGACTTATAAAAATAAAACAATAACTGGAAGAGTATGAGACAGAGACTGAATGTGGCCCACAAAACCTAACATATTAACTGTCTAGCCTTTTACATGAAAAGTTCACTGGCATTTGAACCCATGTCCACTTGTCTTGATAACATTTCAGTTTTTTGATCAAGTTAGATTAGGGGTTTCCCTAAACCACCAGATGATTGTGAATCTATTAAGCAAATTAGGCAAGTTTGGAACAGAGTTTATTATTATAGACAGAACACAAGTGAGATGAGATTCGAAATAGGTAAAATTTTTTGTACTATAAATGACCGACTTGCAACAAACAGCTTTGTGAATAATACCTACAGTGTAACAGAACATCATTCTGATTTTATATACTATTTTGTGTCTTTTAAGTACTGTATTATCTTACTCTGAAAGAAATGGAATGAATATGAATACATTTCAGCAGATGTGTTTGACCTTTCAACAAAGAATTTACCATGAAGATTTTTAACTATTCAGTTTATCTTTGTCAAATTATTTCAGTCAATTTCTCCTAGGAAAAATGAAGCAAAAAGATGCTTCTGCTGGTTTTTCTCAACATCTGAAAGAATCTTCCCTTGCCAACTGTCACTTTAACAATTTCTCATTAAATATAAAGCTTATGAAATCTGCCTGTAAAATGAGCATCTGGCATATCTGTGGTAAATCAGAGTCAACTTGTTGCTTTCAGGGTAGGACACTCATGGAGGAACTTTATGATTAAATTTATAAACCCCCCCTCCCAGATTTCTTCTAAATCTTCGACGTCATCCTCTTTGTCATTCTTTGCAAAATCATCTCTTAAGTCTTCTTGCTCTTCTAATTCTTCCATGTCACTTTAAGCATGCCTGCCAAACCTTTACCACCCTCTTTTTGTCAGCATTAATGCTACGCTTTTTATTACCTGTGAGGGTAATCTCCTTGAAGTCATACACTGCCATCTTTCATAAGGCACACAAATAAACATTTACCCTTTTGGATCACCCAATCTCCAGTAAGAGATTCCATGATATTTCTTACATAATCAAGGATGTACCTCTTCTAAAGCTGCTGCTGCTGCTGCTAAGTCGCTTCAGTCGTGTCCGACTTTGTGCGACCCCATAGACAGAAGCTCACCAGGCTCCCCCGTCCCTGGGATTCTCCAGGCAAGAATACTGGAGTGGGTTGCCATTTCCTTCTCCACTTCTAAAGCTGGAAGTTACCAAATTTGAGATCTTTGTTCACAGCACTTTCTGATGCCAGTGAAAGTAGAGCAAAGTCATGGAGCATCACCTTGATTTAGAGTTGCAAACTATAGTCATTAAGGACAACCTTGCATATTGTCCATGATGGGGAGAACTGAAATTCCAGCTTTTTAGAAATTAGATACTTCTCTGTTTCTGGCAAAAAGTATTTATAAAACCAGTCCAAAAAAAATTGCCCTGTATCTGAGGTTTTTTTATTAGCATATCAGTATTTGGAAGGGAGTTCTTTTTATGTCTGGAGGCTCTCAGATTAATAGGGCAAACATAATTTTTCCATAAAGTCTGCACAGTTACTACCCAGTAGATAAGTCAGCCTGATCTTAAACTCTGTAGACTCTATAAGGATATATGAGCATCTGAGTTTTTCACCACTCAGTTCCCAATACTTATATAATTTGGACCTGACAAATATCTAATTGTCTTAATAGGAGCTTACCTTTTCTCTGTCATGATTTATGTTTATAAAGGCATTTTCGTTTAGTGTAAGTCAATTTTATCTATGTTCAACAACTTCTTGTTATGACTTACTAATCCTTCCTGTTTATGAACCTTTACATTTCTCCTAAATAACATTGTGATCATGAGTTCCATTTTCCAGTATCATTCTCAGTGCCTTATCAGCTTTCATTAAAGTTCTTTTTTCCTCTCTCTGTGTACTGAAGAATGTTTTGATAAAAGCTGGTGGACTTTCTGTTAACATTACTGTACGCCTCTGGATATGCGATGGAACTATTCATTTCACAGACCTGAGCCAGCCCCAAGAGAAGTATTCCATCCATCCTTTATTCCAAATTTGTGGAAGCTTTTAGTCCTTTCTAGTTTCCAATAATGTTATTTTTGTTATGTAAATGAGTACCTCTAGGGGATGTCAGAGTCATGGTGAGATGCAGGTGGTGAGTGGACTGCTAGGCCCACTCAGTAGCTGAATGACTTTGCTCCTTCCATGTGTTGGGAGTAGTTCCTCAACAAAATTGCAAGTAAACACCAGTGTTATATTGACTTTCATGCTTTCATGGTTGAAATGTCACAGGTATTAAAAGACTTGAATTTAGATACTACAACTCATATGAGTTGTTCAGAATAACTTGTTTTCCTCTTTAAATATAAAGTATAGAAAAATTCAGGGTTTTTTGTAATGGCATTATTTAGCCTTGTGTTTAAGGTAGCAGTCTCATTTTCTCTGGAATTTTTGTGGCACTGTTAGAAGGAAATAAATGGTTTTTGGCCACAGATGAGATCTAATGATTATTTTCTTTAGTTAAGAATTCTCCTGTTAGAAATTACATTGGATTCTGTTTTCATTGTTCAGCACCATTGTGTAAATTGAGTGTATACCAGTATAGGTTGTTCCCACCTGTAGTAGCTTTGGTGTTAGGTGAGTGTAAGCAGAGGAGATCCCGTTATATTCTAGTTTGCATGATTAACCTTGTGAGGATTATGGATCCTTCCATACAGGAACTACCCCTGTACTTTATTTAGGTCAAGAATGAAGCTGGTTTTGCAGAAATTAACAAGTAAATCTTAAAATTTACATGGAAATACAAGAGACCCAGAAGAGCTAAATAATCTTGAAAAAGAACAAAAGTGAAGTCTCACACTTCTCAGTCTCAAAACTTAGTACAGAACTACGAATAATTAAGTATAATACTGGCATAAGGTTAGCTATATCAATCACTGGAATAGAACTGAAAGTCCAGAAATAAATCCTCACGTTTATAGTCAGCTTTTGACAAGCGTACCAGATCATTCAGTGGGGAAAACTACATGGTCTCTTTAACAAATAGTGCTGGGAAAATGGGATATCCACATGCAAAAGCCCCAAATTAAACCTCCTACCTTACACCATATACAAATGTTAATTCAAAAATGGATTATGGACCTAAACATAAGAGCTAAAACTATAATACTTTTAGGAGAAAACATAGGCATAAATCTTTGTTGCCTTAGACTAGGCAATGTTTCTTAGATATGATACCAAAAGCATAAACAGAAAAAGAAAATAATAAATTGGAGTTTTATGTTTCAAAGATACCATCAAGAAAGTAAAAAGATAGTCCACAGAATGAGAGAAGACTTTTGCAAATCATTTCTGTATTGTTTGATAGCCAGAATATATAAAGACTTCTTACAGCACAACAATAAAAGACAGTCCCATTTTTAAAGTGGGCAAAGGATTTAATCAACATTTCTCCAAAGAAGATACACAATTGGCCAATAAGCCGATGCAAACATGCTAAACATCATTACTCATTAGGGAAATGCAAATCACAACCATGAGATACTACTTCACACCCACTAAGATGACTATAATAAAAAGATGGACAGTAACATGTATTGCTGAGGATGTGGAAAAATTGGAACCCTTTTGCATTGTTGGTGATACTGTAAAAATTGTTCAGCCATTATGGAAAACAGTATGGTGGTTCCTAAAAAAAAAAAAAAATAGAATTAACTGACCCAGCAATTCCAGTTCTGAGCAAATACCCCAAAGAATTGAAAGCAAGGACTGGAAGAGAGATTTGTAGATACATGTTCATAGCAGCATTATTTGTAATTGCCAAAGGTGGGAACAACCTGAGTTTCTATTGATGGATGAATGAATAAACAATGTGGTGTATTCATAGAGTGGAATATTATTTAGCCTTTAAAAAGGAAGGAACTTTTGATACATACTACAACACAGATGAACTTGAAGACATGCTAAGTGAGATAAATGAGTCACAAAAAGAAAAATATGTTCAATTCTACTTATATAAGGTGCCCACTTATATGAAAACAAAAACAAAGCATAAACTCCTTTGAAGGTGCTGATTAATCTAATTAGGATGGCAAGACAAATGTGTACAAGAGAGCATGCACTAAGTGCCACTGTCACACCACAGGAATTCATTGAAGTGAGAGATCATAGTGGACTGGAGGTAGTTGGGTAGAGTCTTGTTTAGAAAGTGACAGAGTAGTCAGATTCATAGAAACAGAAAGTAGAACTGTGATTGCCAGGAGCTGGGGGAGGGGAGAATGGGAGGTTATTATTTAAATGGGGGTTTAATTAAATGTAATTTATTCAGTTTTACTCAAAAAAGGTCTGGACACTGGTTGCACAACAACATGAATATACTTAATGCCACTGAAATGTAAAAATGGATAGGATAGTTAAATCGGTATTTATCGGTATGTTATCGGTATTTTACCACAATTTAAGGGGTGAATTTTATGGTATGTGGATTGTATATCAATTTTAAAATGAATTGTATGAGAAAAAGAAGAAAACACAGAAATGAAACCAGTCGAAGAAGCCCAAAAGGATGTAAAGAAGTCCATTTCAGGCCTACTCTTAACGGTCTTTTTTGATGTGTTGTTGGTCCTTAAACAACTCAGGTTCAAACTGTGTGAGTCTACTTATACCGTCAGTTAGTTTGTTTTCAGTAAATATGTACTATAGTACTGCATACCGTGTAAAAGCTTCCCTGGTGGCACTAGTGGTAAGGAACCCTCCTACCAAGGCAGGAGGCTCAAGTGATGTGGGTTCGATCACTGAGTCTGGAAGATCCCCTGGAAAAGGGAATGGCAACCCACTCCAGTATTCTTGCCTGGGAAATCCCATGGACAAAGGAGCCTGGCGGGCTACAGTCCATGGGGTCACAAAAAAAGAGTTGGACATTACTGAGCACACACACTGTATAGTACTACATAACCCATGGCTGATTGAATGCAGATACGGAACTGCAGATACTGATGGCCAGATGTGAAGTTATACACAGATTTTTGACCCTAACCCCTACATTGTTGAAAGTTCAACTGCATCTCGATTTTGTACTTCACTTTGTTCAGTTCATCAATGAATCCGGCCTCTACTCTTCCCTTCATTCTTTCCCAAAGTAGATTTGAAATAGCCTGATCATCCTTGGTATTTATTTTAATATCCTGACCCTATCAAGGATTCACATCTATTTCTTGGGATTTAGATATTATAATAATAAATAAACTGTGACCAGCTGTGAAAAGCAGTGTTCTCAAGTTTGGTTGTCAAAAACAAAGCATAAACTCCTCTTAAGTGCTTATAATCTGATTAGGATGGCAAGGCAGATGTGTACAAGGGAGCATGCACTAAGTGCCACCTGACTACCACAGGAATTCAAAAATGAGAGATCATAGTGGGCTGAGGGTGGTTGGGTAGAGTCTTTTTTAAGAAATGACATTTAAACTGGAGTGAAAGAAACACTGTATATCATCTTTGGCAAATTGGTTTCCATCTCACTTTGAGATTTCATGTAAAATGTAGCATTCCATGCAGCAGTTACTGTTTGATTAACCTGCACAGATCCTTTTTTCTCATATCATTTCCCTTGCTTGCAGTGTGCTGGTATAGTAAAAAGGCATCAAGAACAGGGAAGCCTGGAGTGCTGCAGTCCACTGGGTCACAGTCAGACATGACTTAGCAACTCAACAACAAAATATCTGCCTTATTTGTCCAGCAGTCCTACAGTTAGGGAGGCAGAATAACCGTACATTATAATTTGGCCACCAAACCATGTAGCAGCCTCTCCAGGTTTACCCGGTTAAGCCTGTGAAGTGGCAACAAAGAGATGGGAAAGTAGTCACCGTCAAGCATTTCTGGAGTGAGCTGAGTTTGACCTGTACCTAGCCAATGATTTTGATTATTTCTGCTTTCTATGCTTAATGGATTTACTACCCATCAGAGTCTCAAAGATCCTTAATTTAAAAAAAATACTGATTTTTTTTCCTTTTTTTAAAAGTCTACATGTTAAATGTTAACTTCCTTGTGACATGCAATGATGAATTCTGAATTTTCATTAGGCACAGCTCATTGTTGAAGCCCTGAAGCAGTTGGTTACTATTGCAGATAATTCTTATTTAAATAAACAAACAAGAGTCTTTCAAAAAGATTAGTCAGAACAGTTTTAAAAATTCACAGCAGCACTGATGTGCATCAGCTCTGGTTTGGCAGACTGTGACCCAGGGCTGTGCAGTGTTTTATTACCCTCAGCTACATAAGGACACATCCTTATAGCACCACTTTTGTAACAGATATTTTTATAACTCTACAAAATGATTAGACTGACGTAGAGCAATTCTCTAAATTCATAGGTATTAAAATATTCTGGCAGCTGTCTCCTTTTTGCCTTTAAGTTGAGACATCATGATGAGATAAGACTGCACCAGGAATGATCGGTACATGAATGAAGTTAGGCATGGGATTCTTACATTATTGACAAGTCTTTATCACGATAAATTGGGGAAATCTTGGAGGAGGGATTCCCATTATAGTAATTCCATTTCAACTCCAGTAATATTGTTAGGTTTGTTGTTGTTGTTCTTTTATTTTCTGAAACCTCTTTACTTCAAAATGCATTCTGTATAATTTAGACATTTTTTTAAATTCTAAGACAACTTAGCTTGTGCTCAGAAACATACAGTATCTTTATCTGGGAGTTTGAGATATTGATGAGAGTTCAGAGAGTGTTTAGGAGAACCTAGATGGGAGAAACCTGCTGATAAATTGGTATTGGGTACAGTTACATGGAGACAGACTCTTCTGTTCTCAAAATAGGCTTCTAGGGATCCTGAACTATAGGTTATAGTCTTCCAATGGAAACTGAGAGTCTGGGAAGGTCTCAGATTATGAGTTCAAAAACTCTAACCTCCCTTCCCCAAAGTACTCTCTACTTGCTTCCAAGTGTCTCAGATTCTAAATGGGGACAGTTTAGAAGATTGGCTGAGAAATGTATGAGACTTTAAATGGCATGTGATTTTCAGTACATTTGGAAAGCTGTTAGGCAGTGTCTACTAAGGCTGAATATACTTAATAGCCTAAAACTTAATAATTCCAGTGCTAGATATATATCCCAGAAATTGTATAACAAAAGATGCATATGAAAATACTCAGAATGATTCATAATAGACCCAAATTAGAACAGTCCAAATATTCTGTGATGATAGAATCAGTAGATAAATTAGGGTATATTTCTAGGATACTACATGCTGTGTGTGCTTAGTCACTCAGTTGTGTCTGACTCTTTGTGACCCAATGGACTGTATTCCGCCAGGCTCCTCTGTCCATGGGAATTCTCCAGGCAAGAATACTGGAGTGAGTTGCCATGCCCTCCTCCAGGGGATCTTTCCAACCCAGGGATAGAACCCAGGTCTCCCACATTGCAGGCTGATTCTTTCTCATCTGAGCCACTGGGGAAGCCCAGGAATACTGGAGTGGGTAGCCTATCCCTTCTCCAGGGGATCTTCCTGACCGAAGAATCGAACTGGAATCTCCTGCATTTCAGGCAGATTCTTTGCCAGCCGAGCTACCCCAGAAGCCCAGTAGGTTTCTACACAGCTTTGAAAATGAACAAACTATCTCTGTATGAAGCAACATGAATGAGTCTCAGAAACTTCCGTTCAGTTCAGTCACTCAGTCGTGTCCGACTCTTTGCCACCCCATGGACCACAGCACGCCAGGCCTCCCTGTCCATCACCAACTCCTGGAGTCTACTCAAACTCATGTCCATTGAGTCAGTGATGCCATCCAACCATCTCCTCCCCTTCTCCCCCTGCCTTCAATCTCTCCTAGCATCAGGGTCTTTTCAAATGAGTCAACTGTTTGCATCAGGTGGCCAAAGTATTGGAGTTTCAGCTTCAGCATCAGTCCTTCCGATGAACACTCAGGACTTATCTCCTCTAGGATGGACTGGTTGGATCTCCTTGCAGTCCAAGGGACTCTCAAGAGTCTTCTCCAACACCACAGTTCAAAAGCACCAATTCTTTGGCACTCAGCTTTCTTCACAGTCCAACTCTCACATCCATACATGACTACTGGAAAAACCATAGCCTTCATGAGACGGACCTTTGTTGGCAAACTAATGTCTCTGCTTTTTAATACACTGTCTAGGTTGGTGGTCATAAGTTTCCTTTCAAGGAGTAAATGTCTTAATTTCATGACTGTGGTCACCAGGCAGTGATTTTGGAGCCCCCAAAAGTAAAATCAGCCACTGTTTCCATTGTTTCCCCATCTATTTGCCATGAAGTGATGGGACCAGATGCCATGATCTTCGTTTTCTGAATGTTGAGCTTTAAGCCAACTTTTTCACTCACCTCTTTCACTTTCATCAAGAGGCTCTTTACATCTTCTTCACTTTTCGTCGTAAAGGTGGTGTCATCTGCATATCTGAGGTTATTGATATTTCTCCTGGAAGTCTTGAATCCAGCTTGTACTTCACCCAGTCCAGCATTTCGCATGACTCTGCATATAAGTTAAATAAGCAGGGTGACAATATACAGCCTTGACGTACTCCTTTCCCTATTTGGAACCAGTCTGTTGTTCCATGTCCAGTTATAAATGTTGCTTCCTGACCTGCAAACAGGTTTCTCAAGAGGCAGGTCAGGTGGTCTGGTATTCCCATCTCTTTCAGAATTTTCCACAGTTTATTGTGATCCACACAGTCAAAGGCTTTGGCATAGTCAATAAAGCAGATGTTCTTTTGGAACTCTCTTGCTTTTTCAAATCCAGTGGTTGTTGGCAATTTGATCTGTGTTCCTCTGCCTTTTCTAAAACCAACTTGAACATCTGGAAGTTCACAGTTCACGTATTGCTGAAGTCTTCCCTGGAGAATTTTGAGCATTACTTTACTAGCGTGTGAGATGAGTGTAATTGTGCGGTAGTTTGAGCATTCTTTGGCATCAGAAACTTAACCTTAGGAAATAAAACTTGACACAAAACAATATATATTATACTATATCATTTATATAAAGTTAAAAAACAAGCAAAGATAATCAATGGCAATATAAATAAAAATAATGGTTGCATTTGGGTTATAGTGGTGGCTGGAATGGGTATGAGGAGAGAGAGTCTTCTGGGGTGCTGGCAATAGTTCTCTATATATTCATAGATGTATGTGGTTCCTACACAGATGTGTTCATTTTGTGAAATTCCTCATATGTATATTTAAGATTTGTTCTTTTTTTCTATGTATATGTTATACTTAAAATTTTCTTAATTTAAAATTAGTAAGATAAAAATTGAAACTAATTCCCTCAGGTCTTATTGCCAGTCTATCCTTAAATGGAAATGATAGCTCTCACAGCCATATGGTTTCATATGGGAAGCTCATGAAAGAGTATCAAGCATTAGTAGTTTTCCAGTCAGGTAGGAAAGAGGATATTGAAGAGGAAGGGAGCCAACCCCCAGATTTCAAAGTATTGCTTAGAACAGGCCTTATATATTGGATGAGAGTAATAGGAATTGTTTCCTGGGGTATCTTTGTCAGGGTAGCTGTGAATGTATACAACTTTTTATGCCTTAAGAGTTTACTTTAAACACAAACATCCTTAGTATTAAGTTTTTTGGTCCCAGAGAGCCATTAAATTAGGTATCACTGTAATAGAGAATGGTGATGAATGTGGTTCAGTAGATGGCAGTGTTCCCTTTAAAGTTTTTAGTTAAAATGTGGGTACATAGGGGATAACTCTTGGAAACTTTTTTAGTAGGACTGATAAAGGGTCACATGTTAGGATAAGCATCAGAAAGAACATTTTAATATTTTTTCTATATGTGTTTCATGTATTACTATTTTGAATGAACCAACAACATTTAGAGTCCATAAATCTAGAAGACATATTTTCCCACCTAAAGCAATAGAATGATAGCTTGCAATAAGATGTTGCTTAATATACGAATTCTTTTTTTGGGTGATAATGGACAGAATATTCAGGAAGGATTTGAGCCTGTCTTTGTTCTGTCTTATATTTGGAAATGCATATATGTCAGGAGTGAGATAAAATACTGCTTTGGACAGAGATGTCAGTGAAATTTATTGGTGAGGAAATCAGGTTGTACATGAACATAAATTAAAAGAAAAATTAAAGTGATTGACCAATCTGTTTGTGTTGAAAATTTAATACAAAGAGAATGCTATTTGAGTAGTTCTTTTTCATTTTGAAATTTCCTTAACATTGTAGTGCCTGAAGAAAGCATCAGGGTTTAGGAAATCTTGTGACATTACAGGGGGTTTTGTTGTAAGGAATTTGACATGGAATAGAGTGATATGCCGAAGAAGTCAAAGTTATCTGCCAGAGGACAAAACATGCCTGTGGTGTAGAATGGGAGACCATTTGGAGTCAGAAGTATTCAAGTCTTGGCTTTGTTTGTATTAGCTATTGACCTTGAGTGAATCACTTACCTGCCTAATTTTTCCTTTTTATCATCCATGCCATATAGGTAATAAATAGCTGCTTTGTCTTCCATATAGGTTGTTAAGTGGGTCAGGTAGGAGCACTGACTTTTCAAGGGTGCTATATTAATGGATTCAACAGATGGGTTGTTTTTAGATTCTTCAATTAACTTTTTGTTTTCTCAGGTTTTCAGCCTAGAGTCATCAGGTACCTACTGAGAAACATTGATAATCATAGTTTCAACGAGTATATGAATACCTAATAATAGATACTATGCTAAATGCTTTAAGTGCATAGTTTCCAAAGCCTGACAACTGGACTTGAGTAAGTTGGACCATGACCTCATTTTATAGTCCACAAATGTCTAGGATATCCCAAGAGCTGTGACTCAAATTCTCTGACTCTGTAGCAGTTCTTACAAACCTGCCTGCCGTGATGCATTTTTTGCTTTTCTCCAAGTATGATAGAAGTCCGAGCCATACATAATATTTTTATGTATTGGACAGTTCAAATAAAGACATTGGACCTTTAAAGAAAATTTTATCATGTTTCACTTTAGAATTATTAACAGAATCCTATTGCATACGATTATTTATTTGAGAGTGGGGAGAGCTAGTGCTTTTGACTTGACCTTGTGTTTCGTCTCTAGCCGAAGCACATGCAAGTCACTTCTTGATGGTTCAAACTCAAGGAGAAGAACATCAACACAATCTGAAGAGTGTTAATATTGAATTGAGGGTATATTGATTTTCTTTACAAACAGTTCTCCTAATTATATTTTAGTTTAATATTACAACTGGTTTACCTTTTTCTTTTTTGTGTATTTGTGTGTGGGGGTGGTGGTGGGCAGTTTCCCATTGTAATTATAAGTTATTAACATCTTGAATGGAGATGACATTTTCTGGAGAATATGTTTAATAGCTAAACATATACTAAATATATTTTTGCTATTCCTGTCAAGTAGAAACAAGTAAATATATATGAAATTTTAAAATTTATTAATGTATTTATATTTCAAATATATTATTAATGAAAAATGATCTTTTAAAATTTTATGTTATAAAAATATAAAAGTTACTTATGTTTTGGCCACTTTCTAATTTAGTTTATAAGTTGCTACTTTCTGTTTTTTTAATTTAAAATTTTAGAGCAGTTTTAAATACGAAAATCGTAAAAGAGAGTTCCCATTAACCCATACCCAGTTTCCTCTATTATGGTTATTGTGGTACATTTGTTACAAGTAATGAACTTTCCTTTTTCACTTTTCCCCATACTTTAATTCAGATTTCCCTAGTTTTCCCCTAATGTTTTTCTGTTCCAGGGTCTCCTCTAGGATGTCATAATCACATTTTGTCATATCTCTTCGTTGGTTCCTCTTAGCTATGACAGTTTCTCAGATTTTTTGTTGTTGATGACCTTGGCAGTTTTAAGGAATACTGGTCAGGTCGTTGTAGAATGTCTATCAGTCGGAATTTGATATTCTCATGATTGTGGTTTGCCTTTCACTTCATAGAGCAGATTATGTGGGGAGGTTGCTCTTAATCATAGTGAACTGTGTGAAGAAAGCAGAGCAGGATTTGAAAATATTGGCTGTGGATAACCCATAGAAAGATAGCATTAACAGCCTTCTTCATTGGCATTGAAACACTGGTTACATTTTTAAATTTTTAAAAATTATTTTTCAGAAGAAACAGTCCTATAATTCTAGCAGAAAACAAGAATCTAGTTTATATGATCTGCTCACGTCCCATAAACAGTGTCTTTTCTAATTGCACCTATTGGGGCAGTTAGCATGGGTTTTAATGCTACTTGTAAGAGCTTTATTTAATCTGTATCGGCCTTTTAATTAGTAATGGGCAATTTTGTATGAATTGCTAATTGATTAGAATTGTGGAAATTACACACAAAGCTGTTTTGTCACTGCAGCCTAGAACAGTACAAAATTAAAACAGGATCAAAAGGAATGCTCAAGAAGTATTATTTTAGTGGTTTTGGTTTGTATTCCAGTCTGGTGTTGGTTTTAACTCTGAGAAGAAGGATTGTCTTTTAGCTCACTGAGGTCCTCAGTTCTACTCCATTAAGGGCCACTTTTCTGCCAGTCAACCTGCAGCGTCCCAGGGATTGATTTTTGTTATGGTGGATTGTAATGGCTGCCTAGTGACAACATTTCCAACTCTTTTATGTAAACAGAAAGCAATCAAATAAGTACTAATCCAAGGATTACGTGGATCCAAATCCCGTGGCCAAGAGAAGTCTCTGCGTGTACCTCCCTGGCTCTTTGCCTTCTGGTGGCCAGCGGCCGTGGTCCTGAAGGCACTGCTTGTGCTGCCAGTAAGACTGCAGTGTGCTAAGACCACAGCGCTCCTGCAGCTCCTGAATGGAATTCAAAAAGACACTTACATTTCCATAAATAAATTAGGAATTCACTGGTTTCTTCGGGCTAATCAGGGCAGGCTGATAAACCTTGCTTGCTGTTTAATAAATGAATTGTGACTGATTACCTATTAATATGGACGCCTCAGGAATTCACCCAGGGGGAAGCAGAGCAGTGAAATAGAGAGGGGCATGGCCCCTTGGGAAATCAGGGCTTCATGTTTGCAGCTTAAATATCTCTGTGAAGTATCAATAAGGAGGTAATTGAATTTTGAACACAAACATGAGTGCCGGATGGATGAAAGGGGGAGGGGGATCTGAGCATCTCTTTTCTGCCCCTTCATTCTCCCCTCCCCTTTTCCTTAGAGACCACTCTAGTGAAGATAGATGCTAAATCCATTAAATAAAGATTAGACTCTGTCGTAGTAGAAAATGGCAGCTTAGCTAGATCCCTGGGCAAATTGGGGCCTTTTGCAATACAGAAAATTAAAATATACATTTTTAACAAGGGTGCCCTCTTCCTAGCAATAATGCCAGGCTAGCTTGCGGCGCTGGTGCCTCCTTCAGATTGGCTTTTGTTTGGGCAGATCACTTTCTCTTGTATTAATGCCAGTCTTTTCTGTATTCCTGGAGCAGAAGGGGCTGGGTTTATTTATTTATTTTTAAAGCTTCAGTTGAGGCTTTTCCTCTAGCATCCTGCTTGCTTGTAATCAGAGGAGTGGGAAGGAGATTAGTGTCTCATGAATTGACGGTAGATAAATGTTCCCTCCCCTTAACTGGTGGGTCCAGAAGAGCCCAATCGCTTGTATCTCAGGGATGATTGGAGACTGTACAGACAAGCAGGAAAAAAAAAAGGCTTACAGACTGAAATAAACATTGATGTTTTAGATGCGATTTTACTTGGCTTTATTTCCTCCTCTAGATAAGGTTATTGATTTGCTTTGTCCTCCTATTTTAAGCCAGATAAAGTCATATTAATGTAGAAAAAGAATTGGCATTATTTGGTTACAGATCATAATACTTACACCATTTTGAGCAATAACAAAAAACAAATATTAAGCCTTAAATACTGCTGTTTCTTTATGTGAATACCCAGGATTGCCTTTTTGGACTAACCCTTATTTATATGTCAGTCTGCAGTTCTGATAACCCTTTCCTAAGGCTTCAGTCAGTCAGTCAACAACTATTAATTGAGCATCTGTTAGGTGTGTGACCTTGTTAGTTGCCACGGTCAGTGGTGAAATAGTATCCTCTACTATTGCAGATACTTCTTAAAAAACAAAACAGTTATGTCATACTTCTACGTATTCTTTGTTCTTTGGCTCCTTGGGTCTTATAAGATAAAATTCACATTCCTCGAGCCTTCACAGAAAGACTTTGCTAACATCAACCTGGTTTTTCCAGTTTTATCTGGAAAACTACATATCCTTTAAGGCCATTTCAAATCCCACCCTCTCCTTATAATGTCTCCCTGTTCCCTCAGGCAGAGTTAATTTTTTTATCACTCAGTGTGAGTTCCATAACTCAGGATTTCCTATGGAAGAAAAAATGTGTAACTTCTTGCTGCTGCTGCTAAGTCACTTCAGTTGTGTCCGACTCTGTGTGACCCCATAGACAGCAGCCCACCAGGCTCCTCTCCCTGGGATTCTCCAGGCAAGAACACTGGAGTGGTTTGCCATTTCCTTCTCCAATGCATGAAAATGAAAAGTGAAAGTGAAGTCACTCAGTCGTGTCTGACTCTTAGCGACCCCATGGACTGCAGCCTACCAGGCTCCTCTGTCCATGGGATTTTCCAGGCAGGAGTACTGGAGTGGGTCGCCATTGCCTTCTTAGTCTCAGTAATTAAGGATTTTGTGTATCATTTGCCATGTGGTTTTGCAAATGTTCCCAATTCTTTGTTTCAACTTCAGAGGTATCTTAATGGTCAAATTTTCAATGATTTGTTCTTATGACACTTCACCTTATAATTTAACTTAGTTTAGCAGCAATTTGTAATGGTAAGAGAGAGAGATCAGTCGCTCAGTCGTGTCCAACTCTTTGCGACCCCATGAACCGCAGCACGCCAGGCCTCCCTGTCCATCACCAGCTCCCGGAGGTCACCCAGACTCGCATCCATCGAGTCAGTGATGCCATCCAGCCATCTCATCCTCTGTCGTCCCCTTCTCCTCCTGCCTTCAATCCCTCCCAGCATCAGAGTCTTCTCCAATGAGTCAACTCTTCGCATGAGGTGGCCAAAATACTGGAGTTTCAGCTTTAGCATCATTCCTTCTAAAGAAATTCCAGGATTGATCTCCTTCAGAATGGACTGGTTGGATCTTCTTGCAGTCCAAGGGACTCTCAAGAGTCTTCTCCAACACCACAGTTCAAAAGCATCAATTCTTCGGCGCTCAGCCTTCTTCACAGTCCAGCTCTCACATCCATACATGACCACAGGAAAGACCATAGCCTTGACTAGGCGAACCTTTGTTGGCAAAGTAATGTCTCTGCTTTTGAATATGCTATCTAGGTTGGTCATAACTTTCCTTCCAAGGAGTAAGCGTCTTTTAATTTCATGGCTGCAGTCACCATCTGCAGTGATCTTGGAGCCCAGAAAAACAAAGTCTGACACTGTTTCCACTGTTTCCCCATCTATTTCCCATGCAGTGATGGGACCAGATGCCATGATCTTCGTTTTCTGAATGTTGAGCTTTAAGCCAACCTTTTCACTCTCCACTTTCACCTTCATCAAGAGGCTTTTTAGCCCCTCTTCACTTTCTGCCATAAGGGTGGTGTCATCTGCATATCTGAGGTTATTGATATTTCTCCCGGCAATCTTGATTCCAACTTGTGTTTCTTCCAGTCCAGCATTTCTCATGATGTACTCTGCATATAAGTTAAATAAACATGGTGACAATATACAGCCTTGACGTACTCCTTTTCCTATTTGGAACCAGTCTGTTGTTCCATGACCAGTTCTAACTGTTGCTTCCTGACCTGCATACAGATTTCTTAAGAGGCAGATCAGGTGGTCTGGTATTCCCATCTCTTTCAGAATTTTCCATAGTTTATTGTGATCCACACAGTCAAAGGCTTTGGCATAGTCAATAAAGCAGAAATAGATGTTTTTCTGGAACTCTCTTGCTTTTTCCATGATCCAGCGGATGTTGGCAATTTGATCTCTGGTTCCTCTGCCTTTTCTAAAACCAGCTTGAACGTCAGGAAGTTCACGGTTCACATATTGCTGAAGCCTGGCTTGGAGAATTTTGAGCATTACTTTACTAGCGTGTGAGATGAGTGCAATTGTTCGGTAGTTTGAGCACTCCTTGGCATTGCCTTTCTTTGGGATTGGGATGAAAACTGACCTTTTCCAATCTTGTGGCCACTGCTGAGTTTTCCAAATTTGCTGGCATATTGAGTGTAGCACTTTCACAGCATCATCATTCAGGATTTGGAATAGCTCCACTGGAATTCCATCACCTCCACTAGCTTTGTTTGTAGTGATGCTTTCTAAGGCCCATTTGACTTCACATTCCAAGATGTCTGGCTCTAGCTCAGTGATCACATCATCATGATTATCTAGGTCTTGAAGCTCTTTTTTGTACAAAGAGGAAGGAAAATGTCTGTTTGCTGTTCTTATCATTGTTGTTGTTGTTTAGTTGCTAAGTCATGTCTGACTCTTTTGCAACCCCATGGACTGTAGCCCACCAGGCTCTTCTGCCCAGGGGATTTCCTAGGCAAGAATACTGGAGTGGGTTGCCATTTCCTTCTCCAGCGGATCTCGCCGACTCAGGGATCAAACTTTCATTGCCTGTATTGGCAGGCGGATTCTTTACCACTGAGCCAACCGAGAAGCCCATTCTTATTACTAAGCTTCAGCTTCAGTATTGGCATGACTGATGCTGAAGCTGAAGCTCCAATACTTTGGCTGCCTGATGCTAGGAAAGATTGAGGACAGGAGGAGAAGGGAGCTACAGAGGATGAGATGGTTGGATGATATCACCATCTCAATGAACATGAGTTTGAGCAAGCTCCGGGAGATGGTGAAGGACAGGGAAGCCTGGCGTGCTGCAGTCCATTGGGTCACAAAGAGTCGGACATAACTTAGCCGCTGAACAACACCACCATCTTATTTATCTCTAGAGAACAGGAATCAAACTTATTTAACCTGATTGCCACAGTTTACAAATGGGCCTTAATGATTTTGAATGCTATTCCTCAAAGCCAAATACCACAAAGTTTCAGAATTTTTTAGTTCTTCACACGTTGGAAGTTACATTGATATTGTACCCAGATGATTACAGTTTTCCTTCCATTTCTCTCTCACCTTTGCTTCCTGCCAGTTTGCTTGGCCCCAGCGTTCCTTCCAACTGTACTGACAACGCAGGCTTGTTGGGCCATGGAAGTGAGCATTTAAAGGCTCTTCATTCCTGGTGGTTATATCTCAACTATTTTAGGTTTTAAGACTTATTTAATATTAACAGATTAATGCAAATTAAGTGTATTTTCTCTTTGTACTAATACTTTTCAGTGTAGATTATATATTTTCATTTAATTATAAGAAATATTTCTTTTTTCTTTTTTTTGATCATGCTGCATGGCTTGCAGGATATTAGTTCCCTGAGCAGGGATTGATCCCTTGCCCTTAACAGTGAAAGCATGAAGTCCTAACCACTGGACTTCTAGGGAAGTCCCTGTAAGAATGATTTAATGCTAGGAATTCTGAGGTAAAACAGTCTCACCCAAATTATGCCTAAAATTCTCAAGTAAAATAAAGAATATTATTGACTTTATGCCTTTAAGAGAAGACTCTCTTGGTAACTCCCTTTCCTAAAGCTTTCTGGTGATCTTAGCATAATCTTAATTTAATAGATTATTTCTTTCCTCTTTTATGTATACAGTCACAGCCCTCCATATCCCTGGGTTCCATATGTGCAGATTCTACCAACCACAGATTGAAAATATTTTTTACAAATTTTTTTCTAGGAAGTTCCAAAAAGTAAAACTTGAATTTGCTGTAACTGTTTATATAGTATTTATATTGTATTCACAACTATTTACATAGCATTCATACTGTATTAGATATATCTAGAGATGACTTAAAGTATATAAGAGAATGTGCATAGGTTTTATGCAGATACTAAACCATTTTATATAAAAAGCCTGAGCATCCATGGATTTTGGTATCCTAAGGGGGTCCTGGAACCAATTCCTCAATGATACCCCTTGATGATCATACATAGGCACAGTACCCTTAGAATTACCTGCAGTATAATGTTGCCACTTAGGCAGTTACTGATTTAAGCTTCTGTATGTGTGTAGGTAATGCTCAAGTGTCTCTCTTGTTCAGGAAGATAGTTTAGCTGTGGATTTTAACCTAAGAGTCCACGAATCTCCTGAAATTATAAACAAAATTGGATGTGTGTACATATACATGTATATTTTTCTACAGAAAGTATCCATGATTTTCACTAGATTTTTTTAAGGTCTCCATTATGGAAAAAGCAAGAGAGTTCCAGAAAAACATATATTTCTGCTTTATTGACTATGCCAAAGCCTTTGACTGTGTGGATCACAATAAACTGAGGAAAATTCTGAAAGAGATGGAAAAAGCAGACCACCTGATCTGCTTCTTGAGAAATCTGTATGCAGGTCAGGAAGCAACATTTAAAACTGGACATGGAACAACATACTGGTTCCAAATAGGAAAAGGAGTACGTCAAGGCTGTATATTGTCACCCTGCTTATTTAACTTATATGCAGAGTACATCATGAGAAACGCTGGACTGGAAGAAACACAAGCTGGAATCAAGATTGCCAGGAGAAATATCAATAACCTCAGATATGCAGATGACACCACCCTTATGGGAGAAAGTGAAGAGGAACTCAAAAGCCTCTTGATGAAAGTGAAAGTGGAAAGTGAAAAAGTTGGCTTAAAGCTCAATATTCAGAAAACGAAGATCATGGCATCTGGTCCCATCACTTCATGGGAAATAGATGGGGAAACAGTGTCAGACTTTATTTTTGTGGGCTCCAAAATCACTGCAGATGGTGACTGCAGCCATGAAATTAAAAGACGCTTACTCCTTGGAAGGAAAGTTATGACCAACCTAGATAGCATATTCAAAAGCAGAGACATTACTTTGCCAACAAAGGTTTGTCTAGTCAAGGCTATGGTCTTTCCTGTGATCATGTATGGATGTGAGAGTTGGACTGTGAAGAAGGCTGAGCGCTGAAGAATTGATGCTTTTGAACTGTGGTGCTGGAGAAGACTCTTGAGAGTCCCTTGGACTGCAAGGAGATCCAACCAGTGCATTCTGAAGGAGATCAGCCCAGGGATTTCTTTGGAAGGAATGATGCTGAAGCTGAAACTCCAGTACTTTGGCCACGTCATGGGAAGAGTTGACTCATTGGAGAAGACTCTGATGCTGGGAGGGATTAGGGGCAGAAGGAGAAGGGGACGACAGAGGATGAGATGGCTGGATGGCATCACTGACTCGATGGACGTGAGTCTGAGTGAACTCCGGGAGTTGGTGATGGACAGGGAGGCCTGGCATGCTGCGATTCATAGGGTCGCAAAGAATTGGATACGACTGAGCTACTGATCTGATCTGATTATGGGTTGAATTGTGTTCCACTCAAAAAAGGTGCATCAGAGTCCCAAAACCTCTAGTATCTCAGTTCAGTTCAGTTTAGTCATTCAGTCATGTCCAACTCTTTGTGACCCTAGGGAATGCAGCACGCCAGGCTTCCCTGTCCCTCACCAACTTTCAGAGTCTGCTCAAACTCATATCCATTGAGTCAATGATGCCATCCAACCATCTCATCCTCTGTTCAGTATCTCCAAGTATGAACTTACTTGAACCTAGGATCTTTACAGAGGTAATCAAGTTAAAATGAGGTCCCTAGGGTGGGTCCTAATCCAGTTTGACTGGTGTCCTTATAAAGGGGTGAAATTTAAACAGAGACAGACATATAGAGAGAGAAAATGATGTGAAGAAACACAGGGAGGTGACAGCCGTCTAAAAGCTAAGGAGAAAGGCCTGGAGCAGACCCTTATCCTCACAGCCCTCTGAAGGAAGCTACCCTCCTGCCCCCTTGATCATGGACGTCCAGCCTTAAGAACTGTGAGGCAGTAGTTAAGCCACTCAGTGTGTGGTAGTTGGTTACCACAGCCCCAGCAAACCAATATACTGTGAGTCAGGTTGCTTTTGTCTGCAAATTACAGAAAGCCCAATTACAATGGTTTAAAGAATAAAGGTGTTCTGTGTAACAAGAAGTCCAGAGATGCGTCATTTTTATGGTTTGTTAGTTCACTGACTCACCATTAGCATGAGACCACTGTCAGTTCCATCTTTCTGCTGTGCCATCTTTGATGTGTTGGATTCCTTCTAAGTTTGGCTTCCATCATATTTACTAGATGGCTACTACAGTTTTTGACATCATATACCAACAATAGGGGCTTCCTAGGTGGTACTAGTGGTAAAGAACCTGTCTGCCAGTACAGGAGACAAAGGAGACACTGGTTTGAATCCTTGGGTCTGCAAGATTGCCTAGAGGAGGGCATGGCAACCCACTCCAGTATTCTTGTCTAGAAAATCCCATGGACAGAGGAGCTACTGTCCATGGGTCATGAAGAGCTGAACATGACTGAAGCGACTTAGCATCCACGTGCACACAAACAATAGTATCCTAAGGTAGAAAAGGGAATTATGTCCCTCTGGCCCCCAGTCTTCTTATCAGTGAGAAAAACCCCAGAAGCACTGAAGGATATTTCCCCTCACATGCTGCTGAATGGCATTAGTCACATTCCTGTGCCTAAACGAATTTCTGTCAGGAGAAATGAGGCTAGCACGATTGGTTTGGATGGACCAGTAATGTTTCACCCTTGGGGACTGGGAAGGAACCCAGTCTCCCCTAAGCACATGATCACCCTGTACCTGAATAAAACCAGGATTTTAATAACAAAAATGGGGGGAATGGTTATGAGTAGACAGCTACGTCTGCCAGTCTGTGACCCCCCCAAAAGTTAAAAACTACTGGCTGGTTTTAAGACAGCTTCCTAAAGTGGGTACATAATCAGAGTTAAACTCAGTTCAAGTATCAGAGTACTGACCCATGTTTAAGAATTTCTAAGTTAATAGTAACTGAAAAGGCTGGTTGTTTTTTTTTCCCTTAATCATTCGGTATGATTATTTTGTACCTACTATGTAGATGTACTCTGCTGGGCACAGGGTTATAGAGAAGAACATTCTGGTCCTGAGATGTTTATTACAGAGCACTAGGGAAAGTAACTTATCTCAGACAGGATCAGAGGAAGTAATCCTAAGTAGTCTTTAAGGAGGGCAGGGAGTAGGTGAGGGTGAGGGTAGTGATTGCTGCCCGGAATTGGTAAGGAGTAGTCTGGGCCTAAGCAGCAGTAAATGCAAAGGCCTGAGGTATGCCACATTTGGTGCACAGCTGAGTAAAACAAGATGAAGACAGAGACCACTGGGCCACCACGGAAGTTGCTCTGTGTATTTGTAAATGTACAAATCCACATATAAAGGAAGTTCTGGCATTCTTAACTGCTGGATGATAATAGCTGTGCGAAGGACTGTTTATATATCCAAACACTCTTCTCTCTCTGAGTTTATAACCTCTATAGATGAAAAGGAATTAGGTCCCCCAAGGTGGCTGCTATTGTTAACCCAGATGAAAATCTTTGTTTCTTCACTGTTAACTTCATATAGCCCATATGCATATGGAGCTCTTGAGATCACTGGGTGAAATTTATTTTTTATATTAATTATTCATAGTAAAGAGAAAGAGCTTACCTTTTGTACATCTTCCTCACTTTTCTAAATCTTTTATTCTTTAGACCATACTGATTTTTACAAATCCCTTCTAGTCTACTAAGTATTAATTAACTTACTCTTTACTTTCCCAAGCACTAATGGAAATACTGGATTATAACCAATCTAATACTCTCCAGACATTCTACCAGACACTATCCTCAATGTGATTTAAAGCAGTTTATAATCACTCCTTGCAGTCTTGAGGCCAGTTTTCAATTCATGAGACTCATATATCCTGGCTAGTTTTAATTAATTTTGCAAGGAAGATGCCAGGAGAAGCAGTATTAAATGCTTTCTTATAATCAGGTTCTTTCATCTATTGGGTTCTTGTCAGCCACTAATCTTGTAATTTTATCACAGCAAAATCCAAAAGTTTTTTTGCAGTAGTTTGTTCTTTACTCTTGCTCTTCAGCACTTGATACTCATGGTTTGGGGAACCTTATATTTATGGTTGTCTTGCTCAGAATTGATGTTGGGGAATGTCTCTAGATTTGTAACAGTAATTCCTAGAATTCATTTTTTAACATTAGGATTTGAGAATCGGCTTTACTTGGCATCATATGCATTCTGTTTATTTGGTCTTTTGGTGTAATTGTATCAGCCAGAATCTAGTCAGGAGTAATTTGAATAGGAAAATTTTTAAATAAAGAATTATTAACTAGTTGAAAGGTAGTTCACTTAAAGGGGTAAAAGAAGACTGTAAGGTGAGCAAGAAAGCTCCTACTCTACCTCCATGGCCCTCTCACCCCAGGTGCAAGGATAGTGAACATAGAACTTAGAGAGATGTCCTCAAAGCAGAGATTCAACCCTCTGAGGAAAGGACCTTCTGCCTACTGCCAGAGCGTACCCTCCTGGTGAATGCAGAAGCAGCTGCCCAGGAGGTGATGAAGAGTCTTAGCTTGGGGGCACTGAACTGAGGGCAGCCATTGGCAAGATGAATATTTCTGGGATACCCCCCACCTCCATGCCAACCTGCTTGTCCTGCACAGAAAAACCACACATTACAAGAAGGAAGCAGCTTCCCCGGTGGCGCTAGTGGTAAAGAATCTGCCTGCCAGTGCACAAAATGCACGAGGCACGAGTTCGATCCCTGGGTCGGGAAGATCCCTTGGAGTAGGAGGCGGCAATCTGCTCCAGTATTCTTGCCTGGAAAATTCTATGGACCAAGAAGCCCAGCAGACTACAGTCCATGGGGCTGCAAAGAGTCGCACACGACTGAGTGACTGAGCATAATAAGGAGGAAAAGTTCCTCCTTGCAGTCTTTCACCTCTGTTGGTAAGATGAATGTCAAACCACCTGACAGTAAGCATGTAGCCTGCTACGGAGTCCAGCACCAGTATTACAAAGCAGGGCAAAGAAGGGGAGTTAGGAGCCTAGAGGCAGGACGTGAATAACTGGCATGGAGAGTGAAAGCTTTGTGGAAAGTTAAATCTTATGAAGTAAATTATTTCATTTTGCCTCATGAATAGTTTTTGTGTTGTTCAGTTCAGTTCAGTCGCTCAGTCGTGTCCGACTCTTTGTGACCTCATGAATCGCACTGACTCTTTGTGACCCCATGAATCGCAGCACACCAGGCCTCCCTGTCCATCACCAACTCCTGGAGTTCACTCAAACTCATATCCATCGAGTCGGTGATGCCATCCAGCCATCTCATCCTCTGTCGTCCCCTTCTCCTCCTGCCCCCAATCCTTCCCAGCATCAGAGTCTTTTCCAATGAGTCAACTCTTTGCATGAGGTGGCCAAAGTATTGGAGTTTCAGCTTTAGCATCAGTCCTTCCAATGAACACCTAGGACTAATTTCCTTTAGAATGGACTGGTTGGATCTCCTTGCAGTCCAAGGGACTCTCAAGAGTCTTCTCCAACACCACAGTTCATAGATATTAATTTCTCTCAAAGTAGAGTACACCTGCAATTTTTGCAGTTGGCTGGGTAGCACTTACCACCTGAACAGTGCCATGTGAGCCAATGATTGACCTAGCTATAAATGTCCTGCTGGCTACCTTTTACAAAGGGGTTTAATAAATATTTATCGATAGGTTTTAACAAACTTTCCCCCCTAAAGAATCTGATAGTAATTGGAAGACAAATCATGAATATAAATAGAAGATGACTTTTAACAGCTTTGAATTTTCCTAATTTCTTTTATGGCTGTCTTCTAATCATTTCATTTTTCTTGAGTTGTTATAATTCTCTCCCAGTTGTTTTTAGACACATTGAGCCTTCCTGTTCTTGACTTCTTTTAGCAACCAATTATTATTGATGCTTGTCGTCCCAGCTGAATTGTAAGAGCCTTGCTGTCTGGGACCATACTTTATGTTACTTTTGTATATTACAAACCAGTAGTGTCCAAAAGCCTGTTGAATAGATGGAATCTTTTATTTACAAATGAGAAACAGAAACATAGCCGTCAAATGGATACTTCCCCATTTCATCTTCATTGCTACTTTTTCAGAAGCTATCCTTGCTCTTTAGAAGGACTATAACTAACACTAGGAATGTAAAGACAGAACCAAGGTAGGAGTGGGGAGCTTGACAAAACAGTTGGAATCATGGAGAAAACTAGAAGTATCTATAGTGGGAAATAAATTTGGAAAGAGTGCTTCTAGGGTAATGATGGTTTTAATGCACATATTTGTTGTCCTTCCCTTCCCAAACCCTCCAAAAAAGAGATGTAATCCCGTGAAGAGAATAGAGGTCAACAACAGCAAAATTTTGGGAGCTGGTAGGCATGTGAACCTAGGAGACCTAAAAAAACAATTCTGAAGTGAAAAAAGCCAGAAATGAAGCCAGTCTACACTTCACAATATTCCAAGGGCCTAAAGATTGGTACCAGGTGGAGAGAGGGATAGTTTAAATAGGGTGATTAATTAAAGTCTATTTAAAAAGGAGTCCGATGCCTACATCACCTGCTTTATTCTACCCGACAGCAGATAAAAGCTTTATTTTCTAGAGATGATAAAACAAAGTGGTTCCTCAACCAGAACCAACCAAGGATGGAGGTTCTGTAGTGAACTATGCCCAATATAGGCTGAGGTTCGCCCCTCCCTCCACAGCCAGGCTTTCACCCTTCAGTCTGAAGGTTGGAAGAGACTGCTGGGAAATCTGACCAGCCCAATAAGAATAAAAGCACTGATATCGAAAGTTCTACAACTAAAAAGCCTGGTCACACTGCAATGAAGCTCAGTTGACATGCCCAACTCCTACACTCAGACTTTTCAAGCAGCTTTTTAGTTTTTTGTTCTTACATGTGAAAAAAACAATGAAAGATTATCAACATTGGAGAAAGCCCCTAACATTTTTTAAAAAGACCTAAGACAGCAAATGGAAAAAATCAACTAAGAGAAAATAGCATATGCTAATCTGTCTAATATTCTCAGACAGATAAGGTATTGCAAATGTAGTGAGAACAGATGCTATTAAAAAGGACCATACAGAGAACAGGAAGGAGCTCATGGAAATTTAAAAATATGATAGAAATGAAAAACTCAAAAATTTTCAGAGTTAAAATTAAGGAGATCTTCAAAAAATAGAGCAGGAATACATGAATGAAAGAGAAAAGATAACCAATCTAACAGAGCCCAAAATCTGAATAATAAAAATTCTAGAAAGAAAAAGACAAAGGAAATCGCTAATGAAATACTTCAAAAATAATTTTCCCCAAATTGAAGGACAATACATTTCTGGTCTGAAAGGTTGTGACAGATACCACCAAAATGGATGAAAATAATCCAGGGCATATCATTTCATGATTTCAGAACTCTGAGGGAAAAGAGAAGATCCTGAAAGCTTCTATAGAAGACAAAAAGCAGGTTGCATACAAAGGGTAGAAGTCAGTGTCTTCAACATTAGAGACCATTGGAGCAATATCTTCAAAATTCTGAGGGAAAATTATTTTCAACTTTGAATACCAAATCAAATGAAAAGATGAAATAAAGACATTTTTCCACATGGAAGATCTCAAAAAATCGACCTCCCCAAAATTCTTTTTTTTTTTTTTTTTAATTTTTTATTTTGCTTAACTTTACAATATTGTATTGCTTTTACTATACATCGAGATGGATCCGCCACCAGTATACACGTGTTCCCCATCCTGAAACCCTCCTCCCTCCCCCCTCCCCACACCATCCCTCCAGGTCGTCTCAGTGCTCCAGCCCCAGGCATCTGTTATCGAGCATCATACCTGGACTGACGACTCGTTTCAGATATGATATTATACATATTTCAATGCTATTCTCCCCAATCATCCCACCCTCTCCCCTCCCCAAAATTCTTATGCACTATTGGAAGTCATGCACCAGCCAGACAAGGGAATAAGCCAAGAATTCGAAAGTGACACAGGACACAGAAAACAGATGAGAGAGAGGAATCGAGGGTGGTTGCTGTGCACCAGGCCTAGAGGACAGACCATCTTGGAGACTTCTTCAGGAAGATGAAATTAATAAATTATGTGATACATCTCAATATATTAAGATTGCGACAACAGGCAGTGAGTCTGTGGTTGAACTTGAGATAAATATACAGAAAATGAAGCAGCCTAAAAAACTCAGGGAAAACAAAAAATATGCAAGAAAAGAAAGGTAATCATAGTTGATTTTATGGCTTAGCTTTAAGTAGCTTTCATATAATCTAATAATGTAGAAAGTGAATGTTGATCTAGATGAGGTACAATATATAACTCTAAGAAGGTAGGAGATAGATGCTTGTATTGTGAGGAGTTAAGGTGGAAGGATGGGAAAAGGAAGTCAATCATCACTTTCTATATTGGGAGAATTCTGTAGATAGTGCCCCAAATTGAAAAATCAAGAAATAGTAATACAAGCATATTATTTAGTCATGTAAAGACAAGGGTAATATAATCAGCTAAATAGTGTAAAAATGGTTCCCACTGAGGACTACAGTTTTTCATAACAAAACTTATAGAATTTTATTTAATTTTTTGAGATACGTACATGTATAACTGCAGTTTTTTTTAAAAAATAGCTTAATCATTAAAAATAGATGAAATATGTAGTAGAAAGGACAGAGACTATGTTGTAACATTTAGAGAGAGAAAGCTAAGTAATGTTTAATAGGAAAATAAGTGGAAACCAAAATAGGAAATGTATATAAATAGGCCAAATATAAAGGATCTATACTTCCATTTGCTGATGAAAAGGAAGCTAATTACTTTGAATGAAAATATGATTGCTTACATATTTACAGTTTTTGTGTTATAAAATCACATGCCCAAACTTACTATAATCCAAAATAAGTAATTCACAGTTTTAGGGTAGGAAGCAATTGTATTTCTACCCCATCATAAGAAATAGAACCCAAAACTCACACCCTTAGCAATAAATTGGTGACACAATTTAATTAGGAGTTTCACTCCTTTCCATCTTTCTCCTCTTGATATAATGGTACTTTTCTGAGTGTTTAGTTAGATTACAGTCCAGTTGGGAAAAAAAAATAAATTTTATGCTAATTTCCATTATTAGGGTCTTCATTTTAAATATTGACCTCTGGTAACTGGTAGGTTTTGGTGGGTGGAATTTTACTTTTTAACATGTCATTGAACTGTACATTTAACACTAGGTCTGGGTGATCTCTCTGGAGAGAATGGAATTGATGGATCCTTTTCCTGTCAGTCCCTGATGACCTGTCAGGAGAGCAGGTGTTGCTCGGATGGCTCATGTATTCAGGAGTCATAGTGCAAATCTGATCAAGGCGTACATTTCCAAAACCACTCAGGCTAGTGTTTCTCATGGGGAAGAAGCCAACATTGGCTTCCTATGCTTAAAAAAAAAAAAAAAGAGAGAAAGAAAGAGAAACTAATTATCAACCTACAGCAAATGTCATTCAACTCAAATCCCTGAAGGATAAAGGCGGAGGTGACAAATGTTCCTGGAGAGAGAGTTGAGCTGTCACTTGTCTTCTTAATGGATCATCCATGTTTGGCTGTAGAATCACATGCTGTTTCTCCTTATTGTGTGTTTCATCTGAAGAATTACTGAATATCTGCAAGTACAAAAGAATTGCACCATTTCTGTAAACCTCTTGGGTTTGAACAGAACCTTAGTATCAAGAAAGATAAGGGGTTAGTTTTATTGCTCTTAAAGTATTCAAGGAACAGGTGTCATAGTCTTTCCTAAAACAACAACAAATAATACACCTATTTTTCCTTACTTTTGATTAGGTTCATTAAATCCCATTTAGTCTGCATTGACTAAACAAGAGCATTTATCCACGTCCTGTTCCAGAGGACAGAGTTAGGAACAATAGGGAGAAGTTAGAGGTTTTTTAGCTTTGTTTTTGCCATAATATTAAAGGATGTACTTTCCAAATGTCCAGAAATTAAATGCACTCTTAAGAAGTAGCAAGTTTCCCATCATGGGGAACTCTCAAGCAGAGCTCTGCAACCAGCTCTAGAATATTACCAGATACTGTTTAGAATTAGTTGATCTCTATTCTTTTCAACAGTTAAGAATTAAGGATTCTATTCACAGTTATCAATTGAGCTTATCCTATGCTCTATGCTTTGGACATTGTTAGATTCTAAGTGAGTGAAGTGAAATCGCTCAGTCGTGTCTGACTCTTTGCAACCCCATGGACTGTAGCCTACCAGGCTCCTCCCTCCATGGGATTCTCCAGGCAAGAGTACTCAAGTGGGTTGCCATTTCCTTCTCCAGGGGATCTTCCCGACCCAGAGATTGAACCCGGGTCTCCTGCATTCCAGGCAGATACTTTAACCTTTGAGCCATTCTGGGGCCTCAAAAATTAAGTAGACATCTGTGAATAAGTCATCTCCCAGGGAATGACATGCATGTAATTAAATAATTGTAGTTCAATGTAAAAGAAGTTTGTGGTTCATGGCTGACATGAAGAAGGGAATAAACAACTCTGCCTGTGTGTGGTTTCATAGAAGAGAGACACTTGAATCGGAGTCTTGAAGAGTGCTTAAAAATTTGCCAGATGGATATAAAGGAATATAGGAATAGAAGTTGTGGGCTGGTCTAAGTAATTTGAATAATGTACCTAGGCACAGAGGTATGAATTCAAATGGTACACTTAAGGAAATGCCAGTGTCCCTGTGTACCTAGAGTGCTAGGAGACTGGCAGGAGATGACATTGTCCATGACCAAGCTCCATGAGTGACAGTACCCTTTCTGAATTAGTCATCATTGTATCCGTATTACCTAGTATATAATGTTAATAAATGCTTAGTAAAAATCTGATGAACAAAGAAATAAAGAGGTAGACAGGGACGTTGTAAACATGAAAGAGGACTTAAAGACTATTCTGAAGATTGTTAGAAGTAACTGAGGATTTCTTTTTAAACCAGGAATAATATGGTTAGATTTGGCTATAGAAAAGTTACTTTAGCTGTCATGTGGAGAGTGATTTTCATAAGAGTAAAGTTGAGATTGGGAGATCAGTTAGGTTATCAGTAATAATGCAGGGATGAGATGGAGAAGACCTAAAGCAGTGGTGAGGCAATAAATGTGACTAAAATGAGACTTTTGGGTTAGAGACTAATGAGCAAGATTTGGTGACAAGTTGAAGATGGGTGTGAATGGATCCAGCGTGATCTTCCCAGGTTTCTAATGTGGGTGACTTGGTAGATTTGCTCCCATTGCCTAGAATTGGGGTCAGAAGATAAAAGAAGTTTGAAGAGGAAAGATAAATAAAACCAGTCTTTAACTTCCTGATGTGGCAGTTTTGAGATTCTACTCTGATTTCCTTTCTTTTTTTTTTAGTATAGCTTCCAAGTCACCAACATTTTCCTTATAACAATGAAAATTGAATACAGCACTCTATTTGTGGACTGATCCCTGAGCAGTGTTATTTCCTTTGATCTGGAATCTGCATCTAATAATAGAAACTAAGATTTTTATTTCTTGGTTAGCATTTGCATCTCCTGGATTATCTCAAAATGAACTCAAAAATCAACCAAAAACCTCAAGTTTTTCAGTTATCAAATCATGTGCCCCTCTTGTCCTGTACGGTTTCTTTAAAATTAAATATCTGATTTTAGATTTGTCCAACAGCCTCTTCTAGCCTCATTAATTTTTGCACACTTCTCTGACTTCTGGGAACCTGTACTTCTAGGCTGTATGCTTTCCTTTGAATCTTCAGTTGTGAGTATTCCTGAAGATGGTACCTCATTTCTCTTTCCCAAAGCACCATGTGACTTTGTCCATTTCTTGGCTGCCATATGGAATGCCTTGGCCCCTCCTTTCCACTTGTGCACATCTCCTTCACACTTGAAACCCAACTCAAGCTTCATGCTGTGAATTTTTAGTCCTTACTAGTGTTGTTTCCATCTTTGGACTCCTGTAGTATTAATACTTAATCTTTTCCCATCTATGGTACTTGTCATACTTTGTCTCAATGGTTGTTTATTTTGGTCTACTATAAACATTCTTAGAATATCTTCTGTATTATCAAAATTAGTCTTTGTAGGAGAGAATCAAGTTTTTATGTTATAGGTTATTTGCCTTGATAACTTAATAAATTCTTAAAAAGATAGGTGAATAGCTTATAGAACCTCCAGAAAACTTTGTGTTTTTAAGATTTTTATAGATTTTCCCAAACTATAAAATATAAAACTTGAAATTATATGTGTATATTTATGTATGTAGCTATTATGTAATAGTTTGAAATTCCATTGTACCTTTCAACTAGGACTTTCATTACATTAGAAAGCTTCTTGCTGCCCTCTTGTGAAAAGCTAGGTAATACGGCCAATTAACACTCCTCAGAAAATTTAAGTATTTTTCATCTAAATCTACACTAAGATCAACCCATTTCACATTTTTAGAATTTTTATATCTTCTACAGATTTTCAAGTATAATTACTGATGAGTTTTCTTTTTTGTGTTTATCTGTGGTAAATATAAATTTATTTGATTACCTGTCAGAATTTATAGTGCTTTTCTTGCCAAATTACAAACCTCAAAGCAAAAGAAAAAAGTAATTCTTGGTGAGATAAACTCTAAAGTACCTGTTTAACATTTTAGAAGTTACTTTGCAGTTTAAACGTTCCATTTTTCTTTCTGATTAAATACAGAAGAGGTTGAAAAGTTACAGAGTGATGAAGTTTTCCTTTTTGATAACATAAGACTTGATAATAAAAATGAATAATTAATAGTACATACCATAAGCCCACTTCCACTGTATAATCATAAGGGATTTGATTTCAGTCACAGTGGAAGTGAAAGATAGATTTAAGGGACTAGATCTGATAGAGTGCCTGATGAACTATGGACGGAGGTTCGTGACATTGCACAGGAGACAGGGATCAAGACCATCCCCATGGAAAAGAAATGCAAAAAAGCAAAATGGCTGTCTGGGAAGGCCTTACAAATAGCTGTGAAAAGAAGAGAAGCAAAAAGCAAAGGAGAAAAGGAAAATATAAGCATCTGAATGCAGAGTTCCAAAGAATAGCAAGAAGAGATAAGAAAGCCTTCCTCAGCGATCAATGCAAAGAAATAGAGGAAAACAACAGAATGGGAAAGACTAGAGATCTCTTCAAGAAAATCAGAGATACCAAGGGAACATTTCATGCAAAGATGGGCTCAATAAAGGACAGAAATGGTATGGACCTAACAGAAGCAGAAGATATTAAGAAGAAACGGCAAGAATACACAGAAGAACTGTACAAAAAAGATCTTCATGACCCAGATAATCACGATGGTGTGATCACTCACCTAGAGCCAGACATCCTGGAATGTGAAGTCAAGTGGGCCTTAGCATCACTGTGATGAACAAAGCTAGTGGAGGTTTCCAGTTGAGCTATTTCAAATCCTGAAAGATGATGCTGTGAAAGTGCTGTACTCAATATGTCAGCAAATTTGGAAAACTTAGCAGTGGCCACAGGACTGGAAAAGGTCAGTTTTCATCCCAATCCCAAAGAAAGGCAATGCCAAAGAATGCTCAAACCTACTGCACAATTGCACTCATCTCACACGCTAGTAAAGTAATGCTCAAAATTCTCCAAGCCACGCTTCAGCAATACGTGAACCATGAAATTCCAGATGTTCAAGCTGGTTTTAGAAAAGACAGAGGAACCAGAGATCAAATTGCCAACGTCCACTGGATCATGGAAAAAGCAAGAGAGTTCCAGAAAAGCATCTATTTCTGCCTTATTGACTATGCCAAAGCCTTTGACTGTGTGGATCACAATAAACTATAAAAAATTCTGAAAGAGATGGGAATACCAGACCACCTGATCTGCCTCTTGAGAAACCTATATGCAGGTGAGGAAGCAACAGTTAGAACTGGACATGGAACAACAGACTGGTTCCAAATAGGAAAAGGTGTACGTAAAGGCTGTATATTGTCACCCTGCTTATTTAACTTACATGCAGAGTACATCATGAGAAATGCTGGGCTGGAAGAAGCACAAGCTGGAATCAAGATTGCCAGGAGAAATATCAATAACCTCAGATATGCAGATGATACCACCCTTATGGCAGAAAGTGAAGAGGAACTAAAAAGCCTGTTGATGAAAGTGAAAGAGGAAGAGTGAAAAAGTTGGCTTAAAGCTCAACATTCAGAAAACTAAGATGATGGCATCTGGTCCCATCACTTCATGGCAAATAGATGGGGAAACAGTGGAAACAGTGTCAGACTTTCTTTTTCTGGGCTCCAAAATCACTGCAGATGGTGACTGCAGCCATGAAATTAAAAGACGCTTACTCCTTGAAAGGAAAGTTATGACCAACCTAGACAGCATATTGAAAGCCAACAATGGTTTGTCTAGTCAAGGCTATGGTTTTTCCAATGGTCATGTAGGGATATGAGAGTTGGACTGTGAAGAAAGCTGAGCACTGAAGAATTGATGCTTTTGAACTGTGGTGTTGGAGAAGACTCTTGAGAGTCCCTTGGACTGCAAGGAGATCCAACCAGTCCATTCTGAAGATCGGTCCTGGGATTTCTTTGGAAGAAATGATGCTAAAGCTGAAACTCTAGTACTTTGGCCACCTAATGCAAAGAGTTGACTCAATGGAAAAGACTCTGATGTTGGGACGGATTGGGGGCAGGAGGAGAACGGGATGACAGAGGATAAGATGGCTGGATGACATCACTGACTCGATGGACGTGAGTCTGAGTGAACTCCGGGAGTTGGTGATGGAAAGGGAGGCCTGGCATGCTGTGATTCATGGGGTCGCAAAGAGTCAGACATGACTGAGCAACTGAACTGAACTGAACTGAACCATAAGCTCCCCTTCTCTTCTTTCCTCTCCTAAGTTTGAATAATCTTTAGTCCTTTTCCTTTTTTAAAAACCCAGTCATCTTTCTACAAACCACAGGAAAGATAATAAGCATTCTGGATTTATTGTTGTTTTTCAGTCGCTCATTCATATCTGACTCTTTGTGACCCCATGGACTGCAGCATGCCAGGTTTCCCTGTCCTTCACCATCTCCCAGAATTTGCCCAGACTCACGTCTGTTGAGTCACTAATGCCATCCAACCTTCTCATCCTATGTCATCCCCTTCTGGATTTATGCCTGTTGTTAAAATTCATATGATATACATAAAACCAAATGAATTTCACTCAAAAATGAAATAGTTGAGCAACTCTGCTCAACTTGAATAGCAGTAAAAACTATAGAAATTGATATAAACTATAAAATAAAGCATGAAGAGAAAAATGCTGAAACAAAATTATATAACCTCAGTGGAATGATATTAAGCAGTCTAACATATATCTAATTGGAGTCCCAAAGACTGGAATCCAGAAAAAGTATGTAAAGAAATAAGTGTCCAAAATTTTTCCAAATATGATATAAAGAAGGTCATTCAAACACAAACATGAAGAAAACTGTACCAACACATATCATAAATTGTTGAATAATAAAGACTTATAAAGAGTAAAATCTTAAAAGCAGGCAGAGGAAAAAAAAAGACATATAGAGGAACAAAGAATGAAAGTAGACTTCTCATCAGAAAATATACAAACTAGTAATAATGGAATGAAATGCTTAAAATACTGCAAGAAAAAAAAATCTTGTCAACCTAGAATTCTCTATGCTGCTAAAATACTCTTCTATGATAAAGGCAAGATAAAGATATTTTCTAGACAAACAGAAGCCATGATAATTTGTCTCCGAGAAACATACACTACAGGAAATGTTTAAGGGCATTCCAAGCATAGCTGACAAATCAATAATAGAAATATAAATAGAATACTAAAAAATGCCTTGTTGATCCAAAAGGAGACTGGAGAAAAGGAACAAACAAACAGCATATGGGACAAACAGAATTACCACCAAGATGAAGAAATCATAAATGATCAAATGTACTTGAAAGTTAAGAGTGTAGATCTTAAATGTAATCACCACATACACACACACACAATTGCCATTATGTGAGGAGATAGAGGTGTTAAGTAGTCTTACTGTGGTAATCACTTTGCAATATATACATGTATCTAATTATCACATTGCATACCTTAAACTTACATATATGTAAAAGATAGCTCAATAAAGATGGAGGAATATATAAATGGTCTAAACACATCAATTAAAAGACAAGGATTATCATTGGATTAAAAAAACAAGACTCAACTATACACTGTATATAAACTTAATTATGAATACATGGATCAGATCAGATCAGATCAGTCACTCAGTCGTGTCCGACTCTTTGCGACCCCATGAATCGCAGCACACCAGGCCTCCTTGTCCATTACCAACTCCCGGAGGTCACTGAGACTCACATCCATCGAGTCAGTGATGTCATCCAGCCATCTCATGCTCTGTCGTCCCCTTCTCCTCTTGCCCTCAATCCCTCCCAGCATCAGAGTCTTCTCCAATGAGTCAACTCTTCGCATGAGGTGGCCAAAATATTGGAGTTTCAGCTTTAGCATCATTCCTTCCAAAGAAATCCCAGGGCTGATCTCCTTCAGAATGGACTGGTTGGATCTCCTTGCAGTCCAAGGGACTCTCAAGAGTCTTCTCCAACACCACAGTTCAAAAGCATCAATTCTTCGGCGCTCAGCCTTCTTCACAGTCCAGCTCTCACAAAACTTAAATATAAATACATGGATACAAAACTTAAATATAAATACATGGATACATTAAAAATAAAAGGATAGAAAAAATACTCTATGCAAACATTAATAAAAAATAAGCTGGAGTGACTATACTAACATCAAAGAATTCAGAGCTAGGAATATTACCAGGGAGCAAGAATAGCATTTCATAAAGGATAAAAGGGTCAATGCATCAAAAGATAAGAGCAGAATCAGTGATTCAAAAACACCATTCTTTGAGAAGATAAAGTGGATAACTGTCTCAATTGATCAAGTAAAAGAAAGAAGGCACAAAATTACCAACATCAGAAATGAAAGGAGGGGTATCATTTCATATCCTACAGACACTAGAAGGATAATAAGATAACTGTATTCCAGTAGGTTTGATAACTTGGTTGGAATGGACAAATTCCTTGAAAGACGCAACTTTTCAAAACTGACTCAAGAAGATATGGAAAACTTGAATAGCTCTACATCTAATTAAAAAAAAATGCATTTGTAGTTAAAAACCTTTTTATAAACAAAGCTTCAGCCCAGATGGCTTCACTAATAAATTCTATTAAATTTTTTTCTTGCAGTTTTGTTGAGATATAATTGACATATGGCTCTGAATAAGTTTAAGGTGTACATTTTATGTACATCATGAAATGATGACCACAATAGGTTTATTGAACATCCCATATAGATAGAAAATTATAGTAAACAATTAATGAAGAGTTAAACAATAGAGAGGGAGAAAGTATTTCCCAGCTCATACTATGAGGCCAACACTATCTTAACAGTAAAATCAGACAAAGATTAGAAAATCAAACTACAGATAATACCTCATGATCACAGGATACAAAAATCCATAACAAAATGTTGGCAAGTCCATTCCGGCAATATACAAAATAATAATAATACATTATGATGGAGTAACTAGTGAAATAAGGAGAGACAGAAATCAAAGGCATACATATTGGAAAGGAAAAAGTAAAACTGTCTTTATTCATAGATGACATGGTTGTTTACACAGAAAACTACGGAATCTGCCAAAAAGCTGCTGAAACAATAAGTGAATTAAAGCAAGATTTCAGGATGCAAACAAACTACAAATATCAAGTTTTATTTCTATATACCAGCAACGAACAATTGGTAAATGAGTTTTTAAAATAAATACGACATGAAATTCTTAGGAATAAATTTAGCCATGTTTGTGTAAGATGCGTGTACTGAAACCTACAAAGCATTGCTGAGAGAAATTATGGAACTAAATAAATGGAGAGGAGATGTACACCATGTTTATGGATCAGAAGCCAAATATTGTTATCATGTCAATTCTCTCTAGATTTATCTATGTATATTCAGTGCAATCCCAATCAAAATCCTACCAAGTCTTGTTAAGAAATTGAAAGCTAATAAAGTTTATATGGGAGTTTTAATTCTGTGTCAACCACTTATTAGCTGTATAAACTTGAGTCAATTATTTAGCCTCTCTGTGCCTCATTTGTAAAATGGGAATGATGAATGGCACCCATTTATAGGATATTGTGATGATTTTAAATAATAATGGGTTAAGTGCTTTGAATAGTACCCAACATATAATTTCCATTAAGAAATGTTAGCCATTGTGGTTCAGCACAGACTCTTCACTGGGTGCTCTAAATTTTGAACGATGTAGAATAAACATGTTAATATTACAGTGATTCCCAGTTAGGTGGAATTTAGGGCTGAGCAGGTTCTATGTAATGTGTGGAGCAGGTTACAGTTCGTTTTGAGCAAGAGGTGAGAAGTGTAACATCAAGTCAGTACCAAGAAAAGATGGCACTAATAGAACAAGTAAGAACTTTGCTTTGCAGACATATTAAGAATGTAAGGAAGTGTTCAGATCAGAAAATGATCCTACTCAAATGGCTACACAGGACTGAAGGGCAGCAAAGTAACTAGTGAGACAGTTATGGAGATGTTTATGGTCTCTGTGAGAAATTATACTATACAAATCACTCATGTTCTGATTTTCTGAATTTTTTAATCTTTCAAAAGATGAGACTGCAAAAAAGTGAGCGTTACTAATCCTGTATGAAGTTGTATTCAATAAATACATACTGAATGAACCAATTGACTTCCCTGGTGGTCCAGTGGTTAGGACTGTGTTTCCAATACAGGGAGCGCAGGTTCAGCCCCTGGTCAGGGACCTAAGATCCCACATGGCACATGGCATGACCAAAAAACCAAATTTAAACGTTTTTGTTTGCTTACTATTATTTATTTATTGAAGTATAGTTGATTTATAGTATTGTGTTAGCTTCAGATATACAGCATAGTGATGCAGTATTTTTGTAGATTATATTCCAGTATAGGTTATTATAAGATAATGTATATAATTTCCTATGCTAAGCAGTATATCTTTGTGTTACTTACCTTTTTTTATTGATTTCTTTTTTAAGTTTATTTTTAAATTTTTTATTTGGAGAATAATTACAATGTTGTGTTGGTTTCTGCTGTACAATAATGTGAATCAACCATCAGATCAGATCAGATCAGTCGTATACACATATCCTCTCCCTCTTGAGCCTTCATCCCACTACCACCCTCTGATTCTACCCGTCTAGATTGTCACAGAGCAGCAGGCTGAGCTCCCTGTGTTATACAGCAACTTCCCACTAGCTATCTGTTTTACACATGGTAATGTATGTATTTGGATACTGCTCTCTCAATTCATCCCACTCTCTTTCCACCCGAGTGTCCATTGTGTGGAAAGTCCATTATCCACATTTGTGTCTCCATTCCTGCCCTGCAAATAGGTTCATCGGCACCATTTTTCTAGATTCCATACATTAAAAAAATCAGTATTCTTCTTACCTTCAGAGACTAGCACAGTAGTGAGCACATGAAAAGTCTACAGTTAAATGCTTTTGTGTAAATGAAATTATCTACATTGTTCATGATCTGTGTTAGGATTGCTAATTCAGTTGTTACATTTAACCAGTTATTTACATGTACTGAGGTTTACTTAGTTTTCATAGAAATCTTAATCTTTCGGTCCATGAATTTTGATAGGTTTAAGTATATAGCTTTGTTAAATATTTCTGCATTTAATGCATTTCCATTAATCTAATGTACTTACATTAAATTTAATTGCATTCCGACTCCCTGGGATGAATATTTAGTCATTAAACAAAAGGAACATTTTTCAAATAGTTATTTATAATGTCTAAGTAATCCAAGTACCATACTTATTTTAATTCAAAATATATACAGTGTCTTTGCTTTCAAAAGTATATCATAAATACAAATTCTGATATTAATTTGAAATTTAACAGTTGAATTTAATGAAGTATATTTTTTCTTGAAGTATATTTGATTTTTTAAAATTAGGAACAATTATTGGTTAGATTTTCAGTCACTTCTTTACCAAGAACAAAGCCAGGAGGAAAGGGCTGTTTTTCTTTCCTCAGGGTAGAGGTAAAAACTGAATGCCTGAGCCTTTAGTAGAGAAACCCAGGTTCTGTTACCTTGTTTCTTCACTGTGTGGAGTCTCTTTATCATGAGTTTCACTTGAATTCAAGGGGCTTTTTATACTTCTGAATTTAATTTTTGCACAGCTGTTACACACCACTGATTTTAATGAAAACAGCATTATTGAGATATTTTACACAAACTGTAAAACTCATCCATTTGAAGTGTACAATGAGTTTTTATTAGGTTGGCACAAAAGTAATTATAATTTGCATTGTTGCAATTTGGCCTTTGATATTGAAATACATTCTATATAAATGTGGTTATGTTATACATCATTTTAATACGTATTTCTCGCTTTGTGGTTTTTTGCTAATGACTTATCACTTGCTGTTTATTTTCTATTTATTTTAGACTAGGGAAAAGATGTTAGACAAATAGCAAATTCAAGCAGTTTTCTTTCTTTTTTTCTTAATATATATATTTTATTGAAGTAGAGTTACCTTAGTGTTTCAGGTGCATGCCTAGGTGGTTCAGTTATACACATACACATATATGATTTTTCAGATTATTTTCCATTACAGGTTATTATAAGGTATTGACTATAGTTCCATGTGCTATACAGTAAAACTGTGCTGCTTGTTGCATATCTATTTTTTAAATTAGAAATCTAGCATTCTGTTCACACTAAGGCAACTAAGTGGAATCAAAATGTTACAGATTTTTTAGTTGGGCCAAAATTCATAAGTTTTATATATACTATTTATATATATGTGTGTATACAAAAGGTTTTCTACTACATCAAGTAGTTTTCTTATTCAAGTTCAAAATGGGTAATAAAGCAGCAAAGACAACTCACAACATCAGCAGCGCATTTGGCCCAGGAACTGCTAATGAACGTTCAGTGCAATGGTGGTTCAAGACATTTTGCGAAGGAGTTGAAAGCCTTAAAGATGAGGAGTGTAGTGGCTGGCCGTCAGAAGTTGACCACATCCGAGAGGATCATCAAAGCTGATCCTCTTAAACCTACAGGAGAAGTTGCCAAAGAACTCAACATTTGGAGCAAACTTGTAAGGTGAAAAAGCTTGATAAATGAATGCCTCGTGAGCTGACCGGAAATTTTTTAAAAATCGTTTAAAAGTGTTGTCTTCTCTTATTCCATGCGACAATGAACAGTTTCTCTATCAGATTGTAACATGAGACGAAAAGTGGATTTTATACCGTAACAGGCAGCAACCAGCTCAGTGGTTGGACAGAAAAGAAGTTCCAAAGCACTTCCGAAAGCCAAACCTGCACCAAAAAAAACGTCATGGTCACTATTTGGTGGACCTGCTGCCCATCTGATCGACTACAGCTTTCTGAATCCTGGCAAAACCATTATATCTGAGAAGTATGCGCATCAAATCGACAAGATGCACCAAAAACTGCAATGCCTGCAGCCGACTTTGGTCAACAGAAAGAGCCCAACGTCATACAGCCAACACTTCAAAAGTTGAACAAATTAGGCTATGAAGTTTTGCCTCATCCAGTATATTCACCTGACCTCTCAGCAACTGACTACCACGTACTTCTTCAAGCATCTCAAAACCTTTTGCAGGGAAAATGCTTCCACAACCAGCAGAATGCAGAAAATTCTTTCCAAGAGTTCATTGAATCTCAAAGCATGGATTTTTATGCTACAGTAATAAATTTATTTCTCATTGGCAAGAATGTGTTGATTATAATGGTTCGTATTTTGATTAATAAAGATATGTTTGAGCCTAGTTATAATGATTTAAAATTCATAGTCCAAAACCACAGTTACTTTTGTACCAACCTAATAGTATATTCACAGAAGTATGCAACTGCTGTGACAATCTAATTTTGGAATATTTCCATCACTCTAAAAAGAAGCCACATAACCATTAGCCGTCACTCCCATTCCCCCAGTTCCACTCCCCAATCAGCCCTAAGTGATTGTTAACCTACTTTTTTGCCTCTGGATTTCATTCCTTTTTATTGCCAAATAATATTCCATTATATGGATATGTCACATTATTCATCAGTTGGTGGACATTTGGGTATGTCCACTTTTTGGCTGTTATGAAAATGCAGCTATGAACATTCATGTGCAAGTTTTTGTGCCATCATTTTAAACTTTCTTTTGATGTGAGATGTGTTTGTGTAAGTTTTGCATTGGACTCTGTGGATATAATTTTAACTAGGTGTAAGTACAATATATATCACCAATATGTAAATCAGTTCAGTTCAGTCACTCAGTCATGTCCAACTCTTTGTGACCACATGGACTGCAGCACACCAAGCTTCCGTGTCCATCACTAACTCCCAGAGCTTGCTCAAACTCATATCCGTCAAGTCAGTGATGTCATCCTCAGCTGACGATGGTGATACAGTCTTATCCTCTGTCATCCCCTTCTTCTCCTGCCTTCAATCTTTCCCTGCATCAGGGTCTTTTCCAATGAGTCAGTTCTTCAAGTCAGGTAGCCAAAGTACTGGAGTTTCAAGTTTAGCATCAGTCCTTCCAATGAATATTCCGGACTGATTTCCTTTAGGATGGACTAGTTTGATCTCTTTGCAGTCCAAGGGACTCTCAAGAGTCTTCTCCAACAACACAGTTCAAAGCATTGATTTTTCAGCACTCAGCTTTCTTTATAGTCCAGTAATATCTAAATACATTTTGCTTAAACTTAGAGATAACTTAACCGTTTATTGATCTCGCCTTTGTATTCTTGAGTCACTCAGAAACTGAGTAAGCAAAAACATTAAGTCTTTTTGATTTCATCATTCTCAGTATTGGATTCCATTTTGAAGCTCTAGAGTTGGATATTTCATATCTTGAGCTAGGATAGAGAATAGCATGCTGTGAATCTGTTTGCAGTTGGCTGACTGTGATGGCTAACTAACAGCAATAGGTCATACCCTCTGTTTTTTTTTGTTTCTTTGTTTTGCCTGTGCCAGGTCTTCGTTGCTGCGCATGAGCTTTTTCACTAGTTGCAGCATGTAGGTTTCTCTGGTTATGGAGCATGGGCTCTAGAGAGTGCGGGCTCAGAAGGAGCACCTCATGGACTTAGTTGCACCATGGCATGTGGGATCTTAGTCCCCCAACCAGGTATCAAACTCGCATCCCCTGTATTGGAAAGCAAACATCTAACCTCTTGGAACACCAAAGAAGTCCCATGTTTTGTTGTTATTTTTAACCTTGGTCGTATATTCTTATTTTGTTTTTGCATAGAGTAAAACTTTGAAAGAATAGAATGCTTCTGGCACATAGAGATTCATTTCTTTATTGACATTTAACCTCAGAGATAGATACATCATTGATTATAGAGATGAAGTGAATGTACCCAGTAACTCAGGCTGAACTTGGGCAATCATTAAGAAAGTAATTCAAAGAATGTGATTAATGTTAGAAATATTTAAGTGTTTTATTCACATTGTCTTCTGGCCTTTGACTCAACTCTGGATTTATTAGAAATAATACTCCTCAATCAAATCAGAACTAGATTACTAGGGACTTAATAAATAGTCTTTATTTAAAATAAACTTTTTAGCATGCTTCTCTACTGTCCAAAAAAATAAGTGTTAGGTTTGTTTGGTTAAAGGAATGCTAGTTTATTAGAACCAACATGAATAGAAAGGAAAAGACTAATCTAAAATGTGGTTTTTAGGTAGAATTAGTTCAGGTTGATCTTAGAAGCACAGAATTTTTAACTTATTAAGGTAGTATCCTCTACCCTGGATTTCATAAATTATGTCTTTTGAATAAGAAATAAAAACGTTTAAAACTTTTAAGAGAGGAGAAGGAAATGACAACCCACTCCAGTATTCTTGACTGGAAAATCCCATGGACAGAGAAGCCTGGCGGTCTATGAGTCCATGGAGTCACAGAGTCCAACATGACATAGCAACTAAACAACAGTATCTGTTAGTTAATTTGGTGGGAGGCGATTCTTTCACAGTGTACTGTGCTTAAAATATCTTACAATTTCATTTGTCAATTATACCTCAGCAAAGCTGAAAAAAAATTTTTTAATAAATTTTAAGGGAATTCCCTGGCGATCCAGTGGTTGGGACTTCACATTCTCGTTAGTGAGGGCCCAGGTTCGAACTTTGATCAGGGAACTAAAATCCCACAAGACCCATAGTACAGCCAAAAAAAAACTTTGTCAAATAAAACTTTTAAAATAAATGCTTAGTAAATGTTTTCATTTTTTCAAAAATCTTGTGTAAACATCCGTCTTAAAACTCCACTTGGGAACAAATCACTTGACTTAATTGTGGTTTGGTTGTTGATAGTCACGACTTTTGCTTAGCCAAATATGGTGAATAATTATAATTGGTTTGTTTCTGCCAGATTTGCGTAGATCAAATTTGTGACTTGTTTAATTTCTTAAAGCAGGGCCATTTCTTTTACTACTTTGGTAGCCACAAGAAATCCCAAACTGTATTGGGAATTAAGAAAGTACTTAGAATTTATTCTAAGATTTATTTCATAATGTTCACTTGCATTTTTATCCCAGTGGCCTAGTGGAAAGCATTTAAAAAGAGCTGTCCTTAGTTTGCCAAGTTGTTCCTAGATACTGTATTCCTAAAGGATCAATTCAAATATCACTCCTTTTCTAAAGCTTTTCCTGTCCATCCAACCCAAACCTTCTACAGATTTGATTGTCCCCATGTCTGTCTTTGTAATGTATTGTATACTCCTTTTATAGCTTAGATGACATTACTTGATAATTATTTATTTTCCGGTCTGTCTTCTGCCAGATTCTCAAATTTAAGGATTGTATTATAACCTTAACACTAAGTATAATGCATGGCACTAGAAATTGAGCTGAAGGTTTGATAAAAAATTCTAATCCTTGGCTGAATTTTAATTTCTCCCTTTGTGGCTCATAGAGAAGATAGTGTCACTTTTCTGCATTTAGTATTATGGTAAGAAGTATGCTTTATGATCATAATTTTAACCAATTAAAATTTTATTAATTCTTTTAGTAATAAATTAGAACTGGAGACAAAATCAAAGAGTCTGGGTAAGATAGGTTGCTGTTGTATTCAGTTGTGTCTGATTCTTTGCAATCCCACGGGCTGCAGCCCACCAGGCTCTTCTCTCCATGGAGTTTTTCCAGCAAGAATACTTGAGTGGGTTGCCATTTCTTCAGGGGATCTTCCAGACCCAGGGATCGAACCTGCGTCTCTGGTATCTCCTGCATTAGACAGGCAGATTCTTTATCACTGAGCCACCTGGGAAGCCCAGGTAAAATAGGTTAGTGGTCCTCAAACTTTGAGCTTGCATCAGAATCACATTTAGAAAACTAAGATCAGTGGCATCCAGTCCCATCACTTCATGGCAAAAATAGATGGGGAAACAATGGAAACAGTGACAGACTTTATTCTCTTGGGTCCAAAATCACTGCAGATGGTGACTGCACCCATGAAATCAAAAGATGTTTGTTCCTTAGAAGAAAAGCTATGACAAACCTAGATAGAATATTAAAAAGCAGAGACATTACTTTGCCGACAAAGGTCCATCTAATCAAAGCTATGGTTTTTCCAGTAATCATTAATGGATGTGAGAGTTGGACCATAAAAAAAGCTGAGTCCTGAAGAATTGATGCTTTTGAACTGTGGTGTTGGAGGAGACTCTTGAGAGTCCCTTGGACTGCAAGGAGATCCAACCAGTCCATCCTAAAGGAAGTCAGTCCTGAATATTCATTGGAAGGACTGGAGCTAAAACTGAAGCTCCAATCCTTTGACCACATAAGGAGAAGAGCCAACTTACTAGAAAAGAGCTGCCACAACTACTGAAGCCCACACACCCTAGAGTTCATGAGCTGAAACGAGAGAAGTCACTGCCATGAGAAACCCTCACACCGCAAGGAATAGTAGCCCCTGCACTCTACAACCAGAGAAAGCCTGCACGCAGCAAAGATGACCCAATGTAGCCAAAAGTTAACAAATAAATAATCTTAAAAAAGTAATGATAAAGGGCATGTCATAAGAACTTGTTGATTAGTTGGGGAAACAAGTTTAGAACTCTGACCTTTGATTTTTGTGACCAGTGGTCTAGCACCTATAAAATGCTTCTTTTCTCTTTCACTTCTTTATTCGCTTGAGTGCAAATAAAATAAATGAAAAATGTGTTTTAAATTTAATTATTAAACATTATAGTAAATATTTATATACTGTCTAACCAGATTTCCCCTTATATTTTGCCATGTTGATCACACATAAATTGTTTTTACGATCTTAAATTATCACCTGTACTGTCAATGAAAGAGTGTTTTTTCATTCAGTGTATGCTTACTATAGGGCTTCCCTGGTGGATCAGTGGTAAAGAATCCACCTTCAAATGCAGGAGACGTGGATTCAATCCCTGGGTTGGGAAGATTCCTTGGAGAAGGAAATGGCAAACCCACTCCAGTATTCTTGCCTGGGAAATCCCATGGATAGAGGAGCCTGGTGGGCTATAGTCCATGGGGTCACAAAAGAGTCAGACACAACTGAGTGACTAAACAACATGCTTATTATGTTAACTATATATAGATTAAACTCCCTATATAGTTATTATATATAATCTATATATTAAACTATATAGTTATATATAGATTAAACTCTGGAGTGTCCATGAAGTGGACTACTATACACAGTATAACGTAATTTTCTGGCTGAGGATATTTTTATGTTCTAATTCACAAATGTAAATAAGATTTTTCAGAAATATCAAAACAGGATATTTGAAAAACAGAAAGTTAACTAGCTGTAATTTCAACTCACAAGTAAACTAACCACTACCATATTGTTATGGACTTGGGCCCTTGGCCCCTTTAATCAATAGAAATTGATACAAGGCCAGATAAGAATTCTAGTCAGGGCTTCATTAGGGCTGTGCTGCAGCATGATGGGGGGGAAACAAGGAGCAGGTACACTTGCTGTCTCCGCAGAGGAGCTGCTTGGGTCCTTAAAGGGGATGACAGCAGGGGCAGGTCTGTGGACTGGGCAGGAGGCATAGCTTAGGTGATCTGCCCACTCCATGGTGACGCTGTGTGCAGGGATTCTGCACAATACCCTGCTTTTGCTCTCAGCCCCTCAGCAATGGCAGTTGGTCCCAGGTCCTTTTCATATCCTCTTGTTCATAACTGCCCCAACTGTGCACTCCTGCAGTTGTTTTCAGTCTATTATTGTTTCTTTGTGTTCTGTTGCTCAGAGAGATGTTATCCAGGTGCAAGCACTCTGGTTAAAGGTCCCTGGTCCCTTTAACATGACTGCCTAGGTAGATACATCATACAATCAAGTTCTCACCTTGCTGTGATGTTCTTTTGCAAGAAATTCAGGGATTTTCCTGGTGGTTCAGTGGCTAAGAATCCACTTTGCAATGTAGGGGGCTCAGGTTCAGTGCCTAATCGGGGAACTAAGATCCTGCATGCCGTGAATACACTAAGCCCGTGCACCACAACTAAAGAGCCCTCATGCTGCAGTGAAGAGCAAAGATCCTGCTTGCCGCAACTTAAAACCTGATGCAGCCAAATAAACAAATAATGTTTTTTTAAAAAATTCATAATCAAGTGAAAACAGTAATTGTTGTACATTTGTACTACTACATGATTTTAAAGGAAAAAGATTTTTAAATTAAGCCTTGCTGGATGAATATTATCAGTGAAATTTGCTTGATCGTGTCTGATTCTTTGTGACCCCATGGAATTCTTCAGGCCAGAATACTGGAGTGGGTAGCCTTTCCCTTCTCCAGGGGATCCTCTCAACCCAAGAATAGAACCCAGATCTCCTGCATTGCAGGTGGATTCTTTACCAACTGGGCTATCAGGGAATCAAATACTATATATTGGGTATTTCTTCCAAGTCATTTAGGGAAAATATCTTTAAAAGTCTCTTCCACTGATGAATTTATTGTCTGGTCAAGTTGAGAACATGAACCATACATATGTGAAACTACATTGCAAACAATTAAAATCAAATTATCAGAACGAGTAGTTTGTTTTAAATTGGATAAATCATCATCCATGAAATAAGAGTGACCCAATTAAAGTAGGATTAGGGAGGTCATCATTTATATTCACAGCTGTTGATGGTGTAAGGGCGGACTAGCCGAAATTTAGCTGGACTAGTGAATCGGCTTCCCTAGTGGCTCAGACAGGAAACAATCTGCCTGCAATACGTGAGACCTGGGTTCAGTCCCTATGTTGGGAAGATCCCCTAGAGAAGGAATGGCAACCCAGTCCAGTATTCTTGCCTAGATAATTCCATGGACAGAGGAGCCTGATGGTCTATATAGTCCATGGGGTCCCAAAGACTCAGATATGACTTAGCCGCTAACAAACACTCTAATGTTTAGATTAAGCTATTCATTTTTGTAACTTGTTAGCTATTGGACTGGTCTAGACCTTAAAGTTACTCTTACTACTGACCCTAAAGCTTTATTTTTATTTTATTGAAGTATAGTTGATTTACAATACTGTGTTAATTTCTGCTGTAGTGGCCCTAAAGCTTTTTCCATTCAAAAAAATTTCAATTCAGAATTCAATGAATGGGTAACCAAGGACTTATTCTTTCCACCTCCCAAAGAATTTTGTAGGAGCAAAATGTTGAGCAAGAGAGCTTCACTTGTAGCTATTTTATGAATAAATTGAAAATTGTGCTCTTAGATTTGTCAGGGTGGTTCCTTAAATAATTAAGAAAGGTTGGAAGGCAGCAGGTTCATATCATTAAGCTTAACCTGAGTAAGATTTGGTGGACTTTAAAAAATGTTATCTGCTTTTGATCGTTTGGTCATGTGTAATTTGTTCCTCATCCAAGGAATTTAACGATGGAAATAAACATTCATGACATAAAAACTCAATCCCTTTCTCAAGCTTTTTCTGTCTATCCATTTCCAAGCCCTCTGTATAATTAATTATCCTCATCTCTGTTCCCTGGCCTACTCTTCATTGTATTATGATATGCAGTAATAATGAGAAAAAGCTATATTTCCAGAAAGGCAGTTGGTGAAGTTTGCTTTTTATTATGAAGATTTTGCAAACATTACTGAAGTAGTGAGAATGCTATAATGAATTCCACATACCCATCCCCAACTTCAGTCAGCTTTCTGCTATTCTTGTTTTATCTCTGCCCTCTTACATCACACTTTTGTGGTTGTGTTGTTGGCTGGAGTATTTCAAAGCAAATCCTAGTGGCATGGCATTCATAAGTACTTCAGTATGTATCTCTAACCAAGAAGCCCTTTTAAAAAACACACAATTATTACACTAAACAAAATAAAATAATAATTCCTTAATAACATAATCCTTGTCCAATTTGGCTAAAACTGTTTTTCACAGTTGGTTTCTGTAACTTGGTATCTGGAGAAGGTCTGCACATTTGCATTTGGTTGACATCAGACTTCAGCCTCTTAATCTTCTCTATAAATAGGCACGCTCTGTTCTTCTAGAGCTCTCCCAACCCCGCCAGTGCTATTTAATTGTTGAAGAAACTAGGTTGTTTGTCTGGGAAGATCTCCTGCATTTTAAATTTGGATGATTTTTACCCTAGTAGTAGCATTTCACACTTTTCCTTTTTTCCCCCCAAATTCCATACCATCTAGTAGAGTTAGAGAATAAAGTGATTTTGGAATCAGTCTTTTTGGAAAGAATGGTTCATACATGTACTTGCTATTGCTGCATATCAGAAAGCATAATACCTTCATTTGTTCCAGTTTCAATGAGAATCATTGGGTTTAGGTGGTATAAATCTGATCTCTTTCATAATAAAAGTGATAATTATCAGTAGCAGCTATTTGGTTTTCCTGAAATATAGTCCAGAGAGGAAAGGCAGGAAAAAAAGATTGATTTTTCCCCCTTTTACTTACTGATTTTTAGAACATGAGATGAGTTGAAATAACTAAGGATTTTTAAGAAATATTATCAGATTAGATCAGTCGCTCAGTCATGTCCAACTCTTTGCAACCCCATGAACTGCAGCACGCCAGGCCTCCCTGTCCAATCACCAACTCCCGGAGGTCACTCAGACTCACGTCCATCGAGTCAGTGATGCCATCCAGCCATCTCATCCTCTGTCGTCCCCTTCTCCTCCTGCCCCCAATCCCTCCCAGCATCAGAGTCTTCTTCAATGAGTCAACTCTTCGCATGAGGTGGCCAAAATACTGGAGCTTCAGCTTTAGCATCATTCCTTCCAAAGAAATCCCAGGGCTGATCTCCTTCAGAATGGACTGGTTGGATCTCCTTGCAGTCCAAGGGACTCTCAAGAGTCTTCTCCAGCACCACAGTTCAAAAGCATCAATTCTTCAGCGCTCAGCCTTCTTCACAGTCCAGCTCTCACATCCATACATGACCACAGGAAAGACCATAGCCTTGACTAGGCGAACCTTTGTTGGCAAAGTGATGTCTCTGCTTTTGAATATGCTATCTAGGTTGGTCATAACTTTCCTTCCAAGGAGTAAGCGTCTTTTAATTTCATGGCTGCAGTCACCATCTGCAGTGATTTTGGAGCCCAGAAAAATAAAGTCTGACACTGTTTCCACTGTTTCTCCATCTATTTCCCATGTAGTGATGGGACCAGATGCCATGATCTTGGTTTTCTGAATGTTGAGCTTTAAGCCAACCTTTTCAGTCTCCACCTTCACCTTCATCAAGAGGCTTTTTAGTTCCTCTTCACTTTCTGCCATAAGGGTGGTGTTATCTGCCTATCTGAGGTTATTGATATTTCTCCTGGCAATCTTGATTCCAACTTGTGTTTCTTCCAGTCCAGCATTTCTCATGATGTACTCTGCATATAAGTTAAATAAACATGGTGACAATATACAGCCTTGACGTACTCCTTTTCCTATTTGGAACCAGTCTGTTGTTCCATGACCAGTTCTAACTGTTGCTTCCTGATCTGCCTACAGATTTCTCAAGAGGCAGATCAGGTGGTCTGGTATTCCCATCTCTTTTAGAATTTTCCACAGTTTCTTGTGATCTACACAGTCAAAGGCTTTGGCATAGTCAATAAAGCAGAAATAGATGCTTTTCTGGAGCTCTCTTGCTTTTTCCATGATCCAGCGGATGTTGGCAATTTGATCTCTGGTTCCTCTGCCTTTTCTAAAACCAGCTTGAACATCAGGAAGTTCACGGTTCACATATTGCTGAAGCCTGGCTTGGAGAATTTTGAGCATTACTTTACTAGCGTGTGAGATGAGTGCAATTGTGCGGTAGTTTGAGCACTCTTTGGCATTGCCTTTCTTTGGGATTGGGATGAAAACTGACCTTTTCCATTATAGGTATTTATATTTAATATATTTCTAACGACTATAATTATTATTCTTTCTGACAGTCAGAACTGTCCCATCTTTAGTTAGTGGACACCCCTTTTTGTTGACTCCTGTGTTGTTTGACGTGACTCTAGTAATCTTTGGTAACTTCTTTCCTTTCAGCATATCAAGATATTCTGTGTTCATTTACTTCTTCAGACTTAGAATCTCATCCATATCTCCAAGTAACCTTAGTTCCTTTTAGTAGAAATCTAAGTATTAAGAGAAAAGGAGTACGTCAAGGCTGCATATTGTCACCATGTTTATTTAACTTATATGCAGAGTACATCATGAGAAATGCTGGACTGGAAGAAACACAAGTTGGAATCAAGATTGCCGGGAGAAATATCAATAACCTCAGATATGCAGATGACACCACTCTTATGGCAGAAAGTGAAGAGGGGCTAAAAAGCCTCTTGATGAAAGTGAAAGTGGAGAGTGAAAAGGTTGGCTTAAAGCTCAACATTCAGAAAACGAAGATCATGGCATCTGGTCCCATCACTGCATGGGAAATAGATGGGGAAACAGTGGAAACAGTGTCAGACTTTGTTTTTCTGGGCTCCAAAATCACTGCAGATGGTGACTGCAGCCACAAAATTAAAAGACGCTTACTCCTTGGAAGGAAAGTTATGACCAACCTAGATGGCATATTCAAAAGCAGAGACATCACTTTACCAACAAAGGTTCGCCTAGTCAAGGCTATGGTCTTTCCTGTGGTCATGTATGGATGTGAGAGCTGGACTGTGAAGAAGGCTGAGCGCCGAAGAATTGATGCTTTTGAACTGTGGTGTTGGAGAAGACTCTGGAGAGTCCCTTGGACTGCAAGAAGATCCAACCAGTCCATTCTGAAGGAGATCAATCCTGGAATTTCTTTAGAAGGAATGATGCTAAAGCTGAAGCTCCAGTATTTTGGCCACCTCATGCGAAGAGTTGACTCATTGGAGAAGACTCTGATGCTGGGAGGGATTGAGGGCAGGAGGAGAAGGGGACGACAGAGGATGAGATGGCTGGATGGCATCACTGACTCGATGGATGCGAGTCTGGATGACCTCCGGGAGCTGGTGATGGACAGGGAGGCCTGGCGTGCTGCGGTTCATGGGGTCGCAAAGAGTCGGACACGACTGAGTGACTGATCTGATCTGAAGTATTAAGAGTATTCATTAGTACTGAACTGTCAGGCTTCTGGTCCCTTTCCATGGACAGAGTTGGTAAATGAATGTTGTTTTGTTTTTTAAAAGAAAAAGAAGTTGTATTCCTACCAGTATGCCTAGTTCAAATTAAAAATGTTTAAGGGTATTCATTGATTTTTAAAAATTTTAATTTTATTGAAGTATGGTCGATTTACAGTGTGTTAGTTTCAAGTGTCAGAGAAGGCGGTGGCACCCCACTCCAGTACTCTTGCCTGGAAAATCCCACGGACGGAGGAGCCTGGTGGACTGCAGTCCATGAGGTCTCTAGGAGTCGGACACGACTGAGCGACTTCACTTTCACTTTTCACTTTCACACATTGGAGAAGGAAATGGCAACCCACTCCAGTGTTCTTGCCTGGAGAATCCCAGGGACGGGGGAGCCTGGTGGGCTGCTGACTCTGGGGTCGCACAGAGTCGGACACGACTGAAGTGACTTAGCAGCAGCAGCAGGAGCAGTTTCAAGTGTATAGCGAAGTGATTCAGTTATACTTTCTTTTGTAGATTCTTGTTTCATTTATAACGTTTTTGATTTTTATTTTTTTGAAATGTGCGGGCTTCTCATTGCGGTGGCTTCTTTTGTTGCAGAGCATGGGCTCTAGGGCATGTCGTCTTAGTAGTTGCGGCTCTGAGGCGCTAGAACACAGCTCAATAGTTGTGCACAGGCTTAGTTGCTCCATAGCATGTCGGATCCTCCTGGATCAAGGATTGAACCCATGTCTCCTGCATTGGCAGGTGGATTCTTTACCACTGAGCCACCAGTTCAGTTCAATTCAGCCACTCAGTCATGTCCAACTCTTTGCGACCCCATGAACCGCAGCACGCCAGGCCTCCCTGTCCATCACCAATTCCCGGAGATCACCCAAACCCATGTCCATTGAGTCAATGATGCCATCCAACCATCTCATCCTCTGTTGTCCCCTTCTCCTCCCGCCCTCAATCTTTCCCAGCATCAGGGTCTTTTCAAATGAGTCAGCTCTTGACATCAGGTGGCCAAAGTATTGGAGTTTCAGCTTCAACATTAGTCCTTCCAATGAACACCCAGGACTGATCTCCTTTAGGATGGACTGGTTGGATCTCCTTGCAGTTCAAGGGACAATCAAGAGTCTTCTCCAACACCACAGTTCAAAAGCATCAATTCTCAACGCTCAGCTTTCTTTATCGTCCAACTCTCACATCCATACATGACTACTGGAAAAACCATAGCCTTGACTAGATGGACCTTTGTTGGGAAAGTAATGTCTCTGCTTTTTAATATGCTGTCTAGGTTGGTCATAACTTTCCTTCCAAGGAGTAGCGTCTTTTAATTTCATTGCTGCAATCACCATCTGCAGTGATTTTGGAGCCCAGAAAAATAAAGTCAGCCACTGTTTCCACTATTTGCCCATCTATCTGCCATGAAGTGATGGGACTGGATGCCATGATCTTAGTTTTCTGAATGTTGAACCACCAGGGAACCTGCAATTTAAGATTTCTTTGTGCCTCATTTATATCTTTAGGATATCTACTTGTAGGGCTATAGTCAGAATATATCTTTTAGAATTATTTAAACTTGTACTGTGTAGTTATGCCAAATTTCAGAGATTTGAGTTATTTCTAGGTTATTTCCATTTTTAGAGATTGCTTTTTTCCTATTTAATGATTTTTTTTTCCTTTGGCCATGCCACATAGCTTGTGGATCTCATTCCCTGACCAGAGAACTAACCTGTGCCCCCAGCAGTGGAAGCACAGGATCTTAACTGCTGGACCACCAAGGAAGTCCTTAATGAATTTTTTAAATGTATAAAATATTTATATGGTGTCCAACAGTAAAATGTGTAAAATAAAGTACAAACTGTCTGCTTCTACCTCTGTCCTGCCCTCTGCTCTTTTTCCTCTCCTAGGTAGCCATCTTTGTTAGTAAAAAGTAATACTAAATTTTATCCTTCCATTATTTTTGAAAATGTAAGTAAATATAACTATGTATTTCCCTATGTCCTAATTTTCCACATAAGGTAATCTACTATACACACCTTGCTTTTTCCCTCCATATTTCCAGAGCAGTATGTTCTGGAGATGGCTCCATAGCAATGTATAGGTCTCTTCTTCATTCCTTCTTACAGCTGAACAGTACTCTATAATTAAAGGAGCCCCCTCTGTAAAGATGGACATTTGGGTTGTTTCCAGTCTTCAGTTATTGCAGATAGTGCTGGAATGAATAGGAATATGAATACCCTATTTACTATTTTTGTTGGCTTACCTTTGGATAGCTACCTAGAAGTAAAATTGCCAAGTTAAAGGGTACAAAAAACATAGGTAATTTTACTGGGGCAAAATTTCTTATACACAGTGTTGAATTAAGAGTTGAAACGGAAGTAGAGTTCCTCTTTCCTCATGTATGAATAGATTATTTCAGTAGATATATATAGCTGATACCTACCACATGCCTGGTATTGTTCTGGTTACTGAACAAGATAGAGGAGTCTCCATAGAACTTCATGGAGCATGAAGGTAAATAAAGTTAATTTCAAATTTGGTAAGTGCTGTGAAGGAAGTAAATGTGTTGACAAGAAAGAGAGTAACCAAGAGTACTCACTTTGGATAGGGTGGCCACGGAAGGCCTCCTTAAAAGGTGACATTTGAACTGAGATTGGACATTAAAAAAATGAGTAACATTGCCATTTATAGACTTTCCTACTATGTGCCAGACAATATAAAGGCTTTTCTTACCTCATTTTATCTCACAAGACTCTGCAATGTCTATTTTATAATTCCCATTTTATGAACGAGAGAATTGATGCTCAGAAAAATGATTTGCTCAAGATCTTAAAACTTGTAAATGGGGGGGCTGGGATTTGAATCATGGCTAGACCCATCTAATTCCAAAGCCAGACAAGAGAAATCCTTTTTACTGTATACATTGTCTCTCTTTACCAGAAAGAAAGCAGAGAACACCGAGTTAACGTCGTAAATGGTTTAGCCTCTTGTTTTAACCTGGCAGAAAGACAGTGTTTTGTCTTTTTTTTTCTGTTTACATTTACTACTGAATGACTACAAATACATGTAATCAAAATACATGTGCTTATTTTCTGTGGGAATATTTTTTATGTAAGAAAATAGAAAAACATGTCTTCTTGTCTAAGTTAAGTAAAAGGATTTCAGTATCTGTTTTTATTGTTTTCAATATAATTATGGTTCTCTGTTTAAAATACTGTAGCAAAAATATCCCCCAGATATTTCTAGCCTATTAAAATGATGCCTCTTCTAAGTATCCTATTTATTTATTTCACAAATATTTGTTAAAATCTATATTCAAGGTATTTTATAGTGTATATTTGAAATAACTTCACTAAATGAAATAACCAAAACATGCAAGGTTCTGTAAATAGCCATTAAATTTTAGAGGGAAATTTTTTTCTTGTACCAGCATTTACTGAGCACCTAAATGTAGCATCTTGAGTCTTATAACAACTGACTCAGGTAGGTACTAAACCCCCATTTTACAGATGAAGGAACCGAGGCATAGAGAGGCTACATAATTTACCTGAGATCACTATCTAATAAGTGACAGATTCAGACCTAAAGTTCAAATCCTTTGCTATCGTAAGTTTTTCTATATAATATATTAAAAAGTCCAATCAAACAACAAGAAAGTAGGGAAATATATTTTTCCTTGCTGGTGAATTAAGTCCATACTACCATCCTTTGAACCATGCACGAAGATACATAGACATTTTCCTTGGTGTCTTAAACTGAAACTACCTGCAGTTAAAACTCAAGATTCTAATTTTACAAACAAGGCCACCTCTAACAAAATTAAAATAAAATTCCATTATCACCTGGCTTAAAGAAAAATTCTCCAGTAACTATAGAAGTGCTTGTAGTGTGAAGACAGCATCTTAAATCTCCATGTAAGTCATACACAAAGTATTATTGCAGTGAAAAAATAGTGGCGTGAATGATACCTGCTCACAGCCCATGACACTTGATGTATCTTGGGCCTCAGTGTTTGTTGGATTTTGCAATTTCATGAGCAAGATTTGTATTTTTAAAAAGTTCTATATTTCTATGTGTCCCACTTGATGTCAAATCTGTATTCTTAGATTGTAGCGTTCCATTAAAAAATATAAATAATCTCAGTCCCTCCTCCCTCCTCCCCCTCCCCCCACACTCATTTTGTATAATATGGTAATGATATCACCGTAGCAGTAATTACGGGTCATCTTCATTTCTTTCATCTCTGCCTGTTCTGATGGCTTCATTCCTTTGACGGAAAAGATTTGGCTCTGGGTGCTATGATTATTTTGTTAAGCGTTATTCGAATAGACAGGAGTGAGAGAAATTAATCAATCCAAATGCAATTAGCATCATGTTTAACCCAGTGATGGACGTCTCAAGGTGAAACAGCTAGGGGAGTTTCAGACATTATTATTCAATCCAGTGGTTCTTATCTAAATTATAATCAAGAGAGGTTTTTATTGGCCTCACAGTGTGAAGATGTAACTCTTTCCCTGGCCTGGGGGTCAGTAAGACTGGGGCCTGCATCCTCTGTAGACATTTGCTACTGCCGGCACCCTGAGGTGGGGATGAGTAGGAAAGTTGTCTTAATGTCCAAGTCCTTTGAAATTTATCACACTGGGATCCTGGTCTGGTTTTCCTGGGAGTGGGATATTGCCTGTGAATAAATTACTCTAACTTGGGGCAAAATATTTTGTGTCCTGATGAGGTCACTTTGACTAGTCACTCTTTCTTAACCTTGCATGATAGATTATTACTGCTGTACTTTATGAATGAGGACATTAAGGCTGTGTGAGTCTACTAGCCTTTGGTCATAGTCAGTGTTTCACCACAATCTATATTAGGTACAGGCCCTGAAGTGTGAATGTTCTGTACAAATTTATGAGCATTTAATAAAACTTTTCCCCAAGAATATTGATCCATTGCCTTGATCTCATTGCCTTTCGCTTAGTTGAGTTTGCCCTTGGAAAGGGAACCAAGTGAAATAGGCCTGTGGGTCCTCTGGAGAGGAAACACACCACAAACAAGAAGTTGTTAGGTCTCATTTCTTGAACACAGATCTTTGGGCTCGCTTATTGTTTTGGTTTGTTTTTTAGTAGGGAGAAGAATGATAAAAAGGATTGAATATTTGAAATCTTGTCTTGTTTTGCTTTTGAAAGAGGGCAGGACAGGGAGAGTTGATGGAGAAACACAGGCTTTTGCTTGAATACATTTTTCAAATACCTGACAATTAAGATTCTTCTACTTCTGCTTTCAATCTTCAGGCATCATGGCTGACACTTTCCATATTTTATGTTCCTACTTTATGTTTTATATTCTGAGAATAAATCTGTTGGCTGGATATTTCTCTCTTTTTTTTCCTCCGTTATGAAAAGCCATTAAAATTATTTTCCATATTGGAACTGTCCAAATGTGTTTACCTGTATGTTGAGTCCTGGCTTTTCTTTTTTATATTACTTCTTAGATAAAACAGTCTCTGGAAATGACCCTTACTATGAGTTGAAAAAAAAATGTTTGACATAAAATTATCTTTTTCTGAATTCAGTGGAGAGAACACTCTTCTTAGCCAAGCCACCCTTTTTGGAAGAAAAGTCCTGTTAGAGAGACAGAACACTCTATAGAAACAGAATCTGGGAAGTTGCCCCCAAAAGGATTTTTTGAGAATTCTTAGGATGAAGATTTTCATAGTCAATGATAAGTTTGGTCACAAAGGTAGCATCCAGGCTGTTCTTTCCTTAGATATGTATTTCATTGTCCTTTTGAAATGCTTATGCCCAGGGAATTTTGAGCAAAGGCCTCTGTCTGCTTTCAAACGCTGCTTTTATATAGAGAAAAGAGAGATTTCTACCACGTACTCTTACTTGGGTTGACTCTCCCATGAGTTGATTGAGGATGGTCTGTGGCCCTTATTACAGTTATACCATTTTCTGAGGGCCACCAGTGCTCTAATGAGGTCCCAGGAGCCCTTCTCACCCAGGGACTACATGCCCAGTTCATAGCACCTTCTGTTCTTGACAGTGGCCCCAGCCCCTGCTGCTCTCACATCAGAGGCATTATAAAGTACTTAGTCCTTGACGTGAATTACCAATCACTTAGTGGTAGGTTTTGTGCGGAGGTCTGACTGGAGTATGGTGAGGTATCTCAGCCTCGCAGCCTGCTCGGGCACTACTCTGCTGTATGCCGACTCAATGCCAGAGTGACAGGAAACCCTCCCCTCCCTGTTCGAGTGAGAGAGACATCGGCTGTATGAATCACATCAGTTTCCTTTGTTCTCCTCTGATGTACCAAGATACCTGTGAACTGCTAGCTAGCTGTCTCCAAGGCCACTTCTCATTTATGTGAATTTTCCCTCATACCTAGAACCTTGTAGGTTGGGTCTCTACATGACTAAGCTGTTCACCTGCCCCCTTCATGCTTCTCTCCTGCACAGTGCATACTGATGACTACCAGGTCCCTCTTCATTCTTAGAAGACTTTCAACCAAAAAATGTTTGTTAAAGAAAAGTCAAAACTGTAATCAAAACAAATGGTACATCATTTCCACAAAGTATCTTCTATAAATATAGTTAAATAGATCGCCATATAACACATTGATTTAAACCAAACTAGGGTTTTTATGTGCTCCTTTTGGCTAGGAGCTGCTCGTACAGTTAAGGAAGGTTGCTGCCCCCAACTAGTACCCAGGTTTGAGCCTCCAGAGTAAACCTGTTACACAAAAGCAAGACAGTCGTGTTTCCCTTCATGTTTGAGATCTTTTGAAAAATAAATAGTTCATCCCGTTTTTGCCACTCCTGGTATGCTCAGTCGGGACTGACCTGGTACCTCTTTTGTGACATGGCAGCTAAGGAGATGCCATTGTTTCTTGTGGCCGATGGATGCCCAAGGAAGGAGTCATCATATTGATGAAAACCAAGAACAGTCATCGTGTTAATTTGAAGGTGGCAGGGCATGACAGGTCTGTGGCACACAGATGAAGCATATACCGCTTAGTTAACTAAGGAAGGTTTACTGTGAAAGATAGGGTTTGTCAATCAGGTAGATTAGATTCCGATTTAATGGGCAGCCAATTCATGAAGCAGACACACTGTAAGAACAAAATAACTTACTGGAATATGAAAGACAAGAGCTGAATGAGCACGCCACTGATGAGGAAGGGGGCACTGTCACAGAACCAGAATTCTGCCACATTTGTTGTCAGTCAAAACATAACATTGGTCATTTAGGGTTTTGTTTTTGTTTTTTTAAAGGAGTATACTCATGTACACCACCAGTTACTTGAAGTGCGTAAAGAAGTGAGAAAAGAGTACACGAAAGAACAGAGAAATCCATGCTGTACTAGCCAAGATGCAGTCGGCGTTCCAGCAGCAGACAGGAGGTGTCTGCTTTGAAGGGAACTTGCTCTTTACTCCAGAAGTCAGTTCCCTCAGACCAAGAGGACATGCTCAGCTAGAAGACTGCAGTTCGGTTCTCCCACATCCTGACTACTACAGTTGGCTTATTCTATGTTTTCCTGTATGCCTTCCTCACCCTTTACTGTACTTCAAGTAACTGGTGATGTAGATGAGCATATTACCCACCCCCTTTTAAAAGAGAAAACAACTAAATACAATGTTACGTTTTGATGGACGACAACTGGGGCAGAATTCTGGTTCTGTGACAGTCCCCTCCTTTCCTCCATCAGCGGCGTGCTCATTCAGCCCTTGTCTTTCATATTCCAATAAGTTATTTTGCTCTCACTGTTTAACAGAAAACAAACAAAAATCCTTGCATACAATTCTCCTGTTCAATTGGAGAATTTTTTAATATTTTTCACTTTATCATTGTAAAAACCAAGGTGGTTTTTAACTTTTTTGTACATTAGCTGTTATGTGTAGGGCAATCTGTCTTAAAGCAGGGATAAATTGCTCTAAGAGAAATGAATCCTTGATAAGTTTCCCATTAAGCATCTTGTGGCTTAAATAAACTTCCTGTTTGACATGAAAGAAAGAGTCATATAGTAGCTAGCATTTACCAAATGCCTGTGTGACCCTTGTATTAACCCCACCTTGAACAGCTGAGGAGTTTGAAACACAGAGAGATGACTCTGGCGACTTGCGCACACTTACTCAGGCTCAGTAGTTTGGATTTGGAGCTGGGATTTTGAATCTGAGCCTGGCTAATGCTAAAAACCCCGCTTTGGGGAATTCCCTGGCAGTCCAATGGTTAGGACTCCACGCTTGCACTGCTGGGAGCCTGGGTTCAGTCCGTGGTCGGGGAACTAGTCCTGAAAGCTGCATGGCGCGGCCAAAAAAAAAAAAAAAAAAAAAAAAAAAAGCCCTACTCTTTTCACAACATTATGCTGTCTGCTTAGTTTCCTGGCCACTCATATTAGAGTCTCCTAAACAGTCTGTTGTTGCTCTTCAGGATGTGAGAAAACCAGTGAAAAGTAACTCTCCTCTACCTCACTAATATTTTTAATTATATTGAGACACAGAAATATTTAAAATAGTTTGCATTAGAACTGAAAACCAAATGCTGTGAGTTTCTTCCATTTCATTAAAAGTTATTTAATCTTTCGATTGTCTCCTGTCTTAAAGCCAAGCAGAATTTTATCAGGCAATTGCCTCAAAGTTATAATCTGGAAAATCTTTCCGTAATGAAACCCATATGTCATGGGCGAAAGGTGCAGAGCCCTGGCAGAGAGGGCTGGTCTCGTGAGAGCTTGTGCACCCAATCTCGTTAACCAGGGTGCCTCTGGTAATCCCTCATCCCCTTACCGGTGAGAAATCAATCTGTACCACTGAAATCTTTTTCAACCAGCCACCAGAAAATTTACTGCAGAGAAGGCAGTTTGGGGATAGTCATTGTGGAAAGGGAGCCAGAGGCAAGGCTGAGTGTAGGCTGGAGGAATTGGAGAGTCTAAAGAAGAGATTACATTCAAGCACACACCACCTTCACTGCAAGCAGGATGGAGTCCTCCCTTCAGCCCTGCCCTCTCTAACGTGTACCCAGGTATTTACAACTGCCATGAACCTGACAGCCCTAGGGAACCTTGAAGGGGTAATAGAACCGACATCAACCTGGAAGTTGATTTTAGTTTATCCATTTGTTGTCTTTAAATGTGTACACGTTGTCCCCTGTCGCTCACTCCACAGCAGTTCTCGTGTTCACCCTTTGGTGAGAGTCTTGATTGTGGCTTTCTCAGTTTTGGGTCTGTGCCCAGCCTCGCAGGGCCCGTAAATCACAACTTGACGTGGAGGCCATGCTTCTCTTCAGCACAGCGTCCGCTGTGGTGGCTGAGCACCAATGGACCCCTCTTGGCTTAGTGACTACACCGTGGTAGCAATGTTGCCTTTCTGTCGAGTCTTATAATCCTGGAGAATTAATCTGGAACTAGAAGATAGTTAAGAAATGGTGTTGACTCCAGATAAAACTCTCTAGCAATTTTATTGTCCCCAGGATGGTCCTCTGACACACTGTGGGGAAAAAAGAACCAGTAGAGAAGGCAGAAATCAGAATTGCCAAGCTGAGGAGCATATAATCTTACCCTGACTATTAATGCAAGGATTATACTGAGAAGAAGGGATGGAACTAGGCAGGAGGATGTAGAAATACCTTCGTCTCCTCTGTCAGCAAGCTGTCGTCTTCTCTAAAGGTTTTCCCCAACGAGATTTGAGATCCTTGGTGGGAGTTTTTTAGTAAAATATATTTATATTTACATATAAAACCGTACTGGAAGGTGTGTGGGGGTGTGTGTGTGTGTAGAAGAGGAATACGGAATAGTAGCAGAAGGCTGTCTCTCTACTCCTAATGGGATTCTGTAGCAGCATGTGCGAGTTTGTTTCAGAAGTCAAAAATGAACAGATGTTGGTATAAATTACCTCTGTGTCTGATGTCTTGCAAATTAAAAGCGCGGTTGGCATCACTAAACAATTTCACTAGGTTTGGGGGGTGCGGTTAGCGGGCAGTGATTACTGTAGCAGATCGGTAAGAATCTTCCTGCTGCAGTAGAACAGGAGAGCCAAGGATAAAGAGATGAGGAATAAAACCAGGGGTATATGAATTAATCTGAGATGTTAACATCGCTGATGACAAGTGAACAGGAGGGCACGTGTTCTGGAGCAGCCGCTGACCCACAGCAATTTCTCTGTGCACAGAAAGGGGTTGGTGCTTAGGATGTGATTTATAGGGTACAGCCCTCTTTTAGGGAGCAGCTATGTCAGGAATTCGTATATCTCCTATATAGGACCAGCGAGTAGGAAAACTTTCTCCCCTCCCATGTAGAAGATGATGTCTTTTGAATTACTTCTACTTTTACGGTGGTTTTGCTGCAGCTCTGTGTACTTAGATTAGGTTGAAGGGGGAGGAATGATTGAGTGGAAAGGGGGTTGTTAAAAAGGATTGGTTAAATTCAAGGAGAGCTTGCCACTGAGAGACTTTGGAATATCCGTTTATTTCTCTTTTTAAATCCTTTTGATCCCTCGAATAGATTGGATCTTGCAAAATTTTAGGTCTTAAAATATTGGTCATTTTCCCATTTGGGGAAAAAACAGTAAAGAATTGGGTTATATGAAGTGCAAGAGGCAGAAATAATTAGTAAAATCAGTACAGTGCTCTTAGCCCAGGATTTTTGGAACAAGGCTCGGTTCTACCCACTGAGTTTTTTTTTATTACCCGAGTCTGATTTCTAAAGCACCTGCTTCTAGCCATGCTGCAGGATCATTGGATACCGTGTTTAAAGTCATTAGTAAACACTGGAGAATAGACAGAAAACCTATCCAAGGAGGAATAAATGATGAGACCACTCTAAACAAAAGTATAAGTAATCATTTCCTATAGGATCAGGCTGAAGGGAAGATTCCAAGAATTGGGATGTTTGAGATTGCTAGTCTGCCTTATCACAGTCCACTCACTTATCCACTCAGGAAATACTGCGTACAAGAGAAGCAGCAGACTACCAACTTCCTCTGAAAGGTGATGTGTTAATAATATTACCACTGCACTAAGCATGATCATGGCTGAATACCCAAGAGGGCAGAGCAGGCGGCATTAATCTGCTATTCATTTTACAGATGAGGAAACTGAGGCTCAGAGATCCTACCCAACTCAAGGTGTCACCCAGCTGACAAATACTAGAGTTGGAACTTAATTCAGGGCCTGTATTCTCTGAAAGAAGTCCATGCTGCCTCCCCTGGTCAAGAAAACACTTGTTTGGATTTCTGCTAGAGTAGTTAGTCCTGTGCCTGGATCTCTCCATAAATCTGGTATTACTTTCATCAGGGGAAATGACTTTCCTGCCAAACAAACAAGGTAAATTTTAAAAGAATCCCAGTGTAGAGAGTGGAGCAGTGAGGGTCACTAACAAGTCTTACTGTTTGTCTGTGGAAGGGAAGGAAACTGACTTTACTGTGTGCCCACTTGGTTCCAATTCTTCTGTGTGTCATCATTCATCTGGCCAGCATTTATTCAGCAGATACTGGGTTCAGTGCTGTGCCAGGTGCTGGCGATATAAACAATAGTAAAATACCACCTCTGCCCTCAGTTCTTACATTTCCATGAAGGAAGACAATCACATCAACAAGTAATTGCAAGTCTTATAGGAACTTTCTATGTGTGGAGTTCGGCGTAAACCCACTGAAGGAATGGTCAGTTTTATTTTGGCCAAGGTAGGGTTGTGGGCACATGAGACAAGACCCAGCACTGGGGCTTCCAAGTTAAGGGGATTTCCTTTTCCTTTGTTGGAGCTTTGAACTTGTGAAAGATGGGGAATGAGTAGACTACAGTTACCTAAAACTTTCCTATAGTTACAAAGTTTGTACTGTTTTATTTCTTTCTTGTAGAACTAAACCAAGAACTATTCAGTATGGGTGGTAGGGGTGGGAAGTGGGCACCCGTCATCTGGCACCATTTGCTTTGCTGGGAAGGAGAGCAAGGAGCCTAGGGTGAAGGTCCTTCTCATCCCAGCAGGTGCCTCCCTAGTCATCTCTCTCCTTTAGCCAAGATGGAGACATGTCCCTGGGAGGCCAGAGGGCACCACAGCCTGCTGTGTGTCCACTGTGTGGTTCCAGACTTCTGGACTCCAAGGCCAGCTACAGAAAACTTTCAGCACTGTCACATCTATCTAAGAGACATAAAAAGAGGATCCATTTAAGAGACATAGGGATAAAGATGAAGGGGGTTATGCCACATAGATTTTTGAGAATTTGCTTGACCGAGCTAAAACTGGGGGCTTCTGGAGTGGGTCTTGTAATTGAGAAATGTTTTACTTTCATTTTCAGAGCCTCATATGTAGGAAAGTAGCTATATAAACCCTCTTGTAACTACAGTATTCAAAGATTGATGGTGCTGCAAGTCAGAGAAAGACACATAAACCTTGCCTGGCTATATTAAATATCTAAGGACTGACAATGCCAAGAGAGAGAAGACCAAAGCTCTATAAACCCTACTTTATTACTCTATCCACAGATGAACTGCACTGAGGGAATATAAACCCTGTTATATTACAGTGTCCAGGGACTACCACTCCTGAGATGGGGTAAATGATCTCTGATTTTGATTTGAGATTGTAAATGTCCAGAGACCAACAATCTAGAAAAGACTGTGATCTTGGTTGGATTTTAGCCTCCAGAAGCAAACCTCTTGAGACAGTGAACATGAGTCTTAGGTTACATTCTTGAGGGAGAGGGGGATTTGGGGGGAGCTCCCTGATGGTTTTTTTTAAAGGGTAAATGATAAAGATTTCCCCAGTTGGCCTACACCTTATAGTAATTACCAACTTCGGGACAGTGTTGGTAATTACTATAGTTGTCAAGAGTGGTTTGTGTTTCCCTCTTTTTGGAGATTAGCCTGGTGGGCTGCCGTCTATGGGGTCGCAGAGTTGGCCACGACTTAGCAGCAGTAGCAGCAGCAGGGATGGAATCTGTTAGCATAGCAACTTTGTATACAATTTATGTCAATGTGCATTCTCAAATTAAGTCTTCCTGTGAACCCTTTTTCAGAGTTTAGATGTTCATTGATCTTTCATGTACTTTGTGATTCCAGCCAGAGAGATGACAAGGGGGAAGTTCCTCAACATTCTAGAGAAGCCCAAGAAGTAGCAGCTGCTTGTGGACAGGATGTCCTGGGGCCCGGAACCATGCTTCCTTCCCAGTGCAGCTCTGAAGATGCACACCTCATGCTTCCTGACCAGAGGCTGGAGGGTGCACTCCAGAATTCACCCTCTCCCCTGCTTCTGGCACTCTGCACCTCTGAGGACGTTTGGCAGCAAGAGAAGAATCTGCTCTACTCAAGGATCGGTGCAGTTATTCCATCAGCTTCCAGACTTTGACCGTCTCAACCTCAGATGCTGGTGACACCAGAGAGCATATCATTCTTAAAGGTCAAAGTCCTGCTTTCTCGTTTCCAGAAGTGATTCAGGAGCTCCAGGATCTTACAGTTGATTTGATTCAGTGATGGCAAAGTCAGTTAAGACATGTTGATTGGACGAGTTCCTTTGAATTGTACTTCATCTCTTAGGAAGTATTTATGATGCTTAGGAGACCAGAGGCCAATTAGATTCTGGACCAGTTCGATTCAGGTCAGGGTGCAGTTTGACCTGCAAACCCATCAGTGTATACCAGGTTCCAGGAATCCCCAGCTAGAGAAATGCTTTTGAAATTCTACACCTCTCATGATAGTCGTATCCCCCAATGCCTTCCGTTCCCCACCTCCAAGGGCCCCCCATGTGTCTGACCCCAGAGAGTGGGATCCCTGTGTACCAAGTCCCTTCTGGGATTAGCTTGTACAGTGAAAGGCGCATGCAGGGTTGCATTGGGTTCTAGATATCAAGACTAGCTTAAAGATGATGGAAAGGACTTTTGAGTTCTGCTTAATCTGTTATAGATTCAAGTGAGAAAGTAGGTATGGCCTGAAAGATAGGAGAATGGGATTGAGTGCAGGAGTTCCCATTTGATTAAAAACTAGAAATTGTAATTGACCTTAAGGGAATGTGCTGTGGAATGGTGGCAATATTTTGCTTGCCCCACTATCCCATCTCATAGCACAGATTAGATAGTTCACTCATAAACAGAAATACACACACACACACACAAGAGAAAGAATTTCTTGACTCTACAATTCTTATGGAGTTCTTTGTCCATTATCTATGTATGTTAAGACCTGAAATTCTAGCCCATGTTTAAAATTGATTATAAGCGTTCTCCTTATTTTGTCTTGTAAGTTAGCCCCCAGCTTCTGTTATTTTGAGAAGTTCATGGGGTTTCCTAAACTTTATGAAAGGAAGATCCATGTGGCAGTAGTGAGTTAGTGTGTAGACGCTAGGGATGTTGTGGTCAAGGTCTTGATTCTGTGTGTCTGGCTAGGGTACAGCCAGTTTAATAGCTGGTCCATTAGCCATTTTCTGACACTTCTGCCTTGTTTCCCGTGCTAGAATTAAGGCTGGATTTTTCTTATATTTGCTTCCTTTGACCATCCATGCAATTTTACTTAATGATCAGGGTGGGTGGAATTTAACACAAGACATTAAAAGAGAGTATGAGAAGGCAGACATTCTGTTTGGATGCGATATATAAAGTTAGGCTAGAGAGGTTTTGATTTTAAGTAAAGCTTATCATTGACATTCCTTTGTCTTAAATACGGTTAAAGAATGTAAAAGATGGGGAGAGAGAAGGAAGGAGGGCTGTGCAAAAAAATAACGCCACAATGTCAGATTCTAACCTTGCTCTGGTTTTTGAGAGTTGATGGTGTCAGGCACGTCTAAGTGCTTGGGGATATTGAGAAATAGGTGGAGAACACTGGGATACCTCCCTCAAACCAGCTCCAGTCTGTAACCTGGTTTTGGGGTCCGCTTTGGCCTCTTCCTTTTACTGTCACCTTATCCACCAGCACTTAATATACGTAGATGTTTTAGAATCGCAGTATTTATTGGTTTTGTATTTGCTGTCCTTAGAAATGTTATTGATGTATTTTTATATTGATAATATAAATTTATGTACAATGTGTGCATGTATGTATTTTAGGGTGTTAGAGGATTGTACTTTGTGTATGTGATTTCTGTGTTGTCATAATAAATATTTACATTTTATTAGGAGAGTGAGTTTTTCCTTGAAAGGTCAACTTACATATTTAAAGCACAGACCTCATCAGAAAGCACAGCTATAACAGCAGATGACCCACTGTCTTCCCTTTAATATCACGCTGGGCGATGTGGGGCTTTGTGATCATCTACCACATGCTCTCCAGCTACCAGCCACCCAACTCATTGTTTCATACCTCCCCTCCTCTGCTAATAAAGTCTAGAGCTGTCCTCTTGGCATTTAAAACTCTCTACATGTAACCCTAAATAACCCTCCAGTTTGGTTTCCTTTCTCTCCAATATATGAGGTCTCTATCCCAGTTAATCTGAACAGTTCCCAGTTCCTCACTTAGGTGCCTTTGTGGATGCCATTGAGTTCCTAGAAGCTTGGATCCTTTTCCTGCCCATCAGCCTGTCCTTCCTGTAAAATCCCTGATCCAACTGGGCATAATTCTTCCCCCTGCGTTCTCACAGCATTTATGTATACCGTCCTTATGACTCTTATTACTACAGTCTACTTATATTTAAGTGTGTTCATATCTTAGAGCCCCACTAATTTATCTGCTCCCCGAGATTGTGGCTGTCTCCCACACATCTAAGTTCTTCAGTGGCTTCTTTGAACTGGAGGTTCATGACCTGTTTGTTTGCATGCTTCCAGTTAAACATGACATATCAAAAGCAAATATTTCTCTGCCACCTGCTATAAACCCTTGTTATACATTCCTTAACAACTCTGTTCAGAAACAGAAGTACTGATTTAACCAGTACTACCGCTGTCACTCATTGATGGTTTACTGCTCCAAACCAGAGCATGCCCTTTTAGAGAAAACATTCCCTTTTAAGGAAAGCAAATTGCTTAGCATCATTGGTTAATCACTGATTCCCAAGAATACATCTGGGTGGACAGTCAATTTCTCTGATCTAGAAAAGCAGGACTGGGGCTTCCCTGGTGGCTCAGTGGTAGAGAATCCGGCTGCCAATCCAGGAGACGTGGGTGGGATCCCTGGTCTGTGAAGATTCCATATGCTTTGGAGCAGCGAACACCATGCACTGCAGCTATTGAGCCTGTGTTCTAGAGCCTGGGCGCTGCAACCACTGAAGCCACTGCAATGAGAAGCCCTCAAACCACAACTCGAAAGTAGCCCCTACTTGCCGCAACTAGAGAAAAGCCCACACAGCAATGGAGACCTAGCACAACTAAAAATAAATACATGAAATTATTTTTTTTTAAAAAGAAAAGCACGGCTGATTGACTGACTGAAAAGGTACAGCATGACAAATAATGTTGCTTTAAATCATCAGAGATTATTTTTCTCATAAATGATTATTTGCCTACAGATTTGTTTTCCCTTTCCTTTCGCTGTTCCAAACACCATCCATGCCTCGCATCTGTTGGCTGTGAGCAGAAGCATAGCATTGGTGCCTGGAGACACATTTTCAAATTCTTACTCTACTCTCTTCTCACCAAGAGTCTCATTGCTGCTTGCTCTCTTCAGTCTCTGAGGTTTCAGGCCTCAGCTGATTTGCTTGACTTTCTTTCCTTTGTTGGAGTGGTAGAAGTTCAAGGATATCAACTGCATTGATATCAAAATGCTGTGATTAATTTTTCTTTATCTTTTTGTTACCTATTTTCATTGTGTTTTTTTTAATGGACAGTTGCTAATTGCTCCGTGTTTTTGGCCCTCTGCCTTCTGAGCAGTGCAAATGGAGCTGGTGAAAGTCTTTCCGTTGCCCCTAGGGCTTCTGCAGGGTATTTGAGGCTTCCATTGAGGCTTCATGATAAAGCCAAGAAATTGCATTTCCAGAGGGATGCTCCAGTCTCTTCTGTTTCCAGCAGGATTCAGGCATCACGGGAAGGTAATGTGGAGCAGGAAGAGAGGACATAGGCAGTGGGCCAAGGCAGATGGTCCCAGGGGGTCAGGTGACAGGGTTTCTTCCCAGCTCTCAACTCCTGCACGAACTCCATCTCCAAGCATTTGGTTCTGTTCTACAGTGTCTGTTTTTTTCCTTCTCTGAGAGCTACCGGACTACCTGGCCTTGCATGGGCTTCATTTCATAGGAGGACCTTGTACCCTCCACCCCCAGAGAGTGGGCAATCAGCAGTCTCTCCTGGTGTGTGAAGCTCAGACTGGCCAGTAACTGACTTTTCCTATCTATTTAGGCTTCGGGGCACTTTAAGGATATGAACCTGACTCTGAAAGGCCACCAGCCTTCCCACCCTTTGCCTAAAACCGTCTTCCCAAGCACGGCTGGTTGGGGGCTTCAGGTGGCACCAGGTGCATGGGGGAGGCTCCCGAGCGCTGGCAGAGCCTGTTAATTAGCACATGAACACCCCAATGCTCCATTAGCCAGGCCAGGCATTCGGAACCTTCCCCTCCTGTGGCCCCTTCCTCCTAATGAGAGCTGGAAGAAGGGCCCTCACAAAACACTGCCTCAGAATAATATTCCGCTTTGTCCCCACCAGTAACCAGGGCTGACAGGATCACTCTGTCCATTTCTCTTCTAATTAGCACAATTCCAGCATAGCCTGAGCCAGCAAACGGAGAAAAGCGATCAAAAGCGATCGGACAACCGTACTGAATCACAAACACAAAGAGGGCCATTCCCCGTAATTAGGTGAGACAATTCCTCAGTCTTTTCTCGGCTGGAGTTTGCCGCTAAGACTCTTGCTGTTTGGGTCCCAGCAACACAAGTTACATGTCTCCCTGGGACACTAATAAGCCCCAAATTGTCTTCCGCTTCACACAACTCTAGCCAGAAGACAGATGCGAGGGGAGGGGGCACAGGGAGGGGATAGGGGCTCTAAACGAGCAGCTGCCAGTTTCCCCAGCTCCAAGAAGCAGACACTGGGGCTTCACAGAGGGAGTTGCCTTGAGAGAACTGCCCTGGGTCCTGCCTGGTCCCTGAACTGGGGTCTCGCACTGAGAACTCCTGACCCTCAGGTGATGCCCAGTCTGCCCTGTTTATTCCCCACCTTCTGCCTTTGGTCCCCATTTGGGCTTCTCATCCCTTCTCATTGGTGGCCTCATGGGCAGCTATAACTATGGCACCGTTCCCAGAACGCTGAAGCCTTATGCAACTTAGTCACCATCTCAAGGACAGCAAACCCTCAGAGTGCATGTGGATTCCACTCTCAGCTCATGACCTGGAAGGGGCCTTCCCTTCCAGCAACCATCTCCTGTTCCCCGACTCCCGTCCTCTATCCCCATTCTCTCTGGTGGAAGATCCCTGGTTTTTAAAACAGAAAAGTGGCCCATCGGCTGCCAGGGCAGGAAGCCACGACTGGCTATACTCCATGTGGCTCAGAGGTTGGCCATTTAATAAACAGAAACAGTTCCCCCAGGATTGCAGCCCATTACAGGGATTACTGGGGGGTGATACAGCCATGAACTTGGTCAGGGACAAAGGAATGTGAGGCAGAGTGGCAGTTGGAATCTCAATTAAACTCAAGCTCTGAGCTGAGTTGGACTCACACACGTTTTCATCTTTATCCTGCCCTCTGCTTTCTGTTTTGATCTATACTTCATGCTTCTGAAAGTGACCTCCAAAACCAGAAAACATTCAATTATCTAGAATCCAAGGAGCCAGAAAACTCAAAGAATCAAAAGTTGCTTTGTTGTTTTTCCCCACTGTCACTAGCCCAGACGTAGAGAGGTAATGAGATGATCTGACTGTTTAACTTTTGAGAGATGTCAAAGGATTGATCCAGATTTGTTCAGTCTGCTATAGTTTCTTTGGCTATAAACAGAACTGAGAACAGCATCTGGCACATAATAGATACTTAATAAGAATCTGTTGAAGGGATGATCTGCTATGATGCTCAGTGTTTATAGCCTTGTTGCTGGTCTAAAGTACAGTAAGAGCTTGGATTTGAGAGGAAGGATGAGCTTGTCAAGTCACTTCTCTCGGAGCCTCAGTGTCCTCGGGACCGCTTCCATTTTAAAGAAGCAGGCTAGCATCATGGATAAGGGCAAGACCTGGATGTCAGGTCGCCTGGGTCCACGTCTTATTTCTGCTATCTGCTGGCTGTGTCACTTTGGGTAAATTGCTTAAGCTCTCTGTGTCTCCATTTACTCATTTATGTAATGGGTCCAATGCACCTAACTCCTTGGGTTATTGTGGAGACTAAATTAGTGGGTTATTGTGGAGACTAAATTAGTACTTGTGAGTATTTAGAACAGTGCATGGCACATCTTACCCATGTTTAATTTTTTTTTTATACCTGTAGATGTTAGAAATTGATCACCCTGGGACTACTGGCTAAGATTCCCTGCTCCCAATGCGGGGCGCCCTGGGTTCGATCCCAGGCTGGGGAACTAGATCCCGCATGCCACCACCAAGAGTTCACATCCCACAACTAAGCAACTAAGATCTGGTACAACCAAATAAATACTTTAAAAAAAAAAAAGTATTTTTTTAAATCATTCTTGCGGGGAAAATATGATTACTTTTGATTACCTTGAATAGCCAGTTAAGCTGAAAACCCACTTCTCAACTCTTTGGAAGAATAGATGGTTCACCAAATACCTCTCCTGCTCCCATCCCTCAGCTCTCTCAATCACCCTGTGCCAGCGTGTTCCTGCAGGAAATACCACTGTTGACTGCACAGACAGTGGCCCCTGAGGACCAGATGTTGCCGATAAGCAAGGGAGGGGAGGGTATTCTTTGTGGCCCTGGCAGATTTCCGAGCGGATGCTGAGCTTGGCACAAGCCCTGAGTCCCACGTCTCACTAGGCTTGGTGGTCCAAACGTAGGCTAAGCAGCCGTGGGATTCTAGTCACTGCACAGGAATGCTCCTCCCCATTCTGCTCTGTCCTTGTCGCCTCTGCCCCCATCCTACCACCCTTTCTCCAGAGGCTCCCTGCCCAGAGCTGAGCGAGGTCCTCTTGGGCCTGAGCTCCCCAGTAGCCTCTGGGAGTCTAGAGAGAGCAAACAGCCTGGCCTGACCGCACAGCCCAAGGCCTCCGGGTCAAGCAGGGCTAAAGGTCACATCCCAGGGCCTTCCCAGATGCAGGCAAGCTGGCCCAAGCCAGCGGCTCCACACAAAGGAGCAGCTGAGAAGAGTCAAGTTGGAAAAGTCAGTGACTCGAGACTGAGTGGAAATGAGAAGCCGCAGGCAGGGCCAGGAGGGTATCCAGGGGTCAGAACCCGAAGTGGTGTCTGAGGGACAGGGGGCGTGTGGGAAAGCAAGCCCCAAGAACGTCTTCCTTGGCTCCTGACCCCCTCCTTCTGTCTCTGCTGCCACCACCTCCATCTAACTTAACTGTTGACTGTCACCAGCCTTGCTCACCCAAACCAGCTGCCCAAAGTTCCCTCAAACCTGTCTCTATCAAGTATGTATGGTCTGTTCACATAGTGAACTAGTCGGCAGCCACTTAGTAGGTTTGCAGAGATGTTATGATATCATGAGAGAAATGATTCATCCTAAGAAGTGAAATAGCATGATATAAAAGTATAAATGCAGCGTGATATCGAATGTGTGGAGGAAGAAAATAGACCGAGGTTGGTAAGAGTGCTTGCTGCCTGGTTTAGAGGATTATGAGTAATTTTCATTTTCTTCTCTGTTTTCCAAACTCCTTCCCAGAAGCTTGTATTGTTTCCATAGTATAGGAAGGAAAGAAACCTCTAGAGCTGGGTATACAGAGTTTAAAAATGCCTTATCAGTTCAGGCTACTAACAAGCATGTGTGCACATGTATACACACGCACACTCAGTTCATTAATGAGATTTCTTTATGGTATTTACATTAAATCTTGTTTTTGAAAATGTTGATCTGTAAACCTCTAAGTATTTACTAGGCACCTACTGAGCATCCAGTCCTGCCCTAGACTGTCCACTCCATCATGAAGAGTGTGTAGAACGACTTTTTCCCTAACCAGCCCTGTCCCATGACCCATCCCCTCTCATTACACCACAGAGCTTTTGCTCTGGAACAGAAAGGTCTTCACTCAATAGGTGTTTGATCAGAATTGCAAAATAATTTTTTCTTCAGTCCCTTCTTACATTGAGAAAACTACATCTGACCCCATTTTGTTGTAGACCCTTTAAGCTGAATTTTTGTGAGGGTTTCATTCATGCTTTCTTTCTGTCCACTTTCCTGTTCCCAACTGGGAAAGAACATAAAAAATGATGATTTAGGAGTCAGAGGAGTAGGTGTGGGTCAGGACAGAGTCTGGAGTGATACCCATGTTCGCAGCAGACCGAGGTACTGCTCCATCGAGAAAGGGAATGAAGTCTTTCTGCAAGCTGGGATCTGAGGGACTCAAGGGATGTGTAGGAGGTGGTTCTCACCTTTATGGGCAGGCAAGTGTGTACATAAAGTCAGTTTCTCTGCAAGATGAGATTCAGAGTCATGGAATTGATAAAGAAAAGATGAAAGCATCAGGGCCAGAGGACATAGAAAAATCGTAGAGAGGGACTTCCCTGATGGGGCATCCAGTGGCTAAGATTCTGTGCTCCAAAAACAGGAGGCCCAAACTCTATCCCTGGTCAAGGAACTAGATCCCACGTGGTGCAACAAAGATCAGAGATCCTGCGTGCTGCAACTAAGACCCAGCGAAGCCTAATTAACTAATTACCTTTTAAAAATCATGGAGAAGAAAGGACTTTGTCCCTGAAGAATGACTCACTCATCCCAGCCTCTGGCAGCCGGACTATACAAGCCCAGGCACCTGACTAAGCCTCGGAGGGTCCATAGGAGTCTTGCTCCTCATTTTCCTTCAGCACAAATAGATGTCATGATGAGAATGAAAAATGTTGTGCCTGCCACACCCACTTCCTCCTCCACTTTGCCGGTATGTACACTTGTCCATCCTGTTTCCCAAAAGAGGGGCTACTTTCTGTCTATCTCGGGGTGCAAAACAAAGGGAAAATGTCAGCCACGTGCAGCCGTGAACCCTGCCTAAGTGTTCCGTTAGCACTGGGGCTTTCAGCTGTGTGGGCCAGACCTGATAGCCCTCTGAAGGAGAGGAGGAACACTCCAGAACAGACAGCTGAAGCCCTTGTTACAACGTGAGGATTGCAGGGCAGGCGACACTTCACAACATCACCAAAGATTGATGCAAATTGGTTTGGTTCTGACCCTGTCACACCAGGAAGGATAATGATTCTAGCAGCGCCGGGCAGGGGAGGGGGCACGTGGTGGGGGCCGGGAGAATTGGTGTCTCACTCTGCATCTTCATTAATGATCTGAAAGACAGGGGTAAACAGCATGTTAATGAAACCTACAGATGATTGGTGTTACAAATCCCAGAGAGGACAGAGAAATAGCACGGCAAGACCCAGAGAGCTTAGAAATATGGGCAGGAGATTGTCAAATGAGATTCACCCTAGGAAAATGAAAGTCGACACGTCAAGAAGGGATGATGAAGGCACCTCTGGGTGGGAGATCACAAACACGAAGAGCAGAGATGGGTGGGTGGCAGGGTCAGGCTGAGAGGGGATGAGGTCTGGGGTGTGCTGGGGAGACCGAGAAGCTGGCCTTGAGGACTCAGGAGATGGGTACCCTTGTGTGTTCCTGGCAGGACTGACTACAGCCAGAAGACAGGGACCAACGCTGTGTGCAGCGTGGGGGCCAGGCAGGTTGACCTGTGTCCGCTCCTGTGTTTCCTACAAGGCTGGCTGGGCTCTGACTTCACAGCCACGAGCTGTGCATATTTGCCCTCGTCACTGAGGCTAGCAATGCCATTCCGACCTGAATGATGACTGAAATGAGACAAGCCAAGACACATTTTTCCACTTTGCCCAGAATGATTGGGAATAGGATATTCAAGAGCAGAGGAAAGAAAATTTTCCCCCATCTTCAATTGTTTCCCATTCAGTAAACACAGCTTGGAGGTATAATTCCCTTATATGAAGTACAAAAATCTTAAGGCTATATGCATACAATTCAATGAGGTTTTTTTTTTTCCCCTTGAGCAAATCACTTAACCTCACCAAGTCTTCCTTTCCTCCCTCAAATGGGTATAACTGCAGTTATATATGTCACAGCTGTCTTGTGAAGATTAAACGAGGTAGAAGAGGTAAGGCCTCTGATACGCAGTAAGCACTCAGATATTGGTGATTATTATTATTGTTTGTTACCCTCTAATTTTATTCCCTGAGTTTTACTCTTTACTTCCCAGAGAAATGATAAACTTCTTGAAGTCAGGGACTGTCTTAAATTATTCTCCAGTGCGTGGACACTGGGTGAAGCAATAAAACCTCCTTTGGGAGAGTGAAATGCTAGAATCCTCTTTCTGTTGTTTTTCTTTTGCCCCGCTGCACAGCAGGTGGGATCTTAGTTCCCCAACCAGGGATCAAACCTGTGCTCTCTGTGCTGGAAGCGCAAGAGTCTTCACCACTGGACCGCCAGGGAAGTCCTAGAATTCTCTTTGAATAATTTTATTTTTACCCAACTCAGATTTACTTTCAATGAAATCTCTTTCTCCAAAATGGAATAAACACCCCCCACAAAGGAAAGAAACAAACAAAAAAACAAAACCAAGTAAAATTCTGATATCACAGAGGTTTTTTGAGACAAAACTTTCCCCATGAGATTGTGCTAACAACACATACAGTGTCTGGTGAAATTTTAAGCCAAAGGAAGAGATCCCAGGCTGATGATTAAGACTCCAATCGAGTTTGAACTAGGGTGGCTTAACCATCCAGTTTTCTTGGGACTCTGGGGTTTCCCAGGACAAGGGACAGTCCTGATAATGTGATGGTTGTTGACTCAAGTTTGAATCCAGGCTCTGCTTCTTGATAGGTTTGCGGCCTCGGGTAGGATTATTAGCCTTGTTGAACTTGGTTTTATCTCCAGTTAAAGGAGGAACAAATTGTTGGAAGGATCAAATGAGGTACCATTTGATAGTATTAGCAATGTGTCTGATGCATAATAAAAGCCCAGTAAAAGTTGACATAAACAGTCAGAATATGTGTAAATATAGTTTAAAATAGGCACAAACAAATCTACGATGATAGAAATCAAAAGAGTTTTTACTCATGTCAAGAGCTAAAGGGAGGCTTCTGCAAGGCTGGAAACATCCTTGGAGGCAAATACTGAGGTTTGTAGTCTGTTTGAAGCAAGTATGATATTTGGGTTACCAATAAGATAAGAAATTAAAAGAAATTTATGTTCAGTGGGGTAAATTAAACAAAAATCCCCTGGGAACTTTAGTTGTTCTTCCCTCTTCCTTACGTCTTCTCCACCCTACAAAGCAAAGGCTTCTGTTTTCCTAGGCTCCTCTGTCCTCCCAGCCTTCATTCGTGTAGACACGTTTCTGATGTCATTGTCATATGGCCTTGATTTGAAAACCGTGTTGTGATTCTTTGCTTGACTCTCTCCTGCCTCCTCCCCTTTTTTTTTTGGCCATCCCAGGGGATCTTATTTCCCCAACCAAGGATCAAAACTGTGCTCTGCGGTGAGAGTGTGGAGCCCTAACCACTGGACCGTCAGGGAATTCCCACCTCCTTCTTTTCTGATACGAGCTTCTCTCCTCTCCGCAGCCAGTGAGGGCACAGTTTCTCAAGAGATCTCTGAAAGCTGACTCCCCACCTCTACCTCAAAGCCCCACTGCTGGGAAACGAGTCACCAAGTCCTGTGACCTTTAGGAAAACATAGGCTTTGTTAACTCCACTCGCAAGGATACACCCAATAGAAGTGAGTGCTTTCTTGCACCAAAAGATGTGCAAGAATGTTGGCAGTGACTTTCTTCACATGAGTCCAAAATTGGCAGACACCTGTATGTCCATCAATAGGAGAATGAATAAATTGACATATATTCCTATAATGGAATGCCACTGACAATAAAGAACAAACTACTGTACTGCCTCACAGAATAACATAGAAGGTTCTGCCAACAAGAATGAGGACCCAATTAAAGCAGGCACAGAAGTGCATAGTGTATGATTCTACTTGCATGAAGTTCTAGAACAGGTAAAACTAACCTAGGGTGGGAGAGGTCAGAATAGTGGTTACCTGGGGTGTTGACTGGGAAGGGGTATGAGGAACCTTGTAGGGTGTTGAAAATATTCTCTATTTTGATCTAAGTAGTGGTTACATAGGAGCAGATGTGTGAACATGTGTGTGTGTGAACACTCATCAAGCTGTACATTTAATAGTTATGTGTTTTACTGTGTGTAAACTCAATTTAAACAAATGAATTTAGGGTCATCTGAGCCTCTAAAGGAAAACTGTTGAAAGTTACCCGAGCCCTAGGGAGGTGATTTGGGCAATAACACAGGCGAATTATCTGACTTCTGGGCTATGGAGGCATAAGGAATGATAGAAGATGGTCAGAGTGTTCCTTTGGCAGCAGCCTTCCACGCTCCACCAGCAGCTGAGCACAGGGCTTGGAGGCTATGGTCTGGAAGCCTCATCTGCACCTTTGATACAGGGGAGGGCTGTCAATCAAGTTCCTAGGGTCCCTGACACCTCGTTGCTTGGGCTCTTCTGTGAAGGAGCATCATTGTCTACAGCACAAGACCCCAGCCTCTGGGATCTAATGCCTGATGATCTGAGGTGGAGCTTATGTAATAATAATAGAAATAAAGTTCACAATAAATGTATGTGTTTAAATTATCCTGAAAGCACTCCTTGCCTCCACCCTGGTTCATGGAAAAATTGTCTTCCATGAAATCGGTCCCTGGTGCCAAAATGGTTGGGAACTGCTGCTCTACAGCCCTCTCTGTGGATTCAGTCCAGAGACTGTGGGCTGCTCCAGGGCCAGGACCTGGTCTGTGTATCCCTGTTGCTCCAGACCCTGACACATCTTAGGCTTTCATCCACCACTGCCAAATGGATGCCCAAATCCATTGTCTCCCATCACCTACGGCATTATTAAATTTTTCCCAGCTGGAACTGACCACTGAGCTCAAAGCCAAAGGTGTGCTTTTTGATACGTGGTTATTCGGGTGATCTTTCCTAAAAGAACTGGCATCCAGGTAAGCTACAGGCATCCCTGACATGCTTCCATCCAGGACGGTTCCAGTTCTGCCAAAAAAAGTCCTCCAGTTCTCTCTATAACCAAGTTTTCCAGCAGCATCCACTATGGGCAAGGAGACTGCCTCTCCCGCAGGTAACTGGAGCTCTCAGTGGTGCTGATGGCAGTCTCTCTGGCTTTGGTCTTCCCTTAGGTGAAGGTTGGAAAGGCTGGGTTGTTTGGTTCCTTGAAGAGATTTCTGTGCCATCTGAATACATAGCCATTAGCCACATGTAGCTCTTCTATTTAAATTAAAAATAAATAAAACTTAAAATCCAGGAAGGGGCTTCCCTGGCAGTCCAGTGGTGAAGTCCCCACACTTCCATTGCAGGAGACATGGGGCTGATCCCAGGGTTTGATCCCTGATCGGGGAACTAAGATCCCACATGCCAAGGGATGGGGTCAAAATTTTTTTTCCAGGGAATTCTCTGGTGGTCCAGTGGTTAGGACTCTATGTTTTCACTGTCAAGGGTGTGGGTTCAATCCCTGGTTGAGGAACTAAGACCCTGCAACTGCGTGGCATGGCCAATAAGTAAATAAGCACATCCCGAAAAACACATTTTCTTCCCAGCCTCCAACCCTCAGGCTACTGGTTATCAGCTTGTGGGAGCTAGAACCTGTCTGGCATCTTATTTTCCCACTTAATTTACCTTGGCTCTTGTTCAGACTGGTACATACAATTTTCACAGCTGTGTATTATCCCACTCTATGGATGTGCCGTAATTTATTTAACAAGTGCCTGTGATGGACATTTAGTTTGCTTCTAATCTTCTTCTACTACAAACGATGTTGTGATGAACAAATATTGTTGTATGTAAATCTTTGTGACTGTACAAATGTATCCTTAGAATAGATGTCCAGGGAGGGAAGTGCTCGCTCAAAGGCCAAGTGCGTTTTAAATTTTATTTTTATTTTTTTTTTTAGGAAACAGTTTATATATTGTGTATGAGTATGTGTGTTCAGTCGCTTCAGTCGTGTCCAACTCCTTGTGACCCCATGGATTGTATAGCCCACCAGGCTTCTCTGTCCATGGGATTTTTCCCGGCAAAAATACTGGAGTGGGTTGCCAATTCCCTCCTCCAGGGGATCTTCCTGACCCAGGGATCAAATCCATATCTCCTGTGTCTCCTGCATTGCAGGCAGATTCTTTACCACTGAACCACTGGGGAAGCCCCAATATTATATATATGTATATATACATATATTTAATATTTAATATACTGAGGATCTTTCATTTGATATATAATGTAATATATATTTCTGTATTGCCCCCCTAAAATGGTCTTTTCCCCACCCCATTAGCAGTGCCGTTATCAGGCATACAGATTTCCTGCAGAATAACAGTGGCTCCTCTTGCAAGGGAGCTCCATTGCCTCCGCACAACCCACCCCACCTATCTTTCCTTCTTCTCACTCCTTTTTTATTTTTCTCTCTTTTTTCTCACTGCTTGCTGCCAGAAGTGGTTGGCATTTACCCCAGCATTCACCCACCCCCCAGGTACCGGCCTAAAGTTTTTTACTTCAGTGACTCACACCTCGTGGACTCTTTGCCACACTCTCGTGAGGTAGCTACTATTATTACTCCCGTTTTCCAGATGAGAACCCTGAGACTTAGAGATCACTAACTTGTGCATGGTCACCTAGCTGGTTAGTAGCAGAGCTGGGGTGTAACCCCCAGACCGGACCGTCTCACTTCAAAGTTGGTGCTTCTTGGAAACTAAAAGCTCCTCCACACCCCTCGCCTGACACCAGGGGCTCCCCTCCCCCTGTGAGTAGACACCTGCCTCTCTCCAGTGCCTTTGCCCCTGTGCCCGTGAGCCCTCCAGCCCCGCTCACTCCCTCCTTCCTGGGGTCAAGGCACACAGCTCTCCCTGTGGCCCTTCCTCCTTCACCAGGAAACAGTGCCCAATTTCCTGCATCCTTGGCCTTGGGACTGTTGCACCTGACCAGCTGGGTCCACCCAGGCCCCCAGGTGATCACCTTGGCCTACTGGGGGGCCGGGGAGGGAGAAAGCAACGGCTTCCGTCACCTGACCCCGCTCAGCCAATTCACGAAGACAAGATGTCAAGTTAATGAGCCTGTGGGCCTCTAATTAGCTGTCAATTACCTCAAATTAATCAACTCCTCGCCTAATTAAGCATTATCGGCAGGTGGGCACAAAGCAGACCATTGTGTGGGAGCCCTGAGAAAGGCCCGGCTGGCAAACTTGGTTAGGATCAGCGCTGTGCACCGCACCTGCCCCCCAACCGTGCAGCATGGGGGCCCTCTGCCCACCGCTGCCCCCCGGCACCGAGGCCCCAGGCACCTCCTGGGCGGCGGGGTGGACCGCGCCTCATGAGAAGGAGGTGCGGAGCCTGGAGGCCGGAGGGATGTCTGCGGGGACGTGGGGCAGCGGGAGCCGTGTGACCAGGCAGGAGAAGGCCACAGCAAGGGGAGAGTGGCCAGCTCCCGGTATTCGCTGGAGCCAGGGCGAGGGCTGGGCCCAGAGCTGGGCAGACTGCAGGCCTGGTCAGGCCCAGAGTTCAGGCCTGGGTGGGCGGGCAGCTCCACTTCTGAAAATCCTGGCCCTGCCCCTATGGGCTCTGTGACCCAGGAAGTGACTTCGCTTCGGTGAGCCACAGTTTCCATCACTAAGAAAAAAAAGAGAATAACTTGGTTAGATCTTCTCGGGCCTCTGTGAGGATTAAACGAGATTGTGTCAGTGAAGCGCCTGCCAGGCAGTCAGCGCTCAGTGGATTCAGTAGTAGTGACAGTGGAGGTGGGTGAACCACTCAAGCTACATACTGTGTCCCCAGATTCTGAGCCCCCAGGCTGCAGTGCCTGCAGCCCCCTGATACATGTGAAGCCCCTGCCTAGGACGCATTGGGGCCTGGACATTGGGATGTCCCAGCCACCTGCTCTCCACCATCTCCCAGCGCCTTTGAGGGTGGAGGCCATATGGAGCTCAGCTGAGGTGACAAGTGTCTGACTAGAGGCCAGGAAACAGCATGCGTATGGACCCATCTCCCCTTGGGTCTTGGGGCTGCAAGCCCAGAGAAGAGGGTGTCTCTGTGCAACCCCCAGGCACTGAACTTATGCCCTGACCATGGTCCTGGAGGCCAAACTGGAACCCACTCTGCTTAACACAGGGCAGGGTGAAGCTTGGAGCTGGCTGGGTAGATCGCTACACCCACTGAGGGTCAAATGCCACCACACCCATGCCAGTTCTGTCCCCTTCCCCACTCCAACCATTTCTTGTCATCCCCCCACCGAATTTCTCATCTACTGTTTTCTGTTGCTAGTCATGTCCGAATCTCTGTGACCACAAGGACTGCAGCACGCCAGGCTCCTCTGTCCTTCACTGTCTCCCAGAGTTTGCTCACGTTCATGTCCATTGAGTCAGTGATGCTATCTAACCATCTCATCCTCTGCCGCCCTCTTCTCCTTTTGCCTTCAATCTTTCTGGCACAGGACACCCTCTCCCTGCTTCCTGGGGCAATGGCCATCCTCAATCTCGCCTGTGAAAGCTTGGAGATTTCTTTCCCCTCCCCATTTAAATCACTCAGTCATTTAGCAAACATTTATTGTGCCTACTAATTAAAGCTCACCGTGTAAAGAGGAAATGGTTGGATAAACACAAATCATTAATGCATGCACTAGAGATGTGAGGAACAGAAGGGAGCGAGGATTGATTACGTACCTAATGTAATGCTGGCAGACATGGCACAACCGGACATGGATGCCAGTGCTTCTGACTCCTGTCCACCAGGAGAGATCAGGTCTGTGCCCAGGGTTGGGAGTGGGGGTGGGGGGAGGCAGGTGGATGCCACCTCCCTCTGCAGCTGGGCAGGTGAGGCCTTCCAGACAAAAGGAAGCTGGAGCTGAAGCTTGAACAAGGTGATGTATTTCAGATGAGGGGAACAGAATATGTAAAAGCCCAGAGGCGTGCAAAGGACATGGAGAGCTCAGCAAACAGAGGAGACCTCCTGAGTACCCCAGACCTGCAGCAGAGGCTCCGGAGGCACAGTGAGGAAGAACAGGATCTCAGAGGGCCTTCAGGTATGGCCTTTCTAGCAGGGATTCGAAGACTTCCCTAAACTTTGACCCCTCCTAAGAAAGAAAGAAGGAAAGAAAGTGAGGTGGCTCAGTTGTGTCCAACTCTTTGTGACCCCATGGACTGTAGCCTGTCAGGTTCCTCCATCCATGGGGTTTTCCAGGCAAGAATACTGGAGTGGGTTGCCAGTTTCTTCTCCAGGGGATCCCCCTGATCCAGGGAACCAACCTGGGTCTCCCGCACTGCAGGCAGAGCCGTCTGAGCCACCAGGGAAGCCTCTGATCCCTCCTAGAGGAGCTGAATTCTGCAGGGATCGAATCCATAACTGAACCAAATGAAGCTGCTTGTGTGCCTCCAGAAGGAAACGGAAGCATCAGGGGAGTGGACCTTCCCCAAATCAGCGAAAACACACTACTCTGTGGTCCGCTTCCTGGGAGAAGGGCTAGCTTCTCTCCCTTCTGTGTCCCAAAGCACCCAGAGGGAAGCAAGCACCCAGCCAGGCTCAAGAATTACTGCAGAAAGTTATTCATTTCTCCCTATGACATACTGACATGTGCATGGATGCAGGGACTTGCATTAAGCCCAGACATATTTATCCCTCTGGAAAAATGTTCCATCTGGCATGAGTGGAGGAGATATAAGTTTGGGAGGTAAAGGGCAGCCATGAGACTTAGACAGCCAGGCTGCAGGGAGGAAGAGGAAGCAGCAGTGTGCGGGAGAAGCTGAGGTTCCCATCTCTCTGGGGCCCATCCCATCCCTGATCCCACAAGGCCCCCGTACATCCTTGTGGTTCTTTCTAATTTAAGCAAGTTCGAGTACCTGTTCCTGCATCCCACCTAGAGTCCCCCACCCCAAAGCACCCTGACATATCTGGCCCGGAACAACCAGAGAAGCCCCAGCCCCCAGGTGGAAAGGCATCTTACAGATCAGCCAAGGCAGTGGTTCTGATGGAGCCACAGGGGCACCCAACTCCAGGGACACCTCACAGCGTCCGGCTGGCAGATGGCTTTATTCCACAAACAGCGCAGGAGCCCAGTACGTGACAGAGACGATGCGTATATTATACCCACGTGTACTGTTATGTTTAATGCTTTGCTGTTCAGTCGCTAAATTGTGTCCGACACTTTTGTGACCCCATGGATTGCAGCCCACCAGGCTCCTCTGTCCATGGGATTTCCCAGGCAAGAATACTGGAGTGGGTGGCCATTGCCTTCTCTGGGGGATCTTCCAAGAATTGAACCCATGGCTCCTGCCTTGGCAGGTGACATTTATCTTTATGTTTATCAAGCTAGATAAAACCAAATGAACACAAAAGTGTACAGAATAAAATGTACGCTTCCCTCACACCCCTCTTCTCCCGTCCTCTGATTCCCTTCCCCACAATCAACCGCAGCCAATTTTTCCATTACCCTTCCAGAAATTAAGATAGTTATATATACTTTTCTTACATATAAGTTATATATACTTTTCTTATATATAAGATAGTTATATATATCTTTTCTCTTTCACAAGTGGCAATAAAATAGACTGTCGTGCAGCTTCCTATTCATGCTAATATTGTGCTTGGAGATTGTTTCAGATCAGAGTGAGTAATAACAGCTCCACAGTGTTCCACTGCCTGAATGTGTACTTTTATTTTTTTCTTTTTAAAGTTACACAAAATCATCACAGCCAAGAGGAGGCTATGGAGACATGAAGATTAGATGTCCTGTGACCTTCTGGGACAGAAAAAAGGACACATAGTGAAAACTAAGGAATATGAATAAACACAGACTTTAGCTGGTATCGATCTTGGCTTGCCATCAGGTTTACCATTCTAGAGAGTTCCCTAGTGGCCTGGCGGTCAGGTTCAGTGCTAGTGCACGTGTACTCAGTTGTGAGGTCAGGGCCCGGTTCAGTCTCTGGTCTGGGAACTGAGATCCCACAGGCCGTGCAGAGCAGCAAGGAAAAAAAAAAAAAAAAAATATATATATATATATAGTATCAGTTGATAGTTGTGTCCGACTCTTTGAGACTCCATGGATTGCAGCCCACCAGGCACCTCTGTCCTTGGAATTCTCCAGGCAAGAATACTGGAGTGGGTTGCCATGTCCTTCTCCTATATATATATATATATAAGAGAGAGAGAGAGAGAGAGAGAGAAGGCAATGGCACCCCACTTCAGTACTCTTGCCTGGAAAATCCCATGGATGGAGGAGCCTGGTGGGCTGCAGTCCATGAGGTCGCTAAGAGACAGATATGACTGAAGTGACTTCACTTTCATTTTTCACTTTCATGCATTGGAGAAGGAAATGGCAACCCACTCCAGTGTTCTTGCCTGGAGAATCCCAGGGACGGGGGAGCCTGGCACCCTCAGTTTACCATGGGGAAACGGAGGCTAGAGAAGAGGTGACTGGTGCCCCTCACAGACTACCACCTCAAGCCCCACCCACACCGGCACCGGACTGGGTGGCACTCCGCTGCCCACCCTGGGTCAGCAGTGGGTCAGACGTCCCCCTGGGAGGTCATTTCATTTTAACAGGCTGACTCACAAGCTGAAGGAAAGACGTTCTAACGATGGGTGTCATGCACTGGTTAGCAGAGGAAGCTTCTTAGGACCCTTGGCATCCCTCCCCTTGCTGTCTTCGAGGAAGGCAGACTGGGCGCGGGGTTCCCGGGGTCACTGACCGCAGCCGAGCCTCGCGGGCCGGCGCCCTTCCCGGAGGGCTATCCGCGCCTTCACCGCTAGAGGGAGCCGCGAGCGGCCCCCACGGCGCCCGGCAGCCCCTCCTCGGGCCCGGGCCGCCGCCGCCCAGGCTCCGCCAGCCCCGCAAGGCACCTAGTCCAGTCCTGCGGCATCAGGCCCTCTGCCGCCCCGACTCGGGGAGATACCCCGCACCCTGAACCTCTGTGGGTCCCTCTGTGGGACCCACTCTCAGACTCCCCCCGGCCTCTGAAAACCCTCCCGTGCTCAGTTCAGTTCAGTCGCTCAGTTGTGTCCGACTATTTGCGACCCCATGGACTGCAGCGAGTCAGGCCTCCCTGTCCCTCACCAACTCGTAGAGCTTGCTCAAACTCATGTCCATCCAGTCGGTGATGCCAACCAACCATTTCATCCTCTGTCGTCCCCTTCTCCTCCTGCCCTCAATCTTTCCAGCATCAGGGTCTTTTCCAATGAGTCAGCTCTTCCCATCCGGTGGCCAAAGTTTCAGCTTCAGCAAGACTGATCTTTAAGATGGACTGGTTGGATCTCCTTGCAGTCCAAAGGACTCTCAAGAACCTTCTCCAACACCACAGTTCAAAAGCATCAATTCTTTGGCTTCTCTGGTGCTACTCTTCTCATTTTATAAGTTAGGACCCAGAGAGGGTAACAGTTATGCCCAGGGGCACCCAGCTAATGTTTGTCAGAACCATATTCCAAGGGGGTCTGGCCCTGACCTCCATGCCTCAGGAGTTCCCCTCCAAAGGGTCGCAAGCATTCTCACTGTCTCCTTCTGTCCCGATGGGGAAACCAAGGACAGGGCAGTGCTAGGTAGGGTGTGTTAATATACGCTGTGCATGTGGGTGGCCCGGCTTGTCAAGGGTAGACAGGAGGCTGAGGCTGGGAGGCCAGCCCCCTGACAGATGATCACCGCAGGAGAGCCTGCGGAGGGCTGAGGGTGCCAGCCTGCCCGGGTGGGGGGCGATGCTGGTGACTCGCTCCTGTGGATGGGTGACAGCTGCGGCCTCGGGTGGGAGGCCAGAGGCCCCACACGCTAATAACTTTCACTCACTGCCTGAGGGCTAATCCCATTACTGTCCTGGACCCCCTGGGACCACCCTCCCTAATCCCCTGCCTCCCTCTGGGAATGGTCCAAGGCCCTACCATGGGCCCTTGCCAACCTCAGTCACATGCAGACCTCAGGCCCTGTCCATCACCTGTGCCCACCCGTGCCCAGTTCCCATGGAGGTCCACCCTTCTCCACCTGCCTCTCCTGCCAGACCTGCCCCAGCCTGCCGGTCCCCAAGCCCCCTGCCCAACATGGCCTCCAGCTGGGCTCCAGGTTTGGTGCTCCCTCCTTGCCCTTTCCAAGCAGGCTTCTGTTTTAGTTTCTCATTAGGTGAGAGCCTGGGTCCACAGTGTTTTCACCTGTCAGATGGAGACAGTAGCGCCCACTTCATCCTGTTTTTCTGACCATATGGTGGGGTGCCATACAGAAAGTTTTAGTTTACCACAGTTCCTGGCACAAGGGACATCGCCAGTGTCAGTTGCTGATGTAATTAACATCAGCGGGATGGATATGTCAGCGACGCACGGGGAGTGGATGTGTTCTGTCATCGGAAGCAAGCTCCATGGCCTGGAGACAGTTGTTAGAGGGAGGTCAATACGACCCAAGTGCCTAGTCCTCACACTAGTGATAGGAGCCACTGTGTACTCTGGGTATTGGGCTCTTTCTTTTCCTCTGCACCAAGTTAAACCTCTGCACCCCTTCATGAGGCAGGCACTAGCCATACCTCCACGTTGCAGGTTGGAAACTGGAGTTAAGAAACAGCTGGGAATTCCCTGGCAGTCCAGTGTTTAGGACTCTGCGCTTTCACTGCCAAGGGCCCAGGTTGGTTCCCTGGTTGAGGAACTAAGATCCCACAAGCCTCGTGTGTGTGTTAGTCACTCAGTTGTGTCCGACTCTTGGCAACCCTGTGGATTGTAGCCCGCCAGGCTCCTCTGTCCATAAAATTCTCCAGGCAAGAATACTGGAGTGGGTTGCCAGTTCCTGCCTCAAGGGATGAACCAAAAAAAAAAAAAAAAAGAGGCAGTTGTGAAGTGGTGGAGCTGGAATCAAACGCAGCTCTGACTCCATTCTCTGCAGCATTCTACTGCTTCTCAAGACCCTCTTCTAATGAGAGCTGATGTTAGAGAGATGCCCAGCCCCCCAAAAAGTAGTGGGTTTCCCTTTTGCTAGAAACACTGAAGGTGATGCTGAGGGCCAACCAGTCAGGAACCCTGAGGTTCCATGACAGGCCCCAGTCCCCCAGTGTCCCCAGACACACCCGTTTCCAGGCCAGGTCAAGCCAGGTCCCTCCCCAGCCCTTGGTCCTCAGCCTCCCACTTCCCTACCTTCTGCTGCTCCTCATTTACATAAATTATCTCTCCCCAATTATCTATCCAGCTGTCCCAACCGTGATCTGTGAATGAATTAAAAACGGAATATAATTTAATAATGGCTGATTAGAAGGAGATTAGTTGTTATATAAAAAGGAAAAGCCAAGAGCCAGCTAGTTGCCCTTAATCTGAGCCAATACCATCGTTATTCAGGAAAGGCTACCCTGCCTGTCATCAGGCGAGAGAGGCATGAAGACAAGGGTCAGGGGAGAGACCAGGGGCGCTCAGACCACCCTGGAGAGAAGATAAAGGCACTAGGGCTGGGAATGTGAGCTCCAGGCAACTCCTGTTACTTCCCTGGGCCTTGCTCCATTCTTCTAAGTGGGTTTGGGTAGTTTCTGGGGTCCCTTCTTGCTCTGAAGTCTAGACGCCCTCAAATCAAGGCACTAGGATTTCCCAAGGCAGCCTCTGCCCCCACAACAGACTCTGCTCAGCCCTCACTGGCGTAAGAACTGGGGGTTTCGGAATCTGTTGTCTTCTAGGAACACACAGGAGCTGGGGTTAAAGACCTCCCCAGGAGAGGACCCTGTCTAGGGTAGATGGTAGAGAAGGGGTTGGTGCATCAGGAAGGCTCCATGAAGCAGAGACTGGCTGAGACAAAGAGGGTGTCGGTGCCCAGCAGGGTCTCTGGCCCCCTTGCCCTCAGCTTAAGGACTGGATGTGTCTCTGAGATTCCCAATCATCCTTTCAGTCTCAGCTCATGAACTCCTCCTCCAAGAAGCCTGTCCTGATCTCCCAAGCTTTGGATCTCCCCAGTGCTCCCATATTTGTCCATCAGAGCCCATAGCACATCTGCTTATGGGACATTATGTCCCCGTTTGTGAGTTCCTTGACCAGCTTTTCATCTCTATGTCACCAGTGCCAGATACACAATTGTTGCCCAACAACATCACTGACTAAATAAAGATACCTCCTCCAGATCACCCTCGTGTAAGTTCTGTGCTCCCCAAACACACTGTGATTATGCCTTTAAAAATAAAGCAAATCAGAGACTTCTCTGGTGGTGAAGTGGATAAGAATCCGCCTGCCAATACAAGGGACACGGGTTTGATCCCTGGTCCGGGAATATCCCACGTGCCACGGAGCAACTAAGCCCATATGCCACCACTACAGAGCCCATGCTCCAGGGCCCGTGAGCCACAACTTCCAAGCCCGCGCGTGCTACAACTGCAGAAGCCCGTACGTCTAGAGCCTTTGCTCCACAGCAAGAGAAGCCACTGCAATGAGAAGTAGGAGGACTGCAATGGAGAGCAACCCCTGCTCACGGCAGCTAGAGGAAGCCTGTGCAAAGCAATGACTGCCCAGTGCAGCTAAAACTTAAAAAATAATAAAAGAAAAAAATAAAGTAAGTCACCTGTGAAGAAATAATATATTAATACACAAACAGTTTTAAGGATGGATGGATAGACAGAGGGCTTGGAGTCAGACTGCCCGGATATGAATCTCAGATCCACCACTGATGACTGTGTGACCTTGGGCATGTGACTAATCTGTACCGCAGTTTCCTCATCTATACATTGGATGCATTAAATATTTCCTACCTCATAAGGTTTTTATGGGATGACATGGATGAATAGAGAAAAGCACGTAAAACTGGGCAGTGAGCACTTAGTAAGTGTTCATGGTGTTACCCCTGTAGCTCAAACAGTAAAGAATCTGCCTGCAATGCAGGAGACCAGGGTTCAATCTCTGAGTTGGGAAGATCCTCTGGAGAAGAGAAGGGCAACCCACTCCAGTATTCTTGCCTGGAGATCCCCATGGACAGAGAAGCTCAGTGGACGACAGTCTGTGGGGTCACAAAGAGTTGGACACAACTGAGCAACTAACCCTTCATGGTGTTACAATGCATGTCACACTGGTTTTTGCCAATGGTGGGATCTCTGAGGACAGGACTGGCCTTCTCATCTCTGTGGATGGTGTTGGATGGACAGACAGGCCTGCATGGGGCTAGCTCAGCAGTCCTGGCTGCTGCTTTCACACTGAAGGTTCCGAGGGGGCACACGCTGGCAGGACCAACACGTTTCTCCCACCCTTGATGGGCAGCCTGTCTGCTCAGTGTCAGACCCGGAGTCCCAGCCCTTCCCGAAGAGGCTCTTAGCTTCACGGGGGAGCAACATGCCATGAGAGGGGTCTGACCCGGCATTTTGGTCTAGGTCACATGCCCCATGTCCTCTACATCAGAGGATGTCTGCCCAGCCTGAACTTGGCATGGAGGTGCTCTGGGAAGACATGGGTGAGCTGACCAGGGAGAGAGGAGGCTGAAGAGTCCTCTGTAGCAGCTGACTCAGGGCATCAAGGAGAGATGACAAAGAGGGGCACGGTCTCCAGGGCCAGAGGCAGGCATGGTAGATGCCAGAGATCGACTTTCTCAGAACGTGAAGAGATGCAAAATGTCTGCACAGCAAGTGTTTGCTGATTGACTAACGGCACTATTCCAGAAATTTCCAGACCTACTCAGTTATGAACACTTTGATTCCTCTTATGTGGGGAGGGGCCTGGGAATCTGTGTATTTGACAAGACTTTAGGTAAAGTCTCATGAACAGGTGATTTCCTCCCTCACCTCCTGCCCCAGGTCCGGGAGCTGCAGTGCCCTCCGGGGACAGGGGCTAACTGTGACCTCACCCTCCCCAGTACCCTCGGACAGCCACCGTGCCCCCCACTGCACACACACATACAGCCCAGAACAACCTCCCTGGTGGGGCCCAGAACACATCCATCCATCCTGCGGCAGGAGGCCTCCTGGGGCCAGCCTGGGCTGTGGGATAATTTGATATTCAAATCCTGGCAAAGACCTGCTTCAAATTGCTGCAAATTAAGCTGATTTTGTCCCTCCGAATGAGGGATTTGCTCCTGTGGATCAACCCTTCCCAGGACTTGATGAGGTCAGGATTAGAGCTGGAGGGCCAGGGAGAAAAGCCTGAGGTGGGAGGCTGGAGGGCTGGTTGTTGGTGAGAGTGGGGGAGGCCGGCCACTGCATGCCTCTCTCCTCAACCCCGGAGTCACAGAAGTTTCCCAGGGTCTCAGAACTCAGCTCTTCGCAGCAATGAGGGGGCCTCTGGGTCCCTGAGGGGCCGGCCTCACTGACATTCCCATCACCCACCATCCTCAAGAAGAATCCAGCTCTGTACCGTTCCCAAAGTGGACCGCATCGCATCTTTCCAAGCTCCTGAGATCCAGGGCCCCAACTGAGTGCCCCCATATCACTAATGAGTAAATGGAGGCTCCAAGAGGTGAGCTGAGGCTTCTCTGGCTGAAGACAAGCTGGATTCAACCTTTGCCGCCAACTTGCTGTGTGATCTTGAGCAAAGGGTTATTGATGGTGCGTGCACAGCGCTAGGCACAGCGGAAGCATATCAGTAAGCATCAGCTGAAGTTACAACCCACACAGCAAGCCCTGGCCAAGGCCAGGGAGGTGGCAGAACAGGGATTGGGACCCCAGCCTCTCTGATCTGAAGCAGAGTCATCCCCGGCTTCTCATGGAGGTCTGTGCCAGCTCCTGACTGAGCCCCTCCTGACAGCCCCCCTTCCTGGAAGAACCTCATTTCCATCTGCTTTATCAAGGCCTGCACTGTATATTGCAGCCATTTCGAATTGCACCATTAAAGATTTTATGCTGGAGACGTTAAAATTAAAAAGATCTATGTGCAAAGAGTCACAACGAATTTAATCAACTTGATTTAATAGAAAACAGCAAATGGAATTTATGATGTTCCAAAAGACAAGGGAATTTTTTTTTTCAAGCCAAAATAATAAAAAGCACTTTGTGGAAAACAGAAAGTGGGGTCGGGTGGGGGTGGGGGCTCCTCATCTGAGAGTTTATCAGAACCTAATCCGCGGGGAACAACCCCAGTCAGAGCTGTTTGCCCACTAATCCCAGCTGCCATTAAAATATTAAAGATAAATCTAATCGTCTCTTTATCCAAAATAAGCGACTTTTGTGTGGGGAGAAAACATCTAACCCTTTGGGAGGAGAATTAGTCCTAATGCATCAAATGGAATTCGGTCCAGGCTGGGGCGAAATAGGGTTTAGAGGCAAATGAGATGGTAATAGAAATAAAACCCAGAATAACAAATTAAAAACCCTCATTTACACGAATTAAAAGGGCTCACAAAAGGGCTGGAAGCTCAGGCCTCCATCCTCATCCCCCAGGTCCACCGCCCTTTCCCCTGGTCTCACTCCCACCCCCCCAGCTGGTCGCCCACCCACAGGCACCCAGGAGAGGAGCTGCAGCCTGACCTCATCCTCTGACTTGGGCCCCGTGCCTTTCTACATATGCCCCAGCTTCCTCCACAGAGCCCGAGCCCAGGCTGGGATCCTGAAGCCTCTGATTGAGTTAGGCATCGCTCCACACCCCTGGCTGGGGATGGGGGTATGGTGGGGGGAGTGGGGAGGGAGGTGGGGGGCAGTCTGGGGTCAGGCAGAGCTGGGCCCCTGTCCCAGTGATGCCCCTCCCTACGGGAGGTCTTGGTTTAACTTCTTAAGCTCCCCAGGACCCCCACCCCATTAACTCAGGGGAAAATATGGATAATGCTAGTCTCCACCCTTCTGCAGCCCCTCTCCACAGCCTTGACCTCCTTGCTGCCCCCTGACCCAGCTCCCCTGGATTCAACAAGGTGATTCGGGACATCCCTCACTTCTGACCCAAGGTGACCACTCAGTAGTAAACTCTTGTCAAACTCTCCTTCAAGGCTCCCTAGGCAGCTTGGCCACCTCCCTGGGGAGGTCAGGCCTGTGCCCCAGTCCCCCATGGGGAGGAAAGCTCAGCAGTGGGTGAGCCTGGAAGGCAGTAGGGTAGCCAGCAGCCAGTCTGAAGAACTAACTGGGGTCACGCCTGAGCTGTCGCTCGGGAGGGCTGAGGCCACGCTGGATCTACAAGCTTCTCACTCAGCAGCTCTCTGTCCCCTAGGTGGCCCCAGGGTTGACTCGTGGTTCCTCCATCATGGTGGGATTTGGGGGCTCTGACAAGTGCCTTGCCCCACCTGGGACCCCCTCCCCACCTTGGGTCCAGATCTGAATTCCCCACTTAAAAATCATACTTTCTGCCTTCGTGGCAGGATGCTTATCAAAGGAGACACACTCAAATAAAAAGAAAAGAAGAAGGAGAAGGAGAAAAAAGGGCGATACACTCAAATAAAAAAGAAAAGAAGAAAAAGAAAAGGAGACACACTCCCCTCTGGGGGGCACTAGGGCCCCTGTGTGAGCCATCACGGACTTGATGGGTACAGACAAGTATGACAGCCCCCTTTCTGGGAGCTTCTTTGGACTGCAGAGAGGAAAAGGTGAGGAGGGGCTCTTGTGCCTGAGGCATCCCCCCCACACACACATAGGAGGCCAGAACACATCTCTGACCTGCCAGCCTTCTTAACAAATCCACTTGAACAGGAAACTCATGTTGACAGCATTTTATTACGGGACATTAAGTAGAATTGGACTGTGGGGCTAACCCTTTTGCTGGCTGACTTTCCGTGTTATGTTGGCCTCCTCTCTGCATCCACCACAGTCCCTCCACACTCTGGGGAGTCCTGAGATGGGGGCTATGGGGGGTCTCTCTTTCTACTTTCTTTGACACCTACCCACCCCCACCCTTGGACTATGCCAAGTGGTGATTCTGAGCAATTGGAACAGACTGGAAGATATTTCTGGCCATGTGGGAGTGGGTGACCTTCTCCCCAGGATGACTGACTGGAAACATGAGGAGGTGCTGGGTGGGATGGGATTTTTCCAGAGAGGTATCCTAAAGCCTGAGGTCTGATGAACAAATATTGAGGAAAGACGGAAAAAGGTACAGGACTCGGGGGAGGGGGGCCGTTGCTGGAACCTGTCGTAACACCCAGGGAAGGCGATGGGTTCTCAGAATAATACACAGTTTCGGGTTAACAGCTAGCAGACCCTGGTGGTCTCGTGGTTCAGAATCCACCTGTCAATGCAGGAGACAGGGGTTCGATCCTTGGTCCATAAACTAAAATCCCACATGCTGAGGGGCATCTGAGCCTGTGCATCACAACTACTGAGCCGTAGAGCCCGTGCTTCACAAGAGAAGCCACTGCAGTGAGACGCTTGCCCCGTGGAACTAGGGAGTAGCCCCGGGCTTGCCTCAACCGGAGAAAGCCTGCGTGCAGCAATGAAGACCCAGCACAGCCAGTAAATAAATTAAAAAACAGCACCATTATACAAGGTTGTTGTAAGGATTAGAAGTAAATGCAACATTTGTGAGTGCCATGCTTTTGAACTGTGGTGTTGGAGAAGACTCTTAAGAGTCCCTTGGACTGCAAGGAGATCCAACCAGTCCACTGTGAAGGAGATCAGCTCTGGGATTTCTTTGGAAGGAATGATGCTAAAGCTGAAACTCCAGTATTTTGGCCACCTCATGCGAAGAGTTGACTCATTGGAGAAGACTCTGATGCTGGGAGGGATTGGGGGCAGGAGGAGAAGGGGACGACAGAGGATGAGATGGCTGGATGGCATCACTGACTCGATGGATGTGAGTCTGAGTGACCTCCGGGAGTTGGTGATGGACAGGGAGGCCTGGCGTGCTGCAGTTCATGGGGTCACAAAGAGTCGGACATGACTGAGTGACTGATATGATCTGACCATGTACTGGCTTTGACTATGCCAAAGCCTTTGACTGTATGGATTACAATAAACTGTGGAAAATTCTGAAAGAGATGGGAATACCAGACCACCTGACCTGCCTCTTGAGAAATTTGTATGCAGGTCAGGAAGCAACAGTTAGAACTGGACATGGAACAACAGACTGGTTCCAAATAGGAAAAGAAGTTCGTCAAGGCTGTATATTGTCACCCTGCTTATTTAACTTCTATGCAGAGTACATCATGAGAAACACTGGGCTGGAAGAAGCACAAGCTGGAATCAAGATTGCCAGGAGAAATATCAATAACCTCAGATATGCAGATGACACCACCCTTATGGCAGAAAGTGAAGAGGAACTCAAAAGCCTCTTGATGAAGGTGAAAGAGGAGAGTGACAAAGTTGGCTTAAAACTCAACATTCAGAAAACGAAGATCATGGCCTTCGGTCCCATCACTTCATGGGAAATAGATGGGGAAACAGTGGAAACAGTGGCAGACTTTATTTTTTGGGGCTCCAAAATCACTGCAGATGGTGACTGCAGCCATGAAATTAAAAGACACTTATTCCTTGAAAGGAAAGTTATGACCAACCTAGATAGCATATTCAAAAGCAGAGACATTATTTTGCCAACAAAGTCCGTCTAGTCAAGGCTATGGTTTTTCCTGTGGTCATGTATGGATGTGAGTTGGAATGTGAAGAAGGCTGAGCACCGAAGAATTGATGCTTTTGAACTGTGGTGTTGGAGAAGACTCTTGAGAGTCCCTTGGACTGCAAGGACATCCAACCAGTCCATTCTGAAGGAGATCAGCCCTGGGATTTCTTTGGAAGGAATGATGCTAAAGCTGAAACTCCAGTACTTTGGCCGCCTCATGTGAAGAGTTGACTCATTGGAAAAGACTCTGATGCTGGGAGGGATTGGGGGCAGGAGGAGAAGGGGACGACAGAGGATGAGATGGCTGGATGACATCACCAACTCGATGGACGTGAGTCTGAGTGAAGTCCAGGAGTTGGTGATGGACAGGGAGGCCTGGTGTGCTGCAATTCATGGGGTCACAAAGAGTTGGACACTACTGAGCAACTGAACTGAACTGAATTGAACCATGTACCGGGCACCATGGCAAAGGGTTTATGCATGTTCTCTCATTTCCTCATAACCCTACAAAGTGGATTCTTTACTTATCCCCATTTTGCAAAAGAGGAAACTGAGGCTCCCAGAGGTCTCATAAATGCCTGAGATGGTACAGCTTGAGAGTGTTGAAGCCAGGGTCTGACCCCAGCCATCTGACTTCAGAACTGTGCTTTCAGCCTTTGTATGTAATAGCTCATATCAGTCGCAGTACAAGCCACTTACAACAAAATAGCCAACGTGTGGATTTTGGTGCCAGATGGCTGCTCAGATAGTGTAGGTGTTTGTCCACAATTCTTCCTTCCCTCTCTACCCTTGTCAGGGCTTCTGGTTGGGGGAGATCATGGTCCCACTCCATTGCCTTTGGTCTTGACTATGTGACCAACTTCAGCCAATGGGGTGTTAGCCAATATGATGCAAAAGAGGCTTTGAATGGCTTTGTGTGGTTTGGCTGTCTCTGTTCATCCTGAACTCTGTTAGAAGAGCATGTAGCCACAGTCCCAGAAGGAGATGTATAAAACAGACTGGGAAACAACCCACAGTTCATAGCCAAGCCTAGCTGTGCCTGGACCCCAGGACCCAGAGCAAACGATAAGCCGTCTGAGTTGTTGTTACACCTTATTTGTAGAAGCCATGGAGCTGCCCTGCTCCAATCCCCCTTCAAGAAAGAACTTGCTGTTGAGGGGTAGGAGCGTGGTTAGTAGAGAGTCACCAGCTGTAGCCTTTTTCAGATCCACTGCAGCGCTGCTTTTTTTTTTTCCTGCCAGCTTTATTGAGATACAATTGACACAAAACATTGGGTGAGTTTAAGGTGCATAGCATGTTAATTCAATACATTTATAATCTGCAAAATGATTACCACCATAACATTCACTGCCACCTCCATCCCATCACATGGTTACCAGTTATTTTTTTGTGATGAGAGTTTTTAAGATCTACTCTCTTAGTAACATTCAAGTACATGATCCAGAAATGCTAGTTGTAATCACGCACTGCTGTGTTTGAGTGGCTGGGCATGATGAGCATAGGTCCTAAGGTCTAACCATTTCTGCCCAGCTCAAGGCTCCTTTAAGGGGCAGTCTTTGCTCTGGAGCTCCCTGTTAGATTGTCTGAGACTTTGTCAGATCTTCACTGTGGTTTGAGACTCTTTCTGTCCAGTCCTGCTCCCCCTCCCCTCTCCTTTACCTTTCACAGGTGTTACCCTCACCTCCATCCCCAATAAACCATTGCATTCCTAACCCACTCTCAACTTCTGTTTTCTTAGAGTAATTTTGAACTGACATAGCCTTATTGCCACAAGACTTAATTCACCTGGGTTCAAATACGGACTACACAATTCACTAGCTGCCTGACCGTAACCATACGATGACTGTTTCCTCATCGGTAAAAAAAAAAAAAAAAAAAACAGAAACACCCATCTCATAGCTTTTTTCTGAGTATTGCTAAGATAATCCATGTACAGTGCTGAACACTCGATAAATGTTAACGGAGATCGCCAGAGGTAGTTGTAAATCTCAATGAATAAATGCTAGCTATCTATGAATGATGCACAGTAAAATATCAAGTCAACAGATATAAATCTAGGGCACATCTTAAAAGACTGAAGAGTGAGGAAGGTGGGCAGATGAGTTGCAACTGTGGACAAGTATATAGTAGAAAAAAGAATGCAAGCTTGCAAATGAGATGGTCAATATATTCTGGGCCATCACTTGTAACCAGAAAAAAGATAACCAGACTTCTGTGTGATTCTTCACCATCTTCCAAACACTTTCATGATATTTTCCTCCATGAGCTCTCCAAGAAAGCCAGTTCAAGCATCGCCATCCCCATTTTACAGGTAAAGGAACTGAGGCACAGAGATGCTAAAAGCTCACCCCATAGCTCACAGTAAGTCCTGGAGGCAAGAGTGGAGCCATGTTTGCAGATCTACCTGCAAATAGCATGCTGGGCATCATGGGAAAGCACCAGAACAAAAAAAGTTAGGGGCTTCTCTGCAGCAAAGTCAGGTTGGCACTACCTCAACCATTACAAAAGCGATTCTAGGGTCTACCACTCATGAAGGTATTTTAGAGTGCACAGACGAGGATCAAATGAACACCAGCATCTCTGAGGTTGGAGAGGAGAGACAGATCCAAGAGAGGTTTTCATCTGTCAGGACTTGGAGATAAACCAGATCTATGCTGTGATGACAAGTCCTTAAATTACCCCCCAACCCAGCTCAAAACATTTGATTTCAAATGCTTCTCTGTGGTATCAGTGAAGAATCACTTCCAGCCTCTAGTAACAGAGACCTCCCCACCCAGTGGCTTAGACACTGGTGGGTAGAAGGAGATGGAAAATTTTCTCTCTTTGTAAAAAAAGGCTTGTTAGGGGCAGAGCAGGGCTGATATGGTAGCTCCTTAGTCTTCAGGTACGCAGACTCCTTTTATTCACTCCACTTTCCTAATGTTGGCTTCCATCCTCAGGGTCACCTCACAGCCCAGAGCAACTGCTAAAGCACTAGCCATCATGTATGTATTCCAGACAGAAAGCTGAAAGAAAGGCAGAAAAAGCAAAAAAGGTATATACATAACATCTTAAGATTTCTTGCTCATATTTCTTTGACACCAAATGGACACTTTAAGCTGAAAAAATAGGTTGAGAAATGTAGTATTTTAGCTATGGACATCACCACTCTGAATAAAATGTAATACCAAGGCAGAGGAGAGAATATAAATTCAGTAGGCAACTATCAGTCTCAACTACACCCATAGAAACAGATTTTATTAGGAGATGTGTCTCCAAAGTCCTGCTGCTTATAGTCCCATATTATTCATAGCTGAAATTTGACCCAAATTAGATTGTTAAGGGAAATTAAGGTTCCCAGGTAGGACTGTGTTGGGGTTAGGTCCTAACCCCACAATTTTAATAGCTTGGTTTCAGGTTTATAAACAACTCTGTCTGATTTGACCCAAAAAGAAATTTATCAGAATGATACTGAGTAGTTCAAAATTCCTCCAGCAAGTTTGGACTCTATAATCATTGCCCCAGAGCCTGTCACAGCACTGGTCTGGTGTAGAAGCCCCTGCAGTTACCGCACCGCTTACTGGATCCTGAGTTGCTGGACTTCCCACTGCTGCTGCCACCGACCTTGAGCAAGCATCTGCTGCACACCTGTCACTCTGCAGCTCAAGTCTCACTGCAACCACATTGCTACCGGAGGAGATTCTCACACAGTTTTTGCTTCTTTGGGTCATGGGCTTTGGATTCAAAGTCCAGGGTGTTTGCTTCTGACTGGTACAGCCCAGGTCACATGGCCATGTTCTAGCTGCAAGAGAAGCTGGAAGGCAAGTATCTGGCATTTCCAGTTTTGTTGCAGAACTGGGGCTCTGTCTTCCACTAGCACTCATAAGTTGGGGAATTCTCCCAAATAGGGGTCAAGTTCAGACAGTGGGCAGCCCACAAAATTGTAAATGACTATTATAGGATTTCGTAGAAGTTTCATGTAAACCTCACAATAACTCATTTTATGCATCATAAAATTGAAGCTCAGAGAAGTGAAGTAACTTGCTCAAAGTCATGCAACTAGTAAAGACAAAGCTGCCCACCCCAAAGGGTCAGTAAGTACGGAATCTGGAAACTTCTTTGTGGGATGAGACCTCAGTGGCACCTCTGCACTTCCACTTCTTCTCTGTCTGTGACTGGATGTAGCATTGCCATGGTTCCCTGGCTCCCACCTGCCTCGTGGGTCTCTGGCAAAGTCACCCTCAGGACATATGCCTGTTGCCTCCCTTTTGTGAGCCTCCTCCAGGCCACTTCCTCCCATTTACAGTAGCTTAATATTAATGGCTTCTGTAGGCAGCTCTACTGATCACAAAGACCTGCCTGAATCTGAGCCTCCCCCCCCAGTTCTGATCAGTAGATGGACGCTGAACATCTGGGCAGGGATATGCTTTTGAACCAGATCAAGATCCCATGGGCAGAGAAGGCAATGGCACCCCACTCCAGTACTCTTGCCTGGAAAGTCCCATGGCGGAGGAGCCTGGAAGGCTGCAGTCCATGGAGTCGCTAAGAGTTGGATATGACTGAGTGACTTCAATTTCACTTTTCACTTTCATGCATTGGAGAAGGAAATGGCAACCCACTCCAGTGTTCTTGCCTGGAGAATCCCGGGGATGGGGGAGCCCAGTGGGCTGCAGTCTCTGGGGTTGCACAGAGTCAGACATGACTGAAGTGACTTAGCAGTAGCAGCAAGATCCCATGGGAAGAGCTCTGAGCCTAATGAGGGGGCTGCTGGAACTCTAAGGATAACAGAAGCATCAGAGAGACTTCTGGGCTCCAACATCTCTGAACTTTAAAAATTGCACTCTGCCTGGGAAAGCGCTTGCTACTGCTAAGTCACTGCAGTCGTGTCCGACTCTGTGTGATCCCATAGACGGCAGCCACCAGGCTCCCCCGTCCCTGGGATTCTCCAGGCAAGAACACTGGAGTGGGTTGCCATTTCCTTCTCCAATGCATGAAAGTGAAAAGTGAAATTGAAGTCACTCAGTCATAGCTCTCAAATTTTTTGTTCAGTTCATTTCAGTTCAATCGCTCAGTCATATCCGACTCTTTGTGACCCCAAGAATTGCAGCACACCAGGCCTCCCTGTCCATCACCAACTCCTGGACTTCACTCAGACTCACATCCATCAAGTCGGTGATGCCATCCAGCCATCTCATTCTAGTCGTCCCCTTCTCCTCCTGTCCCCAATCCCTCCCAGCATCAGAGTCTTTTCCAATGAGTCAGCTCTTCACATGAGGTGGCCAGAGTACTGGAGTTTCAGCTTATCATTCCTTCCAAAGAAATCCCAGGGCTGATCTCCTTTAGAATGGACTGGTTGGATGTCCTTGCAGTCCAAGGGACTCTCAAGAGTCTCCTCCAACACCACAGTTCAAAAGCATCAATTCTTCAGCGCTCAGCCTTCTTCACAGTCCAACTCCCACATCCATACATGACTACTGGAAAAACCATAGCCTTGACTAGACGGACCTTTGTTGGCAAAGTAATGTCTCTGCTTTTGAATATGCTATCTAGGTTGGTCATAACTTTCCTTCCAAGGAGTAAGCGTCTTTTAATTTCATGGCTGCAGTCACCATCTGCAGTGATTTTGGAGCCCAGAAAAATAAAGTCTGACACTGTTTCCACTGTTTCCCCAGCTATTTCCCATGAAGTGATGGGACCGGATGCCAACAAATTTTTTGTTAGTAATCCCCAATCCATCCCCCTCTCTCTCCCCTTTGCCACCTTCATACCCTAAAATTGACCAATGCTTTCTCTGGCTTGGGCTGCATAGTCCACCTCCTGACTGGCTTCTTGTTTCACAACTGCTAGCAGCTTCTATTCCCTTTGGGGATACCATCCAAAATCCCATGAAGTCCTGCAGGCCCGGACCCCTTCCGACCAACTGAGTTCCCCTCAAAGTTTCGCCTGGCCTTCAGCCCTCCCTTCTAGTCTCCCTTGCCTTCTTGATGTTCCTTAGAAACACCTACCTGATGCTTCTTCAGCTGTTCCTCCAATCCTGCCACCTGCCTCAGCCCCCAACCCGGCTGGCTTCCACTTCTCAGGTCTCTGCCCAAGTGTGGACAGCCCAGAAACCCCTCTGTCCTGCATCCAAAGAGATCCCTCTTGCTGTCAGTCTAAAACCCCTCACCCTACTGTGTTTTCTCTTTAGGACTTCTGATTCTTAAATTATCTCATTTGCTTACTTACTTGCCTGTTCATTAACTATCTCTCAAACTAAAATTTAAGTACCATGGAGGCTTTGCTTTCTTTTACCCCCACAGTTTTCCTGTTACCAGTATCTGGCATACAGTAGGTGCTCAGTAAATACTTGCTGAAGGTTCTTGACTAAATTGTCTCACAACATTCCTATAGGGCAAAAACAAACATCCTCTCAGGGCAACAGAGATGTAGTCACTGTGTCACTGGCTCCAGAGTCAAAGTCCCTGGGCGGTTGCTTCTGATGTGTGGAGCAGGTCACATGACTATGTCTAGCTTCAAAGGAAGCTGGGAAAGCACGTTTCTGGCCTCTCCTGTTTCATTGTGGAATTGGGGCTCCGAGACCCACCACTTGAGACTGCAGGGAGACTGGACACAGTCCAGACGCACGTGGCAAGCTGGTAGTGGAGGAAGTCCTCTAAGCCTGGCTCTTTTTCTTTGTTCCACACTACCCATAGGTGAACACTGGGGAAGAGACAAGGGTGATACATGTGAGATGTTTTTCTTTTTCCTCAAGAGGCTAAGGTAAGGTTACAGCTGAGGGAGGGCATGGGCAGGGAGTCGTGGGCCCCTGAAACTGGGTGGGTGGTGTCCTACTGGGATAAGATCCTGGCGGGGCAATGGACGACACCTGGAACACCTACCTAGAGACAAGATCTTCTCTAAGGCTGTCTTGAAGGCAGTGTCAGGAGTCTATTCCTTCCTTCCCACTCCCTGGAACCCTCCAAGAAAAATCCAAAAAGGTATAGATTATATCATGAACAACTAAGGGAAGGAATCCGGCCCAAGTGTTTGAGGTAAGATGCTCTTGTTAGACCAAGGTTCTGGGGATTCACCAGCCTTGACCTCAGTAGCCCTTCTTAACCCCTTGAGGGTATCCCTTCCTTTTCTCTCTGGGGTAGGGGCAGAATGGTGGCTCAAAGCATTGCTGGGGCACCATTTGCCTCCCTACACCAAAGGTCCTTTCCTCTGCTTGAGCCTCTGGTTCCATCTTTAAGAAAACAAGAATACAGTGGATTTGGACTCTGATTAGCCCTTGGCAGCTGCAAATTCCTGGGGAGTTCACCTAGCCTCTCTGAGGTTGCTTCCTCATTTGAAAATTGATACACATCTTTCAGGATAGTTGGGAGGACTTGTTGAGGCAGTATGAAAAAGCCCAGAACTTAATAAAGGTTCATTGTGTATAACTTCAACGTGAATCAAAATCGCTCCTGTTTTTCCTCCTAGCATCAGCCCCTTACTGAACAGAGGGGATGGGATATCTGGTCCAATGTCTGATGACAGGAGGATGAGAGAGCAGAAGCTCAGGGACTCTGTCAGGACACTCTCTCAGGACAACTGTCCAGCACAACAAAGGACAAGGTTTACTCTCAGGGTAAGCTCGAAATACACAAGAGCATTAAAAAAAGTGAAGCACGTTCATGGGTGACAGATTCATAATGGGATTATTGATTCAAACACAGATCCTTTCTCTTCCTTGTATTTTCCACCCTCCTCCCTCCAAAAATTGTTGCTGATGGCTGGGCAGTGACTCAGGGAAGCAGCGAGCAGGGGACAATGACTTGGCTGCAGCTGGTGCTAAAAATGACCAGCATCACAGCAAAGGAGGGAGATGGCATCGTCTCTCAACTCTCCCTCCCTGAGACTTAGTGTCCTATATTTGCAACAAGGGGGAAAGAACTTGAGAAGTTGAGTGGATTAAATGCCATAAGGGGTCTGACACCCATTAATAATAGTGATAAGAATCATGATGTATGGAGTCCCTAGGGCCAGACACCATGTTAAATGCTTTAAAAACAGCAGCTCCTTCAATTGTGGACTCAAACTCCATGAGGCCAGGGCTAGGTCTGTCTTGCTCCCTGCTGTATTGTCATCTTGGAATCTTCCTGCAAGATGATAATAACAACCAACACTTCCAGGAACCTTCTATCGCAGCCTTATTTTGTATATTCATTCTATAACCTTACTCACTATTCTTAAAACTATACATTTCTTTTTTTTTTTTTGCTTTTGTGTAATAAAGTTTTATTAAAGTATAAAGGAGATAGACAAAGCTTCTGACATAGGTATCAGAAGGGGGCAGAAAGAGTACCCCAAAACTATACATTTCTAATCTTCATGACAGTTTTAAGGGGTAGGTACTACTATTATCCCCATTTTATGGATGAGGAAACTGAGGCACAGGAGGAAGACAGAAGCTGGGTAGATTTCCCAAGATCATCAAGTAAGTGATAGAGCTGGAGTCTGAATCCAGGAAATCTGGCCCTGGAGTCCATGCCCTTGACCCCTATGCTAACTCAAGGGGTCAGGAGATGCATACAGGTCCACTGTCTGGCTATTTTATAGGTAAAGCAATCGAAGCCAAGAAGGAAGTTAATGATTGGCTCAAAGTCACAGAGCTATTAGGTAACAGATCCAGGATGTGGATGCAGGGTGACTAAGCTAAATGTCTCTGAAAGGCATTTATTCCTCCAGCCCAAGCCCCAGGGGCCTGCCTTTCCCTGTAGCTTTCCCCCACTCCAGAGTCCACAAATGTCCTCAGTCTGGGTCTAGCCTCAGTAGGGCAGCTCAGAGACAGTCCAACCAGGAGTCCTTCCAGAGTCCAGTTCCAAGGGTGGGGCTGGCTGCAGGCTGACACTGGGTCCTCCCTTCACTGCAGCTTCTAGCAAGTGTGCCTCTCAGAGGGCCTGGGGTTGTCCTTGTTCCCAGCGTCCTAGGGTGGGATGGAGACCATCTCACTGAGAGTGGGAACTAGCAGCTTCAGACACAAGGTTTGGTCAAGAGATTTTTCATCCTCATCTCCTGGCAAGAGCCGAGTTTCCATCACTCACATGCTTATTTTCCATCACTCACATCCTTGCCCATTGGCTGGCATCTGGCTCATCGTGGATGTCCTGTGATAAGTCAGGGATATGACAACTGCCATTTTTGAAACATTCCCATTTATCCTCCCAGGGTAGGCTGGCATAGAAAGGAGGCCAAGAGATGGATGGAGTTAAAAGAAAACAGCTTTTGACACCAGATTCATTTGATGTTGAGTCTGGCCTCTGCTACTTACAAGCTAGGGAGCTTGGGACAAGTCACCTCTGCTACTTACAAGCTAGGGAGCTTGGGACAAGTCACCTAACCTTCCTGGAAACTGAAGTTTTCACATTCAAGAAATGGGGATAGAAATTCTTATCTGGAAGGCAGAGCCACTGCTTTGCACAGCTCCAGAGGGCACCATTCACATGGTTGTCTGTGTGACTGGTACCACAACAAACCCAACTCCACAGAATAAAGGTGAAGGATGCCTTTGAGACTGCATATCCCTGAGTCTACATCTTGCAAGTAAGAATAGCTATGACAGCTTCCAAATGTGGAACCAAGATGCTAATTGGGTTCTTGTGAAGACCTGATATCATGCTGTGTAAATGGACTCAGGAACATGGGCGCACAGTAGGCAAGACATCATTATGGGATAAGGAGGCAGTCATTGGAGTGAACAGTGCCTGTTTCCCAGACAACCCCTGCAATGAGGGATGTCCCTGCCTAGTTCCGGCTCCTATGTGAACCAGGCCAGAGCAGATGAAGACCCACCTTCCAACAGCCCTGTTAGCAAGGCCTCAGCTTCCATATCCTATAAGCTTTATTCTTACTTCTCAGATTGACCTCATGGTGACTAGAGAGGGCACTGGATACTCTGGCAGTAGGCTGGGAGAGTTATGGGATTTCAATCTATTTGGAAGTTTGCTGTTGACTAGCCCAGAAATCCTGAATGGAATTTCTCACCAGCCTTGTTTTCTAGGGTCTGCCCAAAGCAACTGACCCTATCTTTATTTCCCCTTGTAGAGTGCTTTCAAGTCAAGAAGCCCTTATTAAAAGCCTACTATATGCTATGCTAGGCACAGTGGAGAGGGAAGTATTAAATACCAAGGTGGACCGAGAGTCCTCAGCCCCAAAAAGCTCACAGAAAAATTAGCTGAGGAGTTGGAGTGCAGGCACTCTGGGGTCCACGGTGTGTGCATGCGTGTGCGTGTGTGTGTGTGTAGAATCACTTTCACTTAACACTTGGACCCAAAGGAGCCCTCCTCCCTGAAAGCAAGGAATCAGTAGTCTTTGGAATTCAGGCATTTCTTATTTCTCCGGGTGAGGGGCCTGCCTGCCTAAAGCAGTTTCCTGCTGCCTCTCATGGACCAGTTCCCTTTCAACTGGCCCAGTTGGGTGCGATTCTGCAGCTTCCAACACAGGAGTTAGTCAAGGGATCCCCTGTAGCCTGGGGACAGAAGCGCACCTTTTGGTTGCCCCTCACACCCTCCTCCTCCCTCCACATCAACAATGCTCTCCTCTTCATTTGTTGGCTCAGTGAACTCTGAGGTATAGCAGACCCTCTGACTTGTCCACCTCATTGACTGGGAAGCCCTAGCTCCTAGCTCAGAGCTGGTAAGGGCTCAATACTTATTAGTTAAAGGAATAGATAGAAGAGCAAATCTTTTGGGCGAACTTCATGCTTTATTCTAGGAAAATGTTCAGATGTCCAGCATTGTTCTCCAAAAGAAGTCACTACCACTCCTCTTTACCTCCAGGGATCCCTACACCTGACCCCTTTATTCATTCATTCATTGGGGCATATTTACTGAGTAGCTCTTCTGAACTAGGCATTGTATCCTGTGCTTTGGAGATCCCCACATCTCCCACTCCAAACCCCAGGCCCTTCCTTCTCCACCACACAGCTTGCCCAGGAGGCTTGCTCCTTCCTTGCTCTTCCCAGGGGTCCCATATTTGGGCTTCTTTGACCCTGCGAAACCTGAATAGGGGTAGAGGGAGGGAGGGAGCAGGGCTCCCAGTCTCTAGCATCTGCCCTCATCCCATCCTCCCACCCTACTCCAAGGACAGTCTAAGCTGGCTCTGCCCAGAATCCCCAGCCACCCACCTCCTGGGACTGCCCTGAATCTTGTTGCCTCATCTCAGTCTCTGGGGGCCCCTGCCCATGGGTGTCCTACAAAGCCCACCCGGTGCCCCGGCCCCTAAAGACCTGGCCCCTCAGCGCTGCCTGCGGAGGGAGCTGCCAGCTTTTTGGAATTCCTAATCGCTCTTGGCCCCGGTGATTGGCTGCTCAGCTCTGACCCCACTTGGGCTGCCGCCTGGTTGGATAAAAGGGGAATCTCCTTGGGGCTCCAGAGCATTAGACATCGCAGGGGGCACCTGGGACCAACTTCGTGAAGCGGGGAGCCAGCCGGGGGGTGGGGGGAGCACAAGACTTTCGGCCTCGGCCCCTCCAAAGAGCCGAGAGATGACCGGGAAAGCGGGGGAAGCGCTGAACAAGCCCAAAGCCGAGACAGTGGCCAAGAGTACCTCGGGGAGCGCCCCGGCCAGGTGCACCGGGTTTGGTATTCAGGAGATCCTGGGCTTGAACAAGGAGCCCCCCAGCTCCCACCCGCGTGCTACCCTCGACGGTCTGGCCCCCGGGCACTTGCTGGCTGCGCGCTCCGTGCTCAGTCCCGCAGGAGTGGGCGGCATGGGGCTACTGGGGCCCGGGGGGCTCCCCGGCTTCTACGCACAGCCCACCTTCCTGGAAGTGCTGTCCGACCCGCAGAGCGTCCACTTACAGCCGCTGGGCAGAGCGTCGGGGCCGCTGGACACCAGCCAGACGGCCAGCTCGGGTAGGTGAGGGTGAGGCTGTGTGGCTTGCCCGACTGGGGGTGAGAACCGGGAACCCCACGCCGTCGGCTCTGGCTTGCATCTCCAGGCCTGCTCCTCCAGGTGCAGAAGTTGGTGCCAGGCCGAAGGGTCGCAGCGCGGGCCTGGGGCCGGCGCGCCCTGGGCCGGGGGGACGGGAAAATGCTCCCCGCGGTGGCCGGCTTTGGGCCCCAGCGTTTCCGGCAGCCGAGCTGTCCTGTCTGCGCGTTGAACCCGGTTCTGCGGCAGCGCCCGGTTGGGGCCCCACTGGAAAAGGGGCTTAGGGTGTCGGAGCCCGTGGGGCAGGCCGAGGGTCCCCCTTCTCTGCTCCACTTGGGCCGTGGCCTCCCAAAGGAACCACGCTCCTACAGCCCGATTCCGTTTCGGGCGTGAACACCGGGGAAGCCGATGCCAGCTTAGGGCCCCAGCCCTGATGTCCAAAGTTGTCTTGCCCTTCTTCCTTCTCTCCGTTCCAACCGCCCACCCACGCACCCTGCACTGGTCAGCTGGGTTTGATTTTTCCCCTCTCGAGCTTCAGGACCACCTGGCCACTGCGGCAGCCCAAGCGGTCGGCATCCGCGATCCCACCTGAGCGTCACCGTATCCGGGATCCCGACCCTCGCGGGCTGGGGGGCCACCGAATCTCCGGGCCGCTTTTCCGGCCGCACCTCTCAGTTGGCTCGGCCCTCCGCCTCTGATTCGCGCTCTTCGATTCCCCCGATTTTCCGCTCTCGTTTTATTTATTTATTTTTATTAATATCTGGAGGGGCAACGAAAAGTGGCGCGCCGCAGTCTCTCCAGTCCCGAGCGGGGCCGCACGGTGCGGGCAGTGGAAAGGGGGCTGTGCCCGAGGAGCCCCTCTCTCTTCCCGGGGTCCAGCTCTCCGCGCCCTGGGCTCCGCTCTGAGGGGATGGGGGGCCACCTTCTGCGCCCCGGCGCCGGGGTTGAGCGCCGGGGAGGGCGCCGAGCCCTGAGCACCGCAGGAGGAGGACCCTGCGACCCGGGAGGCTGTCTCGCTCCCCCACCGTCCGCGTCCCAGGCGTGTCGGGGCCTTTGCTTCTCTTACAACGAAATCCGTCCACCACCTCCGGATTCCGGCGCCGGCCTGGGAGAAACAACCTCGGCTTAGGGATGGGGTCGCCCTCGCCGAGGGCTTCCCGGGGAGACCGAGCAGGCCGGGCGGCTCCCCGAGGCCGCCGGGAGTGGGCCCCTCGCGGGGCTTCGGGAGCCCGACGCGCCCGGGAGTTGCCATGCGCGCCCCCACTCCATTCTGCTGCCTGTGCCTCCGCCCGCTTTTCAGATTCTGAAGATGTTTCCTCCAGCGACCGAAAAATGTCCAAATCGGCTTTGAACCAGACCAAGAAACGGAAGAAGCGGCGACACAGGTAAGGCCCCTGCAGCGCCTTCTGTCACCTTCGTGCTCACCCATCCCATGAGGTCCCTAGTTCGAAGGATCGGGTCCCTTGGACCCGAATCTTGCCGGCTGTAGATCTGAGGTCCGCGGCTGTGCCGGGAAGGGGAGGTCGGACCGGGAGACCAGGCGTGGTTTGGGGACATCCTCCCGGGGCCCTGGCGTCCGGCCATACCGGGTGAGGATTAGGAGAGGCCGCCGAGGAAGCCGCACGTTTCAGGCTTTCTCCCCTTCTCCGGGAGAAAGGAGAGGCCTCAAATAGGGCCAAACCCTACCCAAAGAGGGGCTGGAGACACCCATATGTCATCCCCGCCTCGGCACATTAGGAGAGTCGCGCACATCTCTGCGCGCGCAGGTCGGCTCTCGCCTCCGGCCCCAGCGGGTTCCTCTGTCCCCTGCCCGGCTCCCCGTTCCTCTCCGCTGTCGCTGTCAGCGCCGCCAACCCCCTGTCTTTCTGCTCCCATCGCTGGCCAAATCTTGAGCGTGATATCCGCATGGATGGCAAATTTGCTTTCGGGTTCTGCTCCTCTGTGATCCGTAAGCCTCAGTTTCCTTGTCTGTAAAATGGGGAGGGAGGAGGAGTGTGTGGACCGGATGTCCCCGCCAGCCCTGGCTGGAGTTGAGTGGGCTGCATTGCAGCATACAGACGAAAAAGAGAGAGGTTATTTGGCTTTGTTTCCCTTTAAATATTTTAAAAAACAGACATCACTTGCACAAAGTTAAAATTCAGTCCTGCAAAGTAATGCCCTTGCCTGAGATTTGCGTTCTCTTCCGTGGCCCGCACCTCCGCTGCCAATTCCTTGTGTAAATTTATCAGGAGGGTTTCAAGAAATAAAGGCTCCTGAGAAACAAAAATCGACCAGACTTTCTGCGGGTGCTGCTTGCAGGCATTGCCCTGCGCTCGCCCTGGCTCTGTTTTCCCGATTCCCTCGCTGTCCCTGTGTGGGTGGGCTCCCCCTCTAGGGTACCCTCCCGACCTGTGGGCATTTCCCCTGGGGCGCCCTCCTCCCCACCCACCTCATCCTGTGGACTTTTCCCCCTGGGCGCTCTCCTTCTCCCCACCCACCTCATCGTCTTCTCCCCAGTTTGTCTCATCCTCTTTGCACACTGTCTCTGGGTGCTTGTCTGCGTTTCTCTCTTCCTTCACCCCCAGAAATGACCCCACATTTTAAATAGGCTCTTCCTGACTTCTCAGACCCCTACAGGTTTCCACTTGAATGTGGGTGAACTTTGGCTTGGTTTCTTGGTGACCTCAGTTTGTTCCCCTCAGGCAGCTGTTTGTTTTTGTTTTGTTGTGTTTTATTGTGAAGGGAAACGTTGTTTTTAGTCCTGATCCTGGGTCTTTTTTTTTATAGTCATCGGTTCAACAAATATTCATTAAAACACCTCCTATGCACCCAACTCAGGCTGGTCCCAGGCTAGCAGGTTGTGAGGGGGTGGCGCGGCGGTAATCCTGTCTGCCTTTGGGCTGCCGGAGGGCAGGTGGGAGTCCGGCTGACCGGCCTCTGTGCTACTGCCCGAATTGGGGTGGGGGAGGGATTCCCCGAGCAAGGAGAGCAAGGACAGTGTTTCTGCACAGGGGCATCTCCTTGTGTGGCGCTTGGAGCTGCCTCACACATAGTCCAAAGTCCATGCTTAAGGTTCTTGACCCTCTGTCCTCACTCGAGACCCTCTCCCCTGGGGAAAACTTTGGGTGCTTCAGAAGGGTCCCCTACGAGACAGGACAACTGGTCAATTGCACTAGGTTTCAGGCTATTTCTAATGTGTGAGGGGAACAGATTATTGGAGACAGGAGAATGGCTGGTGCCATTTTTAATTAGTAAAAAAAAAAAAAAAAAACTCAGCGTCTCTCATTTGGGGAGTTCCGGTAAGAAGTATTGGACTCAGGTGATAAGAGATGAAGATCCCTTAACCTCCCAGAAACATAGGGGCTTGGAGAAATTAGAGAGGGGAGTGGGGATGGAGTCTCTCCGATTTTCTTCTTCTCTTTACCTGTGAGGCTCAGTTCCGATGGGAAACTGAAGGGTCTGGTGGGTTACTTCAGTCGTGTCTGACTCTTTGCGACCCCCATGGACCGAGTCCGCCAGATTCTTCTGTTCATGGGATTTTCCAGGCTAGTCTGGGGATCTGAGGCATCATTTCATTTCGTTTTGTTTCTTAATTCCTTTCTTTCTTGTTTTTGTTTTGTTCTTTTTTTTTTTTTTTTTTTTTTAATAAGAGTTCTCCCAAGCAGAGTCTGGCACTTGAACCACTGAATGATCTGCCATCATCTCTCTTCTTTGGCTTTGGCCAGGCCACAATAGCTGTGGGTCTCATTTTTCCTAGTTTTGAAGAAGCCGTACACGTTTTGATTGTTTATTTTGACTGTCTGTTCAGGGGCCCTTTCAGTAAGTGGCAGGAGAGAAATAGAAAGCAGCAGATCTTCAAAATTCTGAAGAATTAACTTTCTGTATACATAAGCATTCCATTCCCCCCAAGAGAATAGGAGCAACGATTTAGAATCAAACCAGTCATTTTCCATAAAGAGCAGAATCTTTCTCTCTCACAAGTCCCCTGTATCAGCCTCCAGGGTGCCAAAGTTGACACTAGCAGGAGGAATACCTGGGGTTTCCATTGGTACTTTTCTCTCAGGCTGGGTGACATCAGGGGCTGCAGCGAGGGATTTTACCGCTCCCCCCACCACCCGCCCCGTACTGGTCCCAGGGTTCAAATCCCAGAGGCTCTACTTCAACCATTATAGAAGCTGAGTCTGTAAAATCTGGACAGTATTACACCCCAGCTTGTTGAGGAAGGTGCAGGATAAAGGTTGCCTAGAACTTGGTGAAATTCAGGTTTGAAAAGAGAAGAATTTATGTTGGTAAGGGGGGGTGTAGTGTATTTATTTGAGAAAGGAGGATTACTATGCTATGCTATGCTAAGTCACTTCAGTCGTGTCCGACTCTGTGTGACCCCCATAGACGGCAGCCCACCAGGCTTCCCTGTCCCTGGGATTCTCCAGACAAGAACACTGGAGTGGGTTGCCATTTCCTTCTCCAATGCATGAAAGTGAAAAGTGAAAGTGAAGTCACTCAGTCATGTCCGACTCCTAGTGACCCCATGGACTGCAGCCTACCAGGCTCCTCCATCCATGGGATTTTCCAGGCAAGAGTACTAGAGTGGGGTGCCATTGCCTTCTCCGGAAAGGGGGATTACGAACCCCCTAAATATTGGAGGTGGAAAACTGTGTGTGTTGGAACATATCCATTTGCTAGCGGAGAGGATGTAGCTTTTACTGGACTCTTAAAGCAGTTTATGTTAATAACTCAAAATAGGTCGATGTAAACTCCTCTGTGGGGGTTGGGGACTGTGTAGGTAGGCTCTCTTTGGGATGACCGGAGTGAACTGCCCCTAAATGGGGCTCCCGCTGGGTGAGTGGCTGAACCTGGGTGTGGTGGGATAGTGGGAAGGTGGCCCTTGCCTTCAGAGCACCAGAAAGGACAGAGCACCCCCCTTCCCCCCTCTCTGCCCAAGACTCTGAGGGCAATTCTCCGGAGCCAGCAAGCAGGGTGGGCTGAGGGACTGGGAGGTGCGGTTAGTTCTCCTCTGTAGAAACTCTAGGGTGGCTGCTGCTTTTGACCTTCTGGTGAGACTTTGAACTCTTGAATACAATTTAAAAGACCAACTCTCCTGTCTGTGAGGGGAGCCCAGGGCGGCAGGTCCTGCCTGGGGCTGCGGCACTTATTTACCTGGTGAGCCCTTCGCTGTGGGCCTGGGAGGAGGAATAGGGGCTTTCGGCAGTTCCCTAAAACTTGTGTCCTAACGCCCTTACCCCAAAGCACTTTCAGGAAGATTCCCAGTATGAAATGTCCCTGGGGGCTGAAACAATGCCCTAACCACTAGAAGGGAGTGTGGGCTCTCAGACTGGAATGAAGAAGAGTCAAGAGGGTGTGTGAGGATGGGGGTGGGAGAGAGGGGTTGTATTTGATTGCGCTGGTCCAGGCTGGGTTTGGGGGCTGTTTAGGAGCCATAGGGGAGGGCTATTCTGTCCTCTCTGGGACAAACTCTTTCCATTTTCGGGGTTTGCTGGGTTTGACTCTCTGGGTTTGCTCCCCTCAGGACAATCTTTACCTCCTACCAGCTAGAGGAGCTGGAGAAGGCATTCAATGAAGCCCACTACCCTGACGTCTATGCCCGGGAGATGCTGGCCATGAAAACGGAGCTGCCAGAAGACAGGATACAGGTAAAACAGCCCTGAGTCCCTCTCTCACACTTTCTTCACCCTCGGGGATGTCGACTGCCCCAGGGTCCTACATACCCATCTCTCCCCCTCCTGCTCCAGTGTGTGCTTGTCTGTAATCACCTCCTCATGCAATAGTTCATTTAAGGAGATATTAGCTGAATACCCACCATGTGAGAAGGGTGCTGCTGGAGGGACGGGAGACATGGCAGACAAGATGCAGCCTGTGGCTGCAGCCTGTGGGCTTCCTGAGGAGTATGGCAGGCCGTGAGGGGCACCTGGGTGGGTCTAGGGTTCTGAGCAGGGTCTCTGGTGCACCAGGTGTCTCCCAGGTGGTAAACTCAAGGCCTGGGTGCCTGGGGGTGGAGGGGAGCTGCCTCCCCCATGAGGAAGACCTTGCCCCGTCCCTTCCTATCTACTCCCCACCGCCTCCATCCACCTGAGGCTCCTTACTTCTCACAACCCAGCAGCTGGTCCTGCCCAGGGCTCCTGCTCCTGGACGCCTCCTGGACCAGCCCAGGAGGTGCTCATTAAGTCATTCCCCTCACCTCCTTACTGGAGAGTTTTGTGGAGAGCCAGCCCTGACTGGTTGGGGCTGTCCTCAGCTGTGCTGGGCACCAGACCTCCTTTCAGCAGCAGCAGGAGCCTTCCAAGTCCAGGATTCCCCTCGGCGGACAGGAATGGGTTGCTTAATCATTTCTCCAGGAGGAAATGAAGTCTGATGATTCTCCAAACAGGGCCTCCATGAGGAGGAAGGAGGGCTGGGGTGGAAAATCATTTCCAGAAGATTTGAGGTTGCCATAGCTGATTCAAGACCTTGAACCAGAGCTGCTTCTGTCGGGAAACCTGAGTGGCCTGGAGTAGTTGACCTGCCAAGGCTGGGAAAGGCAGGGAGGGTCTGGACTTCCTGAAACCCTTCTGCTCCAAATTTCCTCCTCCTTTGTGTCTCCAGGTGTGATGTGTGTTGGGGGGCAAGGGGAGGGAGCGGGGGAGGGGACAAGTCCAGCAAAGGAACCAAATAAGGTGTGTAGGTTCTTTGCACTCGCTTGCTGGAGAACCAGAGAATGGGGAATGAGGCTAGAGCTGCTTTTCCAGAAGAGCCTTCCTCTCCCCCGGAAGTCTATTGGGAATTTCAGCCAATGGTTTTAGATGGTGACACTAACAATAAGCTCAATTATTCATAAGCAGATTATCTGTTTGGTACATTATCCATGGTGGCCTGGATCCATCATCCCCACCCAACTAAGTTCCAGTGGGAAAGGCTGGATGTTGATTTTGAATCCTGTGTGTGTGTGTGTGTGTGTGTGTGTGTGTGTGTGTGTGTAAGCCAAGACCCAATATAATTCATGTGTGGTAGTAACCCCTATCTGGCCTTTATTAGGGTAGAGCTGGTCCTTACAAGCAGCCAGGGTTGGTGAGGTTGCCAGACTTCCCCTTTGGTTGGTTGCAATTTGCACTATTGACCAGTAGAATAGAACAGCTCGTCTCTTGCAGTGGGTTGTCCTAAAATCTGGCCGTGGTGGTGGTAGTGGTGGATGGGAGAGTCCGAAGGCTGTAAGGAGAGCTTGCCCTCAGCTGTAACTGCATTGCTATAAACGCTCAGCCTGCAGACTCTAGACTTCTTAAAATTGTCTGAGGGGTTGTCTACAGGTTGGTGTCTGAAATCACCAGCACCAGCGTGGAGGAGCCAAGGGTGTGGAGTACATTGATTCTCTGGACTGCAAGGATTGACTGTGGAATCTGTGGCTATCGGTGAACCAAGGCAAGGGTCTCTGTAACTCTTCCAGTACTGCCTAGTTCTTCAGCTACATGCTGCCCCCAGAAGGTGTGAGTTACCAAATGGCCCCATCCCCAAATATTTTGAAGCTTCCTAGGTGGCATTAGTGGTAAAAGAACCTGCCTCCCAATGCAGGAGACTAAGAGACACGATACGGGTTTGATTCCTGTGTCGGGAAGATCCCCTGGAGAAGGGCATGGCAATCCACTCCAGTATTCTTGCCTGGAGAATCCCATGGGCAGAGGAGCCTGGTGGGCTACAGTCCATAGAGTCATAAAGAGTCAGACATGATTGAAACGACTTAGCACGCATGCCCAACCAAATGTTTTACCAAGTGGCCTGGGAAAGGACTTCACATCTATTAGTGACAACTATCAAAGCTCCAGCCCGCAGAGCGTGTGTCTGGTGTTCTAAGTACAGGGCGTGCACAGGAGAGGCAAGGTGGTGCAGTGGTTAGAGACACTCAATCCAGAGTTGGACCATCCTGGCCTCACCAGGTACCAGTTGCATGACTGTGGACAGGTCACACTTCACCAGCCTGAGCCTCCATTGCTCATCTGTTAAAAGGGAATGACAGTGGCAGTTGCAGCTGTGATGAAGTCGTATGTGTGGTGTTTAGCAGCGGGCCCAGAGTGGGGCCCGGCTGCCCACCTGGGGCTGACCATTCCACCAATGGATGCACTCTGTTGTTGTTTAGTCATGTCTGAATCTTTTGTGACCCCACGGACTGTAGCATGCCAGGCTCCTCTGTCCTCTACTATCTCTTGGAGTTTGCTCAAATTCATGTCTGTTGGGTTGGTGATGCTATCTAACCATCTCATCCTCTGCCACCTTCTTCTCCTTTTGCCATGAAAAGAAGGAAGAGGGGAAGTTATTAGAGGCTCCAAGTCTGAGGTTAGACATCCTCAGGTGGAATGGAAAGGTTAAGGGACTGGATATTCAATCAGGGATCCAGATCTTAGTTCTGGCTCTGATACCAACCAGCTATGGCAGAAGCCAAGTCACTTCCCATCTCTCATCTGTAAAAGGAAGAGGGGGAATCCGTCCCAGAAAGCCATCTGCTCAGGGTCACCTCTCTCATTCCGACTCTGGGCTGCCATTGGTGGAATGTTCGGCCCCCGGTGGACAGCTGGACCTACCCAAGGAAGCCCCTGGATGTGTCTGAGACCTACTGTCTAATGAGAACCCAGTGTAGATGTGAAAAGTCAGACATGTGCTGTGCTTAGTCGCTTTCCATGCCTTTTTTCATCGTTTCTTCACAATGACTAGAGTTAGATGCTGTTCTTATCCCCACTTTCTGGATGAGGTAACTGAGAGGCTGAGAGGTGAAGTAAGTGGTGGACTGGGATTCAACCCAGTACCACTCAAGTACTATCTCAAGAGAGCAAGTGAGGGTAAAGGGAGCACTTATCTACAGAAACTGGAATAATGAATGCCAGTTGCAGTGATGACGGGTCAGCCCCCTTCATAGTGGCTGATTTCCTCGACCTTTATGCTTTGAGGGCAAGCACTTCCCCCCTCTACATCTCTCTAGGTTGGGGTGAAGGGATAAGTTGCACTGTTAGGGGAAGAAGAGATTTCTAGTCTTCATTTCAGTTCACTTTAGTCACTCAGTCGTGTCTGACTCTTTGCAACCCCATGGACCGCAGCATGCCAGGCTTCCCTGTCCATCACCAACTCCTGGAGCTTGCTCAAACTCATGTCAGTGATACCATCCAACCACCTCATCCTCTGTCGTCCCCTTCTCCTCCTGCCTTCAATCTTTCCCAGCATCAGGGTGTTTTCCAATGAGTCAGTTCTTCGCATCAGGTGGCCAAAGTATTAGAGTTTCAGCTTAGCATCAGTCCTTCCAATGAATATTCAGGACTGATTTCCTTTAGGATGGACTTCATATCAGAGCCAGACGCAAAGTCCTTTCTGTGTATCTGAGAAATGCTAGGATGTGGCATTCTGGAAGCCCCTACCAGATGTGAGCCCTGGGGAAGAGGAAATGGTTTCCAGACTGAGTTTATTTCCTCTGTGGGTCATTCATTCTCAGTATTTTGATATATTCACTTATGTATTTTTTTCTGACAAAAGTTATACTTATTTAGAATGCCTACATTACAGATGTGCAAGTGAACAGAGCCATAAGCCTCCACTCTTAGCAACCCGGTATGTTTGGAAGGATGAGGTTTGGATTCTCTGACTAGCGCTGTTCCATTCTGTCTCTTTTAACATGGTCCCTGCCCGAGGGTGGGGAACAAAGTTTTAGAGGGTTCCATCCCAGAAGTTAATAGATAACCACATGGATGGGAAAAGACTGCAGTGTGTCTCAGCCTGGGACATGGATTAGAAACATAGGGAAGCTTTCAATTGATTGATTGCTTTTTTAAACTTTATTTTTAAATTTAAAAAAAAAAAAAAAAACAACTTTTGGCTGCACCGGGTTTTTGATGAGGCATGCAGGCCCTTCAGGGCTTCCCTGGTGGCTCAGCATTAAAGAATCTGCCGGCAATGCAGGGGATGCAGGAGACTGGGGTTCAATTCCTGGGTGGGGAAGATCCCTGGGAGGAGGACATGACAACCCACTCCAGTGTTCATGCCTGAAGAATCCCATGGACAGAGGAGCCTGGTGGGCTACAGTCCATGGGGTTGCAAGGAGTCGGACACGACTGAAGTGACTGAGTATTCAGGCTTCTAGGACTTACCCTGAGGCATGTGGGATCTTAGTTCCCCAATCATCCCTTGCATTGGAAGGCAGATCCTTAACCACTGGACTACCTGGGAAGTCCCAGAGCAGCTTTTAAAAATTACTCATGCCAGAGACTTCCCTGATGGTCCAGTGGCTAAGACTCTTCTCCCAAAGCAGGAGGCCCAGGTGCGATTCGTGGTCAGAGAGCTAGATCCCACGTGCTGCCACTAAGAACCTGGTGTAGCCAAATAAATAAATAAATAAATAAATATTTAAAGTAAAATAAAATTACTTGTGCCAGCCTCCCATACCTAGCAATACTGATTTAATTGGTTTGCTGTGTAGCTATGGCATTTCTTTTTTTTTTTTTTTAATTTTGGGGTACACTGGGTCTTCATCGCTACACAAGGGCTTTCTCTAGCTGTGACAAGCGGTGGCTACTCTTTTTTTTTCTTTCTCAAAGTTCTCAGATGCCTTTATTTTGAGAAACTAAAATTGAAAATATAACTTCAAGATTTCTAGACTATTGTATTATTTTTTCCTTTTAAAAAATGTATTTATTTTTAATTGGAGGGTAAATGCTTTACAATTATTGTGTTGGTTTCTGCCATACATCAACATGAATCAGCCATAGGTATACATATATCCCCTCCCTCTTGAACTTCTCTCCCACCTCCCACCCCATTCCACCCCTCCTCCACCCCAGGGATTAGTCTTTAGTTGCCATGAGCAGGTTTCCCATTGCAGGGGGCTTCTCTTGTTGTGGAACACAGGCTCTAGGGCTCAAGGGTTTCAGTTCTTGCAGCACATGGGTCAGTAGCTGTGGTGCACAGGCTTAGTTGCTCCGCAGCATGTGAGATCTTCCGGGGCCAGGGATTGAACCCGTGTCTCCCGCATTGGCCTGTGGATTCTTAACCACCAGGGAAGCCCTGTTTGTTTTTAAAGCTTTCCAGGTGACTGTATGTAATCAGTGTAAAAATGCTGGGTTAGAGGCTCAGGAAAAGTGTCTCTGCTTTAAGTGAGTTAATATGAGTGGAAGAAAGTGGAATATTGGGTGACACAGTGGAATGACCTGTCCAGGAATTCAGGGAAGGATGCTCCCTGGGCCTGCCAGGAAGCATAGGCAGAGCTGCCCTCTAGTGGACATCAGAGGCTACAGCAAGGCCAAGCTTCTCTGAGCCTGAAGCTGAGACTGGAAAGGGTGTGCTGAAATATGTTGTCAGAAGTGCTGAGTGTGTGTGGAGTGCGAGGTCGTTAAATCATGCCAGCAGCTAGTGCGGATTAATCAGCTTCCAGTCAGAGGAGAGGAGGGAAGGTAGGTGAATGTGTTGAAAACTGCCACGGGGCCGAAGAAGCAGGGCCTGATAGCCTGGGGCAAGACGGGAGGGCACGGCCGGGGGGTAGCCAAGGGGCCAGAATGTGCAGAATATCTATTAAGCATGGTGTCTCCTTTAGGGGGTGACCATGGAGGGACCTCAGGGGGAAGGAGGCCTGGGCACGTCATCTTGTGGGGCTAGAAGGCTGGGAGCTTGCAAGGACAAGAGATGCCCTGGTTACCCACACAGGGGACAGAGGGCTGACAGCCTGGCCGGCTTGAAGGGTGCCCTGGACCAGAAGAGCATCCCTCTGGCAAGAAGCCCTTTTATGGATCCGGTACATCCGTGAAGGCACGAGCTCTTAGGCTCCTCTCCGCCGGGTGTGGAGGCACCAGCTGTCGACAGCCAGAGGCCTCCTAGCTGGGCTCTCTGAGTGCTACTGGGGCACCACCTGTGAGAGGAAGTGCACCAGGAAACCCAGGCTCTTGAGCTGGAAGACCTTCCCCACTCTCCCTTGCCTGGGACTCCCAAGTTGGTGACCCTTGATGTCCCTTTTGAGCCCCTTCTCAGGCACTCAGAGGCCTGGAAGAGGAAGGCAGGGCTCTGATCCTTGCCAGGGTCTGCACGCCGGTCCTCCTGAAGAGTTCCAACCCGACTTCCTTGGGCGTGGAGTAGCGGCTTCTAGAAAGTGTGCAGTCTGGAAAGAGAGGAATTGAAGGAGTACTGTGGGTTTGCCAGAGCTAAGGGACCAAGCAGGAAACAGGGCCTAAATGAAGGAATCTCAAAGGTAGGAGATAGGGGGACCTAGCTTTATGTGAAGAGTGTCACCTAGCATTTGGTCATTTGTCTGTAGAATTCATCCAGCACCAGGCCAATGTTTTCCAGTTCTTACAACATGCTGGGCATTTCCCATGCACTATTCTATTGAATTTTTACAACAAACCTGCAAGGAAGTGGTATCATAGGGCAGACAACGAATCAGAAGTTCAGAAAGGTTAAGAACATGCCCAAGTTCACAAAGGCAGTTGGAGGCAGAACAGAATTCTCCAGTCCAGGTCTTTTAGTTCCCTCTCACAGCTGTCTGCATAGGCGGTCTCTTACATTTGAGCCTCAAGGGTCTGGGATACATTAGAAATGCAGGGGGTGTTCCAGGGGGCATCTGTTTGGCCCTTAGAGGGGAAGTCTAGTCTAGTGTTAGTCACTCAGTCGTGTCCAACTCTTTGCGACCCCATGGACTGTAGCCCACCAGTCTCCTCTGTCCATGGAATTCTCCAGGCAAGAATAGCAGAGTGGGTTGCCGTTTCCTTCTCCAGGGGACCTTCCCAACACGGGGATGGAACCTGTGTCTCCCGCATTGCAGGCAGATTCTTCACTGTCTGAGCCACCAGGGAAGCCCCTAGAGGGGAAACTAGAGATTATCTGTATTGAAATCTTACAGCCTGGAGGTTAGTTCTGTCTCCCCCACCACACCTCCTGGGGTGGTGGTTGTGATTATTATTTGTCCGTCCAGCCTTGCTGCAGGGCATGTCTTGGAAGAGGCCAAAGGAGCAAATAATGCCATTAATGAACCTGCTCCCTGCACAGACTCCCACTGACTTTCTGTGCCTCCACTGAAATAAAAATGAAAGTGAAAGTCGCTCAGTCGTGTCTGACTTTTTTCAACCTCATGGACTATACAGTCCATGGAATTCTCCAGGCCAGAATACTGGAGTGGGTAGCCTTTCCCTTCTCCATGGGATCTTCCCAACCCAGGGATCAAACCCAGGTCTCCGGCATTGCAGGTGAATTCTTTATCAGCCTAGCCATAAGAGAAGCCCAAGAATAGCCTATCCCTTCTCCAGTGGATCTTCCCGACCTAGGAATCGAACTGGGGTCTCCTGCATCGCAGGCGGATTCTTTACCCACTGAGCTATCAGGGAAACCAGAAGTAATAATAAGTAGCATCTGTTGATGCTAGGATGAGATGAGATGAGGATGAGATGGTTGGATGGCATCACCAACTCGATGGACATGACTCTGATCAAGCTCCAGGAATTGGTGATGGACAGGGAGGCCCGGCGTGCTGCAGTCCATGGGGTCGCAAAGAGTTGGACACGACTGAACAACTGAACTAAGCATCTATTGAGCACCTTCTGTGGAACAAATACTGATTTTATGCACCCCTCACTTATTTCATTAATCCCCAAAACAACCCTGAAAAGTAGATATTCTTATTTTATGCTTGAAGAGACTGAGACAGAGAAGGCAAGTAACTTGTCCAAGATGACTTAGCAATTTTTGTCACAGTTGGGAATTCCAGTTCAGGACTACTTTCAATGCGTCTGGCAAATGTTTAAGTTCTGCACACATACTGGTTGCTTCCCGGAAAGGAAGAGAAAAGCAAATATGAAGAGTGGTTAGAGTTAATTCTAATTCCTTGTCCACTTCCCTCCAAGGCACCAGTGCCACAGCTTCTCTGCCAACTGTCCTAGAGAGAAATTGTTTTGGCTGTCCAGGTTTCTTCCATAAATTGGAGCAGCATCTGGTATTCAACGAGAGCCAGGCATTTCAGGAACCCATAACCAAGGGTCCGAATAACTCCTGGATTGAACGACCAGCTGGTGCCAACCCCTCTGGGACTGTCTGTGGACAAAATCTGATCTGCAGACCAGTTATTCATTTGTCCAAATCAGGGGACTGGGGAAAATGGTTCTGTTTACGGGTCTCAGAAATGATCTGAATCCCAAGTCTGCACCCCCTTCTTTGGTGTTCGAGTAAAGATGCTGTTTCCATCTGAGAACCCTGCCCGCACCCCGTCTCAAGCTCATGGGATCCTGGGGAAGCCAGGGCAATGCATCTTACCAGGCAGGGGCCAGGGTCGGGGGGGTGGGAGGGGGGACGGTGGTGGTGGTTAATGAGCATCTCTGCCTTTGCTTTCTCCACAATCCCTTCTTCAGAATACCTGATTCTAAACCGTGCTGAAACACACTTCTTCCATCAGTTTGTCATCAAAACTCATTCTTGGCAAAAACCAGATGGGACTTCATGCTCTTTATTTGTCCCTCACGCATATGTGGATGTTTTGCTGCAGAAATCAGAACTGATGGATTTGACTACGGGGAGGTGCTGATGCTACAGAATGTTACATAACATGTAGTATATGCACCGAATATTTTTTCTAAAATCCAAAATATTCTGGAGTCTGGCCCCCGGTGGGTTCCAGCGGCCTTGTTGTTCTGTAATGCACTGTATTCAAGCAGGAAGGTCATCTCCTGCCCAGGAGGCAGAGGGCTTACTTAAGATTCATCAGGATAGCCTTCTCAACCTTCTGTGGTCAGACTCAGAATTCCACATTGGAATTCCATCACTAAGGGGTTCACGCTTTGCCCTCTTCTCTGTGAGGTGGATGAAACCAGAGGCCACGTACACCTTTCTGTGGCTTATCCCTTTTAGATGCTCCCCCTGTGTGAAAATGTAGCTTAAGACAGGTGGGTACCTGTAGAGGACCACCAAGCGCTAAGGAGGAAGAGAGAACAGGACAGAGGACAGAGGTCTCAGACAAACCACAGGCCTTGGGAATTGCAGAGGGCCTGCTGGACAGGCGGGGCCGCTGGGGACCGATGAATACGCAACGCAGAGCCAGGCCAGGCGGAGGGCCGAGTTCCTCCGAACTCCGTTGCGCACCGCTCTGCGCTCCTTAGCGTCCAGAGCGCAGTAGCCTTCCGGTGACATAGACCCATTCCTTGACCGGGTTCACTCAGTGCGGTCTGAGTCCAGACCGGGGTGGCGGCCTTGCATTGGTTCCACAGCTTTCCAGGAGGTGCCAAACCCACTGGTGGCAAACGTGCAACTCACCGGGGGCCACGCCACCCGGGGGACTGAGGGGTGGTCGTTTTCTAACAGGCGTGGGCGTAGGTCAGTGTGGGGTTGGAGGGGTCGGGGTGGGGGGCAGTCTGAGGCCGCATCTCTCCCATTTTTAGAAGTTCCTAGTTATTTACAAATGAGGAAATGCGCAAACAGGGCTCACGCAATCAGGGTCATTGTAAAGGTGGGCACTGATCACGCGGTCTTTCCGCAAAGCGCCGGTGACCGCGGAGCCCTCTGAGGGCCGGCCTCTCGGGGGCGCGGCTGTGCGGCCGGGGCGCCCTAGCTAGATGCGGCTGGCCACGCTCCGCCGCAGACCCCGGGCCTCCGGGGGCTGCCGGGGCGCTCACTCCGCCACCTGGCGGCGGCGGAGGCAGGAACCGCAGGGGCGCACGGATTCCACGCCTCCCCCCACCCCCCACCCCCACGCCCAGGCCTCCCCGCGGCCGAGGCAGCAAAGGGTTAAGCTGTCAGCGGCGCGATGTTAAACAGGTGTCAAAGGCGCCCCATATATCTGCAGATTGAAATCAAATTCTTCGCCGTATAAAAAGATAAATTACCCAGGCGCTGCCGCGCGTCCCACTCATCACGCCAGCGCCAGACGGCAAGCAATTTTTTTTTTTAATGTGCTAACGACCTAATCAAGCAATCAAGTCGGAGAAGATTGCAGAGTGACCGGGGCAGCCATCTGCCGGCGAGCCCCGCATTCATTTCCCGCGCCCCCGCGCGTGGAGAGGGGGCCAGGAAGGGAGCTGCCGGGAGGAAGGGGTGGGGGTGGGGGGAAATCCTAAACAAATTAACACCCAATTTTCCCCGTCTAATTAGTTAAATGAGGGGTGTTTGGGGTCCCCGGGGGAGGGGGAGCCGCTAGCTGCGCGGTTCGCGCTGCCTCCCCAGCATTAATTAGTGCAGGTCAATGCCGCGGATCCCGGGAGAGCAGCCGCTTTAATTTCCCGTGATATTTCAGTGCCTGAGGCCCATCGATTCAAACAGAAATTAACTTATTTTTCAATCAGCCCAGGGCTGCCCCTGGGGGTGACTCTTCTTTTGCCGCCTCCTGAATAGAGCTGGAGCAATTTTTCATCAAAAGCTGAAACCTCCGCCGCCCGGGGGGCGGGGGCGGGGGCCCAGAGGGAGGGGGCGGGGACCTGGTCCAGGCGAGGGAATGGAAATCGCCCAGGAAACTAATAGATTTTTCCGAACCCGCCTCTGCCCCTCCCCTCCCCCCACCGCACCCTCTACTTCTGGGGTGCTTGGGCGTCTCACCACCACCACCACCACCACCAGGAGTCAGAGCCTGTGGAGCGGCTGTGAGAGGAACACGAGGGGGCCCGGGACCCCAGGTCCTTCCTGCGTCCACCCGCCTCCCACGGGCTGTTCACCAGCTTGAGGGACAGTGCAGCTGGCCTGGCCCTGGCTCCTGTCAGCTGCCGGAAACCTCAGGAAAGCTGCTTGGGGGACCAAAACATTCCCCCCTCCTCCAAGCATGGCCGGGACCTTGGGATCGCCTCCAAAAACCCGGCTGGGTGTCGCTGATAGATCCAGCGAACCCCGTGCTCATTCCCACCCTGCAGCAGTCAACTTCGGGGCCAGAGAAGCGCCCCCTAGCGGTTATCTCCCACCGTGGTCTTCTAGGTCCCCACCTTTACGTGCTCTACTCTTCACACACAAAGAATTTTATCTTCCCTCCTTGACTGAGGGATGGCTGCCCAGCTCCTCCAACTATCACTCAGGGTTAAAGTCCAAACCTGTGGAAAGCGGGTGAGCGGAGGCCCCACAGGGACAGGGCAGAGAAGGGAGGCTGGCCAGGCCTCCTGGGAGGGTCCCCTGCCCGGGGCTCTGGGTAGGTTAAGGCTTCCTGACACCTGGATGAAATGCCTTATGCTGCCTGAGTCCACACTCACCTCGCCTGCCTGGGACTGCCCTGGCCTCTGGAGTTCTGGTGTGGAGGAAGAGCCTGAACCAAAGGCACTGCTAGTTCATCCCCTGAAAAGGACTCTGTCCCTCTGCAAGTCGGACAGGGATGTTGGAGGTGTGAACCCTTGTATGAGAGCTATGAGGCTCAGGTTTCTCAGCGGCAAACTGAGGACCACATGGGAACTGCCCAGCTGCAAGACCCAGTCCGGGAGGCATCCTATTGCATCACCCTAAACTGCTTTGAAAAAAAAAAAATTTTTTTTTTGCCCATCATATTCTCGCAGAACTTGTATCTCACTCTAGACACCCTGAACCAAGAGGAACCCCAGGGGTACCGAGGGGTGGGTAAGCTTAAGTAAGGATGCCCTTACTTGGAGAAACCAAAGTCATCAGGGAATGGGGCCACTGGCAGTCAAAGAGGTGTGGCCCTTAACTCCAGGCAGACACGGGTGTGTGTGTGTGGGGGGGGGGCCTGGCCTCTGCCTCATAGAGGAGGCCCCTGACCTGTTCCTCTGCACTAGCAGGTCTGGTTCCAGAACCGCAGAGCCAAGTGGAGGAAGCGGGAAAAGTGCTGGGGCCGAAGCAGCGTCATGGCCGAGTATGGACTCTATGGGGCCATGGTGCGCCACTCCATTCCCCTGCCGGAGTCCATCCTCAAGTCCGCCAAGGACGGCATCATGGACTCCTGCGCCCCGTGGCTGCTGGGTAAGAGCCCACACTCTCCCTGGGGTCCTGCCCCAGGGGCGAGGGGAGCGGGCTCCCGAGGAGGGGACAGAGCCCTGAGGCAGGAATGCCTGGTGGCCACAACAGCCTGGTGGGAGAGAGGCCCCAGGAAGCTGGCCTCCCAGTCTCCCTTGGCCGGGGGGTGGGGGTGGGGGGGAGTGCTCCGAGGGCAGGCTGCACCCAGGGCTGGGTGTCTGCCCCTCAATGCCCAGGACTCTCATTCTGTGGGTTCTGTCACTCTGTGAGGAGGGGGTGGCTATTGCCCCAGGGGATGTATCCTATTCCCTTGCCAGAGCTGGGGTTGTGGTGAATGAAATAGCCCCTCTTGGGGGCCCCAAGGTCCCTCTGGCCACCATTCTGGCTTTGCCCAAAAGACTTCTTCCCCCTAAATCTCCCCACCTACCAGTTTGTCTGAGGTTGGGAGATCTGGAATCCCAGAGGGAGGGCGGGGGAAGCAAGTGCTGTGCTGGTGAAGGGACAGACAGGATCCCCGGGGTGGGGGTGCCAGGAGCCCAGGGACGTGGCTTGGAGGAGCCCTCTGCCGGGCCTGGTGGTCCGCCGCAGCCTTCCCCCAGCCCCGGGACGCACGTGACAGCGGTGTGTGTAGTAAGGCTTTCTGCTCGTCCTTAATTCTGGCCTCTCTCTATCTTTGCCGTTTTTTCAGTTCAAGATGGCTTTCCCAGGCGCTTTTCTAAACCCGAATACCAACAATTCTTTTTAGGGATGCACAAAAAGTCGCTGGAGGCGGCAGCCGAGTCAGGGAGGAAGCCCGAGGCGGAGCGCCAGGCGCTGCCCAAGCTCGACAAGACGGAGCCGGAGGAGCGGGGTTCCGAGCCCCCCGCTGCCATGTCCCAGGAGGAACTGAGGGAAAACAGCATCGCTGCGCTCCGAGCCAGAGCGCAGGAGCACAGCACCAAGGTGCTGGGGACTGTGTCCGGCCCCGACGGCCTGCCCCGCAGCGCCGAGGAGCCGGAGCGAGAGGAGGCCGCGGACGAAGACAGGCCGGCGGAGAGGCTGAGTCCACCGCTGCTCGAGGACGTGGCTTAGGCCAAGGGTGCGCGCAGACGCCGGAGCCCCAGGACTCTGCTATCCTCTGGGGCCTGTGGTGTTGGGAGGTGTTCTCCCAGGCGAGGCCCGGGCCCCGCAGGCCCTCCGTGCACCACCCCTCGGGTGACTCCAGGCACAGCTCGGTTGTGGCTGAGGCTTTGAGCCACGCTGAGACATCCCTACCTAGTTCTGACCTGTCCAGCACCTTCCTCATCCTCACAGCCCTGCCTCAGAAGCCTTCCTGCTGCCCCAGACTACCCCATCAGGCTGCTTCCACTCAGTTCTTCAACTACTCTCACTGAATCCACCTCTGGTCTCTTGCTCCAGAGCGCCCTCCTTCCCAGCTCTGTACCCACCGGTGGATTGGTTCTGCCCAGACCCAAAGCCCTCAGTTGCAAATACTGCCACCGCAGCCCCAGGGATGGAGAACCTGCTCTCCACGCTGGTGTCCGGAGCGCCCCAGCCCCCCAGCAGAACTCTGCTCCCCCTTCCGCAGTGTGGGTGTCCTGTCCTGCCAGCCCCCGGGCACAACCTCTGCCCGCCCCCACCACTGGGGCCCAGATTCCAGATTATACTTGGAAAGCCTCAGCCTTGGGCCCCTCGGCCAGCCTTCATGTCATGCCCTTCAGAGTCAGGGTCAGGAACCCGCCCTCCACACCCAGCCTGTCCCACTGTTCCTCCCTGCAAAGATGCCAGGGTCGCAGGGGGGCGATGTACAGTACCTGCAGTGAGGCCAGGGTGGGCCCTGCAGCCAGGGGGCACCTCTCACAGGTGCTCTAGCTACTGCCCCTTTGGGAAGCCAAATCCTCCAGCCGGGACTCTTGGGTATGTGTTCTGGAACATTATGACCTCTGATACCCTGACTGTGACCCTGACTTGCTGTGCAAGGCATCCTTCCCCTAGAGCTTCTTGCAAATTACTGGCTTGCTTGTGCCCTGCCTTGGAGCCACCCAATCCAGCTGTAAAATGAACACACAGGAAACCACACATCTTGACTCAACTTATCCAGGTCATTCCTGGAGTGGGCCTGGGGCTATAAATAGGCATCATGAGTTGATCACAAGAAGGGCATGAGAAAAGCTGAAAGGAGAGTAGGGGAGGAGCCAGTGTTAGACCCAAACTATAGGCACACACACCTTCAGGCCAGATGTGAGCCGCCGCGTAGCATGTTCTCTAGAGGCAGGCAGTGATGGTGTTGGAAGAGGGGATGGGGGTTTCTTCCTGTCTGCTGATGGGATGACTCATCCATACTGATGGCATCTTTGCAGCAGTCCCTTCCACCCCCAGGCCAGACACATGTCCCTCTCCCATGGATTTTTCTCTATCATCCCACCCACCTTTGCAGGGAATCCCTTGCAAGAGAAAGGCCTGAGACAGTGAGTTGGGATTTTAATTTCATATCAGAAGTTGATTTCTTGGTCATTCTGTTCATGGACCTTTCCTCCAGTTCTTCTTGTCTTTGTCTCCCTTTGGTTTGAAGAGTTAGATGGTAGCCCCTGGTGTGTAAATAATGTACAAAGAGTCAGAAGAAAGAAACTTGATATTGAAGTGTTTGAAATATGGAACTGTAATAACTTCTAGGTATTCAAAACCTGTGATTTCTGTGCCATTTTCTGTAAAGATACAAGTAAGAATAAAATTGATGTAAAAACAGCAGGGGAGGGGTTTCAGGAGTCCTCTGTGGATGGGCATGGTGTCTGTTTGTGTGTATGAGTGGTATAAAAAGTATTGGGTTGGCCAGAATGCTCGTTCAAACCCTGACCAAACATTTTGGCCTACCCAATAAATCCGTGAAGTCAAGTTTAGGTCAAAATGACTAGATTTCTATTTTAAAATTACTACTACTGTAGAGGCACGGTGGCCTGCCTTTCTCCACTAAGCTGACATCACCATTTGTCACTGCAATGTGGGACCCTCCTCCACTGCAGGCATAACTGGAATATCCCAGCCAGTGAGCCCCTAAGTTATTACCTATGACTCCTCCCTGTTCCCCACACAACAGATTACATTGACCTCTGGTCCTCACTTACAAACAGCCCTAGTTCCTCCTCATCTCAGGTAAGGCCCACAGCCCACCTTGGCCCCCAGGAGCACTGAGACCCTTGCTTTTGTGTACACACATGCGGTCAAATATCTCACCTACGACTCAAACACTAAAACGACAATGAATGGAAGAGGCTGAGGCATCTGCAACTGAAAGTCAGATAAACGTAGGCTAAATCCCTGGAGAGGAGAAGCAGCGTAAACAAGGGAAACGGGGAGAGCGCCTGAGATGGCTTGCAGACACTTGCGCCCCGCTGTCTGGATGATGTGTTGGGTGGAATTACAGGATGAGAGGCCAGAGGGAGCAGGCTTGGCTTACAGTTGAGCTTTTGGCTCAAGAAACCTTATAAGATTCTTTCAGATTGGCTCAGATGTGCAACTCCCCCTCCGAAGAGGTTTTCCTGGCAGCCCATCATCAAACCAGAATGACAGGGGCTGGGCGGGTCCCTGCACCCCAGACTGGGCCCAGGTACAACCCCCGACCCTGGATCCGGAGCCTAGAGGGCACACGTGGGAGATCTCTGACTTCCGTGTTCTGAAGGGAATGGTCAAGAGCCTGGTTTCAAATGCTGCCCACCCAGGGCTCCCCTAGGCACTCCCTTGCGAGACCCACTGCCACCCTGGCTCTAGGTAAGCCTGCCCTCGCGACGCCCACGCCCCACATTCCTGCAGATGCACTTCCGCTCATCTTTCCAGACCCTCCAGGCAGAGTCTACTACCTGTTCTCTCACATAGCACTTGAAAGTCAGTCCTCCATTCTATGCACTGTGCTGCCATTTTTTTTAAAGCTTCAAAAAAATTTTTTATTGTGAAAAGTTTAAGCCATGACAAGCACCCCAAAGCACCAGAATCAAGAAGATAATTTTTTTACACATAATTTTTTTATACACATACTTTTCATACAATAGTGAAAAAGTGAAAGTCACTCAGTTGTGTCTGACTCTTTGCAACCCCATGGACTGTATAGTTCATGGAATTCTCTAGGCCAGAATACTGGAGTGTGGGTATAGCCTTTCCCTTCTCCAGGGGATGCTCCCAACCCAAGGATCAAACCCAGGTCCCCCAAATTGCAGGCGGATTCTTTACCAACTGAGCTATGAGGGAAGCCCTTTTATACAATAATAGGTTAATTTTCACAGGAATTTAAAATAAATAATCTGAAAATCGGTGTCACTGACTGCAAAATACATATCTGGCTCTTCAACTCTCTCAAGGTGACCAGCCTTCTATGTAGCCAAAAGATGAGGCTTCTGAAGTCTCTTCTGAGCCTGGGTAGCAAGTCTCTGGCAGAGATTTCTCACTCATGCTCTAATTTCTTATTTATAAGTGTATCTTCCCCTACAACAAGGGTATCTTAGTCATTGTTTGTTTTTAAATATTCATTTATTTGGCTGTGCTGGGTCTCAATTGTGGCACATGGGATATAATTCTATGACCAGGGATCCAACCGGGGCCCTCTGTGTTGGGATTGTGGAGTCTTAGCCATTGGGCATCCCTCATTCATCTTTTATCTCCAAACCCATCAAAGTATCATCTAACCATTGTTGAATGAAAGACTGAATGTTCTTCCTCTAACTCACCCATTTATTTAATCATATTAAGACATTTAGTGAGCATCAGCTGTGTACCAAGCAGTGGGGCAAGGCACTGGGGATAAGGTGGTGGTTCCAACAGTCCTATTTGAAGGGAAGTGAGATTCAAAAATTGAGTGAGCCTAAGGTGGCTCAGACGGAGAAGGCAATGGCACCCCACTCCAGTACCCTTGCTTGGAAAATCCCATGGACGGAGGAGCCTGGTGGGCTGCAGTCCATGGGGTCGCTACAAGTCAGACACGACTGAGCGACTTCACTTTCACTTTTCACTTTCACGCATTGGAGGAGGAAATGGCAACCCACTCCAGAATTCTTGCCTGGAGAATCCCAGGGACGGAGGAGCCTGGTGGGCTGCCGTCTATGGGGTCACACAGAGTCGGACACGACTGAAGTGACTTAGCAGCAGCAAGGTGGCTCAGATGGTAAAGAATCCACCTGCAATGTAGGCAACGAGGGTTCGATCCCTGGGTTGGGAAGATCCCCTGGAGAAAGGAAAGACTACTCCAATATTCTTGCCTAGAGAAGGACAGAGGACTATGGTGGGCTACTGTCCACGTGGTCGCAAAGAGTCAGACACGACTGAGCAACCAACACTAAGAAACAAAATTGCAAGTATCCTAAGGCATCAGAAGCTGGAGATGAGGAACTGTGAAAGATCACATCCACAGGGCTGGGATTAGTCAAGGTGTTCTCGTTCATGAGGGGTTCTCCTGTGCTCTAAATTGAAATAAAAACATTGGCTCCTTAGGTCTCAAGCGAGGACAATGGCAGAGGTGTCAGATGAGCAGGAGAGAAGGGTGGTCGCACCATGGCAGCCTCCAGGAGCTGTTGGGGGCAAGGGGAGGGGGCTTGGCAGCTGCCCCACCCTCAGTTAGATCTCGGGGACAAGTGAGACCCTCAGAGGCTTGGGAGCTGCCAGAAATCCTCCTGGACAACCACCCCAGGGAATTTACCCTGGGAAGAGGCACACAGCTCTCTGCAGAAGGACATGCAAATAGGGCTCCGGGTAATCAAGGTGGGGAGACGCCATGATGCCACAAAGCGAAAACAGAGGGCAGGAAAGGACAGGCCTGAACAGCCGGGACCCTAGGGTGCAGGACCTAGAGTGCAGCACTGCTAGGTGCTGACTGCACCCGGGGGGCCTTCTCCCAGAGAAGCCTGTGGAGCCTGGAAGAGAGATCTTACTCCAGGCCCCGCAGGTCCGACAGGCTGCAGATAGACGGCTGCCTGCACAAAGAGCCAGGGTGATGAAAGGGCAGGAGGGGCTGATTTATGAGTGCAGCCTGGAGCCAAGGAACAGGGCTGGCAGGGATAGATGAGGAGTCTGGCTGGCAAGGGGGGCAGGAGGTGGGGTGCTCCTGAGGCCCAGTCCTGAGTCCTACAAGAAAGGGGCCATGATGGGGGGACCTCTGGGACCCAGTCCATCCAGCTTCCTGAACCCCCAGATCCCTGGGAGTCTTGGGGTCTTCCCTCTGCCCCCGCTGAAGCTGCAACAGCTTCTCCCCTGGGGTGTGGCTGGTTCATCAATTGGAGCAAAGATACCACACTAATGTGAGATGCTCAGCATCCTAGGAAAACCTGGAGAGGGCTTGACGAGAACTCTCTGTATGTCGTCACTGTTTTTCTGTCCATCTAAAAATTCTGTGTAAATCATTAGCTTAAAAAAAAATAGTTCGTTTTCTAGAGGGAAAAACAGAAGGCTCCTGAGGGTCAGAACAAGTGTGGGGGCTGCTGCTTTCTCTGTCTCTGACCCAGGGCTCTGTTCCCTGGGAGTTCCAGGCTCCCCAAGATCACCCTCTGGGGAGAGTGGGTCAAGAGCACTGGCCTCAACAGCTTCCGTCTCCTGGTGTTTCCTTGCCACCTGTTTCTCCCTTGGGTCTCCCCTTTGTCCCCCCTCCTGCCTGGCTGCCCTTGACTGAGGATGTAGTGAAGTCTCTGCTTAGTCACAGACAAGCAGGCACAGCATGCTCTGCTCCAGGAATTTCTCACTCAGACCAGTCCCCCCAGTATTGGCTTTTCTCTGAGGTAGACGGCCTCCTCCCCTCCCTGATTCCTCCTCTCTGAGCCAAGGCCCCCTCTGATTCATCTCCCCAGCTCCACTCCCAATATGTCCATCTCAGGGAGGGGTCGGGAGGATGAGCTGGCCTTCCATGGAACTGGAGAATGACACAAACTGTCCTATGTCCTCAAGTGGAGAGTTGCTCCGTTGTGTCTGACTCTTGGCGTCCGACTCATGGTCTATATTCCATGGTAAATGGAATTCTCCAGGCCAGAACACTGCAGTGGGTAGCCTTTCCCTTCTCCAGGGGATCTTCCCAACCCAGGGATCGAACCCAGGTATCCCTCATTGCAGGAGGATTCTTTACCAGCTGAGCCACAAGAGAAGCCCAAGAATACTGGAGTGGGTAGCCCATTCCTTCTCCAGCGGATCTTCCCAACCCAGGGATCAAACCTAGGTCTCCCACATTGCAGAAGGACAATGAAAGATGAGAGGGAAAAAGAGGAAAAGTTCTATTTCCTCCACACAGCCCTAGCAAGGGTGGACAAGAGCAGTTTTTATTTGCCCAGAAGTAGAAACAATCTGAATCCAGGCTCAGCCAACAAAGCTTTGCATCTGAGATGACAACACAATAAGTAAGTAAGTGGATACCTTTATGAATGAGAAAATAAGACAAGTGCTGAGCTAAATGGATAAAATAATAGATACAGGTGAGTCTTCTGGGACAAATGTGTCCTTTCATGAGAGTGCCTCTCTCTCCTCCTCCACATCTTTGTCTTCCACAACGACTTGTTCAGGAGTCTGTCCACCTGTGGTTTCCACTCAGGAAGAGCAAGAGCCCAGGAAGGGGGTGGCGGACAGTGTGAAAGGTGGGAACGGACTCAGGACCAGGTCGATGGCCCTCCTTCATCTTCGGATCATCCCTGTCTGACTACAAGGCCCTATCACCCAGGCATGACAATTCCTGATGAGAAGAGTGCAACCTGGAAATGGGAAGAATATCAAAGTGCATCTGGAAGGCCTGGTTCTAGGGGCAGAAGCTCTTCTACTTTTTTTTTTTTTTAATTTGGCTGCTCTGGATCTTAGTTGCAGCAGGCAGGATCTAGCAGTTCCCTGGCCAGGGATGGAACCCAGGCCCCTGAATGGGGAGTTTGGAGTCCTAACTGTTGGACCCCTGGGGAAGTCCCCAAACTCTGCTACTTTCCTAACCTCCTCAAGCATTGGTATACATTCATCGACACACTGCAGCCGTGACAGTACTGAACGGGGATGCTGTGAAGAGCCAAAGAGATGATGAGATGGTTTGCACTAAACTCTATTTCTTTTTGAGTTAGGTTTATTGTTTTAGCTGTTATCAAAAAAAATTTCCCACCTTCTGCTAACTTCTTGAGTTGAACACATCTCATTCGTTTTTAAAAAACTGAAGTATAGTTTATTTACAATGTTATGTATCTCATTCATTTTAATCTTTTTTCTTTACTACTTAAAATATACTTAATACACTTAACTATACTTAATACCTAAGATACTTTGTCATACATTTCTTAATTTTAGTATGTGGCATTCCAAAAGGCTTCCAAAAAGAAAAACTCTTTTCAATTTTGCATATTTACTAAATCCCATTTTTTTCCCTCCTGAATATTTTAAGTGTTTAAAAAGTTCCAAGTATATGGGATTTTTGTGGGATAAAAAATTATTGACTTCCAATTTTATTGTATTATGATCATAGATCATTATTTTCATTCTCTTGATCTTTTGGTATATATTGATACTTGGTTTAGGCTAATATGTGGCTAATTTTTGTAAGTATTCCATGTATTATAAAACATATATTTTCTCTCATTTTGGAGTGCAGTGTTCTATGTAACTAGTAGCTGAGCTGTTCAAATATATATGTTTTAAAATTTGGCTGTGCCAGATCTTAGTGTGCCAGGTGGCCTATGGGACCTTTGGTTGTGGCATCTGGGATCTAATTCCCCGACCAGGGATCTAACCTCGGCCTCCGGAATGAGGAGTGTGGAGTCAGCCACTGGACCACCAGAGAAGTCGCCAAATACTTTATATTACTCCTTTTTTTTTCTGTTAAAAACCTTGCACTCTGGTTGTGGATGTGCCAATTTCTCCTTGAAATTCTATCTTCTGTTCTTGCATTTGCTGACCCATGGTATATTAACTGCCTGTGCATTCTGTAAGTTAATATGACAAGGTTCTCTCTTAGAGTGTTGTTCAGTCACTCAGTCGTGTCTCTTTGCAACCCCACTGACTATAGCACACCAGGCTTCCTGTGCTTCACTATCTCCCAGAGCTTGCTCAAACTCAAGTCCATTGAGTCAATGATGCCATCCAACCATCTCATCCTCTGTCGCTCCCTTCTCCTCCTGCTGCTGCTGCTAAGTCGCTTCAGTCATGTCCGACTCCGTGTGACCCCATAGACGGCAGCCCACCAGGCTCCCCATCCCTGGGATTCTGCAGGCAAGAACACTGGAGTGTGTTGCCATTTTCTTCTCCAATGCATGAAAGTGAAAACTGAAAGTGAAGTCGCTCAGTCGTGTCCGAGTCTTACCGACCCAATGGACTGCAGCCCACCAGGCTCCTCCGTCCATGGGATTTTCCAGGCAAGAGTTCTGGAGTGGAGTGCCATTGCCTTCTCCCTCCTGCCCTCAATCATTACCAGCATCAGGGTCTTTTCCAATGAGTCAGCTGTTCACATCAGGTGTAAAGTGTAAAGGTCTGTAAAACGTGAATAACATGATCACCTCTCAAGCCTTTGGCTTCTGTGCATCCTTCCCCACTGCAAGTGGTCCCTGCCACACCTGACTCCCCATTAGGATACTTCCCCCAATCCTGATACTGGGTTATCTTCTTGCACCTGTTTCACTTGGTTCTTGTCAATCCCCCTCCAACCACTGGCACCCTCCTCTCCAGTTCTGTCCTGTTTATCCAGAAATGTCAAGCGAGCAGTGGAGGAGGAAAGATACGTGGCATGTACCAGCACTAGCTCTAGCCTAAGCTCCAGAGCTAGAGCCAACAATACAGCCCTTGGCAAGTCCAGAGCTGGGACCAGCTCCAGCCGCCACCCTAACACCAAAGCCAGAGCTAGGGTCAGCGACAGGACAGAGCCAGTGCAGAGGCCCCGCCAGGCCCTGGACCAGCTCGCACGCCAGCTGCAGGGCCACATTCAGCCGTAGCTCCAGCTCCAGTACCAGTTACAGATGGAGAGTCAGTGCGAGCTGCCAGCTCTGGCCCTAGAGCCAAAGCTAGAACCGGCTCTAGGGTTTCCTGTAGCGATTTGAGCATATTACAGTTGCTTTAAAGCCTTTGTCTAAAAAGTCCAATGTTTGGGCTTCCTCAGGGATGGTTTCTGCCCATTTTCCCCTGCTTTGAGTGGTCAAAATCCTTTTTGTTTGTATATTTTTCTTTGTTGAAAACTGAGAATTTGAATATTATAATATGATAACCCTGGAAATCAGTTTCTCTCCCTTTCTCAGAGGTTACTGTTTTTGATTATTGAAGACTGCAGTCATCTGTTTAATAACTTTCCCCAACTATTTTTGTGAAGACTGTCATCCCGGGTCATGTGTGTTCATTTGACGTCTCTGTTTGACTAGTATTTTCACAATTTTTACCAGAAGCCAAAAACAAACAACTCTTCTTTTCCAATCATTATAGGCTGGCTCTTTGCTGTCCACTCCTGTAACACTTAGCGAGCAGCTTATAACTCTGCCTTAACCTTTACTTCCTGTTTCAACCAAGCCCAGCGACTGGACAGAGGTGAAAGCTTAGTGTCTTCTCAAGTCTATTTTGAACATGCATCCTGTCCTGACCATGCGTGTAGCTTTCTAAATTCCCTAGTACACAGGGTCATTTTAGAATACTCCAATTTCTCAAAGAAACTTCCCAGTATGTCTTCCCAGGCTTAGGTGGTCTATTGCAGTGAGTTGGCCAAATAGTTCATTCGGGTAATTCATTCCATTATTTTCTTTCAGTAATTGTTTTTCTTCTCACAGCATGTGGGATCTTAGTTCTCTGACAGGGATCAAACCTGTGCCCCCTGCAGTGGAAGTGCAGAGTATTATCCACTGTACCACCAAGGAAGTCCCTCAGCAGCGTTTTATATTTTCAGAGAACAAATCTTGCATCTCCTTGGTGAATTTTATTCTTTCTGATGTTATTGTAAATTGTGTTCTTAATTCCTTCTCACTTTGTCCATTGCCAGTATACAGAAATACAACTGATTTTTTGCATATGTATCCTGCAACCTCGTTGACTTTGATATATTTTGCGTAGTTTTTTTTCCTTAGGATTTTCTAAATATACCATCATGTCATCTGCAAATAGCTTTATTTCTTGCTTTCCAACTTTGATGCCTTTTATTTTTCTTGACTAACTGCTCTGGCCAGAACCTCAATGATGAATAAGAGTGCTAAAAGCAGTCATTCTTGTCTTGTTCCTGATCTTAATGGGAAAGCTTTCAGTCTTTCACCAGCTGAGTATGATGTAGGGTTTTTATATGTCTTTTATCATGTTTCGGAAATTTCCTTTCATTCTAGTCTGTTTATCGAGTGCTTTTATTATAAAAGAGGGTTGGATTTTATCAAATGCTTTTTCTGCACCAATTGGCAATTGAGATGATCATATGGGTTTTCCCCTTCATTCTATTGGTGTATTACATTGATTGATTTTCATATGAACTACCCTGCCATGCCTGGGCTAAATCTCTCTTGATCATGATGTATAATGCTTTCAATATACGGCTAGATTCTGTCCACTAGTATTTTGTTGAGAATCTTTACATCTATATTCATAAAGGATATTTGTTTGCAGTTTTCTTGTAACGTCTTTATATGGCTTTGGTGAAGGGGGATACTGACCTAACAGAATGAGTTAGGAAGTGTCCTTTTGCTTCTATTTTCTGGAATATTTTGAGGACTGATAAGAAACACTGTTTAACTGTTTGGTAGAATTTACTAGTGAAGCCACTGGACTTCAGATTATTGGCTAGGTTTCTGATTACTGATTCAGATCTATTCAGATTTTGCTTCTCCTTGAGTCAGTCTTGGGAGTTTGTGTGCTTCCAGGAATGCATGGGGAACAAAGCTCTCAGCAGGAGCAACTTGGCCCAGCCTGGCCCATCCCTGACGCAGAGGTCAATGGGCTCCCAAGGACAGGGATGAGAATGCAGTCTTGCAGGCTCAGTATTTTGGACTTTAATGTAAGGAGCAGCTAGGCTGCATTTTTAAGGTCCCTCAGGCTGCTTTGTGGAGAATGTGTTTGGGTGAAGTGTCAGAGAGACCAGGGACGGGGCAGCCACAGTTGTTCCAGTGGAGATGCTGACGGCAGGAGTGGATGGCAGATGTATTCTGGAAGCAGAACCCACGGACATAGTGACGGATTGGATATGGGTAAGGTGTGGAGTTCTGAAAGAGATGGGAATACCAGACCACCTGATCTGCCTCTTAAGAAATCTGTATGCAGGTCAGGAAGCAACAGTTAGAACTTGACATGGAACAACAGACTGGTTCCAAATAGGAAAAGGAGTACGTCAAGGCTGTATATTATCACCCTGCTTATTTAACTTATATGCAGAGTACATCATGAGAAATGCTGGACTGGAAGAAACACAAGCTGGAATCAAGTTTGCTGGGAGAAACATCAATAACCTCAGATATGCGGATGACACCACCCTTATGGCAGAAAGTGAAGAGGAACTCAAAAGCCTCTTGATGAAAGTGAAAGTGGAGAGTGAAAAGGTTGGCTTAAAGCTCAACATTCAGAAAACGAAGATCATGGCATCTGGTCCCATCACTACATGGGAAATAGATGGAGAAAGTGGAAACAGTGTCAGACTTTATTTTTCTGGGCTCCAAAATCACTGCAGATGGTGACTGCAGCCCTGAAATTAAAAGACGCTTACTCCTTGGAAGGAAAGTTATGACCAACCTAGATAGCATATTCAAAAGCAGAGACATTACTTTGCCAACAAAGGTTCGCCTAGTCAAGGCTATGGTCTTTCCTGTGGTCATGTATGGATATGAGAGATGGACTGTGAAGAAGGCTGAGCACCGAAGAATTGATGCTTTTGAATTGTGGTGTTGGAGAAGACTCTTGAAGAGTCCCTTGGACTGCAAGGAGATCCAACCAGTCCATTCTGAAGGAGATCAGCCCTGGGATTTCTTTGGAAGGAATGATGCTGAGGCTGAAACTCCAGTATTTTGGCCACCTCATGCAAAGAGTTGACTCATTGGAGAAGACTCTGATGCTGGGAGGGATTGGGGGCAGGAGGAGAAGGGGACGACAGAGGATGAGATGGCTGGATGGCATCACTGACTCGATGAATGTGAGTCTGAGTGACCTCCGGGAGTTGGTGATGGACAGGGAGGCCTGGCGTGCTGCAGTTCATGGGGTTGCAAAGAGTCGGACACGACTGAGCGACTGATCTGATCTGATCTGAAGGTGTGGAGGGTCTCAGGTCTCTAGCCTGAGCTCAGGGTTGACAGTGGAAGCACCATCCCTGAGATGGACAAGATGAATGCAGCAGGTGGGGGCGGGGCAGGGGCTCAGGAATTCTGCTTTGAACTGGAGATTCTTAAGTCATTTCAGGCCCTAGAGCGCTGACCCCTCAACAGGGGTAAAAAGGAAAGAAAAGGAAGCATCTTCCTCACAGGGTTAAGAAAATGTGGCGGGAGCTGGGAAGCAAGCTGTTGCGTGCTTCCCTTAAGCACGCAAGCTCTGCACGAATCCCTTTGCCGGTTCAGGACTGAGTCTTTTCTAGTTCCTCCTTTAATACCTTGAGATCTGGCAGTTCTGGGTGTGGGGCCTGGTCTGAGCTGTCACTAGGTAAAAGTCTCTGCCCTGTCTTCAGACTTTCCCATGGAAACTGCCCCCAGAGGCATCTGACCTTCCACCCTTAACTACCTACAGATGGGCAAATTCACTGGCCAGTTACCCAGCCTCACCCTGCCAGGGGTTTAAGGACAGTGTTCCCCAGCACATGTCCCCTGCCTGAGCCCTGTCTACACTTCCCTACCTCCTTGGCAGGGCAGTCTCGACAGCCCCCCAGTCCTGGGCTCCCTTCAGCTAGCTTATCCTCCAGGCACGGGTTCTCCTGACAAGTCCTTGTGCCTCCAAGGGTTCCTTCCTGACCTAGGCTTTAGCCCAGGCTCATGGATCATTCCAACACCTAGACGGGATGTCAGGAACAAGACAATGTTTCTGGAAAGGCAGTTTTTACAGAGGGCACCCAGCATTGCTCTTTGGCTTCCTGGGAGATTGTCCCCAGAACACAGAGCACAGTTCCCTGTGGGCTGTGGCAGAACAGAGACTGGTCTATCATCCTTCATCCCAAAATGACTGGGGTGGTACACAAGTGGATGCGGTAAGCAGATACTTGATGGAGATGACAAAAGATTGCTTTTCTGCCCTGTCCCATGACTCCAGGACTCTTCAGAAGAGTGATGTATATAAGGATAACATTTCTATGGATTATCCACGTGGGTCTGTGTAGACCCCTGGGCAGCAGAATGAGACGTAAGTTTGGGAAATCACCTGTCTGGCTTATTTTAAAACATTTAGAATAAACACTTTGGTCCTCTTCATAAGGACACAATACCTGATTTTTCCTCATGCAGGTTTGATCAATTCATCTACAACTCTCAGTAGCCACCATCTCTGAGACGGGTGATGGAAGAGTGTACAGTTTGCCCCTAAGAACAGCTTTCTCTTGGCAGAGTTTCTGCAAGGGAGAACACTGGGTACTTGAGTATTAAGAACACAAACAGTGCAGGAAACATGTTCGAGGCAGAGGAACAAACTTGGTCTCTATAATACTCTGCTAGCAGCAGCACTTGTGAAAAAGACTTAGGAGCTGGAGCTTATGAGGACAAAGTAAATCAGTGAGGCAAGGCTGTCACAGAAAGGCTGAGGGGAGCTTCTGCTATATTGAGAAAAGTCCAGAAATTAAACCAGAGAGGGAGTCCTCCAACCCCCAAACCCCACAATTTAGAACATGCCCAAGGGGTGAGAGTCAGGGCACTCCTGAGGGAGACAGGCTTCCCCTTGGTCTAGGGGAGAGCTCTCCTCAGTTCGAGGGGTCTGAGGATGGACGTCCCCCAAGGCTAGCGGCGTCTGAACAGAGGCCAGAAGAGCGCTCGGCAGGATATGGTTTGGGAGAGTCAAGTCTGGGAAGGTTCCTGAAGCAGACGCTGACCTTGACAGTCCCTTTCAGCCCCGAGAGAAGGGCTGCCATGGACCTTCTCAGAACTGACATCCTGTGGGTTCCTACGGAGGCTTCACTGGGGACTGGGCACTCCAGGTGCCCACCCCAGAGTTCTCAGGCCCTCAGCACCTGGACACACTGCTTTAGTGCCCTCAAGGGGTGGAGCTGAGAATAGGCTCCAGGCCTCTGTGCCAGCTAAGCCACGGGGTGGGGGCGGGGGAATGATTTGTCACCCGGGGCAGCATTTCTCCACATCTGGAATCATTTCCAGTGATATCAAAAGGCATGAAATAACCTCACCTTACACAAAGGAAATCATCCCTTGTAGCCTTGTGGTTCTAGATGGATGCTAGTGTGTCTGACTCCATGGTAATATCCCTTAACCTCTCTCTGTACAGACACCAAGTCTCATGTGTAGGCACAGTATTGGGCTGTCATTTCATAACACCATTCGTTTTAATTTTTAGTTACTTTCTATTTATATCAAGTGTAAGCTTTCCTTTAAAAATGCATTTAAAGAAATGAATTAACTTAAAAATATTAGAAATTTATTTTCATCTGGGTTGAGATTAGAACAGCAGAAGGGCCCTCGAGGTTAGTGGCTGAGGGACAACTGGCAACTGGGGAGATGCCAGTGAACGACCAGGGGCAGAAGGCTCAGCACGATGGAGAGTCCTGCTCTGGCCCTCCAGGGTCTCAAAGACAAGTCTGGAGAGTCAGCTAAAGAGATCATCTTAGGGACCTCTTGGTGGTCCAGTGGTTAAGACCTGGCATGTCTATTGCAGGGGACATGGGTTTGATCCCTGGATGGGGAACAAAGATCCTGCATCCCACATGGATCCTGCATCCCACACACTGTACTGTGTGGCCACAAAAAAGAAAAAAAAAGATCATCTTATGAAGAAAGAGAAAATGGGAAAGCTACACGTTGAAAAAAAGGTTTATCTTTTCTTTAAAAAAGTTATAAAATTTATATAGCTGATTAAAGTCTCCTATGGCAAAACTGAAGTGATCTAAAAGACTTCTGGCTTTCTTGACTCTCAAGTCCAATACACTCTTCCATTTCGACCCTTCATCTCTCTCTTTTTAAAATTTTTATTTATTCATTTATTTATTTTTGGTTGTGCCGGGTCTTTATTGTTGCATGCAGGTTTTCTCTGGTTGTGATCAGGGGCTACTCTCTAGTTGTCGTGCACTGGCTTCTCTTGTTGTGGAGCATGGGCTCTAGAGCACAGGTTCAGTGGTTGTGATGCACAGACTCAGTTGTTCCACGGCATGTGGAATCTTCCCAGATCAGGGATCGTACCCATGTCTCCTGCATTGGCAGGCAGCCCCAATCCTTCATCTCTTACAGATCCCACACTTCCACGTTTACTTTAGAAAACGTGATCTGAGGTTATACGTAAGTGATCAGCATTTCAAGTGTACAAAGCGGTGGCTGAGGTAGCAGGAGGCACGCTGGCAGGATGAGGGGTGCGGAGGCTCACATGTGGTCTGAGCCCACTGCCCCCGGCGTTCCCCACACTGTGAGGCAAACCTGGGGCTCCTTCCTCGCCCGGCAGCCCTCCTGGTCTCTCCTGGGGACCAGATCTCCTGAGCTTGGCTCTCCTTCTGGTGCCCAGCCTTGGCTTCATTCCACTTTGATTCTGGTCAGCTCCCACCTTCCATTTCCACAGAGTCTCAGAACCAAGGAGTGAAACTACAAGAGACCACCACCACCACTCGGCGATCAGGCTGCCCTGGCTGTGATCGGCCCCCTGCCCACTCTGCCATCCCCACTCCCCATTCTGCAGGCCCCCCGCCAGGCCCAGCCTTGGGGTTCTTCCTGGCCCTCAGGCCATCCTGCGGGCACAGATACCTTCTCGAGGCTGCGTCGGTGGCCCACGCTGATGAACGTCATGCCCAGCTGCTGCCCGACGCGGTACAGCTCGCTTTCCACCTCCTCGGTCAGGGCACTGGTGGCTTCATCAAGCACTGGGGACAGAACCCAGTGGGAAGATGTGTGGGCCTGTGGTCCACCCACCTCTGCTGCTCTTCTAGCCCACGCCCACCTCTGGCTGGGACCTGATGAGAGGCTGAAAACTGCTCTGCCTCCCAGGAGCCCTGCCTTGGGGAGACCGTGGGCCAAAGGAACAGAGGGTGAGGCTTCATGTGGGAAGCCACTGCCAGCAGCGGGACAAAATCCTTCAGCTTCTTATGGATCAATACCAGCCACTGCCTTGGACCTCTCAATCCGAGAAATTCTAGTTCTCTCGAGGACGTCAGTTCCTACAAAAGTTCATATCTGCCATCCCTCTGCCAGGTACGGCTGGGGAGATGGCAGAATCTGAGGACCAAATTCAGAAGCCCTCTCAAGGCTGCCTCCAGCTGCTACACTGGCTCAAAGCCTAAGACTTGGTAGTTTAATACACAGGGGCTTCCCAGATGGCTCGGTGGTGAAGAATCTGCCTGTGATGCAGGAGACTCGGGTTTGAGACTCAGGTTTGACCTCTGAGTCGGAAGATCCCCTGGAGGAGGAAATGGCAACCCACTCCAGTATTCTTGCCTGGAGGAGCCTGGTGGGCTACAGTCCAAAGGGTCACAAAGAGTCAGACATGTCTGAGCGGTTTTATATATACCTGAGGATGCCAAGCACTGCCGCCTCATGGGCAGAGTTCTGCTGTACCCCTCGGCAGGGACAGAGATGCCTGGTCAGGCACAGGTGTGCTCTCCTACCCATACCCATGACTCTCCAGGTGCACTTGAACCACACACCGCTACACCTTGAGCGCACACAGTACCTGGATGGCGCATGCGCCTACAGGGTGAACCTCACCTGCGTACTTCGGCTGCAGGTAGAAGAGCCGAGCAAAGGAGAGCCTCTGCATCTCTCCCGGGGACAGAACATCGTACCTGCGGAAAGGGAAGTGGAGAGGCCGGCTGGAGGAAGGAACATATAGCTTGGCTTCCGCACAGAATGGTCTGGGCAGGAAGAGGCTCTCACTGTAGCCAGACTGTCCCAGCTCCCACCCCACTTTCCCACCAGAGCCCCACTGCCCACACAAGACAAGGCCACAACTTTGTACGCAAGGACATGAACCCGGCCCCTAATGGGCCAGCAATACCCTGGGATTTGGGGTCAGGAGTCAGTTCATCCCTTGCTAGGACCCCCGGGAGCCACTGTCTTTGGGGAAGCTGTCTCTGGAGCACCCCAACCTCCTCCTTACCAGTTCCAATCGACCTGCTGATCCAGACCCTCTGTCCTTGCCACCAAGCTAGACTGTAAGACACCAGAGGGAACGATGGGTCCATGGAAGGGCCCATCCCTGCCTCCTCCCATTCTGAGGACCGCCTCAGTCCCACCACATACATCTACCCCCGGCAGCTTATCAAGTGGGGGCTGGGCGAGCAGTCTGCCCCAAGCAGAGAGGAGCAGTCCATCAGCTACTGTTTAGACTTGCTGGAGCGTGGCGACCAGAAAAAGCAACCTGACATGGTGTTATCATTGTTTTAAAAATTGCTACAGAGTGAATGCTGCTTGCTCCCCGTACCTGGCCAACAGCTCCCACTGCTGATTTATATGCCCACCCCTACTCCCCTCCCTTGCCCCAGGCTCAGACCTCCGGACCCCGGCCAGGGCTGGCCCCGCTGCACTGGCACCTGTGTGGTAGGTGCTACCAGGTGGGCTTGGACCTCGGGGTCCTTGCCCTCACTTACCAGGCCTGCCAGCTCCAAGAACCTCATGATCCTCTCATCATCAGTAGAACCTGCAAGACGCAGAAGTCAGTGCCTCTGGGCAGCCAGAATAGATGCGGTGCACCATGACAGGGGGCGGGCAGAGGTGGGGCACCAGAATGGGGGCCAGGGCTCTGAGAGACAGGTTACAGCACTTAATGCACTAGGGAAGGGCCAGGGAAGGATGTGATCCATCCCTTCCCTCCCATGGGTGTCTCTCCTCTGCAGCGGGGAGACAGAACAAGATGAGGTCAGGGTACAGACCCTAAAACTGACAGACCAGTCAGAGGAGGCGCTGGAGGGGACCCAACCAGAAACCAGCAGCCTGGTGGGGGGCCTCCCGCAACAGGCAGAGAAGGAACAGTGGGATGGGGGACATATCCCGAGGGGGACCAGCTCACCTGAGTCCGGGTAGATCTCCTTCAGGGGATATATCACCTGATAAAACCACAGGGGCCTGGGGTAAGGGCCAAGGAGAGGTGGGATGGCACACAGCCCACTCTCGCTCGGAAACACAGGAACCGCCAGAGACCAGGCTCCTCTCCACCCGAGGAGAGGAAGAAGCATTCTGGCTGAGGAGCTGGGCTTACAGACAGCAAGGAGGACCCCCAGAATCCAAGCTGGTGCTCAACAAATACGTGTGATATTTGGCTTATGGCCCCCATAGGTTAGCCTGCCTCCGGGAGCTGCCCTGAGTACATGGCCTGACCCACAGATGTGAATATAAAACAGGAGCAGTCTGTCAGCTACTGTTTAGACCTGCTGGAGCATGGGGACCAGAAAAAGTAACCTGACATGGTGTTATCATTGTTTTAAAAATTGCTACAGCGTGAACCCTGCTTGTTCCCTGTATCTGGCCAACAGCTCCCACCGCTGATTTATATGCCCACCCCAACCCCCTCCCTCGCGCCAGGCTCAGACCTCCAGTCCACAGCCAGGGACAGCAGGGCCGGCCCCGCTGGGCCAGCACCTGTGGTCGGTGCTACCAGGTGGGCTTGGACCTCGGGGTCCTTGCCCTCACTTGCTGGGCATGGTTCATTTATGCCCTGCCTGCTGCACCAGCTCTCTAGGGCTGAGACCTGTCACCCTACCAGGGCCAGGTTGGGGGGTGGGGTGGGAGGAGTGGGCCCCGGGCTGACCTGCTCCCGAAGGGTCCCATCAGTGAAGAAAGGCTTTTGAGGCAGGAACAGCACCCCGTGGGGTCCAAAGTCCGCCAGCATCTGCACTGAGCCTGCAGGGCCAACAGAAACCTTTGTTTGGGCATCTTCCAAAAGGTAACTGCTCCTCACTCTCCTCCAAGAGGCTTAATCCTTACAGACAGATGCACACACATACCCCCACGCACACACATGCACCCCAACCCCCCAGGCCAAGGCTGGCTCAGAGACGGGGCAGGCTGGTCCTCACCCCGTGCGCTCGCCCAGAGGCCGCCCAGAACCCGGAGCAAGGAGGTCTTGCCGGTGCCCGTGTTGCCTGTGATGAGCAGGCTCTGCCCCTCAGAGATCTTCAGGCTCAGATCCTTGATTAAAGGTTTGTGAGAGGAGGGGGCGCAGATGCAGACCCGCTCGAGGAGGAAAGCTGTATCTGCTGGCTCTGTTGCTGGCCCTCCCGGGTCCCTGGGGTCCGAGAAGGGAGGAGATGAGGGGGAAGATAAGCACTGTCAGTGCTGCTGGGAGTAGGGGAGCCCCTTCTCCTCGGGGCCGAATCACCTCCGGACTGGGGGAGGGGCTGCCATGGGCTCAATTGTGACCTCAGAAATCATATGCTGAAGTTCCAACCCTTGTACCTCAGAAGGTGACTGCATTTGGAGACAGGGTCTTGAAAGAGGTGAAAGTCGCTCAGTCGTGTGTGACTCTCTGACCCCCATGGACTACACAGCCCATGGAATTCTCCAGGCCAGAACACTGGAGTGGGTAGCCTTTCCCTTCTCCAGGGGATCTCCCAAACCTAGGGATCGGACCCCAGTTTTCCGCATTGCAGGCAGATTCTTTACCAGCTGAGCCACAAGGGAAACCCAAGAATACTGGAGTGGGTAGCCTATCCCTCCTCCAGCGGATCTTCCTGACCCAGGAATTGAACCAGGGTATCCTGCATCACAGGCGGATTCTTTCCCAACTGAGCTGAAAGAGGTGGGTACATTCAAATGAGGCTGTGAGGGTAGGGCCCTAATCCTGCAGGACTGCTGTCCTTTTAAGAAGAGGGAGAGACACACCAGGGGGGGAACAAGCAGAGAAAACGCCATGGAAGGACGCCGTGAGAAAGCAGCCGCCTGCAAGTGAAGGAGCAAGGCCTGGGGAGAAACCAATGCTGCCGCCACCTTGACCTTGGACTTCCAGCCTCCAGAACTATGAGGAAATAAACTTCTGCTCTTTAAGCTACCCAGTTTACGGTGGGTAGCTATGGTAGCTATGGGTGTCCTATGGTAGCCCTGGCAAATTGAGAGAGGTGGTCTGGGCATGTACTCCATGGCAGGCTGGGCCAAGTCCTGCCCTTGACTGATCATCAGTCTTACCAGCCAGGTACCACAGTGGTTATCCCCTCTTGGCAGATAAGGAAACTGAGTCCGGTGGCTAAGTAACTGCCTCAGGGGGGCACAGAGGTGCATCTGTCTAGTTCTAATGTCAAGAGGTTTTCACAGCATCACAGTGCGACTGAAGGTCAGAAGGGGAATGGAAATACTAACCCATTCTGGAGTTTCTGGCTCTCCGTGGATGCCCATCTTCCCCACAGAACAGCAACTTCAGTTTCCTACAGTCCCTGCCCCAGTAGCCCACCCCAGTCCCTGGGTTCAGAGATGCATGAAGTTTTCATTCTTAACAGAGGCAACAGTTAAGGTGTTAGCTCCTAAGAGAGTTGAGCATAGTTCTTGAAATTCAGCCTGTTTTCATTTTTCAAAGCTTACTCTGCGGCCTCCATCCAAACCACCTCCTATGAACTAGGAGACCCAATCCCCACAACAACCCTAAGACGAAGGTTCCATGAACATCTTCCTTATGGATATGAAGATATTGAGAGCGGTTAGGTAATCTGCTCAAGAAAAGTGAGGATGCGAGACAAATCCTCAATGCCCAGAAAGGTCAGAAACATCCCAGAGCCTTCAAGGATACATGAATGAAGACATCTCTGGGCCTGTGCGGGGACAAAGAACAGACAGGCCCCAAGGAAAGGGGCGGGTGCAGTAGGGCTCCCTAGGAGGAAGAGGGAAGAAAGGAAGAGGAGGGATGCTATTTGGAGTTTTGTTAGCTCAGGCCCAGGCGGCTGTGTGCACTTTGCTTCTGTCGGGTGGGAGGATGGTCTAAATGAACAGATGCCGCAACCGTGACACGGATGGTGAACATTTACAGCGTGCCTGCACACGACATGGGTTTCTTTCATTTGCTCCACCGGACTCTCCTGCCAGCTGGGAAAGGGCCAGGCTCCAGGGCGGTTCCATGGCCCGCATGGTCCATCACTGTGCTGCTGGCCCAGGACTTACCTGGTCAAGTCCCACTGGCTCTCATCCAGAAACTCCCCATTCTGTGACTTCAGGGTCATGTCCAGCAGGGTCTCCTGAAGCTCCCCAATCCTGGGCAAGAAGTGAAAGCCTGAGGAGGGTCTGGGGCCCCAGTGAAGACCTGTCTCCTTTCTTCCTCTCACGCCCATGTGTATTTGGTGAGGTTTTTCTACTCTTTTATTTTCCCCTTGGCTACTTCTCCCAGCGGCACATACTTTGCTCAGGACCCAGCGGGGCCGGAGGCAGCCTCACCTGTGTGTGTAGCCCGCCACGTCAGAGAGCGTGGTGGAGAGGTCGATGAGCTGGCTGAAGCAGCTGATGAGATACATGCACACGAAGGCGTTCTGGGCAGGATAGAGGGCAGAGCCCAGGTCTTGACTCCGAGGCCGAAAGGCAGGGGAGCAAGTGTGACAGGGGGCGGGGGAGGGGGGTGTTCCCCAGGAGGGAGGCTCACCTTGCTGACTAGGCTGCTGAGCTCTGTGGGGCTCAGGTCTCCGTAGACGCCACTGAAAATGGGGATCGCGATCACGATGTAGCTCAGGATGCTGCCCAGATAGTCAAACATGTTGATGCCGACTGCAGAAGACACAAGAGACCCAGGGTGAGAGACCCGGGCATTGAGCGTGTGTGCTCCAAGGGGAACAGGAGGCTAAGCGGTGTCTCAAGTGATTTCCCGGATTCTCACTTTCCTGAGGACACTCACAGCAAAGGCAAGCTGATCAGTGCAGAGAGGGAGGAGGGGCTTGTGGGGGGGCGGGTGCCACAGACTATCCCTGCCCTGTAGACTTCCTGCACCTACTGTACAGCCAGAGCTCCTTGGACATCAGCTCCCTCTGGGTCTGAAGGAGTCGCTGCAGCCTACGGTCTGTCCTCATGTGCTCCACGTGACCAGCCCTGATGAGAAAGGTCGGGATGTTCACCGGGTCTAGACAGCCTCTGCCAGGCTCCTTACACTCCCCTTTCGGAACCAGGCCCACCCAAGTGATCTTTCCTGCAGACCCTTTGGGCCACTAGCAGTCAGCCACTGCTGCATTCATTCAACCTGGAAACAACAGGAACTCTATAGAGGGGGAAGGTTCAAATTTTGGCTCTGGCCAGTGACTAGCTGGGTAACACTGACAGGTTATTAAGCCTCTGAGTCTCAGTTTACTCATCTATGAGATGGAGCTTATAATACCTATGTAATAGGCTAACGTGAAAATTTCTGAATTTAAAGTGCCAGACATATGAGTTCAGTTCAGTTCAGTTCAGTTCAGTCGCTCAGTAGCGTCTGACTCTTTGCGACTCCATGAATCGCAGCACGCCAGGCCTCCCTGTTCATCACCAACTCCCGGAGTTCACCCAGACTCACGTCCATCGAGTCAGTGATGCCATCCAGCCATCTCATCCTCTGTCGTCCCCTTCTCCTTCTGCCCCTAATCCCTCCCAGCATCAAAGTCTTTTCCAATGAGTCAACTCTTCCCATGAGGTAGCCAAAGTACTGGAGGTTCAGCTTCAGCATCATTCCTTCCAAAGAAATTCCAGGATTGATCTCCTTCAGAATGGACTGGTTGGATCTCCTTGCGGTCCAAGGGACTCTCAAGAGTCTTCTCCAACACCACAGTTCAAAAGCATCAATTCTTCGGCACTCAGCCTTCTTCACAGTCCAACTCTCACATCCATACATGACCACAGAAAAAACCATAGCCTTGACTAGACGAACCTTTGTTGGCAAAGTAATGTCTCTGCTTTTGAATATGCTATCTAGGTTGATCATAACTTTGCTTCCAAGGAGTAAGCGTCTTTTAATTTCATGGCTGCAATCACCATCTGCAGTGATTTTGGAGCCCAGAAAAATAAAGTCTGACACTGTTTCCACTGTTTCCCCATCTATTTCCCATGAAGTGATGGGACTGGATGCCATGATCTTCATTTTCTGAATGTTGAGCTTTAAGCCAACCTTTTCACTCTCCACTTTCACTTTCATCAAGAGGCTTTTTAGCCCCTCTTCACTTTCTGCCATAAGGGTGGTGTCATCTGCATATCTGAGGTTATTGATATTTCTCCTGGCAATCTTGATTCTGGCTTGTGCTTCTTCCAGTCCAGCGTTTCTCATGACGTACTCTGCATGTAAGTTAAATAAGCAGGGTGACAATATATAGCCTTGACGTACTCCTTTTCCTATTTGGAACCAGTCTGTTGTTCCATGTCCAGTTCTAACTGTTGCTTCCTGACCTGCATACAAATTTCTCAAGAGGCAGATCAGGTGGTCTGGTATTCCCATCTCTTTCAGAATTTTCCACAGTTTATTGTGATCCACACAGTCAAAGGCTTTAGCATAGTCAATAAAGCAGAAATAGATGTTATTCTGGAACTCTCTTGCTTTTTCCACGATCCAGCGGATGTTGGCAATTTGATCTCTGGTTCCTCTGCCTTTTCTAAAACCAGCTTGAACATCTGGAAGTTCATGGTTCATGTACTGCTGAAGCCTGGCTTGGAGAATTTTGAGCATTACTTTACTAGCATGAGATGAGTGCAACTGTGTGGTAGTTTGAACATTCTCTGGCATTGCCTTTCTTTGGGACTGGAATGAAAACTGACCTTTTCCAGTCCTGTGGCCACTGCTGAGTTTTCCAAATTTGCTGGCATATTGAGTGCAGCAATTTCATAGCATCATCTTTCAGGATTTGGAATAGCTCAACTGGAATTCCATCACCTCCACTAGCTTTGTTCGTAGTGATGCTTTCTAAGGCCCACTAGACTTCACATTCCAGGATGTCTGGCTCTAGGTCAGTGATCACACCATCGTGATTATCTTGGTCGTGAAGATCTTTTTTGTACAGTTTTCTGTGTATTCTTGCCATCTCTTCTTAATATCTTCTGCTTCTGTTAGGTCCATACCATTTCTGTCCTTTATCGAGCCCATCTTTGCATGAAATGTTCCCTTGGTATCTCTAATATTCTTGAAGAGATCTCTAGTCTTTCCCATTCTGTTGTTTTCCTCTTTTTCTTTGCATTGATTGCTGAAGAAGGCTTTCTTATCTCTTCTTGCTATTCTTTGCAACTCTGCATTCAGATGCTTATACCTTTCCTTTTCTCCTTTGCTTTTTGCTTCTCTTCTTTTCACAGCTATTTGTAAGGCCTCCCCAGACAGCCATTTTGCTTTTTTGCATTTCTTTTCCATGGGGATGGTCTTGATCCCTGTCTCCTGTACAATGTCACGAACCTCATTCCATAGCTCATCAGGCACTCTGTCTATCATATCTAGGCCCTTAAATCTATTTCTCACTTCTACTGTATAATCATAAGGGATTTGATTTAGGTCATACCTGAATGGTCTAGTGGTTTTCCCTACTTTCTTCAATTTCAGTCTGAATTTGGCAACAATGAGTTCATGGTCTGAGCCACAGTCAGCTCCTGGTCTTGTTTTTGCTGACTATATAGAGTTTTTCCATCTTTGGCTGCAAAGAAAATAATCAGTCTGATTTCCGTGTTGACCATCTGGTGATGTCCATGTATAGAGTCTTCTCTTGTGTTGTTGGAAGAGGGTGTTTGTTATGACCAGTGCACTTTCTTGGCAAAACTCTATTAGTTTTTGCCCTGCTTCATTCCGTATTCCAAGGCCAAATTTGCCTGTTACTCCAGGTGTTTCTTCACTTCCTACTTTTGCATTCCAGTCTCCTATAATGAAAAGGACATCTTTTTTGGGTGTTAGTTCTAAAAGGTCTTGTAGGTCTTCATAGAACCGACATACGAGTGGCTCCCGATAAAAAATTGCTGTTATTAAACAAATATACACTGAGCAGTCACTAGGTGGCAGGCTTGGTGCTAGTCAGCCAAACAGAGGCGGATAAAATGGCCTGGCAGGCAAATGCATGCCTTCTTCACCTGGAACATATGGAAAGTGTTACATAAACCATGTGTCTGCAGGACTATGGAAGCAAACAGGCGTGATCACTAAGGGAGTCTGGGAAGGTGCCCAGGAGACGGTGACTTCAAGCTTCAAGGATGGGCAGAAATTCTCCAAGCAGAAAGGTTAGGGAAGGACAGAGGAGTTTCAGATTTAGCATCAAGGACAGAGAGGCTGCAGGGAACAAACTCAGAGCCCCGAGAACCAACCTGCTTGCCCCAGGGCCCAAAGCTTCATGAGCAGAGGTTGCAGAATCCAAAAACAATTTAGCACAGGCCCAGCTATACCTTTGCCAACAAAGGTCCGTCTAGTCAAGGCTATGGTTTTCCCTGTGGTCATGTACGGATGTGAGAGCTGGACTGTGAAGAAAGCTGAGCACCAAAGAATTGATGCTTTTGAACTGTGGTGTTGGAAAAGACTCTTGAGAGTCCCCTGGATTGCAAGAAGATCCAACCAGTCCATTCTAAAGATCAGTCCTGGGTGTTCTTTGGAAGGAATGATGCTAAAGCTGAAAGTCCAATACTTTGGCCACCTCATGCAAAGAGTTGACTCATTGGAAAAGACCCTAATGCTGGGAGGGATTGGGGGCAAGAGAAGGCGACGACAGAGGATGAGATGGCTGGATGGCATTACTGACTCGATGGACCTGAGTTTGAGTGAACTCTGGGAGCTGGTGATGGACAGTGAGGCCTGGCGTGCTGCAATTCATAGGGTCGCAGGGAGTCGGACATGACTGAGCGACTGAACTAACAGCTATACCTGCTCCCCACAACAAACCTCTTTCAGGCATGCTGAGTGCATGCTAAGTTGCTTCAGTTGTGTCCGACTCTTTGCGACCCTATGGACTGCAGCCCACCAGGCTCCTCTGTCCATGGAATTCTCCAGCCAAGAATACTGGAGTGGGTTGTCATGCCCTCCTCCAGGGGATCCTCCCGACCCAGGAATCGAACCCACATGTCTTGCATCTCCTGCACTGACAGGTGGGCTCTTTACCACTAGCATCACCTAGGAAGCCCCTCAACCTCTCTCATAGACTCCTGAAACTCTTGGTGCCCCCAAGTGGTGGCAGCTACAAACTGCAGCAGAGATGGACATGGACAGAAGAGCAAAGTGCTGGGGCTATTAGATCCAGGTGATCCAAGGATGCACTTCCATTCCTTAAACATAAACCTCTGGGCCCTTACTATCAATCCAAACAAGAGTCCAGAGTCCTTACAGGAGGCAGAGTTCAGGGACCTACCGTGGCCACAGGGGAAGGAATGGGATTTCACAACACAGCTGTAGGGACAGAGTCTGTGGGGAGTGGGTCTTCTAATCTGAGAGGCTCCACTACCTCTCATGCTACAGAGACACAGGATCAGCTGTGGATGTCACTGGGCTTCGGGCACTGGTAGAAAGCCACTTTTTTACAGACAGAAAAGCAGAGGCAATGTCTTATAGTCATCAGCAAGATGATGAAGCAGGCACTCATTTCCCTCTAAAAACAAATTCTGCCCCACGCTACACCACTAGGAGGAAGGACTTGTTTCAGAAGCAAAGCCACAGACAGAAGGATGAGGCAGACGAGGACAGTGAGAGACACGGGGAGAGGGTCACGGCCAAGTGTGAGGATGCCTGGCCCCTGGCCTTTCTCTGCCATCTATCTCCCCAGTCAGTTCTGATGAAGCAGACGGGCAACTATCTCCAGGAGACTCACCTGAAAAAAGCAGCAGGCTCAGCATTCACCCGGATCTGCATGTGCTTGAACCTGGGCAGACCAGAGGTAAATGTGTGCTGACGGTGGGCAGGACTGGGCCCTCTCCTTTCAGAGTCCTGGATCAACAGGACCTCCAGGCAAAGAGGAACACGGCTCCCCTCCAACACTGCGGCTGCTTCAGCCCACCCCCTCCCTGAATTGTCACAGGGTGGGAAATCCCAGGCCTGGGTGGGGTGGCAGGAGCCCTGTGGACAGGGCAGCCCCTCGCCTCGCTCCAGAGAGGACAGGGGCATGACTGCCACCGCCCCCTCTCCTCCCAGGGCCAGGTCTGAAGGAGGCGGCCAGGAAGTGCAGAGCAGGGCCCAGATCCACGGGCTGACTTGAATGAGGGAGTCTGGAATAGAAGCGCGTGAGAAGGCCAAGGGATGACGGTGACGAGGGCCAGTCACCATTCTCACTGCTGCTCATGCATCATCTCATTAATTCCCCTTACAATTCTCTCCATCGGGGACAGTACTATCTCCATTTTAGAGATGGGAAGATCGAAGTTTAGAGAGGTTAAAGACCTCCCCCAAGAGCACGGCTAGTAACTGGCATAACTGGCATTTACACTCAGGCAGCCTTTTTCCAGATCCCATGCCTTATGCCTTATGCCCAGCCCAGAAACCCCAGAGCAAGGGAGACACACCTGAAATCCCCCTCCAGCTTCTCCTGCTGCACCAGCTTTGCCACAATGGGACCCATCACCACTCTGTTCACCACGGTTCCCAGGATGAAATACCCGAAGATGCTCACAGGCCCGAGCCAGCTGGTGCTGAAAGGCAGAGAGAGGGAGGGTGTGGAGAGGGACATATGCCCGCAGGCCTTGGCCCTGACTCCTGCCCCCATTCTGGGCAGCCCCTGTCCCATCTCAGAGCCCTGCGGGGCCTCTTCTCCTACGTGGGGGCACCCAGTACCTGGACAGTGACACATTACAGGGCCAAAGGGAGGGCCGGGGTCCAAACACACAAGATGGGAAGACTTCCTGGGGTACAGGTGGGAAGGAGGGAAGACCTCTCTCGACCCTGACCCGGGAGTGCGGACTCCCCTCCGGCATGTGAGTGAGGGACTCTGGGGAACCAGCAGGCAGGGGAGGATGGGGGGCATGCCAGCAAGAGGAGAGGCTTCACCTCCGGAAGCACTGGTAGGTGTAGTAGACGAGGGTGAAGGGGGAGATGATCAGCTTGCTGGCCATGCTGCTGAGTTGCCGACAGAACCGCTCCACGTCCTGGCTGATGCGTTGGTCCCTGGAGCCAATGACACACAGTGACTGGACCCAGGGAGCTGGGCTAAGGCAGTTCCAGGTTACCTCTTATTCTGACCTTGCCTTGCAATGACTCCATGGGAAGAGGGACCCAGGCAAGGGCTGGTCTCCTAAACACAATGAGACCCTTAGGATCTTCAAAAAGGGTTGTGGAAAGTGGCTTTTTATGGCACTTCAGTCCACCCCTCAGAAAAAAATTGGCAACTGAACGGTCCAGCACCCAAGGGGCCTGAGCTGGCTCCAAGGCGAGCCAAAGAAGGACTTGAGGTGGGTGACCCAAGTTTCTGGATGATCAGGAAAGCCATCTGGCTTATCTCACTCCTTCCAACTTCTCCTCACGAGCCAGAGCCCACCCCCATTTTAGCTATGTGGTTGTGGAAGCTCTGTATGGGTTCAACCATGGAGAAGATGCCTAGAAGAGAAAGTCAAGAAGCATCGGGGGGTACTTCTCTGGTGGTCCAGTGGTTGAGAATCCACCGGTTTCTCAGGTTTGATCTCCGGTCAGGGAGATCCTGACCACAGGGTGACTAAGCTCATATGCCTCAACTAAGACCCCATGGAGCCAAATAAATAGATAAATATTAAAAAAAAAAAAAAATGGAGAAGGCAATGGCAACCCACTCCAGTACTCTTGCCTGGAGAATTCCATGGACGGAGGAGCCTGGTAGGCTGCAAGTCCATGGGGTCGCTAAGAGTCCGACACGACTGAGTGACTTCACTTTCACTTTTCACTTTCATGCATTGGAGAAGGAAATGGCAACCCACTCCAGTATTCTTGCCTGGAGAATCCCAGGGACAGAGGAGCCTGTTGGGCTGCCATCTATGGGGTCGCACAGAGTTGGACACGACTGACGCGACTTAGCAGCATTTAAAAAAAAAAAAAAAAGCATCAGGGCCTCCCAAGAGCCTCTGCTGCAAAGCTCTGCGTAAGCTGAGGAAAGGTTACCTCAGGCAACAAAGAGCTTAGAAGGGTGGTGAGTGGGGAGGAAATGAGTGTGGAGACTGACTCCATACATCCCATCCCAACCCCAAGGCCACGACGACTCATAACTCCCAGAGAGGCGTGAGCTTGGGCCAATCCCTTGCATTCTCTGGGCTTCAGTTTCCTCATCTGTAAGGGAACCTGGGACTCAGTGAACCGAGAGGTAACAGAATGGGGACAGGCATCCCAGACTGAGTCCTAGACAGCAGCAATTTTTTACTGGTAAAAATCAGAGCACCAGTTTTCTTGCTTTTTTCTAGCAAGGACTTTTATCTTTGTCTTCAGAGGGTGCCTTGTTTGGAGGCCCAGGATATGAAATGGACAAAAGGGAACTGCTCTTGGCCTCTTCTTTCAGCTCCCCGTCCTCAGGCATGCAGAACACCCTCCCCCCATGGCTCTGGGCAAGAACATTTGCAGATAACTGCAGATGACCTCATGGGGTCCCAGCAGGGCCTCTCCTGGGCTGAGTCAGCCCAGATGGATGAACCCCCGTACAGGGTGGCCAGGACTAACAGGGGGTGCCTACGGGTTATCGACGTCATCACGCAGCACGTTGAGGGTGTAGTACACACGGCCGCGGAAGTAGAGGCGATGGAGGTGCTCGGTGAGGTCCTTCCTCCAGCTCACATACAGCAGGTTGCAGGTGAACTGGTCAAAGCTCTTGAGCTGAGCAGTGGGGGAGACAAGGGGAAGGGAGAGATGCATGATTCTTCCTGCAAGCGTCAGCTCCCAGCTCAGGCTGGCGGAAAGCCTCTGCAGACCAGTCCCAGCCTAAAGGGACTGGGGCTTGTTAAAGCCTGAAGTCATGGGATTCCTTCCTTCCTCATTCACTCATGTGTTCAATCCTTCACCAAAGGACCGGCCCCCATGCGCCTCTGGAGATTGGGGACAGTATCTTCTCTTCCATTTATGTTCTTATTTTTCTGTTCCCCCAAACCTGGAACAAGGTTCTATATACATAGGTGTTTACTGACAAAAGACCCAACAGAAGTGCCAAAGTGTGATGAGAAGTGCCTTCCCCAAGAAAACAGGTAGTGCAGTCTGACAGAGAGCATTAGGCTTGAGTCCTAGCAGAGCCCTGACTCTCTTCAATTACGGAGCCTCTGTATGCTAAGCACGAGGGAGGTAATGGTAAGTTCACAGTCTAGTGAAAAAACAGTCCCAAGGATGTAAGGAGTGTTAGAGCAGAGGTAAACTCAAAAGGATTAATGGGACTTCCCTGGTGGGCCAATGGCTAAGACTCTAAGCTGCCAAAGCAGGGGGCCCCAGGTTCGATCCCTGGTCAGGGAACTAAGATCTCACATGCCTCATGGTGCAGAAAAAAAAAAAAAAAATAGTAATCAAAGGGGTGGAGTTGGGTGAAGGAAACATGAAAGAAAAGTTGAGGATGATTTGAAGGAGGTGATAGCAGAGGAATCCTGAAAAGTCAGCAGGCATTAAGCAAGTGAATGAGGGGTTGGGGGAGGAGGCCGTTCGGTGAGGAAGCAGCAGGTGCAAAGGCTGGGAGATGTGACAAGTGCCAGGCTCAGTCACAGTCTCAGTGCGTCAGAGGACAGCAGCGGCTCTGGCCGCTGGGCCCGGTTTTCAAGGGCTCTGAGTTTCCTGACGCAAGACTTCTGGTAACAGAAGCGACAATGATCTTTTCTGTTAAATGCTGAATTAAACCAGAACCCTGTGGCCAAGCCCCAAGAACTTGAAACAATTGCGGAATTGGTCTCATGTGGGCCAACCGGCAAGATCAATGCCCTGCCTAGAGTTCTGATCCCGCGTTCCCAGAAGAGGGAGGGAACACACACACACACAGCTTGGTTCCTGCTTCCTGATGGCTAAGTCCCACCGAGCACTGGACAGACATCATACTAGGCTGGAGGAAAAGAGAAATGTGGGGAGAAGACCTTACCATGGATTGGAGGACGATGAGCACAACAGACAGGAACGTCAGGGTCTTAAATCCATTTAAGTCTTTGTTTCCTAGGACTCCAAAGTATTGACTGGGGATCAAGCCAACCTGGTAGATCACCAGTTGTTCTGGCGGGAAGGGCAGGAGTCAGGAGTCAGTAACGAGGGGTAAGAAAAGTCAGAGGAAGGCTTCTTGTATCTTTGTGTAATCAACACCCCAAAGAAGGAAAAGGACCCCACGAGCTTGGGCTCATTCACTCACCTAGTAGGGCCACACACAAAAGGGTCAGGAACATCAAGGCACTCTGTGATGACCAAGAGGGAAACAAAACCTTCTGTATCTGCAGGAACCGCTGGAGAAATTGCAAATCTAACCTGGGTCTGAAGAAGAGAAGCAGAGGGAAGCCTAAGAGGGCAACGGAACCTTAGAGAGCAGTGACTAAACTTATCTACACCTGTTGTGGGTTGGGGCTGAGGCCACACAGAAAGAATGTTTTACAAATGCTGAAGATGGTAGACTGGGAACAGACCAGGGGATTAAAAAGGAATTTCTTTAAGTTGACAAATGCTACGAAAGGTTAGGACTTCCCTGGTGGCTTAGATGGTAAAGCGTCTGCCTACAATGCGGGAGACCCGGGTTCTAATCCCTGCATCAGGAAGATCTCCTGGTGAAGGAAATGGTAACCCACTTCAGTATTCTTGCCTGGAAAATCCCATGGACGGAGAAGCCTGGTAGGCTACAGGCCACGGGGTCCCAAAGAGTTATTTACCAATAAATAACTCTTGATTATTTGAAGGTTATTTACCAAACCTTCAATATGAAAGGTTATTTACCAAAAACCTATAGCTAAATTAATAAAGAAATTTTAGCCACAAGACAAGGAAACCCGCTACATCCATTCTCAAATAAGACCTCCAAATCAAAAACTAAAAAGGAAAACTCACAACTTTAACTTAGAATTAAGTATTTTTGTTCAACATTGTGCCATAGATTCAAAGACTTGGAGAGTGGGAAATAAACAAGGTAATAAAATTTGCAGAGTGGAAAATAAACAAGGTGATAAAATCTACGCATACAAGAAATTCCTGCGTAGGGGAAGACAGGAAATCCATAGAAAAGTGGGAAAAGGACGTAAATAAGGGGAAATGCAAATACTTAAAAGAGGAAAGTTAACACAATGGAATACCACCTTACACTGATTAAGTTGATACACATTAGAAAACCCAAACCATACCAAACCCTGGATGGGTGGGGGTCGATGGCTGAGGGAAAACAGGAACCTTTAGGCAGTGGTGTTGGGACACTGGGTGTGATCACTCCGGAAAACAAATTTAGCAGGATTAAATGTGACCAAGCATCCTACCCTGGGGTGAGCAATCCAAAGAAAAATCTAAGCAATCTGTGTCCATCACTGCTTCTGCTGCTACATCGCTTTAGTCGTGTCCGACTCTGTGCGACCCCAAAGACGGTAGCCCACCAGGCTTCCCGTCCCTGGGATTCTCCAGGCAAGAACACTGGAGTGGGTTGCCATTTCCTTCTCCAATGCATGAAGTTGAAAAGTGAAAGTGAAGTCGCTCAGTCGTGTCCGACTCTAGTCACCTAATGGACTGCAGCCTACCAGGTTCCTCCGTCCGTGGGATTTTCTAGGCAAAAGTACTGGAGTTGGGTGCCAGTGCCTTCTCCGAGTGTCCATCACTAGGAGAATGTATAAGTAAACTTCGGTCTCAAGACCGTAGCACCACCCAGCACTCAGAAGTGAAAACTAGATTACTATAGCATGCACGATCTCAAAAACACAATGTTGAACAAAAAGTTTTTGAAAAATCACAGCATGTTATGAAGTTGGAAGGTAGCTGTATCTTTTCCCCAAACAGCCCCGAGTAAGACATTCCAAGGCCCAGCCCTCTTCCCCAGCCGCCCTGCTAACCTGCCGCCAGGCCGGGGCGCGGGCCCCCGGATCGCCATGAACAGGGATCTGACCGACGCGGGAGCCGGGGAACCCCGGGGTCAGCTCCGGGCAGAGTCCGAAGACCGCGCTGCCTGCCGAAGAGGGGCGGGGCCCCGGTTCGGGGCGGGGCCTGGACCCGGCTACCACAGAGACGGGCGGATAGAGAGGAAGGCGCCGGGCGACGCAGCCGCTCCCGGAAGCGACCGACTTCTCTAAAAGAACCAGAGCGCTTTCTGTCGACCCGGCGCCTAGAGCGCCGTCCCCTGGATATGGACAGATTCCCCTTACGCAAGAAGCTGCGGAGGATGTGACCGAAGTATTTGTAATTCCAATTATACCTGTTTCGAATTATACAGGAACCAGAGATGAAATTGTCAACATCCGTTGGATCATCGGAAAAGGAAGAGAGTTCCAGAAAAACATTTGCTTCTGCTTTATTGATTACGCCAAAGCCTTCGACTGTGTGAATCACAACAAACTGGAAAATAATTCAAGAGATGGGAATACCAGACCACCTGACCTGCCTCCTGAGAAATCTGTATTCAGATCAAGAAGCAACAGGTAGAACTGTACATGGAACAACAGACTGGTTCCAAATCCGGAAAGGAGTAGGTCAAGGCTGTTTATTATCACCCTGCTTATTTAACTTATATGCAGAGTACATCATGCGAAATGCTGGGCGGGATGAAGCACAAGCTGGAATCAAGATTGCCGGGAGAAATATCAATAACCTCAGATATAAATGCGACACCACCCTAAAAAGCCTCTTGATGAAAGTGAAAGACGAGAGTGAAAAAGCTGGCTTAAAACTCAACATTCAGAAAACTAATATCATGGCCTCTGGTCCCATCACTTCATGGCAAATAGATGGGGAAACAATGGAAACAGTGACAGACTTGATTTTGGGGGCTCCAAAATTACTGCAGATGGTGACTGCAGCCATGAAATTAAAAGATGCTTGCTCCTTGGAAGAAAAGTTATAACCAACTTAGCATATTAAAAAGCAGAGACATTACTTTACCAACAATGTCCATCTAGTCAAAGCTATGGTTTTTTCAGTAGTCATGTATGGATGTGAGAGTTGGACTGTAAAGAAAGCTGAGCATGGAAGAATTGATGCTTTTGAACTGTGGTTTTGGAGAAGACTCTTGAGAGTCCAAGAAGGAGACCCAACCAGTCAATCCTAAGGGAGATCAGTCCTGAATATTCATTGGAAAGACTGATGCTGAAGCTGAAACTCCAATACTTTTTGGCCACCTGATACGAAGAACTAACTCATTGGAAAAGACCCTGATGCTAGGAAAGATTGAAAGCAGGAGGAGAAAGGGATGACAGAAGATGAGATGGTTGGATGGCATCACCGACTCAGTGGACATGAGTCTGAATAAGCTCCCAGAGTTGGTGATGGACAGGGAAGCCTGGTGTACTACAGTCCATGGGATCTCAAAGAGTTGGACACGACTGAGCAACTAAACTGAAGTGATACATGTTTCACTGGAGAGGGGAAAGGCTACCCACTCCAGTATTCTGGTGTGGAGAATTCCATGGACTGTACAGGGGTTGCAAACATGGGGTTGCAAAGAGTCGGACATGACTGAGTGACTTTGACTTCACTTCATACATGTTTCATACGTTCTCCCAAAGACACCAGAATGACTTTTTTTTCCTTTCTTTTTGACCATGCCATGCAGTGAGGACTTCGGGGATCTTAGTTCTTCCACCAGGAATTGAACCTGTGCGCTCACAGTGACAGTGTGGATCACTAGCCACTGGATTTTCAGGGAATTGCCTAGAATTATCTTTTAACAATTTCAGTTAGAATAAAATCCACATGTTCCCACGGCACAAGTGATCAGGTCCTCTCACCTTGGTCTTTTTTATTGGCCACTTTATTTTGGTGTCAGGGTCTTTGCCTGGATCATTCTTCGCCCTAGCCTAAAGCTTTCCATGACTGGCTCATTCTTGTCATTAGTTCAATAGGATGTCAGCTGCTCACTCTACCTAGAATATGCTGTCCTTGCCCCCTGACATTCACTGTTACAATACACTTTTATTGTCTTCATGATAGTTATCCCTGTCTGAAATCATCTTGTTTCTTTGCTTTATTGTTTGTCTTCCTTTATAAGAATACATTTCATTGAGCAGGAACTCTGTCTTGCTCATTGATGTATTCCCAGTACCTCAAACACTGCTACTAGGTCTGAGGTAAGTGCTTAATAAATATTTGTTAAATGTTGAATGAATGAAATGCTTGTCAACTGGCTGATGATGAGCAGCATGATCTCCCAGGGCCCTAAGTTTCAAGCTCGATGTATCTTCCCCTCTTCCTGCAGTCCTTAAATGTCAACTATATTCCAAACACTCAATAAGATACACGTATCACCTACCTTCTTGGAGTTGACAGTCTAGCCGGGAAGGTCAACCAGTGGACAGTATCACTTGTCTTTGTGAAGTGCTATGACAAAGGAACCATACAGCAAGGTTTCTCAGCTTTGACATTATTGACTTTTGGGGCCTGGTAGTTCTTTCTTGCGGAGAAGGCAATGGCACCCCACTCCAGTACTCTTGCCTGGAGAATCCCATGGCGGAGGAGCCTGGAAGGCTGCAGTCCATGGAGTCCCTGAGGATCGGATACGACTGAGCGACTTCCCTTTCACTTTTCACTTTTATGCATTGGAGAAGGAAATGGCAACCCACTCCAGTGTTCTTGCCTGCAGGATCCCAGGGACAGGGGAGCCTGGTGGGCTGCCGTCTATGAGGTCACACAGAGTCGGACATAACTGAAGTGACTTAGCAGCAGCAGCAATTCTTTCTTGGTGGAGTAGAGAGACTGTCCTGTGTGTGGTAGGATGCTGAGCCATATCTCTGGCTTCTATTCACTAGATTCCAGCAGCACTACCCCAGATCCAGTTGTGCCAACCAAGACTGTCTCCAGACATTGCCAAATGCCCCTTGAATGGTGAGGGTGGAGTGGAGCAAAACCCTAGCCTTGTCTTACCCCCCTGCCCCCAGCACTGAAAACCGCCGTGTCAGAGCCATAGAGAGGGCCATCTGACTCATGATGGAGAAAAGGGGGAAGATGAAAACTAAGTGATTTCTAGATGTGGCAAGAGCATGACTTAGTCTCAAGTGTGATTTCCTAAGTATGTCTTTGTTACTTCAAAAAAAAATAAATAAACATGTCAGGAGACCGTTTCTGAAAAATTAATAAGGCAACCGAAGAAGAAGTATCAAGGCAAACAACCTCAACCTGCTAGGAAAACCCCTGTTTACAGCTCTCGTCGCCTTTCACTCTCAAAAGTATACTGGTTTGGTGTTTGTCCCAGGGCCCCTTAACACTTTTTATTACTTTAAACTACAAAATGCTCTATACATCACAGCATTCATTAATATTTCTGTTTATATTTCGAAATTATCTTTTAAATAATTTCCAGCACTTTAATCCTGAAGTAGGGTAGTGGAAACCTAATGAAACACCTAAAATTTAAACAAATAATTTTTTAATATCAGATACCTCTGTTAAAATTTCCCATTGTAACTGTGATATTTCCTTTTTTTTTTTTTTTTTACTGTTTTAAAAAAAATAAAGACCCAAATAAGGTCACACATTGTAGTCAATCGATATGTCTTCTAAAACTCTTAATCTATAGCTTCCTCCTCCATCACCTTAGTCTAACTACATTTATCTCTGTCCTGTTTGCAGAAACGTCTTAACTGGTTTTTCCAGTTGGATTCTTGCTGCTGTTCTAATCCTGTTCCTACAGGACAGCCAGGGGAGACTGCCAAAAACAGATCAACACCTTGCTTAAAACCCTTCAATGGTTCCAAAGTCGCTAGCACCCTGTCTCTGCTATCCACTCCAAACTTTTAAGGCACCAAGAGACAACCTTGTCCCCTGCTGTTAATTTCTCCTCTTCCTTCTGTCTCCACTGTAATGTCTCAGAAAAGTCCTCTCCAACCGCCTTCTCTAAAGAAGGACTCTTATTCCTTCCCATAACACCCAATTTTTTTCTCCTTAAGGCACTTATTGAAGCTTGGTATTATATTTTCATTTTGTGTGTTTATTTCATTAATGCCTCTCTCCACAGCCTGTGAGCTGCAGGAGGACAGGGACCACGTCCACTGTGTTCACTATTGTCCAGAAGCACTCTGTAAGGACACAGTAAATCTTTGTTGAACAAAGTTGAGCAAGACAGTCCCTGACCTCACAAGGCGCACGGGCCACAGTCTCATACTGTTTACTAGGACGACTGCCAGTCTTGGGGCTGCTTTCTCACTCTCATACAAAGACAAAGGGAGACAAATTGGTTAAAGGGGAAAAAAAAGGTAATTAATTTGGTAATAAGTACCAAGCCTCAGATGATGACGTGGTTTCACTCCCAGGACTTCTATGGATACAGGAGCACAAAGGGTTAGTCTGGAAGATGTTTCTACGGTGTGGTAGGGTGACAGCAAAACCCTAGAAACAAACAGAATTCCTACCAGAGAAGGAAAGGGTGTAAAAAGTATGACACAATCACTTTGTGGAATACACTTTGTGGAATCCTTAACAAGGATGAGAGAGGCTACACGGCCACAGTGGTTCAGAACAAGGACTTCTGAGCCACATTACGTGGATTCAAATCCCGGCTCTACCACTTAATATCTGTTTGACCTTGGGCAGGTTGCCTCAGTTTCCTCCTCTGTGAAGTGGGATGATAATCATTCTGACATCAGAGAGCTCTGGGTAAGTATCTAAACAGGACCTGGCCGTGATCAGAGCTAAGTGGTATAGTATATAGCAACGTGGGAGAAATGCCCATGTTATATTGTCTCATTCATTTTTAATTCTAGTTTAATTGAAAATTTTAAAACACACATGATAAAAAATGTCCACAAAGGATAGGGCATATTGTGAAAAATAATATGTTTATTTTTCCTGCTCCAGAGGAAATGACTGTTCACACCTTCTTAGGAATCTTTACAAAAATGTTTCATGCATAGGCAAACTTATATGTGTAATTATTTTTCACACACACACACATCTCTACATTTTCCTTTTGAAGCTTGCTTTTTAGGTTTCATAGTATATCTTGGAGATGCTTCCATACCACACAGACCCTCCTCATTTCTTCCCACTGCATAATATTCCACTGTATAGAGAAATTATTTATCCAATTTCCTATTGCTGGATATTTGCTATTACAAAGAATGTTGCAATGAATATCCTTGGATATAGCCAAAATATTAGTAATTTTAAAAGATGGCATATTTCATATTTTGTTTGGAAAAAAAGCATATTTGTGTGTGCATGAGCGTACATCTATTTAAAATTATTAGAATCTGTAGGAATTAGGAATACTAGGAATGGCGAGAGCAAAAGACAGTTTAAACTAAAGAGCCTGCATGTTTAAAGTGGGTTCTTTTTTTAAAAAATGTGACCAGCACAGTAAAACTGTCCCAGAGGTTGTCTCTCAATACAGAAAAAACTACTTCCTTCATCTTCTGACCCTCCCAGCTCCTGGTTCACACCTCAGTAACAGACAGAGTTCTTCCTTCCTGTCTCCCTGCCAGCCTGCCTATTCATCCTCGTGTCCTGTAATACCCAGCCCAGTGCGTGGCACAGGGGTGTCCAGTAAAAAGTTCTGGAATGAATGAAGTGACTCTTCTGACCCCAGTCTGCCTGTATATAAAATTAGGATGGAAAAGTGGACTCATGGCCATCCTGGGAAATTACTGAGCAATGTGGGCACTCTTGAAAAAGATGAAACAATGTAAAAATACTCAAAAATAGCCTCTCAATCTGAAATTTGTCCTATGGGCTGACCAGGTCAAAAGTGTAGCTGGTTCAAAGGCTCATGGCAGCTTCCCCTGAGGCAGCCTGTTAAATGTGTTCCCAAACAAAAGGAGGACAGAGCAGGAGGGATAAAGCTGTTAGCAAGCAGAGCCCTGCAGTAGATCTTTTAGATCCAAAACCATCTGGGCCTGTCTCCACTCCAGAAGGAAATCATTTCAGAAAGATTTATCCCCTGAGCTGTACGTCTGTTAGAAAGTTGAAGCTTTCATATTAGAAATCGCTCAAGGACTCCCTGAATGTAGAGTAGTCTTAAAGGAGTGATGAGCTGAGACTGACAAAAATGATAATTCATTCAGCATTCAATGAATATTTACTGAGCACCTACTCTGCATGTGCAAGGCATTGTTTCACGTGCTAGAGATATAGCCATTGCAAAGTCCCTGTCTTCAAGACCTGAAACAGATGCATATAATAAACCAAAAAAGAAAAGAAAAATGATGTTAGACATGCCAGAGTGTTAAGAAAACTCTAGCAGGTGTCACAAGTTGAATCCTGTGGGACACACACCTTGAGATGTTTAGCACCTCAAAATGTTCTAGAATCACCTCTGAGGAAGTGAGTGGAAGGGAGCAAGATTGGGCAGAGGTGGAAATCAAGCTGAGAATCAGCTCCACTGACAGGCTCAGCAGACTCCGCGGGGAGCTCCAGAGCTAAAAGGGCCCATCTGCGTCACCTCCTTTCCACTTGGCCCCATTCCTTTCCTGGATGTGGGCCACCTAGGGAAGGTCACGACCTTGGGTGAGCCCACTCTGTGGCTGAGCCGATTAGTAAAGGGACTGACAGCTCAAGGCTGTCTGATGACTGTACTCAGAGCAGCTGGGGTTATAGTCCTTCCTCAATACAGAAAAAACTACTTCCCTCATCTTCTGATCAAGGAAGGAACTCGCGGCTGCAAGTCTCTGTGTCTATCACACAGGGTTTGGGGGGACAGAGAGGGACTGGGGTGGCAGTCCTCCTTGGGAGAGAGTGGTCAAGGAAGGCCTCTATGGCAGTTTCTTTCTTTCATTCTTGGTCATGCTGCGTTAGTTCCCCAGCCAGGGTTCAAACCCATACCCCTGCTTTGGGAATGCGGAGTCTTCACCGGAAGACCACCGGGGAAGTCACTCTCTGGCAGGTTTAAAGAGCAATCCTGAGTGAAATGAGGGAAGGAGCCATGAGGATTCTGAGGGAGATGGTACGGAAGTAGGGAGCCAGCTAGGAGGCAAATCTGGTATTTCAAGACATTTTTGGTTGTCACTATCAGGGGGATGCTACTGGCCTCTACTGGGTGGACACTAGGGATGTTGGTAAGCATCCTACAATAATGCACAGGACAGCTCCCTACAACAAAGAATTACCTGTTCCAAAATGTCCAAAGTGGGACTTCCCTGGTGGTCCAGTGGTTAGGACTCTACACTCCCAATGAAGGGGGGCCTGGGTTCATTCCTTGGTCAGGGAACTGTATCCCACATGCCTCAGCTGAGAGTTCACATGCATGCAACTAAAGACCACAACTAAAGATCCCAAGTGCTGCATCTGAGACTCAGCACAAATAAATGAATGCTGAAAAAAAAATGTCCAAAGTGCTGAAGCTGAGAAATCTTTCTTTAGAGAAAGTGACAACTATTGAATTGGGGATGTATTTTGAAAGTAGAGCCAACAGGGAATGTAGATGTAGGGAATGAGAGAAGGAGAAATTGAGTGATTCATCAGAATGAACGATGGTAGCATTTACTGCCCACTCCAGTACTCTTGCCTGGAAAACCCCATGGACAGAGGAGCCTGGTAGGCTGCAGTCCATGGGGTCGCTAGGAGTCAGACATGACTGAGCAATTTTACTTTCACTTTTCTCTTTCATACATTGGAGAAGGAAATGGCAACCCACTCCAGTGTTCTTGCCTGGAGAATCCCAGGGACGGGGGAGCCTGGTGGGCTGCCATCTATGGGGTCACACAGAGTTGGACATGACTGAAGCGACGCAGCAGCAGCATTTACTGAGATGGGGAACTCTGGGAAGAACAGATTCTGGTTGGGGAGCAGGTGGTTAATTCAAGAGTTTGTGTATCAAGAGGTTAAATCTGAGATGCCTGTTGAATACTCAATGGTGATTTTTTAGAAAATTATTTAAATTTTTTATTTGTTACAATTATTTATTTTTGGTTGCACTGGGTCTTCGTTGTTACACATGGGCTTTCTCTAGTTGCAGTGAACAGGGGGCTACTCTGTTGTGTTCGGGCTTCTCACTGTGGTGGCTTCTCTTGTTGTGGAGTCACAGGCTCTAGGCGCATGGGCTTCCATAGATGTAGCACTCGGCCTCAGTAGTTGTGGCACATGGGCTTTAGTTGCCTGTGGCAGGTGGAATCTTCCCAGACCAGGGATCGAACTCATGTCCCTTGCATTGGCAGGTGGGTTCTTATCCACTGAGCCCCCAGGGAAGTCCTCAATGGTTATGTTATTTATGCAATTGGCTGTTTGAGTCTGGAGCTCAGGGAAGATGTCTGAACTGGGAGCTCTAGATGTTTGGTCATCAGAAGAAAGGCAGGATTTTAAATCAGCAGATTGCAAGAGGTCACCTAAGGAGTGAATGTAGATTGAAAGGAGAAGAGGTCAGAGGACTGAGCTCGACAGGAATCCCACATTCAGTTGTAGAACCTGGAGAGGGAGAGGGAGAGCCAGCCACTGAGTTGGAGAAGGAGCAGGAGGGAGGTAGAACCAGGTAAGCCTGGGGTCCCGGAAGCCAGGGAAAACAAGCCCTTCCAGAAGCATGGCTGGACCAGCTGCATTGAAGACTGCTAAAGGGATGCAAGTGAGATGAGAATTGCCCACTAGGCTTGCATTGTGGAGCTTGTCAGTGACTTTGACAAAAACAGGCTCCATGGAGTGGGTTCAGGAAAGAGAAGGAGGTAATAAAAACAGAAGCCGGGTTGTAGGCAATTCTTTCAAAGAGTTATGCCCTAAAAAAGGAACAGATAATACACCAGTAGTTAGAGGAAAATATGGAGTCAAAGTAAGATAACTTGTTTGTAGGCTTAAGGGAAGATCTTAAGGGTAGAAGGGGAAAATACTTGATGTTAACTTCATTTGCATACTCACTACATTTCAGGAGCTGCATTAGGCATTTTATATGGATTATTTAATTTAATCTGTGCATCAAACCAATGAGGTAGACCATGTTGTTTCCCCCATTTCAGAGAAGTCAAAACTTGGGCAAGGAGAAGATGGTTTGGTTACATGGTCATGGTCACATGGCTAGTAAGCCAGAGAACTTGAATGTAACGAGGATGTCTGGCTCTGGAGCCCAGGTTCTCACGTTCTTCATCTGAATTCATCTTTTGCTGCAGATTTTAACCTGGCTAAAGTTTATTATCTTTTGTTTCCTCCTCCAGAGGAAAACAAAACTATTCACCCTGAAGCTGATCTCCTGGGTTTTGTATCTGGCTGCTCTCACCCTAAGCCCCTCTGCTTCTGGAGCAAATCTCAGTCTATCATAGCCCACTCCAACCATCACCCTCCCTATTGTGCCTACTTGTCAGTATCCTCAAGGACAGGGGCTGAGTCTAATTTGTATAATTCATTTTTCTAGTCCTGCTTGGCAGGACAGGCCCTCAAACAATAAATATTTGTCAAGGAGTTGAATGGGTGTATTGGATGTTGACTGAATGAATGTAAAACTTACTAAGAATATTGGAAGCTATAAGACATTTGAATGTGGGCATCTAAATTTACAAGCTGGATATATACACAAGTGCTCTCAAAAGTCAGAGGAGTGGGGGTTTGAGGGTGAGGATGCTTTTTAAGAAGGCTGCTCTTCCATACGGGGCAAATTCTTTACCTGCAATGCAGGAGACTTAAGTTCGATTCCTGGGTCAGGAAGATCCACTGGAGAAAGGAAAGGCAACTCACTCTGGTATTCTGGCCTGGGGAATTCCATGAACTGTATAGTCCATGGGGTTGCAAAGAGTCGGACAGGACTGATCGACTTACTTCCCCCACTTCCATACTAGTAGTGTGTTGAGATGGAGTCCAAGTGTCAGTACAGGAGGTTTCTTCCCTTTCTGAAGAATTCCGGGGTTTTACAATTGGAAGGCCAGAGTATCAGGCAACTTGGATTCCAGTCCACATTCCCCGCCCCCTTACCATCTGGATAGGATTGGCAGACAAAACGTTGCATGAAATATTTGATATTTGCTATACTAAAAAAAATATTCTAAATAAATAATTATATGAAATTTAACTAGGCTCCTATGTTTATTTCCTCAGTCTGGCAGCCTTCCAGCTGGTGACCTTGGCCAACCTGCATAAAAATCTCTTGAGCTGAATTCTGTCTCTGTATCTATAAAATGGAGAAATCTGAGCTTTCTTTACTGTCAAGAAAATTAAATAGGGTCTTCAAGTAGAGTACTTAACACAGCAAGTGGCACATGGTAAATGCCCAATATATGAGCTAGTTGACTTCACATCATTAATTTCCTTCTCTTTTAGTGCATTAAAATCTAATCCATCAAATTAGGTTTATGCCCAGCTTCTCAGAAATGTATCAGTTAAGTGGTCACTTAACGTGAATTTGGGCAGCTGGCTGGGACTGTGAGGGATGGAGACTTCTAGATTTGGTCCTGGGCCTCAAATTCTGATAATCAATAAAAGAGATTCTTGATCAAAAAAAAAAAAAAAAACAAATTCTCATTCCGGCACTGATTTCTCAGTTAGAATTTGGAGTTCCCCCAAATCATCACACCAGTAAAAGAAAGATGTGATTCTTCTAGACACCAGTAGGGGGCGGAGTGTGTACGTTTGGGGATAGAACTGTGATCCAGCAGAATCTCTAAACAGCACAAGAGGCAGGTTTTCAGTTCCATTTAGAGGACAATGGAGGGCCTGAGAAAGCCCTGGGGAGGATACTGGCCAAAGGGCGTTAGTGAGGCCCCCAAACCAAGAAGATCAGTCTATAGAGAACCAGCCTCCTGAGAGCAGATTTCTACCCTGTGTAGAAAGAAAAAGAGTGTATGTTGAAAGACACCTAAAAATTGCAAATTGTAAAACAAAGAATTCCAGAATGCATAAAGATCTCCCAGTTCAGTTCAGTCGCTCAGTTGTGTATGACTCTTGGCGACCCGATGGACTGCAGCATGCCAGGCTTCCCTGTCCATCACCAACTCTTGGAGCTTGCTCAAACTCATGTCCATCAAGTCAGTGATGCCCATCAACTGTTAAATACTGTTAAAGATCTCCCATCAACTTTTAAATCAAAAACAGCAACAACAAAAAAGAAAAATGGGTAACAGACAATCCACATAGGAAATACAAATGATCAATAAATGTATACAAAGAAGATTAATCTCTCTAGTAACAGGGAAATATGAATTGAAACAATATTGCAGGGAGTTTTGGCCTTACTTGTCTACAGTTATTAAGGGGAATAACCTAATATTCATTGAATCCCTTTTCTGTGCCAGGCGTTGTGCTGATAGCTCCCTAAACATTAACTCAGCACTTAATTTGTACAGAAACCTTGAGAAGCAGAAATAAACAGTACTCCTTTTTACTATAGAAAACAGCAGCTCAGAAAGGTTAGTAACTTGCCTGGAGTTCACTCAGCTCCTAAGGGCAGAGCAGGGCTCAGACCCAGGCTTCCTTCCTCTTCCGACACTGGTTTTTCTAGGACTTTGGTCCAAGCGCTATCTCAAGCTGGAATACGGTGCTTTGGGGAAATGGTGAACCCCAAGCAACCAGAGAGGAATGGAATAGTAAAAACAAACAAAAAACCTGAGAAAATCTAATAGCCTTGTAAGTAGGGCTGGTGAAGCAGATTGGAAAATGGGGTTTTGGGGAAAGAATGACTTGGGAGTTTGAGTTTGGAAGGGCCAGCTGGGGGGCAGGGAATCAGTGGCTGGCCTCAATTTTAAGCAGGATGGAGTCTGGCTGGCCTGAAGTTTCACAGCCTCAGAGACTGGAACCCAAGGAATCTGTTTGCCGTCCACTGCATGCTGAGTTGTAAATTCTCATTTCTAAACCTTCCAGGCCGCTGGAGTCCGCGACTCCCTCCCCCATCTCGCACCTGCTGGCAGCGGGGGCTCCGTGAATGGACAAGTTCCCTGAATTCTTGCCCCTTCCCCCAGCTTTTACATAGCCAAGCCCTGGGACAAAAGGCGCCCGGGGCCTGGGGCTCCTTCTCCGGGCTCTTGCCAGCTCCGGGGAGTGCCAGACGGCTGGAGCCACTCCTCATCACACCATTTACATTTTTTACAGCCTCCCTCCTAGCCCCCACCCCCTTCTCCCTCAGGGCCATGGCCAGGGCCGCAGGTCCGCCAGGCCCCAGGAGTCTCCTCACAGTTTCCTGGAGGTTGAGGGCAGTGGCCTGTGAAACACATACAGCCAGGGCCGCAGAAATACAGATGGGGCTCCATGCTGGGCCCACATCCTAGAATCCTGGGCTGAAGGTGCAGCCCTTTGTTCGGGACAGTTTATCCCCTCCGCCCAGTAGCAGCGGCTGGAATTCGCTTCCCTGTGCTTTGCAAGCCTGATTCCAGGCCCCACAAGGTGACTTCCCTGTAGGATACTGGTCCCTATCTTTCTTGCATGACTCCCTAATCCACTGATAATGCAGCTATTATTTATTGAGCACCTACTGTGTGCCAGGGACAGTGCTAAATGCCTTTGCCTCTGTTCCTTCATTTCTCACAGCAACTCAAGATGAAATAAGTATGGACTCTATTTTTCAGATGAGGAAAGAGGTTCTCAGAGAGGACAGGCTCATCCCAGGCCTCTACTCGGTCAGCTGCCAACCAACGTTCAGCAGTAGTGCCCGGATGTGAACTCACACCCCTCACCTTGACTGTGAGTCTGAGGACCGATTGGGCAACTCCTCCCTCCAACTCTCTTGTACAATCCTCCAGTCCTTGTTTATCTGTTTACCAGCTGGCTCTGAAGTCAGCCAAGACATCCTTCTGATCTTTCCTGATCCTCAGGACGGGCCCCACTGGGCTCCTCTTGCCCTCCAAGGTGGCCGCTACAGAAGCCCACATTTTGTTTCAGACAGTAGTTTAGTAGGGCAGGCCAGGACAAAGGAGAGTTATTTCTCACTTCTGTGCAAGGCCCTGTGGAGACTCAGGCCTGGCTCTGTTTTTGCGGCTCTCTGACCCTCTCCATCTCAAGCAGGCCCTGCTCTTGTGGACTGAGCTGAGCTTCCGACAAAACCAGTGCTGCCTGCTTCTGACTACCGTGTTCCACATCTCCTAATAGCCCCCCACAGTGCTTCCCACTTCCTAGGAAATGGGCCAGCACATCAAAAGACACCCTGAAGGAAAACTCTGGTCCCTGGCCACCTCCTGCCTGAGACAGAAAAGCTGAAATATAGCCACAGAGGTGGCCATGGTTTCGGTTAGCCCAGCCAGTCCTCAGCGCCCTCAAAGGGCCGAGCGGTCCTGTCCCTTAAAGGACTCAGAAGCCACTTCAGCCACAATTCTCTGCGTGTACCTAGCAAATAACAACACAAAATGCTTCCTTCATTCATTTACTAAAACCCAAGAGAAATACATAAGTATATAAATACTTCTCTACATACTATGTTCTCTGATTAAGCAATTCCATTTTGTGAATCTTACAAATGGAAACGTTTGTACAATGTGTGCAAACATGTCTCCTGCATGTTTTATTGTAATAGTGAAAAAGTGGAAGCCACCTAAGTGTCCAGTTCCAACAAATTGATTACATACTTTATTGTACCTTCCTACAATCAAATATCGTGCAGCCGCTAGAAGGTGTGAGCTTATTTTATATGCACCCACCAGGAACGTGATCCATGACATATTGTTGGGTGAAAAGAAGCATGTAGCAGAACAATACATAAACGGACATTTCATTTTTGTTTTAAAAATGTATTTATTAAGGTGGAAAGTAGATAATTTTTTTAACTTGAGGATTTAGGACAGCGGTTCTCACATTAACTGCACATTGGCATACCCAGGAATTAGACCGAGAGGGGTAGGTTCACTCCAGACCATGTGTTATATATCACAGTCTCTTGAGGAGGGAGGCAGTTTTTTAACCTCCCCAGGTGATTCCAATGAGCAGCCAACTTGGAAGACAGTACCTTAAAAAAACAGAAGGAAGGAAATGTTGACTCAGAAAGGAAAATGAAGCTGTAAACTTTTTACATGAAATCTACATAGATATTACCTACTCTGCTCTTTCTAGGGAAAGAAGGTGATTGGACTGCCTTGAATCATCACTAACCTTCTGTAAACAATGGGTTAGTTGAGTTTAGCCCTGAGAGATATCAAACTTTCTGAGGACACAGGTGTTACAGAAGTTGACCGCTTCAGGAGATTTTATCTCCAAGGGCAGAAGGAAGGTTATGAGCTCACCTTGCCACACTGTGGGCCTTATTAGTAAACGGGGAGACAAATGAAGCACTTTACATAGTGCCTGACACAGTGGAGGTGCTTAATAAGTGGTAGCTTATTAGTTTTCAGGAATGGAAAGAGCTCAGAGATGATCTTTGTGCCTGAATTCCAGGCAAATGTACATTGTGTCCTGTGTGTGACCCTTTCAAACAAGCCTCTGAGGCCAGCTTTCATATCCCCATTTTAAAGACGAGGAAGCCGGGGCTGACTGGGATTGGCATCTTGTAAACAACCCGCCTGCCAATGCAGGAGATGCAAGAGATACGGGTTTGATCCCTGGGTTGGAAAGATCCCCTGGAGAAGGGAATGCCTACCCACTCCAGTATTCTTGCCTGAAGAATTCCACCGACAGAGGAGCCTGGCGGGCTACAGTTCATGAGGTCGCAAGGAGTTGGACGTGACTAAACACACACATACGCACAAGCTAGAATTAAAAGCCAGTTGTGCCCAACTGTATATTTTCTACTTTGCTTCCCACCCTCTGTCCCTTCTTAGGGACCTTTAGGGCAGGGGTTTAACTGTGACTAGGCTTCTCATGTTTAGACTCTCAGGCAGGGAGTGTGTGGTCAAGTTATCTGGGATTACTCTGCTTAGAGATGACAGGACACCTTAAAAGACTGTGCCCGAAAGTGGTTCTGGAAGGCCTGAAGTTGAAAGCCACACAATGAAAGAAAAGTTCTATCTCTGAGCCTGAAAGGAAATGTTAAGGGCTTATGGTATTTGCTCTGCACAGCAGACAGATCCAGGTAGAAGACCCCTCCCATGTCCTACCCAAATCTTCCATCCACTCCTCTCTCAGAGCAGCTGCTTGAATCTGGTTTTCACACCAGTGTTTCCTGGCCTGGCAGGCAAGTTTATCTTCCCACCTCAGAGGATTTGGTTCTATTCCTGTTCTTTTTCACTTCCCTTAAAAGAGGGGTGCTCTTGGGCTTTGCCCTATTCTCTTCTTCCCTCTTTTCATGCCAGTTGAATCAAATATTCAAACCCAGGGGTTTGGGGACTTGTCTTATGGTCCAGTAGCTAAGGCTTTGTGCTCCCAATGCAGGGGGCCTGGGGTTCAATTCCTGGTCAGGGAACTAGATCCCACTTGGTGTAACTCAAAGATCTTGTGTGCTGCAACGATTGAAGATCCCATGTGTCATAACTAACACTCGGTGCAGCCAAATAAATAAATAAGCTTAAAAAAAAAAAAGCAAACAAAGAATTAAAAAAAAGCAGGGATTTATTGAGTATCTACCATAACCATCAATCCCGAAGAGTGTGCCTTAGATTATCAAGTGCTTTCCTCCACTTGGAATCTCTGCTCTATCATCCTTGTCTCCCAAGCAGCAAAGCTCCCATGCCACCTCCTCCAGGAAGACTTCACGGATCTCAGCTGTTTCACGTCCTCATGGCATTTGCACATCTCTCTGGCATGGCTTCCCATATCCTGTACTTGGTTCATGACTATTTGTATGTATGACTTCCCCCATAGACCGAGCATTTCCTTGAAGGCAGAAACAATCTCTTCTTTATCTTTGTATTCTTCAAGCACCTAATTCAGTGCTTGGCATATTAAGAAAAAAAAATTTGCACAGTTGTTTGCCTATTATTTTCTTTCCCCTCAGAAAGGATTTTAAGTGCCTTACTGAAATACATAAGGAGTAGCAGAAGTAGGGCTAAAGAAAAGCAAGGGTAAAGAAATCATGGAATGAGAGCTAATAATAATAATAAAAATAATATGTGAGTACTTACTATTGCAGAGCATTGTTCTGAATGATTTACATGCATCACCTCATTTAATCTTTTTTTAAGGTTTTTTTTTTTAATGTAAGCCATTTAAAGAAATTAATTAATGGTTGCAATGGGTCTGTTGCTGCACGTGGGCTTTCTCTAATTGGGGCGAGTGGGGGCTACTCTTCCTTGCAGTTCACAGGCTTCTCATTGAGGTGGCTTCTCTTGTTGTGAAGCATGGGCTCCTGATGCGTTTGGCTCAGTAGATGCAGCGTAGGAACGGGATCTTCTGGACCAAGGATGGAACCAACGTCTCCTGCACTGGCAGGCGGATTCCTATCCACTGCACCACCATGGAAGTCCTGACGTGGACCACTTAAAAAGTCTTTATTGGATTTGTTGCAATATTGTGTCTGTTTTGGTTGTTTGGCTGCGAAGCACGTGGGATCTTAGCTTCTTAAGAAGATGAAGTCCTCACCACGGAACCGGCAGGGAAGTCGCACCTCATTTACTCTTTATAATAATCCTACAAAGTGATTACTATTATAATTATTTCACATTGAGGAAACAGAGATGCAGAGAGGTTAAGTCACTTGCCCAAGTTCACTCAGTGGGATGTGAACACTGGCAATGTGGTTCCAGTCGTGCTCAGAACCACAGCCTTCAGAATACCACCCGCAGGCATTCTGTAAGTAGGGCTGGGTTTGGAATTTGGCTCTCAGGTTTCCAGCAGCCAAAGCCAAGAAGGAAAGGCGTTCACTGACAGGACTGATTGTATTTATTGAAAACAGTAAACCAAATCCTTGGAAGAGATACAGCTTTTTGTAACCTTGATCCCGACAGAACTCTTCAAGCAGACACTGCTTTCCAAACTTTATTAGCCTTCCATGGGTAAAAAAATCGCTGAACTCCCCAATACGAGTATTTTTGTTTATATTTACACAGATGCACTGAGGAACTGATATATCATGTGCATTGTGAAACAAACATAGAAACTGACGAGAATGAGAGAAAATACAGTAACACATGGAAATACTGCTGAGGATCATCTTGCTCGGTCCCTGGGTAGACGCAGGCCCCTCAGGGGCTCTCTGGTATAGTAGGTGGGTCTATGGGATGGGTCCTGGCAAGAGATAACACTGGCTGAACTCACGTCACCATTTCTTTTAATAACCAAATCATGATGCAGAAAATGCATTTCAGTGACAGCAGTTCTAGAGGGACCGAAGTAATGTGGTCCAAATGAGTACATCTCTGATTGGCTGGTTCAATCTAGTCATAGCTATTTTATTAACTATGTATATGTGCTGTGTGTGCTGTGTTAGTCGTTCAGTGGTGTCTGACTCTTTGTGACCCCATGGATTGGGGCCTGCCAGGTTCCTCCATCCATGGGATTCTCCAGGCAAGAATACTGGAGTGGGTTGCCATGCCCTCCTCCAGGGGATCTTCCCAACCCAGGAATCAAACCAAATCCTGCATTGCAGGCAGATTCTTTACCAGCTGAGCTACTAGGAAGTCTTCCCTAGTGGCTCAGGTGGTATGAGTCCACCTGCAATGCGAGAGACCTGTGTTCGATCTCAGGGTCAGGAAGATCCTCTGGAGAAGGGAATGGCAAGCCACTCCATTATTCTTGCCTGGAAAATCCCATGGATGGAGGAACCTGGTGGGCCCCAATCCATGGGGTCACAAAGAGTTAGACACGACTGAACGACTAACACACTCACTACCAGGGAAGCCCAACTATGTATGTAACGAATATTCTATAAGTTATTATATATTATATATAACTAATATTAATTGAGCCTTTTCTGTATGACAGTCATTGTACTAGATGCTTTATTCATGTTTCCCCCATTTAATTCTTCTTACAAACCTTTGAAGTGATTATCACTATAATTATTTTGCAGAGGAGTAAACTGAGGTTCAGAGAGGTTAATTTGTTCATGGGATACACCTGGGGATTAAACCTGAATTTATTAGATTCTGAAGCCAATGCTCTTAATCACTTTCTCTACAGCCTCAGAAAATGTGTATATAGATGGTTTTTTATACAGGTTTTGTATATAGATGGGTTTTTTTTTAGTTTCCCCCTTTTACAATTTTTTTTTTTAATTTACCTCAAGAATATATCCTTGTGGTAAAAAAATGCAAACAAAACTGAAGTGTGCTAAGTCAAAAAGCCACTTCTTTTCACAAACAAAACTCACCCGGGGTTCCCATTAATCCACTCTTTCTAAAGTCTTCTAGACCGCTTTCTACTCACAGAACATGTATATATACATATCAATTTTGCAAAAGTAGAATCAGAACATTTATTTTACTCTGAACTCCCTCTTTAATGTGGTTATCTTCCCAGGGTGGTTCATGCAGATGTATTCACATATTCAGAGCAGGTAACACAATTGACTACTCTCTTCTTAAAATATTCTCTCTGGATTTTTCTTTCCACCTCTGCATTTTTCCATTGGCTGACTCTAAAGTCCCCTTTCTTTCTCTCCTTTTCCTCCCCTTATTCTTCTCCATGGGCTCTAGAGCTCAGCTATCTATATGCTAACAACTTCCAGCCTTACTTCACTCCTTACCTGGAACAGGGCAATTTTCTCTGGCTTCAACTTGCTTTGTTACTAATTTTAAGCCTATTGGAGAATGTATATGTGCATTTGCTTATACTGGCAAAAAGAAACTCTGGAAGAGAACTAGTGAAAGGGGCTACCTAATGTGTGGCGGTGGGGAGTGGAGGCGACTGGGAATAAATCAACCAAAATCTAGGGTACCAGGCCTGAGTTATGAACAGAATAATTGGGAGAACTTGGATTTGGCCTTTGGCCTTGTTTCCCCCTTTATGGATGAAACAGAGGTGACGGAAAAAAAACTGTAATGAACCTGCAGGGAGAGGACTGCAAACTGTTGAAACCTTGCCTGAGGCCTAGCTCTTCCAGTGGGGGTACCTGGGCCTGTTTTATTGGGGTAGAGGAGGGGTAAATGATCCATAAGCCTTCTTCCCAGTCCAGGTAAATTCCTCAAGGGCACCCAGCAAAAGCCCTGTAAATAAAGCAGGTGACTTATTTACACTAGGCTAAATCTAGTGACTTAGCCTACACTTGGCAAGCTCTGCTCCTGGCTAAGGACAGGGCTGCCTGCCCTGTGCCTAAAAGGAAATGCTGCGTGCAGGTAAGTTTCCTTCCCCTTTTCTTCCATAAAGTGATACTTCCTTTGTCAAGAACAGATATTCAACCTTTCTATTATAAAACTTACTAAACACATCAATTATAGTATGGTAAAATGAACCCCTGATTCAATAATTATTGATATTTTGCCATATATGTGTTACTCTTTTTTTTTTTTTTAATTAGGTAGTAAAAGATCAGTGCTTTAATGGTAAACGGTGTGGGCTGGGGATATGCTCTCTTCTTTTCTTCTGATTGTTAAAGCGCAAATACCTGAAGGCCTACCATTTCACCCCTAAATTCTTATATACATATCTGAAAATTTAGGACATTTTCTTACTATTATTATCTCTAACAAATTTCACAGTTGGGTTATTACCCACTCCTTAGAATGTGCTAATATCCAGCCTATATTCAAATTTACCACAGAACTAAATGACTTTCAAGCCACAAAGGGGAATTCCCTGGAGATCCAGTGGTTAGGACTCTGTTATTTCACTGATTAAGGCCCAGGTTTGATCCCTGGTTGGGGAACTAAGGTCCCTCAAACCTCCCAGCCAGGCCAAAAAAGGGGGGAAAAAAAGAATGCTAGATTGGAGTTGCAAATAAAACCAGATAAGCTAGCATTAGCCCTACAGCACAGGTTTCTGAGAAATGCTGGTGCCCAAAAGTGAGGGGCTTTCCTTGCGAAAAGTAGCTAATAGCATTTCTTCTTACTGAGCACTTACTGTGAACCACCCCGTGGGCTATGGCTTCTGACCGGAAGACACATTAGCTCTTTGCAGGTCTTCACAGTCTAGCTCAGTCGGTAAAGTATCTGCCCCTGGGTTGGGAAGAGCCCCTGGAGAAGGAAATGGCAACCCACTCCAGTATCCTTGCCTGGAAAATCTCATGCACAGAGGAGCCGGGTGAGCTGCAGTCCATGGGGTCCCAAAGAGTCGGGCATGGCTGAGCGACTAACCCACAGTACTGAAAATAATGCCCATGTAGAGGCTGCACTGATTGGTCATCATATCTCCCTGGTTGGTAAAGGTTTCTTGGCTGCCAAGGGGTGACGTCACTGTTTAATTCAATCATTTGAACGAAGTCGATGTTATTATCTCTGTTTTACAGAGGAGGGAATCGGAGGGTCAGATTTGTCGCTAATTAGACATTACTTTGCCAACAAAGATTCGTCTAGTCAAGGCTATGGGTTTTCCTGTGGTCATGTATGGATGTGAGAGCTGGACTGTGAAGAAGGCTGAGCGCCGAAGAATTGATGCTTTTGAACTGTGGTGTTGGAGAAGACTGTTGAGAGTCCCTTGGACTGAAAAGAGATCCAACCAGTCCATTCTGAAGGAGATCAGCCCTGGGATTTCTTTGGAAGGAATGATGCTAAAGCTGAAACTCCAGTATTTTGGCCACCTCATGCGAAGAGTTGACTCATTGGAGAAGACTCTGATGCTGGGAGGGATTGGGGGCAGGAGGAGAAGGGGACGACAGAGGATGAGATGGCTGGATGGCATCACTGACTCCATGGATGTGAGTCTGAGTGACCTCCGGGAGTTGGTGATGGACAGGGAGGCCTGGCATGCTGCAGTTCATGGGGTGGCAGAGAGTCGGACACGACTGAGCAACTGATCTGATCTGAGGAAGTAGAGGAGCTGAGATTCATTTCAGGTTGATCTGACTCCAGAGTCTTGAGAGGTCATCTGTCTTGGTAATCACCAGGGGACTCTGGTAGGAGTAATAAGGGTCTGACACGTGGGTAGAGTCCTGGGCAAAGAGAGGCTAAAAGAGAAGAATGAAAGAGAAGGGGAAGAAGAAAAGACAGAAAGGAACAAAGAAAGGAAGTTTACGATGTCATGGAACTAAAACCAGCAGCCACTGGATCCAGAGCCACAGTAGATAGTGCAAACAGGTGTTTGTTCCTGGGGGATGACTGAGAAGCTTTTGAATCTCCACCATCAAACTCTTGAGTCAGGTCCGTAGACACCACTGTATCCTCAGAGCTAGCCCAGGACCTGGCCCATGAGAGGAGCTCAAATACATGTTGAATGAATGATAATGCATGAATGAATGTGTGAGTGAGAATGAATGATGGTCTACTATGTAAATTATTTAATAAGGCACTGAGTGGCTGAATTAATTAAATGGCAGACGGATGAATTCTTTAAATCTCCATAGAAGGAAAATGAGGAGGGAAGACAGCTAAATCTAAAGCAGCATTATGTCCAGAGCATTTTAGCATGAGATCTGTGCTAAGAACTTCATAAGCAGTTTTTCTTTAAGTGAGGAATTAGGCTTGAACATGTGAGAAAACTCGTTCAAGGGCATTCAGCCAAAGAGCTGGAAGTTCAACTCGGCCATTATACCCCAAAGCTCAGGCTTTTCACTACACAATGAGGGCTCAATCATTACTTCACTCAATACAGGACTTGTTTTTTTGTAGCTGATGCCAAAACAGGTGAACCCCCACTTATACAACCCTTGGAAAGTTGTACAATTAAATACAGGTAATTACTTAGCTCATTATGTAAAGGAAGCTTTTCTATTGTGTGTCCCTTTATAAGTGAAGGATTGCCTTGAACTCATCTGTTTCCTAAATCTGAATTTTGTTCAAAGCAAGGTACATATTAACTAAAGATGTCTACTTGGAGAAGTTTAATTATTGCTGGGAGTCTGGAATTTTGGGTGTTTGGATAACTTATGACCAGGCCCTTAATTTTGTGACACCTCATCTTCATGGTTTGTTGCTGCTGCTGCTAAGTCGCTTCAGTCGTGTCCGACTCTGTGTGACCCCATAGATGGCAGCCCACCAGGCTTCCCCGTCCCTGGGATTCTCCAGGCAAGAACACTGGAGTGGGTTGCCATTTCCTTCTCCAATGCATGAAAGTGAAAAGTGAAAGTGAAGTCACTCAGTTGTGTCCGACTTTAGTGACCCCATGGACTGCAGCCCACCAGGCTCCTCCATCCACGGGATTTTCCAGGCAAAAGTACTGGAGTGGGGTGCCATCGCCTTCTTCGTCTTCATGGTTTAAATAAAGGTAAATTAAAATGTACCTTATCCAGAATCCATTAAAGACAAGACACATTCAATATATGTAAAAATAAACAGATTTATTCAGGATAAAAAAACCACCCTAAGCCAAGTCCAGTTAGGAACCACAAACTCAGAAAAAAATATTTCTATCATAGACTAAGAACTGTCTTTACACAAAACTCTCTTTAATCAGTAAGAAAAGGTCTATAACCAAATAGCAAAATGGGCAAAGGAAACATAAATGGCTCTTAAATATATGAAAAATGTTCTCCTTTACTCATAATATAAAAAATGTAAATTAAAACCATACTCATGGACTAATTTTTCACTTATTAGATTGGCAAAGATAAAAAAATGTGATAACACACTATGCTTTAGGGGAGGGAGAATATACTCTTGTTTTGGAAGAAATAAGCTGGAGCTACTTCTATGAAGAGAAATTTGGCAAAATCTATCTAAATTACTCTACATGTATATTTTGAAGGTATAGTTATACCTGCTGCTGCTGCTGCTGCTAAATCACTTCAGTCGTGTCCGACCCTGTGCATCCTACGTATATGCAAAATTATGTATGTGCAAGGTTACCACTGTACCATGGCTGAAGAGCAAAAGAAGGAAATGATCTTACGATTCATCAGTAGAGGACTGGATAATATATAATGTTTATTTACAAAACGGAGTTCATGCTACATCTAGATATGTGCTAATATATTTCCCAACGTCCACATGAGTCTATAGAACTCACAAAATGTATCTAGTTCTAACTGAGATATGTTTTAAATGGAAATTGCACACTGGATTTGGAAGACTTGGTATAAAAAAATGAATGACGTATCTCAGTAATTTTTTACATTGATTTCCTGTCAAAATGATATTTCAGATATGCTGGTTTAAATAAAATTCATTGTTAAAATTAATTTCACTTATTCCTTTTTAAAAAAGTTTTTATTGAATTTGTTACAATGTTGCTTCTGTTTGCTGCTGCTAAGTCACCTCAATCGTGTCCAACTTTGTGTGACCAGTGGCACCCCACCCCAGTACTTTTGCCTGGATAATCCTATGGACAGAGGATCCTGGTAGGCTCCAGTCCATGGGGTCGCTGGGAGTCGGACACGACTGAGCGACTTCATTTTCAGTTTTCCCTTTCATGCATTGGAGAAGGAAATGGCAACCCACTCCAGTATTCTTGCCTGGAGAATCCCAGGGACAGGGGAGCCCGGTGGGCTTCCGTCTGTGGGGTCGCACAGAGTCGGACACGACTGAAGCGACTTAGCAGCAGCAGCAGTAGCATAGACGGCAGCCCACCAGGCTCCCCCGTCCCTGTGATTCTCCAGGCAAGAACACTGGAGTGGGTCGCCATTTCCTTCTCCAGTGCATGAAAGTGAAAAGTAAAAAAAGTGAGGTCACTCAGTCGTGTCCGACTCTTAGCGACCCCATGGACTGCAGCCTACCAGGCTCCTCCATCCATGGGATTTTCCAGGCAAGAGTACTGGAGTGGGGTGCCATTGCCTTCTCTGTGCTTCTGTTTACGTTTTGGTTTTTCAGCTACACGGCATGTGGGCATGTGAAAGCCTGACCAGGGACTGAACCCATACCCCCTGCATTGGAAGGCAAGATCTTAACCACTGTGCCACCAGGTAAGTCCCTCACTTGTCCCTTTTAAGGGCTTCCCTGGTGGCTCAAACTGTAGGTAAAGAATCTGCCTGCAATGCGGGAGACCTGGGTTGGGAAGAACCCCTGGAGGAGAGCATGGCAACCCACTCCAGTATTCTTGCTTGGAGAATCCCCATGGACAGAGGAGCCTGGTGGCTACAGTCCATGGGATTGTAAAGAGTCGGACAAGACTGAACACAGTTCCTTTTAACTTTTCAAATGTGGCTGCTAGAAAGTATAAAAGGAATGTGTCTTTACATTTTATTGAACAGTGGTGGCTCTGGGTAAAAAATTAAAGTGAGAAAAACCAGGGCATAAGAGTATTTAGCATACTACATTTATGCTTTAAAGAAAGGACAAAAGTGCTCTCTGAGAGAGTTGCTTCTTTATACATATTTCTGGAATGATACCCTAGAAACGATGATATTGGCTGCTTCTAGAAAGAGAAACTGTAGATAGAGGACAAGGCTGCAATTTGAATCTTGAGTCCTTTAGTAAATTCCTGAATCAATATTTACAAACATTTTGAATAATATACAGTGATACAGTACTCCCCCGCAACCCCTAACCCCATTTCAAGATCCCCAGTGGATGCCTGAAACCATGGAGAGGACCTAACCCTCTGTAAACTGTTTTCCCTATACTATCTAGGTGGGCAAAGTATACAATGTGGATATGCTGATCAGAGGAATGAGTCACTCACTTCCTAGCTGAGACAGAGCGGGACCAACAATGGGGTGATGAGATGAGCGATTTCATCATGCTACTCACGAATGTTTGCTTCCAGAAGTTTTCAGTTAATATTTTTGCATTGCAGTTGACCTCAGGTGGTTTAGACAGTAAAGAGTCCACCTGCAAATTCGGGAGACCTGGGTTCGATCCCTGGGTTGGGAAGATCCCCTGGAGGAGGGCATGGCAACCCACTCCAGCATTTTTGCTTGGAGAATCCCCATGGACAGAGGAGTCTGGTGGGCTACAGTCCACCTGGTCGCAAAGAGAATGAGGACTAAGAACAACACAAGTGAAATCGAAAAAAGCAAAACTGTTGATAAGGAGGGACTACTGTATTATTCTTTAGATGTTGTGTATATAATATACATTATGTACATGTATAATATATATTAGTCAAAAGTAGCTTAAAATATTTAATGTAGAATAAAAATATGCACAGAGAGGCTAGAAAAATAGACAAGTATATATTCATAGAAAAAGCTGGAAATGTGCAGGGAAAGAATTGGCAGTTCTTTTAGTTCTTACAGTGAGGAGAATGTATTATGGACGAAAAGGGAGAACTTACTCTGTTTTTTGTTCTGTACCATTAGGGTCTTTTGTAAAGACACAGTTTAATTTGTGTAGGTCTAAGAAAAGAAACTAGATTAGAAAGAAATATACCAAGATGTTCACAATAGCTGTCTTCAGATAATGAGATTATAAGTAATTTTTTCTTCCTACTACTTTAAAGATTCTCCCAATTATTCTACATTTTCCCAATTAGTCTATAAAGACTCTTACTTACTTTGGTAGTGGAAGCACCAGCAAACTTTTGAATCACTATGGTTTCTTTAAAAAAAAAATACTTTTAAAGATTCTATTGGCCTTTTAGAGAATTTTAAATTATCTTCATTGCTTTTTTAAATAATAGCAAGGAATGTGGACTCCTTATAAAATGTCAAACGACACAAAGCTATGCGGAAAGAAAAAAGTACCTCGTAATTCCATCTCCTTCTGCAAAATCATCACTGCTCTCTGCACGCTTTAAAATATTGCATTTATGTTAAGCCACTGGAGAGGCTGAGAACTCGAATATACTTGCTTTGTGCCAAGCACAGTCTTAAAAGCTTTCAATTTATCTTGTTGAGTATACCTAACAACTTTGGGGGTAAATGTTATGTCCCAATAACCACTGAATCAGGGGTCTGAGGTTTAAAACAACTTGTCTAAAGCCATGTGGGAAGATCCCCTGGAAAAAGGAAATAGCAACCTACTCCAGTATTCTTGCCTGGAAAAATCCCAATCCGTGGGGTGGCAAAAGAGTTGGACATGACTGGGATACTCAACAGCTACTGTAGTATAGGGGCAGGGTTGGCATTCAAATCCAAGTCCAGGAGCGTCTAAAGCACAGGCTCAGGCGATTGCATTCATGGTGGGTGGGGCTGGGGTGATTAAGATGCCGGGACAGGACCTGAGTTCACTTCTGTGGCCCCTGCATCCAGCCTTCCTGAGGATGGACATTTGATAAAGGATGTTTGACTTAGGTGATAAGTGTAGGGTTCATGATTGGCAGAGGAGAAAATGTTAATAGTGGAGCTGGGGCATAATCGACCCTGGACGGCATTTTACAGTGGTAGCCGGGGGTAGGGCGATAGAGAGGTGGGTGGAACGGAAGCCTGGGAGAAGCTGCTGGCCCCAGCACTCCAAAGGGTTAAGGCCGGGCAGGAAAGCCTCTGGGGGGAGCTACCACTAAAGGCTGCAATCTGGCCGCCCTCTCCTCCCCCACCAGTGGGGGAACTGGACGGGCCGATAGGACTAGCTTCCTCCGGGATTATCTGAGGCCTCTGGGCTGAGGTGAGCTGCCGGGAAGGACGGAAGCCCCAGGTACCACACGCTCCTACCTGCCTGCGGGGCTCAGAAAGCCAGGCCTATCCTGGGATAGGCGCCCTGACCCTGGACGGAAGCATCTTTGGCACGCCCTCTCATTTTGGGAGTGAGAGGTGTTGAGCCTCAAGGCAGGGGGATGCTCAGAGCGAGGTTGGGATGGAGGCCTTTCTGGAAGGGAAGGGAGCCTGCACCAAAGTGGGGGCAGTGAGTTCTCCAGTCTCCCCCGTCTCGCGGGGCCAGGGATGGGGGAGCTGCCTCATGGAAGAGATGCATCCTGGGGTTTCAGGGAGCCCCCAAGTTCTCTAACCAATCAGCCAAGGCCAGTTTCCCCAAGCCCTCAGCTTCACTCTCGCCCCCCTCCCCCTCTTAGCCTGGCCGCAGATTCTTCTTTTCCTTAGGTCTTTCTATCTAAACCTTCTCCTCCCCTCCCCTCCCCCCAAACTCTTTGGAAATTTTGCAACTTTCTTTCAAGTTTTCCCTGGGCAGTTCGGGGTCTGTTTCAGAGCTAGGTCAGGGTGCCTTAACACCCCCAGCTGGGTAGAGAGGCTGACACAATAGCTGCTATCACTTTACCATTGGAAGTGACCCCCGAATTTGCACTTCTTTCATCTTGGGACCAGAGCCCTTGAGGGTGGGCGATTTCCTGGGGGGGAGTGGCTTAAGCCGCTTCTCCACCGGCCAGTTGGCTGAAGACAGTTCATGCTCAATGGTCCACCACGGATATGACACCAGTTTTGGAGTGAGCGGGGCGCTCAGCTGGGGACGCTGCCCTCAGGGTGACTTAAATGTCCCAAGCTGGAAGGTGGAGAGAGAAGTGGACGCCCCCTGGGCTCTGGGCCACCCTCGAGGTCAGTAAACTAGGAAGTTTCCTCTAAATTAGGAAAAATGGGTGCCTCATGCAGTTTGGAGGCCCCGCGGGAGTGAGGGGGTGGCCTTGGGACACCAAAGGGCCCAAGGGGTCAAAGAGTGACTCTGAAGATGCTGCGGGTACGTGTGTGTTTGTGTGTGTGAGTGTGTGTGGAGGAGGGGAGGCATTGTTTCAAGTTCTCCTTCTCCCCACCCCCACCTCCAGCCCTTCCCCACCCCCACTCGCCTGCCTGTCTCCCCTCCCCTGGACTTAGCCCCTCCCTTGATGCCCCCAGCCCGCCAGCCCTCTCCCCGCCACCCGGGGGCCTCCTGGTGGCTGGAACCACTGCCCATTCACCTTCCCTTCCTGGATTTAGGAACTCCTGAGGCGTGGTTGACGGGGAGGCCCAAGGCCCATCCTGGTGCCCTCAGGCACTCCTGCTGCCCTTGGTGGTGGGAGGTTCCTTGGGAAGTCACAGTCGTGGGACTTGCCTGCCACTGGGCAGTTCCCTGTGGCTCCCTCATGCCCCATGGGGCCTCCTGGCCACCAGGGGAGAAACCAAGATGGCTGGCGCTCCCTTGAGCCAGGGGCGTAGCCTGGGCGGCTGGGTCAGCATGAGCAGGGGGACTGAAGGGCAGGCAGGAGAGGCGTGGAGCCAGGCCGGGGGAGATGCTAGTCTTACAGAGGCCTACCTGTGTGGCTCCCTTCATGCTTGTCGGGCTTGCTTTATGAAGGATGGGGGTCCTTGGTGAGCCGGTGTGAAGTCTAGGGAGAGGCTGGCAGGGAGGGTGTCTGTTCTAGGTGCCAGAGACTTGCCAGTACTGTCTGCACCTCTCTTAGCCCTGCCCAGAGCGCTGGCTCACTCCTTCTAAAATGTAAGGGACAGAGGCCAAACCTGAGCTTGAGACCCTGTCTGCTTGAAGTAAGGAGATGGGGGTGGTGGGAGAGGAAAGTAGGCCTTGGTGAAGGCGAGGCTTTGAATCGCTTGTAGAAGCTACCTGTGTCCATTCATCCATTCCTTGGCTCCAGAGCCCTTCTTGGGTGTCAGAGATGCTGGCTAGATGTTTCTAGATGTCCTGTTTCCTCCCCTTCCAACCTCAAGCCAGGGGAGCCTGTGTAGCCTAAGAGGCTTTGCCTGATTGGTTTCACGCCTTTTCAGATTCCTTCTAATAATGGTGGGGCCAGGGGAGGCCAGCTGGGCAAGGCCCCCAGATTAGCTCACTTTCTGCACCTTATTCTACGAACGCACCTGGTAATTGCCAGCTCTGCTTGGCCTTGTATTTCCAGGGAGCCATCTCCGAAAACACTGGTGCACCTGAACCCCATCAACCAACTGTCTACTTAAGTATGATTAAGCCTCCCTCTTCGACCTCTGCCTTTCCCCGCTGCCCCCTTCTCTGCTGGTCCAGACCCACCTGAGTTGTGAGGGTGCAGCGCCTTTCCAGGGAGCTACTCTTTCTCTGCAAGCTTTAGAGAAAAAGGGTATTACCTACTGAGACCTCCTCTTACCTCTTTGGGGAAGAGAAAGGAATAAGCTAGGTCGGAATGGGGTGGGGCTGGGCTGCAGCCAGGTAGGGTGGGACAGGGGAGGGAGGGAGATGGGGTTTGCACAGGAAGAAGTGTGATATATCTGGACGTGCTGGAGGGTATCTGGACCCTGCTGCGGGAGTTCAGGCAAGTCAATTTTCCCTTCCCGGACCTCAGTTTCCTTATCTGTAAAATGGCCAGATTTGTCTGAAAGCCCCAAGAATCCATGTGTTTCTGTATCCTTTAGGTAATGACCATTTTGGGCCCTGTATTTCCTTGGTTGGTGGAATTACAGTGGTTTTGAGGGGAGCTCTGGAGTCAGATTGCTTAGGTTTTGTTTTAATAGCTTGTGGTCTTGGGAGTGTTATTTAATTTAACCCCCAAGCCTCTGTTTCTGTAAGTGTGAACTAAGAGTAGCCATCCTGGTGAAGGTGCAGGTGTGATGGAGTTGTAGCTCCTATGGAGGGAAAGTGAGAACCGCATATAAATAAAATTACTTCTGTAAAGCCTGAAGTCCAAATGCTCATCCAGTGCAAAGCCCACAGAAACTTGTAATCGGTCAAAATAACATCATGCCCTGTTCCCCACATGGAAGAGCGGGAAGAATCACCCACACGATTTAATTGTCCCCTCTTTTTTGTTGAGATTGTGGTTGAATTACCTAAATGCACATAGTAAGCAGTAGGTAATGGGGGTTATTTTCATAATTTTGTTTGGAAAGTAGCAGAGCAGAGAGCTCATTTATATGCATCTGTATAGCAGCATTTACAAGTGATATGCAAGAAAATCAAAACCCCAGCACCTTTGTTGTCTGCCAGAATGAAAAAGCTCTTCTGGGTGTACAGTTTGTTCCTCAGGGCTCGACTTTTTATCGCATATGGAAGTATTCTTGCTGAAGTTTATCTCCTGAGTCAAAAAAAAAATAAAGTTTTTTAAAAAAGTAAATATAAAGTATATAAAAGATCAACAGATTAAAAGCTCAATTCCAGGGTCAAATAATATGGTACAAATAGAAATTCAGTGAGGTTTGATCAGATTTGTCACAAGAACATTAAAAAAAATCTACAGGCAAGAAATTTTTATCCAAAGCTGATTCTCATTACCCAGTTTTTAAAAAGCTCTCTTTTTTATGGTTATCAAGTAAAATTCTGGTGGTAAGCCTTTGGTTCTTTAAAAACTGTTTTTCACCTTTACTGAACCATAATTTACACCCAAACACATCCTTTATAAGAACGCAAGACACATTCCTTTCAGGTGTGCAGTGAGCTGGCAACTGTGTATGCCCACACACAATTTTTAAGCCCAAAGCTAATCTAAAGGAATTTATTAAACTCTAAGAACAGAGATCTGAGAAAGGTTAATGGTTTCCTTTTTAATTTAAAAAAGTGTCCGCAAAGGAATATTACTCTGTTTTGCAAAACACAGAAAATTTACCAGTAATTAGGAGGAATAGTTTGTCCTGAGAGGTGACTTGCATTTTAAGCTGGAGTAGACGAATCGCAGGTCCTAAAGAGCATCTGGTTTCAACTATTGGCTGCATCACTTAGGTCACCTGGGGCAAATGGGGCAAATGAGGATCGTTTTGATTGTCTCAGTTTTTTCACCTGTAAATTGAGGGTAATGGTAGTTCCCATCTTAAAGTTCAACTGCCAGGATTGGGACAGTGCATGGCAAACCTTCCTTATCAGATCTCTGTCAGCATCAGGGCTAGGCTGCTGCTAACTCTTTGAAAAGACCATCTCTGTCTCAGGTCAGCAGTTCTAAACTTTTTGGTCTTGGGCCCCCTGTGTGCTCTTAAACATTGAAGACCCTAAAGAGCCTTTGTTTATATAGCTTACATTGGTCAACGTACATTACTTAGAACTTAGACATTTAGAAAAGATTACTTTATTAAAAAGAGCAAACCTGTTTCATGGTAATGAATAATAGTTTTCATGAAAAGTAACTTTTCTAGAACAAAAAGTGTTTCATGAGAACAAGTGCATCTTTTAGGTTTTTCATGTCTCTGTAATATCTGGTTTAACAGAAGATAAGTAGATGCTCATCTATCTCTACATTTAATCTGTGGTGATACATTATTTCGGTAGAAGTATATGAAGAAAATCCAACTTCATCCAGATACAGATGGACAGAGGGACAGGGGAAGGTCTTTTAACCTCAGCGCATGTAGAATTTTAGCTCCCCAACCAGGGATTGAACCCAGGCCACAGAGGTGAAAAACATCAAGTCCTAACCACTGGACCTTAGGGAATTTCTCTAGAAAGAATATTTTGATAGCTTTTTCAGTGGATATTTTTTGACCACTATACCAAAATTTAACAGGTGGTAGTTCCTCAAACCTTAATTATAATGCAGAATCTGAAATAATATTCAGGAACTTTGGTACCCTATTATATTAAAATCCTTTGCTTTCTTTTATACTTTGAAATGATCTGTGCCAGACTATTGGTTATTTGGGAAAGGGGGTTCATTGAGTGACAGACCTTCAAATGCTGGCCATTCCATTCCATAGTCTAAAAAGTTAGACGTGTCAGTGTCACCACTGGGCCCATCAGAAAAATCTTTGGGTATTGGGAAGCTGTCAAGCTCACTGTAGTGGATACAAGTTTTTCAAAATTCTAATTTTCATGTGAAAGCTCAAAATTTTCACTGACCATAAAGTTTTCCTTGAAGTGACAGGCTCACCTTATTCACTTTTGAGAAAAACATCTGTCAAGTATATCCAGGTCTAAACAACTAATGCCACTTAATTTTTCTTTCAAGTTAAAAAACATTATTGTATGAAAAAACCATCTAGTTCATCATGCAGCCCAAGCAACTGTCACTTATTCGTTATACACCACTGTGCAGCAGAAATGCTGCATGTATTTAAGGCTTGTGATTAAAAAAATAATAATCTCTGCTGCATCAAGGACATTTTGGAGTGGTACTAGCTTTCTTTTTCCCAACTGTGACTACATGGTGGTGAAGAACATAGTGATTTGTAGTTTGATTTATGCTGAGGTACTCCAATGTTAACACAATTGCAAAAATCATAGTGTTGTTATCTTAGAATTATTATGAAAAGAGTTTAACTTGAAGCCCCTCTGAAAATCTCAGGGAACCCCAAGGGACCATGGACTATACTTTAATACTTATATTATATAATACGTATAATACTAGAAATGTCATCGCTCAGTCATGTTTGACTCTTTTGTGACCCTATAGACAATAGCCTACTAGGTTTCTCTGTTCATGGGATTTTTCAGGCAAGAATACTGGAGTGGTTTGCTATTTTCCTTCTCCAGGGGCTCTTCTCAATCCAGGGATTGAACTCCAGTCTCCTGTGTCTTCTGCGTTGTAGACGGATTCTTTACCTGCTGAGCCATCAGAGAATTCCCATAATACTAGATAATACTCTAATATGTAAGACCTAGCACTTTTGTGGTACTTTACTATGTGCCAGGCACTTTTCTAAGGATGAATATATATATATATACATATGTGCATATCTATGTATATATATATACACACACACACCCATGTATCACCGTTTTTTACTTTGTCTCATTTATACACACAACAAATCTATAAGGTATATTCTTTTATTGTCTCCCTTTTAACAGAAAAGGAACCAGAAGCACAGAGAGGTTAATGACTTGCTCAAGCTAATAGCAGAACCAGGATTCAAAGCCATTCTCCAAGATCGAGCTCTTCCTTTGTACCACTGGGTAATTAAACAAACCCCAGGCGGCACGTAGCCATTTTCTTCCATGGCGGAATGGGAGTAGACAGGCAGTATCTGGAGGGAGAGGGCGCAGGAGTGCCATCCGGGTACCAGTCCTGACCTCTGCCCTCTCCCCTTTGCCCTGCTAGGATGACCTCTCGGGAGCAGCTGGTGCAGCACGTGCTGCAGGAGCTGCAGGAGGCAGTGGAGTCAGAGGGCCTGGAGGGTCTCGTCGGTGCTGCTCTGGAGGCCAAGCAGGTCCTGTCCTCCTTCGCTCTCCCCACGTGCCGTGGGGGGGGCCCGGCCCCCAGGTGCTGGAGGTGGACTCGGTGGCCCTGAGCCTGTATCCGGAGGATGCACCCCCGGAACATGCTGCCGCTGGTGTGCCAGGGCGAGGGCAGCCTGCTCTTCGAGGCGGCCAGCCTGCTGCTGTGGGGCGATGCGGGCCTCAGCCTGGAGCTGCGGGCGCGCACGGTGGTGGAGATGCTGCTCCACCGCCACTACTACCTCCAGGGCATGATCGACTCCAAGGTGATGCTGCAGGCGGTGCGCTACTCCCTGCGCTCCGAGGAGTCCCCGGAGATGACCAGCCTGCCGTCCGCCACGCTTGAGGCCATCTTTGACGCGGACGTCAAGGCCACCTGCTTTCCCAGCAGCTTCTCCAACGTGTGGCACTTGTACGCCCTCGCCTCGGTGGTCCAGCGCAACATCTACTCCATCTACCCGCTGCGCAACCTCAAGATCCGGCCGTACTTTAACCGTGTCATCCGCCCGCGCCGCTGCGACCACACGCCCGCCACGCTGCACATCATGTGGGCCGGCCAGCCGCTCAGTGGCCACCTCTTCCGCCACCAGTACTTTGCGCCCGTGGTGGGGCTGGAGGAGGTGGAGGCCGAGAGCGCCCACCCCGGCCCGGCTCTGCTGTCCCCGCCCGCCAAGACCTTGGAGCTCCTCAACCGCGAGCCTGGCCTCAGCTACTCGCACCTGGGAGAGCGCTCCAGCGTCACCAAGAGCACCTTCTACCGCTGGCGGCGGCAGTCCCAGGAGCACCGGCAGAAGGTGGCCACTCGCTTCTCGGCCAAGCACTTCCTGCAGGACAGCTTCTACCGCGGGGGCGTCGTGCCGCTGCAGCAATTCCTGCAGAGGTTCCCCGAGATCTCCCGCTCCACCTATTACGCCTGGAAGCACGAGCTCGTGGGTTCTGGCGCCTGCCAGGCCCTGACCCCCACGGAGGAGCTGGCGAAGCTGCAGGAGCGGCAGGTTGCCGAGGGGCTGGGATGCTCCTCGATGGCCCCGTCCAGCCCTGGCGTGGTCTTCATGCAGCGGGCGAAATTGTACCTGGAGCACTGCATTGCCCTGAATACGCTGGTACCCTACCGCTGCTTCAAACGCCGCTTCCCTGGCATCTCCCGGTCCACCTACTACAATTGGCGCCGAAAAGCTCTCCGAAGGAACCCCAGTTTCAAGCCAGTGCCGGCCCTCTTGGAGTCTGGGCCTCCCCAGCCAGTGCCGGTGGGTGAAAAGGCCTTGCTCCCTTGGCAGGGTGGTGAGGTTAGAGAGGGGGCAGCGAAAGCTACGGGTGGGGGTCCACCCGCCCCGCGGGCGTTCCTGCCCCTGAGGGTGCCGTTGTCCCGCTGGCAGAGGCGCCTGCGCAGAACGGCCCGCAAGCAGGTGCTTGGTGGGCACCTCCCTTTCTGTCGCTTCCGTCTCCGATACCCGAGCTTGTCGCCTTCCTCCTTTTGGGTCTGGAAGAGTCTGGCCCGGAGCTGGCCCGGAAGCCTGTCCAAGCTCCAGATCCGGGCCCCCACCTTGGGCAGAGGGAGCAGGAAGGAGGCAGAGGAGAAAGAAGCTGGCAGGAATGTGATAGCTGCCGTGGCCCCTCCTACAGGGACCCGGCCAATGGCAGCTTCTCCAGGGGAGGATCCAAGGAAGGCCACGGGAGGGCCTTCCAGAGAGGGGGCCCTGCAAGAGGGGCCCACGGCCCAGGGTCGGCCCCCCAGTGGGTCCCTGTCCAGCCACCCTGTGGTGACAGCAGCCACGGCAGGGGGCCGGGACGGCCAGGTGCTGGTGATGGACATGCTGGCCACCACGAAGTTCAAGGCCCAGGCCAAGCTGTTCCTGCAGAAGCGCTTCCAGTCCAAGAGCTTCCCCTCCTACAAGGAATTCAGCACCCTCTTCCCCCTCACCGCCCGCTCTACCTACTACATGTGGAAACGCGCCCTCTACGATGGCCTCACTCTGGTGGATGGCTGACAGGGAGGTGTGCAAGGGGCTGGGAGGAAGCAGGACCACTTGGGAGAAGGTCAGAGGCCTGAATCGCCCCCTGGCTTGGCCAGGATCCCTTTTGCCCCCACGGTGTCTACCGTGACTCCGAGGGCAGCTTTGTGTTGTTTCCCAGCTCCAGGGCAGAGAGAGCCAGAGACCGGCCGTCTGGCCTCCTGTAGACAGCTGCAGGACCAGGGATGTTCTCTTCAGTTGTTTACCATTCTTATTTTTATTATCGCGTCTTGGTTTTTTTAGTCTTTTGATTTAAGTGAGTTGGCTGGGCCCCCTTGCTCGTGTTGGAAGCTCTATGTATGTGGGGACCCGAAGGGAGGTTGGTTAGCTACAGCTGCTTTCAGCTTTTCCCAGGGACACAGGGAGTATTGTAGCGTGGCCATCTGTCCCACTGGGCAGAATATATGCCTTCAGTTTCTTTTGGGGGTTGGCACCCTCTTTACTCAAAGATGTTTCCCAAAGCAATGTTAGAGATCAGATGTGGAGCAGGTCATAACTTCTGCTTGGTGCCCCTAAGGGAGAGGGTGCCAGGCTCCGTATGAGCAGAAGCAGAGATGAAGAAGGACCAAGGTTGACCTCTAGGGAAAGGTCCTGAGCCTGATCACTGAAGGCTGGCCTGTTCACTGCGAGGAGTTTGGTAAAGGGCCGGGGGAAAGAGCCTTGGGTCTCTGCTTGCTGGTGCTTGGTGCATCTGCTGTGGACCCCTCAGCCCTTGGGGACCCCCATTTTTCTGTTGAGCTCTGCAGAGCCCATGCCCCGTCTCCAGTGAGAGACCACACAGGGGCCAGGAAGGTGAGACACTGACTTTGCATTGTCCAAAAGTGAAGTTGGAAAACCAAAGAAATAAAGTGATGTGGTGCTCACAGCCCATGGTCTCTGGTATTTGTTTTTGCTCTAAGTGACTGCTCCTTCCCACATTCCCTTTGATTTAAGGGGACTGAGAGTGACCATTTCTTTTCCCAGGTCCAAGACTTGGAGGACAGAAGGAATTACTCTGGGGTTTCTGCTTAGAATTAGATGTTGACCTTGGGTATTCTTCCAGCTGGGGACAGGGCTTTGGCTGCCTGGAGAGATACTTCCCAACAAATGGGAGTTGTTGTTTAGTTGTTCAGTAATGTCTGACTCTTTTGTGACTTTGTGAACTATAGCCTGCCAAGCTCTGTCCATGGAATTCTCTAGTCAAGAATACTGGAGTTGGTTGCCATTTCCCTCTCCAAGGTATCTTCCTGACTCAGGGATCAAACCCGTGTCTCCTGCATTGGCAGGCAGATTCTTTACCTCTGAGCCACCTGGGAAACTCCAACAATGGGAGAAAATTGGCCAACTCAGTATGCTCAGAGGCCAGGCCAGCATGAGTGTCAGGTCAGTGTCAGGCTTCTTTAGCCTTTGAAATGCACCCAGGCAGGCTAGGTCCAGTCGCAGGTGAGGAAACCAAGCCTCAGCGTGGTTCACGTGCATGCTCCCTCCAGCATGGTGGAGTATTAAGGCCAGACTTTTGCTTGTTGCAATGCCGTGTCCCTGGAGGAGAAGTTCCTTTTGGCCCTTTCTCCTTGTGTCTAGGTATTCCGCAGTAGCTGTCATCCTCCTGGTCTTGGGGAGTCATTCTTAGTTCAGCTATTTTCACCCCCACATCAGTGCATCAGCGAGTCCCGTTGACTCTGACTCGAAAGTATGCCCCTCCCCATCATGCTGCTGCCCCACCATCTCTCCTGGTCCACATCTCAGGTTCTCCCTGGCTCCTCCTCCCACTCCTGCCTTATACAATCCACTCTCCAGAGGGCAACCAGAGAGATCTGAAAGCGAAGTCGGGTTCTGTCACTTTCCTATCTGAAAGGTGTCAGCGGCTTCACTTCACTCTCAGAATTCCTTGCGTTGCCTTACACAGTCCTTCCTTCATAAACTGGTCCCTCTGTTGTCCTTACCACCACATGCAGCCACGCTGGCTGGCTCTGATCTTGAATGTGCTGCGCTTACTTTCGCTTTAAGGGCCTTCACCTCTGTTCCTTTGGACTCTCTGCCCTCTGCCTGGAGTGCTTTGCCCTGTTATCTTTACAGGGCACGCTCCCTAACATTCAGATCTGAGTCTCTGCACCACATCCCATCTACATTCTCTACGTGGTGCTTATTCCCATCTGTTTTTGTTGTTTACTTACTTGGTTGTCTTACCCCCACACCTCCTTAACCGTATAAACCCCATGAAAAGCAGGGCTTTCCCTGGCCTGGTTTACACCACCATATCCCCAGCAGGTAGATTAGTTTCTGACCCACAGTAGGCACCACAGTTTGTTGAAAGAAGGAATGAATGAACCCAGTGGGACCACCGTGAGGTCTCACTGTTACTCTTCAGGTGCTTTTTTTTTTTTTTAAATCAAACTGAATCCTATTTCTCGTTGACCATTTTTTTTTCCATCCCCGCAGTGCCCACCTCATCTAGGCCAACAACTTTGCTCTCATCTCTGATTTTTGAATGGTTTCCAAATGGATTCTGCCTCCACTCGGACTATCCCATTTCAGCCTCCCTGACAAAGCCCAGAGTGATCTCAGTCTGACTTGCTACTCCATTTCCCATTACCCTTAGCACAAAACCCAAGCTCTGAGCCCCTACAGCCTCTAGGCTTATTTTTTCCCCACTGACCCCTCTTGCCACAGCCCTTGCACACACAGCCTCTGGTCCCTCTGTTGCCCTTACCACCCCTGCTTGCCCTTGCCCCCACCTGCTTTTCCAGGAATCACGCAGCATTGTCATGGCATGGCCATTGTTCTCTCTCTCCCCCTGTGGAGCCTCTACTGAACCCCCAGTGTCAGTGCAGTTGCTTAGTAGTCTCTTAAAGTCTTTCCTGTGGTCACGTATGGATGTGAGAGCTGGACTGTGAAGAAGGCTGAGCGCCGAAGAATTGCTTTTGAACTGTGGTGTTGGAGAAGACTGTTGAGAGTCCCTTGGACTGCAAGGAGATCCAACCAGTCCATTCTGAAGGAGATCAGCCCTGGGATTTCTTTGGAAGGACTGATGCTAAAGCTGAAACTCCAGTATTTTGGCCACCTCATGCGAAGAGTTGACTCATTGGAGAAGACTCTGATGCTGGGAGGGATTGGGGGCAGGAGGAGAAGGGGACGACAGAGGATGAGATGGCTGGATGGCATCACTGACTCGATGGATGTTAGTCTGAGTGACCTCCAGGAGCTGGTGATGGACAGGGAGGCCTGGCGTGCTGCAGTTCATGGGGTCGCAAAGAGTCGGACACGACTGAGCGACTGATCTGATCTGATCTGAAAGTCCCTTGAAGGGACCGGACACGTGAGGTTCCTGCCTGACCTGTGATGGCAACCTATAGCCAGCAGGTGGCACTCTGGTGCAGCAGGAGACAAAATCTCTTGTGTTCCTTACTTCCAACTCTTAACTGCTGTAGCTGTCAGAAGGTGGCACCAGCGTCCATCCTGAGAGCTGCCTTGGCTGAGGACGTTGGATTGTCCTGTTTGCTCCCTTCCTAAACCCTCATTCAGAGCAGATCTGATGCCTGGAGCCGGGTCTCACAAGAAGAGTAAAAATCACCTGGATATCCCCCTGGGGGAGTATGGATTCCAGGGCCCTACCTGGACCTACTGATTCTAATCTTAGACATCAAAGAAGCAGTAATATGTACAGGAGAGAGCTTTTCAACTTTGCCATGCCTCACTTTCTCCATCAGTAAAATAGGGATTGTAGTAATGCCTGCAATATTGCATGTTGTACACAGTAATGCTCCGTGAGGGTTTGTTACATAACAATGATGTCCTTGGGAATCGAATTCCTGTGTTCTGGGAGGAAGCTAATGCCTAAGGAGGTTCTTGCTCAAGTTAGCCTCTGGATTAAAAACACTCCTGTCCCAAGACAGGAAAGTCCCTTTGTCAGAGGCCAGCACTGAGCCTAAATCTACAGGGAGACGTTTTAGCTTCTCTTGGAAAAAAATTAAGAAAAATGATATGTCAATATTTATTGATTTCGAAAAGGTTTTGTTAAGTGTGGTTCAATTACTCTTCTGTAGAAAATCTGCTTCCTTTATAATCTGCTTAGAAGGGCAGAAATACCTAAGCAGTGGCCATATTTGCTAAGACTACTTCATGCTGATTCTGAAGTTGACATTTGTTAAAATTATTTGCTGGTTTTTTTGGCACCACTTTATCAAAGGTGGAAAGGAATTCCAGTGAGTGAACAATGTTTGAATAAAGGGAGAAAGTAGAATATGTGAGGATAGCTTTTCACAGTCTGTACTGTTGTAACAGTGGGTTCTAAAATTTTGATTATAAAAGCTTTACCCTAAAAAAGCAATCAGTTGAAACATGAATGATTAAAAAACAATTTAAGTATCCATCTATTTACTCCCCCCAGCCAGGGGGCAGGAGTCCTGTGTTTTAGTGGAGATGATCTTATTTACCTTGATGCTCAAGGTTGCTCCTCAAATATTTCCTAAGTCCAGCAGCACTCAGGCCCTTGGGTGGCTCATGGGCCCTGAGCATCACCTTGTATCTCACCCGTCCTGGCTGTTCCATTTTTGCCTCATTCTCACCAACTACCAAGCTGGACTCCTTCCCCCATCTTCCACCAGTGTGCTCGTCTCTCAGCATTTTTACCATGGTTGCTGCCAGTGTCAGGTGATCAGATGACCTGGCCAGAAAGCTGGGTGTGCATCATCCTACAATTTCCTCTCCCCAACATCGCCATCTCAGGCTTCCCTGGTGGCTCAGGCGGTAGAGAATCTGCCTGTAATGCAGGAGACCGGGATTCGATCCCTGGGTTGGGAAGATCGCCTGGGGAAGGAAATGGCAACCCACTCCAGTATTCTTGCCTGGAGAATTCTATGGACAGAAGAACCTGATGGGCTACATACAGTCCAGGGCGTCGCAAAGAGTCGGACTCGACTGAGTGACTGCCACTTTCAGTTTTCACATCTTTGTCTCAGCAGGACCATAGGGACGTTGCAAGCTTTTCATATTTCCACACTGCTGGGTTATCACAGCAAAGAGAATTTGGTTGGTTCAGGCCACCCTCATCCTTTCCTCTGAGCACCGGTCTCATGCCAGGTCACATCTGAGGCCGTCCAAGTCTGGTCCAGTCGCCTGTGCCTGAGGTGCTGGATCAGCCTTGCTCGCCAGAGGGGTATGGCAGATGTCACAGGCTCCTCTCCATCAACCTGTGATAGGCTGAGCCCTGTGCCATAAGCTGAGGATACAGAACCATTTGGTCTCGACTCTTGTCCTAGCAAAGGCCTCCGTTTACTGGCAGCTGAGATGTGACTCAGGCTTTCATATGCACGTGGTGGGGTCACAAGGGAGCGTGGGCTGGCTTTGGCATTTCATAGCTCACCCTGAACCACTCCCATCTTGAAGCTTCCTAGGGCCGCCTCTTCTCCAGGGAATGTAGGCTGCCTGATGGTCTTGGAAATGCCTCGATTACTCAAAAGACGCTGGATGCTGGTTGTAAAAACTTGCCCCAGTTTGGTGACTGCCATAGGGCGACAGCAGCCTGAAGGTCAGGCTCCCAGCCACAAGGCAGTTGTTACCGTGAGGCTGGAAGACTCTGGAGTACAGGTGAGGGGAACCTTCTCATGCCCTTCCCAACACAGCATGCCTGTGGGTTGTCACTGGCAGGTTCCTGAATATTCCCCTTACTGGTTTATCTCATGAAAAGGGAGGAGGAAGCTTTCAGGAAGATGAGAAGCAGCTGAAAGCAGGTTTAACAGTATAAAAAAATTTTTTTCCATGGAAAATGACTTTGAAAATAGCATGAAATCCTCTTAGCTCTAGCGGCTCCTCCCTGCCAGGCAGAGAGAGAGCTGGAGGGGGACCAGGAGGGTATAACCAGGAGAGTTGGGGGCTGACAGCTGCTCGTGGATTACCCTCCCATCTGAGGACTCCAGGGAATGGCAGAGGGGGAGACTGCTGGAGGTCCTCCCCAATCCTCACCTGGGCTAGCCTGCAGCTCCCAGGTTGCAAGCTGGGGAGAGGCACAGGCTGTAAGGAGTCAAGGAGGTGTTTGGGGAGCGCCTGACCCCTCCAGCCCAGTCTGGCTCAGAAGGGTTGATGCAATTTTGTGGCTTGGGTATGTTGACAGTAAGTCAAGCTGTTTCTAGGCCTTCTGACTTTGGGCAGAGTTATCTGTTGTCATTTAAGACAGAACTGAGAGACGGCGAGTGGGTATAGCTAGGCAGAGAGTCAGACACGGCTTAGTGACTGAACAACAACAACCCGATGTCATTTAAGACAGTACTAAGGGGTGGCGAGGGGGTATAGCTAGGCTGTGTTGCAGTACCCAGGACAGGAACTGGTGGCTGTGGAGACTTCAGACCTCGCCTTTGTGGCAACAGGAGGGAGGCTGGTATCTTAGGGAGATCGAATGCTTCATTCATTCCTTTGGTCCCCATTTGTTGAGGCCTGGAGGCAAGGGAGAGGAAGGATGCAAAGTTAAGATCTAGTGCTCCTTGGAGGTGTTTAGAAACACTGACCATCCAATTGGTTCTCCATCCCAAGTTCAAAGGTTCTCAGAGGTCTGTTAAGTGTTGTTGCTCAATTACTTAGTCGTGTCTGACTCTTTGCAACCCCATGGACTGCAGCACGCCAGGCTTCCCTGTCCTTTACCATCTCCTGGAGCCTGCTCAAACTCATGTCCATCAAGTCGGTGATGCCATCCAACCATCTAGTCTTCTGTCATCCCCTTCTCCTGCCTTCAGTCTTTCCCAGCATCAGGGTCTTTTCCAGTGAGTCATTTCTTCGCATCAGGTGGCCAAAGTATTGGAGCTTCAGCTTCAGCATCAGTTCTTCCAATGAATATTCAGGACTGATTTCCTTTAGGATGGACTGGTTTGATCTCCTTACTGTCCAAGGGACTCTCAAGAGTCTTATCCAAAACCACAGTTCAAAAGCATCAATTCTTCGGTGCTCAGCTTTCTTTATAGTCCAACTCTCACATCCATACATGATTACTGGAAAAACCATAGCTTTGGCTGCTGTTGCTGCTGCTAAGTTGCCTCAGTCGTGTCCGACTCTGTGCGACCCCATAGATGGCAGCCCACCAGGCTCCCCCGTCCCTGGGATTCTCCAGGTAATAACACTGGAGTGGGTTGCCATTTCCTTCTCCAATGCATGAAAGTGAAAAGTCAAAGTGAAGTCACTCAGTCGTGTCCGACTCTTAGCAACCTCATGGACTGCAGCCTACCAGGTTCCTCCATCCATGGGATTTTCTGGGCAACAGTACTGGAGTGGGGTGCCATTGCCTTCTCTGATAGCTTTGTCTAGATGGACCTTTGTTGGCAAAATAATGTCTTTGCTTTTTAGCATGCTGTCTAGGTTGGTCATAGCTTTTCTTCCAAGGAGCAAGTGTCTTTTAATTTCAAGGCTGCAGTCACCATCTGCAGTGATTTTGGAGCCCAAGAAAATAAAGTCTGTCACTGTTTCCATTGTTTCCCCGTCTGTTTGCCATGAAGTGATGGTACCAGATGCCATGATCTTAGTTTTCTGAATGTTGAGCTTTAAGTCAACTTTTCACTCTCCTCTTTCACTTTCATCAAAAGGCTCTTTAGTTCTTCTTTGCTTTCTGCCATAAGGGTGGTGTCATCTGCATATCTGAGGTTATTGATATTTCTCCCAGCAATCTTGATTCCAGCTTGTGCTTCATCCAGGCCAGTGTTTCTCATGATGTACTCTGCATATAAGTTAAATAAGCAGGATGACGATATACAGCCTTGACGTACTCCTTTCCCGATTTGGAATCAGTGTTTTTTTCCCCGTCCAGTTCTAACTGTTGCTTCTTGACCGGCACACACATTTCTCAAGAGGCAGGTCAGGTGGTCTGGTATTCCCATCTTTTTCAGAATTTTCCAGTTTGTTGTGATCCACACAGTCAAAGGCTTTGGCATAGTCAATAAAGCAGAAGTAGATGTTTTTTCTGGAACTTTCTTCCTTTTCCGATGATCCAACGGATGTTAGCAATTTGATCTCTGGTTCCTCTGCCTTTTCTAAATCCAGGTTGAACATCTAGAAGTTCATGGTTCACATACTGTTGAAGCTTGGCTTGGAGAATTTTGAGCATTACTTTGCTAGCATGTGAGATGAGTGCAATTTTGCAGTAGTTTGAACATTCTTTGGCACTGTCTTTCTTTGGGATTGGAATGAAAACTGACATTTTCCAGTCCTGTGGCCACTGCTGAGTTTTCCAAATTTGCTGGCATATTGAGTGCAGCACTTTCACAGCATCATCTTTTAGGATTCAAAATAGCTCAACTTGAATTCCATCACCTCCACTAGCTTTGTTTGTCATGATGCTTCCTAAGGCCCACTTGACTTTGAATTCCAGGATGTCTGGCTCTAGGTAAATGATCACACCATCGTGGTTATCTGGGTCATAAAGATTTTTTTTGTATATAGTTCTGTGTATTCTTGCCACCTCTTCTTAATATATTCTGCTTCTGTTAAGTCCACACAATTTTTATCCTTTATTGTGCCCATCTTTGCATGAAATATTCCCTTGGTATCTCTAATTTTCTTGAAGAGATCTCTAGTCTTTCCCATTCTTTTGTTTTCTTGTATTTTGTTGCATTGATCACTGAGGAAGGCTTTCTTATCTCTCTTTGCTATTCTTTGGAACTCTGCATTTAAATGTGTATATTTCTCCTTTGCTTTTAGCTTCTCTTCTTTTCTCAGCTATTTGTAAGGCCTCCTCAGACAACCATTTTGCCTTTTTGCATTTCCTTTTCTTGGGGATGGTCTTGATTACTGCCTTCTGTACAGTGTCATGAACCTGCATCCATTGCTTCCATGTAAATACATTTTTCAATACCATTTCTAGAGAGCAGGATTTTGAGACAGCCATTTGGCCCTGGTACCTTGATGAGGCCCCAAATCAACTAAAATATCAGCTTCTTAAAAAGTATCATCTCATTGTTGGTAGCTTGGGACTAGCCATGATAGAGTAGTTGTACCACAGAAACTGGCAAATCCCACACATCAGCCAGAAGTGTTGGGGTGCCCAGATGTCCTGTGACACCCCTGTGGTCTTTCTTCTCCCTGCAACACTCTTCTCTAGGTCTTTACAAGATGCCTCTTGTCAGCTTCAAGCCCAAGTCATATTGCCTGTTCAGAGAGGCCCCCTGACCCCCCACCTCGCCTGGGCTCTGGTCACTCTGCCCACATCCCTTCACGGCTCTCATCACCATCTGAAACAGCTGTTTTCTGGATCATGGTCGGTCTTCCTCACTGGAATGCCTGTCCCTCAAAGAGTGGGAACTCACCTGACTGGTTCATTGCTTCATCCCTCTGACCAGAACAGGGCCTAGCACATGGAAGGTGCATAAAAGCACTTAGTGGGTTAAGAAATGAGTGGGTTTGGAGGGGGAGTCTGGGTATTTCTTCCTGGGCCCTCTTCCAGGGACTCCCTGTGTGGCTCTCAGTGGAAAGACTGGTGCCTGGCACTGGCATGCTCTTGGCCAGGCCACACTGGGGATGAGAAGGTGGAAGGAGAAAGAGGGGAGAGGGCGGGAAAGGAGAGGGAAGAAAAAAGTCTCTGTTGCTTTAGAAGCTCTTGCACTAGATGGGAATGGGTCAAACACATCAGATCCTTGTCTTGGGGGTAGGGTTGCTGGATTTAACAAGTAAAAATAAGATTAAATTAAATTTCAGATAAATAATTCTTTAATATATGTTCTGTGCAATATTTGAGACATACTAAAACATTATTCATTGTTTACCCAAAGTTAAGATTGAACTGGGTGTCCTGTATTTTATCTGGCAGCCCTACTTGGAGAGTCAGCAGTGACGAGCTGGCAACAGCTCCCTGAGCTCTCTGGTCTCATTAGCATCCTCTTGCCAGCTCTTTCTGTGGGAGATGGCAGAGGACCCCTGCACCCCCATCTTTCTCCCTATGTATCCAGAGAGATACTGAGCATCTTCACTTTGACCACCAAGTGGCTTTCACGTGAAGCACATCTGGACCATGCTATGGGCTGGCCGTGTTCAATGTGGCTGAGCATGACAATCACCTGGGTGCTTTTAAACTGGCTTCGCCCAAGCCCAGTCACAGGCCAATTCTATCAGAGCCTCTGCGTGATCTCATTAACCTGCCTTGTGATTTTACCTTCTGAATATCTCTAAAATCTGCCCACTTCTCCCCACGTTTATCATCACATATTGGACTGTATTACATCCTGAACCAACCTCCCACAGGTACATTCTAGCCTTTTCTAACCTGTTCTTCATGCTGCAACAAAGAGGGCACTTTTGAAACATATGTCACTAAACACATCATGTCCCTTGCTTAAAATCCTTCAATGCCATCCCTTTCTTTTCTTAGGAAAAAGATCAAAACAGTAGCTTTACAGTGGAGAAATGTGACAGACACCAATGAGATCAAGTGATTGAGGTTAATAATACTAGGAATAAGACATACAACTTCTATGGAAGTCTTGCCAGAAATTCATAGTTTGGTCTAACCCCGAGGAAACATCAGACAAGCTGAAACCGAGAGACATTCTACATAATAAATGATGAGTACTCTTCACAAGTTTGAAGGTTATGAAGAATAAAACTGAAAATGTTACAGATTGGAGGAGACAAAGGAGACACAATAAACAAATAGGATGTGGACTCTGGACTGGATTCCGGAATAGGAAAAGGAGATTAGGGGGAAAGTGGGTGAGATTTGAATAAGTGCTGTAGTTTGTTTAGTAGGATCATACCAATGCTATTTTCCTGGTTTTGAGAACTGTACATACTCATGTGAGTTGCTAATCTTAGGGGAAGTTAGGTGAGGGACAGATGGGAATTCTCTGTACTATTTTTACAACTTTTCTATAAGTTGAAAATAGTTTCAAAATAAAAGATTAAAAAGAAAATCCTTAACATGGCCTCAAGAGCTCAGCATTGCCTAGCCCTGGACTGCCTTTTCCACAGTCTCTGATCTCTTTCCCTGATGTACAAGTCTTTCACATGCTCTGGCCTTTCAGAGGGAATATTTCTCTACTTGGAATGCTTCCCCAACCCCATTTTCCCTGCTCAGACCTGCAGAGTCCAACCCCCACTCCCCACCCCCGCTGGGGCCTGCCCATTTCCTGGTCTCTGTCTCCTTATAAAATTGAAATATAGTTGCTCTTGGACTGCAAGGAGATCCAACCAGTCCATCCTAAAGGAGATCAGTCCTGGGTGTTCATTGGAAGGACTGATGTTGAAGGTGAAACTCCGATACTTTGGCCACCTGATGCGAAGAGCTGACACATTGGGAAAGACCCTGATGCTGGGAAAGATTGAGGGCAGGAGGAGAAGGGGATGACAGAGGATGAGATGGTTGTATGGCATCACCGACTCAACGGACATGGGTTTCGGTGGACTCTGGGGGTTGGTGATGGACAGGGAGGCCTGGAGTACTGCAGTCCTGCAGTCCGTGGGGTCGCAAAGAATTGGACACGACTGAGTGACTGAACTGAACTTAACTGATAGTTGATTTACAATCTTGTATTGGTTTCAGGTGTAAAGCAAAGTGATTCAGCAAGCATACACATATATTATTTTTCAGATTATTTTCCCTTATTGATTATTATAAGACATTAAGTATAGTTCCCTGTGCTATACAGTAGGTCCTTGTTGTTTATCTGTTTTATATATAGTAGTGTGTATATGTGGAGAAGGAAATGGCAACCCACTCCAGTGTTCTTGCCTGGAGAGTCCCAGGGACGGGGGAGCCTGGTGGGCTACCGTCTATGGGGTCACACAGAGTCGGACACGACTGAAGTGACTTAGCATAGCATAGCATAGTGTGTATATGTTAGTCCCAAACTCCTAATTTATCCCTTCCCCTGTTTTCCCTTTGGTAACCACAAGTTTATGTTCCATGTGAGTCTATTTCTGTTTTGTAAATAAGCTCATTTGTATCATTTTTTAAATTCCACACACAAGTGATATGATATTTGTCTTTGTCTGGTTTACTTCACTTAGCATGCTAATCTCTAGATTATCCATATTGGTGCAAATGGCATTATTTCATTATTTTTTTATGGCCGAGTAATATTCTACTGTGGAGAAGGCAATGGCACCCCACTCCAGTACTCTTGCCTGGAGAATCCCATGGATGGAGGAGCCTGGTAGGCTGCAGTCCATGGGGTCGCTAGGAGTTGGCGACTGAGCAACTTCACTTTCACTTTTCACTTTCATGCATTGGAGAAGGAAATGGCAACCCACTCCAGTGTTCTTGCCTGGAGAATCCCAGGGACGGGGAAGCCTGGTGGGCTGCCGTCTATGGGGTCGCACAGAGTCGGACACGACTGAAGCGATTTAGCAGCAGCAATATTCTACTGAATATACCACATCCTCTGCCTTCCTGGTCTCTTACGAGCCTTGCCATTCCTGGTTCCCATGGGCTGTCTCAGCCCTCACAGCAGTTTCTCAGCACAGTAAGGCAGTGGCGCTTATTCTTAGAATCACCTGGGGGAATGTGAAAACTTCTGGTGCTTTTGATGGGAGTGTGAATAGATCTAAGCATTGAGGAAAACTCTATGGCAGTATCTATTAAGGATATTTAATAGATGAACATATATATCCCCTATGACCTGGGGATTCTACTCCTAAGTATTAAGATATACCTAAGAGAATGTTCAAGCTGGTTTTAGAAAAGGCAGAGGAACCAGAGATCAAATTGCCAACATCCGCTGGATCATGGAAAAAGCAAGAGAGTTCCAGAAAAACATTTATTTCTGCTTTATTGACTATGCCAAAGCCTTTGACTGTGTAGATCACAATAAACTGTGGAAAATTCTGAGAGAGATGGGAATACCAGACCACCTGATCTGCCTCTTGAGAAATTTGTATGCAGGTCAGGAAGCAACAGTTAGAACTGGACATGGAACAACAGACTGGTTCCAAATAGGAAAGGGAGTACGTCAAGACTGTATACTGTCACCCTGTTTATTTAATTTATATGCAGAATATATCACGAGAAAAGCTGGACTGGAAGAAACACAAGCTGGCATCAAGATTGCCGGGAGAAATATCAATAACCTCAGATATGCAGATGACACCACCCTTATGGCAGAAAGTGAAGAGGAACTCAAAAGCCTCTTGATGAAAGTGAAAGTGGAGAGTGAAAAAGTGGGCTTAAAGCTCAACATTCAGAAAACAAAGATTATGGCATCCAGTCCCATCACTTCATGGGAAATAGATGGGGAAACAGTGGAAATGGTGTCAGACCTTTTTTTTGTGGGTTCAAAAATCACTGCAGATTGTGACTGCAGCCATGAAATTAAAAGATGCTTACTCCTTGGAAGGAAAGTTATGACCAACCTAGATAGCATATTCAAAAGCAGAGACATTACTTTGCCAACAAAGGTTCGTCTAGTCAAGGCTATGGTTTTTCCTGTGGTCATGTATGGATGTGAGAGTTGGACTGTGAAGAAGACTGAGTGCCGAAGAATTGATGCTTTTGAACTGTGGTGTTGGAGAAGACTGTTGAGAGTCCCTTGGACTGCAAGGAGATCCAACCAGTCCATTCTGAAGGAGATCAGCCCTGAGATTTCTTTGGAAAGACTGATGCTAAAGCTGAAACTCCAGTACTTTGGCCAATTCATGCAAAGAGTTGACTCATTGGAAAAGACTTTGATGCTGGGAGGGATTGGAGGCAGGAGGAGAAGGGGATGACAGAGGATAAGATGGCTGGATGGCATCACTGACTCGATGGATGTGAGTCTGAGTGACCTCCGGCAGTTGGTGATGGACAGGGAGGCCTGGTGTGCTGCGATTCATGGGGTCACAAAGAGTCAGACACGACTGAGCAACTGATCTGATCTGAAGAAAATGTAAACAAATGTTTGGCAAAAACATTGCACTTTCATAATACCTAATACCTGCACATAACTGGAATGCCCATCTCTGATAGAATGGATAAATTGTGGCGGACTTATACAATGGACGGAGAAGGCAATGGCATCCCACTCCAGTACTCTTGCCTGGAAAAATCCCACGGACGGAGAGGCCTGGTGGGCTGCAGTCCATGGGGTCTCAAAGAGTCGGACATGACTGAGCGACTTCAATTTCACTTTTCACTTTCATGCATTGGAGAAGGAAATTGCAACCCACTCCAGTGTTCTTGCCTGGAGAATCCCAGGGACGGCGGAGCCTGGTGGGCTGCCGTCTATGGGGTCGCACAGAGTTGGACACGACTGAAGTGACTTAGCAGTATACAATGGAACACCATGCAATAATGAGAATGATGTTCCTCGCTGTACCTGACAACACCAACCAACCTCATAAACAATGTTGAAGTGAGGAAGCCAGAAACAAAAGGGAATGATTCCACTTACATAAAGTACGGGCAAAATTTATGCTTTTAGAAATCAGGATAATGGTTACCTTTGGAGACAGGCTTGAGGAGGGTTTCTGGGGGCGTTGGGAATGCTTTTTCTTAAATTGAATTCTGGGTATGTTCAGCTTGTGAAAATCAGTCAAACTTGGTACACTGAGGTTTGTGTACTTTTCTGTATATACATTTCAATCAAAAGTTAGTAAAATACGGATGCTTGGGTTGAAAAATACCTCTAGGGAAACCAACAGGGAAGCTACAGATTGGGAGAAAAATATTTATAAAACATCTGACAGAAAACTGATATCCGGGACATATCATGAAAGTTGATGGGAATGATCTGGCAGTGTCTTAAAACAATGAAATAAACACCTACCCTACAACCCAACATTTTCACTTCAAGGTATTTACCCAAAAGAAATGAAAATATATGCCCACAAAAAGATTTGTGTAGGAATGTTCATAGAAACATAATAACTCCAAACTGGAAACAACCCAAACGCCTATAAAGAGAATGGATAAATAAACTGTTGTTTATACAAAGAGCACTATTCAGCAGTGAAAAGGAATGGACTGCTGACACACACGACATGGGTAAATATCAAAAACACTGCGCTGAGTGAAAGGAGCCTAATGTAAGCCAGTTTATACTGTACCATTCTATTTCTGTGAGATTCCAAAATAGGCAAATCCAGTCTGTCTTAGGAAAAAAACAGCAAGAGATTGTCTCGGCACGGGGTGGCCGTGGGACAGACAAGGATTAGCAGGAAAGGGAATAGGGAACTTTCTGGAGCGACAGTAGTCTTCTAATAGCTTGATAGGGGTTCAGATTACACAGGTGTATGACATTGTCAAAACCCAACAAAAGTACCTTTAAGATTTTTGCAGTTCATTGTAACATGAATTTTATATAGAAAGTAGAAAATAACATTGGAGCCAAACATTGAACTCTAGTTGATGACATGTATGCTGAAGTAGTTAGACAGTAGTGGATAGATGTCTATGATTCATTTTGAAATACATTAAAAAACTGGGAGGAAGACTTCCCTGATGGTCCAGGGGTTAAGAATCCACCTTGCAATGCAGAGGATGTAGGTTTGATCCCTAGCCAGGGAACCAATTGGGATCCCACTTGTTGCAAAGCAACTAAAGAGCCTGTGCCCCACAACAAAAGATCTCCCGTGCTGCACCTGAGAGCCAAGGCAGCCAAATAAATAAATAGTAAAATAAATTAAAAATTAGGTGGGATTGATAGATAAACTAACAGTGGGAGACTCTAGGTGGGTGTTCACTGTAAAATTCTTTCAATTTTTCTATATGTTTGAAAATTTTCTTATAATAAAATGTTGGGAGACATAAAATGTTCCAATGAAGTCTCTTCCAAGAAGTACTGGGTCTTGCTTAAAATATACCCCTTTTAAACATCCAGGCTTCCATATTTAGTGCCAAAGATGGTATTTAACGGGGAAGGCAATGGCACCCTACCCCAGTACTTTTGCCTGGAAAATCCCATGGACGGAGGATCCTGGTAGGCTCCAGTCCATGGGGTCGCTAAGAGTCTGACATGACTGAGCGACTTCACTTTCACTTTTCACTTTCATGCATTGGAGAAGGAAATGGCAACCCACTCCAGTATTCTTGCCTGGAGAATCCCAGGGACAGGGGAGCCTGGTGAGCTTCCGTCTGTGGGATCGCACAGAGTCGGACACGACTGAAGCGACTTAGCAGCAGCAGCAGCATGGTATTTAAATGCTGAAGAAGATGACAGGTCTGTCCTATTTAATAATGTTGGCTATGGCATCATCTATGTTGTAGATATAGGAAATAAGTGACAAATGAAATAACAACCTATCAACAAAAAAATGCACTGATGCATTGGTCCTACCCCCGAGTCCTAATCATTAATTTGGGGTGAGAGTGGGAATCAGGATTTTAAAAATTTCTCTAGGTGGTCATAAGGTATAGCCAGGTTAAGAACCACTGATGGAAAGCCAGCATTTTGGCTTAGTCACAGGGCCCAACATAGTCCCTGACATAAAGTAGGTGCTCAAGAGATATAAAAAATATTAGTTGAATGAAAGGTTGACTGATTCAACGAGAGAATAAACGTGCCGCAAGGAGTGTGTGCATCTTGGGCCACCAGTAGTAATGCGCTCTGAGGGACTTCCCTCGGGGAAGGCAGTGGCACCCCACCCCAGTACTTTTGCCTGGAAAATCCCATGGACGGAGGATCCTGGTAGGCTCCACTCCATGGGGTCGCTAAGAGTCGGACACGACTGAGCGACTTCACTTTCACTTTTTACTTTCATGCATTGGAGAAGGAAATGGCAACCCACTCCAGTATTCTTGCCTGGAGAATCCCAGGGACGGGGGAGCCTGGTGAGCTTCTGTCTATGGGGTCGCACAGAGTCGGACACGACTGAAGCGACTTAGCAGCAGCAGAGGGACTTCCCTGGTGGTCGGGTGGTTAAGAATCTGCCTGCCAGTGCAGGGGACATGGGTTCTATCCCTGGTCTGGGAAGGTCCTGCATGCTGTGGAGCCACCAAGCCCATAAGCGGCAACTACTGAAGCCCGTTCTCTAGAGCCTGCGTGTGCTGTAACTGGAGAGTAGCCCCTGCTCACTGCAAACAAAGCCTTTGAGCAGCAATGAAGACCCAGCACAGCCACATAATAATAACATGATATAAAAAAAATAAAAACAATAAAATAGGCATCAGTGGTATTAAGTTTGAGGATGGGGAGAGAGGCAAAAAGAGAGGCCCTGGAAATGAAGGGTAGGGAAACTGGATTACCGATGGGGCACAGGTGATAAGGCTCATTTTCCAGTTGGAGGTAAGTGGACCCCAGTCACCCCAGAACCGGAGGTGAAGAGGTGGGTGAGTGCCTTGGGGAGGCCTGGGAGGCCCTGTGACGAGGGAAGGGGTTTGGTGTGGTCTGTGGTTCTCAGGCTTGGGAGTCAAAGTCCCACTCGGTTCCACACCAGATGGCCCTGAGCTTGGCGGGGCTCAGAGGTCTGGCATGGACCCCACTCCCTGGAGGGCTGGTCGGCTGTGTGGATTTGGGGAGCCATTTCAGCTCCCAGTTGTGAACCACAGGCAACAGTAGCTGCTCTGCCTTCCTCAGGCGGCACTGGGAAGATCAGAGAGAAAAACATGTGGGAACATCTTTCAGGAGCTGGAAAGTCCTAGGCACTCACTCTGTCCTTAAGACCTTTCCATCCCAACCCAAACCTCTGGACTCAGCTTGAACACCTTTCTCCTCAGGGCCCAAGCATCTGGCCAAACTGTAATGATGGCTTAGGCTTTGTCTTCCTAGGTTCTCCCAAAGTCTCACCCCACATCTCTGCTGGTTGAGAGCAAGAGTGAAAATACGGCAGTTATTTTGATCCACCCTCTTAGTATCCAGCACAAGGAGACCAGGGTCGGAGCTTAGACAAAGCTGTTCCTGGCATCCAGGCTTCCAGAAGGGCAGGGCAAGTGTGGCAAGAGCCTTGGAGGTCATGGGAGGGTGAAGGGTTGGCAGGCAGTGCTGGCACTTATGGGCTAAACTCTCCCAGATAAAATTCAGGACATTCAGTGAAATTTAAATTTCAGATAGGCAGTGCATAATTGTTTGGTAAGTCCCAAATATTGTATGGGAGTCCTATATTTTTACTTGTTAAATATGGCAGTGCTGCTGCTGCTATTCAACAATGTATTGGAAGTCCTAGGCAGGGAAATCAGACAAGGAAATGCTAAGTCACTTCAGTCGTGTCCAACTCTGTGCGACCCCATAGACGGCAGCCCACCAGGCTTCCCTGTCCCTGGGATTCTCCAGGCAAGAACACTGGAGTGGGTTGCCATTTCCTTCTCCAATGTATGAAAGTGAAAAGAGAAAGTGAAGTCACTCAGTCATGTCTGACTCTTAGCGACCCCGTGGACTGCAGCCTACCAGGCTCCTCCATCCGTGGGATTTTCCAGGCAAGAGTACTGGAGTGGGGTGCCATTGCCTTCTCCGCAGACAAGGAAAAGAGTCATCCAAATTGGAAAGGAAGGAGTAAGTTATCTTTTTTTTCAGATTACCAAAAATGCCAAGAAAGGCACAAAAACACCTATTAGAACTAATAAACAAAGTTTCAAGGTATAATATCAAAGTCAGATTTGTTTCTATATACCAGCAATGAAATTAAGATTTCAGATTCAACAATCTGAAAAGGAAATTAGGAAAACAATTGCATTTACAACAGCATCCAAAAGAATAAAATAATGTGGAGCAAATTTAACCTGAGAGTGAAAGACTTGTACACTGGAAGCTGTAAAACTTTGCTAAAAAAATTAGAGAAGACTTAAATAAGTAGAAAGATATCCTGTGTTCATAGATTAGAAAACTTAAGATAGCGATACTCCCCCAAGTGATCTAAGATTCAGTGCAATCCCTATCAAAATTCCAATGGACTTTTTTTTTCCTTTTCAGAAGTGGAAAAGCCCTTTCTCATATTTATAAGGAATTCCAAGGGACTGAATAGCCAAAACAGCACTGAAAAGGAAAAGCAAATTTGGAGGGCTCACATTTCCAGATTTCAAACTTATCACACAGTTGAAAGTGAAAAGGTTAGTCAATCAGTCATGTCTGACTCTTTGTGACTCCATGGACTGTAGCCCACCAGGCTCCTCTGTCCGTGGAATTCTCCAGGCTTGAATACTGGAGGGTGTACCATTTGCTTCTCCAGGGGATCTTCCCAACCCAGGGACTGAACCTGGATTTTCTGCATTACAGGCAGATTCTTTACCATATGAGCCCCAGGGAAGCCCAATATAATTAAAACATTGTAGTACTGGGCTAAGGATAAACAGATCAATAGAATAGAATTGAGACTCTAGAAACAAACCCAAAATATCTATGGCCAGTTAGCTTTCAACAAAGGTGCAGAAACCATTCAATGGGGGAAAGAATAGTCTTTTCAAGAAATAGTACCTCACTCCATACACAAAAATTAACTCAAAATGGATCAGCAATTTAAGTATATAGGCTAAAACTATAAAACTATTGGAAGACAAAATAGGGGTAAATCTTTATAACTTCGGATTTGGCAACGGATTCTTAAATTTGATATCAAAAGCACAGGCAACATAGGAAAAAATAGATGTATTGCTCTTCATAAAAGTTAAAAACTTGTTCATCAAAGGCCATTATCAAGAAAGTGAAAAAACATACAGAATGGGGGGGATATTTTAAAATAATCTATCTAAAAGTATTCAGTATATGGAAAACATAAAGAGCTCTTACAACTCAACAACAAAAAGACAAACAATTGAATTTTAAATAGGGGCATTTGAAAAGACATCTTCCCAAAGAAGAAGTACAAACAGCCAAGAAGCACATGAACACACGTTCAACATCATTGGTCATTAAGGAAGGGCAAATCAAGGAGCACAGTGAGGTATCATGTCACATCCACTAGGGTATCTATAAATAATAGGAAGGAAGCAAACAGAAAATAACGTGTTGTTAAGGATGTGAAGAAACTGTGCCCTTGTGCATTGCTGGTGGGAATATGAAATGGTGCAGCCGCCATGTGGAAAACAGTGTGGTTGCTCTTCAAAAGGTTAATAAGCACAGCAAAGAAGTTAACACAGAACTACCATATGTCTCAGCTTGGGCTGCTATAGCACATGGTTATAGACTGAGTGGCTTAAACACAGACATTTATTTCTCACAGTTCTGGAGGCTGAGAAGTCTGAGATCCAGGGCGTCAACACGGCCGAATTCTGGTGAGAAACCTCCTATTGCCTTGCCTTGCTGTATCCTCACTGAGCAAAGACAGGAGAGAGAGCTTTCCTGTGTTTCTTCTTATAGGGGCACTAACCCCATCATGTGGGCTCCATTCTCTCTCGTGACCTAATTACTTCCCAAAGACCTCATCTTCAAATACTATCTCAGAGGGGGTTGGGGCTTCAACATATGAGTTTAGGAGGGGACACAAATTGTCCATTGTACCATAAGATGCAGAAAATCTACTTCTAGGTATATATCCCCCCAATTGAAAATATACTATAACAGATGCTTGTATGTGAATGTTCATAGCAGTATTATTCACAGTAGCTGAAAGATGGAAGCCACCCAATGCCTATCAACAAATGAATGAATAAACAAAAAGTGGTATATCCACACAATATTCATCAGTGAAAAGGAATGACATTCTGACACATGCAGCAACATGGCTGAGCCTTGAAACACGCTAAGTGGAATAAGCCAGTCAAATATTGTATGACTCTACAAGGTTTCTACAGCAGGCAAATTCACAGAGAGGGCAGGTAGATTAGACGTTACCAGGGGGTGGGTAGGTGGGGATAATGGAAAGTTATTGCTTAACGGTTGTAGTTTCTGTAAATCCGTTGTAGATAAATCCGTAGAGATACTAGAAAGCAGGTGGGTGGTTGCTAGGGGAGAGGAGGAGGGGGAAACAGGGAGTGATTGCTTAGTGAATACTGGGTGTTTTTCTAGAGGGTTGGAAACGTTTTCAACCTAGAAAGAGGTGATGTTTGCACAGCATTGTTGAAGACACTGATGTCACTGGATTCGACACTCTTAAATGGTCAGTTGCCTGTTGTGTGAATTTCACCTTAATTGAAAAAGGAATCTGGCAACCCTACACGTGGCCCTTCCCCAATCCTGCACCTTTTCCTCCCCCTGGTTCCATGGACTTCTATTCTGCAACTACAGAATCAGATTCAATTCTTATTTTTAAGAACATGACCCATCACCAGCCACAGTCCTGAAAAAGCAGTCTCTGGGTCCTCAGGGGCTGCTGGGAAATGGGACCTTCTGGGTGATATTTGGGTGATATCACCCTAGTTGGGTGATATTTGCGTTCATTCATTTGTTACGTACCAACTATAGATCAGATTAGGTTCTGGCCCTCCGGTCGCACAAAACCTGTGTGGGTGAGGAGATGGGAACAGATGAGCTACACAAAGAGACAATTATGATATGCAACATTGACCCTGGAAGTCTGTGCTAAATGGAAGACGTGATTAAACGATTATACGTGTCTAAAGGAGAGAGGCGGCTTCTGCATGGTGAGGAGGAAGAGTCCCTGAGGCGGAAGGAGGAAGGGGGAAGGGGGAACCTAGGGTCAAAAAGGCCTGGAACCAACAGGGCTCTGAGAAATGTGAGTGTTGTGGGCAGAGAATAAGGCCAGAGCAGGTGTGGGGTCAGACTCTGGGGGGTGGTGAGGGGTTCGGTCATGTCTTGGGGGGGCCACAGTGGATGGTTCCAGCAGGTTCTGTGGTTCGAGGTGGCCCTCAGGAGCCCCGGGGAGGCCTGAAGTTGTGGACAAAACCGCATGTGCAGATGGCCTCTCATCACGTCCCGGAGGGGGTCTGGGTCTCCCAGGTGGTGAAGAAGTGAACTGTTGGCCAAGCTGATGATTGTTGGTCCCCTCTGGACCCCTGTTTTCCCGCCAGGCTGACTCCTCTCTCCTCCCGAGCACGGTGTTGGTTCCAGGCCGTGTTTGCTGCCTGAACCACCTGTTCTCCACCTGCCTCTTGTCGCATCCTGTCTCCTCACGGTGTCCAGGAGCCGTCCCCAGCTGCCTTTACCGCCTGGGCGCCCCGTGAGGGAGTCACCATCGTTCAGCTCCCATGTTGGGGTCTGCAGGTCTTCTCTCCATACAGAGGGCCTCGCCTGTGGCCTCCTCCCCCTAACAACGTGCTTCCGTCCTGTTCCACCCCTTCCCTCTCCTGACATAGCTCTCAAATGTCACCGATGAGTGATGAGCGATGTCCCAGGTGCCAAATCTGAAGTCATCTCAGGGCACTGCTTTTTCTTCCACCTCCTCCTCCTCTTCGTCTTCTGAAAAGCTCTCCTCTCTTGACCTCCCTGACATTGCGCCTGCCTGTCTGAAATCTCCTCCTACTTCTAAGATCATGGCTTTTTCTGTTTCTCTATCTGACTTTTCTGTGTTTTTCCTTACCTTTAAAACTGCGAGTTAAAAAATAGAACTAATTCACACACTTGGGGAAAAAAAAATCAAAACAGAACAAAAGAACATATAGTGAAAGTAACTTCTTCCTCCTATGATTTTCATTTCTCCAAAATCTCTCTCCAGGAGCAAATTTGAAGTCCTTCCAGAAATATGCCATCTCGTACAGTAGCCACTAGCTATCCCTGACTACTGAGCACTTAAAATGTGGCTAATTTGAATTCAGATATGTTGTAAGTATAAGACACATGCCCCATCAAATTTAGTACAAAAAAGTATAAAATATCTCATCAATAACTTAAAGACAATTATAATTCAAGAAAGCTAGAAAATAATTTTGAAATATTGATGAGATGTTAAGATGATGTGATTTGGGATATGTTGGCTTAAAAATATATCAAAAATAATCTCACCTGTTTCTTTTTATCTTGTCTCATGGAGAAACTGAAAAAAAATGTAAATAACTTATAAGACTTGTGCTTGCAGCTAACATTATAATTTATTTGACAGCACCATTCTAGAGCTAGACTCGGCATTTATTTATAAATATACATGTATTCCTTTACAAACACAATAGGTACACAAATAGCACAGTATGCAAACTTCTAAAAATTTCTTGTTGCCCTCAACCGTCTTTCTGAGAGATCAAGAGCATTTTACAGATGATGAAACTGAAGCTCAAAAACCCAAGTGACTTTGCCATGGTCAGTCGTGTGGGTCTCTTTCCCCCTTTAGAGTACTCGCTTCTAAGAGTCAGGCTCCATCATCATATCTGTTTTACATCTGTTGTGAGCTCAAGCTCCCGCCCCTCTACAGTCGATATATATTAGTCATCATGACATAATAGTATTGAAATTTGTAGTTTCATAGTTGATCTCATTTAAAGATCCCAACAGCCCTTAAGGTAGGTTGCTGCCACTTGACACCAGTGCTTCCCCTGCACCACTGACTTCCCTCGGAGCCCACACTTGCTCCACTCTGGCCCCTGGCTCGCAGTACTGCTCAGGGAGTTGTGACCAGGAGGGCCCCCTGAGTGTCCCAGGCAGACAGCTTACCAGGTGGTGGAGCATTCATCTTCTGGATCCAGGATCAGGGCTCAGATGCCAACTCCACCATTCTTACCTATGTGACCCTGAGCAGTGGATTTTGCCTCATCTGAATGTGTCATCGTGAAAGTCCTACCTCAGAGACCTTGAGAGTGAGGGGGAAAGAAAGCCATCAGTGCTTAGACTAGTCCAGAGATGGAGCCTGTGTTTGTGGATCCAGCTACCTTACTTCATGTAGAGCTGTGGAAAGTTGTGTGGAATCAGTGCCTGAAAACTTGCAAGCACCTCTTTTGTTGTACTGTCCATATTTTATAAGCTTCTGCTACCAAACATGGAGAAGGCAATGGCACCCCACTCCAGTACTCTTGCCTGGAAAGTCCCATGGATGGAGGAGCCTGGTAGGCTGCAGACCATGGGATCGCTAAGAGTCTGACACGACTGAGCGACTTCACTTTCACTTTTCACTTTCATGCATTGGAGAAGGAAATGGCAGCCCACTCCAGTGTTCTTGCCTGGAGAATCCCAAGGACGGGGGAGCCTGGTGGGCTGCCGTCTATGGGGTCGCACAGAGTTGGACACGACTGAAGTGACTTAGCAGCAGCAGCAGCAGCTACCAAACATATTTTATCAGATGGTGTGGTCTTATCACAGATTTGGAAAAGCTTTTAAAAACAGCTCATGGTCTGTGATGACCTGGGGCTGGAGTGGGGGGTTGGTGGGTGGGGTGGGAAGCAGGCTCAAGAGGGAAGGGATCTATGTATACACAGAGCTGACTCACATTGTTGTACAGCAGGAACTAACACAAACATTGTAAAGCAATTATACTCTCATTAAAAAAAAGAAAAAAAAACGAAACCACAGCTCATGGTATCAGTCGACAAGTGGAGAGACAAACTGCGTATCCTTGCAATGGGATATTGTTCAGCCATAAAAAGAAATAAGCACTGATAAACGCTACAGTGTGGATGCACCTTGAAACATTGTGCTAAGTGAAAGAAGCCAGACACAAAAGCTCACGTATTGTATGATTCCATTTATATGAAATATTCATAATAGGTAAATCCATAGGGAGAGAATGCAAATAGGTTGTTGCCAGGAGCTGGAGAGAGAGGAATAAAGAGCAGCTACTTAAGATACGAGGTTTGTTTTGGGGGTGATGATGATGCTTTGCAACTAGATAAAGGTGGTGGTTGCACAACATTATAAATGCACTAACTGCCACTGAATTATTCAGTTAAAATGGTTAATTTTATAACAAGTGTAGAGAGGGTGTGGAGAAAAGGGACCCCTCTACAGTGTTGGTGGGAATGCAAGTTGGTACAGTCACTGTGAAAAATAGTATGGAGGTTCCTCAGAAAACTAAAAATAAAATTAGCATGTGATCCAGCAACCCCCCTCCTGGGCATATATTCAGACAAAATTTTAATTCAAGGATACATGCTACTTTATGTTCATAGCAGCACTGCTCACAATAACCAAGACATAGAAATGACCTAAATATTCACCAACAGATGACTAGATAAAGAGGAAGTGGCACATATATAAAATGGACTACTACTCAGCCGTAAAAAAAGAATGAGATGATTTGCAGCAGCTTGGATGCAGCTAGAGATGTTCATACTAACTGAAGTAAGTCATAAAGAAAAAGCCAAATGCCATATGATATCAAATGTGGACTCTAAAATATGACACAGAGGAACCTACCTATAAAACAGACTCACAGATACAGAGAACTGATTGTTGGTTGCCAAGGGGGGAGAGGGTTGGGGGAGGGAGGGGGGTGGGCGGTTGGGGTTAGCAGATGTAAGCTTTCATACAGAGAATGGATAAACAACAAGGGCCTACTGCATAGCACAGAGAACTATATGTAGTATCCTTTGATAAACCATAATGGAAAAGAATATTAATAAAGAATGTATATATATGTATAACTGAATCACTTGGCTGTATAGCAGTAACTAACACAGCACTGTAAATCAACTGTACCTCAGTAATAAGTAGAAATAAACGATGAATTTTATGTTGTGAGAATTTCACCTCAATAAAAAAGTAGCCTATCCCCATTCTTCCTTGGATGCTGTTAGGAACTCAGACTCCAGTTAAGACCCCGGTTAGAGACCAGCAATCCTCTCACATTATAAAGGACAAGCTTTGGGAGGTGGGATGGGGAGTGGCTCCCTAGGGGTCCCAGCTACAATAGAGCCAGAACCCAGGTCCCAACCACAGAACATATCTTTATTGAGAACCAGACCCGGTTCTAAGTACTGAGGATTCAGCCAGCCATGAATGAGACCCAGGGGTCCCTTTTCATGGAGTCTGCATTCTGGTTGGGGAAGGCTGACAAACACACAGACAATAAAATATCAAGCAGGGAGAGAGCTATGACGGGAAACAAAACAGATAAATGGTAGGCGGGAGGCAGCTAGGGAGAGCCCCTAAGATGAGGTGACATTTGAGCAAGCAGTGCAGAGCGGATGTCTGGAGAAGGGTGTTTCCAGAGGAAGGACCAGAAGGTGCAAAGGCAGGAGCTAGGCAAGACCATGCTTGGTGTTTTAAAGACCAGCAGGGAGGCCATCTCTGCCATACTTCTGAGGGAGAGAGACCCATCCTGCCTGGAGAGCATGGTGGACTGTTCTATGCTTCATAGCTACTCAGTCAATATTTAATTGATGCTCAAGGATGGAGGAGACCGGAAGTCTCAGCAGAGTCTGGGGCAGCGGCAGAAGCTACACAGGTTTTTGGCTGGTGGAGAGGTCAGAGCAGCTGCCATCTACCCAGGCTGGCCCCTGGCCCCTGCGAGGGGAGCTCCCCGAGGCTTCCTGGGTGGACTCCTGCAGGGGATGGGGGTTGGGGTGTTCAGGCAGCTCTGAGTCGGGATGATGGTCCTTAATTGGCTTCTCTAAGTGTGGAATCCTCCATGCGCCACCCCATGGAGACGCTCACCACCTCTCCACCTGCCGGCCTGGTTGGGAGAGGGGGCGTGGCAAGAGGGGGACTGGAGCTGGTGGGGGGTGCTGGAAGGGGCTCTGAGTTAAGGCGGGGCATCCATGCTGGGCAAAGGGGGCTGGTGAATTCTGAGATGTTTTCTCGTTCGAATAACCAGACACAGCTCCTGCCCAAATTGGGGTAAAAAAAAAAAAAAAAGAGTTGTTGCAGGCAAGAGTGGAACTAGTCCCCTGCTCACTCACTTTTATTTCACTTTCTGACTCATTCTTGCTGCATCAACGGTATTTGAGGTACAGATGGTTAATTTAAAGACTGAAAACTTGGTGATTAATTTTAAGGCTCCCCAACTTCCCAGCTAGTTGGGTGATTTAGCTTATTTCTCTGAGCTTCAGTTTTCCTGTCTATAAAATATGGGTTAATACAAAAAAAGAAGGAGCCCGGTAGCCAGCATATGGTGGCACTCGACCGTCCAAGCCTAAAACCCTGAAATTTCCTTTCAGTTTCTGTCTGAGGTCGAGAAGATCTGCCTGAGCAGTCAGCTCTCCACAGGGACTTCTGACTCCAGCATCATCCACCCCAGCTCCCCGTGGCAACACATAGGTCACCTGCCTGGATAGGGTGACGGCTGATCTGTCCCTTGGGTATGAGGCAGCATTTAGGGGAACAGCATGAAAGTAAGAACCTGCCTTTATGACTGTATCTCTGGCTTGATACTAGCTGCCAGGCCCACCCATGCACCACCACCTTCCCCAGGTACTGGTTCCTCAAGATTCCTGCTCCCCCTCTAGGAATCTGTTCTTTTTTTTCTGGCCATGCCACGAGGCATGGAAGATCTTTGTTCCCTGACCAGGTATTGAACCCTCAGCCCCTGCAATGGAAGTGCTGAGTCCTAACCACCAGGCTGCCAGGGAAGTCCCTGTAGGCATCTGTTCTGGATACCACCTAGAGGGGCTGTGGACTCCTGTGGCTCTGTCTTCGCCTCTCACTGGCCACTCAGAAGAGGACCAAAGGCTGTCCTTGGTCTTCACCATCTACCAGGTGGCTTGATAGGTGCTGGACAGGATTGCTGGGCTTCTTGAGTTACAAGGAGCAAATATTCCTCAAAATACATTGGAGGTGAACATGTGGTCCTCTCTCCATGACACTTGCCCAGTATCATCTAGGGAAGGGAAGAGGAAAGAATCAATGGGAGAAGTTAGGGGGCAGAGATACATATCTGTGATTCTGGTGGCATCAGACTTGGGCAAGATGGGATAATGACCTAGGCATGTGGACAGTGGAGCCCAAATGGCCTGGGTTCAAATTCCACTATTGTCCTTCCTACTAGTTGTGTGACTAAGGGCAAGTTACTTTACTTCTCCGGACCTCAGCTTCTTTATCCTTAAGATAGGGATAAAAGACTAATAGAAACAGCCTCCTAGGGTTGTTGCAGTATTTCATTGATTAATATTTGTATAGTGTTTAGTACAGGCTTGGCACAGAGTAAGTACTAGATATCTTTTTATTATTTTCTTTCAATTTATGTAGTTCATTTTACATATCTTTGACAGTGACTTTTTTAAATTGAAGAGTAGTTGATTTGGGCTTCCCTGGTGACTCAGTGGTACAGAATCCACCTGCTAATGCAGGAGACATGGGTTTGATCCCTGGGTCAGGAAGACCCCCTGGAGAAGGAAATGGCAATCCACTCTAGTATTCTTACCTGGGAAATTCCAAGGACAGAGGAGTCTGACGGGTTACAGTTCACGGAGTCGAAAAGGAGTCAGACACGAATTAGCAACTAAACAATAACAACTGTTGATTTACAATATTATATTAATTTCAGGTGCACAACATAATGATCCATTATTTTAACAGATTATGCTCCATTTACGGTTATTATGCAACATTAGCTGTATTCCCTGCGCTGTGCAATATAACCTTGTAGCTTACTTATTTTTTACCTAGTAGATTGAATCTCTTGATCCCTACCCTACCCTACTTCTCTCTCCCCACTGATAGCCACTAGTTTATTCTCTGTATCTGTGAGTCTATTTCTGTTTTGTTATATTCGTTTTATGTGTTGGATTCTATATATAAGTGATAACATACAATGGTTGTCTTTCCCTGACTTATTTCACTAAACATAATACCCTCCAGGTCCATCAGTGTGGTTGCAAATGGCAAAGTTTCCTTTTTATGGCTGAGTGATATTTCATTGCATGTATATACCACATCTTCTTGATCCATTTATGTGTTGACAGACCCAGAGGTTGCTTCCATATCTGGGCTATTGCAAATAATGCTACTACAAACATTGGGATGCATGTATCTTTTCCAATTCGTGTTTTCATTTTCTTTGCATAAATACTCAGAAGTAGAATCACTAGATCATATGGTATTTCTATTTTTAGTTTTTTCAGAAGCCTCCATACTGTGTTCCATGGTGGCTGTACCAATTTACATTCCTACCAGCAGTGTACTAGGGTTCCATTTTCTCTACATCTTTGCCAGTATTTGTTATTTGTGGTCTTTTTGATAATAGCCATTCTGACAGGTGTGAGGTGATATTTCACTGTGGTTTTGATTTGCATGACAGTGAATTTGTTTTTGTTTGCTGAAGTTGTCACCTATCTGGGCATTGGGGTTACGAAGGAGGGAGACAGACATTAATCCAGTTCTCATAAATAAATGTACAGTTGCAGTGGGGATCTGGGCTTTGAAAAGGGCAACATGGGGATCAGAGAATGCTCAATAATGGAAATAGACCCTGCCAGGCTGGTGAGGGTGGGCTTCCTGGAGGAAGTGACTTTGGAACCAAGATTTGAAGGGTGAACAGGAGTTTTTAGTCTAAGAAGGGTAGAGAAATATTTCAGGCAGAGGGAATAGTGAAGACCCTGTAAGTATGAAGGACTGACTCACCTAGATTTGCTTTTAGTTCACTTCCGCTCAGGCGTTCTCTTTAGTTCACTTTTTTTCATTAAAATCATTGTTGAAAAGAGACTGAATCGATTTATAATAGGTTTAGACTATTTCTTTATAATAATAATTACTTTCCCCAGTCTTTTTAAAATTATGATAAAAAACAATATAAAATTTACCATTTTAAGTACAGTTCAGTAGTATTAAATATATTCATGATGCAGTATAATTGATCTCCAGAACGTTTTCATTTTATAAAATTGAAACTCTGTCTCATTAAATAATAACTCCCCATTTCCTCTTCCCCTCTGCCCCTGGCAACCACCACTCTACTTTCTGTTTTTGTGAGTCTGACTCTTCTAGGTACGTTACAGAAGTGAAATCATACAGTATTTTCTTTTTGTGACTGGCTTATTCCTCTTAGCATTATATCCTCAAGGCTCATCCATGTTATAGCCAGTGACAGGATATCTAGGAGGCTTTTGCAGGAGCCCAGGCGCCAGATGATGGGGGCTGGGCCTAGGGCTTGGCAACTGAGGAGGAAGAAGCAGGTAGGATCAGGGAGATTTGGGGGAGGCAGTCAGGGGGTTTGGTGAAGGATGGGCTAGTGGCGAGGCTGGGTGAGGCAGGGCTTCCGCTTCTGGACTTAGCCTTCAGAGGGGGCTGTGGACAGGCTCGTGGCACCAGAACTGTGGGCTCCATTGGAGGATGTGGCTGATCCAGGGGCTGAGTTGTGAGCAGAGGAAACCGGGAAAGAACCTCTTCTCTGCCTTCAGCCCAGAGTCTCGTGGAGACCAGAGAGAAGGAGGCGTGAGCAGCTGCTCTGGTTTCTCTTCCCCCTTGTTTGCATCTTCCTACAGAGCACAGACCTTGCTGCACTGGAAAGATGGATCTTTATGGTGTCCCAGATGGAAGGAGGATGGCACCTGGGAGTTTTGTGCCCTGTCCCTCCCTGTCAGACAGCACCAGGCCGGGTGCCACAGGTGTCTACCCTGCTGTCTCTGGTCTGTTTCATTCTCCATGCAATTCTTAAGTTCCTCCCACTTAGACACCCACCCCCATTCTAAAGTCTTCCATCTCCCCAAAGAAGTGGGAAATTCTCCCCGTGGAGAGAAAAATCACGAAGGAAAGAATCCTAACCCCGACCGTCTCCAGGTGTCTGGCAAGTCACTTCTTTCCCAGCCATGCGCCCAGACAGCCCATGTTGAACGTCTACCAGGACAGCCCTGCACCAGGCTAGTGAGGAGGAGACAGATAGGGGCTCCACCGTCTGAGGAGCAAAGGATGGTAGATATGGCCTTGATATCAGTGTGTATTTCCCTGATGACTCAGACTTAAAGAATCTGCCTGTAATGAGAGAGAACCAGGTTCGATCCCTGGGTCTGGAAGATCCCCTGGAGGAGGGAATGGCAACCCACTCCAGTGTTCTTGCCTGGAGAATGTCATGGACAGAGGAGCCTGGTGGGCTACAGTCCATGGAGTTGCAAAGAGTCGGACACGACTGAGCTAACACACACACCAGTATGAACAGGTGTGATGGTGGCTGATGAAAGAAGGTGATTAGTTCCACTTGGTTTTGGGTGGGCAGTAGGGAAGAGTCAGCAGGAAGCGCTAGAGAAGATGTGACTTTCTAAAACTGTGTCTTGGAAGATTTCTATCAGCACGGAGGTAAAGATCAGGAAGTGGGGCAGACAGGGGAATTCTTGGCAAGGGGACATGAGAAACAGGCTTGTGCCTTCAGCTTGTTATCAGTGGACATCTGCAGAAAGAAGTCAGCAGGATCTCTATCCCCCAGGACTTGGCTTTAGTCTCTGACTGTAGATGGGGTAGAGATGGGGAGAAGTGAGGAGCTTCTGACATGGAAGCCATCTAGGGGGGTGATCAACTGGAGATAATGAGAATCATTCTCCAGGGAATTCCCTGGCTGTCCAGTGGTTAGGGCTCTGTGCTTTCACTGCTGAGGGCTTGGGATCTATTCCTGATCAAGGAACAAAGATCCCACAAGCTGCGTGGTGCAGCCAAAAAATAATCCACATAGCACTTTATGCATGAGTACTCATTCATGTCCAGTTCTTTGTGATCCCATGGACTGTAGCTCGCCAGGCTCCCATGTCCTTGGGATTTTTCAGGCAAGAATACTGGAGTGGGTTGTCATTTCCTCCTCCAGGGGATCTTCCCAATTCAGAGGCTGAACCTTTTCTCCTGTGTCTCCTGCATTGGCAGGCGTGCACAGAGCATTTACTAGACACCTAATGCTGCTTTAGAAGCCACACAAGTATTCACTAATGTAATAGTCACACCAACACTTTGTAGTAGTCACCATTATGGTACCCATTTTCCAGATGCGAAAGCACCCAATTGCACAGAGCAGGAAATAGGATTTGAACGCGGCAGTGTGGCTCCAGACTCTATGCTTTCAACCACTGTGTTAGGCTGCGACTCCCAGCCGGCTCTGAGCAGAAATGTTAAGGACAGGGCTGGAGGGGATGAAAGAGGGAAAATGGCCAGGCGCTGGCCTCAGATGTGATGTGGGTGGGGGACAAGGGTGGAACCATGGTAGCTGCTCAGATGTCATGAAGGTACTGTTCATTGAGCTGTGGAACCGGGGTGGGGGAAAGAGAGCCTGGCTGGCCTTGTTCTCCCAGTCTGTAGAGTGGGGACAGAGCACTTGCCTCAGGGGTAGAGGGGACCTGAGCGGCGGTCCTTTGGGCACAGCAGCTGCTCTTTCAGCGGGCCTGCCCTTGCCGTCTCGCCCCTGGCTCTGCCCACTGCTGCAGACGTGTCTGCCATCCCCTTTGTCCCCTCTCCAGGCCACCTCTGGGGGCACCCAGCCCTCTGGGAATGTCTTTCTCTGTCATTTCCTCATGGAGCTAGAAGTGGCTTTGAAGTCTGCCCGGCTCTTTAGAGGGAGCGAGGTGAGAGCAGTTCAAGGCATGTGGGTTGGAAGTATTCGGAAATGCAGATGGGCCTCAGGACTTCCTTTTATTTTTGTTCAGCACATCTGAGTGTCTCGGTGGGTACCCCCCGCCCCGCATCTCAGAGGAGGGCCTCCCCTCTGTTGCAGGAAGGATGTGACAGCACCCATGGTGGTCGGGGGGTGGGGGTGCTGCTGTGAGCTTGGGGGCAAGCAAGGCGAGGCCAAGCTCTCACCCTCCTGCCCCGCCCCGCCATGCCACTAAAATAGAAGGGCCTAGGTGTCGGCCCCAGGGAGGGCCTGGCTGGGACAGCCTTTGAAGCGAGAGAGAGCCTGGAAGGAAGGCTGAGAGAAGCAGTTTGTTAATATTCACAGTGAAGGCAGCAGTCTTCCCTGGGTTTTCAGTGTCACCATGGCAGGCAGGCGGCAGAGACATCACCCGCCCAGCTCAACAACGCCAGGGCCTGGGAGACGAGGCCTGGGTTTGGCTCATCCATTGCTGAGTGACACTGGGCAGCTCACCTCCCTCTCTGGGCCTTGGTTGTCTCTTGTGCAGCATCAGGGACTGTGATCAGATCATCTCTCGGGCTGTTTCTCACTGCAGCACGAAGGATTCACATCCTTGCTGCGTGGCCATGGACCCCTGCCTCAGCGCACCCCCTTCCTGTCCTCTGGGTGGGGCTTGGGCCTGGCTGGGCCCTGGACTCATGCTGGGACCATCACTGGGAAGCAGTAGGGATGCAGGGGCAGACCGAGGAGTGGCGGGTTTGCCGAGAGCCTGCTGCCCTGGAGCATCCCGAGGGGAGGAGAGAGGCCTTGGGCACAGAGATGATGCCTTGGTGGGGCAGGGGTGACATCTGAGATATTTAACAGTCAGAGCAGCTCTGGCTGCCTGAGCACTTGGGGGGAGGGGGACTGCTGTGCCCGCTGTTAACCCTTTAGTTCCTAGGGGGCAGCTGGGAGTCCTGGGAGAGGGACCAGGAAGGCTGGAAAGGGAAATATTTCGGGGGGGGAGAGACACACTTGGGGCAGGGCCTGTTTATCAACTGGTAAGGAAGTGTTTCAGCATTCTGATGACCTGTGTGGTTGTACCAGCAACCTGCTGTCTATCAGCTCTGTTTGCAGGGAGGGAGGGACAGAGAAGTCAGCTGAGGCCCCCCAGGGAGCTGGTTTCTAGCCCTTTCCACCATCAAGAAAAGTCCTTTCATTCAGAGTGGGTGACAGGTCATTGGTCCCACTTGGCCCAGCGTCCCAAGGTCCCCAGCCTACTATCCGAGGGTACCCCCTCCTCCCTCCACCCTCGGGAGCAGTGAAGGGAGGCTCCCTCCCCTCACTCCTCTCCACATTGTAGCCCGGCTGCCCCACCACTGGCTCCCGTTTCCTTTGTGTCAGCCTTCTTCCTTCCCCTACAGAGGGCCCGTCCCACCCTCCTACCCTCAGGGATGACCCTTCTCATCTCCTTCTGCTTGGCCAGTGGAGGAGAAAGTTGAGATGGGGTTGCAGGGAGGGGGAGGGGAGCAAGTGCACCATAAGGGCAGCTGGAGGGGGAGACCCCAGTTCCTGGTACAAGTCCCCACTCTGCCTGCTGCCCCGACTTCCCTGCAGCAATTTCGGTTTCTATTTTAAACAGTTTGGGTTGGTTGCTTCCCTGCCTTCTTGCTGGGTGTTTATAGTGGGGAAAATAATTGGTGATATTTGCACAGATGTGCTGGTACTGCGGCTCATCACGGGCACCTATGCCCAGGGGACATTCCCTGCCCCCGGCTCCTCTGCCAGCCTGAGGAACCAGCTGGGAAGGAAGGGAACTGCTGGCCCCCTGCTTCCCCGGAGCCTCAGGCACTGAGACTCAGGCAGAGCTGGAAGCAGGAGGCCTGACGTGCCCCAGGCATGCCCAGAGGCAGGCCCTGGCTTGCCAGGGGAAGGGGCCCTGCCCGAGTGGCAGGGACTGATCAGGACGGGCCCCGGGCTCCATGGGATGGGCCCTTACGAGGGATCTGGGCAGAGAAGCCCTGGGGGGCTCTGTTACTGCTGACGCCATTTTCTCCTGCAGAGTCTGAGTTTGCTGTTGAGGGTAGGCAGGGGGTGAGGACTATGAGGAGAAAGACCTGGGTTGAACACAGGAAATCGTTGACCTGTTTCTTTTTTGTCTCCAGGCATGGAGCAGCGTTCTGGGGGGCTGGGCAGGAGGCAGGGGCTCCAGGACCTGGACTGGAGTGGGTGCTGCCCACTTCCGGGCACTCAGCCCACTGGGGATGAGGAGACCCCAGAGCAGGCGGGGCCACCACGTTTCCTGCGTCACGCCGGTGTGAGCATGTGCTGTGTGTGTGTGGACATGCAAGTGTGTACACACAGTATCTGTACTTGTGTGAGCTGTGCCCATGTGCACACATGTGTGGATGGAGGGGTGTGTGTACGGAGGTGCAGGCAGGCACATGCTGTGTGCACATGTACGCATGTGTGCGTGTGTCTGTGTCTCAGTTTGGATTCCCCAGGGTTCATCTGAGGCAAGGGTTCGACTGTAGGTAGTTTATTGGGAGCTGATCCCAGGAAGCAGGAAAGTGAGGAAGAAGATGGGGAGAGGAAGGCAACCAGCGAGGGATGGGCGTTTGGTTAAATTGCCACTGCCAGTAGCTGAAGCTCTAGTCTTCTGGGGAATCCTCAGAGCAGGTGGAATATGGCTGGTGTTCTTCCATCGAGACGCCGTGAAACCTGGAGGTATTTGTCCACCAGCAGTGGTTGAAGCACCTTCAGCTTATCCTACCTGTGCGCCCAGTGGCACAGAGTTCCTGGGAAGCAGCCTTCGGTGTGGGGTGGTAAAGGCCGCAGGATGTGGGTGGCATCACGGGGTCTGCTGCTGTGTGATGGGTGAGCTGGGTGCGGTGACGCGCTGCTCAGGGCCCCGCAGGAATGACGGGCTTTGTCCTCCAGCAAACAGCCTTCAGGGCATCCCCCAACCTGGGAGGAGCCTCGGCTGAAGAGATCCACTTTGCCCAAGGGTCACAGCCCTTTTCTGGGTGGCTCCCATCCAGTGACTCATCGACAACCAGCAATGGAGGCCTGGCCCTTCGTTGTCCCACCTTGAGTCGACTCTGAGGGCACCTTGGCTCCAGCCCCCACCTCTGGTTGGCCCAGACAGTCATTTGGCCAGCACTGCAGCCTGACTGGAGAAGGCGATGGCACCCCACTCCAGTACTCTTGCCTGGAAAATCCCATGGATGGAGGAGCCTGGTAGGCGGCAGTCCATGGGGTCGAGAAGAGTTGGACACAACTAAGTGACTTCACTTTCACTTTTTACCTTCATGCATTGGAGAAAGAAATGGCAACCCACTCCAGTGTTCTTGCCTGGAGAATCCCAGGGATGGGGAGTCTGGTGGGCTGCCATCTATGGGGTTGTACAGAGTTGGACACAACTGAAGCAACTTAGCAGCAGCAGCAGCCTGACCTCCCCATAGTTCAGATCTGCCTCCTTCTGCTCGAATGTTCTCCCAAGAGTATCTTCTAATGAGTATCATGCAGTGATCTCTGTCTCAGGGGTACCCAGCCTGTTCAGCGTGTGTGTGTGTGTGTGTGTGTGTGTGTGTGTGTATGTGTGGAGCTGTGTCTTCCAAGTAGTCATGTGTGGGTATGGGCATGCCAGTGCCCTCCATGCAGTGACCTAGAGGCCAGGCTGGTCCCTCTGACAGCCCAGGCAGGTTCCTGGGGGCCTGGAACAGAGAGGATACTGGGGATTTGATGCTGAGGTTGGGGCCTGAATCAGACAGAGATGGTTTCCTCCCCATACCACGCTTGAGCAGCCCCCACTGGGACTCAAGAGAGGGCATCAGGGGAGTGGGGTCCTTGGTGACCCCATACCTTATGTCCACCCCTGATGGCTCCAGGCAGCTCAGGGGAGCCTCAGTCACCCTGGCCCACGTCTCTTCCTCCTGACCTCCCAGGCTCTCGAGCCTAGAATGGATTTTTCTTCAGCCTGGACGTCGCCTTGTCTTGCAGAGTCAAATGCACGTCACACCATCACCTGGCATCCAGGACTACTCCCAGAGTAGTCCTCCAAGCCAGAGTGCCCACCCCTTCTCCTAAGGCCCAGACGTAGGCAGGTCCTCTAGAGAACACGCTGCAAGGGGCCAGGAGCAGTAGACTGGGGATTGGAGGTCGGTCTTGGGGAAGGATTGGACGCAGGCAAAGGTGGAGGTAGGTGGGGACAGCAAGAGGCCCAGAGGGCACCAGGTGTTACAGAAATGTTTATTACAAGGATAAGTATATACAGTAATGGGACATTAAAACTGCTGATCCTGGGCCTGTGAGACTTCAGGGGATGCAGTGAGTGGAGGGCTGGGTAATGCCTGGGCTCGCGGAGGATGGTGGACAAGTTGGGTTCATAGTCCCAAGCTCTGGATGGGGCCCCAGAATGACCAGGTCCACAGATCATGCACAGTGAGAGCCATAGCTTGAACGCTGGCAGGCCTGCCCTCCCAAATGTGCCCCTCCTGCCTGTCTGGGTGTTTCTAGAATTCTGAAATTTCCCTATTGGCTAAGAGTGTTAAGAGCAGCTCTGAGAAGAGGTGCCGGTGAAGAAGCTGCAAGGCTGACCAGGAGTCCCTCACTGACCTCCAGCATTCAGAGGTGGAAAAAGATCACTGGCATTTGAGACACAGGCCTGACTTTCCTCTTCTTTGAGTTGGTGGAGCCTTCAGTTTGGCTCCAGCTGGATGTTTTAGGCGTAATCCAAACAGCTCCAAAACTCGCATGGGAGGCTCCTGCCACTGCCCTGCCCACAAATACTAAGGGTCATCCCTTAGTATCCCTTCAATACATTCTCTATATCCATCTAGACCATGCTCACCTCCTCTAGGAGGCCCTCCTGAGCTGCTCAGCTGCCATGCCAGCCCTGTGTCCCCTCATCTTCACTCACTACACAGGGTCTCCTTGCTACATTCCCCCATGGCTGGATCCAGGATCCTGCACTCAGTGGCTGCTGGACTGATGGCACTGTCTCTCTGTCTGCCTGGCATGGTGCCAGCTCAGAGCCCCCAGAGGAATCCAGAAAAGGAAGATGGGGGCAGAGAACAGGAGCAACAATATTCCAGGGCCCCCCAGGCTCCGTCATCTCATCTGCCTTTCGCTCCTGCATAAAGACGCTCCAAGAACCTGCCCTCAGTAGAGTTTACCCACCCAGGCACCCCTTCTCCACCTAGAATCTACTCTGTCTTACAAGCCCACAGAAGAGGTAAGCACCCTCTAGAACCAGAAAGACCAAGGGGTCCCTTTGTGTGTATTTCCATCTTGGATGGCTGAGGTCTGGGCATCACAGGCCAGAGGGTGGAATTGGGAAGTTCAGGGAGACCCCAGGTGGAGACGCTGTGCGTCTGCCCCCCAGGAACCCCTTTCTCTCTCTGTAACCTGCTCTTCTCTGCAGAGAGGTTAGCAGAGTTGGGTAGTGGGTGGCCACAGGGCAGGAGACCCTTTGGGGAATGAGCAGAATGGGGAGAGCTCCCAGCCAGAGGCAGCTCTGCCTGAATGGCCAGGTGGGCAGCCCTACCCTCTCCTGGACTGAGTGATGCCCCCGGCCTGCTCTCGGCTGGTGGCAATGGGCAGGAGGAAGTGAAGGTCGTGCCCTGCAGGCTGCAGCCTGGGAGTCCGCCTCCTGACAAGCCACCCCCATGAGTTGTCTCCCCAGAGAGTCTGCTACCCCCAGCACCCCATCTCCACCACCTCAGGCAGAGTAGGGGAGTCAGGATGCCAGACCTTCTTGGCCACTAGCCGTGGCCATTCTGGGACATGTAAGCTGCCAGGGCCACCACCACGGCTACATAGAGACCAGCCCCCACAGCGATGGAGAGTGTGGCCAGGAAGAGGGCCCGGCGGGAGGTGGTGTTGGCCAGGCGGAAGTCCCCCTTCGAGATGGCCTTGCTGGTCTAGGGAGAGAGAGGTGCTGGTGAAAGGGAACATCCCCATGCCCAGCAAAATAGCCCCGGCACCCCAGGCCCTGACCCCAGGTCCCCTAGGGAGTGGGGATGGCCAGAGCAGAAGCCCTGGGCCCCCATGGGCTCTTACCCCCTGGGAGAAGTAGAAGGCGGCGATGCCCAGGGGCCAGAAGCAGCAGAGCATGGAGAAGATGGTGAGACCCAGGTGGTCCCTGGGAGGCAGCGTAAGGAAGTTGTCTTCACTTTCACTCTCCGTCGATGTGGCATCACTCTGCAAAACACGAGTGGGCTCTGGTGACCTGGCCCGGGACAGCCATTGGCCGTGGTGTGGGGCAGCGGGCAGACTCGTCTGTCATTAGTGGGAGTGTGGTTGGGCTCCGGACTCTCTACCAAAAACCTTGACAATGGTTTGACAATTCCACACTTAGGGATTTATCACTAGGAAAGACTACAAGTATACACATGCTAGAATACATGCACAAGTATACATGTACTAGAATGTTCATTATAGGATAGTAACTGTGAAAGATCAGGAAGTCTCAGTGCCCAGGGACCAGGAGATTGGTGAATAAGTGGTAGAAGAATTTACAGTGGGATACCATGTGACCCTTAAAATTCACCTTGGTAGAAAATATTAGATTACATGGAGCAAATACGTTGCTTAGAGAGGAAAATTCAGTTACAGAAATATGTAGAGCAAGAACTCTTTTGGGGGGTAAGGTAGAAAAAAATAAAAGTAAGTAAAAAGACTGGAAGGTCACTCACTAAAATAATAGCTATCTTTGAATAATTTTTTGCATTGACTTTAAATTGCTTATATAATTAAGAAATCAAGAACCAGGTGAACTTTCCTCAAAGACCAGGAGTCCATAGCTGGATAGATGAGTGGACAAAGACAATGTTTATCTACATGTATAAGGGAATATTATTCAGCCATAAAGAGAAGGAAATCCTGCCATTTGGGCAAATGAGTCTTGATACATTATGCTAAGTGAAATAGTAGTAGAAGTAGGTTGGTCACTAAGTTGTGTCTGACTCTTGCAACCCTGTGGACAGTTGCCTGCCAGGCTCCTCTGTCCATGGGATTCTTCAGGCAAGAATACTGGAGTGGGTTGCCATTTCCTTCTCCAAGCTAAGTGAAATAAGTCCAAGACAAATACCATTGGATCTCACTTATATGTAGGATCTAGAAAAGCTGAACTCGTAGAAACAGTGAGTAGGTTGGTGGTTGCCACTGGAGAGTAGGAACAATGAGAAGTTGGTTAAAGAGTAAAAACTTCCAGTTATGAGGGGAATAAGTTTTGGGGATCTGCTACAGCATGGTGACTGTAGTTAATAATAATAATATACTATATACTTGAAAGTTTCTATGAGAGTAGATCTTAAATATTCTCATTATAGCAACAGCAAAATGGTAATTAGGTGAGGTAAATGGTGTGTTAACTAACCTTATTGTGGTAAACATTTTGTGATACATACATGAATCAAATCATGGCATTATATACCTTAATGTTACATAACAGTTATATCTTGATTGAACTGGAAAATAAAAAACAAGAACAAAACATGCTATTAAAAAGTCAAATAGTCATAACCTTTAAAAATTACGAATCATTATGTTGTACACCTGAAACTTATGTAATATTGTACATGAGCTTCAATAGAAAGATAACTTAATGCAATAAATAGTAAAAAAAAAAAAAAAAGATTTAACAGTCAGCTCTAATTAGTGTTTCTCAAAGTGTGGATAGCATGTGTGTCAGAGGGCCTTTTCTTTAGTAAAATACAGATTCCTGGGGCCCAAGCCAGGCCTACAAAATCTCAGTACCCAGAGGTGGGCCCAAGAATCTGCATTTACACACATGTGCTTACCTCTTCTTCCTCCAGGTCACCCTCTTGGCCTTGGAGCTCCTCTTGAACCCCGTAGGACACAGTCTGGATGGCGACATCCTCTTCCGCTTGGCCAGGTTCCGTGGACCGCTCCGTAGGCCCAGCCGGGGGCTCCCTGCCCTCTGTGAAGCTGGTCTCACAGCTGCCTGCCCTGGGCTCCTTGACCTTGTCCCTCCCCAGGAGGCAGCTGGGCCTGTACCAGGCCTCCACAGCCAGCTGCAGGGACCCGGGGTCCAGGAGCTGGTGGGCATGCGCAGGGCCAGCACCGCCCAGGAGGTAGGAATAGATCTTCTCCCGGCACGGCCAGGCGGGAGAAGCCTCGGGGTAGGGGTAGGGGCCGTGGAGGTGCGTGGGGCTCCGAGGCAGCAGTGGGTTCTGTAGCTCACTCAGACTCTCCATGGTTCTGGGGGCAGCTCCGGGAGGGGAGCCCCAGAGCCCCGGGACTTGGTGGCCAGTTGAGCCGTCCTCAGAGGGCCTGCTGGGGAGAGCAAGACAGACAGACAGTGCGGCCGGCATTCTGGGTGAAGGACAAGAAGTAGTGAAGAGCACAGACTCTGCAGTCTGACTTGCCCTGGACCCTGCCTGTACTACGGGCCAGCCGCAGGACCTTGAGTTGGCTACGTAACTCGTAACTCGGATCCTTCGTTTCTTTGTCTGCAGCAGAACTTACCTCATAGAGTTGGGTCATTCATTTATCCATTCACCACATCGTCACTGAGCATCGGTGATGGTCAGGCGCTGTATGGATGCTGGGGATGAAGCAGGGAGAGGAAGAAGGATGTGCACTTGGTCTTCCAGAGCTCACAGTCTGGTGGAGAAGATGCCTGCCCTGAAGGGGAGGTACAGCAGAGTGTGTCAGAATGTACAACGGATAGAACTGACACAGAGGTGCAAGGGGAAGTTCTGGAGCTGAGATCTGAAGGAAGAAGATGGGCTGACAAGTGAGGGGAGGGGACACATTTCATGCAGTGGGTGGATAAAGGCTGGTTGGCCCGAGAGGCAGAGATGAGGCTGGTGTGGCTGTGGGGACAGAGAAAGGTGTGAGACGGACTGCAGGCCCCAATGGTGCAGCTGTGTTGAGGTCAAAAGGGCCCTCGGGGGTCTTGGTAGGGTTGATCCGATGAGACTCGGGTCCTGAAGCCTTCCTTGTGGCTGTGTGTGGGGGGTGGCTTGGACTGACTGTCTCGCGGATAGGAGGCTTTGCCATGGCTTCTGATAAACTGAGGACCAATGAGACTCTGAGCAGATGGAGAAACGGGGGGTGGGCCTTAGGAGATACCGTCAGGATCGGTGGCAGGTGGGATGCTGCATTGACAGAGGATTTGTTCTCGGGTTGGGTGGGCCCACAAATAGCTCAGAGCTCGCCCCATGCCATGTGCTCACAGAGGTCAGCTCTTCCTGGTGGAGGTGCTTCTCCCCAAGTATGGTCTTAGGGGGTGCTCCTTAGGCTCACCTCCCTTCTAAGGAGAGTTCTGGGATCTGGGAGAGGGCTTAGGTCACTGCTGTCTGTGGGGGGGTGGGGGGTGGCAGCGGTGTGCTCATCAGCCCAAAGGCCTCTCTGCTGCTCTCTCCTCCTTCCTCTCCAGAGGCCAGATATGCAGGGAGGGGAGCCCTTGGACTACAGTGACGTGGAGGGGCTCCTTCCTGCTGATGGGGAGCTGGGCATCCAAGGCAGAGGCCTCATAAGGTTACGTCCATGTCTGGGCTCCTCTGGGCTGATTCCTAGCAGAGCTGGACTCTCTAACCCACCAGGGAAGCTTCTGAGCCCCTATTATAACCTCCCTCCACCAGCAGATGTGAGCCACAGACGTAGAGCTAAAGGACATGTGACCACAGGCCTGTGGGTTTGGGAGTTAGATACACAGTTTCCATTCCTGATCCACATTAGCTTTTTGACCTGACGGTTTCCCCATTTGGAACCAGAGGAGTTGGATTAAACATCCACTCATGTCGATGGTGGCACTAATATACCACAATTCCATAGCTTCGAGGAGCCCTCCAGAAGTGAAATCCCCCCATTCCCTGTCCTCTTTCAGTAGTCAGAAATGGATGAGTACACTCAAATGAGCCCAAGGGGTGCAGGGCTCTGCGTCCCCACCACGGCCTCTCCTGCAGGGTCAGGGAAGCAAAGGGAAGGCAAGACATCTATTTGCAGATGAGCCATGGAGCCGAGGGGTCGTTGCCCAGCTTCCCAACTCCCTCTTGGCTGACTTCTCCCAGCCCCGCGCCTCCACCTGGCCCTGCCCCTGCTCACTTCACCTACTCTCTGGGCTTCCATCCATGTGCGCAGAGGTGGGCAGGGGCTTTTATGAGGGAGTAGGGTTGGGGAGACCAGCCCTAGCCTCCTCAGAACAGACGGATGCATCAAACTCACCCCTGCGCTATGGCTTGTCTCACCAAGAGGCTGCACTGTCACACCCGAGGGGCAAAGGAGGGATGCCTGTGACCAGGAGTCAGGCCCTGGAGCTCTGAGGGGTGTTTGTGAGGGCCCTTATCCAGGGCTGGCGGGGTGGCTGCGTCCCAGCCCATCACCCAGTTCCTGCCAGCCACCCTCTCTTGGTCAAAGTACACCCAGCTGAGCCTCTGAAACCCAAGCCACACACCCTTTCCTGGATCAGTGTCCCCCCGCCCCCCGAAACATGCCCTGGTCATGTCTTAAAGTAGAAATCCGCACTTCATGCACTAAGACATATGAGCCTGGGTTTTCCACCATAGGGACAATCTGGAAGCCACCTGAATGTCCAACAACTGGGGACGTGTTAAATAAATTATGGTGCAAAAACAATGGTACAAGGCCTTCAAACAGGTTTGCAGAAAAGGAATAATATGAGAAAATGCTCTCTGCAGATTCAGTGAGAAGGGAGAAAAGAACACCGTATGTGCATGTGATCTCAACTCCGCCAAAATGTCAACAGTGATTATCTCCAGGGGTGGGAGCACAGGTGCTTTTCATTTTTTTTTTTTTACACCACATTTTTTTCTGTTTTCCAGATTCATTTTTTACGATGTGCATGCATTACTTTTAAATCAGAAAAAAATTAATGGATTTCTTCTGAGCCAAATTATCTAAAATCAGTTTAAAACCTTCCCAGGCTGGGGCATTCCTTCTGAGAAGGAATGAGGCTGAGCACAGCATCAAAACCCGCCCCCTGGCCAATATGCACAGAGAGGCACAGAGCACACGTACACAATCACACACACCCATTTTCATAAAGTAACCAAGTCACAGCTGCAGCACCTGCCCACAGTCTGGCTAAGGGTCATGATTCTCTTAACAGGTCGTGTTCTTTCTGTCACCTGTCAGGGTCACACAGGAGTTCACTGGGCTGACTCTGGGGACCCAGCTCTGAGTCCTGGCCACTAGGAGGTGGTGGCTGGGCTCTAGCCCAGTCTTCTCTGGCCTTGGCCTGGCCTGACCTTTCGGCCTGTTGCTTAGGGTTGCCTCCTTCTGTTCCCTGGAATAAGGGACTAGCATTCAACACAGAGCAATTTTCATCTCCACTTCAGCTGCCTGGTCTCACCTGGACTGTGGTCCTTCCACACTGTGTATGGTACTGTGTACATGCTCAATCGCTGGTGAGCATGTTTCTCTGTGTGTGTGTGTGCATGTGTGTGTGTGTGCCTGTGTGTACTCTGCTCCAGAAGAAAGACATGAGATGTCTGGGATACTGAATGTAAGAAGATTGCTCCCAACATGTGGTCGTGGCTGGAGGTCTGGGCCAGGCCCGAAGACGGGAGGAGAGGTGGATCTGTGAAGCCACGGTCCCTTGCTTGTTTCCTTTTGAGCTGAGAACTGATCTGGGCTCCTGGGTGTGCCATGATGATCTGGGGAGGAGAGAGCACACTGCCACCTCCCAGACAAGGGACAGGAGACCGTCCAAATACAGCCTCCCCAGGGAGTCTGATTGCACTGGAGTCCAGTCACGCAGTGTGACATCAGGTTGCTTATCTATGAAATGTATGGAAAGGGTAGAAGGGGTTGATTTTTAACAGCTCAGCTCAAGATGACCCTAGGATTCTACTGGGAGAAGAAAGAAGAAAAAGAATGCATACTTATTGAGTTTTTTTGCCACATGCCAGGAACTGAACTGTTCTAAATGCTCATTTTGACTCTGTAATTCTAGTGGGGAAATAACAACAGGACAGAGAGCTTCTTTTCCAGTAGTTGCAGACTAACTTGTGTTACACAAACCTGCCTACGAAAGCCAGGGGAACTATGAAGGCACTGAACAGTCACCAAGGAAGAAAGAACTTGAGGGGTCAAGGGGCTAAGGACAGCAGGCTAAGGTAAGCCTGCTGCTGCTGCTGCTAAGTCGCTTCAGTCGTGTCCGACTCTGTGCGACCCCATAGACAGCAGCCCACCAGGCTGCCCCGTCCCTGGGATTCTCCAGGCAAGAACACTGGAGTGGGTTGCCATTTTCTCCTCCAGTGCATGAAAGTGAAAAGTGAAAGTGAAGTCGCTCAGTTGTGTCTGACTCTTAGCGACCCCATGGACTGCAGCCTACCAGGCTCCTCCATCCATGGGATTTTCCAGGCAAGAGTACTGGAGTGGGGGTGCCATTGCCTTCTCCACAGGTAAGCCTGACCTTTGGCAATACTTTTCCCCTCTTCCAGTAGGGAGGAAAACTGGAGTTCAGGGATGGTTAAGGAGGAAGGGCTCTAGTAAGCATGTCCAGTTTTCAACTGGGACCACTTTAGGGATACCCTTTGGGAGTGGAAAGAAACCAGTAGCAGACAGAGACCATGCTTTGAATCGGCTCTGCTCCTAACTGGATTGAGGTGATCTGCGTATAGCCTTGCTGTTTGCCAGAAGCAAAAGTTGTCTTCAGACAGTGGTTCTCAAACTAGCCAGTCTCAGCATCACCAGGAGGACTTGTTAAACCCAGATGGCTGGCTTCCACCCTTAGAGTTTACGGTTCCAGGATGGGGCTTGAGAATTTTCATTTCTAACAAGAATTTGGGTAAGTTGAATCTGCTGGCCCAGGGACCCACTTTAAGAACCATTGCTCTGATAATCACAGAAAATAGAGTAAAAATGTAACTAGTGAGATAATAGACATGAAATAATAAAGGTATTTAACTTATCCTAAATGAGGCAGAAGGAATATAGAGCCAGTGAGACAAATAGAAAACAAATAGTAAGATGTTAGGCATACACCCAACTATGTGAGTAACTATATTGGATGTAAATGGAATAAAATTGCCCATAAAAGACAAAGATAGTCCCACAGTGTATTATTCCATTTATATAAAATTCTAGGGAAGGCAAAACTATGGTGACAAAAAGCATATCAGTGGCTGTTAAGGGCCAAGGTCGGGAGGGGATAGACTGCAAGGGGCATGAAGATTTTGGGGGGTGATGTTCTGTATCTTGATTGTGGTAGTGGTTACGTGACTGCGGGTATTTCACAAAATTCACTGAATTGTGTACTTAAAATTAGTGACTATTATTGTATGTAGATTATACTTCAAAGATGATTTTAAAAAGAGACAAAGACTAGATTTTTAAAACAACACAATCTGACAATATGCTGCTGCTGCTGCTAAGTTGCTTCAGTCGTGTCCGACTCTGTGTGACCCCATAGACAGCAGCTCACCAGGCTCCATCGTCCCTGGGATTCTCCAGGCAAGAACACTGGAGTGGGTTGCCATTTCCTTCTCCAATGCATGAAAGTGAAAAGTGAAAGTGAAGTCACTCAGTTGTGTCCGACTCTTAGTGACGCTATGGACTGCAGCCTACCAGGCTCTTCCATCCATGGGATTTTCCAGGCAAGAGTACTGGAGTGGGGTGCCATTGCCTTCTCCGGACAATATGCTACTTATAGTCAATGTATCTTAAATATAAAAATACAAAGAAGTTTAAAGTTGAAATAATAACCTCTCACACTTAACTAAATTCTAACTGTGTCCTAGGCACCGTTCTAAATGTGATGTATTCTCTTATTTAATCCTTATAGAAACTCTATAAATCATTATCTCCATTATTGTCTCCATTTTACAGATGAAGACACTGAGGCATAAGAAACTTGTAAGTGCCCACAGGCACACAACTGGTGAGTAGTGGACAGAACATGAAATCCTGGAAATCTGACCCCAGAGTCACTTTGCTTTGTTGCCACTGTGTGTCGGTGGCCATCTATTGAGAGCTTGCTTTGCTCTGGACACCATGGAAAAGTGCTTCAAATGCAGTATCTCATGTAATTGGTCCTCTTAACGTGGGTGAGGGGGATTGGAACTCAGAGGTTAAACAGGTTTTCTGAGATCACCCAGCTGGAGAGTGGCAGAGCCCCATCTGACCCAGTCTGTATGATCAGGGCTCTTGCTGGCCTGAACAGTATCAAATTCTCTGGGATCAGCTATGGGGGGTGGGGCTTAGAAGAGGTCTGCTGCGCTGAGAGGAAGCAGGGTGAACACTGCTAAAAAGAGACCACGGGACAGTGTGATGTGGGACCAGGAGTTGGGTTGTTGTCCGTGGGATGGGGGCCAGTCCTTATCAGAACCACTGTAAAATCGTAACAGCTACTTTTTACTGCATCCTCACGTGAGCCCTGTGTTTCACACACTGTATCTCAAACCTGTACAACAACTGATGAAATTGGCTATTATTATTTCTCATTTTCAGATGAGGAAACTGAGGCTCAGAAAGGTTAAATAACTTGCTCAAGATTAAACAGTATCAGACCCTGGATTTGAACCTAGGTTTAACTGAATCCAACACCTGGCCTTTCAGAGCCTACCTGTGTGTAAAGGGTTGTGATAAATGGTGTGGGTGTGAGAATGGCAAGGACTTGGTCTTGAATGGGTTAAAACCAGAGACCTTATTGAAGGGAATGGGAAATGGGAGCTTTAGGAAAAGATTAAGAGATTTGGGGTGATTTAGCAGCCCAGGGGTGGCTGCCGAGATAACCTTAAGGTCTGGATTCAAATAAATGCGGAGCTATAGTGAGGAAGTTCAACCTCTGACCATTATCTCTCAGCGCAACAAGAAAGACTGCTTCTAAACTGGAAGATAAAAGCCAGAACTTCCTAGCAGGGCAGAAGATTAAATAGAAATGATTACAATCCAGAGGAGAGGTGCCATCTTTAAGAATAGGTGCTAGACCAACTTCCAGGCAGATAATATGTAAACTGTTCTGTAAACTGTGAAGTCCTGTGACTTGAGAAGCTGTTAGTAGATGACTTGGGGCTGGATTTGATGATTTCTGGCCTGTAAGCAAGAGAGCCACCAAGCCAGCTTTGGAGTCATGGATGCTGCTTGTTGCATCTGACAGCAAAGAGAGAAAGCGTCAGTGGTCAGGTTCAGGATGGGAGGCAACAGAGTTGAGGTAAAATGGGAGATTTAGCTTTCTTTGCGTCAGTTTCCTCTTCAGGAAGCTAACACAATTGATTATGCTTTCTTTCTCCTCTGTCTTCAAATGTTCCTAACTCTTGATTTTCCCTAATGGCACTCAAACATATTGTCATTCCCTGGCTTAAAAAAGAAATCATGATGACTGCACAACCTGACTGTCAACCCTTTGACATTCCTCCCATCGAGAAGTAGGGGTCTATGTCCCTCCTTTCTAATCTGAGTAGGTTTGTGACTGCCTTGACCACATAGCACAGCTAAGGTGATGCTATGAGACTTCAGAGGTCAGGTTACAGAAGGTCATGCATCTTTCACCTTGCTTGCTGGAATACTCACCCTTGGGACCCTGAGCTGCTCTGGCTGGAAAGGCTGTGTGTATGATGCTCTGGTCAGCGGAGCCTGCTGAACCCAGCCTTCTGGTCATCCCAGGATGCCAGACATGTGAGTGAAACCATCTTGGACTCTTCAAGCCAGCCCATCTGTCCGCTGAGGACCACTGGGTGACCTCTGCCCATGCCACATGGAATGGAATAATCACACAGCTCAAGCCTGGGTGAATTTCTGACCCTCAATGTCATGAGATAAAATAAGATGTCCCTTGTTTTAGCCGCTAAGCTTTGAGGTAGTCAGGCAGAAACAGAGGGGAGGAACATTTGTCTTCCACGCCACCTCTCCTCCTTCAGCTCCTGTCCTTCCCCTCTCTACGTCACAGCTATGCTGCTCAGAAACTGTCTCCACCCACATCAGAATACTTCAGCTCTCAGTTCAAAAGTTACCTCCTTAGGGAGGTCATCCCTCCATCCTCAGCCTAGATTTAGGTTACTGGTTATCAGCTTTCCAGGCTCCAGCTCTTTCTTTCCAAGAGCTTATCCCAGTCTCTATTTACATATGTGTGATTCCTTGATTCCTTGAGCTAGTAAAGTAATGCTCAAAATTCTCCAAGCCAGGCTTCAGCAATATGTGAACCGTGAACTTCCTGACGTTCAAGCTGGTTTTAGAAAAGGCAGAGGAACCAGAGATCAAATTGCCAACATCCGCTGGATCATGGAAAAAGCAAGAGAGTTCCAGAAAAACATCTATTTCTGCTTTATTGACTATGCCAAAGCCTTTGACTGTGTGGATCACAATAAACTATGGAAAATTCTGAAAGAGATGGGAATACCAGACCACCTGATCTGCCTCTTAAGAAATCTGTATGCAGGTCAGGAAGCAACAGTTAGAACTGGTCATGGAGCAACAGACTGGTTCCAAATAGGAAAAGGAGTACGTCAAGGCTGTATATTGTCACCATGTTTATTTAACTTATATGCAGAGTACATCATGAGAAATGCTGGACTGGAAGAAACACAAGTTGGAATCAAGATTGCCGGGAGAAATATCAATAACCTCAGATATGCAGATGACACCACCCTTATGGCAGAAAGTGAAGAGGGGCTAAAAAGCCTCTTGATGAAAGTGAAAGTGGAGAGTGAAAAGGTTGGCTTAAAGCTCAACATTCAGAAAACGAAGATCATGGCATCTGGTCCCATCACTGCATGGGAAATAGATGGGGAAACAGTGGAAACAGTGTCAGACTTTGTTTTTCTGGGCTCCAAGATCACTGCAGATGGTGACTGCAGCCATGAAATTAAAAGACGCTTACTCCTTGGAAGGAAAGTTATGACCAACCTAGATAGCATATTCAAAAGCAGAGACATTACTTTACCAACAAAGGTTCGCCTAGTCAAGGCTATGGTCTTTCCTGTGGTCATGTATGGATGTGAGAGCTGGACTGTGAAGAAGGCTGAGCGCCGAAGAATTGATGCTTTTGAACTGTGGTGTTGGAGAAGACTCTTGAGAGTCCCTTGGACTGCAAGAAGATCCAACCAGTCCATTCTGAAGGAGATCAATCCTGGAATTTCTTTAGAAGGAATGATGCTAAAGCTGAAACTCCAGTATTTTGGCCACCTCATGCGAAGAGTTGACTCATTGGAGAAGACTCTGATGCTGGGAGGGATTGAGGGCAGGAGGAGAAGGGGACGACAGAGGATGAGATGGCTGGATGGCATCACTGACTCGATGGATGCGAGTCTGAGTGACCTCCGGGAGCTGGTGATGGACAGGGAGGCCTGGCGTGCTGCGGTTCATGGGGTCGCAAAGAGTCGGACACGACTGAGCGACTGATCTGATCTGATTCCTTGATTAGCGTCTCTCTCCCTCACCAGATCTCATGAGCTTCAGGAGGGTGGGGATTCTGTCTGCTTCCTCATACTTGCGGCCCCTGGCCTGGCATGTAATAGGCACTCCATAAACAGTTGGTCTCACGAATGAATGAATGAATTAGTGGATGAGTGAGCTAGGTGGGCTGAGTCTCCTCCTTAAGAAACTCTTTCTAGGACCTGGGATGGATGGAGCACATCTGGCTAGGGCATATTTAGTTTTGTACAACAAACACTTCTTAAGCAGTTCACACCAGTTTTTGGAATTCAAAAATCAACCAGAAATGGTACCTGCTTTGAGGAGGAGGGGAGAATACAGACTAGCACATACAAGGCTTCAGTGCCATGGAGTAAGTTGTGCTAGCAGGACATGGGGAGTTGTGGGTACACTGATATGGGACTCCTATCCCAAGGAAGGCGTGCAGGCGATGAAACTAGGAAAAGGTTTGCACAGCAGGGGACATCTGAACTGAGTCTTGAAGGAAAAAGATGAGTCATTAGGTGAGACGATGAGAAATGAATATTTCTAGCAGAGGAAACAGCACAGAAGCATGGGACAGTGGTCTAGAGGGGAAGCTGGGTGGCTTGATACTGATGGAATCAGGCACGGGAGATGGGGAGGCCTCCAATTCCTTGCAGAGAAGCTTTTTACTCTGGGCAGTGGGGAGCCAATGATGGTTGTTGCAAGGAAGAGATACAGTCATGCCTGTGTTTTAGCTATGGTTCTTTCCAGTAGTCATGTACGGATGTGAGAGCTGGATCATAAAGAGGGCTGAGCACTGCAGAATTGATACTTTCAAACTGCTGTGCTGGAGAAGATTCTTGAGAGCCTCTTGGACTGCAAAGAGATCAAACCAGTCAATCCAAAGGAAATCAACCCTGAATATTCATTGGACGGCCTGATGCTGAAGCTGAAGCTCCAATACTTTGACCACCTGATGAAAAGAGCCAACTCCTTGGAAAAGACTCTGATAATGGGAAAGACTGAAGGCAGTAGGAGAAGAGGGTGACAGAGGATGAGATGGTTGGATGCATCACTGACTCAATGGACATGAGTTTGAGCAAACTATGGGAGATGGTGAAGGACAGGGAAGCCTGGCGTGCTGCAGTCCTTGGGGTTGCAAAGAGTGGACATAACCTAGCGACTGAACAACAACAACAACTCTGGGTGGCAGCAGTAGATACAAAGGGTTTGAGGAGTGTGAAAACAGAAGCTTGGAGTCTATTAAGAGGCTATTGTACAATGCAGGCAGGAGGGGATGAGGACCTGAACCTAATGGTGAAATGGATGGAGATGAAGAGTAATACCTGAGGGGTAGTTAGGAGGCTAAATGAATAAGATTTTGAGACCAACCATAAGTGAGGAAGAGAGAGGAGCAAGAATGACTTCCAGGTGTATGGTTTGTTTAAGTAGAAGGTGATGCCACCAACTTAGGCAAAATCTAGGGAGAAGCTGCTGATTTGAGAAGGCAGCCTGAGCATAAATGTCCACATCTTCTCCCTCTTAAGGTTCCATTAAGAAGATGACAGGATATATTTTCAAAATAATGAAATCACAACAAAACTGGAAAACAGAAAAGATTATCAGTGGACCAGAAACAGAGAGGAATTTCTGGGAGATAAAAAGCAGATGAGATTCCTTGGTGAAGAAATAAGTACAGAGATAGTCACAGTCCCAAACACCAGCGGTAAGAACAATAAACATTCAAAGGAGAGGCCTGTTAGGGAACCAAACATATCCAACTTCAGAGGAAATACATGCCAGCTGCCTATATTAGTCAATATCTTTTTTATTCATGAGTCTGAATGAACAAAAAATGATAATGAAAAATAGCTGTGTGACAATAAAAGAGAAAGATTAAATAAAACAAATATAAAACCGACCCAACAAGAATTCCAAATCATTCAAGTTATAGACAATATATATAAAAATGTTTTTCATTTCATATTCTCAGAGAGATGTGAAAGGATGTTGCATCCATAAAACAAGAATAGGCTGCTATGAAAAAGGAGCAGCCAAAGAACAAAGTATTTTAAAGATTGTAAGTAATTTTCTAAATTTTTAAAAATTCAATTGAGATTCTGGATAATAGAATGGACACAGTTAAAGATTAACTTTTTAATGTAAAAGAAGAAGTAATGAAATTTCCCAAGACACAGAGCAAAAAGACAAAAAGATGGAAGATATGCAAGTTAAGGGAAACGGAGGAGAGTCCCAGGAGATCAAACATCCATCCAACAGGAATGTCAGAAGACAAAACAGGGAGACGGGAGGGAAAACAATAATAATTAAAGAAGCAAAAGCAGAACATGATTCATGAACTGAAAAAAAAAAAAAAATTTAGATCGAAATGGGTCACCAAGTACCAAGCTGAAAAAATGAAGCACACACAGATGGAAAGAATGAGACAGAGAAGCGGACGAGTTTGGGTCTGAAGTGCCTTTGGGATACAAGGGTAGAAACCCCACCTGGCAGTTGATGTATGGAGATGAAGCCCTGGGTGGTGGTCAGGTCTGGAGAGAGATTTGAGAAGGAAGAAGGACCTATGGAGGGTGAGGAGAAGAGGGCTGAGGGGGAAACCCAGGAAAGATAAGCAGCTGGAGTACTTCTCAGCTCCCACAGGAGGCGTCTCAGTTGCTCTTTTCTTGGGAATTTCAGTTCACCTTCTGTTTTATCCACTGCCACCTTGGACTCCCATAGGCTGGACTGGCCTCTTCCAGAGCAAAATCTGCTTGACTTAGGGGTGGGTTTGTGGCTGACAAGGGTGAAAATTGTTGGGAGGATACGAATGGTGATACTATTACACAAATCAGTCTGTTTTCAGGTGGAAATCAAATCTTTATTCTTGCTGAAACAATCTCTCTCTCCACTGAAGCAGCTCATTCCCAAACACTTAGAAGCAAACAGAGCATCTAACAGTGGAAGATAACACATCTGATGGAAAGGTAGAGCACTGGGCTCTCACCCTCTGCTTGGTTTGCTTGGGGCAAGGGTTGAGGCTGGGAGTTGGCAGAGGAGCTACAGGGAGGAGGAAGAGAGAATAAAGGAGGAGACAAGAGAAGAGAGGACCTGGTTACAGAAAGCAGAGATGAGATCAGTCTTTTGTGCCCCCTGGCTTGCAGCAGAGGGGGCCTTGCTTCAGGCAGGCTGTCCACCCAGCCCCTGAGAAGGAAAGGGGCTTGTAAAATACCAAAGGTTTAAAGATCTGGGATATTTCTTCTCCCCAAAGTGAAGCCTATTTCTTCTGCCTTTTCCTCTCTGGAGTGGTGTACTTTAAGGCTAGAGGTCCCTCTAGGATGCACAAATGAGTTGGCTTTTTGAACTTGAAAGTAATTAATAATGTACAGATTTCTCCAGATATTCTCTGCCTCTGTCATCTTGTGTATGCCACCAGGGGAAGGGGCCTGCATGTGGATATTTCAGTTTCAATCTGTTGCTTCACACACACACATTCTCATACACACACAACACACATTATTATTTAATGACCACATCACATTGATCTCCTCCTCTTCCTCAGATCTCCCTGCCACCCATCTCTCTACTCCCAGCCCCAAATAACTGAGATTAGCCAGTCATGTGCCAGGGTCGATTCTTTTTTCCCTTTGAGGCCTTGTGAAGGGAGTCAGAATGGGAGTCTCAGTAGGAAGGGGGCTGGAGGGGAAGATAAGAAGTAGTCAGTGGGCAGCTTTCCCTGGTTGGGAGAGGAGCCAGATGTGTCTGCCTGGGTGACCAGAGGTGCCCTGCACCCTGACACCTCCAAATCTGGAAAGTCTACTCAGACAGCTGCAGAAGCGGGGCGGTGCATTGTTCTAGCCCCAGCAGCAAGCCAGCACCCCTAGAGACCAGTCACACAGAAAATAAAGCCCCTTTCTATGCTGTCTACCGCCACTGTTGCCATCACTTTGTTGTGAGGGTTAGTGACTACCCATTAACTCTGGAGAGCTGATTCTTGCCAGTGCTGCACCAACAGCTGGGAGCCAGAAAGTGCTGACATGGGGGAGGGGTTGATTCCCCCACCCTGGCTGGGCGCTTGCAGGGTAAGTCTGGGAGGTCACTGGCATGGCTTACACAGCTCTACCCAATTGCCAATTAGCTAAGGTTTTTCTGAACATCACTGGGCCTGCCGCAGTTGAGGAAAATTATTGTCAGAGAAGCTCATTTTGTTTTCAAATTAAAAAACTCTCCCCAGGGATGGAGCTTTCCTGACTGTCCCCTCCTCTAGTCTTAGGAGGGGGATCCCAGTCAGGAAAGGTCCCTAGGAGAAAATGGTCTAGGACTAGGTCCCTGGCCCTTGGCTACACACAGGGGTGTTCTGGATTGAGCAGTGGGGAGTGCTTTCCTGGCCTCTGGGCTTGAAGGCAGGGACCTCCCCCCAGCTCAGCAACTCTGTAGACTCTCATGGCATTCTCAGGAAAATAAGGAAGAGAGGGAAATCTTAAGAAAACACTGAAAATACAAATGGCCTTTTTAAGTTCCTTTGCTTCCCTCTACTCCATTAATAAAATCTGATTCTTTACTGAGAGAACATAACTTACTCTTCAAACCAGGTTAATGAAGTTGGTCTTCCATGTTCAAGGAGAACTGAGGGATTTGAGGGCTTGGGACAGCCCTCAGAGAGCCGCACAGAATATTAGGGCTTAGAATCTTAAAACTCATCTCCCTCAACTCTCTTCCTTGACAGTTGAGAAAACTGAAGCCCACAGAGGGGAGAGGAGATGCCTGAGTCAGGGGTAGATCTGAGACCAGAGCACAGGGCTCCTGACTTCTAGTCGAATGCTTTTATAAAACTTCATTCTTTTATTTTACACCCAGTTACTGAGTCCTTACTATCTTCCAGGTGCTATGGGGGAGGGGAGGTGTGGAGGAAAGCAAAGAGATGAAAACAACACAATCCTTGCCTTCAAGGAGCTGTTTCCCTAGATCTGTGATTCTTGGGGGAAAAAAAAGAAAACAAACTGAGTCAGACTCTCACCCTATATTGTCTTCTATAGGTGATGACGGAAGAGGAGAAAGGGAGGGAACCCTTTGGGCTTCTCAAGATTTATAAATTATGCTTCCCTGACTCTGAGGCCCCAGAAGGCCAAGGACGAAGAGAGCCGTCCAGCTCAGCAGGTTGGGCTGGGAGAGAATGGGGATAAAAGTGACAAGGATCAGGTCAAAGCCAGCTGGCCTGACTGCTGGATGGGGATAGGCACGCACACTTGTCTGGTGACATACAGTTGACAAGCCTTTAATCTCGGATGTTGTTTCACTGATTCCTATGGCAGTTCCTTGAGGTGAACAGAGCAGCTACTTTATCCTCACTTGACACATGAGGAAACTGAGGTTCAGAAAGGTCAGGTAACTGGCCTAAAGCCAGTTAATGCCAGCGCCCGGCTAGGAACTCCTAGTCTAGTGCTCTCTCTCTGACTGACAGGGGAGAAGTTATGCTGGGTTGAGAGCATGGGGATAAAGCAGTGGTTAGCCACAGCGACGGGCCAGTCTTCCTCTACGCAGTTTCATTTTGATCACCATGTTCTGCCACTCAGAGAACTATGTTCTGAAGAACTGGAAGCACTTTGCAGGCCTGCATGAGCTCATTCAGCACACTCTTGCCAGAAGGAAGTCTAGGGTCGCCAGTATATAGTCACCTAAGGGAAAATGGGACTCAGGTTCTCCACCTCTGCCTTCATGCACCAATCAGTGCATTGCAAAACCAGCCTTCTTCCATGAGAGTCAAGAGGGCCACAGGAAAAATATTGAGATATCTTCTGGTACTTGCCTCCTTCTCTGGAGAAAAGGGCCTGGCCTATCTGTTGGCCCAAGGGCCATTTCCTGGGGAAAGAAATCTTGAGGCAGGGGGACCACAGCCCACCCCAGTCATCCTGATGAGCAGGCTTGGAAGAGGAGAAGGGAGCTTAGTGAAGCGGCTCATGTTTCCCTAGTGTCTCGGGAACTGGGGTATCAGGAGTCCTAGAGACTCTCTTCAGTTCCATGTGAGCAGGATGTCTCAGAGCTGCCTGAGGTCGGGGTCAAGGCCTGGCCGGTGTAGGGTCAGGGTACCCGGGTGCCTGTGTGGGCCCTAGTCCCCCAGGCCCCTGCCAGCATCTCCAGCCTGTAGGGGGAGGGGGAGGGATGGACTTGGCGCGATCTTGGGCTGGAAGGAAGTCAGAGCCCCCGTCGCTGAGAGGGGTCCCACTGCCTTCCCCAGCTCAATTCCAGCCAGGCGCCTAGCTCTGCGCTCCCGCTACGCCCCCAGACGGCTCCTTACCTGTCCCGCCGAGGGCAGTCTCACCTCCTCCGCGGGGCTTGGGGGGCCCGCCGGGCATGAGCCGGGGCGCGACTGGCGCCCCTCGCCTCACGGCTTCGGCGAAGCTCCCAGAAGGGCGCCTCTGCTCCCGGCCCCGGGTCCCCGCCGCCTCCGCCGCCGCCGCCGCCGCTTCAGCACCGCGGACAGCTCCCGCCCGCAGCCCGCCGCCGCCGCCGCCGCACGCCCAGCCCGGCTCGGTCCCGGGAGCCCCGCATCCTGACCCGGCCCCACCGCCGCCGCGCAGCCCTCACTCAGCCCGGCCCAAGGCGGCTCCGCGCCGACTTGGGAGAGCAGCGAGCAGGGTCCCCCGCCTCCCCGCCTCCCCGCCTCCCGCCGCCGCCGCCGCCTCCCTCTCGCCTCCGTGCTCCCTTCTACGCTCCGGAATCAGCCCACCAGGCACTCCGGACCCGCTCCGGGGCGGGGCGGGGCGGGGCGGGGCGGGAAGTCGGGGGGAGCCCAGAGGAGGCGGCCGCGCGAGGGGCGCGCCGCTGGAACGGGCTTCTCTGGTTTCTGGAGCTGAGCCCCCTTTCCCTAGATCTTTGCCTTAAACCTACTCCCGCATTTCCCCAGGAGCTATGGGCGGTGCTCCCATTTTTGAGCCCTGAGTTTTAATATTGATCTGCACCCCCCCACCCCCCAAAAGAAAAACAAGCAAACAAAAGCCACTTATAGGGCACCTACTGTATACCAGACACCATGCTGAGTCTTAACATTTTTTAACCAATATCATCTCATTTAATTTTCTTAACTCTTTGAGGCAGTATTTTTTTTTTCTTTCCTTTCTTTCCTATTTTATACATGAAGACACCAGGCTCATAGAGATTAAATCTCCTGATTTAGAGATCGCAGTGCTGTGCGGGAAGTGTACAGGTTCTAAAGACCTAAAGGCCTAAGATTTGGCCCTAGTGCCTCTCCTGTTAACTATATAACTTTGAGTAATTAACCTCTCAAAGCCTTGAGTTTCTCCTTGGCGAAGTGGGGGGAGCTGAATCACCTTGTGGGGTCATATGAGGACAAAGTGAGATGGCATATGTGACACGTTGGCCCCAGATAGGCCCTCAGTGGGTGAATGTTCTCTTCGGTTCTCCCAGAAGGGTCCCTGATGTCCTCAGATACCAGCCAGGGTTTCTGGCTGCTTTGTCTCCCTGACTGTGCTGTTCTTTATCACTCCCACCCCCACCAATTTCCTGTTTTCAAGCATGAGGGTATCCTCATCTTGAGTGTTGAGTGGACGAGGCTGTTTTTTACAAGGTCTTGAGTCTCACTGTAGTACCAGGAGATTGGGAGAGGAGAGGATTCTCATTTTCTGAAGGTAAATAGAGGTCTGCAAAGTAAACCTCAGAGGGACTTCTCTGGTGTTCCACTGGTTAAGTATCCACCTTGCAAAGCAGGGCCCGAGGGTTTGATCCTTGGTCAGGGAACTAAAGATCCTACACATTGTGGAGCAACTAAGCCCACACACCGCCAAGTACTGGAGCCCCTGTACTATAACAGCTGAGCCTGTGCACCACAACTAAGACCTGATGCAGACAAAATAAATAAATAAACAAACCTCAGAGCAAGCTGAAGCTGGGGCTGGGGCTGGCAGGAGTCACTGAGAACCAGCCTCTGGCAGCAGGAGTTTTCCCTCCCCCATCCAAGAATACAGTGCACGGAATGGTGGTCTTCAGGACACCCTCACTCCCACATAACATGGAATATCTACACCGGTTCTATTGAACTCCTAGCATCCTCTGCAGGAGCCAAGCACCCCCATCATGGAGTTTGGGTCTGCTTCTCTTCAGGACTGGGCAGGGAACTCCCTAAGCTCGTGGTCTTCCTCTGTCTTCCAGCTAGTATTGATTGGTGTTTAACCTGTTGGGTGTTAAATATATTCTTGCTTTTCTTGCCCTTGTCCCATCAGTGTGGAAGTCCGAAGACTAGGAAGGCTCTTGGACCACTCATCCTGAGGGCCATATAGTATCTGCACAGACACCCTCCACCCCTACCCTCACACAAGACACTGTCCCTTGGGTCTAAGTGCCCCTTGCTCCTTAACTCCCCTCTGGCTTCCCCTTCACAGGGACTCATGGCTCCCTACTTGGCCTTTTCCTTCCTCTGTCTCCCCCTCCTCTCTATTCTGGCTTTGCTCCATGTCTGGGCTGCATACGGAATTGCTAATCAAATGGATAATAAAAAAGCCAGTGAAGCAAAAGCCGCATATAAATTCTAAACACTAATGTTGATAATTATATGCTGTTGCCTGGAGGGAAAACTTGAAGTGAGGCCACTGGTGTTGTGTCAAGGTCCCTGGTCTCTGGTCCACCAAGAGACCTGAGTTCTAGTCTACTCTTTGTCATGAATTGGCTGTGGGACCTTAGGCAGTTGTCTCATCTCCCTGGGCCTTTACTTCTTTAGGATTGCAAGCCTCTTCAGCAGCTTTGAGGAAACCATAAAGGCATTCAGCACCATGTGAGTCTTGTGATAGAGAATGGTGGGCCAGTGCAGCAGTACAAGTTTATTTTAAGGAAATTACCTTTATCCTTCTCAAGACATGGGAGGCAGCTCAGGAACTGAAAAATCTACAACTGTGCAGAGTTTCCACTCCATTTGCCATTCCCTTCCTTTCTTTCTCCCTTCCTTTCTCCACTGAGCCTTTCCTGCTACATAATGAAAGTCAGCTCCCCGGCTAGACCCTGAAAATACAAAGTATAAGTCATAGTCTGGGCCCTTGGAAGAGCTGCCATGAAGGACGGTGGTGGGACTTTCCTAGTTGTCTGGGGGCTAAGACTCCACGCTCCCAATGCAGGGGGCCCTGGTTCGATCTCTGCTCAGGGAACTAGATTCTACCTGCCACAACTAAAGATTCTACATGCTGCAACTAAGACCCAGTGCAGCCAAATAAATAAGTATATAAATATTTTTTTAAAAGAGTGGTGGGGTGGCTGGACATGATAACCAGCAATTCTAATACATCAAGAGAAATACTATCATACGGTAAGTGAAAAGTTCACAGAGAAATGGATTTCCCTTTGGTGGTCCAGTGATTAAGAACCTGGGTTCAATTTCTGGGCAGGGACTAAGATCCCAAATGCCATGGAGCAACTAAGCCCAACTAAGACTGGACGCAGCCAAATAAAATAAATAATGTTAAAAAAAAATTGAACAGAGGAGGAAATGATTAGCTAACTCTATCTGGGAAAGTTCCAGGAGGTTTCCTGGAGGTGGTGACATTTGAGTTGAGTTTTATTAAAGGATAAGACATCCATCAAGCAGGCCAGGAGAGGAGAACATTCTGGGTAGAAAGACTGGAGTAAAGAGATGAGGCTGGAGGACAGATGAGGAAGCTATAGCAGAATCCAAGAAAGAAATGGTGGGAACATGAATAAGGCAGATTCAGCAGAAGAGGGAGCAGGGGATGGGTTTGAGACACTTCTGGGGGAGAACAGAGTGGAGAGATTTATTGTGGGGTAGAGAGTAGGGCATCAGGGATCATGTTGGGGTCTCCTACTTCTAGGAAGCTGATGTTACCTGCAAGAGGTCAATGGTAGGGAGGTAAGAAAAGTCTGCTTACCCTGGGTAATGCTACTGTGTGTTATAAATCCCTCAGCTTCTAAGATTTTACACTGTTTCGATTTTATTCTTTTTTTAGTCCTGCGCAAACTTTCTGAACCCCCTCACTCCCAAACCTCATCTTATCTTGATTGTCTAAGTGGAAAAGGGAAAGGTCCAGGCTTGGAAGAGAAGATCTCAGTGGGGCAGAGCAGTGCTGGAAGCCTTCCTGGAGGAAGCAGCGGGTATCTTAGCTGGGACCAGAACAATGCCCACAGATAAGGGATAGAGTAGGCACTGGGTGAAAACCTTGGAAGAGATATTTTCATGTCCTGTTCTGCTCCCACCTCTCTGACATTCCCTGAACAGAACAACATGATGAGCTCCATTTCTGCTGGAATTAGCTCCGGTTGCTAAACTCTTTCCACCTGGGGACTTTTCCTTCATAAGCTCTTTCATGCACAGACTCTTAGCTCTTTTACAAGGGGTTGATTTGCTTACAATGTTCCCTAAGGAATATAACTCAGCACTAAGTGTGGGGAGATCTGCTCTGCTCACTACATCAATAGACCACGTATTGGAAGAGATGCTCCCCATAAGGAGGAAGGCAAACCCCACCCTCATCCCTGTCCCAGTGAAACTCATGTTCAAGGCTACTTGGCTGAGACTCAGAAAGTCCTGGGTTGGGGTGGAGTGGTAGTGGGGAGACAAGCTGGCAGAATGCAGTGACAAGCAGGTCTTTGGGCTGCTCATCACCCAAATCTTGTTCCCATGGACATGGCTCCAAAGCAGGATTCATTCCTGGGTATAAGCATAACTCTGAACTCAAGACGGCTTCCCTGGTAGCTCAGTTGGTAAAGAATCTGCCTGCAGTGCAGGAGATCCCAGTTCGATTCCTGGGTTAGGAATATCCCCTGGAGAAGGGATAGCTTACCCACTCCAGTATTCTTGGGTTTCCCTGGTGCCTAGATGGTAAAGAGTCCACCTGCAATGTGGGAGACCTGGGTTTGATCCCTGGGTTGGGAAGATTCCCCTGGAGGAGGGCATGGCAACCCACTCCAGTATTCTTGCCTGGAGAATCCCCATGGACAGAGGAGCCTGGTGGGCTACGGTCCAGGGGGTTGCAAAGAATTGGACACAATTGAGTGACTAAGCACACACTGGACTCAAGAGAGAACACTGGAGATCTTCACTGCTTCTGAATTAGACCCTTGGATTAGAGGGGTTCCTCCCTCTCCCTCACCAGCAAGAGAGTGTATAATCTGTTTCTTAAACTTCTTTGGAGGCCTTTGGAAGTTCATTACCACAGCTGTTCACTTCTCTCCATAGGAGAATACAAAGCTGAATTGCAAAGGCAACATTTTTTTTTAGCAACACACCAATTCATGCCAGAGAAAGAGAGATGAGGAGAGTTCTCAGCACCACTCCTGTGGAACTCTCTGCCCTCCTGCCAGCCACAGGCTCACTTAAGTCTGGGAAGGAGAATGGGCGAGAGGCAGAAGCAGAGCATACGGTGGAGGAACACAGCAGCTGCAGATGGTGCAGTTCAGAACTCCACCATCAACTCTGGCATCCACAGGCTGCCTCGGGGGCATGTGAGCATTGGCTCATTGGCAGAGGAACCTGAACTGTTGGCACTTCCCCACTTCTCCAGATCGTGTATGTGTGGGGGTCTGGGGGGTGGGGTGGGGTGGGGTGGATGGGAATTAGCAGCAGCAGCAGTAGCAAGCAGACCGACTGGGTTTTTTACCTGATATAATAATGAAAACAAAACTGAGTGAAAGAATAAGAATGCTTGACGTTTGCCTTGCACGCTACAGTTTCTTTTTTTAAAATAATGTTTGTTTGTTTATTTTTGGCTGTGCTGGGTCTTCGTTGCATTGAGGGCTTTTCTCTAGTTCCAGCAAGCAGGCGCTACTCTCTGCTTGTGGTGCACGGACTTCTCATCAAGGTGGCTTCACTTGTTGCTGAGCACGAGCTCTAGGACACGTGGGCTTCAGTAGTTGATGCTTGTAGTAGTCATGGCTCCCGGGCTCTAGAGCACAGGCTTAATTGCTCTGCAGCATGTGGGATCTTCCTGGATCGGGGATTGAACCCATGTCTCTTATACTGGCAGGTGGATTCCTCACCACGGAGCCACCCACTACAGTTTCTGGAGCTCAGAAATCTGCTCAGACAATATCTCATATGTTCTTCATAAACATGTGGTCATTCTCAAGTTAAAGATGGGAAAAATAAGGCCCAGAGCAGTTAAGCAACTTCCCACTTGGAAAAAAGGTGTCAAAGGTCAATAGTAAACCAAAGAGAAGTTGCATTGCCACTGCTCCCCCCACCCCACCCCATTCTCTCTTGGGTCCCCTAAGCCCAGCTGAGTCAGGCCAGGAACATCAGACAAAGTAAGGAAAAGCAAAAGGGAAATAAACTGCAAAAGGAAGCACATGAAAATCCTTGGCCTTTGAGTTTGGCAAACACAGGTTCCTGACTTAGCAGAGAACATGGGGCCTTGTGGCATTCTAATTCTGCCTGAGAAGGCACTTTTTTTTTTCATTTTGAGGCAGTAAAGCAATATTATGGTCTATCATTATATTACACAAAAGATCTAGAAACAACAGGCTGGTAGAGAAGAAATGAACGGTAAGTAAGAAGCAACAGAAATAAATTAAAATTAAATTATTTCTCATGATATTGGTATGAAAACCATTTCAAAGCATGTGGGTCTGGCTTTCGAGAAGGCTTTGTCCACTGGCCAAAGCCTGTAATTAAATTAAGGTGTTCATCACCTTGTCTGCTCTACTGGCTTTTTTTTTTTGAAATGTGAATTAGCAATAGTCCTACCAGATGTCTTTTAGAATTTTATAGCACTCTCTGCTAAGAAGTCTGACCAGCTGCAGGGTCTTTTTTTTTTTTTTATTGGAGTTTAATTGCTTTATAATGTTGTGTTAGTTTCTACTGTACAACAACGTGAATCAGCTATAAGTATACGTATATCTCCTCTTTCCTGAGCCTCCCTCCCACCAGCCCCCACCCCACCTCTTCGTCATCACAGAGCGTGGCACTGAACTCCTCCTGCTATCCAGCATCTTCCCCTAGCTAGCTGGCTGTTTTACCACGGTGCTGTGTATCTCTCAATGCTACTCTCCCGATTCATCCTGCTCTCTCCTTCTCCTGCTGTGTCCACAAATCCATTCTCTATGTCTGTGTCTCTATTCCTTAGGTTCATCAGTACCAGTTTTCTGGATTCCATATATATGCATTAGTTGGGTCATTTGTAGTAATGTGGATGAACCTAGAGTCTGTCATGCAGAGTGAAGGAAGTCTACTGGCTTTCGACAAAACTGATGCATGACCTTTCTCCTGCCCTGGGAGTTACAGTCAGCCAGGTGGGGTCTGCAGGGGGAGGCCTTTTATGCCTTCACCCTGAACGTCACCCTGAGACAGTGGGCCCCCAACTTCTGCCAGGTCTTGCCCTCAAGGAATCCTCTGAAGAGCTATATCCAGGACCTAGGACCACTCCCATCTGTGTGTGTGTGTGTGTGTGTTACTGTGTGCTTGCCCAGGGGTGAATTTCTAAGCTGGGAAAGGAGAGACTTTTCTTCCTCTGTGTGTAGGAAAACACTTTTCTATGCTCCCTGCTGCACGTGTCTGTGTGTCTGATATGCTGATGAGAGAAATGACCCTTTACTCCTTGCCAGATCACAGTCTGGGGAGGCAGGGAGCTTGAAGAGCTACCGATGCTAAGAAAATGTTCTTAGAGAAGCTGAGCACTTGTTATATCTTTCAGCTCAGGGTGAGCAAGAGAGACTCATCCTGGGTCCCTGCTCTGTGTCAAATGCTTTTATCTTTTCATTTTCAAAATAATTTAAGTCAAGGCTCATGGAGGTTAATGTTCCAGATTCACACATTTCAGCAAATGATGGGCAAGATTTGAAGCCAGGTCTGTCCGATGCCAAAGCTAAGTTTTTCACCCCTCTCTTCTCCAGCAACCCTACTCATCTCCATCATGGTCTGAAGAGTTGGGACATTTAACGAGGGAACAGAAGAGGAAACAGCATCAAAATGCAAAAAGAGTCTCTCAGGGTATACATTCGTTCTCAGGTGGAACTAGGATCCACGAGCCCCCACATGCTCCACTGGGTTAGAAATCTGTGTTTGCCAAATTCAAAGACTAAGGGTTTTCAAGTGCTTTGTCGGGGGGCTATTATTTCCCTTTTGTTTTCCCTTGATTTTTGTATGCTCTTTTTTTTAATTTTTTTTTATTTTGCAGGGGAAAATGGACAAAGGAAAGGATCAATGAGGGTGGGAGGGAAATGGGAAAAAAGAAGGGGAGTGATGGTGGGGAGGAGTATATGTAATTTCTTAACCAATGGCTTTCTGTTTTTAATCACAAAGAACACTTAAAAAAAAATCATGGTGAATTCATCTTATATTAGGAGGTTTGTTCTCGAAATGAAAAGTTCAGGAAACAAAAAGTCCAGTTTGGGTGTCCTCATCTTTAGGCACATCTTGGTATTTTGTATTGGTAAGTCTATCTTTACCACAATATATTATTTAGGACAGGATCACATTTGTCACCTCTTCCTCCCTACTACCCAAAGTGGTACCAAACCCACAAAATAGTCAATAAACCTCCACAGAGTGAACAAATAAGTCTTTTTTTTTTTTTTTTAAACTCTCCTGAGTGAACTGAATTTTTTGAGGCTCATAAGTAAATATGTTTTCCTCTTTACTTTGTCTATTACAGCCAGATTATATGAGTGGGGTATTAAAGTCTCCCACTATTATTGTATTGCTCTAGAGAATGTCCTTTAGTTTTTGTTGGAGAAATGGTTTAGTGGTGCAAAATTCTCTCAACTTTTGCTTATCTGTGAAGCTTTTGATTTCTCCTTCATATTTGAATGAGATCCTTGCTGGATACAATAATCTAGGCTGTAAGTTATTTTCCTTCATCACTTTAATTATGTCTTGCCATTCCCTCCTGGCTTGGAGAGTTTCTATTGAAAGATCAGCTGTTATCCTTATGGGAATTCCCTTGTGAGTTATTTGATGTTTTTCCCTTGCTGCTTTTAATATTTGTTCTTTATATTTAATCTTTGTTAATTTGATTAATATGTGTCTTGGGGTGTTTCGCCTTGGGTTTATCCTGTTAGGGACTCTCTGGATTTCTTGAACTTGAGTGGTTATTTCCTTCTCCATTTTAGGGAAGTTTTCAACTATTATCTCCTCAAGTATTTCCTCATGATCTTTCTTTTTATCTTCTTCTTCTGGAACTCCTATGATTCGAATGTTGTAGCGTTTGATGTTATCCTGGAGGTTTCTAAAATTGTCCTTATTTCTTTTGATACGTTTTTCTTTTTTCTCGTCTGATTCATTTATTTCTAGGATTCTATCTTCTAGTTCACTAATTCTATCTTCTGCCTCTGTTATTCTACTATTTGTTGCCTCCAGGGTGTTTTGGATCTCATTTATTGCATTATTCATTATGTGTTGACTCTTTTTTATTTCTTCTAGGTCCTTGTTAAACCTTTCTTGCATCTTCTCAATCCTTGTCTCCAGACTCTTTAACTGTGATTCTATTTTGATTTCGAGATTTTGAATTAATTTTGCTATCATTATTTGGAATTCTTTATCAGGTAGATTCCCTATCTCTTCCTCTTTGGTTTGGTTTGGTGGGCATCTATCCTGTTCCTTTAGCTGCTGGGTATTCTTTTGTCTCTTCATTTTGTTTAAATTGCCAAATTTAGAGTGTCCTTACTATATTCTGGTAGTTTGTTGAATTCTCTTTATTGAGGCGATTTACAGGTCTTTTCAATATCTGATCTCTGCCTTGTTACAGAGGGGGCGGAGATGAGCACCCAAATCTAAACCGGCCAGGTTCAGGCACTCAGATAATCCTCAGACGCACAGACTTGGTTGAGTCTGCGTTTTATGCCCTTCCCAGATCCGAGTAGCGCAGGTGATGAAATGTTCGGCGAGCGCAGGTGCTGCGACTTATCGCCTCTCTGCCGCTCAGTTTTCTGGGTATACAAACAGCGCACTTTCTCAGGCAGATGTTGACCATCCAGAGCCCCAAGAAGCGTGAGTCAGCACAGAAACCTACTCACAGTTCCATTAGACAGTGTCTCTCTAGGGCTATAATTGCCCGCCTCTGGCCCTGGCTGCCTGTCACGGGAGTGGGACGGCCTGCAGCCGGCCAACTCTGTGCAGCCCTTTGTTCCGTAGGTAGTCCTGGTGGTGTCTTAAGTTAGGGCTGGCTTTTGATGTAGTAGATAACCGACAGTCTGGTTATTTCGCTCAGATAGCGCCCGAGATAGCCAGGCCAAATCCTTTCTCAAAGCAATGCAGGCCTCGCCGCTCCTCCTAGCCCAGCCCCCACTTGCCAATAGCAAATGCTGGTGTCCGCGCCAGTTCTCCGCAAAAGGAGTTACCGCAGGGCTCGTTTTCTCGTTTTGAAGACAATGAGCTGTCTTTCTAAGTGCCTGATGTCCTCTGCCGGCATTCAGAAGTTGTTTTATCGAGTTTATTCAGCATTCAAATATTCTTTTAATGGATTTGTGGAGGAGAAAGTATTCTCCCCGTCTTACTCGTCCGCCATCTTAGCTCCTCCTCCTTGTATGCTCTTTTTGAAGTTCTCGGCCTGGTTCATCTGGACTAAGGGGACTCAAGAGGGAACCAGGCAGGAGAGGAGGGAGCAGAGGCAGCCCAACCCTGGCGGGTGGGGGAAGCAGGGAGGAGACAAATTCCAGAATGAAACAATGAAACACTCAAGCTGCTGCTTCCCTCTTCCAGAACACTCACTCCCAGAGCTCTTCTCTTCACCTGTCGTGGAAGAGATGTGTGTGTGTGTGTGTGAAAGGGACATGGGAAAAGTCCTCAAGAGACCAAGCTACTTGCAGTTGTCAGCTTCTTGATTCCTGGCCTCCCATGGTCTCAGCAGCATTTGGGGCACCCACGTAAGCCCTGCCCCTTAGTGATTCCCCTGCAGCCTATATCCCATCATTCATCCAATCCTGGTATTCCATCCTCTCCCTCTGGCTCCCAAACCTACTATTCCTTTACAGACCCTGGGCCCTGACTGCACCGTCACAACAGGGCTCCACGGTGTCAGTGGTGCTCCACGACGGGGCTGTGAGGGCACACCTTGCCAGGCTGGGCACCGGGGAACTAAGGAGAGAGAAGCACAACAGACAACAGAGGGACAGACGGCTGGATGGATGGATGGTAGACGAGAGGCTTTTTTGAGTGTCTGCCATGTGCCAGGAACTAGGCTAAGAGCTTAATGAGTATTATCTCAATGAATCAGCTATTAAACCTATGAAGTAAGAATTCATTATACCATATAGATTGTATTCATTCTTATAAGTGCCAGGCACTGTGCTGAATGTTTCACTAAGCCTGAACAATAATCCAGTTCTTTTGTATTAAGACAACCATTAATACAGGGATCCCTAGTCTTTGCCTGAGGAGGTACTGGAGGGGTGTGGCAAGTAGAAAGAACAGGAGCCTTGGCCTCAGGCAGGTCCTGAGTTCAAATCAGGAGAGTTTTTGTCAGCACAGGTGAGTTCTTTTATGGAAAGCAATTTGGCATTTATGTATCAAGGACCGAAGTAAATAGACTACTGGGAATCTACCCTAAGACAACAGTAATAAGTAACATTTATAACTATTTGGAGAAGGCGATGGCACCCCACTCCAGTACTCTTGCCTGGAAAATCCCATGGACGGAGGAGCCTGGTGGGCTGCAGTCCATGGGGTCACGAAGAGTCGGACACGACTGAGAGACTTCCCTTTCACTTTTCACTTTCATGCACTGGAGAAGGAAATGGCAACCCACTCCAGTGTTCTTGCCTGGAGAATCCCAGGGACAGAGGAGCCTGGTGGGCTGCCGTCTGTGGGGTCGCACAGAGTCAGACATGACTGAAGTGACTTAGCAGCAGCAGGAGGCACATGGGCAGCCACAGTAACAGCTCAGGGACACAGCCCTGCCAGCAGCCAGTCCTAACTTTGGACTGACTTTTGATAGACCTTTGACTGCCAAGAGTAAAGAAAAACCAGAGACCTAATTCAGAGGCTGAAACTACAGCTGGTAAATATTTTGGGGGAAAGAAAGTGCATTAGTTTAAGGGCTCTACGTTCAATTTTGGAAGAACTTACTTTTCACTTTCATGCATGGGAGAAGGAAATGGCAACCCACTCCAGTGTTCTTGCCTGGAGAATCCCAGAGACGGGGGAGCCTGGTGGGCTGCCGTCTGTGGGGTCACACAGAGTCAGACACGACTGAGTGATACATCATCATCATAACTATTCATGCCAGGCACTGTCCTAACTGCTTTAGATGAGTCATCGTATTTAATTCTAGCAACAACCCTATGAAAAACTTACTTTACCATCCTTATTGTACAGGATGTGAAAACCAAGACTGGTAATTTACCCAAGATTATATGGCTTATAAGGGCAGAATCCAAATTTCAAGCTAGATAGGCAGTCTCCAAAGCCTCGCTCTTCAACTCTACAACACACAGTATAAAATTTGCACATAAAACTAGCTATCACCGGAAAAAAGGAAAAAAAGAGGACTTCCTCGGAAGTCCGGCAGTTAAGACTCCACACTTCCTATGCAAGGAAGACAGGTTTGATCCCTGGTCAAGGAATTACGATCCCAAATGCCACGTGACAGGGCCAAAACAAACAAAAAACCGAACCAAATTAAAAAACCTGGCTATTACAGTATTGATTATTGTTATAGAAAATTTGGAACACATATAAATGTCTAAGAAAACAGGGCACAAATTTAAATAATGTTTTTAAAAAGTTTACAATACCACAAGGGAAATGCTTATAATATGAAGTGGGGAAAAGCAGGTTACATAGTCATCAGAGATCAGATCAGTCGCTCAGTCGTGTCTGACTCTTTGCGACCCCATGAACTGCAGCACGCCAGGCCTCCCTGTCCATCACCAGCTCCTGGAGGTCACTCAGACTCGCATCCATCGAGTCAGTGATGCCATCCAGCCATCTCATCCTCTGTCGTCCCCTTCTCCTCTTGCCCTCAATCCCTCCCAGCATCAGAGTCTTCTCCAATGAGTCAACTCTTCGCATGAGGTGGCCAAAATACTGGAGTTTCAGCTTTAGCATCCAAAGAAATCCCAGGGCTTTAGCATCCAAAGAAATCCCAGGGCTGATCTCCTTCAGAATGGACTGGTTGGATCTTCTTGCAGTCCAAGGGACTCTCAAGAGTCTTCTCCAACATCACAGTTCAAAAGCATCAATTCTTCGGCGCTCAGCCTTCTTCACAGTCCAGCTCTCACATCCATACATGACCACAGGAAAGATCATAGCCTTGACTAGGCGAACCTTTGTTGGCAAAGTGATGTCTCTGCTTTTGAATATGCTATCTAGGTTGGTCATAACTTTCCTTCCAAGGAGTAAGCGTCTTTTAATTACAATATAACCATAAGTGTGTAAAAAAAGCCTAGAAACATCCTAGGAGGAATTAAAGCAAAGAGCCATTAAGAGTTGTCTCTGGGTGAAGGCAACCATGGTTCATTTAGATATTCCTCTTTTTCCTCGTCTGTAGTTTCCAAATTCTCTGCAGTGTACATGCTTTACTGTAAAATTATTTTAAAACTTATATAAAAACTGATATTTACTGAATTGTATGATTGGTAGGTTGGGTGCCCTTTGAAGACTCATCTCCTCTCTCAATTTCATCACTTCCAGCAGGGATAATGGGGGGCTGGGGGGTGACCTCTCCCCTGGCCTGCACAGTGGGAGATTTATAGTAAATGAGGTCACATTTCTAAAGGGTTGTGTTCTCCTTACAGCTGGGTGGACTAAAGCCCTAGTGATTTTCACCAAAAAAAGAAAGGCAAAGAAGAAACCAGCAGAGTGGATGCAGAGTGGAAAACAGAAGGTCAGGAGCGAAGGAGGGGGCAAAGGAGACAGCTTGGGGAGGAAAGGGGAAGTGGAGAAGGAGAGCTGAGCCCCAAGATGGTCAGGGAACTGCAAGGGAAGAAAGCGAATGAGTGATGAGGCAAGACAAAGAGTGGGCAGAAGACAAAAGAGATTGAGAGAGAGAGAGGGAGAGACTACAGCAACCTGTAAGACAGTTAATTGTTTTCAATGCCAAGGTTTCTGTTAAGCTGCAGGGGATTGCCCCAATGTTACAGAAACCATTTTCTGCAGTTAAATGAGACTTCCATCTAGAGGAACACTTCTCCTGGGTTTGTAACTTGAATCTCTCTCAGCTGACTGGCCACTGCCCAGTCCTCAAATATCCAACCAAAAAGGACCTTTCTGGACTATAGCCACTGGAGTTTGCCAGGGCATTCATCCAGCCCATGCTATAGAGCTCTGGTACCAATGGATGTGAGTTATGACATGATTAACTCAGGATTAACACCCAGCTGTCCCAGAACACAGTTTGCAAAGGCTGGATAAGGCTTTTAGTTTATAGGCACTGAAAAAGGATAAAAGAAAAAGAAAACCATGGAACAATGTGAGATCTGCAAAGGTCATCTGTAGAATCTACCGCAGGGAAAAAAATGAGGTCCAGATGGAGAACAACTAGCTACAACCAACAGCTGGTGACAGCAGGGGAGTCTGGGCTTTCTAATTTCTTATGAGTAGAACAATCATTTATAACATGAGTGAGTGATGTTTTGTGTCTTCAAAGGGCTCACTGTGAATCCAGCTACCCTTCTTTTAGTCTGATAAATGCCTCTGAGATAGGTAATCCAGGAATAAGCTGGATATCTGTGGGGAGAAAAGAAGCAGCAGCTCAGAGATACCATGGAATTCTCTCTGTGTCGACGGACTGATTAATAAGATGCTGGAGCCCAAAGCTAAATTTCTCAAGAACAAGTGTGGCCACACACATTCCTGAGGAACTTGCAGCCCCAGGAAGTTGGGAGCAATTTCAATTTCTGCGGTTTGCTGGAGCCTTCAGGTCAAATTTCCTGTTCAGGACAATGTATCAAGAGTACAGGTTTCCAAGTTTCTACTGTCACGTTCTGATTTCTACTGTGACAGCATCTGCCTGACTACAGTTCTAATGTGTGTGGCCTTAAAGCCATTATCACTGAAAACCATTGATGGAGTGCTTATTGTATATAGGGAATGGAATAGGTTCTAGGGATACATGGAGACACAAGACATGGCCTTAGTCATCAGAGATAAGCTGATGTTAGCTGTGGAATAAGGCCAAATACAAACATATACAAAGAGGTGATGAGTCAGTTCTCGAATAGCGCCCCGCCTTTGTTGGTGCTGTTCTACTTCCTTGGAATCCTCCGCTGCACCCACCTGTGAACCCACCCACATTCCTAAAATCTCAGCTCAGGTGCTTCCTCCTCAGGCATCTTTGCCCAGACTCCTCGGCCTGGATTGGATTCCCCTCCTCTGGTTTTCTCTAAGTTCCTCCATGTTTCCATCCTAGAGCACTCCGCACATTGTACTTCTAAATTGTACTTGTCTCTCTCTCCTTCCTGACTCTCATTTCAGAGAGGAAGACAGGACTGTATTTTTCATCCCTGATAACTAGGCTGTGCCTGACATAGTGTTAATCGCTCAGTCATGTCTGGCTCTTTGCAACCCCATGGACTGTAGCCTCTGTTCACAGAATTCTCCAGGCAAGAATATTGGAGTGGGTTGCCATTTCCTTCTCCAGGGGATCTTCCCAACCCAGGGATCGTACCTGGGTCTCCTGCATTGCGGGCAGATTCTTCACCGTCTGAGCCACCAGGGAAGTCCCATATTAATTGTGCCTGACATAACTAGACAATTAATAGATAATTGCTGACTAGACAGAAGCAACCATTCTGCTTCTGCTGCCTCCAGCATGAAATCTCTAAGGTCGCTTGCAGCTCTAACATAATGTGACCTTATACTCGCCAGGTGAGGCATTGTTTTCTTTGAGGCTGGACGTGACTGCACTTAGTAGTGATGGAAACCACCTCACTGTTGCCCCTCTTTTCCTCCTCAGAGACCTAATGATAATCTGGGCATGGATAACATAGGGAACCTGTGATTTACTTCACCTCCCTTTTATTAGAATGGCCAGAGCTGGCAGGAGTCCACTAGGAGCTTCCTGTCCACGTCTAACAAGGTCTCCACCTAGTTACCTGGTTGCTGGGAAGATGAGGCTGGGAAAATCTAGTGGCTAAGCTACACAGTAAACTCAGGAAAGGAAACCATTTAGAAGTATTTGGAGATTAGAAAAGCAAGGAAACTTGATGGAAACAAACATTCAAAGTACCTGCCAGGCTTTTAATAATGTCAGAGGAGAAGAGCCTGGAACCAGCTGGAGGAAAAAGATAAGAAACACATTTATTTCCTCTGCCCAGAACCATGACATCAACTGTCTCCCACCCCCACCCCTCCACCTTGTGCTTTACTGTTGGAAAACAATGGTTGCCCCTCTCTGGCATGGTGCATTGTGCCAATCTCTCTCTGTGTGTAGGAAAACCAAGTCCAAGATGTTAGCAAATTTGGCATCAACTGTGGCGTGTGTTACTGTCCATGGTGTTGAGTTTCCAGTAGGGCCCTGAAGCTTCTGAGTCTTAGCCAGGTTTGTCTGCCCTCACGGATGACCCAGCTGATGAATGATAGGAAGCAGTTGGACTGTGGACAAGGAAGACTTGAGAGTCTGTCTGGAAAGACAGGTCCACAATAAATTATCTGAAACCCTTGGAGCCAGATGTTTTTCAGAATTTAGAATTTTTCCGATTTTAACAAGGTAATATGGTGCATCTACTGCTTATTATGTAAAATCCTTAGTGAGGTCCAGAGCTGCACCACGGAACCAAGCATGTCGATATTTCCTTAGAAAAATGTATGACTAATCATCCCAAGTGTGATCAATAAAGATATTAAAGAGCTTCATGGCAGTTCAAGGTCTTCCTTCAAATGAGTTTTTTTTTTTTTTTTTTTTTTTTGCCTTAGACTTATGAAAAAGCTTTTGATCTCAGAGTATTTTGAATTTCAGAATTTTGGCTAAGGGACTGTGGTCCCAGCCTTGGATTCCATCTTGAATCAAATTGACCTGCAAACATTCCTATGGCTGATCAAAATTTCTAAGCTTGTTAATATCCCGACTGGGCGCTGGAGGCAGGGGATGGATAAAGAAACCAAAGAAAAGCAGCTTTAAGTACAGTCTTCAAACCTCCCCACCTACAAAGAGTTAAAAGCATAATTTTCTCCCAAGGACAAATAGCTAATAATGAAGGGTTTCCCAGGTGGTGTGGTGGTAAAGAATTCATCTGCCAATGCAAGAGAGGGCTTCCCAGGCGGCACAAGTGGCAAAGAATCCACCTGTCAAGCAGGGACCACAAGAGTTCCCTGGGTTGGGAAGATCCCATGGAGAAGGGCATGGCAACCCACTCCAGTATTCAGGTTCGATCCCTGTGTACGGAAGATCCCCTGGAGGAGGAAATGGCAACACGGGCCAGTATTCTCCAAAATCACTGCGGATGGTGATTGCAGTCATGAAATTAAAAGACACTTGCTCCTTGGAGGAAAAGCTATGACCAACCTAGACAGCATATTAAAAAGCAAAGATATCACTTTGCTGACAAAGGTCCATGTAGTCAAAGCTATGGTTTTTCTAGTAGTCATGTATGGATGTGAGAGCTGGACCATAAAGAAGACTAAGCATGGAAAAATTGATGCTTTTGAACTGTGGTGCTGGAGAAGACTCTTGAGAGTCCCTTGGACTGCAAGGAGATCAAACCAGTCAGTCCTAAAAGAAAGCAACCCTGAATATTCATTGGTAGGACTGATGTTGAAGCTGAAGCTCCAATACTTGGGCCACCTGATGTGAAGGGCTGACTCATTGGAAAGGTCCCTGATGCTGGGAAAGATTGAAGGCAAGAGGAGAAGCGGACGACAGAGGATGAGATGGTTGGATGGCATCACCAACTCAATGGATATGAGTTTTAGCAAATTCCAGGAGATAGTGGAGGACAGGGGTGCCTGGCATGCTGCAGTCCATGGGGTCGCAAAGAGTCAGACACAACTTAGTGATTAAACAGCAACAACAACAACAGTGTCAGGGCAGAACAAGAATGTGATTCAAATCTGAAGCAGCCACACTCCTAGTGCTAGAGCAGATATATAGAGATCTCCCTAAATTTGCTTGTAGATTAGCATCTAACTGATAGCACTAAGTTCTTTTATCTTAGAAAGTGAGACTAAATGGATCCAAGGATTTCTTGCTTTCTGCTCCCCTCTCCCCAGTCACAAATTGACCATAGTCTAAAAAGTTTGGGGACTTGCCTTGTGGCCTAGTGGTTAAGAATCTGCCTTACAATTCAGGGGTTACAGGTTTGATCCCTGATCAGGGACTAAGATCCTAGATGCTATGGGGCAAGCTCATGTGCTCTAGAGGCAACACAACCCAGTGCAGCCAAATAAACGACTATTAAAAAAAAAAATGGGGGGACTTCCCTGTCAGTCCAGTGGTTAAGACTTCTCCTTCCAGTGCCAGAGGTGGGGTTCCATCCTTGGTTGGGGAACTAAGATCTCACATGCCTCACGGCCAAAAAACCAAAGCATAAAACCATAGCAATGCTGTTACAAATTCGGTAAAGACTTTAAAGATGGTTCACATTAAAAATTTTTACAAATTAAAGAAAAAACTTTGGAGGCCATCGCTCTTGGCAGATTGAACTTTGGAGCTTGGACACTAAGCTCCTGCCCTGAGAAAAGAGGCAGGGTGGATATGTAGAACTCAGGGTGCACAGCACTGAGTTTAGAGTTATAAGTTCTAACCCTAAACCTGCCACCCCACCACCTGGCTGTGTGACTTGGAGCAGATTGTGTCTTCTCACCAGAGGATTTCTAAATCCCACACAGCTCCAGGATTCCACGATTCTGTTTTGGTTTGCAGGATTCTGCTTTTGATGTCCAAAAGTATGCAAAGGAGGCTGCAGGGAACTAGTGTCCTTGGAAAGCTGCTGGTTAGTCTGGTTTTGGTGTTTGGTCCACTTAGGAAAGCAGAGTGCTGCTTAAGCACTGCAGGCTCTGGGGATCAGAAAGACAGGCTCAAACTCTGACTCAGCCACTTCTTAGCTCCCTAATGTACTTAACCTATCTGAGCCTCAATTTCTTCATTATGTAACATGGGGTTAATAATAGCACCTATCCTAAAAATGTTACCTGCCTTTTTTGATCTTTCACCCTACAAATGTTTGTTGAATTCTCCCTGTGAGGCATGCACTCTGTTAGGCATTGGGATACAGTTATGAGAAATACCAGATGGAACATAGACAATGGCTGGGTAGTCATACTAATGAATATTTAAATTTTAACTGTGAAAAGTGCAGCTAAGAATGGCAACAGTTATAAGACTCTATAACAGAGAGATTGATGTAATAAGAAAATTTACGTAAGATTTTCCTGGGAAGGTGATACTTGCTTTGAGCACTTAAGAATGAGGATAGCTAACTGAATAAGAAGGGAAACAGGATGTATGAAAGATTTGTGGTGGCATATAAGGAAGAAGGCCAGTGAGGTTGGAGGAAAGAGAATAAAAGAGAACTAGGTGAGAGGGAAGAGATAAGCAGGGTCTCATGATGTTTTGCTTTTATTGTAAAATCAGTGGGAGGCCACTGAGGGGTTATGCAGGAAGCTGTTATTATCCGATCTTCCTTTAGATGAGATCTGTAACTAAGAATAGATTTGGAGACAGGTGGTAAAATTAGTTCATTAGTTAGGCACATCAGCACAGAGGCCACTACTGTGGTCCAGGTGAAATAAGAAGATAGTTTAGAAAGGAATGTGAATAGAAGGAGTTAGAGCAAAGTAAATAGATTAGAAAGCTATTTAGGAGATGAAATAAGCAGGACTCGGTAATGGATTAGATGAGCTGGGATTGGAAGGGTGTAGTAAGGGAGAGGAATTTGTCACAGATGATAGCCAGATTACTGGTTTGGATGGCTAATGGTGCCATTCTCTAGGAGAGGTACTCCCAGGGGAGCAGCAGGTGTTGGAGAAAGAGTCTGAATGATTTTGGACCTGTTGGCTTGTGGTCCCTTGAGACAGTCAAAGCTAGTTGTCCAGCAGGCAGCTGGATCTGTGAGTCTGAACTGGAAATACAATTTGGGGAAAATTAGCACAGACAGCAACTGAAACCATGCATTTGAATGAGATGTCCCAGGAATCAAGTATTATGTAAAGAAAAGAGAGGACCTGGGTCTCAACCTTAAGGAAAATCAACATCTAATTTTGGATAAAAAGAATGAGCCTAACAAGGTGACAGGAGGGTAGGGGAGGTGAAACCAAGCCTAAAAATCGTGGGTCACAGAAGTGAAGGCAAGAAGGATTCACGAAAGAAGGAGTGCTCAGCCATGTGGAAAGATGATGAAAGGTCAAGTAAAATAGGACTGAAGGATGCTCGTTGCATTTAACAACACAGAAATCGTCAGTGACCTTAGGCAGAGCCGTAAATGTGGAGTGACAAGGTGGCTGCCAGGGCTGAGGAGAGAGTGGGAGGTGAGGGAATGAGCACAGTGGAGGAGAGAGATTGGACAGTAGTCTGAGATTCCCTGGTGGTCCAGTGGTTAATAGTCTGAGCTTCCCTGCAGGGGGCACAGATTTGAGTCCTGTGTGGGGAAGCTGCACATGCTAAGAGGTGTGGCAAAAAAAATAAATAAATAAAAAATAAAATACTTAGGACAGTATTCCACCCAGAGTAAACTGCGGACTGAGGGTATTTGCCTTAGAGAAAAGGATGTGAGTTGACCCTGACTTTAGTGCTTCCACATGTCATTAGTGAAACTTACATTCTAGAACTACAAAAGGGACTCAGCTCTCTTGAAAGGGAGACCTGGGGACAGCTGGGCTAGGAAGAGATTAAAGCTGCTTTCTTCAGAAATGGCATGGTCCACGGTCAGGCAGGGCAAGCAGAATCAATGACTGTGGTTAGGGGTGATACATGGGGAGGAATGATTTCCCTCTGAAGGTCCAAACCTCCAGAGCATCCCTCTTTCTGCATGCTCAGTTGCTCGGTCACGTCCGACTCTTTGCAACCACATGGACTGCAGCCCGCCAAGCTCCTCTGTCCGTGGGATTCTCCAGGCAAGAATACTGGAGTGGGTTGCCATTTCCTTCTCTGGGGGATCTTCCTGACCCAGGGATTGAGCCCGCGTCTTTTGTGTCTCCACTGGCAGGCGGGTTCTATACCACTAGCACCACCATGAAGCTTTCATCAGCTACTTCAATTCACCGATGTTCTCAACTCCTGTAGCACTGAGGACCCTGTATGATATATCAATTGTTTAATATGGAACTCTAATAAATCAAACAGATAAAATGATACTTATTAGAACAAACTTACTTTATAAGTTAAATATTTATTTAAGATCAATAAATGATAAAAATGAGGTTGTTCTAATAATGTTTAAATAAAAAGGAAAATTAGGAGTTCTATTGGCTGCAGGAAACCAACATGTTCCTTTATTTTGTTTTGACTGTAAAAGAACCTTAAAATTCTGATTCATTCAGATCAGTAGCTGCAAATAATAAGCTTTACCTAAAAATGTCAAGATATTCTCTAATTAATCAAAGATGGCAGGATTAGGGACATTCCCTGGTGGTCCAGTGGTTAAGACTCAGTGCCTTCACTGCTGAGGGAACAGGTTCAGTTCCTCAGATCAGATCAGATCAGATCAGTCGCTCAGTCGTGTCCGACTCTTTGCGACCCCATGAACCGCAGCACGCCTAGTGGGGGGAATTAAGATCCAGCGGGATGTGCAGCACAGAAAAAAAAAAAAGGGTGGCAGAAGGACATTTATTCTAAGGTTTACACAAAAGTGAACTAGCCCAGAGAATAAGAGGCTTCCAATGTTTAAAAATATACGTATGTATGTATGTACATACATATATACACACATTATATACATATAAATTTGACAAACTATTTTTGAATATTTTGACTAGTTTATTATATTTTTTATTTATTCCTCAAAACAACCCTGTAAGGTAATTATTATTATTATCCCCGTTTAATATGAGGCTCAGAGAGATTAGGCCGACTTCCATTTCTGGAAACATGGAAGTCTAGATACACTAAACAACCCTCCCACTAAAAACAACGAGATATTCTGGAGTAAAAAAAAATTATTTTGGGGGGTGGGCTGTGTACGGGATCTTAGTTCCCTGACCAGGGCTTGAACCCAGGCCCAGACAGTGTGCTGAGTCCCCACCACTGGACCTCCAGGGAATTCCCCGGAAGACATGTTTTTAATGCAGCAATGATGTAGCATTAAGAAAGGGAGTAAGAGGGCTTCCCTTGTAGCTCAGTAGTAAAGAATTAGCCTGCCAGTGCAGGAGACGCGGTTTCAATCCCTGGTCTGGGAAGACCCCACATGCCACGGAGTAACTTAGTCCATACACCACAACTGCTGAGCCTATGCTCTATAACCCAGGCTCCACAACAAGAGAAGCCACCTTCAAGAGTAGACTGGGCACCGCAACTAGAGAGTAGCCCCTGCTAGCTGCAACTAGAGAAAAGCCCTTGCAGCAACGAGACCCAGTGCAGTCAAAAATAAATAAAATTATTCAAAAAATAAAAAAAGGAAAGGAAGTAAGGAATATTCAGAGTGAAAGAAGGAATTCAAATGATTTAGAAGGTTGTTGAACCTGGCTATCACTCTGAGGAGGTCTTCCCAACCTTAGTAAACTTAGGTTTGAGATTTTATACACCCAGGGCTCAGAAGACAGAAAGTAAGTGTTCAAGATTCTTATAATGTTTGAAAAGAGGGTAAAAATACTGATTTAGTTTAGATTTCAATAATTTAAGGATGTAGACTTTTTCTAAAACAATCACCAAAACAATAATATCTTCCAAACTAATGCCAGAAACAAATAGAGTGAAAAAAATTCAATTAACACACACACAAAGCAAATCAAGCAGGGGGGAAACTATCAAAGGATGAAATGAATGAAATATACAAAATGCAATGTAGAAATTAATCCAAGTATTATTTATTGCAATTAAAAATATATGTGAGTTAAATGCTACTGTAAAAGATTTTAATATTTGTGGTCAACATCTACAGGCTGCAGGCTTTAAGTAAAGGAGACTATTTTTGAAAATGAGGGTAAGACTCATCTAATCAGTAGGAAGGTCTTGAAAGCAAAACTGAGGTTTCCCCGAGGAGGAAGCAATTCTGTCTGAAGACTACAGCATCACCTCCTACCCGAGATTTCCCAGCCTGTGGACCTTCCCTACAGATTTCAGACTTGTCAATTTCCACCGCTGCATAAGCCGACTCCTTGAAATAGATCTCCACGTCTATGTATCCTCCTGTTCTGTTCCTCTGGAGGATCCTGACGGCTACACCCATGTTTCACTCACTTCTTCCCCCTTTTCTTCTGAAAGCAAGGTGGGAAGGGAATAAGTGGATGGGGAGGAGGGGGAGTGAGAAGTGGTGGGCCAAGTGGGGTTGAATGAAGAACCCTCCCTTTTTGATGTGGGGAATGGAAATGCAGGAAGTAGTGTGGGCAAGCCTCTCCACCTCTCTGGGATTCACCTATCAGCCTGGAGGGCTGGGGACATGAAAGGGAAGTAATGCCATCCCCTCGAGGTAGAGCGTTCTTAGCATCACAGCCCAAGAGTAGTCCAAGGCCATTGGGAACCACCCCTCCAGTCCCCCCTCTTTTTTAAGTAGCTGAAGCCTGGGTGACAAAGTCCCTTGCCTGAGGACACAGCAGGTGAGGGGCAGGGCTGCTTGACTCCCAGTTGGGCTGTCCATCTCCTCTGTGCTCCATCAGGGATCCTGGAGCTGTCCACGGTGACACTCCGCCCACCTTTGTGGTCCCTGTGGAAGGCCACACCAGGAACCAAGAGGCACAAAGGACCCATCTGTCCTCCACATCCTCTCTCAGCTCTGGCTGCACATTAGAATCCCCTGGGGTGGTTTTTTTTTTTTTTTTTTTAGAAATTCTGCTATCTGAGGTCTACCACAAACCACTTTCATCAGGTTCTCTGGGGGACAAGCTAGAGCATCCACACTTTCTGGAGAGCACCTGCAGACGGTTCTAACATGCAGCTGGGCTGAGAGCTGCTGGTCTTGACAGAGCACAGGGAGCACCCAACTGCTGCATTTCACTTCCCATTTTTCACCTCACATTTTAGCCTCCCCCATCCCTGCTGGCGGGCTGTCTATTCTCATTATTGTCTGTGCTCTGCCTAGAAGGGGAGAACCAGGGAGGAGGCTGGCCCAGCTGGGAACACCTTCTCTGTCCCTGCGCTGCCCTGGAGTCTAGCACACAATATCTGGCCCCACGCCATCCTATCTGGAGTTGCCACCGCACCGAAGCAGAAATGCTAGTATACCTCTTTCTTCCCCTCTCTGCTGTGACCTCTGACACTCTCTTCTCTCTCTCCAGCCTCTCCTCCACCTCCTTTCCTTCTTCAGTCCTTTTTTTAAAAAAAAATATTTATTTATGGCTGTGCTGAGTCTTCATTGAAACTGAAACTCCAATACTTTGGCCACCTGATTGGAAGAACTGACTCATTGGAAAAGACCCTGATACTAGGAAAGATGGAAGGCGGGAGGAGAAGGGGACAACAGAGGATGAGATGGTTGGATGGCCTCACCGACTCAAAGGACATGAGTTTGAGTACACTCCAGGGAGTTGGTGATGGACAGGGAGGCCTGGAATGCTGCAGTGCATGGGGTTGCAAAGAGTCGGGCACGACTGAGAGACTGAACTGAACTGAGTCTTCTCAGTTGCTGCATGGGCTTTTTCTCTAGTTGCAGTGAGCCGGGGCTCCTCTTTTTTGTGGTGTGCTGGCTTCTCAATGTGACAGCTTCTCTTGTCCTGGAGCACAGAGTGTGTGGGCTTCCCTGGTTGTGGCACGTGGGCTCATTCGTTGCAGTTCCTGGGCTCTAGAACACAGGCTCAATAGTTCAGTGCACACCGTTTTGTTGCTCCAAGGCATGGGGGATCTTCCTGGATGAGGAATCAAACCTGTGTCTCCTGTATTGGCAGGCGGATTCTTTACCACTGAGCCACCAGGAAAGCCCTCCAGTTCTTCTTTACCAGAAGTTCTGAGCCCGCTTCTTGGCTGCCTTCCTCCCCAAACCTGCTGTTCTCCCTTCCTCAGGAGTGGCTGACTGAGCCCCCAGTGGTGTCTTTCTCCAGGAGAGGGATGCACCTTCCTCCAGAAGCCCTGGCTGCCCCAACCCCACGTCTGTAAGCAATGCCTCCCAGATACCTATTGCAGCTGTCTTGTTGACTTCAAACCGCAAGCAGAGAGTGTATCTCCTTCAAGCCCTTTTCTCTTCCCTCTCTGTGCTGCCCGAGAAAATTTCCAATGAGAGAACTGCAGCAAGAGCTGCCAAGACAGACTTTGGACTGCTCTGTGGTACTTTCCCAGTATTGCAGAATCTTCTCTTGATACCCTGCTATATGCCAGGCACCAGGATTACAAAGATGAGTAAAGCAGTCCTCTCCCTCAAGGAATTTATAATTAAATAAAAGATAAAATTTCTTATGGAACAGGGAAGAAAGGATGGTAGGTGTGGGATGGGGGAAAAATGAATACTTGTCTCTACTAGGTGCCAGGGAAATGCCTTCTTCTCCATTTCATGTATTTTATGGGCAAACTCCAAATAAAAGGCCCTATTTTCCCTTTTATATAGAAGAGGATACTGATGCACACAAGTTGAAAAGCCTTGCCCAAGTTTAGATAGCTATTCAGGGACAAGGTCAGCATTTGGACCCAGGTCTTTGGACTCTAGTTCCAGCACTTTCTTGGAGTCTGATGGTTATTTCATATCTGACCCAGTGCTCTTCATCAGACTGAGCCATGGGGAGAGGAGAAACCCAGGAGCCGGGGGGTCTGGCTTCTTATCCTGGAAAGTGAAAGTGTTAGTTGCTCAGTTGTGGCTGACTTTGTGACCCCACGGGCTGTAGTCTGCTAGGTTCCTCTGTCCTTGGAATTCTCCAAGCAAGGATACTGGAGTGGGTAGCCATTTCCTTCTCCAGGAGATCTTCCCAATCCTGGGATCCAACTGGGTCTCCCACATTTTGCAGGCAGATTCTTTACCATCTGAGCCACCAGGGAAGTCATCTGGCTTTATTGCTAACTAGCTATATGACACAGGCCATCACATCCCCTCTCTGGGCCTTGTTTTTTTTTTTTTTTTTTTTAACATATAAAGTGAGGGAGAGTAGGTAGTTTTAAAGATCCTTTTCAACTCTATGATTTTCTTGATTGCGTTTCCTTTCCCCACTTCGTTATATATTCATTTTGCTTCCATCTTAAAAGAAGGGTCACTAGAGCTTGGGGGCGGGGAGGGTCACGCTGTCAATCTGGCTGGCACCCACAGTCCAGCAGCCTGGCACACTGCAGTGGCCATCAGTCAGGGCTGGATGCGTGTAATTACACTCCTCGGGGAGGCACTGAGAGTACCGGCAAGGATGCCAGGAGCCGGGGTCGCAGCTCTGCCAGAGCCACCAAGAGAGACCACTGAGCCCAGGGAATCAGGTGGAGGGGGAGGAAAGGACAGCCCAGAACCAGTCACTGGGAAGCCTCCCCAGGCGTCTCACGCTTTTGCAAATGGCCCTGAGAGAGATGGTATCAGGAGGCGTATTTAATGGGTTTTGGAAATTGGCTAATTTTGTCGCAATCGTCTGCACACTGTCTGATGCATGCTAAGCATCTAGGACCAATGTGGGCCTGTGAGTGGGGCCAGGGTGTCCACGGGAGAGACGTGGCATGGGGAGGCCAGGGCAGAGTTGCTGGTTGTTTCTAGCTGCCCGAAAAGTCCCTGCTGGCCTCAGGCCACCAAGCTGGGTGCCAGGTCAACACCCTCTCTTAGGCCACAAAGGGTCATCCCCACCCACCTCCTCCACCCCTCCCTCTTCTACATCCGTCCTCTGTCTCCTCTCTCCCTGGGCTTCTCCTCCCATCCTTGCCCACAGCCTTGTTACCCCACTACCTCCCCCGCCCCCCACCGAGCCAGCCCTGCAGCCACCCTTCTCCCATGCCTCAGGTCAATAAGCCATCAATATCCTGAGCTGAGAAGGAACACACAGCCTTTGCACGCTTGATTCACCCAGAATTGCTCTCCCAGCCCCTCCCTGGGCCTCTGTCACGCTCCCTCCATCCTCTGGGCCCTGCCGCTCCTCCTCCAGAGATGTTGCTATCCATCAGCTCTCTGCCTCGCCGGTCACAGCTACTTTCACTGACTGTTTCCAGCTTGGTTGTTTATTTTCTCCCTTTTCCCTCCACTTCCTCCCTCCTCCTCTACTCATTCCCAGATCTGGGTTTGCTGTGGGTTGCTTCTCAGGGCTGTCCTGCAGAGGAGGGCAGAAAAGAGGTCCAAAGAGGGGCACCCATGTCCCCTTCTGGGTGCCTCTCTCTCCTCTCCAAAGCTTGGGATCTTCAAGGAAAGAGGGCTGCAGTCTCCTGCAGAGGCACATGCTGACATTTCCAAGGCCCCAAATTTGGAATCAGGGGACTTTAGGAACTAATTCCGAGAGAACTTTGGGTAGGTTCATTAACTTCTCTAAGCCTCAGTTCTCTCGTTTATAAAACAGAGCTGTGATGGGACTTCCCTGATGGTCCACCAGTTAAGACTCCACACTCCCAGTGCAGGGGGCCTGGGTTCAATCCTTGATCAGGGAATTAGACCCCACATGCTGCAACTAAAACCCAGCACAGCCAAATAAAATGGAGCTGTGATGACTGAGTGAGAAAATCATAGCTGTCATTTATTGAATAAATTTTGTACGTTAGACTCCCTGCTGCTGCTGCTGCTAAGTCGCTTCAGTCATGTCCGACTCTGTGCGACCCCATAGATGGCAGCCCACCAGGCTCCCCTGTCCCTGGGATTCTCCAGGCAAGAACAATGGAGTGGGTTGCCATTTCCTTCTTCAATGCATGAAAGTGAAAAGTGAGTGAAGTCACTCAGTCGTGTCCGACTCTTAGCAACCTCATGGACTGCAGCCCACCAGGCTGCTCCATCCATGGGATTTTCCAGGCAAGAGTACTGGAGTGGGGTGCCATCGCCTTCTCCGAGACTCCCTGCTAGGCACTTTTGAATAAGGCTGTCTTTAAGTATGTTTGTGAAAATGCTTTGTATATTAGAAAGTGCCATGCAAGTGCCTGTTAGTAAAGAGAAAGCCACTATTGGCATCTACATGGCTCTCCTTTCCACCCAGAAAATAATTCAAAGGGCATTTTGGATCAGTTTACACAGAATTTCATCCGTATATCATCTCATTCACCTTCATATGGTTGCTTTAAATAAGTGAGCAAATATGGTGGGTTTCACCCTATGGTTAAGAAGGCCAAGATGCAGAAAACAGATTCTGGGGAATTCTGCCTGTTTTCTGTCTGTGTCCTCCTGACCTCACTGCTCCCACCTTGCTGCAGTGTGCTGGGAAGTATACCTGTTCCATCTTATCTGATGGTAAATAGGTTGGGGGGCACCAAGTGTGAGTGTGTCTGCGGCAGGGGCACCATCTAGGAAGGTGGAATGCTGGGCCAGGCAGAGGAGTTATTTGGAACAGTCAGGGTGGAGCTCTGAGAACAGCAGAGTGCCCAGCTACCAGGGTGGCACAAACAGCATTGTCCTCAGAGGGAAGGGGCGTGGGGGAGGGGCCAGAAGCCAGCAGGAAATGGCCTGCCTAACAGAAGGCATGGAGTGTGACATGGCGTGTCATGCAACTAAGATTCTAAACAGGGGCCTCTGAGCCCAAGAGTCTAGCAAGAACTTGTTCTTACTCTCGGCTAGCCTTGGGCCAATCAGATCATCCCCCAAACTCTACCTGGTAGCCCACGTCCTCAGGCCAAGGGACCAGACTCTGGTCCAGGAGCTTTGCAGTACACCTGCAGCCCCTTCCAGGCAGCTGGTGTAAGGACCCAGGCCTCGGACCCCTCCTCACCTCCAGCCATCAAAGCCACACAGCTCATTTGCATGCAGTCTGAGTCCTGGCATCAGCCTGCGCCCATGCATGTACCAGGGCTTCCTTAGAAACATGAAGAGTGATTGGAAGCTGCTGCAGGCCCCTTCCGAGAGGCTCCAGTTCTCCTGGCCCCGATAACTGCACTGCCTGGGCGATTCCTTTAAAAATTGCAGCCAGTTCAAGCCACCAGACCCAAGGGGATAGCCCCTTCTGCCAGCTAGGCTCTTCTTCACACTCATCCCATGTCCCTCTGAGCTTCCCTTTCTCACCTCCCATGGCCCTCTCCCCTACCAAAATTTTCCCTGGGCCTCTGGGCTCTCCCCTACCCCTGCTGCTCCATGGACTGCTGGGCGTGGGTGTGGTTTCCCTTCGGGCATCTCAGGTGGAAGCTGCCCTTCTTTCTCAGCCCTGGGCCTCAGGAGGTAGGATGGTGACTCTGGCTCAGTGAACCATGATGCCCTGCCCTCTACACGGAAAACCAGCCCCAGCAGGTTTGGGCCGCTTGCTTTGCACTCCACTCTTCCTTGGGGCTGTCATGAAGTGAAGTGAAGTGAAAGTCGCTCAGTCATGTCCGACACTTTGCGATCCCATGAACTCAACAGTTCATGGAATTCTCTAGGCCAGAATACTGAAGTGGGTAGCCTTTCCCTTCTCCAGGGAGTCTTCCTAACCCAGGGATCAAACCCAGGTCTCCCACATTGCAGGCAGATTCTTTACCAGCTGAGCCAGCATGGAAGTCCAAGAATACAGGAGTGGGTAGTCTATCCCTTCTCCAGTGGGTCTTCCCAACCCAGGGATCGAACCGGGGTCTCCTGTGTTGCAGGTGGATTCTTTACCAACTGAGCTCTCAGGGAAGCCCTGGCGCTGTCCTGGAGTCACTTCATTAAAGGGAGCCCTCACTCTCTCTCTTCTGGGAACAACTTTATCCGCTGCAAACCTAAACATCACCATCACACTGGATGATGTCACATCTACATGGGCTACTCTCTCATCAGCTTGATGTCTCCGATGCACCCCCTACTCCACAGCCACCCCCTAGACCTAGGCATCTTGGGACAACCCCAGCTCCGGGGTGTTAAACACAGACGCCCTGCGGACAGTCCCCGTCACTCTTTTGTGCTCTCCACAGCCTTTCTCACAGCTGACCTGTGATGTCATTGGTCTTCCAGTCCCTGGGCTTTACATTTTCTCCCTATATTAGCACCCTCTGTTTTCCCTTCTATTCTGAGTCAGCCTGGGGTCTGTATTTTTTTTTTTTTCCCCTAATCACTCTTACCTCTGTTGTCCCCTTGTCAAAAGACCCTTTGGGCAAAGCCCCAGCCCAAAGTTAACTCAATGATTTGCCTTCTCTGCACAGGTGGCGCTAGTAGTAAAGAACCCACCTGCCAATGCAGGAGACATAAGAGATGCGGATCCGATCACTGGATCAGGACTATCCCCTGGAGGAAGGCATGGTAACCCACTGCAGTATTCTTGCCTGGGAAATTCCATGGACAGAGGAGCCTGGTGGATACAGTCCATGGGGTCACGAAGAGTTGGACACGACTGAAGTGAGTGAGTACAAACGCACATGCGCACCACTACCTAGGATACTGGCGCTGTGGGAGAAAAACCACACAGCTGCGCGGAGTGAGGACGCTGCAGGGCCACAGCCCAATCACACCCAGGACTTCAGAGTGGCCCAGAATTTCCTTTCTTTTCCTTAGTTAATTCTCTAGAGCTCATCATCAGCTCTTTCAGACCTTCTCCACTCTCTTTAAGACACCGCCTTTCCCAACATCTCCCTTCAGATTCCCAGCAGATAACCTTGCAAGAAAATAAGGGTTGTTTGGCCAAAGTTCCATCAGCATCCTGCCATCAAACAGATTCTTTCCTTCTTTGCCCTCTGGTCACAGTGGGTAAGGCAGGCATCCAGAGACTTCTGCTAAGAATTTAGGCTAACCTGATCATGTGCTTTGCTGACTGCCCCTTTCCAACTCCTTCTGAAATCTCCTTTGGTTGGTTTTCCAACCACATGTCTCCTGTGTTTCCTGTGTTTCTCCCTCTCTACCAGCTTCTTCTCATTAGCATTTGAACATGCATGAGATTCATTCTTTAAGAACAAAGTAAATCTTCTCTCTTAAACCCACCTTCTAATCTCAACACCCCTGTGTGTGTTATATAAATATATATATTTATATATACATATGTGTGTATATATAATATACACATATAATATATGTAATGTATGTGTGTTGAGCTATTTCAAATCCTAAAAGATGATGCTCCAAAAGTGCTGCACTCAATAAGCCAGCAAATTTGGAAAACCCAGCAGTGGACACAGGATTGGAAAAGGTCAGTTTTCATTCCAATCTCAAAGAAAGATTATGCCAAAGAATGTTCAAACTACTCCACAATTGCGCTCATCTCACATGCTAGCAAAGTAATGCTCAAAATTCTCCAAGCCAGGTTTCAACAGTACAGGAACTGAGAACTTCCAGGTGTTCAAGCTGGATTTAGAAAAGACAGAGGAACCAGAGATCAAATTGCCAACATCTGTTGGATCATTGAAAAAGCAAGAGAGTTCCAGAAAAACATCTACTTCTGCTTTATTGACTATGCCAAAGGCTTTGACTATGTGGATCACAACAAACTGTGGAAAATTTTTCAAGAGATAGGAATACCAGACCACCTTATCTGTCTCCTGAGAAATATGTATGCAGGTCAAGAAGCAACAGTCAGAACTGGACATGGAACAGTGGACTGATTCCAAAACAGGAGAGGGGTACCTCAAGACTGTATATTATCACCCTGCTTATTTAACTTATATGCAGAGTACATCAAGCAAAATGCCAGGCTGGATGAAGCACAAGCTGGAATCAAGATTGCAGGGAGAAATATCAATAACCTCAGATATGCAGATGATCTCACCCTTATGGCAGAAAATGAAGAGGAACTAAAGGGCCTCTTGATGAAAGTGAAAGAGGAGAGTGAAAAGTTGGCTTAAAACTCAACATTCAAAAAATGATCAGGGCATCCGGTCCCATCACTTCATGGCAAATAGATGGGGAATCAATGCAAACAGTGACAGACTTTATTTTCTTGGGCTCCAAAATCGCTGCAGATGGTGACTACAGCCATTAAATTAAAAGATGCCTGCTTCTTAGAAGAAAAGCTATGACCAACCTAGACAGCATAGTAAAAAGCAGAGACATTACTTTGCCGACAAAGGTCTGTCTGGTCAAAGCTATGGCTTTTCCAGCATGGGTGTGAAAGTTGGACCACAAAGAAAGCTGAGTGCTGAAGAATTGATGCTTTTGAACTGTGGTGTTAGAGAGGACTCTTGAGAGTCCCTTGGATACTGCAAGGAAATCAAACCAGTCAATCCTAAAGAAAATCAGCCCTGAATATTCATTGGAGGAACTGATGCTGAACTAAAGCTCCAATGGCCACCTGATGTGAAGAACTGACTCATTGGAAAAGACCCTGATGCTGGGAAAGATTGAAGGCAGGAGGAGAAGGGGACACCAGAGGATGAGATGGTTGGATGGCATCACCAACTCGATGGACATGAGTTTGAGCAAGCTCCAGGAGTCGGTAATGGACAGGGAAGCCTGGTGTGCTGCAGTCCATGGGGTCGCAAAGAGTCAGACACAACTGAGCTACTGAATTGAAGTGATATATATGCATGCATGCTAAGTTGCTACAGTCATGTCTGACTGTTTGTGACCTTGTGGACTGTAGCTTACCAGGCTTCTCTGTCCATGGGATTCTCTAGGCAAGAATACTGGAGTGGGTTGCTGTGTCCTCTCTTACATCTCTTGCATTGGCAGGTGGGTTCTTTACCATTAGCACCACCTAGGAAGCATATGTATGTATATATATAAGAATACACACACACACACACACACACACACGTACAGGCTTTAGAGATCTGGAACACAGGCTCAATAGTTGTGGCACACAGGCTTAGTGGCTCCACAGCATGTGAGCTCTTCCCAGGCCAGGGATCGAACCAGGGTCCCTTAAATTGGCAGGCGGATTCTTATCCACTTGGGCCATGAGGGAAGCCCTGTCTCCAGATTCTGCTCTTCACTCAGATTGCTGTCAATTCTCAGAATTCCTTATTTCAAAATCCAGAGGCTATTTCTTAGTCCCTATCTGAGGTGGTCTTTCTGTAGCATTCCATCCTGGTGAGTTCCTCCTTCTCAAGCATGTCTTTCCTTAGCTCCTGTGATAACACAAGCTTCCTGATTTTCTTTGCCTTTCGGCCTTTCCTTGCTGGCAGCGACAACTCCTTTTCTCCCATCTGTCTCTTAGGGTTGCTGCACCTCAGGGTTCCGACCTCAGGGTTCCCTTCTGTGAGCATCATCTGGCCTCTGAAAATCTGGTCTCCTGGTGCCCACTGCACCCCTGCAGAATGTCCCCTGGCTCCTGCCCTCCTCCCAGTGTCATCAGTTCAGATCAGCACCTCAGGGCTACTCTTTGCCCAGTCGTGAATTCCTCAACTAAAGGAGGAGGGAAGAGGCCTGAAGGAAGTATGGATAAAGGCATACATGAATGCAGGAGGTAAGTGAAAATCATCCACCTCAAATGGAGAAGCCTACAGTGTGGTTTGATTACTATCTTCAAGTCTTCAGAGGACTCTTGGCTTGGAAAATATGACCAACTTCCCTGTCTCTTCCAAAAACAGAATAGGGAAAGGTAAAGTTTTAATAATGACAGATCTGGGTTAAAATAGAGCAAAGCATTAAATGCCAGGAATTAGCAGAGCAATGTAGAGTCTGATGAGCAGACTTTTAAAGTAGGTTAGATTTTTGCACATCTGAGATGATTCCTGAGTAGAATGAGCTAAGGGTGAGCAGATGGGTTGGGTAACTCACCACACCTTCCTTCCATGGCTGCGTGAGGGGAAGTCCAGGTTGGCACCGAGCTCAGAACACAATCTCTTGCCCATTTCCAGCAATGGGATGTGACCACAGCAACCCCTGGGACAAAGAATGGGTCCATTCTGGTCTGCAAGTTTAGGACAGTCTAGCCACTGCTGCTTGGCTGCATCAGTCCTGTAATTGCCCAGAGCCTGGGGTTATAGGCAGGAGGGAGAAGTGTGAAGACGAGCATGGGTTGGTATTGAGAAGAAGCACAATCAGAGAGAATAACCTTGGCTAAGGAGCTGGTTGGTGCAACACCTCCTCCAGGAAGCCCTCTCTGGTACCACCAGACTGGCTGAAAGCTTAAACTCTGTGCTCTCACAATGCCCTGTTCTAGCTTGGCCCTCAAATGTATCCTGTGGCACTGAGATGTCTGAGAGTTTGTCTCTCCTCATCAAGTGTGAGCTCTTTAATGGCAAAAACCATGTGTGGTTGATAGCTATCTCTGGGGTCTGGAGCAGGGTATAGATCATGTGAAGCACTAGCTGTGGCAGTCTTAAGTAACTGACCCACGGGACAAAGGCCTTGGAGGACTTGGTATCCCATCATCCTCAGAGGTAACCTCAGTACAGCCCAGCAGAAAGCCCTGGCTTTTTGGAATCATGTTCCAATGGGACCATAGAAGAGACGACCCAAGGAAATTTGGGTTCTGGTCCCTGCTCAGCCAATTATTAGCAGAATGAGCTGGTTAGCGTGTGACCATTCCCTTCTCCAGGCCTCAGTTTCCTCATCTATGAAATGGGGGTGATGACCTCACAGCTTCACAAAGTTGCCTTGAAAACCAAATGAGATAATGGGTGTGCAGGCGGTGAAAACATCTAGAGAAAGGTCTTGAAGGCTTATACAGAGGTAAGAAGTTATTAATAGTCTCATTAATATTCTTACCCAGAATGCCCATGGAAAAGCAGTATGTGGCAGCCCCAGCCTCCGCACCCCACCCTTCCCTACTATTTCTGTCCCTGGAAAGCAGGTTCTTGGAATGGTAATCCCCATTCTGCCACTGTGGGGCAAGGGGGCGAATATTGAGCAGAGTTGCCCACCCCCTCCCGCCTCGGTTCTGCAGACTGCCACTCCCTGGGGGCTTGCACCAAACCCTTTGATTTAGAAAGCATGGCTGACACCTGCACACCAAGCTGGAGGACGGCAGGAGGTACCTTGTCTCTGTCATTTCCTTTGATGCTGAAATGCTGAGATGACCCGCCCCCCACCCCAAGTCAGGCCCAGGTAAGAGAGGAAGCAGTTTTTCCTCCCCTCCTGCATTTCTGGGAAGGTGTCAGCTGCTCCAAGTGGCTGGTCTTTTCTTCCTGCTTTTCTTCCCAGGGCTACTCAGCGGCCTGCCTTGACCACAGGGTGGAGAGGTATGGCCGAGAGTGGGAATAAGTCCAGAGTTTTCTTCTCCCCCATGCTACTTACTTCCCTGCCAGGCCAGTGTGATGTTTACCAGCATCAGCTGGCCCATTACTAGGGAGCAGCAAAGAGAAGCAGGTGGCTTGAAGATAGGAACAGGAAATCCAACTGGTTGGGGTCTGATGGTGACTTCATCGTCCAGAAAGTTCTGGAGATGACATCCAGGTTCTATCAGTCAGCAGAATGCCCCCTGCCCAGGAAGTAAGGCCTGTAGGCTCCGGGCAGAACACCCCACCTCCCCAGCCCTGGGTTTCATCACCTGGTTTCCCCTGGCCACGTGCTAACCTGTGAAACATCAGCATGAGGGCAGAGCAGACCTGTAGATGTGGGGTCTTCACTGGCTTTGCAAATAAACAAAGCCCAGGGTCAGCAAGACAGTGGACAGCGAAGAGAGAAAGCCAAGACAAACATATGTGAAGTCCAGGGAAGGTGGGTATCTGGCGTGAGGTGTCAGGTGGAGGTTCCATCAGCCCTGCCCAGGGCCATGTCCACAGTTGAGTCCAGTCTTGTGGGAATGGGCCGCCACCGGAAACCTGGCCGCCTGCTCAGGGGAGGTCTCCTAGCTCAGCCTAGCGGGCCCCCTCCTCCCCACTCGGCCAGCCAGGTCTGCCGCTGCTGACTTAAAACGCTGCCCTCAATTCTATCTTTAGCTCTGGCTGCTGGGAGCCTGAGTGACAGGCAGGGTGGGGGCTTGTGTCGGGGTGGGAAAATTTTGCAGCTACCTGGTTAGCTGAGGTGGCATGATTGCAAGGAGCAGGAACCGTGTGGTGCTCATTGCTGCATCTGTGGCCCATGTGGTGGTGGGCACAGAGATCCAGCGATATTGGATGAACGGATGAGTGGATGTATCCAAGCACAGATGGGGCAGAGGTCCCCAGGAGAGAGAATGAGAGCAGGGCCAACCAGACCATAGACCAAGTCCCGGAAGGCACACTCCATGCGGTCTTGGGCTTGTGACTTTCCCTCCTGGCCTCCGTTTCTTCATTTGTAAATGGGGGCTAGATAAGCAGTTTTCAGACCATCTCCATGGACCACCACCACCACATCCACCTCCATTGCTCATTCCCTCCATCCCATCCCCATAAACAGGGTGCTGCTGCTGGGCGCTTGAGTTGAAAGGAAGGGAAACGATGGATTGACAGGGCTCTCCTACTGCTTCCATCGAGGGCTGAGTCATTTTTATTGATTCTGGACACTGAGTTTCTTAGAAAGGATTTTTTTAGACAAAGAGCAGCTCAGTTCCCTAAAGCATTTCCAGACTTGAGGAGCCAGAATAAAATTGCCTCTTATAGCGGGTGGCGAGAAGAGCCCCTCTGCTGTCTCTCATCAGGACTGATATGAAAACCTCTTAGCTGAGCAATAAGACACCCGCAAGCTCACATCCAGCCAATTATCTCTTTCAATAAGAAAAAGTGAAGTTCCCCAGAAAGGATGAGGAAGGGAGGGGGAGAGGTCCTTGCAGAGCAGTAGGAGGGTGGATAAGAAGGGGCTGAGCAGGGGCTAATCTAAACCCAGGGCTGGATCTTGAGGAGAAGCAAGCTGACATGGGGCTGGCGAGAAGACCTGGGGCAGCAAGAGTTTTGAGAAAAGAGCCACAAGAGTGCTGTGGAGTCAGGTTCCAGCCTCCCCTGACTGTCCTGAGGTGGGAAGGCTTGCAGACATTTGAGGTCCAAAGGGGGACCTGGTGTCCTGAGACCTGGGTGCCAGCTTGGTGTGCTGAACCCGTGGAGTCCAAGGAAAAAGGTTACTTGCAAGGTAGAAAGGCCCTGGGGAAAGAAGACTTCCCCAGGGAAGTCTTTGCTCTTCCTCATGGCCTGCCTTATGAAAATGATCAGGTTTGTCCAGGATCTCAGGCAAGTTATTTTAATTACATGTGCCTCCATGCCTTCCCCTGTTATAGGGAGATGACCTCTGACCCTGCCTACATCTCAGAGATATTCTGACTAAAACAAATTATGGATATGAAAGGTTTTCCTTTTAAATACTAGAACTGCTTTGTAGGTTTTACTCATTGGCCAGGGGGCTGGGAGTCTAGCTGGCAGGACTCTGCTCCCAGGTTCTTCCTTCTGCTCTTATAAACTTGCTCCAGTGAAGCCCAGAGCCTTGAACCTCCTTTCACCTTTTTTTCTCAAAGACACTCTCCTGCCACCCCCTTTCTTTCTCTGCCTTTAACCTGGCCTAGCCTCTGGTGCTATGCTCTCAATAACGCTAAGTTCCTGTTCGGACCCTGCTCCAGCCTCCTGGTTCCAGCTCATCCCACACACTTGGGCTGGCATCATTATCCCCTCCCTGCTGCTTGGAAACCTGCTGTGTGTTCAGATGTGCAACCCTCATTGGGCCCAGGTTACTCATCAAGTGAGTCACCTGGGCCACTCACTTCTTCCTGACCCGACCCCCAACCCCAGGCACCACCTGACATAGCTCCCTGCAGACAATCAGCTTCCTACTTCCTTCTGTCTCCAGACCACCCTCTCACCCACCCCCTGAAAGGCCCTCCCCTCTCTTGATGCTAAATCAAGAAGAAAACACCCCTTGAATAATTGGTTGAACTTCTCCTCCCCTCTAAGAAACCTTTCCCAAATAACCTCACTGAAATCTTGCCTTCCCATCACTTTATTTTCTTTTAATCTTTTTATTTGTAAAAGTTTTTATCTTTTTGGCCACACAGTGCGGCACGTGGGTTCTTGTTTCCTCACCGAGGGATTGAACCATGCCCTCTTCATGGAGTCTTAACCATTGGATCACCGGGGAAGTCCTTTCCCTTCACTTGGATACTTTCCAGAATGGAAGAGGATTGGCAGCTCTCTTGTGCGTGTACATGTCAGATATGTGGGTCTGTGGGTTCTGGTGAGTTCTGGGACAGACATCCTTCCCAAAGGCACCACACCCAGTTGTTCCCCATGGGGGGACTGGTACAGACAGCTGACCAACTGGCAGACTCATTACGTAGGAGGATGATCAGGTCAAATCTGGTGTTGGCGAAGACGGCAGGACAGCATCACAGGCAGAGGCCACAGGGACCTTTATGACACTGAGACTTCCCAGGGCCTTTTCACTAAGACGCGTCCTCCTCCAATGCCACTCTGAAGCACTCATCGCCTGTATTATTGTTTAGTCACTCAGTCACGTCCAGCTTTTTCATGACCCCATGGACTGTAGCCTGCCAGGCTTCTCTGTCCATGGAATTGTCCAGGCAAGAATGCTGGAGTGGGTTGCCATTTCCTTCTTCAGGGTGTCTTCCCAACCCAGGGATCAAACTCGTGTCTCCTGTATTGGCAGATGGATTCTTTACCGCTGAGCCACGAGGGAAGTCCCCATCCCCTGTGGCAGGGGATGTCGACATGGCTCAGACATTGTCCCCTTCCCCAGGATGGTAGGTTGCCTGCACTTTGCTGAGGGGTGAAATCTCAGGGGCTACTTATGTGCACACATCAGTTTCAGCACACAGTCCCAGCCTATTTTGTGGATTTAAATCCAGAGATGCCAAGGACAGGACGTGTTTGTTGCTCGGGCAGGCGATTTAACCCGGAATACCCTTTTGGTGCTTTCCAACCCTGCAGTCTCTTTTCGTATCATTCGGGTTGGAAAATGAAAAGCCCTCTTTGCCAGCAATTAATTTATCAAAATAAACAAGAATCCTGCTTTTCCTGACAAAGACAGTCCCTGAATGCCAATCTTAAGGCTGCCAGATTGCAATTTCAAGTGGATACCGCTTGCGAGGTTATAATTTACAGGTGATTTATCATGGAGGTTATGGGAAAAGGAGAAAATGCGGTCAGGAGAGAGGAGAAACGTGTCGCCTAGCTCTTGTCCTCATCCCCAACTTCTTTGGCAACAAGTCTCGTGTCCTTGACTCGAGGTTTCCTCTCCCGACCCCAACCTTTTTTTTTTTTTTTTTTCAACCACAGATGATTCTTGTTTTTCCATTCTGTTCTACTTGGCTCATTTTCAACCCTTTGCTGACAAGGGTGCAGCCTGGCTCCCCTGCTTCCAGACGGCATCACTGGCTGCTGATTCCTCCCTTGCCTTGCCCTTACCCGAGGGTCCCTTTATCAGAGTGCCTCTTTGGGAGTAGTTGGTTTGATACACTCTAGAAACAGTATCCAGACTGGAGATTTGGCCTCACTCCTTCCCCTTCCCTGAAGGCTGAATAAATAGGTGCATGGATGAGATGCATTGGAAAAGGAGCCAGCAGGCATAGATTTGAGATACAGAGTTGCTGAAGAGCTGGAAAGAGTTTGCTCAGGTAGGCAGAGTGGAGGGTCTGGGGGTGGAGGCTCTGAGTGGCACCAGCCAGGGACCATTAGAGATTATGCTGGGGGAGTTAAAAGCAATGATTAAGTCTGGGAACATTGTCTCCTTCATCTCAGCCCCTGCTGAGAATCCATCCCAGTAATCACCCCTCCCATGCCCCTCACTGCTCTCTGAGGCTCAGCTCACTGGCAAGGACCCACCAGCCTTCCTGACACACCTACTCTACCAACTTCCTGCTTCCTACCACCTACATTTGAGGACTTTGCTCTCCGTAGTTTTGCAGTTTGGATGGTAGTCTTTGCCAAGATTTCATCCACTCCAGTCCTGGTGATTCCCTGGGTTGGATTGTGGTTGAGTATATATTATACATGGTTTCCAAGCACTTTGTGTGAAAAGCAGACACAGCCCTAACTTCAAACAGCTCACAGTTTCTCTTTGGAGTCAAGTTAAACATAGAAAACAATGAAAACACGCAGAGAACTAGAAAATAACTTCCTTCCAGGCATAGCAGGAAGTTATTAAATCCTCTTCCCATCTCACTCTTGCTACCCCTCCATTGTCTTCCCCACAGTTCTTCCTGGAATAGTTTGGGCCAGGGCTACTCGATCTCCAGACGCTAATGCCTAATGATCTGAGGTGGAGCTTCAGTTAGTTCAGTTGCTCAGTCACGTCCAACTCTTTTCAACCCCATGGACTGCAACACGCCAGGCCTCCCTGTCCATCACCAACTCCCAGAGTTTACTCAAACTCATGTCCATTGAGTCGGTGATGCCATCCAACCATCTCATCCTCTGTCTTCCCCTTCTCCTCCTGCCTTCAATCTTTCCCAGCATCAGAGACTTTTCTAATGAGTCAGTTCTTCAAATCAGCTTCAGCATCAGTCTTTCCAATGAATATTCAGGACTGATTGGTTGGATCTCCTTGCAATTCAAGGGACTCTCAAGAGTCTTCTTCATACCCAGTTCAAAAGCATCAATTCTTTGATACTCAGCTTTCTTTATAGTCCAACTCTCACATCCATACATGACTACTGGAAAAACCATAGCTTTGACTAGACAGACCTTTGTTGGCAAAGTAATATCTCTGCTTTTTAATATACTGTCTAGGTTGGTCATAACTTTTCTTCCAAGGAGCAAGCGTCTTTTAATTTCACGGCTGCAGTCACCATCTGCAGTGATTTTGGAGCCCCCCCAAAATAAAGTCTGTCACTGTTTCCACTGTTTCCCCATATATTTGCCATGAGGTGGAGCTTATGTAATAACAATAAAGATAAAGTACACAGCAAATGTAATGAGCTTGAATCATCCCCAAACCATTTCCTGGTCTGTGGAAAAATTGTCTTCCACAAAACTGGTCCCTGGTGACAAAAATGTTGGGGACCACTGGTTTGGACATAACACTCCATGAAGCCTCTTTATTTAGCTCCTCTCCAGAATGACATAGAAGTGGCCCCTTTCTTTCTAGAGGGGTGGGTAGGCAGAGCAATCTTGATAATGAAATCCAGTGAACAATTTCCAGACCAGACTAAGAGTGAGTGTTTTCCTGTGGGTTCAGTTCAACACTTTATGCACAACTACTGTTGTACTAGGTCTTCAAGGGAGGGGTGAGTGGTACAAAAATTAAAAAGAAAAATTTTGCCTTGAAACAGCAGGTTCTTCATGTGATTCTAGTATTATCTGATTTATAAAACTTCAACCATATGAAATTCTTTGGAATATAGTACTCTGAGGTATTAATGCTTTTCAGACTCTTTCACTGAACTACCACTTCAGTCACAGCACTGACGTCTTTAAAATCTCGTGATTTTTTTATAATTACATGGAATTTACATTCCGCTCTATATCAGTATTGGGTTTAATATAAAATGATCTTCCTCCCCCCGTTTCTCAAGGTCTAGTTATAACTGAAGCCATAGGAAAATGGGACACTTATCCTGTCTTTTGTACCCCAGCACATTGTCTTACACTCAAGGGACACAGGTACCCTCTGAGGATCAGGGTAACAGCTGAATCCCTATCTACTGATTCTCCCTCCTTCCCAGCCTGCCTCTTAGGTCTGACCCTGCTGGGAGCTCCAGACCCTCCATTTTTCCTACCTTGGCTCTCCGCTATGACAAGCCCAGAGTGTCCTAGCTCTGGGACATCTTGCCCCTGGCTTACCTTCTTTCTGTGCCTCTCTCAAAGGAGGCTCCCTGTTCAGTACCGGTCCTTCTTTTTACATTTTGTATTGTTTTTGGTTTTGGACACACCGTCATTCACGGTCAAGGCAAATAGTGGCAAAAAAGTCATCAATCATTTCATTAACTCATTCTTTCAAAAAATATGTAGTGGCTACCTGCTGCTCAGATGAAGTGCTGAATATGGTGATGAGAAAAATAGAAGTATTTTCTATCCCAGTCATGGTTACAAGTTATTAAGAGAGATGACATTAATCAATTAATCCTGCTGCTGCTGCTGCTGCTAAGTCACTTCAATCGCGTCTGACTCTGTGTGACCCCATAGACGGCAGCCCACTAGGCTCCTCTGTCCCTGGGATTCTCCAGGCAAGAACACTGGAGTGGGTTGCCATTTCCTTCTCCAATGCGTGAAAGTGAAAAGTGAAAGTAAAGTTGCTCAGTTGTGCCCGACTCTTAGTGATCCCATGGACTGCAGCCCACCAGGCTCCTCCATCCATGGGATTTTCCAGGCAAGAGTACTGGAGTGGGGTGCCATTGCCTTCTCCCAACTAATCCTATCAGTATGTAATTGTGAGCTGTGCCAGGACGGATGGACATGAGGGGCTATAAGAAGAATAGAGCAAGGTAGGGACTTGATCTGATCCAGGTGAGGTGGTGCTGGAAGGTGTCCTTGATAAAGAGACATTCCAGCATAAATGGGGAGGGTGAGTAAGAGTTAGCTAAATGACAGCTAACTAGATGAGGGGGGGCATTCCAGTCAGAGGATCAGCATGTGTAAGAGTCCCGTGGCTAGAGGAGGGGAGCACAGCCAACTTGAGGAACTGAAAGGAGACCAGTGTGGCCAGAGCATAGTCAGAGAAAGGAGAAGTGAGTCAGATGGGAGCCAGAATTGTAAAATCCAAATCGCTAATTTTAGCTAGAGATACATACATAAACACTGGATGCACAGTCAGGACATAACCAAATATGCTTATTTAGTTCCAGAATAAACAAAGGAGGGGGAATCTTAAGTAAAAACAAATTCACCAAGACTAGAAGTTCAGGAGAAGGTAAATTCACTAAAATAAATATTAAAACACACACACACAAAACACCCTCAGAAGACAAAGGGCAGGGACATGTTTGTTGAATGAAGGAAGGATAAGCGATGGATGAACAAAGACCTGCTACTGCATTAGCCATCTCCATTTGCAGACATGCTCCCAGCAGAGGCCTGACCTGGCTCTGCTCAGCCTTCAGTGCCCTTCCCTCTGGATGCCATGGCTTGCTGCACCGGTGACAGTCACGGCATGATCCCGCTGTACGGCCTTGATGGGTTGCCGCTTGCCTTTACCACTAGACTCCTTGGAGGCAGGGACCTGGCCCTTCTCACTTTTTCACCCCAGGGCCCAGCAGAGTGCCTGGCATACAACAGGTGCTCCTTGCTTGAAGGCGTGCAGTGTCCTCTCATATAAATTCCACAAGGGGATCAGGGTAGTGAAAGTGAGCAGTTGCCTAAGCCACGCATACCCTCAGGACTAAGAGCAAATATTTCCGGAGTACCATCTGCCTTAGACATCTGGTTCGGTGGCAAAATTTTAAACTTGTTCTTAGAATGATCAAATCCAAGACCTTGTTTTCTGTGAGTGTGTCCAGCTCATCAAGTCAATAGAAACTAAGCAGAAAAATCCACAGGATGAATTGCCAGTCATCTCCACTAGCCCACGATATTCTTAGACTCTTTTCTCCTACATCCATCCACCACTGCCCCCCACTTCCCCAGTGCTTTCTTTACCCACCTTGAAAGGAGAGGCTTTTTAGCAGCCACAGGCTGGGAGATGCTCTGGATAGCTCTGTGGGCCTCGTTCCCATTCAGCCAAGCCCTGGCAAGCTCTGGAGGAAAGTGGAGGGGCTGCAGAGATTCAGCGAACCAGAGACGGGAGAGTTGGATAAGCCAGATCCGCTTTCTCTAGAACTCTCAGAGGCAACCTGATACAACACGCAGCTACAGAGCAGGCATCGTGACCCAGAAGGGGGGGTGAGCAGCCAAGAACAGCTGGGAGGTTGGGGGAACAGAACTGAAGACAGATAACCGCCAGGAGGGGAGGCGGGGAGTTGTTTCCTCCTAAGCCCAAGGCCAGGGAACCTGCGGGCTGGAGACAAACCAGTGTTGTCAATGAGCCCTGGACACAGATGACAGCTGGCTTCCACAAGATGGGAGCCTGAGTCCTGCTCTAGAGCCACCCACTCAGGATAGGGCACTACCTTACCCTTCCTCAGGAGAATGAAACCAAATCAACTGTTCTTCTCCTAGCCTTTTGGAGACCAAGGTGACTGGAGGGTTAAACGGTCAGATTCAAAACCTAAAGAATCAGGACGTTTGTCTTCCACATTAAAACAATTTGCTAAATGGGAATTCCCTGGTGGTCCAGTGGTTAGGGCTCAGCGCTTTCACTGTAGTGACCCAAGTCAAATTAATCCGTGACTGGGGAACTTAGATTCTGCAAGCCATGTAGAGGGGCAACGTAAATAATCGCTGAGTGCTGAGTTTTCAGCATTTAAGTAAATGAGGAAACAGCAGTCTCAATTCTCAAGATGTTTACAGTTTAGCAGAAAAGTAAGCTGACACACAAAAAACTACACGTAAAAAACAAAGTGGCTAAGTGTCATAAAAAGAGGATTAGACTCTGCCTTAGTGGGGCCAAGCCACAGGAGGCCGTGAGGAGGCCACTGGTCCTGAATGGCACTCGAAACGAAATCTGGAAGACAAATCCATGGCAAATGCCTGGGATTCTAGGCCACTGAGCGGTTTCCATGGATGCAACCTTCCTTTCTTATCTAGGAGGATAATAATCTTCCAGTCCTTGTCAGAGCCAGAGCCAGGCGCTTTGATAAGCACTCTGACACACCATCTTGGGTCTTCATGAGAACCACCCTCGGAGGGGTCTGCTTCTCCTCCTGTTTTACAGCTGAGGAAACTGAGGCCTTGTGCTGTGCTGTTCTTAGTCACTCAGTCATGTCTAACTCTTTGCAACCCCATGGACTGTAGCCCGCCAGGCTCCTCTGTCCATGGGGATTCTCCAGGCAAGAATACTGGAGTGGGTTGCCATGCCCTGCTCCAAGGGATCTTCCCAACCCGGGGATTGAATCCAGGTCTCCCGCATTGCAGGTAGATTCTTTACCATCTCAGCCACCAGGGAGTTAAGAAAAATAACTCATTCCAAGGCAATTGGCTGGGGAAGGAGTTGGAACTGGGATAGAAACCCAGGATATATTTTAAATTTTAAACTTTATAGAAATCTACAACCAGGACTTCCTGGTGGTCCAGGGACTAAGACTCTGTGCTCCCAATGCAGGGGGCCCAGGTTCGATCCCTGGTCAGGGAACCAGATCCCATATGCCAAAACTAAGACATGGTGCAGCCAAATAAATAAATATTAAGAAAGAAAACCTATAGACTACTGTGTTCCCAAAGTGAAAACCTCCCTACACAGTCCTAGGGAAATGCTCAATGGTCCTGTGGAGTGGTTCGGCTTGCAGTGGCGTCACCTCAGGTATCGGGCTCCTGGACTCTAAAGCTCCCTAGGAGGAACCAAGACCATGTGGGAAAAGGCAAGATGAGAAGATCAAAACCACATCTCAGAATTCTGGAGAATCAGGTACAAGTTCCTTGGGCCAAATCTACCTGAAAGTGTTAGTCATCCAGTCATGTCTGACTGAGACCCCATGGACTGTAGTCCACCAGGCTCCTGTGTCCATGGAATGCTCCAGGCAAGAATACTGGAGTGAGTAGCCAGTTCCTTCTCCAGATCTTCCCGACCTAGGGAATCAAACCCAGGTCTCCTGCATTGCAGGCAGATTCTTTACCCTCTGAGCCACCAGGGAAGCCCTATCTGAAATGGTCTCTAAATCAAAGATTTTGGCCATAATCTCTGTCCTAAGCTCCAAGGGACTCCAGGAATTGTCCTCGCTCTTACAGGTGTGACCAGTTTGCATCTGCCGGCCCCTGGTGCTTGAGCTTGCTTTCAGTGTCTCAATGAATCATAAGCTGTTAGTTTTGACAGAGACATTAGAGGTTATCTAGTCCAATCCCTTCCATTTTTACATTACACATTGACAGTAATTAATGGCAGAGCCACTGGGATATTTTGTCTTTGTTTCAGTAAAGGTCAGCTTACCACTAAACACTAAAAGCCATTTCCCTTGCTTGCAAAACCCAGAAAAGAATCTCATAACTGTTTTGTGCATCTCCTGAAAACCTCTGTGAAACCCCACTTTTTAAGATTTTGCTCCACCTGCAGTATTGCTTTTTGTGGTAGAGGCCTGTGGGTAGGGAAGCGGGTGGAGAGCAGAGTAATGCATTTCTCTAAGGCTGAGAACAGAAGTCCTGCTTCCTCACCTGGAACCCCCAGCATCTCTGCCATATTCACAGCCAGCAGCCATCCATTTTGTCTGCCAGGCTCCTTATCGGCTTGACCCACTGGCAGGCAGAGCTAAGCTCATCCTTTCACCTGCTGGCTGCTTATCTGGGACACATGATGTGTGGGGAACAGGCTGCCAGGCAGAGAGGGGCAGGACTTTTCCTCTCAGGGCCCCAGCAGGTGAGAGGAGCAGTGCTGAAGGGCTGGGTCTGCCCCCAGGGTCTGATGCCTTTGCTCTCCATTAAGATGGCCAACAGCTGCACTCTTCTGGCACCACGGGGCAAGGAACAGACAGCAGGCGGGGAGTGCCCACAGCAAGTGGGAGACGCCACTGCTCCTCTTTGGCCCCAGTCATAAGGAGCCAGTCAGGCCTGCTCATCACTTTGCCCACCTCCAAGGACCCTCAAAACACCTCTGCAGCTCATCTCCTGGGCCCCATCTCTACCCCTCTCCACTCCTTTGTAGGAACCAAACCTCTCATTGGGAAGGTTGGTAGGTTCCCATAGCAATGGGCCTTTTAGCTGTTTCCATGGCAACCAACACCCAGACCACTTAGTTGCTAGTCAACTGACAGCTGTAAGTGAATAGGATTCAGTTTAGAATCAGAGGGATAGGCCAGAGGAGTCTCTTCGTAGAAGAAAACACAACCACCTCAAAATGATTCAACTCTTATAAAGACTTTTTAGGTAACATCCATGGAGATCGAGCACAACTTTCTACTGGAGGTCACACGAGACTGCTTCTCCAGTTCCCAACACACACACTCTCTCTCTCTCCTCAACTGAGTATCTCAGGCCTTTAAATCCCCCAAGTTCTATATCCTATTATGTCTCCTTCCCAGGGACCCTTGGGGACATCCTCCAAGACATTTTTCACACATAACCCTTTCCTCTGTGTCACCGCTCTTCCTATGTACCATGACCCCGTCCTCACGCTAACCCAGTCATTTAAGCAATATTTGCTTTTCAGATTGACTTGACGTGAATGGCTAATCCAGATCATCATTCCCTAGCCCAGACCTCACCTATGGCGAGTCACTTTCTTATGTCTGTGGGTGTTTCTAGAGCACAGACTGTTTTACCAACCTTTGCAAAACATGGTTAAGATCAATCTGTTTCTTTTTAAAAAGTCAACTAAAATTTCAAAACCAAACATGAGAGATTAGAAATTATTCCATGCTCGTTACTTTTCATTACTCTGAAAATTTGACTAAATGCCAGGCCTCCCACTAACACTCTTCCAAACTGGGGATACTAGATATTGAATTCCCTTTATTCCATAAGCAGGAGTCCCCATCATGGTTTGTTTTTTATTCTCTTGGGCTCCATGCATCCATAAAATTAAGGGACGCTTGCTCTTCAGAAGAAAAACTATGATCAACCTACACAGCATATTAAAATCCAGAGACATTATTTTGCTGACAAAGGTCCATCTAGTCAAAGCTATGATTTTTCTAGTAGTCTTGTATGGATGTGAGAGTTGGACCATAAAGAAAGCTGAGCACTGAAGAACTGATGCTTTTGAACGGTGGGGTTAGAGAAGACTCTTGAGAGTCCCTTGGACTGCAAGGAGATCAAACCAGTCCATCCTAAAGGAGAGCAGTCCTGAATATTCATTGGAAGAACTGATGCTGAAGCTGAGGCTTCAATACTTTGGCCACCTGATGTGAAGAACTGACTGACTGGAAAAGAACTGACTCATTGGGAAAAACCCCGATACTGGGAAAGACCAAAGGTGGGAGGAGAAGGGCACAACAGAGGATGAGATGGTTGGATGGTATCGCCGACTCAATGGACCTGAGTTTGAGTAAACTCTGGGAGTTGGTGATGGACAGGGAAGCCTGGCGTGCTGCAGTCCATGGGGTTGCAAAGAGTTAAACACGACTGAGCGACTGAACTGAATTTTATTTATTTTTGACTCTGTTGGGTCTTCATTGCTGTGCAGGCTTTTTCTACTTGTAGCGAGTGTGGGCTTCTCATTGTGGTGGGTTCTCTTGTGGAGCACAGGCTCGTGGGCACAGAGGCTTCAGTAGTGGTTGCTCGCAGGCTCTAGAACAGAGTCTCAGTAGTTCTGGCTCATGTGCTTAGTTGCTCCAAAGCATGTGGGATCTTCCCCTATCAGAGATAAACTCCTGTCTCCTGCATTAGCAGGGGATTCTTTATCACTGCACCACCAGGGAAGCCCCACCATCATATTTTTTTTTTATTCACTTTAGTCTGGGGTTTCTCTATGCTGGAATTCATGCAGAAGAGGAGCTAAGCCTCCATGCCTTGCTCAGTGGACTAGAAAAGTGAGAGCATCATTGGAAACAGCATGACCTTTATGAGGGGGGTGCCTATGAGCCCTCTGTATGGAAGATGACCTTTCAAACTAATCCCCCAACAGAAGCCCTACCCAGTTCTCTGCTGCAGGCTCCATGTGTTCTCACAATGGCCAGTAAACAGTTCTAAGCTGTTGTGTGACCCTTCTGCTCTGACCGAAGGATATACACTAGTGGAACTGCTTTTCTTCTGTCTTCTTTCAGCGTGAGGGCAGAAGTATAAAATGCAGGGCAGGGAGTGGTTAGCCTCAAATGAGCCCAATGACACGAGAGTCTTCGGGGAAGGAGAGAGAGCAGACACACAGGAGAACTGAGCTCTTTTCCGGTACAGAGGATTGCCTCGTCTTTGAGGGGACGTGCCATCACACAGCAGATAGAACCTTCTGATTTTCTGGCTCTGTCTAGATGAGGGACAGTGTCTATGTCTCTTAGAATAGCAGCTGGTATTTCCCGATTGTATACTATGTGTCAGGGTCATTCTAATGTTTTATATGTAACATCTCATTTAATCCTCACAGCTTTACTGTTGTTATTTCTAGTTAACACATAAGGAAACTGAAGTGCACAAAGATTAAGGGATTTTAAGATCCTACTGGTAATCCTTGACTCCTGGGTGGCTCAGATGGCAAAGAATCCACCTGCAACGCAGGAGACCTGGGTTCGATCTCTGGATTGGGAAGATCCTCTGGAAGAGGGCATGGCAACCCACTCCAATATTCTTGCCTGGAGAATCTTCATGGGCAGAGGAGCCTGGCAGGCTACAGTCCACGGGGTCACAGAGTCGGACACAGCTGAGCGACCAAGCACACACTGGTAATCCTGTGATTGATGAAGCCCGGATCCAACTACCAGCAGCCTGAAGCCGCAGCACCTTTGGAGTCCATTTAAGTTTGATAAAGCCAGGGTCCAGCGCAGGAAGACAGAGTGGGCTGTCCCTTTAGGCACAATGTGATAGAATACACAAAACATCCCAGCTAGAGTACAATAATTGAATGGCTCTGGGAATTAACTGGGAAATCTTGGCTGCTAACTTTATTCCCAATGTATGGCTGTCCCCTGGTGGTTTTCCTGGGAAACTCACAAGCCGAAGAAATCTAGTGAAAATAGGATGAAAAGAACCAGATTAAATGATTAATTTGCTGCCTAAGCACTCCAGCCTAAATGAGATGACCTTCCAAGGGCCACATTACCCGACTCCTTTGTGAATGGGGTTGTAATCCCTGTGACAGCTAAAAGCTGATAGATAGTACACTGACTCAAAACAGCAAACTATATGCCCACGATTGTACTTGTACTTCAAGAGCAGGACACTCCAAGATTTAAATAACTCAGCCAGTACTTGCTACAACTTCTCATTTCATCTTTAAGCTTCTGGACTTTCTCCACGGCAGAAGGTTCCTGAAGATTACTATGCTTATGCCAACTTATAACTTCTTACTTCCTGCTCCCACCCCAAATTCAGTTCCCTTGATCTTGAGATGCTGCTATTCCACTAGGGGATGCTTGCCTTCACTGTTTCTTTCAAGCACCCTTGGTGGTATAAGATTGTGCAAAGTGAAGCAAACAAGGTCATTTTATGTCAGACAAAGAGGTGAGTCCTGTGGAAAGGGAGAAACAGCAGTTTCTGAAAATCATGTCTTTACCGTACTCGGGGATCATGGGACTGGATGTTCACCTCCCATGGATCTGGGGTAACACACTGGGTAAAAGAAGTTGTCCACAGCCCAAATGCAGAAGAAGATTGCCAAGTGTTTGTTTATTCAAAGAGACATGCACAAAGAGGTCACAAGTTAGTATTGTTAAAAAAAAAAAAAAATCGAAACACCTGCTAATCAAATGCTGCAATTAATGAAAACGACCTAAGATAGAAAAGGAGACATGAGCTAATCATAGAGAAATTTCGGTGATGCCACTGCAGAGCAAGTCATGGCCAGAGAAACCGTTGGAGCTAGTGGTGAGGAGGCTCACTGGCCAGATGCACTGAGCTCAACGAGGCACATGGAGACAAGGAACTTGCAGGTGTGATTCCAGGTAGACGGACACGGTTTGGAACCCATCCTCTGCTGCAAGGGCTGGCAGCCCTAGGGCAAGTTATCCAGTGTCCCCCAAGCAGCTTCATTCAGGTTCTGTCTGGTGACACCCTCCTTATTCCAAAAGCAAAACAACAAGACAAAAAAGAATCCAAACCAAAAACAAAACCTGCCAAAACCAACAAAAAACCTCCGAAACCTGAAGACAACTGATTCAATCCCTGCAGTCTCACTTTCTCTTGGAAAGAAAAGTTGGATAATCCAACCCTTTTACAAAGGATAATACAAGGGCGACAGTTCCAAGCTTTCAGGAACAGGGTCTTAGACGCTTTTGGAGGTTGAGAGGCACAAAACAGCAGTCTGAAAATTCCTTTCATCTCATGGCACTGATTGAGTTTAGATTTGATTTCTCCTCCCCTCCCTCCGCTCGTGCTCTCTCACCCCCAGATGGACATATTGGCATTGAACAGCTCTAGGCTTCAACCTCTATTGGGATCTGCCAGCAGAAGAAACGTTGGTTTTTGTCATCCGTGAGTTCCCACTCCACCACCACTTTTATCTGGAGAAAGAAAAAGAGTCAAGAGAAATGAAACTAGGACCTCACTTCAATCCAGAATGGGTTTACCTATGAATTTTAACCATGAATCCTAGACAAAAATTGTAACAAACTGTCTATTCCTCACACTTTTCTTCTTAAACCATGCCATCATAAAGGCTGTTTGGGTGGGATGCAGGCACAGCCTGTGTCCTTAAGCTTAGAAGGGTAAACCAAGTTCCACCTAGGATTTAGTGTTAGTAGTACCGCATCCTAGTCTAGTCAGCTTCTTAAATAAAATTTCTAAAGCATTCTTTTTCCTCTTAGATCAATGATACATAAATGAAGGCACCCATGACAAAGAATTTTAAAGTTAAACAATTTCACATGCATTTTGACAACTTGATCCAGCTTCTCCCAACTTTAACTATGAAGAGCAGAGAGTAAATAGTTCGATTTCTAGGTCTCAGGAAACTTACTTATTAGCTGAAAAAAGAAATGTCAAAGCACAAAGGATGTCCAAAGAAGTTTAGGGTTGTATGAATACTTTCAGGGACAATGACCTTTGTGGCAATATAACTTTGATTAATGTCCTTAAGCGGGTTTTTGACATTATACCCCTGTAGAGATCTCTGCCTTGACTGGTTACACTAGGAGCTGTCTCCTTTTTTTTTAATTTCCCCCAAGGCTGGGGGAGGAGGATGCACTGTTCCTGGAAGTATTGCAATACCAGGTCGATGCGTGGAGTGGACGGAGCAAGCTCCTATTCCAACTTCCTGCTCCAAAAATTCATTTAATATGTTGTCCTCAGATAGAGAACGTATCAGATATTAAACTGATAAGAAGAGATACTATACTTGATCTTTAGCCAAAAGGCCGAGAAGCGATCCTTCTAATTCTTAATAGATCGTTGGCACCTTGGCCAGTTCTTTCTTATGTGGACCCTAGCTTACTTGCTTTTAGTTACAACCTCTCTTTTGTACTCAAAATGTTTCTTCATAATGCAACATTTGGATAACAGTGATACCCAGCTTTGAAACTTGTTTGGTAAGTTTTTTAAGACTAGTACACATTAACTACTGTTTCACTGACCGCACACATTAACATAGTTTGAGCTGGTTTTCAAATGAAATGTCACTTAAGCTCTGCAGAGCAACAAAACAAAAACAAACAAAAAACAAATGAAATGTCACTGATCAATAACTACCATATGTTACTCTGTATCGGGTCCTAACTAGATTTGATTTAAGTCACTGAGGCTCAGATATGCCCATGATAACATGGCTGGTCTGCAAATTAATCTGCAAATCTGTCCCCGGCCTCTAGCGCCTCTGATCTCTCTCAAACACAGACTCCCTAGGGGCTTCCCTAGTGGCTCAGATGGTAAAGAATCTGCCTGCAATGCAGGAGACCTGTGTTTAATCCCTGGGTTGGGAAGATCCCCTGGAGGAGGGCATGGCAACCCACTCTAGTATTCTTGCCTGGAGAATCCGATGGACAAAGGAGCCTGGCGGGCTACAGTCCATGGGGTTGCAAAGAGTTGGATGCAACTTAGTGACTAAGCACATGTGCATACACAGACTCCCTATATTTGAGTCTTTTTAGAATGTTCTTTAACTACTGGCTGTTTCTATGGAAAAAATGGCCAGACTGCTCCTTGTTTGACTCGATCTCCTTTTAAGAAATGCAGCTCTTTTTCTTCATTGAAAAGAGTAGTCCCTTTACTTCCTCCATTCTTACCAAGATTCATAATCGTTAACACAGGCCCATTCTAGCAGGCTCTAGCTCACCTACTCTGCAGATAAACAGGCAGGTGTAGTGGTGTGAGTCAGAGGTGAGGGTGGGGGTAGGGTGGAGGAGAGAAAGCAGAGAGGAAAAAGCTACCACTCTGCTATGGACCTCACACATGACTGCTCTCTTGTAAAGAGATTAATGGAGAGACCAGGTTTTTCTGGTGACAATGTGACGACTACTTGAAATCCTGAACTATCTGATACCTAGCTAAAATTTTGTAGGGCTTCCCTGGTTGGCTTAGTGGTAAAGAATCTGCCTGCCTATACAGGACGCATGGGTTCAAGTCCTGGAGAGGGAAGGGTCCCCCTGGAGAAGGAACTGGCAACCTGCTCCAGTATTCCTGCCTGGAGAATTCCATGGATAGAGGAGCTTGGCAGGCTAAAGTCCATGGGGTCGGAAAGAGCTGGATATGACTGAGCGACTAACACTCTCACTTTTCAACCATTAGGCTAGAGACAAAGAAGGAAGGGACACAGTGAGAACTCTGCACCTCACGATTCCCATACTCCTTTCCCTTAGGCATTCGCTTCTTCCTCATAGAGATGAAGCATTCCTGTTCTAATCTTTTCTTTCTGCCCTCTCTCCTCCAATTTCCAAACCAGTCACAGGACTTTCAATGTTCTCAACCTCAATTTTACTTACGGAGGGGTATTCACTCTTCACGGGTAGTTTGTTCACGTAGTTATAGGTCTTATCTTTCTCGATGGGGCATCTGATTCCAGACTTGCAACCATCAGACTCAGGGATGGGAAAGGGAACTGGGATGCCCATCACAATGCCATGTACCACAGCCTTGCTACTTTGAGACTGAGTATCTAAGAGGGGGAAAAAAAAAAGAGAGAGAATCAGATAGCGAAGGAAATAGCCTAGTTCCAAACTCTAAATAAAGAATTCAGGCATAGTCTCAAGCAATGGCATTGCTGTATGTAATGTACAGCAAACTGAAGTATGTACCTCTTAATTCCTAGGGTCTATTTCTCTTTGCAGTTATACTTAGTACTTCCGTGAATGCTATGCAGAGAGTAATCACTTGGAAACTTGAAAAATTACTGAATTATACAAAAATAAAAATAATCAGTGGGGGCTGTTTTCTTTGCTCTTAACCCCACCTTGCTCTTCATTGCCTTTCAGTTTCTTAGAAGAATCAGAGCTATCTGGATAAATAACCTTATGGAACAAGCTAACTGATTTTTGGCAGTCAACTTTCTGTTTACTATCTGCATCAGATTCTGGCAAAGTGTATTGTGCATCTTAAAGAGTATGGTCTCTGAATTCTCAAATACCCTGTCCTAAGGATTCCGATAAAAATTAAGAATAAAGTGGAGAGACAATACAGAATGAGAGACTAGAAGTCTCCACAGAAATGCCATGGCCTGCAACAGAGGCGAAAGCAGTAACTCTTTGGAAACTGGGTAAGAGAAAGGTGCATTTCTTGCTCAGCTTTTCCCTCCAAATCAAAAGGCAGGAGGAATCAATGTAATAAAATTAGGGCAAGTGGAGTTATAAGCTATTAGATTCTTCTGGAGAGCCAGAGTATTGGCTCTGTTTCTTTTTGTCTCCCAGCTGGGAATTGCTTTTATTGAGAAGATACATTTTTGATTTGGAACAATAGAGGGGATGGGGTATTTCTCCAGGAGAGATAATAATTCTAGGACTTAGAGCTGTCTTTAGGCTTATGGACAAGAGATGATAGGAACGTTGAGATTTTTTTATTAGTTTGTCTAGTTCCATAGGATAGAAAATGAGGGGAAGAGTCAGAGCAGCTGCCCTTTTTAGAAACAGAGCTTTTACATTTGTCTAGATTCCTGGGAATCTGAAGGAGATGAATAAAGAAAAACAAGTTCCAATAACATTTCTTCAAGTTGAAGAAGAAAGCTTGGATTTCTTGGTTGTTTCTTGGGTCAAGAGTAAGTTCCTCAAACCTTACAGAGGCTAAGTATTAATTGCTCCTATATTTTCAGGCAGAATATAGACTTAATAACTGGAAGATATATTGCTTGAAACAACATTTTGGAAGAGTTCTAAAATTTACAGAGTTGGGGTTGGTACTAACACTCTGCAGTCTGTAGCTAAAGAGTTGACCTTCCCATGAAATCTGCTGTGTAATATGGACCACAATAAGACAAGCTGTCTTCTCTGACCTGTGAGCACGTGGAAACCCCCTTTGCTTAAAGGGAGTCTGGCAACTACAGACTCCAAGGAACAGGCATGGGGGACCCAGTATGAGAAGGGTGTGTACAAGCATGGTGTCCACTGAGAGGGAGGTCAAGGAATTCCTGACTGCAATTCCCTCCTCCTCACCTTCCCACGCTCACTCCAATTCTTAGATTGATGTCACGCTTTAAGATGAATTTGAAGGTGAAAACCACTTTTACTTACTACTGGTGAAGGTGACATTAACACTGTATGACTGTCCTTTGTGCAGTTTGCAGGGCTGGGTGGGACAGGGGCTCACATTCACTTCCTTTATAACTCCGACCCCAGAACCTGCAAAAGAACAATTTGTTTGGACGGGACGGAAAACAAATCACCTCGGCTGTCTCCTACCTAATGGGAAGGTGATCTGCCTTCCCAATGAGACCACTGGGACCAGCAGAAACTGCTCATATTTGACAGGTGGAGGGGAATTAAGGAAATGATCAAGTATACACAACCAGCTCCCCTGCTCCTCAAGCTGGGAGGGCTCTCCCAGGGAAAACCATCCCCACCCCTCCTTCCTGACACAGGATCTGAAAGTGGCACACATGGCTTAAGTGATAACTCAAGTCACATAGCTACTGTTTCCACTTGGGATCTAAGGCTACTGCTTCCAGTTGTAATCTTGAGACTGGCTGCTCTCTTAACTGTCCTTCCCACCCCCATCCACCCTGGTCTTTCAATCCTGCCCTGGTGGCTATCCAACTCATGGTCTCTGAACTCTGAATACTGCTACCGATGAGAACAGTTTCAAGTACACATTTGAGATACACAGAGCAGAGGTGTACAGTCTACTCTGGAACCCATGTTCTTCAAAATAAGTGGTTGGAGGCAGGGAGTGTGACTTTTTTCCCCCGCCAGTCTAAATAAGGACAAAAATACTCTGACCAAGAAGAGTTAAGCACAAATCTTGTAAGAATCTTCTTACTCCATCCAGGCCCCTGAAACCAGACAGCTGAATGGGAGAGAAGAGAAGTAAACCGCTGGGTGAGTTTAAGCTCCACCACTCATATGCCATTGCTGAGAGCTAGACTCGACTCCGACACCTGGCCGTGAGCTCACTGGCTCCATTAAGTACTGTGGAAACTTAAGCCAAGATACTTAGCCTCCCTGGGGCTAATAACAGTACCTACCTCAGAGGGTAGGTGAGCTAATACATTATAACTCTTAATAAGTGCTTAGAACATAGTAAGGCTATACAGGTATTCACCATTACTATTATTACACTGGGGCAATTCCCAGGTGGCTTGAGTTCTAAAGAATCCACCTGCCAAGGCAGGAGACACAAGAGACATGGGTTTCATCCCTGGGTCAGGAAGCTCCCCTGAAGGAGGAAATGGCAACCCTCTCCAGTCTTCTTGTGTGGAAAATGCCATGGACAGAGGAGTCTGGTGGGCTACAGTCCATGGGGTCACAGAGTCAGACACAACTGAGCGTGAACACACACACACATATCATCACCATCATACTGGTATTTAGTCCATGAATTCAATCTAGAGCAGCTGCTCCTGGGCGAGTTAGCAAGTTCCCCTTTGACACAAAAGGTGAGCCTCTCATCTCAAATTTACTTTGTGGGTAGAAATTCTGGATCTAGACAATAGAACGGACTGTCTCAAAAGTACAGTGTACGAAGACCAAAAAAATGGCAGGTTGAGAGTGTTATCTTGGGTAGAACAGTTTCCTTGTTTTGACTAACACTGCTCCAGCTAGTTCTGTAAACCATACTTTGCTGTCCCCTATCCCAACTTGCTTCTCCATCATGGCAAAGTCCTCAAAACATAAATACAAGATTCTTTTCTCTGAGCACTCTCTTCCACTCTGTCTTATCTTCTAGGACCAGGAAAAAAAAAAATCCAGAATCTTAGTCAACAACTTATTAAAAAACCAGTGTTTATGCTGAAGCTTTCAACTTCTAGTTTCTATCAAGGCTGGCTCACATGATCTAGGAGGTACTGAACACTCTCAGTACCCTCTACTGATCTGGAGGGTAGCACTTAGCTACTTCATTCAGTTTGCTTTTTTTCTTTTTCTTGACAAGAGGTTCTTGGATTTCCAGTGTCAACAGAGCAAACTTCTCAGTCTTAACTCTCAAAAATTGCAAAACTAGTTTGCTCAGCCCCATTTCTGATTTGAGGAAATACCACTTTAGAAGAAAGGAGGCAAAGTGGGACTCAAAAAACGTTTTGATGTGGGCACTGAAGTTTTTCCATTGTATTTCCCAATTCAAAAGTAAATTGAAAGTCTGTCACTGAAACTCTCCTTCCCTTAAGAAGTTCTTGCCATAGGTGTACACCTGGTTTTTTCACATCAGCGGACCAATCTCAGGATTCAGTTTCCTTAGTTTTTTTTTTTTTTTTTTTTTTTTAATGTTAATGCTACTGTTGAAATCCAGACTGATTCACAAACACTCACTAGTTTCCTACTGCTTATGAGCTGTAAGAACTTGGGCAAGTTACTTTATGTGACAGTTTCAGACTGTGAGAGTTGAATGAGTTGATAAAGATAACATAGTTTTCATCCAAAGTTGGCCATTAAGTTTAATGGAGGTAAAGACAGTAATGTGAGGTGATAATACCATCTTTCAAATGCCAGTCTCCTAGTTCAGTGGAGCAGCATTTGTTAAGTATTAATAGGTCCACAATTTTTATTTCTTGATCACTCCTAGCCCTAGTTCTTGCCTCAACATGAATTTTGGAAATATAGTGGAAAGAGTATTTATTCCCTCATTTACTTTTCCAACAAATATTTATTGGGCAGTTACTATTATCTGGGCACTGGGTGTAAAGAAGCACATTTATTCTGGTTGTCATGCTGTGTGATTGGGTGAGTTACTTAACATCTCTAAAACTCAATGATTGACTATGTGTGTGCGTGTGCGCTCAGTCATGTCTGACTCTTTGTGGCCTCATGGACTGTAGCCCGTGAGGCTCCTCTGTCCATGAGATTTCCCACGCAAGAATATTGGAATGGGTTGCCATTTCCTCCTCTAGGGGATCGTCCCAATTCAGGGATCAAACCTCCTCTCTTGCATCTCCTGCATTGGCAGGCAAGTTCTTTACCACTAGTGCCACCTGGAAAGCCCATGATTGATTACAGGATCTCCAAGTTTCCTTCCAGCTCACAAATTTTATAAAGTCAGTTTCATTTCTCTTTCACTTATCATTACACCTCTCCACTTCAGAAAAGCTCTGCTCAAACATTTAATTTGGATAGATTTGACTGAAGGAACTCACAATTTCTATCCCGTTGTATTTCTCACCAAAGATTCCAACCACTGCTGCAAGAGCGGGTTATGCATCACAAGTTGCGACCAGAAACAAGAGTTTTATAAATAGGAAGAGAAACCTGGAAAGAATTAAAAGTGCCATAGCCCAAAAGGAAGCCCTAAAGGAATAGCTCATGAAAGGAGAATTGACTTTTGATGTGTCATCAAAAGGGAAATGTAAAAGAAAAGCAAAAGGAGAGGGGACGGAGCGGTCACCCAAGACACAAGGCATAAATAAAGAGAAGTTTTGCACCGCACCCCTGACGCCTCAAGCGGCAAGTGAACCTTCGGCTGTTTGCCCCACAAACTTTGGGAAACTTCAGCAAAAAGCCCACCTCCAGGAATGTTATGGGACCCAAACATGGGTTGATGAGATAAAGTTGTGAGAGGTCGCGTTTTATCCAGGCCAGCACCTTGTCCCCTACCCCAACCGACTCCAGCCCACTCCACGAAGGGTCCGAGGCTGAGCCTGGCTGCTCGCAGGACCCGCCAAACCCAGCTCAGCAGTCTTAGCATCAGATTCTGTCAGGGGCTCCCGCAGAGGGCGCAGGAACTTCGGACTGGCCCCGGGGCTCACCGCAGTCCTTGAATTTCACCGGCTCAGCCAGGGCGGAGGCACTGAGTGCCAGGAACAGGAACGCGACGGCCAAGAAACGCATCGCTGCTGAGGCTCCAAGCTCAAGGAAGGGAGAGCCAGCTGTCTCGGTCACAAGATAAAGTCTTCAGGGATGGGCCGGGCCGGGGGAGGAGCCCAGTCAGGCGACTGGTCACTGGCCAGCGGGGCCGAGGCCTGTCCCCGTCCCGCCCCCGGGTCCACGGAGCCTGACAAGGGGTCCGGGACTCTTCGCAAACTCCGCCCATCCGCTCCGCTCAGCCGCAGGGCAAGCGGGATCCATCTTCATCCGGCACGCCTCCTCTCGCCAGCGCTCCGCCTGAGCTTTGTGGGTGAGTCCCCGCTTCCGCAATGGGAGCATTTCTACCCAATCAAATCCCTTCTCCTTCCGCATCTCCCAATAGATGTGCTTAGGGGCGGGGTTTCCTTGGATCCCGCCTCCCGAGGCCCAGGAGCGGAAGGCGATTGGGGAAACGTGAGGGGGCGGAGCTTGCAGAAGAAAATGGCGGCCGTCCGAGGGTTAACAACTGTGACCCTGAGAGTGGTGACTCCCTGGCAAAGGAGCAGGTAACCAAGCCTAGAAAAGCACCTGGTTAGCCCCTCCAGGACTCAGGAGAAACTGAGGCTCGCGGGGGAGGTGAAGGTTTGAAGTGAGGCTGTCAGGTGGGGAGACTTCAGGTTTGGCGTGAGGCTGTCCGGGTGGGGAGACTTCAGGTTTGGCTTGAGGCTGTCCGGGTGGGGAGACTTCAGGTTTGGCGTGAGGCTGTCCAGGCGGGGGCACTTCAGGTTTGGCTTGAGGCTGTCCGGGTGGGGAGACTTCAGGTTTGGTGTGGGGCTGTCCGGGTTGGGGGACTTCAGGTTTGGCGTGGGGCTGTCCAGGTGGAGGGTTCTAGGTTCTCTTCTGCTCCCAGTCTCACCCTCCTGCCTTGCGCAGCAGGCTCCTTGCGGCCTCCCGCGGACCCCGGGCGCTTCGGGACGTGTCGTCCTCTAGCCCGGAAGCTGGCGAAGGGCAGATCCACCTCACCGACAGCTGCGTCCAGGTAAGAAGCCGGTTGCGGGGCAGGGGTGGTGGGGGGAGGGGAGAGGGAGGACTTCCTTTTGGCCCACCCTTCTTTCTCTCCTTGCCTGGCATTCTTGACCCTCCTTCCTGCATTTCAGAGGCTTCTGGAAATCACCGAAGGGTCTGAATTCCTCAGGCTGGAGGTGGAGGGAGGTGGATGCTCCGGATTCCAGTACAAATTTTCACTGGATACAGTTATCAACCCCGACGACAGGCAAGGAGAAAGGGGTGGGTCCTCCGAGAATGTGCAGGAGGGATAAAAGTGTCTCCAATTTAAGATGCACTTTTATTCCACATTTAAAACTTCTGCTAAGGATAACATCGCATCACCCTTCTCACACAGTGGGGATACAATGAAGATTTGTTGCCTTGACTCAAAATAACTTAAGTCATAGGAGGAAAATTGGCCTAAGTCCATAGGGTCATTGGTAGAGAGTCAGGATGGACTAGAAAGTTTCCAGGCCTAAATTTCTATACATTCCCAGTATTCCTTCCATTAAATCTTTTTGCCTCAGAGAAAATCAGCACCTGTTAAAGGTCATAAGGGACGCTTCCTCCGTATTTTAGAAAACAGGATGGGCATCTCTGGGCTCAGAGGGTGTTATGTTTCTGGTGTTTATGATGTTCATTAATGCCTTCCTCCCTTCTTTTCAGGGTGTTTGAAAAGGGTGGGGCAAGAGTGGTGGTTGACTCTGATAGCTTGGCCTTCGTCAAAGGGGCCCATGTGGACTTCAGCCAAGAACTGATCCGAAGCTCATTTCAAGTGTTGAACAATCCTCAAGCGCAGCAAGGTTGCTCTTGTGGATCATCCTTCTCTGTCAAACTTTGACGTGATGACAAGTAACCCGGAGATTGCTATCATCTGACTGATTTGAGGAACCTGGGATTAGAACAATTGTAGAGGTTTCCTTCCCATCATGACCCTCTCTCAATTTTATTTTCCTTTAATCGAGGATGTTGTTTCACCACTATTTTCAGAATGTGAAACTTTTACTCTTGATTTAATTTCTCCTACACAGTTGTAAGGCCAAGCCTGTGGATGCTGTTACCTAAAATTTAGTAACTGGTTGAAACCAGTATCATCTGTAGCGCCTCCAAGGTTCTAGGAGTTACTTCTCCGGCCTTCAGAGCTACTTGTACAAATGTGTATAGCTATGTATAAAAGCTTCGTTTTAAAGAAAGTCCTTATTTATTTGTGTTGTGGATCAGAATCACAGATTGCATAGCTTGAACACTGTGTTACTAGACCAGAGAGGATGAGAAAGCCAAATGTTATCTTTTTGTTTTGCTATTTATTTATTTACTTACTTTTATTGAAGTATAGTTGAGTTGCAGTATTGTGACTCAGTTATATACATATATACTTTCCTTTTTATTTTCTCTTCCATTATGGTTTATCACAGGATATTGAACATAGTTCTGTGCTATACAGTAGGACCTTGTTGTTTGGAATGTTATCTTTTTCATCTCACCCTTCCTTAATGTGCTAGTTTACTTACCATTATTTTCTGTGCACCCCATTCTTCACTTCCCATTTGTTACAGCAGATACATTTTCTTCTCATACTTAGGAATGTATTAGATTCACAAAACCAATAACCCATCACCCAGAAGAACTTGGACCTAAACCTCACTGATACTTGAATCATAAGTTTAAAATAAGCTCCATACTCCATATTCACACAAGACATTTCGTGATTCTTTGCTCATTTAGTGACTGAATCTTTTTAGAATATGTTGCTTTATTTATCTTATGGTGTGACATGTTTCTGGTCTCATTGTATAGCTGGAAGTTGTCCCTTTGTTGATATAGATAATAGATACTTGGAATTTTTTTTTTTCAGTTTGGACTATAAAATGCAGGGTGCCCATTTAAATTTGAATTTTAGACAAACAGCAAATAATTTTTAGTATAAGTGTGTCTCTGCAAATAGTAAAAATTATTTGGAAATTCAGATTTAATTGGGTATCCTGTATTTTTATTTGTTGAATTTGGTAACCTTCCTTTAGAGTCTCTGAAGAAGAGCTTTTTAGCCACAAATTCCAATGAATTTTACAGTACTTGTTTGGGTATAGTACTTAAATAGGCTAAGGAGCTAGAAACAACCATAGCATGTATGTGACTGTGTTGGGGCAGCCAGAACTGCATGGCAACAGACAAGCAAAGGAAGAGGTAAAAAGCACCACCACGACAAATGATTAACGACTGCTAATGTTGGGGAAACCACAACCAAGCTGACTCTGTAAAGGCTACTGGTTAAACTCATCTTTTCTTCAAGAGCCTAAAAGTTCATATCAGCAAATTTTGCATTCTGGAATGGATTGAAACTTTTCTAGACTTAATTAAGGTCATTCAATAAAATTGTCCATAAGAAAAATAGAAATACAGAATCTGAGACAGAAACTTACTTACATTTTCAATGTGAGAAAACCTAGGACTTAGAACAAACCTATCATGTGTCTGCAGTGTATACAGACACAAAAGGTCACTCAGAAACCTGAGCAGGTTTTTTTCTTAGCAAATTGCCATGGAAAAAGTCAGAAAGCAGTGTGTGGAAGCATCTGTGTGTTCACTTTACTAAGCCATTGAAAGTGGCTGCCAATATCTGGGCCTAATAAGGTTTTCAGCACAGACTAAGTCCTTTCATCCCTTTGAGAAGAGGTTTTCTTACATTTTAAATGTTAAACCTCTTCTCTGATATTTTTGTGGGTTAGCACAAACATAATGATGAGCTTAGCACAAACATAGCTAAGCTTTAGTTATTCCATAAACCATTAAGTTCCAGTGGTCAGTTAGGCAAGAACAGGATCTCTTCCAAAGACTATGTATAAATACCTCCTATGAATAGAAGAATTGAATTTTGTGTTTAGAAAGTAGGTTTGGGAGAAATCAGCTTACTTCATCACATTGGGAAACCTTCGTAGGGAAGCCTGAGGTGGTGACAAGAGATCTCCACTGGAGGAGGGTGATGTAGAAATTTTAAGAACACGGGGCATGAGGAGATAATGGCATCAAGGGGACAGTGGGCAATTGGCTTGGAATAAACAGTGATGGTAAAATAGGTTTAGGATCTTCTGCAGGCCTTTCTGACCAGATGCCCTCTTCCTGGCAGGCTGTAAAAGCCAGCAGACATTTTCACAAGTTTTGTTCACTGTGCAATTCATTTAGGTAAACGTTACACTTTTCCAGGATCAGTTGGAAGATTTTTTCCTCCCCATTACTTTGAGGGGAGGTTATCAAGACTCCATTTATTGCAGAATTGGTTTTATTTACCTTCATGAGCTAGTGATGGCCTGGGGCAGCATGCCCCACCGTTGTTGTAGCCAAACAATTGTGCAGGAACTGAAGGCATGAGACCCTCCCTTGTTTTGTGTTGTGAGTCTTCATGTTGTTGGCTCTTAACTGTAGATGTCCCACCTGCCCCTAGTCTCTGTGTGTGGGAATGTTGACCAGTTACAGGGGATTCTGGGATAAGAGACTAGGAAGGACTACTGAAGTAGGTGTCCAAGAAGATACTCTTCTTTCTCTTTCTTCCGAGAATTGTGCCCCATTTTTTGGTCTTTCGTTGTAAAACATAAGAGAAGGGTCAGAGTTTGTTTGGGACATCCTGTACAGAGAAGTGGGCAGCACTGATGGTCAGTGCTGGGAGGGGTAACCCTCCCCTGAACTCGGCCCTGAACTGACACCCTGCGGTGGGCGGGGTCTAAGTGTCCCTTGCAACAGGGCCTTGCATGTCTGTCTCAAAAGCAGGAAACGCCCACTTTTTTTGGTATCTAGCATCGATGTTTATGATTGCCTTTTAAAATCCGTGTTTGCCATTTCTCCAGAGAAATGCCACCAGGATGTTTAAAGGAAATTTGATTTAAGAAGTGTTGAAACAGTTATCATCTGGCTTTAATTGTAAAACATAGATAAATATATAAAGAGAGGGAACATTTAAGCAGTCTATGTCCAGCAGCTGTATTTAAAAATATTTTATTTTTGAATAGGTAAGACACAGTACAAAATTCGAAAAGACACAAATGGGGATACAGTGAAGAGCCTCCCAGTCCTGTGCGCATCCACCTGTTGCCCTGCCGGTTAACGACCATTGTTTCTAAGAATTTACCCCACAGGTATAACCCCATAGATACAATATGAAATAACATATGCACAGGAATACTCATCGTAGCATTATTTATAATAGCAAAAGATAGAAAACAATGGAAACACCCATTAATAGGCTGATTAAATAAATTATGATTTGTCTATTCAATGGAGAAGTATACAATTATAAAATAGACTGAGGCAGTCCTTTATGTGCAAGTATGTATGATGTGAAGAAAAGCAGAAAAGTGCAGAACAGCACTCATGGTGTGCTATTAATATTTGTGTTTCTAACACAAGGAAATATGTGTACAAGCATGGAAACATCCCTGGAAGGGTGACAGGAGTGCGGGGCTTGGGAGGTAGAGCCGTGGAGCAGCAGTTAAGAAGATGCAGTGCCTAAAGGGTACACTGAGGAACGGTGAGTTCTCTGAAACGTGAGGTGTGAGGTGGAGTGGCGGAGATGAGGTTAGCACGCACCCGCTTCTCTTCTCCCTCTCTTTAGACAGATGGCAATAGCAGCATATGTTTTACTTTGCTGTGCAACCTTCCTCTTCCCTTAATCTGCTTTGGATATCTTATCCAGGCATTTAGAGCACCCACCCCTGCTTTTATTTTTTTTCGGGGGGCAGGGGGAGCTCCAAGGCAATGCATTGTTTCTAACCTTTTGCTATTACAAATAATGCTAAAATAAATAACCCCTTACATACGTCATTTTACATTTGGTGAGACTATAACTGAAGGTTAGATTTAAATTCCGAGAAGTGGAATGACTGATTTAAAGAATAAGTGCTTTAATAATTTTGAAAGACATTGCCATCCTCTTCAGAAGTTGTATCAGAATATATTCCTGTCAGCTGTGTGCATGAGTGTACCGCTTTCCCATAGATGCTTGCCAACTCAACGTTTTAACAAACGTTTAAATTTTTACCAACTTAATAGTTTAAAAAAGTGTCTCCGTATAGTTTTCACTTGCATTTCTTTTTATTATGAATGAAGGTCGGAATATTTTTATATGTTTAAGAACTATATATTTTTGTCTGCTGAAAACATCTCAACTAGTGTAGTGACCTAGAGCAGATTATTTAAGCTTTGTAAGTCCAAGTTCCCCATCTGTAAATTGGGAATTAAAATCGTAAGGATTGTTGGACGATTAAATGAAATTTGTGTACAGTGTTCAACACAGGCCTGGCACACAGCAAGTGTTCAATAAATTATGTGATGGCTGACAATCAGAGCAGCAAGTAGGACAGGACAGATTCAATTAAGAAAAGAGGATTCATCTCCACGTCTTCAGGCACGTGGAGCCTTGTTCATTTACATCGCCATTCATCAGAGAAATGCAAAGTCAGATCTTGCCTTGCCTCAGAAGGGGAAAGAAGCTTCTCCTGTTGGAACCCAGTCATGTTGGCAGAGCTGATGAGGGGGTAAGCACAGTCTTATCTCTAACGTTCAGACTCAGTCAACGTGGTAAAGAAATTTGGTTTGATATGAAATAAAAACAAAACCAGAATAGCCCAGAAATGTACATTTCTTTATTCCACTGTGGTTCTAAACTCCCTGCTAGCCCAGGCTGGAGTGAGTCTCTACTTGTTAACTCAGTGGGATGCCAGCCAGCCATTGTATGAAGGGGAAAGAGGGCAGACGCCTCTGAGTAGAGAGAGGGAACAACACAGGGAACCTGGCTTCTCCTAAACAGGATTACACTGTATTTCAGAAGCTCGAAAACGGACCCCTTTATTTTTAGCACATCCAACTGGTGTTCACAAAAGGAGAGCCCAGGAGAGACTTGTGTCCTGTAAGAAGCAGTATTTATTTGATGGAGGTCTTTGGAGATAGGCACCCTGTCTCGGGGCAGCCCTTGCTGTGGTGCACAGGAGCTATCGCTGGGTAGACTGAATGGTTATTTACCTGGAGCTACTGATTATTTTCTTTAGATCTGTATAAAGCCATGGTGCCCCCTTTCTCATCAACTCCCCATTTTGTTTTGTTTTTAAATACTGTCCTGTTGCCGCTCTCTCAGGCTCCTTGCCCCACTTCAGGTGCGTCTCTTACTAGCAAGCTAGTATCAGTCTTGCTTCTCTGAGATGAGGGCATCTTCTGCCCCTCTCCAGGGCCACAAAACTGGCAACAGGGTGGAGACATGGCTAAATCTGGCCCAACCAGACTGGCTGAGTGGTGACAATCACTCCCCAAACTCCTCTCCCACGCCCCATCCCATCCTTTTTTGCTTGATAGATTCTGAAGGGCCATTCCAGGGCAGGTGTGGCCTCCGATCCAGGTGTAGAAGCATCAGGATGATACGTGGATCATGTCTAGAGAAGGGGTATGTGCAGCGTGAGGCTGAAGGACCTTGCACGTTTGCACAGCTTGAGGGGCTGGTTGAGGGCTGTCCTTTGATCAGCATCCCATTGCAAGGCCAGGACAGATGGCAGACTGGGCCTCGTGGCCAGTGGTTGAAGCATTAAAGCACTTGGTGGTGTTTGAGCCAAGCAAGGGCATGGTGGTGTGGAAGCCGTGACAGACGCTCACACAGCAAGAGCCGAAGCTGGGGGAGATGAAAAGCAGGCGAGGCTGGCTGGGAGCTGGGCCGCAGGGCCTCCGGCTGGTGTCTTCACGGCATCTCCCCAGCTAGGAAAGCTTCCTCAAGGCCCCGCCTGTGGCCAGGGCCCATTTCCAGGTAACTGCCCACACTCGACCCGTCTCTGCTACTCCTTAGCGATGCAGTGTGGGGGGCCTGCCTCAGCCACGTAACCTGGGAGGCAGTGGCAGCGGTAGGAGCCCTCCGTGTTCTCGCAGTGACCATGGACACAGAGCGCAGCAGGACCGTTCAGGTCATCACACTCATTCACATCTAAGAGGGGGAGAGGGAGGAGAGAGCTGTAGGGAGCCCACGTGCCTATGGCCTGGTGCCCCTCTGGTCAGTAAGCCCCGAGCCCTCCCTGCAGCGGAATCATCCGTGTGGCAGCCAAAGGAGGCCCCAAAGGAAGCAACTCCCGGACACAAAGCCAGGGCTCTGAGCCCATACTGTGACCGTGCTGTCTCGCCCCTGCCTTTCTTCTATCTAGGAACCTCCATGGAAAGGGCTTTCTAATCAGTGGTACACCTTTGGAGCTCTCACCACCTGGCCTGGTGCCCAGCAGGACCGCTAGTGGGCAGCACTGGGTCTGCCACCTAGGCGAAGTCAAGCATCCCTAAGTGAGCAGTGGGCCAGTCTGACTATCCCACATGGAGCCAGCAGGGCCGTCCTGCCCCCTGGGCATTGGCACTCTTGATTCCAGACCTACCCACACAAGCCATGTGGGCCGTGTCCAGCTGGAAGCCCTCGAAGCAGTCACAGGTGTAGCCCTCGCGCACGCGTACGCAGCGGCCGTTCTCACAGCCATTCAGGATGCCGCACTCCTCTGCCTGGAGCCCTTCGAAGCCGGCCTGGTGCTCTGGGAGGAGGGAGTCAGAGAGCCAGGGGGGCTGAGGTCTTGTACCCCACCCTGGGGCCCTTGCCCTCTGCTCCGAGGAGCCTAATGAACTCCTGGGGTCAGGGTGGGGAGGGTTATAACACTGTCACAGAAAGATGGTGAAACGAAAGGCAATACCCCTAAAAAATAAGTACATGTCAGTTTTAGATGGGGAAACATGCTTGCTTTAAATGAGGCTCTGGGGAGGTGGGGACTCACTGCTTTCACAACACCAGGGATCTTGAGCACTTCGGTATCTCTGTATAGTTTTGATTTTGTTGTGGTTAGTGGCAGGATGTTACGGTAAAATCTTCACATAGCTTTTTGGGGGTGGACAGGACTGGTAGCAAAAGGGACTACCCTCACTCACTGTAAAGCAAAACTGCTCCCAGTTCTGCCTAAACCTCTTCTTTCTCTAAGTAACTCGCCTCCCCTGGAAAAGACCCTCCTCCTAACCTCAGTGTAGTTTTGATCAGTCTGATACAGTGGCTGTGCCCGTGGCAGGTACCACTGCACAGATGCTAAGCCCGACTTCCTTATTAGAATCTAAGTCCTGAGTGCTGGGGTCACTGCCACTTACAAACCAGGTCACCACAGTGGACCTTTAAAGGGGTTAGAAATCCTTAATTGTCATTTCAAACTGTGGTGCTGGAGAAGACTCTTGAGAGTCCGTTGGGTAGCAAGGAGGTCAAACCAGTCAATCCTACAGGAAATCAACCCTGAATATTCATTGGAAGAACTGATGCTGAAGCTGAAGCTCCAATACTTTGGCCACCTGATGCAAAGAGCTTGATTCACTGGAAAAAGACCCTGATGCTGGGAAAAGATTGAAGGCAGGAGGAGAAGGGGACGGCAGAGGATGATATGGTTGGATGGCATCACCGACTCAATGGACATGAGTTTGAGCAAACTCAGGGAGATAATGAAGGACAGGGAAGCCTGGTGTGCTGCAGTCCATGGGGTCACAAAGAGCCAGATATGATTTAGTGACTGAAAATGGCAGTTGCCACTTCGGGTCACAGGTTTGAGCCTGTAGAGCAAGGTGTTCTGCAGACTGTACGAGGCGTGGGAGGAGCGTGCCGCTGGCCCCTCTCTCAGCTCCCACAAGCAGCTCTGAGGTTGGGATGGTGTCCTGTATGTCTTAGCGTCCCCTGTGTTAGTCAGTCTGTCAGAGGGGGTTGTTCGAACCTGTCCCTTGGGTGACCCATGAGAGGGCTGGGTGGGTTTTTCCCTTTCCTGTCCTCACCCTGCTGACAGTGATGAGCAGATGGAGAAGATGGAAGTGAAACCGCTTCAGAGCCCACCTCTTCCCCGTTTTTGCAGCAACACAGACCTGGGTGGCTGGCCACATAGTGGGGCTGGAGTTCTGAGGGCTGCAGGGGAGGCTCAGGGAGCGGTATACGGTCCCCCGGGCGGGCAGCCGTGCTGGGGAAGAGTGGCTCGGGGATGGCGTCCTCGGGACCCAGGTAGTTGTAGAAGGGGACCCCGTCTGGGCCGTAGAGGCTATAGTGCAGGTCATCGGGCCCCGGGCCGTACTCATAGCCGGGCCGGAAGTGGATCCCGGCCTCCCGCTCGGCTTCGATCCGGGCCACGTTACAGAGCTGAGCGTAGACCTCTGTCAGGAGCAGGAGGGAGAGAGGAAGCTGGGCCCGGGCTCTTGGGAGCTGAGGCCCGGGGTGCTGTTTCCCGACTCAAGAACAGAGGGAGGTGCTGGAACCACTGCCCTGAATTCCTCTCCCCAACCCTGCTCTGCCCCACAGCATCCATCCCCAAACAAGAGGGAGGGAAGGGAGGACCGTGACTTGCCCTACTCCTTTCTGAAGCCCCCCGCCCCTTTCCAAGGTGAGGACATCCCCTACCCTGGGCGCCCAGCTCTGCGGTGTCCCCGCCTTCTCACCGGAGCTCCTGGGGGGGCACAGAGCACACTGCTGGCTCCAGGCCTCGCCGTCCTGACAGCAGCACTCGGTGTAGGTGGTGCGGCGGCCGTGCAGGGGATGGCTGCACACGTAATTGGTGACTCTCTTCCAGCAGATGTCCATGTGGATGTCGTGGTCAGGCAGGTCCTCTGGGGACACAGGGCACGTGAGCCTCCCCAGCCCCGGTCCGCTCCCCCTGCTGCCCCCCCCCCACCCCCCGCCCCCACTGACCCACACCACTGGTGCTGTTCACACAGCGCTGCTGGCTGAAGTCCAGGGTGAGGGGCGGGCTGCAGAAGCAGTGGAAGGAGCCTTCCGTGTTTACACACTCGCCATTCTCACAGGCCATGTCCTGGCACTCGTCGTGATCTGGGAGGCAGTAAGATGGGGAGGAACATCGGGAGCAGTGCCCACTAGTCATGCCCGCCCGCCGCCGCCTTCAGGGAAGGGGGATTTCTCGTAACTGATAACGGCCCCCACCCCACCCCACCTCCCGCCCAGCCTGGGAGGCCCCAGCCCAAGGATGGCTTGCCAGTAGGCTACCCCCCGGCTGCAGCGGGCATCCTCCCTGGGGAAGGGGGACACTTCCAGTCAGAACTGGGCTGCCTGGCAGGGGGGTGGAGGAGCATTCAGCTGTGGGCCCCGGGGTGGGGAGGGGTGGCAGGCCTCCTCACCCTCACACTTCCTGTGGGCAGCATTGTAGTGGTAGCCAGGGTTGCACAGGCAGATGTAGCCGGGCACCGTGTTGAGACACCGGCCATTCCGGCAGAGCCCGGGCCCAAACATCACGCACTCGTCGGCATCTGCGGGAGGGCAGAGCTGAGTGAAGGCAAGGCGAGACACGGGATGAGGCAGTCCTCAGATGTAGGGGCTCCAAAGCCAGACTGTTGCTACTGCTGCTAAGTTGCTTCAGTCGTATCTGACTCTGTGCGACCCCATAGACGGCAGCCCACCAGGCTCCCCGACCCCTGGGATTCTCCAAGCAAGAATACTAGAGTGGGTTGCCATTTCCTTCTCCAATGCATGAAAGTGAAAAGTCAAAGTGAAATCGCTCAGTCGTTTCCGACTCTTAGCGACCTCATGGACTGCAGCCCACCAGGATCCTCCATCCATGGGATTTTCTAGGCAAGAGTACTGGAGTGGGGTGCCAATGCCTTCTCCAAAAGCCAGACTGACTGGGACCAAATCCCAGCCTTGCCACTTGATGGAGTGGTGACATTGGGCCAATTGCTTCAGCTGTCCCTTGCTTCAGTTCCATACCTAGAAAATGTGGCTCCTACTCCTTAACCTTGTAGAGTTGTTATGAGGGTTGAGATGTTAATACATGTGAGGTGCTTAAAATAGTGCTTGGCACATAATAAGCACTCAAGGAGAACCATTTCCGTTTCTGCTGTTTCCTTTTCCAGTTTCGGGTATAAGTCCATACCCAAACCACCCTTTCTGAGAATGAGTTCCCCAAAGTTTCTGGCTCTGTAAGTGGAGCCAGGGAGATCAGCAGCTGTCTCTGGCCTCTGTCCCTATGCCCTGGGAATGGGTTAGTCAAGGCATCATAGCTTGTTCCTGGAGAACTCAGCCTCGGGGTGAGCAGAGAAACCAAAGTGGGTTTGCCGGGACAATCCAGGAGGAGCTCAGGTCAGAACTTCCAGCTGAAGATCTGTAGATCTGTAGCCTTGGGACAGGAAGGTTAGAAGCAACCCGGGAGGTGAAGCCTGCATGCAGAGGCCCCCTGGGGGACCAGGCCAGGCCCACTGAGGTCAGTGGTGTTTGGGGAGGAGGGTCTTGGGGAGGTTACCTGTGTACGTGGTCTGTCCAAACATCCAGGCTCCTTCCACAGGGATGTAGCCTTTCCCACTAGGGCAGATCTCGCTGAACTCGACTGTGCAGGGAGGCATCCAAGCTCAGAGAGAGAAAGACTGCATACCCCCCCCCCTTTCTGTGTCACCCTGCAGAGCCGACTCTGAGAGGGCCTGGGACCCTTGGGGGCCTTACCTGAGTCCTCCTCTGGGCACAGGTCACAGGCATCTCCCCAGCCAGTGCCCTGGGTGCAGCAGCACTCGGCCTGTGTGGTGTTCCGGCCCAGAAGGCTGGAGCAGGGCGTCTGGTCCTTCTGTCCAGAGTAGCATTCCATGCGGACGGGGCCTGGTGGGTGTGCCCCTGGCCGGGCCTCAGGTACACTCGGACCTGTGTGTGACAGACACCCCTTGTTAACCTCTGTTCATGGCCCCCTGCGGCACCCTGGCTTTTGAATTTATTTAAATTTTAAACATTTATATGATACAGTGTACTTTTATTATCTCACATGATAAGCCTTACTGCTAAGTCACTTCAGTCGTGTCCGACTCTGTGCGACCCCATAGATGGCAGCCCACCTGGCTCCGCCGTCCCTGGGACTCTCCAGGCAAGAACACGAGTGGGCTGCCATTTCCTTCTCCAGTGCATGAAAGCGAAAAGTGAAGTCGCTCAGTCGTGTACGACTCTTAGCGACCCCATGGACCGCAGCCTACCAGGCTCCTCTGTCCATGGAATTTTCCAGGCAAGAGTACTGGAGTGGGGTGCCATTGCCTTATGAAGAGCTTATCATCAGCTTTCTTTTATAGAAGAGGCAGTTGAGGTTTAGAGAAGCTAGGTGACTTGCAGGAGCCACCTAGTGGCAGAGCGGGAAGTGACCCCAGTTCCTCTGGGGCCACACCCCTGCTCTTTCCAAGATACCATCCTGCCTTCTTCCCCTGCAGTGAGGTGGCCCCCGTTCCCGGCACATCACACCACACGGGCATGGTACGTTCCATTCCTCTGTGTCACACTGTACCCCTGCCCCTCCCACCCTTCCTTTTCCAGGTCCTGCTAGCTTTCCCCCAAGTCAGAGAGGGCCAGCTGAATGCCAGTCCTGGGCTGAGAGGCTGAAACCGGCAGCTCTGAAGTGAAGTGGGGCGGGAGTGGAGCTTAGCTCAGTTTCTGGGCCTCCCTCACCCAAGAGCTTCCTGGGGTTTGACTGAGGGTCCCTCCAAGGCTCAGATGGTGAGGGACAGGGAAGCCTGGTGTGCTGCAGTCCATGGGGTCACAAAGAGTGACTTGGCGACTGAACAATAACAACCAAGGCTCAATCTGAGTTCCCTGCCCCTTCCCCACCAGTTGGCATTAGAGGAGCATCCTGTAGGGTCCTGCAGCTGGAGCAGCGGAAGCATCGTGTACGCCAGACAGCGAGGGGGGCGGGGGGGGGGGGGAGTGCACCGTGAGGGTGGGGCGCAGGGCTCACCTCCAGCCCCCCGCGGGCGGCAGCGCCCCTCCTGAGCGTCGTACTCTTCCAAGTCGCTGGCGCAGAGGCACAGGAAGGAGCCCTCCACGTTCTCGCAGAGCGCCGCCCCACACACCGCCAGCATGAGCTCACACTCGTTCACGTCTGCCAGACAGGAGGACCGGCTCGCTGGCGAGGGAGAGGCCCAGGCCCCTGCCCCTGCCTCCAGCCCCGCGGGCAGATCCCCATCTCATCCTCGCGCCCCGCCCCCCGCCCCGGCCAACCCCCAAAGAAATAGGCTAGGTCCTGGGGAAGAGCGGGAAGTGGGTATGACTTCGCAGAAAGGAGGACCAGGTGAGCAGAGGGGATGGGAAGGGAGGGCGAAGGAGAAGGGTGGCAGAAAAGGGCCCATAAATGGACGAGGAGGAAGGCTTCCTCCTGCACATTCCCCAAACGTGCCTCTTGAACCCTTGAGTCTCTGGGGAAGGATGGCGCTTCACTAGTGTGCTTGCTCCCCCTGCTGGTAGAAGCGGGGCCTCGCTTCCCTGATCAACCTGGCCACGGTGCCCCAGTGGGTGTGTGTGTGTGCTCCACTGGGCAATGGGGTGCCACTCTTTGTGACCCCATGCATGGACTGTAGCCCGCCAGGCTCTGCTATCCATGGGAATCCTCCAGGCAAGAATACTGAAGTGGGTTGCCATTTCCTACTCCAAGGGGTCTTCCCAACCCAGGGATCGGACCCACGTCTCCTACATCTCCTGCATTGGCAGGTGGAGTCTTTACCGCTGAGCCATCTGGGAAGCCCAAGGTGCCCCTGTAGTTCAATTCAGTTCAGTCACTCAGTCGTGTCCGACTCTTTGCGACCCCATGGACTGCAGCATGCCAGGCCTCCCTGTCCTCATAAAACTCCTGGAGTTTTATTCAAACTCATGTCTGTTGAGTCGGTGGATGCCATCCAACCAACTCATCCTCTGTCGGGGGAGCTGAAATCCCCCTTCCTTGTCACTCTGTGTTGAGGGCTCCATGTGGAGCCCACGTGACCCTGAACCTTTTAGGAAGAGGGCCCTAGGGCCCCTCTATGCAGGGCAGCCAAGACCTGTGGAGACGGGGTCAAGGGCCCGAGAGCCTTCCCTTCCCTGGCTCAGAGCTGGCTAGGCCACAGGCTTCTCACCAACGCAGTCCCAGCCGGAGGGCGAGGTCTCGAAGCCCTGGTCACAGAGGCAGCGGAAGGAGCCGTCGGTGTTGTCGCAGAAGCCATGGCTCCCACACACGGTGTCGTTGGCACACTCGTCTATGTCTGCGGGACAGGGCGGGCTATAGTGTAGGCTGTGCTCTCTACTCGCTGGGAATACTTATTTATCTGGCTCAGTAACACCAAGGTCTCTGAACACTAACTTCTGAACACAGAGTGAGAAAACTAAACAGTCCTCTTCAATTTCTGTGTAAGCGCTGCTGCGTGGAAAACACAAACAGCTGCAAAAATCGTTTCTAGCCAGGTACGTGAAAAGTAGATGTTGTCCTAGGCCTCCCAGCCCGCGCGCCTCCTCCCCACTCACCAATGCAGTCTCCCGTCGGGGCCATGTGGAAGCCAGGCTGGCAGCCCAGGACACAGCGGTAGGAGCCAGGGCTGTTCTCACACCTCCAGGCCCCGCACGTCGGTTCTCCGAGGTCCTCGCACTCGTCAATGTCTGTCCCCAGGGCCAGGAGAGGGGACAGAAGTGGCCAGGTCACTCCCCCAACCCCATCTCTCTGGCATGACAAGGTCGTGCCCCTCAACTTCGGAGGTTCTTGATTGGTTCCAAACCACTGCTCATTTCAAACCCAAAACATCAAGTTCAGGACCCTTTCCCCTGAGCCGCAGGCCTGATTGTCCAGGAGAGCTCTCAGCCTCTGTGACACTCCTTTCCCTCTGCACCCTGCCCTCCACAGCACAGCACTGCCTACTTCTCTCTATATGAAACCTTTCCCAAAGTGTATTATGGAGAGCTGTCTTCATATGTCTCCCTTGCTTAGTTTCAAGATTATCCATAACTGTCTATTTGTCCCAGCAAAAGGCATTGAGCCCAGGTGGTATAAATGTCCATCACATCCATTTGGCTTTTAAAAAACTAGATTGTGTGCTCTGCTACAGCACAAGAACATCCTGGGGGCAATCCCTGAGTCAGAAGAGGCTGAATAAAGACATTATCCACTGGATGATTTATCTATGGAAAGTGCTCGACGCTGGGGTTCCTGGCCCCAGGGAGCTGAGGAGCTGGCAGGGTGGAGGTGTGTCTGTCGACATGGGGCAGAGCCCTGTCTGCTTACCCAATGGAGCCCTTACCCACACACTCCCCGCTCTCTGGGGAGGGCTGGAAGCCAGTCTCACACACACAGTTGAAGGAGCCGTCGGTGTTGACACACTGGCCCCCGAGACACCGGTCAGTGACTGCACACTCGTCCACATCTAGAATAGAGACGTTTGTCAGCAGGGCCAGCCATGGGTCCCCAGGGCACTGGGCAGTTTCGCCCAGAGGAGAGCCAGGGAGTGGCTCGAAGTAGAAAAAGGCTGGAAGATCTGAGCGAGAGTCCAGAGCTGGAAGCCAGAGGCGCCCTTGGGCGTGGAGCCCTGGAACCAGGCAGGGCAGAGGGTGAAGGCACCTGCTGTACGCATCGTGGACAGGCCCTGGAGGAGGGCTCCAGAGACCCTCCCTGACACCTGGCTCCCAACCTCATCCCTCAGCCTCCTATCTTCCCACCCCAGGTGGACCGCGAGCGTTTTGTCAGTACGCAGGACGACCCCTAATGGCCCCTGCTGCCGGCTTCTCACCTTGGCAGCTGGTGCCCCCGTCTGCGCTGATGAAGCCGTCGGCACAGAGACAGAAGAAGGACCCGTGGCTGTTGAGGCACTCGCCACGCGGTGCGCAGTACTCCTCGCCCACACACTCGTCCACATCTGCGGGCAGATGAGCAGGTGGTGTCTGCCCTGGGAGGCGGGCGATGTTCCCCGGGGAGCACACGGTGTAGGGAAACCCTCCGCCCCACCCCGTCCCCGGCTGGGGAGACCTGAGCCACTCACCCTCACACACCGTGCCGTTGGCCAGCTGGAAGCCCGGGGGACAGAGGCACTGGTAGGAGCCAGCCGTGTTCTTGCACTCGCCTCCCAGGCAGCTGCTCTGGGGGTCTTCACACTCGTCCACATCTGCAGGGCCACACCAGGAGATGGTAGTGCGGAGGGGTGGGGTGGGGAGGCAGAACTGATGGGAAGACCTCCCAAGGGCAGGGATCAACAGGGAGGTCTCCAGAGGACCTGGAGGTCTGCTAAAGGAGACTGGACCCATAGGAGCACCATCCCCTTGTAAACTGGCACAGCTGGGAGAAGCTGGCGAGGGAGCCCTTGGGGAGCAGGATGGCTGCATCTCCCTCCATCCTGCCCTAGCCCAGCCCGGCAGGCTCCCCTGGCCTCCCACTGCCCACACTGTGCCCGCCCGGGGGACACCTGGTCTCTCTCAGCAGCAACCCTGGCCTAAGGTGGCCAAACCCTACTGCCCTCATCATGGCTGAGATTTTACAGAAACAACAGGAAAACCACTGAGAAATAAGCCGAGGAAGCAGATACAGAGAACCTGAGAAGGTAACAGAAAGTGGATTATTTAAATTGGCCTACAGATTGCCCTGGGACTTCCCTGGTGGCTCAGATTCTTTTCCCTGATAAAGAATCCGCCTGCCAGTGCAGGAGACCTGGGTTTGATCCCTGGGTGGGAAGATCCCCTGGAGAAGGAAATGGCAACCCACTGCAGTAGTCTTGCCTGGAGAATCCCATGAACAGAGGAGCCTGGCGGGCTACAGTCCATACAGTCCATGGGGTTACAAACAGTCAGACATGACTGAGAAGCTAACACTTTCGCTTTCTTTCACAGATGGCCCGGTACCGGCCAGGGTCTTTAGAATAATGTCTCAGCACCCACCTTTATAAGGAACTCTTGAAGAGCCTGTTAGATAACAGATCTCAAGACCCCCACCCCCAACAGACAGACTTAGCCGGTCTGACATGGCCTGGAAGCCGCATGTCGATCGAACAAACTCCCCGTGATTGTGACAAGCACTGAAGCTTTGGTCCAGTGGCTCACTGGCTCCCTAGACCCAGATCTGCAGTCGCCTTTCTGACGCCTGTCTAGGGAGGGAGGGCGAGAATAGGCGTCCCCCACTAGCCCACCCTCCGAGGCGGATTCCCTTCTCTGAGGGTGAAGGGTTAGTCTCCTGCTCCCTGTCTGGGGCCCTCACCTTCACAGGTGTGGCCCAGGGCGCTGGGCTGGTAGCCCGCCTCGCAGTCCCTGCAGGAGAAGGAGCCGGCGGTGTTGGTGCAGACTCCGGACGGGCAGACACCCGGAAAGGCGCACTCGTCTAGGTCTAGGGCAGACAGTCAGCCAGTCAGTCACCCGGGGGGCCCGGGGATGCCTCCCTCCACCTGGCCAGGCCAGAACCACCCCGTGCTTCTGGTTCCTTCTCTGAGCTTGTTGGACTCTGTGGGCTCCCCAGGGAAGGGGAGCCCCTGGCTCTGGGCCTCTTACAGGGCCACCCCTGCACTCTCTCCCTGGGGATGCTTCTGGGGCGGCTCGGCCATGAGCTTCCTTCCCTCTTGTCGCTGTGACTCCCTTCTCCTTCTGTCCTCATGGAGAAAACAGAAGCTCAAGTCCATTCACAGGGTCCTCTTGCCTAGTCTGGAGACCCCCAGCATCAACCCCAAACCAGGGGACAAACGGAGGGTTCTTTGGGAGGTCCAAGGGCCTGTGTTCTCAGTCCCCCTTGGCCAACCCCCTCCCCAGGGTTACCTTCGCAGGCGGTGCCATCCTCATTCACCCAGTACCCACTCTCACAGGCCGAGCAGGTGAAGGAGCCCTCCGTGTTGAGACAGAGGCCCGTGGGGCACGAAGCCCGGATGGCACACTCGTCGACATCTGAAACAGGCCATTGAGCTCTGTGTGGGGCTCTCTGCAGGACAGACATGCCAGGCTAGCCGGAGTTTGACAGGGAGGAGTGGGGTGGGGTTGGGGGGGTGTCGGGGAAAGACGGGGTTGGGTCAGCTCAGGGACGTGGGCCAGAGGGAAGGAGCTGCAGGCGGACGTGTCGTAGATGGACAAAGGGCGCTTTGGAGCCCGTACCTTGGCAGCCCTTCTCATCTGGGGTGACCTCGTAGCCCTGCTCACAGGAGCATCTGAAAGAGCCCTCCAGGTTGATGCACGTTCCGTGGGTGCAGACCCCGGAGGTCAGACACTCATTCACATCTGTGGGAGAGATGTCAAAGCTGGCCTCCTATCCCTCGCACAGCCTCCAGCATCAGGCCGAGTGTCTCCATTACAAGGCTGGGGAACCAACATTCCGAGGCCCTAGCACCCTGGGAAGGACCAGAGGTCATTCCTGCTCCTGGACCCATCTACCTCCGCTGGGTGCCCTTCCTCCGCAGAACTAACTTCCACCCCTGAGCTGACTTCAGCTTCATCCAGTGACACAGAGTGCCCTGCAAGTTCCTAGAGAAGGGAGGCCAGGTCCCCCCACCCAGTTCTGGGACTGATTTGGCCCATCTGAGGACACCTTGAGGCAAGTGTCTAAGACTTCTGCCTCACTTTAGAGTGAGTCTGAACCTCTCTGATCTCCTCCCAGCCAACCAAATGGGTATGACCCCAAGTTCTCAGCCCACCCACCAGCTTTAGCGGGCGAGTGGATAACACAGAGAGAGGCCAAGTTCTGCCTGGGCGGTTGAACGGCAGTCCCAAGGGCCTGGGAAATGCCTGCCCTTTCCAGAGCCTCAAAGTCTCTATTCACGACTCAGTCCCTCCTGGCATCCCCAGCCCTGGGCCCTTCTTCCTGCGGGGGCTGAGGGAAAGCGCATTCCTCCTATGGCTGACATGCAACCCGCCCCCCACCCCGATCTCCAGAGAAGAGCACCCGCTGCCGTTCTCTTAGGCATTGGTGTTAGAGGTTGCTCTTGAGGTCCAGGAGGGCAGAAGACCCCTCCTCCACACCACTGGCATCAGCCTCTTCCAAAAGACGCATGGCACCTTTAGCCTACCTAGCAGAATCCAGCCACAGAAGCCTCTGGAACCTTGGGCTGTATGTAGCTCCTGGACGGATATGGCCAAGGAGCCTAAGGGGCCCCCCTACCCTGGCTGATTCAGAGGGCAGAGCACCAGTAACTGAAGCACTCCCACCTCATCCCCAACGTCATCTGGAAACCCAGCTGGGTTACGAGAGACAATAGCTCCAAGCCATTTCCCTCTGCCCACGCCTTCCCCCGCCCCCCCGCCACCGTGCGTGGGCTCAACCCAGGGTTCCCAGGCCAAACAGCCCCCTCCGTGCCTTGGCAGGCAGCCCTCACCTACACAGCTCCCGCCCTGGCCCCTGTAGCCCTCCTCGCAGGGCAGGCAGGTGTAGGAGCCAGGGGAGTTGACGCATTTCCCATCAGGGCAGGTGCCAGGGTGACGGCATTCATTGATATCTGCAAAAATAACAGCCCCTGCCTTGGTCCTCTCTGGGAACCACGGCCCACAGGTGGCCTGTGAAGGAGCACATCTTCGACCCTGCCCTCGGTCGGGGAGAAGGAGGGATGTCAGCTTCTGTATACGTGGAAACCAGGAAAATGTGAGTGCTCTCCTGTGTTCCCAGCCCCGCCTCCCACCCACTGTCCTGGACAAAAGAAAGATGGAAGACCTTGAGGAAGGGAGAAGCCCTGCTGCAGGGGGCTGTGCTCTCAGTAGCTTGGGGAGGGTGAGAGGGCTCGAAGTCGTGAGCTGGACTCTTGGGAAGGGCCTTCGTCTCTCCCTTGTTCATTTACAAGGGGGGACGATGACGGGATTGGACGTGCTTGGCACAGAAGGCCCCAGAGACCCCAGGATGGATCCTAGCTGGGCAATGAAGGCAAAACAGGCTTCCCCGCACCCGGAAACGAGGACAAAGGATGACTCCCCCAATCTTTGATGTGGCCAAGACCAGCTCTGAGGCTGATGCAGAGTGAGGCTGACGCAGAGGCTAGGAAGGCTGCTGGAGAGGGGAATTTTCTTCCAGCTGAGAACCACGTAGGGCTCCCACGCCCACTCTGGTGAGATTCAGGAAAGCCAGCCTGAAAGGATGAGTCTGAGCACCCATCAGACAAGCAGGGGGAGGGGTGAGCCATGGAGGGAGAGGAGCCAGTCCTGGGAGATGACAACAGGGCGTGGAAGGCGAGCTTGCTCCCGGGACGGCACACAGGGCTCTGCCCAATGCGAAGCCAGCGTGCTGGGGAGTCCAGCCTCCAAGGCACCCCAGATACCTGGGCTGAGTTGGGGAGGTCGGAACTCGGGGACTGAACTCTGGGTCAGGACGGCAGGAAGACGTTCAGCTCCTCTGGCCCAGTGTGCAGGCTCCCGGTCACTCTTCTCTACAGACAGATTGACTGAGCTCCGTAGGAAACAGGACGGTTCACCTTTCCTGCATGGGTAATTGTCACCTTCCTGCAGGAAGTCCACCTGCTCATTCATGGAGATTCAGAGGCCCTACTGACTAGGAGGAAGACCTGCTCAGCACCCAGGGAGACGAGAAAGGCAGGAGGCAGGGCCAAGGGTCAGAACACAGGCTTCCTGCAAAAGGACTCAAGGAGCAGCTGTCATGATAAAACAGGACATGGGCCGGAAGTGGAGGGTGAAAATGAATCTCCTCTGAGGTTGTTTGGTCTGCAGAAGACCACGTCCATCAGAGCCCTCTGTTCCAGGGAACTGGTCACCTCTCACGGCCAAAACTTCACCCTACGGGTCCACATGAGGAAGACATACACAGAGCAGAGGGTTTTTCAAGGGTGTGTGTGCTAGGAGATACCCAGAACTCGTGGGCAATCTCAGGGACACTGAGATAAGGCTCATCTCAGGAAAGAGGGCAGCCAAGAACCCCTAGTTGGGCTGTGGTGATACCAGGCCAAACTATTCTAGAAGCTTCTGTAAAAACAGAACTGGAGAGAACAAGGCGGAGGTGGAAGAAATGAAGGTTCTAGGGCCACCAGCTTTGGCCAGCACCCTGGCCTGCTGGTCCTGGCTGAGATACTGGAAGCAAGATAGGCAAAGCCATTGGGAATGAGCTGCAAGTCTGTGTCAGGGATGTGAGACTCGGGGATGAAGAGAAAGAGATGGAGGCAAGGATCCTCCTCTAAGACCACACTGAGGAAAAACGGAGTCTTTGGATCTCTCCTGCAGGGTCAGGCAACATCGGAAGGAGATTAGACTTAGTGGGAGCAAAGGGCTCTGAGCTTTGCCCTGCCCCAAGTGTTCTGGGCACACCTGCGGAGGTGGTGCCGGAAGTGCATCATGTTGGGCACTAGGAGACCTGCGTGACAAATGCTGCTTCACTGAGAATTCCAGCTCTCACTTTTTGGGTCATGGTGGGCTTGTGCCTCCTGGTCCCTTGTGGTTGGATGGGGCAGGAGGATTAGTGCTGGCCATTAGCTTTGAGTGGATATCACGTGTGTAATTTATGGGCCCAAACGCTCATTTGTGTGCAGCCCTGTAGAGCGCTCTTTCTTTCTTCCACGGACAGTGGCCACATTCAAGATGCTCTTTCTTTAGCCTGGTTCAAGGATGAGATGTGGACCAGGACCCCCAGCAGACCTATGATGGATATGCGGCTTTGGTCAGATACCAAGTCTGCTATGTCCTACATGACACTAAGATTGAGGCTGGTTGTTACTGCAGCATGACCCGGCCTATCCAGGCACACTGCCATGGGCTTCCTTCCTCAGGCCAGAGCCCCGCCAGTGATGTTCTTGCCTGGGAGGTGGGGATGGTGGGGGGGCAGAAGGTCAGAGCAGCCCCCAGTCACTACCTGAACCAGGGTGGGCCTCTTATAAGTGGGGGCCGATATATCAGAGCCACTAGCCAAGCCATGGATGAATCCTTGTTAAAAGCACAGGCTCTCAAGTCACCAGATATCCTGAGGCTGTCCCACCAACCTTTTGGTGCCTGGACGAGAGCCAGCTGTTTTTTGCCTAGTCTAGGGTTTAAATTTTAGCCTACGATTATGGTATGTTTTGGTAAAGGTTTTACCCTGGTTGTCGGGGGGCAGGCGCTGTCTGTCTTTTTTATGGCTGTATTCCTGGCCCATGGCTGGGACACAGCTGGCGCTCAAGAAACATTTGCTGACCAAAGAATGAGACCATGTGATTCACTAAAGCTTCACATCCTCTTGTCATGAGGCTGCGGGAAAGACCCCAGAAGACCCCAGGAAACAGGGACCCCAGGGACCAGCTTGCCAGCCTGCTGTCTGTATACTGGGCAGATGGTAGAGCTTCTCTAACCAGCACTGCAGTCTCTGCTGGAGGAGAAGGGAAGGGTGCTGTGAGAGCACATGGTGGGGAGGGTGCTCCTGGAGGGGCTGGACCCATGGGTGACCTTGGGGGTAGGTGGAGGACAGCGGGGCCCTGGCAGTCTGCAGGGGAACCTAGCCCCTCTCCGTGGGAACCCAGAGTCCCGGGACGACGGAAATGCCATGGAGACTTTGGACGGGCTGCTGTCCAGACCACTCGGGCCCTTCACCAGAGACTCTGAGTTTAAGTGGAGAGAGAGTGGTTTCTTAGCTGGAGGAAGAAGAAAGAGGGAGGGGGAAATTGACTGGGCTCCCGGGGTGATGGGCCGGGGCTGTGGTTACGGGTGGAAACCTGGAGGAGCGTGCAGGCTACATCAGTCTTTCTTTCAACAGACTCAAGAGTGTCTGTTCTGGGCCAGGAACTCAGCCTGACCTCCCAGCCAAGCTGTGTGTGTCTGGGCCCTTTCCTCCGGAAGAGAAGGAGGTGATCCAGAGGCATGGGCTCGGGCAGTGGGGGGAGACAAGACATGAGAGAGAACGGGCTCCCCTACTTGCTGCAGGGCTGCCTGTGCCCTTTGCATGGTTGTTCGGCAGGTTAACCAGAGCCCCTGCGATGGGCATTATGGTTTCCTTCTTCAGACACTGAGACAGTAAGCCAAACCCATATTTGTCTCCACCAGAGCCTGTGCCCTCAATGTGGACTGGTTAGTATAAATTTGAGACTTTAGATGTCCTTGGATTTTCCTAGTTCATTTCCTTTGATTTTACTTTTTAATCAGGTTTCATGCCAAATGAATAATGTTGGATGCTTAAATGAGGCAATCTAGTGAGTCCCTAGTCCAGCACCTGGCACATATAGCAGGCACCCATCAAATGCCAACTCCCTTCACTCTCCCTTCTCCTGGAAAATGCCAGACTGTCTGTGGTTCAGAAAGCTCATGAGGACAAGGGGAGTGGAGTCTGGCTTTGATCATAGTGGGCCTGACTTTAAAGGGGGAGGCATTGAGAGGGGAAGTGAGACGCTGGGGATTCAGACAGGGATTTGTCTGTTCTACACCACCTAGTGACCTCTCCCCTGGACTCTGCTTCTGTAGTAGCAGCTCTGGGAAGCGCGGGTGGTCTCCCTTCACCAGACACACAGGCTCCTCTCTCACCTCCAGGATCTTCTGAATCCAGGCAAGCCCTGGCCATGGGAAGCCTGGAGACAGAGAGGAGTCTGCACCTATCTTTGGATCAAGGGCAGGACTTCCTTCCAGAGAGAACCTTGATTTACCCTCACCCATTCTTGTCTCAGCCAGTTGGGAGCACATGACCCAGGCCTTTTGTGAGCCTTTGACACCCCAGCCTGGCAGGGTGGTGGAAGTGGCAGGGCTGCCGGGAGCTGGCATGATGGTGGCAGGTTCAAGCCAGTCTGTGAGGACATCAGTGGGCGATGTCACAGCCGACTTGTGACACCGGGAAAGGGGGCTGGGATGGGGGCTCAGTCATCCATTCATTTTTTTCAACTAGCATGTATTGGTCCAATGCATGAACATTTGTCAGGTGTCCACACACGGTCATCCAAGGATACAGTCCAGCTTACAGCCTAACAAGCTTTAGCTTCAGCCAGTAGATCAAGCCTGATGCCTGAGGCACCTCCCAACTCAAGTGGTGGGCAGAGGTGCACAGAGGGGAGCCCCTGGGATCTCATGTATGCAAGGTTACTGTACTCCCATGCTGTCAGGGCAGACAAGATGCCAAAATTCCACTAAGGGAACAGAGAGGCTCCTGGAATCCCTAGACAGGTCTCTCTGTGCACAGGAGTGGGCTCAGCATCAAGGAGAACAGTCAGGTGTAAGCTGGAAGGGGAGTTGGTGGTGGGCAGTGCATGGGGAGGGACAAGGAGATGATGGAGAGGGACAGGATATGGTGGGGAGGGACAAGGAGATGATGGGGAGGACCCAGGAGATGATGGGGAGGGACCAGGAGATGGTGGGGAGGGATAGGAGATGATGAGGAGGGACCAGGAGATGGTGGGGAGGGATAAGGAGATGATCGGGAGGGACAACAGATGGTGGAAAGGGACCAGGAGATGATGGGGAGGAGCCAGGAGATGATGGGGAGGGACAGCAGATGGTGGGGAGGAGCCAGGAGATGGGGCTGGCACCCCATTCCTTACCTTGGCAATGTCCTTTCCTGACCATGATGTAGCCCTGGTCACACTCACAGTGGTAGGAACCCTCCGTGTTGGTGCACCGACCCCGGCTGCACACCCCTGGCTGCTCACACTCATCTATGTCTGTGAACACACAGAAAAGTCCTGAGTTGGGGCCAGCCCTGCAGGAGGTCCTGGGTTATCCCCTCAGAGGCCAAGGTCAAGGATGTGCATTATGAGGCCCAGACAGAGAAGATGTCCTTGCCAGAGCCATGAACGGCAGGGGCTCCAAGGCCAAGTCAGACTGACCTAGCTCAGGCCTCTGCAAACTCGTGAGATGCCTTCTCCCAGAGAAGGTGGCTACTTTGGGGGCCCTTGGAGACCCTCACAGCTGTCTCCTCACTCCAGTGCAAGGGCTTGTCTTGAAGTCAGGTGGCAGTGGATATGCCACTATCCGAGGAGGCCACTATCAGAGGAGGCCACCAAAGTCCCCCTTATGAACCCAATACATCCCCCAGAGCTCTGCTCCTAGAGTTCTTAGGGGCCTTCTTAAAGGTTAGTGAAGTCACTCAGTTCTGTCCAACTCTTTGCGACCCCATGGACTGTACCCTACCAGGCTCCTCCATCCATGGGATTTTCTAGGCAAGAGTACTGGAGTGGGTTGCCATTTCCTTCTCCAGGGGATCTTCCCAAACTAGGGATTGAACCCAGGTCTCCTGCATTGCAGGAAGGAAATAGCAACCCACTCCAGTGTTCTTGCCTGGAGAATCCCAGGGATGGGGGAGCCTGGTGAGCTTCCATCTATGGGGTCGCAGAGTCAGACACGACTGAAGCGACTTAGCAGCAGTAGCAGCTCCTGCATTGCAGGCAGATGCTTTACCATCTGAGCCACCAGGGAAGCCCAAGGTTAGGGATTAAAGGTTAGGGATTGGGATTCCCTGGTGATCCAGTGGTTAGGACTTGGTCCTTTCACTGCCAGGGGCCTAGGTTCAATCCCTGGTTGGGGAGCTAAGATCCTGCAAGCTGTGTGGAGCAGCCAAAAAAAAAAAAAAAGGTTAGGAATTAAGCAGCCAGTGAGAGACAGTATCTTAGGCAGCTGTGGATCTGTTCCCGTGGTTTCTTCTATTGTCCTAAAGCATAATGGGGCCCTATAATGGCTTGAAAGCCCAAGCCTGGTCGTGCCCTCCTCTGTTAAGGCCCTACCAGGGTTCCCTGCTGCTCAGGCTGCCTCACAAGGCCTCACGCCAGCCTTGCTGTGTTTGCCAATCCCCACTGGTCTAGCCTCTAAGCCTTCGTTCACATAAATGCCTCTGGTTTGATGGCCAGCAGAAACTTGCTCCCATTTCAAGGATGGGTTCAATTTATCAACTCTAGATGGCTCTGGCCACCCATCCCATTCCCTGCCCACCACAGCCAAATTAATAGAGGACTCGCCTTTTCCCTCCACCCCCACCCCCAGCAATGGTTCAACCCTTCACAGAGGCTCTATGCAGATGAGATGAAGTCATCCAGGTGAAGGGCTTAGCACAGCGCCTGCCTGGCACGAGGTAAGCACTGAATTATTATTATTGTGCTCAGTCTCCAAGTCGTGTCCAACTCTCTGCGACCCTGTGGACTGTGGCCCGTCCATAGTTTCCTCTGTCCATGGGATTCTCCAGGCAAGAGTACTGGAGTGGGTTGCCATTTCCTTCTCTAATTATTATTATCATTATTATTCTAGCACTAAACCTACTTCGTAAAACCCAAGCCCCTCTGCCTGGTATGTGAGATCTCTCATGATCTGGCCCCTGCCTGGTTCTCTCACCATGGTTCCTGCCTCCCACACGCCTCCTAGCCTCAACAGCCACACGGAACCTGCTTCTGGGCTTCTCCCTGCTCTGTTTCCTTGCCTGGAGTGGCTTCACACCCACCAACTTGGCTGTCTCCTTTCCATCTCTCAGTGAGGCTGCCCTCGCCCTTCCAACCCACATGGCCCTTCCCAGGGTTCCCTTAGGGATGAGTAGGGATGAGTAACTGCTTCCCCACACTCCCATGACTTCTGAGAATGTGCCTTATTATTCCCATGCCCTTAGTGCCTAGCCCAGAACCCCCAAAGTACCTATTGCCTGAGTGGGATTATAAGCATTTGTTTTCAGACAGTGTTTTCATCTGAGCAATACCTCGTAACACTTCAGTGCAGAGTGGAGTCACTAGCAGAGGGTATAAAACATGCACTCCGAGGCCCACGTCCAGAGATTCTGAGCTAGTAGTACTGGGGCAGGTCTAGGAACCTGCATTTTAATAGCTCTCCAGGCAATTCTGAAATAACCGATCCTCACTTTGGGAAGCTCTATTCCCAGTGGAAGTGGGAAGGAGACTTGCTAAAGGACTCACTAACTGCTGGGGCCAGGATGACTGCGGGATGAATAAGGCTGGGAGAACGGACTTGTGCTGTGGGGAAAAATGGAAGTGTAAAAGACTCAGTCTTAACACCCATACAAGGATGGACTCCAGATGGATTAAAACATGTTGTGAGGGACTTCCCTGGAGATCCAGAGGCTAAGACTTCGCACTCCCAAAGTGAGAGGCTGGGGTTGGATCCCTGTTCAGGAAACTAGATCCCACACGCCACAACTAAGACCCAGCACAGCCAAATAAATAAAACACATAACTAAATAAATAAAAAGAACATGTCATGAAAGGCAAAACTGTAACTGTAATAAAGGAAGGTGTAGAATATATTTGTGACTTATAGTGGGGAAGGAATTTTTACATAAATACCTCAAAGCATAAAAATAGAGCAAAAAAAGTAAATTTCTATACACCAGAACTAAGAATTTCTGTTCAAAGAAGGATACGTGGATAAGGTCAATGGGCAGAGGACAAGAGGTAAGAATTATCATATCTAAACCCAGGCAAGTATCTGGAATATATAAAGAACTCCTAAATAGCCACAAGGAAAAACAAGAAAGACCACTGAACTGAGCAAAAAATAACGACAAGCAATTTCTAGGTAAGGAAACCCAACGGCTAACATATGAAGAGATGCTCATATTTACTAGTAAAGCAAATGTTATTTTAAATATTTAATTTAAATTATTGTTTAATAATAATTATTGCTCAGTCATGTCTGACTCTTTGTTACCCTATGGACTGTAGCCCACCAGGCTCCTCTGTTCATGGGATTCTCAAGGCAAAAATGCTGGAGTGGGTTGCCATTTCCTCCTCCTGGGGGAATCTTCCTGTCCCAGGAATCGAACCTGGGTCTCCTGCACTGCAGGCAGATTCTTTTTTAATTGCCAAGAATTTTATGTAGCAAGTTTGTTCAGTAACATAATAAAAGAGGGATATTACATTGGCAGAAGTGGAATTAAAGAACATAAATATTACTCTAAAACAGTAAAACAATGGGATCACTTTCAAGAACCTCATAGAAAGCTTGTAATTTAAAATGCTACTTTTTCATGATTAATGGGATTAACATGTGACTTTTCCATGATAAAAATCAGGGTACCTGAGTATTATATATATTTAATTCCATGTGATAAACAATATTATAAAGATGTACTTTCCTAATTTTTTAAGCAATTGCTTTCAGCTCATTCCATTCTTTGTCTAAATAGCTTGCTGCTGCTACTGCTACTAAGTCGTGTCCGACTCTGTGTGACCCCATAGACGGAAGCCCACCAGGCTCCTCTGTTTCTGGGATTCTCTAGGCAAGAACACTGGAGTGGGTTGCCATTTCCTTCTCCTGCAGACGGATTCTTTACCGCTGAACAATTGGGGAAGCTCAAATATTTAATAGTCAAATAATTTGTTCTTGAAATTGTAGTGGTTTCTATTAATTAGATAAATTAATGAAATAATTTATAACTAAAAATATTTAAAATAAGGAGGATACTCTTTTACGAGAGCAGCAATATTTAGAAAATGAATGTTATTGGATGAGGCCTCATCAGGTGGCAACCGCGCCCTGTTGGAGAACCTCTGAGAGCTGACCTTGAGCATCCGGCCTCCTCTCCCAGCTGGCAGGCTGGCAGAGACATCCAGACACCCGGGCTGGCACGAGGCAGGACCCATTGTCTGGGTCAGACCTGGTGACACCCTTCCCTGCAGCAGCCACTGCCTGTCCCGGGCCAGCACCTTGGGCTGGGCCTGCAGGGAGCAGTGCCTCCGGCCTACATCACTTGCCAAGGCTGCAAAGCCCACCAGAGAAGCCCCTTAGCCCCCAGGCCTCTGCCCTCGATAACTCCAGGCTGTTCTGAGCACTCCTGCCTGAGTCACCTCCCTGAGAGCCGGCTGACTGCACCACCGCCCTCTGCTCGCAGACCTCTGCTGGCTGCCACTGTCTGTGGGATGGCGACCAAGCACTTCAGCCTGGCGCTCAAGACACTCAGCAAACTGGCATGGGTTCCCACCACTTCCTCCACATACTGGGCGCTCCCGTCATGCTGGATCATTATTCCCAGATCGCGCCAGGCTTGTTCATGGCTCTGCCCTCTGCAGAAACGCTTCCCTTCCCCTGAAATACCCTCCGCTTCCTCTTTTCCTTCACCATGTGTGTGTGTGTGTCTGTGTGTGTGCGTCTGTGTCTGCGTGTCTGTGTGTGAGGGAGGGTGTTGGAAGCAAACCATGCTTTGGGGCCAGGTCGATTTTGATTCTGCTTCCAGCTCAGCCACGGCTCTAGGTGTGAGGTCTCTGGGTGTTTCAATTCACCTCTCTGAGCCTCAGTTTGTTTAACTGTGAAATGGGGATAAGGGTTTCTGCTGCATGGGGTTGGGTGGGATGATGAGCGTCACAAAATAAAGGGCTCTCGATGGCTCTGGCACATGAGAACAGCTAATTAAACAGTAGCTGTTATTATTCTGGCCCCACTCAAACATCCCCGTGGGAAACCTTCGCACTTTCTTCCATGGAACCAGTGCGTCCTCATTCCACAGTGCCAGAGTCCACGCCTTACTCACTGCAGTGCTCACACGGCTCCCAGGCCAGAACCAGAAACGTGAGTCCTGAGAACAGCAGGGCCATTCTCCAGGTGAAGGATTCCGACTGGGTTATGAGTCTTGCGGCACTGCTTGGAAACCACCGCATCCCATTCTCTGTAAACTTGTTAGTAAAAATGGAAGCGGAGTGTTTCACATGTGGTATAAATGCTGCATATTAAAGGGCCTTTGTTGGAGGTGTCTTTGTCCAGCGACCCCACGCAGAGCTTCCCAGGGAAGCTTAAAGCTTGTAGACATCTCCCAGCACAGGTGCCCCTGCTCCCCAGGCTGCCCGGAGTCCCAGCTGGTGTTCTCACAGGTCACCCTCTGTACCCAACAGGAAAGAAACTCCGTGTAACTCAGAATTTGGGGACCTGGCTGCTTGTCTTCATCTCTAGCCACGTCCCCAGGTTTCCCCTCATACTCTTGGCTCCCGTCACAGTTCCTTGGAGTGGTGGTGAATATTTTGCTGCCTTTCAGATTCACACCCTTCCATTTGGTTTCAGCAACCTCAGCCTCAGTGTAGGCTGCTTCCTCCGAGGTCCAAGTCTGAGCCCTGGTCTTGGTTCCTACGGTCCCCCTATTCCCCACACTGCAGTGCTGTGACTAGGTGCTGTAAATACCCGGATCCTCCTCCACCCAAACACCACCTGTGGGGTCCTGTACCCCTCCCAGGGGCAAGGGTGGCTCAGCTTACCTTGGCATTCCTGCGTGGCCCCTGAGGCAGCCAGCTTGTAGCCAGGGTAGCAGAAGCAGGAGTAGGAGCCCACACGGTTGACACAGCGTCCCCTTCCTTTGCAGGGGTCCCTCAGACACTCATTGTCATCTGAGCAGAGGGAGATGGGGAGGGCAGTCAGGGGGGCCCTTCTCTGGGTACCTGTGAGCCACTTGCCATGCTAAGGGCTGGATAGGGGATGGTGCTGTGGGGCAAGGAGGAGCTGAGGGAGCAGAGGAGACTGGGGAGATGAAAAATCTCTGAGCCTGGGAACCTTGAAGTCCATCCATCGGGCTCATTCAGGAACCAAGGGCCTGGGGCAGTGGCCCCGCACCCCCTCTCTGCCCCATGTCCCTCTTCCCGGGGGCCCTGTGATCATTTCCTTTCTCCTTCAAGGCACAGCAGATGTGTCTCCCTTGTATAAAATACCGGGGGAGTGGATCAGGCTCACACTGGATGATTTATGCGTTGTGCCTCCAAACCTCTCCCCAGGGATGGCCATGGTGGAGACAGCAGGTCAGGCTTCGGTCTGCTATACAGACAGCGAGATGACCAGTCTGAGGGGTGGGTTGATCTCAGAGCCGAGGGTGCCAAGTGAAAGGTGTTCTTTTTCTGGGCTCCGAGGCCCAGGGGTGGCTTCCCACTCTCCTGAAGACTCCTCAGATGGTCCTTCCAGAGACCAGCCTCCCCAAGGTTAAGGTTAGCTTTGTCCACAGGGACTGTGGCTCCTCTGCTCATCAACCACACAGCACTGCTTGGACTTTCGGTTGCCTTGGCCTCTGGACTGGCCCCCAGCCCTCCCCCCAGCCACCCCAGCCACCGAGCGGGCCCCAGCTGCCTGTGTGGACACCTGTGCAGTAGGCCTGGCTGGGGTGCAGCCGGTAGCCGGGGCTGCAGATGCATCTGTATCCATCCGGGAGGTTCACACAGGTGCCCGGGCCACAGATGTTGGTGGCCCCAGCAGCACATCTGTCTATGCCTGTGGGAGACAGCACAGCTGAGGCTGTGGCAGGGTGGGGACGGGTGAGGGCAGTGGACTGGGATGGGGGAGGGTGGGGGCAGGGCACGCGAGCAACAGGAGCCTCATCCCAGCCTTGGCTGGGCCCTCCCACATCCACGTATGGCGAGGCATTGTATAAAACCACATGCACGGCCCTCTTCCCAGGGACCTGAGCCCTACCAGCATGGAGCGTGCAGTAGCGCATCCTTCTGACTGAGACCCAGGGGTTCCAGGAACCTGTGTCCTACGTCCCAGCAAAGGGCTTCCGCTCCTGAGGCCCCCCAGGCTGACCTCACCCTGAATACAGGGTCAGTTCTCACCCAGAGCGAGGGTTTCCCTCCCCTGGTACACCTTGCCCAGTTTCTCTCAGACAGGCAGACAGATCTGGTGAGTAGGGTCTTGGGGAAACTGCCAGGCGATGAGGGTAGAGGTGGGCTGGGGCCAGCTAAGCAGGGTCTTGAATGCCACATTGAGACAAGCTGGTAAGAAAGGGGGTCATGGGAGTTGGGGTACAATCAGAGCCATCTCAGGAAGACTACATCTCTCATATAACACCTTGATCAGAAAGGCAGGAAGATGGCAGATGGACTGGGGTGGGAGGGGAAGCACAGGGGCCCCTAGAAACCCACCGAAATGAATTAAACAAGGCCTGCCCTCGGTGGTGGTAATGGGGTAGAAAGTGGGAAGCAGATACTGAATTCAGAAACAGTTTGGAGACTCACCAGGACTCAGGGCTGAGGCTGCATGGAGGGCAGAGATTATAGCTCGTTTGAACCTGTGTCCTTAACACTAGAAAAGTACCCGGCACTTAAAGCATGCTGAATGAACAGATGACTGAATGAACGAGAGAGGCTTTCACGGAAGCCTACACACCCAGGCTCCCTGCCCTGCCCCACAGCACTGAGGAAACCCCCGGAGACCCCAGGGAATGGGCCGGGACGTGCCTGTGTTGGTGCATAACGGCACTTCACAGAACTGAATGCCCACACTGGCCTGTATGTGAGGCTACACTGCCCCTGGCCTGGCTCCGAATTTGTGTCAGCCTGGGGGCTCAGAAGGACCCCTAGCCAGGAGCTACATGTCCTCCCCGAGAGGTAAGGCTGGGGATGGCAAGGTGGGGAAGGGACCAGGAGAAAGGTTCTGGACTGTGTGTTGGGGGGGTTGTGTCCTCACAAAGCTGACACCCCAGCTCTGCCCCTGAACCCAGCTCATCTTGCCTGCTGAGTGGCGGGAGGCCTAGAACACTCCCTGGAGCAGTGCACTGAGCCCAGAGAAGAGGGGTCCTGGGGGGGGCAGTGGGGACGCCCCAGTTCAGGCCTAGGAAGGCCAAACTCCCAGCCCAATCACTCTCTGGACTATTCCCTCAACCGGCAGGGTATCTCTCCCTTTGCTGAAGGAAATACCCCTCATCCCAAGGTGACCTCAGTCTATGAGGTTAAAAGCAGCACGGCCCTGATGAGGGCACTCGTGGGGGTACACATGTGAGCACACACGTGGACATACACACGTGAGCACACACACACATGAGCACACATATGTGAGCACACGTGAGCGGACACACACGAGCACACATGCACATGTGAGCACACACACGAGCACACACACATTTGAGTGTGCACACACGAGCACAAGCACACATGTGTGGGCACATGCATGAATATACACATGAGTACATACACACATGTGAGCACACACACAAGAGCGCACACACATATGTGAACACACACATGAACATGCAAGTGAGCACATACACACGTGAGTGCACACACAAGAACAAGCACACACATGTGGGCACAAATGCATGAGCACACACGTGACCACACACACATGAGCACACACATGAACACACACATGTGAACACACACGTGAGCACACACGTGAGCACACACACACGTGAGCACACACGTGAGCAGGGAGCAGCTATGCCAGTACCGGCCCTGCTTCTCTGGAACCAAGTCCCCAGACAAGGAGGCTTTGAGGAGGGTGCATTCCAGAGCAAGGTGGGTATGCCAGGGCTCTCCCCCGCACCACATCCCCTCACCGCGGCAGCGGCCAGAGCCCGGGACACAAGCTCCCAGGCAGCCAAACAACTTCAGACATAGAACTACTTTCCCTCCTGAAAGTCGGCCCTCCCCATGGGCAGGAGACTGCCCTCCACCAGGGCACTCAGCCGACTCGGGGTCAACAGCCTGGAAGAGTCGGGATCCTAGAGGCCCCACGGGTGCCCCTTCCTGGAGAGGGTCCCCCGGGTTCTCCTGGAAGGCGAACTCTCCCTTCTCTTTCTCCTGCCTGGCTTTACTGGTGCTCCAGACAGGATTCCTCCAGTCACTAGGGGCACCCCGTGCCCTCTGTGGGATGCAGCCAGGGCTGCTGACCCTGGCAGGACTCCACTGAGCACTGTGCATCTTGGGGGAGAGCCGGGAGCACCTTGAGGGGGTGCTGCACGTACCTGAGGGCACCGGGGTCACCAGCACATCGGTGGGGGCAGTCACTTGTGCTTCTTCCCTGGCCTCCGGGATCCCCTGTTCAGGCACTGATGGTGTTGGTGTTCCCAGGGCACCTCCTGTGGAGGGTAGAGGGGCGGGGGTGCAGGTGGGCCTTGGCCCCTGGGCCGCCCACTTTCCTACCTCCTGGACAGCATTCCCTCCAGAGATGCCAGGCGGCGCCCTTCCCTCCCCGCTGCCGTCAGGCTCCAAGAACAAGGCTGGAGCCTTGGCGGGTCATCCCCTCTGCCTCCTAGTCTCCTGAAACTCCACTTGGCTCCAAACAGTCAGAGACTCTAAGAGTGCATCTAATCTCACCCTCCGCTTCGCAGGGGAGGAGGCGGAGGCTTGCGCGAACAGCCACTCGTCCATGGCCGCTAGCTTGTTGGAGACAGGCCTACTTTGGCTTTCTCCTTCTGCTTGCAAAACATTTTAGAGTCACAGAGCTCTGCCTCAAACACCAACATCTCACCTGCCTTAAGAGGCAGCGGGGCAGGTATTCGTGTCCACCTCACAGCAGAGGAAGCTGAAGCTGACTTCTGAACAGTGTCCTGTCCCCAGCCAGTCAGCTGGGCTCTTTGGAGCTTTAACCATCTACTGATGGGCTCTGCAAAGCTCTAACCATCTCCTGAGGGAAGGCAGGCCTGAGAGCAGGGCCCTCTGGACCTGACCTGCCCCCGCTTCAGCCACCTCTTCCTCTTTGGTCTCTTTTATTCCTCTTTAGTTCCTTTTGGTCTCAGCACCACAAAGGGCAGACCGAGTGCTGCGGCTGGGGAGGTATTCACAAGGCATGGCAGCGTCTTTCAGTGACCTTCTAACACCTTAGGTGTACAGAGCTCCCAGGAAATGCGTTCACCTCTGACATCACTCGCAGCCTCACCTGATGCGAGCCTCTGGCATCAGCTCACAGGTACTATTGCTACTCCTAAAGTCTTTCCTCCCTTCCTTTTGTTTCCTGGGCGCCACTAGGAGGAGGCACTCACCTGGGATCCCGGTGGATAGCTGGGTAACACTGGTTGTCACCTGCACAGAAACGGGAGAAGGCGTCTCACTGCCTGGAGAATCCCATGGACGGAGGAGCCTGGTGGGCTACAGTCCATGGGGTCACATGACTGAAGTGACTTAGCACACAGTTCTCGACCTCATGTGCTGTGATGAAAGTCTGAGCAACAGCCAGGACTAAAGGACACATTCCTGCTCTCTTTCTGAAGGGGCCTCCCCGCTGACCTTCTCAAATGACAGAACTTGCACTGTAGCTGCCGGAAAAACCAGAGCTGCAATGATCACTTCTTTCAGGGTACAACTGGGTCTTGGGATCAGCTCTCCCACCTTGGCTTCTCTGTAAGTAAAATCCTGCGTACACTGGATCGTTCTCCCTTCCCTCCCTCATGTGACATTGCCCTGCAGCCTCAGGGCTACCAGGTCCCTGTCTCTGCCACCTTTGCCCAGCTCCTTGGTGGGATGACTCACTTACCTGGCCGGCCTGAGAGTCGCCTGGGGAGGAAAGGGGAGAGCGTGAGCTCAGGGAGGACACGTATGGCTGCCTGCTCCCACCCCCCATGGCCAGGGCTGGTTCATTCTGTGACCTCCCTGCTTTGTCCACAGCAGGCCCGGTGCAAGAGACAGCTCCGACTCGTCTTACCTGCCCCTGCCACCCTTTCAGGACTGGCCAGCCCGGATCCCAGGATCCCCAGGCTGGGGGGCCTACAAGGTGGTCAGTTGGTGAGAGGACACCTCTGGCTTTCCTTGAATGCCCCTGGCGACAGGAGTCCCAGCCGCTCTGGGCCAGTCCACCCTTTTGGTCCTCACTGCAAGCCTCCTTGAGCTGCCGCCTCCTCCCTCCCAAGCCTCCTGGCCGCGCAGGGTTGCTCCAGGCTCCAGGGCAAGGCAACAGTTCTAGGAAGCGAGGATTGCTCCTGGCCAGCGCCCAGTTACCATGGTGACTGGGGCTCTGCCTGACTGCCCTGTCGTCTGTTCCTGGTTTGCAGAGCACATTGTTCATCACATAATTCTCCCTGTTCTAACGCGTCTTTGGACTCCATGCTACCAGTAGCCCGGGTGAGCCTTCTGCACGGTTTCCCAGGGCACCTGCCAGGGGTGCCTCAAGCCCCATATCCTTCCAGCCCCACGCCTCCTGGGCCCAAGGCCGTTGAGCTGGAGCCAGTGCTCTGACTCTAAGGCCATGGGAGGGGATCTGAAGCCCCTAGATTCCCTAAGATGCCAGCACCAGCCGCAGAAGCGGTGCGGCAGGGGCAGGGGATGGAAAGGCAGGGTCAGCGGTGGTTGTGGGGGTGGTGCTATGGACCCCCCAACCAGCAGCTCTCTGGGACATGGGCACCTCTTGACCCCAAAGGAGGAGGCGTGGCCTTTCCATCAGGCCAGGCCATGAGAACAGGTTCCCAAGGCCAAGCTGTGTTTCCAACTCCCTTTCCTAACACCCCTGAGGTGGGATGCCATGGGCCCAGGGTAAACACCCCACTTCTCTCTGAGGTGCTGTAACCTGAGGGGGCGGGGAAGCCCTCAGACCTCCTCCCCAAACCAGATACCCTTGTCGGGGATGGTCTCGGCCTCCACCCAGGTGCCGGTGGCCGCCCGCAGTGGCTGCCTCTCTGCTGGCCTGGGCAGGGTCCCGTTGCGCTTCGGGCCACGCTCCCTCGAGGGCCGGGCCAGTTCCTCCTCCTCAGCTTTCCTCATGGACAGGCGGATGTCTGAGCTCGAGTAGGTGTAGCCGTGGCCCGCAGGGCAGATCTCCCTGAAGGCCTCTGTGAGTTCAAGGGTCAGAGAACCAGCTGAGGGGGTGCTGTTCCTGCAGGAATCCAGGGTCCTCCTTTCCCTCCCTCCTGGGGGGCAAGGCAATGTGGCAGCGAGAAGGGAGAGGCCCCAGGTTGGGTTAAGGAGTTGGTCAGGGAGGAGGACTCAGGGTCTCTGGCCTTAGGTTAGGTCCAGGGTCGGGGGACAGTGACCACTGGCATGGAGGAAGCAGCTCGGTGGCTGGAGCCAAGAAGGGAACAGAGGGTTACCTGTGCCAGGCAGGGGGCATTTCTCACACAGGCTGCCCCAGGCTTTGCCCACTCGGCTGCAGCAGCATATCTGCTTGGTGATCCGCTGGGCCAAAGGCAGGGCGCAGGTGCCGGGCCCCAGCAGCCGGTAGCACAGCCCCTGCTGCATGGAGACGGCCTTGTCCGCTGCAACAAGCACAGCGGCAGGTGAGGGTGGGCAGGAGGGGGTGGGTCACTGGGTATGGCAGCAGGTGGGGGTGGGCAGGAGGGCATGGGTCACTGGGTATGGCAGCAGGTGGGGGTGGGCAGGAGGGGGTGGGTCACTGGGTATGGCAGCAGGTGGGGGTGGGCAGGTGATGGGGGGCAGGTGAGGGTGGGCAGTTAGCCAGCGGGAGGAGAAAGGCAGAGGACGGTGCAGTGGCCGGCTACGCGGGCTCAGATCGGCCAGGCCTGTGTCTCGGTCTAGAAGCTGGGGCCCTGAAAGTGCTCACAGAACACGAGGAAGAGTGGCTGCAGGGATGCTTCAGCCCCTCTTCAGGTTATCTGTTTGAGGGGCCTGGATGCCCAGCCTCACATGGGAGAGCTGAGAGCAGGGAAGGGGATGTGCTTGCTTGTCTCAGATTCTCAGTCCACGGTGTTGTCAAAAGCCATCCTGGGGGCCCACGTCGGAGCAGTGTGCCCTGAGGGCCACAGGGTCTCCCTGGGCAGATGAGTCAAGGTGAGAACCACCGGACTGATGGGGAGCTTTGGGGACAGGGGCCCTGCCTTGGCCATCTTCGCAGCCCAGGCAACCGCGGTAGTGTCTGGTGCACGCGGGTGCTCAGTCAGTGCTCGCTGATGGACGGATGGAGGGCTAGATCCATGAATCAAAATCCCGTGGACTGCAGTGAATGTGAGCCACACTGGGCTTAGAGAAAAACAGCTGGGGCCATCTCTGCCTCCCTGCCTCGAGGGTCTCTTTCCAGCATTAATAAATTAGTGACCGTGAACACTTCCTGACATGTTCTCCCCACTCTGTATCCCCTTGTCCTTTGCTGTCTCCTCTGGGGACACTGGGGACGCTGGGTCCAGTCTCTCCCTTGCAAGGGTGCTCCCTCTTGTGAGGGTGGTGCTCGAGTCTGTTTGTCTTGTGGTCTCCCAGACCCAGGACTTGGCAGTTCACAGACTGAAGGCTTGGCCGGCCGCAGGGAGCTTTGTTGAGCCTTGGGTGGCTGACCTGAGCTGAGTTGCTACTTTGCAGAGTCCAGCTGAGACTGGTTTTATTCAGTTCTGATCAGGCCTCCCTGGTCTGGGCTGTGATGTCAGTTCTGCCATGGGGAGTGGCAAACGGGGGTGGGAGGTGGCGGGGGGTGCCGTGGGCAGGCGACTGCTAGCCTGGGCCTCTCACAGCTGGAAACCACAGAGGTCCCTAGAAACAGCTGCCTGAGTGTACACACAGGCACACACACAGACACAATGCTGAGATGACTAGTGACATGTCTGTGCTCACAGACACAGAGCACGTCCAGACACAGGGACCACGGGATTTATGGAAAGGCCCTGGGACTGGCAGGCTCTTTAAGAAAGGTCTGCCGCGAAGCGCCCAGGCAGCTAGGCTCAGGCGCTGGAAGAGGCAGCCGCAGCTCAGCCAGCTATCACAGCAACGCACATCCCCCCAAAGCAGATGAGGCAACAGATGGGACAGCAATGATGAGAGAGAAACAGAGGAGGTAGAAAATCCCAAACTGCAAAGCCTTCAAAGAAATGCCTGAAGCCAAAAGAGAAGCAGTGACTGTCTCCATCCCAGTAGGATGAAGCAGAGGGGGTTTGTTGGGGCCCAGTCCTAGATGGAGAGGCAGCCTGGGGTCTAGGGGCATTTTTGCTCTCAGCTGGCCTGTGGACTCCGAGGGTCCCATCGAGCCCCCCAGCACCCCCACCCTGGCCCCTCCCTGCACTCACACACACAGCGGCTCCTGGACGGATCCAGCAGGAGGCCGGGTCTGCAGGTACACAGGTAGCTGCCCCTCGTGTTCACACACTCCGAGTCCTCGCACAGGCCCAGCGTCAGGCACTCGTTGACATCTGCGGGGAGCAGGGATATGACCAGGGGCCCACCCTACCCCACCCACTCGTGATGGAGGGGAGGAACCCAGGCAGAGTTCTGCTACGATTCTCCAAGAAGAAGAACAGCAATAAGAGAGGTGTTTACTCAGTGTGATCCCTCTCGCTGGGCCTCAATTTCTCATTTGTAAAGTGGGGATAATAGTAGTAACCACCATGTTGTCCCATTACGGGGATAAAATTAGATAAACATTGCAAATCACTGGGTCCAGGAACTGGTGATTATGGTCATAATGTAAATGTTAGTGTTCATTGAGTGCCTAGCATGCCAGGGACCACACCAGCTGGTTTACATATGATGTGTGTGTGTGTGCTCAGTTGATCAGTTATTTCTGGCTTTTTGTGACCCCATGGATTGGAGCCCACCAGCCTCCTCTGTCCCTGGGATTCTCTAGGCAAGAATACTGGAATGGGTTGCCATTTCCTACTCCAGGGGATCTTCCTGACCCAAGGATCAAACCTGCGTCTCCTGCATTGGCAGGCAGATTCTTTACTACTGTGCCACCTGGGAAGCCCTTGCATATGATATCTTATTTACTTCTCACAATTTTATCAAGTAGGTCCACATGGCCTCATTTTACAAGTGAGGAAATTGAGGCTCTAGGAGTGACTTGCCCAAAGTCACTCAGCTAGTAAGCGGCATCCTGAGAAGTAACAAGGAGCAGATAAGGGGAGAGGTGGCTTGGAGGGTGGAGAATGGTGCCCAGTGCCTCCTATTCAGTCTTCCTGGACAGACCCCGAAGCACCTCTGCTGGACCCAAGATCCAAAGGTTGTGTCCAGAGTGAGAAGCTGCAGGATGGGGGACCTCAGCAAGGAAGAGGAGGTGAGAGGCTGGAGGCAGGCACTGGGAGGAGGGCAGGGGAAATCCCAACCCTCACACTCCAAGATGTCAGAAGCCCTCCTGGTGATGGCACCTTTGTTGACGATGGTGAACATGGAAGATCTGTCATGGGCACCCAGCTCTGGGACCTGCAGGTAACACTTGGCAGCCCAGAGCCACCTGCTTGCCCACAAGCTTTTGGGGGAGTAGGCACTGGGTACAGGAATAAAGATGCTGAAAGACGACCCAGCTTGGGCACCAAGGGTTGCTACTCCTTGCTGGATGTTCTCTTGGGGGAGGGAGAGATGAGAAGGGAACTGATCCGTTTGCCTCCAGGCTGCGGACAGAGTGACATCTAAACACAAATCTGAGTTGCCTCCCGTCTGCTTGAGAAGTTTCTGGGCTCCCCATCACCTCCTAGAGGGAGCCTCTAAACTCTCACCTGGTATCCAAGGCTCTCCACCATTTTCCAAAAGCCTGTGGCTGAACCGGTGGCTCTGATAAGACCCTGGGATGCCTGTGTAATCTCCTGTGGATACACTGGCGGTACTCCAGCCAGCCCAAACTACTTCTTGGCTCACGCTGGTCCCTCGGCCTGGAATCCCTGTGTCCCTTTTTAATTGGCCAACCCTACTCTACTTCCCAGGTGGCGCTAGTAGTAAAGAACCTGCCTGCCAATGCAGGAGACCCAAGAGATGCAGGGTCAGGCAGATCCACTGAAGGAGGAAATGGCAATCCACTCCAGTATTCTTGCCTGGTGAATCCCATGGACAGAGAAACCTGGCGAGCTACTGTTCACAGGGTTGCAAAGAGTCAGACATGACTGAAGTGACTTAGCACACAGCAGAGAACACTCGTTTTTAAAGTCTAGGTCAGATATCACCACATTGCAGGCAGTTTCTTTACCAGCTGAGCTACGAGAGAAGCCCAAAAATACTGGAGTAGGTATCCTCTCCTTTCTCCAGAGGATCTTCCAAACCTAGGAATCAAATCAAATCTCCTGCATTGTAGGCAGATTCCTTACCAACTGAGCTATCAGGGAAGCCCAGTATCACCTGGAGCATTCTCTGATCTTCCAGTCTGGAAAGGATGCCAAAGCACCCAGTGCCTCCTGCTCTCGAGAGCACTTCTCTCATTGTGTGAAGTTGTTACGGCATCTGCCTTCACCTGGGACAGCGTGTCTCGTCCATCACTGTGAACTAACACCTAGTGCAATGCATGTAACTTATAGCAATACCCCCAGATTAGCCTGCAGAAGTAGGCAACAAGGATGAAGATGATAAGGATGGTTCCTACAGGTGCAGAGATGAGGGGTCCCATCCCAGACAGGGAGATTGCAGCCACAGACATGGGTAGGAGGAGGTTTCAGGGGCAGGCTCTCCTGGGGAGGGCCCCTCGGCAGCTGGGTGGAAGGAAGGTAGAGAGCCCATCTGAGATCCTGGGAATCACTTTAATCCTGCAGACCGGGAGACCTGCCAGGCAGAGAGGCCACCGGGGGTGGTTTAGATACGAGCAGCCCCACTGCATTCTCTAAGGGCAAAAATGCGAACTTCTCTGCACACCCACTGGCCATGAGGTCCTTGCTTCATTGCCCCTGAGGAAGGCAGATCCCTCGGGCTGGGCTGGATCAGAGGCCTCTCCTTTTGCCTGGTCCAGGCACCAGTTCTTATCCATGGGCTGGAAATCCCCACAGGCAGAGATAGCCCAGACTCCTCTCTCCTGAAGAAGCCTCCAGGGGAGGGGACCTCGGAGGCCATCTGAGTGAATCTCCTGCCTCTAATCTGGCTTCACCCAAAGCAAACCATACAGATAGAGATTTGTCCAGTTCCCCAAAGGGCATCTGTCTCAGCCGCAGGAGCCACCCAGGGGCTGGCAGGCCCAGCTCACATCATACCTCTGGCCAGGTCCACTGCCAACAAGGGCTCCCTGCTCAGAGCCATGGCTGAGTGCCTCCCTTTCCATTCTTCGGTCCTGAGGTGCCCCTGGGCCTTGTCCCTCTCGGGGGGTCTCTAATGCAGAGCATCCAGGCCTCAGCTGGCTTCACAGAGCCTGCCAGCCAGGTGAGCCTGCCAGCCAGGTGAGCCTGCCAGCCAGGCGAGCCTGCCAGCCAGGCCAGCCCGGCCCGGGGACTGTGCTTCAGGGTCTCCTTCCCCTGGCCCCCACCTCTGCCTATGCCTGCCCCACTCCAGGAAGGAGGCCTGAGAAGCTGAGGGGCTTTGCTGGGAAAAGTCCACAGAGATCCCATCTTTGCAGATTGACTTGATCTCACACCCTTGAGTCTGAAGTCCTCCTGTTCCAGGGAGAGCAGCCCAGGAGGGGAGTGTATATGTGGGGATAGCACACACAGCTATCTGTGCACCACACAGCTCTAGATCTGAGTGGGGGTCGGGGGAGAAGTGGTGGAGTGGACAGTTTGGCTTCCAGGCCCTCGCTCAGCTTGCACCATCACTACCCTCTGACTTCCTTAGGCCCTGGAGCTGGCAGCCATCCCCACCCCGCCACCATCCCCGCCCCAAGCTGGGGCTTACTGGCCCAGTGAAGACCATGCAGACAGCAGCAGCCGCTACGTCTATCACGGGGGAGAGTCTCTTCTGCATTATCGTACCTCTGTCATCTCGGCTCCCCAAGCCCAGCCCTGGGCCTGGTCATCCTTACCTTCGCAGTGAGTGAGGTTCAGTCTCTTGTACCCCTGGGGACACTCCAGCTGGCCATTTTCAATCACCGGGGAGGCTAAGGAGTGAAGATACAGACAGGTCTCAGTGGAGGGCCCTTGGGCTCCTCTGTCACCCATGCTGGGAAGTGGGGTGCAGTCTGGATGTCCAGCCCACCCTGGCAGCTATAAGGCCCCAGCCCCCAAGCCACCGCCCTGGGCAGCTGTGCCTCCTTGGCCAAAATCCTCTCCCTGGCTCTCACCAGGCTACTCTCAGCGCACCTTACTATGACTAAAAATGATACTAAGTGACTATATATCTTGTATATAGTTATAATAGTAGATACAGTTTATATTATATGATATCAATGTTGTAAAACGTGATTGAACAAGTTTCATTCAATTTTTACTTTCTGTTTGTGAAGTAATTATAGAGTTGCAGGAAGTTGCAAAAGATAGTACAGAGGTCCCGTGCATCCATCACCCACTTTCTCCTAATGGCTGCATCTTACACAACTAGTTATTTTGTTAGTGTTTAAACATCTGGATGTGACAATTCACAGTCGGGGTTCTACGTTCGGTTTCTTTTGATGTTTAATTTTAATGCTGCCACAGACAGCATTATCTGAGACAAAGAATCTCAGATAGAAATGGAAGACGCTCACCGCAGGTTGCGCTTATAAAACCATGCTATTCATTCATTCACACTCACCAACTGTGTGATGCAATTTCAACCATGTTGACATGTGGTTAGTAGAGTTTCATGTTCCCTAAGGTCAGTTAATTACGCTGACAAATTCAAAAAAGTTAGAAAACCTGTTCTCAAGTTTTTCAGATATGCAAATGAGCAGATTTACAGCAACAAATCACACGATGATGGGATTGTTTCCAACATCCATTTTCAAAAGGCTCTCTCCCATCACGACTTGCTTGGAAAGCATCCCTGCTTGAAGATTATTGTGAACAAAACTGGGCAGCAGTCTGAGTCCAGATGGACCAACCAGACAGTAACTCTCAGTACTTTGGTGCTGATAACTCCTATCTTGATTTCACAACATTCCTCTTTACTTTAAAGAGAGAGAGAAAAGAAGTGTGCATTAAAAAAACATAACTGACATCTAATAGAAACAGAGAAAACATCTCCATTACCTTGGAGGGACAGATTTATATGTCAACCTCCAAAGAAGTGCTTTGAAGATATTTTTATTTAAATATTTTTTTCTTCAAAAGCACTAGCAGATGGTATACTGCTGACAGCTACCTGTCATCAAAGGTAAAGGCAACATATGTGGAGCATCTATCTTTTTGTGTTTTGTGTTTTTTTTTTTTTAAAAGAAGAACTCATGTTTCAGTTTGATAATTTCCTTGTCAAGTCGTAGCCACTAATTCTGAAGGGTACAGGGACTCTACAGATACTATTGCAACACGAAGTTCTGTAAAGATACCATCATACTTTTAATGTCTTCTTTTATAAAGCTAACAGTGTGATGACTTCTTGTGGCAAAGCATCTTCTCCTAGCTCTGACTCCTTTGTGGCAATAGCTTGCCTATGAAGGTTGTGGCGAGGGGACATTACAAACAGCCTTCTTCAGCTCCATTTTCTTCCTGGTCCTAACATCAACTGAGCTTATAGAGTTATTGGGTAAATCTTATCTTTATTCAAGAAGTCATATATTGTTGAGAATATAGGTCTTCTATCTTCCATATAGATTCAGCCTTTAGTGGCTTACACAATAGATAGTTCTTCATATATTTATTGTTGAGCTAGATTCTTGCAAGTACCATGAGAGGCATTAGGAATACCTATTCAGTTCAGTTCAGTCGCTCAGTTGTGTCCGACTCTTTGTGACCTCCTGAATCACAGCACGCCAGGCCTCCCTGTCCATCACCAACTCCCGGAGTTCATTCAAATTCATGTCCATTGAGTCGGTGATGCCATCCAGCCATCTCATCCTCTGTCATCCCCTTGTTCTCCTGCCGCCAATCCCTCCCAGCATCAGGGTCTTTTCCAATGAGTCAACTCTTCGCATGAGGTGGCCAAAGTATTGGAGTTTCAGCTTCAGCGTCAGTCCTTCCAGTGAATACCCAGGACTGATCTCCTTTAGGATGGACTGGTTGGACCTCCTTGCAGTCCAGGATACCTTCATCCAATTGTACAGCAAAGGGTGCACTCACTTGTTATTCTTTTTGTTTTTGTTTTTGGTATGTGGGACCTTAGTTTCCTGACCAGGGATCAAATCCACGCCCCTACACTGAGAGCTCAAAGTCACAACCACTGGACTACCAGAGAAGTCTTCTGGTGTTTTAAAATGTTTTTCTAATCAAGATAGATTTTAGTTCATCATTAGCTGTTATCTCTAGGCACATTACACACTGAAGGTGGGGTTTGGTATTAATGATGCTAGATATAAGCTGTATTTTTGTATAGCCTTCTTGATCATCTGACTCCTGGGGTCCATTTTGGGTCCCATGTGAGAGGCCGTTGTTACTTTTACCTTGGAACAAAGGTTCGCCTAGTCAAGGCTATGGTCTTTCCTGTGGTCATGTATGGATGTGAGAGCTGGACTGTGAAGAAGGCTGAGTGCCGAAGAATTGATGCTTTTGAACTGTGGTGTTGGAGAAGACTCTTGAGAGTCCCTTGGACTGCAAGGAGATCCAACCAGTCCATTCTGAAGGAGATCAATCCTGGAATTTCTTTGGAAGGAATGATGCTAAAGCTGAAACTCCAGTATTTTGGCCACCTCATGCGAAGAGTTGACTCACTGGAGAAGACTCTGATGCTGGGAGGGATTGAGGGCAGGAGGAGAAGGGGACGACAGAGGATGAGATGGCTGGATGGCATCACTGACTCGATGGATGCGAGTCTGAGTGACCTCCGGGAGCTGGTGATGGACAGGGAGGGCTGGTGTGCTGCGGTTCATGGGGTCGCAAAGAGTCAGACACGACTGAGCGACTGATCTGATCTGATGGCTAATGACCTGTCAGAGGAGAATCGTCAGCCTTGCATTTTTAAATGATTGCAATTATTCGTATTATTTTAAATCCTGTTTCGTTGCAAGGATCTTTTAGAGTCACTTCTCCAATTGGTGAGGGTTGCTTTAGTTAACAGCAGACCACCTAACTGAAAAAACCCACAAGTGGAACACTGTCGTGCAGTCCGTGTTGTGATACCGAAGACAAACATGAGGAGGCGCTGTGTTTCCCTGGAAGGCTCACTCTCGCCTGAGGATACTTACAACTGCCTGACATAGAGATCAAGGGAAGCCATAAATTAGTAAAACTTCACTTTCTTCTGTTTTTGTTTTTTAAGGTTAAAGGATTGTAAATTGAAGTTGTAATATATATCAGTTCCGTTCAGTCGCTCAGTCGTGTCCGACTCTTTGCGACCCCATGAATTGCAGCACAGCAGGCCTCCCTGTCCATTACCAACTACATACGTATACATATTTGCCACAAACGGTCTCCCCCAGGGTTTGCATGTCGTCATCCACATGGGGGAAAACAGCCTAAAAGGCCGCAGGGCAGAGATAAGCAAGGGATCTGGAAACGCTGCCGATGTTGAGAAGATGGATGGGGGTTAGGCTGGGAAATGTGAGTGTCTGGCCTGGCGCCTGGTGGCAAGAACTGAGGATAGGGAGGAGTAAAAACACGAGGGGAAGCTGTTTGGGGAAACTCAAAAAGCAAGCTGATTTATGAGGAGAGCAGGAGGTGGGAAGGAATGGCGCGAGGCGGATGCCAGGGGGCCGGGAACATCTGGAAGGCGCATCGGAGGCTGGAGCCCCTGGGAGCATATGGTCCCGTCTCTCACAATAACCCCGCCAGGCAGGGGTCATTATCCCCAGTTAACAGATTAGGAAGGACGGTGAAGCTCAGAGGGGCTGAGCAACCAAGCTTCTGGCTGGCTGTGAAGGGTGCTTCCCCCACCCCAAGAGGAGGAAGCGGGGAGCCAGGAGGCCAGGGCAGTAAGCTGGTGCCCCGAGGGAGAAATTAGGCAGAACTTTAACAAAGGATTGTAAATTGAAGTTGTAATACGTATATACATATGTATATATATATATGCCACAAACTTTTTGCTTCTTTAACAAACAGGAGAGGGGTGGCGGAGAGCTGGGCTCAGAGGAAGGGTGGACCCAGCTGTGGCACCCGCAGGAAACCCCGTGAACTGGGGGAGAGCTAGGCTCTCTTGTGAGTCTGGAAACACATGCTTTTCTTGTAAAGCACTTTCCTCCAGAGAGGACTCTGCCCTCACTAGCCTGAAGAGAAACCGTTGACTGGACAACCCTTGGTGGGGGCAGGCTTCTAGATAGAAATGCCGAAGCCAGTGTTCCTGGTGAAATGCCCACTTTAGCAGGACCCTCAGCGCCTCTCCTCACACCTCACAGAGGCCATGTCATCTATAAGGGGCTCCTTCCTAGCTTCTGTAAGGGCAAGTGCAGCATCCGATCCAGAAAAATCTTACATCTCTTTGAGGGAAAGAAAACCAAAGTTCAGATGACCATGTGGAAGGGAGAGACCCTGGCTTGGGATGAGAACTCAGCACCCATCCACGGCTCTGGGTGAGATTTTGGCATTGATGGGGTTAGAGCGGGTATCACCAGGCACATCTCTCAAGTGCTCCCAATGCACACGGGCCTTCCCTCATCATAGTGATTAAATGTGCTGTGGCTGTCTGTTTGCTAGTCCATCTCCCCTGATAAACTATAAGCTCTTTATCAAGCTCCCCTGACAAAATGTAAGCTCTGTGAGGACAGGAACCTTACCTTCTCTGTCATGGCTATGTCTCTGGAAACATGCCCAGCACACGGAACAAGACAAGCATCAATCAAAATGGAATGAATACTATAATAGCAAGCATTAAAAAGGCTCGTGGGCTTCCCTGGTAGCTCAGCTGGTAAAGAATCTGCCTGCAATGCAGGATACCCTGGTTCAATTCCTGGGTTGGGAAGATCCCCTGGAGAAGGGATAGGCTACCCACTCCAGTAGTCTTGGGCTTCCCTGGTGGCTCAGTCGGTAAACCACCTGCAATGTGGGAGACCTGGGTGTGACCCCTGGGTTGGGATGATCCCCTGGAGAAGGGCATGGCAACCCACTCCAAGATTCTTGCCTGGAGAATCCCCATGGACAAAGGAGCCTGGTGGGCTACAGTCCATGGGGTTGCAAAGAGTTAGACATGACTGACACAGCACAGCAAAATATCTTGTACTATGGGCTAGGCCCTTTTATAAAGGCTTTACAGGTAATAACTTATTTAATCCTCATAACAGCCCTTGGAGATACTAATCTTATTCCCAACACCCAGATGAGCAAACTGAGGCATAAAGAGGTTAAGACACATGCCCAAGGTCACCCAGCTGGTGGATGGAACTGGGATAATGAATCTGCCTCCAGAAGACAAATTCTGAACCATCCCTCTACTAATTACAAATGAATGAATGAATTCATGAATTCATGACAAGCCTTAGGAGTTGTCTAGGACAAGAATCCTAGGTCCAGAGGCCATAGGGTGATACCTGCCCAGAAGGAGACGTATCACTCTTCCTGAGACCTCCTCCTCTTTAAGAACAAGGGATCAAGAGAGTAAATGAGAAAAAAGGTGGAGGCATCCTGAAGGAGGTCAGAGGAATTCATCAGATGCTGGGGAATTAATCAGATCCTTGGCTAATGCTCCACAATGTGTACAATGGGAGAATCATATAGAATTGATAAAGGAAACAGTGAAGACCCTCTACTCCTCCTGTGGCCCCTCAGCCAGATCAAGATAAAACCAGGGTCAGAGAGCAGGGGACTTGTGGATCCGGAAAGACAGAGTGCTGAGCCAGGATTCCCATGGGTGTTTCAAAGAGGCTCTTGCAGAGTGGCCTTGCAGTCAGGACCTTGACCTGAGAAGCCAAAGCAGCTGCTGAGGGGTCAGCTGGACTCAACCTGAACTCCAAGGAGTCTGAACATCCTCAGATGCCTGGGAAGCAGGTCAGGCAGATGTGTGTGACTTTCCTGGTCAGGAAACCTGGGCCACGTGGGCCTGGAGCTCAGGTCTTCTGGCCCTGGCCCTCAGGCCCTGTCCCCTCACTGCCAACCCTCCGTTGCTCTCAGAAGGAAGCAGAAGGGCCACTGGCTGCAGCCTGCCCCTGCCCTGCTGATTCTTACCCTCAGCTGCTGGAATCCCCAAGGAGGCCTCAACAAGGGCAAACTAATTGCCTGAGACAGTTTTGGCCCTGACTCTGTTGACAGAGCTCGGGGAGGAGCCGGGGGGAGACATATGTCTGGCTACAGCGATGTTTACAAGCCACGCTGATCTCAGTCTGTGATGACAGATGGTTGTAGCAGGGAGATGTGGAGGGTCCAGAGAACACACACACACATACACACTGGACAAGGCTAAGCTCAATACACATGCGCACATGTACAGGCTGAAGCTTCAGTCCTGATTTGCAAACTTTGGCGGGTAAGCTGGAAAGAAAACTTCGACTCCCCTGGGGGCAGCGGAAAGGGCGTGGGTGCTGGGGCAGGCAAGCTCACATCTAATTCCTGGCTCCACTCTGACTAGCTGTGTGACTTGGGGCACACTTTTTAACCTCCATCAAGGCCTTAATTTTTTTCCCATGTAGACGTGGGGATAGAAACTCAATTTATGGGTTGTTGTGAGGATTAACTTTACTGGAACGATCAACATCAGACTAAAGCTAGTTCAGGGCCTGGCACAGTCCCTGGAGATGCTCCCCAAGACTTTCCCGCTCCCTCCTTCCCTCCCGCCCTCCCTTCCTTCCAGCAACACAGTTTTAAGGACAACAAGCTGGCCAGGTGCTCCTTACTGGCTGGAGAGACCTGGGCAAGTAACTCTCTGAGCCTTGGTTTTCTTATCAGTAAAATGAAGATGACCATTCTTTTCTCAGGGCATTATTGTGAACACTAAACAAGCAAGAAAATATCTGAGCGTGAGGCTCTTCACATATTGATTATTATCATAACGTCCATTATTCCAGTGGTGAAGTCCTAATGGATCACCCTCCCTGCTACCAATGATGCAGAAATCCCACCCAAAGATGGGCTCTGATTGCTTCTTCAGGGTGGATCTGAAGTCAAAATGGGTGTCTCGGTCACTATGAACCATGAGGTAGGGAGGGGTCTGGTCAGACACCTGGCTCAAATGGGTACCACACTAGCAACCCCGACCCCACCGCTCCCCGGGGCTCTCTAGGCCAGAGATGCCACGTGTCAGCCACACCCCTGCGGGGGTTAGAAGGGTGTGAACGTGAGCTGAGGCACATTTCCCAGGAGGCTCTGAGTCCCTTGGAAGCTCTCAGAACAACCCTGAGCCAAAGAGTCATGACTTTTTTCAGCCCAACAAACTGCAATTCGGAAAATCTCTTTTCTTTAGGGCAGGAGACTGGGCGTCTGACCCAGAGTCGCAGGGAACAGGAGCCCCACCCCAGCACAGCTGTTGCCCCGGCCCAGGTCCTCTAGTTCAGCGAATGCCCAAGCCAAGAGGCAGGGGAAGCAGATTACAGAGCAATTAGAACTAGGGGGCTGGGGTCACATAGACCTGGAGCTTCAGGGCCAGTTTCATCTATAAAATGAAGATAGTAACATCACCTAGAGGTGTGGTTAGCATGCAACGAAACGAGAACAAGCATGGTGCCCGGCTCATATCACACCTTCTGAATTAAGAGCATCTAAAGAGGATGTGGGGCTTCCCTGGTGGCACATATGGTAAAGAATCCTCCTGCAATGCAGGAGACCCAGGTTCGATCCCTAAGTCAGGAAGATTCCCTGGAGAAGGGAATGGATACACACTTCAGTATTCTTGCCCGGAGAATTCTATGGACAGAGGAGCCTGGTGGGACAAAGAGTTGGACACGACTTGGCGACTAACACACACACACACACACACAGGAGGACGTGACGGCGTGATGCCGTGTGACTCACACTAGGATTCTCTGCCCCAGCCCCCTCAGACATCACCTTCACATGCCCATTTCTCCCCAGGGGCTGACATCACAGACGGACAGCCAGAACACCCCTTGTGGGCAAGGACCATGGCAAAACCAACCCAAAGCAAGGCTTTCCTTCTACTGAGAGTTTCAAATCAATTTCCAGACATCTACATAAACCTCCACCCCCTCGAAAATCAAGTTCTTTATCCCACTCCTTCCACTCACTAGTTCTTGGTAGGCACACTCTTTGTGGTGGGGGGCTGAGGACTTCTGGAAACATCCCACTATAGAGCTAGACAGCTGCAGTTTTTAATAAGTTGTCCCTATTGCTCAGCTTCCAATTGAGCTCTGCCTACTAGAAACTTCCATACATATGTTTTTTCCCCCTCACCAAACCACACAGAATAAGCCTACCTGCTCCTCTCCCCACCCCATGTTTTTTCAACACATCTCCCTTAACTCAGACCAGTGCTCCAGGCTGGTGCCTTGCCTGTCTGTTCAATCCAGTCTTCTGGCTGGATGCTGGATTTCATGTACACCTGGAATACAGTCCTGGGATGCACCCTCTTGACTGAAATCCTGGTCTAGTATCCTGACTGGTGTTGTCTTTATGCAGTCCCAACACCCCCACCCCACCCCTTGCTGATTACGGATCAGGCAGTCCCAGGGCTTCCCTGATCTGCCTGCAATGCAAGAGACCCCAGTTCTATTCCTGGGTTGCGAAGATCTGCTGGAGAAGGGATAGGCTACCCATTCCAGTATTCTTGGGCTTCTCTTGTGGCTTGGCTGGTAAAGAATCTGCCTGCAATGAGGGAGACCTGGGTTCAATCCCTGGGTTAGGAAGATCCCCCAGAGAAGGGAAAGGCTACCCACTCCAGTATTCTGGCCTGGAGAATTTCATGGACTGTATGGTCCATGGGGTCACAAAGAGTCAGACATGACTGAACTAATTTCACTAGTCCCCTCACCCCCCTCACTGATTATGGAGATCCTGATCAGTTAAGCATTAGACACAGTGTGATCTGAAATATAGCTCCTTGGTCCTAGCTGTGTGACCCTGGACAAGCTCTTTAGCCCTCTCTGAGCTACATTTTTCTCCCCCAACAAATGGGGATAAAGATCCTTGGTTTGCAGGTGATCGTGACAGTGAAGTGAGATAACGCATGTGAAAGCACAGCATAGTGTAAAAATTCAGTAACTGGCAGCTGTGACTGCTTTTTCAGAGGGAAAGTCGTAGAATTCCTTGAAGGGGCAGAGCAAGAGAATCCGCTCTCCCTGGAGATACAGGGAGCGGCCTGGGTTCCGAGGTGAACTCATCCCATGCCAGGCAGATGGAGAGATGGTCTTGTGGCAAACAGCTGGGGCCCACCACTGCGGGCCGTGCACCGTGTGCCAGCCCCGCCTGCCGCAGCAAAGGGGCCTCAGGGTTGACACGGCCAGTGCCAAGCCAGATGGGGCAGAGGCCAACTTTCCAGTCAACCCAGATGTCTGTCTTTCTCGGGTGAAAACTCAAAAATGTGGCCTCAATCAAAGTGGCTTTTGAGGGCTGTGTGCTCTCCAGACCCTGGTGGGGGAATGGCTGCAGCTCTTGAGCCAGGGCCTTTGATAACTGCCCAGGGGTCAGGAAGATGTGGCGCAGGCCAGTTCCTGGCAGGTCAGCTGCATCTGCCACTCAGAGTGAAGGGAGAAAGGGTAGGGGGACCAGAGGCTGGCCTCGACTGACTCCCTGCGCTGCTTCCTTGAGAAAGAAGGCATTGAGGAATCTTTTTTATTTTTTATTTTGGAAGAAAAGAGATTTGTCTGAGCCATGTAACTGAGACATCAAGGCAGTCCTTTCCCATGTCACAAATAGCAGCATTCTGCAGGGACCTTCTTCAACTGTCCTGTACAGCCTCAGGAGTCAAAGGTGATTTAGGGAAAGCTATAAAGTCACATGTGACTCCTCCCCCACCCCAGCTTCTGGCTTTATTACTTCCCTCACCCCCTGATTCTATTAGACTACCTTGTTGGGAGCAACAGAGCCCTTCCCTGAAGGGTACAGTAGTGTTTTCATCAGAAGAGAAGTAGAGGTTCATAGGGGAAAAGCCACCAGGGCTGAGAACATTCTAGAACACAGGAGTCATGCCTGTCTTGCCAACCTTCCCAAACCCACCCCAGCTGCTCACCTTCTTTTTCCTGAGTCTTGCACAGTAGTTTGCCTGTCTTGCCTACTTAAAGAAACACTCCTCACCCCGGCTCCCCAGGCTCGAGCATGGAGCTGTCTGGCACCCTGTCAATACAAACAAGGTTCCCCAGCGTCCTGCCCCTTCTCTCCACAATGCCCAACTGCACTTTACCACATTTTAAATGTTGACATTGCCCTGTCTTTGTCATTTCTTGCTCAGTATGGGGAATGCTTAACATTCCAGGGTCTGCACCCTGGTGCCCAGCTTGCTGAGATGTGCTGAACACAGTCAGGGAGGTAGTGTTTGGAGGCAGTACCTACAGGGAGGGGGTGAGGCCTCAGCCTTGGGCATGTTCTGCTCCAGGAAATGTTCTCACGCGCTTGATCTCGCCTGCCTATGCAATTTTCTTGGGTTATTAGGCACTTCCACACCTCTTTGGCATACACTAATTCTTTAGATCTCATCCTGGATGTCACCTCCTACAAAGGCCTTCCCTGGTCCACCAGTTCCAGGAAGGACCTCCTAGCCCACAGTGTACAGATGTGCGGGCTGCACACTGCACAGAAGGATGCCATCTGACAATCATTGGCATCCTACACTTGTCTAATTATAAAGACTATTTTGAACACGTGGAAGGGGCGCCTTTCACTCGTTTGCACAAAAGTGCTACAGGAGCTATCCGTGGCCCCAGCTCTGCTGTCTGCAACCCCGCTCCACCACCAGACTGTACGCTTGAGAGGGGCGGCACTGTTTCTATCTGTTCTTCACTGTTTGGTCAGAGCTGCACACTGTGGGTAACTTCATCAGTGTTGGCTGAATGGAGTGTGGTATGAGGGATTCTCAAGGGTGGGTCTGACCAGGAGGAGGAAAAGTGGTGAAAACATCTCTGGCCTGCAGGGGGAGATGCTGAGCAGTTCCATACACTTTCCCACCAGGTGATGGGGCCAGTCCCTTTACCCTTTTTGGAGGGATACTTTCTAACTGTTTGACTTCTCTGGTGGCTCAGACGGTAAAGCGTCTGTCTACAGTGCAGGAGACCCAGGTTCAATCCCTGGGTTGGGAAGATCCCCTAGCGAAGGAAGTGGCAATCCATTCCAGTACTATTGCCTGGAAAATCCCATGGACAGAGGAGCCTGATAGGCCCCAGTCTATGGGGTCGCAAAGAGTCGGACATGACTGAGCAACTGCACCATGAAATGCCCTAATGGGAGGTCCAGGCACCGTCTCCCTGACTCTTGACAGCGGCCCCACGAGGCTGGCACTGTTCCTGTCTCCACTTCACAGATTGGAGACGAGGCAGAGAGAGCTCAGCAGGTAAGAGCTGGGACTGGTACCCATCGTGTGTTGGACACTTAGGCCTGGAAGCTAAATACTACCCTGTGCTGCTTCACCAAAGAGTCTAAAACACTGTCAAACTGTCCACCTTTTTTTTTAAGTCTGGAAAATATGATCACTGCTCCACAGGTGAGTCTGAAGCAAGGAACAGTCCTGCCGCTCACACCTTCGGGCTCTGGGCCAGGCCCCCCACAAAGCTGACTCACCGAGTCGACTGCTGCCAGGCAAAAGAAATACCTGCCAGGCCTGGGCCCAGACCTAGGAGGGAGACCTGCATGCGGTGGGGAGGGGAAGACAGGCCGAGTGGGCAGGAGCCATACTCAGGCACAGGAGCCTTGTCACCCGCCTCCGAACTTGAAGAGCAATGCCTGTGAGAGCAGCATTCCTGAATTCTCAGTACTCCTGAATTCTCAGGGCTCAGAGTACATGAGGCACCTGGTGAGTATTTGCTGACTGACTGACTGACTGACTGAATGAATGAATATGTTAGGCTTTCTCATCATTGGAAAGAGGGCCGGAAGCGGAGTTTCACATACCCCAAGGACCACGATAATCTGGGGCAGGTGCCCAACCCAGATTCAAAGACTGGGAGGTAGGAAGCAGGAGGTGAGGAGGAGAGAATGAAGGAAACATTGAGCCACTAAATCAAAACCTAGGGGCCTCTGGGGAAGGGGTTGAGGGGTATACCAGGGGGCCCAGCCTGGGATGGGATTCCTAAAATCCGAGCGAGAACTACTGGTGAAAGGCAGTAACTTCTTTCAGGCCATCAGATGGAGCAGGCAGGCCACGCTGCACCCGGCTGTGGGTCTGAGCTGTCAGGAGCTTCTGCCACCAGTTGGAAGCAGACCTGGAGAGCCTGCCCAGTTTACCAGCCTTTTCTACCTGCCTGGCCTCTGAGACCCTGGTGGGAGACACAGGGCGGGGTGTGTGTGTATGGTGGGGGTGGTGTCTGCTGCAGAGGCCAGTCCCTGGGAGAGCTTTGTTCACAACCCTGGAGCCTGGCACCCAGCACTCACCTGGTCTGGGTGGACACGGGGCACAGGAGGTCACCCCCCAGAAGGCCCCCACACTGCCGCAGCAGTCCTCTTGGGCCGTCAGCTCCGGCAGGGGATTGGCACACTGGAAAAAAAAAAGGACCATGGGCACTCGTCACCTGCTTCCCTCTCCCACACAGAGATGTCCCAGGAGAGCCTGAGTCATGAGTTCACCCCTCACATACTGCCAGAGAATGCCCCCACCCAAGGGAGGGGAGGGAAGGCGTTGTTCCAGAAGGAAGTAGAGAAACCCAAGGTCCACCCTGCCAGACACTAAACTTAGGGGACGGGGTGGCAGTGGCACACCCAGACAAGATCTTCTCTGTGAGGTCTGCAAACTGCCCCCCATTCATGCCCCCAGTCCAAAGACACAGGGGTCCTGAAGGATGGGCTTTCCTCCATCAAACTCCAGAGAACGCCAGGACCACCTCCCACAAGCAGCCCATGCTCAGCGACACTGCAGTTGAGAAGCTCCAGGGACCCAGGATCCTATCCTTGAGCTACTCCCCACCTGGTTGAGCTCCCTAACCTTGGGAGGGGTTTCTGGAAATGCCAAACTGCAACCCTAGGGAAAACCATCCTGAGTCTGGCTTAGCCCCTATCTTTAGGTGCCTAGACTCAGAAAAGCTCACTTGGTTTCCCATCACTGACTGCGAATCCCGTCAGTGAAAGAGGGAATGGACCGTCTTTTGTCTTCACATGCCCAAGGCTTCAGGGTTTAACCTGCATTTGCTGATTTTACATCTCTGTGACTCAACTCTCCAAACTCCTTGCCAGATCCAACAGCCCCTCTGTCCACGCCCCCGGGGTCCTATACTCAACTCCAGCAGAGCTCAGGATTTTCTAGGACCCGAGGACGCTGATTTCCCTGCACAGGGGGCCTCTCTTGGGTCCTCTTCTATGTGCCTGGCACTGACAGGTACCCAGTGGAGCCCAGGTCGGCTTGCCCAACCTTTCAACACTCATGGCAATTTTATGCCCTAAGTTTTCCCATCTGGGAAATGGGAGACCCTGCAGATTCCCACATTCTCTAAGAGCAAGCAGGAGAGAGAAGGAGGAGGGGCACTGTGGGGAGCAGTCACTGTCTCAAAGCCCCTGGGGCTGGGGCTAGAGCTGCCATCTCACCTGTCCGTTTAAAGTGCTCAGATAGCACCGGCCCAGAAGGGCCGGAGTCCTGGGCACCACTGGGGGAGGTAGCCGGGGAGCTTCTCCGGACCGGGTGGGGATGCGGTTGCTGTCCCAGTGGCCGTGGCCGGGGCTGGCGGGGAGCCGGGGCGAGGGCCTGGTCTCCACGCTGTTCTCCTCCAGGGTTTCCTCGGCCTCGCCTCGCACCCGAGCCACCTGGTGGATCTGCACCGAGGCCTCGGGTGGGTGGCGGATGTGCACTTTCACCAAGGAGGGGTTCACCGAGGCTGGGCACAGGGGCTGGGGTCAGAGGTGGGGACACAGGGCCCCACCCTCTAAGGAGTGGCATCAGCCCTGGGCCAGGTGGGCCCCTGTGTGTCTCCCCAAATCTCTCCTCCGTTTCATCACTCTCTACCCAAACCCCAGAAGAATTTCTCAGGGAGGACAGGACAAAGCACAGACTCCTTCATTCCACACCTTCCTATGAAGAACCTTCATTACCAATTTCCAAAGTACCTTCCTGATTCCACCTCCTCCCACGATCCTGCATAGCCCTTGGGCTCCAACCCTGCGTGGTCCCCACCCGTTGCCTTTGTTCAGACCAGTCCCTCTGCCCTGGAAGCCGTCCCACTCCCCTCTGCTTAACCAAAACCAACCCACTGTTTAAGGCCTAAATGAAGTCCACCTCCTCCAGGCAGCCTTCCCAGAACACTCTCGGGTCTCCTGATCTCCTACAAAATTCTGTATTTTTTGGTACCCTTTATTTGGCACCTAATAATAGAAGCATCTTCCCTCTCCTGTCCAGGACCCATGGGTTCCTTAAAGTCAGGACCCTACCCTTAGACTCTTTGTCTTACTCATAGCACCCAGTAGAGGGTAAGGGCAAAAAATATATAAATAAATAAATTGATGAACTTAGAAGGAAAGGCAGAGAAAAATTTAAGGAATGAAACTGGGCCCTGAGGATGGAGGAGAAGGAAGTGCTGGAGACTCAGTTTCCCATCTCCTCTATCAGGATGTCAGCACCCACCCCACGTGGTTCCCCAGCCCCACACTCACCCAGCTGGTTGGAGAGAGGCAGTGTGAAGGTGGACTGCTTCAAGGGGCCCTCCAGCGGGGCCCTGTGGCGGGGGCCCCTCTCTGAAGGCTCCTGGTCCAGCCTGGGGGCAGGCAGGTGGCAGAACTTCCCGGTGGAGTTGGCGGGGCACCAGCACTCGTCCCTGCCGATGCAGCGGCCCCCGTTCAGGCAGGGGATCTGGCAAAAATCTACAACATCGACCTCAGGGTGACTGGCGGCGGAAGCGTACAGCAGCACCTACTATGTGGGCCAGCGGGGTAGGGGGAGGGGGTGACCGGGCCCCCAAGTCTGATGGCTTCCGGAACCCGGTCCCCTCGGAAATGCAGGGACTTTCCAGGAGGCCTGGGAGTGAAGGAGGATGGATAATAACTAGGCCTTGCCTTTCCTGAGCCCCACAGTGACCTGGAGGATGGTGAGGGGAGTGGCCCTATTTACTCCTTCACCTTCTATGAGGAAACTGGGACTCAGAGAGGTTGTGTGACCTGCCGAGTCACATGTGACAGAGCTGGGTGAGGACTCAGCATTGTGATCCCAGACAGCTCACGGGAGCCACAGTAGGGGAGCTCCGGACTTCCTTCCTGCAGAAGATCTGGGCTCCAGGCCAAGGCAGGCTGGTCCCTCTGACCAACTGCCTCTCCACAAACCCCCATCCCGGCCCCCACCTCCACCCCCACCCCCAGGGCCAGGCAGGAACCTTCGGAGCTGGGAATGGACTCACAGATGCGGAATCCAGACTTGGGGTCATGCCCGTGGCCGCTCTGGCTGTATAGGGTAGTGGTGTCGCCACGCTCGCAGCTGTTGGCACAGCGCCCACGGGCACAGGTCTGCTTGCAGATGGTGGGAGTGAAGACGATCTTGATCTTCTTGATTTTCTCCGTGAGATTCAGCCCTGCAGAGAGAGGGCTTGGGTCCAGGGGGCAGGGCTGAGAGGCACAGCTGTGACCTCCAGAGACTGGCTAGAAAGGCCCACACGGGACTGGCCTGAACCCATCCCAAGGGCATTTGCTAAGTTCCTTCTGGATGCAAGGTCTCATAGTGTGAGCAGGGTAACAGCTCACAGTCCAACATCTCCTGAGTGATGCTGACAGGCCAGCAACTGAGTTCGGGCTTCATGCACAACCACTCTCAACCCTCTGGAGTCTTATTTTAGGTAGAACTATTAGAAATTGCCATCTTTGTAGGTTAAGGTGGTTGAATATTGGCCATGTTCCTAGATCCCAATTAGCATGCCCATCTGACAGGTAAGGAAACTGAGGCTCAGTGAGGGATGGATTGTATCCCATGCCACACAGCTGGCAAGGGAGGCAGCTGGGCTCCGAACCCCAGTGCAGAGAACAGAATGTAGCTCAGACTTGCCAGCGTAGACAGTTTTCCAAGAGACTCCCTGAAAGAAGGATGAGAGTCAGGTTTTGGAGGCCCTAAGGGCCAGAACTGGTGGTGGGAAATCACTGACCGTTTTCAGGGAGAGGTCAAAGGGCAGTGGGGGTGTTATGTCCTCCCAGCTGGGGTGCACAGGTGACTGGGGAGGCAGGATGAGCGGTTGGGAGGTCACTGTGGCAGAGTAAGAGGAGGGCACTTCATTCAACATGAGTGGTGACAGCGGATGTACAAAGCAAGGGTATTCATTCCATCCTGGGGGCCGGGGAGGGAAGCCAGGAGGCAGAGGGGCTGAGAAGGGAACTATAAAAGGTCTGTATAGATTTGACTGTGAAGCGAGCAGAGACGGAAAAGAAGGCAGAGGAAAATAACCTTGTGTGTGTGTGTGTGTGTGTTTATGAGAGAGACAAAGGATGGGAGATTTATAAGGAATAGTATATGCTGCAGGGGAAGAGCTGAGGGTGGTCCAGTTCGAAGGGTGAGGAGAACCAGGGTGGGGGGAGGCCAAGTGACAGCCTGGGGGTCCAGAGGAGTCAAGAAACAGTGGCACATGCCTTAGACAAGAGAAGGGGCGCTTCCTTTTCAAAACGGCAAGAAAGATCACTCATGCATGTTGTTCACAACACAGATCCACCTTGAAAATGCTATACCAAGTGATGGAGCCAGACACAAAAGGCCACACAAAAAGATCCCGTTTACACGAAATGCCCACGATTGGCAAGTCTTTAAGGACAGCAAGGTAGGAGTGGGGGGAAGAGAGTGACTGCTTAACGGGCATGGGGCTTCTTTCTGGAGTTATGGCAATGTTCTATAATTAGACAGTGGTGGTGGTGGCTGCATAAAATTGTGGATATCCTGAAAACCATGGAGGTGTACCCTTTAAAATGGTTAATGTTACACTATGTGAATTTCCCCTCAACTTTAAAAATGGGAAACAAAGAAAGGCAGTCAGCTCAGGCAGAGGTTTAGGCAAGGGAATGACGTGCATGGCATGGGGGGCAGCGCATATGGGGGCAGGAAGTTGCGGACTCTGGGGAGTAAGAAGCATGGCTGTGGGATGGGGCTGGGGAAGGTGGGGGCCTCTTGGAGAGGCTGCTCTGAGGAATGAGAGAGACAAAGTGTCCAGGCACCCCAGGAAGGATTGCTGAGCAACGACCAAGAATGTGTGAAGGTGGAATCCTCGGGGGAGCTCGGTTCTTTCCTCTGGGAAGCAGAGGTCCCGCTGTAGGTGCTAAGGAAGCAACCGGTCAGATTGGTCCAGGAGGCTCGGGCTTCGCAGAAAGGATGAAGGGGAAGGACCGGGGCCAGGGAGGTGAGGTTCACAGCTGGATACAAAGGACGCAAAGGCAGGACAGGTGACAGAGGGGACGGAAAAGGACAAGTCAAGGTCTGAGTGTCTCAAGGGGGCACAGTCTCTCTAACAGCAGGCTTGGGACCCCTGGAGCCTGGAACAAAGCAGGTGCTTGACAACTGTTCATTGGCTGAAAGGATGAGGGACAGGGTGACAACTCAGCCTTTCTGAGAGAGTGAAGCGGGGAAGCAGTGGTGGGGAGAAGGAGGCTATGAGGACCCGGAGACAGGGCATCCTTACCCCAGGAGGATGACGGGTGGTCCAGATATGCTGCCTGTGGGGCACCATCCCTCCGCTCGGGACCTGGCCCCATGGGCAGGGCATTGGAGATCAGCTGGCCACTGGCCGCAGGGGCTGGATAAAGTCGGGCGGTCTGGGACAGCCCCACATGCTGCTGGGAGGAATGGGTCTGGCTGAGCCCACTCAGGGTCCTGGGGAGACAAGCGAGGCATGAGGTTGTCATCCCGGGGGGCAGCATCCCTGTGCCCTTCCAGTTCAGGACATCCAGCCCCTGCCTCCGCACTTGGAGAGTGTTCTCTACTTGGCTGCCTTCTTCCCAACACCAGGAAAATGGAGGTGCCCCGAGACAGGGAGAAAGGGTCCAGGCCAGCTGGCTGGTTCGGTGGGGAGTCCCCACCTTTGCGTGGGACTGCCAGGCTTTGGCTGGATATTCTGCACAAGTCACTTAGCCTCCCTGGGCCTCAAGGCCCTTGACTGAAAAATGAAGATGTTAGACTGGTCTCATGTAGCTCTGAAATTTGTAGAGTTTGAGACTTCTATGGACCAGCCTCCGCCCTAAAACCGAGTCCAGTACCTGTCCCTCACCGCATCTTTTTTTTTTTTAAAGAATGACGAGCGATGAACCTTGACACATAAACTGTTATATTTTATTTATTTATTTTGGCTGCACCATGCAACATGTGGGATCTTAGCTCCCCAACCAAGTAGCAAATCCGTGCTCCCTGCAGTGGAAGTGCAGGATCTTAACCACTGGACTGCCAGGGAAGTCCCCCCTTATCTCTTATTAATACAACCTATCAGGCTTACAAATTTCGTGTGGAATAGATGCCCAGCAAATACATGTTCACAGATTGATTCAGGGAGGAAAACCTGACTATCCCCCTGATTAATTTTATTGTTAAACTAATATAACAACAATACTCAAGGAGAAAGAACTGAGTTCATCACCCTCTACCTCAACACAGCAAATACTTTGGCATGTTTCCTTTCAGCCTCTGCTCAAGTATACTGTCATTATCCATAGATTTCACTGTCATTGTATGCGAGAGTGAAGCGGGGGAGCCATGGTGGGGAGAAGGAGGCTCCCTACCTATTGTCATTGTCGGTAGACATCCTTTAAATGCTATTGTCATTATCTGTAGAGATCATTTAAATTTTGATTAATATTAGGTGGTACTTGATACAGTTCTACAATTTTCACTTTTATCATCTTAATTGCTGGTGGGCTGTCATCTATGGGGTCTCACAGAGTCAGACACGACTGAAGCGACTTAGCAGCAGCAGCAGCACTCTATATGAAGATGAATCACAATGCATTCATTCTATTACCTATTTTGTTTTACATTTTCAGCTGTGGACATCCTGACTCATATGGCTTTTTTCCTAAAGTTAACATATTCTTTTAGGGGACTTCCTGTTGGTCCAGTGGTTAAGACTCCGTGCTCCCAACGCAGGGGACCTGGGTTCAATCCTTGGTCAAGGACTTAGATACTGCCTGTGGCAACGAAGATCCCACGTGTTGTAACTAAGACTTGGCAAGCCAAATAAGTAAATATTAAAAATATTCTTTTAGTATGGGGGTTCATTAAACTAATTTTCATTGTGTACGTTTGAAAATTTCTCATAAGAAATATTTTGAAAATAATTATGATTTTAGGCTTAATTCCACAGGCTGCTGCTGCTGCTAAGTCACTTCAGTCATGTCCGACTCTGTGTGACCCCATAGACGGCAGCCCACCAGGCTCCCCCGTCCCTGGGATTCTCCAGGCAAGAATACTGGAGTGGGTTGCCATTTCCTTCTCCAATGCATGAAAGTGAAAAGTGAAAGTGAAGTCGCTCATTCGTGTCCGACCCTCAGCGACCCCATGGACTGCAATTAATTCCAAAAATTAGAAACATTTATGGCTCTAGGTATACACTGGAGATAGTGCTCCCAAAAAGCTGCATCAAAGTGTGTACATGTACCCTTTGCAGCCTCACCAGCATAACATGTTACTGCTGCTGCTGATGCTGCTAAGTCGCTTCAGTCGTGTCCGACTCTGTGCAACCCCATAGACGGAAGCCCACCAGGCTCCCTCGTCCCTGGGATTCTCCAGGCAAGAATACTGGAGTGGGTTGCCATTTCCTTCCCCAATGCATGAAAATGAAAAGTGAAAGTGAAGTCGCTCAGTTGTGTCCGACTCTTAGCGACCCCATGGACTGGAGCCTACCAAGATGTTACTAGTTTTTCACAAATCAGTAATAATCATCGATAATGACACTTCAGTGTTATCTTAGCTCCCTTTTTGTAATTTCTGAGGTTGAATTTTTTCACACATCTATTTAACACTTGTGAAAATTTTCTGCTTGTGTCTTTGGTATCTGAGGAATTTGAGCTGTCGGTCTCATAAATCTGAGTGATTTATGAGATCACTCATAAATAGATACGTGTTCTTTACGTATCTATTATTAGGCAGGCCGTTCCACAAGGCAGCCCCCGTGGTCACTATTCTGTCACTGTCACAGTGTATACGAACCACTGTATACACGACAGTGTCTGCACTGTGGTGGGTATAAGTGCACTGTAGACACTGAAGCTGAGAGAGTAATTACCTGCCCAAGATTATACAACAGTAAATCAGACCCGGACTCCAACCCAGGGCAGCTGGACCCCTGTGTTACCCAATAAGGCAGCCCAGACCACAACAGAAGCTCAGCCAAGAAGCCTCTGCACTCGCCTCCGGTGCTGCTCTTCCTCTAGCAGGTCCCACCCCTAGCCTTTCCACTGGCTTCCTTGCCCAAGCAGCATAAGGTCCTGGGACCCTCTCCCTCCACCACCCCAACTCCAGCTGTGTTGGCCCCAGGGGTCCAGGCTGTGAGCAATCCCCCTCTCCTCCTTTCCTGGCTGAAGCCCTAGCAGGACAGGGCTCGGAGTCTGACACCTTCCAGCCCTCCCCCTGCCCTGTTGGTCTAGGACTTGGCTCCCGAGAGCTTCAGTACTGCTCTTCTTCAGGGCGACCAACTGCCGTCCTCACGCTGAGAGCCCCAGTCAGGCCTCAGCCTGCTCCCCGGGTTTGAGAGCTGGGATGGAGAGAGGGCCCGTTCGCCACCCCAGATGCTCTGGAAGCTGTCATAGACCAGGACTGGGAGCCCAATGCTCAGGCACCTGCTCTTCACTCCCAGGAGAAAGTCAGCACAATTAACTGCAGCAGAAAACACAAGCCTTCCAGTGACTTAAAAGAGTGCACCAAAGAGTGAGAGGTAAGTGGGCTGGTGGGTCAGCGGGAGTCTCCTCCTTGTGGCACTAGGCTGGTACCACAGCTCAAAAAGTGTCAGCACCGCAGAGCACCCCGGGAAGCGGACGCAGGAGTTCAGGTTCTGCCCAGACCACCTGGGACATTTCTGAACTTGATGCTGCTGACAAAGAGCTCTCCAATCTGGTCGAGGTGGAAAACTCAAAGGGTCCTTTCTTGGAGGTTTGCGGTCACCGTTGTTATTGTGGCCATAACTTGTTTCTCTAATTGGAACTCAATGCTAATGACCCCAAAAATCCTGAGTTCAAATCCCTTCAGGGCCAATGGTTCAACTTTGCAGAGAAGGGGAAAAAAGAAAAAAAAACTCCCTAGTTCTAGAAAGATCTGTCTGTCCAGAGGAGAGAGGATAGGATTTGGGCTAGGCAGATGTCAGTTCCGCCTCCCACGTGATCGGTCATTAAAACAAGAAGGGTGACACCCACCTCACCGGGCTGTGGTGAGGACCAAGAGAAACACCAAGACCATGTGATTATTTTGCAAATATAAATAAGTGGTCACAAGTTGAAAACTATGTCAGAATTCTCACATGAACAAAGAAAAAAAGTGCTAGCTACAGTTCAGACAAAATATCTCTCCCCAAACCACCAAAAATTCTTCTCCATCTAAGGGGAATAAAAGATACCCCAAATATCTTGTTACACTGTCCAAGCATTCTTACATACAAAGGGCCAAGTGACTGATCTGGTGGCAACACATTTTTAACAACCACAGCCTTCTGAGCTCAATCTATTGTCATCTACTGCTTTGATGGGAACTTTGAGTTAAATGACAGAAATCAAAGTCTTAACTTCTGAGAGGCTCACAGCCAAGGAGGAAGCCTTGGTTCTTTCATGGGTCCTATGTCTTATGCTGAAAGCACCCCTGGAAGGAGACCATGATCTCCCTTCATAAGCCCCAGCACAGTCTGTGGAGGTGGGCAGGGAGGGAGGCGACCTGGGAGAAATATCAACAACCTCAGATATGCAGATAATACCTCTCTAACAGCAGAAAGTGAGGACAAACCAAAGAGCCTCTTGATGAGGCTGAAAGAGGAGAGTGAAAAAGCTGGCTTGAAATTCAACATTCAAAAAACTAAGATCATGGCATCCAGTCCCATCACTTCATGGCAAATAGAAAGAGAAAAAGTGTAAACAGTGACAGGTTTTCTTTTCTCGGGCTCGAAAATCATTGTGGATGGTGACTGCAGCCATGAAATTCAGAGGCACCTGTTCCTTGGAAGGAAAGCTATGACAAACCTTGATAGCATATTAAAAAGCAGAAAAATCACTTTGCCAACAAAGGTCCATATAGTCAAAGCTATGTGAGAATTGGACCATAAAGAAGGCTGAGCGCTGAAGAATTGATTCCTTCAAACCATCGTGCTGGAGAAGGCTCTTGAGAGTCCCTTGAACTTCAAGGAGATCAAACTTGCCAATCCTAAAGGAAATCAACCCTGAATATTCATTGGAAAGACTGATGCTAAAACTGAAACTCCAACTTTGGCCACCTGATGCAAAGAACTGACTTATTGGAAAAAGAAATTCTCATGCTGGGAAAGATTGAAGGCAAAAGAAGGAAGCAGCAGAAGATGAGATGGTTAGATATCATCACTAACTCAATAGACAAGAATTTGAGCAAACTCCAGGAGACAGTGGAGGACAGAGAAGCCTGGCGTGCTGCAGTCCGTGGGGTCACAAAGAGTCGCATGTGACTTAGCAACTGAACAACAACAAGTTTGAGTTCTCAGTTCAGCTCTGGCTCCCAGAGAGTGGTGGCAATGAAGCAAGTGAGAATGTTACTGAGAAAGGGACTTCCTTGGACTAGAGTCCCCAGGATGGGGGGGACTGGGCACTCTCAGCTGTGCAGGGTGTGGTTCTGTGCACTCTCAGCCCTGAAAGAGCTGCTGCAATTTCATCATAGGATACTGGTTCTTAGACTTGCCTGGCACAAGACTGTCTGAGACTGTCTGTCTGAGATTGCTCTAGGGAGGTCCTGGCAAAGTTGCCACGATGGACTGAAACAGCTCTCTCTAGACTTTAGAATTCCATGGATCAGTAAAATTTTGAAACAAATTTAGGGGACCGACATAAATTGGCCAACTTTTTATTTAGGTAAGACATTAAAACACACACACAACTACTAATTATTACCACCATAATTTTATGAAAGAAAATATATTTCAATGGCAATAAGAAATATTTGAATAAGCTTGAAAGTTAAAGTCCCTCAGTCGTGTCTGACTCTTTGCAACCCCATGGACTGTATAGGCCATGGAATTCTCCTGGCCAGAATACTTGAGTGGGTAGCCTTTCCCTTCTCCAAGGAATAAGCTTAACTTCACGGACATCTCACCTCATTGACTTTTTTTCATTTCTTCATGAACCAACAAAAGCAGATGCTGGTCTCCATCACAGACTAGCATGGAACCAAGCAGGAACCACTGGGCTACATGATTCACCAAGACTTGCTCCAGCCTGAGAACGCTCGAGCTCTTTCAACATATTTGGGAAGAAAACCTTCCAATCCCAGCTGGCTGGGATCTTCCGAGCTGAGTGAAAACTCCCTGGACAGTGTATACCCAAAATAATGCCACTCAGTAAACATGGTGCGCTCACATGCCACCCAGCACACTGGCTTCCTAACAGTGATGGGGAGGTGAGTGGGTGAGCGACCCTGTGCCCTCCATTTGACCCACTTTCACTGGACGCTTGGCTCCACTCTACAAAGGGGCTTCCACTCTGGTGGCTCAGACCAGAATCTGTCTGCAATGCAGGAGACCTGGGTTCAAACCCTGGGTCAGGAAGATGCACGGGAGCATGGAATGGCTACTCACTCCATTATCTTGCCTGGGAAATCCCATGGACAGAAGAGCCTGTAAGCTACAGTGCATGGGGTCACAAAGAGTTGGACATGACTGAGCGACTAACACACATATACTATTTTGTTTACTAAATGTTCTGCTGCCAAAAGAAAGCTTAAAAACACCACCACCCGGTGCATTGAATAGTTATAGCTCCCATGGATAAAGCACTGAGTCAGGTGCTTTAAATGCATCACCTTATGTTATCTTATTGAATGAAGAAAGTAAGTTGCAGAATGTAGCCCGCCAGGCTCCTCGATCCATGGAATTTTCTAGGCAAGAGTACTGGAGTGGGTTGCCATTTCCTTCTCCAGGGGGTCTTCCCAACACAGGGATCGAACCCTGGTCTCCTGCATTGCAGGCAGACACTTTACCATCTGAGCCACCAGGGTATCCCATGTTATTTTACTGAATGAAGAAAGTAAGTTGCAGAATAATATGGACAGTATACTTCTAGGTTTTTGTTTGAAAAAAAAAAAAAAATTCTTTCTCCCCTACAGATATTTATAAGGAAAGGTCTGGAAGGCTCTGTAAACAGTGACTGCCCCTTGGGGATGTATATGTGTAAATTTTATGTTTCCATATTTTTAGCTCTTTCAGCAAAAAAAAAGGGTTTTTACAATTTTACAGTAAACATGTATTATTTTGTAATAAAAACAAATCAGTCTTTTCCCCAGAAACTCCAATTTATAGACAAGGAAATTGAGGCTCAGGAAAAGCATGATAAATGTGTGCATATTACTAGGATCCAAGGTGAACTCTGATGACTATCAGATGTACAGGAGTTCAGATGTAAGAAAGACCATGACATTTGAGCTAGGGCTTAAGAGTTGAGTAGGATTTTCACAGACCAAAATGAAGAGGAAGCCATTCCACATAAGAAAATACATGAAGGCAGGAAGCACGGGTCATATTTAAGGAAGGATAATGAGCACAGTTGGATAAAGCACAGAATGGAGGGGAGGGAAGGAAAAAACATCCTTTCAATGCCTACCAGGTAGCAGACCTCATTCTAGCTGTTTTACATAACATATAATTTACTTGTCCAGACAACTCTATGATCAAAAAATCTCTACTTGGCCAAAACCGCTTAAACAAAGTAAAAAGACAAATGACAAAATGGGAAAAACATGTGCAATTTATATCACAAAGAACCAATCTTCATAAGATTTAAAGAGCTCCTAGAAACAGAAAAGACAGACCAATAGCCCTAGAAGAAAAATCAGCAAAGGAATATGAACAGTTCATGGGGGGGTGGGGGGAAGACCCATATATTTCTTCAATATGTGAAAATATGCTCAACTTTTCTCATTCTGAGATGTACAAATGGAACCAACTCAGGTAGCCTTTTTCAATCCATAAGATGAGCAAAAAGTCCAAAAGTTTAATAACAGACTAATTTGGTGAGATCCTGCAGAAACAGGTAATCTCAGATGCTGCTGGTAGAAATGTTCATTGATACAGCCGATATCGAGAGCAATTTGGCAATGCCCATCCACACCCCACCTGATAGCCACCTGAGGCGAAGAACTGACTCATTGGAAAAGACCCTGATTCTGGGAAAGACTGAAGCCAGGAGGAGAAGGGGACAGCAGAGGATGAGATGGTTGGATGGCATCACCAACTCAATGGACATAAGTTTGGGTGAACTCCGGGAGATGGTGATGGACAGGGAGGCCTGGTGTGCTGCAGTCCATGGGGTCGCAAAGAGTGGACACGACTGAGCGACTGGACTGAACTGAACTGAACTGACCCACACCCCAGTGCATCGATGCTTTGCCCCTGCAGGTCCGCCTGCGGCCGCCCTGTCCCTCCCACTCTATGGCCAGTGCACCCCACACTGGCTTTTCTTGGACGGAAGGCCACCAACTCACAGGCTCCTCCCACCACCATGACCACAAAACTAATGACTGCTGGAACCGGAAGTTTAAAAATCCCACCCCCTCGCCTCAAGGCGGGACAACTCTCCAAGCTCCACCCTCAGTTAGGTCTCGGCTTGATTTTCCCAGAATCAGTCCTTGCTTGGCTCTGTCCACCTTCCCAGTTTGTTTCCCTCTCCCCACAAAATCACACACCTCAATTGATGTTCCAGCTCCACCTCTAGGGGAATCTGCCCTGCTGCTGCTGCTACTGCTGCTAAGTCGCTTCAGTCGTGTCCGACTCCGTGCGATCCCATAGACGGCTGTTCCTGGGATTCTCCAGGCAAGAATACTGGAGTGGGTTGCCATTTCCTTCTCCAATGCATGAAAGTGAAAAGTGAAAGTGAAGTCGCTCAGTCGTGTCCGACTCTTAGCGACCCCATGGACTGGAGCCTACCATGCTCCTCCGTCCATGGGATTTTCCAGGCAAGAGTACTGGGGTGGGGTGCCATTGTACTGCTGCTAAATCGCTTCAGTCATGTCCGACTCTGTGTGATCCCATACACGGCAGCCCACTAGGCTCCTCTGTCCCTGGGATTCTCCAGGCAAGAACACTGGAGTGGGTTGCCATTTCCTTCTCCAATGCATGAAAGTGAAAAGTGAAAGTGAAGTTGCTCAGTCGTGTCCGACTCTTAGCGACCCCATGGACTGCAGCCTACCAGGCTTCTCCGTCCTGGTAGGAGGATTTTCCAGGCAAGAGTACTGGGGTGGGGTGCCCTAAGACACTTGTAAATGTCCACAGTGATGGATGAACAAGATCATTCACAGAAGCCCTGTTTCCTAAGAGCAAAATATTTTGTAAAGAATAGATACAATGTAAGTGTCCCTCAGTAGGAGGCTGGTTAAACAAACTAAGAGACATCCATGGGATGGAGTCCTATGCCCTCAAAACAGAAGGACACAGCTCTTCTACATCCATAGGAAAAGCTCTCCAAGATATATAGAAAAATGAAAAAAAAAAAAAGCCTAAATCTGGCCCAACCACTGTTTTTGTACAAACTGTGAATTAACAATCGTTTTTTATATTTCTAAAGGTTGGAAAATATCAGAAGAATAATATTTCATTACATGAGAAAGAGATACGAAATTCAAATTTAAGTTTCCATAAATATATTTTAATTGGAACCCAGACACACTCATTGTCTACAACTGCTTTTGCTCTACGATGGCAGAGCTGAGTAGTTGCAGACACCATATGTTGCACAAAGCCTAAAATATTTACTATCTGGCTTTTTATGGAAGAAGTTTGCTGACTCCTGCTGTGGGGCATGTAAACTTTTGTGTAAAAATAGAGAAAATAAGGATACATGTTGAATTTATTTGCATATTCCTAAAGCAACCTTGGAAGGATACCTGGGAATTAATAAGTGGTTTCCTGTGTGTGTGTGTGTGTGTGTGTGTGTGTGTGTGTTGGGGGGGGGGGGAGTGGGAAGTGGGTGGTAAGGGAATCAGATCAGATCAGATCAGTCGCTCAGTCCTGTCCGACTCTTTGCGACCCCATGAACTGCAGCACGCCAGGCCTCCCTGTTCATCACCAGCTCTCGGAGGTCACTCAGACTCACATTCATTGAGTCAGTGATGCCATCCAGCCATCTCATCCTCTGTCGTCCCCTTCTCCTCCTGCCCCCCAACCCCTCCCAGCATCAGAGTCTTCTCCAATGAGTCAACTCTTCGCATGAGGTGGCCAAAATACTGGAGTTTCAGCTTGAAAGGGAATAAATGAGTGCTACAATTTAATGAATGCTTGCTCTGTGCCAGGCTGTGTGCCAACAGTGCACATCACATGCATTATCTCACGAAACCCTCTCCATAATCCTAAGAGTTGCTCATTATCCCCATTTTACAGTCAAGAAAACAGAGGGCAGGGAAATTCTGAAGATCGCGGAACTCATGAGTACTGAAGCCAAGTTAACAAACCAGGTAAGTTTATGCTCAAGCTGCCCTACCACTTATCATTTCTCCATTGCCATTTCACAGGCTGTGAGAATAGGTTTGGGTTCTTATGGTAGAGGGCTTGAAATATCAGGGAGGTGTCTGGGCTGCATTGCATGGGTCAGGGGGAGTCCCTAGAGATTTTGGAGCAGCCCACCCTCCTTCACTCATTCAAGAAGAACTTACTGAATGCCTGCCACGTGCCAGGCATCCAGGTCCAAGGATGGCAAAGACTGTCTTGCCCTCTGCCCCAGTGGAGACTAAGCAAGGGAATCAGCACTCCAGCAAAGGTGTGAGGGTAAAGGGGAGCCATATACCAGCCTTGAGATGCTAGTGGTCTTCGAGCAGGGCTGGGGCATGATGGGATGGGCTTTTCGAATGTTTATTATTCTGATGAAAGATTGCCTGCTGGTGGATAGACCAGGGAAGGGAGGGCTGGAGGCCAGCTGGAAGGCTTTGGCTATGGTCTAGGCTAGTAGGGACCAAGGATGGGACCAAGAAGAGGGCATGGATTCAAAGGATATTTAATACATAAAGAGTTCCCAGCTGTGGCTCAGACGAACGGGTGGAGGGCGATCCAAGAGCCAAGATCTCAAGGAGAGAGCCAAGAAGCGGCTCAGTTTGGGACCTGACGAGTGCTGGTGTCTCGGGATGGATGTGCCGATGGAGACACCTGGGCTGCAGCACTCAGGAGAGAGGCTGGGGCTGCAGCCACGGTCAGGGAGTCCCGATGGAGCGCTGGGGGTTCAGGGATGATATCATTCCCAGAGAATATGCATAACAAACCAGTCCAGAGTTCCGCTGCTGGACTGAGGCATTGCGTCTGCTTCCACGTCTCAGTTTCAAAGAGGGAAATATGTTAATGAACAGACGAGTCTCAGTGTTGGGTTTTGCTTCCATAAATTTGCCTCCAAACTTTGGCGTCTGCTACGGCTTGTCTGCTAGCACACGATAAAGCCAATGAACAAGCGGTAAAGGAATACTGACGGGAAAATGTGGCAACAGCCCACTGCACTTCACTCGATGGCTTGCTCTTCTCAGGGCTCCGTGCATGAGCCTAGAGCCGGTTTTTTATCTAGTGCACACAGAGGACAGTCATAGTTTCTGCTAATAAAACTGTCCCCAGCCCTAATCATGGAATTGATTGCATTGACTGTTCATGGTATTGCTTATGACTGCCAGGTCCTCTGACATGGAAACCCTTTGAGAAACACAGGAGTAAAAGAGAAAATAAAGGCGGGCAGAGGAGGGGCCTGGGAGTCAACAACGCTGGCACTGAAGAGGTAGAAGGGGGAGAGGAGGGAACACCAAGACGGGGGTGTGTCTCCAACTCATGGCCTTCTGCTTAGAGGCATGCTTCTGGCCTTCCCGGGACTGCAAGCCCGCTCTCACAGGTGAACACGCCTTGGCACCTCCCAAGGGGCTCAGTCTTCCCTAAGAATCTGGGTCCTGGGGAGGCAGCAGGGAAGCCCTCACAATACTTTGCTCCCTCTCTGCTCCTCGCTGGCCAAGCAGGTCTCACACCCAGTTCACGATCAGATGACCCTTGTGCCATATCCCCAAAGACCCAAGGGAGTGCTTTCGGACATCACAGTCTAGCCCCCTGCTGCAAATCTACCCTGTCTCCACAGAGAACAAAGGGACACCCAGCTCTGGGGGGCGAAGAAGAGGGGACACTATGGCCTTGTCACAGAGCCAGGAGCCTGCTGATTCATAGCTATGTTTTGTCTGGGGGGCCAAGCAGGTGAGGCCCAGGCTTGGCTAAGACAGCAGCCACTCCCCAGCCTCTGGGTATCAGAGTTGCCAGAGTTGGTGGGAACTTGAACTCTGTTCCACTTGTCCTAGACAATAATAATAATGTTGTGCTGTGTACTAATTGTTATATTTGCACTATGTCATCTAATCTTCACAACCACTTTAGGGGCTAGCTACTATTATTAACCCATTTTTCAGAAAATGAAACTGAGGCACAGAGAGGTTAAGGACTTGTCCAGGATCATTTAACTGGAATCACACTGTCCAACAGAACTTCCTGTGACAGTGGAAATGCTCTTCAGTCTGCACCCTCCGATATGCTAACTACTAGCCTCTTGTGGCTTTGAAGCACTTGGAAATGCGATTAGTGTGACTGAGTAACTGAGTTTGACATTAAATTAAACTTAAAGACAGCTTCCCAGGTGGCTTTAGTGTTAAAGAACCCGCCTGCCAATACAGGAGATGTAAGAGACCCGGGTTCAATCCCTGGGTCGAGAAGATCTCCTGGAGAAGGGAAAGGCAACCCACTCCAGTATTCTTGTCTGGAGAATCCCACGGAGAGAGGACCCTGGAGAGCTACAGTCCATAGGGTCACACACAGTTGGACACAACTGAAGTGACTTAGCACACATGTACAAATTTAAATAGTCCCTTCATGGCTGAAATTAAAAGACGCTTACTCCTTGGAAGGAAAGTTATGACCAACCTAGATAGCATATTCAAAAGCAGAGACATTACTTTGCCAACAAAGGTTCGCCTAGTCAAGGCTATGGTCTTTCCTGTGGTCATGTATGGATGTGAGAGCTGGACTGTGAAGAAGGCTGAGCGCCAAAGAATTGATGCTTTTGAACTGTGGTGTTGGAGAAGACTCTTGAGAGTCCCTTGGACTGCAAGGAGATCCAACCAGTCCATTCTGAAGGAGATCAGCCCTGGAATTTCTTTGGAAGGAATGATGCTAAAGCTGAAACTCCAGTACTTTGGCCACCTCATGCGAAGAGTTGACTCATTGGAGAAGACTCTGATGCTGGGAGGGATTGAGGGCAGGGGGAGAAGGGGACAACAGAGGATGAGATGGCTGGATGGCATCACTGACTTGATGGGTGTGAGTCTGAGTGACCTCCGGGAGCTGGTGATGGACAGGGAGGCCTGGCGTGCTGCGGTTCATGGGGTCGCAAAGAGTCGGACACGACTGAGCGACTGATCTGATCTGATCTGATCTTCATGGCTGATGGCTACTGTATGGGACAGCACAGTGTAGAAAGCGGAGGAGTTGGGAGTGGAACCCCAAAAGTCTACTCTGGCCTGGAGCTGTGTGGTTAGAAGTTTCCCCTGGCTACCCTCACTGCATTCTTGGTCCCCAGGCCCTTGGGTTCCCTGGCGGGCCTGGCCTGGAGGAAATCGGCACCCTCCTAAACCTTACTCTCCTGCCTCCACACTGTATTATCCGTCATCAGATGACAGGAGGATGTGGCAGGAAAGAGACGGGATTTCCAAAAGACATGGTCCCAGGATCACGTCACAGGGAGCAGGTTTCAGCATGGCATGAGGAAGGACATGGCTCTAAAAAGCCACGGTTGCCCCAGTGACATGGTGGTCCCTGGAGAGACAGGACTATCTTGTCCCAGGAATCGAATAGCTCCCCCCTCCCATACCAGAAAGGAAACAGGAGGCATTCCCGCCTGGGATGCGGCTCTGGGCCTGTGACATTTGAGAGACAAGGGAAGTGACGTGGTCAGTGGGCTGATCCCGGGGGACCCAGGCCTTCCCCGCCCCCGCTGTCTGGCCCTAGGATGCTGCCTCGCCAACACTGGCACCCCCATGCCTCGCTGCCCTCCCAAAATGTCCCCCCACATGTCTCCAGACCTTCCCTGCTGCTGGTCCTGCTGTGCCCACTCACTTGACTCCTTTGGGCCCACTGGTCAGCTTGAGGTCCCCACCCAGCCCCACCCAGCCCAAACCCGGGTGGCCACCTGTGAGTCACCTCCCCCTGCTCTGAGGTCTGCACCTGGAGTTTTCTCTGAGGTCACACCCAGGTCCGAGAGGTCTGGAGCTTGTGCACAAGCACCCAGGGGATGCCCCTGCCAGGCTGACGGATGAGGAGGGGGCAGAACTTGGGGAGTCTCCCCTGCCCAGAACTGTACCCAATTCTGCTCCCTGCGGCTTGAGAGAGAGCGCAGTGCCCTGCTTCCTTGCGGGCAGCCAAGAGTCAGAGGCTGGCAGAGCTGTGCACGGAGCTGTGCACACCCGGAGACTGAGGCCTGGCTCCCGCTGCTGGAGCAGCCTTACCTGGGTGCTGCCTCCGTCTCCCAGTGGTCCAGAAAACTCTCTGGGCCTCACTGCACTCCACTCCATGGACCCCTGATGCCTCAGTCAACTGTGGACGTTTTACCGCTGAGCAGGCGGCCGGCCTCACCAGCTGCCCAGCCCACGACTCTTGAGGCTGCATCACCCTTTTCCTCTCCTGGAGGGGCCAGGCAGCTGGGCAGGAAGACAGAGAGGGCTGCCCAGGCCCAGAGATCACACCTCAGGCACTTCAAGGGGGCAGAGCGGTGGGGGGGGGGGGGGGGGGGGGGGGGGAGGAGAAGGCGCCCCGAGGGGCTGCCCAGGGTCCCAGGACATGCTTCTCAGTTTCTACACAAGTGTCATTTTGCCCAAGTGGGGACCTGCCAGGCAATCACCTTTTCCCCTCCTTCTGGTCCAGCAGGACCATCCAAAGGGCTGTGGTGTGGCCAGGGACACAGACCCCCCAGAGGGGAGAGGAGGGTCTTTATGTCTTCGTGGAGTCCTCACAATGCTGGGCCCACAGCTGTGCTTGTGTGCTAAGTCATTCAGTCATGTCCGACTCTTTGCAACCCCGGGGACTGTAGCCCACCAAGCTCCTCTGTCCATGGGATTCCCCAGGCAAGAATACTACAGTGGGTTGCCATGCCCTCCTTCAGGGAATCTTCCCAACCCAGGGACTGAACCAACATCTCCTGTATCTCTTGCATTGCAGGCAGATTTTTTACCACTGAGCCACCAGGGAAGCCCCAAGGATGACAGTACCTAATAGCAAGTAGCTACACAGCGCTTGTATTTGCCAGGTATTTTTCTAAGCACTGTATAAATGAATTTAATCGTCATTATATGAGGAAGTGGGTATTATTATTATGCCTGTTTTACAGGTGAGGCAGAGTTGCTAGGTATCTTGCCTAAGGTCACACAGCCCATAACGAATAGAGCTGGGCACCCGACACAGGTGACCTACCTCTGCATCTGGCCCCGGGGCCTGTACACTAAACCTCTGCCTAGAGTCCAGGCCTTATGTTTTGAATCTCATGTACAAAAGGGAAGCCTGGAAGGCAAATGTTTTTATCAGGGAGGAACAAGATTAAAAATGGTCTCTTAGGAAGGCAATCCTGCACGACTCCTCCCTGGAGCCCACCCTGCCTGGGCAAGAGCACTCTTCTCCCCCACCCCACCTCCCAGGGCATTTGTGGTTCCCCCCAAGGGTGGCGGGAGTGAGGTGGTGAAGTCTTGGAGCCACAGGACTCTACACACACCCACCTGGGTCAAGTAACTGCTGTGCTTACGGCGTCCCAGGCACAGAACAAACATCACCTGAGAAAGGCCCCCAGCACCCTGGGAGGCGGAGCTCACTCCCCAGCACCTGTGGGGCACATGCGCTGTGGAGGCGATAAGTCGCTGGCCTCCAGCTCATGGGTCTCACGAGTGGCAAAACCCAGGATCCAAACCAGGCTTACTGGACTCCAAAGCTCATCACGCTCCTCCCTTCACTGCACCTCCACCCTCGCCACAAGCTTGCGTTATATGAATGCCAAAGAAGCGCAAGAAAAAAGGAAGAGGCTGGGGAGGTAAAGAGGTGAAGGAAAGAAAACATGAGTCACGGCCTTTGGGCACAGATCAGAGGAGGAGGAGAGGCCTTTAGGCTGGGGAGGTTGAGCTTGGACCTCTTCCCAAAGCCTTGAGGAACTTGGTATACGGACCTCTCACCACCACCAAATTGGCCATGAGATACCCACCTCCTGAATCCGGAGCTCCCAGCCTGTGGTCTCTAGGACCCATCTCTCCCTTCCATATATACCCACCCCCAGCATACAGACACACACACACACACACACACACAGAGCTCAGCTGGCCTGCCTAATTGGACAGCAAACACAGGCCTGCAACCTCAGATGAGTTTACCCACTTCTGGACCTGCCCGAACAGGCTTGCTGTAGACAGAGGCAGCTGGTGCCTGGGTCAAGGATATACTTCTCAGGGGCTGGTCAAAGTCTTGGCAGCCTGTGACCAGCCTGCCCTACCAGGGTCTGGAACTCTACCCTGGGACCAGATTTCTAAAAGACCTGGGAAGAAGCCTTCGCTCATCCCAAACCTACCAACTGATTATGTGCGAGACATCTACTTGAGGCACTTCATTTTAAAAATTCTACTAGGCTCTTTATGCTTGAGAGCTACTTAATTAGTGCAATCCTAGGTTATAAAAACGATCACTTTCTGTTTTACAGAAGAGAAAACTGAGGCACAGAGAGAGAAGCAGTTTATTTGCCCACTCTCACCAACAGCAGGGAGGTGCTGGGGTGGGGTCTCAAAGCCTGAGTGCTGGACCTTTGGCGGATGGCATTCCCCAACCTGCTGCTTACCCTTGACTGTGACGGGAAACCTCACCGGGACCAGAAACACCTTCAAGTAGTCTGGGCAAATTCTCAAGAGTTTCCAGTTACTCCTGTTGCTATAAACAAAAGTCTCAGTAACCCCAAAGTTTGGGGACAAATAAGATGAGTGCCATTCACAGGACACTTAAAAGGTGCCAGATTCATTTCTGCATATTAGTAACTCTTCCTGACAATTCTATTAGTGGCGGGCATCCCCATCTTGCTGCTGCTGCTGCTGCTAAGTCGCTTCAGTCGTGTCCGACTGTGTGCGATCCCATAGACAGCAGCCCACTAGGCTCTGTCCCTGGGATTCTCCAGGCAAGAATACTGGAGTGGGTTGCCATTTCCTTCTCCAATGCATGAAAGTGAAAAGCGAAAGTGAAGTCGCTCAGTCGTGTCCGACTCTTAGCGACCTCATGGACTGGAGCCTACCAGGCTCCTCTGTCCATGGGATTTTCCAGGCAAAAGTACTGGGGTAGGGTGCCATTGCCTTCCCCCATCCCCATCTTACAGATGAGAAAACTGAGGCTTGTGAGATCAAATCACTTGTTCTGGATAGCATAACTGTTAAGTGGCTGAGCTGAGAGTCTAACCCAGACTTATCTAGCTATAATGCATAAATTATGCCACAATTGCTCCCTCACACACTTTTATTGCCTGCTGTATGGGCTCTGACCTTGACCCAAGGACCCCAGAAAAAGACAGCAATGTGGAATCAGCTTGGTGCCCAATGGTGTGGCTTGACTGGGGTCTCAAGAGGATGCCCCCACCCCTCAGAGGACCAGATACCCTCCAGAGGCCTCTGAAGCAACCCCCACCCATTGCTGGCTGAAGGCACCCTTGGGTGAACAGGTCAGGTCGCAGTGAGGAGTTGAGGCTCCGGGACGAAACCGCCGTGAGGACGACCAACTGGAAGCAGAAATATGGTAGCTCCAGAGGTTTTGATTTGCAATTTTCATTTTGCAAGGAATAGGGATTTTTTTTTCCAAAAAGCATTGGACTTCCTTGAATTTTAGACCTTTCACAAATATTTTTTTAGGACAAAAAAGAAGAAAAAAAACCCCACAAAATGCCTGTCACAGTTACTCACTTCCACAATGAATTACGGACACAAAACCACAGCTATGTGGCTAACAAAGAAACTATGTGTTTTCACATCTCGTTATTGGAAATCATTTAGCAATCTTCGCTATGTCATCTGCAGACAGACAGACGGATGCACAGACACACCCCTCTGAGTCCTAAGTTGCCCGTCGTACAACCATGGTCATCGGATGACTTTGCATTTCACCCATTTTCCCTTTTTAATCCTTTTCTGGGAAATTACCCTACAAGGCTTAAATCTTCCTCCTTAGCTGCTCTCCAGAGGTGGGGTGTGGTGTGTGTGTGTGTGTGTGTGTGTGTGTGTGTGCACGCCAGTGATTGGAGGGGGAAGGCTAAGACACCGATTCAGTTAATTCCACAAGTGGAAACAAGTATACATTTTAGACTCCCTTTTTTATTGCTGTTATCATAATAGTGCTGTACTTTGGTAAAGTGATTTCCACCTGGGAAGCTTACAGTGCCTTTTCTGACAGTGGCAAATTAATTAACTGATGGCAGATTTACAGATTGCATAACTGGAAAAACTACTGGACCCATAAATCAGAAACTTCCTCTGCGTCCTGGACAAGAGGTGAAACCTGATATATATTTGAAAACCTTGAGCTCAAAAGGAGAATTCACAGGGCCTGAAAAATCTCCATTATGATTTTTGAGGCATGTTCTGTCTGTACAGCTTTCCACCCACTCCCTGTCTCTCTCTCTCTCTCTCTCTCACTCACACACACACACCCACATCAGAGGGCAACATTCCCTGAGCAGCCACAGTTCCATACAAAGCAACCGGATGGGAAGGACATTCCCCTGGGGCATGTGAAAAACAGCACTGACTGTCTTCCAGTTCCCTTCTGGCTTCATCCCTCCCTAACCTTTCCTTTCAGACAAAAATCCTAGAGGACTTTGGTCAGTTAAATGCTATGAGTACAGCCACAAGCTTGAAATGATTGTTGTTACTACTTTTTTAAGTCAGATGCTGGAAACTGCATATAGTAAAATGTTTTAATGGCCCCAACAATCTCCTCCAGGCTTTCTCGCCAGCTTTCTGGAATTTTCTGAAAAAAAAAAACAAAACAAAACACAAAATGCCTTGCCAAGTCCTCAGCAGCTCCCACACCAAGCTGGCTGCTCTGTGCTTGCCTGAGTTCACCTGCTCTTGAGTTATTTAGCAAAAGGGCCATGAGCACGAGAGCCAGTCTTGATCAGAGTCGGGCTGGAATGCCCCTTCCTGTCAGTTTCTTCCTTGTAGAGTATCCTTCTCATAGGATCATTGTGAGCATGGGCTAAGGGGCTGGGTATCTCCCACTTGCCCCTGTGGACTTCTCTGTACCCCACTCTGGGCTGTAGGAGGCTCTCTGTCTTCCAGTCCTGCTCAGCCCACATGGGACCCCAGCAAGAGGACAGAGGGAGGGGAGGTACTGACCCTCTAGTCCCCTCCTGATGGACCACTGTGGGCGGGGGCAGTGGGGTGGGGGCTCTATTCCTCTGCCAGAGGCCTGCTGTGGTCCTTGCCTGTGGCTACTCTGGGTTCCAGTAACCACTGACTCCTTTCCCCTTAGACCTGCAGGGTTCAGGGTTTCCCTATACTCTGCTTCCCTTGTTGTTTCCTCTGACCTGTTCCTGCCTTTGCAAATAGACCCTTTATCAAACTGTCCCCTTGGAGTGTGCCATCTGTTTCCTGCTGGAACCCTGACTGTTACAGACAAGAGTCTCAGCTCTCATGTATTGCGCACTTAGTTATGTGACTCAGCACTTTATCCACTTCGACTCACGGAGGTGAAGAGATTCGCACAACATCAAATGGCTGGTGAGCAACAGAATCAGATGACATGAGGTCTGACTCACGACCCGTGCTCTTAATCTCTGTGCCGTATGGGTATTAACTGAAGTGGTGCCTGTAGAGTGCTTTGCACGGTAGGGCTGGCTGACTCAATAAGGCCCCGTCAATGGTAGGTTAAAATAGCAACCGCCACACTCAGAAAACCCACAGTCCTAAATTCTACTCCAGCATAACACTAGCCCAACCCTAACCAAAGAACAAAGGTTGAAACCGCATTCTAATACCACACGAAAGTCGAAAGTTGTACTCTGATCCAATCTAACCACCACCCCATCGTGAGCTAGAACCTCCTCTCAACCACAACCTTCCTGTCAATTTCCTCCTTGGGGCGTATTCTCCTCAGTGGGTCATTGTGAGGACTGGTTAAAGTGCTGGAGATCTTGCCCCTGGGGACCACTCTCCATCCCACTCAATCGGAACCCAAACACTCCTCGCTGCACCCACAAAGCTAGACACCCACTCTGGGTGAGGCTAGGATGAGGGCCGTGGGGAGCACTGGGGAGCCTCCCTGCCCCTCTGTGCCGGGGAGCTTGCCTGAGATGGGTACACCTCGCACCCCATCCATCTGTACTCCCCTCACTGGGCTCAACAAAGACATTTGTGCAGCATCCACTTCCCGTGTGTCACTGAGCTGGTGACTTTGGCGTGGCGAGAACCAGGAGAGGCAGGTGGCTCAGCTACACAATGCCTGGAGCAGAGCAGGGGCCAGTAGATCCTGCTGGTGGTGATGGTGAAAGGAGAATTAGAGCAGGAAGATGCTTTCTCCATCACATGGCTGCAGGCTCTGAGGCAAATCGGAGGTAAGAGATCTGCAGAGCTGGGGCCAGGGCTGGGCCAGGAGGGAGACCCTTTCTGAAACCCAACCTAGGGAGGGTCCTGATAATCCTCGACTCTGGGATAATCCTAGAGAATGGGCTCAGGCAGCTTTCATCAGAGATTTCAGGGCCCCCTTAGGTCAGATGTCCACCTTCAAGCTTCAGTATGAGAGGGAGGAAGAGAAGTGTGCAGGAAGCAGAAACCATTTTCCTTGAATCCGCCCACTTGCTCTGGGTGGGAATGAAGAGGTATTAGAAGGCCCTGGGCCCTCTTCTTCTTTGAGCACTCAGAGGCTGGAGCCTGGCCTCTTCATCAACCCAGAAGTGTCTGCCCCGGGCCCAGCATGGTGGGAGGAACAGGCGTGCAGGCTCTGCTGCTTGGAGAGAAGGCACACCGGCCCCGCCCTCCTCATGACCTCTGTCGGACCCCCTTGGCCTAGACCGAAAGCCTTGCAAGACTGTCCACCTGGAGCCTGTGTCCTTTTGTTTTCATGCATAGGTACCCTAAGGCCAGCCATGGCCCTGAACTCTGTGGCCCTCAGGTATTTGTGTGGGTTGGGGAGCTGCATGTCTGGACTCCACAAAGTCTAAAGGTCCACTTCACTTTTGGAGAGATATAGGAGGGGCCTCAGCAGTCAAACCCAGCTGGAGAGGACTGCCTTGAAGCAATACCCTTTATGGGGGAAATAGGAGTCACTTTCCTCCTGGGAAGAAGCCAAGTCCTGGGTCACCACATACAGTTGCACAGGCTGTGCACTGCACAATTCTTGGAGTACCTGTCATAGAGACTATGATGTGACAGACATCTGGGGTGTGACTAGGGGCTGGAAGATCCAGCACACACAGCCTGGCCCCCTCCCCTCTGTGGTGGAAACAGAGTGCTTCAGACCCACCCCGTTACTCCAAGCAGTTTCTGCCTGGCAGGGATAGGTGGGGCTGGCAGGGGTGGAGTGCCAAGGGACCGTGCAGAAACCTTAATGTGGCCCATGTTTCCAGAACCCTCTGCAAACAGCAGGGAGGGGGGACAGGGAGGTGAAGGAAGCTTTCAGCTGAGACACAGGTCTCTTCTACTCTCTTCGAAAAGCAGCAGCAGGGCTTCTGTGACTTCAGACTTGGGAAAATAAAACCCTTTCCATTTGTTCTGGCTGGAGGCCCACGAGTGAGCGTCTCCCTCAGACTCCCCTCTGAGCCCTCCCTCTTCCAAACCTGCAGCCCCAGGGAAGAGCATTCATGGGACTCTTCTAAGGCCTAAGAGATAGAAGGAACCGGGAGGAGACTCCTTTACAGCTGCCGCAGCGCCCACCAAACTCCTGGCACTCCTAAGGGTCTGCTAAGCCCTACTCTGTCTGCGCTCCAGCCACCCTTAGGAGAGAAGCATTGCTCTCCACTTGCCTGGCTCCAGACTCCCGAGGCCAAGGGGCACAAGGTGAGCAGGTACCCACCTGCTGGGAGGACTGGGAGAGCCCCTTTCTGATCAACAACGTGCCAGGGGATGAGCTGAGGGTCAGCTTGGAAGGGAAGGGACCTGAGACCAACTTTCCTGGCTCCAGGCAGCAGCAGAAGATACATGGTGATAGAGAAGTTCATTCAGTAGATATTATTTATTTGTTGAGTGCTTACTTAACACTGTTAAGTGTTACTGTTCCAGGAGCTGGGGATATGCCACTGAACAAAACAGCTCGCACTATACTTGGGGAAAAACAGACAATACACAATAAACATAACACATAAATCATATGTTCTGTTAGAAAGTGGAAAATGGAAAGTAATGTGGAAATTAAAAAGTGAACTAGATGAGGGGACGCTGAAGTTGGGGGTTTACGATATTAAATAGTAAGAAAATAGGAGATATCTCCCGTTTGGGAAAGAGCCAGGTTCAGGGTCACCATACACAGTGGCACAGGTTGAGCACTGCACAACTGTGGGGGAGCCGGCACAGAGACCATAATGAGAAGCACATCCCCCTGTGCTGAGTCCAGAGGCTTAGGCTAATTTTAAAAGGTTAAAACTTTACAAAGGTAGTCAGAGAGGCCTGCTTCTGAATGCAACTCAGGCACGTATAGGAGGCATAAGTAAATAACCCAGCCCACTGGCAGGACCGGTAAATAACAGCAGTAATCAGCATTTGCAAGGCACATTACAGTTCACAAATCCATCTTTCACCCACATTATTTTAGTTAATCTTCGCAACCTTCCAGAAAGGAAAGAAAGATCCCTCCCACATTACAAATAGAAACATTGAGGCTCAGTGAAGTTAAGTGGGTTGCCCAAGGTCCGAGACTAGTTAGAGGCTTAGCTTGGAAGTCAAATTGCATACTCTGGTTCTAAATCTTTTCAAAATAGTATTGTCATGATCCTAAGGGTTGGGGAATTTCAGAAAATCCCTAGGAGGGCAAGCTTGGGGCTCAGAGTTATAAAAACAAATCAGGAAAAAAAAAAAAAAAAACCACTAAAAAAAGAAAGAATAGAAAAGGAAGGAAGGAGTTCAACCCCCGGAGGTCCTGAAAACTGACTCACTCAGGATTGTGGGGCTGAGTCAACAGAGCAGAGAGGCGCCACTTGATGGCCTTGAGGGAGCAGGTGATGTAGGATAAAAGATGCAGGCTGGTTAAACCCACTGCAGCCTTGCCAAGGAGGACTGGAGGCTTCCTGTCAGTGAGAGCTAAGATCTGCCCTTAGCAGATGAAAGGCAAGATGTATCCTTGTCACCACCGTGAGAGTGGGTAAAGGGGGGAATAAGCACATTTCACTATCGGGGATAGAAAATGGCCAAGCTGTCGGCCAGAGTCTGACACCACTAGCTCTTGACCTCAGAGAAAATCCACTTGTTGCTTCTCATTTACAAATATGGAAACTGAGGCTTGGGGAGAACGAAGGGCTTTTCCAAGTTCTCCTAGCATGAGTCCGTCTATCATCAGGTCCTGGGTGTATCGGAGACTAATTTTGGGTCCAGGGGACTGGAATGAAAAGGAGAGAGGACCAACAGGGGATCATGTTGCCCGCAGGAGCGAGCAGGACATGGCAGGATGCTGGACCCCAGAGCAGCAGAAGGCAATAGGAGGGAGGTGGCTTCAGCTAGAGCCAGGCTTGGAGGACCCTGGCAAGCCTTCTGCCTGTCCCAGAGGCAGGATCTCCTGGGTCCCGGGACAGGCCTGCTATCTAGCTGCCAATCTTTGTCCTGCCTCAGTTTCCCCTTCTCTAAGCCCAGATTGTGGGTTGGAGGAAAAAAATGCCTTCTGGCAAATGGAGTATCTCACTGATTTGTCATAAACATGAGAAGTAGGCAAGTACAGTCAGGGATTTTTTCTGGACACCCCACTAATCACTCTGTGCATTATTTCAAGGAATTCTACAGCCACCCCAAGAGATGGGCGTCACTGTTCCCACTTCAAAGAACTTGAGTTGCAGTGAGGTGAAGCGACTTGCATGACTAATTTTCAAGGACACTAGGGTTTAAATGCTGCCGGACCCCAAAGCCCAGTGCTTTCCCAGCACACACACAGCAGGGTTGCCTCCTTGCCCCTGCTGCCCTGTCCCCAGGGACCTGGTTTGATTCCAAGTCATTGATCTCCTGGGCAAATGCCTTGTTATTCTGTTAGGAAGGATGCCTGGGTCCCCGCTGCGGTGGCTCACAGTGCAGACTGGCAGGGACCACCCCTTGGGGCAGAGTCCCTACAGCCCCTGCAGGAGGCCTGGGTGCAAGGGGAGGCAGCACCTCCTGCAGGAAGTCTGAAGGCTTGCTCTCAGCCAGAGCAGGTTAAAGGTCACACATCAGGAAGTCCCCGGGGGAGCCAGAGTGGAGACATGGGGCTGAAGGATGCCAGGGGTCCTCCCGAGGCGGTGAGTTCTACACCTGCCCACCCTGCAGGCACACACAGCCACACATGCCCAGTGGCACAGCCAGGCCTGAGTCAGGAGCTGCCCCAGTGCCCCTGCCCTTCCTCCCTCTCCCCACAGACAAGAGCCCCGAGAGGCCCGGCACACCCCCTGAGCCTTGTTAGCAGAACGGGGACTTTGGGAACCCACCGCAGGGTTTGTGAGAACTGAAGATGACGGGGAGAGAGTCGAGCTGCCCTCAGCCCTGCTGGCTCCACTCCGCTCTAAGCCAGTTGTGTTCAAGGTGCTGGAGACACATCGCAGAGAAAAGAGATGAAACCCCTGTCCTCCTGGGCCTGACATTTTACTGAGGTAAGAAAAAGAATAGTTGGGTAGTGGGTAGGGAGTGTTTGGGGGTGTGCAGTTTTAAATCAGAGGAGAAACAGAGACACAGACAAAGAGAATAAACGTATGGACACCAAGGTGGGAGGGGGGACTGGGATGAACTGGGAGACTGGGACTGACGCACACGCACTGTTGTGGTTTAGTTGCTAAGTCGTGTCCGACTCTTCCGTGCCCCCGTGGGCTGTAGCCCAACAGGCTCCTCTGTCCACTGGCACTTAGCATAGCATAGCATACTGGAGTGGGTTGCCAGTCCCTTCTTCAGGGGATCTTCCCAACCGGGGATCAAACCCACGTCTCCTGCATTGGCAGGCAGATTGTTTACCACTGAGCCGCCAGAGGAGCCCGTATATACACTGCTGCTTCTGCCGCTTGGTCGCTCAGTCGTGTCTGACTCTGTGCGACCCCAGGGACTGCAGCTTGCCAGGCTCCTCTGTCCATGGGCTTCTCTAGGCAAGGGTACTAGAGTGGTTTGCCATGCCCTCCTCCACGGGATCTTCCTGACCCAGGGATCAAACCGGGTCTCCTGCATTGCAGGCAAATTCTTTACCACTGAGCCACCAGGGAAGCCCCATATATATACTACTATGTATAAAATCCATAGAAGGAAATGGCAACCCACTCCAGTATTCTTGCCTGGAGAATCCCAAGGACAGAGGAGCCTGGTGGGCTGCAGTCTATGGGGTCGCACAGAGTCAGACACAACTGAAGTGACTTAGCAGCAGCATAAAATCCGTAACTAATGAGAACCTACTGTATAGTTCAGGGGACTCTACTCAGTGCCCTGTGGTGACCTGAATGGGAAGGGAATCCAAAAAAGAGGGAACATGTATACATATAGCTGATTCTGACCCCTAAAACCTTCTGATAGAGGATGCAGTGGTTGGATGGCATCATCGATTCAATGGACACGAACTTGGGCAAACTCCAGGAGATGGTGAGGGACAGGGAGGCCTGGAGAGTTGCAGTCCATGGGGTCACAAAGAATCAGGCACGACTTGGTGACTGAACGACAACAATAGCTGATTCATTCTGATGTACAGTAGACACCAACACAACATTGTAAGGCAACTGGATTCCAATAAAAAAAAATTTTTAAGTAAAATAAAATCAGGTGAATGTGGCCAAGAGTCCCACTGAGAAGGGAAGACTTGGAGTGGGAAGGAAGTGAGCCCTGTGCATATGTGACTGGGAAGAGGGTTTGATGTAGGTTGAATTGGGTGCTCCTCTGCCCCCACAAAAGGTATGTTGAGGTCCTAACTGCCAACCTGTGAACATAACTTTATTTGGCTATGGGGGGGAGTGGTTCCAGATGTCATTAGTTAGGGTTAGATGAGATTCTACTGGATTAGGGTGGACCCTAAATCCAGTGACTGGTATTCTTATAAGAATACCACCCTCAACACACACATACAAAATACAGCATGTATTTTGAGAGGCAGAGACTAGGGTGATGCAACTACAAACCAAGGAACTTGTAGGATTGCAGGGAGCCATCAGATGCTGGGAGAAAGCATGGGACAGATTGTCCTCAGAGTTTCTAGAAGGAACAGCCCTACACACACTTTAATTTTGGGCTCTTCCCTTCTGAACTGTGAGAGAATACATTTCTGTTGTTTTAAGCTGTTCTGTTTATCCTTATGGCAGCCCTAGGAAAGGGACACGGTGTTCCAGGGAGCAGGGACAGCAAGTGCAAAGGCCCTGAGGTGGGAGCATCTCTGGAATATTGCAGGGAAAACCCACTGGCCCATGTGGCAGAAGCAGAGTGGTAAGAGCTGGTGTTGGAGGTGTTTGGGGGCCAGATCACTCATGTAGGGCCACCCTTGTGGCAAGCCCTTGATCAGAGGAGCTGTGACACTGCAGGTGGAGGGTCCCAGCTGGAACAGGCTGCAGTGTGTGGGTGTGGCTGGCCCCCATGGTCTCTGTCCCCTCGTGTTATGCCTTTGAATATGTTACATGAAATGGCAAAAGGAAATCGAGTTTGCAGGTGAGATTACAGTTGCTAATTAGCTGACCTTAAAACAAAGGGGGTGTCCTGGCTTATCCAAGGGGGCCATGTAATCATATATGCCCTTAAAAGTGGTAGAAGAAGGCAGAGGAGTCAGTGAGAGATTCAGCTGGAGAGGGAGGCAGAGGGAAAGAGTTAAAACACCAAGTGTTCACCCGCTGTTGCTGGCTTTGAAGATAGGAAAGTGGCAACAAGCCAAGGAATGTGGGCGGCTTCTAGATGTGATGGCCCTCAAGTGACAACCATCAGGGAAGTGAGGACCTTAGTCCTACAACTGCAAGGAAGTGAACTGCGCCAACAAACAACCTGGATGAGCAAGAAAACAGATTCCCTCAGCACCCAGCCCCCAGCCCCGGAGCCTCTGGGAACTCAGCCTGCCGACCCCTCGCCATTAGTCTGGTGAGCCCCGTGTGAGACGGCTGACCTATAGAACTGAAGGATCATATACGCAGCATTGTTTTAAACATCTCACTTTGCAGGGTGTGCAAAGAGGAGGAGACAGAGGAGGAGAGGGAGAGATGGACAGGAACAGTGGAAAGAAGCCTGCCTTCTCAGGGAACAGTCTACCGAGACCCATCACCATGGGGCTCAGAGCTTCCCAGACATTTCTCCTCTGGTCCCACCTGTCCTCCTCAACACTGTCCCCCTGGCCCCTTGTTGCTGCAGTGCTGACCAAGCCCGCCGAGGATGTCCCCAGGGTCCTGCCTCTAGGTCCTCAGGCCAGACTAAGAAGCAACCCCCGTGGAGGTCCCTCCCATTCTGAGAAATGGTGTGATGCCTCCCCTCCCCACTCCCCCACAGGGCTGGTGAGAGCGGTCCTGGTGGAGCCAAGCCAGCAGAAACCACTACTGATGCCACTGCTGGATCACACCACCCCTGAGGCTGGGGCTGGGCTCTGGTTTCTCCCCAGAGCAGGTCGGCACACGCGCACACACAAGGCATCCCAGTTGTTGGCCTGCTTTTTGCCACTCAGGTCCCCATAGCAAAGATAACTTGCCCACTGATGGTTAACACATACTGAACACTAACCCGTGTCTTATTAGTGCTCACATTAGGCACCATACTCAATGCTCTACTCACATGGTCTCATTTCCTCCCCTCTGCAATCCCATTAGGAGGAGATATTGACTCAGAGAGGTTGAGATACTTGTCTGATGTCACACAAAGTGTTAGTCACTCAGTCGTGTCTGACTCTTTGTGATCCCATGGTCTGTCCATGGGGATTCTCCAGGCAAGAATACTGGAGTGAGTTGCTGTGTCTGTCTCCAGGGGATCTTCCCAACCCAGGGATCAAACCCGAGTCTCCTGCATTGCAGGCGGATGCTTTACCATCTGAGCTACCAGGGCTTCCAGAGTGGCTCAGTGGCTAAAAAACCTGCCTGCAGTGCAGGAGATGCTGGAGATATAGGTTTGATCCCTGGGTGGGGAAGATCCCACTGGAGAAGGGCACTGCAGCTCATTCTAGTATTCTTGCCTGGAGAATTCCATGGACAGAGAAGCCTGGCATGCTACAGCCTGTAGGTCGCAAAGAGTTGGACACAACGGAGTGACTGAGCACAGCAGATGTCACCCAGCTAGCTGGTAAATGCAGAACTGGACTCCAGGAGCCTCTGAATCCGAACTAGTCTTAGACCCTCACGCATCAAGGTGGGAGGGGGTCCATGGACCAGCAGCATCAGCATCACCTGAGACCATAATAGAGAGGCTGACCCCAGACCTGCCAAATCAGAGGCTGCATCTCAACAAGTTAACATGAGTCACATGCCACTGCAGGCTGAGAAGCACGGGTGTGAAGCACTGTTTTCCAGGCCTGCTCGTTCTAGGTTGTCATAACCACCTCCTTCCCCCAGTCTCCTGAGGCTCTTTCCCAGCTGCCTGGCTCCTGCTCCCCAGGTGGGGCAGGCTCTCTGCCCAAACTGGGAAAGGAGTCTGAATCTGCGTCTCAGAGGGAGTCTCTGGGCCTCTGCAGCCAGCCCAGGCCACAGCTGGACAACATCAGTCCACGTCTGGCTCTCGTAGGGCAAGCTGCCTGCTGCCCGAGGCTCTCCTACGCGCCCCCTACCACCGCCCCCTCGCATCTTCCTTCTGAGTCACAAGTCCTTTGGCCTCCGTCTAGTGTTCTCCTGAAGGTAGCCTCTGGCGGTCACCAGCCCCTGCAGTGTCCCCCCTCCCTGCTCATTTTGCACCCCGCCCTCCTAGAGTGCCCACTGCATTTATGTCACTCCCTTTATCTGGACACCAAAGGCCTGTCCAAGTTGCCATCAGAAGAGAGGCCAGAGGCTGCTTGGGAAAGCTGGCCAGGCTCACAGGAAATGTCTGACACCACCAGGCAAGTGGGACTTGGCCTCCCAAAGCAAAACACAGCTGGGCCGACAGCGGGCCGCTCGGACTTTCCCAGATTTCATGGCATTGAGGCGCCAGGGCAGAGAGAGAGAGACCGTGCTGGCCTGGAGGCTGTAGCTCATTAAAAACATCACAGTAGTCCCTGGCCAGGGAGCCTGTGAAGCTCAGAAAGGACAGCCCTGCTGTGGGGCCGGAGACCTCACCCTGGGCCTTTGTCCTCCACTGCCTCCTGCTTACGGGGGACCCTCCCCAGGGACCAAAGCCTCACAGAGTTCATCTTCCTCCCCTCCCGGCCTCCTCCTCTCCCCAGCATCACGCCTCATCCATGTTCTCCTTCATCTTGTGTTGACTACAGAGCGCCGGGGGTGATGTGAGGCACCATGGACACATCCATGAAAGAGGAGGACACGGTGGTCTCTGCCCTCAGGGAGCTCCTGGTCCAGGGAGCAAATGAACAGACCATCCCGAGGCCAAGTAAGAAGTGCGGCATCTGGGAGGCGTGGCCCCCTCCTCACGGCAGCAGGGGCGGGGGTGCCCTTGGTTCCCGGGCAAAGTGAGGGCTCAGGGCCAAGTGGGCCCTTTGTGAGGTCACTCTTAAGTTGGGACCAAGCGACAGAAAGCCATGCAGATGGAGTGATTTCTGCAAGGCAGCGTTGTGGGGACATCCAGCCTGAGACAGGCACTGACTTCCAGGGCGCAGGCCGCACAGGCTGATTGCAGACACAGGGCACAGACTCCAGGGACGTGGGCCAAGCATGTGCTGCAGGAGGTCAGAACTGGGCAGACACAACAGAGGGGGTGCTTTCTGGAGGGAGTGGGACTGGGCTTTGAAAAAGAGGAGCTGGAGAGGCTGGGAAGACAGGACAGGGGATGTCAAACAGTTCCGACTCAAGGGTCCAGGGGGACAGAATGACCTGCCAAGCAAGCACCAACACAGAGGGATAAATGCACTATAAAATGAACAAATCCCACAAGCCAAAAGAAGCTTCGGGGAGAGGGGCAGGGGGAAGCCCGGCTAGAAGGATTCTGCTTCCACCCTGCTTCCAGAACTGGCCCTGGAGCTGCCACCCCTGGGGCTCCTCCAAGTGCCTTTGCACCAGGCCCGCCCAACTTGGACCCAGAGCTGGGACCCATTAGAATAAGGTTCAGGCCCTGCCCAGCTGGTCACAGCCAGTCCCAGGCGATTCGCTGTGCCCCCTGCCTTACCCACCTGGCCCTTAGCTCTGCCTCTCTCTCTGCTCTGGCATCCCAAGGCCTTGGCCAAAGAGTTTGGCTCTTCTGGTTTTGACTTTGGTGCTCCCTAGGCCTTGACCCAAGTTCACCCTTCTGCTTTTTTCTGCTCCTGGCTGCCCTCAAAAACCACCTGCTCGCTTAGGTGGCGAAACACCCCTACCAAGACCCTGGCCTGTCCCCGCTCTCCCCCTTCAGAGTAGCTGGACAACCTCAAGCTCCTTTCCTTTCTCTCCTGAGCTTTCCCACTGGGGACCTGGCCTCGAGGTCAGCCTCCTCCTGCTGGTTCTGTCAGCCTCCTCTGGGAGGGCAAATCCTTTTTTCCCTGAGTTCAGCAAGACAAGGTTCAAACATTTCAGAAAGAACTTTCTAAATAGGAAGCAAATGGAAAAACTAACCTGAAAAACCAAAAAGAAAACACAGCCCCCAGAAATGGACCAGTTTACCAAAGTTCAGACTTCCTGTCCTGAGCTAGGAAATGTCTGGCCAGGTTGGCTGGCAAGTAGGCCAGGGACTTCTGCTCGAGAACAACCCTTTCCCACTTCTTAGCCTTCTGCCTTCCCCTACATGTTCCTGCAGGCTGCTCCAAGGAGAGAGGCTGCTAGCACTGGTGGTAAGAGAGCTGAAGTGGCTTTTTAAAAACTTTTACTTTTTTATTATTTTTTTTGGTGGCACAGCATATGGCATCTTAGTTCCCAGACCAGGGATCGAACTCGTGGCCCCCTGAAGTCAAGCAGGGTCTTAACCACTGGACCACCAGGGAAGTTCTGGAAGGGTTTTTTTGTTTTTGTTTTTTTTTTTCTGGCAGAGGAGTCCTTCCCACATTGCATGGACCACAGGTAGAAAAGAAGGAAGTGGAGGAGAAACATTTATAGAGTTTACTCTGTGCCAGGCAGCCTTCTAAACACTTTCTTCTTATTAACAAATTTAATCCTTACAATTCCATGGTTATCATCATCGTCGTTGTCCCCACCTTACTGATGGGGAATCAGAGAGGTAAGTAACTTGCCCAAGGTCACTCACATAGGAAGTGGCAACCAGGATTTGAAAGCAGAGAGCCTGGGTTCAGGCACATGCCCTCCTCGTCTTTCTCCCAGGACCTGGAGGGTAGCAGCTCCCCTCCCACCTCCACCGTGCAGTCCACTCTGCCAGAGCCTGTGCCAACCCGGAAACCTGCAGACCTGCTCTCCACCCCTCTGGTGGGGCCGGGGGAGGGGAGTCTCTCCAGCCTCCAGACCACCAAGGTCTTCACCAAACAGGCCGAAGGCAGAAGCCCCCCCATAGAGGCTGCACACCCTCCCCCAAAGAAGAGAGGGCCCGCTGAGGAAGGGCACTTACCTGGCCCGCTGCAGCTGTGGCGCTGGGGGCCGCGCTCTGGCCGTGGTGCTTTCTCTGGCCACACTGCTCCTGCGCAGGCTGGGGGGTCCCTCGGCCGAGCGTCGGGGTGCTGGCCTAGAGTTCTGGGGGTCAAATTCCTCCTCAGGAATGACCTCTTCGCAGCGGGCTCCGCGGAAGCCTGAGCGGCACACGCAGAGCTGGGGCCGGCTGCAGGAGCCCCGGTTCTGGCAGGGTGGCTGGCACACGGCTGCGGAGACAGAGAGAGGGTGAGGGCTGCCCGGCAGTGTTCAGACCACCCGTCAAAGACTGCGCGATCGGCCGCACCCCCGACGCAGTGTTCTACACAGGCTTAGCGCTCCCTGTGCGTGGTCTGTCCAGCTGGGGACTGGCCTGCGGGCGTGGTTTCCGCTTCTCTTCTCTCGCCTCTGTGTGTGCTGTGTCCCCTCCGTGGGACTCTCTCCCGCTCCTCTCCACTAAGTCCTGCTGTTCCCTCAAGGCCCCCCTGCCCCCATCCCAGATGACCTGCCTCCAGGTACTGCTCCCTCCTCTGAACCACGGTGCACGGCACTCGTGTCCGACATGCCACTGTCAGTCTGTCCATCTGGGCTCGTGCTCAGTTGTGTCCAGCTCTTTGCGACCCTTTGGGCAGTAGCCTGTCAGGGTTGCCATTTCCTCCTCCAGGGGATCTTCCCGACCCAGGGATCGAGCCCACGTCTCCTGTGTCTCCTGCATTGCAGGCAAATTCTTTACCCACTGAACCATCAGGGAAGCTCCGCCCACCATCAGTGTGATAGATTCTTTATGGATGTGTCTCAACTCCCTAAATAATATGACCAGCACCCCCAGGCGCAGTGACTGTCCCTTACATCTCTTTTCCTCCTTAACTCCTAGCATATGTTTCATTACAACACAATTGATATTATTTTTATTACAGTGTGCGTGCGTGCTCAGTCGCTTCAGTCATGTCTGACTCTCTGTGACCCCGCGGACCGTAGTCCACCACGCTCCTTTGTCCATGAGATTCTCCAGGCAAGAGTGGGTTGCCATACCCTCCTCAAGGGGATCTCCCCAGGCCAGGGATCGAACCCATAATTCCTGCATCTCCTGCATTGCAGGCAGATTCTTTACCCCCTGACCCACCTGGGAAGCTCTTTAATTATGGCAGCTACCTGGGGTCACACAGAGTCAGACACGACTGAAGCGACTTAGCAGCAGCAGCAGCACTATCAATCTATTCAGTGCTTACAACATGCCAGGCACTGTGCTTTGCGTGATTCTCATTTTACAAATAATGCCTCTGAAGCTCAGAGAGATTAAAAGAAGTGCAGAGATCACCCAGCCAGGCCGTATTGGATGGAGGACCCAATTCAGGTGCATTTGACTGAAAAGCCCAGGCTCCATCCACCCCCACTGCCTCCCAGCAAGGCTGACCCACCTCTGAACCTTGGCTCAGAGCTGATGATGGAAGAACAAAAGGGATCTGTTGGCCTTAAGTCAGCTACTGAATGCACCCTTGGGAGCCCTGCCCCGGGACGCTGTGCATCCCAGGTCAGCTCTGGAGGTAGAGACCTCAGACCATCAGGGCCATCCCTCTCCAAAGCCCACACAGTCAATCTGAGATAGAGGGAAGATGTTTACCAGCTCATGCATTCATTCAGTGAACATTCACCGAGCACTCACTAGGTATGAGGCCAGTGGTAAAGAGGCTCCCTCTCTCAGGGAGTGTCCTGTCTCATGTGGAAGCCAGGACATAGGGCATGTGATAAGTGTTGACCAGAGCCTCTAACCCAGCCTGAGGCAAGACGTGAAAGTCAGGGAAGGCTTCCTGGAGGTGGTGACGCTGACCAAAGACAGAAAGGGTGAATAGATTGGGCACAGTGTAAACCAAGGGCAGCTTGCCTACTCAGGAGCAAGTAAAGAAATATTAGGTTTCACTGTAGGATCCCAACCATGAGCTAGATCCTAGGGCAAGAGCATTTTCCTCAATGCCTGGGCATCTGTTCCTGGCAGGCCCCAGACCTCCAGGTAAGCAGTCTGTGCGAGAGAATTGTAACCCTGAGCACTTCCCCAAACACAAACTGCCACGTTAGCAGGATTTTGGCCTATCACCTGGCTGCCCCTCCACCTGCCCAAGTGGAGTGAGCCCCCACCTGACCACCTGCCAAGCCCTTGTCATCACCACCACCAAAGACACAGGCTTCCTGGGGCCAAACCAGAACCAGCGAACATTGAGGAGACAGGTTTGCTCAGGACAGGTGTCAGCCCTGGTTTATCTTGGGGATGGAGTAGAAAGGGAGGGCTTGTGTGGTTTCCCATGTGGACCACAGATGCTACATTACTCCTAGCCCCTCAGACCCACCCACACCTCTCTGCTGGCCAAGCCTGGCATGGGGGAGGGAAAGGTCACACAGCCCCTCCCAGTCTCCCTTTCCTTTCCACCTCCGAGTGGGTGGTCTTTGCCCTTAAGAGAGCCTTTCGAAACCAGGCTAGCTTCTGTCCTTCCCCTCCTGGGCTGCAAGGATGGCCCATCCTTGAGTTTAACAACAAGACCTTTCATTCTCTAAAAATCCAACACCCCACATCCTGCAGTTTGAGCCTGTACTTCCCTGTGACTCACCTGTCCCTGGTTCTGCCTCATTCACCGATACATCCTCAGACATTTAGTGAGCACCCTCTCTGGGTCAGCTCGAGTGCCAGGGATACAAAGACAACAAGACTGCTCCCTGTATGGAGGAAGCCCGGCCCCGAGGTGGGTTCTCAAAACCACGGAAGCCCCTTGCCACCAGGCAGTTAGATCTTCAACGAGGACCAGGCTTGGCAAACTTTGGTTGGTGTGATGAACAAACAGCTCATGGTAAGTGGGTGGCTGGGGGAAACTATAAAACTGGCATGTATGTATGTATGTAATATTGTGGTCGATAAAAGTTCTAAAAGACATTTTGGCAGAAAAAAACCCGTTTGGAAAGATAACCTTTCTGGACCAGTCATTTCTGAAACAGCAAAGAGGCCAGGTCGGCTAGGAAAGGTCCTCCTGAAACAAGTGCTGTGATTTCAGAGGTTGTGAGCCAGCTCTCACCAACTTCATTTGCATCATTTTCTTCATTGTCTACTCAAGTCTCAGCAAGTAGTGATTCCCTGACTACAGTGTTTTGCTCTCAGCTGAGCATCTGCCTTATGGGATTGGAGCGTAAACGCTCTCTCCTCCCTCCCCACTCCCCCCAAAACCACCCCCAATTGGTCCCAAATGATGGCTCCAAGTGCCTGTCCACGAAGGGAGACAGTCAGGTCAGTTTTTACCGGCCTGCCATAAAACAAGAAAAACAAAACAGTTTTTTGTGTGTCTTATAACGCTATTTTCTTCCCCATTGAAAAAGTGTCTTTCAGATGCAGAGGACAAACATACAGATACCAAAAGGGAAAGTGGGTGGTGGGATGAACTGGGAGGTTGAGGTTGACATATGTACACTATTGATACTATGTATAAAATAAATAAGTAGGAAGAACCTGCTATACAGCACAGGGAACTCTACTCAGTGCTCTGTGGTGACCTGAACGAGAAAGAAATCCAGAAAAGCGGGGAGAGATGTATACCGATAGCTGATTCACTTTGCTGTACAGCAGAAACTAGCATAACACTGTAAAGTAACTATACTCCAATAAAAAAGAAAATTAAGTGTCTTTTATTTTAAGATTATATCTTGCCTTCTTTTCTGATGTTAAAATGTTGTTTGAAGTGGTTAAAGGTGATGGCAAATGGTGTTTCTAATATCCTCCCTTGGCAAAATGAAAAGCTGGCTACTGTACTTTGGTACATACGATGTTTTTGGATATTTACTGGTGCGTGAAATGCAAAAGTTTGGAACCCTTGGAGAAGGAGGGGGCCATAGTGGTCATGTGCCTTTTGTTTAAAGGAGACCGTGAAAAGCATTCCTAAGTCAAACGAGCACAGGTTTCAAAACTGAAGTATCTAGTGCTCAGCCACTGCAGAATTGCCCGTGGCAGGGGCGATTGCATAAAGCGAAAAAGGAAATGCCGCGGCACCCCCAGAGAGGCAGTTTCATGCGGCATTGTGGGAAGTTTAAGAGAGAAAATTCCTAGCGTGACAGGCTGGGCTGTCTTCATGCTTGGATCCTCATTCCTCCCATTTTCCCATAAGAGCAGAGGTCATGCCTTATACTTGAGAAATCGACCCAGAGGGGGTATATGGCTTTAACGGGTCTTTGTTGATTGATGGTGACGGGTTATCAAGCACAATGCCACGATGCCCATGTCTAGCCACTAAAGACATATCCAGCCCCTCTCTGTCGGGGACCAGCATCCTCAGAACCTGGAGGTGATCCTGCTCCTGGATTCCCATGCCCGCTCACCAATGCCAGCCATTAGCCATTCATAATTTAGGCTCCTGAACCCTGGCTTCTCCACATTTCTGGCACTCTCTTTCTCACTGAGGATTGGACATGTGGAAAGTTTCAGCTTTGGGAGTTCAGCTCTGTGAAGTTAGCAGGATGCCAAAAGAGAGGGAATAAAAAGAAAACTCCCGAAACTGCTTTGAAAGTAAGAAATAGAAAGTATCGTTCTCTCCACCGCGCCCCCTTCCCCGACTCCTGGGTGTGCCCCCTTCCACCTTCACTCAGATCCAGTACAGTCGAGAAGAGGTTTGCTCAGATTTTCCACACAAAACCCCTCCGTTTGGGAGGAGACCCAATTCAGAATGGGCAGGCTTGGGGTGGGGGAGAGTCTGGAAAGAGCTCCCACCAGGCAGGCTGCTTCTGCCCTCTGCTCAGAGCCTCCGTGAAGAGTGACTTGGTGGCAGAAGGACCCTGGGTTAAGTCAGGAAGATCTGGTTTGACCCCTCGCTCAGCCACACCCCACCTGTGTGCCCCTGGGCACGTCTTGTCTCACTGAGATGCCTCAACCTGCGCCTCAGTTGTCTTGCCCATCAAATGGGTCTGACAGTTGCTGCCTCAAAGAGTTGTGTGAGCCTCAGCAGAAAGCACAGACGTGGAAGCGCTCTGCACTTTCTGAGGCTGTGCGGTCCAGTCCTGTCTGATGCTGTAGCCAGGAGCCGTGCTGTGCTGTGCTTAGTCATGTCCGGCTCTTAGCCTGTGGACTGTAGCCCGTCAGGCGCCTCTCCCCCTGGGGATTCTCCAGGCAGGAATACTGGAGTGGGTCTCCATACCCTCCTCCAGGGGATCTTCCCAACCCAGGGATCGAACCCGGGTCTCCTGCATTGCAGGCGGGTTCTTTACCTTCTGAGCCACCAGGGAAGCCTGTAGCCATGCGCAATACAGGGCTATTGACAGTGAAACTGATTAAATAAAATTTAAAATTCAGTTGCACTAGCCACATGTCAAGGGTTCAACAGCTAAAGGAGGCTCATGGCTGCCATGTTAGATGGCAGGATACAGAGCATTTCCACAGAAAGTTTCCACAGGAAGTTGTATTGGGCAGCATTTTGCAAAGCTTTTAAAAATAAAAAGAAAGCTTTTTTTAAAAAAAAAAAACAACCCACACCCCCAGGGATGGTAGCAAGAGGGCTTCTGGATTTCTCTGCCACGACCTTTTTCCCAGGAAAAGGCAATGACAACGTGGGCCCTGGTTACAGATGTAACACGCACTGGGAGGCGGCAGTAGGGCTGCTTCTCAGGTGCTGAACACGCCGGCCTCCTCCCCACCGCCCACCCTCATCATGTAGGCCTCTTGTCATCAGCTCTCGCTCCTGGGACTTAGGGATGCCTTCTCCCTCCATCAGTTATCCATTAGGTGAGGCACTGACTTCAGGGTGGGCGGCTTAAGCCCGCCCCTCCTCAAGGCCTCCAGGCCCCCCACACGCTGTCTTGTCTGGGAGATAAATCTAGCTTCCAGATTAGACTCTAGGACCAGCACCCCTACACCCGAGGCTCCTCAGCAGCCCCTCAGATTAAACGGCCATCTTTCCTAAACTCTGCCTCAGTGGAGTACCCGGTCCCTCCCTCAGGACAGGGCCCTGTCTCTTCATACCTGGAGGCCTTTGCAGGCAGGACAGTCTCCTACCGCCCTCAGGACTGCACTTCCCTCGCACCCCACCTTAGACCCCTACCTGGAGCCTCAGTTTGCCTTTGGAATTCACTTCACTGGGTGGTGGGCAGGGGCAGGGGGTAACTATGGCCCTGAGCTGTTTCTCCAGTCTTGACCTCTGGTTCCCAAAGAAAGGGGACCCTGATGTCAGAGCCCTGCCCACTGCCCCGGGGCCAGGAAACCCCTCACTGGCCTTCATATACTCTCAGAATCCACGGGGGGCTCATCCTCTCCACACCCAAACTCTGCCCAGGGGCTGTGTCCCCCCCAGACCCCGACTCGGCCCCGAACTGCCGGGCTGTGGGAGAAGTCAGGTCCTTAAGGATTCGGCTGTTCCCACCACAGCTGGGCTGGGGCGGCAGCTCAGGAGGGCTGGAAGCAGCCCTGGGGCTCAGGGGCCAGCCAAGCGCCCGGCTCCAAAATAGCAGTTGTGTTCACATAAAAGCCTCTAATGAGAGAAAGATGCCGTTCTTGGCCCCTCGCGCGCGCTCTGCAGACGTCGTCATCTGGCAGGCCGAGTGGGCCTCTACCGTTTGGCGGCCGGAGGGGAGGAAGGGGAGGTGTGAGTCAGACCTTGGCCCCCAGCCCCTCGGCATGGACCGCCCTGCTAATTGCATTAACAAATGCCGAGATGCTGGGCCAGTTGGGGGGCCAGGGGCTGGCGCAGAGAGCAGCCTCAATTCCCATCAGCTCCAGCAGGCATGAGGAAGGGACCACTGGGTAGGACTCGGGGGCCCGGGGCTGAGGCCCGGGTTCCCTGCAAGCTCCTGCCCTAAAGCAGAAGCTCACCGGTCCACGCCCTTCACAGCCTCGAGGGCTCTGTCTAGAGGAGGCAGGGATTTAAAGAGGGCCCCTGGAGATGGGATGGAATCCTGAAGCAGCCCTCCTCCAGGACATGCCCAGCGACCCTGTCTTTTCCAGGGCAGCCACTCCAGGACATGGAGGACAGGTCTGTGTCCGACATGGTGCCATCCAAGCCCTTCTGCAGACACACCAGCTCCATGCCCAGGACCCACGAAGGTCGAGAGGGAAGGAGTACACCATTCCCACTTATAACTCAGCCAAGGCCAGGGCAGGCATGTGGAGGAGAGGGCAGCCTTACAGTCAAAGAGACCTGCATTTGAATTCCAACCTGGTGACCTCAGCCAAGTTTCATCACCTCTGCCAGTCTCATTTTCTCTAGAAAATAGTCATGCATCCAACATTTACTCTTTGCCTAGGATGGTACCATCCTTTTTTTTTTTTCAAAGAGAAGGAAATCCTTTTCTTCACAGAGCCTCCAGCTCAGCAAGACTCATAAAACGAGTAAACAAACAAGCAGAGGAAGAGAAGTCGGGATATGAAGGATGGAAGAAACAGTCAAGAGGGAGCTGCTGGGGGCAACTCTCCACAAAGCAGTGGGGGCAGCTGGAAACAGAGACCGGAAGGAGGATGAGGAGGTAGCCACCTACAGAGACAAGAGAAATCTCGTGCAACAGCCTGGAGGCGGCACATCCCAGGAACTCAGACTGGATTCGGTGTGCGAGGGGCTGACACACGAGGCTGGACACACTGCCGCAGGAAGGTTTGTCTTCCTGTGTGATGTGTGAATATCTGGACTTCCCTGGTGGCGCTAGTGGTAAAGAACACGCCTGCCACTGCAGGAGACATAAGAGATGTGGGTTCCATCCCTGGGTTGGGAAGATCCCCTGGAGAAGGAAATGGCAACCCACCCCAGTATTCTTGCCTGGAGAATCCCATGGACAGAGGAGCCTGGCGGACTAGTGTCCATAGGGTCTCAAAGAGTCAGACAAGACTGAAGCGACTTAACACACACGCATGTGTGATTATCGAATTTATGAGATGGAACCGGAGGGTAAGGGGGACAGTGGGAGCAGTCAGCCAGCTGCAGCAGTCTCCTAGGAGGACGCACTATTGCCTGGGACCACAGACTGGAGAAGCACTGGTTGTGGGGTGAGGGGTGGGAGAGTGAGAAGCAGAGAGGCTCCCAAAAGATTTAGGAAGTGAAGCACACAGGGCTCGGGGAAAGACTGGACAAAAACCGGAGCAAGAGAAAGGTGTCCTAAATGGTCCCAAAAGTGCAGCGTGAACATTCAGATAGACAGGCTGCCTTTTAACAGGGTGGGTAAGACCTGGTCAGGGACATTGGCTCAGAGGGAGGGAAACCATGAGCTCGCTTTGGTAAAGCTGGGGTGGGGGGTTGTCTGGAGGCATCAAGAGCATCAAGATGTTGAGGAGACAGCAGGATGAAAGGAGTCTGGAGGTCGGAGGAGAGGTCTGGCTGAAGATGCACATAAATCTGGGCGTCATCAGCCCAGAGACGATGCTCACATCCATGGGAATGCATTAGATCACTCCAGGATGGTGCAGTGAAAAAGAAAAGAAGAGGGCCCAGAACTCAGTCAAATGTTTAGTTGCTGGGCAGAGGAGACGCAGCAGCCAAGGGACATGGGCGGAGCCGGCACAGAGATGGACGTGGTGGCTGCTCACGGGGCGGGGAGTGCTGAAGGGTTTAGTGTGGTCCCTGGCACAGAGCGAGTACCGCCACTCTTATTATTGTTGTGTTTTAATTGTCTGGCACAGTGCCTACTGGCACTCAATGATGGGGGCGGGCAATTAATGCTGGATTTGCTTCACATGGTGCCCCACTCTGGGAGGAGGATTTGGAAGATCTGGAAAAAGTTAAAGGTAGCCCAACATTAAGATGTTGAGTAGGAAAGAAGCTGAGGAGATGAGAAGAGGCAGCTGGGGATGGCAGAAGGAAACTGTCAGGTCACCCAAGTAATCATTCACCCACTCAGTCCTTTAATACACATGTACCAAGTAGGCACCCCACTGGCATCGACAGGACACAGCCCCTGGCTTCAGGACCCCCTGGGGAAATGAAAGTGAAAGTGTTAGTCGCTCAGCCCTGTCCAGCTCTTTGTGATCCAAGGACTGCAACCCACCAGGCTCCTCTGTCCACAGAATTCTTTGTGTGTGTGTATGTGTGCATGCATATGTGTACATCTGTGCATGTGTGTGTTAGTCACTCAGTCATGTCTGACTTTGTGACCCCATGGACTGTAACCCACCAGGCTCCTCTGTCCAAGGAATTCTCCAGGCAAGAATATTGGAGTGGGTTGCCATTCTCTTCTCCAAGGGATCTTCCCAACCCAGGGATCGAACCTGCGACTTCTGTGTCTCCCGCATTGCAAGCATATTCTTTACCATCTGAGCCTCCAGAGAAGGCCCTGGGTAAAAGCATCTGCTATATACTCCTTTGAGTAAAAAGACTTGAGGGCACACAGCTGCTCAACAGGAAGATCTAAGGCACCCCCACATGGAGGGGGTAGAAATGGGCAATGTTTCTTGCTAGGACTGTACCCTTTGTGTTAGCTGGGTCTCCACTGCAGTTGTGTGATAACTCCCCTTAACACCTTCCACTACCCTTTCTACCACTCCACCAACTACTGAATCTCATCAGACGATTCACCTAGAGATGAGCCACAGGTAGGCTCGAGCCTCTAGTTCCTGCTGGTTCCTAAACAATCAGTAATGAACCTGCAAATCCCACACGTGCCCTGACCCTTTTCCCTAACATTTGCTCAGCACTTACCATTATGAGACCCTGGGGCCAATTTCTTTACAAGTATCTCCTCTGAAGATTCTCACAACAACCACTGGTACCAGTCTGACCCTCATTTGACATATGGACAAACTGAGGCTTAGAGCAGTCCAGCAACTTGTCTGAGATCCCCGTGCAAGTAAGTGATGGAGCAAGAGTTTGAACTCAGAGAGTTTGGCTCCAAAGTTGGGGCTCTTCCCCATCTGGCCAGAGTCTTGGCCTTTGGGGTGGGGTTATTTGCAGGGCTGGGCTGGGTGGGCCAGAAGAGCTCCTTCAGGGAAACCCAGGAGAAGCTCAGATCAGAAGGGATGGGGATCCTGACAGCACTGAGATGTGGTCCAGAAGTCATGCTGTTGAAATGGCCCCACACGTAGAGAGGCTTGGGACCAAAACACAAGAACGAGTGCCCAGGCCATTCCAGGGTCTCCTGAGCACCATGGGGAGTTTTATGAAAAGGCTGATGTGCCCAGGGGAACAGGAGGAGACCTCTCTGCACAGGCCTGGGAAAGGCCCTGTGTTGCTCAGCACATTGTTGGTGAGCCTTGCACCTTGTATCCAATGAACACTTACACTGTGCTGCAGTCCCAGGGGCCTCGAGATACAGTCCCTGCTCTCACCATCAAGGCCAGACATGTATACAACACCCAGAACGTGCCAGGGTTTGAACTAAACATTTGCCCTAAGCTATCTCTTTGTTCCTTAGAATTCTGTGAGGCAGGGACAAGTATTAGTCATATTTTACGGTAAAAGAAATTGAGGCACAGAGAGCTTAAACATCTTGCCCAGGGTCCTGCAGCTAAGCTATGGAGCCGGCATTTAAACCCAAGCAGGCAGCATAGCCTCCTAGATTGAGTAAGATCACAGCCAAAGTTACCCCATGCCAGGCTCTCTATATGCACTCACTCGTTTCCAGGAGCGTGGTGTCAAGCCCTGTCCTCTGGACTAGGCTACCTAAATTCACACCCAGGCTCTACCGATCCCCAGCTGCATGACTTGGACAGAGTTAACCTCATCTGTAAATGGGAATAAAGGTCAAATCTGGTTTACAAGAGGGTTGTTGTCAGGGTTAAACATTAATAATCAAGTTCCGACCCTTGGTAAGATCTTGAGTGTGTTAATATTATTAGAAGCAGCTCTATAGAGACTCACTTATAAGTTATACCCACTTACAGGGTGAGGTGTTATCCTCACTTACTGGGTGTTATACTCACTGGGTGAGGCTCTGGGGCTGGGAGAGGGCCAGGCACTTGCTTGAGGACACAGAGCTGGGATTCAAAGCCATGACTCCTTGAATCTGGCACCAGAATCTAAAGTACATGTTCTCTCTCTGTGCCTAGTCCTCGTGGGGATGTGGGGGGTGGTAGCCCTCCTAGCCCCTTCCCTGAGAGCCTCTGCCTTCCCCAGAACAGCCCCAGCCCCTGTGCATCTAGGCTGAGATAAAAGGAAAAGCCAGAGAATTCTTCAAATCCTCTTCCCCAGGATGAGCCTTTAGAAGTCCCCGCAAAGGCTGTGTGTGTATTGGGGTGAGTCAGTCTGGGAAGACTGGATAGTCTTCCAAAAGCCCTAACTCTAAACAGGATCCAGCCTCCCCACACCCTGCAGTCCTTTGCCTCAGCCGAGTGGGCTGGCAGGCTCCAGCGAGCTGCCTGCACAAATACATAAACACATAAATTGTGTGGCAGGGCTGGCAAAGCCACAGAAGGGAAGGAGGAGACCGAGACCAGAGGAGGAGGCGAGGGCCCAGCTCCAGACCCCGCCAGGCTGCAGAGAGAGAGAGAGAGAGAGCAGCTGGGCTTCTAGCAACAGACACCTGCAGACACCGTGGCTCCCCGAGGCCCAGGGACCAGACAGAAATAAAGAGAGAGGCTACCAGGGAGATAGCCGGTATGTTACGGCAACCAAGGATTCCATGAGAGGAGGCAAGCCGGGGGCCGGGGGGAGACCCAGGGCACAAAGGCCGTCACTCCCTGTGCGTTGGCAGTGGGGTGGACCCACAGGTATCTGGAAGAGACCAGAGGATGGATTGACTTCCTGAACCCTTCTGGGACTAGACTTGGCAGTTGGGGGAACATCCCACACCCCTCCCTGTCACCCCCAACCTTGCCAGACCAGGAGAGGCACCTCACATCTGTGAAACCGCTAGGCCAGAATCATGAGCACTCCCCAGTACTGGCAGCCTTGGCTCCAGCCAGGGGAGTAGAGCGTGGGAAGGGGATAGGGAGACACAAACCACGCAGGGGAAGCAGGACTGCCCGCTGACAGGGCGTGGAATCAAGAGCCCATACTTGACAGAGCTTCGGACCAGCCATCCAGGGCCAACACCCCACCGTCCACGTGGTTCTCATTAGGCTCATTAGCAGCAAAATAGCAACAAGCAAACAGCACTGGGCCCAGCTAATTAGTACACAGACCTTCAGTGGGCAAGTCGACTTCCAGTGGGAGAGGCTAACACCCACTGGCAAAGTCCTCCCGGAGCGCTGCCAGCCTGCATGCCAGAGTCCCAGAGACACCTAGAGGGGCAGCAGAAGACCCGGGAGAGAAATAACAGGGCTGAGGACTCCCAGGGTGGAGTGGGTACTGACGGCGCACCGGAACAGCCGCCCCCTGCTCCGGGCTCAAGGGTGCACACACACGTCAGTTCTGACAATCAGCAGACTCACCCAACCTCGAGTTTCCAGTGTTGAAACTCCAGATGGGCAGAGAATGATGCTGGAAAGTCATGAGCAAGTCAGGAAATCGAGAGCTTTCAGGCCTGAGCGAGGTTTGTGCCCAGGCCCTCGGGCAGCTAGGGAGAAGGCCACCCGCTCTGAAGCCAGCCTCCCCAACTTTAAACCTCAGCAACACTCTCTGCTAAGCTCCCTAGAATTTACGAGCCCTGCTTGTCATCTCTAGCCCCAAATCCCTCCCCGGGCCTCCAGAGGCACCCCCCAGGGCTTGCTACTCAAAGTGTGGTCCGTGGACCAGCAGCATCAGCATCCCCTAGGAGCTTGTTAGAAACAGACTCTCCAGCCTCACCCAGACCTGCTGAGTCACAGTCTGCCCTTTAATAAGATCCCAGAGGAAGAGTGAAAAAGTTGGCTCAAAACTCAATGTTCAAAAAAACTAAGATCATGGTATCCAGCCCCATCACTTAATGGCAAATAGAAGGGGAAAAAGTAGAAGTGACAAATTTTATTTTCCTGGGCTCCAAAATTGCTGCAGATGGTGACTGTAGCCTTTAAATTAAGAGATGTTTGCTCCTTGGAAGGAAAGCTATGACAGACTTAGACAGCATATTAAAAAGCAGAGACATCACTTTGTTGATAAAGGTCCATACAGTCAAAGCCATGGTTTTTCCAGTAGTCATGTACGGATGTAAGAGCTGGACCATAAAGAAGGCTGAGTGCCAAAGAACTGATACTTTTGAACTGCAGTGCTGGAGAAGACTCCTGAGAGTCCCTTGGACTGCAAGGAAATCAAACCAGACAGTCCTAAAGGAAATCAGTCCAGTCCTGAATATTCATTGGAAGGACTGAAGCTGAAGCTGAAGCTCCAATACTTTGGCTACCTGGTGCAAAGAGCTGACTCATTGGAAAACACCCTGATGCTGGGAAAGACTGAGGGCAGGAGGAGAAGGGGGCGACAGAGGATGAGATGGTTGGATGAAATCAGCGACTCAATGGACATGAGTTTGAACAAGGTCCAGGAGTTGGTGAAGGCCAGGGAAGCCTGATGTGCTGCAGTCCACGGGGTCACCAAGAGGCAGACACGAGTGAGTGACTGAACAACAACAACAGAGGATTCGTGGGAACATTCAAGTTTGAGTAGGGCTCCCCAAAGCAGCTCTTCCCATGATTGACCCCAAACTCTGCTTAGCAGTCTTCAGCCCTGGCTAGAATCACCTACGGAACTTTAATAACATACCAGCGTCCAGCCCCCAGCCCCAGAGCTTCTCCTGATTGCAAACTTACTGGGCTACCCACATCCTTGGCTTCTCTGCCCAGGGGAGTCACCGATTTCAGGTCCCAGATCTTCTACTAAGGAGCTGTGTGACCTTGAGCAGGTCATCTGAGGCACAAGGTCGTTATCTTTCAAATTACGGAGAAGGGTCCTCCCCCAACTGTGCCCCTAGTCACCACGTACCTAACCTCTGCAAGCCCCACTAATTCAGGTTCCCCCAAAAGGAAAGAATTTTCAGGTAGAAATCTGCGTTGCTGTTTGTTTTCTGAGTTTGGAGTTTGTCTTCTTTATCTGGAGATCCTCAGAGAGACCTAAGATTCTGCCGAGGCTTCATCATCAGACTGGGAGAGGGTCAAGGCCACGAGGTCAGAGGCAGAACTGGAAGCTTGGTGAGCCGGCCCCGTAGGAATGGAAGCAACCCCATTGCATCCCTGTCTATCCCCATCTCAGAAGGCATCAGGAGAGCAGAAATGAGGGCATCCATCAGGGACAGGAACACCATAGGTTTCATCACCCCGCTGGACCACTAGCTGTGAAACTGTCACACTGGAAAGGGCCTAGGGCTTGTCCTTGGGAGGGAAGGGGTGCTGGTGAGACTAGGGCTTTGCAGCCAGGCTTAGGGCAGAAGGTGGAATCGGATCCAGGAGGGACAGCTGGGCAGAGCTCCTGGTACTGCCACAAAGACTGGAGCGGGTGCGTGTGGTGCTGATGAAGGCTTGAGAGGGGCACCAGGGTGAGAGGGAGGAAGATCCAAGCTCTCTGAAACTGTCCAGTCATCACCTGTGGCACTCCCAGAGTCCAGAAGGCCCTAAACTCAGCTAGTACTGGGAGAAAGCAAAGCCCCACAGGTAAGAGTACAGGGTTCTGGGTCAGACTGCCTAGAGTCTGCCTCTTGAGCCAGACTCAGAGTACTATCTCCTCAGGCACGTTTCTTAGCCAACCTGAGCCTCAGTGTCCTCAGCTGTAACTGCGATGAGCAGTAAATACTCACGGTACAGGACTGAGAGACTCAAGTAAGATGATGTATGTTAAGAGCTTAGGGCAGCGTTGGGTATACAGTAAGTCCCCAGCTGTCAGCTCGTAGCAGTATAGTGATCGTCACTGTTGCAGTATCAGTGGTGGTGGTGTTGGTGGTACAGTAACAGCAGTTGGAGAAGCAGCAGCAGCAGCTGTAGTAGTTATGACGGTACTAGGGGTGGTAGGGATGACGGTGCTAGTGGTAGTTACGGTAGTCGTGCTGGCGGCAGTAAAGGTGCAGTCGGTAGTCAGTATTTTTTCTAATCTGGGCCAGCCTGCCAGGCTTGGGAGAGGTCCAAAGGAAGACTGCTCCAGACACAGAAGCAGAGACTCATCTGACCACGCTGGTAGAATGTCTGCCAGGGGCCAGGGGCCAGAGCAGAGGTGGGTCCCCAAGTACACACTGTGAGTGCCCTCTTCCCACGGAAGCTGCGATGCAGAGGCTCTGGGGCCAGGTGTGTTCTGCAGACCCCAGAGCAAGCTAGGGGTGAGCCCCAACACAGGGTGGGGCATCAGAAGAGGCATACAGGAAGCTTTCTAAACACGAGCGGGGATTTATCTGAGAAGTCATTTTCAGTTCAGTCATCAGGAGGCATTTTTTTTTTTTTTTTTTGCCATGCAGCTTGTGGGAGCTTAATTCCCCGACCAAGGATTGAAACCGGGCCTTCGGCAGTGAAAGCACAGAGTCCTAACTATTGGACTACCCAGGAATTCCCTGGAGGCACTTTTTCATCTCCTCCCTTCCACTGCTTCCCGCTGGAGAGGGGCTGCCTGCTCAGGAGGTGGATTGGGGAAGACACGTGCTCCAGGTTCTAGAGATGCCACGCCTGGCCCAGCTCAGTGGAGAGAGAGAGAGAGAGAGAGGGTGGACAGAGTGGAGCACTCACGTTTGATACAGTGGTTGGTGCTGTTTGCCGTTGTCCATCCTGGGCAGCACTGTCCCCCGCAGACATTCCTCCTGTGGGGCCACCAAGACAGGATCAGAGTGGGATGCTCAGAGCAGGATTATTCACAGAGCTTGTCTGATGGTCCTGCCCTTTACAGGCAGGGCCTGGGGGAACTCCGCCAGGCTGGGCACTGTCCCCCTTCTCAAGGGAGGCCGCACTGCCCAGAGGCGGGCACTAAGACAGAATCCTGATTCTGCCACTGGCGGCACGACCTTGGGAAGTGTCACTCTCATCATCTGTACAAGGCAGATAATAATACCTGCCTCATGGGGTTATTGGGAGGATTCAACAAGATAGGGATATAGAGCCCCTGACATGAGAAGGCACTCCACTGGCACGGGGATCATGAAGACGACCAAAAAGCAAGTTCAGAGTGGCTCAGTCCTTTGCCAAGACTAAACAAAAAGTGTCAGAGCCAGACTCCAACCTAGGTTGACCCAACTCGAAGTCGCGCTCCAAGTCCACGTGGCCTCTCACCAAAAAATAATCACCATGGCCCTTGCCAACAAATGCTGATAATCCAAGGGAAGCTGGAAGACACACACACACACAACAGCCTTAAGGACCTACATCTGTATCCCCTGCCAACAAATGCACACTGGGAGGAGCCTTAGCCCTCGGGCAGGCTGGTACAGGGTGAGACCAAGCAACTGAGAGGGTGATGGAAAAAGCCAGGCTCCAGAATGTCCTTTAAGAGGGGCTGAGGAGGTGGCAGGCTGGTGGGACAATGGGGCTGGGGAGTCGGGATAAGCCGCTCTGCGTGGCAAGTACACTTTTTATTTGGGCAGGCTGCTGGAACTTACTTGAAGGGGGGATAGTCCTTCCCCCAGCACCAAAGACACTGACCACACAGGAGACACTGACCAGCAGCTGCCACCAGGGCCATTCACCCAGCCCACCCAAACTCTGCCCTCTGGTCTCCAGTGGAGCCCTACAGCACCAGTAGCTTTCACCCACCCTGACTGTCGATCTACAGACCCACTTGCCCAGACCCAGGTGACTTCCCCAGAGGGCTCTTCTTGGAGAAGACCTCTGGGGTCTTGCCTCCCCAGCTCAGACTGGGCTGGGCTCTGGCCTCACATATCCCATGGTTTTCATTAGAAATTGTCTACCGAGCACTCACTGAAACACAGGGTAAGCAGGGCGGCAGAGCTATGGAGTCCAAGAGTTGGGATGAAGGGCTGACCAGGAGGCCATTCCCGTGACCTCTTTGGCCAGCATGGGGGCATCTGGTCCCACTTAAGAGTTTGGTTGACGTCTGTGACGACCCCAAAGCTGGTGTGGTTTTTGAAACCTTACGAAACATTCAAAATAAATCCCTGCCATTTGAAAATGCTGAGGCCCATTTCTGGCCCTTCGGCCCAAAGCTGTGGGGAGCTGCCTCCCAGGGAGCTCACAGAATGTCCTCTCAGCCGAGGGCTGTGCCATCTCGGCCACGTCGAAGCCTCTCTGGACTGCTTCCCTCAGTTTACTGGTTCCCTGAAGGCCTCCTCCCCACCAGGATCTCAATCAGTCACTGGGTTCTGCAGAAAGGGCTGGCCCTCCTACCCACGGCTTCTGAGTTGTGTGCCCCGGTGGGAGGGGGAACGACCCACCCATTTGTAAGTCATTATCCTTGGTGGTGGTGACAAGGCCTCTGAGAGGCCTGGGAGGTCTTTGAGAGGAAAAACAGGCAGCAAGCCCTGGGAGTTTTCTAAAGTCTAGCGTCCGGGGGAGCCCAGAGAGCACAGACCGATGAAGCTGCCCGGCCGAGAGGTCGTGGCGTGCAGCCCGGCTCCAGGAGGCCCCCTGAGCCTGCTGTCACCCTAGATGCCCTCGGGATGGCCACAGAGCTGACTGTAGGAGGGCAGCGGCTCGGCCTGCCCTGCCTGCCCAGGGTAGAGCCTTCAAGGCCGCCAGGGCCACCAGGAGAACTGGTCAGGATCAAAGCTGCCAAGCAAAGGAGCCACGCTCAGCTAACAGGGCCTTCCAGAGAGATCCAGGAGACCAGCCAGAGTCTTGGGTGCAAGCTCCGGGAGGTGCCTGATGGGAGATGACTGTTCAGTGAGCTCTGGTTAGCTGGAGAGAGCAAATGAGACTGACTAGCTGGGGCAGATGACTCAGGGTTCTGGCTCTCTGGAAGATATCGCTCAGAGATTTTTATAAGCCCAGCCTCCGGGGCGGCACTGCTCCGCAAACATTAGCCCGATATCCAGCATCACTGCCCAACCCCTGGGAACACATCTGGCTAACAGCCTAGGACAGCTGCTGTTCCACCTGGAACAAATCTGGTCATATTGGTTCTTTGTTACAGCCGCCACCAGGCTCTCCACTGGCCTCTGCAAAGCCAACCCGACCCCACCTGCCTACAGAGTCTAACTGCCCCCGTCACCCCTCCCTTATCTCCATGGCCACCCACAACCAAAGCCATGACACAAAGTTTGCTGTCCCCTCGCTGTACTACACTTGGGCACCGTTTGACGCCTTTGCTTAAGCTGCTCTCTCTGCCTAGATGGCCTTCCCTCTCTTCTTTGCCAACTGAAATCCTTGGCACGCTCCAGATCAAACATCACCTCCTTTGGGTAGACCCTCCCCTGACGTCTACCCAGCCTTCCCTGTTCTCCAGCCTCCACACCGTGTGATACTGATCATCTCAGGCTGCTGGTGTATGTATCGAGTACCTTAAGGGGTCTTTCTTATTCCTCTTTGTGCCCCTAAAGTCTAACACAGGGCCTGGCATGTGGTGCACCTTTAATACCTTTTTGTTTTACTGGATCCAGAGTTTCCCAAAAAGGTGAATAAACAACACTGAGGGTAGAAAAGGGGATTTGAGGTTTCCATACTCAGAACTTGCAGCAATGCTGAATCACACAGGGAGAAAGTGATTCCCTTTTTAGCGATGTTGCTAGTCTGATTAGATCAGTGAGGAAAAAGTTCTGTCCGAGGTTGGGTCTTTGTGCCAAGTCCTCTCCTCCCAACACTTGCCAATCTCCCTTTCCAATAGGGAGAACACACCATAGGGCTGAACTTCCTATGATAATGGTATCTGACTAGACTCAGAGAACATTTTGTTTTCATTTCCATTTTCCTACAGTTACCTTCTCTTTATGACAAGTGGTACCATCTTCAACTTAGGATGGTGATACAAAATGTCCTTGCAAATGGATTTATTTATTTAGAAAAATGAGTCACGCACTGTTTGTAATACCAAAATATGTAACTCATCTAACTATCCCAAAACAGAAGGATGGATAAATTGTGGTATATTCAGACAATGGCATAATATCCAACAATTAAAATGAATAAACTTGGGCTGATTATATTAACTTAGTTAAATCTCAAAAATCTAATGAGGAGAAAGCAAATTGTAGAAGAATAATGCAGCATGGTATCACTTACCTAAAATATGCAAGACAATGATGCACACATCTGTAGCAATGGTATAAAAACATAGGTTGGCATAATTAGTAAATTCAAGGTAGTGGTTAACATATGGGGGGATCAGAGACAAACTTGCAGAAGATATTTCAACTAAAAAAAAATCAGAAGCAAACTATGCCAAAATATTAAAGTTTGAAAAAATTGGATTGTTAGTTGTATTATTTCCAATACCTTTTATAGGTTTATAGGCTTGTATAATACTCCATAATATAAAACACTTGAAAATATATAAAACACCAAATCCTGTTGTTTTTAACAGTTTATAAGTTTAGGGAAAATAATAGAACAAGAAAAAAAAGAGGAAAATATTATGAAAGTGGTGTGCTGTGAGGCTAAGCTTAATAAACACTGAATACTGGGAAACAATGGCTTAAAAACTCCCCTGTGGACTGTAAATTTCAATAGTGCAGGAATTGTTTCTGCTTTGGTTACTCTGTGTCCCAGACACCTAGCACTATGCCTGGCACACGTTTAAAATCTTCATTGTGTGCAATAAATCCCCACTACATGGCAAGTTCCACGAAGACAGAGGCTGTCTTGGCCACTGCTGTATCCCCATGGTCCAGCAGAGTGCCTGGCATACAGGAGACCTTCCAAATATTTGTTGAATGAATGAAGAATCCCCAGCAGTAGTGATGCAATTCCAAGGTTTACCAGAAGGTGGCACTTAGTCCTTGCATGCATGCAAGCTTAGTCCCTTCAGTCCATTCTACCCCGTCGACTGACTGTAGCCCCCAAGGCTCCTCTGTCCATGGAATTCTCCAGGCAAGAATACTGGGATTCTCCAAGCTGCCCTCCTCCAGTGGATCTTCCCGACCCAAGGATCAAAACCATGTCTCTGGTGCCTCCTGCATTGGCAGGCGGGTTCGTTAACTCTAGCACCACCTGGTTGGCCCTGAGCGGTTATCAAGGCAATTGCCAGAGAGGTCAGCCTGGCCATAAGCCATTAGTCAGAATGGACTTAGGGAGAAGAAGTCGATAGAAGATTGCCACTCAGTCCCTCCCCAGTTGCCTTGGAGTGTCTAGCTGGAGTGCCTGAGGAACCCACCCTTTATCAAAGCTGCAGAAAATAACCTGGGGGAGGAGTCAAACCCAGCATGTGCTGGGTGATGTGTGCACCTGTGTTTGGCAGGTGCTTGTGGGTGGCATCCAGCCCAGGTACTTACACACCTGTGCACATCTACCAGCCGTATCCTGGTAACAGTCTGCTTTGCTCATCACCACCTCCTTTCACCGCTGCTAATAGTGCACCTTCCCACCTCCACTCCACTATTCCTCCTCCCCCCAACTCCCACCAGAATGCTGACAGGGTAAGCTCTCTCCTTGATTTGGCCCAAATCTATGCCTCCAGCCTCAGCCCTGTGGCTCCCCAACACCAAGGTACAGATCTGTCCCTAGGCCACTGCCCACAGTAAAAAAAAAAGCCCCTGTCCTCAGGCAGTGCGACATCTCGGGGTCCTACTCCTGCTACCCCCACCTTCTTCCCCACATGAACCTCAGGGGCTGGAGCTCACAGGGCTTCTTTTTCCTCTGAGCACCTCAGCCCCAATCATCCTTTCCTTTATGCTTTAACAGGAAGCTTCTGGTACTAGAAAGCATGTTGGCCGGTGCATATGTGTTCATTTCTCCAATTTGACTTGAAGTAATTGAGCTGCTCTCCTGGCAGGAACAATGTCTTTTTCTCGGGCCACATCCCCTGTCCCTAGCTTGGCATACTTGCTCTTAGGAAGCACGTGTTCACTTGCACAGCCATTACCGCTCGCTGACTGAGCCTCTGTGTAAGATACTTGGCGGTGCCCAGGTCTCTGTGTCTGCCTTAAGCCGGGCCTTGCACGGACAGTGAGACATTCCTTCACCCGTTCAACAGGTACTTAGCAAGCTGCAACTAAACCCAAGCACTGTTCTAGGCACTGGTGACCCAGAAATGCAGAATACAAAGCCTCTCTTTTCCTAGAGCTGACATTAGTGTGCCCTGGGAGACCAGACAATAAAAGCAGAAACATAATACGTCAGATGGGAATTAGTGCTATGAAGAAACATAAAGCAGGGTGAAGAGAGGGTGGGGCCTCTCTAAACAGAGATTTGAATGAAGAGAGAGAATCCTGCTGAAATATAGGAGAGCAGTGCTGCAGCCAGAGAAAACAGGGAGTGGAGAGGCAGTAAGAAGAGCCTCAGGAGTAGCCCTGGGGGTGCAGCGCCCTTCATGCTATGCTCCGGGGGACTGAACCCAACTGGCAAATCGGGCTCAGACCCAGAAGGGTCGCCAGGTTCCTTCTCAGCCTCCCCGATGGTGCCCCATACCGGGCACCTGTACTGCCCGGGCTCGCCCGCCCTCCCTTCTGTAGACACCTGTCCCACTCCGGCCAGGCCCAGAGTCCCGCAGCCGTGAGAATCCTCATCTGGGGGTGGGGATGGCTGGGGAGCGTCCCCTACGCCGCGAGGGCGCCCTCGGCAGGCAGCGGGTGTTGCATCAGGAGCGGGGTGGTGGGGGCAGACTAAATGGCAGGGTGGAGGGGAGACCTAGTCCTGCAAAGTCGTGCTGACACCTTGCTGCACAGGCGCACACACAGACCCACTCCGCCATGGACCCACAGTGTAACAGCCACACCCGCGGACAGGTTTTCTGCCCAAAGGGCCCTCGAGTCCACGCCCACTTCCTCGTCCAGCCATCCGCGGACCCAGGCCGGACTGTGCTCCAACGCACAGCTTTGTCCCCACGAGCAGGCGTCGAAGGCTCGTTCCTGGAGATGCATCAGCCCTCGCGCTCTGGAGCCCCCACCCCCACCCCCGACATCCTCCATCCACCACGCACTAAGGCGGCTCAGCTTCTCCCGGTTCTTAAGCGCCTGGAACACCCACTCCGATGCCCTCTCCGCGATCCCCTTCGGATCTCCGCACCGCTGCGGGCAGCAGACACAGTTTAAGGCGGACGGGAGGAGCGCGGGCGAATGCACTGCCGCCTTGGGAAAGGATTTAACGTCGGATCTGGGCGAGAACTGGTACGAAAGGGTGTGGACGGTGTTTCTCTTTCCTCTCTACTCTTTGAAAGCGGGTCAGGTCGAGCCCCAGCTTCGGGACCTCGGTCTATTTCCCGCAGTATTGAGGACAGAGGGGAGACAGGCAGAGCCCCCGCCCTGTCCTCTCGTCTACACGTCCCCATCCCTCCACGAACGAGTGTTCGGGAGACCGACCCTCACTCCCTCAAGCCCCCACCCTTCCCTCTCCAGCGCTCACCCCGTAAGGCGCCCTCGCGCAGCCCGCGGGCGCTGCACCGTCCCGAGACGCGGGAGAGCGGGCGCGGCCCGGGCCCGGGGTGCGGATTGCTGCTGGCCCGAAGGTCGGCTTCTCCAAGTCTGCGCAGGTGGCTGGACTCGCCGCGGCTGCTGCGCGCGGGGCGGCCTCCTGGCTTCCGCCTCGGTGGACCTCCTGGGGCTCCCCCAGCTAGGCTGGACCAGCTCCGCGGGCGGCGAACCCCGGACGGGCGCGTCTTGCTCCCGGAACAGACTGTACACCTTGGCTGTAGCCGCTACGGGGCTGCCCCCGGGGCGCCGCAGCCGACTCGCGTCTCTTCCAGCCGGCTCGTATCTTCCCACCGGGTCCCTCTGAGCCTGACCCATGCCCACGAAGAGAGCCAGGGTGAGCGGCCAGAAGCTCCTCCAGGGGTTCCGCAGGACGCGCCCAGGGCAGCGGGCGGTGGTTGGGGGCCTCATGGCGCCGGGGCGCCTGGAGAGCTGCGCGCGCGCGGGGAACGGCCCCTGGGGCTCAGAGTCTGTGCGCCCGTCTCCCGCTGGCTGCGCTCCGGTCCCCTGCCGGTGGCCCGCCTCTTCCCGTCTAGGGGCCCCCGAGTCAGACTGCGGGCTAGGCTCTCCCTGGAGCCGGAGCCAGGCGGCGGGAGCGGCCGTGGGCTGCGCGCACCGAGCCCGGAGGCCGCGCTGCGTCTCCAGCTGGGCGCGCACCGCTGTTGCACCTTCGCGCCTTCTCCGGGTCGCTGTAGCCTTCGGAAGGAGAACTGGAAGGTTTTATTTTTGGAAACCTCCCCCTGATTTTTCGTCTCTTTTATCCACACCATGCCCCCTCCTCGGAGGGACAGTTCAGCCCCCTTATTACGGGAGAGGGAGAGAGAGGAATTCCAGCAACACCCACTTTGGCACCGGGAAGCGAGCGGGCGGCGAGGGAGGTTAACCCGTGAGGAGCTGGGGGCGGCGCAGAGCCGACCCGAGAGAGGCCTGGCAGGCGAGATGACAACTGTGGGGACAGGGGCACCCGAGCCACCTTTCTGCTGTCCTGGGCAAGGTGAACTGCTGACCTGCCCAGAACTGATCTCCCGCTCCTGACCTCAAGGACAAACTCCATGGTTGGAAGACTAAGGCTGCAGCCTCGAAGGTCTGAAGGAGGTCGGGAGAGGTACCAAGAACGGCATGCCAGATCGGACCCTAAGGACGGGCTCCGGACCCTTCGCTTCCCGCCCGAGCCACTTGGGGCTTCGGCCCGGGGCTGCGGCTGGAGCCCGGGCAGCGCGGGGCACCTCGCCCGTCTCCGCCGCGGAGGGACGCGGGGAGAGCGCGCGGGAGGGTCGTCTGCAGGCGGGCGCCCTCTGGTGGACCGGGCCGCGTCCTTGGCCGTCCCGCGGCTTGTCCAGACCTGCCGCTGCCGGCCGCCCTCGTTCCTTGATCTTAATCCCCTTCCTGCTGCGTCAGGGTCGAGGCGGTGATGGCGGCGGATTCCGCAAGAGGTGTCCTCTTTTTTTTTCACCGAGGAATAAACATGGAGGATCTGGAACAAGGTCACTTAAGGAGACAGCGTGTGAGCAAGAGGTGAATGAAATCCAGCCCTGCAGCCTGGAGTTCAGATCCTGTCTCTTAGCCTCCCATTCCACCTCTCCCTCCCTCAGGATTGCTTCTGACTGATGCAGTGTGTGCTCCCATCTTCTGCGTCCGCAGGGAGAGGGCAGGGGTGCTAGAATGCAAACAGCCACCCATCTTAGTACCCCTCGGCCATCAGCTCTTCACTCACCCTCGTGGTCCCCTGCCCTAAAGTCTTAAAGGCCTGACAACCATCCCTGCTCCCACCCCCTGCCTTTCTTCAGCCTACTTACTGCTTCTTAGGGCTTTCCCTGGTGGCTCAGATGGTAAAGAATCTGCCTGAAGTGAGGAAGACCTGGGTTTGATCCCTAGGTTGGCAAGATGCCCTGGAGGCGGGCATGGCAACCCACTCCAGTATTCTTGCCTGGAGAATCCCATGGACAGAGGAGCCTGGCGGGCTACAGTCCATAGGGTCGCCAGAAGTCAGATAGGACTGAGCGGCTGAGCACACACACAGCACACTGCTTCTTGAGAGGCAGAGACCCAACAGGCAGGAAGACACTGGTTTATAACATCCCACCCCACACAAAGGACAGATCCAGTAAATATCTAATGTTGAAAATAAGCCTCAACTCTTGACCCTGGCCTCCATAGCCGTGCATGACTGGCCCCCTCCGATGTATCTCACCTTGGCCTGGAAAGCTCACCACACTGCAGCTATGTTGGTCTCCTCTCTGCTTCTTGAACAGACTAAGTTAATGCCCACTTTTCCTCTCCCCGAAACACTCATCTCCAAGATGTTTTATAGGATGAGCTCCTCATCATTTCACCTCTCAGGGATGGAGCAGCCACCCCTGATGCCCTAACCTAAGAGCAGCAGCCTTCCCACTCCCAGTTTAGTGAGAAGTGGAAGTGCTAGTCGCTCAGTTCTATCCAACTCTTTGCAGCCACATGGACTGTAGCCCGCCAGGTGCCTCTGTCCATGGAATTCTCCAGACAAGAATACGGGAATGGGTAGCCATTTCCTTCTCCAGGGTATCTTCCCAACCACCTCCCAAGTCATCGCTTTCTCATACATCACCCTGTTTCACCTTCATTGCTCTAGACTAGTTGAAATTATTTATTTGTTTGCCTAGATAATTGATTTATTGAATGGGCTGAACTTGAAGAGGGACAAGCAGGAAGCAGCTCTGTTTTTCTCCCCTCACTGCCACAATTCATACTGTGGTGAATTTCTCTTCTCCACCCTTAATGACATCTCAAGCAGAGTCCTTGGCTGCCCATCCCCACCAGTCACAAAAACAGTTTCATTTCTATAATTAAGACCAATTTTTCAGGCACTAAAATGTCTGGTCCTGTCCAAATCAAAACCTCATCCAATTTAATCAATCTTGTATCCAATTTAATACCCCTCCTCTCCTGCCACGGGCCTGTCCCCTGGCTCAAGATCCTGTACTGAGGAGTGTGGGGGTGTGGTCTGATTTTATGACCTTCCTTTTCTGCAGTGGCTCCTCCAAGTGTCAGGGTTGGGGGAGAGGTGTTAGAGGAAAAGTGGTGAAGTTCTACTTGACAGGTGCCCTTAGCTAGCAGGTGCCCAGCTCTCTGGCTTGTTCATGGGCACATTTGTGAGTTCTTTGGAAGCTCTCTGCAGGATCTCTGCCCTGCACTCCCATAGAAAAAGTACTCTCTGGACAACTTCCCTGTGTCTCCTATCTGCCACGGGACTTTCCTGTCCCTGCCAACAAACCAGTGCTGAGTTGGCTGCATCTCATCCTGCTACAAGAACCACTCCAGCCAGGCTCCACAGGCAGAATTCTCCAGATAAGGGATGCACACAATTTACTTCCTTTATGTGCATCCCCAATTCCTGAAGACATAGGCTGAGTTCTCCCAAGAACTTTCTTGCTGTGCTTTGGTGCATTGGGGTGTTTGCAACTTCTAGCACCTCAGCTAGCATCAGGAGAGGCAGAGTTATGGGGAGTCAAGCTAGTTTCTGCTTCTTTGGAGGCCCCCAATCTTTGTGACTGGTTTCCCTCACTTGGTCAGCTTGGGTAGTACCCTCAGGGGAAATCTCAGCCCTGCTTACCAATGCAACTGTTCTCTGACTCAATGACTTTCTTCAATCCCTTTTTATTTACAGACTGGAATCCGAGGAGTAGAGAAGTAAATGGCAACCCACTCCAGTATTCTTGCCTGGGAAATCCCATGGACAGAGGAGCCTTGTGGGCTAAAGTCTGTGGGGTCGCAAAGAGTTGGACATGATTGAGTGACTAAGCACAGCACATCCAGGGCTATGTCCTGATAGTTATTGAACTGGTTCTGCCTTTACTAAGATGCCTAGTACTTCTCTTTGGCATGTGAGAGTATTTAATCTTATTGTTCCAGCCTTTGCAGCTTCAGCAGAAGTTTGAAGACCACAGAAAAAAGTCCTGTTCAACAACCTATGGAAGTCTTGTCTGACTTCCCAAGCCACAGTGATAGCTCTAAAGGAATAGATACCTTGCCTGCCTGGCTCACCACTGTTTCCTCGGAACCTAGAACAGCGCTTGCTTCTCATAGACAGACAGGAATTACGTGCTCAGTGGATGGCTAACTGGATGAACAACAGAAGAATCCCATCAAGAAGGGCGGGCTGGTATCATTATACCCATTTTCAGAGAGAATAGCTGAGTTCCTGATGGTGGTTCCTGGTCCAAGTCCATGTGCTTGCTGCCCAGGGTTGGCCCTTAGGAACTCCTTGAATTCTGCACTTGCGTGTTGGGATGAATGCCATCTCACTTCCCAGAAAGCACCGCTCTCTCACTGAGACTCTGCTCCTTTGCAGCTATGGGAAAGCCTCAGCTCCACACTTCCCTCTCCTTGCCCCATAATCCATCCAGTTCTTTAGCTCTGGCTTCCTTTCCTCACCTCACGACCTGTCCAGTTCCTTTAGGATCTCTCCTCTTCATCCCTCAGCGCTCACCTCAAGTCCCCGTGAGCCTCCCAAGGCCAGAAACCTTGGCATCCCTCTTCGTCCCTGAGCTATTTTTTCCTCCCATGTGTCCAAGTCATTATTACTGCTCCGTCTCCTCCGTCTGCACTTCTGGAAGTCTGCCGCCCATTCAGCCTCTCGCTGCTCCGCCTCAGCCAAAACCCTCGCGCAGACACTTCACTCACCACTAGGCGCCCCTCCCACCCCTTGGTGAGGACAAGGGGTCCTTGGAAATTCCCACCTTGTTCTCCTGGGGGCCCACGGCCAGGCTAGTCTGCTGTAAAGACTGGCAGCTTCTACTCCCCCATCCCAGCACCATCCCTCTGTCCTGCCTCCCACTGACTGCCCATCACTCTCTTTCCTTGTAACTGCTGGAATCTCCAGTCCCGTAAATGGTTGAGTTTTTTCTTTGTTTTTCCTTTTTGAAGCTGCCAAAATTTATGTGCTAAGCATGCACATAAACTGACTCATTGAAGAAAAGAATGGAGGTGTTGTCATCTCCAGGTACGCAAAGGAGGAAACTGAGGCTGGGAATAGGTACTGACTTGCCCACCATCACAGAGCTGATAAATGGCAGAGGAAGGGTTCCAACCTTAGTTATCACCCACCCGAGTCCAGGCTTTTAAGACAACACCGTCTTGCCTTCTCCCTGGGTTTGAGCCTCAGGAGTCCTCTTGACTACTGAAATGACTGATACTTTTCCCAGTCATTTCTGCAGCAGTGCCCACCTAAGACCCTCCACTGCACACCCCCCCCAGCCTCTTCCCTGCCAGCTAGCCTACCACTCAGTTCCCAGTGCATCGATGTGGAGGTAGCAGAATTTTCTGTCTTCTACCGTCTCTGTTCAGTTAAAGAAGGGGAGCTGTTTCCAGCAAGGTCTCTGACTCAGTGGGTGCTGCTTCCTTATCCCTGATTCCCGCTTCCTCCCTAAAGAAGCACAAAACGATGCTAAGGCTACTAACCCATCTCTTGGGTCTGGGGAAAGGAATCATCTCTGGAAAGCCCTGCAGAGAGAGTCCCAAAGGGTCAATAAAAAGAGTCCGGTGGGGAGAGGTTTGCTGGGACATGTGTGCCACAAAGGGAGATGGCAGTCTGCTAGTCACCGGCGCAACTGAATTTCTTCCCCGTGTCTTCTTGTTGGAATAATGCTGGCAGCCAGAGAGCTCCCAGAACCTGAACTAATTTGGTAAATAAAGACCAAAAACGAGGACCGAATTTCTGTTCCCTTGGCTGAGACCCAGACTCCCGACAGAATTCCAGGGATTTTTCTTCCTTGGAAGTGACTGGACCTCCAGTCCTGAATTCCTCTCTCTAGAAGAGTTTGTTCCCCTGCTCAGAACAAATAACACATTTCCTGGTTAATCAGTGGGCGGAACAGCTGAAGGAAGGTTGATTGGGCCCCCGGCCTTCCAGATGGGAGCAGCTCATGGGCTCGGATGCCTTTGTCCAGAGACTGGGCAGCTCCGTGCAGCCTCGGCCTCCAGTCTGGAAGGTGGAGGCTGCCTGCAAAGGCCCCAGCTTTCTCCTGTGTGAGGCCTCCAAGGCCCACAGGGGCTGCCAAGGCCATGCCACTTCAGACACCATGACCTGGCTCCCCCCAGTACTTATAACCACCCTGCTCTGGTCTGCCAGAGCTGTCCCCCTTTGGGCGCATGTGAACGTTTCTGCCTTCAGTGAGCTCAGGGCTCAGCTATGCTTGGCTTCTATTTTTTCATCTGAAAATAGAGATAATGCTGCATTTCTTGCCATCCCCACCTTCAGGGCAAAGTAGATAACCAGCCCTATCTACCCTGGGACGGGAGGCGGTCAATTACTGTTCCTTCCTTTGCCAGCTGATATTTCTGGAGTGCTTAAAAAGTACCAGGCACTGTGCTAAGTGTTTTCCAGTCCTTCTCCTTTAATCCTGGTAATAAGTACTATTACGTCCTCATGTAACAGATGAGGAAATGCAGGCTCAGAGAGGTAAAATGAATCACAAAGCTAGTACATGGCTACATGAGGAGTCCCTCCTGGTTTTCCTGGTGAATATTACACAGATGCCAGCTTCCAGCAGAGCAGTTCTCTGGAACCGCATCTCCGGGCAGCAGTTCTCTGGGAACCGGGAACATTCACAGCTGTTTGTGGTGTGGTGGGGGGCAGGGGTGTGGGCTGACGGTCACATGAAGTCGCTGTCACGAGCTGGTCCCCATCAAGCCCATCCCACTCTTCTCAGGCCTGTTTACAACTAGGGGTCTATTTTAGGTCAAGGGCAGACAAAAGTCACTATGGTGAGGTTCGGTACATCCAGTTCCTGCTCACCAAGGAGAAGGAAGGAAATAAGCTTGCCCTACATCAAGTCGTTTTCCATTGCTAAGTAAGGCTCATCTCAGCTTTTCTCTCCAGAAAAGAGAAGTGACACAGACAGAGCCTCAACGTGGCCCTATGAGGAAGGCATTGCAACTCCCATTTCACAAGCCCAGAGGGATGAAGTCTCTCACTCAAGGTCATACCGCCAAGAGTCGAGCCAGGATTTAACTAAAAAGTCTGACCGGCTCCAAAGTCCATGCTGTTTCCACTACAGCACACTGCACTCGGTCCAGGATGTCCTGCGATGATGTGAAATGGGCAGCTCTTCAAAATAACTGAGTTCACTCCGTTTCCCTTCATTTCCAGTCCCTGATACAAGGGTGGGCTGATCTGAAAGCTTTGTGCATTTAGCTGAAGTTCAGACCACATTTCCCATTTATCTGGATAAATCCCTTCAGCCATGACTGGAGTGGAATCCTCTAGAACAGCAGTCCCCAACCTATGGACTAGGGGCTGGGAGGGGGTGGGTGGTTCAAGCAGTAATGTGACCAGTGGGGAGCCATGGGGAGCAGCAGATGAAGCTTCACTCACTCACCTGTTGCTCACCTCCAGATCACCTGCCGTGTGGTCTGGTTCCGAACAGGCTGTGGGCTGTACCAGTCTGAGGTCCAGGGGTTGGGGACCTCTGCTCTAGAACTCCTGGAAGGCTGAAGCATAACTTCTCTCCAAGCAGAGTCTCTGAAGACCTGAGAAAGAAACGATGTGAGCAGCCTGGAAATCCTCCTTCTTTTAATTCCCCTCTAGTAAGACCACCAGTCAACCATAAAGGAAATCAACCCTAAATAGTCCCTGGAAGAACTGACGCTGAAACTAAAGCTCCGATACTGTGGCCATTGGAAAAGACCCTGCAGCTGGGAAAGATTGAGGGCAGGAGGAAAGGGGATGACAGAGGATGAGACAGTTGGATGGCATCACTGAATTATGAACATGAATTTGAGCAAACTCTTAGAGACAGTGAGGGATAGGGAAGCCTGGTGTGCTGCCGTCCATGAGGTTGAAAAGAGTCAGACACGACCTAGTGAGTGAACAACAACAGTAAGACCTCAGGGGCCTCAGTACTCTCCTCCGGGCCAGGGGGTTGTTCAGGTGGAGATAGATCACACACTGTGTATCTTCTCCAAACCCCCAGGGAGAAATCCCTGTGGGCTGAAGGACAATTCATCCCTGCCCTGGATTCCAGACTGGTGGGCAGGAACTTGAAGGCAAGCTGAGCAGGAAGCAATTGCCCTTAGCGGTTGTCAGCATATCCCAGCCTGTCCCCACCTTGGTTTCCTGATGGGACACAGTGACATCTGTCACACCCCAAGGGATAGGAGCTTGGGGGGGCAGAGGAGAGGGGCTGCTGTGGGGTCTTTCCCAGAATAAGTCCATAGCAGCTCACTTGTTCATTATCAAAACAAAGAAAGAAGGATGACAGCTTCTGCCACCATCTTCAGATACCCATTTGCTTCTGGATTATATGTTGAGGATCGAGATACTCAATGAGGTTTTCCCTGATGCCCCCGCCCCGCCTAGGACACCAAGCCCTTCGGGACAGGCCTGGACTCCTAAACTCCCCAGGACAGTGTACAGACACCAGGCTGGGGGGGTCGGAGGAGGGGCAGCCAGATCCCAGTGGGCCCCAGCCGGTCTGCATGACTCATTCCTTGTTTCCGTCCACTCTGGTCTGAGTGCCTTGGCCCAGAGGCCTCTGGGAGGTTGTAACACAGGCTGGCCCCTCGCCCACTGGGACTCAGCAGACAAAAATTAAAGATCTCACTCCTCAGGAACTCACACAGACAGCAGAGGCATGCTCTGTGCTCTGCCGCACCAGACCAGACCTCAGGCCGGAGGAGGCTGATGGCCAAGGAGGAAGGGGAGGCGTCTCCGGCTCCTCCCACTCTTCCTCACCCTCCACCTCCAGTCGTGAAGCCCAGGCCACCACCCACTGTCTTCTCACTCCTCCTCAGGTCCTGGCCTGAAGATAGCGGGTGCCACCAGCACCTCCTGGGCTCCACTCCACTCCTCCCCATCTCTGTCCAAAAAAAACAGTGAGGGAGAAGCAGACGTGTAAACAACTAATCACACGTATTTTCTTTCTGGCTGCACAGGTCCGATGAGGCCAAAAACCTGCTCAACAATCTTCAGTGGCTCCCCAGTACCTCATAAATCCAGCTCAAACTTTTTGCCGGGCCCTCCACACAAGCAGGTTTCATACCCCTTCCCCTCTTGTCTGCCAGTACTCAGCACAGTCCCACTCAGAACTCTCTCACTTCCCCACCCACGTCCCTTTACTCCAGTTCCTCGGCTCAGGCCATTTTCTTCACCTGGAATATTCTTCCCACCCCTTGCCTGCCTGTCCTTTAATGCCCCTCTCAAAACTCCCATTTCTTTCAAGAAGCCTTCCCAGAACACCACTGCCAAGTCCAGAAAAATCTCACTCCTTCAGCTGAACCCCTGGATCTCACTCTGCCCTCTTTGCTATCCGTCCAGAGCAGTGGGAAATACATGGGGCTTTGAAGTACCACTCCACAGCACCATCGTTCACCAGCTGTGTGTCCTTGCCTAAAGTGACAGCCTCTCTGAGCCAGTTTCCTCACCAACAGGAGATTGGAGTAGAAGTCCTTCAAAGCCCCACCCCTAGATGGAGCATTGGGCTTCCCTGATGGCTCAGAGGGTAAAGCGTCCACCTGCAGTGTGGGAGACCCAGGTTCCATCCCCGGGTTGGGAAGATCAGCTAGAGAAGGAAATGGCAACCCATTCCAGTATTCTTGCTTGGAAAATTCCATGGACGACAGAGGAGCCTGATAAGCTATAGGCCACAGAATCGCAAAGGGTCACACATGACCAAGCAGCTTCACTTCTAGATAGAGCAACTGTATTCACCAACACAGCCCTCCAGGCCACAGCTGATTGGTCAGGGATGAACACATGACCCAGGGGCAGCCTTTTCAGTGGCTGATTAGTGACCTAAGACTTTTGTGGTCTGATTTGAATGCATACACTGGTTGTTACTGGACATACAAGATTCTGTCTTGAAAATCTGAACTAAGCAACTTGACTTTGAAAGTTAAGCCCTGGGCTTAAAACAGCAGGTAAGTCCTCGTTTTTGAGAGCTCATAGTCCAAAGGGGTCCATATAACCATGGAACAATAAAGCCAAAGAGGTGTAGTGACTTGCCTGGGGTCAGTAACCCAGAGAGGGCCGATGCTCAGGTCTCTAGACCTGGCTTTGGTCCAGGGTGGTGGGCCTCTGGGACAGGCTCAGAAAGCAGTTGCCCTGAGCTGACTGCCTGAAAAAGACCAAGGCTCTTCCATGCCTGGCATCGACCTGTTCTGGGCAGCCTGGGAACAAGGCAGTCCTGAAAGGATAAAGTCAGGTCACAGCAGGGAGCACAGACCCTGATTCTCATCCTGCCTCTGCCCCCATGTCTCCCTGTTCTGCCCTTGGCCCTTCCCAGATTCAGTTTCCTCATGTATGATAGAGAGGGTTTTATTGGATGAACTCAAATTCCCTGTCAACACTAAGAGTTTGATTTGAGGAGCAGACAGACAAGCGATGGGCGTGGATCCAAAAGCGGTAGGATCCACAGAATGTGAACCCTGGAGGGGCCCTCCCTGAAAAATCGGCCAGCCGATTCCTTCAATTACGGTTGAAGAAACTGAGACCCGAAGCAGGAGAGAGCTTTGTCCAAGGTCACATGACTGGCTACTGGCAGCGCCAGCACTTGAACCAGGGTCTCCTGACACCCAGGCCTCTCAACCTTTTCTCTTTCAACTCCCCCAAGAAGCTGGGAGCCTTTTGGCCGTCTGGGCCAGGAAAGCCAAGAATGGCTGTATATGTCAGCAGCAGGGCCTCTGGGCCTGGGAACATCTCTGACAGGGGAGGTGCACGTGCCAAAGCCGCTGGTGGGGAGGGACGGGACTGGGGGCCAGAAAGGCGTATGGGAGATAATCTGTCAGCATCTCCCTTCTTCCAGATGGCAGGAAGAAACATTGACACGTCCGTGATGAGTGAGGGGAAACAGTCCTCTCTTCTGATTGAGCCGTTGCCCCACAGGGGACTTGCCTCCCTCTCTGCCCCTCTCTTTGCTCACTCTCTCATACACACACACACACACACACACACCTATTTAGCTGCTGCATTCTGCCACCTGCAACTTCAGTCTCGGGATGTGTACTGAGGGGACTTCTCCGGTGGTCCAATGGCTAAGACTCTGCGCTCTCAATGCAGGGTGCCCGGGTTCGATCCCTGGTCAGGGAACTAGATCCCACATGCCACAGCTAAAAGTTTGTATGCTGCAACTAAAAGATCCTGGGTGCTGCAACTAAAATCTGGTGAAGCCAAGTAAATACTTCAAAAACAAAAACAAAAACGGTGTGTACTCACATTCTCAGGCTTACTATTTGGTGGGACCTGGAATTCTTTTTGCTGCCTGAGCTGCCTCTGAACTCCTGCCTACTTTCTGATGCTTAGCCTATTTGGCTGGCGTCATGAGTGCCCCCCACCCATTCCACAGACATTTTCTGAGCACCTAGTATATGCCAGGCACTGTGTTAGGCACTGGAGGTGGGTAGGCATCCTCATTGCCTGTGAGATGGGAATTACCAGTCTGGTGGGGACATTGTAGAAAAACCACTGACCAGGCAGTTGGGGTTGGCTCAGGAGTATTTCTCAGAGAGCCCTGACTTTGACTTGAATCCTTTTTTTTTACATTTATTTATTTTTAATTGAAGGATAATTGCTTTACAATATTGTGTTGATGTCTGCCATACATCAACATGAATCAGCTGTAGGTATACATATGTCCCTTCCCTCCTGAACCTTCCTCCCACCTCCCACCCCATGACCTAAATCTTGAAGGCTAAGGATAATTTCACCATGTAGGAGCAGGGGACATGCCCAAAAGAAGCACTTCATAGGGAAAGTCATGGATAGAAGACAAAACCTGAGCTATTGAAGGGAGTTACAAGTAGCTTAGGTGGCTGGAGTTTGGATAGGAATGGAGTAAAGGTAGGAGATGAAGCTGGAGGGGTAGGCTGGGGTCAATGAATGGTGTGCCTAGACCTGTTCCCCACATCTAAACCACTGGGTGGCCCTGAATGGGACAGAATATTTATCTGGAATTCTGAAACGGATGCCTTCTGGTCAATTGCAAGGAGTCATTTGTGTGGGGAGGAAGTGGCATGCTCTTTCCACATGGTTCCTCCCATATAAAACTGGTGGAGCCTGGCCCCCAGCCTTCTGATGCCATGACCCACCAACCTGACTGGGTCCCATTTTGCCAGCCCTTTCATCAGGTACCTCTACTGTCTGATTCCCTGCTTCCTCTGGGCCCCTGGAGACTCAGCCCCCAGTTAGGCTTCTGTCCCTCGGTCTTACTCTTCCTTGGCCTCAGGTCCCTCCTATAATCCCACGAGCTCATGTTGCTGAACTTGTATCATGCCTGCGTCATAATCTATATATCCAAGCCCATCCACCCTGCAGCCACCCTCATAGCTTTGCCCCAAAGTGAGATAAGCCATATGTGTTTGATATCAAGCAGATAGCTGGGGAGTGCCCTGTGCATTTCAGCCGTCCTTTATTGAGCACCTGTTTGTCAGGCATCAGCATCACTAAGAAGAATAAAGCTTAGTCCCCATCCTTGAGGAGCTTCCAGTGTAGTAGGAAAGGCAGAAACACCTATCATGGTAAGTGCTGTGATTGAGATCATCTCAGAGAACAATTGAACCCAGGAAAAAGCGCCACAGGCTGGAAATATGGGACAGTTGGTCAGGGAAGTTCCCAGAGAGGATTCTGTCTGAGCAGGGTCTGTAAGACAGGACAATTCTCAGGTGGAAAGGACAGTGAGAAAGAAGCGCAGTGATAGTTACTAGAGTCAAGTTTGCAAAAATTAAGCCACATCAGAGTCTAATCCATTTCCTTTTTCAATGAGGTTCCTGATCAGAGAAATTTCTCCAGATTTCTGAGTGGTAGTCAAATGAAATTCAAGAGCTATTCAATGTGGATAGGTTAGGGAAAATATGGAGCCTCCAGTAGGGCAGTTATATGGGAAACGATAATTCCCCGCATCGAAGAATGGATGGGAGGTTCTTGAGCTCTACAGTAGCACATGAGACAGGCCTGGGACCTGTACGAGACCTCACAATTTGGATGAAGTCATAAAAAGCATTTTTATCACATTATCACGTGACATAGAACTGGAGGAATGAACAATAAAACTGGAGGATAGAAGCAAGATTTATACTGATACAGATAAGTTGAGATTTAATAGAGATAAGTGAAAAAGTCTTGCCTCTTAGTCCAAAAAAGCAGTAATTAGAGAACAACAGAGATGTTTCAGTAGCAGTTCATGTGAAATGACTTTATTTGGGGAGTGGGGTCGGGTGGGGGTGGGCAGAGACCACTGAAAAGGAATATCCTAGTTTACCACTGGTTTGAAATAAACCAATAATGTAAACTTCTAAAAGGTCAAGTGCCGTCTTGGGTAGAATCCAGGGCTCAGTACAGGAAGGGTATCTGTGTACTCCAAACTATTATAACACAATGGCAATTTTGTGCTTAATTCTTCTGCCATGTCTTAAATGGCTATTACAGCCCTGAAATGTATCTAGGAGAGGATGACCTGAATGAAGATAAAAATAACCTGCAAGGAAAAGCTGAGAAACTGAAGAAGAGAAATCTTGTTGAAGAGTCTGGCACCCTTCGACTGTTGCAGGATGGTCAGGTAAGAGAGGAATTCAGTTGTTCTCTGTTTGCATTAGCCATAACCGGCTAACTGCAATAACAAACAATCCCAGAAGAGTAAGTTTATTTTTATTCATGTGAAGTGGGGCTCCAATCCACATGGTCATGTTGGGCTATCCTTCCATAATGGAGCACCAATATGGAGATTCTTCCTCCTTGTCATTCAGCCAATAAATAAAAGGAGAGAAAAGTGCAGAGGATAGCATAGGTTTTCTAAAGGTAGTGTCTGGAAGAAGTAAACATCATTCTGCTCACATTTCATTGACTAGAACTCAATCACAAGGTGGTACCTTACCACAAGGAAGGCTGGAAAATGTATTCTAACTGTGTGCCCAGGAGAAAAAGGCTGTGGCTTTAGAATTGTAGATTTGGAAGAGACTACCTTAGGAGTGAGAAGAGTTAAGGATTATAATATATTTACACAAAGACTTACACATGAATGTACTCAGTGGCTCAGTCATGTCCAACTCTTTGCAATCCCATAAACTATAGCCTTCCAGACTCCTCTGTCCATGGACTTTTTCAGGCAAGAATACTGGAGTGGGTTGCCATTCCCTACTCTAGCCACATGAATAAAACAGACGTAACAGCATTATTCATAAAAACCAAAGATTACCTATTGTCTAAATGCCCACGGACTGGTGAATGGACAGACAAAATTTGGTATATCCATACAAAGAAATACTATAAACAGAAGTGAATTACCAATATATGGATGAACTTCAACTACTGCATTGATAAACTTCAACCACATTATGCTCAGTGAAAGAAGCCAGTCACAAAGTCATATATCTTATGATTGCATTTATATGAAATATCTAAAAAGGGCAAGGCTATAGAGACAGTAGATTCAAGGGATGGGGTGGGAGTAGGCGGAAGGATATCAACAGTAAATGAGCACAAGAGGTTTTATTGGGGAGATAAAAATGTTTTAAACTTGATTAATGGTAATGGTTGTACAACTTGGTAAATCTACTAAAAAACAATTGAATTGTAAACTTAAACATGGTGAATTACATGATGACAAAATATGCTTCAATAATGTTATTTTTTGAGTTAAAGATTTAGTATTTTTTAGGTTGGGGGAAAGAGAATAATCCTACAAGGGAAATAATAAAGGATTATTCAAAGTGGAAGGAGGAAGTGATACAGAACCCAAGGGAAGAGAAGATTCAAAGAAGGAAAGCATGGTTAGTTCAACTCTAGTCAAAACTACTGAGAAATCACATGAAACGGAAGGTTGAGACTCTTGTCTGTCAGAGTAGGGTTCACAGTATTGTTCCAGATCCAGAGACAGGAATATGGAAAACGGGAAACAGATTTCCACTTAACAGTAAGTGCAACCTTTAGAGATGTTTAACAACAGGACAGATCCCATTGCTGAGTGATGTGCTCTCTGACAGTGGAAGTATTCAGAGAGAGGCCAGATGGGCATTTAGGAAGGATTTCTACATGGGAGGAAGACTTCTAAGGAGCATGTTTGAAAGACCCAGAGTATTCCGAAGACTTCATCACCTCTCTTTGCCCAAGGCCTCCTCTCCACATTTGGCCTTGGGCTCCTCATCTCAGACACTGAGAGTTGACCTTTGGGAAGAGCCACTTTGGAAAGTTGCTCTGACTCTTGAAACCCCAGGCACCCCACTGCTGTTGTCCAGGAGTTCTTCAGCCACTAAGAGGTCAGTGGTGATACAACAGCAGGTTTCACCAAAGTTAGTTCAGAGAACTTAGTAATCCTGGGAGACCAGGGGAGATAAGCTGAACTGCCAGAAAGGACCAGTGCTCATTTTAAAACGTGCCAAAAGTCCAATCCCACAGTTGCCTTTGTGTCTCTGCCTCACTCTCATCCAATACCCCCAGAGGTAAAATACAGGAGGAGAAGGTGAACCCATTATATGAGTTGGCTCAAGAAGAATTGAATGAAGCTTTCTTAATCAGGGCTTTGATACTCTTAGTCACCCACCAGGAATGGCCACCGTGATACAGAAATAAAAAGCCAGCACCTAGAAGTTGGAAGAGCCTTATTTTCAAAGGACTTGGAAATCTGTGTGAAGCTTCTTCATGGTCCCCATTGCCAGTGACCATGACCATAGCTGCTGGCATTACTCCAGCGTGAACTTTGATTCCATTGCAAAGGGAAAGGAGTCCTACTTAGCCCCTGGAGCAGATGACAAGCTGTGTTACTGCCCGCTCACCAAAACAGACACTCAAGAGGTGATTTATTTGCCCAGAAAATATTTGTGGGGCATCTTCTACATGCCAGGTCCCTTCCCAGAGCCCACAGTCTATTCATTCTGAAATACAAGGAGAACTGCCCCAAAGTGCTAAGAGATTGGGATGGTTTAATGTTTTTTTCCAGAAGACAATGAAAGGGCTAGATGGCTGGAGGCAGTCCCATCCAGCCTTAAGAGTCATGACCTCTTACGTTCACCCCAACAAAATCTGCCCCTGGACTTTCATGCTGTTTCCATGTTGGCTGAGGAAGACTGGGCTGGATCCATAGGATCCCCACAGAAAGGCTTCCCCATTTCCAGACCCTGGAAAGAGAGCCAGGCCATGGAAAACCAGAGAGAGAAACTGTGGGGTGGGGGAGGGGAGAGGGCTGGACACCGAGTGCCAAGTGCTCCAGACTGGGTGGGAACCCAGGGGCAGGGGAGCAGGAAGGAGCCGCCCAGGCAGGAGCAGACCCCTAAGCCGAGGGTTGGGCAGGAGACAAGTCTGGCTCCTGGCGTACCTGCGCTAATGAGCTGGAAGCAGGAGGAAATGGCCCAGCATGTGAAGGCCAGCAAAGGGAAGGGCCTCCCCATGCCAGCTGGATGGGAGAGGGCCGAGCAGGGTGGGCACAGGGCCCAACCCCCTCTCCACACCCTGAATTCTTAAGCTGGAACCTGGAACTTCCAGGAGAAGGGACTTAGGAGGTGCAGGCAGATCGGAGAGGCTGAAATGAGACCTCCTGGGGCAAAGGGGATTAGAAAGATGCCAAGCTGCGGTGGCATGAGAGGGAGAGAGCCAAGGGGCTGCAGAGGCACCCTGCCAACCCTGGGGAGGGAAGAGGTCCCAGGGCGGTCGTGAGCTGTAGCTGAACAGAGGCAAATCTGACGGTCGACTGACTTAATAAGGGCAGTCAGGATGGATGAGTCCTCCCAGTCCTCCTGGGCGGCAGAAATGGCCACAAGTATTCACAGACTGTAAACACCAAGGGGGACCAGCCTTGTCTGGGTCTGCAAGGACCTGGTGAAGCTGAGTAGAGAGGGCAAGGCCAGGACAGAGGCGTGAGCCTGGCATTCTCTGCAATGGACCGTCCAGAGACCCTGGATAAAGGGTCGCTTTGGGAACCCCGAGGCCAGCTCAAAAAGCCCCACCAAAGCCAGAAGCTGGACACAGCCCCAGACAGGTCCATCTTGCAGGGATCCAGGATAGTGGGACTCTACACTGGCATGTTTGTTTGAACCCTGGACACGGGCTTCCCAGCTGGCTCAGTGGTAAAGGATCTGCCTGCCAATGTAGGGGATGCAAGAGACACGGGTTCGATCCCTAGGTCAGGAAGATCCCCTGGAGGAGGAAATGACAACCCACTTCAGTATTCTTGCCTGGAAAATTCCATGGATAGAGGAGCCTGGCGGGCTACAGTCCATGGGGTCGCAAAGAGTCAGATGCGACTGAGCAACTAAGCATGCATGCAATTAAGAAGTGGGGGAGCCCACTTTGCCTCCTAACACCAGGGTGGGGCCAGGGCAGTTGGACAAATACTCATGGAGTATCCACCTTAGCCTTTCCCATACAGGATCCTAGGACCCTTCCCAATGGCATCCACAGGGACCTTCACCCCTACTCCATCGCTGGCGTGGAAACTTCTACCAGAGGCAGAAGCTTAGCGGTCCAGTCTGACTTTCTATGTGCTCCTGGTTCAGCACTGGCTGCAAATTACAGTCGAGGCATCTCCTGTCTCCAGACCTCAGTTTATCCACTTGCAACATGAAGAGACGGCATCTGCTCTGTGCAAAGTGATTTTCATTGGTTATATAGACTTTTGCTTAGCTGGTGCTTGTCATGGGAACAATCCAAGTCAAACAGTGGATCCAGCAGAGAAGGTATCAATCACCCTCTAGCTTGTGACTAAGGAGAGCTTTGTCATTTCATCTACCCAGCATCCCTTCTCTCTTATTCTGGTATCAGCATCCATTTTCCTTTAGGTAATTGTCCTTCCACCTTCTATAGATCATTCCGATGGGGCAGCCAATCACAATACCTGCCATGTATCACATGACCCAAACTGGCCAATCAGATTCTCTCTCATGATTTGACCCAGAGACCCACACTTTGTAACTGAAACACTCAATCTCAGCTCCCCAAACAGACATACTCCAAAGGAGTTTCTGGGTGTGAGAACCGTATTGCTGCCTGAATTCCTGATTTTTCGGTACTTACCTGTTCAGTTCTTCTATTCTGTTTACTCCTAAAATCTTTCCGGTAACTCTATTCTTTTTTTAAAATGTATAGTCAGAGTCCTTGTTGTTGCTTGCAACCAAAGAATCCTGTTTATACACAAATCAAGAGAGAAAAGTTGGGTGGATTAGATGACGGGACCCTCCTCTCTGCTGCCCTCTCTCTTTGTGGTCCCAGGGCAATTGACTCAGCTCTCTAGCAGCACTCAGCGCATGTTGGAGACATGGTGGGGTAGAGTCTGCTCAACAAGACCGCAAACATCAACTAAGCATGTTTGTATCCTGGATACGAATGGTTGAGGGTCTTGAACACTGTTAAGTGCTCAGTTGCACTGAATTAAGATCTTACAGCTTGAAGCAGGTAACTGCAGTGGGAAAGAAATTTAACAAGTATCAGAGCAGCTTTGCAATTATCAAGATGTAAGCAACTGCTGGAGAAAGCCATTCCCACTGCATGCAAGTGATGAGTGTGGGGTGGGGAGTGGTCAGGACCCATTTCAGGGTGTTGGGGGAAGGCCCACTCTGTCCCCAAAGTGTCTCTCCCACCTCTTCATGAGTACCTCTCATTCCTGAAACAAGAGACAAAGGCACTCAGTGAACATTTAGACACAGCTGGAAATCCATCTTCCCCTAGAAGAGCAAAACAATGTTTTCATTCACTCTGAAGTGTAATGATGGGTGTAGACTCTTTGCTGAGAGCAGACCTGCATAGGAGAAGTGGTTTGGAAATACTAAGGTTTTCAGGGTGTGGAAAGTGAAAACGGATCTGCAGGTGGGTCAAGAGGAAGGGGAGAGGCTAGAAAACAGGGGATACAAGCATATGGGCTACACATCAGCTCTGACTGTAAGTTCTAGGGGCCGACTCCAGTAAACTTAAGGAGGGAAAAGAATTTATTCAAAAGAGAAGGGTTCTGAAGGAGGTGTTCAACAACCAGGCCTGGGAAGCCAGGGACCAGGGCAGCTATAGAAGCCAGGGTGGCTCTAAGCCAGTTGCCTTCTGTGGTCAGTAGTGACTACATCCCAGATTCGAATTCCCTAGGAGAGAGTTTGTTGGATGTGTCTGGGATCCTGTGCCCACCCTTTGAGGTGGATGGTTGGGAGGGTCCCCGTGGCTGACAGCCCCACCAGGAATGCCTGGAATTGGCAAGACAGAGTTCCCTAAAGGAAAATTGAGTTTCCTATATCCAAGGAAGGAGAAGGAGTGCTGGGCATATTCATACAACAGATGTTCACTACGCATGGCATGTCGATTTACAGAGGAGGGAGATGAGTGGGGTGGGGTATGGGAAATTGCAGGAGACTGTAATCTGCCATGGGGGCCAAGGCGCTTTCTCCAGCCCTGGATTCCATCTCCTTCTCCCCCTCCCCCGTATAAGCAAGCACAGAGAAAGAACGCTGTTTTTCTGTTCTTGACAGCTTGATAGAATTGTCTCCTTAGCTTCCAGTCACGCTCGGCTCTCCTGCTAGAATCATTACCACCCACCTGTTCTCCATGCAAGAATTCACAACAGTGGACACACATCTGGCCTGCAAAAGACATGCTTGGAAGTCTCCCCAACTGCCTGGAACAGGCTGGGGACAGCATAGGGTCAGCCACCAATTCAAAGGCAAGCAAACAGCTGGCCTGAGAGCTGTGGACATTATGGCTTGAGCGGCTACCCATCCTTACCCCACCAGGCAGCTTGGTGAACATGGGACAGGTGTGCCCTGGGACTCAATACTGGGTCCTGTACCCGGCAGTCCTCCCCACCCCCACCTGCTTCACCAGTGTTGGTTTTAGGGGAGGGGGGCTCTTACCTTGCCCTTCTTGGGATTCCTTTATTTTTCTTCCCATTACTCTCCACATCATTCCCTTCTGAGTACCCTGGAAGTTAAGAAAAAGCCAGGTAAGGTTCTCATGGGAAGGGCCCATTAAATATTGTGTTTTGGTGGTGAAAGTAACAGCACCTAAGTTTTAAAGATATAAATGCAAAACTGGACAGGGCCTAGAGATTGTAGGTCTGTGCTTCTCGAACTTTTTCAAAAAGTAGCAAGAACCTTTGTACAGTATTTCAGCATTCAACAAACACTTACTGAGTGGCTACTGTGTGCTAGGCGCTATGCTAGGGAACGTGGCAGTAGCAGCACAGACCCAACCCTCACAAACCTCCTGAGTTTACAGTCTAGTGGGGGAGGCAGACATTGAACAAATAATTGGGTAAGTAGATCAATAATGAGTCACAACTGAAGTAGAGCTATGAAAAAGGTCTGCAGCTAGGTGGCCTATCAGAGTTGAGAGACATTGGGGAAGGCATCCCCAGAGAAGTAGGAAATAAGCAAAGAGCTAGAGGGAAGATGGTCCAGACAAGGCACATTACAAGAAAAATCCCAGAGGCAAGAAAATGCTTATGTTGGAGGAAGTTGTAGAAGATCATTGTGGTGGAGCCAGGCAAGCAGGGTAGCTCAGATGAAGATGAAGAGATGTAGGCACCGGACCACCAGGGCCTCATGGGCCTCCTCACTGGGGAGCCACTCCAGCTGAAAAGCAGCCCAGCCCTGATTCCCTACCCCCCAACACACACTCATCCCCTCGCCTTGTAGCCTCCGAGGCATCTCAGAGGAACCACACAGCTTATCAGAAACACCTTGGAAACCACTGATCCAGTTCTACTTGGCATTTTCAGATGAGAAGAGTTGAGTCTTGACAGTCATCCACTCCCCCAGTATCCTCTCTCTTAACTCTGGGCACCTATCCCAGCCTCCCTGGAGAGAAGGCTGGCCGGGTGTGATCTAGGGACAGGCTTCCAGAACACTGCACGTCTCAATGCTTCAAGAAGGAGCCTTGGGAGCCAGTCCAGCGTCTGTCATGAGGAATGGGCTCCAAGAATGGCATCTTGTCCCTTGCCTGCCCCTGGGGCTCTCAGAAGATTCCCCCTGTGCTTGCTGCCAGAGTCCCTGACCTGCCCCTCCCAGACCCCTCCCCATCACTCATCCCCGATCAAGCTCCCGCCTCAACATTCCTCTCCACCCGGGGGTCAGGGTCAGCTGTGGGGTATTTTCCCAAGCCATGGGGAACAGAGGCGCCTCCTGACATGTACAGTCACTGCCCCGGGCTGGAAGGGCAGCTACCAGCAAAGATGGGCTAGAGAAGAAAGCAGTCAGCTGGCTCTTGGAGAAGAGCTGCAAGGGAAAAAGGGTTGGGGAGGAGGGGCCTGAGAGGAAGTAGAAGTAGAACCTGGTGATGGGAAATGGGGTGCATGTCTGGGATCTGAGCCGAAGTGGGGGTTTTCCTGCCCCAATCCGGTTGGTCCTCATCTAATTAACCCTGGAGTCTGGCCTCTCTGAGACCCTTGCTGACCTTTGCAATTCCTGGGACAGGTGCCAAAGGCAGCCACCAGCCTGGAGACAGCAGCAGTACCCCATACCCCCAGCAGGTTCCAAGCACATAGGCATGGCCGAGCCGTCTGCAGCCCTGCAAGGGGGCCAAAGGACAAGCAGGTCAGGCTGGTGAGAAGGTTCTGAAGGTGAAAGAATTTGCTGCTCCCCGTTTTAGCTGTAAGATCTGCAGCAAAGATCACAACCAATCACAACCACCTCTCTGAGACTCTACTTTCCCTTCCGTAAAAATGGGATGAATACTTCTAGGGTATGACATGCGAGTAGAACCTTCTAAGAGATGGTGTCCAGTAGGCAGAGTTAATTGAAAGATAATAATATTGAGACCTACCTCATAGGACTGTAGGAATGACTTAATGAGAAAACAAGGGAAAGACTTCAGCAATCATTTAGTTAGCCATGGTTTTAGATCCCATCTCCAAGCTAGAGAGATTGGACTGGATGGTGGCTGGTGAGGGCCTGAGGTTGGGAAAAGAAAAGAGAAAGAGGGAAGCCAGACCTCACAGCACACCCCAGCCAAGAGCCCGGGCAGACAGCGTCTCCCCCAGAGGAAGGGCTGGTGTTCTCCGCTCCGTTGCCCTCTGGCAGGCACTGAGCGCCTGTTTTCCTCATTAAGTGTGGCTGTAATCTGGCTCCCTTAACACTGCTGACACAAGGTCCAGAAACAGTTCAGAGTCTCCGAACAGACAGCATCACCTGCTTTCAACATCACCTCCCAGCTGGATCAACAAGGCTGGGGGTGTGAGTGGCTGAACTTAGGGCAGACTGCAGGGAATCAGAGCAGACGATACTGGGAATGGAAGCCGCGACACAGGGGCCTCACTCCATGCCCAGCGATGCTCAGCATCACCACACTGTAAAAGAGGAAAAGCAAATAGTTTTGAGTGCACACTATTTGCCAGGCTTTGTGGTAAAGCGCTTGTGTGTATTATCTCATTGAATCCCCATAACAGCCCTAGGTAGCTGACACCCATTGTAGAGATGGAGAAACGGAGGCAGAGGGTACTTAAGAATTGTAACCAAAGGGGCTTATCATTTGTTGGGGAGGCAATACTATGTGTTCATGTCCCCATGAGAGAAGAGAGCAGAATCTGAAATGGTCCCCCACCAACCCGACTAGCTGGCTTCTCATCTTCCCATCACCACCTGCCTCAGTTTCCCCAGCTTTCCAGCTGCCACCATGCTGACCAGGCTCAAAGGGCAGCCCTCACCCACTGTTCTAGGGCTAGACACATTCACTTTCCCAAAGTTCAGCCAAGACATGGCTAGCATTTTTCAAAAGGAACTTATCTAGAAAACTTGAAAAGGGAACAAAATTACAATATAAGAAGCCAAGAATCTGGGAAGAGAGGCGTTTATAAAGCAGTTTTCACGTTCCAAGATAAGGAAAGTAACGACTGCTACTAGTTGTGCCAAGTGTCCGACACTATACTATGCTCTTGATATATGTTATTTTCTTTTATCCTCAAGGGCAACTGATGAGACAGCTATTATTATCCACGTTCCACAAATATGGAAACAGATGCTCAGAGAGGTTAAGCAACTTGTCCATGTTACACAGTTTATAAGCATCGGAGCTGGAAGCCAGACAAGACTTTGCACTTAACCGCCTAAACAAAGAAGATGAACATGGTGGGCATGACTCTTGCAGCTAACAGGCCTCATTTAGGTCTCATGGAGGTGTTTGGCAAAGCTACCCAAACTCTACACTGAGGGGTTGCAGGTTGGCCCCACTGTTTCCTCTGATCGATTTGCAACTCTTGCTCAGGAAAGAATTATAACGCTTTTCCTCCTAGACAAGGATGGAAGAACCTTGGCAAGTCTGTGCCTTTCATTTCTCTGTTTTCTAGTGCCAACTTATGTCGACCAAAACAAAGCAGAATCAAAAACAAGCCAATATGTTGAAACCTTTGTACTTGTCCTTCATTTCAAATTACCCCCGTGACATGTTATGGTTTCCGCAATATTCCATTGGTTAATGGTTGGACCGATGTTTCCTGAAGTCTGGAGATACTGTGAGTGAAACTTTTAACCCAGTGCTGGGCACATAATCAGCACTAGATATGTTGTTGTTGTGATTATCGTTACTGAGAGAATGCTTCCTGTGATTACATCCTGAAGTCACTCGATATAGTGTGTTAGTTGCTCAGTCATGGCCGACTCTTTGCGACCCCATGGACTGCAGCCCACCAGGCTCCACTGTCCATGAGATTTTCCGACAAGGATACTGCAGTGGGTTGCCATTTCCTTCTCCAGGCCTCGTGATTACATCCTGTGATTACATCTTGAAGTCACTTTATATAAAACAATATAAAATTAGGTACTGATTGAATGGGCTTCCCAGGTGGTAAAGAACCTGCCTGCCAATGCAGGAGATGTAAGAGACGAGGGTTCGATCCTTGAGTCTGGAAGATCCCCTAGAGGAGGGCATGGCAACCCACTCCAGTATTTTTGCCTGGAGAATCCCATGGATGGGGAGCCTGGCAGGCTATAGTCCATAGGGCTGCCAAGAGTCAGACACGAGTCTGACCTGGCATGCACACACGCACTGATTGAATAACTGATACCAATAGCCATCAGTGAGTGATGTTCACCGAGTAGTTACTGCAGCCAGGTTTCAGTCTGGGTCGCTTACATACATTATATCTTCTTAATCTTCCTAACAACTCAACGAGATAAGAATTATTTTCATTTCCCTTTTACAGATGATGAAACCGATGCCTGGAAATATTAAGTAACACAGTCACACAACTCCCAGATGGCAGGGCTGAGATCTGAATCCAGACAGCTAAGTTCAGAACCTGCCTGGAAAACCTCTAAACCCTATACCTCTGATGATGCGTCTGACAATAAGACTATATTACAGGGGAGAGAAGGGAGATGTCGTTGTGTGCTGAGGTGGCCAGAGAAAGATTTCTGGAGGCTGTGAGCTCTATGGGACCCTGAAGAAAGGACAAGATGGATAAAGCAAAAGACAGACATGTTTTAGAAAACAAAATTATGGGTACTAAAGGGGAAAGGGGTGGGGGATAAATTAAGAGTTTGGGATTGGCAGATACAAACTACCATGTATGATAGAGATAAAGAACAAGGTCCTACTATATAGCATAGGGAACTATATGCAGTATGTTGTTATAAACTATAAAGGAAAAGAATATGAAAAAGAATATGCATTATATATTTCTATGTGTGTGTATATATGCAACTGGATCACTTTGCTGTACACCAGAAACTAATACAACATTGAAAATTAACTTTACTTCAATTCAAAAGAGAGAGAGATATGTTTTAGGCTGGATGGTGATCCCTGAAGTCTCATGAGACCCCAAATGGGACATCGGGAAGCCCCTCATCCTTAGAACACAAGGGACTGCTTCCCCTCTGAAGTAGTGTCGTTTGGAAAACTTGACTGTTCAGGAAAGGACTCGGAGCACAAGCAGGAACCTGTGAGGTCCTCCTGGAGCATCTAGCATCAGGATGGAGAGAAAGGTTGGCAACAGATCCCCTGGGAGGTTTGGCAGAGGGTTGGCCTGAGTCACACTGACTGATCATCACCCCCGCCATGATCTTCTCCATACTGACCACTGGTGTGCTTTGAGAAAGTGGTTTTGTTTTGCCATGACTGTGGTAGGGTTGCCCCAGCAGGTATGAATGCAGAAGGGCCTGTGGGCCTACAGGCCTGTAGGATTTCACAGAAGCCTTAGGGAGAAGCTCAGACTTCACACTTAAGCCCTAGAGATGGTGGGGCTGGGGCAGGCACGGGGGTGGAATTTAATCCAGGGGGCCCCACAGCCCTTCCTTGCCGAGGAGCTGGTTAAGGGGATGGCTCCAGGGAAGGTGAGGCCGGTGCTGGCCAACAGAGGTCTGAACGGGAACATGTGTGCAACCCCAGGCCTGGCTCTCGCAGACCTGATGGAATTTCTGAGTGCGTCAGTAGCGCCACACCTGTCCCTTCTCACTGAACTCCAGCCTGGGCAGGCCCAGAAAGGCTGCAGCCTAAGGCAGCCTGGAAAGAAGCAGCCAACACTTCTGAGCAACATGCTGAGGCCAGATGGAGTGAAGAGCCTGGAGCAAATGGTCTGGAGGCTCCTTCTCTGAGCAGGAACCCACATGAGAGCCGACGACTCCCGTCCTGTGCACCCTCCAGGTCTCACCACGCAGCGCACGCTCTTGCTTTCGTTGTGGCCCAGCGTGTGTATGTTTTGCTCTCCTGTTATACTTCCGGTCGTGGTCACCCTAAGTGTGGTCCATAAACCAGGAGCAACAGCATCCCCTGGGAGCTCATTAGGCACGCAGACTCTCATCACGGACACACTGGAGCAGAATGTGCTTACTAACAAAGTCCCCGGGGATCTGACTGCACATCGAAGTTTGAGAAGCACTGCTCCTTGGAAACAGGATTTATCCCCAGCAGAGTTGTCTTTGAACAAGTTTTTTTAATCCCTGGTGCTCAGCAGTAAGTAGGTGCTCAATAAATATATGTTTTAACTTTTCGTTTTGAAATAACTTATACTTAGAGAAAAGTTGCGGAAGTTGCAAAAATAATAGGATGTTCACACATGCCCTTTCCAGCTTCCCTTAATGGTCACAGTTTAAGTAGCTATGGCACAATGACCAAAGTAACATGGGTAAACTAACAGAGTTATGAGACCATTAACAGAACCGCAGACCCTTTCTAAATTCATCAGTTCGTCCCCTAACGTCTTTCTCTTCTAGGGCCCTTTGTGGCATTTAGCTGTTGAGTCTCTTCCGTCTCCTCTAATCTGTGATGGTTCTTTAGTCTGTTCTTGTTTTTCATGACCTTGACCCTTTCAGTGAGCGCCTCTCAGTTATTTTTTTTAGTCTGTCTCTCAACTTGAGTATGTCTGATGTTTTCCTGTGATTGAGGTCGTGGATTTGGGGTAAAAATACCATGGAAGCAATGCTGGATCCTCCTCACCATATGAGAACATGTCTATTACTGATGACATTAAACTTGATCACTTGGTTAAGCTTATATTTGCTGGGTTTCTCCACTAGGTTTCACTACTATAACATTACTGTTCTCCTTCCCTTTGTAGTGAGTAAGTTTCTTGGTAAGGGGAGAATTTTTGAAACTATGCAAATATCCTGATTCTCCTCAAACCTTTTCCCACTGATTACAGCATCCATCACTGGTGGATCTTGCCAACGATTATTACTATTGCTTTTGCCTAATGGTGATTTTGTATTTCCTTCATTACTTCTATATTTATTGCAATTCTTCCATAAAAAAAGAGCTGTTCCTTCTTCCTCATTTTTTTCAGTATTTTTTAGACTTCAGTTGGAACTCATGGCTACTTATTTTATCCTATGGGTTATAATCCAATGTTATTATTTTCTTTTGTTGTTCCAATTGCTCCACCCACTGGAAGCTCCCACAAGCTGGCTTCTTGTTCTGCCATGCCCCATCATCTCCCAATTCCTTCTTTTCTAGTACCACGAGACGTTCCTGTCTCATCTGATTCAGTAAATATTTTTGAATGACTGAATGATAGAATGAAAAAGGCGCACATATAGAAACTCAGCCCCTCTGTGATTCCCCAACTAGGAAGCTATATCCAGTTCATTTTTTTTACTGGAGTATAGTTGCTTTACGATGTTGTGTTAGCTTCTGCTGTACCTCGAAGTGAATCAGCTGTATTCACTGATACACTGACATTCTCTCTTTGTTGGATTTCCTTTCCGTTTAGGCGACCACAGAGCAGCCGGGAGGAACAACGGGAGCTGTTCCCGGGTTCCACAGAATCACTTACTTCTACTCCCTTATGAGGGTCAAGGAAAGCTGGAGGAACTTTTAACCTAAAGATAAAAGAAGCAGTATCCATAGAAATTAGAGTCTGGGAAATTCATCTGCCCTAAAAGTCCAGCATGTGGACTTTCCACATCTGCTGAGCTGTGTGAGGTAGTGCTTATGAACACGTGTGCTGGAGCCAAAAGCCTGGATCCGAACCTTAGGGCTGCTTCTTGCTGTATCGCTTCCCTGTGCCTCTATTTCCCCATCGGGCGATAACAGTAACTTGCCATGGACTTGCGTAATGGCTAAATCACTTTCAATGTTTAAACTGCTTAGAACAGTCTAAGGTACACTAAGCAGTGAATAATCACTAGCCAGTAGTCTGGGGTTTCCAGCAATTAACTCAGCCTGCTGAATTCATTCAGCAGTTATTCACTGAGCATTGCAGCATGCACTATTGTGCTGGGTTTCCATCACTGAGCAAATGAGCCCATCTCTGTTCTTGTGGAGCTTACATTCTCCTGGAGTAAAAATAGTCCAGCCCAACATAAAGATCGCAATACTCTTTAAAGACAATAGTGGGACGATGAGACAGCTGTGTTTCAAAACCATTCACACTTTTCTGGTGAAAGTAATTTTCCTCGTGGTGTCATGGGATGGAGACCTACGCCTATCAAAGCATTATATTGTCTTAGCCACAGGGATTAGTTGAGGCCAGGATACATTCCCTCAGCACCAGAGAGGCTTTTGTGCTGGGGCTCCTAATGGTTAGAACCTGTGAGCAAAGAGCTGTGGGGCAGAGGACTTGGCCTGAGAATAAGCCACTGCCATTGAGGGTGGAGCCAAGAGTGGAGGGAAACCAAGTCCAGGTGGTGTTGAGAACGGACCTTAAGTCTGTCCTGTTCTGCACTTTTCAGGCATGCAGCCAGCACATTCTCTTTTACTGCTCATTACTGAGGAAGTCCTGAGTTTACTTCAGTCCCGAAAAAGCTGATGCCTAAGCAGAAAGCTGGATGCTGTTCTGAGCCTCTGCTCTTGGTCTGAGCACGTCTTCATCTCCTGCCTCGTCCCCAGGTGTAAGCCACCACCACCCCGACACACACACACACACACACACACTCCACCCTACTTCCCACCTCTGGCTGGCTCACATCTGCTTCCTTCCCAGGAGACCCCTGCCCCAGGATAGTAATCAGCCTCCCCTCCAACTCCCTCCAGAGCTGGAGCCCCTCTCTCATGCTCACCTAGACCTTCCCATCCCCCAAACTCTTCCACCCAAGCCTCTCCTTGGAGCGTCTGGCTGGATTCCCAGCCTTCAGTTTTGCCTGGAGGGCAGGGCTGAGGGAGCCACAGCCACCTCCAGAGTCACACTGAGGCTCAGAGCCTAGAAGCCTCCCCTTCCATCACCTAATCTGTCCTGGGGTCTTCCAAGCTCTCCTGCCTTCCAGTCCTGGTAAAAGCTACATCCTAAGGGTAGACCAGGGGAACCCAAACCTCCACTTCCTTTGGGAAAATCTCCATCTCCCTTCTCCGAGAGTCTCAGGAATTTGCTGTCTAAACTGCTTCATCATACCTTGACTAAGACCTTTCCTGTGCTGGAAAGGTGAACTTTCACTCTGTCATCCTCTTTGACTGACTGGGGTCTTGATCGGCTTGGGCTGCTGTAATGAAATTCCACGGACTGGGTGGCTCAAGCATGGAAATCTACTTCTCACATCCTGGAGGTGGCGAAGTTGGGGCTCAAGGTCCAGCAGATCCAGGGTCTGGTGAGAGCCCCCTTCCTGATTTCTTGCTGTGTCCTCGTATGGCAGAGAGAGGGTGAGCAAGCTCTGGCCTCTTCTTCTTCATAGAAGGACACTGATTCCATCATGTGACCTCCCCTCTACCCCATTTCCAAGACCTCATGTAAACGTAACTACCTCTCAAACCCACCTCCAAGTACCATCAAACTGGGGATTAGGGCTCCAACAGATGAATTCTGAGGGAACACAAACATCTGGTCCACAGCAACTGGACTGTAAACTTAGCGGACTGTTCAAGGAACACTGAATGAAGAAATCAGCAGTTGAATACATAAGTTATTATTTGTATTTATTTACTGACTGTGCTGAGAGCTGTGTGGGATCTTAGTTCCCTAACCAGGGATCCCAACCCGGGTTCAAACCCAGGCCCACTGAACTGGGAGCACAGAGTCTTAACCACTGGACCACCAGGCAAGTCCCCAATACATGAATTATTGGATAGATGGTGAAATGAGTGAGTGAATGACTAAATGAATAGACTAATAAGGAGAGGCAATGGTAGAACTGGATCAAAAAACTCCTACAGAGAGGGTGGGGCTTGGGCCCAGGGAGGGGAGAAGTAGAGAAAGGAGACTCACAAGAGGATGGGTAGCTACCACGGCAGAATAGTGGGAGGGAGACACGCCGGGCTTGGGCCTGGACTTGCTTTACAGAGCCCGTCTGTTAGCTTTTCAAACTTTTGTTGTTGTCTCTCATATAAGTGTCGTTTGTCAAGAACATTGTGCCTCTTGCTTTGCCCTGGCCAGTCTGGACTGCTGGGGGCTCCAGTCTCAGCATCTCTCAGGAGATGTGGGGAGGACAGCTGGCCACAGGGCGGTCCAGCCCCGGGAGGTCCAGGGGTCTCAGGGCACCTGTCAAAGCCTTTCAGCGCGGACTCCAAGTCCTCTCCAGCTCAGAGCCAGGGAGGGAGGTGCTGTCTATCCTCCCCTTCTCCACCGTCTCCCCCCTCTTGCCTGATTCCACAGTGGCACTGCCAGCACCTACGGGACGCGAGCCCACACAACTCGAGAGCCACGGGCCATCCTTGTGGATTTGCAGCTCCCAATGCAGAGCCGAGGTTTGTCTGGAGTGGACTGTGGCTCTGGAGACAAAGCCTGGGGGGTGCACGTCCGCCATGAGCAGGGTGCAGCTGGGAAGCAGATGGCGCCATCGCTGCACCCACCCCTCAGGCCTACCTTGGAGAGCTCGGTCCTTTCCCTGCAGAGGTCTGATGGGCGCAGCTGTGCTCAGACGTGGGAGCCTCAGCTCAGGGCCCTGTCCTCTGTCTCTCCTTCCCGCACATTTCTCCTTCTCTGGCATCCCCATGGGATGTCTCTGTCTCCCCACCTCTCCTCTGCCCCTCTCCCTGCCTCTGCCTCTCTTTCTCTCTGCACACCCCCACCCCCACCCCACCCCCTGCATGCCCCAGTTTCTCTGTTTCTCTCATCCCATCCCTTCGTCTTCGTTTCACGGCCTGCCTTACCCCGTGTCTTGCTCTCAGGCAGTCTCTGACTCCATGTCTGCCCTCAGTCTCTGCTTCGCCCTCCCACCCCCTCCCTGGCTGCCTCCCAAGGCCCCAGCACCCCTATCCTCCCTGCTTGGAGCAGTCTGCCCGTCAGCGTGGGCCCCTGAAGTGAGGGACAGGAAGAGCAGGCCAAGGGCAGACTGCGGCCCCTGTTCCATGAAGGAAAGCGATTTGAAGCCAGGGAGGCCTGGGCAGGCTGAGGCCAAGAATTTCTCACTTACCCGCAGGGCTGGATATTTAGTCTGAGTTGGGGAGGGCAGGTGGCAACCAGCCTGGAGCTAGGCTGCAAGCACAGCTTGTCTGCGGCCCCTCCCCAGCTCGGGGTCCCCTTCAGGGTGACATCTCCCTCTGCCTCCTGGCCCAGACCCCCCCAGCCCCCAACTCCAGCAGCAGTTGAGAGGTGGCACAGCCAGGTGCCAGGGTCGCTGTCTCCCCCGACCCAGGACACAGACCCAGGTGAGGGGCAGGCAGGACCAGATGGGGTGGGCTTGGTATCCGTCAGTGCCCTCCCAAGATCTGGGAGCAACACGTCCTTCTCAACCCCAGCAGGGCCTCAGTTTCCAAAGGCCAATGTGCTTTTCCTTTGGCTTGTGTGCCGTCTAAATACTTTATCCAATTGCTATGGCTCCACCTCCAGCTGCCTTATTTTCCTTTATGGGGCCGTCCACAGCCCTCTGAGCTCTCAGGCGGGACCTTGGGACCACTGGGGGCACATTCCAGAGGCTGCTCGTGAGCTCCCACCCTGATGTTAAAAACTCACATACTGGCTGAGAATGCTACATATGGTTTGGTGGGAGCTAGAGGGACGTGTTGAAAACCATCCCCAAATAGGCTGTCGATCCCAGGAGACCGGGATGGTTAGAGGGCAATTTCACAAACGCTCCTATGGGATGTGAATGAGGGTGCTGTCAGAATACAGCTGGGGCCCGTCCCCACTGCCGGCACTCTCCAAGCCTCTGCTCAGGGGACTGAGCGACTTCACTTTCATTTTCTTTTGCAGGGGTGCCCTGTCATCCCTGGGCCGGTGCTGAGGGGCATCACCACGGTGCCTTATCAGGAGGCACAGTCCCCGGAGGCCTGGCATTTAGTGAGATGGCCGAGCCCTTGGTTCTGGAACCCTTTATGAACTGGGTGCCTATTTTGTGCCCACGCTGTGCTAGGCAGTGGGTAGGAGAAGTGAGCAACCCAGACAGAGTGCCTCGGCTTGGGGAGGAACCAGACAGGGCAGAGAGGCCCGAGGTGGTGGGCAGGAAGGGCCTGGGGCAGGTCACCGCAGCGGTCTCTGACTTCAGTTGCTTCACCCATGACATGGGGGCAATGCGGAGCTGTTTTGAGGAGTCACTGAGATAATCAGTACATGGTGACTGGTCGTGATAACAAACCACGAGGAAGGACCAGGCAGCCAGAGGGGTGAGCAGCAGCAGACGGGGCGGGCACAGCGTGTGCTGTCGGTGCCCTGTCCGCATGTCCTGGGGGCCCCGTGTCACTCCAGGACCCCCGTCAGCACCTGTCCCCGGCTGCTGCAACCTGTCCCCAGCTGCCTGCGTGGCGGTCAGGGAAGTGCTTGCGAAGTGGCTTACCTCAGTCTCTGTGTGCCATGTGCTAAGGTTTTCACTTGTGTCTGACTCTTTGCGATCCCATGGCCTGTAGCCCACCAGGTTTCTCTGTGGCATTCTCCAGGCAAGAATACTGGAATGGGTTGCCATGCCCTCCTCTAGGGGATCTTCCAGACTCAAGGATCGAACCCATGTCTCTTGTGTCTCCTGCATTGGTAGGCGGGTTCTTTACCACCTGGGAAACCCCTCAGTCCCTGTGGGCAGCCCCTAACCCCCAGCTGTGGTGAGGGCTACAAACACCTCGGTCTCCCAAGCTCCCTGCACGCTGGGCCACTCCCCTCCCACCTCCCGTGGCCTCTTGCTTGACCTCCCATCCCCACTTGCTTGGCCTCTCTCTCTTCTCAATCTCCCTCCCCCACTCCTGGGAAGATCGCGAAGAATTCCACTTTCACACAAATCCTTGTTGCGGGGCCTGCATCTGGGGAAGCAGGGTGCAGTAAACACCCAAGTGCCAAGTAAACATTAGGAGGTGTCCCCTGCACTGTGGGAGCCAGTCTTCCTGCAGAGCCTCCCTCTGGCCCAAGGGGGTCCTCTGGAGTTCCTAAGGATCAGTCCCTGTAGCCTTCTGACTCTGCGGAGATCTCTGCTCCCTCTATTTGAGCTCGGCAAAGGCCAGGGCCGTGGGAAGCGTGCCTGTAGCTCTTAACTCTCAGTTCAGGAAACTGTCTGAGCTGCTGACTTCAGGAGTACCTGTGTCCATCCCCAGGGGCCTGCACAGGGTGCCAAAAGATGGCTAAAATTCATATTTGATTATTGCCACCTTTCTCTCCTGGGAACTCCAAATGGGTAAGCTGAAGTTAAATCTTTTTTTTTTTTTTTTTAATGTTTATTTAATTTATTTGGGTGAACCAGGTCTTAGCTGAGGCCCACAGGATCATCTGTCTTCACTGTGGCATGCAGGATCTTTAGTTGTGGTATGTGGGATCTACCCAGGGATGGAACCCAGGGATGCAACCCAGGCCCCCTTGCATGGGGAGCACTGAACCTCAGCCACTGGACCACTAGGGAAGTGCTGAAGTTAAATATCCTTATTGTCCCTCTGCTCACATCCCATCAGAGGAGAAAGAGCAGACCTACATGCAGTGCTGGCAGAGGTGGATCCAGAGGCTGGTCTGGATTATTTTTCTGGACGTTGTGATGTTTGTGGTATTTGCTAGCTTCTTAACACTTTATGACTTGTGATTTTTTTTTCCCTTAGTTTCAGTAAATATTCTCCTTCGTACCTAATTTTTTATTGTTTTTCTTAAAGTAGGCTCCTCAAGTTTTATAAGCTGTAGACAACAGAAAATCTCAATGCACTCTGACCATGTGTCGCGTGGAAGAATGTCTCCCAGACAGGCTCCTGGCCCCGTCCACCTCGACCCTTGTTCCTCCACCTGCACACTTCTGGGGCCTGATGTGATAAGGTTCTGCCCCCGCACCTGTCACTGCGTAAGGTGAGTCCTCACAGTGTGTGACTGGAATATTCTAGAAAAGCCATTTCTTTCTTCTATTTCGTCACACCGAGTGGCATGCAGTATCTTAGTTCCTTGACCAGGGATCAGATTTGTGCCCCCTGCAGAGACTTAACCACCAGCCTGCAGGACAAGCTCCCCAAGAAAGCCATTTCCAACCAAACTGGGTGGCGATAAATACATTACACGACATAAATGCATTACACATGACCCAAATGGATATTTTCCCAGCATAACCAATGAGTATATGCAAGTGAACCCAATTGGATGTAGTCCCAACTCAAATTCCCGTAGTCACACCTCCAAAGGCCACAGCCACATCCCCTCACCTGACGTGAAGGGAGGTGTGACAGATGAGACCCTGGGGTCGAGACAATGGTCTAAACCTACTTCAGTATAAAAACCTTACTTTCCAAGTGTTATAAAATTTATGACCTTGAAAAATTACATGATCTTGGAAGGGACTCATAAGTGAGGGGCTCTAAGTATAAGCCTCGTTAGCTTCTGAGGACATCTGGCCTTGATGGCCAGACTCTTGTAACACCGTAAGGCCTGTGGGTTTCAGCCCCACCTCGAGTGTGTGTGTGTAAGGAGCTTGGCTTGCTGTTGTTCTGGGCTCTCCTTTCTTTGCTGCCTCTCAACCCCAAATCCGCCAGGCAAGGTTAAGGCCTGTGGTCAGGGCTCACAGTGAATTTGACCCCTGAGTTTGGACTTCATAGCAGGAGACATCAATATTAGTAAGTCCACTTACTCCTCCTCTTTTGCATTTTCCTCGTTTCATTTACCTCCGTTTTTTTAAAATTAATCTTTACTGGAGTACAGTTGTCTTACAATGCGGTGTTAGTTTCTGTTGAACAGCAAAATGAATCAGCTATATAGCACCTTCCGGGGAAGGCAATGGCACCCCACCCCAGTACTTTTGCCTGGAAAATCCCATGGACGGAGGATCCTGGTAGGCTCTAGTCCATGGGGTCGCTAAGAGTCGGACACGACTGAGCGACTTCACTTTCACTTTGCACTTTCATGCATTGGAGAAGGAAATGGCAACCCACTCCAGTGTTCTTGCCTGGAGAATCCCAGAGACAGGGGAGCCTGGTGAGCTTCCGTCTATGGGGTCGCACAGAGTCGGACACGACTGAAGTGACCTAGCAGCAGCAGCAGCATATAGCACCTTCATTTTTTAAACCAAAGCTTCTTCTGAAAAAAATTCCACGCTTGTTTTTGCTGACTAGAAAGACCATGGGACTTAGCCATCCCCAGGCTAGGCCCCAAGAGGACTACCACCCTTCTCGTCCCACTCAGCGTCCCTGTCCTTCAAACCCGCCCATGTCAGAGAATGTGAGGCTTCGTGAAAATCTGTGAAAAGCGCTAGCACAGCCTGACACATATTCAGCGAGGCATCAACATCATCGTTATTATTAACAATGGGAAACAGATCTCCACAGCTATCTTTGGCTTTGTTGTAGATTTGAATTTGGAAGATCTGGGTTCAAATTCTGACCTTGCCATTTCTACTCTGGATAAACTGCTCAGTCTCTCTTAACTTGAAAAGATAGGTTCTAACAAGCACACGGTGCACCCCACCGAGGGAGTGTGAACCTCAAATGAGATAAAGGCTGTGAACACTATTTTGTGAATCACAGAACCTGCTACAAATGCTGGCGCTGCCATTCCGCCTTCCAGCCTCTCGCTCTCAGGGGGCTTTGGCGCTGGTTGAACCCCCTGCCTGCACCACGCCTGCCCCTTGGGATGACCTCATCCCTGCCACCGGCCTAGCAGGGTGAGCCGAGCCTGGTCAGACCCCACTTACCACGGCTGCAGAGCCGCTGTCCTCGGGCCTCCAGCCCGGTCAGGTGGGCCTCCTCGGACAGCTCAGCAGCTGGCAGAGGCCTGAGGCCTGTCATAAGCAAAACGGAGGCCTACCAGGGCGAGCTGGATTTCAGTGAGGCCCTGAACTCTCCAGTCAAGCGGTGGGCCTGGTGCCCACCCCGGGGCTTTGGAGTTTAATGGGACTCCTGGTCCTCAGGCGGTGGCCAGCTCCTGCCCTGTATGTAGCTCCTCTTCTACTCCCTGCTAGGGGCTGGGAGCCCGGGCAACTCCCAGAGGAAACTCCTGCAGCTGCTTTGGGTCTGGAAGTGGAAGAATGCCACCTGCCCTGCAGGCAGAGGTGGAGAGTGAAGTTTCCAAGGGCAGCAGAAGCCTGAGCAGGCCCAGAACTCGGGGGTAAGCGGAGCACTGGCTGGAGAAGACCTGCCAGACAGGCTCTCTGTGGCCCCAGAAGTCAGAGGCCTGCATACTCTGTCTCTGGTTTGCAGGATGAACAGAACACTTGGATTTGACTGTCCTGCCCCCAAACTCCACTTTCACTGACCTTGCGTGATGTAAGGTGTCAGGGCCTGCTTGATAACTTAGACTCATCACTGGACACGTACCCTTGGTGAGTTGTTTTTCTATGCCTCAGTTTCCTCATCTCTAAAATGGGAATGGTAATTGGCTTTACCTTATAGACTGAGGTGAAGATTAAATGAGTTAATACAGGCAGTGCTTAGGGATAGCAGGCAGGGCTAGGCATAGCGTTAGATACTGCGATCATTTTTTTTATATATATAAGTTTTGAGATTACTCCTCTAGACACCCCAGAGTTTTCTCTTGGGGTGTTTCTGTCACTTAAAATGGATTGGGATTTCAGGGCAAATACCGGAGAAACTGAATTCCCTTGTAGTGTGATTCTGAGGCTGCTGGGGCTGGCTGCTAGCACTGGCTCATGTCTCCTCTTCTGCCACCTCCAGTCAGTCCTAAGCTGCTGGTTCCACTGCTCTGGTTCCTGGCCTGTCATCCACGCTGCTAGCTGAAGTGTTTAATACCTCGTTAGCACCTCCCCACGGCTCACTGTGGGCACTAATCACTTGTTCCTTCTGGAGTGACTCTGAGCTACCTTTGAAAACTGTCCATGTGATGCCTGAAGACTTCCCCAGCTGATCTTCATTCCCACCCTGGGTTGCTCCATCTACCCTGAGAGGAAGACAACTAACTGATTTTGGTGATACATAGGCACATTAAATAAACAGCAACAAAAAAGTCAGACCCTTCTGAGGCACCTGAAGCAAAACCTTTCAGCAGCTTTCCCCGAAGTTCTTCTTGTCTTCTGCCCCGCCCCACACCTGCCCCCTTGGCCCTGCCACCCGCAGTTTGGTACAGGAATGGCGAGAAGGCAAGGGCCCAAATCTGAAGCAGATGTCTGGGACGAGGAGCGAGGCTGGGGTGGAGACAATAGGAAGGATGTGGACCCCGCTAGAACTGCTTGTTGCCCTGACCTACTGCCAAGGCTGAGAAAAATAGAACGACTGTTCCTGGTTAAATACCCAGCGTCTATTGGTGCCAGACTTTCCTGGGCCTCAATCCTCACAGTCTCTGGCTTTGCTTCCAGAGTTCTCCATAACCTTGTGCCAACCACTCTCTTGGCCCCCTTTTCCCACCACACCAAGCCCCTGAGCCCAGTCTGACCCCCCAAAAGTCAGGACTGGAGTTTGGCTTTATTTTTATTTTTTCATCTTCCCATGGTTGGATGACATTTTTTGGAGCCCAAACTCAAGATACGATCTGACAAGAGTTTCATGCTGCTTCCAGGTGTGAGAGGCTGTCTGGAAGACGCAGCTTGGATGCTAAAACAATAGAACTTTCAAGGTGGAGGGGGATCTCAGTCGGAATTGTTGAAACCAGGCCTTCATGGAGCAGGCAAATGCATGGCTTCAGTATCCACACCCAGTCTGGCCACCTCCAAGAGAGATACACATGATCCTGCCAAGATCCAGCAACATTTGTCTACCTTGACCTGGATAGCAAGTGTCAGACCTGGAGGGGAATATCTAAGGGTCTTTCCGCAGCTTTGACTTGTTGAGGAGATGTGGGCTGGCATCATCATGACAAGGTGTCAGGGAAATCCCTCTGGGGAAAGGAGCTGAAATTTTTCCTCAATGAAATGGCCCATCTAGCTGTGATCCAGTCCAGAAGCTTGGGGGATCCACTTTAAGAGCCGCCCAAACCCCAGAAAGAACTAAGCATCAGCTGCAGCTCCCTACAAAGAGATGACCAAGCACTCCAATGTCCTGGGTTTGATAAGCATCAAGGGGAAATTGGAGTGAAGCTATGTTTCCATCTGTTGTGGCCACAGCCAACTCCATGGCTACTCGTGAAGCCTCTGGGTTTCTGGAAAATAACAATTGTCTTTCCTCTGCCACCCCCTAGATATTCCGACCACAGCAGGAACCCTTTGATTGCTGTTAGTGTTGGAGATACATCCTTCTTCCCATTCACTCAAGATTTTAATTTCATTCACCGATCTGCAGGCCAGCCCTGGGCTGCCAAAATCAACACCTCAGGTCTGCTTTGTCTGGGAGAGTAAGTTAAAGGGGGAGCTGGTCCCAAGATGACGGACTTCCCTTTCCCAGCCTTTCCCTGGATCTGCTCAGGTGCGATGGCTTGTTTATGGCACAATGAGGGGCTTGCTCCTTGGCTCACAGTTTGGAATCCATGTTGCAAGGGTTCTTGCTTTTTTGAAAATCAACAGGGAGATGAACTTCCCTCCCTTTGGGTATGTGTAAAGAGCGCAACAAATTTCACTTACAGCTGTTACTCGACACTTAAAGTAAGACCTCCAAATGCATAAGCAGAAATATCCCCCCTCCCCACTTAAACAGGAATGACAGAAACTATGGGAGTGGGTGGTGATGGTTTGGGGCACTTAAGCCTTGAGGGATGGAAACTCTCAGGAAAACGAATTGTTTATATGTCTGTCTCCCCTCCGAGACTGTGAGCTGTTCAGAAGCAGTGATTACATTCTGTTGTGTGTGTCCCTAGCTCCCTGCCCAGTGCCTGATCCACAGATGTTTACTGAAATGCAGAGATGCAAAGTACTGAAGGGAAAAGCAAAGCTATAAAACCAGGGAAGGAACAGAAACATCAGATTTGTTTTTGATCGTGGTGGCAAGGGAGGCATATTTAGAGGAAATGAAGTGACAACTTAAGAGTAGACTTAGACCCAGAATTTATGAGAACTAGCACAAAATGACAACATACATAATCTGCCTCTCACACAATAACACAGCATTTTGTTTTCAACATAACATAAAAACCATCAAAGGATCTCCAGCTGGCTTGCAGATACTGCTATCCCTGACTCTGTCCCAAGACATTCTTCTGTGGGCAAAGAGAAGAAATGTCTTGGCAACTCTTTGGAGTGGGAGTTCTGAGTAGAGAGTGAGCATTGTGGTTCTATCAAAAGATGAGAAGATTCAGAAACTTCTCCTTGTGCAAATCCATAATGCAGACGAAGTGGCAGTGGTTGAAACAGTGACCTCACCCTAGAGGTACAGGACCCCTCACCCTGCAGAAGATACTATGCTTATAGTCCCAATAGAATCAGTCTCGTTTGAGGTGTGTGTCTCCCTTTAACTCTGGCATTCTTGAAAATGTTTGCTTCCTCAGCAAGATAACCACTAGAGATTTGGCCTTTGCTGAACAGTGCTGTGTTTCATGTAAGGCGAGTTTAGAGACAAAAGATTTAAATGAGTCTTTTTTTGCAGACTTTGTTACCAAGAGATAAACATCAGAGTATTGTACACCATGTCTGACCTCATTCTAACATTTCATTTGCGTGCAATCGATGGATTTTCATCCAAAGTGGGGATATTAAAATTTGATGCTTTTCTTCTTCAGTTATAGCCTCGTGAGTGTCATGTATACTTTATGCAAGAGTCATTTAAACTTGGAAGTCAATTCACTCAAGTCATTAGTTGGTATTCTATGGAACTTTCAAACACAAAAGATTTTAAAGCTACTGCCAATAGCTGAATCTCTTAGAAGTTCTGCTGAATCAATAGGGCCTTCTCCTCAGAAATCCCAAATCCTCAAACAACTGACAAGTAAAAAAATGTTCATCTGTCACACAGTGTCACCAAGTGTATGTGAGACAGAATCAGTGAACACAGGTGGCCCAGTTGCCTGGGTTGTTTCTCAGACTAAGCTAACCTTAGTGTAAGCTCGACACAAACCAGCCACATGGAAAGAGTTTGGGCTTTGACGTGAAAGACCCATGTTCAAATACCGCTCTGCCACTTACTAAGGAACCCTGGCAGCTGCTTGTCTTCTCTGAGCCTGAACTGCTTCACGTAGAGTGGAGAAAACAACTTACCTTGCAGGGTCATCATCAACATAAGACTAAGATATGTTAAAGCTCCGAGTGTCAGGGAAGAGCGAAAAATATGGACGCTGCCTTCATGATTCAGTCATCAGAGAGTTAAAGAAAACCAAAGGGATTAGGTTGCCTACCACAGAATGTGGTTTGAGATGCAGTCCCCTCAGATACTTCTTCTGACCTTTGGAGGTTCATATGAAGGAGAGGAGGCCTCTTGTGACCCGGGGTCTTCATCCCTGAATGCTCATTCTCTTTGACTTGCCTGGGCATGGCAAGGTTGGGAAAAGAACCCCACCCCATACCAGTCATCCACTTTAGCATCCCCTGCTGCCCCCAGATCCGTATCACCTCCTGCTCTGGCAATTACAAGGGCCCTGAGCTATAATCAAATCTGAAGAATTGATGCTTTTGAACTGTGGTCTTGGAGAAGACTCTTGACAGTCACTTGGATGGCAAGGAGATTCAATCAGTCAATCCTAAAGGAAATCAATCCTGAATATTGATTAGAAGGACTGATGCTGAAGCTAAACTCCAATACTTTAGTCACCTGATGCAAAGATGCAAAGAATTGACTCAGTGGAAAAGACCCTGATGCTGGAAAAGATTGAAGGCAGAAGGAAATGGGGACGATGGAGGATGAGATGGTTGGATGGCATCACCAACTCAATGGACATGAGTTTGAGCAAGCTCTGGCAGTTGGTGATGGACAGGGAAGCCTGGCGTGCTACAGTCCATGGGGTCGCAAAGAGTTGGACGTGACTGAGCAACTGAACTGAACTGAGCTATAATCAATATGGTATCACATACACCCATGTAGGAAAACTTTTTTCCAAGGGCTCCAAGTTATTAGCCAATTTTCTTTAGTTAACAGCATCATTTTGCAGGTCAGAAAACTAATGTTAAAAGATTGTCTTGCCCAAAGTTGAACCATGAGAGTTAAAATCAATTCATGGCTCTCTATTCTTTTGAAGGTTCCATTCTGCACACTTGATGCAAAAGGATTCATGGGCATCTTCTTTGAGAAAAGGCCAAATGACAGGAGAGGCCTCTCCCACAGGGGAGGCTGGAGGCCCAGGAGCGCTGGAGTCAGAAACTAGAATACAAGTAGGTTCCCAGCGTCAGGAAGAGCCACTTGGTCTAGGACACAACAACATTTAGAAAAGAAATTTGTATCTTTGCCTAGCTCCTTGAGTAGTCCAAGACTGACTTCTTCCTAGAATCATCCCTAAGAAATGAAGTCCTAAGACCTTGCTCAGTCAGAGAGTTGCCTACTTGGCCAGCCGAACATAGTTTAAGGCATTCACAGCCATCAAAGACCACAAAGGCCATACTGGCCTGCCAACTGGGGACTCCAAGGAGGTAGCAACCACATACACAGGCTTCATCCTGCATAAATTATCCAATCTAGAATATCTGGGGGAACTTTTGTAGAGACTTGATGGTCTCTGAAATGGTCAAATTTCTGGAAATGTGGATGGTCAAATATCTGGAAACGGTCAGTTTTCATTCCAATCCCAAAGAAAGGCAATGCCAAAGAATGCTCAAACTACCGCACAATTGCACTCATCTCACACGCTAGCAAAATAATGCTCAAAACTCTCCAAGCCAGGCTTCAAGAGTACATGAACCGTGAACTTCCAGATGTTCAAGCTGGATTTAGAAAAGGCAGAGGAACCAGAGATCAAATTGCCAATATCCGCTGGATCATCGAAAAAGCAAGAGAGTTCCAGAAAAACATCTACTTCTGCTTTACTGACTATGCCAAAGCCTTTGACTGTGTGGATCACAACAAGCTGTGGAAAATTCTTCATGAGATGGGAATACCAGACCATCTGACCTGACTCCTGAGAAATCTGTATGCAGGTCTAGAAGCAACAGTTAGAACTGGACATCGAACAACAGACTGGTTCCAAATCAGGAAAGAAATACATGAAGGCTATATGTTGTCACCCTGCTTATTTAACTTATATGCAGAATGCATCATGAGAAATGCTGGACTGGATGAAGCACAAGCTGGATTAAAAGTGCTAGGAGACATATCAATAATCTCAGATATACAGATGACACCACTCTTATGGCAGAAAGCGAAGAATTAAAGAACCTCTTGATGAAAGTGAAAGAGGAGAGTAAAAAAGCTGGCTTAAAACTCAGCATTCAGAAAACTAAGATCATGGCATCTGGTCCTGTCACTTCACGGCAAGTAGATGGGGAAACAATGGAAACAGTGACAGACTTGATTTTGGGGGCTCCAAAATCACTGCAGATGGTGACTGCAGCCATGAAATTAAAAGACACTTGTTCCTTGGAAGAAAAGTTATGACCAACCTAGACAGCATATTAAAAAGCAGAGATGTTACTTTGCCAACAAAGATCCGTCTAGTCAAAGCTATGGTTCTTCCAGTTGTCATGTATGGGTGTGAGAGTTGGACTATAAAGAAAGCTGAGTGCTAAAGAATTGATGCATCGTATCTGGAAATTTGGATGGTCAGATGGAATGAAAATGGGTCTTTTCCAGATGTCTTTTCCAATACTTTGGCCACCGAATGTGAAGAACTAACTCATTTGAAAAGACCCTGATGCTGGGAAAGACTGAAGGTGGGAGAAGGGGACGACAGAGGATGAGATGGTTGGATGGCATCATCGACTCAATGGACATAAGTTTGAGTAAACTCTTGGAGTTGGTGATGGACAGGGAAGCCTGGCATGCTGCAGTCCATGGAGTCTGCAAAGAGTCAGACACAATTGAACGACTGAACTGAACCGATAGTCTTTGATATGACTGATTCATCAGATTCAGCATCAGCAATCTGAACTAGATTCTCATGGGGCAATGATGGTTTCAGATGACTTTTTAAATGACCTGTGGAGAAACTGACCTTGGTTAGCATCTTATCAAGAGACTGCATGGACTCATTTCCCACTCTCCTCTCCACTGTGATTTTTGGGACAGGCTCATTGAAAAGGGAATTGGTGAAAAAAGTATCCTAAAAGTCGGAAAAACAGTTACCTCCAGAAGGGTGAGGTAATTGCTCTGCAGTGCTGTAATGCACTTTCTTTCTTTCTTTCCTGGATGATGGTTGCATATGTACTTCCCTTATAATTATTTGTTAAAGTGTATATGCTGCATGCCTTTTTGGTATATATGTTCGCCTCCAAATAAAAGAGAAATTATTCATTTTTAAATGAAAGTATATTACAGGATACCTGGAGCTGGTCTGTTATGCTTGAGGGTCTAAGTGAAATAAAAGCAGAGGTAAGGAGCCCTCTGGTCAAGCCACCAGCTGGAGAACCTCCACTGTTTAAGAGAAGTGTGGCTGGGCAGAGGTCTGAGAGCTTAAGCTGCTGTGGCTCAGAGGTAACACTGCATGAAAAGCTGAAGGCAGCATTTTATTATGTTAATTCAAGAACAATTCTACCAGCCTCTTGAGTCTTATGAATAACTTCATGAAGGGATAAAATATGAATGTTCATAGTGACCCAGTCAAAGCCACAAGAGCAGCAAGTGTAAAAGATTTAAGACTGTTAAATAACCTGAAAGTGTAAGGCTAGAGGGAGAGAATTTTGTTTTGTGTGTTTAACACATCTCATACCACTCAGGAGAGCTTGATGAGGTGGGAGTGGATTGAATGTACTCTAAACGAGTAATTTTCAAGTTAAGATTCCAATTCGCTGAGTCTGGGAGGTGGGAGCAGAAAGGAAAAAAAAAATCTGTATTTTTAAAAACAATTACAGGGGACTTCCCTAGCAGTCCAGTGGTTAAGCCCTGGACTTTCACTGCTGGGTCTTGGGTTCAATCCCTGCTTGAGTAACTAAGATCCTGCAAGGTATGCGGCGTGGCCAAAAAGACAAAACAAGCAAAACACGACAAAAGCACAACAAAACACAATTACAAAGGGGAATTTGATTTTCCAGAATGGGAACCAATGTCAAAGACAACATGCTCACTTCCACAAGAAAGCCAGGGTCCCTAACACTTCTCCTGTAAGACCTGTATCAGAGGTCTGGTTTTCTCTGCCAAGCTTATCTATGGTTGGAAAAAGAATTCATTCCACCTGCTACCCCAAAATTTTTGAGGAGCAGGTTTTATGGGGTTTTTTTCCCATACTCAAAGCACTTGTGGGAGAGTCAAGGGTTGAGAGGACATTGAGAAATACATGTGCCATATGCAAATAAGACCACCCACCAAAGTGTTCTTCCCTCTGGATGGCAAGTAACTTATTTTCTTGTACTGTTTTTTTTAATTTCCAAATTTTCTACACTGAGTTTCTTGTGTAGTAAAACACTAAGGAATTAACATTTAAAAGACTGATGAGAACAGACATCCTGTTTTTGCCAAACTGGTCTCTCCATCCGGAGCTGAGTACAAGCACTTGTCCCAGCTGTTAGCTCTCTGTGCAAGGAGGCACCGAGGCCCTGCCTGGCACCACGGACAGCAATCAGGGAAGGGTGAGAAGGCAAGCAGGTCTGGACTGGGCCAGGGCTCCGGGAGTCCATTCTACCCCAAGCTGACTGCTTCTGAAGGGTTACTGGGGAAATGCAAAAACATTTCTACATTTTTCTTTTCCTTCCCCACCTCCAATTTAAGCCCTGAATCATCACATAAAGCAGTCACTTGCTTCTTAGTCCTTTTAAACATTCATTTATTCACTGTACAAAATATTTACACTACTGAGCAACTGTGTGGCCCTTTGGTCTGGCTGGCCTGACAAATTTGCAGCAGGGCTTGGTCTCTGCTTGAGTTCTAGAAACACGCCGACACTTTCCTTGGTGTTCCCTTGTGCCTGGTCTCCTTCACTAGCCAGGAGGTTAGCTGGCCGCCCAGGTACCTGGGCCACAAGGGCATAAATAAAAGAACTGAGCAAAATAAGAAACATGAATAGGAAACACTTCCAGTAACAGGCACTCTTCCTTCTCTCCGACATGGTGTACCTATCCCCACATCAGCTAATTCCAAAGCAGGATTAGAACAGAAGGTCAAAGGAAAGGGTAAAAAAGCAAAGATACTTCTGAATAGTTAGGAGAGACAGAGAGAGAGAACACTGGAAGGATACAAAACCACAACAGTACCAAAGGGTTTTGTGAAACAAAGACCCTGGGGCTAAGGACCACCGCAGGCTGCAGCTGCGCTGCCATGGTACCCAGGATGCTCTGAAAAGTGCTATGACGAGAGCTCAGAAAGGACAGATCGAGCCAAGAAAATCAACTCACGCTCCAGCCTCAGTCTCTGGAGGGGCAGGGGCGGGGGCTGGGGGGTGGGGGTGGGATGGGGCACACAGGATTTGGAAGAGGAACAACGGCCAAAGACAGCACAGCCAGCCCACGTGCCCCCAGCTGGAATCCCTCTCTGGGCCCAAAGGGTGGCACTGTGCTTCCCAGGGGGATGATGACACTTGCCTGTACGTATCCCATGGGGCAGCACCTTGTCCTGGTCCCTGAGGAGAGCAGTGACCGTGTGGCGTGGAGGACCCTGGGGTGTGGAGGGCCCCAATGCTGGACCCTGGACCCCAAGGGTGAGTGAGGTCAGCACCCATGCCAAGGACAAATGACAACTGTGAAGGAGTGAGGTCAGGCAGGAATCATAGCAGCTCAGGAAGGCTTGTTCCTCATGATCCCTGGGAACAGGAGGGCTCAGGCGTGCTTCCAGCCGGCCAAGGCATGGCCTCAAGTCCTGCCTCATCTCTGGACTCTTTGTACTTGCTGGTTTTGGCTATAAAGATGGCTTGTTAATATTCTCAGAGTCGAATGCCCCATTGGGAATGGTCGCTTGCAGCAAAGCCTTCTTAGAAACAGAAACTTTGGAAATCGATGAGATTCTGAGTCTTGAAAATGTCTTCATTCAAATCGTTAATGGAAAATGTTGCCATCTTCCAAGAAGCAGCTGCAGGCTCTCTTCAGTCGTGCCACAGTGAACCTAATTGTCTTTCTCCCTCCTGAGGTGCCCTTGCTGGTAACTGAGGGAGTGACAGGAAGTCACCGGGACAGCAAGGCGTTTATCGTCTGACACAGCTCCTCGATGTGTGTCCCTTGTGTCCTGACCCTAAGGACCTCTGAGAAGCAATTAAATTACTGATCCCTTCTCCCTGGCCTTAGTGCTGCCAGGAAACACCAAGCAGAGAGAACCGGGGACCAGTGGCATGCTATTGAACTGTCCTAGTTTCCTGCTCCAAAATTTTCTTCAGTGGAAACCTAAAGAATGCCCAGCTCTTAGCAGACAGCACAAGTTGGAGGTAAGGAGCCATGGCCAGCCACATCTCAGTGTAAAGAATAAACTCAGGGGCAAGCATCAGTAGTCTTCAAGCCAGTCACATGCCAAGAAATGCCCCATAACCCTAAAGGAGAATCGCCTTCAGCACTGGAAGCCGCAGCCCAGCTAAGCTTTCACATTCTTAGGTCTGTCTCACAGGTTTATTATACTCAAAAAAAAAAAAAAAAAAAGCTTACTAAGGAGTTCTTCTTTACGAATGATATGATCATTTCCAGAAATGCTTGCACGGAAAAGCTCCTTTTCCAGTTCTGACGCCAAAGAAAAAAAGGACCCTTCAGTGCTATCATTAACCATGTGAGCTAGTCCCATGCCTGCACCGGCCGTTGTGCAGACAGACAAAACTCAAGGCTGTCTGTTGCTGTGGGCCACTTCCGGTCTGTGCGCCTCCTGGCGAGCAGACGAAGTCACCTTCCCCGAGAAGGATTCACAGACGCCGGGTCAAGGGGACACGGAAGGAACCCCTGCAGAGCGCTGGCAGAGGAGGTTGGGCGAGGCGAGGACCGCAGCGCTCCCAGAAAGGCCGAGCCTCCGTGTGGCTTCCCCTCAGCGGCTGGGGCAGCTCTCACCACTGAGCTCCTATGAGAACCGAGAGCGAGCGCCGCGGGCCCCCACCCTCCTCTGCGACTGAGCGAGCTGCTCAGAGTAGGGGCCTGCCAAAGGGGGCTGTTGGGGGTAAGGGAGGGGGCAAGGGAAGGACGAGGCTGGGGGGTGACCGACTCCTTCACACGCTGGGCAGGGGCACGCGGCACCTTCTAGCTGATGGTTCTGTGTCAGGGTCAGAGGTCGCGTCTGTGGCGTGTGCCGCCTAGAGGCTCCGGGAAGCCACAGGAGCCAAGCAGATGGCAGGGAGAGTGGTCAGAACATGCCGAAGCCCTCACAGCCCTCGCTGATGGCCAGCTGCAGCATCCTGTGCACCTCTTCGTAGGAGTCATACGTAGGGAGGCACAGCTGGTTGAAACTGCAAGGCCGAGGGGAGGGGAGTGATTAACTCACACCAGCAGACCATGCCAGCGAGGGCTACAAAGATAACCCTCTGTGACAGCCTGCGCCGGGCCGTCGGATACCCACCACGTGTGTGCAGTTGGGAGCGTGCTGTGGGTTGGGGCCGCGATAATCTGGAAGGAGGGACAGAGGGCAGCAAAGCCTCCGGGTGGCAGCTGAGAGGAGCCTGTGGTGAACTGCAGTAGCCGAGCCAACTCTTCCTGCGTCAGACTGGAAACCACGGTCCAAAACCACCTCATGACCTGTGGGAAGAGCACGAGGCTGGGGGTCAAACCCACGTGTTGCTACAGATCTGACCCCTGGGGGAAGGAAAGGATGCTCTGAAGTGGGAGTGGGGGCCCTGGTTATTTGCACGCAGCTAGAATCAACCTAAAAGGGAGTGATGCAGACACCCAGCCAGGAGGGTGGTCCCTGACTGCTCGGTTCTCTCTCTCCGCCTTTTCAACACTACTGTCTCTGTGGACGCAGCATGCATAGCCCTTAAGGACGAGGGTTCCCGTCTGTCTGGATGACCATCTGCCACTCCCCGCCATGCATCGCTTTTTCCCAGTTGACATGTCTGCTTCTCAGCTTTTTCCCTCTGAAACTTCTTCATATAATATGGTACAAATTCAACTGAAAGAATTTTGGCTCACTTACCTTTTCTCTGAAATGCCATGAGCCACCAATGACCACTGCGTGGGCTTTAAAGTCAGACACACTGATGTCCCCAGTCCCACACATCAGCAGCTGGAGAAGACAGTCAGGTGTTTATTGGGACAGTCAGAGGGGTGAAGTCCCATCATAAGGTCAAAATATGTTAACATGCAAAATGTGGAATACAGAAACATCAATAAAAAGATGTATGGTGAGGTCATAATCCAAGAATACTACTTTAGGAAAATCAATTATAATAGGTCAATGGTTCCTAACCAGTGCAGTAAAACTCACAGAGCTTTAAAATATAGAGATAGATAGATGCCTGTGACCTTACCCCAGACCTAGTGAATCAGAATCTCTAGGGACAGGTTACAAACTTTGAAAAAGTTTCCCAGGTGTTTCTGATGGGCACCCCTCATTAAGAATTACTGCTATATATATTATTTTGATGAAACAAAGGACAAAAAGGGAACCAAGTGTTTACTGACTGCTCTGGATGTGGCCTGGGAATACCAGGGGGAAAGTGGGCCCTTCCCCTTCGATGAAGACCCGAGCCTCAGTTACGAATTTGCTAGGTGGCCCTTCCTTTCCCCTAAATCCACCCTTTCTTTTATGGACTGAACTTTTACTACTGTCCCTTCAGCTCCACCTCTACTTGATCAGATAAATGAAAAAGAATGCCAAAAAATGAGAACATTAATGACATCAGAGCCCTAAACTTCTTGTTGATGTCCTAATTTGGTTCAGGATCCAGCAAGTTACTTAGCAGACTGTGAGTACTCATCCAATAGCTGTAAAGGCAGTCCTAATCAAGAGACAAGAGAAGCCCAAATGAAGCCTGAGAAGCTTGGTTTCTTCAAAAAGAACTTGCTAACGAGTAACTAAGAGCAGGACGGGGAGCAATCCTGAGAGGCTGCGCCTTCCTCCTACACACTTTACCAATTGTTAACAAACATTTTGCTTCAGGATAAAATTCACCAGTAGCTGTTTCTCAGCCTGTAAAATGCTGGCACTAGGTAACGGGTCTGCCGGAAACCGGGACTGCATTATTTGGATTTTATACCTAAAGGTACAAAATGTGCTGAAAATTATGTAAGACGTTAATTCTTGTTCTCAAAGCCAGTTCAGTTAATAAGAATAAAAATGGTGCAAGACCACCTGAAACTCCTGTTTCCTTTTTTTGGGGGGTAGAGGGGGAGGGGGCATCCTTCATGGCCTCCATGCGGGATCTTAGATCCCCACAGGGATCAAATCCATGCCGCCTGCCTTCGGAGCAGAGTCATAACCACTAGACCACAAAGAGAGTCCCTTGTCTCCCCAGTTTTAAAGAACTTCCTCACTGTAGCAAACAGTTTAGAGAAACTTTCATAAAGGCTATGGGACGTTAAAGCTAATAACTGGCATTACATGTATCATGTGTGAGCAGCAGGTGAAAACAAACCAGTGTTACTTTTGGCCTACACCCAAGTTCATGGAACTTCCAGTCTGCTCATTATAGCAGGTATTTACCATCTTACAGTGCATTTTGTTTGTCACAGGATCTAAAGGAAGAATGTAATAACTCTGTAGTGTTGTCACCCAAAGCTATGACAGGCCTCACATCCTTTGGATTGTCTCCTTCACTAGAATGTGGCTCCATGAGCCCCCCAGTTCCTCCAAAGCACATGCCATATAGGAGGCACTCAATATAAATAGTCTCTGAACAAATAAATGCTTATAACGCCTTAAATCAACTTAAAAGGTCACAGGAGTTACAAAGACTGTACAAGATACCAACATTCTTTACTACTCAACCAGTATCAATAATATTTGATGAGTAAATAGTCATTATTACTATTCATCAATAGTTATTCCACATTCGAATTTTTTTAAAGCTGGACAAAGGGTCAATGCATGGAAGAGTAACAAAAGTGAAACCAACTCCCAAAGGGCTTTCCTACCGCATCTCATAACAGAAGATATAGGAAGCTAGTTCCTGTGGGCATAATAAAATAGCAAGCCAGGGACAGGGAGTTCCAATTGTAAGCACTTACCTCAAGCTCATTCTCATCAAAAATAGCCAAGAGGTTTTCAGGGACTAACTCATTCAGGCCTAAAACAAAATATCCAAGTTAAAGCTATATCCACACCATGTGATACAGGTATTTACACCTCAAAGCCAAGAGTCAACAGAATCCCACCTTTTAGGAAATGTTCCACCTCCTCTTTCACTTGGCTGGCCAGTCGATACTGGGCCAGCAAATTTAAATAGAAGATTTTATTCGCATTGGTGACGGGAGTTTGAGCTCCACCTGTCATAAGTTCTACAACCTGAAAGAAGCAGCAAAAGACAGGGAGAGCGTGTGGATGGGAGTTTAAAAGACGACAGCTACCCGGCACGTCCCACGAACAGCACATTACTGAACTGCACCACGGTCACACGTTCCTGCTCTGCATTCAGGTTTTCAACACACTTGGTTTTATTCAGTAACTAAACTTCAGGGTTCCTACCACTATTGCTGTATTCTACTCACTACTGTTTCTGAAGCGGGTCTCTCAGGGAGTCTTCTCTGATCTGGTCAAATAGTGGCGATGCAATAGGAAGATATGTATGTTTCCTTTTTAGCAACACTTTAACATTCCTCTGATCCAAAATTAAACCATTACTGACCTCTTCTTGTAAACCCTTGAGACAACTGAGGCTCTATAAAGCCAGATTAAGTAGTAAAGAAGCATAATCTCAGAAATTCCAAGACGTGCACAGATGTTCCCCTACATTCTTCTATTTCTAATGTAAGGCAATAGAAAAAGCCATGGCTTGATACTTGGAGACTAACTTGCTATGGGGTTTCAGTCACTTAGCTATTTGGACTCCCGGTTTTTCTATCTGCGAAGAAAAGGCTGAACTGTATGATTTTCAAATAGAACTGGCACCCTCCTCCAATAAGCAACTCCTAAGGGAGCTTTGAGGAAGCCCTGAAACACAGTTTAAAGCCACCCTGGAAAACCTATGCACAATGAGCAAGATTGTCTTCACAGGTGAATGAAGGCCTCCATGTAGTTACAAGATCAGATTTTAAGGTCCTAACCATGGCATGGGAGGGACAGAACTTTGGTCCAGAGCAGATTCTCAATGGATCTAAACATGTAAGACTTTTTCTATTATTGTGCACAGTTCTGGTTATTTTTATTTTACGTGTTTAAGCACTTCTAACTATTAGCCTAAGTAGTAAATGACTAAGATTTAGTATTCATATCAAATCCAATTAAAATCAGTACTCCCCTAGGCCTGCAGACCCTAATTCAGTCTTCTATTGACTCGAGATGCCTTGCAGTGCTGGGTCAAGAAAACGGGCTCCACCCACACAGGTGTGAAGGCCAGCAGCTAAGACCCTCCTCACAGGACTCACAAGGGTATCTGATTAGCAGTTCAGTGCTATCAGTGATTACAAACTTTCAGTCACTGCTATTTCAGTTTCAATTATTTGTAACTGCAACTTCAGGTTTGTCAGGATCATTTGATAATATTTAACCCCAGAATGCAAACAAAATCACATGTGCATCAGAAATACTTTTGGCCGTTTTCTATTAAAAACCTTAAAAATAAACAGGCACAGTGTTAAAATGGAAGTCAACTACCTCCCTGCTCCTAATGTTGAGAAAGTCACTGTCATCCCTTCCAAAACTGCCTGTGTAGTGACACTTCACTATCACTTTGTTCTTTTTCAACTGGAAAGGAGGGACTAGGGGGATGGATGGTATATGTGTCTCTGGTTCCATTTAAAAAGGCCAAGGCCATACAATGTGGGATACAGTGCCCCAAAGCTATGCTGTCCGATACGGCTGTCACTAGTCACAGGTAGTTAATTTAGAAATTCAGGTATTTGGTCATACCAGACACATTTTTGGTGTTCAAAAGTACATACAGAGAACACTTCCATCATTGCAAAAGCTCTACTAGACAGCCCTGATACAGAGGAGGCTGAGAAATGGGACCCACAGGCTTCAGTTCTTTGTCTCACCTTATCCAATTGACCTGATTTATTATATTTCTCTTCTGCAAAGACCAGCTCCATCTCACTCATGTCATTGTTGAGGATGAAACAAACTTTAGATTTGTAGAATTCTGGGTCATCTGTTTCAAAGTACTGAGAAGACAGAAAGACAGAAAACACAGCATGACCACTCTCACCCAGAAATAAAATTTGTAACTGCCTGGAACCACTTACCCCTTCAAACCTCAAAAATAATAAACAGAGGGTGGAGAGATTCCAGAGTTAATGGCCAGGGGACTTAGCAGGAAACACATACCTAAGACCTTACCTTGTAATGCATACGTAGTCCTATGATTTGGGCCAAGAAAGAACGGGTGAAGCGAGCTCGGACCAACTGCTTGTAGGCTCCTCCTAGAGCGGACTCATAGAGACACTTGCCCACCAGGCGCCCTGCAAACTCATACAACTTTAGGCGCAGATGAGTGGGACGATTAGGGTTAGGGTGCACCTGTCAAAGAGAGAGATTAAAAGGTCCTGGGTCATTTTTCTTCAAGCCTAGTTCTGGAAAGATTCTCTCTCCACAACTCTATCCCAGATCAGATCAAATCAGTTGCTCAGTCGTGTCTGACTCTTTGCGACCCCATGAACTGCAGCACGCCAGGCCTCCCTGTCCATCACCCTCTATCCCAAGGGAGCAAGAATTTCAGTATTAGGATCAAGGAGCCCATCCAAATGGCATTGTTTGGTAGCCACCACTGAGTAATTCAAAGTGACTGGAGGATAAAGGACAAAGATGGACTTACAATAAACTGAAGAATCTTCTATTGATTTTGTGGTCCCTGACTACAAACAGAAGTCCATCAGTGGATTTTATAATGCCTCTTCCCTAAACCAGAACCTCTTTCAGCCAGAGTCTACTTCCCTACTCCCCTAGTCAAATACCTTGTACAGAGTTCGATTGCTTCAGGGATGTTCTGAAAAAAGTGGCTTAATTATTAAAATACAAAGGAGTAGAACAGCCACTGCACTATAATGCTTTTTATTCATCTGTCTGCATTTTTTCTTAGAGATGAAATAAGGAAGGCAAAGAGGAGGGAGGTAATCTGATTAGTTCAAATTCTTACTAGTCTCTCCATCATAACACAATCCACATTTTGCTCCCACTCCCGGAGAAGTCACAGACTCACTAATGCTTGGTTGGTGTCACTGAATCGGGTGAAGAGCTGATTGGTGGTGTCAAATAGTGCTTTGCAGATTAACTCAAACCATTCCCGACGAGGCCCTCCCCAGTCCAGAGCTGGAAAGTACAATAAAAATAAAAAGTGATGCTGGATTATCATCTTTTATCATTTTTGTTCATTTATTCATCATCTTATACTCTCTGACCCTTCCTCCCTCCATTCCACCACCTTGGTGTCTCATATTCCAACCCACCTTAACTGTGGACATTTTTTTTTTTGAAATTCCACCTTACTCTGTAGGATTAAAGGTATTCTGATCACTGAGCTGATGCACTCTAGCATGGGAACACAGATCAGAGATCCCAGGAACTGCTGCTTCTCTTGGTACTACAAAGGTTACTCTGCCCTTCTGCTTCAAACTCATAAGAGCTCACCCTCCAAATCCTTGTCCGTCTGTGCTCTACAAGCTCAACCAAGCCATCTAGCCAGTAAACACCACCCTTTTAGTCTTGACTCATGACTTCTTTTTCCCAGGGAAAAAGAAGCTGGAGCAGGGGGTGGCAAGCATGTGTGGGAGGGTTGTTTTCAGTTTCTGTGGATGTCGTGTAAGGAGAGATAGGGAGGAGTGGGAAGGAGAGTTAAAAAAGATGAGAGGGAAATTTCAAAACTGACCTTCTTCATCCTGAAAAACCACTTCAAAGTTCTTGCTCCAATCTGAGATGGAAAAATTCCGAGTGGCTTTCAGAGACTGAAAGGCAGTAAAGGAAAAGAAATTGTCAGAACACTGGCCAGTGCCTCTTGGGTGTTAAAGACAAAAACACAAGAACATTACCACTGTCCATTTAATAGCCACAAGTATTTGGAGGCATATGTTACTCAAAAATAAGCTTTAATAATACCATCTTAAATTTAAAATGCACATATCTCCAGAAGAAATTGAAGATAAAAAAATCAAATTCATATTTATACCACTGCCTGGCTGGAAAGTTGAAACTTTATTTTTTAACAGTCCTCATTTTATTAATGAGAAAACTCTTAAAAGAAATAAAAATGGCTCAAATCAGTAAGCTGTCAGCAAGAGAACCACAGAGTCTTGGTTTTCAGTAAAGTACAGTCTACCCACTAGACATCTTAATCCACAAGGCTAGGTTCAGACAGGGAGCCATGCCACAAGGAGAAAGTGGCTGAGAAAAGGGGTTTCCAATCACACCTGCCAGAGCCAAACATCACAAACACTTTCTGGACAGGGACCAAAGCCTTCTCATTGTCAAGGAATGTGAGAACTATGCCAGTGTCTGTGTAGTGGAGACAGAAACACATCAGGTGTTCTTTTCCATCAGACCAGAGTGACAACAAAAATCATTTCCTTTTAATCCCGTAAGAGCTCTTCTTAATCCTGGGGTTCAATAACAGGAACTTTCTTCTATAACAACAATTTAATACCTGCCTTCCATAGGAAGTCCATGAGATTGTTCAGGAACTAGTCAAGAACAGATTTTACAGCCAATGTGTCAACTAGTCTCTCCTCTCAATTAACATACCTCCAACAAATCTGCCCCAAGTTCAGCAGAGCCAAACACAAAGGACAGTACTTAACATCTTTAAAGAAGACAGAGATGTGTGTTTCATAAAAACAATAACCTGCAGGATATAACCAAATAGCACAGAGGTTTCTAGCTGGAAATTTTTGATAACTGTTCAACTGCTGACATGAAAGAACTTTACTCACCGATTCCAACAAGGCATGTCTGCTGACCTTCAGGGTGACTTTAGAATGTGGTCTTTTCATATGTACCTGCCGAAGCTCTCGATGGAAAAAGTTCACCTTGTCCTGAAAGGTCTCGGAGCCTCCTGAGGAGCAGCAAGATCCATCATGATTACAGCCTCCTTACAAGTCCCCTCTGCAGGTCACCCCTACACCCTCATGCACTCAGGGTATCTGGGGTCGCTGCCTTTCCCATCAGACTCCCTGTCCAAACTCCTCACCTATGTTCTTATGGAGGGAGCGGATAAACGTGGCCGCTAAGATGTTCCTCTCCTTACAGCTGAGCTCCACAGGAGGCTGAATGCCGTCATCCACCACAAGGGTGAGCAGCTTATGGACAGGGTCAGGGCCAAGGTATGAAAACTAACAAAAGAGAAAAAAAGAAAGAGTTACTCTATGAAGCCCTCAAATCCACCCAAAACCCTTCACATCCCTACCCTTCTGCATCAATCAGCAAAAACAAGTTAAGCCTATTTTCTCCAAGTAAGTACCTATCAGGAGTCCATTTCCTTGTTTTTCACTTCAGGTCGGGGGTGCAGCTCAGCGGTAGAGCACAGGCATTGCATGTATGAGGCCTGGGTTTCATCCCAGGAACCTCCAGGCATTGATTCCATTTTGAGGCTTTGTCCTCTACCACTGTACCAGTGGTAAAGAACCCGCCTGCCAATGTAGGAGACACAAAAGACAGGGACTCGATCCCTGGCCTGGGATGATCCCCTGGAGAAGGAAATGGCAACCCACTCCAGTATTCTTGCCTGGGAAAGTTCATGGACAGAGGGGCCTGATGGGCTATAGTCCATGGGGTCACAAAGAGTCAGACACGACTGAGTAAGCATGCTCTATGATTCAGATTTTATTTTAAACTGAGTCATAGAGACCACCTGTAAGGATCACAGGCAAGGTAAGTAAGGATCACAGGTAATACTACAGACTTCCAAACATAAAATGTAGGAAGTGTGAAAGCCGTAAGGATATGTAAAACAGCAAATGAATACCTGAATGGGCTGGGCAAAATGGCTGGAGGAAAATGATTTGCCAGTAGATTTCAAAAGCTCAAAAAATTAAAAAAAAAAAAAAAAAAAAAAAAAATATATATATATATATATATTTTAATAGATGAGACTACTGGTGCTCAAACAGTTTTGGCACATTAGGAAACCAAGTTCAGGTCAGAGCTCCAATACCCTCCATTAGCTTAGTCTTAGGGGCAAGAGAGAATTGTTGAAGTATTTTGACTTTTACTAACTACTGTTTCTGTAGGCATGTGTCCTCCTATAACTATAGCCTTCATGAGGAGGGAGCATCTGCTTCTTTATTTGGCAATGAATCCTGTATGCACAATGAGAATTTCCAGAAACACTAAAAGCCCTTCTGGGAAAAAATAAAAGGTTGAGATGTTGGAGGCTGAAGCCTGTTCTACACGAACCGGCAACTTACTTTGGTTCCAGGGCATACCCGGAAGGTGTAAAGGCGCCAGGGAATGATTTTCAGGTAGAACTCCTTCACTGAGAATTGCTGGAGGACCAAGACACAGAAAATGAAATGATGATTAAGAGGTCCTGTTTGGGTATTGTATTTCAAATACCTGTCCCCATCTGCATTTTCCATGATAGCCCTTTCCTCTCTAAACAAGGAGGATAATTTAGTCAGGACTGAAATCAAATAGAAAACATCAATTCCACCTTAAAACAGGCAAATTTAAAATATTTTTGTCACACTGCAATTTCACAAAGATGTCTCGTAACTTTAATACTCAGGTCTTACTATCATTTCCAAATATCTGAGATCAGGTTTTCACTTTACAAGTAGAGAACATTTCACAATCAATATTTCATTTCACTACAAACAATCAGACTTCTCCTGCTAAGCCATATACTTCTCAGAGAGACTTCTTCCAAATCAGTGGACAGGGAACACCAGTGGCCCCTGCCCACTGCTTTATCCCTATCAGAATGCCAGCAAGGATGTGCTGGGGATGATGGTGTGGGGAGGGTGGAAGGAGTCGCATACAGAAGAGTTCACAAAACCCTATGTGTAAGAATAAAAAGAAGTCTCTTGCCATTCAAAGAAAAGAAAAGACAATGTGATAACTTTTTAATCTAAAAAGATCCCTCTGTTATCTGAACAAATAGTAGGTCAGATTTTTAAAAAAATTCTTCATTAAAGAACATTTCAAACACATACTAAAGAAAACAGTACAATGAATTATCACCAGCTTCAACAATAATCAATTCATAGCCAATCTCACTTCATCTCTACCTTACCATTTCCCTCATCGCCATTCTCCAGGACAAATGAGGGCTAGATGTTTAAATGATGAATGGTACACAGTGAAGTGTTCTGAAGTAGAACAGAATTCGAACTCAGTTTTTGCTATGAGATTAAAGGAATGTAATGGGATGGTTCGAGTCTCATTTTTCTGAGGTCTGTATAAATAAGCAAAATACAAACACCAAAAAAGAAACTCCCGAACACAAAGCGTCTCTCAGCTCAGGGGCCTTGGGAAGTTCACCTCCCTTGTCTCTGCCAAAATTTCTCTATTCTAACCCTGTACCCCGATGATGACATCTCTTGTGGTTTCACAAATCACAGCATGAAAGATCAAATTGTTCCCAAATGGCACAAAGGGCCAACAGTAATTTTACACTAGTGAGAAATTATTAATGGTTAAAAGTAGCTTTCTTTAAAACTCTAGAGCCGTGCCTTGAAAAATCTTCCCAGGAGCGATCAAACAGCAGAATGCCCCCAGGTGCTCGAAAATACCAAGAACAGACTCTCTGGACAGAGGTGTAATCCAGTTCAAACCCGCAAGAGGCAGAAGAGGCGGTACAGCCTTTTGCTCAATGGGAAGCCATCTCTTAGTATCCCTGAACCCCCACAAGGTGATGATCAAACCCTGATTCTCAGACCATTGCTGGGTGGGTTTTGTTACCAAATATGAGCAGGCTCGGGCAGGGGACAAGAGTGGGAGTGCCAACCTTGGGTGACACGTAGCAGTACACCTTCTTCGGTTTCTTCACCTTCTCAGGGGTGTGACATTCAGAGGGTGAGTCTTCATCTTCCTCCTCCAGAGCGGTGGAGGGCCGGCGCTGGGCAGGGCTCATGTGCATGGGCGGGAGGTGCCACGGCGTGCTGGTGCAGTTGGCAGCATTATACAGATAAGCTTCAAAGTAAATGCTCACTCCTGAGGTGGACACATTGCGTTCAACGATATTCCTCTCGTTCTCTGAAGTGCAGCAAGGAATAAGGTTTAAAGTGCAAGACAGGAGAGGAAACTGCCCATCACCAGACCTTCAGTCCACAGGTCTCTAAACCAAGTTTCGGTCCAAATACCAAATATTTGGGGTGTGGGGGTTGGTCAGATGACTACAGATGTGCAAAGGACAAGTGGCTTGGGAAGAGGACTAATTCACAGCTCTCCTCTCAACTCACCACTTAGGACAATGATGTCAAATTCACCATTGTTGATTGGCTGGTTTTGGTATGAGATGCAGGCATGGAAGCAGCCTCGAGAATGCAGGGTGAGCCGCAGGAATACCTGGCAGGTCTGCCGGTTGGACATCACTGACTTCTCAAATGAGACACCGGTACTCTCCTCTTCCGGAGGACCAAGCTACAGGAGGAAAACGAAGCCATCACCAACCACACATAATTTTCCCTGTTTGCACAGAAATTTACAAAGAACTTTCCTACTTTGAGCTAATCTAAGTCTCAAAAGGCTGGCACCATGGTCAGGGAGAAGGAGACGGATCGAAGTGACCTAGATGGGAGCCTGCTCACCTCATGAATGGACAGGCTGTAGTTGTGCTCATCTCTCAAGGACGTGGAATTGTTGGTAGGGTTGTCGTACTCATCTCGGGGCACTATTTGAAGAGTGTGCGGCTGCCCACAGGTCAACACCAGGGTAGAAAAATGGCACACAATTTTGGTCTTGGAAGGAACCACCATTCCTGGATTAAAGACAAGGGAAGGTAATGTCAGAGAGGTGATTTTCAGGACACAGAGATCTACTCAGTCAGTGAGTCCTAGAAAGCTGGGTGCCCGCCCAATTCCTAGGAATAAACAATACCATTATGAGCCAGAGAGAAAGAAAAAAAACAGAGATTAACTCAAATGAACTTTTGGGAACTCATTTTTACAAATCCCTATCCATTCCAAGCACTAATCACAATGACAGAATAAATTGGAGGAAACAGAAGTGAGAGTTACAGATACAGTGCCTAGGATCCCACTGGGAACCTACAAGTGAAACTGGCCTTAAAAATAAGTGAATAACTGTAACACAAACAAATTTTAAATATTTAGGGGCAAATCTTAACAAAACCCATGGAAGACTTGTATACTGAAAACTAAAAAATGCTGATCAAAGAAATAAGTTCAGAGGCATACCATATTTATGAATTCAGAGACTCAACATAGTAAAGATGCCAATTCTCCCCAAATGATATGAGGTTTAACACCATCCTTTGTTTCTAGGTTTAACACAGTTCAGTTCAGTTCAGTCGCTCAGTCGTGTCCAACTCTTTGCGACCCCATGAATCACAGCACCCCAGGCCTCCCTGTCCATCACTTACTCCAGGAGTTCACCCAAACTCATGTCCATCAAGTCGGTGATGCCATCCAGCCATCACATCCTCTGTCGTCCCCTTCTCCTGCCCCCAATACCTCCCAGCATCAGGGTCTTTTCCAATGAGTCAACTCTTCGCACGAGGTTTAACACAGTTCATATCAAAATCTCAGAAAGATTTTTTGGTAAGTTTAGGGAGTATTATTCTAAAATTTATATAGGGGGGTGGCTGCGGTGGCGGCGGCCCCAGAGGTTTCACTGGAGCACGGGGTGGCAGGGCCTCGGCAGCGGAAGACGGTGGAGCTCTGCAGGAAGTACTGCGTGTACCGCCTGGCTGAGGACAGGGCAGCTCAGGACCATGCTTCCTGGAATCCCCAGGAAGTGATGGAGTATTAAGTAAGCATGTACATCCATGGAAACCTGGGGAAGGCCTGCATCCCCAACACCATCCCCACGTGCCCCAGTGGGGGCCCCCTCTCTCCCAGCTTCATTACCCCCTTGCCTCCCCTAGACATCTCAGAGGCCGAGCAGCAGAAGCTGGGCTACATGCCACTGCGGGACAACTAAGAGATTGAGTACAACCAGGACGCCGAGAGTTCATTAGCGGGCTCTCGGTCAACTATGATGACAACGCCCTGGAGACCGAGCTGAAACGCGCGCACACGGACATGTACTGAGCAAGCTCCGCAAGCGCAAGCGGCACAAGAACATCCAGCGCCGACTACAACCTGGGGCCCGCCTTCCTGGGCAAGGACTAGAAGGAGCAGGTGGTGCGGCCGCAAGGTCACCAAGGAAAAGGAGCTGCGGCAGCTCTGGAGCTGCGGCTGCTCTACCAGTTCATGTCGTGCAAGGAGTTCGAGGACCTGTTCGAGAACATGCACAAGATGCTGCATGCTAAGATCTGCGAGCGATAGTGCTATCGGCTCAACGCATCACCAGGATGCAGGAGTCCGCCTCAAGCACGAGAAACATAAGCGCAAGAAACACAAGGCGTCAGCAGGGAGCGCCAAGCACAGCACGGAGGGCGGCTGGAACGGCGAGTTCACGGCCATCGAGCACCTGCCAGGCTTCGAGCTCCTGTTGGACCATGAGAAGGTGCTGTGCAGCATGCTGAACCTGAGCCCAGCACGCTACGTGACCGTGAAGGCCATCATCAAGGACCACCTGCAGACGCGCCAGGGTATCCCCTCCAAGAGCTGCCTGCCCAGCTATCTGGACAAAGTCCTCAAGAAGAGGATCCTGAACTTCCTCACTGAGAGCCGGTGGATATCCAGGGACGCATCCTGAAGCCTGCCACCCTGAAGCTCCGCCACAGCAAAGAGGGGGGAAAAAAGCTTTGTGAGCCAACACGAAAAGGGGGTGGGTGGGAGGGGGAGAGGAAACGCTTGTCCGGCCCCCCACCCCTACCCTGATCCCACATTGTTGCACTTCTTTTTAAACCGAGTTCTTTTTTTTAGGGTATCAATTCTTTTTAAGGTCCTATTAGTAAATGGGGAAACAGTGGAAACAGTGTCAGACTTTATTTTGGGGGGCTCCAAAATCACTGCAGATGGTGAGTGCAGCTATGAAATTAAAAGACACTTATTCCTTGGAAGGAAAGTTATGACCAACCTAGATAGCATATTCAAAAGCAGAGACATTGTTTTGCCAACAAAAGTCCGTCTAGTCAAGGCTATGGTTTTTCCAGTGTTCATGTATGGATGTGAGAGTTTGACTGTGAAGAAGGCTAAGCGCTGAGGAATTGATGCTGTTTCACTGTGGTGCTGGAGAAGACTCTTGAGAGTCCCTTGGACTGCAAGGAGATCCAACCAGTCCATTCTAAAGGAGATCAGTCCTGGGTGTTCTTTGGAAGGACTGATGCTAAAGCTGAAACTTCAATACTTTGGCCACCTCATGCAAAGAGTTGACTCATTGGAAAAGACTCTGATGCTGGGAGGGATTTGGCGGCAGGAGGAGAAGGGGACGACAGAAGATGAGATGGCTGGATGGCATCACTGACTCGATGGACATGAGTTTGAGTGAATTCTGGGAGTTGGTGATGGACACGGAGGCCTCGAGTGCTGCAAATTCATGGGGTCACAAAGAGTCGGACACGACTGAGCAACCAAACTGAACTGAAGAAGCAATAGCAACAGTTGGATCAAGGGGAAGACAAAACACGCATATATTGTAACTGAATCCCTAAACATAGTACTTTAAGATGATGATTTGCCTTTAAGTGTTCAGTTTGGAGCATATGATGATGAGATCGGGAAATCTGAGTTTCTTTTTGTTTCTGCCCAGCAGTACAGGACTGTGAGATGGGCGGAAAGGAGCCCTTCCCTGCCGGCTGCCGACTCACCCCGTGACCTGAGCTCTGCCGCAGCTGCCCTCAGTGTCGGGCAGGTGGCACTTTAGGTGGAGGGTGCTGGGCTGGGCAGGAGAAGAGGCTGGGGAAGAGTGGGATGGGCATCCATAGGGACTTGCTGGGAGGAATCTGGTGTTGAACAGTTTGGCCAAACTGAGCTTCCCCACGATGGCTGGCAGTGGCACTTGGAGCCCGTAGCGCCCCCAGTCCGGCCACCAGGAGCTCACCAAGGCGCCTGGGGCAGGGAGGGGGAACGCGGAGCCCAGTGCAGACTGGCAGAACCCGGAGCCTCCTCCCCTGAGGCTGCTTCTTGCTGCACTTAGAATTTGGCCGTGCGTTTTATTTGGAATAACTCATTTTAAATGAACTTCCCAAGTTGAGGGTTCTGGGTTTGGGGTCATCTCCTTCCAGGGTTCTCACCCCAGTGGCAAGCCCCTCCTTCTCTGAGACTGGCCATGTGTCTTGTCTTGTTTGGTGTCAGGCGCTGGGCTAGGCAAGAGGAACCCCTGTGGCCTCGAGGCATGGGCACTGCTTCTCTGGGCCGCCGTTTTGAGCCAGACTCTGGCGTGGCTCTGCCCAGCCCGGTTCAGAGCGGCTCTCAGGGGCACCCTTTCATGACGGGAACGGTGCTTTCACGTGGGAATCTGAGGAGTTGTGTGTCTTCCAGCTGCCCAGGGCTCTCATGTCAAGGCCCTGCTGTAGAGTCAGTGGAGTGGCCAGACCCCAGTGCTCCTCCTGTAGTCCTGGGGCTCATCCTGCCTCTCATCCCTCGTAATTATCAGACTGTTTACCTCCCAGAGTGTTGGGCTTGAAGTTACATTAAAGGGAAGGTATTTGAGAGAGAGAGAAAAAAAAAAAAACACCTCAGTATTTCCGAGGACAGCTTAGTTATGGTGCCTTATCTTTTCACAGCCTTCTGTCTGTCCCATGGGGTGAATTTCCAGCATTAAATATACACTCCAAGTATACTGGGGGCTTCCCTGGGGACTCAGATGGTAAAGAACCCAGCTGCAATGCAGGAGACCTGGGTTCAATCCCTGGGTCGGGAAGATCTCCTGGAGAAGGGAATGGCAACCCATTCCAGTATTCTTGCCTTGGAGAACCCCCATGGACAGAGGAGCCTTGGCGGGCCACCGTCCACGGAGTCGCCAAGAATCGGATGTGACTGAGTGCCTGACGCTCAAACACATCGTCTGTGGCTTTAGTTGTAAACCGCATCGCATGCTGGCAGAGCAGCACTCCGTGCAACCTGACCACAAGCCCGGGACCTCTCTCTTCTGACCATAAAGCAGCGGGCGGTGGTGTCACTCCAGAGCGCTGCCTCCTGCTATCGCCTGCAGAGTAACCACGGCTGATGAAGAGTGCGGAAACGGTCTGCGGCGAGCACAGGTTCTGAGCCAGGGTTCCTGGAGAAGCAGCGCAGCTCCCCCGGGGGAACCCGCTGGCCCTTCAGGGACTTGGGCCCGCCCGGGGCCTCAGACACGTGGGGCGGGGCCTCGCAGGTCACTGGGACGAGGGCTGAAGTCTGAAAACTACCAGCTTTAGCCGTTCCGGTGTCACTGATTTTCTACATCAGATTCCTAGTTTGGTGAGGTTTTAAATTTGTCTTATTTTTATACAAAATGATTGGCAGACTTTCACTAAGCTTGAGAAGCAAAAGCTCCCTGTAAAATGTGCGTGGCCCTGGCCAAGAGCTGTCAAATGAAAAGTTCTGTACTTAAGCAGGTTTTCAGTGTGTGCATCTTTTCTCGATGGTAGGAAGAATTTATTTAGGCTTGACTGTTTTTAAAAACCATAATGAATGTATGCTGCTACTGCTAAGTCACTTCAGTCGTGTCCGACTCTGTGTGACCCCATAGACGGAAGCTCACCAGGCTCCCCGGCCCCTGGGATTCTCCAGGCAAGAACACTGGAGTGGGTTGCCATTTCCTTCTCCAATGCATGAAAGTGCAAAGTGAAAGTGAAGTCGCTCAGTCGTGTCCGACTCTTAGCGACCCCATGGACTGGAGCCTACCAGGCCCTTCGTCCATGGGATTTTCTAGGCAAAAGTACTGGGGTGGGGTGCCATTGCCTTCCCCGAATGAATGTATAATTTATGCTAAAAGTGTGAACCCTTTGTTACAAAGGAAAAGTAATTTTATGATTGGTTGCCTCTTGCCCCATCAACTCCATCTATAACTGTCACATTAGTCCCACCCCTGCTGTTTGCTCGGAGCCTTTAAATTTCTGTATTTAATTCTTATGATAAATGAGTCACCATAATCCCATGGAATTAGGTCTTTTCAAATCTGAAACTCTTGAGTCACAGAAGATAATCAGCTGTTCAGAATGATGCTCTGGATGGCCAGCATTCCGAGAATGTATTCAGACCAAAACTTTGCCTGCCTCCTCTTTTTTCCCCTTTTACACATTAAACAGGTTGAGAACTAAAAAATAAAATAAAATTTATATAGAAAGGCAAAAGTTCTGGAAAAGCTAAAACAATTCTAAAAGAGAAAAGTGGAGAGTCAGTTTACCCAATTTCAAGACTTATTACACAGCTACATCATTAAGACTCTGGTATTGGTGGAAGGATAGACACATACATCAAAGGAACAGAATGAGAACCCAGAAATAGATCACCACAAATATGCCCAACAGATCCCTGACAAAGGTGCAAAACCAATGTAATAGGGGAAAGATAGCCTTTCCAATAAATGATGCTGGACCAACTGGACATTTATAAGAAAAATACTGACCTAAATTACAAAAGCTAACTAAAAATGGATTACAATCTTAAATACTAAAACTGGAAAATTTTCCAAAAAGAAAAACCACAGGAGAATATCTTCAGAACCTAGGACTAATCAAAGAGTTCTCAGATACCAAAACATGATCCATAAAATGAAAAATTAATAAATTGACTTCATCAAAATTAAAACTTGTTTTGTGAGAGACCCCATTAAGGAGATGAAAAGGAAAGCTAAAGATTGAGAGAAAATATTTGCAAACCACATCTGTAACAAAGGACTTAAAGAACTCTCAAAACTCAATAGTAAAAAACAAAAAATCCCATTAGAAAATGGACAAAAGACATTTCATCGAAAAGGACACACAGATGGCAAATAGGCACATGAAAAGATGTTCAACACTGTTAACCACTAGGGACATGCAGACTAAAACCACTATTCATAATGGCCACAAACTGGAAAACAACTCAGTTGTTCTTTAATTGGTGAAAGATTAAATCAAGTATGGTATACTCACACCAGGCAATAATACCACCCAGCAATACATTTTTAAACCATTAAATTGTGTATTTTAAATGAATGAATTATAAAGCATGTGAATTAAATTTCAATAAAGGCACTATTTAAAAAGCAAAGGAGAAAAAAAGGAAAAGAAAAAGGAAGGAAGGAATGAGGGAGGGAGAAAGAAAAAACCTACCAGGCTGAAAAATCTTGTAGTAGGGACTATAGGCCACGTTTAACCCACCGAGCTTCACTGAGATTTCATACCGCCCAGCTCTGCGCACAGTGAAGGCCACCTTGACCACATTGGAACTGGGCTCCTGGAGGACCTCCTGGGTCACTGGAATGTCCACTGCCAGCTCAACATGAGAGATGTGGACTCTTAGTCCCACAGGCCGGTGTGCAGGGAAGGGCTGCCCGTTCTTATAGAATAACTGTGGTGGGGAGAAGAGGGACACCCATTGGTGAGCAGGGGGACAACGGCTGTGCAACTTGAGAGAGTGTGGGGTGGGAGGGGCTGGCTGGTAAATCCCCACATCCACCTAATCCTATAGTCCTGCTCACACAAGGAGAAACAAATTCTCTCCATGCTTTGAAGAAAACCATTAAATCACAGACAGATTCTTAACCATTTCAGAGGAAAGGGGTGAAACATACCATTGAATCCACTTCAACTTGACACTTAATGAACCACAGAGGCCGCCTCCCCTGTCTTACTCGACCTTTTTCTTACATTTATCACTGCCAGCTCAAACATAAAGGGAAGTCAGTGGGCATCACTGGCACTGAGTGAACAAAAGCTCTAGGCAAGGCTGGGGGTTTCGTACTATGAAACCAAGAAGAAGGCTGCGGTGCAGAAGTCACTGCAGAGGCAGCAAACTTTCTGCAAAAAGCCAGAGGGTAATACTGTTAGTTAGCAGGTCATACAGTTACTCAACTGTGATTAACGTCTCAAATGTGACAGCATCTATAGGCAGTACAGGAAGATGAATGGGTGCGACTGTGTTCCAATAAGCCTGTATTTATAGAAGCAGGAAGTGGGCTTGATTTAACCCTTGGGCCATGGTTTGCCAACCCCTAATCTACAACACCTACCCTCTTCAGTAACATTTTTCTCGTGAAAATGTAACATTAAGCTTTATACTTCTTCTAAGCTGAGTACCTATTAAAGCCAAATGATAGAAAAATTGACTCTTTAGTTGTTAACAATTCCCAAGATCCTGGTAGGGGTAGAGGGGCGAGGTGGGGGGAATTGAAAAACAAGGGAAAGTATTAACAGTCCAGGCCAGACCAGACTGGGCTCTGGAAGGCAACTGACTCAGAAACCCCAGTGCGTACAGAGACAGAAACATTCCCTTACATGCACTCGGAAGGCCATGCTGTGGCCCACCTCATAGGGGTCCTTCCAATCCCAGGAGACTTTGCAAGACCGGGGATCCAGGTAATTTCCCCGCACGTAGTCATATATAGTCCGGTCCCCTCGGCGCTCGCGGTCCTCATTCTGAAGGAAGCTGACTACACGTGCGGCAAGCTCAAAGAGGAACTTAATTGTGAAGAAGAATGCAACCACAGACACTGTGATGCCACCTATGTGAAAGAGAGAACACACACCACCTTCCAGTTACACATTACAGCTTCTCCTTACGGAAGAGGCCAGCCATCAGTCAGGGGAGAAGTCCAAAGACCCACTCTACCGGGCCACCACCTCTGTGGGTGAAGACAGGAACTTCCTTCCGTACCAGAGTCAAAAATGAAGGTCCTTGGGCCAAATTCCACCCACTGCCTGTTTTTGCAAATAAAATTCTACTGAAACACAGCCCCACCCACTCATTTACTATTGTCTAGGGCTGGTTTTGCCCTAAAACCACAGAGTTCAGCAGTGGTGACACAGAGTGTATGGCCTGGGAAGCTGAAAATATTTACTCTTTGGCCCTTCACAGAAGAAGTCTGCCAACCCTTGTTCTATACCATGGACCATATACAATGCCTACCCACAAGCTCCCTGCCTGTGCTGGGCCCTGACAAGAGTAGTAAAAAGAATGTGTGTTCTGCTCTCTCCAGTTGGAAGCCCTCCTCTTCCTTGTCCACTTGGCAAAAGCCCCCCCACAGTCCCTACCACAGTTAGGGGTTCCTTCTGGGCACCCTCAAACTCCTGTACTTTCATTCATCTACTCAACGTTTCTCCCCTTTGTGTTACGAACTTCATGGAGGCAGATTTTTGCCTTATTTGACTTTGACTCGACAGGAAACAGTGTCTGGCACTGGCTATAATTACTCAATAAATATTTCTCAAGTGAATGAATTCCGCTGCTAACTCTGTGAAGGTACATTCTGGCATGATTGGAAATATTTCTAAGTCTCTTTTCAAGGACAAAGAGGGAGGCAGAAAAGGATATAAGCAACCCTAACCAAAAAAATGAGAGAGGGCTCTCTCTGTGACGTACCAATAACGTAAAACATCAGGTCCCTTCAGTGCCAACAGACAGCCGAGGATCACAGCTGCAGCTGCAAAAGAAAACTTGTTTAGTTTTTCTTGACTCTTCCCTGCAGCCGTCTCAGGGAGAGACAAAGCAGAGCATGTGGCTTGAGCCAACCATCTCTGGCCTTCCTGTCCCTGCTCTCTCTCTAGCTTGACAGGTGCCCTCCAACACTGCAGAGAAACAGACTGCATCATTGCCCCGAAAAATTTCCAATCTACCGACCACCCTAGGAATACCACAAACAGCCACTTCTAATTACGAAATGCAGTAACATGGCTTTCATCTTCCTGGATCCAGGGCCCCAAGCCAGTTTCCCTCCCCCATGCAAAGTAGTGCTAATTAACACAAGCAAAGAGGATAATGGAGTCACTTTCCCCTTACATTTGCCTTCTGGAAGTAATTCATCTAAGTAGAAATAGTTATATAAAATGTGGATTTTTTTTTTTTAAAGCAAGGATTATTATCATCATGTTGGCATTATGTAATTAAAATGAACTCTGGGTCATCTCAATAATAAGCAGTGGGCATGTAAGAGAAGCTGGCTTTTTTTTTTTTTTTTGCTGTTACCAATCAGACAAACTAATGGACCTTGTGAAAGATGAGCCCAGCAGAGGCCAAGGAGGGGAACCAGAGGAGGAGACTGGACTTCTCACCCCAAGTGATGTCTGCCAAGGTCAGAACAATTCAGACAGGGGCCAGAGTCTGAGGGGAAACTTTCACTATTAGTAGAGTTATTCCAGAGTAAGACTTCAATCTTATTACTCATTTGAACCACCCAAGGTACTGCCAAGGAAAAATGCAATGCACACTGACATTCCTATCTCATCCTGAGTTCTGACCTTAGCAGGCTATACGTGCTCTCCAGTTCACAGTGCACTAAAATCACTCTTTAAAGTCAACAGATATTAAGGTTATCAATGTGATCTCAAGCCAGCACCTTTCATCACCACTAATATATAACTTAGAGACAAGACATGAAAATTTCTATGCTCGGATTTGAGAGGAACCAAATCACTTTTTTTTTTTTAACAGCTTGTGCTTTGATGTCTAATTGTGCTGGTAAAATTTAGGAGAAAGAGTGGCTGAACATGGCCATTAGATCCTTTGATAACAATATATCCAATGGAAACCATAGGGAGTAGGTAATCTGAGGAGTGACCATGTCCATTTTCTTAGAAATCACTATTGAGACTAGTGTCTCAAGTCCTACCAGAAAAGAAATCCACATATGGAACATTAGAGGTATCAATACACATGGGTTACACTGCTCTCCAAAGGTTCTACAGAGACAATACACTAACTCGAAATTTGAGGTCACAGCTAGCGAGTCTCCTTCCCAAACAAGTATCTCATCTCCGAGGCTGAAAAGCTGTTATCATCTCTCTAAAAGCATCTGTCTGTGCCTTACAGGATGTACTAGGCGATTTGGTGGAACCAAAACCAGCAGTTTAATTGTCTCAGACACTCTCTCAGTTGGATGTCATTCAATCTGATCCTGGATGTGAACATTTAGTCCTCAGCAAAGTTACAGCACTCAGTAGAAAAGTGTATGTAGGTGATGCTACAGACTTCTGTCTTAAGTCTCTTACTCCCTGGAGGAATAAAAGCAACACTAAATTTATGGCACACATCATGAGGGCTGGGGAAATTCCTAGATACTATCTCTCTGACAACTACAACAACATTTCTGTGAGAGGCAGCTGACAAGCAGGAAGTCAGAGCCGAGAGACCAGTTCCAGGCTTCAATTGTATGACCTGTCTAAGCTTCGGAGTTCTCATTGCTGTAAAAAGGGTTGAGGTTTAATAATTCCTATGGTACCATCTCCTTTAGTGTGATAGGACTTCAATATAACTCTCCACAACTATCAAGACTCTTAAAAAGTATAGCAAAAAAAAAATAATACAGAGAATGAGGGCATAACTAGACTAAAGCTAGACTACCTGCATTCAAATCCATTCTCTGCCACTCACAACTTATTTAATCTCTCTATAATTTGCCAGTTTCCTTATCTATCAAATGGGGCTAATATCTGTGTGTACTTCATTGGGGTACTGTGAGGATGAAAAGGGTTAATATGTGTAAAGGGTTAATACTTGTAAACAACCTAGAATGAGGCCAGTGAGTTCTCAGTTTTAAAACTATTACATAACTATTATCAATAGTGGTACCAGCACCACTACTTCTTTGCTTCAGAGCCAGTAAGAAACTGAGGAAACCCCTCTATAGGGTCACACTTCATTCAACGAGAAACGCATCAGAACTACAAAAAGAAAGGCTTTCTTAAGCCTTCCTATGCTATGCTAAGTCACTTCAGTCGTGTCCGACACTGTGTGACCCCACAGACGGCAACCCACCAGGGTTCCCCATCCCTGGGATTCTCCAGGCAAGAACACTGGAGTGGGTTGCCATTTCCTTCTCCAGTGCATGAAAGTGAAAAGAGAAAGTGAAGCCGCCCAGTCATGTCGGACTGAGCGACCCCATGGACTGCAGCCCACCAGGCTCCTCCGTCCGTGGGACTTTCCAGGCAAGAGTACTGGAGTGGGGCGCCATCGCCTTCTCCTAAGCCTTCCTAACCATACTTAAATCCTCTGCCTACACTGGCATTCTTTATACTGTTCTAATTTCATGTTTGAAAATTTTTATAATCAAGAGTTTAAAAAAAAAAAAATCATACTAAAATAATTCATCCAACAAATAGTGAGTACCTACTTCATACGCCAGATACCGGGGGAATGGTATTATACAAGAGCCATAGTCTCAGTTCTCATGGCTGATAATAATAAACTTGACTTTGTTAAGACCTTGTCCATCTTCTCCCCATTCACTTATTGCTCAACCAAATCATCACCACCACTGATCTAGATCACCTACACCTTTTCCAATACATCTACTTTTCTATTCCAATTTCCTCTATTACTTAAAACTCAGCATACCAATTTTTTTTTTTTAAACTCTCTTCTCCATGAAGCCACCTTGTGACCAGGGAATTAGCTCTGTCAATTCATCACTCATTAATGTGATCTTTATGAACTATCCCACTTCTCTACAATACCATTCCCAAAACCCCCCAACAATACTTTACTCAGCTCTCAATTTTGCCCATGGTCACATTCTCAACTTGCCTTCTGCATCTTCTCCCTCTGGATGCTGTCACAAAGCCTCCATGCCTTTGGATACAGGGTTTCCTTTTAGGGTGATCCCTCAAATCACGTTTATTCCAGATTCACTTCTTCTGTGGCAGTTTCTGTCCTCTTACTGTACCCGTGGTGTGCTCTCCGTCCCATCTCTCCTCCCGTCCCACCTCACAGCAGTAAATCTATAACTTGCAACTCCCCTTACTGAGTTATTACCACAGGCCAACAGTGTACTAAGTGTTTCACAAATTAGCCTAAACAATTGTCAACAATACAACTTGGTAAAATGAGCATTATTAGTCTCATTTTAAAGACTTGGAAAAAAAAAAAGCTAGGGTTGGAAAAGTTGACTTGCTGAACATCTCCCAGCAGGGTAAGTGACTCAAGCCCATGTCTAACTCTGAAGCCCAATGTTCTTAACCTCATATAACTGTGAATCATGAATCACGAAAAAAGAGTGGAGTCATACGGCTAGAGAAGTATTTGGGGAGAGAAAAGATTTAAGAAAACAGGTAAAAGAAAAGTATGAAAAACATTACCCAATCTTACTGAGGCTAAAATTAGAAAGATAAATGTTTATGGCCTCCTTTTTAATCTTTTGAAATAAAAATAAAGCATTACAAAGGAAAATGGAATGCAGTACCGATTATCTAATGCAGAAATACCGCTTGCTTACTAAAAGATCCCGGGCAAGCTGCTTAACACTACAGCACTTTGGCTCACATTATCTACAAAAGAGGGAAAGGGGAAATACTTGAAGCTGTTTGTCTCAGGGGAATGTTAGAAAGTTGACTGACACATATTCTAAAACTCTTTGCCTTTTTTTAGTACAAAGATTTATAATTACAGTATCAAATAAATTTTAGCCCTAACACTGAAGATCCAGTGTGAAAAAGTCAATTCCCAGAAATGGAGAATTGATTTCTTCATACTTGAATATGCCCTGCTGGGAGTAAAGTCAATTCTGACTGCAACTGTGCATGTCAATGCTAGCTTGCCCTTGCTGAGAGAACTAAGAAACTGGTCAGAGTCCATATTCTCCATCCTAATAAGACGTGAACCTTAACTACCCTATCACCTTACCTTTAAACGAGGGCCCATGTTCTAAGAACCGAGGGGAGCACGTCTATTCACCAAAGCAGGTGCCTTCCAGCCACTTTCACCTTGTCTTCCAACTTCCACATGAAAAGACAGCTGCAAGGTCAACAGAAAGTGTCCATCAGACCTTCAGGAAGGGTGTGTCACACAAGCAGAGGGTCAATGTTTCTGGAATGAACTGCCTGAATTCCTGGGTAGAGAAACATAATCCCCAAATACATCATCCCTGGCCCTCTTTCTAATGCAGGGTGCAGTCAGCTGCAGAAGGGTGCATCGGGTCTGCTGTCTTAGGATCCTATCCTACAAAAAAAAAAAAAAAAGAGTCAGTGGGATAGGTTTTCATTTTTCAAAGAGAACTCCCAGCAAACAACAAAGAAGGGGCACAGAATAGGCAGTGGAAACCCTGTGGCACTAAAAATAACCAAAGGCAGGTGAACCTCTGACCAAGCTTTTCCCAATTAAAATCACGAGAAAAGCCAAGAGGCGATCTCACCACTTTAGCTGGTCACTTCCCAGAAAGGAGCTCTGGCACTTCAGTTGATTCCAACCCTTCAGTAGAAGCAAACCAGAGCACAGACTTAAGAGTGAGTCTCCTCCCAACCACACAACCAGTTTCACTTTAATGGGACTGGGAACAAGGTGAAGAGAAATGAAAGGAGACGATAGTGGGGCTGGGTTGTAGGGGGCCTTATAAGCCATGAATAAGCAACCAAGGTAACACTCAGCTGGAAAGGCAAAACCACCCAAGAGCTTGAAAACCTAATCATCCAACTAAATAGTAAATTAAAAAACAACCTGATCAGTCAGCCTGTATACAGTCTGCTCCCTTTGTGCCTTTGTATGCATTTCCAAGACAGGGTTAAACAATACTGACTTTATGTTTACTTTTAGTACGGACTTTAAAATTTTAGTAAAATTTGCTACTACGGGTGAGGGGAAGTTTTATGTGAAAATTCAAGATAAAGACACTGAGTAATAAAGTTGTGTAAAGTCAATCTTCATGGGAAATAGATGGGGAAACAGTGGAAACAGTGTCAGACTTTATTTTGGGGGGGCTCCAAAATCACTACAGATGGTGACTGCGGCCATGAAATTAAAAGACGCTTACTCCTTGGAAGGAAAGTTATGACCAACCTAGATAGCATATTCAAAAGCAGAGACATTACTTTGCCAACAAAGGTCCATCTAGTCAAGGCTATGGTTTTTCCTGTGGTCATGTATGGATGTCAGAGTTGGACTGTGAAGAAGGCTGAGCACCGAAGAACTAATGCTTTTGAACTGTGGTGTTGGAGAAGACTCTTGAGAGTCCCTTGGACTGCAAGGAGATCCAACCAGTCCATTCTGAAGGAGATCAGCCCTGGGATTTCTTTGGAAGGAATGATGCTAAAGCTGAAACTCCAGTACTTTGGCCACCTCATGCGAAGAGATGACTCATTGGAGAAGACTCTGATGCTGGGAGGGATTGGGGGCAGGAGGAGAAGGAGACGACAGAGGATGAGATGGCTGGATGGCATCACTGACTTGATGGACGTGAGTCTGAGTGAACTCTGGGAGTTGGTGATAGACAGGGAGGCCTGGTGTGCTGTGATTCATGGGGTTGCAAAGAGTCAGACACAACTGAGCGACTGATCTGATCTCAAAGTCAATCTTTACTGACCAAAGATATTATGAACTAAATGTAACAGAAAGGGGGTTCTAGCAAAAACAGCCACTGTACAACAAGAAACTATGCTATGCTATACTAAGCCACTTCAGTCGTGTCCGACTCTGTGCGACCCCACAGACGGCTGCCCACCAGGCTCCCCCATCCCTGGGATTCTCCAGGCAAGAACACTGGAGTGGGTTGCCATTTCCTTCTCCAATGCGTGAAAGTGAAGTCACGCAGTCGTATCCGACTCTTAGTGACCCCATGGATTGCAGCCTAACAGGCTCCTCCGTCCATGGGATTTTCCAAGCAAGAGTACTGGAGTGGGGTGCCATTGCCTTCTCCAACAACAAGAAACTACTGATCACTAAGTGAAGAGAGAGTCCCTTTCCACATGGCAGAAGCTGTTCTCAGGCCTTCCCGTGTATTAACTCACATCCCTCAGACACAGATACAACTATCTCTATTTTACAAATTAGGAAATTGAGGCATTTTCTCAAGGAACTTTCTCAAGATCACCACAGTACATAGAAGACTTGAGTCAAACCCAGACAACCTGGACTCAGATGCCATGCTTTGGATAACCACTCTGCTGCCTTTTTATAATGGGAAACTAAGAAACAAAATAAAAAAATGCTAACAAGAGCCAAAGAACAGAATGGGTGAAAGCCACCAGATCAAACAAGTTGGCAAAATTTTATAATTAAAAATAAATACGCATGTGTTATTATTTTAAAATATGGTGACAGACTTGCCAAGTACATCGGCCAAAACCTGGGTCAACTAGCAACTGGAACCAGTTCAAACGAGCCACAAACAAGAATTACATAAACTATAAGAGATCCATCAGAATGTAATATAAGCATTTAAAAAATGATACTTTTAAGGAATAACAACCCAGTGAATCACTCACAAATAAAATGTTAAATGAAAAGCAAGCACAAAGTTATTTACATGAGTCCAACTGTTAAAATATTACATTATATAAAGAAGACTGGGAAGAGCAACATAAAAATGTTCATAGTGGTCATTTTTTGGTGTCTGGAATTACAGACATTTTTTTCTAACTGTACCTTTTAGTGTCTTCCAAATTCTCTTTTTTTTTTGGTCTCACCATGTGGCATGTGGGATGGATTGAATCCGTGTTCCCTGCAGTAGAAGCAGAGTCCTAACCAGTGGACTGCCAGGGAAGTCCCCCAAATTCTTAATGATAGGAAAACATATAAGAAGTTTCTATTTCTGAACAAATGCTGTGTTTTTTGTTTTTCCCTAAAAAAGGGAGAGAACAGGCAAGAGATCTTTATTTTTCAACCAAGGAAACAGTATTTTAAAACTAGTTAAATATAATAGAATGTACTGAACTTTTATTTCTACTCATAATGATCTCAGTGGGTCTCCAACCCTGTGATCAGCTATTTGATTATTAAATCAAGTAACTCCTTGATCTTACATCATCTTTATGGTGCCCCACAATGAACTGCCACACTTACCTCTGTTCCCCATGCTTCAGTGTTTCTAGTGAGCTTCAAGACTCAATTCAGCCCCCAGCCCCTTTCCTGTCCAATTCCTAAGACCCTCTGAGGACTCCTCACACCAGGCAGAACCAATCACTTCCTCCTTTGTGATACTCCTATGCTGAAGATACCTCTACTGAAGCATTTATTAGTCTGTATTATAAGTATTATAAATATTTGTTTATACAGTTGTCTCTCCTAATGAACTGTAGACTCCCTGAGGACACTTACTGGGTCTTACTCATCTTTGCCTCCCAGTGACTAACATGGTATTCAAAGTCATCTCAGAGTCCATACTTTTACAAGTTCCCCAGGTGATTCCTATGTGTGTAAAAATTCAGGAAGCATGGCCTCAACTCTAGAGCAGGCAGCCTGAGAAGGCACCTACTATTCTGCAGCTCCCTATGAGGTTCACGGGTGATGCTGACACTGCTGGTCTGCAGATCATGCTTTCAGGAGCAGCAAGGGTCTACAGCAGGAGGAGTTGGCAAACTACAGCTTGCAGGCCGAATCCAGACAGTCACTGGGTTTTGTTTAAAAAAAAAAAAAAAAAGTTTTGTCAGAAAGAATGAACGCAGCCAAGTTCCTTCGTTTACATTCTATCTTTGACTGCCTCTGAACTACAACACAGAGTCGAGTAGTTGCAGCAGAGATGTATGGTCTACAAAGCTTTCTCATCTGACTGTCTACAGAAAAAGTTTATCCACTTCTGGTATAGATGACTTAGTTTTAAAGTTACATAAATGTGTAGTATTAATAAACCCATTTTTATGTATCAAAAAAAAGCATAAAAATCACCTTCCAGTTCTACTGTTCCTGCTTAAGAAAACAGCTATAAAATTGGTGATTTTATGCAAATGTGTCTCCTGGCTAATTTCAACTGTCATTTAAAAGTTTTATGCCTTCCATACCCCAAATAGGCATTTTATACAACCATTTCCCAAAGTATGTGCTTCATACAATCATGCTTAGATTTCATCAAGCTACAATTTCCTAAAACCAACGAGTACCTCAGGGACCAAATACTGTACCTGGATTTCTAAAATCATTGCCATACATGCTGACTCTGTCGCTACCTTTAAAGTGCTGTTCTAAAAAGCTGTGATCCCTGTATAGCACACAAACGCTATACTCAGGATTCAGTAATGACCTACGTGGGAAAAAATTCTAAACAGTGGATAGATGTACATGTATAACTGATCCACTCTGCCGTACACCTGAAACTAACACAATATTGTAAATCAACGAGAATCCAATAAAAAATTAATTTAAAAAAAAGTATGTGAAAGTCCACTTCAGAATTCTGGTACATAAAGGGATAAAGAGATAGGCAGCACATAGGAGTACCAAATAATAACCACTGAGTCCCACAGAACGAGTCAGGACAAGAGAAAGAAGTGGGCTTTGTAAGATGTTAGTCTCCAGCATTCTCTACACAGAGAAGTGCTGACCTCAAGTCCACGGAAGTCAAATAAAAAACACAAATCATTCAATTAGCCAAAGTCCCACAAGTTAGAGCGGCCCAACTGAGGATGTTCCAAGAAATAAAGTGCACTAGCAGACACTTGAGAATATTAGTTTACCTTTTCCTTTGCTTAAATTTCACCCTTGGTTTATTCTCCCCACCACTAAATCCCACCATAAAAGACCACCCTCCCCCGTCAAGTTTATACTCTTGAGATATTTATACAGTTGTGTATTCCTGTGACCTTGGTTCAGCCAAGTTACAGTTTTCATTTGTATTCTTTCCTCATCCATCAGCCCCTCCAGTCTCTTAATCATTCCTGTGGGTCTTCTGTGAACTTTCTCCAGCTGCTCCCCAGCGATCTGGTAATGAGGTGCCTCCAAATGACTGCAGCCCTCCAGGAACAGCTTCGTTAGTCAGAACAGGGTGAGCTCACCCTCCTTGGTTCCATGACATAATACTCCCAAGCAGACGATCCCCCCAAACAGAAAGCTAGAATGCTGCTGTATTAGACTATAATCCATTCCGTGCCTCCTCAGTCTGGGCACTGGGGCATGGCAGAATGTGGTAGGAGACAGAGGATAAATGGACACATTCCCATTTGCATCCAGCTATCAGAGGATGAGGTGGATGGGGAGAAAAAAGTATTTTCATGTTATAACAAACTCATTCAGATAGTAAAATAGAATGCAAAACATGCATGAATTTCTAAAGATAAAACATGGACACAAACATGGACATGTTCAAAACAGTCATATGCTTTTTATCACTGAGGCAGGGTGTGTAACCCTTTCCCAGCCCCCAAAGGGTTACACACCCACTGTCCTCTACCATTAGAGGTACCTGAGCTGAAAATTCTGAAAAGCACTACAACTCCCATTCAACTTACTGGTATACTACCCATTACCACTCATTTCATATACTCACATTTTTTCTATGTTCCTCCATCCCTAGACATCTGTATTTTCTCTTACCTTAAACGCAGTTTTAGCAAATTCACTACTAATATCTCTCAGTTCAGTTCAGTTTAGTCATTCAGTCGTATCTGACTCTTCGGTACCCCATGGACTGCAGCACACCAGGCCTCCCTGTCCATCACCAACTCCCGGAGTTTCCCCAAACTCATGTCCACTGAGTCGGTGATGTCATCCAATCATCTCATCCTCTGTCGTCCCCTTCTCCTCCTGCCCTCAATCTTTCCCAGCATCAGGGTCTTTTCAAATGAGTCAGCTCTTTGCATCAGGTGGCCAAAGTACTGGAGTTTCAGCTTCAACATCAGTCCTTCCAATGTACACCCAGGACTGATCTCCTTTAGGATGGACTGGCTGGATCTCCTTGCAGTCCAAGAGACTCTCAAGAGTCTTCTCCAACACCACAGTTCAAAAGCATCAAATTTTTGGCGCTCAGCTTTCCTTACAGTCCAACTCTCACATCCATACATGACTACTGGAAAAACCATAGCCTTGACTAGCTAGACCTTTGTTGGGAAACTAACATCTTTAGGTTCTTCTGTATCATTCATCCTTCATTTCTTTTTTTTTAAAGACTGTGTGCTAAAAGCTAAGGTCACAAGGATAAGTAAGACAAAGTCTTTTCTTAACCTCCATTAACCCTGTCCAATGTGGGAGGTAGATAATGTAATGTAGCACGTGTACAAAAGAGGAAAAAAACAATGTGTGGAAGGCAAAGGAAGGAGAGAGGTTATCTTGCCTGAGTGGGGCTGTTACCTAACAATGAGTAGGCCATTTGCAAGGCAGGGAAACATCAACAACAACAACAACCACCAGTATCCTAGGTAGAAGGAACAGCCCAAGTAAAAGTACTGAGTTAAGGGAGAGTGATGAAAAGCATTATGAAAGCAAAGTGTTTGGAAAACCATGGGGCTAAACCAGGGTGCCTGATACTAAGTACAGCACAGTGTAGTGGTCAAGAGCATGAATTTTACAATTAAGTGATCCTGAACAAGCTATTTAGCTTCTCTTCTGTTGCCTCGAGTATAACATGGAGATGCACTGAGAAAAGGAAGGAATTCAGCTACCCTTGGGGAACAAGACTTGGACTATAAGGGAAGGGAAGACCGGTTGAGACTGGAAACTAGGCCCAGGTGACCTGGCATCACAGGAGAGCCCCAGGGGATATGGCTCGATGTGCTACCCAGGCTTCAGGCCTGCCAGGTTATGATGGCGGTTTGTGCCCAAGCCACCCAACCCAAATAAATGAGAAAGACAGCACCGAGTGTACCTGAGGGAATTTGGTTCAGCCAAGTTACACAGCTTTCATTTCTGTTCTCTCCTCATCAGGAAACATGGAGAGATCCACAGAAATCTCATTTTGAACCAATGACAGCAAGAATCCGAAACACCAAGCTTTCTGAATCCTTTTTCCAGTGTGATGATACAAACAAGAATCCACCTCTACTGAGAACTTCCTACATGCCAGCACTGTTGGAAGTATTTCATGGGTCATCTCATTAATTCTCTCAGCAACCATATAAGCTATCAGCATTATGATGCCTATTTTATAGATTAGGAAATGGAGGTACAGACAGCTAAAATAACGTGTCTGTGGTCACTAAGCTGACAACTGAAGGAGCCAGGCAATGTGATCCCAGAGCCTACCTTCTTATCCAGGAACACTGATACATCAAGAACCTCCAAAAGGGGTGGGGAGGGAGAGACATTCTTGGGATAGGAAGAATGAGAGCTCAGAAGTATTTAATTTGGAACTTTAAAGGAATATGACTTCATTTGATTAGACTCTAAACAACAGCAACAAAGCCACAAGAGAAGTTCTTTAACTAATGGAGTAACAGGATCATACATTTAAAGAGAAGCAACTCTGGGGGCAATGAGAAAGAGACTCTGAAGAGAAAGATCAATGGCTGAGAGACAAGAGGATACTGTCCAAGGAAGCGTCTAGGTGCTGGTCATGACAGGAAGAGACTAGAGTGTGCTTTGTTTCTGTTAGAAGCAACAGGATCAGTGATCTTCGAGACAGAAAAGCCCAAGGGGAGCAAGAAGCCAAAGACAAGTCAGGATTTTCTATGCTTGGGAGCCTGGATGAATAATGACAGAGAATTAAGGAGGCAGAGCAGATATGGAGGGAAGGTAATGAGTGCAGAAGTGAACTTAAGTTTAAAGTATCTACAGGATATCCCCTGTCAATGAAGGAGACGTGGGCTTGATCCCTGGGTCAGGAAGATCCCCTGGAGGAGGAAATGGCAACCCACTCCAGTATTCTTGCCTGGAGAATCCCAAGGACAGAGAAGTCTGGTGGCTTTTAGTCCATGGGGTCCCAGGGTCGGACACGATTGAGCAACTGAGCAGGCACATAGACAGAACATATCCAGATGAGAAAATCCACAAGACGAGTGGAAATCAGTATCTGAAGCTAGAGATACCAGGATCTGGAGGGCAGTCAAAAGACATGGGGAATGGGGAGAGACTGCTAGAGGGGACCAACTTTAGATGTATCCTGCCCTTGCCTCCTCAGAGGAGCTAGCAAATAAAAATGAGAAGAAACTCAGAGGAGAAAAAATTTTAAAGTAATGTATTGGAGGCAAAAGGAAGTGACTATTCCTAGAAAGTGATGGTGAATTGTATTAGACCAAGTAAAGATTTAGGCCAGAGCGGGGAATTAAAAATCAGCCCTCACGTTTTTTTCCTTAGTTATTTGGAACTCTAATTCTCTGATACAGCAACTTCTTCATGTAAAATTTATATTTTATCTCCATCTATTTTTATGAATAATATTAATTTAAACTTGACCCAACACATAACTAGTAAGCTCTTTGCAACTCAGTTCAATGATATTATTATTTCAAAATTATTTTAACGTCTAATAAAATTAAATTAAATTTTAAAAAAAGTGAGAAACAAACTTCAAAAAAAAAAAAAACAAAATTATTTTAATGTCTATACCAAATTCAGATCCAAACTTTAAACCCATTCTCTAATCCTATATAAATCACTAGTTAAAAAAAAAAAAAAAAAAAAACCTTTGTCAAATCTCTTAATCAGAATCAGTTTCCCTAAAGTGTCATTTGTATGTAGTAAGTCACCAATTTAAAGCCAAATTAAGAGTTTTGACAACTGTATAAGGTAATGATATAAAATACAATCATGATCCAGGGCATTTCATAATCCCCCAAATTCCCCATAATTCCTCAAGACCGTTTGCAGTCAGCCCCTCTCCTCCACCCTCCTGCACAACCACTGATGTACTTTACTTTGCTATAGTTATGACTTTTGCAAAATGCCTATAAATGACATCACATAAAAAATATAGTCTTTCATGTGTGATATAACACTTTTGAGCTCCATACATGCTTTTATTTGTATCGGTAGTTCAATCGGTAATCACCCATTATGTGGGCATCAGATCAGATCAGATCAGTCGCTCAGTCGTGTCCGACTCTTTGCGACCCCATGAACCGCAGCACGCCAGGCCTCCCTGTCCATCACCAGCTCCCGGAGGTCACTCAGACTCACATCCATCGAGTCAGTGATGCCATCCAGCCATCTCATCCTCTGTCGTCCCCTTCTCCTCCTGCCCTCAATCCCTCCCAGCATCAGAGTCTTCTCCAATGAGTCAACTCTTCGCATGAGGTGGCCAAAATACTGGAGTTTCAGCTTTAGCATCATTCCTTCCAAAGAAATTCCAGGATTGATCTCCTTCAGAATGGACCGGTTGGATCTCCTTGCAGTCCAAGGGACTCTCAAGAGTCTTCTCCAACACCACAGTTCAAAAGCATCAATTCTTCGGCGCTCAGCCTTCTTCACAGTCCGGCTCTCACATCCATACATGACCACAGGAAAGACCATAGCCTTAACTAGGCGAACCTTTGTTGGTAAAGTAATGTCTCTGCTTTTGAATATGCTATCTAGGTTGGTCATAACTTTCCTTCCAAGGAGTAAGCGTCTTTTAATTTCATGGCTACAGTCACCATCTGCAGTGATTTTGGAGCCCGGAAAAATAAAGTCTGACACTGTTTCCACTGTTTCTCCATCTATTTCCCATGTAGTGATGGGACCAGATGCCATGACCTTCGTTTTCTGAATGTTGAGCTTTAAGCCAACCTTTTCACTCTCCACTTTCACTTTCATCAAGAGGCTTTTTAGCCCCTCTTCACTTACTGCCATAAGAGTGGTGTCATCTGCATATCTGAGGTTATTCAGTTTGTTTATCCATTTCCCAGGAAAGGACATGTGGATTCTATCCAGGGTGGGGCTATTATGGGTAAACATTCAAATACAAGTGTAATGTGGACATACGTTTTCATTTTTCTTGGATAAACAGCTAAAAGTGGGACTGCCAGGTCATGTAATAAGTATACATTTAATTTATAAGAAACTGGCAAACTATTTTCCAAAGTGGCTGTACTACCTTGCATTTTCACCAGCAATGTATGAGAGCTTCAGTTACTGTATCTACCTATGCTTGGTATTATCAATCTTTTAAATTTTACCCATTCTAACAGGTGTGAAGTGGTATCTCACTGTGGTTTTAAAGTCCCCGAGGATGCTCAATACTGAGCATCTTTTTCTGGGCCTGTTGGCTATTTATAAGCTTCTCTGGTATCCAAATCTTCTGTCATTTTTAAAAACTGAGCTGCCTTCTTACTGTCGAGTTGTAAAAGTTCTTTTAAGTTATGAATACAAGTCCTTTATTAGATGCACATTCAGCAAATATTTTCTGTGACTTGCGTTTTCATTTTCTTAACAGTGTTGTTTAATGAGCAAAAGTTCCTAACTTTCCTAACTTGAAGAAATCTAACTTATAAATTTTTTCTTCCTTCTATAGTTTGTCCTTTCTCGTATCTTAATGATTTCTTTAAAAATCTTTGCCTAACTCAAGGTCACAAAGATTTTCTTCTAGAAATTTTATCTAAAAGCTTCATCTAAGAAAATCTCGTCAAAGTTTTTAACAAGACTTTTCTTTAAAACGCCTGCATTCCATTTATCTCATAATTAGTCACACAATTTTATTATCCCTTTGTTTCTTTTAAAATCAACTTCCCACATTACCAAGCACTACTGAAGTTATAGTCTATTTCAGAATTGGAAAGATTTTTATCTTTTAACAGATGTTCCCCTTCTTCAATTTAATAAATGGCATTTCTAAATGTAGGCAAGATTTTAGTCCCTTGGGTCTCTTCAAATTGACATAAAACTTCTGGACCCCTGATGCTGGTTCTTAAAACTAACTTTACATTTCTTAATTCAACTTGGATTCCATTACATCAGTCTCTTTAAAATAAGCCAGAGTTCCTCAGACTCAAAATTAAATGAACAGGGTATACGAATTTCTATTCTATGCCCCCTGGAATAAAATATAGTTCATAGAAAGGAGGAAAAAGGTATATAAAGCTAATGTGACTAAAACGGAGAAATGAAATGAGAAGTTATCATTGCTCATTTCCTAACTTCACAGGACGTCTGGAGAGAAACAAAATAGAAAACTGGCTCATCTAGGCCCCTGTCACAGACTTTAAATCAAGAAAACAGCAGCTCTGATTTACAACTCCCTCTTACCCTGATGTTTTTTCCTATTTACCAAGCTGATCTACTGTACCCGATCCACAGATTTAGAACAGGCCCCTGTGTTCCCATACCATGGCAGCTTTTATGCTTAGGTGACCCTGGGCCACCGAATCTTGGTTGTAACAGGAAAAATTTTAAACTAATTCTCTGAATCTGACAAGCCGTCTCCCTCAATAAGTCTAGGAAGTTTTTATTTCATTAACTGTGCATGAAATGGCAGGCAAACAGCCAGATCTACAGCCCAGTGGGGTGAAACTGCAAGGATCACACATATACTCAAAAGCTAACACAGTTTCTACCTCTGCTACCATCTATTGGGCTTCCCAGGTGGCGCAGTGCTGAAGAATCCACCGGTCAATGCAGGAGACCAAGAGATATGGGTTTGATCCCTGGGTCGGGAAGATCCTCTGGAGAAGGAAATGGGAACCCACTCCAGTATTCTTGCCTGGGAAGTCCCATAGACAGAGGAGCCTGGTGGGCTACAGTCCATGGGGTCACAAACAGTCAGACACAATGAGCCACTTAGCACATGCATACATGCACACACACACACATACATACACACACACACATACACTGCTATTACTTTCAATTCTACTCTTATTTTTTAAGGGAAATAAATTGTTTATATAATCAGAAGAAAGAGCAACCTTAAATGAGTATTTTATACTTCTCTGATGAAGATTCTGGGAAGAAAAACTCAACTAGGCACAGAAATGGCCATTTAAGAGGGCTCAGTTTGAAGGAGAAACTCAACACATGTGGCATTCAAAACAAAACTTCTGTTGACCTAATAACTAATCAATGTTACCAAATGAGGACTTATGAATTTCAAATGTGTATTAAGAACCTATTACATGCCAAGCAATATGCTGGATGCTTGTTGTTGTTGTTCAGTTGCCAAGTCGTATCAGACTCTTTGTGATCCTATGGACTGCAGCAGGCCAGGCCTCCTAGATTCTCAAATAAGTAAGATAGTCCCTGATTCCTTGGAGACACACAATTTAGTAAAGAGGAAGACAAGAAATAATTGGGGATAGTTCCATGTAGTAAAATCTATGAGGTATACACACGGTTTTAGTAGAAGCTAAGAAGGGACCCACAATCAGGATCAGCTCTTAAGCTTCTCAGGAAACGTCACACCACCCTCCTGGGAGCAAAGCCAACTCTTCCACTGGCTTAATAGTGCTTTGAGCATCAAAGGCTATAAAAACCACCTATGTGGTACTGTTTATTCTCAAGGTCAATGACTTTCCTCAGCACTGGTCAGAGAGGATTACTGGACCACATACATGGCACAGAAAAAGCTCACTGAAAACCCCCATCTATTTATCAAAATCATACATGATCTAAATGCAGTGTGGTATCCTGGAACCGAAAAAGGATATTGGTGGAAAACTTTTGTGAAATCCAAATAAAGTCTGCAGTTCAATTCATACCAATGTTAACTTCTTAGATGGGACAAAACGTTACCACGATTATGTAAGACATTAACATTAGGGAGAGATTTGGTAAAAGGTACAATAGAAACTCCCTGTACTATTCTGCTTCTTTTCTATAAATCTAAAATGATTCCAAAACAAAATCTGGATTTAAAAAAAGTATATATGGTTCCCCACTTTCCATTCACACTCCCCCTTAGGATTCTGATCATGCCTCCCAAGTCATTGCTCCAATTCAGGTAATGCTTGCTTAAAACGTTTTTCAAAACCTTTATCTGTTTAAATGGTTTTCTATAAACCATTTAAGTAGCCCAGCCAGGTTTCTTTCTTCACCAGGATATGAAAAACCAAATCACACTTGGAAGGTTTTAACTGTTTTCCTAACAGTTCTACCACATACACCAAGGGGTATCCTTGGAGCTAATCCTGCAAGCTAGGCTTCAGCAGTACATGAACTTCCATATGTACAAGATGGGTTTAGAGAAGGCAGAGGAACCAGAGATCAAACTAACAACAAATTCTCTGGATCACAGAGAAAGCAACAGAATTCCAGAAAAACATCTACTTCTGCTTCACTGACTACACCACAGCCTTTGACTGCGTGGATCACAAGCTGTGGAAAATTCTTAAAGAGATGGGAATACTAGACCACCTTACCTGCCTCCTGAGAAATCTGTATGCAGGTCAAGAAGCAACAGATAGAACTTACGTGGAACAACTGACTGGTTCAAAATTGGGAAAGAAGTAAGACAAGGCTGCATGTTGTCACCCTGTTTATTTAACTTATATGCAGAGTACATCATGCAAAATGCTGTGCTAGATGAATCACGGGCTGGAATCAAGATTGTCGGGAGAAGTATCAACAACCTCAGATATGCAGATGATACCAGTCTAATGGCATAAAGTAAAGAAGAACTAAAGAGCCTTTGATGAGGGTGAAAGAGGAGCGTGAAAAAGCTGGCTTAAAGCTCAACAACATTAAAAAAACTAAGATTGTGGCATCTGGTCCCATCACTTCATGGCAAATAGAAGAGGAAAAAGTAGAAGCAGTAACAAATTTTCTTTTCTTGAGCTCCAAAATCACTGAGGATGGTGACTCCAGCCATGAAATTAAAAGACACTTGCTCTTTGGAAGCAAAGTTATGACAAATCCAGACAGCGTATTAAAAAGCAAAGAGACATCACTGTGATGACAAAGGTCCTTAGAGTCAAAGCTATGGTTTTTCCAGTAGTCATGTACAGATGTGAGTTGGACCATGAAGAAGGCTAAGCGCTGAAGAACTGACGCTCTCAAATTATGGAAAAGACTCTTAAGAGTCCCTTGGACAGCAAGGAGAGCAAACAAAGTCAATCCTAAAAGAAATCAACCCTGAATATTCACTGGAAGGACTGATGCTGAAGCTGAAGCTCCAATACCTTGGCCACCTGATGCAAAGAGCCAACTCACTGGAAAAGACTGATGCTGCAAAAGACTGAAGGCAAAAGGAGAAGAGGGCGGCAGAGGATGAGATGGTTAGATAGCAGCACTGACTCGATGACCATGAGTTTGAGCAAACTCCAAGAGATACTGAAGGACAGAGAAGCCCAGTGTGCTGCAGTCTGTGGGGTCGCAAAGAGTCAGACATGACTTGGCAACTCAACAGCAACAACAGTCCTTGGAGTTAAACTTCCCTAAGTGGACAAGCCAGGGGTTTTAAATAACCTGGGCTAGATCTCTGGATTAAAAACAAAGGGAGGGACACAATAGTAAATGTTGTGTATTATTAAGTTACCTTTACCTAATCTCTGACCAAAAAGAATAATGAATAGAAAACACAATGAAAGCATGAGGAAGGACTTTTAAAGAAGCCAAGAGCAAACTTAAATCTCTCATTGACCAAAACTGAATCACATTTCTTCTCCTAAATTAGAGACTGGTAAAGATGGATGGAATTATTCTTAGCCAACCAGGCCCATTCTTTGGCATAAAGATGTGGTTGGCTTCCCCTGAAGCACATGGCTGCAAGGGAGGAGAGAGAATACATGGAAGAAAATCTGTTGGGAGGAAATGAATGCTAGGGGTAGGGAGGTGGAGAAATCAACAAAAAGAATCCTCTGCACTTTATAACCACAGTAAGCTAGCAATTGAGGAATTTTAAATGTAAAAGCAACTTTTACAATGAGATTACTTTTGCTAGCACGTGTATTTTCTCTTGCTTTGTCAAAGTTCTTGGGGTGGACAAGAAAGCTTACACAAGTGCAAAAAAAAAAAAAAACCCAGAAGTATGGCTACTAGATATCTAAGAGTAGTGGGCTTCGTGTCTTGTGGGTAGGATGTGTGGGGCACCAAATTCAGGTTCCTTGTACGGTTCAGGTGGAATCAGATGACCTTGAAGACATACAGAAGCATAAAGACAAGTCATCTCGTTAAGTCAATCCCAATTTTTCAAGGTAGAAATATATTTTAAATGCTTTTTAAAGTGTTTTATTTCATTCTTTGTTTTTAAGGTTAGTCCAAAGAGAAGTACTATTTGTTAAAGGATAAAAATAGATGGATATGCATTGGAAAGAGAAGATAGAAATCACACAGGAGCATTGTATAAGATCTTAAAAGTACCTAAGTGAGAAGGAATCTCAAAACGATTAGTTGAGTGATACACTAGACCATTTAATCTTTTAATAAAACGCATTATGTCAGTATTTTAAAAAATACAATGAACAGATGTTTACAATTAGCATCTCAACACCAAAATGCAAACTGCAGTGAAACAGATGCTTCAGCTAAAAGCTCTGAAAAACATGGTACAAATTCCTCAACTTCTCAAGGTAACAAAAATACATATTAAAATCATATGATTCTGTTCCAATTCAGGCTAAATGGCAAGCCATATACCTACCATAACGGTTTGGTTTCTAATAACTAGATAAATACGTATCTCCTTCTGTTCAAGCACATTTTGTAGTACAGGCTTCAAGAGTCCCATCAGGTAAATGTCATGGAGACATAACACTGTATCAAGCCTCAGGCATGCTCACATATACACACACGCTACAATAAGGTTAAACAACCTCAGAACTTTGGAAACTACTATGCAAAAGAACATTAGTGAAGTGTAAAGGAAGAAACGAAAGATAACTGGAATTTACATCTAAACTATTTAATGACTAAAGTCATTTAAAAGATAAATTGACATACTAGAATCCATTATGGTCATAAAATCTGATCTGTTGTATGTTATAGCACTAAATAAATATTACACAACAGTACTCTGACCTGGTCCATTTCCAGAAAGAAGAACAGGTAGAATAAATTCTCTAAAATATTTCAATTCGCTACCCCAATACAAAATATTTCAATTTGCATACTTTGGTTCAACCACCTACCATAATTTATCTGTTCACAACTCTTTCTCTAATACAGGCCTGAGTTCTTGAAGAATAACCAGCACATTCCCTGCAGCAGAACGGGCCCTCCAATAAATGCCTCTGAATGAATGAACATGCAGCAGTAACGTACTTCTCAGGTATCCTGACAAACCAGTTCAATATCGGTATCTTACAAACAGGGACTGCGGCACATATCCCATGCTACCACATTTAGATGTAGTTGAGCTAACTGAAAAATAACTAACAGCAACTAATGTTTGTTGGGGAAAAAACTCCTACCACATGAGACATAAAAGTTAGTGTAAAGGGACTTTCCTAGTGGTCCAGTGGCTGAGAATCCACCTTGCCACGCATGGGACACAGGGTCAATCCTTGGTCAGGGAACTAACATCCCACAGGCTTCGGAGCAACTAAGCCCTCACGGCTCAACTAGAAAGTCTGTTCTCTGCAACAAAAGATCTCACGTGACATGACGAAGACCCTGAATGCCACAACTAAGACCTGATGCAGTCAAATAAGTAAGTAAAGAAATAGATACATCTTCTTTAAAAAGTCTAAAAACTAACTTGAAACGGAGAAAATATATGTGATTTTTTTTTTCTTTATGGCCACAAAGTGAATACACATCGAATTTTCTAACACTGACATACAAGATTCATCATCCAAAATTTTAAAAAGCAATTTGTTAACAACTTACATTAGTTAGTTAGGCCAATTAGTGAATGGAATGAAGTCCAAGCCCAATTATGTGTTCAAACTGTGGGTCGAATGCCTTGAGTAATTCTTTCTCTTCAAGACTGCAGAAAAGAACCAAACAACCCTCTTGACTGCTGAGAAGGACTAAAATCACTTTTTCTTCTCATAAGTATGTAATCAAAATCGATTACTTTCTGCTCCCACCCAACACAAAGCAACACCATCTGTCCGTCCCATCACTACCAAAATATGCTATAGGATATCGTGATACTTTATGAATCTTAGAACATAGGAATCTTGGATTGGAACAAAATTACAAAGCAAAAAAAAACCACAAAACATATTTTCCTAAGTATGGTCTGATCTTCCATAGTGTTCTCACACTAATATAGCTCCCTACTAAGCTTTAACAATCAAGGAAATCAGAAAAGTCTCAGAATAGGTATTACACACTGCTTGCTTTTTTTAATTTGTTATTGTTCATGGAATTCAAAATTCAGGGTACACATTACCAAGAGAGTGTTTTTCTGTCGATGCCTGAATTTAAATGCAAATTACTATTTAATTATATGCAATTTTCTCTCTAAACCTATATATAATACTAATCAGTCTCCAAATGTTCAAAATAAACACACCGATCATGTTTACTTAAAAAGCTTATTGCCTAATCACCATGAGGTTCTAATGCATCAAAAAAGTTGTGGCTATCATGTCACCATGACAGCTTGGCAGAAAGGCTGTTCCCTAAAGATTAGGAACTTGCAGTAAACCACAAATGGGGTAAAGCAGGAGGCATACACAGGATCTGTAGATGCTTCCATAACAAAACTATTTCAATGTCAAAAATTCAGAGCCTACAAAGTCAAATATGTGCCCTACAAAGCTATCTACATGTATGCATGCCTAAAAGGGAAAGTAGGAAGAAAACTGTACTCAAATCAACTCAAGAAATCACCCTGCAAATGAGCTTTTCAAGAGCCGAAAATGTAATCAAGTTCTTGAAGTTATAACACACTCAAGTTCCAAAACTGAGCAACAATATTAAAATATCATTGGCATACTTTGACAGAAGACACACAATGATAACAGAAAATACTTTAATAGGGTTTACTCATGATGAACACTCTTCTAGGGACTTCATGCTTTAACTCACTTAGTCTTGACTACTGACAGACATTCCTGTAAGATAGATACTATTCATTTTACAAATAAACTGAAGCACAGATAAAATCACCCAATAACATACAAGTAATTAGAGGGCAGAACAGGGATTTTTAAAACCCCATCAGTCAGACTCCAAAGTCCATGTTAATACACTATGTTTCATAATAAGGCTTATGCTGCTATGGTCAGCTTTTTTTCCTTTAACCTCATAACCTTTCTGGATTTCAAACATCAGGACAGCTTTGTGAAATAAGTACAGACTGTGGAATTAGACCCAAACAAACCCCTGAACAACGTCTAGGCTTCAGCTTCCCATTATGTAAAATGGGGGTACTGAAGTCACTGTGAAGGTCAAAGAAGGTAATATAGTTAAAATGCCTAATACAATATATAGAATCGGGGTTCTTAACGTCAAGCGCAGAGACCTAAAGCGTTCACAGATAGGCTTTGAGGTCACCAGTCTTATAATCATGTGGCAAATGTTGCAACGTGCACCCATTTATTAAAGAACTGTCCCTGGATCTTCGAAAGGTTAAGAACCACCAGAGTACCTAAAAAGGTACTAAAAAATACTAAAAAAAATGGAAGTTATTTTACCCTTCTTGCTCTCAAAAACTCTCATCTTTCCCATGAAAGATAACACACCAAGGCTTCAGAATACAATGCTAATTATTTCCCAACATTTTACTGGCTTGGTAACTAGTAACACAGGCAAGCATCTGCCTCGATTTTTCTAGAGACAGCCCAAAGAAAGCCCTCAAAACCCTCAAATGCTGCTCCATCCCTCATCCCTCCTTCCCTCATCCCTCTTGGCTTCACCAAGATGAACACACGGTATACACTCGAGGGAAATCACGAGAATCGTCCACTCGGCTACCCCAAGCACAATGCCGGTTGGGAGAACCAAGGAGGGACCAGAGGTTCCGCGGAACACGATAAAGACCTGATGCCCGCCGCTGAAGGATGAGGAGAACGTGTTTTCCCCAAACCTACTGGGCAATCCAGAATGTCGTCCCCTCTACCCTGATCCTCCCTCTCTCTAGAACTCTATATAATGCAGGCAGGTCCTCTGAGCTCTGCCTCGTGCTGGAGTGATACAAGAGGGAAACATTACCCAAACTGGGGGTGCAGCACGGCGAAGTCGCAGCTCTGCTACCCTGGGAAGCGACAGCAGCACCAGCAGAAAATACGGCCCTAGACCCTCCCACTCAAGAGAACCCAGTACAGATCGCCCAGCCCGGCGGCTGGGAACCCGCGGCTGGGCTTTTCCGTTTCCCAAAACGGCTTCCGCTTCCGGGCTAGCCTTTGCCGGAAGCGGCGTACGGATGATGCAAACGAGCCGCGCCGCCGGTGATTCCGGAAACAACAAGAGCGCGGCGCGAACATGGTGAGGCCCCGGGGAGTCCGAGAACGGGCGTTATCAGACCACGTCTGGGAGGAGATTGAGGGATTGGCCTTTGGCCAAACTTCCACGAAAGTCTCCTTGCTTATTTTCATTCCGATCTCACCTTTTAAACTGCAGGAGTAGTGCTTCTTATGTTTTAGCGAGTTGAGAGGATGGGTTGAGGCAATTTACTTCAGTCGCTCAGTCGTGTCCGACTCTTTGCGACCCCATGAATCACAGCACGCCAGCCCTCCCTGTCCATCACCAACTCCCGGAGTTTACTCAAACTCACGTCCATCGAGTCAGTGATGCCATCCAACCATCTCATCCTCTGTCGTCCCCTTCTCCTCCTCCTACCTTCAATCTTTCCCAGCATCAGGGTCTTTTCAAATGAGTTAGTTCTTCGCATCAGGTGGCCAAAATATTGGAGTTTCAGCATCAGTCCTTCCAACGCATATTCAGGACTGATTTCCTTTAGGATGGACTAGTTGGATCTCCTTGCAGTCCAAGGGAGTCTCAAGAGTCTTCTCCAACACCACAGTTCAAAAGCATCAATTCTTCCGCGCTAGTCCAACTCTCACAGCCATACGTGACTACTGGAAAAACCATAGCTTTGACTAGAGGAACCTTTGTTGGCAAAGTAATGTTTCTGCTTTTTAATATGCTGTCTAGGTTGGTCATAACTTTTCTTCCAAGGAGCAAGCGTCTTTTAATTTCATGGCTGCAGTCACCATCTGCAGTGATTTTGGAGCCCAAGAAAATAAAGTCTGGTTGAGGCAGATAGGAGGAATTGGGTATTTGAGGGAAGAAGGATGTGGACAAAAGAAAAGGAACTCGGGAATATGCGGTGTGTTTACACCTCCTTTTAACTCTAAAATTTTTGTTTCAAGGGGAAGCAAAAGAAAACACGGAAGTATGCGACCATGAAGCGAATGCTTAGTCTCAGAGATCAGAGGCTGTGAGTGTCTGGAATCACCTGGGTTCCTAGACTGCCCAGAGCTATAGAAATCACGAGGGGATAAGTAGTAAAAGTTTCTGTTGTTATTTTTGTTATTTTGTTTACTTTTGGTGTTATGTCTTGGATTATTATAGGGTAATAAAGTACAACAGTGGCTTAGCTGCTGAGCAGGTACACTGGTGAATGGATTGGGAATTCAGCATCTCTTAAGTGTTCAATTTGTATCACTGTTTCTATATACTGTATGTGCCATATCACTTTTAAGCCTCCTGACTGTTCTGTGAGGTAGGTAGGATTTTCATTAGGTTTTTTTCATTACACTGCCACATTCCCCAGGGGGGAAAAAAGGTTTGTTACAATTTTTGAAAGACAGAGATTATCATTGTCTTGTGTACCAGCATCTGATAACTCAAGTATTTTTGAAAGAAAAAATGGGAAAACACCTAGGTGTCTCCATTTGATAAATCTTATAAGATTTATGACTGTGGAGGAAGAGAGTAGAATACTCCCTCGTATAAGGAGAAACTAAACAGCTTGCCAGCTTGGTTAAGAATGGATGGAGTTATTAAATAAAGACTGGGCTTCATTGTGTTTAAGAGTCTTAGTACAAAGGAGTAGTCCTTAGAGCCTTCATTGTGGTTAAATTGTATTCTTGACTTTGAGTATGTATTTATTATGTCATTTTAAGGAAATTTGACCCACTGATAATATTTTTTATTTGGTTAAGGTTAAATTCTGTATATATATATTGTCACATTTTAGCCTTTTATAAGAGACATGTGGCAGAACCCTTTTCTTCGTGCTGTTGAAGCATCTGAGTCTTCAGAGGATAAATGTCAACCTCTTTACCCACTCCTTGAAAGTGGATTTTTATCCTTGATATGAGAGCTTCTGACAAAGAAAGAAATAATATAACCAACATTTACTTACCACTAATAATTTATATGGATTATTAGCTAATGATTTTAAAATTTACTTAAGTTTTACTGATTAAATGTGTTAATTCCAGGCTACTTTGTACACAGTTATTTGTGCACAAGAAGCCTATGCTGATATTAATATGATGATCTCACAAAATAGGATTTCCTTTGTAGACAAAAAGAAGAAACTTTTAATAATAATCACTGCTGTGGATTTTTTTCTCTTCTACATTGAATTTTCTTTTTTTTTCCCCTAGTAAAGAAAAGGATAGATTGAAACCGAAAAAGAAAGAAAAGAAAGATCCCAGTGCACTCAAGGAAAGAGAAGTGTGAGTAATCAAAAATTTAAAGTTTTCCTTTAAAACTAAAAGAAAGATTCTAAAACTATAGACGTCTGAGAAATTCAGGCATCCCCTGAACTGATTTGCTCAGTCATTTGTAAGTCTGGCACAGCTGTGCAAATGAAGTGATATTGATGAGCATAAGCCAATTCTAAGGGTTCAAAGGTTTTTGGACTTCATGGAGCAGTAAAAGTTTCCCTAAAATCCCTGGGATTAAATCTAATATCATTTTTTTTTTCTTTGCCAAGGAACTTTCAAAAGAAAATTGAAAGATTGTTAATTGTTTTAATATACCCGCATTTCATAAAAGAGACGACATATCACCAAAAAGTAGTAAGGGCATAGTTTGAGGATAAAGGTTATTCCTTGTAAGTAAGTACATTTAACTTTATGAAACCTCATCACATTTTTCTTATTTTTCTCATTTTGCCCTATATTAGTGATGAATATATCATCACAGGATTTACTTCCAATGAACAGGGGGGAAAGAAACAAACTATTCCAAGCAGAGACTTCTTTTTGTTTGTTTATACCAGAATATCAGTGTAGACATTACTTCGTGTTTTGTTTTCTTTTTCTTCCAGCCCCCAACACCCTTCCTGCTTATTCTTCCAATATAACACACAGCTGGGCCCACCTTACCACATCCTGGTCGATACCAACTTTATCAACTTTTCCATTAAGGCCAAACTGGACTTAGTGCAGTCAATGATGGACTGTCTGTATGCCAAATGTGAGTATCAGACTTTTCCATTTCTGTGACATTTGTAAAGAATAATCATACTTAACCAAGTACATAAAAAGACGGAAATGGGGTTCTAGTTTACTGAATTGCTGGCCATTTAATTTGCTCACCATAGCGGGACCCTTTTTAATGAACTGAAATATAATGCAAACTTGACTGGGAATAATTAAACTTTCACAGTTGAGAAAACACTTAATATGTTTTGACCATTGTTACAGACATCAACTTAGAAAATAGGTGGGGAATTTTCTGTTTTGGGATTTTGGATTTTAAAATTCTGGATAAATGAAAATTTATTTCATTTCTCACCATGTATATTATGTACATTAAGTAGGAAGGAAACATTCTTCTATCCACTTCAGTGTGGAAAAGCTAAATAAGACATTTTGTCATTTACAATCACAGAACTAGAAATGATTATGGTCAACTCTTCCTAAGTGTATTCAGTCTGGTGTTTATTTGTACCACAAAGGATCTGAGGTAGTAAAGAAATAGAGGAAAACAACAGAATGGGAAAGACTAGGGATGTCTTCAAGAAAATCAGAGATACCAAAGGAACATTTCATGCAAAGATGGGCTCGATAAAGGACAGAAATGGTATGGACCTAACAGAAGCAGAAGATATTAAGAAGAGGTGGCAAGAATACACAGAAGAACTGTACAAAAAAGAGCTTCAAGACTCAGATAATCACGATGGTGTGATCACTCACCTAGAGCCAGACATCCTGGAATGTGAAGTCAAGTGGACCTTAGAAAGCATCACTAGGAACAAAGCTAGTGGAGGTGATGGAATTCCAGTGGAGCTATTCCAAATCCTGAAAGATGATGCTGTGAAAGTGCTGCACTCAATATGCCAGCAAATTTGGAAAACTCAGCAGTGGCCATAGGATTGGAAAAGGTCAGTTTTCATTCCAATCCCAAAGAAAGGCAATGCCAAACAATGCTCAAACTACCGCACAATTGCACTCACCTCACATGCTAGTAAAGTAATGCTCAAAATTCTCCAAGCCAGGCTTCAGCAATATGTGAACCGTGAACTTCCTGATGTTCATGCTGGTTTTAGAAAAGGCAGAGGAACCAGGGATCAAATTGCCAACATCCACTGGATCATGGAAAAAGCAAGAGAGTTCCAGAAAAACATCTATTTCTGCTTTATTGACTATGCCAAAGCCTTTGACTGTGTGTATCATAAGAAACTGTGGAAAATTCCTTAAGAGATGGGAATACCAGACCACCTGATCTGCCTCTTGAGAAATCTGTATGCAGGTCAGGAAGCAACAGTTAGAACTGGTCATGGAACAACAGACTGGTTCCAAATAGGAAAAGGGGTTCGTCAAGGCTGTATATTGTCACCCTGCTTATTTAACTTCTATGCAGAGTACATCTTGAGAAACGCTGGACTGGAAGAAACACAAGTTGGAATCAAGATTGCTGGGAGAAATATCAATGACCTCAGATACGCAGATGATACCACCCTTATGGTAGAAAGCAAAGAGGAACTAAAAAGCCTCTTGATGAAAGTGAAAGTGGAGAGTGAAAAAGTTGGCTTAAAGCTCAACATTCAGAAAATGAAGATCATGGCATCCGGTCCCATCACTTCATGGGAAATAGATGGGGAAACAGTGTCAGACTTTATTTTTGTGGGCTCCAAAATCACTGCAGATGGTGACGGCAGCCATGAAATTAAAAGACGCTTACTTCTTGGAAGAAAAGTTATGACCAACCTAGATCGCTTATTCAAAAGCAGAGACATTACTTTGCCAACAAAGGTTCGCCTAGTCAAGGCTATGGTTTTTCCTGTGGTCATGTATGGATGTGAGGGTTGGACTGTGAAGAAGGCTGAGCACCGAAGAATTGATGCTTTTGAACTGTGGTGTTGGAGAAGACTCTTGAGAGTCCCTTGGACTGTAAGGAGATCCAACCAGTCCATTCTGAAGGAGATCAGCCCTGGGATTTCTTTGGAGGGAATGATGCTAAAGCTCAAACTCCAGTACTTTGGCCACCTCATGCGAAGAGTTGACTCATTGGAGAAGACTCTGATGCTGGGAGGGATTGAGGGCAAGAGGAGAAGGGGATGACAGAGGATGAGATGGCTGGATGGCATCACTGACTCGATGGACGTGAGTCTCAGTGACCTCCGGGAGTTGGTGATGGACAGGGAGGCCTGGCGTGCTGCCATTCATGGGGTTGCAAATAGTCGGACACGACTGATCTGATCTGATCTGATATAGTTTACCATTAGTAGATTTCTCTTGTGTGTTTGGGTGTCTCCTCCTTCCAACGATCTTTTCCTACCATGAGGAGGAAAAAGATAGTTTAGGACAAGTACAGGGGAATAACTTCCTAATAGTGAAATCTGTTATATTTTGTGGTGGGTTTATATTCACACATTTTCCAGTCATCTAGTTAAAGGTACAAATGAAAATTGAACTTACACTTTGCCATAAACAATAAATTATTGGAATCAAAGGAAAAACTTCATACCTCCTTTAATATATATAAAAGGTACTACATAGTGAACATTTACAGAGTGATAGTAATGTGAATGCTGTTTATTGATTTATTAAAATTAGCAAGATGGGATAAGGGATGTGTGATGGGTAAGAGAGGTCAATTCTTTAAATGCCTAAAATTAATATAAAAATTAACTGCATAAGTTTATTATATCAAGTTATGCATGTAACCACCAAGTGAGAAAAACAGCCAGTGAAATTAAAATAGTCATCTCTAAGGATCAGAATTTGTTCACTCACTCAGTCATGTCTGACTCTTTGCTACCACACGTACTGCCACACATCAGGCTTTCGTGTCCTTCACTATTTCCCAGAGTTTGCTCAAACTCATGTCCATTGAGTCAGTGATGCCATCCAACCATCTCATCCTCTGTCTCCCCCTTCTCCTACCCTCAGCCTTTCCCATCAGGGTCTTTTCCAATGAGTTTGGTCCACCATGTGACCAAAGTTTTGGAGCTTCGGGTTTCAGCATCAGTTCTTCCAATGATATTCAGGGTTGATTCCTTTAGGATTGACTGGTTTAATCTCCTTGCTCTCCAGGCGACTCTCAAGAATCTTCTCCAGCACCACAATTTGAAAGCATCAATTCTTCAGTGCTCAGCCTTCTTTATAGTCCAACTCTCAGAATTGGTGGAGTGGAAAAAGATCAAGGGATCATTATTTTTTCATATAGGCCTTTTTTGTATTTTTTTAAAACTATGTACATGTAATACTTTAAAAAAAATTGCTTAAGTCTCTTAGGAATAATAAAGAGTAGTCTGAAGTTGGAGTATGACCATGCCTAAAAGTGGACTAGGGTGGCCTGTATGAGGGAAGAAACTAATCTTGGTGGACTTCTTCTATTCCCATGGTGTTTCTTATAGTTGTCTTAGCTGCCTCTCCAGGAATGCTGTGACCTATTTATGAACCAAATGGATGGAGGGTTTAAGCATGGCCCCATGGAATTGCATTGCTTCCCTGGCTCTCTAGCTCCACTACTATTATCTAAATAGTTCAAGGGAAGTCCATGGTGGTCTAGTGGTTAGGACTGGGCACTTTCACTGCCAAGGATGCAGATTCAATCCCTAGTTGAAGAACTAAAATCCTATAAGGTATGTGGCATGGCCAAAAAAAAAAGATGATTGTTTGGGATAGCGTTGGCCTTATAGTTAGGTCTTTTTCCAATTGTGGATACCATAGAGTACAGCTATAATGCATACAGCGAATTGCTCTCACAGTGCCTTTTCTGAAAGAAAAAACTTACTAAGGAAAATGCCACTTTTCTGTGTGACATAATATCTCAGAGCAAAGGCTGAAGAAACATTCAAGTGCATTATAAATTCAGTTACCTAGGAGATTCCTTAACTGTTTTAAGCTCTGCTTATTTAATTTTTCTTTACTTGCCTTTATTCATAAAAAAAGGCCTTTATTTTCCTTTTGGCTTGGAGATGCCCCTTTGACCTTTTCATAGCTCTTGATCCCTTCCATTTCTGTTTGACACTCCCAACAGAGGAGGACAATTAGCTACCTATGGGCTTTCTTTTCTACTGAGGGTCCTCTTTGTAGTGATCTTCCTGAACCCATTTCCCTGCTCCAGATGCAAGCTCATGCAAGCTCTTCAGTGCTGCACGGCCCTGAAATTGACGCTTTTAAGGCGTGTATTGCCCTCTAATTCCATGACTATCTGCTCCTCCTATCTTCTTCCCTCCATTTTACAACTGCTTTCCTTCTGCGCATTGTATTTTAATTTAAGATGTCTTAACTTTGTTCTCTGGAGCAGACAATGGCACCCCACTCCAGTAATCTTGCCTGGAAAATCCCATGGATGGAGGAGCCTGGAAGGCTGCAGTCCATGGGGTCACTAAGGGTCGGACACAACTGAGCAACTTCCCTTTCACTTTTCACTTTCATGCATCGGAGAAGGAAATGGCAACCCACTCCAGTGTTCTTGCCTGGAGAATCCCAGGGACGGGGGAGCCTGGTGGGCTGCCGTTTATGGGGTCGCACAGAGTTGGACACGACTGAAGTGACTTAGCAGCAGTAGCAGTAACTTTGTTCTCAAGAGTGTTAGTGTACTTGTAAAAAAAATAATGTACCATAAAGAAAATGAAAGTTCCCTGTTATGCCTTTCCTCAGAAAGGGGCAGTTTTAAAAAGTCATATACAGTTTCTATGGTGTATTTTTGTTCATAATAAATAACCTCATTCTTTGAGGTTATTTTTGTTCATGAATAAGAATAGATCATGCATTATTTTTTATCTTCATGCTATTTAACATCTTTAAGGTTCAATCCATATACCATATAAGTCACTCATTTAAAGTATATAATTCAGGGAATTTCCTGGTGGTCCAGGGGTAAGACTCTCAACAGGATATAATTCAGAGAGTAAGATCAGTTCCTTCACAAGTTTGTTACTAATTTTATTTTTCCTGGCAGGTATCCCTTGTATAACTGACTGCGTAATGGCTGAAATTGAGAAACTGGGGCAGAAATATAGAGTGGCTTTAAGGTAGGATGGAGCTGATCTAGATTTGTTTTAGATGGTGCACTGAAGATTCTTTGACCCTCCTTCTGTTTGCTCTCCAAAGATTTCTTGTCTGGTTAGTTTAAATAAAAATTATACAAAACTAGTTAACTATTCATGACTTAGAAAGCAGACATTTGAAGGTTAGAGTTTTCCAGCTGAAGCTTTTTGAACTAAACTTCCTTAGTCACACAGGTCTCCTGGGCCTCCTTGTATGTTCCTCTGGATTTTCACTTAGAAAGCGTCTTTCTGTTAGTTTGTTATCTGGGTATCTTCTTCAGAATCTCACACTTAACCAGTTTTCAGTTTACTTACAAGAAGTTTTGAGTTTACTCTAGAAAGTGCCTTTCAGTTTAGTGGTTCCCAAAGTGTGGCAACTCTCCTCCACCCCTGGAGTCCCAGAGACCTTTGCAGGGAGTTTGCAAAACTATTTTCTTAATAATACCAAGGTGCTGCCTTTGTCACTGTGCTGACATTTGCACTGAATGCAAAAAAATGGCATTACCTCAGTACCAATCAAGACATGGGGCCCAAATAATGCTAGTAGTTTTTTTTTATTCTTCACTGGCAGTTGTTTTTTTTTTTTTTTTAAATACCAGAGTCACTTAAGAATATCCTTAATAGAGTAGTAAAACTCATTAACAGTGTTAAATCTCAATCCTGGAATACACACCAGTGTTCCTTGTGGTGCAGTGAGAAGTACACACAAAGTATTTCTGCTGGTGGGCGCGCCCTTAGCCTTTCCACGGCGGTCATTTCATAACATGTGTAAACCAAGTGATTGTGCTGTGGACCTGCAGCTCACACGGCGCTGTGTGTCACTTCCATCTCAGTAAAACTGGACGGAGACGGAAAACAGAGCAAAGGATGAGCTCTGTCTCAAGGAGAAGCATTTGTGAGCTGAATGAGCTGCTTTTCCATGAAATACCATTTTCATGTGAAGAACAACTGACAGACACTGATTTTGAGTTAGGGAAAATCATAAGCTCATCACATTCCCAATGCTAAGGACCTTTCTATTGAGACCAGTGAAAACATTGATGAATGTGGGTTTTTTAATGCTATATACGTGTGTGTGTCTGTGTCTGCTTTGTTTATTATATGTCCTCCCATGTTGGTGCATACATCTCTACCTCATTTTTTAAAACAGGCTAGAAGGACAAAAATGTATTTAACTTTTACCTTGCTGATGGATATTCAGATTATCTCCAGTTTTCCGCTGCTGTAAACCCTTTTGTAGTGACCATCCTTGCACCTGTATTCTTGTGTATTTGTGTAAGACAACTTCCTAAAAGCAAAATGGTTAGGTTTAATTGGATGTAGTTTTGAATCCTGGCTTTTCCCAGCTGTGTAGCTTTGAACAAATTAATCAAACTCTCTGAATCTTCTACTTTATCTGTAAAACGGAAATAGAATAATTCAGATTTCTGTAACAAGTACATGATGTAAGGCTTGGCAGCTCTCAGTCAGTAAACTTGTAATTCCCTTTTCTATAAATTGTCTTTCCAATTATTATAGAAGATAAGCTTCAAGGGGAGAACGGTGTCTTGAAATCTCCACATAGATCACATTACTCTTATTTCACTGATTGAAGGTTGTAAAGTTACTCAGTTGCTTGAATGCTTTTATTAATCCACTTTTATAATCCTATAATCCGTATAGGATTGCCAAGGATCCAAGATTTGAACGATTACCGTGTACACACAAAGGAACCTATGCAGATGACTGCTTAGTACAAAGAGTAACTCAGGTATCATCATTTTTTAATATTTACTCTGTGCTATTAAAAAAAAAATAAGCTATTATTTCCTGAATGTTCATGTAAAGTATCTAGGAAAATAAATGATTAAAAAAAATTTATATAGAATCCCTTCATGGGAAGTGTCAGTGTCCTCATTTACTTGAGAGAGTGGAATGAAAGTGTATACTGTAACCATAATGGAAAGATCATGGGTTTGGGGAGGAGACATGGTTTCAGATCTTGGCATCTGCATTTATTAGAGGTGTAATTTGGAGCATTTATTGATTCTTTATTCCACAAATCTCCTCTATAATATGGTTTAAGCAGGTGAGTGCAGACATACTAATATATCAGGTTCTGTCTCCCTGTGAATCTAAAATAAGGTTCCAGGGACTTGCCTGATGGTCTAGTGGTTGACTATGCACTTCCAGTGCAGGGGGCACAGGGGCACAGGTTTAATCCCTGATGGAGGAACTAAGATCCCACATGCCACGCAGTGCAGCCAAAAAATAAATAATTGAGTAGAGTTCCATTTACTCGCTATGTAGGAATTTTGTTACATCTGAGTCTCCCAGGGTGCTATTTTACACATACTCTAGAATAAGTAGGTTTTTGATTCATCTGTTCTTCCTTGTCAAACACTGCAAGAACTTCTCTGCTGAAAAGAATCATCTCTATGTAGTGACCACACTGCCATCCCTTGAGCAACTTCATCCCTTGGGTGGGGCCAGCATTTCCCTTAATTCCCCATAGCATGGCTGGCCCCAATCTACAATTCTTTATAAAACTCATCCTACCCAAAAAGAGATTTGGGTAGGATGGAAGTAAAATATCAGTATAATACAAATTAGTTCCAGACGGGTTGCTAAATGTTAGTGCTTTCAGAGCTGTTTGGCTCCGCCTTGTCATGGAGATCTTCCTGTTCTGGCTTCAGAACCCAGGAGATAGCCTACCTCCACCAAGGGGAGGCCTCCAGAGTGGGACCAGCCGGGGAGATCCTTCTAAAAGCAAAAGATGTGCCTTTGGATCTAAGGCTATAACTCTGCCTTTGCATTGTCTTTCTAAGGGTGTTTTCCGAAAACCAAGGAATTGTCTGCCCTAGATATGAAAATCCCTTCCACTTATGAGACAAAAAACAATTTGCAGCTTTTAACTAGTTTTACTATCTTCTCCCCCTTCAAGATTCTTAGAGCCACAATCAGCCCAGGCAACTTGTTATGTTTTATGTGATAAATATGAGCTCCTCCATCTAGAAACTACTCACCAATTTGTTTTAGCCTTTCCTTTCCTGTTTACTATAAAAATGAGTGATTCTTCAAACTAAGCTGTGTTTGTATCCAGTATCACTTAGTGAGCTCTATGCAAACACCCAATCCTGTCTTTTCTAGCACAAATGTTACATTGTGGCCACAGTTGACCGGGACCTTAAAAGAAGAATCCGGAAGATCCCTGGAGTTCCCATCATGTACATTTCTAACCATAGGTGAGAAGTTTCTCTTAGAGAAGTGATTAACTGAATATAGTTGATGTCAAGATATAGAAGGATTTGGGGGGAAAAAATTGATGTATCAAATGTTTACATAGTTCTGTTTGAATAAATGAGACAAAGTATTAATGACAAGAACACAGACAAAAGATAAAGCTAGGATTTAGGAATGAGGCAGACATTCACATTGTTACAGTAAGATCACTAGCAGTAATAGGGAAACATGTGGCCTTAAATATTGATACAAAGCAGTAATTTAAGCTTATTTTTTCGGTTAGAAATATTTTTTTAAAAAAAACCTAGTGCAGGTGATTAGCATCTTATTTGGGAAAATGAAAGTTTATTAAAAAAAAAAAAAAAAGCTGCTTTTTATCCTCCTTTGATGTTCCTGTGTCAGTTCTCAGACTACTATTGGCCAACTTTTTATCCTGGGACAAACACAGCAAAATGGGAAGAATATGGGTGAGGGGCTTTGGCACACTAGTTAACTTTCTCACTTTGAAGAATAAAGATAATATAGTCAGCATTTTGCTGTAAATCATTCATTATGATAGGCCTTTAAAATGTTCCCACTGACAAAAGGATTCACAGCAGGAGGTGAGAGTGATATAATCAGTAAAGGATGGGCTTTTAAGGTGGGTTCTGGGCACACGTCTCTAACCAGTGTTAATTTTTTGTCCTGATCAGGTATAACATTGAGCGGATGCCAGATGATTACGGAGCCCCTCGGTTCTAAAGAAAAGAGAAAATTTCTCCACCTTCCTTTGACCTGTTTTCTCTTTTGCAAGTTCATTAAACATGCTATAGTGTGAATTACTATTGCACTCACCCACTTGCTCTATAATGAGCTGAGTATAGTTAAATATACTCACTTTTCAATATTGTTTTTAAAATTATATTTTATGTCATTTTAAAATTTGCTGCATCTTTTTATAAATCAGAAAATTGCTCACATGATATGATGGTCATTTTATATTGATTTACTCAAATATTTATTAAGGTTATGCTAGGCATTTAATAACATGTGCTCTTATCCTCACAATATTCATATTATGGTAAAAGAAATGTAGATGAAAAAATACAGTAAAATAATGATGCTAGGATAAAAGTATGAGTGAGTAGACAAACAGGTAGAAAGAATGATTTCTTTCTCCTTGGTTGGGATAGGGAGAGAAGAAGAACTGAAGGCAGTTATGTTTGAGTTTATCTTGAAGAGAGCTAGAACATAGAGGGGGAGAGTCTGTGCTCACATCTGAGACTCCAGAGGTAGGAGGTGGGAGGGAGGGGCCTTTATATGACAGGCTGAAGGGTTTGGACTTAATCCTGAGGTCAACAGGGGGTCATTAAATTTTTAATTAGCATGGATAACATGATCAGATTAGATGTTTTACATGATCACAAGACGTATAAGAACAAATAAATAGATCATTGAAACAGACTAGAAAGTCCATAAATAGACGTATGTATTTATGGTAATTTAGTATGTTATAACGGAGAAGGCAATGGCACCCCACTCCAGTACTCTTGCTTGGAAAATCCCATGGATGGAGGAGCCTGGTAGGCTGCAGTCCATGGGGTCACTAAGAGTCGGACACGACTGAGCGACTGCACTTTCATGCATTGGAGAAGGAAATGGCAACCCACTCCAGTGTTCTTGCCTGGAGAATCCCAGGGCCGGGGGAGCCTGGTGGGCTGCTGTCTGTGGGGTCGCACAGAGTTAGACATGACTGAAGCAACTTAGCAGTAGCAGTATGTTATAAAGCTGGTATTAAAAAATTTAAAAATCTATGGGAAAAGGAAATTGCATTAGAAGGCCAAATATTGTGGGGTTATCCCACTAGGGTTAGGAGCCTGATTTCAGCAGTTAATATCTGTATGAATTGGGCAATATTTAGGGACTTGCCTGGCAGTCACTTGCACTGCAGGGCGCCTGGGTTCAATCCCTAGTTGAGGAACTAAGATCTTGTATGCCAGGGATAGCCAAAAAATAGAAAAACAGATAAAATGTTTTATTTAATCCTCAGAACAACCCCAATAAGATAGTATTGAATTGAACACTACGCATAGAAGTGTTATTCAGTAAATGATAGTGATGATTGTATTATAATAACAAGTTGACTATCCACTTAAAAAAAGTTTATATTTCTACCTCATATCCTTCACGAGATCCTCATATACTTCAAGTGGATTAAAGTCTAAATATTTTTTAAGCCATGGAAGTATTCAACTCAGTTCACTCAGGCTTGTCCAACTCTTTGCAACCCCATGGACTGCAGTACTCCAGGCTTCCCTGTCCACCGACTCCCAGAGCTTGCTCAGACTCATGTCCATCAAGTCAGTGATACCATCCAACATGGAAGTATTAGGAAAAGAAAAAGGAAAGTGTATATAAGCTCTGAGTAGAATTCTTAAAGAGGGCTTTCTGGTGGCATTAGTGGTAAAAAACCCGGCTGCCAATGCAGGAGACATAAGAGACGCAGGTTCAGTCCTTGGGTTTGGAAGATGCCCTGGAGGAGGGCATGGCAATCCACTCCGGTATTCTTGCCTGGAGAATCCTATGGACAGAGGAGCCTGGCAGGCTACAGTCCATGGGGTCACAGAGTTGGACATAACTGTTTGAAGTTGTGTCACTGAAGTGACTTAGCAAAATTCTTGAAGAAGATGAAGAATGTAAAAGCCATAAAAGAAAAAATAAGTGCAGATACATTAAAATTAGATTTATCTGCAAAAAAGAACTTCCCCCAAATTTAAGGCAAATGACTGACAAAATTTTCCAATATATATAGTAAGAGTGTAGGGACATGGGTAGTCCTGTTGTGCTGACAAGAAGGCAAATAAGTAAAACCATTTTGGACAGCAGTTAGGATCCTTTGGGCTTCCCTGATAGTTCAGTTGGTAAAGAATCCGCCTGCAAAGCAGGAGATCCTGGTTCAATTCCTGAATCGGAAGATTCCCCTGGAGAAGGGATAGGCTACCCACTCCTGTGTTTTTGAGCTTCCCTTGTGGCTCAGCTGGTGAAGAATCCACCTGCAATGTAGGAGACCTGGATTCGATCCCTGGGTTGCGAAGATCCCCTGGAGAAGGGAAAGGCTACCCACTCCAGTATTCTGGCCTAGAGAATTGTATGGACTGTATAGTCTGGGGGGTCACAAAGAGTCGGACATGACTGAGTGACTTTCACTTCACTCAGTTTAGTTCAGTCCCTCAGTCGTGTCCGACTCTTTGCGACCCTGTGAGTCACAGCACACCAGGCCTCCCTGTCCATCACCAACTCCAGGAGTTCACTCAGACTCACGTCCATCGAGTCAGTGATGCCATCTAGCCATCTCATCCTCTGACATCCCCTTTTCCTCCTGCCCCCTATCCCTCCCAGCATCAGTCTTTTCCAATGAGTCAACTCTTCTCATGAGGTGGCCAAAGTATTGGAGTTTCAGCTTTAGCATCAGTCCTTCCAAAGAAATCCCAGGGCTGATCTTCAGAATGGACTGGTTGGATCTCCTTGCAGTCCAAGGGACTCTCAAGAGTCTTCTCCAACACCACAGTTCAAAAGCATCAATTCTTCTGCGCTCAGCTTTCTTCACAGTCCAACTCTCAAATCCATACACGACCACTGGAAAAACCATAGCCTTGACCAGATGGACCTTTGTTGGCAAAGTAATGTCTCTGCTTTTGAATATGCTATCTAGGTTGGTCATAACTTTCCTTCCAAGGAGTAAGCGTCTTTTAATTTCATGGCTACAGTCACCATCCGGGGAAGGCAATGGCACCCCACCCCAGTACTTTTGCCTGGAAAATCCCATGGACGGAGGATCCTGGTAGGCTCCAGTCCATGGGGTCGCTAAGAGTCGGACACGACTGAGCGACTTCACTTTCACTTTTCATTTTCATGCATTGGGGAAGGAAATGGCAACCCACTCCAGTATTCTTGCCTGGAGAATCCCAGGGACGAGGGAGCCTGGTGGGCTTCCGTCTATGGGGTCGCACAGAGTTGGACACGACTGAGGCGACTTAGCACAGTCACCATCTGCAGTGATTTTGGAGCCCCCCCAAAATAAAGTCTGACACTGTTTCCACTGTTTCCCCATCTACTTCCCATGAAGTGATGGGACCAGATGCCATGATCTTCGTTCTCTGAATGTTGAGCTTTAAGCCAACTTTTTCACTCTCCACTTTCACTTTCATCAAGAGGCTTTTTAGTTCCTCTTCACTTTCTGCCATAAGGGTGGTGTCATCTGCATATCTGAGGTTATTGATATTTCTCCTGGCAGTCTTGATTCCAGCTTGTACTTCCTCCAGTCCAGCGTTTCTCATGATGTACTCTGCATATAAGTTAAATAAGCCAGGTGACAGTATACAGCCTTGACGTACTCCTTTGCCTATTTGGAACCAGTCTGTTGTTCCATGACCAGTTCTAATTGTTGCTTCCTGATCTGAATATAGGTTTCTCAAGAGGCAGGTCAGGTGGTCTGGTATTCCCATCTCTTGAAGAATTTTCCAGTTTATTGTGATCCACACAGTCAAAGGCTTTGGCATAGTCAATCAAGCAGAAATAGATGTTTTTCTGGAACTTTCTTGCTTTTTCCATGATCCAGCAGATGTTGGCAATTTGATCCCTGGTTCCTCTGCCTTTTCTAAAACCAGCTTGAACATCTGGAAGTTCATGGTTCACGTATTGCTAAAACCTGGCTTGGAGAATTTTGAGCATTACTTTACTAACATGTGAGGTGAGTGCAATTGTGTGGTAGTTTGAGCATTGTTTGGCATTGCCTTTCTTTGGGATTGAAATGAAAACTGACCTTTTCCAGTCCTGTGGCCACTGCTGAGTTTTCCAAATTTGCTGGCATATTGAGTGCAGTGCTTTCACAGCATCATCTTTCAGGATTTGGAATAGCTCCACTGGAATTCCGTCACCTCCACTAGCTTTGTTTGTAGTGATGCTTTCTAAGGCCCACTTGACTTCACATTCCAGGATGTCTGGCTCTAGGTCAGTGATCACACCATCGTGATTATGTGGGTTGTGAAGATCTTTTTGTACAGTTCTTCTGTGTATTCTTGCCATCTCTTCTTGATATCTTCTGCTTCTGTTAGGTCCATACCATTTCTGTCCTTTATCGAGCCCATCTTTGCATGAAATGTTCCTTTGGTATCTCTGATTGTCTTGAAGAGATCTTTAGTCTTTCCCATTCTGTTGTTTTCCTCTATTTCTTTGCATTGATCGCTGAGGAAGGCTTTCTTTTCTCTTCTTCACTAGGATCCATTAAAATAAAAATTACAGATGTCATGTGAGCCTAATTCTGTCTTTTAGTTTATAGGTATCATATAGGTGATTTCCTTTAAAATACATCATCAGTGTGAGATAAGGCATGATAAGTGTGTAAATTTCACATGTGTGTACAAGGAAGTGGATAGAAAGAGGTTTACTGCACCACTATAACAGAAAAATTGAAAAGAATGTAAATATCCATCTGAAAGTTTTAACTGTTAGATCTATACCATGCAATGTCATAAGCACTTAAAAACGAGATAGATTTAAAAGTAAAGGACTTGAATAGACAGTTCTCTGGAGAAGACATACAGATGGCCGAAAAGCACCATGAAAAGATGTTCAATATCACTAATCGTTAGGGAATTGCAAATCAAAATCACAGTAAGTTACCACCTCATACCTATTAGGATGGCTGCGGTTAAGAATAACTAAATAACGTGTTGACAAGGATATGGAGAAACTGGAACTATTATGTGCTGTTGATGGAAATGTAAAATGGTACAGTTGCTATGAAAAATGGTACGGTTCCTAAAAAAATTTTATATAGAACTACCATATAATCCAGCAATTCCACTTCAGGTTATGTATACAAAAAATTGAAAGCAGGATCTCAAAGAGATATTTGTATACCCATGTTCATTAGCATCACTATTCACAGTAGTCAAGAAGACAAAGCAATGCCAGCATCCTCAACAGATGAATTAATAACCAAAATGTGGTATATACACACAATGGAAAGTATGCAGCTTTAAAAAGGAAGGAAATTCTGGGACTTCCCTAGTGGTCCCCTACACCTTGCAATGTAGGGGATAAAGGCTTCATCCCTGGTCAGGGCACTAAAATCCCATGTGCCACAACTAACATTCGACACAGCCAAATAAATTGATTTAAAAAAAAGCAGAATACACCACTGGAGATCTGTATATTTCACTATATGTATGTTTTAAAAGGAAAATAAATGCAGAATCAGAGAAGAAATAACGGTAAATAGAAAACAAAAGTAAGTTGGTAGGAAGGAGTCCAAACAATACTCATGATGAATGTGACTAAAGTTCCCTTATTAAAGACAAATACTCAGATTGGATGTCTTTAAAATCTTGTGGCTATATGGTGTTTACAAGATGTGCCTAAATCAGAATGACACAAAATTTTTGGAAATAATTAGAAAATACACTTTGCACACAACCCAGTAACTCCATTCCTAGGACTATATGGACTTTTGTCGGCAGAGTGACGTCTTTGCTTTTTAATACACTGTCTAGGTTTGTCATAGATTTCCTTCCAAGGAGCAAGTCTCCTTTAATTTCATGGCTACCGTCACCAACAGCAGGAATTATATTTGTAAATTACACCTCAGTAAATTAACAGATGGGAAAAGTTATGCAAAAACAATATGCTGCTTAAATATACAATATGGAAAATAATAAGGTTTTCTTTGTAGCCTAATGTCAATTTCATGAAAATTCCATGTACACCTGAAAATGAGATGTATTCTGTATTACCTGGTGTTATCAGGGTAAAAGGTTTGATATTTACCTGTAAGATCAACCTGATTGTTTTAGTCTTGTGTATCTTTATATTTGTTTTTAACTCTTTGCTCTGTCTCACACTGAGGAAAAAAGTTTTCTAATATTAATGTATTTTGTCTATTTCTCCTTGCGTTTCTTACAGTTTCCACTTGTCGGAAATTGCTACTGTGTTGTTTTGTGCATGTATCAGATCAGATCATTTCAGATCAGTTGCTCAGTCATGTCTGACTCTTTGCGACCCCATGAATCGCAGCATGCCAGGCCTCCCTGTCCATCACCAACTCCCGGAGGTCACTCAGACTCACGTCCATCGAGTCGGTGATGTCATCCAGCCATCTCATCCTCTGTCATCCACTTCTCCTCCTGCCCCCAATCCCTCCCAGCATCAGAGTCTTCTCCAATGAGTCAACTCTTCGCATGAGGTGGCCAAAATACTGGAGTTTCAGCTTTAGCATCATTCCTTCCAAAGAAATCCCAGGGCTGATCTCCTTCAAAATGGACTGGTTGGATCTCCTTGCAGTCCAAGGGACTCTCAAGAGTCTTCTCCAACACCACAGTTCAAAAGCATCAATTCTTCGGTGCTCAGCCTTCTTCACAGTCCAACTCTCACATCCATACATGACCACAGGAAAAACCATAGCCTTGACTAGACAAACCTTTGTTGGCAAAGTAACGTCTCTGCTTTTGAATATGCTATCTAGGTTGGTCATAACTTTCCTTCCAAGGAGTAAGCATCTTTTAATTTCATGGCTGCCGTCACCCTCTGCAGTGATTTTGGAGCCCACAAAAATAAAGTCTGACACTGTTTCCACTGTTTGCCCATCTATTTCCCATGAAGTGATGGGACTGGATGCCATGATCTTAGTTTTCTGAATGTTGAACTCTAAGCTAACTTTTTCACTCTCCACTTTCACTTTCATCAAGAGGCTTTTTAGTTCCTCTTCACTTTCTGCCATAAGGGTGGTGTCATCTGCATATCTGAGGTTATTGATATTTCTCCCAGCAATCTTGATTCCAGCTTGTGTTTCTTCCAGTCCAGCGTTTCTCATGATGTACTCTGCATCTAAGTTAGATAAGCAGGGTGACAATATACAGCCTTGACGAACTCCTTTTCCTATTTGGAACCAGTCTGTTGTTCCATGTTCAGTTCTAACTGTTGCTTCCTGACCTGCATACAAATTTCTCAAGAGGCAGATCAGGTGGTCTGGTATTCCCTCTTTACTAATATACTTTTTTGTAAATTGTAGCCTTTAGGATTATAGTGTAAGCTTTTAGTCTCATTTAATGCTCTTTAGCCAGAATTCTATTCTTTCTAATATTAATAAGAACAGGATGTTTGCTTTCTTTTTCTTTTTTTGTAATGCCTTATATACTTTAAAATTTTTTATTTTATTGTTTTAAAACTTTTTATTTTGTATGCCTTATATACTTTTGCCTGTCTTTCTATGTTTAGCTTTTCCAAAAAAGCTAAAGGTACCCTTGCATGGTTCATCGTGTAGTCAGAATTGCTAGAGACTAGTCACTTCTGTGTGTTTTCTTTTGTTTCCTTTTCTGAATAGGAGTGTTCACTGTGGTTGTCCTGCTAGTATTTCACCAACTGTATATTTGGTATATGTGCTCAGTCGCTCAGTCATGTTCGACTCTTTGCGACCCCATGGACTACAACCCACCAGTCTCCTCTGTCCATGGGGATTCTCTAGGCAAGAATACTGGAATGGGTTGCCATGCCCTCTTCCAGGGGAACTTCCCAATCTTGGGATTTAACCCAGGTCTCCCGTATCACAGGTGGATTCCTTATCATCTGAGCCATCAGGGAAGCCCATATTTGGTGTATGGAGGCCGATAATTTGCCTTCTGGGTGCAGAAATCTCTTGATCAAAACAAGCCACAGCTCCCAATTCTGTTACTACTACATGAACCCCTTGCTGTAGAGACTGCTGTGCCACACGCACCTCGATATCCTGGACTTTGAACGTGATGTTGTGATTGGACAGGACTGTGAGAGTGTCTGTGGTGGGGAGGGGGTTGTATGGTGTATACCTGACTTGTGGAAGAGAAAGTGAGATCAACATTTGGTAACTGGAAGGGCAGAGTGTAGCCGTTGTTTGTGCTGTTCACTGAATATTTCTGGCTTTCTGCTATTCATGAACCCAGGGTAGGAAGGTGTTTCTCCTCCACCTTTGAAGTGAAGTGTGACAAAGTGAGTGAAGATGGCATATGTTATTTAGGTAGAAGTTTTAAAAGTCATTATGTGGGGCTTCCTCAGTGGCTCAGTGCTGGAGAATCCAACCTGCCAGCGCCGGAGACACAGGTTCGATCCCTTATCCAGGAAGATCCCACATGCCTCACAGCAACTAGGCCCCTGCGCCACAACTATTGAACCTGTGCTCTAGAGCCCAGGAAGCACAGCTACTGAGCCCTTGAGCCACAACTACTGAAGCCCACACACCCTAGAGCCCAAGCTCAGCAACAAGAGAAGCCACCACAATGAGAAGCGCACATACAACTAGAAAGTAGACCCCTCTTGCTGCAAAGAGAGGAGAGCCTGCACAGCAACGGAAACCCAGTACAGTAAAAACATAAATAAATTACTGAAGCCTCACATGTGATCAGAGGCTCATACTAGAAAGTAACATTTTTTTTTAAAGATCACTATGGGTTGAGCTTCACGACCCAGATAATCATGATGGTGTGATCACTGACCTAGAGCCAGACATCCTGGAATGTGAAGTCAAGTGGACCTTAGAAAGCATCACTATGAACAAAGCTAGTGGAGGTGATGGCATTCCAGTGGAGCTATTCCAAATCCTGAAAGATGATGCTGTGAAAGTGCTGTACTCAATATGCCAGCAAATTTGGAAAACTCAGCAGTGGCCACAAGATTGGAAAAGGTCAGTTTTCATTCCAATCCCAAAGAAAGGCAATGCCAAACAATGCTCAGACTACCGCACAATTGCACTCATCTCACACGCTAGTAAAGTAATGCTCAAAATTCTCCAAGCCAGGCTTCAGGAATATGTGAACCGTGAACTTCCTGATGTTCAAGCTGGTTTTACAAAAGGCAGAGGAACCAGAGATCAAATTGCCAACATCCGCTGGATCATCGAAAAAGCAAGAGAGTTCCAGAAAAACATCTATTTCTGCTTGATTGACTATGCCAAAGCCTTTGACTGTGTAGATCACAATAAACTGTGGAAAATTCTTCAAGAGATGGGAATACCAGACCACCTGATCTGCCTCTTGAGAAATCTGTATGCAGGTCAGGAAGCAACAGTTAGAACTGGACATGGAACAACAGACTGGTTCCAAATAGGAAAAGGAGTACGTCAAGGCTGTATATTGTCACCGTGTTTATTTAACTTATATGCAGAGTACATCATGAGAAATGCTGGACTGGAAGAAACACAAGTTGGAATCAAGATTGCTGGGAGAAATATCAATAACCTCAGATATGCAGATGACACCACCTTTATGGCAGAAAGTGAAGAGGAACTAAAAAGCCTCTTGATGAAAGTGAAAGTGGAGAGTGAAAAGGTTGGCTTAGAGCTCAACATTCAGGAAACAAAGATCATGGCATCTGGTCCCATCACTACATGGGAAATAGATGGGGAAACAGTGGAAACAGTGTCAGACTTTATTTTTGTGGGCTCCAAAATCACTGCAGATGGTGACTGCAGCCATGAAATTAAAAGACGCTTACTCCTTGGAAGGAAAGTTATGACCAACCTAGATAGCATATTTAAAAGCAGAGACATTACTTTGCCAACAAAGGTTCGCCTAGTCAAGGCTATGGTCTTTCCTGTGGTCATGTATGAATGTGAGAGCTGGACTATGAAGAAGGCTGAGTGCCGAAGAATTGATGCTTTTGAACTGTGGTGTTGGAGAAGACTCTTGAGAGTCCCTTGGACTGCAAGGAGATCCAACCAGTCCATTCTGAAGGAGATCAGCCCTGGGATTTCTTTAGAAGGAATGATGCTAAAGCTGAAACTCCAGTATTTTGGCCACCTCATGCAAAGAGTTGACTCATTGGAGAAGACTCTGATGCTGGGAGGGATTGGGGGAAGGAGGAGAAGGGGACGACAGAGGATGAGATGGCTGGATGGCATCACTGACTCGATGGATGTGAGTCTGAGTGACCTCCGGGAGTTGGTGATGGACAGGGAGGCCTGGCGTGCTGCAGTTCATGGGGTCGCAAAGAGTTGGACACAACTGAGGGACTGATCTGATCTGATCTGATCTGATGCGTTGAGCTATGTAACCTTGCTTTGCCTAGGTCCCACAGAACATCTCAAGCAAATGATTGGAACACTAGGGTAAATGATAAATAAGCATTTGTTCTTTTAGTCACTGAGATTTGGGTTGGTTTTTTGTTTGTTTGTTTTTTACTCCAGCATAACTTAGCCTACACCAACTGATAAAGCACATGTTGAAAAGTCTGGGTTAGAACAGCTGGAAAAGAAAAAGAAAGGCATTCAAATTGGAAAAGAAGAAGTAAAATTATCTCCCTTTACACGACATGACCTTATTGGTAGAAAACCCTCAAGAAACCATTTGTAAAATGTGTTAACAACTAATTAATGATTTCAGCAAAGTTTCAGGATACAAAATCAACATGGAAAAATCAGTTGCATTTAAGTACACTAGCAAAGACCAATACAAAAAAAAGAAGAATGAAACTAAGGAAACAATCCAATTTGCTGTAACATCAAAAAGGATAAAACACCTAGGAGTAAACCTAACTAAGAGGTGAAAGGCTTGTAAACTGAAAATTATAAAATATTGCTAAAAGAAATCAGAGAAGATACAAAGGAATGGGAAGACTCAATAGCAATAAAATGTCCATACCCCCCAGAGCAATTCAATGCAATCTTAAAAAAATCCCAATGACATTTGTTGGCAGAAATAGAAAGGAAAAAAATGCTAAAACTGATATGGAATCTCAAGGGATCCCAAACCGCCAAAACAATCTTGGAAAAGAAGAACAAACTTGGAGACCTCAGGCTTACTGATTTCAAAACATACTACAAAGCCAAGAAGTAATCAAGACAGTGTTGTACTGACATAAAGACAGATATATAGACCAATGGAGCAATAAAGAGCCCAGAAATAAACCCACACACATGCAGCCACACATGCAGCCATCCCTCTGTATTAGCAGGAGATTAGTTCCAGGACCCCTCAGACGCCAAAATCTATGGATGCTCAAGTCCCTTATATAAACGGGTGATCTGTGTACAAGCTACACACATCCTCCTGTATACTTCAAATCATCTCTAGATTACTTAAAATACCTAATGCAACATAAATGCTATGTAAATAGTTGTCAGTTCAGTTCAGTCACTCAGTCATGTCTGACTCTTTGTGACTCCATGGACTGCTGCACACGAGGCTTCTCTATCCATCACGGTTGTCAGTGCTTGGCAAATTCAAATTTTACTTTTTGAAATTTTCTGGGACTTTTTTCTCCCAAATATTTTTATCCTCGATTATTTGAATCTATAGGTACAATACCTTCAGATGTGGAGGGCTGACCATATTGCCAGGTGATTCTCTACAAGGGTACCAAGACCACACATGGGAAGAGGACAGTCTCTTCAACAGATGGTACTCAGAAAACTGAATAACCACATGGAAAAGAATGAAGTTAGGCTCTTACCTTATGCTCAACACAAAAATTAACTCAAAGTGGATTAAAGATCTACACTATAAAACTAGAAGACATAGGGAGAACACTTCAGAAAATTGGATTTAACAATGATTTATTGGATGTGACACCGAAAGTAAGACGGCAAAAGCAAAACTAGACAAATGGGGCTACGTCAAACTTAAAAAGTCTTTGTGTATCAAAGGAAACGATGAAGAGAGTGAAAAGCAGTCTATGGAAATGGAGAAAATATGTGGAAATCATGTATCTGATTAGGGATTAATATCCAGAATTTATAAGGAACTTCCATTACTCAACAACAATAAAACCAACCTGATTTTTAAAATGGATAAAAGACTTGAACAGACCATTCTCTGAAGACACACAAATAGCCAACAAGCACATGAACAAGATGCTTGATGTCATTGATCATGAGAGAAATGCAAATCAAAACCACAAAGAGGTATTATATATCCCTTTAGGATAGTCACTGTCAGAAGAACAGAAAATGAACAAACGTTGGTGAGGATATGGCCAACATCTTATTAACTGGAACACTTTGCGCCAGAAATGTAAAATGGTACAGCTGCTATGGGAAATAGTAGTTTTTCCAAAAAACTAAATTATAGAATTACCATATGATTTTGCAATCTTGCTTCCCTGGTGGCTTAGAGGTTAAAGCGCCTGCCTCCAATGCAGGAGACCTGGGTTTGATCCCTGGATCAGGAAGATCCCCTGGAGAAGGAAATGGTAACCCACTCCAATATTCTTGCCTGGAGAATCCCATGGACAGAGAAGCCTGGTAGGCTACCGTACATGGGGTCACAAAAGGTCGGACACGACTGAACGACTTCACTTTCACTTTGGCAATCTTACTTCTGTGTGTGTGCAATAGAATTCAAAGCAGAATCGCAGAGAGATATGTGCACACCTATGTTCACTGCAGCATTATTCACAATAACCAAGAAGTGGAAGCAACTGAAATATCCACTTAAAAATTATAAAGATGGCAAATGTAATGTGATACTTTTACTACAATTAAAAAAAAAACTCATCATAAGATCAAAGCAATGCTCAATGGGAAACGAAAGTTTAATGATCAAATGAAGTCACATGCCCATTAAGAATTATTTCTTTGTTTGCTACGGCCCTGTGGGATTCATGGACCCAAGCCCTGCTGGCTTTCAGAGCTAGGTGTTTTAGGGACCCATCCCAGGGGACTGTTTAAAAGTTGGCATACTAGATATGGGTCCAAACCCTTCACTCCTCAGGCAGAAGCTGGGAGTTGGGGGTTCCTCTCAACTGTATGGCACTGGGCTGAGAGTGAGATTTATGGTGAGAGTGTATCCCAGCCTTTCCTACTCATTTTGAGGTATTATCTACTCATTGTACAGAAGTCACTGGGCTAGTTTCTGGATTTTTCTCAGAAGGAATTGCTCTGTATGTGGTTGTACATTCTGTGTGTCCAAGGAAGGAAGGTTCAGGAGCCTTCTGTCATTCTCTTTGTCCCTCTTCATAATAAGGAAAAATTTTAATTATAGAAAAATGCAAGGAAATAACTCAAAAATTAATGGGGACTTGCCAAAAGAAACAGGAACCAGCTTGAAAAGGCTCATGCTGGCCAAATTCAAGACAATTTAAGGATCAAAATAATGATAGTAGTGGATTATCATGACTATTTTTAATTTTATTGATATATATTTGATGTATAACCTTGTATAAATGTAAGTTGTATGATACATTTATTTTTAATAAGGAATCCACGTGTCCATAAGATATTAGAATAAATAAAGAAAATGGAAGAGATAGAGGAGTTTTTCTGAATAGGAATTTTACAATTAATAAATGTTGAAGGGATGATAAAAATATAAAATAATTTACAATCACCACTATTATAATTGATTCAGGCAAGAATCATCAGTGGATGCCAGAATCACTAGTGAAATACTGTAGGGAACAAGGTATTTTCAGATCTTCAAAGTATTACCCCATAGATTATTATAGGTAACTTTACAATAGAGAAGTTTGACAAACACTTCTTTACCCAAATGATCAAACTTGATATCATTACTGATGGGACAAATTGACATAAATGTACATCATGATGTGAGGTACAGAGGATACATTAATTATGTGTATTTCCACACCCAAAGTTTAAAAAAGAAAACTGTGAGAAAACTGTGAAACCCAAAATTGAGGTACATTCTGTCAAACAGTTGGCTTGGAGTCTTAAAAAATGTCAGTTCATGAAAGAAAAAAAAAACGGTTAGAGAACTGTTTTATATTAAAAGGACTAAGTAGGCATGAAAACTAAATGCAGTGTGTGATCCTTGATTACAGTCTGAATTTAATAAGAAACTGTAAAGGATATTATTGGGACAATTAAGGAAATTTAAATAATGGGCTGATTGTTAGATAATGTAATTATATTTGTGTTAAATTTCTTTAGCATGAATATCATGTTGGGGCTTCCCAGGTGGCACTAGTGGTAAAGAACCCACATGCCAGTGCAGGAGATGCAAGAGATGTGGGTTTGATCCCTGGGTCAGGAAGATACCCTAGAGAAGGCAATGGCAACCATCTCCAGTATTCTTGCCTGTAGAATTTCGTGAGTGCTTAGTCACGAAGTCGTGACTCTTTGCAACCCCATGAACTGTAGTCCGCCAAGCTCCTCTGTCCATGGAATTCTCCAGGCAAGAATACTGGATTGGGTAGCCTATCCCTTCTCCATGTGATCCTCCCATTCCAAGGACTGAACACAGGTCCCTGCATTGCAGGTGGATTCTATCCTGTCCGAGCCACCAGGGAAGCCCTGTGGTAATTGCATGTAAGGATAGCCTCCTTCCTAGGAAATACACTGAACGTTTAGCTGTGAAGGGTCACAATATCTTCAAGTAACTGTTTAATGGTTTGGGGAAAAGCAGATGGATAGATGAAAGAGGGAGGGAGAGACAGAATGCAGTGAAACATCAACAAATGTTATGCCTAGATGAAGGGTACAGAGTGCTTTTTTTTTTTTTTTTTGGCTGTACCTTGCAGCTTGCAGGCTCTTAGTTCCCTGGCCATGGATCGAACTTGTGACCTTGCAGTGGAAGTGTGGAGTCCTAACCACTGGATCACCAGAGAGTTACCGTATTTACTTATTCTGACAACTTTTCCACAGGGTTGGCATTTTTGAAAATAAAAAATTTGGTGAAAAAAATAAGTGAAAAATATAGTAGAGAGAAAAAAGATAATTAAAAAGTAGGGTCAAGAGATGGGATCTAGAGCATGAAGGCCAGGATTAACTTGGGACAGAAGAGCCACTCTGAAACTAGAGGCTAGGAGGCAGGAAAAGTTAGTGTGTGTGAGAAGTAGGGGTTTGTACCTACTGATCTCAACTTTCTCCACTTTGTGATGTTGAAAACATCACATGTTGATCATGTTGATCTCAACTCTTTGATGTTGAAAACACGGGCACTTATTGAGGGACAAAGCTTGGGGTAGTGGTGAAGGACTGAAATAGCCATGTGGTGAATGAGAGATGCCAATGACGCATAAATGGCAAAGTAATGTTGAATACCCAGGCAGAACTGCAGAACCTGGATTAGTAGTGGCACCAACTATGTGTTATGTAGTTTCCACAGATGTGTTTAACAAAATCCTTCTGGATGGATGGAATGAACTACACTTGAGAGTTTACAGGGCAAGCATGACGGTAGAAAAAAGAGTTGAGGATGCATGCAAGAGGGGTTGAATGGATGTAACACAGGTTCCAGAATTGACAGGGGGTTTCCCTGGGGGCTCAGTGGTAAAGAGTGCCTGCCAGTGAGGGAGACATGGGTTGCATCTCTGGTCAGGGAGGATCCCACATGCAGCTGAGCATCTAAGCCAGTGCACCACAACTTTTGAGCCTGTGCTCCAGAGCCCAGGAGTCACAGCTACTGAGCCCACATGCTGTAACTACTGAAGCCTACACATGCTACAGCCTGTGCTTGGCAACAAGAGAAGCCACTGCAACAAGAGGCCTGAGCATCGCCACTGGAGAAGTAGCCCTCACTCACTGCAACTAGGGAAGGCCCGTGCACAGCAGCGAAGACCCAGCACAGTCAAAGCTAAATAAATTTTAAACTTATTTAAAAAAAAAGAATAGGAGAGTGAAACTGTGAGAAGAGTGTTGATTGGGAAAAGGGGAATCAGCCAAGGGACAGGAGGCTCAAGACGGTTGGTGAACAGATATATTAAAAATTAGGAAGTGAGAGGGTTATATAAATAAAAGATTGAGATAGATAATTAGAATATAAGATAGTAGAAGTGGAACTATTCCAGGAAAGATAAGGACTAATCCTGTATTATGGGTACCGATTGTGATAAAGATTTTGAGACTGACATGGTAAAGAACTTTGAGCCTAAATTGTTCAGTGGGTTATCCATCTGTGTATTGAACAGAAAGCTAGCATGAATAATACACCTACAGAGCAATCACCTTCAATATTAATTGCCAAATTGGTACTTCATGATGGTAGAGCTCTACACCAAGGTCACAGGTGTGGAGCCCTGTACCAAGGTCACACAATAAAAATCTCTGGAACAGACCAAGCCCCATAGCAACTATTGCCATGATCCTTTGGATCTAAACCAGCTCATTTCCTGATCCCATACTATGTAAAATACCCACCCTATTATCCACCTTATAGCATCCTAACTAATCACCTAATGCCACCATTCCAGTAAGAATTTTCTCTGTCTTGAGGCTATAAAAGTTGGCTGCTAGTCTGCAAGAGGGTTTGGCTCTCCCACTCTAATAAACTTTATTCTCCTCTCTGCCTGGTGTCTGGAAATTCTCTTCCAACCCACACATGGACCACGACAATAATCAGCAAACTCAAATACTATTAATTGAGTCGAGGGTAGGGCATCTTACCCACAAACATCTAACATAGAGACTGGCAGGCGGTTCATGAGACAGTGTCTGTTAAGGAAACAGTCTTTGGGGAACTTAGATCTCAAGACGTGGAGAGTTGAACAGCTATGGCAAGATTAAAAATCATACATAAACACAAGCAGGGATACACTTGCCACAAGAGTAGCAAGATGGCAAAGTCCTGGGACAAGAAGTGATCAGGAACTTACTAATGCTGACAGAGTGAACGCTAGGTCTAAGTATCTCTTCTGAATTATGACCTTAAAAGGCAAGCTCCTTAAAGGTATGCACCCCTAATCCATTCTACCTCCCCATGGACTAGAGGCAGATTTGCTGGCAGGAGCCAGAGCAGCCACTTTGAACCCAGAGATGGAAGCTTTATGCTGAAGATGCCAACCATGGACTGCTTATCTCTGAATTGTTCTATGAATGAAAATGAACTCTGGTTTAACCTACGGTACTTCAGTTTCTCACTGCTACAGGAGTTTAGACTACTTCTTAATTAATATATTAATATTATACATATTTAAAAATGATTCCTGGTTTACCCTTGCTCAGAAAGCCTGAGTTTATTCTCTCTGAAGAACTTTTTGGTGGTGTTCTTTTTGCATTTGATTGAAAATGCTAATATCTATTTTTTGCCTGGACTTTGAGTCCATTTGCCTGAAGATGGAGGCCCTTCCCCCAGGGGAGTGGATATGTCTTGCTTTTGTTTGCTCATATCCACTCCTCCTAACTATATCTAGACTTTTTTTCCTTGGGGTATTAACACTCTCCAAAATTGTGTACAGTTATATTAGGATTTATATCAGAATGCCCAATCTTTTCACCATAGAGGCTGAAGAGAGAACTGGAGGCTTCTTCTTCCAGATCCTTCCTTTCACCACCCCATAGATCTGAGAAGGCTTTGAGTAGCTGGAGGCGGGGGGAAAAAAAAGAGTTTAACCTTGTTTTGTACAGTATCCAGTGCTTTAATAGTTGGATAGCTCCTGGCTTGGCTTTTTGCTCCTAGGCCTAGTTGTAATGGCCTTCTTGTCTATTCTGTGCCTTCTACAATATCTTTCCAAACACATTTCTTTTAAAGTTTTAGCTGCTGTTATGGACAACATCCAAAGAACTGTAACAGATACAGGTTACAGGCTCTCCTAAACTGTACAGATCTACTGGAAATGGAGGACTGACCACATGCAATTGAGACTATTTATGAACACTTATGGGGCTTGTCAGGTGGCACTAGGGGTAAAGAACCTGCCTGTCAAGGTAGGAGACATAAGAGACTGGGGTTCAATCCCTGGGTTGGAAAGATCCCCTGGAGGAGGGCTGGCAGCCCATTCCAGTATTCTTGCCTGGAGAATCCCATGGACAGAGGACCCTGGCAGGCAAAGAGTCAGACATGACTGAAGCACGCACACATGAACACCTATGGGGTTTTTTTAAGAATAAAGTGAAAGCATAACATCATGGTTATAAGAAGGGGAAGATGTACTCATATTGTCAAGGTTATGCATGACCAGGTTAACCTGAGTATACACACTATCCTTCCCAAATCTTAAGGGTGCATAGATCCAATAGCAGATAATTTGCTTTTAGATCCTGTTTAGAATGGTACAAACTGCAAAGTGGGTAGCAGGGATTTCTATTCCACAAAATAATGTGCAAGTCACTAGCCAATCAGAATACAGCTTCAAACCACTAACCAATCAAATGTTATCTCCTCATCCCAGCCCTCACCCTAGTAACAGCAAGAATGAAACACAAGGAGAGAAGTGCAGCTGGATTATAAACCTAAACCAGAGAAGACTCATGTGTTGATTTTGACAGCCTTGGCAATTAACAGCTGACTTCCTTTAGAGTCTCCCACACAGAACCTCCCATGTGATTTGTGCTTTATTTCATCCCTTACTTCATTTTGAATAAGATTATGTTTTTATGGCTCTTTTCAGTTCAGTTTAGTTCAGTCGCTCAGTTGCGTCTGACTCTTTGCGACCTCATGAACCGCTGCACACCAGGCCTCCCTGTTCATCACCAACTCCGGGAGTCCACCCAAACCCAGGTCCATCGAGTCGATGATGCCATTCAACCAGCTCATCCTCTGTCGTCCCCTTCTCCTCCTGCTCTCAATCTTTCCCAGCGTCAGGGTCTTTTCCAATGAGTCAGCTCTTAGCATAAGGTGGCCAAAGTATTGGAGTTTCAGCTTCAACATCAGTCCTTCCAACGAACACCCAGGACTGACCTCCTTTACGATGGACTGGTTGGATCTCCTTGCAGTCCAAGGGACTCTCAAGAGTCTTCTCCAACACCACAGTGCAAAAGCATCAATTCCTCGGCACTCAGCTTCCTTTATAGTCCAACTCTCACATCCATACATGACCACTGGAAAAACCATAGCCTTGACTAGACGGACCTTTGTTGGCAAAATAACGCCTCTCCTTTTGTATACGCTATCTAGGTTGGTTATAACTTTCCTTCCAAGGAGTGAGCGTCTTTTAATTTCATGGCTGCAATCACCATCTGCAGTGATTTTGGAGCCCCCAAAAATGAAGTCAGCCACTGTTTCCCTATCTATTTCCCATGAAGTGATGGGACCAGATGTCATGATCTTCTTTTTCTGAATGTTGAGCTTTAAGCTAACTTTTTCACTCTCCACTTTCACTTTCATCAAGAGGCTTTTTAGTTCCTCTTCACTTTCTGCCATAAGGGTGGTGTCACCTGCATATCTGAGGTTGTTGATATTTCTCCTGGCAGTCTTGATTCCAGCTTGTGCTTCCTCCAGTCCAGCGTTTCTCATGATGTACTCTGCATATAAGTTAAATAAGCAGGGTGACAATATACAGCCTTGACGTACTTCTTTTCCTATTTGGAGCCAGTCTGTTGTTCCATGTTCAGTTCTAACTGTTGCTTCCTGACCTGAATATAGGTTTCTCAAGAGGCAAGTCAGGTGGTCTGGTATTCCCATCTCTTTCAGAATTTTCCAGTTTATTGTGATCCACACAGTCAAAGGCTTTGGCATAGTCAATAAAGCAGAAATAGATGTTTTTCTGGAACTCTCTTGCTGTTTTGATGATCCAGCAGATGCTGGCAATATGGGTCTTTAGGTTTTGCATTCTAGATTAGAAAATTAGTCTCTAAAAAATGGGCTTGGGGTTGGATTGCAGGGAGGGGTTGGATTGGAGGCCAGAGGTCAATCTCTGGGTCAGGAAGATCCCCTGGAGAAGGAAATAGCAACCCACTCCAACATTCTTGCCTGAAAAATCCCATGGATAGAGGAGCCTGAAGGGCTACAGCCAATGGGGTCATAAGAGTTGGACACGACCTAGCAACTAAACCACCACCACTATGTTTTTATTGTTCTTTACTCTTTGCATTCTGGATTAGTAAAACTAGTGTCTAAAAAATGGGCTTGAGGTAGGTCATATAATGTAAAATCAATGTTATTAAAACATCATGAGAAGAGTATCACACAAACAATGAGGTTTCCTTTAAAGAATTTTCTGGAGAAGGGGTTCTGTATAATGAAGATTGCTGTGACTTCTGAAAATTAATTGTGCAAGCTATAAGACTGGACTGGCCAACTATACGTTAGTTCCCTAGAGTAAGAATGTAGGGGATAAGATTTCCTTTAACATCTAGAACAATGCTGAAATTTATCTCAAAACAATGAGGGAAATGTGGAAGGACCTGTTTTAAACATCAGTGCTGTTTCCCCTTGTGGAAGAGATGAAAGACCCCTGTTGAGGAAGGGGTTCTGGATAGATGGCCTGACAGCAAGAATCTACCATGCCAGGTAGGAAAGGAAAAGGCCAAGATAAAGGTTTCCACCTTTCGCCATCTAATCTCATCTTTCTCAGTTTACCACTATCATCACTTTTCTTCTCCTTCCCACTCTTTTAAACACTTAAAAATTGTGAGGTATAAAACACACAATCAGAAAGAGGCAAAGGATAAATTTACAGCTCAGTAAGTTTTAACAAGGAAATGTTTGCATAATTACCACCTGGTTCAAGAATTAGAACATTGTTAGCCCTTTAAAGCCCTACCTATGGGACTTCCCTGGCAGTCCAATGGTTACCTTCCAATGTTTCCAATGCAGGGGACTGGGTTTGATCCCTGGTTGGGGAACAAGATCCCATAAGTCACCCTGCAACTGGAGAAGCCCACATACTGCAACAAAAAGATTCTACATGCAGCAAGGAAGATCTCACCTGCCAACCCTAAAACCAGATACAGCCAAATAAATAAGTAAATATTAAATAGAAAACAAAAAACGCTACTTGTGACCCATCCCAGTCACTAACATTTTCCTTCTCCCCAAAGGCACTACCTTCACTTCAATATTATGATTTCATTTTGCCTATTTTTGAACAATCTGTAAAGTCAATTTTACATTAAATATTTTTTGGAACTTCTGTCTTTCACAGTCTTCCTGGAGGTACATTATTGAATTACACAAACAGTGAAGTGTTCAAATAAAAAATAGTATAGCTTGACGAATTGCTCATAAACCCAGCCTAAATATGCAACCAGCACCCAGATGAAGAATCAGCATCAGCAAGTCCCTTTCTGCCCCCTTCAGTCACTGTCCCTCCACTGTCCTAAATTTCGACACTATATATCCATTTTACCTATTTTTGAAAGTATATACGTGCAAACGTACAGTATATATTCTTTTCTGTCTAGCTTCTTTTGCTCAACATTGTGAAATTCATCTGAGTTTGTTTCCTGTAGTTTTGGATCATTCTTTCTTTGGTGTTTTGTATTTCCTTGTAAAATATACAAATTTGATTATCTATTCTAGTGCAGGTGGACATTTGTGTTGCTCTCCAGTTTTTAGTCATTACAAGTAGTGTTTTCTAGGAATATTCTTATACATGTCTTTTGGTGAACATATATATATATATATATACGGGGAAGGCAATGGCACCCCACCCCAATACTTTTGCCTGGAAAATCCCATGGACGGAGGAGCCTGGTAGGCTCCAGTCCATGGGGTCGCTAAGAGTCGGACACGACTGAGCGACTTCACTTTCGCTTTTCACTTTCATACGTTGGAGAAGGAAATGGCAACCCACTCCAGTATTCTTGCCTGGAGAATCCCAGGGACAGGGGAGCCTGGTGGGCTTCTGTCTGTGGGGTCGCACAGAGTCGGACACGACTGAAGCGACTTAGCAGCAGCAGCAGCAGCATGTATGCATTTCTGTTGGTTATATGCTTTGTTGGAGTGGGATTCCCAGGTCACAGGCTCTGGGGCTGTTCAGCTTTACTAGATAGTGCCACAGTATTTCAGAGTGGTCATCCCAATTTACACTCCCACCGGCAGCGTTTGTTCCACCTGTTCCGTCCCTTGGCTTGCAGCCGCATGACTCCATTTCTGCCTTCAGCATCACATGGCATTCTCTCTGTGTGCTGTCTTCGAATGGTCATCTTATAAGGAGACTAGTCACATTGAATAGGGGCCCATCCTACTCCTGTATGACCTCATCTTAATACACGACACCTGGGACAACCCTATTTCCTAGTAAGGTCACATTCTGAGGTGCTGGGGGTGAGGACCTAAAAACCTTTTGAGGGTGGGGGAGGAGGAACAAAATTCAATGCATAACAGATGTGATAGTAGTGAACATCTGTCCTTGATCTCAGTGGGAAAACCTTCAACTTTTCAGCATTGTGATGTCTGCTGTAGTTTTCTTAGTAGGTACTCTGTGTATAAGATCAAGGAAGTTTCCTTTTATTTCTGACTTGGAAATCTTTTTAAAAATTAAAAGTGGATGGGACTTCCCTGGTGGTTCAGTGGCTAAGATACTGTGCTTCCCACGCAGGGGGCCCACGTTCCATCTCTGATCAGGGAATTAGATTCCACATGCCACAACTAAAGATCCTGCAGGCCGCACCTACGACCTGATGCAGCCAAATTTATTCATTAAGAAAGTAAATAGTTTTAAAAAAATCATAAATGGAGAACTTCCCTGGTGGTTCAGTGGTTAAGGATCTGCCTGCCAATACAGGGGACACTGATTTGGTCCCTGGTCAGAGGTGGGCTTCCGTCTATGGGGTCGCACAGGGTCGGTCACGACTGAAGCGACTCAGCAGCAGCAGCAGCAGGGAAGATCCCACATGCAGTGCAGTAACTAAGCCCGTGTGACACAACTGTGCGTCTGCATGCCTAGAGTTCGGGCTCCGCAACAAGAGAAGACATCGCAAGGAGAAGCCTGTGCATGGCAACTAGGGAGTAGCCCCTGCTTGCAACTAGAGAAAGCCTGCACACAGTGGGCGCCAAGGCAGCCCCCCCCAAAAAAAATGGATACTGAAATTTATCACATCCCTTTTCTGCATCTAATGAGATGATTTTCTCATTAATCATAAAAATCTTTCTCCTTAAGCCCGTTCTATAGGGAATTACATTTATTTCTATCGTTTTCAAGGAGAATTTCAATTGAAAATATTAAAATTACAAGTACGTGGGTTTCTGAGTTGGGTAATGTTCTGCCTCTTGATCTCAACACAAGAGTGATTGGTTTGTGAAAATTCACTTAGCTGTATGTATGATTTGTAATTTTAGGTATGCACTCTATATTTCAATAAAAATTAAAAGGCACACAACTGAATTTCTATTTGAGGATGAAAAGCTCTTCTGAAGGATACTTAGTTGCCCCACTTTCTACTCACATTCACCTAAGAGAGGTGAAGATCTGGGTTGTTAGGATAGAAGCAATGTCAGATCTTTAAGTGGTGCAGAGCTGACACATTGACACAGTTAACAGTCTCATAGTTTTTTTGTTTTGTTTTTCAGAATTCAGGGTGTATCAGTTTTGTTTTTCAGTGATTCATTCAAGCCAAAGGAGTTCCTGTTTAGTCTTACATGAGACTGGGTTATTTTCTAAATCCAATCTAGTCCTCTCTGGACAGTCTTGTTATCTGGCATTTACTCTCTTCCCCTCGGCTGATATTCTCCAAAGTAAATTTTTCTGCATTTAATTATTCTAAAGAATTCCCTTTCTCCGCTTTTACAATACCTGCAGGAATTGGTGAAGATTTACATTCCGTCTTCAGCATACATCTTCACAGATTTGTTCCCAATTGGATTTTTTTGTTAGAACTGACTGAAGCCTATTCACTTAATTTGAGAACTGACATCTTTATACTTTTTCTTCTTTTCATTCAGAACCATGGTAAACATCTCCATTATTTCAAGTCTAATTTTATTTCACTTGGATATGATTCGCTACGGTTCTGTAGTTTCCTTCATATAGATTCTACATATTTCTTTTTAGTGTTAGTCCTACCTGCTTCACAGGGTTTTTTTTTTAATTGTTGTTGTTGCGATCGTTGCTATTGTGAATGGAACCTATTTTTTTTTTTTTTTTTTTTCTCCATTCAAAAATGAACCCGCAGAGCGATAGGATCTCTACCCCCGTTTTCAGCGATGAGACTCTATGGTTCTACGGGAACCTTCTACTCGCCCGGACATTATCCTAACCGGAAGAAAGATGGCAACCGAGAGTCGCTGAGGACCGGGCCGCTCTATCTCGCCTTTGTTCTCCGATCTGTGGCCACTGCGCAGGCGTAGTCGCGCTCGTACGGTCCCCCAACCTTCCCGGTCGCGGGCCCAGGTCGGTAGCGCCGGCGCACTGGCGCGCTCCGTTTACACGCTCCGGGGCCTGTAGGCGCCGCGAGTTCCGGCTGTCGCCGCCGCCGCCGCCGCAGCTCCTGGAGGGTCGGTTGCGACGAGTAACGGCGCCGGGACGAGCGCCGCGCCCTTCTTCTCCCGATATGTACCCGAATTGGGGCCGCTATGGCGGGAGCAGCCACTACCCGCCGCCGCCGCCGGTCCCGCCGCCGCCTCCGGTGGCGCTTCCTGAGGCCTCGCCGGGGCCCGGGTACTCGAGCTCGACGACTCCCGCCGCCCCCTCCTCCTCCGGCTTCATGAGCTTCCGCGAGCAGCACTTGGCTCAGCTCCAGCAGTTGCAGCAGATGCATCAGAAGCAGATGCAGTGCGTGCTGCAGCCCCATCACCTCCCGCCGCCCCCGCTGCCGCCCCCACCGGGGATGCCAGGGGGCGGCTACGGGGACTGGCAGCCGCCGCCGCCGCCGATGCCCCCGCCGCCAGGGCCGGCCCTCAGCTATCAGAAGCAGCAGCAGTACAAACATCAGATGCTCCACCACCAACGAGACGGGCCTCCTGGTTTGGTTCCCATGGAGCTGGATTCCCCCCGGAGTCGCCCCCGGTGCCGCCGGGGTCCTACATGCCTCCGTCTCAGTCCTACCTGCCCCCGCCTCAGCCGCCGCCCTCGTACTACCCTCCGGCCTCATCTCAGCCGTACCTGCCCCCCGCCCAGCCGTCCCCTTCCCAGTCCCCACCGTCCCAGTCCTACCTGGCGCCCACCCCGTCCTACTCCTCCTCTTCGTCCTCCTCGCAGTCCTATATGAGCCATTCGCAGTCCTATCTGCCCTCTTCTCAGGCATCTCCTTCCCGCCCTTCCCAAGGCCATTCTAAACCCCAGCTGCTGGCTCCACCACCGCCGTCCGCCCCTCCTGGGAATAAGACAACTGTCCAGCAAGAACCTTTGGAGAGTGGGGCCAAGAACAAGAGCGCTGAACAGCAGCAAGCTGCCCCTGAGCCAGACCCCTCTACGATGACTCCACAGGTAAGAAAGCTCCTGCCCAGAGCTGAGTCTCTCACCTAGAGGGCCGTAAGTGAGCTGGCCCTGGAGGCTATACTTAGTGCTTGGCCTGATTCCCTCCCCCTCCCCCAACAATAACGAGCAAATTTACACTCCAAAGGATTTCACAAAAGTCAGGGATCTGACACCCCAGCTTTAAAATCCGCTAAACGTGGATTATTAGAAGAACAGTGTTTGAGGATGTTTCTAGACACCTCAGTAGTTGGGTGGATCAAGAGTTAGTTCCCAGATACATTCTTTGATTTTCTTTAACCAGCCTTTTAGGTTTTGTTGCTGTTGCAAAGGGCCTTTCTACCCCCTCCCCCGCCCCCCCAATTGTAACTTAAAATTGTATTTGAGAGGTAGCGTAAAAGAAGCTTCTCAAAGGGCTGACACTTGAAATAAATATAAATCTTATGACCAGTTAGCTCCTTTAAAAGAAAGTTAAGGGCCACTAATAGCTGTCAATCTCAGCAAATGAAGGATGGAAATCTTGTTCTAATCAGGAACGTCCTAATTGTGTTTATAGATATATATGCCGTACTTAGGGAAGTCCACAAATACGACTTTTGGGAGTCTGTTGGTCATTTCAGGAATTGACCCCATACATCCCTTTTCTCACATCACTTAAAGGTAGTTTTAAGACATGACCAATTTGCTGCATTGCATTATTGTTACCATTTACTCCAGAGTAACAGCCTTGGAATTTGACCAAGCTGTTAAAAAAAAATAATTTTCATGCCATCTCTCCATTCATGAGAGAGCCCTTCTCAACTTCTCTTTGAAGTGATGCTTCCATGTCAAAGATTGATAGAGTAGCAGTAATAAATGAATTTATTTCTTAGGAAAGAAGATGAAGTGGAAGAAATCATTTGTTTTGATTTCTTAAAATAGACACTTTTAGCAATTCCTAATCTACCTAGCTTCTCTAATGAAAAGAGAATCTTTTAATCTACAAGCTCGGATTTGCATATAAAAGATTTCCAAAAGATGGGAATGCAGTATTCTAATTTTACAGTGGTTTGGCATTAGAAATTAAGAAAAGAAATGAGTTGTTTTAAGTAAGTAATATGTTGTGCTTGGCTCATCATCAGGAGAAAACAGCTGAGATGCTGGGGTAAAACAGTAGAGTGAGAGATTCTGTTAGCTTACACCAAATTAGTACCATCAGGGCAGCCTGGTGGGCTGCCGTCTATGGGGTCGCATAGAGTAGGACACGACTGAAGCGACTTAGCAGCAGCAGCATCATATTATTTCCTCAGATTCCTCTATTAAATAGACAGAATTTCTCCCCCTTTACCACCCCTTTCTGAAATTTCCAGGCTTTTTTGTTGTTATTGTTGTTGCCAAACATTTTCAGAGTTAGTCCAAGCCAAAATATGACATTTATATTCTCATCTCTACTAGACTTTTTCTGGCCTTTTAGAGAGACAAATGAATTCGGGTTTTTTTGGTAGTGGTGGGGGCAGCTCAAGCCAGTCCTTAATATAAACATGAACACTGCTTTTCTGCTTTTGTACCCTTTTCTATGGTGAACATCTTCAGTGCTTTGACTATTCAGTGCCTCAAATTCTTTGATGACAGCCAGAAAGAAAGTGGTGGAAGATGAGATTTGAGAGGTGTGAATGGGTCAGAACAAGAAGGCCCTTGCTAAGCCTCTTAAGGTGTTTTTTTTTTTTTTTTTAAACCTCTGTCTAGAATTTGTCCCAACTTCCTCAACCCTCTGATATCAGGCTGTCTATGAAGCCATGCCTCAGCTTACCCATGTGGTTCTGTTCAGATTATAAGTCCCTTGAAGAAAGAGACTGTCTCACCTTTTTTTTTTTAATTTTTATTTTTGATTGAAGTATAATTGCTTTATAATGTTGTGTGGGTTTCTGCCATACAGTAATGTGAATCAGCCATAAGGATACATACGTCCCCTGCCTCTTGGAATTCCCTCCCACCCCCCACCCCAACCCACCCCTCTAGGTCGTTACAGAGCACTGGGTTGAGCTTCCTGTGTTATACAGGAACTTACCACTAGCTATCTGTTTTACATATGATAATGTGTGTATGATAAAGAGTGCTACTCTCACAATTCGTCCCACCCTCTCCTTCCAACTCTGTGTCCAAAAGTCTCTTTATGTTCACCTTTTTGTCCGCTGTAGCACCTAGGACAGTGCCTTGCAAACTGTCGGCTTTCCACAAAGATGTGTTGAATAAGATAAAAGAGTTGTCATGTTCTAGACTTAGGGTACTTTGGTTTATTAGATAATAAACATTTTCTTCATGACAGTACCAGTCCCTGACAATTAACTCTTCTTTGTTGATTCATATTTTGGTTTTGGAGTATGTCATTACATTTTTTTTTATGGTGAAAGATTTTAAATATGCACAAAAGTAGAGAAAATAGTATGATCCCCCCCATTACCCATCACTCAGATTCAACAAGTATCACGATTTCGCCATGTATGCTTTACCTAGGCCTTTACTGTAGTTCTTGCTGAAATATTTTTGCATGACTCTTAGATCTCATGTCATTTCATTCCTGAACTCTTAATTAATTGACGTCTTTTTTTTAAAAAAGGACTTTCTTCTAAGGTAAACATACATTATAACACCTGACAAAATGAACAGGTTTCTATGTATCATCTAATACTTGACCTATTTACATTTCCCCTGTTGTCTCATCGTACTAATCAAAATAATTCCTTGATGTTTTCCGTGTTAAAATTCCCAAGTGGACTCAATAGTGTTTTGAGGGCTTGTTCAGATTGGGCTTTGGCTGAGGCATTTTTGGGCAGGGTAATTTTGTTGCAGCGCTGTATTGTGCATTGTGGGATGTTTAGCAGCCTCTCCCTGCTAGATGCCTTAACAGCACCTGGTTGTGAAAACCAAAAATAGTTCTAGACGTTTCCAAATGTCCTAGGGGCAAAATCACTCTCCCTTAAGAACACCTGATTTAGGTCAGTCTCTCCAATTCTTTTTCTGCTCTTGCCATTGCTCTTGATGAAAAATCTGTGTTGGTTGTCCTAGAGAATGTCCCACGTTATGAACTTGTCTGTTGCCTGATGGTGGTGTTTGGCTTGTTCCTCTCTCCCATGTGTTTTGTAAACTAGACGCTAACCATGGAACCCTCTTAGGTTTAAGTTCACCTTTTGGCAAGGGGACTTTGTAACCTAGGGAGCGCTGTGTACTTCTTTGGCATCCCATCAGGAGGCACTCAGTACCTGATTATCCCATAGTGGGCCAAGATTGCTCAGGGGGTGACAGTCTGGTTCCTCTGCTGTAAAGCTTCCCGTAAATACCGTATCTAATGTTTCATTTAGTGGTTCATCGATTGATGGTCTTTGAGTAAATCATTTCTTAGAGGTCACAATGTGGTGATTTTTTTTCTGCCATTTCTTCTACATTTACCATCAGGCATGTCATAAAGAAAAACTTTATCACTCGTAAACTAGGGCTATTTGATTGGAAATGCAGTTAGCATATAAAGGATAAATGCTTGATAGTCTTCCATTTAATTTCTAGTTTTCATTGTAAAGTGTTGTTGATTTAATGGAATATGATTTTTGAAGAATTAACTTTTCTCTGAGTTTAAAGGACTGGCTAAGCATACTGGTCTTTTATTTTTTCATGAATTGTAATTTATTTTTTTATTCTCAAAACTTAAGTAAAGTTGTTGACTTTGATTAGAGTTTTTAGTCATTATTTAATTTCAAATATTTGTTAACAACTGTGTACCAGGAACTGCGCTTAGTACTGGAGAGATGAGACAGTGATCAAAATAAGCAAGGTACGTGCTCTCATTGGATTTGTTCCAATGGGAAGAAAAGACATTTAAAAAGTAATTAAGAGAAGTGTAAAGCGCTGAGGAATTATAAAATAGAAAATATCACTAGACTATGCCATTGGCATAGGAAAAGGTGAGTTTTTTTAAGTTCACCATTATAGTCACAGTGCCTTGCTCAGGATCTAACACATAGTAGATGAATAATAAATATTTTCAAATGATTGAATATAGCTGGGAGCGCTAACCTCATTGAAGAGATCTCTCTTTGCAAGTAGTATTTAAATGAAATCTGAAGAAGGGGGAGGAAATGACCAGATAGGAGTTCAAAGAATTAAGTTCAGTAAGGTTGACTGAAGGTTAAGGTGAGACTTCGTCTTAAGGGTAGTAGGAAGCCATTGAAGGGTTTTATATAGGCTGTTGTGCCAGATTGGCCTGTTGAATGTTCATTCTGCTTTGGGGAGAGTGGAGTCGAAAAGAGCAAGAGTGATCTAGAGAGTGATCCAGGCAGGAGTTAACAGTGGCTTGGACTTGGATGGTGATGGAGAAGATGAAAAGAAGTGGAAAGACTGGAGAAGTATTTAGGTGCTAGAATCCAATTGCAGATTGAGTAGTAGTGGAGAGGGTGACATCAGGGATGCTTCCTGGGTTTCTGAGATAGGAAACTGGGTGGGTGATGGTTCCATATACTAATAGCCTACAGGAGAGAGAACAGCAGGTTTGGGGATGAAAGGAAAATGATGAGTTTAAGTTTTAGATTTACTGAGTTTAAGATCCTTGAGATAAAAGATTCCAAATGGAGATGTCCAGTTGGAAGTAAGGTATGGGTTTGGATTCTAGAAGCCAGATCTGAGAGACATGATGGATTTGTGAGTCATCAGCATAAAAATGATATTTGAAGGCACAGAAATGGATGAGGTCTCCTGAGGAGTGTGTGTAGAGTAAGAATCAAATTTAAAGGACATTGAGCTTAGCCCTGCAGAGCCACAGTATCTAAGGGAACCACTAGGAAGAGAGGCCAAATAAGTAGATGGAAAATCAGGACAGTGAAGTGCCACAGAAGTGCGAGGAAGACTGTTTCTAGGAGAGAGTGGTCAGCTGTGTCACTGCTGAGAGGTCAAGCAAGATGAAGACCGTGAGTTATCTTTTGCATTTACTGACATGTAGATTATTGTTAACCTTGGCAGGAGCAGTTTCATAGTGACTGAAGCCATATTGCATTGATTTGAGGAGTGATGGAAGGTGAGGAAATGGGGATGGTGAGTACAGACAACTCTTTGAAGAAGTTTGACTGAAGGAGAGAGAGATTGTGGGCAGGAGCTGGAGGAAGAGGAAAATAAAGGAGTTTTTGATTTTTTCCCTAAAATGGGATGAAGATTATCTGGTGACCTTAATTCCTGGAATAGACTGTGAACTTTAAAAATACTGAAAATAAATATATTTTAAGTAAATTTTTTAAGTGGAAATCCATTTCATCATTTTACCAAGTCTCCTCTCGCTAAACCACTTGCTTTAGGATTTGGCATTGAATATTTAGTGTTACAGGCATTTATCCTAATCAACCTGGATAGGAAAGGCAACCTTTCAGAATTAATCTTTAAAGCACCACATACATATACACATATATTTGTTCATTCATTCTCTGTCTCTCTGTTCCTCCTCCTTTATGTTTCCGTACTTGGAGAATCACTCAGTACCTAGTTCCTTACTGTACTGGTAGCAAGTAGTAAGTATTTGCTGGATTAATTAGCATCGTTTTGGTAATGGTATTTGTGGTGAATACATCCTTACTTTTTAACTCCATTCAGTCTCTTTTTGAATGTGACATGTACTGTGTTTTTCCTCTACTAATAACCTAACATCCTATATGAAATGGAGTTGTCTGATACAATGAGATATTCAGAAGAACTGGCTACTATTTCAGCTTCATTATCAAGTCCAGGCACGTTTCTATTCTTTTCTAAAATAGAGATAAAGCAGCCTTCTCTGAGATCACTGAGGACATTTCTGAATGATTTCATCATCATTCATTTGTAGAGCTTTAAAGATGTGCCAGAACCTCATCCTAGGATTGAATTAGAACTGGGTTCTGCTTATTGGGTTCATATTAAATGGAAATAGACCTGCAGTGCATGCTGTCTGTAAACCAACAAGTACTTGGCTCCTAACAAGGTTCTTAACCTTAGACTAGGTCTAAGACAAAGATAGAAAGCATGAAAAAAAGGTTGGTGCAGATTGGTAAAGAATCTAGACCTGAAGAATCTTCTTATCTGTAGCCACTGGCTTCTAGTTTTATGAAAGATGGTTTGCATCTTTGTATCTTTTGGTAATGCTTTCAAAGCAACTTTGAAAAGGGAAACTTTTAAGTTCTACTTGAAAGAGTTTATCAATTTTTTAAAGCTAAAAGATAAGCCTGTTTTTCAGTATTTTCATAGAATAATGGAAGAGAGTTGAAAATGTTTTAATACCACATTATTGTTGACTGTCATGGCAGTGGTTTTTTTTTTTTTTTTTTCATGTTGGATAGTAAAAGTAATTACATTCCAGGAGCTGATGATTATGTGTATGATAATCAAAAAGAGAAAAATCTAGTTGTGACCCAGACTTCAAGATGGATTTAATGAGACGGTATTTATTCTTCCTAATGGATTGCAGCAAGTTTCAGGTCATAGAAATTAGTAGCCTAGAAGAGAAGTGTAGCTGATCAGCGGTCACTTACTGATGTTCTGCTCTGTGCTCCAGCAGTGTGCTTAAGCACCAGGTAGGATATGAGAAAAGCATGAGACGTATCTCTCTGAAGAAAATTACATTCTGTGAATGAAAAAACAGATAACAAAACAGTATGTTTAGTGAGAAAAGAATATAATGTATGTTTGCATGTGGAAAATTCGAGGATATACAATAAAATAGTAACAATATAGGAAATTCTGGTTATCCATAGATAATGAATCCCAGTGAATTCAAGTAAAATGAATCCGTTTAATACAGAACCAAAAGTTTATTGTAAAAAGGAAAAAAAACCCTTGATTTGGGACTTAATCTTGAAAAATAAAGCTCAAAAATTGTAAAGAATAGCTGAGTCTTAGAGTTTATAAAGAACAAAGTTTAGGTCAGGTTTCTGTACTATAATTTTTGTGACAAAATTGTATGACAGCACTGTATTGTCATCATTTATTTTGTTTTTGGCTGTGTTGAAAAAATATTTTAGGGATTCATGCATTTTTCCAGGGACTCTTTTTCAGCCTTGGATATTCATATCATTCTCTTTTGCAGTTCCTGTTATAAGAATTCTTTTTGGTTGTTAACTGGTAATGCTTCTGCTCCATCCTCCCCTATCGTTAATGAGTTCTCAAGTTCTCCAATATCACTTTCATAAAATCCTGCATCTTTATAATTGTAATAGAAATATATGCTGCTGTTAATTATAGAAGTAAATATAGAAGTATATAGGGCATTTCATTAGTGAATCTTTTAGTGTTATGACAGCTTTTTTTCCCCCCTTATACAACCTTGTAACCATAGGGAATTATATAACACTGGGAAAATGAAGCTCCTATAGTTATTTCTGAGTGGTGAGTTTTTTAAGTTGATTTTGATTATTGTTTGTTTACTTATTTGTAGTTGAGTCTCTTTATATGAGGTATTCTATGTTTTATTAAGTTTTCAAGAATACTGAATTAGTGAAATCTGAACCATTGCTCCTAGTTGGGAAATATAGGGTTAGGTGTCTGTGGACACATTGGTTGATTGTATCAACCAGTCAGTACATAACTTTGTTTCATATGTGTTTCTGTTTATACATCTTATTTAGTGTGTACTGTTGATTCATGAACATTGAACTCAATAGCCAACAGCACTATAATACATGCCTGAAGGAAGCTTATCCAGTACAAATATATATTCTCCATAAAGGCACGTCACAGTCTTCCTGCGCGTAGGACAGTGGATGACAGGTCAGCTCTGTGCTTGTCGGGGTCAGGTGTCTGTGGGCCTTCGGTCACACTGGTTGATTGCGTCAACCAGTCAGTACACAGCTTTGTTTCATGTGTGTTTCTGTTTAGACACCTTGTTTAATGTGTACTGTTGATTTATGAACACTGAATCAACTGTTCAATGAGGGGTGTGCATTTTAAACAGAAAAATCTGCAACAAAAAGTACAGAAATATGAAAAATGTGGCTTTAAAGAGACCTTGAAAAGAACACTCATTTACAGTACAAGGGCTAAACAAAAAGGCCAAGCATGGCCATTTTCTGCTTCAGCTGGGAGCATGCAGTTCAGGTAACTCAAATTTTCCCCATCTCTGAGTGTCCACAAGTGACTATGAAAGTTCCCTGAGTGTTGATTTTTGAGTTAGAGATAAATTTTAGCAAATAGGCAAATTCACAAATACAGAATCCATGAATAATGAGGATAGACTGTATCTTCTAATTTTTTTCCACATTAAACTTGTAGTTTTTAGAAAGTGGAAGCACAAAATAAGCATACAGAAAATCAAATTACAGTAGTATTTGGAAGACAGAGTGAAACTTGTAAAATACAGAAAGCATTCTGAAACAGTGTATTTTCATTTATGCATATATCCCTTGGTATGGCAAGATTAATGATAACAGGGCTTCCCTGGTCGCTCAGTGGTAAAGAATCTGGCTGCCAGTGTAGGGGACACAACTTCAGTCCCTGGTCTAGGTAGACCCCCTGTGTCACGGAACCGCTGAACCCGTGCGCCACAGCTGTTGAGACTGTGCTCTAGAGCCCGGGAGCCGGAACTCCTGAGCCTGTGTGCTTTGCCTACAGAGCCTGTGCTCCACAACCAGAGAAGTCACCACAGTGAGAGGCCCAGGCACTGCAACTAGAGAAAAGCCTGCTTAGCAACACAGACCCAGCATAGCCAAAATAAAGAAATAAAATGAAAAGATTAATGATACAGCAGGAGTTTAAAAGAGGGAAGGACAATGCAAAAGAGAAGACCAAGAAAGGAGGTAGGACTATTTGGTTATATTCATTAATCACGAGACCACTATGGATAAAACTGAACAAACTAAAAGGCAAGTTAAAAACAAGTAGCGGTGAATACGAGAAGGATGTACTCTGGTCGTTTATGAGAAAGACTGCTTTCACCTCCATGTTTGTTTTTTTTTAATGACAGTAGAGAAGTATATTGAATTAATATGTATGGTTTAACTTCAGTTGCTCAGTTGTGTCTGACTCTCTGTGACCCCCTGAACCGCAGCACGCCAGGCCTCCCTGTCCATCACCAACTCCTGGAGTTTACCCAAACTCACATCCATTGAGGCGGTGATGCCATCCAACCATCTCATCCTCTGTCGTCCCCTTCTCCTGGTTTAACTTAATTATATACATTTGTGGGGGAAAATGGAAAGATCTTGTTTATTTGCCTTTTTCAGTTCAGCTTTGCCTTTTATTATGTATAAGTACACGAACACAGACACAGATGTAGCTCTCTGTCAAAACCAAATTGCAGATATATAGGATTGTCAATTAAAATTCTTAAAAAAAAATGGTTTCTATTGTAGGAACAGCAGCAGTATTGGTATCGACAGCACCTGCTTAGTTTGCAGCAGAGGACAAAAGTGCATTTGCCGGGACACAAAAAGGGTCCTATTGTAGCAAAGGATGCAGCTGAGCCAGTGAAAGAAGAAGTTACTGTACCTGCCACCAGCCAAGTACCAGAACCCTCTGCATCTGAGGAGCCCCCATTACCACCCACTAATGAAGACACAGCACCTCCTCTCCCACCTGAGGAGCCCCAGGTGACCATGAAATTAATTACTTGGTATTTTTAAATTGTTCAGCTTTTTTTCTGATTCATATATGTATGTTTGTATGTATGTATATACCTTTGTTTTAAATGGATATATTTTTTCATTTTTAAGTGCATATAAAATTTATTTTGTGGAATAATCAGATGTATGCCTCAAGGGATTTAGAAAAGAACATTTTTTTCATGGTTTAAATGAAATTGAAGAATTAGACACTCTTCTAAATTGAGTATCTCTAAGCACTACAGGGATGCCAAGGTGGACGTTTTCATGTTGATGGCACAGGGCAATAATTTAAGAGATTCAGCTTTATTGTCAAACTGCCTGGCCTGTAGTCCAGGCACTGCTACTTAGTGGTGGTGACTCTGAGCAAGTTAGTTCACCATTCTATGCTTCAATATCCTCATCTAAAAAATGGGCATATTTAAATTGTAGCTTTCTTACAGAGCCATTGAAGCATTAAATGTGATAATCCTTGAAGCTTAACCTACTGGCTGGCACATGGAAAGTCCTCAGATTGGTCCAAAGGTCATTGTTCTCCCAAGAGCCTTATGTGGAAACATTAATGAAACATAATGATTACACTGTAGTCAGCTGGTGAAAAAGAGGTTTCTCATGTAGTGGAAAGGACACTAACTGTGGATTACTTTCTGCTGGGGAAATGGTTTTCCTATTGAGGAACAGTGAGGTGATTATTCTAGCAAAGACTGTGGGATTTGTAAATTCCTTTGTGTTAGTATTCATGATCACAGGATAAGACACTAAGATTTTAACAGAACTAAGTATTTTATCTAAAGATAGAATAGCTTTTCTCAGCCAGAGTTGCAGGGATTCTGGACTTTATGATACCATACTGCTGCTGCTGCTAAGTCGCTTCAGTCATGTTCGACTCTGTGCGACCCCATAGACCGCAGCCCACCAGGCCTCCCCTATCCCTGGGATTCTCTAGGCAAGAACACCGGAGTGGGTTGCCATTTCCTTCTCCAGTGCATGAAAGTGAAAAGTGAAAGTGAAGTCGCTCAGTCGTGTCTGACTCTTCAGACCCCATGGACTCTACAGACCCCATGGACTGTAGCCTACCAGGCCCCTCCATCCATGGGATTTTCCAGGCAAGAGTACTGGAGTGGGGTGTCATTGCCTTCTCCTGATGCCATACTATTATAGCATAATACTTTATTACATATTCTTGTTTCTTGTTTATGACTTAGAATAAAGCTGCTTATGGTTAGAATAAAGCATGCCCCCTCTTTCACCTTCAGTCTGAGGACCCGGAAGAAGATGCCAGGTTGAAGCAGTTGCAGGCTGCAGCCGCACACTGGCAGCAGCACCAGCAGCATCGAGTTGGCTTCCAGTACCAGGGAATAATGCAGAAGCACACTCAGCTCCAGCAGATCCTGCAGCAGTACCAGCAGGTTATACAGCATCCACCACACATCCAGGTGAGAGCTTCCCTCACGGACGTGTGGAAAGCTGTCCCAGATGTTTAAGGGATTTGTTTCTCATAAAAGAGATTTAAATGTGATGAAGGAAAAGTATCAGATGTTCCCCCTGGAGTGCACAAGTAGTTATTTGTCACCTGTGACTTTTAAAAGATAACACACTACTGTCTGTAAAATAGGTAAACACTAAGGACTTAGTGTGGAGCACAGGAAATTATATTCACTATCTTATAGTAACCTATACTGGAAAAGATTTTGAAAAAGTATGTGTGTGTGTGTGTGTGTGTGTGTGTAGCCGTGCACCTGATACACAATATCGTTAATTAACTGTGCTTCAGTTTAAAAAAACGCAGGGAATTCCCTGGCGGTTCAGTGGTTAGGCCTCTGATCTTTCACTGCTGAGAGTGTAGATTCAATTCCTGGTCAGATAACTAAGGTCCTGCAAGCTATGCAGACTGCCCCCCCCGCTCCCCCCCCCAAAAAAAAAATTAAAGAGAAAAGAATCAGAACTTCCTATGTTGCTTCAAGTTAACCTGTGTTTTGCCTAAAAAGTACGACAAGCAAAAATCTACTGACAAGATCAAAGCAACCACCCCAGAAAGCCTATGCAAATACACCACAAAAGATGAAGTGACTTAGATCCTTGTATGTCTTGTATCTTTGAGGTATAAACTTATGTCTATAACAGATCATTTTCAGTAATAATATTAAAATGATCCATATGTAATATTAAAAACTGCTGAGATAGGTGTTTGCTTTAGTGATTAGTTGATTTTTTTTAAGCATATCCTTTAATTTTTTTTTAATTGATTTATTTTTGGCTATGCCTGGTCTTCATTGCTGCGTAGGCTTTCTCTAGTTGCAGAGGACGGAGGCTACTCTAGCTGCGATGCATGGGCTTCCCATTGTGGTGGCTTCTCTCGTTGCAGAGCACAGGCTCTAGGCGCATGGGTTTCAGTAGCTGTGGCACATGGGCTTTGTTGTGGGCATGTGGGATCTTCCCCAGCCAGGGATCAAGCTCGAGTCCCCTGCATTGGCAGGCAGATTTACCCACTGTGCCACCAAGGATGTCCAGTTGATTTTTTTTTTTTTTTTTTGACTCTGTGATAACTTACATAATTAAGTTAAAAGGAGAAAGGTGAATGGTCATTGTTGAAGGGATTTAACAAGCATATCCTTAGCCTTCCTTAGTCTTGTGGTCCAAGTTCCTAAGGCTTCAAACGCCCTTGACTCCTTGATATTTCAGCTTAAAATTACTTCTCTTCTGTGAATGTCTTAACAGTCATTTGCATCCCTCTGTTTGTAGACCATGTCTGTAGACGTGCAGATGCGGCACTACGAGATGCAGCAGCAGCAGTTCCAACACCTCTACCAGGAATGGGAGCGGGAGTTTCAGCTGTGGGAGGAGCAGCTCCACTCCTACCCTCACAAAGATCAGCTCCAGGAGTATGAGAAGCAGTGGAAAACGTGGCAGGGACATATGAAAGCCACTCAGACCTATCTCCAGGACAAAGTCAGTGCACTGCAAAATGTGAAGAACCAGTACATGGGGAACATGTCCATGCCGCCCCCGTTTGTCCCCTATTCTCAGATGCCTCCACCCCCGCCAACGATGCCCCCACCGGTATTGCCACCGTCGCTGCCGCCGCCGGTGATGCCCCCAGCCCTGCCGTCAGTCCCACCACCTGGCATGCCCCCACCCGTGATGCCTCCGTCTCTGCCGAGCTCTGTGCCCCCGCCGGTGATGCCTCCATCTCTCTCTTCTGCGGGGCCACCGCCCGTCCTCCCCCCACCTTCTCTGTCCTCGGCAGGGCCGCCGCCTGTGCTTCCACCACCTTCTCTGGCTTCGACCGCACCTCCCCCTGTCATGCCCCTTGCCCCACTCTCTTCGGCCACACCTCCTCCAGGCATCCCTCCCCCCGGAGTTCCCCAGGGGATGCCTCCTCCCTTGACAGCAGCCCCAGTTCCACCCGCCTCCAGCTCCCAGAACTCACAAGTTCCCGAGAAACCTCGACCAGCGCTGCTGCCCACCCCTGTGTCTTTTGGTTCCGCCCCACCCTCGGTTTACCACCCTCCACTGCAGTCAGCCCTTGGCCCATCAGACCAAGTGAATTCCAAAGCTCCTCTGAGCAAGTCTACTCTGCCGTACGGTTCATTCTCATCCGAGCAAGGACTTGGGGAGTCCTCAGCTGCTCCATCCCAGCCACTCGCCACAGTCAAGGATATGCCAGGGAGGTCAGGTGGACTGCTTCCAGATCCTCCTAGAAGCAGTTACTTGGAAGGTCCAAGAGGCCCAAGGTAGGTCTGCCTTTTTATTTGGGGAGGGGGTGGGAAGGGGTGGGCGGTGGATGTTGGCTGTTTTGCTGCTGTAGATTGAGTAGACTTTTACATTCTTTTTGTACTTTTATATATATTCCTGATTTACAATGCATAATGTTAGTATTCACTCATTAGACATGGCATAATGAAATCTAGGAGTGGCAACATACCCCCTTTCTTTGATGTCACTGCTTTTATCCTACATGTAGAGATTTTATTCCAGGATGAATGTAGTGGTTTTAAAGTAATGCTTACCAATTTCTTAGTGACTTTGACTTTCAGCTTCAAAATCATTATTTATTTATTGATCTTTTTTACTCTTTGTTGATTTGACAAATAACTGGATTGGTAACTTCTTTTTGTGAGATGATACGCTAGCTGTTAGAGATAAAAATGAATAAGTATCTAGTGAAATAGGCAGTGAAATTTAAGGGTAAACAGGACTTTTATCCATTTGTTCAGCAAATATTTATTAAGTTTCTGCTCTGTGCTTCTAGCAGTGAATATAACATAACAGATAAAATCTCTGCCCCCATGGAACTTTTATCCTTTAAATTTTCCTCTGTTTAGGAGATGTTTTTCTCTTGTCTGAACCACATTTTTATTTAGAAAAGCACAAAAAATATTTATCAATAGATTCTAAATTTTTTCTTTTACCTTTTAAAAGGGCTTAAATTTATTTTTCCAAATTTGTAGAAATATTTTTCCCTAAAGTTGGCCTAAATGATAATTTTCTTATAGAAAAACATTTTCAATCAGAATTTTTTCCAGTTGGAAATTGTACTGGAAATATATACTCCTTACACAAAATTTAGACAGAATAGGAAAGTATTGAAAAAAGTAAATGTCACCTAATTCTACCATCTGGAGATAATTTTTAAAACATATGTTATAAAAATTGAATCATACTAAGTAATATTTTGTAACTTGATTTTTCATTTATCAGTATTGATTAGTTTTCCCATCTCAGTGTCGATGGATCTACATTACCTAAATTAAATATTTGAAAACAAAATATGCCTTTTATTTATTCCCCAAGTTTATATTCAGAAAACAAAACTCCATCCAAAAATGAAAGCTAATTAGAGGCAATTGACATGAATTCCTCTGAGTACCAGAAGTCTTCTCAGAAGCGTTACATATGTTATCCCATGGAGTCTTCTTGATAGCCTGTGAACTTGACAGGTTTATCCCTACATTTACCCTTTATAAACTGGGGGTGGAGAGGATTGGGTATCTGGCTCAGGATCTTAAAGTGGGGGAGGTGAAGCTTCATGCAACAGTGGGGGCTGAGATCAGAGGGTCCCAAGAGCAAGAGTGCTAGTTAAGTACTGTGATTCAATGATGTTCATCCTGTCAGTGATTAGAAGTGCATTTGTAGTCTTGGCTTATTTGGCATGTGTTTCATCTTGATTTGAATTCCTGCTTAACTCCTGGATTGAGAGCATTACCTTTTAGATCTGGTAACTGACTTGCTGTGTGACATTCTTGTAACCTATGTTGTTCCTATACAACATACAACCTATGTTTCCTGCTCCCTTTCTTTCTGGCATAATAATGTTTTCTCTCTTCTGCCTACCAAAATCTTGATTTTGTAAATTTAGGACCTATTTTAAGTTTTTTCTTGCCTTGAGGTACAGTTAATAATTTCAGCACTAGGAGGATCTTAGCAATTATCCAGTGCAGTTTCCCCCTTTAGCAACTCACCTTGGTGTTGCATTTTAGTTTGTCATGCTGGGTCTTGCACATGTTACCTAATTTGTTCTTCTCCGTCATCTTATGAGGTAAATGGGTAAAGGGAGCTGAGATTTGGAGAGGTTACAGATAAATTGTCCTGGATGTCATAGCAAATAAATGGTTGAGGTGAGGTTAGAATCCAAGGCTTTCTGATCCACCCTTAAGGCCTTTGCTCTTCCTGTGACAAGCAGTTGATGCTGTTCAGCGTTGCCACTGCAATAAGCAGCACTGCCCTGTACAGTTTTCTAGAAATTTTATTGAGTATCCGTATGTTACCTTGACTTCTACATGTTGATTCTAGATCTGCCTGTGTGATGCGGTACATAATGAATTATCCTGTTCTTCAGTGTGTACCTACCATTGTTTAAAGACCATCCTCTTGTCTCCGTCTACCGGCCTTAACCGTTCTGCCCTGCCATCACATAAGCTGAAGTTCTGTTCTTTTCACACTAACATGGGTTCTAGCCTTCTGCTATAATGTTTGGTTTGTCAGTCTGCTTCAGAATGAACGCTTAGATGGAGCAGACCATAGGCCTGTTACTAATTTTGACATAAAGAATGTACTTATATAGCTGAACATACTGCTTTTTATGGGGGGCTGGGTGGCTTCAGTACTCTCATGGTGTTGACTCGTGTTGAGCGTAACATCAGTTTGGCCTCCTAGGTCTTTTTCATCTTACTGTTTTTCTTACTATTTCATCTTTCTGTTATTAAACATCTTACTGTTTCATCTTACTGTTCTCTCTCACCCTGAACTTCTACAGTTTTTTTTCTTTTTCTAAGACTTTATATTTTATCTAGTTAGGTTTGAGCCTGCATTCCAGTCTGCTGAAATCTTGGTGAATGGAAGTTACATTGCTTTTAGGTATGAGATACCCTTTCCCAGCTTTTTTCCACCTGCAGCTTTGATAAGAATGGCATTTTTTGTCCCTGAATTAGATGCTGCTCACATTTTTTACCTTAATCCTGCTTACAGTTTTCTGAAAAATCTGGATTTAGAGTGCTTTCTAAAAACTGAAGGTTTACAAGAAATCAAGTAATATAACTGCATTATATGTAATAGCATACCACATTGTTGAGCATCTGAGGCAAATTTTGAAACTGTGTATATGTGTATGTATCACTGAATTCACCAAGTCTTGTAGAAGACTACTCCTGCTCCAGTAAACTGTCATGTTAGTGGATGTTGGTTTCCAAGAGTCTTTTAGTTTCAATAATAAAGCTTTTTTATTGAAGAGTAACAAACAGAGATAAACACAGCTGTAAGTGTATACCTTAGTAAATTTTCATGGATAGCTAGGCCTATGTCACTGCTGCTGCTGCTAAGTCGCTTCAGTCGTGTCCAACTCTGTGCGACCCCATAGATGGCAGCCAACCAGGCTCCCCCATCCCTGGGATTCTCCAGGCAAGAACACTGGAGTGGGTTGCCATTTCCTTCTCCAATGCATGAAAGTGAAAAGTGAAAGTGAAGTCGCTCAGTCGTGTCCAGCTCTTTGCAACCCCATAGACGGCAGCCCACTAGGCTCCTCCATCCATGGGATTTTCCAGGCAAGAGTACTGGAGTGGGGTGCCATTGCCTTCTCCGAGGCCCATGTTATTACTACTCAAATCAAGAAATAGAAATTAATAGTGTCTGATGCAGTCTCATAAACGACAGAATGATCTCTGTTTGTTTCCAAGGCAAATTATTCAGTATCACAGTAATCCAAGTCTATGCCTCAGCCAGTAATGCTGAAGAAGCTGAAGTTGAATAGTTCTATGAAGACCTACAAGACCTTCTAGAACTAACACCCCAAAAAGATGTCCTTTTCATTATAGGGGACTGGAATGCAAAAGTAGGAAGTCAAGAAACACCTGGAGTAACAAGCAAATTTGGCCTTGGAGTAAAGAGTGAAGCAGGGCAAAGGCTAATAGAGTTTTGCCAAGAGAACTCATTGGTCATAGCAAACACCCTCTTCTAACAACACAAGAGAAGACTCTACACCTGGACATCACCAGATGGTCAATACCGAAATCAGATTGATTGTATTGTTTGCAGCCAAAGGTGGAGAAGCTCTATACAGTGAGCAAAAACAAGACCGGAAGCTGATTGTGATTCAGATCATGAACTCCTTATTGCCAAATTCAGACTGAAATTAAAGAAAGTAGGGAAAACCACTAGACCATTCAGGTATGACCTAAATCAAATCCCTTATGATTATACAGTGGAAGTGAGAAATAGATTCAAGGGATTAGATCTGATAGACAGAGTGCCTGAAGGACTATGGATGGAGATCTGTGACACTGTACAGGAGACAGGGATCAAGACCATCCCCAAGAAATAGAAATGCCCAAAAGGAAAATGGCTGTCTGAGGAGGCCTTACAAATAGCTGTGAAGAGGAGAGAAGCAAAAAACAAAGGAGAAAAGGAAAGCTATACCCCTTTGAATGCAAGTTCCAAAGAATAGCTAGGAGAGATAAGAAAGCCTTCCTCAGTGATCAGTGCAGACAAATAGGGGAAAACCATAGAATGGAAAAGACTAGAGATCTCTTCAAGAAAATTCAGAAGACGAAGATCATGACATCTGGTCCCATCACTTCATGGGAAATAGATGGGGAAACAGTGGAAACAATGTCAGACTTTTACTTTTTTGGGCTCTAAAATCACTGCAGATGGTGACTGCAGCCATGAAATTAAAAGATGCTTACTCCTTGAAGGAAAGTTATGACCAACCTAGATAGTGTATTGAAAAGCAGAGACATTACTTTACCAACAAAAGTCCGTCTAGTCAAGGCTATGGTTTTTCCAGTGGTCATGTATGGATGTGAGAGTTGGACTGTGAAGAAAGCTGAGTGCCAAAGAATTGATGCTTTTCAACTGTGGTGTTGGAGAAGACTCTTGAGAGTCCCTCGGACTGCAAGGAGATCCAACCAGTCCATTCTGAAGGAGATCAGCCCTGGGTGTTCTTTGGAAGGACTGATGCTAAAGCTGAAACTCCAGTACTTTGGCCACCTCATGCGAAGAGTTGACTCGTTGGAAAAGACTCTGATGCTGGGAGGGATTGGGGGCAGGAGGAGAGGGGGACGACAGAAGATGAGATGGCTGGATGGCATCACTGACTCGATGGACGTGAGTCTGAGTGAACTCCGGGAGTTGGTGATGGACAGGAAGGCCTGGCGTGCTGCGATTCATGGGGTTGCAAAGAATCGGACATGACTGAGCAACTCTAATGAACTGAACTGAAGGGAACTTTTCATGCAAAGATGAGCTCAATAGAAGACAGAAATAGTATGGACCTAACAAAAGCAGAAGATATTAAGAAGAGGTGGCAAGAATACTCAGAACTATACAAAAAAGATCTTCACAACCCAGATAATCACAGTGGTATGATCACTCACCTAGAGCCAGACATCCTGGAATGCAAAGTCAAGTGGGTCTTAGGAAGCATCACTAAGAACAAAGCTAGTGGAGGTGATGGAATTCCAGGTGAGCTATTTCAAACCCTAACAGATGATGCTGTGCAAGTGCTGCACTCAATATGCCAGTAAATTTGGTAAACTCAGCAGTGGCCACAGGACTGGAAAAGGTCAGTTTTCATCCCAATCCCAAAGAAAGGCAATGCCAAAGAATGCTCAAACTACCGCACAATTGCACTCATCTCACACACTAATAAAGCTGAAAATTCTCCAAGCCAGGCTTCAACAGTATGTGAACCGTGAACTTCCAGATGTTCAAGCTGGTTTTAGAAAAGGCAGAGGAACCAGAGATCAAATTGCCAACATTTGTTGGATTATTGAAAAAGCAAGAGAGTTCGAGAAAAACATCCATTTCTGCTTTATTGACTATGCCAAAGCCTTTGACTGTGTGGATCACAATAAACTGTGGAAAATTCTGAAAGAGATGTGAATACCAGACCACCTGATCTGCCTCTTGAGAAATCTGTATGCAGGTCAGGAAGCAACATTTAGAACTGGACATGGAACAACAGACGGGTTCCAAATAGGAAAAGGAGTACGTCAAGGCTGTATATTGTCACCCTGCTTATTTAACTTATATGCAGAGTACATCATGAGAAACGCTGGGCTGGATGAAGTGCAAGCTGGAATCAAGACTGCCAGGAGAAATATCAATAACCTCAGATATGCAGATGACACCACCCTTATGGCAGAAAGCAAAGAAGAACTAAAGAGCCTCTTGATGAAAATGAAAGAGGAGAGTGAAAAAGTTGGCTTAAAGCTCAACATTCAGAAAACGAAGATCATGGCATCTGGTCCCATCATTTCATGGGAAATAGATGGGGAAACAGTGTCAGATTTTATTTTTTTGGCCTCCAAAATCACTGCAGATGGTGACTGCAGCCATGAAATTAAAAGACGCTTACTTCTTGGAAGGAAAGTTATGACCAACCTAGATAGCAAATTGAAAAGCAGAGACATTACTTTGCCAACAAAGGTCCGCCTAGTCAAGGCTATGGATTTTCCAGTAGTCATGTATGGATGTGAGAGTTGGGCTGTAAAGAAAGCTGAGTGCCGAAGAATTGATGCTTTTGAACTGTGGTGTTGGAGAAGACTTGAGAGTCCCTTGGACTGCAAGGAGGTCATACCAGTCCATCCTAAAGGAAATCAATCCTAAATATTTATTGGAAGGACTGATGCTGAAACTGAAACTCCAGTAGTTTGGCCACATGATGTGAAGTAACTCATTTGAAAAGACCCTGATGCAGGGAAGGATTGAAGACAGGAAGAGCAGGGGATGACAGAGGATGAGATGGTTGGATGGCATCACTGACTCAATGGACTTGAGTTTAAGTAAACTCCCAGGAGTTGTTGATGGATAGGGAAGCCTGGCGTGCTGCATCCATGGGGTTGCAAAGAGTCGGACACAACTGAGTGTCTGAACTGAACTGAGAAGTCTTGCTCATGCCCCTTCCCATTTTTCCTTATCCCAAGGTAACCACTATACCAACTTTTACATGATAGGTTATTTTTGCCTATTTCTGAAATTTGTATTTTGGTAAATGGATTCATGCTATATGTACTCTTTTAAGTCTGGCATCTTTTACGTGACATTTTATTGTGAGATTCATTAGTTTTGTTCATTCTCGTTCGTATACAGTATTTTATTGTATGAATATACTACAATCTGTTTATCCATTCTAATTTGATGGTCATTTAAGTTTTTTGGCATAACACTGCGTTGTTGCTTTGGTGCTCTGTATGTCCCTTTAGATGTGCACGTGTGTATGTGTGCGTGCGTGTTTGTACTTAATTTTGTTTCGATGTATACACCAAGGATTAGAATTGCTTTGTCATAGGAGTATTAATAATATTGTACTTTGATAAATATGGTCAGTTTTCCAAAGTGGTTGTGTCATTTTATACGCTCATCATCAGTGTTTCTGTAACTGTAATTTTTTTATACCCTCATCAACACGTGGTATTATTGAACTTTAAAATTTTAGTACTCTTGGTGGGTGTTTAGTGATACTGTAATATGAATTTAATTTATATTTCCCTGATGACGAGTGAAATTCACTTCTATTTGATTATCGTTCAGTTGGATTTCCTCTTTTGTGAAATGCTGGTTCAAGTCTTTTCCCTATTTTTCTGTTGGGTTATGTTTTTTTTCTTACTGGCTTGTAGGAGTTCTTTATATAGACTAGATATCAGTTCTTTGTATGTCCTATGTCTAAATTGTCTTGACTGTTTCTCAGCAGCACTTTTTGCATTCTTATCCTTCAGGATACTAGAAAAGTAGTAGTCTTCACTATTCCATCTAGACGGTCCAGTGGGACCTTTTTATTTTTTTAATTTAAAAGTAACTTTATAAATAACGTACAGAAGTACGAATAAAGGGATAAGGAAAACAACTTACTAGAAGTTTTAATAAAACTTTAGAAGATTAAAAATCCTTGCATCAAGTAAATTTTGGCACAGAAACATTATAGAAGATGAAATAATTCTGTCATGTATTCTTTGAGCAAAGCAAAATAGTCTAGGTTCTTGCCAAAGATACATGAGGAAGTCTTTCTGTTTAATAGCTGGATGACAATGCCATATTTCCTCTGTCCTTAGAAATACATTGTTCACATCCTCTCTCGAGTTTGAGAATATTTATCTAGAATACTGTCATCCAAGGACTCTTTAGAGATTCGCTTGTATGATTAATTTCACATTTTTATTAGAACCTAGAGTATAGCTGTCTCTGCATTTATCTTTAATTCATCTAATAATTTTGACACAACTTTCTCTGACACTTTTCTTTGTCAGGATATGAAAATTTCTCAATTCTCAATTGTGCTCAATGAAGCCTAAAAGCAAACTGCAATAATTGGGCGATCCAAGAAGGGCGACAGCTTATTTCACAATTCTGCCATTCCTTTGTTATCTTCATATTCTAACCTTTAGCGTAGTTGGGGGTAATTGATAAGTAATGATGAATAATAATGAATTCTAGGATAAGAAAATCACAAAATATTTCATTATATAGGAAAAAAAGTCACTGAAGATCCCATAATATATCTTAGATTTATGAAAGAATTCAGTGAACCTATATGGTAATTGCAAGATAGTTCTGTTTTTCAAAAGGTGAATTTTCTCTCTTAGAAAGGCCTGTAAGAGATAAAGTCATGAACTATCAGTCCTTAAAAACAGAACTGTTTAAAAAAAATTTAAAAACTAAAATTGGATCCAGTGAACCCTAAGAGTTAATGATATCTTTTGATTAATAGATATTCTTGTTTTTTTAATTTAATAGTCTAATTTACTGATCTTTTCTTTATGATTTGTGCTTTTTCATGTCCTGTTTAAGAAATCTTTGCTTACTCCAAGGTCATAAATATGTTATTGTATTTTGTCTTTTCTCTTTTATTGTTTTACCTTTTATTTTAAAATCAACAATCCATATAGAATTGGTTTGTTTGTTTTGGTTAACGTATGGTTATGACGCAGGGTATAAAGTTCATTGTTTTCCATGTGGCTGTCAAGTTGACTCCAGTACCATATATTGAAAAAAAGCATCCTTTTCTTACTACTTGGCAGTGTCTCCTTCATAATAAGTGAATACATGTGTGGATTTGTCTGTGGACTCTCTTTCTTTGGTTTGTTTGTCCTTCCACCAGTGTCGTGTAGTTTTAATTTCTATAGCTTCATAGTGAATCTTGCTATCTCTTAGTATAAGTCCTCCAGTTCTGTGTTTCTAGATCAGGGGTGACCGAACTGTTTCTGTAAAGGGCTGGATGGTAAATGTTTTTAGGTTTTGTGGGCCATATTTAGTCTCTTTCAAACATTTTTCTTTGTTCTTTTCTTTAGCCTATAAAATGTTTTTAAAATTACTGTTAACTGGGTTTGACCCATGGGCCATAGCTTGCTGACTCGTGATCTAGATTGTCTTAACTATTCTTGGTCCTTTCTATTTCCCCTATAATGTAAGCAGCTTGTCAGTTAAAAAAAAAAAAACAAAACTGGTGGAATTTTGATGAACATCGTATAGATTCTATTGATGATATTGAGGAAGAACTGACATTTTTATAATATCAAGGTTTCAGATCAGTTTTACCCACTTGTTGTTAGTTTTAGGATTGGAATTATGACCTCTTCTATTCTGTAACTGTTAGCAAGGGGCTATTAATACCATACTTTTTCTTAATTCTTCCATTTTCATGGCTGTTTCTGTTTATAATGATTTCTTCTCTTTGGAATTTTGATTTTAAAAGCTTAGTTATACATATTAGAAAATGGCATTTGACATGAAAACCAAAAGGGCAGGCATTTGATTCCAGAATTTAGCATCTTGTGATTACCATGATCTGCTGATGTGAGTGTGTTTATATAAATACTGTGATAATCAGACATTATTACGTTGTTTAAGGGTATTTATATTTCTATATTCCTCTTAAGTTTTTGTACCCAATTTGGATTATATTTTTTGTATTGCATTTTGAAATTTTTGTTCCTAGTTCTAATGGTCTCATGCCTAGTTTTAGGATTTTCTTTAATGTTTACAGTAAATATTTAATGACATAGAGAGATACTTAGAAATGAAGCTAAGAGGAAAAAAAACAGGATTAAATTTATCTTTTAGAAGTTTCTGAAATACCTAACTATACAAGCAAAAATTTTCAAAATATTTAAACACCAAATATTTGTCTATTTTTCATTTCATCTAGCCAGTGTGCGTTGCATGTGTTTTGTGTGATTGTATTGAGCAACTGTATGCTATGTTTGTACTTTATTTCCAGTACATTTTTATATGTTAAAAAGGTCGTAGTATTTCATTGTGTTGATGTGAAGATGGCTTATTTTTGTACATATGTTTAATACGAGTAACTTTTAATATATTTGTTCCAAGGGCCAAAAAAGTTCTTTACTTTTATAAATCAAAAAGGTTTTGATAGTGTGACATTTTGTAACATCCTTGAACTTTGAAAAATTGGTCGCCATTTGTATGTAGTGTTGAAAGTATATTTCAGTTGGTTTAACATATTTCTGATCACCAAAGTAAAAATAAAATGATGTTGCTTGGCTGCTGGTCAGCAATTTAATGTGAAAGCAAAGCACCCTCCCCTTTCATGGACACTGTATTATATATGCAGGCATGAGGTTTGCACAAGTGATTTCATTACCTTTTACAGCTTTTCTGCCTTGTTCATTTCTTTGTTTTCACACCTTTTAGGGTTTCCAGCCTCCTTTATCCTTTCCTCTGGCCTTTGCATGTGCTCTGCTCTCTGTTCGTAATCCCTTTTCTGTCATCTTTTGCTTTATTGATTCCTCTTTTTCCTGCCCTGGAGATGGAACTTCTATAGTTAATGTGTTGAGAACCTTCAGTGAATCAGACATTGGGAATACTTCAGTGAGCAAGACCAGTGTGCCCCACATTTATCAGATTCTGTTCTGATTGCTGATTTACTTGTCTCATTCTTCTTATGGACTCTGAACTCCTTGCGGTTAGGTATCAATTTATTTACAGCAGTAACACAATACTTGACAATTAGTAGGTGTTCAATAAATGTTGCATATGCCAAATATCTCAGTTATGGGTAGAATTCTCAGGGCATTCACAGTTTAGTTAGAAAATAGTTTATTCATTCTGAAGTTGATTATAATACGACCTAACATATTAAAGAATGTTCTTATACTGATTTGTGTATTGTGTATAGTCTTCTCTTACAACTGATAGGAACTAATAATTCCTGAATTGAATACAAAACAGATGATTTTACACATCTTTAATGGCCTAACGTGTTATTCTAGGCACTTTAATAAATTGATGAATGTAACTTCAAGAAAAGGAACCAAATCATCACAAAGCCTGAAATGGCATACTTTTTTCCTTCATAAATATGTGGTTTCTATCCTTAGCATTGAGACATACTGTTTTTTGGCTGGGCCATGCCGCTTGAGGAATATTAGTTCCCCAATCAGGGAACAAAGTGGAAGTGTGGCATCCTAACCTGGACTTCCTGTGGTGTACCCTTGACAAGTAGTTGGTTAGCTCCTTTCCCCTTTGTCCAGCAATAGCTGTGTCAAGCCTTCATTATTTTGCATAGACATTCTGTGCTAATGCTGCCTTCTCTGTCTCAGCAAACATTATTTCTCTTTGTATCCTTAATTTTTCTCCCTGCCCCAGAGAATCAAGGCTTTCAGGCCCAGTGAAATTTACTTCTCTGCCTTACCACTACTTAAGTTGCCATCCTCATAGTTCTTGTGGTCTCAGAAGAAGCCCTTTTCCTGGTTAAAGCTAACACTCTTTGTGTGTCTGTTACACACATTGTTAATCAAAATGATACATACATATGATTTTTTTAAAAATCAAGAGAAACAACTGCCCACTGCTCCAAACCACACTCAATGTGTTTCCTAAGGACAGCTTCTAATTCTTCAGCTGTTTCTTTTGGTAATTACCTTATAGTAATAAAGAATGTGCTGTTCCTTTTGTCATTTATACATTTTAGATACTACTTATATACTTCCTGTTCTGATAGGTAAAATTTAGTTCTTATACTATTCTGTAACCCCATTTGCCCAATAGTATTTGTATCATTATTTTAAAATAAATCAGCTAGTAATGCTGTTCATAGAGATAAACAGTATACTGTGATTACATTTTCTTTAGTGTAATAACCTTTTTTTTTTGGAATTTCCAGTTGCTGTTCTTCTTGTAACATCTTTAAATAATCCTCTTAACTCCAGGCCCCAAAGCAACATCTTTTTCTCTTGAGATCTCTCTCCCAAATTCATGCATCCTCTTGCTTTCCCCTGGGTTGGTTGGCTGCTCTGAAGATCTGTCATATGGCTATTATTCTGTCATTTCCTTTGACTCTTATTCTAGATTGGATTCACGATTTGTTGAGTCTCATGGCTTTCTGTTTGTGGTGTAGTGCCTCTTTTTCCTGGAGTGCTTGTTCAATTAACTAAAAAATTGTGAGTTGGAAGTAAGTTCCCTGAACTCTTGTATGCCTGAAAATGTTTTAATCTAACCTCACACTTGATTAATAATATATATTGAGGTTGAATATATTTTATTATAGTTTATTTAAAAAACAAAAGAAAATAAAAAGTTTACCCATTTCTCCCACCTCCCACACTCACCTCTGGCAACTATCAATGTGTTGTCTGTATCTAAGAGCTTAGTTTTTTAATTAATTAAATTTTTTCCTAAGATTCCATCTCTAAGCGAGGTCATATGGCATGCCTTTCTCTGACTTATTTAACTTAGCATAATTCCTTGGTGGGCCATTTATATTGTCACAAATGGCAAGATTTCATTCCTGTAACATTCCATCTAATGTATATGCTACATCTTCTTTGTCCATTCATTCATCAGTGGACACATAAGTTGTTCCCATATCTCGGCTATTTTAAGTAGTGCCGCAGTGAACATGGCGGGGGACTGGGGGGCATGTGTCTTTTTGAATTAGTTTTTTCGTTTTCTTCTCCAGTAAATACCCAGAAATGGAATTGCTGGGTCATATGATAATTCTATTTTTAGTTTTTCCAAGAGCCTCCATACTGTTTACCATAGTAGCTACACCAATTTACATTCCCACCAACAGTGCACAAGGTTCCTTTTCTCTGTATCCTTACCAACACACGTTATTTCTAGTCTTTTTGACAATAGCCTTTCTAACAAGTGCGAAGTAGCATCTCATTGTGGTTTTGATTTGCATTTTCGTTATTGGTGTAGGGCATCTTTTCATGTATCTCTTGGCCACCTGTATGTCTGCTTTGGAAAAATTGTCTGTTTAGATCTTCTGCTCATTTTAAAATCAGGTTGTTTCATATTTTGCTATTGAGTTGTATGAGTTCTTTTTGTATTTTGGAATTAGCCCTTTATCAGATACATGAACTTGCTCAATCATGTCTGACTCTTCATGATTCCATGAACTGTAGTCTGTCAGGCTCCTCCATCCATGGAATTTCCCAGGCAAGAATACTGGAGTAGGTTGCCATTTCCTTCTTTAGGGGATCTTCCGGACCAGGGGATCGAACCCAAATCTCCCATTTTTGTGAGCCGACTCTTTACCAGCTGAGCCACCCGGGAAGCCCATCAGATACATGATTTGCAAATATTTTTTACCATTCAATAGGCTGCCTTTTCATTTTAGTGATGGTTTGCTTCACTGAGCAGAAGCTTTTTAGTTTGATGGAGTCCTACTTTTTGATGTAGGCCTGCTTTCGTTTCTTTGCTTTTGATGTTTAGAATCAAAAAATCATTGGCAAGACCTATGTCAAGGAGCCTACTGCCTTTTGTTTCTTCTAGAAGTTTCATGATTTCAGGTCTTAGACTTTCATCCATTTTGAGTTAATTTTTGTGTATGATACACAGTAGTAGCCCAGTGTCATTGTTTTGCATGTGGCTGTCTGTTCTCATTAACATTTATTTAAGAGACTATCCTATCTCCATTGTATGTTCCTGGCTCCTTTGTCATGAATTAGGTGACTGCATGCCCCTGGGTTTGTTTTTGGGTGCTCTCTTCTGTTCCATTGATATGTATGTTTGTTTTTGTACCAGTGCCATAGTATTTAATAGTTTCCAGTTCAGTTCAGTCGCTCAGTTGTGTCCAACTCTTTGTGACCCCATGGACTGCAGCACGCCAGGCCTCCCTGGCATCACCAACTCCCGGAGTTTACTTAAACTCTTGTCCATTGAAGTTGAACATAATTTAGGATCAGTGTTTATGGTCAGCAAGCATTCTCTTTTCTGTTACCTAGTATAACTGTTGTGCTGTTCTGATTCATATCCTTTTTAGATGCTTTTCTCCCTACTACTAGAAAATTTTTATTTAATCTTCATTATTTTAATATTTTATAGTGGTTTGTATTTGTTCATTATTATTAACTGTACTGGATACTTAGTGAACTGGGCCCTTTCCATCTGGAAATTAGAGTCTAACTCTGGGAAATTTCTTTGTCCTATTTCTTCATTTATTTCTTTATTTTTTCTCTTGTTTTCTGTTTTTCTTTTTCTGGAACCCCTGATTTGTAGGATTTTGAACCTGCTATATTTCTTTCTGTTCTCTCTCATTTTGTTAAACTTTCTGAGATACTTCTGGTCCTTTTATTGCCTTTTTTATTTTGAGAATTAAATAATTTCTATGGTTCTGCTTCTGATCCTTTTTTATATATAGCAAATTGTTCTTGATTTACTGATACGATATCTTAAGAATTCTCTCTGAGGATACTAACTTGAGAGTTTTTTTTTTTTTTTAAGTTCTCTTCTGCTTTTTTGCATTATTGCTCTTTCTTCCAGATCCATATTCTCTTCCTTTCATTTTGGAGGCATTCCTCAAATATATTGTGATCTTTAGTTGTCCATTTATACTTGAGAGGAAGACAGTGAAACTGATGGGGCGCTGTTTATGCATGTGGAGAGGGGCTCATCAGTTGTCAGACTTTGCTGTAGGAGGCCAGAGGATTGTCTCCTAATGCTAGGGGACCCTCAAATTCAGGCATTTAGAGACAGTTTGAGCCCAGGGAATGGCTGATCGATGGTTTAGAATATGGATTTATTTATTTTATTATAATATATTACCTGTGTGGGCCGTTGCAGTGGGCAGGGGAGGGGCCCAGGTGGGCCTCACTGAGATGACGCCTGCTGCAGGCACAGGCCAGGTGGACGTGGGCTCAGCAGTGTGGCCCCGGAGCCGGAGAGTGGGGCAGTGCGAGGGGGGCCCGACGGGATGAACCTGTGCCTTGCATTGGAGGCGTAGAATATGGATTTTAATTTACATCATTTTAGCCCCAGGTCTTACCTGGTCTTTTCCCCAGCATCCCTGACATCTAAGAATCCTGACCTTCCCTGGGTTTCTGTGGGCAAGCCAGACCCATTTTGGTTGTATCCTCCTCTGCTCCCAGCAGTCTAAACTGCAGCTTCTTCTTGCTCCATGTGTTACCACTCATGTTTGTTCTTTGTCGTCCAGAGTTTAAAAACAAAATTCTCATCTGCTGGCGGCCCCTTCTCTCTGTTTATAGTGAGTTTATGCATTTTTAAATTCCTTGTGATGATTCTGTGTCAGCTTGACTGGGCTGAAGTACATTTCCCAGAGTTCTCTTGCTTCTGTGTTTCTGGTTAGGGTGGGTCACGGGGTGGGGGGGATTTTGTATTTAACAGGAAATATTTATCCCTGGACAACCAAAAACCTTCTAACCATTTTCCCAGAAAAGATTATAAAGTCTGTTTTTTTTGTTTTGGGGGAAATCAACTTTGTTCTCCCTAGCTGGCTCACATCCCCTCTTTGATAGTCTGTGACTGAAATTCTGAGATATAAAGCTAGCTAGTACTAATACATCTTATGTTCGATGATAAGGAAGAAGAATCAGTCAGAAATATCTGACTAATAAATATGTATATATTTAAACATTTCATAGCAAATGTTGAGGAAGAACTACTCTGCTGCTGCTAAGTCGCTTTAGTCGTGTCCGACTCTGTGCGACCCCATAGACGGCAGCCCACCAGGCTTCCCCGTCCCTGGGATTCTCCAGGCAAGAGCACTGGAGCGGGTTCTCCAGTGCACGAAAGTGAAAAGTGGAAGTGAAGTCACTTAGTCGTGTCCGACTCTTAGTGACCCCATGGACTGCAGCCTACCAGGCTCCTCCATCTATGGGATTTTCCAGGCAAGAGTACTGGAGCAGGGTGCCATTGCCTTCTCCGAAGAACTACTCTACACACCCATTATTTCTGCAACTGGTCATGTAATTTCAGTTGGTGTTTATAACTACCTCCTTTGTCTACTTAATCCGTATTCCCTTTGCTCTCAGCGAGTACCTCAGCTTGTCCAGGTTCCTTGCCTGATGAAGAGTCCCAAACTTTCATTCTTGAAAGGTCTAAGGTATTCTCAGCCCTGCCTGGATTGAGTAATTGTAGTTTTGTCTTGACTTTAGTCATAGGACATGGAAGGTAGTAAGGAGTGTCCTGGAGGATCTCTTCCATTCCAGACATACCTTCACTCTCATTTTATAAAAAGTACCCAATTTCCCCTTGAAAGACAGAATTACTCACCCCAGCCAGTACAGTAATAACTCCCTTCTTTGCCTGTCGATTCAGAACTCAAAGTGGCCGGATGGCGGTCTGAACTGAAGTTTTAATAGAGTCCTTGTGTCGCCCGATAGAAGCATTCCTCCCTTTGAAACTGAGACTTCCAGATCAGCAAAGCCTAACGTCACAGGGATAGGAAGTAAATATTTTGCTGAAACTGAATTTATTACTCTCATTTATTTCCCTAACTAATGAAAGAAAAACCCTTCTATTTCTCTTTAGAGGCATGAAAGGCATCACTATCACCTCAGCCAGAAACCTTGGAACCATCCTAGTTCTTCCTTTTCCAGTATTTTAAATCGCACCTGCTAGAAAATTTATCAGCTTTACCTTCCTTCACATCTCTCACTTTTATCTCCTCCTTTTCCTCATTCAGTCACCGTCTTAGAACAAACTTCACTTTCACTTACTTAGACTGTAGAGACAGTGTACCGTCAACTTTTCCCACTTATCCATCTGCTACTTTTCTGCTGGAGCAATCTTTTAAAAATAAGATACTTAATGTCTCTGATCGCTTAAGGTAATTTCTAACTCTTTGTGCAAGCTCAGTCATTTCAATCATGTCTGACTCTGTGACCCCATGGACACTAGAGTTCACGGGAATTCTCCCATGGCAAGAATACTGGAGTGAATTGCCATGCCCTCCTCCAGGGGATCTTCCTGCGTGGCTCTTATGTCTCCTGCATTGGCAGGCAGCTTCTTTAGCACCCATGCCACCTGGGAAGCCCTCTAACTCCTTACCCAGCTGCATTAATTCATCTGTTATAACAGAGATCCAAAGTCACACGGCTTTAACAAGTTGGAGGTTTGTTCTCTTTTAGGACTTATGTGGTGACTCTACAGTGTCAAAAATCCAAATTCCTTCTCATTTGTTACTTTCAGATCAGATCAGATCAGATCAGTCACTCAGTCGTGTCCGACTCTTTGCGACCCCATGAACCGCAGCACGCCAGGCCTCCCTGTCCATCACCAGCTCCCGGAGGTCACTCAGACTCGCATCCATCGAGTCAGTGATGCCATCCAGCCATCTCATCCTCTGTCGTCCCCTTCTCCTCCTGCCCTCAATCCCTCCCAGCATCAGAGTCTTCTCCAATGAGTCAACTCTTCGCATGAGGTGGCCAAAATACTGGAGTTTCAGCTTTAGCATCATTCCTTCTAAAGAAATTCCAGGATTGATCTCCTTCAGAATGGACTGGTTGGATCTTCTCGCAGTCCAAGGGACTCTCAAGAGTCTTCTCCAACACCACAGTTCAAAAGCATCAATTCTTCGGCACTCAGCCTTCTTCACAGTCCAGCTCTCACATCCATACATGACCACAGGAAAGACCATAGCCTTGACTAGGCGAACCTTTGTTGGCAAAGTGATGTCTCTGCTTTTGAATATGCTATCTAGGTTGGTCATAACTTTCCTTCCAAGGAGCAAGCGTCTTTTAATTTCATGGCTGCAGTCACCATCTGCAGTGATTTTGGAGCCCAGAAAAACAAAGTCTGACACTGTTTCCACTGTTTCCCCATCTATTTCCCATGCAGTGATGGGACCAGATGCCATGATCTTCGTTTTCTGAATGTTGAGCTTTAAGCCAACCTTTTCACTCTCCACTTTCACTTTCATCAAGAGGCTTTTTAGCCCCTCTTCACTTTCTGCCATAAGAGTCGTGTCATCTGCATATCTGAGGTTATTGATATTTCTCCCGGCAATCTTGATTCCAACTTGTGTTTCTTCCAGTCCAGCATTTCTCATGATGTACTCTGCATATAAGTTAAATAAACATGGTGACAATATGCAGCCTTGACGTACTCCTTTTCCTATTTGGAACCAGTCTGTTGTTCCATGACCAGTTCTAACTGTTGCTTCCTGACCTGCATACAGATTTCTTAAGAGGCAGATCAGGTGGTCTGGTATTCCCATCTCTTTCAGAATTTTCCATAGTTTATTGTGATCCACACAGTCAAAGGCTTTGGCATAGTCAATAAAGCAGAAATAGATGTTTTTCTGGAATTCTCTTGCGTTTTCCATGATCCAGCGGATGTTGGCAATTTGATCTCTGGTTCCTCTGCCTTTTCTAAAACCAGCTTGAACATCAGCAAGTTCACGGTTCACATATTGCTGAAGCCTGGCTTGGAGAATTTTGAGCATTACTTTACTAGCGTGTGAGATGAGTGCAATTGTTCGGTAGTTTGAGCACTCCTTGGCATTGCCTTTCTTTGGGATTGGGATGAAAACTGACCTTTTCCAATCTTGTGGCCACTGCTGAGTTTTCCAAATTTGCTGGCATATTGAGTGTAGTACTTTCACAGCATCATCATTCAGGACTTGGAATAGCTCCACTGGAATTCCATCACCTCCACTAGCTTTGTTCGTAGTGATGCTTTCTAAGGCCCATTTGACTTCACATTCCAAGATGTCTGGCTCTAGGTCAGTGATCACATCATCATGATTATCTGGGTCTTGAAGCTCTTTTTTGTACAGTTCTTCTGTGTATTCTTGCCACCTCTTCTTAATATCTTCTGCTTCTGTTAGGTCCACACCATCTCTGTCCTTTATTGTGCCCATCTTTGCATGAAATGTTCCTTTGGTATCTCTGATTTTCTTGAAGAGATCCCTAGTCTTTCCCATTCTGTTGTTTTCCTCTATTTCTTTGCATTGATCACTGAAGAAGGCTTTCTTATCTCTTCTTGCTATTCTTTGGAACTCTGCATTCAGATGTTTATATCTTTCCTTTTCTCCTTTGCTTTTCGCTTCTCTTCTTTTCACAGCTATTTGTAAGGCCTCCCCAGACAGCCATTTTGCTTTTTTGCATTTCTTTTCCATGGGGATGGTCTTGATCCCTGTCTCCTGTACAATGTCACGAACCTCATTCCATAGTTCATCAGGCACTCTATCTATCAGATCTAGGCCCTTAAATCTATTTCTCACCTCCACTGTATAATCATAAGGGATTTGATTTAGGTCATACCTGAATGGTCTAGTGGTTTTCCCTACTTTCTTCAATTTCAGTCTGAATTTGGCAATAAGGAGTTCATGGTCCGAGCCACAGTCAGCTCCTGGTCTTGTTTTTGCTGACTGTATAGAGCTTCTCCATCTTTGGCTGCAAAGAATATAATCGATCTGATTTCGGTGTTGACCATCTGGTGATGTCCATGTATAGAGTCTTCTCTTGTGTTGTTGGAGGAGGGTATTTGCTATGACCAGTGCATTTTCTTGGCAAAACTCTATTAGTCTTTGCCCTGCTTCATTCCGTATTCCAAGGCCAAATTTGCCTGTTACTCCAGGTGTTTCTTGACTTCCTGCTTTTGCATTCCAGTCCCCTATAATGAAAAGGACATCTTTTTTGGGTGTTAGTTCTAAAAGGTCTTGTAGGTCTTCATAGAACCTTTCAACTTCAGCTTCTTCGGCGTTACTGGTTGGGGCATAGACTTGGATTACTGTGACATTGAATGGTTTGCCTTGGAAACGAACAGAGATCATTCTATCGTTTTTCAGATTGCATCCAAGTACTGCATTTCGGACTCTTTTGTTGACCATGATGGCCACTCCATTTCTTCTGAGGGATTCTTGCCCACAGTAGTAGATATAATGGTCATCCGAGTTAAATTCACCCATTCCAGTCCATTTTAGTTCGCTAATTCCTAGAATGTCAACATTCACTCTTGCCATCTCTTGTTTGACCACTTCCAATTTGCCTTGATTCATGGACCTGACATTCCAGGTTCCTATGCAATACTGCTCTTTACAGCATCGTACTTTGCTTCTATCACCAGACACATCCACAGCTGGGTATTCTTTTTGTTTTGGTTCCATCCTTTCATTCTTTCTGGAGTTATTTCTCCACTGATTTCCAGTAGCATATTGGGCCCCTACTGACCTGGGGAGTTTCTCTTTCAGTATCCTATCATTTTGTCTTTTCATACTGTTCATGGGGTTCTCAAGGCAAGAATACTGAAGTGGTTTGCCATTCCCTTCTCCAGCGGACCACACCCTGTCATATCTCTCCACCATGACCCGCCCATCCCAGGTTGCCCCTCGGGTATGGCTTAATCTCATTGAGTTAGACAAGGGTGTGGTCCTTGTGTGATTAGATTGACTAGTTATCTGTGAGAATGGTTTTAGTGTATTTGCCCTCTGATGCCCTCTTTCAAGACCTACTGTCTTACTTGGGTTTCTCTTACCTTGGGCGTGGGGTATCTCATCCCGGCTGCTCCTGGCTGCTCCCGGCCAGCGAAGCACAGCCATCGCACCTTACCTTGGACGAGGGGTCTCTCCTCACCGCCGCCCTTCCTGACCTCGGTCGTGGGGTAGCTCTTCTCGGCCGTGCTTAGTGCGTTGGCCCTCACCGCCGTCCTTCCTCGGTCATGGGGTAGCTCCTCTCGTTACTTTTGTTACTTTACCATCTCTTATTGTGTGATCCATATCTACATGGATCAGGATGCCCCACCACCATATCAGAGCCAGTATGAAAAAGAGAATATGAAGGGAAGAATGTGTTCTTCCCTTTAAATTTACCACTCAGTTCAGTTCAGTCACTCATTTGTGTCCAACTCTTTGTGACCCCATGAATCACAACACGCCAGGCCTCCCTGTCCATCACCAACTCCCGGAGTTCACTCAGACTCACGTCCATCGAGTCAGTGATGCCATCCAGCCATCTCATCCTTTGTCGTCCCCTTCTCTTCCTGCCCCCAATTCCTCCCAGCATCAGAGTCTTCTCCAATGAGTCAACTCTTTGCATGAGGTGGCCAAAGTACTGGAGTTTCAGCTTTAGCATCAGTCCTTCAAAGAACACCCAGGGCTGATCTCCTTCAGAATGGACTAGTTGGATCTCCTTGCAGTCCAAGGGACTCTCAACAGTCTTCTCCAACACCACAGTTGAAAAGCATCAATTCTTCAGCGCTCAGCCTTCTTCACAGTCCAACTCTCACATCCATACATGACCACAGGAAAAATCATTTTCACTCTCAGCTCATTGGGGGCTGCAAGTTCTCCCTGCAAGAGAGTTTGGGAAAGAATCTTTAGTCTGGCTATCCTATGTCTTGCTAAAAATGGAGAGGTTCAATTACAGTAAGAAAATGGAAATGCGTATTGGAGGAGTACCAGTAGTCTGTGGCGCCGAGGTATACAGGATCTTCTGGGAGTTGACCCTTGCCTGTCTCTTTACCTTACCTCTCGGTGAGCTGCTGTTCCACTCCTTCTTTCCTGGCCGTCCCAGACTTTGTCTCCTCTTTCCTTTAGCCATGCCAAACCGCACTTCCAAACATGCTATGCTGGTATGTGTTTCTCTGCTTTTCCTCATAGTACTTCCTTAGCCTGAGAAATCCTTGCCACCCACTTGCATCAGCTCCAGTATTCTCTGTTAACCTGGTCTCTGAGAATTTGTTTCTCAAGAGTTAACTAAAGCATTTTCTGTTATAGAAAGCCTTTATTGGACACCACCACCTTCACTCTCAGAGTTGACCGTTCTCTCCTCTGTTGTCCTTATTATGCAGATAGATGTTGGTCATTGCATCTTTTGGCAGTTATTTACACTTAGATTCTTTCTCTTCTGTTGTAAGCCCTTTGAGGGCAAAGAATTGTTCTTTGAGGGCAAAGAACATTTTATTCTTGTATCTCTTGGATTTAGCGTAGTACTCGACAGAGGATATATGCTAAATATTTATCAAATGTGCAAGTGGGTCCATAGCAGAGTATCTTGGTCCAGATTTCTTAAATGTTGGGGCATGCTCTTAAGACATAGCTGGCTGCTGTTTTTTAAATGTTTATCAGTTAGTCAAGATGAGAATGTTAGCTCCAACAATATTTATACTCATCCTATGTTCACATTGCTAATTGTTTCATTTTTAGTTTTTAGTTATAATTTAACTCTAAAAGTACTCTTAGAATTAGCTATGGGACTTTTTTTCCCCCTGTTTGAAATGAATGGACTTTTCTGTCTTTATTAAGGCACAATATTAAATCATTGCTTTTTAACAATTCAGTATATCAGTGACTTGCTGCAGGAGATTTGTCCTAAGACCTTCTGAGCTCTGCCACCTTAACATAATGGTTCTAAGATATTGGTATCTCAGGATTTGTTTAATGACTAACAGTCATTTTTGTAAAAAAAAAATTCTAAGGCAAGATTGCCTTAAATATTTTTACATGGAAAAAAAATTTTTTTCTGCTTTACTGTCTTGAGTAATATCTTTTGTTTTACTTGTAGATTTGATGGTCCTCGAAGATTTGAGGATTTAGGGTCAAGGTGTGAAGGACCGAGACCCAAAGGGCCTCGTTTTGAAGGAAATCGCCCCGATGGGCCAAGACCCAGATATGAAGGTCACCCAGCAGAGGGCACTAAAAGCAAATGGGGAATGATTCCCCGGGGGCCAGCATCTCAGTTCTATATTACCCCCAATACATCCCTCAGCCCTCGACAGAGTGGACCACAGTGGAAAGGCCCCAAACCAACTTTTGGACAGCAACATCAGCAGCAACCTAAGTCACAAGCAGAACCAGGAAACAAAGAACCATTAGCAGACACCAGTAGTAACCAGCAGAAGAATTTTAAAATGCAATCAGCTACATTTCCCATTGCTGCAGATGTAAAGGATGCCAAGGCGGCTCAGTCAAATGAGAATCTAAGCGACTCTCAGCAGGAGCCACCTAAAAGCGAAGTCTCGGAAGGGCCCATAGAGCCTTCTGATTGGGACCAGGATTCTCAAAGTATGGAGACTCAAATGGACAAATCCCAAGCTGTTACTCAGCCTGTACCCCTTGCAAATAAAGCTGTACCTTCTCAATCTACTTTTCCCTCAAAAACAGGGGGGATGGAGGGAGGAACAGCAGTAGCAACATCATCATCACTAACTGCAGATAATGATTTTAAACCTTTGGGTATTGGTCTGCCCCATTCAGAAAACAACCAAGATAAAGGGCTACCTCGGCCAGATAACAGAGACAATAGGTTAGAAGGCAATCAAGGCAGCAGCTCATCTTACAGAGGTCTTGGGCAAAGCAGAATGGAAGACACACGGGATAAAGGACTAGTCGGTAGAGATCGAGGCCAGGCAATCAGCCACGGCCCAGGGTTGGTCAAGCAAGAAGACTTTCGTGATAAAATGATGGGTAGAAGAGAAGACAGTCGAGAGAAGATGAGCAGAGGAGAAGGCAGCCGGGACAGAGGGCTGCTGAGGCCAGGAAGCAGTCGGGAGAAAGTGCCAGGTGGTCTGCAAGGCAGCCAGGACAGAGGTAGAGCTGGCAGCCGAGAAAGGGGACCACCCCGGAGGGCTGGCAGTCAGGAGAGAGGACCCCCTCGAAGACCTGGGAGTAGAGAGAGAGTGCCACCCCGGAGAGCTGGGAGCAGGGAGAGGGGACTGCCTCGAGGGCCTGGTGGTCGGGAGAGGGGACTGGGAAGACCAGAATTTGGTCGTGACAGAGGTCCATTTAGACCAGAACCAGGAGATGGTGGGGAAAAAATGTATCCGTATCACCGAGATGAGCCTCCTAGGGCTCCTTGGAACCATGGAGAAGAGAGAGGGCACGAAGAGTTCCCATTAGATGGTAGAAATGCTCCAATGGGACGAGAAAGACTTGATGATTGGGATAGAGAGAGATACTGGAGAGAATGTGAACATGACTATCAAGATGATACTCTAGATCCGTATAACAGAGAGGACAGGTTTTCAGCCCCATCTCGATCTCATGATGGAGATAGACGAGGCCCGTGGTGGGATGACTGGGAGAGAGACCAGGATGTGGACGAGGACTACAACAGGGAAGTGGACAGGGACATGGACAGGGGTGTGGACCGCATCGGAAGACCCGTGGATATGTATGATAGAGATTTGGATAATGAGTGGGACAGAGATTATGGGAGACCACTGGATGAACAAGAATCGCAGTTTCGTGAACGAGATATTCCGTCTCTTCCACCTTTACCACCCCCTCCCACCTCTCCCACCTATGGATAGATACCGGGATGATAGATGGAGAGAAGAAAGAAACCGAGACCATGGGTATGATCAAGATTTCCGTGATAGGGGTGAGTTGAGGATCCGAGAGTATCCAGAAAGACGAGATATCTGGCGGGAAAAGCGAGATTATATTCCTGACAGAATGGACTGGGAAAGAGAACGATTGTCAGACAGATGGTACCCATCTGATGTGGATAGACACTCCCCCATGGCGGAACATATGCCCTCACATCATTCTTCTGAAATGATGGGGTCGGATGCAAACTTAGACTCCGACCAAGGCCTTGGAGGGGTAATGGTTCTCAGTCAGAGGCAGCATGAAATCATTCTGAAAGCTGCACAAGAACTGAAAATGCTTCGGTAAGTTGACTACTTAAGATCATTTCTTCTAGAACAAGCCACATGCATACTTCTCTTTTTAAAATGATGATGTGATATATTTGAATGGAATCATTTTACTTTAAGTTCTTACCACATAATTTTAATTTCTAGTCAATGAGTGCCATTTTAGGGTAGGATGGCTATTTAGGAACTGTGTTAATTATAAACTTATGTCCTGAAAAATGAAAATTTGGTAGCCATTCTTGACTTTTATAGATATGTTGCTGACATGTCATACCTGTGATTATGTCAAGTTCAGACTTCAACTTTCCGGTACTCTGGGTTTCACAGAGCTCATATGTAAAATCCTTTATTCCCCCCTCTTTGTTACTAGATCTTATAGACTTCATATTTACTTTGGTATAACTTTGGAAAGTAGTGGAAGGATTTATATTTTTCTCTTTTGAAGCTAAGAATGGTTTACCTGGAAGCAGCCTCAGATTTGTCTAACCATCAATTCTTTCTTTTGGGAATGTTTGATCTTTCATTATAACCAAAAGCAGCAATCTCTGCTTGAGGTTGTTACTTGTTTCTATATAATCAAATATTTTCTTTGTGAAATGGAGAATAAAATTTAGATTTCTTGACTTATAATCACCTATGTATAGGTATCTACATAACACTTCCCATTAGTAGCTGTAATAATAAAGGTTAACATTTATTGCACATTTGCTATATACCAGGGACTGTACTAAGTGCTTTGTATGTATTGATTCATGTAATCCTTATACCAACTATATCTTGAGAGAAGAAGTTAGAAGTCACTGACAGATTACAATGAGAAATTACTTTTTGAATAATTTCTTATGAATTAGCAAATTTTTGCAAAAATGAATTAATGGTTAGTTTTTTATATATTCCAGTATATTGTTTCTTTCATTTTTCAATTCTGGTCTATATTTGTGGATTATGACAATTAAAATTATAGCTGAAGCTTTATAACTGGGAAAGTATGATGAGGAAAAATACATATAAAATGAAAGATCAGATGCCTCAGGCAACGCAACAAATTTCTGTGGTCTACAGAAGATACGCTTTAAGGGATTTGACTTTTCCAGATTGCTCATGAAGATGTAGAAAGCATGTTATGGAACACTTAGCTACTACTGTTTTCACTTTTAAATTATGGATATCTTTAACACCTACTCTGTGCTGGCACTGTGCTGATAATTTACTGTGTTATCGTCTCAATCCTCCTATTTCAAATCCTTATCTTAAAGGACCGCAAAGATAAGTAGTAATATTCTCGCTTCACTAAGACTCAAGAGAGTACCACTTGGCTACTAGAATTGGTAAACCTAGAATTTGAAGTCTGTCCAACTCTAAAGTCTTTTTTGTTTAAGGAGAACACTGAGCTGATTGATGTTACTCAGCTACCAAGGTTTCTTCCCTTTTTGAAATTTCCTTTTCATCCATTATTGCTTTGCATAGAAATGCTGGATAAAAGTTACTTCATCATTCCTTTTAAAAAGCTCTTTCTAGGCCACATAATTAAACAAAATATGTGAAATGATGGGTAATAATGGTCACAGTTGAATACAAGTCAGCCATATGGTGTCAGGAAAGTCATAATATGAGTTACATGAGGCAGAAAGTAATCTTTTTCTTACACTTGACCCTTTTTTGTTCAGTTGGGTCACTACACTTTGCAGAATGGTAGGAAGAAAATTGTAAAAGGTCTGAAGAGGTTGTGGTAGACGTTGTTCTGTGTTGATTGTGGGTGTAAGACAAAGTGAAAGGAATTTGACCAGCCATTTAAAGAGAATCTTGAAGAGTTACATAATTACTCTTTAGGAACACGAAGTGTTGTTTTTAAAGGTATAGGCTAACTGTTGTTTTCACCATATACAAGAAGGGCCTTAAATTTAAATGCCCACAAGAACCAGACAGGTACCTAAAATGAGTGGAAGTGGGTCAGTATACCTCTGCTGAGTGTGAGGACTGTCACAAAGCGCTTCATCTAAGGCTAGCAGCTGCCACTCCACTGAGCTGATTGCTGGCCTGTGGGAGTGTAGGCCCAGTGTTTCCAAATTGCAAGTTTGAATTTATATTGAAAAGTATGTATTTTTTTGCTTTGTAAATAGTGTCAACTAGCACAGATTTTTTAAATTGATAATGAAAGCCAAATTGTAAAAAGCCTTTTTGTGTGTTCATATATATCCAAATACATTTGGCCCATGTGCCATCATTTTTCAACCACTTATCTAAAGACTACTGAACGAAAAAAAAATCAGCAAGAGATTTTGGTTGGATGAATGAAAAACATGACAAGTAGGTGAGATACTAAAACAGACTAAAGAGGCAGGTTCTAGAATCGATCCCTTCTAGATCTTCAATAACTTATCATTATTTATAGATTGTAGATGTATGATAAGTTAGCTCGTAAAGACAAAAAAGTATTACCTGGGAAATGTTTTATGAGTACTCTAGAGAGTTGGAAACAAGGTGTTTAGTTTCCTTTTTTATTTTTCAATATTAATTATAGTTACTTAGAAATGGAGAACACATGCTTTAAATACAATGGCAATTTTATTTGTTTACAGAGAACAGAAAGAACAGCTTCAAAAGATGAAAGACTATGGGTCTGAGCCTCAAATGCCTGACCATCTGCCACCCCAGGATTCAAGATTACAGAATACACCTTCAAGACCTGGATTGTATCCGGTATGGGAAAATAATATACTCAGAAAAATGAAATGGTTCTTACTTTGTATGTTTGTATGTCATTTGATTTGTTGTTGTTGTTTTACAATAAGTATAATTTTCCTCTGTAAAAAATGAAAATTTTGGAAAAGTGAAAAACACTAATGGTAATGGACCTTTGAGAATCTTAGGAGTATGGTCAGAAGTGTGACAGAAGTGCTTTTCCCCTTACAGTTTAAGTACACCAAGCATATCAGAACTGTGTATATGGCTCTGTGTTCAGAAAATTGTAAAATTTTCTTGGTAATCCTTTTTGTTCAGATAGTCCTGTTTTTCAGCTGGACAATGCAAGGATTCCCTGTGAGCCCTGCTCATGTGAGCTTCCTAGTCTCCCTACCTGTTCAGACTCCTAGTCCTTAGCTAAGGAAAGGGATAGATCATCATGCCCCAGTTCAGGCAGTGAAGTTATGTTAAAGAGTCACATGATTAAGTTCTCTGCCAGAACCCTTATGGTCCTGTATTTTGATTGTCTGTTTTCTTGTCTGTCTTGCCTTCTATCTTTATTTTGCCTATTCTTCATAAGGATAGGAACTATGTCTTTTATCTTTGTATTTCTTAGCAAACAGTAGAAGCTCTAGATTATAAATCCACATTTCTGCTTTATTTACTTGATAAATCATAAACATTTTAATGCTTTGCTACATGCTTTATATTTTTGATGCATAATAGTTTATTAAAACTATTCTGTTTCTGTTAGACCTATGTTTCTAATCTTTTACTCTTATTAATGTAATGTTAATGAATGTCTTTGTATCAAATTCATATAGTTTTAGTATTTTTTTATTGAAGTGTAGTTGGTTTACAGTGTTGTGTTAATTTCTGCTATATAGTGATTCATACATCTGTGTCTGTCTGTATGTGTGTATATATATATATGTGTACACATGCACACATGCATTTTGAGGTGTTCTTCCGTGCTGCGGTTTGTCTCAGGATATTGCCTAGTTCTCTGAGCTGTGCAGTAGTGCCTTGTTGTTTGCCCGTTCTGTATATAAGCTCACATCTGCATTCTTTTTTTCTACAAACCACAATGCATTATATTCTTATTTTAGGTATCTTCTTAAAAGTACTTTTAAATTCCTAAAGTGGGTCCTTTTAATGACTAAAGGGCAAGGACATTTTTAGTGATTCCTGTAATGTAGTCAACAGCTCTCTAAAGCTATGTTGTAGCCTTGCAAGCATCAGCTACTTAATATTTTTGGTAGATTGAATAGTTTAATAAAATGTTACAATATGTTTGGTAGTTTTAATAATTAGTGAACATGAATATTTTCCAGTATTTGTTAATTACATTTCTTGTAAAAAAAAAAAAAAATCCTATTTTTGTTATCTATTTGAGTCTTCAGGTTTTTCTTACGAATTTATGGTATAGATATTAATCCTTTCTAATGTAAATACTGTAGGGGTGTTTTGCTTTTCACAAATGTATGTGTTGCTATCACTGGGTACTATGAAGAAAACATTTTTTACTTATCGTTCAAAGAGTTCCTAAGATATGCACAACATGTCTGGACAGCTGTGCTCCAGACACAGTAGCTTTGTATACAAAGGCATTTTCTAACACAGTTTAAAGTGCCGTAATCTAAAATTTAGCTTTAGGTAGTAGTCATTTGTCTTTAACTCTAGCCTGTTTTGGCCTCTTGTTAAATGATATTCCTAACATATTAGCCAAAATGTAATTTTGTTACTCAAAAAGTTTGTTTTTAAATCCTAGCCTGTGTAAGAGTAAATATGTAAGTAATGTGCATTACTGACTTTCCAAGGCCTGAAGTAGCCGTCAGTGTGTTTGTCAATAGAACAAACAAGGCAGAAACACAGAAATAAATGGATAAAGAGTATTCAAATCAGAGATTACTTGCAAAGATTAAAATAAAATTTGACAGTTGGGTTTCAGCATTAAGTAGATAGGACCTGTCGTCCCAGAGATTCTATTTCCATCATACACATCTCAGTTGACATCGGTGCTTGTCAGAGAGAAGGCTCAGTGTCCGTTTGGTCTCTGTTTTGTCATTGCCCGTCACTGATGTCGTGTGTTGCCACAGACAGCTATTGTCAACCAGATGAACTGGATAGAAGTGAGGGAGCTAGCTAGAATTTGTTTCTCTCACTGGAAGTTCACTATTTTTGTGGAGGAGATAGGTCACTAGAGTGGAGAGCGAGTTTATAGCAGAGATTCTTAAAGTGGTGAATGTGAGATCGAGGCAGGCAATCAGCCACGGCCCAGGGTTGGTCAAGCAGGAAGACTTCCGTGATAAAATGATGGGTAGAAGAGAAGACAGTCGAGAGAAGATGAGCAGAGGAGAAGGCAGCCGGGACAGAGGGAGGGAGGAGGTGATAGTTTTGAGGGCAGTTTTTGTTTTCCCCTTTTTTAAACCAACCTGATTGAGGTATAATTTATATACATCTAATTTGTCCATTTTTAAGTGTGTAATTCAGTGATATTTAGTAAATTTACTAAGCTGTGCAGCCATCACTATAACCCAGTTGTATAGCATTTTCATCACCCCAGTAAGGCCCCTTGTGCTAGTTTGCAGTTAATCCTCATTCCTACCCAGGTCCCAGGTCACAGCTAATCTACATTTTCCAAAGTGGCTGCACCATTTTACATTTCTAACTGTAAGTCCTAAGTGTCTTCGTGTTTCTTTATATCCTCGCCATCATTTGTTATTGCCGGTTTTATCAATTATAGCCATTCTATTGGGTATGAAATGGTACTTTATTGGGTGCTTTTAATTTGCATTTCTCTAATGACTAATGACGGGGAAGGCAATGGCACCCCACCCCAGTACTTTTGCTTGGAAAATCCCATGGACAGAGGATCTTGGTAGGCTCCAGTCCATGGGGTCGCTGAGAGTCAGACACAACTGAGCGACTTCACTTTCACTTTTCACTTTCATGCATTGGAGAAGGAAATGGCAACCCACTCCAGTGTTCTTGCCTGGAGAATCCCAGGGACGGGGGAGCCTGGTGAGCTTCCGTCTATGGGGTCGCACGGAGTTGGACACGACTGAAGCGACTTAGCAGCAGCAGCAGCAGCAATGACTAATGATGTTAAGCGTATTTTCATGGGGGTATTGGCCATTCATACATCTTCTTTGGAAAAATATATGCAAATCTTATGGTCATTTTTTTTTATTGTCTTTTAAAAGATTTTTATATTCTCAATTTAAGTCCTTTATCAGATATGTGATTTGCATATATTGTCTCCCTGATGGTGTATTTTAAAGTACAGAAAGTTTTGAAGTTTGAATAAGTTCAATGGAGTGAGAACCAGATTTCTACTGATACGTGAACATATGATGGTATGCTCATTCATTAAGCCATTTACTCTGTTCTCCAGCCTCCGGGGTCCTACAGACCACCGCCTCCTATGGGTAAGCCACCAGGATCAATTGTAAGACCACCTGCTCCACCAGCAAGATCATCTGTTCCTGTGACCAGGCCACCTATCCCAATACCGCCACCACCACCACCTCCTCCTCCTCCACCACCTCCTCCTCCAGTGATAAAGCCACAAACTTCAGCTGTGGAACAAGAACGCTGGGATGAGGATTCTTTCTATGGCCTTTGGGATACAAATGATGAGCAGGGACTGAATTCGGAATTTAAATCTGAACCTGCAGCAGTTCCATCTGCTCCAGTGTTACCACCCCCACCTGTTCACCCTTCCATCCCTCCTCCTGGCCCAATGCCTATGGGTATGCCACCCATGTCCAAACCACCACCAGTGCAGCAGACTGTTGATTATGGCCATGGCCGAGGTAGGTAAAAATGGCAAACTTGTATTTAGGATTCTAGAGGAATTGTTAGCTTCAACTTTGGCTTCCTTAAGCTTCACTCTTACTGTGTTTTTATCCTTATTTTTGTTTACCAGACATATCCACTAATAAAGTTGAACAGATACCGTATGGAGAAAGAATAACTCTGCGTCCAGATCCACTACCTGAAAGATCAACTTTTGAAACAGGTAGAGGTCCCAGGGAGATCAGTCTTTTTAAACCTGTTCGGACCCATTTATCGTATGATTTTCCTTTTGGTAAGATTATCTGGGCCTCCCTTTAATATAGCTAAAGGATTCATAAGTTGAATTTAGGGCAGCAATTTATACTAGTTCTAAATTTAGATTTGTATTTTTCTGCTTTTATTTCAGGAAAAAAGGGATGTAGTTCTTAACTTTAAATTAATTGTTTTTTCAGAGCATGCAGGCCAACGAGATCGTTATGATAGAGACAGAGATCGTGAGCCTTATTTTGATCGTCAAAGCAATGTCATGGCAGATCATCGAGATTTCAAAAGGGATCGGGAGACACATAGAGATCGAGACCGGGATCGTGGTGTTATTGACTATGACCGGGATCGATTTGACAGAGAACGCCGACCTAGAGATGATAGGTATGCCGTGAAAACTATCTTTGCTGGGTGTGCAAATTACCATATACTTAAGTTCAGCAAAAGTCAGTGTAGTTAAGGGAAATTTAGTAAATGATGTATTTTTCTCATGCATGTGTGTGTATAATTTGGAGAGGGAAGAGTACCAATTTTCAGGAGACTCGATTCTTGAGTTTTGCAAGCTTGAATTTCAGAGAGTTAAATGGGAGATGGAGAAAGGAAAGAGTATTGTCAACAGAGTTGTAATCATTGCTTAGTTAATAGGCAGACAATTAATTTTTGATGTTTGTGAGCTCTGTGGATGTGTGTATGCAAGGCAGATCTAAATGGAAAAGCAAAATAAAAATATAAATATTGACTATGAATGGTAACTACCCATAGAGAAAATTGGGCATATAATGTTGTTGCATTATAAAAGACCGCCATATGTTTTTTATTTACCAAAGCACTTCCTGTTAAACTTTCTAGGACTCAGTCATATCGAGACAAAAAAGAGCATTCCTCATCCAGAAGAGGAGGGTTTGATAGGCCTTCCTATGATCGCAAGTCTGACCGACCAGCCTATGAAGGACCGTCCATGTTTGGAGGTAGATTAGTGCCTTACTAACTCTAAGGATGCTGAGAATTGAAAACTACAAGAGATGCTTTTGATTGTAGCTGTGGGTTTAAACTTTCAGAGTGAAATACACTCACAGATTTCTCAGAGATGGCAACATTATCACCAAAAAGAGTCATATGAAATAAAATGTAAATCGCCTTTTTTACATTATTAAAGAAATTTTGGAAGACAGAAACAAAATCACTTATAATCCCACCACCTACCTACCAAACCACAGCCATTGTAATTTTATATATTTCCTCTCATTCTCTCTTCACATACCTATTAATGAAGTTGTAAACAAAGTCTGCATACAGTTTCTTTATTGTGCTTGTTCTCATTGATACTATACTATACTATACTATACAATTTTCTGTATGTAAATCTATTAATGGCTCTATGATAGTTCATCAAGTGAATAAGATGTAAGACCCTTATTTTTGAACACTTAGATTGCTTTTAGTTTTTCACTGTTACAAATTAGACTTAAATAAACTAGAAATTCATACCTATTTATGTGAATAAGTTTTCCTAAGCTGGTGACTTGTTCCTCATATATATTAACATATGTATATATATTAGGAGAAGTGAAGAGCATTACAATTTTAAATAATTACTGTATAAATAGTAATCTTGTTCAACTGCTGGCATCCTAGGAGAACGAAGAAGTTACCCAGAGGAACGAATGCCCCTGCCAGCTCCTTCAATAAGCCACCAGCCACCTCCAGCTCCACGGGTTGAGAAGAAACCTGAATCTAAGAATGTGGATGATATTTTGAAACCACCTGGCCGAGAGAGCAGACCTGAGAGAGTGAGTCCTGTGTGGTTGACTAGTTTTATTGCAAATCAGAAGCTGATAAGAGATCTTTTTAGTATCCTGAACAGAATTTCTGTACTTTTCTCTGACATGGTATTTTTTTTTTTTAATTTTTAAAAACTTATTTTATTGGAGTATAGTTGATATGCAAGGTTGTGTTAATTTCTTCTATATAGCAAAGTGATTGAGTTACATGTATAGATATATATTTTCATATGCTTTTCCATTATGGTTTAATCACAGGATATTGAACATAGTCCTCTGTGCTATACAGTAGGACCTTATTGTTGTCTGCTGCTGCTGCTAAGTCGCTTCAGTCGTGTCCGACTCTGTGCGACTCCATAGACAGCAGCCCACCAGGCTCCCCCGTCCCTGGGATTCTCCAGGCAAGAATACTGGAGTGGGTTGCCATTTCCTTCTCCAATGCATGAAAGTGAAAGTGAAGTCTCTCAGTCATGTCCGACCCTCAGCGACCCCATGGACTGCAGCCTTCCAGGCTCCTCCGTCCATGGGATTTTCTAGGCAGGAGTACTGGAGTGGGGTGCCATTGCCTTCTCCTAGTCTATATATAATAGTTTGCATCTGCTAATCCCAAACTTCAGTCTGTCCTCCCCCATTCCCCACCTTGGCAACCACAGGTCTGTTCTCTATGTATGTGTGTCTGTTTCTGTACTGTAGATAAATTCATTTGTGTCATATTTTCAATTCCACACATAAGTCATATAATAATGGTATTTGTGTCTTTCTCTTTCTGACTTACTTCACTTAGTAATAATCTCTAGGTCCATCCATGGCATTATTTCATACTTTTTTTTGTAGCTGAGTAGTGTTCCGTTGTATGTGTGTATCTTCTTTATCCATTCATCCATCAGTGAACATTTAGGTTGTCTCCATGTGTGACATAGTATTAATATCAGATTCAGGGCATCTTGCCATCTCCAAATCATCATTTCTCATAAACTGCCTACCCTTTAGAATCTAAGAAATTATACATTAATTGTTTGGCAAAAAGAAAGTGTTGATTATTCTCTAATTAAAAAAAAATGTTTTAAAGTGTTAAATTATAGAAAATAATTAAGAAGAACTCAATTAATTGCACTTTGAAGAAGGGAAAAGAGGATTTGGTCTTATGGCATGTGGAATTTAAACAGAAGAATTAGGAGAACTTGATTAGTTTAGACTTACTTTCCTGGTGACCTCCATTTATATATATAGAGAGATATATAGATACAAAGATATCTATCTATGTCTGTCCGTCTATCTATCTATCTATATATACACACATTCTTACATTTACCCTGTATTGCAAAATAATTAGATTCCATTTAAATAAACTGATACTGGGATTTCTACCAGATGTTTGACTCCATGTATGTATGTATGCAAAGAAATAGAGGAAAACAACAGAATGGGAAAGACTAGAGATCTCTTCAAGGAAATCAGAGATACCAAAGGAAAATTTCATGCAAAGATGGGCTCGATAAAGGACAGAAATGGTATGGACCTTACAGAAGCAGAAGATATTAAGAAGAGATGGCAAGAATACACAGAAGAACTGTACAAAAAAGATCTTCACAACCCAGATAATCATGATGATGTGATCACTGACCTAGAGCCAGACATCCTGGAATGTGAAGTCAAGTGGACCTTAGAAAGCATCACTACGAACAAAGCTAGTGGAGGCGATGGAATTCCAGTTGAGCTATTCCAAATCCTGAAAGATGATGCTGTGAAAGTGCTGCACTCAATATGCCAGCAAATTTGGAAGACTCAGCAGTGGCCACAGGACTGGCAAAGGTCAGTTTTCATTCCAATCCCAAAGAAAGGCAATGCCAAAGAATGCTCAAACTACTGCACAATTGCACTCATCTCACATGCTAGTAAAGTAATGCTCAAAATTCTCCAAGCCAGGCTTCAGCAATATGTGAACTGTGAACTCTCTGATGTTCAAGCTGGTTTTAGAAAAGGCAGAGGAACCAGAGATCAAATTGCCAACATCCACTGGATCATGGAAAAAGCAAGAGAGTTCCAGAAAAACATCTATTTCTGCTTTATTGACTATGCCAAAGCCTTTGACTGTGTGGATCACAATAAACTGTGGAAAATTCTGAAAGAGATGTGAATACCAGACCACCTGATCTGCCTCTTGAGAAATCTGTATGCAGGTCAGGAAGCAACAGTTAGAACTGGACATGGAACAACAGACTGGTTCCAAGTAGGAAAAGGAGTACGTCAAGGCTGTATATTATAACCCTGCTTATTTAACTTATATGCAGAGTACATCATGAGAAATGCGGGGCTGGATGAAGCACAAGCTGGAATCAAGATTGCTGGGAGAAATATCAATAACCTCAGATATGCATATGACACCACCCTTATGGCAGAAAGTGAAGAGGAACTACAAACCTCTTGATGAAAGTAAAAGTGGAGAGTGAAAAAGTTGGCTTAAAGCTCAACATTCAGAAAACGAAGATCATGGCATCTGGTCCCATCACTTCATGGGAAGTAGATGGGCAAACAGTGGAAACAGTGTCAGACTTTATTTTTGTGGGCTCCAAAATCACTACAGATGGTGAGTGCAGCCATGAAATTAAAAGACGCTTACTCCTTGAAAGGAAAGTTATGACCAACCTAGATAGCATATTCAAAAGCAGAGACATTACTTTGCCAACAAAGGTCCGTCTAGTCAAGGCTATGGTCTTTCCTGTGGTCATGTATGGATGTGAGAGCTGGACTGTGAAGAAGGCTGAGTGCTGAAGAATTGATGCTTTTGAACTGTGGTGTTGGAGAAGACTCTGGAGAATCCCTTGGACTGCAAGGAGATCCAACCAGTCCATTCTGAAGATCAGCCCTGGGATTTCTTTGGAAGGAATGATGCTAAAGCTGAAACCCCAGTACTTTGGCCACCTCATGCGAAGAGTTGACTCATTGGAGAAGACTCTGATGCTGGGAGGGATTGGGGGCAAGAGGAGAAGGGGACGACAGAGGATGAGATGGCTGGATGGCATCACTGATTCGATGGACGTGAGTCTGAGTGAACTCCAGGAGTTGGTGATGGACAGGGAGGCCTGGCGTGCTGTGATTCATGGGGTGGCAAAGAGTCAGACACGACTGAGCGACTGATCTGATCTGATGTATGTATGTCACTGTTTTAAAGTCTATTTCATCTATTATTGGTATAGTTACTCAAGCTTTCCTGTGGTTGCTGATACCTTTTTCCATCCTTTTAATTTCAATCTATTTGTTTCTTTCAGTCTGAGATATTTTCCTTCTAAACAGCATATAGTTTAGTTCATGTTTTTTTGCTTCTTAATCGGACTGCTTAAATCCATTCATGTGTTATGTTGTTATTGATGTAGATGGCTCAAGTGCCCGGTGGTTAGGATTCAGTACTTTCGACTGCTGTGGCCCAGGTTCAGTCCCTGGTTGGGGAACTGAGGTCCTGCAAGCCACACAGCAGGGCCATCAAAAAAGAGAGATATGGATGGCTTAATTCCATTCCTGGCTTGCTCAGCTGTATTGAAATACAGTTGATTTTTGTATAGTGGTTGTATCTTGCTCCACATTGCTGAACTCATTTATTGGTTCTAACAGATTTTTAGTGGATTCCTTGGAAGTTTTCCTGTATGTGAAATGATACAATCTTGCAGATGGAGATAGTTTTACTTCTTACTTTTCAGTCTGGACGCCTCTTTTCTTTTCTTGCCTAGTTGTTCAGTGTTGAATCGATGTGGTGAGAGTGAGCATCCCTGTTTTATTCCTGAGCTTAGAAAGAAAACTTTCAGTTTTTCACCACTAAGTACTGTGCTAGCTGTGCATTTTCGTTTGATGTCCTTTATCAAGTCGAGGAGTTTCCCTTCCATTTCTAATTTGGTAAATATTCTTATTGTGAAAGGATGTTGGATTTTATTAAACACTTTCTCTGCATTGGGATTTTTTTGTTTTTTATTGTATTGATATATTATTACATTAACAGATTTTAGATATTAATTATCTCTGGGATAAATCCTACTTGGTGATGTTGTTTAATTCTTTTTGTATGTTGCTGGATTCAATTTGGTAATATTTTGTTGTGAAGTTTTATATCCATATTCATCAGATCAGATCAGTCACCCAGTTGTGTCCGACTCTTTGCGACCCCATGAACTGCACCACGCCAGGCCTCCCTGTCCATCACCAACTCCCGGAGGTCACTCAGACTCACATCCATCGAGTCAGTGATGCCATCCAGCCATCTCATCCTCTGTCGTCCCCTTCTCCTCCTGCCCCTAGTCCCTCCCAGCATCAGAGTCTTCTCCAATGAGTCAACTCTTCGCATGAGGTGGCCAAAATACTAGAGTTTCAGCTTTAGCATCATTCCTTCCAAAGAAATCCCAGGGCTGATCTTCAGAATGGACTGGTTGGATCTCCTTGCAGTCCAAGGGACTCTCAAGAGTCTTCTCCAACACCACAGTTCAAAAGCATCAGTTCTTCTGCGCTCAGCCTTCTTCACAGTCCAGCTCTCACATCCATACATGACCACAGGAAAAACCATAGCCTTGACTAGATGGACCTTTGTTGGCAAAGTAATGTCTCTGCTTTTGAATATGCTATCTAGGTTGGTCATAACTTTCCTTCCAAGGAGTAAGCGTCTTTTAATTTCATAGCTGCTGTATTCATAAGAGATACCAAATTTTCTTGTGACGTCTTTGGTTTTGGTATCAGATTATATGCTGGTTTGAAATACTGGCCTCATAAAATAAGTTGGGAATTGTTCTTTCTTACTCTTTTTTTTTTTCCCTGAATGTGTGAAGAGTTGGTATTTTTTTTTAAATGTTTGTTGGAATTCAGTGAGGAAGCCATCTGGGCCTGGGTGTTTCTTGTTGGCACTTTTTTGACTACTAATTAGGTCTCTTCACTTGTCCTAAGTTTGTCCAGGTTATCTATTCTTCTTGAGACCATTTCAGTAGCTTCTGTCTCTCTCAAGATTTGTCCATTTTGTCTGAGTTATCTAGTTTGTTGGTATGCGGTTTCATAGTAGTCCTTTATAACTCTTAAAATTTTTGTAAGGTTGGCACTCATGTCCTCTCTTTTTTTCTGATTCTAGTAATTTGAATCCTATCTCTTTTTTCTTAGTTTAGCTAAAGATTTGTCAATTTTGTTGCTCTTTTCAGAGAACTACCTTTTGGTTCCATTTATTTTTCTTTAATTTTCTGTTCTCTATTTTCATAACCTCTGCTCTAATATTATTTCCTTCCTTCCTGCTTTACATTTAGTTTGTTAGTACTAAACGTTTGTTAGTACATTTAGTTTGTTCTTTCATTTTCTTATGTTGTGTCTTCATTTTTGTTAATCTCAAAGTATTTTCTGATTTTTGTTTTGATTTCTTCTTTGATCTATTGGTTATTTAAGAGTATGGTGTTTTGTTTTTACATTTTCCCAAACTTTTAAATTTCTTTCCATTGTGGCCGGGGATATGCTATGCTATGCTAAGTCACTTCCGTCGTGTCCGACTCTGTGTGACCCCATAGACGGCAGCCCACCAGGCTTCCCCGTCCCTGGGATTCTCCAAGCAAGAACACTGGAGTGGGTTGCCATTTCCTTCTCCAATGCATGAAAGTGAAAAGAGAAAGTGAAGTCGCTTAGTCGTGTCCGACTCTTAGCGACCCCATGGACGGGAGCCTACCAGGCTCCTCTGTCCGTGGGATTTTCCAGGCAAGAGTACTGGAGTGGGGTGCCATTGCCTTCTCTGGGCCAGGGATATGCTTTGTATTATTCCTGTCCTTTCAAATGTGTTAAGGTTTATTTCATGGCCTATGGTATAGTCTCTCCTGGAAAATATTAGGTCATTGTTAACTCTAAGATCAATTCATTGTGAAAAAAAAAAAAACTAAGTGATTTTTTTTTAAATTGTGTTTCAGATTGTTGTTATAATGAGAGGATTGCCAGGCAGTGGAAAGACACATGTTGCAAAACTTATTCGAGTGAGTATGGAAAAGTGAAAGCATCACTTGCTTTTGTTAGCCATTTGCCTTCTTAACAAGCAACGCGATGTTGACACAGGTATTTCCTGTTTGATCCGCTCTAGTTGGCCCAGGTGGGTGCTGTCTCATTTTGATCTGCTTCGACAGATACTTTTGCCCCAGCTTGATTTGAAACCACAAGAAGATTGTGTGGTATTTAGCCATAAGAAAAAACTTTGTGCACATTTATTAATTTATTCCATAAATTCTTTTTAACTTTCTTGAATATCTGATACTTAGGATAAGGAGGTAGAATTCGGAGGACCTGCACCCAGAGTTCTAAGCCTGGATGATTACTTCATTACTGAAGTAGAAAAAGAAGAAAAAGATCCAGATTCTGGAAAGAAAGTGAAAAAGAAGGTATGCTATATTCCTCTCAGGTTACATCCTAATTCATAAGTAGTATTGAAAGCATGTTCGGAGAGAAATTATTGACTTTTTTGAATACAAACTTCAGTGCTCAGGTGTGAAGGAAAAGACTACACCTGAGAAAGAAGGAAAGTTGTCTTTATCCAAATGCTAACTAGGGAAGAGATGTAAGGTGATTCGTACTTTTTGCTAACTCTGTGTCTCTTTTGTGGGGAATCTTAGGTAATGGAATATGAATATGAAGCTGAGATGGAGGAAACCTACCGTACCAGCATGTTCAAAACTTTCAAAAAGACTCTGGATGATGGCTTTTTCCCTTTCATCATCCTGGACGCCATCAATGACAGAGTTAGACATTTTGACCAGTTTTGGAGTGCAGCAAAGACCAAGGGATTTGAGGTATAGCTTTAAAGAACTTTAGAGTATTTTGTGTTATCATGTAAGTCTTGCATTTGTTTGCTTAATCATTATTCGTTTCTTCTTAGGTGTATTTGGCTGAAATGAGTGCAGATAACCAGACTTGTGGCAAGAGGAATATTCATGGACGAAAGCTTAAAGAAATAAATAAGGTGATTATTATTATTATTATTTTTTAAGAAAACATAGAGGGCATAGCATGGTCTCTTGGTCTTTCTTTGAGTAGCTTCCAGAGATAACTTGAGCTCCTGAATCTCTCAATTAGATGGCTGATCACTGGGAAGCTGCACCTCGTCATATGATGCGTCTGGACATTCGTTCTTTGTTGCAGGATGCCGCTATTGAAGAGGTGAGTGTCCTTTGGCTCAAAAGCAGTGCAGAAGCCACCTTTTTCTCTACCATTTTTACTTTGAAAAAATTTTAAATTACAGAAAAGCTGCATGATTATTATAAGAACACCTGCATGACTTTCATTGAGATTCACTGATTGTTAATATTTTGTCACATTTTTCTTTATTAGATTTCTTGTTTCTTCTTGTTACTGTTACTACTATTCTTATTACTGTGAAACCATTTGAGAGTAAAAATGCAGACCTCATAAACCCTTTATCTCATAAGTGTTTCAGAAGATACCTCCCAAGAGCAAGGGCATTCTCTTACAGAAGTAGAAATCTCAGTTATCAAATTCAAGAAATTTAACATTTGATAAGATCCCATATTGCTGCTGCTGCTGCTAAATCGCTTCAGTTGTGTCCGACTCTGGTGCGACCCCATAGACAGCAGCCCACCAGGCTCCGCCGTCCCTGGGATTCTCCAGGCAAGAACACTGGAGTGGGTTGCCATTTCCTTCTCCAATGCGTGAAAGTGAAAAGTCAAAGTGAAGTCGCTCAGTCGTGTCCGACTCTAGCGACCCCATGGACTGCAGCCCACCAGGGTCCTCCCTCCATGGGATTCTCCAGGCAAGGGTACTGGAGTGGGGCGCCATTGCCTTCTCTGAAGATCCCACTTTAGGTAATATAAATTTCCTGAATTCTTTCATGTACAGCCCATAGTCATATTTCACCAGTTGTTTCTGTAATGTGCTTTATAGCAGTTTCTTAAAACCCAGTCTCCAATCCTGTAATAGAAAAAATGGTTTCTCAGCTGTGTCACTGTCATGAAAGACAAAGAAATCTTGAAGCATATTGGTCAGTTAACTGTTTTGTTAGCTCCCATCATTGTGGGTTTGTCATGATTAGCTTTAGGTTAAGCATTAGCAGGAATGCTACATGACTGACGTGTTCTTAGTGCATCATATCAGGAGTCATATGATGTCAACTTATTATTGTTGATTAAAATGTTGATCACTTGGTTTTGGTGATACCTTCAAAGTTTTCTACACTTTACTCTTTGTAATGAGTGATCTGTAGGGGGATACTTTGAAACTGTTAATATCCTGTTCCCTGACAGATTTTCATAGATTGATAATTCTTATCTAAACCAATTATTTGTTTGGTAGAAATAAATCTTAATCGTGGAAAAGGAGAGCTCTTTCTCTTTTAATCAGTTATATACTTCTGCTTTTTTGACTTCTTGCTGTGAATAAGTTATCGATACTCAGTGTTTCCACTGTATTTTATGTGTCTTTGCCTCCCATGCCACTCGTCAGCCCATTTCCTTCTGGCTTCTGTCCCAGCCATTCTCTAGAGACTCTCTCACCAGAGAGTTCCATGACAATCAACAATTCTCACTTCTCCTGTTGCATAATTTTGCAGCCACGTGTGACTGTGTCCACCTTCTTGAAAACATTTTTTCTCGGCTTCTGTGAGTCTGCCCTCCCCTGATTTTCTTCTTGAATCTCAGGTCATGATGCAAGTCTCCTTTCCTGGCTTTCTCTTGCTATCCAGTCCTTAAATGTTGGAGTTCTTTAGTGCTGTATCCCAGGATCTGCTTTCAGTCTGCACATTCTGTGTAGATAGTCTTTCTGGTACCTTGAATTGCCTCTTATATGCCCTTAATATTAAATTGTAAAGCTTGGAATGAATTTTATCAATATCTTAACAGTAATTATATCTGAGTGGAGAGGTTATGGGTGATTTTTACAATTCTACTATTATTTTCCAAATTTTGTACCAAAAGATATGTATTACTATTACCTTAAAATACCTCAAACTCAGCCTATTGAATGTATAATTCATCCAAACCTGTTCCTCTTCTAATAATTTAGTAACGAGACCCATCAGTCACTAAGTTGCTGAAACCTTGGCTCTTTTACTGTCTGTTATTTTTGACTCCCTTTATACCACTGTTTGACTCTATCCCTCCACCATGTCAATCTATACAGTCTATAAATTTTGTCAGTTTTATCTTATAAATAGTTCTGTAGTCTATCTACTGTCTATTTGCATTGCTACTGTTCTGGGCCAAGCTCTCATCCTGACTTCTTACTATACCCTTTCTTACATTTTGAGATTTGAATTATACGTGTTTTACGTGATTGAAAAAATACTTATTAAAGGTTTTCAAAAGAAATCCTAGTAATCTATAGCCATTCAAAACAGATAACCATCAACTTAGATCATTATATTCAACTTCACAGGGAATTATAAAGATAGATATCCCAGGAAAATGAAAGGCAGGAATATCATCTTGTCTGTCAGTTCTGTTTCAGAGTTTAGGGGTATTAGAAATTTCCTAGTATGTAACAGTGAGTCTGTGCATCTTGCTCTGGGCAACTGTGCTCATTTCAGATCTCAGTGAGGGACTCAACATTTTCCTGAATGTTAACTCAGCCTATTTTATGTGTCCTTATTGTGATGGTCTAGGTGGAGATGGAAGATTTTGATGCAAATATTGAAGAACAGAAGGATGAAAAGAAAGATGCAGAGGAAGAGGAAAGCGAACTGGTAGGAGACAGAACAACCACTTTGAACAAAGTGTCTCTTTATTAAAATTCTTAAGGGTTTAAATTCATCTCTGTGATCAGATTACTATTGTTGATATGCACCTTAATGGTAAAAGTTTCCAGAATCATCTTCACAGAGACTTTTGGATACTTTTTATTTTTACCCTGACCAAAGGAAAAGAACCCTCTACTGTGTTGTTAACAAGAAAATTTTAAGAATGCTAAGAAACGTACCCTTGTATTCACTCAACTATTTGTGGGTGGCTCTAGGGGAATATACTTTTTAAGAAAATCAATTACATATGAAAGAGCATTTTTACATTCCAGCAAATACATGGTACAGCCTATCCAACTTATGCATAATTGTCTCTTCTCTTCTATAAGAGCTCATAACTGAGTTTCTATAAACTGAGGCAGAAGAACTTACTGAATGAGGAGGCAGAGGGTTGCCACTGACTCCTGGATTTGTTCTTCTGCATTTTATCCTATTAAGTGATGGGGAAAATGATTTGACTGTGTAGGCAATGCATTTTGCTTAGGCTAATTAAAGGCTTACGTAAGTGTGAATTCAGAGTTCCCGTGTACCTACTGTAAATGCTTTTGATCACACCTCTGTTGTGATGTCTGCCTTACCCTGTCATTCAAGAGTATGTGACTTTCAGACTTATGTTATTTTCAGTGTTTGCTAATGCGGTATAGAGATTAGCAATGCCTTGAAATAGTGTTGCTTTTTTAATTCAAAATATTATTTGTTTTATTTAATACTTCAGCCCTTGCTAAAGTTGCTTTTCATATTCTTCTGAAAATGTACAAAGTGAGAACCCTGATTCCTCCCCCTAGAGAATACATGCTAAGAAGTGGTTTCATCACCCTATGTGTGTTATAGAGGACTCTGGATAGAAACTGTGTGTTTGCATAGAGATGGTGTCAACCTCTACATTCCTAGATTTCGTATGTGGATTAAAAAATAAGCTTTAAAGTTAATGGCATTTGAGTCTCAGTATGTTTTTTTTTTTCCTTTAAACAAAGTCTTTTTATTTAATTAGATTGTATTTTAACATACATGATCTAAGGTGTAGGTAGGAGATTCACTTAAAGGTCCACGCTGTCCTGGAATATGGCTAATGACAAGTTTAGTTACTTGCAGCATGCATACTAGAAAGCCATCATATGAGAAGCCTATAATGTCAGCTCTCTGAAACTCTGTCTTCCTTTGTAGAGATTTCAGTTCAGGATATGGTTCATAACATCTGACTTGCTTAGGTATAGGTCAAAACTTGGAACTTTTAATTGAATGTACTATTATTTTTCAAAGTGAAACACACTGTAATACAATATTTTTTCACCAGGAACATGGCATTGAAACTTTAGAGCTCTACCCTGCTGAACTCTCTCTTTTATTTCCAAGTAACCTAATGTTTCATAGAGTGAGAAGATGATTTTAAGTTTTAAGGAAGAAAAGGGTAGTTCCAGCAGGGAGAGCTTAACATAGTCATTTTACTTAACCTTTATGTTATAAAACTTCTCTTAACCTTTTTTCAAAATGCGGAATCCAGATCTCCTATTGTTGGGTTCTATTCCAGGAGTAAAAGATTCTTGGAAAATTTTAATAAAAGGGTTAAGAGCAAGTCTCTTGTCATTCAGACCATATTAATGGAATTTTCACTCAACTTTATGTTTTCTACTCTGTACTGATTACTACAGCTGTGTAAAATCCATACTTTTCTTGGTCAAGAGACTCCTTTGGGGGGATCATTGGTATGATATTTTGTCTTCTTTAATGCCTCAGTGGACCTCGTAGATATGACTCAGAATTTTAAAATATATTATTCTAGTGACACTTAAGGTTTTTAGATGATTTTTGAGATATAACAGTACAGATTCCATCAGTACCAAACTTTTAGCACCATCACTTCAGCCTTTGTCTTTGTTTGTTATTGAAAATGTATTTGGAAAAGATAATATAATTTATAATCTGAAATACTACCTAATTAGTTGAAGTTGAATTATTAGTCTGGCTTAAAGACTACAAATGTATAAAACCTGTTGATTTCCTGGAAGATTGGTAATGCTCTAGTAAACTTACACAGAAGCTATTGTCATGAACTGTTCAACATACTTTCCAGCTTTACCTGTGTGTCAGTCTATTCTGTGAACTTCAGCATTCCCAATAGTAGAAAGATACATTGATTCTTAAAAGAAGATGCTGACACCTTTGATGAATCTGTCGTATATAATGAGTCCTAATATTAAAATTCTGTATGTAAAGATCTAATAGAGAAGAACACAGTCCAAATGAAGTGAAAGCTGTTTTACTTCAGTGAATTATATGGAAATTAATTATAAATCAGTGAATTATGTGGAAAAGGCATACATTTGCTAGGCAAAAAACTGAAAGGCTTTACTGCATAGTTAAATAGGTACATTGGGAAATTTGCAAATCTTTATAGGACTTTGAAATAAACCACTCAGCTATTTTACTAAATAAGATATAAATTGCCTGTGGAGATTTCTGGTTTTTCATATAATAGAAAAAGTGTAATTTTAAAAAAACATCAGAAATAATAATCTAGCTTCCAATTGACGAAAAAGTATACTCTGAAATAGATTCAGTAAAATTAGTCTTTGTAAGATCTAACTGGTAAATGGATTGAATCATTTTAAAATGAGGTTGAACTTAATAACTGTGTATCTAAAATTACACTGGAATACAAAGTAACTGTCTTGAAGAATACTCCTTGGACCTCATGGCTACTATCACTTAATAATACCAGTTGTATTTAGAAATAACCTGGCTAGTATGATAAGTTCTCTGCTACTCTGAATGATAGTTATTTAGCATAGTAACTACCATACATTCTTACTGTATTTGCTGTACAGCTGTTTTTCAGACTACAGTTGTGTGTCCTGAACTGTAGTTGCCTCAAAGCGCCTTCATGATACTATTCTAAAGTGCCTGTCCTAAAATCTGGGTAGTGAAGTTCGTGAATTTGGTAATTCAGTTTCTTCAGAGATAATGAGACTGTTTTCCCTAAGGATATATTTATAAATAGTGAGTGGAAACTGAATCCATTCCCAGTTGTAATGCTTTTCCAATTCAAAAGTGATATGCATGTATGTGTCTCTTTCTAACCCTTCGAGCTTCTCTCTGTGTACGATTTAGGGTTACATTCCGAAAAGCAAATGGGAGATGGACACATCTGAGGCAAAGCTAGGTGGGTATTTCCTTTTTCCTGTTTTTATATGTGATACCTGATGGTAATGGTCATAGATCTTTCTGCTGTAAGAAGAACAAATTCCCCCAAATCTCTGCTTAAACAAAGATTTTTAGGCCTACTTACTACATCCTCAGTCTGTTTTGCTGACTTTCATTTTATATATTGTGACAGAGTAAATACAAATATGTGATAAATTTAGTAATAAAATATTGTCACTTCTAAAATCCATTATTTATATTAATCAGAAATGTCACTTCTAAAATCCATTCATTTATATTAATCAGAAATGTTGGTATAGATGAGATTTCTACCTTTATAAAAGAATATTTAACTGCAGTTCAAAATTGAAGTGGATTATGAATGTTTTGGATAATAGTCATAGTAAATATTGTAAATAATAAATATTGAAGTTTAAAAATTAATTAAAAAGCAGTTATTTTCTTTGTATAATAAAAGTTTGTAAGTGGGGGAGGTAGACATATAATTTAGGTTTTTGAGGAACCTGGTTTGTAAGTTTCCATTAAAATTTTCCTCCAGCTGGTCTTTAGTGCAGGTTACACGGTAAACTGGTGAAAATTATTGTCTAAATAAAAAATTGGAGTTGCTTAACGTGAGGTTCTTTGTCAAGTAGAAAATCACATATATCCAATCATTTTTCCACCAGTATTTCATGGTAATATTACAGAACTTTTTTTTTAATCTCACCTAAAGAGAACCATTTAATATGTTGATTAAGATGTATTAGTAAATAATTTAAGCTGGTGATATAAGATTTTTTTTAAAAGATGCACCATGCTACTGTATGAAGTATGACTGTTGGTCTCTGCATTTCTCTTCTGTAATTATGTTGTAACCCCCAGAGCTGAAGTAACCATAGAAACATACCTTAAATTTATAGAACAAATTTGAATAATTCAGCTGCTTCACTGTTTGGGATATACTATCTGTGTTTCTGACATCAGAGGGGTGCATTTTACACACAGTTGCATAGACTGTGCCTTTTATGGTGCCCAGTTGATCATGTGAGCCATTGATGTTGACCAGATCTAATGTTAAAAGATAATTCTGTAAACGGTAGTATTACCATATTGTTGGGATAGATGCTTTGTTGCAAAGTCTAGCATTTTCTAGTGTACGGCATGTGAAAATTTTATGTGGTTATTGACATATTCTTCCATTCGTCCTTCCTCTGTGGGAAATCTATTTTAATAATAATCAACTATCTCCTTCCCTGAACTTTTAAAGCATTCGAAAGTGCTTAAATGCAATTAAGTATGTAGGAAAATAATAACAACAAATTAGTTTTAAATAATAATGCTGTAAATATGTTTATTTTAACATTAGTTTAAATCTGAAGTTCTGTAGTTATAGAATAACCTATAAGACTGTAAGATCGTTTTCTTTCCTACTTTTCTAAAGTTTTTTAAGTTTTCTAAGTTTTTTTCTAAGTTTTCTAAGTTTTTATCTTTTGGTGCAAAGAGAAATGGTAATTAAAGAGATACGGGAATTATACAATATTTTAGCTAAGCATATAATCTTTAAGAGGCCTTTGTAAAGGCCTTTGTAATATATTATCTAGGATAATGCTTTTTTTAACTTGAGCCAGTCCACACTCTTACTTTCCTTTCTAATATCTAAAGAGAAAGGAAAATGTAATTTAGTTACGATTACGATGATTATCCAAGATAATATGACATTAATCTTGATATCACTTTCCAGAAAAAATTCTGGCCTGTCTGCTATTTGCTTCTCAGAAAATACATTTAATACAAATTCAGTCCATTTTAGGGGTGTTTTTTTTTTTTTTGGCTGTGAGGCGTGTGGGATCTTAGCCTCCTGTCCAGGGATCAAATCTGCACTGCCTGTATTGGGAAGCCAAGTCTCAACCACTGGACTGCCAGAGAAGTCCCACAGATGCAGTCCATTTTAAAGACAATGCCAGAAATAGAGTTGTTACATAAACCATTTCAGTTAAAGGCACTGAAGATCTAGTAATGAATCTAGGAAATAATTTCTTAAATGTTTGCAACTGGGTTTTTGTTTGTGACAGTGATGTTCCATCTAATGACTCGCCTCTTGCACCACCTTGTTATCTTGAGAGCTAAATCATCTGTCGAGGAAGGAGTGTGAGCCTTCCTGAAAGTACTCCTTTGATATTGGTCCACGGAGCCAATTGAGAAGAGCCTAAAGCACAAGGCTCTGTTCTTTTATGTCACCTTCCTTATCATAACAAATTCAATAGATTTGACTACCAGGTACAACTCTATTTTACCAACATTTCTTAAATACCTCTTGGTAACATGATTATGCTGGGTGGACACACATTGAGCTTTAGTGGTGGCATGTATTGAGCTAGACAGGCTGAATCTGTAACTGAGGAATTTTGACTTACAGATGAATTGGCCAATGAGAAAGTATTCACTTGTAATCTTTCAAGCAACTGTTAAATCTTATTGTTGAGTCTTGATCTGTGTTCATTAAGTATAGTATTCAGTTCAGCCTCGTGTGTGTGTGTGTGTGTGTGTGTGTGTGTGTTCAAGTAGAAGCAGTGTAATTTTAGGAAAATTCAGAACCAACCTGAGCTGCATCTGGCTTGGCTGTCATGGAGTTGTTGAGGACTGTCTGTGACCCACTCTCAGTAGCACTGTGCTTCTTTTCCAGCTGGGACACAAGCACCCTAAGGCAGGGGTGGGTGTCACACGCCACATCGAATGCTAGGGTTCCGCATTCAAGCTGCTTAAGTTCCACTGACATGATTTTGGTTTCTCAAACAGTGAAAAACCAAAAGTATACTTGAGACTGTTGTCATCCTAATTTAGGTTTCTTCATATAGCTTACTTTTGCTTTTCTCATCTCAGTGTCATTTGTCTCCGTTTATGAGTTACTGTGTACTGGCCTTCTACATGTCAGGCAGTTTCATCTCTTCCCAGTTGGAATGTATTATTATTTTGTGTAGGCATGTAACCCTTGTGTGTTCACCATGAGCAAATTTTCAGAAATATCATTTATGTTTGGAAAACATATAGATGAAGTATCTAAAAAATTTGTTCTGTTGTGCTATATATTATATACTGTTTTGAAGATATGATAAAATTATGTGACATGCAGAGTTGGATATTTAAACTTTCATCTTCATCTTCAAACTTCATCTTTTGAAATTCAAACCTCTGAAAATCATTAGTATGAGTGTATTGGATACCAGTCATCTTCTGTAACTAACAAATACCCCAGATTCCTCTTCCCTCACCTTATGCCATACATTTGTGTGTTTGAGTTTCCAGGATGCCATGTGGAGGAGGTATGAACCTTTCTTCAGCTCCAAGAAGGAAACTTTAAACTTGTTGTGCACAATAAAATTTCAAATTAAACATTACAAACAAGGGTGTTCAGACTAGAAATACATACTCTTCTGAACTTCCGTGTTGCAAATGTGAAACTCCTGGTGTGTAACTCCTGTCATACACCCAGTGTGTGAGGAAGAGTTCTTGTAGTTTTCACACTGTGCTTCTGTAATTGCTGCCTGACCATGTTCTATCCTTGGAATTGAAATATGACATTTCCTTTGAAGTATGTAAATGTCGAAGTTGAGTTTACTAAGTTTGGAAATCCTTTGACGTTTATTCAGTAAGTGTGTTGGAGCAGCTGATACTTTACACTATTCACCTGGGAACAGTTTTATTGTTTGTGGGGCTTCGCTGGTTTTTCTAATACCATATTCTATGTCCCTGTGCGATCAAGGTGTCACCTGTAAGATCTTGTGTAATATGGCCTGTCCTGTACATGTAGGTTAGGGCCCCTTGGTACAGCATGTAATTTACAGAGGAGGTTAGAAGACTGTTTCTCTTGCGCTCATCCGTGTTAAAAATTTGCCAAAGTGATATGATAAAAATGTCTTGAGTTTTGTAAAGTGTTGTAGTTTGCCTTGCTGATTTTTCAGTAATATTGCTTTTATGGGGGTGGGGCTTAGGAAATAAAAGCTTTGACAAGTATGCAAAATCTTACTGGTTTTTGAGATCTGTATGGTATGCACAATTAGTTGTGTGTGTAACTTTTAGATTTGAAGCATAAACTCACCTTGCATCCTGCTTCCATTGTACTTTGCTTTCACGTTCTGTCTGCCTTGATGCCTAAAAGGTTTCTATTATATACACTCTTCACTATTTATGGAGTTAAATGGAGTGTGGTTATTGTATGTTTCTGAAGTGTGTAGGTTTTCCTTTATTGACCTACTTAATAATAGTGTGTTTTTATAACTGTAGATGATCCAAAAGTTTAGTGTTCAGTGTAGCTTTTATATATATATATGTACATATATATGTGTGTGTGTATATATATATAACTCATAATATCTCACATGTAGAACTCAAGATCACAACTAATAACCAATAAAAAAGACTGTACGCATTTCCATCGTGTGTTCTTGAAGACACCTCATAATTATATAGATATCTCATAATTTCTGAATCAGCACTCCCTGTTAATTTAATTGATTAAAGTTTGGGACCTTTAGAAAGCCTCTCAGATTGAGGATTCAGAAAGAAAATTCAGATCCAGCCACTTTGGCTGACTAGCCCTCAGCCTCAGAATAGTCAGCAGCACTTTAAAGTATAACCAAAGAAAGTGGTGATTTGTATGATCGACTTACCTGTAAACATTAACTTATGGCAAATCCTGTCACAGTGGTCAAAATCCCAAGAAACTGTTCATCTAAAACTTTCCCAAACATAAGCTTGGCTCATTAAGTTCTTGTACTACCTGTTTTTCATATAACACGATATCACACATGATTGCAGATCGAATGGGTGGTGTTAATGTTGTGTTAAAGAAACAAAAACAAAAAAGAATGGAAGAAATTGCTTTTGGAAAAACTCAACCTTTCTTTTCATCAGAACATGAGAGCTGAAGTGTGATTTTAGGTGGGTGGGGAGGATAAGGAGGCCAGTAAAGAAGTGTCTTCTCTTGCTCTGCCCGTATTTGCTACTTAAACCAGCATAGTAATGTAAAGGCTGCCGGTATGAACACCAGATAAAGAGTGGAAATTGCACAGAACTTGATACTATCTCAGCTAAGAAGAGAGTTTGGATCTGCAAGTGGTGCTGCTCTCAGAAATGCGGATGTGCCCTCCGACGGTGTTCCAGCCTTCTTTTCCCTTGTTTGTGTGTCGTGTGCAAACTCACACTCTTCCTTAATGCTGCGGCTCTGTGTTTGTCCCTCAGACAAGTTGGATGGCTTGAGAACTGGCACAAAAAGGAAACGTGACTGGGAGGCTATTGCCAGCAGAATGGAGGACTATCTTCAGCTCCCTGATGATTACGACACTCGTGCTTCTGAGCCTGGGAAGAAGAGGGTAAGAGACCATGAGTGATTGCCAACAGTTAAAGGCCCATGTAGCCATCAGGTTTTAGAAAGTTAAAGTCAGATAAATACGAATGCTATTTTTTAGAGTGGTTTGGTTTATTCTGCACCAGAGTCAGACACAACTGAAGTGACTTAGCAGCAGCAGCACCATATTACACATTTGCAAAAGAGACCTTACAAATTATCCGATCAAAATGTACAAATAACTTAAATAATGGAGAACAGAGCCTCACATGGTTAGCACGTTATCAGCCTTAAAGGAGTTTGGAATGGCTGCTTGTGACATTTTGTCATGGAGCAAGAGAGTCAGGTGTGAAGTAGAGTATTGAAGAAAATCTGTGGAACTTCTTAATGGATTAGGTGTAGAGGGTCCAGGATGGATGGGATCAGTGGTGACATTTCAGGATTCTGGCCATAAGCATTCCATGTATGTGGTGCCATTTACTGAATTAGCATAAAGTAGGGGAGACATATAAGTTAGAGAGTGAAAACTCAGAAGTTCAGTGAGGTACCAGTGAAATTAAAAGTGGTAATAGGGCTCGGGACTCCAAAATTTAGAAGTTCAGATAGAGGTAACTGTTTTAAGAAGGAAAGAATTGTTCATTGTTAAATGATACAGAGAAGACAGGTAAACTGAGAAAAGAGATCTCAACATTGGGTTTGGCAACATGGTGATTGTTGATGTCTGGTCAAAAAAAAAGTCAAGCTTTCTTAGAGAGTTGAGGGGAGAAGCCACTTATGAGCAGATTTGAAGAACAGGAAATGAGGAAGTGCAGAACAGCAAATGTAGATAAGTTTCTGAAGAAGCTTAGCTATGATAGGGAGCAAAATAATGAAGCCAAGATGTTGAATAGGTCTTCCACACAGATGGCAAATTAAATAAAAGTGATATTTGTGTGCATCCTTTAAAACACAATAAAGTAAGACATATAATATTGTACATGATCCACATAAAGCTTTTCTAGCTAGTCTGTCTTGATCTTTCTTTTATGTATATACAGACTTACCATTCTTTTTAATTTATTTTATTTTTGGCTGTACCGCACAGCAGTTTCCTGACCAGGGATTGAAACCTAGGCCCTTGGCAGTGAAAGCGCCAAGTCCTAACTACTGGACTGCCAGGGAATTCCCTACTCTTCTTTTTAAATGGCTTCCTAGTGTACCATCATTTGGTTGAATAATCAGTTCTTTATCCATTTCCTTATCAGTGGGTGCTTATGCTGTTTTCGTTTCATTGCTAATGTAATACTATAGTGGAAGTTGCATGCGTTTGTCTTGGCAACCTTTTGGCAGTGTATCTCTAGGGTATATTTTTAGCCTTAAAGCTGCAAACTCATAGAATATGATGTATCATTCTGACAGCTATTATGAGATTGTTTTCCAAAAAGGTTGTGCCTATTTATACACCCACATGTAAGTAAATCCCTGTTTTTTGCAAACTTGCACAAGCAGTGTTATTACTGAACTTTTTAACTTTTGACAATCTAATAGGTGAAAAATGGTATCTCATTTTGCCTTTCGCCAAGTAAGAATGAAGTTGTTTATCATTTCTTTATCTTTACACATCATTTCTTTTTTTATGAATTCCCTCGGTACTTTAATAGTAAAAGATGTTTATTGTAAGAGAATGAAAAATGCCACGTCATTACAGTGGATACCATTACAGGGGACTCCAGGTTTCAAATTGTGCAGACAGGCCCTAGGCCTGCTTTTGTGTGTGTGTCTTGAGACCTGATTAGTGGCCTTCTGTGGCTGGGTGGCCCAGCTCTACCCAGGGACTACGTGTCTTAATACCTCTTATTCCAGTTTTAAGGTTGGGGCAACAGAAGCAGAAATAGCTCTTTCTTGGAAATAATAATTTGGTATAACAGTGAATAATCTCAAGTGAGAAATATTTTTCTCTAGTTCATTTTTAGTTAGGTAACTATTACTCCCTTCAGTAGGGAGTGTGTTGCTGCCGCTGCTGCCAAGTCACTTCAGTCATGTCCGACTCTGTGCGACCCCATAGACGGAAGCCCACCAGGCTCTCCCGTCCCTGGGATTATCCAGGCAAGAACACTGGAGTGGGTTGCCATTTCCTGCTCCAATGCATGAAAGTGAAAAGTGAAAGTGAAGTCACTCAGCCGTGTCTGACCCTCAGCGACTCCATGGACTGCAGCCGTCCAGGCTCCTCCGTCCATAGGATTTTCCAGGCAAGAGTACTGGAGTGGGGTATCATTGCCCATATAATTTACTCTGTAAGCTGAGTGGACAAAAGCGTGAGCTGTACACATCCTAGTTCATTAAGTGGCTCCTCTTTTCACTCCTCTCCCTGCCTTCCTTCCTCATTTCAAATTGTTTTTGACATTCAAACCATTTTCCAAAATCAACTTCTGAGCACAAGGAAATCCTGCAGGTAGCATGGAATGCAGGACTCATTCCTCATTCCTTTCCTGGAGTTGCTTGATTTCTATAATCCAGCTTTTTATAAATATTGGGTAGATTCCTGGGATTAATTTACACTGAAACACAAAGGTAGTTCTGTAGAATTGATCATACTAGAGTTTTACCAACGTGGCTAGGATTTAAAATATAATTAAAAAAATTTTTTTCCACTTGCTTAGTTTTGTATAAAATGACTTTAATTTGTGTTTCTTTGATAACTGTAGAAAAGTGAATATTTCCCTAGTTTTGTTTGAGAACTCAAACGTTTTAGAGATAATTTTGGTGACAGTGGCTAAAATGTACACACACAAACTTCTGAGTATTGGTCAAGAGTTTTCTTTATTATACCTTTTTTTTTCCTTAACAGCTAAGGTAAATGGCAGAAAATTGAGATTGTAAATGTCAATAAAAGTACCTCTGTAGGAAGGTTAGGAGGGACACTTGACATTTCCAAAGCCATTTCTAGGTGCAAGGCATTATTCTGCTCCTTACATTTTTTTGTAATCATTTCATTCCTTTTACAGAATTGTATGTCTGTATGTCAGGTCTGTGCAACTGCAGCCTCTTATATTTTAATTTCAGCTTTAAAATTTTGGGCATTTGTGCTGAAACATATTGCTTTTTTTAAAAATAACTACTTTTCTTCCTAATTCCATATTCTTTATTTTATCTGAGTTTTAAAGACTTAGAATTTAAACTTCAGATTTAAAGTAACTTAGTTTACGCAGGGAGAAGGCAATGGCACCCCACTCCAGTACTCTTGCCTGGAAAATCCCATGGACGGAGAAGCCTGGTGGGCTGCAGTCCATGGAGTCGCTAAGAGTCAGACACAACTGAGCGACTTAACTTTCACTTTTCACTTTCATGCATTGGAGAAGGAAATGGCAACCCACTCCAGTGTTTTTGCCTGGAGAATCCCAGGGACGGGGGAGCCTGGTGGGCTTCCGTCTATGGGGTCGCACAGAGTCGGACACGACTGAAGCGACTTAGCAGCAGCAGCAGCAGTTTACGCAGGGCAAGATTGATTAGTGTATTTAAATCTGTGCTAAGGATGTACTATGGACTGTTTTCAGTCTGTTTCTTTGTTCGATGGCCACAATTCATCTGTCTGTCCATCCATCCATTCTTCATCCCCCTTAACCATAGTCATCTTTTGCTAAAATACGTACCCTTGATCCCAAGGAGAACTGAAGAGAGGGTCCATAAATTTGTCAGAATAAATACATCAGCAGTAAGGGGCAGAAAGCCCAAAGATCTTGGTATTCAGAAACCCACATTATTTTTTAGGCTCTTTATTAAGCCCCATGAAGGAAATTGAGCCATAGGTTTTCTGCCCACAAATAAATCTACCTTAAAAAGTGTCAAGTGTTATCAGTGTTCCCCCACAGCTGTTACTTGTGTGTATTATCTTTAGCCAAGTGGTTGATAAAAGCAAGTATCAGGGGAAGTAATAAAAAAGAAGCCAGTCCTTTGATTACCATTCCTATAGACAGTAATAGGGTCATTTTACTTCTCAGAGCAGTTACACATTTCCAGGTACAGCGTGGATGAACGTGCTCTGGTTCCCTCTCCTTGTTTTAGATCACAATCACAACAAATCACAAGCCATATTTAAAATAGAGTCTCTGCAGACTTTGGTACTAGGCAGCTGCAAAGCACAGTTATAAGTATTTTATCTTTTACAGGTTAAATCTGCTTATATTTTTAAAATTATTACTATAATACATACAAATCCGTATTTTTAAAATATCAGAATACCAATAGAAAATGTCCCCGATTCATATATTTGTAGGGATAATCTTGCCATAAATGATATCAACTGAGTTTGCCTCTTGGTCTCTTTATCTCATCAGTAAAAGTAATGATACCAGGTCCCTGTTTTCTAAGAATAAATTTCAAAAACTTTTATTATGTGGAGATGAGACTCAGTCTTTGATCTAGGATGTTTATGGTCTGTTAGGGAAGGGAGATCTGTCAGTGGATAATTGCAATATAATATGGAAGTTCAAAACTAGGCATGTCAAATCTGGAAGTAACTCCAGGGAAGCAATGATTATTTGATTGGCAAAGGACAAGAGGGATAAACTAGGATTCATGCTAGGCAGATCAGGTTAGAGCAAAGACATTTTCAGGAAGAGTCTAGTTTATGTAGGGTTACAGAGGTGGGAATGACCCAGTGTGCTCTGAGAGCTGAAAGTACTTTTGTAACTGGTGAGCTACAGTCCATGGAGTTACAAAGAGTCAAACACAGATAGCGACTGAACACACATCTGTAAAGGGTCAAGGTACTGCCCAGAGATGCTGCGGGAGAACAGGGCCAGATCCAGAGGGACCTGTGCACTTGGATTTTATTCTGTAGGTTGGGCGAGGATTTAAAGCTGTGGCAGAGTGGACCAGAGGAAGTGAGAATGAAAGTAGGAAGACTAGGCAGAAGTTAGTGCTTTATTTTTTACTTCAGGTAAAAATGAGGCTGGTGTACAGAAAAGGGGTGATAGGAGGTGGAGGGAACAGGGCTGACCTGTTCAGGAGCTGGTGTGGCTAGGACTTGTGATTGACTAAAGTTTTCTTTCTGTAACTTAAGATGTATGACTGTCTTCAGTTCTCCAGTTAACTTCTAATTTTTTAAACCCCTGGCCTCAAATTAGTTATCCTACCCGTTAAACTATTCAGAAAGCTAAGAGACTCTTTGTATATTTATTTTTTTCTAAAGCCCAGCCTAACACTGTGTTCTTTTTAGGTGAGATGGGCAGACCTGGAAGAAAAGAAGGATGCAGATAGGAAAAGGGCCATAGGTTTTGTGGTCGGACAGACTGATTGGGAGAAGATCACAGATGAAAGTGGTCACCTGGCTGAAAAAGCCCTCAATCGAACCAAATATATATGAAACTTAGTTTTTGAATGGAGTCATTACTCCTCTAAGGTAAGGGTACACGGTCATGTAAATAGCCTACTGTGTGTTGTTTTGAAGAGTCTGAGATAAAGAAGACAGCATGCTTTGCTAAAAATGCTTCTCTTCCTATATTATTTTCTGGTTCTAAGAGTAAGTATGTGCCAGTTGCCAGCATTTATAGTACAGGGTATTAGAAAAGGAAGCAATTTTCTGAAACCTGGCTTACTTATGAAAATATAAGACTTAAGCTTGAATTCTGTAGATTTGGGAAGGAGTGACATGATGAGAGACTGAGGTCTGCTGAGTTTTCTGTCTGTCCTTCCTGCCGTGACAGCCTTCTCTTCTCTTTGCAGGTGGTTCGCTTTGAGGCGCTCTGGAGCCACGGCCCCGTGGAGCTCCGTCGTGTGTCCCCTTGCTTCCACGTCTCAATTTTTGTTTTGTTTCTACTGCTTTAGTTTTTTAAAGTTCTCCAGTGTCCTGAGAGGTATTAGAGTCTTGCTCTACTTGAACAAGACATTAATTTTTCTTTTTAACTGCTTTGGGGAGGGAGGGAGTGATAGCGTAACTGCTGAAGCCAGGTGGAGATGTGCTGGAGGACTCCAACAGACAGTGTTTCCTCCACTGTACAGTTGTCACAGACTATCTCTATCATCATTGCTTTGTGGCTGTTTTTGTTTTTTACTGTATGTAACTGGTAGATGATTGTACTAGGATTAAAAAAAATAAAACTTTCATGATAAAGCCATGAGATTCATGGGCTATGTAGCATGAGCCCCTTTCTCTTGTTTTCTTAATTTTATTTTTATTGCTTTTTTAATATGGTGTGTTCTGATTACATGCTAGTTGAACATCTTAAAAACCTTCGCATCTGATTCCATAGCGTATGTTGAAAACACAAGGCTCAGCAATGTTCACAACACTTATCTTTGTTTTATAGCTGATTTCTTTTTCTGTCTTTGTGTCTTGAAGACTAATAGAGACAATTTCAAATACTTATCTGTTCCCTGGAGCACATCTGTTCTGTATCATGATGTTTTGTTGTTGTTGTTGTTTTGATCCTTTTTGGCTCTTCCCTGTTTTCTTTTCCTTCCTCTTTTTACTTTCTCCCTTCGTGTTCTCTAATGTTTTGATTTTTCTCTAATCTGACTTTGACTCCTGGTTGGACAAAACTGATGTACTCTATGAAGCTTTGGAGCTTGTTGCCTGACTGCTGAACTTGAATTGTTGGTTTTTTAAGTCAAGATTGCAGGGCAGGAATATGGCAATGCAGAGTGCTCTGGCAGGCAGCCTTTAAATCTGTCAAGTTTTCAGGTTCTTGCCAGATTGCTCATTATTGGAAAGCATGGCCTTCTGCTTAAAATTTTATCTCTTGTGAATGGTACCAGGTGGAGCCTAGTAATTACATAGAGCTAAACCCCAGGTATCGTTCCTGTTTAAAAACAGAAAAGGAGCTCCTTTCCCTTTTTCATTCTGCAAAGGAAAAAAAAAAGTTGTTTCCAGCATGAGAGAAGACTGAGAAGAGACTTCTTTCTCAAGCATCATTTCCACTATGTAATCTAACTCAGTAAGCTGCAAATTTGTTTACAGAAGGCTTGAATATTTTGAAATGTTTACCTTTGTCTAAAAAACCAAAAAACATTTTAGTTTTATTACCTACATTAAATGTTGTGTGAATAGAGATAATGTTGCCATCAAATATCAATAGTATTATTTTGGGCTCAAGAACGTCAAAGCACTGAAGACTAGTGGGAAATTCTGATGAATCTCTATACTTTTTAATCTTTCCGACAATTCTGAATGTTTAACGTAAGAGGCTTTATGTTATTAACAAGTCAATATTGAATGTATAATTTGCTACATTAAGTAACTTCTGGTGTTTGTAGTATTTGAGAAACTACTTTGGTTGCTTGCTGGCCGACGGTACATTTCTATGTAGTGATTTTTCTCAGCCACCTTTATTATGTTGAGTGAAGGTACGTCACAAGATGGTCAACAGAACTATTGTTTATACAAAGACCAACCTACTAATTATTGAATCTACCAAATGTCTGTTTTTAACAAGAAATTTCTAGAATGTGCTCTTTAGTTCACGAGGTAGGTATATACATATTCTTATAGAAGATGCTTTCCTTCCATTTCTTAACCTTTTTATGTTCTGACAGCATTCAGAATGCCAGTGAAATGAGAAGTGATCGTCACTCACGAATCACTTTCAATCTGTCCTGTTTCTGCCTTGCAGCCATGGCTTTGTGTCTGCGGTCTTACTCCAAGAGGTGGTAGGGAAAAGGGAACGGGTCAGAAATAGCTTCTGCTGATTTTCAAAAGATACTGATTAATGTTGCTGTTAGGTGTTGAACATAGAATGTTTTCTGCTTTAGGAAACTGGTATAATATAACCCACTGAGTGGGATTAATAAGAGAAAGATCAGGCACCAAAAAGCAAGTATTAGTCTGTTGACGTTTGAGGTTGCTAGTCTGATATGGAACTGGTAAAAAATTCTTAAATTTACTTTATCACTTGAAGCAGAATAGAAGAGAAAGATCAGGACTATGTTGGAGAAATTTGGTGTGAGCACAAGTTACCTTAGAACACAAATATTCTAAGTTTATTAAGAGATGCCCTTGGACTACAAAGGACTGAACTTTGGTTGCATTTATTTGCTAGCATTTTACAAACATGTTCATAAAGCTGCTTGGAATTTTTTTTTTTAATTTTTTATTTTAAGCATATTAAGTTTATTTAAAATTGGTACTTGCCTTATACAAAATAGTCTAATGTTGGAAAAGTTCCAGTTATCTTTTAATGTTTCAGATCTTTTAAACTAAATGTAAAAACCTCTTTCTGCAGTAGTTGAATTCTACCTGTAAACTCCCTGTGCAAGTAATGTGAATAAGATGTAGAAATCTTTCTATTGGGGAATTGTTTATTTAGGGTTAAGCTGGCATGTTCAAAATATGTTGTGACTGATTACAGAAACTGAAAGCTGTTGGGTAGTCTGCTTGTTGACACTTATTTGATTCACATAATTTTCTAGAAGTTTGTATTTGGTTAAGATGTCAATGGTTAATTCAGAAGGTTTTTTTCTTTTGGATAAAGATAAAATCTTAAATTTACTGGCTGGATCTTAAATTTACTGACTGGGTTCATGTCCCTTGTGAAAATCCTGATTGTTGATTGACCACATCAAAGTAAGCTCCATTTCATTTGGAGACTAAGTATTACATTCTGAATTGGGGTGACTAAAAATTTCTTTGAAGGCACCTCCACTTCTTTTGTAAAGTATTTTATCTTCTAGCTATGTAAGGTGCAGATATTTTGGTAATAATAGACATCTGGAGTCAGCTTACTACTAGGACTGTAAAAGCAGCAGGTTGTCAGCTATAAAGAGACCATTCAGATGTTTCAGACTGGATTTTAGAATTCAGAGTGACCAAAACTGAAATGAATTTTACTAGGCTGGAGAAAAATGATTCCTAATTTCTAGCCTTGACTGGTCCTAATACGCATTCAGGTTCCTTTCTTGAAAGCTGTATGATCTTAAGTTATTAATCAAGTTAGAAAGTAAAAATCAACGAAACTCACTTATCAAAGGTCTCTGTGAGGAGCAAACTAGATAATGCTTATAAAACTGCTTGGCATAGCACCAGGCTCAAAAATTGGTAACTGGTCGTCATCATTATTTTTTTGACTTGTTCTTTCGTGTGTACTTTTAAAATTAAAACTTTTCACTTGGCTTGAAGGTAATTGTCACCTTTTATAGTTAGCTACCATAACTGAGCTAGGCCATATGAAATAGTGTGGTGAGTGTAGGTTGGAAGAATAATAATTTAGAAGCATTTTCAGGTAACCACTGAAACTGATCTTCAGAACCAGTATGGAGATTTGTTTAAAGGAATCACTGAGGTGCAAAGGCTAATTAGTAAGTACCCAGGAGGAAAGTGAAAGTGTAAGTCACTCAGTTGTGTCCGACTCTCCGCAACCCCATGGACCGTACAGTCCATGGAATTCTCCAGGCCAGAGTACTGGAGCGGGTAGCCTTTTCCTTCTCCAGGGGATTGTTCCAACCCAGGAAGGGACGAGTACTAATGGAAAGCTGTTGCCAGATCACACATATGAACAAAGGTGAAGGCGCTGAAGCATTGATTTGCCTTGTCACATATTCAAAAAGCAAATAGTAATTTTTATGAATAAGTAATACAGTCATAGGATATAAAATTCAGAAGGTTTAACATCTTCTTTCCATCCCCGTCCTCAGCCTCCCACTATGCTGTCTATAGAGATGACCAATGTTGACTTTCTTTTGTGTCCTTTCAGAAAAATTCTGTGGATAAGCAGTTAATTTCGCTTTACCCGAATGGCAGGGTGCTGCCCACGCTGCCGTGCCGTTTCTGTTACAGTGTCCAGGAGGGCTTCTGCTCACACGGGAACAGTCCCATTCTCATTCGGCTCCTACTCTCCTCTCCCCCTTCTCCCTCTCTTCCCTTTCTCCTCCTTAATCTTCCAAAGGTACCTTTTAATTATAAGGAGCTTCACTGACAGTTTTTAGCAATTTACCTGTATTTCTGTTCTCTATAGGTAAATGGCACAGAATATGTAATTATTGTATGGATCTGTCTCTCTACAGTTTTATCACGTGTAGGTTTTTATATCGATCCCCGTCTTTCTCTGACTCCTGCCACCACCTCTAACCCTAGGCAACCACTAATCTGTTCTCCATTTCTATAATTTTATCATTTAAAGAATGTCCTATAAATGAAATCATATAGTAGGTAACCTTTGGGGATTGTTTTTTTGGCCTTTTTCACTTGCTGTAATTCCCTTGACGTTTATCCAGGTTGTTATATGTGTTATCAGTAGTTTGTTCTGTTTATTGCTAGCATTCATAAATGCTATTAATGGGTGGAATCAATAGCATTCCATCCCATTCTCTTTTATAGCTGTAGAATGTTTTATGTCTTGATCGTAATGTAGCTCACCAGGTCTCTGTTGATGGATATTTCAGCTGTCTTGCTGTTATAAAGGAAAATTGTGACTTTATTATATACTGTTGTCGTCACACCACTCCTGTACTTGCCCGATTCCTAGCAATGATGAGCACTAGTTAGAGCATCGTTTACATAGGCGTCCTTGAGGGTGACAGGTGCTTAGGAGCCAGCACAGCACATCACCGCGATGAACTGTCAGGGGAACTGACAGTAACGGAATGAAAAAGGCAAATCCTGTTTCCTGGAAAATCCTACAGTATAGAATTCTGACAGAGTAAAGAACCCCAGTGGGTCTTTGAGGGCTTAGAGTGGCCAGAGACTGATGGGTTCCTGGTCCACACATAACAGAGTTTAGACCTTAGTTCACTCTCTTTTTACCTAGGTATTTATGCTTCTGCATCTCTATGGCTGATCTGAACGCCGTTCTCGGCTCTATTGCCTTCACATCAGACTGTAGTCAGGGAGCATCCTCAGGACTGACTTATGGACAGCCCTTGGCCTGCCAGCAGGAATTTGCACTTGTGATACTATGAAGATCCATAGACTTAATGGTTTACTTTGTAGTTGACGAGACATGACTTTGAATCCTATACCCAAGTTTGAATTTTCTACCAGATATTCATATTCTTAGGTTTGACAGTACTGATGTAGATTATAGCTCCCTTTCCTATGATATTTAAAGAATTAAAATAATTTCTTCCACTATGACTTGAAATCCCACTCTCAGATCTATTGTTTCTGACTGAGTTCCTACTTCTTGGCATGTCTAATTTTTTTTTTTTTTTTTCTTTTACAGCATCTAGCTCAGTACATGGCTCATTTATCTATAGAGTGAATAAATAGAGGGGATGTCTCCTATCTGTATGGCAGTGGTCACTCATTCAGAGTCGGACAGGTAACAGATGTTTGAGGCAGAGGGTGGAGATTGTGGCAAACTGGAGAACAAGGTAGGTCCTGTTACAGGGTACACAATACCTGCTCGGCCACAGCAGACTGGCCGTCTGGGGATTTGGGTCTTGTGTTGCCAGATTTTTCTAGAATTTCCAGAGAAGTGAGAAAACTGGATTTTTATATGAGATCTTCAATATATTAGCACCAGAAAATTTTGTTTCTTGTTTGGTTTTTTGGTAAGTGCTTCAGCCCACACTGCCTACCTGTCACTTCATACTTGAAGGCTGCCAAGTTGAAATTGTTGATATTTAGATAAGAGGTTGAAGAGGCCTTAAAAGTTCATTCTTGTCAAGTTCCTTCATTTTACAGATGAGGTTTCTGAGGCTGAAAGAAGAGAAGTGACTTGTTCAGTTACTTGATGGCAAAAGAAGGCTAAATGTTAGTTTTCCTGGTCTGTTTCTTATAGGAGTAAGTATGTTTTCTGTACTTTATAATTGCTTACATAAGGCAACTAGCCTATTTGCTTTGGCTCCAATGACAAGTGTTATTCCTTCACTGAGAAGTTCCCTATTACCTGCCTTATTAAGGACAGATGCATTCAGCTTGGCAGTGAAGTCTGTCAACAACATCATCCAAACTACCTCTTCGGCTTCCTTTTCCATTTCTCTTGCCACATGCTCACTAACAGCAGGTGCTTTGTGTGGCTTACCCTCAACACTCTGTAAAAAGTCTTGGTTTACTGCCTCCTTTTTATCTTATTTTTTAGAAATTGTACGTGTCTTAAGGCCCAGCACACATGCCGCCTTCTTCCTGAAGTTTTCCTGTCTTGCTCCCTCCAGCTCTCATAGGGCTTTGCTTCTGTTGATATTTGTTCTATGATCTTCTCTTACTTTGCCTTTCTAGGAGAGTAACTTATATACCTCTCTATTCCATTTCCCCCATCCGTTCCCACTCCCAAATGCAAGCTCCTTGAGGGTAAGAGCTGTTTTATTCATCTTCATTCTTACAACACTGAATATGTAGTACCTGTTAGGTATAGTTGGTACTCAGCAAGCATATTTATTTATTTTTTCAGTTAGCATATTTAGAATTGCTAGCATGGTATATTTTAAATATGAAGTTAATTCAGTATAAATATATGTAATTCACAAAACTCCAATTTTTGTTTGCTTCTTCACTGCTTCTCTATCTTTTGGTTGATGACATATGCATAAGTATTACATAAATCAGACATCAGATATTCAAATGCCTACTATAGACAGGAAGATACCATAAGTGAGAGAATTGGCCAATAGTTTTATAATGGCATGCTAAGTTCTATTCTTTCATCAGAAACACACTGTTTTGTTATTGGACCTATCAAAATATTCTTATAGAAAAATATCCTCTTTCTCATTTTTCTTGAAACATCTGACATTCTGTATCATTAGCTTTCCCACATTTGGTAGGAATGTAAGTACAAGTATTTTCTTCCTAACCCTATTATGACAAAAACAGCAATGGAAGCAGAGTGATATGGGCAGCTGACTCTCAGCCTTAGTATTGAAGAGGCAGTAGGGCATGGTGGGGCCTAGGATGTTGCAGAGTACTTTTCCCTGTCTCACTGCGATAGTTCTTCCCCAGCCATGGTTGCCATGAAGTAAGGTAGACCCAGTGTTGCCAGATGAAGGTGAAGTGGAAATCTGGATCTTTGTGTGAAGTAGTCTTTTCAAAGTACCATGAGGACAATACAGTAGATGTAAAACAGATAACATCTGGAAGTCACATACTTCAGCCATCATTTTGGGACATATACCATAAGGGGTGGTGAATCCTGGCACTAAAGAAGATATCTAGAGGAAAGGAAACATCAAGTTATATCACATAGATGGCATAAAAATATTTTGACAAACACCTTTTGATTTGATATTTTGGAGTGAGCAGTTCTGTTTTCCTTGAGCCAGATGGTAACACATACATAATGTACTGATGCTGAATTTGCAGTGGGTTGATTTTTATCCATTTCTTGCTTTGACGTGGAAGCATGTGAATTGCCCCTCTCCTTGGCTAACATCCTTCCAATGACTCCGGTTATCAAGATGCAGGTAAGCACCTTATGTGTGCACAGTTAAATAGTGGGCACACACTTCTGTCCCAGAGAAAGAAGACAGTGAGAATTCCCTTTGGTTAAGTGAAACAACTAAGCAGCCATACTTGGATGCAAATTTGAACCAGAATGTTTTCTGAATTCTCCATTGCGTTCTGTTATCCCACTGAGGAAAGAGGATGCATGTCATTATAGCTTCTTTGGCACCTATCCATGTCAAGGTGGGTATACTTTTGATATATTTGATTTCTTAAGTATGTTTTGGGGCATTATCTTTTCCAGATCCTCTTCAGCCATAAAATATAAGCTCATTATTTTTAAAAGTGTATCAGAGATAATACTAAAACCCTCCATTGAGCAACAAACACCTTAAAGTCTTAGAAGTAGTTACTGTTATCATTTTGGAATGTGGCTTTCCAAACCATTTTCTGTGCATCTTAATGACCCAGATAACCACGATGGTGTGGTCACTCACCTAGAGCCAGACACCCTGCAATGTGAAGTCAACTGGGCCTTAGGAAGCAATACTGTAAACAAAACCTAGTGGAGGTGATGGAATTCTAGCTGAGCTATTTCAAGTCCTAAAGATGATGGTGTTAAAGTGCTGCTCTCAGTGTCAGTTTATAATACCTCATTTTTAGAGGTTGAAAAGAGCTTGAAAATATTTGCATGCCAGAAAAGTTATAGGATAAAGATGATAAATCCTCAAATGGTCTCCTGAAAACTGCTTTGATTGTCTCATTTTGATCAGGCTACTGTCAGGCTAATGAATTCTGTATCCATTCATCTGAAAATTATCAGCCAACCCAGAACTTCATGAAATCTCCATGCTAATGTTCTATGTCTGTATCAAGCTCTTCTTAATGACTATTCAGCTGTGTTCTCAGGGCTTAATTTTCTACCTGTTGCCTACTGTTCTGGTCTGATATTTTTTGTAGCCTTCTAATATTATTGCAAATGGTCTTTTATGCAGACTGATTTCTAGCATATCCAAAATCCCATATGGCTAATGGAGGTAGCTATCTGCTTTCTTATGCTTTTTAAAATTTTTAATAAATATTAAAAGCTATCATAAAAAAAAATAAAGTGCTGCTCTTAGTTTGTCAACAAATTTGGAAAACTCAGCAGTGGCCATAGGACTGGAAAAGGTCAGTTTTCATTCCAGTCCCAAAGAAGAGCAGTGCCAAAGAATGTTCAAACCACTGTACAATTTCGCTCATTTCACATGCTAGCAAGCTAATGCTCAAAATCCTTCAAACTAGGCTTCAACAGTATGTGAACTGAGACCTTCAAGATGTACAAGCTGGATTTAGAAAAGGCAGAGGAACCAGAGATCAAATTGCCAACATCCGCTGGATCATGGAAAAAACAAGATAATTCAAAAAAAAAAGTCTATTTCTGCATCATTGACTATCCTAGTATTTGACAATGTGGGTCACAACAAACAAGAAAATTCTTTAAAGAGATGGGAATACCAGATGCTTCCTTGTCTTCCTGAAGAACCTGTATGTAGGTCAAGAAGCAAGAGTAAGAACCAGACATGGAACAACGGATTGGTTCCAAATTGGAAAGGACTACAGCAAGGCTATATATGGTCACCCTGCTTATTTAATTTACATGCACAGTACATTGTGAAATGCTGGGCTGGATGAATCACAAGCTGGAATAAAGATTGCTGAAAGAAATATCAACAACCTCAGATATGCAGATGATTCCACTCTAATGACAGAAAGTAAAGAGGAACTGAAGAGCTTCTTGATGAAGGTGAAAGAGGAGAGTGAAAAGACTGGCTTGAAATTCAACATTCAAAAAACTAAGATCATGGCATCCAGCCCCATCACATCATGGCAGATAAAAGGGGCAAAAGTAGAAGCAGTGACATTTTATTTTCTTGGGTTCCAAAATCACTGTGGACAGTGATTGCAGCCATGAAGTTAAAAGATGCCTGCTTCTTGGAAGGAAAGCTATGACAAATCTAGACAGCGTATTAAAATGCAAAGACATCACTTTACTGACAAAGGTCCATAGCATCAAAGCTACAGTTTTTCCAGTAGTCCTGTACAGATGTGAGAGTTGGGCCATAAAGAAGGCTGAGCACCAAAGAATTGATGCTTTCAAATTGTGGTGCTGGAGAAGACTCTTCAGAGTCTCTTGACATGCAAGGAGATCAAACCAGTCAATCCTAAATGAAATCAAACCCTGAATATTCATCAGAAGGACTGATGCTGAAGCTGAAACTCCAATATTTGGCCACCTGATGTGAAGAGCCAATTCATCGCAAAAGACCCTGATGCTGGGAAAGATTGAAGGCAAAAGGAGAAGAGGCGGCAGACCCTGAATATTCATCAGAAGGACTGATGCCGAAGCTGAAATTCCAATATTTGGCACCTGATGTGAAGAGCCAACCCATTGGAAAAGACCCTGATGCTGGGAAAGATTGAAGGCAAAAGGAGAAGAGGCGGCAGAGGATGAGATGGTTAGATAGCATCACCAGCTCATCATCATGAATCTGAGCGAACTCCAGGAGATAGTGGAGGACAGAGAAGCCTGGCTTGCTGCAGTCCATGGGGTTGCAAACAATCGGATATGAATTATTGACTGAACAACAACAAATATACGTGTATCTATAAGGATATATTTTTATTTTTTCAATGAGTGATATTCTTTACACATTGTTTTGCAGACCCACTATGTCATATACACGTACACTATGTATGTGTATATCCTATTATATGTATATAACAGATTATTGTATTTTCCCTTATTTGTGACAGTTTTTACTGTCATAACAATGTTGCATTGAACATCCTTGTAAATGCCCATTTTGTGGGTATAATTTCCTATTTTCCAGATAAAAAAGTAAGTAATTGAATTACTGAGCTATAAGGAAACAATCTCTTTTTTAATGTCCTCCTCATAATTATATATATATATGTGTGTGTTTTAGAGAAAGTCCTAACTTAATGTCCAGGGTTTCAAAAGAAATGCTTTAGAGGGGTATTTTAGAATTCTAGTTTTATATTACTACTCTCATTTGATGTCTGCCTTTTGAATCAATTTGAAATTGATACAGGTAAGCACAATAGGTTCTAGGAAGTAGCCATGTTCAAAATTAGTAAGCTTTTGAGTGATGTGTTTCAATGGTGGGGACATGAAATTTTCAATTGAGAAAATAATCTCCTTAATCATGAAGTTCTTTTTTCCAAATCTTTTTCTGCTCTCTTGGGAATTACAACAATTGGACCCATAGGAGGTGTGAAAATATTTTTTCACATCACACATTTTTAAAAATACTAGTTTGAATAATCCTGAAAAGTGTAGGTTTTTATACTGTACCCTTACAAATCTTTTTAAAAGAATGTTCCTTAATACAAATTACTAATACCAGAAATGAAAGAGATTCAATGGACATTAAAAGGATAACAAAAGAATATTGTGAACAACCCTTTGCCCACAGGTTTGACATCTAGATGAAACAGATCAATCACTTGAAAGGCACAGTCAGCTAAAACTCACACAAGAAGGTATAAATTTGAATAGACCTGTGCAGTATCTATTGGTTTGTCCAAAAAGTTTGTTTGGGTTTTTCTACATGACTGTGCAGAAAAACCCAAAGGAACTTTTTGGCCAACCAGTATTCTAAAAATCAGTAATTATTAACCTTCCAAACCGGAAAGCACCAGGTTCAGATGAATTCACTGGGAATTTTGTCAAACACTTAAGAAAGAAATTACATCAATTCCTTTTGATCTCTTCCAGATGATAGAAACAGAGGGAATGCTTCTTAACATTATGAGGCCAGTTATTCTAATATCAAAACCAAAAACATTAAAAGAAAACTGCAGACTACAGCCCTCTCACATGAAATACAGAAATCCTCAACAAAACATTAGCAAATCCAACAATGTAGGAAAAGAATTATATACTATGACCAAGTGGGAAATATAGCAGCTATGCACGGCTGTTTCAACACATAGATGTGGTAGAAGCATCTAACAGAATCCAACGTCCATTTAAGATAAAACCCTCAGTTAACAAGGGATAGAGGGGAACTTCCTTAACTTTATAAAGAATGTGAAAACCCTACAAACTAACATGTTTCATCATACTTAATGATGAGAGACTTGAGGCTTTCCCACTAATATCATGAGCAAGACAAGGATGTCCCCTCATACCAGCACTTTTCAACGTTGTATCTGATGTCCTAGTTAATGCAGTAAGGCAAGGAAACAAAATGTATATACATTGGGAAGAAAGAAAACTTTATGTACAGAAGATGTGGTTATTTCTGTAGAAAATCTGAATCAACAAACTCCTGGACCTAAGAAGCAATTATAGCAAGGTTGCAGGGTACACAAGATTAATACATAAAAGTCAGTTACTTTCCTGTGTACCAGCAATAAACAGGTAGAACTTGAAATGTAAAACAATACCATTTACGTTAGCACACCCCCGCATGAAGTATGTGGTATAAATCTGACATGACATGTACAAGATCTATATGAAGAAAATGAACTCTGATAAATAAATGCTGATATTCCATGTTCATGGATAGAAGACTCAATATTGTCAAGATGTCAATTCTTGGGCTTCCCTGTTGTCCAGTGGTTAAGAATCTGCCTGTCAATCCTGGGACACAGATTCGATCCCTGATCTAGGAAGATCCCACATGTTGTGGAACAACTAAGCATGTGTGTCTCAAATACTGAGCCAGTGCTCCGGAGCCCATGAGCCACAGTTGCCGAGCCTGTGTGCCCCAGAGCCAGTGCTCCGCAAGAAGAGAAGCCTCTGCAATGAGAAGCCTGTGTGCCACAGCCAGAGAGTAGCCCCTGCTGCCTGCACCTAGAGAAAAAAGCCTGCTCACAGCAATGAAGACCTAGTATTACCAAAAGTTAAAAAAAAAAAAATTTTAACAGATGTCAGTTCTTCCCAAGTTGATTTATAGATTCAATGCAATCCCAATCAAAATTCAGCACATTTTTTTGTGGATGTCAACAAACTGATTCTAAAGTTTATATGGAGAGGCAAAAGATCTAGAATAGCTAACAGTATTGAACAAAACTCAAGGACTAGTCCTACTTACTTGAAGCTGAACTTCAAGACAGTGTGGTATTTATGAAGGCACAGACAAAAATAAATGGAACAGAATTAAGAGCTCTAAGTAGACCCACATGAATATATAATCAGCTGATCTTTGACAAAGGAGCAAAGGCAATATAATGGAGCAAAGATGGTATTTTCAGCAGACAGTGCTGAAACAGCGTTGACATGCAAATAAGTAAATAGATTCAGACTTAGGCCCGTCACAAAAACTAACTCCAATTGGATCACAGACCTAATTGTAAAACACAAAACTATAATTCTTCTAGAAGCGAACATAGGAGAAAAGGTAGATGGTCTTGGCTTTGGTGATGACTTTTTAGATGAAAGGCATAACCCACAAAAGAAAGAATCGATAGATTTCATTCAAATTAAAATTTCTGCGAAAGACGTGGTCAAGGGAATAAAAAGGCCACAGACTAGGAGAAAATACTTGCAAACTGCATATATCTGATAAAGAACTATTATTCAGAATCAGAAAGAACTTAAAATTCAACAATAAGAAAACAACCCAATTTAAAAATGGACCAAAAACCTTGGCACCTCACCAAAGAAGATAAACAGATGATAAGCATATGAAAAGATGTTTTACATCTTGTGTCTAGGGAACGCAGGTTTAAAACAATGAGATATATGGGTCAAGAAACAACAATTAGAACCAGACATGGGACAACTGGTTCCAAATTGGGAAAGGAGTACAAGGCTGTATATTGTCACCCTGCTTATTTAATTTACATGCACAGTACATCATAGGAAAAGCCAGAATGAATGAATCACAAGCTGAAATCAGGATTGCCAGCAGAAATATCAACAATCTCAGATACATAGATGATACCACTCTAATGACAGAAAGTGAAGAACTAAAGAGCTTCTTGATGAGGGTGAAAGAGGAGATGAAAAAACTGGCTTGAAGATCATAGTATCTGGTCCCATCACTTCATGGCAAATAGGAGGGGGAAAAGTGGAGCAGTGACAGATTTTATTTTCCTGGGCTCCAGAATCACTGCATACAGTGACTGCAGCCATGAAATTAAAAGGTGCTTGCTCCTTGAAAGCTATGACAAACCTAGAAGGAGTATTAATAAAAAGCAGAGACTTTGCTTTGCCAACATAGGTCCATATAATCAAAGCTCTGGTTTTTCCATAGTCCTATGCAGATGTGAGAGTTGAACCATAAAGAAGGGTGAGCACCAAAGAACTGATGCTTTCAAGTCCTGGTGCTGGAGAGTCCCTTGACTGCAAGGAGATCAAACCAGTCAATTCTAAAGAAATCAAACCCTGAATATTCATTTGAAGGACTGTTGTTGAAGCTCCAATACTTTGGCCACCTGATGCTAAGAGCCAACTCCCTGTGACAGACCCTGGGAAAGACTTAAGGCAAAAAGAGACTGGGTGGCAGGGATGAGATGATTAGAAAGCATCGCTGATGCAATGGACATGAATTTGAGCAAGTGGGGGACAGAGGAACCTGGTGTGCTATAATTCCTGGGGTCACAATCAGACATGTCTTAGTGACTGAAGAACAACAGCACAACTACACATCTATCAGAATGGCCAAAATGGAGAATGTTGACAGTGTCGAGTGCTGGCAAAGACATGGAGCAACAGGAACTCTCATTCGTTGCTGGTAGCAATGCAAAATGGTATAGCCAGTTAGGAAGACCGTTCGGCAGTTTCTTGCAAAAGTCAGCATGTTCTTAACCATACAGTCTAGCAATCACACTCCTTGGTATTTACCCAAAGGAGTTAAAAACTGTGACCACACAATAATCTTCACATGGTTGTTTATAGCAGTTCTGTTCTATAATTGTCAAAATTTGGGAGCAACCGGATAACTTTCTGTAGGTGAAGGGATAAATAAACTGGTACATCCGGACAATGGAACATTGTTAAGCAGTAAAAAGAATTTATCAACGCATCAAAAGACATGGAGGAGACTTAAATGCATATTGCTAATTGAAACAAGCCACTCTAAAATGCCACACACTGTATTAGTCCAACTATATGACATTCTCAAAAAGGTAAAATTATGGAGGTTCTAAAGATTAATGTGATTGCTAGGGGTTAATGGGAAGGGAGGGATTTTTAGGGCAGCAAGACTATTTTGTATGATACAATAATGGTGGATACATGTCATTATATGCTTGTCCAAACCCATAAGATGTACAACACCAAGAGAACACTTATTAGACTATAATGCAGATACGTCAGCGTAGATTCATCATTTGTAACAAATGCACCACCCTGGTAGGAATGTTGATAATGGATATTGAAGCCTGTACTTACATGGAGGTAGGGAGTATATATGGGAAGTCTCTGTACCTTTTGCTCTATTTTTCTGTGAGCTCAAAATGGCTTGAAAAAATAAAGTATGTACATATATATAGAGTGAGGGATTTCCTAATTTTCATATGAGCCTTCTGCTCTCATTAAATATGGATCTGAGTGTGGTCAGTAGGGCCTCTAACAAGATCCAAAAGGCAGTCCCAAAGTTTATTGTCAAGGAAGGGTATTGACAATGGAGGCCCTAACCCAAGAATTGGTATGGTTTAAGTTGAATAATTAATAATTGCTTATATTCCATGATCACTGAAGCATATGATTACTCTTTTCTTTATGCATGTTTGGAAGAATGATGAAATATGAGAAGTGTTCTGTGTGAAGAGTTGTGTGCTAAAAGCAGTAGTTATCAAACTGCATGTAAGAATTACCCTAGGGATCTGTTAAAACTCTCGAAGTTCAGGCTAAAGTTCACCAGGTAGTTCCATTGGATGGCCAAGTTTGAGAATGAGGCCAAAGGAGATTTTAAACTTTATCTCTGTCTGAAGATAGTTTTATTAATCACAATTCTGAAAGGCCCTTGTCATAACTTTGCAAGTGTGGAAGGATTTGGAGGTGTAGGAATGCCATTTGTTAATAACAAACTCCTAAAGCAAAAAATAAAACCCACCTAGCCTGAAAGAGTTAATGTAGTTTCCAAAAGTGCTTGATACAGCCAAGGAACAGCTTAGGCACAGGAAGAATCTGGCTTATACTGGGAGCCAATAAAGTCAGTGTTTAAAATGTGTTTTAATCTAAAACACATATGTGCCCCTGGGCCTGAAAACAAGCCAAGACTTTCACAGTTGTGGTGAAGGTTCCTAACAACAGATAAAAATGAGTTGCTGTACAATGTTACTTAAACTTGAAAGTTTAGAGGGGAAATCTGATCTGTGGAGGGGTGTTGTAGACAGGGGCTTCCCAGGTGGCTCAGATGGTAAAGAATCTGCCTACAATGCAGGAGACTTGAGTAGAGGAAGTGAGGTGGGCACACAGGACAGGTTATTATTTTGTGACTTCTTTCTGATCCCAAAGAGAACAGAACTAGCTGATAGTTCTAATTATCTGTGTACTCAGAACAAAACCAGATAAACCCTAACAAAATGAAAATTGTGTCCTTTTAGAAGCATTCCAATCTGCTGGGTATGAACTTTTATATGTGTCTTCCTTAGAGTATTTTACTTCTTCAGTAGAACCCTTTCTTAAAGATTCTGATTATATGCAGGTTTTTTTCTTTTCTTTTTTTTTTTTTTAAGAATTATATAGATTCATAGGAAGTTTAAAAAAAAAAATGCACAGCAAAGCCCTCATGCATCCTTTACCCAGTCACCACTGTGATAACATATTACATAAGCAGACTGGGGAGGCCTTACAAATAGCTGTGAAAAGAAGAGAAGCAAAAAGCAAAGGAGAAAAGGAAAGATACAAGCATCTGAATGCAGGGTTCCAAAGAATAGCAAGAAGAGATAAGAAAGCCTTCCTCAGTGATCAGTGCAAAGAAATAGAGGAAAACAACAAAATGGGAAAGACTAGAGATCTCTTCAAGAAAATTAGAGATACCAAGGGAATATTTCATGCAAAGATGGGCTCGATAAAGGACAGAAATGGTATGGACCTAACAGAAGCAGAAGCTATTAAGAAGAGATGGCAAGAATACACAGAAGAACTGTACAAAAAAGATCTTCGCGACCCAGATAGTCACGATGATGTGATCACTGACCTAGAGCCAGACATCCTGGAATATGAAGTCAAGTGGGCCTTAGAAAGCATCACTACGAACAAAGCTAGTGGAGGTGATGGAATTCTAGTGGAGCTATTCCAAATCCTGAAAGATGCTGTGAAAGTGCTGCACCCAATATGCCAGCAAATTTGGAAAACTCAGCAGTGGCCACAGGATTGGAAAAGGTCAGTTTTCATTCCAATCCCAAAGAAAGGCAATGCCAAAGAATGCTGAAACTACCACACAATTGCACTCATTTCACATGCTAGTAAAGTAATGCTCAAAATTCTCCAGGCCAGGCTTCAGCAATACGTGAACCATGAACTTCCAGATGTTCAAGCCAGTTTTAGAAAAGGCAGAGGAACCAGAGATCAAATTGCCAACATCCGCTGGATCATCGAAAAAGCAAGAGGGTTCCAGAAAAACATCTATTTCTGCTTTATTGACTATGCCAAAGCCTTTGACTGTGTGGATCACAATAAACTGTGGAAAATTCTGAAAGAGATGGGAATACCAGACCACCTGATCTGCCTCTTGAGAAACCTGTATGCAGGTCAGGAAACAACAGTTAGAACTGGACATGGAACAACAGACTGGTTCCAAATAGGAAAAGGAGTACGTCAAGGCTGTATATTGTCACCCTGCTTATTTAACTTATATGCAGAGTACATCATGAGAAACACTGGGCTGGAAGAAACACAGCTGGAATCAAGATTGCTGGGAGAAATATCAATAACCTCAGATATGCAGATGACACCACCCTTATGGCAGAAAGTGAAGAGGAACTAACAAGCCTCCTGATGAAAGTGAAAGAGGAGAGTGAAAAAGTTGGCTTAAAGCTCAACATTCAGAAAACGAAAATCATGGCATCTGGTCCCATCACTTCATGGCAAATAGATGGGGAAACAGTGGAAACAGTGTCAGACTTTATTTTTGTGGGCTCCAAAATCACTGCAGATGATGACTGCAGCCATGAAATTAAAAGACGCTTACTCCTTGGAAGGAAAGTTATGACGAACCTAAATAGCATATTCAAGAGCAGAGACATTACTTTGCCAACGAAGGTCCATCTAGCCAAGGCTATGGTTTTTCCTGTGGTCATGTATGGATGTGAGAGTTGGACTGTGAAGAAGGCTGAGCGCCGAAGAATTGATGCTTTTGAACTGTGGTGTTGAAGACTCTTGAGAGTCCCTTGGACTGCAAGGAGATCCAACTAGTCCATTCTGAAGGAGATCAGCCCTGGGATTTCTTTGGAAGTAATGATGCTAAAGCTGAAACTCCAGTATTTTGGCCACCTCATGGGAAGAGTTGACTCATTGGAAAAGACTGTGATGCTGGGAGGGATTGGGGGCAAGAGGAGAAGGGGACGACAGAGGATGAGATGGCTGGATGGCATCACTGACTTGATGGACGTGGGTCTGGGTGAACTCCAGGAGTTGGTGGACAGGGAGGCCTGGCGTGCTGCAATTCATGGGGTCGCAAAGAGTTGGACACGACTGAGCAACTGAACTGAACTGAGGCAGAGTTTATGTGTCAGAACCAAGAAATCAGCATTGATATAGTCCATGGAGGTTGTTCAGACTTCACCAGTTTTATAAGCACTCAAATGTGTAGGTGTGTGTAACTCTATGCAGTTTTTCATGTGTAGCTTTGTGTAACACTACCATAATCATAATACTTTACAAGGGATTCTGAAGAACTGCCAAGGGCTATGGAACGAGTCACTTTGCTTGTAGTCCTATCCCCAACTTGAGTTCAGAACTTTATATTGCTGGGGGCTGCCACATAGCTTTTGAAACCTCAAATGGCTTTTGGTCTTTTTTTTCCCCCATGGGATCATCAGTACAGATGTGTGTCTCAGTTACTGTGCTTTGAGGAGGTAAATTGTGATCACTTTTATTTAAAGAGAGTGAACGGATAAGTATACCCCAAAGTATAAAAATCTGTTATTGATCTTCATTTTGGGGGCATATTCAACAGTTCTGGCACAACAGAGAACTGAATGTTTGGAAGTTCTTTTCCTGCCAATTTTTAGAACATGTGAGATTTGCTCAATAAATGGTGTCTTTCTAATTCCTAAAACAAGACTGTCCACGTCCCAGAGAAATGCCCTGATATATTTGGAGTGAATAGGCATGATTCTATAACAGGTGAAAACTGTCACTTAACAGCATATTCTCAGCATTGTCAAACATATTAAACTCTGCCTCACATTGTTTAGGTAATTACTGTCTCCAGAGCTGAATGATACATAATCATATTTACCATTTACATGGTATGGGAATTTTAATTATCTTTGCATCTAGTATGGCAAAACTAAGGTGTTTAGGAATGTAAGTCCAGTGTTAAGCTTTCTGTTCCCAAGATTTGCAGATAAATCTACAATCTAGCAAAAACTGTTTACATGTGTGCTCTGCACCCTGTTGTCTTCCATAGAACCTGTTATTTCTGACACTCTTTTTGGCAAGAGTTCCATAGGAGAGAATAATTCTGGAGTTTGTTCTGGTTGGTTCAGTCAGTGAGCTCAGCCCTGATGAAGTAATGGGATGTGTGATGAGGGATGAAGTATCTAAACACCAAGATAGTCATCTTGAATAAAAGCAGCTTTGGGGTATTTATAAAGAATATATTCTGCCCTATAAAATTGTGGGATATTTGTTAGGGATTTGATAGACTGAGCTCAGCAAAGCATCAAGTTGATAATCCTGTTGTCATAGAGAAAGCAAGAGAATTACAGAAAAATACCTACTTTTGATTCATTGACTACGCTAAAGCCTTTGACTGTGTGGATCACAATAAACTGGAAAATTCTTAAAAGAGATGGGAATATGAGACCACCTTACCTGTCTCCCGAGAAACCTGTACGTAGGTCAAGAAGCAACAGTTAGAACCTTACATGGAATAACTGGTTCAAAATTGGGAAAGGAGTGCAACAAGCCTGTATATTGTCACCCTGCTTATTTAACTTAAATGCAGAGCACATCAGGGAAGGCAATGGCACCCCACCCCAGTACTTGTGCCTGGAAAATCCCATGGACGGAGGATCCTGGTAGGCTCCAGTCCATGGGGTCGCTAAGAGTTGGACACGACTGAGTGACTTCACTTTCACTTTTTCACTTTCATGCATTGGGGAAGGAAATGGCAACCCACTCCAGTGTTCTTGCCTGGAGAATCCCAGGGACAGGGGAGCCTGGTGAGCTTCCGTCTGTGGGGTCGCACAGAGTCGGACACGACTGAAGCGACGCAGCAGCAGCAGCAGAGCACGTCATGTGAAATGCTAGGCTGGATGAATCCAAAGCTGGAATCGATTGCTAGGAGAAATATCAACAAACTCAGATATGCAGATGATATCACTCTGATGGCAGAAAGTGAAGAACTAAGGAACCTCTTGGGGACAGTAAAAGAGGAGAGTGAAAAAGCTGGCTTGAAACTCAACATTCAAGAAACTAAGATCATGGCATCCAGTCCCAGCACTTCATGGCCAGTAGATAGGGAGAGGGGGAAGCAATGGCAGGTCTTTAGGGGGAAAGGAGGGCTCCAGAATCACTGTGGACAGTGACTGCAGTCATGAAATTAAAAGACACCTGCTTCTTGAAGGAAAACTATGACAAACCTAGACAGTGTATTAGAAAGCAAAGACATCACTTTGCAGACAAGGTCCATATAGTCAAAGGTGTGGTTTTTCTAGTAGTCACAGATGTGAGTTGGACCATAAAAATGGCTGAGCACTGAAGAATTGATGCTTTTGAATCCTGGTGCTGGAGAGGACTTGAGAGTCTCTTGGGCTGTAAGGAGATCAAAGCAGTTACTCCTAAAGGAAATCAGCCCTGAATAATCATTGGAAGGACTGATGCTGGAGCTGAAGTTCCAATGCTTTGCCACCTGATGCAAAAGGCTGACTCTGGAAAAGACCCTCATTCTGGGAAAGACTGACAGCAAAAGGAGGAGAGGGCAACAGAGGATGAGAGGGTTAGATAGCATCACTGACGCAATGGACGTGAACTTGAGCGAACTCCAGGAGATAGTGAAGGACAGAGAAACCTGGTGTGCTGCAGTCCATGGGGTCGCAAAGAGTCAAACACGACTTAGCGACTGAACGACAACAAATTCTCTTATAAAGCTGGATTTGAAAGTCAGTTTATTTAGAAACAGTAGGCAAAAAACATCTAGAGTCTTAAATATTCTGAATTAAGTAAGCACCAACCTACATTGGTGCAGAGGAAGAAAATAATCAAATTTAATGACTAAAATGAAAAGAACCAGAAGAGATGTCGGATTATTTTCAATAAGAAAGCAAGCTTATCTTTGTGGAAATGTAGATTTTAAATATTAAGAGAGGAAATATTAAAGAAATATTAATTTCCTCTCAAATATTGAGAGGAAAGCTAGGGCTTTGTCAGTAAATGCTCCCTGAACCCACCCACCCAATCAAGAAAGCAGTGAGACAGCCTCTTTAACAAGTCGAACAATTAAAAGGTGTTTTGAATAACTGCACAGAAGTTAATTCATAAAATACTCAAGCCAAGAACTGTCCAGTGGACACTGATACAGCTTTTAAAAGCAGTTGCTAAAGACAAAAAGTAGGATAATTTTTGAAATGCTATCAGTACATCAATCACAAAGTTTATGGTTAAAAGATGTCAAAAAAACAATGTATTGGCCTATAAAAAAGAAAAGCTGGTTGATGTATTAGCAACCAACTAGCATATGGCAATGATTGTGTCATATGTCTAGAAAGCAGCACGTCAACATGCAATTTTTACAAAGAGTAAATGAGGATGCATATAAAGTTCATAGCACAAGGCTTTTTTTAAAGCTGGGTTTTGTTTACCTCTCAGGAGATACCACTTTAAAGGTATGTTTTATGCTGTCATTCCCTAAATCAGTGCGTGTTACTGCATGGTTGTAGTGAAAAGAAAATTTAGAATATGTTTTGTATCAGTAATGTCACACATCAGGGCCATTCTTAAGAAATAATTATTTTTCACTGGTAGGAGTACAGATTCATGATTTTGCCAACAGTTTATGACTGCTGAGTAAGAACGTAGCTACTGAGCACCTACTGGACACTCGGAGTGTGCCAAGAATTTCATGTGTATGACTTTACCTAAAACTCAGAACAGTTTTACTGAGGTAGTTACTTTTTTATTATCTCTATTCTACAAATGGGAAAGCTGAAGCCAAGGGAATAAACAGTTTGCAGATATCACAGCTGGTAGGTGCTTGAGCTAGAAAGGAAAGACACTCTAGAACTCATGCCCCTAACCACAGTACTCTTCTTCAGAAAGGTGTTGGTTGAGGGAGAAAGTGAAGGTAGGGAGACTGCAGATCAGATTACTGAGAATAAAGTGGAGAAAAACAAGACATTCTGGCCTTAGACTGCTTTTCTAGCCTAAGGTACCCAGTGCTTGCTTACTTTTCAAAATTAGTTAAGGAGAAGCAGTGATCAAGGAGATAGGAGTCTGGGTGGAAGAAATATGAGGGCACAGTAAAGGACAAAAATGGTATGGACCTAACAGAAGCAGAAGATACTAAGAAGAGGTGGCAGGAATACACAGAAGAACTACAAAAAAGATCTTGATGACCCAGATAACCAAGATGGTGTGATCACTCCTCTAGAGCCAGACATCCTGGAATGCAAAGTCAAGTGGACCTTAGGAAGCATCACTACGGACAAAGCTGGTGGAGGTGATGGAATTCCAGTTGAGCTATTACAAATCCTTAAAGATGATGCTGCACTCAATATGCCAGCAAATTTGGAAAACTCAGCATTGGCCACAGGACTGGAAAAGGTCAGTTTTCATTCCAATCCCAAAGAAAGGCAATGCCAAAGAATGCTCAAACTACCTCACAGTTGCATTCATCTCACATGATAGCAAAGTAAAGCTCAAAGTTCTCCAAGCCAGGTTTCAACAGTACGTGAACCGTGAACTTCTAGATGGTCAAGCTGGTTTTAGAAAAGCGAGGGACCAGAGATCAAATTGCCAACATCCATTGGATCATCAAAAAAGCAAGAGAATACTGCTTTATTGACTATGCCAAAGCCTTTGACTGTGTGGATCACAATAAACTGTGGAAAATTCTTAGAGAGATGGGAATACCAGACCACCTGACCTGCCACCTGAGAAATCCGTATACAGGTCAAAAAGCAACAGAGAACTGAACATGGAACAGACTGGTTCCAAATCAGTCAAGGCTGTATATTGTCACCCTGCTTATTTAACTTATATGCAGAGTACATCATGAGAAATGCGGGGCTGGATGAAGCACAAGCTGGAATCAAGATTGCTGGGAGAAATATCAATAACCTCAGATATGCAGATGACACCACTCTTATGGCAGAAAGTGAAGAGGAACTAAAAAGCCTCTTGATGAAAGTGAAAGAGGAGAGTGAAAAAGTTGGCTTAAAGCTCAGCATTCAGAAAACTAATATCATGGCATCTGGTCCCATTACTTTATGGCAAATAGATGGAGAACAGTGGAAACAGTGTCAGACTTTATTTTGGGGGGGCTCCAAAATCACTGCAGATGATGACTGCAGCCATGAAATTAAAAGACGCTTGTTCCTTGGAAGAAAAACTGACCAACCTAGACAGCATATTAAAAAGCAGAGACACTACTTTGCCAACAAAGGTTCATCTAGTCAAAGCTATCGTTTTTCCAGTTGTCATGTATGGATGTGAAAGTTGGGCTATAAAGAAGGCTGAGTGCTGAAGAATTGATGCTTTTGAACTGTGGTATTGAAGAAGACTCTTGAGAGTCCCTTGGACTGCAAGGAGATCCAACCAGTCCATCCTGAAGGAAATCAATCCTGAATAGTCATTGGAAGGACTGATGTTGAAGCTGAAACTCCAATAATTTGACCACCTGATGCGAAGAGCAGACTCATTTGAAAAGACCCTGATGCTGGGAAAGATTGAAGGCAGGAGGAGAAGGGGACAACAGAGGATGAGATGGTTGGATGGCATCATCAACTTGATGGACACGAGTTTGAGTAAGCTCTAGGAGTTGATGATAGGTAGGCTTGGCGTGCTGGAGTTCATGGGGTCGCAAAGAGTTGGACATGACTGAGTGACTGAACTGAAGGGAAGACTAGGATCTGACATTTAAGGAGTGACTGGAGAATTCCAGAGTGGCAAAGCAAGAGTTTATGAGTGTGAAGGATAAGATTGTGGGAAACAACCCCAGGGGACTTGGTGAAAGCGAAGGCAGATTCCTCAGGGAATGTATGAACATGTGAAACTGGTGGAGTTTGGAGGTTGGTGGGTGGGTGTTCCTGTACTGTTTTCATTATCTGTACCTGTCCTCAACATTTCATCAGACATTCCCTTCCTTCTCTGGGGCCTCACATCTGATTTTCTAAAACAACATGATTGAGCATCAACTCCTGGGTACTTGGTCATACTATTTAAGTTTATATAATCTGGAAAGAGCTCCTTCTGGTCTGTAGGAATTGTCTACCCTTTAAAAATGCCCTTTTCATGAATTATCTTATTCTACAACTGAGCACTTAGTACATTTTTTAAGTATAGGTACCATGATCGACCTCAGAGATATGGCACACATTATCAATAATCAATCTCAAATAGGTAACCAGAGCTCATTCCTTACAGTGTGTGTTGTATATACTTAAATCTGACCAGGAGTAATTTGCTGTATACCAGAAACTAACAAACATCAACTATATTTCACTTTTAAAAAGATTATGAACAATTTAGAATACACTTCATCCAGGAAACTGGTCACCAAAACTTCAGCAAATTTTTTAAGGATTTGACTTAAAAAGATGTATCTTCTTAAAGGTACATATAAAAGTATGGAAGCCTTATTTTAAATTATTAATTTCTCTAAAGATTCTACATCACTGAAAACAAAGACACGTTTTAAAAAGTAGGCCTATGTACCTCCATGGGTCTGGGTGGTGCTCTCTGTGCCAGTGTGCACTTTCTCTGATGGAAAGAAAATGGTCCAGGTCCCCCTTATAAACCTAGGAGCTGCCTTTGGCCTCTGTACTGTATGACTCTGGTTTGGAGCTGTGCATATCAAATGCAGCCATGTTTGAAATAAAGGGTCCCAATGAACCTCTTTCTGCATGGAATGCCAAGTAACTGCCTGCTTTTAATTGATGATTGGACATTAATCCCTAAGTGGTGCCATCATCTTAAACCTGAGTCCAGCCCCTACTGTCCCTCAGTGAAGGACTAGACAGTTATGCAGTGTTTGACTAGACACCGGGCATGTTTACTTTGGGAGAGAATAGTACCCATGTGCACCTTAATGGGAAGAAAGAGGTGAATAAATAGTTGACCTTTGGCAATATTATGACTGCTAAAAGAACACAATAACCAGCTCAGCTTACGCTCCAAATGTGTTCCCTCCATTCTTGGTAGAAACAGAAAAATATAATAAAACAGAAAATTCTTCTGTTGGCAGAGAATATGTATTTATACATTCTTGTGTGTTTAGCTCAGTGGTTAGAGAACACTTCCTGGAAAGACTGCAGTACACAAGTGTTTTCAATTTGAACTCGTAGATTTCAAGGTTCACTGCCCTGGAGGTGACTTGGCTCAGTGTTTAAAACACACACTAATGAATTTCAGGTTTGGGACAGAAAGTGGCTGTTCCACATTGGACAATCATGTGAACTTGGAATTGCTTCCCATGAATGTCTTAAATAACTGTGTAATGTCACTCTGGACAGCAGGTTCTTCTCCTGTCTCCAAACACAGATAACTGATTGCCTTTGCTCAGGATACTCAGTGCTTGCTTACTTTTAAAACTTAGATTTGGCAGAGTCTTTCATTTTTGTAAAAGGAACATTGTGGGAGAAAATAGGGCAAAGATCATCTGAATGCAGTTGGATGTACTGAAGGACACTTACAAATTAACCTTGAAATAACCTTGAAACAACCCCAAAAGACTGGTTCGGGCTGAATATTTTTCTTTTTCTTTCTTTTTTTTTTTTTTTATTTTTTCCTCTTGACTGGAGTAAGAGAAAATTCAAAAGAAGGTCACCTTTCCTACCTTTTTGTGTTGATACATCTAGCAATAATTTAGGAACTTCATCCTATCTGATCCAGCTGACATGAAAAGTCAAGGAAGTAGGCTAGTTGGTACAGTAATTTCTGTAGAGGAGAAAGCAGTAAGCTAATGAAATCACAGACACCCCGTAGTCAGAACGAGCTCTGAGTGATGCACGCCCTGGCCTGCGCACTTTTGGCATGCTTTCAAAGACTTGATTTTCTGACTAGCTGGCATGCTGCAATTACCCAGCATTCCAGAGGTCTTGCTTATATGCTCAGAGCAAGTCACCATTTGTGTTGGACCAGCAGGGGGAAAAGAAAAAAAAGTTGATTTCCTGAATTCCTTTATCTGTGAAAGATTGACCATGGGGCGGTAAGGTCCTTATGGAGCAGGGGAGTTTCCATTTCTGTGTGATGCCGTATTTGTCTCAGTCACGCCATTCATCATCCGTGAGGCTATGCACAAACCTCCCGTCTGAGTTGCAGTTTCCTCCTTCCTCATTTGAGCAAGCTGGGCCAGATGAGCCCCTCAGGCCCTTTCTAGCTTTCATGGCCTGAAGTTCAGTTTCTTCGGCACATAGGAGCTTGGGGCATTCATTACATTGTCGACTAGAGACAGTGTGGGTTATTTAACTGCTGATCAGCTTCCAGCTGTGAATGTGTAACAACACTCAAATCCTGCAGAAAGTTTGTGTTGGCTTTGCTGAAAGGATCCGTGGACATCCAGGTAACAAAGCACTCCTAAGTGCCAGGCAGGGATTGTCAAAAGACAGTGCCCATCAGTGCTGGATGCTCACTGGGGACAGTGGCCTCTTTGAGAGCATGGATGGCAACACGAGGTGGTCCCCATGCAGCCTGGCATCAGAAGGTCGTGGGTGCCTCCATGCTCCTGACCACCCCTCCCAACCCAAATGCCCTGGCCTCATAGCCTTTGGCGACTTACCTCACAGTTCTAAGATTCTGTTTGGTTATTTTTAAAATGAAGATAATATCTACTTTTCAGGATAAATAGCTTAAAGGTAATGTATTTGAAAGTGTCTTGCAAATCAGTAAAACTTTCGATAACTAAAAACAGCAATTTGTAAAAATGACTCCAAATAAGATAACTTTATCTGAAAGCTGAAGCGGGGAAAAAAAGAACATTTGTATAGTGAGTAATAAACATTTCACAGAGTACTCTCAGACGTATCTCTTTATCCTTACAACCTCATTTTATAGATGCAGAGATACCTGCACATTCCCAGGGTCATGATACCTGAAAATAGTGGAGTGGAGATTCTTCTGATTCCAAACCGTTGTGTTCCTTTTACAGTATTTTATAGTTAATGTTAAACCTCTGGTAATTCTGGAAAAGGAAATAAATGATCAAAAAGTGGTCATAGTACCTATTTGAGGGATATCTCCTTATGTCCTCTTTATATGACTACACTGTACTGACTGCCATTTGAGAACCAAACCCAGGAAAGCCAGATCAGTCACTCCTCACTTTCTGGGATCTTAATTCCGAAACAGTTCCTGGGGATAGCTGGAAGATTTGAATATCTCTGGGATGTCACTGTCCAGTTTCGAAATAATTTTATAAATGGGTTTCTTCCAGGAAGGATCTGCGTCTTTGCCTGCGGAGACAGCCCTGAAGAACTCCTGTAAAGTCAAGCTGGCAATTTCCAAGAAGCAGTCTGGGACCTGCATTCCCAAAGAGACCCACGAGAAAGAAAAAACGTGAGGCTGTGAAGCCTGGCGCCATCCAGACCTCACTGCCTGATGCTGCCATTTCCTTGGGTTGCAGGCTGATCGGAGCACCCCTACTCTACTGGCCCCTGACTTTTGAAGCCCCAGGAATCCCTTGCTCCCTCATCAAATACAGACCTTAAAATGATGATCCTTATGAGACAGCCCTGGGAAAAAATGGATTAGGGACACTTCCTCTGTAGGAGTAGCTGATACCTTTAATGGGTGACATTTTTAGCAAGTCCGAAATTCTGACTGGTTGAAATGAAATCTGTGGTTCAAAAGAGGTTTTTGGTATTCTTTTCCTTAGTGCCTCACGTGGAAAGAACCACCCCCAAGCTTACGATTGTCATACCTCATTCCACCTTTTTTGGGGACTAGATTCAAAGGACTTGGAATCATTCCTGCTTCCAAAGCCAACCATTTGGCTTGGGGGTAGAGAGGGCTCAAGACTGTGTTCCAGGACCTCACCCAAGCTGGCAGCATTAATGATGGGACATCCCACAGGGCCTCCAGATCCAGCCTGGCTGGGGGCTTGCCCCCACTGCCTGCCAGATGACCCACCCCACATGGAAAGACGCAGTGCTGCCCCCCCACCCACATGCCTGGACCCCCACGAGCCTCTCAAAGGAGGCATGGTCCATTTTCCCCACAGGTAGCCCTAGGTTTCTAAACATATTCCGGTGGGGCATCTGAATAGCGGATGCCAGCAGTTCTCTGCTTTCTTGGAAGTGTCCATACACTGCTCTTTGTGACCGCACAGTCAAGAGAGAAATGCGAGAAGAGGGCAGTGTGCTCATGACCAGACACACCGGGCACCTGCAGAACAAGATGCCAGCTGAACAGAGCTGTTGGCCACACACAAGGAAGATTGCAAGCTCTCACTGATGACACTTGGGCCACTTGCTCACCCTTCACCGATGCTTCACCTCTAAGGTGCCACCAGTGTGCCTTCACAGGGATCCCCAGAGGACTGAGCAGCTTAAGTATTGTGTATTACTTCCAGAAAGGATTTAAGATGACTTGCCATGGAAGGCCCACAGATAAAACTGTTCAAGGGAGAATAAAGATAAGAACCAAATGATGAGCAGAAACTGGTGTAAAGAAAACCTTGGCCAAGAACTAGTGCTGCAGCTAGAGCCTGGCGTTTATCCTGGGCCTCCTAGTGCAAAGGCAAGAAGGTTTCAGGGTGTAAAACCCGGTCATTACAGAGTATTGTCTAAAATGGCATAACACCTGACCTCTGCCCATGTTTCTGAATAAAGACTGGCTGGGGATTCAGTTTGGTATCTACCTGTTGCCTACGAGAAGATGCGGAGGCCGTCATCTTTGTGGATGGTACAGAGATGGGTCCCAGGCTGCCCTGCTCTCAGTGACATAAGGACAGACATGGAAGGGGATCTTTTCTAAAACTCCAATCACAAAGGGAAGGCGCTCATCAGACCTCCTGGGACCTGAGTGCATGGTCTTACCTCAAAGTCATTTCCCTTGTTATAGTGCATATTGAGAGCTCGAAAAAGTTCTGAGTCGCGGAGAACCACCAGCATTTTGGGATTTGTGACACCATCTGAAATCGCTTGCCGGGCAAATTTCTCCATCTGTATGTAATAAAACTCACGGAAGTTGCTGAACCACTTGATCATCTGGGAGGTGATGCAGCGGTTGAACTGTGCAAACAACAGGATCCATGAAGTCAGACGTTTGCCACAAGGTGCTCAGAGTCAGAACTGTCAGCTTCCAATTCAACACAGGGGTTAGCAAGAGTGGCTTCAATTCACACTAAACAGGGCTTTCTTTAAAAAAGAAGTCACAGCTATTTTCTAAGCCTATACAGTTATACATGGAAAAATCTGAATTAGCTGTAATGCCCAGTAGAAAGCAAATGTATTTTATAGCCTAGACTTATAAAGGTTTTTCACTCCTTAAGTGTGACTTTGGGAGGGCCCAAGGTCAAGATCAGTGTGGTCCCAGTGTCTGCAGCACCCAGGTAGATTACATCACAGCCCCAGTGCCCTCTGCCAGGTAAAGAGCCAAGGGAAGGGGCAATGGTATAGATTGGAGGACTGTGTATTGGCAACTCGGAGTTGCAGAATGAATCAAAAATGAGAACTTGGTTCAGGGATGAAGCAAGCAACTGGGTATGAGGGAAATAGCTCAAAAAAAAAAAAAAAAAAAAAAAAAAAAACAAACAAAAACCAAAGGATGATTGAGATACAAAGGATGCAAAGTATTAACAGCCCTGAACCCAACAGCCAGGGTCAAGGAGGCCCTCTGAAACCATGGAAACGTGCAAGGCCTGGTTCCAACCATCAAGAGCTTGATTTTTCTCATTGTCACATTGATTTGTATGGTCCTTCACTCAGTTTTGAAACAAAAGTTCAAAGGTAAATTTAACAGCCACAGTGTCCAACTCTTGATATATTCTTTCTTTTTTATAGTGTCCCCAGCAAAGACAGAACACTAGGCTAAAGGTGCTGTTTATTCTTGGGTTCTGTAAGCCCGCCTCCCTCCCCAAGTGTTTCTGGGTCTTAGCTATAGCTCAGAAGCTTACGTTCAGAGACCCGACCTTCTTACCCCCAAAGTTACCCGTTTGTTCGGTTTCTCAGCCCAGGACAAAAATGCCGCAACAAGAAGAGGAGCTCAAGTGCACAGATGATGACCTAGGATTTGACTCGACGTGGGAAACACCCACGGCCACTGGGGAGTTTTGCAGAGACTGAAACTCAGTTGAAGGACTTTACCTGAACATCAGGGAAGTAAGCCTTCAGGAGGTTGGAGCTGGGGTAGCGTGTGAAGAAAAACATTAGTTTGGCCTTCTTCAAGTGACCAGGATTGAGGCCCTCCTGGATTTGGCCCAGGGTCAAGGAAAACTAAGACCAGTTTATCAAATGATTTTGTCAAGTTATCCAAATGGTAAATTGCCCTGTTGCTTATGGTTTCTATTTAATTTTTTTCTGGTTGAATGATGTGTTTGCTTCATTTTTCTGTCTCTAGCAAGTATGATCAGATAAACTTCCTTCTTTCCAGATGCTGAATACCATCTATGTACAGTAAAGTTGCAGAGTTTAAAAAACACTTTGATGTGTTAAAGATCTATTGCACATGTGATAGCAAATACAATGTGTTGTGCTCAGTGTGAGTGTGTGCGCTTTCACAATAGGGTGGGAAGAGATGGCAGCTGTCCCCCAGATGAACTATGTCAAACCCCCAAGTAGAGACTTACTTCTCTCTGTCTCAGTTTCCTCGTCTGTAAAATGAGAGGAGTCAACTAGATGGTCCCCTTTCTGGCCCTCATCGCTGCGTTTGTGGTGTTGATGCCAATGAGCATCTAACCTGACTGAGTGCCAGATCACGGTTTGCTTTGGCTCAGGCAGCTTGAATTGCCACGCTGCACTTCTCTCCGTTTGCCTGGCAGAAGTTCCCCCTCACCCTCCCCACCTCAACTCAGATGCTCCCTCTGCTGCTGCTGAGATAGGCCTTCCTTACCCTGGGCTACCAGCGTTCTTTGTATAAGCTGTTTTTTGTAAGAATGACGTGATTGGGATCTTTATTGCATGTTTGTCTCCCCATTTAGACTGTGAGCTCCTTGAGAGCAAGGGCCTTACCCTTTCATCTTTGTATTCCACGTGCCTAGCCCGGTGCTAGGAGCAGAGTAGGTGCTCAATAAATGTTTGGTGAATGAAGGAATGAGTGAGTGAATTGTCAACTTTAATCCACGATTAACTATGGCGATTCTGTTCCAACCCATGCCTCTCACTCTGGGAACAGATCCCTTCCCCTTTAATAAGAGCAGGGGGGTGTGGCCTGAAACCCTAGCACCAGGGTGGTAGGGAAATACAGAGTCTTCCGCTAGAACATTTAGCATTCCCAGGAACAATCCTAGGGCTGCATGGGAAACATGCAGGGTAACCTTGGAGCTGAGGCTGAGAGCTGTAGCTTTAGGACAATGAAGGCTTCTCCGTAGGACAGGTCAGTTTACCCGAAGGCAACCAGACAACTGATGACAACTATAGCTGGCCCAGGCACCCAGGCCGCTGTCCAGGGGGCCCCTGCCCCTTGCCTCATTAGCCCTACTTCTTATCCTTCATAAGTGCTGTGGAAAGAATCCTGGATTGGGAGTTCCAAGACCCAGCTTCAGACAATAGATTTTGCCACCTAGTCCCTGTGTGACCCTGGGCAAGCCGCTTCCCCTCTCTGGGCCCCGTTTCTAAAGTGTGGAGTGTAGGGGCTGAAACTTGTGCGTGGCAGCCAGATGCTGGTTTTGAGTCCTGGCTCTGCAGGTGTTTGTCTTTGAGCGAGTTAGTCTGTCCCTCTCAGACACTGATCTAGAGTGGACACTTGAGGATGGTGAGGTGACTCAGGCTCACAACCCCTGATCTGAAACGGCGGGGCAAATGGACGCCAGGTTTCAGAATTTATCTTATCAAGGCAATATGGTGTGTGTATGGTGTGTTAGTTACTGCCCACAGCAGGGTCTGTGGCAGCTGTCTAATCAGATGAAGTTGCAACAGCAAAATCAGTGACTAATTGTGCTAAGTGAGACAGTCTATAAGAGGCCTCCTATCAGCACCAGGAGGGCTTCCCAGGTGCCGCTGGTGGTAAAGAACCTGCCTGCCAATGCAGGAGACGCAGGAGATGCGGGTTCCATCCCTGGGTCAGGAAGATCCCCTGGAGGAGGGCATGGCAACTCACTCCAGTATTCTTGCCTGGAGAGTCCCCCTGGACACAGGAACCTGGCGGGCTACAGTCCATGGGGTTGCAAGGAGTCAGGACACGACTGAAGCGACTTAGCACACAGCACGGGTCAGGTTTTGCAACCAAGAGAATTTCCCATCGACCTTAGGAGAAAGAAATCATAGAGGTTTTCAGAGTGTTTTGAGTTTCAGAACCGTGCCTAGGTGGCAGTGCACAGGGGCACCGTCAGTCCCAGTGCCCGCCACCCAGGAGGTGTGCGGTCACTCGCCATTGTCTCATCACCATACCTGCTCCGCCTGTTCACAGGGGTGTCATGTGAATGGAAAGTTCATCTATACTTAAGCATCTTGCTCTTCTGGGCTTTAAAGGCCCAGGAGAACAAATTTATAATTCTAGAATGAGGGAATAATTGGGGCCAGGATGCTGCCTGGGGGCCCCAGATCGTTCCAAAGGTAGCCAACTGCATGACCGGGGCAGCCAGGTCCTGTGGGTGGCCCCTGAAAACCTCCTGAAGTTCTCGGAGCCCAAGCCTCATTTCACGATGCAGGGCCAGGCATACAGGAGGTGCTTTTCTGAAACAGCAGAATACCCTTCCCAGGGGAAGATCAGCGGAGAATCTTTGGGGACTGAGTTCTTGTGGTTCTTCCACAATCTGACTCTGACAGGGAGACTTAAGCAGTGGCCTCTTATCAAAGACCCGAACAGATAGCTTCTCTCACAGAGGGCTTTCATCTGACAAGAAAATCTGTCTACAGTGATATCTCCGTGTCTACTGCCTGAAAGGTGTGCTGGTGGCTGTCGGGATGCTCTCAGGTTGGGTTGGTTTGTGGCTGTTGCTTCTTGCCTGCTAGGAAAAGAACCCAGGGGTGTCCAAGCTTGTGACCAGCAGGTGGCGCTCATAGCATTTAGGACTCGAGAGCCAGCCTGATGTGGCCGTGAGCCGGTTCCACCCCATCCTGCCGCCTTCACCACAGCCTGCCAGGTAGAAGGGGCATGAGTATTCACCCCTGCTTGTGTGACTCCACAGAACCCAGGAGATGCAATTTAAGGCTGTCCTTGAGAAGCAGCAGCGTGAGCTTGGCTCACTAAAAAAGCCATATCTAAAATATGTTCTCAGGAGCTTTAATCTCACAAGATGCTGGTTGAAAGAGGGTTCTTTGGTTTTATGCGTGTGGGACTGTATACACTCTCCTCTTAGTGTTTTTCTTCGGACTTCGTGTTAAAAAGGCTCTGAGAAGTCCTGCAGAAATGGAATTAACCCAGTGTTTACCCAAGCAACTTCTCCTGCTTCAACACCTTTCACATTCCTGAGGGAGGGTTACTCTGGAGAAATGCCTGTTTCTGAGTGGGATCTCCCTACAGCTTGCAAAGGTGATGCAGTAAGATTCAGACCCCTGCAGACCAGCCTGGGCCCCACAGCCTGCCCGGCGGGGGCCCCGAACCCTGCTCCACACACACACAGCACCCAGCTCTCTCCTCAGCTGCAGCTTAGAAGCTAGTCCTTAAACTGAAGTCTTCTTACCCCTTTCACCTGGCCTCAGGTCTCGTCCCTGAAGAGAATCTCCCCTTTTCCCATCGGCCCCGCAAGTTTCTGGCCCCTCACGTATTGCCCATGATTTATCTAGTCGGTGCAGGTAGAAGGGGCATGACTATTCACCCCTGCTAGGGTGCCTCCACAGACACAAGGAGATGCAATTTAATGAGATGTATCAATGAAGCAGATGTCTCTTTTTGCCTGAAGAGACAAGAGGTTCCGGGAGCCACACCTCGGGTAAGGGCATTCCTTAGACCCGTTCTGCTGAGGTGTATGAGCAGCTGACGTCTCAGTGATGGGGTTCTTCCTTCCACAGGGTGTTTTTGTCATATTTTGGGAGCCCATTTGGGTTTAAAAATAAACAAAACCCTTCCAGACCCAAAGGACTAAGTCAGTAGTGATAGAATCTATGTTACAGAAGAAGGTAGAGGAACTCTCCCAGACCCTTAGATCTCAGAACGTGGTCACCACTTTCTCAGGAACCTTCTAGCTATGAGCCACAGGGGAAGGAAGCCCCAGAACGAACATTAAAAAGACCCGCTCTCCTCTGGAAGGGCAGAGCAGTGCCAAGCAGTCATTTGTCCCCTAACCTCCCCTCAGCGTCCAGAGTTCCTGTCTCTCTGGGCTGGGACAAACGAGAACCCCGATTGCCCGAAAAGGATATGTGGGCTGCAGAGAAAGGAAGCACATCCATGACGGCCTGCCGGCCACCCGGCTCCATTTTCACTGGGGGAACGAGGGGCAGTCTTTCCAAACAGGTGGACGTGAAGGGCCAGGGGCACTGCTGCTGGCCCAAGGTCAGAGGTCGCAGTTTGGCAGCTCCCCAAGGTCGCAGGGCCACCTCGGAGGAGGGCTGGCTCAGGGCAGATGAGTCCTGAGGAAGACCGCCCCTCCAGCGGCCACCAGGCCCATGGCCCAGTAGCTGGCCGAGAATCCGCTCTTCCTGGATGTGGGCAGGTGCAACTGCCAAGGGACAGTCTGCTGGGGGAGCCTGATAGGGTTTGGGGATCATTCTCGGAGAGACGGGGTACCTGGGAGAATCTAGAGGCTTGGCCAGCGATAAGCTTCCCAGCGGAGCCTCCCCTGGTGGCTGGGCCCGCCTGGGTAAGGCCGCCAGAGGAAGCGGATCTTTATGGGCACTGCCCTCGGGAGGCAAGGGCTCGCTTCTCCCGTCTGGCACCGGCCCCTGGAACCTCCCTCCCAGCTGAGCCAGGTACCCCGACGGATCCACCAGTACCTTTTGTAACACCGAGTCCACAGCCTGGGATATGGCTCCCGTCAGTTCTTTCTTCAGACTCTCCAGCAAGGCCCATGCGTCAGCGGGAAGAAACCTGGGCCCCTCAGAAAGGTGCTGGGCCTCAGACACTCTGTGTTTCTCCACCCTGGAGAGGTCCCCGATGGACCCTTGACAGTGGTCGCTGTCCACCGCCCAGGGCCCAGACCCAGAGCCGATCCTCTGGTCTGCCGCTGGAGGGCCCTGAGCTGTGGCCCTGGGCTCCACGGCCCGCAGGATGCGCTCCTGCAGGTGTCTCATCTGCTGCCTCAGCAGGTGGAGCTGTCCTCTCACCCGAGGGCCCCCCTTCCTGCCGCCGCCCCGGTTCCCTGTGGGGCCTGCCTCCAGGGGGTCTTGCTGCATGGGAAGGCTCTGCTTCCTCTTCCGCTCCCGGGCCTTCTCTGGGCGACTAGGGCTGTCCCCGGCGGGGGCCCTGCCTGGCCCCAGAGAGGTTGGGGAGAGGAACATGCCTCGGACGATGGTCTCTACTCTGGCCCTCTTTGCCTGGATGTGCTCATCCCCATAGCAGTCAGGGTCGGAGAGGCTGGAGCTGGAGACCTGACTCCAGGCAAAAGGGGAGCATCTGCTCCGCTCTCTAGGGGACAGGCTCCTTCCACCTTCCATGCAAGGCTCTGTCGGATACTGGGCTGGACCCAAAAGCAAGCTGGAGTTTGGATCCATCTCTTGGCTCCACAGATGCCGTACAGGGTTCCACGAGAGAGTTCCTCCTCTGGAGGCTCTCAGCTGGAGGTGCACCTCCAGGGAGCTGGGGATTTCTCCTCTCCACTTAGAGGAGGGATTCAGACTCTGGGATTTCGGGCGCTCACCCACCTCCTGGGCACTCTGAAAATAGAAACGGGAGAAAACAGGACCTGTGACTTTGAGCGGTTCCTCTCACACTTGACCATGCAGACGAATCAGTTTGAATCCTGTTAAAATGTAAATTCTCAGTCAGCAGGTCTGGCGTGGGGCAGCGATTGATTCTGTATCCCCAACCAGCTCCCAGGTGGTGCCGCTGGTCCCAACTACAGTTTGAAGACATTCCCAAGAGGAGGCCTCCCAAGAGAAAGTTCTTGTCCTGCCAGGACATAACAACAAAATAATCCATAATAATGATTGTGGCAGCCAGTTGCATAACAGCATTGTGCCAATAACTTTACACCCATTACCTGATTTAATTCTCGTAACAGCTCCATGGGAATGCTGGCAGTCCTACTTTACAGATAAAGGAAACAGGCTCAGAGGAATAAAGAAGTTACTTCCCTAAGGTCACATAGTTAGTGTCAGGCTGGAGTCAGAATAAGATTTATCTTGATTTAGAGAATCACCCTGGGCACTTGTTAAAAATAGCAGATCCAGTAGGCCCGCCAGTCCTGCTTAATCAGAAGTCCTTGGTGCTGTGTTAGGGCACCTGCCTTTGAAACAAACAAACTGAAGTTTGAGAACGTGCTGTTTGACCACTATGCAGTCCTGCTCCCGGAAGAGTTGGATCATGCATTTATCTTTCAACATTCTCATCGCTGCTTTTTAAGCATCTACTGTACATCAAGACTTCTGGGTGCTTGGAGAGTCTGTGGTGAATAAAACACCATAGTCTTGCTCTCATAGAGCAGGACATATAGCAGGGGAAGAGAGAATGAATAAGTACATTTTCAGGTCATGATAATTTCTTTGAAGAAAAAAGACAATAAGGGACTGGGATGAAGGTATGGGAGAATGAGGGAGCAATGTTAGAAAAGGCTGCATAAAGCTGTTTTATTCCCATGAATATCAAAGTGCACTGCATTTGAACCAGGAGGTAATTCGGGTAGCAGGTATAAGGCACCTCGAGTTTATGAAACATTCATATGTGTAGTCATCACGTCTCACACCAACCTTGACAGTTGGTATAATTCTCCCATTTTGTAGATGAGGAAACTGAGGCTCATCAAGGTTAAGAATGGCTCTCAGTTACTAAGATTCGTCTTCTAATGCAAACACACTTCAGTTCCTTCCTCAAAGAAAGAAGACCTGCGTAAGAGACTGACTTCTCTGCCTGTTAAGCAGATTCATCCTTTCCTAGAAAATTTAAATGAATTTCTTTTTTCTCTACAGATTTCCACTCTTGATTGCTTCTCTAGTACAAATGCTGGTTCTTCCCATTTTCCTCCTGAAGCTTGCTTGGAATTCTCTGCTTCAGGAAATCCCAGCTCTTCTGCAGCCAATGGATTCTAGTTGGTAGACTTGACCACAGCCTCCACTTGGAGCTGGCTGGCAGCTGGCAGACACACAACACAAGCTCTCTGAGGGCAACTTCATGCCAGCACTAGAGTGAAGGGTAGGAGGAAATGGCAACTGCATGCCATTTTGAGGGAAATGCCACTGAAATAAGGCTAGGTTCTCAGGTCAATTAGAAGAGTCTGGCTTTGCATAAGTAAGACATTTGTAAATTACTAAAAATAAAAATCAATGATTTGCCAAATTAATATAAATGGAAGAATTTGCTATTGCCAAATTTTACCAATAGTTTGGATAGTTTACTGCCTCTTGGAGAGAGAAACATTTAACTTCCTGTGATCATTTGGCAATGAATGTACGCTGTTTGTATAATATGAAAAAATTATTTAAAAATCATATCATGTAATAAGCATAACTGGATCATTGCATACACATTAGCTGCTTTCTAACCAATAATGATCACAGCTGCTGCTGCTGCTGAGTCACTCCAGTCGTGTCCGACTCTGTGCGACTCCATAGATGACAGCCCACCAGGCTCCCCCGTCCCTGGGATTCTCCAGGCAAGAACACTGGAGTGGGTTCCCATTTCCTTCTCCAATGCGTGAAAGTGAAAAGTGAAAGTGAAGTTGCTCAGTCGTGTCCGACTCTTAGCGACCCCATGGACTGCAGCCCAGCAGGCTCCTCCGTCGATGGGATTTTCCAGGCAAGAGTGCTGGAGTGGGGTGCCATTGCCTTCTCCGAATAATGATCACTACACTGGCACAATTGATATTTTAACTGAGAGAGACTAAATAACAATAGTACAAACCATGTACATTTTCAGTTAAAATATACATGGTATATTTCCTGGTAGCTCAGCTGGTAAAGAATCTGCCTACAAGGCAGGAGACCCTGGTTTGATTCCTGGGTTGGGAAGATCCCCTGGAGAAGGGATGGGCTACCTACTCCAGTATTCTTGGGCTTCCCTGGTGGCTCAGACGGTAAAGAATCTGCGTGCAGTGCAAGAGACCTGGCTTCAATCCCTGGGTTGGGAAGATCCCGTGGAGGAGGGCATAGCAATCCGCTCCAGTATTCTTGCCTGGAGAATCCCCATGGACAGAGGAGCCTGGTGGGCTACAGTCCATGCAGTCGCAAAGAGCTGGACACGACCGAGTGACAAAGCACAGGACAGCTTCCAAAAAGAGGGGTTTGGTCATAGTTATTCTTAGTGACCATTTCCTAAACTCAACATTTTCAAACCCAGACTCTATGGCTGCCCTCTGCCTTACCTCTCTGCCACCTATCTTCTTGTTCAGTCCAGAAGCTGGAGAGCCTCTTTGACCCCTGCCCATCTTCTTATCCTCAACATGTGGTCACTATGGCTGGTTAATTTGGGGAAGAAATGACTCTGAACTGCATTCTGCTATATTGTTCCCATTATGTTTTCATGACTCCGCATCTCATAATTTTTCACCTGGGCAATTCCAATACCTCATGACTGGTCCCCATCCTCTAGCCTCTTCTCACTCTGGTCCTTTTTCTACATGGGCTGAGTGGTGACAACCAACAAAATCCTCTGCCCAAGTGGAGCTAACAATCATGCAAAGGGAGACAGATGTAAAAACTTAGTAAGGAATGGAAGGCCAATATACAGGGCCTTGTTGATAACTGTGAAAATATTGGCCTTCACTCTGAGATAAACAAGGACCCATTGGAAGGCTATGTGCACACGTAACCACACTTAGTTTTAAAAGGCTCGTTCTTTACTGGCTGGGGAATAAACTAGGGGTGGTGAGCAAGGTTTGAAACAGAGAGATGGCTTAGGAGGCTCTGGTGATCATCTAGATGATAATAATTCAGATGAGATGGCTTGGACCAGGGTGACAGCAACAGAAGTGGGAAGTGGTGTCAGATCCTGGATATATGTCAAAGTTGAAACCAGTGGGGTTTACTATTAATAACAGATTGGATGTGAGGCCCAAGAGAAAAAGAAGCATCACTGAGGATGGCTCCAAAGTGTTCGGCCTGGAAGGATGGAGTTGCATGAACTGAGATGGGGAGGGCTACAGAAGAAGCAGACTTGGGGAGGAATATCAGGAGTCCAGTTTTGGAGGTGATAAACGTGAAATAATGATCAGACATCTCAACGAGGATGCTGAGAAAGGAGTTGGATAACTAGGCCTTGGGCTCAATGGGGAGATCTGGGCTAGAAATATACAATTGAGAGTTGCTGGTAAATAGATGGATGTACTCATCAAGGAGTGAATGTCGACAGAGAGGAGCAGGGGGCTGAAGGCTGAGTCCTAGGACTTAACAGCATGAAGAGGCTGGGCAAGAGGGGACCCAAACAGGAAACACAAAGAGCAATCAGTGAAGTAGGAAGAAGTCTAGTCTAGTCTGGTCCGGAGGTATGTGAGGTCCTGAGAGCCCAGTGAAGGAAGTGTTTCTAGGAGACGGGAGAGGTCAAGTCACATAAGGATTGTGAATTGACTGTTCAAGTTAGTAATTCCAGATGTTACTCAGAGTCACTTGGGGTGTTTATCAGAGCAGTTTTGATGGAGTGGAGGGCAGGGGAAGCCTGGTTGGACTGAATTTTAAGGAGAGGACAAGAAGAGGAATAGGTGACATTGACTGTGACAACTTTATCAAGGTGTTTTGTAAGGAAGAGAGAAATGGGAAAGTAGCTGGAAGGAGAAGTGGGGTCAGAGAGGGTTTCTCAAAGGAACCCTCCCACGCCATTGGTGGGAATGGAAATTGGTGCAGCCACTGTGGAAAACAGCAGGGAGGTTCCTAAAAATAGTTACCACGTGATCCAGCAATCCCACTCCTGGGCCTGTATCAGCAGAAAACTCTAACTCAAAAAGATACATGCAGGGAATTCCCTCCAGTGGTTAGGGCTCCAAGGTTCCACTGCAGGGGGCACAGATTCCATCCTTGAATGGGGAACTCAGATCCTGCTTGCTGTGTGGAAAAAAAGATACATGCACCCCTCCCCCCATGTCTGTACTACTTACAGTAGCCAAGATATGGAAGCACCTAAATGTCTGTCAACAGATGAATTAATAAAGAATATGTGGTCCATACATACAATGGAATACTACTCAGCCATACAAGAGAATGAAATAATGCCATTTTCAGCAACATGGATGGGCCTGGAGATGATCATACTAAGTGAAGTAAATCAGAGAAAGACAAATATATGGTTTCACTTATAAGTGAAATCTAAAAAAAATGATACAAATGAACTTTTTTACAAAACAGAATTAGACTCACAGACATAGAAAGCAAATTTATGATTACTGAAGGGGAGATGGAGGGAGGCATAAATTCGGAATTGGGGAGTAACATATACACACTACTACATACAAAGTAAATGAGAAACCACAAGGATTTACTACATAGCGTAGGGAACTGTATTCAATATCTTGTAATAACCTATAATGCAAAAGAAGCTGGAAAGGAATAGTCTCTATGTATAACTGTACATCAGAAACTAAGACCGCATTGTAAACCAATTATACTCCAATAAAAATTAAATTTAAAAAAAGATACTTTCTCAGGATAGGAGGCATCACAGGATGTTTGTAGGCTAATAGCAATGATGTTATAGAAAGATAATGTTTGTTAATATAGGCAAGAGGGGGAGAATTTCTGGAGCTTTGTCTTTGGGTAGGAAGGAAGGGGTGTGATGTGGTGCAGACGAGGAGGGCTGACTTTAGGGAGGAGAACCCTCAGTTCCTTGGTGGTGGCATGAGAAAGGCAGGTACGTGGGCAGTGCTGGCAGGTGGGTAGATGAAGTGATGGGAGCTCGGTGGGGGAAGTCCCTTTTGATGGTTTCTGTTTTCTCAGCAACATCGTCATGGACATTAATTTTCTAAAATGTAGGTCTGCTTATGCCCCTCCATGGAATCAAAGCCTTTGCTAGCTTCCTATTTACAATACAAGACCTTTTAGAACTATCACCCAAAAAAGATGTCCTTTTCATTATAGGGGACTGGAATGCAAAAGTAGGAAGTCAAGAAACACCTGGAGTAACAGGCAAATTTGGCCTTGGAATACGGAATGAAGCAGGGCAAAGGCTAATATAGTTTTGCTAAGAAAATGCACTGGTCATAACAAACACCATCTTCCAACAACACAAGAGAAGACTCTATACATGGACATCACCAGATGATCAACACCAAAATCAGATTGATTATATTCTTTGCAGCCAAAGATGGAGAAGCTCTATACAGTCAGCAAAAACAAGACCAGGAGCTGACTGTGGCTCAGACCATGAACTCCTTATTGCCAAATTCAGACTTAAATTGAAGAAAGTAGGGAAAACCACTAGACCATTCAGGTATGACCTAAATCAAATCTCTTATGATTATACAGTAGAAGTGAGAAATAGATTTCAGGGCCTAGATCTGATAGATAGAATGCCCGATGAACTATGGAATGAGGTTGGTGACATTGTACAGGAGACAGGGATCAAGACCATCCCCATGGAAAAGAAATGCAAAAAAGCAAAATGGCTGTCTGGGGAGGCCTTACAAATAGCTGTGAAAAGAAGAGAAGCAAAAAGCAAAGGAGAAAAGGAAAGATATAAACATCTGAATGCAGAGTTCCAAAGAATAGCAAGAAGAGATAAGAAAGCCTTCCTCAGAGATCAATGCAAATAGAGGAAAACAACAGAATGGGAAAGACTAAGGATCTATTCAAGAAAATCAAAGATACCAAAGGAACATTTCATGCAAAGATGGGCTCGATAAAGGACAGAAATGGTATGGACCTAACAGAAGCAGAAGATATTAAGAAGAGATGGCAAGAATACACAGAAGAACTGTACAAAAAAGATCTTCACGACCCACATGATCACGATGGTGTGATCACTGACCTAGAGCCAGACATCCTGGAATGTGAAGTCAAGTGGGCCTTAGAAAGCATCACTACGAACAAAGCTAGTGGAGGTGATGGAATTCCAGTGGAGCTATTCCAAATCCTGAAAGATGATGCTGTGAAAGTGCTGCACTCAATATGCCAGCAAATTTGGAAAACTCAGCAGTGGCCACAGGACTGGAAAAGGTCAGTTTTCATTCCAATCCCAAAGAAAGGCAATGCCAAAGAATGCTCAAACTACCACACAATTGCACTCATCTCACCTGCTAGTAAAGTAATGCTCAAAATCCTCCAAGCCAGGCTTCAGCAATATGTGAACCGTGAACTTCCTGATGTTCAAGCTGGTTTTAGAAAAGGCAGAAGAACCAGAGATCAAATTGCCAACATCCGCTGGATCATCGAAAAAGCAAGAGGGTTCCAGAAAAACATCTATTTCTGCTTTATTGACTATGCCAAAGCCTTTAACTGTGTGGATCACAATAAACAGTGGAAAATTCTGAAAGAGATGGGAATACCAGATCACCTGAACTGCCTCTTGAGAAATTTGTATGCAGGTCAGGAAGCAACAGTTAGAACTGGACATGGAACAACAGACTGGTTCCAAATAGGAAAAGGAGTTCGTCAAGGCTGTATATTGTCACCTTATTTATTTAACTTATATGCAGAGTACATCATGAGAAACGCTGGACTGGAAGAAACACAAGCTGGAATCAAGATTGCCGGGAGAAATATCAATAACCTCAGATATGCAGATGACACCACCCTTATGGCAGAAAGTGAAGAGGAACTAACAAGCCTCCTGATCAAAGTGAAAGAGGAGAGTGAAAAAGTTGGCTTAAAACTCAACATTCAAAAAACGAAGATCATGGCATCTGGTCCCATCACTTCATGGCAAATAGATGGGGAAACAGTGGAAACAGTGTCAGACTTTATTTTTGTGGGCTCCAAAATCACTGCAGATGGTGAGTGCAGTCATGAAATTAAAAGACGCTTACTCCTTGGAAGGAAAGTTATGACCAACCTAGATAGCATATTCAAAAGCAGAGACATTACTTTGCCAACAAAGGTCCATCTAGTCAAGGCTATGGTTTTTCCTGTGGTCATGTATGGATGTGAGAGTTGGACTGTGAAGAAGGCTGAGTGCCGAAGAATTGATGCTTTTGAACTGTGGTGTTGGAGAAGACTCTTGAGAGTCCCTTGGACTGCAAGGAGATCCAACCAGTCCATTCTGAAGGAGATCAGCCCTGGGATTTCTTTGGAAGGAATGATGTTAAGCTGAAACTCCAGTACTTTGGCTACCTCATGGGAAGAGTTGACTCATTGGAAAAGACTGTGATGCTGGGAGGGATTGGGGGCAAGAGGAGAAGGGGACGACAGAGGATGAGATGGCTGGATGGCATCACTGACTCGATGGACATGAGTCTGAGTGAACTCCGAGAGTTGGTGATGGACAGGGAGGCCTGGCGTGCTGCGATTCATGGGGTTGCAAAGAGTTGGACACGACTGAGCGAATGATCACTCTCTGATCTCTATTTATGGTAAGGTGCAGCTGTCTTGGCTCCTGGTAACCACGGTCTTACTCTAACTCCTCTGAAGCCCCTGCCTTCAACCGTTACCCGTGTTGTGCTCTCCTGGGCTGTGTTTCCTGAGCTCACCAAACTGCTTCATGCCTCCAGATCTTCGCACCTGCTTGCTCCCTCCACCTGGGAGGCCCTTCTGCTTTCTCACCTGATGAGCCTCTACTCCTCTTTTAAAATCGAACTGAAATGCCCACTCCTTTCTGAAGCAGTCAGTGTGTCTTCCCCGCACTTCACACTCTGAGTTCTCCAAGTAGGACCTGATCACCAATTGTCACCAAACAGGTTTGTGCTCAGTTACATATTCTCTCAGCACTTTATTTGGACTGACTTTTGTCTCCTCATTAGAGGTGTGGTATTTCAGATCCCTCCAACACCAAGCGCAGAGCCTTGTGCATGAAACAAAACCAACACAACCAGACCGAGAGACAGAAACAGACAGACAGAAGAGCATAGGACCACCAACTGCCAAATCTCCCTCGTGGGTTACTGAAGGTATCGTTTCTGGTGTTCGGTGTAGTCCATGTGCCCTGGACAGCACAATACCAGAGTAAAGGACAGGACTCAGTCTATCTGATGAAGCAGAAATCAGCAAGAATGTTTTGATGTCAGAAACTGGAAGTCCAGCCAGACACTGCCATGGCCGGTTGCCCAGAGACGGTCACGCCCATCTCTGTAGGACAGCCATGGAAACTCTGCATCCGGGCAGCCAAGAAACAGGAAACCTCTAATCCTGGAGCCAGCCTGCTGCCCCAGCCCTGGATCTGGGTGTGGCTTGAAGCAGTGATGCTGTCTGTTTGAAAATTAACGAGCAGCACTCTCACACTCACCGATAGAAGTGACCATTGTCACAACCCTTTAAAAATAGGTTTACTGCTTTTCTTGAAAAGGTAAAGTCATGAAAGTAATACAGGATCATTTCACTTCCCAAATACAGAAATGTGTTAATAGGAGAAGAAAGACACTTACAATGCTGCCTGCCAGAAAAAAAAAATCACAGCCAACATATTGGTGTTCATCATTTTTACTGAAATTTTTCTCTGTGTATAAAGCTCCATAATTTTCATAATTCTATTTATTAAAAAAAATTGAATCATAAATACATAGTTCTGTAGCTTTCCATTGTTCCTTTTTCGTGTCAGAGAATATTAATCTACAGCAACATTGTAAAAGCCGATAATAGTCCATTGTATGGATGGACCATAACTTATTTGGTAAATTCTCTTTCTTTGTGTCTATGCTTAGTTGCTCAGTCCTGTCCAACTCTTTGCAATCCCATGGACAGTAGCCCACCAGGCTTCTCTGCCCCTTTTTAGGGACAGTTAGATTCCTTCCTCTGTTTTCATTGTTATAGCTGTAGAGAGGAGTTGAGAGCATGGACCCTGGAGTCTGCTTGGACTTTTTTTTTTTTTTTTTAACTTTTTGCTGGTTGACTTTCCACTAGGTGCCAGGCACAGAGTTATGGGGTGTCGGGAAGGTTCTCGTGTGGCTTGAATAGTAAAGAAGGAGATCCTCTTAACTTCCTTTTTGGCATTCTGCTGTTTTGATATTAAAGAATGGAGCTGCTTCTGCTGGCTACTGCCCGTGAAGTCTTGAGGTGGGGAGCTGGGGGAAGGGGAGGGGGTGGGGCAGGGCTCTTAGTGCCTAGAGCCTTGGAAGGAAGCCCGGTGGATGGCGGTGGCCACTCTGGATGGGGGCCTGGTGTTGATTTTGTTGGGCTGGCCACCAGGCTGCTGCTTCCTCATGGTTTTCCAAGCCAGGTCACAGGTGACCACGCCGCTGGATGCTGGGGGACTGAGGACTTCAACACCGTGGCCATGAATAGGGGTGTGGACTTCTTGGAAAAGAAGGTGGCCCATCAGTGCCCGGTTGACCTTGAGGGGACTGGGGTGGTAGGGGCTGGCGTCCCCAGGGTACTGGGCACCTCTGCAAAAGTTGTTACTGAAAGTGAAACCCAGGGTGGTCATGCGTGGCCACCAGCCAAGCTGCTGGAGGGGCTGGCTGCCTTGCTCTTGCTTATGGGCTGGTGGGAACCTCGACAGAAACCCATAGTCACAGCTGGCAGGGATGAGGGCACTTGATGATGGAGCTCGTTTGCAGAGGAGACCACGAGTGGCCACTCCGTGACCCAGACATAGGGCTGCCTGCCCAGATTGAATCCCTAGAGCCACTTACTAGCTTTGGGACCTCTTGGTACTCAGCCATCCTCTCACTAAAACAGGAATAACCATAGTATGCACTGTTATCATAGGGCTGTTGTAAGGATCCCGTGAGTTAACGTATGTCATGGATTTAGAACAGTTCCTGGCACATAGTCAATTGCTGATGTGTTAGCTATTTTTATTATTATTATTGAGATGGTATTGAGATGAACACTCCTATCTATATCCTTGGAAACATATTATTTTCTTATGTTACATTTCTGGAAGTGGAAATTCTGGGTCAAAAACTAGGTATATGTTAAACTTTCATACTTGTCACCCACCTGCCCTCCAGAAATGTACCAACTGATTGGGAGTAAAGATGAGGGTCTGAAAGAGAATTTTTAATTTTACTTGTATATTTCTGTATTAATTGAAGTTTCATCAGAAGGTACTCATGCATTACTTGTACATATACTTTTAAATAGTTTGCTCTCTTACCAACATATCTTTAAAAGAACACACATGATCTCATCCTCACCAACACTGAGCTGTCAGTTCTTTGTCAGTGTGTCAGCCTTTTAAATCTTCACCAACATGATAGATGAAAATGTTATCTCGCAATTTGTATCTCTTGCTCATTTTTCATATGTTTGGGGATAAATAGTTATGTTGCATATATTATGAAACTTAAACATGTTTATGTCGTTTGAGTCAATGACTCTATGTCTAAGAAGTAAAATCAAGACATTGTTAAAAAAATAAAATACATTTTTAAAAATTAAAAAAAGAAAATTGATGTGATACCCACAGATTTATGTAACAATGATTACCTTATTATTATTCATAAGACTAGAGAATGGTTAAATAAATTATAAAGTATGGTATCATCTATGTGATGCTATGTCATGCAGTCATTTAAAAAATCATGTTTGAGAAGAGTTTGTAGGATATTATTTTATAATAAATACGGGGAGAGAAGAATCACATTAAAAATACAAAGAAAAAAAGCATGAGAAGGAAATATATTAAATCGTTAGCAATAGTTCTTTGTGGGTGATGGAACCTTAGGTAAATTTTTTCTCTATTTCTTTTTTTTTTAAATTTTTGTGTATTTTCCATATTTTTAATGGGTATGTTCTCACTCTTGTCATTTAAAAAGGGATCCCTTACCTTGAATAATTAAAAACTTGCATTTATAGGGGACACTGTGAATATTTAGGGGCAAAGAATATATAGGAAATCTCCGTACTTTCTGGTTAATTTGCCAGGAACCTAAAACTGCTCTAAAAAATGGGATCTATTAAAACAAACAAACAAAACATACATTTTTCTTTCCCAGACATACATTTCTGGACACCAGACAGGAAAAGCCCCACTGGAGAAGCAAATTCAGCCACCAACACAAACACAGAACTCAGGCCTCATAAGATCATTCCAAAGTTATATAGGATTTTATAACTAGAAAGGGCGAAATGCGGGCGAGGTTGAATTTCAAGTAAATAACAGACATAAGCAAGAAGCTCTGTATCATTTCTTTTCAAGTGTTGATCTTGAAAGGAAAAGGTGATCTGTATCACCTTCTTTTCAAGGTGTTCAAACACCTTGAAGTGTTTGAGGTCATGGGCACCAGCTGAAAAGTCAGTGTCTGGGGTATTCTCAACTACACGGATCACCTCCTGACCTAAGAACCTTTCTCCCTGTGAGTTTGTGCCCTTCTGCGGAATCACTCCCGAGATCTCCCAAAAGCTCTTCCCCAAGAGGACAAAGGGGAAGAGCTGCTCACACGGTGGGCTAGGGTGAGACCAGCAGCTCACAGGCTATGTCTCTCCTTCTGTGATGTGTCCACACTTGCAGAACAGCAAACACTTCTGACAGACTGCATCAGGGCCACGGAGAACCAATCAATAAAACAAGGTTAGCCATGGAGAGTCCTTAGAAAAGAGGCACCATGTGAAGCCCAAGAGATACTGACTCATTCTCATCCCTGTGACTGATGCTCAGCCCAAGGTTTATACAAGGTTTATTGTTATTTCCTTGATAATGTTCCTGCCAAGTTTGGGTTGGGAAAATGTAGTGTTTGTCTTTGCAGGATTTTGTTTATTCACTTCCTAGACTCAGTTGGATTTTGACTGGACCAGCCTAGTAGATCACTGCCCCGAGATGGTTGGAGAAATATGGAAGGAAGTGCCTTATCCTGAAACAGCCTCTCCTGAGCAGATTATCATGCGATCTAAGGGCCCACCACCAGTGATTCATAATAACGATCACTTAATCACACGTTTATATACAAATGCATTTTTGCCTGACCCATAGTATTTCTGAACAGCTTTCCATCCAAGTACTTAGCAGGCTAAGCAGACTTTAGCTGCCACCTAAGGCCTGTGCTAGGTGGTATATCTCAAGGACATACAGCATTTTTATGTTCTACTAAGGTGTTTTCACATATGACCTCACCTCTGCTTCATCTTCTTGGGGGCCCCTGCATTAGTCTCCTGTGGCTGTGGGCAGGAGCAGAGGCGCCCATTCATCTCCGGTCCAGCCCTGAGTAGCTCTCCCTGCTCCACTGGCCGATAGTGGAAATGGTGAGAAGAGGTAAGACTGACGGCCCAGTAGGCACAGCCCTGACCATTGACAGACTGAGATATAATCACTTCAGATGCCCTGGTGGTCTGTGTGACTAGTGCTCATGAATTATGGAATCATCTGCTGGTGCTGGATTCAACAGCTCTCATGCAAGTTAACTCTGCCTCTTTCCTTAGTTTCTTTGTCTGTGAAATGGCGTTGATAACAATGCCATTTCCTAGGGGTTTGGTGAGGATTGCAGATGTTAACACATGCCCAGTGCCTGAACTTGCACTCTCCAGCACTGATAATAGGTGTTTCTTAAATTGAAGCTTCCTTTTCCCGTAGGGCAGGTCTGGGAGGCCCCATAGTCTTGGCACTTTAGCACTGAAATGGGCTTAGGGATGCCCTGGTACAGTGAGTGTTTCCAGACTTTTAGATTTCAATCATTAATAAAATAATAATTTTAAAAAAGGATCAGCCTGAGAGTTGCTGACACTTTATTTGCAGGTAAGGGCACAAAAAATAAGTGTACAAAGATGGAAATCTACTCTCATTTTATTTCATAAAAAAAGAATCTTAACCACCTTGTTTTTTAAAAAGAGGAATATCCAGCTTCATTAAAAAAAACCAAAAACTCTTTACATTGTCTTTTCTGAAAATTGGTGAAAACATCACTGACGATCCATGATCGTCAAGCCAGGCCTTTGCTTTATGGATGAGGCCACTGAAGCTCAGAGAGGTGGCATGGCACACCCAAGGTTACACAGTGACTGCCATGTGTCAGTGCTGTCTAGAACAACACAGCTCAGCGGGAAAGTCCCTTTCTTGTGGCTGAGATGGGTGCGCTGAGCTGACAGTCAGTAGGTCTGGCTCCACTCCCAGCCATTTGCCCTCAAGCCACATTTTCTCCCTTGTCTGCTTCTCTAAAATAGGGATGATCATCACCCCCCTCACTCAAGACTGTCTGAGAATCTAATGAAAGAAGAGCTTCAAAACTGCTTGAAGGGACTTTCCTGGTGGTCCAGTGATTAAGACTTCACTTTCTAATGCAGGGTGTGTGGGTTCGATCCCTGGTTGGGAAGCTGAGATCCCACATACCTCAGGGCCAAAAAACCAAACCATAAAGCAGAAACAATGTTTTAACAAACTCTAGACTTCCACATCAACAAATCTTAAAAAAAACAAACCTGCTTGGAGATGCATTCCAGGGTATTAGAGAATGAGGTGTTAGGACTGAAAAGTTTCAGGATCTGTGATTTGCTTAAAAGTGTTTCAGCCAACAAAAGGAGATGAAGCAAATACGGCAACATGTGAACAATGATTAATCTAGGTGAAGGGTGTATAGATGGGTATCAGATCAGATCAGATCAGTCACTCAGTCGTGTCCGACTCTTTGAGACCCCATGTATCGCAGCACGCCAGGCACAGTTACCCTTATCTCTACACTTTTCTGAATACTTGAAATTTTTCATAGCAAGCATTCCATAGTCATCCAAAAAAGTACTCGAGCAAGGTAAACAGAAGAGACGGTGTTACTCACAGAGAAGATGCCCTCGGGGAGGTCCAGTCCTAAGCTCTTCAGCCAGATGGGGTTCACCATCCAAGGATCTGCAGCAGCCCACCCTTTACCAGCCTTGGGCACAGAGCCATGGTCAGGAAGTGATTTTGGTTTCCCTGCTTCCTCCCCAGGCAGGCCTGGTGCCTGTGGCTGGGTGAGGGAAGCCTCCCACCTCTTCTCAGTGCAAGGCACTATCTGACAGACCCAGCTCCGAAGCAGCCGCAGGCACTAGGGACAGTGGGGGCTGCCTAGCATAGCCAACCAGTGGGGGGGGGGGGGGGGGGGGGGGTGGCGGGAGGGGCTGATGAATATGCAGATAGAGGCCGGAGCTGGTTGGCTGCCCCCTGCCATCTCCCATTACCACCCCAACTCAAATGCGCAGAAGAGCCAGCTCAGAGAGGACCTTCTTGAAACGCCATCTCTTCGGCTGTTGCCTAAGGATCCACAGAGCCTCTTGAAATTTTGAGACTGAGCTTCTCCCATTACATAGTGCTCCTGACCTCTGCTTTCAGATTCTCCAGGAAGTCAGCACCAAAGGGATCATTTTTCTCCCTGTTCCTCAAGTTTCTTGAGGATATGGAAACCAGCTTAGCACCAAAAACATGGAATCTCAGCTCTGCAGGAAAGCTATGTGACTTCTCCCTCCAGCAGAGGTCATTTGCCGGGCCCAAAACCCCCTTCTCTTGCAGAGCTGGGGAGAACTCACTGACCAAATCACTTCCCCCAAGCATCACTTGAATTTTAGCAACTTCTCCTTCAGTTTGGGAAGTTAAGTGAATGTTGTAAAACACAGCAATGAAAATCGATGAGCTTTAAGCTCAATTTACCATGGATAAGTACTCAAAACATAATGTTGAGTGAAAGACTTAAGTCACAGAATGATACAGGTACAGTGATTCCATTTATATTGCATTTAAAAATAGACCAAAATGTCTAGATTATTGCTGAGTACTTATCCATCCATTATTTTTAATTACAAATGAATGAAGAGATAGATGGATGAAATCTGGGTATCATGAGAATACAAAGAGAATATAGGATACAGTCTCTATGGACCCCAGGCTCTAGCCCCATCTACCATCTGGTAAATATTAGGAAAAATGTAAGAAAGGATGTGAGTGTGAAGTTCAGGCCACACTTATGAATACTGGAGGATTTCAGTTACAGAAAAATTAGACTGTGTGTATTATTTAGGCTGAGCTGCCCTCTTTGTGGGGCTTCCCAAGTGGCACAGTGGTAAAGAATCTGCCTGTTGATGCAGGAAGACAGGTTCGATTGCAAAGACCCAACACAACTGAGCATGCACGCACATGTCCTCTCTGTGGTGCTTTTTTTTTAAATTAACTGAGCCATTTATTCTTCCTAGAAATACATATTTTTTTCTTGTACAATTTGAAAGTAGATACATCTTTTCCTCAGTTTAAAGAGCCAAAAACGTGTACAGTTTACGACACGTGCATACTGAAACTACGATGAAAACAAAGAGATGGTTAATATATAGTCCAGTATAGCAGGGGTTAACTCTAGGATGACCAGCAAGGAGGGTCACACGGGGCTTTGTAATTTTTTTTTTTTTAGTCATTTAGAAATTTATTTATTAAATAATCTGCTCATTTATAACAGTTTTAGATATATGGACTTATTACAATGATAGTACAGAGAGATATACCCCACCCTATTACTAACTTTTAATACCAAAAACTACCTCCAGTTTAAAACATCTATGATTCTTATTATTGTCTATGAAAATGAAAGTGAAAAGAGAAAGTCCCCCAGTCTGCAACCCCATAGACTTCTCTGTGAAGTACATGGAATTCTCCAGGCCAGAATACCGAAGTGGAGCCGTTCCCTTCTCCAGGGTATCTTCTCAACACAGGGATCGAACCCAGGTGTCCCTCATTGCAGGCTGATTCTTTACCAGCTGAGCTACCAGGGAAGCCCATTATTGTCTTTAATAAATATTTTTTTAATTAAAAATTAACTTTATTGCATAATTATCAAGTCAATAGGCCTATGTTATCCACTATCTGTTGTCAAAAGGGATTAGGTGCAGAGTATTAGCTGAATTCCAAGCATAACATATAATGGTTTCCTTCTTCTAATAAAGGTCTATTAATACCTTCAAATGACATTATCTAAAGAAAATAAGAGGTTTTTCTTACTGAACATGGGCTATGTGCAGTTATGACTGAAAAAGACTAAAAAGCAAAGAATCAGAACCTGAAAATAAATCAATTAATTTAAGTTGTTAAATATGCAAATAAAATCTTAGCATCCAGACGTATAGGATAATATGGTTTGATGGGTATTCTTTTTTATTCCTTTCCTTTAAATCACACACATGTATTTTATACGCCATTTTGAATATATATTTTACCATAAAAATTTAAAACTTTTCCTAGGACCCCTGCCATAAACACAAGTTTATGAACTTGTAGCCATCAACTCCTGCCCCAATAGATGATGCTGTGTCCTGGGAGGCTTTAAATACAAAAGGTGTAAGCTGCTTGGGGTGGACCTTGGGCTCCATGGAAGCTTATATGAGAATTTCAAGAAAATTAGTTTCTACCTTTATCCTGTGAGATAAACTTTACATGTTACCACATACATGTGTACACACACATGTACACTCCTAACATGTGTGCAGTATCTGATACTGTAACATCTAATTAACTTGGGTGATGACTGAAACTCCAGGAGAAATGCTTTGCCACATTGTCCAGGCCTGAGCTTCTAAACTGTGAATGAGAATCTCAAAAACTAATTACTGAAAACTGCAAAAATTAAGTAGCTATTAAGAAATATTAACAGCTACCCCTGCAAAAGATTGCCACGACTCCTGATTACTGTTTTTGGATTCTTCAGCTGCATCCATCAGTGTTGTCAGCATGGCAATATGTATTCATGCCACTTGTATTTATTGAGTACCTATGGAATACCAGAGACGACATCCTGTGCAGAGCATTTGGGAAAACACAGTCAATGCTTTCCTCCTGCTACTCCTCCCAGTAGAGGAGACAGACAGATAAAAATGACATTACAATGCAATATAGAGACGCAGGCACATGCTTTGGAAAAACAGAAAAGATGTTAATTCTGCTACATGGGATTCGGAAGGGAGTCAAAAGGTATTTAGAGGATGATTAGGAGTGCCTAGGAAAAGGCAATGGCACCTCACTTCAGGACTCTTGCCTGGAAAATCACATGGACGGAGGAGCTTGGTAGGATGCACTCCATGGGGTCGCTAAGAGTCAGACACGATTGAGTGACTTTGCTTTCCCTTTTCACTTTCATGCATTGCACAAGGAAATGGCAACCCACTCCAGTGTTCTTGCCTGGAGAATCCCAGGGACGGGGGAGCCTGGTGGGCTACCGTCTATGGGGTAGCACAGAGTCTGACAAGACTGAAGCGACGCGGCAGCAGCAGGTGAACAGGAGTTGGGAACAGCCCAGGCAAAGATGTGAAGGTGTGAAATAAAGCTATTAAAGCTCAGAACCTGTGAGGATGGGGGTGGGTAAGTAGGGAGAGGATTACAGTATAGCCAGTCAGTTCAGTTCAGTCGCTGAGTCATGTCTAACTCCTTGAGACCCCATGAATCGCAGCACGCCAGGCCTCCCTGTCCATCACCAACTCTTGCAGTTCACACAGACCCACGTCCATCAAGTCAGTGATGCCATCCAGCCATCCATCCTCTGTCATCCCGTTTTCCTCCTGCCCCCAATCCCTCCCAGCATCACAGTCTTTTCCAATGAGTCAACTCTTCCCATGAGGTGGCCAAAGTACTGGAGTTTCAGCTTTAGCATCATTCCTTCCAAAGAACACCCAGGACTGATGTCCTTCCGAATGGACTGGTTGGATCTCCTTGAAGTCCAAGGGACTCTCAAGAGTTTTCTCCAACACCACAGTTCAAAAGCATCAATTCTTTGGCGCTCAGCTTTCTTCACAGTCCAACTCTCACATCCAGACATGACCACAGGAACAACCGTAGCCTTGACTAGATGGACCTTTGTTGGCAAAGTAATGTCTCTGCTTTTGAATATGCTATCTAGGTTGGTCATAACTTTCCTTCCAAGAAGTAAGAGTCTTTTAATTTCATGTCTGCAATCACCATCTGCAGTGATTTTGGAGCCCCCCAAAATAAAGTCTGACACTGTTTCCAGTGTTTCCCCATCTATTTCCCATGAAGTGATGGGACCAGATGCCATGATCTTCGTTTTCTGAATGTTGAGCTTTAAGCCAACTTTTTCACTCTCCTCTTTCCTTTCATCAAGAGGCCTTTTAGTTCCTCTTCACTTTCTGCCATAAGGGTGGTGTCATCTGTATATCTGAGGTTATTGATATTTCTCCTGGCAATCTTGATTCCAGCTTGTGCTTCTTCCAGCCCAGCATTTCTCATGATGTACTCTGCATATAAGTTAAATAAGCAGGGTGACAATATACAGCCTTGACGTACTCCTTTTCCTATTTGGAACCAGTCTGTTGTTCCATGTTCAGTTCTAACTGTTGCTTCCTGACCTGCACATAGGTTTCTCAAGAGGCAGGTCAGGTGGTTTGGTATTCCCATCTCTTTCAGAATTTTCCACCATTTATTGTGATCCACACAGTCAAAGCCTTTGGTATAGTCAATAAAGCAGAAATGGATGTTTTTCTGGAACTCTCTTGCTTTTTCCATGATCCAGCAGATGTTGGCAATTGGATCTCTGGTTCCTCTGTCTTTTCTAAAACCAGCTTGAATATCTGGAATTTCACGGTTCACATGTTGCTGAAGCCTAGCTTGGAGGATTTTGAGCAGTACTTTACTAGCATATGAGATTAGTGCAATTGTGTGGTAGTTTGAGCATTCTTTGGCATTGCCTTTCTTTGGGATTGGAATGAAAACTGACCTTTTCCAGTCCTGTGGCCACTGCTGAGTTTTCCAAATTTGCTGGCATATTGAGTGCAGCACTTTCACAGCATCATCTTTCAGGATTTGGAATAGCTCCACTGGAATTCCATCACCTCCACTAGCTTTGTTCGTAGTGATGCTTTCTAAGGCCCACTTGACTTCACATTCCAGGATGTCTGGCTCTAGGTCAGTGATCACACCATCGTGATCATGTGGGTCGTGAAGCTCTTTTTTGTACAGTTCTTCTGTGTATTCTTGCCACCTCTTCTTAATATCTTCTGCTTCTGTTAGGTCCATACCATTTCTGTCCTTTATTGAGCCCATCTTTGTATGAAATGTTCCCTTGGTATCTCTAATTTTCTTGAAGAGATCTCTAGTCTTTCCCATTCTGTTGTTTTCCTCTATTTCTTTGCATTGATCGCTGAGGAAGGCTTTCTTATCTCTTCTTGCTATTCTTTGGAACTCTGCATGCAGATGATTTTATCTTTCCTTTTCTCCTTTGCTTTTCGCTTCTTTTTTCACAGCTATTTGTAAGACCTCCCCAGACAGCCATTTTGCTTTTTTGGATTTCTTTTCCATGGGGATAGTCTTGATCCCTGTCTCCTGTACACAATGTCACGAACCTCAGTCCATAGTTCATCAGGCACTCTATCTATCAGATCTAGTCTCTTAAATCTATTTCTCACTTCCACTGTATAATCATAAGGGATTTGATTTAGGTCATACCTGAATGGTCTAGTGGTTTTCCCTACTTTCTTCAATTTAAGTCTGAATTTAGCAATAAGGAGTTTATGATCTAAGCCACAGTCAGCTCCTGGTCTTGTTTTTGCTGACTGTATAGAGCTTCTCCATCTTTGGGTGCAAAGAATATAATCAGTCTGATTTCGGTATTGACCATCTGGTAATGTCCATGTGTAGAGTCTTCTCTTGTGTTGTTGGAAGAGGGTGTTTGCTATGACCAGTGCGTTCTGTTAGCAAAACTCTATTAGCCTTTGCCCTGCTTCATTCCATATTCCAAGGCCAAACTTGCCTGTTACTCCAGGTGTTTCTTGACTTGTTACTTTTGCATTCCAGTCTCCTATAATGAAAAGGACATCTTTTTTGGGTGTTAGTTCTAAAAGGTCTTGTAGGTCTTCATCAGATCAGATCAGTTGCTCAGTCGTGTCCGACTGTTTGCGACCCCATGAACCGCAGCACGCCAGGCCTCCCTGTCCATCACCAGCTCCCGGAGGTCACCCAGACTCACACCCATCAAGTCAGTGATGCCATCCAGCCATCTCATCCTCTGTCGTCCCCTTCTCCTCCTGCCCTCAATCCCTCCCAGCATCAGAGTCTTCTCCAATGAGTCAACTCTTCGCATGAGGTGGCCAAAATACTAGAGTTTCAGCTTTAGCATCATTCCTTCTAAAGAAATTCCAGGATTGATCTCCTTCAGAATGGACTGGTTGGATCTCCTTGCAGTCCAAGGGACTCTCAAGAGCCTTCTCCAACACCACAGTTCAAAAGCATCAATTCTTCGGCGCTCAGCCTTCTTCACAGTCCAGCTCTCACATCCATACATGACCACAGGAAAGACCATAGCCTTGACTAAGCGAACCTTTGTTGGTAAAGTAATGTCTCTGCTTTTGATAGAACCATTCAATTTCAGCTACTTTAGTGTTACTGGTTGGGGCATAGACTTGGATTACTGTGATATTGAATGGTTTGCTTTGGAAACGAACAGAGATCATTCTGTCGTTTTTGAGTTTGCATCCAAGTACTGTATTTCACACTCTTTTGTTGACCATGATGGCTACTCCATTTCTTCTAAGGGATTCCTGCCCACAGTAGTAGATATGATGGTCATCTGAGTTAAATTCACCCATTCCAGTCCATTTTAGTTCACTGATTCCTAGAATGTCTTGCTATCTCCTGTGCAGATTAGAGTAGAGAGGATTTCCAGCAAATCTGGAAAACTCAGCAGTGGTCACAGGACTGGAAAAGGTCAGTTTTCATTCCAATCCCAAAGAAAGGCAATGCCAAAGAATGCTCAAACTACCACACAATTGCACTCATCTCACATGCTAGTAAAGTAATGCTAAAAATTCTCCAAGCCAGGCTTCAGCAATACGTGAACCGTGAACTTCCTGATGCTCAAGCTGGTTTTAGAAAAGGCAGAGGAACCAAAGATCAAATTGCCAACATCTGCTGGATCATGGAAAAAGCAAGAGAGGTCCAGAAAAACATCCATTTCTGCTTTGTTGACTATGCCAAAGGCTTTGACTGTGTGGATCACAATAAACTGTGGAAAATTCTGAAAGAGATGGGAATACCAGACCACCTGACCTGCCTCTTGAGAAACTTGTATGCAGATCAGGAAGCAACAGTTAGAACTGGACATGGAACAACAGACTGGTTCCAAATAGGAAAAGGAGTACGTCAAGGCTGTATATTGTCACCCTGCTTATTTAACTTATATGCAGAGTACATCATGAGAAATGCTGGGCTGGAAGAAGCACAAGCTGGAATCAAGATTGCCAGGAGAAATATCAATAACCTCAGATATACAGATGACACCACCCTTATAGCAGAAAGTGAAGAGGAACTAAAAGGCCTCTTGATGAAAGGAAAGAGGAGAGTGAAAAAGTTGGCTTAAAGCTCAACATTCAGAAAACGAAGATCGTGGCATCTGGTCCCATCACTTCATGGGAAATAGATGGGGAAACACTGGAAACAGTGTCAGACTTTATTTTGGGGGGCTCCAAAATCACTGCAGATGGTGATTGCAGACACGAAATTAAAAGACGCTTACTCCTTGGAAGGAAAGTTATGACCAACCTAGATAGCATATTCAAAAGCAGAGACATTACTTTGCCAACAAAGGTCCATCTAATCAAGGCTACGGTTTTTCCTGTGGTCATGTCTGGATGTGAGAGTTGGACTGTGAAGAAAGCTGAGCGCCAAAGAATTGATGCTTTTGAACTGTGGTGTTGGAGAAAACTCTTGAGAGTCCCTTGGACTGCAAGGAGATCCAACCAGTCCATTCGGAAGGACATCAGCCCTGAGATTTCTTTGGAAGGAGTGACGCTAAAGCTGAAACTCCAGTACTTTGGCCACCTCATGCGAAGAGTTGACTCATTGGAAAAGACTGTGATGCTGGGAGGGATTGGGGGCAGGAGGAGAAGGGGATGACAGAGGTTGAGATGGCTGGATGGCATCACTGACTTGATGGACGTGGGTCTGTGTGAACTGCAAGAGTTGGTGATGGACAGGGAGGCCTGGCGTGCTGCGATTCATGGGGTCGCAAAGAGTCAGACACGACTGAGTGACTGAACTGAACTGAACTGCGAGAGGATTACAATATAGCCAGAGGCCAGATCAAACTGAAGGGTCTGGACTTTATCCCACTGATAGGGAGATGCATCCTTGGACTTTAAGCAGGGAAATTACAGGATTAGATTTGCATTTCAAAGACATCTTTGACACAGGATGGAGAATGAGTTAAGAGAATTTGGGAGTGGCCTCCTGGGTCCTTTCGGGAAGCTTTTTAAAATAATGCAGGTGATCGGAGAAGGCAATGGAGCCCCACTCCAGTGCTCATGCCTGGAAAATCCCATGGACGGAGGAGCCTGGTGGGCTGCAGTCCATGGGGTCGGTAAGAGTCAGACACAACTGAGAGACTTCACTTTCACTACTCACTTTCATGCATTGGAGAAGGAAATGGCAACCCACTCCAGTGTTCTTGCCTGGAGAATCCCAGGGACGGGGGAGCCCAGTGGGCTGCCGTCTATGGGGTCACATAGAGTCGGACACGACTAAAGCGACTTAGCAGCACCAGCAGCAGGTGAAGGATGCTCAGGACTTGATCAGGGGCAGCGGCAGGGCAAGGATGTTTTCAAGTTGGGGCTTCTGCTCACCCCTCCAGAATTCCAGTGGAAATGCTTTCAGGGTTTGCATCATTCAAGGCACCAGAAAGTTCCTAAGAACCAGGCAAGAGGACTCAACTAAAGAAACCAACATAAGTAGGCACCAAGTGGCTCATTCATTCATTCATTTTTTTTTTACATTCATTCATTCTTAATTCAACCAGAAGCCTATAGAAAGTGAAAGTGAAGTCGCTCAGTCGTGTCCGACTCTTTGCGACCCCGTGGACCGTAGCCCACCAGGCTCCTCCGCCCACGGGATTCTCCAGGCAAGATATACTGGAGTGGGTTGCCATTTCCTTCTCCAGGGGATCTTCCCGACCCAGGGATCGAACCCAGGTCTCCTGCATTGTAGGCAGACGCTTTAACCTCTGAGCCACCAGTTAACCTTTTCTATTAGGAAAGTGAACTATGAAAGTGAATACTCAGGAGCCTGGGGCTTTAAGGGGAGGGGAAGCTAAAGAATAGAGGGAGTGCCATGTACTTTCACTTTGAAGCAGGGCAGTCCAGTTCAGCCCAGAAATTTTTACTGCACATCTAAGCTATCACAATCTGTGTTCTAGGTGCTGGGGATACATTATACTTCAAAAACAAACAAACATATAGAGAAATCTGACTTGTGGTTACCAGAGGAAGGGGGATTGGACTGCCAGTTATAAGTACTAGGGATGCGATGTACAATATGTTAAATTATGTTGTATGTTATTAATATATATGAATGTTTTAAAGAGCGTAACTGCTAAAAGTTCTCATCACAAGAAAAACATTTTTTTTAGTTTCTTTAATTTTGTATCTATATGAGATGATTTGTTGTTCAGTTGCTAAGTCATGTCCGACTTCTTGAGACACCATGGACTGCAGCATGCCAGACTTCCCTGTCCTTCACTATTTCCCAGAGTTTGCTCAAACTCATGTCCATTGAGTCAGTGATGCTATCTAACCATCTCATCCACTGCTGCGCTCTTCTCCTCTTGCCCTCAATCTGTCCAGCATCAGGGTCTTTCCCAAAGAGTTGGCTCTTGCACCAGGTGTCCAAAGTATTGGAGCTTCAGCATCAGTCATTCCAATGAATATTTGGGGTTGATTTCCTTTAGGATTGACTGGTTTGATCTCCTTGCAGTCCAGGGACTCTCAACAGTCTTCTCCAGCACCACAATTGGAGAGCCTCAGCCCTCTTTATGGTTCAACTCCCACAACTGTTCATGACTCCTGGAAAAACCATAGCATTAACTAGATAGACCTTTATCCGCAACACATGTCTCTGCTTTTCAATATGCTGTCTAGGTTTGTCATCGCTTTTCTTCCAAGGAGCAAGTGTCTCTTAATTTCATGGCTGCAATCACCGTCTGCAGTGACTTTGGAGACTTTATTAAGTCTCTCACGGTTTCCATTTTTTCCTCATCTATTTGCCATAATGTGATAGGAATGGATTGCCAAGATCTTAGTTTTTTGAATGCTGAGATGATGCTCGTTAAACTTTTTGTGATAATCACTTCATGAGATGCATAAATCAAGTTACGCTATCTTAAATTTATACAGTGCTGCTGCTGTGTCACTTCAGTCGTGTCCGACTCTGTGAGACCCCATAGATGGCAGCCCACCAGGTTCTGCCGTCCCTGGGATTCTCCAAGCAAGAACACTGGAGTGGGTTGCCATTTCCTTCTCCAATGCATGACAATGAAAAGTGAAAGTGAAGTCGCTCAGTCGTGTCCGACTCTTAGCGACCCCGTGGACTGCAGCCCACCAGGCTCCTCCGTCCATGGGATTTTCCAGCAAGCGTACTGGAGTGGGTTGCCATTGCCTTCTCCGTATACAATGCTACAAGTCAATAATATTTCAACAAAAACTGTAATTTTAATAAATGCCCGGAGATACAAGAAGTGAACAAGATAGCCCAGGTTCCTAATCTCATGGAATTTATATTCTAGGGGTAGAATGACAAATGAACAGCCTCCAAAACGCGCAAGAGGTATGGGGAACAACCAGCTTAGCTGGAGAGAGTTTGAGCAGGGACGATGAGGAGACAAGGATGTAGAAGAAGGCTTGGTGAACATCTTCAGGTCAGTTAACGGGCAATGGGAGCCCTTTAGAGGTTCCTCGGTATTCCGTTTCTTTGTTCCGGGGTTAGGGAGCGAGCGAAGTGATTCCCCCCCCCCCCCCCCCCCCCCCCGCTCTATCTTTGAGGAACCTGAGGCTTAGGGAAGCAACGTCACCCGCCCAAGTCCACACAAAGTGTAAGATCGCACAGGCACGTCAGCCAAGGTCCGAGTCCGAAGAAGCCCACGCCGCCTTCTGCTTTTTGCTCCCTGGGAATGCAGGGGAGGAATGGCGCGGTGCCCTGGGTGGGGGGTGTCCCAAGAGAGATGGGCGCCCAGTTTATCCGAACGCTCCGCGGAGAGATACGGGGAGGGTGGGACCCCAAGGCGGGGGCGATCTGTCGCCGGACGGTCTCAGGAGCCTTCGGGAGGCCGGGCCTGAGCCGCAACAGGCCCCCCCGTTCCGCCCGCCAGTGGTTCGGTCCGGACAGCCATCCGCCCCCCCTCCCCGCGCAGCGGGTGCCGCGGCCCGCCCCGCTTCCGGTTGCTACCGGGCCCGATATCCGGTGTCCGCCCGCCCTCGGCTCCGCCGCCGTGATGCTGTCCCGGTCCCGCTGCGCGTCCCGGGCGTTCAGCCGCTCGCTCTCCGCCTTCCAGAAGGTACGGTCCGACCGGGCCGGAACCCCCGGCGGGTGAGAAAGTCGCCGGCGGGCAGACAGGGGGGTGGGGTGGGGACGACAAGGGGCGTGGCGCGCCAGCCAGGCCGGGCACCAAGGGCACCGGGACGCGGAGGCCGCCGCCGCGGGGCTGGGCTGCCCGGAGCCGCTGTCGCCTCCGAGGCCGTCTTGTGGAGCCTAGCGGCCGGGCGGCTTTCCCGCGGCCGCCGGCGCCGTGGCCCCTGCAGGACTCCACCCTCAGTCCGCACGGTTGGAGGAGCCGCCCAGAACCGCGCCCGCCGGGACACCAGACTCTATTAGAGCTCGGGGGCGGGGGCGCCGCGGAAGCCCCAGACTGGATCCGGGGGCCTCCTTTCTAATCTGTTAAAAAGCCAGTGGGTTATCACTCCCGTGGGGAAAGTTGAGATAGTCTGGCAGGCCCAGCGTCCCGCCCGCGTTGTTGCTGTAGCCTTTGCCTTTGGGAGGAGGCCCGAGGTTCACCTGTCACCAGTCCTGGGGGCAGCTTTAAGTCTGTACTTGAAAAAGCTGTTTCTTCCCTTACTTTTCGTCTCGGGTGACCTACGTCTTCTTTCTCAACAGGGGAACTGCCCTTTAGTGAGACGTTCCCTGCCTGGTAAGTTCTGCCCTTTTGCCGTCCCCTAAAAATGCTCTCTTCTCCTACTGGGCAGAGCCGCGTGTGAGGAAATTGGGTGCCTGTGTTTCTCCGCCTCGTGTTCAGAGAGAGAGAGAGAGAGAGGAGCGAAACAAAAGACTCTTTCATTTTTTTTTTTTTTTTAAATATTGATTTATTTGGCTGCACCGGGTCTTAGTTGAGGCACTTGAGAATCCACTTCCCCGTCCAGGGATGGAACAGGGATCGCCGCCCCCCATCCTTGCCACCCACCACCCCGCCTCCACGCCCCGCATTGATTGGAAGTGCCGAGTTCTAGCCACTGGAAGCCACCCCAAATGCTATTTAGTAACAGCTGCCGTTTGTTCATTTAGCACATGGTCACTCAGTCTCTGCTCAGTGTCAGGCACCTGTGCTGCTAGGCACTCACAAGGGATACAGCAGTGAAGTGGGGGTGGTGGGGTTGTAAGGTGGGAGCTTACAACCTAGTTAGGGAAAGACAATATGTAAATTGCTCAACAAATGGACTATCATGAATGTTGAAAAGGAAACAAATGAAGTTGGACACTGAAGCTGTGAGCCAGAGGATGTGACAGGACAGGGGCTATCCAGATGAAGAGCAGGAAAAGGAAAGGGAATGACATGTATAAAGTCCTTGAGGAAGGAAAGCGCTTGTCAGTATTTTGGAACTAGCAAAAGAAGTGATTTGGCCAGAGCATTTTGGTTGAGGGAGAGAGTGGCATGAGATAGAAGATGGCAGAGAGACGAGTGGAAAGAATTCAGGGTTTTATCCCAATAATTTTTTATATGCCTGGCATAAATATTCGTTGAATGAGTTGATTTTCTTATGGGCATTCTATGTGCCAAGTATTGTTCTGGGTGCTTTCTGTGCGTTTTTTCAGTTACTCATCAAGAAACTGTAAAATAAATATTTTCTCTATTTTACAAATGTATGACTCAAGGCTAAGAGAGGTTAAGTGCCTTGACCAAGGTCACTCTGCCAACTATTGGTCAAGCCGGGTCTGCTCCTTAGCCTGAACTCCTACCCTATCATATTATCATTTACTCATAATGAATAGATTATTTGTTGAATTCTTACTACATGCCAGACAGTATGCTAGGTGGCAGGGATAGAGGTGGTCTCTACCCTCCAGGAGGGTACATAAGTACCCTTAATTACATAAGTACATAATTACATTGTGATTACTGTGAAAGAGAAGTAGCGGGTGGGATGATATAGCCAGGCTTGGGAGGGTGGAGAGTGAGGTGGCACCATCAGTAAAGGCTTCCCCAGAGAAGTGACATTTATGCCAAGTCTTGGAGAATATATAGGAGTTGGCCAAGAGAACGATATTCTAGGCAAAGGGAATGGCTTATACAAAGTTTTCAGACAGGAAGAGACATGACCAGTCATAGAAATGGAAAAGAAGCTTGTCTGGAAGGGCTGGACAGAAATGTGTAAAGTTTTTGGACTTTATCCTTTTTTTTTTCTTATCCTTAGAGTCATGAGACCATAAGAACCTAGCACAGTGTTAGCTCATAGGGGACTCTCAGTAATAAACTCTTTACCTTGGAATTTTGAAAAATGTCAGTAAACATTTTCTCCATTTTATAGACTGGCAGGACAATGGGAAGAGCCTTGTTCTTGCTTTTTGTGTTGTGGTTCAGGGCTTCTCTTGGGCTAGCCACTTAACCTCCAAAAGCCCTACTTATATATGAAATGAGAATAATGGCAATGGTCATTCCACTTCAGGGAGTGTTAGATGAAAATCAAAATGAGGTCATTATGTGAAAGCTTTTTATAAATTCTAAAGCACTGTTTAAATGAAACTTGCTGTAGGATAAACTCTAAAGTGGAATTAGAGTTCCAAAAATCAGTATGGGCTGCTTGCTGGCTGCAAGCTCATATACATGCTGTGTTTGGGATATGTACTATAGTCATTGGCTCTTGGACATAAAGAGGTGACTTACGTGACTGAAACCTTGAGGATGTTTGTGGGAAGCTGGGACAAGAGAGAATTGTCTTCCAGTTGGTATTTCCTGTGCCCATGGTTCAGAAAGAGTTGTTTTTGATCTGAAAAAAACAAGACACATGAAAGAATATAATCATGTGAAGCAGATAGAGTAATTAGTTGTCTGTTGCGGCAGTGCGGTTATTTGTAATAAGGACAATTGGTGGGGCAGAAAGAAGCTCTCACCTTGTTAAGTGTGACCAGAATGGAAGGTCTCAGCAAGAGTGGGAAGGCAATAAACGGAAAGGAGGTGTAATAGTTTGCTTGAGCAAGCTAAAGACCTTGGGCCTGAAGTAGCCTAGTCTTTGCTGTTGGGATTCAGGCAACAAAACTTCCAGCTCTGCATTTTAAGTAACCAGGGAAACAGACTTGGGCCAAACGTTCCACTGCTTCACTAGGCTGTGTGTAGTCACAGGATAAGCTATCATGTGTCTCCTTCAGGCTTCAATTGTATTTGAAAACTTGGGAAGTAGAGGCATTCTATCATGAAAACATACAGGGATAATGAAAGCTTATGAATTTCGAGATAAATAAGATTATAGAATTCTCCCTTTTCTTCCTCAAACCCATTCCCCGCAGTCGCACATACCTGTTGTTCTCTGCCATTACGATTACTATGGTGGAAAAGTTTAAGAGGCAGGACTCTGTGTGATACAGATTATATTATTGCCTGCTGTTGATCCTGCTCTATCTGAGTTAGGGGGTGAACAACTTCTTCTCCATTCCCAGCAGGTATCCTGTATGAGATAAAGAGTTGTTGGTTAAGAGTTGTTTTGTTTCTTGCAGGGATCTCCTTATGTCAGGGACCAGGTTACCCTGACAGCAGGAAGACTGTGTAAGTATCACTGGGGAGCACAGATATGTGGACCCGGGGTATTGAAGACACGAGTCTAACCATCTGCTTTCTTTCCTCTCTTTCAAGCCTAGTAATCAAGTTGGTTATATTGAGTCCCTCGACCTGACCTTGGTATTAATTTATGATATGACCCTGAGCTTCAGCCCCATGTGAAGTATTGGACCAGGAGTGTGTCAGGACCAGGTGTTCAGATTATAATGAAAGTGGAGCTGGAATCCTATTTTTATGGGAATTGATAGAAGGGTGCTCCTAAATATTCTGGTTGGATACAAGTGAAGCTGAAGGACTGGAGGTTATGTTTATTGTGGAGATTAAGAGCATCCTTTTGGTTGCATAGTCACGCATTTTAGAAACAGTGAAAGCAAGAGACGAGTCATTTAAGCCCTGGGACTTTGACCAGTGTAGAGGGGATGAAGGCTATTATTGCATAATATGCAGAATTTGGAGAGAGGCCACCCGTGTGTGTTTCAGACTAACTTCTGCTTATGAATGTTGCTTAGTGCTACTTTGCTTCCAAATATTTTCAGGGTGGTAGTAAGAGGACGCTCTTTAGTTTCCTGTTGAGCAGCCGTCAAGCTTTTTTTCTCTATAGGTGGAATCTTCAAAATGAAGGGTCAGCAGATTGCTCCTTCTTCACTGTGCATTACGATGTCAATTTGGCATTCATAAGTCTTTGCACTGTGTGTACCTTTTGATCTAGCAGTCCCATTTCTAGGAATCTGTACTGAACTCCTAGTGTACCAGTGTTTCTCAGAATGGTCAAACAGCAGTGCATTGGTTAGGCTATGCTATGTTATATGTTCATTCTATAAGTGGGAAAAAGCAGGTTATAAAATTATTCGTTTTGTATTGTATGGTATAGTCCCATTGTAAATGTTCTTTTTGCTCTTTCTAAGTTTACTACTGTTAACATCTAATACTTTTGAAAATTAAAAATTATTTAGTGAGTGTCAAACTGTGTTTCTCATCTATAGTTTAAATGAAAATTAGAGTGACCACAAATCCTATGCAATAAATAAATAACTATTTGAAAGTAAATTATTTTAAAAACCCCTAAACTTTGAATGATGAGGATCACAGATTAGGGTATTACTCTAATCTAGTAACTGTTTTTGTATTGTATTTGTCTTTTTTCTGTGAATAAGGTACCCATTTTACTAAAAATCTTTTATTGTAAAACTATGGTTTTATGTTTTTATTTAATAGGTTACACATTTACATGGTTGAAAAATAAAAAGAGTGTGCATGAGAAGATTTTATCCTGTTCTCCTGTGCTACTATGTTCCTACTCCCAGAGATAGCCGATGTGCCAGGTTCTGGGTGTCCTCAGAGAGCAGTCTCTGCATTGACACATTACCTGTTAGTTCTTGCCCATGAACGTGTACCTATACATGGTTGGAAACTTTTATGCAGAACACTTTGTGTTCTGTATTTTTTTTTAATAACACATTTTCCCTTGATTTTACACAGAACTTAAAAATACGAAAGGCAACTTAAATCTGTTTCACTTTTTATTGTAAAGGTGCTCGTTGTAGAATACTCAGACAGTCCTGAAGTCCAAATCACTCTTCCAAAATGTGTGTATGTGACAGATAACCACAGATAGCATATGTATCAGTGTTTTCCTGTCTCCAGTGGTAACCGCTGTTCATGGCTTTATGCATACAAAGTCCTATCATTCTCCAGGTTACATTATTTCAAGTTAGTGTCATATCAGAGAATACTTGCTCTTTTGCAGTTCCTCTTGAATGAGTCCAGAGTGGACTGATGTGCTGCTTTCTGGCAGGAGAACAGGAGATTATGAGGTTTTCAGTGGGGTTTGTTTGTTTGTTTTGTTTTTTTGTTTATTTTGCATATAACACCTTGTTTTACTTTCATCTTGCTGTCTTACCTAAGTCTATAATCACATAAACAGAAATTCTGTTTTATGTGGCAAAGTGGCAAGTACCCTGAGGACACACAGTTTTCTCTTACTTGGATTTAGTTAAGAAAAAACCTAATCAGGAAGCTGAGTCCTTTTGTGATTATGCAAAGGACCGAGATGCTGTCTTTTTCTTCAAAGATGCAAATGTAAGTCTGTTCTAGAAGAGCTGGCATTTCACTGCAGCACATTTCACTCACCCAAGGGCCTCACTGCTTGAGGCACCCAAGTAATCCAGGCTTTATTCTCGACCTGCTGAGTCAGGGTCTCTGGGAATGGGGGCTAGACAGGTATGCTTTGAAAAAGTTCCCCAGGTAACAGTGATGGCCACTCCTAGTCAAGAATCACTGGTTTAAAGGGAAGGTGAAAGAATCTAAAAAAGAGTGGATATTTGTATAACTAACTCACTTTGTTGTACAGTCGAAACTAACACAACATTGTAAATCAACTGTACTCCAATAAAAATTAATTAAAAATAAAGTTCTCATGCCTTATCTAGACTAAAATGTGAGTGATTCACCTGTTAAAGGAGTTTACTTTTATGTTTGTTTTGTAGCATTAACAGCAGTAATATCTTCAGCGTTCGCTTCTTTAGAACTACAGCTGTGTGCAGTAAGTACCTTCAGCTCCCTGCGTTCTTGGGAATGGAATTTTAATGAGAAGAATAGCAATTGACTGAATTTAATGGCAGAAAAAAAAGGAGAAATATGGACTGTGTGATTCCCCCCCCCCCTTTTTTCCTAGAGGATGATGTGATTACAGTCAAAACCCCAGCATTTGCAGAATCTGTCACAGAGGGGGATGTCAGGTGGGAGAAAGGTAAGATTTACTGCCTTCTCACTTCTTAAGTTTAAATACTTTTGAAAAGTCCCCTTTACTCCCCTCGCCTCCGTGATAATCAGTGGAACCTGTGGCTGCACTCTTCTTTACATGCAGTGTACTTTCCCCTGGCCTGTAGGAAACGGGTCCCGTAACACCTGCCAAAGGGGATTTTGTGGCTAGTTTTCTTGTTACTCACTGCTCACCCCTAACAGGTAGCCTTTGACTATCTTTTCAGCTGTTGGAGACACAGTTGCAGAAGATGAAGTGGTTTGTGAGATTGAAACTGACAAGGTAGGCTTGCCTTATTAGTGCCATCTCTTCATGGTCTCCCCTTGGTGTCGTAACCTAATGAAAGGAACAGGGACTTAGTTGTTGTTTGAAGATAATTGTTAGCTGCCTCAGTAGAATTGTTGGAATAGCTCAGTAAAAAGGAAAAAAAGCATTTAACATTTAATTTTAGATTGTTCTAGGTGTATGTACTTTGTACTTTAGCAGCTTTAGTTTTGTAGCTTTTGTGTGTGTGAACATGAACTGTTTCCAGTTGTTTTTTATGTATCAGTTGGCAACACACTAACCAAATCTTGCTTTAATGCTTCTGAGAAAGGACAGACAAGGTGCATCTTCACGGTAGCATTGATTACTCTTATTCTGAAAGTGTGGCCTTGATGTTTATGCAGGGTCTTGTCTATCTGTGTTGCAACTCTTGTGACTCATTTGAGATTCTATACAATTGATTTTCTAATGCTGAGTAAAAACTTGGACTCTTTCTCCATCTGTCTTCCTTTTGAAGACCTCTGTGCAGGTTCCGTCACCAGCAAATGGCGTGATTGAAGCTCTTTTGGTACCTGATGGGGGAAAAGTAGAAGGAGGCACTCCTCTTTTCACACTCAGGAAAACTGGCGGTAAAGAAGTTCTCCTGGTTGTCAAGGTCTCCAGTGTTCCCCCTTGGAATTGGGGCTGAGCATAATATACTAATTCCTTGATACATCAAATACCATTTTGCATTCCCTCTGCCTTTAGTGAGGCAGTACGAGGAGAGAGATATATGTATAGTGTGAACTTTAAATGTCAGGTTTTAGAAGAAAAGGGTATTAAGAAAATAAACTTTACAATAGTGTTCTTTTTGGTGCTGGACCTTTTCTTAGATAGGAAGGAAGAAGATTCTAGAGATAGTGTTTTTTTTTTCCTGTCCCCTTCCCTGACGCTGGCAGCAGAGTCACATGGGGGCTTTAAAAATAATACAAATGCCCAGATTCTGAGGCCAAGGGATTCTGATATATTAAATCTGGGGTTTTCAGATCCTGGTTATCTATCATAGTTTTTGTTACTGTCTTTAACACTCTCCAAGTGATTCTGATACAGGGCTGGGAGCCACTGTTCTAAAGTGAGAAGAAGTAGTGTTTCATCATGTCTATTATGGAGAATTTTGGAGTAGTTTTTTCACATCTATTCTGTCGACATTTTTTAGGGAGGGTTGAATTTTTCTTCGGAAGAAATGAGAAATAAGGAATTTATATTGGATCTTACAGTCAGTGTATTAGAGATTAGGAAAGAAAACTTTTGATTCTTAGTTAAATGCTGTAACTACTAAAGTCTATTCCATGGTTAAGATAGTTAAGCATAAAGATGGTAGATGGCCTCATTATGTTTGATCAGGATAAGATCAGAAGCCCAGAATGGAAAGAACATACAGTAGAAGATTAGGGAATAAGATTGATTCTTCTAGTTGGAGAATTTCATCTTCTGACCATTCCTTAAGAGGATGTTCTTCTGATTTAAATATAAACCCAGATGGTGATATCCAAATGGGTAAAATTTTTAAATTGTGAATTGCATTGCTTGACTACCTCATTGGTTTCTGAGAGTTATTCTAGATAAAATGCTTTGAACTCTTAAGTCTAAATGTGTCCTTGATTATTTAAACGTTTATTTTTTAATAGTTAAGAGAGTTTTTCCACATGTGATGTTAAAATAGGAGACAGTATTACTGTAACTGGAAAGTTGTTGCTTTTATGTGTGTGTTTCAACATCTTAAATTGCTGGGGGTTTTTTTCCTTTGAAGTCTATTACCATTGACTTAGGTGCTTTGAAAGTACTGGCTGAATTTGATGACTAATAGGTATTTATGCAATCAGGAAGGCAGCTGAATTCAGCCAGTTGTCTAATGTAGGATGTCTAGGAGTCCTGGGGAAAGAACAGTGCCTTAAATCACTCTGTGTATCTCATAGCCTTACACGTATAGCAGGTACTCAGGAAGTATTTGTTAACTGATGAGAGAGAGAGCTTTTGCTGCTAAATTCTACTTAGTATCTGCAGTTTGGTTGCTTTCCATTCCACATAGTGCCGATGGCATCTATTTTTCTTGTTTTCTAGCTGCTCCTGCTAAGGCCAAGCCAGCTGCAGCCCCAAAAGCAGAACCTGCAGTGTCTGCTGTTCCTCCTCCCCCCTGCAGCACCTATACCCACCCAGATGCCACCTGTGCCCTCGCCCTCACAGCCGCTCACTAGCAAACCAGGTAAGCCTCTGCCTCCCACGTGTCTTTCTACAGGAGACCATCTCATCTAATGCCACATTCCCTCAGAGGGCAAAGTCTAAGACTAATTATGGCTCTGGACAGGTTTCATTGGCTGCATTGTAGAAGAAACTCTAGACTTTGTATCGGAAAACCTGAGTTTGCATCTCAGCTTTCTGTGTATAGCTGTGTGACCTTAGACTAGTTATTTAACTTCTTTGACCAGATTGTTCATTTGTGAAGTAGGAATGATACTAATGTATCTCAGCATACCTTGAAGCTTAAGTGACAAGTGCAGTGTGAAAGCACGGGCATATACTCGAGTAAATGTTTCTCATTTTCTGATGCAGTGTACCCTCTCTTCATTTACAGTGTCTGCTGTAAAACCCACCACTGCCCCTCCAAGAGCTGAGGCAGGAGCTGCTATAGGTCTGCGTTCAGAACATCGGGTAAGCCTCTAAGGACCACTTCCAAGAAGGAAGCCGAGGAGCAGTGTTGAGATTAATAAAATATGGGTATGCTCTGCCTGCCTTTGAGTGGCCGGCAGCTGATTCCCTTGGCCTGGCAAGGAAATTCATTTTAGGAAGTGACTTGTTCCTTCACATGACCATCAAATGAAAAGACTAGAACTGGAGGTCTTCTGAACACTTGTCCACTGGTTTTTTCCCACTCTATCGTGCTACCACTGAAGTGCTGTGGGTGAGAAAGGTGCATGCAGGGGATGGTAGCCTAGTAACGCATCTCCTCCCTCCCACACTTCAGAGAGGTGGTTTAGTGAGCTCTATTCCTGTTCTTCCGGGATGCTTAGCTGAGGGCTGCCCAGTGGCATTCAGGGGCAGACATAAAACCTCAAGGAAGTATGGTCAAGAGTGTGGGTATGATAGCCTGAAGAATGTGTTGCTTCTGAGTTTCCATTCCACAAGTAGCTATTCTCATGCACGTCTTTATCACCAGAAATTGCCTGGTTTATAATGACTCTTGGGCTGGCTAGCCCTACACCACACTCTTCCTTTCCATAAATTGGTTTTGGTTTATAAACCAAACCATTTCCTGGGCCTCTATTCTTCATCAGACTTCAGGGTACATCGAAGTGAGTAGTTTTTGTCTGTATTTCCTTGTTTTTGCTCAGAGGAGCAAGCCACCACAGGAAAGAGGAAGCCTGGATCTCTTCTTGTATTTAGATACTACAGTCCTTAATTATCCCCTCCCAGCAAGCCCAGTGCTCCTGCAGACTAAGTGGGAGGGCTAGGCCCAAAGACACCAGGTTGGCAATACTTGTCCCACTCTCCCTTTCAGGAGAAGATGAACAGGATGCGGCAGCGCATCGCCCAGCGTCTGAAGGAGGCTCAGAACACCTGTGCGATGCTCACCACTTTCAATGAGATTGACATGAGGTGAGAGCTCTAGTCCTCCTCCTCCCTGTGCTCTTTTTCTTGCAAAACACTTGAACTTGCCCAAAATTAACTTAACAGGAAAGAAGTACTTCTTTGCACTGTTTCTTGACTTACACAGAGTGACCCACTGGTTTCATTCTCTGATTGACTTTCCTAATACTATGCCTGCCTCCTCTGTGACTTAAAAAACTTAGCCTTATAGATTTATACCTGAATCTTGTGATTTCTGATAAACAAGGCTGGTAGTAGTCTTAAACTCTAATGACCGCTGTTAACAAGTAGAGATAGGGGAGCCAGGCCAACAAGGCTCCTCTTCAGGATGGAGAATCATTTGACAGCACGCCCAGAGTCAGGGGGCCGTACCCTGCTTCCTTCTCACTGTGACTGCTCCTTATGTGTGTTCCTAAGCGACTCAGGATTGAGTGGGTAGAAAGGCATAGGCTTTTCATATCTTTCACCTTTCTCAACTTCGATAATGAAATGGGAAGCAAGTTTTGCTTTTAAAGAAAAAAACCTCAGACTATGAACCAAAGGGCCTGATTCAGTAAGCCCATTTCTATAGTGAACTAATTGTTGACTCACTTTTCTTCTGCAAGACTTTGTTTACAGGTGTAGGGAAGAGAATGTAGTTAAAGTCAACAGATGGTTTTTGAGTGCTTACTGTGCACAAGATATTACACTATATTTTGGTGGGAAGCAAAGATGAGTGATAAAGAACCCTTAGCCTGGAGCTACCATCTTGTTGGATAAATGCAAAGTAAAATCTAGAAAAACAAGTATCAGAAAAATAGAAAAAGTGTGAGGTGGAGGAGAGAATGAGATTGTTTGTTTTTGAGGTGGAGGTAGGAGTCAGGAAAGGGTTCCTGTAGAAAAAGATCTTTAAGGGGCCTTAACGATTCACATTTTGACGTAATGGAGGAAGGTCATTCCAGAAGATGTTAACAGTATGGACGTGGCACAGATAGGAAAGTACAGGACACATCTGAGAAACAATCACTGTGAGGAAGATGTATAGGAAAGAATGGTAAAGAAAGTTGCATCCATATTTCAGACTGTTTTAAGGGCCAGGGTAAGAGTTCATATCTAATACAGGAAGTAAAGTCATCAAGTCTTTAGGCCATCTCTTTGCTTCTTTTTATCCCAAGTGCTTAGTCTGCTAATCTGCATTTCACTAGGGTAAATGGTTTCCTTTGGAAAGGGTCTGAAAAATGTAGAGAGGGAGATGGTTTAGTGACAGCATGCTATAGCATTGTTCAGAGTAGGGTTCTGTGGTCCATTTCACTGGATGTCATCCATTCTATTGTGAAGCTTCCCCCAAAGACTAGACGTCATCCAAGCCAAAGATTTCTCTTGTATCCATAGGATGTAGGGAAGGACCTTGACTAATGAATCACAAAGGCTGCAGCTTATGTTTCAGTGCATTAGGGCCAAATTGTACACAAATTGAATTGGATTTTGAAATTCTACCCAATTCCTTAAGACAAAACATGTAAATATTTGTGGCCTTGAAAGATACAGTTCGCCCAACAGCTTTGATTGGAAAGTAAGTACAGTAGTTGGATCTCCTTTCAGCAGCTAATCGAGGTGTCACTTAATGATGGCCTGGGGTCCCTCTGCAGTCAGTAATCTGGTTTAGATCGAGTGCCCTTTGGGTCTTGTGCTGATCAGTTGACCCATAAGGGGCCTTTCTGAGACCTCCTGCTCTCCCCTGCTGTCCCAGCCTCTGCCTCCAAGGACAGAACTCTGAAATAGAAACTACTTAATGACCAGACAATAGCATTTGGGCAGTTTTGAGAGCAGAGATGTTTATCGCGTCTCTTTCCCTCTTCTGCAGCTCTTGTGTCTTGGGAACCAGTAATGTCTTTAGGGTGGTAATCCTAGCACTAAATGTAGTTAGACTCAGGAAAACAAACATTTTAAACTCAATCAGTCCCCCTAGGAAAACTTCCGTTTTAAAATACAAGAGGTCTAAAGAGGGGAGTTAAAGTTATACCATCTTATCTTTCTTGCTAATGTCAGATTAAGCCATTATAGGGAGAAAGAGAAAACTGAGCATTTGGGCCTGAGATAAATTCAATTTCCATAATGCAACTGTCTTCCCATAAATACGGAGATTTCTGCAGCAAAATGATGGGAAAGCCATTTCCTGCTAACTCTAGTACATGGGTTGTATGTTTGTGAAAAACCAACCCCAAAAGAACAAAGATTGGTCACACTGCAAAGGTAGCCTTGCTGCTTATACTTTAAAAAGCTTAGGTCCACACATGGTCACTTTTCCAATTACCAAGGAGACTATGTCCATTAAATTAATTTTAAGGGCAAGAACTGTGTATTATCTATGTCTTGGTGTCTTGCATTGACCACCATGTGTGGTGGGTGTTAGTGCCCATTTGAAGGAACCAAGCAGATGGAACTGCTCACTCTGGGGAGATGCATGAATATACTGACTTCCTCACGTGTTGAGGAAGCTGTGTTGAGCCTAACACAACACTGGATTGTATCCGTCCACAGGTGGTCAGGACTGCTTTTGCTCACGTGAAACCTATGCCCCTGTGTGGTTTGGGGTTTCATTTGTTTTCATTTGTTAGGAATGTCACAAGGAAGTCAAAATTAGGTTTGGTGGTATGTTGAAATTAAGCAAGAAATATTTAATGAAAAAGTTAGTCGCTCAGTCATGTCCAACTCTTTGTGACCCCAAGGACTGTAGCTTGCCAATCTCCTCTGTCCATGGACTTCTCCAGGCAAGAATACTGAAGTGGGTTGCCATGCCCTTATCAAGGGGATCTTCTCAACCAAGGGATTGAACTTGGGTATCCTGAATTGCAGGTGGATTCTTTATCATCTGAACCACCAGGGAAGCCTGTTTAATGAAAAGAATGGTGCTTATTTTGTGGACTTTATGCTTTTAAGGAAAAAAAACAAAACTATTTTCAGAGTAGATAGCTCATGAATTCAGTGTAGCTACAGGTCACTTTCTCGTCCAGGATGAAGCTGTTGATGCACTGTATGAACTCATTCATTTTGTCTGTCACAAAATCTCTGACTTCTGGAGCATGAAAACGTCCTTACAGAGAGTGGATCTGATTGCCTTGGATCCAGGTTTTTAAAGGAATGAAGTAATTGTGTTAACCTCTAGTGGACTATTTCAAAACTTGAACTTAGATGGTCCAGAATAAGGGAAAACTTTACCCAGTTGTATGCCTGGAGTTAGAAACCAGCATGAAAGTCAGAATTGAGGCGGCTTTTGTGGTCAGTTTGTTTTGTAATGTGTTCTTGCAGTAATATCCAGGAGATGCGGGCTCGGCACAAAGATGCTTTTCTGAAGAAACATAACCTCAAACTAGGCTTCATGTCAGCATTTGTGAAGGCCTCAGCCTTTGCCTTGCAGGAGCAGCCTGTGGTAAATGCAGGTGAGTTTGTGGTGGCCAGAATCAACAGAGGTCCTGGAGGTATGTATGTAAACACAGAAATTCTCCCCCACGCTCAAGACACAAAGATGATGGTCCTCCGACTGAGGCTTCTTATTTCAGATGTGTGAGAACTTGAGTACCTTTCTTAGGGATTTCTGGACTGACCTTCCTGAATGGGCGTCGCAAGTGCTTCCCCCCACCAGCCGGACAGAACAGGTTCCCTTCTCAGTGCAGAGCTTGGCAGCTGCTCTGGCGACAGGCAGTTCTAAGCCAGTCCATCTCTCCAAGTTTCTCATGTCAGTGTGGAAACTCATGTTGTGGCGCGTGCCCACCCTCCCACAATGGGACTTGACTTCTATACTTGGCATAGCTCCAGGGTGACCTTCGATTTCTGGTCAGTGGACTTCATTGGAAGGCCTTGGGCTTGGCCCCTCTTTTGTGGGCTTGATGCTCATTTTCCTTACTTTTTCCTCACCTACATCTTAGAAATGTTGACTTAACAAGCGGTTCTCTTTTCCACTGAGACAATTCTCTGTGTCCTTGAAAGATTAGAGGACATGGGGTACTTTTGCAACCCTCAGCGTGCAGGGTCCCGAAAGGTCTAGAGATAGAAGTCCTAATCCCTTCTGCCAAGTGGTGTGCCCTCAGGTAGGGGAAGGGCTTCGTTTCATCCAAATGTGAAACCTCTGTACTTATTCTATTCTTACGCTCCTAGTGACTCCATCTCTTCTGCCTGCCCATACATGTAGGCATTTCTCAGAGTTTCCTTGGCCTCTTTCTCACTTTATATGCTTTTCCGGGGTGTCTTATCTACAAAACAACATAGAATTCCTATGGAAAAGATTTTCAAGCCTGTATTTTCTCATGAGCACCAGACCTAAATTTTTAGCTATTGGTTTGCTCTTTCAGGCTAGCATATTAAAGACAGACCACATCACTTCCTACTGAGTCTTCTGGAAAGAGGCTTCCCTCGCTCCTTGTTGCGAGTGAGCAGCAGAATGGGCGACATCCCCCCCACTTCCACTTCCTTTACTAACTTGCCCTTTCTCAGGGGCACTTTTAAACCTGCCATTAGCTGAGGGAGGGCTGGAGTAGAGCTGGTGAACGAGAACTTGGGCACATACTTACTGTGTTAGCCCGTGTACCAGTCCTTCTCAGAGGTGCCAAGGAGATGGATGCTCCTGTGCTTAGTCTGGACACTTGGGAGAAGTTAGGCTTGGTTGGCATGGGAGTAAGAGGGGTGCCGGCTGCCACTTGTAGTGCAGCGGTTTTTGTGCTGGCTGGTCAGTCCACACCATATGAAGCATCTCGGACTTTTACTCTATTAATGCAAATGTTTCCTCACTAGCCTCGGCCTGGGGAGTTGTATGTAACGTGTGTTTTCTCTCTTAGTGATTGACGATGCAACCAAAGAGGTGGTGTATAGAGATTATATTGACATCAGCGTTGCGGTGGCCACCCCTCGGGTATGTTGGAGCAAGAAGTGGGGAGCTCTCGTCTTTGACTCTTAGCCATTTGAAGAAGCAGACCTCTTGAGAGACTTTTTTCTGTACTTTCGTTTTTCTAGAAGGGAGTTGTTTGAAGAATAAACCTGTTTTTGACCATACCACATTTTTTTTATCTTTTGCAAGTCTAAATATTTTAGACTACGTTAATCACGTTGAGTAAGATACTCTGGGGTGGGGAGACCTTTGGCTTGAATCAAGAGAGTTGTAACTATAATGGGTACTATTAATTACACCTGAAAAGAGCTTTTTACTCTCATCAGGGTCTGGTCGTTCCCGTCATCAGGAATGTGGAAACAATGAATTATGCCGATATTGAGCGAACCATCAGTGAACTGGGAGAGAAGGTAAAATGGAAGGGTGTGTGTGAGCTGCAGGGCAGGTCAGGGAAGAGAGCGTGGGAGGTGTGGGCAGTGAGTGGTGCTCAGGGAGCTGGAGCCTCCCGTTGTTGTGAGAGGAGGACGTGGCCCCTGAGAACGGCAGTCATGTGCGAGAGCCAAAGTATGGCTCTGGTGGAGCTTATGGTGCTCTTGTGAGTGAAGATCTCATCTCATCCAGTTAAACCTGATCGGAAAAGGAAAGGTCCCAGAGTCCTTTCCTCCAGCCTGTAGCTAGTCACAGGCATCTCAGTTAAAGCTAGAACTTGGATTGTTGATCTTAGATGTGAGCCTTCTGGACTTCTTTAGGTGGAGGAAGCTGAGCTGACATTATGTTTCAATTATAAAATCTGTTTTTAGGCCCGGAAGAATGAACTTGCCATTGAAGATATGGATGGTGGTACTTTTACCATCAGCAATGGAGGTGTTTTCGGCTCACTCTTTGGAACGCCCATCATTAACCCCCCTCAGTCTGCCATCCTGGGCATGCATGCCATCGTTGATAGGCCAGTGGTCGTGGGAGGCAAGGTAGGAACCATCACCATTAATGTCCCAGCAGCTACATGATGAGGTGAGGGAAGTCTTAACTAAATGCTCCTTAAAGATTCGCTGTAATTTCAGGCATAAGTTGAATCTCTTCATTTCTAATTAATAGCTAAGGCATTGCTTCTCAAATTGTGTGTGGAACAGCAGCACCTGGAAACTTGTTGGAAATGCAAACTCTTGGCCCCTTCCCAGACCTAGTAAAGCAGAGAGTACAGATGGTTCTGAGGCACGTTGTTTGCGCACCATGGAGCTGAGAAAGCTTGCTTCTTCATCTGGGACTAGTCAGCAGGCTTTCTTCTCTAGGGAGTGTGGGGGTGCCATCGAAGGCATGATCCTTGCCTCGGGAAGTGGAGGGCAGCAGTGCAGAGCCACTGCCAGCCTGCCCGCTTGTTGTGACCAGGCTTAGAGCTTTCCTGGGTGTCAGGGAATGAGGCCAGAGGGTCTTGAGCTGGCCCCGTTAGCTATGTTGGTAGGAAAATGTTTTCTGGGACCCCTGTGTTTAGAACCTTTTGAAGTCCCTAACTTCTTGAATCCAAAAATTGTAGATACCTGCTGAAAATGCTCATATACCCAACCTTGCATAGAGTTTCAGAGAATTTGTGGACCCCAAGTTAAAAAAAATTATTATTATATCTTTAAAGAAAAAACTGCAGGTAGCCAAAATTGAAGAGGAACTTTTCCTTGTAGATGGCAGACAAGTGAGAGGGCAGAGCATGGTTTTTATTTAAAGACAGTTGTAAGGAGACTCCTGTTTTCTTGGGTTAAGCTTTTTGTTTTTGAGTATGTGAGTTTTGCACTCAGGGCCTGGCTTGGTCTTTGAACACATTGTATCTAGAACCAACAAAGCAAAGTAGGAAAGTCTCTGGACCTGGGTCTTACCTGTGGGCTGTGCTTAGTCATCTCCCCTTCATCAAGGCTTTCTCTGCCCCACTGCAGACAAACCTGTTGACCTCTCTTCTCTGTAGGTGGAGGTGCGGCCCATGATGTACGTGGCCCTGACGTATGATCACCGGCTGATCGACGGCAGAGAGGCTGTGACTTTCCTCCGCAAAATCAAGGCAGCGGTAGAGGATCCCAGAGTCCTCCTACTGGACCTTTAGGAGGAAGCCTTGTGCCCTACACATCCACCATGCAGGAACTGAAAACCAGTCTTCTCCCTGTCCCCTCACAGGCCCCAGGTTAGCCTGGTGACAGGCACATGCTGTTGGCCTCAAGCAAGGAAACCAGGGCACTATGTAACCAGCAGTCGCAGGTCTCTCTTGGTGTTCCTGCCAGGCTCTCTCCCTCTCTGCACCCTCTCCTGTGCGCAAATATCTGATTTCCTTAGGCTTGAGGGAGAGAGAGCCTTAATGGATGCTCCTTATTATTCCTGCCTTTCCTCCCATTAGCCCTCCACAGAGATGATTTCGCTTTCTTCCTGTCCAGTACACTATAGGGAACCTGCCGGGGACCATGTGATTAAGTTTCTATCTTTTGAACGTCTATTCTCCAGAGACGCCTAGGAGGGTGCTCTGCCTCCCAGGCTCGGAGCAGCCTCTGTCCTGGCTGTGCACGTCCTCACTCCATTCCACCCATGTGGAGGTACCACAGGCCACGGCGTGCTGCTTTGCTTAAGTGGCACCTGCATTCTCAGCTGTCATTGTCTAAAAGCTGCCTCTTCTACCTCTTCCAGGAAGCACATGCTGGGGGATCTGGAGGGGCAGAGCTGGGGAGTAGGCAGCATTGAGGTGGGAGAGGGCAGATTCTGAGGTCATGTGTTATTAACGAGACTGGAGCAGAGCCCAGGCCTGCCCTCACACTCCCTGTCATAACTCTGCACCACGAAGACCCATTTTGGCCCAAGCACACGGCTGTGGTGGTGCCGACCTTTCCCGGCTGCTAGGAGCAGTTTCTCCCATCTTGTCCTCACTTAGATGCTAGGACCTCTTGGCAGGGAGACAGAGCATGTCCCAACTCGGGCTTGCACGGCTCCTGGTAGAGATTGGCGTGAAGGTGGCTTCCTGTGGACTGGCTCTGATTGTCTTGAGCTGTTAAATTCCGTTGGTATAAACCTGTGGGCTGCAGACGCGGTTCTGTTCTTCCTGTGTCAGTGCCCTTTGGGAGTGGAGCCTCAGCTCTTCCTCCATAGAACACAACTCTGGTGCAGGATGGATTGTGGTGGAAACCAGCCCAAGATGCTTGTACACAGTGGAGAAAAGGCCAGTGTCACCTCGGAGGTACTTCCTTGGGTCTGGACACCGACATTGGAATTCTTCGGAGCATGGTTAAATGCACACATCTTGTCAGGAAAGTTACTGGGCTTCATCACATTGTATCCAACTGCATCCAGGCCTGAGGCTGCTGACCCTTGACAACCAGGAGCCATTTACTTAGTGTGGAATGACCATTTGTATCTTGAGTGAAGAAGCAAGGCCTGGGGGTTGGGGGCGGGGGGGGCAGGGGTGGGAGCCAGTACTGAGTGCCTGCAGCAGCTACTACGTCTTCACTATTCAGAACGTAACTAAAATATTTAAAAACTGATTTTAAATGCAAATTAAAGGGCAAATGTTCGCAAACAGTGTTCCTGCTTCTGTACTTTTTTTGAGGTTGTAGTGATGAAGAAAAGCTTGTTCCCCCTGCTTGAGGCCCCTTCAAATGCCAGTATTTACATTTTGGTGGGGCCTCGTGTTATTTCTGGGGTGGACTGGGGAGAGGTAGAGTGACTCATATTTTCGCATTTTGCAGTTGATGGCCATGTGGGTACCCAGACGCTCAAGGTTGGTCAGAACAAATGAGGGTAGATCACCTCCTTGGGGCAGTGGTCTGTGAGGGCTAGTGGATGGGGCTGAGAGCTGATCTGTGCGGCGTACGTGTGACAGTGCTTGGTAGTGTCCAGGCTGAAACAGCCTGGCTGTTGCCCACGCAGTCCCCACCTGCTGACCTTGCTCACAGTGGTACCATCTTTATATGAGTCTGTCACAGGAACAGAGTGGCTTCTAGAGGTCAGAACTAGAGCTGGTAGGGAGAAGAAACTTGGGTTCAATGAAATTTAGAATGATCAGGTCTGGGGCATGGAGTTACAAACTTTCATATCTTTAGCAAACCTACAAAGGAGGTATATTTAGCCCCGTTTTTTATCAAATGGAGACAAACTGTAACCCCCGCTGGCACCACAGTTATAAACCCAAGGCCTAGCAGAGTGCCAGATGTGCAGTGCTTATTGCATGAATGAGGCCCAGAAGTCCCAGAGGCAACTAGCCCTTCGTAGGGTGCTTGGGGGTGGTCTGGCCTGGTGGGAGTGTAGTAGAAGGAACAGACTTGGAACGGACTCCACCAGGCTCTGGCCAGGTCCTCTCATTTACCTCCCTGAGTTCAGCCTTCTCAGGAGCCACCATGTGTTCAAGGAGTCTCTGTGAGGATGGACCCCGACCTGCAAGCACCATGACCCTCTTTGAAGACTGCTGTTTTATGTCCCACAGAGCCCAGTGTCGCCTACATGCCGGGACTTTTCTGTGGATTCACAGCTGCTCTGGGGGGTATAGGCTGGCATGCTGTTCACTACCAGCCCTGCTTCCTCCTTCCTGCTACTGCTACTGCTAAGTCACTTCAGTCGTGTCCGACTCTGTGTAACCCCATAGACGGCAGCCCACCAGGCTCCCCCATCCCTGGGATTCTCCAGGCAAGAACACTGGAGTGGGTTGCCATTTCCTTCTCCAAGGCATGAAAGTGAAAAGTCAAAGTGAAGTCGCTCAGTCGTGTCCGACTCTTAGCGACCCCATGGACTGCAGCCCACCAGGCTCCTCCATCCATGGGATTTTCCAGGCAAGAGTACTGGAGTGGGGTGCCATCCTCCTTCCTAGCAGGTTCCAAACACACTCTTGGTTATCATGGAGCTCCTCTGGGGGAACCCTCCTTTATTCCCATTCTAGCAGGGCCCCTCTCATTGCGTTGATGAGGCAAGGACACCAGAGGTAAGAGCAGGCTTTATTGGAGTGGCGGTGGAGGAGGTGGGCAAACCCCAGGAGAGCCAGCACCTCTCTGTGTCTTTTGCCTCAGACTCATCCCAAGGACCTCCCCACAGCACAGGTCCCCAGCCCTTCACAGCCAGGACTGGAGGGTGGTATCAGAGGTGCCCCCTGGTGGTGATGGAGACTCGGGTGAGAAGGGGTTGAGGGCAGAGGTCTATGGAAGTTTCTGTCTTGGATGCCAAATCCCAGTGACAGGGTGAGTCCTGAGAGGAAGAACAGGGCCCCCAAATCTGGGGAGGGAATTATCTTTGGGGGTAACTACTTATCCTAGCTCTTCAGAGACCAGAAACCTCTTGCTTCTGGCTAGAAGCTTGGGCAATCATTCTGGGTGTTGGGTGGTTTCATTTCAAAAGGAAATGAAGTCACAGTGGGCAGTGGATTGAATGGACCCTCAACACTGAAATGCAAAATGGTAAACAGGACAAATGTCCAAGAAGGGAATCCTAGTGGAGACAACTTTCCTTCAAGCGGCTTCACAGGCTGGAGATGGAATCGTGGTCCCCTGGCTCAGACCCACGGGCCGGGTTTGTTTTGTCTCCACGTGGGTGGGCTAGCTGGGGAAGGGAGCCCTTTATTCTGTTTTCAAAACTTCTGTAAGTGGCAGAGCTGTGCCTTCCCCTCTTTCTCCCCCTCCCTCCTTAGCCTTATTTTCCTCCCCTCCTTTCCTTTTGCTCTCAAAAGTCTGTAATTACAAGATAAGCGGCATGGTCAGGAAGGGGTGGGTTGTCCCGTCCCTCCTGCTCCGCCCCATATCCGCCACAGACTTCTTCCCTGCTTCCCCGCCTCCCCCATGCTCTGGAGAAGTAGCCTTTGGTAGAAGGGGCACACTGGTTGTATGGCTAAGATGACCAGCCAGGACACCCCTGGTTTGGAGCCAGGAAGCCAGGGGATGAGTAACCTGAGATGAGTCTCCAGAGATATCCTGAGTGGGGCACATGTCAGATCACAAGTCAAGATTTCTCGGCTCAGCAGGTGGTCAGTAGCTCAGAGCTAATGCCAAGGAAGGCACCTTTTAACAGGGCAGGTCCAAGTTCAAGGTACAGGGAGTAGACACAGCAGGTGAGTTGACTGGTGGGTGGCGGATGGACAGGCGGAGATGTTCAAGCTGCCTAACAGGCTGAGATCTCTGCCCCTCAGCACCGACTAGAAAGCATTTCTCCAAGAGGTGGCTGGGGGAGTCCACAAGGCCCTTCCTGGTCAGTGGTGATGAGACTTCTGAGGCCCAAGGGTGGGGTCCTGACCAGGAAAGGCAAGCTGCCTTGCATTCTTTGCCTGCGGGCCACTGCTGGGAGGTGGCAGGCAAAGAGACAAGAGGAGATCCAGACCAGTCCAGCCACTCCCCTCGCCGACGCCACGCCCTCCTACCCCCCAAGTTTGCTCCACTGGATGGAACTGAAAAAGGGGTGGGCCTTGAGCTCGTGGACGCCGCCTCCTCCAGCACCCAGGCGCCGGGCAGGGTCGAACTGCAGGAGCTGCGGAGAAAAGCCCAGTCAGCCCTGGACAGGCTGGCCAGGCCCCCGGAACCCCGTGTTACCCTGGTGGGGGAGGCAGGGGGCGGACATTGGTGTTTGGCCACTGATGTATAGAAATTTGTTGGCCCTATGACCCTCCTGCACCCATGCTGGACACCTAGTACATGGGGTGACCTGTTCACAACCAGGGCTCTGCCCTCCCTTCTGTCCACCCTCAGGCCAAGAAGGCGCCACCGGGAGGCCGCCTGCACCTCACCTCAGTCAGCAGGGAGGCCGCCGGGCCGCTGAGCCACTCAGGCAGCTGCAGCTGGGTGTGGGGCTGGATTCCTGAGGGGTGGCTCTGGGACAGCGCCTGGGAAGACACAGGGAGGCGGCCCCCAGGAGTCTGTACACTCCAGTGGCGGCCGAGATTTTATTTCTTCCCCCTGTGTCACAACTCACGGGCACGGCCATGACTCTGTCGCCTTCTGCTTTGGATCTGCTGCCTGCCAGGCTGAGGAAGGTGCCTGCACCTGTGATCCCTAGTTTCCGCTGCTGCTGCTGCTGCTAAGTCGCTTCAGTCGTGTCCGACTCTGTGCGACCCCATAGACGGAAGCCCACCAGGCTCCCCCGTCCCTGGGATTCTCCAGGCAAGAATACTGGAATGGGTTGCCATTTCCTTCCCCAATGCATGAAAGTGAAAAGTGAAAGTGAAGTCGCTCAGTCGTGTCCGACTCTTAGTGACCCCATGGACTGGAGCCTACCAGGATCCTCCGTCTATGCAACAACCTTCAAAGTAAGCAATTGGCACCCCCATTTTAAGGGCAAGAAGCAGGTCGACGGATTTGTGCTGAGTTCAGGGTTTGAACCCAGGCCCCTGTGGCTCCAAGCTTGCTAGAAGCACCGGTCTTGGCTTGCCATCAGGGCAAGTACTCTATCAGGAATAGCACTGAAACCTGTCTCCTTACAGAAAGCAAATCTCCAGAGGCGGCTCCTTTGCCATGGCATGCTCCTGCCAGGGTCAAGGCAGGGCTGTGGTGGGAGAAGAAGGCAGGACCTATCTGTGTTCCAGAAGGGTGCAGCTGCGGGGGAGCAGAGGGGTGTGTATGAAGGTCAGGAAGACAGGCAAGAAGCTACCTGGAGGAATGCCAGGAGCCCTGAGCTGGACAGGTGGGAGGGCCCTGGCTAATAGGAGAGAACCACTCTGGGCGGCTGTTTGCAGCCAGGGCTCTCAGAGGCCCTGGCCTCAGGACCAAAGGAGGAGGGAGCCAGGAGAGACCGGTCAGCTCTGAACTTCCAGTTACACTGCATCCACTCAGGGCACTTCCTGCTCAAATGGAGCTTGTCCTCTCCCTGCTGCCTGACTTAACCAGCCCCAGGTGCGGCACTGAGCTCATGGGGGAGGACAGAGAGCTGAGCCCACCACCCTGAGCAAGGTGCTTGCGAGGGGAACTTCAAGCTCTGGGTCAACCCAGGCTGGACAGGGCAGTTGCCAGCCTGGGATGATGGAAACCCTCTCTCTGGTCTTCCAGCCACAGTCTGGGGGCCACAGCTCTGAAGGCTGTGGATGGGGGGACGTGGTGTGAGCAGTGGGGAGAGCAGGCCTGTGGGGGACGATCTGAGGAAAAGGGCTGTGTCACACTCAGCCTCCCTCCAGAGCCAGGCACAAGCACCCTCTTCCAGGAACCTTCCCTGAGCACCTCAGCTCGACTCTCCCTCATCTAAGTTGACGGTCTCCCTAGCTATCGCCACTTGCCTGACGAGGGTCGGGGTGCAAAGTGTAGCCAAGGCCTGGGTGGGAATTGCTTCCTCCTTCTCTCACGGCCTCCGAACTGGGGCAGAGGGGGCCTGTGCTGAAAAGAAGGGGCCCAATGGCCAGATCTTGAGCAATCAGGTAGGCTCAGCCCCCAACACTGACTGGTTGGACTAACCCCAGCCCATCCTAGTAACACCCACCAGGCTCCACACCCTGCCCACACCGAGCTCACCGTCCCAGTCAGCAGTTCATACAGGAGAGACCCAAAGCTCCACCAGTCGCAGGCTTCGGTCAGCTCCGAAATCCCACCGACCTCTGCGGGAGCCAGAAGAGTCCTGAGTCTCGCTGAGAGGGCAGGTCTCCCCTCAGCCCCTTCCCCACCACCCCGACCCCAGGATGGGCCTGTTGCCTCTCTCATCCTCAGTCCCCCAGCCCACCCCACACACAGACACTCAGGGGCTGCCCCGCCCCTCCCTTCTTGCCTGGGGCACTGTAGAGGTTGTGCGAAGCCTCCCTGCAGCACTGGGGCTCCACCTCTGACCACTGGCCAAAATACGTGAGCCGGATGTGGCCTTGTCATGCCGTGTGTGTGCAGGGAGGAGCCAGAGGGGACGAGAACCGCAGTTAGTCATCTTGGAGCCTTTGGCGTGGGGCAGGGGACCCCAGGAGCCAGTGGGCCGTGCTGGGCAGAGGTTCCCTAGGGGCTCGGCCCCCCGAGGCCCCTGGGACAACCTGGTCATCACAGGAGCGGCTGCCTCAGAGCTCAGGGTGGGGAAGGGGTCTGCTTTCCAAGCTTAACCACAGCCGGCCACCTTGGCCGAGGCCTTCCCGAAAAGGCAGGGGACGCGGGTGGCCCAGGGGAACAGTCAGATACCGTCCGCCTCCTCTGGGCTCTGGGGAAATCTCGATGCTGTGGGGGCCTCCCGCCAGAGGGGTGGGGTGGGGTTAGGGCCCACTCCTCTGCCCCCAGCCCCCTACCCCGACTTGGGGCTCCTACCGGCCTGGTCCAGGAGTAGATTCCGGGGATTGAGGTCCCGGCACAGCACCCCTTGCTGGTGCAGGGCCTCCAGGGCCAGCAGCGTCTCGGCCGCCCACTGCCTCACCTGCTCCTCCTTCAGACTCCAGGCGCCCCCGCTGGACACTGGGCTGGCCCCTCCAGAGGCCGAGGGGCGGCTCAGGCCTCTGCCTTGGCTGCAGCCCCCCAGCACCTGGCCGGCCCCAGCCCGAACCCAAGGGAGCCCCCACGGGTGTGCGGGCTCTGAGCTCCGGCCAGGCCCTCGCCCGGCGTGGGAATGCAGGCGGCCACCTGGGGCCTTTGGAAGGTCCCAGAAGCGGGCAGTGCTTGTCCTGGCTGAGGCTTCACCCTCAGCCTCTTTCTGGGCTTTAATGGACGCCACCCCTCTGGCTGGGGTGAGGCTCTGAGAAGTCCACGGAGGCTCCAAGGGGATTCCGTCCCGCAGGCGGGTGTGTCCCAGGGGCACACAGCTGGTCCCGAGGCTGAGGTGGGAGTTTAGCGGAGCCTTCATCCTCTCCAGGCTGGAGCCAGACCCGGTCCCAGACTGCTGGGGGCACGGCTGGGAGAGCAGGTGGGACCAGAGCGTACCTCCTGGGCCAAGCAGAGGGAGCCGCAAGTGTGGGGATGGGGGAGGAAATAAGTGTGGACGCATCTTTGTCCCACGCCTGCTCCCCCTCTGTCATGGGCACAGACCCTCTGCCTTCAGGTCCTCACTCGGCTCCCTCCCCTCCCGAAGCCCAGGATGCCCTCTCTACTCCTCTCCACCCACCCATGACGGGGCCCCAGCCTCACAAAATATGTGCTTAACCCCTAAGGAGATGTAAATTATTCTCTAATGTCCTTAGTCTAGGTGGTGGGTTCTCCAGTGTCTGATATATATTTTTCAAAGGGAGAATCCTGGAGAAGGGCATGGCAACCCACTCCAGTATTCTTGCCTGGAGAATCCCATGGACAGAGGAGCCTGGAGGGCTGCAGTCCACAGGGTCACAAAGAGTCGGACACGACTGAGCGACTAAGCACAGCGCGGAGGGAAAATAGTGTCATGAATTTAATTAAGTAAAATGAAAGAAGGCTAGGCATGGATCTGTGATGACTATATGTCATGATCCAGAGAGATGTACCTCATTGAAAACAAACAAACAGAAAATCCTAGCTGATCAATAAATATCTGCTGTGGCCCAGTTCCTGTCCTTACAGCTTTGGCACCATCGTCGCATGTGGCCACTCGGAGGGGTGGGCATGGACTAGAAAAGCGAAAAGAGCCAAGACTTGGGGAGATGGTGACAAAGGGGACACCTGCATACGTGCCCTCGTTCACCCAAGACGTGAACGTCCTCCCTGGACGTCCCCTGTCCCCTGGCATCCCTGAGAAGCCCATAGCAGGCTAGTCCTGCCTTCACCCTCCAGGAAGCCTGGGCCTGTGGCTGGGTAACGAGCTCCGAATTTTAAGGGGATGAGACAGGACAACCTCCCGAAGGCCTGAGGAGCTGACGGGGCCCCCGGGGCCCACTCACCTTTCACGTGCTCCAGGTGCAGGAAGATGGAGTCCTCGGTCACAAAGTACCGCAGCAGCTGGGTCATGTAGGGGACGCCGTGTGGGATGATGGTCAGCCGCTCCCGACTCGTCACGTGGCACCTAGACAGGCCCTGAGGAGGGGGCAGGCCGGGCAGATCAGCCAGAGGCCACTCTGCTCTTCAGGGACAACCAGATGAAGTGTGGGAGCCCCCCCCCCCAGGAGCAGCTGCCTCCCCCCAGTTCCTATCCTGACCCTCAACCCTCTTTCCACCATGGAAAGCAGGCCCTCCCTTCCCTGTCTGGGCCAAGGGTAAGGTAGTATATGTGTGTGTGTTTCTGGGAAGTCGGGCACATGCCCGGGGTGCAGAACTAGCAGCTGTGGGATCTGGAGGGAACGTGGGCTTCCCATACGGGTTCTGGGTAGAGGTTCCCCAGAGGGCAGGGGCTTCCAAGAACTCCAAGAAGGTCCCAAGGGTAAGGAGGAATGGCAGGGGGTGGGGTGGCACCTGCCTTCACCACGAAGGTCCCTCCAGTTGCCAGGTCCTGGACCAGCTGTACCTGCAGAGGTCCAGGAGGCACTAGTCAAGGCACAAGCTAGTGCCCGGGGCTCCACGTCCCCGCCCCCGCCCCCCAGGCCCCACGCTCCTCCACCCAGGCTAGGCAGGGACGTCAGGCTTTGGTGGTACAGAGTATATCCCCTCCTCCACCAACATGACGTTGAACCTGTCCGATTCATCCACCTCGTTAGACCTGCAGGTCTTTTCAGATACCACCTCCTCCAGGGAGCCTTCCCAACCTCAGATCAGGCCAGGACTCCTAATCTGTGTGCAGTGCTCTCTGGGCTCACCCCTAGCACATTGTGTGTGATTTCCTGTCACTCCACTGGGCTGTGAGCTCCAAGAGCACAGGGACCATGCTGTCCAGCTCTGTATTCCCAGAGCCCTGCACCTCACAGGGAAATAGTCAGAGCTTTCCGCACATGAGGTGAATGGTCCATTCCACAGGATCTGAGGGTGTCATGGCTGGAAGGGACCTCAGAGCCAGTCACCTTCTCTCAACTCTTTTACAGGTGAAGAAGCCAAGGCTCTGAGAACGTGGCCCCAGTGGTGCCCCAAACTACTGCTCCTGAGCAGGTCACTACTGTGACCTGCTCCTTCAGGTCACACCCCCTGCCCCCCACTCCCAGTGCTGCGATGGTCTTTTTCTTTTTTTAAATGGTCTTTTTCTCTGGACTCTGGCGAGCAACCTATTCCTTCTCCTGTTGGTTTTGTTTGGAGGCATTGGTCTGCCAATTGCTGGGTCAGAGCCTTGTTTGGAACTGGGCCCTAGACTCATCTCCATTATGGGCAGGGGTGAACCCCAGCCATAGGAGAGGACCTGTAGGGGCAGAAAGGTGGAAGATTCAGCCCAGACAGGGGGGCACGTGAGGGCAAGACCCGCACCCTGGGTCATAGCAGTACCTGCTTCAGAAGGCCATTAAGAGGATACTGTTGAGTCAGACAACTCAAGTATGGCAGCAGCTCGAGCCTGCTGTATAACATGCTGTCTATAGTCTTTGCTGATGGCTATTAATATCAGCACAGGGAAACTTGTGTATAGTATTACTGTACAGTACTACTCTGTATAGTATTACTATAGTATAGTATTATACTGTATACTGTATAGTACTACTCTGTGCTAAGGGCCTTATCTAGTTTACTTCATTTTATTCTTACAGCCCTACCAGGTGAGTATTTCTGTGCTGCTGTGCTTTGCTCAGTCGTGTCTGACTCTGAGACCCGCCAGGCTCCTCTGTCCATGCGATTCTCCAGGCAAGAAGACTGGAGTGGGTTACCATTTCCTCCTCCAGGAAATCTTCCCAACCCAGGGACCAAATTCACATCTTTTGCGTCTCCTGCATTGGCAGGCGAATTCTTTACCACTGTGCCACCTGGGCAGCCCCAAGTATTACTAGTGACTCATTTTATTGATGAAGAAATCGAGGTTCAGAGAGGTAACGTTGCCTGCGGTCCCACAGAGCCGGGATGGGAATTCATATGGGCTGACCTGGGAGCCTTGAAGACATTACTGAAAACAGGGGCACAGCTAGGCACCTGGCACATGCCTTCCCCTCTGGGCCTCAGTTTCCCTGTCATCAGTGAGATGAAGATGGTGGATTCTGAGGGCTGGGGCATCAGGAGTGAGGTACCCCTTATGAACACTAGAGGTCTCTCCTCCAACAGCCGGAGATGGAGTCCCGCCTCGTCTCTGCTCCTCTGCCCAATGAGTTTGAAAGAGAGAACTCTGGGGTCATTAAGGATAACACGGTTTCCCACAAGTGCTGACACCCCGGATAATTCCCCACTGTCTCTTGCCAAGTGGGATTCCCCACCACCTTGTCCTGGGCAAGGCTTCTCGTTTACAGATTCGGAAGAAATAAAAACCAGCAGGGGAGGGTCAGGGAGGCCAGAAACAAAACTTGATCAGTACACTGAAACAGTGTGTTAAAAAAGAAAAGAAAAAATACATACGTGCACACACACAAGAATCAAGAGATAATTAGGCCAAACCATCAGTGCTGATTATCTTGGAAGGAGGTAGGATGGTGGACAATATTTGTTGTCGCTGTTGTGTCTGGCCCCACTGAATGGCTTGTGGGATCTTAGTTCTCCAACCAGGCATCAAACCTGTGCCCTCTGCAGGGGAACTGCAGAGTCCTAACCACTGGGCAACCAGGAAATTCCCATTTACTGTTTCAAACTCTTTTCTTTTACATCATATTTCAAAAGGGTAGCAAAGGGGGCATCCCCCCCCCCCGCCCCCCGCATTAAACCAAGCAACCAAAACAAAAAAAAACCCCTTCCTCTTTTGTTCTGTGCTATGGGAGACAGAGCACTGGTTTGTCACTTGACCTCTATGAGCCTCAGTTACCTTCTCTGTAAAACAATGATTAAAATGCAGCACTTCCCAGGACTTTCTGCTGTGACAGAAATATTGTCTATTTGTGCAATATAGAAGCCATGAACCACATGTATGTATCAAGCCTTTGAAATATAGTGGGTGCTACTGAGAGAATATTTAATTTTTATTAAAACTGGACTTCCCTGGTGGTCCAATGGCTACAACTCTGTGCTTGCACTGTGGAAGGTGTGAATTCAATCCCCACTCGGGGAAGTTCTGCATGTCACGTGGTGTTATCCAAAAAAATTTTTTTAATAGTATTATGAGCTTCCCAGGTGGCACTAGTGGTAAAGAACCAGCCTGCCAACACAGGAGGCGTAAGAGACTTGGGTTCAGTCCCTGGGCCTGGAAGATCCCCTGGAGGAGGGCATGGCAACCCACTCCAGTACTCTTGCCTGGAGAATCCCATAGACAGATGAGCCTGGCGGGCTACAGTCTATGGAGTCACAAACAGTTGGACTGTGGCTGGTGACTACTATATCTGACTGTACGGTATAACCCTTCTTTCCCCGCAGGGAGACTGAGTGGGTTTAATGCAGCAGCTGTGCCAACTACAATGGGCCTTACAGATGCCAGGTGAGATTGCTATCCAGAAAGTGTAAGGCAGTTCTGAGTGCCCGCTCCTATCTTTTTAAAAAAGGAAGTCTCTTTTTAAAAAATAAAATGCACTGAGCTCTTGGGATGTGTGGACAATTAAAACTTTGGTAAAACACATTAACCCTTTATTTTAAAATGTCCACAGTGTCAAGGCCAGGAGGACTCTCTCCTAGAGCAAACAAATCCAGAAGTTTCAAATAGGTTCTCAAGCACGAAGGTCCCCAGGGGCTGTTCATGTGTGCCAGTGGGCAGGACAGGAAAGGGCAGGCCGAGCGCCTCATTAAAGCGGGCAGCCCTTCATCTGCCCGGGGTTGACAGGCAGGAATGTGAGCCTGCATTTCCAGATCCTCTCATTTCTCAGGAAAAGTAGGAAACTTGGACTTTCTCTATGAAACCTGCCAATTTTTAAATGTTGATAAACAGTAACAATTTTAAAAACACCCTCATGTTTGAGCCAAAAACACAGAAGGGACTTGGTTGTCCTCTTTCTTCTCCATCCCTGCCTCAGGGCCTAGCTCCCGGACGAAGCTCAGCAAATAGCCAGTGTTGTCTCCTAAGCCCCCAAGGCTCCCTGAGAGCAGACCCTGGGCATCCTGGCCAGCTGCCCACCTAGTCCCTGACCCACCCACCTCACTCTGTTCTCTGCCGCCCCCTAACCCCGCAGGTATCTCTTCTGGCCCCAAGGAAACCCTCTTCAGCCCCATGAACCCTCACAGAGGGACTTCTTTGGGGGCTCTCAAGGCTTCCTGAGTGGGGCCCTTTGCTGCCCTGAGGCTGGGGGCTGCTGCAGACTGGCACTGCTCTGCCAACCACCCGCCCTGGGCTGTCTGGACACAGCTATGGAATGAAAGGCAGTGACATCCATCCAGGCGTGGCTGCAGGGACCTGGGCCCAGTGACCCTAACATCTCTCCTAATTTGGGAGACTGATTTTCCTGGCTTGCGAATGACACAGGAAAAGGCCACAGGATTTTATGAGGGATGCAGAGTAGCTAAGCTGAGTGCCCAAGAAAGGGTAATAAAGGAAAAAAAGAGGGCACTTGTAAGACAGAACGGTTGGGCTTGGCCTGAATCTGTTTTTCCCATATGCACAGGCCTCGGAACACAGGATTCCAAAAATGCTTTGCACATGTGTGTCTGGGGTTAAACAAATTCAAATTCGGGGAATTCTGTCATAGACCTCCCTCTTGGAGATTCACTGTGTACATTTGCATCCTTAAAGCCTGAAACTTCCTAGAATTAAAGCAATGAAGTAATGTAACTTTAACTCACTGTTTCTAAAGCTTGTTTGACCCAGAACCCCTCTCTCCATAACACCATCGGTTCAGTGGGATCCCACACGGGCAAACAGTGGTGGCTGTCGCCTCCTTGGCCTGCCCGTGGGGGCGGCCGAGCCACGTGGACGAACGCGGTGGGCGGGAAGGGCTGGGCAGATGGAAGCTGGCTGGGCCTTGGCTGACAGACCGGAAGCCTGCTCCAGGGACTGGGGAGCAGCCGCTGGAGAGAGGCCAGGGATGGTAAGCCTGCTTCCTGCTGACCCACTCTTGTCATCAGCCTTCAGCCATCAAACTTGTATCAAATGCTTTAGTGTGTGCCAGGCCTTTCCCAAAAATTATTTCACTTTAGTTCCCACATCCCCCTGAGTGGGAGGGTGCGGGTGGGTGGGAGGATCCCTTCCCCACTTCCAGAGGACGAAACTGGTGCCCAGAGAGGGCAAAGAGCTTGCCTGGGGCCACGTGGTGCCTGTCCAGACAGCACTTCATCCTCGGCGGCATGTGAAGGCGCACACACCAGTCCTCTTTTCTCTGCTGGCTCCCACACCCGCCCGAATCCCCCATGAGTGTCTTAAATGACAGATGCCTGGGTTCAACCCTAGAAATTCTCACTCGGTGGGTTTGGGATGGGGCCCAGGCGTCTGTGTGGTTAGGAAGCTCCTCCAGGTGATTCTGATGAACAGTTCAGTTTGAAAAAAAAAAAATAATAATAAAAACACTTAAGCAAATACTCCAGCTATCTCTGGGTCCAGGCGGAGAGCAATCGAATATTGGCTCAAACCTCATCTGACTCAACCTGTCTGTCCTTCTGCTGAGTGTCCAGGTCCAGTTTGCACTGTCGACTCCTGTCTGCCCTGAATTAAGGGAGCCGATCCCAGATGAGGGGACCACGGGAGAAGCCAGGAGACAGAGAGCAGAGCTGCCAAGGCCCTGGACAAGGCAGGTCTCTAGCGATGAGCACATTCCTGCCCCAGGAACTTCTGGGCTGGGCTTGGCAGGGGAGATTTTTGGCTGCAGCCCCTGGAGGAAGCGGGAAGTGGGGGCACGCAAGGCAGTGCAGGCTGGCAGGGTGCCCCTGCGGCTGCTGTCCTAAACTGCCGAGGGAGCGGCTCTGTGTCTGAGCCGGAGGGTCTGTGGGGAGGCGCTGTCTGCCTCTGTGGCTTCCTCACTTTTTCCTTTCTGGGGCTGGTGTGTGCTGGGCTGTAGGAGGGGTGGGGCACCCCTGGACCCAGCTGCCCTTCTCCACTTGTACCCCTTGACGCCTTTCCAGCACTGGCCACTCCTGGTCACACATGCTGTGTCCTCCCACACTGTGGGCGTCGCTCGCTCACCTTCTCGATGACCCCAACCACCTTGCAGCCCCTCAGCTGCTCCAGGGCAGAGCTCAGCGTGCGGATGGGCCGGAGCCTCAGGCTGCTGAAACCCTGCGGTAGAGGGAGAGAGCCCCATGGCGGCCTCAGGGTCACAGCCTCCTCACCTGGCGGAGGGCAGGGCTTGGCTTGCCAGGAGACCAGTGGCCACAGAGGGCAGGACGGGGGTACGGGCAGACCCCCACCTCACAGAGACAGACCCAGCCTCGGTCCAGGGTGGCCAGGCCACCCTCTAAGCTCAGCCCCGACCCGGGCTTCCTCCCAGGCCTAAGGAATCTTCCGAAACCCCCTCTCAAAAGCGGCATACACAGGAGGCAGACAAGGCAGGCCCAGGTACCTGCACTGGGGGAAGCATCTTACAAGGTGCGTCAGACCTAGAAGGAGTGTGTATGTGCACATCTAGGGGTTGAGAAGTGGGCGTGCATTCTCAACCCTCTCTGAGGGGCTCGCTGGGTCAGGATGTGGGGAGAGGATTTGTGCACATTTGTATATGCATGTATTCACATGTGTGTATATGCACGTGGGTATTCATGTCTGTGTATATGCACGTGGGTATTCACGTCTGCTCCAAACACTCACTGCAGCCCAGCCGAAAAGCACTCTGGGAGCCTGAGTGTGTACACAGGTGAGCATGAGTATGGGCTGTGTGGGAGGGTGAGGAGCTGCCTCTATGTGTGTGTCTCCTCTGTGAGGGTGCGAGACTGGACTGGAGATGATTCACCAAGTGTTAGAATGTGAATGAGCTATGGAGAGTGTGGGAGAGAGAGGGAGGAAGCCAGGAGGAGGAGGGCAGGGCGGCAGCCCCGGGACACGCGCCAGCCTGCCTGTGCTGTCCACCGTCTGCCCCGCCAGGGATGGCAAGGCGACAGCTCCCTGGCCTGGGGGGGTGGGGGCCTTAGCTGTCTTCCCCCGGAGCCCTCAGGCCTCTGGGGGCTCCTCACCTCATCAGGGCTGGCTCCGCTGCCCAGCGTCCTCTGCAGGTGGCAATTAAAGATCTCCTCTGCCCGCCGCAGGTACTTGGTTATCTTCAGCTTGACAGCCTCACACCTCTCCTTGTTGGGGTCGACTGTGGGGAGAAGGGGTCAAGAGGACCCCGCCAGCCCTGGGAGGAGGCGGGGGTTTGGGCTCCCATTGCCCATGCTCTGCCTCCCATAGGAGGGCAAGACCTATTTCTGAGGCTGGTCAGTGGATTCTGACCCCGCATCTGTTCTTGGGTCCTCTTCTGGGTGGGAGATCAGCAGGGGAGGAGGACGAAGGATGGTGGTGGGAGAGCCTGGGTGCCAGGGAGGCCCCTCGGACTACAGCACCTTACAGTTGGTGCCCACCACCTCCTGGCCATGGTCACAGCCTGGGAAGGGATGGAATGGAGATTTCCTGTCTGTTTTTCCAGGAAGAAAGACAAGTCCCCCAGAGAGCACACTTCTGCTATCTTTGATGCCCAGTATGAAAGAGGCCAGAACAGGCATTGGGCCTGGAGGGTAAAGGTGTTCATGGGACAGGCATGAAGCCAGCTGTTGAGAGGCATCATGAGTGCGGGGACTGGAAGCGTGAATTGGGGCCTGACTCTTACCCCCAGGCTGGCCATCAAGGCCCTCGGGTGTCTCCATCTGGCCTCAGGGCCAGCCTCCCCCACAAGTTGGAAATGCCTCCCTTTGCCCTGATCAGGCCTCCCCTCTTACCTTCAGGCCTTTGCCTGTGTTCTCTGCCTGTCCCCTCTCTCTCCCCCTCCAGGCTCTTCAGCTGGACAGCATACCTACCATTCTTCAGTGCTCAGATTAGGGTTCTGACTTTTAGAAAATGCCCTTTGCCAGGCTTGCCTGGCCTCAGTCTCCTTCTTCCCTCCCTTTACTTCCTCCCCATTGTCCTTGCCACCTGGGACTTTAATTGTCCATCATCAACTCATCAATCTTCTGCCATTAGAATGCAAGTACCCAGAGGGCAGGACCCCAGCCCAGCTCCAGGGGCAGGAGGGCTTAGTGGGCCAAGCTCACAGCCTCTGGAGCCCAAACTGTTCAAATCTCAGCTTTGTCACTTGATAGCTGTGGAGTCTTAAGCAAGCTATTTAACTGCTCTGTGCCTCAATTTCCTCATCTGGAAAATAGGAATAAAAACCATTCTTGTATATTTGGAAGTACATGCCAGAACACACACAGTGGTTTGTATTACTGTAAATCAGAAATGAATTGATACAGGTAAAGCCCTTAGATCAGCACCTAGTGTAAAGTAACTGCTTTATAAGTGAAGGCTATTATTATCAATACTACTGTCCTTCTCATAGGTCCTGCAGGGCCAGCGCAGAGCCCTGCTCACCCAGCACAGATGGACAGATGATGGGATGAGCCCTTCCTCGGCCCCTGCCCAGCCCCAGCCTCACCGTGCATGCCTCGGAGGAGAACATCCACGCCGTTCTGGTAGTGGTTGAAGGCGGCCTCATAGTCTTCACTGACGTCACGCTCCAGGGCCAGCCGGATCTGAGAGGCTGCGTCCACCAGGTAGTCATGCTTAGTCATGTCAGGTGCTCCAGGAGCCACCCAGTTGCGAATCTGCTCCAGGTACACTCGAGCCTGGGACCGTGCTCGAGAGCAGGGCTCGGGCTCCGGGCCAGGGCCAGGAGGGCACTCACAGGCCACCAGGCTCATGGCTGCCCTCAGTCAGGGACCTGGAATGAGCAGAGGCATTAGGAAGAACCCAGTTGGGGACAATGTCCCATCTGTACCCTGGTTTCTTCCACTCAGTATTGTGGAGACTGATACTAACCTCCAAGGGCTGGAGGGATCAGAGCTAATGGGGGTAATATCCCTCACTAAGCCAGATCTTTCCTAAGTGGTGGTCATAACAGAATAAAAACATCCTGTGGGCTCTGAGTTGTTTTTACGATTCTTTCCATTCAAATTCAGTTCAACAAGTATTTCTGGAGCGCCTACTATGTGCTGAGTATCGGAGAGAGCTGAAGATATTCATGATTCAGAGCTGCCTTCAAAGGGCCTCTGTGCACATTAAACATATGCAAGTCACCATACTTTGAGGCTGAAGCAAAAGCCTGGGCCCCAAAGGCCATTCCTTATACTGTGCCCTGTCCGCCCTTCCCTCCTCCTCCCATGGGAATCTCACTTATCCTTCAGGGTTTGGCTCCATGGTACCTCCCCAAATAGGAGGGATTGCCCCGGCTTTATTTCCTTTCCCTTGGTCCCAAGATCAGTGTGGCCAGGGAGTGAGGACCCCCAAGGAACCAGGTGGAGAGCTGGGCACAGGGCTTGGCCTTAAAGACTGAAGGCAAATGAAATGACTGAATGGAAGATCCAGTGCAACTCTGGATGAAATTAGATGAATGAGGTCAGAGCCCAGCCAGTCCTAGGGAGAGGATGGCTCTGTCCCCCTGGCTCTGCTCTGAGAAGTCCAGGAGGCCACGTGGCCTCCAAGGACCGGATAGCAGCTCCACTCTGAGCAGCAAGTGATACAAGTGGCCACCAGGGTTAGAGCAGTGGCGGAAGGAAAGGAAAGAGCTCAGAGAGAGGCCAGAAAGCTGCCTCTATCCTTTACTGCAGCCTCTGCACCTTTGCTCTCTCAGGCCTCATTGGGAAAAGGCAGGGCCCAAATCCCAGGTCATTTCTACTTCTGTGGAGAGAGAGAAGAGAGAACAGGATGGGGAGTGGGGCGAGGAGGAAAACCCACGTCGCCAAGCTAGCGGACAGCTGAGCCCCGGCCAGGATGCGGCCTGGAGGTGGAGGAGGGGAGGAAGGGAAGCCGCGCCCTTTCCTTTCGGCCCAGCCACCAGGGCATGCAGCTCGGAGGCCTGTGATCAGAGGCACCCAGGTCGGCAGTGTGTGCTGCTCTGAGTCAGGGCCTAGCTTCAGGGTCCACCCGCCGAGCCAGGTCCTCCCAGGCAGAGCTGCAAAGCTGCGTCTGGACCCAGAAAGACGTGCATCCAGCCCGCGAGTCCCCTGCACGCAAGGTGCACCGCCCCGTGAGGGTCGCCAAGGAAGGGGACTGGGGGAATGAGAGGTGAGGGCATCCTCTCCTGGGGAAGAGGGTATGGAGGAGCCAGGCTAACACCGTACCTGCCCGAGCCAGGAGCTCGGTCCGCGCGGCCGGACTCAGCCCTGCGGCCACCTAGCCTTCGCCCCCGCGGGGGATATAGCACCGCGGGCGGCTGCTTTCCGCCCTCCTCCCAGGTGCAGGTGTCTGGCCGATGCAGCCTGGTCATTGGTTGCAGATGAGCTCATCCTCTAGCGTTAGAATAAACCACCAATCAGCGCCCGGCTCAGCTTCTGCGGGCTCTTAAAGCAGCAGCGCCGGGAAAGCGAAGCTATGCGAGAGGGCATGGGGAGGGCTTGGGGATGGGCAGCGAATGCGATGGGATGGGGATGGGGATGAGGGTGGAGATGGAGTTGGGGACGGGCGGGTCGGGTAGGAGCTGCTGAGAGTGGAGGTCCAGACTCTCTCAGGGATGCGGAAGGAGTTGCTTCGGAAGTTTACGCCGACTAAAAAGCACACGCGCCACTTTTGGGACTTTTCTCATTCGTTATTTCATGCATTTATTCAACTACTTGAATATGGTTGAAGATGGTGACTGCAGCCATGAAATTAAAAGACGCTAACTCCTTGGAAGAAAAGTTATGACCAACCTGCTGCTGCTGCTAAGTCGCTTCATGTCTGACTCTGTGCGACCCCATAGACAGCAGCCCACCAGGCTCCGCTGTCCCTGGGATTCTCCAGGCAAGAACACTGGAGTGGGTTGCCATTTCCTTCTCCAATGCATGAAAGTGAAAAGTGAAAGTGAAGTCTCTCAGTCATGTTCGACTCTAAGCGACTCCATGGACTGCAGCCTTCCAGGCTCCTCCGACCGTGGGGTTTTCCAGGCAAGAGTACTGGAGTGGGGTGCCACCGCCTTCTCCATACGACCAAGCTAGACAGCATATTAAAAAGTAGAGACATTACTTTGCCAACAAAGGTCCATCTAGTCAAGGCTATGGTTTTTCCAGTAGTCATGTATGGATGTGAGGGTTGGACTAAAGAAAGCTGAACACCCAAGAATTGATGCTTTTGAACTATGGTGTTGGAGAAAACTCTTGAGAGTCCCTTGGACTGCAAGGAGATCCAACCAGAACATCCTAAAGGAAATCAGTCTTGAATATGCATTGAAAGGACTGATGCTGAAGCTGAAACTCCAATAATTTGGCCACCTGATTCAAAGATCTGACTCACTGGAAAAGACCCTGATGCTGGGAAAGATTGAAGGTGGGAGGAGAAGGGGATGACAGAGGATGGCATCACAGTTGGGTGGCATCACAGACTCAATGGACATGAGTTTGAGTAAACTCTGGGAATTGGTGATGGACAGGGATGCCTGGCGTGCTGCAGTCCATGGGGTTGCAAGAAGTTGGACACGACTAAGCGACTGAACTGAACTGATTCAACTATCTAAATATTATGTATTTAGAGAATACTGTGTGGGAGGAGCTAGATGGCAAGTTACAGTGACTGAGTAGACAGTCTCTGCTAATGTCTTCCTGGGGGTTACAGTTTAAGTGAGGACAGTCTCTGCTAATGTCTTCCTGGGGGTTACAGTCTAAGTGAGGGGATACAGGGATTAAAGAACTAAAGAATACCATTGATATTTCATTCCAGGTGTGATCAGAGTTGTAAGAGAGAAGCACCATCAGGGCCATGAGACTCACAGCAAGGGGAGTGGCCTAGTTTGGGGGTCAGAAGTCCTTTGGGAGGGGGTGATTTCTGAACTGGACACACAGACTTCACCCACACCCTAGTGCTGCCTGGACTTATACTAGCCTAGCCTAGTACACTTGCTCCCTGCTAGATATCATTCCATTCCCTTCTGATTCCCAGCACCTTCCCCCCATCCTTACTCTCATGCTTCTTCCATCCCTCAAAAACATGGGAACACAGACCCCTGCTCTGCCTGCTGGCCAGGTCTGCATCCACATACCGTCTCCCCGTCTCTTTCTGTAGATGACCTACCTGTCTGTGCCGCATCAAAGGCCAGCCTTCCCCTCGGGGTCAATCTTGTGCCATCAGCTACTCAAGGAACCTCCTCCAGCAATTCTCCTCTCTCTTTCCTCCTTCTTTCCCATCTGAAACAAACATCATGCTGATTCTCGCATCTTGAAAACCACACAAAGACCAGTCTTGGCCTCACTTCTCCCCTCTCTATCACCCCAGGGGAGAAGAGAAATTGGAGAAGAGAAACTTGCCACTGGAGAAGAGAAGCTACTTGCTGTTCTCAGTTTCTCTTCTCCCGGTCTTTCTTGAACTCTTTCTGATGAGGCTTTCTTCCCCAGCATTAGTCTGAAATAGCTCTTTGTCTTGTTACCATGACCTCCTGGTTGCTAAACCCAGTGGTCATTTCTTGGTCCTCATCTTACTTGCCCTCTTAGGAGCCTCTGAGACCAGGGATCACAGCCTTCTCTCCATGTGGTCTCTCCCTAGGCTTGCAGGACCCCCACTCGCTGTTGCAGCCCCTTCTCAGTCTCCTGTGATGGCTTCTTCTCCTCCAGATGTTTGAGGGTCCCAGGGCTCAGGTATCCCAGATGCCTGACATCTTTGTTCTCTCTGTGCTTACTTTCTTGATGATGGATTGCAGTTCATCTCATGATTTGAAATAGTGGTATTCTATATGTTAATGATTCTGTGCACCTATTTATAGATATCATATATCTTCTGTATCCCTTAACCCTCACCTCTCTACTACTGCTGCTGCTGCTAAGTCGCTTCAATCGTGTCCGACTCTGTGCAACCCCATAGATGGCAGCCCATCAGGCTCCCCCGTCCCTGGGATTCTCCAGGCAAGAATACTGGAGTGGGTTGCCATATCCTTCTCCAATGCATGAAACTGAAAAGTGAAAGTGAAGTCACTCAGTCCTGTCCGATTCTTAGCGACCCCATGGACTGTAGCCCATCAGGCTCCTCCGTCCATGGGATTTTCCAGGCAAGAGTACTGGAGTGGGGTGCCATCACCTTCTCCTCACCTCTCTACTAGACTTAAATATTTAGAAATCTAATAAAACATCTCAAATTCAACAAGTCTGGAACCTTGCAAACAGAATGCTGAGTTAAAGAAGCCAGACACAAAAGGCCACATGTTCTACGATTTTATCTACATATAATTTTCAGAAATAGGGAAATTCATAAAGACAGAAAGTAGATGTCAAGGAGTGGGAAATGGGGAGTGGATAGTGGGTATAGGTCTTTTGAGGGAGTCAACGAATTTTCTGGAATTAGATAGTCTGGTGGATACACAACTCATGAACATACTGAGAAGCATCGAAGCCACATGTTAAAGAGGTGAAGTTTATGATATGTGAATTATAATCAATAAAAAAAATCATCATAATGAAAAAGAAAAACAACTGAATTCTTGATCTTCCCTCACCTGAAACCTTATCCACCTAAACCTCTTTCACTCTTCCAGCCCCATCCTTCCCATCACTCAGGCCAAAGTTTTGAAGCCACGTTGGCTTATTTTCTCATACTCTACTCTGATCGATTAGAATATCATCATGGTAGATTGCTTCAAAATATACCCAGAATCTTACCACTGCTCAGCATCTCCACTGCTGTGATATCTTCATCTCATACCTGATTTACCATAGGGGATTCCGCCTAGCTTTTTGTTTCTGCTCTTACCAGCCTACAGGCAGTTTTCAACACTGCATCGGGGGATCCTTTCAAAGCACAGTAGACTCTGTACCTCTTATGCTCCAAACTCTTCCAGAGCTCAAAACTCATCAGCCCAAGAAAAACTCTTAAGTTTTTGCTGTGACCTCCTCCAAGGCCCTCATGGTCAGCCTCCTCTACTATTTCTCCAGCTTCATTGCTTGCCAGGGTCATTCACTCAGTTTCAGCTCCCGAGCTTCCTCACTGATTCTAGAACCCACATGGCAACTCCCACCCTAGGGCCTTTAGCTCACAGCTGCCCTCTGCCTGGAACAGTCCGCCTTTGGATACCTACCTAGTAAACTCTGCCCCTGTTTTGAGTCATTTCCCTGATGTCACCTCTTCGAGAGACTTACTCTAACTACACCCTCCCTATACCTCCATTTCTCCCTTGCCCTGCTCTGCTTCTCTTCTGCTGTGTCCAAAATTATTGACAGGGACTTCCCTGGTGCTCTAGTTGTTAAGAATCTGCATGCCAGTGCAGGGGACATGGGTTCAATCCTTGGTCCGGAAAGATCCCACACGCCACAGAGGAACTAAGCCCTTGCACCGTAATTACTGAGCCTGAGCTCTAGAGCCCAAGAGCCACAGCTACTAAGCCCATCTGCTGCAACTACTGAAGCCCATGTGCCCTAGGGCCTGTGTTCTGCAACAAGAGAAGCCACTGCAATGAGAAGCCCCCGTACCACAACAAGGGGGAGCCCCAGCTTGCCACAACTGGAGAAAGCCCGTGCGCAGCAACGAACACCCAGCCCAGCCATCAGTTCAGTTCAGTTCAGTTCAGTCGCTCAGTCGTGTCCGACTCCTTGCGACCCCATGAATCACAGCACACCAGGCCTCCCTGTCCATCACCAACTCCCGGAGGTCACTCAGACTCACGTCCATCGAGTCAGTGATGCCATCCAGCCATCTCATCCTCTGTCGTCCCCTTCTCCTCCTGCCCCCAATCCCTCCCAGCATCACAGTCTTTTCCAATGAGTCAACTCTTCGCATGAGGTGGCCAAAATACTGGAGTTTCAGCTTGAGCATCACTCCTTCCAAAGAAATCTCAGGGCTGATCTCCTTCAGAATGGACTGGTTGGATCTCCTTGCAGTCCAAGAGACTCTCAAGAGTCTTCACCAACACCACAGTTCAAAAGCATCAATTCTTCGGGGCTCAGCCTTCTTCACAATCGAACTCTCACATCCCTATATGACCACAGGAAAAACCATAGCCTTGACTAGATGAACCTTTGTTGGCAAAGTAATGTCTCTGCTTTTGAATATGCTATCTAAGTTGGTCATAACTTTTCTTCCAAGGAGTAAGCGTCTTTTAATTTCATGGCTGCAGTCACCATCTGCAGTGATTTTGGAGCCCCCCAAAATAAAGTCTGACACTGTTTCTACTGTTTCCCCATCTATTAGCCATGAAGTGATGGGACCAGATGCCATGATCTTCGCTTTCTGAATGTTGACTTTTAAGCCAACTTTTTCACTCTCCACTTTCACTTTCATCAGGAGGCTTTTTAGTTCCTCTTCACTTTCTGCCATAAGGGTGGTGTCATCTGCATATCTGAGGTTATTGATATTTCTCCCAGCAATCTTGATTCCAGCTTGTGCTTCTTCCAGCCCAGCATTTCTCATGATGTACTCTGCATATAAGTTAAATAAGCAGGGTGGCTATATACAGCCTTGATATAGTTGCTTTCCTATTTGGAACCAGTCTGTTGTTTCACGTCCAGTTCTAACTATTGTTTCCTGACCTATATATAGGTTTCTCAAGAGGCAGGTCAGGTGGTCTGGTATTCTCATCTCTTTCAGAATTTTCCACAGTTTATTGTGATCCACATAGTCAAAGGCTTTGGCATAGTCAATAAAGCAGAAATAGATGCTTTTCTGGAACTCTCCTGCTTTTTCGATAATCCAGCAGATGTTGGCAATTTGATCTCTGGTTCCTCTGCCTTTTTTAAAACCATAAATAAACAAATGCTGCTGCTGCTAAGTCGCTTCAGTCATGTCTGACTCTGTGCGACCCCTTAGACGGCAGCCCACCAGGCTCCCCCCATCCCTGGGATTCTCCAGGCAAGAACACTGGAGTGGGTTGCCATTTCCTTCTCCAATGCATGAAAGTGAAAAATGAAAGTAAGTAAAAAAGACTATTGGTATGCATCTAATTTATTTATTTGTTTCATATGTTTATTTCTTTCCGCCTCCAGTGTAAGGTAGATCCACATGGGCAAGGCTGTCATCTGCTTTGTTCACTGCGGTCCTAAGCGCCTAGAATAACATCTAGCACATAGCATTGCTCAATCAGTATTGATTGGATGAATGAACGTGGTCTTAAGAATGAGAAAGAACTAACAAGGAAAGTGTTTGAAGAGGACTGTGGAGGAGAATGTTTTAGGCAGAGAATCATCATGTATAAATGCCTTAACAAATTAAGACAGAAAAACAATATTTATACATAAAACAGATGGCATAAAACCAGTTGATAAAATTTAACACTCATTCACGATAAGGATACATTCTTTGCTTAACAAATTCTAAACAAACTCATGAACTTACTTCTAAACTTGATAAAAGGCTATCCACCAGAAACTTAGAGCAAATACCGTGTATGACGATGGAGCATGAGGCACATCCCCGTGGCTCAGCTTTCTGACACATGGCAGGACCACACCTTCCTCCTCCTTTGGAAGTTAAGCTTGGCCATGGGGCTTGCCTTGAAATGCTAGTGGACAGAATATGAGTTACTTCAGGGCAGAGGCTTCCCAAGCCAGTGTGCAATTCCTTCTGTCATAGCAATTGTGGAAGCGCACGTCCATGGAGGAAAAGACCCTCTATCAGCTTGAGGCTTTGAGAAAGAACAGTAAGGAACGCCTCCCTTACCCACGACTTGTGTTGAATACGAGGTGCAAGTGAGAAGTAAATGTTGATTGTGTTGAGCCCCTAGATTTTGGAGCTGTTTGTTATTACAGCAAATCTTGACCTTTTTTGAATGATACCCCCAGTGCAGTCAGAAATGAAGGAATACCTCTACTAGTCAATAGGATACTGGAAATTACAACCAACACAATAAGGAAGTAAAGACAAAGAAGAGGTTTACGACTGGAAAGGAAGAAGCGCTATTGCCATTATTTGTGATAATGTGATTACCCACCTTGAGAACCCAGAGCAACGGCTGATGTGTTCACCAGATCAATATTTAAAATCAAGAGCCCTTTCCTATATATCAACAATAGCAATTTGATGGGACTTTCCTGGTGGTCTCGTGTTTTAAGAATCTGACTGCCAATGCATGCGGGTTCAATCCCTGGTCTGGGAAGATTCCACATGCCAAGGAGCAACTAAGCGCCTGCACCGCAACTACTGAAGCCTCATGCCTAGAGTCCCTGCTCTGCAATAAGAGAAGCCCCTGCAATGAGAAGCACCCTCATTGCCATGAAGAGTAGCTCCCTCTTGCCACAACTAAAGAAAGCCCATGCATAGCAATGAAGACCCAGTGCATCCAAAAATAAATAAAGAAATAAATAAAAAATTTTACAGAGGTTTAAAAAATAGTAATTTGAAAATGTAATAGTAACTTTAAAATTTCATTCATCAGAGTAACAAAAACTATAAAATACTTAGGAATAAACTAATTAGAATTGTATAAGACCTTCTGCAATGCGGGAGACCCAGGTTCAACTCCTGAGTCTGGAAGTTCCCCTGAAGGAGGAAATGGCAACCCACTCCACTGTTCTTGCTTGGAGAATCCCGTAGACGGAGCATCTTGACCCACTATAGTCCATGAGGTTGCAAAGAGTCGGAGTCCACTGAATGATAACACTTGAGGACACACTTGAACCTTCCTGGAGAAAATAATAAAATTGAAAGTCACCAAAAAGGGAAGAGATGTGTGGTGTTGGGAAGATTCCCTGGAGAAGGAAATGGAAACCCACTCCAGTACTCTTGCCTGGAAAATCCCATGGACGGAGAAGCCTGGTGGGCTACAGTCCATGGGGTTGCAAAAAATCAGACACGACTGAGTGACTAATGCTGGACAGCTGTTGTGTTCAATAATGGGATAACTATCATCGTTAAAATGTCAATTCTCCTCAAAGTAATTGAAAACTTCAATGCAATCTCAAACAAGATACTAAAAAGACTCTCTGTAGAACTTGATAGGCTGCTTCTAAAATCCATATGTTTCTTCATTTCCTTAACAAAAACTTAGGGAGGGCCTACTTCAGGCCTAACCTTGTTCTAAGTATTGACGATACAGTGGTAAATAAAGCAAAACAAAACAAAACAAAAGGCTTCCTGGAGCTCTTATTCTTATGCAGAATAAACAGTAGTAAACACACAGACAGAGATACCTAATATCTCATGATTATTTTATGCAGTATATATAAATGTTACATTAGCCCCCTAAAAAAAAAGACAAATGATGGGAGTTTGGATCCAATTTACCAGATCTAAAGACTTACTATAAAGCTGCAGTTTCAAAAACAGGTGGCTACTGAGACTGTGTGCCACAATTACTGAAGACCACAGGTCCTAGATAGAGCCTGTGCTCCACAAGAGAAGCTGCTGCTGCTGCTGCTAAGTCGCTTCAGTCGTGTCTGACTCTGTGTGACCCCATAGGCGGCAGCCCACCAGGCTCCCCCATCCCTGGGATTCTCCAGGCAAGAACACTGGAGTGGGTTGCCATTTCCTTCTCCAATGCATGAAACTGAAAAGTGAAAGTGAAGTCGCTCAGTCGTGTCTGACTCTTCACAACCCCATGGACTGCAGCCCACCAGGCTCCTCTGTCCATGGGATTTTCCAGGCAAGAGTACTGGAGTGGGGTGCCATTGCCTTCTCCAACAAGACAAGCTACCGCAATGAAAAGCCTGTGCTGCAACAAAGAGTAGCCCTCCACCCCCGCTTATTGCAAATAGAGAAAGACAGCGTTCAGCAACAAAGACCCATGTGGCCAAAAATAAATAAATAAATTTGAAAAAAGCAGTTGGCATCAGTGCACATAAAAACTGTGTTGGCTAAAAAGTTCCTTTGGTTTTTAAGCTTAAAAACAAAAAGACACATTTTTCATTTTCACCGAGAATGTTATTGAACAACATATTCACCGTTTTGTTCCACTACTTCCTGCCATTTTCCAGGCAACATCACAATTTCATCTTCTCAAAACTGATTCTTTTTGAGCAAAGAACAATTCCAGGTGACTTTTAGTTTTCCAGAGAATTGAAATTTTTTCCACTTAAGAGAATTTTGTAAAGACTGAAAAATAATGGAAATCTGAAGGTGCAATGTCTGGTGAATACAGTAGATGAATCAGAACTCCCCAGCCAAGCTGTGACAGTTTTTGCCTGGTCATCAAAGAAACAGGATCCTGTGTTACCCTGATGGAAGATTATGTGTTTTCTATTAACTAATTCTGGATGCTTTTTGTTCAAGTGCTGCTTTCAGCTGGTCTAATTGGGAAAAATACTTGTTGGAATGAATTGTTTGGTTTTCCGGAAGGAGCTCATAATAGAGGACTCCTTCCAATCCCACCATAAACATAACATCACCTTTGGATGAAGACCAGCCTTTGATGTGGTTGGTGGTGGTTCATTTCACTTGACTCTTCTATTCTAAATTATTCTACAGTATCCACTTTTCATCTCCAGTCACAGTTTGTTTTACAAATGGAAGTTTTTGTTTTGTTTAAGTGGAGAATTGCTTGTGGAAATATGGTCAAGAAGGTTTTTCCGCTTAACTTATGTGGAACCCAAACTTCCATGCAATTAACGTACCAAGCTGGTGCAGATGGTTTTCAAGGCTTGATTTGGATAATTTGAGTGTGTTGGTTACCTTGTGTGGTATAACATTGATCATTCTCAATGAATGTCTAGGTTTGATTGCTATCAACCTCAACTGGTCTATCTGACAGTTGAGCATCATTCAGTGAGACATAGTCAGCACAAAAACTTTGCAAACCATTTTTGACTCTGATCAGTCATAGTACCTTCTTCATACGCTGCACAAACTTTTATTTTTTTTCCTTTGCATTTTAATTGCATTTTTACCTTTCTTGTGATAATAAAGCATATGCTGAAATATTCCTTCTCTTTCCATCTTCACTATTAAAATGGCTACACAAAAATTCACCAATTTTGATAAGTTTTTTTAAAAACACATGCTGATATAACAGCTGTCACAATACAATCCAACAAAATTGTTTTGAACAAAAGTAAAGACAAGTATGTGCTACAAGAGGCTGCTTATGGAAAAAAATGTTTTTGGTCAACCAATTCTGTAAGAAAAGACTAGAGTCCAGAAAAAAAAAATTGATAAAAGCACTTCATGCATCTGAGGGGAATTTGATTTAGGATAAAGAAGGCATTTTGAACCAATGGGGTAAGGACAACTCTTCATGAGAGGTGTCAGGACAATTGACTTAAGGAAAAAAAATCGATCCCCTCCTTACAATGTATACAAAAATAAATTCATGTTTAAAATTCTAAATTAAAAAAAGAGAACAACCTCACAATTTTATAAGAATTAAAGAATATCAGCAAGATCTTCAGGTAGAAAATACCTTTAAATATTCTTGGTGGAGAGGGATATATAAATTAATGCATTTCGGATGGTGATTTATCAGAACTATTTAAGTGGAAATATATGATGATGTGATCACTGACCTAGAGGCGGAGTGAAGTCAAATGGGCCAGAAAGCATCACTACGAACAAAGAGTGGAGGGATGGATCAGTGGAACATCCAGTGAAAGAGATGTGTGAAAGTGCTGCACCAAAGCAGAGGAACCAGCAGGGCCACAGGACTGGAAAGGTCAGCATCCCCCCAGAAGGGCCAAGGAGTGCACACCGAAATGCCCACCACCGAAAGCCCGCCAGGCCAGAGGACGGATGAGGAAAGGAGAGGAAGAGAGAGGAGGGGGAACCACGTGACTAGCCAAAGGAGGTGGACACAGAGGGCCACCACCCGGAAGGGAGAAAGCAGGGGGTGAAGGAGGAGAGAAGAGGAGAGGAACAAACCAGACGGGGGAAGAAGGAGGGAAGGAAAGGGAGACGAGGCGAGGGAGAGGGGAAGGGAGGGAGCCAGGGGGGGGAGGAGGAGGGAGGAGGGGGAAGAGGGGGAGGGGAGGGGATGAAGTGAACAGGCCAGGGGAGAGAGGGGAGGGAGAGGGGGGGGAGGGAGAAGGAGAGGGGAGGCTGAGAGGAGGGGGACCGGAGGGAGGACAGGGAGGCGGCGGTGGGGGGGGTCGAAGAGCGGACACGACTGAGCGACTGATCTGATCTGATCTGATTTAAGTGGAAATACAATTAACCTAAATTATCTATAACCTATCAATTCTACTTCTTGATATTTAAGGAAAAAAAAACACCAGCTCAGATTCATAAGGATATATGTGGACATTCATTGCAACATTGCCTGCAATATTAAAAAAAATTGGGAAAAATTCCAAATTTCATGTATTGTGGAATATCAGTGTAGACTAGAATTAATAAAATGAGGTATATTTATATATTGATTTTTTATTAGTTATTCGGCATTTTAAAAGAATGAACTAGGACTAAATTTATATGTACAAACATGCAAGATCTCAAAAATGTTTTGTTGAGTAAAAACAGTCAGTTCCTAAAAGCTACCTACAATTTGATGCCATTTCTATTTATATTTTTAAAGTACACACCAAGGCAATACTAAATGCTATCCATATTTTGCAGACTGTTAGGATTCTCCAGAGAAACAGAATCAATAGGATGGATAGATGGTAGATATATAGATACTCTTACTGTAAGACTCGTGCAATTATGGAGACAATTATCCCATGATCTGCTGCTCTGTCTGCATGCTGTAGACCTAGAGAAGCCTGGCACAGTTCCAGTCTGAGTCTGAAGACCTGAGAACCAGGCGCAATGATGGTCTAAGTCTCAGATCACTGTACCCGCTCAGTCAGAGGCAGACAGAGTAAATTCTCCCCTCTTCCACTTTATTGTTCTATTCAGGCCCTCAGTGGATTGAATGATGCTCATCCACTTTGGGGGCTTCCCAGCTGCTCAGGGGTTAAGAACCCACCTGCCAATGCTGGAGACGCAGGAGACGGAAGACACGCATTCAAACCCTGGGTCAGGAAGATCCCGTGGAAGAGGAAATGGCAACCCACTCCAGTATTCTTGCCTGGAGAATCCCCTGGACAGAGGAGCCTGGGGGGCTACAGTCCACAGGGTTGCAAAGAGTTGGATACAACTGAGCGACTGAGCATGCACACACGCATCCATGGTGGGGAAGGCCATCTGCTTTACTTAGTCTACCAATTCAAATGCTAATCGCATCTGGAAACCCTCTCACAGACAGATCCAGACATAGTGTTTAACCAAATATCTGGGTACTCCATGACCCAGTCAAGTTGACACATAAAATTAACTATCACCAACAGTAATAGCTAACATCTATCCAGCACTTACTACAAGCTTGGCACTATCCCAATTATTTAACAAGGAACACCTTGTTAAAAAGACTTCTAATCCTACACTATTAGTTACTATTATTAATCCTTACTTTACAGACGATAGAACTGAGGTTAAGTAACTTGCTTAATCTTACCCACTTAGGAAGGAGGAGCACTGGGAATCAAATCTAAGCAGTGTGGCTCCAGAACCAAGCTCTGGACCCCTATGCTGATCATATTAAGCTTCTAACAGTGGAGTTATCCAGGGAGTGGGGGAGGCAGGGACCGAGACTTGGGAGAGGAGATGGTCAGTGGGCAAATAAAGCTCTACAATACCTGTTATGTTCTATGTTTTTAAAGGGCAAAGTAAACTGGTATATTATTTGTGATAATAAATTAATTTTAAATACAGGTCTTTAAAATGATATTAACTGTTATATTGGGTGGGCCAAAAATTTTCTCTTACCAACCCAATCAGATCAGATCAGATCAGATCAGTCGCTAAGTCGTGTCTGACTCTTTGCGACTCCATGAATCACAGCACAGCAGGTCTCCCTGTCCATCACCAACTCCCAGAGTTCACTCAGACTCACGTCCATCGAGTCAGTGATGCCATCCAGCCATCTCATCCTCTGTCGTCCCCTTCTCCTCCTGCCCCCAATCCCTCCCAGCATCACAGTCTTTCCCAGTGAATCAACTCTTCACATGAGGTGGCCAAAATACTGGAGTTTCAGCTTTAGCATCAGTACTTCCAAAGAAATCTCAGGGCTGATGTCCTTCAGAATGGACTGGTTGGATCTCCTTGCAGTCCAAGGGACTCTCAAGAGTCTTCTCCAGCACCACAGTTCAAAAGCATCAATTCTTCGGCACTCAGCCTTCTTCACAGTCCAACTCTCACATCCATACATGACCACAGGAAAAACCATAGCCTTGACTAGATGGACTTTTGTTGGCAAAGTAATGTCTCTGCTTTTGACTATGCTATCCAGGTTTGTCATAACTTTCCTTCCAAGGAGTAAGCGTCTTTGAATTTCATGGCTGCCGTCACCATCTGCAGTGATTTTGGAGCCCACAAAAATAAAGTCTGACACTGTTTCCACTGTTTCCCCATCTATTTCCCATGAAGTGATGGGATCGGATGCCATGATCTTCATTTTCTGAATGTTGAGCTTTAAGTCAACTTTTTCACTCTCCATTTTCACCTTCATCAAGAGGCTTTTTAGTTCCTCTTCACTTTCTGTCATAAGGGTGGTGTCATCTGCATATCTGAGGTGATTGATATTTCTCCCAGCAATCTTGATTCCAGCTTGTGTTTCTTCCAGTCCAGCGTTTCTCGTGATGTACTCTGCATATAAGTTAAATAAGCAGGGTGATAATATACAGCTTTGACATACTCCTTTTCCTATTTGGAACCAGCCTGTTGTTCCATGTCCAGTTCTAACTGTTGCTTCCTGACCTGCATACAAATACATGAAATTAAAGAATTACTTTTTGGAACATGGTGATTCACAGGACTTCCTTGGTGCCTTCCAATGTACGAGGATGTAGGTTCAATTTCTGATCAGGGAACTAACGTCCTACATGCCACAGGGCAACTGAGCCTGTGCACCACAGCTAGAGAGAAGCCCACATGCTCCAACAAAGACCCAATGCAGCCGAATAAATAATCAAATATTTCTAAAAGAAGAATATAGTGGTTAATGCTAGTAGGCTGTGCTCCATACGCCTCTAATGGTGGGCTAGACCCGGTTTGATGGGGAGTGGTGTTTGGGAAACTTTCCCAAGGAAATGTCTTTGAGCTGAGCGGTGGATGATGTGTATGTGTTAGTCAGCAAGGGTGAGGAGTAGGGTGTGGGCAGGGGGAGGGGAAGGGGGCATAGATTTCCTGGCAGAGGAAACAGCATGAGCAAGAGCCCTGAGGGGGTCACCACACACCCCTGGAACTAAGACAAGTGTGTTGGGCTCTAGAGAAAGAGAGAACATGGCTTGAAGTGAGGCTGGAGAGGGGGCAGGCGTCCAACCTCATGGAGGCTGGTAGGCTGAGGAAAGGCCTGGGAATTTAATCTCAGAATAGTGTGTGCTGTTGGGTAAGGTGAAAACTGGACGCTGATGGCACCGCCAAAATCCCTGGAGTCATTTTTGCAGGGCTGTGTCCCAGTAGTGGGTAGAAACGCCAAGAAAGAGGCTGAAGACGTAATGCTGTTGCGGTCACTAAGTCATGTCTGAGTCTTGAGACCATATGGACCAACCAGGCTCCTCCATTCATGGGACTGTCCAGACAAGAATACTGGAGTGGGTTGACCTCGACAACTGTCAAAACGTGGATCTGAAGGATGAGGCTGGGATAGAGAGGCACCTGGAGGGTGAACAAGCCATTGAAGGCTGAGGTTAACTTGGGCTGGCTGTCGTTATCTTTACGATGAGAAAGATTTACACCCAAAGACACATCTACAAGAATGTTCACCATAGCACTGTTTATTACAACAACAAAAAGAACTTATATATCCAACAACAGTTCAATTAATCGAATAATGGAGTATCTAAGTGATGCAAAGCAAACAACAGTATACTCAGACTCTTGTTTCAGACAGTGAGTGGTCACATCTTCCTCTAAAGCAATTCAGTGCTTAAAAAATCATTTTGTAGAAGAATATCTATTGTTGTGGGGGAACATATAAAGTTCTATAGCATATTAAGTTTAAGAAGCCAGTTATAACATAATGAGTATATTATGATCTCATTTTGGTAATGGGACGTCTCCTCCATCTCTACCTTTCTCCCCATCTTCATGCCTGGTGGGGTGAGAGGAGGGGGTCTTTTGACATAATGCACCATGGCAAAAATTATGCCAAGGGAAGTGATCCACTTTATCAAACGAGAGATCTATTTGTCTTGTGGATGCTCCATGCAGGTTCAGAATGGAGCTGGGATGTTGTGGGGAGAGCAGAGGGGTAAGAAGGAAGGTCCTTCTGGCCCTAGCTTAGGCCAACTTTATACCAAAGCTGGGGAAAAAAAAAGGTATTGTTCATTCTCTAGACTTTGGAGGAATATGTGATAGGTTATAAGAAAGATTTGGAGGTGGGGGGTAGTTTTAAAGGAAAGTGTGACCACTCACTACCTGAAACAAAAGTCTTTGAGTCCACTGCTTGCTGTGGACAGCAACGGAGAGCTGTTCTTGCAAGGCAGTCTCTGAGCAAGGCAGAGGGGTCATCTCACACAGACATCGGGGAAGTGAGGAGTGCAGCACTGGGTCAGCTTTTGAGAGTTTAGGAGTGGTTGACCCTCTAGAAGCACGGTCAATGGAGTGAGGCTGCTGATACTTGGTTGTTCTCAGAAGGGTGGGCTATTACTGGTTGAGCAGGAGATTCCAGGTTACTGAAGCAAGTGCTCACAGAAGTGAGGGTTATCCCTGGTGTTAAGAGTTCAGTTCAGTTCAGTCCCTCAGCTGTGTCCGACTCTTTGCGACCCCACGGACTGCAGCATACCAGGCCTCCCTGTCCATCACCAACTCTCGGAGCTTGCTCAAACTCAGGTTCATCGAGTCAGTAATGCCATTGGTGTTGAGTCACTTGCTACCTAACAATTTATCTTTGTGTGTGTGTGTGTGTGTGTGGCTTTGCTGCCGTGGCTTGTGAGACCTTAGTTCCCTGACCAGGGATCAAACTCAGGCCCCTGGCAGTGAGAGCATTGCACCTTAACCACTGGACCGCCAGGGATTCCCAGCAATTCATCTCTTCCTAAGAGGAAGGGAAATGTTATTTCCTTAGGGGAGAAGGACTGAGACGGCAGGACAGTCTACACGTACATGAAGATGAATGGTCTCAGTGAAATAGCCCAGGTGGGGCCTTTGTGCTGGAGCCGATCCCGATTAGCCTGGACTGGTTTCTAAAGAAGGATCCCAAAGACACCCAGAGTTTCCTGGATTTGGACTCAGGACGTGGTCATGAGGGAAGAGTCCGACCCACTCCTTACCTCCTCCAGTCTGGTGAGAGGGTGTATTTCATGTTGATGGTGGGGGCGGTGGGGAGTAGCCCCTGGGCACCCCCCACCCTCAGGTTCTGACTGGGCCCTCCTCCCTCCTGAGTGATGCCCTCCACGACCCCGCAGGGCCGGCCCCCCGGTCCACAAGCAGATCAGAGCCTGCGAGGCCTCGGCCTCTGCCTTACCCTGCGTGGCAGCCGCAGCCAGCTGTTGGGCCCCCTGACCCTCCAGAGACTCTGGGGCTTGAATTCCCTGGGCGGATTTCTCACCCTCTCAGTACTTCCTTCCAGCTTGTCTGGCAAATGAGAAGACTTCACAGGCTTCAGAAAGAGGGCTGTGGCAGAGACAGCTTTGAGAGGGATCAAGAGCTCAAGGAGGGGAGGATATCACCATTACAGTCTAAACCTCAGGCCCCGCTGGGGGCGTCAGATGATCACATGTCTGTAAACAACCAGCGCTGCTGGCCTGCGTTACCGAGTGGCCCCCACGGTGACTCACGGGGGTCCCCGGATGACGGCTGGGTGGGTGGGACAGGGGCCTTAGAGGGGCGAGAAGAAGGGGGAGACTTCGAGATAGGGGTCGGGAGTGGGGTGGGGGTCGGGGGGGTCTCTCCTATTCTGAGCCCAGTGAGAACAGGGGGCTGGACCTTCTGCCTGTCATCCAGGTGAGACTCTCTCAAGTGAGAGAAATGGAGGTGGTGGTTGGAGGGGGCGCCCAGCTCTGTGGGGAAGCCCTCACCCTCCTCCCTGCCTGGTGGTTTCTATGGTAACAAAGTTACCTCAGGAACTAGAAACACGCCATCTTGTTTGCCTGAAGCACCACGGCCTGTGAGGTGGGGCCGACAGACAGCTAGCAGGGACCAGGCTCTCATCTGCCTCATTCACAGCCCATGTTGGGTGGGCGGTGAGGGGCCGGGAGGGGAGCTCCAGGCTCCCCTCAGGAAAGGGGAGGTTCAGCTTTCTCTAGAAGAAACAGCTGCTGGGCTCCCGTGCTGACAGAATCATTTTTCCACACCACGGCCCTGTCCTGTCACTGCCCTCCACCGTCTGGAGCCTTGGTTTGCCACCAGAGTGTGCGGAGGGGCCTGTTCTGTGGGCCCACCTCATAGATGTCTGGCCTGTTTCTCAGATTTGGAGCAGACAGTGTTCGCTTCCCCGCCTCCTCTCCTCTGTGCTCCATCCTGAGACGAGATGATATGGTGAGGGGTAGAGAGCACAGGTTCTGGATTCGGATCTGGATTCAAATCCATTCCAGTCACTGGTCAGTCATGAAATTCTGGCTCACTTAACTTCCATAGCTTTGGACACACCTGGTCCTCAGCTTTGGGCTTCCCTGATGGCTCAGAGGGTAAAGAATCTGTTTGCAATGCAGGACATCCAGTTTGATCCTTGGGTCTCAGCTTCTTCATTTGCAAGATGAGACAGAAATGGATTATTTCTAACTTTTCTTTCAACCTTGAATGCCAAGATCATGCCACACTCATGCTTAAAGTATTTCAGTGCCTCCCACTGCTTTGCAAAGTCCTAATTCCCTAGGATGGCGTCTGGGTCCAGCCCACCTTCCCCTTCCTGCCTTTTCCATCTGTTGGTACCTTAGGCATCACATCAGCTACACTGAACCACTTGAAAACCCCTGGCTTTTCTACCCTGGGTCTTTGTTAATGAGTTTTCTCCAACCTGTTAATGGGTTCCCCAGCCATCTCCCCACACTCAATCTGGCCTATTCCTCAATGTCACTGCCTTTGCGAAGCTGACCCTGATTTTCCCAATGTGTAAATTGGTTCAGACTTCTTTAATAGCACTCCGTCTGCATTTGCTGAATCTACATGGACTCTTCCCCTTCTATTGTGATCATTTGCGCGTATCTGATTCCTTTGACTCTCTTTTTAGGGTCAGGGAAAATGTCTTAGCTATCTCTGTATGTGTGTGTATGCATGCGCTAAGTCGCTTCAGTTGTGTCCAACTCTTTGTAAATCAATGCACTGTAGCCTGCCAGGCTCCTCTGTCCATGGATTTTCCAGGCAAGAATATTGGAGTGGGTTGCCACGCCTTCCTCCAAGTGATCTTCCTAATTCAGGGTTCGAACCTGCGTCTCTTATGTCTCCTGCATTGGTGGGGAGTTCTTTACCATTAGTGCCACCTGGGAAGCCCTAGCCCTATATATATCTATATATACAGAAAAATAAAGAAGCCCTTGCCATATATATATATATAGCCCTCTGTATCTATGTAAATATCTATATATATAAGAAGCCCTATATATATCTCTGTACAACCCAGCTAATCCAGGTTTTTCACTGGGCTCTGCTTCACCCTAAGAACATTAGGGCTGGACATCCCTGGTGGGAGGGTGTTTAAGAATCTGCCTGCCAATGCAGGGGGCATAGGTTAGGTCCCTGGTCCGGGAAGATTCCACGTGTGCTAGGGCAACCAAGCCTGTGCGCCACAACTACTGAAGCTCATATGCATACAGCCTGTGTTCTGCAACAACAGAAGCCACTGCAGTGAGAGCCCTGCCCACTGCAACTAGGGAGTAGCCCCTGCTCATTGCAACTAGAAGAAGCAATGAAGACCCAGTGCAGCCAAACATAAATAAGTGAATAAATAAATTTTAAAGAAAAGAACACTAGCACCTTTGGGAATTCCCTGGCGGGACAGTGGTCAGGACTCTGCTTCCACTGCCAGGAGCTCAGTTTCAATTCCTGGTGGGGGAACTGTGATGCCACAAGCCACAGAGCTAAGAAACCAGAGCAAAACAAAAAAATTAGGGCCTTCAACATTAGCAAAGTAGTGTAGCAGCATTTCTCAAGTCACTTCCTTCACACCCCGTACTTATTATCAGAAGCTCCAAACAGAACACCAAGCTCCTTCTCTAGCTCTGACCCTGATGTCTTTTATTTCCCTCTCCCATCATGCCTTCTCTCCCTTGGTTCTCAGGTAGACAACTTAGCCTTTCTAACTAAGACCTCTCTCTTTATCCTTCTTTCTTCCACAACTGGGTTTTCTTCAGTAAGTGGGAAACTGGAAAGACTTTGAGGAGATACCCCACATCCAAGGGCAAAGGAGAAGCCCCAGCAAGAAGAACAGTCAACTCATCTTGGGAAATAATACAGTATCCATCTTTTCTGGCTTCATTATGTTAATTTTATAGACATATATAACAAGAGATTATGTCTTCTTGCCAGTGGGAAGAGGAAAACAACAGTGAAGAAGAAGAAAAATTTTGAATAAACACGTCATGAAAGAAGATATAAAATCTGAGGCTCTGGAAGATGGCCACTGCATGACAGGAGTGAGCCTCAACCCCTGAATGACACCATGGAGCAGAGCTGTCTCTCCCAATTTCCTCACCTTGGGTGAGACAGAAATGAAGAGGCATTTCTGAAGCTGGTTATTTCCCTTTCCCCCCATCAAAGTACAATTTAAGGAGACATCCCACGTTCAAGGGCAGAGAAGCCCCAGCAACATAATAGATGCTGGAGCGACAGCTGTGTGGTGCTGGAGTGACTTTGAGGAGATGCCCCATGTCCAAGGGCAAAGGAGAAGCCCCAGCAAGACGGTGGGAGGGGTGAAATCACAGTGAGAATCAAACCCCATACCTGCCACAGATGCTCAGAGGGCTCAAACATACCTTGCGCACACCAGGATCCAGAGACCCCACAGAGACCGAGGCAGAACTGTGTCTGAGTGTCTCCTGAGGAGGTACTGGTCAGCAGTGGACTGCTGCAGGTGCAGGGGCTCTGGGTGCAGCAGACATGGGTATGGCATAAGCCCTCTTGGAGGAGGTCATCATTAACTACCATAGAGCCACCAGCACTTACACAGGACTGGGAAACAGACTCTGTGAGGACACAAGCAGAACCTTGTCACCAGGACCCGGGGGAAAGGAGCCGTGACCCCACAAGAGACTGAGCCAGACTTGCCTGTGAGTGTTCAGGAGTCTCTGGCAGAGGCATGGGTTGATGGTGGCCTGCTGCAGGGTTGGGGGCATTGAGTGTAGCAGTGCATGCACGGGACCTTTTGAAGGAGGTTGCCATTATCTTCATTAGTTCAGTTCAGTTCAGTCGCTCAGTCGTGTCCGACTCTTTGTGACCCCATGAATCACAGCACACCAGGCCTCCCTGTCCATCACCAACTCCCGGAGTTCACTCAGACTCACGTCCATCGAGTCAGTGATGCCATCCAGCCATCTCATCCTCTGTCGTCCCCTTCTCCTCTTGCCCCCAATCCCTCCCAGCATCAGAGCCTTTTCCAATGAGTCAACTCTTTGCATGAGGTGGACAAACTACTGGAGTTTCAACTTTAGCATCATTCCTTCCAAAGAAATCCCTGATCTCCTTCAGAATGGACTGGTTGGATCTCCTTGCAGTCCAAGGGACTCTCAAGAGTCTTCTCCAACACCACAGTTCAAAAGCATCAATTCTTCAATCAAACCATAGTTTGGCCTCCCTCAAATAACAGGAAAAGAACACAGCCCAGCCCTTCAACAGAAAATTGGATTAAAGATTTACTGAGCATGGCCCCACCCATCAGAACAAGACCCAGTTTCCCCCTCAGTCTGTCTCTCCCATCAGGAAGCTTCCATAAGCCTCTTGTCCTTCTCCATCAGAGGGCAGACAGACTGAAAACCACAATCATAGGAAACTGACTGATCTGATCACATGGACCACAGCCTTGTCTAACTCAATGAAATTATGAGCCATGCCATATAGGGCCACCCAAGACAGATGGGTCATGGTGGAGAGTTCCGACAAAACGTGCTCCACTGGAGGAGGGAATGGCAAACCACTTCAGTATTCTTGCCTTGAGAACCCCATTAAAGGTATGAAAAGGCAAAAAGATAGGACACTGAAAGATGAACTCCCCAGGTCAGTAGGTGCCCGAATTGCTACTGGAGATCAGTGGAGAACTATCTCCCAAAAGAATGAAGAGACGGAGCCAAAGCAAAAACAACACCCAGTTGTGGATGTTACTGGTAATGGAAGTAAAGTCTGATGCTGTAAAAAGCAATATTGCATAGGAACCTGGAATGTTAGGTCCACGAATCAAGGCAAATTGGAAGTGGTCAAACAGGAGATGGCAAGCATGAACATCAACATTTTAGGAATCAGTGAACTAAAATCAACTGGAATGGGTGAATTTAACTCAGATGACCACTATATCTACTACTGTGGGCAAGAATCCCTTAGAAGAAATGGAGTAGCCATTTCTCCAAGAGTCAACAAAAGAGTCCAAAATGCAGTATTTGGATGCAATCTCAAAAACAACAGAATGATCTCTCTTCATTTCCAAGGCAAACCATTCAATATCATAGTAATCCAAGTCTATGCCCTGACCAATAATGCTGAAGAAGCTGAAGTTGAACAGTTCTATGAAGACCTATAAGACCTTCTAGAAATAATACCCCCAAAAGATGTCCTTTTCATTATAGGGGACTGGGATGCCAAAGTAGGAAGTCAAGAAATACTTGGAGTAATGGGCAAATTTGGCCTTGGAGTACAGAATGAAGCAGGGCAAAGGCTAAAAGAGTTTTACCAAGAGAGATGTACTGGTCATGGCAAACACCCTTTTCCAATAACACAAGAGAAGACTCTACACATGGACATCACCAGATGGTCAATACTGAAATCAGATTGATTATATTCTTTGCAGCCAAAGGTAGAGAAGCTCTATACAGTCAGCAAAAACAAGACTGGCAGCTGACTGTGGCTCAGATCATGAACTCTTTATTGCCAAACTCAGATTTAAATTGAAGAAAGTAGGGAAAACCACTAGACCATTCAGGTATGACCTAAATCAAATCCCTTGTGGCTATACAATGGAAGTGAGAAATAGATTCAAGGGATTAGATCTGACAGACAGAGTGCCTGGAGTAACTATGGACAGAGGTTCGTGACGTTGTATAGGAGACAGGGATCAAGACCATGCCCAAGAAAATGAAATTCAAAAAGGCAAGATGGCTGTCTGAGGAGGCCTTTCAAACAGCTATGAAAAGAAGAGAAGCAAAAAGCAAAGGAGAAAAGGAAAGATATACCCACCTGAATGCAAGTTCCAAAGAATAGCAAGGAGAGATAAGAAAGTCTTCCTCAGTGATCAATGCAAAGAAATAGAGGAAAACAAAAGAATGGGAAAGACTAGTGATTTCTTTAAGAAAATTAGAGATACCAAGGGAAATTTTCATGCAAAGATGGGCTCAATAAAGGACAGAAATGGTGTGGACCTAACAGAAGCAGAAGATATTAAGAAGAGTGGCAAGAATACACAGAAGAACTGTACGAAAAAGATCTTCATGACCCAGATAATCATGATGGTGTGATCACTCACCTAGAGCCAGACATCCTGGAATGCAAAGTCAAGTGGGCTTTAGGAAGCATCACTGTGAACAAAGCTAGTGGAGGTGATGGAATTCCAGTTGAGCTATTTCAACTCCTAAAAGATGATGCTGTGAAAGTGCTGCACTCAATATGCTAGCAAATCTGGAAAACTCAGCAGTGGCCACAGGACTGGAAAAGGTCAGTTTTCATACCAATCCCAAAGAAAGACATTGCCAAACAATGCTCAAACTACCGCACAATTGCACTCATCTCACACACTAGCAAAGTACTGCTCAGAATTCTCCAAGTCAGGCTTCAACAATACATGAACTGTGAACTTCCAGATGTTTAAGCTGGATTTAGAAAAGCCAGAGGAACCAGAGATCAAATTGTCAACACTTGTTGGATCATCGAAAAAGCAAGAGAATATCAGAAAAACATCTACTTCTGCTTTACTGACTATGCCAAAGCCTTTGATTGTGTGGATAACAACAAACTGTGGAAATTTCTTCAAGAGATTGGAATACCAGACCACCTGACCTGCCACCTGAGAAATCTGTATGCAGGTCAAGAAGCAACAGTTAGAACTGGCCATGGAACAACAAGCTGGTTCCAAATTGAGAGAGGACTACTTCAAGGCTGTATATTGTCACCCTGCTTATTTAACTTATATGCAGAGTGCATCATGAGAAGTGCTGGACTGGATGAAGCACATGCTGAAATCAAGACTGCCGGGAGAAATATCAGTCACCTCAGATAGGCAGATGACACCACCCTTATGGCAGAAAGCAAAGAGGGACTAAAGAGCCTCTTGATGAAAGTGAAAGAGGAGAGTGAAAAAGTTGGCTTAAAAGTCAACATTCAGAAAACTAAGATCATGGCATCTAGTCCCATCACTTCATGGCTAATAGATGGGGAACAGTGGAAACAGTGAGAGACTTTATCTTCTTGGGCTCTAAATCACTGCAGATGGTGACTGCAGCCATGAAATTAGAAGATGCTTGCTCCTTGGAAGAAAAACTATGACCAACCTAGTCAGTTAGTCAGTCAGTTCAGTTGCTCAGTCATGTCTGACTCTTTGCAACTCCATGGACTGCAGCATGCCAGGCCTCCCTGTCCATCCTAGACAGCTTATGAAAAAGCAGAGACTTTACTTGGCCAGCAAAGGTCCATCTAGTCAAAGCTATGGTTTTTCCAGTAGTCATGTATGGATGTGAGGGTTGGACTATAAAGAAAGCTGAGCACTGAAGAATTGATGCTTTTGAACTATGGTGTTGGAGAGGACTCTTGAGAGTTCCTTGGAATGCAAGGAGATCCAACCAGTCCATCCTAAAGAAAATCAGTCCTGAATATTCATTGGAAGGACTGATGCTGAAGCTGAAACTCCAATACTTTGGCCACCTGAGCTGACTCGTTTGAAAAGACCCTGATGCTGGGAAAGATTGAAGGTGGGAGGAGAAGGGGACAACAGAGAATGAGATGGTTGGATGGCATCACAGACACAATGGACATGAGTTTGAGTAAACTCCAGGAGCTGGTGATGGAAAGGGAGGCCTGGCATTCTGCAGTCCATGGGGTCGCAAAGAGTCAGACACGACTGAGCAACTGAACTGAACTGGAAAGACTTTCATGTGCTAATATATTTTGCCCCTTCCCACATGTATCCATTACAAAATGCCTGGTCCTAGTAGACTCAAAAAATGTTCAGGAATGAATGAATGATCAGGGTAACTACCTCACATGCGTAATTAAGACTGAACTCTCTTCTGGCCTTCTCAGTGGTATTTGTACCTCTGGTCTCATGCCCCTAGGGTCCATTCTCCACATGGGAGGCAGAGTGAGTTTTATTATTTTTTTTATTTCTTTTTTTTATGTTATTATTCATGTTTCAATGCCATTCTCCCAAATCATCCCACCCTCTCCCTCTCCCACAGAGTCCACAAGACTGTTCTATACATTAGTGTCTCTTTTGCTGTCTCGTATACAGGGTTATTGTTACCATCTTTCTAAATTCCATATATATGTGTTAGTATACAACCTGCCTGACTTCAGGCTCTACTACAAAGCCACAGTCATCAAGACAGTATGGTACTGGCACAAAGACAGAAATATAAATCAATGGAACAAAATAGAAAGCCCAGAGATAAATCCACGCACCTATGGACACCTTATCTTTGACAAAGGAGGCAAGAATATACAATGGATTAGACAATCTCTTTAACAAGTGGTGCTGGGAAAACTGGTCAACCACTTGTAAAAGAATGAAACTAGAACACTTTATAACACCATACACAAAAATAAACTCAAAATTGATTAAAGATGTAAATGTAAGATCAGAAACTATAAAACTCCTAGAGGAGAACATAGGCAAAACACTCTCTGACATATATCACAGCAGGATTCTCTATGACCCACTTCCCAGAATATTGGAAATAAAAGCAAAAGTAAACAAATGGGACCTAATTAAACTTAAAAGCTTCTGCATAACAAAGAGTGAGCTTCAAAAAAATGTGCGGATTATCACTTTGTTTCCTTGCTTGAACCCCTCCAATGGTTTCCATCCACATTATAACAAAATTCAAACTCCTTACCCTGCAAAGCCCTTCACAATCTGCCTACCTCTAACATCACATCTCATGGTCCTTCCTCCCTTGCCCTTCAGGCTCCAGACACACTGGGATTCCTTCCATGCTTTAGCATCAGCTGTGTTTTATGTTTGAAGGACTCTTGTCTTGCTTTGGAGTAATCGTCACATGACCATAACTTCACCATAAAGGTCACCTCCACAGAGAGGCCTTCTGTGACCTCCTGGTCTAGAATACTTTCCCCAAACACTGTCTCATCACCTTTCCATGTTTCCATGAAGCTTCCATTGCTGCATGACAACTGCCTCCAAATACTCTGTTATTATTTTATTTCATAATTCAACAATGAAGAAGTCAATTAGGGTACAGCAGGTACAGCTTCTCTCTCCTCTCTCTTTTTGATTTTTTTAGTGGGAAACAATTTCATTATTTATTTGTTTGGATGTTCTGGGTCTTTGTTGCAGTGCACAGGCTTCTCTTGTTGTGGAGCAGGGACTCTGGAGCGTGCCAGCTCAGTAGTTGCAGCTCACGGACTAAGTTGCCCTGCAGCATGTAGGATCCCAGTTCCTCCAGCAGGGATCAAAGCCACTTCCCCGGAATTGAAAGGCGGACTCCCAACCACTGAACCACCAGGAAAGTCCCAATCTGTCTGTTCTCTATGGGGTCTGAGGCTTCATTTGAGATGACTGTAACGCCCGGGAGTTGGAACAATTGGAGGCTGATTGATCCCCTCGCCTCCTCCCTACACATCTGTATTACTGGCTTGGGCTTCCTTCCAACATGGTGACCTCACCATAGTTGGACTTCTCAAATGGCAGCTCAGGGTTCCAAGAGACCAAGGCAGAAGCTGCCAGTCCTCTTTAAAGGACTTGGAACCGTTATAGGGTCGTTTCTGCCTTACGCTATTGGTCAAAGCAGACCCAAGTCTACTCAGATTCAAACGAAGGGCCATCTCTAATGTGCCAGACCCATACTCTGGCAATAAGACCATTTTCTCATTAATTTCTCTGTTTACATGTATCAATTGCTTATTGAGCAAGCTGCAGGAATACAAACAAACCAGTTTCTTTGTCTCATCGTTGCTTCTAGATGAACTATGTTGTTTCTCCTTTTCCTGTGTCTTAATAGCATCTTGGGCAGATCTTCTAATGTTCCTGTCACTTTAATTTATTAAAGGTCTGGCCTCATTTAAGCTGGTCCATCTAATTGAAGGCTAACTCCTTTCGCTCCTGGGCAGGGCCTGGATTGAACTCGAGCGAGCAGGAAGAGGCATGGTCTGCTCTTAGACTCCTCATCACTTTCCTGGCCAAAGTCCTTTTCAGTTTCACAGGGTCAGGAAGGAGAAATGAGGGGGAAAGTTCCTCTTAGCAGAGGCCATTTCTTCTCTAGCTGTGAACGTGCCTGGTATGATAGGCATCAAGATGCCAACTGTCCTGTGGGTGCACCACAGGGTTGCCCCACTACTCTGTTCCCTATTATGCTCCTTTTCCAGGTCTATACCAGACACCCCCACTCAGGGATTGCCCCAACTCTACACCCACAGCCTATAGCCTATGAGATCTCTTCACCTGCAGGTGTCTCCCGTGGGAGACCATGGGCAAGGGAGCTCCTGGCCATTCACCTTCCCCACGTTCCCCAACATGTGGGAAATGACTGCTGGATGTCCCGAAGTGTCCCCTCTCCCTGTCCCTTGTCACTATTCAGTTCTCCATCCCTCCAACCTCCGGCCAGATAGCACATGGGCTAGTCTGAATGGCAAATCCAGCTCCAGGGAGAGGAGGGTAGACACCAGCAGCCCAGGTATCCAATGACTACCCCTCCCTCTCTCTCCTCCCCCCACCACCCCGTATCCTCCCCCATCCCACTGCTTATGGAGGCTGAAGAAGGGCGTACTGGGTGATGTTTGAGCCTGGCAGGACTACTTCAGCCATCTCCTATTAATCATAAATCCTGTAGACAGACGTGTCCAGCCCCAAATTGCTGCTTCTTTGTTTTAAAAAGTGTGCTTTCAAGGGGGTGCTCAAGACCCCTTTCTCCTAAGTGCTGGGTCCAGTCTCCAATGTGAAAACCAGTAAAGTTCACCCCACACCCTGAATCCATGATTACAATCCATCTCTCCACTCAAATATGAGATCCATGAGAGCACATCCTGGATGTTTTATTCCCCACTGGGTCCCTGGTGCCTAGGTACACAGGTGGGGCTCCACAAAGAGATAAAGAGCAAAAGACAAGGGCCTGCTACGTCCTGAATGACCTGAAAGGATGGCCAGTGTGGTCAGATGCATCAGTCAGCTCCCTTCCTACTGGCTCCAGCTGTGAGGTTCTGGCCACAGATGCAGAGTTTTGCTTCTGGCCTCTGGCTGCTCCCCTGGTCTAGTTCTCTCCAGGGGTGGCTGGTCTGGGTGGAGAGGCAGACCTTCATGTGGGTGACTTGTGGAAGCTGAGGGCCTGGGACATGCTACAAGGGCTGGGGTAGTGTCCCTGGGGCCCCATCAGAGACTGACTAAAGGGGAGGGGTGCTCTTCTTAGCTACCCATCCCTCTGAGGCAACAGCTTGGAACGGGTGTAGCCCAAGAGGGAAGAGGCAGAAGAGAAAATACCTTTCTCCCACGAAGCATGTCCTATGGGGCCAGCCCACACCCACTCTGTGATCACCAGCCAGAAGCACACTCTGACCGGGGTGTCCTCCAGGGCGGCCCAGGTCTCAGTGGTGGACAGACCACCAAGGGCAGCTGCCTCGGCAGCACTACCCAACCCAGACTGTCCCTGGCTTCCCTCCAAAGCCTGAGGAGGGCTCCGGCCCCAAGCCCTGTGGCTTTATCTGAACAGCCTGTAATCAAAGAGAACAGGGAGCACCCTGTCCCTAAACATAGCAGGAAAACAGACACACCTTGGGGGTCGGAGGCTGAAGGGAGTCAGATAATAAGTGATCTGGATTAGGGAAAAAAAAAAAAAAAAGCATTTTTTTTCCTCCTTTCATGCCAAGGCATTCAAGAGGAGACGGAGGAAGATGGGAGGCCCAGGGCGGAAGAAATCAGGCAGCATCTGCCAGTCCCTGCATTCAGCAGCCAGAGTGGGCTGGAGGTGGCACGGTTTAGGTCTCTGGATCCAGGAGCCGTGGCACCTGAGAGCCAGGCATTGGGCTGGGGGTAGGGTGGCCCTGGGGAAGGTGGCAGGTACCAGGAGAGGAGGACTGTGCTCTTGAATTTGAGGGTGTTCAGGGGTGGCTGAGGCCTGGGCCCCCAAGTTTAGGGCCAAGCCTCCATTCTGGGAACCCCTCATTATGGGAAGAGTGGGCCTCTCATGGTTTTGCCTAAAGCATCTGGAGAAGACCCCCCAGGGACTACAGGCTGGATCCCCACCCTCCCCCCACCCCCAGGCAGCCTTGGAGCCCACGGTCCTCTTTCCTCCATCCCCCTTCCACTTCTTGCTGTTGCCCGCTGCTCTGGCAGGAACGCTCCCCTGGAAAGCAGTTGCAGACTAGAAATACTTTATTCAAGAGAATGTGGCTTGGCGGTCAGACAGCCATGCGAGGGCAGCTCGCTCCATGTCCAGCTTGGGGCCCACTTTTTGCCTTTGTCCTTGAGAGGGGTGGGATGACGATGCCTTGGCCACAAAGAGCAATGTCCCAGCACAAGCAGCAGTTAAGAGGTGAGGCGAGACTGAGGGGACGAGGAGTGGCAGAGGCCCCCCAGGCAAGCACTGTTCTCCAGAGCTGAACGTCCGACCTCCGGGGTGCAGAGTGGCTGCCCGCCCACCCTCTCAGCAGGGCCAGGGTGGCCAGAGCAGGGGCCTCCACCCACCACTTCCACCAGGAGCTGCCCCAGCAAGGCTTGCTGGTCTGTGCGGAGCCCAAGGTTCCGGGAGGGCAGGTGGTGGGTCTCCAGTCCTTCCTTCTCCAGCCTCCTGGAGACCCCCGTGGCCTCTGGGCCCAGGCCTGCCCATCACAAAGCCACAAGTCTTGCTCCTTCTCAAGCTGAAGCCACATGGGTCTGTCTTCTTTCTCTCACGTTCTGTTTAAGGCACTGAATTCCTGAGGGTCCTGTCCCATGGAGGGAGTGAGTCATTCAGCAGGGATACAATTGGCTAATAAATAGAGGGCAGGTGCCAGCAGGGAGGTAACTGAGAATGTGACGGTAATAAATACACGAGCCGGGTGTGGGGGGTCTCTCTCCTCTGAGGGACTGGTTACCTCTGGGAAACAGTATCACCGCACCTGCCAGAGACCAAACACAGAAAGAGGGTATCAGCCCAGGGTAGAGGGCGGGAGGACTTCCTGGAGGGGAAGCTTGGACAGGGAGCACGGAGAGCCTGCAATGCTCCTGGATCTCTGCTTGCACGAGGCTGAGAAGCAGCTAGGAACTGGTCTTCACCAAGCACTTACCCAGGTGCTCAGGCCTGCGCCAAGCACTCTCTCATTTACCCTTAACAATATTCCACGAGGAAGGGCGCAATTACTATCATCCTTTGGCAGATGAGGAAACGGAGGCTCAGAGAGGTTAAGAAACTTGCCCAAGTTCACACAGCAAGTTAGTGACAAAGCCGGCTTTAAACACAGTCTGGCTCCATGAACCAATGCCTTTGGTTACTTTGGGGCAGCAATCTTCAAACAAGGATACCAGAACCCCTGGATGCACATGAAGATTGTCCAAGTCCTATGTGAGTATTGATGGTTTTCAAGGAATCTGCTCCCAGCCTCTACCTGCACTCTGCCCGAAAACTGTCTGTGACAGAGGTCTGCTTCCCATCATCTCGTTGCCAAAGGCCCTTCTCCCTCAGAAAGGAAGGAAGTTCCTGTTACAGTACTTTGCCCCAAGGTAAAAAGGATTCAGGGGGACACTGAATAAAAGAGCAATTTGATAGATATTGGTGTAGGTAGTTGAGAAAAGAAATATGGTGAGCTATTGGGTAACCAAGTCTTTTGCAAGTCGGGTGGTTTCCACGTCTGCTTTCAACAAAATTGAAGAGATTAGCTAAATTGTCAGGTAATGTCAAGAGAAGTAAATTCTTATAGTAGATCACTTTCAGGTTTTCAGCAAATATTGATAACTTGGAAGGAGTTCAAGTGATTGAGTAACACCCAGCCCCATTTACTTATTTATATGAACACGGTTTTTCAATCTTTCCATCTGCAAAAAATGAACAGGAATGGAATTACTACTAAATCCCGTCTCAGTCTGGCAGGAGATAACATTCACTGCTGGTTTCATCAACTAATTGAAAAGAAGTAGCTGCATCCATCTCATTGAGGTGCAACTCCAGTAAGATTGATTGTCCTTTTGTGCTTAGCATCTAGTAAAATATAATGTATTTGTGTTGTTTTAACCTATGAGCACTACTAACAATTACTGTGATAATTCATTCCAAGAAAAAAATTTAATTTCGAGTTTTCTGCTCACAGGAAAATTTAAAATAATTCAAACTCATATACCATTGTTGTGGCAGATAAGTAAGACAAGGTGGTACATAAAAGATGTTTGATTATTTAAAAAATATTACATTAGGTTGAAATTCTATATGGAAAGACATGTTCGAGGCAAAAAGAAGCAATGGAAATATGCAGCTATTAAAGAAGAGTGTTCATATACTTTTTGATGTTGTTAAACAATTTTTAAAAAGTGGATGATGGTATTAAATTTGGATGGCTTATTCCACAGGATACATCTGGAGAGTGATATAATGGCTTTATATTAAAATATTAATATATTACATCCTTTGCCACTATCTACAATGTTGATGAAAAAGGTTAATGTCAACTTAAAAATGAACAAGGGGGCACTCGGGCTTTGGAAGTTCTTTCAAGAGATTCCCGAATGAAACATTTGAAGATGGCTACCCCAGCAGCTAGGACAGGACGCTTTCCATCTGGGGCTGCCCGGCTGGGGAGCCCTGTGGGGACTGCCAGCCCCTCCCCTAGTCACTGCTTGGAACCAGAGGAGAAATAAGGGCTACATGCCTGCAGGGACCAACCTCCCCAGAATCCCTAGCTTCACAGATTGGGGTGGACATGTCTGCTCCTGCAGGGACAGGCTCACAGAGTAGAACTTGGCCAGCTCCAGTCCCATGACATGAGAAGATCTGTGGAAAAGACAGGACTGTGGAGACAGTCCTGTCGCTGGGAGGAGACTGGCCTTGAAGAAGAACCGTGGTGTGACTGAGTTACTGCGCATGTGACCTACTTTATTTTTCCTACTTTATTTTTCCTGTTTACTCTCACAGATTCAGGGTTGCCCTTTGCTAATTCTGCTCTTCCAACACTCAGGCCTGGACCCCAGCCATCTTCTCCAGAGGTGAAGCCAAATGGACAGGTAACATGGACAAAGAAAGAAAAGCAAGTAGGCCCCAAGGCTCCCTGGGAGAGTGAAAGAAATCCTGGCCTGAGAGCCAGCGAGGGGCTCTACCTTCCCTATGGCCTCCAGGAGGTAGTCCTGGCTAAATTTTTGGACTTGAAAAAAAAAATCTTACTTAAAAAAATTTTTTTTTGGCCATACCCTGCAGCACGTGGGACCTTAGTTTCCTGACCAGGGATCAAATCGGCTACCCGTGCATTGGAAGGTGGAGTCTTAACCACTGGACTTCTGGCCTGTGTGTGTGCTAAGTCGCTTCAGTTGGGTCTGACTCTTTACCACCCTATGGACCGTAGCCCACCAGCCCCAGTCCCTAAATTTTTGGACTTTCTAACACTAGCGTGTAAGCCCTGTAAGGGCAGAAATATTATTGGTCTGCCCAAGAAAGTGCCTGGCACACAGCAAGTGCTTGGTAAATGTTTGTAGATTGACCGAATGCTTGTTTGACCCCGCTGACTCTCATTCTACACACAGAAAAACTAGGCTCAGAGAGCTGATGTGACTTGCTCAAGGCCACACAGGGACTTAGAATGAAGCCAGGACAGCTTCCTGGTTCTTGTCTCGGCTCACCGGAGGCTTCCTAGGGCCTGCAATCTCTAGGTTCTGGCCCACACCGCTGGCTTTGTCCCTCCCCAACCACTGACCATGCTGGCAGGGTGGGGCTCCCCTCTGGCCCAGCCTCCTTGCCATCCCTGGGCACCCCCGTGCACTCACAGGTGACAGTCTTTGTGTTTCTGCTCCTCTCTCTTCCTCGGGCCCCTGACCCTGGATCTCCTCCTGCAATAAGCCAAAAGCGTCAAGACAGAGCAGCTGGGGGCCCCCATGCTAGGTCAGGCGTTGGCAGGCCTGAGAACAGCCCGGTTCCCCTGCCAGGCTGCTTACCTTGTTTGCTTCATCTTCTCCCACAGAGGTCTGGAAAAAGAGAGAGAGGAACGGAGGAGAATTAGGACAGCCATGGACTGGGGCTCCCTGGCCGGACTCCCCTGGCCATCACTGGGGCTGGCCCCGTAGTTGGTGCTGAAGCCACTAGGGGGTAGCATGGAGCTAGTGAGGGAGGGATGCCCAGAGGCCTGGGGGCTTCCACTCCTACTCTAGGCCCTGGCGACCCCACTAAGAGAGGTGGGAATGCCCTCTTTGGGGTCCTCTCCACACCCATCTGCTCTCCTCGGCTTCTTGGAATCAAATCTGGGGACCGAGTCTGCTCTCTGCAGCCTTTCTCTGTTCACTTCCTTCCCTTGCACCTGCCAGGGTGCCCTTTCCTTCCAGGGTGCCCTCTGGGAGTCTCCTTGCTGACAGTGAATGAGGGGCAAGGCCACCTGTCAAGGCACGACTGCCACCACCCTACCCTGGGGACGTGTGACGTTGCAGCAATCTCAAGGACTCAGGGAGTGGGATGACAGGAGGTGATCGAAAGCCCCACAGTCACCAGACTTGTCCTGGCTCTGTCTCCCAGGGCCATGGCTGTTGGCCCAGAAGAGAGAAGAAAGGTGGCCCTGTTGCTCAGCCCTCTGGACGGCGACAGTCTTCCCTGGGAACCAGGGTGGGGGCGTGGGACAGCGTGGTGACAGTTAGCTTTGGGCCAGGGAAGGCTGCCCTAGGCTGGCCGTCTCCCTTGGGAGCCAGGGCAGGGTACCAGCACCTCCTGGGACGGTCTGGTCCTGTCTGCCATCTGGGACCAGTCAGAGACACTCTTGGGCCCTTAATCTCATCTGTCTGCCCCAACATACAGGTTATGAGGGCAAAGGTGATGGGGAAGGTGAAAGGTCGCTGTCTAGCACAGCCAAGGAGGATCTGCTACTGAACTGTTGTTACATGGCCAAGCCCTGGCAAGGGAGGATGGGAGGAAGCAGATTGAGGCAGGGCTTCTAGCAGTGGTATAGGTCCAAGAGCAGTGGCCAGAGCTCCATACACCAGGCAGGACCAAGCCCAGGGCAGTCCTGGGGCTTCTGTAGAGTGTGGTAATGGCCATGAGAGGTAGCATAAGAAAGGGCAAGTTTAGGGGTCAACAGGCTGGGGTCAACCCACTAGCTGTGGCAAATCATGTAAGCTTAGCAAACCTCGGTTTCCTCATCTGTAAAATGGGTGGTTAGGAGACCAAGGACCTGGTCTATCTTGCTCACCACTATATCCCAAGCATCTGAGGCCATACCTAGCATACACTAAGTACTCAGTAGATGTTTGCTGATTAAATCAGAAAATACACTCAGGTCGGGTGCCTATGCTGGGCAAGGCACAGAGTAGATGCACCATAAATGGTGTTTCTCCTCCTCTTCCTGCCCCAAGATATGGCGCAGGACCTCTGGTCCCATGCCTCCATCCCATGGCCCAGAGGTATCAGGAGTGCCCCTGAACCAGTCGCCGGTGCCAGGCCTGCTGCTCCTGGTAACTAATGCTAAGAGCGCCCTGTCACCAGCAGCAAGATGTGTTGGGGAGAGGCTCTGCCAGGTGGAGACTCGACTTTAAAGAAAGCCTGTGCCTCCTTCCCTCTGCCCCTTCCCTCCTACCAGTGTTTGTCTGTCTTTGAGCTCCTCAATCCCGTTTCCCGCTCCCGTGGGTCCAAGTGTCTCTTCCAGGGCCCTGGCATCCCCATCCCAGCTCAAGGGGGGAGATGGCGTGCCCAACCCTGACCAGTTTGGGAGGGACCCTGGCTCCCTCTGTCCCTGTGGCTTCTCAGTAGCTATACTCCAGCTCCCGTGACCAGCTCCCTGGGCTGCCACTGGTCCCCGATTTCCCTGGCCTCCATCAGCTAGGGAGGAGGCGCAGACTGCAGCTCGGATGGGCAACCCCTGGCTGATGCCACCAGGTGTGTGGGGGCTGTCCCGGCCGCACCCGAGGACCCACTTGCACTCGCAGCGGACGTGCTGAGAGAAGCTCATCTCCACAAAGAAGGGCTGGTCCAGAGAGCGGTACTTCATGAGCTGTGAGGAGACAAAGGTTGGGTGACTGGACTGCGGGGGTGGCCTGCGGATTTCCAAATACTCTGTTCAGCCATCCCTTAGGGGAGGACCAGACTCCCTATTTCCCACCAGCTTTTGTACTACACGGGTTTCCCTGGTGGCTCAGATGGTAAAGAATCTGCCTGCAATGCAGGAGACCTGGGTTCAATCCCTGGGTAGGGATGATCCCCTGGAGAAGGGATAAGCTACCCACTCCAGTATTCTTGGGCTTCCCTGGTGGCTCAGATGGTAAAGAATCAGCCTGCAATGTGGGAGACCTGGGTTCAATTCCTGGGTAGGGAAGATCCCTTGGAGGAGGACTTGGCAACCCACTCCAGTATTCATGCCTGGAGAATCCCATGGACAGAAGATCCCGTGATATAGTCCATGGGATCGCAAAGAGTCGGACACAACTGAGCGACTAACGCTTACTTACTTCCTTCTGCACTACATACCCTCATTCTTCTTGGAGCGTCGGGCAAACAGCCCTCCTACCTGCCTGTGGACCTGAGGGAGGCTCTCTTTCCCCCTCTTCCCAGGGCCATCAGCAAAGCACAGAGTAGGAAGGTGGCCTGTGCTCTGAAGGCAGCAAGACCTATGTTTAAATCTTGGCTTTTCCACTTGCTAAGTAGGTGAAATATCTCTGAAGCTTAGCTTCCCTCTGTGAAATGGGAATATCACTTGGCTCCAAGGACTGAATGTTGAGGTAACACTTGTGAAGCACAGTGCTTGGAAATTTCTGAAGATTCAAGTGCTCAGAAAAAAAGACCAACATTGTGAGTGTGAGTGTAGAAGCAAAGCTCAGGGTACCAAACACTCCTGGTATAAAAAGGGACGTCTTGAATAAGAACAGATTTCTTTCCCAACCTCAATCAGATATCTTGTGTCCTGGGGTAGGGCTAAGCCAGAGCCTGAGAAAGCTGCTAAGGGAGGAGGAGAGGGGGCTCAAAGATGGGGTGGGCACTGAAAAAGGAGGAGTGCTGTGGGTAAGAACACCTGGGTCCTCTTCGGGTCCTGGGCCCTGGCCTGCCCTCTCCTGGCCCCCTCCCTTGGGGACCAGGCTCTGCGGCCCTCTGAGCGGCTGTGGGTGGCAGGGCAGGCTGGGGCCTGAGCCGGGGCGTCACGCTACCTGCATGGTGATGTTGGCTGTCTCCAGGGGCATGCAGTGCATGCTCTCATCGCTGCAGCAGCCGGTGCAGCGCATCAGGGAGACGCAGGATGGGCTGAATAGGTGCTCCATCTCGCTGGGGTACTCAGACACAATGTCCACCAACCTCTCCACCGGCCGGCAGTAGCTGCGGCTCCACACTTGCTGGAAGGGCACCACTGCAAGGAGGCACAGACAGCCCGCTCAGGTCCCCGGGCATGGCAGGTCCTCCTAGGTTCAGCCCACACCCGCTCCTCCAGGAAGCCCCCAGCCTATGTGAGCTCTCCCCCTGCTCTGAACTCCTGATGTCAATTCTCTGGGATGACAGTTGGGCCTCCCCTTGCCTGCCCTGGCTCATCTGCTAGATGGAAATCCCAGGGGAACAGAACTTCTTCGGGGCTTGCAATTCTTGGCTCTGTTCTCAGCTCAGGTGCTGGCATCAGCCTTGGGGGCCTTGGCGCTCAGAGGAGCATGTCCTGGTAGTCTCCCCAGGCCCTCTGGATCTTTCTCAGGGCCTGACCTGGTCCTCCCGTGGTCTTGGGGAATTGGCAGAATACAGTTAGCTCTGCAAGTTCCGCAAGACTGGCTTGCAGAGTCCCACAGGGAGGGTGAACCTTCCCCTTAGTCCTTATTTCCTCTAATGTCTGGGCCAGCTCCTCCGCCTGGTGGCCCAGACTGCAGCCAACGTCGTGCCCCATCCCTGCTCTCCATTTTCGGTTGGACCACCCTTGCATGGGCCCAGGGCTGCACCACTCAGATTCCCTCTTTTGGTCCATGCTCCTTGCCCCCTTCTCATTTCTAACCAAATAAAGCCCACCACCCACTCCTCCGGCCCTGCCTCCCTGCCTCCTCTCTGAAGCCTTCTCCAACTTGTCCGATACGAACAGATGTTCCTCTTTTGAGCATAACTCAGCCCCAAGAGCTTGCTTTATCTCCATCACTGGTGGCTTTTATCATTTTTACAAGCGAGTTGAGGCTCCTTGTAGACAGGCACCCAAACACCCAGTAAACACAGGCTGGGTAATTACTGATTGAGTAGATGATACTTCACTGAAAATTATCAGGGACATCCCCGGCCCCCGCGATGTCCTGGTGGTCGTGACTGGATCTTTGGGGGCCTGATCTGGAGTCTCTCAAAGACGCTGCTCCTTTCGGGGAGGGCCTGGGGCCTGCACCCAAACACAGATTCGCAGGAAGTGAATAGCCAGAGCCAGGAGACTGGCTCCTGGTCCCGGCCCTGCGCTGGCTGTGTGACCTTGGGGAGGTCACTGCACCTTTCTGGGTGTATCAGTTTCTCCAGCTGGGGAAAAAGAAGAAGGCTGGGAAGAGATGGTTGCTAAGGGCTCCCCCAGCTCTGACAGGCGCTCTGTGTTTCTGTGTGCAGTGTGCACACGACCCAGCCCAGCCTTGAGACTGCGGGTGGAGACACATCGCCAATCCTGGGTCACCCTGCCCTGCACTAGATGGTCGTCCTCCTCTGGTGGGGGAGGACAGGGGAGCTGGACCACCTGGGTCCCTGCAGCCTCTGCCCTGGTGCAATGGCTGCTCCTAGCAGCCCCTCACTTCCTTCCACGGCCCTTCCTAGGAGGCAGAAGGGGCTGAAGTCCATTCTACTGAGCCTGCAAGGACTTGAGTCTCAGGGTAATCTCAGAGGAAAAATAAACTTCAGCCCTAGCAGAGGCCCTCAGGAAAGGCTGCAAGTGGGTGGAAAATACCCAAGAGGCGGTGTGTCCACGTGGAGCTGGCTGGGGCAGCGCAGAGCAATAAACCATGCTTATCTGGGCGTATGCGGCTCCATTCTGCCCTGTCTGTTGCAGGGGCACTAGGGTTGGGTCTGGGGATGGAAAGGGGACCAGAGGCCTCCCTGATCCTGCCTCTCCAGGCCTCTGGGCCACTCTCCCTGGACCCAAGAGGGAAACAAGGCTATGTCCGCCAGGCAGCCCAAAGCCCCAGGAAACTGGCCTTTGCAGGGAGAGGTCAGAGGAGCAGCTCCCTAATGTACCTCCATGAGTGCGTGTTTAGTCTAAAACCTTCATGACCACTACATAACTCTCAACGTTTAATCTCTGCCTTGGAAAACGTAAATAACAGGAGAAGAGTAGCCGGCTGCCAAAGTGCCATAGAAGGTTCAGGGTCCCACCCCGGAACCAGCCATCAGGAAGAGCACAGAAGCAGAGGAGGGGCCCCGAAGCCCCCTACCATCCCACAAGCAGACTCCAGCCCAGCTGGGCTGTGGGGCCACTGCCAGGTTAAGCAGAGCCCGGCAGGGCTGAGAAGGCAGAAGAGACTTCCTGTTCCCTCCACGCCCAGGCTCCAGGGCCCTGAAGCCCAGCACGTCCTGGAGCACACGGCACAGATGGCGTTGGGAGAGGGCAGGGAAGGTGGTGGGCTGGGTCTGGTTTACCTGGTGGTCATCAAGGAAGAGGGCCACTCATCCCTGGGGCTGCTGTCTCGGGGTGTGGGAGAAACAAAGGGTGCTGGGCGAGGGGCCGGCTGAGAGAGTGCGGTGACGGCTCCCACATGTGGGCTGAGCCCCTCAGCAAAGAGCTCTGCTCACCTGCCCCTGAGAGCACTTCCTCTGGCCCCTGACCTGCTCAGAGGCCAGAGTCCGAGAGAGGAACAGTGGGAGGGTGGTTGTCTGTGGCCCAGGCAGGCGCCTGGCTGCCCCCAGGGCCATGAGTGGGCTCCCTTGCCAGCTCCTCCCAGGACAGAGGAGATCCCTGGATGGGAAGTGTTTTATCCTGAGAGCAAGCTCCTGGGGAGGCCACTGGGTGGGGAAGTGGGGACAGGGCTGGGCAGAGCCACGGGCCACCAGCTGAACCCAGCAGGTATCCCCTCCGCGGTCCCTGGCAAAGCACACAGCCAGCCTGCCTCGAGAGACACCCTGTTCATGCCTGCTCAGCTGTGAGCCATGGGGAGGCTTGGTGTCATAAACTCCAGCTCTGCCACATGTCCTGATGGGTGTCTGAGCCTTTAGGCAACCCCAAGGGCCTCTCTGAGCCCCAGAGCCTTCGTTTACAAAACAGAGAATATGAGTGCTTTCCTAGTTCACAGCTTGTGGTCAGCATGGAATTACAGTAAGTGGCCGATACTATTACCATGAATAGTAACAGTAAAAAAAAAAATCAACGTCTGTGGCTGCAGAATACAGAGCATTCTGTCCCTTGTCTGGTATTATGAGGGGATGTCGTTTTCAGGGTTTTGATAACTGGGGTCCAAGTTTCTTTCCCTGGTCACAATACAGGCTCCCTAATCAATGATGATGACAGGAGAGCTGCCCTAAGGGATTGACACTTCCAAGCCTCCTCACCCAGGTGGAGTCAGAGAATCCTGCCACCTGGGAAAAAAAACCTTTAGATATCATTTGATCTAACACTCCCATTTTACAGATGATGAAACTGAAGCTCAGACTTCTTTGTCCAAAATATACTAAAAGGATCAAAAGGGCCATGGGGTGGAGATAGGTGATGGGTCCCTCTCCAAATCCCAGAAAGCCTAATATTGTGCCAGTCCCAGAGGGAACAGCAGGACTAGGGAGAGGGTATCAATGAAATCAATGGCTGCTACTGCCCCCACCTTCTCAGTGCCCAAGGGGCCTGGGACTCAAGCTGGCAGAGCATGACCAAGTCCAGGAGAGGCTGGCTACCAGGCGGTAGAGGGAGGGTGTTCCCAGCACGCAGAGGCTACCACGCGTGTGCATGCGCACGTCCCTACACGCTCCCTTTCTTCCGTGGGAAGTGGTGTGTGGCCTGCCTGCACGTCTGGAGAAGCAGGGAGGGAGGAGCAAGGCGGGGGGCCTGGCATGGGCCTCCTGCCTTCTGCACGTATGTCTCTTTGGCAAATGTCTTGTCCTTTGAAGATTCTCCCTTGATGCCACCTAGGGTGGGGAGTGGAGGGGCCAGGGAGGGCACAACTCACTCTGTCTGTGTGTAATCAATGGAGAGGTCTCCTCAGATCCCTTAAGTTCCTCCAGCCTGGCTGCTGGGAAGTCCTCTTGCCCCTCCCTGGTCCTCTTGATTGCTGGCCCCCTGCAGCCTGCTTCTGGACCCTCAGTCTGGCCCTTGGCACTCATCGCTGCACAGCCTTCCAAGACCCCATCTGCCCCCTTGTATCATGCTGGGAAAGGGCTCTGAGCCAACTGTTTGGACACTGGGTATATGCGCTCCTGCCCTGCTCCCTGGGTGCCCGGTGACCCTGGCCCAGGAAGAGACCTCTCTAGGCCTCTGGGTCACAATGCAAGGGGGATCTCTCAGGCCCTGCCAACTCTGTCAGCTAGAGCCTCAGCTAGCTTGCAGACTCCTTCAACTTAATATCGGCCTGCACCCACTTCATGCCAACCCTTTCCCATCCACTGCTGAGCCCTGGGATGTGAGGGCTTGGGGAGCCCTGCACCACACCCTCCCCACCCAGCCAACTTACCTTCCACCTCCGATGAAATGTTCCCAGGAGACAAGGCCCACTGCTGAGGACAGAAAGGTGCAGAGGTGAAGGGGACGACCTTGGGCCTCTGTGCTGGGGTCCTGTGCCTTGGCAAAGAGCACAGAGGCCCCCTCCGCCCTCCTGCCCACCTGCTGCTCAGACATGCCGCCTCATCTCACGGCGCACTCTTTCCAGTGCAACTGACAACTCGAGGAAGCCTGGATGGGTCCTACTTTCTCTGGCCTCAGTTTCCTCATTTGGAAAAGGTGGGAGACTAGAGAAGTTTTTGGAGACCCATTTGCCTGCTATGTCCCAAAGATCTGGTGAGACTATGGGGGTCTCCCTTCTACCCAGCCCCAGGCAGCCTGGCTAGGCCCTGTACAGCTTGCCTTGGCTGGGTGCCAGAGCCCAGGGGGAGGCCATCAGCCGGTGGGAGCAGAGGCGCTGGAGCCAGTGGCGCCAGGAGCTGCTGCCGCTGGTAAAGTTACACCTCTAAGCAGCCCTGCAGCAGGCGGGCGGGCGGCGGGTGGTACGGCTCTCCTGCCCCCTCGTGGGACTTGCCCAGCCCACCCACTTCTGCGCTGGGGCCGGGGACTTCCAGGGCAATGGGACAGGGCCGTGGGGGTACCGTGGTGGGAAGGGAGCTTCATGGCTTTGTCAGGATTTCACTGGCCCAGCTGGCTTGCAGCCAGACTCACCCAGCTCCTGGGAAAAGGGCTCTGCTCACTTCCCCAGGCCCTGCACTCAGGACCTCCGGCTGCCCACCCGGGGAAAGAGGGCACAGTGGGACTCTTGTCTCACCACCCCCCGCCCCAGCCCACCCAGGAGCCCTGGGCCCAACCCAGAGCCTTGGCGGGGGCAGGGCCCAGCCTCCCCTACCAATGGCCTCTTGGGCTGGCTTCCCTTCCACCAGACCAGGTCAGAGGTCCTGGGGGCGCCTGCCTGGTCACAGGGCCTCGACCCTGACCAAAAGGCCAGGGACCCGCCTGGGATTAGCAGACAGATGCTTTTAGCAAAGCCACTGGGGGCTCTAGGGGCCAGACAGGAAACCTCCCTCCCTTCTCTGTGGCTTCCCTGCCCCCGCCAAGACAGACCCCGGGGGCTGGAGTCTGGGACAGTCCAGCCCAAGGTCTCCTCCCAGAGGACCGGTCCGGCCTGGCTCCCGGGAAGCGTGTGGACATCCTTGGGGGTGCCACTGCCCGCTGTGGGTCTGGGATTTCAGAGCCCTGCCCCTCCCCATTCCCAGGCTGGGGCCGGGAGTCTTACCGTCGTGGGCACGGCAGGCAACACCAGCCCCGTCAGGAGCTGCAGGAAGCAAGTGAACAGTCTCACGGTAGGCATCTTCTCAGACGTACCAAGCCAGGGGACTCCAAGAGAAAACCACCATGCTCATCTCCAGGGGGAGCCCCTGGCGCAGGACCGGAGCTGGATGGGAGCTGGATGCCTCCCTCACTGCTGCCCCGAGGTCCCCCTTGGCGGCCTGAGCATCCTCTGAAAGCCTTGGAGATTCTGGAGGCCCCCGCAGGTAAGGCTGATGCAGAGAGTCCGGCGGGGCCGGGCGGCGTGGGGCAGGCGGGTCCCTGGGAGGGCTGGTCAGGAGCCCCAGCGCGATCCCGGGTCCTCTCTCTCTCCCTCGTAGCCGGCCAGTGATGCCGCTTCTCGCTCAGACAGCAGCTCCCTTCTGGGACTTAAAGCTTGTTGGCGGCGGTGTTTCAGGGGCCGCGGACAGGGCGGGGCCGCACGGCCGCCCCGCCCACCGCCGACGAGGCTCCAGACCCGAGTCCCAGGGAGAGGCCGAGCCCAGCGGGGCCAGAGGGCGGCCAGGCGGCGTAGATCTGAGCCTCAGCTCCCTCAGCCCGCAGTGCGTGGAAGGGGCGATCCCGATGCGGACTTGAAAGAAGGCCAGCCGAACCCGTGCACGCATCCTGCCCGGCGACGCTCGGAGCCTGCTGCCGCCGCCAAGCACGAGGCACCATCGCACTCAGGCAGCACCCAGTGCGGGCCGCGGACAGGGGACCAGAGCTCGGCTCTGGCCACCTCGGGTGGGGGGCAACCAGGTCAGCCCGACGCCTGTGCCCAAAGCTCCTGATGTTAGCGGCCTCTGCAGAGATACCGCTTCAGACCCCCCAGGAAGGCAGTGATTTGGTCTGGCACTTCATGGTGCCACCTTATACCATCGCCATAATCCTCCAGGGTGAAAGAATTATCAGCCCTATTCTATAGACGAAGCCGTGTCTGACTCTTTGCGGCCCGATGGACTGCAGTGGGCCAGATTCCGTGGACAGAGCAAAGAGTCTGACATCACTGGGAGACGAAGCACAGCACACAGATGAAGAAACCGAGGTTCCAAGAGTGCCCCTGCCTGCATGTGTCGTACACACATCGGTACTCTGGAAAAGTGTGTGTGTAGTGTGTGTAACTAAGCCAAGCCATGTGGCTGTCTCTTCAGCCTAAGCACCGTCCTCCTAGCCAGGCACTCAGACAGCAGGCACCCGCCAGGACTTGAGCACTATTTCCTCTTGTGGGAAGCAGTTTTCCCAGGCCTTGCCAGCAAACTGGCCACATGTGGGTTGGAGAGGGGCCGAGTGCAGCGTTTCCTCCAGGTCCCAGGAGAAGGAGGAGGTGTTCCAGTGCGGCAGGGGTCGTGTGTGTGTGTGTGTGTGTGTGCCTGTGCCTGTGTGTGGGCATTTAGGTGTGGTCGTGAAGGTTCCCCATGTGCTCCCATGTGTAGTCTGAGTGTCTGTGTAAATGTCGCTTGTGTGAGGGTCTGTTCTCTTGGTGTCTCTGTATGTCTGTGTGATTGTGTGTGTGGTGTGTGATTTTTCTGCTGGCTTTGGAAGTCTGTCTAAATGTGCCTTTCAGCGGGATTGTGAATTCGTATGCCTGCCCATGTCTTTGTGAATATCTGGGCCGGCTTCTGTGTATGACTGTGCATCTCTCTGCATATCTGTGTGTGTCTTCAAGGGTTCATCACCACCACCACCCTCTGCGCACAGCTTCCTGGACGCAATAACTTGGCAGGACTTGGGGTCACTGGTTGGCCTGGGCCTGGGGCTGGTGGGAGGCTGTGGGAGAAGGGGGAGGTCTGAGAGACGGGCCCTACAACTCACATTCCAGCCAGGAAAAGAGAGGCCAGAGCAGCCCCAGCCCTCACCCCAGTGACCTCTGCGTCTGCTGTCTGCCCGCCCACCCATGTGGGGCTGCCTCCTGCTTGGCCAGCCCCAAGCCCAGAGGTCCAGGAGCCAGGGGTCAGTCACCAGCCAGCTAGGTGGGGGCTGCAAGAACTTTCTGACGAGCTCCAACACGCTGAGGCCCGTGGAGCAGACAGATTCCTTCCTGGGCCCAGGGTCTTGGTGGAGGATGTCTGGGCATCGCTGCTACACGTGTATATGAGGGGTGAGTAGATGAGTGTTTGGGCATATCTGGACCATATATGTTTGCCCATAATATCTGTGTTTACACATATGCATATGTTTATGTGTGTCTTTATTTCGGATTTGTGATTGTGGGCACCAGTGTGTTTTGTGCATGAGTGGGTGTATTTAAGTATCTATATTGTACATGCTTTGGAGAAGGAAATGGCAACCCACTCCAGTGTTCTTGCCTGGAGAATTCCATGGACAGAGGAGCCTGGTGGGCCACAGTCCATGGGGTCAAAAGAGTTGGAAACGACTGAGTGACAAACACACACATTGTATATGCTTGTCTTTAACGGAGTGTTTTGAGCATTTATGCACCTTTGCATATGTATTCAGCTCAGTCGCTCAGTCGTGTCTGACTCTTTGCGACCCCATGAATCACAGCTGTTCATCACCAACTCCCGGGGTTTACCCAAACTCATGTCCATCGAGTCAGTGATGCCATCCAGCCATCTCATCCTCTGTCGTCCCCTTCTTTTCCTGCCCCCAATCCCTCCCAGCATCAGGGTCTTTTCCAATGAGTCAACTCTTCACATGAGGTGGCCAAAGTACTGGAGTTTCAGCTTCAACATCAGTCCTTCCAAAGAACACCCAGGGCTGATTTCCTTTAGAATGGACTGGTTGGATCTCCTTGCAGTCCAAGGGACTCTCAAGAGTCTTCTCCAACACCACAGTTCAAGAGCATCAATTCTTCAGCGCTCAGCTTTCTTCACAGTCCAACTCTCACATCCATACATGACCACTGGAAAAACCATAGCCTTGACTAGATGGACCTTTGTTGACAAAGTAGAATCTGTGCTTTTGAATATGCTATCTAGGTTGGTCATAACTTTCCTTCCAAGGAGTATAAGGGAACTTGTATTTGTGTATGTGTGTGTGTGTATGTGTTTGTTTTCATTCGTTCTTTCATTCAACATGCATTGCTTCAGCCCTACTATACTCAGATGGCTGGGAATGCCACAGTTCCCTTTCTGCTCTCTGGGGTAAGCCCAGTGTCTGGGCAGTGTCTGCGATTCCTGCAAGTGCACCTCAGATTTTTGTCACTAAACTAAAGACCGTATCATTCTATACCTAGCTTCTTGCGCTGTGAGATGAATTGGCTAGGGTAGGCTGCTGCTGCTGCTAAGTTGCAGCAGTTGTGTCCGACTCTATGCCACCCCATAGACGGCAGCCCAACAGGCTCCCCCTTCCCTAGGATTCTCCAAGCTAGGGGAAACCAATTAGACTTCAAAATGTCCATGGGTCAGATAGAGGTTTACTGTTGCTCACATCCAGTCCAAGGCAGGTGCGCTGGGGGCTTTGCTCCCTGGGACTGTGACTCCAGTCTTTATCAGCTGTATTACTTCAAGTCACTTCCTTTACTTCTCAGAGCCTAGACTTCTTCCATCTCAAGTGGGAAGAATAACTTGGGCTGCTATAGTACCTGGAGCACAGGAAATGTTAGCTGTTAGCCATGATTTCTAATTCAACTTTTTATTTTTATCGGAGATATAAAGACACTACAGAGTAGAGTCCTCACCATCCTGGACGAGAGACAGGAAATGAAGAATCTCATGATTCTGAATTGCAGAGGCACAAAAGTATGCAGGGATTTGCACTTGTGAATGCGTGCATACCTGAGCCGGCAGGGATGGCAACCCACTCCAGTATTCTTGCCTAGAGAATTCTATGGACAGAGGAGCCTGAAAGGCTACAGTCCATGGGGTCACAAAGAGTCAGACATGACTGAGTGACTAACATACATGCATGCATACACACGCCCACACACAGACACAAACACACACAACACTCACAACCTATCACCATCCCCATCCAGGCGGTCGGTCCCCAGCTGTGCCTGCGGCCTCTGAGTAGATGCAGGTGCTGAGCAGATCCATGGGTAGCATCAGTGTTCACAACTCAACATTTAGCTGTGGAGCGTGACAATCATTTGTTTTTGTTTCAGGGAGAGAATGAAAATTTTTTGAGTGCCTACTATGTGTCAAGCAGCACGCTTGGTGCTTTTAAGACTTCAACTCACTGAATTCTCACCACAACCCTGTATGTGCAGTGTGTGTGTGTGTGTGTGTGTGTGTGTGTGTGTGTGTGTGTGCTTAGTCACTCAGTTGTATCTGACTCTGCGACTCCATGGACTGTGTCTGGCCAGGCTCCCCTGTCCATGGGATTCACCAGGCAAGAATATTGGAGTGGGTAGCCATTCCCTTCTCCAGGGGGATCCTCCCGACCCAGGGATTGAACCCGTGTCTCCTTCAATGCAGGTGGATTCTTTACCGTCTAAGCCGCCAGAGAAAATGGAAGTGCTGGAAGTTGAAGTAATTGACCCATAAAACATTTAGCTACCAGGGAAGAAACAGAGATGAAGATCAAGCTTAGGTCTTTCTCCAGGGCTCTTTCCAGTGAGCCGTGAGGTCTCTCTGCAAGCAGATTGCAGACACTTTGAAGGTAGGGCTGATGTCCTGAAGCTTTTCTGAATCTTCCCTTTGCTCGAGTGGAATGGCTGCTTAACTAACTCTGAAGGCTGTTTTGTGGAAGGGAGAAACTGTCATCTCAATCCTGGAATTGGCCCTGTTGCAGGTAAATACAGGTAAACACAAGGGTCTAGGCCATAGGAATGTTGATTGCACCATGACAGTAGTCCCCTTGAGCAGCTGTGGGTTCTAGTCCTGCATGCGGGCTGCCTCCTGAGACTGCCCTAAGACACAGGGCTTCCCACACCTGGCATTAGTCATGGTCTGAGCCTGAAACACTTGCCCCAGCCCATCCCTATTTCTTGGCTTTTGGCTTCCTGACTCATTTTCTCATTTTGGCCTGGCCTCTTCATAGCTTTGACCCTCTGATCTATTTCCCAACTCTGATTTCTTCCTTCTCCCTTGATGACATTGATCATTAACCCCTGGAGCGGTGTCTCAGGTGGCTCTGACCTTGTCCCTGAGCCCCAGATGGTGTCCAGAGATGAGAGAGAGGCAGAGTATCCAAGGATGAGAATCTCCTGCTTCCTGGCTGGCAGGGAGAGGGGCAGCGGGCAGCGTGGGCCAAAGGCCTTTGCCCTTTATAGCCTGGACGTGTGCTGCGCCACCAGCGAGCCAAAGTCAGCAGCAAGAAGATGGTTGGCTGGCCTCTCTGCCTTCTTGTCCAGCCTCCTGGGCCAGTGGACCCACCCCAGCCTCAACCCTGAGTCTCTCTCCTTCTCTCCATGAACTTCATTCAGGCTCTGTTGGCCTCCCTGGCCACCATCACTCCTAACCCAGGCTCCCTCCACACTTTGAATTTCCCTTCCATAACGGCGCCTTGCCCTCAGCATCACCACTGCCCAGATGCTGGTCTGTCTTCTCTCAGCTTATAAGACAGTCACTTGTTCACCCTTGGGCCTCCAGCACCTCGTGCAGTGCCTGGCGCACTGTAGGGGCTTACTTGATGTTTGTTGAGGTGGGCCCATCCTCAGAGCACTCTCCTCTCTCCACAAGGAAAATGTCCTAAGCCTGCTCATTCTTTATCCAAAAGTCCTTCAGCCTTCAAAGGTAGCCCTCTTAGACCCCATGCTCAAGACGACTTGGGTGGGCCCCTCTGGTTGGGTGGTGTGGGAAAACAACCTCCCGTTACTATGTAATCCTGCCCTGGGTTGGTCACCACAGCCCCGCCAGCCCCCAGGGGAAACGGCTCATGCCTTGGGCCAGAGATCAGAACCTGGTGGGAGGCCTCGAGTAGGTCTGAGTTGGAAGAGAGACAAGAGTAGAACCCACGGGGGACCAAGTGTTTCCCAGGAGTGGAAAGCAAGATGGCAGCCGCCACGGAGACCGTGAACGAGGGCAGCCAGGCGAGGTGCCCGCGGCCTTAGCCCAGGCTTTTGGGGTGACGTGTTGTCACCAGAGGATCAGAAACCTGTACTTTGGGAACTTGGCAGCTGGGGCTGGGTTTTTCGTGTTTTCTGTAATTATTTCCCTTTTGTTCTCCCTTAGTATTTAGTAAAGTCCTTTGTGAAAATGCCAGCTGGTCTCAGCGGTGCAAAGCAGAATGACAAAGGGGCACTCTGTGCGTGCTTGGGACCTCGCTTAATGGCCACAGCAAAGTCAAGGCGCAGCAGGGGCACAGGGGCCGCAGCCAGCACCTCGTGTCCAGCAGCCTCGCTGACACTGCCCTTCCTTCCAGGCTCTTCCAGGTTCCAGCCTGGGCTTTATCGAAACCAGAGGAGCCAGAGGACTGGCAGGCTGTTTTGAGGGAAGGCATTTGTTCAGATCCCCGAGTTACCAAAGCTCTCGAGAAATCCAGAGGCCAGTACCTGCTGTGTTCCGGCTACCCAACCAGAGCCCGTCCTCCCACGGCAGGGGGCTGGAAGGCTGGGTGGGGGTCCTTGACCAGCTGTTCTCCTGAAACTGCGCCCTTGAGCTGTACCATAACTGCCTTCCCATCCTGCCCCCATAGCTCAGGGCCCTTGCTAAGCCTTGGTCCCCCACCTGCCTGCTGCCCACTGGGATGGACACGGTGGGTCCCTTCCCAGCTGCCAAGCTGTTCGATGTCCCATGTCCCGTGTCGACGCCCCCTTTTCCACCCAGCCCCTCCTCTCCTTCCCTTTGTGTGTCCCAGCTGCCCTGGTGAGAGGGGCCAGGGAGACTGTCCTCCTCAGGAACAATCTCCCCTTTCTCTCTGGGGTGTAAGTGATACAGGAGGAGAGGAAGCAATTTGTAACTAATCGGCTGTGATGTGGAACAGAGCTCTCTGAGAACTGGAGGGCCTGTGACAGCTCGGGGCTGTCCTTCCCCTGCAACAACAGCTGGGTGGCTGGTGTGGCAAGTCAGCCTCCTCCTCCCCCACTCCGCGAAGGAGGCCTGAGGGCAGAGGGCAGGGGGCTACTCTTGCCCACCCCATGTAGCACCTCTTGTGTGCCCGGCAAGCTGCAGAAGGGAGAAGGATGGAAGAGCACCAGGAGACTCATACGAGGAGGCAGTGTCCAGCAGGGCTTGAGAGCTTGTCTCTTTCTAACTGTGTGGCCTTAGGCAAGTCTTTCCAGCTTTCTAACCCCATCTTTAGCGGCTGGGTTTAAGTGAGAAAGCAGAAGTTGATCACAGACTGCATGGTACCTTGTGTTTAATAACTTCATCTGTTATCATCGTTTCCTGGGGAGAGGGGGACGGCATGGGCCAGATTACCCCCTCTAAGCATCAAGCAGACATCCCATGGTCACCATAGTTACCATGGATGGCAGGAAAGCCATCCCAGAGGAGGCAAGGTTTCCAGACTATCCTCTGACCTCCAAGGGTGTGGAGTCTATCTCAGAGACCTCTTTCTCCGTAGCATGGGAGTGTCAGGAGAGGAGAGGGCACCCCCATACACCCCCATCCTTGGGCCCCTTCTCTGTGCCGTTCACCTAAGGAGACAGAGATGCTCTCAGGTCATAGACAATCACAGATCATTGTGAATTGGCCTCTGAAGAACCAGAGTCCAGGTGCAAAGTGCTATGGGAATACCGGGAGGGAAAGAGGATGCTAGTGTGTGTGTATCTGTGTGTGTCCGTGCGTGCATGTAGGGATGAGAGATTCAAATCAATATTGAATCTCCCTGGCCTGGGAACCCTGACCATTCCTTACCCTAGGGGAGGCCTCCACCCAGAAGCTAGAAGGGAGATGGGCCCTAGAACCAGGGCCTGATGCTCCTAGGGGAAGGATGCTGAAAGCCCCAGCTGTGTCTTCCGGGTGGCAGTGTGACAAAAGTCTTCTGCAGGGACTCCTCCCAAAGGAAAAAAGTCACGCCTGCTTTCTGGTAGCAACCAAAGGACTTTCTAGCACCTGGTAGGAATGGGGGGACTTGGGAAGAAGTAGAAGAAAATAGCAACCATAAGACCCATCCCAGCCCCTCACCCTTGAAGCACCATGTCCAGAGGCTGCAGAGTCTGGGGAGCCAGCCAGCCTGTCCTCCGTCTGGCCTCCCGGAGTTGGCAGGGCAGAAAGGACCTAGAGTCTTGGCTCAGTGCTCCCCCGATGTCGGGAGCCCAGGGGGCGGTGAGGGGCTTCTGTTCTCGTCAGGAATGACGCTGCCTCTGTTATGGGTCGAAAGGTTAGTGGAGACAGTATAGACTAAACATCTCATAATTGGAATGGTGTGGATCTGGGTGAGGTTTGCTGTGAGGGCCCGTATCTGTTCCATTTTAATGTCATCCTTTAGAGTGTTAGTCCCTGGTCAAGCTGTCATTCTGCACTTCAGAGGGAGGGGGCCAGGCCGGTGAATAGGCTGGACTCTGGGCTACAATGGGGAAGAGAAGGAGCTGCATCTTCTGTGGGTCCTTCATTTATTCAGCCCCACCCTGTGCCAGGCCCTGGGCTCGCTGTGGGGGACACCAAGACCACGATGGTGCTGGAGGAGCTTCTGGTCTTAACACCAAGTCCATGCAAAACAAAACTGTCCAGGGTCTTTGCTGCAGACCCATGGTAGCATGCAGGTGAGAGGCTCTTACCTTAGACGTCTGTCCGCTGGAGGGCATTCTAACATAGAAGAGTCTTCCAGAGACTTGCCAGGAGGTCCACAGAGCAGGCAAGGAAGGTTTCACATGGAGAAGGTGATGCTTGTGCAGCATCTCACAGGATGATGGAAGTTTATCAGGAATCGAAGGGGGGAAAGAGCATTCTGGTCAAGGGGAGTAACCTCGTGAGGCATGGATTATTTGAAGGACATAGAAGACTGGTGGGGTTGGACAGAGTGCAGGCCTGGGAGAGTGTGCATCCATACCTGAAGAAGAGGCTGGAAAAGAAGGTTGGAGTCAGATTGTGAAGAGCTTTGAAGGCCGTACTGTGAGTTTGCAGTTAATTCCAAGGGCTCCAGGGAGCCACTGTAGGTTCTTGAATAAGAGAGTGATAATGGCAACCCACTCCAGTATATCTTGCCTGGAGAATCCCATGGGCGGAGGAGCCTGGTGGGCTACCGTCCACGGGGTCGCAAAGAGTCGGACACGACTGAGCGACTTCACTTTCTTTCTATGGCCAGAGGTGGAGGGTTGGCCTGGAGGCAGGCAGGCCAGATCTCTGCTTATGATAGAGCTGAGAGAGGTTTGACTCAGGACACTGGTTGTGTGAAGAGACTAGATAAGATCTATTGTCCCCCAGATAGAAGAGCTCATTTCCCAGCTGTGTCTGGAGCTGGCAGTGACCTTATGACTAAGTTCTGGCCAATCCTTGCCCCTGAGGGCTTCTGAAGAGTTTTGGGTGTACGGGAAAATGTGGAATTTGGACTTTGAAGCGTCCCCTTAAAAAAGAAGCATGCTTTGCTTCTCCAAGCTTTTGCCTGGAATTCAAATATGATGGCAGGAGCTCTTGCAGTCATCTTAGACCTTGAAGATGAGTTAAAAGGAAACTGGATTCCTGAAAACTTTGCAGAGTCTTCATACCAGCCCTGGCTATTAATGTCCAAAATTATTTTTTGTGAGGAGAAAATAAACTTCCATCTTGTTTAAGTCATCACTTTGGAGTTTTCTGTTAACAAATGTGCTCGTCCACATTTTGCCATATAAAGGTAAGAGCATGAGTTCCACAGTTTTATATGAGTCTTACAGAAAAAGATTGCATTCTTCCATGGCTTATCCTGGAGAATGAATCAGATCAGTGCTTCCTGGGGAGAATTGGTGCTCTCCCATCCCCTCTCAGTTCTTAGTTCAAAACAGGAACGGGGAGGCCACAGTTAAACATACAGATGTTGTGGCCCAGCTGAGCTGGACCTGCCTCCCCAGCCGCATCTCTCTTTTCCCAGCTCTCATCTTCTTCCAGAAAGCACAGGAAGGAAAGTGTGTTGGGGGCAAGGGGTGCAGAGGGGAGCCAGATTAGTTCCTCTTATGGTTGGATTCCCAGGGGTGGAGGAGACAGAAAGTCTAGCAGAGCTTTCAGCAGACAGACAGAGGTCCTCCAGCCAGCCCCCTGGCCCCTGGCTCTCTTATGAGTCAAAGAACACTTGGCTGCTTCTCCAAAGATCCTCCTCTTCCTCCAGCTCCCGTCATCTTGGAGAAGAACAGAGGCCTCGAATCTATAGCCCAAGAGACTCTAAGAGGGCAGAACTGGCTCCTGCCTTAGTAGCGTGGGGTGGAGGTGGGAGATGGGGCTGGAGGTGGATCTGACAGCTGCACTCTACTTTCCAGCTCTCGCTTTAGAACAGGACAGCTTGGGGAGTCCCATTCTCCCCAGTTATGAATCAAGTGCTCCAGATGACTTCATATAGTGTGAATCACTTCCCTGTATTTCTTCCAGGAACCTTCAAGAGTTCTCCAGAACCCACATTTACTGAGCACTTGCTATGTGTCAGATCGCATGTACACATGTGATATCTCACTCCATCCTCACAATAGCCCTGAGACTTGGCATCACCGCATCTTAGTGCTGAGAATGGTAAGGCACCAACAGGTTAAGTAATTTGCCTCAGGTCACCTAGCCAGTGAGTAGCCAAGCTGGAACTTGTCATGTGATCCTAGGCACGTGACTCCAAAGACCGGGGGTTTTGTGCTGGACAAACCTGGGGAGCTCCACTAGCGGCGGAGGCCTGCGCTCAAAGTCACAGAGGGCAGTTTCCAGGTCTTCCCAGCCCTAGATGAGGTTGTGAAGGGTTCTTGGCACCCTCCCTTTCCAGCCCTCCTGCCTCTCACCCAATTTTACCACCCTCTGTTCCTCCAGCCACGTCTTCACTTCTCATTTTCTATATGCAAAGGGTTTGAATGACACTGGATTTGATTCGACCACACTCAGTGTGCTGAAAACATACCATGATGTAGTCAGATGAGGGGGTGGAAAGGGCTTGTCCAGGGCCACAGATGTGAGCGTAGGAGTCAGGACAGTCCTCAGTTTCCCAGCTCCCGGCTGATACTTGGATATGGCAAATCTCTTATGCCCCTAAAAGACCTCAAGTCTTTTAGCCCTTTGTGAATGACATTTATCCTGTTCCAGGCCCTGTACTGGGTTGTTCTGGGGGAGATTCTGAGACTTAAACACTCTCAGCCCCTGACATGTTCAAAACCTGGCAGTACGAGGAGGAAAAGCTGAGAAGTCACCCCTCAGACCAGAGCCAGTATAAGCAGTGATGGGTGGGCGGGCGGAGCCTCAGAAGAGTCAACCTGAGGGACCACTCCCTGCAAGGGTGCCTGCCTCCTCCAGGGAACAGGATCTTCAGAACCATGTGCTGCGATTGTCAGATCAGATCAGATCAGTTGCTCAGTCGTGTCCGACTCTTTGCAACCCCATGAACTGCAGCACGCCAGGCCTCCCTGTCCATCACCAACTCCCGGAGGTCACTCAGACTCACATCCATCGAGTCAGTGATGCCATCCAGCCATCTCATCCTCTGTCGTCCCCTTCTCCTCCTGCCCCCAATCCCTCCCAGCATCAGAGTCTTCTCCAATGAGTCAACTCTTCGCATGAGGTGGCCAAAATACTGGAGTTTCAGCTTTAGCATCATTCCTTCCAAAGAAATCCCAGGGTTGATCTCCTTCAGAATGGACCGGTTGGATCTCCTTGCAGTCCAAGGCACTCTCAAGAGTCTTCTCCAACACCACAGTTCAAAAGCATCAATTCTTCGGCGCTCAGCCTTCTTCACAGTCCAGCCCTCACATCCATACATGACCACAGGAAAGACCATAGCCTTGACTAGGATGAACCTTTGTTGGCAAAGTGATGTCTCTGCTTTTGAATATGCTATCTAGGTTGGTCATAACTTTCCTTCCAAGGAATAAGCGTCTTTTAATTTCATGGCTGCAGTCACCATCTGCAGTGATTTTTGGAGCCTAGAAAAAGAAAGTCTGACACTGTTTCCACTGTTTCTTCATCTATTTCCCATGTAGTGATGGGACCAGATGCCATGATCTTCGTTTTCTGAATGTTGAGCTTTAAGCCAACCTTTTCACTCTCCACTTTCACTTTCATCAAGAGGCTTTTTAGTTCCTCTTCACTTTCTGCCATAAGGGTGGTGTCATCCGCATATCTGAGGTTATTGATATTTCTCCCAGCAATCTTGATTCCAACTTGTGTTTCTTCCAGTCCAGCATTTCTCATGATGTACTCTGCATATAAGTTAAACAAACATGGTGACAATAACAGCCTTGACGTACTCCTTTTCCTATTTGGAACCAATCTGTTGTTCCATGTCCAGTTCTAACTGTTGCTTCCTGACCTGCATACAGATTTCTCAGGAGGCAGTTCAGGTGGTCTGGTATTCCCATCTCTTTGAGAATTTTCCACAGTTTATTGTGATCTACACAGTCAAAGGCTTTGGCATAGTCAATAAAGCAGAAATAGATGTTTTTCTGGAACTCTCTTGCTTTTTCCATGATCCAGCGGATGTTGGCAATTTGATCTCTGGTTCCTCTGCCTTTTCTAAAACCAGCTTGAACATCAGGAAGTTCACGGTTCACATATTACTGAAGCCTGGCTTGGAGAATTTTGAGCATTACTTTACTAGCGTGTGAGATGAGTGCAATTGTGCGGTAGTTTGAGCACTCTTTGGCATTGCCTTTCTTTGGGATTGGGATGAAAACTGACCTTTTCCAATCTTGTGGCCACTGCTGAGTTTTCCAAATTTGCTGGCATATTGAGTGCAGCACTTTCACAGCATCATCTTTCAGGATTTGGAATAGCTCCACTGGAATTCCATCACCTCCACTAGCTTTGTTCGTAGTGATGCTTTCTAAGGCCCACTTGACTTCACATTCCAGGATGTCTGGCTCTAGGTCAGTGATCACACCATCATGATTATCTGGGTCGTGAAGCTCTTTTTTGTACAGTTCTTCTGTGTATTCTTGCCACCTCTTCTTAATATCTTCTGCTTCTGTTAGGTCCATACCATTTCTGTCCTTTATCGAGCCCATTTTTGCATGAAATGTTCCTTTGGTATCTCTGATTTTCTTGAATAGATCCCTAGTCTTTCCCATTCTGTTGTTTTCCTCTATTTCTTTGCATTGATCGTTGAAGAAGGCTTTCTTATCTCTTCTTGCTATTCTTTGGAACTCTGCATTCAGATGTTTATATCTTTCCTTTTCTCCTTTGCTTTTGTGAAGCTGGCCAAATCCTAGTACCACCAACACTGTTGTTTGTTTTAGATTGATTTTTTTAAACTTAGAAAACATTTTTAAAGGAAACGTTATATCACTACTTTAAATAGTAAAGTAACTGTAAAAATAAATTATAACCGGATATGGCCAGTGAAGACTCTGAGTCTGAGGTCTGCTCTTTTTGTTTTGGACAGGACATTTAAGTGTTCGAGACATATTAACTCCTAACTGAGGTTTTCTCTTGAACTCACTAGAAGCATGGAGAAAGGATTGGAAAGGGAACAATCTTCCCACTTTATGACTTGATCGTATTCAAGGCTAGCTAAAATCATCTCAAACACACCCCAAATCATCTCATATGCTGTCCATACTTTGAGAACCAGTGGCATAGAAAAATGAACATTCCAATTCCATAGTCAGGATAGGTGTAATTGTCTGTGGAGCAGACTCTCATTGGCAAGCTCCACTGGGCAATATGGAAGGCTTAAGTCATTTCCTCTCTTAAAAAGAACAAAAAGGATAGGCAAGCTTCTCGATTTTGGTACATGTTTTTACAACTTGCAAAGAGTTGTTTTTGGTTTTTGTTTTTTCCCCAAGCATATGAAACTCAAAGCCTTATGCAGCCCAAAAGATCTCTGGGTAATTTTCCTCTCTATTATGGCTGAGAAAGCTCAGGTAGAGGTCACAAGGCCCACTCAAGGTCATCCAGCAGGTTATCCCACAAAAGACTTTGCAAATGCCTGATGGTCCTCTCTAGTCACCCTGTCCTCAGGTACGTGAACACAGTGTCACTTTGTGTGGGAAGCCTGTCCCAAATTGCAGCAAACCCAGACCCACAGAGGCTGGTCCTCGAAGAAGAGTTTCTGGAAGAGCCATCCTGGGAGTCCGATCTCTGCCCTGAAATAGGATTCACCTTCTGGTGGGGATCTCTCTGTTCTTGGTGCCCACTGTCCCCACCCTGTGGGTCCCGGTGGGCACTGAGGGGAAAGAAGGACAAAGGAGGTACAAAAACTGAGGGAAGTGGGATGGGTCACTGTCTGGAGGCTGAGATGTCTGCCCTCTAGTGTCAAAGGCCTGGGATGGGGGCCTCGGTTCCTGGCCTGTACCTGCCTCGCGGAGGACAGCTCATCTGCAAGCATACCACCTAAGGTTCCTCTGACACTGTGCATCCTCTTCCTGGTCCAGGTCCAAAAACCCCATTCCCAGGCCTCTGGCCCGGCCAGGCCTTCTCAGCTCAGGGTGGGCTCTTGCACCGAGGGACACACCTTTCATAACTGGTCTCAGCAATGCTTTCCCTTCCGCTGAGACTCACCTCTTACATTCAGGGTGTGACCTGGCAGTATAAACAGCCACTCTGTTTTAATTAAACAAATACATTCAGCCCTCTGCATCCGAGGGTTCTGAATCCAAGGATTCAATCACCCACAGACTGAAAATATTCAGGAGAAAAATTCCAGTAATTTCCAAAAAGCAAACTTGGATTTGCTGCACATTGACAACTATTTACATAGCACTTACATTGTATTAGGTATTATGAGCAATCTAAAGATGATTTAACGTATATGAGGGATTTCCTTGGTGGTCCAGTGGTGAAGAATCTGCCTGCCAATGCAGGGAACATGGGCTCGATCCCTGGTCTGGGAAGACTCTACATGCCGCGGGACAACTAAGCCTATGCGCCGCGACCCCTGAAACCCTGAAGCCCTGAGTGTCCCAGAGGCCCTGCTCTGCAACGAGAGAAGCCCTTGCAAAGAGAAGCTCGAGCACCACCACTAGAGAGTAGACCCCCCATCTCGGAAACTACAGAAAGCCCGCATGCAGCAACGAAGACCCAGCACAGCCCCAGATAAATAAATAATGAAATTTAAAAACCTACAGAATTTAAGTATGTGGGAGGATGTGCATGCATAGGGTATACGCAAGTGCTATGCCATTTATATCAGGGACCTAAGCATCAGCAGGTGGTGGTCCTGGAACCAATTCCCCAGTAGATACCGAGAGACGATTGTATATCCATTGTAGAAAATATGAGTTAACATAAAGAGTAAAATAAAAACCACCCAGCCTCATCACTCAGAGAAAACCTCTATTAATATTTTGCTTGATATTCGTCTAGATTTCTAAGCATGCATGCTGCTGCTGCTAAGTCACTTCAGTCAGGTCCGACTCTGTGCGACCCACAGATGGCAGCCCACCAGGCTCCCCCGTCCCTGGGATTCTCCAGGCAAGAACAATGGAGTGGGTTGCCATTTCCTTCTCCAATGCATGAAAGTGAAAAGTGAAAGTGAAATTGCTCAGTCGTGTCTGACTCTTAGCGACCCCATGGACTGGGGCCTACCAGGCTCCTCCGTCCATGGGATTTTCCAGGCAAGGGTACTGGAGTGGGGTGCCATTGCTTTCTCTGCTAAGCATGCATAGCTTTTTAAAAATAAGAATGGCATCATATTTCTTGTAGCATGCCATTCTTCATTTTATCATATTTTGGTAATATCTTTTCCTATGAGTAGTAAAAATTCTATAGTCTCGCTGCTTGAAGTGTGTGGTCCAGGGACCAGCAGCATCAAAATCCCCTAGGAACTGGCTGAAAATGCAGGATTTTAGGTATCACCCCTAGACCTGTTAAATCAAAATATTCATTTTAACAAGATCCCAAGGATATTCTTGTGCACATTAACATTTGAGAATGCTGCTATCTGGCATCATTTTTCATGGTTGTAGTTCCAGAGAAGACTTATCACTGTGTGATTAAATTTTTCTTTTCAAATCCACCTATAATTGGACATTCAGGTTGTATCTCATGTTTTCTCCATTATTAACAGTGCTACAATGAGCATGTGGGCTTCCCTGGTGGCTCAGTTGGTAAAGAACCTGCCTGCAATGCAGGAGACCCCGGTTCAATTCCTGGGTCGGGTAGATCCCCTGGAGAAAGGAAAGGCTACCCACTCCAGTATTCTGGCCTAGATAATTCCATGGACTGTATAGTCTATGGGGTCACAAAGAGCTGGACATGACTGAGTGACTTTCACGTACATATTTATTGCTTGCGTCCCTTACATGCTTAGAAGTAGAATTTCTGGGTCAAAGGCTTTTGAGGCTTACTGTCAAGTTCCCTAGAGTAAAGCCGTTCCATTCCTCCCTACCATGTCCAGAATGAGCAGATGCCCACACCTCGGCAGGCCTTAGTATCATCATTCTTTTTTTTACATCTTTGCCACTAGGTCTGGGAAAGACTTGGGATTGTTTTGCATACATTTTCTTGGTTATTGGGAAGTTGAGTTGAACATTCTCCCTCCAAGTGAGCTTTAGCCACTTGCATTTGTTCTGTCTGCTGGGTATTATTTATTTACTTATCTTTAATTAGAGGATAATTGCTTTAGCATGTTGTGCCAGTTCCTGCGTACATCAACATGAATCAGCCATGTGTAGACATATGTCACCTCCCTCGTGAACCGCCCTCTCACCTGCCAGCCCATCCCACCCCTCTCCGTTGTCTCAGAGCACTCTGCTGGGGTGTTTGTGATATCCCGAGCCCACCGAGATAGTGGGAGATGCTGCCAGAAGGCTGGCCCGAGTCCAGTCTTGGTGTAGAGTTCTGTGCGGACACTCCTGTTGCTGCTGCCAGGGGGCCCAGTGGGCTGGGGCCAAACTCAGGACCCCCCTTCCCTGGTTCTCTTGTGGACCCCATGCCCAACCAAGCCCCCCACCCTCCTTGTGGGTGTTGGCTGCCCTTTGGTATGACGTTCTCTGGCCTGACTAGGCACCCCACGGCTCCCCAAGACAGGCCTGCCAGGTGTGCTGGGGTAGCCGGAGACCGGGACAATTCAGGGAAGTGACCCTGCCCCGTGGCTGAGCACCTGCCCCAGCAAGCATTGTGAGCCACCCACTGGCCAGTGGGGCTGAAGCTGCTGACCGTGGCAGCAGGAAACGGCGCTTACTCAGCCCCAGCCGCACACATGTTGGCTGCCTCCCTCCACCCAGCCTTCCTCCAGGGCACAGCTCATCCAGCAAGCAGCTGGGGGAAGCCGTGCCTAGGGAGGAAACGGGGGGTGGGGACTACCCCTCCTACATCCCCCAACAAAGCTGCACCTGCACCCGGCCGGCCCTGCCACCTGTTGCCTGGCTGGGCATGAAGCCTGCCTGGGGGCCTCGGTGGCCAGTCAGGCACAGGGCTGGGACAGGGGCGGGTCCTGGCCCCCCAGTCTTCAAGCTTAGAGCCGGACCACGAGTTGACGCCTACCTGCTCACTCCCCACAGCCACTGGGAGGTATGTAGGTAGAAGGAAATGACAACTCACTCCAATATTCTTGCCTGGAAAATCCCGTGGATGGAGGAGCCTGGTAGACAACAGTCCATGGGGTTGCAAAGAGTTGGACACGACTGAGCGACTTCACTTTCACTTTCTTTCTGACAAGCAAGGAAATTAAAGCTCAGAAAACAAAGGTAATAATCGCCTAACCCTGAGATCACGTTGTTCGGTGCCAGGAACTCTGCAGAATACTTTGCAACACTAACTCACCCGAGTCTCACAGGAATCATGGGTGCAAGAGCAGACCCATTTTCACCAAAGTCACCAAGGTGTGGAGCGATGAAGGCTCTTGGTCCACGTCATAGAGGCTTGGAAGGGCAGGTCTAAATGTCTCACTTCAAAGCACGCATCCTCAGCCATCCCAAACACCAGCCCACCGGGTGATCTGTCTAGATCCTCAGACCCGGCGGGACAATGGGAACATTGGGAGGGCCAGGCCTACTCGGGCCCACCCTTCATGGGATTGTCTCAGCGCTGGCCCTGCCACCCCCACAGGAGCACCCACGACGACCCTCATGGGGGCTGCTCGGTGGGAGTCACCTGACCCTGGGCCTCTGTCTCGCCATCCACTTCTATGTCTCCTTCTGTGACCAGATGTCCTCGGGGACTGTCTCAGAGGCTGTATCCTCTGGTTGTTCCCACCCTGCTGCTTGATTCTGACTCTGGGACCCTATGGCTCCTCTCTCTGCAAAAGGGACTGAGAGGGAGTATGCATAGAATGTGGCAGACTGGAGATGGCACCAGAGGCCACAGGCAGCAGAAAAGTGTCTCCTGGCTGGGAGCTGAATGGATGGAGGAGAAAGCAGAGGGAAGGGAGCGAGAAGCCTGCTTGGGGGCTGGGGGCCCAGGGGGCAGGTGTCTGGAGGGTGAGAGGAGCCTACTCCACAGAACTAGGGAGGAGGCAGCAGCCCGGCATGACCGCTCCCCCTCCCAACAACGCCCAGCCTCCTTTCATCTTCTACCGTGGCGGTAGTGGCCCCAGGCTGTCCCAAGGGCTGCAACAGCTGTTGCTGCTGATGCAAGCTGTTGGCTGCGGGTAGGGCTGGGGTGAGAAGGGAGGGAGGGCCAGGAGGAAGGAGGGAGCTGATCTCAGAGTGAGGGTCTCTGCATGATGACAAGCTTTCTCCAAATTTGCAAGATGGGACTGCGGGGTTTCAACCAAATTCACTTTTGTCCTAAGTGGGGCTCAAGGCCAGACCTCCAGGCCTTTGGCAATCAGGTTGGGGTCCAACCACCAGCTGTCAAGGCAGCTTGTATCACTTAAGACTGCACAGAAAGGCCTGGAGAAATATGTGGCAATGGACAAGCAATGGACAAGCCCATGGGTGTGCCAGGGGGAATCCTACACTGTAGGGCTCAGAAGGGGTTTACCCAGCAGCTTTCTTTCAGCCCTTTGCCTCTTCCCAGCAGTGTCTCCTGGATCTGGGCTAAGTTGAACTTCAGCCAGCCAAGCTGGCTGGCCTCTGTATGGATTTGGGTCAGACAGCTGGGATGTGGTGTTTCCCGCTCTAGTGGGTTTGCAGCCTGGGGCACTGGGCCTCTTGGCCACAGCTCTCAGCAGGATGGCAGGGTTACAGTGGGGTAGAGGTTGGCAAGAATGGCTTTAGTGAGGTTTCCAAGGGAGGGGATGTGTCAAAGGATCAGAGCCAGGTGGTCCCCATAGCTCTACTTTTTCTCTATCCAGGTGACCTTGAGACATGAGTGGTCCCTTGGGAAGGCCAGCCAACTGGCCCTGAACGCTCCTTCTGTGTCCTCACCCCAGGGCTCTCACTCATTCAGGAGAAGAGTTCTCCTCTTGAGATCAGGTCAGCCTGCCCCAGGATAACATCATGCACTGTTCAGTGGCCTCATTTTGGATGTCCTAGTGAACTTGGTCATAGCTGTTGGTACTCCTGATTCCAGGCTAGATGCTGTGTGCAGCTCCTCAAGACAACCTGTGCTTGGCTCTATGAGCAGCATGTGAAAAATAACACAGCCCTCCTCCCCATTCCCCAGCTGCCAGGTCCAGCTTCAGGCCTTCTTCCCATCCTTCCTTGTCTGGACCACTCCTGTCCATCCTTGGAAGCCCATGTCAGACGTGAAGCTGTTTCCTCTCACCCCATCAGCTCCAGGTAGAATCGCTCATTTCCCCGCTCTGGGCTCTTGTCTCACAAGACATCGAGTGAATGAAGCTTCCTAAGAAGCCATTCTTATCTTGACACTCTCCAACTCAAACATTTGCCATGGCTCTCCATCACAAAAGACCCTTTACACTCTCTAGCTGCTGCATCATCCCCTAGGCTGTGCCAGAGAACCCTCCACTCCAATCAAGCCGTCCCCAAGCCTTGCCCCAATCTTGACCTGAAACTCTTGCTTCTCTGTTCCCCTGCTCAGACCAGACCCTCTTCCTGGAACATGTCGCCACGCCTACCTATTGAAATTCTACCCACTCTGCAAGGCCTGGGGTCTCCTCGTACCCTGAGAGGCTGATGGCTCCCAAAAAGGGCATGGGAGAAAACTTCTCTTGTGGACTCAGGGTTCCTCTTCCCATGCTCTCTAGAGTTAACAGCTTTGGAATGACTTCCATGGTATATTCCATATTGTAAATCAAGCAGCAGCTGAAAACCTTCCCTTAATGTTCCGTGTGATTCCACATGAAGCGTATCATTGTATGGAGATGAATATTTGTACCTTCGTGGGAAGATATAAGGCAGCATGAGCACACAGAGCTATGTGTGGGTTTGGAAATGTGTGGAAATGAGTGTGCCTCTGCTTGTGTGAAAGTGGGTGTGTGCACACGTGTGCACATGAGCCTGTGCAGGTGATCCTGTGCTCGTGGACCAAAGCATGCGCTTTGGGGTTGTGTGTAGAGAAGGCATGTGCTGGAGAATTCTGGAGAATTCTGCTGGAGAATCTGTGCATGCTGGTGTCCATATCCTGGTGTACTTCCTTCTGCCCTGCCCATGGTACTGGGCAAGGACAAGGCCCAAACAGTCTGCTTTCCACACGCCACCCACGCCCAAGCTCCAGGGGTGTGAGGAGGGGCTGCACACTGCATCCTGACTTTTGACAGAGATAAATGAAGCATTCCTGTGTGGTTGTCCAGCTGTGGCGACGAGCATCTGCGAGCGGCAGGGGTCTGGTCCCATGGTGACCTGGCCCCTGGCCCCCAGCCCTCGGGACCCCTTGTGCCCCACATAGCCAGTGACCGGGCCTAGGAGGGCTCAGGAAGGGTCCAGCAAAAAGGTAATGGCTCGGGCTTCCCTGGTGGTTCAGTGGTAAAGAATCTGCCTGCCAATGCAGGAGACACAGGTTTGATCCCTGATCCAGAAGGATCCCAGGTGTCGCGGAGTAACTAAGCCCGTGCCCCACAGTTATTGAGCCTGTGCTGCAGAGCCCGGGAACCACACCTACTGAGTCCACACGCCACCACTACCGGAGGCTGCGTGTCCTCGAGCCCGTACTCCCCAACAAGAGAAACTGCTGCAACGAGAAGCCCGCACGCTGCAACTGCAGAGAAGCCTGCACAGCAGTGAAGACCCAGCACAGCCAAATGTAAATATATAAATAACATGATTTGTCAGAGAAAGAGGTAATGGCTCTGTGCTTGTTCCTGTGCAACAGGAACCCTCCCTGGGTTGCATATATTGGCTACTGGAGGTGGGGGGACAGAGACAGGGTCAGAGAACCCAGGGAATGCCAGAGCTCCCTGGTCCTCTTTCCTCTGGGAAGTGAACTTCAGCGGAACAAAGCAACAAGTTAGTGTTGAGGGACGGTCCGTTTGTGTGAACCCACTTTAGGGGGGATGAGGAGCTACAAGTTTACAGCGCAGCAACGAAGCTTAGGCTAGACAGAAGGAAGGAGCGTCCCTCATTGACCAAGGCCACAAAATCCACATCCGTGAAGATCCCCCAGTCAGCAACCACATCCATTCACGACATGGTGGAGGGGGTCAGAGGCAGGAGACTGGCCGGGAATCCTCTGAAGCTCTGAGGGGGCCCAGTTGGGGAGACTGGGGAGAGGATCAGCCTGGCTGGCTTTGTTCACTGCCCCCAAGATGCCTCCCTCCACCCCTCCCGCCAAACACCTTCTTATCCTCCACTTCCTGCCGCCCTCCCCTCACCTCCTAGGGGCTGCCCCAGCCTTGCTCCCAAAGTGGCTTCCTCGCTTCCTCCCTGCTGCTCCAGAATTCAGGAAAGAAGCCACAGAATCTGCCAGCAGACCACCCCCAAAGGGCCAGCCCCGTCCCGCCTGGTCCCTGGAGCGCAGCCCTGTGCCTCCCAGCCACAGGAACAGCGCTCAGAGGCCCAGACTTGGAGGGGTGTCTCGGGAGGGCAGGGTGCCTTAGGAGGAAAGGGTGGGCCTCAGTGGGCACAGGGCACCCCCACCAGGGTGGCCCCGAGGGAACCAAAGCCAAGTGAACAGGAGACTGCGCCCTGGGCCACCACCCCCGTGCTGAGTCCCCTCTTCTGAGAGGCTCTGGGGCCCCTGTCCGGTGTTTACTGGTGGCTTCCTCTTGCTCCTGCTGGACTGGCTGTGGGAGAGGACATGCAGAAGTTTTGGGGAGGGTGTGGATGGAGGGTGGGTATCCCCTATGCCCTGGGCTCCCTGCCCCTCCTCCTGGAGTTCCAGTGACATCCCTGGGAGGTCTGACCCAGGCAAGCTCAGGGACTTGGGGAGGAGGTCATTAATCATCATTATTCATTATTTCTTATGTAATGGGGGTTATGAAACATGGGACTTTGTATCAGGCACAACTGGGAATATATGAAAGATGGTCCCTACCAGTAAGAACTCCCCTTGGGATCGACCAGGTGGGCCAGGAGCCATCTGGCCACTTGCAGACCAGCCAGGAATGAGCGGTGCAGGCCGGGCTGGGTTCTGGCAAGAGGCAGGCAGCTTTCTGTGACTTCCCACTACCTCTGGGAGCCTCGAGGTAGAAAGGGAGCTGGGTTTGGGGCCCTCCTGCACAACAGCAGGCTCAGATCAGCTCTGGCTCCAGGGTGGCCTGGGTCACAGCTGGAGTTGTCACAATATTGACCCAGGAGGAGATAACATCCAAAGGGCTTGGAGTCCCAGTCGGATAAGGAGGGGGATGTCGCCGGAAAAGATCCCTGGCCCCCAAGGGGATCAAACTAAATGGGGCTTTAATAGGTCTCTTCCAGCTCAGATTTCATGGGTAATTGGAAGCAGGTCTTGAGCTGAGTAGAGAGGGCTGGCTTAGCAGCCTGACGGGCGGTGCCACCTCCATGTCACCCCACACATCCCGCTGAGGCCTCGCCAGGGGGCTTCTGGGCTCGCTTTACTCTGCTTCGGAAGTGCTGCTGTTTTAACCCCTTCAGGAGAAGAAGGTAGATAAATAGGGAGTCAGAGTTAGCTGGGTGGGGGTGGGGGTGGGAGAAGCGTACACTGAGCCAGATATGCAGTGGGCCTTCATCCATCATCTATTCATTCATTCAACAAAGGTACCTTAACATTTCAAGCTGGCAGCAGCCCTGTAGGGCGCTCCCCTGGTGGCTCAGTGGTAAAGAATCTGCCTGCCAGTGTAAGAGACACAGGTTTGATCCCCGATCCGGGAGGATTCCACATGCTGCAGAGCAAAGAAGCCGTGTGCCACAACAATTGAGCCTGTGTTCTAGAGGCCAGGAGTTGCAGCTACTGAGGCCCATGAGGCCTAGAGCCCATGCTCTGCAACAAGAGAAGCCACTGCGATGAGAAGCCTGCACGCTGCAATTAGAGGGAGGCTCCTGCTCTCCTCAGCTGAAGGAAAGCCTGCATAACGATGAAGACCCACCACAGCCAAAAATAAATAAATAAAATAAATTTTTTGAAAAAAAGGCTACCTCATTAGAACTGACTCACATGTGTTCTTTTTGATGGCTGGGTAATATTCCATTCTGCATATGTACCACAACTTCCTCATCCATTCATCTGTGGATGGACATCTAAGCTGCTTCCTTGTCCAAGCTATTGTAAATAGTGCTGCCTAGAGGAGTGGGATGGAGAAGGCAATGGCACCCCACTCCAGTACCCTTGCCTGGAAAATCCCATGGATGGAGGAGCCTGGTAGGCTGCAGTCCATGGGGTTGCTAAGTCGGACACAACTGAGCAACTTCACTTTCACTTTTCACTTTCATGCATTGGAGAAGGAAATGGCAAACCACTCCATTGTTCTTGCCTGGAGAATCCCAGGGATGGCGGAGACTGCTGGGCTGTCATCTATGGGGTCGCACAGAGTCGGACACGACTGCAGTGACTTAGCAGTAGTAGCAGCAGAGGAGTGGGATGGGGTGGGAGGTGGGAGGGAGGTTTAAGAGGGAGGAGACATGTGTATACCTATGGCTGATTCATGTTGATGTATGGCAGAAACCAACACAATTTTGTAAAGCAATTATCCTCCAATTAAAAATAAATACATTTTTAAAAAGGGAAGGAAGGATTGCATTTCAGTCCCCAGTGTAGCTGGGGCACATACGTTCTTATGCTTGAAGGGGCATTTCTCCTCTAACACCATTGGTAGGTGCTGGCCATTGCCCCTGCCCACTGGTGCTGACCTCAGTTCAGTTCAGTCACTCAGTCACGTCCGACTCTTTGTGACCCCATAAACCCCAGCACACCAGGCCTCCCTGTCCATCGCCAACTCCCAGAGTCCACCCAAACCCATGTCCATGGAGTCAATGATGCCATCCAACCATCTCATCCTCTGTTGTCCCCTTCTCCTGCCCTCGATCTTTCCCAGCATTAGGGTCTTTCCCAGTGAGTTAGCTCTTCGCATCAGGTGGCCAAAGTACTGGAGTTTCAGCTTCAACATCAGTCCTTCCAATGAACACCCAGGACTGATCTCCTTTAGAATGGACTGGTTTGATCTCCTTGCAGTCCAAGGGACTCTCGAGTCTTCTCCAACACCACAGTTCAAAAGCATCAATTCTTCGGCACTCAGCTTTCTTCACAGTCCAACTCTCACATCCATACATGACCACAGGAAAAACCATAGCCTTGACTAGATGGACGTTTGTTGGCAAAGTAATGTCTCTGCTTTTGAATATGCTATCTAGGTTGGTCATAACTTTCCTTCCAAGGAGTAAGCATCTTTTAATTTCATGGGTGAACTCACCATCTGCAGTGATTTTGGAGCCCAGAAAAATAAAATCTGACACTATTTCCACTGTTTCCCCATCTATTTGCCAAGAAGTGATGGGACCGGATGCCATGATCTTCGTTTTCTGAATGTTGAGCTTTAAGCCAACTTTTTCACTCTCCTTTTTCACTTTCATCAAGAGGCTCTTTAGTTCTTCTTCACTTTCTGCCATAAGGGTGGTGTCATCTGCACATCTGAAGTTATTGATATTTTCCCCAGCAATCTTGATTCCAGCCTGTGCTTCCTCCAGCCCAGCACTTCTCATGATGTACTCTGCATATAAGTTAAATAAGCAGGGTGACAATATACAGCCTTGACGTACTCGTTTTCCTATTTGGAACCAGTCTGTTGTTCCATGTCCAGTTCTAACTGTTGCTTCCTGACCTGCATACAGGTTTCTCAAGGGGCACACAGAAGAACTGTACAAAAAGATCTTCACGACCAAGATAATCACGATGGTGTGATCACTGACATAGAACCAGACATTCTGGAATGTGAAGTCAAGTGGGCCTTAGGAAGCATCACTATGAACAAAGCTAGTGGAGGTGATGAAATTCCAGTTGAGCCATTTCAAATCCTGAAAGATGATGCTGTGGAAATGCTGCATTCAATATGCCAGCAAATATGGAAAACTCAACAGTGGCCACAGGACTGGAAAAGGTCAGTTTTCATTCCAATCCCAAAGAAAGGCAATGCCAAAGAATGCTCAAACTACCACACAATTGCACTCATCTCACATGCTAGTAAAGTAATGCTTAAAATTCTCCAAGCCAGGCTTCAGCAATACGTGAACCGTGAACTTCCTGATGTTCAAGCTGGTTTTAGAAAAGGCAGAGGAACCAGGGATCAAATTGCCAACATCCGCTGGATCATGGAAAAAGCAAGAGAGTTCCAGAAAAACATCTATTTCTGCTTTATTGACTATGCCTAAGCCTTTGACTGTGTGGATCACAATAAACTGTGGTGCTGACCTAATGGGCCTCTGTTCTCTCTCTAGGACTCCAGGTACCTGGCCTCTGATATTTCCTCCAGTGGAAAGCGATCCCAGTCAAGACCCTGAGCAGCCAGAACCAGCTTCTACTCTCAGGTGGCTTGGGACACCCCCTCAGGGAGGGGGCTGAGGGGACAGGCCTGTGAGAGGCCAGCCTAACCTGTTCCTCAGACTGAAGTGTAAATAAGACAGGCTTTGAAAAGGTCTTTTTGTACTGTTCATGGGGTTCTCAAGGCAAGAATACTGAAGTGGTTTGCCATTCCCTTCTCCAGTGGATCACATTCTGTCAGATCTCTCCACCATGACTCGCCCGTCTTGGGTTGCTCCACGGGCATGGCTTAGTTTCATTGAGTTAGACACGGCTGTGGTCCTAGTGTGATTAGATTGACTAGTTTTCTGTGAGTATGGTTTCAGTGTGTCTGCTCTCTAATACCCTCTTGCAACACCTACCATCTTACTTGGGTTTCTCTTACCTTGGGCTTGGGGTTTCTCTTCACGGCTGCTCCAGCAAAGCGCAGCCCTTGCTCCTTACCTTGCATGAGGGGTATCTCCTCACGGCCGCCCTTCCTGACCTTCAACATGGGATAGCTCCTCTAGGCCCTCCTGCGCCCGCACAGCCACTGCTCCTTGGACGTGGGGTTGGTCCTCCCGGCCACTGTCCCTGGTCTTGGGCGTGGGGTTGCTCCTCCCGGCCGCCGCCCCTGGCCTCGGGCTTGGGGGCGTGGGGTAGCTCCTCCCGCCCGCCGCCCCTGGCCTCCGGCGTTGGGGCGTAGGGTAGCTCCTCCCGCCCGCCGCCCCTGGCCTCAGACTTGGGTAGCTCCTCTAGGCGGTTCCTACGCCGTTGCAGCCTGGCACTCTCGGCCGCTGCCCCTGGCCTGGGAAAGACTAGAGATCTTCAAGAAAATTAGAGATACCAAGGGAACATTTCATGCAAGATAGGGTCGATAAAGGACAAAAATGGTATGGGCCTAACAGAAACAGAAGATATCAAGAAGAGGTGGCAAGAATACACCAAAGAATTGTACAAAAAAGATCTTCATGTCCCAGATAATCATGATGGTGTGATCACTGACCTAGAGCCAGACATTCTGGAATGTGAAGTCAAGTGGGCCTTAGAACAAAGCTAGTGGAGGTGATGGAATTCCAGTGGAGCTATTTCAAATCCTGAAAGATGATGCTGTGAAAGTGCTGCACTCAATATGCCAGCAAATATGGAAAACTCAACAGTGGCCACAGTACTAGAAAAGGTCAGTTTTCATTCCAATCCCAAAGAAAGGCAATGCCAAATAATGCTCAAACTACCACACAATTGCACTCATCTCACATGCTAGTAAAGTAATGCTCTAAATTCTCCAAGCCAGGCTTCAGCAATATGTGAACTATGAACTTCCTGATGTTCAAGCTGCTTTTAGAAAAGGCAGAGGAACCAGAGATCAAATTGCCAACATCTGCTGGATCATGGAAAAAGCAAGAGAGTTCCAGAATAACATCTATTTCTGCTTTATTGACTATTCCAAAGCCTTTGACTGTGTAGATCACAATAAACTGTGGGAAATTCTGAAAGAGATGGGAATACCAGACCACCTGATCTGCCTTTTGAGAAATTTGTATGCAGGTCAGGAAGCAACAGTTGGAACTGGACATAGAACAACAGACTGGTTCCAAATAGGAAAACGAGTACGTCAAGGCTGTATATTGTCACCCTGCTTATTTAACTTATATGCAGAGTACATCATGAGAAATGCTGGACTGGAAGAAACACAAGCTGGAATCAAGATTGCCGGGAGAAATATCAATAACCTCAGATATGCATATGACACCACCCTTATGGCAGAAAGTGAAGAGGAACTCAAAAGCCTCTTGATGAAAGTGAAAGAGGAGAGTGAAAAAGTTGGCTTAAAGCTCAACATTCAGAAAACGAAGATCATGGCATCTGGTCCCATCACTTCATGGTTAATAGATGGGGAAACAGTGGAAACAGTGTCAGACTTTATCTTTCTGGGCTCCAAAATCACTGCAGATGGTGACTGCAGCCATGAAATTAAAAGATGCTTACTCCTTGGAAGGAAAGTTATGACCAACCTAGATAGCCTATTCGGGGACGGCAATGGCACCCCACCCCAGTACTTTTGCCTGGAAAATCCCATGGACAGAGGATCCTGGTAGGCTCCCGTCCATGGGGTCGCTAAGAGTTGGACATGACTGAGAGACTTCACTTTCACTTTTCACTTTCATGCATTGGAGAAGGAAATGGCAACCCACTCCAGCATTCTTGCCTGGAGAGTCCCAAGGACGGGGGAGCCTGGTGAGCTTCCGTCTATGGGGTCGCACAGATTCGGACACGACTGAAGCGACTTAGCAGTAGCAGCAGATAGCCTATTCAAAAGCAGAGACATTACTTTGCCAACAAAGGTTCGTCTAGTCAAGGCTATGGTTTCTCCTGTGGTCATGTATGGATGTGAGAGTTGGACTGTGAAGAAGGCTGAGTGCCAAAGAATTGATGCTTTTGAACTGTGGTGTTGGAGAAGACTCTTGAGAGTCCCTTGGACTGCAAGGAGATCCAACCAGTCCATTCTGAAGGAGATCACCCTTGGGATTTCTTTGAAAGGAATGATGCTAAAGCTGAAACTCCAGTACTTTGGCCACCTCATGTGAAGAGTTGACTCATTGGAAAAGACTGTGATGCTGGGAGAGACTGGGGGCAGGAGGAGAAGGGGACGACAGAGGATGAGATGGCTGCATGGCATCACTGACTCCATGGACGTGAGTCTGAGTGAACTCCGGGAGTTGGTGATGGACAGGGAGGCCTGGTGTGCTGTGATTCATGGGGTCGCAAAGAGTCGGACACGACTGAGCAACTGAACTGAATTGAACTGAAAAGGCCTTGACCCAAGAGCCTCCACACCAGACACCTCGCTTTTCTTCTCCTTGCCTGGGACTTCCAAGGGAGGGAACATAGAGGATGGACAGGAAAGAAAATACCCAGAGCCGCACATGTAGTCTCCCCCAGCCATACACATGGATGGGCACACTTGTGCGTGCGCACACACACACACACACATACACACAAACACATACTCTCATGTAGAAAGGAAGAACTTGGCTGAAGTGTAGCACATCTGCCCATCAGAGATGGTGTAAAGGATGCTGCCTGGAGAGGCAGGGTCAGGGCTAGTGGCCCGAGAGCTCTCTATAAATGAGACTGTCTGAAAAATGCGCCCACAGGGACCACCCAGACCTCAAAGAGGATCACAGAGATTCTCCCACAAGGTACTTAGACCAACTAGGAAAGAGGACACCAATGTGCTCACTTTGCCAAGATCCTTGGCAAACCTGCTCTGTGCCAGGCACCATGCTGGGCCTGGGAGTACAGAGTGCACCTGCATTGGGAATGAGGGGGGCCGACCAGCAAGAGATGAGCGGACCCCTCCACCTGGGGTGGGCCGAGCAGTCCCTGCAGGGCTCAGAGTGGTCTTTGGCCAAGCTGAGGCCACAATTAGGATGCAGTCTCGCCTTGGAGGCTGCCCCAGCTATTGTGCAGGTTAGAAGGGCCCCCAAAGACTCATGTCCCCTCCTTGCCCAAAACCCACCCACTCCCACAGTTCTTGCCCTCACTGGGGCCCCCAAAAGAAAATCAGTGAGAAGGATTGGATGTCAATTCACAAACGAATCCGATGCGCACAAGCAGCTATAACACGTGCTGTTCCCTGTGCCTCGGTCCCCTCCCCTTCCCTGCACACCCTGGGGGGCTGCCGGTGGACAGCCCTGGCCCCTGCCTGTCTGCGAGGCCAATTACAGTGGCCTTAATCACCCTGGTGGCCTAAGTAACAACTGTCTGCCCGTCGGTCTCCTTCCCGGGGTTTGTTGGAGGGGATGACCCCTCACAGCCCTCCTCCAAGGAGTAGGAGTGTGAAACAACAGCAATCTGATGGCTGCCATCCAGGTTAATGCCTGACTCCTCTCAATGCCTGCTAGCCTCCTGTATGTTTGCCTGGCTCCTCCGGGCCCTGGGGTGGAGGGCCTACCAGGACAGGCCTGGGACTGTGCATGTCCTGAGTGCTAATGCTATGGCTAAGTTCCAGCGGTGCTGGGGAGGTGGGTGCTCCCTGCTAGCCAGTGCAAATGAGGTACCCAGCTGTTGAGGTCTGCTTGGCATTTCCTGTGTTGGCTTTGGCTGGCGAGACCAGACCCGTGGGCTGCCCTCTTGACCCAAACCAAGTCAAGCAGGCATGTCCGGGACTCTAGCGCATACTGACTTCTGTTCTGCACCCCGCAGGGAGTCCTGTTCTGGAAAAAAAATCACTCTTCCCCGCCAGGGTTCTCACTGAGCTGTCTTTCCTTGCTTTGTAGATTGCTTTGTAGACCACCTGAGGCCTGGTAGGCCCCTATTCTGCTTCATCTCAGGGCGTGTTCCCCAGGTTGAGCAACGGAGCCCAGGGAATGTGCATCGGATCTCTGAGCTTCCAGTGGCTTCCATCTGTCTGCGGAGTAATTCCCTTAGCTCCGGGCTTAGTCCTTTGACTGGACCTGAAGGAGCCTCAGGCAAGGAGTCTGTTCTGGTCATTAGCACCCGCATTCCAGTTGAGAACCTGGGAGCGCTCCCTTGGGCAACCCCAGGAGGGCTGGTTTCACCTGCAGGCTTCAACATTGCTTGCTCTGGTTCCTCAGTCCATGTTTTATTTGGTTTGGGGTCTCTGAGATACCAGATTGTCCAAAACAAGAAGACTTCATGATGCTCATTTTCCCAAAGAGCAGAGGCTGCAACACAACAGACTTTGTGTACAGTGTGGTCCCCAGCCACTCTATCCGGTTTCCCCCATCCCTGCCCCACCCAGGTCCCCTTGGGGGCATAGAGCACTCCCCATTCCCAATGGCCAGGGGTCTCTGGTCTCGAATTTGGCCAGGTTGGGCGGAGAGGGCAGAGCCAAATCTCAACCCGTAGACCATCACGGGTCCACAGCCCTTCCCTCTCTCTTCCTTGGGGGTGCCCCTGTGAGAAGAAGCAGGAAATAGGAATAGTCAAAACACAGGGTCCAGAGCTAAAGACACCTGAGCATGAATCCCAGCTCTATGACACACCAGCTACGTGCCTTGAATGAGGAAGCAAATGGCCATGGAACTCAGTTGCCTTGTCAGTAAAATGGAGAAAGTAGAGGTGCCCATGGCCTGGGGTTTGTGAGAGGAGTCACTGGGCCTTGTTGGTGTTTAGTCACTGTCTTTGCGACCGCATGGACTGTAGCCCTCCAGGTTCCTCTGTCCATGGGATTTCTCAGGCAAGATGCCAATTTCCTTCTTCAGGGGGTCTTTCCGACCCAGGGATTGAACCCACATCTCCTGCGTTGGCAGGCCGATTCTTTATCGCCAGGCCTTGATGGAAGCCCCCGCTAATGGAAGCCCCAATCTTTCTCCAGGAAAGAGAAGTCAAAGCACAAGCATTGCTGGCTCCTTGGGGCCAGACACATGAGTGCTCAGCAATGTGGAAAATATGAGGGAAAGGAAGGAAAAGGCTCTGGATTTCCTATACTGCTCGAGGGGGGAGCAGTAGGCCGGATTCTTCTGGCAAGTTTGGGGTGATATTTATCAAGAAGACTGCAGAGTGTTTCTCATCTTTATGAGCAATTCCACTTCTGGTACTCTATCTTGGGAAATAATCTGAAATGTCAGAAGTCAGGCAGAGCTGTAGGAAGGCCGGGAAAAAGTGTCTTCAGAGATGTTCTTCTCGGTGTCATTTATAGTAGTAAACATACAAAGAAGATATCTCAGTATCCAATGGTAGGAGACTGGTTAAGCATATTATGCTATATCATCTACATAAGGAATTAAAGAATGAGCACTATAAGTCATGTCTAGGAAAAAATTTTTATGACATGGCAACATCTGAGTAAAAAAAAAAATCAGGATATCTAGCTACTAACAAAGTAGTATCTTAATTATGTGAAAAATTGGTTATGAATAGAGAAACAAAACATGAAAATATATATAGAACATTATTATTCTGCTCAAAAAGAAAGGAATTCTGACAAATACTACAACATGAATGAAACTTAGAGCCATTGTGCTAAGTGAAATAAGCCAGGCAGAAAAGGACAATTATGGTATGATTTATATGAGGTACCTAAAGTAGTCAAATTCTTTGAGACAGAAGTGGTTGCTAGGGGCTTGAGGGAGTGGACAGTTATTATTTAATCAGGCAGAGATTCAATGTGAGAAGATAAAAGTGCCAATGATGGTGATTCCATGAGAATATAAATATACATTTAAAAATGACTGTATTTTTTAAAATGGTGAAAATGGTAAATTTTATTTTAATATAACTCTAAAAAAAAAAAAAAAAGGAGGTCATAGGGGAAATACATCAAAATGCCCTTAATGAATATTTTTGAGTAAAGGGATTATGGGTTGATCTTCTTTTTAGTTTCTGACATTTTGCCCTAGTAAATGAGGTTTTGTTTGTTTGTTTGTTGTTTGTTTTAAGGAAGCTTGCTCCAGCATCTCCCAGATGTGCGTGGGGGTGGGGGTGGCAGGAGAGGCTCTGTCCAGCTGCAGTTGGAAATGAGGGGAGAAACATAGCCTGCTGGGGAAGGGCTGGCTCAGAGAAGGCCCAGGGTCTCCCCTATGCTCTCGCTCCCCTTTGGCTGGCCTCTTTCTCTGCCTTCCCTCCACACTCTGAGCCTTGCCCAGGGGCCTCTCTTGTAGGAACAGTACAGTTGCTAGTCTGAAGCGCTGTCCCAGCCCTAGTGGGAATGTGGGCTCGGGGCTTTCTCAGATGTTTGGTACCCGCGAAACTTTCCCCCTGCTGCTCCGCCCAGGCCCAGCTGCAAAAACAACAGCCCATACCCAAAGCCCTGTTATTGCAGCCCAGAGTTGGGGCCTCAGCGTGCAGCAAAAGGAGTGGGGATGAGGCCTGCCAGCCCCAAAGAGACCTAGGGGGATTGGAGGGTCTCCTCTCCTGCTTCCCTGGGGTAAATCTGGCTCCAAGGTGTAGGAAGAACAGGCTTTGGGAGTCCTGTGGGACCAAGAGCCAACTCTGCCAGTGGCCTCCCCGGGTCCCTGGGGACAGTGGTGGGGGAGTGTGGTGGTGGATGGGGGGGGCAGGAAGTCAAGCCACTTGGGAACCCGCTGAGCCAAGCCGTGGGCAGGAGGCGGCACCACCGTGGCTCCCAGGCAGGCCAGGGCCAAGGCTTTCCCACGGGGTGTGACTGGCCACTGGGCTTCACGGATTCATCCAGCCCAGGCTAGGGCTTGTGAGCCCTGGGAAGTTTCCCTGCAGTCTTCCCTTCAGGGGATAGGGGCTGGCACGGAGATTCCCCTAACCACCCCCCAGTGCCCTCAGGTGTGTGCAGGGCATCCTAGTAAAGCCAGGGCACAGCTTTCAGAGGCCTGCCACTTGGCTTGCTCAGCATCGGCTCCGGTCTCATCCTTCAGCTCCTTAAACACGTGACAGGGTAGGGACACAGAACTTTATATCCCCAAGATTCTGAAGATCTCAGAGACTGATGGGAGCCTGGCCCCCTGACCCCTGAAGACCATTCCTCCACTCTAACATGAAGGGTACAGATGTTGTGGAATTAGGAGGCACTGTGGAAATCTCTGGGGAAGACAAACCTGGGTTAGAACTTAACCTCTGCCCCACTGGCTACATGCCTGGGCATTGCATTTAAGCTCCCTGAGCCTCAGCTCCCTCCACTGTGAAATAAAGACATTAACATTTACCCTGTAGAGTCTTGGATGGTTTTGATGCAATTATAATAATAGTCTCTGGCACAAGGTAGGTGTGGTGCTTAATAAGTGGAGGATACTGATTTTATTACCCAAGCCCAAAGAAGGAAACTAAGCTGAGATTAGAAAGAACTTTCTGATCTTAGTACTCAGTTGAGTTCTCCCCACTCACCAGGTTCTGCACAATGTGGACAGTATGCTTAAGAAGCTCCCCGACCTTTCCTTTCTCCACTCTGGTCAGGAACCAGTCAATCAAATTACCCTCTAGAGTTAGACGATGATTGTGTGTTGTTAAGGATGTTTCTAGCTGTAGGCATCAAACCATCAAACCAGCAGATAGAAACTATTCCAGGGAAAGAAGGAGGGGAGCCAGATGGGAGAGGGTGGGCCTTGGGCCCCTGCGATCCACCAGTAGCCTCTGCCTGCAGGTTAGTGGCTGAGTGTCACAGATGCACCAAGAATGGTAGGAAGTGCTGGGACCCAGGACCCAGGCTTCCTGACTGGGCTACACCATCATGCAGTGTCTGTAGCTGTTTGGAAATACTCACAGGTAGTTACACTAGGGCTTCCCAGGTGGTGCTAGTGGTAAAGAACCCGCCTGCCAATGCAGGAGACATAAGAGACACGGGTTTGATCCCTGGGTTGGGAAGATCCCCTGGAGGAGGACATGGCAACCCACTCCAGTATTCTTGCCTGGAGAATCCCATGGACAAAGGATCCTGGCAGGCTACAGTCCATAGCGTCGCAGAGTCAGATATGACTGAAGCACTTTACCACGCAGTTACACTAATCTTTAAAATCACTACCCTTATCCAATGTCACTGCCGTTATCATCTTCCCTGACAGATAACATCACCTAGTTTCAGAGAGCAGGCCTAAGATCTAAACTGAGATTGACATGACATCCAAATCCAAGCATATGAACAGGTTAATATTCCATATGCTGCTACCATAGCTAAGATGAAAATGGGTCCTGGTTTCCACATATTTTCCCCCAGAATCACAGACTGTTTTCATCTACCTATGTGCTTGGTGCAAGTCTCACTTAGAATGGACCTATAAATTGTGGATCAAGACCATCCCCATGGAAAAGAAATGCAAAAAAAGCTAAATGGCTGTCTGGGGAGGCCTTACAAATAGCTGTGAAAAGAAGAGAAGCGAAAAGCAAAGGAGAAAAGGAAAGATATAAACATCTGAATGCAGAGTTCCAAAGAATAGCAAGAAGAGATAAGAAAGCCTTCTTCAACGATCAATGCAAAGAAATAGAGGAAAACAACAGAATGGGAAAGACTAGGGATCTCTTCAAGAAAATCAGAGATACCAAAGGAACATTTCATGCAAAGATGGGCTCGATAAAGGACAGAAATGGTATGGACCTAACAGAAGCAGAAGATATTAAGAAGAGGTGGCAAGAATACACAGAAGAACTGTACAAAAAAGAGCTTCAAGACCCAGATAATCATGATGGTGTGATCACTGACCTAGAGCCAGACGTCCTGGAATGTGAAGTCAAGTGGGCCTTAGAAAGCATCACTACGAACAAAGCTAGTGGAGGTGATGGAATTCCAGTGGAGCTATTCCAAGTCCTGAAAGATGATGCTGTGAAAGTGCTGCACTCAATATGCCAGCAAATTTGGAAAACTCAGCAGTGGCCACAAGATTGGAAAAGGTCAGTTTTCATCCCAATCCCAAAGAAAGGTAATGCCAAAGAATGCTCAAACTACCGCACAGTTGCACTCATCTCACACGCTAGTAAAGTAATGCTCAAAATTCTCCAAGCCAGGCTTCAGCAATATGTGAACCGTGAACTTCCTGATGTTCAAGCTGGTTTTACAAAAGGCAGAGGAACCAGAGATCGAATTGCCAACATCCGCTGGATCATGGAAAAAGCAAGAGAGTTCCAGAAAAACATCTATTTCTGCTTTATTGACTATTCCAAAGCCTTTGACTGTGTAGATCACAATAAACTGTGGAAAATTCTGAAAGAGATGGGAATACCAGACCACCTGATCTGCCTCTTGAGAAATCTGTATGCAGGTCAGGAAGCAACAGTTAGAACTGGACATGGAACAACAGACTGGTTCCAAATAGGAAAAGGAGTACGTCAAGGCTGTATATTGTCACCATGTTTATTTAACTTATATGCAGAGTACATCATGAGAAATGCTGGACTGGAAGAAACACAAGTTGGAATCAAGATTGCTGGGAGAAATATCAATAACCTCAGATATGCAGATGACACCACCCTTATGGCAGAAAGTGAAGAGGGGCTAAAAAGTCTCTTGATGAGAGTGAAAGTGGAGAGTGAAAAGGTTGGCTTAAAGCTCAACATTCAGAAAACGAAGATCATGGCATCTGGTCCCATCACTACATGGGAAATAGATGGAGAAACAGTGGAAACAGTATCAGACTTTCTTTTTCTGGGCTCCAAAATCACTGCAGATGGTGACTGCAGCCATGAAATTAAAAGACGCTTACTCCTTGGAAGGAAAGTTATGACCAACCTAGATAGCATATTCAAAAGCAGAGACATTACTTTGCCAACAAAGGTTCGCCTAGTCAAGGCTGTGGTCTTTCCTGTGGTCATGTATGGATGTGAGCGCTGGACTATGAAGAAGGCTGAGTGCCGAAGAATTGATGCTTTTGAACTGTGGTGTTGGAGAAGACTCTTGAGAGTCCCTTGGACTGCAAGAAGATCCAACCAGTCCATTCTGAAGGAGATCAATCCTGGAATTTCTTTGGAAGGAATGATGCTAAAGTTGAAACTCCAGTATTTTGGCCACCTCATGCGAAGAGTTGACTCATTGGAGAAGACTCTGATGCTGGGAGGGATTGAGGGCAGGAGGAGAAGGGGACGACAGAGGATGAGATGGCTGGATGGCATCACTGACTTGATGGATGCGAGTCTGAGTGACCTCCGGGAGCTGGTGATGGACAGGGAGGCCTGGCGTGCTGCAGTTCATGGGGTCGCAAAGAGTCGGACACGACTGAGCAACTGATCTGATCTGATCTGATCTGATCTGATCAATTGTAGAATGACTGATCTCTTGACCAGAGCCAGCCCACTTCACAGGGCTCTTTCGAGACCAAAAGAGACAAGGACTATGAATATCTTTGACTAAAAGGCAAGATCCTCTAAGTGTAAGGGGTAATGTTGTTTATTATTAGAATCTCCCCTACTACGGGGGCTGTTTTCCAATATGCAACAGGGTGCTTATATTTGTTTATATGCTGAATAAATGTTTGTTGCATATTGAATATGTTGCTCTATGAAGAGCAACTGTTAATATCCAGTCCTAATAACAATAACAGTGTGTGTGTGTGTGTGTGTGTTTTCTAATTGCATGCCCTGGGACTACTACTGTGTCGTCATTAGACTTTCCCTCCAAATTCCCAGGAATGAATCATGTTTAAATTCCAGGGAATCTCAAGAACAGAGCCAGTTTGCAAAAAATGTACATTCATGTTTAGACTAAGATTAGCTTCTAGTCAAACAGGATCAATCAAATAATAATAAACTCCTACCTTAGCTGAGTTCCCTGGTGGCTCAGACGGTTAAGCATCTGTCTATAATGCGGGAGACCGGAGTTCGATCCCTGGGTTGGGAAGATCCCTTGGAGAAGGAAATGGCAGTCCACTCCAGTACTCTTGCCTAGAAAATCCCATGGACAGAGGAGCCTGGTAGGCTACAGTCCATGGGGTCGCAAAGAGTCGGACATGACTAAGCGACTTCACGTTCACGTTCACCTTAGCTGACAATAGGGTTGGAAGACAAAAGAGAAACCTAGTCAAGGCTCTAGCAACCCAAAAGTTAAGCCAAAGAGGAATTTGTTGTGAAGCCCAAGGGTGACTCTGCCTTCAGGCCTGGCTAGATCTAAGGGCCTACGTCAGCTTGCTTCAAATCATCAGCTTATTTTCTCTCCCCTCTCGCTCCACTCGCTCTAGGACTTGGTTCTGCTGACTTCTGTTTCTCCTGGAGCAGTTGCCTGACTTTCTCCTGCAGACAAGCTTTCTCTATGAGGCAGGAAAGCTGGCCACCGATAGACCTGAGCCATTTTCCCTACAGCAGACAAGGAAGATAGAAACCTGCTCTCTTCTGGGGTCTGTATGGCAAATCACAGCAAAGAATTGAAAGGCTTTACACAACCAGTCAGCATGGAAGTGGGTGACTGACCAGACCTGGGTCGTTGCCATCCTTATGGTGAGGAGCCACACTGGGTACCAGGCGGCCGTGGGATTGACAGTTCCACCTGAATGGCATGGGATGAGGAGGGGCAATTCCCAAAGGAAAGGAGGTGCAGGGGAGATAAAAACAACAGGTGTCCACTACAATAGCACTTGTTCTCAGGTTGCGCAGAGACATAACTTATCCACCAAAACAATCAGAGAAGGTTAAAAACAGTAGTGCATTCACATGCCCAAGTGCTGAGTCAAAGTCCTTCAGGAAAAGGAAGTGATCCGATGGCCTAAAAGAGATTCTTTAGAACACTAGGAGAAAGACACAAATATTTTGGTCAGCACAGCTCCCCCACCTCCCCCTCCCCGCCAGTTGAGAATTATCATCATAATCACGTTGTTTTCTGGGGCTTCCCTGGTGACTCAGGCGTAAGGATTCCACCTGAAATTGCAGGAGACTCAGAAGATATGGGTTTGACCCCTGGTGGGAAGATCCCTTAGCGGAGGAAATGGCAACCCACTCCAGTATTCTTGCCTGGAGAATCCCATGGACACAGGAGCCTGGTGAACAGACCGCTCTTGGTGTCACAAAAGGGTTGGACACAACTGAGCACATCACAGCACCTTATTCTCCAAATTAAGTTTGAAAATGGAGATTTGATAATTCTGCAATTAGCCAGAATGTTTGAAATTGGGATCCTTTGGAAAAATCTGGAATATTTGGTCAACATAATCACACTCCTGGTTGAGAGAATGGGCCTGATGACTTTTTTTTTCCTTAACAAATAACTTTTCTTTCTTACAAATAACTTTTTCTATTTATAAATGGGTTGTGTGTATTATAGGATTTTTTGAAAATACAGAACAGAACATATATAAAATGGAAAGAGTAACATGGAAACTTACATTACCATATGTAAACTAGATAGCTATTTTTAAAAATAGGGAATTTGCTGTATGACTCAGGAAACTCAAACAGGGGCTCTGTATAAACCTAGAAGGGTGGGATCGGGAGGGAGATGGGAGGGAGGTTCAAAAGGGAGGGGATATATGTACACCTCATGTGACTCATTGGAGAAGACTCTGATGCTGGGAAGGATTGGGGGCAGGAGGAGAAGGGGACGACAGAGGATGAGATGGCTGGATGGCATCACTGACTCGATGGATGTGAGTCTGAGTGACCTCCAGGAGCTGGTGATGGATAGGGAGGCCTGGTGTGCTGCAGTTCATGGGGTCGCAAAGAGTCGGACACGACTGAGCGACTGATCTGATCTGATCTGATGGCTGATTCATGTTGAGGTTTGACAGAAAATAACAAAAGTCTGTAAAGCAATTATTCTTCAATACAAAAATAAATTTTAAAAAAAGCTACTCTTGTATTTGTTAGGATTGGATGTGACTGCAACTGATAGGAACCCCGAGCTAACAATGGCTTAAACAGGACTGAAGTCTATTTTGCTTAAAGCTACATGAAGTCCAAAAGTTCAGGCTTGCATGGGACATCTGCTCTCCAGAGGCTTTGCCATGCCTAGGCTCCTTCCAGCTCACTTCTCTGCCATCCCTGCACTGAGGCCTGCCACCTCATAATCTAAGCAAGCAGAGCAGAAAGTCAGCAAGAAGGAGAAGATGATAAAGAGGTCAAGGACCCATGACAGCTACTCCTAGGGAAGATTCTCAGAAATAGCAACACAAGGCGTCCACACTGTCCCAGTGGTAAGAATGTAGTCACATGGGCACATTTACTTGCTGGGGAAAATGGGAAATGTAGTCTTTTTTTTTTTGGGTGGCTAATTGCCCAGAATATTACTACAGAAGAGTTATTCCTGAGGATTACTACAGAAGAGTCATTACTGAGGAAATTAAGGGGTCTCTGGTACTGCACTCAATATGTCAGCAAATTTGGAAGACTCAGCAGTGGCCACAGAAAAGGTCAGTTTTCATTCCAATCCCAAAGAAAGGCAATGCGAAAGAATGCTCGAACTACCACACAATTGTGCTCATCTCACAAGCTAGTAAAGTAATGCTCAAAATTCTCCAAGCCAGGCTTCAGCAATACGTGAACCATGAACTTTCAGATGTTCAAGCTGGTTTTAGAAAAGGCAGAGGAACCAGAGATCAAATTGCGAACATCTGCTGGATCATGGAAAAAGCAAGAGTTCCAGAAAAACATCTATTTCTGCTTTATTGACTATGCCAAAGCCTTTGACTGTTTGGATCACAATAAACTTTGGAAAATCTTCAAGAGATGGGAATATAAGACCACCTGATCTGCCTCTTGAGAAATCTGTATGCAGGTCAGGAAGCAACAGTTACATCTGGACATGGAACAACAGATTGGTTCCAAATAGGAAAACGAGTACGTCAAGGCTGTATATTGTCACCCTGCTTATTTAACTTCTATGCAGAGTACGTCATGAGAAATGCTGGGCTGGAAGAAGCACAAGCTGGAATCAAGATTGCCAGGAGAAATATCAATAACCTCAGATATGCAGATGACACCACTGTTATGGTAGAAAGTGAAAAAGAACTAAAGAGCCTCTTGATGAAAGTGAAAGTGGAGAGTGAAAAAGTTGGCTTAAAGCTCAACATTCAGAAAACGAAGATCATGGCATCTGGTCCCATCAGTTCATGGCAGATAGACGGGGAAACAGTGGCTGACTTTATTTTTCTGGGCTCCAAAATCACTGCAGATGGTGATTGCAGCCATGAAATTAAAAGCTTATGACCAACCTAGATAGCATATTCAAAAGCAGAGACATTAGTTTGCCAACAAAGGTCCATCTAGTCAAGGCTATGGTTTTTGTGGTCATGTATGGATGTGAGAGTTGGACTATAAAGAAAGCTGAACACCAAAGAATTGATGCTTTTGAACTGTGGTATTGGAGAAGACTCTTGAGAGTCCCTTGGACTGTGAGGAGATCCAACCAGTCCAGCCTAAAGCAGATCAGTCCTGAATATTCATTGGAAGGACTAATGCTGAAGCTGAAACTCCAATACTTTGGCCCCCTGATGTGAAGAGCTGACTCATTTGAAAAGACCCTGATGCTAGGAAAGATTGAGGGCAGGAGGAGAAAGTGATGACAGAGGATGAGATGGTTGGATGGCATCCCCGACTCAATGGACATGGGTTTGGGTGGACTCTGGGAGTTGGTGATGGACAGGGAGGCCTGGCATGCTGCAGTTCATGGGGTTGCAAAGAGTTGGTTCAGATCAGATCAGATCAGTCGCTCAGTCGTGTCCGACTCTTTGCGACCCCATGAACCGCAGCACGCCAGGCCTCCCTGTCCATCACCAGCTCCCGGAGGTCACTCAGACTCGCATCCATCGAGTCAGTGATGCCATCCAGCCATCTCATCCTCTGTCGTCCCCTTCTCCTCCTGCCCCCAATCCCTCCCAGCATCAGAGTCTTCTCCAATGAGTCAACTCTTTGCATGAGGTGGCCAAAATACTGGAGTTTCAGCTTTAGCATCATTCCTTCTAAAGAAATTCCAGGATTGATCTCCTTCAGAATGGACTGGTTGGATCTTCTCGCAGTCCAAGGGACTCTCAAGAGTCTTCTCCAACACCACAGTTCAAAAGCATCAATTCTTCGGCGCTCAGCCTTCTTCACAGTCCAGCTCTCACATCCATACATGACCACAGGAAAGACCATAGCCTTGACTAGGCGAACCTTTGTTGGCAAAGTGATGTCTCTGCTTTTGAATATGCTATCTAGGTTGGTCATAACTTTCCTTCCAAGGAGCAAGCGTCTTTTAATTTCATGGCTGCAGTCACCATCTGCAGTGATTTTGGAGCCCAGAAAAAGAAAGTCTGATACTGTTTCCACTGTTTCCCCATCTATTTCCCATGCAGTGATGGGACCAGATGCCATGATCTTCGTTTTCTGAATGTTGAGCTTTAAGTTGGTTATGACTGAGCAACTGAACTAATAAACCTGTTACCATAATACCCAGGGATAACCACTGTTAACATCTTGGTATATGTCATTTATACACATATACAAACACACACACACTTGCATACAGAAAAACATTACATTGGTACAAAAGTAACTGAGGTTTTGCATTGCTGAAATTTGCTATTTGATATTGGAATACATTCTAAATAAATGCGGGTATATAATAGGTCATTTTAATGCACATTTCTCACTTTATGTTTTTTTGCTGAAGAATTGCTTGCTATTTATTTTATATTTATTTTAAACTATGGAAATGATGTTATACAAAAAGCAAATTTGAGCGATTTTCTTATTTGAGTTCAAAATGGATCATTAAGCAATAGAGACAACACTCGATATCAACAGTGCATTTGGCCCAGGAATTGCTAATGAACATACAGTGCAGTGGTGGTTCAAGAATTTTTGCAAAGGAGACAAGAGCTTTGGAGATGAGGAGTGTAGCTGCTGGCTGGCCATCGGAAATTGACGACAACTGAGAGCTATTATTGAAGGTGATCCTCTTGTAACTAACGAGAAGTTGCCCAAGAACTCAACATCGACCATTCTATGGTTGTTCCGTATTTGAAGCAAATTGGAAAGGTGAAAAAGCTCAATAAATGGGTGCCTCGTGAACTGACTGGAAGTTTTTAAAACGGTCATTTTGAGGTGTTGTCTTCACTCATTGTATGCAACAACAAACCATTTCTCTATCAGATTGTGATGTGCAACGAAAAATGGATTGTATACGACAATCGGAGACAACCGGCTCAGCAGTTTGACTGAGAAACTCCAAAGCACTTCCCAAAGCCAAACTTACACCAAAAAAACCCATCATGGCCAATGTTTGGTGGTCTGTTGCCCATCTGTTGCACTACAGCTTTCTGAATCCTGGCAAAACCATTACATCTGAGAAGTGTGTTCAACAAACCGTTAAGATGCACAGAAAACTGCAATGCCTTCATTATAAGTAGGCTCAATTCAGCCAATATTGGTCTACAGAAAGGGCCAAATTCTTCTCCACGACAACGCCCAACTGCACGCTGTACAACCAATGCTTCAAAAGTTGAATGAATTGGTCTACAATTTTGCCTCATCTGCCACATTTACCTGACCTCTTCCGACTACCGCTTCTTCAAGCATCTCAACAATTTTTTGCAGGAAAAATGCTTCCACAGCCAGCAGGAGGCAGAAAATGCTTTCCAAGGGTTTGTCAAATTCTGAAGCTCGGGTTTTATGCAACAGAAATAAGCAAACGTATTTCTCATTGATTTCAATAGTTCTTATTTTGGTTAATAAAGATGTGTTTGAGCCTACTTATAATGATTTAAAATTCAGAGTCTGAAACCATAATTATCTTTGCATCAATCAAATAGATATAGGTATGTGTAGATATGTAGATATAGCTACATGGTACATATATTTGTGTGAAGTACATATGTGCTGCTGCTGCTGCTGTGTCGCTTCAGTTGTGTCCGACTCTGTGCGACCCCATAGACAGCAGCCCACCAAGCTTCCCATCCCTGGGATTCTCCAGGCAAGAACACTGGAGTGGGTTGCCATTTCCTTCTCCAATGCATGAAAGTGAAAAGTGAAAGTGAACTCACTCAGTCGTGTCTGATTCTTCGCAACCCGATGGACTACAGCCTACCAGGCTCCTCTGTCCATGGGATTTTCCAGGCAAAAGTACTGAAGTGGGGTGCCATTGCCTTCTCCACATATGTGCATATGTGTGCATATTTTTATATAAAATTTATGTAAATAACATATATTTTAAATGAAATTGAGCTCCTATCAAATATACTATTTTATAATCCTGTTTTTTTTTAGAAATTGCAGCTCTTAAATAGTCTTTTTTACAGTCTATTTTAGCACTGAGTCATTTAGCAATTAGAATAATGTAATAAAGGAGATCAGCCCTGGGATTTCTTTGGAAGGAATGATGCTAAAGCTGAAACTCCAGTACTTTGGCCACCTCATGCGAAGAGTTGACTCACTGGAAAAGACTCTGATGCTGGGAGGGATTGGGGGCAGGAGGAGAAGGGGATGACAGAGGATGAGATGGCTGGATGGCATCACCGACTTGATGGACGTGAGTCTGAGTGAACTCTGGGAGTTGGTGATGGACAGGGAGGCCTGGCATGCCGCGATTCATGGGGGTCGCAGAGTCGGACACGACTGAGTGACTGAACTGAACTGAATGCTTTATAAATTTCTTTTAAATAATGACAGATGTTTTTATTTTGTAAGTCCTGGTTTATTAAGTCTTTGTATATTTTGAAATAATTGTAGATTCACAGGAAGTTGAAAGCAATGTACACCAAGGCCCATGCAGTCTTCCTTGGCCTCCCCCTAACGTAACATCTTATACAATGGTGGGTCAACATCAAAAGCAATATATTGACATTGCTGCTGCTGCTGCTAAGTCACTTCAGTCGTGTCCAACTCTGTGCGACCCCATAGACGGCAGCCCACCAGGCTCCCCCGTCCCTGGGATTCTCCACACAGGAACACTGGAGTGGGTTGCCATTTCCTTCTCCAATGCATAAAAGTGAAAAGTGAAAGTGAAGTCGCTCAGTCGTGTTTGACTCTTAGCGACCCCATGGACTGCAGCCCACCAGGCTCCTCCATCCATGGGATTTTCCAGGCAAGAGTACTGGGGTGGGATGCCATATTGACATTAGTACTGTTCATAGAGCTTATTTAGATTTCATTAGTTATACATGGACTCATGTGTAGCCTTATATCACCACAATAAAGAAACTCAATTCTTCTATCCTCTGTAGTCACCCCTTTAGAGCCACACCCATCCCATCCTCCACTCATTCCTAATTCCTGGCCACCATGCACCCATTCTTTTCTCCATAATTTCATGAATGTTAAGCAAATGGAATTAGATAGTATGTATACTTTTAGGACTGGTTTTTTTCACTCACTGTAATTGTTTTGAGATTCATCTAAGTTGCTGCCTACACCGATAGTTTGTTCCTTTTTACTGCTGAGCTGTATTCAATGGTATGGATGTGTAATACCACAGTCTGTTTAAACATCAATCAACTGGAGAACATTTGGGTAAGTTTTCAGTTCAGGTTATCATGAATAAAGCTGCTATGGCCATTCATGTACAACTTCCTATTTGGACAGAAGTGCTCATTTCTCTGGGATAAATGAGCAAGAGCATAATTGCTGGGTTGTAGTATAAGTCCATCTTCACTTCTGAAAGGAACTGCCAAACTATTTTGCAGATTCACTGTATGCAATCTACTTTTTTAAACTTAACAATATGTTGTCAACAATTTTCCTTATTGTTAAACACTTTCTATTTAATTAAATAAGACTTCCCAGGTGGTAATGACTCTGCCTACAATGCAGGAGACATGGGTTCAATTCCTGGATCAAGAAGATCTCCTAGAGAAGGAAATATCAGCCCACTCCAGGCAGTAAAGAATTTGCTTGCAATTTGGGAGACCTGGATTCAATCCCTGGGTTGGGAAGATCCCCTGGAGAAGGGAACAGCTACCCACTTCAGCATTCTGGCCTGGAGAATTCCATGGACTGTGTAGTCCACGCGGTCACAAAGAGGCGGACACAGATGAGTGACTTTCACTTCTGGTATTCTTGCCGGGGAAATCCCAAGAAGAGAGGAGTCACAAGAGTCGGACACAACACAGCAACTAAACAACAACGTCATTACTTGTTGTTGTTTAGTTCTAAAACATGCTATTCCATTCTAAACATGGAATGGAAACATGCTTATGAAACATGCTATTCCATTGTATGCTGCTGCTGCTGCTAAGTTGCTTCAGTCATGTTTGACTCTTAGCAACCCCATGGACTGCAGCCCACCAGGTTCCTCCATCCATGGGATTTTCCAGGCAAGAGTACTGGAGTGGGGTGCCATTGCCTTCTCTGATTCCATTGTATAGCTATACTATACTATCCAATCTAAATTTTAGGAATTCCTGAATTTTATGAATATTCTTATTTTTGTGTTATAAATAATAAAATGAAAAATATTGTGGAAAAATCTTTGTGTCTATTTCTGATTATTTCTTTAGGATAAATTTTTAGACATAGATATAGTAGTTTAAAGGGTATGAATGAAGGGACAGTGGTTAAAGGGTATGAATGAAGGGACATCCAGTGCTTCATCTAGTGCTTAAGTCCAGTGCTTAAGACCCCAAGCTTCCATAGCAGGGGGGTGTGGGTTTGATCCCTGGTTAGGGAACTAAGAGCCTGCATGCTGTGCAGTGCAGCCAAAAAATAAAACAAATAAAAATAAAGGGTATGGATGAACACTATAAAGTATTTTGCTTTCTTCCTTTTTTTCAAATTGTCCTACTAAAGGTTTCAATTTACAATCCCACAGCAGTATATAAGAATCAGGCAGTTGTATTTCCACACAAACTACAGTCAAACAGTTAGGATTCTTAATATCTAAATAGATCTTATAAGTCAACAAGAAAAAAGAAATACCTCAAATCAAGATGCTTTGGGCTGCAAATGATATAAAATTCCAATTAAAATTATATAAACAATAGAGATATTTAGACTTCATATAACAACTCCATGACCAGTTCTAACTGTTGCTTCCTGACCTGCATACAGATTTCTCAAGAGGCAGATCAGGTGGTCTGGTATTCCCATCTCCTTCAGAATTTTCCACAGTTTATTGTGATCTACACAGTCAAAGGCTTTGGCATAGTCAATAAAGCAGAAATAGATGTTTTTCTGGAACTCTCTTGCTTTTTCCACGATCCAGCGGATGTTGGCAATTTGATCTCTGGTTTCTCTGCCTTTTCTAAAAGCAGCTTGAACATCAGGAAGTTCACGGTTCACATATTGCTGAAGCCTAGCTTGGAGAATTTTGAGCATTACTTTACTAGCGTGTGAGATGAGTGCAATTGTGCGGTAGTTTGAGCACTCTTTGGCATTGCCTAACTCCAAAGATAGGGCAACTTCTGATTTTGTTGATTTCACACAATAACTTTAAAAATAGCCACCACAAAACATAGGCTAATGGTAAAGGCTCTGAAGCTAGGCTGTTGGGTTTATATCCTGGCCCTTCCATTTGCTGAGTGTGGGACACTGAGCAAGTTACTTGTCCTATTTATGACTTAGCTTCCTATTTTGAAAATGGCTATATTAATAGTATCTGTCTCATAGGTTTAAGGATGAAGAGCTAACATATATAAAATAGCCATTAAGTGTTGGTATTATCAAGAATCCAGATTCTTCCTGCTTTTCTGTTCTGGAATCCTTAGCATGTTAACATTATTTTCCATCTTCAGACCTCAGGGTCACAAGATAGCTGCATTAACTCCAGGAATCTCACCCAAGAAATCCAGAAATAGACAAGACTAAGTAGTCTTGTCTGTTTCTTTCTTTAGAACAGGGAAACCTTTCCAGGAAGTGCCAAATAGATTTCCTTTGCATTCCACTGGCTAGAAAATAGGTTACTCTATACCAATCTGTTTAATTAAAAAAAAGGAGAATGGAATGACTATGAATGGTTTAGATCAATCAAGATTTACTCATAAGCTAAAACCACCTTCCCTGTGGATAGAAACCAAACAAAATCAGTTCTAATAAGAAAGAAGAGAAAAAATGGATATTGAATGAACAACCAGAATCTCTGCTATATATCACATTAGAAAAATGGGCAAACCACATGCACCAGTACTTCATAAGAGAAGAAAAGCAAATGGTAAATAAATATGAAAAAAGGCTCTTCATGATTAATGACCAAAAGGGTAAATTAAAAGTAGTTTCTGTATTTCTCTATTAATGACGAAAAAGAACGATAATCACCTACAATACAGACAAATATATAAATTGCCTAAGAATAAATTTTATATATATGATGTGCAAGACCTAAATGAAGAAAATTATAAAATTTTACTGGACAACATTAATGCTATGCTATGCTAAGTCATTTCAGTCGTGTCCGACTCTGTGTGACCCCACAGATGGCAGCCCACCAGGCTTCCCTGTCCCTGGGATTCTCCAGGCAAGAACACTGGAGTGGGTTGCCATTTCCTTCTCCAATGCATGAAAGTGAAAAGAGAAAGTGAAGTCGCTCAGTCATGTCCGACTCTTAGCGACCCCATGGACTGCAGCCTACCAGGCTCCTCCATCTGTGGGATTCTCCAGGCAAGAGTACTGGAGTGGGGTGCCGTTGCCTTCTCCGGACAACATTAAAGACCTAAGTAAATGCAGATATATACCATGTTCATGGATAGTAGGACTTGGTATCTTAAAGATGTCAATTGTCCTCAAACTGGTTTAGAGATTTAAAGCAGTGCCAAACAAAATCTCAATAGAGTGGGGTTTTTTTGAGAAATAGATGCTTTATTTCTAAAATATACACGAAGGAGCAAAGGCCCCAAACTAAAGACACTCTTAAAGAAAGGAATATGGTAAGAGAATTTTTCTTACCAGATATCAAGACTAAAAAAAAAAAAAAAAGATAGTAGTAATTAAGATAATGTAATATTGATTCAAGGATAGGCAAATTTAGCAATAGGAACAAACAGAGGGCCCCAAAACAGATTCTCACAATATAGAAACTTCACAAATTACCATGACAGTACTGAAAATCAGTGAAGAAAGAATGGAAAAAGAAAATAAAATTACATCTCATTTCTCATCCTATATAGAAAGTAATTCAAAATTATGTGTAAAGGCAATTTGTAAAATTACTCAGAAGAAGATTCAGGTGATTATCTTTATGCTTTTAGATTAGGGAAGGATTTTCTAAATAAAACAAAAGTGTTAACTATAAAAGACAAGATTGATACATTTAATCATATTAAAATCAAGAGCTTTGTTCAAAGACATCTCAAAGTGAGTAAACAGACAAGCCATAAATTAAGGGGAAAAAACTAGTATTGAGAATATATAAGGAACTCCTACAAATACATTAGAAAAAAGGTTTTTTTTTCCCTTAGCTTAAAGAAAGTAGGTAAAAGATATTTCACAAAGGAGAAAAAGGACATGGCCAATAAACATATGAAAAAAGAAACAACCTCATTAGTAATCAGAAAAACAAATTAAGATGCCAATGATATATCCTTTTATATCTATCTGATTCCACTCACCTCTCTCAACCATTGATAATACCAAGTGTTGGTAAGGAGTAGATCAGCTAAAATTCTTTAAGCACTTCTGGAGGAAGCATACATTGATGTAATCACTTTGGAATACTAGCACTATTTGTAAAGTTGAATATTCACATAGCCTATGACCTAGCTGTTCCACTTGTAGGTATGCCAAGATATACACAAGAATATTTATAGTTTATATTCTCTCACCCTCCAGAAAGTTTGGAAACAACCCAAATATCTGTTGAAGGAAAATGAATACATAAATTGTGGTACAGTCACATGATGGAACATTATGCAGCAGTGCAAACAGAACTATAGACACATGTAGCAACATGGAGGGAAATTTTAGGAATGTCATACCAAGTTAAAAAAAAAGCAACTTGTATAAGATTACATAATAATACCATTCATAAAAAATTCCAAATAAGCAAAATTAAGCACTTTGTTATTTAGGAGTTGTAAATATATAAAACTTTTTTTATAAATCAAAGGAATATCAATCAAAATTTTGTGGTTATCCTTGAGTGTGGTAGAAGGCAAGGACATGGATTAGGAGAAGAGCACACACACTGATGTAATGGTATTGGCAGTATTTTAGGTGTCTTCTTAAAATTTCACATATTTATTTATTTTTTAAATTGTGGTAAAATACACATAAAATTTACCTTTTTAACCCTTAAATGTGCATGCAGTTCAGTGGCATTAAATGCACTTACATTGTTATACAATATAAATGCACATCCATCATCCATTTCTAGAATTCCTTTCATCTTGCAAAACTGAAATTCTATACATTAAACAATAAATAATTTTTCCCTCCAGGCCTCTGACAACCACCATTCTACTTTCTGTGTCTACAAATTTGAGATTTTTAGTTTTCAAGTTGACAGATGGGCTCACAGGTGTCCATTTATTGTCATTTCATAACTTGCATATACATATTATATATACACACATATGTATTTCTTTGTATGTATAAAACAGTACATATCTTATTTTTTAATGTCTTTATAGCTGGAAAAATAATGACAATATCCAAAGTTGGCCTGAACAGGATAAGTGCTAGCAAGCCTGTAAATTGACACAACTTTTCAGACATTTTAAACTTAACATGGTAAAATTGATAAATACTTTATGGCTTTGGGGAGTTAGTATGCTTTCAGTTTTGGTTTCTGATTATTCATTAACAATATATAGAAATATGATTTATTTTTGTGTGTTGACCTTGCATCTTTGCTAAATTAGTTCTAGGTTTTTTCTTATTGTTGATTCTCTGGGATTTTCTATGAAGACAATGATGCTTTCTGTTAGTTTTCTTTCTTTCCAGTTTGTATGCTTTTAAAATTTCTTTTCTTACCTTATTGCACTGGCTAAATCTTTGTGTTCCAATTTGAATGGTAAAAGTGGACTTTCTTGCCTTCTGATCTTAGAGAGAAATTTTCTTTGACCATAAAGTATGATGTTAGGTACAGGATTTTGTAGATGTCCCTTATCATGCTGAAGATGTTCCTCTTTATTCCTAGTTTTTTAAGGTTTTTTGTTTTTAATTCAATGTCTATTGATTTTTGTCAAATGCTTCTTGCATCAGTTGATATGGTCACGTGCTTTTACTTTTTAGAACATTAACATAGTTTCTCAAATTGATTTTCAAATATTGAAACAGCTTTGCCTTCCAGATTTAAATTATATTTGGTAATTATATATTAATCTTAGTTTTATTATTTACTTTTGACTGTGCTGGGTCTTCATTGCTTCATGCAGGGTTTCTCTAGCTGTGGTGAGCAGGGGTTACTTGTGATGCACTGGTTCGAGGCACATGGGCCTCAGTAGTTGCAGCACAGGGGCTCAGTAGTTGTGGTTCTCTTGCTCTAGAGGGCGCAGGCTTTGGTAGTTGTGGCACACCACTTAGTTGCTCTGCAGTATGTGGGATCCTCCTGGACCAGGGATTGAACTTGTGTCCTCTGCATTCATTGGGAAGTGGATTCCTAAGCACTGGGCCACCAGGGAAGTCCTTACATGAATCTTTTATGTACTGATGAATTTGGTTTGCTAATAATTTGTTGCAGCTCTTTTCATCTGCATTCATGAGGGACATTGGACTCTAATTTTCTTTTTTTCGTATTATCTTTGTCTGATTTTGGTACTGATGTATTTTTCTGCAAGGCAATTTGTCTCTGGAGACCTGGGTTCGATCCGTGGGTCGGAAAGATCCACTGGAGAAGGAAATGGCAATCCACTCCAGTACTATTGCCTGGAAAATCCCATGGACAGAGGAGCCTGGGAGGCTACAGTCCATGGGGTCGCAAAGAGTCGGACATGACTGAGCGACTTCACTTCACTTTTCAACGTCTAGCACATCTAAGACCAACATCTAGCACATCTCAGAGATGAGGAGACTGAATATCCACCAATAAGGAGATTCAAAGTGGCAGTTAATATGGGAGCAAAGATGATGTCCTTCCATTTGGACAGACTAGAGACTGGGGAGTAAAACATAACACGACCGTTTACTCAGAGTTTACTAGGTGTTAGACATCGTGTGTGAATTGTCTCATCTAATGCATCTCTGGCACAACAGACTGGTTCCAAATAGGAAAAGGAGTACGTCAAGGCTGCATATTGTCACCGTGTTTATTTAACTTATATGCAGAGTACATCATGAGAAATGCTGGACTGGAAGAAACACAAGTTGGAATCAAGATTACTGGGAGAAATATCAATAACCTCAGATATGCAGATGACACCACTCTTATGGCAGAAAGTGAAGAGGGGCTAAAAAGCCTCTTGATGAGAGTGAAAGCAGAGAGTGAAAAGGCTGGCTTAAAGCTCAACATTCAGAAAACGAAGATCATGGCATCTGGTCCCATCACTACATGGGAAATAGATGGAGAAACAGTGGAAACAGTGTCAGAATTTATTTTTCTGGGCTCCAAAATCACTGCAGATGGTGACTGCAGCCATGAAATTAAAAGACGCTTACTCCTTGGAAGGAAAGTTATGACCAATCTAGATAGCATATTCAAAAGCAGAGACATTACTTTACCAACAAAGGTTCGCCTAGTCAAGGCTATGGTCTTTCCTGTGGTCATGTATGGATGTGAGAGCTGGACTGTGAAGAAGGCTGAGTGCCGAAGAATTGATGCTTTTGAACTGTGGTGTTGGAGAAGACTCTTGAGAGTCCCTTGGACTGCAAGGAGATCCAACCAGTCCATTCTGAAGGAGATCAGCCCTGGGATTTCTTTGGAAGGAATGATGCTAAAGCTGAAGCTCCAGTATTTTGGCCACCTCATGCGAAGAGTTGACTCATTGGAGAAGACTCTGATGCTGGGAGAGATTGAGGGCAGGAGGAGAAGGGGACGACAGAGGATGAGATGGCTGGATGACATCACTGACTTGATGGATGTGAGTCTGAGTGACCTCCGGGAGCTGGTGATGGACAGGGAGGCCTGGCGTGCTGCGGTTCATGGGGTCGCGAAGAGTCGGACACGACTGAGCTACTGATCTGATCTGATCTGATCTGAATGCATCTCTACGAGATAGGTCCTCTTATTCTAAAAAAAATAAAAAATAAATGGTCCTTGCCATCAGGGAGCTCGGTCTGCTAGAGAGACAGAGGTGCAAACGAACCAGTATCATGCAGTGTAACAGCATTATAATGGGGCGTCTGTCCTAGGGGTAGCGGACCCTGGAGCCGCACTCTGATTGTCACCCGAGCTGAGGGACCAGGAGGTAGGGCTGCACCTTCTCCAGCGTAGCCTCGGGAAGTAGTGGGGGCCTTTCATTCTGGCTGTTTCCACAGCAACGGGACTAGCCATCCTCTTGCGGTCTTCAACGATCGAGAAGCCAAGAAAGGACACTTCCAGCCTTCCAACCTCTGAGGAGCGCGGACGCTTGGCAGTAAACACAACTCATCGAGTTCCAAGAGTCTGATTGGCTCTGTCAGGTGGCGGGGGGAGGGGGAGGCGGGAGTTAGCAGCGAGGGGCGTGGCCCAGTCTTCTCCCAAGCGAGAGTTTTTTCTAGCAGAGCGGAAGCCGATCTCTCCTGCCCCGGAAGTGCAAGCTTGAAGTCTGCCAGGTGTGGATTCCGCCGGCAAGGCGGCTTCTTTCGCTATGCCAGGGGCAGCAGCCAAGGGCTCGGAGCTGTCCGAGAGGATCGAGAGTTTCGTGGAGGCGCTGAAGCGGGGCGGCGGGAGGCGCAGCTCCGAGGACATGGCCCGGGAGACTCTGGGACTGCTTCGCCGCATCATCACGGACCACCGCTGGAGCAATGCAGGTGAGGCAGGCCTCGCCCCTTTCTGATCGCGATTCCCGGGAGGAAAGTAGCCCAGGAGCCACGCCGCGGCCATCTCGCGCTCACCTTTTCTCTTTGGGCGGTAGGGGAGCTGATGGAACTGATTCGGAGAGAAGGCCGCAGGATGACGGCCGCGCAACCCTCAGAGACCACCGTGGGCAACATGGTGCGGAGAGTGCTCAGGATCATCCGGGAGGAGTATGGCAGGTCAGGCCCACGTCCTGGACCGGGGCTTGGGCCCAGTGAAGCTTTTTGCACGGGCCCCTCTCTGTCCCTGCTTGGAGCCTTTGTTGGAGCTGAGCAGCTGTCGTTACTTAAACGACCACATCTCTTCCCCCAACTCCTTTGGGTCTTGTTGCCTTCGTAGACTCCATGGACGCAGCGACGAGAGCGATCAGCAGGAGTCTCTGCACAAACTCTTGACATCCGGGGGCCTGAGCGAGGATTTCCGGTCCCATTATGCTCAACTCCAGTCCAACATCATTGAGGCAATTAACGAGCTGCTGGTGGAACTGGGTGAGTCCTGATCCTTAGGTGGATGGGACAAGTTGCAGGCAGATGAGGGAACAGAAGACCCTGGAAGTTGTTCATAAGCAGAGATGGAAGATAACCAGTCTTCTGGTTCTCAGAGGTTTGCCCTCATCCGGATTAAGAAGGTTGGAATAGGTGGCAAGACTAAAATAACCCTTTCTACATTTCCTTACAGACTGACCCCTTATGTACTGCAAATCCACTGTGGCAGAGACTGTTTGGGTAGAGCTTTTATTTTTAAGATGAACCTCTGAAAACCACAGTTGATAAACCCTTTTTCACTGAACTTCTTGAAATTTTACAGACACACACACATACATACCCATATGCACACATTCAAGCCACTTCTATCCCCCCTATTTTTGTGACCTAGGAGACCAGATATTTATTGCTGTCGGTGTTCCCAGGAAAGGAAGAAACTGGGTCTGTATGTGCACTGAGTTGCTTCTTCCAAATTCCTCCCCTATTTTTCTTATGTGTCCTCCCTCTCAGGTGGAGGCGTTGTGGCCACCTTTTGGAGGAGGAATTCTTTTAGAGGGAAACTCTGTTTACCCTACTCTCAGCACTTTCAGATTTCCCAGATGGGACATTTCTTGCCTAAATTCATTGTCTTCAAAGTCAGTTGTAAAGAACTAGTTCTGTGGCGGGGTAGGGGTGAGGGGAGTAAGTTGATGAGTAGCGCAAGAGGGTAGGCTGAGAGCTTGGGAGATAGAAAACCCTGGAGGGAGGAGGCTTTTAAGGAAATAGGACATTTCACGTTTAGTCCATTGACCATGTGTTACCAGGCTCTGCTAGGTGGGCAGTGTACAAAAGGGCACATGTCCCTTTCTGTTCGCTCTCAAGTCTGTGTTGTAGCATGACTGTGTCATATTTTCCATGCAAAACTGGCTTCTCGCAGAAGGGACAACAGAGAATATCGCAGCCCAGGCCCTGGAGCACATCCACTCCAACGAAGTCATCATGACCATCGGCTTCTCCCGCACGGTGGAGGCGTTCCTCAGAGAGGCTGCCCGAAAGAGGAAGTTCCATGTCATCGTGGCAGAGTGTGCACCTTTCTGTCAGGTATGGGGACTGCTGGGGCTGCTAAGAAAAATTTAAAATGAGAGAATAATGCCATCTTTGAATCGATGCGATTTAAACATTGAGGAGATAGACTAAAACATTTAAGAGAATTTTACGTTGTTGATTCTGTGAACATTCTTAAAATATTCATTTAAGGAAGTTGAGTGAACTACTTGGCCCAAGAAAAGATAAATATTAGTTCTTTCAGAAATCAGTTCAGTTCAGTTCAGTCGTTCAGTTGTGTCCGATTCTTTGCGACCCCATGAATCACAGCACGCCAGGCCTCCCTGTCCTTCACCAACTCCCGGAGTTCACCCAGACTCATGTCCATCGAGTCAGTGATGCCATCCAGCCATCTCATCCTCTGTAGTCCCCTTCTCCTCCTGCCCCCAATCCCTCCCAGCATCAGACTGTTTTCCAATGAGTCAACTCTTCGAATGAGGTGGCCAAAGTACTGGAGTTTCAGCTTTAGCATCATTCCTTCCAAAGAAATCCCAGGGCTGATCTCCTTCAGAATGGACTGGTTGGATCTCCTTGCAGTCCAAGGGACTCTCAAGAGTCTTCTCCAACACCACAGTTCAAAAGCATCAGTTCTTTGGTGCACAGCCTTCTTCACAGTCCAACTTGACCAGATGAACCTTTGTTGGCAAAGTAATGTCTCTGCTTTTGAATATGCTATCTATCAGCATAGGGTAAATGACCTTGGGGATGACTGATGCTTGGTCTGACCTCACTCAGTCTTCAGGTAAATAATAGGTCTCCAGAAAGGAAATATGTAAGGATGCAAGGATGTTGTAAAATAATGAACCAGGAGCTGTCCTGTGCTCTCTGCCCAGTTACACAAGCAAGTTGTATTTCCAGTTCTGTGCCTGTCCCAGCACTGCTGGGGAGTAATAAACATTAATTAGCTTCCCCTGGGCTTCCTGCGGCTTCCCAGAGATCACCTACCAGATGAGTTAGTTACTTGTTGGAAGTTGCATGTTGGATATGGCCAGTATCACACAGTCCCCCAGATCCAGTTATGTTTGAAAGCTCTTTCTCTCTCTCCCGCTCTTCTCTCAGCATCAGCCTTTCTCTCCAAATGCAGGGTCATGAGATGGCAGTCAATTTGTCCAAAGCAGGTATTGAGACAACTGTCATGACCGATGCTGCCATTTTTGCTGTTATGTCAAGAGTCAACAAGGTGGGTATATTTGGGTTATATTATGTCAAATTTATGAAGATTATACTTTAAAATATTAATATCTCTGAGCAGGGGGTGGCCCCAGTATCTATAAGAAGAGAGGAGAGTTTCAAAAGAGTTACCTTTTGAAAACACATACGTGGACCTTTTAAATCTCTTATTCTATCAATGTTGATCCCCCCTCTTTATTCCTCCCTTGGCTGCTTCTGCTGCTAAGTTGCTTCAGTCGTGTCCGACTCTGTGCAACCCCATAGACAGCAGCCAACCAGGCTCCCTTGTCCTTGGGATTCTCCAGGCAAGAATACTGGAATGGATTGTCATTTCCTTCTCCAATGCATGAAAGTGAAAAGTGAAAGTGAAGTCACCCAGTCCTGTCCGACTCCTAGTGACCCCATAAACTGCAGCCTACCAGGCTCCTCTGTCCATGGGATTCTCAGGGCAAGAGTACTGGAGTGGGTTGTCATTTCCTTCTCTCTCCTCCCTTGGAGGCACCTCATTTTGGTTAAAGGATTGAAAGGAATGAAATAGGACTAAGCTAATCTTGGCAGCATGTTAGGGATCTGATAAGAGAGCTGCCCACTTCTGCTCAGAGAGCTTGGTAGTGGTGGATGGTAGAAGAAAGGCTTCCCACTTCTCAGGAGGTGTGGCAGATAGATTTCCAGGGAAGACAGGGCTAAGAGCAATAAACACTGCAGTTTTCTGTGTTCATTTTTCCCTTGGGAATCCACTTTTCTGCTAGAACTTGTGGTCTGAACCTAGAATCCCTTTCCCTCTACTGGTGTGTGACCCCCACGCCCACCCCCTGCAGGACGCCAAGAATGGGGGCTAAGCATTCAGGTGCTCATGCCCAATGGCTTGTTGAAGGCTCTGTTCTCAGGATGGCTCGCTTCTTTCTTCCTGTCCCAAAGGTGATCATTGGCACAAAGACCATCCTGGCCAACGGTGCCCTGCGAGCTGTGGCAGGAACTCATACTCTGGCACTGGCAGCAAAACACCACTCCACCCCACTCATTGTCTGTGCTCCTATGTTCAAGCTTTCCCCACAGGTATGTCTGTCTGTCTCTAGCCAACAGAAGGAAGTCAGAATACAGGTTTGAACTCTAACCTTCAGCCTTCTCACTCTGGGACTTCTCTTTATCTACATTTACTCAGTGGATTAGACCCAGTGGAGACTGGAAAAGGCCACAGTAGTCTTGATCCAGGAAGAGCCATTGATAGTTACAACCTTTCAGCTTCAGGAGGCCAAAATTATAAGGTCAGGATAATATATAGTTGGGGAAGGCCCTTTGTCTACATTGCCACCACTCCCCTCTCACCTTGACCATTTCTGAAAATGCCAAGCAAGTTGAAACTAGAAACATAGAATTGGTTTTTATTTGTCATAGTTCCAGGGACTGTATTCTGTAGCCTGAACACAAGCAGTTACTAAGCGTCATTTTACCAGTAATAGAAACTACTTGCTTTGAAAATAACAGCCTATCTATAGGTGTCTACTCATAAAAAAATTGAAATTCACGTAACACACAATTAACCACTTTAAAATGGACAGTTCAGTGGCATTTAGTACAATTTCACAGCATTGTGCAACTACCGCTCTTTAGTTTCAAAATTTTTTCATCATCCTAGAAAAACACTCTACCCATTAAGTAATCACTCCCTTCTTTCTTCTCCCCATCTCCTAGTGATTGCTAGTCTGCTTTGAGTCTCTATGGATTTGCCTAATTTTGATATTTCACATAAAATGAGTCATACATTATGGACCCTTTTGTTTCTGATTTCTAAATATTTGGGGAGTTCATCTGAGATATAGCACGTACTTTGTTCCTTTCTTGTGATTGAATAATGTTCTGTTGTATGGATATCCCACAATTTAATCATCCATTCATCTGTTGATGAGCATCTGGGTTATTTCTACCTTCTGGCTTTTGTAAATAATGTTGCAATAAGCCTTTGTAATCAAGTGTCTGGATGTCTTTTTATTTTTCTTGGGTGTATACCTGAAAGTCAAAGTGTCAGATCTCTCTTTTTTTTCTTCCTAACTTTTCCTTTTCCAGTTTCCCAATGAAGAAGATTCATTTCACAAGTTCGTGGCTCCTGAAGAAGTCCTGCCTTTCACAGAAGGTACAGAAGCTACTTGAATGTGTATGGCACACGCAGTTGGTGTGTTTTGGATTTTTGTGTGTGTTTGTTTTGGTCTTTTGATGGTCAGTGGGATTGAATGTCGTTGGGCTGTGTTTTATTAGTCATACTTCTTGTGGGGACTGTTCTTTTTAGCAACTTAGAGTGTTTGCGGACCTGACCTAATCCATGTTCATTTTCTTCTGAAACTAATATATTTTAGCTGAGTTATGGGGGCCTTGGAGGGTTGGATCACCCAGCATTGACTGGGATTGGCTTTGCAAGTTGTCTGAGATACAGGCAACAGCCCAATCAGAAAGTGTACTTGATTTTGGTTGCTGCAGGGAGTCATTTTGGTGGTGTGACTGCCAAAGGAAGAAGGCTCTGAAATGTTACTTATAAAACTTGCCTGTAGCTTGGACACTTTTGTGTGTTGGGGACCTTTTCTCTGTCTTCTTCTGAAGGCAGCAACTTAGCTCAGTGAGCTTGCTGCCTCATCAACAGTTTGCGTGGTCTTTAACATCCTCTGGGAGCAAAACATAGTACTTGGAATGCTTATTCGTCTTGGAAATTTAATAACGTCACCATTTATTCAAACATTTCATTCTTTCAAGAAAGATTTATGACTCTTGAGCACCCACTGTGTATCCAGCACTATTTCAGGCACTAGGGATATAACAGTGATTAACACAGATGGGCCCTGCTCCCCCAGAGTTTACATCATGTTGCAAAAGACAGACAAGAATATGTCAGGGCATGGAGTGTTTTAGGAAGAAAATACGGATGATATGATGGAAAGTGACTAGGGGACTACCTTAGACTGAGGAAGGGACTTAATGAGATGGCATTTCAGCTGATTCCTGAAGGAATAGAGCCTGCCACGTGAAAGTGAAGGAAAGAGTTTTCCAGATGTTGGTGCAAAAGACCTGAGTTAGGTACATGCTTAGCCAGGTGGAAAAAGATGGCCATGTGGCTGGAGAGTAATCAGCAAGAGGGAGAGCGATACAGACTATAGTGTAGTGCGGTGGGGAGGGCCCAAATCTTGATGGCTGCAATCCTGAATTTGAAACTTTTTTTGCCTTTCTATGGGAAGGTATTGGAGAGTCGTTAACACAGGGCAGATCATGATCAGACATCTTTTCTTCTGGTTTATATTTTGCTACAGATTCCCTTCCTTGGGGTGGCAGGTATCCCTGTGTTACTGAGCCTAGAATCCATGAGATACTTATTAGAACAGGAGCCTCAGTTTTGTCTTTAGCTCATGTGATTGCCTTTCAGGGGACATCTTGGAGAAGGTCAGTGTCCATTGCCCTGTGTTTGACTACGTCCCTCCAGAGCTCATTACTCTGTTTATCTCCAACATTGGTGGGAATGCACCTTCCTATATCTACCGCCTGATGAGTGAACTCTACCATCCTGACGATCACGTCCTATAACCACCACTCATCCTAAGCAGAAGCTTCTTAGGCAAACACGGAACAGAGAGGAGACTTCTGTGCCACGACTGAAATGCATCTTCCTTGTAATGGCGGAGCGAACAAGAGTCAGCCCTAGAAAACTTGATACTGTTCCCTGCCATTTCGGTCATCCCATAACTGGGATGCATCTCCAGGATGCCATCTTTGCCCAGGACTGTTCTTTGCCTCTCGGATCTTACAGAGCCAGCAGGGCTTGATCTCTTGATTTTGGAGCCTCTTAGTGACTTGGAGCATCTGTTTCAGGAACTTAAACTTTCCGGCTTGGTGGTGTTTTAAACACAACACCCAAGACTTGCTGGGCTACAGGTTTTTGCTCAGAAAGACTGCCACTCCTTTTCCGAGGCCGTGCCAATAAAAGCTGCTTGAAGGTTCCTGAGTTGGTTTATTTATTGTTCTGCTCCGACTGAACTGCCTGAAACAGCAGCAGCAGAACCCTTTGGTGTTTTCATAGAGGGCAGTAATTAGAGGTAACAGCTTAAAACAGAAATTCAGATGAAAGTATTTATGATTTCCTTTATAACTCACTGGAAATGGTCCCAAACAACTCGTTAATAATCCAAGACAGTGGTTCCAAAATCACTGATCATCAGAATCATCTGGGAGCTTAAGAAAATATACAATCTCAGCCTCCATCTCAGACCTACTGTGTCTGATCTCTGGGTTGGCTTAGAGTGTCCTGGGAATATTCTTAGAGCGTCCCGGAAAAGGACCCCCTCATGTACTATTAATAGAATTGCAAATTGGTACAACCTTTTCCAGGGCAGTTTCAACCTTCTAGATTTATTTTTGCAAGCACAGAACGACAGGCAAGAATGTCCATTGTAGCAGCTGTAATGTCACAGCCTAAGGGTCCAGCAATATAGCATTTTGTATTCTGTTAGTTAAAAACAAGAAAGGTTTATAAATGTGACCTGCTTGATGATGTATACGTTGCAGTAGAGGTTTCAAAAGGTGACTTGAGATCAGTGTCTGGATTAAAGACATTTTGACTGATTCATCTGGTATTTAATTTGAATTAGTTACCGGTATTTTAAAATCTGGATGAATTTATTTATTTACACATTAAATAAATTCAGATTTCTTCCGTCTCCTGAAGAGTTGGTGAACTCTGGGCCCGCACTCCCAAATGGCAACAATTTGATGGGAAACCCCATTTTCTGCAATGCCAAGCCAGGTTCACAAAACTCATTTATATTGTCTGCTGAACCCTATGGGCATCTGAGTTGTGACCCTTGTGTTAATGCATGGGACAGATTTATAAGCAAGTCTCTTTTATATTCTATTAAAAAACAAGCTGGGGAAAAAACCAAGCTGCAGAGCAAGCTGCATGAAATGACACTTAGCTCCTTAAATTATGTGGATGCACAGGATAAAAATCTTGGAAGAATTAACACCAAAAAGTGTCAAGCAGATTTTATTAGGATATTTATTTAGGACACTGTTTCTATTCTTCATGTGTGCTGCTTTAGTGATTTATGTTTTCAAAAAACCTCCTCAGGTCAGGTGATCTGGATGCCATGTTTGGGAAGCATGGTGCAAAGCAAACTCTCAGGGCCAAGATCCCCCGAGTGTGCAAGGGAATCCCCCTGGGATGCTTGTCACAAAGTCACCCTCTGGCAGCAGTGTCTATGAGGCAGAAGGTGGAAGTTCTAGGAATCTGCATGTTTAACAAGCATCTCAAGGGATTTTACCAGGTGATTTTGATATTTGTGTTTTGGTAAACACTGGCCAGAAGGTAGACAATGAGGGAAAGGCCTCTACTCTGATCCTTCTTGAGGTGGGCAGATCTTTGCCTTCGGACTCTTGTCTTCCCTGAGAGAGGGAAAAGACAAGACTGAAGAGAGTCCGTCTAAAGGACTGACCTGAAAGCTCTCTGACCCAGAAAAGCCCGGCTCACGCAGGTCTTTGTTGTCAATTATTTCTTAAAACATCTAAGACCATATGCTTTCTCGGTAAAGAGGCTTGTAGCTACCTGTTTTGAGCAGTCTTTGAAGGCGCCCATCCTAACAGTGGCTCGCCTGGATACGACTGTGCTCTGGAGGAAGAGAAGGAATTTAAATCTGTTTCTGGAAGTGTGTTATGATACTTGTCCTTTGTGCATCTTAGTCTCTGGGTCTAAGATTAGCACCAGCATCCGTCCCAGGCATCCCTGAGATGGATGAAGGTTACCAGGGTAGAGGCTTTCTGTCTCTGTGGCCAGCTCTTACAGTGCCTGCAACAGCTGCACAGATGTGGATTCTTTAGAACTTCAATTAAGTAAATCCCACTATGCTATTTATATACCTCACTTTTCTATTTCTCTCTCTCCCTTTTCCTGCTTGAGGAAGAGTAAATATTGGAAAGGGAGAACTTGATCTAAGCAGGGGGACACCGAGGTGTTATGTCAGCTTACTACCTGTCAGCCTTTGCTTGAACTTGCTTCCCACCCTTGCCTTTGCAGCAGAACTCAGAAGAAGCTCATTTAAAAACAGTGGTAGCTTAGAATTAATCAGGGATTCCATGGACATGAAAGTCTTCCTGAATATGCTAAATAAACCAAGTTAGATCACTCACTCCATAGAGTTTGTAAAGACGCGTTTTCCCACGGTTTGTATCTTCCAATTTGGACAGCGGGCAGGAAAGGCACAAGTTCCTGGAACTCAAATAAGGAACAGAAATTCCTAATATAGCCTCCTAAGAGAAGTCTCTGAAAAATACTCTACCAAGAAAAACTGAAGTGTAAAGTGATACCTCAAAAGAAATGCCGGTCCTCCTAAGATCGTAAGTTTCACAGATGTGCTTGAAAGCCATTTCTCCAAGTGAGCTGTTGCAGCAGTCTGGGTTCATGAAGGCTGCCCAGCTCACAGTTCCACCCCTGAGCTCTCTGACTCTGTGATACAGCAGCATGCTTTGCCATAAAGATAGTACCAGATGGGGATGTCATTATTGAAAAGCTCCATACTATCCACCTGTCCTCGCAAAAGCCACTCTGCAGACATGCACCCAATTGACACAAAGGCGCTATTTTGAAATGTGGTTTGGAAGTGTTTTTCTTATCTGGTCTACTCTGCTCTGAATTACCCTTTCATTCACCACAGTTGTTCCAGGATGTTGCACAATGGCTAAGCAATTATTATTAATAAAGAGCTATGGTCTAAGCTTTCAACCTTCACAACACGTGGGGCTGCCTTTCAAGCCTATACATTAAGTACTGTCATGATGAGAAGGGGCCTTTCAGTAGTGTTTTTGCAGGCATGTTATTTTCATTTAGAATTAAGACCTGCCTAGAGAAGAAGGAAGCTACTTAAAAACTTGACAAGATTCATAATTTATATGTAAAATCCTGCAGTTAACTACTATTAAAAGAGGTGGTAGCATACTTAAGTAATGATAAACTAAGAGCAGTGATGAACTAATGATAGACTAACTCCAGACTACCTTTTTTTTTTTTTTTTTTTTTAAATCACATTTGGATACTCTTTGCTCTTAAAGTAAATATGAGCAAACTGTTTAGTCAGGCAAGTTGTACAGGGAAAATCTGGCCAAATTCAGCTTCACACCGCTACTTGAGTCACGCTAGCTTGCTGGCTCGATAGATTGCAAAATATTAGATACTCAGATTTCCACAGGCTTTGATCAGGTTGCCTGAACTTTATCAGATGTTTCTTGATAAAACTGAGTGCTCTGTGACAAATGGGCATGGGATGAAAGTGATTCAAGGGCTTGAAAAGTCCTAAACCATAGGATAACTTTTTTTTTTTTTATCGCCTCCACAATTTCTGCAGCAATATGTTTAGAAGGGACTCAGTAGAGGTTACTGAATGATAAATGAATAAACGGAGGGATAGAAGGGAGGAAGGGTTTATTTGGTGCAGATTATCCAAATTTTTGGTTTCCCAGGCTTCCTTCTTTTCCTCTCCTCTGAGCCCACATTTTGCCATCTCAGTGTTGAACAACTTCAGCTGAGAAGGGGTGAAAACAGGCATGATATACAGTGGCAAACACAGCAGTCAGTTCTCATTGTTAGCCTGCTTGTGTAAAGGGTTTTGATGAAAGGGGGTGTGGTTCAGTGGAAAACAGGTAAGGAGAGCCTGTTCTTTGTGCCAGAAAGTGCTCTTCCTTCCCTTCAGGTGTGCGGGTGCTGGCCCCCACCTGAGGCTCCGCTGAACCTGGTTGTCAGTGCTGTCTAGGAAATGATGGGCTGCATCTGTTCTCACTTGGCACGGCTTCCTCAGCCCCCGACACATCTCCAGAACTTGGCCTTGAGCCCCCTCCTGCTCTGACCTATTTGGGCTGCCGTGTTCTTTGTACTGTCTGTTAGGCTCAGATCCCAGCTGTTGATTTGTGTCTGACCTTTTTCCTTGCTCTGATGGCTGATTGCTAGATCCTCTTCATTTTCAGCTACTCAAGGAGTTCCACCTCCCCACCTGGGTTCTGGACTTTGCCCGAGCCCCCTCCCCAGCCTCTCCTTTTCCTTCTAGCCTACACTCTAAGCTTTGCCAAATTTCTTTCTTAGAAAAAATTCATTTATTTTTGGCCACATGGTTTGCTGGGATTTTAGTTTCCAGGCCAAGGATAAAACCCAATGAGAGCATGTGAGAGAGTGGCCAGGGATCAACCCCAGTGAGAGAGTCCTAACCACTGGACGGCCCAGGGAATTCCTGCCTTGAGCTTTTCTGATACTAGCTTCTCAGTTCAGTTCAGTCGCTCAGTCATGTCTGGCTCTTTGAGACCCCATGGACTGCAGTACTTCCCTGTCCATCACCAAGTCCCGGAGCTTGCTCAAACTCTTATCCATCGACTTGGTGATGCCATCCAACCATCTCATCCTCTGTCATCCCCTTCTCCTCCTGCCTTCAATCTTTGCCAGCATCAGGGGCTTGTTTCCAGTGAGTCACTTTGCATCAGGTGGCCAAAGTGTTGGAGCTTCAGCTTCAACATCAGTCCTTCCAATGAACACCCAGGACTGATCTCCTTTAGGATGGACTGGTTTGATCTCCTTGCAGTCCAAGGGACTCTCAAGAGTCTTCTCCAACACCGTAGTTCAAAAGCATCAATTCTTCAGTGCTCAGCTTTCTTTACTAGCTTCTATTGCCATCTTAATTCTGACTGTAGAATTATCACCTTTTGTTTCAATAATAAAGACATAGATGCAACTCATGGTAATCCCTACACCTAGAGGAAGTTACCATAGTCTATCATTAGTTTCGGGCTTCCTTGATAGCTCAGTGGGTAAAGAATCCACCTACCAAGGCAAGAGACACAGGAGATGTGCGGTTTGATCTCTGGGTCAGGAAGATCCCCTGGAGGAGAAAAAAATGCAACTCACTCCAGTATTCTTGCATGGAAAATTCCATGGACAGAGGAACCTGGAAGGCTACAGTCCATGGGGTCGCAAAGAGCCATTCCCAACTGAGCACATTGCACACACAGTAGTTTCTTTGTCTCTCTCCCTGACTGAATCTAAGCATCTTGAAGGTATACACCTTTATTTCCCAATGCACTTCTGATGAGTGTTACTGACAAAGGAACTCTCAAGAATGGTTTTGTTGCACTTCTCATCTCTCAAGTTTTACTCTGAAGTTAACGAAGCCTCCTCCACCAACCAGAATTGAACAAAGTTGAACCACCCCAGGTTTACAATCTGATAAATCCCTAATAAATTTTAAAAAAATATGTTGGACAGTGTAGGGTAATAATGGGAAGGAGGGTGCAATGTGAAGTCCAACAGACTTGGGCTGGAATTCTCACGCTCAGCAAACCTGTTAACATCTCTGAGGTTAAGAAGTCTCACTGCGAAAGAGAGATATTAGCTTCCTAAGACTCTTGAGAGTCCCTTGGACTGCAAGGAGATCCAACCAGTCCATTCTGAAGGAGATCAGCCCTGGGATTTCTTTGGAAGGAATGATGCTAAAGCTGAAACTCCAGTATTTTGGCCACCTCATGCGAAGAGTTGACTCATTGGAGAAGACTCTGATGCTGGGAGGGATTGGGGGCAGGAGGAGAAAGGGACAACAGAGGATGAGATGGCTGGATGGCATCACTGACTCCATGGATATGAGTCTTAGTGACTTCCGGGAGTTGGTGATGGACAGGGAGGCCTGGCGCGCTGCAGTTCATGGGGTCGCAAAGAGTCCGACACGACTGAGCAACTGATCTGATCTGATCTGATCTGAAGGGGACTTTGTCGGAGAAGGCAATGGCAACCCACTCCAGTGTTCTTGCCTGGAGAATCCCAGGGACAGTGGAGCCTGGTGGGCTGCTGTCTATGGGGTCGCACAGAGTCGGACATGACTGAAGCGACTTAGCAGCAGCAGCAGCAGGGGACTTTGTTAAGGATTAGAGATCACGTATACAAAACATTTGGTATATAGTGAGCCCTCAGGAAATGGTAGCCAGCATTGTTCTTGGACCCAGAAAACATGGATACCATGCTCTGCTTTACTTATTAGCTGTGTGATGTTAGACAATATTTTTCAGCCTTAGTTTCCCACTTTGTAGAATGGGGAGAATAATTACGACCTTATTTCATGGGTTGCCAAGAATTCAAGTAAGTTACACGAATATAATTTGTAAACCTTAAAACACCATATAGGAAATAATGATTACCGTGCTGTTTGAAAATTAAATGTAGGTCTGCTCTTATGGCACCTGATTTAAAAAAACTTAACAGAATGCTAACAGGCAATAAAAGTAATGATATTTTTTGCTAATTGGTTGATTTTGTGCTGCTGCATGTATAAATTATTAAGATAGAGAACACTTTGTATTATATGTGTGTTTAATTGAATTCTGAAACTTCAGTGGAATTATAAAACCTTGGCTGTTTTAAGTAAATTTTGGAAATAACAAATTCATTTTCTTTCTTATTACCTGAATGTGATAGGATAAAAACAGAAAGGATAACATGTATATAGTGACTACATAACCAGTGTTTTTACCCTTTTGTTATGATTGCTGCTATGTGAAACTAAAGATACTAGATTGATGTAGTTATGTAATCAGCATTTTGACTCTCTGTTATAAATCATTTCTGCTGTGTAAAGATAAAGATGGGTAGATTAATTTAAAAAAATTTTGAGAAAGAATAATTATCTCTTGCATTGCCAGAGTCAGGCTGGCCAGGATGACTGGTTACATGATTTCTGGAGAACTTTTTCTAGTCTCCTGCTCAAGAGCAGAGTTTGGGATTTTTAGCAAAACCCTGTGAAATCACACGACATCATCCTAAAGTAAGAGGCATAGTAAGACTCTTTTTTAATCCTACAGATTTGTCTGACCGAAAAAGATTTTTAAAACACCCAGGACAGCTGACCTCCTTGAAGTTCTGGGGAGCAGAGTTAGAGGTCCAGGGGCCACAGCACCCCACTGCTCCTGGAGGCTGAGGCCCTGAAAACACTCTCCTCTCCAAGGTCATACCTCCCAGCCTATGAAATCATTTATACGTATTTAGAGGAATAAAGGCCATTTTTAGACAGTGGCACCTATTCTTCCGGGGTCCAATTATATAATTTTACAAGGATCCCCTTGAAAACCAGTGAAGGCTTTCCCTAAACCTTCTGTGAATGCGCTACCTCATCACTCCCATAAGATTCACTGCAGGGCTGCTGGCAAGTGAGTTTTTCTTCCATGAGGACAAATTTGTTTCCTGTATTAGAAGAGGAAGAAAATCATTCCATTTGCTACAAAGGCCAGTGTAAGCAGGCTGGCCAGGAAATACAAAAGTAGAAATTCTCATTGCAACATCTTTCTCATCATATGGCATCCCATTCAAAACACATCCTATCCCAGACATATTACCAGCTTTGTTTTTGCTTTTTCTTTCTCCTTTTATAGTACTTTAGTCTCTTGAGTCTTATTAACCGGAAATCAAGTCATCTAAAAAGGTGGGGCAAGTATGGATTAAGAGTGGCATAACAAGCATTTGCAGAAAGATCAGTCCTGGTCCCAAATGAAATTATGGGGCCATTAGATAGGTGTACCACAATAAAAGCAAGATGCAATTTGAAAGGGACCTAAATAACACTCGTCCCCTGGAAAAGTGTAGAGAATGTATCTGGTTAGGTTGAAAGAATTAATGCTGCATTTTTTATATGAAAATTGCTTTCACATTAAGAGAGATACTTTGTGTACAAAAAAATCTTTTCTAAAACAGGCTCACAGTACTTTAACCATTTTACTGGTCTGGGATATGAACAATATCAGTCTCTGAGAGAGGGGGGTTTATTTATTATTTTGTCTTATATTCTTTTACTTATTAACATGCTTTATGAACAATACTTGGTTCTATCAAATAATCATACCTATGTCTTCTATCAAAGACTGCTATTGGTAATCTTCCTCAAAATAGATTCCTCAATATAGAAGACATATCAGTGTCTTCTATCAAAGGCATTCTGTTGGTAATCTTCCTCAAAATAGATTCAGGTGAAATTAGGTTATTTGTGCATTTTGTGCACTACCAAAACTTGAGACTTCATTTGTTATTGTTATTTTTTAAGTTTTTTAAACTAATTATTTTTGGCTGAGCTTGGCCTTCGCTGCATGGGCTTTCTCCAGTTATGGCGAGCGGGGGCTGCTCTCTACTTGCGGTGTGCGGCCTTCTCATCAGTGGCTTCTCTTGTTGCAGAGAACAGACTGAAGGCGTGTGAGCTCAGTAGTTGTTGGACTCGGACTCGGTTGCCCCTTGGCACATGGAATCTTCCCAGACCAAGGACTGAACCCGTGTCCCCTGCATTGGCAGGCAGATTCTTAACCACTGGACTACCAGAGAAGTCTGAAACTTCATTATTGATTTCAGTTTTGAGATTGTACAGACAATTCACAATATTCATGAACTGGGTCAAGGTGATAAACGTGGGCTGAAAGAAATCATAGGATTCAGAATAACTAAACCGTGCATTTTGCTGGCATTTGAGCCACACTATGAAAATCAAATGTTTTGTGAATCTCGTAGCTCTTTTACTGTCAGGGAAGGGGGAGCACACTGCTGATGCAACCTGACTGAGGCTTCTTCACTAAGGGCTCCTTTCTTTTCTGCCCTGCCTTCTTGGATTCTTGTTTGCCTGTATCATCAGCCACGGCAGCCTGGACTGCACCTTCAGTCCGCAGGGAACAGGGCAGCCACAGCAGGAAGGCAGAGTTCTTTGGCTATGTCCATGTATTTGATGGTTAAGGCTTCCTCTACCGTTTTCCCTTTTACCTACTGGGTGACTAACCAGCTGGAGGCAACTGCAGAACTACAGCCAAATCTTAAACCTGGCATTCATGATCTTCCCCTTTTCATCCACTTGAATCTGTAATTTTATTACATCACCACAGGCTACAGCCCTCACCAATACAGTTCCAACATTTTTAGATGTCAGGGGACCTGTTTCTAGAATTTTCATGTGATCAACAAGCATGTGACAAGGGAGCTGACAGCTCCCTCGCAGGCAGATGGAGGCTGCAGAGCTGAGGGCCCGTGTCCGCCTGAGGCGCAGCTCCAGCCACGGTGGGCTTGTGCCTGCCTGAAAGATCTTAAGGAGGCAATAAACAAGAAACCAGGAGCAGGGCTTTACAGTTTCTCTGTTCATCCTTGTCCTTGCTTCTCTTTATCAATTGCTTTTATCCTTAAAATCTAACTACAGGCCTGGTGGAAGACTGCCAGGCACATTTTTAACAAGCTTGGAGAAACTCTTTAAGGCAGAGATGCAGAATGTGAAGCAGCAGCAGGGGGCAGTGGAGGAGGCCGGAGGGGAAGGGAATTCAGCATCAGGTGACCACATGAGTGCAAATTATGAGGCTCAAAAAAGTGGCAAAACAAAACCAAAACCCCCATCCAACTACCCCCAAATTCTGCAAACAAACCAACCAGACAATCAGACAATTAATCATTAAATTTTATCCCCTTTATAAATTACAAAATGTAGACATTACAGGGCAACCTCCTGTGTCATGGATGCCAATGAATGACCCGTCTTTAGGCTTGAAATCCATCTGGCTCCTCAACTGGAGGGATCACCTGCTCAGGGAAGATGGAGATGCTGTTCAGGGCCCCAGGCCCTTTCAGTCAAGACCCGCCTGGTGCCTATTGCTCACGCTCTCTGCTCAAAGACCTACAGTTAGCATCCCTTGGGTTCCTTACAGACAGGAATTCTGTTCCCTTGGCAGCTCACAAGGAGGCATGGATGCCTGCAGGCCTTGCCCTACATCACATCCTTCTCCTTTTCCAAAGAGATGCCAGGCCTGAGCCATTCTGCGAAGTTTAGCAAGATTGGGTTTAGTCTGTGGGCAGAAAGAGAATAACTCCAATTACCAGTATGAAAAGCCAAGGAGCTTACAAGTATTTCCTAATTACGGCTATTCACATTAGTTTGGATTTCTAGTTTCTGGATTCAGAAAAGATTTTAGATTTCCTTAGGATAAGCGGGACTGAAAACTAAGTCTAGAGGCACATCTCTTCAGGAATGGGGACAAAACTTCTTTCATTTTTCCATTGTCATATGAAACAAAGTTCTCAATGGAGTAAAATGGACTAGATGAGTCAGAAAACATTAGTACCTGAAAACTCCATGCAAGAAAAGACTTTACAGCCCTCAGCAGGAAAGGTAAGCAATATAAAAGATTTTGGAAAGCGGACATTCCTATTATGCTCTCGTGTTCTGTTTCATTTAAGATTATAAGGATAGAAACGTTCTTTAATTTAAACCACTTGCCGCCTTTATTGAATTATCCACATCATTGTTCCTGGACTGCTGAGTAATCAGGGCCAAAGCATAATGTGAAAATCTCCTAAGCTTGGTTCCTTGCCTGATCCTCAAATCATTACTCTAGAGATCCCTGGAGATGGCTACCATATCCACCAAGTATTGGATTGGTCAAAAAGTTCATTTGGGGTTTTCTGTACGATGTTATGGAAAAACCCAAACGAACTTTTTGGCCAACCTGATACTATTAAGCAACTGGCTCTTCAGGCTACATTTGCCAGCAATGAATTTGCTGTGTTTTGGCCAACCTTCTGTGGTCCCAGAGAGAACTTCTCTATCTCAGAAAACCTAGAGCTGGTAGGCAACGGATGCTTCGGTCTGTACATGTGTTAAGCTTAAAAAATGCGAAGGCGTCATATGTATAATCAGATAGTTCTGCCTAAACTCCGTTTTGAATTTGAGCTAGAAGATGAAATGGTGAGATTTCCAAAAAAACTTCCAGTGTTTTTCAAAACTCTTGTATTGGGGAAAGGATTAAGACAGATTACATTTGGATCACAGGAGCTAGTCTCCTGTTAAGTCATCTCTGTACCTGCTGTTCCTGCTCCAAGTGGTCGATGTTAGCTAATGGCAGCATGGAGGGCCTGCCATGAGCACACTGGAACGGCAGCTGGCACCAGGACAGCGCTTCAATAAGGCGGCAGCTCTCCTCGAAGCTCAGGCCATCGTTAAACTTAATGGCCCCTAAACAAAAGACAAGCCAGGGGTATGGTGTGTACAGTGGGAAACCCATGCTGGCCCTGGGTTAGAGCTAAATATCTGGGGAGAGACACATGGTTCATAGGCTTCTATCATGTGACTTTAATACTGCTTGAAATTGGCCTTTATGTCCATGGATGAAACTAAGGCCTCAGGACTGACTTGTCTCTCAGCTTTCTAATCCCTGCAACAGGCATTCCTTAACTTGTTAGGACTTTGCCTTCAGAGTTTTCTCAGAGAGGCAAGAGCAATATTTTTGCCTACTTCTTAAGTTTGTGAAATCAAGGTCATCTTCCATCCAAAGCCAGTCTATCACCAAGATATCTTTTTCCCTACAATGTTCACTTTATTTGCTGATTTTTTGCTTCTGTCATAATCTTCTTACTCTAAACTCTCATACTGTCAGAAACTGCCTTTACGCCTACAGTAATTTACTCAGTCAACAAATATTAAGTATCTACTCTGTGCTGGAGCTATGCCAGGCAATGAATGAGATGGATGATCACCACCCCCACGAAGCTTACTCTCTTACAGGTCAGAAAAACAAACAAACAGTTAAACAATAATTAAAATTATTAAGTACTATAAAATATAGAAAATCAAAGAATATATAACAGGAAGACCAAACCCGGTTTAGGAGGGCCAGGGAACGCAGGAGACGTGGGTTTAACCCCTCAGTCAGGAAGATCCCCTGGAGAAGGAAATGGGAACCCACTCTGGTATTCTTGCCTGGGAAATCCCATGGACAGAGGAGCCTGGCAGGCTATAGTCCACAGGGTCACAAAGAGTTGGACATGATTTAGTGACTAATCAACAACAACAAATTTTGCTTTGTAAAAATAATTTTCTAGGGTTCATTTTTAATGTATTGTTTCTTGATCTAAGTTGTACCTTTCAAGAGGCAGATGATAATCGTGCCTTCTACTTCTTTCATAACTGTTGAACCCTGCCAGTGCTTAGCATGCAAAGGCACTCAATAGCTGGTGTGTTGAGAGTCTTACCATGGCAGGCTTGGGATGCCAACACCTTCTGGACGGTCAGTGGCAAAGTCCTTTGGATGCCTCCTGTGGTCTGGAGTATCTAATGCATAAACACATCTATTAATGGAAAAGCCAGCGTAACAATGGAGCCTTCCGTGTGCGGTGCCTCTGTGTGGAACCCCAAAATAAGAGTAAAGCTTACCTCCACTTGTTCTCGAATAAACTCCTACAAAGAGAAAAGGACAACAGACATGAATCTGTTGCTATGTTATAACTGCCCTTTGATAGTTTACAAAATATCCCAATTTCCTTCCTTAAAAATATGCCTCTTGAAGAAAAGAGCTCCAGCAATATAGCACTTAGATACAAATAATGTATTTGTTGTAAGGCACTTTGAATATGAAATACCAAGACAACCGAAAGAACTCTTACTGAGTAGAGAATATATTTAGCTACTGAAGCTTTCTCCAGAGATAGCTCATCAACTCATGAGGTTATATAACTGGCAGCCTAATGACTTGACTAGATATCAGGGAGGTTTCTCACTATGAGCTTGTCTGTTTGTATTTATTATCTTGGCTAGAACACGTTTAATATGGCACATAAACAGAATACACAACAGCCATCAACACAACTGCACTCAGTGTAACACTCGCGTCGATATCAGAAACATAAGTAGTTAGTTCCCACAGGCATTTTTTTGTGTGCAATAAGTCCCTACAGGTCAAAAAGTTTACTCTTTGAGGCATTTTGCTGGGAAATTTCTTCTCCTTTGCATATCTGTGTCCCTAGGGTAGCCTTTGCAGTAAGAATATCCCTGCAGATGTTAATATTTACGAAAGGACTAAAGAAATTTAAAGCAGACACTATTTCATGTTACTAATTTGTTTAACCTCTGGAGGTTAAAAACTGTTTTGCGATATGGCACGTTTAATAATTTCTTTATAAGAAAACACAGGATTTCTTTACTCCTGCTGCTGCTGCTGCTAAGTCGCTTCAGTCGTGTCCGACTCTGTGTGACCCCATAGACGGAAGCTCACCAGGCTCCCCCGTCCCTGGGATTCTCCAGGCAAGAACACTGGAGTGGGTTGCCATTTCCTTCTCCAATGCATGAAAGTGAAAAGTGAAAGTGAAGTCGCTCAGTCGTGTCCGACTCTTAGCGACCCCATGGACTGGAGCCCACCAGGATCCTCCGTCCATGGGATTTTCCAGGCAGGAGTACTGGGGTGGGGTGCCATTGCCTTCTTTACTCCTAGAAATGTATAAATTAGCTTCCTGGGAATCCCCTGGTGGTCCAGTGGTTAGGACTCAGTGCTTTCACTGCTGGGGCCTGGGTTCAACCCCTGGTTGGGGAACTAGGACCCCACAAGCCAAGTGGTATAGCAAAAAAAAAAAAAAAAAAATAGCTTCCCAAGATTATAACATGATAGATTCTTTTTAAACCAGACTCAGAGAATTCTCTTGCCTCTCTCATTTAGACACTAGGACACCATACTTATAAATGAGCAGTTACCAAGAACTAGGAGGGTAGATATTATGTATTTTTTAAAAGCCATGCATTTTCCCAAACAAACCTAAATAGATCTCATTATATCTGACCCACTAACAAAATTTAGTGTGGTTACAGATCAAATCCTAACTTCTTTGCTGTTCTCTCTTTTGCTTATCTATCTGGGAGTTGTAAAACATTAGTCTGTAAGCCTGGGGAAGAGGAAATGGATCCTGCTCTCTGTTCATTTCATATTTCAGTAGTTCAATTAATGCTAGATAACTTGAATAATATTTAAAAGGCACATTCATTAAGCTGGAGGGTAGAACTTTATAGAAAGATGTCTTAGTTTTATCTTTCAACTGCTAGGATCCAAGTAACTACCTCTTCTTCAAGATGCCAGAACTTTTCCAGCTTCTTTCAGAATCGACAAAATCTGTCCTGATCAGCCTGACTTAACATAATCAAGATTTGCTGAAACCATAAGCCCTGTTTGAGTCTGAGGTAAACTTCTTACCAGTCGTCTTTGAAGTCACTTTAGGGAAAGTTTTTATTATAATTTTCTCATTAAATACTTAAGGATTGAATTACAATAAAAGATTCAAGCAGATCCTATCTCTTGGATTTAAGACAGTTTGGAAGAGAAGCCTTGGAGAAAATAAGCCATGGAGGGAGAAAGGGGCCCCCGACGAAAGCCGGGCAGAGGTGGTCTGATCAAAGGGTGATTCTGGGAAGGCTCAAGTCAAGGTGACCCCACAGCTGGCCCGTCAGCTGCCTCTTCCTCTCAAATGTCTTCTCATGCTTAGCCGACACACCTGCTCAAGTCTCTCCTGTCTGACAAGAAACAAAAATCTTTCCTCCACGGTGTCCTGCCCCATACTTCCTGACACCCCTCCCCTTTTGTTGCCCCATCTCTTCTGTACGTCGCCAGAGTCTTTGGGAGAGTAGCCTCCATAGCTCCCCCTTCCCCTCACTCCTGCCCACCCTTAAGAACAGGTTCCTCAAGGCAGGCAGTGTCCCCCAAAGCCAAATCCAACTCCTCAGGCTTTACTCTCTGGCCACCATTGACCATTCCCTTCTTGCTGAAAACTTCACTTGGCGGTGGTAGTATTACTTTTCCCTGGTTTTCCTCCTCCTCCTCTCACCAAATATTTTCAGCCATCCTTTACGGTCTCTTCTTTTTAGCACTAGCGTTCCAGACTGTTGCCAAAACGTATACACCCTGAATGCTGGTGTTCCACAGGCCCTGCACTTTGCTCTCTTTTACTTCTTCATATTCTCCTGGAACAATCTCATGTCCTTTAGATGCTTTTCCAGCTTCTGATATTATCAAAATATAAACAGTTGACCATCACAGGAGTTGAACAATGCAGGAGTTAGGAGCATCAGCTCTCTTCATGGGAGAAAATCCTTGTATAAACTTATTGTCAGCCCTCCATAGACGCACCTCCACATCTGTGAACTCAACCAACCGCAGATCCTGCAGTACGGTAGGGTATATTTTTCTAAAAGAATCTGTGTATCTGTGGACCTGCACAGTTCAAACCCATGCTGTTCAAGGGCCATATAACTCTATAGTGTTAACTCCCAAACAGATACTACAGCCCGAATTCTTTCCTAAGTGCTGGATCTGGCCTGTCTACCCACGGCACACCTTCATCTGAAGGCTCATGGTCGAACTCCTCAGCCAAGGGTACTCTCCTCCTCCATTTCCTTTTTCTGTCAAAAGCGCCATCCCTCCAGTCGACCAACTGAGAACCCTCAGAATCATGACTTGTTTTTTCTCCTCTTTCTCTTTGGCACTCTCTTGATCACCAGGTCCTCTCGATGCTGCCTTCCAGATTATGTTTCCTATCTCCACTCCCACTGCTACTGGCTTAAGTCAAAGCTTCATCCTGTCCTACTGGCACTAGCCCCTCAGGTGCTCTCCACCTCAAATCTTTCCTATATTCATCTATCCCACAGTTTATCCACGAAATCTGTCTTCTGCCTTTTGTTTTCAGATGTTATTACTACAGTAATTCAGATGTCTGGAAAAAATGATAGACTGAGTTGATGTGGATTTGCCCATGTTCCAAACTGAAGAGCTAAAGAAGCAATTAAGAAATCACAATGAATTAAAAAAAAGACACCATGAAAAAAGGACAGGTGGGAGAAGAGGGCTGGAAGATAAAAGGTGGTGATTTTATGTACAGTTTAGGAAGAGAACAGAAGAACAAATTACTGTTAAACTGAACTATGTATGCAAGTTAAAATTCCCCTTCTAAACCAGGAGAGGGGAAAACAAGAGAAATAAAGGAAACTTTAATAGAAAACAGGAAAAGAAAAGACAACAAATACAAAGTAAATCATGTTTGCTTTAAAAAAACACATATTTAAAGTGCAATGCTAAAGTATACTTTATTCTTCTTCACTGGCTGCCTACAGGATAAAATGCAATTTAGCTGAATATGCTGAATCCCTTGATGAGCTGGCCTTGACCACCTATCTAGGCTCATCTAGGCCCACCACTATCCTGTGTATATCTTAACACAAGCCATGTGTATTGGTAGCTCCCTAAGCACAGGATCTGCTTCAAGTCTCTGATATCTGTCTAGAATGACCTCCACTCTTCTATACCTGGCAGGCTCCCACTGTTCTATAAGACTTTTCCTAAAACAAATAAAAAAAGGCTTTTCTTTTGACAGTTTCCTTGACCTCCACTCTCCTGGGCACAGTAAATATTCTGTATTGCCATAACACTTTTGAATATACCTCTGCTGACCAAATTTCACTGCAGTATAATTTAAATATCCTTCCTCACCTTGAGCTAATTCATCTTTGAATCTCTGGAACCTGGCAGACAGCAGGTATTTCATAAATGCTTGTGGAATAAAAGATGAATATAGACAATTTCTAAACAAAGGAGGAGGTTATTAGCAAGCAGCCGTTTTCTCAGCATCTGCAGCTGTCTTACCTCCACAATGCCCTTGGTCACAGTAGACCTTCCTCTTCGAAGTTCAGTGGCTTCTCTTTCTACAAAACAGAGCGGCACTTTTCCTATGAGGACCAGTGAGTCACTGGTGTCTGGAAATACAATTTCAAGGCCCAGATCTTCCAGATTTTTGTGGTAACACCTAAAGAGAACCTCAAATGTAAAACAGCTACTTCATTCACATTTCAGCACTGGTTCCAAATACTTGATAGTTTCTCAAAAGCTGCCATGAGCTTTAAAACTTGCACTGTTTTCCTCACACTTGTGGTTGTTTAGGATTTTATTATCAAATTTCCTTTTTGAATTATAGTAACCTTTATTTTTTCCCCTCTTTTCCACCGAATCAATTTGCTTCTGTGTCTTATTCCTGAATTTTTATTCTCTGCTGAGGGATTGCTAACTACTCCTTGCTGGCACTTAAAGAAGTTTGGCACAAATAAAAGGGCTGAGAATGTTTTGAATCAGCACTAAAGCAGGGAGGTAATTAACAGCCCCAGGAACTGAGAAGTTCTGATTAACGGGATGTAAATAAATGGGTCTGCCTCTAATATAAATTATGCCCCAGAGAAAAAGATTTATTGGCAGTCTTATATTCCCCATATTAAATAAATTTAGAGACAATTCTCTCTTTTTCATTTCTAATAATCTATGCCACCCCAAAGTAGGAAAATGCCCTACCTTATGACTCATTATATGATTTGCCCCTTCCCTGGGGCCTGGGGTTTTACTTTCTTCCCAGTACGATTATGGTGATGAAAACTAAGAATCTAGAATGCACCAAGGGAAAACAGAATGGAAGCAATTACTGCAGTAACTTCGCTTTCAGGAACAGCACAACATAAATACTGACTGTTCCAAGGAATGGTAAGAGTACTCTAAGCCAACTTCTGGAAAGAATTATCAGGGAAACTACATCCTTTACTCAACAGCTGTGATATAGTAGAAAGAACAGCATTTGGAGTGAGACAACCTGCCTCTGAGGGCTGCTCCATCACTTAATATTTGCTATGACCTTGAACAAGTCATGTAAACCTCATCTGAGAAAAGGAACAATAGTTATGTTTATACCTCACAGAATTAGTGTCAGGATGCACCTTAGCTACATCACATCCTCATGGTGGTACTAACCATAAGAGTCTCCTTTGTTCCTCTGTCACTGTTATCTCTAGCGGAGGACTTACAGTGGAAGACAGTAATTTTTTTCGACCAAAGCCTTGTGGCTGTTGCTTCTCATAGGAATCTATTGGGAGAAAGATGAACAGGTAAAGAGCAAGAAGTTGAAGTCTTCCAGATTCAGATAAAAATGAAGATTCAGTCATGGGATTATTACAGTGCTTAGCAGCATTTTCAGTGTTCGGTTTTAGGCTCTGAATTTCCATTATTAAAGTCAAACTAGTAAATATCTAGTTTGTCTACTCATTTTGGCAGTATTTTCTTAAATAAGAAATATAAGACTTAAATCTTACATTCAAATGAACAATGCAGTGATTCGGTAGGCAGTCAACAAATGTGGTTTCAATAACAGAGGTTGACTACTATTGGGGAAGATCCCCTGGAGCAGGGCATGGCAATCCACTCTAGTATTCTTGCCTGGAGAATCTCATGGTTAAAGGAGCCTGGCAAGCTACAGTACATAGGGTTGGAAAGACTTGGACACAACTGAGCGACAGCACAGCACAGCACACACAACCCATGGCTCAAGAAGGTGCCTCCTTTCCTTCAGAAGGATTGCCCAGTCTCTGATGAGAATTACTACTATTCTCAAATGCTCCAGGGCCTATAGCAAGTGAGTTTTTCTAACACTGCTTTTACTCTATCTTTCCCAACTCTTAGATCTTCATTTTCTAAGGAAAAGTGAAAAGTGACATCATTGCCATTCCAGTCCATGAAATACCTCCCAAGTTTTCACCCATTTGGTTATTACTTGACCACAGGAGTAACAATTTCCTGGGTATTTTACATCATCTTGGGGACACACAGCCGCATGATGAGGAAAATGGGTAGCAAAAATTAAAAAGCACATATTGACTTTGGAAGAATACATAATAAATTAGTGATACAGGTTGCCTCTGGGGAGAGAAACTAGGTGCGATGAAGGACAAGGGTAGAAAATAAACCTTATTTTATTTCCTTTTTGTACCTTTCAGACTGGAACCTGTTCAATTATACTACCTATTCAAAAACAAATTTTAAAATAGAAACAAAATATATTGGGCCTTCTGAGCTACTGGTGGTCTCTGCCTAATGAGTGAAGATAAACCACAATCACATGGGCATGTGGAGGGGCATATCTTGGTGCTAAATGTTGTAATAAAGTAGCCTAATCTTTAGGACTGATGGTAAGTATATGGCAAATATGCCTCTGACCATGTAAGTAAGATCCACAGGTTTGAATTGGTAAAGTGAACTATTACATTCTCTTAATTGTAAAAGTCACTCCAACAGGCTTCAGCTTCATTTTTTTACAGTTTTTTTTTTTTTTCATTTAAAAAAAAATGTACAATTCATCTTTTTCACCATAGTCACCATTAGGCAAACCCTTTCAGGTACATTAATTCTGCTGGGGAGTCTTGAATCTTTCCTAGGCCTCACCAATGATCCTTACCAATGATCAGCTGCTCCAATCGGATGCGCTCGTGGGCAGCGTGCTGGTCCACCAAGACTAGCAGGTTTCCACCTAGAAGACCAGCAAGCACCACTGGGTTTCAAATTCTCAGGTCAAGATTAAAATAATCATGTTGTGTGGAGGGAGGAAAGGTTAATCCAAACTATTTAACAACATGAGCATAAGAGAAGCATACAAACTACATAGTAACAACTGCTACTTTTCTTTCCTAAAAACTATTATGGGAAAAACTAAAATGTATCTCTGATGAGAAACTCTTTGGTTCATTAGTATTTCATTTCTAAAATATGTGTGAATTTAATGTTTAAATACTGACTTTGCTTTTTTAATTCAAGTTTGATACAATGAAGGATCATTAAACTACATATTTTTTAATCAGCTGACCTTGATTTGCAAGCTACTCCAGAACCCATGAAGAGTGTAATTCTACTACACTTAAGATCAGAGGTCAGCAATTTCTTTTCTGTGAAAGGCTAGACAGTAAATATTTTAGGCTTTTGGGACACGTGGTTTCTGACACAACTATTCAAATATTCATTCTGAACCAAAGTGGCCATAGACAATCTGTGAATGTTGTAGTTGTGATGCAATAAATGTTACAGACACTGAAATATTACCTCATATAATTTTTTAAAACTTATTTATTTTAATTGGAGGATAATTACTTTACAATACTGTGATGGCCTCTGCCATACATCAACATGAATCGGCCATAGAATTTCATATAATTTTAATGTGTTAAAAAATATAACTCTTCCTTTGCTTTTTTCCAACTAGTTAAAAATGTAGTACACCTGAAACTAATGTAACACCGTAAATGAACTACATGTCAATTAAAAAAAAACCATTCTTATCGCCCTGGATGTTACAGAAACAACTGTCTGGATCTGGCCCCAAGGCCACAGTGTGCCTTGCTTTACACTCATGTTTCACAAACTTTGAAGAGTAGGCAGATCACCTGGGGATCTGACTAAGAGGCAGATTCTGACTCAGTAGGTTAGGAATGGGACATGAGATTGTGCAAGTCTAACAAACTCCCATGTGATGTCATTTACTGACCTTGATTTTGAGTAGCTAGGCTTTAAACTCTCAAGTGCAAGAGAGGAAACAGATTGTCCTGATCCCAAAGCCAAACCTACAGGGAAATCCTTTTCCCTGTAGGGAGGACTGACAGGAGGACTGATCTCGATGAGATTAGTACATCATTTTACCTTGTAATTTTATTACTTTTGGCCAAAGGGCTGACGTTTATGGTTATTGATTATACTGAAATAAGAGTTCTCCTCTTGAATTTGATCAAATGAGATAATGTCTGTTTTTCCTGTTTCTACTACGATAAAAAACTGTTTCTATGACACCAACAAATTCATGGCATAAGAGCTTCAGACTTAAAAAAAAAGATTATGTAATTTTTCTGACAGCATTTTCCACCACATAACAGGCCCCCAAATGCTGAACTTTAAGCTCCTTTGAGGATAGGAGGAGTTGCAGCTGGTTGTGATTAAATACTGAACATGCTGTATTGGGCAAAACAATGGAATAAATAATAAATTATGAGGGAGTAACCTCAAACTCAAAACTACAACCAGTATAAATTACCAAAAGTCGAGAACTCTAAGAAATCAATCCTGCACCTTACTCTGGAGGGAAGACTTATAGTCTACAAAATGTTCATGACATTTTCCATTCCTTGAATGAAGCAGAATATATGAAAAGTAATTTACTCGTGTCAGAGCTATATTTTTGATATTTCAAAATAACAGAATAGAAGCTTCATAAGGACAAGGATTTTGTCTGTTATATTCCTAGCATGTACAACAGTACCAAGCACATCATAGGCACTCAGTAAATATTTACAGAATAAATGAATGAACCCTTATTCTTTGGAGTATCATAATTATAGGCAAAAACATGCAATAAAAATGCCATTATATGGCATTAATTTAAAACAATTCTATGTCCATTACAAAAATTAGTGAAAATATTAAAATAAAATTAAGACAATTATAGGAATAGGTTGCTTTTGGTATTCATGAGCAATAAAAACTCATTTGGATTAAAAAAAATTTTTTTCATCTAATACATACTCCTTGGTGGTAGCCAATCAATGTAGTAATCAATTCTCTTGGAATTGCAAGAGACATTTAAATATCTGGAGATTTGGTGGCTATACCCATCTCAGGTGCCACTGTAGAGATTTTGGTATTAAACAACAAAGAATTTCAGGTAATCAAATATTTAGAAAAAAAAATTCTATTTACTTTCTAGAAATAGTAAGACTACTAGATTTTGACATTTACTAATTCTACATTTATGATAATTATGATAATTTTTGGTTACTTTACCCCTGGTCTATGATGATATTTATCAAATAAATTTATACTGTAACAAGATAAAAGAACATTTTGAAAAGCAAAGAGAATGAACCACTTTCAAACTTTAGAAGCTCTCTCCTACAGGCCTACCTATCAGATGCCAACTCCTGCAGGGGTGCTAAGGACTCTCAGGCACTCAGGCCTTTTCCAGAACCTGACAGGATCTAGCATTCCTTGTAAATAGCTCAAAGCTCTCCCAGTTAAAAAAAAAAAAAAAAGCTTTCACCCTCCCTAGAAGGCAATGGCACCCCACCCCAGTACTTTTGCCTGGAAAATCCCATGGACGGAGGATCCTGGTAGGCTCCAGTCCATGAGGTCGCTAAAGTCGGACACGACTGAGCAACTTCACTTTCACTTTTCACTTTCATGCATTGGAGAAGGAAATGGCAACCCACTCCAGTATTCTTGCCTGGAGAATCCCAGGGATGGGGGAGCCTGGTGAGCTTCTGTCTATGGGGTTGCACAGAGTCGGACACGACTGAAGCGACTTAGCAGCAGCAGCAGTCTCTCTTCCATGTCACAGATTTCGGAGTCTCTGCTAGAGGTGTAATATCCAACCACATTCCTGATACATTCTTGAACATTTCAAAGGTATTTCAGACCAAACTCATGATTTTCACCCTCCTTGCCTGCTTCTTCTTCAACCTGGTCCTGTAGCGTCATCCAGCTATAGAGGTCAGAAAACCAGGAGTCTTCTTTGATATTTCTTCCCTATGTCCAACCCATCACCGAGTCCTACTGACTTATCTCCTGAATATCTTTCTCTCCAGGCCACCTCCCCATCGTTTCTTAGAAAACTGCAACATCCTCTCAACACTCTCTCTGCAGCTACTAGGTCTCCACCTCCACACCTGCTCCACGCTCCACACTATACAGCCAAAGCAGTATTTTCAAAATGCAAATGTGGGGTCTTCCCTGGGGGCCCAGCGGTTAAGAATCCACCTGCCAATGCAGGGGACAGGGGTTCGATCCCTGGTTGGGGAATAAGATCCCACATGCCATAGGGCAACTAAGCCTGCAAGTCCCAACAAGCAAAGTCTGTTCATGGCAATGAAAACCCAGCACAGCTGGAAAAAAAAAAAGCGAATGTGATGTGACACGTGCCACTGTGATAACAAACAATAAAAAAGAAAACAAAAAGCCTTCAATTGTTTCCTATTGGTACTGGGATGAAGACAACGCCTGTCAATGGTCTTTAAGATCTGGCTGTGACCTACATCTCTAGCCCATCTCCTTGCTCTCACACAAGGAAGGGCTTGCCCTGCTTCCTCTCACTGAAGGAGCGGGAAGCACAAATTACATGTTATTCCCTCTGCCCAGAACACTTCTCCCTCCCTTCTTTACCTAGTTAACTTATACTTCAGATCTCTCTTTACCAACAGAACCTTCTCTGACCTCCTCACTAAATCAAATCTCCTAATACAGGTTCTCACAGCATCTTGTTTCTCTCCTCCATAACACTAGAGTTAAAACGTTAATGTTTGTGTAACTAGCTGTTCCCCTTGCATGTATACTGTGTCCCACCACTGTGTCTCTAGTAGAGTCCCTCACATGCAGTAGGTACTCAATCAATATCTGTTGAATGAGTTAATGTTATTATTTACAAATTATTATTGTTTTATTAAAGCAGATCACCAAGAGATTATATGTTAACTCTTCATAAACCTAACAGAGTTCATCATATAAACTTTCTATTATTATAAAGCAATCATATTAAAACATTATTAAAAATTTAGAGAATATAAAATATTTTAAAGAGTAAAAGATGAAATTTCCCCTTTGCCCATTTCTATTCTCACTCCCAAGGTAACCATTCTTAATAATTTAACATGTATCATATACACACACACACACACACACATCTATGTGTATGTACATAAAACTACATGTACTTTAAAACTATTGTTTCATAATATATTTTCATAATTTAGATTGGTTTTCCCTAATCTGGCCAAATCATTGAAACTGTATCATGTATAAAAAATAACCTTAAAAGGAGACTGTCAGAAGACCAGCTGGTCACTAAGACTAACCCCATTCTTACCTGCCTCACCATTCTCTTCAGTCTTAGTGCTCATTAAACAGGCAATAAACTTGTTATCCACTTGCTGGAGAACCTGCCATACATTCGAGTAAGTGGAACAATACTAAATATAAGTTAACAATGGCTTATCTGCATAGAGAGAGACAAAACCGCACTTAATTTAAAGTTGTCTGCATTATAACATTCATATCTAAGACTGAGGAGAGGTGCAGATGAACCTGCAGGAGTTCATCATTAGGTTCATCATTAGGAAGGATAAAGAAGAGACATGTAGAGCAACTAGAAGACAAAGGAAAGACTACAAGGGAACAGACTGAAGCAACTCATAGGCTTATGTTAATAAAACTTCAGAGTAGACTTGAAATGTTCCCAACAGAAGGACTCTTAATAACAGGTAATAGGACCAGAGAATTATTAATATGACCAGAGACTGCTAACAAATAGGGCTGAAAAAAATTTGGAAAATGTATGCAAAAAATGTATACAAAAAGTGGAAACCATTTTTGTAGGAGCTGGTACATTAAGGCAGTAAGTTAACAGCCACTGGTGGCTGCAGACCTTGGTAGCTCCCCTCTACCTAGATCGGTCTCAGCTTCTAATTCGTTTCCATACCGAAAATAAGAAGATGAGGACAGCCTGAGTGGTGTACAGAGAGGGCAAACTAGGAAAAGGGTCCCTTGTGTTAACTTCTCAATCTAGGATCTCCTAAGCCATGTCATTTGTAGCCTCATACAATAAAGGGCCATTTAAAAAGGGGCATCATTGCACATTTAAGGACAATGTCTCTACATTACTTAAGTAAGTGTTAGTTGCTCAGTTGTGTCCAACTCTGCAACCTATGGATTGTAGCCCACCAGGCTCCTCTGTCCATGGAATTCTCCAGGCATGAATACTAGAGTGGGTTGCCATTCCCTTCTCCAGGGAATTCTCCAAACCCACGGATGAAACCTAGGTCTCCTGCATTGCAGGCAGACTGTTTACCATCTGAGCCACCAGGAAAGCCCAAATTTATGTCAACTACATTACTTAGTTGACTTATAAATTATTGTCAGTATAGAAAGTCAATATATAACCCTTGAAACTGTGTGCCTGAATCCATAACTCATCACTCCAAACTTGCTCACCCCACTAAGGACGCTTTTTTTTTTTTTTGGTAATTGATGGCATCACTGACTCAAGGGACATGAGTTTGGGCAAACTCTATGACACAGTAAAGGACAGGGAAGCCTGGCATGCTATAGTCCATGGGGTTGCAAAGAGCTGAACATGACTTAGCAACTGAACAATAGCAATTATAATTAGTCCTTTGCTTTTTCTTCTGATGATAAAAGTTTTAGTAAGATTAAAAAGAACACATGTGCCTTGATCAGGGTGGTCTATATCATTAAGTAAATCCAATTTTACATGAATTAGCCTGGCTTAGGCCATATATATAATATATATATATATTAATGAGATTTCAAAGGCAACCTTTTACCTGCATTGAGTGAATCATTTCTTTGGTGAAACGATAAGGATACAAGATGTTGTGAATTTTAACTGCTAGGCTCTCAGCTTGGCCGCTGTTTACGTCAACAGCAACCTAGAAAGACCCAGAACAAATGTCATTTACGTTGTAATCTTTTATGTCTGCAGAACTGTTTTACCAAAGATCTCAAAGTGCTTTAATAACATTCATTTTCATAGAACCTATTAGAGGTGGGTTGAATTCAGGGAACTTATAAAAATTCAAAGGGCTCTATGAATTTTTGCTCTTGAATAATAATTTTTGTTTATACACAAAATTACCGACAAAAACCCAATTCTTTCAGAATAACAATTTGCCTGTGCTTCATAAGCATGTCCTTAAAGACATCTTAACTGATGAATCAGTAACAAATGCTCATCCACTCTGCACCTCATTACAACACACAGAGCGCACTGTATGACCACCCACTGAGGAGAGAAAGCATACTCAGGTCCAGTGATGCAGATTCGGGTACAAAGCAGAAGACTCACTGCTTTATCTAGTGATAACAGTTTTTATTACCATCACCCTAAATACTTGGCCAAAGCTGCAAGTCAGGGTTTCTGAGAGTGGTAAACACATTCACTGTTCACACACTGATGACACAGGTGTAAAGTACCATCCAAAGTGACCAAGCTTCAAACTGCTACGAATTCTGATTCTTCCTCTCTATGTTAAATATTAATTTCCAAATACATTATTTGGAAAAATGCTCATTTTCCCTTCATAATTACAAATCAATATAGTCATTCATGCCCACCCCAAATTTAAATGAAATTCAAATTTTAAAATAACATGCAAAGAATAAGTGCTGCAGACCTACCTCTGGATAACGGGCAAATACTGGATTGTCCCATTCTGAGAACAAAGACTGAAGTGATTCAGGACCAAAGGCATCATCCCCAGTAGCTAGAGCAAAAGGGGACAAGTTTACTTGTTTAGTTGGCATCAAGAGCCTCAGGGAAGGGGGTGCATGGTGTCTCACGCTTGGTGCAGTGCGGCCTCAAGACCAAAGATCATACACCATGTTCCCATATTCTGCACATGTGAAGTGATGGCTGTATCTCTAAATTGTTTTTATCTGTTATTTCTTAAACTAGGGTTGATGACTATTCTTCTGGCATTATAGCTTTTTCTATAAACTATTTTCAAGAGATATTTCAGAATATAAGTCCACAAGAAACTGCTTCAAATTAGTAGCCCCACTTTTTTAGGTAAAAATATACCTTATCTATTTTTAGAAACAACGAAAAGAAAAATGAAAAATGCAGGTTTTTTTTTGAAGATAAGAATTTTGCTTATATAAAACTACTGCAATATGGAGTCAATGCCAATCTTTAAAAATAAGAAACGTTTTTCTCAATCACAAGACACCACAGACTGTGCCTAATTAACCAGCACTGACCTTGTCTGGAAAAGTAATTTCTGATCTAAATGCATGCACTGAATTAACTTAGTTCTGCTGTGAAACAGGACCACAGGGAATTCCTGGTTCCAGGAAGGCACAGCTGGCACTGATCAAGCTCAGCAACACAGCCCTGCTTTGTTTTCTTTGAGCTGGTGGCACAGTATGTACTAGGTGTTCTGGCAATCTCTGTTAATGCCCCTACCTCTGTTGTTCTGCCTCATCACAGTCCTCTCTTCCCGAGCTCTAGGAAGGAAAGGAAGAACAAGGTCGCTTCTAAAGGGATGACACCTGTACTGAGATCCTAAATATAAAAAAGAAAAAAACTAGACATTTGAACTCAAAATATACACTATTAAAATAATAGTTTCATAAAATCTCTTTCTGTACCAACTGAATTAAGACATAAGGCAGACTAGTAAACACTAGATTGAGTCAGAAGTTTTTTTAATGAAATTATTCTGCTAATTTAGGAATCTCCCCTAGTGCTTAGTCCTATTACCCATCTATACCAGACAGAATGAAGACCTAGAAAAGATCCCCAATGGACATACTCTTTTTCGCAATACGTATGTGTCTATTATAACATTTACCTTATCCTATGAATACGTTTGGATGGTTGTCCTCCCTAATATTCTGTGGACCATTGAAAGCAAAGCCAGTCAATATGCAATGCAGCAGCCCCAAGCATGGTGTGGATCACAAATGAGTGAATAAATAAAGAGACGAATGAATGAAAAGTTTTCAGTGTAAATTCCAATGTCCAGCAAGATGTCGCCCAAATTCTGCTCTCCTCTCTGAGGATGATCAGATTTGAGTTTTAGAGACAATGTCGAATTTGACAGTTTCAAACAGGAGTAAAACATGATGAAGCTATTATTTCAAAAAGATAAATCTGTTAGAGAAAAAAATGGAGAGAGATTAACTAAGAATAATAGAAGTGTGAGGTGAAATAAAGTTGTGTCACTGTCAATAGAAAGGACAGAGTTGAAGACATTTTAAAGAAAAATAACTACCAGGGCTGGAGACTTGACAACCACTCCCTAAAATTACCTTAGTAGAGCCTTTCTTCCGTGCAGTTAAATCTACCTCTTAACAGTTCATCTCACGTAATCTTTTACATGAGGCTCAACCATGTCCTAAATGTCCTGCTACACACCAGCCATTTACAGAATGGTAGCCAACCCTCACCCCACCTCTGAATGGAGGGTGCTTAGAAGCCATTTTTCTTGGAACTAGCTCCTAGATCCCAGATACTTAGTTTTTCATTATGAATCTCTGGCTTAACATGACTCTCAAAGGTTCACTACAAGACATGGTAATCCAGAAATTAAGTAGGTTGAAGCATTTTAGACATGTAGATTTATTTAACAGGAACAGATGTTCATGTTCAGTATGGCCAGCCAAGATTTCCCCCTTTTGTTTTAGAAACAACCATCTCAGTTTAATAATATCCAGTTATTTTTTGTCACCATATCAGAAGCAATTGTATTGCAGAAAGATGAGGTGCCAGTGCCTTAGATTTACCTTTCATTAGCATTCGGTATAAATCAGGACACAAAACTACATATGCTGAAAAACATGTGTCTTTAAGAGCCACGTGATAGTCTCAGGAGGAGTACTGAAGAAAAGGGTTTTTTTCTATTCAATACTTTCAAAGTTACTACAATGATTACTTTTTTTCACAAGGGAAAAAAACTGGAAACCACTGAAAAATAAAAGTCTTATTTAACCTTAAATGAATCAGAGCCTCCTGCTAGAGATATTTATCCTAGGGAGAAATGAAAAGTTAATTTGGAACTACCTTCATACAATTTACATTCTTTTGCAACATTCAAGACTTAATACAGATGAACATTTAATGTTTACCCTTCTGATGCAAAACCAAGATTACTGCCAGATGGAAATCAGTTTTACCATCTCCCAACATCTGGCTCTCAACACGGTGCCAAAACAATGTCACTTTTAATGTTGACTGAGACCTGGGAACTCAGAGTCCTAGCCTAGGCTCTGATGTGGCCTTGTGGTCTGATCTAAAAGCCACATTATTGTTTTTCTGAATAACAGCCGCTTATACAGACCAAGATTATTAGCATATGCATTATAATAAAGGACATTTGAAAAGTATGACTATAAAAATACATACTTAACCTACATTCCAAAAAATTTATGGTCAAGTCCTTTTTTTTTTAAAGTTTATAAATATACTACTGTTCTGAGCCATAGATTTTACTGGGAAATCTAGGATGACTACAAGAATCATTCTAGTCCTTCACCTGGGAGAGGTGCAGAGAACAACTTCCAGAAAAATACCATACTGGCATTGCAGGTGCTTTTAAAGACAAACTTCTTAGAGTTGTGTGTTTGGGAGAGAGGGGAAAGTGGGAAGGGAAACAGTGTGAAGTGAAAGTCACTCAGTCGTGTCCAACTTTTTGAGACCCCATGGACTGTCCATGGAATTCTCTGGCCAGAATACTGGAGTGGGTAGCCTTTCCCTTCTCCAGGGGATCTTCCCAACCCAGGGATCAAATCTCCTGCATTGCAGGCAGATTCTTTACCAGCTGAGCCACAAGGGAAGCCCAGGAATACCGAGTGGGTAGCCTATCCCTTCTCCAGCAGATCTTCCCCACCCAGGAATTGAACTGGGGTCTCCTGCATTGCAGGCAGGTTCTTTAACAGCTGAGCTACCAGGTAAGTCCCCAGGGAAACACTGTAGCTCTTTTCAACTATCAACAGCACCATTTTCATTAAACACTGTTTCATCCTCTTGTACACACATACACCCATAGATAAATATACTTACAGTTCTATTCTATATCATTCTTTCATTGTAATTTTATGTTTAAATAATATTGGACCTGGAGAGTTTTCATATATAATAAAACACATTCTATAATTAAACTTCAAAATGTTCTGCTGATAAAATCTCTCTGAATAATGACTATCTTACTCCTCAGCCATTATTTCCACCTTCAAAAGCATTCATGCCACTGAATGCCATATACTTACCATTCTCCAGTAGAACATCCACAGCCATAGTCGTCAGGTCTTTAGTACAAGCAGCCCGAACATCCTCAGTAGGAGCAGTGAATGTGCTAAGTCCTGTTAGTTTGTTGATGTAAACCATTCTTCCCAGAGTTACATCAAAATGCTGCTGCCAATCCAAAGAACATATGTTGGACTCTTCATTTTCAGAACAAGTTCTTGCTATGGATTCCTCACTCTGAAAACAAGTTCCATTTTGGTCAGCCGTGGAATCTTCCACGCGACTCATTAACATTCTACTCAGAGAGTCAGGACTTCCAATCTGTTGTTTTGAAGCTATAAGAACATCTGAATCCTTACTGATAACTGTAGCATGGTCATAGGGCAGTACCAAAGGATTTCCTGGTATCTTCTCAGTGGTATTGTTGTTAGAATATGTTTCACTGTCTTTACGGAAGATATTACCTTGTGTGACAGAGTCTGACATTGGGATATCGTCACTTTCTGTTTTTTTATGCTCATTTTTAAATAACTTACAAGAATCTAGGGTTAACCCACTGGACAAGTCACCATCTTTCCTACTGGAATCTAATTGTGGCAATTCATCAAAATGATTCACATCCATCCTTTGAGTCTCTCTTTCGGAACCCTTCAATCTGGATAATTTAGAGGCTAGTGATTCAGGTGACTTCTCAACATCTAAAAATTTACTGTTAAAATGAGGTAACTCCTGTAGAGTTACAGTGCTTTCTGTTATGCAAAGCATCTGTTGTTCCAAACAATCATCTTCCTTGGAGAATGGAAACTTTTCTGAAGAAAACATGTGATTTACTGGTTGACAACTACTATTGGAATCATTATATTTCATAGTAGCGATTTCACAGATGTCAGAGTTGTCTAAGTGGTTTTTGTCTTTCCATGGAATGTCAGCTTCAACCTGAGGATTGAGATTGGTAGTGATTTCTAAACTATTATTTTCCTCCACTTCAGAATTCAGAGGATTTTTAACCTTCCCATACTGCCTCTTAAACTTCTCTAAAGATCCTAGTTGTGAGCTTAAGCTTAGCTTCTTATGAGGTATGGGTTTGGCAGGACCAATCAACTTGTCTGTTTTCTTACTACCATCTGAAACATGTCTACCCCAAGAAAAAGAGGATGTGTCAGGTAATAAGCCACCTGTGTGTGATTTTTTACTACTTTCCTGAAAAATAGCAAAATTTTTATAAGCTGCTGTATGTTTGTTCTCTAGCTCATAACTTCGATTTGTGCTGCACAGACTTTTGTTGGGTAGTTGAGCAAATTCTTTACTTAAAGTGCTGGTTAAATCTTTGCTGTTTGGAGTCTCAACTGAATGGTGTGTTCTATTTCTAAATGTTTCTTTGGCACTCACAGGACCAGGTTGAGCATAACTTTTAAATAAATGTTCTGTTTCAGTTGATTTAGTTTGCTCATTCTGTACCACATGAGTTATGAAGCCAGTGGAACATAATTTAACTTGTCCATAACGAAAAACATTTATTCTTCCACAAGTACTAGGTTTTTTTCTTTTCTCTTCCTCTCTCTGAGCACTAGGTTCTCCTGATAATGCTGTCTCAAAAGACAGAGGTTGGCAGTCCATTTCAGTAGCATCTTTAAATCTCTCTCGTTGATTCTGAACTCTGTTATTTTCCAGGATGTTGGCAGCCATGCTATTAACAGTAGTACTTACTTTCTGTATTTCTAGATCTTCTCCACTCCCCTCAAAGTGATATAATGTCTGAAAAGGGCTTCCAAACATTTCTGAAGTGGTTCCACATGGATTTTCTGAAGAGTTATGTTCCAAGCAAGATTTTTTATGTTTCTTATTTTCTCCCAATTCTGATACTCCAGCTGTCTCTTGTTCTAAGTTCCTTGACTCTGAGCAAGCACTGTTTTCATTTTGCAAAGATGACTCTGCCATTTTACAATGAGCTGGCCCATCGGATTTGTAAGTGTACAAAAATGAATCATTTGTCTTTTTTCTGATAGCTTCGGAATCCCTCGAATTTTGTGTGCTTATGTTTTCTATAGGAGCTTTTCTTTTCACAGCTTTTGACTGCAAATTGAACATCTCATAGGAATCCAAAATATTATTACATGCTTCTTGGAAACTGACCTGGCCACACTTCTCATCAGAGGACACTTGCTTCTGAAGACTGGCACTAAATAAACTAAAATCATTATCTTCACTAAATTCCTTAATGTCTTCACTTGATAATTCCACAAATAATTTTTCTTTCTTTAAAAACGTTTTTACTCCTTCCTGAATGCAAATCAAAAGAGTATCCCAGTTCTGAAACTCAATCAGGGTTTTTGCTGGCTCCAGGCACACGTCATACTCACAGAACTGGCACTGCACATTGATTACATAGATACCATGGAGTTCCGGGTTAGACCGAGGCCGAGGACTTGAATTCATTTGCCTACTGGCAGAACCACTCTTTGGTTTGCATATAATACTTTCTTTCCTTAATAAAAAGTCAATGAGTTTATGCAATTTTGTCCTTAAAACTAGCCTCTTGTTCACAAACAAAAACTGCATATTCTTATTATAATGTGCTTCAGAGCTGATAAAGCCAGTAAGCTCAAACTCCTTATATTTAAAATTTATTTCTCTTAACTTTTGGGACTTATTCAGTCCATAAATTTGACAAAATCGGGAACATATGTCTTTGGTTTTAGGGAGTTGAAGAACCATGGAACCAGAAACATCATTTCTCAAAGAGAAAGAAATGGAAGGGTGCATGAGTGACAGAGCTTCTATCCTCTGCCTAACCTTCTCAAACTCCAGTCTAGGATCCATGCATTTCCTTCTAACAGGTAATTGATAAAACAGATTATATACAGTGACTGTTGTCCCGGCACTTGGTCGAGTTAAATCAGCTTCACAAGCTTTCAGGGCTTTCCCATTCTGAAACAGTTTCACAAATGTTTTCATCGACTTGTTTTTCTTGGATGAAATTTCCACAGCACTGGCCATATCAGCTATACTGGCCAATGCCTCCCCCCGGAAACCATAAAACCTTGGGTTCTCCAAGTCCTGTACGGAGTTGCATTTACTGGTGAAATAACGATTTCCCACCTTGTCTACATCATCGCTCCCCATCCCAAATCCATTGTCTATCACTTGAACTTGGAAGATTTCCATGTTCACCCTGACAGCCACACATTTTGCTTCAGCATCAATACTGTTGAGGGCAAGCTCCTCAACACATTGGCCTAAGGAGCATACAGACAAACCAGAACGTAATCTAGCTTGTACTTCAGCTGACAAGCATTTGATCATGGCAGGTAGAAAGCTGGTGAGAATGCCAGGCAGTGGTTCCCTTTTCTGACTGGAAATAATTGCCTAGGGGAGGAAAACAAAACACACACACACACACAATTAAAGCTTCAGAGTTACATGGCATCAACCATTTCTCTCAAGCATTATAAATAAATATTTGAGGTAAATGAAATCTCTTATTAACAAAATTATACTTCTGATCTCTAGGCAGTTCAAACAGCTCAGATTTGGCACAGCAGATTTAACATCCAAAACAGTATTCATAATTTCATAATTTTTACTGCTCCTAAATCCCAAATGCCCTAAGTGAAATCATAATCACACTTCAAGTTGACCCCTAAAGTGTTCAAACTGCCAATCACTTCACCAAAAACAGATGCCTAATTTCCAGTAAGAAACATTAGCTAGAAATCATTCATGAAAAAAATGTCCAAGCTAGTTTCATAACATTTATCCATTACACAATAACCATGACTTTTAGAAAAAAATTACAATGAAGTGTTAAGACACTGTACTAATTAGGGTGAAGGAAGAGGAGGAAATGAAATCAAATTATTATATCAAGGAACGATAATTATTATAATAATTACTATTGGTTAAATGTAGTTATCTCAGGGGAAAGAGACTAAGAATGGGAACGGGTAGGGCACGAAAATTCCTTTGCCTTTTAAGCCTTTATCATTTGATTTTTAAATCTTGTACATGTATTACTAAGTTTTCAGAAGGCCCTTACCTATTACTGCTTATGATTTATTATTTTGTATTAATACTCTTTTGGTCTTTACAGATGGCTCCAAACTACCTCAGCAATAATAATGATGGCAAGTGAAATGGCTCAGTCATACCTGACTCTTTGCGACCCCACGGACTGCAGCCTACCAGGCTCCTGTCCTCTGTCCATGGGATTTTCCAGGGAAGAATACTGGAGTGGGTTGCTATTCCCTACTCCAGGGAATCTTCCCGACCCAGGGATCAAACCCAGGTCTCCCACACTGTAGGCAGACGCTTTACCGTCTGAGCCACCGGAGAAATCATAATGATGGCAAGGGGATCTTTAAACAAGACTTTTTCTTGCAGCTAAAAATGACAGTTCAATGAAAGGTCCCCTCCCTTCATAGCTGAGAGCAGCATGGGCTGGACTGTCTCATGAGTGGTAGGGCTTGTTTATCAAACTTGGGGAAAATCAGAGCTCTAATTGCAGATCTGATGGTTTCTAAGATAATGTACTTTCAGATCAGATCAGATCAGATCAGTCGCTCAGTCGTGTCCGACTCTTTGCGACCCCATGAACCGCAGCACGCCAATGTACTTTGACAGCTGGCAAAAAATGAGAGGTCAAGGTTTAGTAACTATTCCTACTGGTACCCAAAACTCAACGATTTCCTGATTACGGGGCTTTCGGGGTTCCTGTGACAAGTGGGACGATTTGATCCGGGATCAAAGCTGAGAAAGCTTACAGGAAGAGCAGGGCCGCTTCCGCACCCCACCCCACCCTCAGCGGCCGTAAGACTCAAGCTCCACCCCCGCGCCCTCCCAGCTGGCAACCGGAAACCCCGGCCCGGGCCGCCCAGGTTCGGGCGCCGGGCCGAAGGTAGGCCGGGAGATGTCGTAGGCCCCTCGCGCGGCGGGTCCGTAAGGCTGGGCTGCAGCGGTCGCCAAGGCCCTTCGAGTGGTAGTCTAGCTCCCACAATCGTCCTCTGGTCGCGTGCTTTACCCCAATTCACCTGGAATCGTACCTCCCCAACACCCTGATACCAACCGCCTCGGACGCCGGGCGCGCGCTCGTTGGCTGGTGAGGCTCGTACACGTGAGGCTCGTGCACGCGCGAGCCCGCGAGCATGCGCTTCTGAGGAGCCGCGCGGAGGACGCCCTCCAGTCCGTGACACCCCGATGCGCATGCGCGCCAGGTGTCGTTGGCTTGGAAACGCGTGTCCCCGGGTCTCTTCTCACTGGTACCCCGAAGTTTCCAGTCTTTACCCCCTTTTATCGTGGTGTGAAAAGCTGTTTCTAGCAATTTTTACTCGTTTTTCCCTTTTCCCCTTTCTCATTTCTGCTGTGTGTGTGCTGCCATTTAATTCAACAGAGGCTTCCTAGGTGTGGTGCTGGAGTAGTAAACAATTCGTTTGCCAATGCAGGAGATGAAGGTTTGATCCCTGGGTAGGGAAGAGTCCCTGGAGGAGGGCATGGCAACCTACTCCAGTATCCTTGCCTAGAAAATCCCATAGACAGAGGAGCCTGAGGAGCTGCAGTCCATGGGGTTGCAAAGAGGCACGACTAAGCACGATATTTTATTGCTTATCATCTGTCTACTCACTAGAATGTTGATATTTATCTATTTTTATTTGCTGCTGTATCCCCATGGCAAGAACAGTGCCTGGCTTATGTTAGGCACTCAAATATTAATCAAGAGCTTTCTATCTTAAAGATCTATAGTTATTTCAGAGCTGGAAAAGATGAAGAATCTACATAGCTCTATTCTTAACTTACAGATGAGGACAACAAAACTCTGTTCACTGACTTTTTTTTTTTGGTATTTTTCTAATGAAATGAGAGTGGACCTCTAAGGGCATTGTGAGATCAGTTCAGTCGTGTCCAACTCTTTGCAACCCCATGAACCACAGCATGCCAGGCCTCCCTGTCTGTCACCAACTCCCGGAGTCCACCCAAACTTATGTCCATGGAGTCGGTGATGCCATTCGTCCTCTGTCATCCCCTTCTCCTCCTGCCCTCAATCCTTCCCCGGATCAGAGTCTTTTCGAATGAGTCAGCTCTTTGCATCAGGGGGCCAAAGTACAGGAGTTTCAGCTTCAACATCAGTCCTTCCAATGAACACCTAAGACTGATCTCCTTTAGGATGGACTGGTTGGATCTCCTTGCAGTCCAAGGGATTCTCAAGAGTCTTCTGCAACACCACAGTTCAAAAGCATTAATTCTTCTGCTATCAGCTTTCTTTATAGTCCAACTCTCACATCTATACATGACTACTGGAAAAACCATAGCCTTGACTAGACGGACCTTTGTTGACAAAGTAATGTCTCTGCTTTTTAATATGCTGTCTAGGTTGGTCATAATTTTCCTTCCAAGGAGTAAGCGTCTTTTAATTTCATGGCTGCAATCACCATCTGCAGTGATTTGGGAGCCCCCCAAAATAAAGTCAGCCACTGTTTCCATTGTTTCCCTATCTATTTGCCAAGAAGTGATGGGACCAGATGCCATGGTCTTCGTTTTCTGAATGTTGAGCTTTAAGCCAACTTTTTAACTCTCGTCTTTCACTTTCATCAAGTGGCTCTTTAGTTCGTCTTCACTTTCTGCCAGGGTGGTGTCACCTGCATATCTGAGGTTATTGATATTTCTCCTGGCAATCTTGATTCCAGCTTGGGCTTCTTCCAGTCCAGCGTTTCTCATGATGTACTCTGCATATAAGTTAAATAAGCAGGGTGACAATATATAGCCTTGATGTACTCCTTTTCCTATTTGGAACCAGTCTGTTGTTCCATGTCCAGTTCTAACTGTTGCTTCCTGACCTGCATACAGGTTTCTCATGAGGCAAGTCAGGTGGTCTGGTATTCAGAATTTTCCACAGTTTATTGTGATCCACACAGTCAAAGGCTTTGGCATATTCAGTAAAGCAGAAATAGATGTTTTTCTGGAACTCTCTTGCTTTTTTGATGGTCCAACAGATGTTGACAATTTGATCTCTGATTCTGGCTTTTCTAAAACCAGCTTGAACATCTGGAAGTTCACTGTTCATGTATTGCTGAAGCCTGGCTTGGAGAATTTTGAGCTTTACTTTTGAATTTTACTTTTAAATCTCAAGCTTTACTTGAGAATTTTACTTTACTAGTGTGTGAGATGAGTGCAGTTGTACTGTAGTTTGAGCATTCTTTGGCATTGCCTTTTTTGGCATCGGAATGAAAACTGACCTTTTCTAGTCCTCTGGCCACTGCTGAGTTTTCCAAATTTGCTGCCGTATTGAGTGCAGCACTTTCACAGCATCATCTTTTAGGAGTTGAAATAGCTCAACTGGAATTCCATCACCTCCACTAGCTTTGTTTGTAGTGATGCTTCCTAAGGCGCACTTGACGTCATATTTCAGGATGTCTGGCTGTAGGTGAGTGATCACACCATCGTGATTATCTGGGTCGTGAAGATCTTTTTTGTATAGTTCTTCTGTGTATTGCCACCTCTTCTTAATATCTTCTGCTTCTCCTAGGTCCATACCATTTCTGTCCTTTATTGAGCCCATCTTTCTATGAAAAGTTCCCTTGGTATCTGCAATTTTCTTGAAGACATCTCTAGTCTTTCCCATTCTTTTGTTTTCCTCTGGTTCTTTGCATTGATTGCTGAGGAAGGCTTTCTTATTTCTCCTTGCTATTCTTTGAAACTCTGTATTCAAATGAGTATCTTTCCTTTTCTCCTTTGCTTTTTGCTTCTCTTCTTTTCACAGCTATTTGTAAGGCCTCCTCAGACAGCCATTTTGGTTTTTTGCTTTTCTTTTTCTTGGGGATGGCCTTGATCCCTGTCTCCTGTACAATATCATGAACCTCCGTCCATAGTTCTTCAGGCACTCTGTCTATCAGATCTAGTCCCTTAAATCTATTTGTCTCTTCTGCTGTATAATTATAAGGGATTTGATTTAGGTCATATTTAATGGACCAACCTAGATAGCATATTCAAAAGCAGAGATATTACTTTGCCAACAAAGGTCCGTCTAGTTAAGGCTATGGTTTTTCCAGTGGTCATGTATGGATGTGAAAGTTGGACTGTGAAGAAAGCTGAGCACCGAAGAATTGATGCTTTTGAACTGTGGTGTTGGAGAAGACTCTTGAGAGTCCCTTGGACTGCAAGGAGATCAACCAGTCCATTCTGAAGGAGATCGGCCCTGGGATTTCTTTGGAAGGACTGATGCTAAAGCTGAAACTCCAGTACTTTGGCCACCTCATGTGAAGAGTTGACTCACTGGACAAGACTCTGATGCTAGGAGGGATTGGGGGCAGGAGGAGAAGGGGACAACAGAGGATGAGATGGCTGGCTGGCATCACTGACTTGATGAACGTGAGTTTGAGTGAACTCTGGGAGTTGGTGATGGACAGGGAGGCCTGGTGTGCTGCGATTCATGGGGTCTTAGAGTCGGACATGACTGAGCGACTGAACTGTAGTTTTCCCCGCTTTCTTCAAGTCTGAATTTGACAATAAGGAGTTCATGATCTGAGCCACAGTCAGCTCTTGGTCTTGTTTTTGCTGACTGTATAGAGCTTCTCCATCTTTGGCTGCAAAGAATATAATCAATCTGATTTCGGTGTTGGCCATCTAGTGATGTCTATGTGTAGAGTTTTCTCTTATGTTGTTAGAAGAGGGTGTTTGCTATGACCAGTGCGTTCTCTTGGCAAAACTCTATTAGCCTTTGCCCTGCTTCATTCTGTTCTCCAAGGCCAAACTTGCCTGTTACTCCAGGTGTTTCTTAACTTCCTTACTTTTGCATTCCAGTCCCCTATAATGAAAAGGACATCTTTTGGGGGTGTTAGTTGTAAAAGATCTTGTAGGTTTTCATAGAACCGTTCAACTGCAGCTTCTTCAGCATTACTGATCATTTACACAGCATTACTGTGAGATTAGGTGTTTTGGAAATTGATGACCTACCTTCAGTTGTTTCTTTGTCTTGTTTTCATTGATAATTTTTATTTTAAAAAATGTTGTTATTTTTTGCTGTGCTAGCTTTCTCTAGTTGCAGTGAGTTGGGGCTACTCTCTAGTTTGAGGTGCACAGGCTTCTCATTGTGGTGGCTTCTCCTGGTGTGGAGCACAGGCTCTAGAGTGAGGGCTCAGTAGTTGGGCTGGGGGAGGTGAGATCTTCCTGGAGCAGGGATCAAACCTGTGTCCCCTGCACCAGCAAGTGGACTCCCAAACTCTGGCTCACCAAGGAAATCCAAAACTGTGTATTTTTTAAGATTGGAATTTATGACCGTGTCAAACTCAGTAAGCATTTGATATATACTTTTTTAATGGCTGACAAAACCAAATCAGGAGATAGATAATCTAAGTCCGATGAAGGAAAATGGTTATGCTTGAATTAGTTTGCTAAGGCTGAACGCCGAAGAATTGATGCTTTTGAACTGTGGTGTTGGAGAAGACTCTTGAGAGTCCCTTGGAGTGCAAGAAGATCCAACCAGTCCATTCTGAAGGAGATCAATCCTGGAATTTCTTTAGAAGGAATGATGCTAAAGCTGAAACTCCAGTATTTTGGCCACCTCATGCGAAGAGTTGACTCATTGGAGCAGACTCTGATGCTGGGAGGGATTGAGGGCAGGAGGAGAAGGGGACGACAGAGGATGAGATGGCTGGATGGCATCACTGACTCGATGGATGCGAGTCTGAGTGACCTCCGGGAGCTGGTGATGGACAGGGAGGCCTGGCGTGCTGCGGTTCATGGGGTCGCAAAGAGTTGGACACGACTGAGCGACTGATCTGATCTGATCTGATCTGAAGGCTGCCATAAAAAATACCAGACTAGGCAGCTTAAACAATAGAAATGTATCTTGTCCCACTTCTGGAGGCTAGAAATTTGAAGGTCAAAGTGTTGAAATGATGAATGATGATAAGGCCTCTCTCCTTGACTGGTAAATTGCTATCTTCTTCCTCTATCTTCACAAGTTCTTTCCTCTGTGCACACACACCTGTGTCCAAATTTCCTCTTCTTATAAGGACACTAGGGTGTATTGGATTAGGGCCCACCCTAATGACCCCATTTAACCTTAATTACCTCTATGAAGGCCCTCTCTCCAAATGTAGTCGCATACTGAGGTATTGAGAGGACTTCAACATGTGAATTTGGCAGGGGTGAGGGGGTAACATAATTTAACACATAGCATCAGTTTATGTGAATTCCTTACCTAGAAGACAGAAATGACAGCAGAAACTCCAGAAAACGTAAAATAATTAGTCCAAGATACCATTTGTGTATGTGCTGTGCTCAGTCGTGTCTCTTTGTGACCTCATAGACTGTAAGAGCTGGTCAGGCTCCTCTGTTCATGAGATTCTCCAGGCAAGAATACTGGAGTGGGTTGCTTTTTCCCCCTCCAGGGGATCTTCCCAACCCAGGGATTGAACCTGGGGTTTCTTGCATTGGTAGGCAGGTTCTTTGCTATCGACCCCACAGAGAAACCCAGATATCATTTGAACAGTTAACAAATTGAACTTTAGGATTTTTGTTCTTTTTTAAAAATATTTATTTTTACTTATTTATTTGCCTGAACAAGGTCTTAGTTGTGGCATATGGGATCTAGTTCCCCAAGCAGGGATCAAACCCAGGGCCCCAGCATTGAGAGCTCACAGTCTTAGCCACTGGACCACCAGGGGAGTCCCAGGATTTTTGTTCTTATTAGGTACAATTTCCTGAAGAAAATTTCATGGAAACTATTAAAAAGAAATGATGAAAAGTAACTGCTTTTTCTTTCAGACTTCCTTAAGTTACCTCCAAATTCTCTTCCCAAAGATGTTCACAGGGTAAATGCCTTTTATTTTGCCCAAAATGAAGTTCATCAAAAAGAAAATAAGTTATCTTACACAGAAAGTTCTGTTTTTATTGATTAGAATTGTATATAGTTGTAATTCTTTCATCACACATACAATACACAGTAACCATCAAGTAACTGATGCTAAAATAACTTACTGACAAATTCTAATATTGACAACAGAATAGTTCTATCTCTAGTAACAATAAAAAACAAAACTGCTAAGTATCTTGGAAAATTTAAACGCAGACCATTACTTCACAATTTGGAAGTCTGTGTAGTCCAGCTTTACGATGACCTTCTCATTGTGGAAGCTTGCTCTGTCGATGTGTGATTTGGGGCTTCCTTTTGTCTCAAGCCAGTCCTGCATATGACGTACTTTGGAGGCAGGCCCTTGCAACTGTCCTTGCACTGTGCCCTTGTCAGTGTTCTGGACCCAGCCTACTAATCCAAGCTTTTTACCCTCAGCCTAAGGGAAAGAAAAAGACAAGAAAGAGAAATCCAGTGAGACTGAACAAAACAAAGCGAGACTATAATCTCTTGCCAGAACCTTGGCGTACAATCAAGCCACTGAAACTAATTTTGTCCAGAACAGTCAAAACAGAACTACAGCAAGGAGAATCTCATTGCTGATCTTAACATGAAGTGTTGACCACTTGACCCCATTTCCTTCTTCTACCCTATAAAACCCAGGAACCAGAATTTTTCACTGTGTAGTCAATTTGATTAAGTACTAAAGATTTAAGACCAAATCAGATGTTTTCAAAATGATTCTCTAAGGCTGATTGTTGTTAGGATATTGGATTATATCTTGTTCATTTTCCTTCTCCTAATCAAGAATCTAACAGATACATTAAATAGAAAAAAGCATAAAGTTATCTGATCCTTCTGTTTCTCTTTAGCCAAGACCAATTGCAGCCATGAAATTAAAAGATGCTTACTCCTTGGAAGGAAAGTTATGACCAACCTAGATAGCATATTCAAAAGCAGAGATATTACTTTGCCAACAAAGGTCCATCTAGTCAAGGCTATGGTTTTTCCTGTGGTCATGTAGGGATGTGAGAGTTGGACTGTGAAGAAAGCTGAGCACCGAAGAATTGATGCTTTTGAACTGTGGTGTTGGAGAAGACTCTTGAGAGTCCCTTGGACTGCAACGATATCCAACCAGTCCATTCTAAAAGAGATCAGTCCTGGGTGTTCTTTGGAAGGACTGATGCTAAAGCTGAAACCCCAGTACTTTGGCCACCTCATGCAAAGAGCTGACTCATTGGAAAAGACTGTGATGCTGGGAGGGATTGAGGGCAGGAGGAGAAGGGGACGACAGAGGATGAGATGGCTGGATGGCATCACTGACTCGATGGACCTGAGTTTGAGTGAACTCCGGGAGTCGGTGATGGACAAGGAGGCCTGGCGTGCTGCAATTCATGGGGCTGCAAAGAGTCAGACACGACTGAGCGACTGAACTGAACTGAATACCTAAACAAACCCAGATGATTAAGTGTCCATTTTATCTTTAAAGATCAATGGCACCCCACTCCAGTACTCTTGCCTGGCAAATCCCATGGACACAGGAGCCTGATAGGCTGCAGTCCAGGGTGTCGCAAACAGTCGGACATGACTGAGTGACTTCACTTTCACTTTTCACTTTCATGCACTGGAGAAGGAAATGGCAACCCACTCCCGTGTTCTTGCCTGGAGAATCCCAGGGATGGGGGAGCCTGGTGGGCTGCCATCTATGGGGTCGCACAGAGTGGGACATGACTGAAGCAACTTAGCAGCAGCAGCAGCAGAGAGTATTTCACAATTTCCTGGGCAAATCATTCCATTGTTCTCACTGTAGAGAAACTATCTAATCCAAGGTCTTTACCTTGCATTCAAAGCCCACTTTCTCTCGTCCTCTGAGAGAAGGAAAAAGTTGCTGGTGAGCAGCCTCTAAACACCTACATTTCATAAGACCACATTAACTATTGTTTTCACTTGACTTTCTTCTGTCTAAATAATCACAAGGTCTTTAATGTTGAATAAGCTTAGGAAAAATATCTAATCATTGTAACTGCTCTTTTCTTAGACTTTTTATTGTTCTTTCCTATAAAGCATTAACTGTGAAATAACTGAAAATTGGGGGAAAGTAGCAATGTTTCAGAGGCAATTTTATTTTTGTAAAATTTCCAACTAAGGATTTATAAAAGTTATTGCTTGTTACATTCTGTCTAAATAGAAGGAGTTGGATTACAAAAGAAAATGGGAGTTAACATGACTGCATGTCCAAATGCTGGACTAGTGATCTAGTAAATATGGGAAATTGCTGGAGTTGGCCAAAGAAAATGTTATGCAGAGCAAAAGTATGTTTGATGAGGAACTGAAGTATTCATTAAATCAGTTATGTTCATAGCAAAGACATGTTTGCATAATGAACAAAAGAGACTTCGGTCAAATAACAGTTTAAAGGATATGGAGGAAATTAAGGAATGAAGAAAAATAAGAGATATCTACAGCATGATTAAGGGTTGTAGACTGAAGCATTTAAAAAGAATACAGAGAATGGATTTGAATAAGACTCCATATCCCACTGACTTTGTGCAACAACCGCACTCTCTCCTACTTCATATTAACCCAGGGGAGTGGGCCATGCCTAGTTCGTAGTTACCTTATATGGTAACTTGCTATAAGAACGATTGTGTTGAGGTTTTGAGCAGGAGGTTATAATAGTTCAATAACATTTTAAACTGTAGTGTGATTTATCTAAACTCCTGAGAGTAAACAAAACACTCCTAACTTTGACAGGTGTTGAGAATGGGGATTTCCTATGGGTTTTGTCTGGGCACTGGATTCTGTTCTTATTTTTAAATGGTAACACAATATTGCTGAGTCATGTTCAGCTTTGACTATATATCTAAACAAGCAAGTAGTGCTCTCTCCTAAGAAAATTCCAAAAAGCTGATTCTCCCTCATAACCATATTTCCTCTTGAACAGTCATCTGGAAATATTTTAAGGATTATAATCACCAATTCTAGTCTCAATTTAAAAAAAGGTTATCCTCAAACCAATAACCTAGACCTTCCGCATTAAGAAACTAGAAAGAGAGGAGCAAACTGAACTCAAATCGAGCAAAAAAGGGAAATAAAGATTAGAGCAGGAGTTAATAAATAAAACAGAGATAAAGAAACTTCTCTGGTGGCACAGTGGTTAAGAATCTGCCTTGCAATGCAGGTTTGATCCTTGGTAGGGGAACTAATTTCCTACATGCCCCAGAGCGACTAAGACACACGACCCCTACAACCCCAATTAGGGAGTCCTTGCTCAACAAAAGATCTGCAGGACTCAACGAAGATCCTGTTAGCCACAACTAAAAGACTCACCACAGCCAAATAAATATTTAAAAATTGTTTTTCTGTATTCTTTTATTCTCTTTTTACACTGAGGGTTGGGAGGTGCTATAAAGATGGGCTCTCCTGCCATCTGCTCCTTTTCCCTCAACAACTTTAATTAATCTTCATTAATTTTTAATCCATTTATTAAGCCACAGGAACTTACACTACATGAAAGTGAAAGTTGCTCAGTTGCGTCTGACTCTGTGTGACCCCATGGACTATACAGTCCATGGAATTCTCCAGACCAGAATACTGGAGTGGGTAGCCTTTCCCTTCTCCAGGGGATGTTCCCAACCCAGGGATCGAACCCAGGTCTCCTGCATTGCAGGTGGATTCTTTACCAGCTGAGACACAAGGGAAGCCCAAAAATACTCAACTAGGTAGCCTATCCCTTCTCCAGGGGATCTTCCCGACCCAGGAGTTGAACCGGGGTCTCCTGAATTGCAGGCGGATTCTTTATCAACTGAGCTATCAGGGAAGCCTACCCTACATAACTGGAGGCAAAACTATCTGGAACATAGCTCTTGCTAGGACTTTCAGTAATTCTTTTCTTCCAATAGGCACTTCATATATCAGCAGGGAACAGGAGGAACTGATTTGCAAATCGTTGGAAAAAGAGGTAGTGGCACTTAACATTCACATTTCAAAGATTCAGGTTTGAACTTTAAAGTGGCTTTGGCAAGTTCTGCAGTCTTAACTCATTATCTTTGGGGTTGGAGATACACTGGGAAGGCAGTAGCCTGATACTCCTCTATAGATGACAGAAGGCAAACTAAGATTTCATTTTTGTCATTAGGGAAGATTGATGAAAGTGAAAGAGGAGAGTGAAAAAGTTGGCTTAAAGCTCAACATTCAGAAAACGAAGATCATGGCATCTGGTCCCATCACTTCATGGGAAATAGATGGAGAAACAGTGGCAACAGTGTCAGACTTTATTTTTCTGGGCTCCAAAATCACTGCAGATGGTGATTGCAGCCATGAAATTAAAAGACGCTTACTGCTTGGAAGGAAAGTTATGACCAACCTAGATAGCATATTCAAAAGCAGACACATTACTTTGCCAACAAAGGTCCATCTAGTCAAGGCTATGGTTTTTCCAGTGGTCATGTATGGATGTGAGAGTTGGACTGTGAAGAAAGCTGAGCACCAAAGAATTGATGCTTTTGAACTGTGGTGTTGGAAAAGACTCTTGAGAGTCCCTTGGACTGCAAGGAGATCAACCAGTCCATCCTAAAGGAGATCAGTCCTGGGTGTTCTTTGGAAGGAATGATGCTAAAGCTGAAACTCCAATACTTTGGCCACCTCATGTGAAGAGTTGACTCATTGGAAAAGACTCTGATGCTGGGAGGGATTGGGGGCAGGAGAAGTGGACAACAGAGGATGAGATGGCTGGATGGCATCACTGACTCAATGCACATGAGTTTGAGTGAACTCCGGGAGTTGGTGATGGACAGGGAGGCCTGGCGTGCTGCAATTCATGGGGTTGCAAAGAGTCGGACATGACTGAGCGACTGAATTGAACTGAACTGAGTGAAGTTAAGGCAGAGGCTGTCAATAGTCTGTTCATCCCCTCAATTACTAATATGTCATAGTAATACCAGGCTCCATGTTCAATGTTACTTACTCTGGAATGAATAAAGTATTTTCATTAGAAAAGCTTCACCTGGAAAAGGTGTTGCTGCTTAGTCCCCAAGTCGTGTCCGACTCTTTGTGACACCTTGGACTATAGCCCTCCAGGCTCCTCTGTCCATGGGATTTCCCTGACAAGAATATTGGAGTGGGTTGCTATTTCCTTCTCCAAAGGATCCCCAAGGGATCTTTCTGACCTAGGGATAAAAAGAACGTCTCTTGCATTGGCAGGAGATTCTTTACCACTGAGCCACCTGGGACGTCCTCCCCTGGAAAAGGTACTTGTTCTTTAAAACCTAATATGAGCAGAATTAAGGAATTAAGTAGGGGAATGGGAGAAGGTTTAAGAGAAAAAAAGGTCTGAAGAAAATGCAACAGCTACAGACGAAGCAGTTACATAAATTACATAGTCATTTAAATGTCATCTCTTTGATCAGTGTTAACTTTCCTATAAGAATTGTTATTTGTTTTGATGATGCCCCAATAGGGAGAACTGGGGAAGCCCTTTCTCTTTGTAAAAGAGAAGCTCATCCATATGTGTGTTGGTACTCAATACCACTGTTAGACCAATAATAACAGCAGACAAAGCTTCCAGTCGGGATTCCCAGGTGACTCAGTGGTAAAAGAATCCACCTGCCAATGCAAGAGACCTGGATGGAGAAGATCCCCTGGAGGAGGAAATGGCAACCCACTCTAGTATTCTCGCTGGGAAAATTCCATGGACAGAAGAGCCTGGAGGGCTATATAGTCCGCGGAGCTAAAGAGTCGGACACGACTGAGCATGCACGCACACAGAGAGAAACGCTTCCATTTGCGTTGAGGTTTACCCATTGCAAAGCATTTTCATACCTATTCTTCCACAAACCACCTCTTTGCCATTCAGCTAACAAAGAGCCAGCTTCTCCAAAGCATATTTTTTCGGGAACATGTCTCTTGTTCCCACGCTGATAACGTAGGTAGGGTCACATACCTGAGTGTACTTGCGGAAAAACACTCCTTGCACCTTTCCAAAAATTTCATAATCCACTGATATCAGGGTATCCCCTTCTGCCATGCTCATGCTCAAACCTGTCAGAGACCAGGATATCAGAAAAGTAAAGGACTCATTATCCTACTCCAGGGCCCCAAATCCTTAGGCTGAAAGGGTCATCACATCCATACCTCTACATCCTTAACCACTGCGACCTCTCCCTGACCTTAAGGTGCCCATACTTCAGATACGTGTAAGCGCGGGTGTCTGAAGTATCAGGAAGACACCTGCAAGGGAGCTTCAGGTCGCGATTGCCCACAGAGGCCTCTTTTGGGGCAATTGACCTGCTTATCCAATTACCTCCCTACACCCATCCCCGGTCCCGCTCCCTCTCCATCCTTCCCTCTTCCCACAGACCTGCCTTCTACGCTGCCGCCAGTACCTCCTCCTATTAAATTAAATTTTAGGGCTAATCGAACTCATGGGCACACCCCGGGTCCCTGTCCCAGGCTCACCCTCCTTGTCGTCCTCTCAAGCGTTAGGGACTACCCGGCAGACCACCAGGCCAACAGTCACCCCTCAGCCGCGTAACCGCCGCGCCCGGAAGCTTAGAAGGCGGCTCCTCCTTCGCCGCCTCTCCTGTCCATCACCTCCACCGGCCAATCACACACGGCGTGCTCGTCCCAGAGCCCGCCTAGAGGGTGGGATTTCGGGAGGCGCGTGTCTAGGAGCGCCGGAGCCTCGGGTTCGGGAGGATCTGTCCAGGGTCTCGGCCACGACTCTACAGACCGAGTCCTGATCTTACCTTGGTCACTAAGCGCACCTCTTTTTTTTTTTTTTTTTTTTAAGTTTCTCTTGGGGAGAAGGACGAAGACGAAGAAACACTTGAGATAAATCCAATCATTCTGTAAATAATTACTGAGAGCCTCTGTGCCAAGCACAGTTCTAGGTACTTGACACACATTAACGAAAAGAAAGGATCCCTGGATTGGAGGAGCTTAGATTCTGGAGTCAGAGAGGGATGGCAAACACTAAACATCATAAACAAAACAAGAAAATTAAATAGAAGACATAAAATTTTTCTGCCGTTTTCCTCAGTTCTCCTCCAATTCTGGGTCATGCCTAAGTTTGGAATTGGTAGCAGCAGTGCCAAGAGTATAGGAGGTTGCACACAAGGTTATTTCTCCCACTGTGATTCTGAAAGCTGCCCACCAGAGTCTACCTTACTAAGTAAGTCTACCTTACTAAGAAAACTCAAAGCAACCAATCACAAACACAAACAAAATAAACCAGGGCTCCAGAATCACAACTGAATCAGTCAACCTAAGCCAAGTGACCCAGAGAAGGCAATGGCAACCCACTCCAGTACTCTTGCCTGGAGAATCCCATGGATGGAGGAGCCTGGTCGGCTACATTCCATGGTGTCCCTAAGAGTCGGATACGACTGAGCAACTTCACTTTCACTTTTCACTTTCATGCATTGGAGAAGGAAATGGCAACCCACTCCAGTATTCTTGCCTGGAGAATCCTAGGGCTGCTGTCTATGGGGTTGCACAGAATCGGACACGACTGACGTGACTTAGCAGCAACAGCAGCAAGCCAAGTGACCAAGTTGCGTGAATTCCTTTAGGGAGAAGGGAATTGTCAAGGGGAGTGGAGTTGTGGGTGTTGATTGTTAAAAGTAGGGTTATCTCGTGTGTATCAGTCACTCGGTCATGTCTGACTCTTTGACCCCATGGACTGTAGCCCACCAGGATCCTCTGCCCATGGAATTCTCCAGGCAAGAATACTGGATGGAGTAGGTTGTCATTTCCTTCTCCAGGGGATCTTCCCCACCCAGGATCGAACCCAGGTCTCCTGTATTGGAGGCAGACTTTTTACTCTCTGAGCCACAAGGGAAGCCCAAAGGTCATCTTGTAGGCATTTATATCCAGATATCCTATGATTAAGAATGCATATGGGGCTTCCTTGGTGGCACAGTGGATAAGAATCTGCCTGCCAGTGCAGGGGACTTGGGTTTGATCCCTGATCCAGGAAGGTCTCACATGCCACAGAGCAACCAACTCCATGTGCCATAACTACTGAGCCCGTGCTCTAGAGCCTGAGAGCCACAACTACTGAGCCTATGTGCTGTAACTGCTGAAGGTCAAGTGCATAGAGCCTGTGCTCTGCAACAAGGGAGGCCACCTCAATGAGAAGCCCTTGCACTGCAACAGACAGTAGCCCTCACTTGCCACAACTAGAGAAAGCCTGAGCACAGCAATGAAGACCTAGCGTAGTCAAAAATAAACAAACAAACAAAAATTTATATATATATATATATGTAAAGAATGTGAATGAAGGTAAACTGTGGTGCTTACTCTTGCCCTTTGGAGTGCTGTGTACCTTACATCCCTCCATAAGACTATATGCCAGGTTGGCAGACTTGGCAAGGTGAGATGGATATGCAGGCCATGGAGATTCATTATTCCATTAGTTCCCCACTACAAAGTGAGGGTCCAGATCCTGGAGAGTCATATGACCTTAGTGTTGGTATGGGGGTGGCAGTGAGGTTGGAAACTGGATTGAATTGTCATGCTAGGCAATATTTGAAAATAATGCTGAACAGAGTAACTGGCTGATGTTATTTCTTTAAAATTTATTTAAAAAACCTAGCTTCTCTGTAGCATCAAACTATTCAGCACCTATATGTATACACACTGTAGGATATACAAAGATGGATGATATATAATCTTTGTCCTTAAAGAGCTTTTTTATTTCATGTAAAGGACAAATATGCATGCAAATGATGACAATGCAATGCACAGCATGCAAATTCAGTTCCATGAACATCCATTGAGAGCTCATCACGAGCCAGCCCTGTGACAAAAAATATTATGAGAGCACAAAGGAGCAGAGAGATTCCTTCTGGCTGGCAAGACTGGGAAAGCATTCTTGGAGGAAATGGCATATTACCCAAGGTTACACAACCACAAAGAGTAAGTGATGGAGCTGGGATTTAGTTCCAAGCAGTCTGAGTACACAGCCTACTCTTTACTGAATGCTATGTTCTACTACCTTCTACTACATGGAGTTGGAGGAAGGCCACTGACGTAAGATAGTATGAGTAGTCAGATGTGGCTGGATCCTGAGTATATATTACCAAGTATATATGACTGATATACTACTGGGTATATATCAACCTTGGCTGTATATCAGGACTTTGGGGGAAAGTTTACAAAAGACTGATACCCAGGCCTTACCTCCAGAAAAACTGCTTTCCAGGTACCCCTAAAACACAGCTAGGGTTGACTCTGGGGAGGCAAGGCATGTTTCAGCTTTATCCTGTAGGTAAAAAAGAAGCCATTGGGTAGGAGAATGACAGGTTCAGATGTATTTAGGATTTAGGATAGGGACTTTCCTGGGGGTCCACTGGTTAACCTTTCAGTGCACATTCGATCCCCAGTCAGAAAACTAAAACTCACACATCGTAACTAGAGAAGCTCCTACACACCACAATGAAGACTCAGAACAGCCAAAAGAAGCAGATGTATAGCAGTTAGGAGAGTGGTGCCGTCCCAGTGAGGAGTGAAGAAGAAACTCACCTAGGGTAGGAGAAATGAAAAGGAAGGGACATATATAAGAGACACTGCAGAATAAATTCAACAGAGCCTGCTGACCCATTAGAAGGGGTGACAAATAGTGGGGAGTGGAAGAAGACTGATGTTTCAGCATGAGAGGAAACACTGGAGAAGTGGCTTGGGAAATGGGGAGGTAATCACAAGTGTGTTTTCTGTCATATTGACTTTGAGATACCTGAGAAACATTCATGTGGATGTGCTACGTGGGCATTTGGAAACATGAGTCTGTTACTAAGGGAGAGAACTAAGCTAGGTGCCATTGAAACACAGGTGAGAACTGAAATTCCAGCATTTGGTTGAAATCATTAAGGAAGAGAATGTCTGAAACTGCATTTATATGAGAAATAAGCGGGCTTTGGAGAACAACTACATTTGGGAGGCAGGTGAGGAAAAGACATAAATGTAAGAATATGAAAGAAGATGGAACAAGGACATGAAAAAAGAAACCAAGAAGGCACAGAGAAGCAAGTGAGAAGAGAGTTCCAATGGGGATAAAAAATCAATAATGTCAAAGAGTAGGTTGAAGAAATAGAAGCTTTTGATTTTAGGGTCATTGGAAGGTCACTGGTAGCCTGGCCAGTTCCAAAGCAGAGACGGGGAAACCAGACCACAATGGACTGCACAGTGAAGGAGAGTCAAAGAAGTGGGGGCAGCAAATGTAAAGCTTTCTATTAAGAAGTCTTGTGGAGAAGAAAAGACTGGGACCCTAAGGTGAGAGGTGAGGTCAAAGGAAAGGAAGTTTTTTTTTTTTTTTTTTTTTTTAAGGCAAAGCTAAGCATATTTTAAAACCAGAGTGTGTGGATGGATACAACTTGAAGTTAGCAAGATGGATGGGTATGGTGAATCAATTCCTGGAAGGTACTGAAAGGGACTAAGTCAAGAGAACTCAAGGAAAGACAAAAGATTTTTTTCCCTCAGAAACAAGATGGAAAGAAGTCAAGATGGAAGGAGGCACCCTGGGAAATTCTGCCAGGCTAGAGGGGAGCTTTGGGAGTTGATGACAGGCAAGCCCCATGCTGAGATAATTGGGACCTTGAAAAAAGTGAGAAACGTCTGGAAATGCATACACAGAGAAGGCAGTTGAGAGACAACTAGGAGAGAAAACAGGGCAACAAAAGACTGCTCTGGAGCACCACCAAGGAATTTATAACATGTAAAAGCTGCAATATGACATGTTGAAGTAGTAACACCGACCACTGCTGTCCATATTATTTTCCACGTGCATGAATCTTTTAAGTAGTTACAAGGGAAAAAGAGTAAGCTGCCTCTTTCAAACAGCTTGAACAAATGAACTTAAGTATGAAGACAAACTTTCTTCTGATATTAACGAGTTATGGAATATCTTTAGGGTTGAAACCAGGTTATACTGAGTATTTTGGATCTGGTGGTTAACTTCATTATCATTACACTTGTCTGAGTCATTCTTGGGCCCTAAGAAGACAGGGCCAGAGTTACCACATGAAAGGAAAACATTATATCAAAATAATGAGATTGGCTACAAAAACTTCCCCGGAAGGAGACTGCGTAGCAAAACCTAGCGGAGTTGCTAAAATCTGACGCAAGCTCCAAACTATGTGCGAGGAAAAGCATGAAGAGAGAGTCGACAGCCGTACCTGGGGCCGGTACCAAGCAGCCGAGCGTGCCAAGAAAGGCGATCAGCATGCCCACTCCCGCTAAGAGGAGGGCCGACGCCGGAATCTTGCGGCAGAATAACCTGAGGGCGCATCTAGGCGCTCCGTCTTTTGCCAGAGAAGGGCACACCCCAGGATCGGAGAACATCGCTCTGAGAAAAATACAAGCTCTTTGACGGAGCCCCAGAAGAGCCTCTCCCACCCCCTACAGACGTTCCCCAAGGGCAGGGCTGGGCTAAGCTGCAGAGTTGGCGGGACACTCAGTCTAGTGACCCTGCTGGGCCGCGCCCGCGGCCCCGGGGGCTTCGGGTGCGCGGACTGCGCTTGCGCACGCCCCAGAGGAATTCGCGGCGGGGCGGGGCTGGGCGCGCGCACGTGCCCCCGTCTCCAGGCAACGGGAATAACAGCTGCCCTCTGAGAGCGCTTGCGCGGCCGGCGGCTGCGGGAGGGCAAGTGGTGAGGGAGCCTGGGTCCTGCGGCTTCCGTTAAGCGGGAGCCACCTCCAAAAGAGCCTCAGGTACGCGGAAGGGCGGGAAGGCATGGGGTTAGCGCATCGATCTCTCAAGGCCCGACGGACTGAAGAGCCGAGGGCTTGTCTCCGAAGCGGAGTCACAAGTCGGGGACGTCCCGGGTGACCCTCCAGGACAGAATGCAACTTCCGCGTTCCGATCTAAACCCGCGGTGGCCGGATCGTGTCGTCCTTGGGTGAGGGTTTGGCAGCCAGGCACCTGCTGCATGCGCTGAACCGGCTCTGTGCTCTTTAGGGTCGAGCACTGTTCCAGCAGGAGGAAAGCCCCGAGAGTTTTTGTGCCGATCACTTACCAATGCGCTGCAGTTTTCTCGCCTATAAAATGATGGGGCTGGAGTCAGAGTCCTACGGCCCCTGAATTCCAGTCCTGTAACTCTGGGCGAATCCCCAGCGAGGGGAAGCTCCTGTGTCACAGGCCTAAAAACTGACTTTCAATCCAGTAGCTCTTTCCATCTACTATGGAGTGTATTATTGTGTCTGCGGGAGCATCACTGTATATGGCAGAGGCTGGTAGTGATATAAAGGAAAGCTAGGTGGCAGGAACACCTGTATCACACTCCTTTTTCTATCCTCAGAACCTAATAAGCACTCACAGAACACAGTAAGCATTCACCAAATGCTTATTGAATGAAAGCTCTGGTGGACCCAACACCAGTGTCCCTAAAAAGTCTAAGGGAAACTGTGGTTAGGCAGATGTAGAAACAGTTATACTTTAACAGTGGAGGTAAACCTCAGACAAACTCCTCACATATGTCTGGTTTAAATCTCCCCTAGGCTTCAATCCAGGCCCTGAATGGCTGGTCTCCAGTTGGTGTTGTCTCTGCCTATGGGCATTATGCTCCCACATAATAAAAGGGATTCTCCAGAGCTCCATTCAGCTAAACAAGATCCCTATAGAAAAGGTGACTCTTCCCAGCGGTCCTCTACAGGGCACCCGAGGAACAATTTCCAGCAGAAACTTTTAAATAACCAAGAACCAATGCTAGATAATCTCTATACTCACCCCAAGTGGAACACCTGCACAAAAGCCCAGAGCTGTTCGTATCCCCACTGTGCTGGAATGAGCCAGCACGATTCAAGGAGCAATCCCCAGGGCCAAGCCAAGGGTTTGTTTTACACATCAGACCCTCAGTCCCGGTATCCCAAAACAAATGACCAGGAATTCATCCCCTTGACAAAGAAGCGAGTGGGGGTTGACCGAGCATACCCTCTGAAACCTGTGTTTCATCGGAAGTCCCATAGTACAGGTGGGGCTGGCACTGATGGGGACCAGAACGCCTCTCCAAGAACCCCTGAGCCAAGAAAGTATTCATACAGTAGCTTTGGTTCGAGGAACTGGGTGAATTCATCGATGGTTGGTCCAGTTGCTGCCACTCAGGAGGAAAGGGTCATGGCAAATGCCAACAGGACGGAGTGGATGCAAATCCAAAGGCTAGAAGCTGCAGGGGAGAGCTTAGGGGAGGAAATCCGCAGAAAAGAGACTCTTCTGAGGGAAAAGCTGAAGAAGACGGAGGAGGAACTCAGAAGGATCCAGAAGGGAAAAGAACAGGCTGAGGAAAATGAGAAAAGAGAGCTACAGAGAATGGTGCTCTCCCGGAGAAGAGTTAAAGATAATAGCATCACCACATACAAACCTGTCTTCTCTCCAGCCCTTGGGTCTGAGGAGGTCTTCAATGGAGACACAGGAGAAGACGAAACTTGGGGACAATCTCAAGAGGATTCTAGTCCATTCCAGTTCTCTAATTATAGAATTCAGAAGCTCAAAAGGGAAAGACTCGTGGCAAGCAATAACAAAATCCGAGACCGAGTCTCAAGGCCATTGAAGGACAAGTTTTCTCAAGCTACAGAAGCACCGCTCAGCGCTTTGCAGAAATACACCAGCAATTCTAGCTCATCCAGGGCACCAGACTCTTCAGGCTCCAGCTGTTCCACTGAAGAGCCAGAACTGGGCGAGTGCAGCCACTGCGGCCGAAAGTTTCTCTTGCTCAGGCTGGAGAGACACTCCAGCATCTGCCGCAGGATGCAGGGTTCCAAGAGGAAAGTGTTTGACTCCTCCAGGGCCCGGGCCAAGGGCACAGAACTAGAGCAGTACTTGAACTGGAAGGGTCCAGCTTCAGTCAAGGTAACAAGGGCCTTATGGATTGCCATTGAGTGGGGATCACTTTTAAGAGCCTGTTATGTCCTTATCCATTTTCTTTAGAAAGATTTCATTTTTCTTATAGGGAACAAATTCACATTTGATTTACTGATTACTACTGTGTGCCAGTCACAGTGGTGGGAGGTTTTCATATGTTCCTCACTGCAGCCCTGTGAAGATTTCATTATCTTTATCAGTTCAGTAATCAAGTCTCAGGTTAACTTGCTTAAGATCACAAACAGCTTTAAATGGCAGCATATAAATCTGGGTCAGAATGACTCCAAAATCTAGACTTAAAAAAATATGTCGTTTTGATTATATAAGTAATAAACACTTACTGTAGAAAATTTAAGAGAATGAAAAAAAATATATTATGAAGCATTTCACTACCCTGACAAAATTCCTCATTCATTATAATATATTCTACCATCACCCCAAATTAGGACTTGTTACCACTCCTGGAACTCTATCTACTTTTTCCAGTTTGGCTAATTTTGATATATCTTCTTAGTAAATACATGAAACACACGATTAAGTTTGGAATTCTTTTTCTCCCCATAAACAACTTAAAGGTGGAGGGCTTTATTTTTTAAATAATTTTTATTGGAGTATAGTTGATTTACAATATTGTGTTAGTTTCATGTGTACAGCAAAGTGAATCAGTCATATATAGGTATAGACATCTCTATATCTACACATATATAACTCTTTTTTAGATTCTTTCCCCATATAGGTCATTGCAGAGTACTGAGTTCCCTGTGCTATACAGCAGGACCTTATTAGTTATCTATTTTATATACAGTAGTCTGTATATCTCAATCTCAATCTTCCAATTTATACCCCCCTGCAACTCCTCCTTGGCAACCACAAGTTTGTTCCCTACATCCGTGACTTTTATTTGTGGCACATTTGTACCATTAAAAATTTTTTTCCCACATATAAGTGGTATCATATGATATTTGGCTTTCTCTTCATTCAGTATGACAATCTCTAGGTTCATCCATATTGCTACAGATGGCATTATTTCATTCTTTTTTATGGCTGAGCAATATTCCATTGTGTATATGTACCACATCTTTATCCACCCTTCTGTTGCTGGACATTTAGGTTGCTTATTCTAAGTAGTACTGCTGTGAACATCGGGGTGTGTGTATCTTTTTGAATTATGGTTTTCTTCAGATATATGCCTAGGAGTGATTTTTTTTCTGGGATAGAGGACTTTATTTTTGGTGAACATTCCTAGCTGCAGAAAAACTAGGTTGTAAAAAGTGACTTCAAGACACTTCCATATGTTTGGGAGAACTTCATAAGCACATTTGGACAGTCAGATCGGGAGAAGATTGTCTGGTTATACCTTGTCAAGGTTATACCACTGGGATTGTAAATAAGTGTGGCATGTTGACAGGCAATTTTTATTTTAGTAATTTTAATGTGTATTAGAAAAGTAAACCATAACAAGCCCTTGATTTCTAGGAATATTGACTTTAAAGAAAAATAGTAAGGAGGATAAGGTGAAAGTGGTATGCAAATGACCAAAATGTGGGAAAGCCTAGATCACATGATCTCAAAGCCCTGTCTCTAAACTATGAAAGCATCATTTTATTTTCATTTCCTTCCAACCCTCCCCACTGCTGCGCTAGCATTTCTTGTCCATTAGCACTTTATGTGTGTATTTGTGGGGCCTTTAAAAACTCACATTTATGTGATGGCTGTTAAGAGATGTTTTTTGCAGTTAGAGTTATTTCTTTTAGTATGGGAAATGACTACAAGAAAGTCGTTTCTATGTTTATCGATGATCTCCCTGAAATCCTGTTGCCAATGAGAAGTCAACATTTTGCTCTTGAAGATAATGATATGATCACAGGTTCCTGTTCTTTCCTGTTTTCTTTCTGGTCAACCCAATAATCCACTGGGGAATTCTCTGTCCTACTACAGTGGTTCATTTCTGGCCAGAGCCAAAAAGAATCTTGTATTTCTTAAATTCCCAAATACCATAGCAATGAAGCAAAACAATTGGATTTCTGAGATCAGATGCCCTGGCTTTGTGGAAACTTATTTGAGGAAACACGTTGCGTTGAGGATAGGAAGGCAGAAAGTATCTGGATTGAGATGCACTCCCCTCCTTGGACTGTCCTGAGTCTTATTCCAAAGCTTTGTGCCTTTGCAAGCTGAGTGGTTTGTGTCTGTCATTCCTTCTGTGTACTCAGAAGAATGGATGCTTTTTCTTCTCTCCTTTAATATTGACATAATTTCCGATAGACTTATACTTCTGGTCTCTACTGTACATCATGCATTTGAGTGTAAGAGACTACATCTTTGTGCTTTGTGATTCATAAGTGTTAATTGAATGAACTTCAGTACAACGAAGAATTAAAGTGTAAATATCATATGGTTGAGGAACTTTCCCCTAATTCAATTCTGCTGCTGCTGCGAAGTCGCTTTAGTCGTGTCCGACTCTGTGCGACCCCATAGACGGCAGCCTACCAGGCTCCGCCATCCCTGGGATTCTCCAGGCAAGAACACTGGAGTGGGTTGCCATTGCCCTCTCCATTGTGTGAAAGTGAAAAGTGAAAGTGAAATCGCTCAGTCGCGTCTGACTCGTAGCGACCCCATGGACTGCAGCCCACCAGGCTCCTCCATCCATGGGATTTTCTAGGCAAGAGTACTGGAGTGGCTTGCCATTGCCTTCTCCGAATTCAATTCTAAAGGTTGCTAGATATCATCTCTTAACACGGATTCTCTTACCTTGTCTCTTTCAGTAAGACTCTCCTGATGGATCCTTCCTTTCCCTTTGATAACATCTCTTCCTATATTCATCACCAAGTAGCTACTTGCCTTTTTTCCCCCTTCTTTTTAATATTATTTTTATCTAATGGTTGAATACATTTAAAAAATCATATATTACTAAGTGACCTGTAGTGCAGATCAACAGTCTTCTGCCTCATCCCTCTCTTGCCTTTCAGCTATCCCCCACAGGCAGTTCTGATAGATGACTCTTCTGATATGTATATTTCTAAATAATATACTTATTTTCTTGATTTATCTGTTTGGCACATGATCTGTTCACCTCCACTTATGGACTCTGTGGGTTCATATCCCGTCTCCTCCCACTTCTGTCCTTCCATTGTAGTGAAATCTCAATTTTGGGTTAAACCAGTAGTCAGCTATTTATGTGATAATAATCACATAAATTTTGTTCACTGCTCAGGGAACAGAATCTGCCCCTGCCCACATGTACCAAGTTAATACTTGACTCATGTTTTAATTTGCTTGGTTTCCTACATACTGATCTCAAATGTTTCTCCCTCCCTAAATGATCCTCCCAGTGCAGACACCTGTTAATGTTTTTGTAACTGCCGAAAACACTTCTCATAGTCTATCCGTTTGACTTTTTTATTCTGAAGCCTCCCTCCTACTGTTTTCCTCCTGCTCCAGTTCAGACTGGTTGTCCTCTAGGCCTGGTGCAGACCTGTTGTCTGAGACCTTCTCTTTGCTTCTCTTCTGTTCCTAGCATCTTGTGTCTTCCTTTTTCTTGCTTGCCTCCTTGCTTTGTAGAAGCTTATTAAAAAAGGTGAATGTATTAATGAATGCATTAATTAATATGATAGAGGAAATGTGCAGCAGTGCAATAATGGTGGGAGACTTTAATGCCCCACTCATATAATCTGGCTGTAATAGACAAAGTAAAGAGCAAAACATATTTACTTGTGAGCCTCAAAAAATTCAGTTCACCCAGGAGAGTTTAAAAAAAAAAAAAAAAAGACTTATTTGTTCACTCTGTAAAGCTTTATTGACTATTTTGTGGGTTTGGTACCACTTTGGGTAGTAGGGAGGAGGGGGTGACGGATGTGATCCTGTCCTAAATGGTATATTGTGGTAAGGATAGACCTACCGATGCAAAATACCAAGATGTGCCTGAAGATGAGGACACCCAAACTGGACTTTTTGTTTCCTGAACTTTTCATTTCGAGGACAAACCTCTTAATATAGGATGAATTCAACATGATTTTTTTTAAGTGTTCTTTGTGATTAAAAACAGAAAGCCATTGGTTAAGAAATTACATATACTCCTCCCCACCATCACTCCCCTTCTTTCTTCCCATTTCCCTCCCACCCTCATTGATCCTTTCCTTTGTCCATTTTCCCCTGCAAAAAATAAAAAAAGAAAAAAAAAAAAGGTGAATGGAAGCATATTTTTTTGTCATGGGATGAATGAAAATATCTATCTTATCATCTTATTTTTGACTGATGAATTGGCCAGATAGAGAACTCTAGGTGGAAAATTATTTTGTGAGAACTTTTATGATAGTTTCCCACTAGCTTTCAGCATCTAGTGTTGCTATTGAGAAATCTGATACCGTTTTGTTTCCTTCTCCATTATATGAAATCTATATATATATATATATTTTATTAAAGTTTATAGGATTCTCTCTTTAATCTGAAATTCTCCAGTGATTGTGTTGGGTAGTGCATAGGCCATTTCAATCTCAAGGGTAGGGACCTTTATTTCTAGGAATGTTTAGTGTCTTATTTGTTTAATAATTTCCACCTTGTCCTGTTTTTTGGAACTCCTATTGGTTGGTGTTGGATTTTCTATATTGGCTTTCTAATTTTCTGATGTTTTCTACTTTCTATCTTAATTCTTTTTTCCTGTTCTGAGTAATTTTTCTGACATTATTTACAACAGTTCTGTTTTTAGTTAGCACAGCATTAATTTATAATAGTTACTTCTGGTTTTCTAATTACTTTTTCATAATATATATATTCTCATTTCATAGACAAAATCTCTTCTAATACTCACTTGTTGATATTATGATTTTTAAATAAAATTTATTTTTAATTGGAGGATAACTGCTTTACAGTGTTGTGGTTTCTGCCATGCATCAACGTGAATCAGCCATCGCCTGCCTCTTGAACCTTGCTCGCCCCTCCCACCTCACCCCACCCGCGCCAGGTTGTCACAGAGCGCCTGGCTGAGCGCCCTGCGCCCTACAGCAGGCTCCCACTGGCTTTCTGTTTGCATATGGGAATGTGTGTCTGTCAGTGCTGCGTCCTGCCCTCTCCTTCCCCCGCTGTGTGCACAAGTCTGTTCCCTGTGTTTGTGTCTCTATTGCTGTCCTACAAATAGGTTCATCAGCACCATTTTTCTGGATTCCATATGTATGTGTTAATACGCAATATTTGTTTTTCTGAGTTACTTTATTCTGTATAACAAGCTCTGGGTTCATCCACCTCACTATAACTGACCCAAATTTGTTCCTTTTTATAGCAGAGAAATATTCCATTGTATATATGTACCACAATTTCTTTATCCATTCATCTGCTGATAGACATCTAGGTTGCCTAGATGTCCTGGCCATTGTAAATAGTGCTGCAGGGAACACTAGGATACATGTGTCCTTTAGAATTGTGGTTTTCTCAGGGTATATACCTAGTAGTGGGATTGCTGGGTCATATGGTAATTTTATTCCTAGTTTTTAAAGAAATCTCCATACTGTTCTCCACAGTGGCTGTATCAATTTACATTCCCACCAACAGTACAAGAGGATTCCCTTTTCTGCAAACCTCCTGTAGCATTTATTGTTTGTAGATTTTTTTGATGATGGCCATTCTGGCTTTCCAGGTAGCTCAGTGGTAAAGAATTTGCCTGCCGATGCAGGAGACATGCGCTCAATCTGTGGGTTGGAAAGAACCCCTGGAGGAGGAAATGGCAGTCCACTTCAGTATTCTTTCCTGGAAAATCCCACAGACAGAGGAGCCTGGCAGGCTACAGTTAATGGGGTTGCAGAGTTGAATATGACTGAACACAGAGCAGAGATAGAGCATTCTGACCAGTGTGAAGTGATATATTGTAGTTTTGATTTGCATCTAATAATAAGCAATGTTGAGCAAATTTTTCATGTGTTTATTAGCCATCTGTTATACCTTCTTTGGAGAAATGTCTATTTAGGTCTTCTACCCATTTTTGATTGAGTTGTTTATTTTTCTAATATTAAGCTGCCTGAGCTGCTTGTATATTTTGGAGATTAATCCTTTGTCAGTTGCTTCATTTATAACTATTTTTTTTCCATTTGAGGGATTATCTTTTCATCTTGTTTATAGTTTCCTTTGCTGTGCAAAAGCTTTTAAGTTTAATTAGATCTCCTTTGTTTATTTCCATTACTCTAGGTGGGTCATAGAGGATCCTGCTGTGATTTATGTCCTTGTATTCGGCTTATTTTTTCTCTGAGTTTTATAGTTTCTGTTCTACGTTTAGATCTTTAATCTGTTTTGAGTTTATCTTTGTGTATGGTGGTAGGAAGTATTCTAATTTCATTCTTTTACATGTAGCTGTCTTGTTTTTCCCAGCACCATTTACTGACAAGACTTGTCTTTTCTCCATTGTATATTCTTGCATCCTTTGTCAAAAATAAGGTGCCCATAGGTGCATGGGTTTATCTCTGGGCTTTCTATCTTGTACTATTGGTCTAAATTTCTGTTTTTCTGCCAGTACCATACTGTCTTGATGACTGTAGCTTTGTAGTGTAGTCTGAAGTCAGGAAAGTTTAAAGTCATAGCTTTACTCAAATGTCTAGTGATCCTTGTCTGTCCATTCATATTTAAGCTTAAGTGGAGCTTGTTGACTGAGGGCTTTCATATTAGGGTTATCAAACAGTGAGCCTTTTAAGTGGGGTTGCTCAGAGTCAGCATTTCAACTTCTCTCAACTGCTTGATGCATCCAGAGAACTCTCGTCTCCTACGAGGGTGCCAGTGTGCCTGGTACTCTGGAGGATGGTGGGGGACACAATACATCACGTACAACTTGCCCTTAATCCCATTTCAGCTCTTAGATTAACCCTGTTCTCCATTATGCCTGGATATCCTGAGTCTGAAACCTGTCTGGTTCAGTTTCTCCAGAGAGGGTGTTGGAAGTACTGGGCACTTGGACATGCAAGGTGGAGAGGAGCCATGGGAGCTGACCTGTTCCCAGCCCTGTGCCTCCCCTTTCCACTACCTGTATTTCCAAGCATTAAGCCTCTCAGGGAAAACCAGCTTGCCTCTCAGTGATATCTGCCTTCGCAGGCCCTTAGGTTTAAGTGTCTCCACTCTGGCAAGTCAGTTATCATTGTTGATCCTTTCCTGTTCTCTTTGACCTTGTGTATTAACACCCTTTTAACTTCCTTACTATCATTCTAATGGAGACTCAGGAAGGGGATGACCTAGATACCAAGTTAAACAGTCAGTCTTTCTTCAACTTAACAGGTTGAACCTCCTCGGAAGAGCAACTGGAGACAGAAGCATGAATCCTTCATCCGTACCCTCCGTCAGGCTCGAGAGTTCCAGCAGGTGATTGCCAAAGGTGGAAACCCCTCAGACCTGCCTCCCATCCTGCCTGTAGAAAATCCAGACTATATTCAATGCCCTCACTGTAGCCGCCACTTTGCTCCCAAGGTGGCAGAGCGGCACATCCCCAAGTGTAAGACCATCAAGAACCGTCCTCCGCCTCCAAGAAAGCACTACGGTTGAGCAGACAATAGTGAAAACCTCCTCGATGGTTCAGAAGGCTTCTGCTTCTCTTGAGCAGTAAGTAGTAGAGTAATTTGATGCAGAGCAGAAAGAACTAACACTTTTACATATCCCAGATCTGCCTGCAGAGCTGAGATCAGTGAAGAAAGAGACCCATTGCTAAGCAGCAAGATACAAAAAGAAGCCTCAGCTTCCCACTAAATCACCACCTCCGGCTGATGTGCCTGATGTAATTGCTCTGAGAACTGATCGGAGAAGAAACTTAAGAGCAGTGAGCAGGCTACATTAAAGCTCTCTTCTCGCAAGCCTGATTATGGTTTGTGCTAGTTAAGTGCTTGCATTTGTTGTGCCTTCTTGCTGCTGCCTCTGCATGTATGTCTGTAGTTCCCGTTAACTCTTCTCGTTCTTGTAAGAAGTTGGCTCACTGGTGTCACAGGATCATGCATGGTAAAATACACTTCTGCTGTAAGGCAAATAACCTCCCTGGTACATGGTCCTGGCAGAAAGTCAATACAAGTATGTAAGGTTGGGGCGCCAGTATGTCCTAAACCCTCCCCATGTTGTACTGTGTAATAAAGGGAACCTCATCTTTATGTACTTTACAGGGTAGGGGTGGGAGAAAGCACACTATGTCTCTGTAGTTGTTCTTGTCTAATGGATTTTCATGTCAAAAAAAAAAAAAAAAAAGGAAGAAAGGAACTTTAATTTCAGCTGTTGCTGTGTTCAACTCTGCTTTCAAATCAGTTTGGTTTGATGACTTTTAAAATGACGCAGCAAAATGTACCCCAAAGCAAGCTGGGACATTTCAGTGTCACATGTCCATACTGATTATGTCACAGTAAACTTCTCTTCTGAAAAGTAAACTTTGAAGGAAAAGATGCCAGATCTAAAATTTTCTCAGCAGAATCGTGCCTACTGCAAGTAACCTTCATAATTAGGCACTGAAAAAATAGGTTTGGTGAATTTAAAATTAAATCATAAAATGAGTGAGTCCTAGACTTGTCAATGGAGAAGGAAATGGCAACCCACTCCAGTATTCTTGCCTGGAAAATCCCATGGATGGAGGAGCCTGGTAGACTACAGTCCATGGGTTTGCAAAGAGTCGGACACGACTGAGTGACTTCACTTTCAGACTTGTCAAACAGGAGAAGTGATAAGGCAGTGTCTAATGGGGGAAATATCAGTTCAGGTAGAATGAAGTAAGCACAACAGATCTGAAATACTAATAAGATTACTGTCCTGAGAGCATTACTCAAACAGTTTAAGATACTGGAGAAAAGTCAATGAAGCTGACCTGGGCAAAGGGGACTGTGCAGCCCACAAAGCCATATTTACTAACTACAGATGGCTACTCACTCTTGTTCTATTTCCTCTGCAGCTTCTGCCGAGTGACTGGGCCAACAGATCAGACCAATTTGATATGCCCGTCTTTAAGGCTTTAGCTGTGAAGCTGCTGGACACTAGGCTGAAAACAAAATCATATATATATTTTAAAACAGCATATGTTGCTCTGCTTTTCCTGTTACAAAGAAAAAGAGGTATAACATAATGGCGCCTCTGGTTGGTCATTTAAAGAAACCTCACAGAGGAACACAAGATATTTAACCCAATATATACAGTTCCCGGGCAAGTTTAACGAGGCACCCACTTTTAAGTTTCATACTTGATAGTAAAAGCAATAGATGATGACAGTGAGTGGTGGCCAAGGTCACAAAGTGGTAGCCTGTGGACTGCTTTGCTTCACAGGTGTTTTGACTGACATAGCATTAAAAGTATAATCTGACATTTTAAAATGGTGATATGGAGCATCTTTTGTAAAACTGAAGTTCTGGAAACCCTGGGCCTGCAGCTGTACTCAGCACCGAGTGGGGTTTGGAACCAGTTGCTCCTTCCAGATGGGGTGGAGCATAGAGAGCACCACCCGCCTGGCGTGCTTCACTTATTTGCCCTTGTCTGTCTGGTCAGAACCCCATGATGTTATAAGGTCACAGGCCGGGGACCTCCAGGGAGAACAAACGTGTGTGTGGGGAGCGCTGTCTTACGCTCCTAGAGAAATAGTCAATGCCCTAGTGTTCCCTTCGATCTCAACATGTTTAGGCCTTGATTACAACAGGAATATCCATTAGCCTTTTAAATTTAGCTTGATTGGATCTTTGGGAAGAAGAAAGAACCCTTTTTCTAAGTCTCTTCCTGGACAGCAGAGGATGACAGGATAAAAAAGTGCTGCTTGTTAATGTCTCTGTGTTATACTACTGTATCCAAGAACCTTTAGTAAGTAGACGCTATAAATTTTTACAGTTCAAAAGGTTAAGCAATGGGAAAAAAAATCTCACAGTAAGACTCACTTTGTTGAAAAGTATATGCAGACATGCTGAGACAGTATTAACAGCAGTCTGTTGAATGCAACACAGCACCTTTGGCCAACATTTGCTGTAGGTCATCAATTTGTCACTTTTCACAGCTACATAGGAGGTAGCAGAGAAATGATATAGTGTTTCCCTTCTTAATGTTCATGATTCTGTGAGATTTAATGATCAGCATGAACCACTAAATTATCTCCATGGTTAATCATTGTAGCGATAAATGACTTTTTGCTTTGTGGCTGGAAGGAACATGTTTTGCAGTCCTGACTACAGCCACTCTGCCCTGACACTATCATGAAGAATACTACTTTGGAGGCCCAGGGATGCTCATTTGAAATAATTTATTTACAATACATCCTTGCACCAGAGTTGTTCTATTATGAATGTTTCCAAATATATGGCAAAATCAAATGAAATGTGAGTTTAGGTCTGTTCTTGCTTATAACTTTAGTGAAATGTTCAGCCAAGAGAAGTTACAACTTGGCTGTGCTATGTCAGGGAGACCAAATACAGTTCAGCCTTTTTGAGGGAAAACAGTTTTATAAACATAAACTGGCAGTATCACTTGAAAAAGCCCACTGTGACTGAGGAGATAAGTACAAGACATCACCCTTCCGCTTTTAATGGCTCATGTTTTTTTCCTTCTGCACTTTAAGCACTATATTTTAGAAGTTTGGGACAAGGGAAGAAAGTTGTAGCAGCAAAAATGATTCTATTAGCAAGAAAAACAAATTGGAAACAAGCAAAGATTATTTCTTTGCAAATGCCCCTTGCATTTATTTATTTATATAAAGACTCACTGAATCAAAGATTCACGAAAGCCTGGAGTCTGTGTGTTTGATCCCCAGTGACTAAGGTCCGTGTGCAGGCTCACTGAGGCATAGCGCTGATTGAGAGTTGAAATGTTTATTTAAAACAGAAATGCCAAACCACTCCACCCTCAACCTTTCAAACATCTGGCTAACAATAAGCTAATTATTCAGCAACAATCAGAGCAAAGGAGTAACTCAGGTTATACTATAATGCAAAAGCAATACTACTGTAAAACTTAAAACACCTAGCACTACGTAAAGAAGAAAAGTAGGACACAACTTAAAATCAGCTACAGAAAACCAGTTAAAGGCATTTCTGCTGCCTCACTTTTCACTTCTTATCTGATGTGTGGTTGCCACCTATGAACTGGTTTCTGTTCACATAGCTTTTTGGTGGGAAAAATCATATGGCTGTCCTAGGCACAATTTGGAAAAGTGCAAATTGTCTCTAAGGCACAGAACTTAGATTCTCAGCCAGATTAACAGCAAACCAAGACTTCCCAAGGGAACATGCTAGAGCAAACGATCCCAGCGTTTCACTGCTGGAGAGTGACTCCCTCTCTGGAGCCAGGGCTCCCACCCTCCCTTCAGTGCTCCTTCACCCCACGGTCTCAGCAACGTGCCCATGTCCCTCGGTAACATGGCACAAGCAATACTCATGATTAACACCCAAACTGACCCTGCCTCTCAGGCCTGCTGAGATGGTGAGCATAAGGGATACAGGAACATGAAAGGCCAGTCAGTCCTTTAAAAAAAAAAAAATCAAAGTTGCATTTACACGATGAACCAAAACCCATTGTTAGGGTTTGTTGCAAACCCCCCAAGTCCCCAGAACTTGTAACTTTAATCCAGGGTTGGCCCCTTCCCTTATTTTAAGAAAAGGCTTCGGTGATTACATTAGTACCATTGTACTAGGCTTCCCAGAATTGAGAAAACAATGGGAATATCAAACCAAAGAAAATCCCATTGAGTAGAGTTGCCCATCCCCAGCTGTGGGGTTTTCCTGGAGCAGCAGCCTTCACACCACCAATTTTAGGGAAATGGCAAAATTTCCATTGCACAGGTCCTTCCAAAATATTAAATAGATATCAAACATTTACTTGTTGGTTGGGGAAAATGAAACAGATCATTTTAGCTCTTTCTAAGGAGGTAGGATGTGACAGTCATCAAGGCAGCTCATGTAAAGGTGAGCTGGAAACACAAAGCTCACCTCCTTAAGTAAAATCATCAAACATTTCTAGGACACTTGCTCTCTTTGGAAGAGCTGGCTTGCTCCTGTCTACAAGGACATGAAGACAAGGGGATTGGCTCTCGGCCAAATTCCCCTCAAAATCGGCAGGAGTCCCTGCTCTGCCGGGCCTCAGGGACTACTGGGTTCCGGTGCTGGCTCGGGGCTGGCTCTGGGCCACTCAAGCAGGAAAGATGACACAGATTCACTGATATGGCTTCATAGAGCACCAGAAGGGGAAAAATACTGACTAGACATACAGAAAGGGAGTGGCTGGGGCTGCTGATGTCAAGATTAGAACCCTAAGAGCCATGAAGGCAGAGGCACAAGCAGCCTTCTCACGGGAGAAGACTCAAGTCACTCTAAGGCCTCTCGAAGATGCCAAGCCGAGGCAGCTAAGGAGGACCTCCCCTCATGGTTTCTTCCAAAGTCCATTTCCTCTGCCCCATGGACTCAATTCTCTATGAGACACCTCATCTCTCAAAAGGCTTTTCCAAAGCTAGGAAATCCCACCCTGACACTCCTGCTGTGTGACGAGGAGGGACCTGCCCTTCTTTCTCTACTCCTCACTGAAAAAGTTCCACTCAACTCTCAGAGGAAAAGCAACCTAAGCCCATCGTTCCTCCTAAAGCATTTAGCTGCACAAAGTAATTCAACTTTCTGAAAACAAGCTGGAGATTGACTCCACCAGACATACTTTCCTGGACTAAGGCTCCTGAGAGGGCTTAAAACACTTCAGCACTCTCTAGATGACCCTGGATGGGCCGCACCTGGTTGCAGCCCTCTTCAGCTTTACACTTTAACCTCCTCCACCCAGAGGTGCAATGCCTGGCACTGAATTCCCAAGGCAGCTTCCAATTAACGGTGAAAGTGATAAGTGGGGTATAAGCTGCTAGCAGCAAAATGAACGTGAGCATCGTGTCTCCTCTTCAAAGGTGGGATCACCAGGTGAGGTACAGAGCTGCTGTTGCTATGGCAGTCACTGAGGACAAAGCCAGGGCCCTGGGGCCCTCCGTTCTCCAACACAAAACCACCCCTAGATCCTAATAGGCAGTGCTACTCTCCAAGTGTACATGGAAAGTGCTTCAGAACCTCCGCCTCGCGCTCCTTGTCTGCAAATGAACGAAGCCAGGAAAGCGCGCTCTGCGTTCAGTAAGTGTGCTGTGAAGGTCTTTGGATTCCAGTTTCCTGGAGGCTAGACAGGCTCAGGAGACTAGAGGCTGGGTCTACAGGAGTCTGTTCCCAGGAGACACCAGGAATCTGAATCTAAGTCAGGCTTTGGATCCATTTCCGTCTCGTCCTTTGCTGTCTGAGTTCCTTTGGAATGCATCCCCACCTGTCCAGATAAAACACAGTTCCAGGTTAACTGCTACTTGGTTATGGCAGTTCAGGACTACATTTTCAATAGTCACAGTTTTGTGAGCCCATACTACTACCTGAGTAGAGTAGGACTTTATGTAAAGTCCACTTCTGTACACTTGTTGCAGGTAGGGTGACCAAGTGTTGCAATTTGCCTAGGGCTGCAGGATTTTCTAGGATGCAGAATTTTCAGTTTTAAAACCGCTAACAGCCCTAGGCAAAACGGTCCTCCTGCCTGCTACTGCTGCCAATCACTCCGTGCTTACCTCAAGTGTGTATATTACTTTCCAAAATACCTTCACAGACATTATTTAATCCTCAAAACAACCATACAAGGTAGGTGGTATTATTTTCTTCTTTCAGGTGAAAACAAGGGCTCAGAGAAACAAACTAATTTGTGCAAACGTGTAAAGCTGGTAAAGGAAAAAACCAACGGTTCACAGTATTTCTCTATCCTAGTTCACTCTATACAGAGCAATACTATGACCTGTTAAAAATAATGCAAGTAGCAACACCAGTGAAGTATTTTTTACCAAAAATGCTTCGCTTGAATCTAATCAAGCCTTAAGTCTAGCTCATAGTTTACAGAAATGACAAGGTGACAAAAGAACAAGTGAAGCAACACCTCAAGAAAATAAGACAAAGTCAGAATGTAGGACATTCTGTTAACTGACTGACCCTGTTTCTTCTACAAACCAATGCCATGGAAAATTTTTTTAAAAAGGATGTAGGAGTGGTAATGCAGGGAATTGTTTACATAAAAGAAACAAGAAACATCATGTAAAAGGAGGTTCTTAACTGGTTGCTGGTCTGATAAAAAGTTGTAAAGAACATTTTTTGTGTGTGTGGAAACCTTGGAAAATTTGAGTGTCAACTGAGTACTAGATGAGAATTAAGAATACTAGTGTTATTTTTGTTAAGTGTGATAATGGAGAATAAATGTCTGTTTTTGGATGTAATTAGGGCAGCTATGTCATGACTTTCATCATTTATATGAAAATGGTTTAGCTAAAGAAAAAGAATATATACACACATACACAGAATCCTATTTCAAATACACACAGATAAATACCAACATATATTTACACATATACACATTTGAAACAATCACAGCAACATATTAACGACTGTTGAATCTACTAGATGATGTATATACAGGAGTCCACTGAACTACAATGTTTAAGATTTTTCATAAGTAAAAGAAAAAGGTAACAAAAAAACAATGGAAGTTATGTGATGAGATGATTCAATCCAGGTGCCTAAAGACAGACTGAGCTTCTGGGGTTAATTACAAAAATTACACCATCAAAAAATAAGTACTTGCAAAGAAGTAAGCCTATTTCAGTGACTGGTGTTTTGTTTCTGTGATTCTTCAAAACAAAATTAGAAACTGAATTATTCCTTTAATGCTCTCACCTGCTGCCCTCCTTCTAATTTCTTGTTCAGCTTCTGTAGTTGCGTAAAAATCTGAAGGTTTTCTTGTTGTAACTTCTGTTGTTCAGCCAGACACTTCAACACCAGACCCTGCAATCTCTCAACCTCCACCTGCAGAGTGCCGCAGGCACAGGCAGGAGCCAGGGGTGTCCCCTTCCCAGCACGCGTTCCTGCAGGATTCAGCCGAGGCGGCTAGAACGACAGGAGGACAGGGGTCAAAGGAGCTTCTGCTTGGATGCTACAGCTCCCTAATCCAATGTCCCTTCTATGTGCTACCGGATTTTACTTTTAAAGTAACAAGAAAAAACACACATACACATGAAGTCAATGTAAGAGAAACAGAAAACTTCTGAGATTACTGTAGAAGCTGGCTCTAACGTGACAGAGCAAGGGAGCTCTCAGTGCCTCAGTTGCATTATGGTAAGGTAAAAGAAAAATCATCTATTTTGGAGGACTCTGTGAAATAATTTAAAGTCATTGATATCTTCCCAATTTAAAGTTGTGGGAGAATACACAATTTGGTTTGGAACAAGTATGATCACAGTGAGGACACCATTATTCAAAGGGTCAATATTCATGAAATATAGTGGATCACAATGTAGAAGAGATTTAAGAGGTATTCAATAAACTGCATCACCAAAACAATTCAAGACTGCTAACTGAGGAATAAAAATGTTTACCTTGAAGTTTCAAAGGCCTTATTTTCTCTTCTGGGAAGCTTTTCAATTATGCTATCCTGGATTTTTGTCCCTTTTTCTACTGTACTTTTTAAAAAGGGTCAAAAATGATAGCCATAGGCCAAATCCAGCCTACGGCCTGTTTTTGTAAAATAAAGTTTTATTGGAACATAAACATGCCCATTCATTAGGCATTATTTTTGGCTGCTTTTGTGCTACAATGTCAGTGTTGAGTGGTTACAAGAGACTGTATGGTCTGCAGAGCCTAAAATAATTACTATGCAGTCCTTTAGAAAAAGTTTGATTATCCCCAGTTTACAGTTTTATTGAGATATTTACCACAATTTGATTTCTAACAAAGTTGAGAATAAATGCACTGCTCTCCCAATAGACTACAAGTATTATTTCTGACATATACTTAAAACTCTAACCTACCCTCACAGTGTCATGAAAAACTGGATTTGAATTTTGGAATTTCAATTTTGGTACTTCTAAGGCAGAGAGAAAAATATCTACTTCTGTTTTATTGACTATACCAAAGCCTTTTACTGTGTGGATCACAACAAACTGTGGAAAATTCTTAAAAAAGATGGGAATACCAGACCACCTGACCTGCCTCCTGAGAAATCTGTATGCAGGTCAAGAAGCAACAGTTAGAACTGGACATGGAACAACAGACTGATTCCAAATCAGGAAAGGAGCATTTCAAGGCTGTATATTGTCACCCTGCTTATTTAACTTATATGCAGAGTACATCATGAGAAACACTGGGCTGGATGAAGCACAAGCTGGAATCAAGATTGTTGGGAGAAATATCAATAACCTCAGATATGCAGTCGGACACGACTGAGCGACTGATCTGATCTGATGCAGATGACACAACCCTTATGGCAGAAAGCAAAGAAGAACTAAAGGAGCCTCTTGATGAAAGTGAAGGAGGAGAGTGAAAAAGCTGGCTTAAAACTCAACATTCAGAAAACTAAGATCATGGCATCCGGTCCCATCACTTCATGGCAAATAGATGGGGAAACACTGGAAACAGTGAGAGATTTTATTTTGGGGGCTCCCCAATCACTGCAGATGGTGATTGCAGCCATGAAATTAAAAGACGCTTACTCCTTGGAAGCAAAGTTATGACCAACCTAGACAGCATATTAAAAAGTAGAGACATTATTTTGCCAACAAAGATCTGTCTAGTCAAGGCTATGGTTTTTCCAGTAGTCATGTACGGATATGAGAGTTGGACTATAAAGAAAGGTGAGCACCGAACAATCGATGCTTTTGAACTGTGGTGTTGGAGAAGACTCTTGAGAATCCCTTGGACTGCAAGGAGATCCAACCAGTCCATCCTAAAGAAAATCAGTCCTGAATTTTCATTGGAAGGACTGATGTTGAAGCTGAAATATTTTGGCCAATACTTTGGCCACCTGATGCGAAGAACTGACTAATTTGAAAAGACCCTGATGCTGGGAAAGATTGAAGGCAGGAGGAAAAGGGGACAACAGAGGATGAGATGGTTGGATGGCATCATCGACTCTATGGACATGAGTTTAAGCAAGCTCCGGGAGCTGGTGATGGACAGGGAAGCCTGGTGTGCTGCAGTCCATGGGGTTGCAGTCGGACACGACTGAGCCACTGAACTGAAGGCAGAGAGAAAAGAAAGACAAGCATCTAGTATAGAAAGGTGTGGGCCTGTTAGAAATACGAAAGGGTAAATACTTTCCGCAGAAGTCAGTTTTGCCTTGCGTAGAGGCTTTAAGCACTACTGAACAGGAGGTGTGAGTTGATGCTGGGCAGCTGAGAAACAATGAAGCTAGCGGGAGAGACAGGGTGGCCAGGAGAATGGGGCAGAGCTTACAGCCACTGTTATCTAGTCTTGATTTAAAGGCAAAAGCTCAGTTACCCAGGCTCCTGCTGGGGGCTTGTGTTCCAAAGGCGCTTCGGAAGCCATCTTGAGTCCTTGTAGCTCGTCATACGGCAGAGTATCTTTTTCAGATTCTGAAAAAGCTGCACTTAGGGGAGATGGGCTGTCAGGCATAGGGATGAATTCTGCGTTTTCCAGCTCCTACGTATGAGAAAAAGAACCTCATCAGTCTGAGCCTTTCACTTTCATCCGGAGTCCTTCCTGGCTGTAGCTTTCATGCTGGCACGTCACCAGCTCCCTCTAGTGGAGCAGGACAGCTGTGGTTACAACACAGCTCACCCTGTCAGTCAGCGTCCTGCCAGTCGATCCTCTGAGGAGCAGATAGGGAAGGGAATTCAAACTCAATTTCAAGAACACTTTTGATATCCAGTGTGATGCCTCAACTCACTCAGTCAACAAAGGCTATTTAGTAAGTTGCGAAGCTCTAAGGTGATGGCCGTGAGGCTAACTGCCAAGCTGCTAAAGGCTGAAGCTTTAGACAGAACTATGCACCGCTTCTTTCATTCACATTCCTAAGTAGCTATCAAGGTTAACATTATTTCAGAGGGAGCCTTACATCTACAGGTTCCCTCTTTTTTGCTGGGGGTGGGGGGGGTGGGTGGGATTTAAAATTTCTTTTAACTATAATTTTAAGATTTTCATTTTTAATGTGAACCATTTGTAAAGTCTTTTTATTGAATTTGTTACAATATTGTTTCTGTTTCATGTTTTGGTTTTTCTGGCCACTAGGCATGCGGGATCTTAACTCCCCAGTCAGGGATTGAACTTGCATCCCCTGCTTTGGAAGGCAAAGTCTCAATTACTGGACTGCTAGGGAAGTCCCTAACTATAAATATTGACTGTAGAAAATGTGCAAATATTGATAGGCAAAGGGGCATGATACAAATCACCAGTAATTCCATCACTCATAGGTAACCACTGTTAAGGCATTTTTCTACTGTAAGGCATTCCAACTACCGTGATATTCTACTTCTACGAACCACAGTACAAAATCTATAAGCTTAATCTTTGCACACATGCATTACGAACACTTCTTTCAAGGAAGGTTACATTAATTTCCATTCACTTAAGTAATATAGGTATGAAACCGCCTTATCTCTTCTTGTCAGGAAGAAAAAGGATTAGAGATTTGATGATTTTGGCTCAGATAGAAATCAGAAACCTAGATGCCTGGTGCAAAGCACTTGAGCAGGACATAGCAAACAGAGATCCTTCTAGTCCCTACAGAGTTCCCGTCACCAAAGGAACTACCTTTCGAAGCCAACCAGGACAGGAGCTGCTGGCCCCACTGCTGATCCGCATGGCCTCAGTGGGACTGACGAGACCTTCCATGCCTCGGTCTGCTTCCATTGTTCCTCGGAAGCCTCCACTTGGATCAGGAGTTTCAGATTCCTGCTGACTGTCGTCTTCTTCTCTTCCGCCACCGCTGCCACCTCCTGGGCTAGAGCTCTGAACCACTGACAGATATGCAGCACAGAAATACAGAGCTTTGCTATGCAACAATATTTACCAGCTGACAGCCCACCAACCCCTGGAGAGTTTCTGAGAGTTGTGTGAAGTTGAACAGCAACAGTTTAAGTCAGATACCTGGGACTAAATTTCTAGTTTTGTGTATCAGGATCTTTATGACAGTATTCACTTCTACTTTCCAAACTTGCTTGTACTTATGTTCAGCAGATTATCAATATTCTACAGGATTACTGAATAATGACCCCAACCACTGCATCCACACCTTAAATATTCAGACTCCAACATCCTCCAGAGAGGTTCATCTTATATACTGAATACAAAAGATTTTTCACATTTGAGCCAAACACCTCTTAAAGTTGCCAGATAAACTCACCATTAATTCCCTTTCTGGGAAAACAATAGAATAGAGAAGTCCTCAACCATTAAATTCATCAAATTCTTTAATGACTATCTGTAAGAATTTTAAAAATATGAGGGCTTCCCAGGTGGCTCAGTAGTAAAGAATGCGTCAGGAAGATCCCTTAGAGAAGGAAATGGCAGTCCACTCTAGTATTCTTGCCTGGGAAATCCCAAGGATAGAGGAGCCTAGTGGGTTATAGTCCCTGGGATCGCAAAAGAGTTGGACACAACTTAGCAACTAAGCACAATAACAACAAAAACAAAAAATGTGATGCCTAGTTCTTTAATGTCACGCAGCAGATTCCAAATTACCTTTAATGAAGATGAGCTGATGCACAGTCAGGAAATGAAACTGAATTTTCAAATGAGCCAAAGAAAAATATAACTAAGAAATTTGCCAAAAAACAACAAAAAGAATTGCATGGTATCTTCTACAGTTAAATGTAAAGGATTATTTACTCATGACCGCCAGCGAACTTGGTTTGAGGACTGCACTGTGCCGCACTGTGCTCATATGAAGCAGCACAACTGTAGATGCCAAAATAATCTCTGAAGCTGGCTTTTAAAAAATTGTATTACAAAAAATAAGTTATATTACCACTGACATATACATAAGACTATTTATAACATGTGTAAGTTTTGATGCCGAACAAAAAAAATATATGAATCTACCATGTGAAAGTACAATTACTTTCCAATATGGTAGCTATTAGCCATATTTTGTTATTTAAATTTAAACAGGATTAAAAATTCAGTTCTTCAGTCACAAGAGCCACTTTTTAAAAGTTTGGCAACCACATGTGATTGGTGGCTATTACACTGGACAGCACAGATACAGAACATTCTGACTGTTGCAGAAAGAGTTACAGGACAGAACTGAATAAGGATATTGCTCTATCTACCTTGTGAATTCCCTTTTTTCTCTGGCATCCTACCTAGATATAACTACTCTGATTAATTTTGTATTTTTCATTTCTTCTTGGGGGGGGGGGGAAACTTTATCACACACTTATGTATCCTTATACAATATATTATTTATTCTGCTTGTTTTTGAACTTTATGGATGTTGTTCACTTGAACACATATAATATTCCACTGGATGGCTGTAACACACTCAATCAACAAATACTTACTGACTCATTAAAATACCATTTGCAAGGCACTCTTCTAGGCAATGTGGATAAAATTATTGAAGAGAAAAGACAAAAATCCCTGCTCTTACAGAGTTTACATCCTCCAGATAACGGACATGTGCTTTTAATCTTATGTTTTTCCTTTAAATACTGTTCCAGTAAAATAAAGCTGTAATAGAACAGCTGTGTTTAGCAAAAAGATACTTTATCATTTGTAACAGATATTAATATGGACAAACAGATGCTGAGCAATGAGTTACTAAAGAAAACTAATAATAGGTATGATGTGTGTTTATGTCAACTAAAGTTTAACAAGTCTGGATTAGATTTTCAGCTGTCTTTTTAGAGGATTAATCTGCTTTCATTCTGGGTCTTTATCTGTTTTGATTCCACAAAATATCCAGTTTTGAGACATCAAGGACTATAGATAGGTACTCTGCTAAGTCACTTCAGTCATGTCCGACTCTGTGCAACCCCATAGACGGAAGCCCGCCAGCCACCAGGCTCCCCCGTCCCTGGGATTCTCCAGGCAAGAACACTGGAGTGGGTTGCCATTTCCTGCTCCAATGCATGAAAGTGAAAAGTGAAAGTGAAGTCACTCAGTCGTGTCCGACCCTAAGCATGGACTGCAGCCTACCAGGCTCGTCTGTCCATGGGATTTTCCAGGCAAGAGTACTGGAGTGGGGTGCCATTGCCTTCTCCGGATAAGTACTCTAGCAAATGGAAAACCAAAAGGAACACAGATTCAGTTTCCTAGCAAGGCCCTCAACAAGGGAACCATGAAGAAAGCAGCCAAAGGAAAAGTATTAGAGAACTTTGGGCTGATTTTTCTGACCACACTGAAAGTAAAGCCAACTTTTAATTCTGAGGGCCTGTTTTGAAGGACTATTTCTATAGATTAGAACACCCCTGGGAACGCGATAGAAGTAAAGCGTAGCCAGAACACATGGCCCCTAGCATTCTAAGGAAAGGAACAGTATGTAAGTCACATTACAGTGTTGGGCTAGCCACGTAATTACTCCCACATGTGTGGTGGCAAAATGTACTCTCCCCCTGACCACAAAGTAAAAGTCACCATCTATTGTGAAATCTACCAAAATATGCTCTTCCCTCTTGATCACTGTGCTCCTCACTTCCCAAAGATATTTCCTATTTCCTTTTTTTGGGAAGACTGCATGGAATTCAACCCAAAGATTCACACCTGAGAAAAACCACTGGTACCTGAGATACTGCTACTTACCAGTTCCGATGGATAAGCCACTGCTATTGGAACGGATGGTCTTAGAATTCAATACTTTCTCTGAGGAAAAATATTCAGTAGGTTAGCACTGTTTACAGCCAGAGGCAGGAAAAGTAACAAGACTTGGATAGGGACTTAATCTAGGAGATAACTGCTCTCTCTCACACCAGACAACTAATTACTATTTTAGATATAAATATTAGAAGCCAAGCACCACTAGCAACTCTAACTATAATCACTGTGTGAAGAAGCAATTCTCTACATTAACTATTCTTTAGAATTAGCTGGGACGCTTTAGAAAGTAGCAATGCCTAGGTCCCAATCCAGAGGTTCCGATCTAATTGGTCAGGACAATGGGATTTCTAAAAACTCCTCAAGGGATTCTAATGTGCAGCCAAAGTTGAGAACCACTGACCTAAAACAATGAACTTGTAGACCTTAACACAGGCCTTTATAATTTAGTTCATAACAAAGGAATCTTTATGCAGAAAACAGTTACGATTTAGTTTCTTTTTAAAGGTGTACTGAATGTTTCTCACAAAAGCATGATTACAGATAAACTAACTAGTGGAGGACCAGAAGTAACAAATTCTATGTTAAGGGGGCAGAGCCCAAAGTTTTCATGAGATAGTAAGTGACAAAGCTCAGGAAATAACAATGTTCTGTTCCTCCCACCTGATCACTGTTAGATTACAGAAGTAGCTTCTTTTCTTTAGGACACTTTTGTTTGCAAGAGTGTGACCCTCAGTAACTTAGGTGTGGGTCAATCCTCTGTCAAAGCCATCGTAACCAACAAGTGGAACCCTTACCAACAATGAGAATGGTGTTCCAGCCTCGGCAAGACAGGTCTGGGACATGATGCAAAGATCCAAAGATGGGCCGAGGCCATGAAGTGCAGATATCTGAGCCGTGGGGTCTCTCTGTGGGGGTCATTGCCAAGCGACCATTACCACCATTGCCCCAGGCAAAAATGTGATTATCTGTAAGAAATAAATAAATAGCAGAAAGTTGAACAGAACACTGGCTTCCCAACTCTTTTGGATTTCCCACCTTTATGCTCCAGAGCTAAAAAGATTTTTCGCCCCTGTTTATTCCCTTGTATAAAGCCTAAACAATTTCTGATGCCACCCAGGTAAAAATGACCATTGCTTCTACACACTGCCATCCATTCATTCACTCATTCAACATTTTTGGTCATCCATTCAAGTATTTATTGGGCATCTACTTCATGAAAGCCGCTTGAGGTGCTGGGAAGATAGCAGTGAACAGAACAAAGTCGCTGCCCTTGCAAAACTGACCTTCTAGTGGGGAGAGACTGATTAATTACTTTAGGTAGTATTAAGTGCTTTTGAAGGAAGATCAACAATAAGAAAAAGTGGAAATAAACTATAACAGTGGAGTATCATTTCTTTAGATAGTGTAGTCAACCTGAGAAGACCTACTGAAGTGAGAGGGAACCAGGTCTATCCAGGGGAAGAGCTTTCCAGGCAGAGAAAACAGCTAAGTACAAAGCTCCATGTAGGTAAGGTGAGTATCACAAACACAGAGCAAGAAGTCCTCTGCAGGTAGAGCAAAGTAAAGGAGTGGACAGTGGCTACAGAAGAGGTCAGGAGGTGACTGAGGTCAGGGTCATGTGGGCCACTGCAGTGACTTTAGTTTTTATTGTTTGAGATAGGAGACCAGTAAAGATACTTAACAGTAGGTATTTAAAAGTATTCCTCAGGCTACCATGAGGGGAAGGGACTGCAGGGGCCCAAGGGCGGAAGTAGAGAGATCAACTGTAGTCATGAACTGATGTAGTAGTGAAGTGGTTGGATTATTCAAAGATAATCTACAGAATTTGCTAATGGATGGAATGTGAGGTGTAGGACAGAGGTGCTATTTTCCGAAACATGAAGGCTGCAGGGAGAACTGATTTGAACAAAAAATCAGAAATTTGTTTTGGAACACAGTAAGTTTGTTTGAGATGCTCATTACCTCTTATCCAAATCAGGACACTTTTTAATGAAAAGGGGAGTACTATTAACGATTAAGCTCAGATAATAGGCATGAATCGGGACTAATCTGGGAAGATTGGACTATAAAGCCACCTTATCTTTAGATATTCTAAGTCAAGAGGCTGTTGAATTAATGGGTCTGGGAGTCAGGGATGGTAATATAAAGCTATCAGTGTACAAGGGAGGATTTAAGGTAATAACCTCACTCAGAAAATGAAGGGAGGGAAGGATTGAGCCCTGGACACTTTAAGCTGTAGAGCCGGACACTGCAATTAACAGCAGAGAACCTACCTGACTGCACTATTCTGTTTATATGTGCATCTCCCCTACCCTACTAAACTATGAATTCCCTGAGGAGAGAAGCTAAGACTTTTTTTTAAAATTTAAGTATAGTTGATTTTATAATATTTTATTCGTTTCAGATGTACAACATAGTGACTCAATAGTTTTATAGATTATATTCCACTTAAATTTACTATAAAATAATAGCTAAATGGTCCTATGCTATGCAATAGATCCTTGGTGCTTATGCTTTATACATAGCAGTTTGTATTTCTTAATCCCATGCCCCACATTGCTCTTCCCCACTCCTTCCTCCCCGATGGAAACTACTAGTTTGTCCTCACTCTCTGTGAGTTTGCTTGTGTCATGTCATACTCATCCATTTGTTTTATTTTTGAATTCCACATGTAAGTGCTAATATAGAGTGTTCGTCTTCCTTTGACTTATTCCACTAAACATAATACCCTCTAGGTCCACATACGTTGTTGTAAATGGCAGTACTTCATTCTTTTTAATGGTTGAGTAATATCCATGAAGTTTCTGATGTTCAAGCTGGTTTTAGAAAAGGCAGAGGAACCAGAGATCAAATTGCCAACATCTGCTGGATCATGGAAAAAGCAAGAGAGTTCCAGAAAAGCATCTATTTCTGCTTTATTGACTATGCCAAAGCCTTTGACTGTGTGGATCACAATAAACTGTGGGAAATTCTTCAAGAGATGGGAATACCAGACCACCTGATCTGCTTCTTGAGAAATTTGTATGCAGGTCAGGAAGCAACAGTTAGAACTGGACATGGAACAACAGACTGGTTCCAAATAGGAAAAGGAGTACTTCAAGGCTGTATATTGTCACCCTGTTTATTTAACTTATATGCAGAATACATTATGAGAAACGCTGGACTGGAAGAAACACAAGCAGGAATCAAGACTGCCGGGAGAAATATCAATAACCTCAGATATGCAGATGACACCACCCTTATGGCAGAAAGTGAAGAGGAACTCAAAAGCCTCTTGATGAAAGTGAAAGTGGAGAGTGGAAAAGTTGGCTTAAAGCTCAACATTCAGAAAATGAAGATCATGGCATCGGGTCCCATCACTTCATGGGAAATAGATGGGGAAACAGTGGAAACAGTGTCAGACTTTTATTTTTCTGGGCTCCAAAATCACTGCAGATGGTGACTGCAGCCATGAAATTAAAAGACGCTTACTCCTTGGAAGGAAAGTTATGACCAACCTAGATAGCATATTCAAAAGGAGAGACATTACTTTGCCAACAGAGGTTTGTCATATATGGATGTGAGAGTTGAACTGTGAAGAAGGCTGAGCGCCGAAGAATTGATGCTTTTGAACTGTGGTGTTAGAGAAGACTCTTGAGAGTCCCTTGGACTGCAAGGAGATCCAACCAGTCCATTCTGAAGGAGATCAGCCCTGGCATTCCTTTGGAAGAAATGATGCTAAAGCTGAAAGTCCAGTACTTTGGCCACCTCATGCAAAGAGTTGACTCATTGGAGAAGACTCTGATGCTGGAGGGATTGGGGGCAGGAGGAGAAGGGGACGACAGAGGATGAGATGGCTGGATGGCATCACTGACTCGATGAATGTGAGTCTGAGTGACCTCCGGGAGTTGGTGATGGACAGGGAGGCCTGACATGCTGCGATTCATGGGGTTGCAAAGAGTCAGACATGACTGAGAGACTGATCTGATCTGATGAACACTGGGGTGCATGTATATTTTTGAATTACTCTTTTCCTTTTATTTGGAGATAAGCCCAGGCATGGAATTGCTGGATCACAGTTCTATTTTTACTGAAACTCACTTCCATATTCCCAGGGTCTAAAAGAGGATCTGGAGCATAGTACGCACACAATTGATATCTGCCATGTGAGGCGATCAAGTACAGTTCAGAGAAGTAGAGGAACATACATTGATAGGTAATATGCCCAGTCACAGAATCTAATTCTAAAGTCATTATTCTGAAGTTTAACTTGAGAAGTACACAGATCTACTGAAGAAACATTCCCTCTCTAAGGCCCTATCAGAAAGTGCTACTGAATTTGCTACAGTATTTTTCATTCTCAATGACACCCTGATTCTATTTCTAACATTTGCAGTTATCTAGCATGAACTACGGAGAAGGCAATGGCACCCCACTCTAGTACTCTTGCCTGGAAAATCCCATGGACGGACGAGCCTGGTAGGCTGCAGTCTATGGGGTCGCTAAGAGTGGGACACAACTGAGTGACTTCACTTTCACTTTTCACTTTCACGCACTGGAGAAGGAAATGGCAACCCACTCCAACGTTCTTGCCAGGAGAATCCCAGGGATGGGGGAGCCTGATGGGCTGCCATCTATGGGTTTGCACAGAGTTGGACACAACTGAAGTGACTTAGCAGCAGCAGCAGCATGAACTAACCAGTCTGTTCCCTAAAACCCCTTGTTTTGAGACAAACAACTCTGAAGGCTGGTTCACTTCCTTAAGTATTGTAACAGATCATTTGTCTGACGCTATTGCTGGATCTCTCCTGTATAAATAGCCAGGCACAGACTGAAAGAAAACAAAGACATCTCTGAGCATGAGCAATAACAACAAAAAAAGAGTCAACAGATAAGAAAATGAAACGTGTTTTGCTGTTCACTATTTACAAGAAGTGGCTACAAAAATCAAGGTGATACAGGAAGAGAGAAAAAAAGAAAGCAGAAGAAAGAGGAAAGGGAGTAAAGGGTAGCAGAAGTAACAGCAAGAAGATGCTGAGGAGAAGAAATAGCTGAAAGGAAAGAGAAGAAAATCCCATTAGACCAATTCAGAAAGTTGAGAGACACACGGTATACAGCCTTTCAAGTTTTAGCAATCCCTAAGGACATCACTGCAATGCAGTGACCCCAACCTAGGAGCAAGGTCAAATGATGTTCTCCTCTCTAGTCAGGTGGCACCAGTGGTAAAGAATCTGCCTGCCAATGCAGGAAGACACAAGAGGTAGGTTCGACTCCTGGGTCAGGGAGATTCCTGGAGTCAGAAAATGGCAACCCACTCCAGTATTCTTGCCTGGAGAATCCCATGGACAGAGGAGCCTGGTGGGCTACAGTCTGGTGGGTCACAAAGAGTTGGACAAGACTGAGCACACAGGCGCACACACACATTCATCTCTCTAGCTACTCAGCCAACATTTATTGGAAACAACATGGTGCTGGGCAAGGTGTAAGTATTTGATAATTCTTAAAACACTGTGCCGTAAAGGTAAAAAAAGTAGGAATTTAAGAGTACTAACTTGCCATTTCCTAGAAATCTAACCTTTTTACAACAATCACTATGTTGGACATATGAATAGTTAATGAGGTTACACAAGCATAAAAACATGACCACCAATTTAACACAAATAAAAAAGTAAACATATGACCCAGCTATACATGACCAGCCCACCTCTTTCACACCCCCAAAATTAAAATAGACCCATCTGTCCAGCAAGTTTGAAATAATGTGAACAGACTCACCATCAGTAGCAGCAATGGTAAACTCATCACCGCAGGAGACTCTGATCACTTGTTTTCCACCTAAGGGTCCCCCTAGCAGGTTGATTCCTAGACGCTTCTTATAATTTCCAACGCCCAGCTGTCCACACTTGTTGCAGCCAAAGGTCAGCAGCCGGCCTCGCTCTGAGACAGAAGCAAAAATAAATAACCAGGTACAAATGGGTCATGAAACAGAGAAAAGGCAGACAATGCAGAGTCCCATAGACTAGCTTCTGGTTATTAAGAGTATCCAAGTATAAACTGCCACATAAGCTCAGACCTAGGGCAGTTAGGGGAACTATGACCAATTAGATAGAGGGAATGACTCAGTATTGTTTTTTAAAAAATAATCGTATTTATTTATTTTTGGCTGGCTGGATCCTCATTGCTGCAATGGCTTTTTCTCTAGCTGTGGCGAGTGGGGGCTACTCTCTAGTTGCAGTGTGTGGGCTTCTCACTGCCATGGCTTCTCTTGTGCAGCACAGGCTCTGAGGCGTGCAGGCTTCAACACCTACACCTACACACAGCACTGCAGCACAGGAGTTGCGGATCCCAGGCTCGAGATCACAGGCTCAGTAGCTGTGCCTTAGCTGCTCTGTGGCATGTGGGATCTTCCTAAACCAGATATGGAACACGGGTCTCCTACATTGGCAGGCAGTCTTTACCACTGAGCCACCAGGGAAGCCCTATATACTCTACTTTAAAGGTAGAAAATGGGTACTATTTAACTTAAAAAACTTATAGATGGTGCTAATTAGAGACAGTATTTGCCAGAAATTACAGGTATGGCATTTTCCTTAAGAAATGTATTGATTATACATTTGTAATGATTACCAACAAAACATTTACTTGAAAGCCCAAGTTGTTAACAAGATAATACTTGATGATGGGGGGAAGTAAGGAGAATACATTTAGTTAAGAGCTACTACTTGATAGAATAAAAGAACCTGAAATTCTAAGGCCTGTGCACACAGTTGTAAATCAACTCACCGTCAAGAGCAGCAGTGTGAGTCTTGCCTGGGGCGATTGTACGGATCTTATAAAAGGACAACTGTTTGGCCAAGGTAAAGGAGGTGGTGTAGGGAACTTCGTGGTATGCCTGGAATAAGATAAGCAAAGACTCATGAGGTAAGAGATGAAGGGAAAACAGGCTGAAAATATTGTCAGGGTGACCAAAAGGACTTTCAAGCAAATCATGTTATTAAGAAGGTACCAGGTAACTTTTCATCTCCAACAGAATAAAACAAGAAATAAGTTCAATATGTAATCACAGAATTTAGTATGAGACTGGACTTTCTGACAATGGAAGTTTTAAATTCCTAAATTAGGGTATGCAAAACATGAACTCTCCATCCCAGAAGGCATCTATATAAGGAGAGAATCATTGACATTTGTCTTGGTTATACATTGTACATACCTAACAAAAGCAGGGCAAGGAATTAAAGAATCTTGAAGACTCTATAGCCTATTTATCAGTTTACTGTGACCTAATTTTTACCTACAAAGTTCTCAACCTGTTAAAACCCACATCCCCTTAGATTGGCATAAAAATAAATCTTGTCATGTAAGTTTAACATTTCACAATACAATGCAGTAACAAAACCCAAATCAAGTAATGTTAATTCTGAATATCTTTTCAAACTACACAGACACCCTTCCAAGACTTGCTCCAAATTTGTACTCTCCCATTTCACAATCACTACTTTAAAACAGAGATTGCTTAAAATTAATATCATTCTTTTCCACTGAGTCAGCAAACTTGTCTCTTAATATGACTCTTTAGAAAAGGAAGAAAACTCATACTACCATGAAGAGAGGACTAGGGCTTAATATTAGAGATGCTTGAAGGAGGTAATAGTAATTACATTTAATAAGCCTGTATAGGATCAGTGATTTGAGAGTAATCTTAAAAACTCTCCTGGGAGTTGATACATGGAAAAATGTTTCTTTTCATAATGTTAATTTTCTTGTGTTTATATTTCAGGGACAAGGTAGGATCTGAATTCCATCACTTGACTGTTTATAATCAACTAATTTATTGAGGTATAATGTACTGTACAATACTGTACAGCTTGATATATTTTTCTATAGGTATATAAACATAAAAACTATCCAGATCAAGATACAGGCCACTGCCACCATCCTAGGGTCTCTCCTATCTTTCCTGTTAATGCCTATACCCCTCCTCCCAGTAACCACTATTTTGACTTCTGCCATAAGTTAATTTTGCCTTTAAACTTCAAACAATGGGCATCAGTGGGCTTTCTAGGTGGCACTAGTGGTAAAGAACCTGCCTGCCAATGCAGGAGATGTCAGGGATGTGGTCTGATCCCTGAGTCAGGAAGATACCCTGGGGGAGGGCATGGCAATCCATTCCAGTATTCTTGCCGGAAGAAGCTCATGGACAGAGGAACCTGGTGGGCTACAGTCCATGGGGTTGCAAAGAGTCAGACATGATTAAAGAGACTTAGCATACACAAACTTCAAATAATGGGTATCATATAGTATGTACTCTTTTGTGGTTGGCTATCTTTGCTGGACATAGTATCTGTGGAGAGCCACACTTTATTCTTAAGTGGTCATAAACCAATAATGGCATTTCCAAAGAAATTTCAACCTAGAGAGGTTCTGATGGTTTATTTAGGACACCAAATGGGGTACTCACTTCATGGTTGATGATTCCAGACATGCACTGATTCAGACCCAGTTTGTTGAACTCATTGAGTCCACAGGCTAACACTTTGCCTGACTGGGTCAGCAGAAAAGTCCCATCACAGCCACATTGAACCGCGACAATAATTAAGGCCTTGGGAACATCCACCTGCAAGAAAAAAACAAATTAGAAAAAAAAAATCTCCCCAACATAACTTATATTAGGAAAAAATCCTCAAATTCTTTCAAAACTGTGATGTCCTGCATTTAGCAAATGACTACAGGGAAGTTCTATTCTCGTCAGATGCGCCCAGCAGCTTAGAGGCTACTGTTTTCAATAAGGAGTTTAAGTTTTATAACAAAGAGGCAATTGCAGGTCGACTTAACAGATAGCTTCTGTCAAAGTTTTAGCAACAGGTACTTAGTTACTACTTAGGAACACTTCTCAGAAAACACTGGGGAAGGAGAAGCTTCAATCTATTACTGATTTAGTCCTCTGAGATACAACATCCCATGATGGTTACAGAAGAACTCAGACCTGTGGAGTCCCAGTCATACAATAAGTGAGGTGACCAAGGATTGAGGCAGCAGCCAAGATGTCTGAAGGCTCATATCCCTCTGCAGCTAACTAGACAGGGCTGGAGAATGGTGGGGGACATGATGGGTGTACCTGTGAAACCTGAAAACTCAAACCTTCTAACAATACTAGAGCCTTTTCAGGTGAAGAGGAATAGCTATGAATTCTACTCAGTAGGAATGGTCCCACAGATATATTAGTTAATTTTTAAAATGTAAATAAACATCTTTAATAGTGAATAGTATAACTGATTACAGTCAGCCTTCCCATGGGTGAGCCTGTGTCCCAGGGTGGGAACGTGGCCATGGTCTCACTCAGCTGGTTTCCACTCCCACGCCGGCTCTGGCAGTGCCCGCTTCCACAGTGCTGAGGAATTAGGTATCATGCTTCATACACTATGACCCCTAAATACAAACAACTACTTCATCTGGTGTACAGTTGTGGAAGGAGGAAGGGAAATGGCTGTGCCAGGTGAAAGGATAGCATATTGCTTGCTAGCATCTTTCCACGCAGGGTGTGTTTAGCTGGATGTGACTTTTTCACTGTACATGCTAATTTCAGTGCTCACTGATGAGCAAGTTGTGACTCCAGAGTGTCCACAGTGGCTACATCATGTCTCAACTTTTCACGATTTACTCAGATGACAAGACCACAGGGTGCTAAATTAGGAATCCTGGATTGTCAATCTCCCAGATAGGGAATATTTCAGAAAGAAAACACCTTGATAGGAGGTGGCAGGGAAGGAGGACTTACTACTGAAGGCTGTGTGACCTAGACAGGCTAAGCAGCAGCTGCCTTTGATTTTACCTTTTGTGGTGTATAGTAATCCTCTTCTGAATCCAAACCCAGGCGTCCTGAGACACACATGAGAAAGAATCATTAATGTAAGGGCTCCTGTCCCAATGAAAATGTTCCGTAAGATTCTCTTTTACTAAATTAACACTTAAATAGAGGCTACATGACATGTTTAGAGGTGCATAAGCTTGAAGTCAGGCTGTGCCCCTGGGAATAAGTGGAGAGAGTCAAGACAACACCTACCATATTCACCACAGCCCCAAGAGTAGACTTCTTTGTTTCGTGTCAAAACCACCACATGATTATCTCCACAGGAGACCTGCTCCACTGGATTGCTCAGGAAGAAGTCCAGCTGCATGGGTTCTAAGACTTCAGCACCAGCAACCTTGTCCACCCCCATGCAGCCATAATAGTCAGATCCAAAGGCATAGAGCTGACCTTCATCTGTGAGAGGAAGGAAAGCAGAACCCACCAAATGAATTACTTGTTTTGTCTAATGAGAAAGCTGGACAGGACTAGAATGAGGACGACCTCAGACACTGAGCTCATAGCAGATGATTGCAGCAGAGAAATCTGACAGACTGTCTATGAAGCCTAGAGTTCTTTGTATTGAGAGGGTCATGCAAACTGTTATGTAACAGTTTTTTAAAAAATGGTGGGATGATCGTGATAAAAAGGCTTAAAATTTTAAGCCTATTTTACATCTCTATTTTACAGAGAAAAAAGGAAGCACCAAGCAATCATAAAGTGAGTAATGATAAGACCAAAACTAAATTTTAGCTCCTGATTTCTGATTTAGTGTTATCTACAGCTGACTGGTAGTGAGGTTATTCCTCCCCAGCCCCCCCAAATGGGACAGACAGTATATTTCTCCTAGTCCCACCTCTTCTGTTATCCACCTGCTTTCTCCTTGCTCATCACTCCTGTAATGCTATATCAAGTTGGGCATGTTGCTATTAAAGTGTTTATTTGCTCACTGTCTTTGGTTCTTTGGAATCTTGTCTTTTGTGTAAAATCCGAGCTAAAAGTGCATAGAATTAAGTACCACCCTCCACCTGAAATGCACCTGGGTGCTTTCTGCTGCTGGCTTACCTGTTACACAGACAGTGAAATCATCACCACATGACACCTGACGGATAGCTTTGCCTTGCAACTTCTCTACGTGCTTTGGCTGTCGGTAGGAGGCTTTGTCACCATGGCCCAGCTGACCATGGAGTTTAGTACCCCCTTGCATGTTCTGTGAAATAAACAGGTCTTGTGAAGTTCTAAACTTTTCATGTGAAAGCAAATCTTTAACATCACTTCTTATCAAGAAAAACAGTAGGAAAAAGAATCAGCTGATAATTAAGAAATGAAAACAAAACAAAAAGGTACTTAAAAGGCATTAAATCTTTTAATGACAGATAGTAAAAATCCCCTGCCAACAGATAAAGATTTTTAAAATATCTTATCACGACTTAAAAGGACACATTCCCAATTCTGTCTTTTTTCTTCAAGTCTGCTGCTGCTGCTGCTGCTAAGTCGCTTCAGTCGTGTCCGACTCTGTGTGATCCCATAGACGGCAGCCCACCAGGCTCCTCCGTCTCCGGGATTCTCCAGGCAAGAATACTGGAGTGGGTTGCCATTTCCTTCTCCAATGCATGAAAGTGAAAGATGAAAGTGAAGTCGCTCAGTTGTGTCCGACTCCTAGCGACCCCATGGACTGGAGCCTTTCAGGCTCCTCCGTCCATGGGATTCTCCAGTTAAGAGTACTGGAGCGGGGTGCCATTGCCTTCCCCCTCTTCAAGTCTAAGGTAAACTAATTATAGGTGATGATGAAAACAATGTCCTTGTATAGTTTAGCTTAATTTTTTCCTATAGGACAGACTCTTGGAAATCCTTACAAAAGTTTTTACAAATTTTGGTCACAGGGGGGTTTCCCTTGTTGCTCAGCTGGTAAAGAATCTGCCTGCAGTGTGGGAGACCTGGGTTCGATCCCTAGAAAGATCCTCTGGAGAAGGGAAAAACTACCCACCCCAGTATTCTGGCCTGGAGAATTTCACGGACTGTATAGTCCATGGAGTTGCAAAGAGTTGGACACAACAGTGTCTTTCACTCCCTGAAATATGCTAGTTATAAGGACTCTGGCTGCACCAAAGAGGCCGCTAGAAGGCACTGACAATAGTCCTAAATGATTTCCTAGCAGTTTTGGAGAGGTGAGACATGCTTCCCATATAATACCTCAACTGTAAGGCCTTCTGCTGCTACTGCTGCTAAGTCGCTTCAGTTGTGTCCGACTCTGTGCGACCCCATAGACGGAAGCTCACCAGGCTCCCCTGTCCCTGGGATTCTCCAGGCAAGAACACTGGAGTGGGTTGCCATTTCCTTCTCCAATGTATGAAAGTGAAAAGTGAAAGTGAAGTCGCTCAGTCGTGTCCGACTCTTAGCGACCCCATGGACTGGAGCCTACAAGGATCTTCCGTCCATGGGATTTTCCAGGCAAAAATACTGGGGTGGGGTGCCATTGCCTTCCCCGAAGGCCTTCTATAAATGTTTTTTAAGGCACTAATTTCACTCTACCTCTAGCTGCTGCTAAATCACTTCAGTCGTGTCTGACTCTGTGCGATCCCATAGACAGCAGCCCACTAGGCTCCTCTGTCCCTGGGATTCTCCAGGCAAGAATACTGAAGTGGGTTGCCATTTCCTTCTCCAATGCGTGAAAGTGAAAAGTGAAAGTGAAATCGCTCAGTAGTGCCCGACTCTTAGCGACCCCATGGACTGCAGCCTACCAGGCTCCTTGGTCCATGGGATTTTCCAGGCAAGAGTACTGGCGTGGGTCACCCTTGCCTTCTCCCCTCTACCTCTAGAAGTATCCCCAGAAGCTAGTCTTCAAGTGGGAGGATTTTTGGAAATAACAGCAAGCTAAAACTCTGTAAGAGAGGTCAAATCACTCATTCTTTCTCTCAACCAATAGTTGAGTGTCTACTCTGTCACATGCTGGGGATAAAGCCTGTCCTCTTGGAGAACTTATCTGAAACTACTGGAAAAAATGAGCTCCCTCCAGAAGGAGGAAGAGTGGGAAGAACTGAGGTTCTGAGACAGGTTGGGTAATGAAAAAGCGGTATGAAGTGAGCCTAAGAAGGCAGAACTGAAAAGACAGGAGGGAAACCAAGAGAACATGTTCCCGTAGAAGCCAAGGGAGGACAAGGCTTCCTGCAAGAAGGAAAAGTGACCAATATGTTAATACTAGAGGTCAAGCAAGGACTCAAGGGCACCTATCTGTTTTGTTTTCATAATTTAGAGGTCATTTTGTCAAGAGTAGTTTCAATTGACTGGCAGGTGAATGAGGAATGAGTGGGAGATAAGAAAAGAGACAGCAAAAATATGCAGTATGTTCAAGGTGAGAGAGAAGGTAGAATCTAGAGGGGAACAAAGGAAAATTCTACTCAAGATATATCATCTTCAATCACTGATGGAGGTCTTAGAATTTTCCTGACATCGTACACTACTTCATTTATTTACAAAGCTACTTCACAGATATAAGTTGCTCTGAAATGCATGGTAATAGAACAGAGTAAACAAGTGACTTTCTCAAGTCACCCATCTGTAAATGAGAATCCAGTCTCCTGAGTCCAAGCGTTTTAGTTCTTTCTCTCCTTCTCTCACTCTCTTTCATTCATTCAAAAAACACTTAAAAGTGATCTAACATGTACCAGGCACTTGGGATACATCAGTGAACTAAACAGAAAAAAATCCCTCCTCTCAAAAGAGCTTATTATGCTGCCACTTCTGCAGCACACACTCAACCAATGAAATTCTTATACATCCTGGGCCCAGTGAGGTGCACGTCATTGTTCTAAAGTATGTAGCTTTCACTTACCACCCAAGTGTATAGTTCCTTCTCCACTGTGACCACAGCAAAGTGAGTATTCCCTGCACACACCTGCCGGGCACTACAGCCACTCTTGATGACATCCAGTTTCTGAGGAGTGGATTTCCCACCACCCCAGACATAGACTTCACTTGTTCGGGATGTTACCACAGCAATGGGTGCTTCAGTCACAGTGCTTGACCTGCCAACAACCCCCAGAACAAAGACACACTTAACATAAAAATTATATCAAAGAAAAATGCTTTCAGTCTGTTCCCTGAGTAGAACTGCCAATTATGGTATGAGAAAGTATGTTCTTTCTCGACAACTTACTCCAACCCTCTATCATGGTAGGCTTTGCAATTCTTGCCTCAGGGCTTCATCACAGCCCAGCCAGATCAGATACTAGTCTGATCCATAACACCTACACTTTTCAACTTTTCAACATTCATCACGATAATGATGTCCACTTTGGCAAAAGGGTGAAATTACAGCTTTCTTTTCCTCTGAAATGACTATTTGATATTTAAATGGATGCTGGGCTTCTGAAAGGATGTCAAAGGCTTCTAACTGGGATCAAACAATGTCCAGACCCAAGAAAGAAAGACCCCCTGGTGGTAATTTAAGATATATTACTTTTTTCAAGAGTCTCCTGAGCATTACCTTGGTCTCTTTGTAGGTGCATTAAGCAGTGTGACTTTTTCCTCCATCTCTCTACCAAAAGAAAAGCAAAGATACATGAGAGAAATAATAGGTTCTATATTGCACCAGTGTCTCTTTAAAACCTTTCACAGACTTAATCTTCTGTAAACCATATGCCTCACATGATGCTATAATACTTTTAGCAAAGTACTTTGATACAACTAAACAGTTACATAGGCCTAGCATTAGACAATTCATTAACCACAATGAGGCCAGCAGTCTGGGGTTATTTGTTTTCTATCTCTGAGGAATGTTCTAGGCTGTACCAGAGAGCCTTGAGAACTTCTTTCTGATGCACATTTTAGGAACCTGCTAACATCTCCATCTAGTCTGCCCAGTGACTCCCTAAACTCAACACTGCTAAAGCTCAGCTCATTAACTTTCTCCCGATACAGGTTTTCTTTTTGACTCTCCTCATTCTGTAACTGGCACCTTCAATCCTCTCAGTGAATTAGGCTTAAAACTTCAGCGATTTTGGATTCAGCTTTCTTCTTTTCTACAATATTCAAATTCTACAGATTCTACTTGTACGGTATCCTTTATCCTCACCTATTCTTCCTAGTCTCACCACCTTAGCTCTGGGCAACTTTACTTCCCAACTGGGCTGTTCAGTTCAGTTCAGTTCAGTCGTGTCCAACTCTTTGCAATCCCATGGACTACAGCACGCTAGGCTTCCCTGTCCATCAGCAACTCCCGGAGCTTGCTTAAACTCATGTCCATGGAGTCAGTGAGGCGATCCAACCATCTTACCATCTGTTATCCCTTTCTCCTCCTGCCTTCAATCTTTCAACCTTTCAATCCTTCAACCCCAGGATCAGGGTCTTTTCCAATGAGTCAGTTCTTCGCATCAGGTGGCCAAAGTACTGGAGCTTCAGCTTCAGTATCAGTCCTTCTAATGAATATTCAGAACTGATTTAAGTTTGACTGGTTTGATCTCCTTGCAATCCAAGGGACCCTTAAGAATCTTCTCCAACACCACAGTTCAAAAGCAGCAATTCTTCAGTGCTCAGCTGTCTTTATGGTCAAATTCTCACAGCCATACAACTGTCCACCTAGGCTGTGGTAGCACCTAACTGGTCTCACCAAAGTTTCAATCCACTTTATTCGGTCCTGCACTGACTTAACACTGATATTGGTATTGCTATGGAACTTTTCCTACGGTTCCATCTTTCATCACATGAACCGCCCTCTCAAATATCCAACACTTCCATACAATTCCCTGAATACAGCACAAATTCCTTCATCTGGCATTCAAGATCTCTACCTACTTTTCCAGGGTTCCTTCCATCAGTTCCAATGTTTCAGCTCATGGTTCCCATTCTGCCTAAACCAATTATACCTGAAGACCTGGGGCGGTGCTTAAGCACCAGTAATTTTTGAAAGTTCTAGTGCTGTTGCTATTGAGAATGCCAGGTCTAAAACCTCTAGTGTAGCCAAATAGGACTTAGTGCTTCCTGAATATTTTCACAATTCTCTGTGTCTGTGCTTTATCTGGAAAGCTCTGTCTTATGTTTTTCCATCAAAGAACAAAGTTCTAAGGAAGTACTATCTGTAAATCTCCAATTATCTCAATAAAAATGGCAATTAAAAATTATCAATGGACATATTTAAATAAGAGATTTAAACAGTGATTATACTGTTAGAAAATAAGCCAGATAAAAGAATTTAAATATGCCTACCCAGCCCTAAAGGGTGACTGCCTGAATGTGAATAGAACATAAATGAAAGGTTACAGTGCAGCATCTGGAGTGTTATATGGAATTCTAGGCACTAAAACACTGGCTAGAGAGCAACTGGAAAACCAGAAAAGATCAATTTAACACAACAGAATAAACGTACTGACCAAAGAACAGAGATTATGGAATTAGCTATACACTTAAAAGCATCCAAGGGCAAGACTTGAAAAAGAACACAGTACAGGTCTGAATGTTGGGAAGATTCACAAAGAACTGGCAGGAGGAGGAAGGGCAGTAAGGCAAAAACAATGTAAGAGGATGAAACAGAGGCTAGGACGCTTCAGAAGCATAAAGAACATCCTTTCCTTTGAACTAGGGTTTGAAGCCTCCTACAAAAAGTGAGGGATAAAGGGCCTTCCTTCTACCTATAGAGACCTCTAATACTGAATAAAATAGAAAATAACCTGTCAGGAATCAGTCAAACTCGATTATGTGAAATGCGCAAAAGGTATCTGAAGAGGACCCCTCCAATTACAACCTACCATCTAAACAAGTGCACTAAAAAGCTACGGCCCAGTCCAATCCTACACTCCTATCCAACAACTGCTGAGCACCTTGTGCCAGGCCTGGGGCTGAGCCCTTTATATGCATTGCCTCCTTCAATCCTCAGCCTACCTCACTTCATAGAGAAGAAAACTAAGGGTCAGAGATGTTAAATAACTTGACAGACAGTGAAAGAACTCAGATACAAACGTAAGGATGACTGAGTCCATAGCCATCCTCTCTTAATTACTACACTCTCATGCCCAAACTCTAGAGTAGAACTCACAGAAGATGGGGGGTCTAGGGCCTCATCAGGATCGATTCAGAACAAACTAGCAGGGGCGAGGGAGGTTGAAGTTGAGCGATGAAAACGGAGATGCTGGAAGAAAACATCACCCTCTCTCTGCGGTACTCTGGTCAGGCCTATATAGTCAGTTGACCATCTACAGAAAGACAATGCAGCGACTTCTTTGTTCTTTACCTTCTGCGTTTCCTGAGAAGGGGTCTATCCAGAAGTTCATCTGCAGTGGGTCTCTGCTCAGGATCCTAAAGAAGTACCAATGGGTTAGTTTTAACTTAAAGGAAATGGGCAAAATGGGATCTAAAGAGGCATTTTACTTTTTCTTAGAACGCTGTAGGTTTGCTATTCAGAGACCAATATATATCATCCTTTTTATTTCAAAAACCTATTATGTCACATTCTATGCTTCATGCTCATTACCATCAGGACTTACACGTGAGAATGAGAATGTACCTTCCTCACTGGTTTTAACTGTTAGGGTAGTGGTTCTCGAATTTCAATATATATAAAACGTAAGAATCTCCTGGAGCACCTGTTACAAATAAAGATTTCTGGGTTTTATTCACAGAAATTCTGATCCAGAAGGTCTGGGGTAGGGCCCAGGAATCTTCATTTTCTTCTTGTAAAACTTGCCCACCCCCTGGTGATTCTCATGCCTGTGGTTCCTGGACTACCTCGGAATAATACTGACCTAGAGCTACACTGCAAGGCAACTGTGACATTTAGAAGTATATACATTCTGTACATCAGGAATTCTAAACTACCTCTTATTTTATATAGTTTATAAAAATTAATCTTGATTATAAAAAATGGAGCACAATTTCACAAACTAATAAAGGAAGAATTTGTTGGCTGAAGCACACAGCTCGCATGAATTGCCAATGCCTATTCATCTGAATGGACTTCTTTGGTGGCTCAGATGGTAAAGAATCTGCCTGCAATGCAAGAGACCTGGGTTTGGTCCCAGAGTTGGGAAGATACTCTGGAGAAGGGAATGGCTACCCGCTCCAGTATTCTGGCCTGGAGAAGTCCATGGAGAGAGGAGCCTGGTGGGCTACAGTCCATGGAGTTGCAAAGAGGCCGACACGACTGACACTTTCACTTTTCATTCACCTGAATACAGCCACAAATACATCCTACCCTGGGGATGTGGGTGTGGTTTTGTGCAAGTTCCTCTGTGCCATACTCCAGACACTAAGGCTGGAAGGGAAAACACTGAACTGAAATCAATATGCAAATCACACTTACCTGGTCAAGGCATGCATGGACCATTTGGATCAGTTCCAAAGAGTACTGGCTAGAATCAACTTCCATGGCCCGGATGCCTTGTACAATCTTCACACACAAGTTGAGTGGATTCTATGAGAAAATGATTATTGTATTGTCCTTGGTTATATAAAGATGGCATTACAATCTACCAGTAGGGGCTTTGAGATATCTGTGATTATCATATAAAGAAACAGCAATAGCTGTAAATTAGGTCTGACTTCTTTTTACAACTATCAGTATACCTCACTACCATTATCAGAGAGAATGAAACCAACTGGCCAACACGGAGGTATGACTACGTGACCAACAGAATGATATTTAGAGTATATTATAATCTGACCCCTCAAATGACTCCCAAGAAAAAGGAAAGCAAAGTTAGCTATGCTTCCTGGCTTTAAGTATCTCCTTTGCCAACTAATTTGCCTCCTGATTTATATATCCTAATAATGGTCAGGTGATACTCTGCTGCAAAAGACAAGGCAGTGAATAATAAGTTGACAGTGATAAGAAATTATTATAACAATGCCACCACCACCTTTACTGAGAGCTCACTATGTAACATAAGTTGCACATGTTTTTCAACTCTTGTAAACACCACACAAGGTTATCATCACCAATTCAGAGATGTAAAGTAACCTGCCCAAGACTACATAAACAGTAAAAAAAAAAAATGGAGCAGTAATTCCAACCAAAGTCTGTTTGACTCCAAAACTCATTTTCCTTCTACTATATTATTTAAGAATATAAACTTCAGGACTTAGAAAAATAAACACACCTCATAAACGGCCAAAGAACTTTGGATTATCTTACATTTGCATTTTCATATACATTAGAAGAGCAGTTCTATAAGGGGAATACGTATCTTTTCCCTTGTTACTGACAAAATAGAGAATCAAAGAGATGAGGTGATTTGCCTAAGTTTTCTGGTTTGTAGAGGATATTGGATGGGAATCCACTTGTGGTACTCAAACTGTGGTCCATGAACGAGCATCAGAATCATTTGGGAGTCTGTCAGAAATATAGAATACCAGGACTAGATCCAGACACACTAAAAGAGTCTGCATTTTAACAAGATGCCCAGGTGATTTCCTATGTATATTAAAGCTTGAGAAGCACTGCTTAACACTAGGCTTTACTTTAGGAAGAAAAGAGACTTAAAAAGGTATTTGTTTATAAAACAGTAAGTTTTTAGTAAAACTAAGAGTCAGTGTGTAATCTTTCATAAAAAAGACCATAATGAGTATTATATAATTTGTCTTAGCTTTTATAAAACGATGTAGCTGAAGTATAAGAAATGAAATGGCTTATCCAAACCACTGCATCACACAGTCGACCCTAGAGTCAGTTTTAAAATTATAGTCAATGGATTCAAGGCATGCTCAAACTACTTGATTATTTTTCAATGGGGAATTCAAGTTGGAAATAAATCTTGTCTGTAGTACTTTACAATACACTACTAAGCCAGTGTCTGAACACTGGTTATTATTTTGCCTACAGTTGATTTCTGTTCAAGAAGTCAGAAGCTCAAGGATAAATGAAGTTGATTCTCTGAACCAGGTTGTACCACTTGCCAGGACAATGTAGGGATAATACATCAACTTACTGTAGCATCAAATGTTCTCTTCAGTGTAAGTAATTCAAAAATGACACAGCCTACTGCCCAGATATCAGACTTGAAATTGTATTTTACTCCTTGGCAGAGCTCTGGAGACATATAATACGGCGTTCCCACAAGCTGAACAACAAAGAAAGCAATCGAAAATTAACTTCTTTTCTGAGGTAACTATATTAATATTTTAACAACTAAATTAAATTTCCCAGGAGTTAATGATACCTATACAACATTCATCAGCATATCCCAAGACATTCCTATCAAGCAGCATATCCCATCATCATTTTGAGCTGATGCCACTCTGGGGAGAAATTTTATTCATATCAAATGTCCTGGGCCAGTTATAAAGAGACAATCTCTGTGGTGAAGACCTGTGGTAACTTGGGAGGCAGAACAGCTCTGTGATTCCTGGATCACAGAAGATTTAGGCATTCAAGGACCACTGAAGACATCACAGACTTGGAAAAAGCATACTTGGTAAAAGTTCACCAATGGAAAAAAAAAATACAAAAACTGGTAGTGGAAGATGGCAATTGAATAAAGGGGTTTAAAAGTTCTAATTGAAACACACAGTAGTGAAACTCTGTGAACAACTCAATTTAATATCTGTAATACTAACATAGTGAACTTTCAAATTCAAAAAGATCTTCTGAGTTCAAGAATGTGTTGGAAGGAAACAAATGTCCTGAATGGACGTCATGTCTCTCCCAAGATGAGAGACAATGAGTACCCAAGAAATTCTAATAACACTGACAGCCATCTTTAATAAGGAAAGCAAAGCAATTTTCAGACGGCTTACACGGCATTTATTTTATTGGATTATTCTTGAGAAAAATCCATGCAAGGGCATGACTACTTCCTCAGAAACTCAATACGGCAACATCATACAAGCAGACTGAGTCCCTGAAGCAGACTCCCAACCCTGGCTATCAGTATCCTTGGACGTTTCTAGCTTGCTTGCAGGGATATCTCAATATTATTAAAAAAAAAAAATCAGGACAAAATTAATTTTAGTAACTTACATTTTCAAGTTCTGACAGAGCACTGTGAAACCAGAAGAGTAATAATTGGGTTTTATAAGTCCTAAAAGGATCAGATCACTTCATCAGAGTTCAATTTATGTCTACTCTACCAATGGTCTTTCATAGGATCAGGTGAGAAGGGAGCCCTGTGGTGCAGACTGTGTATCATATTAAGGATGAGATTGTATTTTGGGCATCAGCCTTTATTTTTGTAATATAGGGTTTCTGAACCAGAAAAAATTCAAAGGAAACACAAGAGATGTCTAACATTCGAAGCTCAAAACATTAAATGAGAGATAAATTGCCTTATGATCCAGCAATCTCACTGCTGGGCATACACACTGAGGAAACCAGAATTGAAAGAGACATGTGTACCCCAATGTTCATCGCAGTACTGTTTATAATAGCCAGGACTTGGAAGCAACCTAGATGTCCATCAGCAGATGAATGGATAAGAAAGCTGTGGTACATATACACAATGGAATATTACTCAGCCATTAAAAAGAGTACATTTGAATCAGTTCTAATGAGGTGGAGGAAACTGGAGCCTATTATACAGAGTGAAGTAAGCCAGAAAGAAAAACACCAATACAGTATACTAACGCATATATACGGAATTTAGAAAGATGGTAACAATAACCCTGTAGACGAGACAGCAAAAGAGACACTGATGTATAGAATAGTCTTTTGGACTTTGGGAGGAGAGGGTGGAATGAAAAAAAGAAAAAAGGCACTCAATTGGAAATGTACAAAGTATTTATGTCAATTGTATATGAACTAGGATGAAAAAAAAAAAAGAGAGAGATAAAGTGAGATATACTAAAGATCCTAAGCTGGAAAAAATGGTAAAGCATTTTATTGCTTTTAGAAAAGTTTTTAGTTAGGGTTGGAAAGGGCAATGATGTTTGAGCTGTTATGTGGACAATGGCTCTTAAAAACACCCGAGCAGGTAAATACCTGTTAGTGGGTCTAGGAAAAAGACTCCTTTTTTAAGCATGACTTATAAAAGACTTGCTTTACAAGTATGAAGAACTTGCAAAAACATAAGAGAAAAAGCATGCAAGATTTAGGGAGTATAGTTATATCTCAAGGTGCAAGAAAGGAAAAGAAAAAAAAAGTCAAGGGAGAATTCCCTGGTGGTCCAGTGGTTATTAGGACTTTACTTAAAGTCCCTCATGCTGTACGGCACCACCAAATTTAAAAAAAAAATTAAAAAATAAGAAAAGCCCAACTAAGTTAATGATAACACATACTTACCGTCTCAGCCATGGAATACTCAGAATTCAGTTTCTTTGCGAGGCCGTAATCTCCAAGTTTTATCAGGTTTGCCTTGGTCAGAAAAATATTTAATGTCTTTATATCCCTGGGAAAAAAATGCTGTATATTAAACCCATACACTAAACTGTTTTATCTCATCTACCTTCCCGCCCAAAATTAGTACAAAATAAAAGAGTGTGTTACCACTGTTCAGGCTGTTATGGGATCCAAAAGAGTGTTCATTACTTTCTCATACATTTTAACAGTGAGAAGGGAACTTGGAGAAGTAGAGGCAGAGAATTACTTCATTCTCCAGGGATTCACAGCACAGGCACATCCCCCCAAACACTGAAGTTATTAGGAAAAGTTGAAAGGTCAGATTAAAAAAATAGAAGTGCCCTAGGTAATTCCTATAAGGTGCACTGCCTTTTCAATTACCACTGGTGCCCTGAATTAAGTGGTATCCAGGCAATTTTAACACTGAGTTGTGTCAAAGTTTCAAAATCTGTTAAGGCAAGAGAAGCACATCCCAGCAGCAAAATGATTAGGCCATACAAATCACCTAAATAAAATCACCAGCTATCTTTCTAAAGATGAACTGACCATTTGTAACACAAATAAACTGTGCCTGGTTCACACTGTGCCTTCTTTTATTTAAAGATGTGAAAAAATCAGAACAATATTTTTGATAATTTTCAAAAATAAAACAATATACAACTGTAGCCACTCAACGACTGTCAAGAACTATATGTTAAATGGACAAACCAATAAAAAAGAAAACTAGTGTATTAATATTAATCTCTAGCAGTAGTCCATGACTCATTCAAGGGTATAATGAAGTGGAAATGTTCTTATAAAGGTTCTCTCCTATAACTAGAAGTGAATAGAAAGCTGTTTCCCCCTGGTCAAGATCTGGTAAAACTGCATAATTGTAAAACAATGAATAAGCTTTTTACTTAAATTAAAAACAAATGCCAATTTTATTGCTCAGAGAAAACATTTACTGTGAATTCCAACCAGTCTAATACGACTTTTATAGTGGCCTTCTAGTCTGTACTGATGAATTAATGAACTCACCTCTAAAATAGAGATGACTGAGTAGTACTAAGCTATTGAGGAGACTCTTCCTAGACCACAAAGAGTTTAACTTCAGGAAGTGAAGATAACGCCCCTCATTACTCACTCTTTCCTTCCTAAATCATTATCAACAGAAGAGCCGTGACTGTTTAATCAAAAAAATAATAGTGCTGATGGGAGGTACCCAAGGTGGGGGTTGGATTGATAGAAAAGAATCCATCCCATATTCTTTCACTCATTACCTATGAAGGATTCCAGCTTTATGGATACAGCTCACAGCTGAAACAATCTGAAATAGGTACCATACCACCATCTGCAGAGAAAAAATAAATTATACTTGGACTGGAAACAAACAAAAAAATATCATTTAAATAAACACACACACACACACACGCAACAAAGAAAACTGCAACTAGAGGTTATCATTCAACATGACTTGACATTTCTTGCTTGTAGGTTGAGTAGGCAAAGAAAAGTGGTAGGGGTAAAAAAAAAAACAAAAAACAGCAGATTATCATAAAATAGTTTGAATGTTGTTATAAAATATAGTATGGTGAAGCAGACTTGTGGAAAGAAATCCAGGAAGAATGCAAAGGTAGAGAAAACTGGGCATACCAGTATGCAGTAATAGAACCGGGAAAGAAAGCCCATAGAGAATCATGATGTGGAGGTAAACCGTTTAGGAAGCAGCTATAGACAGCTTCCTTGTTAGAGGTTTCCTTTCTCATGAATATCAATCAGAGCCTGGAAGGAGTATGAACAAAAGGAAAAAAACACTCTTCATTGTTGGAAGAGTAAATACAGAACTAGAATGCAAGAATCACAATACAATTCTAGCTTCCTTTCACAGAAATATGAATTACCTCTTCCTCAAACAACTTGTCCTTCTGACGAAGGATTTTATCATACAGGTTCCCTCCTGCAATTAAATAAGAAACAGGTTTGAATTGCTTAACAGAGATCAAAGCTACTAGGATTTTAACAGGTGGCATAGCGAGTAAAATATTCTGCATGAGTGTATGCGTGCTCAGTTATGTCTGGCTCTGAGACCCTATGGACTGTATCCCACCAGGCTCCTCTATTCATGGGCTTCTCCAGCCAAGAATACTGAAGTAGGTTGGATTTCCTCCTCCAGGGGATCTTCCTGACCCAGGGATCAAACCCAAATCTCCTGCATTGGCAGGTGGATTCTTTACCACCAAGCCACCTCGTTCTGCTTCCTTTTAAAAGATATCCCCTCTTCCTTCCAGCTCTTCACATGGGTACAAAACTTCCCATCTGTCAAGGACTATATCTGAAATATTCTCCAAAGATTCTCCTCCCTAATAGAAGAGATTCAGTATGAAAACAGGAAGTACAATATTTTTAGAAAAGATAAAAATAAAGACCATTTCTCTAGTACTCTAATTTATGAAAGTACTTTGAAAGTCTTCAAAATCGATGACTTTCTTTTCCAAAACTCCTATTGAAGGAATCTGCAATATTTTGGTAACAACTTTCACAGTCTATTAGAAGATTTGGGTTATACCTGTGAGGCGATGTTTTACAAAAATAGGTATATATCACCATCAACTTCTTTTTCTTTCCACTTCACACTGAAAAGGTTTCCCAAAATTTAGGGTAGACTCTAGATTGCTTTCAATTATTACTCCCTTTACTAACTCATTCCTTCAGAGTAAGTCTGAATTTCCTTCTCCTCTTTATTATCAGGTAACACAGATGGCAAATGATGATGGTTCGTTTTATTTCCTATCTGCAGCTATAACTAATACTGTAGTCCTAGTTAAGTTTCACAACTTCTTCACAATTTAGTAACTCAAAAGTTTCAATAAATGTATCATCCGTTCTAGTTCCTCCTAACCACAAAGGAAGTTAAGAGGCCTCTGCTACTTCAAAAATCTCTAATATAATTTCATATATTTAGGGTTGAAAACAATCACGATACACAAGAATCTAGCAAATAAATGACAAATCTAGGAGCTTTCTCTTAGAGATTTAAATGAAGAATATGCTTGGACCATTTTAGCATTCAGCTCAAGAATGGGCTTTGGGCATTCTCTTAGGTAATAATGTTAACAGTACAAACTCTATCATAAATTTGCTACGTATCAAGAACTACTGTAAAATAGTACCCTTTCCTGTAAAATAGAAATGTTAAAGTTGCTGGGGCTTTATATATTCATTTAAAACAATAACTCTAGGAGGTAACTACTGCTTATTAGCAAACTTAAGATGAGGAGGCTGAGGCACAGAGAAGTACTCTGTGCAAGATTATAGAGGTTAAAAAGTAGTGAGGCTTAGGATATGGGTTCAGGGTCTATTTTTTAACAAATAGGCTATACAGCTTTTTTTTTTTTTTAAACAAGCAAAAGGGTTCAAAGAAATCATTTTCAATCAGCTATGGTCTTTAGACCACTTTTCAGTAGGACAGCTTTAGCTAAAATCATTATAAATAAATATCACCTACAAGATTTCATTATCAAGTGTCAAACCATGCTATGCTTCTCATGCCTGTCGTTTCATAAGGGAAAAAACCCTGAAAAATGAGTAAAATTCATTTTACTCATTGTAAAATTCAACTGAACAAATAATTTGAAGACGGAATTATCATCACAAAGTAAAATTTGAGTATGCAGGGGGAAAATCTCTCCCCTCATTTTGTAGATCACTTCATAACTTCAGGGCCTGAACTATTTCTCTTAAACTCTAGCAGTCCATTTAAAGTTCTTATTCTTTGTCAATATGGATCTTATTTTTCTCTTCCCCTCAAGGTAAGTATAAGCAAAGGAATGTCTTGCTGGAGGAAGTCCCACTGAATTCTATCTTACCATTACAATATTCCAGCTCAATCAGAAGGGTGGTATTGTCCATGAAGTGATTGTAGTAGGCAATAATGTTGTCATGCTGCAACAGCGCCAGAATAACAATCTCATTCAAGGCATCACGACGTTCCTTCTCAGAGAGTCGGGTCAAATCAACTTCCTTCCACACGACCAATGAGTCATCCTATAACACAGCAACAGAGGTATCGTGCTTTCCTCAAGCCTGGCAGAGAATGAATCCACACCCGGATCTCTTGAGCCTAGAAAGAAAACTTCCTAGATGGGCAGAAACTGACTCCTTTTTCTCCTTTAAATAAAACATGAAGAGACTTAAAAAATTCTGCATACAATTGAGCATCAAAATTTACTGCAGGTGTAGGGAAATCATTAAAATGTTATGTTGTTTCTACATTTAATTTACATAATGTCAATTCCAGGTAAAAAATATGGGATGGAGGTAGATCTCAGAGTTTCTATTGAGGGACAGTATGAAACACTGCTAGTCATGATGAGGACTGTAGTATGGTTAGACTATTGGAAAAACAGAGAACTGGAGAGTGGTTATCTATGGCTGACATTTCTTATAAAATAGACACGTTAAAATTGCCTCTAACTTTATATATCTCTAGTGATTTTCATTTATTCTTTGTAGATAAGAATAAGTCATGTCTAAGGGCTCTGACTCAATGGTCATGAGTTTGAGTGAACTCCGGGAGTTGGCGATGGACAGGGAGGCCTGGTGTGCTGCGATTCACGGGGTCACAAAGAGTTGGACACGACTGAACAACTGAACTGAACTGAAGGGCTCTGAGTTCACTTTCCTTACTCTGTCACGTTCTGTGACTCTGCTTCTCCTGCAATTTTATGTTATCACATGTTTTCTTCTATTCATGAAGACTTACCTGCAGCTCCTAATAGTCACTCCATTTTATAAGACCTCTAATTTACTGATGTTGTTCCCCAGCTCAGAAGCATCCCCACCTAAATAACCCTCCCTGTCCTTTAGGATGGCTGTGCTGGGCCTTTGAAACTTGAGCAAAAGATCAATGAACCTTCTACTGTGCACTCCCTTAATTCCCTTCCACTGAAATATTTATCCATTCTTTTACACTTATATACACATACAACTTAAATGCTATTTGTTACTAACAAGACTAACATGTCTTCCCACTGAAATATATGCTTCTTGAGGGAAAAATTTGCTTCTAATTAAACCCCTGTCCACTCACAAAAGTAATAAACATTTGATGTTATGGATAATGCTATGCAATTTTGGGGAAAGCGTAATCAAACTTAATTTAAAACAACCTTGGTAATCAAGTTCAATGCAATGATCATGGAAAGGCATGGACAAGCAGATGTGACCCTCCATTCCAGCCCAGGATTTGCTTCTAATTTAAGTGAGCGAGTCACTTAAATATACTACCTTAGTTTCTTCAACTATAAAAATAGGAATACCAAAGCGTATCTCCTCATTCTCATGAGAATACTAACAATAACTCATAATACATTAATCTTGCAACCACCTGGCTCCTCATCCATCTTTTGGACTTAAAAGTACTTGGAACACACACCAGACCTGCAGACAGATCACTGATAGAATCTCATCTTCAGCAACCCCACACTGATGCTTAACTATTCTGAAACTAGAGTTTTAAGACTTTAGTGATCAAGGTTCATGATCAATTTTGAAAATAGACTCCCCACTCTAAGTTTTAATCAGTATACATTCTGAACTGGGGATCAGCAATCCAAGCATCTCTTCAAAGGATTTGTATCTGTGCAATAATGGATAGGCACGAAGGTACCTTTACATTAAGTTCTCAAAGAAGTCCTTTATCCCTCCTGAAGTTAAGAACGAATGGTTTAAAATATACCAAAAAAGAAAAAAGTATTTCCCAGGCATAAACGCTGCTGGATCATCACTGATGAAGCAGCCCACACGCTACAATCTTACCAATGACCTTCAAGAAAAATCCCCGAGTGTTCATATCTGAGCTTAAAGATTTGGCAAAGCCAGTGGAGCTGCCGCGGATGTGGAAATTCTGAAGCTGTCCCCACCTCTCCACCTCTTCCTTGGAGAGATGTACGGCATGAAAGGAAGGAAGTTTTGACAAGACTCCCCATTCATATACTACTCTAACTCACAGTCTCCAAAGTATCCTCCTTCGATGCTCAAAATAATCTTAAAAAATATTACTTTTAAGATACGTTGCCATTTCTAACTCCAACTTACAGACGGGAAAACTAAGGCTCAGAGAAGGTTCAATGCTTTGCTCAGTCCCCATGGTAAACAAAAACGACCGGTTAGAAAAACCAGTGCTGTTACGAACTCCTAGTACAGGAGCGGTGAGGACCCCAAGACAGACACCCCTGCGGGACCCGATCGCAGAGCGAGGACGAGGCGGGGGAGAGCGGGGCCGCTACCTCGGTGCGGCGGTACAGCGTGGCCTCCCCGAAGGCGCCGCGGCCCAGCACACGGATGGGGATGTAGTGCAGCTCCTCCTGCTCCGCCGCGCCGCCGCCGGCTCGCGGCACCGGACCGGCGCTGGGCCCCGGGCCCGAGTCCCCGCCACCCCCGGACTCGCTCCCAAAGTCCGAATTGAGGGAGTCGCAGTGGCGCTCGTACTCGCCCAGCAACGACATGGCGGCAGCGGCGGGGACGGGACCAGCCTGAGTGTCCCCGGTGGCGCTGGCGGCGCTGCGCCGCCCCCGCTTCAGACGCCGGCCCGCGGCCCCGTCAGCCCCGCGGCCCCGTCAGCCCAGCCACCCCGCGAGGTTCCATGGCGGCTCCTTCCCCCTTGGCCCGGAAGCAGTTCTGGGTGTTTCCGGGCCGGCGGGGTTTCCTCTTTTGCTGGTTGTTCCTTTAAGCCCCGGGGCAAGACTTCTTTCCCTCCAGGCGGGCCGAGAAAACGAGGCTTCGGGCAGGGGTTGGCGGCGCTCGGTGGAGACCGAATGGGACCAGATGGCTCCCGCAGGGGCAAGGGCGTCCTCCTTGGGTCTATAGACCCCTCCCCTGATTCCTAGCCCGGTGCCCAGACAGTTTTGAGGTCCAGAGGTCGTCCAGTCTCATCTTGGCGCCAGGGCTATCTCAAGGGCAGTGACTAGGGGGAAGCAGCCCTTCCTAGCGTGGCACAGCGCTCTGTTTTATAGAATTGTTACAGCAAAGATATTTTTGCGTACGTGTTAAGTCGCAGTGGTGTCCGATTCTTTGTGACCCCATGGACTGTAGCCTGCCTGGCTCCTCTGTCCATGGGATTCTCCAGGCAGGAATACTGGAGTGGGTAGCTTCCCAAACCCAGGGACTGAACTGTGTCTCTTAGGTCTCGCGTTTACCTCACCTCCCTTCCCTCTCCTAGCAGAAAATTACTGCTTTCTGTCATTTGTTAGTGGGCCCAATTATTTCTGGGTCCCTGTCTTCCACACATCTTAGAGAATATTTGAAGTCAACTCTCCTGACACTCACTCCTCTCTTTCCAGATTTCACATTCTTCTTCCAAGTGTATTTCCAAATCTTTGACCACCTGATGATCTCATGCAACATTCTTCATGCCATAAGTGCCAGATACTATAATCGGAGGTGGGGAATCTGCAAAGCCCTCAAGTCACTAAGAGAACTGCAATACAGTGGAAAAGCGTGTTCCATCAGTTATGTGCCTTGAGCAACTTTACATCGCTAAGGTAACTTTTTAGTCGTAAAGTTACGGGAATTATTGACCTACAGATCAGATCAGATCAGATCAGTCGCTCAGTCGTGTCCGACTCTTTGCGACCCCATGAACTGCAGCACGCCAGGCCTCCCTGTCCATCACCAGCTCCCGGAGGTCTAACATTCATTATAATGTTCCTGGCACTATGCTAAAGGTTTTCTTTCCATGTGTCATTCCATTTAATCCTCATAGTATTCCCATTCTACAAAAGGAACTGAGATAGGGGGTTAAGTAACCTACTGTATGTTACATAGCCATTGAGGGGAGCCGGAAGTCAAAGCCCACAACAAGGCCCGGGATCTCTTTCAGAGAGCAGGATATTTGGGGGCTAAGAGAAGATCATGTGGATGGAGATCATGGTATTTGTGGGACAGAAGGAGAAGACAAGGCCTCAAATATTTATTTATATAGAATTTGACATTTTCTGTGGGCAATGGCGGAGAAGGCAATGGCACCCCACTCCAGTACTCTTGCCTGGAAAATCCCATGGATGGAGGAGCCTGGTAGGCTGTAGTACATGGGGTCGCTAAGAGTCAGACATGACTGAGCGACTTCCCTTTCACTTTCATTCATTGGAGAAGGAAATGGCAACCCACTCTAGTGTTCTTGCTTGGAGAATCCCAGGGACGGGGGAGCCTGGTGGGCTGCCGTCTATGGGGTCGCACAGAGTAGGACACGACCCAAGCGACTTAGCAGCAGCAGCAGTGGGCAATGGAAAATACTGGACATTTTTAAGCAGAGGAGTACATGATCTGTGTCTCTGTATGTCCTGATTTGCTGGGGGGAGTCCCAATTAATACTTTTCCCCATAGCATAATAATGAGTCTTTTTTCATATGCCCAGCACAGATAATAAATAATAAGGTCATCTTGCATAAGACCAAAGCTATACTTTACAAAGAACTGATGACAACATAGAAGATAAAGACAAGAGGCCTAGAGACAGGCACTCAGGTGCTATCAGTGTGAGTGGTGAGGGGGGCCAGATTTAAGGAATCCATCTGAGAAACATTTAGAACTTTGTGATCAGTTGGGATATGGTTGGTGAAGCGTATCTGAGTCCAGAAGACTTGCATCTAGGTTTTTAAGTAGGTAGATAGTGACAGCAAACATAGGAGGAAGAGAATAGGTAGAATGGGGTGAGGGGTATGGGAGCTAATGAGCTCACGCTCCTCTGACCTCTCTAGAGTTCATCATTGTTCCTTTTAAAGTATGATATCCTACACTCTGTGTAACATTCCACATTGGGTCTGAATAGGAGGGACTTTTTCTTGATCTGGATCCATTTTTTCTATTAGTGTACCAGACTTAATGATGGTCTGCTTATACTGTGCTTGTATTTAAGCAAACCTCTTTTTCACATCCAATCTGATCCAAAGTAACACAGTTCTCCTGCCAGATCACATCACTCCTTATTTTCTTCACAATGTTTATCTTTAAAATTGATGTCTTATTTATTGTTTGCTTTGATTACTTCCATTCATTAGAACGTAAGGTCCACGAGAGCCTGGATTTTGCCCTCTTGTTCACAACTATGTATCACCAGTGCCTAGAAAAGTGCTTGATATTACAAGCCTAAAATTTATTTGTTGAAAGAATATCGGGTCATTGTTATTGCATATGTACATCTCTTAAACCAAAATGCCTGACAGATAATACCCTGTTAGATTTTTTTATTGGTTTCATTCCAGGGTTCTAGACTGTACAGATAGTTTTCAATTTTGAATTCATTCATCCAGCAAACAAACACTAAGTACCAACTTGCACAGCTTACAGTCCATCTAAACAGACAAACAACCAGGCAATTACAATGGTGTCTAAGTGTTATTATAAGAAAAGTACAATCTTCTAGAAAGGTGTTTAGGAGGGGCATCTTTCCAAGACAAACTAGCTGGGTTAGTGAAAGCTTCCTTAACATCCACAATGTTAAGTCAGTGGTGGCTAAAGCAAGCATGGACATCATGCTGGACAGAAGCCGACCCATCTACTTCCTCTTATGAATTAGAAAGCACTTTGAGGACAGGTATTGCTTCTTTTTTATCTGGGTCTACTCCAGAGTTTAGTTCAGCACATTAAACAGATGATCAATAAATTTTTGAGTTGCATGGAAAAAACAGTTGCTTATAGGTAAAAGTACTGACTTGCATTCAGAGAAGCTGAACAGGTTTCAGCCAAAGCTTAAAAATTCACTTTTCTTTGTGTGGAAACTAAAAGTTTGCAGTGTGCAAATAGTATTCTATAACTTGGTTAGCCTGATATTGTGAATTATTCTGGTTATAATACATAGATAAAAGCTTAACAAATGTTCCTTTCCATCTTAGACAATACAAAACAGAAACTCAAGCTCAGCACTTCATTATATCAGATATAAATGAAACTAAATATTTGACTTTTGAATACACGTAAGCCCAGAAATATTCAACATTTTAAAGGTATAACTGATTTTAAAATGCTTTTGGTAAAAACTGGTATTTCCATTTTATATCTTAACAAGTGAATAGTTAAATTGCCAAAGTACTTAGCAAAGTCTATAGCTTTGTTGTTCAATATGATCGCCACTAGCAACCACTTGAATTATGGCTAGTCTGAATGAAGACATGCTGTAAAATGCACACCAGATTTCAAAGACTATAAGGAAAAAAGAACGCTAGACATCTCAGTCATTTTTACATTTCAATATTGAGTTTTATGTTGAAATTCTATTTTGGATCCATTAGACAGTATTACACACTATTTATAATAGCCAGGACCTGAAAACAACCTAAATACTCATTAACAGATGAATGGATAAAGAAAATGTGGCACACAGATACCACAGTGGAATATTACAATATACAATGGAAATTCAGCCATCTAAAGAACAAAATAATGTCATCTGCAGTGACTTGGATGGACCTAGAGATTGTCATACTAAGTGAAGTAAGTCAAAGACAAATATGCTATCGCTTATGCGTGGGATCTAAAAAAAGTGGTACAAGCAAACCTATTTACAAAACAAATAGTCACAGATGCAAAAAACAAACTTATAGTTATCAAGGGGGAAAGCAGGGGAGGGATAAAGTGGGAGATTGGGATTCACATACACACACTACTATGTATAAAATCCATAACTAAGAAGAAGCTATCATATAGCACAGGGGACTCAGTACACCTAGTGACCTATTTGGGAAAAGAAGCTAAAAAAGGGAGGATTTATGTAAGTGTGTAACTGATTCACCTTGCTGTACAGCAAACACACAACACTGCAAATCAACAATACTTCAGTAAAAATTATAAAATAAAAAATGCCATGTTTCTTTATACTTCTTAAATGTGGTACTAGAAAAATTTATATGCATGGGGCTTATGCTATAGGAGATTATAGCAGACTGAATAGATAATAATTTGCAGAACATGCACAACCATTTAACAAATATGATACTGCTGAGACAGTTACATTTAAATTTATTTAAATTCACACTTAAACATTTTGCTACCTTCACTATTTATGTTCTCTAAAGTATCAGGGAGAAATGAGACATTTTCTAAAGTATTTCAAATGTTAAGAACCACTACTTTATAAACTAGAGATTGACTGACTTATTAACTTTTTTGAGGATTAGAGAAAGAGGCTAAATAGGAGGCTAGCTAGTCAATGTGTAAAGCACTTCACACTGACTCTTAATAAGAAGCTTTACGGAAAATACTCAACTGCAAGTAAAAGGAAAGATGATCTTGCCTTTACCTGCTGGAGTAGCATTTTACATAGATGTGATGGTCCAAAAAAATAAGTCCTAGAGTTTCTAAATTAGGAGGGGTATTTTAAGAATGGAAGGAAAGGAAGAAGACTCTGTAGGAATAACTTCAACAGCAGTTTCTAAAACAGAGAAGCTACAGAGAATTCCTGACTTACAGAACCCTATTTAGTCTTTCTGAATTAAGAATATTCTTTTAATATACATATTATATAGTTATACATTTACATATTAAGTATAATGAATTTTTGCTAGCTCACATAAACTTTATCCATCTGGAGTACAAGTGTTTTTTTCTCTAATTTGTCACATATAATTTGCCATACTTTTAATACTGAGGAATATGGAGGAATTATTGCCAATCCAGACTAAGAGATACTCATGAGTAACAGAAAAATACACCTAAAATGGTTTCTGCTAGCCTTTATTTGAGAAAATTTACACAAAAATCCCAATCCAACACTTACAAGTGAATCTGTGTAAATCCCACATGCCTCTTTCCATTAAACAAACAGAAAAACAGCTTATGATGGGCTTATGACAATGATATAACAAAGCATACTTAAAACTATCACTCTGATCAGTAATTTAGACTGTGTTGAATCACAGATCCCCAAATGGAGGAAAACAGATAACATCCTTGTTTTTAAAGTTGATTTGCTCTTGCACTAATCTTTTATCAAAAGCAAATAATTTTACTTTTCAGATAAAATCAAAGTGTAATATCAATGAACTTTAAACCCAAAGCACAAATGTCCAACTTGGCAGTCTTGACATGAGGAAAAGAAAGGACGTGAAAGAATTTCAGTTTCACAGTCACGTTTGCGAACAAAACATTAGCAAAATAAAATATTTTCCTCTCCTATCTTCTTCTTTGACACTCTGTCAGAAGACTATAACCAACGGAGAAGCTTTCATTGCTTCTAAAAAGGGGAAAGGCACCGGTTGGAAACGAGGATCTTGTTTGGCTAATGGTACAAAACAGAATTTCACCTTTAAATGTCTGAAGATGGAGCTTAACTCACAGGTTGGGTTATTCTCAACCTGTTTGGATGTATCCTCTGTTGTTTAGTATAAGTAATCCCACAGACTTTCTCAACATCTGTTGCTCTCATGGGGTGTCCCTGATGGCTCAGCTGGTGAAGAATCTGCCTGCAATGCAGGAGACCTGGGTTCGATCCCTGGGTTGGGAAGAACCCCTGGAGAAGGGAATGGCTACCCACTCCAGTATTCTGGCATGGAGAATTCCATACTGTATAGTCCATGGGGTTACAGTCGGACACGACTGAGCTACTTTCACTGAAACTAAACACTGTTGCCCTCATGGTGAGATTTGGTCAGGTTCTCAGAAGCAGTACCTATTTTTCAACAGCAGATGGCAGTGTTACACAAACTGATGAAAGAGCCACTTCCATCCCACAAGGGAGGAATTTGTTGAGTGTGTGCTCAGTTGCTGAGTCGTGTCCAACTCTTTGCGACTCCATGGACTGTCGCCCACCAGACTCAGACTTTATCCATGGGATTTGCTAGGCAAGAACTCTGGAGTGGGTTGCCATTTCCTTCTCCAAAGGATCTTCCTGACCCAGGGATGGAACCCATGTCTCCTGCATTAGTAGGTGTATTCTTTACCACTGAGCCGTCTGGGAAGTCCAAGAATTCATATAGGGAGTCAAGAGAGGATGAAAAGCCTTTTGTGTTTACAGTAGCTGGAACATTAACAGCACAGGCTGAGATTTTAGCAACATAATTTGCCCCCCTTCCCCCTTGGTACTTTATCCAGGTCATCACAACAGTATTCTGTTAATTCTAATATGCTGCTGCTTAACTGCAAGCTGCACAGCCCTAAGTCCTGTAATTCTTGTCACTGCAATGGGACAAGCCCTGTAAGAGTCAGTAGACTTTTTTTTTTTAAAAAAAGAGAGAGATTACAGAAAGGACAAATTCCCACCCACTTTACTGGGAGAAGTGGGGAAAATGTCAAGTGATATTATATGTCACTAACTGTCAATGAACATAGTCATCTGTGCCCACACTTTCTCTCATTCATATTAGTATTGGCCTTTAGGCAGGCACAGGTCCCAAAGCGATTCTTGGCTTTGCTTTTACAACAAATATTTTCAAGTATTTACTTGATTCATGATCCTTCTAGGTGTGTTTACTTTATATATCTTAATCTCTTCGTGAACACATGAGAACAGAAATAAAGTCAGTGACTTACCATGTAAGAATACTTGGCAAATTTTACTTGTTTTTTCTTCTGTAGAAGTTATGTTAAAATTTAAACAACCACAAAACTGACAAAGGACTTGTATCTAGGATATATAAGGAATTCTCAAACTCAATAGCATAAATCAACTATACTTCAGTTAAAAAAAAAGCCTCAGTAGTGAAAAGAACACAGTCTAATCATAAAATGGGCAAAAGAATAGATATTTCAGTGAAGAAGATATACAGATAGCCAATAAACACATGAAAAGATGTTCAACACCATTTGCTCATAGGAAGATACAAATTAAAACCACATGCCTCTCAGAATGACTAAAAAAACTTTTTAAAAAATAATAGCAAATACTGCTGAGGATGTTGAGAAACTGGATTGGTGGGACATTGCTAGTGGGAACGTAAAATGACACAGTAACTCTGGATAAAGAACAGGACGGTTTCTTACAAAAATAAATGTGTGTTTACCATACAACCCAGCAACTGCTCTTTTGGGCACTTATCCCAGAGAAATGAAATTTGTGTTCAGATAAAAACCTGTACATGAATGTTCACAGCAGTTTCATTAGTAATGGCCCAAAACTGAACACAACACTGATGTCCTTCAACAGGTGACTGGTGAAACCATGGGACACCCACACCATGAAAGACTCCTCAGCAATAAAGAGACACAAACTACTGACATATGCGTCAAACTTGGATAAATTTCAAGGGCATTACGCTGAGTGAAAGAAGTCACTCTCAAAAGGTTTTATATATATAGATTCCATTTATATAACATTCTTGAAATGACAAAATTAGAGAGATGGAGAACAGCTTAGTGGCCGCCAGAGGCTGGGGCTTGGGGTTACAGAAGGAGATGACTGCGGCTATAAAAGGGAGCATCACAATGGATCCATGTGATGAAATGGTTCTGCATCTCATGGTGGTCACACAAATCCATTCATGTGATAAAACTGCATGGAACTAAACACACATAAATACACAAAAAGAGAAAAGTTCAAGCAGCTGAGTACAAATGTTTTAATTCTCTAAAGTGAAATTTTCTTTAAGAGCTATCTACAGTTCAAAGCTATGAGGTGTCACAGCCATCACCCTTTTGAGAGACATAAAATTATGAAAAGGTATCACCAGAAGCTAAACATTTCAGCTAAGGGTCAAGAGAAAGTTAAGGGTGTTGTCACACAGAAATCCAAAGAGGACAATCAGAAAGAAACAAGTTCAACGTGGTCATACAAATGTTGGTAAAACAAGAAGAATGGAAGCCCAAGCTGGTGAGCAAGCGGGAGAAGGAAAGAAAATATGGTTCAAATAGATCATACCAGGAAACCCAGTACAAATGCTCACTTTGGCATTATCTAGGTAACCCCTTTTTTGTCATAGGTGACACTAATAATAGTCTTGTTGCAAAACCAGTCCAAATCCTACCAGGTTAAAGAGAAGTCCCTCTTTGACTTCTTGGGTGAAGGTGGTAACCCACGTCCTCCCACATCAAAGAGATCAGTTCTGGCAAGAAAGCTCCAAGGTGCCTTGATGGTGCTGTTGGTAGGATGCCTTTTGCCAGGCACGTCCCAGCGATGTTCTGCTGGCCAAGATTCAAGGTGGGAGGAGACTGGGCTTTATTACTCAATCAACTTCTTGGCTTTGAAGAAGCGACGCAGGTAGAAGACCTGCCAGGTGGCCAGACCAATGAGGCAGAACATTGAAAAGATGCTGAAGTACAGGACTCGAGTGTTCGTGGACTCTAAAACAAAACAAAACAAAACAAAAAGCAGTGTAAATATAATGAAGGAGGCTCAACAGGCTAAATGGCCAGGGGAAAAGGCAATTAATTAGCTTCACTCTGCCCCTAAACCTTACAGTAGGACTTCAGATAGTTTTTTCTTTAATTTTCATTATCCTATATATAAATGTTAAAATTACAAAGATTAGCACTATTAATTTGATACACTAAGCTGACTGATATGATCAATTGCTTATTACAGAAAAAAAATGCTATTCCCTTGAAAATCAAACGGGGCTCATTTATCTGTAACAGCAACAGCACTGAAGTGAGCAATTGCCCTTTCATAAAATGCCCTTTGGTAAAACTGAGAAAGGGATACACCAGAATTTAAAGTATGGGGACCCATCTCCTTTATGGTGCTGAGAAGTGAGAGTCACTGAGAAGTAAGAGCCGCCCTCCCCTCACCATTGGTGTCGCGCATCTCCTCTTCCCGCTTCTTCATGTAGGCAAAATCATTAACAATAGACTCTGAAAGGTCTTCTAGGCGTCGTAGCTCCACCTCCAAAGGTTTGAGCTTCTCAACTTTTGCAATCTGGAAGAGAAAGGAATTATGAACCCATTCCCTAAAAAAATTGCTCTGGTCAAGAACACTGTGTAACAGAAGCGTCTTTTTAAAAGTTTCACCAATCTTAAAATCCGTCACCATTCTAACACATTTTAAAATTTGGGGTTCTTCCCTTCCCTACTGTCTAGATGTTTCCATCTCAGACTTTTTACATACTTTAATTTTGATTAAAACCTCCTTAGAAATACTAATAATATGGTAGGCTATATTTCCCAAGATTTCTGACTTTAATGAAGTATTTTTCTAAGAAATAAGCAATATTATTAGACGTAAGTGTGAGCATCATAGTATTAGTCAAATGTGATTTTAAGAAGAGAACATAACCAAATTCCCAATAGGGAATGCACAGGAATGAGAGAGTACAGATAACTCTAGCACTAAGATAATAACTCAAACTGCAATGCCAGTTATCAAAATAAACCCCCAAGGATATCCCTGTGTGCTAAGGAATATAGTGTGAGAAATAAACTTGCTTCTTTTTCAACCCAGACCACGGTGAAACCTCTAAGAGCATCTAGTAGCTGAAGGCACATGTGACCAGGGCAAGGACTTCATTGTTCTCTTTGTTTTTTCTTATCAATCTTAGATTATGATTTGCTTTACAAATGGGGATATAGTATCAGAGCTTTCCAGATCTTAAAACTCATGTATCAGTTGCTCTTAATTTTCTACCACAGATAATTCTTCAAAAAATATTTCTGCATCTGCTTCTTTATTCCCTATACATTCTCTACATAACTCCCTACTTTTTCTTCTCTTTTGTCCAATGAAACTTTCTTGTACTTTCTCTGTTAAATGTTGACAGCACTTAACATGGAGTGAATGGGAACAGTTTGAGAGTGTTCTTATGTTCTATTTACTGAAGAACAAGACAAAGTTATTTAAAAAAAAAAAGAAAACTAGAAACTGTTAAGATAGGAATATAAAAATTGACCTTATATTTAAGGCACCTAAAAATACGGTGATGGGTTTGTAATGACCCACCCAAGTTTTCTTTCACTGGATGTACATTTTCTCATAATTATAAAGGGTTGGGTAGAGTTAATGGCATGCCTGACAGCTGCAGAACAGAATAAAGCTAACTGGGGATGAGATTTACACAACAGTCAATACATTGAGCTAACACTCCTAGCTGAACACACAAATGTTAGGTTTTACCATTAACCTACAATACATATCTATTAATCGATCTCACGTAGAGATGGAGAGCAAAGAAACCCCGCCAGGAAAAGCATACAAGACACATAATTAAATAAGCTGAACCTTAGCCTGTGTAACATTTTCCCTCCTGGTATATGCTTTCCCCTCCAAAGCTTCCTGAATGTGAGAGTATAAAGGCAGCAGCATGATACGTCTTTATAGAGGTAAATGATTTAAGGCTCCCTAGATAGAAACTTCGGAGAAGGCAATGGCACCCCCTCCAGTACTCTTGCCTCGAAAATCCCATGGACGGGAGAGCCTGGTGGGCTGCAATCCATGGGGTCGATAGAGTTGGACACAACTGAGCGACTTCATTTTCACTTTTCACTTTCATTCATTGGAGAAGGAAATGGCAACCCACTCCAGTGTTCTTGCCTGGAGAATCCCAGGGACAGAGGAGCCTGGTAGGAGGCTGTCTATGGGGTCGCACAGAGTCGGACATGACTGAAGCGACTTAGCAGCAGCGGCGGCAGCAGATATGAACTTGGGCTTCCCTGGTAGCTCCCTAGATGGAAATTTGGGCTTCCCACGGTTGCTCCCTGCTGTGTGAGAGACCTGGGTTTGATCCCTGGGTTGGGAAGATCCCCTGGAGGAAGGCATGGCAGTCCACTCCAGTGTTCTTGCCTGGAGAATCACCACAGACAGAGAAGCCTGGAAAGGGCTCCAGTCCATGGGGTCGCAAAGAGTCGGACACAACTGGACAGCTAAGCAGAAGCAGACAGAAACTTACAAAAGGAGCTGGAAGCGAAACTGTGGCCGTACCTTTCTCTGCCAGCTGAAACTAATATTCTTAAAAATCACTTTGAAGACTACTTCTAACTCCCCATCCTGTTTTTGGGTTATGAAACAATAGCCCAATGCCCTAAGATCCAAAACAGGAGGACGGAATGAAAATAAATTTGGTACTGAGAACAGCCTTAGTAGATAGTCTCCTAAACCTGTTCCCAATCCTTTTCCTTTCTGGTGCCTCCTTAATTTTTTAGTTGCACAAGAAACACATTCCTCCTACTAAAGAATTTAAATTATTCAGAAGTAAAGAAAATAAAAACAAAAGGCCCATCTTCACAGCTCCTCAATCCCTACATCCACCCATTCCTCCCTAAAGATAACTTTGGTTATGAATTTAGTATAGATCTTTCAAGACTTTAATAGAAGATAACACACTATTTATGCCTTTGTGTGTATACAAATGTACAAAGAAAAATAAAAACATATCTATAAATGTGACCATAATGTATATGTTGTTCTATGGCTTCCTTTTTTTCATTTAATAAAATCTTTCTAAACACTTCAGTGCTTGTAGATTTATCCCATTCTTCTTAACTGCTGCACAGTATTCCATATGGTACACGGGCCACTGTTTAATCATTCAATTTCCTAACCCCTTTTCTGGTATTGTCCTACTCTAGACTCTATACGTCTATTCATAACATATCATCCAAGTTGAATCTCATTTCCCCAATGAAATCCCTACTCAATCCTGTCTTTAATTCAGTAAATTATCTCCAGACTTCTGAGTGGAATGAACATCAGTACAAAGAGCTAACAAGAAAGTCTCTATCAATATCCCTATTGACAGTGGCCACAAGATTGGAAAAGGTCAGTTTTCATCCCGATCCCAAAGAAAGGCAATGCCAAAGAGTGCTCAAACTACCGCACAATTGCACTCATCTCGTAAAGTAATGCTCAAAATTCTCCAAGCCAGGCTTCAGCAATATGTGAACCGTGAACTTCCTGATGTTCAAGCTGGATTTAGAAAAGGCAGAGGAACGAGAGATCAAATTGCCAACATCCGCTGGATTATCGAAAGAGCAAGAGAGTTCCAGAAAAACATCTATTTCTGCTTTATTGACTATGCCAAAGCCTTTGACTGTGTAGATCACAATAAACTGTGGAAAATTCTGAAAGAGATGGGAATACCAGACCACCTGATCTGCCTCTTGAGAAATCTGTATGCAGGTCAGGAAGCACAGTTAGAACTGGTCATGGAACAACAGACTGGTTCCAAATAGGAAAAGGAGTACGTCAAGGCTGTATATTGTCACCATGTTTATTTAACTTATATGCAGAGTACATCATGAGAAATGCTGGTCTGGAGGAAACACAAGCTGGAATCAAGATTGCCGGGAGAAATATCAATAACCTCAGATATGCAGATGATACCACCCTTATGGCAGAAAGTGAAGAGGAACTCAAAAGCCTCTTGATGAAAGTGAAAATGGAGAGTGAAAAGGTTGGCTTAAAACTCAACATTCAGAAAACGAAGATCATGGCATCTGGTCCCATCACTACATGGGAAATAGATGGAGAAACAGTGGAAACAGTGTCAGACTTTATTTTTGTGGGCTCCAAAATCACTGCAGACGGTGACTGCAGCCATGAAATTAAAAGACGCTTACTCCTTGGAAGGAAGGTTATGACCAACCTAGATAGCATATTCAAAAGCAGAGACATCACTTTGCCAACAAAGGTTCGCCTAGTCAAGGCTATGGTCTTTCCTGTGGTCATGTATGGATGTGAGAGCTGGACTGTGAAGAAGGCTGAGCGCCGAAGAATAGATGCTTTTGAACTGTGGTGTTGGAGAAGACTCTTGAGAGTCCCTTGGACTGCAAGGAGATCCAACCGGTCCATTCTGAAGATCAGACCTGGGATTTCTTTGGAGGGAATGATGCTCAAGCTGAAACTCCAGTATTTTGGCCACCTCATGCGAAGAGTTGACTCATTGGAGAAGACTCTGATGCTGGGAGGGATTGAGGGCAGGAGGAGAAGGGGACGACAGAGGATGAGATGGCTGGATGGCATCACTGACTCGATGAATGTGAGTCTGAGTGACCTCCGAGAGCTGGTGATGGATAGGGAGGCCTGGCGTGCTGCGGTTCATGGGGTCGCAAAGAGTCGGACACGACTGAGCGACTGATCTGATCTGATCTGATTGACTGTTCTGCTACTCCAAACATCTGATTTAATGTTCATAGAGTCTTTAAGAATGTGAAATTAAACCTGTTTCATGGAGGCAGGCCATTATTATTCTAGTCTACTTTTCTCTTCCATGATTAGAAGGATGACCTGTGTTTTGCCAAGTTTGATAAAAGCAAAAGCCTATTTCACAGGTTCTCCACTAGGAGGCAGCATTCCCCTCTTAGGCTGCATTTAACCATTAAATAAATACCAGGGCTCAAAGAGACTTCACTTTACAAAAGAGGAAACTGACAATTTCATAAAGTTACTCAGTCCTCTGAGTGCAAGACCAAGACCACCAGTACCAGAGTCTCATGACTCCCTATTCAGGGTCACCAAAGCATTTATTTAGCATCAAAACTGCAAAGCTCTGCTATAAAATGTAAGCAAAAACAAATCCCTGACTTCCAAAAGCATACATATTCAGTGTATCCAAATCCCACCTATCTTTCCAGCCTTAACCATGAAGTCTCCTTTAACCACTACTGTCCACACTGATTCCCTCTTCTCTAAAGCCCCACAACACTTAAGACTGCTACACAATTAACACTCATAACACTGTCATATCCACGTTGTTTGGCTTTTTATCCTTTCCCCCCACACTAGTTTGGATCTTGAATGCAACAGCATCAGAATGATGTATACTTTGTGTCGTCCCACATGCCTGATACATGGTACATACTTGAAGCTGATCCATTATGTCCATTCTATGCCTTCTTTAAGGAGTCAACTTCCTATAGCAGATATTAAGTGCTGCTGGTCCCCTGAAGCAAGTGCTTCTTGAATGTTAAGAGCATCAACTGTCTCACCAGGCCCACTGCCTGGGAGAAAGTTTTCTCTATCATAATATCTATCACTTTCATTTGTAGTGGGAGATACTGTTTGAAAAAGCTTTCCCTACACATCTACAATACCTCCCAAATAACTGTACTGCTGCTGCTGCTAAGTCACTTCAGTCGTGTCCGACTCCGCGTGACCCCACAGACGTCAGCCCACCAGGCTCTCCTGCCCCTGGGATTCTCCAGGCAAGAAAACTGGAGTGGGTTACCATTTCCTTCTCCAATGCATGAAAGCGAAAAAGTGAAAGTGAAGTCGCTCAGTCGTGTCCGACTCTTAGCGACCCCATGGACTGCAGCCCACCAGGCTCCTCCATCCATGGGATTTTCCAGGCAAGAGTACTGGAGTGGGGTGCCACTGCCTTCTCCAAATAACTGTACAGTTACCCTTAAACTATACCCAAATCTTCCATTCCTCTAATGATTTGAATTCTGAAGAGTTCAGAGTTCTATGTAATTATAGCAAGGGAAGGTGGTAAATCTGAAAGACTGTTTCTTGAAACACACACGTAAAACCAGCCTCTAGGGAATCACTGGATTCTTTCCCTTGGTGGAACTTTGAGAAACTCAAGACAGAAGCTTCATGAGTAGAGCCAGATTCAGGCAAATGACTGTTATCTCCATACCCACATCCTCAACCCCTGCAAATTTTACAAGCGTAGCAATAAAAGAGGAAACCACCCAGTCTTAACATAATCAAGACAATGAAGATAGGCTTACACCCAAAGCCAAGTCTTCTTTTGCACAAGGGCACGTGGATTACAGGATTCTTCAACGAAGGTCAGAAGGCCAACAACATGCCAAAATAAGTCCAGAAAAGACTGCCAATCTTAGGACTAAATGAATGAAATTTAGAAAGATCCTATTCACTCTGTCATAGCCGTGTGGCAGCTTCTAGGCAGGGCAGGAGAAGGGAGCTAAAATCTACTCAACTGATCGCCTATGTGTCAAGTAGCTTACACATGTTATTTATTTAAGTTATGTCAAGAAAGGGCTTTTGGATTTAGTATGTAGAACCAGAGTTCCTCCTTCATGAGGGCATTCAGAGAAACAGAGCTTTTGAAAAGGCTTCAGCTGATGCTTCAAAAGTGCAACTGCATTTTTGGTGTATGTTGGTACAGAAGGCATACTAATAGAACCTTCAGGCAAAGCATGATTTTAGTCGTGCTGAAAATACTGACATCTAAGCAAGAAGGGACACACACACAGCCCAGCGAGTGAGAGGATATGTCAGACAGCTCCTTCCTGGCGGGATAACTGCCTTCATTCCCACAACTTTAAGATTACATAATAAGTCCCTGCAAACAGCTGTTCTAGCTCACAGACCACAAACTAAAAAGAAATGGCTCAATTCACATACTGATTCTACGAAAATGGGACCCTCTTAGGGGCAAAAGATAGTGGTGAGAGATCCTTAAAATCTATTGGAGGGAATTAAAAATGTTTTATTTCTGAGGAAATATGCATTCTTTCTATTTAAAGATTTCAAACTACAAAACTATATTTCTTTATAAAATGTCAACCATTCTGCCTTCAAATAATGTCACCTTACATTTATCATTTGTAAACAAATTACATTTGTTTACATAGCAATTCACATGCATTAACTAAACCTCCATTACAATTTGGTAGGTAGTGTGGTACTCTGTCCAGGTGTTTAGGTAATGATTACTACTTAATTGTACAGGACCATGTGGGATTTCAGAATTATGAAGTCCACAAATGTGAGGGAGACAGACATTTGATGTGAAAAAACATTAAAAGAAACATGCCACCTTCCTGAATCCAAACAGTGATGCTGACGGGCCTCAATCCTCTGGAGATAAAGCCTTGCCCTTGCCCCCAGGGCCTGAAGTTAAATGCCTCAAAACGTACTAATGCCCAGTGCTCTCTGGTAATAAACTACACAGCAAGCACTTCTATCATCCATGTTCCTGTCACAGGCACTGGACCAGCGACAACTAAGCAGCCATTTCTGAGTAAGGTTCAAGGGAGCTGGCCTAGCTTTGGCCTGTGTCATCATCACATGTCATCCTCCGTCTCAGTTTGATCTGCTTTCTGATTGAGGGGTGGGGGAGTGGGGAGGTAGGTCACTGAAGAAAGTAATGGGAGGAGTTTCTTGGTTAAGAAAGAGAATTTTGAGCTGTGTTGTAACTATGTGCGTAAAGAAAGGCTTAGGACGTGCCAGACTGCTGAAGCAGGAAGCAGCAAAGGAAGCACCGTGGTTTCCTTTCTGCAAGGGATTCCCCTCTTGGGTTAAGTAAAAGGTCAGGAAAGATAAAGGCCCTTTCCTAGTGTCAACAAAGTCCAAAGATGATGGAAATTCCAGGAGGTACAGGGGTATGGGGGTTCTAAAATGCTATACAGTGGTGATGGCCACATTATTGTGTATGTAAACTCAGAATAATACTGTCTGTTTTAGAGAAGCAGCAGCTATGTCTAGCATCTAATCTGAGGGTGAGAATATAGCAGCAGTATTCAAAAACTGAAAATTCTTTTACCTGTTCTTCAACCTCATAATAATACAACATTTTTCTTAGTGTTTTATATCATACAACAATGCTTTAACTTACTAAATACAATTAGGATTCCTCTGACTCATAAAAGTTTAAAAGGATTTTTCAATTTACTCTTAAGTTCATTGAACAAAAAAGCTCTTGGCTTTATTTCTTTTAATTAAACTAGCCTGGAGACAGAAACAAGCCAACTGAAGTCTCTATCAGGAATTGCCTTCCATTCACAACTGCATCACTTGCTCTGATTTACTGCTTATAAATAATTCAGTCTAGTTTTGTTCAACTGAACACATGAACTAAGAAAAAAGAGGAAAGACCTGGAGAGCTACAATTATTGTACTACTACTTCCTGTTGCAGAGCCACCCACTGGCTTCCAATCCTCTTCCATTTTAGGATATTTCCTTTCCAAATTCTGACCAAAGATAGAATAACCTCTCCTGTTCCACCATTCCTAGAAAATTCTCTTAAATCACTTAAAACAACTTTCCTTTGTTTATTCAGTTTACATTCTTCCAAATCCATTTATACTTCCTGTAGCCCATCTCTTCTATATGCCTTCAGGTACTTCATAAAAGACTGACCTAGGTAAAAACACTCTTATCTTTCTGTAAAGATCAATCCTCCAGGCTTAAGTAGGTCTTGCGGTTTTCACAGGTGCTCTTCATTTAAGAAGCTGTGCTGCCCCCAGAGTCTCTCACAATAGATTAAAAGAGCCCAGTCCCCCTCCCCTAATTCTAAGCACACTTCCAGCTCCCCATCACCCAAATAAATGCCTATTTTTATTCTCTACAGTACATGCTGTCAGCAAAACTTCAAGTCTCTTGTAGTTTTTTTCCTTCCACCTTGCTCTCTTTTTAAAAAATTTGGAATTATTTTAATTAAAAGCTACTTTTGATTTTTGTGTTTCTCAAAGACAACAACACAATTGTTCAAATCTAAACAGCACTGAATCTATGCCCTAGCGATATATATACACATAGCTGTCAGTCTGGGAATAAAAACCAAAGGAATTAAAAAAAAAAATCACTTTTCTTAACCTTGAACATCAACATTAATGAATTCTAGCTTTTAGAAATTCTAAGTATATATCTGGTTTCTGTCTCGAGAGCACTGCTGGCATGTGCTTGAGTGTTTTATCACACCAACATTTCTACGGGACGGTTGGGCCAGTCATTTGGCTGACAGCACAGCCAGAATTATTGTTCAAGGCTGTTAACACAACTTTTTTATATCAAGCTGGCTGTCACATGACTGCTGAGAAAACCGCAGCCTTCTGGGCAAAGCACAGCCTGTTGGCCTGACTGGGTCACAGAAGCCTCACACAGCGGCCAGCTACTGCCTCCACTGGCTGTTAGGCAGGACGCACCTCTTCGTAATTTTTCGCTTCCACTCCATGCTTCATGTCCAGGATCACGAGTTGGTCAGGTATCCGCCCTGTTCCTGAGAAAGAAATCAAAGGCTTCATTGTGAGGAATATTTAAAATTCCGGGAAATCACCCACCCGCCCTCCCTCTGCCTAACCCCTACCCTCTCAATAGAGGGAAACAGTCGCAACTCCTCCCCCTACTCAGCTGCAGAAAATTCCTGGCTCTGGTTAAAAATCACAAGCATTCCAGACAAAGCCTCTATGTGTGTGGGGTGCCGGAAAGCGACAAGAACATGCTGCTGGCAAACATCTCTGAGGGAGCAGGACACACGATGCTGCAGCTGGCAGAACAAGAGCAGAACAGGAGAAGAGAGCACACACAGGCTCGCTGGGTTAGAAAACCCACTGCGGCGCACAGACCAGCAGGCGGTGGGCACCCACACAGGCTGCACAGGCACGGCTCCACATCCAAAAAAAGTCGGCCTGCAAAATTCTGAGAGAAGGATTACTAGGTATATGCTAAGCTTGGATTACTTAACACAAATACGAGTACTGAAAAGTACATAGGATTTGTCTACTATTCCACTTATTTCAAAGGTTTTGGTCAATGTAAGGCCATTTCAATAGGTAAATAAAATGGTACAGGACTATCCCACAAAGCCCTTAGAGGAGCCCAAGAAGAAACTTAATAGTAAGAATACAATTCTTAGGGATACTTCTTACAAACAGAAAAGTCCATTTGGGATATAGTAGGACCAACAGAGCAACGTTCTCATGAGAAGTGGTAATCTGATCAAAAAGAATTCTACTCTTATCAAGTAGGAGAAAGGGAAAGATTGCAAAAGAGCCCCAGAAAACTGCTCAGTACTCATCCTGTGGAATTCACCTGATTACTTATAAAACTAACAACTACCTGCATGAAATCAGGAGTTCTGGGAAACAGTGCCACTTAAGCACTGTGGTTTCTGAGACCATAAGCCATACAGAACGGTACTGTACCCTGAGAAACACTGGAGACTTTCTGAAACATCAATTCAAAAAACAACTCACTGAGAACTCACAAGGCGCTAGGACCGTGGTGGTGACTGCAATCTCTGCCTTCAAATAATCTGAGGGGCGTCTAAGACACAAGTACGCCTAACAGCACAGTGAAAATACAAAGCAGTCTAAAACTTAAAGGAAAAAACAAAACCAAAAACGGTTCAGACAATCCTGGCTATTGAGCAAAGGTTAGAAGAGGGAAGAGATTAGCTGTGGACAACACCTGAAGGCAGATAAAAAAGTAGGCAGAAGGAACACATGGGCAAAGACTCAGCTATTGAAAGGAATGGAGGACTTCCCTGGTGGTACAGTGGATAAGAAGCCACCCGCCACAACTAAAAAGTAGCCCCCACTTGCCTCAACTAGAGAAAGCCTGCGAGCAGGAACAAAGACCCATCACAACCAAAAGTAAATAACCAGGAAGGAAGAAAAGAGGGTAGAGCGTTTAAAAGACAGTAAAGACGTTCTTTTGGATAAACCGGACAGATCAAGTTGAAAGCAATAAAGTAAGACTGAATAGGTAGGGTCAAGAAACTAAGTCCTGGTGGTCCAGTGACTGAGGCTCTGCAGTCCCAACACAGGGGCTCCGGGTTTAATCCCTGGTCAGGGAACTAGATCCCGCATGCTACCACTAAGAGTTCACATGCCACCACTAGAAAGTCCACATGCTGCAACAAAGACTGAAGATTCCAAAACTAAGGCCCGGTCAGATGAATAAATCAATGCTGCTGCTGCTAAGTCGCTTCAGTCATGTCCGACTCTGTGCGACCCCATAGACGGCAGCCCACCAGGCTCCCCCGTCCCTGGGATTCTCCAGGCAAGAACACCGGAGTGGGTTGCCACTTCCTTCTCCAATGCATAAAAGTGAAAAGTGAAAGTGAAGTCGCTCAGTTGTGTCTGACTCCTAGCGACCCCATGGACTGTGGCCCACCAGGGTCCTCCGTCCATGGGATTTTCCAGGCACGAGCACTGGGGTGGGGTGCCGTTGCCTTCCCCGAAATAAATACTAGGGAAAAAAAAAAAGAAACTAAGCCAAATCACAGATCCCTTCTGAGCATTAAACTAATTAGGTTTCCAAGAACAAAAGAAAGCAAAACAAAAAAGGGACCCTCAGAAAGGTGTCTTCTCCCAAATCCAAATTTTTTGCTTCTTTTTCCTCATTTAAAAGTGAAATCCAAGCAGCTCATAGCTCCATCTGCTCCAAATGATCAACATACTCTCCTAACAGACTTCTCCCACAATCTCTCTGTCACAGCACAGCTTTAGCATTATTCAAACACAAGTGAAACCACAAAACCACAGACCACTGGAGTCCAGACCATACAGTTTCTTGCTCAGAATAGCCAGCCTATCCCCTTAGCTGACATCATGGCTCCAAAGGGTCTCCTTTGTAAAAAGACCCGTTAGTAATCTCTCTTTGCATTTACCTGGCAAATGGACAATCTTTTAAAAGGTGCTCCAAAGACCACAGGGTATCAGGTCTTTATATCTGAATAAACAAATGGATAAACACAAATAAAACTAGAAATTGATGGAGAAGGCAATGGCAACCCACTCCAGTACTCTTGCCTGGAAAATCTCATGGATAGACGAGCCTGGTAGGCTGCAGTCCACGGTGTCGCTAAGAGTCAGACACGACTGAGCGACTTCACTTTCACTTTTCACTTTCATGCACTGGAGGAGGAAATGTCAACCCACTCCAGTGTTCTTGCCTGGAGAATCCCAGGGACAGCAGGGCCTGGTGGGCTGCTGTCTATGGGGTCGCACAGAGTCGGACACGACTGAAGTGACTTAGCAGCTTAGCAGCAAACTTACGTTATTTTCTATTATATTTAATATTTATCCTTTAGGTGATATAATCATCTCTTTAATATTTCAAATAGTTTGTTTCCATTTCAAAGTTGGGTTTCCTTCATCTACTCAGATTTATAGCTTAAATTAAGTAAATGAGAAATAGACTGAAATTACTTCATCAAATTTTAATTCTATGCAACATGATAGCAATTCTAGCTATTATTTATTGGAATTTTGGAAGCTTGATCGTCTTTCTTTTTGTATTTTTATCTTATGACTATACAAATGAAATACTATGTAGGAAAAGTTGTTTCTACTAAAGTGTAGCTGATTTAAAGAATATTATGTAAATAAATGATTTATGATAACACTTAGTCTAAATGTACTAAACTCATTGGAAATAAGAGGAAGTAAAACAATAACAAGTTATGAACCTTGGAAGCAAAATTCTCATCTAAGACAAATACTCCAATGGAAAGAACAAAACTAAACTTCGACTCAAATATATAATTAAGTTAAATGCAAGTGATTTCTGGTAACTGAAGATTACCCTAGCACTGTTTGATTTACGGAATCATTGATGTCTTACGGAAAGTTTTCAAGCATTTTTCATTACTAAGAATGTTCATCATAACAGACAAGGCAAGTTCTTCAACATCTTCCCACAAATAATAATGACAGAATGCAGTCTTTCTGGAACATTTAAAAAGCAACTCTCCTAAGATGCAAAATGTCGTATTCCACATTTCTGACCTCTCTTTTGATTATAGCGACATTTGCAATGCAGTGACCCTCTCAGCTGAACAATGTGACGAACAGTTTTCAGTCAAAATGTCATCATAGCCTCACCAAGAAAATAAGCATAGTGATCAGCCCTTTTAGATTTTAGGATTAACTTTTGCAAAAACATCATGTTTCCCCTTCATTAAAAAGTAATTTCCAATCCCTGCATAAGAATGAAGTTTATCCCCTGTTTCAATCAGATGATAAATGCCCTTAATTAGGGATGGTAATAACTGAAATTTTCCCCTCAGACATATTAATTATGCTGACACATAGTTCACTACTAGACTTTTTGGCCAAATCTATAGCCAGAATATCTCTTTAGCTTGTTAGCATATTAGACCGAGAACAGATAAATAAAGGTAATATATTTAATTTGTGCACAATTTAATCTCCCACACCCCAATTAAATGCAAATAACACAGCCCAATTGACTTACTGTATGTGCATGGATGTGTGTATTGTACATATTGTATATTCTAAGTATAGTATTAAACATTTGCTTTGCATTCCATAAAAAAAAACTAGATAGAAATTGAGTGTTGACTATAATATGTGTATGTATACACGTTTATACATATATAGACACACACAGTTTAAAACTAGTTCCTAGGCATTTACATGCACGGCATCAGCATATAAGAAATTTAAAACAAAAGATCTCTGCCTTCAAAGAACTCAAAATTGGGAGTGTAAAATATACACATAAGACATTTAAACAACACAAGGCTGTGTGTGTGAGATACGTGTATCTCCGGCAGTAAGTGATGCGCTATTCAGAAGAAGCCATAGTTACCCCCTTGCTATTTCTGAGACATGCTCAGCATCTAAAGGTGTTTGCTTTTTCCCCAAAGCCCTCATGACCATCTGACTTATATTTGCCTATTGTCTATTTGCTCCAATGAAAATGTAAGCTCCATTGAGAGCAGAGACTTCTGTTGTATTCATTGCTATCTCCCCAACACCTAGGACAGCAATGGATAAATCAGTTAATTGAGATATTAAACAGACTAGAATGGCTGAGGGATGTATGCAAAAAGATGTATTCTAAAGGTTCAGGTCAGTTCAGTTTAGTCCCTCAGTCGTGTCTGACTCTTTGCTACCCCATAAATCACAGCACGCCAGGCCTCCCTGTCCATCGCCAACTCCCGAAATTCACTCAAACTCTTGTCCATCAAGTCAGTGATGCCACCCAGCCATCTCATTCTCTCTTGTCCCCTTCTCCTCCTGCCCCCAATCCCTCCCAGCATCAGAGTCTTTTCCAATGAGTCAACTCTTCACATGAGGTGGCCAAAGTATTGGAGTTTCAGCTTTAGCATCAGTCCTTCCAATGAACACCCAGGACTGATCTCCTTTAGGATGGACTGGTTGGATCTCCTTGCAGTCCAAGGGACTCTCAAGAGTCTTCTTCAATACCACAGTTCAAAAGCATCTATTCTTTAGCACTCAGCTTTCTTCACAGTCCAATTCTCACATCCATACATGACCACTGGAAAAACCACAGCCTTGACTAGATGGATCTTTGTTGGCAAAGTACTGTCTCTGCTTTTTAATATGCTGTCTAGGTTGGTTATAACTTTCCTTCCAAGGAGTAAGCGTCTTTTAATTTCATGGCTGCAGTCACCATCTGCAGTGATTTTGGAGCCCCCAAAATAAAGTCTGACACTGTTTCCCCATCTAAAGGTAAACTTATGTTAATATAGGGAGAGAGCATTCCAGCAAATGAATAAATGTGACAAGTTTAGAGGGAAAAATGAACCAGAATGGCTAGAGTCTGATGGGCAGAGGGAGACAAGGCTGGATGGAGCAAGAGTATAAAGGCTATTAAAAGCCACGGTGCCTAAAATCTCATCTAGCTTGAAAATTTCATGATTCTGGGGTTCATTCTACAGAACAGGAACATTACTGCCACTATAAAGCAGCAAAAGCTTTCAAAGAAGGACTGATATAATCCAAGTTTTAGGAGATAAATCTGGTGGCAGTATCTGGATATATGAAAAGCAGGGATACTAGTTAGAAGGCTATTGACATAATCCATAATTTTATAGTTGAGAGTTCAGAGTTGTGTGGTGGCAGATATAGGAGATATTTTGAAAGAAGTATCAGCACAACTTGATGACAGACCAGAAAAGACATTAAGTGTGTAATTTCAAAAATGTGAGCCCAGATAACTGGAAGGACAGTGGTAATACTGATGAATAAAGGGAAACAGTCTGAAAGAGGTGGTCATGAATATAGTCTTAGATGTCTGAGTTTTGAGGTAAGAACAGTACAACCATCTAGAATACTATTGAGACATCCTGGAACTGGCAGGGAGAGGGGTATCAATCATGAAGTCATTATTACAGTCTTTTAGTGTTTCATTCTATTATTCCATTTACTTTGGGAGAACTCCTTTAGCTTTCAGAATAAATTGACCCATTTGAGGTCAAGGGGTCAGTTTTTGGTTAACTGTTAAAAGCTGCTAGTTCTTTTGCTATTCCTGGGAATCCACTGGTGCTGTTGGTAAAGGTGCTTGCTTTCCTTCAAGGATCATTATGTTCTGAACATTGTATAAATGTAAAATTGCCAGAAATCCTTTTGCTACCTTATGGAGAAAGCCTGAGAATAAAGTCAAATGGAGGCAAAAAGCACTAAAAATGAGGTAAAATGCCCATGATGCTGTTAAAACGCCAAGACACTGTCGTGCCTGAAGCCAGCACCACATTGTCAACTCCCCTGTCTGCAGTCACACAGTCTTTCTTTAAGCCAGTTTTGTTCCGTTTGTCCTGCAGCCCCAAAGGGCCCCAAGTAATATGGCAGGTATAAATGCACATAGTTTTTAGTCCGGTGTCCTTGAAGCTGAAGAACAGGGAGTGAAGAAGCATCTGCTTTTCCACCAACCGCCATGCGCAGAAGCCATCAGATAATCAATCAATGCGCAGAAGCCATCAGATAATCAATCAGCCTAAAAGTTTCTAAGGGCTCTTGGCCTTGATATACACAGAACAAGCCACAGCAAGACACCAGGACTGGGAAACAGCAAGTGCCCTGGAGATCAAAAAGTGTTTCTGACGAGATGTGATTTGTCAGACAGACCCTACTTCTAACCTCTAAGAAAACATGTCACTAGCATATAAATGCACTACTTTCTAGCATCTATACAAAATTTAACTCTGTTATTCTAGCCAAGTACAGCATTCAAGAAATGCCTACTCCTGCACATGCAGAACTCTACCCACTCGCCAACTTTGACTTATATGTGTATGCACCCCAGCAAATGTAGTTTTCATTTCCTTTTCCTGCCAGGAGAGGCCAGGAGAGAAAAAGTTCATGCTCTAACTTACTTGGAAGATGCTGCTTAATTCAGGGAAAACACTCTGATTTACTTACCCTTGCTCTCAAAACACACTTCAAACATGTCATAATCTTCAGTAGTAAAGGCAAACTTCCCCTTGGTCGCATCCTCCTTGGAGTACAGAATATGGCCTGCAGAATCTGTGATCTAAAAGAAAAAGTAAGTAAGAACAGGTAGCAAATAATACTTGGGAAGAGAACTTATAGAAAGTAGAGAAATGGAAGAAAACACTGTCCATAAAAGACAGTCTATTATGATGATATGGTCCAAACACCCCAAAGACAAGAATTAGATTAGAAGGTGAAACCCAAATACAGTAAATTTCGAACATTCTAACAGTTGATACAGATGATATAAGTGACTTTATTAGCAAAAGCTCACTTTATAGATTGTACACCAGTATCATTTCCTAGAGAGAAATGTGTCACAAAAATACAAGTGGACAATTACCAAAAGAATATACTACAAAAGGAGAAAGATATATGAGGACACATTTCTTGTATAACACAAATCTTGATGTGGTATGAGTGGAGAGTGGGAACGGGGCCCCTGATACAAGGAGAGACAGAAAAGAAGGCTTGCTGGAGGACAAGTCTGGAAGAGCTGCTCCTGCAAATTTCATGTTAATTATGCCAAGGACTACAGGAGGTGTGGGAAGATGGGTGTGGGGATAAGAAGTTACTCCTAAAAAAAGACATCTTTGCTTTCCACAAATAACAATCCCTGTCTTCTAAGTTGTTGGCTCTTCTAAGTTTTTCAAACTTAAACTGCCCCATTCCTAGAGAAAGGCCTGTAACAGAAGAAGCGGCATATATTGCTAAGTGAATGGTCGCAAATAAAGCAAGGGTTTGACACAATAATATGACAGACTGGGTCTCAGGATTCTTTTCTAGAGCACATGACTGTCTGGGCAGAAGGCACATTTCATTACCTAAGACAGGAAGCTACTTGCGATGTGGAACACAAAAGGAGTGGATTCCTTATAATCAACTGGATGTTCTAATGCTGTCTGTAAATCAAGATTTGATTATAGGTGAGATTTTAAATACAAAAACTGAGTAGCATACATATGAGTGTGAGTGTGAAGTCGCTCAGTCGTGTGAGTGTGAAGTCGTTCAGTCGTGTCTGACTCTTTGCGACCCCATGGACTGAAGCCTACCAGGTTCCTCCATCCACGGGATTTTCCAGGCAAGAATACTGGAGTGGGGTGCCATTGCCTTCTCCAGGAGATCTTCCTGACCCAAGGATTGAACCCGGGTCTCCCGCATTGTAGGCAGACGCTTTAACATCTGAGCCACCATTTAATTAAAGCACTTTAATAATATTAGTTATTTTTGAGTACTGAGATTTCTCTACACTTTTTTTTTGAAATAAGAGTAATGTGATTCAACTTGCAATTTAGAAAGATAAATCTGCTAACACTCAATACTGTGAAGAGACTCAAGAGGGAAGAATACCAGAGATAAGAAGATGGGTTAGGACACTAACCCAGTCATCCAGGTTAGAAATGATAAAGGCTGTGGGTATAGAGAGACAGGGGCCAGATTTGAGAAATTTTAAAAACAGAGAGCCCACAGAACAAGACCAAAAAACGTATGCCCACAAGGATTAAGTAAGCAGCATAAACTGAGTTTAATGGGCCAGTACAAGCCCACAAGGTGGCAAACAGCAAGCTCGTAAAGGATTCCCTCTTAAACAATAAAAGAACATTTTTAAAATTTACTGTGAAGTTCTTAATTAAACAAAGGTAATACCAAGCCATAAAATCTGTCCATATGACATCAAGGAATAGAAAGTAATAAAGGTCTGTTTCGAGCTAACACCTAAAGAAAAAAGGCAAGGCAAAGTTCACAACTTATAAAGTAGGAGAGTGTTAATTGTACATGCACAGTAGCTGATGTCAAGAATATGTGAATACTCACTTCATAAAATAAGTGAGAATACAGGTCCACTGGGAATACAGACTCATTTAGAACTGGATTTTATTGGACCATTCTAGGTAGTGGTCAGAGAAAATAGGTTCTTGGGCAGGTCCTGCTCCAGAAGCCTGACCCTCTTCCTTTGCCACACATTCAAGATAACACCCTGCCTGCTTCAAAAGGATCAAGTAGCTTAGGCCCAAACACCAGGCAGATAAAGCAATTAAGAATTTAAGGAACAGAGTTCTCTTGGAAGAAGAAACAAATAGGTGCTATCAAACAGAATGAAGGCACTAACAATTAGAACTAAGCAAACAGTATCTGCACAATAAATTTGGCTCTCAGTTTTCCAGAAGCCAAGATTAAGAAAGAAACAAGTTGGGTTACACATCATTTGTTTACTGATGAAAGCTCACAAATTTATCTTCAGAGATTAATTTTCCTGGAACTAAACGAGAAGAACAATTTATCAGGAAGGTCCTTGTGAAAGGACTGTGACCAATATTAGACTCTCTCCACTTTCAAACATGGCCTGACTAAAAGATACAAATACTAATACTTTTTATTTAGTGACCCGCCATAACATCCACCTTTTTATTTAGTGACCCGCCATAACATCCACCTGATCTAATGCAGAGGCGGGATCTGAAGGAACTGGGTGAAAGCTCCTGAGCCCCAAGCCTCCACCCTCTAGCACCATCCTAGGTCCTCTGGCTGCCCCGTGAAATCTTAGCCTTACGAAAAGCTGCAGTAAGGCTGGGATTACTTTTGGCCACTTACTGCTACTACAAGTGTGTGTGTGTGTGTTTAAATGTCAGGAAAATATATCTTAAAATAATACTACCCATCCAGATCTTGGGTTCTAATTACCATTCTTCAATAAAAGGCCCCCTTGGAGAAACAGCTGAACCCAGGAAACACACAAGATGAGCCTGGGGCATCTTGTAGTGCCAGAAAGTAGAGAAACGCTCAAAAACAAACCAAGACAAAAAACGCCAACAGGGTATGTCAAAGGGACACATGAACCGAATGAAAGGACACCCAAAAGCCAAAGCTGAAACAATCTGAGCAAGAGAATAAAGTAGTACTGGACTGTAATGCAGAGTATAAAATAAACAGCCACGAATCCACAGACATAAATGATCAAACAAGCAGGGGAGGAGAGAAAAATCTCCCATAAAGAACACTCTCAAATAATTTATGTAGAGACAACATCCTCAAGGAGGTCGAGCATAACTCCCCACTCAAGTGTGGGCCGTACACAGTGACTTCCTTCCTAGGAGTGCAGTACAGAAGGGGAGTAACTTGAGAGGCCTGACAGACACAACCTCTGCCATATGACCAAGGTCAATACAACAGTGATAATTCATGTTGACAGGATGCTCCCGTGTGTTCCATAAGATACGACGAAAATGACTTTACTTTTGTGTTCTTCCTTCCCCAAATCCATAATTCTAGGTTTCATCACAGGGAAAACATCAGATGAACTCTAGCAGAGGGGTCTCTTATAACATACTTGACTAGTATGCCTCAAAACTCAAATGGCTGTCAGAAACAAGGAAAATCTGAGAAACTGTCATAATTTAGAGAAGCCCAAAGAAATATGACTAAATGTTACATATCAAGGATGGGATCCTGGAACAGGAAAACAAAACATTAGGTTAAAAACTAAGGAAATGTGAATAAAGTACAGACTTTCAGTTAACAATGATGTATAAATACTTGTTCATTCCTGTGACAAATGTACCATACAACAGGGGGAACTGAGTGTGGGGTACCTGGGAACTCCATTATCTTCACTGTTTTTCTAGAAATCTAAAACTGTTCTAAGATAAAAAGCTTATTTTAAAAAGACTATTCAGAAGGATGAAATCAAACATATACATACACATATACCTCCAGAGTCTTAAGAAATTTATAATCAAAGTCAAGCAAGCAGACATTTTCATTTACTTACGTTGTATGTTAGTTGCTCAGTAGTGTCTGACTCTTTGTAACCCCATGAACTGTACCCGCCAGGCTCCTTTGCCCATGGAACTCTCGAGGCAAGAATACTGGAGTGGGCTGCCATTCCCTTCTTCAGGTATCATCCTGACCGAGGGATCAAACCCGGGTCTCCTGCCTTACAGGCAGATTTGCCACTGTCTGAGCCCCCAGGATGTATTTAAACACAAACAGGTAATTCAGACAGGTCTATACCCACTCTTGTAAAGTGACATATTGTCTGTGGGGAAGGTGGCAAGGCTGTGTCTTTCTACTGGCACAGTTCACACACTGCTTTCATTTGCTGAATCAGCTCCATACCCCAGCAGTCCAGGTCCATACACCACTCAGGCCATAGCAGCAGAGGGCAATCAACTTGCAGGTTGAGTGTAGTTGGTGAAATCTTGAAAATGTAATTTCCTTCATACAGGCTCCTACCCTGCACTGTCTTCCTTAGGTTTATGATCAGTCTGTGGTATAATACTGAGTATACCAAGTGTACATGTCATTTTAAGGATAAACATCAACCTTGTAGCTTCTGAACAACTAAGGAATTCAGAAAAAACCAAGTCCCTATACATTGAACAAAATGAACCAAATGAACCCTATAGAATGAACCAAATGAACCCTATACAATGTATAGAGAAGCTCCATACATTGCACAAAAATGAACCAAAACAGAAACACCTACCCTTCTCTCCCTCTGAGAGACAGCAGAGCACAGTAGTTAGATTGAAGGTTCCAGGGTCAAACTGCAAGTTGATGTTCACGTCACAGTCGTGCCACTTACTAGCTGTAAAGCCCTGGGTAGGTTCCTTCACCTCTCTGTGCCTCATATGTAAAATAACGACAAGAGTAAGCACTTTATGAGGTTATTGTGAGAATTAAACATTTAGGTAACTAACCATACTTCCAACCTAAAAGTGCTAATGGATGGCAAACTAGATAAAGTAGTCTGCTGCTACTGCTAAGTCACTTCAGTCGTGTCCGACTCCGCGTGACCCCACAGACGTCAGCCCACCAGGCTCTCCTGCCCCTGGGATTCTCCAGGCAAGAAAACTGGAGTGGGTTGCCATTTCCTTCTCCAATGCATGAAAGCGAAAAAGTGAAAGTGAAGTCGCTCAGTCGTGTCCGACTCTTAGCAACCCCATGGACTGCAGCCCACCAGGCTCCTCCATCCATGGGATTTTCCAGGCAAGAGTACTGGAGTGGGGTGCCATTGCCTTCGTCAGATAAAGTAGTCTACATTGACTAAAGCCAGGGATGACTAGGGACGACATAGTTACATGAAAAAGGAAAAGACAGGTAAACCCAAAGGAAGCTGCTCAAAGATTTAGAAACTGAAGGGATACAAAGTACCTGACAAAGCAGGCACTTGGTTTGTTAACGCAGAACTTTAACAAAACATGTTAAAGGGATTCAAGGAATTAGATCTGATAGAGTGCCAGAAGAACTATGAACAGAGGTTTGCAACATTGTACAGGACACAGTGATCAAGACCATCCTGAAGAAAAAAGGCAAAATGGTTGTCTGAGGAGGCCTTACAAATAGCTGAGAAAAGAAGAGAAGCTAAAGGCAAAGGAGAAAAGGAAAGATACACCCATCTGAATGCAGAATTCCAAAGAACAGCAAGGAGAGATGAGAAAGTCTTCCTCAGTGATCAATGCAAAGACAAGAGGAAAACAAGAGAATGGGAAAGCCTAGAGATCTCTTCAAGAAAATTAGAGATACCAAGGGAATATTTCATGCAAAGATGGGCTCAATAAAGGACAGAAATGGTATGGACCTAACAGATGCAGAAGATACTAAGAAGAGATGACAAGAATACACAGAAGAACTATACAAAACAGAGCTTCATGACCCAGATAACCACGATTGTGATCACTCACCTACAGCCAGACATCCTGGAATGTTAAGTCAAGTGGGCCTTAGGAAGCATCACTACGAACAAAGTTAGTGGAGGTGAAGGAATTCCAGTTGAGCTATTCCAAATCCTGAAAGATGATGCTGTGAAAGTGCTGCACTCAATATGCCAGCAAATTTGGAAAACTCAGCAGTGGCTACAGGCCTGGAAAAGGTCAGTTTTCATTCCAATCCCCAAGAAAGGCAATGCCACAGAATGTTCAAACTACCGCACAATTGCACTCATCTCACATGCTAGCAAAGTAATGCTCAAAATTCTCCAAGCCAGGCTTCAACAGTACATGAACCATGAACTTCCAGATGTTCAAGTTGGATTTATAAAAGGCAGAAGAAGCAGAGATCAAATTGCCAACATCTGCTGGATCACAGAAAAAGCAAGAAAGTTCCAGAAAAACCTCTACTTCTGCTTTACTGGCTACACCGAGGCCTCTGTGTGGATCACAACAAACTGTGGAAAATTCTTCAAGAGATGGGAATAACAGACCACCTTACCTGCCTCCTGAGAAATCAGTATGCAGGTCAAGAAGCAACAGTTAGAACCAGACATGGAACAAGGGACTGGTTCCAAATTGGGAAAGGAGTATGTCAAGGCTGCCTACTATCACCCTGCTTATTTAACTTACATGCAGAGTACATCACGCAAAATGCCAGGCTGGATGAAGCACAAGTTGGAATCAAAACTGCACAAGTTGGAATCAAAACTGCAGGGAGAAATACCAGTAACCTCAGATATGCAGATGACACCACCCTTATGGCAGAAAGTGAAGAACTAAAGAGCCTCTTGATGAAAATGAAAGAGAAGAGTGAAAAAGTTGGCTTAAAACTCAACAGTCAAAAAACTAAGATCATGGCATCTAGTCCCATCACTTCATGGCAAATAGATGGAGATGGAAACAATGAGAGACTTTTCTTGGGTTCCAAAATCAATGCAGGTGGTGACTGCAGCCATAAAATGAAAAGACACTTACTTGTTCCTTGGAAGAAAAGCTATGACCAACCTAGACAGCATGTTAAAAAGCAGAGATGTTAGTTGCTGACAAAGATCCTTCTAGTCAAAGCTATGGTTTTTCCAGTAGTCGTGTATGGTTGTGAGAGCTGGACTATAAAGAGAGCTGAGAGCAAAAGAATTGATGTTTTTGAACTGTCGTGTTGGAGAAAACTCTTGAGAGTCCCGTGGACTGCAAGGAAATCAAACCAGTCCATCCTAAAGGTGATCAGCCTGAATTTTCATTGGAAGGACTGATGCTGAAGCCAAAACTCATTACTTTGGCCAGCTGATGACTCATTGGAAAAAACCCAGATGCTGGCAAAGACTGAAGGCAGGAGGAGAAGGGGACAACAGAGGATGAGATGGTTGGATGGTATCACCGACTCAATGCACATGAGTTTGAGCCAACTCCGGGAGTTGGTGACGGACAGGGAAGCCTGGTGTGATGAAGTCCATGGGGTTGCAAAAAGTCGGACAAGACTGAGCGACTGAACTGAACAAAGCAGGTATTCAATGAATCGTTTTAGCTGCTACCAGGCCACAGTAAGAAGTATCAGACGACTTCAGCAATTCCTGCATGTGTTTTACTGATAAGTAATAAACACGAAGGACTCAACAACATTAAGTTTCGGGGAGGAGACGAGAGGACTGTGGATGCATATACAACGATCAGAGGTTGCAAGTCCATACATTTCATTTTGTCAGAGTTCACACTGAATCTAAAGCTGTAGGGTCTATTACTCTAATGGGACAGAACAGCAAATCACCGAAGATGCTATAGTTTTACACTAGAAAAGTAGTATCAGAAATACTTCCAAGAGGCTATATACAAAGAATATGGATGACTCTGATAGCCTAGCAGCTGTATTTAATGGTCATAAAACAAATTTACTCTGACCTTTCAAACAAGATTAAGTATGAAGTCTACCAATAGCATCCCTGAAATCAAAGGACATCTAGATTTTACCCAGAACAAAGTCAAACTTACAAGGCCATAAGCAGCATCTAGCAACACTAAATTCTTTCAAATTTCCAACACAATTCAGCAATGGCATAGCATAGCACAGAAGTGACGTTTAAAGAGGCTTCTGAAGTACTGAAAACTAGACATGGAAAATTTCCAGGCAGTGGTATGATAATGGATAGATGCTCTCTTCCTGATTCCATCAGCATTTAGTATATTAACTCAACACAGGCAATACGTCATTATTGACTGGGGGGTGGGAGTGAGGGGGAGTGCAGGGTAGGCGGGGGAGAAAGAGAGGGAGGAAGGGAAGGGGAATGAGAAGGAAAGACCAGTTGCTGCCCTAACAATACTGCTGCGGGGGTGAAGCCAGATCAAATGTTTTTTTTCATACTGTTCCAAAGTTATTTACGGTAAAAACCTCCAGTGTGACCCTTTCAGGCACAAACAAAGCCTTGTTCTTTCTTAACAACTAGTCCCTTGATTTCCCACAAGTTGTGTCGAACAATGAGGTTGGGGGCACAGGATAAAGCAGATGACATCAACCTCCCTCAAGTCGGAGGCTTGTTTGGGAGCCCAAATTCTGGTCTGTGGCCAGCTGGCTGATTTCACAGAAGGCTCCACTGTCCAGGCTGCGAGGCTGCATATGCATATGGGGGCCTCAGCTCAGGATCAACCACCAGTCAGCAACTCACACAAGAAACAGTAAAGAAGCCACTGCACCCCACTAGATTACCTTTAGAAATCAGTTCCCCTTTCCTAGAAACATGAGAAGTCATCATAAAGACATGATACAGAAATTTCAAATTCCAAGCAGCCCCCTTCTCTAGACCACTTGAAAAGAGAGAAGGCTGTGGACAAATGTCAAATGAGGGAGGTTTAAGTGAAGTAATGTTGTTTACCTTTTATGGAGATAGAAACACACAATCAGGTTTTAATTTAAATCTAAAAATTAGTATATAATACAAAAAATAAACTAGATTTTAATATCATTACATTTTAATGTACCAATCAGCCTTCTGCACTAAACCATCTATTTCTTGATCTGTTTTTAATCCACTGGATAACAGTCACATCAAATGTAAATTTGAGAAAGATGTATTTTTCTTAAGAGAAAAAGATCAGCCCCCAGCATAGACAGCAGTAATCATGAGCTGAAGCGTTAACTACTCCAAATAAAATCAATTAAATGTGTAGCACACATGAGTGCACACACATGTGCGTGCACACACACACACACACACACACACACACACACTCTCTTTTCATACGGCTTTTAGTGGTGGAAAAAATTATAGGTCAATGGTTTCCCAATGGCCAAGGTTCTTCTTGATCATTTTTAGGCTAAAACTGTGATAGGCCTATGACTCAAGGCTGAACTTTTCAAATGATCTTGTTTGGCTTTCTCATCTGTAAGCTAGCTGGGAAACACTGGGACCATATCTGAGTGTAATAGCCAAATAAAAAATAATCTCATTTGGGAAAATGAATTATTAATAGCAACAGCACTCTTGAAGAATGACAATGAGAAAAAAGTTAGACCAACTGGATTATCTGGAAGAAGCTAAAAATGTATAAGTGACCTAAATTATTACTATTAGGCTTTTCTTTCTTTTCTGGTGATGATTATGACATCTCCTCACAACTGCTCTTTTTTCTGTAATGTATTTCCAAAGTATAAATCACCCTTAGGCAATAACTCATCACATCCCCTAAAATTAATTCATCCTCCAATTTTCACTATTAACACAGATTCCAAAGAACAACTGATACCAGAATCTCTATCATTTAGTCTTTATGAAAACGTGGTTTCTAACTCACAGATTCTGAGTCCCTACAACAGGCTTTTATTATGGACCTAAAGTAATGAGAAAACGTCTATGTTCACTCTGCATGATGCGCTGGTACTTCCTGCTTCAATTCTGTGCACCAATCTTTAAATCTGAAACTATTTAGCCTGATTTAGCCTCATTTTATGAAATGAGTAGGGAAGGGATAACATCAATCGGAAATCTCAACAGAAAACACATCCCAATATGGGCCTGAAGGAGAAATCTTTGCAACATAGTCCCACCCATCATTCCAATCCACCCTCTCTGTTCAGAAAGGCCTTGGCTGGGGCTTCCCTGGTAGCTCAGTGGTAAAGACTCTGTCTGCCAACTGAGGAGACACAGGTTTGATGCCTGATCTGGGAAGATTCCCGCATGCTACCAAGCAACTTAAGCCTATGCACCACAACTACTGAGCCTGTGCTCTAGAGCCTGGGAGCCGCAACTACTGAAGCCTGTGCGTCCTAGAGTCGGTGAAGCCACTGCAAACCAGAAGCCTGCTCACCGTAACCAGAGAGTAGCCCCCACTCCCACGATTGGAGAAAAGACCCAGAACAATCAAAAATTAATTAATTAAATTAAAAAAAAAAGAAAGGCCTTGGCTGGCCACTCAAATACATTTTACCCTATTAACCACTCCTTACCACCTATTGCTTGATTTGTCATTATAATCCTTATTACTACCTGAGATTTGTCTGTATTTTTTTAAACTTGTATTTTGTCTTTGTTCTCACTAGAGGTCAAGGACCTGTCTGCTATTCAAGCCTATAACCCCAGCTATGTCTGGCATTTGTACTAAGTATTAAATAAATATTTACTGAATGAATGGGAAAATCACAAAACCTCAGAATTACTTATTAAAATGCTCTTTATCTGTCACTGCAATGACACAGGGAGAGGAAATCAGATAGGCAATTCAATTTTCATTTACTAGAGAGAAAAGCAAAGTACTAATATCTATGGCCCACTGCAATAAGCCCTGCACAATAAAGAGGTCATCTCCATTAGCCCTTCTAATAATTCTAGAAACACTATCATCCCCATCTTACATATAAGAGACTCAAAGAGAAAGGTTAAGTAATTCCCCTAAGACCATACCCCCTTTAAATGGTGGAGCTGATGGGATCTGAATCCAAATCTGTCTGACTCCAGACCCAAGCTCAATAAGACTAAAATATTTAACTCTGTTGTACAATAATGCCTACACAGTAGGCATGACATTACTTTCCATTATGGGGAAGCACACAGGAGAGGTGTACAGGCAAAGACTGGTCCCCATTAAGAGAACACTGTGCTAAAAGAACTGCAAGGTATTCAGAATGGCTACAGTGAGGAGTAGGAGGAGACAAGGGAAGAGGAAAAGATCAGAGATGAGATTAGGACAGTGCCAATTCATTTGTTCATTCATTCCTTACGCTGAAATCCTACTATGTACCATCCACTGTATTCATTTCAGTTCAGTTGCTCACTCGTGTCCGACTCTCCGCGACCCCATGAATCACAGCACACCAGGCCTCCCTGTCCATCACCAACTCCCAGAGTTCACCCAAACTCATGTGCATCGAGTCAGCGATGCCATCCAGTCATCGTCGTCCCCTTCTTCTCCTGCCCCCAATCTCTCCCAGTATCAGGGTCTTTTCCAACGAGTCAACTCTTTGCATGAGATGGCCATAAGTATTGGAGTTTCAGCCTCAGCATCAGTCCTTCCAATGAACACCCAGGACTGATCTCCTTTAGGATGGACTGGTTGGATCTCCTTGCAGTCCAAGGGACTCTCAAGAGTCTTCTTCAACACCACAGTGCAAAAGCATCAATTCTCCTGCGCTCAGCCTTCTTCACAGTCCAGCTCTCACATCTATACATGACCACAGGAAAAACCATAGCCTTGACTAGATGGACCTTTGTTGGCAAAGTAGTATCTCTGCTTTTTAATATGATGTCTAGGTTGGTTGTAACTTTCCTTCCAAGGAGTAAGCGTCTTTCCATTTCAAGACTGCAATCACCATCTGCAGTGATTTTAGAGCCCCCCAAAATAAAGTCTGACACTGTTTCCACTGTTTTCCATCTATTTGCCATGAAGTGATGGGACCAGAAGGCATGATCTTAGTTTTCTGAATGTTTATCTTTAAGCCAACTTTTTCACTCTCCTCTTTCACTGTCATCAAGTGGCTCTTTAGTTCTTCTTCACTTTCTGCCATAAGGGTGGTGTCATCTGCATATCTGAGGTTATTGATATTTCTCCCGGCAATCTTGATTCCAGCTTGTGCTTCTTCCAGCCGCTTCTCACGATGTACTCTGCATGTAAGTTAAATAAGCAAGGTGACAATATACAGCCTTGACGTACTCCTTTTCCTATTTGGAACCAGTCTGTTGTTCCATGTCCAGTTCTAACTGTTACTTCCTGACCTGCATATAGGTTTCTCAAGAGGCAGGTCAGGTGGTTTGGTATTCCCTTCTCTTTCAGAATTTTCCACAGTTTATTGTGATCCACACAGTCAAAGGCTTTGGCATAGTCAATAAAGCAGAAATAGATGTTTTTCTGGAACTCTCTTGCTTTTTTCATGATCTAGCAGATGCTGGCAATTTGATCTCTGGTTCCTCTGCCTTTTCTAAATCCAGCTTGAACATCTGGAAGTTCACGGTTCACGTATTGCTGAAGCCTGGCTTGGAGAATTTTGAGCATTACTTTACTAGCGTGTGAGATGAGTGCAATTGTGTGGTAGTTTGAGCATTCTTTGGCATTGCCTTTCTTTGGGATTGGAATGAAAACGGACCTTTTCTAATCCTGTGGCCACTGCTGACTTTTCCAAATCTGCTGGCATACTGAGTGCAGCACTTTCACAGCATCATCTTTCAGGATTTGAAACAGCTCAACCGGAATTCCATCACCTCCACTAGCTTTGTTCGTAGTGATGCTTCCTAAGGCCCACTTGACTTCACATTCCAGGATGTCTGTATTAGACATAGGCATTTCAATGACGATTCAGACACAGGCTCTGCTCAAGCTTAAAGTCTACCCAAGGAGATGGGTAAACACTGAACTACAAGGCAGAGTGATATATGGTAACATTCATGTGTTCATTGGACATTAAGGTGCTCCTTGACAGGAGGATGATGAATGAGACAGGTTTATCAAGACACTACATTCACAAAGATCCTTCTAAGACAGACTGCCTCAATCAGGGCAATGGCTAAATGCCAAGCCCAGCTGACCAACTTTTGCAGAAAGTATCCATTTCTCCAAACTGTGGCTGCTTAAACCAGGGGTGGATATATGACCAAAAGGAAGATAATTAACAGGCTGTTTGGAGACCTAGAATATGGCCTGGGATATAAAAAGAAGCTGAACTACTCAGATCCTTGCACAGTGGAGTTGCACCTCAGAAGGTAAAATGATGCATAGAGAGAATTCCTGAGGCAGAGTCTGGGCAGTGAGTGGTCAAACTTTAAGAGAAAGCAGAACTAAATGGACAGAGGCTATGAAAAAGGTTGCAAATTGTGCTAAGGCGTGTGATCAAGCTCACATATAGGTTCTGCAGCCTGCACAATATATTAAACTTTTAAAAATGACACCTGACTGTGTCTCTAAAATACATGCCTCACAAAAAGGAAACACTTAGAGGAACTCTTAGAGGAACAGCTGCATCCAGGTCAGGGGTTCGACGTACAAAAGATGAGCCAAGGGTACCACCTAGCTATTCCAGAAAAGAGGGAAGCCATCAAAGTCCAACAGGATTGGGTCAAAAGGATATAGGAGCCAAAGGGACAAGTGCGCATAAAGAATGACTGCAACTGACTAAAACAAGCACTCCAAAAATGGAAGTAAACAACAATAAAAAATGATTTCAGTACAATACTTAAAAAAACAACAACCTTCTTCAGACTACAGTGGAAATGACAAGGGCAACAACTACTTGCTGTGAAAACCAAAAATAAAAAGGAATGAACTCTGCACTGAGCCCAACTTTCCTTCCTGAATTATAAATTTTAGAGTAACCAAATGGCTTTAAGTGATGAATTTCTTAGGAGTAATTCCAGCTAGTAAATATGAAATGAACAATTAGAAAATCATCATTTCACAATCTTAATGAAACAATATATCCACATAAATCATCAATAGCTTCACAAGTTAAAGATTAATTGGCAGCTTTACATTAGAGGCTCCAGGCTGTTACCAACTTCGTAGGCAGGATAATGTTCCCAATCCCCAAGAGATGTCCATATCCTTATTTCCAGAACTTGTGAATGTGTGATTCTATGTGACAAAAAGGGGTCTGCAGATGTGGATTAAATTAAGGGTCCTTATAATGGAAAGAAAGAAGTAGGAGAGTCAGAGGAGAGGAGATGATAGAAGCTGAGACGGGAGAGAGGTTTGGGTAGGAGAAAGGAAGAGAAAGTTTTGGAGACACTATGCTTCTGGCTTTGAAGATGGAGGACGGGGTCACCAGTCAAAGAGTGCAGGTGGCTTCTAGAAGTTGGAAATGGCAAATAAATGGATTTTCCCCTAGAGCCTGCAGAAGGAACACAGTCCTGCTGACATCCTGATTTTAGGATTTCTGACCTCTAGAACTGGAAGATAAATGTGTACTGTGAGCCACCAGTGAAAGTCGCTCAGTTGTGTCCGATTCTTTGTGACCCCATGGACTATACAGTCCATGGAATTCTCCAGGCCAGAATACTGGAGTGGGTAGCCTTTCCCTTCTCCAGGGGATCTTCCCAACCCAGGGATCAAACCCAGGTCTCCCATATTGCAGGCGGATTCTTTACCAGCTGAGCCACAAGGGAAGCCCAAGAACACTGGGGTGGGTAGCCTATCCCTTTCTCCAGTGGATCTTCCTGACCCAGGAACAGAACCGGGGTCTCCTGCATTGCCCGTGGATTCTTTACCAGCTGAACTACCAGTGAGCCACTAAGTCCATGATAATTTGTTATAGCAGCAGCTGGACTTTAATACACACACTGAATCCACTGATCTACCTTAGCAGCACCAAGGGGCCCAAAAGTACTGTGTGCAGTGCCATGATGTCACATGAAGTACACAATACCACTTGTGAAGTAACCTCACATGAACCTGAATCTAGTTACCTCTTTATAGTTGATTACTTTTACAAGAACATGGGGGACAGACTTGTCAAATGACACCTCAAGGAAGCAGATACAAACCTACAATGTAGGACATGATTTAAGGACTACTGACTCCAACAATATAATTTCAAGCATATAAAAAAAAGGGAGCTGGGGAAGAGAGAGTGAAACTATTGTAGATAAGAGAGACTTGAGAGATACAACAAATTAATTTTAAATAGCTATTTTTGAGACAAATGGAGAAATTTGAGTATGAAGTGGGTAGCTAGCTCAGTGGTAAAGAATCCTCTTGCCAATGCAGGAGATGTGGGTTTGATCCCTGACCTGGGAAGATCCCCTGGAGGAAGAAATGGCAACCTACTCCAGAATTCTCACCTGGGAAAGCCCATGGACATAGAAGCCTAGAGAGCTACAGTACATGGGGTCACAAAAGAGTCACATACAATTTAGTGACTAAACATCAACCAATTATTAGACAGCATTAAGGAATTATTGTTAACTTTGCAAGGCGTGAAAACAGCCACATAACATTGTGATTAAGTTTGTATTTTAAAAGAGATTCATCCTGAAGTATGAAAGACTGAAACACCATGATATTTAGACTTTAGTTTAAAATGATTCAGCATAAAATGAGAAGGAAGAAGCAGTTAAGATGAAATAAGAGTGACACGATTCCGATAGTCTGGGTAATGTGTACGCATGGTGGACAGACTGTACTCTTCTCGATAAAAAATAAACAAATGCCAAGACCAACTTAAATTAGTTGGTGATATTTTAAAATCAAGAGCTTTCGCTTAAAAATCTGGATTTCTAACTTCATTTGAAAAATCAGATGTGGCAACAGGTCCACATCTGACTATTCCAAACTGACAGTTTCCACTACTCCCAGTCATCCCCCACTTATCAATCACGGCTGCTGTTTTTCTTATAGCTGGCCCAATTCATTCATTTTTATTACCTACTTGGCATCCAGGAGAAGGACCTCAGAGGTAGTCTGAGTAAGCTGGCCAGTAGCAAGAGAACAGAGCAGACAGAGGATGGCATCACCAATTCAATGGACATGAGTCTGAGAAAACTTTGGGGGATGGTGAAGGACGCCAGGGAGGCCTGGTGTGGTGAAGGTTCATGGGGTTGCAGAGTCGGGCCCGACTTAGAAATAAACCACCACAAAGCAAGAGAACAGAGCAGACATGGGGAGAGCAAGTGTGTGATGGTAAAATGCTAGTGTGTAGATATACAGATTCCTGCTGCGAGGTCCCTTCAGCAGCCTTGGATATAAATGTAATTCCTGTAAGAACCTGCTATATTATATGCTTCCTATATTAAGTGCTTACTAGAAGCAAGGCAGTATGCTTGACATTCAGAAAAAAATGAACATGAAAATAATTACTGCCCTCACAATACTAACAGTCTAATGAGGAAGACAAGATATAAATACAAGTAGTTACACTGTAAGATGAAAATAAACTGAGTTTAGGGTACTGTTCAGCGTGGCTCATATATAAAATGCAAAGCGGAGTGATGACAAAGTACATAAAGCTTCAGGAACAGATCATGAAGAGTGCTGCAGAGTATGTTGGAAAATTTAAACTTTACCAGGTAAAGAATAGTTAAGGTTTTAAATCATAAGTACAAATCAGAGGAGCAACACTAGAGATGAGAGCAAACTCTCTTTCACTGCTCAAATTCTTTGATTCTATGCCCTACACCCTTTGAAGAGCCAGAAGCAGGACTCCCAAAATACTGTATCTAAGCCTATAAAGTTATGCTATCATTCCTCTTGGCCAGAGAGAAGTTTGGGGCCTGAAGAGAAAAACAAAAGTCTGGGTCATGGTGCAACAGTGGTGAAAATAGTTTCTCTCTCTCAAAGTTTAAATAATCTGCATCTGTTAACCGCTGTGCATACTCAGTCGCTTTAGTCATGCCCAACTCTTTGTGACTGTAGGCCCCGCCAGGCTCCCCCGTCTGTGGGATTCACCACGCAAGAATACTGCAGTGAGTTGCAATGCGCTTCTCCAGGAAATCTTCCGGACCCAGGGATCCAACCCTCATTTCCAGAGTTTCCTACACTGCAGGTGGATTCTTTACCCTTTGAACCACCAAGGAGGCCATCTGTTACCACTATTGGGTTCCAATACTTACAAATAAACTATGGTTTTATTACACCCAAAGCTCTGATATAGTGTAAAAATGTTTCTTCCTGTCTGGGTTCAAGACCCCTCCTGTTAAAAACAAAAACCAGGTGCTTACAGTGAATGAATAAAATTACCTAAAATACAATCAAATATTGACAGATAGCAAACACGTTAACGCTTCAAAGATCAGGTCTGGTCACCCCAAATCAATATGGGGCCAAACTGGCACTACAGTAATACTTGTCACCATCCAAGAGTATCACTGAAATTTACAGAAAACTTGGCAAGCCCAGACTCTGGGGAACCAGAAAGGAAAGGACTAGAGGCTGAGACCGTTTTGTCACCAAAAATCGACTTTAATCAATCACAGGAATGACAAATAAAGGACATGGCGGGAATAAGATTGCAGCAGTTTTCTGTCACCTTACTTAACTCCCAACCTAAGAATCCACTTCAGCTCTGACCCCAGCTCTATTACCTTTCTGAGCCTCAGTTTTATCATGTGTAAAATGAGGCTAAACAGTACTTACTTCATAGGGTAGTGTACGAACTAAATGCTAATATGTGTTCAGCAGTACGGGACCTGAACACAGCTGATACTCAAGAAATAACAGCTTTTTATTATTCACAGTAAATTTGATTCCATTATTTTCCTGCAGGTATCAATGTCTTATGATGCTGATCCCCACAAATAATCAGCCTCCAAAGACTTCTTTGAAGACCCCTAGTTACCAGTTCAAGGTACCTAAAACCAAAACAGGGACAGGACCACAAGGACCCAAAGTCAAGGCCGCGGCCGCTCAGCGGTCACCACATCCGCCAAGGCCCTGGCGGGCCCTCTAAAGGGTTCCCGGCTTCGGTGCGCGGTTCCCAGTCCCGCCCCGCGACCGCCAACGAGCGGGGTGAGGGGGCGGTCTCGACGGCGCGCCCTTCGCGCTCCGCGCGGCCAGGCCTGCCCTCCAGGCCTCCGCCCGCCCGACTCCCCGATCCTCGGCCACCTCGCCGGCGCCTGCGGTCTCCCCTCCCCGCCCCGCCCTGCGCCGCACCTTGAGATGGGTGCGCAGGCCGCCGGCGCCCCCAGACTGGTCGGTGATCTCGTACGCGCCCGTCACTAGCAGATCCTTGTGGATCTCCTCGCGGAGGCACTTGCGGGAGTTAACGGGCAGGTGGAAGGAGATGGCGAGGACCGAGCTGGGGCCGAGCAGAAGTAGCAGCAGCAACGCGAACGGGCAAGGGCCACGCTGAGCCTGTGGGCCTGAGGAGCCAGACATGGTGCCGGAGACTGTTCGCCGCCTTGGGCCTCGATCGCGCCGGAACCGGGAGGGCCCACGGAACTCACCTCTGACCTTCTCAAAGTCGCCGGCGCCATTTTGGAGACTGGCAAATAGATTGGGGTGGGGGGAATGTATTAGTAAACCTTTATAAAGTGAAGAAAGGATATGATACTACGTCATGCCCACAAATTAAAGTGGTTAAATGAGATTTTTCTAGGAGTTTCCAGGAAAAGTTTCATTTTTATTAAGCTCAGTGCCTGCTCAGTCGGCCATAGCAACTACGGGCAGCTCAGGAAGTAATTTTCTTTTAACTTCCGGAAGTAGCGCCCGCGAGGTTTAAGGTCGGTGATACCATAGCAACCAAGCCCCAATAGGAAACAGCCACACTGCCTATCGCTGGGCCCGCCCACCGACCACCCCGGACAGGCTGTGGTGCGGCCGTAACACCCTGGTGACAGTTGGGACGTAGAGCACTTAAGAGGAAGACTTCGAGAAGCTGAGGAAAGATTCTAATTTGGCTATTAGGCGAGTGGGGGCCAGAACTTCAGCGAAGTGGTAGAAGTCACCTGGTGAATGTGAGCTGGAGGTGTCCAGTTCGTGCGCCTGAGTGGGGGTTATTTGGGCTGTAGTAACTAATTTCTAAATGTGCATCTTATTTAGCAAATATTGAGCACCTACTCTGTCAGGTAGTAGTCAAACTAAATTTGGATTAATATTTAAATTGAATGAACACTGTAGATGGATCTAATGTGGTTTACCAGATAAGAGTTGTACATGGAGGGCAAGAATTGGTGTATTTTAAATGTTTAAAATACCGTATTACTAGTCATAGCAAGAAAATTTACATAGTAATCATTCATACTTTCCTGTAATAAATATTTATTGACTACCTACTGTGTGCCAAACTCTATACCATTCGTACATACTGACATGTTTAGTGATTTAACCATTATGGGGCTTCAAGGCTGAAAAAAAATAGGAAGATGAAAAAAAGAGCACTTAGTTTGAAATTATCTTACTTTGATTCATGTTTATTGAGCATCTACAGAAATACCCAGAAGGTGGGCTGTCTGCACTTAGCAAATTAAATAACAGTTACGTATTTATAACTTCTTTCAGTCTACCTAGTTTTTCTGAAACTGAAGTCGCACAAAAAAAACAAGAACAAACATAAAGGAGCTGTAAGGCATTTTCAGTTCAGTTCAGTTGCTCAGTCGTGTCCAACTCATTGCGACACCACGAACCGCAGCACACCAGGCCTCCCTGTCCATCACCAACTGCCGGAGTCCACCCAAACCCATGTCCATTGAGTTGATAATGCCATCCAACCATCTCATCCTCTGTCATCTTCCTTCTCCTCCTGCCCTCAATCTTTTCCAGCATCAGGGTCTTTTCCAATGAGTCAACTCTTCGTAAAGCATTTTAAAATTTGACAAAAGGCATATAATAATTATTTTATGAGGTGTCTACTTAGGAACACTTGGTTTGATTATTTTATCCCTCTTCAAAGGGATATGATTGCTAATCTACTCATTGGTGGTTTAGTCATTAACTTGTGTGTGACTCTTGTGACCCCACGGAATGTAGCCCACCAGGCTCCTCTGTCTGTGGGATTCTCCAGACAGGAATACTGGAGTGGGTTGCCATGCCGTCCTCAAGGGGTTCTTCCAACCCAGGGATCGAACCCAGGTCTCCTGCATTGCCAGCAACTCTTTAACGACTGAGCCACCAGGGACACTCTCTTAGTGTGTTTCTGAAGTTGCTTCAGTCATGTCCGAGTCTTTGTGACTCTGTGGACTGTAACCCACCAGGCTCCTCTGTCCGTGGGATTTCCCAGTACATCCTGATAATTTGCATTGGCCTTTTCCTTGCCAGTACATGAAATCATTACCAAGTCATTATCTAATTCATTGTTTACTCACAGTGCTGAGGCTTTGCTGATCATCAGCAAGAGATTTGCAAACCATAAAAAAAAAAACCTATGTGTATGTTTTCTTTAGATTTCTTACATTTAAATAATACCTTATATGTTTTAAAATATTTTCACACATATTAATTATCTTGGTTGGCACTTTGAAAAACCAGTGTGACATAGGCTGAGCAAATCTTTTGATTTTATAAGTGAGGAAACTGAGGTTCTGAGACCCCAAAGAATTCTTGTACCCAAAGTCCCATAGTTTAAAAGTGACAAAGTCAGTCTGAGGGCCTGAACTATCTTTAGAAAGGTGCTATTAATATTATTTATATTTTACAGGTAAAGAAATTGAGACTTAGAGAAATTGAGTTACTTTCCTCAGTCACAGCTCTCAAGTCCTTTCCTGTCTCACTTATCCTGGCCCCCAGCTCTTTCCTGTCCATGCCCCCCCCAACTCTGCCCTCCCCTTCCTCCTTTATATTTTTCTCCTTAGTACTCATCACTATCTAATGCTGCATACATCTTACTTATTTATCATTAATAGTTTAATGATAAATCTGTCTTAATATTAATCTGTCTCCTTAATTAGGATATCTATTTTGTTAGGCACAGGGATTTTTGTCTATTTTGTTCACTACTTTATTTTCTGAATCTTAAATAGTGCCTGGCACTTAGAAGGCACAATAAATAATGATTCAATGAATGCAAGATTAATTCCTTAGCTCCTCGCAGGAGGTCTAACAGCAAATCTATTCCATTATTCCTTAGCTGTTTTCACACAAATTTATTTAATCCATAATGTATTCAAAGTGTAGGATACTACTTCAGTTTCAGCAACATGTTTGGTTTTTTTTTCAATTGAAAAACATGTTCTTGTTTCCAAAAAAGATTACAGGGAAAAAAACGCAAAAAACTCCCCTCTCTGCTATGTAACTAGAGGGCAGATACTCCAGGGAATGAGAACTTTTCAACTCCGCTTCTGTGTTAAGTAGGGATTTCCCTGGTGGCTCAGATGGTAAGGAATCTTCCTGCAATGCAGGAGACCATAAAAGATGTGGGTTCGATCCCTGGGTTGGGAAGATCCCCTGGAGAAGGGAATGACAAATAAAGTACCATTTCACATCTCTTTGGGGAAAAGGCCTCATTCTGAATTGGAGAGCAAATGGAAAGTGTCCCACAACTAGAGAAAATGTTGTTTTTTTTTTTTTTTACCCCCTGGCCTCACAGTGCTCTGCTATCCCATCATCCTGAAACTTCCGCAGCCAGCCTCACCTAAGATTCCTGAAAACCCCACTCCCCCACCCCAGCCTCTGGAGGTGAAGAGATGTCACCAGGACGCACCCTCCACCCAGTCTTTAAGCCACAGATTTCACAAACTTTCATTTGTATGAGAGGGAGTTTGTTTAACACACACCTCACTCCAGACAGTGAATCAGAAGTTCTTATTAAAAATCTGCGTTTGTAATAAGCTTGCTGGGTAGTTCTGTGGTTGGGAGTCTCTGGACGAGAGCTATGGCCCCTTGACGCCTCCTTCAAGCAGTCTAATCCTCTGGTGTGGCTTGAGGCTCCCTGGCTCCCACGCAGAAGCAGTCAAGGATGCCTACCTCCGGTATCCCTGCCCATTTGCGTGTACAGTCCCACTCACAAAGCTGCATTTGAATAGCTAAAACAAGATGGGTTCTGTGAAGAGACAAGAGAGCCTTTTGGAAAGCAGTTTGTCATGTGTCATACTCTTTGACCCAGAGAGTGACTCCAAGGATATTTTCTGTGGGTCCTCTAAGTTCTAGAGTCCCCTGGGGAGCTGACCCTGGAAACTCTATGCTGCCCTGTGGGTGATCTCATCCCATCCAGGACTTGAAATGCATCCATAGAGGATAACTCCCAGGTGTGAATCTCCAGCCCTGCCCTCTCCCCTAAACTCCAGAGTCTGTCTCAGGCTCCTGACTTGACATCTCCCCTTGGATGACTAATAGGCAATTCACACTTAACTCTTGATTTGCCCTCTCCCCCTATTCCCAAATCTGCTGCTTTCCCCATCTCAGTAAATGACACCACTTTCTACTTCTTCACTGAGGCCATCCTTGTTTCCTCTTTCTCTTACCCTGCAACCCACACAGAGCCAGTTCATCAGCAAGTCCTACGAGTTCTGTGTCCTAAATATATGCCTATCAGTTTCCACTTCTCTCTGAGCTAGGGATTGGCCAAATACTGCCCAGCTGCTGCTGCTGCTAAGTCACTTCAGTCGTGTCCGACTCTGTGTGACCCCATAGACGGCAGCCCACCAGACACCCCCGTCCCTGAGATTCTCCACCAAGAGTACTGGAGTAGAGTGCCATTGCCTTCTCCGACTGCCCAGCTAGGCAGGCCAAATCCATCCGGTAGCCTCCTGCTTTTATATTGCCCGGGAGCTAAGAATGGTTTCCACACTTGCAGAGGGTTGTTACAAATGAAGGAGAAGGGTCAGGAGAGAGAGGGGGAGAGGTAGAATGTGTGCAAGAGAGCTTATGTGGCTCAGAAAACCTATTTACTATCTGACCCTTTACAGAAAAGTTTTCTTCTCTTACCAAGACAAAACTACAGCCTCCCTCCTGTTGTTTCTGCTTCCATTTTTTGTCCCACTATAGCCACACTCCTTAATACACCTCGTGATTTTCCTGAAAAGATGTAAATCAGACCAATCAGAATAAAGCCCAAATACTTGAGCACATCCCACAGATTGCCACTGCGATCCGTCTCCTGCCTACCTCCCCAATCTCACCTTACTCCATGATTGCTTCCTCCTACCTCCCACCCGGTCACTCTGCTGCAGTCCCTGGCTTTCCAAGCAGCTGAAGCTTCTACCTGCATCAGGGCCTTTGCACTGAACGCCTACCTGGAACTCTCTTCTCCACACCTTGTCCCATGGGCCCTGGACTCTGCAGGCTCCTCCTGCTGTTCAGGTCTCAATTTCAGTGTCACCTCCTAGGGAGCCCACCTTACATAAGTAACCCTGTCCCCAGGTTACTTTTGATCATGTGATCTGGTTTTATTATCTATATAGGGTACATGTGCATGCTAAGTGGCTCCAGTCGTGTCCAACTCTTTGCGACCCTATTGGACTCTAGCCTGCCAGGCTCCTCTGTCCATGGAGGTCTTGAGGCAAGAATACTGGAGTCGGTTGCCATGCCCTGTGCCAGGGGATCGTCTGGACCCTTGGATGGAAACTAAATCTCTTACATCCCTTGCATTGGCAGTCAGGTTCTTTACCACGAGCACCACCTGAGAAACCCTTGCCGTTATTTGACAGTATCTTGTTCTTTCGTTTTTGTTTGTTAATTATCACCCAACCCAACTGGAACTTAAGCTCTAAGAGAGCAATCTTTGCTGCGTGCCTGATGTATCTCTGAGGCCAGGCACAATATTTTGTGCACACTGGGTGGTCACATATTTGCTGAATGAAATACTACAACATAACATAAAGCTCTTAGCACACCAGCATAGACCAGTTGCTCCATAAATGCTAGTTCCTCTATCTAGTATTTTAATTGCCATTTTTATATGGAGAAGCTGAGGTCTAACGTTGTTTAGTGACTTGCTTCAAACCATTCGATGACTCAGTGTTAGAGCTGAGAATAGAAATGAGAGCAGCCCAGTTTTCAGACATAACTGTCATTACATTTGATAAAACATGATATATATTATGTAGTCCCCACTCTACTAAGAAGTTTTCGATTCTTCTGGGTTCTCTTTTTCTACTCTCACTTATATTCAAAATACAACTTTTGTGGGTTTAAGTAAATGTAAGTCAGGACATTTTTAAAGATATTGATAGTTGATGTGAATCTTGTAGAATCAATTAACATCTCCCCTTAATTCACTTTGCTTAAGAAAAAAGATTTATCTTCTCTCCAGATTCTCATGATGCTGAATTTTTATCTCCCTAGTAGGAAGCATGACCTCCTCCCTAGCCCTCCATCACAGTTAATGCCCTTCATTGAATCCCAGGGACGGGGGAGCCTGGTGGGCTGCTGTCTATGGGGTCGCACAGAGTCGGACACGACTGAAGTGACTTAGCAGCAGTAGTGTTGTCTCTAGAACATTGTCAAGGGAAGCCTATCAGGGCCCAGCCTTTATGTTACATCCTATAAACCCTTAGTCCCAGGATCAAAGTTTTTCTAGTGCTGTGAGTTGAGAACACTAAGAAATCTGGATTTAAGAAAAAATTATTAGGAAGAATTTTAATTTATGTATTTATTTTGGGCTGTGCTGCAGGACATGGGGAATCTTAGTTCCCAGACCTGGGATCAAACCCATGTCCCCTGCAGTGGAAGCAGAGTCTAAACTCCTGGACCACGAGGAAAGTCTCAGGAAGAACTTTAAAAATGAGGCAAGCACAAGATAATAATATATGTTCCCAAAGAAGTTTTAGAAATTATAAGAACCATTGCATGAACCATCACCACTATCCACATGCCTTGAGAGCAAACCAAAGCTGACAAAGGCAGGAGTGGAAGGGAGGTGTCACCTCTGTCCCATCGGCACTGTTTGCTTATGGAGAACACCGGCCCCAGAGCCCAGGGCAGAGAGGTGAAGTCCTGGAGGCCAGGAAGGCAGAATCCCAAGGCAAGAATGAGATGAAAATAAATCCACCTGGCCAGCTGGAGTGGAGGTACCAAGGTGCAAAAAAAAAAAAAAAAAAAAAAAACCAGTTGCAAAGATGAGACTCTAGGGGAGAAGGATGTAGGGTCGGGAGCTAGGATGGAACTGCAGGGGACCCGTGTTTACCTTATGTCTGTAGCCAATCATGCTTCTGAGAAGAAAAAAAAATGTATTGAGAAGGAAAGACAGAAATGGGGAAATTGCTCAGTGCTTTGTGAAGCAGCTCCAGAGTTGAGGCACCCCAAAGGGAAGATTCATAGCCAAATGGCATCTACCCTCATGTTCCTGGAAACACCTGTGCCTGAAGCCTGCACACATGCAGGTCCTAAGAGCTCTCAGGATCACTTCAAAAAGCCCCCTGGGACTTAAAAAGCTTGGTGACTGAGAGCAGAGGACTACACTGGTTTTGGCCTTCACTCCTGGTTCTGAGATGGAGAAGGAAATGGCAACCCACTCCAGTGTTCTTGCCTGGAGAATCCCAGGGACGGGTGAGCCTGGTGGGCTGCTGTCTATGGGGTCACACAGAGTTGGACACGACTGAAGCAACTTAGCAGCAGCAGCAGCAGCAGCAGCCTGGTTCTGAGAAAGTCTTGTTTTCTCTCCAATGCACTGTTCTTGATAGGCCACTAAGCGGTCAGCATCTGGTGTCCGCCATCACCAGCTGTCTCTGGAATCTACCAGAAGTTATTCTCCTCCCCCAAAAGCTTTATCTTGTGAGTGATACAGACCATACAGATGGGAAAAGACCAGCAGCTGCAGACACCTTGATAATGCCCACTTGACTTTCTCTTTATTATTTACTTGATTCAGCTCTGTACACTGAATTCACCTGGCAGATTTTTAAAGACTGCCGTTGCCTAGGACCCACCTGGGACCCAATGCAGTCCCAGGTCTGCAGAATATCTGGCTCTTGTCCAGGGGAATAGCGTATGTCAATGGTTCCCTAACTCTGCTACACACTGAACGCATCTGGAGATCTTTAATAAACACTGATGCCTGTCTCCTCCCACAACACCCCTTCCCCCAGACATTCTGATGCAAATGGTACAGGTGCAGGCTGGGCATTTAGACGTTTTAAAACTTCCCAACACGGCACCCAGAGTTGCAAATTAATGCTCTACCTAACCCTTGGCCATTCCTATTTCCATCCCTGACCTTTCCACACCTTCCAAGGACCACACTCTCCATAAATATTTCTCAGTCTGATTTCCATCCCTGTTTCTCCTGCCCTCGTACTGCTGCCCTTTCTCCTGGAACACGACACGAAATTGGACCTCTGGTAAGGGGAGTCTCTGGAACCTTGTCCCAAGCTGGGGGACAAGGTTCATTCCTGGGCCAGCCATGTTCTGCCAGCTCAAGTGTCAGCAAAGGGGGAATGGGAAGCCAGGACTTTAGATGAAGAGGAAGTTCTCTTGCAGGCACATGAGGGAGGCTTTTTTTTTTTTTTTTTTTTTCTCTTTCTTGCAGAAAGTCATTGTGGCACGTGGGCAAAGGAAGTATTAATAACCTTGCTAAAGAGGTACTTCTCCAAGATTTGGTGTTTCACAGACCACAGCCAGTGCTGTTAGTTGTACAGATGGCCAACTTCTGCATTTCAGATAGTGGCTTCCGAAGATAGCTCAACTTGCATCCCTAAAGCAGAAGACCCAGCTGTGGGGAAGGGAACCATCAGAGTCTCTAAGCCAGAGGTCAACGTCACTACCCACATGAGGGTCAGGGGCAAGCAAAATCATTCGAAGTGACTATCGGAGTGAAGTTAAAGCAACAACATCCAGCCTTGCAATAACCAGGGCTTTGTGGCAAGCCCACAGTGAGAGCCTTGGACTGGACTTCCCTCAGGAGATGTGTCCTTTAGACAGGGGTCCTGGCTCTGCCCTGCCACCCACTCACTGGGCGGCCTTGGGCTAGAAATTACGCCATCTAGGTGTTGACTTCCTCCTGTGTAAAATGTGAAGCCAGAGACTGAGAGCCTTTCTTTGACTTTTTATAAGCATGTATCCAAAACACAGTGGAGAAATCGTAGACTCGCAAAGGTGATGATGCCACTGCATTGCTCACAGCCGGGTTCCTTTACCCTCTTCCTGGGCCTGGTGCTCCCTGGCTGGGGGTTCAGCAAGCAGAGCTGAGCTGTCTCTGGGCCAGGACCTCCACAGTTCAGCTTCTAATTGCAAAGACCTCTGATTGCAAAGACCGGCAAAGGATGGGCCGAGGAGGAAAGCCTCTGTATTACTAGTTTCCAAGCTCTGCCAATAACACATTACCACAAACTTGGTGGCTTAAAACAGCAAAAGTGTATTCTGTCACAGTTTTGGAGGCCAAGAGTCTGAAATCAGGGTGTCAGCAGGGACAAGCTCCTTCTGAAGTCTTTTCCCTTGCCTCTTCCAGTTCTTGATGGCTCCAGGCGTTTATTGGCTTATGGCAGCAAAGCTCCAATCTCTGCCTCTGTCTTCAGATGGACTTCTCCGCTGTGTCTTATAAGGACACTTGTGTTTGGATTTAGGGTCCACCCAGATAATCCAGGATGATCTCATCTCAAAATCCTTAACTCAGTTACATCAGCAGAGACCCTTTTTCCAATTAAGGTCTCTTTCACATGTACCAGGGATTAGGAGGACTTCCACATATCTTTTTGGGGACACAATTCAATCTAGTATAGCCTCCAAGTGGAGAAGGGTAGAAGGATGTGAAAAACCATATTCGATACTTAATATCCACAGTTTGTTGTGATCCACCCAGTCAAAGGCCTTGGCATAGTCAACAAAGCAGAAGTAGAAGTTTTTCTGGATTTCTCTTGCTTTTCAATGATCCAGTATGTTGGCAATTTGATTTCTGGTTCCTCTGGCTTTTCTAAATCCAGCTTAAACATTTGGAAGTTCTCAGTTCACGTACTCTTGAAGCCTGGCTTGGAGAATTTTGAGCATTACTTTGCTAGCATGTGAGATGAGTGCAATTGTGCAGTAGTTTGAGCATTCTTGGGCATTGCCTTTCTTTGGGATTGGAACGAAAACTGACCTTTTCCAGTCCTGTGGCCACTGCTGAGTTTTCCAAATTTGCTGGCATATTGAGTGCAGCACTTTCACAGCATCATCTTTCAGGATTTTAAAGAGCTCCATTGGAATTCCATCACCTCCACTAGCTTTGTTCGTAGTGATGCTTCCTAAGGCCCACTTGACTTCACATTCCAGGATGTCTGGCTCTAGGTGAGTGATCACAGCATCATGGTTATCTGGGTCAGGAAGATCGTTTTTGTATATTCTTCTGTGTATTCTTACCACCTCTTCTTAATATCTTCTGCTTCTGTTGCTGCTGCTACTGCTGCTAAGTCACTTCAGTCATGTCCGACTCTGTGTGACCCCATAGACGGAAGCTCACCAGGCTCCCTCGCCCCTGGGATTCTCCAGGCAAGAACACTGGAGTGGGTTGCCATTTCCTTCTCCAATGCATGAAAGTGAAAAGTGCAAGTGAAGTCGCTCAGTCGTGTCCGACTCTTAGCGACCCCATGGACTGGAGCCTACCAGGCTCCTTCGTCCATGGGATTTTCTAGGCAAAAGTACTGGGGTGGGGTGCCATTGCCTTCCCTGCTGCTTCTGTTAGGTCCATACAATTTCTGTCCTTTATTGTGCCCATCTTTGTATGAAAAGTTCCCTTGGTATCAGTAATTTTCTTGAAGAGACCTCTAGTCTTTCCCATTCTTTTGTTTTCCTCTGTTTCTTTGTACTGATCACTGGGGAAAGCTTTCTCATCTCTCTTTGCTATTCTTTGGAATTCTGCATTTAGATGGGTGTATCTTTCCTTTTCTCTTTCGCTTTTAGCTTCTCTTCTTTTCTCGGCTATTTGTAAGACCTCCTCAGACAACCATTTTGCCTTTTTGCATTTTTTTTGGGGGGGATGGTCTTGATCACTGCCTCCTGTACAATGTCACAAACTATCGTCCATAGTTCTTCAGGCACTCTATCAGATCTAATACCTTGAATCTATTTGTCCCTTCCACTGTATAATTGTAAGTGGATTTAGGTCATGCCTGAATGGTCTAATGGTTTTCCTTACTTTCTTCAATTTAAGTCCGAATTTGGCAATAAGGAGTTCATGATCTGAGCCACAGTCAGCTCCTGGTCTTATTTTTGCTGACTGTATAGAGCTTCTCCATCTTTGGCTGCAAAGAATATAATCAATCTGATTTTGGTATTGACCATCTGGTGATGTCCATGTGTAGGGGTCATCTCTTGTGTTGTTGGAAGATGGTGTTTGCTATACCCAGTCCATTCTCTTGACAGAACTCTGTTAGCCTTTGCCCTGCTTCATTTGTACCCCAAGGCCAAACTTGACTGTTACTCCAGATGTTTCTTGACTTCCTACTTTTGCATTCCAGTCCTCTGTGATGAAAAGGACATCTTTTTTGGGTGTTAGTTCTTGGTCTTGTAGGTCTTCATAGAACTGTTCAACTTCAGCATTACTGGTTGGGGCATAGACTTAGATTACTGTGATATTGAATGGTTTGCCTTGGAAATGAAGAGAGATCATTCTATCATTTTTGAGATTGTACCCAAGTACTGCATTTCAGATTCTTTTGTTGACTATGAGGTCTACTCCATTTCTTCTAAGGGATTCTTGTCCACAGTAGTAGACATAATGGTCATCTGAATTAAATCCACCCATTCCAGTCCATTTTAGTTCACTGATTCCTAAAATGTTGATGTTTATGTTTGCCATCTTCTGTTTAATCACTCCCAATTTACCTTGATTCATGGACTCAACATTCCAGGTTCCTACGCAATACTGTTCTTTATGGCATTGGACTTTACTTGCATTACCAGTCACATCCACAACTGGGCGTTGTTTTTGCTTTGGCTTTGTCTCTTCATTCTTTCTGGAGTTATTTCTCCACCCTTCTCCAGTAGCATACTGGGCATCTTGTGACCTGGGGAGTTCGACTTTCAGCGTCCTATCTTTTTGCCTTTTCATACTGTTCATGGGGTTCTCAAGGCAAGAATAATGAAGTGATTTGCCATTCCCTTCTCAGTGGAGCATGTTTTGTCAGAACTCTCCACCATGACCCATCTATCTTGGGCCGCCCTACACAGCATGGCTCATAGTTTCATTGAGTTAAACAAGGCTGTGGTCCATGTGATCAGTTTGATTAGTTTTCTGTGATTGTGGTTTTTAGTCTGTCTGCCCTGTGATGGATAAGGATAAGAGGCTTATGGAAGCTTCCTGATGGGAGAGACTGACTGAGGGGGAAACTGGGTCTTGTTCTGATGGGCGGGGCCATGCTCAACAAATCTTTAGTCCAGTTTTCTGTTGATGAGCGGGGCTGTGTTCTCTCCCTGTCCTGAGACCAAACTATGGTAGGGCTAATGAAGATAATGGTGACCTCCTTCAAAAGGTCTTGTGCACACACTGTTGCATTCAGTGCCCTTGACCCTGCAGCAGGCCACAGTTGACCCATGCCTCCGTGGACTCCTAGACACTTACAGGCAAGTCTGGGTCAGTCTCTTGTGGGGTCAGTGCTCCTTTCTCCTGGGTCCTGGTGTGCACAAGGTTTTGTTTGTGCCCTGCAAGAGTCTGTTTCCCCAGTCCTGTGTAAGTTCGGTGATCAAATCCCACTGGCCTCCAAAGTCAAATTCCCTGGTGGTTCTCAATCCCTTTGCCAGATCCCCAGGTTGGAAAATCTGTTGTGGGTCCTAGAACTTTCTTAACAGTGTGAGAATTTGTTTGGTATATTTGTTCTGCAGTTTGTGGGACGTCTGCTCGGCAGCTCTAAGGTGGGGTTAATGATGACCTCCTCCAAGAGGGCTTGTGCCGCACAGTGTGATCCAGGTCTGCTGCTCCAGGGTGTGGCCACAAGTTAATTAAATAAATAAAAATTTAAAAATCTTATGATAACTTATAAGGGAAAAAAAGGTGAAAAATAATATATGTATTTATATATATACATATTATATACATATAAAACTGAGGCACTTTGCTGTATACCTGAAACTGCTGAGTCTCTTCAGTTGTGTCCGACTCTGTGCAGCCCCATGGACTGCAGCCCACTAGGCTTCTCCATCCATGGGATTCTCCAGGCAACACCTGAAACTAGCATGATATAAATCAACTATTGTTGTTGTTTAGTCACGTCTGACTCTTTCGCGACCCCATGGACTGTAGCCCGCCAGGCTCCTCTGTCTTGGGATTTCCCAGGCAAGAATACTGGAGTGGGTTACCATTTCCTTCTCCAGGAGATCTTGAAATTAACATAATGTTATATGCAAGTATACCTCAGGTGAAAAAAAAAAGCCCAGGTCAAATGCCACCTTATCCAGGAGAACGTGCCTGTTTTCATGTCCCAGATGTTCCCTCCACTGGGCCATCTAGTAATTCCTGCACTAGGTGTTCCCCTCCCAGCTCTAGACCACCAGCATCAGAATCACCAACAGAGCTGATTAAAAATACAAATTTCTGGCCTCCAGGGTCAGGCTTTCTGGGCCCTGCACCTCGGTGTGTGCATTTCAGATCATCTCCCTGGGAGATTCTGGTGAAGCAGAGGTTTGAGAAGCCATGCTGTGTATACTCTATGACCACTTCTCTGCTGTATCTCTAGATGCCTTACATGTATTTAAGCTGATGAGAGGCAGGATGTAAGTGTGTGGTCCTGGAGTCAGAATACTCAAGTTCTGTTACCTGTGAACTGCATGACTTCAAACTGATTACTTAATCTCTCTGTGTGTCTGCTTTCTAATGTAAATGGGAAAAATTACACTGTCTACCTTTTAAGCTTATGGTGAGGATTAAATGAAATAAAACATTGACAACATTGAGAATAGTTTCTGGCATATAGTATGCACTCAGTAAATGTAAGTTGTCATGAAACAAAACCGGCTGGCATGGCTTTTTTTTTTTTTCCACTGTATTCCTAGATCCCTCCCTCCCAGGAATATCCCCTATCGTCACTAATTAACTGCTAATATTACTGAATCTTTTTCTTTTTTGAGCACTGTGCTAAGCTCAGTACCTGTGTTATCTCACGTTACCCTCTCAACAATGATATAAAGCAGATGATATTATTTCCTCCCATTTTGCAGTTAAAGAAACTGAGGCCCAGGCTGGTTAAGTAACTTGCCCAGAGTGCTGCAGTCAGGGAATGGTGAGGCTGGGATGTGCAGTATCAGCTTGGGTCCCCACTCCCTCTGCTTGCCTATGTACTCTGCTTCTACGATCCCCCCACAGGCACCCCACCACACTCTCATCAGGCTCAGCTGTCTCTCTGAACCAGCTTGCCAAACCTTCCCTCTGCAGCTTCCCCACAGCAAGCTCCACCTTTTTTTCTGATCCCTCCCAACTGTGCTTTTCCAGGCTTTGCCTCTTTGGTCTGGGGCCCTCCAAGAAAATGTCGTCTTCTCAGAGGTGTTGCATCAAACCATAGTTTCCCTCCATTTTCCTGGGGAGCACCTTCCAATCCTACCTCTGCCCCTAGGGTCTCCCCAAAACCCAGATCCTTCGCCTCACACACAGCCACTCAGGCTGGTTTCCTCCTCAACACCCAGGTGGCCCTGGTGTCCACCGAGAGCCTGCCTCCCTCTCCTTTCCCTGTCCCTGTTGCCCCTTCAGGTGGTTGAGACCTGGATGCCAGGGAAGCAAAGCCAGCCAGGCTCCGGGATGCGGCTCTCATCTTCCACCGATTCCCAGGTCCGCAGCCTCCCCCCGGCCCTCCACTCAGCTGCTGTCAGGGAGGGGCCTCTTACTGGCCCCACTCTGCTCCCCACACTCCCTCTTCTTGTCACTGGCCTGGGACACGGGGCCGCCATCAAGCACACAGGCCTTATCACTACACAAACACTTCTTCCTTCCCCCAATACTTTCTCTCACACAATGGGTAATCAGGGTGAACTTCCTCTGACAATTTACTGAGCAAACACTCACTAGGCCCCTGCCCTATGCTGAGGCTAGTGGGGCAGCCCAACCTGGTCCCCACCTCCAGGAGCCTTGAATCTGGTCGAGATGAAGTGCACACGGGAGTGTCTGGGGCCCTGCTGCTCTGTGGCCCAGGTAACCGGGGTGCTGATACCATTTCTGCTCTTCACTGGCAGAGCAAGTTTCTTACCCTTTCTGGTCCTGAGTTGTCTTAGCTGTAAAATGGGAATGATGCTGCTTAGGTTGGCCATGGGAATTAACTAAGATAAGATTCACAAAGGGCCTGGCAGAGCCCCTGAGATAATTATATTAACTCCTGAGTTCCAGGGGGACGTGGGGTAGGGTCTTCCAGGAGTTGGAGGAAGTTCCCACCTTCCTTCAGGTGGGAAAGGATCATGGTTATAGGAATGGCTTCCTCCAGGGACTGAGTTTCTGCTTTGAAAGCAAAACATCGTAAAGAATGGCTTCTTTCTCTACTCCCTGCTCTTCTGAGATCTAGGTGGAGGTATGGTTTCGACCTCTCAGGTTTCAACTGAGTGGTCCCAGCATATAGGTCAGCCAATCACTTAGTCAACAAGAACTCATTGGTAACTCAGGTGCTGGGAAACCCAGATGGAGTGTAGAACAAAACCCCTCAGTCTAACATGGGGTGGTGGCAGTGGGTGGTCATAACATGTCCATATGCAACAAGAGAACGTAAGAGGAAAAGTCAGTTTCCCAGGTAGGTGCTAACACTGTGGGCACAACCTTTAAAACGGAGATCACAGGAGGCCTGGAGTGGTTGGGAAATTTCTCATGGCTGAGGAATCAGTATGCAAAATCTCTGCAATGCAGGTGAAGCTTCGGCTTCGTGTTGAAACAGGAGTGAAAGCGGTTCCCTCCCAATGCCCTCCATCAAAACTTGCAAGCCAAATGGACAACCTTTCAGCCTCCACATTTGGCTTTTTTTCCCCTAACACTTCAGAGTTTCTTTGTGCTCTGGCCTGGGTTTGTTGGAAACACGGTCGAGGAAGAAGAGAGAGGGGCCAAAATCGGCTGGGCACTGGTAGAGGGCACCCAGGGGGCCGGGGCCACAGAGTAATGGGCATTGGGTAGCAGGAGTTGGGAAGCTGGCTCCTGGCCTTGAATGGGGTGGCCTGGGGGAAAAGGTGATGTTGTTTATCCCTCCAGTGAAGGAAGATTCTAGAGAAGGACCCCAAGAGGGAGCATGGTACAGTGGTGGACAAACGCTGAGCTGAAGTCAGAGGCTGACTCGGTTTTACACTGAGCGCTGGACACTGATCTGCCAGGTGACCTTGGCCAGGTAAGTTACTTTACCTCTTTGGACCTCAGTCACCCAATCTCTCAATGAAAAGAAAAGCATCTGCTCCGTGGAGCTTTTGTGAGGACTGAAAATTACAGAGCACAAAGCCTGCCAGAAGGTAGGTGACCAAGTTCCCTTCCCCCTTCTCAACCTTCTAGGAATGCCCCAGAAATACAAGACTGACTATATTTAGTGTCTGACTCCCTCCTCCGTCCCCCCATGGTAAACTTAGAATTAAGCTACTTATGCTAAAGCCCCTTCCAGTTCTCAAATTCTCTGGTAGCACGTGTGGACTGGGTGAGAGGGCACAGTCGTCAGTTCACCCCCTGGGGCTGTGTTGGCTATTGCTGCCACAAGCCTGGACTTTGAACAGCCCACCCAGTACCCCTGGGTCCAAGAGCCTGCTAGCTGGGACCCTGCAGGGAGTGGGAAAGGTGCTCAGAAGCCTGACAGCTCCTCCTTTTTCTGTCCAAGTTTCCCGTATTTCCTTCACTCCCCTTTGCCAAAATTTGCCTTGTGTGATGGTGGGTGTGGAGATGGGGGTGAAGGTGGGGATTCCCCACAAGGGTGGTTGTGCAAGAAAGCTACCCAGAGGCTGATTTTTGTCCACTCTGAGAAAGAACATCATAGTAATGGGATGTCCAACACTTGGAACTGTGTCTCAGGCATCAGAGAGCTTGGGCTCTGGAGAGCTCACCCAGACACAATGGTTCTCAATTCTGAATATATTCCAGGGAGTTTTGGAAAAAACCCCAAACACTCCCATTAGCCTGGCCCCATCCAAGAGACTCATTCTTTCGGCCCGAGGCAGTGGCTGTGGAGCCTTGGAACTTTGTTAGCAGTGCCCCTGGGGGATTGCACAGTGCAAGTGGAGATGAGGATCAGCGTTCCCCAGGCTGGAGACCCTCCTAGGCATTCCTGCGTCTCTGGGCCAGAGCTCCTCCGCACTTCTTTCTGAGTCTGGGGAGTCCACATGTGTGTTGTAATCACATGGACTTGCTTCCATCCTGGCTTCTTGTCATACACTGAGACGCAGGAGCCAGAGCGATACTTTTTAAACAAAAAATCGGATTCCATTCCTTTCCCACTCCAACATCTCTGCCCTCTGCTTGAGGTGCTCTTCCCTGTTCTGTTCCTGTTCTTCTGTTCCAGGTTTGCTCCTCGTCCTCAGGACTTTACAGGCCCCCTCTTCAGAGAAGTCTTCCCTCACCTGTCCAGCCCACGTGGCACTCCTCCCCCACACCTGCACCTTCCTATCACATCACTCCCCTACTAGAAAGTAACTCCCATGAGAACAGGGAACCTGTCTAACTGGTTTAATCATAGTGCTTGGCTCAAATGGATTCTCAATAACTATTTGTTGAACAAATGAACGCATATGTACACAGAATATGCTTATATATTAAAATCACGTGTTTTATGTACATATTCCTGTATATAGGGGGCTTCCCAGGTGGCTCAGTGGTAAAGAATCTGCATGCCAATGCAGGGGACATTGGAGACAGAGGGTTCAGATTCCTGAGTTGGGAAGATTTCCCCTGGAGGAGGAAATGGCAACCTATTCCAGTATTCTTGCCTGGAAAATCCTATGGGCAGAGGAGCCTGGCAGGCTACTGTCCATGGGGTCACAAAGAGTCAGACACGACTGAGTGACTGAACACGCACACATATATCTGTATATAATGAGATAGGAGATCTGGAGTGGAAATGAACAAATGTTACTAGGGAAGATGCTTTTGAACTGTGGTGTTGGAGAAGACTCTTGAGAGTCCCTTGTACTGCAAGGAGATCCAACCAGTCCATCCTAAATGAAATCAGTCCTGAATATTGATTGGAAGGACTGATGCTGAAGCTGACACTCCAATACTTTGGCCACCTGATGTGAAGAACTGACTGATCTGAAAATTTCCCTGATGCTGGGAAAGATTGAAGGCAGGAGGAAAAGGGCACAACAGAGGATGAGGTGGTTGGATGGCGTCAAGGACTCAATGGACATGATTTTGAGTAAACTCTGGGAGTTGGTGATGGACAGGGAGACCTGATGTGCTGCAGTCCATGGGGTTACAAAGAGTCGGACACGACTGAGCGACTGAGCTGAGCTGAACTGCTAGGGAAGAGGGCTCTGTAGGAGAAGAGAAAGCAATGTCTATTGTGGACAGACTCAGAACGAGGCACTAGGTTACGTGTTCATACATTTGATTCTCACAACAAAATTCCTATGATCCACAGCTGCCACAGACCAACAGAATCAGAATCTTGGAAATGAAGGACAGTGTTATTGTCCCCATTCCACAGACAAAGAAACTGAAACTTACGAGAGGGGAAATCACTTGCTTGAAGTTAAATTGCTAACAAGTGCCAGAGTTGGATATAAACCCCAGTTAATTGGACTCCAAGCTTGCCTTGTTCATTGCATCATTCTTGCAGGATAAATTAATTATTACCTCTGGTGAATGTGGCTGCAGATAGCAATGGCTAGTTGGTAACTGGAGCTAATAATGTTAGCAGAGGGAGCAGAACAGATACGGAAGTGAAAGAGAATTTACTAAGAGTCTTGCCATCAGATCAATCCAAAATCAGCACTTTTTAATTTTATTTGTGATCAGTTAAGAATTTGTTTTCCTTTCTTTTCTCAAAAAAGTTTTATGGTCTTCTAGACTTAAGTTCCTAAAACTCAGCATTTATGAATAAAATTTCCTGGGTCATTGAGATGTCCAGAGGGTACAAATAACCTTTCTGAACACCCAAATGCATAATTCAGAGGATTATGATATATTAAATCCAGGAGCATCTGGCCTCATTGAGCATCAGGCCCTCTATCTTAAGTTTCCAAATCTAATTTCTAGCCAAAAAATTAGAATATATCCTCTAGAACATACTTTAAAACATTTCCCAAGAACTTGATTGATACCCAGATTCTCTGTAATCTTAATCTCTGGAAAACATTTCTACTCTGAGCCACAGAATGCCTTTTCTTACTTTAAAATGTCAGAGCTAGTTCTCAAGTACTACGTCAAGCCATCTGGCATAGGACAGAAATGAGTTAGACCTCCTTCTTGCCCATAAAATGCAAACAGTCTGATAGCTGTCTCCCAGGGGATTGTTACACAAGGGCTTAAGCTTAGTTAGGGAAGAGCCAGTAAGTGAGATGCAGATACAATGTGGAGAGTTTGTAACACGAAATGAGAAGTTTGGATTCTTTTTTCTGTAAAAAACAGGGAGCTGTATCATTTAGGGCTCTTTAGTTTTAGAAGACAGGAATCAATTCTAGGTTAGCTGAAATGAAAAAGAGGACAGTCTGTTGGAAGGACATTGGGCAGTTTATAGAATTGAAGGGAGAACTGACCAAGCCAGAGGGGATCTCCAGAGGATGAATCCATGACTCAACTTCAAATCTCTCATCCCTGAATCCCCACTCAGTGGTCAGATTCCGAGGACAGAGTCTCACTGGCTTAGTTTGGGTCACGTGCTCACTGCAGAGGCTTTGGGACTGACCTGCAGAATACTGCAGAAGAGGGAAAGGGAGACAGTTCCCAAAGGAAGAGACGCCAGCCAGCCAGACTAAATGAGACACGTAGGCTCCACGAGCTAGTGGGTGCTCCTGAGCACAGAAACAATGTGGTTAACTTAGATCACATGTCACTAGGTGTTTGGATCCATAGTTTTGTTTGCTCCTTACAACAACCCAGTAACGTGGGCACATTTCTTAACCACTATTGCTAAAGATGAGGAGAAGAACAATTTTGAGAGGTTACATGATGACTTTTCCCAAGAAGGAAACTTCTTTTTGGACACCAAATCCTATTTCTCTTTACTGTATGATTTTCCTGCTCATTAGAGTCATTGGTTTTGGCTCCAAAGTGTTTAAAGATAAGAGAGAGGCAGAAGATGGGTTAGCAAGCTGTCAGGGTCAACCAACATGGGAGAAAGGAACTAGGCGGGGCCCATGGGGAATGGAAAGAAGCAACGAGACATGCATCACAAGGGCTCAAAAAGTTGTTTGAAAAGTTGACTGAACATCAGAACTGTCAGGGCAGCTTGTTATAGGCACCAATCCTGAGAGTCTCTCTCTGACCTGAACCAGAATGCTCTCTGGGTGGTGACGGGGAATCTACAATTTTAAAGCACACACCCATCCTACGGTGGCAATCATTTTGCAATATATAAGTATATAAATGAGCACATTGCACACTTCAATGTACACAATGTTATATGTCAATTACATCTCAGTAAAGCTGGAAAAAAACTTAAAAACACACACCCATCCTCCTTACCGGGGAAGGCAATGGCACCCCACCCCAGTACTTTTGCCTGGAAAATCCCATGGACGGAGGATCCTGGTAGGCTCCAGTCCATGGGGTCGCTAAAAGTCGGACACGACTGAGCGACCTCACTTTCACTTTTCACTTTCATGCATTGGAGAAGGAAATGGCAACCCACTCCAGTGTTCTTGCCTGGAGAATCCCAGGGACAGGGGAGCCTGGTGGACTTCCGTCTATGGGGTCGCACAGAGTCGGACACGACTGAAGCAACTTAGCAATAGCAATAGCATCCTCCTTACAGGTGATTATTCTGTAGCCCACAGGACACTGGTCTATAGATCAGCGTTTAGAAATCACTGACCTATTAGACCCTTTTTTCTAAATGTCCTCTAGTCCAGTTTCTTGTCTTATCTCCCTGCTGCTGCAGTTAAGCTTTATCAGGGTATAGCTTTGGAGTAGTTGCAATTTGTACTCATTACATTTAGCGTCATATATCTGTGTTATCTTTTCTGAGGTCTGAGGGATAAAAACAAGAGCAGAGAGGTAGGGTGGCTCCTGGCTGTCCTCTTATTTCGTCACTGTGTCTGGGGTTGGTGGCTTCTGACAGGGACTCCTAGGAGATGACTTTGCCAGCTTTCCCTTTGAGAAAAGTTCTGGGTTCTTCCTCTCCTTCTCGCTATAGTAAGTTTCCATAACAAACACACCCAAGTCTGGTATTTCTGATCTTATGTCTCTGTGCTGAATTCATACTGTTCCTGGAGCTGAGCTCATTCTACAGTCTCTCTTCCAAGCCCCACCCTTTGGTCCTGCTGATGGGCTGGCCCAACCTTGGCACATGATAACTCCAGGGTTCTTTATGTTCTCTCCATGACGTTCCAAAGAATTATAGACTTTGTGTCATGTCTGGAGTTAAAAAGAATGGCTGTTTTGGGGATGGGGTCTGGTAGAGGCTGAAGCACAGGATTTATGGCCTCAAATTGCTTCCCCTCAATCATACAGTGATAGGACTCAAGAATGAGTTACTAGGGGACTTCCCTGGTGGCCCAGTGGTTAAGACTTCGCCTTTCAATGCAGAGGGTTCAGGTTCAGTCCCTGGTTGGAGAGCTAAGATCCCACATGCCTCACAGCCAACAAAAGAAAAAAATTAGTTACTAGGAAAGGGTTTTCCAAACCTCAGTCACTTGAATACTATTTCCATGGTTGTTGCCAATTCTGTGAGCCATCTGTTATTTCTTTCATATTTTCATTAAATTAATTAACATGTTTTTCTGGAGTGCCCACAATCCATTCTAGCCTTCTCATAAACAATAATATTCATGAAGCCATTGACACATGAAATCAGGTCTGATATGCTACCCATCAATTTTCTTCTAGAACATTTAAAAATAAATATGCATCCACTAAAACTGTGTAAATGTTCACCCATGTGCTATCTAAAATCCTCCCACAGAGAGATGCATACGTATCATTAGAGGTAGATGCTTTGGGAACCTTATCCTACAAAAGCCCAGGTGCTGGACACATGTAGTCCCAGACCCCTCAATTCACCACAGTGTGGATGTCAACCCTAAGAATATTTTTTGAGAGTCTATTTAGTTGCAGCCTATCCTGGTGGCCTCCAGTCCATGGGGTCGCTAAGAGTCGGACACGACTGAGCGACTTCACTTTCACTTTTCACTTTCCTGCATTGGAGAAGGCAATGGCAACCCACTCCAGTGTTCTTGCCTGGAGAATCCCAGGGACGGGGGAGCCTGGTGGGCTTCCGTCTGTGGGGTCGCAAAGAGTCGGACATGACTGAAGCGACTTAGCAGCAGCAGCATGCTTTTATATACTCTTGCTGCAGAATTTAAGGTTCAGAATGAGAAACAGAAGCCACTTAAGGTATTTTAAGCCAGAAATAAAATTAATAATTTTATAATTATCAGATGAGTTGGAGGACTGAGCTCCCTCTTGGAATGAAAACCAAAGCACTGCAGAACTAACCTGCCTGGGGAACTATGACTCCTCCATAAATCAGATCAGATCAAATCAGTCGCTCAGTCGTGTCCGACTCTTTGCGACCCCATGAACTGCAGCACCATAAATAGGAGGCTACTAATAAAACTGCTCAATTTAAGAATTCACTACTATGGCTATAATCCAGGGATCAAGTCCCACCTCTGCCACAACTTCCACTTGACACTCACAGATCTTGAAACTGAACACTGGACTGCTGCTGTAGCTAGCTGTCCACATGGTTTCGATTGCTCTTCAGTAGATATAGCCAAAGCACCAAAAGGTGGCCCCTGACTCCCTTCTGCCATTTAAATATCTCATGACTGCATTTAATTGATAGAACCTAATTTGCATCGTTCAGAACGCTAGCCACAAGGGATTCTGAGAAACAAAGTTTATGGTTCTCTAGCTTTTAAGACCAGAGAAGGCAATGGCACTCCACTCCAGTACTCTTGCCTGGAAAATCCCATGGATGGAGTAGCCTGGTAGGCTGCAGTCGATGGGGTTGAGAAGAGTTGAACATGACTGAGTGACTTCACTTTCACTTTTCACTTTCATGCATTGGAGAAGGAAATGGCAGCCCACTCCAGTGCTCTTGCCTGGAGAATCCCAAGGATGGAGCAGCCTGGTGGGCTGCCATTTATGGGGTCACACAGAGTCAGACATGATTGAAGTGATTTAGCATCACTTTTAAGCACTTAAAAGAACCATCTTTTAAGAAGAGCCAATAAAAAGTGGAAGTGAAAGTGGAAGTGTTAGTTGCTCAGTCATGTCCGACTCTGCTACCCTGTGGACTGTAGCCCTCCAGGCTCCTCTGTCTGTGGAATTCGCCAGGCAATAATAATGTAGTGGGTTGCCATTCTGCCATTCCCTTCTCCAGGGGATCTTCCTGTCCCAGGAATCGAACCTGGATCTCTTGCATTGCAGGCAAATTCTTTACCATCTGAGCCACCAGGGAAGCCTTTTGTAAAAAGTGGAACTGGATGCTGAACACCAATTCGTCTCACCTAATACTTTGCCTGTCAGTGGTGGCTCTGCTGCTGATTACCAGTGAACTAAGAAATCACCAAGCCAAAGGGAAAAAAAAAAGAAAATCAGTGCAGGTTGTTAACAAACAGTTGTTCTTTTGTGAATCAGAAGTGTTTGTGTGTGTTTAAAAGTGGGTTTTGTGTAATCTGAAAGTATACACTTGCAAACAGGCTGGGTAAGTCAATAAAAAGTGACTTTGGTAGCGTAAATTGACATTGGGTCCTTACTGCCCGTGGGAGGGAAGTCTGGTAATAGCCTCATGCTTTATGTCTTTTATCAACTGGCCCTGACACTCAGCACGTTTTGTGACAGCACTCCACTCAAGTCAAAAAGGTCTGGTAATTCACAAGAAGGCCCTACTGTCCTCTTTCTTCCCTGCTTTTCCTGCCAATAGGTCCCTGCTTGGAAAACTCTTTTATCTTCTCTGCTTACTTGAATCCTAATCTTCCTTCAAGGTCCAGTTCTGTGCTTCTTCACTTTCTAAAACAGGCATTGAGCGTGCTCGCTCGCTCTCTCTCTCTCTCTCTGCTCCCACTTTAATCCAAACAATTCTTAGTTGGGACCTGGTTTCCACCCTCCTAGTCACTGTTTCGGGTCTTCCCTTCCCTGTGACCCACGAGGGGAGGTGCTGCAACCCTGCGCTCCCCCTGTACTGGCACTTCTATCCACAGGGATGTGAAACCACTGTTGCCTTCACTCGCCTGGAAAGACAAAGACTTGGGAGGAGGGTCGTCTTGACTTAAGAACTGAATCTGGTAGATCCTTACAAGTGGTGACACCAAAGCTTTAGTCAAGTCATCAGCTGTGCAGAAGAAAATCTGGAGCTGGGGAAAATGGAATTGCTCTACAAATGATAAAGGGAGAAATGGAGTTGGCTTTTGAGAGGCAGGAAGAGAAAAGTGGTGCAGGATGGGAAGTTAGGGAGATGGCGAGGCTGTTGTTGCTGTTCAGTCGCTAAGTCGTATCTGGTTCTTTGCCATGGACCGCAGCACACCAGTAGAGAGGCGCGAGGGCCAATCATCACGAAGGAACTCCAGGGAGAGAAACGCTTGGTGCTCCTGGGGCAATGATAGGGTGCGTGTCTCAAAGCTTGGTAGGGTCTGCTGCTCCCACCAAAGCCACAGCGAGTGACTTCTAGGGCGAAGACTGAAATGGGACTGAGCTCCAGATCCGAGTTCTCATGGAACAAAACAGAAGAGGCCCTTCACAGGGATGGCAAGAAGATTTACAGGCTGACCCAATTTGGGGGAAGGAGGAGCTTGGCCCCAGAAGTAACCGTGATCACCAGAATCCTGCAAGAGATCAGATAAAACACAAGGTTTATCTGTGTGCAATCTCTGAGTGTCTGCAGTCAGAATAGTACCAGGACACGCCTCCCCGGAGTGCATCAAAAACATGGCACATTCCTCTTCCCACTCTCACCATCAACCTCATGTGGAACCAAGACCCGCCAATTAGGATTCCAGAACTCCATTTGATTCCTAGATCCTGTAGCAGACAGCCTTTCCAGAACTCCATTTGATTCCTAGCTCCTGTAGCAGACAGCATTTCTAAAATGGTCCCTGGTCCCCATCCCCAAACCCACAGACAGCCTACTCCCAGAACCTCTGCATATGATGAGATATGACTCCTTTGATTATAGCATGTTGTATGGCACAGTTGACCTTTAGAGAGGGAGATTATCCAAGTGGGACTGATGTAGTCATGTGGTCCCTTAGGAGTAAGGAGTTTTCTCAGCTTGCAGCAGAAGAGAAAGTTGGAGATTCAGAGAGTGAGGGAGTTTTTACTGGTTGCTCAGATGGTAAAGAGTCTGCCTGCAATGCAGGAGAACCAGCTTCAATCCCTGGGTCTGGAAGATCCCCTGGAGGAAGAAATGGCAATCCACTCCAGTATTCTTGCCTGGAGAATCTCATGGACAGAGAAGCCTGGCAGGCTATAGTCCAAGGGTCGCAAAGAGTCAGACATGACTTAACAACTAACACTGATGGCTTTGAAAATTTAAGAGGCCACTTGAAAAAGAAGGTGAGTGATGTCTAGGAGCAGACAGTGGTGGACTCTGGCTGACAACCAGCAAGAAAACAGGGACCTCAGCTCCATAGCCACAAGCACTTGAATTTTGCTAATGCCTAGATGAATTTAGAAATGGGTTCTTCCCCAGCGCCTCCAGATAAGCACCCAGCCTGCTGATATCTTGAGTTCAGCCTTGCAAGAACCTATGCAGAGAGTGCAACTGAGCCTGCTGGGCTTCTGACCTACAGGACTGTCAGCTAATATGTGGGTTTCTTTTTGAGACACTAAGTATGTGGTGATTTGTTATGCAACAATAAAAAATGAATGTGAGCGCTGACCTTGGCATCACCTCTTGGCCCTATGGGACTCATGTGCTCTTTAGTTAAAGGATGATTTAGTTGGGACCCCTTTTCTTAGCCCTTCAATATTTGTCACACTCTACTGACCCTATGTGAACATAGGCCTAACCTCCCTATGTTGCATCTCAGGGATCCTTGAGCTGCACCTGCAAGGCCTCTGGTGTATTGTGCACCGTTTCCCTCCAGTTGTTTGGGTAATTACAACATTTAACTGACCTGGACTAGAGTCCTGTATCGAATGGGATATTTATTACCCATATCCCCAACACCTAGCACGATGCCAGGCATGTAGTTGGTGCTCAATAATATGCGTTGATGATGCTGGTGAGTACAGAGAGAAGGAAATCTCTGGATCATCCCCATCACACATTCCCAGAGTTGGCATGTGATGCTCTAGCCATGTACTGTGTGCAATTCCCAGGCGATACCACGGTCTCCCTTGCCTCTGAGTTCCTCCACCCTTAGCCTGCTTTTCCTCTACCCTCACCCCTTGTACCTTCCTCCCTCTTTCAATTGGCTAAGTCTTCTTATTCTTCAGCTCTCAGCTTACATATGACATTATAATTGTCAGTCGGCTTGTCTGGAATCCCCACTAGGTGGTGGGTATGTTCTCTGATGGTGGGATGTGCTTCCTTTTTTCGCTTGAGACTCCAGCATCTTTACAGGGTAGGTTTTCAAGAAATGTTTGCAGAATGGCCATGCTTCTTTGTCACCTGCAAATCCTACTGAAGTGCAGGTTCTGATTCCTAGATCTGGGTAGGGCCTGAGATTCTGTATTTCCAACAAGCTCCAGGGGATGTTGATGCTACTGGCCCATGACCCACACTTTGAGTAGCAAGGTAATAGGGTAGACACTCCCACCACTACCCCATTGTGGTAAAAACATTGAGTTTCAGAGAAGCTGAACAAGATTTAGGGTGCAAATAATGGCCACAGGAGAAAATTTCCCTTGTCATTGCTAAGCCGGCTGACTCATTTACAGAGATGGAGCCAGTAACCTTGGCCTTATTAACAACTGAGCTAACTGCCACAAACCAATAAATAACAACATTTGGCTGATTTGCATTTCAAAATTGTTTCCTCCCCTTGTTCACACTCTATAGCAGGTGCTAACGAACCATGAAATGTCTGAGGCATTGGCAGCAAGGAGAGAGACAGCTGACCCACGCCTGACGAATAATGATCCTTAAAAATCAAGAGCCACAGAATTCAATGTGGTATCCTGGATTGGATCTTGGAACAGAAAAAGAATAGCAGCCGGAAACCAGTGAAATCAGAATAATGTCTAACGAAAATGCCTAAGTGAAGCAAGGCCTTTCAGTTCAGTTCAGTCGCTCACTCGTGTCCGACTCTTTGCTACTCCATGAATCGCAGCACGCCAGGCCTCCCTGTCCATCACCAACTCCCGGAGTTCACTCAGACTCACGTCCATCAAGTCAGTGATGCCATCCAGCCATCTCATCCTCTGTGTCCCCTTCTCCTCCTGCCCCCAATCCCTCCCAGCATCAGAGTCTTTTCCAATGAGTCAACTCTTTGCATGAGGTGGCCAAAGTAGTGAATACTAATATCACAATGTTGGTTCCTTAGTTCTGACAAAGGTACTGTTTGGAGAAACTGGGTGAGTGTTATACAGAAACTCTCTGTATTGTCTTTGCAACTTTTCTGGAAATCAAAAATTAGTCATAAGTAAAAAGTATATTAAAAGAATCAAAAGTTAGACCGTATAGATTTTCTTTACTTCGTGTAATGGTATTATAAGTCTCTGAAAATGTTTTGGGGTTGGGGGGACTTCCCTAGTGGTCCAATAGTTAAGAATTCACCTGTCAATGCAGGGGACATGGGTTCGATCCCTGATCCAGGAAGATTCTTAGTTGCTTCTAGAGCAACTAGGCCCGAATGCCACAACTACTGAGCCAGGGCAAGGCTCTGCAATAAGAGGAGACACCGCAGTGAGAAACCCAGGCACTGCAGCTGGAGGGTATTGTACAGCAATGAAGACCCAGTGCAGCCAAAATAATAAACATCAAATAAAAATTTATTTTAAAAAATTGGTAATGTGTATTCATGGGAAAAAAATCTCCCTCTAAAACTCAGTAGCAGTCAAGGAAGGAGTTGGAGAATGGCTGTCCTAACGGCATACCTGCAAGGTAGCATACCAGTGATACCTACACTCCAAATTCCTTGGCCATATGCCATGACTCCAAGATGTTCTGTCTGCTGTTTGCTCCTGATTCCTGCTTTTTATTTATCCAACATGCCCGGAATTTTTTCCATTCTTGAGAATCTCTTGATTCTATACTCAGGATTCAGGGTGTTTTGTTTGTTTGTGTAACAATATGATCTTAAAGACTTGGTCAAGATATCCCATTTTGCTTCAGCTGTGTTTGCTTAAGAGACAGTAAGCTTGACTTGTTTCTGGAGACTCTAGGCCTAGTGAGGTCATGAATTGAACTTATCCATCACTGTATGCCCAGCACCTGACTCCTAACTGGACACATACATTATTAATAATTATTTGTTGGATGGATGAGTAATGGAGATACTTTAGCATTTGAAGTGAACTCCTGCCTGAAAAATATACATTTTCTAATGATATTTCATTATGTAAAGAGTTCCCTATGGTGGAACTTGATGAAACTTAAAAGGCCTTCAAATCTGGTCAAAAAACTTATCAGGCCTTTTCCAACTCTGGTGAATTTATGGAAATTCATGAAGGTCCTATTAACTCTTATGGAAATTATGGCTTCAGATCAGATCAGTCGCTCAGTCGTGTCCGACTCTTTGCGACCCCATGAACTGCAGCACGCCAGGCCTCCCTATCCATCACCAGCTCCCGGAGGTCACCCAGACTCAAATCCATCGAGTCAGTGATGCCATCCAGCCATCTCATCCTCTGTCGTCCCCTTCTCCTCCTGCCCCCAATCCCTCCCAGCATCAGAGTCTTCTCTTAACTAAAGCCATAAACTAAATTATGTTTAACTAAAACAATGTAGAGTGAGCGTGCTCTGGCCTCAGGGGCCTGCTCCCTGGAATGTGAATGAGGCCTGGGATCTGAGGTGGCCTCAGAGGTATACTCAGAGGCTGTGTGGTCAAAGTTCATGTATGTATTTCTTTGTTTCTTCTTCAGTAGCGCCCTCCCTAAGGAAGCTACTCCTCTCCCACTCCAATGTGCCAGAAAAGGAATTCACAGTTCATCTGTCTCCCAGGTAGGCCGCTAGCCCCTGCCAGGCCAAATGGAGCCTTCTCTGTGGTTTTTAAAGTTTGCAGCTGGAGGACAAGTGGCCTTTGCCTTTTAGAGCATGGAATTGGGAGGGTGTAATACAAGCACAGCTATCAGCCTCCTTCTCTGCCACACTGAGAAAATCTCCAGAAGGATAGAGGGTCCTCAGTCAAGAAATGGCAATGCAAAGAAAAATAGAAACCTAACACCCATGGTTAAGGCTCTGGGTCCGATTGCACTTAGGTTGCCTCGTTCCCCTGACCCTCCCAGTTCAGGGAACCAGCAAATGCCCTTTCTCTTTAGGCTGATTTGGGTTTTTGTCAGTTGCCATGAAGAGTTCTGTAGTCCTGGAGGAAAACATGCCATTTCCTTCCCATACTTCAGTCAGTCAGTCAGTTCAGTCGCTCAGTCGTGCCCAACTCTTTGTGAACCCATGAACCGCAGCACGCCAGGCCTCCATGTCCATCACCAACTCCCGAAGTTTACCCAAACCCATGTCCATTGAGTCAGTGATGCCATCCAACCATCTCATCCTCTGTCGTCCCCTTCTCCTCCTGCCCTCAATCTTTCCCAGCATCAGGGTCTTTTCAAATGAGTCAGCTTAATGGGGACTAGTACCAGCTCAGCCAGGAAACAGCTCTGCAGGTTTCTACTTGGACAGGGCACTGTGGTGCGAAGACCAGCTGCACTCCCAAACTCAGGATCTGCCCTTCCTTGCAGACACTGTCACTGGGGGATGGCACCCCCACCCCGCCTTCCCCAGATTATACTTCTCATCTTCTACATTTAGGTGAGAACGCATGGTTAGCTCTCATCAAGCGAATGAGTGGAAATGACATGTTATTGATTTCAGGCTGGAAAGCAGTGAATAGGCAGGGGTTCCTCACCATTCTCTTCTTTTCCTGACCATTAACTGATTCTGAGACCTTCAAGGATAGCAGAGCCACAGTTGGAAGGAGCCTGGGTCTTGCCTTAAGACCAGGAAAGTTCCCCTTTGGGTCTTTATGGAAGTGAGAAATAACTGTTATGGCGTTTAGTCCTTGAAATGTTGGGGATTTGTTGGTTATAGCAGTGAGCACTACTCTGACTAATACACTTCTAAGAGCTGGAGCTGGGTTTAGCTGAAGATTTTGTAAGTACAAAGAGTCACAAGCAAAGCTTGAGAAAGATAAGCCCAGAGTTGAAACAAAAGCTTAATTCTGTGGTTAAATCCAAGAGATGATTTCAGCAATGGAAACAGGAGACAGAGTTGGAGGGTCAGTCCCCAGGTGAGCCCTGAAAGAAGTTGTGAGTGGGGAACCAGAGCAGGGACAAATACGGGGTGAGAGCCAACCAGACGGGGAGCCTCTGACTTGGCTTTTGTGGCTGCCAGCAGTATGGAATATGAATAGGTCTTCCTGGTGTAGAGACACAGGGGCAAAATGGGCAGGAAATACAGGTAGCCTGAGGAAATTATGCCAGGTGTTAGACCAGGTGGAGGAGTCGAATCCGCAAACAGGAAATCAGTCACAATTTCAGAACCTCCAAGTCTTGGGAACGTTTTGGGATGTAGAATGGAAAGCAGGTCAAGGCAAGTGGTTTAGAACTAATGAGCTAGGTATTTTGGAAGCCTCATTCCTCTGTGGAGTCTTGAGATGGGCCTGGTAGGTAAAGCGAAGCGAGGTAGCCGGCTAGGTGGGGAAGGGGCCAAGGGCACATACCCTGTCCAAAGCGGGCCATTGTTGCTCAGCTTCTGTGGATCATTGCAGTGTGGACATGCAACCCAGTGTCTCCAGATCCTCCAATTTTCCAAGAAAAGCAGGAAATCCTGATTTTTTTTTGGTGTGTGAGTGGGGGAGGGGATATCTCCTGATTTTTCAATGCTGGCAACCAATTCAAAAATTTGAAAAACAGCCTGTAGGCCAAAGAAAACACATTCACAGTCTGAATTGGCTCACAGGCTGCCAGCTTTTGGCCTCCAGCTTAAAGGAAATGGGCAGAAATAGACGCATGTAAAAAACAAAACCAGAAAACATGAAAATCATTCACAGTTTCCCTTAATTTCCAAACACCACAAGATACTACTAGAAAAAGAGCTTGGCAACCACTGCTCACAAAACCACAATATGTTTGGTCTTCAGAAAAGCTATGGGCTTCTGGAAGTTGCCAGAGAAGCACCTTGTAGTTCTCCAAATCGGTTGCAGTTTTCCCCAAAGTGGACCTATAGCTTTGATGGAGTGAGCTCATTTTCTTGCGTCTTTCTCTCAGGCCCATCAGGTACTTTGTTGTTATTTATTTGTTTTGGTACATCAGTTTTTACATTTACTTTCTTTTCGGAAAGGCTGGCAACTCTATCTTGACAGCTGTGTTTCCAGTAAAAGCAATTACTTGAGTGAAGGCAATTTAGAGAAACAGTACTTGAGCCAAATAAGAGTTTGGCTAACGAAATTTTATGATACGAAGTGTCTCCAGGCCAAAAACCTCAAAAAGTGATCAAAGGTTTTCAAAGACTGGGATCCAACTAGTTCAGTTCATTAACCTTGGCCTGTGTCCGAGCTCAGGGTCAAGCTCAGAGAATGTGGCAAATATAGAGTCTGATTTTTAAAAAATGTGGTCTCTTGGACTGTATGTGTCTACATGACTAGCTGCTGAAACATTAATTTGTGGTGCCCCAGCTTAGCCCTTAGCTTCAGGCTTTGCACATCCCAACTGTCCTGTTTGCCCAGGACTGAGATATTTCCTGGGATGTGAGACTTTCAGTACTAAAACCCAGACAGCCTTGGGCAAACGAGGACAGTTGGTCATCCTGCATCCCAGGATCCTTTTCTCAGGGTTTATGCTCTGAAGTTTTGACACCTTTTGACTGTTCCTTATAAAAACAATAAGACCAAAAAAAAAAAAAATAATACCCAACCAACTCTCCCTCCTCAGCCGCAGTAGTGCCACGCTCTCCTGGTTTTCTTCCTTGTACTCTAATTGCTCTTACTCATCTCCTTTGTGGCATTCTCTTCCTCCTCCTACCCCTGAACTATGAATTACATCTTAAGGTCAAGCCCTTGGGCTTCTGTTCTATTTTCTGCCCACCTCAGTGGACTCATCTTTACGTGGGAGATTTCCACGTTTAGATCTTGAGCTGCTAGTTCTACCTGAGATCCAACCCTCCAGTTCCAACATTTTCATGAACATTTTCCACTGGGATATCCATCTAGTCAAGGCTATGGTTTTTCCAGTAGTCATGTATGGATGTGAGAGTTGGACTATAAAGAAAGCTGAGCACTGAAGAATTGATGCTTTTCATCTGTGATGTTGGAGAAGACTCTTGAGAGTCCCTTGGACTACAAAGAGAGCCAACAAGTCCATCCTAAAGGAGATCAGTCCTGAGTGTTTATTGGAAGGACTGATGTTGAAACTGAAACTCCAATACTTTGGCCACCTGATGTGAAGAGGTGACTCATTTGAAAAGACCCTGATGCTGGGAAAGATTGAAGGTGTGAGGAGAAGGGGAGGACAGAGGATGAGATGGTTGGATGGCATCACTGACTCAATGGAGATGAGTTTGAGTAAACTCCAGGAGTTGGTGATGGACAGGGAGGCCTGGAGTGCTGCAGTCCATGAGCAACTGAACTAAACTGATATTTGATCATCAGATGCCAAGTCATTATCTTGCGGCCCTATTCAGCTCCCACTTACTCACCTAGCATCCTCTTCCATTAGAAGCATGAGTGTTTTTTCAAGCCTTCAGTCTTAAATCCTGGAGATGCTAATCCCAAATTAGCATCCATGCATTGTATTACCTATCCACAGCAGCGGGGGTTTCCCAGGTAGCTCCGTGGAAAAGAATCCACCTGCCAAGCAGGAGACATGAGTTCAATCCCTGGTTTGAGAAAATCCCCTGAAGGAGGAAATGGCAATCCACTCCAATATGCTTGCCTGGGAAATCTCATGGACAGAGCAGCCTGGCGGGCTACGGTCCATGGGGTCGCAAAAGAGTTGGACACAACTTAGCAACTAAACAATAGCAGCTACCTTCCTGCTGGGCACATTGGAAGGATTCAGTAAATACTTGGTGAATTAAATCAGATTTTGGGAATGAGTCCAAGGAGGAGGACATGTTACAGTATCCGATCAGAGGCTCAAGATATTCAAGGAAGTAACCAAGATTTCCTGGAAGATGCCAAATGAAGATCTGGCAGATATGATCCATGCAGACATAGTTATTCAAATCTTCACTGATTCAACTTCATCCATAGACATTTGACCATCTGGTAGTTAAAGCAAGTGTTATTAAATTTCTAGTTCACTTTGTTTATGTTGACATAGGTCTCAGGTGCAGTCAAAGATATTTCCAAGGTTCTGAATAATGATAAATGTTACATGACAAATATGGATTTTATTCTTTTGCTTTATTTTTCTGGGTTCCTGATGAAGAAGTCTGTTTTTAATTACCAAATGCTCAGAATCAGAGCAAGCTAGTGGCCAGAATCTAGGTGTTTCTCCTTTGTCCTCTGTCCTTTCCTGCACTTTTTGCCTTAAAAAAGTATTTATAAGACAGTAATTTATTTTTGTTATCATTTCACGTTTTCAATAATTTTTTATTGAGGTATGAAACTCCAGTACTTTGGCCACCTCATGTGAAGAGTTGACTCATTGGAAAAGACTCTGATGCTGGGAGGGATTGGGGGCAGGAGGAGAAGGGGACGGAAGAGGATGAGATGGCTGGATGGCATCACTGACTCGATGGACGTGAGTCTTGAGTGAACTCCGGGAGTTGGTGATGGACGGGGAGGCCTGGCGTGCTGCGATTCATGGGGTCGCAAAGAGTCGGACACGACTGAGTGACTGAACTGATAGTTGATTTACAATGCTGTGTTAATTTCTGCTGTGCAGCAAAGTGATTCAGTTATACATATATATACATTCTTCAGTGGTCTTTTCCATTATGGTTTATCACAGGATATTGAACATAGTTCTCTGTGCTATACAGTAGAACCTTGCTGTTTATCCATTCCGTATGCAATAGTTTGCATCTGCCGACCCCAAACTCCCAATGCATCCCTCCCCTTCTCCTCCCGCTTTGGCGGTTGCTTTGTAAGTCTGTTCTTTTTGTCTATGAGTCTGTTTCTCTTTCGTAGGTAAGTTCACTTATGTCATATTTTATATTCCACATATAAGTGACATCATATGATATTTGCCTTTCTCTTTTTGACCTCCTTCACGTAGTATGATAATCTCTAGTTTCATCCACATTGCTGCAAATGGCATTATTTCACTCTTTTTATGGCTGAGCAGTCTTCCATTCTATATATGTACCACATCCTCTTTATCCATTCATCATTTATTTAAAACATATTTTTGAAATAGATTCTGTACCATATTTTGAGGGGGAACAACAGCTTGGAAACATTGCTCTTATCTTTAGGAAAATTCTCCTCCTACTAGGTCTTCATTTTCAGATGTCCCCATGTCTGGGGATTCACCCGAGTACCTTTTCTTTGCATCTATAAAGCAGAGAACACTCCTTACACTGGTTTCCCATCCTTAGCACTATTGACATTTGGGGCTGGATAATTCTTTGATGGGGGAGAGTGCTATTCTGTGCATTCTGAGATGCTTAGCAGCATCTCAGGCCAGCAACACACACACACACAAAGCTTCCAGCTGTGACAACCAAAACTGTCACCAGACCTTGCCAGACGTCTCCTTGGAGCAAGTTGCACATGGTTGAGAATCACTTTCCTTGATTCTTTTACTTGGAAATGAAAGCGGAGCAGGTTAGCCTGCACCCCTGGAATGCCTCTTTGTTCTTTGAGTCCCTTTGGACCAGGTCCCCCCAGTTGTGTTCCCAGAACTGGGAGAGAGGATTTTCTGCAGGCAAGGCTCCAGGCTGGGCTTGATAGGCCCATCAACCTAGGAGGCCCTAATTGGATCCATTACTTATCTGAACAAATTCTCCTTTATAAGATCACCATGCTCCACCTGCTTCTAGGATAATCTGCCTTTCCTTGCGGGGATGGGAAGGAGTTGGGTGCTGGAGAAGGGCTGGGATCTGAGGTGCCACCAGAATGGGTGGCCTGAGTCAGCGGAGCTGTTCTGGGTCTCGGGGATTTCCAGGGGGAACTGTGTGGACAGAATTCCCCTGGGATGATGGTCTAGACAGGGCTCACCCTTCCCTCTGTTCACCAGGGCCTTCTGCTTCCCCTTTAGGAAGAGGAAACACCCCAGATGTTCATTTTGGGGTTGAGGATCTGTTGTGAATAAGCCCCAGGATGGATCGCAGGACAAGTCTTCCCACATGTGGGGTATCTCAGGAAACAGACAGCCCTTGTCACAGAGCTCCAGAAGGACCATTGATCAAGTAGGGAAGTAAAGGAAGGGACAATGCCTGAGATTAAATCTAGTAAAGAAGAAAAAGTAATTTAAGAAAAATAGTCACTCAGTCGTGTCCAACTCTTTGCAACCCTATGGACTGTAGCCCTCCAGGCTCCTCTGTGCATGGGATTTCCCAGGCAAGAATCCTGGAGTGGGGTGCCATACCCTCCTCTGGGCCATCTTCCCAACCCAGGAATCGAACCCAGGCCTCCTGCATTGCAGGCAGACTCTTTACCGTCTGAGTCATACTATTACATAATTTTCCCCCTAAAAAAAGTGTGCCTTCTAAACACTATTTCATGTTGATAATCACGTATGTTCTTTGTCATTTTAAAAGACTAAACAAGCTTTCAATGGTACAAATATGCCATAACTATTTTAAGTAAAATCTATATGGTTGTTGAGTCACTAAGTTGGGTCCAACTCTTTTGTGACCCCATGGACAGCAGGCCACCAGGCTCCTCTGTCCATGGGATTTCCCAGGCAAGAGTACTGGAGTGGGTTATCATTTCCTTCTCCAGTGCATCTTCCTGAACCAGGGCTCAAACTCGAGTCTCCTGCATTTCAGGTAGCTTTTCTACTGCTGACCCTACAGGGATGCAGGAGATATGGGTTTAATCCCTTGGTGGGGAAGATCCCCTGGAGAAAGAAATGGCAACCAACTCCAATATCCTTGCATGGGAAATCCCATGGATAGAGGAGCGTGATGGGCTACAGTCTATGGGGTCACAAAAGAGCTGGACACAACTTAGCAAGTGAACAACAAAATCTTTACCTAAACACTTCAATTGTTTATGTTTTTGCCATTATAAAGTATGCCTGCAACAATGTATTTGTCCATATATTCTTATGCTTTCCCCAGCTGCCTTCTCTAAAACTTTTAACATTTTCTTTCTTCTTTTTCCCACCTTTCTTCTCTCTTTACTGCACCTTCCTCCACTCAAATGAATGTTGGCAGAAGAGTATGTATTTTTCTACACCTTTCTCTCTGCCTAAGCAATCATGTAGAGCTTGCAGTTGTTCAGTCACTAGGTTGTGTCTGACTCTTTCTGATCCCATGAACTGAATGAAGCACTCTGAGGTCCTTCACTATCTCCTGGAGTTTGTTCATACTCATGTCCTTTGAGTCAGTGGTGCCATCAAGCCATCTCATCCTCTGTTGTCCCCTTCTCCTCCTGCCTCAGGCTTTCCCAGCATCAGGGTCTTTTCCAAGGGGTCGGCTCTTCGCGTCAGGTGGCCAAAGTATTGGAGCTTCAGCTTCAGCATCAGTCCTTCCAATGAATATTCAGAGTTGATTTCCTTTAGGATGGACTGGTTTGATCTCCTTGCTGTCCGAGAGACTCTCAAGAATCTTCTCCAGCACCACAGTTTGAAAGCATCAGTTCTTTGGCACTCAGCCTTCTTTATGGTCCAGCTCTCACATCTGTACATGTCTACTGGAGAAACCATAGCTTTGACTATATGGGCCTTTGTCGGCAAAGTGATGTTTCTGCTTTTCAATATGCTGTCTAGGTTTGTCATAGCTTTTCTTCCAAGGAGCAAATGTCTTTTAATTTCATGACTGCTGTCACCATCTGCAATGATTTTGGAGCCTAAGAAAATAAAGTCTGTCACTGTTCCCATTGTTTGCCCATCTATTTGCCATGAAGTGATGGAGCCGATGTCATGATCTTAGTTTTTTGAGTGTTGAGTTTTGCACCAGCCTTTTCACTCTCCTCTTTCACCTTCATCAGGAGGTTCTTCAGTTCCTCACAGCCTGTGGACACTTGTATTCATTTGGCCACTTGTTTATGAGTAATGGAATGCTGCTCCACATTCTTAGTGATTGGCTTCTTTCTCTTTTTTTAAAAAAGATATTTATTTTATTCATTTATTTGGCTGTCCTGGGTCTTAACTGTGGCATGCAGGATCAGGTATCAAACCCGGGCCCCCTGCATTGAGACTCTTAGCCACTGGACCCTCAAGGAAGTCCCATTAGTTTTTCTGTTGATAAGAAACCCTCTATTTCTTTCCATATGTTCTTTCCCAGATGTGCGCACCCATGGGGTCAGGAGATCTGAAAACTTTCTCTTTCCATACCTTCCACTGCAACTTGGAGGCATTGGACAGAAGCCATTATCTCCTCAGCTTTTGGTTTCCCTGCCTTAGAATCCTGTTTCTTCACAGGATTACTCTGAGCAAAACTCTCAATATACAAAATGAGCCTTGACTTGTTAGCTGTTGGTGGTGAAGGCACACTGTGTGCTTTACTTGCTAATTTGTAAACATCCCCGATCCTTTCCTGCTTCTGTGCCTTTGCTTCCGCCATTCACCTTGCCTGCAATATCCTTCCCCCTGCTCCCCTGTCCAAGTCTGACCCGCCCCTTAAAGCTCAGTTCAAACCCCATTTCTCTGAAGCTTTCAGCTGCAAGTCCTCTCGTCCTCCTCAGGACCTTTCATTTCCTGCATTACTCACTCATTTCCTTGTGGTTTTCTGCTTTCAGTTTTTAAAACATGAATTTAAAAGCTCCTTAGGACAGGACTTATATCTTACATGTCTGCTGTTACCATAGGGTCCAGCAATCATACCCATTTTGCTCTCAAATATTTGTCAAAAGAAAGAATGAATGAATTAAATGAGTAAGTAAATGAATGTTCTCTGTTACTCCTACACAAACATTCCCTTCCATTTCAGGAAGAGATTAGAATCACGGAAGATATTTTGGAGGTTCTTTATAACATTTTGCCCTTGGAAAACACCGCATGGTGGAAAATACAAAAAAGCACAAAGATAAAAATGGAAATCACTCACAGTTTAGCCACCCAGAGAAAATTCACCTTTAATATTTTAACGTGCATCTTTTTAGTCTTTCTATGCATATATATATTTATAAAATATGACATACATGTATTTATGTATATATACTTCCGCCACATGTTACATACATAACTTAAAAAAATATATATATAGAACTTGTGCTCTGTAGAGGAGGAGAGTAGATGGGAGGAGTAACTCCTGGATGCCCTGGGGACTGCTCAGGGGTTCTAGTTCTGGAAGATCCAGAAGCATGTCCAGTAAAGGCAAGTTGAGGCAAGTTCCTGGGGCCCTTTGGGCTCCCTGAGTCACTGATGGGTGCGGAGGGACCCTGAGCAGAGAACTGTAAGCCCCTCGGGGTCCTGTGACCCTTGGTTCCCCATGGGACAGAGAAGCAGCATCCACTGCCTCCCTTCTCCCTCCATTCACTCATTCTTATCCCTCTGCAAGGCCCCCCAGGACTTCTGGGTCTCACTCGTCTGAGAAAATCTCAGCCCTGGGGCCATGGTTCCCCCCGCTGTTTGCTTCAGCCCTTCCTACAAGAAGCACCAAACGTAGAAGAATCCCGCAGGAAGCGGGTAGGGGAATTCGTTCTCCTGGGAATTGGGACCCTCCCAGAGGAGGCAGAGGCGTCTGTGCACGCCCCAGGAGAGAGCCGCAGACAGTCTGTGGCTGGTGGGTTGAGGGTGTGTCAGGGGTGGGGCAGTGGATGAGAGCGCTCATTCATTGTGCCTTGCCTCTGTGCCAGACGGTGCTGGCCCTTTACATGCTTTCTCATTTAACCTTCAAAAGAAAGCCTCAAGATGCTATCTCCATGCCCATTTGATGGAAGAGGAAACTGAGGCTGACGCCGAAGCCTCTAAAATGAAACTCTAAGCACACCTGGTGTCATGCACGAGCGCACTGCTGTTCACTCGCAGACACTTCCTGATCACCTCCTCCCCTGCCCAGGCTGCCTCCCGCATTCCATAGGAGTGCCCTTTCTCCTTCCAGGAATGTCCCTGACTCTTTTCCTTGCCTCGGCATCCAGGCCTTTCACAAGACCTGTGGACTCGGGCTCCAGAGCCTCTCCCCAGTCTTCCTTCATCCCTCCGTCTTCACTGCTCCCGCTCTGGCCTAAATCACCCCCATTCTCTCCTAAACGTTTGCAGGAGCCCCACTGCTGACGGTTTAGTCTCCATATCAGAGCCAAAATGCTCTTCTAAACAGATCATACCATTCTGCTTAAAAGCCTCTGATAGGTTCCCAACCAATCTTCAAAACCCCAACTCTTTGCCTTGGCATATAAAGCCTGACAGGACGTAGCTTCCTTGCTCCAGCCACACCTCCCACCCCTCTCCCCTCGGTTCCTCCAGCACCCTCCTCAAGGACACTATGGCTGTTTCTGCTCTTGGCTGGACCTCTGGACTCCTCTCCTCTCAGCTGCCCACGCGGCTGGTTCCTTCCGGTCATTCAGGACTCAGATTAAAGGTCATTTCCTTTGAGAGATGCTCCCCAACCACCTGTTCTAAGTAGCCATTTAACCACTTGCTATCACGTCATTCTGTTTTAATGATCTGCATGTACTGTCCACTGTAGGGTACTTTAAAACTCTCACAGTGCTGGGAAAACTGGACAGCCATATGTAAAAAAAAAAAAAAAAAGAGAGAGAGAGAAATTAGATCATTCTTTAACACTATACCCAAAAATAAGCTCAAAATGGATTAAAGGCCTAAATGTGAGATCGGACACTATGAAGCTCCTAGAGGAAAACATAGGCAGAACACTCTGTGACATAAATCACATCTTTTTTGATCCATCTCCCAGAATAATGGAAATAAAAGCAAAAATAAACAAATGGGACTTACTTAAACTCAAAAGCTTTTTCACAGCAAGGAAACAATAAACAAAACAAAAGTAACCTGCAGACGGGGAGAAAATATTTGCAAATGATGCAACTGATAAGGGATTAGTCTCCAAAATTTACAAACAGCTTATGATGTTTAACAGCATCAAAACAAACAACCCATTCAAAAAATTGGCAGAAGACCTCAATAGACATTCTTTAAGGAGACATACAGATGGCCAGTAACCACGTGAAAAGATGTTCAACATCGCTAATTATTGGAGAAACGCAAATCAAAACTACAATGACATATCACCTCACACTGGTCGGAATGGCAATCATCAAAAAAATCCACAAACAACAAATGCTGGAGAGGTTTCGGAGAGAAGGGAACCCTCCTACACTGTTGGTGGGAATGTAAATTGATGTGGCCACTACGGAGAAAAGTATGGAGGTTCCTCACAAAAATAAAAGTAGGGCTACCATATGACCCTGCAATCCCACTACTAGGCTTATACCCGGAGAAACCATGATCCAAAAGGATGTATGAACCCAGTGTTCATTGCAGCGCAGTTTACAATAGCCAAGACAAGGAAGCCACTTAAATGCCCATTGACAGAGGAGTAGATAAAGAAGATGTGGCACATATACACAATGGGATATTACTTAGCCATTAAAAAAAATGGAATAATGCCGTTTGCAGCAACGTGGATGGCCCTAGACAGTGTCATACTGAGTGAAGAAAGTTAGACAGAGAAAGAGAAATATCATACGACATCCCTTATATACAGAATCTAAAAAGAAATGATACAAATGGACTTACTTACAAAACAGCAAGAGATTCACAGACTTAGAAAACCAACTCATGGCTTCCAGGGAGAAGGAAGGGTTAGGGACTCTGGGAAGGTCATGTACACACTGCTATATGGATAACCAACAAGGAGGTTAAAATGGATAACCAACAAGGACCTATTGTATAGCATATAGAACTCTGCTCAGCGTTCTGTGCTAGCCTGGATGGGAGGGGGATTTGGGGGAGAATGGACACATGTACATGTGTGTCTAAGTCCTTTCACTGTCCCTCTGAAACAATCACAACATTGTTGATTGGCTGTACCCCAATACAAAATAGTTTAAAGTTTGGAACAAAAATAAATAAATAAATAAATAAAAATCTCATTCATTCATTCATTCTCCGTGTCCTCCCAAATAGAATCTATCCCCACTGCCAACAGTGCCTAGCATATAATGGCTCAATAATTCTTTGTTCAATGAATTTGTGAATGAATAAATGACATTTTCCTCTATTTAATTAATTCAGTGAAAGTTTATCATCTGTTAGGGGCCAGATGCTATGCTAAGGGCTATGTGAAAAGTAAAGATGAACAGAGCACATTAACCCTTTAAGAAGTGTTTGATTTATGATGTCTGTCTGAGATGTACCTTCAAATAATCTAAAGGCGGGGGAAAAGATAGAGAAGAGATGAAACAACAATGGCCTAATGCTGATGATGGTTGAGGAAGCAGGATGGCAAAGAGGGGGTTATCATATTATCCTCTTGACTTTTGTTTATCTTTGAAAAAAATTAAAAAAAAACTATTACCAAGATGGAGAGAAGTGTAAACAAATAAGTACTTTGCTACAGACTGTTGGAATTGGATAAATGAAGGAGTTTGTTAGTAGGTGAACTTTTAATACAGGCTTCTCTGGTGGCCCAGTGGTAAAAAATACACTTGCCAATGCAGGAGATATAAGTGATGCAGGTTCGTTCCCTGGGGCAGGAAGATCCCCTGAAGGAGGGCATGACAACCCACTCCCATATTCTTGCCTGGAGAATCCCGTGGACAGAGGAGCCTGCACGCTACAGTCCATATGGTCACACAGAATTGGACACGACTTAGTAACTGAGCACACACACACGAATATTTATTACATTGACCGAGCATGTAGTGTGTAACAGGCCCAGTGCTGAGTGTCAGGAGTATAATGATAAATGAGACATGCGGGACTGGCTTTGGGGCAACACACAGTCTAGCCTATAGACGTGGGGACAGGAGCTGCATAAAAGGGCAAACACAGTGTGCAGGAAGAGTGTGTAACAGGGAGCAGTCACTTCGTCTGGGGTTCATGAAAGTGAGGGCAGGGACAGCCTCTCTGAGGCAGAGGGAAGAGCTTACACAGTGTCTCAGCAGCGTGAGACAGCATGGCTCATCCCAGGAACCAGGGAAGGCCAGCATTTGAGGGCAGATAGAGCGTGGAGGCAAGTAGAAAGAGACATGTCTGGACTAGTGAAGAGGGACCAGACCCCACAGGGTTATGAAGATCCTGTTGAACATGTGGGACTTAACCCTCCACCACTGAAGAAGGATGCTGGAAGGTTTCTTGAAGTAATGCAACCTATGAACAAGGCTTTGAAAGTTGGGGACAATTGCAACAGGCAAAAGTAGCTCCAGAAGGCATTCCTAGCAGAGGTGACAAAGTGAACTCTGCTCCGGAGGGAAAGAGTTCAAGGTATTGAGGAAATAGTGGGTGGCCTGGCATGGGAGGGGCACAGGTGTGTGCCGGGGTGTAGAGGGCAATAAGCCTAGAGAGGAAGGTCAGAGACTAGCACCACACGTGGTATGTGACATAGTTTGGACTTTATTCCTCAGACAATGGGGAGCCACTGATGAGTTTTCGATCGTCAGACAGATATGATCAGAGATGCCCTTGGGAAGGCTGTATTTGATGGAGAAAGCAGGCAGGAGACTACAGATGTGAAAGGCAGCATGGGTTCAGCTTTAAAACTCAGCAGTGTGCTGAGCACATACTGGGTACCAGGCACCAAAAGCTGGAGAAGCAGAGTGGACAAAAGGACTGCCTCTGTCCTGTCTGTCCTGAGCAGAGTTCAGAGATGGGTAAAGTGACAACAATATTATATAGTGGCAGAGTGACCGGACCAGCCTGTATTACAGGAACCCTCAAGAAAGGGGGCTACTGAATTCTGCCAGAAGTGGGAGCAGCAGTCAGGAAAGGCTCTCAGAACCACATGAAGCCTCAATGAGCCTTTCTAGAGGGATGAAGTACTGAGGGAAAGTTGAGAGCAGCCTTTCAGGCAGCAATGGGAGCATAGCTTGGAGGTTTAAGGTCAGAATGATTGCAGACGTGGGTTGAGGATGGAGAAACTGGTATTGGGCCTAGAGAGGAGGCCAAGGAGGGGAGAGGGAGACAGAGTGGAGGCTTTGCATGTCAAACTAGTTTGTTTCTTCTTATTAAGATAAGGGAAATTGGGAACTTTGCTGGTGGTTCAGTCGCTGAGACTCCGTGCTCCCAATGCAGGGGGCCAAGGTTTGCGATCTCTAGTCGGGGAACTAGATCCCACATGCCACAGCTAAGACCTGGTGCAGCTAAATATATATATATTTAAATAAGGGCACTTGATTATCTCTAGTTCTTTCCTTTGTTCCCTCAGCTCTGGGGGTGGCAGTAGGTCCTCCCTATAGTTGCTGCCTCAGTGATACCTTAGCCTTCTCTCTGTCTTTCCTGTTGACAACTTTAGACTTAAACAATTGATCTGAAATTAATCCTAAATCTTAAATGAGTTCTGTTATAATCATAGCTGGTGTGATTTCAATTCTCTGACTGGACCCTGATTGATAGAGAGGGCTTGAGAGATTTTAAGAGATTTACATTTTAGAAAGATCTCTCTAGGGGCAATTATGGAGAATGAAGCCTGGAGGCAGGGGTCCCGGATCAAGCAGCCACTGCAGTATTGCAGGGGAGATAGACCTAGAATGAGGAATGCAGACGGAAAGAAGGGGACACAGCCAAGAGAGGCTAAGGAAACAGGATTAACGGAAGATGGAGATCAGTTAGGAGACCTGCTTAGGCTTCTGGGTTTGCACAGTGTACCATTTACTGGGGCACAAAATAGAAGAGGTAGGTGGATGTTGAAGAGATTGATTTTGAGGGGCTGTGGGACCGCCTGGTAGAAATGGTCCACAGAGCAGCTGTATATACAGATCCATAGTCAGAAGAGAGGCCTGAGCCAAACAGGTGGGTTAGGAAATCGGCAAGGTACAGCATGGTTGAAGTCCTTGTTGCGATCACACAGGGAGAATGTGGGAAGGATGAGAGAAGCGGACTGAGGGTAGATCCCCTGGAATCCCAACACTTAGGAGATGAACTGAGGAAGAGGAACTCACAGAAATTCCTAAAGAGAAGCCTGGGAAGCACAAAGATGATGGAGGGAGGACCAGGAGGGGGCTGGTTCTTCTTAAAAGGAGAACGGAGCCTGGGCACCCCAAGGAGGCTAGGCTTGGCAAGGGGTCTGCGTTACAGGCACACAGATTGATGTGCATTTTTAAAAGTAATTTGTTCCCATACATTTGGAATATTTAGCAGAAAGTTTTTCATATCAAGTCTGAGGCCACCAGTAACTTGGCCCAACCCTTCATCCTTGTCCACGTGTGTCGAGGGGGAGCCACCTGGCAGGAAGGAGCCAGGTGGAGCAGAGTCTTACAGTCAATAATCAGTGATAAGGTGTGGCAATATGAAATAATCAAGAACCAGCGTCATCTCAGGTAGCAGGTAGTGGTCAACTGTCTTCCGTCAGGAGACAAGGAAGGGGTGGAGGGGTGTCCCGGATGCCTGGGAGGAGAAGTGGGAGAGATCACACATTTATGGATGGGGCAGGCTAAGTGCTAGGCTCTTTGCATTTTATCTCAGTTAACCCTCCCAGAGCCTTACCCCATTCAAAGATAAGAAAGCTGAGACTCAGAGAGGCTGAATAATGTGCCCAAGGTCACATAATAACTGGGTGATCTAAGGTTTGAACCCAGAAGGCTAAAGCCGGTGCTATTTCAAATGAGCCCTCGGTCCACCTTAAAGCTATTTTCCTGATAACCTGAAGGGCCACGTTCTTTAATTTTGGGGGCCACTCATACAAACCTTCCCACTGAAGCTTGAGTTGAATGATGGCTCAGCGGCCCCAGGTCGTTGTTCAGCATGAGTGGTTCTCTGCTGATGCTTGCTTCCAAACCAGACTTCCTGTTTCATCACGCACACCTATTGTCTCACTCCTGGGTTTCTTGCCAAATGCCTTCCTCGGCACTCCCAGTTCGGGGGTGAGGTGACTGGGGAACTGGCTATAATGAGGACTCTGTCAGACCTACTTGTCTTGCAGAGCCCCTGTGGCCTGCTGAGCAACCAGCAGCTCTGAGGGCAGACCTTCCACCTGATTTTTGAAACCATGAAACATCCCCTTTGAGCTTGATTACCAGCCAAATCATGATCATAGCTAAAAAGTACTGGCTAAGCTTTCTGTCTGTCAATCTGTGTGCCTTACATGCATTGTTTCATGTAACCCTTAAAACAACCCCATGAGGTAAGTATGATTATTAAATCCATTTTGCACGCAAGGGAACAGGCTCAGAGAAAGGTGTGTGCGCCCAGTAAGCATCAGGAATGTCTGAATCAAAGGCACAGAGAGGCGCCTGGTCCACCACCCTCACTTCCTCTTCTGTCCCTTCTCTCTAGGCCCCTGGCTTAGATTCCGTCATCCATGAGAAATCGCTTTCCTTTTTTTTTTTTTTCCTTTTAAGTCTTTTATTGAATTTATTGCAATATTGCTTCTGTTTTATGTTTTGAAGTTTTTGGCCATGAGGCATGTGGGATCTTAGTTCCCTGACTGGGGACTGATCCCGCACCTCTTGCATTGGGAGGTGAAGTCTTAACCACTGGACTGTCAGGGAAGTCCTCCTTTTTTTTTTTTTTCTCAGGCCCAGGAATTCTGGCCAGGGGTGAAAAATGGTGGCCAAGGAGATGTGTGCTTTGGGTGTATCCAGAGTCCCATTCAGGAGTTTAACTGCATAAATCGTTTTACACGGAGAGAAATAAAAAGCTCTGTGCCCTGCTACAGATATTTTATATTATTGGTGGAGCCAAGAAACAAAGGGTGTGTGTGCGTGCAGGTGTGTGTCTGTGCATGTACACACATGTGTATATGAGGGTGGAGTAGCATTCAGGTGAACTAACCTTGTAGAACGGTCCCCTGTTTCTTTGGTTGTGTGTAGCTTTAGTGACTGCATTTTCTAAACCAAAAGTCAGGACACGTGGACTGGCCAGCATAAATGTCTTTGAGGGGACAACATAGCAACAATGAAACTGATCCCATTCATGTCATATATAAAGGCTGTTAGCTAACAGTTCAGCAGAAACGTTATGGTATTTGGGGGATGTCCCAGAGGCCTCTGAGAGGGACAAGATTTGCTAAGAGTTGAGACCCGGATATATAAGTATGTAAGTATAGGCTCTCCAGTGGCTTGTAGATCACTTAAGATCAGCAATATATGTGATTTAAAAGATGCTATTATGGAGGATCTGATATTCCTAGAACATTCGAGAGAAACATTATAACTGGAGGGGAGATCTGTGTGTGTGTGCTAAGTCCCTCAGTCACGTCCAACTCTCTGTGACCCCATGGACTATTGGCTGCCAGGCTCCTCTGTCCATGGGATTCTCCAGGCAAAAATACTGGAGTGGGTTGCCATTTCTTTCTCCAGGGCATCTTCCCGACCCAGGGATCAAACCCGGGTCTTCTGCATTGCAAGCTGCTCCTTTACCGTCTGAGCCATCAGGGAAATTTGAAACAATATCTGGTTTTAGGAATGATTATGGGATGCATTCCATTAATGATTGCATCTATTTATTCTTAAATTGTATGGCTGTGCTGGATCTTCACTGCGACCAGGGGATACTCTCTAGTTGTGGTGCATAGACTCCTCATTGCTGTGGCTTCTCTTGTTGTGAAGCCTGGGCTCTAGGTGCCCAGACTCAACAATTGTGGCGCATGGATGTAGTCTCTCTGAAGCATGTGGGATCTTAACCAGACCAGGGATCGAACTCACGTCTCCTGCATTGGTGGGTGGATTCTAAACCACGGGACCACCAGAGAAGTGCCTCCATCTCCTTTAGAAAAGTCCTTTCCCCAGAGGTTTTGCTCCAGGGACTCTTGGTCTCCCCATCAGCACACCACAGTTCTGTTGGTCTAATAAGATGAATATCCACTCTCCCTGGACTGTTATGCCCAGGCTTCCACGGGGGAATAGACTCTTGCTTACCAAGTCAGCTTCTGGATGTTCCTTTTTTGTGTGTGGATGGAGACATCAAACAGTGGGCAGACTAGAGAGGTCTAGAAGAATCCAGAGACAGTAGACAATCTACACGAAAATAAAGAGCTAATCGAGAAGAAGCTGGGAGAGAGCAAGAAATATCCACAAGGCCTAGGTGTCTGGAAGTTTAAGGGGCTCAGAGCAGCTATACCATTTAAAGAGAAGAAAGGTTCAGAAGTGTGGCTATATTCACTGATCAGATCTTTGTTCTTTTTTAATCTTCTCAGTATTTAAATAAAATAGGAATTAATTTTGAAATTAGTTTAGATTATTTCTCCTGTGTGGGTGCGGTTTTGTTGTTTTGGAAGATGATACTGTGCAGAATTTGGGCCACATGGGAGCTCAGGATTTATTTGGGTTACCTTAAAAGGAAAGGGATCTGGGACTTTCCTGGCAGTCCTGTGGTTAAGACTCTACGCTTCCACTGCAGGGGGCATGGGTTCAATCCCTGGTTAGGCAACTAAGATCCCGCAAGTGCTATAGTGCAGCCAAAAAAAACAGGAAAGGAAAAGAATCTGATAAATCACTGATTCCTCCTTGTGAAATAGTTTAATATGTTACCACTCTGAAGTATTTATTTAAAACAGAACTCCAAGAACAGAAACCTCTTTCCCCCTTACCCCTTAGAATAGTAAAACTATACTAGAATTTCAGAGGTACTGGTAGAGGATGATGACTCTTCAAAAAACAAACCTGGTTTCACGTCGTCTTATCTGTACTATCCATGTGATTTCTCTGGTATCTGGTTCCTGGGGTCAACTGGGCTTCCTCCCTTGGAGTTTATGTCCAATACCCAATGATCAAGATAAAACTTGTGACTACATGATTATATATTGTTGTTTGAAAAAAAAAAAAAAAAAGTTTTTTGCCCTGCCTTCCTGCAAGCAGAAAAAGAAAGCAAAGCACCCAGGTGCCTCAGTTGGACAGCATTTCTGCCCTCCACCCCCGTGTGCAGCGATCATGCCTTCCATCCGAGATCAAGGCCCAAGGTCTACAGAACAGTCAGCCTTTCCCTCCTCTTGATTTCTTGGCACAGCCTTTTCATACCCAGGTTGTGTGTGTCTGGACTTAAATAAACACAGTAGGATTTTGTTTTTGTTTTCATTTGTCTTGAAGAGTGAGGTTCTAAAGGGGTGGGGGGCAATCCAGTCAAACTTGACCCCATATAGGCCACAGAGAAGTGGTATGGAAGGATGTGAAGAGGAACTGGGAGGTAAAAATGGGGTCCTGTGTGGAAACTGACTTCCTCTGGAAAAGCCTGGAACATCCTTCTCAAAGCCCAGTACAGACAAGCTCTTAGAGCCATTCCTTTGAAATGGATTCCTCAGACCAGAGCTCCACGTGGTGCACAGGAGCATACCTGCACACACACACACACACACACACACACACACACACACACACACACACACACACACACACACACACACACACACACACCTCTGTCTGCTGACAGATTGGGCCCGAAGAATCTGGCAGTCTGCATGGCCCATGGCAAAGCATAGGGCCTGTTCTCACTGTCTCCCTGGAGTCCCAGTGCAGACGCAGGTGCGCGTCAGTGCCTGCTCTAATTTTATCCCTGGTTGATGGAGGAGACTAACTGAGCAGCAGGGAGGCTGCTATTTTGGGTCTCTCCGTGGCTCTGGGTTATATAAAGCCTATTGCTGTGACCTGCACTGCTTTGCAGCTGTGTCTCACTCTTGTGCGTTCTGTCACAATATGTCATCAGTTCAGACATTCACACACACACACACCCCCGGAGCTCTTGGGGAATGAGAAGGGAGGTGTGTGCTGGGGGGAGTGTGTGTGTATGTGCTCGTGCTCCTGCCGGCTCATGCAGGAGGAGGCCTGCTTTTACGCCTGGGGGGGGGGGGGGGATTGTACGTGAAAGAGGTTTGTTTTTGAAGGAAATGGAAAGATCTCTCTGATGGAGAAACGTGAGTGCGCGTGCTTTGGGCTTTAGGTCACAGCGTGTTTGTGAGATGATGTTGTGGGTCTGCTGTTGGCATGGAGATGAGAATAATTTCTATTTCAGTAACTCTCTTCATTTTGAAGGAACCCAAGAGTTTCATAAATTGTACACAAAGAGTTCTGCCTCTCAATAGAAGGGATTTTTTTCCTCTGGAATTAGGAGCAAGCAGCTAGGTGAAAACCTGCGCTTAGGCATGGGTGAATGGCAGAAGATGGCATTCTTACATCACTGGGTACAAATCTTGCTGGGAAAAATTTCCTTGTGGATCAAAAACCCTTATCTGGGAGGGGGGTTCAGGGCCGGGGGGACATATGTGTACCCGTGGCAGATTCATGTCAATGTATGGCAAAAACCACCACAATATTGTAAAATAATTACTCTCCAATTAAAATTAATTTTAAAAAATTAAAAAAAAAAAAACCTTTACTGTGTCAGTCTTGGGACTGCTGTGTAAAGACAGGTGCTTGCTGACTGAGTCATGTATGATATCTAATATGTCTTTGGTTCCCTCAGTATTGAATCTTCATAAATATTTTAAACTATATACATTTTGATGGATGAACACAGAAACCAAATGTAATACAGCTCATTAGTCTATGGATATGAAAGAAGCAGGTTTCCCCAAATATAAAGCATGCACTGAGAAGAATCCTAACAGAGGCTCATGACGTCGTCCCCCAGGTATTTGCCCTGCGCCCCCCACTACCCCCCAGTACGAGTGGAGGAAGGGAGATGGTCTATGCTTAGTGAGCTGCGGGTTTCTCATCTATAATCTCAGGGTATATTCTGGCTGACATGATGAAACCCACAAGGCATCCACTCCCCGGGGGAATGAAGATTCCACATGGACGGACACGGCTTGGCTCTGGGAACCAGGCCTCTGGTGGGCACTCGTGTTTCTGATTCGGGTTTTCCCGTCACCGGGCAGCTGCCATAGCAGCTGGGGCTCCCGTTCCGAGTGACCTGACTGAGGCACTGTTTCGTCGCTGCTCTTTGAAAGGCACTGAAGACCCTTCTCTCCCTCCAGCCAAAGCCCTTTAAGGGATTTTAGAGAGAAGCACTCAGGCGCTTTCTATGAAGAAAAGAAGAATCTGGAAGCTTGCTACCATGGGCTGAAGAGAATGGGCGCTTCTAAGCCTTCCGGAGAAGGGAGCTGCTAAGGGAAGCAGGAAGGGGAACCGTCCCAGAATCAGAAACACGCTTGTAGGCCTGGATGGGGAAATGAAGCTGGGAATGGGGAAGGGATAAATGAATCACCGCGTGTCTAGTTTATTAATAATTGACTTAAGCAGAATCTCCCCACTCACCCCCCTCCCCCCACCCCTGGCTGGGGGGCAGGAGCTCACTACTTGGGCCCCCTTGCTGGGCTCCTTGATGACCTCCAACTCCCCCTACCTGCCCTTGCCCTACCGGTGTCCAAGTGACCTTTCTAAAACGCAAAGCTGGTCACCCAAACTGCATGAACTTTCTTCAAAGACTCTCTATTTCTGTCTCCAGAGAGAACAGCCAAATGCATGAGCAGATCAACCTGGGGCCTGGTTCTCTCTCTGGCTTAGGTCACACAGTAACCCTCTTGACAAAGTGGTCCTCCACCCACCCACCTCATTCTGCTCCCTGACCCCTTAAACCTTACTGAAACACTTCTAATTCCCTGGATGGGCCAAACCCTCTTGTCTTCTATGTGTTATCATGGACTGTTCCATCTACCTGCAATGCCCTTCTAGTCATCCCCACCTGCCCCCCAAGCTTCCCTTAGGCCTCAACTCCAGCATCACCTTCTCCAGGAAATTGTGTTAACCCCTCCATGCCTGGATCAAGTGTCTCTCCTCTGCATCCTTTGATCACCTCTGCCCTAGTTTTTTTTTTAAAAGAAACTTTCATCTTTATTTATTTGTTTTATGTCTTAGACCTAGCCATGCACGGCATGGGGAATCTTAGTTCGCCGACCAGGGATTGCACCCATGCCTCCTGCCTTGGGCATGTGGAGTCTTAACCACTGACCGCCAAGGAAGTCCTTGCCCTATTCTGCAATCTGTCCTGCCTAGACCATGGGTTTCTAGACGACAAGGACTCTGCAACTCCTGACCTGGCCTGACGCTCAGCCTGCAGTGGTGTTTGTTGAACGAACTACTGAGTTTGAGCTGAAGTCACATTTCAAAACTAAAAGTTCCTCAAATGTCATGAGAGATGGGGTTGGTGGGAAATGCTGATGAAGTTGAAGAGGAAAGGCCAGGTCCTGGGAAAACTGACCATGAACAACACCAGTGAGCCCACGACTGTCTCTGAAGCTCAAGACAGAGGCCTGCCCTGCCCACTGCCGTATCTGGCAGGTAGGACTGTTGCTCGGGGCACACCAGGTAGTGCCAGGCTGGTTCCCTCATGGTGACCAGCCATCACTGGTCAGCATCTCCCTTGGTCTACACAGGGGCTACCTCTGCTGCCCTCCACTCCACCATACTTCTCCGGGGTGTGGGTAGAGGACTTGCATATGGATTTCAGCTTCCCAGGCGGCACAAGTGGTAAAGAACCTGCTTGCCAATACAGGAGACGTGACAGATGTGGGTTTCCATCCCTGAGTCAGGAAGATCCTCTGGAGGAGGGCATGGCAACCCACTCCAGTATCCTTGCCTGGAGAATCCCATGGACAGAGGAGCCTGGCGGGCTTCAGTCTATAGGGCTGCAAAGAGTCAGACACAACTGAAGTGACTTAGCATGACCTTCATGGAGGAACACAGGTCTCCTGCCACGCCCTCCCCATAGTTGCGTCAAGAGTTATCAAGGCAGCTGTGATTCCACCACAACCGCCAGAACCTCATGGCTCCATCCCAGGGGCCTGGGTGCTCCCTCTGCTCTGCCATACTCTGGAGAGGCTGGCCTGGGGCATGGGAGAGAAGCCAGCATGCTGAGCACCTCGCACTTGACCAAATTAGATTTAGCCACCTTGGGTCAGGGAATTCAGTTCAGCAATTCTGGTGGTAGCTGACCTGTATATTTCTGAGGAAGCAGAGACAAGATCAGAGGAGGCTCCATAATACACATCAGATCTCAAACGCACTGAGACAGGCCCTTTAATTAAATCCCCAATTTAGCTTTCACATAGGAAGGACTTGTTAAAAAGATGTTTAATCACCACTTAATTCATCTGTTTCAATATTCCCATTTTCATTTGTTGGGCTTTATTCAAGTCTACCTTTTCTACACTCTCTGCCCCAAATATTTCTATTTAACACGTTGTTGAAAGCTGCCTACTGATCTCCCAAAGACAATTCTGTGTATGTGTGTGCACATGTTCTAGGTCCTCTGTCCCTCCCTGCTCTCAGAGTTGCCTCATGATAATAGAATAAAAATGATGTGGGCCCAGGAAGAAACTGGTGATGGGGGAGGTGGGAACATAACCGGCATTTTTCTCGGAAACTTTCAGAATTTTAAACAGTGTCTTTTTTAGGCTCATGAATCCTGACAGACAGTCACCCTGTGCTGTGACAGAGAAGGAGCAGAGAGAGCCTGCGTGGACGGGAGCCGGGGGAGTAGAGAGGAAAGGAGGGTGGCTGTGGGCATGCTCACAATTTTAGAACAGCTGCGGTGCTTAGAGTAGCTCCCCCTGAATGAGATGACGCTGGGCTGCTTCAGGGAAAGGACGAGAAAGAAGATTCCACCGCTGACGACGATGACGGGAGAGGGGACTCGGTTTACACCGTGAGTGGGTATTAAAGGATTATGTATTAAGCACTGTTACCATCACCCAGAAAAGCATGTGCTGTAACTGCCAAGAAACCAATAATGAATTGGAACACCTTCCAGGGGTGAGAACAAGTTAAAACAATGTATTCTGAGTTCAATATATAAGATATTTTGAAACTGGTAGCACATTTGGACTGATGGGGCATTCTGAGGGAGAAATTTTAGAGGATCTCAAGCTTGTCAATTTATTTCGGTGTTTTTTTTTTTAAAGTCACGTAATAGGACTCTCCTTAGTGAAGATATTAGCCAATGTTATTGAGTGCCAACTACATGCCTGTTGCTCTTCTAAATGTTCTGCTGCTGCTGCTGCTGCTAAGTCACTTCAGTCGTGTCCGACTCTGTGCTACCCCATAGACAGAAGCTCACCAGGCTCCCCTGTCCCTGGGATTCTCCAGGCAAGAATACTGGAGTGGGTTGCCATTTCCTTCTCCAATGCATGAAAGTGAAAAGTGACAGTGAAGTCGTTCAGTCGTGTCCGACTCTTAGCGACCCCACGGACTGGAGCCTACCAGGATCCTCTGACCATGGGATTTTCCAGGCAAAAGTACTGGGGTGGGGTGCCATTGCCTTCCCCGCTAAATGTTCTACATCCATCAACTCAGGTCATCCTCATAACTTTATGAGCTGGGTACTCTTAATATTGGAGAAGGAAATGGCAACCCACTCCAGTATTCTTGCCTGGAGAGTTCCACGGACAGAGTAGCCTGGCGGGCTACAGTCCATGGGGTTGGACATAACTGAGCAACTAACTTTCACTTTCACTCTTAATATTACCATTTTACAGGTGGGGAAATAAAGCCACAGATAGATTAAGTAACAAGCTCAAGACCACAACGGAGAAGGCAATGGCACCCCACTCCAGTACTCTTGCCTGGAAAATCCTATGGATGGAGGAGCCTGGTAGGCTGCAGTCCATGGGGTCGCTAAGAGTCGGACATGACTGAGCGACTTCACTTTCACTTTTCACTTTCATGTATTGGAGAAGGAAATAGCAACCCACTCCAGTGTTCTTGCCTGGAGAATCCCAGGGACGGGGAAGCCTGGTGGGCTGCCGTCTGTGGGGTCACACAGAGTCGGACACGACCGAAGTGACTTAGCATAGCATAGCATCAAGACCACAAAGCTAGCCGGTGGAAGAGCTAAGATTTGGATTTAGGCATTTTGGCTCCAGATTCTAAACTTATAACTGCTCTTCCATACCATCTTTGTAATAGCTCATGTGTCCTTTTAAAACTGTTGATGGTATGCAAAGCATTTTACCTCAATGCAAAAGAATGCAAGAAGCTATGTGGAAATCCTGTATGGACTACAGCATGACATCGCTATTAATACATGCTTATGGATCCAGGTCAGTCATGTCACCTTCAGGACTTAGCAGCAAGTCCATGGAAGCCTCAGAGTGAGTCTCATTTCTACATGGCCTCCCCCAAAGGATTCAACAAGCCATCCTTTTATCTACTGAGCACTGACTTTGTGGCAGGCATGTCAGACACACTGTACTAGGCTCTGAATATAAAACTGGGACTAAGGCATAGTCCTTGTCCTCAAGGAGCATGTAATACATGGACATTTCTCACCAGTGGCCAACAGGTTAAAAGTGTAACAATATCCTAAGGGCCAATGACCACCTGTTGTCCATTTGTTACTTGCCTCAGATGTGTGAATAATTCTTGTTTGCTGGAGGTCTTAGGGCAGCTCAACCACTGGCCAAGTGGGCAACCATCCCTGGAAGTCACTTGTGTTCAGAAATGTTTCCCCAGCCTTCTGCCAAGAACTTGAAGTTCTCACCAGGGAACTGACATGGAGGGATGTCAAAGATGGTAGTTTGAGAGGGACAACGGTGAGCAGAATGTGTGACATGAATTCATTGTGGTTTAAATAAAATATATAGAATAAATATATAGAAAGGTTTAGGATTAGTTTCCAGGGATCAGCTTGTGGACCTGAAAAGTTCAGGGGTGCCTAAGTCAGGCAAGGCTTCATCTAAAAGCTCCAGGACTCACCTATGGAATGAGAGGTAGATTCAACTCCACGTGCAGCACAGGGGTTGAGAGTAGGAAGGGGTGATTCCCTGAAGGAAGATGAGAGGTTCAGCCACCAGGAGAAGCAGGAAAGAGTGTTGGGAGGTAAAGCAAGAGGTCTACCACATCAACTGAGGGAGACATGCATTTCAGAGGAAGACCTGATGGGGACACATCAGTTCAACTGATTTATTTCCTTGAACATTTCCTTGTCAATATCCCTTACATCCAGACCTACCCTGGAGTGGAGCAAAGAAACAACACCCTTTCTTTCTGCTCAGGCAAGGGCAGATTATAAACAACTGTTTAGATCTAGAGTGGCTGGCACTAGTGACCTGGAAATCAGGAGACTGGTGCAGGAAGGAATAAGTAGGTGAAAGTGAAGGCTTGAATACACAGGAGAAGATCAAACTCAGGATGTCAGGAACTTATACCTGGATCCTCAGGGTGCCAGCTTTGTGACTGCTTTTCAGATACACAGACTGTAAGTCTGGAATCTCAAACAGACCCTGAGACAGGCAGGGAAAGCAAACTAGGGCAGTGGGCTGCTTCATGGAACCCAAGACACATGCACCCCTGAAGGAGGCAGCTGTCACCCACTATTACATTTCTCCTTCCAGTTCATTTCAGTCACTCAGTTGTGTCCGACTCTTTGCAACCCCATGGACTGCAGTACGCCAGGCTTCCCTGTCCATCACCAACTCCCAGAGCTTACTCAAACTCATGTCCATTGAGTCGGTGATGCCATCCAACCATCTCATCCTCTGTCATCCCCTTCGCCTCCTGCCATCAGTCTTTCCCAGCACCAGGGTCTTTTCCAATGAGTCAGTTCTTTGCATCAGGTGGCCAAAGTATTGGAGCTTCAGCTACAGCATCAGTCCTTCTAATGAATATTCAGGACTGATTTCCTTTAGGATGGACTGGCTGGATCTCCTTGCAGTCCAAAAGACTCCCAAGAGTCTTCTCCAATGCCACAGCAAAAGCATGAATTCTTTGGTGCTCAGCTTTCCTTATAGTCCAACTCTCACATCCATACATGACTACTGGAAAAACCATAGCTTTGACTAGATGGACCTTTGCCAGCAAAGTAATGTCTCTGCTTTTTAATATACTGTCTAGGTTGGTCATAGCTTTTCTTCCAAGGAGCAAGCATCTTTTAATTTCATGGCTGCAGTCACCATCAGCAGTGATTTTGGAGCCCAAGAAAATAAAGTCTGTCACTTTTTCCTTTGTTTCCCCATCTATTTGCCATGAAGTGATGGGATCAGATGCCATGATCTTCATTTTATGAATGTTGAGTTTTAAGCCAGCTTTTTCACTCTCGTCTTTCACTTTCATCAAGAGGCTCCTTAGTTCCTCTTCATTTTCTGCCATAAGGGTGGTGTCATCTGCATATCTGAGGTTATTGATATTTCTCCCAGCAATCTTGATTCCAGCTTGTGCTTCATCCAGCCCAGCGTTTCTCATGATGTACACTGCATATAATTTAAATAAGCAGGGTGACAATATACAGCCTTTACATACTCCTTTCCCAATTTGGAACCAGTCTATTGTTCCATGTCTGGTTCTAATTTTTGCTTCTTGACCTGCATACTGATTTCTTAGGAGGCAGGTAAGGTGGTCTGGTATTGAATCTCTTTAAGAATTTTCCACAGTTTGTTGTTCTCCCCACAGGAAGGTTGTAAACCCAGATTGGACGTGCATGCACACATATGTGAGAGCTCTCTGTTTCTAAACATTTGCAAAGAAGCGAATTTAAAAATACATTATGTGGGTTGGAACAGAAAAACACGTCCATCGGTTAGAATCTGCCCATGGACTCTTGATTTGTGACATCTGAAAGAGCCATAGTGTCACAGAGTGAATGCAAATCCTTTCTCCGTTTGTAATTTCGAATCTGTGTGCTAACCCGCGCCCAAGTCAACAAAACGCCCAGTGACAGCCCACTGCCCACAGTTCAGCCCTTTCATCTACACTATCTAACTAGAATCTGCAAAACACCACGTGGGCCAGGAAAGGAGAGGGAACAAGACTGTGAGAACTGTATTTTCATTTCCTGGCGGGGGTGTGGTTAGGTTCACAACCTCTATGTGATTCTAACCGTCAGAGGGTTTTACATTCGATTTCCTGTTTCCTTTTCTTAATAAAGAAAGGAAAAGCAGCCCCTGCAGCAACGGTAGGCTGAGTTCCATAGGAAGACACCATGGGAGTTCCCATTTGGCCACAAGCAACAACGAAACATAACCCCCGCTACCTGGTAAAGAGCAACATGCAGAAGACCTGTGGGTTACACAGTTGCTCAGGATTGTTTTGATCACCTGCAGCAACTTGTCACTCACTCATTAAACCAGGGACCAAAGTCCTCTGTGTTCAAGTTGCTGGAACCATTTCCCACGAAAGCTTTAGAAAATAATAATGGTGAGGTGCTTCACATATCTCTAACCTCATATAAACTCTCTAAGAATTATCCCCGTTGTACAGAGGAGAAAACTTGGAGGAGACCTGGAAGAGTTCAGATAATTTGTCCAAGTCACTTGTACGTCACCCAGTTGGAGTTCCTTTCTTTCATTCCTCAGGTAGTTAATGGTCACCTATTTATTGAGCCAAGCACTGCAAAAATATTTATGGCTGAAAGTAGCTAAGCTCAAAATGATTCTCACTTGCAGGAAATAACCTCTGTGTAGAGGCTACCTTTGGAATGTAAATCTTGAGCTTTCTTTCATTTGTTCAGACACTTGGTGAACATCTTACTGTGTCCAGAATTGTAGACTGAGTGCTGAGGGGTATATGCTGACCTTGACTTTCAAAAGCTTATAGTTTAGGAGGGGAGACAGAGCCAATGCAACAAAACCTTTGAATAATAATATAAGATGATGCACAATTAAGTGTCCAAGTAGGTGGCCCAGATGAAAATCTCGAGGGATGCAAGACTACTTTGGGCTGGAGTGGTTGGGACAGCAGAACAGAGGAAAAGGTCTCGAGGGAAGGATAGAGTGGGGATGAATACAGTAAGTGCAAGAGAGAAGGGTAAAGCACAGCATACACAAAGGAGGAAAGACTATGGTGATGCTGCATAATTTGGTGTGTAAGTGCTCTGCTTTGGCAGTCAACATGATACGGTCTCAGGTGTGAAATTCAGAATTGACACCTTGCTACTTGTGTGATCCTGGATCAATTACTTTACGTGTATTGAGCTTCAATTTCCTAACCTGTGAAGAGGGCATCGTGAATGAAGGAAGCAGATAAAGTAGTGCCTGGCATGTGGCGAGCCTTCAGGGGCAGCTAGAATTATGAATATGAATATGGTCTCTTGGTGGGGGTACCTTGTGGCTGTTCCATCTGAATAGTGGAGAGAGGTCTGTGGCTAACTCCAAACCATAACGTAAGAGCCGAAAGGAGGACTGGAAACTCTACAGCCATGAGCTGAAAGCAGCAAGTATCAGCCCTAGAATCGGATAACACAACCAAACCACAAATGTGCTGCTCAGGGCTTTAAAGTTTGACGGCAGGCAAGACCCACTGTAAACTTACTGTGTGAAGGAATCAGACCACAAATTTTTTTTCTTTTTTTCATCAGACTTCACAGGAAATACAGATTTAAGATAAGCTACCCCTCCGCCTTGACTCTCCTTCGTGGCGTTAACTCACCCATTAAGTGGCTCACTTTCTATCCTGAGCCCATACCATCAGCAGCTTATATTTAGTAGGCCAGTGGATTTGTGTTGCTGTTATGTTAGAAGTTAAATCTATTAAGACATGGTCTGCAGTCAGACTGAGATGATAATCTAAGAAAAGGAAGGTGCAAGTCCCCAGGACACAGCGTGTGGCTTTTTTTAAAGGTTATTCTGCCATCAGTAATCCCCTACGTTGCTGCTGCTCAACAATTATTTTGGGTTTCATGACTTTCAACCTAACCTCTGTGCCCAACAGGGATGATTTGTATCGAGGTGTTGACAACAGTTTCTCAGCAGCTGTTACAAATTAATAGCTTTGGCTCCCTTCCCAAGTGGACCCATTAAAATTCTCAAGAAAATTGGCTTTAAGGAATTTCCCAAAGACCCCTGACCTAGTCGAAAGAGATCTTTTCCCCTCTCATTCTAAGAGTACCCATTCCTGGATCTCTTCAGGGAGAACTACACAAAGACTGAAAACCAGGGACTTCCCTGGCAGTCCAGTGGTTAAGACCCTACGCTCCCAGTGCAGGCGGCCTGGGTTTGATCCCTGTTTGGGGAACTAAGTTCTGACATGCTGCAACTAAGCCCATGTGCTGAGCTGCAACTACCAAGCCCATGCACTCTAGGGCCCACGTGCCACAACTAGAGAAGCCCAGTGCAGCCAAAATGAATAAATAAATAAAAATAAACTATATTAAAAAAAATAAAACAACTGACAGCCAGAGAACAGGGGAGAAGGAATATAAACAGTTGCTTAGCAAGTGAGAGTTTACAGTCAGTTTTCAACAAACATATATCCAGGAAAAGATGGATGCCAAGAGATGAACTATCACAGCAAAAATAATGCCCAACATTTATTGAGCATATTTTTGTACACATACATTATCTCAGTGTCCTCCCAACAATAGTATAAGGATGATACTATTGTTATGCCCATTTTACAGATAAGGAAACTGAGGCCCAGAAAAATTAAGTAATTTGGAAGATAAATACTTGCAAGTGAGTGTCAGAGTTAGGATTAGAATCCAGGAAGTCTGGCTCCAGGGCTGGTGTTCTTAAACAGTACTGAGGAGTGTGTATTTTATTGAGAGGAGGTAGAGGGAGAGGAGGTGCTATAAAAGGGCCAGAAATAGAAGGGTACCTTGAGGATTTTGGCTTTGATCTAGCATGATGCCGTCCCAGTCACTGAATAGATGGACAGGGGCATATTCAGACAAATACTCAGAAATATGACATAATTTTATACCTAATCTCTGACCCTTATCCATTTCTGTTCTTGTAGAGTCAGCCAGTCTCCAGCCCAGCTTTAGACTTCTAGCAGGGGACCTAGTTAGCCTAAGAGAATTAATGAAGCCATCTCTGGCTCATGGAGAACCAGAGTGGTCAGTGAGAGCCTGGGAGCCAGAATCCACTTCTAAAGAGGTGGACCATCCCCAGTAAACTGGATCTGGGGGCTCTGAACCCCTCCCAGACCAATATGGAAGCGTCTCAGGACTTCACCCTGGACCCACGTCTCCAATGACTCTGAGGGAAGGGCCTCCACTTTGCTCTGGGTAATTAAGAGCACAGTCTCAGGAGTCACCCAGTCCTGTGTTTGAATCTCACTCGTGCCCTGTGCAGACTTGGGGAAATGAACAGTGCATACAGTCTTCCATCTATCAAATGGGGATAACAATAGAACCTACTTCATAGGGTTGTTATAAGGATTAAATAAATGAATCCATATCAGCCATATAAAGCATGCTAAACACTCAATAACTGTGGGCGATGGTAATTATCTACACCCTGTCTCCATTTCATTGGAGAAGGAAATGGCAACCTACTCCAGTGTTCTTGCCTGGAGAATCCCAGGGACGGGGAGGCCTGGTGGGCTGCCGTCTATGGGGTCACACAGAGTCGGACACGACTGAAGTGACTTGGCATATTGGCATGTCTCCATTTAAAAAGTAATTGGGTCTTGAGCCCACAGTGTACATTATCACATCTGGTAGGGAGAGGCCTGGTGAACAAAGCCTGTGGCCTTGCCAGGCCCTGCAGCCATGTGCTTGGGCCTCTCTGGAATAGGAAATGGTTTCATCACCCGCTGTCTGGGTCGCGACCACTTTCTTCAGGGAAGGGCTCTGTGGCCTCGTCTGCTGGATGGGCTTGGTTACGACGAGCACCCAAGCCTGGCTCTACTACCCACTCCCCCAGCCTGTGGACAGGCACACACCCACCTGCCCAGTAGAATGCTCTTCCATGCCATGCCAGGCTCTCTGGTGCAGGGGAGGATCCCATGGAAGCTAGTGTACTTCTGTAGGTTCTTCTACTGACCTGGCTGGATGACCATGGCCATCACCATCACCAAGATAATGCTTGCATTCTGCGAAAGGCTATCGAGGGTCCAGGGCAAGAGAAGTTTCTAGACATGGTAGAAAGGCCCTTTTCAAGCTGACTTGGGAGCCTCGGAAGTAAAGTGTGGAGATGATGGAGTGGGGCCTGGGGACTAGGTCTGTGTCTGATCCCTGTGGTGTCTTTAGTCCCCTGCCCAGTGTTGGCTCCCTAGGAACAGCACAGCACAGTGGTTAAGCATGTGGGCTCTGGAGCCAGATAGCCTGCTGTCTTGGCACTGTCTTATTAGCTGATGACCTCTGGCAATTTGCTTTTTTTTAAAAAAGAATTTTTAATTTTTTTTTATGGCTGTATTGGGTCTTAGTTTTGATGGACAGGCTCAGTAGTTGTGGTGCTTGGCTTAGTTGCCCTTCAGCAGGTGGGATCTTAGTTCCACCACCAGGGATGAAACCTGAGTCCCCCGCATTGGAAGGCGGATTCCTAACCACTAGAGCACCAGGGAAGTCCCCTTCTGACAATTTCTTTAACTTCTCCCTGCCTCTGTTTTCTTATCTGTAAAAAAGGAGGATGATAATAATAATACCTCCATACCTCTTTAAGTTGTTGTAAAACTTGAGTTTTCAAAAAAGTGCTCAGAACACCGTCAGGCATGTAATAGGGTTAAGTGTTAATTGTTATTTCCCACATGTTAGGGATTTTAGTTCTAGATAGAGGCTTAGGTAAGTAATGGTGCAAATCCAGATTTATAGAGTATGTCTATTTGATCTTGAAGTCTGCTCTCTTTGAATGCTACCACCATGTATGAAAAGAATACCTTAACTTGGATACTTTAAGAAGGCCCAGATTTCAACTTCAGGAACAAGAGTCCCCTGAAAAGTGAAGTCGCTCCCTCAGTCGTGTCCAACCCTTTGGGACCCCATGGACTGTAGCCCACCAGGCTCCTCCATCCATGGGATTTTCCAGGCAAGAGTACTGGAGTGGGTTGCCATTTCCTTCTCCAGAGGATCTTCCTAGCCCAGGGATTGATCCCAGGTCTCCCGCACTGTGGGTAGACGCTTTACCGTCTGAGCCCCCAGGGAAGTTCCCCAAAGTAGAACACAATTGTCAGACCTTGGATTTTTGTTTTAGAGAGAGAAGTTAAACTGCCTACGGGTAGTAGGGATTTAGCCCAAAGGGACGGAATCAACCGTGCCCTGGTCCTGGATCCCAGGGCAAGTCTAGTAAGCCTGCCCTTTGACCTGAATCTGGGTGACGTTAGTAATACAGGAATAGGTGAAATGCCAGCCACACTTGGCTGGCCCATAAAAAGGAAATACTTCCCACACCTTGCTTTTGCACACTGAAGGCCCCCAGGTAAAGGCATCCCCGCCACAAGCCTCTGGCTTTAATGTCTGGGTGTGACTGCGGGAACCACCCAGTACAAACCGGAGTGAACCGGCTGCCCTTTCCCTACTCGGCTGCCAAGTCAAACAGAACATAGAGAACACAAATAGAATCGTCACAATAAACTGGTTGTTGGAGGCAGACACAAGAGAACCCACTCCCTGGCACGGCCACCCTCTGCGGGTCCAGACATGAGGTGCTCTGAGGGCTGAAGAAGGTGTGGCCCGTGGGCATTCCTGCCCAGCGAGAAACCCTCTGACTTGTCTGTACACACTGCCACCCACATGGATCCCTCCAGGGGCTGCTTGCCAAGACGGGAGAGAGGAGGGTGTCCCCCAAGCTCTGGACCGGAAAATGCCCTTCCCACCCACTCGACTAACGTTAAGGAGGGACCTTTTCAGACACTTTACAATCCTAAAGGCATCTGCGGCGTTGGAGGAATTCGTGCTGGACGTGCTTCTCTGAAGGGTCAGGCGTGGGGGAGGAGAGAGGAGAAGAAGCAGGGACCAGGCCCAAGTGACAGCTTCAGGTAAATCTGGGCGGAGCTCTCCAGGTAGCCTGTGAACTTAGGTGGTGCCCTCCCTAGCCTAGGGCAGGTCAGAGTCTCCCAGAACTCACCCAAACGTTTCTGCTGTGTGTGCTCTGGGGCATGTCTCTCTTTGCCTCTTGGCTCTCAGGCCAATGAGGAAATAGAGGCGAGTCCTAGGAGGCTGGGAGGGAGCCGTGTTTTTACTTTGTGGTGTCAGCACCTTTTCATGAAGTTCTAGCAGATCTCGCAAAAGATCTTTAATCTCTTCTCTGCCTTTTTGAAGAAATAAATTTTGTAAAAAAAAAGGGGCGAGAGTTTCCCTGTGGAAAGGTAAACTGTAACGTGACCCAGGTGGAGGTTTTCTGTGCATTTCACCTCATCTCATGGGAATGCAGGAAGAGCAAATACTCTGAAAATGAACATGAGTTGGAAGACTGGCTCTGTACCACATCCTTGGGCAAGTTGCTTAACTGCTTGAGCCTCAGTTTCTTTGGTAGTCAAGATGGGCACAAGAAGACTTAGTTCACAAGGAATGTTGGAAGGATAAAATGATGTCACATATATGAAAGCAAAGAACATTCTATATTGTTTGACACATCAAAGAGCCAGATCAACCTTGCCTTCAGTTATTTTCTTCCCCCACACCCTTTGTCAGTGGCTTGCTGGGTTCTTGATGGGCCTGAAGAATTGGAAAAGAGATCTAGAAAGAGATAGAATCTTACGGTAAACAAAACTGTCTTATTCTAACTTAAAGTTTAAAGTGGGGAAAATAAGGACTGCTACTCCACTTTCTTTCTAGCCGGTAAGATAGGTTATTTATGTCTGTGGGTAGATCATTTCAGTGCTTTACAGTCTCATCTGAAACAAAGCACAAATCACTTCATTCTTATGCCCAAATTGACTCAATCTAATCTATCCACAAGTTGGACCTTTCCATTAACCATACTTTGGCCACCTGATTCGAAGAACTGACTCACTGGAAAGGACCCTGATGCTGGGAAAGATTGAAGGCAGGAGGAGAAGGGCACGACAGAGGATGAGATGGTTGGAAGGCATTACCAACTCCATGGACATGAGTTTGAGTAAGCTCTGGGAGTTGGTGGTGGACAGGGAGGCCTGGTGTGCTGCAGTCCACGGGGTCGCAAAGACTCAGACACGACAGCAACTGAACTGAACTGATTAACCTAACTTGAGATTTCTCCCTTTTCCATATGCTTTATGCTCTCGGTGTTGTATTATGGGGGTGTGGGGGGTGTGGGGAGTACAACCAATATTCTCAAAGGGGTCTAGTTTGATCATCAGTAAACAGGAAAAAGTCAAAACTATCATTATCTTCCTGAAAATGTCAGAATTAGTAAACTGCTGCCTTGCCCACAGTGCTGGGATAAGCAGAGTCTGCACAAGGCTTGAATATGTGTCATGGGTCTCAACCATTATCTGGGGATTTTTGTTTCTAAGTGGAGAAACACTTTGTTTTTTTGGAGTGGCTTTGTTTAACTCACTAAGCCCTTCCTCCTGTGTTCAGCCAACATTTGCAGAAGACTACCGTCTTTTAGTAAGTAGGAACCAGACAGAAAAAACATTATGGTAGAGATGGGTGGATGGGGCAAGGGTTTGAGGAGTGCTGGCCAGCGGGGTACACACCTGGGGAGTGGCAGGAGAGTGGGAAGGGAATCGAGGGAGAACTGTTTAGAGAAGGGAGTCAGGGAAGTGAGTAATAGGTAGGTCAGAGGATGGAGCAAGGGAATGTGGAAAGGGAACGGATATGCTCTGTGGGCAGGTAGTAAATATCTGAATGGGAGCACAGGGAGGCCTAGCATGGAGTAACAGGGAGGCAACCCTCAGGGGCTGATTTGTCAGTGATGGAAAATGGGATTGGATGTGTGTTGGTGCAGACATAGAGGGATCTCAGACCAACTCCAAACACCGTTCGTTTTAATGAAATGCTTCGTCATTATGTTTCAGCCATCAGAAACAGATGCTGTCATGCTCACTGCCATGGCTTATTTTGAATTCCAGCAACTAACACCCCTTTGTCTTTTCCTCAAAAAATAAAAGTCACAGTTTAAATTCAGCTGAGCTTGAACATTATGATACTTGGAGAAAATTCAAAGTCCTGGCCCCTTCGGCTGTACCATATCATTCAACTGCAACATTCTGTTCAGGGTGGTTGCCCTCACATAGTCATCTCAACCCTTCACTCCTCTGTTAGCTGATTTGGTTTTATTTACAATTTGTTGCCACAATATTCCTGTAACTGTTTCCAGAGTTGAGTGAAGAAAAAGGAGACTGGCACACAGATTTCTCACACTGGAGTTAGCTTCTATCAGTTCAGTTCAGTTCAGTTCAGTTCCTCAGTTGTGTCTGACTCTTTGCGACCCCATGAATCACAGGACACCAGGCCTCCCTGTCCATCACCAACTCCCAGAGTTCACTCAAACTTATGTCCATCGAGTCTGTGATGCCATCCAGCCATCTCATCCTCTGTCGTCCCCTTTCTCCTCCTGCCCCTAATCCCTCCCAGCATCAGGGTCTTTTCAGCTTCAACATCAGTCCTTCCAATGAACACCCAGGACTGATCTCCCTTAGAATGGACTGGCTGGATCTCCTTGCAGTCCAAGGAACTCTCAAGCGTCTTTTCCAACACCACAGTTCAAAAGCATCAATTCTTTGGTGCTCAGCTTTCTTCACAGTCCAACTCTCACATCCATATATGACCACTGGAAAAACCATAACCTTGACTAGATGGATCTTTGTTGGCAAAGTAACGTCTCTGCTTTTTAATATGCTATCTAGGGTCATAACCGGAGAAGGCAATGGCACCCCACTCCAGTACTCTTGCCTGGAAAATCCCATGGATGGAGGAGCCTGGTTGGCCACAGTCCATGGGGTCGCTGAGAGTTGGATACGACTGAGCAACTTCACTTTCACTTTTCACTTTCATGCATTGGAGAAGGAAATGGTAACCCACTCCAGTGATCTTGCTTGGAGAATCCCAGGGACAGGGGAGCCTGGTGGGCTGCCGTCTATAGGGTCACACAGACGGACATGACTGAAGTGACTTAGCAGCAACAGCAGCAGCAGGGTCATAACTTTCCTTCCAAGGAGTAAGCGTCTTTTAACTTCATGGCTGCAGTCACCATCTGCAGTGATTCTGGAGCCCAAGAAAATAAGGTCTAACACTGTTTCTACTGTTTCCCCATCTATTTGCCATGAAGTGATGGGACCAGATGCCATGATCTTCGTTTTCTGAATGTTGAGCTTTAAGCCAACTTTTTCACTCTCCACTTTCACTTTCATCAAGAGGCTTTTTAGTTCCTCTTCACTTTCTGCCATAAGAGTGGTGTCATCTGCATATCTGAGGTTATTGATATTTCTCATGGCAATCTTGATTCCAGCTTGTGCTTCTTCCAGCCCAGCGTTTCTCATGATGTACTCTGCATATAAGTTAAATAAACAGGGTGACAATATACAGCCTCGACGTACTCCTTTTCCTATTTGGAACTAGTCTGTTGTTCCATGTCCAGTTCTAACTGTTGCTTCCTGACCTGCATATAGGTTTCTCAAGCTTCTATAGTCAAGACCAAATTAAGCAACGAAGAAATCAAACTTCACTTCCTACTGACCTAGGTTTTTTAGAGCCTTCCCATTTATCAGTATCAGGGACCTCAGGGGCTGCTAGCGGCTTCCCAGGTGGCGCTAGTGGTAAAGAACTGGCCTCCGGATGCGGGAGACTTAAGAGACTCGGTTGGATTCCTGGGTTGGGAAGATCCCCTGGAGGGGGAAATGGCAACCCAATCCAGTATTCTTGCCTGGAGAAGCCCATGGACAGAGGAGCCTGGCGGTTTACTGTCCATAGGGTCGCAAAGACTCATACACGACTGAAGTGACTTCGCAGGCACGCAGGTAGGGGCTTCCACATTTTCTCTTTCCAACTCTTGAACACGGTTCCCTCCCTCTAATCGTCAACAAAGCTCTAAACAATCAGTATCTAAAGTTCTGCTTCTTTTAACGTATAAAAGCTAAATCCAAACTTCTTTATGAAAGTGAAAGCTGCTCAGTCGTGTCCGACTCTTTGTCCATAGAATTTTCCAGTCCAGAATACTGGAGTGGGTAGCCAGTCCCTTCTCCAGGGGATCTTCCCTACTCAAGAATCGAACCCACGGGTTTCCTGCGTTGCAGGCAGATTCTTTTTACCAACTGAGCTATCAGGGGGATGATTCCCCTTGATTCCGGAGTTTACTCCAAGAGTGGTAAAGTTTCCAACGTTGGGTTTTTTTCCCCTATCTCCTGTGCAAGGCAAGTCTGGCCAAGTGGTTGTTTTGTGGGCCGCTGTCTGGAGGAGACGGCGGTTCCGGGGGTCACCCTGACAATTATGGCCAACTAAGAGTGGAGGGGCTGGTCTGGGTTTGGCCCTCAGTCTGGAGTCACAGGCTGCACAGAGAGATTGGCTCAGGACCTCGGGCTGAAGCGTGCTGGGGCAGCCTCGGGGGTGTCCTGGCTTTCCACGGGCTTGGGGAACCCTCTCTGGCCCGGGGGCGGGAGCCGCTGTTCCACAAACTAGTTATGGCTCCACTGCCGCCTCAGCACTTTGTAATTCCGGCTCCAAACAACAACAGCCAGCAGCTGCAGCCATAGCAACAAGCCCCGCCCATCCGGCCTCGCTCCCGGCAAGCGGCACGTGACGGCGACGCCTGCGTCGCTCCCTCCGCCCCTGGCGCTGCGGGAGGGCGGGGAGATGACGTGTACTCAGTCGTCTCCTTGGATATAATGCATAGACGTCAACGTCGCCCAGTGTTTAGTGTGTAATGTTCCTCCGTCTCTATGGGAACGTCAGGCGGCCAAACACCGACCCCAGCAACAGGCTTCTGATTGGTCCGTAGCTTCCAAGGCGGAGCTTCATCTTCCGCGCCCGCTCTGTTGTGTTGCTGTTTTGGTTGTTTGTGTCCCACTTGTTTATTTCTCTAACAGATCCTGGAGGTTGGGGTCTGAGATCCCCATCGCCAAGGATGGGAACCAGGTGGAAACGTGCCCAGCGTGCAGCTTTCGCCTACCAATTACAACCCAATAGATGGCATGTTTCCCTTGTGACCAAGTCCCTTCTGAGAGTGCAGGGCCGAGGCCCAGCGTCAATCACAGCCCAATACTTGGTGTTTCAACCCTCTGACTGCCCCCCTCCACCCATCAGCATCACATCTGAGGCTATTACCCTTTCAGCCTCATCCCACAAACTGTGTTGCCTTCACACTTAAACTTGTTTATGCTCTCAAGGGAGCGGGGCCGGGGTGAGGGGATGCTTTCATACATAATGCCAGGATTCAATGCTACTCCCTGCAGAATTTGGCTACATTTTTTTCCATCTGGTCTTAATTCTGTTGAATGACATCATTGGTTTGTCGTTCCACCCATAGATGCCCAGGTTTCCCGTAGCCTGAACAGACACCAAAGGATCCCCAAAGACCTGCGTGGGTGCTTCAATTCGTGGGCTAGTTGAATATTAGCCTTTTCTCCCTATTAGGCTTCTCTTCCTGCCCATTTTAACTCAAAACTGGGGGGAATTTGACTTTTCCAAAAGAGACAGAAATAATTGAGGACAGAAATGGGGGAGTGTTAAAATCTGCTGTTAAAATTCCACATTTCTTGATATATAATAGCAGTAAACATTCTGAGTCCTGAATGTCTCCAGAAACAGTTTTAAGCTACCCTGGGATCCCATCAGTGAAACCAGGTTAACATCTGGCAAGAGATAGTGATCTAGCCTCAGGGTTTTCAGTCAAGTTGTGCCTGAAAGAATGCCTTAAAATCTTAAGTTATGGTGTCAAAGATAATAAATTTTCACCAGCTAGCTCATGCACATACAAGTCAGATGTTTCATAAAGGTTTAGATGACCTGATAATATGTTTTCAAAACCCAGAGAGTGAGTGAGAGAAAGAGAGAGAGAGACCCTGATGCAACCTCAAGTTAAAAACAAGGAAAGAAAAGTACTTTTGTAGATTGGAATTGATAAGGAATAAGGAGGGTACCTATTCTGTCTGTTCTAATTTTAACCTACCTTTCCCCCTTTATCTCCTCTGGTAAATAGTCTTGCTAACTGTCCTCCCCCTGCCCCTAGGCCAGCCTCATAGCCTATAATTTCCTTCAGAGATGTGAGTGAAATTAAATGAAATTGGGAGACTGCTTAATGCAAATAGGACCAAAGAGCACAGCTCTGTATCATAATGAACTTCATTCCGATTAAGTCACAGGGACTGCAAGTGCTATTTACTATTTACTGAGTAAATACATTAAATTGCCAGGCAAGTCTCCCTCTTGTCCTGACACTGCCAGGGAATATTTGAAAGTCTGATATAAGATCGTTTTAAAATGATCAAACATCTCTTTCTAATTCTATCATCTCTCTTTATGTTTCCAGGAATACAGAGTGTCTTGGTCTCTGAGAGCCAATATATCTGGGTTACCAATATATCCAAAAGAGGAATAATGAGGCAATCTTTGTACTGTTCAATGAAAATGACCTGAAAAGCTGGAAGAGGTGGCTGAAGGCATTTTCTCAGTTTGGATGAGGAAGTGGGGAGGAAGGTGGAAGATGATAGGGTCTCCAAGTGACTAGATTTGACTGCAGCATGTGAACTGGATTTTATGATTCTGTCCAAGGGCATCAGTTATAACTTTAGAGCTTCCATGTCTTTTTCCATCTCCCAGACTTATTTCCTTTCTTCTTAGTTCTTTTGTTGTTGTTGTTCTTTTTTTAAAAAAATGTATTTATTTATTTTAATTGGAGAGTAATTACTTTACAATATTGTAGAGGTTTTTACCATACATTGACATGACTCAGCCATGGGTGTACACGTGTTCCCCATTCTGAACCCCCCTTCCACCTCCTTCCCCATCTCATCCCTCAGGGTCATCACAGTGCACCAGCCCTGAGCACCCTGTCTCATGCATTGAACCTGGACTGGCAATCTATTTCACATATGATAATATATATGTTTCAATGCTATTCTCTCAAATCATCCCACCTTCGCCTTCTCCCACAGAGTGTTGTTGATCTTTGGACCCAAATATAGTCATGGGCCATGGTATGTAGCCCAGGGAGTCACAATTTAATTAAATACCATTACATTTGGCATGTAATTCAGGAAATACCAAGTAGATTATAGTTTTGATGGTACTGAAAGCAGCAGTTTGTTTCATATGAGTTTACATGCACACACACACATGTAAAGATCCTTTCTGCCCAATGGTTTGGTTGAGCCGCTCCATTTAACTGACCAGTTTCAACCTAAGGACCGTGATGTCCTGCTAGACTACTGATTTCTTCAAATCACAAAACAATTAATCTCCCCAGCCTATTTTCTCATCTGTAAAATGGGGTCTGGAGAACTCACTGACCCCACTGGTTTGCTCTGATCTCAGAGCTTTGTAATGATGTAGTGATCATTAATGGGCACTGTGGAACACCAAAGGGTGTATAAATGCTTGATCATTATTAATGGGTGCAGTTTTCCCCAACTCCTCCTGCCTTAGTACTGAGTGGACCCTACACCCATCACGTCTCCATAGCAAAGGGGCCTTGACCCAGGCCAGAAAGTGTAGGGGCAATGACCTACATGCCCTTCCCAGGCCCAAGTGCACACCGGGCCTCTTCCACACCCTAGCCATGACTGAATTCAGCTTGTTGTTCACATTCCTCAAGTCTGGCTTTCCTTAGTTGTAAAAATGAAAACATTACTACCTGCCCTGCTTACCTGTCAGGACTCATATGAGGCCCACTCCAGGTAACTCTTGTGAAAGAGCTTCGAAAACTGTAAAGCAGAAGGCATTTTCCAGTTTAAAAATGTCTTATGAAGTGATCTGCATATGAATCAGTGTCAAGGTGGGCTTGAGGGGGTATAATTCATAGGCAGGCTGGATGAATCCGCATCTGTGTGATTTGATATGTCCTATATCAAGGCCTGGGCTTCCCTCGTGGCTCAGATGGTAAAGAATCTGCCTGCAATGTGGGAGACCTAGGTTCGATCCCTGGGTAGAGAAGATTCCCCCAGAGAAGAGAATGGCTACCCACTCCAGTATTCTTGCCTGGAGAACTGCATGGACAGAGGAGCCTGGTGGGCTACAGTCCATGGTATTGCAAAGAGTTGGACACAATTGAGTGACTAAACACACACACACATATCAAGGCATGCTCCCTCACCATTCCTAAAATTATCCATTTTTAGCCATATATGTCTTTGGGTAAGCATTTGCCTCTCTCTTCAGATCTGAGTTTTAGAATACAGATATTTTAATTAGTAATAAAGCTCCTAAAGCTGAACATAAGTGAGGTTATCAAATGGAACCACACAGGAGCCTTGGGCTCTTGGGTGAGTCTGAGAAACGAGTTGCTGGGAACCTAGAGAAGACTATTAGTCTTATTCAAAGCTGGTCATCACAGGCTTGCTGACAGAGGATCTGCAGAGCCCACCCAGCATACCTGTGCTCTGCTCTCACCTGCAGGGGGGAGACTCTCCTCCCCACATCCTCACCCAAAGCCTCAGAGGGCACTACTGCACAGTGATCCAGGACTTCCCACCCTGTTGGATAGCAGGGGCCAGCAAAGTTTTTAAAAAGCCGGTGAACTGACATAGGTTGCCAACTTTTAATTTTACCAAGTAACAACAGTTGCCATAGTTTCATAAATGACTAAAGTGAAAGTCACTCAGTCATGTCCGACTCTTTGCCACCCCATGGACTGTACAGTCCATGGAATTCTCCAGGCCAGAGTACTGGAGTGGGTAGCCCTATCCCTTCTCCAGGGGATCTTCCCAACCCAGGGATTGAACCCAGGTCTCCCACATTGCAGGTGGATTCTTCACCAGCTGAGCCACAGGGCATTTCAATACTCAAAAAGTCAAAAGGATGTGGACTGAAGGATTAAATATATTTATGTTCTGATCTGATGTTTATGAAAACTCCTTGTTTTGTCTTTATTTCTTATCTTCCTTTGACAGTTCTATTCATTCTTCATTCTCCATGGGGTGGTGTTGATAGTGGTGAAGAACAGATAGAGAAACCAAAGAGAGGTAAAAATCTGACTCAAGAACCATTTGAGTTTCCTGATCAGACTGGCTACTTCTTGCATTATGCATTTTTGGGTCACCGGTTTCTTTGGCAAAGGAGAGTAATATAATCTCACCAGATGAGTTTCTGGTAGTGGGACTATAATACATTGAGTAATTCCCTTGGAATTGCTTCCACTCTGGGGCAGGTCAGTTTGTTTCTAAGTGGTCTGATCCTTGCTTGGACCATGCCCCACCCACCCAAACACTTCTGGTTTTACCTGGAGAGTTGGGATAAGTGACTGCCTTATACCTGATTCAGCCAGATCAGATAGAGGTGAATGTTGGAGACTGGCAAAGTTCCCAGAGGAGGAAACAAGCCTACCTTCCAACTGGGATCCCAGGCAGGTGCAGGAGACACTGGCACAGCCAGTTTAACCAGCATCTTGGGCAATATTTGGCCAGTAAGTTTTTCATACTTCCAGTTTCCTCTGGCAGAAGTGGAATCTCTTTATATTCTGTGGTTGCATGTGGATATAATGCAACCAACACCCTATTTCTCTTCTCTCTCTACCTATGAATGATATACAGTATATATATTTCTCTCAAAAGCCCAATATGAATAGGAGCTGAGGCTATAATTTAATTCTAAGCAATTTAACCATAATTAAGGCCCCTGAGACTGAATTTCTCTCTCACCCGCCACCAGCTACCAGAGAGTAGACACCCAGGGAAATAAATGCACTTATTCATGTTACCAAGTCACTACTTACTACACTGGGGAGAAAATTTAGTTCAATTATCTATTGTGGATTAGAAAATTATAAGATCATTATTTTTATATTAATTTTTATTGGAGTATAGTTGCTTTAGAAAGTTGTATTTATAAGATTGTTGGTTTTAAAAAGTTATTGAACCTATACAACCAAAATGGCATAATATACCTATATTATTGAATTTTGATAAATATTAAATAACATGACAGTATCTGTAAAGCACTGAACATAATCCCTGAACAAGCATTCAATAAATATTAGTTATTGTTATTTCCATGCATTCAAGAAGTACTTTTTGAGCAGCCTTTACATGGTCAGGTACTATATGAGGGGCTAGGGAGCCAATGATGAGTAAAACAGGGAATGTTTCTGCCTTCCTCAAATGGGGAACTAGACACTGAACAAATTCAATCAACACTTAGCTACCAACACCAGGGCTTCGCTAGATGCTTGGGTGTCCATCAATGAACAAAACAAATACTCTTCTTCTTGTGGAACTTATCTTTTAGACTTTAGACCAACTGCTTTCTAAATAAGTGTATATTATTATGAATGGTGTCTAGTGCCATACATACAAAGCCTAGGATGGAACAAGGGTTTCTGAAGTGTTCCTAATTCAGCCTAGATGCTCAGAGAATTTCTCTATGATGATATGATACTGAAGTTTGTGATCTGGATGAAGAGTAGATTGAGTTGAGAAGCAGAGTGGAAACAGGGGCAGAGAACATATGTATAATACTAGCAGCTCATATTTAATTCATGCTTTTCATGTTATGATGCCTTTTCCCAAATGTTTTAGAGGCTAGGACTGCCAAAATTGGAAGACATCACTGCATCAGAAGTTTTCATCCAGATTGAATTTCGCCCTGCACTCCAGAATGCATTATCCTTTGCTCCTTCCCAGGAATCACTGACAGTTGACAGTCGCTGCCTCAGCTTCCCTTGGTCTCATTGTCTGGAACAATCAGTACCAACTGTAGTAGGAATGACTGCTGAGAATTGAACTCCACTTCTTATTACTGGCTGTAAGGAAAGTCACCATAGTGCCCCCCAGAAATATGTCAGCATACATTTGCTGCTAGATTTAAATAATCAAGCATGGGCTGAACAATCAATTTCTGAAGGTTGAGCTACCCTCTTCTCCCAACCCACACGTGATCCTCTAGCCCACTTTTCCCTTTGCCACTGAATTTTCTCCCATTTAAGTTTTAATGCTCTTTTTCTGTCATTCCCATTAGCAACCTTTCACAGCCTGAAAAGCATTCCAGTTCTGAAATAGTTCACATAGTTCTGTGTAGACATAATATTTACGGGAACTGAAGATGGGTGGATTCTGATAATGGCTTGTGGGATGGTCTTCAGTGCAGACAAAATAGCAAAGAATTCAAGAAACTAATACTATGAGAGTTCAGTCCCCTATAAATTTCCCAAACGTACTTGCTTAAACCCTGTATATCGGCAGAGTACAGGGGAGTGTCACCTGGGATGAGAAAACTTGGTTTGTTCAGTGTTCTGTTTTACAGCACAGATTCTAAGTTGGACTCGGTTTATTGTCAGGAGCTCTCTAACAAAGGGCAAAATGGAATGTGCTTATTTTCAAATTCCTGTTAAAAAAAGGCCCTGGAAGACCTCAAAGACTGCTTGAGGGCAATTTGTGTCAGTATTTTTCAGAGCTCTCATGTAAGACTCTTCAAGCTATTGAGAGAGAGCTTACCAACCATTGATTTTTAGTAAGCAGCCATCTATAAGAAGGATCCATATGGGTTGTTATGGTATGAGAATGAAATAAAACCCTCCATGTCCTGTTTGAAGTTTAGTGACAGGTTAGGGAGGAAACTAAATGGGGAATGGCTGGGACATTTCCAAATTTGGTAGCAGTGATCCACAAGTTGGTGTTTACGGTCTGTGGGAGGGACAGATGGTTTGTTGGTAGGTGTTATGGTCTGGTGGAGAGAGACAGTTTTTGGTAACTCAGATGCTAGGGCTTGAAGTGCACCTTACAAAGACAGAGGGTTGCTGGGCTCCATGGTTATACTTCTCAGTACTTTACACTGGGAAGCATTTCCTCTACCCAGAATGCTCTGCTCCTTGTCCTTCTCATGACAAATGTCACCTCCTTCCACCCAATCCAAAGTAGCAACACAGTCACCCACAACATATCCTTCCACTTTAACTACTTGCCTAGCACTTACTTTTATATATTTTGTTTATTTGTTTTCTTGTTTATTACTAGACCATGAGCTTCATGTGAGTTTGTCTGTTTACTATGGATTCCATTGGCTGGCACACAGTAGGTGTCTAATAAAGGTACTGAATGAAGAATGAGGAATAGGATAATTGTACAATTTGAGTGATGAAAGGATTAACTATGTAAAGGCCATACCCTAGTACCTGTGGGTAATTGTTTTTTCTTACACAAGGTAATAATAATTTGAGATCTGTGAAACCCCTTTCTTCCCTGGAGGGAATTCTGAAACCAATGGAAAAATAAAAAGCCAGGAGAGAGATATCTGATAAGAATATAATTTAAGTTAATCTCAAACCAGATGTGAGAAATTAACACCTCAGGGCTGTTCTTATTTAAAAATACAATCTAAAATCACTTAATTTGAAACTCTTCTGTTTTCTCCATTATTTATTAATTTTTTTTATGTGAGTCTCCGGTTCTTTTAGCATGTAGGCCAGAAATGAATGAGAAGTGTGGATATTCACTGCTCCTGGCTGGGAGCTATCGTTCGGTGAACTTGGGAATTTGGCAGCCGATGCATGGAGCGCTATTTGCATAACGACAGGTTTCCTCCGTTTCCCCAGCCTCTTCACAACTCCTTGCTTCTCTCTTTTCCAAGCTCCAAAGCTTAAGCAGACATCAGCTGGATGACGCTCTGGGTTCAAATAAACTTGATTTGGATGGCAAAGTACTAATAGCAGATGAAGTCCCAGCTCTTCACCTAGTATGAAGTTTCCTGTTCCTGGCAAATAGAGACTAGGGGAAAGCAAAGATTCCTCACCCACAGACACCCTTCTGGGCAAGTGATATGAGATTCATTCCAAACCAGTTGATTAATCTGGAGAAAGGAAGAGAATGGTTCTGTCAAATGATTCAAGTGAAGAATCCTGAGGGCTGATCCCATCCTTCACTTACAGCAATCTGGATGGAGCAGGAGCACGTGGTGCTCCATTTATAACCACAGAGATCAGCTCTGGCCCACAGAGGGCTGCATCCAGGCCTGAGGTGATCCTGCGGTATGTGATATTCTAGTCCTGTCCAGTGCATGCCGAAAAATCAACAAATACTGACCTGGTCCCAGCCACGTTCTCAACCATGGCTGGATTGCCCAAGAAGCCAAGGAAGTATATGCTGGGGTGGGGGTGGAGAAAGACTCAAGGAAGAAATTAAGAACACTATACCCATCCTTCTATTTATGGAGTGCTTGCTATTGAGTCAAGCACTGCTCCAGGCTCTGGAGAACCAGCAATTTTTCCATCCCTCATGGAACTTACATCCTGGCGTTATTTTTGGCATATTTATAAGTTTTATTTTTTAAGTAAAAATTTATTTTGCAAATTGATATTGTTTTTATTTTGAATTACTTGGAAAGGTAGCATAGTCATTTTAGTATTAGTGTCATGAAAGTTTTGAAAGTAAAAGTGTTAGTCGCTCAGTCATGTCTTTGCGACCCCATGGATTATAGCCCACCAGGCTCCTCTGTCCATGGGATTCTCCAGGCAAGAACACTGGAGTGGACTGCCTTGCCCTTCTCCAGGGGATCTTCCTGACCCAGGGATTGAACCCATGTCTCTTATGTCTTCTGCATTGGCAAGTGTGTTCTTTACCACTAGTGTCACAGTTGGTCTGAAGGTTTTATTATGGCCTTATTCACAGTGCTTTAGAACTAAAATATTGGTTAGGTTTTTACCTCTATATCCAAATAGTTTCTAAAAAGTTGCTTGTGGTATTAGGCTGAGTTTGTAGAAAAGAAAGGATTGGGGGGATATCCCATCTGAGATGAAATTTCTTCTTATGCTGATCACGATTCTGGGTGGGATGGTTGTGGGTTTAAAACTAGAGCACCCATACCCTCTTGAATGACAGCTAGTGGAATGATTAATAAGCAGATATGACAAATCCATACAGTTCTAAGGATGGGTGTACCACTTGGGTTTATAAGCATCTAAATTGTTATGTCTGATAAAGAAGGTACTGATCAGGATTTTGGTTTCCCTCACCTGAGAAAGATACCGGTAGGAAGTTAGCCATCAAGCCCCTTTATCCAAAATGAGAATCCATGCTGCCTTCCCAGCCACATGAACAACAACTGATGAGCTTTCTGTTTAATGTTCATTCATTTCACAAACATTTATCCAGTGCCTACTAGTGTCAGCAAGCTGGGGCCCTGAGGATAGATACCTATTGAATAAGATAGATAAGGTCCCTGCTTTGGTGGAGCTTGTGGCTTAGGAGAGGAAGAGAGACAACGAAAAAGTGCATACATAAACCAAGTAACCTAGTGATCAGTCTTAGAAAGAAAATAAAAGCAAGTAATATGACAGACAGCGACTGAGGGGCAACGAGGAGGGATGCAGTGTTGGATGGGGGACAGGCTTCCTGGAGAATATGAAAACTGAGCTAATAGTGATCATAAGGATAAGTCAGCGTGTCCAGATCTGGGGAAAAGAGGGAGCAGTGATTAGAAAGACCCAGTTCCTGAACCAGCTTGGCATATCTGAGGAACAGAAAGAAGGCCAGTGTGCCTGGAGAGGAGTGAAGGAGGGAAAGTTGCTTAAGATGGAAGGTGAGGACGGGGCTGGGTTACACAGTTGTGGTAGACCTCTGTAAGGGGTACAGATTTTTTTTTTTTTTTTTTTTTCTGAGTGTAATTCTGTATATTGGCCATTAAACAAGTTTGGAGGGATTTAGTATTTAGTGTTAGGATTTAATTCAGAGCCCCACTAAGTGGGAGAGGAGACTTATACTGCATGATCTGTCTTTATCTTCGTGGATTACCCCCACAGTCTCAGGTGGGTCAGAGTCTAAAGGTAGAATTCTTCAGTAGAGTCAATTTTGGGATTCTCACAAGGGATCTGTAACTCATTGACACTCCAGGTAAAACAGCAGTGGAGAAAATAAAAACTTAGCTGGGAGTTGGAACTGGAAGTTTTTTCATAGAATGCAAATCAGATACTAAACTAAGACGCAAAAGGTCCACATCAGAGGATGAACCTATGATCTGTAGATCAGAAGGCAACATAACTCTGAATTCCTACCTACTGGTCAGGATTCTTCTGGTTTTGGAAGGAGGATTTTTTTTTTTTTTTGGCCTTATAATTATTAATGTCTCTTTTAAAGATCTTTCTTGCCATTCTTCTTCAGAAAGATGGTGGATTAAATGGTGTAAGCAATGCTGGAGATGTCTTAACACTTTGAGGCTCGTCATGTGCCAGCCCATTTGAGCCATCCTTAGCCCTGCCCATGCACATCATGAGGTTTCCCCACTGGATGGGAGCCCTGCAGTTGAGGTTTCTTAGGGTGTGGTGTTGTCCTATAGATTTAGTGACGTCAATGAGATTCCTTTGGAATTTTAGCAGCTAAATCCACCAGAGCTGAAGAAGGTCAGCTCAGGACACCTGGGGATCTGACAACCCGGACAGACTTGCTTGTCAGAGGACGAGGAATGCAGCAAGGTTTGGCATTACTGACTAAATGGGGATCCAGTGCTGCTGGTTGTGGTGAAAGATCCCATGAGCTTGGGCTGAAATGTGTCTTTCTTAGGCACTGTAGCTGTTCCCCAGTTTCCTCAGCTCCAGATGGAGCGTGTGCCAGGGACCACACAGAGCTTTGTTTAAATGCTTGCATTAGCAGAAGGACGGGGATCCCATTGAATCATCATCTCCTGTCAAAAAGCCAAGAGTTGTTCAGAATGGAAACAGTTTTTCCCAAAGAGGCAAAATTCCTAGTCCTAATGAGTGGTGGTGGTGATGGTGGCGTGTGTGTGTGTGATGATGGTGGTGATAGTTCTGTGCCTCCCACTGTTTCAAAATAGAGACACTTTTTGTTCACTGTCTGAGCCATAGGGTGAGTAACCTTGACCCCTAAGGTCCTTCACTGGGCTCACGTGAGTTTGTGAGTCCTGTGGGAATAGTGAACTGTTTCTCCCGCTGGGGTTCAGACATTTAGAATGGATAAATTAGAGTGGTGGTCACACAGTCATTGTCATTGCGGACAATGTGGCATTTATGTATGGGCACTGGCTGTCTCTCATAGGGCTCAATAACAAGGGTAAGTTCCATCTTTCCTCACTAACCATTGGAGGGTTCTTTATTGACAGAGGCTGCACCAGCTGAAAATAGCCCAAACATCTTGTTATTTTCTCTTTCCCAGTTTTTCCCTATTCATATCCAAGGATAAAAGACTCAGCTTGTTCAGCCTTTTCAAAGAGTTAAAGAACATTCTCTGTTTGATTTCTTAGTACCCATAAAGAACAAGAATATACAGTTGCCCTGCTTGGCTGAGAGCATTTATTGATTCATCAGTTCAATAGATTTTATGAAACACCTACTATGGGCTAGGTGCTGGGGTAGGTGCTAAGTGGATATTTGTATATGAAAAAAACAAAGGCCAAAAGTAGGCAGATGCTAAACAAGTCTTAGAAGCGACTTGCCCCAAGTCCCCGAAGGAGATGAATTTGCTATAAACATCTTCCTGACTTCTAGTCCCGTGCTCTGCCCACAACCCTTCACTGATAGACCACACTTCCCCAAATAAATAACTACTTCTGCATGCTGAGGATGGGTTGTGTGCGGCAGCATTTACGTAGGCGGTGCAGACAGTAGCCTTTCACTTAGTGTTGCAATAACACCAGGCTAAACAATGTGCATTGACCTCCAGAGTAGTGAACAAAAGCTTGCTATGGGTCAGGCCTCTTAAATGCCAGAGTAGTGCAAAATAGGAAGAGTCTCCATCTGATAAGAAGCAACTGCTGAGAAAGAATGAATTTGTTTTTAATCTGGGTTAAAATCAGATACGAGAATCTACCCTCCTGTTCACTTTTGGATCCTCAGGTAGCAGGAACTCAATGCATAGATAATCACAAACTATGTAAGTTTTGGTTTTCCATGCTCAGACTTGTCCAGAACATGGAAGCCTTGCCCTGTTGGAAGGCAGCACTGAACTCACAGAGGCACACACACACACACATTTGTCTCAAAGTTATCCTGACCTTGGCCAGTGGCAAACATAACTTCACAGATTGGGTCTGATTTCCCTTTATTTTAAGGCTACATCATATGAGCTCCATATTAAAAATGTGATTTTGGCTGTCCTGAAATGGATACCATGAATAGATGGAGATGTGAGAGTATGTTAGAATGACTGCAGGTTCAGATATTAGTGGGGCAGGAGAGGAGGTTTGGGGTTATATTATCTGATACTACTGCTTTAGGTTGAGCACCTGTTTTTACTTCCCAGACGATGCTCTGGCCCCTTTCAGTCTTTATCCTGTTATATCCCAGAGGACAGTGGATCCAGATCCCGTCTCTGTATTGCAATCACTTCTTCTGATACCTGTCCCCACATTCTCTTCTGTGTTTCATAGCACTCTCATTTTTTAAATATTCATTTATTGGACTATACTGGGTCTTAGTGGGATGTGGGATCTAGTTCTTTGACTAAGGATCAAACCTGGGCCCCCTGCATTGGGAGCTTGGAGTCTTAGCCACTGGACCACCCTGTTACTACCTCTGTCAAACCACTTACCGCTGTCCTGCAATTCTCTAATGACTTGTTGGTCCATAAGGCTGGAATCTCTCTGACAGTAGGGGCAGGTCCATTGTGTTCATTAGAGTAAGTACCAGCCCCTAGCAAGTGCCAGGCCATAGAAGGCTCTCAATAAGTAATCGCATGCATGCTCAGCTGCTCAGTTGTGTCCACCTCTTTGTGACCCCATGGACTGTGGCCTGCCAGGCTGCTCTGTCCATGGAATTTTCCAGGCAACAATACTGAAGTGGCAGCCATTTCCTCCTCCAGGGGATATTCCCCACCCAGGGATTGAACCTGCATCTCTCGTGCCTCCTGCATTGGCAGGCGGATTCCTTACCACTGAGCCACCTGGGAAGCCCCAAGAAGTAAGTTCTTTGTTAAATAAATAAAAGAATGAGTGAATGCATGGTTCTGTCTTTCTTAGAGGATGGATTTATTAAGTCTCCAGCTCTGTAGCTGTACTGGTGCCAGGAAAGAAAGAGTTAAGCCTCTTCCTGGGGAGGAGACAGGCTTATCCAAAGACCTTTTTCCTTTTTTGTTGGCAAGGGCAGAGTAAATGATATATGCATAAATCCTGGATATAAAATCTTGACACATCCTTTAGGTGTTGGCCTGAGCTGCTTCAAAACTTTAAGGGGAAGTAAATGAAATCATTCTAGGTTTTCTCTTAAGTGGCCTGAGCGCCAGTTATGAAGGGAAGTCAAGGCCAGACCCAGGAATTCAAAGCTTGACCTATTTCCACCAGGCTCCTCTGTCCCTGGGATTCTCCAGGCAAGAACATTGGAGTGGGTTGCCATTTCCTTCTTCAATGCATGAAAGTGAAAAGTGAAAGTGAAGTCGCTCAGTCGCGTCCGACTCTTAGTGACCCCATGGACTGGAGCCTACCAGGCTCCTCCGTCCATGGGATTTTCCAGGCAAGAGGACTGGGGTGGGATGCCATTGCCTTCCCCGAATAATAAGAGAGATGGATTTGCCATCTTAACTTTTTTTTTTTTTAATCAAAGACAATGAAGCAGCCCGGCAAATGATAGAACTAGGTGAATGGAATGCAGCAGAATTGCTTGAGGATTCAGAGCAGCTCCAAGTCTATGTTTATGTATTATGTGTTTTTCCTTTTCTCTCCCCCCTTTTTTTCAGGTGAGAGAAAAAAAAAAGCGCCTAAATTCCCACCAACATAAACCAGTGACATACAATGATGAAACTCTGTTTTCACCTCTGCTTGTGACAGGGAATGCAAAAATAGCAAGTGGCCCAGTTCCACGAATCCCCGCCTCCCTGCCCTAGCAGCTCTCACCCGGTTCGCATCTCTAAGAATGGAGGTTAGCGTCCAGTCGCGCGCGCAAGCCGCACTCAGCCCCGGTACCCCACAGATGAGGTCAGGCGGCGGGAGTGGCCACAGTCGGGTCTGGGAGGCCGAGGCCCCCGGGGGAGCAAGGAGGGAGAGCGGCCTCGCCAGGCCGACGGCGCGCCCGGCCGCGCGGCGTCGCCTGGAGACGGCCCTGGCGGCTCAGTGTTGCTGTAAACAGCCTCTTCCCTGTTACTATCTATAGCAGGATCGCCAGGCTCCGGGGTGCGGCGGCGGGAGGCAGGTCGGCTGTCCCGCTCCCTGCGAGTCCCGAAGGATCCGCCCGCTGCCCTCATCCCGCCTCGCCCCTCTCCAGGTGCCCATCGTGCCCAACCCCCAACCCCAGCCCGAAGAGTGGGGGAAGGGACACAGGGACCTGTGTCTCTGCGGGGACCTGAGACTTTGCGTCCCGGAGGTGGCCGGCGCGCAGAGATTGAGCAAGGGGCAGTGTGACCTCGGCTGTCCTTTGCATCGGAGCAGGAGGCTAGGGGCGTCTGGGGGGCTCAGCGTACTCCTGAGCACCTTGACCCCGCCCCCACCACCCCAAAGGCCTGTTTTCCAGGCCACCGAGCGGTGCCTGAGGTCCCAGCTGCCGAAGATTCCGGCCTGGGCGCTGCCGGGCACGATCTTTCCAGGCGCCCCCGGTCCAATGCCCCTCCCCCCCCCCCAAGTCCGCGCTGGAAAATCACCGGCTTCGGGCTCCCAATAACCAGCTTCCTGGGGCGCCGAACCACCCCCACCTTCCCAGCAGGGACTTGTGCTGCCCCAAGTGCTCGCTCCATCCGGTGCTCCGAACTGACGACCTTGTCCACAGAACACCCCCGCCCCGCCACGACCCGGGGCCCGAGCTCAGAACCAGGCAAACGAATCCTTCAGACATCCTTGTTGAGAGATTCTGCACGATGTTTATTGGCTAGTTTCTCAGGGGTTTGACAGCAACAGTAGTATCTCATATACGGCCAAGAAAAACAAAAACAAAAACAGCAAAACAAAGCGCCTATACCCTTAAAAGCAAAACAAACAAACAAAACATATAGAATAAAAAGTACCCAGCATCGTAGATAAAGTAGGTTATCGTATTGTCTTATTTTGGATCCTTCCAAACCGCAGGACCAATCCTAGTAATGCTGGAGTCAGGAGAGCTTGAAGTGAGGGGGTGAGGGTCCGTTTCCAGAGCTTGCACTGAATTAGGGCTAGAATGGGGAGTGAGGGTAGAGGCGCATTCCTTCGGGGGCCGAGGCTTAACCTGCTTGGCTGTGTGTACCTGTGTCGCCTATAACCTGAGCCTCAGAACTCTTTCCCGGGTTTCCGTATAGAAGTAAAAGGGCGCCCTCCCCGCCCGTCCCCGCCAATCCCATCCTCCCCCAGCCCCGGAACAAGGGTCCGCATTGAACCAGGTGCGAATGTTCGCTCGCCTTCTCCGCCTCCCCCTCCCCCCGGCCGCGGCCCCCGCCTCCCCCCGGCTCTGCACCCTCGGTGTTGGATGCTGCCCGCGAGCAGTTCCCGTCAATCCCTCCCTCCCCTTTACACAGGATGTCCATATTAGGACATCTGCGTCAGCAGGTTTCCACGGCTGTCCACTGCAGTCGTGGGGGGATCCATCCCCGCGGTCCCTCACCTCTGCAGCTCCACGCGACCCCAGGAACCAGGGGGAGACAGGTCGACAAGATCAAGAAACTCGACAGCGCGGGGAGCTGGGGGCGCTGCGAGGGCAGCGGAGGCGGCAAATGGGGACCCTAGAAGTAGCCGGGCCCGTGCGCCACCCCTCGGGAGACGCAATGGTTGCGCCCAGTGACGTGTTGGGCTCATTCATAAAATGCTGTTATAAAAGCGGTGGCTGCGGCGCCTAGTACTCCAACCGCATCTGCAGCGAGCAAGCTTAAGGAGCTGACACAGAGCCGGCGGCGCAGCGAGCGAGCGAGCGAGCGAGCGAGCGACCGCGCACACCTACCCAGCTCTGCCCGGCAGCTCGCACCTGCCTCCGCCCCTGAGCCCCTCGCCCGGCTTTGACTGCTCGCGATCATGATGTTCTCTGGCTTCAACGCCGACTACGAGGCGTCCTCCTCCCGCTGCAGCAGCGCCTCCCCGGCCGGGGACAGTCTCTCCTACTACCATTCACCCGCCGACTCCTTCTCCAGCATGGGTTCTCCCGTCAATGCGCAGGTGAGGCTGGCTCCGCGCCGCTGCGGGGCCCGGGGGTGGAGGGGTCACCGTAGAGGAATCATCGAGGCGAGATGCTCGGGAAGATGAGTTCGGGACTCCTTTCGCCGGGGGCAGGAAGGGAGCCTTGCCCCGGCCCGGAGCGGCCCTCTCTTGGGAGCTTTTCCGAACTTTGTTCGGAGCGGCCCGCGAGCTTGTCATCAAAGAATTGCTGCTTCTTTTCTGCGGCAGGCTCTTTCTGAGCTGTGCCCCCCGGCGCGCGCTCGCTGACTGATCTCTGACATTAGCTGGGGCCAAAGTGTCCCAAAGCAAAAGACTAGAGAAGTAGAGCCTGGCGCCTCCGGGGGGAGGCGGCCAAAAGCGGCCATTCCGCCCCCCGCCCCCCGCCACCCCTCCCCTAGCAGCCTGGAGCAGGAAAGGAGGGGTAGGGGAAGAGGGTGAAGCAGGCGGGTGTGTAAGGCAGTTTCATTGATAAAAAGCGAGTTCATTCAGGAGACTCCGGAGCGGCGCCTGCGTCAGCGCGGACGTCAGAGATATTTATAACAAACCCCCTTTCAAGAGAGTGATGCTGAAGGGATAACGGGAACGCAGCAGCAGGATGGAGGAGAAAGGCACTGCGCTGCGGAATTCTTGGGAATAAAGGGGGAGAGACCTTTCATTTCCGATGACGGGCTTGTATAAAGACGCGAGCTGTCCTTTGCCAGAGGGCTTCTCCTGCCTCTTTCCTTGCTGCATGCGGCACTGGGAACTCTGCTCATCCCCACCTGCTCGCTCACCTCAGTTTCCTCCTTCTCTTTCATTCTAGGACTACTGCACCGATCTGGCCGTCTCCAGTGCCAACTTCATCCCAACAGTGACTGCCATCTCGACCAGCCCGGACCTACAATGGCTAGTGCAGCCCACCCTGGTCTCCTCCGTGGCCCCGTCCCAGACCAGAGCCCTCCACCCCTATGGAGTCCCTACTCCCTCAGCTGGGGCTTACTCCAGGGTTGGAGTCATGAAAACCATGACCGGAGGCAGAGCTCAGAGCATTGGCCGGAGGGGCAAGGTAGAACAGGTGAGAGTTCTTGGTACCTTCTGAGGGGGAGGTGGGGATCGACATTGTGGAGATGGGCAGCATAGGGGTCAGAGTGAAGCCAGTGATGTATTGACTGGACACCCCAAATTGGAAACCCTGGCTCCAAGCCCTTTCCATCCAAGTCAGGCTCTGATAGTCTCACCCTAAGAAATGCCCTGATGTATAGTTCCTTCCCTAATAGGTTTCCATCTTGTGCTTTTAGTCTGGGCTCTTCTTGGCTCTTGCTGAGATTCTTATTTTAAATGCAAGTCACACCCAGCTTGCAACTGCAGGTTAGAAATGGCTTCACAGAATTGATGCCAGGAGCTAGGAAGCTGCAGGAGCTGGTTTCCCAGGGGTGGGTGAATGAAACTAATGGCAGACATTGTTACTGAATGCTGCTCTTTTTTTCCCTCCCCAGTTGTCCCCAGAAGAAGAAGAGAAAAGGAGAATCCGAAGGGAAAGGAATAAGATGGCTGCAGCCAAATGCCGGAACCGGAGGAGGGAGCTGACTGACACCCTCCAAGCGGTAGGTAGAACCCATGGGTTACTTCTTTTTAAAACTTAAGGGGAAACTTGGAGACCAGACGTCAGACGTAAGGGATCTGTGTCCTTGAGTCAGACCGTCTCTTATGCTTTCCTTTGCTCTCTCCTTCCAGGAGACAGACCAACTAGAAGATGAGAAGTCGGCTTTGCAGACAGAGATTGCCAATCTGCTGAAGGAGAAGGAAAAACTCGAGTTCATCCTAGCGGCTCACCGACCTGCCTGCAAGATCCCCGACGACCTGGGCTTCCCAGAAGACATGTCTGTGGCTTCCCTTGATCTGAGTGGGGGCCTGCCTGAGGCTGCCACCCCTGAATCTGAGGAGGCCTTCACCCTGCCCCTCCTCAATGACCCTGAGCCCAAGCCCTCAGTGGAGCCCGTCAAGAGCGTCGGCAGCATGGAGCTGAAGGCTGAGCCCTTTGATGACTACATGTTCCCAGCATCGTCCAGGCCCAGCGGCTCGGAGACCGCCCGCTCTGTGCCAGACATGGACCTGTCTGGTTCCTTCTATGCAGCAGACTGGGAGCCCCTGCACGGTGGCTCCCTGGGCATGGGGCCTATGGCCACGGAGCTGGAGCCCCTGTGCACCCCGGTGGTCACCTGTACTCCCAGCTGCACTACTTACACGTCTTCCTTCGTCTTCACCTACCCCGAGGCTGACTCCTTCCCCAGCTGTGCGGCTGCCCACCGCAAGGGCAGCAGCAGCAACGAGCCTTCTTCTGACTCGCTCAGCTCACCCACGCTGCTGGCCCTGTGAGCGGGCAGAGAGGGGAGGCAGTGGGCGTGCACGTGGCCACTGCCTGAGTCGGCGCATTACAGAGAGGAGAAACACGTCTTCCCTCGAGGGTTCCTGTAGACCTAGGGAGGACCTTATCTGTGCGTGAAACACACCAGGCTGTGGGCCTCAAGGACTTGCAAGCGAGCATCCCCGTGTGGACTCAAGTCCTTACCTCTTCTGGAGATGTAGCAAAACGCATGGAGTGTGTATTGTTCCCAGTGACACATCTGAGAGCTGGTAGTTAGTAGCATGTGGAGCCAGTCCTGGGTCTGCGTCTCTTTTCTCTTTCTCTTTAGTCTTCTCATAGCATTAACTAATCTATTGGGTTCGTTATTGGAATTAACCTGGTGCTGGATATTTTCAAATTGTATCTAGTGCAGCTGATTTTAACAATAACTACTGTGTTCCTGGCAATAGTGTGTTCTGATTAGCAATGACCAATATTAAATTAAGAAAAAATATGACTTTATTTTCTAGTAGATAGAAATAAATAGCTATATCCATGTACTGTAGTTTTTTCTTCAACATCAATGTTCATTGTAACGTTACTGATCATGCATTGTTGAGGTGGTCTGAATGTTCTGACATTAACAGTTTTCCATGAAAACGTTTTATTGTGTTTTTAATTTATTTATTAAGATGGATTCTCAGATATTTATATTTTTATTTTATTTTTTTCTACCTTGAGGTCTTTTGACATGTGGAAAGTGAACTTGAATGAAAAATTTAAGCATTGTTTGCTTATTGTTCAAAGACATTGTCAATAAAAGCATTTAAGTTGAATGCGACCCACCTTGTGCTCTTTTCATTCTGGAAGTTTTCTAAGTTTCTGGAAGGTATTGTCAGAGAACAATTTGTCAAGAAGGGTAGCTCTTGGAGGGGACACACCCCTCTGTTTGATCCCTTATCAAATCAAGAGAATCTCTAGAGCTGACGGTGGAAAATTGTACGAACTCACATCTTCACCTTGCAGAGCTGCTTCTCTCTACAGGTTCTGGGAATGGGAAACTGCTTTGCAATAGTTTTCATAGGAACACATCTTCCTGCTTCTTTTTCTGTTTTGAAAGTCAAAGGGAGGGATATTTAAATCTGACTGTGCTAATACTAAACTGAACCGTCTAGGTCTTCCAGGAATCCTTTTAGCAAACAATTAAGTTTTGTATGAACCACTTTAACTTTTTATTGCCACCAGATCATGTGAAGGTTACTCCCGCCTTAAAGGAGAACAAACTGAAGAATGGTTGGAACGATGTTTTCTCAATATTCCATGGCTGGGATTAGAATCTTAGCTTCTCACTCATGACCCTATTCATCAGCCTGAACTGCCTCTTAACACTTGGTTTTTCTTTTTTTAAAAAAGCTTTCAACTGGTTGGAAAGAAAACAAAACAAAAACCAAACCCACAACTTTTCAGTCCTTCACTCTAACAGACATACATTTAGTTGTATTTTTTATTCTCAGAAAGAAAGCAGGGTTCTCATCCTATCCCTCAGTGTGAGTGCGCGTGTGCTTGGTTGCTCGGTCATGTTGGACGCTATGACCCTGTGGATTGTAGCCCACCAGGTTCCTCCATCCATGGGATTCTCCAGGCAACAGTACTGGAGTGGGTTGCCATTTCCTACTCTAGGGGATCTTCCTGACCCTGGGATTGAACTGGAGTCTCTTGTTTCTCCTGCATTGGCAGGCAGATTCTTTACCACTGTGCCTCCTGGGAAGCCTATCCTTTAGTAGTCAATGCATTATAATTTCTGAAGTTTCTTTACCATATGCCTGACATTCAGTTTACACTGGAGAAAGAAAAGGCTGGCTCTGAGAATTTGAAAGAGATCTCAAACACTGCAAACAATGGTTGATCATTGGGTAAATAAAAAGTTACATAATAGCTCGAGAAGGAGAAGTCAACATGACTGAATGAGCTTTAACTTAGAAACTTTATCATCTTAATGAAGAACATGACCTTTATCTGGGACACCTCTGGTAATGGGGTGCTTACACGCACAGGTACCAACCACAAAGAAAGGAGGTGGCGCCTTCCTCTTCTGCTCTCTGCTATCAAGTGGGCAGGCACCAAGCCTGGAAGTGAGAGCCCAGGTTTGCACCCATGCTAAGGGGAAGAGGAGCTTCGAAGTCAGCCTTCTAATGCTTTGGTGATAATGAAAATCACTGGGTGGTTATGGGATGTTATACTCAGTCAACTTGAAAGTTGTAATTTAAAATGACAGTTCCAAAAAATTAAATGACCTTTCTATTGAGAGTGGCGTTCTCACCTATGATCTCCCTGCTCTTCACATAATACTTGACATTTGAAAGCAATGTGCTTTAGACTCTTAAGAGCACTGATCTCTCACACATCATTTGCATATTATTTTTGCCTGTCAGGCAATGATGAAAATGGCCTTAGACTTCCTGTTTGCTATTCGGGAGTAAACTTTCTGCAATCTTTGTTGTTGTTCAGTTGCTAAGTCTTATCTGACTCTTTGCAACTTCATAGACTTCAGCACCTCGGGCACCCTTGTCCTTCACTATCTTCCAGAGTTTGCTCAAATTCATGTCCATTAAGTCTGAGATGTGATCTAACCATCTCACTGTTTGCCACCCTCTTCTCCTTTTGCCTTAAATCTTTTCCTGTATCGGGTCTTTTCCAATGAGTCTGCTCTTGGCATCTGGTGGACAATGTACTGGAGCTTCAGTTTCAGCATCAGTCCTTCCAATGAATATTCAGGACTGATTTCCTTTAGGACTGACTGGTTTGATCTCCTTGCAGTCCAAGGGACTCTCAAGCGTCTTAGCCAGTACCACAATGAGAAAACATCAATTCTTCAACACTCAGCCATCTTTGTGGTCCAACTCACAACTAAATACAGAATTACTGTAACTGAAACCCAGATCTGAAATGACAAGAAGAGATCTGAAAGCAAGCAGCTGGCTCCCCTACATGCACAGTAATAATAACCCATGGAAGGAGACTTCTCAGATGGGAAAGGGAGGCTGAACCTCTAGCCCTGGATACCGAACTCCTGGAGACCTGACTAATGGCCTCTGTCGGCCCCATGCTGATTGGAGAGGGAACTATGCTTTCTGCTTGACAGCACTGGTCTTGGCCTGGAGGCAGACCCTTCCTCTAGTTCACTATAGCCCAACTGAGATCAGGCTATTCCATCAACAAGATCCAGGAGAGGGCCTTCACATAGAAAATCTCTTTACTGGGCTTCTCAGAGGACCTATAGGTTCTGCCATAAGGTTGACATCCCAGTGAGCTCTCTGCTCACCATTCTTATGGGATCAAGAGACAAAAGGAATTCCTTTTTTTTAACCTAAAGTTCTCCTTCCACATCCTCTTTTCCTGACTCGTGATTCAACTCCCATGGAGGATGGACACTGGGAATGTCAGCTTTCTTTTAGGAAAGGCTCTGAGCCTACCTGATCCCGACCCATACCATATGGCCTTACACTGGTCTCAACAAAATGACTATTTCAGGGCACCATTGTTTACTGATACAAACGAAGCTTGTGTAATAGCAAGGGATGGGAGAAGGAGACAAGGGGGGTGTTTTTTTCACAAGGAGAATGTCTAATTTGCCAGTCAATGGACCCCCAGACCTGGTTCAGTGCTTGGCACAAGTGTGTGCGCTCAGTTGTGTTCAGATCTTTGTGATTCCACGGACTGTAGCCTGCCAGACTCCTCTGTCCATGGAATTTTCCAGGCAGAAATACTGGAGTGTGTTGCCATTCCATACTCCAGGGGATCTTCCTGACCCAGAGAATGAACCCAAGTCTCTTGAGTCTCCTCAAGAGAATCAATCTGCATTGGCAGGCAGATTCTTTACCCCTATGCCACCTGGGAAGCCCACCTTGCACATAGCACAGTGTTAACAAATATTTGCTGGGTGGATAAATGAATAAATTCTGCACTATTTCCACAAGCAGAAATATATTCCATGCGTAGTCTTTAAATCCTCCTATTCCAGGCCTTGTTACAATATGAAGCAATGGGGATTTCATAACTTTTATGTATGGCTTCAAAGAAATACCCCGCTTCCATCTTTGGTTCCTGGAATTCCTCCACTGCCCCTCTTGGATTATTTCTGCCAATTCAGCTTCAAAGAGAATGCACTGCCGTTGTGCTTTCAGCTCCAAATTAATTTTAGATGAAAAAGAGTAGAAGAAAAAAATAATCTTTATGTAATAGTGGATTGTAGATGCTGCATCATTTTTGCACATCCCTGCACCTTCTGTAATTATCAAAATTAAAGGGTAGTATTTAACAATTTGCTCTAATAACAGTAATTTTGTATCAACAGCAACTTCCCATGTGTGAATGAAAGTAAATCAATTATGCTATCTTTAATTAGTGGACAAAATAGAGACAGAGGAAAAATAAGAGCTTTCAGATGATTACTCTAAGGAAATCAGCTGAAGTTTTGCTGTTTTTCAAGTAAAAAAAAAAATTGCAAACAAAAATTCAATCTTTAAATTGTGTGTGAGACTTCTTCCAAACACAGAATAATCAAATTCCTCAAAAAATAAGTGAAGGGCTTCCCTGGTGGCCCAGTGGTTAAAGAATTCACCTCCTAATGCAGGGGACACGGGTTCCCTGGGAAGATTCCACATGCTGTGCGGCAACCAAGGCCACGTGCCACAACTCCCGAAGCCCACGCCCTAGAGCCTGTGCTCCACAAGAGAAGTCCTTGCAATGAGAAGCCCACACACCAAAATTAGAGAGTAGCCTCCACTCTCTGCAAACTGAGAAAGCCCACACACAGCAATGAGGACCCTGTGTAGCCAAAAATAAAATAAATAAACAGGATAATACAAATGAGGTTTAGGCATCACTTGAATGCTGACTATCAGAGCATTTTAAGTTGTGCCATTTTGCTATAAACATTAAAAAACTGCTTCTTGACTCCTCTCCAGGGACATTTCCTGTCCTTCTGTGCAGGCGCTCGGCTCATCAGCCATTCTTCTATTCCTGACACAGAGCATGCAAGTCCCTGCTGCAGGGCCTTTGCACTTGCTGTCCCTCTGACTGGGACTGTTTCCCCAGGCTGGCTCCTTTCTGTCAGTCAGGACTCAGCTCAAAGAACATCCCCTCCAAGAAGCTTTCCCATGTCGTTGTCCAGAATAACTGCCAGAAGCGCACACTTCTGCCCCATGACTCTCTGTCCCATTACCCTGCTTTGTTATTTTCACAGACCTTATCACTCTCTGCAACACCTTATTTATGTTTTCCCTCCTTTTTAAAAAAACAAACTTCTATCTTTTACACTGTCTGTAAATCCCATGTGAGTGGGGACCTTTTCTGTCTTGATCACCTACCTCTCTATCACCAAGGTCTATTTGGGACTCACTGTTAAATGAATGAATGAAAGCAGATAAAACCTACAAAAATGTCTAAAGAGAGATAAGTAGACTTTAACAGTGATGATGAGCTGTGTTCGTCATAGATTTCCTCCAGAGTGAAAGAGTATGCCTTCTTGTTCAAAAAAAAAAATTCTTGGCAAGAGTTCTACAATATTAAGATGAGGAACTAGCTGGCTTGGGAAAGAATTTTAAGGGGTACCGAAAAATACAAATATATTGTATAGGTCAGTGACACTTTCGGGCTAATTACAAATTGTGAAATTTGTTTCAATAGCAAATGAAGAATAAATGCATATGTAAATGAAAGCATCATCATCTTTAAAGAAACAAAACTATGTATTTCACTCTCATTGATATAAATCCATTTCAGTTCATGGATCCTAGCAGTTGGTGTGCTAAATTACAAAACTTACGATTCAGTCTGCATGAGAATAGAATAGTGTTAGCTGCTCTCATGGTCATTACCAACATCTTTGTCACAACCATCATTTACAAGAATAAGCCCAGATCTGAGCAAAAGCCGATGGGAATAAAGTGAATTGACTCCTGACGAATGAGTTCAAAGTCCCTGAAGGGTGCTGACTGGATAGAATTCCCTTTTGCACACAAGTGAAGGCAGCAGAAACAAACAGGTTTAGCTGTAACGCGGTTCATTTCAATGGCTCCACACACCCATTGACGGACTAATCTAAACTGCCTTTCCTTTGCTTTTCTTGAGCACTGTTCAGCCGCCCAGGGGGACAAAGAACAGAAAGGACTCTGGTCGTTATCCCCAAGGAGGCTCCCTGGGCTGATGGTCACCAGCTCTTCTTAACTAGTAAGGTGTTTTAACTTTCAGCACTCACTGACATGGTGCCGAGATTTGGTTCAGTCAGTTGATGAAAGTAAGAATCCAGTGGGGTTTGATCATCAGTTACATTAGAAGCAGGCTCATAGGAAGGGGGACCCTGCTAAAGCATATGGAGCAAAAGGCAGCACCTCCATCGTAAGGGTAAACGGCACTGGCCCCAGTCGCTACAGTGTTTACTTTGGGGAGCAATTTGTGGTCAGATCTACAGAAACACTGATTCATTTTCAGGCTTTTGAATCAATCATGACACTACCATCGCAGGTAAACTTATCAAAGCAAAAATGATAAGTTCATCTGGATTTGAGGAGTTGAATCCAACATAGCAGAGGGGCGCAGAGCACGGACTCAGCTTTGAATCCTGGCTCCTTGACCTCGGGCAGTCTACTTCTCTTCTCTGCATCTCAGTTTCCTCACCTGTGAAAGGGAGATAATAATTGTATCCACCTCCTGAGATGTACGGAGCTTATTACAGTTCCTGTGCACACAGAAGTATCTTAGAAGGGTGAGTTATTATTATCTTTATAATTTAGGGGGTTGGGGGTCAAGGGAGAAAATATATACCCTCTGGAGCATACTTAGTTCACTTCTGTGTAGGCTGAGCCCAGACAGTGGGCTCCCCAGGTAGTGCTAGTGGTAAAGAATCTACTTGCCAGTGCAAGAGATACAACAGATTCTGGTTCGATCCCTGGGTCAGGAAGATCCCCTGGAGAAGGAAATGGCAACCCACTCCAGTATTCTTGCCTGGAAAATCCCATGGATAGAGGAGCCTGCAGGCTACAGTCCACGGGGTCGCAAAGAGTTGGACATGACTGAGCTCACAGGCACGCACACATGCATGCCGGAGCAAGCAATGGGCTTCGTATCATTCAATGAAAAAGCTTCTGGGTGTCTATTCTGTATCAGGTGCTGGATTCATATGTGAAGACACAGTCCTGTGCTCATGGAGTTCCTGGTCGAAAGAAAGACACATGAAGCTATTACGCACAATGTGACAATGAAAATTCCCAGACGCGCAGGGGTTATGAGCAGGAAGGAATGGTGAACTCTGGGGGAATCTCCCAGAAAGTGACCTCTGAGTTGGGCTTCAAAGATGGATGGAATTTGCCAGATGAGCAAGTGGCAGGTGAAGGATTCCAGGCGGCAGAAGATATACACTATAAAGGCAAAGACTCAGAAAAAACAGGCTATAAGGTGTGGGACTAGGGGAAGAGAGTGTGGGAGATGTAAATTATAGAGGATCGTATAGGTACAGTTGATGTGCTTATCAACTGTGTTGATGACATCAGTACTGTAGAATCAAACTGGAGGTGGGGTGGTTGGAGATAGGTCAAGAAGAGGTAACTGTGGCCAGATCATGAAAAGCCTGATATTTATTTAGTTCAGTTGTGTGTAAGCTGAACCCAGGCAGTGGTGGAGGGAATCAGGAGGGAACAAGAGGTAATTAGGGGGTAGGACTGTTAGGACTTGATGATTGAGTGGATGTGGGAGATGAGCGAGAGGGAGGAATCCAAGCTCACTCCAGGTTCACCAGGTTTGACCTACAAGGAGGTTTGTGAGTCCCCCAGTGACTTTGTGACTCTGGGAAGAAAAGCCAGGTTTGGGGGATAAGAAGGTAAGTTCTGAGCTGGACATGTTGAGTTCAAGATACCTGTGGAATACTGGGGGGAAGGAATGTGGGTGGTTGGAATTACATGGCAGAGATTCTTTGATGTCAATTTATGGAGCTTGTCTGGACGCATGTGGCTGGAATAGAACCTAGGATATATGTATATATATATATATACATATCATAGTGAATAAAAAGTATTTATTTTTTGATAGTGCTGTGTCTTTGTTGCTGTGTGGGCTTTTCTCTAGTTGCCACGAGTTGGGGCTACCCTCTAGTTGTGGTGCGTGGGGCCACCCTCTTGTTGCTGAGCATGGGCTCTCGGGCACTCAGGCTTCAGTAGTTGTGGCATGAAGGCTCAGTAGTTATGGTGCATGGACTTAGTTGCTCGGCAGCATTTTGGATCTTTCCAGACCAGGGAAGCCCTAAGATATAATATTAATAATAGCCAACATTTCACATGGGCTTGCTATGTGCCAGGCTGTACCACCAGATTTGCTTTGCTAATCATTTTGCCTTTGGCAGCTGGCATACAATGGGCACACAATAATTATTTTGTTCAATGGATGCTCTCATTTAGGCCTCACCACAAACTTACAAGGCAGGTATGATTAGGACCCTCACTTTATCCATAGGAAGATGATCTAGGGAAAGCTAAGTTAACCGAGGTCACACAACTGCTAGGGAGCAAATGTGAGATTTGAAATCAGCTCTTTGTGATGCTAAGTCCAAAGTGCTTAACTGCTTTGCTAGAATCTTAAAGAAAGCTGAGCAACGAATCGATGCTTTTGAACTGTGGTGGTGGAGAAGACTCTTGAGAGTCCATTGGACAGCAAGGAGATCAAACTAGTCAATTCCAAAGGAAATCAACCATAAATGTTCATTCGAAGGACTGATGCTAAAGCTGAAACTTCCATACTTTGGCCATCTGAGACCGAGAGCTGACTCACTGGAAAAGAACCTGATGCTGGGAAAGATTGAGGGCAGGAGAAGGGGCTGACAGAGGATGAGGTGATTGGATGGCACCATTGACTCAATAGACATGAATTTGAGCAAACTCTGGGAGATAGTGAAGGACAGGGAAGCCTGGGGTGCTGCAGTCCATGGGCTTGCATAGAGTCAGACACAACTGAGCAACTGAACAAGAACAGCAAGAATGTTAAAACTGCCCCCAAATATGTACTTCTAAGACCTGGGGTGAGACTCTTACCCCTCTGAGACTGTTTCCTCTACCAAACCAGGGGTGGGATTCAAAGATCTCAAACCACTCCTTCAGCTTCAAAACACTGATGACGTCAGATGATGACTACGGCAATGCAGTGTGAGACCCACACCACGTCACTTGGGGTGGAAGGCCTGAACAGTGTAGGCAGTGTAAAGTGGGACACTAGGCAGGTTCCAGGTACAGGCAAAGAGGGTGGATTAGGTTTTAACTTCCATATAACGGATCACCACACACGGATCCACTGCCAAACGACAAGTATTCACTGCCTCACAGTCTCTGTGGGGCAGGAGTCCTGGCACAGTCTAGTTCAGTCTCACGAGGGTGCAGTCAAGGTGTCAGCCAAGCTCACTCTCAGCTGAATGCTTGAATGGGGAAAGGTCAGCTTCTGAACTCATCTGGGTTGTGGGAGGACTTTATTTCCTTGTGACTGTATACCTAGGACCCAGCTTTTGACTGACTGTTGGACAGAAGCCACCCTCAGGTCCTAGAGGTTGCTCATAAGTTCCTTGCATTTGAGCTTCCTCAACATGGCCGCTCACTTCATCAAGGGCTGCAGAACCTACTTGCCTGTGCTAGCAAGATGGAGATACATTGTTATATCAACATGATCTACAGATGGCTTCCCATTACCTCCACCACACTCTGTTGCTTAGAAGCAAGTCTCAGGTTTCACCTCAAGGGGAGGGAACCACACAAATTCCCAACATAGGCACCAGGAGGCAGGAATTATTGGAGGTCACACTAGGGTCTGTCATCCATAAGGGGCCACATTACCTGCTGAAAATTTGAAAGGAATTATAAAACCAATTAAAGTTGGTCTGCTTTTTAGCTAAACCATGAACTGGCAATGCTAGATATCATCAGTGACAAAATACTCTTTCCTGAAGAAATCTTTTGTTCTTTGAAGTTCTAAACATTTGCTGGGATTACTGTCAAGTTTTCATGAGGCAGTCATTTAAGAAATTCCTTATCCTTTAATGCAGTGTATTCTACATGGAAGTAAACTCCCAGCTACACTGACAGCTGGTCTCCAAAACATGGACTTAGCTACAGGCCTTCATTTTAAGATGAGGACTGTAATGGTGCACAATCATTTGAGAGGAGATCATTTTGGGGGCAGTGTGTGTTTGTGTCTCCAATCCTATGGTAGTACACAATACTGTTTTTAAGCAGCAGATGCGAAATAAACAAAGATCACGCCCGTGACAGTAAAATCAGAGAAACAACTGGAGTTACTTCAGTTCTGTTATTTTATATGACTGCCTAGAGTTTTTGTGTTTAAAATTTTAAAAAGTGAAACAGTGCAAACTGCAAGTTGTTTTTATTTGATAGACGCACATTTCAGTTAACACATGAAATATTTTACTAAATTTTAGTATCAATTTTAAAACAGAAAATCTTTTATTTTAAAACTTAAAAATAAAGCAAGAGAAAACCCAGTACATCAGTAATATGATTTAGTAGTTGACTAAACTACTAAACTGTGCTTTTAGGAATAAAAATTAACAGCTAGCACTAATAGGGGCTCAAAATGTGCTAGACACTGTTACTTACACACACACACACACACACACACACACACATTTATATTAGCTTATGAATAGAGGCAAGTCCAGCTATTATCCTTATTTTAAAGATAATGTAGTCCGGGAGCACATAACATTGTGGTCTGCTCAAGATTAGCCAACTAGAGTGGCAGAGCTGGAATCTCAGTCCTCGTGGGGTGGTTCCAACATCTGAATTCTTAGATTCTAGTAAAGGAAAACAAAAGACAATATTCCAAATAATCTTGCAGGCCGAGGAAGCCCTTCAAAAAAGGACAGGAAGGCTTCTTCTCATTCATGAGGGCTTCTTTCCACTCCTGACTTGTCCCTCCCGGATCCTGGGCTGAGGGAGGGCCGGCTTCCCAAGGACCTGCCAGAGAGAATTCTCTTTCCGGGTCCCCTCTCCACCCTCTGAGCACCCTCGCCGCGCCCCGGCCCTCCTCTGCCAAGCCCAGGTTTCTGCTGGCCCTTCCCAGCTTCCGGCCCTTTGCTCCAGGCCAGGTCGCTGGGTCCAGGCGGTGCCAGGAGTTCTCAAGTCCTCTATTTACTGTTTGGTTTCCATGGTGATACGTAAGCGCCGTCAGCGCCTTCCGTCATCAGCCCCGCAGCGCAGTCCCCCACCCGGCGCCGTGACGTCTGCCCGCCGCTTCCGCTCTGCCCATATTTGGCTCAGCCGCTGCGCTGCCCGCCGGGAGGAGGGAGCGGGAGGAGGCTGGGAACCGGGCTTCGTCCTCCTCCTCTCCCTCCCCTTCCCCGCGCTCTCCGTCTCTGGCCACGCCCCCGTACGGGTGCTGCGGACCCCTGGGTTTCACTCTATCCAACCCCGCGACCCTCGGCGGAGGCAAGGGGTGGGGGCGACAGGGACCGCGAGGGAAGGCGTGGATGATTGTTTGACGAGCCCCGGGATCCCAGACATTTCTTGTCTCGTTGAGACTGCAGCCCAGAGTTGGGCTGTCTTTGTCTGTTTTGGGTTGGATGAGCTGGGATCAGGATTTTCTCCCTCTGTGCCCGGAAATCATGGAAACAGCCGTCCTTAGCCTCTGTTTTATATTTTATAGGCTTGAACTTAAAATCCTCGTCCCTGGCGCGGTGGAAAGCTTTGAAGACCGAGGTTCTGGGAATCAGTGTTGCCCCTTGGGGGATAAATGACCTTGGGAAGGTCACTTTCTTTTACTTAGCCTGGTAAAATGAGCTTTTGGGGGGTGGGGCTCAGCCGCGTCAGGCTTGGGAGGGGAGATCGCCTGCATCACCTTTTAGTTTTACAGTAGTTACGGGCGGGGAGTGGGAGTGGAAGAGAGGGGTTCGGGGAATGGGGAGTGGGGGGAGGCCGGGGGGCAGTGAATGACGTAATTGGAATACTGGTGAAGTTCTTTGAGGACCCCCTGCAATTCTAACCCCCGTAGCAACTGGGTTTGTGCGTTTCTTTGCGCCTTGGTCGTATGGGCGCTTAATTAACTGTTGCTCACCACTTATTGAATGAATCCCAGGCAAATTACTTTCGGATTTCACCTTCATAAATCCAGACCCCCGCAATTCCTCTTACAGGCGGAAGGAGGGATATTGCGGCGATGATTAATATCGCGCAGCAGGCTTGCTGATGTAAAGCGACTTGCAGATGTAAAGGGCAATAAACATTCCTGGGAGGAATCCAGCGAGATTCCAGAAATCTCGGAGGGAGCCGTGGGTGTGTGCCGCCGGGCCAAGAGGGCGGGGGTGGGGCGGGCAGTGCCGCAATGGCCACTTACTACCCGGGAGCCAACTGCGGGCGTGGGGGCAACTCTTCAAGACACTTGGTCCTGACTACCGCCCTCCCCCGCCACCCCCCAACCCCCGCCCATTCCTCAGTTCCTCTAACCAAAGGAGTGTTTCCGAATTTCAGAGCTAGAACGCACATCAGATACTATGGCTCTAATTCAGCCTCTCAATTTTACATACGGGGGACTAAGGTTTAGAAAAGCTGATTCACTCCTCCAAGTTTGCACAGGTAGTTAGAGACAGATAAAAGCTAAGATTTCTGGCTTCACCTCCCACCTCCCCTCTAACTCCCTCTGCTTTTGTGACTTCAGGACCCTGTTGCCTGGCTCAGATGGTGAAACGTACAGTAAAGCTGAATACCGACATCAGAGCTCCTTAAAGGGTGCCAGTGGCATGCCTCTTGTCCCACACAACCCACAGCATGACATCAGGGCCTGGGGTGATGGCCAGGAGGTGTGTTATCCCCAAAGCACAAAGCATTCCTCCTCCTAGTGACTGGACACTTGTCCAGAGACCGTGAATTGGTTGACTTGAAACTAGGCTTAGACTAGCAGTTGGTCATTTTTCATAGTTACCCAAGCCCATTTTTCATAGTTACCCAAGCCTCGCATTAAGTTTTCTCAGTCAAGACAACAGAGGCATGAGTAGCCTCAACCCATGGAAACCCCTATTCTGTCTATCGGAAGATCTTTTCATGGTGTTGGAGAAGACTCTTGAGAGTCCCTTGGACTGCAAGGAGATCCAACCAGTCCATTCTAAAGGAAATCAGTCCTGGGTGTTCACTGGAAGGACTGATGTTGAAGCTGAAACTCCAATACTTTGGCCACCTGATGCGGAGAGCTGACTCATGTGAAAAGACCCTGATGCTGGGAGGGATTGGGGGCAGGAGGAGAAGGGGACGACAGAGGATGAGATGGCTGGATGGCATCACTGACTCGATGGACATGAGTTTGAGTAAACTCCGGGAGTTGGTGATGGACAGGGAGGCCTGCGTGCTGTGATTCATGGGTTCTCAAAGAGTCGGACACGACTGAGCGACTGAACTGAACTTTCATGGTACATAGAGGTTAGATTGGGGAAGGCAATGGCACCCCACCCCAGTACTCTTGCCTGGAAAATCCCATGGACGGAGGAGCCTGGTAGGCTCGTCCATGGGGTCGCTAAGAGTCGGACATGACTGAGCGACTTCACTTTCACTTTTCACTTCCATGCATTGGAGAAGGAAATGGCAACCCACTCCAGTATTCTTGCCTGGAGAATCCCAGGGACAGAGGAGCCTAGTGGGCTGCCGTCTATGGGGTTGCACAGAGTCGGACACGACTGAAGCGACTTAGCAGCAGGCAGGCAGAGGTTAGATCCTCTTTATTGTCTCTCTTTCAGTTTCACCCAGCTTCCTCTGACATTCTATATTCTATTTCTTCCCTGATTCTAGGCAGCCCAGTCTGAGACGACTGGTGCCCACCGCTGGCCTCAGGCCGTGCCAACTCTTCCAAGGAGGAGTCTGGGATCTTTCCCCCCTTTCTCTCTGGTTTGTACTTGGAGCTCTAGCGACAGAAGTAGCAGCTCTGCCTCCTGGTGGACATTTGAGGCAGAGCACCCTTCTCCAATTCTGAATGTGAAGTGAAAGTGAAGTCACTCAGTCGTGTCCGACTGTTTGCGACCCAATGAACTGTAGCCTATCAGGCTCCTCCGTCCATGGGATTTTCCAGGCAAGAGTGCTGGAGTGGATTGCCATTTCCTTCTGCAGGGGATCTTCCCGACCCTGGAATTGAATCCGGGTCTCCGGCATTGCAGGCTGACGCTTTACGGTCTGAGCCACCAGGGAAGCCCATGGTTAGGGGAAGAGTTTTTTTTTTTTTCTTTGTTCGCCCTGATGGAAATAGCAAAACTTGACAGAAAAAAGAAAAAACAAAAAACAAGTTTTTTTTTTTTTTTTTTTGTCTCTTTATTTTAGAAGATCGGATTGATTTGGACGTAGAAAATACTCTTGTTTCCCTGGCCTGGACTGCTTTTTTTCCTTCTGCCAAGTCTTGCTATTTTCATCAGAGTGAACAAGGTTTCCTTGCCCCTTCTCTCTATTTCAAACTCCACCTCCTTCATAACAACTTTTCTGACTCTTCTCCTATATATTTTATGAATTACAGCTGTGCACAGACCCAGGACACGAGGGCACACTTACTTGCTGTCTTTACTGTTGTTTCCTTGAGAGTGGAGGCCAAGTCCTGGGTGTCTTTTATGTTCATAGAATAATGCCCAGCACAGGGCTGGGGACAAAACCTGCTCTCAAGCCCTTGCAGATTAATTGATTAATTTCTCCAGAAGCAGCTCCAAGCCTTTGCTTTGATAAACTTGCCTATCAGTTCTTTGGGGTGTGGGTGGGGAGATCTAGATAATGATCTAATCAAAGATAGCCTTGGACAGGAAGGAGTTTCACAAAGCGGTTTCACAAGAGACCACCACCCCATGGAGAGAGGGATGGGGAAGTGTGAAGTGAACTCTGAATGATGAGGAAGGTGAGAACAGGGGAAGGTCAAAGGATGAAAAATTAGGGGCGGGGGGCGGGGGTGGGGGGCACTTTGCTTGTGGGATCAGAGAGGCAGCGCAGCTTCTAGAGCCAGCTTGCTGTCCAGACCCCACCACTTGCAGTGTGGCCATAGGCAAGTTTACTCTGTTCTCTGTACCTCCGTTTTCTTATCGGTCAAGAAACTACCCGTCTCCTGGCCTTGTTCTGGGGATAAATTGAGCTGATATTTGCAAAGTGCTGGAATAGTACCTGGCACATAGTAAGTGCCATATAATGATTTGTCAGATTATTTTCCAATGTAGCTGTCTTGTAGATAGAATGGAGGAAGGTTATATGACCTTTTTGTTCCCTTTGCACTGACTTCCTGAGCAGGCCATGAGCTATGTGGTCGTACAGGTCTGGGTGGATTCCTGTCCCTGTTCCTAGTTGTTTGACCTTGGGCAGATCATTCTACTTCTTGGAGTCTCAGTTATCTCATCTGTGAAGGGGAAGGGGGCAGATAATTGTGGTTACCTCGAAAGACTGTTGTATGCATTACACGACTGTAAAAAGCCTGGCATATCAAGAGTTTCGTAAACAGAAGATATAGTTGTTATTATCTATGAGAGGAGTCATAGATAAAGGAGAACAGAGTCTCCAAAATCTTTGAGGTTTCCAGAAACATTGAACATAGTGAATAGCAGTGAGATCAGCTCAGTTCCTGGAGCTTAGGGGTGGGAGGCTAGGCCCTGGATCTGGGCCACGACTGGATATCAACAGCTGAAGAAACCAGGAGTGGTTGGGCTTGTGGATCTGCTCTAGGAACGTTTTCTGCCTGAGGGCCGTACTGAGGGTGTGGACTCAGTCAGGCCAGGTGCCAGCAGTGGGAGGCCCCTTCTTCCCAGAAGGGGGCCTTTAGAAAGAGAGGGCGTGGGCAGGGTGGGCCTTGGAAACCTGTTGTTGAGCATGTATGTGCGTGACTGTGTGTATGACTGTGTGTGTGTGTGTGTGTGTGTGAATGGCCCAGAGACCTCCTGCCCCAGGAGCTGGCCTCCTAGGCCTGGCTTGGCCATCCGCATGGCTGAACCTGCCTGCACAGCTCCTCAAAGCTGCCCTTCCCAGCCCTGACCTGGGACATCCCAGAGTGATTGCCGGCAGCTATCCGAGGGGTGGTGGGAAGGAGGGTTGTGATAGTCTTACAGTCAAATCCCTTCAGCTGCATTTATGGAAAAGTACTAAATGGAATATACAAAAGCTGTGATGCAGTCCTTCGGGTTCTTTTCGAAGGGGGAAGGAGGATTGCAAAATCCAGCGATGCTAGAGTGTTGCAATCGCAAACATGTTGGGAATCACTTTTACAGTCCCCTGTGACCCAGGAAGAATTGCGGGCCCTGGCAGGCCAGAGTCTACGCTAAGTAAGTTGTCATTCTGGGATCCCAGACAGTCTTAGGAGCTGTTTGGGGAGTGTGGAGGGATCTGTAAGCCTCATTTCAAACTCAGGTTTCCAGTCATGGCGAGGGAGGGGTGGGCCTCAGTGACTAGTACCTGGAGCAGAACTCAAACGCGGCTGGTGAAGTCACGAAGGTGCTAATATTGGTTGTCTCTGGGGAGGAAGGAATGTGGTTTTCATTTTCTCCTTTTTGCTTGTTTGTACTCTCTGATCTTTGTTTTTGGTGAGCCCACATAGTACTTTTGTAATAAAAATGTTTTTTTAAATGTTCCCAGCAGAACAGTATGTTTGGTTTTTTTATGGGTAACAATAATAAATGAAAAGACTCAGAACTCAAAACACCTCTTGATTTTTTTCCTTCTCCCCTCCTTTCCAGAAGAAATAGATGCTCCTGATGAAACCTTTGGAAATTCAGATAGTCAAAGTAAAAAATCACCTATAATCACGCAGAGGTTTTGCCAACCATTTAAATTCTCCCTCCCTTTCCTATATTGGAAACTTTAGTTTTATACTTTTAAATTTATACATTGTACTTTTCATGAAAATAAGACAAAGCTAGAATACTGTTTTATAATCTTGTTTTTCTATATCATACATCATGACTACAGACAATTTCTTTCTACCTGATCACTTTAATAGCTAGTCAGATAGGATTCTAAACATCCAGCAATCAATCCTGTATTGTTGGACCTTTGGATTGTTTCTAAGTGATTTTCTATTCTAGACAAGGATGCAAGAAGCTCCGTGGCTAAATTTTTGTGCACATCTAAGATCATTTCGTTCGAGGTGGGCCGAGGGCATGCTCCTTTGTAAGGCTTGTGAAACATAGCTGTGCAGTCAGTACAGTGTCAGAGAGGAGGGCGTGCAGCCCCTGTTACAAATGGGAAGGGAGTATTGGCTCAACCAGTTTCTAGCTATGCAATCTTGAGGAAATGACTTACCCTCTCTGCGCTTCAATTTCCTCAAATGATAATAGCTTGTGGAACGAGACTATTGTGGGGACCGGATGAAAAAGATGTGTCAAGTGGCCCAGCACATCATGAGCCCTCAGTAAATGGCGATTGTTTCTGACTCACGGACGGTCTTTTCTTCGGGGCAAGAAGTTGTCTTTGAAACTGAGGTCTGGTTGCCTGGGAAAGTTGGGGGGAAGAACTGGAGTGGGTTTAAGTGGCGAAGGGGGAAGCCACTGAGACATGAGCGTCTCAGGCACAGTGCACAGGAGTCCGTCTGCCAGTGCAGAGGACACAGGTTTGATCCCTGGACTGGAAACACCCCATGTACCATGGAGCAACTAAGCCCACGTGCTGCGACTGCTGAGTCCACGCTCTAGAGCCTGCATGCCGCAACTACTGACGCTCACGCGCCTACAGCCTCTGCTGTGCAAAGAGAAGCCACCACAATGGGGAGCCCACGCACCGCAATGAAGAGCAGCCTCTGCTTGCCGCAACTAGAGAAAGCCTGTGCACAGCAAGAAGACCCAGTACAGTTAAAAAAATAGTGGACAAGTGATGGAGAAGGGGCTGATGAGGGGGTTGTTGTCTAGTCACTAAGTTGTGTCTGACTCTGCGACCCCAGAGACTGCAGCACGCTAGGCTTCCCTGTGCTTCACCGTCTCCTGGAGTTTGCTCAGACTCATGTCCATTGAGCCGGTGTAGGCTGAGGAAAAGTTAGCAGAGGAGAGCATGTCCTTGAGGGAGATGGAGACCCCAGTGCACAGGGGTGAAATGTCCACACGGTACAATCTGGAGCTTGGAAACTGGGCCAGGTGCCAGTCAGTCCCTGTGCTGCCTGGGAGGCCGCCTGTGAGATCCCAGATGGAGCCTGCGTCCTGTGGTCCCCAGTCCCGTGAGGCTGCTTTCTGCCTTTCTGCTCTCAGCCTCCTACTGCATCACTCCGGGCCAGGGTTCTTTCTGTTCCTTGAGTGCTCCGTGTTCCTGCCTGTTGGGTGGCCTTGTACGTTCTTTTCCCCCTGCCAGTAATGTCCAGCCTTCCTGGCGAATTCCCAGGCACCCTTCAGATCTCAAGCTTAAAGCTCACTTCCTCAGGAGGCCTTGCCCGACCATTTGGTTTCCACTGGCCGCCTGCCTCCTGTTTACTTTCTCTGGGCCTCTGTACCTACATAGCAATGTCAGAGTTTGTAGTTATTGTGTGTTTGTGATTTTTTTACCCTTGGTGTTCTAACTGGGTTGAAAGCTCCATGAAAGCAGGAACAGGTTCTTTTTTTTTTTTTTTTTAACTCACTCTGTACCCCTGATGCCCAGCACATAGTCAACACTCAACAAACAGTTACCGAAACAGAAGAAGAATAAGCCAGTTCATTTGTGACCTGTAAAATACCTTGATGTTCCCTTCTGTGGCTTCAAACCCATGCTAACTGATGCTGGCTTGTTGGCTGAAGGAACAGGAAATCTGGGGGCTGTGAGGACTGCTTTAGCCAGTTCCTCTCTTGTCCTCTCCCTTGAGGAAGTAGGCTTCCCCTTCTAAGACTAGAAACTTTTAAGCCAGCGCTTCTCAAGCTTGTTGTTGTCGTTCAATCTCTAAGTCATGTCTGACTCTTTGAGACCCCATAGGCTGACTGTAGCACGCCAGGTTTCCCTGTCCTTCACCATCTCCCAGAGTTTGCTCAAACTCATGTCCATTGAGTCAGTGATACCATCCAGCCATCTCATTCTCTGTTGCCCCCTTTTCCTCCCGCCCGCAATCTTTCCCAGCATCAGGGTCTTTTCCAATGTTCTCAAATGTGTGTATAAATTACCTGGGGATCTCCTCAACATGCTAATTCTGATTCTGTGGGTCTAGGATCCTCCTTAGGGACAGATATCTTTAACAAGCTTCCGGGTCAAACCCATGTTGCTGGTCCCAGGACCACTCTGAGCAGCAAGTCTTTGAGTTTACAGCTTCCTTCTGTTTTACCCGCCAACCATTCTCTCCCTGGAGAAGGGAAAGGCTACCCACTCCAGTATTCTGGCCTGGAGAATTCCATGGACTGTATGGTTCATGGAGTTGCAGAGTCGGACAGGACTGAGCGACTTTCTCTTTTCTATTCCCATGCCTAAGATTGAGTCGCTGCTCCCTCTGCTGGCCACACAAGGGCATGACAGTCATTGACTAAGTAGATAAACAGCATGTCAGTGGTCTGGTGGTCCAGTGGCTAAGACTGTGCTCCCAATGCAGGGGGCCCAGGTTTGATATCTGGTCGGGGAACTAGATCCCACATGCCGCAACTAAAGATCAGCTAAAGAGCCTGCGTGCCACAGCTGAGGGCCCGTGCAGCCAAGTAAATAAATAAAAATAATAAATATTAAAAAAGACAGCATGCCAGAAATATAAAACTTACACAAAATTCTTGGGGAACAAGATCTGCTAAAAGTAGATGAGCACACAAATGTTAATAGCACTAGAAAAATGTGCTCTTAAGAATATAATCTGTGAAGGATCCCAGCTACGCTGAGGCAAAGAAATTCCTGGAGTAGAAGGATGTTAAGACTGGGAGGAACCCTTCCATTCATCTCTTCATTGATTTTCTTCTTTTGCTGCTGTTGGCTTTTCCCACATTTTTTTTTCTTAATCAGGGCTGCATTATGACTTTCATGGGCCCTGGGAATTTTCGTCTTTGAAGTTCCCTTTCTCTATAAAAATTAATTCAAAATTTCTTTTTATGACTACATTGTTATAATGATTAATAGTCTGAGGAAGTTTGAGTCAATTGTCCTTTTTGGAAAGAAAAGTTAATTTTTTTCTTCTGATTTTTAAATGAAATTAAAATATTTTTGTGGGTTCCTAAAAATATTTTCATGAACTCCAGCGCCATCCTCCTGTGTCAGTCCTGTTCTCCACGAGGTGGCAGAGAGCACATTCTTAATGCTGTTCGAATCTGCCTGCCCACCTGCTTTTAGTGGAAGATCTTGCTCCCTGAGAATTTTGTCTGAGTTTTAAAATTCTTGTGTGTTATCTCTCTCTGTATGCCCAGGAGTGTACTAGATTCCTTGAGGGCCATTGCCCTGTGCCAGCAGATGACCAGACTGAACATGTTAAATGACTTAGACATATACTGTGCCTGGAGTGTTCACTATGTGCCAAACGCCTTAAACATATGACCTAAGTTTCAGAGCAGCTAATACCCAGGCTGTACCCTGGAAAACACCAGAGCTGAGAAGGCGACCTCATTTGCTCACCTCCCAGGAGAATAGTTAGCAGATCTGGGATTTGAGCCCCAGGCCTGTCTGATCCTCTCCACAGGCAGTGACAGGACATATGATGAGATCCCTGCCTAGATATATGTTTCCAAATATATGTTACACTATCAGAGCTACCGGGGCAAGACGTCAGGGAGAGCTGGAGGGTCTGAGCGTGGAGAGAGACTGAAGGCTGGCTTTGGAGCAACAGTCATTGCAGAGAGATGAAATGGCAGGGAAACGCCCTTGAGGCCACAGAGATGGGGGCGGGTAGGGTCCTCTGGTTCAGGGGACCATGAGGAGACGTCCCAAGTAGGGAGGAACTCAAGATTCGGAAGCAGAGGGTGATGAGGCAGAGTATGGCTATAGGGAGTGAGGGACTTGGGTCCAGTCTGATGTTCAGTGAGAGCTTCTTTGTTTCCTTTCTAAAATAGTCCTGAATCATTAATAACTTAGTCAAGTTTTCTCCATCCTCCTGCCTCAGTTCCTCATCTATCGAATGGGAGTGATGGAGCTTGCCCTGCCTTCTCAGAGATGTCAGGAAGCTCAAATGACTGTCAGTCTCACAGGGATGGGGAGCTGTGCCTGGTTCAGGCTGTAACCTGGGGGCCTGGGTGCTCAGCACACATTTGGTGAAGGACTGGGCGGCACACCCACAAATCCCTTGAAAAGTCGAGACAGAAGACAGTATGGCTGGAGAAAGGGCCCTGAGCCAGAAGAGGGCGCTCTTCAGTGAAACAAAGTTTGATGTAAGAAACCCCCAGGATCTTTCTGCAGGATTATGCTATGCTATGCTAAGTCACTTCAGTCGTGTCCGACTCTGTGTGACCCCATAGATGGCAGCCCACCAGGCTTCCCCGTCCCTGGGATTCTCCAGGCAAGAACACTGGAGTGGGTTGCCATTTCCTTCTCCAATGCATGAAAGTGAAAAGAGAAAGTGAAGTCGCTCAGTCATGTCCGACTCTTAGCGACCCCATGGACTGCAGCCTACCAGGCTCCTCCATCCGTGGGATTTTCCAGGTGAAAGTACTGGAGTGGGGTGCCATTGCCTTCTCCGTTTGCAGGATTGGAGATTGAGAATCTGCATTCCTAGGCTTTGCATTTGGCTTTAGGATTTAGGAGGTCAAGTCATTCTATTCTAAATTCTTATATCTAAACATACCTTCTCTCTAGTATCCTAAATAGGAAAAGAAGCTAAAATGTAGTTTCTCTACTTCACGTTCTCTTAATGCTTTAGGTACTTAGTAGAGATGTCATTGTTTTTATTTGGGAAGGCAGAGCTTAAAAGAGCAACTACCTATTAGCTCTCATGATTTTGTGGGTCAAGAATTAAGACAGGGCTTGGTTGGGAAATTCTTCTGCTCAGTATGGCAAAGACGGATGTCCTAGATGGTATTCAGCTGGGGGATGGGCTGGCCTGGAGGGTCTGAGATGGCTTTACTCATTTGACACAGATGTTATTTAACATTTTATGTGGTTAATATCTGCCTCCTTTAGTAGTCCAGAAGCTACCAAAGGACTGGAACTGTGTCTGTTTTTCGTCTATCATTTTATCCTTAGTGGCTGGCACAGTGCCTGGCCAACTTAGACTTAGTAGATAGCATTCGTTAAATGAATCAGTGAGGTAATTCTTTTTTTAAAAAAAAATTAATTTTTGGTTGCACTGGGTCTTTGTTGCTGTACATGGACTTTCTTCTCTAGTTGCAGCAAGCGGGAGCTAGTCTGTTGTGTGGCTTCTCTTGTGGGGCACAAGCCAGGCTCTAGGTGCCTGGGCTTCAGTAGCTGTGACGCACAGGCTCTAGAGCTTGGGCTCAGTAGTTGTGGCAAACCAGCTCAGTTGCTCCAAGGCATGTGTCATCTTCCCGGATCAGGTATCAAACCAGCGTCCCCTGCACTTGCAAGCAGATTTTATCCACTGTACCCCCAAGAAAGTCCATGTAATTCTTCTTCTTCTTTTTTTTTTTTTTTTGGCCACAGGCTTGTGGGATCTTTGTTCTCTGGCCAGGGATCGAATCCAGGGCCCTGGCAGTGAAATTGCGGAATGGCAGTGAAATCCTAACCACTGGGGCTATCAGGAAATTCCCAGTGATGTTATGCTTATAAAAAGGGTCAGGATCCTCGAGAAAAAGGCACAGGTAGGAGCTGATGATGATGATGATAGTAGCTCAATCTGTGCCAGGACTGAGCTAAATACTGTCCAACCTGCCTGGTTGACATTATTTACCCCCATTTTACAGATGAGGAGCTGACATGCCTTCAAAGGCTGAAACAAGAGATAGGTTTTATGTCACAAATGAGAGGACCTCAGGTGCCCTGGAGGTCAAGCAAGTTATTAAAAGGAGTCATTTGAGAGATAAAGACCGGGGGATGAAAACACCCAAAGGCTATCAGGTATGTTTTCAAATTAGTTCAAACGATGTTCCAGATCCCTGCTTCTACATTATCCAAATAACAGAGGCAAAACCATCCCCCGTGATGAGGCAAAGATTCACTTGGGTGTCTGTCATCACATTCACTTAAACTGTTCCTCAAAATCCACATGATTGTTTCTTCTTCATCCTGGATTTATTCATTTGTGTTGTTTCTGCACAGCTAGAATGTTCTGCCAACGTGTTGTAACACTTCCTTCATTTCATCAAAGAACAGGTTGGCCTGTCATCATGAGCCTAGCATCTCAAAGCAACGTGGGTTAGTAACAGTGCCCTGGATTGAAATTGCCTGTGGGGTCAGAGTATTAGTGGATTATCTGAGGCCCAGGCTTCTTGTGGGCTCTGTCTTGCAGGAAGGCCTCTTGTAGATCTTGTTACTATGACGGGGGAATACCTCAGGTTGCCAGGAAATTCCTGTCAGGGCAGGCTACTGACTTCCCTGCACCCCAGGGATTCTAAGCCCAGCCCCCTGAAGCCAATCAGTGAAAGAGCTGCCTCAAACTGACAAGCAAAATGAAGCCCAACAAAAGCAGCTGGAACCCAAACAGACTTGGGTGAGGCTGGGAGGGGAGTCAGGTCTGGCGTCATCCAGGCTCTGGGCCAGGCCGTTGTCATGGTGGCAGCCAGCCGCTTTACCAGCGGGCAGCAGAGCCAGTTCTCTGCAGGGGGGATGCCTGAGTAGGGGGCTCCCCCCGGGGGTGCTGTGCTTCTCCAAGTAATAGGAACCTGCAGAAAAGGCATGGTCACTTCCAGAGAGAGGCTTCTTCTAGCAGCAGCCAGGCAGGCTGCCTGGGGTTGTGGGAGGGTAGTGGTGGCAGTGGGCTCAGAGAGGTTGCCCAGCCTCAAAGGGAGGGAGGTGGCCATTGAATCAGCAAAGCGGCCTCTGGAAAGCCTGGAAGGCTTTCCGGGCAGAAAGGATTTACAGCTGTGTTAGCTTTCTGGGCAAAACATGAACTGAAGTAGATCACAGAGTTCTTTAAAATAAAACAAAAAAACCCCACAAAGACAAACACAACACGTACACAAGAGTGGTCAGTGGAGAAGAGAAAGGCTTTTGGGAGGCTCAGAGGTGGCACATGAAAATGTTTTATGTCCTTCTCTGGGAGCTTTTTATTATTTTCTTTTTCTTCAGTTCTGATGATCACAATTTAAGTCATTATCTGGAGGAATGAACAGCTTTCAGTGAAAACAAAACGTAAGAAAACCTCTGTTGTGTCGGGCAGGGCTGAAAAGATGTTCACGTCCAAGAGAGTGAATTACTTCAGGGTACAGAAGAGACTCCCTTTCTGGCTAAAGTGTGACATCAGCTAAAATAAATGCAATGGAGGAAAGAATCTTGGTACCTTCCTCTAGACATCTTGCTGCAAAAGTGTCTGTCATACGAAATACTGTATGATTCCTCTCACGTGAGGTGTTTAGAGCAGTCACTTCATAGAGACAGAGAGTAGAAGGGTGGTCATCAGGGGCTGGTGGTAGGGAGCTTGGGAGTTAGCGGTTTCATGAGGATGGAGCTGCAGTTTGTGAAGATGAAAAGAGCTCTGGAGATGGGTGGTGATGGCATTTGGCCAAGGAGGTCCTGAAGGCCATTGAACTGTACACTTAAAAATGGTCAAAATGGTAAGTTCTATGCTATGCATGTGTGTGTGTGTGTTAGGCACTTAGTCGTGTCCACCTCTTTGCGACCCCATGGACTATAGCCCGCCAGGATCCTGTCCATGGGGATTCTCCAGGCAAGAATACTGGAGTGGGTTGCCATTTCCTTCTCCAACGTTATGCATATTTGACCATATATATATACATTTTAAACTGTCATCAAAGACTGTCTCCTTGTTGTACCGGCAGTGGCATTCGCTTGGAGGCTGACCCCCAGGGCTTGTTGGCTCAGCTCTCTGATCCTTTCTGTGTCATCCATTAAGGAGACATATCCATCTTCAGCCAAAAGGGAAGAATGGACATGAAGGCATTTAGCAAACAGAAATCCACCACAAGGACGTGAAATGTGATTAAGATATTATTTCAGAATTCATTTTTAATGTATCCAAATGCCAAGGGACAAGTTGAAAGGAGAAAGGGGGAGCCTTGAGGAAACTAAGGAAAGAATTATATTTGGCAGTTAGAGGAACTGGAAAAAAGCCCAAATATTTTAGGAGAGGAGAGGAGAATTTGGGGCTCATTCTTAGAGGCCAGAAGGTAGGACCAACTTGGACGGTCACAGCAATTTAAAATACTTCTCCCTTTTGCTCTGCTTAAATTGAGAAACCAGTTAAGCCCACCCTTCAGGAGGAAATGAAATTAAACAATGTCAAAACATCACCTCTCAAATTTCACGAAGGGAAATGGTGCAGTTACAACACAATGCTGGGTAGGAGTTTGTGGGATCTCAAACTCAAACACGTGGTGGAACTCAAGTCACAGAGAGTCCCAGGAACTGTCAACAACTTACTCAAAGCAACTTTTTTTTTTTTTTTTCCATTTAAAGAAATACACTTTTCACCACCATTACCACTTACTGAATATATGTCCTATTAGCATAAATTAGCATGTGCCAGGCACTAATGTACACACGGTACATATCTTTTCTTTTCATTCATTGTAAGAACCTGGCAAAGCAAATCTTTTTTTATAGATAACAACCTGAAGCTTATGTCCGGAATTTGTTCTTTCTGGTTCTTTATTTCCTCATCTATAAAGTGAGAATAATGTTATAGCTAGAGAAGCGTAGCGGCTTGCCTCAAACCACACAGCTGGGAGGTCATGATGTTAGGATTTGAGCTCCCGTTCATTTGACCTCAAAACTCTGCACTGGAATACACTGAAAAGTCGAGATTACTGAGAAGCTTATGAAACAAAATTGGTAATGAATATTTTGCTCTGAGAGCAACTAGAACAAGGAACTGGTAAACTGCTTTTTCGTGACATTGTGTGATATCACATCAACATAGGAGGAAGAACCATGAGCATTGTGGGTTAGCAGGGATGTGGCTCTAATGTTGGATGAAACCACCGAGTACAGAATATGAAACAATGCTTGGCTGTGTTACGCATGTGCGTGTCATGTGTCTTTCATGTTTCGTTTCATGTATGTTGTATGGTGCGTGGGTTATGGATATATTGTGTCTTCAGTCATTTGTGTTGTCTGTGTGTGTGTGATGAGTGTATTATGTGTAAGTGAGGGAGACTTGCATGATAACCAGTTTCTTTAACACTGAAGACAAGACATTCCAACTGCCAGCACGAACTTGGTGCTCACTCTGAGCCAGGCGCTCTTCTTATTGCTGTGCATATAATAACTTGTTCATCCTCACAACAGTCCTGTGCAGTAGCTGGTAACATATCCTCATTTTATGCAGGAGGATTGGAGGCATAGAAAGATCAATCAAGTTGCCCCAGACTCCCCGGAGAGTAATAAGATGAGCTGGGATTTGAACTCAGGGAGACTGGTTTCAAATTCTGTGTGTTTTTTTTTTAATTCTTTCCTTAATGGGTACCCCCAGATCACCACATGAGAATGGATAGATTCTCTGGATGGAGAGCCTGTGGACAACATGAACACACATGGCCAAGATAATCCTCCTAAATCAAATGTTAGCCAAGGTGAACCTACTATTGCTGGCCTTGTTGTGTTATGTGTGATTCCTATCAATTTAATAATTATTAAGAATTGAAATTAAAAGATGCTTGCTCCTTGGAAGAAAAGCTATGACAAACCTAGACAGCATATTAAAAAGCAGAGACATTATTTTGCCTACAGAGGTCCATCTAGTCAAAGTTATGGTTTTCCCAGTAGTCATGTATGGATGTGAGAGTTGTACCATAAAGAAAGCTGAACACTGAAGAACTGGTATTTTGAACTGTGGTCTTGGAGAAGACTCCTGAGAGTCCATTGTACTCCAAGGAGATCCAACAGTCAATTCTAAAGGAAATCAACCCTGAATATTCATTGGAAGGACTGATACTGAAGCTGAAGTGCCAATACTTTGGCCACCTGATGTGAAGATCTGACTCATTTAAAAAACCCTGATGCTGGGAAAGATTGAAGGCAGGAGGAGAAGGGGACAACAGAGAATGAGATGGTTGGGTGGTATCATGGACTCAAAGGACATGAATTTGAGCGAGCTCTGGGAACTGGTGATGGACAGGGAAGCCTGGCATGCTGCAGTCCATGGGGTCACAAAGAGTTGGACATGACTGAGCAACTGAACTGAACTGAAGAATTGAAAAGATGGTTGAAAAAAATCTTATAGACAAAATGGTTTCATTGATTTGTTCCCTCTAAAAACTGGGGGCCACCTGGAGATGATCAGTATCTATGGATAAGATGTTTTCTAGGGCATGAGAATGGAGAAGGCAATGGCACCCCACTCCAGTACTCTTGCCTGGAAAATCCCATTGATGGAGGAGTCTGGTGGGCTGCAGTCCATGAGGTTGCTAAGAGTTGGACACGACTGAGAGACTTTACTTTGACTTTTCACTTTCATGCATTGGAGAAGGAAATGGCAACCCACTCCAGTATTATTGCCTGGAAAATCCCAGGGACAGGGTAGCCTGGTGGGCTGCTGTCTATGGGGTCGCACAGAGTCGGACACGACTGAAGCGACTTAGCAGTAGCAGCAGCAGAGCATGAGAATAGTCTCTTTGAGATTTCTTTGATGGCATTTCCCCTCTTGCCTTTCTCCAATTGTCTTACTGGGGCCTGTCACTTTTAAGCTGAGGATAGCAGAAAGAGGTCTTTGGTAATGTCCATCAAGGTGGAGAAGGAGTCTGAGCCTGTTACTATAGCAACATAAAGGAGATGATTAATCATCCATCCATTTAACCATTAATCCATCCAGCAAACTCTCAGTGATGAATGAGATAAAGTAGTTCTTTTTGTGGAGGATCTATTCCAGTGGAGAAAAGAGACTTCAAACAAATGAATAAACAACAACAATAACAACAAATACAAGTCCAGATGGAGATAAGGCTATGAAAAAAATAAAGCGGGAAAAGAGGAGAGTGACTAGAGTGGAAGTGTAGGCATATTTTAGATAGTGTGGCCGTAGACTGTTATCTGACTTCCCTGGTGGCTCAGATGGTAAAGTGTCTGCCTACAATGTGGGAGACCTGGGTTCAATCCCTGGGTCAGGAAGATCTCCTGGAGAAGGAAATGGCAACCCACTCCAGTATTCTTGCCTAGAAAATCCCATGGACAGAGGAGTCTGGTAGGCTATAGTCCATGGGGTCACAAAGAGTCGGACACGACTGAGTGACTTCACTCAGACCGTTATCTGAGGCTCTGCAAAGAGATTAATCCAATTGCACAAAGAATCTGATTATCTTATACATCTGCATCCCAAGCCCAGACCCCACTCTCAGTGGGGCTGTTTTCTTCTTGTTCACCTTTTCCCACAGGATCTGATGGCTACCTATTTCCCTAAACCTTTAGCAGTGGCATGGAGGTAGGTCATGGACATTTTAGGAAAGAGAAGGACAAGGTGAAGCCAGATCCTGGGGAAGGAACAAAAATTTCAAGGACTTGGAGATCCCTGGGATAAAGAATGTAGTGAATGTTCATTGGTTACCTACTCAATATCCATTCCTCTTCTCCCCACTTCCAAAGAGCATCCAGATTTTCCTTCTGGGTTTGGGTGGGGTGTCAAGAGGGTTTCTGATTGTTTGAAGCCAATCTGGAGAATATCAATCCTTTTGCCTCCGTGATTGGTTCAGACGGAAGGGTGAAGTGTGACACTTGAGTCTTCTGATGGATGTGGCAGTGAAATTCTCTCCTCTCCTGGTATACACAGGGATACAAATAGCTGTATGTCCATCTTGTGACCTTGATGGAAGCCATCTGAGGACAAGGCTACCACATGGGCAGAAAGCATAAACCCCACAGCACTGGTTTTTCCCTACGTGAATCAATTTGTTGTGAACTCCAACACTTTGGCCACCTGATGCCAAAGAGCTGACTCATTTGAAAAGACCCTGATGCTGGGAAATATTGAAGGCGAGAGGAGAAGGGGACAACAGAGGATGAGATGGTTGGATTGTATCACCAACTCGAAGGACATGAGTTTGAGCAAGCTCAAACTCATGGTGATGTTGGGAGTTGGTGATGGACAGGGAGGCCTGGCGTGTTGCAGTCCATGGGGTCGCAAGGAGTTGGATACGACTAAGCGACTGAACTGAACCAACTTATTCAACACATTATGTATGCTTGTTGTTTGCTAAGCACTCTTCTACATGCTTAGGGAAAATTTCTGTCCAATTTTTTCTGGCTTAAAGCATGGGAGGAGTGGTGGGCAGATGATCATCAGAGTTTGACTGCTTGGGTTTAAATCCTGGTTCCACCACTCCCTGGCTGTGTGACATCAGGCAAGTTATTTAACCTCTCTGTGCAACAGTTAACACATGCAAAAGGAGATAATTGAAGTGTCGACCTCAAAAAACTGTTGTGAGGATTAAATGGGTTAAGGTGAGGGGTGTAAGGTGATACTTGGTTTGTGATGTGCCACTCGACCATGGTTTTAGTATAGAGGACTTATCTGTCCAGCTACTGGGGGTGCTCAGTTGCCAGTCCTTTATGAAGATTGCCCCTGTTGAAGGTGATCATGTCACTCAAGCCCACCGTCTCTTTAGAGGATCATTTTGCATCCAAGGACTGACCTATGAGATCTATAAACGCTGGATCCCTTGCCTCCACTCAGGACAACTCTAAAAGGACACCCCAGTTCTAGAGCTCTGGAAGGTTGATGAAGGCCTTTGTTGGCTTTCCATCTCAGCTCTGTTTCTCCCTCCGTCCAGTCCTGCTTCATTTCCTTCCCTTTCTGCAGATGTTGACCCTAACAGCACATCCTGTGTGTGGTCTCAGAGTTTGCTTCCTGGAACCCAACCTATGACTTGATCAATGTTAACTGGCATCATCATCATCCAAAGGCAGCCTAAGGGAGAGAGAAAACAAGAGAAAGAGTGCAAAGGGGAGAGGTTTCCCTTCTAACTGGGAGAGGCTGGCCATATATAGGGTGCAGTGTAGAATGGCTAGAACAAAGACCTTCTTTTTAATTGAAAAGAAGGTTGATACACAATGTTCTGTTAGTATCAGGTGTACAGCAAAGTGATTCATTTATACATATATATCTGTATATATTTCCTTTTTCAGATTCTTTTCCATTATAGGTTATTATGACCCTGTACTTTTTTGAGGAGCTAGAGAAGTAGTTCAATACACTTTGAGAAGTGGAGGGGGTCCTTCCTAAATCTCCATCTCCAGTGACTTCTGTGTGCATTGGGATTGATGACTTGAACCTGAAGTAAAGCTCTGTGTATGAACTCAACTGGCCAACATTGAGATTTTTATTTCTTAATGGACTGTATCACCCCCGCTCCTCTGATATTAAGGGAGTAGTAAACTCTTGAGAGTCCCTTGGACTGCAAGGAGATCCAACCAGTCCATTCTAAAGATCAGTCCTGGGTTCATTGGAAGGACTGATGCTAAAGCTGAAACTCCAATACTTTGGCCACCTGATGCGAAGATTTGACTCATTGGAAAAGACTCTGATGCTGGGAGGGATTGTGGGCAGGAGGAGAAGGGGAAGACAGAGGATGAGATGGCTAGATGGCATCACCGACTTGATGGACATGAGTTTGAGCGGACTCCGGGAGTTGGTGATGGACAGGGAGGCCTGGTGTGTTGTGGTTCATGGGGTCGCAAAGAGTCGGACACGACTGAGCAACTAAACTGAACTGAACTGAACAGGGTTACACTCTTACCTTGCCATTCAGTTTCCTGCCATGGCTCTTCTGGAAATTTGGCAAGTGCTCTTCATATATAAGGCTTCCCTGGTGGCTCAGATGGCAAAGAATCTGCCTGCAATATGGGAGGCCTGAGTTTGATCCCTGGGTCAGGAAGATCTGCTGGAAAAGGGAATGGCAACCCACTCCAGTATTCTTGCCTGGAGAACCCCCACGGACAGAGGAGCCTGGCACACAGGGTTGCAAAGAGTCAGACATGACTGAGTGACTTTCCCTTTCTTCACATATAAAGGCTCAGTTTGGTGCTGTGATGGGGGACCAGCTGAAAAGGGACAGAGGCTCCTGGTTTTAAAGCTGCATGGGGGCAGGATACTGCTTTCTTAAATCTGGAGAGACATCAGGATCCTGGTGTTCACAGTCTGAATCTGGCAAATAGAAGCTGAGATTTAGCCCTAAATCCTGTCCAGAGATTTGCTGGAGGAGGATGCCTGTGTCTGTCCTTGGGCTTTTTAAGTCAAGTGATGGTGATGCAGGAAAGCAGACTGGCTGTGCTCTTTTTTTAAATGTTAATAGATTCGATTGAAATGCACAGTCATCATTCAGAGGGCCCACCATGGGCAAGCACTGTGTTCATGCCAGTGCATGTGAAAGGGAGACAGGAGAGAGAGAGAGAGAGAGAGAGAGAGAGAGAGAGAGAGAGAGATGGTAGGAAATACAGAGACAAGAATACAGGCTCCCTACCATTTGTAGGGGAGATAAGCCATGTTCCCAAACAACACGTCGCATGACACAATGGTGTGTGCATCCAGTTTAGAACCAGACAGACCATGTTCAGATCCTGAAGCCCAATCCTGTTACTGAAGAATGTAGTTTTGTATTAGGAGTGATACAAACAGCAATGGGAACCAATGGGTAGGAGGTGGTAATTCTGAAAAAAGGAACTGTCTTGTCTTTGCTGTGTAATTTAAGAATATTCAACTCTGCTACAGAAAACTAAAGACATTATATATAGTAGTAAGTTGATTATGAGTTATCTGAGACACAGAGAGAATAAACAGAATGTATATGTGTTGAATATAGATGAAATGATGAAAGAAATGAGAATGTTACTTACCAACAGAGGAATGAAAAGACTGGAGTGGGTTGCCACTTCTTTCTCCAGGGGATCTTTTCAACCCAGGGATCGAGACCGCATCTCTTGCATCTCCTGCACTGGCAGGTGGGTTCTTGACCACTAGACCACCTGGGAAACCCACCAATGAAAAGACCAACTGAACCTTAAATATTTGCAAGTCTTGGCTCATGTCTTCTCTACATGGAAGCAGTGTTACTCTTGAGATGGCTGTCCAACTGTGACACTCATTATGTCCAAGAAACATAGATAAAATCCCTAACTGCTCAGCAGATTAACTGGGGTGCTGCAGTGTGACCAGGGGTACCTGCCCCTGCATCTTCCCAACAGAGGCAGTTTGTGCCTTGGTTCCACATGCCATCCTCCAGCTGATCCCCTTGGCTTGACCTTACCTTTGAACCTTTAGCTGCACCATGAGTGGGGAAGGCTGCTATGACAGAGAAAGGATGAGACATATAAATGTGTGTTATCCAGGATTCAGGTAGGTGATCCTTCTACCTGCTGGCACTTATCCCAAGTGTGTTTCCCTGTCCCTTGCTTCTCACCATGTTTTATATATTTATTTATTTTGGCTGCGCTGGGTCTTTGTTGCAGTGTACGGGCTCCTCATTGTGACATTCAGGCTTCTTTAGCTGTGTGGACTTAGCTGCCACACAGCATGTGGGATCGTAGTTCCCCGACCAGGGGTCAAACTTGCGTCCCCTGCACTGGAAGACGGATTCTTAATCCCTAGACCACCAGGGAAGTCTGCTTACTATGTTTTAAATTGATTAAATAAATTATGTGATTCAAGCATCTTAATTTGGTCTGCAAACCTTCCTGCCCTGTGACCTCTGGGGTTGCCTGCCTGGAGGTAAAATTGGTGACTACCCTCCTCTCAAGGTAACTTCCCAGATGACAGGGGAGCCTCAGGTGAGGCTTTCTGGGAGCAAAGCCCGATCGAGGGATTCTTGTGGGAGTGATTTTTGAGGGGGTTCTCTCTAGAGAAACATCTCTGAGAAAGTGAAGAAAACAGGATAGGTGAGGGGAACAGAAGCCAGGCCAAGATGAGGTTCTGCTGACGCATAACAGGAGCTCCGGAGTGGGGCTGGCACCGCAGGTTTGCCCTCCCTGGAGGCAAGAGGGCCAGTCTTTTGTGCCTTGTACCAGGGGATGGGGTGCCAGCCTAGAAACGGGGGTCTGGGTAGGGCACCGGCAGCATCTGCTACAGGTGATCAGCCCAGGTGAGTCACAGGGCGAGGGAGGAGAGAACTTAGTTGGTTGGGAAAGTAGGGGGAGAAGGGATTAGAAAGACAAAGTGCAGTGTGACTCGGGGGGTCTGAAAGCCAGAGCAAGAAGTTAAGACCTGATTCCACGGGCAGGGAATCAGGAGCCACGTGTGTGCTCTTGAGCACATGTGTGGAGCAGAGCTTCGGAAGAGTCATGTGGCAGTGGCATGTGTTGGGAGGAAGCTGACAGCAGAGTGAGCAGCTGGGCCTGGCTGGGCAGTCGTATAGGTAACTTAGAGCACCTTTCTTTCTCCTCTGTGGCTTTTGGGTAGCTCTATAAAGCTCAACATTCAGAAAACGAAGATCATGGCATCTGGTCCCATCACTACATGGGAAATAGATGGAGAAACAGTGGAAACAGTGTCAGACTTTATTTTTCTGGGCTCCAAAATCACTGCAGATGGTGACTGCAGCCATGAAACTAAAAGACGCTTACTCCTTGGAAGGAAAGTTATGACCAACCTAGATAGCATATTCAAAAGCAGAGACATCACTTTGCCAACAAAGATTCGCCTAGTCAAGGCTATAGTCTTTCCTGTGGTCATGTATGGATGTGAGAGCTGGACTGTGAAGAAGGCTGAGCGCTGAAGAATTGATGCTTTTGAACTGTGGTGTTGGAGAAGACTCTTGAGAGTCCCTTGGACTGCAAGGAGATCCAACCGGTCCATTCTGAAGGAGATCAGCCCTGGGATTTCTTTAGAAGGAATGATGCTAAAGCTGAAACTCCAGTATTTTAGCCACCTCATGCGAAGAGTTGACTCATTGGAGAAGACTGATGCTGGGAGGGATTGAGGGCAGGAGGAGAAGGGGACGACAGAGGATGAGATGGCTGGATGGCATCACTGACTCAATGGATGTGAGTCTGAGCGACCTCCGAGAGCTGGTGATGGATAGGGAGGCCTGGCGTGCTGCAGTTCATGGGGTCGCAAAGAGTCGGACACGACTGAGTGACTGAGCTGATCTGATCTGATATACTCAGAAGGCTACATCTCAGGGTCTAATCTTGCAGTCATCTCTCTGGCCTCAATTTTACAGAGTCTCTTAAGAATCAGCCTTGCCTGGAAGGAAAAGGAACTGGTACCAAAAGCCCCAAGAGGTTGAGCCTTCCTAAGCCAGGTGGGTAAGGAGGGGAGAGCCACATTGCTGAAGGCAATGCCTAGAGCAGGACATCTCATAGAAAGCTCTACCAGGCTGGCTGCAGAGGGCTGCTAACCCTGGACTTGTACAAACCGGGCTGGCTCCAAGTGGGGTGACTTGATCTCTAAGTAATACAGGGCTTTTAAGCCTTTGGCTTTTATCCAAGGCACTGCAGCCACCTAGGTCAGCGGCAGGCCAAAGATTCTTGACCTCAGACCAAAAGTCACCCTCCATTCAACGATCCTTCCTCCCTGCAGAGGTTTGGACTATCCATCAAAGCCTTAAGGATAGTGGTTCTTAAACTCCAGCATGAGAAATACTACCTGGAGTGCTTTCTAAAAGCACAGATGTCTGGACCCCACCTGCAGAAATTCGGATTCAGTAGGTCTGGGGCAGGGATGAGGGATTTGCGTTTTATACAAGTATTCTGGGTGACTGGGAACAGGTGGTCCAAGGATCATAACGGGGGATAGGGAAAACCTGGCATTCATTTGCTCAGGAAACACAACAGCCTTGTGAAATAGGTAAAATTATTTTCATTATTTTCTGTTTATGGATGGATAAACTTAGGTTCAAAGGGTTTTACTAAACTGTTCAAGGACTCAGAACTAGTAAATGACAAAAATCAGGATTCTGGTCTATGTGAGCTCTTGAAAAAGAGTAATAGGAGATCTAGCTGACTGCACACATATGCAGGCTTGCACCCTGGTACCTCCCCATGTAAGCCCACTGTAGCCAGGCCAATGGTATCAGTTAGGAACAGGCTGGGGGTTGCAGCACCAAGTGAGCCGGCAAGTTCATTTCTTGCTCACATTATTTGGCCATTCAAACCAGCAGGGGGCGCTGTTCAATTCAGTCCCTTAGGGACACAGGCTGATGAAAACTCTGGCTTGACATGTTCTTCCACTAATACAGAGGCGAGGAGAGAGGACACTGGCTCTTGAGCCATGCATTTCTGTCTGGAAGTGACATGGGTGTCAGCGCTGCTCAAATTTCACTGACCAGGCAAGTCCCACAGCCATGTCTGAGTTCATCAGGGTGTAGAAATGTAAGCAAGTGTGTAGTTCACCAGGCCAGCCTGCTCATCAGACCCTGACATACCTTCTTTCTCATGTCTATGCTCTTGTATCTCTCTGAACTGTCTTGGCTCTACTTCTTGGCCAGGCTAACTGGACTCAAGGGTCTAATTCTACACTCACCTGCCACCAGCTCTGGGCAGCCTTTCCCAGCCTACCCAGAGGGCTAAGAAATGGAATATTTCCTGCTGTATCAGTAAACAAAGATGTCGCAGGCATTAGTGACTGCAGCCCTCTAATGGGAGCCTGTGAGCCCTAAGGGAACTCAGGAAGGAGGCAAATACCTGCGATCTGTTGTTGCTGTTGCTCAGTTGCTATGGCCGTGTGTTACCCTTTGGACCGCAGGGATTGCAGCACACCAGGCTCCTCTGTCCTGCACTGTCTCTCAGAGTTTGCTCAAATTCTTGTCCGCTGAGTCAGTGATGCTGTCTAACCATCTCATCCTCTGCTGCCCCCTTCTCCTTTTGCTTTCAATCTCTCCCAGCGTCACGATCTTTTGCAAGGAGTTGGCTCTTCACATCAGGTCACCAAATAATTGGAACTTTAGCAACAGGCCTTCCAATGAGTATTCAGGATGGAGAAGGGAATGGCAATCCACTCCAGTATTCTTGCCTGGAGAATTCCATGGATAGAGAAGCCTGGCGGGCTACAGTCCGTGGGGTCACAAAGAGCGACTAATACACACACAACCTTCTTTAAGAACAAACTGTTGCATTCCACATGACTGCTGGAAAAACCACAGTTTTGACTATATGGACCTTTGTTGGTAAAGTGATATCTCTGCTTTTTAATATGCAGGTTTGTCTTAGCCTTTCTCCAAGGAGCAAGCGTCTTTTAATTTCTTGGCTGCAGACACCATCTGCAGTGATTTTGGGGCTCAAGAAAATAAAATCTGTCACTGTTTCCACTTTCTTCGATCTATTTGCCATGAAGTGATGTAACCAGATGACATGATCTTAGTTTTTTCAGTGTTGAGTTTCAGGTCATCTTTTTCACTCTTCTCTTTCACTCTCATCAAGAGGCTCTTTAGTTCCTCTTCATTTTCTGCCATTAGAGTGGTATCATCTGTATATTTACGGTTGTTGGTATTTCTCCCGACAATCTTCATTCCAGCTTGTGATTCATCCTTCCCAGCATTTTGTACGATGTACTCTGCACGTAAGTTAAATAAGCAGGGCGACAATATACAGCCTTGTCATATTCCTTCCCCAATTTTGAATCAGTAAGTTGTTCCGTGTGCAGTTCTATTAATAACTGTTGCTTCTTGATCCGCGTACATACAGGTTTCTCAGGAGGTGAGTAAGGTGGTCTGGTATTCCCATTTCTTTAAGAGTTTTCCACACTTTGTTGTGATCCACACAGTCAAAGGGGCTTCCCTCATAGCTCAGTTGGTAAAGAATCTGCCTGCAATGCAGGAGACCCCGGTTCAATTCCTGGGTTGCAAAGATCCCCTGGAGAAGGGAAAGGCTACCCACTCTGGTGTTCTTGGGCTTCCCTAGTGGCTCAGCTGGTAAAGAATCAGCCTGCAATGCGGGAGACCAGGGTTCGATCCCTGGGTTGGGAAGATCCCCTGGAGAAGGGAAGGGCTACCCACCTCCAGTATTCTAGCTGGAGAATTCCATGGATTGTATAGTCCCTGGGGTCGCAAAGAGTCAGACACGACTGAGGGGCTTTCACTACATACAGCCAAAAGTTTTAGCATAGTCAGTGAGCAGAAGTAGATGTTTTTCTGGAACTCCCTTGCTTTCTCCCTGATCCAATGAATATTGGCAATTTGATCTCTGGTTCTTCTTCCTTTTCTAAACCCACATTGTACATCTGGAAGTTCTAGGTTCACAAACTGATGAAGCCTAGCTTGAAGGATTTGAGCATAACCATGTTAGCATGCGAAAGGAGCACAAATGTATAGTAGTTTGAACATTCTTGGCATTGCCCTTCTTGGGGATTGGAATGAAAGCTTACCTTTTCCAGTCCTATGGTCACTGATGAGTTCTCCAAATTTGCTGACATACTGAGTGCAGCACTTTGATGGCATCATCTTTTACAATTTTAAATAGTTTAGCTGAAATTCCATCACCTCCGCTAGCTTTGTTCATAGTGATGCTTCCTAAGGCCCGCTTGACTTCACTCTCCAGGATGTCTGGCTCCAGATGAGTGATCACACTGTTGTGGTTATCTGGGTCATGAAGACCTTTTTGTATAGCTCTTCTGTGTAGTCTTGCCACTTCTTCTTAATCTCTTCTGCTTCTGTTAGGTCCTTATTGTCCTTTGTTGTGCTCATCCTTGCATCCTCGGAACTCTGCTTTCAGTTGGGTGTTGGGTATATGTTTCCCTTTCTCCCTTGCCTTTTGCTTCTCTTCTTTCCTCAGCTATCTGTAAAACCTCCTCTGATAACTACTTTGCCTTCTTCTGTTTCTTTTTCTTTGAGATGGTTTTGGCCACTGCCTCTTGTACAATGTTACGAATCTCCATCCACAGTTCTTCAGGCACTCTGTTTATCAGAGCTAATCCTCTGAATCTATTTGTCACCCCCACTGTATAATCATAAGGAATTTGATTTAGGTCATACCTGAATGGCTTAGTGGTTTTCCCTACTTCAAATAAGCCCGAATTTTGCAATAATGAACTCATGATCTGAGTCACAGTCAGCTCCCTGTCTTGTTTTTGCTGACTGTATAGAGCTTCTCTATCACTGGTTGCAAAGAACATCATCAATCTGATGTAGGTATTGACCATCTGGGGATGTCCATGTGTAGAGTCATCTTTTGGGTTGTTGGAAAAGGGTGTTTCCGATGACCAATGTGTTCCCTTGACAAAACTCTGTTAACCTTTGCCCTGCTTCATTTTTCACTCCAGAGCCAAACTTGCCTGTTACTCCAGGTATCTCTTGACTTCCTACCTTTGTATTCCAATTTCCCATGATGAAAAGGAGATATTTTTTGTTGTTAGTTCTAGAAGGTGTTGTAGGTCTTCATAGAACCGTTCAACTTCAGCTTCTTCGGCATTAGTGGTTGGGGCATAGACTTGGATTACTGTGATGTTGAATGGTTTGTCTTGAAAATGAACTGAGATTATTGTCTTTTTTGAGATTGCACCCAAGTATTGCATTTCAGACTCTTTTGTTGACTATGAGGGCTACTCCATGTCTTCTAAGAAATCCTTGCCCACAGCAGTAGATGTAATGGTCATCTGCTATCTAGCAGCCATCAGATCACCATCACTCCCTATGGTGAGCCCTGAGGAGAGGAAGCTCAGGATGTAAAAACATAGGGTACTGGCCCCAGAGAGCTGAGGTGCATATGAAAGAAATGATATCAGTGAGCCCAGACTCTTGTACCTTCCTACATGTAGAAAAGCATAAATTCCTTAACTCGGGATACTTGGTTTTCCTTAATGATAATCTTTTGATGTTCAGACTCCCTGCCCTTTGTTGCAAAACTTCTATGTAATTTGGTTCCCCTCCCCTTGTCTCCTTGGAGCAGGTTTTTTTCAGGGTTATTTCAGATGCTGTCTTCTGGGCTTAAGTCCTAAACATTTCTGCTGAACAAAACGTAACTCTTCACTTTTAATTAGGTTGAGAATATTTTTTTAAGTCCACAGGGCCCTGGGCTGATCCCCATTAGGGTGTATGTCATTTTGCATTGCAATTGTTTCCTGTCTGTCCCCCAGCCGACCGTGTGAAGGGCTCCAGAGATATGGGGAGAGTAGCAGAGACAGGCCTGGGTGCTCCAGCCCCTGGAAGGCAGGAGGCCTGAAGGAGCTCAAGGGCGGAAGATCGGAGTGATGAAGAGTTGGGCTCTGGCTGGCAAGAGTTACCCTCCATTCCTCACAGGAACAGGATTTCAAGGGGCTTTAGAAAATGGGGAAGAGGAAGGCACGAAGTCCATGACTGCAGGATGAGCCAACCACAGACGGGGAAGAAAACCCCCTGCAGAGGGAGTGGGCTTTTGCCAAGGATTCACTGCCCATTATGGAAAGACTCGCCTCAAACCCAGGTTAGTCACTGCCCGGAGCTGGCCGCGTCACCGCAGGGTGAACTTCAAGTCCAAGGGGAGGGCAGGTGGCCGCTGGGGGAAAATCCTTGCTGTCCTGCCTCTGGGGCCCCTGATGCCCACGAAAGGGCATTGTTAGCAGAGGGCCAGCTGTCCTTGGCCCTCTCAGAGGAGGCTGCCTGAGTCCTGCCACATCACAGTCTCTGGGGCCTGGGGAAGGCTGGGTGGCAGGGACATCGACCCAACTCTGAGGTGGGACTGCAAGATCTGGGTCACTGTGCTCACACCCAGAGTAATCACAGAAAAGAGTCAGAGGCTGGGACTGTACCTGGGAGGGAAGCACGTGGCCTTGGGCTGTATGAGGCACGGCCCCGCTGCCCTCCTGCCCGCAGGGGCCCCCTTCCTCCCCCTTCCCACCTCAGGCTTTGGGCTCTGGGGGAATGAACCATTTTTGGTTCTCAGGGTACCTCACTCTCTCTCACTTCTGGGCCCAAGTGTGCTTTAACCCCAATACGAATCTCGGCCTCTTCATTTATTTTTCCATAAGAAACTAAGCTCTTCAATGTTTTGTCTCTATGTGATATGGCTTTCCCTGAAACTTGAGGGAGGCGAGTGTTCTAGGGTGGGTCCCCAGCACTCAGCTTGCCCCTTCCTTTCCCTCCCCCTACCTCCCTACCTGGATTCTTTGGGAACCCCCAGTCTCCCTCCACCTCTCGTGCAGAGTAACTCTCCCTTCTCCAAAGCCTCAGGGCACCCTGGACTCAGAGATGCACCTCGACCAGACCAGCGAGCCTGTCTTCCTTGCCTTGCTTTTCTTCTACCCCGCCGCCCCCGCCACCTCGCGGGTTCACACACTTGGTATTTTCTGCCTTTTCCCCCTGAACTGTAAATGCGATGAGTGCAGCATTCTTTCTGTTCTGTTCCTAGCTCGAAACTCAGGACCCAGGACAGTGTAAATGGATGCACAGTCATCGCTTGAGGAAGGCCTGTCGACTGACTTACAGCCTGAAAGAATAAAGGCTCTGTTGTCAGAAGGAACCGGCACCGCACCGTCCCAAGCTGAGAAGCAGCGCTGCGTGAGCTCAGCCCTCCGACCTGCCACTACTTCGACATTTGCTTTGATGCTGCCCGAGACAGAGCACACGCAGCGCGTGGTAGCTTTCCTCTACTAGCTGTGGGGTTCGAGCAAGGCTCTCAGCTTGCCTGAGACCCCTCGATCTGCAAGATGCAGTTCCGCATTGACACCTCCCCACCCCCTGAGTCTGGGGTGGGAGTTGGGTAAGAAAGTCTTGGGAATCTCCCACGTGCCGCTCTTCCACTTCCTCTCCCCACCCCCACCTTCCCAGACCCGACTGCTTCCATCTATGGAAGCCGCTCTCTAAGGGGCCCAGGTGGGTCCCTGCTTGGCCACTGGATCAGCCTTCCTAGCTTGGGTGGGCTGCGGGAACCACTCCCTGCTGTTGCACCTGCACCTGTCTCTAGCCGGGAAGGATGTGTATATCATGGGGAAGAGTGACTGGGGTGCAGGAGGGCGGGGTTTGGCCTCAGAACAGCTAAAAAGGAGATTTGAAAAGCAGCCATCTGCCCCCCTCAAGTGACCACCAGATGAGCGGTGGCCTCTGAAGTCTTTCTAATCCTGAGGTCCTTGTTTGAGAACCAAGGGTGACAGCCACTGCTGGTGAAGTCAGCAGGGTTTGCTCAGCTTTGCTGAGAAATAGCTACTTCTTCCCTCCTGGGGCGATTAAGCTAGAGTATCTTTTAAAAGGTTTTAAGCTTTTATTGCTTTCTTGAAATAAAGTATTCCTTCCATTTCAGAATGAATTGTGCTTCCAATGGATTTCTCCCAATTTTCTTTGTTTGGGTTACAAAAGTAATCCATTGACTTACAGAAAACTTTGGGAAATGTGCAAAGACACAGAAGGAAATGAAAACCTCTCCTAATCACTTGTTAATATTTTGGTTTATGCCATTCCAGAATTTTTTTCTTTGTATTCCCAATCATATATACGTATAACCATATATGTTTTCCACATGTACATATTGGGTCTTATTTTACATCCTATTTTTATAATACACTGCATAAGTCCTGGCAGGTAGTAGGCAATAAATATCACCAAGGCTAATAAGCATCACTTAGTGAGTGCTTACAATATGTCAGGAAAGATGTTAGGTGTTTTGTAAGCCTTATCCCATTTAGTCCTAATAATGATCCTATGAGGCAGGGCCTGACCCATGTTTTAGAGATGGGAAACCCAGAGAGGCCCAGAGAGGTTATGTCACTTGTTACAAATGTAGTCAATGAGTTGGACGAACACCGAGTCTTGTATTTTCGGTAGGAACAAAATACACACTCACTGGTTTAAAGTGTTTTCAACAATGTTTTAAGCAATGCCTTACTGCCTCCTTAGGTGAGAATTTTTACTGAGAAAGAGATGAAAACATGTTCTCGTTTTGGAGGCCGGGAGTCTGGCTGTGCAACTGACTTAGTTGTATGCCTTGGAGCAAGGAACTTCACCTCCTTGACCCTCAGTTGCCTGGTCTACAGAATGGGATTTGTGTGGGGAGAGGGGTTAGTGCTGTGACTCACGGAGAGGAATGTTTGCTATGATGGACAGATGTTGATGGCAGTTGGAAAGACATCAAGAAATCAAAGGCACGTAACATGAAGCTTGCTTTACAAGGCTCACTTGCGACATTTCAGGGCAAGATCAGCCGGAATGGGGCTGACTAAAACTGTGATATTGGATGGTGGTGAGTGTCTCCCTGACCCTTGACCCAAGGCCAGGTTCACTTTCCAGGAAGGACTTATGGGCTGTAGCAGTGAGACCACTTATTGGTTTGTCTTTCAGAAAAAGGTAATGTCTCAGTATGCCCAGCTCCTAAAATAGCACATTTACAGCTCTAAAATTTTTGTGGTTTAAATAAAAATCAATGGCCAGGGAGAAGAGAAAGCACAGGATACCTGAATTTGAATAAATTTGAGTTGCCTTGCAATTAGGGGCCTCCCTGGTTCCCTCCTTTCTTGTGGCTCATTAACTTCTCTGGGCCTCAGTTTTTCCAAATGTCAGTACCTCCCTCTTCAAGATGATGTGGGGGCAGATAACAATACGTGTGAAGGTTTGAGCTCAGGGTCTTGATCATAATAAATAGTACCCTTTGTGAGCCTGGATATATGAGGTGGACGAGAACACAGGCTGTGGGGTGTTCTGCCCTGGTTCTGCCTGTCACCCTGGGCAAGTTATTTTGCCTCTCTGAGCCTACCTCATGGGGTTTAGTATAGCTAATATACACTAATGTATGTAACCGCTGATCCGGAGCAGACGCCAAACATCAAATACTACAGTGAGGTCCTCCTTGCTGTCCCCTGGTCACATCACTTGGCCTTTTGATCCTTGTAAAGCCTTGATCACACGCTGTCTTGTATTGTCGTCTTTTTTTTTTTTTCTCCAGCGCTTAACTCTGGCTCGTTTCACGAGGTTCAGACCTTTGAAGGCACCATCTGGGACACAGACTTCTTTAGTATTCCTTCCAGGGACTCATATATGTGCAGGCTCAATAAATCTTTGCTGCCTTGAACTGCATCTGATTGATGGCTCTTTCCCTGTTGATTTCTCAAGGTTTCTCCCAGATTGAGCTATAACCCTTGGGGAAAATTGCAGCAGCCTGCCTGAGTCCCCTGTGACCTGAGCTCTTGGCTCTGCTGAAAATGACAAATGGAGAAACTGAAGGGCCTGCGTGTCACCGCAGGCATCTGACAGCTCAGGAGACGGGCTGCTCAGCCCCCTCCCTGGCCCTCCCAGCCACCTGACTCAACAGCAGTGCCTGTGGCTTTGTGGGACAGCTGTGGCCTTAAGTGGCATCAGAGCTTCAGATGTGTCCCCTATTTACATAACTGCTGCTTTAATGACTGGAGCAGGTCCTTCTGTGGTCCCAGTAGGTTATGGGGAGAAAAAGTTAAACAAACATAAGAAGTGAGGGAGGAGGAGAGTAAGGACTTAACTGCAGATTTGTATTTTGTTTCCCCAACTGAGTGTAAGTCATTACAATGGGGAACTTCCCACCCTCCCAAACCCTGAATTATTTCTGATAGTTTACCACTAGAAGAGGGAATTGTGTCTTGTGCTGGCATGCTCAGTCATGTCCAACTCTTTGCCGCCCTATGGATTGTAGCCCACCAGGCTCCTCTATCCATGGGATTTTCCTGGCAAGATTACTGGAGTGGGTTGCTGTTTCCTTCTCTAGGGGATCTTCGCGACCCAGCGATTGAACCCACGTCTCCTGCATTGACAAGTGAATTCTTTACCACTGAGCCACCTGGGAAGCCCCAGAAGAGGGACTAAAGACTAACTAAAGTAAAATAATTGACATTTGGAGTCAGGGCAGAGCTGAGGGGGTCGATATGCTAATTTGTGTATCTAAAACTGCTTGTGAATGTCATTCCATAATTCAAGGCTGTTTATGAATATTGGGCTACTTTGTAAAACTCAAACCTTTTTTTTTTGGCTTGTCTAATTTTAGGGATTGTAAAGTCATTCATTCATTGAACAAATATGTATTGATCTAGGGGCTATGCTGTGTACTTAGGTTCCTCTGTCTATGGAGACTCTTCAGGCAAGAATACTGGAGTAGGTTGCCATTGCCTCCTCCAAGGGATCTTCCCAACTCAGGGATTGAACCCAGGTCTCCCTCATTGCAGGCAGATTCTTTACCATCTGAGCCACCAGGGAAGCCCTAGATTTCATGAATACAAGGTTTATTCACTGGGCAAATATTTGCTAAAACCCTACATGCAGGCCCTCAGTTAGGTGCTGAGGACAAAGCTATGAATAAGACAGGCACGCACGCTAGCTTTGTAGACCTAGTGGGGAATAAGAGGCAGATGAATGGCCAGTCTAATATATAGTACAAAATGCTAAGAGGGATTTCACAGGGTGCTAAGGAAGTTCTCAGTAAGAATCCCAGACCTGGACTTAGGGATTCATTAGAAAGTGACAGCCAAGCTAAGCCTGATAGAAAAATAGGAGTCAGCCAGGTGTGGAGGTGGGTGTCGAGAGGCAGGCGGGAAAATCAGTGCAGGCACAGGAGGGACCTGGTACAAAAGAACTGGAGAAGATAATCTCGGTTATGCTTCAATAAGTGAAACAAAACCCTTCAACCTCTAAGTAGCTTAACACAAGAAAACTTCTCACTCAAGAGAAGCCTGATGTGAGATCAGGGCAACTGCTTTCATGGGATGACTGAGGGATCCAGGATGCTTCCATCTCAAGACTCCACCATTTCAACATATGGCTGAGGAAGAAGAGAGAGAGAAAAGAAGGGGAAGGGGCAGGAAGAAGGAGAAAGAAAGGAAGGCAGAGGGAGGGAGTCCATTGGAGATTCAAGTGCTTTAGCCTGGGAGTATCCACATGACTTCTGCTCATACTTCATTGGCCAGAACTAGTCACATTGCTTCATTTAACTGCTACAGAACAAGAAATATAGGCAAGCATATGTAATATTTGGTGAGTGACACTGTGCCATACAGACAGTGAATATAGCACATTGGGAAACACCTAGTCTTTCCAAATAGCTGGAACTTATCGTGTGTGTGTGTGTGTGTGTGTCCATGTATGCGTGCCTGTGTGTGTGTGTCTTGGGGACTGGTGGGCAGGGTTGTGGAAAGAAATTGTAAACAGTGAAATAAGCTGAGGCCAGCCACAAAGGGCCTTGTAGTCCATTTTACTATTGAGGAATTTGGACTTTATGAAGACATGGAAGAATTTCATTAAGGCTCATATTGGCATTCCACAAAGATCATCTTAGAAAGATCAGGCTTTCTTATAGAGACTGAGAAGGAGGGGGCAAGATTGGGGAACAGTTAAGAAGGTTTTGCAGTTGATCAGGTAAGAGATGATGGTGCTTCAACAAGAAGGGGGCTGTGAAGATGAGAGAGGTGGGTGCATTCTCAAGAATGATGTAGGATGTGGAATCAACAGGTGGGAGGCAGGAGAGGGCGTAAAGGGTGAAGCTCAGGTGTGTGGGTTGAGCAACTGGATGGAGAGTGATCCTGCTCATCTGCTTGGAAGGGCAGGGGAGTACATGTAGGGAAAGACAATGCATTCAGTTTGGGAGTCCCTGGATTTTAGGGGTCTGTAGAACATCAAAGGGGAGAAGTTCAGAGGAATTCGGATCTGGATCTATGGCTCCAGTGCTTAGGAGAGTCTGGTTGGTGGTGTTAACAGGAGAATCATGAAGATAGAGATGATATTCGAAGTCATGACTACGGAAAGTTGAATTAAAAAAAAAAAAATCACTGCTTTTGAGTAGCTAAAAGTCTAGTGCGAAAAAAAAAAAAAAAAAGTCTAGTGCGGGGTGGGGGCTAGACATAAAAAGTAATGTTAGAATTCCAAGTGAATGGTATAACACTGAAGAATTATAAGGTTCTGTGGTGGCACAAAGCCTGGAGAATCAGTGAAAGCTTGACAGCAGAGGGTGAGACGGAGTGAGAGGTAGGAGAGTCAGGGAAGGGCAGTCCATGTGGAAGGAAGAGAAGGTGCAAAGGCATGGAGATGTAAATGCAGCCTTGACCAACAAGTCTTGGTTCTGGAGCACTGCAGTGTGCCCTTCTGAGAGGAGGGGCGGCAGCTGCATCGGAGGCCTTGAGGAAACACCTGTCCTTAGCATCTCAGCTGTGCGCTCCAAGTAGGAGAGAAGGGTTCAGGATAAGATTGTTGTTGTTCAGTCGTTCAGTCATGTTTGACTCTTTGCAAGCCCATGGACTGTAGCACCCCAGGCTTCCCTGTCCTTTACTATCTCCTGGATTTTGCTCAAACTCATGTCCATGGAGTCAATGATGCCATCCAACCATCTCATCTTCTGCCGTCCCCTTCTCCTGCCTTCAGTCTTTCCCAGCATCAGGGTTTTTTCCAGTGGGTCAGCTCTTCACATCAGGTGGCCAAAGTATTGGAGCTTCAGCTTCAGCATCAGTCTTTCCAACGACTATTCAGGGTTGATTTCCTTTAGGATTGACTGATTTGATCTCCTTGCAGTCCAGGGGACTCTGAAGGATCTTCTCCAGCACCACAGTTCGAAAGCATCAGTTCTTCGGTGCTCAGCCTTCTTTATGGTCCAACTCTCATATCTGTACATGACTGTTGGAAAAACCATGGCTTTGACTATATGGACCTTTGTCAGCTTTTGAATGTGATGTGTCTGCTTTCTAATACACTGTCTAGGTTTGTCAGGATAAGATGACATCTTTAAAATATGTGAAACTTTTTTTTTAATCATGGAAGTTTTCAAACATATGAAAAAGAAGAGAAAATAATACAGTGAACTCACATGTGTTTGTCATCCAGTTTCAGTGATTATTAACATTCTGCCAATCTTTGTTCATTCACTCATTTCTCTCTTTTTTGATTGTTATTGTTGTTCAGTTGCTAAGTTGTGTCTAAGTCTTTTCAACCCCATAGACTGTAGCCCACCAGACTCCTCTGTCCATGGGATTCTCCAGGCAAGAATACTGAAGTGGGTTGCTATTTCCTTTTCCAGGGGATCTTTCTGACCCAGTGATCAAATCCACGTCTCCTACACTGGCAGAGAGATTCTTTACTGAGCCACCAGGGAAGCCCTCTTTTCTGATTCCTAGAGTATTGTTGTAAATTTTCTACTATGGGGAAAGACTGTGGAGTGTGATGAACCCTCACATACCCATTACCTAACCCAGGAAACATCAGCCCAAGGTTATCCTCTGATCTCATTACTCCCCACAGTCACATCATTTCATCTGTAAATACTTAAACGAATATATCCTCGGACAAGGAGTTAAAAATATAACTGCAATATCATTATCATAAAATGAAACCTTATAAACAAAACAAAATTAAAACTTTATAAGGTAGCATTTTCTTGAAGAGATCCCTAGTCTTTCCCATGGCAGAAAGTGAAGAGGAACTAAAAAGCCTCTTGATGAAAGTGAAAGAAGAGAGTGAAAAGTTGGCTTAAAGCTCAACATTCAGAAAACGAAGATCATGGCATCTGATCCCATCACTTCATGGCAAATAGATGGGGAAACAGTGGAAACAGTGTCAGACTTTATTTTTCTGGGCTCCAAAATCACTGCAGATGGTGACTGCAGCCATGAAATTGAAAGACGCTTACTCCTTGGAAGGAAAGTTATGACCAACCTAGATAGCATATTCAAAAGCAGAGACATTACTTTGCCAACAAAGGTTCGTCTAGTCAAGGCTATGGTTTTTCCTGTGGTCATGTATGGATGTGAGAGTTGGACTGTGAAGAAGGCTGAGCGCCAAAGAATTGATGCTTTTGAACTGTGGTGTTGGAGAAGACTGTTGAGAGTCCCTTGGACTGCAAGGAGATCCAACCAGTCCATTCTGAAGGAGATCAGCCCTGGGATTCTTTGGAAGGAATGATGCTAAAGCTGAAACTCCAGTACTTTGGCCACCTCATGGGAAGAGTTGACTCATTGGAGAAGACTCTGATGCTGGGAGGGATTGGGGGCAAGAGGAGAAGGGGACGAGAGAGGATGAGATGGCTAGATGGCATCACTGACTTGATGGATGTGAGTCTGAGTGACCTCCGGGAGTTGGTGATGGACAGAGAGGCCTGGTGTGCTGCGATTCATGGGGTCGCATAGAGTCGGACACGACTGAGTGACTGATCTGATCTGATCTGATCTGAAGGTAGCATTTAACAAGCTTTGGAGAGGTTTTGGTAAAGCTGGAAAATCCTATGACTATGCACAAATGTGCTTCACGCAGCAATTTGGGATGTTCTGGTTGGGATAAATCTGATCCCTTCAACCAGATAGAGCACACTGGACAAGCCGGGATTGGAGGTGTGGGTGTGCGTTGGGGAGAAGGAGTCAGAGTGCATTTAGGGAAATATCAGGGTTACTGGCAGGAGGTCGGGTTCAGAGGTTAGCAGTCTGTGGGGCCAGGAGAAGCTCTGGTGGGGAGGGGAGCCCCTTCAGTCCTACCAGTGTTCTTGGCAGGTGGGAGGCATCCGTGCAAAGGAGAGAAACTGGGAGAAGAAGGGACGGAGAGGAAACCAAGAGAAGAGGGTGGGAGGAGAGAGAGGTCTGATACTGAGCAAGAAAAAGAGGAAGGGGGGAGCAAAACTAAACAGTGGCTGAACACCCACAGCATGCCAGGTGTGGGGGTGCTGCCTCTGCCCTTCCAGCCTTCTGGGAGGGCCTCCCCAGGACCTCTTTGGTCTCTTGCTCATCCCTTTAGTGAGTTACTCTGTAGGTGGAGGGAGGTCAGGGCAGGTATGAATGTCTCTACAAGGGAAGCAGGCTCAGTGTGTTTGGCAGCAGGGCTCCACCAGCGCCCGGGGGGTGGTGGGGTGGTGGGGGGGTGGGGGCGGGTGGTGGGGGGTGGGGGTGGCGGTGGTGTGGGGGCTGGGGGCCTGGCACCAGGGCCTTGGCAGAGCCGAGGAGGTGCTGTCTGCAGGATGGTATCTGCCAAAGCAGGGAGAAAGAAGGCTGCACAAACGAAGGGGCTGATCCTCCCCTCGGAGGGGGCCGCGAGGCAGCAGTCTCCCGCCTTGGTGGGCCCGGGGTTCAAGGGGCGGGGGATGCGGTTGAAAGCCCTCTCCCTCGGGGCAGAAAATAGAGAGCGACCTCCTTGGTTTTGACCTTGAGTGCCCCTTCTAGGAGGGCAGGAGCTGTGTGGGGTGTGGGGAGGGTGACCTAGCTAAACAAGAGAGCCTCGGTTTTGGGTGAGTCCGCGTTACAGTATCCTGAATCTCCCCGGCTAAATCCCCACCGCCCGTGAGGGCGCGGGGACAGGGGGTGGCCCTGGGCGCGGCTGCGGAGGGTGCGGTCTCCTCTGACCTCCTCCCAGCTGGAGACGCTGCGGGTGTTGCCACTGAGAGAGAGAGGAATTTCGAGGCCAGAGTTGCCTTCCTCGAGCTTCCTGGGGGAAAGGGCGATGCTTTACAATTCTGTTTCAGCCAGGTGCTCATCTTGCAAACCCGGTGAAAGTCCCCCAAGGCGCACAGAGACGGGGATTCTTCAATGGCCAGTTGGCAGTAGACACCACCCAGAGCGCACTTTGCAGAGTGCTTCCTTCTGGTACATCCGGGATGGACTTCCAGAGGCCTTGGTACTTGAAGGGGCTGAAGGTACTTGAAGGGGAAATCTCTTTCTGCCCTTTCTCATTGGATAAGGTACAGGCTGGGTGAGAGCTGCGTGGACCCCGCTGGTGGCCACATGAGGCCCAGGAGATGAAGTCAACAACAGTGTAGCTTCCAGGGTGGTGATGCTGGTGAACATGTAGCAAAAGGCAGTAGACTGAATCAATCCAATCCAGGGACTTGCCTTCCTCTGCCAATAGTAATAATTAACACACTGAGTTCTTCTTGGGTGCCGGACACTGTTCTGCTAAGCATTTTTCTAATGTATCTCTTGTATGTTCTGAACACGTGTTATCTCATTTCATAACATTATTCCTGATTTTACAGATAAGGAATCTGAGCTACTAAGAGATGACATCACTTGGCCAAGGTCACAGAGCTTCTGGGGCCAGCTCTCTGTTTTGCCTTTGTGAAGAACAGGGAACATGCCCTGCACTTCTCTGAAGGAAAAACAAGCTGATGTCAGGGATTCTTTCAAGAGAGCGAAATTTCAGGGCCATTGCTGAGATCACCACCCATTCAGCACATGTCCCCGAATGCTGAATGCTCTTCTGTGTCAAAGCACTTGGTGTAACTGCTGTTCCCCATAATGACCTGCAACCACCCAGGAAAGGTTATGTTCTCCAACTCCGTTTAATAAAGTGGGGGAGCAAGTAACAAGCTTTGAAAAGGTTTCCATCAAACCCAAATGACCAAAGTTAAACACTTAGAGGAATTAACCCCCCTCTTTGAAAAGCTTGGCCAGTCTGGCAATTCTTTCTAGAGGATGCTTCATTTTAAATGTTGTCCCCTCTGGAAGGTCTCTGCTCTGCTGGCACCAGTGTTGCTGTTGCATTTGTGGGACAGGAATGGACAGTATCTCTTCGCTATTTCCCCATCAGTGACTCCCGGAAGATGGCGGGGACCACGTGGTGAAGTTCTCTTTCTTCCACCCGTCTTAGTCTGAAATTCCCCCAAAGCTTGGGGCCCTGCGATGCAGCCGGTAGTTTCCCCAGCAGTTGCCCTGGCATCTTGCCCCCTGTACACAAAGCAATCACTGTTGCAGAAAATGAGGGTCCTGTGACCGTTTGGCACCGTCCCCTGCCTGGCATTTGCGTGGGAGAAGGAACTTTTTCTCCCTGACAATAGATTCTGATCACAAACCAGGTCCCTTTCAGAGAAACAGCTTCCAGAGAATGACTTTGCCTAGAGGTAAGAACTAAGTGATAGAACATAAGTGACTTCCTATGGAAGCCTGTTCATCTCACTGAGACTTGAGTGAAGGCTGGGAAGGCCCCATACAGCTTTCTACATTCCATGCTTATTGCTCTCAGCTCTCACCCAAGCTGCTCTCTCTTAACCTTGAAACCGTTTTTCAACTGTGGCATAATCTGGTCCCTGGTCTCTGTGATGTGCACCCTGTGGTTGGTTGCTGCTGCTAAATTGCTTCAGTCATGTCCGACTCTGTGCGACCCCATAGACAGAAGCCCACCAGGCTCCCCCGTCCCTGGAATTCTCCAGGAAAGAACACTGGAGTGGGTTGCCATTTCCTTCTCCAATGCATGAAAGTGAAAAGTGAAAGTGAAGTCGCTCAGTCGTCTCCGACTCTTAGCAACCCCATGGACTACAGCCTACCAGGCTCCTCCATCCATCGGATTTTCCAGGCAAGAGTACTGGAGTGGGGTGCCATTGCCTTCTCCGTGTGGTTGGTTAGTGGTCTAGAATTCCAGCTTTACCTCTAAATGAAGATGTAATGATCCTCCCTTACAGATAGCGTTTCCCTGGGTTGCTTTACTAAGAAATTAACATTAGTACAATGCCATTATCTAAACTACAGATTATCTTTGGATTTCCCCAGTTTTCCTACTAGTGTCTTTTTTTCCTTCGTTTCCAAGATACCATATTACATTTAGTTGTCAAGTCTCTTCTGATCTGTGAACATATCTCAGTTGTTCTTTTATTTTTCATGACCTCGACCCTTTCAGGTGTTCTACTGAATGTGCCCCAATTTGGGTTTGTCTGAGGTTTTCTCATGATTAGACCTGGGTTGTGGATTTTCTAGAACACCACAGAGGTGAAGTGCCCTTGCTTTTCACACCATATCAGGAGGTACATGACACCAGTATGATTAATCAGTGGTGAGGCTAACCTTGATCATATGGATAAGGTGACTTTACCAGTTTTCTCCACTGTAAAGTTATGATTTTTTTCCTTTCTAGATTCTACTTAATGGAAGTGAATCACCATGTCCAGCCCACATTCAAAGGGAAGGAAATGAAGCTCCGTTCCCTTGAGGAGGGAAAATCCACACGTATAGTTTGAAATTCTTCAATAAAGAAGATTTGTCTCTTTTCCATAACTTGTTTGTTCATGGCATGGACTCATGGATATTTATTTTATTCTTTGAATGATAACCCAATCCTTTCTCAAACCATTGCAGTTTTGGTCACTGAGAACTTCCAGTTTGACTCCTGTGTCCTTTCATATGTTCCCCATTTTTTCCCCTTTTCTTTACTTTCTGGTACTATATGATGCTTCAGGCTTACTATGCATTTTCCCTGCTCCAGCCCAAGAATCAGTTCTTCCTCTGAAGAACCATGGTTACTTTTATTTAGAATGGTATTCAGAAACCAAGTTCTGAACTCCTGGTGTGCTTTTTGCTACAGGGGTGTCATTTGCTTCTATACCTTCTTGGTGGACAGAGTTAGAAAAAAAAAATATATATATATATATATATACACACACTTACCCATGCATATGCATGTATCTTCATTTATTTTTGTGTCTATAAGTATGCATACCTATATATATGTATATACATGCATACACATTTACCTACGCACGTGTACATATCTGAATTTATTTCTGTATCTATCTGCATGTATACTTAAGTAAAAATGAGTTCATACTGATATCTCCAGCTCTGATCCAGCACTGCAAGATTCATTCTAGCATCCCCTCTCTCTTCATCATCACTTTTTTCTCTGACAGTAAGAAACCTGGCTCCCATTGTCTGTAAATTATATACTTATTTGATCAACAGAAGGGAACAACAGAGGATGAGATGGCTGGATGGCATCACTGACTCGATGGACGTGAGTCTCAGTGAACTGGGAGTTGGTAATGGACAAGAAGGCCTGGCATGCTGCGATTCATGGGGTCGCAAAGAGTTGGACACAACTGAGCGACTGATCTGATCTGATCTGATTATACATGTAGTTTCAGAATTGCTAATCCATATCCCTATGAACAGTTAGAACTGGTCATGGAACAACAGACTGGTTCCAAATAGGAAAAGGAGTACGTCAAGGCTGTATATTGTCACCGTGTTTATTTAACTTATATGCAGAGTACATCATGAGAAATGCTGGACTGGAAGAAACACAAGCTGGAATCAAGATTGCCAGGAGAAATATCAATAACCTCAGATATGCAGATGATACCACCCTTATGGCAGAAAGTGAAGAGGAACTAAAAAGCCTCTTGATGAAAGTGAAAGTGGAGAGTGAAAAGGTTGGCTTAAAGCTCAACATTCAGAAAACGAAGATCATGGCATCTGGTCCCATCACTGCATGGGAAATAGATGGGGAAACAGTGGAAACAGTGTCAGACTTTATTTTTCTGGGCTCCAAAATCACTGCAGACGGTGACTGCAGCCATGAAATTAAAAGACGCTTACTCCTTGGAAGGAAAGTTATGACCAACCTAGATAGCATATTCAAAAGGAGAGACATTACTTTGCCAACAAAGGTTCGCCTAGTCAAGGCTATGGTCTTTCCTGTGGTCATGTATGGATGTGAGAGCTGGACTGTGAAGAAGGCTGAGCGCCAAAGAATTGATGCTTTTGAACTGTGATGTTGGAGAAGACTGTTGAGAGTCCCTTGGACTGCAAGGAGATCCAACCAGTCCATTCTGAAGGAGATCAGCCCTGGGATTTCTTTGGAAGAAATGATGCTAAAGCTGAAACTCCAGTACTTTGGCCACCTCATGGGAAGAGTTGACTCATTGGAGAAGACTCTGATGCTGGGAGGGATTGAGGGCAGGAGGAGAAGGGGACGACAGAGGATGAGATGGCTGGATGGCATCACTGACTCAATGGATGTGAGTCTGAGTGACCTCCGAGAGCTGGTGATGGACAGGGAGGCCTGGCGTGCTGCAGTTCATGGGGTCGCAAAGAGTCGGACATGACTGAGCGACTGATCTGATCTGATCTGATCCCTATGAAAAACAAAATTTTGACTAGAATGTTATATCTTTGTACTGATTTTTTCTTTTGTCTTTAGCCTTATGGACTCCAGTCAAAACATCATTTCCCAAAGTTATTGAGGTCAGCCCTTTTTTCCCCTTCTTGATCCCATCTTAATATTTTCAAAGTGTTTCCACATCTGGCTTCACCTTTGATTACATCATTACTGCTGTATAAGGGAAGAAGAAGCCATGACATGTGGAGTTTGCATTGGTTTCTTCTGGTCATGTGATCAGTTGGATTCATGATTAGAACTTGGTACTTCAGGCTTTGCTATACTTACTATGGAGCTGCTTTTGCAGAATGGACCTGGGCTGCAAAGACAGCTATAACATGGCATGGCTAGTAGAAGGAGAAGTATGACTGAACAGCTTGTCTCTTCATTGGTCTAGCAGAGGTTTCAGGTATCAAGGGAAAGGAAGCTTAGAGATTTCATGGCTCTAACTAAATCCCTGCCAGATGGGGAAACTGAGGCCTAGAGGGATGATGTGACTTGTTCAAGATTAACTCACTGGTGAGAGACATAATGGGGACAGGAGTCAGGGCTCTACATCCCCATGTCTGTGCTCTTCTCATCACTCTGTGAGAAGAAGTCTGCAGAAAGAAGCCCTGTGAAATTATTTAAACAGGGTTGGGAGAATTCGCCACTGTTTCCTGAATAGAGAGGTAGATCCAGGAAGATTCCTTCATACGTTGGGCATCTTGAAATAGGGGGAGAGTTGATTAACAAATGACTAGAGAGTCTGGAAATTTGGTCCCTACCGGTCACACAGTAGTGACTGCATCCAAAAGTGGTCACTTGAGGGATCTTGTACATTCCAGAGCTACCATTTTTTATTAGTGTCATCTCCTCTCTTAATTGTCATCCCCCTTCTAATTAAAATGCTGAGGAGCATAGCATCTGTCCTGCCAACCTTTTTCTTTGCTGATTGCTGTTTTCCTTTTCTCCAGGACAGTGCATGGAGCACAATAAGAATTCAATAAGTATTTATTGAATGAATGAAGGATCATATGAGATGCTTCAGGTAAAAGTACTTTATCTCTAACTGTATAGACATGAGGAAATGTTAATGACATTTACTAATGCTCTTACCTTGGGCAAGTGGCTCCACCTCTCTGGACATCAGGGACCCCACTTGCCATAAGAAGCTCCAGGCTGGGGCTTCCCTGGTGGTGCAGTGGTTAAGAATCCACCTGCCACCGCAAGGGACCCAGGTTCCATTCCTAGTCCGGGAAGATCCCACATGCCTGGGGGCAACTAAGCCTGTGTGCCATAACTACTGAGCCTGCTTTCTAGAGCCCACAAGCAGCAACTGCTGAAGCCTGTGTGATCTAGACCCCAGGCTTCACAACAAGAGAAGCCACAGCATTGAGAAGCCCCATGCACAGCAACTAGAGACAGACTGTGTGCAGCAACAAAGACCCAGTGCAGCAAAAAATAAAATAATAAATAAATAAAAAAGATGCTCCAGGCTCATCTTGTATTTGAATTAAGCCAGATGATCTCTATGGTCCCTTTCATATCTGTACTTCTGTAATTTCTGTGTTTACTGTCATTATAAAGAGCCTTGTGAGATTTCCAGATTGCTTTGGGATAATAGAATATCACATCCTGTCACAGGCAAGAGCAAAGCTGACAAGTTGATTTCTTTCTCTGTGTGAATTGGTAGTGGCTGCCTGGAATGCAATGCAAGAAAGACTCTGAAGGTCCACGGTATAACATTATAATAATCGATTAGTGATGTCTGTCATGGGCACAGAATACAAAGCAGTAGCAAGCATGTCAAATATCTGCTAACTTCAATCTAAAGTTCAAAACAGCAGCTGCCCTGAAATTTCTGGGAGCAATGTTATTTTTCTTTGATTTTTGCATGATAATGGAAAGACCACTTGGGTAAGGCCAGGGCTTCCTGGAGGAAAACCCAGAGCTCTACAGACTTGTAATAAATCACCTTTCTGCCTTTCATTGCTTTTTCTTTTTATTTATTAGGGAAATAAAGAAAACTAATGTGATTGACTAATTCATTGTTAAGAAAGAAAAATCCAGACTCAGTCTTTACCATTCTGATACTCAAACAGCTGCACAGTCTGCTCTCAAGGAAAACAAGAATGTCAAATGACATAAAAATTCTACACATGAACATAAAACCGTGCATCCAATAAGTATACGACCGCTTATAATGTGCCAAGAAGGCCCAGGTAATGCATTATGCGGAAAACAGAGATGATCTCTTCAGGAATATGGCCTTTTCCCCCTTCTCTTATTTCCTTAAGAGTGGTGGCCAAATCACTGATTGATCACTATGTGTGCGTCCTTGAGTTTTCTGAGTGTAATTCTTATTACTGTACTGATAAGAAAATAAATTTTGGGTCTGACTCACAGAATTCCTGAAGGAAATATACAAATAAGGCTCCTTAACTCTCTCATTGCACATAGGAGGCCCTGCCAGCCACGGAAGAACCTTCACAGTCCTCATGTACTATTCCTGTTGTTCAGTGTACTTAAAAAAAATAAACTAATTTATTTTTGGCTGCCCTGAGTCTTTGTTGCTGAACAAAGGCCACGCTCTAGTTGTGGTGTGCAGGCTTCTCACTGTGGTGGCTTCTCTTATTGCGGAGCGCAGGCTCCAGAGGGTGGGCTCAGTAGTTGTGGTGCTCGGGCCTAGTTGCCCTGTGGCATGTGGAATCTCTCTGGACCAGGGATGGAACCCATGTCCCTTGCATTGGCACGCAGGTTCTATACCACTGGACCACCAGGGAAGTCCCTCACTGTGCTTTTGGAACACAAGGATGCTGTGAAGATAAGGATGTTCCCATTCTTTCTTGTCTACCTGGAAGTGTAAAGAGGCCTCTGAATCTTGGTTTGGGGGTTATGTGTAGTGATCCCACCTGTTGTCATTTCATGGCTGTGAAGAAATGTGTCACAGTGCAGGAATGCCATGCCAGTCTCCTGCCCCTCTTCTCTCTCTAGGGTGGTCCTCATGGGCTGTGGGAACATCAGCTTCTAGTTCCCCTCCCTCAAGTTTGATCTTTCTCCACTGTCCAGGCAGTTCCTGAAAAGGCTGCATAAACCAAGTGAGTGATTACTTCAAGACTTGAAATAGCTTTTTTCCTGTCCCAGATATGACACAGTCACTTCCCCAATAGAGCCATCACTCCAAGAGGAACAGGATGTCCTTGTCACCAAGCCAAGAGGGTCACATGATCAGACAGTCAGGGGCCTCTCAGGACCTCGTTTCTCTTTAAGCTGTTGGCCAGGACTTGTCCACAAAAGCCTCTCTGTGACAGACCCTGGCAAGCCATTCGGAACCTATCCTCTTATAGAGTTTCAGTCCTGAGTATTTCTCTAGGGAATAAAATAAGTGTTTGATGAATGAACACTAGAAGGATAACAGGGGAGAATTCCTGAGGAGGATCTGTGGTGACCACATGGAAATAAAGCCAGCGTGCTTGTGTTTCTGCAGTAGAAGAATTGCGGACTCCCCATAAACCAGCATTCTTGTTCCCTGAGGTACCCTTCAAGGAGACCGTAAAGTTTGGACAGGAGGCCGAACTTCCTCACTGGGGAGTTCTTGGTCTGGTCTGGAGCCGGCTGGAGTGGAGAGTGGGGAGCAGAGTGAGGAAAGGGTTGTCTTAAAATTCAGGATCAGGCAGAAGAGAAAAGACATTTATGAAGGTTGGCCTCCAACCCTAACCTCAGCTCCAGACCCCCAAACTTCGCAGACACATGGTCAAGTTAATTGGGAAGTCACCAGGCACTCCAGGGGAAACTATGATTTAGGCAGCTGTGTAAGAACAAGGGTTAGGGAGCTGAAAAAGGTCTTCCAGAGGCCCCAGAAGGGGAAAATGAGCTGAGTCAGAAGCCAACAAGAGGAACCCGAGCTAGAGGAACTTGGTCTGTAGATTCAGAGGCAGCCTCACACTGGGGGAAAGAGTTGGATTTTTGCTTTTATATTTTTAAACCTTGAATTTCTGGTGCCATAAAAATCTTTGAGAGAGGCAAAAGTGATTTTACCTTTATTTAGTGAAAGCCTCCAATCAACTAAAAGTCACCTTTGGGGTGAATGAGAGAATCTTCAATCAGACCAGGATAAACATACAGAACCCAAGCCAGTTTTCCTCAAGGTCACCTGGTCTTGCTGGTCAACCTGCCTCCTCCCTCCAAGAGCAGAATAGTAGATAATTCCAACAGCTCCAGGGCTTTTTGACCTCTAGAAGAAGTGGGGCTGGCCATCAGCCAGGAGAGGTCATGTAACTTCGATTATTGCCTGGAAAGTGGGAAAGTCACTGGGCTACACCCATCAGAGTGCGCGGCTGCAGAACACAGAGTTCACTCTAGCTGGACTAAGCAGGAAGGAGTTTATCTGGGGACAGTCGGAAGCCAGTGGAATCATCAGAAGGGCTGGAGGAGCAGGTTCTCAGCTGAGCCTCTGGGAACAGCTCCTGGATTACAGCTTGCAGGGGTTGGGTTTGCAGAGAGAAGCTGCCACTGCCAGCCAGGCTTGTCTCTGCTGCAGGCGGGGCGTGGCCATGCACCTCCACTCCCAGAAACCTGCCATCATGTAGGCCCCCAAAATATACACCTGCACTCCTCCTGTGTCCTTAGCTGACTTCCAAACCAAAGTCTCTTTCAGGTACATCTAAGTGACAAAATCTAAGCCACATATCTATACCCAGGAAGGTGAGAAATGTCCACACACACACACACACACACACACACACACACACACTCAACATGAATATCCTTAAATGTGGCTATATCATGCAAAGCCTTTTGAGAAGTCAGGAAAGGCAGATATCTGTTAACTGGGGTCTGTGAGCTGTTGCTTGGCGTGCTAAGGAAATTGTCATGCCTTGCTGTATGGGTGAAGGGGCAGATTCCCTGGTGGGCCTCCTTCAGCAACATTCTGGTCTGTTGGTCTCAGGCAAAACAGAGAAGTAAGAAGTACTTGCCTTCTGGGCTCTTTATACAACCAACCCAAACTGTCATCACCATTTATTTAGTTTTAAGACACTTTCAAAAAGAGATTTGAGTCAGCCTGGGTGTTGTTTTGCATACTGCAATACTAGTCCATTCTGGGCATTGTGAAAGACACAGTTACACACAAGGCTTCTGGTCTTGATGGGGAGCCAGGAAAACGTACTCGCACCATCGTTACGGAAATAACCATGTTATGAAAACCACCACCTGAATGAGGCAGAGCTGTAGTTTGGGCTGGTCAGTACAGCTTTTTGGAGGAGATGGGAGTGGAGCTGGTCCTGGAACAATGTGTAGAGTTTAAATAGGCAGTCCTGGAGGATGGGAGTGAGGTGAGTGATGCTCAGAGGGGATGGGGTGTATGTATATGAAGGAAATCTAGGGATTTCCTTGACTGTCCAGTGGTTAGGATTCTGAGCTTCCACTACAGGGGGCTTGGGTTTGATCCCTGACTGGGGAACTAAGATCCTGCATGCCTCATGGTGTGGCCAAAAAGTTAAAAAATAAAAAAGATCCAGTCAGTTACAAGTCTGGAGGCAGTGCAGGACGTGAGTAGAAGAACTGCAGGAAGCAACAATAGATACTTGAATTGGGCCATGTTTTAGAGAATCTTGATTACCCCATGCATTAGTCAGGATTATTTTAGTTTTAAGTGATAGAAATACAACTTGAGTTAAGATAAAAGGGAATGTATTATTCCATCTAATTAAAAAGTCCAAGGGCATGAGTTTGAGACATGGCTAGATCCAAATATGTAGACGATCTCATCAGGACTCTGTTTCTCAGCTCTGGGTTCGTCTGTATTGCTTTCATTTTCCAGCAGGCTTTCTCCTTTTGGTGGTCCCTGGCAACCCCAGGCTTACATCATCTCAGTTTAGAAATCTCTTGCCCAATATTTCTAGCAGAATTCTCAGGGATGAGGTTTGTTGACTGGGCCAGCCCAGGTCATGAGCAATCCCTCCCCATCCCTGCTAGAACTATAAACGACCAAGGGAAGCTGGGGTCTCTCACTGACCAGATCTAGGCCATGGCATGAGAGGGCAAATTCCCCTCCACCCCAACCACATGGAAGGATGGTCACCTACAGCAGATGCTGTGGGTTCCTCATTCTTATCTCCTTGGTCCTTTCCCATTTCAGTGGATCCTGGCTCAATTTCCAATTGTTAACACCCACGTTTCTTTACCTGAAGCTTTTCTCTGACCACCAGAAACCACTTGTCCACTTTCAAGACAGGCCAGAGCTCCAGGGAATTAATATCCCCTCAGAGCAGTCCTCAACCAATTGCTGATGGAATTGGTGCATAAATGCCTCGTTTATATTTAAATTATATTTAAAATGTATACAGTAGTAGAAGCATGCCAATTTTAAGGAGGAAGAAACCTGTAGGGGCTCTAATTCACATCTTCTGAGGTCCATTCAACAGGAAAGGAAGAACCACTGCCCCCTCCACATGTCCAGGTCTGATGCTTATTGGTTTACATGGGGCCCCATGTGCTCTTGGTCCAATGGTCGTGGTGAAGAGAATGGAGCGTGCAGATGGGTTGAGAACCCAGATCCTGTGCTCCACCCTGGAGCCAGGAGAGGCCTCCCTCTGAGGTGCTGGCACTGAGAGTTGGGAAGCAGGTTCTCCAGGGGAAATCAAGGTACCATTCCTGAAAACAGCATGAACAGAAGCTAGGTGGCAGACACAGCAGGTGTTTCCCCAGAGTCAGTGCTTTCAGAAGGCTAACGGTGTCTGTTAGGCTCCCCAGTTCCTGTTCCTCTAGTACAGGAATATCCTATCAGTTGCCTTCGGGTCTCAGGTCCTTGAGTAGGAGTGCAGTCACCTCGGCACCAGAGAGGTGAAAAGGTCAAGAGTCTGCTACACACTGAGATAAGCGATGCAGCCTGGGATCTGTAGCAAACATTTTTGAGGTGACTGTGTGTACTAGGCTCTATGCTAAGTGCTTTCCCAGACTGTCACATTTTATCAGCCTCATGGCTACCGCAAGGTAGGTGCTATGACTAATTTCCCCATGGCAGAGGAGGAAACTGAGGTTCACAGAGGCTGCGAAACTTTCCCACTCAGGGACACATGGCAGTAAGTGCCAGACCAAGACCTTGATCTGAATGGTTTGGTTTTTAAGACTTCCAAAGGCTTATCATCCTGGGGAAACTGAGGCAACATCTGGGTGATCCTGGCTGTTGGGGCAGGAACACCAGTCATCCCCTCCTTCAACCTGAAGGGGACTTGATGCTGGTCGGAAGCGCTGGAGACAGTTTTTAACAGACAGCGCTTCAGGACAATGACTTCTTTGCAGAAGGTGAGGGACAGGCTTCTGGAAAGTTCATTCAAACAACATCAAACTCTCTTTAAGGCAGAAGGATGGTTAACGATAGCCTCCCTCCTGCCCCTCTCCCAACCACCTCTTTCTCTGCCTTGACTTCTCTGCATTGAGGCACAGCTCCACGTCAGTGAACATCCTATTCTACTCAGCCCCCTCACCTCTGGGAGTGCTGGAAGCTCTTGTTCTGTGGCCTCCTTACCTGGGGGCACTCCAGTCTGGATGGAAGCCTCCCACCTGCTCACTCTACTTTGTTTTTTTTGTAGCACACGATATACTGTTAACGTATTAGCTGCCTCCCTCTATGGGATGAGCTTCCCTAGTGGCTCAGACGATAAAGAATCTACCTACAATGCAGGAGATCCGGGTTCGATCCCTGGGTCAGGAAGATCCCTTGGAGAAAGGAATGGCTACCCACTCTAGTATTCTTGCCTGGAGAATTCCATGGATAGAGGAGCCTGGTGGGATGCAGTCCATGGGGTCACAGAGAGTCGGACAGGACTGAGCGACTAACAATCAGTGGAATGGAAGCTCCAGAGGAACAGGATTTCATTTGTTCAGAGTTGTCTCCCTAGTGCCTAGAATAGTACTTGGCACAGAGACGCTGTTAATAAATATTTGTTGAATGCATGCCTGTTTCCCCGGCACTGTGCCTAGTTCTGCCCATGCATTATCTCACAGAATCCTCAAAAGCCTATGGGTTTGCCCACATTGGGCCCTAGAACCAATGTCAGCTGATAAAGAAGTAGCTCCGTGCCCCCACACCACCCCCGCCTGTGTTCTTCTACTGGGACCTGGGTGTCAGGAGCCCTCAGGACGGGTCAACCAGACTTCACAGGCTGTGAAATTCACAAGGCCGGGTGTTTGGGGCTTCCACCCTGGCTGCTGTTAATGGCAGCACCTGATGCCAGCACCTTCACACCTCCCTTAGTGTGAAAGTCTTTGGGGGTACAGGGCAATCACAGCTCCCAGAACCTTCTTTTCAGAAATTAGCAATAAAGCAAAGAGGAAAGAGCTAGCTATCCAAGTCAAAGCTGGAGGGACTTTGCTGCCTGTTGACCCTGGGGAGGACCATCTCAAGACAGTGGGGGTGGGAAACGGGCTTGGAGTCGGGGGAAAAAAAGAGGCTATTGACTTGGCCTCCTTTCTCCTCTGCTCTTATTGCTAACTCCCACCACTGTGGATCAGCAGGAATGAAGGCTTTGGCCTGGTCAGCATTATCCCATGGATGGCCCTGTGGGCCTCTTAAGACAAACAGCAAATTTCTCCATGTCATACCCCCAGAGCTAATGGCCCCTGCTCCATATGTAATGTACTTAAAGCTTGGGAGTCAGGACTTCCCTGGTGGTCCAGTGGCTAAGACTCTGAGCTCCCAATGCAGGGGGCCTGGATTCGATCCTGGGGTCAAGGAAGCAGACTCACATGCCCCAGCTAAAGATCTTGCATGCCATAATGAAGCTGGAAAGATACTACATGCCATAACCAAGGCCTGGAGCAGCCAAATAAATAATTTTTTAAAAAACAAAACACCAAAAACTTGGGAGACAAACAGCAGCCCAGGGTGGCTCACGAGATTTCTAGGGTACACGCTCATGGTTCTGGAAAGGCTAGAGCACTGTCCTGTCCTGCAGAGTGGCCCCCCTTTCCACATTTTGGCTGTGGTCGCCTTTCCTCTGGCCTGATCCCCCTATTCACTGTTTGTTTAAAATAAGCTTCCTCTCATTCAAAGGCTACCTACCTTTTGATTCATTGACAAGCACACAACAAATGCTTATTGAAGACTTCCTAGATGTGAAGTCAGACCCACAACAGTGGGCAAGACAGACAAAACCCCAGCCTTCTTAGATCTTCCAATCCAGTGGCAGAACCATTCATTCAGCTCACAACACAGGCCTAGTTCTGGGTTCTTAGCTACCCTGGATTAGCCTCTAGATGAGTTTGGCAGAAAGGCATCCATAACTCGTTAGCATGATAACAATGTAACTCAACCCTCCAGAGGATCCCTGCCATGCACGGGACCTCACCCAGCTCTCCTCTCTTCCCCTTTAATCCCAGAGGCTGCATTTCTGGGCTAGAAACATTAGGATTTAGGAGGGGCTTTTTTGACTGTTGTGCAGCCAAGACTGCAGCCGGTGAACATTCCCAGGGTCTGTCCAGCGCCCGTGGCTCCAGGAGGTTGGAGGAAGCCAGAGGAAGGATTCCTCCTCACCTTGGCCCCACTTGCTGTCTCTGGGCCTGCAGGGGTCAGTACTGGCAGGTGAGAACACCCCCAGCTCCTCCCACGGTGGGTGAGCATCACGCAGTGAATTTGCTGTGTGGTTTGGACCTGCTTACAGAGTTTTCTGCCTTTTGTTATGATACCATCAGCTGTTCCCTCATAGTTTCGGGGTATGCACAGTGCTCTGTTTATACTCGGCAGCACGAAGTTCTGTGAGTTTGTGTACACAAGAGGCCACCAAATGTCTGGAGAGGGAGGAGGGAGGCGAGAGTGTGCAGACGTTCGTCTGAGTAACAGTGGGATTCAGTTCTTACCTAGGACCTCTCAGAGGTCCCCAGCTTCGGCACTGTGCTCCAGGGCCTGTGTGGGCGGGATGACAGTCTGAAGTGAACTGGGGCTGGTCAAAGAGGGGAAGTCACGGACATTCAGCATGGAAGGACTCTGATCTGACTCTGGTCTGACCCTGCCCTGTCACAGCATAGCGGCTTGAGGTTCAGAAACGCGAGATCACTTCCCCAAGGTCAGCCGGTCAGTAGAAGAGTTGGTCTGGAACTGAGGATGCCTGCCTTTTAATTCACTGTTCTTTCACCATCCATTTTATCCTAAACCCATCAATTGTAATTTAATTTCATACAGTCTACATTTTCATGAGCAAAAGTATGAGCAACATTTTTTTGGTAAGAGGTTTAAATATTCCCAGGAGCCTGCAAAGAAAAGAATACAACTCGTCTCAAAGACTGGGTCACTTGCCAAGAGAGACAGTGCAAGCCCAAGCTCCCAAGTACAAGTCTTAATGTAACAAACCTGAACCTGTGGTCATTGTCAGTGTTTTCACGCCTGATTCAACCCTCAGAAGTCTTTGTGGGGGTGTATGTGTACACCTGTGTGGATGTGTGGACATGTGTGCACACTATCAAGGGATTTTTGTTACAATGGTTTTTTTGTCACACTGATATCTCAAATAAACTTCCGGAACAATTCATCACTTCCAGAAGTGATCATTTCTGGAATAATCTGCCCTTCTTCATATGCTCAGGCATGATTCATTGCTAGTGGTGGTCAGTGATCCTGATTCATGCTTTTTGTACATGTAGGTGACGCTGAATAGGAAGTACCCGACTTTCTATAAAGTTCAATTATAAAGTGGTTATGGGAACTGGGAGTACATTTTCTTATAAAAACAATATTATATATGGCTGTGTGGTTTAGTTAATCCTTGAAACTTGTTTAACTTCATATATATTTGAAATCCTGCCCATATGGAATTAATGCAAGTATGAAACATTACTTTTTCACCCTCTGTGCTTTTAAATAGAAGAACTATAAAACCAAATAAGAATTCATTTTTAATTATCATGAATGTTGGTGGTAAGGGTGAACAATTTTATTAGAAGTATAGGTAGACTTTGTGAAAATTATAGGTGGGACGTTTAGATATCCTAAGGGTTTGGGGTGCTGGGGTGTTGATGATGGTCCTGGTTTTTGAGTATGGTTAATTTGACTTTTATACCTATGGCTTTCTCTTCTTTCTGTAAGGCATTATTGTTATTGCTGTTTAGTTGCTGAGTAGTGTTTGACTCTCTGTGGTCCCACGAACTGTAGCCTGCCAGGCTCCTCCGTTCATGGGATTTCCCAGGTAAGAATACCGGAGTGGGTCACCATTTCCTTCTCCAGGGGATTTTCCTGACCCAGGAATCTAACTGAGTCTCCTGCATTGGCAGGCAGATTCTTTACCACTGAGCCCCAAAGGAAGCCCCAAAGCATTATTAGCTACACTGTTTAAGATGATCAGACATGGGTTTGGGGCTTTTGCTGACAAATGGAATAAAGTGAAGAGAAAAAGAAGGGAAACATTGTTCCTCTTGAGATCACTAGGTAGGAGTTGGAAGAAACTGGACAAATAAACTGCCTTGCTGTGTTAGCAGTGACATCCCGCTGTGTGTGGGTCCTCTGGCACTTTTTTTTTGGTGCGGTCGGTGGGGTGAGGTGGAAGGAGCAGGAGAAAGGTGATGCACAGCCTACCAATACGGCCCCAACATAATGGTCAGTGGTGATGCCTGATAGCCCAGAGCCCTGAACTCTCCCTGTGTCTGATGTGAGTGAGTCACCCTGAATTAGCATGATAACACCATTCCGGAAGCCCAGTCCCACGAAAAACATACCCGCTAGCCAGCACTGATGTCCTCCCCAACCTGGACCCGGCCAGAACTCCAGGACAGCTCCAGAGACGTGAATTCTGGAACCCCTCAGGATATCTGACCAACCCATATGTTTGAGGGCGTGAGAAGAAGATAGTGTGGGCAGAAGGACTGACTTTGTGCATAGTTGCTTAGTTGTATCCGACTCTTTGTGGTGCCATGGACTGTAGCCCACCAGTCTCCTCTGTCCATGGGGATTCTCCAGGCAAGCACACTGGAGTGAGTTGCCACGCTCTCTGCCAGGGGATCTTCCCAACTCAGGGGTTGAACCTGGGTGTCTCACATTGCAGGTGGATTCTTTACCATCTGAGCCACCAGGGAAGCCCCAAGAGGGACTGGAGAACACCCCAAAGAGAAGATGTGGGATCTGGGGAAAAAGAGGATCAAGACCTCTACTTGTCTAAAAGCAGTACTGCATGAGAAAGTTGTTCTGAGAATGGCCCAACTAGACCTTGAATGGATGGTAAAGGGGGCAAAGGAGAGAATTTGACATTATAAGTCTTCCCTGTAAGAGAAGACAAAGGATGACAAGGATGAGGTGTGGTCGCTTCCCTGCACTTTCCCCCAGGGACATTGACCCTACTCTTGACGTGGCTCAAGTTAAAGCAAATAGAGTGATGTTTAACTATCATCACAAGTGCTGGTTAGAAGGAAAGGATCTGTAAACTCATTGTGCTTACGATGCTTACAAATGCTTGGTTTAGAGAAATAAAACTTGATGATGGTCTGAAGTGTTCACTTTAAAATGAGAGTTTAAAATCTCTCCTTGAACCACACAGGCTGTGGATCTGAGCCATGCGCTTTTGGTCTCCAGAAATGATTTTTAATAAACTCAGATTTCTTAAGAAGTCATCAGTCTACATAGAAATGTTTTAAGAGAAAAATTTATGGAGTTCCTTGTCATATCTATGGTAAGAATGCTGTTTTCTTTATGAGGATCAATGGAAGACATTTTTGGTGGGCCTTCGTTCCAGAAATAGTTGTTTTTTTCCCCTAAACACCTGATTTTACTCTATGGATGCTCTAGATCATATAACTGACTGTGTCTCTCTGCTTTCTGTTTATGTTCAAATATGAAGCAGTCTTGAGCCAGTGTACAGACCTTCACAACCCACAAAACTGAAATTTCACCCTTAGCATCTTCATCTTCTGTTTTTTTCCCTTAATTTTTTTTCTTATATATGCCTACTGTTTTGCTTTCATTTATTGCATGTAATTTTAAAAAGTCATCTTAAATTATCCTGAGAGCAAGGTGGTTAAATAAACACAAAGGTGGTGAAGGGGTGCTAGCTCGTGCGAGTCCATTTGCTGACTGTGGTTGGGTGGCTTGAACAACAGGCTATTCATAAGGACAGGAAATTTGCAAGACTGATGTTAGAAACTGGAAGTACCTGCACTATTTATAGTTGCATTTTTAAACAAATTCTTGAATCTGAGCAGTGAATATGTGCTATTCTAACTGGAAAGGTAATTATCAAATTCCTTAGTAGTCACTTGGCCATGGTATAGAAGTAACTTGACGCTGCACTCAGGAGAGCAGGAGGCTGGTGATTTCTTTCATCTAAGCAGCACTGTTTTCTTTTTAAGGTTAATTCCATTCAAAGATCAAAGTCCAAATGCTTAATCAAAACCACTGATTTTTCAAATCCACAGCCAATCTTGGACTAGATTTGCAACCACCAAATACTGAAGAAAACAAAGCGAAATGAAACCAAGTCATTACAAAATACTCAGTGTATCAAACATTTTTTCCCCCCTAGTTAGCATTTGACATTGAACCCCGTTGCTCTTCAAATTCTCTCTCTCTTTTTTTTTTTTTTCTGGAATTAAGAAAGACCTTGGTACCCCATCCTTTAAGTTACAGCTATTAGGATAATGGAGAGAGGGGTCAGAGTAGAAGTAGGGTGTAGAATTAGGAGGGGTTTGATGGCGGCGAGTCAGTCCACTTAGTATTTGTACTGGGTGAGCTCATTGCCAGTTTCATTGATAAGATATGTGCAGGGACTTCTCTGTAGGTCCAGTGGCTAAGACTGCATGCTCCCAGTGCAGGGGGCCCAGGTTCAATCCCTGATCAGGGAACTAGGTCTCACATGCCGTAAGTAAAGATCCTGCAAGCCACAATTAAGGTCTGGCATAGACAAATAAATAAATAAGTATATTAAAAAATATTCATCCAGGTTTAAAAAAAAAGTGAAGACGTGCAGATGAGGGCTTTTGTTATCGAGAAAGGGTCACGGTTGGCAGAGGTCTTTAGAGTAACCCTTCTTCTGTCTACAGTCCTGTGAATGCAGGTGCTAGAGCCACGGTTGGTCATGCTGGCTGAAAAGTCATTGACGGTGGAGGTTTCAGGGAGTCCAGTTATGTGCCAGGCATTGTTCAGGTCCCCCTTGGGATCGTAGGCTCAGCTGCATGTACCATTGGCTCAGTTTCTCAATGGCCCTCCTCAAGGTGCTTCAGATCATTCTCTCTCGTGGCCTTGGTGCTGAAGTTGGTGTGGCACCCGGCACCATTCCAGGTCCCAGGAATGGGCTTTAGGATGAAAGGTTGCTATCATTCCAAAGTCTTCATATACATGGTGTGAGATTAAATGGTCCACCAGAGATGATGTCCGACGTCCATTCCTTCACAGGGTCTTATCTGAAATTCCCATGGGGCAGCCACGACCTTGGCACGCTGTCCTCAAAATTTTGATGCCTGGTGGTGAGCCCATACAATATCTCTACCTTAATCTTTGCTCCCTCCCCACAGTTGTATGACCTTGGGGTCCAAGGAAGCAGTTGGAAGGCCAACCCAAGGGGTGCTCATCTGTGCCCATGAGAATATATTCCTGCTTTGGTCCAAACCGGGGTGCTGGTGGCTTACCACGTCTGTGTTCCATTTATAGGGATGCCTTGCATGGGTCTCTGCAGGTTTTCAGTTGTACTTGAAGACTTCACAGACCCCCAGGTGGTAGTCCTTGCATAACAGGTCCTGGAACATGGCAGCCGGGATGAGATACATGTCCCTGTTGGAGCTTCAGACTGAAAAGTAATAGAGCCATCAACATGCTACTCGGGCAACTCATCTGGTGCTGTCAATCCAGATATGCACAGTTTGGGCTTTCTCACCCCGAGGCAGGAACATGCCCACCTGATGGGTGCCTTTATTTCAGTGGGAGCTCGCTGAGGTGTCCTGGGTGGCAGGGAATGCAGGCAGGGAGAAGGAAGCGCAGGGGGATAGGCCAGGAGACCAGGGGTGCTGCACACACACTGCTCTTCTCCCATCCTCAGCTCTGCCAAAATCGTCCCTTCCTTCTTGACCGGGCAAAGAAACAAACTGAGGCTAGAAATGGTTTGAATGGGGCAAAGGCAGGGTGTTTATTTCCTAAGTCTCTCTCTCAGTCTAAGTGTTCCTTCCGTTTCTCCCCGTGTCATCTGGTCTTGGGAGGAAATGATGACAAGCCTACCTGCTTCCAGATGGCACAAGTACTGGGTACCATCTGCATCCAATGGTACGTGGCATCCTCTGTACCACGCGGATAATGGCTCAGCCTCAAGGAGCAAGAGAGACAGAGTACAGGTGTGATTTATGGATGTGATTCAGTCTTCTTGGGCCAGCTTCCCTACAGGACTAACCGGAGGCCAAATCGGGAAGAAGGAAAAGATTCATCCTGGTTGCTTTGGCCTCTTTTCCACTGGGAGTGATTCTGACTCTCACCTGCTTAGAATTGAGGATGCCAAGGAGTTTTCTGGTACAAATAGTAACAGTGCGGAAAATTGGCCCAGAGTATAAAGAGGAGTTTGAAAAGGAAAGAATCGAGCCCATTGTATTCTCAAAGAAAAGACTTTGAAAAAAATCACAACCTGTAGATTTCAAAAGGCCAACTTCTTTCCAGTTTTCCCTTTAGAAAATATGGATATAATAAATACGCATTTGTACACACTTGCCTTGAGAAAAAGTCCCTCAGAAACACATAGTGGTTACCTTGGAGTGGTAAGATTCCAGGGGATTGTTTTTTTCTTGTTTGGATCTATGGTCCAATTTCCTCACAATGAATGTTAACGACAGTATTGTGGGATGCTAAGTAATGGAAACAGTGTCAGACTTTATTTTTCTGGGCTCCAAATCACTACAGATGGTGGCTGCAGCCATGAAATTAAAAGACGTTTACTCCTTGGAAGGAAAATTATAACCAACCTAGATAGCATATTCAAAAGCAGAGACATTACTTTGCCAACAAAAGTTCGTCTAGTCAAGGCTATGGTTTTTCCTGTGGTCATGTATGGATGTGAGAGTTGGACTATAAAGAAAGCTGAGCACCGAAGAATTGATGCTTTTGAACTGTGGTGTTGGAGAAGACTCTTGAGAGTCCCTTGGACTGCAAGGAGATCCAACCAGTCCTTTCTGAAGGAGATCAGCCCTGGGATTTCTTGGAAGGAATGATGCTAAAGCTGAAACTCCAGTCCTTTGGCCACCTCATGTGAAGAGTTGACTCATTGGAGAATACTCTGATTTTGGGAGGGATTGGGGGCAAGAGGAGAAGGGGACGACAGAGGATGAGATGGCTGAATGGCATCACTGACTCGATGGATGTGAGTCTGAGTGACCTCTGGGAGTTGGTGATGGACAGGGAGGCCTGGTGTGCTGCGGTTCATGGGGTCGCAAAGAGTCGGACACGACTGAGCGACTGATCTGATCTGAAGTAAAAGTCAGGTTCTAAAGTCAGTATGTAAAGAAAAAGATTGTGTTCCATAAAATTACCCCTTAAAGATAACTTCCCTACTAAAATAGGATATATGTGACTTTGTGTATCATGAAGGAGTTACCTTGAATTTAGGGCTCAAGATATATGAAAAGATATACATTTTCATATATCAGAATCCGCTCAAGGTGCCGAAAAGGTGCTAAGCATTGTGGGAGCCAAAACCAGCTGCAGAGGGAGTATCTGCCATCTTGTTCTTCATTCTGTGGAGCCTCTACTCACTGAGTGGCATGGCCTGAGGTAACATCTTCACTCTTCTGATTGCTCTCTCTCTGTCTCTCTCACTACATTTTTCTCTCTCCTCCCAGGAGGTGGTGTGGGGCTTGTCTTTTTTTTTGAGGGCGGAGGGAGTGCTTGTCTTAGAGCTCGGTTTGCAAAGCAAGCCATTATATTCTTTATATTCATTATAAATACATTCACTGTGTATGCATTATATTTATTCTAGCTCAATAAAATTGGCGTTTTATTCTAAGGTGAATTAATTACTTTAACTGAATTTATTAAATTCTAAGGTGAATTTGTTCCCACTTCACATGACATTAAGGAAGCTTTATGTATGGTATGGGGTGTTTGTAAGGGGGTGGGTGGGTCTAAAAGCAGGGTCTTTGAGGCAGCCAGGAGGGGCTTGCTCACCTTTGTTTGGAAACTCAGCCTGGAAACTCTCTGCAGCCATAGCACCTTGTTAGTAAGGACGGCTCTTAACTATGGAGGGTCATGTTCCTGTTTGGGGTCCTGCTCTGGTTAGGGTTGGGTGGTGGGCAGGAGGAGAGACCAGTTGGAGGGATTCATTTTTATAGGTCCCTCTCCCTCACTCTCTCATCCGCAAATACAGACAGATCCCTGCCAAGACCTGTGTGCTTCTGGGAGATGTCTGGGGTCCTCGGCAGAGGGAACATTCACCCAATACCTACTTACTGATCTCCTGTTATATGTGAGGCACTAGGATTGAGTCTTCTTGGGGGCCACCTGTATGCCCTCTTTTCTCCCCGTCATGGGGGCAGAAGAAAGTGACAGAGAAGACGCGATCACAGCTGTTTCCTGCCCTCTCATTCAGTGATTTGTCCCAGCCCTGCAGATCACGTGGAGCAGGACAATGGCGTTAAGACCTGGGTTTGGGAATCAGACAGACCTGGGTTCAAATCCTACTTCTGGCACTTGTGAGCTACATGACCTTGGGCAATTTATTTGGCTATTCTAGGTCTCAAGCAAGTTAAGTCATTCTGTAAATGCCAGCAAAGGTCCGTATAGTCAAAGCTATGTTTTTTCCAGTAGTCATATATGGATGCGAGGGTTGGACCATAAAGAGGCTGAGTGCCAAAGAATTGATGCTTTTGAACTGTGGTGTTGGAGAAGACTCTTGAGAGTCCCTTGGCCAGCAAGGAGATTCAACCAGTCAATCCTAAAGGAAATCAACCCTGAATATTCATTGGAAGAACTGATGCTGAAGTTGAAGCTCTAATACTTTGGCCACCTGATGTGAAGAGCTGACTCATTAGAAAAGACCTTGATGCAGGGAAAGATTGAAGGCGGGAGGAGAAGGGGACAACAGAGGATGAGATGGTTGGATGGCATCACCGATTCAATGGACATGAGTTTGAGCAGGCTCCGGGAAATGGTGAAGGACAGGGAAGCCTGGAGTGCTATAGTCCACAGAGTCGCAAAGAGTTGGACATGACTGAGCGACTGAATAACAACAACAATAAATGGGAAGTATACTTATTGAGCACCTACTATGTGCAAGGTACTGGGTTCTCTGCCCAAGAACCTTACAGTCTATGGGAAAGACTAACATTTGTACATTTGTAAGCACAGACTGTGATAAGTTCTCCAAAGGGAAAAGAAGAGTCTTTTGAACTGGATAGCTGAGATCCTCATCGGGGTCATTTTCAGTGGAGAGATCTCAGAAAAGTGGTCTTTGTGAAGTTGTTTTAAGTCAAGAACTGTGGGAGGAGAAGGTGTCAGAATCAGTGTGGGAGAGTGCATTCCAGCAGAGAGCAAAGCATCTGTCCCCCTCAAGCAGATGAAACCCACCCCCACCCCCCAGTCCCCTTAGAGCAGAGGAAACCCTTCTGAGCTAAAAATAAACTTGCTGAGCCTCGGAAAATCCTGTCACTGCCCAGAGGCCCCCCCCCAAACCCCCACCGCTGAGAGATGACTCCGTGGCTCAAACCCTCTGGGCCGTGCCCCACACAGGATGTGTGGGGCCGGTGGTCCTCAGACTGAAGCCCCCAACTTCCCTGGCTAATTTTGCCTCCCTCAGAGTGTGTCTCCAGCAAGGCTGGGCTCCCAAGCTGGGCGCCCGCCAGTCAGTCTGGCCAGGGAAGGAACTATTTTGGGAATTTTTATGATGGAACAATATTTTTTTGGTAAACAAATGGAGAGCTGTTAAACAGGGATGGTCACCCCCTAGCTTTTGGTTCACCGTTCTCCGTGTGGAGCTGTCACAGAGGCGGCCCTGTCAGCGGGGAGAATGTCCCCAGGGCTGCCGAGCTTCAGTGCCCACCTCGTCATTTCTCTTGGATTAATCAGCTTTGGAAATTGGGAACACTGCTCCCTCCCCAAGCCCTACCTCGGATTCTTTGAAAACAAAAGCCCTTGGTGTGGTCTGGGTAGAAGAGGTGGGGCCCAACCTGATTAACCCCTTAGGGCTTGAGGAGGGCCTGGACTCCAAAGTTAACTTTGGAAGGGATCTCAGAGAACATCTGCCATGCCCCTATCCCACCCCCTCAACAGGTGAAGGAACCAAGGTCCAGAGAGGGGAGACTGCTTCCTCAAGGTCACAGAGCTCATCAGCTGCAAATGAGGTGGGAGCCCCAGATCCCAGACTCTGAGTCCTTATTCTCTTCCTTCAGGAACAATAGGGCAGAACAGTGGTCAAGAAAAGGAAAGGGTAGACTCCAAATTTGGTATTTTGCAGAGAGCCTACAAACTAATACATGCATAGCAAGTCATAAATGTATGAAGTTTCTAAGCACTGACCCCCACCCTCAATATCTCCTGGGAGAGGACTCTTCTTATTCCTGAGGACCAACCCCGACATCGCCTGGGCTGGCCTCTTCAGACAGTCACCTCTGATGGGCTGCTTGGGGACTTCATCACTGAGACCCTCTCCTTGATGCTGAGAGACTATCCCTGCCCAAGTGTCATTCCTCCAGAAGCTCCATCATCTCTTGTTCTGCCCCAGTGGCTCCCAAGCATCCATAGCTGCCTGGGTCCCATTTTCTCAGACTAGGCTATGGGCATTTTATTGTTATGGCTTTAATAGCTGTCTCTTATTTAGCCAGGCCCTGAGATGACTCTTGGGAGTCCCTTGGACTGAAAGGAGATCAAACCAGTCAATCCTAAAAGAAATCAACTCTGAATATTCATTCGAAGGACTGATGCTAAAGCTGAAGCTCCAATACTTGAGTCACTAGATGCGAAGAGATGACTCATTGGAAAAGACCCTGATGCTGGGAAAGATCGAGGGCAGGAGGAGAAGAGGGCAACAGAAGATGAGATAACTAGATAGCATCACCGACTCAATGGACATAAACTTGAGCAGACTCCAGGAGATGCGGAAGGACAGGGAAGCCTGGTGTACTGTAGTCCATGGGGTTGCAAAGAGTCAGACATGACTTTTAGCAAATGAACAACAACAATATTTCATACAACAGCCATGCATGGTATGGATTATTTGTCCCACTTTACAGGGGAAAATGCTGAGGTCCAGATAAACCCAAGATCACATGAATGATGAGTAAATAATGCAGCCGGGATTCACCCTAGCTCTTTCTGACTCTAATCCTTCAGCTTTCACAACAGACTGCCTCCAGGTATGAGACAGAGTCTGGCCAGGACAGTGGCAAAACCACATAGCAGAAAGGACTTTGTGTACAAGCTCTAGTAGATCAAATGCTGGAATTGAAAAAAAAAAAGACAAATAGAACATATCACCTAAGTTTTGAGTCGTGAGTTTGTCAGAAGTCTTCCCCTTTTAAGTGATAGAAACTCAACTCAATCAGCTTATATAAAAGAGAGCTTACCTTCATTTGTGTGCCTAGCAAGTCTAGGATTACTTCTGGCTTTAAGAACAGCTTGCTTCAGCATAGTCTTTCTCTGCTTGGCTTATTCTTCAGATGAGCTTTCTCTACATGATGGTATCAGTGGTTGCTGGAGCTCCAGAATCAGGTAATCTCAGCAGATAGGGACCATTTCTTTCATAGCTTTGGGAAGAAAATCCTGGAAGGATTCCTACTGGCTGGCTTGGGTCATGTGCCCATTCTCTGAGCCAATCACTGTAGCCAGGGAGATGGAGAAAAAATGTGCTCTTTATAGGAAAACCAGTTGAGCTTTGGTGTCTGACAAAGGGGAGAAAAGGTTTGGAGAGACAGAAACAACAGGTAACCTTAGGCTAGGGGATGGGGAGAATATTGACACCACTTATAGTCAGTGGGTGTTTGTTATGACTAGTGCATTTTCTTGGCAAAACTCTATTAGTCTTTGCCCTGCTTCATTCTGTATTCCAAGGCCAAATTTGCCTGTTATTCCAGGTGTTTCTTGACTTCCTACTTTTGCATTCCAGTCCCCTATAATGAAAAGGACATCTTTTTTGGGTGTTAGTTCTAAATGGTCTTGTAAGTTTTCATAGAACTGTTCAACTTCAGCTTCTTCAGCGTTACTGGTTGGGGCATAGACTTGGATTACTGTGATATTGAATGGTTTGCCTTGGAAACGAACAGAGATCATTCTATTGTTTTTGAGACTGCATCCAAGTACTGCATTTCGGACTCTTTTGTTGACCATGATGGCTACTCCATTTCTTATGAGGGATTCCTGCCCACGGTAGTAGATATAATGGTCATCTGAGTTAAATTCACCCATTCCAGTCCATTTTAGTTCACTGATTCCTAGAATGTCGACATTCACTCTGGCTATCTCTTGTTTGACCACTTCCAATTTGCCTTGATTCATGGACCTGACATTTCAGGTTCCTATGCAATATTGCTCTTTACAGCATCAGACCTTGCTTCTATCACCAGTCACATCCACAGCTGGGTATTGTTTTGCTTTGGCTCCATCCCTTCTTTCTTTCTGGAGTTATTTCTCCACTGATCTCTAGTAGCATATTGGGCCCCTACTGACCTGGGGAGTTTCTCTTTCAGTATCCTATCATTTTGCCTTTTTGTACTGTTCATAGGGTTCTCAAAGCAAGAATATTGAAGTGGTTTGCCATTCCCTTCTCCAGTGGACCACATCCTGTCAGATCTCTCCACCATGACCCGCCCATCTTGGGTTGCCCCACGGGCATGGCTTAGTTTCATTGAGTTAGACAAGGCTGTGGTCCTAGTGTGATTAGATTGACTAGTTTTCTGTGAGTATGGTTTCAGTGTGTCTGCCCTCTGATGCCCTTTTGCAACACCTACTGTCTTACTTGGGTTTCTCTTACCTTGGGCGTGGGGTATCTCTTCACGGCTATTCCAGCAAAGCACAGCCCCATAACAAATACCCTCTTCCAACAACACAAGAGAAGATTCTACACATGGACATCACCAGATGGTCAACACCGAAATCAGATTGATTATATTCTTTGCAGCCAAAGATGGAGAAGCTCTATACAGTCAGCAAAAACAAGACCAGGAGCTGACTGTGGCTCAGCTCATGAACTCTTTATTGCCAAATTCAGACTTAAATTGAAGAAAGTAGGGAAAACCACTAGACCATTCAGGTATGATCTAAATCAAATCCCTTATGATTATACAGTGGAAGTGAGAAATAGATTTAAGGGCCTAGATCTGATAGATAGAGTGCCTGATGAACTATGGAATGAGGTTTGTGACATTGTATAGAAGACAGGGATCAAGACCATCCCCATGGAAAAGAAATGCAAAAAAGCAAAATGGCTGTCTGGGGAGGCCTTACAAATAGCTGTGAAAAGAAGAGAAGCGAAAAGCAAAGGAGCAAAGGAAAGATATAAGCATCTGAATGCAGAGTTCCAAAGAATAGCAAGAAGAGATAAGAAAGCCTTCTTCAGCGATCAATGCAAAGAAATAGAGGAAAACAACAGAATGGGAAAGACTAGAGATCTCTTCAAGAAAATTAGAGATAGCAAAGGAACATTTCATGCAAAGATGGGCTCGATAAAGGACAGAAATGGTATGGACCTAATAGAAGCAGAAGATATTAAGAAGAGGTGGCAAGAATACACGGAAGAAATGTACAAAAAAGATCTTCAAGACCCAGATAATCATGATGGTGTAATCACTGACCTAGAGTCAGACATTCTGGAATGTGAAGTCAAGTGGACCTTAGAAAGCATCACTACGAAGAAAGCTAGTGGAGGTGATGGCATTCCAGTTGAGCTCTTTCAAATCCTGAAAGATGATGCTGTGAAAGTGCTACACTCAATATGCCAGCAAATCTGGAAAACTCATCAGTGGCCACAGGACTGGAAAAGGTTAGTTTTCATTCCGATCCCAAAGAAAGGCAATGCCAAAGAATGCTCAAACTACCACACAATTGCACTCATCTCACATGCTAGTAAAGTAACGCTCAAAATTCTCCAAGCCAGGCTTCAGTAATATGTGAACTGTGAAATTCCTGATGTTCAAGCTGGTTTTCGAAAAGGCAGAGGAACTAGAGATCAAATTGCCAACATCCGCTGGATCATGGAAAAAGCAAGAGAGTTCCAGAAAAACATCTATTTCTGCTTTATTGACTATGCCAAAGCCTTTGACTGTGTGGATCACAATAAACTGTGGAAAATTCTGAAAGAGATGGGAATACCAGACCACCTGATCTGCCTCCTGAGAAACCTATATGTGGGTCAGGAAGCAACAGTTAGAACTGGACATGGAACAACAGACTGGTTCCCAATTGGAAAAGGAGTACGTCAAGGCTGTATATTGTCACCCTGCTTATTTAACTTATATGCAGAGTACATGATGAGAAACGCTGGACTGGAAGAAACACAAGCTGAAATCAAGATTGCCAGGAGAAATATCAATAACCTCAGATATGCAGATGACACCACCCTTATGGCAGAAAGTGAAGAGGAACTAAAAAGCCTCTTGATGAAAGTGAAAGAAGAGAGTGAAAAAGTTGGCTTAAAGCTCAACATTCAGAAAACGAAGATCATGGCATCTGGTCCCATCACTTCATGGCAAATAGATGGGGAAACAGTGGAAACAGTGTCAGACTTTATTTTTCTGGGCCCCAAAATCACTGCAGATGGTGACTGCAGCCATGAAATTAAAAGACGCTTACTCCTTGGAAGGAAAGTTATGACCAACCTAGATAGAATATTCAAAAGCAGAGACATTACTTTGCCAACAAAGGTTCGTCTAGTCAAGGCTATGGTTTTTCCTGTGGTCACCTATGGATGTGAGAGTTGGACTGTGAAGAAGTCTGAGCACTGAAGAATTGATGCTTTTGAACTGTGGTATTGAAGACTCTTGAGAGTCCCTTGGACTGCAAGGAGATCCAACCAGTCCATTCTGAAGGAGATCAGCCCTGGGATTTCTTTGGAAGGAATGATGCTAAAGCTGAAACTCCAGTACTTTGGCCACTTCATGCGAAGTGTTGACTCATTGGAGAAGACTCTGATGCTGGGAGGGATTGGGGGCAAGAGGAGAAGGGGACGACAGAGGATGAGATGGCTGGATGGCATCACTGACTAAATGGACGTGGGTCTGGGTGAACTCTGGGAGTTGGTGATGGACAGGGAGGCCTGGCGTGCTGCAATTCATGGGGTCGCAAAGAGTTGGACATGACTGAGTGACTGAACTGATCTGAACTGAATAGTCAGTGGGAAAAATCAGGAGGAAGGATTACTTAGGAGTAACAATACTAATTGCAACAACAGTATGCAACATTTATTACAGCTTAAGGCTTCCTTGATGGCTCAGTGGTAAAGAATTCGCCTGCAGTGCAGGAGCTGCAGGAGACATGGGGTGGATCCCTGGTCAGGAAGATACCCTGGAAGAGGGCATGGTAACCCACTCCAGTATTCTTGCCTGGAGAATCCCCAGGGACAGAGGAGCCTGGCAGGCTACAGTCCACGGGGTTGCAAAGAGTTGGACACGACTAAAGTGATTTAGCACACATGCATGCACACATTACAGCTTATAGAGCCCTTTCACATACCTTATTCAGTCCTCCTCTAGAAGGCAATGACACCCCACTCCAGTACTCTTGCCTGGAAAATCCCATGGGTGGAGGAGCCTGGTGGGCTGCAGTCCATGGGGTCGCTGAGAGTCAGACATGACTGAGCAACTTCACCTTCACTTTTCTCTTTCATGCATTGGAGAAGGAAATGGCAACCCACTCCAGTGTTCTTGCCTGGAGAATCCCAGGGACGGGGGAGCCTGGTGGGCTGCTGTCTATGGGGTCGCACAGAGTCAGACATGACTGAAGCGACTTAGTAGCAGCAGCAGCAGCCCTGAAATGAAGGCAGAACAGCTGTTATTTTTGACCTCATTTCACAGATGAGGGGACAGGTATGGAGAGGATAAAGGATGTGCTCAAGGCTGGCAGGAGGCAGGTCTGGGTCCAATGGTGCACTCATGCTCATGTTATCTGAATCTCAGTTCAGGAGGGGAGGCAGGCTGAGTGTGAAGTGCTTGGTGTCCTGAAGACAGATGCTACTCTCAAGGTGACAGGTACATCTGACTGTGTCACTTTGGGATCATTTAGCTTAGCTGATCCCCTGCTAGGTGCTGTGTGTAGTGTGGGCAGGGACCTTATCTGTCTAATTCACTGCTCTACCTTAGTGCCAAGCACTGTGCTTGGTACTCGAGATGCACTGAAGACAAAATGATCCAATAGCGGCCCTGTTGATAATCTGAGTCTCCCTGGAAATGGAGGATGGGGACCAGAGCTGCTGGTTAAGGACTGAGACTTGGGGAGTCAGTGAGGGGGGAAAAAAAGGAGTGGAAGCCTAAAGTGTAGCATGTTTGGCCCCAGTTCCAAACAACCTTAGCCAAATGCATCACAAGCCTCCATCTGCTGGGCAGACCAAGTGGGACATATGGGACTTACAGACTCTGAAAATCCCGTTGGTGCAGCTGGACTGAATTGGCAACCATGCATTGTGCCTTCTGGGGGATGTCTTTGCTGCACCTGATAGCATTTCTCTTTAATTAAGTTCTAGTTAAGTCAGTCAACTCCATGTATTTAACACCAACTAAATGTCAGGAATGTGCATATATTGTGCACCAGGTATATGGTGGAAAATGACACAATTTACAAAGTCATTTTAATTAAGTAATTAATTTTTCATTTATAGGCTGTGCCATGCAGCATGTGGGCTTTTAGTTCCCCAATCAGGATTCGAATCTGGGCCCCCTACATTGGAAAGCAGAGTCAATCGCTGGATCACCAGGGAAGTCTCAAGGGCTATTGTAAGGGCCACTCATTTGTTTCGCATCCATTATTTCCCAGCTACTATGTTAAGCACTGGGTATACAAGATTTGGTGAAATTTTTATTCTAGACAGAGTGGAGTGACACATTTATGCCCAACTGATCAGAATACAAACAATGTAATGGAAGGTGGGAAGGAAGCAAAGCTTGAGGACCAGTTCAGGGATCTCCATTTTATCCTTAGATGCCCTGGTCCCTTGGCAGGGAAATCCTCCCCTGGTATGTCTATGTTTTGCCATCCAGTCATCTATTGGTCTCATGCTTTGTCCTGTGGTCAGCATGTCCTGTTTATGTTTGTTGCCTCTTAAAATGTGAGCTCCTAGAGGGCAAGGCCAGTTTCCACATATTTGTCGTGTGTGTGTGTGCTGAGCCCGTAGCTCCAGGATAATCGGAGCCGCTCAAAGTTAGCCCTCCCTGAGCTTCCCTCATCTGCCACCTTTAGGGTCGCCCATGACATACGCACTGGAGTGTACTGGTTGTCAACTGATATCTGACCCTCTTTGTTCATTATTAGCGTGTGAACCGGGCACTTGCTACCCTTGCTGCTTGGTATGTCCATTAAACTTGTGGCCGTAAAAGGAATGCATGACCCTAAAAGGAATTCATGACCACTCCCCTGCCCTTTCTACCTTCCCTCACCAGGGGGTGAGGATACTGGAGAAGCCATCTTGGACTTGGATCCAGCAATGGAAGCTGTGTGTTGAGGATGGCAGGATCACCGAATGGCCTGGCCCACCTGTCTGTGTGCTGGGACAGTCTGAAGCATCTTTATAGCAGCTTGTTGTTTGTTGTTCAGTTGCTAAGTCGCGTTCAGCTCTTTGTGACCGCATGAACTGCAGCACGCCAGGCTTCCCTGTCCTTCACTATCTCCTGGAGCTTGCTCAAACTCATGTCCATTGAGTCAGTGATGCCATCCAACCGTCTCATCCTCTGTTGCCCTCTTCTCCTCTTGCCCTCACTCTTTCCCAGCATCAGGGTCTTTTTTGACGAGTCAGCGCTTCTCATCAGGTGGCCAAAGTATCGGAGCTTCAGCTTTAGAATCAGTCCTTCCAGTGAATATTCAGGATTGACTTCCGTTAGGATAGCAGCTTGGTCTGTACCTAAATACATTTAGTAGAAGGAACATTGGACAACTAATTTTCTTTGTTTTGCGGTCAGGAACAAGCCACCTTATCTTTCTAGACCTCAGTTGTCACACTTGTCAGATGGGAACATTAAGAACCCTTTCTTTGCTCCATGGCAGGCATCTAAGAGCCACAGATGTGGTTGTGATTTGGAAAGTGAAGGAGCAAGGCAAAGGTGGGTGGGGAGCATCCTCGGGGCAAGTGAGTGATCACGGTTTATCACTTAGTCATTTCCTCTCCAGGAGTTTTTGAGAAGCTCAGTTAAACTGCTGATCCAACTACACAGAGCTGAGGAAGGCCCTGTGGGTGTTCATCATCTGCCCAGAATAATTCTCCCCAAACTTTAAAGTGCTCAGAAAAACACAAAGTTTGTCTTGGCTGAAATGGGCCAGACCTAAGGAAGTGATCTGGGTCGAAAAGCTTTTACACAATTGTAAGTCATAGGACATGCTGAACCCAGTTGAACCTCATTAAAATGCCATGGCGGGTTGAGTGTTTATGTTTCATGCTCATGATGTTTGAATGTTTAAACTTACATGAAAAACGTAAGCACCGAGATGAAATAACTGGCAGAGCCTGGGCCACTATTTCAGGGTGAGGGGTACTTGATGGTGACAGTGTTGACAGAACTCACTGCCCCTGAAGACATGGAGGCCCAGCTCAGACGGGACCATGCTCCCCACTCCGCTAACCCAGCTATTAACACGCTTTGCTTTTTCTCATGTAACCCACTGCTGGGCACCGCTGCTTGCTCTGCAAAGGCCAGCTGATTTATGAAAAACGAAGGACAGAGTCTGTGTGATTTGGGATTGGCAGGCAAAGAGCAGAGTGTAGAGGTTGGTTGGGGAAATTGAAAAAGGAAGGCTGTCCAAGAGAGAAATAAGACAGTGTGTTTGAAAAACTGGAATTCCTTCAATATCAGTTCCTTACGGTAAGAGAATAGTATTAGGTCAGCCAAAAAGTTCTTTTGGGGTCGTAAAACAGATGATGGCCTGATCATGCATTCTGTTCCTGAAAAAAAGAGTATGAATGTGCATCGGGATCCTGTGTTATTAGATTCTGGGATAAAATCCCTGGCCTTATCTTATGCAGCTATTTAAAATGATAGCTATGGGGATTCTCTGGTGGTTCAGTGGTTAAGAATAAGCCTTGTAATGAAAAAAAAAAAAGAGAGAGAGAGAGAGAATCTGCCTTGTAATTCAGGGGATGTAGTTTCCATCTCTGGTTGAGGAACTAAGATTTTCACATGTCGTGGGGCCACTAAGCCAGCGCACCACAATTGGAGAGAAGCCTGCGTGTCACAGCGAATAGCCCATGGCCACGACTAAGACCCAATGCAGCCAAAAGAAATAAAGACACATAAATAAATATTAAAGAATAAAATAATAGCTATACAGCTTAGGTAACAACAGGGAGAATGCTTATGATGTAAATTTAGCAAAAAATGCAAGCCTCTGAATTTATGTACAATGGGATGACCACTAGATTTTTTTTTTTTAAAAACGTAGCTGTAGAAAAGAATGAAGCGAGAGGAAATATGGCAAGGAAGTAATGCCTGTACTGAAGGTGGGGGCGGTGGAGTTATGGCCAACCTGTCTTTATTTTCCTTTCTATACAGTAGTCGTATTCCATTCATACATTTTTAGAAGTTTAAAAAAAAAATAAGAAGGGACATCCTCAGACCGAGTGATCCTCCTGCAGTAACCACAGGTCCAGTCAGCCTTAAGGAGTACTTCCCACCAGACCTACCGACTGCTGATCTTCTCTAGGTGTCAGACACTGCTCCTCTGGGTCTGAATCACAGATGTGAAAGTTTGGGAAGAGTCTGGATATGCAAAAGGGCACCCCTCTTCTCAGTGATGGCAATTTCATCAGCTCTCCAGTGGAAACAGAGAGTCCCCCAATCCAGGACCACATGGGGGCTGGTCCTGGGCACCCGTCCACTCAGGGCACGAGATGAAGGACTTGGCCAGCTTCCTTCCTTGGGAATGATGGGCCAGGCACCACCTGCCAAGTCACAGCCAGGCACTCACAGCTGTGCCTACCCCCTTGGAGAAAGCAAAGGTTCCCTGTGCCCACTCCAAATAGGCGACTCTGGGATGTAGCGTGGAGTCAGAAAACCCCACATTTAGAAGAAAAGTTACAAATATTTAATCCATGAACTATATGCACATGGTTAGAAAAAGGAAATGGCACAGAGGGCTTCTAGTTAACAGCAGATCTCCATTCCACTGTGCCTTGGGGTCGGTCTTGTCCCTCGGAGGCGATGGCTTTTAACTGTTGTGGTTCTTGGTTCTGTCAGTTGCCTCTAAGTAATAGAATATGCCAACCTTGCTGTGTCCTTGTGGCCCTTGAGGGGACTTCACCTCTTGTCTCCCTGCTCAGATTAAGCAGGATTTAGCTCATCCATATGCTTGGGTGGATGTGGAGACAGATCATCCAGATGCTGTATGATCCCTACAAAAACCAACTTGTAGGGACTTCCCTGGTGGTCCAGTGGTTAAGACGCTGTGTTCCCAATGCAGGGGGCATGGGTTTGAATCCTGATGGGGGAACTAAGATCCCACATGCCAAATGGCCAATAAATAAATAAATAAATAAGAAATCACACACACACACACACACACACACACAAGACCCACTTGCAGCCAAGCCACATAAATAGTGGTCCGCCAGCTGCCAGCTCCTTTAGGATCAACTTCAGAGGCACACAGCTGCCTTGCCCAGGCCACACCTTTCTGCAGCAGCCTGTATCCAGTGCATCACATGAGGGAATAAGGCCAGGCCATTTCTGGTCAATGCACTCGAACGGTGAATGCTCACTTCAGTGCTCTGGGTTGGTGGGAGGAGGCTCTGTAGGATCTGCATTGCAGTTTGACTCATCCCTCTGCCCAACCTGCTTCCTTCCCACCTGGTTAGCTGACATTCGGTCCATGCCAAAAGGTCCTTGATATTCGATCCTGTCAAAAACCCCATGACATGGACCAAATATATTCATGGGTGGTTTGGCTAGGACCAAATTCCAAGGACCTTTTGGCATGGACCAAATGTCTGTGGATCAAACGTCCTGTGGAGGTTCTGGAGAAGGCCAAACGTCCTGCACGATCCCACTCTTTTCACAGGTGTCCATTGTAATAAGCATCAAGTGTCTCTAATTGTCTCAGTGTCTATTTCCAGGAACCTCACCCTGTGACAATTGTCCTTGTCCCTCTCTCGGATTTTCAGAGTATGTCCATTTGTATGTACGGTGTCAACTTAGTAGGCACTCTTAATGTGTTTCTCCCAGTTCCCTCCCCATCACGGTTCCAAATTAGGATTAGACATGCAGGACGTTTGCGCAAAATTTTGGAAGGTGGAAGTGAGGCAACAGCCACTTGTACTCCCTGAAGGCTGGCACAGGGCCGGGTGCCACTGAAGCTCCCGCCTGTCGCTGACAAGCGGCTTACCTCGTTGGCCTGCTGCCTGAGGTTTGTCCCACTCCTTCCAGATCTCCTTCAGCTCTTCTATGACCTGGGCTGGATTCAAGTGCAGCTCCATGGCTGGGGCATCTGCTAATCCAGAAAGTCACCCATATCATGGCGATAGGAGGTGGAGACAGAAACAGGCTCCAGGTTGTCCTTCTCCTTCTTTGTGCCCATCGTTTCCTCTCTACCACTAGTCCTGCTGACTTCAGGTCCAGCACCGGACACAGAGGCAACAGGTTTACACAGACTATTTAGTCAGGTCCCATGACTGTGTTATCCCCATAACAGTTCCTTTTTTTCTCCTTGAATTTTTTCCTTGTAACTCATGCAGTCACTAATTCTAGTTCCCCTGTTGATACCTTTGTTTCATTAGCTCTCAGTTGTACTGGACACATTACCCTACACGGTAGGATACTGGCATTACCATCCTCATCTTCCCCTCTCACCTTCTATCAGCGAGTTTTAAATTTCTACATTTGTCAAGTATGGTAACATTATGTCTTGTCCCCAAACCATAGTGGCCCTTTCCCTTTTTTTTTGTTCATGGTCCACTGAAGACCAATAAGCAGCGACTGGAATAGCATATTTTGTGTGGGTAAATGGGCCCAGGGCCTGGTGATGGTAAATGATCACATTTCTTTTCCTGTATATCCAAGGGCAGACCCCTGTGCCATTCCAAGGGCAATATTCTCAGCCCCGAGATCAAATAGACTTTCCTATGTTATGTGCCTTGGAAGGAAAGTTATGACCAACCTAGATAGCATATTCAAAAGCAGAGACATTACTTTGCCAACAAAGGTTCACCTAGTCAAGGCTGTGGTCTTTCCTGTGGTCATGTATGGATGTGAGAGCTGGACTGTGAAGAAGGCTGAGCGCCAAAGAATTGATGCTTTTGAACTGTGGTGTTGGAGAAGACTCTTGAGAGTCCCTTGGACTGCAAGGAGACCCAACCAGTCCATTCTGAAGGAGATCAGCCCTGGGATTTCTTTGGAAGGAATGATGCTAAAGCTGAAACCCCAGTACTTTGGCTACCTCATGTGAAGAGTTGACTCATTGGAGAAGACTCTGATGCTGGGAGGGATTGGGGGCAGGAGGAGAAAGGGACGACAGAGGATGAGATGGCTGGATGGCATCACTGATTCGATGGATGTGAGTCTGAGTGAACTCCGGGAGTTGGTGATGGACAGGGAGGCCTGGCGTGCTGCAATTCATGGGGTCGCAAAGAGTCGGACACGATGGAGTGACTCATCTGATCTGATCTGATGTTATGTGCCATTTGCTCAAATGCATCTTAGCTCTTACGTCGCTTCATTTTTGGACCATGACTTTCTTGGGTAGTGGTTTGTTTTTCACCGAATTTTTGATTGCTTCTCTTTTTTCTCTTTGGGTAAAGAAAGCTAGGTTTTTGGCATCTTGTTCCAATTTTATCATCTAGATTTTTACTAATTTTATGTATTTCTTGGATCCATTATATTCTTCTAGAAATTTTTCTCCTTGGGACTCCCTGACATTTTATTGAACACCGATTTCTTTTGAGTATTGTTAAACAGCTGACTTCTGGGCTCATTCCACCATTTCTGTATTCTCGCATTATCCTTTTATTGTCTTGATGTTCATTTCACTTTTCCTGGAGAACATTCTCAGTTTATCGGTAAGGTGCACAAGAAGGAAATATCAGATATGACTGACCCTTGAACAATGTGGGGAATAGGGGCCCCAACCTTCCCTGTGGTTGAAAATCTACGTATAATTTTACCATCAGCCCCTGCATCCACAGATACAACCAGCAATTGTGTAGTACTATAGAACGTATTCGGTGAAAGAAATCTGCATTTTAGTGGACCTGCAGAGTTCAAGCCCGTATTGTTCAAGGGTCAACGGTACCCATGTGAGGATTTAACTGTGTGACTTGGACAAGTTTCTAACCTCTTTGTACTTCAATTTCCTCAACTGCAACATGGGGATTATGTCACCTACCTCATGGGATCACTGTGGGATTATATGCGATAACATTGGTAAAGTGCCTGATCCTTGGTGCTGAGCAAATTTTGGATTATTTCCCTAATTAAGCCACTTTTTGGCCAAGATCTTAAAAGGCTCCCATTGCCTGTGGAATACCGTCCAAATTTTTTAGCATGGCCCAAGGCCCACCCTCCATAATTGGATCCCAATTGACCTTTTCAAATTTATTTCTTATTACTCCCTTCATGTACCTTCCACCCTGCCAAACTCTTCTCCTAGCACCTGTGTCTTCCAGCCATGGAACCTTGACCCTCTGTGTTCCCTGTGTCCAGAAAGCCTTTCCCATAAGGTCTGTGTGTCCAAGCCTATTTCTCTTTTCAACCACCGCTGCCACCATACATCTTCCCCTGATCTCCAGCTACAAGCAATCCAACACTCTCCCCTGGCTTTTATCCCTTTCTACTGGATATTAGAGCTGTATGGCCACACACTTGGCTGGCTGCCCACGGACAGACCAAACTCTTTCAATACTTCTCTGCAGCTGGGGCTGCCACAGTGGTGAATGACCCTCTTTTTGCAGGCTGGGCAGAATCCAGGATGCCTCTAGGCAACATTTTTGAAGAGCCAAAAAACTACTGCTTCCTTCCTCTCTCCTGCCAGTACAGCTTTCCTCCCCCATAAACAGCCTCTCCCCACCTTCACCCCATGGAAGGGCCAACTTTCCGTTAGGGAGACCACCTATTTGGTGACATCTTACAGCCACTGGGAAGGTACCCTGTCCTTGGGATTTAACTCCACCAACTAGGTGGTTTCCCTAAAGTAAAAGGCTTGGGCACAAGAGGATCCACAGAGTAGGAGTGGGTACCTGAGACAGATTTTTCTCTGTTTCACAGCTTAGCTCTTATGTATGATGGGGCTTCCCTGGTGGCTCAGCAATAAAGAATTCTCCTGCAATGCAGGAGATCCCAGTTTGATCCCTGGGTTGGGAAGATTCCCTGGAGAAGGAAATGGCAAAGGACTCCAGTATTCTTGCCTGGGAAATGCCATGGACAGAGGAGCCTGGAGGACTACAGTCCATGGGCTCGTGAAAAAGTCAGACATGACTTAGCGACTCAACAACAGTGATGGTGCCCAGCAGGTCAGTGGGTGAAGCAGGAAGCTGGGGAGATGGTGGAAGGGAAGGTGACGCAGGTTCTGAATTTGGATTCTACCCATCCCATTTATGCACCATACTTTCTCCTGACCCAGGTGAGACCCGGGACAGCTTCTTGCAATATTACCTTTGAGGGAACCACAGAGAAAGGGAAATCCTTGAACTCACCCTGCCCTTTCTGCTGAGTGCAACCCCCAGCCATTTTTGTCCATTTTCAGAATGGACATGGAAAGCATGAGAAAAGAAGGGTGGCCCAAGCTGGTGTGCAGCCCAGGCCCTTCTCTTCAGAGCCAGGCCAGACCCTGCCTTGTGACCTGGATTGATGTGGAGGGCATCCAGCCCTGGAGGTGCAGAAGCTTGGAGTCGTACATTTCTGAACAGACATTACAGCCTATTAAAGTCTGAATTCCGTCTGGTGGTCACATCCTGGACTGGCTTCCCCATGGCAGACAAAGCTCCTTTTGTAGCCAGTGGGACCAAGGGAAGGGGGACGCTGAGTTCTTAATGTGGCCAACCAACTTCCAGCTTATACCAATAAATTTCTCCTTGGACCTTTCTGAGACAGAGCTTTGCTAATGTAGAATTGTGGGGCTGCGGGAGCTGGCTGAAGCCTGGCAATGCCCACAGTCCCAGGTTCTCCTTGCCATTGGTCAGATCCAGGTCTGGGGCAAACTAGGGCTCGGGCAACAGAGTCTTGGGATCACAGCCTTCTAATTAGGCTTCTGTGCTCTGTGCCGCATCTTGGAGGAAGGCTGTCCAGGGAGCCCATCCACACTTGCATCACTGACCACAGTTTCTTGTAGCAGGAAATGTCCTCAGAGATGGCAAGTCTAACCCTTTTATTTCACAGGGGATGGACTGTGTGGATACTGGATCTCTGTTGTCTACAGAGACAGTGAGTGGGCTGGTGCCAGACTCCAGGTCTCCCTACCCCATATTGAGATTTTTTGCTTACACAGAAAGAAACTTTTCTTCTGGAAAAGCACATGCTTCAACAAAAGGACAAGAGGAACAGGGCAATGAGCTTTAAAGAACCAACCGATGATGGTGGGAGCTAACACAAAGTGATTGGTCTTTGGGGCAGGGCTGTCCTGGTCCTCCCCAAATCATGCTATGGATCACACACTGGAGACCCAAGGGAACTATCCAATTGGTTCAATCGCTCAGCTGTTTCTGACTGTTTGTGACCCCATGGACTGCAGCACACCAGGCTTCCCTGTCCATTACCAACTCCTAGAGTTTACTCAAACTCATGTCCATCGAGTCAGTGATGCCATCCAACCATCTCATCCTCTGTCATCCCCTTCTCCTCCTGCCTTCAGTCTTTCCCAGCATCAGGGTCTTTTCTAATGAGTTAGTTCTTTAAATCAGGTGGCCAAAGTATTGGAGCTTCAACTTCAGCATCAGTCCTTCCAATGCATATTCAGGACTGATATCCTTTAGAATGGACTGATTGGATCTCCTTGCAGTCCAAGGGACTCTCCAGAGTCTTCTCCAATGCCACAGTTGAAAAGCATCAATTCTTCAGTGCTCAGCTTTCTTTATAGTCCAACTCTCACATCCATACATGACTACTGGAAAAACCATAGCCTTGACTAGATGGACCTTTGTCAGCCAAGTAATGTTTCTGCTTTTTAATATGCTGTCTAGGTTTGTCATAGCTTGTCTTCCAAGGAGCAAGCCTCTTTTGATTTCATGGCTGCAGTCACCATCTGCAGTGATTTTGGAGCCCCAAAAGATAGTCTGTCACTGTTTCCACTGTTTCCCCATCTATTTGCCATGAAGTGATGGGACCAGATGCCATGATCTTAGTTTTTTGAATGTTGAGTTTTAAGCCAGCTTTTCCACTCTCCTCTTTCACTTTCATCAAGAGGCTCTTTAGTTCCTCTTAACTTTCTACCATAAGTGTGGCATCATCTGCGTATTTGAGGTTATTGGTATATCTCCCGGCAATCTTGATTCCAGCTTGTGCTTCATCCAGTCTGGCATTTCTCATGATGTACTCTGCATATAAGTTAAATAAGCAGGGTGACAATATACAACCTTGACACACTTCTTTTCAAATTTGGAACCAGTCCACTGTTTCAAGTCTGGTTCTAACTATTGCTTCTTGGCCTGCATACAGATTTCTTAGGAGGCAGGTCAGGTGGTCTGGTATTCCATCTCTTTAAGAATTTTCCATTGTTTGTTGTGATCCACACAGTCAAAGGCTTTAGCATAGTCAATGAAGCAGAAGTAGGTGGGAACTGTGGTGTACTGTAACTCCAGTAGGAGTCCAAAGGCCTGAGAACCAGGGGAGCTGATATTGTTAATCCCAGTCCAAGGACAGGAAGAGACCACATCAAGAGGTCTGCATCTACTCAAACAGGCAGGTGGGAAGGAAAAGGGGCAAATTCCTCTTTCCTCCACTTGTTCTAGTCAAGCCTTTGGTGATTGAGTGAGGCCCACCCACACTGGGGAGAGAAATCTACTTTATCAGAGTTCACTGATTCAAATGCTAATCTCATGTGGACACACCTTCACAGACACACCCAGAAATAATGGTTAACCAGCTCCCTGGGCACCTCCTGGCCCTGCCAAGTTGATACATAGAATTAACCATCACAGGGTTCTTGCTTTTCACCCGCGTCACAAGTTTGCGTTTCCTTCTTTCTTTCTTTTTAAGGAAACCTGGGTCTCAAATTTGAAAAGGAGTCAACTACAGCTCCTCGTCCCCGTCTCCTTTGTACCTTCCATAAACGCCTAGGGATTCCCAGTGATGCAAAGACTGCTTGACTGGGAGCAAAACCATAGAGCTCATTTATGATGCAATTACAGACTTCTGAAAAGTTAAACCCTAGGTCGTTGTTCTGTTGCTATGACAGCAAACGACAAAATTGATAAATCATTTCAGGGATTTATGCACATTGGGGGAGGCGATATGGACAAGTCATTTAGAAGATAGTGGAGCCAGATATAGACCTGGGTTCACATCTCAGCTCTGCCATGACTTGCTGGCTCTGTGACCTGTTACAGTTACTTAACAAACTTGTGCATTATTTTCCCCATATGTCAAATGGGGATAATATTAGGGGTGTTTCGGACGGTTATGTGAATTCATCCGTGTGAAGTAACCGAAACAGTGTCTAGTACCTAAGAAGCACTCCATGTGCGTTCGCTATTATTAGTAATAGAGGAGTGAGTAAAAATCATAAGCCTTTGTTGAGTGTTTGGGTGAGGTATTGTGGGTGCCAGGAGCTTTGGGAGATACGAGGAATATTAGAAGAATAAGATGTAGGCTCAGCTTTTGAGGATCTTTCAGTCAACAAGAAAGACACTAACATGTCAAACAGAAGGAATGCCACGCAAGTGAGATCACTAGTAACAGCTGAGTTTTAAGGAAGGGCACGGGATTTCAGAAGGGGAAGAACAGAAATCAGTCTAGAACCTGAACATTCTAAGATCTCAGAGATGGGAAAATTACCTTAAGTAATTTGGGGCAGTTGGAAATTGAAAGCTTTTTTTGGGTTAGAGGCCTGGTGTGTGTGTGTGTGTATACTGCTAAGTCCCTTCAGTCGTGTCTGACTCTGCGCGACCCCATAGACGGCAGCCCACCAGGCTGCCCCGTCTCTGGGACTCTCCAGGCAAGAACACTGGAGTGGGTTGCCATTTCCTTCTCCAATGCATGGAAGTGAAAAGTGAAAGTGAAGTTGCTCAGTCATGTCTGACTCTTCGCAGCCCCATGGACTGCAGGCTACCAGGCTCCTCCATCCATGGGATTTTCCAGGCAAGAGTACTGGAGTGGGGTGCCGTTGCCTTCTCTGATGTGTGTATACACCCACTCACAAAAAGAAAGGCCATTTTTTTTTTTTTTAAAAAGAGAGAAAGGAACATCTCCAACACCTCCTTGTAACCTCATTCCACCAGGCAGCTTCAAGAATTCATTAGCACATTGGCTCTGGCACTGTTGTTTCAGCCATCCCCGCTCCCAGGATACCTGGGGTTCTTTTTGAGAGGCCAGCTGGATCCGTTAGAGAAAAAAGGAGCCAAGAAGAGATTTCCAGGTCAGAGCAGAGGTGGACACTGCTCCCTAAGGGAGTGGACGGGGGACCCAACCTCCTGACCTAGGAGGAATACTGTCCAGGGACCATTCACATGGATCCTGATTTATGTAAAAATATCAATAGTATGGTTGTTTTCTTAAATAATAACTAAGGAAAGGAAAGAAGGACTTCAACCTGATTTAGAATCTCTTTATTCGGTTACTTTGAGCCTTATAACCTCAGCTATTTGGAACTCCAAAAGGGATAAGTTATTCTAAAGGGTTAATATTTGGGTACCCAAACTTAAACCATTGTGATGGGCTTTTAAAATGTATATATGCTTCTTTTCTTTGCTTAGTAGAGTATTTGGAACATGATTTAGCCTTTTCTTGATGGCTTAGTATGCTTACCAGAGTACTCTGTTGCCCTTATGATCTTGTGTATTGGATAACTTGATCCACACTAAGTAGACCCAGATTATTATATATTTTGAACTTTATATAATTTTATTTTTTAAAAAAAGACCCAACAGACTTTTAGAATCAGCTCTGGCATGTAAAAAGCTTAGAAGTTGTCATTCCTGTCTTAACAACAAGAAGAAGCTATACAAATTGAAAATCAATGACTTTCCTTGAATTTATCAGAATTGGGGTTTCAGGACAAATCACCACCCTGAAATTTGTAAAGAGATGTGAAGGCAGAGGAACGCAACTGGGATCAGCTTACCTGGAACAGGTGTTTCTCGAGTCATAAACTCGTGGGAACACTTAAGTGATAATTAGATCAGATCAGATCAGATCAGATCAGTCGCTCAGTCGTGTCCGACTCTCCGCGACCCCATGAACCCCAGCATGCCAGGCCTCCCTGTCCATCACCAGCTCCCAGAGGTCACTCAGACTCGCATCCATCGAGTCAGTGATAATTAGATGAACTACTGCATATTGAATGTGGACTATCATGAGAGTGAAACATTCTTGGGGGAAACAGACTTAGGGACCCCCACACTCTTGTGAGATTTCCCTCCAGGAACTCGACCAGTTTCTCACAGTGAGGAGCCAAGAAAGATCCCCTTGTGGCCCTGGGAGTGAGAGGGGCAAAGTAATCATTTTCAGCTACATTCAGAGCATTTTCTGTAACAAATTTTACAGGATACTTTCCTGGGTAAAATACTTTGCTAGAGCCTTAGGCCACTTGGGGGAAGTACACTTATCCAACTCTAGCCCCCTTTAGCCTTCCTATCTCACCTGAAGGGAAGGGGGAAGCGAAGAAACATTTGTGAAAGTCACAGCCAGAGACACAGGTCCACTGAAAGACTGAGCTTAGGGACTTCCCTGTTGGTCTTGTCTTTAAAGAATCCGCCTGCCAATGCAGGGAACACGGGTTCAGTCCCACATGTTCTGGGGCAGCTAAGCCTGTGAGTCACAACTACTGAAGCCTGTGTGCCGTGGAGCACGTGCTTCAAAAAGAGAGAAGCCACTGCAACCTGCGCACCACAACTAGAGAGTAGCCCCTGTTCACTGCAACTAGAGAAAAACCCAAGTGCAGCTACTAAGAGCCTGTGTGCTGCAGCAAAGACTCAGCACTGCCATAAATAGAGAAAGAAATAGAATTTTTTAAAAGGATAGGGCTTAAATCATGGCATCTGGTCCCAACACTTCATGGGAAATAGATGGGGAAACAGTGGAAACAGTGTCAGACTTTATTTTTTGGGCCCCAAAATCATTGCAGATGGTGATTGCAGCCATGAAATTAAGACACTTGCTCCTTGGAAGGAAAGTTATGACCAACCTAGATAGCATATTCAAAAGCAGAGACATTACTTTGCAAACAAAGGTCTGTCTAGTCAAGGCTATGGTTTTTCCTGTGGTCATGTATGGATGTGAGAGCTGGACTGTGAAGAAGGCTGAGCACCGAAGAGTTGATGCTTTTGAACTGTGGTGTTGGAGAAGACTCTTGAGAGTCCCTTGGACTGCAAGGAGATCCAACCAGTCCATTCTGAAGGAAATCAGTCCTGGGTGTTCTTTGGAAGGAATCATGCTAAAGCTGAAATTCCAGTACTCTGGCCACCTCATGCGAAGAGCTGACTCATTGGAAAAGAGTCTGGTGCTGGGAGGGATTGAGGGCAGGAGGAGAAGGGGACGACAGAGGATGAGATGGCTGGATGGCATCACCAACTCGATGGATGTGAGTCTGAGTGAACTCTGGGAGTTGGTGATGGACAGGGAGGCCTGGCGTTCTGCAATTCATGGGGTCGCAAAGAGTCGGACACGACTGAGCGACTGAATTGACTGAAATCGTAAGGCCTGTGTGATGACAGTGAATTAGAGCTGGAAGAACTGTAAGGTGAAGACCGTTTAAGGAGGTGGTCATACAGAAGTACAAAGACAGTGGAAGAGACAAAGCAAGGACACTAGTGAAATCTGAAGCCTCTGGGACCTGCAGCTGGAGCCCAACATTAAACACAGCTCACCTCCTAGGCACATTATGTACGATGCCACACTAAAGGCTTTTTACTCAGTTCCTATTACTGTGTACTTTACCTGAAGTTTTCAACAAAAAATTATAAGGCAATATAAAACAGACTCAAAAACAAAGCAAGCATCAGAACCAGAATCAGATATAACAGATCCTGGAATTAGAGAATTTAAAATAACTTCCATGTTACGGGCTCTAATGGAAAATTTAGACAACAAGCAGTAACATAAGCAGATATTTGAAAACTCTATGAACAAATCAAATGGAAATTCTTGAAAAAAAAAAATGTTTGCAGCAGAAATGAAGAACATTTCTAGTGTACTCACTAGCAGACTGGATTGGCTGAGGAAAGAACTAGTGAACTTGAAGATGTGACAATAGAAATTTCCCAAACTGAAATAGTCAAATCTCTAGTCAAATCCACAGAGACAAGAGTGGAATGATCAGTGGTTGCTACTGGCTGGGAGGAGAGAGAAATGAGGAGTTACTGATGAGAGAGCATAAAGTTTCAGTCTGGAAATCCGCTGCCTAACACTGGACTTCTGGTCAACAACAACACATTGTACACTAAAAATTTTGTTAGGAAGTGGATCTCATGTTGTGCTCTTAAATAAACAAGGCCAAACAAAATAAATTTCCCAAACTCAAATGCAAAGAGTAAAAAAAAAAAAAAAGAATGAAAAAAAAACCAAAAAACCCCAGAACATCCAAGAATCGTGGAACAATTTCCAAAGGTATAACATACACATAATTAGAATGCCAGAGGAAAAAGAAAGAACAGAGCAGAAGAAATATTTTAAGTGATAGTGGCTAAGACTTTTCTAAAATTAATGACAGTCTTCAAACTTCAAAGAGCAGATCCAAGGAACTCAGAGAACACCAAGCAGGATAAATGCTAAACATATCTACACTTAGCCAAATCTGTATTCAAACTGGAGAAGATTAACGGCAGGGAGAATATCTTGAAGGAAGCTGGAGGAAATATACACTTTATTTACAGGGGAACAAAGATAATAATTATGGAGGATTTCTTGACAGAACCCATGCAAGCATGAAGAGAGTGAGGTGAAATATTTAAAGTATCAGAAACCACCACCCAGCACATGCTAACTTAGAATTCTATGTTGAGTGAAATTATCTTTCAAAAGTGAAAAAGACTTTTTTGAACAAACAAAAACTGAGACAAAATCCAGCAGATCAGTCTTGCAAGAGGTATTAGAAGTTCTTCAGGGAGAAAGGAAATGATATATGATCAGAAGTCCATAAAGAAAGGAAGAGCACCAGAGAAGGAATGAATGAGCGTAAAATAAACTAATTTTCTTACCATCTATTGATATAAAATATAACTGGGTGCCTACAGCCTATGGGTAAGTGAAATGGATGACAGCAATGTTATAAGGAATGGGAAGAGAAACTGGAAATACTGTGTTGTAAGGATCCTGTACTATATGTTAAGTACCACAGTATTATTTGAGGATGGGCTTAAATAGTTGTAACTGTATACTGTAAACTCTAGGGCAACCACTAAAAGTTTTTTAAAGAGGTGTGATTGATATACTAAGGAAGAGATAAGATGGAATCATATAAAGCATTCATCTAAACACTAAGTGAAGGCAGAGAAAAAGGTGGGGAGGAAGAAAGGCTCAAGGGTAACAAGCAGAAAACAGTTACAAGCATGGTAGATTTAATCCAACTATATCAATAATCAATTCAAACGTAAATGCTATAAATATATAAGGGAAAGGCAGAGGCTGTCAGAGTGGATTAAAAAAACCACATAAATAAAATAATACACTCTATGTTTATCAACAACTGACCTTAATTTAAGTATTCTGACTCAGATAAGTTAAAAGCAAGGGGCTGGAGAAAGATACATCATACTAACATTCATCAGAGAAAGTTGGAATAGCTACAATAATTTCAGACAACACTGACATCAGAACAAAAAAATAAATCAGGGATATAGAGACATACCAATTAAGGAGCCAATTGTTCTAGAAGACTTAATAGTTTTTAATGTGTGTGTACCTAAAAACAGTATCAAAATATGTGTTGCAAAACTGACAGGTCTACAAGAAGAAATAAATGAACCCGCTGTTATAGCTGGAGACTTTAGAACTTTTATTTCAGTAACTGATAGATCAAGCAGGGAGAATATCAGTAAGGATATAGTTTACCTGAATAGCACAACCAACAAACTTGATTTCGTTGATGTTTGTAAAATACTCAATCCAAAAACAACAAAATACACATTCTTCTCAAGCTGACATGGAACATTCACCAAGACACTCACATTCTGAGCCATAAAACACACCTTAATAACATTGAACAGAATGTAAATCATGCAAAGTTATGTTCTCAGCTCACAGTGGAATTAAAGTAGAAGAAAACAGAATGAGAGCTGGAAAATCCACATTCGGAAATTACACGACACATTTCTAAATAGCACTTAGGTCAAAGAAGACTCATGAGAAATTTGAAAATATTTGAAAATGGAAATACTACTTATTAAAAATGTGTGCAGTGAAAGTAGAGCCTTGAAGGCAATTTATAGCATTAAATACATATATTAGAAAAGAAGAAATATCTAAAATCAACAAAGACGAGCAAATTAAACGTAACACAAGTAGCAGAAAAATAATAAAAACAATAAAAGAAATAAAGGAAACTGAAAAATAGAACAACAATAGAGAACAATCAGTGAAACTAAAAATCAGTTCCTTGAGATCATAAAATGGATAAACCTCTAGCCAGGTTAAACAAGAAAAAAAGTAGAGAAGGTGGAAGTGATTAGCAATTAAAGAGGTGTGCCCGTGGACATAAAGGGATAATGAAGGGATATTAAAGGAACACTATGAATAACTCCATGCTCACAGATCTGGTACCTCTGATGAAATGTATCAATTTCTTGAAAGACACAAATTACCAAAACCCACACAAGGAAAAATAGATAGTTGAGTAGATATATCTATTATAGACGGAAGCACTAGGTTTAGACGATTTCACTGGTGGACTCTACCAAACATTCAAGGAAGAAATGATACTGCTGTCTACAGCCTCTTCCAGAAAATGCAGGCAGAGAGAACATTTCCTAACTCATTCTATGAGGCCAGCATTACCCTAATGCCCAAACAAGAAAAGACATTACAAGAAAGGACAATGCAAGACTATCATCTTTCATGTATATAAATGTAAACATCCTCAACAAAGTATTAGTAAATCAAGTTCAACAATGTATAGAAAGAATTACACAGCATGAGCAAGTGGGTTTCAGTTCAGGTTTGTAAGGCTGATTCAACATTCAAAATCAATCCATGTAATCCATCAACATTTGGTAGTTTGAATGCTCAAACTACCGCACAATTGCACTCATCTCACACGCTAGTAAAGTAATGCTCAAAATTCTCCAAGCCAGGCTTCAGCAATATGTGAACCGTGAACTTCCTGATGTTCAAGCTGGTTTTAGAAAAGGCAGAGGAACGAGAGATCAAATTGCCAACATCCGCTGGATCATGGAAAAAGCAAGAGAGTTCCAGAAAAACATCTATTTCTGCTTTATTGACTATGCCAAAGCCTTTGACTGTGTAGATCACAGTAAACTATGGAAAATTCTGAAAGAGATGGGAATACCAGACCACCTGATCTGCCTCTTGAGAAATCTGTATGCAGGTCAGGAAGCAACAGTTAGAACTGGACATGGAACAACAGACTGGTTCCAAATAGGAAAAGGAGTACGTCAAGGCTGCATATTGTCATCATGTTTATTTAACTTATATGCAGAGTACATCATGAGAAATGCTGGACTGGAAGAAACAGAAGTTGAAATCAAGATTGCCGGGAGAAATATCAATAACCTCAGGTATGCAGATGACACCACTCTTACAGTAGAAAGTGAAAAGGGGCTAAAAAGCCTCTTGATGAAAGTGAAAGTGGAGAGTGAAAAGGTTGGCTTAAAGCTCAACATTCAGAAAACGAAGATCATGGCATCTGGTCCCATCACTACATGGGAAATAGATGGAGAAACAGTGGAAACAGTGTCAGAATTTATTTTTCTGGGCTCCAAAATCACTGCAGATGGTGACTGCAGCCATGAAATTAAAAGACGCTTACTCCTTGGAAGGAAAATTATGACCAACCTAGATAGCATATTCAAAAGCAGAGACATCACTTTGCCAACAGAGGTTCGCCTAGTCAAGGCTATGGTCTTTCCTGTGGTCATGTATGGATGTGAGAGCTGGACTGTGAAGAAGGCTGAGCGCCGAAGAATTGATGCTTTTGAACTGTGGTGTTGGAGAAGACTGTTGAGAGTCCCGTGGACTGCAAGAAGATCCAACCAGTCCATTCTGAAGGAGATCAATCCTGGAATTTCTTTAGAAGGAATGATGCTAAAGCTGAAACTCCAGTATTTTGGCCACCTCATGCGAAGAGTTGACTCATTGGAGAAGACTCTGATGCTGGGAGGGATTGAGGGCAGGAGGAGAAGGGGACGACAGAGGATGAGATGGCTGGATGGCATCACTGACTTGATGGATGTGAGTCTGAGTGACCTCCGGGAGCTGGTGATGGTCAGGGAGGCCTGGTGTGCTGCGATTCATGGGGTCGCAAAGAGTCGGATACGACTGAGCGACTGATCTGATCTAATCCATCACATCAATAGGCTACAGAAGAAAAACTATATATACCATCATATCTGCTAATGCAGACAAAGCATTTGACAAAATCCAACATCCACTCATGATAAAAACTCTTAGCAAACCAGGAATAGAGGGCAACTTCCTCGACTTGCTGAAGATGTCTTTTAAACTTTCTAATCACTTCCTGTTTTCTCTTTTCACTTTAAGTTTAGCTATACTCTGTGCCAAGCTTTACAGCTATTCTGGCTGCAGATAAGATAGTTCAGCAAATAGGGTGAGGGGCTGCAGTGAGCAGAAGACAGATGACAGAGTCAGAGGCAAAGTTAGAGTTTGGACCTTGGGGTGTAAGCCTGGATCCAGTATTTGATCATCTCTCAGCTTTACTTGGTTAAATAGTTTGATATTATCCGTTCAAAGATGACAAGACCCAGAGAAGCTCTGTCCAGTAAAAATATGGTGTGAGCCACAGTATAATTTAAAAATTTCTGGTGGTAATTTTTTAAAAAATGAAAAGAATAATAGGTTAATGCAATATATCTAAAATGTTACAATCCCAATATGTATGCAATATAAAAATTATTCATGAGATACTTTACATTCCTTTTTTGGGTACTAAATCAAAATTCAGTGTAGATTTCTCAGTTTGTACCAGCCACATTTCAAGTGCTCAGTAGTCACATGTACGGAACAGTACAGCTGTTAGGCTAGAATTAGGTTTGGCTGCTAATGTCAAAGTGGTTTAAATAAGAGAGAAGTACATTTTCTCTTATATAATCAAGTAGACATTGAGAAGGCAATGGCACCCCACTCCAGTACTCTTGCCTGGAAAATCCCATGGATGGAGGGGCCTGGTGGGCTGCAGTCCATGGGGTCGCTAGGAGTTGGACACGACTGAGCAACTTCACTTTCACTTTTCACTTTCATGCATTGGAGAAGGAAATGGCAACCCACTCCAGTGTTCTTGCCTGGAGAATCCCAGGGACGGGGCAGCCTGGTGGGCTGCCGTCTATGGGGTCGCACAGAGTTGGACACGACTGACGTGACTTAGCAGCAGCAGCAGACACTGAGTGCTGTCCTAGATGGCACTGTGGTGTACGCAACACGTATTTTATCTTGTTGCTTCTGTCTTCTACATTGTTGCTTTAGTCTGCATTGACTTCATTTCCAGATTTCTCAACAGTCCAGTATGACTGTTTCAGCTTTAGCCAACACACCCACATTCCAGCCAGGAGGACGGGGAAAAGGAAAGAGAAGGAAATATTACCTTCTTATAATAGCACTTCAGAGAAGTCATGTATTACTTTGACTTACATGTCATTGGCTAGAATGTAGTCACATGACCCTACCTAGCTGCAAGGGAGGCTGAGAAATGTAATCTGTGTTTTAGGTGATGATGTGGCCATCTAAAATTTGAGGGAATGGGGTGCTATGACCAAGGAAGAAAAAGAGAAAAGATATTGGGAATCAACTGGTGGTGTTAGTCCCAGACCATCCATGCTAAGGAAATATAGATTAGAAGGCTAACCAGAAAGCCAATTTATGAGGGGTTTATGAGACTATAATCTTATAAGGTGGGTGGGTGTGCTTGGGTCTGCTGTTACAATCTCCTCCCAGTAGGATAATTTGATGGCCTGTTGGGCTTCCCACATGGCTCAGTGGTAAAGAATCCACCTGCTGAAGCAGGAGATGTGGGTTCAATCCCTGGGTCAGGAAATGGCAACCTACTCCAGTATTCTTGCCTAGGGAATCCCATGGACAGAAGAGCCTGGTGGCCTACAGTCCACGGGGTCGCAAAGAGTCGGGCATCACTGAATGACTAAACCACAGCACCACGATGGCCTGGTAGACCCCTTTCCATTTAAGGGTATACTGATCTACCAAGTGAACTAAACCATTCCTGCAAGACTGTGAGGGAGCCTTCTCTCTGGGATAATGCTGGAGACACTTGGACAGGCTCCTGCCCGTCAATGTTCCTTTATCTGAACCTCCTGGGGGCTCCATCCTTGCCTCATCATAATTTTCCACATTACAACTCTGCTTGCATTAGTTACATCTTAGACTTTTGGAGGAGATTTTGAGGAGACTCTAGCTCCTTGCTGTAGGCTTTGGAAATACTATTGTCTCATCAGCACTATTCATTCACCGGACAAGTTTTTAACTGAGCACCAACTGTGTGCCAGATAGTGCATTATGCTGAGTGAAGAAGAACCTCTTTCTGTCCTGCCCGTGATCACAATATCTAAAGAATAGGGAAGGTGATATTGGGCAAGGGCTTGAAAAGTGAATGGGTGCACACTGAGTCCCGGGAATGAAAAGGCATCTGTGATGCTGTGGTTTATAATAAGGAATCTATATTTGGCCTTTGTCCGTTTCTGGCACAGAGCTCCTAAAACCCTTGGAATTTCCTAAGTGATGAGAACAACAAAGGTGTTTTTGTTATGTTAATGAGGTGACTTTTGGACGAACCTTAGGATGGGGGCTGGGTGCCAAGAGAACCAACCTTGTAACTGGAGGGTTGGAACTTTCTGTCCCCAGGCCCTGTGCTCCCGGGAAAGGAGGGGGCTGGAGGTTGAATCAACCACAAGTGGCCAATGATTTAAATGGCCATGCCTATAAAATGAAGCCTCCATAAACACCCAAAAGGATGAGGTTTGGAGAGCTTCCAGGTTGGTGAACACGTGGAGATGTGGAGAGAATGGTGCGCCTGGAGAGGGCATGGAAGCGCTCCGCTCCTTCCCACCACCCTGCCCTCTGCATCTCTTCTATCAGGCTCTTCCCTAGTTGTACATTTTTTTTTTTAAATGACAAATCACTAATCTAGTGAGAGTTCTGTGAGCCACTCTAGTAAGTGAATGGAACCAGAGGAGGATGTCATGGGAACCTGTGACCTACAGCCAGTCAATCTGAAGTACCTGTAACAATCTGGTCTTGGGACTGGCCTCTGAAGCAGAGGCCAGTCTTGCAGGACTGAGCCATCAACCTGTGAAACTCATGCTGTCTCCAGATAGATTATGTCAGCATTGAGCTGAACTGTAGGACACTCCGCTGGTATGGAAACCTGCCCCTGCCCTGCCCGCCCCCCTCCCAAGCACACACCTTGCAATTGGAAGCAGAGAATGCAGCATCCTAGGTGGAAGAGACAATGTGTGCAAAGGTTTAGAGACATCAAAGCACAGGACAGGCATGGGAACAGGAAGTAGCTGAGTGGGGCTTGAGGGAAGTTGGTGGTGCAAGGATGTTGCAGAGGATTCTGCAGTGGCCTCCTCAACATCCATTCCCTTTTGGTAACTACCCCATTTTCCTTTGGGTGTCCACCCTCCCTCCACTGCTCACACACTCTGGAGGAAGTTGACTCCACAACAGAGGGGTTGGGCACATAGGTCCAATATAGACTCATCAGCAAAATGCCTTCTTGCCTGAGAATGAGCAAGATATCTAGTTCTGACCAGAGAGACTGGGGACTTAGCTGCCAGCTCCTTCAACAGGTCATGGCGTGTGGGTGTGAGGGCAGGAATTACTGCAGCCATTTTGTCACCATGAGAGAAGACTGCCCAAGGTTAAATACAGCACCATGGATGGCAGAGAGGAAATCCAGAAAAAAGCAAGCAGGGGTGCTGATGACATATAGAGCCGGTAAATCAAACTTACCCTGAAGCCCTCTCTACCCTGAGGACTTAGGCATATTTGAGCCATGATGTGAGGGATCTTGGAGCTTAGCCTTTATTCTTGGGGCAGTGGAAGGTTTTCATCCAGGGGATGAGCTGATTGGATCTAACTGGAGGACAGTGACTCAGGGAGATGCGTGCAAAGAGCCTAGACCAAGTCCAGAAATAAGAACCTGAGCCAAGACAGGAGAAGGGGGCAGTGTGAGGGTTGCTCAGATGACCAGAGCAGACTGACTGGATTAGAGGGTCTGAGGACAAATGTGTGTTTGAAAAAGAATGTGTGTGTCTAAAACTCTTGGCCTGCAGACACGAATGAAAAAAGCTCTGTCTTCCTCCTTCTGCCTCCCTCACTGTATCACAGGAAAATCATTTCCACCACCAGACTCTTAATTCTCCTTTTTTTGTGGATCTATGCATCTGATTACAGTTCCTCGTGGGCATACCTGGTTCTCTGGAGCAATCTTCATATACCCAGGGACCGGCCTGACACACGGTTGGCACTTGATCAACCTTGAATTGGACCGAGTTGCGAGCGTAGCAATACTTGCTGAGCTAGGTGTTAGCTGCACCCTCCTCCTGCCCCCAGGGCTTAGTCGTCTTTTTCATAAGTAGCCTCCAAGGACTGCAGCCGTGATACCCAGCTTCCTTGTTGTTGGCAGGTGTTGGCAGCTCCAGTGCCAGCACGCTGGGGAGCCAGCCACGGGGAAGAGATAGGGCGGTGAGAGGAGAGAGCCATCAGGGCTCGTACACGTGCTTCTTCCTGAGAGGTGTGTGGTGTGCTACCTGGGAGATCCGGAACAACACCTCCTCTCCAGGAAGCAGAAACCAGGCCTCTTTCCTCTTTCTTTTCTTACCTGTTGTGTCTTGTGGCCAGAAGTACATTCACTGGCTTCCTCTGCTTCTAAAATAAATCAGTTTCAGGGCCACACCCTTCCAAGCTACCCCAAGTTGGAAGGTTTGCTCCCTGGGTGTGTTAACTCCTTCCCGTCCCTCCAAGCATAAAATGCTGGGTTCCACTTCACAAAAATATTAACCCTGTAGCTCCTTTCAGAAGAGGGATCTTGGTATTCCTGAAGGTCTGCTCCCACTGTTTAACCCTCTGCTAACAGTTCACCCCATAGGATATTGACTATATTTTGGGATGGTCACGGGCTGTGGGGCATTGAGGGGAAGTACATTAATCTTTTACTGACATTGCCGAGCACCCTTTCTTATTCCTTTTATGTCAGCCTCCGATGGGTTTTGGGGATGCCCCTTGTTCTTCCAGCTCCAAAGTTTTCCTCATCACCTCTCCCAGATTTCAAGCTTTTCCTCTGGTCTGTTTCACCACGGAAATTCCTGCCCCCCCCCACCCCACTCCCCATTAGCCTGTGCTTTTCAGAAGGGCTCTTGAAATCCAGCTCTCATCTGCCCCAGTGTTATGTTGTTTTCCCTGTCGCTATGGCAGGCATTAAGACATGCCAGGGAAGGAGGGTGGGGGGAACAAAGTGAGCAGGGAAAAGCCAGACAACGATGCGGGAAGCCTGATGGGAGGGTGTTGGAGGATGAAACAGAAATACGCTGAGCGCATCAAGCAGGGAAGAGGGATTCCTGTTTCGTTTTCTTCTATTTTGGGTTTGTTTTTTTTGGTTTGGGTTTGTATTTGGAGGTGAGGAGACAAACATTTAGTGCTGAATTCTGCCCCCAATGCAGTCACAGCAAAAGAAATCCTCTCCTGTAGTCAGTAATCCAGAGGCAATCTCCAGACCCCAGATCTAGTCGGGAAAACTGTCAAAATAGCTTCCAGTTACTCTCAATTCACTGTATGCGCAGGCCTGCTAGGTCAGTGTGACAATGTGATCCAGTGACACCCTGAGACCCAGGCAAGAGGGCCCTGACCTTTGGTGATCCTTGCCCTGGTCTCCCAGCATCCCTGGGGTGAGCAGTGATCAGGACCAAGGGAGAAGCCCAACCAGGATCTACACCCATGCCCATGCCGACCCTTGTCTAGACCTCCCTCTGGTACCCAGGACCGCTGACTCTGCCCAAATGGTGGCCCAAGTTCACTTCCAGGGCCCATGGGGGCCCGTTTCCCTGGACCAGGGTACCCTGTACAGCCAGTGGCCAAGGGGTAGCTGCTTGGGGCACAGGTGGTGGGCAGAATGTGGAGGTATAGGCTGGTGTTAGGAACATGCAGGTGGGCAAGAGCCCCTGCTGAGGGTTGGAACAAAAGGGAACAGGCCCTGGCCTGAGACTGTCTGTACCTGTACCACCTTTTGGTCTGAGGAGCACTGGAATTTTAAAAAGTAAATATTTATTTGACTGCGTCGTGTCTTAGTTGCAGCATGTGGGATCTTGCTGCTTCACACAGGCTCTTCACTGTGGTGCAGTAGCTGCGGCTGGCGGGCTTAGTTGCCCCATGGCATGTGAGATCTTAATTTCCTGACCAGGGACGGAATCCATGTTCCCTGCATTGGAAGGCAGATTTTAAACCACCAGACCACCAGGAAGTTCCGAGCCTGAGAATTTAAAATTCAAGCTTGGCCTTCCAAGAATGTTAGGGAGGTACATTTTTGATGGTACCTGGAAAAGACATATTTTATTTAACAAGTTGTTAGCTTGACTATTAGGTTTTAAATATTTAGATACCTGGTGTGTAGGTCTTTGAATTTTTGCCCTGGTCCCCCAAACCCACGAAAAAACAAAGCTTTGCCTGGTTTGGATGCCTCTATTTCCAGCCGTGACTCCAAATCACTTTTTCCTTCATGTTGCAGGCCTCTGGCAAATGTCTTCATTCAAAGGCTCCATACTATGTGAATCCACTAACAAGCTTGCCTTACTTATAGTAAAGGCAGCAGTAATGGAATTTTGTGTTCTCTATTTTCTTCTGGTTCTGTAGCTCAGAAGCCCCTTTTTGAGTTTGGGAAACATCCCATCCTGCATGCATATATTTTGATGTGTCTTGATAGGGAACAGAGCTCATATCCTAGCACAGATGACAAAAATGCTAGGAACTTGCTTTGGCAGACACCACCAGTTCCTGCTTTAGTAAGAGAACCTCTGATTTTTAGCTAGGCACGTGGCTACCTGGATCAAAGACTACATTTCCCAGACTCTGCTATGTTAGATTTGGCCAAATAATCAAGTTTCAACCACTGAGCTATGAGTAATGTGTGTGTTTCAGGAAGTGGTAAAGAAAGAAATCATTCTTTTTTGCCACTTTGTCTTTCTTGATGGTTGGGATGTGGACTTGATGGCAGATGCTCAAGCAGCCATATTGGTCCATGAAGCAGTATGCAAAGGCAGAGTTGAAGGAGCTTCAGGGCACCCCACCCCAGTACTTTTGCCTGGAAAATCCCATGGATGGAGGAGCCTAGTAAGCTCCAGTCCATGGGGTCGCTAAGAGTCGGACACGACTGAGCAACTTCACTTTCACTTTTCACTCTCATGCATTGGAGAAGGAAATGGCAACCCACTCCAGTGTTCTTCCCTGGAGAACCCCAGGGACAGGGGAGCCTGGTGAGCTTCCGTCTATGGGGTCGCACAGAGTCGGACACGACTGAAGTGACTTAGCAGCAGCAGCAGAGCACCTTGCATGCACTCTTTGCCTTAAACATTTTTACATAGGGACAAGTAAATTTCGATTTTGTTTTGTAGTTTAGGTAAAACTGTAAGTATTTTGAGCTTTCTATTATGTGGTGTGGAACCCAAGCCTGGATAATGCATTTGTCTTCCCAGGGTTTCTTGCAGCCGTAGGGCAGCATATGACCAGACTCCACCAAGGCAGCCTTTCTGGTCAAGCTAGTCTCAGCAGGGAGCTTGAATTCCTATAGTGGTGTTTGCACCCAAGGTCCAGTGCTGGGGGTGGGGGCAAAGTAGGATGCAGTGCCCAGGGCTTGGTAGTGGCAGCAGGTCCTCACTAGGCCAGTTTTGCCTCATGATTTCCAGCACCATTCTTCGCTGCATGATCTCAAGCCCAGTCTGCCAGCCCATGTGATGATTCTATAAATTTTTCAATACCTTGTCAATCAATCCCCTTTCTGCTCACATCCACTAGAGTCAGTCAGTAACCCAGAGTCAAAATACTTTTCAACAATAAGAATTCACCAAGATGGTTGGTTTTAGCCATCAAATAAGTTTCACTCAGACTCAACATAAGGCACGAACCTCATCTAAAAAAATCAGAATTTTCCAATGCCCTTGTTTCTAAAGATGCTTCTGGTGGGGGCTGAAGCAGGCTCCTTGGAATGTTTGCTGTCTCTTGTTACAGGGACATGTGCCATCTGCTAGTTGAAGCTCTGATATTTTGGGAGGATATCAGCAACCAAAATTAAACAGACATTTAATTAAATTTAATACAAAGTTAAATTATATTCAAAGAGCAGCAGCACTTCATTTATCCAGAGGCAGGTTACACAGCAATCTCAGTTGCTTGGAACAGTTATTTGGAACACTGTCAGGAACCAAGAAAGAGGCAAAAATAAACAAAAACCAAAAAACAGATAAGGAAACCACCAACCACTCTCAAATAAACAAAAAAGACCACTCACAGTCAAAATAAATGTCACAGGATTCCTCCCCTACAGTTTACATACTGACTCACCCAAGCCATGCAGACCCTTCTCCAGAGTCCTTTCCTCTTTGTGCAGACACAATTCAAGGGAAAATCCGGGTGAAGAATTTCCCAGTCCATAGCAGATTTGAGAGGACCTTAGAAGCAAGGGGTCGGGGTGGCGGGGGGCGGTGGGCGCGGAAGGCTGCTGGAGACTTGACACTCTGATAGGAATGACAAGATGGTTGTTGTTTTGTGTTTAAGGCAGAGACACACCTGTAAGAAAAAGTAGACAAGAGAGCACAGGATGGCCCCTGAGCCCATTTAGTATAACAGGAGCAGCTCCGTGTTACAGTCCAGTCCAAGTATGGGGTGGGGGGTACTGGGTGCTATGGACTGTGTCCCCTCAAAATTCATGTACTAAATCTTAACCCCCAAGGCGATGGTATTAGGAGGTGATTGGGTCATGAGGGCAGAGCCCTCAAGAATGAGATTACTGCCCTTATGAGAGAGGCTTCAGGGAAATCCCTGACACTTCCAGCACGTGAGGCTACGATGAGGGGGTTTGCAACCAGGAAGAGTGCCCTCACCCGACCACATGAGCACCCTGATCTTGGACTTCCAGTCTCCAGAACAGAGAAGCAACTTTCTGTTGTTTATAAACCATTCAGTCCGTGGCATTTTGTTAGGTAACTTGAATGGACTGACACAGCGCGATTCACGAAAACACTGGGCATTGTGAAAAGTCAGGGAAAGTTACAAAGTGGGCCAGTATCCAGTGTTGGCGAACATGTGGAGCAACAGGAATTCCCCCACTGCTGGTGGGAGAACGACCATTTTGGAAACTGATTTGGCGGCACCTTGCAAAGCCAAGCACAGGCAGAACCCTTGACTCAGCAGTTCTCCTGAGTCGGTACAGAGAGAACCCTGGCACACAGTCGTGGGAGACACATGCCAGAAAATTCAAGGCAGCATCATTTGTAATAGTATTCAAAATCCCTCACATGCCCAAACAGTAGAGTGAGTAAATGCACTGTGGCATTGTCTGAAATGGAATATTATACAGGAGGGAATACAAACAAGCTGCAGATGGTGATATGGGTGAATCTAAAAAACACAGTGTTCAACAAAAGAAATAACCATGAGATAACACATAAGTAGAGTTCAATTAATATGAAGTTCAAACACAGGCAAAATCGATTATATTGTTTGAGGCTACATTCATATGTGATAAAACAATAAAGAAAAGCAAGGACATGATCAATACATAACTTGGTGTAGTGGTCATTCTGATGGGGAAAGAGGAAGGCCTAACAGCAGTGTATTCTTTTTCTTATTATGATGGGTCCATTGGTATTCACTCAATTTAAATTCTTTAAACTGTACACGTGTGCTTTATTCATGTATGTGATATATTTCACCAATATTTTTTTAAAAGAAGCAAGAAAAAAAGCAAGAATTAGGTTATGTCCAATTTGTTCTGTTGAAGAAGGAAAGATAGCATTTACTAAGATTAGAAACATTTCCACCAATAACTATTAAAAGAAAAACAGTTTGGGGCCTTTGGAGGGCTACATTTCAGTGATCTGGAAAGTTCATTTATGTGCGACTACTGATCGGCTTCTTTTCCATACAATGAGGTACTCCGGTAATGACCTGGAGTCCCATCTCTTTTCAAATGACTTTCTGATTTCCTATTGGCTGAGGAAGAAAAGAGAGGACAGCCTTAGTGGGGGCTCTTTAGTGGAACAAAGGCCCTTCAGCAACCTGCTGTAAGGCTGCATTTTGGCCTCCTTCCCTCTGGCCACCTCCCCATGGTGTCACCCAGAGCTTGTTACAAATACAGAATCTCAGGCCGCACCCTAGACCTACTGAAGCAGAATCTTCACATGAACAAGATCCCCAGGGGCTCCAAATGCACTGGGGAGTATGAGAAGCACTGTTCAGGTCAAGACCGTGACCAGGGACCAGATACTCAGCTCTTCATAATTTTAGGAAAATCTGCTCTTTAAACAGTTCCAGCATGGACCCTCCCTGTACTGAATTCCATGCTGCAGTAAATAGTGTTCAGAAAAATTTTAATTTGTTCATTCCCTTAATATTAGGATGAGCCATATGAAATTGCTATTCAGAAATGGGTGAATATTGTCAGTTTGATACGGTCTAGCTCTTAATATGGAGAAGTAAATGGCACCCCACTCCAGTACTCTTGCCTGGAAAAATCCCATGGATGGAGGAGCCTGGAAGGCTGCAGTCCATGGGGTCGCTGAGGGTCAGACACGACTGAGCGACTTAACTTTCACTTTTCACTTTCATGCATTGGAGAATGAAATGGCAACCCACTCCAGTGTTCTTGTCTGGAGAATCCCCGGGACGGGAGAGCCTGGTGGGCTCTCCCACCAGGGTCGCACAGAGTTGGACATGACTGAAGCGACTTAGCAGCAGCAGCAGCTCTTAATATTTATTGCGCTCCTATTTTGTGCCAGGCACAAAGCTAGGTATTGGGGAAATGTTAATCAGTTCGGTCAGCATCAGTTTAGTCACTTGGTCGTGTCCGACTCTCTGTGACCCCACAGACTGCAGCACTCCAGGCTTCCCTGTCCATCACCAACACCTGGAACTTGCTCCATTGAGTCAGTGATGCCATCCAACCATCTCATCCTGTGTTGTCCCCTTCTCCTCTTGCCTTCAATCTTTCCCAGCATCAGGGTCTTTTTTAATGAGTCAGTGATTTGCATCAGGTGGAAATATTAATTCCTGGCAAAACTAGCCTTGGTCGCTGCCCTCATAGAGCTTACAGTCCACCGGGAGAGGTGGTCTTTAATGTAAAAGCAATCCACTTGAGTAGATGGAAAATCATTATCACCTTGTAATCGTTACACAGTTCAGGTCCCCAGTGCATGCACTGTCATAAGTTGATGTATTTCAGGGAGGGGGTGGTCAGAAGAGGTCTCTCTGGGGAGGTGTGGCTGGAAGTGAAATCTGAAGGGTGAGGAGGGGATGAAAATGAGGAGCATGCAGACTCAGGGAAGATGATTCCAGGCCTGACACACAGCAGGCCCCAAGGCCTTCTGTGAATGATGCAGTGGAAGGTGGAGTCTCCCCTGCCAGCAGGACCCAGCCGGCCAGGGCCAGAGTCTCCCCTCTCCTAAATGGTCTTGCCAGCAAGGTAGCGGAGTTTGTCCACAGTAGCTCCCTAGGCTTTCGGCCTCCTGCAGCCTCTGTGTTTAGGGAACCTACCAGTGCTTTCTCTCCCCCGTGGGAAAGGACTGGTGGACCACGCTTTAATGGTCTTGCTAGTCAAATTTACTCACTCACATCTGTGTGGGCTGCTTTTGATCCTTCTTGTTTGAATAACCTTTGGTGGCCTCGGGGAACTTCTTTCAGTTCCCTGAATGCTGGTGATGATCTGTCTTGCTGCCAGGACTTTGCACATGCTGTTCCCTCTGCCTGGAACACTACAAGAGCAGCCACCCTGCCTCCCTCCACTCCAAATACCTGGCTTACACCCAGTCATTGTCAGCACCACTCAGGAAGTCTTCTTCACCCCTCCCCCTAAACCTGGTGCTATTCCCACAAAGCCCTGCACATAGATGTGTGTCAACGGCTCCTTACCCCCAGCATCAAGTCTGATATGACTCATCAATCCTCTCCAGCACCTAGCTCAGGGCGTAGTAGGTGCTCAGCATTCACTTGTTGAATGAATAAATGGAAACATTGTATTTAATCTGATGTACAGCTGTGGCCTGTGGGTTGGCTTCTTCAACTGTCACTTCTTCAGTTCTTTCTCCCTTGCCTGCCTCTACTCTAGAGGCTGGTTTGCTTTCCCATCTTCCCTAGCAGAAATGACCACGGGACACAGTCATGCCAATAAGATACCTGATGGGGATTTCTGGGAGTTTTTCCCCTTGTTTGTGAAAGGAACTCTCAGCTGGTGCTGGCTCCTTCTTTCTGCCTGGAATTGAGCTGTGATGCTTAGAACTGCAGCAGTCATGTTTTAACCGTGAGGGAAAGGCTAATAGACTCAAAGAGACAATAGTCTGGAAATTGCTGAGCCACAGTACCAGAACAGTAGCTACTTGTCTCTAGATTTCTCCTTATTTGAGGAAAATGAGTGCCTATTTCGTCCATTGTTAGATGGATTTTCTGATAGCATGCCTGATAAAATTTGTCTTGATGGCTGCCAGCAGGGATGCAGGGAGAAGAAATAACCGGTGGGGAGAACTCTTTCAGCCATCTCAGACCTGTGGAGGCCTGCTGGGAACAGGACTTCTAAATCAACAAGTATGTCTGGAGGGGTGTGGTCCAAGTCCATTTTTGCTGGCTATAAGCAGGTTTGTCAATTCTCTATATTGTCACCCTGCTTATTTAACTTACATGCAGAGTATATAATGAGAAACACTGGGCTGGAGGAAGCACAAGCTACAATCAAGATTGCTGGGAGATATACCAGTAATCTCAGATATGCAGATGACACCACACTTATGGCAGAAAGTGAAGAACTAAAGAGCCTCTTGATGAAAGTGAAAGAGGAGAGTGAAAAAGTTGGCTTAAAGATAAACATTCAGAAAACGAAGATCATGGCATCTAGTCCCATCACTTCATGGCAAATAGATGGGGAAACAGTGGAAACAGTGGCTGACTTTATTTTTCTGGGCTCCAAAATCACTGCAGATGGTGACTGCAGCCATGAAATTAAAAGATGCTTACTCCTTGAAAGGAAAGTTATGACCAACCTAGATAGCATATTAAAAAAGCAGAGACATTACTTTGTCAACAAAGGTCCATCTAGTCAAGGCTATGGTTTTTCCAGTGGTCATGTATGGATGTGAGAGTTGGACTATAAAGAGAGCTGAGTGCCGAAGAATTGATGCTTTTAAACTGTGGTGTTGGAGAAGACTCTTGAGAGTCCCTTGGACTGCAAGGACATCCAACCAGTCTATCCTAAAGGAGATTAGTCCTGGGTGTTCATCGGAAGGATTGATGTTGAAGCTGAAACTCCAATACTTTGGCCACCTGATGCAAAGAGCTGACTCATCGGAAAAGACCCTGATGCTGGGAAAGATTGATGCTGGGAAAAATTGAGGGCAGGAGGAGAAGGGGACAACAGAGGATGAGATGGTTGGATGGCATCACCGACTCAAGGGACATGGGTTTTGGTGGAGTCCTGGAGTTGGTGACGGTCAGGGAGGCCTGGCTTGCTGTGGTTCATGGGGTCGCAAAGAGTCGGACACGACTGAGCGACTGAACTGAACTGAAGTAGGATCTATGGAACAAGAGGGAGCACAGGGCTCTCCTGAAAATTGAAGGGTGTATATGCTCGAGATAAAACTGAATTCTTTCTAGGCAAGAGATGTGCTTATGTATAAAAAGCAAAGAACAACTAGTAACTCCTGGTGGAAAACCTAGCAAAACCAGAGTAATCTGGGGAAAGATACTTGAGCTCACAGAAGCAGTGGCATGGTTGGTGCCAAATTTTGAAGCAACCTTCCTGGCTAAGGACACAGAATCTGTAGGGTACCCTGAAGGGTACAGTGATGCTGTACCCTTCGAGGATTTAAACTTACTGAAAAGTGAATAAATATAAGTGTGGATTTGTAAAACAAAACCACAGTGGGAAGAGTGTACTTTTTATTTTGTCAAAGAAGGAAGTTAACATTTGTTGAGTGCCTGTCAACAAATAACCAGTGATCTGTCCCTGGTTATTACACTAGTTGCTTCACATCTGTGACATTTAACCTCACAGTCCATCCAAGTAGAAGTATCCTCTCATTACAGAGATAAGGCAATGGAGGCTCAAGACCCATGAATCACCTCGGTTGACAGTGGTAGGTCCGGGGTGGGGCCAGGCTCTCTCTGCTTCATCCTGCTGCTGCCCTGAAGAGGAGGGTGAGGGCCTTAAGAAAGTCAGGCAGGTGTTACAGGGACTGGGAGAGGACCTGGGGGTTTGTCTCAAATCTCGACCTCCTCTCCAGTTGATTCTTCCAGCTCAACATCCTCTGTGTCCAGCAGCATCATCCCCAGCTTTATGGATGTCAGTTCATTTATGGTAGAGATGTTCATACCTCACTGATTTTAAAACAGTCACTGCCACTGCCAGAAACAGGTCTTTTGTGTACAGCTCCAGTGTTTCCCTCAGCAGGCCTTGGGTCTTGGAGGTCCTCAATGCCTGGGCAGGTGGTCCTTACTGCTTCTCCTTCTCTGTCCTCACAAGTACCTCTTCTTTCTCCCCTACTCTAAGGGCCTCGTGCTTTCCCAGTCACTCCTCCTGAGAAAAACAAACTTAAAAGCATGACAGCATCAAAATGTTGTCTATTTAACTTGTTCCTTCTTTCAGGCCCCCCTTGCACCCATTGCCTATCCTTGGTAGCTGGACATAGTGTTACTAATAAACACCCAGCCCAGGCTTAGACTGTCAGAACCAATCCTGGGCTTTGGCTGCACTGCCCAACAGTCTCCTTGTCTGGTCCTACTTCAGGGTTTGAGACATTGGGCCAGGCTCTGTACTAATAGCCATATGACTTAAGATTATGACCCCATTTTACAGACCTGGGAACAGGCTCCTACCCAAGGTCATATAAGTGAAAGTGAAAGTCACTCAGTCGTGTCTGACTCTTTGTGACCCCCATGGACTATACAGTCCATGGAATTCTTCAGGCCAGAATACTGGAGTGGGTGGACTTTCCCTTCTTCAGGGGATCTTCCCAACCCAGGGATCAAGTACGACTCTGCAACTGGATTCTTTAACAGCTGAGCCACAGGGAAGTTCCAAGATCATACAGGGAGGGCTCAAATTCAAACCAGGTGGGACATTAAAACCTAAGTGTAGTCTTCTTGGTAAGGGTGTTTCTCACCTGGTCCCTCAACCATCTCCTTCTTACTTCCCACCACCACTCTCAGGGAACCTGAAGATTCCTCATTAAGAGATTTATTTGTTAAGCCTGAAAGCATTTTGATTTTCAATGAGTGCATGCTAAGTCGCTTCAGTCATGTCCAAGTTTTTGCAACCTTATAGGTGGTAGTCCACCAGGTTCCATTAAATGGAGTCCATAGTCTCCATTAAAATGCAAAAGCCCCTGGAAAGTATACTTCTCTAAGCCTTTATTTTACAGCACTGGAGTAGGGAGCGTTTCATGGACAGGTCCTATGGGAGGACAAGGAAAAGGGGGCCTGGGGATGGGGAGGAGGGGCAGGATCCAAGTGTCTAATTGGCTCAGGGTCCCTTTCCCCTGGGCCTCGGTGAGCCCAAGGTTAGCTTCCTTCTCCCCTGAGTCCCACGGGCCTCAAAGGTGGTCAATTCCAGCGAGCTACTTAGTGAGACCAGTTATGCTGAACACTTTCATTGCCTTCTAGTGGTCTCTATGGTTTCCAGGAGCCCTGAGCTTGGAGTGCTGTGTAGAGAGGTGGAGCTGAAGGGCCACACTCTCTCTCCCAACTATGGGACCTAACTTCTGCAGCTCAGAGACCCAAGGTTCCTCCTGCAAGGTGGGTGTGAGCCTGTGATGTGTGAACAGGCATGTGGGGAGGGGTTCAAATGCTACCAGCCCACTTGGCCCCTGGGTTGTCATGGCAACCAATCTTGCATTGGTCTGGGTGTTTCTGAAGGCAAGTCTTCCTGGCTGACAGTGCTGATCCAGGCTGGGCTGAGAGCCCCTGCAGATGAAGGGACCATTGCATTTCTGGCTTTGACACCTCAGGCTTCCAGGACTGAGCCTCAAGAATCAATATTTTTATTTCTGGCTTGGCGCGGAAGTCTCTTCGCTGACATGCAGAAATTAACCTGCTCCTCCGCATTCTGAGTCAGGACCTGAAGGCAAATGACAAATGTCTCTTGAACCGGGAACATCCCCTGGACTCCTTTTCACGTCTCCCTCCCCTTGCTTCTGTGGTACTGGATCCACTGCTCTCTCTTTCTGCATATTTTCAGAAAATAGGAGGCAGGTTATCCTAATAAGGACTGAGGAATATTTCATCAGCATGCCAGGCATGGAGATCATACTTTACACGCCTCATTTACCCTAACAACGATCACAGAAGGTGCAGACGAGGACTCATTTAACACTTGAGGGCACTGATGTGGGAGGAGAGTAAGTGGCTTGCCCGGGGTCATGGAGCCAGGCTGTAACAGAGGCTGGATCGGAGCCCAGGTTGTCTGATTGTCAAGCCTGTGCTGGAACTGCTAGCATGCAGCCTCTCAGTTTGTCCTGAGAGCACATAGTGGAGAAGTACAGTCCACTGTGAGATGTACACACAGCGAAAGTGTTAGCTGCTCAGTCGTGTCTGATTCTTTGTGACCCCCCTGGACTGTAGCCTTCCTCTGTCCATGGAATTCTCCAGGAAAGAATACTGGAGTAGGTTGCCATTCCCTTCTCTAGGGGATCTTTCTGACCCAGGGATCTCAAATTGAGGGCAGATTTTTTATCATCAGGGCCACCAGGGAAGCTTGGGATCCGCAAAAAATAAAAACGCAGCCCAGGATAGAGGGTCCCTGTCACTGCCATTGAAAATCATCATGTCTAAGTGTAAAAGAATCCCTCCTAGGATTTAATGATCTAGAAGAAATATCAAACTGACTGCTAAATTAAAAGTTCACATTTTGTTTAAAATAGCAACACAGTGATTTCCAGGCTTCTTAGACTTGCAGTGCTCTGTTGCTTTTGTTTACTTATTTTATTATCTAAACTTTTTTAAAATTTTATTTTTAGTTTCTTGCAAAAGCCCTCTTAGAACACCAAATCTGGGAGCTTTGAGGTTTTTTTTTTCTTCCTGGATTGGCATCACCCAGAAGATGAAAAAGAAGGGAAAAACTATGCATAGTTTCCTTTTGGTGGGGGGAGGGAAAAGACATGAGAAATTCATGCAATGTGCATATGGCTGGAGAAAAAGGAAAACCTGAGTGAGCCTTGAGCCTTGCCAGGGGATGCATTTACTGTCTCATGGCAGAGTGCCTGCCGAGGTCCCTGGAGAACCCAGCTCTCTGTCCCCAAAGCCTGCGCCCCCCTACCTCCACAGTCAATGCTGCTGTCCACTTTATTATTGTAAATATTCCTTTTGTAAAAGGGCATTTTCCCAGTGGCCCAGTGGTAAAGAATCTGCCTGCCAAAGCAGTAGACATGGGTTTGATCCCTGGTTCGGGAAGATTCCCTGGAGAAGGAAATGGCAACCCATTACAGTATTCTTGCCTGGAAAATCCTATGGACAGAAGAGCCTGGTGGGTTACAGTCCATTGGGCGGCAAAAGACTTAGTGACTGAACAACTACAGCAAAAGGGCATTTATCTGTTTATGAGATTCAGTTTTAAAATGTTTGCTTTGGAGTCTTCAATGAAACCCTTAAGATAACTGGAGATGCCTACAGATGTTACCTAAAACAAGCGGATTTTATTACAAAGTGTCTGCTTTGTGACCATTCATTGAGCTGTACTTAATATTTGTGTGCCTTTATTGTTTGTGTGTTATGTGTGTTAGTCACTCAGTCGTGTCCTACTCTTTGTGACCCCATGGAGAGCCCGCCAGGCTCCTCTGTCCATGAAATTCTCCAGGCAAGAATACTGGAGTGGGTTGCCAGTTCCTGCTCCAGAGTTGTATGTTACTGTTCACTAAAAAATTCCCTTCAGTATCAGAAAAATAAAAGAGTGAGGGCTCTGTCTGAATGGTGTGCAAATTAGAACAAGTGTGTGGGCGTCTGTGAGCTCTGGTTTTTGGTAGAGCGGATGGGTTCTAATTTAGGGCCTCACATACAGCTCTCAGGACCCCTATATGGGCTATGCCACCAGCAAGCCCTGTGAAGAGCTTTCTCTTAGCAGCCTTCTTCTGGGGGTCCCCATGTCTCTGCCTTTTTGCTTTTGAGGGCTCAAAACGTAGGGTTTGCACAGGGTTGAGCGTAGAGACCTCAGTGCCTGTGTGCATGCAGTTAGGTGGTTTTTATTTGCATAGTGGTTCCAGTATATACTAGCTGTGTGTCCCTGGGTGAGTTTATTAACCTTTCTGAACCACATGCGTGCATGCTCAATCATTCAGTTGTTATCTGACTCTTTGTGATGCTATGGACTGTAGCCCAACAGGTTCCTTGGTCTATGGGATTTTCTAGGCAAGAATATTGGAGTGGGTTGCCATTTCCTGCTCTAGGGGATCTTCCCTACCCAGGGATCAAACCCGTGTCTCCTGCTTCTCCTACATTGCAGGCAGATTCTTTACTGCTGAACCACCAGGGAAGCACTTAGTTTCTTCATTTACAGACGGAGGAGAAGAATACTGTCTGCGTTGTAGGACTGCATAGTTCAGTTCAGTTCAATCGCTCAGTTGTGTCCGATTCTTTGCAACCCCATGAATCGCAGCACGCCAGGCCTCCCCGTCCATCACCAACTCCCGGAGTTTACTTAGACTCATGTCCATCGAGTCAGTGATGCCATCCAGCCATCTCATCTTCTGTCGTCCCCTTCTCCTGCCTCCAATCCCTCCCAGCATCAGGGTCTTTTCCAATGAGTCAACTCTTCGCATGAGGTGGCCAAAATATTGGAGTTTCAGCTTTAGCATCAGTCCTTCCAATGAACACCCAGGACTGATCTCCTTTAGGATGGGCTGGTTGGATCTCCTTGCAGTCCAAGGGACTCTCAAGAGTCTTCTCCAACACCACAGTTCAAAAGCATCAATTCTTCAGCGCTCAGCTTTCTTCAAAATCCAACTCTCACATCCATACATGACCACTGGAAAAACCATAGCCTTGACTAGATGGACCTTTGTTGACAAAGTAATGTCTCTGCTTTCTAATATGTTATCTAGGTTGGTCATAACTTTCCTTCTAAGGAGTAAGGACTGCATAAGGAAAGATTAAATAGGATGCTGCACGTGAAGGGCTTAGCCCAGGGCCTGGTGTACAATAAACTAACACCATGTAGGGGATCCATACATCTGCGGATGAGGCTCAGGCATCCAGTTTGCTTTTTTTTTTAACCCTGCAGGTGATGTTGCTGCACAGTCAAGGTGAAGAATTACACTTTGACATGGCCTCTGCCCTCACCTGTTGCACCATGGAAGGTCTAAAACATTAATTCTCTTCACTGGCTTCAAAATCACTGCAGATGGTGACTGCAGCCATGAAATTAAAAGACGCTTACTCCTTGGAAGGAAAGTTATGACCAACGTAGATAGCATATTAGAAAGGAGAGACATTACTTTGCCAACAAAGGTCCGTCTAGTCAAGACTATGGTTTTTCCAGTGGTCGTGTATGGATGTGAGAGTTGGACTATAAAGAAAACTGAACACCAAAGAATTGATGCTTTTGAACTGTGGTGTTGGAGGAAACTCTTGAGAGTCCCTTGGACTGCAAGGAGATCCAACCAGTCCATCCTAAAGGAGATCAGTCCTGTGTGTTCACTGGAAGGACTGATGTTGAAGCTGAAACTCCAATACTTTGGCCACCTCACGAGGAGAGCTGACTCATTTGAAAAGACCCTGATGCTGGGAAAGATTGAAGGCAGGAGGAGAAGGGGATGACAGAGGATGAGATAGTTGGATGGCATCACCAACTCAATGGACATGGGTTTGGGTGGACTCTGGGAGTTGGTGATGGACAGGCAGGCCTGGAGTGCTGTGGTTCATGGGGTCGCAAAGAGCTGGACACGACTGAGGGACTGAACTAAACTGAACTCCTTTTAGAGACTAGAGCAGAGGGCAGAGGGGCCTGCCCTTTGGAAAAGGCGCAGTGATGCCAGAAGAAAGTAATTCCTTTCTCTCTCCTACAGATAGTCACTGACTGTGTATCAGGTGAGGTATGAGGGAAAGATAGACAGATGCCCAGGCATGACTCCTGTCCTTGGGGAGCTACCTGCTCACAGAGGAAATTGTCTGATGACACACACTGTCAGTGAAGGGGCACTGAACTCTTGGGCTCTGGGTCCAGCTTTGCCCCATTGAGTGCCTCTGGGACTCATTTGTTACATCTGTAAAGTGAGGAGGATGGAGTGGTTGATTTCTGAGGTCTTTCCATCCCTGACACTCTATGAATCCACACTTTCATCCTTAAAAATGCTATATGATAAAACTCAACAATAAAAAAACAAACTTTATTATAGAATAGCCAAAAGCTCTGAACAGACACTTCACCAAAGAAGATACATTACAATTAACAAAATAACACTACACATTTATTGTGTGTGTGTTAGCCGCTCAGTCATGTCTGACTCTTTGTGACCCCCTGAACAGTAGTCCACCAGGCTCCTCGGTCCATGGAAATCTCTAGGCAAGAATCCTGGAGTGGGTAGCCATTCTCTTCTCCAGGGGATCTTCCCGACCCAGGGATCAAACACGGGTCTCGAATTGCAGGCGGACTGATTACTGTCTGAGCCACCAGGACACACTTATTAGAATGGCCCAAGTCCAAACTACTGATGAACTCAAATGCTGGTGAGGACGTGGAGACATAGGAACTCCCATTCATGGCTGGCAGAAATCAAAATGGTATAGTTTGGTGATTTCTTACAAAGGTAAACCTACTTTTACTGTACGATGCAGCAACTGTGCTCCTTGGTATTTACCCAAATGAGTTGAAAACATGTCTGCATAAAATCCTGCAAGGGGGGCTTCCCTGGTGGCTCAGTGGTAAAGAATCTGCCTGCCAATGCAGAAGACACAGTTGGATCCCTGATCTGGGAAGATCCCACAAGCTATGGAACAACTAAGCCCATGCACCACAACTACTGAACTAGTGCTCCGTAAAGTCCAGAAGCCACAATGCTGAGCCCACGTGCTGCAACGACTGAAACCTGCTTGCCCCAGAGCCCGTGCTCCATCATAAGAGAAGGCACCGCAATGAGAAGCCACACACTGCAACTAGAGAGTAACACTTGCTTGACCCAACTAGAGAAAAGCCTGTGCAGCAACAAAGACCCAGCACAGCCAATAAATAAATACATTTTTAAAAAGCCTGCAAGCAAATGTTTACAGCAGCTTTATTCATAATTGTCAAAATTAGGAAGCAACCAAGATGTCCTTCAGTAGGTGAATGGATAAACTGTGGTATATCCAGACATTGGACTGGTATTCAGCATTCAAAAGAAATGATCTATCAAGTCATGAAATGACATGAAGGAAACTTAAATGCATATTACTAAGGGAAAGAAGCCAGTCTGCAAAGGCTACAGACAGTGTAATTCAACTATATGACATTCTAGAAGAAGCAAAATTATGGATGCAGTTAGCAAATTAGTGGTTTCTGGTGGTTAGTGGGGAGGAAGGAATGAATAGGTGGAGCACAGAGACTTTTTAGGGTAGTGAAATTACTCTGTATGGTACTATAATGATGGATATATGCCATTATACATTTGTCCAGATCCATAGAATGTACAACATTAAGACTGAATCCTAAAGCAAATGATGGACTTTGGGTAAAGATGTGTCAGTGAGGGTTCATCAATTACAGTGTACCGCTCTGGTGAGGATGTTGATAGTGGTGAAGGCTGTGCTTGCAGGAAGGATATGGAAGGATATGGGAAATCCTTGTGGAAGGATATGGGAAATCTCTATACTTCCTGCACAGTTTTGTTGTAAACCTAAAAATGCTCTAGAAAATAAAGTCTATTAAGAAGCAGAAACAAATAAAACACCATAATGTATATGGTTAAGGGCATGTGCCTTGGAGCCAGACTGTCTGTGTTTGAGTCCTAGCTCTGCCCCCTAATGAACTGTGATCTACAGCAAATTAACTGAACATTCTGTGCTTTTGTTTCCTCATCTGTGACATGGGGATAATAATATGCCTGGTTCATATTTGTGTGTGTGTGTATGTGATGATTTAAAGAATTAGTAAATTTTAAATCATTTAGCACAGTGATTGTTAATTAATTAATTACTCAATTAATGTGAGCTACTATTAAAAATGTGAATCTTTTTTAAGAGTTTATTTCATTTGTTTGGCTATTGCCACCACTGACCATAGCAATCCCTTGTACTTAGGAGAGACAATTAGATTTCTGACAGAATGGAACTTCTCTTTATTGTATGTTGGTGTACAAGATCTTTTTCAGAGCTAGAGCTTTCAAGATCACACATGCTCTGAGACCCAGAGAAGATGCTTCTTAATAGGCCCAAGCCAATGGATCAGGCAGGGAAAAACAGCAAGGTACCTATATTTCAGATTCCCTGGTGGCTCAGCTGGTAAATAAACCATCTGCGACGCTGGAGACCTGGATTCAATCCCTGGTTTGGGAAGATCCCCTGGAGAAGGGAACAGCTACCTAGTCCAGTATTCTGGCCTGGAGAATTCCATGGGCTGTATAGTCCATGGGATCGCAGAGTCAGACACAACTGAACGACTCTCAATTTCAATTACCTACGTTTCATTTGCCTGAGTGACCTGGCAGATCCCCCAGTCTCCATTCTTCCCTTCACCAGCCAAATACTCTTTGGTCTCTGATATCACTCTGGGGAAGAAAGCTCTGTGTTAGAGCAACAAAGATTGGTGTTCAAGCTTGAGGTAATTTTATCATCTTTGACCATCACAAACACCCTTGAGTACCATGACCTTTGAGAGATTAGTTGAGAACAGCTGGTGAACGTTGACATTTTTTCACATACTTTTAATGCATTTAATGTTTATTGGACATTCTCCCCAATAGCTCTATTAGCATAATTGAATTTGGAATTTACACACGTGCATTTGCACTGCAATTAGGATTGCTTTTTAAAGGACCTAAGAACTTTAAATGATATATATTGCTTTGGGATAGAGAATGAACTAGGTATTAATGTAATGAAAATCAAGTAGTATATACAGGAGTTGACTTCATTCAAAAAGGGTCACTTAGCCACAGCCTGTAAAGAAACCAAATGAGTGCCCTTAATAGGCAACTCCAGCCCTTCCCCTTCCATGAAGATCCACTTGCATCACCATTTCACTGGTAGTGATAATTGTGATAGAGGCATCTATCTCATGGGATGTTAAAGTCTGCCAGGGGCTTGCATGAATATTAAATTATTTCCTTTGACCCTCACAACAGCCTTGTTAGAGGAACCTGAGGCTCTCGGAGACCAAGGATCCCAGTCAACTTTTTTCAGTTGGTAAGAGGCACCATTTGGACCCAGTTCTTTGGCTTCAAAGCCATGCTCCATCCTTTAAGTTTTAACACTTTCTCCCTTTGCTGGAAGTTGCATGTCTAACTCCCCACATCTGCCTTCTCGGCTGGTAGAGCTTCTACTTAGCTCCGGTACCCATGCAGCCTCCAAGGTATGAGGCAGATCACAGTCAATCTAGCACCCTAGCCAGGGATTGGTCTAGAGATGGGCCTGTGACTAAATCTGGCCAATGAGATGCAAGGGGGGTGTCATAGGAAGCGGTTTTTCTGACCTTAAAAACTGAGTGCGGAAGAAACCATCTTCTTCGATTGGTGGGCAGAGCGCTGTCTTTCCGCCATTTTATTTTGATTTCTGTTTTACTGCTCATGATGTCTTTTACAGAGCACCTGACTAACTTCCTTTGACTGGGCCTGTAGGCCCTGGCTCATCTCTGTTGACACAGAGACTGAGTCTGGGATGTAATGGCACCTGGCTACTATCCACACTAGCCCAAGGCAGGGAGCCTTCCCCCAGGGAGAGGGTGCAGCTGTCTCTGCTGGTTGAGCCTGGCCAAATGGGAGCCTGTGTGGATTCAGGTCCACCAGTTGCTCTTAGAGGAGGCTGGCAGCCAACCCCTTGACCACACATGTGATTTACTTTGATGCTTCAGTAACAGTGGTGGGGGGAGGGGTGACAGGCAATGGTACCTCCTTAAGGGAGCTTTCTCTGAGACCATGATTACTAAGCCCTGTGGCTTGGAAAAGCTTTTTCTTCTTTGAGCGGCCAAGTCTCAAATGAGAAACCTCCAAAAACCAAAAACTAAGCTTTTACACATAGACATTAACCCCCTGGGTCTTCCCTGGCAGTCCAGTGGCTAAGACTTAGTGTTCCCAATGTAGGGGGCAGGCGTTCCAACCCTGGTGGAGAGACTAAGATCACACAGGCAGCACCAGTTCAGTCGCTCAGTCATGTCCGACTCTTTGCGACCCTATGGACTGCAGCACTCCAGGCCTCCCTGTCCATCTCCAACTCCCAGAGCTTACTCAAATTCATGTCCGTTGAGTTGGTGATGCCATCCAACCATCTCATCCTCTGTCATCCCTTTCTCCTTCTGCCTTCAATCTTTCCCAGCATCAGGGTCTTTTCAAATGAGTCAGTTCTTTGCATCAGGTGGCCAAAGTATTGGAGTCTCAGCTTCAACATCAGTCCTTCCAATGCATATTCAGGACTGATTTCCTTTAGGATGGACTGGTTGGATTTCCTTGCTGTCCAAGGGACTCTTTGCCAAAAAAAAAAGAATATTAACCTCTTAGTACCTTGGCCAGCTTCCGAAATGGGTTTGGTAAATCTCAACTGGATATGTAACATTAACAGCATAGAATGATTACATGGTGTTTCTGTTTTCAGAGTGAATCTTCTATTGCTTCCTTCATTCTTCTGTGAACCCCTGGAGGAGGGCATGGCAACCAACTCCAGTATTCTTGCCTGGAGAATCTCCATGGACAGAGGAGCCTGGCGGGCTACAACCCCCTGGTCCATGGGGTTGCAAAGAGTTGACCATGACTGAGCAACCAAGCACAGTGCATAGCTGGAAGTAGGTGAGCCCTGCTCAAAACCAGGTCTCCAGGCTCCCTTCTTATTGCTCGAGCAATGACAGTCAGAATGGCCCCTGATTTAGGGCGTTGAGATCCCTGAGATCCACATGACCCACGTCCAGCTGGCTTCACCGCCCTTGTCTATTTTGCTTCCAGGCAGTCTTCATTGCTGCCAGTATCTTGTATTTTTAAGAAAGGTGCAAGCTCTGCTCCCATGCAAGCAGCACCCTGAGCCTCTGACCCAAGCTGGGTTCAGACCAAGGCTGGACACCTTGTCAGGGGAGATTCAAACTATAGCATCCAAGAACTCCCTTGCTGAGCCCTTACTTGTGCTAACCACTGTCCCAAGTGCTTTGCAGGCAGTAACTCCTTGAATATTTATATATTTACATCTTTATAATACCCCTATGTTTGTGTGTTAGTTGCTTATTTGTGTCCCACTCTTTGCGAACCCATGGATTCTAGCCTGTCAGGCTCCACTGTCCATGAGATTCTCCAGACAAGAATACTGGAGTGGGTTGCCAGTTCCTTCTCCAGGGGATCTTCCTGACCCAGGGACTGAACAGGTATCCCACATTGCAGGCAGATTCTTTACCATTTGAACCACCAGAGAAGTCCCCAATACCCCTGTGGGTTGGGTATTATCACACACACACACCCCATTTTAATGATGATGGAATCGAGCACAGAGCCGTTAAGTAACTTGCCCAAGGCCTTACAGTTAGTATGTATCAGAGAAAGGGACAGTCTGGTTCCAGGGTCTGTGCTCTTTGCCACTGTGCTCTACTGTTCTGCATGATGCACTAACCGTTGAAGGTCAGATAAGTAGATGAAAACCTTGTGTATGGATGGCCACAGGTGACAACCTGAGACCTCATGATGATGGAGATCTGGGAGAGTTAGGGCTGGGCAATGGAGTCTGAGGAGACCCCCTGGAGCACTGAAACTGTAACCTGTGGGAGAAGGGAACAAGTTCCTAGGAAGCTTTTGATAAGACACCTGCTCCTATGATGAAGAGGCCTGGGGCACCAAGCTGATTTGGAGAAAAGGCTCTGACCAGGAAGAGAAAGGCTGGTTTCTGTCTATCCTGTAACACCCCCTTCCTTCTCCTTTGCACAGTTGTAATTATTTAGTTAATTAGCTAATGACTTATTCACCAAAGAACTGGGCCAGCCTTGTTCACCATCGTATTGCCACAGTCCTGCACATGGAATGAAATATTTGTTGAGTGAATGAACGAATGAAGGAATGAATGAAAATCCAGCCCTGTGGTCTGAAGTATACTTTCAGTCAGAGCGCTGGGGAAGGCTCCTGAAGGGGAGGGCACAAAAATAACAAGTTGGCATTTGAGGAAGTATTTGAAAGGAAAGGCAGGCTTTAAAAAGGAGGAAGGGGAGGATTAGGGAGGTATATTTAAGAGATAGAGAAACACTGGCGAGAGGCGAGGGTAGGGAAATGTGGGCATAAAACCTGAAAGGGAGCCTGTGAGCCTCGCCGGGGCTACCAAAGGCTCCTTGTCCGGAGGACTCCTCCGGCTGCAGGGCGAGCGGCCCCCCTCAGAGCCTCATTCTGCGGCCAGCCCAGATGTGTCCTTCTAACAGCAGTGAGTTCTATGTAATGACTGTAAATGTTTTCTCCTCCTTGCCCAGGGACAGCATCCCCCCTCTCCCCAGGTTCCAAGTGTGGGGAACTCTTCTGGTTCCTGGGTTGAATTTCTGTGAGCTTGGCCTGGGGACAGGTATGGAGCTCTCTGGAAGGCACCCTTGGGCCAACTCAGGGTGGTGTGCTTAGGAAAGTAGGTGGCAAAACCTGGCCTGGATTGCCTGGAGCTGGAAGAGCTTTCCTAGAAGTGAAAAATCCCATCCCTCCCCCCACACTGGGGCTCACACAACAGCCCAGTCATAGGGCCCCCCTCCCCTTGGCTCCTTCCCACACCTCGGTCTGCCACACCACCAAAATTGTTGAGTGTAAGAGGAAACGCCACCTCCCGCAGAAAACCTCGGGGACGTTTTTTTTTCCCCTTCGATAAACATTTGCTGAAATAACTTTTTTATTGGTGGTTGTTTTAAAACACAGAGCATAAAAAGAGTCCTGAGAATTATTCCCATCATAACTTTTGTTCAGCTGGATCTATGTCATCAGCGTGGGCCTCAATTTCCTCATCTATAAAATACAGCCCCTTCCTCACTTAAATATTCTACAAGTGTGTGCTGTATGAGGAGTGACTGATCTGTTACATTCTGCTCAGCATCTGTTTAATGAATATTCCTTAAGTGCTGGGAGCCCAGAGTGCTTTCGACATTATTGGGAATACAAAAGAAATTATATTCTGACTCTTGCCCACCACTTATTTAAGTGGCCGTTAAATGCAAACCTCAAAGTCAGTATATGACAGGTGCTATAGGAGTTTTAGAAATGTAAGATATCCCTGCATCTCTGGTAACCTCAAGCACACTGGAATGACACTGTGTATATGAAATAAACAGAACACTTTTAGGGACTTCCCTGGTGGCCCAGTGATTAAGAATCCACCTTGCAATACAGGGGATGTGGGTTCGATTCCTGGTCAGGGAACTAGGATTCCACATGCTGCAGGGCAACTAAACCTGCAACTACTGAGCCTGCAAGCCACAACCAGAGAGTCCGTGTGTCTCAATGAAAGATCTGATATGATGCAACTAAGGCCCAATGCAGCCAAATAAACAAAAAAATTTTTAAAAGAGAGAACCATTTAAAATAGCATATGATTACTGATAGATGGGTGGGGATATGCTACTCAAGGTTGAAAGAGGGAGAAATCTCTCTGGGTTTGGCAAATCTAAGCAGGTTACTTAGCAATAGGGCTTGGGTTGACTAAAACGTAATGAGGATGGTGGATAATGATGAATACAGGCAAACTTACTGAACTCCACGTGTGGAAGGCATTAATAATAAGTGTCACATTGAATCCTCACATCAACCTTCTAAAGTAGGCACTATTATTGTTCCCATTTAGCAGACAGGGAAACTGAGGTCCAAAGATTTTATGGAGGAAATTGACCAATCCATAGTAACACTTTGTAGGTATGAAGGGAAAGGGATTAAGAAGAAAGGAAAATGTGAAGAAGGGTCCTCCATCTCTCTAGAAGCAGCATTCCTTGGGTGCTAAGTGGAAACATTTTCATAGCATAATGTCAACGCTTTCAGATTAAACGCCTTCTTTTAAAAATGACTTGAGGCCTCTAGAGTCTATATCCTTATATTTATAACGTACTTTCCAGATCTGAACAAGTACAGAGGACTCATCTCAGATCTTCTCTACGTTACATGTGACCATACTGACAACCCATTTTGGCTTCCATGGCAGTGGGGAACCCACTCCTGTGTCAAGGGAGATGAGATCTGTGGAAACTTGAGGTTCTGTGCTTCTAGGGGTATTCTTTGTCTGCTAACTTTTTTGCCTCCTCTTATAGCCCCAGTTTGTTAATTATCATCATCTCCTAAGACTGAGTCCTAGGCCAGCTTCTGTTTACTCATTCATTAACTCAAAATTTGTTAATCACCTACTATCTGAAATTCAGTATTTCTAAAGATCATCTTTAAAGGAGTTTGGTGATTCTACCTACAGTCCTGGTGTCAACTTCAGGGAGCACCTGTATATGCATGACTTACACAATAACATCCCCACATGGACCTTTCATCTTCTCCCAGGTGTTTTCAAGACATAGGCTGAGACAGAATATTCTGGGAGTAGAATGCATCAGCTCCTCCCTAGATCACTTAAGTCCTCATTTCCCCATTTTAATGAATATCATCCATCTTCCCGGTCCTCTCTTCTGTCGTTTTTATGGGCAAGGATGATATCTTCTTTTTGCTTTGCCCCCTCAAATAGAGTGGCATATAGTGTATGCCTCATAGCAAACATTCAAACAAAGGTGTCTAAATTATTTAAATGACTAACTGAACTCTGAACTGTAATGAGGCAGCTCAGTGTAGTTCTGTATTTGGTCCCAGATGGTTGAGTGGCAATTCAAATTTTCTTCTTAAATACTTCAGCCATGAATATATATACATACATATATATGGGAAATTTTAAAAACTTTAAGCCAGACACACCCCACCCCAAATCACTACCATGTACACTTCTCCTCCTACCCTAAGGAAGAGAGTGGAAGGCTCACTTCTCCTGGTCTCTCCTGTAGATATTTCATTGAGCTAGGGGAAAGTAGGAGGAAGGAACTATCATAAACAGGTCTCTGTATTTTGTAGACTATATAACAGCCAGTCTCAACTTCTTGTTTGATTTTATGAAACCATCCTGCCCTTCACCTAAGAACTCTCTGTGGCATTTTTTAAAGTTTAGCTAATTTTTTAAAACCTTGCTTTTGAAAAATTTGTGATAACCCCATGGATCACTAGGGCCACTGAAAGACTGACATTGAGATTGGTTTTATTTATACCAGGAGCTGCAAAATCAAATGCTTCCAGAGGCCAGGCAAGCCATGTAAATGCCCCAGCAGGCTGGGGAGAAGTTGTGGCAAGCTGGGGTGTTTAAGTCCCATCCAAGGGGGCAGCTTCAAGTAGGCTGCAGCCCACTGTTGCCATTAGACAGTTCACGATGGGATATATATTAACCATTCACTAGTACATAGTTCTCCTCTTCTCCTGGTACATAGGAGGACTGAATTTCTCCACCTTTTTGAAATTAAGAATGGCCATGTGTCTTGTTTTGGCCAAAGAGATGTAAACTAAAGTGAGGTATGTTACTCCGGGAGGAAATATTTAACTGCTGTTCCATGGCCCTCTCCACCTCTCTCTCTTTCCATGCCATCTTGACCAGGGACACATTTGCTGATAAGGAGGTGCCGTACTGAGCCATCGTCTGCAGACAGCTGCCCTGGTTGTCACCTCAATCCACAGCAGTCTTGTGCAGTAAGAATCAACTCTTCTCATGTTAAGCCACTAAGCTTTGGAGGATGCTTTCTACTGCAGCATAACCTGTCCTAACCTATATTTCTGTTTTTGGATTTTTTTTCCAGGAAATAACTTTTTATTTTCCTTTGGAGTACAGTTGATTAATAATGTTGTTTCACTTGCATGTATACAGCAAAGTGGTTCAGTTATACATGTATCTATTCTTTTTCAAGAATCCAAGTCTATGCCCCAACCAGTAACGCTGAAGAAGCTGAAGTTGAACGGTTCTATGAAGACCTACAAGACCTTTTAGAACTAACACCCAAAAAAGATGTCCTTTTCATTATAGGGGACTGGAATGCAAAAGTAGGAAGTCAAGAAACACCTGGAGTAACAGGCAAATTTGGCCTTGGAATAAGGAATGAAGCAGGGCAAAGATTAATAGAGTTTTGCCAAGAAAATGCACTGGTCATAGCAAATACCCTCTTCCAACAACACAAGAGAACACTCTATACATGGACATCACCAGATGGTCAGCACCGAAATCAGATCGATTATATTCTTTGCAGCCAAAGATGGAGAAGCTCTATACAATCAGCAAAAATAAGACCAGGAGCCGACTGTGGCTCAGATCATGAGCTCCTTACTGCCAAATTCAGACTTAAATTGAAGAAAGTAGGGAAAACCACTAGACCATTCAGGTATGACCTAAATCAAATCCCTTATGATTATACAGTGGAAGTGAGAAATAGATTTAAGGGCCTAGATCTGATAGATAGAGTGCCTGATGAACTATGGACTGAGGTTCATGACTTTGTACAGGAGACAGGGATCAAGACCATCCCCATGGAAAAGAAATGCAAAAAAGCAAAATGGCTGTCTGGGGAGGCCTTACAAATAACTGTGAAAAGAAGAGAAGTGAAAAGCAAAGGAGAAAAGGAAAGATATAAACATCTGAATGCAGAGTTCCAAAGAATAGCAAGAAGAGATAAGAAAGCCTTCTTCAGTGATCAATGCAAAGAAATAGAGGAAAACAACAGAATGGGAAAGACTAGGGATCTCTTCAAGAAAATCAGAGATACCAAAGGAACATTTCATGCAAAGATGGGCTCGATAAAGGACAGAAATGGTATGGACCTAACAGAAGCAGAAGATATTAAGAAGAGGTGGCAAGAATACACAGAAGAACTGTACAAAAAAGATCTTCACGACCCAGATAATCACGATGGTGTGATCACTGACCTATAGCCAGACATCCTGGAATGTGAAGTCAAGTGGGCCTTAGAAAGCATCACTACGAACAAAGCTAGTGGAGGTGATGGCATTCCAGTTGAGCTATTCCAAATCCTGAAAGATGATGCTGTGAAAGTGCTGCACTCAATATGCCAGCAAATTTGGAGAACTCAGCAGTGGCCACAAGATTGGAAAAGGTCAGTTTTCATCCCAATCCCAAAGAAAGGCAATGCCAAAGAATGCTCAAACTACCGCACAATTGCACTCATCTCACACGCTAGTAAAGTAATGCTCAAAATTCTCCAAGCCAGGCTTCAGCAATATGTGAACTGTGAACTTCCTGATGTTCAAGCTGGTTTTTAGAAAAGGCAGAGGAACCAGAGATCAAATTGCCAACATCCGCTGGGTCATGGAAAAAGCAAGAGAGTTCCAGAAAAACATCTATTTCTGCTTTCTTGACTATGCCAAAGCCTTTGACTGTGTGGATCACAATAAACTGTGGAAAATTCTGAAAGAGATGGGAATACCAGACCACCTGATCTGCCTCTTAAGAAATTTGTATGCAGGTCAGGAAGCAACAGTTAGAACTGGTCATGGAACAACAGACTGGTTCCAGATTGGAAAAGGAGTTCGTCAAGGCTGTATATTGTCACCCTGCTTATTTAACTTATATGCAGAGTACATCATGAGAAACGCTGGACTGGAAGAAACAGAAGTTGGAATCAAGATTGCTGGGAGAAATATCAATAACCTCCGATATGCAGATGACACCACCCTTATGGCAGAAACTGAAGAGGAACTCAAAAGCCTCTTGATGAAAGTGAAAGTGGAGAGTGAAAAGGTTGGCTTAAAGCTCAACATTCAGAAACCGAAGATCAGGCATCTGGTCCATGGGAAAGACATCTGGTCCCATCACTACATGGGAAATAGATGGGGAAACAGTGTCAGACTTTATTTTTCTGGGCTCCAAAATCACTGCAGATGGTGACTGCAGCCATGAAATTAAAAGACGCTTACTCCTTGGAAAGAAAGTTATGAACAACCTAGATAGCATATTCAAAAGCAGAGACATCACTTTGCCAACAAAGGTTCGCCTAGTCAAGGCTATGGTCTTTCCTGTGGTCATGTAAGGATGTGACAGCTGGACTGTGAAGAAGGCTGAGCGCCGAAGAATTGATGCTTTTGAACTGTGGTGTTGGAGAAGACTCTTGAGAGTCCCTTGGACTGCAAGGAGATCCAACCAGTCCATTCTGAAGGAGATCAGCCCTGGGATTTCTTTGGAAGGAATGACGCTACAACTGAAACTCCAGTATTTTGGCCACCTCATGCGAAGAGTTGACTCATTGGAAAAGACTCTGATGCTGGGAGGGATTGGGGGCAGGAGGAGAAGGGGACGACAGAGGATGAGATGGCTGGATGGCATCACTGACTCGATGGATGTGAGTCTGAGTGACCTCCGGGAGTTGGTGATGGACAGGGAGGCCTGGCGTGCTGCGATTCAGGGGGTCGCAAAGAGTCGGACACGACTGAGCGACTGATCTGATCTGATTCTTTTTCAAATTCTTTCCCATTTAGGTTGTTACATAATGTTGAGCAGAGTTCCTTGTGATATATAGTAGTTCCCTCTGGTTATTCATTTAAAATATAGCAAAGTGTACACATCAGTTGCAAATTCCCTGTCTCTCCCCCTATGCCTCCCCAACCATGTTTGTTCTCTAAGTCTGAGTCTGTTTCTTTTTCTATACATATAAAGTTTTATTTATCTATTTTTGGCTGTGTTGGGTCTTTGTTGCTGCACAGCTTTTCTCTAGTTGTGGTGAGTGGGGCTACTCTTTGTCGTGGCGCGTAGGCTTCCTATTGCAGTGACTTCTCTTGCTGTGGATCTCGGGCTCCAGGACATGCAGGATGCAGAAGCTGCAGCCTGTGGGCTCAGGAGTTGTGATTCCCGTGCTTTGGAGCACAGGCTCAGAAGTATGTGCACAGCCTCAGTTGCCCCACAGCATGTGGCCCCTTCCCGGACCAGGGATTGAACCCGTGTCTCCCGCATTGGCAGGTGGATTCTTTACCACTGAGCCATCAAGGAAGCCCATGTATATTTCTTAAATTGATTATTATATGTTACCTTTGATTTTTTTTTTCAAAAGCACAGAAATCTAGATTTTTGAAATCTTCAATAAGTTAAAAAAAAAAAAAAGGAGTTTAAGGTTGAGCCAGCAAAGCCAAATTCACCCTGGCAGCTGCTACTTTGCAATTTTTGGTCTGTACAGTTTGAGTAGAGAATGGAACAACTAATGAACGATTTTTCTATTGTGCAACCATCCTGTCTGAACTCCTACGTTGCTTATAGTCAGTGTCACTCAGTAGCTTTTAGTTACTCTTGGTCTAGCGGTTTATTAGTGTTCTTGTCATCCTTCCTAACTAGATGGGAGGTAGGGACAAGTGAGGAATCATGTCTTAAACTTTGTGTACCTCACAGACACAAAATATAATTTCAATAAATTCTCAGCATGAAGCCTAGTTAGTTGGTTGTTTACTCTGAATTACCACTTCCTTCACTAACAGTAGAGGAACAGGTATGGGCAATTAATTATTTTACCTTGCCGGTTCACTTTTTCCTGTTTGCTAAGAGGTTGGGATTCATCAGGGCTTCCCTGGTGGCTCAGACAGTAAAGAATTTGCCTGCAATGCAGGATGCCCAGGGTTCGATCCCTGGGTCGGGAAGATCCGCTGGCGACAGGTGTGGCTATCCACCTCAGTATTCTTGCCTGGAGAATTCCATGGACAGAGGAGCCTGGCAGGCTACTGTCCTTGGGGTCGCAAAGAGTTGGACATGACTGAGCAACTAAGCACACACAGGCTGAGATTCATCAGTGTCTTTTAAGCTTCAAATAAGTCAGAAGAGCAAAACAGTGTATTAATCAGGACTTTTCTAGCTGCAAGGAATAGGAAACCTAAATTCAAACTGCCTTAGGTAAGATATAATATACAGCCTTCTGCAACTAAAAATGCCAGAGACAGGAATAATGTCAGGCCCAGCTGGATTGAAGAACTCAGGCAATGCCTTGACCTGAACTTGATCTGTCTTGACCTCCATGGCTTGGTTATTCTCTCTACTCTTCTTTGCATTAGCTTCACTCTCAGTAGACTTACATGGTAGCTTCTGGCAGATTCAGGCCCAACTTTTGATAGCTTCTCTTCCCAGCAGGTCCACAAAATTGCTAGTCTCATCAGGCTCACTTGGGACACATGGCAGGCTCTGAGGCAACGCACTGACCAGGGCTGGATGTATTAACCAGGACTTTTTTAGTTGCAAGGAATAGGAAGCCTAAATTTAAACTGCTTTAGGCTGGGTCACTTGTCTATCCCCAAGAGCCAGTGGTAGATCAGTTCCAACAGCAAGGCAAGGAGAAGCAGACCAATGTGAACATAAATGGGCCAATTTATCGTCTCTCCCTCCAGAGACTTCCAGAGGCAACGACTATGTAGAAGAGCCTAGTAGGGGATCATGTGGCTGGAGGTCTTAAAATTTAAAAGCATCCATATCAAATAATGGAGGAGACCTAGTGGATATTATAGGGAGATGGAAGGAGCTAAAGACCTCCAAGTTACTGCTTGGTGCCACCCCTGTAGTGTATTTTATTTGTGAGTGAAGCAAAGGCCCAGTTGGCCTGCCAGTGGCCCAGTCAACAGTGGAGAGGACTGCTCTAATCACACAAACTAGTTATTAGTCCCACACACAAATCAGCAGCATCGACTGAATGGACATGAGTTTGAGCAAACTCCAGGAGACAGGGAAGGACAGGGAAGCCTGGCAATCTACAGTCCATGGAGCTGCAGAAAGCCGGACACGACTGAGCGACTGAACACCACATAGATCAGTTGGTTTTTCCAAAGTTGCAGATGAAGACACATAGAGTAACATTCTCTCTGTTCAGTGTTTTCTTCCATATAACTGTCCAGACTTCAGTCTCGGGGAAACAACGTAAGCTGGTTTCACAGTACCCAGCTTTGATCTTTATGCTATAGAAAAGGTGTAGTTGACCTTTCTGGAGCTGAGAGTCATGTTCTTTTACAAGACTATCAAATTACCACTCATTTTCCATTGTACCGTCTTTCAGGGCCTTACTTTCTTTTTACTTGCTAACTTCAATGCTTTGAGGGAGAGAGAGTGAAGGTGAAAATGGTCAGTGTCATGGGGATTTGCTCTGTCTTTCCTGCCATAACACCAGTCCTCTGATCCAGAAATACTTTGCTGCACTGGGGCCATAAGGAGAATAGGACCTCACTGTCCTCCTGTTGAAGAGACCTGCTCGCTGGGCTCTGCTCGCTTGCTCCCATCTGTTCTCAAGGCTTGTTGTTTCTTTCGCTCTGAGCATCTGCACTCCAAGAAGGCATGAACTTTTTCTTTCACTTCCTTTCTTCTGCGGGTGATGATCTGACATCACCCTGAGAAAGAGGCTGAAGGTCGCCGAATATAAACACTGTCACTCCTCTCTGGCTGAGGCAGAAAGGCAGAGGGTTGAGTGAGCACCCAGGGGTCTGGAGGAAGGAGACAGAAACCACGATGCCAAGGTCCTGGGCACCACGTGTGTGCTTGAGGGCTCAGGGTCTCTGTGCCTTTATACACTGAAGGCACCAGGGAGGACACATTTCCTCTGGAGTCACCCTTAACCATCTGCCACTCTAGGAGGATGAAGGTAGGAGTCCAGTTGGCAATGGAAGTTGTCATGGGGAAGAAGGCCATTTGGGGTGGGCTGAGGGCTGGGCTGCTCACAGGAGTGTCCCTGGGCGGAAAAGACTAGGGGGCAAACTGCGTGAGCCACTGGGAAAGGGAAAGGGGCTCGGGTTGCTGCCCAAGGAAGGCAGGTCTCTCGCACTGAACCACCACCCTGGGGCTTAGGGGCAGCTGAAGTGGCCAAGTGGGCTAGTGGGTCGGGGGGAGAAGCACCCAACAAACGCTTTGGTCCTCTGCCCATCCTTCTATAGAAAAATGAAACAGGCTTGCGAGATATTTCCTCACTCAGTGCTGAAGTGTCCAAGGATGAAAATGTGTTGAAATTTCTCTCTATCTCTCTCTCGGTTTGGGGGGAAAAAAAAAAAAAGAGCTAAGGATTGAGGAAGATGGTTCAACACAGGCTACGTGTGCTCTCCAAGGGGCTCTGGACTTGTCCCGCCGCCGCCTTCTAGGCTCTCCCGGCCAGAGCTCGTGTCTCGCGGTGGAAGCCGGGCGGCGGTGCGCGGGGGATGCTCTTACATAATCGCCCGGCCGCGTCCTGCTTCCTCGCGCGCGCTCCTGCACCGCGCGGGCTTGGAGAGCCTGGGGGGGAGGGGGCCGCGATGGAGCCGGGGCAGGCGCTGCGGGGCTGCGGCCGCCCCCGCCGGGGGAGATGAGCGTGAGGAGCTGCGGGAGGAGGGCGCGAGAGGCGGCGGGGGAGGTGAAGGTCAGTGGGTGTGAAGCGCCCGATGCACACCGCCCCCCCGCCCCCGGTCCTCCCCTGTCCCCTCCTTCCCTTCCTCTCCGTCCCCCTCTGACGTCTGGAGCTGGCAGCCCGGCCGGTTCCGCATTCCCGACCCCTCCCCGCCGCCCAGGGGCCGCTATATAGCCGGGGCTGATGCAACCCGTCCCGCCGCCCGCCACAGCCTGCGGGAGGGACGCTCGGCTGCCGCGACGGAGGGGGGCGCTGCAGCGGCGGCGGCGGCGGCTGGGCTGGCGCCGCGGCGGCTCCCGGGCCGGGACGGGCCTGGGCACCGGGCGGAGCTCGGCGGCCGGGCGGCAGCGGCGCTGAGCGGGCACGGCGCCTGCAGCAGGGTCCTGGCCCCGGGGGCGCCGCCTCCGCCCGCGGCTTCTGCACGGTGGGTGCGAGGGCGCGCGCGCCGGGGGGCGCCGGGCGGGAGGGCGGGGTGGGGCGCGCCTGGCGCGGGCACCTGGGACGGCCGCACACCCCACACCCTCAGCGCGGGCGGAGCGCGCCGGAGCCCCCGGAACCCGAGCCCCGCGGGGAGGCTCCCGCAGCCTTGGGAGCCCGCGCGGCCACGGCGAGGGGGCGCTCTGCAGCCCGGACCCGCTCCCGCTAGGCGCCCGCGAGCGGGTAGCTTTCTCTTTGGTTCCCGCCCTGGGACGGGAGGCTCCGTCCGCTCCCGGGACGGCCGAAGCGCTCTCTCTGCCTCCCTCCTGCGCGCTCCTCCCCCGTCCGTTTTGCAGGGAGGTGCTCTCGCGCGGCGGGGAAGGCGGGTGAGTGGGGAGAAGACTGCCCTGGGGTGGAGATGGAGGGTTGAAGGCCCGGGAGGTGCAAGGGTGCCGGTGGTGGAGGGATGACAGGGACCTGCTGGCAAGTCGTGCCCGCCCCTCCCCTTCGCAGGGAGGAAGCGCGGCTCCCTGAGGACCTGGAAGAGGGCGCTGACAAGGGCTGGGCTCTCCATACAATGAAGAGGGTTTCTCTCAGGGCCATTGCTCAGGGATTCCCCCTCTCGGAGGGGGAGTTGGGGGGGGGGGTCTAGGGGCGGCCGGGTCCCCTTTGGGCTCCCCCAACTGCCAAGCCAGGTTACATAAGGAGTCAAGCCAGCTGCGCTAGGTAACCAGCCCCTCCTCTCGGGCCCAGCCCAGTTTAGACGGCTCTCCTGCCTCGCCCCTCAAAAGGGCCTGAAAGGTTAGGACGTAACACGGCCTGGACCCCTGATCCCGGGGTTGCAGTCCCAAGTTTTGCCTGGGTCAGTGGTGGGGTCGGGGGTGGGACAGGGAGGCCCTCTGCTCTTCGGCAGGGAGGATGGGCTGTCTCTGCGGCTGAAGATGGAGAGAACTCCACTGACCCCTTGGGTCAGCTGGGAGGGCAATGTTACTTGACCCTTGCCCACTGTGCCGCCCCCCACCGACTGGCATCTAGGACACTGGGCTGTGGCCTGACCATACGTGCTCAGAGCAGCTGGGTTCAGGTCTGCTTCTCAAAAAAGAGTTTGCAGACCGGTGTGTGTTCCCAGGTTTAAATCTCGGTGGACTGTCCTCAGGGTCTTGGTTTGGGGAACATGAGAAACTGGAGCTTGGAACTATGCTTGGGAGCCCGCTTATCCTTTAAGACCTTGCAGAAAACTCTGTTCACATGTCATCTGCCTTCCCCCAGGGTTTTTAAAAACACCTCCCATTGCTTTCATCTTCCCTGCCAATCCGGCTGCAGTTTGGATGGACGCCTTATCTTCCTTCACAGGTTTCTAGGGGAGAGTTTAGCCAGGTATCAGGTGTGAGTATGGCTCTGATTTTATATAAACCTGACAACCCGGGACGAGAAGGACGATCTGTTCTCGCGCCTCGGGCTGGTTAAGCTTTCTCCTTGTGTAAAACGCGGAGAACTGATTTCTCAAAGACTCTTCTGTTTCCCTTCTACTCTGGCTTTGGTTCAGAGCTGTAGGTAGCCCCAGAATCTTCTTGAAGAGCTGGGTGCTGTGAGATTTGAAGGGCAGCTAGAAGGCATGGATTGGTTGAGATGGTAAAGAACCTGCCTGAAATGCAGGAGACCCAGGTTTGATCCCTGGGTCGGGAAGACCCCTTGGAGAAGGGAATGGCTACCCACTCCAGTATTTTTGCCTGGAGAATTCCATGGACAGAGGAGCCTGGCGGGCTACAGTCCATGGGGTTGCAAAGAGTCGGACACGACGGAGCAACTAACACTTTCACTTTCACTCAGAAGGCATGGATGTAGAGGCTTCTGACCTTTCTCCTGGGTTGGTTGCAGCCACCTCCAAGGAGATGTGTTGATAACTGGTGACAGTGTCCCCCAAGGAAGAACTTGAACAAGAATCTCTCCATTCACTTGCTGCCTAGCTTTCGTAGCCACCAGCATCTGTCGTTGCCTCTCCCACCTGTTTGCAGGATGTGTAGGCATCTTTTCCAACCTGCCAGACCCTTGGCAGAACCCTGAGACGGGCTAGGCTCTCCAGGCCTTGTTTGTCGTGGGGTTGCTGGTGTTGCAATGGGGCTGTCTCCGACACAAGTGTCTCTTTTTCCAGTTCTGCTCTGGAAAGAAGGGGCCAGTGCAGACTCTAGGTTGGCCTGCTCTGTATTCATTCAGGCCCAGCTCAACTTGAGCAGTCAGAGCCAGGGCTGAGGGCAAGCTACATTCTTTTCTGCTTTTCTGCTGCAGGATGCAGTTTGCTTTTTTTCCATGTGAATGAATTATGTTGGAAACCAAAATAGGAAGAGAAAACTAGAGTGTGTATGGGTATGTGTGTGTGCATACCTATATAGGCAGGGGGAAAGCAGCAGGCACATTATTTTTCCATTTTCCTTTAATTAAGGCTCTGTGGAGGTGTGTTTGAAAACAGAGGGTCTCCTATGCCTTTGAGGAGGGTGAGAACACTGTTTTGGCTGCGTCCCGGGCCATATGCAGCGTATGGTGGCCAATGAAACTGGGCCTGGCTCGTTCTGTTGCTTGTCTTGGCAGTAGGTTCCATGGCTTGTGTTACCAGCTCTGGAACTTACAGGCTGCCAAGCTCTGTATGCCTGTGTGTGTGCACACACACATACGTGTGTGTGTGTGTGTGCGCGCGCTTGCTCTTGTGCATGTGTGTGGTTTGGCCTTTCGAAACTCAGCAGAGACAAATGCCTTAGCAACCCAGGGTTGGAATTTTCGGCCTGTGTTTCTTTACACTCATGGCTGGCTGTGGGAGGACAGGCCAGAGCCCACCATTCTGGGGTTTTTTTCTCTCTTTTTTTTAGTCTGTTTTCTTGCTGCTACCCATGGGATTCCATTTGTGGAGCTCAATTTCTAAAGCTTTAACTGGCTGATGGCATATTTTTTTTAAAAAAGGGCCAAAAGATCGGTCACAGGCTGTGTGTGTGTCTGTGCTGTGTATCATAATATGAACTCCTGGTGCCAGGAACAAGACAGGGTGAGGAAGGAAGAGAGTCTAGGAGGCCCAGAGACAGTTCCTTCTCAGCTGCTTCTCGCTGCTCAGAATAAGGATCCAGGCAGAAATGACTTATTGTGTATTTACTGAGCACCTATATTAGGCAGGAGAGAAAGCCCGTGCTAATAGGCAGGGCTTGTCTAAAGCATTTCCCTGGTCTCTGGGGAAGAACCTTTCTTGGGGAGACATTCTAGTTTCTTTCATGGCTGGGTTGGCTACGCAGGGCTCACAGTATGTCAGGGGCTTCTTCTGACACCTCCCACCCCTCATTTTTCTTATGAATATCTGAGGAGTGACCCCTTCTAAGCAATGCAGGGGTACAGTGAGTTGAAAGACACAGCAGATGCTGGCCCTCTTCTTCTGGAGGTGGGCATGGAAACCCAGCCATGGGAGCACCCTGTTGCCAGTGATCTATGTAGCTGTTGTCCTGGCCGGCGAGATGGAGAAGCACTTAGGAGAAACCGAGGCAAAGGGCAGGTGCTGGGTCTCATTTCCACACTTTTGTACCCAGCCCCGATCTGCCACCTGTTGTTTCTCTTCTACAGTAACTGCCTGGACGCAGGATGGTACTGCCCTCTTGAGGTTTCGAGTTGGGAAGTAGAAGAGCAGAGAATCCTCTGGGCCGGGCAGGGGGTAATGGTGGCGTGGATCCTCTTCTTGGTCGTAGGATAGGGAGATTGGGGTTCGATGGGAACTGGGAACAGTGCAGAAGGAACCTCGAGGGCTCACCCAGCACTAGTGTTGCTCCAGGAAGGAAGGCGCTCAAAGCCACATGGACGTCATGCTCACAGGTGCTGTTCCAGGTGCTTTCCAAGTGTTAACTAATTAAATCTTCTTCTCAACCTTACAGGGAAAGTAAGGTGACTAGTCGGAGAAGGCGATGGCACCCCACTCCAGTACTCTTGCCTGGAAAATCCCATGGACGGAGGAGCCTGGTAGGCTGCAGTCCATGGGATCGCGAAGAGTCGGACATGACTGAATGACTTCACTTTCACTTTTCACTTTCTTGCATTGGAGAAGGAAATGGCAACCCACTCCAGTGTTCTTGCCTGGAGAATCCCAGGGACGGAGGAGCCTGGTGGGCTGCCGTCTATGGGGTCGCACAGAGTCGGACACGACTGAAGCGACTTAGCAGCAGCAGCAGCAAGGTGACTAGTCCCACTGTGCAGCAGAGGAAAGGGAGGCACAGAGAGGTTAGGAAACTTGCCCAAGGACACAGATAGTAGGGGCAGAGCTAGGATTCGTACTCAGATGATCTGGCTCTGGAGTTTCCACTTTTAACCTGCCTCACTCTCCTGCCTGCAGAGCTGAGCCAGCCGTTGGAGATGGCCTTCTGCTGCTTGCCCTTGTGCTCCATCTCAGAGCTTTCTCCAACCTTTCCTTCTCGCCTCCTGTACCTCCTTGTCTTTTGGAAGCTGATTGGCCTGAATCATTTCAGATTCCAGGCGAGAGGTCATCCCAGATAACTCCTTAGCTACAGGGACAGGTTTGGTGTTTAATTCTCCAAGATTCATGATCGTTAGTGCTGTGCTCTGTGATATCTGGCCTGGCATCTTTCTGGCTTCTCTGCCCTCTACTTGCTGCCATGGACTTCTGCCTTCCACAGCTTCTTCCTGGGAATCTTCTGAGGCTCCAGCTCCTAAGACCTCCAAGTCGCTCTTGTTGATTTCAATTACCAGCTGCTTGCTCTTAACTTCCAGCCCCACTAGTGCTCCTGGGGTCTGACCCTATGAACTCCATTGCTCCTTGACCTGCTCTCACTCACCTCCACTTTCTGCACCAAGCCTTGGGCCAGTGGCACTCATTTGCACCCCTATTTCTGGCTCCTGATGCCTGCCCAGGCCACCTATTTGCTTAGAAGGGAGCTAACCCCCAGGGATTTTAGAGCCGTCCTTAAACTTTTGTTTTTATGGGCAGAAAGTTCATGAGGCAGATCCTAACCTTTTCTTAACCTGTCTTTTTGGCGAAAAAAAAAATCTGTCTTTGCCATTTTAGATCGAGATGCCCATTATTGGGCACTTTCTAATAAGACTAGCCTTTCAGAAGTTGGGACTGTTGTTTATAGATACTCCCATTAAAAATATATAATAATATCTCACAGGTTTATATACAGTAAACAAGGGAAGAAAATAAGACAGAAAAACTTATCTCTACACTTCCTTCTTTTGGCTGGAATGACTCTTCATCTTAATGTCTCCCATTTTTGGAACTTGACGTGTTTTGTGGTTTTTCTTCTACTTGTATAAGGCAGCACCCCCAAACCATGTGTCTACAAGTCCCTGAGGAAGTCAGGATAGAGACATATCAGATCTTTTCTTTAGGTTCTTTTCCCCTTGGATCCACCTGGTCCCTGTTTCTTTCAAGCTGGCTTTTAGGGAGCTGCATCAGACCACCCCAAATCTTAGGCTCAACAACAGCTTAGGATCCACTGTGACCTCCTTAATGTTTTCTGTCTCATTTATGCCTTGCTTGTCTGTGTCATCTTGGATCTATGCAGTACCTAGTTTTTCTCCACTGGCTAGTTTCCAGGTCGTTCCTGGTCAGTGTCCCAAATTGCCAAAGTCTTTTTGATTCTAGGCCTGTCTTTTGAGGCACAAGAGCTATTTGCCAATATGGGTCTTCTGCCAGCATATAGAGTTTGCTCCTCTTTCTTTATGCAACGCAGTTATTAATGAGACATGGAGGATGTCCTCCATGTCATGGAAGGCATGGAGGATCTTTATGTTCCATATGGACCCCTGGGCCCAAAGGGCAACACTCAGTTCTTCCCTTAAATCTCCTGCTGTGTAGTTCTCCTTTTCCCACTAAATTGTTTATGGAACAACCAGTCTGGGAGATGATTTCACCTCTTGTCATCTTCCGTCTGTCTTCCTTGAAGTGGGTCAGTTCCTCCTGACTGTTGTGGGTTCCCTGCTACCCCACTCCCCCTCCCACACACACACCTTCTGGTCGATCCATAAATCACTGCAAGTTTTCAAATCGCCCAAGTTGCCTTTCAGCCAGGGCTTGTCAGCCAGCTCTTTCCAGTTACTGGGGATCCAGTTATGAGAGGCAGCTGCTCCAGCTCCTCCGTCTCTGCCCCCCTACCCCCCCCCCCCCGCCCCTGGAGCCATGGAGGATGACTTCTTGCTGGTGGATGTCAGCTGTTGTGGTTGTCTTCTTGGAATGGCATGTGTTAAGGACTTTGTGGTTTGTATCTGAGCATTTAGGGGCGCCCTTGAGGGGAAGGGCAGGAGAGGGAGATTTTTTTTTTTCCACTTCTGCGAACGAAAGCCTGGTGCCTAATCCCCCTGAGTGAGGCTTGTCCTTGGGGTGGGTTTACAGGGGAGCAGGAATGGGAAGAATTCATGGGGCTGCTGCTCCCAGGGGGTGCTCCCTCTGGCAGGGGTGGGGTTCTCACGGTAGCAGAGAATTCATTATACTTTGGGATCATTTGTTAGTGTCTCATTTATACCATCTGTATGAAAATAAACACAAGCTGCAAGCCGAGCCTATCGTTCCCGGAACACAGAGGCGTCTGGCTTCCATCTCCTGAGATGGCTCAGGCGAGGAAACATCCAGAAGCCTCTGGCGGATTTTTCTTGGGGGCTACTGTGGGAGCGAATGGTCTGGAGGTGGATGACAAGCGTCTAAACCTCCAGAGACAGATCCTCACCCAACACATTGAATTTGGCTCCCCCATGAACGTATCCCTCGTTCATTTGTTCAGTCAAGTATTTGTGGGTTATCCTTTCTGTGCCATAAATGATGCAGGCATGGGGTCCCATGGGGCAACAACAGGCATGCCTGTTGCTCACCCTCCACTGGCTAAGTGGCCACATGGCACATTTTGCCACATGTGTGGGTCCTTACACTCCAGGGAGGTTCTGGGGCTTTGGGCCAAGGAGAGGACCTTGCTCTCTATTTTGCTTTGCTCCACACCTGAGGCATGGTGCCTCCCTCCCCTGTTAGGAGTTGGTGTTCAGCTGGAGCATCAGGTATAGAACATTGTCGAGTTTCCCAGCTCCTGTCCACTTTCACCTGCTCAGTTAAACTTACTTCCTGGGATTGCTGACTCTTTGTAGCATCAGTTCAGGTCTAGAAAGGGTTCTGAGGGTGGAGGTGGGCCGTTGTAGGTTTTTTTTTTTTTTTTTCTTTTCTGAGAAGAAGATATGAGTTTCCTTTGTCAGTTTGGCTCAGGTAGCCTGACATTGGTCTTCCCAGGCAGCACTAGTGATAAAGAACCGGCCTGCCAGTGCAGGAGATGTCAGAGACGTGGGTTTGATCCCTGGGTCAGGAAGATCCTAGGTATGATTTATCCAGACAGGAGTGAGTCCTTATACTGGCCCTTTCTTATTCCCTGCAGGAGTCCCCAGAAGATATGTGACTCACCCACTGTGCCCTGGAGCAGCCTCTGGCCTGGCAGCCTGTTGCCCCCTTTGCACTGCAGGCCTGGCTCCAGAGGTGGAAAGTGAAAGTGTTAGTTGCTTAGTCATGTCTGACTCTTTGCGACCCTATGGACTGTAGCTTGCCAGGGTCCTCTGTCCATGGGATTCTTGAGACAAGATTTCCGAAGTGGGCTGCCATTCCCTTCTCCAGAGGGTCTTCCTGACCCAGGGATGGAACCTGGGTCTCACACATTGCAGGTAGATTCTTTACCATCTGAGCCACCAGGGAAGCCCCAAAGGGTGGAGGGAGTGACTTTATCACCAAACCTGGATTCCAGTCCAGCTCAGGCCTAGGTAGGGTTACCGCACATTGACCAACCACATATAAGAGGTCCCAGGGACTGTCTTCTCTGTCTGGACTTCTGCCTAGCCTGTCATGTAGTTCTTTGGGGGAACTTCTCGAACCTGGATCTCCATGGAAAGCAGAGTAGAGGGTCCTCTGTGCAAGAGAATGATCCTCCACTGTGGGCTGATGTCTGAAAATCCACCATTAGAAGATCATTCCTTCCACACTAACATTTCTTGGACCCCCGGAGGGGAAATAAAACGGGTGGGATGAGAAAGCTTTGGTTCTAAAATCCAGGGCCCAGGAGTCCAGCTCTGTCCCTCTATAGCGGTGTGACCTTGGGTAAGTCATTGAACCTCTGAGCTTGTTTCCTCCTGTACAAAATGAGGATGTGGTTTAGATGAGCACAGGGCCTCCTCCAGCTCTAAGACTATAACTTGATGTGAATGAGCCTGAGATCCTTTTCTGAGAATGGCCCAGGGGACGCTGGGTGCTGAGGAAGGGGAGAAAGGATGTAGGGTGGAACGGGGGATGCTGAGAGGCCTAGTGTGGGAGGCAGAGCAGGGAGAGCACAGAGGAAAGAGCCTGGGGCCCAAGTGTAAACTGGGGTGCGAGGTGGGGTGCTGTGTGCAGAAGGCTTCATGGCAGATGCGGCTGGTGCCGAGGATTAAATGGCAGATCTGCTGTCTGCTCACAAATGCTTTTCTTTCAAGAAAGTTGATGTCCAGTGGAAGTGTTGGTGGTCTCAGGGTGCAAATCACCAACATGTTTTTCCCCCCAAAGTGCAGAACCAATTGAGAAAGAAACACAGGATTGGATAGGGAACCAAATTTCACCTTTAGAAGTGAAATGGAGATGGAGAAGGTGACTTGGGCTCATGACCAAAATGGCCTCGCTAATATGCTGCTCTCCTTGAAATCTAGAAGTGAGAGCCTGAGACCCAGACAGCGTGGCCACAGGAGTAACTGCCCAGCAGAGGCGTGAGGTCTGATGAACATCCCATCTTCCCTGTCTCGCTAAATACACCCCTCTCCGTGGGAAGAGAGGAAAGGTAGAGAGATGGGCCAGAGCTTCTCCCCCAGGATTTCCAAGACAGATGAAGTGTTGATTTGATAGCCCTGTGCAGAGATGCATGAAGAGGTCGGGGGTGGGCAAAGAAATGATTTTCTTTATAGGACTAGAATCCAGAAGCAGTTTTGTACTAAAATACCACTTATAAGGCTGCCTAGAAGCCAAGAATGTGTACCACTGATCTCCACACTATTCTCAGTTCCTCTCAGCTCATAGTAGGTAGTTGACAATTGGATGGATGGTTGAATGGATGGATAGGAGCCCGGTAAGTGGCCGGAAAGTCTGGTGTTACTGGCAAGCAAGTTTTCTTCACTGCCATCTGTGCCTTGAAGTGATCGTTTCTTATCCATGAGCTTCCCCCAGTGAAAGGAAGGAAGAAATAAGAATTCCCTGGGTGCTGACCTGTCTAATTTATGTCTTTCTTTCATGCCTGAATCTGTCTTCCTTTGCACACCTTCTGAGTCTGGAGGAGCTAGAATATGTGCTTGCTTTGAGAGTGAAGAGCCCGTGGAGGATTTTTCTTGTCCTGGGCTCCACGGGGAAAGCACATGCTAATTAATTCCATCTCCTTTGCCTCAGTCGCTTCCTCATAGATGCCAGGTGCAAGAACTCACACACACACACACACACACTGTTAACTTCAATTTGCTTCATCTCGTATTCAGGGTATCTTAACAAGTAGGCAGAATGGGATGTGTGATTGGAGGGGAGGCACCATGCCAGCCTCAAAATAGCTCCCTCTTAAACGTGTGCAAAGGTGCTCGATGTGCCTCCATTCTGATCCATTCCCTTTGGAGGCGGCGAGCTGCAGTCTAAATCCAGCTCTACCAGTTTTAAAGTGTTCAGTCTGGAATGAGTTCTCTTTCTAAGCTTTCCTTCTTCCTCCATGTCCTGGGCTCTGATCAAGTCTTTTGGGGCTGGTGGAAGGATGACCGCAGTGCTTAGCTCAGAGCAAATCCTGAATCCATGTGGCCTGTGATTGGGTTAAGCATTGCCTAGGTGCCAATGATAACCTTGGTGTGAATTGATTGATCAAGTTTCTCTCGATAACAGAATGGATGTAAGGGCAGGAAGAGCAACTTGGGGTGGAGAAGGGGTTTAGGGGGACACTGGTGAAAGAACGGGTGGGGTCCCAGCAAGACTTGGGACTTAAGCCCCCCATGGAAGCCCTCACCCAGCTGACTGTGCCTGTCCTGCTCTTCTGTCCACTCCAGGCTGGACTGCCACTCTTCCTGCTATGATGCCTGGGCAGATCCCAGACCCTTCCGTGACTGCGGGCTCTCTGCCAGGACTTGGCCCCCTGACCGGACTCCCCAGCTCAGCTCTGACTGCAGAGGAGCTGAAATACGCCGACATCCGCAACATCGGGGCCATGATCGCCCCTTTGCACTTCCTGGAGGTGAAACTGGGCAAGAGGCCCCAGCCTGTGAAGAGTGAGGTGAGTGAGCCTTGTTCCCCCAGGCAAGATCTTGGGGAGGGTAAGATGCCTGGGTTAGCATCCCAAAGTGAAAGTGAAAGTTGCTCAGTTGTGTCTGACTCTTTGCGACCCCCATGGACCACAATTCATGGAATTCTCCAAGCCAGGATATTGGACTGGGTAGCCTTTCCCTTCTCCAGGGAATCTTCCCAACTCAGGAACTGAACCGGGGTCTCCTGCATTGCAGGTGGATTCTTTACCAACTGAGCTAGCATCCCAGGTCTAGCCCTAAACTTGCCATGTGACCTAAGCTTTGCTGTTTAATGTGGGGTCTGAGGACCAGTAGCATCCATGTCACCCTGGGGTTGTTAGAAATGCAGAATCTCAGGCCCTACCCCAGATCTTCTGAATCAGGACCTGTATTTTTAAGAAACTGTCCCCCCCACGCCCCAACACACACCAGGATATTCACAGCCACGTTAACGTTTGAGAAGCACTGGGCTAGGTCAGGATGCTAAACCTGTCTCTGGTTCTTCAAGGGGCACGGGAAGAGTGATTAATCATGAAAGTATTGAATAATAACATCTGACCATCACTCTGGAGTGTTGAGGGTGGCGGTGGTCAGCGGAGGCAATAGAAATGTACACATGCTTTGAAAAGTATATAAGGCAAAGCCAATATTGGGTTAGTTTTAAAAAATTGTTATCATTGGTCACATCATTGTCTTTATTGCTCTTGGCTCCAGGTTGGAGCTGAAAGCAGGAACTTGGAGGAGGGCGTGGGCTCCCTTCCCAAAGCACTGCCAGAGCCAGGCCTGGCCTCAGTTGCCCAGTGTCGCCCGCTTTAGCTGGTATTTGCAGAGGACCCACCGTGCAGCCTGCCTTCCTCAGGTCCCTTGCAGCTGCAACGCTCATGAGCCTTCCTTGTGGAACAGCAGCATTTCCCTGGGGACTAGTGAGAAGCAGAAGTCCCCCAGGGTGGGTGATCATCAGTGCTGGGCACGCCCTGGGTCACTGCCCCAGGGCTGGCAATTTGTCCAAAGGCCTGCCCTTGTGAGGTCCCCGTCAGGGCCATGTTTTCAGAGGCCAGACTGAGTAGCTGCCCACCTGGAAGGGAGAAGGAGGGTGCTGGGAGCCATGCTAAGCATGCTAAAGTTGCTTGTGTCGTGTCCGACTCTTTGGTGATCCCATGGACTGTAGCCCACCAGGCTCCTCTGTCCACGGGACTCTCCAGGCAAGAATAGCGGAGTGGGTTGCCATTTCCTTCTCCAGGGGATCTTCCTGACCCAGGGGTCGAATCTACATCTCTTGTATCTCCTGTGTTGACAGGTGGGTTCTTTATCACAAGTGCCACCTGGGAAGCTGGAGAGGTGTCAGACAGCGGGGTCGGATTGGGTAGCTAGCTGAGTCTTAGATGCTGGGCCACTCTTGGGGAGGGAGCATTCAGAAACATGCTCCGGGATGGGGGCTCATCCTGTAGGATGGCGCTCACAGGGCTGGACCTCCCAGAGAGGGGGACTCTAGGTGGAGAAAGGTGTCTGGGTATTGGTGGACGGGGGGAGTTGGGTATTTCATGGTGCTTCTGCTGTGCCCTCTGTCTCCCCCCAAAGCACCATAAAACTGCATAGAAGATCTGCTAGGAGCTCAGCTGGCGGGGGCGGCATGCCGGCCATTGGCAGGGCTGGCCATGGCTCTCAGGTGTGTTTGGTTTGGCCTACACTGTGTTTTTAAAGAAGCTGGAACCAACCTTTCACTTGAAAACTTGGATTTTAACCTTTGATTACAAAATGGGGTGATCTGGCCACAGCCGGCCCTGTGCCGGCGTGGCCATAGCTCCCTGAAGGGCCCCTCATCACTTTCCTCTCTCTCGTCTCCCACGGGCCCCTGAGCCTTGCTGTTAACACTCGGTGATTTCGCTTCCCCTTGTTGGCTTGACGGTCACTGCTGCCCGCAGCTCTCATCTACCCTGGGCTACGTGGCCCCTGCTGTGGGCGTTTGTACTGGAGACACCTGGGTTAGGTGCCCTGTAGCGCTCCCTAGAGACTGTTGATGACAAGATAAGAGTGGATGGTAATGCTCTTCTAAATTGACTTTGTCCGTGTGCTGTGGAACACACTTCCCAGCTTAGTTGGTGCTCTGCATTCTTCATGCAAAGACTTGTCTTGGGTTTTTGTTTTTTTTTTTTTTTTTGCATCATTTCACTTCCTCAGGCCCCAAACTTGAAAGTATCCATTTCTGGGTCATTCCACAGTATTTAAAACCAGTAGCTGAGCAGGGGGCACTGAGGCTGTTGGGGTTGATGAAGAGTCAGGTGCCTTGGTCTCTGGGATCTGCCCTGGTAGCGGGGGCAGGGGCTGAGTTACCACCTCTTCCTCCGCAGAAGGCGCCAGAGGAGCTTTCTTTTTGGAAAATGCCTTTATTGGGATTGCATATTTTTACATTTCACAGCCTCCCCCAATTGGTGGCATATGCCCTGTACCTGACAGTGACGTGCTGTCCTCACAGGCACCCACAATACCCACCATCCAGGCTGTGAAAATAACAAGCCTTTTTTTAGGGTGTATTTGCATGTCCTCTCCCCCGCTGTCAGACTGCAGTGTTGCGGGGACGACGAGGCCAGATGGAGGAGCACAGAGGCGCTGGCGTGGAATAAAGTCAGCCCTGCACTGGGAGCAGACCTGCAATGCGCTAAGTCAGACCTAAGGTGGATGAGGGGTCCCTTCTGAGAGCAAATGAAAAATAAAGGGGGTTGAGACAGAACCTTGCCACTGGGAACCTTACATCCTGAAGAGTCATTTGCATATGGCACACTGCCTTTGGGGAATTTTCACAGTGGCACTTTGGACTCATAAAAGTTTCTTGAATAACTGTAAGATATGAATTTACATCTATCGCGCGTTTAATATGTAGCACGCCTTTTGCTAAGGACTTAACACGTATGATCTCTTTTGTTCCTTACCTGGTCCTGGTGATCCGATTCTCCTCCAGTTTAAAGAAGAGGAATATGGGACTTCCCTGGCAGTCCGGTGGTTAGGACTCCATGCTTCCGCTGCAGAGGGCCAGGGTTCAATCCCTAGTCAGGGAACTAAGATCCTTCAGCCCAAGAGGTGTGGACAAAAGAAATTTTTTTTTTTTTTTTTAATTTAAAAATAAAAAAATAAAAGGAGAGGTAGTTGAGATCCAGGGAGGAGGAAGTCAAGTCACGCAGAGTTGCACAGCTGGAGGATGGCAGAGCTGGGAGCTGCATGGGGAAGATGCTGCTGCTGTAACTGGCAGGGTGCGTTGGGCACAATGCTGGGCATGCTCTGCGAAGCGTCTCACCCAACCCTCTTGAGAACCCTCTTGAAGTCATTATTACTACTGTTGTTATTGTTATGCCCACAGTATGGATGCCGTCAACAAGTCTTAGGGACATCCAAGGTCGCACAGCTGGGAAACAGGCCTAGGCAGTCTGGCTTTTCAGCCAAAGCTTTAACCTCATGCTCTGCTGCCCTTTGTGCTTACTGCCTGCCTTCCAGGATTCTAATCAGTGCTCTAGCAGGCTGGGGAGGCAGATGAACCTGGTCCCAGAATGTTCCATCATTTTGATGACGTGGCCCGATTAGCGCTGAGCCCGGCAGTTCTGCAGCCGTCATCTCTCAGGCCCCCAGAGAGTGGACAGGCCAAGCCGCTGTGCAGGCAGCTCCGTCCCAGCCGGCTCTTGGGCTGTCCGCCTTGTGGAGGCCAGCAGCCTCTTGGGCCATGTCCAAATACACAAAGCAGTTGCGTAAGAGAAAATCGGAGGAATTAAGTTAAAGGACAGGTTTTGTAATGATAAAGTGCTTCGTGCTGATGTTGTTATTATTATATGGTTGACACATCATGTGAAACTATTTTCATGCCAGCTGCTTTCCTGCAGTCTGTTTGTCCAGCAGATACTTGCTAAGCACCCACCGTGTGCCAACCACTGGGCAAGACACTGGATACTGAACCGTAAGCCAAGTAGACAAAACCCACCTTCTCTTGGACTATGTATTTAGAGTGGGGACTTCCGAGAATAAGCAAATTCACATACAATATTAAAGGCCAGGTAGTGGTCAGTGTCGTGAAGACAAATTCAGTAGACCAAGCGGATGGCCAGTGACCAGATTGCGTGTTGGCTAGGGCATGTAGGCATGTTATATTGTGACATGGCATTTTTAGAGCTGATGCTTCCCTCTTGCCTCTTTGTCCTTCTTTTCCTTTCCAATACTCCTTTTCAAGGCAGCTTTGCTCCCTGGGTTTCTCCAGAGCTGTCCTTCCTTCTTCCGTTTTTTTGTTCTGCAGCCTCTTAAAGCTGGACTCCTCCACCAAGTACTCTCTATTGTCCTGGAGGTCTCGGCCTTTCCCAGCTGGGTCATCTCTGAGTGGGCTGCTCTGATTGTGGTGGCCACACCCTGCCTCTGGGCCTGGAAAGCATTTCCAAGGTGGGGAGGGAGACTAGAAGCCCTGTCCTTGCAACCGCCCCCCCGCAACCCCCGCCAAGCACTGCTCTAACAACCTGCTGGATAGAACCCCTCACCCTCTGTGCCACTCTGGGGTGCTCTAGTAGGGACTCAAGTTCGTGGGAGGTTAGCCTGGATGACCTTTTAAGAAAGAGATTGCAAACTGTCATTCCATGGGCAGGAGTCAGCCTACAGATGAATCTTGTTTGGCCTTCACTGTGTGGGTTTTTTTTTTCTTCCTTTTTTTTTTTTTTTAAATTGAAAGAGTTGCTATATTTAAAAGCCAGGAAATGTGGACTTTTTGGCTTCTTTGAAAAACCCAGAATATGTGGCCCCTCTAGGCCCACAGCCTTATGTGCACCAGGAAGCTGGAACTCTGTAGCAGACACTCACTGTGTTGGCACATGGGCCTCAGTTCTCCGCAGTCCCCACGGCCCCCTATTGCCTTCTACCCAGCCCATTTCACACCCTGTCACCAGTCTGCTTTTGAGCTTGTGTCCTGTGTTTAGGTTCCAAGGATGGGGACTACATCTTTAATTCCTTCCTTTTTATTTCCACCAGACAGTGGACAGTGCCTGGCCTAGGAAAGTGTTAGTCGCTCAGTCATGTCCAACTAGTTGTGACCCCAAGGACTGTAGCCTGACAGTCTCCTCTGTCCATGGAATTCTCCAGGCAAGAATGCTGGAGTGGGTAGCATTCCCTTCTCCAGGGGGTCTTCCCAACCTAGGCATTGAACTTGGGTCTCCTGTGTCACTGCAGGCAGATTCTTTACCGTCTCAGCCACAAGGGAAGCCCGCCTGGTCTATAGATTGTTTGTTAAGACATGCTTGGTGGTTTGAACGTTAATTAGCTGTATCGACTCGGCAAGTCACCTAAACTTTACATCCCTTAGTTTCTATATCTCCCAGTTCTCACCTCCAGGCATTTGTCCATTTTTTTTTCTGTTTGTGAGTATAAGGGACTTCAGGCTACAGGCAAGAGGACACAATGAAAATCAAACCAGCCATTCCCAAACTTGGTTGATCATCAAAACCACTTGGAAAGCTTCTTATGAATCCAGATTCCCAGATGCAACCGTAGGCCCAGGTACTCAGAATCTCTGAGGGTCCAGGCAATCTGTGTATTTAGAAGGCCCAGGGAGTACTTGGCTACATTTGGGAACCTGACTTTCTGTTTGTACTTCTTGTACTCTTCTGATTCCCTAGGAATCAGTGTCTTCATTCCATCATGGTCTGCCTTTCCAGCAGAATCCATGTAGTGACTAGATCCTTATCCTCACCATCTTGAAAGCAGGAGAGGAGACTTACCTCTTTCTGGATTTCACATTGGTCGCTTCCCAGCTTCTCTAGGGGACCCTCGAGCACATTTAGAAGGTTTTCCCCTTTGAAAGAAGTGGGACTTTGAATCAGTGAACTATTGTTCCATCTTGGAAAGTGTGCTCACTTTTAAGAGTTTGCTCACCAAAAAGACCAAAATGTTCATCTATGTTTAGCCTGAGCGAAAAATTGCCCCAAACCCGCTGATGAGCTGGGCAACTGTTGGCCTAAGCATGCTTGTGTTTTTAGTGATTTAAAACATAAAGGCAGCCCACTGACATTTTTTCGCAAGCCTTGCATAATTGGTTTTTAATTTGTGGCTCTTTGGAATAGCGTTGGCCTTATTCCCTCTGACTCAGATGCTTTTTCTGTCTCGTACTTGCTTGGCAGAGAGATCCAATCTGTCCCTTCTTGGAATAGAATCTCTCAACTCATCTTTGAAATCCTAAGTTTCCACTTTAGTTCCGTCACTCTTGGTTAGCACATTTTCCAAAGCTGTTAGCTTCCCCCCACCTCACTTTAATCATTGAATCTGAGGGCGAATGAGGGATAGCTAAAGATAGCCATGCATGCGTTTGACTTTGGCCCCTGTGGCATTTTACTCTTATTTCATACCAGAACCTGAGCATTCACAAGGTTCCAAACTTTCTTTTTCAAACTTTAAACTTTTAATTTACTATTGGGGTATAGCCAATTAATAATGTTGTGATAGTTTCAGGTGAACGGCGAAGGGACTCAGCCGTTTATCTATATATCCATTCTCCTGCGGATCCCCTTCCCCTCCAGGCTGGCACATAACTTTGAGCAGAGTTCCATGTGCTTGTTGGTTATCCATTTTGAATATAGCTTCCCAAACTCCCTAACTATCCTTTTCCCCCAGCAACCATAAGTTCATTTTCTAAGTCTGTGAGTCTCTTTCTGTTTTGTAAGTACATTTGTATCATTTCTTTTTAGATTTCACATATAAGGGATGTCATATGATGTTTCTCCTTCTCTGTCTGACTGACTTCACTCAGTATGATACTCTAACAGTCCATCCATGTTGCTAGAAATGGTATTATTTCATTCTTTTCAGTGGCTGGGTAGTATCCCGTTGTATATATGTACCACATCTTCATTCAGTCATCTGTGGGTGGACATCTACGTGGCTTCCCTATCTTGGCTATTGTGAACAGTGCTGCAGTGAACATTGGGGTGCATGTATCCTTTCGGATCGTGTTTTTCTCTGAATGTATGCTGGGAGGAGAAGGGGACGACAGAGGATGAGATGGCTGGATGGCATCACTGACTCGATGGATGTGAGTCTGGGTGACCTCCGGGAGCTGGTGATGGACAGGGAGGCCTGGCGTGCTGCGGTTCATGGGGTCGCAAAGAGTCGGACACGACTGAGCGACTGATCTGATCTGATGCTGGGAGTGGGATTGTAGGGTCATGTGGCAGCCCTATTTTTAGTTTTTTAAGGCACCTCCATACTGTTCTCCATAGTGAAAGTGAAAGTCACTCAGTTGTGTCTGACTCTTTGCTACCCCATGGACTACATATACAGTCTATGGAATTCTCCAGGCCAGAATACTGGAGTGGGTAGCCTTTCCCTTCTCCAGGGCTTCTTCCCAACCCAGGGATCAAACCCAGGTCTCTTGGATTGCAGGCAAATTCTTTACCAGCTGAACTACAAAACGAACTCAAATGGCATACAGACAAATATATGTATGTGAAAATCTCTTAGTCGCGTCTGACTCTTAGTGACCCCATGGACTGTAGCCTCCCAGGCTCCTCCATTCATGGGATTTTCCAGGCAAAAATACTGGAGTGGGTTGCCATTTCCTTCTCCAGTTCTCCATGGTGGCTGTACCAATTTCACTCTGACTAGCAGTGTCGTAGTGCTCCCTTCTCTTCACACCCTCTCCAGCATTTGTGGTTTGTGCATTTTTTGGTGATAGGTTGGTGATTCTGATTGGTGTGAGGTGATATCTCATTGCAGTTTTGATTCCTAACTTCTTTTTTAACATCAAAAGAATGTTATCCTAGCCCCAGACCCCTTGGAGAGGTGGTGGTGGGGACATGGCTGGATCTGTATGTTCTTAGCAGAAATCAGACACTTCTGAAAAGTTCAAGGAGTCCCATGCTGCCTTCTTAGATCTCTGCCTTGAGATGGGGATAATAATAGCTCCTACCTTCTAGTGTTGCTGTATAATTGAGTGAACTAACGCAGGTAAAGAAGGGCTTCACATAATGCCTGGCACTTAAGAAGATACACAACAAATGTAAGACATGACTGCAACGACTTTTCAAATGAGTGAATCAGACAAGTTCTTATCATTGATTCAACAATTGATTCTTGGGCTTTCATTTGCTTGTGGTGTTTTACCCTTGGAAGTGGTGAGTGGCCTGAGTGTTTGGAGGTGTCCAGGTGTCAGGGGAGTGGGGCAGCAACCTGGCTGCCTAAACAAACGGGCTGTTTCTTGGGCCTAGAAAGAGCTTTGGGCTTGGGTTCAAGCTTCTGGCTTTAGAATTGGCTCCATCGCCTACTCCCTGGACAACTTTGGACAAGTCAGCTGATCTTTTTGAGTGTAGTTTCCTTGTCTGCAAAAGGAGGAAACTAAATCTCTTGAAATTTCATGGTGAACTTAAAGCGAGGTACTATGTGTAAAGATAGCCTGACTATAGTTATCACACCCTTACATCACCTTTACTAGGGACTGAGTCCACTTGCAGTGAATCACACTAGAGTTTCTGACAGCAGGGGTCTTTCCAATGTGTTGCATCCGTGACTAGGGTTTCAGAGAGGCAAGCTGCCTTCCTATTTCTGGTTGTTTATGTTGTTTAAACGCAGCCAGAGTTTTAGTTACCATCACAAACTGTGAATGAAAAGGCCCTTCAACCCTCAGGTTTCCACTAAGTTGCCCTGAGTGACCTCTTATCTCATTTCCTGTGGTGTTAAGGGCATTGCTAGTTTCCCAAGAATCCTCGGTATTTTTAGCAGCCCTGTCAACGCTGGTCATCTTACATTGGTGTCCCCAGACCCGCTGGCAATATGAACTCAGAGTTGGGAAACTGAGTCCCCTCACGGGTCCTCCTCTGGCTGAACAATTCTGAAAGTGTAAAAGCGAAAGTGTTAGTTGCTCAGTCATGTCTGACTCTTTGTGACCCCATGGACTGTAGCCCGCCAGGCTCCTCTGTCCATGGAATTCTCCAGACAGGATTTCTGAAGTGGGCTGCCATTCCCTTCTCCAGGGGATCTTCCTGACCCAGGGATGGATTCTGGTTCTCCTGCATTGTGGGCAGATTCTTTACCACCTGAGCTGCCAGGCGGGCCAGCTCTGAATCCAGCCAGATCTCTTTCCCCTCTACTGTGCCCCAAAGATACAAGACAACTTCAGGAGAGCTTGAGCTCAGAGACCTAGAAGGACACTGGAGCAGATTCGGGCTGGCTGCAGAGATACTTGGAGTGAGATTGGTGAGCTGAGAACCTGTGCACATGCTGGCCTCCGTGGGGCTCACTGGCTGTGCTCTGCTGTTTGACTGCAGTGCCTCCCTTTCCTAAGTACGGTGCACGTGCTTTGTCCTGGGTGACAGCTTCCTCTGTGGCTTGCCTCCATGCCCCTGCTCCCTGTCTCTCCCCCGAACCAACCCCAATACAGAACCTTGGCTCTTTGGAAGCCATGTAACCAAGGAGGACAGCTGATTGGAACAGTCTGGCTCTAGAGAGGTTACTAGACATTTGAGCTTCAGCTTCCTCCCTGTCTCACAACAGATACAAAAATTAACTCAAATTGGATCAAAGACCTATTGTAAGAGCTAAAACCACAAAACTCTTGGAAGAAAAAGCCACAAATCTATGTGACCTTGGATTAGATATGACACCAAAAGCACAAGCAATGAAAAATAACTTGGACATCATCAAAATTAAAAACTGTCATGCTTCAAAGGACAAAAAGTGAAAAGACAGTCCACAGAATGAGAACTTTTGTGAATTATAGACTTGATAAAGGATTTGTATCCAGAATATATAAAGAATGATTAAAATTCTAATTAGAAGAAACACAGCCTAATTTAAAAAACGGACAAAGTATGTCAATACACATTTCTCCAAAGAAGATATATGAATAGTTAATAAGCACATGGAAAGATGCTCAATATCATTAGCCATCACAGAAATGCAACCCAAAACCACAATGAGGTACCACTTCACACCCACTAGGATAACTGTGATAAAAAGGGCAGATAATGACAAGTATTAGTAAGGGTGTGAAGTTGTAATTCTCATACACTTCTGTTGGGAATGTAAAATGGTGCAGATGCTTTGGAAAACAGTCTGGCAGCTCCTCAACAGGCTAAACATAGTGTTACCATGAAACAGAAGTGTGTTAGTCACTCAGTCATGTCCCACTATTTGCAACCCAATGGTCTGTAGCCACTCTCCTCCGTCCATGGGATTCTCCAGGCTAGAATACTGGAGTGGGTTGCCATTTTCTTCTATGACCCAGCAATCCCACTCCTAGGTATATGTGATCGAGAGAAATTAAAACAGAAACTTATACAGGAGTATGCACAATATCTCACACGTGGAAACAGCCCAACTGTCCATTAGCTGATGAATGGATAAATAAAACATGCCATATCCATATCATGGAATATTTTTTGGCCATAAAAAGGGATAAGTACATACCACAACGTGGATGGACCTTGCAAACATTACGTGAAAGAAGCCTGGCACAAAAGACCACATGTTGCGTGAGTCCGTTGTTATGAGATGTCTAGAAGAGGGAAATCTGTAGAGACAAGAAGGAGAACTGGTCCCCTGGTGCCTAAGGTCTGGGGAGATGGGCAAAGTTGGAATGATGGCTCAAAGGTATGGAGTTTCTTTTGGGGATGATGAGAATGCTGTGAAGTTAATTGTGATGGCTGCACAACTTTGCGAATCTACTCAAAGCAATTGAACTGTGCACTTTAAGTGGGCTGAATTGTATGGTATGTGTGAATTTTATCTCAAAACTATTGTAAAATGGGCAAGCATAATATCTACCTCACTTGGGTACAGATCAGATCAGATCAGATCAGTCGCTCAGTCGTGTCCGACTCTTTGCGACCCCATGAGTCACAGCACGCCAGGCCTCCCTGTCCATCACCAACTCCCGGAGGTCACTCAGACTCACATCCATCGAGTCAGTGATGCCACCCAGCCATCTAATCCTCTGTCGTCCCCTTCTCCTCCTGCCCCCAATCCCTCCCAAAATCAGAGTCTTCTCCAATGAGTCAACTCTTCGCATGAGGTGGCCAAAGTACTGGAGTTTCAGCTTTAGCATCATTCCTTCCAAAGAAATCCCAGGGCTGATCTCCTTCAGAATGGACTGGTTGGATCTCCTTGCAGTGCAAGGGACTCTCAAGAGTCTTCTCCAACACCACAGTTCAAAAGCATCAATTCTTCGGCACTCAGCCTTCTTCACAGTCCAGCTCTCACATCCATACATGACCACAGGAAAGACCATAGCCTTGACTAGGCGAACCTTTGTTGGCAAAGTAATGTCTCTGCTTTTGAATATGTGATCTAGGTTGGTCATAACTTTCCTTCCAAGGAGTAAGCGTCTTTCAATTTCATGGCTGCAGTCACCATCTGTAGTGATTTTGGAGCCCAGAAAAATAAAGTCTGACACTGTTTCCGCTGTTTCCCTATCTATTTCCCATGAAGTGAAGGGACCAGATGCCATGATCTTCGTTTCCTGAATGTTGAGCTTTAAGCCAACTTTTTCACTTTCACTTTCATCAAGAGGCTTTTTAGTTCCTCTTCACTTTCTGCCATAAGGGTGGTGTCATCTGCATATCTGAGGTTATTGATATTTCTCCCGGCAATCTTGATTCCAGCTTGTGTTTCTTCTAGTCTAGCGTTTCTCATGATGTACTCTGCATAGAAGTTAAATAAACAGGGTGACAATATACAGCCTTGATGTACTCCTTTTCCAATTGGGAACCAGTCTGTTGTTCCATGTCCAGTTCTAACTGTTGCTTCCTGACTTGCATACAGATTTCTCAAGAGGCAGATCAGGTGGTCTGGTATTCCCATCTCTTTCAGAATTTTCCACAGTTTCTTATGATCCACACAGTCAAAGGCTTTGGCATAGTCAATAAGTCAGAAATAGATGTTTTTCTGGAACTCTCTTGCTTTTTCCATGACCCAGCGGATGTTGGCAATTTGATCTCTGGTTCCTCTGCCTTTTCTAAAACCAGCTTGAACATCAGGAAGTTCACGGTTCACATATTGCTGAAGCCTGGCTTGGAGAATTTTGAGCATTACTTTACTAGCGTGTGAGATGAGTGCAATTGTGCGGTAGTTTGAGCATTCTTTGGCATTGCCTTTCTTTGGGATTGGAATGAAAACTGACCTTTTCCAGTCCTGTGGCCACTGCTGAGTTCTCCAAACTTGCTGGCATATTGAGTGCCCCACTTTCACAGCATTATCTTTCAGGATTTGTAATAGCTCAACTGGAATGCCATCACCTCCACTAGCTTTGTTTGTAGTGGTGCTTTCTAAGGCCCACTTGACTTCACATTCCAGGATGTCTGGCTCTAGGTGAGTGATCACACCATCGTGATTATCTGGGTTGTGAAGATCTTTTTTGTTATAGTTCTTCTGTGTATTCTTGCCACCTCTTCTTAATATCTTCTGCTTCTGTTAGGTCCATACCATTTCTGTCCTTTATCGAGCCCGTCTTTGCATGAAATGTTCCTTTGGTATCTCTGATTTTCTTGAAGAGATCCCTAGTCTTTCCCATTCTGTTGTTTTCCTCTATTTCTTTGCATTGATCGCTGAAGAAGGCTTTCTTATCTCTTCTTGCTATTCTTTGGAACTCTGCATTCAGATGTTTATATCTTTTCTTTTCTCCTTTGCCTTTTGTTTCTCTTCTTTTCACAGCTATTTGTAAGGCTTCCCCAGACAGCCATTTTACTTTTTTGCATTTCTTTTCTATGGGGATGGTCTTGGTCCCTGTCTCCTGTACAATGTACAGGGAGGATTAAAAGGGATACTGTATGTTAATCATATAGCAGGTGTGATGTGGTGATGCCCAGCCGTGATGCCACACAGCGTGTATTGATGCTCCAGAATTAGTAGTTATGATGATTAATACCCCCTCCACTGCCCCTTTTAGGCCAATAGTGGTGAAAAGGCCAGGGTCTGGTTAGGGATATTGTCTCCTCTCTTTGTTTTGTTGCTAGTGGACCTGCAGAATCAATGGGAGCAGCCTGGCAGGGTTTTGTATGGAACTTGGGAGGAAATATGGCGTAATCCTGCTTATTCATTAGCATCCCCTGGAGAGTGTTTTAAAAAAAATACTGAAATTCATCCCAGTGATTCTAGCTCAGTTGGTCTGGGTGGGGCTGGCAGGTGGTTCTAATCTGTAGCCATTAGTTGAAATTTACCTTAAAAACTGGCCCAGGTCTTTGAAGGAGTAAGGACATTTGCCTTCAGGACAGAAGGATCACATGAGCAGTGGATTTTATGGTTTGAAAACTGCTTTACATAGATTATCTCCTTTGATCTCTTCAAAAACCTTATGAGGTAGATGTTTTTTTAGTACCACTAGTTGTTACGGAACCAGCAGCTCAGAGAGATTAACTTGCCAGAGTCTCATTTTTAAGGCATAATTTTATCTAATCTTTTTTTAAAAGCAAGTTCTACACCCATGCTCATACCTGTTAATGATCAAATCTGACACTTTGGAGAGCACTGCCAAAGTGACATCTGGTGCCAGGTGGGTCTGTTTTGTTCAGAACAAAGGTCTTTCTGCTACTTCTCTTTACTGCTGAGCCTTGAGAGTGCAGGGCAAGCTGGAAAACCACTATTTACATATGTATGTGTGTGTGTACTTATATAACACATACACACCCGTTTGCAACTACCAATTTGTGTGTGCAGGGGAAACATAAGACAGGAATAATTTGGATCCTGAAGCTATCAGAAAGCTGTAACTTTCCCCCATAACCTCTGAGTTAAAGATTTTGCATCAACTGGAACTCATCTTTATATTCTTATTGAATGACTCTAGTAAGTATATGATACCATTTGACCCCTTAATAAAATACCACCTTTATCAATTTAGTATATCGTTGTTGTTGTTCAGTTGCTAAGTATGTCTTGTCCAACTCTTTGTGACCCCATGGACTGTGGCACACCAGGCTTCCCTGTCCTTCATGATCTCCCGGGGTTTGCTCAAACTCATGTCCATTGAGTCAGTGATGCCATCCAGCTTTCTCATCTTCTGTTGTCCCCTTCTCTTCCTGCCTTCAATCTTTCCCAGCATCAGGGTCTTTTCCAATGATTCAGCACTGTTCAGTCAGGCACAGAGCCAGTGGCATCTGGGAGTGTGTGAGAAGCACAGACTCCTGAGTCTCACCCTAAATCTACTAAAGCAGACTCTCTAGAGGGTGGAGCCCTTGAATCTATGACATCAGAAGCCCTCCAGTAGGTTCTGATGTTCTCAGAACTGAACATCGCTTCCAGCTCTGACTGGTGATGGTTCTCTCAAAGAATGGCTACAAGGGCTTGAAGCCACATTTTTCTTCAAACCTATCTCAGGGTTCCTGGAGGAACCTGCATGCCATCATGTGGTATCTGAGTCTCTGTAAGGCAGGGTTGTTCTCTGAGTCTGCAAACACCTTAGCATTTCCAAAGCAGTTATTTCTAGGTCTTGAGATGCTCCTGCTGCCAGCATTCACACCCAAAGGGACTTCCCAATTAATTAAGCTGCTGAGCTTGTCAATAGGCCAGCTCCTTTATTGTTGTAGAAGGGAGAGAATCAGATACACTGTTCTGATGCCAAAGGAGCCTTCACTTGCTGTATCTGGCCCAGAGTTCTCAGCAGCTCTGGTCTGAGAACTGGGGAGGGGGGCTCTCAGCCCCTATCATCTGTCTAGATGCTACAAAAGCCCACCTTCACCCGCTATGAACTTTAACTGCAACCATTTCGTTGTATAAGTCATGCATGGTGAAATCACCCTTCCGTGCTCCAGGCCAGGCACGCCTGGCTGTCAGTTCCTTTGACCACTGTCATCTGGATGGGATTTTTATTAGCTGGCTTTCTGTTTCCTCAAAGTAGAGGTCTCCGTTTCGCTCAGTGATTTGTTATCTGTGCCTTGTGTCTGAAAGAAATTGGCTGAAATCTGTATTTCAGCTGCACACCCTGCATACTGATTAAACGGAACTGCGTTGGTGGAGAATAATTAAGCCAAGGACCTTGTTTTTCACCTTCACGATGAAAGATGAATGACTTCCAACACTTTAATAAGATGATGGCACTTGAAATGTTCTACTTTGGCCAACTCGGGACTTTCAGAACAGACCTGTTCATAAATATTCTTTGCAACAGCTGCATTTTCATTTAATTATAGACTGTCATTCAATCACTTGCAGGGGCTCTTGTCTCTCTCTTTTTTGCCCTGTGCAATCAAGGTATATTACACGGCACGTTGTTATTGCTATTGTTAAAGACCCAGTTTCTATTGTATGATTAACTCTTTTTGCAAAGAAAATGGATTTTCCCCTGTCAGGTATATTCTGCTTCTGACCATTCTTTTGGGGGTGGGGAGAATCTCATATGTGGAGGCTACTATTTCTGTCCTTTTCTCATCTTTTTGAAGTGAATGTCAATTGGGCAAGAAAATTGATTGATTGCCTAGTGGGAAACCAAACCTCCCTAAACCATAAATATGAAACAGGCCTGGAATAGACAGATTTCAACAACAAAAAAAGAGCCATCATTCTTCAAATAGCTCTTGTCTGCAAAAGGATTTCCCAGCAACCTTTGTCCCTTTTCTCTTCCTCTGCCTGAGCCAAGGTGATTTTTGCCTCTGTCTCCCAACCTCCCCCTCACTTTCACAGTAACAGAGTTTGCCCTTCGCTCAGCAGGGCCATCCACAGATGGGTGCCACCCTGCCCAGCTGGCTATTTCAGGCTTTGTTTCAAACACAATGCTGCCTTTTCTTAGTGGTAGAAACAGGCTGTTCTCCACTGCTTTTGAGAGAATGGCTCTTTCCTACTCTGTGCATATAAACCAGCCTCAGGCCTTGGGTGGCCTAATTTTTAGAGGTTCTCTTAACCCTGGAGAAGGTTTTGACTGAGGCCCATGAGGCAGGGGTCTCGAGATGCTTCCTCTTACTGAGATGCAAAACCTCAGAAGAGTCTGTTTGATTGGATCCCCTATGGCTCTAATGCAACAAGAAGAATAGGAGCGGGCTTTCATCCTAAAGGAGGTATTCCCTGCTTCTTTCCAGAAAGCAGTGGGGTTCTAGGTGGTCTCACCACTGTCTGACCCAGAGACCTGCGTGGACTCACTCTGCTTCCCTGAACTTGAGTTTCCAGGCCTTCGGATGCGGCAGGAATCAAGGATCTCTAGGTCTTCTTAGTTCCAGAACCTCAGGATGGAGAGTAGCTTGCCACCTTGCTGTTCCCCACGCTTTCGTGCAGAAGCCCAGTGCCCTGAGCAGTCACCTCTCCACCTGCGCTTGCCCCCAGCCAGGAGAGCCGAGCGCAGCGAATTGGCAGGTGCAGCCGTTGCCTCTGCCAGCTCCTGTTCAGAGCCTTCACCTGGTGGTTGGCTGGGCTGGAGCTTTGAGTGAGCATGGCATCCAGATGTGTGGGTTTGCTTATAGGTGAAAGTGTTGGATTACAGCCTGACACTGGGGGCAGTTGGAAAGGTCACTGGGTTGGGAGTCAGGAGTACTGGGTTCTTGTCCAGGTCCCCAGCTCTGGGGATCAGGCCTCCCTTAAGTAAACGTTTATTGAGTGCTACTGATGGCCATAAACTCTACAAGGTGCAGGGCACACAGAAAGTCAACAAAATACGGACTTTGCCCTCATGGAACTCCCATTTTAGTGGAGGCAGAAACTGGGGCTAGAATACAGCACAGTAGAGGCCAGGATAAACTCAAAGTTCTATGGAAGCCCAGAGCAGAGGAATACCTCCCCAGCTTGGAGGGGGTGAAAATCAGGGAGGACTTCCTGTAGGAGGTCACGCTTGAGCTGAATGTACAGCAATGAAAGTAAACCAAGGGGACAGCAGAGGCAAGGGCATGAGGCCAGGGAAGTGTGAAGTTGTTGCAACATCCTCAGTGTTGCAGGATGAGGGTGTGTAGGATAGGGATAGATGGGAGGTGAGACCAGGGCAGGTGGGGCCAAGTCACCAGGTGCCTTGTTGGGTGTATTAAGGAGCTTGGGCTTTATCCTGAGGGTAATAAGGAGCCCCTGAAGGTCAGTAACTGGATCAGATTTGCATTTTAGAAACTACCCTCCAATGGCTGGAGTAGAGGATGGTTGTACATGGTCAGGAGGCCTCCCAGGAGGTGGAGCAGAAGAGAGAGAGATGGAGAGACAGAGAAACAGAGATGAGAGAAGAGAGAAAAACCTGGAAAACGGCAGAGGGGTAGAGAGTGGAGAGCAAGTCTGAGGATGATACAGGACGTAGAATTGGATGGCTTGTCTGGTCAAAACTGGAGACATGGGGAGGGACAGGTGAGCGGGCGAGGCCTGTAACTGGGTGAGTAATGGTGCTGGCTAGGGTGGAGAAGAGAGATAAAGTCACCAGTTGAGGACAGTCTGGATCGAGCATCCAGCGGATAGTGAATGTTTTGCCCTGAAAATAAAGACTTGGTTGGCATTCGAAAAGAGGTGGTGGCTGAAACCACTCAGTGCATATAGAGGGTCCTGGGCAGTGAGGTGGGCAGGGCCCACAGCCCCTGGCTCCCAGCAGCTGTGTTTATGTGGGAGAATGTCTGGTATGTTTGGTATCTGGGTGTTTACTTCCCAGGGTGCTCGTGGGTCCCTGGTGTTGAAATGTGGCTCCTCCACGGAAGGGGAGGGTCCCAGCGGGCACGGCCACGGCTCGACTTGGAGGCTTGAGGGCGGTCACTCAGGCCTGCCCACTGACAACTTGTGTGCCCTGAAGCACCCCCACCCTGCAGTCGGCCCCCAGGGCTCCTTTTATGCCAGGTTCTCTCTGTGTGGGAGGTGGGTGGGCCTGGGGCAGCACTGGCTTCACCTAGAAAGACAGGGCAGCTGGAATTTTCAGAGCCCTTCCTGTGTCCCCAGCTCTGGGATGAGACTTAAGTCGTCATGGCAACCCTGTGCAGCACAGCTCAGTGTCTTGCTTGTACAAGTGATGCTCAGAGAGGCTGAGGGACTTGCCCGGAGCACTTTTTAAAAAAATGTTTATAGAAAATTTTATTCAACATATAACATCTTCCAGCAAAAAAAAAAAAAAAAAAAAAAAGGGCAATACACAGGAAGAGCTGGTGTACAGAGCTGCTAGGGTGGACCCAGGCCTCTCAGACCCCAAAGTTCATGCTGACAACCTTGATGCCCCAAGTCTCAGATAAGCCCGCTTCTCTCTGCCTGGGAGACAGTTTTCAGTCTGTGATATGTCTTTCAGCTCTTCACTACTCTGCTTAGCACTGCGGGTTTGACTTGATTTTTCCCTCTTCGTTTTGGCTGGTCACCTGCCTCATTGTCCTTTTCTCTATTGCTTTGTCCATGTGAGAGTTTCTGTGTTTGCCATGCTTGGGGTTACCAAGTGTCACTGCTCTTTCTCATTCTGATTCTTTGAGGGTCTCTAAGAAAAGACCCTGATGCTGGGAGGGACTGGGGGCAGGAGGAGAAGGGGACGACAGAGGATGAGATGGCTGGATGGCATCACTGACTCGATGGACATGAGTCTGGGTGAACTCCGGGAGTTGGTGATGGACAGGGAGGCCTGGCGCACTGCGATTCATGGGGTCGCAAAGAGTCGGACACGACTGAGCGACTGAAATGAACTGAACTGAACTGAAGATACATATTTGGAAATGCTTATGAAATGTCAGGATTTAAAAATCACATCTGGGTGACTTGCCACCGTGTGAGAGCCACGTGGCTGGCAGTCAGGGCCTGAGAGTCAGGACTGGAGCAGGGTGGGTCCCCCTCCTGTAAACTATGCTGCTTTCGTGCTACACTCTCATGTTAATTGCGCAACAAATATGCTTTACTTAAAAATACCCAGGCAGATATACGAAATAAATAGCCAATGGGAATTTGCTGTGTGACCCAGGGAGCTCAGCCCAGTGCCCTGTGACAACCTGGAAGGGGTGGCATGGGGAAGGAGATGGGAGAGGGATTTGGGGCGGGGCGAGGATACATGTATACCTGTGGCTGATCCATGCTGTTGCATGGCAGAGGCCAACACAATATTATCCTCCAGTTAAAGCAATTATCCTTTGATTAAAAAAAGAGAGAGAAATACCCAGGCAGGAAAAAATAAAACGGTCATTGTCCTCACCGTTAGATGCTTAATAGTGCCATCCCTGGGCATGGAGCTGAAAGGGTCAGTGGGGATCTTGTTACCCAGACCACCCGCCCTTCGAAGAGCAGGAGATGCTCAGGCCCTGGGCCCCAAAGGCCTGGATTCGAAGCTGTCACTGCCCTTTGGGCAGCCTTGATGTCTTGATATCAAGCTTGATATTATGAGTTTGCGCATCCGTGAAAGTGAGGAAGGTAGTAGCCTGTCCTGCTTGGTTTCCTGAGACCATTTAACCTCCAGGGCCCTGAATCCCCGGGGTTTCCTTCCTGCTGAGGTGACCCACCTCTGTTTGCTCAAGAGCTCTTCGGCACCCAGGCTCTGCCGCTTTCCCAGCTCTTCTAGAAGCATTGCTCCTGGGTAGGCCTTCTCTCTTGGGTTCCTGCGGACTGCCCTCTGCACACCTGGCATCACCTGACTTCACAAGAGCGGGACCGTGGTGTCACACGTATCTTTCAGTGGCAAGAGGCAGAAACCTTCTCCAGCTCCCTGCAAGCCAACGGAGGAGGGCTTTCCAGGGTAGATTCAGATGTATCCATCACAGACCCTGAGGAGACGGAGCACAGTCAGGCCTCTGCAGGGGTGGAATCAGCGTTCCTGTCTGTCTGCTGTCTGTCCCTCTGTCTGTCTACCATCGGCCTGTGGCCACATCTCTGTGTTTCTCTCTTTGTGGCTCTGCCCCATGCTCTCTGTCTCTCTCTCCACACATCTTGTCTCTCTGTGTTCTCTGTCTTCCCTGTCTGTGTCTCTGTCTTTCTCTGTCTGGAGCTTCCTCTGTCTCTCGGGGTTTGGACAGGATGCGGCAAGCCAGATGCCCAGCGTGTGACATTTAAGGAGACACCCACCCTCGGGTGCTGACCCTGCCCTGGCACAAGCTCCAGAGATGAGCACCTCCTTAAATCTGTGCCCTGGGCCTCCCTTGCTCACCACACCCTGTCCAGGCTGTGCTTCTCTCACTGTCTCACCCATTCCCTTTCTTTGTCCGACTCGCTCCTATAACCGAGTGTCTGTTTCTCTCTTGCCGGATGGTCTCTGCTCATCTCAACACATCAGCAGCCTGATCCTTCTGCTTCTCTGGGTTGAAATTGATTGTCCAGCCTGCATACCCCGCCCTGGCCCAGCAGTTTAGTTTCAGATTTCCTGTTGGTGAAAAAGCCCAGCTCTGGTCAGCCACTCATACCATGTACAGTCAGCTAGGGCAGGGGCCAGGGTTGCCCTGGGCCACCTCGGGGGGCTTGAGAACAGGCTGTCTGAGGAGGGACTGCTCAACAGTGAGGGCCTCCTTGGCCGTGATCCGGACCCCCAGGTCTGGCCCTCCAAGGTGGAGGATGGTGCAAGGGTCCCCCACCACCTCCACCCTGTCACTGCCAGAACACAGACAGCTTTGTCCTCGGGCCGTCCTGGGAAGTGAAGAAACCCAGAGCCAGAACCCAGTTGAAGGACAAGGAATGATCTGCTTGCTCCACCCGCCTGCCCCAACTCACCCCACCCTGACTATGGTTTTTCAAAGTCTTGAAGCTCAAGCTGCCTCCTTCTCAAACATGCTGGATCCTCCAGCTGTGTGCAGAAAAAGTCATCATCTCCCGTTCAGGGTTCCGGTTTTAGATGCTGGAGTCGTGTGTGGCAAAAACACGGTGCTGTCTCTCACCCACTCGGGACCAGATGCCTAGAGGATCTGGGGAGCGTCTAGGAGAAGGCAGCGGCCTCAAGCCTGGGGGAGGGCTGAGCCAGTCTCCAAACAGCTCCAGGCAGAGGGCGCAGCCCATGCAGGCCCTGGGAAAGGAGCCAGAGGGAGCCCATGGGGATGCGGGGCCCAAGGGCACTGCCCAACCCTTGTGTTCCTTCAGGCAGGAACTCAGCTTCTCTTTTCTCCGAGCCCTCTGGGGGGCTCTTAAAGAGCCATAGGAGGACTGGAGGGAGATGCAGCACAGTTTCAAAGGGGAAAGTGTGGCGAAGGGGCTGTGCAGCCATTTCTTGCTTTATTGGCTCATGTGAGCCAAGGCAGGACACAGGCATGGGAAAGGCACAAGCATGGGCTTGGAAGCCAGCGGTGCTATGGGTGCTGGGGTTTTGGGGCTTTAGTAACATAGCCTGATGTTCTCAGGTCCTGCTTGGGATTCGTGCACTCGCCATAGCCATAGGGAGCTTCCCTGATAGCTCAGTTGGTAAAGAATTTCCTGCAATGCAGGAAACCCCATTTCAATTCCTGAGTCAGGAAGATCTGTTGGAGAAGAGATAGGCTACCCACTCCAGTGTTCATGGGCTTCCGTTGTGGCTCAGCTGGTAAAGAATCCCCCTGCAATGCGGGAGACCTGGGTTTGATCCCTGGGTTGTAAAGATCCTCTGGAGAAGGGAACAGCTACCCACTCCAGTATTCTGGCCTGGAGAATTTCATGGACTGTCCATGGGGTTGCAAAGAGTCGGACACAACTAAGCGACTTTTACTATCTTTCACAGCCATAGGTATCCTGCACCCCAAATCCTGACTCCGTCTTCAGGCCATTGTGTTTCTGGGGAAGGCAGGACCCAATTCCCAAGCTTTGCTGGCCTCCTGCAGACAGAAAGATGAGGCCATCCCTGGTGGAGAAGGCTCTTTACAAGCCCCGGAGCAAAGGTTATGCAGATACAGGCAATAAATCACTTTTGTAATTATAGAATTTAAGCCTGTGGCATCTTTCTCTGAATCTTTCATTCCATTCATTCATTTGACTAACATTCGCTGTGCCCCTCCTAAGTGCCACGTTCTGTACCAGGTGCTGGGGTTACCTGGGTCCCCCATCCTCCAGACTAGCAGGGAAGGCAGCTACCTATGGAAGCTGAGAATTACGGTGGGGTGTGATGGAGGCTCACAGCGGGGACTCAAAGGGCTGTAGCACTGAAAAAGCAGTTAATTCTTTTTTTTTTTTAACCAAACTTTAGACTTTTTATTTTGTACTGGGGTACAGCCGATTAACAATGTTGTGGTAGTCTCAGGTAAACAGCAAAGGGACTCAGCCATATATATGCTTGTATCCATTCTCCCCGAAACTCCCGTCCCATCCAGGCTGGCACATATCGTTGAGCAGGGTACTATGTGCTACACAATAGGTGCTTATTGGTATTTGACTTGTATCAGGGTACACATGACCATCCCAAAGTCACTAGCTACCTTTACCCGCTGGGTACCATAAGTTTGTTTTCTAAGTCTGTGAGTCTTTCTGTTTTGTAAGTTCATTTGTATCATTTCTTTTTAGATTCCACATATAAGGGATGGCATATGATATTTCTTCTCTGTCTGACTTACCTCACTCAGTATGACACTCTCTATGTCCATCCGCGTGGCTACAAATGGCATTATTCCATTCTTTTTAATGGCTGAGTAATATCCCATCGTGTATATGTACCACATCTTCTTTATCCATTCTTCTGTCAATGGACATTTACATTGCTTACATGTCTTGGCTTCCTGGAGGATGGCATGGCAACCCACTCCAGTATTCTTGCCTAGAGAATCCCATGGACAGAGCCTGGTGGGCTACCATCCCTAGGGTTGTGAAGAATTGGATATGACTGAAGCAACTGAGCACAGCACAGCATGTCTTGGCTATCATAAACAGTGGAAAAAGCAGTTAATTCAATCTGGGGAGTCAAGGGAGCCTTCCTGGAGGAGGTGGCGTTTGCTCTTGAGGGTTGTAAGAGTTAACCAATAGGAAAGGAAGGTTATCTCAGGAGGCCTGGCAGACTTGGAGAAGGTGAGACATTTGGAGTCTAGGGTGAGGGTAGGAGGGGACTGATGTGGCTGCAGAGGGCAGGGGGAGCAGCCCCCCATCTGGGTGTCATCCTGGCTCAACTGATCTCTTAAACTTCCAGCACTGAGCCTCTTTGCGTCTGCTGCTAGCATGGCTTCCGTTGGCTTCCAACTTTATGTAGAATGAGGCCCTGCACAGGGGTGGGGGAGGGAGCCAGCTCTTGGGGGACAGAGGCTGTATCTCCCAGGTTCTGCCAGAACCCGGGGTTTGCTCTGGGAGAGGGGCCAGAGGCCCTGCGCGCCTGGCAGGGCCCAGGTTGCACACATCACCTTGGCAGTTTGTGGGCAAACCCTCTCGACCGAGGGGAGGTTGCACTGCCAGCCACTTCCTCCAGTTCCTTCCCTCTGCCTGTCGTCACAGTTACCTCGGCCTTGTTGGGGGTGAGGTAGAGGTTGGGCGGAATCAACTTTGTCCGGGTTTCTATTTCCCCAGATGCGGGTCAGCCAGAGGAGCTGTCACTTCTGGTTCGGTTTCAAAGGAGGCCAAGGGGCTGGGAGGTGCTTGGGTGCGGCCGTGTTGACAGGGCACCTCTCCAGCCAGCCTCCCAGGCTGGGAGGGCGTGGGTCAGGGAGAAGCTCCAAGGTGGTGAACCAGGAGATGGGGCGGCCCCTGCCAGGGCCTGTGCCGGGGGCCGTGGGTGCTGGTCTCCAGCTCACCCCTTGGTCCTGAGCTCCTGGAGCATGCCGGGAATGCGGGCAGAGAGGCTGTTTATTTTCCTGGCCTGCAGCCCTTTTGGGCCAAGACCTTGTTCCAGGCCTCAGGCTGCCAAAAGCACCCCCACTGATTCCAGAAGTGAGAGGGTTGGCAGGCCCAGGCTGCCCGACGACTTCTTCAGTGGCCTCGGACTCTGGGCCGTGTCCAGCCCGGCCGATCCTGTGGGTCGTCCAGAATCCCCTAGCAAGCAGTGGACCGTGAGAGGCTTCACATCCAAGAGATCCTGATGGGCTGGGGCTGTGGTCAAGATCAGGGCGGGTGAAGTCAGAGAAATCAGAGTGGGAAGCCTGACTATCATCTCCTTGCTGGAGGGCCTTAGGCAAACTGAGCAGGTGAACCTTAGTCTCACCGTCTGTGAAATGGTGCAATCATAGAACTTCCTCATCAGACTGTGAGTGTGAGGATAATAGGACCTATGTTGGAAACATTGAACAAAGAGGGCAACAGATGGCAGCTCTTGTTATTAATAATGATATTAAACAGTAATAGCCACAGCTTTGGAAGTCCATATTGGCGGGCAGTGAGCCTCTTCTCTCCCATTCAGTGGGCCCTGTTTCACACATGATAAGATTCCTAATGTGTGTGTGTGAAAGTCACTTAGTCATGTCCAACTGTTTGTGACCCCATGGACTGTACCCAGGCTCCTCTATTTGTGGAGTTCTCCAGGCCAGAATACTGGCGTTGGTAGCCATTCCCTTCTCCAGGGGATCCTCCCAACCCAGGGATTGAATCCAGGTCTCCTGCATTGCAGGCAGATTCTTTACCAACTGAGCCACCAGGGAAGTAAGTCTAGAGATTCAGAAGCCTCCTTTGTCTAGGTCCTGAGAAGGGCACTTTGGGGAGCCCCTGCGATCTTGGGGTGCAAGTGGGTATCCTGGAGAAAGAAAATGCAGAGGCAACGTGTGTGTGTGATCAGGTTGCTCAGCCGTGTCTGACTCTTTGCCACCCCAGAGACTGTAGCCCACCAGGCTTTTCGGTCCATGAAATTTTCCAGGCAGGAATACTGGAGTGGGTTGCCATTTCCTTCTCCAGTGCATTGGCAGAGGGAAGGACAAACCTGGTGAAGGGTGGGAAGACTGCTCCATCATCAGGATAGAGCTGAGGGTTTGGAAGGACCTGAGAGGGAGGACAGGGAGTGAAAATGGGTGGAGCAGAAGGTAAAGTCAACACTCATGCTCAAGGTGTTTTGAAAGGAAATGCCTGGGAGCCGCTGGCCTGGAAAACAGTGCCCAGAAGCCTCGGGCCAGGCCAGAGAACAGACCGCCTGTTGGGTGTCACCTCTGAGTGAGGCGATCGCCAGGCTCCAGGCCTCCTGAACTCTGGCAGAACCCATGTGGCCCTGCCCTCCTGGGATGCTGACTCCTCCCCAGGATGCCCACCTGCTCCATGAGCATCCTTGGGACCAGCTGGGAACCACTGCATCCCACCTGCCGAGAGGCCAGTGGGCTGGCAGGGCCGCTCATTCACGGTGGGATGTGGGTTAGGTCATCTGTCTGTCCATCTATCTGAGTCTTGGAAGGGCAGCCAGCCGCCAGGCTTGCCTCAGTGTCTCATCTGTGGCTCTTTGCCCCCACAGCTAGACGAGGAAGAGGAGCGGAGGAAACGGCGTCGGGAGAAGAACAAAGTCGCAGCGGCCCGATGCCGGAACAAGAAGAAGGAGCGGACGGAATTTCTGCAGCGGGTGAGGCAGGCAGTGGCCAGGGTGGGCCCCGGCCTTGTCCTTTAGAGACTTGTGTGCTGGTAACCCGGGAGACAGCATCCCAGGCCTGCGGAATCAAGGCCTGCTCAATGGCATCAGCCCAGGCGGCCACGACCCCTCTGTTCCTAACCCCAACTCCTATCCAGTGCCCCCTCCCTGAACTGAGACGACCCAGGGGGCAGCCTGATCGCAGGAAGGCCAGAGCCGATGGAAGGAGCCGAGTTCTCCGCCTCCAACTGAGGTATAGATCCTCGGCGCTAAGCGGCCCAGGTGGCCCAGGACAGGTACTCCCCATGCTGGTGCACTGAGGGCTCCCAAACTTGTCTGGCGTGGGCGCAGATGAAGTTGGTGATAGCTCCCTGCACGGGGGCAGTGCATGCAACCATGGGGCAGAAAAAAACCCCTCCCTCAAGTGCAGAAAGCTCTTCTGGCCCTGACTCCCATCAGCCTGGACTCTGTCCCACTAAAGCTGACATCCCCCTACTCACCCCCAGCTCTTGGCTGCTGCCTCCAGGACTACAGAGGTCAGCTCTGCATGCTGAGGCAAGTGGAAGGCTGCCTTGCCTCATGGCCCTCAGAGCACACCCCTGCCCTTTCATTTGGAATGTGTCAAACAGGCATTTGTTCCTTCTTCTGTCCCTTAGGATTTCCCTCATATTTTTGTTTTTCAGAAATGGTTGATGACTTTGAAGGGACATGACCAAAACGCTAATTGGTCCCAGCCAGTGGTCTCCAGCCTCCCCACTCCCAATCTGTTTTTGGTTTCTAAATAACAATGACACTACAGAATAGTAATGTCCTGGGTCAGGCTACCTTCTACATTGAGCAGCAGTTAACAGTGGCTGCTGACATTTGTGACGGAGAAGGCAATGGCACCCCACTCCAGTACTCTTGCCTAGAAAATCCCATGGATGGAGGAGCCTGGTGGGCTGCAGTCCATGCAGTCGCTAAGAGTCGGACACGACTAAGCGACTTCACTTTCACTTTTCACTTTCATGCATTGGAGAAGGAAATGGCAACCCACTCCAGTGTTCTTGCCTGGAGAATTCCAGGGATGGGGGAGCCTGGTGGGCTGCCGTCTGTGGGGTCACACAGGGTCGGAGACAACTGAGGTGACTTAGCAGCAGCAGCAGCAGCAGCTGACATTTGTGAAGTGCGGCCCTGTGCAAGGTGCAGTGTGTGTTTTATTGGCGTTATAGCTGTATGAGGTCGGGGCCTGCGTTATTCTCAGTCTGCTGATGGGGACAGTAAGGAAGGCACAGGGGTTAAGTAACTTGCCCAGGTCATTCAGCAGTGATGGGAGAACTGAGATTCGCCCTGAGGCTAACTTCAGAGCATCTGTCTTCATCACTCTGCCCTACTGGCTCTCATTCATTCATTCCCGGGTTTGTTCATTCATTCTTTTGCTTGTTTATTGATTTGTGGACAAGCAGTGTCAAGCATATACTGAGTGCCCGGCCCTGTGCTCGGTGTGCTGGGGACACACCACCTGGGAAGGACTAGTCCTGGTCCCTCCTGTGGGATCTGGAGAGGCGAGGCCAGGTTGGCCTGGGTTTTCTCTGGAGATCGATGGGTCTCTTCTCATTTTTGCAACAAACAGAGAACAAATTGGAGGTCACGGGTGTCAGTGCCTTGGGGCTGTGTGTGCACCTCCGGCTGTGAGCGTTTCAGCAGGGGAATGGTCAGTATAGGCGGGACTTAGACTCTGGAGCTGGAAGCCCCTCAGAAGGGATGGTGGACAGAGGGAAGGTTTCAAGAAATTTCTAAGACATGGGTCTCACATAAGCCTTCAAGATGGATGGAGTGTCACACACCTCATTTCCAGCCCTGAGAGCCTGCAGAGCTGGGCGGGGCACAGAGGGAACACTCATAGTCCACCCCCACCTTCCAGGGCCTGTCAGACAGCCAGCAGGCAAGGTGTGCCAAGTAAATACACACCAGTGACACACTAGTGTCACCAACGGTCAGTGCCAGTTGAGCGGGCAAGCTGCTCTGTGCATTCCAGTGACATGGTCTGAGCACCTACTGTGTGCCAGGCATTTCCTGGGTCCTGTTTATCCTCATTCCACTGAGCTCCCTGCCGATCCCCCTTTGAGACACGTACCTGTAGCACAGAGAGGTCAAGTTCCTTGCCCGAGGTTACCACTGCCAGCGTGCGGTGGAGTCAGGGTTCATCCATCCATTTGCTGACCCATCCATCCCTCCTCAGTGCCGAGTGAGCGCCTGCTGCACAGTGGGCCCGCAGGCTGTGGCTGCTGGGGTGGCGGGGGAAAAACAGGGATGGGATGGGTGCTGAGCATGAGGTTGGGCGAGCCCAGGCGGGCTGTGAGCACAGATGGGGGCGGGGAGGGGCGGCTGTCCAAGTCGAGACTGCAGAACGACTCCTGATGGGCACATAGACCAGGGGCGGGAGCCCACTTGGGGAGGGACAGTGCTGGAGGGGTCACCACCAACAGCCAAAGCACAGGCCAGAGGCCAAGGTGTCATTTAAGGTTGTGGTGACGAGATTGAAAAGAACGCCGGTGTGGCTAGAGTGCAGGGTCCACGAAGAGAAAGGGGCCCAGAGCCTTCACGTGTGGGGTGGTCCCCGTGCCGCCTTGCCCGGGGCAATCCTTCTTTAACTAAGCCTGTTGTCCTGGCCTGGTTATTAAGAGCACCTTCTTTCACTCTCATGCCCTATCCCCTTTGGGATGAAGAAGCGTTCAGTGCCAGAGAGCCATGGGAGGGTTTCGGGAGGAGAGGGACACACCCTGTTGCTGTGGTTACAGCGAGGGGTGTGGGCTGGGGGACCCCCACCCCTCTCTGGGGCCTGAGTGGGAAGATCAGTTACATTGCTGTGTTATCCCCAGGGGAGGAGAAGGCAGCTGTTGACCAAGAGAAGTGCATGGCCTTGGCGTCTGGGAGGGGGGCCTGGGCAGTTCTGTCGGGGCCCACGCCCAGCCCCTCACCATGCTCCCCTCCTCCCGTCTGACCACGGAGGCTGAGGCCACGTGTAAGGGTTAAGGCCCAAAGGTGGAGGCTGTGTGGACAGTCCGTGCCTGATGACATGAGGGGTTCTCTTGTCGTTTATTTTTTAACATGTCAAATATATACAAGGCTCAGAGGTACAAAGGTATATGTATGTGTATGTGCACACACACGTACACACACATGCGTACACACATATGGGCTTCTCAGGTAGCACTGGTGATAAAGAACCTGCCTGCCAATGCAGGAGACGTAGGAGACGCAGGTTTGGCTCCTGGGTCAGGAAGATCCCCTGGAGGAGGACACGGCAACCCATTCCAATATTCTTGCCTGGAGAATCCCATGGACAGAGGAGCCTGGCAGACTGCAGTCCATGGCATCACACAGAGTTGGCATGACTGGAGCGGATGCGCACACGTGCACACAAACACACATATATGAATATCAAAAGTCACCCTCCCATCCTTGACCCCTGGGGACTCATCCAGGCTAGGCTATTTCTGTGGTGTCTTAGACGTCATCTGCCTCGACCAGGCAAGGCCCTGAAGGAGGCAAGAGGCAGGGCTTTGGGTCAGATTCCTTGCCCTGCAGGCCCCAGGGCCACCTGAGCACCTCTGCTGTCCACGGGCAGGAGCAGTGGCTGCTGTGGGGCCGCCTCTGCGACCTCACTGGGCCGGACACAGCTCCCTGGGAGTGGGCAGCAGTTAACACCATCGCAAGCTCCCCTGGTGTGCGTTGCTCTTCAAGGCCCCTCTCTCCTTGATGGCCACAGTGACTCTGGGAGGAGGCAAGGCAGCTGCATCCACTGGCTCAGATTCTGAGACTTGGAGAGATTCACACAGTGGCCGAGTCAGCATGGGGACCCAGAGCTTCCTCTCCTGCCCAGCCCTCTACTTACCCTCCCCCTGGGGATCTTGTTCACAGCAGCCTAGCTGGCAAGTGGCAGAGTCAAGATTTTAATTCAGACAGGGCTTTGGGGCTCAGAAGTCTGCATCAGGCTATTTTTTTCTTACAGAAAAAAAATGTTGGGAAGTGGAGCTGTATTTAAGTGCATTAGGGTAACTTTGAAAAATAAGAGTCAGAGAATCTTCATGCTGAAAATCCCCTGGGCCCATCATGTTTTCTGTTGGGGTGGGGGAACTGAGGCCCAGAGAAGGGAAATGACTTGGCCAAAGGCACACTGCTGGGACACCTCAGCCCCTCACCCTGTATTTTCTCTACTGCCTTCACTGACTGCCATGGAGGAGACAGAACCTCCTTCACATGCATTAATTCCGTTCTGAAAAGACAAACGGTTTCATTTTCTCTAGGGCAGTAAATATCTACCAGAGGCAAAATGATAAACAAAAATGCAAGCAGAGTTGTTCACTTCCTAATTAAGGTGTGAAGATCCTAGCCCATGTTGATTGAATTAATTAGGAAAACAGATTAGGTAATTGTTCTTCTAAAACCACAAACCACTTTACAATCAAGGCTAAAAAAAAGATTTTTCAAAACTCAGTTTATACTTACCCAGTAAATAAGTATGTAGCATCAACTAATAAAACAGAAGAAAATCAAACAAGAGAGCAGCTTGTTACAGTCCGACAGTCAGACTGTCAAAGCACAGGCTGTTCCATGATGTACCCGTACATTTTCAAACCAGCAGAATGTCATGCCATTGCTATGATAAATGCATGGGAAAGCCAGTTACGCACCCCCACTTGGTCTTTTTGTGTGATACAGATGTGAGGTGGGTGTGATGTCTTTTCAAGGGCGAGGATGTGTGTGCAGGCCTGTCGGACCCTGCCCCTTGCATGTCCCATTCTAACTTCCATTTCCAGCACAACCCAGCCCTTCCTCGTCCTGCCCACTGCCCTCCAGAACAGCTGCCACCTCCCTGCTTCCTTGGACCCTCCCCCATGCTCACAGGCTGCTGTCTACCCACCGCCCACTCTGCAGACTCAGGCAGTCTCCCAGACCTGCCAAGTTTTCTTGGAAACGGCCTCCTCCTCTGCTTCTCCTCCTTTGCTTCTTCATCCCCCCTTGCTTGTGGCTTAAAGCAAAAATTCCTTAAGCTTCCCTAACCCTTGGTTTACAAAGTACCTTTCCCACTTGAAGTCATTTAATCCCCCACGATCATCGTTTTTTTTTTTTTTTTTTTTACAGAGGAGATAACTGGGGTTCAGGGAAGTTAAGAAACTTGCTCTTGACTCTGATTTCCAAACCCTGGGTCTGGCTCTAAACCCACCTTCCCAGCTTGGTGCCCTAATAGGTCCAAAAGTGACATGTGGTCATCTGGGAGAATTTTTAATCTCTTAAATGCATCTGACGCTCTCCCATGTCTGCATCCTGGTTCACTCAGAGCTCGCTTCTTGAAACATCTTCCCACTTTCCCACTGACTTTCTCTGCTGCTCAACCAGAGTCAACCCATTTCTCCAAACCCAAGATCAGACCCGGTCATTCAGCCCACTCTCAGAAGGTCTTCTAGACCCTGGAGGGCTGATGGCACTTGCTAAGCTCTGCCTGGCTGTCTGGATCCTTCTCCCCCTTGAGTGGAAGCTGCACATGGTCCATGTTACGGGCTCGTGGACCTTGGGGCCCCTTAGAGGGTTCACTGCACAAAGCAGGTTCTCAGCACTTGCTCCTGGGTGGGTGGATTGAACCGAGACTCCTCGAGGCAGCAGCTCAAAGGATTTGAAGTTGGAGCTTAAATTGCGTCTGGGGGGAACCAGACGGTCAGAGACATTCCCATAGTCACCAGCTTGTAGACCCAGTGAGCAGGCAGCCCCTACCTGCCCCAGATTCATGGTTCCACATGTGGTCTCTCCTGCCCTCAGAGGCTCTCTGCTTGGGGTATTAGGAGAACAGTGGATCAGCCTGGCTTCCCTGTCACTCCTCGTCCCGCTAAATCCAAAACCACCCTAGCTGGCTTTCGGTATTTTTCCCCCCTGAACATTTTTTCCTTTTATGAGGCTTTTCTCCCTCAGCGTCTGGTCCCGAGGACTGCACGTCTCAGCAGTTCTGAGTCCCCAGGCGCTGTGCTGCTTCCACAGATAAGAGTACAAGGAACAGCTCATTCAGCCTGGCTGGTGTGGGGAAGACAGCAGCCCTGAGGCCAGAGGCCCCGGAGGGATCTCTGAGCCCCGGCAGGGAGGGGCCGCTCAGCCCGTCACAACCACAGCCTTTGTCGGATGTGGGTCGCCCTGGCTCAGCAATGGACCAGATGCTTCTTGTGCGCTGAAGGATGTCTAGGAGCATCCCTGATCCCTGCCCTCTGAACTCCATGGGCACCCACCCTTCCCAGTTGTGACAACACGAAATGTCTCCAGATACTGTCACATGTCTCCTGGGAGGCAAAATCGCTTCTAGTTGGGAATGACTGGTCTCAACCTTTGCCAGCCTTTGGGTGAATTCCAACCTCCACACTGGTTATATGTTTTTAGATAGAGTCCAGGAAATACCAATTCAGGCGCTTCTGTATTTTACCGTGTTGACTCCTGAGCGTTGAACTGGTGTGCCCATCACCTCTCCACATCACGAACTTGTAAGTAAGTAAGTGAAAGTCGCGCAGTCGTGTCTGACTCAATGGCACCCCACTCCAGTACTCTTGCCTGGAAAATCCCATGGAGCCTGGTAAGAGCCTGGTAGGATGGGGTCCATGGGGTCGCGAAGAGTAGGACACGATTGAGCGACTTCACTTTCACTTTTCACTTTCACACACTGGAGAAGGAAATGGCAACCCACTCCAGTATTCTTGCCTGGAGAATCCCAGGGACGGGGGAGCCTGGTGGGCTGCCGTCTTGGGGGTCACACAGAGTCAGACATGACTGAAGCGACTTAGCAGCAGCAGCAGGACTGTACAGTCCATGGAATTCTCCAAGCCAGGATACTGGAATGGGTAGCCTTTCCCTTCTCCAGCGGATCTTCCCAACCCAGGGATCTAACTCAGGTCTTCCGCATTGCAGGCGGATTCTTTACCAGCTGAGGCACAAGGGAAGCCCAAGAATACTGGAGTGGGTAGCCTATCCCTTCTTCAGCGGATCGTCCCAACCCAGGAATCGAACCAGGGTCTCCTGCATTGCAGGCAGATAGATTCTTTACCAACTGAACTCTCAGGGAAGCCCCATGAGCAAGAAAACTCCCCGTAAATCAAGTCAACATCCTTTTCTCACCCTGGAGCCTCTCCAACTGAAGTGGAAGTTCTCTGGAAATCTCACTTGGGGTTGTTTAAAACCACATTTTGGATCCAGAAAGGTGACTGTTGATTTCCTCCCAGTGGGCAAAGATTCTAACAGGGGATAAGGAAGAGACTCCTTAAATATAGACTGATAACCAGGAAACACATGTTTTAGGAGAAATTACGTGACCACACTGGGCTTGTGGATGCCACAGGCCAGTATATCCCCAACATGCATTTATCACACATAAAGCACTTTCTGTGGCACTGCCGTCGTGGGCCACCTCTAACCCCTCTGTGGCCCCTCCATGCCTCTGCTCTGGATCCACTTGGCCTCCATTCTTCTCCCACCCTTTGTTTTTTGTGCAAAGGTCCTGAGGCAGGAGAGTGTTTGTTATATTTGAGCAATAGCAAGGAAGCCCCTGCGCTCCCCCAGTGGCTCAGTGGTAAAGAATCCACCTGCCAGTGCAGGAGATGGGTTCAGTCCCTGGGTCAGGAAGATCCCCTGGAGAAGGAAATGGCAACCCACTCCAGTACTCTTGCCTGGAGAATTCTACGGACAGAGGAGCCCGGCAGGCTATATAGTCCATGGGGTCACAGAGAGTCAGATACGACTGAAGCAACTAAACACCACCACCAACACAAAGAAAGCCACTGTGGCTGGAGTGGATTGAGTAGGGGAGGAGAGGGGGAACACGAGCCAGGCTGGCCCCATGATATACCCTGGATTCATCCCACTAACACAGGCCAGTGTCTGGTATGATGGGCAGGACCTGAACAAAGTCAGTTACTCCAGGGGACTCTGTAGCAGATTCTGTGCTTCTCCAGGGGGAAACTGACAGAAAATAGACAAAGGCCAGCCTGGAGCGACCTGTGACTACCTAGGTGGAGAGCTTCTCCCTGGAGCTGGTCCCCACTGAAAGCTTAAAGCCTCATCTCTTTTTGCATGCAGGAATCTGAGCGGCTGGAACTCATGAACGCTGAGCTGAAGACCCAGATCGAGGAGCTAAAGCAGGAGCGACAGCAGCTCATCTTGATGTTGAACCGGCATCGTCCCACCTGTATCGTTCGGACGGACAGCGTCAAGACACCCGAGTCAGAAGGCAACCCTCTGCTTGAGCAGCTTGAGAAGAAGTGACCGTGGGCTGGGAGGAGGAGGACAAAGGAAGAACGAGGAGTAGGAGATGGCCAGAGGGAGGAAGAGGAGGAGGGCACCAGAGGGCTCTTCCTTGGCATGCGAAAAACTTTACACCAGAGGCTCAGCAGAGCCAGTAATTGGCCGGGCCTTTTTTTTTTTTTTTTGTGAAACTCAGATCAGCCACACAAGGGGAAGAGCCGGCTGATGAAACCCAGAAGGACCAAGCGCTGAGACCAAAGTAGACTTGAGGGTGGGGCTGTCCCGCTGGGGCCCAGTTCCAGAGAGACAGGACAGAGGCACCCTGGGGCTGGCAAGCAGCCTCAGGCACTCCTCTGGGCTCTCCACCAGGGTACCCACCCCAGGGACCTCCGAGCAGCCAGGAAAAGCCATGAGTTGCAACCAAACACACGGCTGAGGATCGAACTGAGTGACACTGCCATCTGCCTGCCGACCCTGATGCAAGGCTGGAGAGAGAGGGTCGCGATGCGGGGCCCAGCGGGGCCCTGCTGGGGAGCGGCAGCTGGGTGCACCCTGGCCGGCCCTGCTGGAGTTTGCTGTGGGCACGAGGCGCAGGCGCCCTTCCAAAGCACATACTCACTGAATGTTTACAGACTGGCTGTCCTGGCAGGGCTTTCAACTGCACATGTTTTTTATACTTTCTTTTTTTTTTTTTTTTTAATATTTTTTACAAAAAAAAAGATTTTATACAAGCAATATATATATGGATTTCTATAATCACTCGATGTGATACAGTATAAATATGCTATGGTTTGTTTGTTATGAACAAATATCCAGCAGTTATGGTCATTGTGTGTAACTTCTAAGTACTGTAGTCTCTGGGTGTTGGGGGGTGGCCGGGGAGGGGGTGGGGTGTGTTTCCATCCTGGTAAACCCTTCATAGTACTCAGTCCTGTATCACTCAGTAAACGTTACTCTTACTTACCCGGCCACCTCTTGTAGTGTCTGCCTGGGCAATGGGGGTACAGGGCACACTTGGCCACCCGTGGTGTGCAGTGTCAGAGAATGTTTGGAGCATCTATCGTGGGCCCTTGGTTTTCACAACAACCCTTCCCAGGTAAGTCTTTATATGCCCATTTTACAGATGAGGAAGTCGAGGCTCAGAGAAGTTATTATATATATATATATATATACACACACACACACACACACACACACACAGTACTTCATTTATTCACTCAACACACGTTTCCTAAGTGCCAGCTGGGAGTGTGCCAGGTACTCTCACAAGACGCTGAGTAGTCTCTGGGCCCTGCACTTAGGGAGCTGACGGTCATGAGCTAGACCTTGTATGTGCTCCATATACCGTTCATTTTCACAACAGCCTTGTCAGGGAGCAGCAGTGGTCTCAATTTGTAGATGAGGAATTCGAGGCCCAGGGAGTTTAAAACTTGCCCTGCTGAGGACTTAACAGAGTGACTAGCATATATAGTCTCATTCACTTCTCTCAAAACATGAAATAGGCATCGTTGCCCTTCATTTTGTAAATAACTGAGGCTCAGAGAGGGTGTGACTCATCCAAGGTCACCCAGCTAGTGAGGAGCGGAGCTGATGCTCGAACATCGCTTCCCAAAGCCCGTGACTCTCCCACTGTGGCCAGCTAATTGTGTGATTGCCCCCGTGAGGGAACATCTCACCTGATTAGAACAGGAGGCCTAGGAGACCATGGTTACAGGGCCCGTTTCTGGGAGGGCTGGATGGAGTTCCAGGCTGTGCCACGATCGTGGAGTGGACCAGTGAGGTGAGCAAATGGTGTGGCTGTCTCAGCCACGCCCTCACCTTCACAGCTGAACACCCGCCCTGAAGAGCAAGAAGGACTCGATGCCATAGGCAAGAGCTGCCGTTCACGTGTCACATGATGGCTCACAAGGCACTTTTATGCATGTTGCTGCTGCTGCTAAGTCACCTCAGTCGTGTCCAACTCTGTGCGACCCCATAGACGGCAGCCCACCAGGCTCCCCGTCCCTGGGATTCTCCAGGCAAGAACACGAGTGGGTTGCCATTTCCTTCTCCAATGCATGAAAGTGAGAAGTCAAAGTGAAGTCGCTCAGTTGTGTCCGACTCTTAGTGGCCCCATGGACTGCAGCCCATCAGGCTCCTCCGTCCATGGGATTTTCCAGGCAAGAGTACTGGAGTGGTGTGCCATTGCCTTCTCTGTTTATGCGTGTTGCTCATCTGATATTCCAGCTCTAGGAGGTAGATGGGATAGGGGTTTCAGTTCCATTGTACTAGCTGTGCAAGCTGAGGCTTACAAAAATTAATGTTTGAGACTTCCCTGGAGGTCCAGTGGTTAAGACTCTGTGCTTCCAATGTAGGGGATGTGGGTTAGATCCCTGGCCAGGGAACCGAGGTCCCATATCCTGCATGGTGTAGCCAAAAAAACCCCAAAAATAGTGTTTACGCAGCTGGAAACAGGTAGAAGCGGGAGCTGAAGCCCCGTCTTCTACTGTCTACTGGTGTGTTCTCTGTCCTCCATCACCGGGGCTAGATAACTAGTTGCTGCTGGTCAGGCTTCATGACAAGGACAACAGTGAGCTTGGGTTGCTTCTCTCGTCTTGAATGAGGACTTCCAGGATGGACAGGAGCCAAGAAAAGGTCATTAAAATGCCTTTGGTCCCTTACTTCCTCGTCTCAGGTCCCTCTACCCAACACACTTGGCGCGCCACCCCTGTCCACTTGGCAACCCGCTCCAGGCTTCACCTTAGAAGCAGGGCCTGTCAGCTCCCTGGCAGTTGTGGTGGCACACAGCAAACCCCCAGGCTGTAATCCTTTGACACTCACCAAGCCTTGAGAGAAACAAAGATGTGGACTTGCAGGCCCCTCACATGAGCTGGTGCCTGTTCCGGCAGGACCACCGCCCCCCCTCCCCGCCCCCCCCCCGGGTGTGGTTCCTCTGGTCTCGTCCTGGGAGCTGCCAGCCTGTACCTACCAGTCCGTATCATCCTTCACCTCCGAGGACAGGCTGTCTCCCAGAATCAGTGGCTTGTGCTGTGCCGAGACGCACCCTTCCTCACCAGGACCCCTGCTCCCTGCTGTGGGAAGCCAGAAGTCGCAGTCGTCTATCTCAAGAGCTAACGTGCTTGGGTTTCCTGTGCACCTGGCGTGTTAGATGCGCTCTCGTGGCCAGTCTGTATGACCTTGTCAGGAGGTAGGTACCATCGTCCCCGTGTTGTAGATGAGAATACCGAGGGGCAGAGAAGAAGGAACTTGCCGAAGGTCACAGTCCTTTGAGTGGCAGAGCCAGAATGTTCTTATAATCTGACTCCAGGTGTAAAAAGCTGGATGGGGCTTCCCCCTAGGGGAGATGCTCTGTGTTGTGCTGTGACCTCAGTTTTGTGTGCGGAGGCCAGGGGAGATGGCATGGGTTGAGGATTCCTAGCTCTCAGACACCCATCTCCAAGTGTAAGTACAGAAGACCCACTTTAAAGGCTAATAGGTTCACGATCCAATCTTCTACTGACTAGCCACGAGCCTCAACTTTCTTGTCTGTAAAGTGGGAACAGTAACAATCTAAGTCTTTTTTTTTTTTTAAATAGGGTTGTTGTCATGTCAAATACGGAATGTATGTAAAAGTGTTTTCAGAAACACAAAGCTCCACAAAATGGCAAGTCTCTTGCTCTCTGTTAGCATGAACAGTTGTTAATTGCTGCACAGTACAAATCACTTGAATATCTTTTATTCCCTAAAGGTGGCTGCAGCGTTAGTGTTCTGGCCATGTATCCAGTTCCCATAGCAATGGACACTGGGATACGAAAGTTTGCTCGGCTCCTGAACAGTCACAGCCAGCTATATTGGATTCATCATCCTCTCCCTGAGTTTTCTTGTGCCTTCCTGCCCGGTGGTCATAAATGAGATGTGTACCACCTCTGCCCAGGGTTGCTATGAGAATCAACTGAGCAGCCTGAGAAGGATAAGACTCATTAGCAGATGGGCAGTAACCAGTCGTGCTGGTCAGGATTCAGATTAAAGGGAACTAACCTGTGCTGCCAGTGGGAAATTGGTGCGACTGTGCAAAGCAATTTGGCAATAACCGGTGGCACTAAAGCTAAACCCATCCTTTGACCGAGCAATTTCCCTTCTAAGTATACATTTTTGGAAGACCTCCAGCATAGGAGCACAAGGAAAAGTACAAGCATGTTCACTGAAGCTTCATCTGTATTTAAGAGGAGTTGGAAACAACCTAAATACTGATGAACAGAAGAGCAGATAAACTGTGTGTTCATAAAATTGAGTATTATTCTGCAAGTAGCTAAAAAGGATGTATCAGAACTACAAGCATCAGTGTGGATGAACCTCAGAAACACACCATTGAACTGGAGGATGGGAAGCAAGTTGCAGAAGAATATATATGGTGTGCCATTTATGCAAAGTTTCCATAGTGGAAATGGATTCTTTATTGTTTATGGCTACACATAGATCTGGGTGATAAAGATGTAAAAGCATGCAGAGGAATGCTATTACTATCAAAATTGATAACAGGGAATTACTCCTGGAGAAGGGGAGGAAGCTGTTTGGGATGCTATCTGCAAGGCTATAGAGGACACTGGGTTTCAATTGTACGTGTAACATTTCATTAACTTTTAAAAATCTGAGTCAAATGTAGAATAATGTTTGCGTTTGTCAGAGATGGGTGATGGGCACACACGTGTGGGTTATCTTTCCCAACTTCTCTGTATGCTTGGTGTATTTCCTAGTAAAAAAAAAAAAAGAACAAGCCACAAACAACACCAAGAGAAGGTTTTGTTTTTCCATCCTTTCCTTGGCAAGCTCAGGAAATAAAAAAATTTGAAATTACAAAGCCGACGCAGCGTATGCTCTTTGAATTTATGCAAATTTTAATTGCATGCCTTGAGGGAGAGAACGTTGATACAAAGCGTGTGATTTGTTCAGCTGGCCCTTCTAGTTAATAAGCGGTGTGCCTGGTGGTGAGGGTGCCCTGGGGTGAGGGCACCTTGGGGATAGTTGATCTGCACCACTTTGGTGGGCCCTGGTACCTGTTCTCTACATAATGAGCCATGGAAAGCATGTTCAAGGTTAATTCGGACTCTAATTTTTCTTGTTACGTCCTGAATTTTCAACCCAATCCCTGTGTAAAATGAAACTCCACCTTTAAGGGCAGCTTTAAAGCAAAGGGGGAGCCTTTTAAAGAGCCAGTTGTCCCAGGGTATTGGATTCCTGTTGCCGCTATAACAAAGTGCCACAGATTTAACACAAATTTTAATACCTTAGAGCTCTGAAGGGCATAAGTCCAAAATGGGTCTCGCCTGAGGTGCCAGCAGGCTGCATCCTTTTTGTAGGCTCTGGGGAAATCTACTTTCTAGCTTTTTCCAGTTGATAGAGGCTGCCCACCTTCCATGAGCTCGTGGCCCCTTCCATCTTAAAAGCCATCACTGGCTGGTTGAGCCTTTCTCCTATCAATTACTCTGACACTGACATTTCCTCCTTCTCCCTTCCATCTTTTAAAGACGGTTGTGATTATATTGGGCCCACCTGGATAATGCAGGATACTCTTATTTTAAGGTCAACTTTAAACTTCGTCTGCAACCTTACATTCCCCTTGCCATGTGACATAACGTATTCAAATGTTCAGTATTTGGAAGGCATTATTCTGCCTATTACAATAGGAATCTAAGAGTTGGAGATTCTAAACACCAGCCCTCTTTCTTCCCTGGCAGAGAGAGGCTGTTTTCTGTGTAAGTGCCATGAGGTGGTGTCTCTACACAGGCAATCCCAGCGCCTGGCACCTAGAAGCAGTCCTAGAAATCAGACCCTCAGGGACATTTAGGATGGGACATTCAGACCTGAGTCTATTTGCAGTGACAGTCAGTGGTGGCAAGAATCCCTGACCTGTTGTTGTTCCTCAGACTCTGCTGTGTGGATCGAGATGTCATATGTGATACGAGTAGAAAGGCAACTGATCTCTGGGGCAGCTGGATGGTATGGGGATAAGTTAGAAAGTTCGAGTCAGTTGCCTTTTGTTAACCATTTTGAAAGCCTCAGAAAAAAAAATATATATATAAAGCTTGAGTTCAGTTCAGTTCAGTCGCTCAGTCGTGTTCAACTCTTTGTGATCCCATGGACTGCAGCACGCCAGGCGTCCCTGTCTATCACCAACTCCAGGAGTTTACCCAAACTGATGTCCATTGAGTTGGTGATGCCATCCAACCATCTCATCCTCTGTCATCCCCTTCTCCTCCTGCCCCCAATCCCTCCCAGCATCAGAGTCTTTTCCAATGAGTCAGCTCTTTGCATCACGTGGCCAAAGTATTGGAGTTTCAGCTTCAACATCAGTCCTTCCAATGAACACCCAGGACTGATCTCCTTTAGGATGGACTGGTTGGATCTCCTTGCAGTCCAAGGGACTCTCAAGAGTCTCCTCCAACACCACAGTTCAAAAGCATCAATTCTTTGGCACTCAGTTTTCTTTATAGTCCTACTCTTACATCCATACATGACTACTGGAAACACCATAGCCTTGACTAGATAGACCTTTGTGGACAAAGTAATGTCTCTGCTTTTCAATATGCTGTCTAGGTTGGTCATAACTTTCCTTTCAAGGAGCAAGCTTGAGTTAGGCAACTATAAACTCAAGATGTGCTGTGAAAATCAGAGTGCATTTTTTTGTAGTATTTAAGGAGACACTTGTCTCAGGCACACTGTGCTGAGAGTCAGGCCCAGAATCTAACTGTAAGGGTGGCAGACCCATTAAGAAGAACCAGTGTCCATCCTGGAACTGGCAACCCCCTCCGTTACTCTTGCCTGGAAAATCCCATGGACAGAGGAGCCTGGTAGGCTACAATCAATGGAACTATGCAGAGTCAGACATGACTGAGCAATTTCACTTTCACTTTTCACTTTCATGCATTGGAGAAGGAAATGACAACCCACTCCAGTATTCTTGCCTGGAGAATCCCAGGGATGGAGGAGCCTGGTGGGCTGCCATTTATGGGGTCACACAGAGTCGGACACAATTGAAGTGACTTAGCAGCAGAAGTAGCAGCAATGTCCATCCTTGAGAGATTTTCAGTCTCAAAGTCAGGATGCTAGAAGGGAAAAATGTAGAATCTGGAGACCTGAAATGGGGCCTTTGAATAAATGAGACTCTGAAACTCTACAATCCCTTGAGCCCTCAGAACTGGCAGAAGCAGTCCCCTGCCCCTTAAAATCAGCCTTCCCTTGCTTGGAGACCATGGAAGGATTGCTCTCAGAGCAGCATGATGTTTACCCTCAAGATCCACCTCTGCTACACTCATTACTGCCAGGCAGATAAACAAGATCACCTCTCAGTTCAGTCCAAGCAGGGGAAAAACAGTCCCTGCTACAGAAGGATATCGCTTATCTGTTGAAAGAACTTCAGGGCATGGCTGATCTGTATTATGAGGCATCAGGGAAAGACAAATAAGAATGATCGGGTCTTTATAAGTGATTTAAACAGCCACAAGGGCATGACTCAGCCATTCTCTCTCTGAGGCTTCCTATGTCTATCCATCCATACTGTACTCTTTTTTCCTCCTAATAAATACTTGTTTCACTAAAAAAGAGAGCGAGAGAAGAATGATTAGGTCTTAAGGGACCCAGAATATATCTGGGAAGGGGATAATTTTTTTATATGGAAACACTCACCTGTGACCAAGGTTCAATGCCCTGGCACTGATGTTGGAATGTACGTTACTACATGACTGGTATGGCTCCTCAAGGCTTTTACAAGATATGTGCATGCGTGCTAAGTCGCTTCAGTCGTGTCCAACTCTGTGCGACCCTGTAGACTGTAGCCTGCCAGGCTCCTCTGTCTGTGGGGACTCTCCAGGCAAGAATACTGGAGTGAGTTGCCATGCCCTCCTCCAGGGGATCTTCCTGACCCAGGGATTGAATGTGCGTCTCTTATGTCTCCTCTTTGGCAGGTTCTTTACCACCAGTGCCACCTGGGGAGCCCATAGATGATATGAACCTACAGTAAATGAGGTAGAGATGCTCAACTTGCCTTGGCAGAGAATTAAGGAAGTGTCAGAAGGTCCTAAGGTCCTGGGAGGGGGCCATGGTCAGATGGACTTGTTATGTGAGATGTCACCTGACCATGCTTCTCAGGAGGGCTGGAACATCACTAAGATAGTGATGACTTACTGGAGACAGGGCCACTGGCATCTTGGAGAAGCCCTGACCTGGCCACCTCAATAGGCCAGGCTGGACAACAGAAGATGCTGCCATAGAACTGGAGTTCCCTAGTGTCAGTGGGGATTATGGAATTCCAGACTGACTTGATGGACGTGAGTCTGAGTGAACTCTGGGAGTTGGTGATGGACAGGGAGGTCTGGCGTGCTGCGATTCATGGGGTCGCAAAGAGTCAGACATGACTCAGCAACTGAGCTGAACTGAACTGAGAGGCCTAAAGGAGACCAGTCCTGGGATTTCTTTGGAAGGACTGATGTTGAGGCTGAAACTCCAGTACTTTGGCCACCTCATGCAAAGAGTTGACTCATTGGAAAAGACTCTGATGTTGGGAGGGATTGGGGGCAGGAGGAGAAGGGGACGATAGAGGATGAGATGGCTGGATGGCATCACTGACTTGATGCACATGAGTTTGAGTCAACTCTGGGAGTTGGTGATGGACAGGGAAGCCTGGTGTGCTGCGATTCATGGGGTCACAAAGAGTCGGACACGACTGAGCAACTGAACTGAACTGAAATGAGAGGCCAGATAAAGGCAATTAACTGGTACCATGGACAGCAAGAGCCTCATGTACTTTCTAGATCTAAATCAGTTCCCAGACCCAGAGCCTGCTGACTGAAGGATAGGCAGGGTCCCCTTGAGGAAAACCCCTATGTTACCATCACATGTATTCAATAAACATTTTCCCAATCCTTCCTTAAAGAGTAACTATACAGGAGGGAAGGGAATTCTCACATCTCTTGAGGACCATTGAATCAATCCCAGCACCTACATTAAAACTAAGAGTATGAGATGACACTCATACCAGGACACCTGCTATCATGCTCTTCTGGCTGGAGATGGGTTTATGGAGGACAGGAGATAAGAAATGTTCTGGCCCATGTCTGCCTCCAGTGGGTTTTGGGCCCACAGACCCTTCTTATGGCTCTTTCCCCAGCTCCTGACTGATAAAGAGTGTTTTGGTAGGAAAAACTGAATGGGAGTGCTTGAAACTATAGCATCCCCAGCCAAGATAGAAAATCAGAAACGACACTACATCCTAGGTGAACTGCAGGGAACAGCACCACCAGCAAAGACTTAAAGGATGCAAGAGGGTGGTGGTGGTTTATATCATATTCTTGTAGAATTCACTTGTTTGATCTCTGTGAAATCAGATGGATGGTGGTGAGTGATGATGGAACAGCGTAAACCTTACCAAGTGGTATTCCCTCCCACAGCTGCCATGCTTGGAGTGTTATCATGATTAGAACAGGTTACACTGCTCCTGGTCTTTGCTAAGTGAAAGTGGAAGTGCTCAATTGCAAAGTCGCTCACTCTTTGTGACCCCGTGGACTATACAGTCCATGGAATTCTCCAGGCCAGAATACTGGAGTTGGTAGCTGTTTCCTTCTCCAGGGGATCTTCCCAACCCAAGGATCGAACCCAGGTCTCCCACATTGTGGGCAGATTATTTACCAGCTGAGTCACCAGGCGAAGCCCAAGAATACTGGAGTGGGTAGCCTATCCCTTCTCCAGCGGATCTTCCCAACCCAGGAGTTGAACTGGGGTCTTCTGCATGGCAGGCGGGTTCTTTACCAACTGAACTATCAGGGAAGCCCCAAGCAGGTATTAATTGATAAATGCATTCTACTCAATTCCCATCAATAAGCAAAATCAATTAAACCAGCTCACTTTTACATGAGAAAGGCAGAAGTGCCCATGTACTGCCTAGCCCAAGGGCTGTATTAACTCTCTTGCCCCCCATCAGAGTCTAATCCACAGGCACTTTGATCCCCTTGTCCTTCCAGAGAGTCCAGTTGCTCCCGTTGTATGGTTGGCACAGTGCTGATGGGACCTGCAGAGCAGACAGTACTCTAGATGCCATTGAAGGTGGGTGAGCACGGGAGGATGGGAAAGAGTCCTGCTCAAGAGGGTTTCGGGATCTGCATGTGGGTGGTATGTGTTTGTTTTTTTGTAAGATTTTTTTTTTTTTTTTTTTTGATGTGGACCATTTTTAAGTCTTTATTGAACCTGTTACAATAATGTTTCTGCTTTTTATGTTTTTTCTTTGGCCACAAGTCATACAGGATCTTAGCTCCCTGACCAGGGATTGAACCCATACTCCCTGCATTGGAAGGTGAAGTCTTAACCACTGGACCACCACGGGAGTCCCTTGGGATGGTGTTTTCAGTGGTCCTGTGGTCGGAGGCATTTGGAAGTTCCCCTTCAAGATTCCTTGGTGGCTCAGCTGGTAAAGAATCCCCCTGCAGTGTGCGAGACTTGGGTTCAGTCTTTGGGTTGGGAAGATCCTCTGGAAAAGGGAACAGCTACCCACTCCAGTATTCTGGCCTGGAGAATTCCATGCACTGTACAGTCCATGGGGTCACAAAGAGTTGGACCCTACTGAGGGACTTTCACCTTTAAAATTAAGGATAGATAATTGCCCCTGGCACTCCATCATTAAGAGGCACAGAGCCTGGTAGACCGCTTCAGAATTTTGGAAGCAATACATATGTACACCTCACTTAGGAATACTGCTCTAACCTATTTATCAGCGGCTTAGAAAGCTGCTAGTTTTGAGTGGTGCCTGGAGCAAGAAAGTGCTTACAGCAGGGCCAGGCCGCAGCACCAGCTACTCTGCCACAGATACCATATCGCCATATATGCTGCCACCATAGCAGCTGGCAGATCCAGTGTGGCTAAGAGGTACCATGGACTGAAAGATGCTGGCTATTGTGAATGCACAGCTCAAGCTAAACTAAAATACAGCTTACTATGTTATCTCCCATGATCTCTTTGAAACATATCCAACAAGGGTCATCTTTCCTTGCCCCGGGGTGAAAATTCCAGCTGGCCTGGGGCTTTTCCGCTGATTTTCAGGTAAGAGACAGTCCTGTGCTGTTCTAAGTGTCAACTTGTTCCTTAGAAACCCCAAGCTTCATTGGCTCTGGTCTTCTCCCTGCACACCGGCACAGGCCTGCTTCAGGCTGAGAGCGGGCAGCTGCGAGGCACAGCTGGGAATCTCTTCTATGCTTCTCCTCGCTGTCTTCTCCCTTCCTTCCCCCCAGGTTGGCTGGCCAGTTTCTGGCTCCTCCCAGGGATGGAGCCCAGGGTTGAGGCACTGATGAGGGGTTAGGAATGGGCTCTTGACCTAGAACTGTTAGGACCCTAAGCTGACTTTGGGTGCACTGGGTCTGGCAAATATTTAAAGCTAATTCTTTCTTCCTAGGTTATGTCTCCAGGGAATTCTCCATCTGTATGTCCCTCCACGTGGGCAAATATATTTGCAGGAAGCACTTTTCCTGGGGCCCAGGAGACTGTCTCTCACCTCCAACTTCTTGCTAGTACATCCAGGATTTTCTAGACGGCCTTATTAGACAGACCCAGGCCAGCCCACACCGGCCTTAGGAAGATCTCAGTTATCCCTTGCCCAGAGACACTGGGGCACACAGACCCGGCCCAGCACAACTATTTCCTCGAGGGGCTCCAGGGCAGCCCCCTCTTCGTTGGCTTGAGGAAAAGGAGGCAGCAGTCCTCCCTGCAGCCTGGTGGAGATGAGGACTCGGCACCACAACACGGTTTCTTTTCTCCAAGAACTGGCTCTACAAATGCTTTCCCCATTTCTCCAAGCCTAAAAGCACCCTTTATATTCACAAATTGAATAAAGGTCCAGCTACCTTGAAACCAGTTCTTTAAAATGTGTAAAGTCTGCACTTGGTGATGTGCAGGTATCACCAAGTATTACGCTTTGGTGTCTCAGTCAAAACTTGAGTTTTAGTATCTTGATACACTGTTTTCTGAGTTAATGGGTGCATGCGTGCTAAGTCACTTCAGTTATATCTGACTCTTTGTGACCGCGTGGACTGTAGCCCGCCAGGCTCCTTTGTCCATAACGATTCTCCAGGCAAGAATGCTGGAGTGGGTTGCCATGCCCTCCTCCAGGGGATCTTCCTGACCCAGGGATCAAACCCATGTCTCTTATTTCTCCTGCATTGGCAGGAGGGTTCTTTGCCACTATGATTATAAAGTTTAACAAACTTATGATTGTGTAGCTGTGAAGAAGAAATTATCAAAGACTTGCCTGGTGATCCAGTGGTCAGAACTCCAGGCTCCCATTGCAAGGGGGCATGGGTTTGATCCCTGGTCAAGGAACTAAGATCCTGTCTGCAACAGAGCGTGGCCACACAAAAAAGAGATTACTACACAATTGCAGCAGAGAGTATGACTTCATAATGAACAAAGGACAGATATTAATGTTTATTGAGTATTTACCGTGTGCTGGCTTCTTGTTATAATTTTAAGTTGCATTTTAATGATGAGGAAACTGAGGCAGTTAGCACCACCAGATTCAATCCCAGCAACATTATATTGAGCCAGGCTAGAAAACAAAGAAGGATCTGATGGAATCCCTGCCTTTAGGAGGTTTCAGTCCTTTGCGATGGAGAAGGAAATGGCAACCCACTCCAGTGTTCTTGCCTGGAGAATCCCAAGGACGGGGGAGCCTGGTGGGCTTCCGTCTCTGGGGTCGCACAGAGTCGGACACGACTGAAGCAACTTAGCAGCAGCAGCAGTCCTTTGCGAAGGTGGCGGAGGCAGGTCTAGGGCTACAGGTAGGGAGATTCTACCTTGGGTCAGGTGACCCTTGGGTCTGTGCTCTTTCCTTCTGAGGGAAAACAATACCTTGTTTTGGCTGAGCACATATCTTAGTTTGGTGACCGTTTCATCATTTTGCTCCCCCAAAGGTAGTTCTCATTTCAGTGCTTTAATCTTTGACAGCAGTCCTGGCCCCTTTGATCCCGGATGGTCAGCCGACAGGGAACACTTTCTTCTCAGCCATCTGCTGCTCTTAGGTGGCCAAGGGGCTACCAGGCAGCGGTGGCTGTGTCCTTGGGGGAGTCGTTCCAATCGGTGTCCATTCCAGTCCCTCAATCCAGCTCCGCCAGTCCTTCCTGTGAGAAGTACCACTGACGCCCCAGCGGTAGGCCTCACAGTGGATACAAGCTCCCCAAAGGCCTCAAATTCTTCCCTTCCAGCCCTATTTACTGTGGTATTTATAGTCCAAATGTGAAGGGTATTAATTCTCCTTCCCTGTTTTTCTTTGCTGGGAATAAAGAGTCAGTCTTCTTTTCTATTAAGTGAGATTTGCATAACACTGCCTGGGAAGAAACCTCCTCTGGGCCCAGGGACCAGAGCCTCTGAACTCTCTGCCTTTACACCAGGTTTCTGAAAAAGCTCTGTTCCTCTTTGAAGGCACAGGGGAGACTTCCCTCAAATGCTTTCCCTTCAAGTAGCTGAACCTTTGCATTTCTAAGCAGCTTCTAGCCAGACCTCTAGAGAGTCCCTTTCCTCATTACAAAGGGAAGTAAGGAGTCGAACCAAGGTCATCGCTGTGGGTCTCCTGAAATAAGCTCCAGTAAAACATTCAGCTCCTCAGGGAACTGACGCGGAGGGGCCTGGTCAGGTACACCCCCACTTTCTGCATCCGGTAGGTGGAAGTAGAGGCAGCCCTTCAGTCACACTCCATCCATGACTGGGCGCCCCCACCACGGAGTGGCTGACCCACAAAGGTGCCCTGGCGGCCAGTTTCTGCCCCTCCCACATACTGAATAGCAGTTCTTTAATTAGGCCTTGCGAAAACAAAAAGGGGATGGGGAGGGGGTTTTTTCTTCATAAACTGTAGATAAAAACAATGAGTGGAATTTTTAAAATTAGTTACAGAAATACAAAACCGTTCAAAAGTATAACACGTAGGCGTGGATTCCTCCTTACTAGACTTGGTTCTCGTCCTCTAACCAGGCAAGAGAGGCTAAACTAAGTCATTCCTGGTCACTATAGTCTTCTTTATTTAAACATTTCACAGAAGTGAAAAATGGCCTCTAATTTTTATTTATGTATTTTTATTCAAGTATAGTTGATTTACAATATTGTATTAGTTTCAGGTGTACAGCAAAGTCGTTCAGTTACATCCATGAATAAACATACATCTTCTTTTTCAGATTCTTTTCCCATCTAGGTTATTACAAAATATTGAATGCAGTTCCCTGTGCTATCCAGTGGGCCCTTGTTGTTTATTTTATATTTAGTAGTGTGTGTATATCACTCCCAAACTCCCAACTTATACCTCCCTGCCATCTTTCCCCTTTGGTAAACGTAAGTTTGGTTTTTGTGTCTATGAATCTGTTTCTATTTTGTATATAAGTTCATTTTAATCATTTTTTATTCTACTTGTAAGTGATATCATATGATATTTGTCTTTCTCTGTATGACTTACTTCACTTAGTATGATAATCTTTAGGTCCCTGTTGCTGCAAATGGCACTGTTTCATTCCTTTTTATGGCTGAATAGTATTCCATTGTATATATTTGTGTGTGTGTACATGTATATATATCCCATCTATATCTATATACCACACTGTCTTTATCCCTGAAAAATAGCCTATAATTAAGAGAATAAAAAAGACACAGACTGGGAGAAAATATTTGCAAGACACAAATCTGAGAAAGGACTTGTATTCAGTATATACAAAGAATTCTTAAAACTCAACAATAAGTAAACAAACAACTCAATTAAAAAATGGGCAAAAGATCTGAGTTGGCACCTCATCAAAGAAGACATACAGTTGGCAAATAAACATATGAAAGTTGTTCCACATCACATATTACTAGAGATTCACAAATTAAGACAACAGTGAGATAGAAGCACACATCTATTTAGAATGGCCAAAATCTGAAACAATGGCCACACCAAATCCCGATGAGGATGTGGAGAAAAGAACTCTTATTTAGTACTGGTGTGAATGCAAAATTGTCAGCTTCTTGGAAGATGGCTGGGTGGTTTCTTACAAAGCTAAACATACTCTCACCATATGATCTGACCGTTGCCCGCCTTGATATTTACCCAAATATGTTGAAAACTTATGTCCACCCAAAAGTTGAAGCAGCTTTATTCACAATCGCCAAAAATTGATCATAATGAGATGTCCTTCAATGGGTAAATGAATAAACAGACTGTGGGGCATCCTGACAATAGAACATTATTTAGCATTAAAAAGAAATGAATAAATGACCCAATCAAAAAATGGGCCAAAGAACTAAATAGACATTTCTCCAAAGAAGACATACAGATGGCTAACAAACACATGAAAAGATGCTCAACATCATTCATTATCAGAGAAATGCAAATCAAAACCACTATGAGGTACCATTTCATGCCAGTCAGAATGGCTGTGATCCAAAAATCCACAAGCAATAAATGCTGGAGAGGGTGTGGAGAAAAGGGAACCCTCTTCCACTGTTGGTGGGATGCAAACTAGTACAGCCACTATGGAGAACGGTATGGAGATTCCTCAAAAAACTGGGAATAGAAATGCCTTATGATCCAGCAATCCCTCTGCTGGGCATACACACTGAGAAAACCAGAATTGAAAGAGACACGTGTACCCCAGTCTTCATAGCAGCACTGTTTACAATAGCCAGGACTTGGAAGCAACCTAGATGTCCATCCGCAGATGAATGGATAAGAAAGCTGTGGTACATATACACAATGGAGTATTACTCAGCCATTAAAAAGAATACATTTGAATCAGTTCTAATGAGGTGGATGGAACTGGAGCCTATTATACAGAGTGAAGTAAGCCAGAAAGAAAAACACAAATACAGTATACTAACGCATATATATGGAATTTAGAAAGAAGGTAACAATAACCCTGTATACGAGACAGCAAAAGAGACACTGATGTATAGAACAGTCTTTTGGACTCTGGGAGAGGGAGAGGGCAGGATGATTTGGGAGAATAGCATTGAAATATGTATAATATCATATTTGAAATGAGTCGCCAGTCCAGGTACGATGCCTGATACCGGATGCCTAGGGCTGGTGCACTGGGACGACCCAGAGGGATGGTATGGGGAGGGGGGAGGGAGGAGGGTTCAGGACGGAGAACACATGTATACTTGTGGCGGATTCATTTTGATGTATGGCAAAAGCAATACAATATTGTAAAGTTAAGCAAAATAAAATTAAAAAAAAAAAGAAATGAGCAATCAATCCATGAAAAGACATCGAGGAGCCTTAAGTTCATATTACCAGTGTGAAAAAGCTACATATACATAGTTTCAACTATAGGACATTCTGGAAAAGGCAAGAGAGACAGTAAAAAGGTCAGTGGTTGTCAGGGGTTCATGAAGGGTGGGGTGGGGAGAGATGACTAGGTGAGCCCAGGGGATGATTAGGGTGGTGAAATTATTCTGTATGGTATTTAATGGTGTATATATGACATTATACATTTGTCAAAACTCAAAGTACTGGGGCTTCCCTGGCAGTCCAGTGGTTAAGATTCTGCACTCCCAATACAGGGGACACCAGTTTGACCCCTGGTTGGGAACTAAGATTCCACACCCCATACCACACGACCAAACAAAAAAAAAAAAAAACCTCATAGCACTGTACAACACAGAGAGTGAACCCTAATGTAAACTAGGGACTTTAGCCATGAACAATATATCAATACCGGTTCATCAATTATAAATACACCACACTAATACAGGATATTAATAATGGAGGAAAGTGTATGGCAGAGGACTCTGGGGGAAAGGAAAGGGAACATATGAACTCTCTATACTTTCTGCTCAATTTTTCAATCCTAAAACTGCTCTAAAAAATAGTATTAATTTTTTTAAAAAATCTATAATTCCATCTTTTTCATCACATAAAGTTAGAAGTAGATATTCAAGCCGATTGCATTCCTTACTCTACATATTCCCACATATTTGTATTGATGTGCATGCTTCCTGATTTTTTCCCCTAAGTTTCTACAAATATATTGATACTTATACCTAGCTGCTGCTGCTGCTAAGTCGCTTCAGTTGTGTCCGACTCTGTGTGATCCCATAGACGGCAGCCCACTAGGCTCCGTCCCTGGGATTCTCCAGGCAAGAATACTGGAGTGGGTTGCCATTTCCTTCTCCAATGCATGAAAGTGAAAAGTGAAAGTGAAGTCGCTCAGTCGTGTCCGACTCTTAGCGACCCCATGGACTGGAGCCTACCAGGCTCCTCCGTCCATGGGATTTTCCAGGCAAGAGTACTGGGGTGGGGTGCCATTGCCTTCCCCATTATACCTAGCATCACACATCAAAAAATAAAGACAAATCATGTTTTACCTATTAGTCTGAAACTTGTTTGTTTCACATACATTTAAGATCTCTTTCCAGGCAGTACACGTAGATCTGACTCTTCCTTGGCAACTACAGTTGTTACCATCTCATGGACATTAACTGTGGTCATTAGGCAGAGTTTATTAAAGAAGATTCACAGGATCAAATTGACAGTGCTTGCAAACCCTCAGCTTACTGCAGGAAAAGCATTAAAAGCTCTCAAGTGAGGCAGCACAAGATCCAGAGAGGCCAGCTCTAAGCTCTAAGCCCCTCCTCTTACAGAGGCTTGGCTCTAAGCCTCTGTAAGAACCGTACCAGACTCACTGTCTCTCTTGGGTCACAGGTTCATCACAAAGCACCTCAGACCTAGGAAGACCCCAGTGGAAGACCCCTAGGACCCCTCAGGGCTTCTTCTACCCTGCTGGTCACGTAGGCATATTTCTTCCTGGTTTCTCAGCCCCAACAGCAGAGACCTTCAGGGGTTTCACCAAAACCAGGTACAAATCATCAATATCACTACTGTCAACAAATAGTGATAAACAAAGAAAAATAAAAATAAACCCTGCTGACAAGTTGGTACAAACCACCCCACATTTATGCACATTACAACAACCTTTGCTATCTAGAAGAAAGTAAGGAATGCTAAATTTAAATTTACATTTCATTGTATATAGTTTAATTTTAGACCAATAATTTTAATGGTTTTGTTGACTGTTTTTCTTAAAGATTCTACCAAGTTGTTTACAAAAGCAACTGTATTGCTTATGATCTCAGTGTTGCAAGAATAAATACGTATTTATATGCCACGAAGAAGAATTGGAAGAAAATATACAAAACATTAAACAACGACATTCCCACCATCATTCTCACCATCATCTCAGTTGTGAGATGATCACTGACTTTCACTTATTTTGTGTGCATGTGTGTCTGTTTTTTCCAATTTTTCTAAGATGAAGATATGTGTGTTATTTTGCAATCAGAAAAGACCATTATTATAAAAAAGATAATTATAAAAATAAAGATGATAAAAACAATATAAATAAAATATTAAATAAATAATAAATAAATATTACAAAAACCCAATTCCTCTGTACATGTGCATGCATGCTAAGTCACTTCGGTCCTGTCTTACTCTTTGTGACCCCATGGACTGTGGTCTGCCAGGCTCCTCTGTCCTTGGGATTCTCCAGGCAAGAATATTGGAGAGGGTTCTGTACGCGTGAGAGTCACACAAAGTGAGCAGGCTGCGGGGGTAGGATGACAGATGAGAAGCACTTGATCTGTTCGGGTTGAGTCTGGACTACACTTGGCCTCTGGGCTTGTCAGTTCCCCTACCGCAGGGAGACCTGAGCAGACCAGCTTTCCAGGGTGTCTGAACCGCTCGCTGATTCACTGTAGGGACAATCACTATTGTGCTCGACGTGGTCAGATTATCCTCTCTACCTAAACTCTCCCCTCTTCATGAACGGAAAGCATTTGTCTATGAGGAATTCTTCCTGAAGACTTACTGTCTCCTGAATTTCCAGCCACCTACTCAGGAATCCCAGGGACAGGGGAGCCTGGTGAGCTTCCGTCTATGGGGTCGCACAGAGTCGGACACGACTGAAGCGACTTAGCAGCAGCAGCAGCAACTCAGGAACAAATCTTTGTTTCCATTTATCAGAACTGCATTGAGAGGCGGCTTCCTCTGGGACGTGCGTTCCTTAGGTACCTGCTCCTTTCCGTGTTTGGTCTGCCAGGCTCTGAGCCCCATAACATAGTGAGAGGCATGGTTAAGACGATAGGTTCAGGGGTTTAAACACGCACACACCCTCATGCACGCATTGCCAATTCCTACTGTGTGATTTTGGACAAGCCACTCAACCAGTTAGCTTCAGTTTCTTCATCTGTAAAATTGGGCTAAAACCCTTCATAACTGATGTCATACATTAAGGCCTTTAGAACAGTGTACAACACACAGTAAGAGCACTGTAAATGTTGTGTGTAGGAATAATAAAAATAGACAGGATTCCTGCTTCTGTGGGGCTTACAGCTTAGTGGAGAAAGACAGACATTGAATACATAACTAGAGACAAGTGACTGAAAAGGAAGGGGGAGTAGAATTCGGTGTCCCAGGAGGTAGGATTCATCAGACGAGCCTTTCTACACATGAATAAACTGGGGCTCAAGAAAGTTAAGTGCCTTTCTGCAGATCACTCTCATAGCTACGTGGTAGAGCTGGGGTTCAAACCTGACCTGTCTCACTCCAAGCCCTCACACTCAGGGCCACCCTGGGACATTCCTGGGTGGAGGGCACTTTGCCTCTGCGGGCCCTTTTCTCCAGTTAAAAAAAAATTAAGAATTCTCTGTTTACAACTCCTTTGATACAAAAACAAATATAACCCAGACTGCATTATATTAATTTTTCTCTTCTGATCTTAAAAGACATTAAAACACTTTCAGGGGCTCCTATAAGTATCATGAGCTGCAGGCACTGCCCACGCTGCTTTATCACACAAGCTGAGTATGATATGATATGATTCTGGGCCTTCAAGGAGCTTCCAGTTCAAAGGAGGCTGGAAAAGCAGAATGACTAATATTAACAATAATTCTAGCTCAGATGTACTGAGTGCTTGCTTATCTCATTTAAGTCTCACAATAACCTAAGAATTTGTAAATAATATTATTTTTCACTTGACAGGTGAGGAAATAAGGCCCAGAAGGTTGACATCATTTGGCCATAGTGATGTCCCACAGGCAGGATTCCAAGCTAGGTCTGAGATCACGTGTCTGGTTTCTCCCCTGTCTGTAGCTCTGCTTCCCAACTACAACGGGGATGGCAGGATGAAGGACCCGCTGCAGCAGAGATGCCAGCAAAATGCTATAACTTAATGCTGCGTGCTGGCAGAGCAGAAGGGCCTGGGTGCACTGAGGTCTTGGGGAAACTGCCTCTGACCGTGGTTTCTCTGCTCAGCACCCAGGTGTCCCCACCTGCCAGGCAGGAAGCCTCTTTCCTTTCCTCCCTCTGGCACCCCACTCTGTACCCGACTCACCGCAACTTGGCTTAAAGCAGGACTGAAAAAGTTTAACAAACACCTTCTGAGCTGCGAATGTGACCACAGCGGATCCAAGAGGGCAAGAACTACACACACTGAAAGCTTCCACAGGCGTGACTAGGATGGAGAATCAGGGTGGGGACCCTCCAGGCTGTACCTGGGAGCCAGTTGTGGTCCCTCAAATAGGAGAGAATGATGCCAGTGATCAGGATGTTTCTAGCTTACAAAGCCCTTCCTCCAATGGATTTTGTGGGTTTTTATGAAGACCCTTGTGAGATTAGTAAAACAGATAATATTAAATATGTGTATATGTAAGTATCTAAAATTAATATAAATATTAATAAATAAGTATTAATGTATTAAATATGTTTATTTATTTATTTTGACCACATCATGTGGCTTACAGGAGCTTCGTTCCTCAAGCAGGGATCAAACCCAGGCCCTCTGCAATGGAAGCAACGGAGTCCCTAAATACATATATGTTAAATTGGATGAAAGAGTCCTCAAATTCTACAGTGCTTTGCAGTTGTGATATTGTATATTATTGCATGATTTGACCTTTCCTTAAAATCTGGTCATAGCTCCTGGTGGCCTTGCTTGGCACGGCATTCAACGCCCCCTCTTGGCTCCCTGCTTCTGTGTTCTCTCATCCTGGGCTCCAGCCAGACTGAAGAGCAGTTCAGTCGCTCAGTCGTGTCCAGCTCTTTGCGACCCCATGAATCGCAGCACGCCGAGCAGTTGCTTCCCCCCAAAACTATTCCACCAATTCTTCCCTTGGTCCTTCCCCAGAATGCCCAGGGTTGTATGATGACATGTCTGAAATTGCACGATCAGGAAGTGAAGTTGATTCAGAACCAGATTGGTCTCAGTCCAAAGCACATGCCAGAGAGAACTCCCTTAGGGGCTCAGCGGTGTCCCAATTTCTGTGAATGAAGCAAGTGCTAGAAATCCAGGGGTTGTGATGCTTCCTCCCTTCACCTGGTTAAACACCTGTGTCTTCAGACTCAATTCAAGCCCCACTGCACTTTCAGTGGGTTTGTTAGCTGTGACGCTCACTTAATAATGATCAAGGGGGTCACTGAGTAACAGTGCCGATGATTTTTTGGGGGAGCAAGAGATAGTCACACCTAAAGGAATGGTGTAGAAGCTCTGTGTTTGGAGAGAATGGGCATGTCTGTGGCTGCTGCCTGGACCCCCAGCACACGGTGCCTCCGTCTGGGGTGAAAGGGTGACCTGCTGGAATGGAACAGGGAAGTGGGAACTCAAAACTGTCACTCCTTCATACCTTCTGTGTGACTCATTTTGGTGAAATTCGGTGAAGTCTGACCACCTGTTCATCGAGGGGAATCTCGAAAGTGCGGCGACTCCCCTCCCCAAACATTCAGCATGCTTACACCCAGACTGTGAAAGGACAAAGCCAGTGACTAGTGGGCCTCGGATGATGCTGGTCCTGCTCCAGCCATTTCTCACCCTCTGCTCCTAGGGGCTCACACATGAGCGAGTGAGACACACTTGGCCAAAAGGTTGACATATGTATATACACACACACACACACATTTTTTAATTTTCTTGTTGAGTTTTAAAGTGGATCTCTAATGTTTGAACAGTTATTTACTTTATCTCAGTGGTCTGGAACCAAACCCATACTATCTCTAGTGTATGCCAGTATACTGACTGATACCAGTTTCATGAAGCCAAAATATGTGTAAATGTGTATCTTTATCTATATGTAGACTCACCTCGATTCTACATCTATCCAGAAGGATATCCTTAAAATACTAACTGGTGGCAGTTTTCTCCAGATGGTGGAATTGTAATGGTTTGATCGACATGTTTCTGTATTTTCCAGTTTTTCTCCCTTTCAGTTCAGTTCAGTTTAGTCGCTCAGTTGTGTCTGACTCTTTGCAACCCCATGGACCACAGCACGCCAGGCTTCCCTGTCCATCACCAACTCCCGGACCTTACTCAGATTCATGTCCATTGAGTTGGTGATGCCATCCAACCATCTCATCCTCTGCCGTCTCCTTCTCCTCCTGCTCCACCATTACCATGCATTAGTTACATGATCTGAAGAACAAGTTCAAAGCCCATTCTCTTTTAAACAGCTGGGACTCCAAGTTTAGGGGATGCTTCCTAGATGATAGACGAGGCCCTTTTTTCATTTTTCTTGTCTATCTCCATCCTTCAAAGATGGTTCTAGAAAAACCCCAAATGGGCCTCTGACCAATGGCTTTGCTGCCCTCTGGTGGTCATTTAAGACCTCAGCAAGTCCAATGAGCAAATTCTCTTGGTGGGTTACTTCTTTAGATTTTGCTTCCCTGACAGCTCAGCTGGTAAAGAATCCGCCTGCAAGGCAGGAGACCCCAGTTCAATTCCTGGGTCAGGAAGGTCCACTGGCGAAAGGGATGGGCTACCTACTCCAGTACTCTTGGGCTTCCCTTGTGGCTCAGCTGGCAAAGAATCCGCCTGCCATGCGGAAGACCTGGGTTTGATCCCTGGGTTAGGAAGATTCCCCTGGAGAAGGGAAAGGCTACCCACTCCAGTATTCTGGCCTGGAGAATCTAGTCCATGGGGTCGCAAAGAGTCAGACACAACTGAGTGACTTTCACTTTTCACTTTTCTTTAGATTTGCCTTCTGAAGTTCCACTTCTTAGAACTGTTATCTCCCCCTGGAGGTTGGGCATTCTTATTAAACTGGATGAGATTTGTTCCAGTGTAAGCTTCTTTAAAGCTCTTGTGAAAATATCGTTTTTGTTAAAACCAAAGCCCCTCAGCCTTGGCTGCACAACCAGAAGGCTTGACTGTCCTTAGTGGAAGGGCTTTGGTGCACACTCACCTGCTGCTTTCTAGCAGTTGATCGAAGCAGTGTATGGTTTTGGTCAGTATCATTACTGCAAAGCCACGGGCACACCTGCTGGTACACAAATGGATGGTGCTTCTCACGGTCCGAGAACGCCCTGTACAGAATCACAGTAAGTAAAGGCTGGTTCCAGAACCCCAACCTGGGACGCTTTGAGATTGTGTGGCTTTAAGCAAATTATGTCACTTCTCTGTTCCCCCGTCTGTAACAAGGGAATCAGGACCACACCCTCCTGGATTTAAAGCTCTGTTCTACCACTTACCCCTTGAACACCTTACTTAACATCAGTGTAACTCTATTTCCTCATTTGTAAAACTGGGGGAAAACAGAGTCTACTTCATAGAGCTGGAAAGATGGAATTAATTAATGCATCTGAATGATTAGATCAATGTCTGGGACATAAATGGTTCTCAGTAAATTCTTATTATTGTTGTTACTATTACCAGTTACCAAAGCATATTACTAGTTAAATGTCATTCTATGAATGCATATAGCTAGTAGTAAGGGATTTATTATCTGATAAGCCTTTTATGTCTTAGAAACCATTCTAAGGACTCTTTATTTAATACTCACTGCAACCCTTCATGGAGAAGGAAATGGCAACCCACTCCAGTGTTCTTGCCTGGAGAATCCCAGGGATGGGGGAGCCTGGTGGGCTGCTGTCTATGGGGTCGCACAGAGTCGCCGACACAACTGAAGTGACTTAGTAGCAGCAGCAGCAGCAGCAGCAACCCTTCAGGGAAGGTGTTATCTTCATTTTACAAGAGGAAACTAAGATTCACACAGGGTTAAGAGTTCAAGATCACACAGCTAGGAAATACAGAACCACAGTTTAATTTCATTCGTTTGGTTCTGGAGCCTCTGGTCTTTCCTGTCTATTTGATTGACATCTAGGTAAGGTAGCTTCCAAGGCTACCTTAGGTAGCTTCCTAAGGTAGCATGTTTTACTAACATATTTTTCTGGAGTCATCAGTCAATTCAGTTTCTCAGTCGTGTCCAACTCTTTGTGACCCCATGGACTGCAGCATGCCAGGCTTCCCTGTCCATCACCAATTTCCAGAGCTTGCTCAAACTCATGTCCGTCAAATTGGTGATGGAATGCTTGATTATAAGTTAGGGTAATGCCAGTTGCTATAACAGATAAACTCACATCTTTATGGTTTGTGTACCAGGACTGTATTACTCATGAACACAATAACTCATGAGAGCATTCCCATTTGGTGGCAGGCCTTCCACGTGGTCATCAGGGACCCTGGCTCCTTTCCATCTCAGGGATTCTCCCTGGGGACTTTGGAGTCCTCTGCATTTAGCTGCTGAGTGACTAAAGAATATGGACCAGGCCCGGAAGTGGTACTTTTCAACTCTATCTGTATTCCATTTACTTAATGCTCAGTCTCCTGGTCACTCTTAACTGCAAGGGAGGCTGGGGAGTGTAGTCTTGCTCTGTGTCCCGGAGGGGCAGGAAACAACCAGCCTATCACTCTCTGCCATTCCTGGCCTATGTCTTAAACAGCCTTGAGGTCTTGGTTTAAATTTCAGTTGCTCCAGTGAAAAAAAGATCCTGGCCTCTTGAGTCTGGATTGGGCGCCTCTGCTCTGTACTTCCTGTCTTGTGTCATCTGTGCATGGATGAACATTCTTTAACCACCTGTCTCCCCGTGATTCTGTGGGCTGCATCCTGCAGGGCTTATCTCCACCACTGCTGAATCCCTAGCCCTTACCTGGAGTTGGCACATCGCAGGTGCTCAATAATTGCTGAACGGATGACCTCTGCCGCAAATAGCTGAGAGGGCAGAGGAAGTGGTTGGGAGTGGTCTCTTGGGTTCCCCTCTTCCCCCCACCCCCACCCACCCCGTGGCACTGAGTTTCAGAATCATGGACTGCTCGTCCCGGAACAGGGCGTTGGAAAGCCCTCTGAGGTTGAGGTTGGGGCGTCTGCGCTTTAAGAATGGAACTGAGACGCCGAGTGTGGTCACAGGTCATCTGTGCCTCTGCACCTGCCCCCAGGGAGGACCCCACACAGGCATCTCCTCTTGCACTTGTACCCCAACAGGGCCTGGCTTCGAATTTAGGAAACACACTACCACCACAACGATAAAACAATGCAGCGTGTTTAGCTAGTTGTTGACGATTTATATCCTACCACTTCCCAAAGAACCTTGCAGAAGCTTACAAAATGAATGTAGTAAGAGAAAGTAGCCCGAATAGCAGGGAAAACCTAGTCCTGGTGATATTAAGTCATCGAAAATGTGATCGCTCCAGGCAAAATAAGATAAGATTTTTTTCCCCCTTACAATCCAGGTCTCTGCTTTGGGACAACATTTAGAATTTTTAAAAGTTGGGCTCTGTTCGTTCTCCTCTCCCCCTCACTGTCCCTGGGTGTCTGCTCATGATAAGTCTTGGCCTGGTGCTGAGGTTGGGATCTGGGAGGGGACTGTGAACAACTCAGGATTCCAAGCCCACCTTCAGCTCCAACCCCTGGAGCTCATCTCCACTTCTCTCCCCTTGCGACAAGCCCCACTTCCACTGCCTGGAGCTAAGATGAAGGTAGAAACGATGAGCAAGGAGAGAGTCCCGCTATGCTGGTAAGAGTCCTCAAATGAAATGAAAACCCCAGTTTAACAAGACAGAAAAGGATGGTCAGGCAGGGGGATGGGCAAGAGTGCCGGCCTGGTGCCTGCTGGCTGGTGGCCTTGGCAAATCACTTTGTGCTTCTGAGTCTCTGTTATCTCATCTGTGAAATGGGATCACTGACCCTGGATGCCCTGGGTAGGTATGCGAGTCGGACGACACAAAACGGCCTCAAAGGGGCAACTTGTTTTTCGAGGAACTCCTTGACAAGAGCGAGTGTATCAGGTTATGATTTCAGCACCTGCCATGAGCTGGGGCGTGGGGAGGGTGGAGGCAGGGGATGGATGGGACTGTGGGGTCACTTGGCTAGAGCTCTTCTTGGAGAGGAGGTCTGAGTCATATGATGCCCCAAGGAACGCTGAGTTCTGGGGATGGGGACCACAGTTCCCCCATGACTTCGCCCTTCATTAAGGTATGTCGATTACAGGGACCACCCCTCAGGTTGCCTCTGGGATTGGGGGACTGAGCTTTGCCTCTGAGCCCAGGTTCCTGGAGGCAGGAAGGAGTGGGAGGCATCCTAGAGCCTGGGCCAAAGCTAGCCTGGGCCAGTGAATCTGAGGAAAGAGGGAGACGGTGGACCGAGGAAGATTAGGATCCCAGGAAGATTTGTATTCCAGAAACTCGTCTGGCCCACGCAGGCTAATTCTGTGTTGATTCATAAAAGGGAAGCAAAAAAAAAAAAACCCTAAGTTCCAAAGGAGCAAATTTCCAGTCCGTTTTGAAAAGAGCCAAAGCCAATCTGAGCTGGAGAAGGGGTTTCCCCAAAACTCTCCCTCCATACACCCAGCATTTGACAAAGAGGCTGAGAAAGTGCTGGGAGGTCGACATGAAAGGAAGGTGGGGAGGGGAAGGGGCAGCTGGAATGGGGGGACTTGTCACCAGGCTGACAGCCCATGACCCTCCCCCTCCCTCCTCCCTGGCTCCATCACCCCTAGGGTGTTTGAAATCAACTTCTCCATCTTGGAGTACAGCATGTCACTGTATGAAAACAACAGAAAGGTTGTCAAGGAGGAAACAAAATCCCTGTCATCTTATCACCCTCATCAAATCAACTGTTTCCATCCCGATCATCATAGTTTAATCATAGATATAACGCGCTTTCTTCCTTTCTTTCTCAACCTGTATGTCCCTAAGCAAGTTTCATTATCTTCGTTGGCAAAGTGTGATGCTCTCACATCTCACGAGTGATGTGAGTCTTAACTGAGATCATGGCTGTAAAGTGCATGGCAGACAGTAGGTGCTCAGTAAATGGAAGTCACAGTGGTTATCTCTGAAAGCATCTCTCTGGTTTTCATTATAAGTTCTGCGCTATTAGAAATTCTGAACTCTTTATATGTGTTAATGAGATAAAGGAAATTGGAACTATGTCCTTATTTTAAAGGAAGTTTGGTCACAACTTTAAAGACTTTGCCTTTAAAGACTTGCATCAGCAAGTTCCTGTTTTGGTACCTCTGAGGTCTTTTCTGGCCTGAGTGGATGGTAGCTGGCCGTGCTGTTGCTGCCTTTTAAAATATGGATTCCCCTCCACATTCCTCTGATGATCTGGGACTGAAAAGCACAAGGTCCCTGGAGATCTCCGCTTAGGTGTCCACTCACTGTGTGTTCTTGCAGAAGTGACCGTTATCCTTCAGTGCAGGGAATTCAAAGTGCTGGACTCTTCATCATGCTGCAGAGAAGGGGCAGTGTTGGGAAACTGTTCACTGGTGCATCTCTGCGTAGATGAGAGCCAGGGTTGGGCTGTGGGCTGCTGGGGGTGCTTTCATTTGAAGTGTGGCTTTGGTGAGCCCGAGGCTCCCGGGATTTGTGCCTATAGGTGTTTGTGCTGGCATTGCCAGCCCAGCGAAGGGTGAATGGGATTACAGTTCTGTCTGCAGAATAATGGGGGGAAATAGATATGTATATATAAGTAGATATGAAATTTAAGACTCAAGATAGTTAACCCAAAATCTCTTTCCTCTTGGGGTCTCATTTCTTTCATTAGCAAAATTTAGTCTGCGAAAATGACCAGCCGTGGAGTTAATTGGGAGGTCACTGGACATCTGCTCTCAAGACTTGTCACATGATGTAATTAACACCTCTTCCAAATTTAAGTCTGGTGACTTCAGAGAGGCCAGGGCAATTTGGTCCAGGGCTTCCTCAATTCAGTTCTTTGAATGAATGCTGCATGCCTAGACCTCGCTGGGCGCTGCTGTGAGTGCCAGGGATGACTGTGATCAGCTCCCACCCTTAGTGGGCACACGGTCAATTTGGAAGAAGAGGCAGGATGTTGCCTGTGGCTGTATTAGCAATGACAATGGCTGCCACTCACCTAGAGGACCGAATGTAAAAATCTCATGGAATTCTCCAAAAAGTTCCATAATGTATATATTGGTAACATCGTCGTCTTTCGACTGAGAAAACTAAGGTGCTGAACTACAGAATCATTTTCCAAAAGTCTCATGGCTTGCCAGGGGTGGAGCTGTGATTCAACTCAGTCTGTCTGACTCCAGATCAACATCACCCCTCCCCCAACTTTTCTTTTTTGGGTGGGAGGTTATAGTTGTTAACTGAAATAAAAACACTCAATGTAAAAGTTGTGGGTTAAGTTTTATTCGGGGACTTTCTGAGTCCATGAGACAGCCTCTCAGGTAGCTCTGAGGAATTGCTCTGAAGAGGTAAGGGAGGAGCCAGGATATATTTCTATATGAATTTTTTGCTGGAAAAAAAAAGTGTAGTCAAACATCACAAAATTTCTGCTAACCACAAAGAAGAGGCATCTCACGTCAATGATTTTAGAGCTTTTCTATGTATGGGAGGATGCAAGAATCTGGAGTCATCGAAATTTTTCCTTAAATATACATCTTAACTATCTAGGGGTTGATACATACAAAACTCGGAATACTTCCTGCTTTTCTCCATCCTGAATTGCCCTCAGGCTGTGCCTGATCCTTGTAGAACAGGAGTGGCGGGCAACCTTTTTTTTGCCCTCTACATAGTAAAACTTTCCTGATTTCTTTTAACATAATTTCGCATGAAGTGTGTGCACAGATGGACATAAGAGATAGCTCAAATCTCGATGTAAAAGGGTTTCCTTTCATACTTATCCTCTCAGTAGAGTTTCAAGGCCTCTCCAGTTTGCTGACATTTGACACCTTGAGATTTTTATCTACAGGCACAGAAAGCAGCAACCTCATCAGTATATGAAGACCCAGTGGGGGAATTCCCTGGCAGTCCAGTGGTTAGGGCTTCACGACTTCACTGTCAAGGGCCTGGGTTCGAACCCTAGTCGAGAAACTAGGATCCCACAAACCACACAGCTCAGCGAAAAAAAAAAAAAAAAAAGACCCAGCTGCATGAGGTTGCAGCAGTCTCACCCGGTCCTGAGGACTTAGGACTGCTTTATTCCTTTGTTTCAGATTTCAGTGCCATTTTCTTCTTCTTTACCTCCTCCCTGCTCCCTTGCTTCCTCCTTCGTCTCCTCCTCCCCCTTCCTCCTCCTCCTGTTCTTCTGTAAAGTATCGAGATATTTGAAAATACTTAGGACTTCTGTTCTCATTTCTCTCTTCATGCATCAAAGTAGTAGGTATTGGCAGATTTCTAGCCCCACGACAGCCCAACTGGTCACATACTATCACAGATGGGATTCTTTAACATTACCATTCCACGTTTGACAACCACCCTAGCACCAGCATTAGAGGCTGCAGGCTTCAGTCAAGATCCCAGACGTAATCGAGGAAGCACAGATGTTATTCGGATCATGCAGAGCTGATATGCTCCCAGGTGCGAGAAACCCCTGGAAGTGGAACAAAGCCAGCGATACCTCAGGAAACAGCAAGTCCATTCTAGATCATTCTGCAAGGAGAAGAGACAGTAGATCGCCGTACAAGTCTCGTCCTCAAGACCCATGCATTTTTTACACCTTGAAACAGCTCACAAAATGACAGTTAGAAAAGGGACGGTGTCACATAGGCATCATACTTCTAAAGAAGTTCCAAGGAGTTGAAGATGAAAAATTTCATTAACTCTAAAAGCTCCTCAAAGGCTTCCCCTCACCAGATCGAGCATCCTCAGCCCATAGACGAGGCAACTGAAGCTGACGAATGATGCCCTCAAGGTCACACAGCTAGTTGCTGGCAAAGGCAGGACCCGCTGCCTGGTAACTGACATTCCATACTTGGTTCTTTCTGTCCCACAACCCTACATCCCGGTCTACACAAAGGAGGTGTAGGGAAGGCTTCACAGAGGAGGAGAAGCATGACCTGGACCTTGAGGGATGCGTGGGGTGTGGGTGGGCTTAGAAGAGGGGCTGGGCTTCCTAATGCCAGTTTTAGGCTCCTTTGTAGCTTTGCTAACTGAACCGTTAGCTACCAGATGTAGGCATTTGTCTCCTCTGCTTTCTGCTCCCATTTCTGAGTTCCTGGTCGGGGGCTGGCACAAAGAGGCTGTTGGAGAGATGGATGAGGCCAGCTTCTCCATAGCCACTCAAGATCCGACTCCATATTTTAAGAGAATTGCTGAAGCACTTGGCATTGAATAGAAACTCAGCTTACATGTCCTTTCTGCTCCCTTCCTTCCTTCTAATGGATGACTCTTTGGAGAGTATGTGCCTAGCCCCAGTCTCTGAGAGCCATCCAGCCTCCTGGCCCCCATAGGAATGGGCCCTGGCAGTCGTATTTGTAAGACCACTCCCTGACCCTGTGAGTTGTGAGTGACTGAGAGACACAGGGGTGGACCCCAGACTCAAGTCGGACCCGTGCTAGCCTCTCTCCCAATTGGAAATCACAACTTTGAGGGGCTCCTCAGGCTCCCCTGCTTGTTTCCACTGAGGCAATGTTAACTCCGGAGCTGGGAGACAGCCGTCCTCAGACAAGGAGAAGGCTGGTGCAGAAAGGCGGGAGATGAAGCAGATGCCAATGGGGCAGCAGTGACAAGAAACCCCAAGACCCAACAGCTCTGCACTGGCAGGGAGGCCCCTGCCCAGAGGAGGCCTTCACCTCTTTCAAAGGCCCCTCTTCCAGTCACAGGAGAAGGGCCGTCTGTTACCTGGAACCCTCACCATGCTCTGATGTTATCAAGTTTCTGCAGAAGGGGCTCACTCAGCCAGTCTCTGACAGGGGAAGTCCTCGGTTGTGCTTCGTGCAGAAGGAACCACACTCCAGAAGGGGGGCATGTGGTTGAAGTGGGGGAACTTTTTTCTCTTTCTCAAAGGGAGACCCTTGGCCTGGTGGTCTCAATTTGACTCAAGTTCCCGAAGGAATGGGACTCTGGAGAAGACCTTTTTTTTTTTTGGCTAAGACTGTGGTGTGAATGGGAGAAGAAAGATCCCCAGTGGTCACTTCAGCCATTGGGCTAGGTCCTGGACACCACAGACCATATAAGAACTTCCAGCCTCGTGGTTAGTGAGTGAGGCAGACACGTGAATAGAATTTCACAGCAATGGGAAGAAATGTCAATGCTGTGATAAAGAAATGTAACCGGGTAGGATCAGTCCTCCAAGAATAGCCAACACGGGGTGTCAGAGAGGGTTTCCTGGCAGGGACGACAGCCTAGCAGATGCCTAGGCGTGTGTAGGAGTTGGCCAGGTCAGCAGGGTAAGGGACAACCCAGAGGAAGCAACAAGAATAGAAGAGCAGAGTCGAGAAAGACAATGATGTCTGCCGAGAAGTACCAGTGAAGTACAGCTGGAAGGTGAAGTCCCCAGGTTCTGGCTAGAAAGCTTGCTGGAAGGAGAATGACTTTTCAGGGGGAGCTGGGGCTTTGTTCTGCAGAACTGTGATCTCTGAACCTTCTTGCCTCTGTGCTTCATCTGTTGATTTTTTTTTTTTTTTTGAGCACCCAAAAAGTTTTATTTAGACAATTAGCTTATGTTAAATGGTTTGCCAAGTGACATTGTATATTTATTTACAAAAGAGATACTTGTCTGGTACTACTATGTTAAAGCTGACTGTAGCCAATTTCCTTCTGACCTTTTTTGGGGGGTAAAAATACATACACGTAGAAATTCTAAACTCCTCTTCACACCTGGGAGCGCACATGGGAGAAGGGCTCTGCAGATGGGACCAGGAGTCCGTGGAGGGCTTCTCCTCGGAATCGGCCAGATGTGTGTTTGTGGTCGTCTCGGCCACAGCTGACCGCCTCTGTGCCAGGTGACTCAGATCAGGAAACCTAAGCCGTAGGCCCCGGCTCTGCGGTGCAGTCTAGACTTCTAGAAACCCTTGTGCCTGGATTTCCCAGTCTAAATTTCTGGACGTGCGTACCACCATGACAGCCTTGTTTTTCTTTTTTGAAAGCTACCTGAAAGCTGAACTCTATAGCTTGAGGGCTGACAGCAGAGAATCGTGGCGGTCACCTGGCCTGCTGTCTTCCTGTCTGTGCTGTGTTTGGTCGCTCTGTGTTGTGTGTGCTTAATCGCTCAGTCGTGTCTGACTCTTTGCGACCCCATGGCCTGTGGCCCCCCAGGCTCCTCTGTCCGTGGGGATTTCCCAGGCAAGAATACTGGAGTGGGTTGCCATGCCCTCCTCCAGTGGATCTTCCCAACTCAGGGATCGAACTCAGGTCTCCCACATTGCAAGTGGATTCTTTACCTACTGAGCCATCTTTCATTAGCTTTTCTTGCCTCTGAGAGTAAAGGCTTTAAAAAAAAATCTTTTCATGTATTTACTTGCTATTTCTATATTGTTTCTTGGTGAAATATTATTTCAAAACCTCAACTGCCACCTCTCTTTTATTTATTTTTTTAGTATTTTTAATAATCAGTTTATTTTAATTGGAGAATAATTACTTTACAATATTGTGATGTTTTTTGCCATACATCAATGAGAATCGGCCACAGGTATACACGTGTCCCCCCCCATCCTGAATCCCCCTCCCACCTTATCCTTCTGGGTTGGCCTAGAGCACTGTCTTTGGGTGCATTGGACTTACACTGGGCATCTACTTTACACATGGTAATGTACATGTTTCAGTGCTATTCTCTCAAGTCATCCCACCCTAGCCTTCTCCCACTGAGTCCAAAAGTCTGTTACTTACATCTGTGTCTCCTTTGCTGCCCTGCATCCAGGGTTGTTGGTACCATCTGTCTAAATCCCATATATATGTGTTAATACACAGTATTTGTTTTTCTCTTTCTGACTTAGTTCACTCTGTATAATAGGCTCCAGGTGCATCTACCTCTTTAGAACTGACTCAAATGCATTCCTTTCTATAGCTGAGTAATATTCCATTGTGTATGTGTACTACAACTTCCTTATCCATTCATCTGCCGATGGACACTGGGGCCTCACTTTTTCTTTGGAGTTGAGCTCCTTCAGACGCAGAATGGCATCTCCCTGAGTTCTTTCTGGGGCTTCCCTGGTAGCTCAGCTGGTAAAGAATCCATTTGCAATGCAGGAAATCCTGGTTTGATTCCTGGGTCGAGAATATCCACTGGAGAAAGGATAGGCTACCCACTCCAGTATTCTTGGGCTTCCCTTGTGGTTTAGCTGGTAAGCAATGTGGGAGACCTATTCAATCTTTGGGTTGGAAGATCCCCTGGAGAAGGGAAAGGCTATCCTCTCTGGTATTCTGGCCTAGAGAATTCCATGGACAGTACAGTCCATGGGGTTGCAAAGAGGCAGACACGACTGAGCAACTTTCACTTTGGGTTCCTTCTGAGGACTCCAGGAACAGCTGTGACAGCTGAACAAGAGCCTAGAGAAACCGACACCACCGACACAGGTGGCGTGGTGACCACGTGCGCTGTATGAACACCTCTTTACATGGCCATCATCTCCTCAGCCTCTCCCACTAAATCTGCAAGTGGCTACTTTGACAAGCCCCACTCTGCAGACAAAGCAATAGGCCTGGGAGTGGCTGACTCCTTGAGTCTCTGTCTGTGGGGACCTGGGATAGTCAAGGTTCCTGACTCCCAGGCTCTGGGCACTCTTCCTATTGACAGGAAGTTCAAAGGGCTGGACTTGGGATCCTTGTTTTGTGTCCTCATGCTTTTACAAGTTCCTATCATTTCAGGTTCTGCTAATCAGGCCAGGACTAAACCAAGTCAGATGAAAAGAGAACTCAGAAAAGAATGGTGATGGTATTTACTCAGAGCTGGAGAACAAAATATAGTTAAATAAATTTAAAAATGAAATCGGGGAGTACAAGCCCGGACGGAGGAGCGGAGTTTTTTTTAAAGTATAGATTTATTGTGGTATGCTGATACACAAAATCATACACATTTAAGATAAACATTTGAATGACTTTGGACATGTACCAACACCCATAATACCATCAACCACAATCAAGATAATAAGCATATGCATCACCTTCAAAAGACTCTTTGTGTCCATTGACTTTGTGTGGTCTGTGTTTATGTTAAGAACAATGAACATAAGACAACCTCTCAACAAGCTTTAAGTTCCCAGCACCCACTGTATCTTGTATCTTTCCCTATAGACTCTGGGTGATACAGCAGGTTTCAGGACTCATGCATTGCATCTAGCTGTGACTTTATATCCACTGAACAACTCTCTATCCCACCACCCCCTGCCCCTGACAACCATCAATCTATCTTCATCTTAAGGAAATAAACAAATAAATAAAAAATTAAATTTAAAAAAGATTTTAAACTGAGGGCACCTTCTAAAGCCTGGTCATTGCATGCTTCCCTGCAGTACCTTCTGACCAGGAAGGATGTGGGAGAGGCCTTAGGATCAGTTCAACTGTTGGAAGGAGGTAAACAGAGAAACTTTTTCCTTGCAGTTCCTAAGGTAGGGTTAGAGGTTCCTATGGTGGAGTTTTTGCCCTGTCGCTCCTGTTTATAACTACCATAAAAATGGCTCATATACGGAGTCATAACATTTCAAAGAATTTTAAAAAGGGTGGAGAAAATGTGCAAGTTCTCCACTTCTCCACGCCTACCCCTAGGCCTACTCTCCCGAGGTCAACATTTGAAATCACAAACAGGTTTTGGGCTTCCAGTGGTTACATTCGGAATTCAAAAATATGCTTATACTTCTCTTCCTCAGTGTTATCTACTTTAAACATTACTTAAAGAGCCCCTCACTTTCAATAATGTGGATATTAAATACTGAGGAATTTAATTGGATAACATATCACCTCATTTTTCCCCCCTCCCAATTTTTACTAATTTTTGTTTTTAGTCTATTAGTAACCTTTAACACCTGAAACAATTTACTTAAATCAGTATTTCTTGGTCTGTCATCTTTTACAGTGTCCTTTTCACAGTATCTCCTACTGATACTTAAAAGTCACTTAAAATTCATTTCAATGGGATTTTCCTGTCAAGCATCTGGGCTCAGTTCATCTTGGACCAGAGGTATAAAGGCATTTCGAAAGTAATCTTTAGATAGTAACTGACTCAGAAAGCCCACTGGTACATTTATTTTCTCAGCCCCTAAACCTGACCCTACCATGTGGCCACGTGGCCCTGCTGACCAGTAGAATGAGAGAGAAATCATACTTGGTATCTGCATAGATGGATCCTTGAGGGTGATACGAGCACAGAGGGGCTGTTATATGTTCTTTTTTAATCTTTTTGTGCACTTCTTTAATATTTTATCACTTGTTGCCCATGGGGGTTAATTTTGGGTGTCAACTTGACTGGATCATGGGATCGGAGGGTGGGGGAGAATCTGATATCCAGTCAAACAATATTCTGGGTGGTTTTGTGAGGGTATGTCTGCGTGGGTTTAACAATTAAACCAATTGACTGAATAAAGCAGATTGCCCTCTGTTGAGAGTTTAGGTAAGTGTCTCCATAAAATTGCTGCCTCAACATTCTTGGCCAAGTGGCCTGTGGGGGCCTTGAACTGACACTAGCCCCTCAGGCAAGCGCACGCCCTAGAGAACAGCCCACCGAGTCAGAAGTAAATGTGAATTCCTGATTTGACTCAACAGCCCTGTGAGTAACAGTCCCTCTCAACCCACCCCTACCCAGCACCTTCCCTTTGTGAGCCCCCCTTAGATAAGACCCCCATGCAGCTTACCAAAACCCTGCTCTTTTTGGTTTAAGTTGACCAATCAAGCATTAGCCTGGGGCCCCCAAAGCACTGCACCCAAGGACTTTAATATAGGCATGGGCACCGAGTTCTGCCACTCTCCGCTTGCACCTGCCTTGACCTCCCCTCCACGTGTGCCTTGCGCTTCCTCCTGGACCTGTGAGCAATGAACTTCCCTATTTCAATTTCTCTTGTGGTCTTCTGTTGAACCAGGGCTAACCATCCTGCCCCCAGCGCTTCATTTAACAAACTTGAATTTAATAAAGTCCTAACACCTCCCTAGAGGCTTGCCAGGTGGCTCAGTGGCAAAGAATCTGTTTGTCAATGACGGAGATGTGGGTTCAATCCCTGGGTTGGGAAGACCCCTTGGAGTAGGAAATGGCAACCCTCTCTAGTATTCTTGCCTGGAAAATCCCATAAACAGAAAAGCCTGGTGGGCTACAGCCCCTGGAAAAAGTCGGACATGGACTGAACCACTGAGCATGCATGCATACAACACCTCTCTACTCTGGTGGCCCTCACCCAATCAGTTGAAAGCCTGAACAAATCCAAAATGTCGACCCATCATGAGTATGAGGAGTTCTTCTTACTTGACTGCCTTCGAGTTAAGTCTTCCCCTGCCCCCTGCTTTCAGACTCACACTGAAATATCAGGTTTTCCTGGGTCTGAGGCCTGCTGGCCTTTTGGCTGGAACCCTATCATTGGCTTTCCTAGATCTCCAACTTGCCAAATGCAGATTTTGAAACTTGGTGTCTATAATTGTGTGAGTCAGTTTCCTAGTAATAATTCTCTCTCCCCTATATATATATATATATATGTTCTGTTCTGTTTCTTTGACTAATATATTGTCCTCTTCCTTAAAAAAGAAATACAGACTGGAAAAGTGAAAGTGCTGGTACTAATCACAAGAAATGTAAATCTAACTTACAGCAACTGAGATTAAAAAGTGAAAATCACTGAGCATGCTGAGAGCAGCAAGTCTTTACCCAGTTAATGCAAATCAGTCCAGTGGATATTCCGTTATAAAGGGGGAAATACAAATAATTGAAGAATAGGATTGGAATGCTAGACATATAATGTTGAAGATTTGCATAACAATCCAAAATTCTGTTAAGAATCAATGGATAAATAAATGATATACATTTATTGGAATAGCAACATCAGTTAGAAGGATCAAACTACAACTACACTCAACAGACAAACAAAGAAAATGAACAAAGAATAGAAAAAATCAATAAAGTTAAAAGAATATTCTTTTAAAAGACCAAATAGATCAACAAATAGGGACATCTATAGAGAAAGTAGACTAGTGGTTGCCTGGGCTTGAAGTGATGCAGGCAGATGAGAGATCTGGGGAGTGATGGCTAAAGGGTACAAGGTTTCTTTTTGGAGTAAGGAAAATATTCTAAAATTTACTGTGGTGGTGGATGCACAGCTCTGTGAGTATGATAAACATAATTTACTGTACATTTTAAATGGGTGGATTGTATGGTGTGTAAAGTGAAAGTGAAACTGGCTCAGTCATGTCCGACTCATTGCAACCCCATGGATTATACAGTCCATGGAATTCACCAGGCCAGAATACTGGAGTGGGTAGCCTTTCCCTTTTCCAGGGGATCTTCCCAATCCAGGGATCAAACTCAGGTCTCCCACATTATAGGCGGATTCTTTACCAGTCGAGCCTCAAGGCGAGTCCAAGAATTCTGGAGTGGATAGCCTAGCCCTTCTCCATGGAATCTTCCTGACCCAGGAATTGAATCAGGGTCTCCTGCATTGCAGGCAGATTCTTTTTTTTTTATTATTATTATTATTTTTTTAATTTTTCTTAACTTTACAATATTGTATTACTTTTACTATACATCGAGATGGATCCGCCACCAGAATACACGTGCTCCCCATCCTGAACCCTCCTCCCTCCCCCCTTCCCACACCATCCCTCCAGGTCATCCCAGTGCTCCAGTCCCAGGCATCTGTTACAGGGCATCGTACCTGGACTGACTCGTTTCAGATATGATATTATACATATTTCAATGCTATTCTCCCCAATCGTCCCACCCTCTCCCAGTCCCAGAGTCCAAAAGTCTGTTCTATACATCAGTGTCTCTTTTGCTGTCTCATAAGCAGGGTGATTGTTACCATCTTTCTAAATTCCATATATATGCGTTAGTATACTGTACTTGTGTTTTTCTTTCTGGCTTACTTCACTTTGTATAATAGGCTCCAGTTCCATCCACCTCATTAGAACTGATTCAAATGTATTCTTTTTAATGGCTGAGTAATAGATTCTTTACTTACTAAGCTATCAGGGAGTGTAAACTACATCTCAATAAAGCAGTTAAAATATAATGGCAAAATTAAGATAGTCACAGATAAACAAACGCTGACACAACTTATTTTGGCAGACCTAACCTATAAGCAATACTAAAGTGAGTCCTTCAGGCTGAACTGAAAGGACGAAAGAGAGAGTGCCTGGAATCCATATGAAGAAAATAAAGAATACTGGTAATGGTAACTACATAGGTTAAAAGAAAAAGGAAATTAAAATGGTATGTTAGAAAATATCTATTTGACCCCAAAGCAGGAAATAATAAAGGAACAGAGGCACAAGAAAGACAGAAGAACATAAGATATATAGAAAACAAGTAGCAAAATAGTAGACATAAATTCTATTTTATTGGCAATTTCATTAAATGCAAATGGATTAAACACTGCAATAAAAAGGTAGCAATTGGCAGAATGGATTTTTAAAAATGTGATCCAACTGCATGTGGTTTCTTAGAAATTCACTTTAGATTCAAAGAAATAGATTGTATGTAAAAAGATGGGCAAACGTATGCCATATAAACAATACCAAAAGAAAGCCAAAATAGTTGTGCTAATATCAGAAGGAAAAAAAAAAAAGAACTTAAGACAAATATTAGCACAGGGGCAAACAAAGAAGGATATTTTACAATAATAATAGGATCAATCTCTCAAGAAGACAAGACAATTATAAACATATATGCACTAGCAGCATACTCCTTAAAGTTTATGAAGCAAACTGACGGAATTGAAGGGAGAAATAGACAATTCAACAACAATAGTTGAAGACTTTAACACCCCACTTTCATTAATAGATAGACCAACTGGACGTAAGATTAGCAAGGAAATAGAAAATCCGAATAACATTCTAAACGAAGTAAACCAGGCATTGACAGAAAATTCCACTCAAAAGCAGATGCACATTCTCTCAAGTACACCACGGAATGTTCTCCAGAATAGATCATTTATTAGGCCATAAAACAAGTCTCTGTAAAGCTATAAGGACTGAAATCATACAACGTATGTACTCCAACTGCAATGGATGAAATTAGAAATATGTAGAAGAAAAGGAGGAAAATTCACATTCATGTTGATACTAAATAACACACTCCTAGAAGTGTTTAGATCAAAGAAGAAATCACAAGGGAAACTGAAAGCTAATTTAAGATGAATGAAAACACAACATACACAACATACCCAAAACACAACATACCACACTTACTGGATGCAGCTAAATCATTATTAGAGGGAACTTTCTAGCTGGATAACGTCTATACTGGACTTCCCTGGTGGTGCAGCTAGTCAAGAGTCTGTCCACTCCAGTGTTCTTGGGCTTCCCTGGTGGCTCAGATGGTAAAGAATCTGCCTGCAACACGGGAGACCTTGGTTCAATCCCTGGGTTAGGAAGATCCCCTGGAGGAGGGCATGGCAACCTACTTCAGTATTCTTGCCTGAAGAATCCCCATGGACAGAGAAGCCTGGCAGGCTATAGTCCATGGGTCACAAAGAGTCAGATAAAACTGGGCAATTAAGCACACACAGTACAGAGTAGAAGGTCTCCAAAATGCTGCTGGAGAAGAGCAGAGAAATAGCTCCAGAAGGAATGAAGAGACTGAGCCAAAGTGGAAACAATAACCGGTTGTGGATGTGACTGGTGGTGAAAGTAAAGTCCAGTGCTGTAAAGAACAATATTGCATAGAAACCTGGAATATTAGGTCTATGAATCAAGGTACATTGGGAGTGGTCAAACAGGAGATGACAAGAGTGAACATTGATATTTTAGGAATCAGTGAACTAAAAATGGACAAGAATGGGCAAATATAATTCAGATGACCATTATATCTACTACTGTGGGCAAGTAACAGTAGCTGGTAAGAAGTGGAAATGGAACAACAGACTGGTTCCAAATGGAGAAAGGAGTAGGTCAAGGTTGTATACTGTCACCCTGCTTATTTAACTTATATGCAGACTACATCATGTGAAATATCAGGCTGGATGAAGCACAAGCTGGAATCAAGATTGCTGGGAGAAATATCAGTAACCTCAGATATACAGAAGACACCATCCTCATGACAGAAAGTGAAGAATTAGAGCCTCTTGATGAAATTGAAAGAGGAGAATGAAAAAGTTGGCTTAAAACTCAACATTCAGAAAACGAAGATCATGGCATCTGGTCCCATCACTTCATGGCAAATAGATGGGGAAACAGTGGAAACAGTGTCAGACTTTATTTTTTGGGGGGGGGCTCCAAAATCACTGCAGATGGTGACTGCAGCCATAAAATTAAAAGACGCTTGCTCCTTGGAAGAAAAGCTATGACCAACCTAGACAGCATATTAAAAAGCGAGACATTGCTTTGCTGACAAAGATCTGTCTCGTCAAAGCTATGGTATTTCCAGTAGTCGTGTACAGATACGACAGCTGGACACTAAAAAAGGTTGAGAACTGAAGAATTGATTCCTTTGAACTGTGGTATTGGAGAAGACTCTTGAGAGCCCCTTGGACAGCAAGGATATCAAAACAGTCAATTGTAAAGGAAATCAGTCCTGAATATTCACTGGAAGGATTGATGCTGAAGCTGAAGTTCCAATACTTTGTCCACCTGATGTGAAGAGCCAACTCATTGGAAAAGACCCTGATGCTGGGAAAGATTGAAGGCAGGAGGAGAAGAGGATGAAAGAGGATGAGATAGTTGGATGGCATCACCGACTCAATGGACATGAGTTTGAGTGGACTCTGGGAGACACTGAAGGACAGGGAAGCCTGGTGTGCTGCAGTCCATGGGGTTGCAAAGAGTTGGACATGACTAAGCCACTGAATAACAACAACAGAGCAGAAGTAAACTATACAGAGAATAGAAAATAATAGAAAAATTCAAGAAAGCAAAAGTTGGTCCTTTGAAAAGATCAGCATAGTTGTATAACTTTTAACTGGTCTGACCAAGAGAAAAGAGAGAGAAGACTCAAATTACTAAAATCAGAAATGAAAGGGGCTTTACTATTGATCTTCAGTTCAATTCTGTTCAGTTCAGCTGCTCAATCAGGTCCAGCTCTTTGCAACCCCATGGACTATAGCACGCCAGGCTTCCCTGTTTATCACCAACTCCCAGAGCTTGGTCAAACTCAATGTTCATCAGGTTGGTGATGCCATCCAACTATCCAACTATTGATCTTATAAAAATAAAAAGGTTTAAAGAGAATACTAAAATAATTTTTATAAAAACAAATTGGATAATCTAGATAAAACAGAAAATTCCTAGAAAGACACAAACTACTGAAACTTAATCAAAAAGAAATTAAAAAATCTGAATAGAATGAAAGCAAATAGAGAGACTCAATTAGTAGTCAAGAACTTGCCACCCAGAAAAGCCTAGGACTTAGGTTTCACTGGTGAATACAATACAATCAAATGTTTAAAGGGAATTAATATCAATCCTTTTCAAAACCTTCCAAAAATTAGAACAACATATGAAAAGGATTATACACCATGACCAAGTGGAATTTAGTTCAGGAATGCAAGACTTGTTTAGCTTATAAAAATTAATCAATGTAACACATCACATTAGAATGTGGGCTTCCCTGGTGACTCAGTAGTAAAGAATGCCTACCAGTACAAGAGACAGGGGTTCAATCCCCAGATCGGGAAGATCCCTGGAGAAGGAAATGACACCCTACTCCAGTATTCTTGCCTGGGAAATCCCATAGACAAACGAACTTGGTGGGCTACACTCTATGGGGTTGCTAAGTCAGACGCGACTTAGCGAATGAGCACCAGCGTGGTTATTAGAATAAAGAACAAAACCCACAAGATCATCTCAGTAGATGCTGAGAAAGCATTTGACAAAATCCAAGAGCTTTCTATGATAAACTCAACAAGCTAAGAGTAGAACTTTCCCAACATGATAAAAAGTATCTATTAAAAACCCATAGCTAATATTATGCTTAATAGTGAAAGACTGACGGAAGGCTTTCCCACTAAGATCAGGAACAAGAAAAAGACATCTACTCTCACCATTAATATTCAACATTGGAATTTCTAGCAGTGAAATTAGGCTCAAAAGAGAAATAAAGGACATCCAGATTGGAAGGAAAAAAAAATGATGTCTACAAAAGACATGAGCATGTATATAGAAAATTCTAAGGAATTCACAGACAGATACAAAATTGTTGGAGCTAATAAGTGAGTTCAGCAAGGCTGTAGGATACAAAATCAATTTATAAAAATCAGTTATATTGTTACACATCAGCAATGAATGATACAAAAATAAAGAAAATTCTACCTTCAGTTGCATCAAAGAGACATGTAAAAATTAACTCAAAATGGATCACAGACTTGAATGTAAGATCTACAACTATAAAACTCTAACAAGAAAATGTACGTGTAAATCTTTTTGACCTTGGTTTAGGCAATAGTTTCTTAGATATGACATCAAAAGCACAAGCAACTAAAAGGGAAAAAAGGCAGGACTTGGACTTCATTACAATTTTTGTGCTTAAAAAGACCCTATCAAGAAAGTAAAAGACATTAATTCAATAGAAAAGTAAGTCATCATCCAGGTTCAGTTTTAATGTCAACAAAACACAGTAGTAGTTATAATTAAATTTGGAAGACAAGTTCAATTTATCTTTCTACAGATATGTGAACAAAACCACTCATTCCAAATTATTGCATAATCTTGTCCCAGCTAACGTAAAAAGATTATGTCCTATTCAAGAACTCCCAAAACCTCACTAAAAATCCAGTCTAGAGTATAGAACATTAACTAGGCAGGTCTTCTATACCCAAATTTGTAAGAATATAACATATAACATAAATTAAAAGAAGAAGAGGAAAGACAACTCACAAAAATATTTGCAAATCACATACCTAAGAAAGATCTAGTACCTGGAATATATAAAGAACTTTCACTTGTAAATATTTTTTTAATCCATTCCCTAAATGAGTAAAGGATTAGAATGGGCACTTCTCTGAAGAAAACATGTAAATATTCAGTAAGTATATGAAAAGAAGGTTGACATTACTAGTCACGGGCAAATACAAATCAAAACCACATTGAGACACCACTTCACACCCACTAGGATGACAGTAATAAAGAAGATGATTAAATGAGTGTTGATGAAAATGTAGAGAAACGGAAGCCTTTATATGTGGCTGGAGAATGTTAAATGCGGAGCTGTTGTGGAAAACAGTACAGCAGTTTCTCAAAAAGTTAAAAGTAGCATATGGCTCAGCAATCCCCTTCCAAGAGACTTGAATATATACGTCCACACAAAAACTTGTACACAAATGTTCCTAGCCACATTGCTTAGAAAAGCCAAAATATAGAAACAATCCACATGTCCATCAACATGAATGGTGAATGGACAAACAACACGTAGCTTATCTACACAATGGGATTTTATTGGGTCGTAGAAAGGAATGAAATAGCAATACATGCTGCGACATGGATGAACATTGAAGAGATTTTGCCAAATGAAAGAAGCCAGTCATAAAGGCTGCATATTGTACAACTCTATCTGTATAAAATGTCCAGTACAAGCAAATCCACAGAGATAGAAAGTGTATTAGTGATTGCCAGAAAATGCGGGGAGGAGGGAATGGACAGTGACTGCTAATAGGTACAGAGTTTCTTTTTGAGGTGAGGAAAATGTTCTGAAATTAGATAGTGGTAATAGTTGCACGACTCTATGAATACAATGAATTTTGCACTTTAAAAGGGTAAATTTCATGCTATGTGAATTATATCTCAATTTTAAAATATGCTAAGGAAATTCCCTGGCAGTCCCGTGGTTAAGACTCTACCGTCCAATGCAGGAGGTGCAAGTTCAATCCTTGGTCAAGGAACTAAGATCCCACGTGCACAGGGTGTGGTCAAAAAGTTACAATAAATAAATAAATATGCTAAGAAGTATGAGCAAATAAAGTATATCTCAGGAATACAAGGTTGGCTTAACATTCAAAAAATCAATTAATGTAAATATTATAAAATGAAATAATGGGGACAGATCATGGAATTATATCAATAGATTAAGAAAAAGCAAAATTCAAGAAACAGAAATTCAAGATGAAGGCTCTCAACAGGCTAGAAATAGAAGAGAATTTCCTCAACCTGATAAAATAAAATCTATAAAATATAAAACCCTATAGCTTACTTTCTACTTGATGATAATAGATGTTTATCTCTTCAGATTAGAAACAAGGCAACTCTCAGTACTTTTATTTTACACAAAGACACTTGCAATAAGGCAAAACAAACAAACAAAAAAAGCAAATGGGTTGGAAAGGAAAATGTAAAACTATATTCACAAAAATCATAATCATCGAAGAAAAGCCTAAGAAATCTACATAAAATCTACTTGAATGAATAAATGACTATAGCAAGGTTTCAGATATCCTCATCTATGTAGTCACCCAAGAAAAATGAAAGTATACACCCACCATTCATATGTATATTAATATGCAGAGACATTTTACTCATAATAGTCAAAACTTGAGGACAACTCAAATGTCCAACAGCAGATGAATAAATAGCAAACTGCCCGTGGAGGAGATATCTTTGTTCAGGGGTCAGTGCCTACTGAACCTTTGCCCTATGGATCCAGGAGAGAGTGGAGAGGAAGACAATGGGGCCAAAAGGTAAGTGATGCTGACCTGGCCTGGAGATGTCTAGTCCAGGATCAAAGAACACTTGGTTGGGAGGTAGAGAGGAGAGTTGCTTAGCAAGAGAAGAGTGAAGGTCACAGAAAGCATGTGAGATTTGAGTAGAAACCTCAGAAAAGAAAGGTGAGCTTGGCACAATAGCTTTGAGGAGGGTGACTTTGGGGAGAAACTGTGTCAAGAAGACTTCAGAAAGCTGACACGTGATGTGCTTCCCTCTTCTAATGCTTCTTTTGGATGAGACTGCTCCAAAATAAGACCATATCTACTGGGGGCTATATAAAATGAGTATAACAACGGTAATAGCACAAAATGCTTACTAGGCACAATCACTGTGCTAAGTTATTTAAATATGTTCACTATTATGTGAAAGTCATTCAGTCATGTCCAACTCTCTATAGTCCATGGAATTCTCTGGGCCAGAATACTGGAGTTGGTAGCTGTTTCCTTCTCCAGGGGTGTTCCCTTCTCCAGGGGATCTTCCCAACCCAGGAATCGAGCTCTGGTCTCCTGCATTGCAGGCAGATTCTTTACTATCTGAGCCACCAGGGAAGCCCATTAAGAGGTGGGTACTGTAATTCCCATTAAGTAGATGAGGAAACTGAGGCACAGAGTTTTAAGTGCTCTGCCCAAGATCACATGGTTACTAAGCAACAGAGTCAAAGCATTTGATTGTATATTTCAATTCAAAGCTAAGTAGCATTTCCCTTTTCTCATCTTCTTCCAAGGAACGCTCTCCACATCCTTTCAGGATTTGGTGGATGAGGCTGGTGGTGCTGAAAAGTGATTTGATAGGTCTCACGTTCTCAAAGCACCTTATGTCCAAGTGAACTCATATATCCAGACAGAAGGACTCAGCCAGGCCAGAGAACAAGGGATCCGCCCATTGTTGAAGTTACTTCCCACTGTCAGTCAGTACCACCTCCAGGGAGCCACGAACTAATAGTGTATAAACTCCATAATTATCTGATTTTAGTGCAAACATGCTGCTTTAAAAATACAGCATTATTGGGACTTCCCTGGTGGTTAAGAGTCTGCCTTGCAGTGCATTGGGTGCAGGTTTGATCCCTGCTCAGGGAACTATGGGCTTCCCTGGTGGCTCAGACAGTAAAGCGTCTGCCTGTAACACGTGGGACCTGGGTTTGATCCCTGGGTTGGGAAGATTCCCTGGAAAAGGAAATGGCAGCCCACTCCAGTACTCTTGTCTGGAAAATCCCATGGATGGAGGAGCCTAGCAGGCTACAGTCCATGGGGTTGCAAAGAGTCAGACACAACTGAGCGACTTCATTTTCTTTCTTTCTTTCAGGGAACTAAGATCCCACATGCCACAGAGCAACTAAGCTTGTGCACTTTGGAGTCCACGTGCCACAACTGAAGAGTCCGTGGGTCACACTCAAAGATTTTGCAGTCAAATATTTATTTTTTTTAAAAAAAAAGCAGCACCATATTTGTTATCTTATCCTGATATAGCTCCATTTTTAAATATAGTCACCAACTAAAAAATGGAGTGGCCTCTTTCCTGACCTTGAGAGGCCATGCTCCTTTTTCACTGGTCTGCAAGGGGCAGGAAAGAGGGGAGCCTGCCTGGAGCAGCTCTGATGCTCAGCTGCCCAAGGCTCTGAAGTCAGTACTGCTACACCCACTGGCTGAAGGAAGTCCAAAACCTGGGGACTGAGAAGCTGCATGGAACAGAGCAGATCTGTCTAGAGGTTTCCTGAACTTCGAAGGGTTTTTAAGGAAGTCTTCAGGTCCAGACTGATGGGGGGTAATCATTGCCACGTTAAGGTGCATGGTCTTTAATTCAGTCGTTCTTATATGGGGCAATTTTGATCCTCCTCCCAGGGGACATCTGGCAAAGTCTGGAAACTTTTTAAAAATTTTATTTTATTGAGGGAATTCCCTGGCACTCCAGAGATTAGGATTCTGAACTCTCATGCCCAGGTTTAATCCCTGTTGGGGAACTAAAAATCCCATAAGTTAATTAGCAAGGACAAAAAACATTGTTTTAAAATTTTATTTTATTGAAGTATAGTTGATTTATAATGTGTTAATTTCTGCTGTATAGCAAAGTGATTCAGTTATACATTTATGTACATATTTTTCATGTTCTTTTCTGTTGTGGTTTTCACAGAAAATTGAATATAGTTCCCTGTGCTATTCAGTAAGATCTTGTTATATATCCATTCTGTATATGCTGTTAATAAGCTAGTGGATGCAATGGAATTCCAGTAGAGCTATTCAAAACCCTAAAGGATGATGCTATCAAAGTGTTGCACTCAATAGATCAGCAAATCTGGAAGACCCCAGCAGTGGCCACAGGACTAGAAAAGGTCAATCCTCATCCCAATTCCCAAGAACAGTAGTACTAAAGAATGTTCTAACCACTGGACAATTGCACTCATCTCCCGGGCTAGTAAGATCATGCTTAAAATCTTGTATGATAGGTTTCAGCATTATGCAAACCAAAAACTTCCAGAAATCCAAGCTGGGTTTAGAAAGGGCAGAGGAACCAGAAATCAAATTGCCAACATTCGTTGGATCATAGAGAAGGCAAGGGAATTCCAAAAAAAATCTATCTCTGTTTCATCGACTACACTAAAGCCTTTGACTGTGTGGATCATAACAAACTGTGGAAAGCTCTTATAGAGATAGAAATACGAGACCATCTTACCTGTCCCCTTAGAAACCTGTAGGCGGGCCAACAAGCAACAGTTAGAATAAGAACAGTTAGAACAGTATGGAACAGCTGATGGGTTCAGGACTGAGAAAGGAGTATGACAGAGCTGTCTGCTGTCACCCTGTTTATTTAGCCTATACGCTGAGCACATCATGAGAAATATAGGACTGGATGAGTTACAAACTGGAATCAAGATAGGCAGAAGAAACATCAACAATCTCAGATATGCAGATGTGAAGTGAATTAAAAGTTGCTCAGTCATGCCTGTACTCTTTTCGATCCCATAAACTGTATATAGTCCATGGAATTCTCCAGGCCAGAATACTGGAGTGGGTAGCCTTTCCCTTCTCCAGGGGATCTTTCCAACCCAGGGATCGAACCCAGGTCCCCTTTATTGCAGGCGGATTCTTTACCAGCTGAGCCACAAGGGAAGCCCCAGATATGCAAATGATACCACTCTAATGGCAGAAAGTGAAGAGGAACTAAAGAGTCTCTTGATGAGGGTGAAGGAGGAGAGTGAAAGAGCCAGCTTAAAACTAAATATTAAAAAAACTAAGATCATGGCATCCAGTCCTAGTACTTCATGACAAATAAAAGGAGAAAAGGTGGAAGTAGTGACAGATTTCCTCTTCTTGGGCTCTGAAATCACTGCAGATGATGACTACAGTGAAATCAGAAGATTACTGCTTCTTGACAGGAAAGTTGTAACAAACCTAGACAGTGTGTTGAAAAGCAAAGACATTACTCTGCCAACAAAGGTCCATATAGTCAAGGCTATGGTCTTCCCAGTGATCACATATGGTTGTGAGAGCTGGACCATAAAGAAGGCAGAGCGCCCAAAAATTGATGCCTTCGAACTGTGCTGGAGAGGACTCCTGAGAGTTCCTTGGCTAGAAAGGAGATCAAACAAGTCAATCTTAAGGGAAATCAACTCTGAACACTCACTGGAATGACTGATGCTGAAGCTCCAGTATTTTGGTTACCTGATGCAAACAGCTGACTCATTGGAAAAGTCCCTGATGCTGGGAAAGGTAGAAGGCAGAAGGAGAAGAGAGTGTCAAAGGATGAGATGGCTGGATGGAATCACCGATGCAATGGGCATGAACTTGGGCAAACTTCAGGAGATGGTGAGGGACAGGGAGGCCTTGTATGCTGCAGTCCATGGGGTCGCAAAGAGTCAGACACAACTGGGCGACTGAACATATAATAGTTTACATCTGCTTAGCAAGATCTGCCAGCAAATTTGGAAAACTCAGCAGTAGCCACAGGACTGGAAAAGGTCAGTTTTCATTCCAATCCCAAAGAAAGGCAATGCCAAAGAATGCTCAAACTACCGCACAATTGCACTCATCTCACACGCTAGTAAAGTAATGCTCAAAATTCTCCAAGCCAGGCTTCAGCAATATGTGAACTATGAACTTCCAGATGTTCAAGCTAGTTTTAGAAAAGGCAGAGGAACCAGAGATCAAATTGCCAACATCCGCTGGATCATGGAAAAAGCAAGAGAGTTCCAGAAAAACATCTATTTTTGCTTTATTGACTATGCCAAAGCCTTTGTGTGGATCCCCATAAACTGTGGAAAATTTTGAAAGAGATGGGAATATCAGACCACCTGACTTGCCTCTTGAGAAGCCTGTTTGCAGGTCAGGAAGCAACAGTTAGAACTGGTCATGGAACAACAGACTGGTTCCAAATAGGAAAAGGAGTACATCAAAGCTGTATATTGTCACCCTGCTTATTTAACTTATATGCAGAGTACATCATGAGAAACGCTGGAATGGAAGAAACACAAGTTGGAATCAAGATTGCTGGGAGAAATATCAATCACCTCAGATATGCAGATGACACCACCCTTATGGCAGAAAGTGAAGAGGAACTCAAAAGCCTCTTGATGAAAGTGAAAGTGGAGAGTGGAAAAGTTGGCTTAAAGCTCAACATTCAGAAAACGAAGATCATGGCATCTGGTCCCATCACTTCATGGCAAATAGATGGGGAAACAGTGGAAACAGTGTCAGACTTTATTTTTTTGGGCTCCAAAATCACTGCAGATGGTGATTGCAGCCATGAAATTAAAAGACGCTTACTGCTTGGAAGGAAAGTTATGACCAACCTAGATAGCATATTCAAAAGCAGAGACATTACTTTGCCAACAAAGGTTCATCTAGTCAAGGCTATGGTTTTTCCAGTAGTCATGTATGGATGTGAGAGTTGGACTATAAAGAAAATTGAGCGCTGAAGAATTGATGCTTTTGAACTGTGGTGTTGGAGAAGACTCTTGAGAGTCCCTTGGACTGCAAGGAGATCCAACCAGTCCATCCTGAAGGAGATCAGTTCTGGGTGTTCATTGGAGGGACTGATGTTGAAGGTGAAACTCCAATACTTTGGCCACCTGATGTGGAGAGCTGACTCATTTGAAAAGACCCTGATGCTGGGAAAGATTGAGGGCAGGAGAAGGGGATGACAGAAGATGAGATGGTTGGATGGCATCACCTACACACTGGACATGGGTTTGGGTGGAGTCCAAGAGTTGGTGATAGACAGGGAGGCCTGAGGTGCTGTGGTTCATGCGGTTGCAAAGAGTCAGACACGACTGAGTGACTGAACTGAACTGAACTGAACTGAAGCAAGATCTGGAAACATTTTCAGTTTTCATAACTGGGGAATTTTACTGGCATCTAATGCATAGGGATAAGAGATACAGCTAAACAGCCTACAATAGCCCCCCACAGAAAAGATTAATCTGTCCAAATGTCAAAATGTGAGAGTTAAGAAATCCGATTTAACCATTTGGGGCCGACACTTTCAGGGCGGCCACTGCCTCCTAAGAGGCTTCCTACAAAGCCTATCTTGGCTTAAAGCTTAAAGCCCAGATAAGAAGAGGGCTCAGACCATGAACTCCTTATTGCCAAATTCAGACTGAAATTGAAGAAAGTAGGGAAAACCACTAGACCATTCAGGTATGACCTAAATCAAATCCCTTATGATTATACAGTGGAAGTGAGAAATAGATTTAAGGGCCTAGATCTGATAGATAGAGTGCCTGATGAACTATGTAATGATGTTAGTGACATTGTACAGGAGACAGGGACCAAGACCATTCACATGGAAAAGAAATGCAAAAAAGCAAAATGGCTGTCTGGGGAGGCTTTACAAATAGCTGTGAAAAGAAGAGAAGCAAAAAGCAAAGGAGAAAAGGAAAGATATAAACATCTGAATGCAGAGTTCCAAAGAATAGCAAGAAGAGATAAGAAAGCCTTCTTCAGCAATCAATGCAAAGAAATAGAGGAAAACAACAGAATGGGAAAGACTAGGGATCTCGTCAAGAAAATCAGAGATACCAAAGGAACATGTCATGCAAAGATGGGCTCAATAAAGGACAGAAATGGTATGGACCTAACAGAAGCAGAATATATTAAGAAGAGATGGCAAGAATACACAGAAGAACTGTACATAAAAGATCTTCATGACCCAGATAATCACGATGGTGTGATCACTGACCTAGAGCCAGACATCCTGGAATGTGAAGTCAAGTGGGCCTTAGAAAGCATCACTACGAACAAAGCTAGTGGAGGTGATGTAATTTCAGTGGAGCTATTCCAAATCCTGAAAGATGATGCTGTGAAAGTGCTGCACTCAATATGCCAGCAAGTTTGGAGAACTCAGCAGTGGCCACAAGATTGGAAAAGGTCAGTTTTCATCCCAATCCCAAAGAAAGGCAATGCCAAAGAATGCTCAAACTATCGCACAATTGCACTCATCTCACATGCTAGTAAAGTAATGCTCAAAATTCTCCAAGCCAGGCTTCAGCAATATGTGAACCATGAACTTCCTGATGCTCAAGCTGGTTTTAGAAAAGGCAGAAGAACCAGAGATCAAATTGCCAACATCCGCTGGATCATGGAAAAAGCAAGAGAGTTCCAGAAAAACTTCTATTTCTGCTTTATTGACTATGCCAAAGCCTTTGACTGCGTGGATCACAATAAACTGTGGAAACTTCGGAAAGAGATGGTAATACCAGACCACCTGACTTGCCTCTTGAGAGATTTGTGTGCAGGTCAGGAAGCAACAGTTAGAACTGGACATGGAACAACAGACTGGTTCCAAATAGGAAAAGGAGTACATCAAGCCTGTATATTGTCACCCTGTTTATTTAACTTCTATGCAGAGTACATCATGAGAAATGCTGGACTGGAAGAAACACAAGCTGGAATCAAGATTGCCAGGAGAAATATCAATCACCTCAGATATGCAGATGACACCACCCTTATGGCAGAAAGTGAAGAGGAACTCAAAAGCCTCTTGATGAAAGTGAAAGTGGAGAGTGGAAAAGTTGGCTTAAAGCTCAACATTCAGAAAACGAAGATCATGGCATCTGGTCCCATCACTTCATGGCAAATAGATGGGGAAACAGTGGAAACAGTGTCAGACCTTTTTTTAGGGGGCTCCAAAATCACTGCAGATGGTGACTGCAGCCATGAAATTAAAAGACGCTTACTGCTTGGAAGGAAAGTTATGACCAACCTAGATAGCATATTCAAAAGCAGAGACATTACTTTGCCAACAAAGGTCCATCTAGTCAAGGCTATGGTTTTTCCTGTGGTCATGTATGGATGTGAGAGTTCGACTGTGAAGAAGGCTGAGTGCCGAAGAATTGATGGTTCTCAACTCTGGTTTTGGAGAAGACTCTTGAGAGTCCCTTGGACTGCAAGGAGATCCAACCAGTCCATTCTGAAGAAGATCAGCCCTGGGATTTCTTTGGAAGGAATGATGCTAAAGCTGAAACCCCAGTACTTTGGCCACCTCATGTGAAGAGTTGACTCATGGGAGAAGACTCTGATGCTGGGAGGGATTGAGGGCAAGAGGAGAAGGGGACGACAGAGGATGAGATGGCTGGATGGCATCACTGACTCGATGGATGTGAGTCTCAGTGAGCTCCGGGAGTTGGTGATGGACAGGGAGGCCTGGCATGCTGCAATTCTTGGGGTCGCAAAGAGTCGGACACGACTGAGCGACTGATCTGATCTGAAGAAGAGGGTTGGACTACAGGTCCTGCCCATGCCTTCAGGGGGAATTTCCCTACCATCACCTGGCCACCCACTCTGGCCCCTTTGTTGGAGTGTTCTGCCTTCAGGTAAATATTTTCCCTGCTTGTTTGGGAAACTTTGAGAAAAATCCCCTTTAGCCATCTTGTAAGCATTGAAGATGTGCCATACTATGCTTTGTGCCTTACCACCAAAAAAAATTTTTTTTAATAAGGCAGCTAGGGGATTTTTATTATTTTTACTCAAATAGCTAACAAGCAGCAGTCAGCTCTTAAGATTTCAAAGGTGGTACATCCAGCAAGGTGCTCAGAAAGAGCTCGGAAAAAGAGTGGGTTTTTGGTGTCAGTGTGTTCCTGGTCTAGATGGGAGGGGTGACAACCCAGAAATTCTGACCTGGGTGGGGGTGGCCTGCCAGGGTGGGCAGCAGCTGACGAGAAGGCCTCCGGCCTAACCACCACCAGTGAGGAGCCCTTGGGGGCCTGGGGGACATTTGCCTGCACGCGCAGAAGAGTCTTCTCTCCTCTTCCTGGATTTCGTCTTTACTAACTAGACAGGGAGCTATCAGGGAACATGAGGCAGAGAGCTCTAGGAACGTGAAACTCCTCTCAGAGGAAAAGGCACAAGGGCCTGAAAGTGCAGCCGGTGGTCCCAGGTGCTCACTGATGCCCCTCGAGCACCTGCTAGGGGAGGGAGCTCTCCTAACCATCCCTGGCTCTCATCCCCCTCCAGGGCCAATGACGCCCGTCCCCCTCCAACACTTCTGCCTAATCTGCTTCGTGAACTGGACCCTGGGGCTCACACATATAGGCCCTGTGTCAGCTCAAATCAGGTGAGGAAAGTGGATTTGGAGCCGGTTAACCCCAAGGCGTGGAGGCCTTTGTGTCCAGGGCCGGTGAGAGAGGATGAATAGAAAGAACTGGGCAGAGAAGCTTAACTGGACTCTGAGGCCATGATGGAACCCTCCTAGAGAAATGGGCTCCACAATTTCCCCTCCATCCAATGGCTTCGTGTTAGAACCACGTGGGGAGCTTTTTAAAAAATACCCAAGCTGAGACTAGTTATATCAGAATAACTGAGGGGGGTCCCAAGCAAGTATTTCCTTCCTTTTTTTCGACTTTGGGAGATTTTGTATCTCCTCCCAGGTAGGGAAGCTTGATTTCTGAAATGACTATCCTGAAGGAAAAGTACCTAGTGCTTTGTTCAGCCCCCGACTCTCACCCCCAACCCCTCACACCACCGACACTCAGGAAGGTTCTGCTTTGCTAGATTCTGCAGTTTCAACGCATTTTCTCAACAATTTCATCAGAGCATCTCAGCTTTCATAAAACAGGGGTCTTGGAAATGAACTGATTCAGTAGGACTTGGGCTGAAGTCTATATTTGTGCTGGCACTGGAAACAGCAAAGAAATAGGAGAACTAGACTGGTGTGAATATAGCAAGCTTATGGCACTTAAAAAATATCTATTTTCAATTACCATAAGAAGCCCATTTGCTTACAACATATCCTGCTAATTTTAAACAATGCTCATCCGATAGGCACGTGCGTTTTGAGTCTAGTTATTTACACACTAAAATAAATACATATTGGCAAATGGCTGCTGCCCTAAATTCTCAAGAGTTGCCTTTCTTTCCGTTTCTCCCTTCCTCTCCCTCAGCACCACCCCCTCTCCCACCTCCATGATCCCACTACTCAAAAGTTATTTGCTTTCAAAAATTACACTACTTTATAGTATCCAGTACTCTTGCCTGGAAAATCCCATGGACGGAGGAGCCTGGTGGGCTACAGTCCATGGGGTCGCAAAGAGTCGGACACGACTGAGCAACTTCACTTTCACTTTTCACCTTCATGCATTGGAGAAAGAAATGGCAACCCACTCCAGTGTTCTTGCCTGGAGAATCCCAGGGAAGGGGGAGCCTGGTGGGCTGCCGTCTATGGGGTCGCACAGAGTCGGACACGACTGAAGTGACGCAGCAGCAGCAGCAGCATAGTATGCCTCTCTCTCTGAAGTAACTGGAGAAGTGGCCAATCAGCCCATCAACATAGGTTTAAAAAAGTAACAGTGTTTCTCATACTGCATTATAAACATGACTGTAATACAGTATACCTTAAAAATTTTGTAACAGTTCACTCACTCATTAGAGTATAAGCTGCTGCTGCTGCTAAGTCACTTCAGTCGTGTCCGACTCTGTGCGACCCCATAGACGGCAGCCCACCAGGCTCCCCCTTCCCTGGGATTCTCCAGGCAAGAACACTGGAGTGGGTTGCCATTTCCTTCTCCAATGCATGAAAGTGAAAAGTGAAAGTGAAGTCGCTCAGTTGTGTCCGACTCTTAGCGACCCCATGGACTGCAGCCCACCAGGCTCCTCCGTCCATGGGATTTTCCAGGCAAAAGTACTGGGGTGGGGTGCCATTGCCTTCTCCCAGAGTATAAGCTAGGCTACCATAAAACAGTCATATTGCTTGTTTGTTTGTTATCTGTGCATGAATCATTATACCTGTAATAAATATGAAATTTTCACATGGTCTTTCCATTTTTGATGTCCAGTATTAGTTACATGTGTAACATCTTTGTATCACATAAAGCAATACTGAGGTAGGTACTGACAGACCATTCATCTTATAAACAGATGATGTAAACTTACAGTATTGATAAATGAAATATAGTCCTGTAAATGAATTTTCTCTTCCTTATGATTTTCTTAATAACATTTTCTTTCTTCTAGCTTACTTTATTATAAGAATACAGTATATAACACATATTACATACAAAATATGTGTTAATCATCTGTTTGGGTTATCAGTAAGTTTTCCAGTCAACAGTAGACTATTAAGTCAAAGATTTGGGAGAGTTGAAAGTTATATGCGGCACCCCTAACCCCTGAGTTGTTCAAAGGTCAACTCTACTTAGCTTCTGTGTCTGTTGTGAGGATTAAATGAGTCATTTTATGTGCCTGATACATAGGAAGTGAGACATAGCAAGGGTACTGGACTGTTTACTGCACAAGAGCCCTGACGGTAAAAGTCAAATAGGGGTTCACCAGTCCATGCCTTTTGGCCTGGGATTGCCTACCAAGAGGTGGCACTGTTTTCTAATTTGTACCAGGACCATGAAAGAACCAGCAAATGTTCTGACAGATGTTAGTTGTCAGCATAAGGGATTTAAGTGTCTTGCAAATGCTTTGTTGTTGTTCAGTCACTAAGTCATGTCCAACTCTTTTGTGACCGCATGGAGTGTAGCCTGCCAGGCCTCTCTGTCCATGGGATTTCTCAGGCAAAATACCGGAGTGGGTTGCCATTTCCTTCTCCAGAGGATCTTCCCAACCCAGGGATTGAACCTGCCTCTCCTGCACTGCAGGCAGATTCTCTACCACTGAGCCAGCAAGAAAGCTACCTTTTAGCATTATCCTTAGGCTCTGGGCTGATGTGGACTGAGCTGTTTTACATCAGTCACTTTTACAAAGTCACTTGGCTTTGTAGTGTTCTCCAGAATAACCTCAGTGGGAAAGCCAATATTCCAAGTCTCGCCGTGACCATTCAGATACTGTGTAATAAAAACTAGAAATTAAATGTAAAAACACTGACAATGTAAGAAGTTAAAAATAATGCATGGTAGCACCATGTATTACTTAGGTATACATACAGATATGGTTCAAATAAAGAGAAACATGTAAGAATGATAACAACAACATTATGGATAACCATTACCTGGGTAGAGAGGGAAAAGGATTAGGGAAGGATTTATAGGGGCCTTCAGTTTCAGAAAAACATCTATTTCTGCTTTATTGACTATGCCAAAGACTTTGACTGTGTAGATCACAATAAACTGTGGAAAATTCTGAAAGAGATGGGAATACCAGACCACCTGATCTGCCTCTTGAGAAATCTGTATGCAGGTCAGGAAGCAACAGTTAGAACTGGTCATGGAACAACAGACTGGTTCCAAATAGGAAAAGGAGTACGTCAAGGCTGCATATTGTCACCCTGTTTATTTAACTTCTATGCAGAGTACATCATGAGAAATGCTGGACTGGAAGAAACACAGGTTGGAATCAAGATTGCTGGGAGAAATATCAATAACCTCAGATATGCAGATGACACCACCCTTATGGCAGAAAGTGAAGAGGAACTCAAAAGCCTCTTGATGAAAGTGAAAGTGGAGAGTGAAAAGGTTGGCTGAAAGCTCAACATTCAGAAAACGAAGATCATGGCATCTGGTCCCATCACTTCATGGCAAATAGATGGGGAAACAGTGGAAACAGTGTCAGACTTTATTTTTCCGGGTTCCAAAATCACTGCAGATGGTGACTGTAGCCATGAAATTAAAAGACGCTTATTCCTTGGAAGGAAAGTTATGACCAACCTAGATCACATATTCAAAAGCAGAGACATTACTTTGCCAACAAAGGTTCGCCTAGTCAAGGCTATGGTCTTTCCTGTGGTCATGTATGGATGTGAGAGCTGGACTGTGAAGAAGGCTGAGAGCCGAAGAATTGATGCTTTTGAACTGTGGTGTTGGAGAAGACTCTTGAGAGTCCCTTGGACTGCAAGAAGATCTAACCAGTCCATTCTGAAGGAGATCAGCCCTGGGATTTCTTTGGAAGGAATGATGCTAAAGCTGAAAGTCCAGTATTTTGGCCACCTCATGTGAAGAGTTGACTCATTGGAGAAGACTCTGATGCTGGGAGGGATTGGGGGCAGGAGGAGAAGGGGATGACAGAGGATGAGATGGCTGGATGGCATCACTGACTCGATGGAGGTGAGTCTGAGTGACCTCCGGGAGTTGATGATGGACAGGGAGGCCTGGCGTGCTGCAATTCATGGGGTCGCAAAGAGTCGGACACGACTGAGTGATTGATCTGATCTGATCAGTTCTATTCATCTTATTTATTATTAAGCTTAATGGTGGATATCAAGTGTTTATTATTCTTTAATCGTAAATATTTAAAAATAATTGATAATCATTACTATTGAAGGAGACCATCTTTCTTCATGAGAGCTAATTTTTCATTTCTGTTCTCGTTAGTCTCTGTTGAATATTAAAGCAGTATATTGATTTGGAACCGCAGAATAAAGCAGTCATTCACATAACAAGTGTTTACTGTTGAATGGTAGAAAGTTTAAAGAGTTAAGAACTTCACCTGAACATTATTACAGTTATTACACTTCTGATAGCCTTTTTGGTTACTGGACTTCTTTCCCTTCTTACTATGGGGCTGGGGGTCTCTGCCTTACTCAGACTTCCAATTTCTGCCATATGACACGCATTGTGTGTGTGCTTAGTCACTCCGTCATGTCTGACTCTGAGATCCCACGGACTGTAGTCCACCAGACTGCTCTATCAATGGGGATTCTCCATGCAAGAATACTGAAGTGGATTGCTTTGCCTTCTTCCAGGGGATGTTCTAAACCCAGGGACAGAACCCTGGTCTCCTGCACTGCAGGCGGAGTCTTTACCATCCGAGTCACCAGGGAAGCCCCACAAGCGTCATTAAGCAATGTTAAATTAAACTGAATGAAACACAAACACGCCCACTTTTATACTCACAGAGCTTTCAGTACACTAACGGTGAGAAAAGATACAGGACAAGGTGGTCATGATGAGAGCCATAAGTTATAGGCAAAGTTCTCTGGGAATTTATTCAGACATTAATTTCATTGACAGCTATTTCTTAGGCATCTACTACGCCCTGGATATGGGCTTCCCAGTTGGCGCAGTGGTAAAGAATCCATTTGCCAATGCAGGAGACGCGGGTTCAATCCCTGAGTCGGGAAGATCCCCTGGAGAAGGAAATGGCAACCCACTCCTGTATTCTTGCTGGGAAATCCCATGGACAGAGAAGCCTGGTGGGCTATAGTCCACGGGGTCACGAAAGAGTTGGACAAGACTGACTGACCCAGTAACACTCTGGGTATATAATTGTAAATAAGAGAGACACAGTCCTCGGTTATTGCATGGCCCACTTCTCACCACCTTCATCACTACTTCACCGGTCACTGTCACCAATATTTTTTATTTGGATTCTTGCACTAATCCAATGCTGGAATCCTACCTGGCCTCCCTACTTGCGTTTGTTCCTCTACACTAAATCTCAACTGCTTCCAGAGAAATCCTGTTAAAACTCAAATTAGGGACTTCCCTGGTGGTTCAGTGGTTAAGAGTCCATCTGCTAATGCAGGGGTCACAGGTTCAATCCCCGGTCTGGGACGATCCCACATGCCTCGGGGCAACTAATCCCATGTGCCACGACTACTGAGCCTGCTCTCTACAGCCCATGAGCTACAACTAGAGGAAGCCTGTGCATAGCAATGAAGACCCAATGCAGCCAAAACTAAATAAATAGATTTAAAAAAAAACTACCCTAAATTAGAGCTCATCACTCCTGCTCTAAAACCTCATCTGTGGGAGACCACAGACATGGCCACAATTCTTTACATTCTTCCCATCAAGAGATGAAGTCTCTTTCTCAACCCAGAGCATCTGACCTGGCCTTGTAACTGTCTTTGTCCAGTAGAATGTGGCAGAAGGACCATGGTGGGAAATCTGGGCCCCAGGAGGCTTTGAATTCTTCTAGCCTTCCTCTTGGAATCTGAACGGCTGTGTTAACAAGTCTGGGAGAGCCTGTTGAGGGATGAGAAGCCATGTGGAGCAGAACTGTACTGGACAAGTTTGTCCTAGACCAGCTGATGATTAACCAACCTACAGGTATATGAGGACACATGATGAGGTCCTGCTGAGACCCCCCAGCCCCCGGGGGGAATATTCCAGATGATCCTCTCACTCGAAAGCTGACTAAATGGCTGTTGTTTTAAGCCACTGAGATTTTTCTTTTTTTTTTTTTTTTTTGTGGTTTGTCATGCAGCAAAACAAACGGATTCACCATCTCATTCAGAGAAACAGTCAAAATACTAACTATATCCTTACTTAGAACTGGGGACCGCGTAGGTACTCAATAAACACTTGTTGAATGACACTCACAAATGGCGCTCACCTTCCAAAGAGGGAACACCCGGAGAAAACAAAGTAAATAATTACTAAGTTAGATGAGTGCTGGGAACAGACAGTGGCTGAGGTAGAGAATCACAGCGTCCAAGTGGGAGGGCAGGTCCTCTGGGAGCTCCCCATCTCTTTCAGAACAAAAGCCAAAATCCTCACAGTGGCCTCCGAGGCCAATGGAAATGCCTGGTACGTCGCTAACTTCACCTCCTACCACTCACGGCTTTTCACTCCAGTTCCCCTGGCCTCCCTGCTGTTCCTCTCCCACCTCAGGTCCTTGCTGGAATGTTCTTCCCCTAGACACCCACACCATTCACTCCCTCCTTCCCTTCAGGGCTCAGCTCACTTGTCTCCCTTTCAGGAAGGCCTTTTCCAACCACCCTGCAGAAACAGCAGCCCACTGACCCCCAGAATTCCCCACCCCTTACCCGCTTTATTTTCTTCCATGCCCCCTGTCACCTTCTGCTGTGTTAAATATTAACTCCTTTATTTACTGTCTGCTTCCCCCACTCAAATACAACTTCCACGGGGGAAGGGATTTTGTTTTGCTCAATTTACCTCTAGAAATTCAGCCAGCGGACACAACATCCCTCAGGGGCCATACTTCCTTTCAGTGAGGACTAAGCAAGGCAAATATTTAGCTTGGAGCCGTATGGGGAATAAGACAAGACAGTTTTTGAAAGCCCAAATGCCTAGGGGTGTGGGGGATTGCTTATTGAGAACTTATCAAACATGCATGTAACAGGACAGGTGGCACTACAACTAACGGTTGTCTTCATGGCATAGTTTACAGTCTGCTGGGGCTTTGCAATCCACTTTTATTTGCTTCTTGAAACAGCCCTGAAAGAAGATTTTATCACCCTTCATTTACAGATAAATGAGTGAGCTATCCAAGGCCACAGACATACGAAGGGATAGAGGGAGATTTCAAATCCTGATTATTTCAACTCCAAGTACAGTGCTCATTTCTGTGTCTGTGTGTGTCCTACACTCTGGGCTCTGACCTTGGGACCTTCATGAATCACTAAGATTCCAGGCTGACCCGGATCCCCTGAAAGACCTTCAGCACAGGAAGCATCTTTCCTCTAGAGAGAGCACCTGCCAAGAGGCACAGGCGATGAATAAATGCTTAGAACATCCATTCCAGGCTAGCCCCTGTGGCTTTCAGACCTACCACCACCCCTGCTGTCTGTCTGGAAAGGTCTGAGCCCTTGGGTCCCTTCACCCCAGCCCACCCCAAGGCAGGAGAGACCGAGAAGGCCCCCCCTCACAGGACAGGACAGGCAGCCGCTTTGGTGAAAAACCAGAAAGAAATCCCAGCCCGTTGCTTTCATTTCAGTTTAAAAATCAAGTCGGGTGACAATGGAAACTTCTTCCTTGCTGTCCTCTCCTTTCTGCCCATGTTGACAGAAGACGGACTTGCTAATTCTGGCTGGGGTTTTTCCCTCCCTGGGCTGTTTTTCTCTTTTTATCTTCATCAATTGAAGTGAGCTGATCTGCCTTTCAAACTGTCGGAAGGCATCTGGGGTTTTGTGTATCTTTTTATTTTTTTTTCTTTTCTTTCTTTCACATAATTCAGTGGGTCTTTTCCCAGATATGTATTTTCTCTCAATTTAACTTCTAACTTAAGTTTCCGCCCATGTGACTTCCAGTGTGTTACCAGAAACCACAAGAGAGAGAGAGAGGGCGCGAGCCCCAAGGCAAGCGACATGTCCCTGTGGGGAGCAAAGCCTCTGCACCCCGGAGCGAGGAGGACGCAGGGGTCAGGGGCAGCAGCAAGGCGGGCAGAGGAGGGCCCTGCGGAGGAGGGTGGGCTGCTGGCCCAGGGGGAGCAGTCAGGAAGGGAGGCCAGCTGGTGACAGGAGAGCCCTGAGGTGCCTGGGGCTGCGCGGAGAGCCCGGAAGACTGCGGCCATGCCTCACAGCTCCGACAGCAGCGACTCCAGCTTCAGCCGCTCTCCACCCCCCGGGAAACAGGTAGGATCCTGCCTTTCCCTCCTCCTCCCTCCTGATTCTCCGGGGCAGCAGGAAGAGGGCCAGCCTTCCTGAGCCTCTGCCCAGGGACGCTGAGGGGCCAGGAGATGGCTGGAGCATCCTGTTAGAGTCAAGGGGTGCAGGGAAGCCGTGTGTCTCAGGCAGAGACCCTCATCCTTCCGCCCCTCCTGCCAGAGGATGCTCTCCGCGTCCCCTAATGGTACCCATTGCCTTCACCTCACCTGGGGTCCCATCCCAGGAAGCTTTCTAGGAAGCCAAGGGGAATGGGCACCAAAGAACTCTGGTCTCTCAGAAGAGAGAGTCTACCTCTCTCCAAGGCGGTAACAGAGTGAGTGGGGAGGAGCGTTGATGCGGGCTGAGGGCACGGACACCCTGAAAGCTAGATGGTTGCCCAGGAGACAGCCGGCAGAAGAGGAGAGGAAAGGGATAGGGTGGGGGAAGGCAAGTTAGAAGGAGGAGGACCCCAGGCCAGCTCTGAAGGATCTATCTTACCTCCTAGCAAAGAACCTGTTGCTGGCACAGGAAGGGGGAAGGGGGCTGGAGGAAGAAAGAAATGAATCAGGAGATGGTTCTGGGGGCTTGAAATTATTCCCTTGTAGCTCAGCTCTGGGGAAACTAGAGAGGTGAGGGTGGAGATTCTGGGTATCTAAGATTGTAACTTCCAACTCAAAAATTTTCAACTTGAGGATTGCTCAAAGAAAAGAAAAAAAACAAAACACCACCAGCATACTGGCTGCTTCCCATCTCCCGGGGCTTTCTCCTCATCACACTCCTTGACAGCCCTCTTCCCAGGAAGCCCTCTCCCTGCTCATCCAGTACAACGGTGGAGGACAATGTCTTCTCCAATTCAAGGTTTAAAAACGGCCTTCTTTCCTTCGCACGGGTGTCCGAGAGGGCCTTGAAAACGCTGCAGCCCAAATAAAAGTATACAAACATATACCACAGCTTCTGTCATCAGTACTTGACAGAAGAGAGGCAGGTAGGAAGGAGCCCTCGTGGAGACCTCTAGAGGACAGACAAGCCAGTCCTCGGCTTGAGACCAGATCGAGCTGTTCAGACCGCCTGGAAGCCTGTGCTCTTCTTAGGAAGGAAATTACTCACGGCTTTCATGATAACCCGGCTCCCCAAACCCCTGAGAGGAAGAGCACTTCCTTCCTATCTAACCCACTGCCCTCTGACTGCAATGGCCTGGAAGTACTGGGCCCGTTGGTGAGACATATGCTTGGGAGGGCAGACTCTTGTCCTGGGAACTGTGTCCCGCTAGCCTGCAGGGATGTGAGCCTGCACAGAACTGGGGGTGCAGGAGGGCTTCGGTCAGACTTCTACACTTACCCTGCAGCGTCTGGGCAAGGCCAGAGCTGACCTCTCTGCTCAAGTAGAGCACACGCCCATCTGTGGGAGGCACTCAGATGACACCGAAGGTCCGGGGTCCTTCTAAGCACCCGTCTCCTACCTGCCAGGGCCAGGTCTTCTCCATCATTAAAACTGTTCCTGGTCTCCACTTTGTACTAGGCCTTGTGCTCAGGGCGCCCTGGGGGATGTCAGGGTCACTGAGCGTAAGGAAGGGAATACAGGGGACAAAGAGGCAGATCTGGGATAGGGACCTCGTACTGGGGCGGGGGCGGGGGTGTAGGTAACAGAAGACCCAAGGGGTCACACCAGGGAAGAAGTAGTTGGTAGTGGGTGAGGGAGTGGCTGGGAGAGGCTCCAGACTCAGCACTGGAGGATGCAACTTGCCAGAGTACTGTGAGCTCTTGGGCAAGCTCTTTGAGCCTTCGCTTCCCCATGTAAGATGCAAATACTCACATCAACTTCATCACATCAGGGGGTTCAACAAGAGCACCTCAGGGAAAAACACTTGCACAGAAGCAAGCACATAGTGAGTGCTCAACAACATTTTAGAAAAAAAAAACAAAACAAGAAGGTTCTAGGCCAGAAGTAACAGAGTAAGGGTGGAGCAGCCCTAAACAGGAGAGGTGATGAAACATACTTCATCGCCTTAACCATCGTTTTCCAAATACAGCCCTCCTGAGGCCTCAAGCTCTTTTGCCCTCTTCCTGTATCTTCTGGCCAAAGCTACAGAGACACAAGAGAGTTTCACAGAGTGTGGGGAAGAGTTCCCTTTTGGGTTCAGCCTTTTGGTCACCAGGGTGTGGACAGGCGAATAAAGATGAAGAAATGGAAGGGTAGACGGCAGGATACCAAACACCATGAGAGGCGGCTTCAGCTCAGAAGACAGGAATAGACTCCCCTAATTCTCATCATCTCTGCTCCCCAGGACTCATCTGATGATGTGAGAAAGGTTCAGAGAAGGGAGAAAAATCGCATCGCCGCCCAGAAGAGCCGGCAGAGGCAGACACAGAAAGCCGACACCCTCCACCTGGTGAGTGTTCAGACCTCTCTTCATCCTCTCGGACTGTAGGCTTTGCTCCCCACCAACCTGGGGATGCTGGGACGGAGCCTTGAGTCTGCCTGTGTGGAGATGTGTATGTGGGGATGTGAGTGGAGGGGTGAGGGATGCAGGGGGAGTGGGTGCGTGGGGAAGATTCTGTCACAGGAAATGGGCCGGGAGGCTGAAAGAGAAACGAGCGCCAGGATGGCATGTGGAGGAAAGGGGCTGAGTGTGGCAGCCCAGAGACTGGTGGAAGGCAGATCCACCTGCTCAGGGATGGGACAACCTCAGAGAGCTCCATCCTGTATGGACCCAGGCAGCAGAAGTCACGATGGCTTTTGGGAGCAGTTCAGAAGGTGTTATGTGCTTTGGGGGAGGGGTCTGTCATCTCACAGTGCTGGAACACATGTATATAGTCCCATCCCCTGGGAGGCCAGCAGAGTGGCCACTCCGGGCCCTGCATTTAGGACGATGAGGTCCACCGGATGCTGCACCCCACAACTTCTTTTCTGAACATTATTAAGGTTTGATTTCAAAATTTCTATTTTGATGATATCCCAAGATGGCCTGTTAATGATACAGCTGCAAGTTCACGTATCTGGCACAGTCATCATCCTGATTGAGTTGCCTCCAGTCTTGCACTTTCTAGGGAAGCCCTGACCCCTGGCTTGATCAGGGGCCTTGGGTGATCAGAACCACATTTCTTCCAGCAGTGCAAGTGCCTGGTCAATGTTAACAAATCGTGGCTGTGTGCTTCTTACAGAAAAGTCTTCTCCTCATCTCCCTCACCTTACCACCTTGCCTGTCTTCACCCTGCCCTTTAATTTGCTCCTTTTCAGTCAACCCTTATTCCACTAGCTCCTTTCTCTTCTATCCCTTCAGCCCTTCCTTTAACAACACTGTCCTTTCTCATCCTTCCCCGTGCTCCCCCCAACCCCACACCATTACCAGACCCCTAGCATCCTGGGAATTCATTCCCATGATAAAAAGGGGAATTGGCATCAAAAATGAATATGCTTATGTTTACTTGAAAGATTAGCCTGGTAACTGGTCAGTTAAAGAATAACTATGTTAATCCCATCAAGGAAAAGTAAGGTGCAGTTTTAGGTAAAAAGATACCCTTTTTAACTTTGTAAGGAAGCAGAGAGCAGGTAGTGTGATGATCTCTGATTGGTTGCTCGTGTTTTATTTGAAACATATTCAACATATCTTCCAATGCATACTAATGTAGTTTTATACTCATGACTAATTGTTGAAAGAAAGAATGAATGAAGACTAAGTCTGTTCTCTTTGGTAATTGTGATCGGTAGTCTAAATGTTAAGCTGGTGGTGGCCTGCTGCTGATATGTTCTCCATGGTTTCACCATGGCTTAGGGGTTCATGACACTCCAATTTACTCTTTTAGGCTTGAAAAATCTATGATTGCTCACTTTGCCTCCATCAGTGTCTGATTCTTATTCAATATTCTTTAGAACAAGCAAATGAACAAATAAATAAAATTAGTAAAGATAAAGTCTATCTTTTGGTATAAGTAGACAATGTTCTGAAACTGGAAATCTGCTATAGGCTTTATAAGTTTGAAATATTTTTTAAAAAGGAAATTATGTATTGCTCAGCAGTGCCGCCGTCATAAGGACATGGTGTGAGTCCCAGTTCTGCCATTCACTGCCTGTATGACCCACCTTAGACTGTAGAGATGTTCGTTACCTCCCTTAGTTGCGGTTCCCTTATCAGAAAAATGGGACAATGGGAAAATGGGACTCATAGAGTGCATATAAACATCTCAAGCTCAGTCCTCCTAGGCATATCATAACTATTCAAAAATTTTAAGTATAGTAAGAGTAATATTAATGATAGTTATCATTATAAGAAATAAGATGACTACAACTAAGGTTTTATGCCTGAACTTATATTTATATAGAAATCACAGGATCTCAGGGCTGAAAGATTTCTTAAAGGTTGGAAAGTTCAGACACACTTCTGATGCTCAAGAATCTCTACAATACCCTCTGGACATGATCCCCAAAGTATGCCTGTCATGCCTAGTGGTGGAGAGCCCTCTACCTCCCGATAGGAGCAGAAGAGTCTTCCCTAACTCGAGCTGTGCCACTGTCTCCCTGGGAACTCAACCCCCTGATCTTTTTTCAACTCGCTGGGGACATATCAGTGAGGGGAATATGCATGCTTCCTTGCTATGGCAAGGTTTTCAACACTGACTCTGCTGCCTTTCTTTGCAAGAAAAGAGTTTGAGCCAGAAGATATAGCCCATCTGATTGTATTAGTCAAGACTATACCAAGATACGCTCTGGGGTTTGGGGGTCCATGGCGACCCAAGTCATGTAGTCACCATGTCCACACTCAAAATCCTGGCCTCAGTCTCTAGAATGTTCTCATCTTTGCCATACCTGGACACAGACTCCTCCCCACTCCTTTCTTCTGAGCACCATGGCATTCACCTTCACTTTTTGACCAGTGAGTAGAACACCTCAGAGTTTATACAGCAAGCCTGAGTGTTGCAACCAATGTGACTTAATGTTTCTTGACTTTGGGTAGAAGGTTTTGGTAGCAACATATAAATCTGCCACCATCAAGCAGAGGGTTTGGCTGTGATCTGAAATTTGGCAGCAACATACAAATCTGCCACCGTCAAACAGAGAGCTTGATTGTGATCTGAAATGTTCATTTCCTCTCAGACAATAATCACCCATCTTCTGTATCCATTATCCTCCTAATCATGTTTGTGATTCAGGTAGAAAGCCTTCTATTTACCACCAGCATTCTTAGGGTTGGTTGGTTTGCCCTCGATTCCTTTCCATGCTTGTCTCCACATGTTGAGGCTCTGGAACCATTCTCTGGCCCAAAGACACAGCCATAGGACTCACCTAACAAGATGTAAAAGACCAGGGTTTAGAAAGTACTGTGGTCCTAAATAAGGACCACCTTTGTATTAGTATGGTAGCCTCTTAGATGCTGGGGTAACAACTGATTTCTCGGTTTCAACTTTGTCACTAATATTTCTCTTAAAATAGCAAAAAAATTATTCTGTTTCTCCAGTGACAGAGAGGAATACCTATTATTTAGCATTTTTGGTATGTATCCTATAAGTGGTTTGCATCAACACTCTGTGTGTAGATTGCTTTTAAAATAGCAGAGTAGGGAAGCTGGTGCTTTCAACAAGAGGTTTAACCTCATGCCAATGTGATAACATCTCTGGCCTTGACTACCACTCACATAAACCAAATCAGGAGGAGCTCCTTTTCATAACTGTAATATCAACAGTATCCACATTCTGTCTTTTTGTTTGTTTTGCTGCACCTCGTGGCATGTGGGATTCTGGTTCCCTGACCAGGGATTGAACCTGTGCCTCCTACAGTGAAAGCTCAGAGTTCTAACCCCTGGACCACCAAGGAATTCCCCCACATTCTGTTTTAATTCTCATTCTGTTGGTGTCTCACACAGCACTCAGCACACTCAGTTCATTTTCTCCCGCGGTCAAGTATAGAGTCCGTTAGGCATAGTATAGATATTGATTAAAAAGGAGAAAGTCATATGTTGAGCCATTCACTTTCAAAAGGTATTAGTCAGTAATACTTGAATCCAAGATAATCAGCTAAAAACTATTAAAAATAATAAGAACCCAGTCAGCTTTCAAAATTAACATAAAAGTAATAACTTTTCTTATGCAAACTAGATTAAAAAATTCAATAGGAAGAAAAATTCTGTTTACAATACCAAGAACAGCAAATGGAAAGAAGGAATAAATTTAACCAAAAACTACAGAGTTTAATTGTTTTAAGCTTCAAAATTGTTCTGGGTGATTTTTAAAATTTCAAATAATTGAAAAAAATATGTCTTATATAAAGATAGCAATTTTCCTTAAGTTAATTTAGAAATTTATCTAATTTAATGCGATCTCAATAAAATAGGATTTTCTGGGTATTGGAGGAAATTAAATTAGATATTGCAAATACCTTTTGAAAAATAACCATGTGAGAATTTCTAGGGAAATTCTAAAAAAAAGAGAGTAATTAGAGACAATTAGCTGAATAAGATATTAAAGTGAATTATAAATATGGAAATCAAAACAATGTGGAAAAGATAGAATATTGGACAGAATAGAACATAGAAGTAGACCTCCAAACAAACTCAAATTTGAGACCCAGATACAAATAGACAAATACAAATAGCCTCAAAGACAAATAGACTCAAATAAAGTAACACAAGTAAAAATGCAAAATGTCTAAGATGGCATTTGAAACAAGAGAAAAATGAAGTACTCAATAAATTGTGTTGGGAAAACTGGTTGGTCATCTGAAAAAAAAAAAAAAAAAACAAAAGCTAGAGTCTTCACTTCTTTTACAATGCATATAGATTAAATATAGAAAAAATTAAAGAAATTTGAAAAACTTAGCATTAAAAACATTTATCTTGGAATGAAGTCTTCCAGATAAAATGAAAAACCCTGAAGCCATAAAGGGAAAGATTGATACATATTTATCAATAAAAAGTGTATTTTATACATAAGTGAAAATGTCTATACAGTTCAAAGTACCTAATATGCAAAATCAAAAGCAAGTGAAGACTGGGAAAAATACCTGCAACACATATGACCAAAAAAGGGCATATTTGCTTAATATACGAGAGCCCGTATGGATAAGAGAATGGTCTACAAACAAGGGAAAAATGAATAGTAAGAAGAATGGGCAATTTATAAAAAGAGAAAAATAAATGACAAATAAATACAGAAAAGCTGCTAGACCTAAGTCAGGAAAATGACAGTTAAAGCAACAGTTCCATTCTCTGCCAGACTGACAAAGACAGAAAATGTTGCTAAAAGGCCATGTTGCCGAGATGATGGTGAAGCAGGTACCACTGCCTACTACTGGAAGTATAAGTTGGTGCAACTCCATTAGGGAGCACTTTGGCACCCCACTCCAGTACTCTTGCCTGGGAAAATCCCATGGATCTATGCAGTCCATGGGGTCGCTAAGAGTCGGACACGACTGAGCGACTTTACTTTCACTTTTCACTTTCATGCATTGGAGAAGGAAATGGCAACTCACTCCAGTGTTCTTGCCTGGAGAATCCCAGGGACAGGGGAGCCTGGTGGGCTGCCGTCTATGGGGTTGCACAGAGTCAGACACGACTGAAGCGACTTAGCAGCAGCAGCAAAGTTACTAGTGCGCATACACGGTAACTTGGCAATTTTACATCTAGGAATCTGTTTACAAACATATTCACAGATTACACAATTATGTACATGTAGATATAATCCTAGCTGCATTGCTTGTCATAGCAAAGACAGGAAACAAGCTAAATGGTCATCAGTAAGAGACTCACTCAAACTAGAGTTGGTTTATTCAGTGGAATACCACGAAGGTATTAAAATAACAAGTTAAATCTGAACGTGCTACTCTGAAAAGATTATCAAGCTTCTATACTCTTAAGTGAATAAGTATGAGTCTGGAGTATAGTTTTCTTCCATGCATATTTTTAATGAAAATAAAAATATATGTGTGCATATGCATATCGGAGAAGGCAATGGCACCCCACTCCAGTACTCTTGCCTGGAAAATCCCATGGACAGAGGAGCCTAGTGGACTGCAGTCCACGGGGTCGCTAGGAGTCAGATACGACTAAGACTTCACTTCACTTTCACTTTCATTGGATTGAAGGAGAAATGGCAACCCACTCCAGTGTTCTTGCCTGGAGAATCCCAGGGTCGGGGAGCCTGGTGGGCTGCCATCTATGGGGTCGCACAGAGTCGGATACGACTGATGCGACTTAGCAGCAGCAGCAGCAGCATATGCATATAAGCTTAAAAATTTTCAAGTAGGTTTTCCCCCAAAATTGCTAATGATATATATTTCTGAAACTAGGACAAAAGGTCTAAAGCAGAAGAGAGATACTTAGTGTTTTTCTACTTTTGTATATACTTTGGATGTTTTTATTATGTGCTTTTATTTATATAATATAGATATTAAATTCCCAATATAGATCATTATTACATGTGCATTAGAATGATTTCTTTTCTAATTTGATCCCAAACACTGAATAGTCTTCCACTGTGCTGTTTTATCCCTTGAACATCATGCATAAATATCTCAGTCCTTCGGGACAACAGTCAATTGGGATTTCTAATGAGTAATCTTAAGGTCTCCAGCACTAAACAAGCCACTGTAAGGGACAGTGAATCAGTTTCATTCGTGTGGTTATCTTGGTAATTGTCGGATACCCTGGTGCCTTGTAGAAAGAAGGATTTTGAGTTTGTGTCCCAGGTCAGTGGGAAAGAGAATTGAGATCAGTTGAGAAGCTGTGTTCATGAAAAGGCTGAAAGTAGAGGAGGCGATGGAGAGGCAGTAACATTAGCCCAGAGCTATGATGTTGACAAGTCAGATCTGGCCTTGAGGATGGAATTGGAAGCAAAGCAGAGTTACAGGGTCAGATCTGGAAGCTGGAACTTCAGATACTTAGATTGGAGGAGGGATGGGTGTTTGCCTGGCACAGCATCTAGTGTGAAAGATCTCATACTAGTTTAAAAAAAAAAGAGAGAAAGATTTACGGGTCCAGGGTAGATCTTTAATGTCACATATAGCAAATATCAGGGGGGTAAATTATGTCTGAAATTAAGCTGATGCTGTGCGAAATAAAGTTTTTATAATTGGAGGAAAATTAAATAATGGAAGAAGCAAAGCTCAGCAAAGATGCTCACTTCCCAGGCCTCCTTAGAAGGAGAGTGTTGTTCTTGGTCTTCTGGTAAGGGCTAGGCAAGAAGGCTGTTTATGGTTCTTTTTCATTCTATCAGTTTGTGTTTTTTTTTTTCCTCCCTCTAGGAGATTATATCATAAGTTTTATTGGTATAGAGAAGTCATAGGTAAAAAAAAAATAAAGCAAAATGAAAACCACAGAAAGAATGTTCTTGCTGGTTCCAGCCTAAAGAAGTTCAGTGTAAAATCAGTGAACTATCCATGGAAAGGACATTTCTCTTATGCCTTTACTGCTCTGAACTTCTTTTTATTAAAAACATATTAATTGAACACACAACTATATACCAGGCACTGTGCGTTATGTGCTCTACCTGCAGTTATCTTGTTTAATCTGCACAAAAACCTTATTTTGTCATTCCTGTATTAGGTTAAGTAACTTTTCCAAGGTCACACATTTTGTAACTAGGTTTGTCTGACTTCAGAACCCATCTTCCTAACCACTAGGCAACACAGCCTCTTCCTTTGGACTCTCGTGAAGCCTGATCCTCCTTGAACCCCTTCCTGAATTTTTGTCTTTTGTTCTTTAAGCAGCATCCTCCAAAGTTGACACTTTTTCTCCTCCACCATTAGGCTTAGCTGAGAAAGTAAGCATTAGATCAAAGCCATGGAGACCATTTTTAAAGAAAGCTGTGTAGTGGGAGTTGGTGATGGACAGGGAGGCCTGGCGTGCTGCGATTCATGGGGTCGCAAGGAGTCGGACACGACTGAGCGACTGATCTGATCTGATCTGATCTATGTAGCAATAAATATTAACATCCAGCTCTTTGGTGGAGCAATTCCACCTACAGGAGTTTGAAGAAACAATGACGCACAAAGATGGCCAATTCATCATTATTTGTGAACAGGGCTGCCGTCTCTGGGGTCACACAGAGTCGGACACGACTGGAGTGACTTAGCAGCAGCAGCATACACTTTATCAATACTCTAAAATTGGACATATGCCCAGCTATGGAGATATATATATTATGACACACTCACACACCAGAATTCTATGCTAGCACTAAAAATGACTAAGTGGATCTGTATTTATCAACACAGAAAGATGTTAATGACATGGCATTGAGTTACAAAGCAAGTGACAAAGAATATGCAGAGTATAATCCTCTTGATGTAAAAGTTGTGGTTTGGGGGCATGTTTGCATGCATAAAGAGATGTCTGGAAGAATAGTCTTCAAAATGCTAACCGTGGATTCTTCTATGTGGTTGAGATTTGAATAAGTCACCTTACTCCTGGTCCTTTTCTGTAATTCTTTTTACTATAATAAATGTGTACCATTTAAAAGATCTGTAATAAAAATTTGACGATTCTTATTTGGGAAGGAAAAACACACAGAGGAATTCACACCCTGCTAACTTCTTGTCCTACTAATGAGCGGTCAGTGTGGTTATGGTCAGCAGGCATATTCAGCAGTATAAGGAATTTCTGTCTGAACGCGATTACATGTCTCGGTCAGAAATTGGTGGCACCCACTCAGCTGAAGTCTTCATGAAGCTGTTTTCAGTGGCTACCAGACTACTTTCTCTTGGAAAGGATGAGGGAGTCTCACCAAAACCCAAGCTGCTCTGGGGTTTTCTCCGTTTCCTCTGCAGGACTCAGTCAGGCCTCCCGAGTCCTAGGGGGATTCCATAGATTGGTTCCACAGGAAAAGTCCCCTTCAGACTGCGAAGTACCTGTAGTGGACCCTGCCATGGGTCCATATGGAAGTTCGTAGAGGGACTAACTGTAACTGTGGTCATGCCCCCTTCTTGATGGAATCTCAGAATTAAAAAGAAACTCAAGGATGCTCCAGGTCACCCTGCTGTATGTATTACTGGTGAGGACGCTGCTGCCTTCCTCAAGGACACCCAAGAAACGAAACCTCTTGCCTTCCCACCACTTGCTTTTGTTTTTGTGCCATTTTGCTGAGCAGGACTTTGCTCTGCAGATGGTGTTGTTCTCAGATGTCCTTTTGCAAAGGGTGAGTTAAGAAGTAGGCGATTAACCAGGACATGTGAACAGTCCAGACACTGTTCAGCAACAGAACCCAACCACATAGTAAGAGACCAGAAAGGCAGAGAGTCCCAGGTTGAAAGGGGCTAAATTTAAAAGTTCCATTATTTTATTTATTTATTTGGCTGTGCTGGGTCTTAGGGATCTAGTTCCCTGACCAGGGACTGGACACGGGTCTCCTGCATTGGGAGCTCAGAGTTTTAGCCACTCGACCACAAGAGAAGTCAAAGTTCATTTATTTTAAAAAAGATCTTAAAGGTGTAATCCGAAATCAAAAGGACAATGACATACTAGGGGAACATTTCTGTCAAATTAAATAAATTCATATTTAATACTTACTGTATAGAAAGAACAGCCTTTTTAAGAAAAACCTCAAGATGCCAATAGGTAAGTGGGCAAAGGCTATGAGCAGAAAGCTTACGTAATGTTTTTTCCTACTGAAATGAACATAACCCAATTTTCTATTCTGATTGTGAAAACAATACACACCATGGATTTCCCAGCCTCGGCAATATTGACGTTTTGAGTTGGACAATTCTTTGCTGTGCGTGTGGGAGGGGGTTGGTCTCCAGCATTGTAAAATCTAAAATCTACCCACTAGATGCCAGTAGCACCACCTCACCCCTCTGGTTATGAAAATCAGAAATATTTCTAAATCTTCCCAAATGTTCCCTGGGGGTCAAAATTTTCCTTGGTTGAGAATGCTGTACTAGGGAATACATATATAGAAATTTATTTCTTCTTAGTAATCAATAACTTGTAACATTATAATGAAATTAAGAAACTTTCCAAAAATTTGTTAGCAAAAAAAATTATTTAAAATTACAACACTTGGGACTTTCTTGGTAGTCCAGTAGTTAAGACTCTGAACTTTCACTGCAGGGAGCATGGGTTTGATCCCTGATGGGGGAACTAAGGTCCCCAGTGCCACGCAGAAAGGCCAAAAAAAAAAAAAAAAATCACCTAAAATTACAACACCTAAATCCCGACAATGTCGTAATAATTAATATATACATTCACGGCTGATGACACTGTATATCTTACACAACCTTTTATAAAAATACTAACCAAGGACTACAAGATGTTCACTACACCATTATTTACAACAGCAACCAAGATCTCCAGCATTAGAAAGCCACGTAAGGTAAACTGTGGACCATCCGTTTGTTGATGTAGCCATTAAAATAATAATTATGTTGATTTTGTAAGTATACTCTAAGTATATATACAAATTTGTATTTTCTTTTCTCTCATAATAATTTTGTCACACTTACAAAAATCACCATAATTATTATTGTAATGGTTGTATCAACAAACAGATGATCAACTGTTTGCCTTACATGGCTTTCTAATTGCTGGACATTTTGGCTGCTATTATTTGTTAAAATGGACAAGAGGGCAACATGTACAAATGAAAAGGGTTGTGTTTAGAGGACTAGAATCATGGGTGGGTATACTTTTTAAAAATATATCTTTAATATATTTATATTGCATGTTTTTTATTAAAAAACATAAAAAAATGATCAAATAGACCCTGAGTGAATTCTGGTGGACACTGAGGATGAGAACAGTGAGGGTACCCTTGGGTTAGAATTTAGGAGAAAGCCTTTGGCAGGAGATCTCCTAATTTATCTTCCAAACAGGGACATTTTTGAGAGTGAAAAGAGGCACTAGTAAAAAATTACACGAGGACAATTCTATGAACTGGGAGTGTCCCAGTAAACATCTGGTCACACTAGATTGAGGGGAACCAAGGAGGATGGTTCTTAGGAAATTCACGAGTAAAGATTAAGTTCAGAGCCAACTAGAGGGGGCTAGATTCCTGGTGCTAGAAGGCAATTTCCTGCACGAGATGACCCTGTTACTAAAATATTTTCCAGTTACTCATCTGACACAAAAATATGCCTATTGCTAAGAGGGTGCGGCAGTCCATAAAATGACAAAAGCAAAGGCCATATTCCTAGTACTGGAGCGCATGTTGACAGAAACGATTCTTTCTGCTGTATAAGTATATATGAAATGCCTCCTATAGGCATTTTTTTTTTTCCCCCTAGGTGATGAGAGTTCAGCAGGGACAAGACAGACTAAGTCCCTGATTTCAGGGACCTTACATTCAATCAGGGTCACACTGGAAAATCAACTGACCAATCAATCATTATTTACTATTTCACTAATCACACAAAGTGAGGAGGGCTTCAAAGGAAACCAAATGGTGCAGTGTTAACAATGACTTAAGGACAGGGCTGGGAATGGTGTCAAGGAAGGTCCTTCTGAGGGCCTGACGTCTGAAATCAAATATGAGTCATGGGAAGGAGCCTGGGAAGATCCCGGGAGAGAGTGCTATCTGCAGAGCCTTCAGACCAAACTCTGTGGGGCCTGTCAAGGGTCAGAAAGATGCCTTGTGGGGCCCAGGACTGTGAGCTCAAGAAGAGGAACTCAGGAAAAAAGGCCATTGTACCCCAGGGAGCAGGAACCAGATGGGGTGGGGGTGGGGGCCTCAGTAAAATGAATTCAAATCCAGTGGGGACAGGGAGAGGGCAGATATATCTGAACCTAAATTCTAATCCACAAAATGTAAAGCAATCACGTCTCACTGGGCTGTTTGAGAGAGAATGCAAGAGCAAATGTCAAAAGAAAGCAATAGGGCATTTGTCAGTTTTGCATAGGAGAGAAGATTTTATTTGTTTAATGCAGAGAGGCCAGTATTTTCCTATAAATCAGTCACATGAAGATGTCAGAAGTATATCATATATGAAAACGTATGCCCTTCTTTCCAGATGTTTATACAAACTTTAAGAACGCTGTTTCCCTGGCTGGGTTTTTCACTACAGTTGGTCAGGTCTCCTTTGCTTCGTGTGGTTGGGACAGGTCAAGTTGAGGCCAGGGAAATCGCACGCAGGGTTCTGACACTGCCGTAATTCAGCTGCCTCCACTCCACAGCTTCAGTCTGGGGAACAACAATGTTGCTAAGCAGGCCCTAAAAAAAAAAAAAAAAAGAAGAATCTGCTTCCCTGATGGCTCAGTTGATAAAGAATCCACTTGCAATGCAGGATACCAGAGTTCGATCCCTGGGTCGGGAAGATTCCCTGGAGAAAGAAATGGCAATCCACTCCAGCATTCTTGCCTGGGAAATCCAATGGACAGAGGAGCCTGGCGGGCTACAGTCCACGGGGTCACAGGAGTCAGAAATAACTTAGCGGCTAAACCACCACCAAACACTCATTTGTAACTCTTCTAGAGTTAAATGCAGATGCAATAAAAGTACTTAAATGCTTGGTTAAACACTCCCTGGGAAATTTCATGGATATCACAAATTTAGCAGACTCTTCAAATGAAGGTCTCAGATATTGGTAAATTATTACAGACTCCAAGTTGGCAATCAAGAAACACGATTTTACTCATCACTTCACTGTGTGCCAGGCACAGTCCCAGGACAAAACACTGTCTTTCACTCCAGACTGTGTTTTGTCCTTCACTGAGGATGAAACAGTGAAGACAAGGATGGCTCCTGTCCTCACCGAGCTTAACAATCGACATAATTTGATGAAGTTATCATTAATGAGATTCCAATAAGTCCTCTACCTCTTGCCTTTCTATAAGAGTGAACTATTCTGGGCCACTTGAAATTTTCACCAACTATAAGACTCTTCGCCTTAAATAGCCATTTACTTTTAGAAAAAATTTTGACTTAGAAATATCCTCTTCCTTCTTTAAAGTTCTTTATATTATTTATACTATGTTACACAATAAATACATTTAATAAAACAAAATATAAGTAAATATATAAATATGATATCATAAATTTAACAAAATCAAACTGTATATATTTATATTGTTTTATTATTTTCAAGAAGAATCTACTGTGAACATATGTCTCAAGCTGGTTGTTCATTAAGCTCACCTGGCAAGGACTTTTTTAATCTTGATGCCTGAACCCAGTCTGGAGCAATTAAATTGGACCCTCTCAGTGGGAAAATCCAGGAATCAAGATTTAAAAAAAAAAAAAAAAAGCTCTCCAGGAAACTGCAGTGTGCAGCTAGGGCTGAGAACTGGGGGAGTGGTGACATTTAGAAGCCTGTCTGATGCATGTGGTAGAATGTGTGGAGTGAATCTGGGGCAATTTTGTGAGTAGATACCCAGACACTCTGTCCCAGAGGCCTGGAGCTTAAAACAAAACCAAAGAAAACAGTTCAGACCTTGATGTTGATGGAAATTATTAGTTTGTTTTTCAAAACTGGATGATATCCTTTCTAACTTGAGGTATCCGTCAGGAGTTATAGAAAAACTATCCAGCAGAGGCATCAAGTCACCATTTGTATTTTAGATTTTTCTCAAATAAGAAGTTCAGAAGTAGACAGACCAGGGATAGTACAAGAATGTCATCAAAGAACCAAGCTCCTTCTCTCTCTTGGGCAGTCATTCTCAGGATGGGGGTTTTCATCCTCAAGGCCGTGAGACGGCTCCTGAATCTCCAGGCATCAATCTGTGTCCAGAGAGGGCAGGGTTTGTCTGGTGAGGTTTTCCCTTTTATCCCTGGGGAAGCGAAGCTTCATCCTCTCCCTCCCTGTATTTCTGCTTATGTCTCATTGGACAGAATCTGTCACATGATCCTATCTAGCTGCAGGGGAAGCTGGGTAATTGAGGACTTCTTTTCCTAGCCTCTCTAGAGGAAAGCAGGGGTAGGGAGTTCGGGATAGACGTTGAGTGAGCCATCTTATAGTGTTTCTCGTATATGAGGTCAGTGAAGTCATGTTCCTGAAAGCCAAGAAACAGAAGAGAGGGCAGGGCCCTGAGGGGCGTGGCTGATGTGGTTAAGTATCAGTGGATGACCAGGTGCTGACAGTCCTGGAGCTTTAGCTTTAAGGCTCAAAAGTATAGATATCTCCAGAATTTAGTGCAAAGACCTGTGGTTTAGTGATTCTTCTCTCCTCCTCAGGTGAGGAACAGGAGTGGTGGGAGACATAGCATAGATCCCACTATGGCTTGGGACGTGCCCTACCTCTCCGTTCACAGACTTCTCAGGGAATGGTGGGCTCCAGCCTAGTTCTGCCTGGGAGGGCGGGGGGGTTGCAGTCTGCTGGGGATTGAACCAAGAGCTGAGTGTGAGCTTCACACACCACTCTCGTATTGAAGTGTGGGTGGGAACTGAAAGGTCACCCTACCAATAACTGTACGTTCTGTTGAGGAGAAAAACACAGGGACTATTTTCACCCTTCTGGAAAGTGTGATTAGAAAACTCAAGGAGAAGGTCAAGGCACTAAACCAGACCTGGCAGGAAGACGCTCCAAGCCTGCAAAGGAGGACTGGAGAGTCCCCGCTAGAGCCTTGGGTTAGAGTTAGTCCTTAGCCTCAGTCCCAACTGGCTTCCCTGTGGGGAAGGGACCTGCCTGGGGATTCCCCATCATTCAAGCACTCTACAGTGACCCCCTGCTTGGCCCCTCCACTAGGGAATTTCCCAGAATGTTCCCACACCCCCAAGAAGCCTCCTCCTTAGCCACCCCCAAACTGCTTGTGGTTCATGGTAAGGGCGGCACCAAGTAACCTCACAGGTGAGGGTGAATTGTGAACATTAGCATCTCAATTTGCATGAGGCGGGAAGAGAGGGAAGATGAAATAGGAAAGTCAACCAGGCTGAGGCCTCACAGGAGATAATTACCAGAAATCATAAGATTTAAACAGACTTCAAAGGCAACAGGGGATGGTGGGCACAGGCTCTGAAGGCAGACAGTCTCAGTTCAAGTACTGGTGCTACAACTGACAAGCTGTGTGACCTTGAACAAGTTACTGAACTTCTCTCTACCTTAGATTTCCCTCTTCTGTACAATGTGGCTAGTAACATTATCTACCACATAGGGTTGTTGCAAAGATTAAATGTAATGGTAACTGTAATGTACTTGGCACGTGGTATCGCCCAAGAAATGTTAGTCATTATTAATTCAAACTGGATTAGTCTTTAAAATTTTTGGTTTCTACTATCTATCTCATATACATTGGGTCTACATACCTCTGCTTCCAACACACAACTACTCTTTCCAAACAGTTAGAGGCTCTAGTTGGCTAATACACACAGGTAGTCAATTTAAAATCTGAAATATTTGACAGTTAGAGAGGGCTTGGGCTTCTAATCCTGTGGTTTTCAACATTCACTGCACATTAGACTCCCCTGGGGAGTCCTTAACAAGTCAATGCCCAGGTGCACCCAGCCTGATTAAATCAGAATCAGGCATCAGTAAAACTTTGCAGGGATCCCACTGATCCTAGTGTGTGACCAAGATTGAGAATCACTGTGTTGGTCCAGTGTTCCTGGTTTAAAGTGAGGCAACTGTGGCTCAGAGAGGAAAAGGATGTCACCGAGAGTCACCCAGCCAGAGCCAGGACCAAGACCCCTGTCCACTGTTACCTGATGGAGCCCACCCCCTCCACCCACCCCCGTTGCCATGTATTCCAGACCATGCTGTGGTCTGGGGATGGTCTGGCCCCAAGTCAACCCTTTCATAGAGTAGCTGCACATTAGACTCCATCCCCGCTCAGGGGAGGAGGTGATGATTAGCTCTGTGTGTGGAAGAGTATGACCGACTCAGGGTTCTTGTGTTGTCTTGAAGGATCACCAAACCAAGACCCAGTTTTCTCTTAGAAGGCTAGTGATCTTAGTGACTCCAGAGACCCTGAGTTGTCAAGTCTCTCAGGAGAAGCAGTGGGTGGGCTAAAAGGAGCACAGGACTCAAGACGGAGAAGCCAAGAGTCCAGCCCTGCTCTGTATCTGCCTGATTCTGGGCCTTTGGATCAGTCACCCATTCAAACTTTCTGGACCTCCCAGAAAATGTGTCTTTTTATTTTTATTTTTTTACTTTTTATTTTGTATTGGACTAGAGCTGATAAATAATGTTTAGTTGATAGTTTCAGGTGGACAGCAAAGGGACTCAGCCATACATATACATGTATCCATTCTCCCGCAAACTCCCCTCCCATCCAGGCTGCCTCATAACACTGAGCAGAGTTCCTTGTGCTATATGGTAGGGCCTTGTTGGTTATCCATTTTAAATATAGCGGTGTGTACACGTCGATGATACGAATGAATTTATTTACAAAACATAAACAGATTCACAGACTTAGAGAACGAATTTATGGGTGTGGGGGGTCGGGGGTGGGGTGGGAGAAGGGATAGAAAATAAGTGTCTCTAGGTGAATCTATAGCTCTTTGTTTCAGCAGCTGCTGCCACCAGCCTGTACTCCTTTAGGGATGGGAGTGGGGGGTTTGCGCAATAGGCTTTTCCAGGGTCTCAGTTGGCCTCATCTGTAAAATGGAGACAATGATAAGGGCTGGCCTTACATAGCCACCTCAGAAGGTTATTGCAAGGAGCCTAAAGGATCTAAATGTATCCCCAAAAGTAAAAAGCAGGTTATGTGGAAGCCCAAGGGCAGCCCTGCCCCCCCCCCCAACACCTTAGGAGAAGACACATGCATTAGAAGCAAAAATTTACTTTCTAAATGTTACTTTTCTTTTCCCTTGCTAAGTTCTCGGTTTCCAGGCCCTATAGGGAATTCAGGGGGAACTTGGGGGGCTGTGATCATGGTGCTTCTGGGTGGAGAGCTGCTCCCAGGTGTCCCTCAGCCGGGTGTCCCTGTGTGAACCCTTTGCAGGGCATGCTGGGACCCAGGGAGGGTCAGAGTGGACCTGGGCCGGGCAGGAGTAGGTGGGGATGAGAGCCCTAGATCAGCCGCTTGCTTCTGTGAGGGAATCCAGGCTCTTCCTCTGTGAAGCGTCTGGCTGGCTGCAGGGCCCCAGGGCTGGCAGTGCAGGGTTCTCTGGGGCCCTGGCAGGAAACAGTCTTGCTTCCCAAGGTAAAGACGAGTTTCTTGTCACAGCTGGTTGTTTTCTAGTTAGAGGCCATGGTGGTTTTGAACACTCCCCTAGAGCTCTGGGATCTCCCAGGGTGCAGGGAGAAGGAAAGGACAAAGCTGGAGCTTAGCAGGGCTGGCTTAGGGAGGAAGAGCCCGCTGTCACTTCCCGAAAGCCGGCCGGCCTCTGGGCGGAGAGAAGGTCAGAGCGGTTGGTCCCTGCGGCCCGCCTACCCCGCCCCTCCCTTCTGCCTCGGGGTTTGCCCAGGCTCTTCGGAGCACAGAACTTACAGTAAATGTTGTCACCAGTGGAAACTCTCAGAGGGGGCGAGGAAAAGGGCTAGAGGAAGGGGCCAGGACTCCCGGCCCCCAGTTCCCGTCTTGCTAACGCCCCCCAGTCTCATGTGTTGCTTTATCTTACCTTTTGGTAAAGAGAGGGGATGCCCTCTCTCTGGGATGTGCCCGGAAATAACCAAATGGTGAGATGAATGAGCCGGTCACACCTTGCAGAAGCAGCAGCCAGTGCTCCTGTCTCTACCATCGTGGCTCTTGGTATCCCAGCTCCCCACCCTGTTTTAGAGGTGAGGTTTTCCTTTGTATCAACCTGGACACATTTTCTAGCCCCGTGCCACACACAGGAAATGCCAGGCTGAGGTTGAGCACGCTAGCGTCTGTCCTGTACAAACCGCCAGAAGCTGTCTTGATGGATAAGGCCATGTTCTCCTTACCACTTCAAAAGATCTCCCATTTGCAGGGCTTAGGGCAGTCAGCAGAGTAACTAACTCTCTCATTAACCTGAAGCTGGTTTTCTAAAGCAAATTTTAAATGTCAAGTTATCACACATCTGCTCACTGCCTACTGTAATTCTGAGTCAACTTCTGATCCATCGGTCAATGTCATCAGGCAGCCAATCAACAAGCACTTGAGTTCATACTCCATGCCAGGCACTTAATAAGTGCTTGGATAGTTAGAACACATTTATTATCACATTTAACATTACCAGCTATTGTTTTCAAACTTGTTTGGTGATTAGAATAATCTGGGGCATTTGTTAAAAATTCAGATTCCCAGAATTCAAACCCCAAATCCCAAACTCACTGAGTTCAAACCTCTAGATTTCAGGAAGTGCCTGGAACTATATTTTTATCAGGTCCTCAGATTAGTTCTAATGTCATGGCAAGCTTGGAAAACAAGCTAAGTGAAACATAACAAGAAAAATAAGACCTAGAATCCAAATATTAGGTCACTTTTTGAACAGAAATGTAATTTATTTGCATCTCTAGTGCCATTTTTTCTTCCTCTGTGGGTACCAATGATTAGCAAAGACGATCTATCTGAGTCAAAGAATGTGAACATTAAAATCACATTGGAAATGCAATTCCCCTGGTTTTCTGAAGGGTGGGATTGTTTTCCAGTAAATGCTAATTACCAGGGTGTAATTGTTGATTAATTAATGATGTGATAGGTAGTCAGAGCTCTTTACCCTGAGTCTTTCTTTTTAAAATTTCTTTGGCTGTGCTGAGTCTTTGTTTTGGCACATGTGGGCTTCTCTCTAGTTGCAGCGCACAGGCTTCTCTAGTTGCGGCATGCAGACTTAGGGGTTCTGCAGCATCTTAGTTTTCCAACCAGGGACTGAATTCACATCCCCTGTATTGGAAGGCAGATTCTTAATCACTGGACCACCAGGGGTGTCCTGAGATTTTCTGATTAGCATGTATCTGATGGTTCCCTGAAGCAAGGGTTTAAAGGTGTTTCTGGAAAAAAAGAAAGCACAGGTGCTGGGTCACACCCAGAGTTCCACAGGACAAGCTGCTGGGAGAGAGAACTCTGCTGGAGTTTGACCATTTAGAAGACCCTAAACGTTCTAGAATCTGGGTGAAGTAGAGAGTTAACCAAGGACTCAATTCATAAGACTAAATGCAAATGCTGGGAACGTTAGGCGAACACACCAGTGTAACAGAGCAGAAAAGAGTGAAATTAGTGTAAGTCAGTCTCCCAAACTCTTTTCCATTTTTTCCAGCTTTGGCTGGTCATGCACTGGCCTGGACATGCACTTGCCACTCTCATATACACTTATGGAGGCCTATGCACGTACCTGCACGCAAAGGAGCACACTCGTGCAGTTCACACATGCCTTCACACACACACACATATCTCTGTTAGTTGGGACCGAATGCAACTGCCATTTTCCGAGGTCAAAATAAATATCAGCAATTTCATATGGTTTGATCTAAACAGCTATGCATATACATGTACAAATATACATGTATTTATGCATATGCACAGGCTTCCCTGGTGGCTCAGATGGTAAAGAATCTGCCTGCAACGCCGGAGACCTGGGTTCAATCCCTGGGTTGGGGAGATCCCCTGGAGCAGGGCATGGTAACCCACTCCAGTATTCTCGCCTGGAGAATCTCCATGGACAGAGGAGCCTGAGGGGCTGCAGTCCATGGGTCGCCAAGAGTCCGGCGCGACTGAGCACAGGACTAAGCACAGCACACAGCACCGCACCCATCCATACACATGACACGTACAAATACACACACACGTGTGCACGCACTCGCATGTGCAGAAAAAGTCACCGATGCCCTGCCTGGCCGTGCTAGTGGAAATCTAATGCGGAACTCCCCTTGCCCCCCAATCTTCCCCTGCGCCCTGAGAGTAACCTGCAATGTCCATCCTTTCTGCTCACAGGAGAGTGAGGACTTGGAGAAGCAGAACGCGGCGCTCCGGAAGGAGATCAAGCAGCTCACGGAAGAGATGAAGTACTTCACGTCGGTGCTGAGCAGCCACGAGCCCCTGTGCTCTGTGCTGGCCCCCGGCGCGCCCTCGCCCCCCGAGGTGGTGTACAGCACCCACGCCTTCCACCAGCCTCACGTCAGCTCCCCGCGCTTTCAGCCCTGAGCTCCCCCGAGGGAGGGCGAGCAGAGAGCAGAGCCTCTGTCTCCAGCTGCTCCCGGGGTCTCGGGAGGGGCACACAGACTGTAGCCAGGCAGCCGTTCTCCGTCAGCTCCCTCTCGCCACCCAGAAGGCCAGAGGCCGAGGCCGGACCCTAGGATTGAGAGCCCGGGGACGGGAACGCGCGGCAACTGGAAGCGTGTGCAGCCACCCGCAGCTTGGCCACACGCCGCTGGGGGCCTGGACCTTCAATTGGCTGGGGGCCCGACCCAGAGCTAGGTCAAGCATGACGCCCAAGTCTCCTGACCCAGAGGGAGGAGGGTAGGGCAAGGTTATTTTTCTAAATAAATGTCTTAAAAGAAACCAATCTGGCAAGGGCTTGAAACCTAAAGTTCTGTCATTTTTTTTGGTTCTTGGGCTTAGGAGCCCTTAAAGATCTGGAGACTGCTCATTTGGCTCTTTCCCACGGCTTGTTCATCTGCTTGGGAAGCTGGGTTTTCTCAAAGCATCTTCAATTCCCCCTCTAGGCATCTCCATCATTTCCCTCCCCAAATCGCCTCTATGTGATCTCCCACTTTGCATGCCTGATTGCATGATGCTTTCTAGATTGTCAGCTCTAGATGGTTCTAGGGTCATTCTCTGCAGGAGAGAAGGGCTGGTGTGGTGGAGTGGGATGGTCATTCAGGCTGGTACTCACCCCTCACAGGACTGCGCAGACTCAGCCCCATCCAGACGGCCAGCCCTGGGGGCTGCTGCATGCCTGGCCCCATGACAGGAGCCCTAGTAACTCAAGGAGCACCTCACAGGAAGGCAAGGCTTTCCTCTCTGGCGGGGCAACCCGTGGTTCAGAGACATAGGCACCAGTGTCCTGCTGAGGACTCCACCTCCCCTGGGAAGCTGAGATAGTGCACACACAGCTTTGCTGTCTCCTCAAGGCTCCACAGTTTGAGGGCAGCAGCAGCTCAGATTAGTTCAGTCACTCAGTTGTGTCCAACTCTTTGTGGCCCCATGGACTGCAGCATGCCAGGCCTCCCTGTCCATCACCAACTCCCAGAACTCACTCAAACTCGTGTCCATCAAGTCGGTGATGCCATCCAACCATCTCATCCTCTGTCATCCCCTTCTCCTCCTGCCTTCAATCTTTCCTAGCATCGGGGTCTTTTCCAATGAGTCGGTTGTTTGTATCAGTTGGCCAAAGTACTGGAGCTTCAGCTTCAGCATCAGTCCTGTTATGTGGCTCAGATAACATAGGATTATCTTCAGGGTTTCGAACCCACAAATTTTGGCAGAGCTGAAACCAGTGTGCTCTGGTTTTCCTGCTCGGATGTCCACCTGCTCCTCAGAAATCCCCAGGCCAAGTGCCCTCTGGCCTTACCCACACCACTGCCCAAGAGCCATGGCAGGACCTGTCTCCACCCCCTCCCCACAGACACACGTGTGGCCCCTGGTGAGCCAGCTGGGGCCCAAAATGTCAGGGACTGGCATGGAAGGTGTCAGATGCAGCCCCTTAGCAGCCTCTGCAGCCCACCCCATGGTCCTTCAGAGCCACGGCCTGTGGCCTTCCTGCTGGTGGCCGTCTTGGGATGCAGCGAGCATGGGGGGAAGGGAGGAACAAGCTTGCTTCCCTGTGCCAGCATCTCGTGGGCCTGCCCGCTGACAGCTCTGGTTGACCTGAGGCAAGGTTTCAGGGACCTTCCCTGCCCATCTCTCCTACCCGCTGGGATTATGCCAGTGCTGGACTAGTGTGACTACTAAACTCTGCAGAGGCCTGGAAGTGCTGCGTCCGAGCACGTGGCCACCTGACCTCCCTGTGGCCTAACTATGGGAGATGTGCAGCCCAAGGGCCTCTGAAGGCACACTGCCACCATTCAGCTCTCATCCCTGAAGTCGATTCCCCATGGAGGCCCAGCATGTGGGAAGGGGGCTTGGAGCTTGTTGGAGACAGGCCGGAAGACCTCTCCCAAGGATCAGCATTGCTTGCAGAATCCTGCATTTTAACCTTTGGTGTCCCAACAGAACTTGATAAATGAGGCTCCCCTTCCAGTGCACGAACTTAGTGTAGCCTGGGATGAGGGGCTATGGCAAGAAGGAACTCTCCTCCATTTCCTTCAGGGCTTGGTTTCTGGTAACTCTGACGCTTTGGGTAGCTCCTTCCCACATCTGTGTTAACAGGCAAAGCAAAGCCGCCAATGGCCCCTTGAGATATGGCCTGCATTGACTAGAATTTGATTTTTCTCTCTCAGTGTCAGGAAGCAGAACTTTCCAGCTAGCCCTTCCTGGACCAGACCTCTCTTGGGCCTCCCTCCAATCAGAGATGTTGTCCCCACCCCTGCTCTAGCTCTGTGATTTCCCCCCAGAAACCCCCTGCAGGAGGCACATGACCAGCGCTGGGCACCTTCCGAATGACACTCAGAGCCATAACCAGAAATGCAGGGCTCACGTGTGCCGCTCCTGTCTCTCGGCCAGGACTTCTCTTCCCCTTTCATTCGCTACTTTCTAATGAGCCTGGGAAGTTCCACTTCTCCTTTCTGATCAGTCTGACAGAGACCACAGAAGGCTAGGGTGAGTGTCAAGCTGACTTCATTGCCATGCAGGGAAATTGGAGGGGCAGCTACAGAGAGGTCTCAACTTCCAGTGCCCTGACTTCGGATGTCCCACCATCCAGGCTCTGTCTCAGCCTCCTACCCATGACAGAGATAGTCCCTCAGGTGGGTGGAGCAGTCACATATAAATCCCTCCAGGGCCCAGGGAGGCACTGTAAATACATGAAACTCACTGGACGCAGGACAATTGGGAGTGGCTGGGAATGTGGCAGACGGAACAACGAGCACTTACCTGCTGAAAGCAAACACCTGCCCCTCGGGCCCATTCCATGCTGCCCTGGAACTCAGGGCCAGTGTGGCCAGAGCTTCCAGTTCTCCAAGAAAAGCCCCAAATTAGAATTTCTACATGAATTCCTCCAGTTTTTAATACCCTCTGCAGACCAAACAAAATATGTGTGGAGAAGGTTTGCCTCTCATATTTGCAGGGCTTGTAGCAAGAGTACAGAGGCCATGTACCCTATGGCTAAATATTTACTGGTATCAAACTTATAAAATATGTTAACTGTGTTAGACAAAATATGCTCTTTTCTCTTGCCTTGATAAATAGACCTTCCTCACAACCTGGAAGGTGGGGTTTGAATATAAAGTCCTGCGATGCTTCAGAACTTCGTATTAGCACAAGGCCGCACAGGAAGAAACAGGCCTGAGACTGCAACCTGTTCTCTTCTCGTCTCTCCTCCGGCTCCTCCGCAGAGGCCTCACGCCGATGTCGGTGGACATAACCAGCCTACAAGACGGGTCCACCCACACCCCTCCTCCATAGAAGCCATCCGTGGGCCACTCCCTCAGGTCCAGGGGGGCACCTACCAGGGTCTGATCTTCTCTGGTGAAGAGTTATCTGGGGAAGAAGGTTACAGCTGCTGGAAGACAACCAGGGACACTGAGAGGGGATTCCAACGTGCTGAGAATATGGAGCATGGTCTAAAGGGACAGAAGGCTCTGTGTAGGCACATCCCTTCAGTCCTCAGGACTCAGGGCCCCATGAGAAGGGGTATAGCAGGAGGGGAGTTCGCATAATGGAGGGAGTCCAGAGCAGGGGCCTCTTTTGCCCGGGTCTGAGGGTGGCCCTGCAGAGGCCTGCCCATGTGTTTTCTGATCTGGGTTAACCATGTCTCCTCGGAACGCCTGGCGAGGTGAATGCCCTATGCAGCAAGAAATGGGCACATCGTCATCTGTCAGTCTGACGGAGGGTTCCTGTTGTGCTCAGTGCTCGTCTCTTGCTTGCAGGGCTCTTCCCTGAGATAGTGTCAAAACAAATTACAGGAAAGCCAGAATTTTGGTCTTCGGGCTGAGAAGCGTGGGTGGGGAGAGAAAGGGAGGTAAAGTCAGCTCAGAGGTCACGGGGTTGCCATCTGCTGGACCCAAACTTCCCAGCAGTGTTTATTCATACCTCCAGTCAATGTCCCAGCTGCAGCTGCAGCTTCCCCAGCCGGCTGGGGACTCCATTTCTCTCTGGGACAGACAGGCTGGCTCTCTGTACTGCCCTGGCCTCCTTCGGCCTCACAGGAGTCAGTGCTCCCAAGCGGCTCAGGAATTCCAAGGGGGAAAACGATGGCTACGTGAACTAAGAGCAACACTAAGGTGGGATGGACGAAATCATCTTTACCTCTGTCTCAGGGGATTAGCATTTTAAGAGGTACCCAAGGTTCCTAGGCTGAGGGAACGATGCCCAATGCTGCATTTTAGACTTGGTGGCCAGTGTGTATGTAATGGAATCCTCACCATGTGGATGACTGGCTACTACTGTGCATACCAGGGGACTGGAAAGGAAAAGAGACATATTCCTCTTGAAAATCTTTTTTTAAAAACATTTTTTGATGTGGACTATCTTTAAAGTCTTTATTGAATTTGTTACTGTATTTCTTCCGTTTTGTGTTTTGTTTTTTTGGCTGCAAGGCTTGTGGGATCTTAGCCCCTTGACCAGGGATTGAACCCTCACCCTCTGCTTTGGAAGGCAAAGGCTTAACCAATGGACTGCCAGAGAAGTCCCTTCCTCCTGAAAATGTTGTTTCTCAACTGCTTGATATGTGATTTGAGTTAATCTACTTCCAGGAAAATGGAATAAAAAGTTGATTCTGGTTTAAAGAATCTACCAGCAGGCAGAGCTAAAGAGCCCCCTCTTAAGAGGAGAAATTTACAGAGACAAATTTCACTGAGGCTTAGGAGGTTTGTCTGGCTTCTTCTGGAGGATTCCTGATGAAAGACCAAGGTTAGGAACAGTGGCAGACTGATGATTGACTTCTCAAGGCCCTTCTCCCCTCTCATCTAACTGCAGAACCCTTGCTTTGTCCAGGATGGCCTACTAACCCACCCTGACACTCCTGTGCACCTTTTGTCTCTTGGAAGCAACCCCTGTGGACCGGCCAGGCTGTTCACAGTCCTCGTTCATGTCCTTGACCACATCTCAAACTTCCCTTTCATCAAGCCTTTGCTCATCTAGCAATAATAATCTCTTCAGTAAATCTGGAAGTGGGACCCAGGAATCCTCATTTTTAATAAGATTCCCTATCATTTATGATTTAAGTAGCATGAGGTGAATCTGATCTAAATGGCATAGATGCCTCACTTTATTATGCCACCTTAGCTTTTTAAAATTCTATCCATTTTTCAAGGTTCCACTCAATGGCCACAGTGCCTGCCTAGAATGCAGGATGATTTTAGATGATACTCAAGTAAAACTTATTTAGTCAGTATATTTATTTCAATAAGCTTAGTGGTTTTCCATTTTTTATGATGATATGCATCTTCCTTTACAAATTAATATACTTTCATAAAAAGTGAAATGATCTAAAGAAATATGCTAAAAACTACAGTCGATTAAGAAACACGACTCATTAATGTACATGTTGTGAAGTCGCTCAATGGGGCCCGACTCTTTGTAACGCCATGGACTGTAGCCCACCAGGTTCCTCTGTCCATGGGATTTTCCAGGCAAGAGTACTGGAGTGGGTTGCTATTCCCTTCTCCAGGGGATCTTCCCAACCCAGGGATTGAACCCAGGTCTCCTGTACTGCAGGCAGATGCTTTATGTCTGAGCCACCAGGAGGAAAGTTGGGATGTATTGTTATGTACGTGTTATGTATTAATAAATATTTGCTCTGTTTTCTATGTCGTTACTTTTTAATACGCACTGAACACAAGAATAAAGGGGTAAGAGAGAGATGAATAAAACTTCTATGCTGGCCAAAACTGAATATATATATATATATATAAAATCAATCGGGGAAGGCAATGGCACCCCACCCCAGTACTTTTGCCTGGAAAATCCCATGGACAGAGGATCCTGGTAGGCTGCAGTCCATGGGGTCGCTAAGAGTCCGACACGACTGAGCGACTTCACTTTTACTTTTCACTTTCATGCATTGGAGAAGGAAATGGCAACCCACTCCAGTATTCTTGCCTGGAGAATCCCAGGGACGGGGGAGCCTGGTGAGCTTCTATGGGGTCGCACAGAGTCGGACACGACTGAAGCGACTTAGCAGCAGCATATAAAATCAATAGATTTAAATTTTCAAAACCAGCAAATATATAGTATAAATACTAAAGTTTAGAAGCCCAGTAGCATCTCTGAAATTTTCCCTTTCTACTTTCTCTAGAGATGCATCCAAGTCTGAAAAGTGAAAAGCAACATATCTCATTTCCCCATCTCGAGGCATTTTAAGATACTGACGCTAAACTTTTGGAACCATCTTGCTATGTACAGTCAGTGATCAACTTTGGAGATCGGCTGTTCATAGCTGTGCTGTTGGAACAGTGAAATTAGGTTGTCTCATCAGCAGCAGGTCCTGCCCATCCCTATTGGTGCATCTTCTCTGAGTGAAGTCAGCATTATTCACATCAATTGCTTATCACCTGCCAGCTGGCACAGGGCATGATTAGAGGGTCAAAGTTATTCCAGATGACTATTAAGGTGAAGACTCGAATCTTTGATGGGACCCTGGACACCTTATATCCTCTACCCCTCAGCTCACACCGTGCCTGTGTTTTTAGGAGTGTATAATCCGAAACATTGAAGGTAGAAGGAGAAGGGGATGACAGAGGATGAGATGGTTGGATGGCATCACCGACTCGATGGACATGAGTTTGAGTAAGCTCCAGGGGTTGGTGATGGACAGGGAAGCCTAGTGTGTTGCAGTCCATGGGGTCGCAAAGAGTTGGACACGACTGAGTGACTGAACTTTACTGAATCCAAGACAATTCTTATTCTGACAATAGAATGCAAGCAACAAAATTCCATTCAACTAACATACGGAGAGTGAGCACAAGTCAGATCTTTAAAGAAAAGGAATCAAGAGCAGGGACTCATTCCTGTAGAGTTGGTAGAAACTGGGGACAGGAGCCCCAGACGGGGCCACAGGAAGCATAGGTGAGCTGTGTCTCTTGAGGCACACCGCCGTCTAGCTCCCAGTCTTGTATTTAGATGTCATCCGTCAGACAGAGCCAAGGACCAGGATCAAAGCAAAAGCAAGCTGGCCTCCTGAGCAGGACTCTCCAAACGGACATTTGCCCTGTCAACCCTCCTCGGTTTCTGTTTTGCTCCTCAAAGTCCATGATAATATACAGAGGAAGTTGGCCTTCCTCCCTGCTCAGCTGGCTCTCCATCCCCTCATCCCCTACACAGACACACACAGACAAACAGACAGACAGACACACAGACTCACAGACACACACACACAGACACACGCACACAGATACCCACACACACACACAGACACACTCACACATATACCCCCTCTCTATAAACCAGTCCTCTGACAGAAAGAAAGAGGACACATCTCCAGGCAGCATCTTCCATTGGAGCCTCAAACATGACAGCCACGTTGGTGTCTCCTGAGAGACAATGATAAAGACAAGTCCATATCGTGGACAAACCCACCAGTGGTGACTAATGGTGGACAGGCGCGTGGCTGTCTACATGGGCCATTCAGAGCCCATAAGCAAAAGCAGAGACTGTCTCTGTCGTAGTTTCTTCCTTGTCCCTAGTACCCAGCACAGGAAACCCTTATTATTTGTTTGACAAATGAAGGAAGGGAAAAAGGAAGGAGAGAAGGAAGGAAGGAGTTCTGACAGTCTTAAGGTTTGTCTACTGCTAAGTCGCTTCAGTCGTGTCTGACTCTGTGTGACCCCATAGACAGAAGCTCACCAGGCTCCCCCGTCCCTGGGATTCTCCAGGCAAGAACACCGGAGTGGGTTGCCATTTCCTTCTCCAATGCATGACAGTGAAAAGTGAAAGTGAAGTTGCTCAGTCGTGTCCCACTCTTAGCGACCCCATGGACTGGAGCCTACCAGGATCCTCTGTCCATGGGATTTTCCAGGCAAAAGTACTGGGGTGGGGTGCCATTGCCTTCCTCAAAGGTTTGTCTACTTCAGGTAAAAATTCCTTATGGCCCCCTAAGATGCTGGCCTATTGTTTTTCCCCGGGGATGTAGGAAGAAAAAGGCTGTAGGAACCCAGGCTGACTGGTTTGATCTGGTGGCCTCTAGAAGTTTAAAGTACCATTAGTATGGGGATCTAGTTCTGCCTGGATCTAACCCCTGGGAGCTGAAGACAGGGTGTCACTTGAACTGTGACAAAGAATTGAGATGCAGGTGATCAGCAGGGTCATTTTTCACCACCCAGAACCCATGCCTCCTTCCTTTGGTAAATTACCCTAATTTCCTTTTAAAGCATTGCTTCTTTCCCATGTGTAGAGCTATCAATCAGGCCCCTTGCCTTATTTGGCCAAGGTGCAATGGTGTGACCCAAGCTGGACCAATCAGACTGTGTCCTGGGAATGACTTCTGAGTAGAACAAAGGAAGACCCAAAAGATAGTGAGTGGTTAGCTCTCCACTCCCACTGTGAACCCTGACTAGAGAATTCTGTGTTGGAGAACTGACCTGAATCCTGCTTTATTCTGAGTCTTTTCTTCAGCCTTCCTTTGGATTTTATGAGCCACACAATCTTCTTTCAACAAATTAACTTTCTCCTAAAAATCAGCTAGTGCATGCATGCTAAGTCACTTCAGTTGTGCCTGACCCTTTTGTGACCCTATGGACCGTAGCCCACCAGGCTCCTCTGTCTATGGGATTCTCCAGGCAAGAATACAGGAGTGGGTAGCCATACCCTCCTCTAGGGAGTCTTTCCCACCCAGGAATCAAACCCGGGCCTCCTGAATTGCAAGTGAATTCTTTATCATCCAAGCCCCTAAATCAGCTAAAGTCAGCTTCTATTAAGGAACCCTAAACTCAGGAACGATGTCTCATATCTGGGTTTCCCAGGAAGGCAGCAAGTACTGGATCCTAATTCTCAGGGGCCAATAGGAATAGATTGTTTTCTGAAAGAGTTCTGGGATGCCCTGTGCTCCATGAGAAATGGGCATTCAGCCAGCATTGCACCAGCCTCTGTTGTGCCTGACCTGAATTCAGACCCATCACTGCCTCTGGGGAGAACCCCAGTCTCTGATTTTAAAACTATCACTGGGATGGGACTTGGCAGATCAGCCTCCAGGCTGCATTCTCCCATCCTCTGTAGTTCATTCTGTGTGGAGTCCAACCAATCTGCTCAGGGGCAATATTCAAAATTCAGGCCAGGCACTGGCCAATCAGCATGGACGTTGGTGCTGGAGCAGAGTGGCACCTTCTCTGCACTGCAGTAAGGAATGGCACTAGGGCAGGGATTACTGACTTGCAACGATGTAAATATTTTAATAATTAGTTCAGCTGTGCTGGGTGCCCACCACCTAGTGATTGGTTCAGTGCCTACAGGACTGGGAACACTTCTGAAGGAGGACTCTGTCTTCAGTGTATATAATTCTGCTCCCATCCGGGACTTCCCTGGCGATCCAGTGGCTAGGACTCCATGCTTCCAAGGCAGGGGGACATGGGTTTGATCACCAGTCAGGGAACTAAGATCCTGCATGCTTTGAGAAGTAGTCCAAAAAAAAAAAAAAAATGTCCTCTCTGCTCCCTTTGCACACCCCACCCCTATCTGTCCCACCTAGCCCAGGGCTTTACAGTTGCCCAGAGCAAGTGGTTAACATACATTGGTAAGTAAAATATAAAAATCCCAAGGTAGAAGAAAGATAATGAAGAGAAGGGGTAGAGGGAAGGAAGGGGAAAAGCTGAGTCTGTTCTAGAAAAGTCACAGTGGACCTTCCCCTGCCTTCCCCCAGCCCAGTGTTTATCTACATGCTCATTTGAAATAAGCATCAGGGGTGCTCTTGAAAGAGTGGGGGGGGGGGGGAAGGCACAAAATAAGAGTGATAAAAGAATAAAGGAACTATGCTGTTTAATCTCACCGAGGGCAGGGACATCAATGTCTGCCACTTATCAAACATTTACCTTATTATAGGGACTATTATTACAGGTAAGAAACGGACTAAAAAGAATTAAATGGTTTGCTCAAGGTCACACAGCTAAGGGCAGATATGGGACTCAAACTTGCCCTTGTTGCCTCTAAAGCTGGAGCTGTTTACCAAGCTTGAGTGCCCATGATGGAATTCCTCAAGTCCCAGGTTACGGGATGGGGACAGCAGTCCTGTGTTGGTGCTGCCACCTAGTGACAAGACGGAGAACTGTGGCGACAACCCCCCTGCCTCCTTCCTTCCCTTTCCTGGATCCATCCCCACTTTCGAGCTTAGGAGAGACCCACACAGTTTGCATTCTATCTCTGGCAGCCAACCATTTCTGTATTCACAGGATATGCAAAAGTGACCTCTAGGTGCAAGCTGATGCCTCATTGGGCTTCAGCAATCTGTAGAATAAATGAATGGTTAGGGATGCAAATCTCTACAGATCAGGGGACCAACCTGGTTTCCATGGTTCCAACCTGGAACCAGGAGGATCATAGCCTGGTCTAGGGCCAAGACTTCTGCCTCAGTTAGAGTCCTGCACAATCCAACTCACTGAACACCTTCCACTTCGTGGGAAGTTCATGCACCATGGCTTGCATTATCTAATTGCATCCGACAGCCAAAGAGATCAACGTGGCAGGCCCACCCAAGTTCACAGGGCAGGGGCTGGAGGCCAGGTCCTTGGACCCAAGGGGCAGTGCTTTCCTACTCCGTCACTCTGCCCTACCGCCCTGCTTCCCACCAATTCGACTCAGCCCCTGAAACCTTGTTTTTGTCAGCCTAGTCATCCAGACGTGATGACTCAAGAGCTGTGGGGTAGACTGCCAGGGAGAGGAGGCCTCTGTCAGCACAGTGGCTGTCCTGACCTTTAAGGTAGCGGGGAGTTACCTCAATTTGAAACGTGTGGCTGCTGAGCAATTTTGGTCTTAACCGTAGTAGGACATCTTAGCTGGCCAGGTAAGCAGGAGCAGTTCCCACTTCCTGCACTTCCCATGGCTCCTTCTGGGTCTTCTCCCAAACTCAAAGTCACCTGAAACATGGAAGACAGAATCCACATTCTCCTTTTAGACCTGGTTCTTGGAATCTTGGTGCAAAGTGGAGCGAGAATAAAAGGGTCACCTTCTAGAAGGCAGGAATGGCTTCATGAAACACGTGCTTCACTCTGCCCAGGACTAACCCAGCTTAGTCCTTCTCTGTTTAGTCCTCAAAGGTTACCTCCAAAGTGCATCATTTGTGTTAAGAAATTCACTTAATATTTGGGCTACATGATCCGGTTGCCCATAGCGACGAAAAAAACGTAACAGAAGGATGAGGCCCGAACACGGTGTATCTAGTGAGGGCAGATATTAGGTGGCATACTCAAAAGTTGACTGTTTTTGTTTTTTACCTGAAATATCTGAGTACCCATCTAAACTGGTGATTTTGATCTCAGAGAGACAGCGGTGAACCGTCCTAAAGAGAGATCTTAGTTCCCTGCCCAGAAATTGAATTTGGGTCAGTCAGTTAGTTCAGTTACTCAGTCATGCCTGACTCTTTGCAACCCCAGGGACTGCAGCAAACCATGCTTCCCTGTCCTTCACCAGCTCCCGGAGCTTACTCAAACTCATGTCCATCAAGTCGGTGATGTCATCCAACCATCTCATCCTGGATGATGGTAATGGCAAAACACTTCAGTATTCTTGCTTTGAGAACCCCATGAACAGTATGAATATGGGTAGGTTGGGTGAAAATCAGGAATCCTAGCTACTAGACCAGCAGGGGCTAGAGTCTAGAAGCAAAGTTCCCATGACCCTTACCTCCGCTGAAAGCAAGAATGTTTCAAGGAGGCAAACACTGTAAAACAGATACAAAGTTTACTGTTAGAGATCCAGCATAACAGGTGGGAGAGCCCACAGAGAAGCGGTTTGTTTATTTAAGACAGAAGCAAAGCAGAAATACACACCCTGAGAGAAAGGGCCTGGGTGTCCTCTCTAATAAGGAGGTGGGTAAAAAAGAGGTGATTTAAATCACTTATATAGGACAGCTCTTCTGGGGCTTCATTTACCTTTGGCCAGTTATCTTATTTCTTTTTTTCACTCCCGACTGTCCCTAGGACCCTCCCCAAGATACGTGTTCAACTTTTTGCTAAGATGGATCCCACCGTTGGGGCCTGTGAGGGTATGTCTGCACTTACTATGCCTTGGCACTCGTCCCTTTTTGACCCCCAAGGAGCCTTCTTGCACATGTGCAGACGGAAGTCTTCCTTGACCTCAGGAGTGGGTACCTTATCTCTTTACTTCAACAGAGCTCAGCTTCTGCCACTAGCTTTGTCCTTGGAGTATCTGGATGAGAACAAAGCTTCAGTTTTACTCCACTTGACAAACACCAGCTGTCCAGCCCACGGGCCCATCTGTCTCCTAATTTCTCACATTTGGTGGCCATTGGATTGCTTTGCTCCCCTTTGTATTTATGTACTCACCAAATCTAGATTATATCATTTCAGGGGTTCACAGACTCTTGATACCTATTTGTAGACCCTCTCCAAGGTACAAACAACTCATCAGTTGACATAGCAAGCACCCAAGCCTCAAGAAATGGCTGCTGGTGGACAGGGTGGTCAAGGGCAGGGAGCATCCCACTGGCAGTCTCAGGCTCTCATCAGTCATCACTATGTCGTGAGCCAGAACAGCCTCATCCTTGCAAGTCAACCAACTTGAAGTAAAGCAGAACGTTTGACTCAAGGGCCATTTTTACCCGGCAAGTCTGACACAATGGATCATAAATGGCCTGAAGGAAAGAATGGGGGATGAGGATGGGATGAGGTTCAAGGATGCAATGAAGATGCACATTAAGTTTGTAACTTGAGAACTTTAGAACAGTTAGAAGCTTAAGGGTTTTAAAGTAATATATAAAAAAATATCCTTTTGGAAAAAAAAATCCCTTTGACAAAATGCTCTTGTGCTTAAACAGTCAAGTATCTTCCAACTATGGTGAATGAAAGATTAGGACAACTTTTGTGAGACAGGCGGCTGTTGATAGAATATAATCAAAAAAGGCAGAAGAACACTAGACTTTGTTCTTGTGGCTTAAGGCATTTATTACACCCAAAGTGCAAATGTTCCCAGTATGAGCAATACTTTGTCTTATCAGTCATTTGCACTGTAGACAGAATTTTTGTCTCTTCCTTCTCTGAAGGTCTTTTTTGATTGACAAGAGGGTAGGGAGGGATAAGAATACTAGAGATTAGAGGACAGTTTATGGCAGGTGCTGCTACTGCTGCTAAGTCGCTTCAGTCCGACTCTGTGAGACCCCATAGACCGCAGCCCATCAGGCTCCCCTGTCCCTGGGATTCTCCAGGGAAGAACACCGGAGTGGGTTGCCATTTCCTTCTCCAATGCATGAAAGTGAAAAGTGAAAGTGAAGTCGCTCAGTCGTATTCGACCCTCAGCGACCCCATGGACTGCAGCCCACCAGGCTCCTCCACCCACGGGATATTCCAGGCAAGAGTACTGGAGTGGGGTGCCATTGCCTTCTCCCATGGCAGGTGCTAGAGGCGTTGAAAGTAAATTGAACATGCCATGCTACCTATCAGGTTTGATTCTGGTTTCAACTGTTGCTCTGAATATTGAGTTGATTAAATCATTTGCCTCAAGAGCAAATTGTGGCCATCTAAATATTAGTCTCTGTTTTTGCTTCAATTTGAATAAATGTCCTGAGTGGAGATTTTATATTATCAATGTACCTTTAGGCTTCATAGTGAGAGACTCTGCTATTACTGCTGTGTGTATGTGTGTGGTTATATCTGTGTGTGTATGTGTGTTTGTGTGTGTCTATATGTTTATGTGTGTATATATATCTATGCATGTATATGTGGGTGTGTGGCTTGAGACACCCAAATAGCTGAAGACATGACTCTTCTGTGCTGAGTTACATTTTCACAGAGGGATCCCCCACTTTGACAGTTGGTGCCATGACCTACCCAGCCCACCATCAATACTTCTTACCCCAAAGCATTTATACCTAGCTGCCTCATTCATCCCTTGCTAGCATTCCCCAGCTGCTCCCTTGCTTCTACTTTTGGTCCCCTGACTACTCACCATTGCAGCCAGAATGATCCTTTTACGGTGCAAGTCAACCACATCGCTCCTCCACTTAAAACCCTCTCTAGCTTCTTACCTCAACCAAAGCCCAAGTCCTCACCAGAGCCCACAAGACTCCATGCAAGGCAGCCCCTGCCTACACGAACATCTCCCCCACTCTCTCTCTTTTTCTCTCTCTCTGCTTCAGCCACACGACCTCCTTGATGTGCCTTGAACATACCAACCAAGTTCCCACCACAGGGCCTTTGCACCTGCCAATCCCTGTGTCTGAGTTTGCTAGATACAGATATCGAGCTTGTGGCTTGTTCCCTCACTTCTGCTGAAACTTCCCCTCCTCAGCCAGGCCTTCCCTACCCGCCAGCTCACTCTGTCTTGCTGTCTTCTGTGCTGTTACACTCATTGTTTGTCCCCTGAGTGTCTTCCCCACAGGACTGTGAGCCTCAGCAGCTTGAAGACCTTGTCAGTGTGTTCACCATCTCTTCCTCGGTGCTTGGACCAGCACGTGGCATTTAGTCAAGGTTCTCAATGCACTTGTTGAAGGAAGAAATGAGTGAGTGGATATCACCAGCCCCAGACCACCCTCCATCCCTGCCTCCTCCCACCTCTCACTGACTTTCACGAAGGAGAGGAAAGGATTCCTGGATCTCCAGACCCCACAGAGTCCTTGTGATGTCTCAGACTTTCCCAGGACCCTGGCTGGGTGCTGGGTTTTGATGACTGCGGAGATGCTGGGGACATGTCAGATTGAAAGGGAGTGAGTGTCTGGGAGACAGAGGGCAGCAAGCTCCGTGACGGGGCTTGGGGCCAGGCTCTGCGGGGACGCTGAGTTCTGGCTCATGTACCGTGAGGGCTGTGGGGTGTGTCATGTACCATGAAGGAAGCAGGGTGTGTCAGTCGTTTCACGTGTGGTTACCTGATTCACAGAGAGGAGGTGTGCCAACTTGGAAACGACTCGGCGTTGTCACTGTGTGCGTCCCCTGGATGCTTGCCATCTGAGTCTGTGCCCATCCCTCTCCCTCGGTATTCCCCACACTGCAGTCACCCAGGCACCACCACTGCCAGCCATGTCTGCAGCGTCCATGAGCTCGCTACCAGAAGGCACTGACAGTAAAGAACCTGCCTGCCAACGCAGGAGACAACGTAAGAGATGCAGGTTCGATCCCTGGGTTAGGCAAGTCCTGTGGAGGAGGGCAAGGCAACCCACTCCAGTATTCCTGCCTGGAGAATCCCATGGACAGAGGAGACTGGAAGGCTATAGTCCATAGTTCAGTTGGGCACAACTGAAGCTACTTAGCATAGTTGATTTACAGTGTTGTATTACTTTCTGCTGTACAGCAAACCGATTCAGTTTTACATATATATGTATACATATACGTTCATCTAAATAATTTTTCATTATGGTTTATCACAGGATACTGGATATAGCTCTCGGTGCTGTGCAATAGGACCTTGCTGTTGATCTATTCTCTATAGAATGCCTTACATCTGCTAGCCCCCGCCTCCCCCTCCAGCCCTCCCCCAAAGCCCTTCGGCAACCACAAGTCTCTTCCCTATGAGACTCTTTCTGTTTCATACATAGGTTCATCTGTGTCGTATTTTAGATCCCACATATAAGAGATACAATACGGTATTTGTCTTTCTTTTTCTGACTTACTTTACTCAGGATGATAATCTCTAGCTGCAACCACATTGCTGCAAATGGCATTGTTTCCTTCCTTTCCATCACTGAGTGGTACTCCATTGCATGTGTGCACCGAGTCTTCTCTGTCCACTCTTCTGTTGATGGGCATTTAGGTGGTTCCCATGTCTTGGCTTCTGTGAATAGTGCTGCTCTGAACAGCATGGGTCTTTCTGAACTAGAGTGTAGTCTGCTTATATGCCCAGGATGGAATTGCTGGATCATATAGTAGTAGTTCTATGTTTAGTCTCCTGAGGAACCTCCGTACTGCTTTCTACAGCAGCTGCACCGATTTACATTCCCACCAACAGTGTTACGAGAGTTCCCTTTTTTCCACATCCTCTTCAGCATTTGTTATTTGCAGGCTTTTATGATCGCCATTCTGGTGTGAGGTGGTACCTCATTGCAGTTTTGATTTGCATTTTTCTAATAATTGAGGATGTTGAGTGTCTTTTCATGTACCTTTGTATTTCTTCTTTGGAGAAATATTTAATTAGGTCTTCTGCTCATTTTTCAATTGGGTTGTCCATTTTGTGTTGTTGTTGAGTTGTATAAGCTATTTGTATGTTTTGGAAATTGAGCCCTTGTCTGTTAGACCATTTGCAAATATTTTCTCCCATTCTGTATGTTGTCTTTCCATTTTGGTCAATGACTTCCTTTATTGTGCAAAAGCTTGTATGTTTAATTGGGTCCCATTTGTTTATTTTTGTTTTAATTTCAATTGCCTTTGGAGACTCATCTAAAAAAAAAAAAAAAGTATGATTTATGTCATGGGAATTTCCAGGTTGCTCAATGGTAAAGAATTTGGTGTCAATGAAGGAGATGTAGGAAATTTGGGTCTGATCCCTGGGGTGGGGGGTGGGGGGGTGGGTGGGGGGTGGTGGCAGGGGAGATCCCCTTGAGGAGGAAATGGCAATCCACTCCAGTATTCTTGCCTGGAAAATTCCATGGACAGAAGAACCTGGTGGACTCTTTATCGGTTTATATGCAGGTGTCCAGCTGTCCCAATACCACTTCCTGAAGAGACAGTGTGACTTCATTTTTAAAAATCCACTCGCTTTTCTTGAATCCGTGGATCTGAAAAGGAAACTCGCAGGCAAGGGAGGCCAACAGGAAAGGCGGGAGCAGCCTGCTGGCAGGAGGAGTTATCTGCCCAGTGCGGAGGCAGAGGGGCCTCGGCAGGGCAGGTGGGGAGGGGCTGACGGTCGGGGGCAGGTCCCAGGGGCTGAGTGGGGGGGGGGGGGGGGGGGGCATGGAGTGCAGGTCCCAGGGACTGGGCAGAGCGGGGAGGAGGTGGAAGGGGAGGGGCCCAGGACCCTGGGAGGAGGGGCAGGAGAGCAGGCGGCCTGGGACTGGGAGCTGGGCTGGGGAAGCCACCCAGGAAGCTGAGGGGCAGGAGGAGGGGGCGGCCTGGAGCGAGCGGCCTGCGAATGGGAGCTGGTCTGCGGAGGCTGCTGAGGGGAAGCTGAGGGGCAGGGAGGTGGGGGCTGACATTGAGGTGCTGTGCTTGTGGGGTTGGGGGGTGAGATGTGAGTGAGAGACAGAATAGAGGCTGCAGCGGGGGGTGGGGGGAGGCCTGGGGAGGGTGTTGGGGTGGGGGAGCCCGTGGGGGAGGCTGAGACAAGAGCAGGAAGAGAAAGGGGCTGGGGGGAGGAGGCACAGGGTTAAGGGAGGAACGCAGAGGAGCAAGGTGCCTATAAGAGATCCGGTGGGGCAGGCCTGAAAAGAGGCTGGAGGAAGGGCAGTGATGGGGAGAGGCGGGGCTGGGTGTCCCCTTCCCCATGGGCCTGGCTGTCCTCCTGGGACTGGACAGGGAGCCTGCTGGTCTCGACTGGGCGGCTGCCCTTGTGTTGCTCATGTCTGAAATGAGCTCACTCACCCCTGGCTCCTACTTGTCCCTTCCCTGGTGGCTCAGCTGGTAAAGAATCTGCCTGCGATGTGGGAGACCTGGGTTCAGTCCCTGGGTTGGGAAGATCCCCTGGAGAAGGAAATGGCCACCCACTCCAGTAGTCTTGCCTGGAAAGCGCCATGGACGGAGGAGCCTGGCAGGCTACAGTCCATGGGCTCACAAAGAGTCAGACACGACTGAGCAACTCTGCTTTTACTTTCATTCTAAAGGAGATCAGTCAGCGAGTTTGTGGGCCAAAAAGCTGTTTGTGCTCTCCCGCTGGGCAGGTTAAGGAGGTCTTGGGAGCACTGGGGACTAAGAAACACCTTAAGGAGTGAGAAGGGAGAGGGGGAGGGACCAGGAAGGTGAGTTGTCACAGGGACATCCGTAACTGCAGAGACACGGGGCTGTGCTTGGACGCTGGCGTCTGCAGTATCCACAAGGTATCGTGCATGAGAAATTGACACGGGCAGCCTGCAACGTGGTTGTGGTCCCAGTCATTACTCTGGAGTTTGTATTTAGTCAGAAGATCAGGGCAGCCTTTCTTAGGCAGCTGAAGAGGTTAAGGGGTGAAACAGTGCAATGCAGAAAACTAGTCTTCAGGAAGAGAGACAGAGAAAGCCAAAGTGCAGGATGCTGTGAACTTTGTGTCTCCCAAATGTACATGCTGAAACCTAAACCAGAATGTGATGGTGTTGGGGGCTGGGCCCTTTAGCGGTAACTGACATGAGGGTGGCACTCCCAGTAATGGGATTAGTGCCCTTATTTAAAAAAAAAAAAAAAAAAAGACCCCAGAGACACAGCAAGAGAAGCTTTCTAGGAACAGAAATTAGGCCTCACCTGACATCGATTCTGCTGGCACCTAGAACCTGGGACCTCCCAGCCTGTAGAACTAACTGTGAGAAATAAGTTTCTGCCATGTGTAAGGTAGGTTACAGCAGCTCCGAGGGACTGAGACACAGGGAGACGGAGAGAAGGAAAGAGTCCTGAGCGCCGTCCAGCCCTGGTCCCAGGGCATCAGCAGGTCTGACCTTTCTGCCACTTGCCTGGTCACCTCCTCCTTGAAGTCTGTGATCTCCCCTACTGCAGCTGAAACACATTCTCCTTGGGCCTAAGCTGGTTCAAGTTGGGTGTTTGTCACTTGCAGTCAATGTAATAGTTAGAGGAAAAGGTGATTGGAAAAAGTGAGGTGCAGTCAGTGTTCTTGGTCTCCGCGCTTAAAACACTAGGAGGCACTTTCAAGGCTGTTTGGAGCTCAGGGCAGCTGATGGTATCAACTGCAGGGACCTCACCCATCTATCGACTTGGGAGAACTGCAGGGAATTCGTAAATCCTTGGTTTTCATCTTGGATTTGATTGTTTCTTTTTTTTTGTTTTTAATTTTATTTTCCTTAACTTTACAATATTGTATTGGTTTGATGTATTTGCCATACATCAAAATGAATCCACCACAGGTATACATGTGCTCCCCATCCTGATCCCTCCTCCCTCCTCCCTCCCCATACCATGCCTCTGGGTCGTCCCAGTGCACCAGCACTAATGCATATATATGGAATTTAGAAAGATGGTAACAATAACCCTGTATACAAGACAGCAAAAGAGACACTGATGTTTCTTTCTAATTATTCATTTACTCACAGAATTAAAGTGAACCTGAGCCAAGCGTCCCACCCTGAAGCCTTGAGGGCATGTGACACTAAAGAGTGAAAAAGGAGAGGATTTACTTTCCATAGAATTTGATTATTGGCTTTTCATGGGAATTATCCTCTGAACTTAGAGCAGCTGCAGAAAGGGGTGGGGGGCCCAGTAGGGAAGCAGGAGAAACAGGAGGCGGGGGTATAATGCAGGCACTTTTCCTGTATAACTTGTCTCTGCAAGATTTCCAGGAGGAGGTCGTTCCCCTCCCTCCAAGGGTGTCATCCTGAGTCCTCTCTGTGCCTCCTCTTCCCCATCCAGTCCTGTCCAGCCCTCGCTCTCACTGCCCACTGCTCCACACCCTCCTGCCATTGCCTGTGCTCAGTTCACAAACTCCATTCTCACCTGGGTGACACAGCAGCCTCATGAGAGGTCTCTCTGTCTCTTTGCTCACCACCACCACCCCCACCCCGCCCCCCACCCCCGGCAACTGGCTTCTCCAGGAAGCAGCCAGAGAAGCCTCTCCCAGTGACAAATCTGACCCTCCTCTGCTTGAGTACTCTCGGTGGCTCCCCTCTGCTCTCAGGATAAAGTGAAAAGTCTGTGATGGCTCCTGCACCGGGAGCTGCTGCCTCTCTCTCCAGTCTTATCTTCACCCTCTCTCTGCTCCAGACACACAGACTTTGTGTAACTCCTTGAAAGCCCCTGCTTCTTCCTGCCTCAGGGCCTCTGCATATACTGTTCCCTCTGCCTGGAATGCCTTCCCTCTCTCTTTCTCTTACCTAGTCCCCACTCTTCCTTAAGACCTGCTTTACGATCTAGCTCATCCATTCTTTATAAATTCTTTCAAATAACCCTCATAGGACCTATCCTAGTTTTACTTACAGGTGTGACTGTTTGACTTGTGGCTGTCCTCCCAACTAGACCATCAGCTCTGTGCAGGGAGGGAGGGGACACATATGTTTTGCTCACCACTGAACCCCAACTCTGCTACAGAGTCTGGCCAAGTCCTACCTGCCCCTCGAGATTCTGTTGGAACATCTCTCCGAGAAGTCCCCTCCTGGCTCCCTGCTTTGTCAACTGTGAACCAGCATGGATCCCCACCACACGTTCACCGCATTGCCCTGCAATGATGGGTTCACAGATCGGTCTCGTGAATCTGTGGATTCCCCAGGGGTAAGTACCACAGTCTATTTGTTGTTGTTTGTTTGTTTTGTTTTCTTTACTTTTTTTTTTTGTTGAAAATCATTTTTAAAGTCCTGTCCAACTCTTTGCAACTCCATGGACTGTATAGTCCACGGAGTTCTCCAGGCCAGAATCCTGGAGTGGGTAGATCTCTCCCTTCTCCAGCAGACCTTCCCAACCCCGGAGAAGGGATAGGCTACCCACTCCAGTATTCTTGGGCTTCCCTTGTGGCTCATCTGGTAAAGAATCCGTCTGCAATGCAGGAGACCTGGGTTTGATCCCTGGGTTGGGAAGATCCCCTGGAGAAGGGAAAGGCTATCCACTCTGGTATTCTGGCCTGGAGGGTCACAAAGAGTCAGACATGATTGAGCGACGTAATCATCACTTTTAAAGTCTTTATTGAATTTATTACCATATTGCTTCTGTTTTATGTCTTAGTTTCTTGGCTGTGAGGCATATGGGATCTTCACTCCCTGACCAGGGATTGAACCTGCACCCCCGGCATTGGAAGGCGAAGTCTTAACCACTGGGCCCCCTGGGAAGTCCCCTAGAACCATGGTCTTTGTTGTGTCGGTTTCCCTGACACCCAGCACAGCACTGGGTCTGTGGTGACGACTGTGAAAATGAATGAATGACTGTGAAGACAGCTCCACAAGCCAGAGAGGACCTCTATACAGCACGGGGCTGGACCAGATGATTCTATCTCATCTACACTGCAGTTCCAGCATCACATAACCCTGCCCGGTCAGCACCCCTCTGCTTTGTCACCCATGGGCTGTTAACTGTTGCCCAGGCAGCAACAACTCTCACTGCTGATGTAGTTCCTCTATTTCAATATGCAAAGAAAGCTTCACACCTCTGGGCTTTCTATAGATTATGCAAAAAAAAAAAAAAGCCATGTTAATATCTCCTTCCTCTTTGACTTGTGTTTTTTTTAGTTAGGGCTTTCCATATTTGTGGAGTAACTCTTTTTTGGGTTTTCTAATTATTAAGAAGCACTCAAGACATAAAGAGGTACGAAGAACAACAGAGTGGATACCCATGGACACAAACCAGTTGGTACAACTGAAAATAAAATGGGCACAAGGGCCTTCCCTTAAAGAAGGGCTGGTACCACTTCCAGCCTCTCTAGTTGCAGTCTTGTGTTTCCAAGGAACGGAAAAATCGATTTCGAACCTTGTGCCCAGGGCAGAACCTGGTATCTCCACATCCAGACACGAAGCTCTCATGCCACCCTCTTCTAAGGAGAAGGCATCTCCCTCCTGCCTTGGGCTTCAGCAGGCTCTGCCTACACCCCCTTCGAGGACAGACTTGGAGACTCTCTGAAAGGAAGGAAGAGGGGAAGGAATTCAGATTCCCCGTGGGCGTAGGCGTGCCCCCCGCCCCCGATTATCCTGACCATGGGCTCCATGAGATTTCGGCTTGGGGGTGCAGGATAGAAAACACCCATAGGGGAGGCGCCTTAGGAAAGAAATGAGCAAACGAAGCAAACAGAGATGGGATGATTCAGAACCACCTGGACCTGCTTTCATTCATGCCAAGGCCTCTGGAGGGGGAATCGTCAGAAACTGCGTCTCATAAGTCACTTCAGTTATGCCGTCATGTCCCTTCTAGGTCAGGACAGCAAGCCAGAGGTTGCAGTTTGAACATGAATAGGCAAGATTCCTATTGAGGGACTTGAGAGACTCAAGTAAGTGGATGACTTACTGAAGAAAATAAACATTCATGCTACAGTAAGACAGGAGCTATCATAAAGGGGAACATACAGGATGTAAGGGAAGCCTCTGAATCACACTTGGGCCCTGAGGAAGGCTTCCTGGAGGAGGTGATGTTTGTCCTGCAGTGCATGATGAGTTCATAATGCTCGCTGGGAGCTACAAGTGGGCCCACCCTCCTGGAGCGAAAGGTGGGAGTGGGCGGTGGAGGGCGAGGTGGCCAGAGCGACATCACAAAGATCTGTGTGCGAAGCCAAGGAGTGAGAACCTTCTGCAAGCTAGGGGCAGCCACTGGAGGACTCAAGGCAGACCCGAGGCAGGGCAGAAGCCTGGAGAGAAGTGGAGAGCCCTGTGGAGCTGCGGGGATGGGGACAGGGAGGCATAAGAACAATGGGAAGGGCATCACAGGACCAAGGTGAGACGCCATGAGAATCTGAAGGAAGAAGGTGAGGAGGTCTGCACCCAGTGGACAGAGTGATGGTGCCTCTCAGGGCTTGGGTTTGGCTGACTGCGAGCTGGCAGAGCTACTCACTGACACAAGGATTCAGGGGAGAAGCAGACCTGGGCTTGGCTTTTGGATGCTGGGGCAGCAGGTGAGTCACAAATATTATAGAAAGCCTCAGACCCCCGGAGAGGCTACAAGCCTGAAAGCCACTAGAAGCAGACGGAAGGCCAGAGAAGGGTGAAGACTTGAGTGCAGGTAACAGGGCCTCTGAACACACACCTGCTTTTCTGAGGAGACAGCCAGCACAGGCTTCCCTGAGTCTCCAAGGCTGCAGCCTAGGTATTCATTTTAGTTCCAACATTATAAAGTCCAGGACGGAATTGACATCACCCCTGGACACACTTGTGGGCCTCAGTGAAGCAGCTCAATCTCTATTTAATTTGGTTCTATTTTAAAATTCTGTAGTTTTTTTTTTATATATATATATATATATATATATATATACATGGTTTAAAAATCAGTTATGTATCCAAAAAATCACTGCTTACCCTGCTTTCCTGGTCCTCTGAGTCAACTATTTTCAGCCATTAGCAGATGATTTTTTTGTTTGGTATTTACCTTCCTAGCTCTAAACAACATGGGTATATAGATACTTCCTGGTTTTGTCCACATTAGGCATCATCCGTTGACTTTCCAATACGGTGCCCAGGGATTCAGCTCCGCTCACCCCACCCTCACCCCCACCACATACGTGTGCCCACTTCCCATTCCTCCATCCTCCTAATACAGTTCTCATATTTGGTTATATCAATTTTCAGTCTTTACATTGTTATGGTTGTGTTCATGCTGTTCACAACTGAGTCACTTCAAGTAACCATGATTTTATTCCCCTTTTCTCCGTAGCTTTTTATATTCCACCAGAGTTCAAAATTGTGGCACTTAATTTATGCTTATCACTACTCCAATCCCCCAGTTCTCTCCCAATTATGTAAACCCTTCTCAGTATTTTCAGACACAGTCTTATCAATGTCATCTTTTGGATCAATCTTTCCTGGAGTCTTTGATCAGCTTCCATCAGAACAGGCTGTTTCTCTGGCTCATAGCTGTCCACCCAGGATGTTCCTTTACCACAATCTTGGTGAATTCCATCACTTGCTGTCCTGTCCCAGTTTCCTGGGTCTTATGTCTTACTCTCTAGGTTTCCTCCCTTGTTTTGGTGGAGCACTTCCTTTAGCAGCTTCCTGAGAAAGAGGATATGAAACTACCTTTTAAAAAACTATTCATGTGTGAAAATATTTGATTCTTTTCCAATACTTCTTTTTTGATACTTTTGAGTATAGGATTCTAGGCAGGAAACGATTCTCCAGAAGGCATTGTTCTATTGACCTCTAGTTTTCCAGGCTTGAGAATAACCTGATGACATTCTATACCTGTTTTCTTTAAAATGTTTTAAGAAACCTGTTCTTCTTGCTCTGAAAACTCCTTGGATCTCCTCTTTGTCCCAGTTTTCTGAAATTTTGTGGTGATGTGGAATTCAACTCAACTCCACACAAAGATATCAAGACAGTCCTGTGCAGTGGAACTTCCCACACTCAGAATTTCAGGCTGAACAGAGACGTGCCCAAGAGTTTAGAGTTGGAATATATGGGAACTCAGAGAGGGGTGTGGGTGAGTGTGCTGTGTTACACATATACGTTACTCATTCAAGATGTCAAAGGGCAACATTTTTACAAATTCTGTGTGTCAGTACTTTTTAAGGGAGACTCATCCAGGGTCAACTTTGCCCTTGTGACACAGTGGTAAAAAATCTGCCTGCATGCAGGAGGCCAGGGTTCAATCTCTGGAAAAGGACATGGCAACCCACTCTTACATTCTTGCCTGTAGAATTCCGTGGACACAGGAGCCTGGCAATCTACAGTCCATCGGGTTGTATTGCTGCAGGAGGGGTTCAATCCCTGGAAAAGGACATGGCAACCCACTCTACATTCTTGCCGAGAGCGTGGACACAGGAGCCTGGCAAACTACAGTCCATCGGGTTGCTAAAAAATCTGCCTGTATGCAGGAGGCCAGGGTTCAATCCCTGGAAAAGGACATGGCAACCCACTCTTATATTCTTGCCTGTAGAATTGCGTGGACACAGGAGCCTGGCAAACTACAGTCCATCGGGTTGCAGAGTAGGACACGACTGAGCTCCTAACTTTCACTTTCATCCAGGATCACAGCCTGACTCATTAGTCATTTAGCTTTCTTATGCCCTCTGCATGCTCCACGTTCCCACATCTACAGCTCCAGTGGAGATGCCAGTAAGCTATCAAAAAAGATGTCACAGCTTGACTTCAAGTCCAGGAGTAGTTGTTGGCCTCTAGGGAGCAGGCTTCCCAGGTGGCACTAGGGGTAAAGAACATGTCTGCCAAAGACAAAGAGTTGCAGGTTCGACCCCTGGGTTGGGAAGATCCCCTGGAGAAGGGCATGGCACCCCGCTCCACTATTCTTGCCTGGAGAATCCCACGGACAGAGGATCCTGGTGGGCTACAGTCCATGGGGTTGCAAAGAGTTGGATACGACTGAAGTGACTTAGCATGCACGCAGAGGGATCAGACATTGCTAATTTTCTGTAGAGAGCCAGGAAGGCTTGAGTTCCAGGTCAGTGGGTCCCAAAGCTCCCAGGGGTGTCCGCTGAAATAGAACCAGGAGCCAGGCCCCTTTTCAGGAAGCAATCCCTAAAATGTACTTCTCCTTCACCCTGAAGGTATACCTATTGATACTGATAGGTAGATATACTGATAACTAGATAGAACGTATGGTAAGTTGCTCAGTAAATGTCTCCCCAATGGATACATACAGAATTGTTCAATGTAAAATCTGCCTGACATTTGTATACCTGTCCCCTCCCTGGTGGGAATCAGCCAAGAGACAGCACTACCCTGGAGGCTGCCAGAATATCATTATTGAAAACCGTTGATACACTATCTTAATTAAATCTCATAACAACCCTATGAAGCAAGTAGTTTTAATCTTCATTTTACACATTCAGACACTTGAGGCTAAAGAGGTAAAATAACTTACCCAGGATCCCAAAGCTCATTGTTGTTGTTATTCAGTCACTCATTCATGTCCGATTCTTTGCGACCCCAAGAGCTGTGGCACGCCAGGCTTCCCTGTCCTTCACCATCTCCCAGAGCTTGTTCACACTCGTGTCCATTGAGTTGGTGATGCCATCTAGCCATCTCGTCCTCTTGCTGTCCCCAGCTCCTCCTGCCCTTCAGTCTTTCCCAGCATCAGGATCTTTTCTAATGAGTTGGCTCTTTGCATGTTTCGCTTCAGCATCAGTCCTTCCAATGAGTATTCAGGGTTGATTTCATTTCAGATTGACTGGTTTGATTTCCTTGCAGTCCAAGGGACTCTCAAGAGTAACTTGATAATAACAACTTTCAAGTTGTTACTCTCTAACACCACAGTTGAAAAGCATCGATTCTTTGGCACTCAGACTTTTTTATGATCCAACACTCACATCCATGTGACTATTGGAAATAACATAGCTTTGATTATATAGACCTTTATTGAAAAGTAATGTCTCTTCTTTTTAATATGTTGTCTAGGTTGGTCATAGCTTTTCTTCCAAGGAGCAAGCATCTTTTAAAGCTCATAATGCAGAATAAATCTTGAGTACACTGAATCCAGAGCTCACAGTAGATCTGACTTCTTCCACACAAAAAGCAAGTGATATTCAAATATCACTTGAATCCCAGGTGAGAGCCCCTGGGAATTCTCAGCAAACTGAAGCATTGCCCCAAGGAGCATGTGGGAGAGACATGTGGAAATGAACACAGGAAACCTATCTCATTATTACTGGTTCTGATGCTAATCAGCTGTGGGACTGTGACAACACTTTCTGACTCTGGGCTTCAGTTTCCAGATCTGTTAAATGAAGTCAAGAATGTATCTGTGGAGTTTGGGGAGAGGATCATGATAACCTAGGGCAAGGAACAGAGATCTCAGAAGGGTTTCTAAGAGAACAGAAGTTCTGTGTTCCCTGGAGAAAGATGGGAAACATTATTGGAAAACTGAGAATAGTGAAAGTGAATTTAATGTATTAATACAAATTCTTAAATGGGTATGAGTTCTCCTTTCAAATACTCCATTGTAGTCCAAGACTCCATGATTTCTATCCCCAAAATTGGGTGCCTCCAATGTTCTAAAACCACAAGGGTGCTCAAACTTGGCTGCACATTGAGATCACCTGGGCATCTTCAATCATATGGATGCTTAGGTTCCCTCTTTCAGATCCTATGGAGAAGAAAATGGCAACCCACTCCAGTATTCTTGCCTAGAGAATCCCGTGGACAGAGAAGTCTGGTGGCCTGCTGTCTGTAGGGTCGCACAGAGTCGGACATGACTGAAGCGACTTAGCATGCATGCACCCACTCCAGTGTTCTTGCCTGGAGAATCCCAGGGACGGGGAGCCTGGTGAGCTCCTGTCTATGGGGTCGCAGAGTTGGACACGACTGAAGTGACTTAGCAGCATGCATTGGAGAAGGAAATGGCAACCCACTTCAGTGTTCTTGCCTGGAGAATCCCAGGGACGGGGAGCCTGGTGGGCTGCTGTCTACGGAGTCACACAGAGTCGGACACGACTGAAGTGACTTAGCAGCAGCAGCAGCACAGATCCTAATCTGAGATATGGTTCAGGCTTTGGGAATGTGGAGAGTTCCCCATGGGATTTTAATGTGCAGACCAAGCTGAGAATTTCGGCCCCAGAGCTTTGAATTCTTCATTTTGGGGGTGAAGATTTAAAAGAGAAAACAAGGAAGCAATGGCTTTTTAATGAGCAAACAAATCACCTAGATGTCTCTTTAAAATGCAGCCTCTAGTTCAGTAGGTCCAGGGTGAGCCTGGGCTTTTAACAAGCTCCCAGGGCATGCCCACACACTGTCCTCAGACTCTGCCTGAGAAGCCAGGCTGCAGCTTGGATGAATATGAGATGAGACTTATGGCTCTTTAGGTCAGCTGAGACTTTTCTTCTTTGAGGTCAGTTTTCTGATCTATAAAATGCAGACAAGCAGTAGCACTTACACCACAGAATTCTTGGATGCTTAAATGAGGTAAGAGTATGCATTTCTAGCACAATAGAAATGTTCAGTTTTCAATTGTTAGGATATCCGACACTCTGGGAAGGCTTATCATCTGCCAGGAATATTTCAAGTGCTTTCAAGCCTTAACTCATCCAAGCCTCAAAACAACTCTGTGAGGTAGGTACTATTATTTCATCATCCCTGTTTTACTGATTTTCCAAGCTACTGAGGCACAGAGAGGTGGGGTATCTTAGTTTACTAAGCAGGCCTGGGAGCAGCTAAGTCGGTGTTTGAACCCAGGGAAGATCTGGGCCCTTATTCCTCCCCAGGGCTGCAATCACCCCAGGCCTGACCCAGAGGCTCTGACTTGAGGGCTTCTCTGCAGAATGGGCTGTGCACCAGCAGGGGGCAGCATAGGGCTACATGTGTGCAGAGGCCACTTATCGTGTGCTGTGCTGGGCACCTCACCACAAAACCTGCGCTGGGTCTCCAGCGTCTTAGAACTCCCCTCTCTTTTCCGCCCTCAAGTTGTCGCCTAGGAGGCCGCCTGGGGATCCACGAAAAAAGAAGAGTCCTACCGAACAGGTTCAAATCTGAAGTTCCTCAATGTAAGACCAGGTTCGCAGGGAAAGCAAAAAAGGGGAAGTGAGTTTGCGCTTCTCGCCTTTACCCCAGGAGCGCAACCAGCCCGGGAAATCTACAAATCCGTCTTTATTCCGAAAGTCCAACAAGGGCTGAGGAGCTCAGCCAAGTGGGCAAAAGTCGAGAATCCCTCTTGGATACCACAGAGCCGTTTGGAGGCGCCGGGCATCCGTGTGGGCGCGCAGGGAATGCGGACTGACAGGGAGGAGACTCTCTTTAGAGGATTACCTTCGCAAAAGCGAAGGGCATTTTCTTGCAGAGTGCCCCGGGAGGGGGCAAATGAATTTGAGAAAGCAGTGCCAGGGTGAGGGTGTTAACCGGGCGGTTTCCATGGTGTCTGGGGCGTGGGGGGTAGGAATGCACCCGCAAGCGGTGGCGAAACAACTGTACTGTCCGGCCAGCGGCTAGAGAAGGCTGGAGGCTGTGGGGGCGGGGTGGGGTGGGGTGGGGTGGGGAGTGGGGGTGGGGGGTTCGTAGGGGGTGGAAGCCGCTCACGGCGGGGGCGGGGCGGTCACGTGTGCGGAGGGGGCGAGGCCGCAAGCAGCCCGAGGAGCAATCCGAGTCCCAGCCGAGTGGCTGAGCCGCCGGGAGAAATCTGTGACCAGGACCGAGGAGCTGAAGGTGGCAGGACGCCTCCGAGGCACTCAAGGCACCAGCGGCCAGGACCTGGCTCAGGCCGGTCTGCAGCCGGTCTGGGGAACAGCTGTCAGGGACGGAGGACGCCAAGGAAAAGTGAGAGCCGAAGCTTGGGGCTGAGCGGAAGAGTCCCACTCGCTGGCTTTTACGCAGGCTGGGGACTCAGTTTATTCCTCCGGAGCAGGCTGGGCAAGTGCCACGTCAGCTCTAGCTGACCAGGCGACACCACTGTCCTTTAAATCGACTCGAGTTGTCAGCACCCGCTTAGGGCGCCAGGAGAGGCTGCGGTCATGGTGAATGAAGACCCTAACCAACAGGACCACGATGGCACCCCTTCGCAAACTTCGGCGCTGCAGGAGCACCCCAATTTCTCAGTCCACCCCAGCGTCTCGATCCACCCCAGCGTCTCGGCCCACCCCAGCGTCTCAATCCACCCCAGCGTCTCGGCCCACCCCAGCGTCTCGGCTCACCCCAGCGTCTCGATCCACCCCAGTGTCTCTGTATACCCTAGTATTTCGGCCCACCCAAGTACCTTGGCTCAACCCAGTGGCTTGATCCAACCCAGTAGCTCGGGCCCTGAAGATCTTAGCGTGATCAAGGTGAGCAAGCGCCGGTGGGCGGTCGTCCTGGTGTTTAGCTGCTACTCCATGTGCAACGCCTTCCAGTGGATCCAGTACGGCTCCATCAATAACATTTTCATGAACTTCTACGGGGTCAGTGCCTTTGCCATCGACTGGCTGTCCATGTGCTACATGCTGACCTATATCCCTCTGCTCCTGCCCGTGGCCTGGCTCTTGGAGAAATTTGGCCTGCGGACCATCGCCCTCACTGGCTCTGCTCTCAACTGCCTGGGAGCCTGGGTGAAGCTGGGCAGCCTGAAGCCACATCTCTTCCCAGTCACGGTGCTGGGCCAGGTCATCTGCTCTGTGGCCCAGGTCTTCATCCTGGGTATGCCCTCCCGCATTGCTTCCGTCTGGTTCGGGGCTAATGAGGTGTCCACCGCCTGCTCCATAGCTGTCTTTGGCAATCAGGTGGGTAGAGGAGTGGGTGGCATTCACTGTGGGACTGAGGGTGTTCCTTGTACCAAACTGCTTCACTGTGTGAAGACTAGCTTTCTGACTTCAGCAGTGTTTGTGACTCTGGCTGACTGTGGCTGGGTGTGACGGAGTGAGTGGATGATTGTGACCGAGCGAGTATGTAAGAGAAGTGGGGAAACGAAGGGAAGGGCCTCTGCTGTCACCGCAGTTTCTCTTCCTCCAGCAGAAAGCGTGCTTCTGGAACACGTGTTGTCTTCGTGATCTCATTCCTGAACTACTTCACCAGCTTGAACAGGACAGCCCTTCTTTCTCAGGGAACAGCCCCTGGCCAACTATTCTGTGTCATTGGAGGTTGGCAGGTGTTTTTTGCCTGTCCAACCAGCTTTCCCAGAGTGCAGCATCTCCTACACCACATGGAAAGGCAGAGCAGCGCTGGCGCTGCACTCACCTTCTTTATACACAGCTGGAGCCAGGACAGTGGGAGCAGTGCTTGGTGTCAAATGCCTACCCTGAGAGTTAGAGTCAAGTCCAGGAGGATGGAATCAAATTCTTGCTCTGAATTTCCAAGGCCTAGAAGCCATGAGAAGGTCTGGAAAGTTCATATCTTAATCCTTTGTCTTTCCTCCTTAGGGGAAGGAGAATATCAAATGCTTTGCATCTCTGTCTGGATATGACCCAGAAAGGTGGGCTTGTTGTGAGTGTGATTGCTGTGTCCGAAAGGCTGAGGCAGCTATTTATGGGGTCCTTCTTTATCTGGACCACTGCCTAGGGGGGTGGGTCTCACTTCTTCCAAAGCACATGCAGTTGCGGCTACACATCTAACAAATGACCAGGAATCCTTAGTTCTTGAAGGCTTGTTTTCTCTTCCCTGTTTATTACATTTAGAACAGGGGTCCCAACTTTTGGGCCATTGACAGGTACCTCCTGTCAGATCGGTGGTGGCATTAGATGAGAAATAAAGTGCACAATAAATGTAATGTGCTTGAATCATCCCCAAACCATCCACCCCTTCCCAGCCTGTGCAAAAATTGTCTTTCATGAAACCTGTCCTTGGTGCCAAAAGGTTGGGAACTGCAGATTTAGAACGTTTAGGCTTTCATTTAGAAAGTTCTTCTTTGGGTCAGAAATTTCCAAACTTCTTTAAAGGTGAATTGTCATTCTGTTCATCTTTACCACCAGAAAGGTAACTTGAGCTAAATTTTTTCAGGCCAGTAAGTCCTGCCACTTGGGTAATAGTGTAAGTGGTCAGTTAAAGCAACAGACAGGCCTTCTCAGCACAAGCAGGCAACAGAAAAGCCTCTGCACAGTTTTCCTTAACCTGTAGATTTGACCATTCAGGAGATTGAATGGATTTAAGGGCTGGGGAAGAAACCAGTTGGATGTTTTTGTTCAGGGCAATTAAAAAATAGGTACTGAGGGTGACATTTATAACACCCTATACTCGAAGGTAGTGTGATCACAGATTTGAACATCTCCATTGCAGCATTGTTGGTGGGGTTGACGTTACTGGATGTTTTCTTTATCCGAGGGTGAAGCTGGGGAGTCGGGGAGCAGGATCTTTCATGTCTCCAGAGGGTTAAAGCTGTCTATTTGCAGCCCCAACAGGATTCAGACATGGTCACTGCAGTCCCAAACCCATTGTTTAGGGAAGGCAGGAGAGAGATGCACCCTCAGGTGGCCTGGTGAGATCAGAGAACCCAACACTTTTTTTGTTAACCATGGAGCAAAAGCTAATTGCTTTTCAGACTTCTCCACACACACCTGTGAGGGAAAATTTTAAGTGTTAGTCATTCAGTCGTGTCTGACTCTTTGCAACCCCATGGACTGTAAGCCCACCAGGCTCCTCTGACCATGGGATTCTCTAGGCAAGAAGACTGAGTGGGTAGCCATTCCCTTTTCCAGGGGATCGTCCAGACCCAGGGATCAAACCCAGGTCTCCTGCATTGCAGGCAGATTCTTTACTATCTGAGCCACCAGGGAAGCCCCTAACTTAAAGCCAAATATATCTTTAAAATTTAGGATGAATAGTGCAGATGACACCACCCTTATGGCAGAAAATGAAGAGGAACTAAAAAGCCTCTTGATGGAAGTGAAAGTGGAGAGTGAAAAAGTTGGCTTAAAGCTCAACATTCAGAAAACGAAGATCATGGCATCTGGTCCCAGCACTTCATGGGAAATAGATGGGGAAACAGTGGAAACAGTGTCAGACTTTCTTTTTCTGGGCTCCAAAATCACTACAGATGGTGACTGCAGCCATGAAATTAAAAGACGCTTACTCCTTGGAAGGAAAGTTATGACCAACCTAGATAGCATATTCAAAAGCAGAGACATTACTTTGCCAACAAAGGTCCATCTAGTCAAGGCTATGGTTTTTCCTGTGGTCATGTATGGATGTGAGAGCTGGACTGTGAAGAAGGCTGAGCACCGAAGAATTGGTGCTTTTGAACTGTGGTATTGGAGAAGACTGTTGAGAGTCCCTTGGACTGCAAGGAGATCCAACCAGTCCATTCTGAAGGAGATCAGCCCTGGGATTTCTTTGGAAGGAATGATGCTAAAGCTAAAACTCCAGTACTTTGGCTACCTCATGCAAAGAGTTGACTCATTGGAAAAGACTCTGATGCTGGGAGGGATTGGGGGCAGGAGGAGAAGGGGACGACAGAGGATGAGATGGCTGGATGGCATCACTGACTCGATGGATGTGAGTCTGAGTGACCTCCGGGAGTTGGTGATGGACAGGGAGGCCTGGCGTGCTGCAGTTCATGGGGTCTCAAAGAGTCAGACACAACTGAGCGACTGATCTGATCTGATGAATAGTTAGCCATTTCCTACCCCTACTCCCCACCAAGGTCAGAAAATGCTAAGAATTTCACATTGAAAGACACCCTAACAGCATATATTCTTTTCATGGAGCCATCAATTTAGTGTGTTCTTTTAGGCTTAACCCACCGTGCTAAATTAAAAAATTATGAAAAGCTGAACTGCTTATGCTTCCTCATGTAGAGGTGACTTTGTTTGGCTCTTGGCATGTGTTTTAACCTTTTTTCCTAAGTAAAGCATGATGGAATGGTGGAGAAATATTAATAGAACACCTTGAGCTCTTTTTTTAGGGGGAAAAAAAGATTCCATGAAGCTGTCTAAACAGACTATAAGGGTCTTTTCAGAGAGTTTACTCTTCGTGGCCGCAGACTTCACACTGATCAGCCAAACTCCTGTTTCCTGGTAATTCTGACCTCATTCATTCTTTGACTCAATAGGCATTTTCCCAGAACCTGCAGTGGCTCAGTTGGTAAAGAATCTGCCTGCAATGCACGAGACCTGCATTTGGTCCCTGGGTGGGGAAGATCCCCTGGAGGAGGAAATGGCAACCCACTCCAGTATTCTTGCCTAGGAAATCCCACGGACAGAGGAGCCTGGCGGGGTACAGTCCCTGAGGTTGCAAGAGTTGGAAACGACTTAGCGACTAAACCACTACCACCACGGTTGGTGTATTAGAATAGAAACGGATGCCTTGGCCCGGTGCTGTGCTGGGGCTACACAGAGAATCCCTTGCCTTCAGAGTTCTCCTCCCAGGCTTTTAAATTGTACCAGGCACCAACATCCAGATCTTTCAAAAAACACACAAGAAGCAGCCAGATGAGAGTATAGAGGATTTGTTTTCAGTTTTTTGGGAGGTTTTTACTGTCTTCTTGTCATTGTTAAGGGAAGATTGAAGAAGAAGCTAATTTCTATCAAGCACCTATGATAATTCAAGGCACTTTTTATCCATATGCTTTTTTTTTTTTTTAGCCTCTGAGGTGGGTGGGATTGTCTCTGTTGTTACAGGTGAGAAACTTCAGATGCAGATAAATGGAGCAACCTTTTCCAGGGTCCTACGGCCCTGAGTGATAAAAAGGAGGTTTGAAGCCAGTTCTACTTCCACAGGCCCTGTCAGTGGGCCATTATTGGGTCTCCTTGGGGACAAAGCATATATTTAAAAATAAAAACGGCAAGATTCCGAGTTTCAAGTTTTGGCCCTGTGTCTCGAGGTTTGTTGTTGGTGACACAGTGTCTAGCAGTTTGTCTAGAATTTGTGAGCCAGCCCCTGCCTTCTGTTCTGACGTTCCAGGCATTAGCATTGCCTCCTCACCTGATGAATTTCCCAGGTGGCTCAGTGTAAAAGAAGCCGCCTGCCGATGCAGGAGACACAGGAGATGTGGGTTCAGTCCCTGGGTTGGGAAGATCCCCTGGAAGAGGAAATGGCAACCCACTCCAGTATTCTTGCTTGGGAGATTCCATGGTCAGAGGAGCCCAGCAGGCTGCAGTCCATGGGGTCGCAAAGAGCTGGGCGTGACTAGCAGGCATACTTCACCTGCTGCCTGCGGAGGGGCTGTTCCTGCCTCCCTGAGCCTCAGGAAGGTGGGGCTCCAGGCTCCGGAGCGAAGAAACCGGTGGATCTGAGCTGGGGTGAGAGTGGACAGGGAGTCCTGGACTGCAGCTGAGGCACTTGCCTGTGACCCTCGCACAGGTGGTAGCAGTTCCGCAACACTGGTTCCATTGTTTCCAGGGAGAACCATCTGTGTGGGGTTTTGAGTGATGTGGACACATTGTGATTGAGCCAGGCAGGGAGAAAAGCCTTGGGTGAGATCCGGTGACCCCTTGGTGGCATGGGAGTGAGGGAGATGTGGGAGCAGGATTAGATCTTCAAGGCAGCCCCAGCCCGGATGCCTCCAGCGCTGAGACCAGAAAGGATTTCCTCCAGGGCCCCAGGGCAGCTCCCAGCATAGCGCCACCCAGAAAAAGACTAGAGAGAATCAGTTTGCTTTTCAGTGTGAAGAAAATACAGTTACCTTAGAGTTCTGCAGCAGCCTTGGCTGTGGGCTATGGAGAATAGCCCTGTCCAATAGAAATATAATGAAAGCCATAAACAAGCCACATACAAGACCAAATTTTCTAGGAGCCACGTGAAAAACAGGTAAAATGTAAATTTGTTTACAAAAGTAAACAGAACAGTGAAATTAGGTTTAGAACTATATTTTATTTAACTCGGTATATCCAACAGAGTATTTTGACACGTAATCAATGTAATAAAATTACTGAGAGGCTGTTTTACATTCTTTTTCCATGGTGAGTCTTTAGAAGTTGGCATGTATTTTAGGCCGACAGACTAGCAACATTTTCCACTATGTCTGGAATGATGATGCTAATTGTAGGGGAGGAAAAAGTTTTCCTTGACTGTCTTAGAGTCCCCAGCTAAAAATTAAATGGACAAAGTCAGATTAATAAAAGCAAATTATGCATAATTGTTTACTATAACTATTAGGTGACACAGGAGTGTTTGTGAGAAAATGAAGCAATAGTTGGATCTATGCACTTAGAAAAATGATTTTATTTATTTTTGGTTGTGCTGGATCTTCGTTGTTGCATGGACTTTTCTCTAGTTGCAGCAAGCAGGGGCTACTCTCTAGTTGTGTGCGGGCTTCTCATTGTGGAGGTTTCTCTTACTGCAGAGCACATGCTCTAGGGTGTGTGGGCTTCAGCAGCTGTGGCTCCCAGACTCTGGAGCACAGGCTCAGCAGTTGTGGCGCACGGGCTTAGCTGCTCTGCCGTGTGTGGGATCTTCCTGCATCAGGGATTGAACTCCTGCACTGGCAGGCGAATTCTTTACCACTGAGTCACCAGGGAAGTCCAGACTTGTGCACTTCTGTGCCAGGTTTGATAAGAGTGGACACTCGGAGGATAGGTCTGAGATCATTGTAGATCGGGAACACTGTCAAGGCCTATATGTCAGGATTCTTTTCTGCAGTGTCCCTTTATCTTCAGAGACAAGGATGCTCCCTTCCTCTGGGTGCCAGGAGGGTACCTCCCACAGGAGGGTTTTAAGGCTTGTTTGGGGGAAGAATGGGGAGGAAGGGGGAGGAGGTCAGAGTGACCTTCCTGCTTTGCAGTTCTCAAACTCCTTCAGCTTAAAATATTCACTATGCCAAGGTCCCATATTCAAGGGCATTGGGTCCTGAATCTTGTCATATTTCAAGCATTTGGAAATCAGGCCCTCGTGGATAAATGCGGGCTCTAGGAAAGTGAGTCTCGTCTTGAGGACGTGGTGTTCGCTGGACTGGCTGGTCATCTGTTGCCCAGGGAGACTGGGTGTTCCTGAGGCTGACTCAAGAGTCAAGGTCAGGAGAGGTGGCTGGCCAGCCTCCTCTTGTTCCAGACTCCCGAGCACGTGAGTGGGTGAAAGTTCAGGCTTATCAGTCTGGCTGTTGCCATGTCAGAGAAACTCTCAAGGTCTGAGTGATGTCTGGGGGTAGGTGAAGGCCAGCACCTGTGTGCTTGTGTTTGTGGTCACTGTCAAGGCACGTGAAGCACCTGTCCCCGTGGCTGGCTACTTGCTGACCTCCCCTTCTGTTTGGGAGAGAGGACCAGGCAGGGACTGGGAGAGCCAGGGCAAGGCTGGTGGAGACTGGCATGAGAAGGGGTGGGGCCAGGACCAACCCTCTAATGCTCATAGGGGCAGCCAGGTCGTGCAAGGAAAAGTGACACAGGAGGGGGATCACAGCACCGTGAGAGCATGCGTCCCAGCTGAACTGGCAGCTGCTTCAGCCTCCGCCAACCGTTCGTATACACAGCATGACCATCTCATGTTATCAGACCGTCTCATTTGTTGTTGCCTTTAAGGAAGCCAGAAACCAGATTACTTAATTTTATTTTTAATTGTGCTAAAATTATAACTTATTCATAATTTCAACCATTCATAAGTATACAGTTCAATGGCGTTAAGTATTTTCACAATGTTGTTTAAGACTTACCAGTATACCCAAATTTTTTTTTTGTCATTCCCAACAACTCTGTACTCATTATACAGGAACTCCTCTACACTCTCTATTCTATCGCTACTCTATTCTACTTTCTGTCTCCATGAATTTGCCTATTCTAGGAACTGCATACAACCAAAATCATGCAATATTTTGTCTTTGGAGTCTGGCTTATGAAATCTGTTCGTTTTTTAATTCTGATAAAACTCAAAAATTATGCTGTTGTTACTGTCCATGTTTTGAGATTGTGGGTCATATAAGACTTTGTGGGTCATATAAGACTTCTAGGGTGAGACTTTTAGGGAAGGTAAACAGGAACTGAATGCCAGTTCTAGTTTCTCCTTCATGCAAAGCCCTCACCAAAGATACAGGCAGGTAGGTGGGTGAGCTCAGAGGCTGGCCACTCCGGGGAGGAAACTAGACCAGTGCTCCCTCAAATGGTGCCAATTTACCTCACCTGTGGGTCCAGGACAGATTATAGATGCCTGGGCCCTCACCTGGACTTCCTAATCAGATCCTCCAGGGAAGAGGCCAGGCGCCTGTGTTTCCACCTGGCTTCCCAGGCGAGGTTTGTGATCAGACGTGAAATCACCAGGAGAGAGGAGCTCTGTGCCCTGGAAAGGCGCTCTCCTGCCTGGAGCCGGGTTCCTGTCAGGGCTGGCCTGTCTGTGCTGCTGTAGGATGGGTCCAGTTCCCAGGGGGAGGAGCTGGGAGCTCAGTCACTCTCCACAGTGAGACAGGAGGGTGGGCTTGGGTGGGGCTCCTAATTCTGATTTACTTAAAGTTCTGAAAATAAACAAAGCCCTGGGGGTTTGGGGGGGTGGATTTGGGGGGGTGGGGAGGCCCTGCAGGCCTGTGAGGTGGAACTATAGCAGAAGCTCCTAATCCTGTTTATTTGACCTTCAGCTCAGTGCACTGCTTGGGAGGAGGCTCTGGTAGCCTGGCCTGACTCCTGATTTGGCCGTGTTGTGTTGGCAGGCAGTTTGAGGGTCTGATGATTCTGTGGAATTAAGTCAACGTCTTCAGTTTAGCATCCAGGGCCCCTCCTTCCTTGCCTTTCTTAGCCAGCCTGTCTCTTGTTCCCTCCCAGTGTTTCCCCTGCTCTGACCAGTCTGGCTTCTTAGTTCTGACCTTGAAGATACATTGCTTAGAGATTAAGCCTAAAGCCTTGGAGAGTGACATCAGTAGATGTTGGACCAGGAAGCTCCATAAGCTTCTTCTCCCACGGAAACATTAAATGAATGAGAAACTGGCTAAAATAACCTTCCCTATGGTATTTCTGTTAGTTCTAAAAGGTCTTGTAGGTCTTCATAGAACCGTTCAACTTCAGCTTCTTCAGCGTTACTGGTTGGGGCATAGACTTGGATTACTGTGACACTGAATGGTTTGCCTTGGAAATGAACAGAGATCATTCTGTCGTTTTTGAGATTGCATCCAAGTACTGCATTTCAGACTCTTTTGTTGACCATGATGGCCACTCCATTTCTTCTGAGAGATTCCTGCCTGCAATAATAGATATAATGGTCATCTGAGTTAAATTCACCCGTTCCAGTCCATTTTAGTTTGCTAATTCCTAGAATGTTGACATTCACTCTTGCCATCTCTTGTTTGACCACTTCCAATTTGCCTTGATTCATGGACCTGACATTCCAGGTTCCTATGCAATATTGTTCTTTACAGCATCGGACTTTGCTTCTATCACCAGACACATCCACAGCTGGGTATTCTTTTTGCTTTGACTCCATCCTTTCATTCTTTCTGGAGTTATTTCTCCACTGATCTCCAGTAGCATATTGGGCCCCTACTGAGCTGGGGAGTTTCTCTTTCAGTATCCTATCATTTTGCCTTTTCATACTGTTCATGGGGTTCTCAAGGCAAGAATACTGAAGTGGTTTGCCATTCCCTTCTCCAGCGGACCACACCCTGTCAGATCTCTCCACCATGACCCGCCCATCCTGGGTTGCCCCACGGGCATGGCTTAATTTCATTGAGTTAGACAAGGCTGTGGTCCTGGTGTGATTAGATTGACTAGTTTTCTGTGAGTATGGTTTCAGTGTATTTGCCCTCTGATGCCCTCTTGCAAGACCTACTGTCTTACTTGGGTTTCTGTTACCTTGGGCGTGGGGTATCTCTTCCTGGCTGCTCCAGCAAAGCATAGCCATCGCACCTTACCTTGGACGAGGGTCTCTCCTCACTGCCGCCCTTCCTGACCTCGGTTGTGCGGTAGCTCCTCTCCGCCGAGCTTAGTGCGCCGGTCCTCACCGCCATCCTTCCTCGGTCGTGGGGTAGCTCCTCTCCGCTGCGCTCTTAGTGCGCTGCGCAGCCAGCGGGCGCACCTGGAGTAACACCTGGAGTAACAGGCAAATTTGGCCTTGGAATACGGAATGAAGCAGGGCAAAGACTAACAGAGTTTTGCCAAGAAAATGCACTGGTCATAGCAAATACCCTCTTCCAACAACACAAGAGAAGACTCTATACATGGACATCACCAGATGATCAGCACCGAAATCAGATCGATTATATTCTTTGCAGCCAAAGATGGAGAAGCTCTATACAATCAGCAAAAACAAGACCAGGAGCTGACTGTGGCTCAGACCATGAACTCCTTATTGCCAAATTCAGACTGAAATTGAAGAAAGTAGGGAAAACCACTAGACCATTCAGGTATGACCTAAATCAAATCCCTTATGATTATACAGTGGAAGTGAGAAATAGATTTAAGGGCCTAGATCTGGTAGATAGAGTGCCTGATGAACTATGGAATGAGGTTCGTGACATTGTACAGGAGACAGGGATCAAGACCATCCCCATGGAAAAGAAATGCAAAAAAGCAAAATGGCTGTCTGGGGAGGCCTTACAAATAGCTGTGAAAAGAAGAGAAGTGAAAAAGCAAAGGAGAAAAGGAAAGATATAAACATCTGAATGCAGAGTTCCAAAGAATAGCCAGAAGAGATAAGAAAGCCTTCTTCAGCGATCAATGCAAAGAAATAGAGGAAAACAACAGAATGGGAAAGACTAGGGATCTCTTCAAGAAAATCAGAGATACCAAAGGAACATTTCATGCAAAGATGGGCTCAATAAAGGACAGAAATGGTATGGACCTAACAGAAGCAGAAGATACTAAGAAGAGGTGGCAAGAATACACAGAAGAACTGTACAAAAAAGAGCTTCACGACCCAGAGAATCATGATGGTGTGATCACTGACCTAGAGCCAGACATCCTGGAATGTGAAGTCAAGTGCGCCTTAGAAAGCATCACTATGAACAAAGCTAATGAAGGTGATGGAATTCCAGTGGAGCTATTCCAAATCCTGAAAGATGATGCTGTGAAAGTGCTGCACTCAATATGCCAGCAAATTTGGAAAACTCAGCAGTGGCCACAAGATTGGAAAAGGTCAGTTTTCATCCCAATCCCAAAGAAAGGGAATGCCAAAGACTGCTCAAACTACCGAACAATTGCACTCATCTCACACACTAGTAAAGTAATGCTCAAAATTCTCCAAGCCAGGCTTCAGCAATATGTGAACCGTGAACTTCCTGATGTTCAAGCTGGTTTTAGAAAAGGCAGAGGAACCAGAGATCAAATTGCCAACATCCGCTGGATCATGGAAAAAGCAAGAGAGTTCCAGAAAAACATCTATTTCTGCTTTATTGACTATGCCAAAGCCTTTGACTGTGTAGATCACAATAAACTGTGGAAAATTCTGAAAGAGATGGGAATACCGGACCACCTGATCTGCCTCTTGAGAAAGCTGTATGCAGGTCAGGAAGCAACAGTTAGAACTGGACATGGAACAACAGACTGGTTCCAAATAGGAAAAGTTCGTCAAGGCTGTATATTGTCACCATGTTTATTTAACTTTTATGCAGAGTACGTCATGAGAAATGCTGGACTGGAAGAAACACAAATTGGAATCAAGATTGCTGGGAGAAATATCAATAACCTCAGATATGCAGATGATACCACCCTTATGGCAGAAAGTGAAGAGGGGCTAAAAAGCCTCTTGATGAAAGTGAAAGTGGAGAGTGAAAAGGTTGGCTTAAAGCTCAACATTCAGAAAACGAAGATCATGGCATCTGGTCCCAGCACTACATGGAAAATAGATGGAGAAACAGTGGAAACAGTGTCAGACTTTGTTTTTCTGGGCTTCAAAATCACTGCAGATGGTGACTGCAGCCATGAAATTAAAAGACGCTTACCTCTTGGAAGGAAAGTTATGACCAACCTAGATAGCATATTCAAAAGCAGAGACATTACTTTGCCAACAAAGGTTCGCCTAGTCAAGGTTATGGTCTTTCCTGTGGTCATGTATGGATGTGAGAGCTGGACTGTGAAGAAGGCTGAGCGCCGAAGAATTGATGCTTTTGAACTGTGGTGTTGGAGAAGACTCTTGAGAGTCCCTTGGACTGCAAGGAGATCCAACCAGTCCATTCTGAAGGAGATCAGCCCTGGGATTTCTTTGGAAGGAATGATGCTAAAGCTGAAACTCCAGTATTTTGGCCACCTCATGCGAAGAGTTGACTCATTGGAGAAGACTCTGATGCTGAGGGGATTGGGGGCAGGAGGAGAAGGGGACGACAGAGGATGAGATGGCTGGATGGCATCACTGACTCGATGGATGTGAGTCTGAGTGACCTCCGGGAGTTGGTGATGGACAGGGAGGCCTGGCGTGCTGCAGTTCATGGGGTCGCAAAGATTCGGACACGACTGAGCCACTGATCTGATGGCATTTCTGTACATCAAAGATCTACAGCAACCTCGGAAACACCCAGCTGAAGAAAAAGTCACATTCAAAATGGTAGAAAGTTTCATGGCCATTTTGCTCAAGTTTGCTCCTCCCCTCTCCCTTCTCCTGCGCCTCCCTGCAAACCTGAGAGCACAAAGCAGACCAAACTTGCAACATTTTACATCGATTGTTTCTATACACTAACAATGAACAATCCCCAAAGGAAAGTAAGAAAACAAGTCCAATTACACTAGCATTGAAGAAAATACTTGAGTCACTTAACCAGCAAAATGAAAGACTTATACACTGAAAACTGCAAAATGTTACTGAAAAAAATTAAAGAAGTCATAAATATATGTAAAAGCATCCTGTGTTCATGGATTGGAAGACCTTAATGTTGTTAAGATGTTAATACTACACAAAGCAGTAGTATAAATCTATAAATTCAGCACAATCACTATCAAAATCTTGATTTTTTTTACAGATGAAGGAAAAAAATGCATTCTAAAATTCATATGTGGAAGTTTAAGGGACACTGAGTAGTCAAAGCAATCTTGCAGAAGAATCACAAAGTTAGAGATCTGATACTTCTTCATGTGTCTAATAAAACTAACAAAACTAATAACAAAGTGATAGTAATCATGACAGTGTAGTATCAGCATAAAGACAGACTCACAGACCAAAGGAGTAGAGTCCAGAAATAAACCCTCACATCAGTTCAGTTCAGTTCAGTCATGTCCGACTCTTTGCGACCCCATGAATCACAGCACGCCAGGCCTCCCTGTCCATCACCAACTCCCGGAGGTCACTGAGACATCCATCAAGTCAGTGATGCCATCCAGCCATCTCATCCTCTGTCGTCCCCTTCTGCTCCTGCCCCCAATCCCTCCCAGCATCAGAGTCTTCTCCAATGAGTCAACTCTTCGCATGAGGTGGCCAAAATACTGGAGTTTCAGCTTTAGCATCATTCCTTCCAAAGAAATCCCAGGGCTGATCTCCTTCAGAATGGACTGGTTGGATCTCCTTGCAGTCCAAGGCACTCTCAAGAGTCTTCTCCAACACCTCAGTTCAAAAGCATCAATTCTTCGGCGCTCAGCCTTCTTCACAGTCCAGCTCTCACAGCCATACATGACCACTTTATATGGTCAAATGATTTTCAACAAGAGTGTCAAGACCATTTAAGAAGAAAAGGACTTTTTTTTTTTTTTTTTTAATAGACTTTGTTTTCTAGAGCAGTTGTAGGGTCACAGTAAAATCAAGAGGAAGGTAGAGATTTTCCATATATTCCCCACACCTGCTTCTTGTGTAGCCTCTCACATTGTCAACAACCCCCATTAGAGCAGTGCATGGGTTACAACTGATGAACCTACAAGGACACATGATCACCACCAGTCTTTTCAACAAATGGGATTGTGAGAAGCTATAAAACTCTTAGAAGAAAACGTAGGGGAAAATCTTCATGATACTGGATTTGGTAATGATGGCAGTGATTTCTTGGATGTGACACTAAAAGCATCTGTAACAACAATAGCATAAACTGGACTACTGCTGCTGCTAAGTCACTTCAGTCATGTCCGACTCTGTGTGACCCCATAGACGGCAGCCCACCAGGCTCCCCCGTCCCTGGGATTCTCCAGGCAAGAACACTGGAGTGGGTTGCCATTTCCTTCTCCAGTGCATGAAAGTGAAAAGTGAAAGTGAAGTCGCTGAGTCATGTCCGGCTCTTAGCGACCCCATGGACTACAGCCTACCAGGCTCCTCCGTCCATAGGATTTTCCAGGCAAGAGTACTGGAGTGGGGTGCCATTGCCTTCTCTGAAACTGGACTACATCAAAATGGCAAACTGTGATGTAAAAAGGACTCTCAACAGAATGAGAAGGCAAGCCATGGAATGGAAGAAATTATCTGCACATCATGTATCTGATATGCAGTTCATAGCCAGCATACAAAAAGAACTCCTGCAGTTGAGCAACATCAAACACACAACCCAATTTAAAAATGAGCCAAAGACTTGAATAGAAATTTCTCTCCCCAAAAAGATGCATGGATGGTCAATAAGTATATGAAAAAAAGCTCAACATTAGGGAACTACAAATCAAAACTGTGATGAGATACCACTTCATTACTCCTTAAGATGATTGTCCAAAAGAAAAAAGTAGTAATACATGTAGGAAAAAATGTGGAGAAATTGGAACCCTTGTGCATTGCTGATGGAAATGTAAATCGGTACAGTCACATGGAAGACAGTGTGGCACTTCCTCAAAAAACTAAAAATAGAATTACCATAGCATTTAGCAATCCTACTTCCGGGTATATACCCAAAAGAATTCAAAGCAGGAACTTGAACAGATATTTGTACCCATGTTTACGGCATGATTCTTCACAATCGCTAAAAGGTGGAAGCAACCCAAGTGTTCATCTATGGCTGATTGTTAAAATATGAAATATACACATGCTGGAATATTATTAATTCTTAAAGGAAATTCTGACATGCTACACATGGATGAACCTTAAAGACATTGTGGCTGAGTTGAATATGGTAGCCACAAAAATAGATATTCTGGAATTCTATTTATGTGACGTATTGAGCTGTCTTTTTTTCCTGATACCAACCAATTCTGACTTTCTGTGATACCAACTGGGTGTTCCATAATTCAGTACAACTCGGACACTAACTACTTGGAGTTAGTGCAGACCCCAGAAGTTAAGGGCTTGGACCCATAAGACTGTCTCCATTTGCAAGTCCTAGGGACCTCCTATATTTCTGACTGACTAGCTATAAGGTGGGGTGCTATGAGCCCTGCTCAGGATCTGTAATTTGCTAGAATGGTTCAGGGAACTCAGATAAACAGTTGACTTAACTGTTTTTCCTGGTTTATTATAAAGGGTACAAGTCAAGAAAAGCCAAGTGGAGGAGATTCCAGAGCCTCTGTGGGGTGCCTCCCTCTTAGCACTTTGATGTCATGTGTTTACCAGCCTCACGGAACTTTCCTGGTTCAAGAGTTTTTGTAGAGCTCAATTCCCAGCTGCCCTCCTGTTCTCAAGAAGAGGGAGGGGGGTCTGCTGCTGCTGCTGCTGCTGCTGCTAAGTCGCTTCAGTCTTGCCCGACTCTGTATGACCCCACAGACGGCAGCCCATCAGGCTTCCCCGTCCCTGGGATTCTCCAGGCAAGAACACTGGAGTGGGTTGTCATTTCCTTCTCCAATGCATGAAAGTGAAAAGTGAAAGTGAAGTAGTTCAGTCGTGTCCGACTCTTAGCGACCCCATGGACTGCAGCCCACCAGGCGCCTCCATCTGTGGGATTTTCTAGGCAAAAGTACTGGAGTGGGGTGCCATTGCCTTCTCCGTGCGTCTCATCAGTCGTGTCCAACTCTGTGCAACCCCATAGACGGCAGCTCACCAGGCTCCCATGTCCCTGGGATTCTCCGGGCAAGAATACTGGAGTGGTTTGTCATTTCCTTCTCCAGCAAGCAAAGTGAAAGTGAAGTCGCTCAGTTGTGTCCGACTCTTTGTGACCCATGAACTGCAGCCTACCAGGTTTCTGCGTCCATGGGATTTCCCAGGCAAGAGTACTGGAGTGGGCTGCCATTGCCTTCTCTGAGGGTTTGCTGAAAGTTCCCAAACTCTAATCACTTGAGCTTCTAGAGACCAGCTCAATCCCAAGGCCTAGAGGGGCCCCAGTCTGAGTCACCTCATAGCATAAGCTCTGGTGTGATGTAAACATGATCCTTATGAATCACGAAGGATACTCCTATCACTCAGAAAAGCCCAGGGTTTAGATCTCTGTGCCAGGAACCAGAGTAAAGACAAAATAAATTTTTATTATACCACAGGTACTGTGAGTAATCAAATTCATAAAGGCAAAATGCAGAATGGTGGTTTTGAGGGGCTGGGGCAGGAGGGTGGCAGGAGCTCATGTTTAATGGATACAGAGATTCAGTTTGGAAAGCTGAAAAGTATTGGCGATGGATGGAGGTGATGGGTGCACAGTAATATCAATGCGCTTAATGCCGCTGAATTGTACAGTTAGAAACAATGAAAATAGTAAAGGTTAGGCCATATGTGTGTGTGTGTGTGTGTGTGTGTGTATTCTACTACCAAAGAAACAAGATACACACTGTTTGGGAGGTGTTTCCTGTGGTTGGGTACCTGATACCTGCTCACGCTGCCGTCATCTCTGACTCTGTGCTGGCAGAAGGTGGTCCTTGCCCTTCTGTGTAACTGCTGAGTATCCATGGATACTGTCCTTTTTTCCCCCATGGTTCGTCTTTCTCTGCTTCCTTAACTTTTCTCCTGTCCTCTTCCCCTGTTCCCCCACCTCCTCTAAATGGGAAACTTGCCAAAGGACTGGAACCTTGACTAGTACATCTCTCCCGTGCCTCAGGGCTCTGGGCATCAGATCAGATCAGTCACTCAGTCGTGTCTGACTCTTTGAGACCCCTTGAATTGCAGCACGCCAGGCCTCCCTGTCCATCACCAACTCCCGGAGGTCACTCAGACTCACATCCATCGAGTCAGTGTTGGCATCCAGCCATCTCATCCTCTGTCGTCCCCTTCTCCTCCTGCCCCCAATCCCTCCCAGCATCAGAGTCTTCTCCAATGAGTCAACTCTTCACATGAGGTGGCCAAAGTACTGGGGTTTCAGCTTTAGCATCATTCCTTCCAAAGAAATCCCAGGGCTGATCTCCTTCAGAATGGACTGGTTGGATCTCCTTGCAGTCCAAGGGACTCTCAAGAGTCTTCTCCAACACCACAGTTCAAAAGCATCAATTCTTCGGTGCTCAGCCTTCTTCACAGTCCAACTCTCACATCCATACATGACCACAGGAAAAACCATAGCCTTGACTAGATGGACCTTTGTTGGCAAAGTAATGTCTCTGCTTTTGAATATGCTATCTAGGTTGGTCATAACTTTCCTTCCAAGGAGTAAGTGTCTTTTAATTTCATGGCTGCAGTCACCATCTGCAGTGATTTTGGAGCCCAGAAAAAGAAAGTCTGACACTGTTTCCACTGTTTCCCCATCTATTTCCCATGAAGTGCTAGGACCGGATGCCATGATCTTCGTTTTCTGAATGTTGAGCTTTAAGCCAACCTTTTCACTCTCCACTTTCACTTCCGTCAAGAGGCTTTTTAGTTCCTCTTCACTTTCTGCCATAAGGGTGGTGTCATCTGCATATCTGAGGTTATTGATATTTCTCCCAGCAATCTTGATTCCAGCTTGTGTTTCTTCCAGTCCAGCGTTTCTCATGATGTACTCTGCATGTAAGTTAAATAAACAGGGTGACAATATACAGCCTTGATGTACTCCTTTTCCTATTTGGAACCAGTCTGTTGTTCCATGGCTCTGGGCATAACAGGTGCTTATGAATGGTCAGACTTATTAGTAAACAAGTATTCCTTTCCTGAGGGAAAGTAAGGTGACCACTCAGGTAGCTGAGAGCTCAGATGGTTCTTGAAAGGGACTCTCATGCCTGGATTGTCTTCCTGACATGACTCAATCTTATTCCTTCAGTGGAAAAATCTATTCAGTCCTTTCAGGGCACCTTGAACGCTGCTGGGCCCACGATGGTTAGAACACTGTCTTTAGCCCTGCTGTGTACCCTTGGACAAGGCCTTAACTTTTCTAACTTTTGGCATCATCTTTTGTAAGATGGAGATAATATTGAAAGAAAGCATTAGTTACTTAGTTGTTTCCAACTCTTTGTTACTTCGTGGACTGTAGCCCACCAAGCTCTGTCCATGGAATTCTCCAGGCAAGAATACTGGAGTGGGTTGCCATTCTCTTCTCTGGGGGACTCCCCGACCCAGGGGTCGAACCCAGGTCTCCTACATTGCAAGTAGACTCTTTACCATCTGAGCCATCTGGGAACCCACAGGAGATAATATTAGCTAATGGACATGAACTTGGGAAAACTTGGGGAGACGGTGAGGAACAGGGGAAGTCTGGAGTGCTGTAGTTCATGGGTTCACAAAGAGTCAGACAGGACAGGCAACTGAACAGCAACTGCAAAAAGTGGCTGAGAGGAGTGATGAGTGCATTTAGTGAGCAGTTTATCTGCTAAGTGAAGAACAGGTGCTGTCACTACTATATCCTCAACACGGATAACTGGCTGCTGATCTGGAAAGAGAGACCAACACTAAATGCTCATTATACCACTGTGTGGCAGGCTTAAGGGTCCATGTGTACAGGACATTCGGGGCTCACTCTGTGGGAGGACATGCTCCAGAGTGAATGTCGGGGGACCCAGCCGGACAGCATCCCCAAGGAGGTGATGGTTATGAGCCGATTCTCCATGAAGGAAGTGACCAGGAATTGGGTCAACAGGGAAGAGTGGGCCTTCCTAGAAGTTTCCAGGCAGTATCCTGATGAGGACTTGTTCCTCTTGAGAACTACTCAGACTAAAAGCTGTCTGGTGCTGAGACGCTGTTACCTTCCCAGTGTGTGGTTGATGGAACCTGGCATCTGTGTTGAAGATTTTAGGGTCTCGGGGATGATATAGGTACTGGGCCAGCTCCTACACATCAGACCTCAGGCTTACAAACCTAAGACCCTACTGAAGGAGGGATGGCAACCAGGCTTATCAGGTGGACACAGCCCTTTTCCACTGCCTGATTCTTGATGTTTATCCAACAAAGCTGTTAACAGGATGTCCTTCCCTTGCCTTCACCTCCCCCCACCCCCCAACCCCGCCCCTGACATCAAAGGGCCCTGTGTGAATTGGTTGGATCCCTATCAGAGATCCCTATCAGGGCTTTTCCCCTAGTGGCTCAGACAGTATCTACCTACAAAGCAGGAGACCCAGGTTCAGTCTCTGGACTGGGAAGACGCACCTGGAGAAGGAAATGAAAAACCACTCCAGTATTCTTGCCTGGAGAATTCCACGGAGAGAGGAGCCTGGTGGGCTATACAGTCCAGGGGGTCGCCAAGAGTCGGACATAACTCGGTGGCTAACACTATCAGAGATGATAAAGAGCCATAGGGTTAGGGTGCAAGTGGGTGTTTGCTCTTCTTTCTTTCTTCTCTATCTCTTGACTTCTGTCTAGCACCATCCCAAACTTAACCCAAGGGAGCATCTCCCTTCTCTTGGTTTTTCAGGACTACAGGCCTTTGTCTTTACTGAGTTATTCAGGGGTGGGAGGTATCCTGCAGGTTCTGGAGGCCCATCCGGACTCCCCTGCCTCTTCCCCCTTTTGCGAGCATCTCTCCTTTTCTCTGCTGGTGAAATCTGTAGCTTGGCCTCTGAGCTCCACACGCTTGGAGATGAGACCTTGCCCCAGCATGAGGATAGAGAGTACCAGGGCACTGTGTGTTTGCAGGAGAGTCTTGGGAGGTAGGGCTGGCTTTCCCTTGCTCATCAACTTCTCGGGATTAGACAGAGTGTCCCTGAACCACGAGTGGAGGATATTTGCTTTGGCTCCTGTCCGACTTTCTTTAGAGAGGAGGTGAACACAAACCCCTTTTGGTACCATATCAGTCTTGATTGGACAACTCTGCTGACTCCAGGAAGGAGGGGGGCAGGAGCTGGAGCAAGGATGGGGGTTATTTTTCTTCCTCTTCCTCTCCCCTGGACATTCCTGATCTCTACCCCCACGTTGCTGTGTTGGCATGGCTGCGTCTGCCCTGCTGGCTCTGGACGCAGCTGTCTCTGCTCAGGGCCATTTGCTGTGCCCACCAACTCAGAAATGTAGGAAGTGGGGTGCCATGAGTCGTGGCCTTAAAGCGGGATCTGTCGCAACCAGCTGTTTGGGGTGGCGGCTCCCGCTTGAGCAGTCCTTGCCTCCTCAGACCTTTGACCTGGGCTTCCTGTTTGTGGAGCCACTCAATGAACTCAGAGGCCCGTTTCTTCTCTGTCAAGGAGCTAGGCAGGAGCACGCCGGGGTCCCACCATCCATCCCTGCCTGGGACTCCAAGGGAGGCAGCAGCTGAGAATTAGCTCTTATTTCTGTCCTTGGGGGGTGCTAAGTCACTTCAGTCATGGCCGACTCTGTGCAACTCTATGGGCCATAGCCCATCAAGCTCCTCTGTTCATGGGATTTCCAAGGCAAGAATACAGGAGTGGGTTGCTATGCCCTTCTCCAGGAGATCTTCTCGACCCAGGGATTGAACCCTCATCTCCTATGTCTCCTGTACTGGCAGGCAGGTTCTTTACCACTTGTGCCACCTGGGGAGTCCTCAGGGCAGTGAAGGGCCATTGTTTCTAAGTGAGCTCCAGGAATGTCGAGCTTCAGCACCACCTGGGCAGGGGATGGGGAAAGGGGGAGTGTTGTTGTTAGACATGCAGATTGCCAGGCCTAGGGGGCCAGATCCAAGGAATTACCCTCTCCAGGGGGAGGGACTTTAGACTCTGTGGTTTTGATTCTCCCCCGGGGTCTGTGATACTGAAATTTGAGAAGTCCTGATACGGGAGCCATGGGACCCTGACCTGGCTCTGCCAGCCCCCGTCTTTGGGGCCTCCGGTTGGACACCTGCCCTCTTGGGGCATCAGCTTCCTTATCTGTAACGAGGAAGCCAGCCTCATGGGTGGACATCCATGTTAAACAAGGTGTGAGAGCTCCTGAACCCAGAGGGGCCTCCACAGACATTCACTGAGTGCACGTCCGTCTTCTCCCTCCCACCAAACTCGGGTCCACAGCACTCCTTCAGTAGCCTCTGGATCTAGGCCTTTCTTTCATCTCAGCTGCTGTCTCAGGAACACCACTCACCGACCCTCCTCCCTGACACCATAGGTCAGGAAGGAACTTAAGCAGACCTGCCTGTCCACTCCCTCCACCGATGCCTTAGGTTGGTGCTGGCATCACCACCCTTCTAGAAATAGGTCACCCCCATAAGACCTTGTTTATAGAAAACAGGCCAGAAGAGGCCCTGGTGGGCACACGGTGGGGACTGAGAAGGTGCCGATGGAAAGATGGACGACTGGTGTTCTGGTTTTACCCTTTATCTTTGGGGCATTGTCTTCTCATTGCTGAAGGAAGATTCCAGAGCATATATTTGCCATCGAATGACATGTCACCTAGGGCCTCAGGAGCATGGGAGTGGTGGGTGGAGGAAAAATGCAGCTTGGCCCAGCCCTCCTACTAATCTTTTCTACTTTTTATGTGTCAGTGGGTCTCCCGAGAAAATCCCCTCCACCTGCTTCCTCAGCAGCCTTGGAAGCTGGTCCTGGGAAGAGTGGCAGGTGGGGAAGCTCCTCCTCCTTTGAGACTGGCTGACTTGGGGGGTGAGGCCTGGGAAGACCTGGCTGCCAAGAGACATCCTCAGCGTCTAGTCTTGGGACAGGCATCTGGATAATGCCTTGCTTTATTTGTGGAGTAAAGACAGCCCTAGGGCTTCCGTGGTGTCTCAGTGGTAAAGAATCTGCCTGCCAAGCAGGAGATGCAGGTTTGATCTCTGGGTCAGGAAGATCCCCTGGAGCGGGGAATGGCAACCCACTCCAGTATTCTTGCCCAGAGAATTCCAGGGACAAAGGGGCCTGGCGGGTTACGGTGTATGGGATCGCAAAAGAGGGAGCAACTACACAACGGCAGTGGCAGTCCTCCTTGGAAATGTTCGGTTCTCTCAAGGCTACTGTGAGGGAAGGAAGTTGTGTTTGCAGGGATCAGACCACCACTGTAATTTTGTTGAGAGACACCCAGAGATATTGACATTTTCTCCAGTTACTATACTTACTGTCCAGAAAGAACATTAAGAACAAAGTTATTTATTTCCTTGGCTGTTTCGGGTCTTAGTTGGGGCATGTGGGATCTAGTTCCCTGAGCAGGGATCAAACCTAAGCCCCCCTACATTGGGAACATGGGCTCTTAGCCACTGGACCACCAGGGATGCCCCTAGAAAGAACTTTGATAAGAAGTACAGAATAATTGTTAGCCATTCTATAATGACCCAAACACATTCCTTAGTTATGTAGCAAACCCCATTGCAAATGACCTCATTGATCCCTGGCTCATCTTGGGTCTCAGACCATGTGTTCCTGGGCTGTGTGGCTGCTTGAAGCCTGGCTCAGCGAGGCTCTGTGGGAAGAGAGCAGGGCTGGGAGTGGACCAACAGAAGTCCTGATGTTACCTCACTACTGATCAGCTCTGTGACTTCAGCGAGTTGAGCCAACTCAGTTATGAAATGGAGAGAAGGACAGGCCCTCCCAGGGCTCTGCGTCTCATCTGTGCCATGGGCTTCCTGCTGTTCACCTCACTGGATGGTTTTGATGCCGTTTATGTGCTGGATGTGCAGGTGCCTTGAAAACTGTGAAATTCTGTGCAAATGTGGGATTTTGAAAGTGAAAATGATAGTTGCTCAGATTAGATCAGTCGCTCAGTCGTGTCCGACTCTTTGCGACCCCATGAACTGCAGCACGCCAGGCCTCCTTGTCCATCACCAACTCCCGGAGGTCACTCAGACTCACATCCATCGAGTCAGTGTTGCCATCCAGCCATCTATCCTCTGTTGTCCCCTTCTTCTCCTGCCCCCAATCCCCCCCAGCATCAGAGTCTTCTCCAATGAGTCAACTCTTCGCATGAGGTGGCCAAAATACTGGACTTTCAGCTTTAGCATCATTCCTTCCAAAGAAATCCCAGGGCTGATCTCCTTCAGAATGGACTGGTTGGATCTCCTTGCAGTCCAAGGCACTCTCAAGAGTCTTCTCCAACACCACAGTTCAAAAGCATCAATTCTTCGGCACTCAGCCTTCTTCACAGTCCAGCTCTCACATCCATACATGACCACAGGAAAGACCATAGCCTTGACTAGGCGAACCTTTGTTGGCAAAGTAATGTCTCTGCTTTTGAATATGCTATCTAGGTTGGTCATAACGTTCCTTCCAAGGAGTAAGCGTCTTTTAATTTCATGGCTGCAGTCACTATCTGCAGTGATTTTGGAGCCCAGAAAAAGAAAGTCTGACACTGTTTCCACTGTTTCTCCATCTATTTCCCATGTAGTGATGGGACCAGATGCCATGATCTTTGTTTTCTGAATGTTGAGCTTTAAGCCAACCTTTTCACTCTCCACTTTCACTTTCATCAAGAGGCTTTTTAGTTCCTCTTCACTTTCTGCCATAAGGGTGGTGTCATCTGCATATCTGAGGTTATTGATATTTCTCCCAGCAATCTTGATTCCAACTTGTGTTTCTTCCAGTCCAGCGTTTCTCATGATGTACTCTGCATATAAGTTAAATAAACACGGTGACAATATACAGCCTTGACGTACTCCTTTTCCTATTTGGAACCAGTCTGTTGTTCCATGACCAGTTCTAACTGTTGCTTCCTGTCCTGCATACAGATTTCTCAAGCGGCAGATCAGGTGGTCTGGTATTCCCATCTCTTTCAGAATTTTCCACAGTTTATTGTGATCTACACAGTCAAAGGCTTTGGCATAGTCAATAAAGCAGAAATAGATGTTTTTCTGGAACTCTCTTGCTTTTTCCATGATCCAGCGGATGTTGGTAATTTGATCTCTGGTTCCTCTGCCTTTTCTAAAACCAGCCTGAACATCAGGAAGTTCACGGTTCACATATTGCTAAAGCCTGGCTTGGAGAATTTTGAGCATTACTTTACTAGCGTGTGAGATGAGTGCAATTGTTCGGTAGTTTGAGCATTCTTTGGCATTGCCTTTCTTTGGGATTGGGATGAAAACTGCTCAGTGGTGCACAACTCTTTGTGATCCCATGGATTTATACAGTCCATGGAATTCTCCAGGCCAGAATACTGGAGGGGGTAGCCTTTCCCTTCTTGAGGGGATCTTCCCAACCTAGGAATCAAACCCAGGTCTCCCACATTGTAGGCAGATTCTTTACCAACAGAGCCACAAGGGAAGCCCAAGAATACTGGAATGGGTAGCCGATCCCTTCTCCAGGGCATGTTCCTGACCCAGGGATCGAACTGGCCTCCCCTGCATTGTAGGTGGATTCTTTACCAACTGAGCTATCAGGGAAGCCCCTTAAGTGTCCTTAAAAAGATGTCTGTAGACTTGCCCATGGCACTCAGAAAGTAAAAGGCTTCCTGTATATAGATCAGGTCCTGGCCACCTGGTAAAGAGCCACCTTGGATTAGGGGCCACACCCTTGGTTTACAGGGCTCGCCATTCTTGATTTTAGAGTCAGCTGTTGATTTCAGAAAAAGCTCCAGTCATTCTGGTTGTCCGGGCCTCTCCCAGAGCTGTGGGTTCCAGAGCATCCCTGCTGATTTGGTCTTTTTGACTTGAGCCACGATGCAGCTCCTGAGGTCCTATGGACCATTCTAACTCCTTTTTGATTCCAAGAAGGGCCTTTTGCCAGGGGTTGGCACAAGGCAGCTTTTCAATCTCTGTATGCCCTGGATGGCTCCTGTCTTTGATGTAGGCAGTAGCTTTGGTGGCAGAACACAGAACTGACTTAGTCCTCACTGTCAGGAGAGGGGTCCCGGGAGTAAGAAGTCTTTCCTCAGGGCCTTGTGGTCCTGGTGTTACCACATTTTCTCCCAGGCCCCTTACAGTTGTACTTTCCTGGTGGCTCAGTCAGTAAAGAATCTGCCTGCAATGCAGAAGACCCGAGTTTGATCCCTGGGTCAGGAGGATCCCCTGGAAAAGGAAATGGCAGCCTACTCTGGTATTCTTGCCCAGGAAATCCCATGGACAGAGCAGCCTGGTGGACTACAGTCTATGGGGTCACAAGGAGTTGGACACGACTGAGCTGCTAAACCACCACCAGCAACCACCCAAGGGTGATGCTGATCCTCGGGAACAGGCGGGGACTGGCGGGGCTCAGACCATCCACGTGACTGTGATAACTGACTTATCTCTCTCCAGACTTCTGTCTCTCCTTGGGGAAGAGAGGACCCCATTATCTGCCCCAGGAGTGCTCGCCTTGTATTCATTCTCATGCCGGCTCCACAAAAATCCACATCCTTTACCAGGGTGTCCCCACTGCGGACCGGATCTCTGTCCCTTGCAAGTACCCGACACAGGCCCCTGTGCCAGAAGTGGGGGTCTTTCTACCAAGAAAGCCCAGTCGGACTCAGACGAAAACTTGGGAGTATTAGAAACGCGTATGGTCACATGAGGGGCTTCCCTGGTAGCTCAGCTGGTAAAGAATCTGTCTGCAATGCAGAAGACCCAGGTTCGATCCCTGGGTTGGGAAGATCCCCTGGAGGGGGCATGGCAACCCACTCCAGTATTCTTGCCAGGAGAATTCCATAGACAGAGGAGCCTGGCGGGCTAATGGGGTCACAGAGTCAGACACGACTGGCGACTAAGCGTGCACACATGGTCATATGAACTGCTTTCAGGAATGACAGCATGTGACATATCAGACAAAGGAAACAGTTCTTCTGCTTTGGGCTCTTTCACCATCTGTCACCAGGCAGGGAGTGGTGAGGGTGAGCACGGGAACAGTACCCGAGATGTGTGGCTGTTGGCTGCCGTGGGCTGGCGTCTGCTTGGGGCTGGTGGAAGTGCCAAAGCATCTCAATGGAGCTTTTTATTTTCTCCAAGAGTTGGAGAAAGTGAGGTCTGCATCTGCCCCTTTCCTGGCCTGGTGGTTAGAAAGATGTCCCTTTTCTTTCCTCTTCCCCCACTGAGTCACTGGGGAAGTTCTAGGAGCCTGTGGCCACTGGCTGTCCGCTGACCTTTGGGTGGAGAAGTCGGTCGTGAGTCGGGCACTTGGGGAAAGGGGAGCAGAGGCTGGAAAGCGGGGTAAAGGCTGCTCTCACCTAGACCAGGACCGAGCCTTTGCTGATGTCACCACAAGCACAATTTCAGGAGCAACAGCTACCCTTAAAAGGAGGCATGTGTGCACCAGGAGCCTAAGGAGGTGAAGACTGAAAGCAGCACAAATATGAAGCTGAGCTAAAAAAAAAAAAAAAAAAAAAAAAAGCAAGCCCTTTGTCAAAGAAATTAATTAAAATTTCCCTGTGGAACTCAGACCCCTCCCTAAACTTAGCACCTTCTCTGTTTAGAGCCCAGGGTACCTCTGCTGCCTACACCCTCTCAATAATGAGAAGGAAGTCCATCCCCGAGGCTGTAGGTCAAGATCAAGGTGTGTTGGCTGCTTGGAAGCCTGGCAATGCTCTTCGTCTTGCATTTATCTCCTTCTCTACCTTTTAGTGCGGGGCTTCCTATCAGTGGATATTCAGTAAATCTTAAGTGTAGGTCTGAGGGTGGGTGGTTGATCAGCCTACATTCCAGTGACCCCCGTGTCTGATCTTGGGGAGCTCCAAATTGGGGGTCTTCCCTACATCATTCCACCTTGCATCTGCTTTCTTTTGGTGGTCAACTCTTGCAGTTCAGCAAATTGCCACTCTGCCCAGCTTCTTTGCTGCAGCAGAGACTGGCAATACTTGATTTAGGTTTGAGCTGTGGAGTTCTGAAAGTCTTCTCTGTTCAGAAGGTATTTCCTGAGCCTCATCTCTGTTCTTGGCAGAGTACTGGTGTGGCACGGGGAGGGGTCACACAGGAAAGATTTGTCAGTGTCCCTGTCCTCATGGTGCTAAAATCTAGCTGGAGAGATGACAAATAGTCTGCATGGAAGACAATTGGAAGTCAAGCATATAAGAACAGGAAACCCCATAGGGGTTGACTAAGTGGGCAACAGTCAGACTATAGCTGGAACCACATCTGCTGATTGCTTCCTCCAGTAGCTAGACTCATGGGAGGCACTTGAATGATAGCATCGCACCTGTAAGCCTGGAGATGTTATCAGGTCTCTGAGGCAGTTACTTCCATGAAATTTGCCCAGTTTGTCAAGGGGCTTGGAATCCGATTGCCATGGGCTCGCATCTCAGTTCTGCCATTAGAAGCTGGGTGACCTTGGGCAAGTTATAGTGATCTCTTCTGTAAAAACCAAACCAGAGATAATCTTGCCGACTTTAGGGAGTCGTTGTAAGAAATTAAATGAACTAGCGTGAAAAATAATTTAGCAACTGCCTAGCACACAGTGGGTGCTCATTATGTATTCATTTCCTTCCTTCTGCTTTGAATAACAGCTAGGACTGGAATGTTCGGCCAAATGGTTAAGGCTACTCTAGTACCCATGGCCTGAACTTGAAGCCTAGCATAGAACACTTGCTGTTCTGTGACCTTGGACAAGCTACTTAAATGCTAGTTTTCTCAATTTTAAAATAGAGATTTGGGGACTTCCTTGGTGGTTGAGTGGTTAAGAATCTGCCTTCCAATGCAAGGAACACGTTCAATCCCTGGTCAGGGAACTAGGATCCCACATGCTATGGGGCAACCAAGCCTACACGCCACAACGAAAACCCAGCACAGTCAAAACAGCATAAAAAGCAAAGCAACAACAAAAAATAGGGATTAAAAGAGGGTGTGTGTGCACATAGGTACAGCATTTAGTAGCACCTAGGAAGAGTTGACTCATTGGAAAAGACTCTGATTCTGGGAGGGATTGGGGGCAGGAGGAGAAGGAGACGACAGAGGATGAGATGGCTGGATGGCATCACCGACTCGATGGATGTGAGTCTGAGTGAACTCTGGGAGTTGGTGATGGACAGTGGGGCCTGGCGTGCTGCGGTTCATGGGGTCGCAAAGAGTTGGACACGACTGAGTGACTGAACTGAACTGAGGCCGGCAGCTGTGGCGTGGCCAGCACAGTGAGTCAGCCTTGATGGGGTTTCTGACCTTCCCTGGGAGGCAAGTCTCACAGGCCGTCCCGGTTTCCCTGGTGCTCCCCCTGCCTTCACCTCACCTCTTTCCTCAAGTGCCTGCTAAGTTGCTTCAGTCGTGTCCGAGTCTTGGCCTGCTAGGCTCCTCTGTCCATAGGATTCTCCAGACAAGAATACTGGAGTAGGTTACCATGCCCTCCTCCAGGGGATCTTCCTGACCCAGATATCAAACCCATATCTCTTTCGTGTCCTGCATTGGCAGGTGGGTTCTTTATCACTAGCGCCACCTGAAGGACTGAGGAAATCCAAGAGTGTCGAGGTTATGTAAGCCACCAGTGCAATGACAGATTTGAGGACAAACCCTGGGATTAGGGGAGGGGATTCTAAGGGAGTCTAGAGTCTGACCAGCTGTGACACCGCTTCTCAAGTTCTTAGGGACCTAAGCTTAGCTTTTTAAATCCATAAACCTCTTTCATGGGCGATTTGTCCCCAAATCAATGAGATTGTTTTTGTTCCTGAAGGTCTGCTTCACCCTTAATCCCGAGTTGGCTTTTTCAGAAGAAGCCGGGGACTTGGATTTGGGAATTTAAAAAATACAGTCATGTGAGCAGGCTCTCCCTGCACATTATTGCTGACTGTGGTGTGTTCCTAGGAGCTGCCAGGTGGTCCCGGGTGGCCCATCCTCAGGATTAAAGCGTTGTTCGAGTTCAGTGTTGCCATGCCCAGCACCTGCCTCGCTCCTTTCCGGGGCATCCAAGACTCAGTCCTAGGACTGCCCTCTGAGCCTGCTCACACTCAAAGGGGGCTTTCCTGCAGCGTGCCCCGCGGCCCTGGGGGCCCGGAGCCTTTTTTGTGCGTCATTTTGCCCACATTAGTTATGCCTTGATCACTGAGGGGTAGCATTTTCACTAAGGTGTAAACAGTGGTCTGGGTGGCCCTGGCCAAGCGGGGAGAGCAGTATTAATAGGAGCGGAATTTTGTGTTGAGCGTGCCAACGTGCCTCAGCAGCACCGCTTTGTGGTGTTTAAATGCACACAGCAGTGTGTAGGGATGCACCTTGAGTGCTGAAGTCACTTCTGGGTTTGTCCACAGGGTGTGGTGGCAGCCTCCCCTGCGGGTGGCCCTGCTGTCCACGTCTGAGGCACCAGAGTCCAGACGTGCAGCCCAGGAGTGAGTGGGTTTGTGTGTATGGGATGGCAAGTTGACATAGTGCTTTTTGTAGCACCTTTTGGTGCTTCCCTGGTGGCTCAGACGGTAAAGAATCTGCCTGCAGTGTGGGAGGCCCGGGTTCAATCCTTGGGTGAGGAACATTCCCTGGAGAAGGAAATGGCAGCCCATTCCAGTATTCTTGGCTGGAAAATTCCATGGAGAGAAGGAGCAGAGAAGGATGAGGGGGAGAACCAGGGTAGGTGGCTGAGCGGCTGCATCGGTCAACCGAGCATGTCTTGTTTGTTCACGTAGCCTGTCCTGCAGGGCTGTGGCCCGTGCTGTGGGAGAGCGTGGCGCGTGGGAAGGGGGTGAACCCTCCTGACATAGAGCATCCTGCTGGGAAGTCCATTCAGATGGGCCCACTAGTCCTCAGAGCAACCCCCTGAGCTAGGGGGTATGAACTAGGCAGTCCAGTACCTTCCTGTGGGCCAGGAAACAGGCAAAATGACAGGAAATAACACGTCACCGTCAGCCTTCTAGTGACTGGCAGAGCTGGGCTGTGAACTCAGACCTTTCTGACCCCAGAGTCTAGGCCTTTAACCGCTGTATGGAGTGATGACAAGTCAGAGGGACACTGGGGTAGAAAGGAGGAGGGGGGAGGTTTGCTTTGAAATGAACAACGTTCACTCTTAAAATGAACTTCCTGGGTGTGAACTCCTTGAGGAGCAAGGTGATTCCCGGGGAAGACACAAGGAGACCAAATTGGAAGGGAGCCTTCAAGCCCGGGGCTTCTGCTGCAGGGAAACTGCTGACCCAGTAAGGGGACATTTCTGATCCTTGGTCCCAGGGAGCTGGCTCTTGGGAGCCCTGAAATCCAAGAGATATGTTGTCCTGATCTGGTGACTATGGCCAAAGGGGAGGAATGAGGCAGTGGGGGCCTAGCCGTGGGGCTGAGAGTGGGCCTGGTTTTCTCTGATGAGCCGGTCTGCCTGGCGGAGGAAAGGGCCGAAGAGGAATGAGGTTCGGTGGGTGAGAACCTGCTTGCTGATGTGGTTACCTCCTACCAAGAGGAGCGGCACCCTCCTGGCCAATACCTGGGTCTGGAGGATGAGATGCCTGCGACCCTGGCAGAGGGTTCAGATGGGGACCAGTGGTCTGTCCTGGTTCCGGTAGGACTGAGCCCTCACCATGGTGTTGACACAGAGCTCCCTGACTTTTGCAAAAGCCCCAGGGTCTTCCTCGGATGGTCTGGGCGTGTTCATGACCAGGCAGCTTTGGGGGGCAGCTTTGTGCCTGGGTTCTGATTCAGTCTGACTTGGGGCTTTTCTGGGTGCAGCATGTGGATGGTGATGGGGACAGTGGCTCTGTGGGTCTCAGAGCAAACATAACACATGTTGTGCTGTGCTGTGTAGTGGTTAAGTGTGGACGTCTTACCCCAGATGCAGCCTCGTGGTTTCTGGATTAATTTTTGCTCTGCCAAGTGCATGAGCCAGAATGACAAGTGATGCATGACGCAAGTATGGCTTCCTCCCATCACCCGGAGCCCTTGGGCTGCACAGGTGTGTTTTTAACTGGGACGTTTGCTCTGTGAGTGCTCACGATTGCAGCTCTTGCAACAGGGTTTAGATGTCATCCTTGCGTTTGCAGAAAGGGTGAAATCAAATCAAAGATAAAAATAGAGTATCTTCCCAGTTTGCATCTCCATCCTTCATTCACCCCGTTTGGATTAAACATCTTCTTTTGGGGCAAAGTGCACCATTGTAATTAGGCTCCTAGGCACTGAAGGGTGGAGACTGTGACTGGGTTTGTCTGTGAGTTGTGTACTTTGCCCATGACTATTTGAGGAGGATAAAGCTAGAACAAATGCTGGGGCAAAGGGCAAGCCAGAATCAGTTAGCAGTGATTTTTTTTTTTAAGCAGTGATTTTTAATCCTTTACATTCAAGGTGTAGGTCTTTGCTTTTTATGTGAGCATGGAAAAGATGAGAATCCTACCCTTGGGAGCAGCATTCTCTCAATTCTTCACATTTTTCTTGGCCTCACTTGGGCTGCAGGTCTCTCTGGTTTTCACCCTGGTTGGTGTCCTATCAAGTGTGTGACAGAACTCAAAGGAGTGAAAATATAGGCTCCTGGTTGACTGATGTCACACCAGCACCATTTCCTGGGAGGCAGGAGGTGAGCTGTGGCCCAGAGTTGGACAGAAGTGGTGTGGGGGCCCAGCTCTTATGCTACCAGCCAGTGTGATGCTGGCTGCGTACTGACCAGTTTTTCTCCTTTTTGTCTTTGTTGTAAGAGTTCATGGACTAAGTGAAAAAGATAAGCTGTATTACATGCCCAGTGCCTAGCAAATGCTCAAAAGCTTGTCAGGATCCTACCCTCTTCCCACCCACACCCCCACACCCATTTTCTTCCCTCATGACTGGAAGTACAGCATGGTTTGTAGAAAGAACATGGTCATTAGTGGGCAGACCTGTGTGATTCTACCAGCTTTGTGTAGATAAGACCTTCTACCAAGATCCATCTGTCCATCCATCCACCCAGCCAGCCAACATGGCTGAGTTCCTGCTAAGGCGCAGACTCGGGTTCTAGGAGCTGGGTGTAGGGCTCTGCACACTCACTGAGCACGGCTTTCAAGAAGCAGGAGAAATATATGCTCTGAAAAACAGAAGAGTCAGCAGCTGGCAGTGCGATCCCTGTGCTTGAATGTTCACCCTGGGTATGAAAGTACCGCCAAAGCTGGCATCCTCCTGGAGAAAGGTCCCTGTGGGACAGCCTTGCCACCTGGCCAGGGCCACCTCGAACCCTTAAGCTGATTGCCCCATCCTGAGGCTGGAAAAGCACTCATTCAGGCTTAGAGTGTGGATGGAGTGTGGACAGAGGATGGAGTGGGGCCTCTGAGGGCTCAGGTGTGCAGCATGGACCCAGCTGGGAGGACCTCCCTCTCGAGGCAGAAGATCACTGGGTATTAGGTCCCGCTCCATCAAGGTCCTTTTGAGAATGAGAGAATCCCAGAACCTTGAGTGAAGTCCCATATCTTCCCTCATTCTTGCCAAAGGGACCCTCTGGCATCCTGTTTGACTGCTTGATCTGCAACTTCAAAGCACTTAGGAAACCAGAGAGGGTGTGCAGTGGCCCAGCTTCCCAGCTGTGAAGGCTACATTTGCCCCTCTATCTTTGGCTGGTTTTTACCCTCAACATCTCGGAGACTAGCAGTTAAGAAGCGGGACTCAACTCTGATAGATTAATGTAAGTGAGGATCAGATAAAGCTCTAAGGACATGAAATACCTTCTCTCATGGAGGAGCCTGCTTGCTTGGACTTTTCTCATGACTTTTAGCCCTGAAGGGCAATCTAGGCCCCATGAAGGAGGCACGTCTTAGAGATGCCAAGAGATCTGGTTTCTCAACTCTGTGTGACCCTGAACAAGTCACTAAACCTCTATTTGGTCCACTAATAATGAATTTATAACAGAGGATGATAAAGGAACTCTGGAGCTATTGTTCAATCATTTCAACCCACAAATATCTCCATTTGTGTTACCTTTTGTATCTTTCTTTTATTTCTCCCTGCCCCCACTAGATTATAAAGCTCCTTGAGGCAGTACTCTGCCATATAGGTCTCTGTACCGCCTCAGAAATCTAGCAGAATACATTTCAAAAAGCAGGTGCTTAGAAAATCAGTTTGACTTGATTGTATACAATACGCACTGGAAGAATGCTACTCTGAACCTGCTGCTGATGACTTTTGAGACTATTTCAGAGCTAAGAATCACTAGTGACTACCTTGAGTGGCTATAGTTGACAGTGGCTATAATCCCAGTGGCTAAAACCAACTGGGACAATGAGCGCATTGGCAGTTGATGATGTTATAATTGGCCTGAAAGCAAATTGCTTCTCTCCCTGCACTTGCTTTCAAATTCAATAAAGGAGAAGTAGTACCTTAACACGAAAGATTTAGTGTCTCTCAATCCTAGAATTTGAATCTTGCATGAGTTTTCAGGCTATTTTCCAATTTCCATCGTGGTATTTCATGTGGCAGAAGGGTTTGGGACGTAGTATCACAGCTGGTCACTCCTAAATCATGGTGTTTCTGCTGTCAGAAATCACCAACTGTTAGCTTCCTGAAGTTAGAAACTGCATTGCTGATATGAGATGTTTCAATTTGTTGGGGTATGTGAGTGTGTTTGTGTGTGTGAGTGTGTTTATAGCCAGTTTGCATGTGCCTATGTCCTGTGTGTATAAATTTATGCAGTTCTGTGAATTCACACCACAGATGCTTTCTGAATGACAAGTTACAGAGTGAACTTAAACATTTACGTTTGCCAGTGTGGTCACAGTGTTTGGCTTTCACCTCTCACTGAATGCAAGTTCTTGGGGTTGTAGTGCATAGAATTTATCCCTCAGCTGGTCTCTCAGCTACAGGTTAACAGATTCAGTGAAATCAAGAATTTAACTGGAACCAAAAGCAAAACTAGCATTGTTTTACTTTACCACAGAGATGGGAGCATAAAAACTGCTCTTCATTAATTTGTTGTTAGAAAAAAAAATCGCCTGCAATGAGAACCCCAACTACAATCTTTTTCAGTGGTTCCCTCATAGCTCAGTCAGTAAAGAATCTGCCTGCAATGCAGGAGACCTGGGATCGATTCCTGGGTCAGAAGATCCCTTGGAGAAGGAAAAGGCAACCCACTCCAGTATTCTTGCTTGGAGAATCCCATGGACAGAGGAGCCTGGCAGTCTACAGTCCGTGGGATCACAAGAGTTGGACACGAATTAGCAACTAAACCACCATTGATAGTGACGGTGGTCAAGAGGGTATGTGTGTTGAGCTGTCAATCAAAAGAAAGATCTCTGGTGTCTTGAGTGGGAAACAACCTCTGGGTTTTAAGGACTGGAAGTTGAGGATTGTTTCTTATTAGGAGTCTCTTAAATGTGTGCCTCTTGGCTATTGATACTACAATTGATTGTCTCTGTCTTCTATAGCTTGGAATTGCCATTGGGTTCTTGGTCCCTCCCGTCTTGGTACCCAACATCAAAGACCAGGACAAGCTTGCCTACCACATCAGCATCATGTTCTACATAATAGCAGGTGTGGCCACTCTGCTTTTCATCCTTGTCATCATAGGTAAGGTCACAGATAGACCCATGGGGGGCGGGGGAGGCAGGGAGGTCCTGCTGACCTGGGTGAGGACCTTGTGAATATGGCCCTATAACACCATTCTAGGTATCATGTATTTTATAAAACATGTCTATAGAAACTGGAAGCCAAGCTTCCAATGGTCTTCAACTGTTTTAGCTGGAGTAGCTGCTTCCCGTACAGTATGAACTGGTGCTGTGTGCTTTGTTAGATGCTCAGTCAAGATTAGTTCTAATTACCAGTTCCTCAGTATGACCTTATTAGAATTAATGGGCAGCCTTGATCCCCTTGATGCAACTCTGCTGAGCACTTGTGATACCACAGGCCCTGTGCTGAGTGCACCTATTCTCATTGACTTCTGTGGGGGAGCTCCGAGTATCAGTGTCTCTTAACCAAGAGAAAAAACTGACTTAAGAGGAGATAAGGAAATTAGTCAAGATTAGATAGTAAGTGGCAGAGATTGAATTCTAGCCTAAGCTGCTGACTCCATAATCTACATTTCTGAAATAAAACAAAACAAGATTGACCCACAAACACTAAAGTTCTCATATATTCACCCGAGAATGCCTGGAGCCCACATTTTTTAAATGTTTTGAAAAAATGTGTATAGGATAATGCTCATTACGAAAAAAATCTAGAAGATACAAAAAAGCATACACAAAACGATGGCCATTAACTTAGCCTAGAATTAGTTAATCCCAAGCTCCAGCCCCAGAGAACTACTGTTACTCCGTGTATACATATTTAATCATTGAGATGTTTGGTTAGTATAATTTATATCATCTTTTATTATCTGAGTAATATCAACTGGGCTGTGATAAAGAGTGTAGAAGAAGTTTTCATTTTCAGGGAGTCAGTTGTCTTTAAAGGTTAACCAGCTTTCATTTAATATTTGAAAACTCCACCATACACATTAAAGGTTTCCTTCCCGCCTGCCGGCCTCACCTCCAGAGTCAAACACTATTATGATCATGGGCCTCCCCCAGCTGATCTCACTGTGTCATTCCCTCCCTGGGGTCTACACTGAGAGGAAAGGCTTTTCAGAGTTCACAGAATCTCCTGGATGGAGAACCTGGAGTTCCTGGAAAGGTGAGAAAGGTATTCCTTTGAAGCTGTGGTTGAGAACAGGAAAGAACATCCTCAGACAGCCTTGAAGTTTCGAATTGTAATGTGCTCAGCTCCAAATTCTTGTGTTGGTAGCAGGTGAGGGCCTGGTCCTTTGCAGAAATCCTGGAGTTCGGACCTTTCTTTTCTTTACATTATACTGGCAAGCACTGACCACTGCTCACTGAGTAAGGAACTGAAAAATCTTATCCAAATTGTGGTTTGTGCTTGCCCAATCCTTGAGCAAACAGCTATTGTTGCCAAGATTAAAAAAAAATATCTCTCGCCTTGATTTCTTTCCCCTGATAGAAGGGGAGGTGAACAGGTCAGACAATGATTGAGAGGTTCCCAGCGCGTGGGGGAAGTTGGCCAGGACTATTTCCGGAACGGAAGAAGCAAGGCTCTGAAGTCCAGACTGGAGATTTATCTGGGTGGAGCCGGAAGACCTTTGATGTTCAAGAGAGTAAACCTCATTTCCAAAGCTTCCTCTAACTGGAAACCATCTCCTGACCTTTCAGGAGCATTCTCATGGAGGCTGGGGGTGAAGATGGTGCTTCAGCTGGGGGACCAATTTAGGCAGACAGCTGGTTAAACTGATCTGGCCCCCAGAGAACTGAACAACAGTCAGTGCAGTGAAATGGACTGTACCAGCTGTTCTGAAGCTAGAACATACGGAGAATGGTTTTCTCACTGTCCCTCCCCAATCCTTCCTATCAGAGCCCCAGTCCTGCAGGAGCGCATGTTAGTCCTCTGGTTTCCCAGGAGGCAGATAGATGTCCGATTCACACTCTGAGAAATTAGGGAGGGACTCGAGATCTCTGCAATAGGAGCAGCTCCTTCCCTCACTCAGGGAGTGTTTATTGGCAGCAGCTGCTAGGTTCTGTGCTCTCATGGGCAGCCCAGCCTTTTCCCTGGGAGGCGCTCTGGGGCTGAGTCCCCATCTGGGCCCACGAATCCCAGAGCCTCAGCTCTCACTTCCTTTCTGTCCACTGGTTACTATGGGATTCTTCAGTGCTCTGCCATTTGGTATTTGCCATTTATTACAGGACTCCTTTATCCTTGAGCACTGCCTGGAAAGTCCAATGATCGCAGCTGTCCAAAGGTCATTAAGAAAAAGTAGTCAAAGGACCAGCCCCTCAGCCGCAGACAGTGAGATGCAGCTTCAAGAGAGGAGCCTTGAGAGGATTTAATCAAAGAATTAATATTTCCTTTTGGAGTCTGAGCCCCTTCTCAGATGAGGGAGTCAGCGCTTATCGTGTGGCAGCTCTGCAGGAGTAGGACCAGGGGACTTGAAATGATCTCTGTTTGTTTCCTTGCAGTGTTCAAAGAGAAGCCTAAACATCCTCCAAGCAGGGCCCAGTCCCTGAGCTATGCCTTGGCGTCTACTGATGCTTCGTACATAAGTTCCATCATCCGACTCTTCAAAAACCTCAACTTTGTGCTGCTAGTCATCACCTATGGTATGATACACGTGTGTCGGGGGTGGACTAAGGCTGGGCATGTGAGATGAGAGACAAGGGTTAAGCAGAAGAGCCAGCTGTGCCTCAGAGTCTTCCCTGTCCCTTAAAGTTTACCTAGGAAACCATTCCTTCCCCTGTCAAGTCACTGGGCAACATGCCTGCTGACCCTCCAAGTCTCATCCCAGTATGTCTGCTGTGAAGCAGTATTAGAAAGAAAGTGAAGTTGCTCAGTCGTGTCCTACCAGGCTTAGCCTCAGTCGTAGCCTAACAGGCTTATCCGTCCGTGGGATTTTCCAGGCAAGAAGAGTGCTGGAGTGGGTTGCCATTTCCTTCTCCAGGGGATCTTCCCGACACAGGGATCGAACCCGGGTCTCCTGCATTGCAGGCAGACGCTTTACCCTCTGAGCCACCAGGGAAGGCCTAAAGCAGTATTAAGTGACCGTTTATTATGTTGTTTTTAGTACATCTTTTTGTGTTAGTTGCTCAGTTGTGCCCAACTCTTTGAGACCCCATGGACTACAGCTCACCAGGCTTCTCTGTCCATGAGATTTTTCCAGGCAATGATATTGGAATGGGTTGCCATTTCCTTCTCTAGGGAATCTTCCCAATCCAGGGATTGAACCCAGGTCTCCTGCACTGCAGGCAGATTCTTTACCGACTGAGCTACAAGGGAAGCTTGTAGCTTTTTTAGGGCTTCTCTGGTGGCTCAGAGGGTAAAGCGTCTGCCTGCAATGCGGGAGACCCAGGTTCGATCTTTGGGTTGGGAAGATCTCCTGGAGAAGGAAATGACAACCCACTCTAGTATTCTTGCCTGGAGAATCCCATGGATGGAGGAGCCTAGTAGGCTACAGTCCATGGGGTCGCAAAGAGTCGGACACGACTGAGGGACTTCACCGTACATCTTTGGAGAAGGCAATGGCACCCTACTCCAGTACTCTTGCCTGGAAAATCCCATGGTCGGAGGAGCCTGGTAGGCTACAGTCCATGGGGTCGCAAAGAGTCAGACAGGACAAGTCATTTCCAGATCTCTTTTCCCACAAACTAGGAACTCCCTGGGAGTAGAGATTTGTCTTTTTACCTGTATAATTCATCAGCAGTAGGAGGGCTTGTAGCCTGGAGCAGGTGCTCCAGCAGTTGTTAGATGGGTGATTGAATGACTGTGCGGATGGATGTTTACATGAGTCTCTTACTACGTGAATGACTCCCCAACCAATCCTTCATCTTCTAACTTGGCCTCTTTTCTACCTGAATGGAAGACAACATCCAAATTTCATGTAATTTTCCTGGCTTTGGTAAGATAAATGTCAGTCTTTCTGCTGGCATATTGGCTTACCTTTCCAGCAAGGTGTTTGTTTGCAGCATCTTCTTTCTAATGATTAATGGTAATGTTATCCTAGACCTGGGCAAGGACACAACCCCAGGGCGTTCCATTAAAGGTGTTTTTACAGATCCACGCAACTCTACTGCTATCCACTCTGCCCATTTACCCCTCCAGTTTGGTGTGACTAAAATCATGAAAGTATATCATGCTCAATAACCAGAAGAAAAAAGATGTGAGACTGGTTTGACGTGACTTATTCTTAGTGAAATCCCAGTTGGCTATTGTTTAGTCACTCAGTCGTGTCCGACTCTTTGCAACCCCAGGGACTGTAGCATGCCAGGCTTCTCTGTCCTTCACTGTCTCCTGGAGCCTGCTCAGACTCACGTCCATCAAGTCGGTGATGCCATCCAACCATTTCATCCTCTGTCATCCCCTCCTCCTCCTCTTTCTCAGCATCAGGGTCTTTTCCAATGACTTCTCTATAACCTTAGATTTTCTCTAGGCACCGAAACCATGTGTCTTTCAACAATAATAACATTTGCTATGTGCCAAGATTTTTTTATTTAACTCCTACCACACCAGTGTGGACTTCCCTGGTGGCTCAGACAGTAAAGCATCGGTCTACAATGCGAGAGACCTGGGTTCCATCACTGGGTCAGGAAGATCTACTGGAGAAGGAAAATGGCAGTCCACTCCAGTACTATTGCCTGCAAAATCCCATGGACAGAGGAGCCTGGTAGGCTATACAGTCCATGGGGTTGCAAAGAGTTGGACACGACTGAGCGACTTCACTTTCCTTTCCTTTTACACCAATGTGCAGTAAGTGGTATCATTTTTCCCATTTTAACAGATGAGGAAACACTCAGATTAAGTAATACCTCAAGAACACACAATTTTTAAAAGGCAGAGCCAAGATTCAAACACAGATTTGTCAGACTCCAAAGCCTGATCCATGATTGCCTGTACTCCTTCCTTGAATTTTGCCAGGGAATGGCAACCCATTCCAGTACTCTTGCCTGGAAAATCCCACGGACAGAGGAGCCTGGTAGGCTGCAGTCCATGTGGTGTCGAAGAGTCAGGCACGACTGAGCGACTTCACTTTCACTTCACTCATGGAAATGGCAACCCACTCCAGTATTCTTGCCTGGAGAATCCTAGGGACAGAGGAGCCTGGTGGGCTGCTGTCTATGGGGTCGCACAGGGTTGGTCACGACTGAAGCAACTTAGCAGTAGCAACTTAGCATTGTAAGCTTATCAGTGCTCTTTACCTGAATTAAAGTGTTTACGGGCTTAGGCGTTAGCTAAGAGGTGGTATCATCAGTAGAGAGGCACCCCTGGTTTTCAGGCATATGAATCGGTTAGGTTAATAGCCCCAGGTATCCATGTCAGTCTTCAAGGTCTGTGGTCTCCAATCCTCCTCTCTCCACCTTCTTGGTTCTGAGTGTGTCTCTGCATTGATTCACAAAACAAAGTTTCTAATTCTCAGGGTGGCCAACTAAAGATAAAAATGGTGATAAAGTGGAGTTGCTCACCACTGAGACATATTCAAGTGAAGGTGGAACCAACCACTTAGTGGGGATATTATGGGGAATATCAGCTATAGATGGATGGTGAAACATGATAGTGAAACTTTGGCCACCTAATGCGAAGAGCTGCCTCATTAGAAAAGACCCTGATGCTGGGAGAGATTGACAGCGGGAGGAGAAGGGGACCAGAGGATGAGATGGCTGGATGGCATCACCGATTCAATGGACATAGGTTTGGGTGAACATGAGTTGGTGATGGACAGGGAGGCCTGGTGTGCTGCAGTTATGGGGTCGCAAAGAGTCAGACACGACTGAGCGACTGAACTGACCTGAACTGAATTGAAATGTGATGATCTTTTGGTTCCCTTCCAGACTCAGGATTTCATGCTTCTAAGAACTTTCCCTTTTCCCTAGAATTAAACATCTTGTCTTGAGTGCATCAGCCCTTGACCGCTATAAACCTTATTGTGTCTGACAACGGGGCATTTGAGACCTATTGTGGAATTCTAGGGCAGATAACTGCTTAATAAATATCTTCAGTGAGTGAGAACAGTGATGGTGGTATTAACCAGGCAGTGGCCTCATTCCAGAGGTTTCAGTCTTCAGTGCTAGAGGCTGTTGATGGCAGGGTCAAGTCACTGACCCATGAAAATAAGAAATAACAAAATGTCAAGGAGCAGCACTGTTTGATATGGGTTGGGCTCTGGGTTCTGGATACTCTTTTTCTTATCTATCTGGTTAAGTGATAACACAGAATATAAATGGGTTAACGCTTCTGGAACGGTGGAGTGAAGACTGTAGATCTTCTGATCCTCCATGAAAACAAAAACACTGGCAGAGATTATCAGCATCATTTATTTCAGGGTTCTTGACTAAAGGCTTAACCCAACAAGCATCTGTTCAAGACAAATGGCTAAATAATGGTAAAGTAGCAAGCTTCGTGTCTTAACTTGTCCTATTCCAATCCTCCCCTCCAGACTCTGTGGTAGCCTTGAAAACCAGCTTCCCAGACATGATAGCTGTGAAAAGTAGCAACCTCACAGCCACTGGAGGGGGCCAAACAATTTTGGACACCGCCCCCCCCGCCCCGCCCCCTCACCAACAACGTCCCATCCCTAGCTCACTGTTTATTTGACTTCCGTTTCCCTGGAAAGGCTCCATTCAGAGGATTTGCCTATATTTGACCTGACTCAGAGTTTTCTCAGTGGGAAAGCACTATCTAGGGTATTTATTAAAAGCAGTCACTATTTAACATCACAACTGTCTGAGGTTGCAGTACTGGTTGGGGTCATCAGGAGGCTGGCCTAAGATCTTAAAAGGAAAATCTGGAGAACGAGATAACCAGGGGCTTTGGAAACCTCCGACATACTCTTGCTGCTGCTGCTGCTAAGTCGCTTCAGTCGTGTCCGACTCTGTGCGATCCCATAGACGGCTGTCCCTGGGATTCTCCAGGCAAGAACACTGAAGTGGGTTGCCATTTCCTTCTCCAATGCATGAAAGTGAAAAGTCAAAGTGAAGTCGCTCAGTCGTGTCCGACTCTAACTGACCCCATGGACTGGAGCTTACCACGCTCCTCCGTCCATGGGATTTTCCAGGCAAGGGTGCTGGGGTGGGGTGCCATGACATACTCTTAGCAGTCTAGAAATCTGCATGCTCAGAGTTGTGCACATGCCCAGGACAGACCCAGGGAAGTGCTAAAGTCTCGCCTCTGGCTGCATGTGAAGCTCTGTGTAAGCAGAGAGTGAAGGCTAGGGCAGAGGTGGCACCACCCTGCTGGAGTATCACAGGCGAATCCCAGTGAATACATAGAGGTCCTTGGCAAAGTGGGAGACTTATGGGCTTACGGTATTTAAGGAAATCTCTGTCTAATCATTAGCCCTAAACTGAGTTAGTAGAGCAGAAACCAGTGGTTGCACATGACAAAGGACACAGGTGTTACAAAATGAGTTCAAACAGCAACGGCAACAAACCTGGGGGAAGGAGAAGAATCTCATTTGTAGGGATGACATTATATTAAAAATGTCCAATTAAAAAAAAATAGAATTTCTTAACATTTTGCTCAAAAGCCTGGGGCAATCCCAGTGAGAAAGCGTTGAACTAATCTGGTTGTTCGCACACATTTCATTATAGTCAGAAAAACACAAGCCTTATTTTCTTGAGAGGGTTGGACTTGGTGACAAGGCTCTTTGCCAACTAGGAAATGATTCTTAGGCTTGATCCCAGATTTGGGAAAAAATGTTATCAAGCCGTTACTGTGTGTCAGGCACCGGGTAAAGTGCTTTATATGCATTATCTCATTTAATCTTCTAAAGAAATCCAGACTTAGGTGCTTAACTGCTCCATTTCATACCTAAGGAAACTGAGGCTCTGATTTAATTCCTTGCCTGTGATTAAACAGTAGTAAGCAAGAGAGCTTAGTATAAATTGTCTGTCTGAGACCAAAGCCTGTCTTCCTAATCACACCACTTTGTCTCCCCATGCAGAAGGGAGCCTCTTGGAGACAGAACGGGGGTCTATTTTCAACCTCAGTTGCCTGAGTGGCCTCTGGATCTGTCTGGCAGGGGTGGTGGTGATGGATTGTCCTTCCTCAGATTCAGTCCTCAGACCCTTTCCCCGGGGCTTGCTTTCCTTGAAGATGAGGCTCTGGAGTTCTGAGGGTTAGAAGCAGGACCTGCCTTCACTGACCAGCCATCTTTGGGACATGGGGATGATGAGGTTTCAATCTTAATGTGTCTTTCTGAGGGTTACAGGTCATGTAAAGGCACTGTTTGACACTCCATCTGCCTGAGAATCCCTGCTTTCTTCTCCTACAATCTTTGCTCCAAATTGAAAAGGCAGACACAACCAAAAAAAAAAGACCCTCTACAAATTCGACTAAATGCTGTGAGACCTCCCAGAATCTGCAGGTTAAGCTTTGAAAAGGGACATGGTTCATACTTTAATTATATGCATGTATAACCATTTCGTGTAGGGCTTCCCAGGTAGCTCAGTGGTAAAGAACCTGCCTGCCAATACAGGAGATGCAGGAAACTAGGATTTGATCCCTGCCTCGGGAAGATCCCCTGGAGGATCCTAGGGTAATAAATGGCAATGTACTCCAGTATTTTTGTCCAGAAAATTCTATGGACAGAGGAGCCTGGTGGGCTACAGTCCACAGGGTTGTAAAGAGTCGACACAACTGAGCGACAAGGACACGCGTAACCGTATGATCCACAATGTTTGTATTTTCCTCTGAATTATGAACTCTTAGGACCATGTTGTTGGGTATTAAGCAGTTGACAGTGTTTCACGGACAAATGTGCTGGATCTGGGTGCACATGTCTTGGAGTACTAGCCTTGATTGATGGGCCAGTGAATGCAAAGTTGGTACGTAAGGAACATAAGGTCTGAGTTTTTGGTGTCAGCTCTGCTAATGACTGAGTGTACCACCTTCACCCATCCTGGACTCCTCCTTTGTCTCTCTAAGAACCGCCCCTCAGAAAAGAATAATAACCTTTGCTTCCCATTTGAGTTCCCTGGAACTCAAGCTATGCTTGTGAAGAATCTGCAGGGTTGGGCATCTGAACTCACAGCCTCAACCTGAGTCTGAGGACACCTGTCCTTGGGGCTCTCAAGGCCTTTACACTGCCCTACACGGGCCTCAGAGGAGCTATGTGACCCCTCAAGATGCTGGCAAGATGCGGGGTGTAGCAAATCCTTCTGGATTTTCTGAGCTTTGCTGAGGTCAGTCTGGCCCTTTAAACCAACAGTTTACTCCAGGTTCAGGAAGACAAAGGGAAATGAGCACAGAGTTCCCGGAACCCAGACATGAGATCTGGGATCAGTTTCCCACTCTGGCCTGTTAGTAGAGTTCCCTGGGTTGTGGGTGATGTGTGCCTGGATTCCCTGCCTCTCTTCTGGAAAGTCAGAGAGTCTGCGAGGGCCTGGGAATCTGCCTTTGCAAGCATTCCAGGAGATTCTAGCATGCAGCAGAGTTGAGAACCTCTAATGTGGGTGTGTAACGGGTGATTCTCAGGGTCTTGAAGCCCCTTCTCCTCCCAGCTACCTCCATGTGAACCCCAGCCTCTCACAGCCTGGGCCTGCTCTGTGATCTTCTTGTGCCCAAGGCCATTTAGTCACCTTTTCAGTGAGTTTAAGAGATGCCCGGGGTGGGGGCGGGTTATTGTTGTTAAAATGCAGATTCCTAGCTTCCTTCCAGGAGAATCAGATTAAGTAGGTCCTGGTAGAGCTCAGAAATCTGCATTTAAAAAATCTGAGGCCTTCTAATGCCAGTGATCTCTAGCCCGCCATTTGAATAATTTAGTCTTGACACAAGACAGAAACTCAGAATCCCTTCTGCCTTTCTAAAGTCCACCCCCTCAGGGACCCACACCTCTCCTACAGGTGGCTGATACAGGCATGACCTGGCCTTTCAGGAGTGATCACATTTCACTGACCTGGCAGGCTTACATTGTTGAGGGACAATCACACCCAAGTATAACACAGTCACCTGCATTCCTGTGAGAGACAGTCATGCACAGGACAGAGCATGAATTTCATTCCTGCCCTTCATTGTGGACCCCAGACCCCTTGGTTCGGTCAGTGGAGTGGAAAGAAAGTGAAGTCGCTTGGTCGTGTCCGACTCTTTGTGACCCCATAGATTGTAGCCTACCAGGCTTCTCCATCCAGGGAATTTTCCAGGCATGGGTATTGGAGTGGGTTGCCATTTCCTTCTCCAGGAGATCTTCCCAACCCAGGGATCGAGCCTGGGGCCCCCGCATTGCAGGCAGAAGCTTTTACCCTCTGAGCCAGCAGGGAAGTCAGCGGAGTAGACTCTCGCCATTTAAGTGTATCTGGCAACCTTTGGCAATATATGGAGGGCCATCTTATTCAAAAGGGATTCGAAATTTCTAATTCCTTTAGGGTTGGAGTGTAGAAAGAATTGAAAAGAATGGCAGCCTTCCAGGGGGAACCCCTGGTCCCCTCCACACCCTCCCCGCCTTAGCCCTGACTCCATCTCCTGTCTGGCTGGGAGCCAGAGATGGTTACTGGTAGATCACATATAGTCTAGCGGAGCCAGTGGGTCTCAAGCTTTATCAGGATTACCTGGAGGACTTGTTCACACAGACCGCCCAAAGCCCCACTCCCAGTTTCTACAGCAGGGTCACGATTTGCATCTCTAACGAACTCCCAGGGGTTGTTGATCTGGAAGAGATTTTCCTAAACCTTTGAGCCTCACAAAGCTGCTCGCCATCCCTGATCAGCCCTCTCTGCACTGTTTCTTTCTCTGTTTTGGGGTCACAAAAGTGCTGGTGTTTAGAGTTTTTTGCTCCCAGGCCTCTTGGATAATTTCTCAGTTGCCTGGGGATTCTGCCCTCCTTGTTCAGCCCAGGGGGGCCCAAGCTGAACTTGACCTGGCGTGTGCCCTGCCCCCTGACCTTTTAAACTGAGGGGCAGGAAGGGGGCTGGTTTCATCCTCCTTGCACCGCTCCCCCCCCCCATTTCAGGAATGTGTCTCCTTGTGGGTTCTCTTGACCTGCGCATGGAATTTCCAAGTGGCTGGGAGTGGTAAGTGGTAAGAAGGTGAGGTGCAGGTATGCTCGTTATCTAAGAGGTTGCTGAGAGCCTGAGTGTGGCAGCTGTAGTGACATTTGATGGCACGTCTGGGGCGCTGACTGTGGCACTGAGCTCAGCCTTGCTGCATCCCTGAGGTGAGCTGCTCGGAGAGTCTGGGCATGAAACTACCAGTGAGCTGAGCTGGGGGAATCTTTGAGGATCAGTTCCGTGAGGATATAAAATCGAGTGTTTAAGATGGAGAACCTGGCACCCTACAGTCTGGGTTCGAATGCAGCCCTGCCTCTTACCACAGACGTGATGGTGTGGAGGGCAAACCAGACCCCCCACTTTGCAGGAGAATTTGACCTTGGCTTAACTTTGTATCTCATTCCTCTGGGAACCTGATGAAGAATGGAAGTCAACTGTGGTTAGACTTTACTTCTGATGCAAATAACTGCAGTGGGCTGGGCAATCTTCTCACCCCTGTTGGGAAGCCATTCTTTGTGTTTCTCTGAGCACAGCAACTCTCTCCACTGGCCTGTCCTTTATGGGGATCCTGGCAACTATGCCTGTGCATGACTTACAAACAATAGTGCCTCCTGGGAGGGGTTGAGGCAGGGTGGGGCCACACCCACGTTTCCCTGCTCTGGCCATCCGCTTAAAGAGAATGGCTTCTGAGTGGCTCTGTGGCCTGGGGTCCTGTGGACTGGCTCCAGTGAAGAGGGGCGCCTGAGGCTGCCATCCCTGGGCACCATGTCCTGTCTTATGTCCTTCTAAGTGGACCTAATGCCAGGTGTGCCAGTGGCAGTCATGTGAGCCTCAAAATTAGCTGAAATTAAAAAAACCCTTGCCAGGGTCCAGCCCCGGCTGATCCAGGGAGTTCGAAGGGGAGATGGCATAGGCGAGTACACTGGCTTTAATTAAATATTAATTAGAGATATAAAGAGTAATAGAATGAGGATAGCTCAGCAGGAAAATTCAGTGGAGAAAAGAGGCTGAATAGCTTGCTTTAGCGCGGAAAACCAATAAAACTTCAAACCAAGAAGTTTGCACCACTTACGTAGGCCACAGGCGTTCTTCTGTTCTCCTGTGGGAGAGGAGACACTGAGGCCTCCCCGGTCGGGTCTTAGAAGCCCAGGCAAAATTAGTAAGCTTGGCGGGCCTCCGCACTCCAGATGGGAACTCAGCCAGAGGTTGAGGGAAAGAATGACATGGGGAGACCAAGCTTCGGTGAGCAAGGCCCATAGCTTTATTTTCAACCACTGCTTTTATACCATAAGTTGCACATAGAGGATAATAGGGGGTGTGAAATCATGCAAAGTCAGCAGTCTTTGATCCTTATCGAAACCAGGGTTTCTTTTCTGCAAACTTAGCGTATGCAAATGGTTTAGGTGATTTACATCATCATCTGGCCAGAAGGCCTATTAACATTTTATGACTCTGATAAAACTTTGTCAACTATAAAACTTATTTTCTCTAAGAGTAATTATTTTAAAGTTTGGCGCCATCCTCCAAAGGTGTTAGATAAAGTTGCATTCCTATAGGGCAGGGGTGCAGTGGATTTACAACAAAGGAAAGAATTTATTACCTTAAGGGTCTAAAGTTGCTAACACCAAGGCCACTACTTATTTTTTCTACATAGCAACTCTATTAATTAATACACATTCAAGGTTACAATACAGGGGATGTGGAAACTTGGCAGCAAGCATTGGCTCATCAATGAAATCTTTTACTAGTTTTATTCTGACAGCTTCTAACTCTCTGAGAGGCTCTAAGCAATTTGAATATCCTAAGCTTCCCGTGCCCCTTGCAGTTGAGATCAGTTCTGTGAGGCTGAGAGACTGTAAACAATTGTATGCATAGCTGTAGGGTAAACTTGTCAGGCAAGTTAGAGAGCCATCTGAGGGGTTTAGATTTAAACACTCCTATTATGCCCAGGAACTTTATTAACTGGAGCTGTAAGTTAACTCTTTTTCAGAGAGAGCGAGATGGTGGGTGGGGGACAGCCCCCCATAAAGTCAGAGGTGAGAGCACAAAGCAGTAAAGTAGGCAGACTCTGGTTTTGGGGGTAGATGCTCGAGAATATCCAGGGGGACTTCTGAGGCTTGATCCCACCTTTGCATATGCGGAGCCTCCTTCCTCATGACCTTTGCCATGGGCAGAGTTCCTCATGCTGGCTCCCGGCATCCCTTGGTGGGCCTTCCAGAATGACATCTATATTTGTTTTCTAAATGTGTTTGCATTTTTCTTATGTATAAAATGGGAATGAGGATATGTTAGGTACTTTCTGGGATTGTTATGAGGACTGTAAGTTGTTTAGAAAAGCGCCTAGCACATAAGAGCGTGTTCTTGCCATCACCACCGCCGTCATCACCATCAGCCATCACCATCGATTTCTGAGGCTGCCCTGCCTGGGCACCGTGTCCCATCTTACATCCTTTTTAGTGGATCCAATGCCAAATGTGCCAGTGGTGGTCGTGTGAGCCTCACCACCGTCACCACCACCACCATTTCACCATCATCACCATGTCCATCACCCTCACCACACTGCCACCATCTCCACTGTCGTCATCATGACATCACCACCATAACCACCACCCTGTCACCGTCATTGTTATTGAAAGGAGGGCAGGAGGTCCGTCTCCTTTGGATTCATTTTTAGTCTCATATTAGCTACGAAGTCACTGTACATTTTGAACAAAATGACTTCGTCCTCTGAGGAAATTGATTCTTACAGAATGTTCTAAGTATTCCATTTATTCGTTGGATGAATTGACAAATTAGGAGAGTCATCTAAATGTTATTCAGGGTCCTTTCTGGTTTCAAATATAAGATGTGTGGTGTTGAATCTGAGAAGAAAAGTTGGGGAGATGTGAAAGCAGGTGAGAGTAGGAGTGTTGTCAGGGGTCAGAGGTCTGGAGCATTCTGGAGGGGGCATAGGTCATCAGGAGGAGGTGGAAGGTGTCCAGTAGTTCCGCTGAGCCCTTCGGTTGGGACAGCCCTTAAGAGGGATGTGGATGGTTCTGACCTGTAATACTTTAGTGTGTAGGTGATACAGTGTACCTTCCAGTAATACTTTCTGGAGCCTGTGTTACCAGGACAGGATAAAGGGATGAGAGGGCAATGGCGTGTGGGTAAAAAGAGGTTAAAATGGTTACCTCGGGTTGTTCTGGAGTGTTTCTTCTTCTCTGAGGTCACCACCTTCAGTGACAACAAGGATGAGAATCTCCTTCCTCTCTCACCACTGGAGGGAGAGCCAACAATGGCCCCACCAGGACAGGGACCCTAATGCTGTGCTTCTCCTCCTTCCTTCAGGTCTGAATGCTGGTGCTTTTTATGCCTTGTCCACTCTGCTGACTCGCATGGTGATCTTCCACTACCCGGTAAGGGTGTCCCCTATGCTGACCAGTCCCAGAGAGAAGGAGATTACTAGTGTCTGGGGAGGCGGTGTGGTATGGTGTGTGCTCCAGGATTTGGAGGGAGGCGGCCCTGGGTCTAAGCCCCAGGTCTGGTGGTTCTCAGCGGTGTGAGAGCTGGTTAGCATCGCTGAGCTCTCATTCTCTTTTCTGCAAAATAAGTCTAGTTATTTATTGAAAGATTAATTTGATTTTATATTTTTAAAAGACTAATTTTAGAATGAGTAAATCATAAGATTTATACGTGTAAAGTACATAGCATGGTGCCTGGCAACTTAGTAGGGAAACAAATATACACATAGAATCACCTATGAAGTCAATTAAGTTGTGAAATGTGACTAAGATTTCATTTTAAAGTCTTAGTTGCTCAACGGAAAGCAGGTTGCAAATGTGTCCAGAACTAGGGAGGGTTAAATACTGGGAACTGGACACTGAGTATCCTGGAGTTGGGATGTCAGGCCTAACCCTCTTTCAGAAGGTCAAGGGTCTCAGCTTGGGAACCATGGGCCTCCGTGGGTGAGTAAGTGTTCCAGAGTGGGAGGTTGACAGGTCTGAGTTCAACTCCTCCCTCTGCACTTAATAAAGGCCTCATGGCCTTCGGCTAGTAGGCTAATTTCAGTGTGCCTTGATGTCTTCATCTGTAAAATGAAGAGTATTGTTTCTTAACCTCCTGGTGGGCAATCAGGAGAATTAAATGAGATGATGGTATAAAATCCTCAGCATGGTGTCTGGCTCTTAATAAACACACAAACATGTAATGTCTTCCTACCTCAGACAGTGATAACTGGAGAAAAAAAAAGCCTAAGTATGAAATGAAAGAAGGAAATGGCAACCCACTCCAGTGTTCTTGCCTGGAGAATCCCAGGGACGGGGGAGCCTGGTGGGCTGCCACGTATGGGGTCGCACAGAGTCGGACACGACTGAAGCGACTTAGCAGCAGCATGAAATGTTTGGATATACATATTTCAGTTTTTCCACCTGTGAAATGGCAATAAGGATAAAGGGTTCCTATGAGGATTATATTTTTGAAAAATCTACCTAAAAGTGGTTTCTAAGGATAGAATTTGTTTCCCCCAGCAGGCAGTATCATGCACCCACATCCAGGGTTATATTATATTATATTAGGAGGAGCAATTATTCTAGGATTTCCTCCCCTAGAATAATGGCAGCTTTTTACAGCTTGTCTTGTTCTGCTACTTTCTGAGAATTGGCTGTAGCGGCACCCCAGTTACTTGCCTTTACCCCTTTGCCTCCTGGTGAGTGCACCCCATCAGATGTCTTGTTCCATCCTTGAGTGATCCTTGGGGCTATGGTTTCCCCAGGGGGAAGAAGTGAATGCTGGAAGAATCGGCCTGACCATCGTCCTTGCAGGAATGCTTGGGGCTGTGATCTCAGGCATCTGGCTGGATAGGACCAAAACCTACAAGTAAGTGACTCTTCCTCTTGGACTGAATTGGAGACCGTGTTATGAAATGACATGTTCATTAGGCCCATGGCTGCAAGCATGTGATTGCAGCAGCTGGGGTCTGAGTGGTTAAGGAGGCAGTTCAGGTGTATCTTCTCTGGGGATGAGGAGGTGGTTCCATTGCCAAATTCCCATGGCTTGCTCGTGGACCTCCTGGGGTTAACCAGGGTGCTCTGTGCTTCCAACAGTTCTCAGTGTATTGCCTTGCAGTTGCTTCCACATCATTGGTAAATACTGTGATGTGGTTTAGTCCTGAACGCCCAGTGCATTTCTAAGAGCCACTAGGATTTTAGTGGATTGCAGGCTAATCCAGGATGCTTACTACAAATACAGATCCCTGGGCCCTACTCCTCATGGATATCAATTCAGTAGAAGAGTCTGCATTTAGAAATCAACCCAGATGCCTAGATTCAGCAGCCAGCCTTGGAGAAAGTGCTCTGGAAACAGAGGCTCAACTTGTGTCTGTCCCGTGCTCCGCATCCACTAAGCCCAGTTAATGCTGCTCAGTGGGGCAGCTGCCTGGGCTGTCCTGCGCTGCGCAGGGCAGTATTCTGGGCTGCTTTGTCAAGACCTCCAAAGTTCCCAGTGTCTGGAGGTGACAGACAGCGGTAGACCTGTTCTCTGCACACAGACCCGCTTCTGTGAGGCTCCGGTCAGACCAGGGCTCCCTCTGGCTGCCCTCATCAAAGGCCAATTGAGGCCCTCCCTGGGGATGTGGCTGCCTGGCTGGACACAAGGAGGAGCCCAGCTGGACCTAATTATTGCTGGTGGAGCTGGGCTACTGCCTCATTTCTGCCATATGCCAATTGCTTGCTTCAAGCAGTGAGGACTGGCCACCCTTAAAATAGGGAATAGCAGCATCTCTTTTCCGGGTTTGCTCTGTGGCAACAGAAAGGAGGGATTGAAATGTTGGCAGGGCCTGGATATGGGCAACCAGATGATTCAGATGAACCAGAAAAGACAGTGAAAGGCTGGGAGGACACTGCAGAGTCTGGCTGACACGGTTCCTAGTGGCATTTGATGTCTGCATCCTGCAATCAGCATGGACGTTCTTCTTTCCGCTCCACTACTTGGGCAGAGAAAGGTGGGGGAGCTCTGTCATCTGGGCATTTTGGTGCCTGTCCCTTCTCCCGGAGGCTCCCAGGTGTGTCCCCTTTGGTTTGGAGACCGAAATTGGATGGTCAGGTTCATTCATGTCTGGCTGAGGCTACGGATATTTTTGCCGACAGGCTAGTGGTTTAAGAAGGTGTGTGTAAAGAAATATGGCAAAAGATGAGCTTGTGTGGTCAGCAAGGGAGATGGGTGTCCATGGGGCTGGATTCTGCAGCGGGAGGGCCTGGATGCGGGGAGCAGGGCAAGAACAGATGAAGGCCCTCTGACCTCAGCAGCTGCTCAAGACCGAGGAGGGAGGGGTGTCCTTCAGAGGCCGTTGCTCATTTCTGAAGATGTAGCCCCATCGTGTGTTAGTATTCCTGTGTGTGGGAGCCGAGTGAGCATGGGTTTCTAGTCCTGCATTTACCTGGTGGGTGATTTTGGACAGGTATCTTGGCTGGTCTGAACTCAGTTTCCACATTTGTCATATTGGAGATAGTTATATGCTTCTTTTTTTCCTACCAGTTTTATTGAGATATAATGGACTTAAACTGTATCTGTATACAGCATATGATTTAATTTACATACATCATGAAATCGACATCACAAATAGTGAACACCCATCATCATGTATGGATACAAAATTAAAGAAATAGAAAAAATTTCATGATGAGGACCTTTAGGACTTATTTTCTTAACAACTTGTATACATAACATATACCATGTTGATTATATTTATCATGTTGTACGTTACACACTTGTGTGTGAGCTGGTCACTCAGCCGTGTCCGACTCTTGCAACTGGATGGTCTGTCCATGGAATTCCCAGGCAAGAATACTGGAGTGGGTAGCCGTTCCCTTCTCCAGGGGGTCTTCTTGACCCAGGGATGGAACCGGGGTCTCCTACATTGCTGGCAGATCCTTTACTATCTGAGGAACCAGGGAAGCCCACACTACATACTTAGTCCTTACTTATTTTACACCTGGAAGTGTTTAACCTTTTGATTGCCTTCTTCCTATTTTCCCTTCCCCTACCCCATCCTCACCTTTGATACCCACGCATCTGATCTCTTTTTCTGTGACTTTGCATGCTTGTTTGCTTTTTGACATCATTGACCTACTACACTAGTAGGTTCCTTAACACAACTTAATGATTCAATATTTCTAGGAATTTCAGAATGAGCCCTCAGTTAAGTCTGGCTGTGGTCTGTTCCCATACCAGGATATTACTACTCATGGACTGTCTTCCCCACCCTGTGCATTTCAGCCCTCTGGTTCATCTGTTTTCCAACTGTCAGTTTGTACCTCTAATCTCTCTCACCATTTCTTTCCTCCCCCCGACCCTCTCCCTTCTGGCAGCCATCTGTGTGTTCTCTGTATCTATGAGTGTGTTTCTGACTTAACGTCTGCTCATTTGTTTTGTGTTTTAGACTCTGCACAGCAATGAAATCATATAGTATTTGTATTTCTCTAACTTACTTCACTTAGCACAGAGCATTTGTGTCCATACTTGTCACTGCAAATGGCAAGAGTTCATTCCTTTTTATGGCTGAAATACGTATGTGTGCACGCCACATCTTTTTAACCCGTTTATCTATTGATGGGCACTTAGATTGCCTCTGTGTTTTGGCTTTTGTATGTAATGTTACAATGAACATAGGGGTACATATATAGTTTTGAATTAGTGTTTTCGTTTTCTTGGGATGAATGCTCAGGAGTGGAATTGCTGGGTCATCCGAGTGTTCTGGTTTGTCATATATGCGCATAGTTTCATTTATTTTTATTTATTTTTTTATATGCGTATAGTCTCATTTGTTTTGGCTGAGCTGGATCTCTGTTGCTTTGCAGTCTGTTCTCTAGCGGCGCGTGGGCTTCTCACAGCAGTGGTTTCTCCTGTGGTGGAGCACACTCTCTGGAGTGCCTGGGCTTCAGCAGTTGCTGTTCTAGAGTTCCATCGATGTGGTGCACAGGCCTTCTTTCTCTGCCCCATGTGGGATGTTACCAGACCAGGGATCAAACCCATGTCTCCTGCATTCGCACGTAGATTCTTTACCACTGGGCCAGCAGGGGAGCCCCCTGGGTGTTCTATTTTGAACCTTTTTTTTAGGAATCTCCATACTGTTTTCTGTAGTGGCTGCACCAATTTGCAGTGTCCACCGGCAGTTCACAGTTTTCGCGTGCTTCTCGGCCGTCTGCGTGTCTCCTGTGGAAGAATGTCCGCACAGATCCTATGCCCACTTTTCCCTTGGGTTTTGTTTGTTTTGATGTTGAGTTGTGTTAATTCTCTGTATAGCTTGGATATTGACTCCTTACAGATATACCTTCTCCATGCAGTAGATGGCCCTTTGCCTTTGTTGGTAGTCTCCTTTCCTGTGCTAAAGCTCTCCAGTTTGACATAGTCCTGTTTGTTTGTTTTTGCTTTTGGCTCCCTTGCCCGAGGAGACATTTCCTGCCCCCCACACCCCCGAAATTACTAACACTGATGTCAGTGTACTGCTTATAAATTTATTCTAGAATTTTTGTGGTTTCAATCTTACATTTGTCTTTAATCCATTTTGAGTTTGTTTTTCTGCACAGCATGAGAGAGCAGTTGAGTTTGATTCTTTTGTATATAGCTATCCAGTTTTCCCAACACCATCTATTGAAGAGTCTGTCTGTTCCCCGCTGTATGTTCTTGCCTCTTTCAGCACGGGCTCATTGTTCACATACATGTGCGTTCATTTCTGAGTCCCTATTCGGATCCATGGATCTAGGTGTCTGTTTGGGCCAACACCACACTGATTGGATTACAGTAGCTTTGGAAGACAGTGTGAGATCTGGAAGAACTGATGCCTCTAGTTTTAGACATTCTCAAGGTTGCTTTGCTATATGGGGTCTTTTGTATTTCCATACAAAATTTAGAATTATTTGTTCTAATTCTGCCAAGTTGCCATTAGTGTTCTGACAGGAATTGCTTTGGATGTGCCGACTGCTTTGGATTACACTGTTTAAAGATTTTTCTTGTGTCCTGAGACTCGCTTGGGTCACTAAAAACTTGCCTCTTAGAACCACTTTTCCTGCACCCCGCGTAGTTAGTGTTGTGTTTTCTGTTAATTTGTCTCCAGGTGTTCTTTTTCTTTTTCTGCTGTGATCTCATCAGTGACCTAGTGGTTGTTGGTAGATAATTGTTTAGCTCCATGCTTCTGTGTTTTTTGTAGCTTTTTCTCATTGTTGATTTTTAAAAATATTTTAAAGTTCCTTTTTAAATTAAAAAATTTGCGTATTTTTTAATTGAAGGATAATTGCTTTACAGAATTTTGTTGTTTTCTTTCAAACATCAACATGAATCAGCCATTCTCATAGTCAATTTCTAACCTCAGTTTTGTGATTCGAAAAGATGCTTGATATGATTTCAGTTCTTAAATCAGTCATACTTTTCCTGCAGGGCTTTTGTATGATTTAAGTGAAATACTAAATATATGTAAAGTGCTTAAGAGAATCTCTGGCATCCAACAAGTGCAGTGTTAGTTTGACGTAAGCAGAGTATACACCAGCCACCCCACCGTGTTTCTGGCTTCAGCGGAGACGAGGGAAGGCTCTGAGCTTTCGTGGTCTGAGTCCTGATGCTCATGGCCAGAGTGCACAAGGAGGTGCCTTGTGAGTCCCTGACCTCAGTCAGGAGGACAGGGAGAGGGGGCCGGTCCCAGTGCACGAGTCAGGGCCACAGCAGTCCTGAGGGGGAACCTGGGGGAGAGGTGCGTGGAGGGGCACAGGCAAGGAAGCCAGCACAGACGGGCCTTCTGAGGGACCAGCAGAGGGACACGCACCCGGGAGGGGGCGCAGCTTTCTCCCTTGGGCTTTGGAATCAGGGGCTAGTTTGGGGCTGGGGAATGTTCTCTCAGCTGCACTGTCAGGAGTGGAGGAGTTCAGATTCAGCGGGAAGAGCTGTGCTGCACGTGTGCAGGTGGCAAGAGGAAGGACTCGGAGACAACAGAGACTCACAGTCAGGTCCCTGCCCGGCACTGTCCTGGGGTTGGGGGGCAATTCAGACAAGCAGAATGGGCTTCTTGGTCCTGTGACCACTGCCACCTGACCACAGGTGGTGTGTGCTCCTGTTTTTTTTTTCTGGTGGAAGGAGAAAAGGAAAGGGCTGTGTCCCTGCCTGTGGGTAGGATGTGGCCAGTCCAGGTGCAGTGTTTACTTGCTGAGAGTTTTCTGCAGGAGAACACACGTGCTACAGATGGCTTCACACTGTCCTGGTCTGACCCACTGTAGCTCTGAGCACAGTGTGATAATTAGTCTGGTGTCCATCAAGCTCATGGACAGAAAATTCTAAGAGAGTAAATAGCACACAGACGTGGGCTTGCTCAGCACTCAGCAGCTGCCCAATAGATAAGAAGTGGGGTGGAGGAAAAGAGAAAGGAAGGAAGGGAATATATCCTGTTAAAGTCTGCAGTTTATGACTCAACTTCATTGCCTCTGCTTGTAGGGAGACAACTTTGGTGGTCTATATCATGACTCTGGTGGGCATGGTGGTTTACACATACACCTTGAACCTGGGACACCTGTGGGTAGTGTTCATCACAGCTGGCGCAATGGGGTAAGTTGTCCTTCGGACCTACTTAACTGGAAAGCATCATCTATGGTTCCGAGACCTACTGACACCCTAAGATGCGATAGAGATCTGCCATCTCTCATGACTTCTGCAAACGTGGAAATGGCCAGAGGTCACGTTCACTCATAAGACTTCAAAAGGCTGCCTCGGGCATCCAGGCCCATCCATGCTGTTGGAATGGACTATGTCCTTCATAAATCTCTGGGAGGCTAGGAAATGTTTAGCATCTTTATGAGCTCTGCCTGGGACAACATGGGGTCACAGAAAGTACAGAGGCCTGGGGATCAGAAAGGGTGGGTCCTGAGCTCACTGTTGCTGACTGTTTATTAGATCGTAGGCACCTCCCTACTCACTCTGAGGCTCAGTGTCTTCATCCGTAATTGCAGATGAGTGGCCTCCCTGGTGGAGTTGTTGGAAAGAAGGAGAAGATTAATAGATGTGAAAGCACCAGGAAGTGTGGTGCAGTTGTAAGGGATCAGAGCTGGAATTTTCTAGACTTGTTGTATGAGAAAGTATCGGAAATGGTGCCCCTTCCACAGGGATCACTGCTCAGCTTCACCACTTGCTTATTTTGCTATGGATGGTACACGTGAGGGTGTGTGAGCATGTGTGTGTATAATGACCATCTAGGGGGTGACCTGATTTTCAAGGGCCTGGCATGTCCTGATAGGAAGAAACAGAAGGAGTTGTAGGGCAGGAGCTGGGCACCCTTTTATTCTTGCTCCAGAATTTCTCCATCACCTCGTTTCTGTGATCTGGGCTTCAGATTCTTTATGACTGGCTACCTCCCACTGGGGTTCGAGTTTGCCGTGGAGCTGACATACCCGGAATCAGAAGGCATGTCGTCTGGCCTCCTCAATGTGTCTGCCCAGGTAGGCCTCTCGTTGGGTGGTGGCACCAGAGCCAGGGGTCTGTGATCCCTGCTGGGCTCAGCGGGTTCAGGCGCTGCATCAGGCAGCTCAGCTCCCTGTGGGCTGCGTGGCTGGGCCCCTGTTTCCCGTCTTCTCCGTGTCTTTGCAGGTATTCGGGATCATCTTCACCATCTCCCAGGGCCAGATTATCGACAACTATGGAACCATGCCTGGGAACATCTTCCTGTGTGTCTTCCTGACCCTTGGAGCAGTGCTCACTGGTGAGTCAGGGCCTCAGGACAAAGTGATGCTCTGACTGTGCCTGAGTTTACGCTGTTGGCAGATTCAGACCCCAGTGTCCTGACTGATCACACAGATCCGGGACACTGGTGCAGAGGTGCAAAGCGGAGGGCTCGTGAGGAAGTATCTTTGGGAGGCATGAGCATGGGCTTTGCCCCATCCTACCCCCAAAACACCCTTCTTGGAACCCTGCACTGTGACACTGACCTCCATAGCTCTTTGACCTTGGGCAAGTGGACCAGCCTCTGGGAGCCCCACTTTCCTAATCTGTAGAATGGAGATGGCTGTGAGGCTTGGAGCACTGTGTGCAAACTCCCTGCAAATATCAGGGGTCTATGCATGGAGGCCAGTGCCATCACTTGCTCCTTCCTGTCGGGCACAGCAGTGGTTCCCAGGCTCTGTCAAGCTGGCTGGTGGAACTTCCAGATCCCTCGAAGGTCTGAAGGAGGTGGGATACCCGTGACCCTTAGGAGAGTACGGGCTCCCTCTTGTGGTTGAACTTGACCATTGCTCTGCTTGATGTCTTTCTGTTGCCCTTCTTCCCTGTCCTTGAACCTCAGCATTCATCAAGGCAGATCTCCGGAGGCAGGATGCAAACAAAGAAATTCCTGAGACTGTGAGTATGTGGGAGCTGCTGGGCTGAGATGTGGGCACAGACTTTGCTGAGGCTGTGGCACTGGGAGGAAGCGGGGGGCAGGGGGTAGCGCCAGGGGGACTGGTGGCTGTGAGAGCCACGCAGCGTCACACACGTGGAGATAAAGGGTTTCCTCCGTGGGGCTCAGCCCCGCTTTTCTGCTGCCCTCTCTGGGTTTTCCTCCCACTTCCTTCCCTGCTCCTGGCCTCCCTGCTCTGGCCCCCAGAGCTGGTCCCTGTGTCACAGTCTGTGGAGCAACACCCACCCCGGGGTCCTGAGACAAGTCCTGACTCCCTGGCTCCTCTCCTTTCAGCCTGGGGTTCATGAACAGAGGGGAAATGTGGGGGGCTTGCTCCTTCATCCTGTCATAGCGGTGGTGGCCCCAAGGCAGTGGCTCTCCTGGCATGTGGCAGGGCCTCAGGAGGTGCCAGGGAGGGAGCAGAGCCAATGGGTTGCCAGCAGGACTCTAAAAGTACAAGTCAGGAAGCAGGAGTGGATCATGGTGGAAGGGGAGAGGACCAGGAAGTAGATGAGAACAGAAAAGTATTTCCCATCTTTTCTAATTGGGAAAGATGGGAACTCTTTAACCATCGTGCTGTGCTGTGCTTAGTCACAAAGTGTCTGATTTTGTGACCAAGCACTTTGTGACTAAGTCACTTCAAAGTGTCCGACTCTTTGCAACCCTATGGGCTGTAGCCTGCCAGGCTCCTCTGTCCATGGGGATTCTCCAGGCAAGGATACTGGAGTGGGTTACCATGCCCTCCTCCAGGGGATCTTCCCAACGAAGGGGTCGAACCCAGGTCTCCCTCATTGTGGGAGGATTCCTTACCATCTGAACCACCAGGGAAGCCCAAGAATGCTGGAGTGGGTAGCCTATCCCTTCTCCAAGGGATCTTCCCGACCCAGGGATCGAACTGGGGTCTCCTGCATTGCAGGTGGAGCTACCAGGGAATCCTTTAAACAATGTGTTAGATATCAAATCTGAATCAGGATGAAAGGAATTTCAGCTCTCAGGAGTCAGTGGGAAATTGCTTAAAAAAAGAAATACCCAAAACCTGTTACAGAGGTAATACACATACTTTGTAGAAAAAATTTAAAATAGAGCAAAGTGTACAAATTTTTTTTATTTTTTGTTTTAAAGTGTACAAAATTTGAAAGGCATCCTGTAATAGCATCACCTAGAGATGAGGTCCTGGAGAAGGCAATGGCACCCCACTCCAGTACTCTTGCTTGGAAAATCCCGTGGATGGAGGAGCCTGTTAGGCTGCAGTCCATGGGGTCGCTAAGAGTCTGACATGATTGAGCCACTTCACTTTCACTTTTCACTTTCATGCATTGGAGAAGGAAATAGCAACCCACTCCAGTGTTCTTGCCTGGAGAATCCCAGGGATGGCGGAGCCTGGTGGGCTGCTGTCTGTGGGGTCGCACAGAGTCGGACACGACTGAAGTGACATAGCATAGAGATGAGGTCCTGTATTTTTGCATTTACTCACACGTCTGTGTACACGTATAATATGTATGTGTAGATATATGTATGTATTTTTTAAACAAAAGTAGAATCTTGCGCTTCTGTTGTTCTGCAAGCTTTCTTGTTCCATGTGCTTCTGTGCTTTCTGCAAGCGCTTCGCCAGGTCATTAGTCTTTTACAATGTACTTGACGTCACAGTGTTCTAATAACTGCACATGGATATACATGATTTGATTGACAACTTTCCTGTCCAGGAACACTAAGAGTCTTTCTGATTGTTGTTAGAAATGATATTGTGTTTACTGTTCTGGAGCTGACTCTTTGGGCATGTTCTTAAGCGCTGTATTTTCTTGAGAAATGGATCAGTGGTTGTGCCTGTAGTTAAGACTTTGATATGTGTTTCCAGACTGTCCTGTAGAAAGAAGGTACCATCAATACCACTAATGCACATTGCTCTAGCAGTGTATGAGGCCGACCCTGAGTATTTATCATTTTGAAAATCTTTGCCAATTATCGAAGGCAAAAATGGTATCTGAAAGAGGTACGTTTAGTGCTTTAAGGCTGTGCGCTGAGAGACGTTTGTCCTCTGATCTCATGCTCTGGAGTTGGCAGGTGGCAGCAGGGAGCAGGTGAAGGGGGAGGCGCCTGGCACAGGATGTTCAGTGGGGACACGGGGAACGCCTGAGACAGGAGCAGTCTTTTCAGGAGCCTGTGAGAAGCGTGGCAGCAGCCCCGCGGAGATGGGCTTGTTCCTGTGCCATAGACGAGGACACGTGATTTGGGACACTTGGGTGACTATACTGTCAGCCTATGAAAGGTGCCTATGGTAACAGGTTGGGTTACTCGTGAAAAGCTTTCAGTTTGAAATGTGAGGCGTGGGTCAAGCGATGTGAGACTCTGCTGTGTCTACTCTGTAATCAGTGTTTCCCTGGGCAAAAGCAAACAGGAAAGTAAAGACCGCTCGTAGGCCTAGTGGCCAGAGATGCCCCAGTGACACTTTAGTCATTTCCCATTGTCTTCTGTGGATGCAGAAATGTGCTTGTGCACGCCGGATTTTCTACTCTGCTTATTTCCTTAGGAGAGTCTGACAGCCTTTCCACACCACTGCCCCCAACCCCACGTCTCCATGCACACATGTCCGTTTCCTCCTGTTTGCTACTTAGGTCATCCCACATTTCCCTGTCTCGCAGGCAGATCCTCGTCCCCATGGACCAGATTTGTTATGCAGCAGGCGGGGAGGGCTCAGTCCCGCGAGTTGGGCCAGGAGGCCAGTGGGTGCAGGCTCACGGTGCTGACCTGGATGCGCCCTGCGTCCGCACCTCCCTCTCACCTGGGGGGCCTGGTGGGATGGGGGTCAGAGTCACGCGGGGCTGGTCCCAGGGGAGTCAGGGCTGTCAGAGGGCTCCCTGAAGGAGCCGTCATTTCCCCACCAAGGTGGCGGGTGTGAGTGGGACCTGCAGACGGTCCCAGGACTTCAGTCTCAGCACCAGGGGACGACAGGGCAGGGAGAGCATCGGGCCAGACCTGCGCTTTCTGATCAGTGAGGTGTGGGTCATTGGCAGAAAGAGCCAGAACTTCCAGTGGGTCAGGACTGATGCTGATGATGACAGTCTGTGTTTGGGTTTCCATTTTTCTGCCAGTTGGTAGCTCTTGGCCCCAGAGACACTAAGCCCTATTTATCTGTGACTTCAAGGTGATGGCGCTGAAGGAGGCGGGTGTGTGTGCATGAGTGTGTCAGAGACAGGAGGTGATATGAGTGGTTGAAGGTGGCTGCTGGCTCTTGAGTGAGGGCTTCTCAAGGATGAGGCCTAGCTGGTGCCCACAAGTTAGCAAGATGGAGAACCGGACACTGGATCTCCTGCTTTGCCTCTGCCATGGGCTGCCCTGTGGGTCGTGGCGGGTGAAGTGCTGTTTGTCCAGTTGACGTGGCCTGTGTGTGCTCCGCCAGCCTTGATGGTCAGAGCTGTGTGGGGCTTGGCTGTGCTTGAGGCCTTGTTGAGCGTGAGATGAGCCCCTGAGGGAAGAAGCAAAGTGTTCCTAAAACAGCAGACAAACGCCCAAGTTGGCAGTTAGTACTTAGGGGCCTCAGAGCATAATCTTCAGGGCATATTTAAATCCGACCCAGCTAACAAGCGTGATCTTGAATACCTTCTAATTCTGTGAAATCTTCCCCAAGAAATCTGATGACAAACAGCTGAAGTCTCTTTTTCTATGGGGACACTATATTAATATATACATACTTTGAGCCATACTGCATCCTGTCTTTGTAAGAGTTCATTGTGCGTCTGTTTCACACACATGGTAACCATGTTCCTCATCCTGGGGGTTGCATCTACCGGGGTAGTCAGCACTCTGAGGAGGGGGCAGACCTGGCCGTTCCACAGGCACATGGGGGTCCATCCAGGTGGGGTGAGGCTATCAGAAGGGGAGGAGGGTGACCGGAGCTCAGTGGCACTCACAGTGAGGTGGTCCCTGGAGGCTGTGGTGACCCTGAAGGCTGACCTTTTCCTCTTCCTTTGCTCCTGTCCTGATGGTGTGTGTCTGGGGAGCACTGTGTGTGACCGAAGCCCCGTCCTCATCATTGTTCAGTCGGAGATGCTGAGTGCCTGGGACTCTGGTCTTCCCCCCGGATTCCAGGCGTACAGGCAGGCAGATACTCAGCAGGGTGGAGGTCCTACCTCCTCACCCCAAGGACTGTCCCCTTGTCTGTCTTGTAGAAACCCCAGGAGGGAGAGGAGGAGGAGGACAGCAAGAGCAGCAAAGCCCCCACCACTGTCCAGGAGGAGCATTTCTGAGAGAGGGCAGAGGAGCGACTCGGGGGACTTGGACCGCCCCCACCTCTCCAGCCAGCACAGCTCTGCCTGCCAGCCCCAAGGCCTTCACCAAGCAGCTTCTAGGGGAACCGGGAGGAACATCTGTGTCTTGGGGGACAGCGCTCTGCCTCCTGGAAGCCACTCCAGAGCTTGCCCTGTCTCTGTGGGGGATATGCCCTTTCCAACACCCAGGTTGGGGCCCTGCCCTCCCCCTGCAGCTTCTGGGAGCTAGGGGCGGGGTGGGGGCAGAGAGAATCCTGGAGTCAGTCCTGGCTGCTGCCTCACCTTCCTGTTCCAGTCCATCCCTTGGGACAAAGCCGTACATTATCCCTAAAGAAAGCTTATCAGGAGATTAACTTTTTCTAGTGTCTGAAGACCCTTAGGAGCCCAGTTCTAAGGAGCAGAAGCTGCTCTGGACGAGGGTCATTCTTGGGCCCCCAGACTGACCACTGACATTCTGTGTGAAAGCAAACACCCTCAGGACAAACCCCTCAGGACTCTGGACCAGGTGCTTCTGGTTCATGTTGCGAATGTCTGCAAACTCTCTCTCCTCAGAGCTGATCAAACCAAACATCAATAAACTTGATAAAAACATTGCTGTGACCTAGAAGACTAAGCCGATCAGACAGTTGACCTCCTCAGGATGTGATGGTGCTGAGAATCTGCGGAGTCTGGTAGCCTGATTCTGGAACAGAAAGGCTCTTTTCTGCAGAAGACGTCCTGGCCCAGGGCCTTGTGTGCGTCACTGCCACCTCCGTGCCTTCCTCCAGACGCCACTCAGGGGCTCGTGTTCTCCTGCCTGTGACCCTCACTGCAAACTCGGCTGGGTCCTCCCCCTGAGAACTCCAAAGGTCCCTGAGCAATGAGGGGAAGGGGTAGAAGCAGAAGTGGCCCGTGAATGGGACTCGGGTCTGCTGGGTTAGGTAAGCGTGCCCACCTCTGGTGGGGACAGTATTTGCAGCCCCAGCCCCTCTCGCCACCCCCTTCTATAATAGTAATAATTCTTCCTCAGATATTCTGAATTTAAAGGGACTCCCTTTCGATCAGGGGCTTCTCAGGTGTTGTCAGTGGTAAAGAATCTGCCTGCCAATGCAGGAGACTCAAGAGACACAGGTCCGATCGCTGGGTCGGGAAGATCTCCTGGAGCAGGAAATGGCACCTCACTCCAGTATTCTTGCCATGGACAGAGGAGCCTGGCAGGCTGTAGGCTATGGGGTCACAGAGTCAGACATGAGTGAGCGCACACACACACACATATGTCCATTCAACCAGCCCAAGCTGCCCTCTCCTGCCTCACCTGTTGTCTGGCTCTACTCACGGGCTTGGGGAGAATCTCCTCAAAATAAGACATTTTGGTTGTTTCTCACGTACCTTGCGCTCTGTGATCACAACCCCTGTGCTGTTTTGTTGTGGCCACTGCCTCGGGCTCAGAATATTGGAGCTGCCTGCACGGAAGCGGTGCTGGGTGCTTGGGCCACTGCCCGAGGGCAGCTGGTGTGTGTGTGTGTGTGTGTGTGTGTGTGTGTGTGTGTGTGTGTGTGTGTGTGTAGAGTACTCTGTGCATAAAAGAAGAAATTCACACTTCTGGTGCAAGGACTGAGTTAGGGGTGGAAAGGAGGTGGAAAATGAAGGTGCCTTACTTTTTCATAAGGAAAAAGTGTTTACTCTTGAGTCTCTTAATTTTATAAACAAAATGTTTACCGAAACCATCATTTTATTTGAAATCATAATTAGTATTTTCTATTTGTAACACCAGATGTATTAAAGCAATAAAATATCCCCCATGTGTTCTGCCTTGTCACTGGTTGGGGCAGAGATGGCTTTGGCGGTGGGAACAGGCTGGAGGGGTGGGAGCTCGGGGTAGAGGAGGCGCTCCTCCACACTGTGGAAGGTGGTCCTCTGTAGACATAGATGTTACCACACTAGTGGGTTAGTTTTTAAAGATGGGGCTGCAGACGTTACTGTCTGTCCACGTGGAGACTGCAACTCAAGGCTGGATCAGTGGCTCCAGCAACTTTCCGTTCAGAGTGATCCTTTCACAGTGCATGTCAACCCCATCAGTCCACTTCAAATCCTCTCCTAGCTTCTTACCTCAACCACAGCCCAGACCTCACCAGAGCCCACAAGATCCCATGCACTGTGGCCCCCACCTTCCTATCTGACCATCTGTCCTCCACGGTTCTGTTCAGTCTCTCTGCTCCAGCCACGTGACCTCCCTGCCGTGCCTTGAATGTACCAAGCATGTTCCCACCACGGGGCCATTGCACCTGCCAGTCCCTGTGTCTGGGGTGCACTGGCTGCAGATGTCCGTATGACTTGTTTCCTCACTTCAGCTCAAACATCACCTCTCCAGAGAGGCCTCCCCTGCCTGCCACCTCACTCTGTCTTGCCGCCTTACACGATGTTGTGATTGTTGTTTATCCACTGACTGTCTTCCCCACAGGACTGTAAACTTCACTTTGGGGACCTTGTCACTGTGTTCACTGTTCCTTCCTCTATGCTTAGACCAGTGCCAGGCATGTAGTCAGGGCTCCAGATGCACTGTTGAAGGAAGACCTGGAAGAGTGGGTACCACCCCTCCAAGACCATCTCCACCCCTACCTCCCCCCACCTCTCAGTGACCTTCACAGAAGAGAGGAAGGGATTGCACACTATGAACTAGAGCAGTTTCCGTGGACTCTGGACTTGGCAGTGGCCGAGGCAGCTGCAGGAAAGGGTGGGAGGCCCAGTAGGGAAGCAGGAGAGAGGACCAGGAGGCAGGGAGATAATTCAGGCACTTTTCCTTCACAATTTACCTCTGCAAGATTTTCAGGAGGAGGCTGAATTTAAAAAATAGATAAACAAAAAGCAGCAAAGGTTTACTGTATAGCAGTGGGAACTATAGTCAATATCTTGTAATAACCTATAGTGGGAAATAATCTGAAAATAATGCATGTGTATGTATATATGTCGGGGAAGGCAATGGCACCCCACCCCAGTACTTTTGCCTGGAAAATCCCATGGATGGAGGACCCTGGTAGGCTCCAGTCCATGTGGTCGCTAAGAGTCGGACACGACTGAGCAACTTCACTTTCACTTTTCACTTTCATGCATTGGAGAAGGAAATGGCAGCCCACTCCAGTATTCTTGCCTGGAGAATCCCAGGGACGGGGGAGCCTGGTGAGCTTCCGTCTATGGGGTCGCACAGAGTTAGACACGACTGAAGCGACTTAGCAGCATGTATATATGTAACTGAATCACCCTGCCGTGTGCCTGAAACATTGCAAGTCAACGATCCGTCAGTAAAATACATATATTAAGAAAAAAATTCCACGGACAGAGGAACTTGGTGGGTTAACGTCCATAGCATCACAAAGAATTGGACAAAACTGAATGATTGAGCTTCATCATCAACCTACAAAGGACCATCCAAGGATCTCTCAAAATTGCTTGATTTGTACTAAAAATAACCCAAAGACTGCTGTCAGATCTCCCCAGACAGGGACCCAACACATAGGAGCCTGCGCCACTGAGGACTGACAAATAGACTTGACTTCAATGCCTGGAGCCACAGGAAATTCCAGATTCCTACTAGTATTGGTGGTCTTTTTCAGGATTGGTGGAGGCACCAGGACTGAAAAAGCCTCCAAAGTGGTGAAAGCCATGTTTAAGGAAAATTTCCCCCAATTTGGATAGTCTGCTGCTGCTGCTAAATCGCTTCAGTCGCGTCTGACTCTGTTGCAACCCCATAGATGGCAGCCCACCAGGCTCCCCCATCCCTGGGATTCTCCAGGCAAGAACACTGGAGTGGGTTGCCATTTCCTTCTCCAGTACATGAAAGTGAAAAGTGAAAGTGAAGTTGCTCAGTTGTGTCCGACTCTTCGAGACCCCATGGACTGCAGCCCACCAGGCTCCCTCATCCATGGGATTTTCCAGGCAAGAGTACGGGAGTGGGGTTGCCATTGCCTTCTCCACTGGATAGTCTAGCGCCCTTCAAAGTGATAATGGGCCTGTTTTTTCTCTAGCATAACCCAATAGATGTCCAAACCACTGCAGATTAATGGAAAGCTATATTCATTCTGGAGTGCACATTCAATAGGAATAACAGAAAATGAATTCTACATTAAATAGCATTGCAAATATATGTTGAGTCTAATTTAACTTGGGGTTAGGGCTTGACAGTTGCCCTACTATGGATCAGAGTGGCTTCCAGAAGCAGGCTTAAAATTAGCCTCTTTTTATTGTATGGTAGGCCATTCCATGTGTCTGCCCAGGAGGGAGACTGTATAAATACTTCCAAAGATTTAGCAGTTGCCAATTATGTTCAAACTCTAGGCACAATACAAACCTCTGTTCATGAATTTGCTTCTAGCAAGTCTTCCTTACATCCTTTCCAGCCTGGACATTGCATCCTCTTAAAACGTGGAGAACAAGGGCCTGAGTACCAGCTGACTGCAAAGTGGACAGAACCACCTGTGGTATTACTTATCACACACTCATCTGTCAGGTTAGCTGGAGTAACTGGAGTAAAGCCACGGATACATCACAGTCAGGTCAAAGCAGCCTCACCGTCATCAGAAAATGACTCAACTCCTGAGTCCTGGAGAGCAGTGTGTTTGTGAACTCTTAGAAGACTTAAGGTTGCTCTTCAGAAAGGATAAGTATTGAGAATAAAATTTCCTTGCAGAAGGAATTTCATCAGATTCAAATAGTTATAGTTGTAGAGAATTGTTTTACTTACTAAAATTATTAAGGAGTATTCCTGACCCAAAGCTGACCAATTCCATTTCATGATCACCCCCTTATTGCCTCTGTTCAGCAGGAAGTAGCCAGAACAATCATCACCCCTTATTCCTACAAGATTGTGGAATGGACATTGATAGGAATTGCAATAGGGTCAGGGCAAGCACATGGCTGTTAGTGAGTGACTGTTAGAGGTCCCATCCAGCCATTGGTTAGAGTCAGAATGGCCCCCTACTTCCTCTGTTTAAAAGGAGCTGAATTCAGACTGAGGGAAGTTGGGTTTTGTTTTTTTAAATGAAACAAAGATAACTATTTTTAATGATAAAAAGTACAATTCACTAAGAAGATAGACATCATAAACAAACAAAAAGCAAAAATCAGAAGAAATGTAAGAGAAAAGAAAAAAATATATAATCGTAGTGAGATGTATAAACATTTCTCTGAGAATATTTTATCAAGTGCAATGGCACCCCACTCTAGCACTCTTGCCTGGAAAATCCCATGGATGGGGGAGCCTGGTGGGCTGCAGTCCATGTGGTCGCTAAGAGTCGGACAGGACTGGGCGACTTCACTTTTGCTTTTCACTTTCATGCATTGGAGAAGGAAATGGCAACCCACTCCAGTGTTCTTGCCTGGAGAATCCCAGGGATGGGGGAGCCTGGTGGGCTGCCGTCTATGGGGTTGCACAGAGTTGGACATGATTGAAGAGACTTAGCAGCAGCATAAAAAATAATAGGAGCATCTTGAAGGATGTCATTAATAATTTAAATATAATAGATCTGTTTATATTAATTTATATTAACCTTATATACTACACAAATATACTTAAAATTTTATATCTCATAAGTTATTAGATGTACACAGGGCATTTAGAAAAACTGACAAAAGATAAACATTACTAAATTTCAAAAAGAATTCTTTTTTTGGTGATTCAGTTATACAAATAGATATGTTATTTTTGAAATTATTTTCCATCATATGTTATTACAAGCTATTGACTATCGTTCTGTATGCTATACAGTAAACCTTTGTTGCTGTTGCATGTCTATTTTTTAAATTAGAAATCTATCATTCTATTCATGCTAAGTCAAACAAGTAGGATCAAAATGTCATAAATTTTTTCAGTTAGGCAAAAATTCATAAGGTTTCTAAAATATATATATTATACATATTATTTATATATGTATAGAAGAGCTTTTCTACTACACTTGATAAAGAACATCAAAAAGAAAAAAAAAAAGGAAGAGATGGAGAAACCAGAAAACATAAACAAAATGAAATGGGAGCACTGAATATGAAATAGAAAAAGTGAAACAAACTAAATAAAAATAAAAGATCCTCATGCTGCTGCTGCTGCTAAGTCGCTTCAGTCGTGTCCGACGCTGTGCGACCCCATAGATGGCAGCCCACCAGGCTCCCCCATCCCTGGGATTCTCCAAGCAAGAACACCAGAGTGGGTTGCCATTTCCTTCTCCAATGCATGAAAGTGAAAAGTGAAAGTGAAGTCAGTCAGTTGTGTCTGACTCTTAGCGACCCCATGGACTGCAGCCCACCAGGCTCCTCCGTCCATGGGATTTTCCAGGCAACAGTACTGGAGTGGGGTTGCCATTGCCTTCTCTGAAAAGATCATCATAGCGTCCAGTTATTTTTAAACAGGGCTGCTCGGGCACGACTGAGCGACTTCACTTTCACTTTCCACTTTCATGCGTTGGAGAAGGAAATGGCAACCCACTCCAGTATTCTTGCCTGGAGAATCCCAGGGACGGGGGAGCCTGGTGGGCTTCTGTCTGTGGGGTCGCACAGAGTCGGACACGACTGAAGCGACTTAGCAGCAGCAGCAGCAGCTCATTAGAAACATATCTGGAGCTCTGGTGAAAAAAAAGCAATATCTGGGCATTTGTGTTTTTCAAAAAGCTCCAAGATAACTCTGATATGCATCTGGATTTAAAAAGTGATTACAGGTTTTTCTATTAAATGATAACATAGAATTCTGTTATTTTTCTGAAAAACAATCATGATAAAATGGTATTAAGTGAGTAATAGTTTTATTATTGAAAGATTGCGGCTGCAAGCCATGTGCTATGCTGGGATTCATGACCTCCAGCAGAGAGGATTTTGATCCAGAGACATTTTGTATAGCAAAAAGTTTTGTTGTAGGAAGGGAGGGGGCCCTCCAGGGCCCCGAAAGAGGTCTCTTGTCTAACACTCAGAAAAGAATAGTCTGAGGAGACACGTGCTGACAAAGCAAAGAGATTTTATTGGGAAAGGAGCACCTGAGTGGAGAGCAGTAGGGTAAGGGAACCCAGGAGAACTGCTCTGCCACATGGCTCACAGTCTTGGGTTTTATGGGATGAGATTAGTTTCGGGGTGGTCTTTGGCCAATCATTTTGACTCAGAGTCCTTCCTGGTGTTGCACGCACCACTCAGCCAATATGGATGCCAGCGAGAGAGATTCTGGGAAGTGGGCGGACATGTGGTGTCCCCTTTTGACCTTTCCCAAACTCTTCTGGTTGATGGTGGCTTATTAGTTCTATAATATGTGAACCGTGAACTTCCTGATGTTCAAGCTCGTCTTAGAAAAGGCAGAGGAACCAGAGATGAAATTGCCAACATCCGCTGGATCATGGAAAAAGCAAGAGAGTTCCAGAAAAACATCTATTTCTGCTTTATTGACTATGCCAAAGCGTTTGACTGTGTGAATCACAATAAACTGTGGAAAATTCTGAAAGAGACAGGAATACCAGACCACCTGATCTGCCTCTTGAGAAATCTGTATGCAGGTCAGGAAGCAACAGTTAGAACTGGACATGGAACAACAGACTGGTTCCAAATAGGAAAAGGAGTACGTCAAGGCTGTATATTGTCACCCTGTTTATTTAACTTCTATGCAGAGTACATCATGAGAAACGCTGGACTGGAAGAAACACAAGTTGGAATCAAGATTGCCGGGAGAAATATCAATAACCTCAGATATGCAGATGACACCACCCTTATGGCAGACAGTGAAGAGGAACTAAAAAGCCTCTTGATGAAAGTGAAAGTAGAGAGTGAAAAAGTTGGTTTAAAGCTCAACATTCAGAAAACGAAGATCATGGCATCTGGTCCTAGTACTTCATGGGAAATAGATGGGGAAACAGTGGAAACAGTGTCAGACTTTATTTTTCTGGGCTCCAAAATCACTACAGATGGTGACTGCAGCCATGCAATTAAAAAAACGCTTACTCCTTGAGTGGAAAGTTATGACCAACCTAGATCATATATTCAAAAGCAGAGACATTACTTTGCCAACAAAGGTTCGCCTAGTCAAGGCTATGGTTTTTCCTGTGGTCATGTATGGATGTGAGAGTTGGACTGTGAAGAAGGCTGAGCACCGAAGAATTGATGCTTTTGAACTGTGGTGCTGGAGAAGACTCTTGAGAGTCCCTTGGACTGCAAGGAGATCCAACCAGTCCATTCTGAAGGAGATCAGCCCTGGGATTTCTTTGGAAGGAATGATGCTAAAGCTGAAAGTCCAGTACCTTGGCCATCTCATGCGAAGAGTTGACTCATTGGAGAAGACTCTGATGCTGGGAGGGATTGAGGGCAAGAGGAGAAGGGGACGACAGAGGATGAGATGGCTGGATGGCATCACTGACTCAATGGATGTGAGTCTGAGTGACCTCCGGGAGTTGGTGATGGACAGGGAGGCCTGGCGTGCTGCGATTCATGGGGTCGCAAAAAGTTGGACACGACTAAGCGACTGATCTGATCTGATCTGATCTGATTCCTTATCAGGACCTCCTGTCCTAAAACAACTCATGCAAATGGTTACTAGAGAGCCTGGCCAGGGTGGGTGGTTTCAGTGAATGTGTTTCCCCTAACAGTTTTATTCAAGTATAAAAGTTATGGATAAAGAAAGCTTCTGACATAAACATCAGAAGGAGCCAGAAAGAGTGCCCCCTTGCTAGTGTTTAGCAAGAAGTTACATATCTGTTAGCAAGTTGCTAATCAGATAAAAGAAGCACATAAAAACTGGGAGAGTGGCACCAGGCCCCTCTCCTACCACAGGCATTTTTGATAGCACTGGCACAAGGTGAGTCATCCTGAGCCATAAAACAATTGACATGAATCTTGAAAAAAGGCAGATTTCCAAGCAAATACATAGTTTCATTAGCATAGCTTAAGAAAACATTTCCATGAATAAGATGTACTAGTTTGTTGAGCCATTATCAGTTCAAGGTTTGAGAAAAAGCTTAGTCTTAGGCAGAACCGTTTTGAAGAAAGGCAGATTCCAAGTCAAATACATAGTTTCATTAACATAGCTTAAGAAAAAGATTTCCAAAAGATAAACGCATTGGTTAGCTTAAGGTTTGATAAAAGTTAAGTTCAGGCCCAGGTGTCATCATGACAACAAAGGATTAGAAAAGAAAAAGAAAAAAGAAAAAAAAACCCGTCCCTAGCCTTCCTACCTGTTACCCTTTCATAATCACAATAGTGAAAGATGTTTATCAATTTTCACAATCAATAGCCAGACAAAAAATAAAAGATAATTACAATTGCAAGGCCTAATGGGAACATGATAACCTAATCCAGAGCAACGTTGGACTGGTTAACAGCCGGATATGCTTTCATGCTGACACCTCTGGAGGGGGATACATCAGGAATTGCCTCTCAGAAGGCACTTCAATCACACCTTCCTGTCCCTTCTGGGGCCAGTGAGCAAGCTGAGAGGTCGGGGGTTTAATATGAAAGAAATGATTCATAACCTTGAAGAAACCACGGTGAATGGAGGACTTAAGCAAATAAACACTCATGCTACAGTGAGACAGGAGCTACCAGAAAGGTGGACAGGCAGGAAGTGAGGAGAGCCCCTGAATCACACCTGGGATCTAAGGAAGGCTTCCTGGAGGAGGTGATGCTTGTGCGGCAGTGAGACAGGACACTAGGCATGATGTGCTCACAGTGCTGGCTGGGAGCTGCAGGCGGGTCCAGCAGGTGGAGGGAAAGCTGGGAGTGGGCAGTGGTGGGAGAGGCAGCCAGAGCAACATCACAACCTCCTGTGCGCTAAGCCAGGGACTGAGAACCTTCTGGAAGGTAAGGGCAAGACAGAGGCCCGGACAGAAGCGAAGAGCCCTGTGGAGGGTGTGATGGGGAATGAGAGGCCTAAGAACAATGAAGGCGGCGTCGTGTGACCAAGGTAAGGAGCCATGAGAATCTGAACGATAGTGGTGCCCATGGGGAAGGTGGTGAGGAGGTCAACACCCAGAGGACACAGTGATGGTGCTTCTCAGGGCTTGGGTTTGGCTGACTGCGAGCTGGCAGAGCTACTCATTGACACACAGGATTCAGGGGAGAAGCAGACCTGGGCTTGGCCTTTGGATGCTGGGGCAGCAGATGAGCCACAAATAGAAAAGTTTAAACCTGCACAGAGTCTACAAGCCTGAAAGTCACTAGAAGCAGGTGGAAGGTCAGAAAGGGTGAAGACAGAGGTAACAGAGCCTCTGAACACACACCTGCTTTTCTGAGGAGACACCCAGCACGGCTTGGGAGGACACAGCTCAACTGAAGAGGCTTCCCGCGGCCCCGGGGTTGGAGGCTTGGTGTTCATTTTAGCTTCAACATTATAAAGTCCAGGATGAAATTGACCTCATCCCTGGACATCATCTGTGGGCCTCAGAGAAGCAGCACAATCTTCATTCAACTTGTTCCATTTAAAAATTTTACAGTTTTCTTTTTTTAAACCAAAGCTTTATATAGTTTAAAAAATCAAATAGTTATGTATCAAAAATGTCATTGCTTACCCTGCTTTCCTGGTCCTTTGAGGTAACTACTTTCAGTTATTAGTAGGTGATTTTTTGGTATTTATCTCCATAGCTCTAAATAACACGGGTATATAGATACTTTCATGCTTCCCTTTCGGCTCAGGTGGTAAAGAATCCGCCTGCGATGCAAGAGACCCTGGTTCAATTCCTGGGTTGGGAAGATCCACTGGAGAAGGGATAGGCTACCCACTCCAGTATTCTGGCCTGGAGAGTTCCATGGACAGTTCATGGGGTCACAAAGTCATGGGGACGTGACTGAGCAACTTTCACTTTCTCTATAGATACTTCCTGATTTTGTCCACATTAGGTATTCTCTGTTGATTTTCCAATACGGTAGACAAGGATTTAGCTCTGCTCACCCTACCCTCATCTATACCTCATACATGTGCCCACTTTCCATTCCCGCATCCTCCCAATATAGTTATGCCATATTGGATTATATCAACTTTGTTTTCACAGTGTTATGGTTGTGTTCGCATTGTTCACAACTGAAGTCACTTAAAGTCACCATGGCTTTCTTCGCCTTTCCTCCATAGCTTTTTATATTCCACTGAAGTTTTAACTTGACGCCCTTCCCCATTTACTTGGTTATATTTGTGCTTTTTATCACAAGTCCAGCCCCTAATTCTCTCCAAGTTCTGTTTACTCCACTCTATATTTTCAAATACAACCCCCTCAGTGTCATCTTATTGATAGAATCTTTCCTGGAGTCTTTGATCAGCGTCCATCCGAACAGGCTGTTTTCCTGCCCGACTCATATCTGTCCCCCTGGGAATTTCCTTTTGCACAGTCTCAGGGATTCCCATCCCCTGGCCTCATAGCCCAGTTTCCTGAATCTCATCTCTCACTCTCTCTAGGTTGTCTCCCTTGTTTTGGTGGAGCATATCCTTTAGCAGCTTCTGGACATAGAGGGGGACAGTTCATTTTCAGAAGTTTGGAAGTGTGAAGATGTGTGACTCACACTTTTCTTCGGCAGTTTGAGTGTAGGATTCTAGGCAGGAAAGGGTTCTCCTTCAGACAGCACTGTTGTACTCAGCTGCAGCTTCCCAGCTTGAAGACAGCCTGCTGACATTCTGCGCCTGTTTTCTTCAAAGTCTTTTATGAACCTGTTCTTATCTCTCTGAAAACTCATTGGATTTCCTCTTTGTCCCAGTTTTCTGAAATTTCTTGGTGATGTGGAGTTCAACTCAACTCTATGGACAGGTATCCAGATAGGCATGTGCAGTGAAACTTCTCTCGTTCAGGATTCCAGGCTGTACGGAGATGTTCACAAGAACTTGGAGCTAAAATATTAGGGAAATGAAGACAGTGAAGCAGACAGGGTGTGGGCAAGTGTGCAGTATTACACATGTAAATGACAAATACAAGATGTCCAAGGGCACCATTTTTACAAATTCCAAGTGTCAATACTTCCTGAGAGGGACTCATCCAGGGTCTCAACCTGATGTGTTAGGCATTTAGCCTTCCCATTCCCTCCTCAGGCTCCACACTTCCACATCTACAGCCCCGGTGGAGGTGATGGTAAACCAGTGCATGACATTTGGACTTCAAGTTTAATTCCTATTGCCTTGAGTTGGCCTCTAGGGGGCAGACTGTGCTAGCTTTCTGTAGAAAAGCAGGCGCTGGTTCTCTCCACAGGGATGCTCAAACCTGGCTGCAAGTTGACATCACCAGGGGAGTTTTAAACATGCAGATTCTGGGGCTACTCTCAGAGATCTTGACCTGAAATGTGGTTCAGGTTTTGGGAATGTGAAGAGTTCCCCCATGGGATTTTAACGTGCAGCTCAAGTTTAGAACCATAGCCCCAGAGCTTTGAATTCTTCATTTTGGGGGTGAAGATTAAAAAAGAAAGAAAGAAAGGAAGCACAGGTACCCAATGACTGTTTAATGTGCAAACCAACAAATCACCTAGATGTCTTTTAAAATGCAGCCTCTAGTTCAGTAGGTCCAGGGTTAGCCTAGCCTTTTTAACAAGCTCCAGGGCTTGCCTACACACTGGCCCCAGACTCTGCCTGAGGAGCCAGGCTGCAGCTTGGATGAATATGAGATGAGATTTGTGGTTCTTTAGGTCAGCTGAGACTTTATCTTAAAGTCAATCTTCTTCACACTTGGAGGGACATGTTTACATTTCTAAAGTTTTGGAAGTTCGAAGGTCTTAAATCATCTAGGATGTTGACTTGGTCCCAAGCTGTCTCTCCATGGACATATGCTAGATCTGCTCAGATCCCCAGGCTGTATTAAATTATTCATGCTTTGCAATCCTGGACATTAGAGCTAGAAATTGTCCAGGCATCCTTGTTTTGCACGACATTCTTTGCAATAGTAAATGTAAAGGGGCTCTTTTTCTATATTTTCCTTGGGGATCCCAAATTATAAATTTATACATATAGTTGTGGAAATCTGCACTTGGTATATAGGTTCTTTAGTTTTTACGAAGTAGTTAATTCTGATAGTAAAAGCTGGCTTTATATCCATTGAAAAGATCATCAACAAATGATTATACAGCGAGTGCTACAGTTCAGAGAAATACAACTCTGTGGGCTGCAGGAGCTGGGGAAGGCTCCAGGGAGGTGGTGAGATGAGCTGGGCTATAGAGAGTGGGATTGCTGCTGCTGCTGCTAAGTTGCTTCAGTCGTATCCGACTCTGTGCAACCTCATAGACGGCAGCCCACCAGGCTCCCCGTCCCTGGGATTCTCCAGGCAAGAACACTGGAGTGGGTTGCCATTTCCTTCTCCGATGCATGAAAGTGAAAAGTGAAAGTGAAGTCGTTCAGTCGTATCTGACTCCTAGCGACCCTATGGACTGCAGCCTACCAGGCCCCTCCATCCATGGGATTTTCCAGGCAAGAGTACTGGAGCGGGGTGCCATTGCCTTCTCTGGAGAGTGGGATTAGGTGAACAGAAAAAGTGGGGAAGGCATTTCCAGCACAGACATTGGGATGAATGAGGCTTAGAGGCTTTGAGTTATGTAGGCTGGATCCCAAGAGTGAATAATATCTATTCTTCATGAAATAACTGTTTAAAAACCAAAATGTTCTTAAGCTTTCAATAAAGTAAGCCATAAAATTAGTCTACTTTGGTTACTAATCTAATTTTTTTGTTTTTTCATGTCTGTAAAAGTGTAATTTCTTAATATGCCCTGGTTTCTGGTGTAAATGAAAATTTAAAGTCCCAATTTTCAGTTTCCTAATCATTTTGATTAGCAGTGGCCGTAGGACTGGAAAAAGTCAGTTTTCATTCCAATCCCAAAGAAAGGCAATGCCAAAGAATGCTCAAACTGTTGTAGCCACGCGTTCCAGGAAACAAACTCACTCAGAAGGACAATGCAGATAGTGGAGTGCAGTTTATTATACCGGCAGGCCCAAGGCAGAGTCGCCTCTTAGCCAAGGACCCCGACCAGCATTTGTGAAAATCTTTTATACCACATGTGTACATGTCTGAACCCACCACTCCAAATTCCTTGAGACTTACATAAACCAAGGAAAATACAATCCCAATAACCCCATCATTCACGTGCTATGTGCTCATGTGCTCAAATAGTCAAACAGTTGGCCAATAATCAATAAACCCGAGGTTACACTCCAATAGATACAGAAAAATTTATGGCCTGTCTGGAGGAAGGGGTGATTAGTGTATGTTTTCTCTTAGGCAGTGAGTAACCTAGGTATGATCTTCAAGGTTCCCCTGTCTGGAGGGGGTCTTTCTGTTGTTGTTTTCACAGGCACTAAACAGAGAGTTCAGAGTCCATTGGAAAGGTGGCCAAGCATGATGAGCATGAACAGGCCTAAGATGGAGTTCAGGCCCTATGAGTTCCTTCTTCAAAACTACCGAACAATTGCACTCATCTCACACACTAGTAAAGTAATGCTAAAATTCTCCACGCCAGGCTTCAGCAATACATGAACTGTGAACTTCCAAATCTTCAAGCTGGTTTTAGAAAAGGCAAAGGAACAAATTGCCAACATCCGCTGGATCATGGAAAAAGCAAGAGAGTTCCAGAAAAACATCTATTTCTGCTTTATTGACTATGCCAAAGCCTTTGACTGTGTGGATCACAATAAACTATGGAAAATTCTGAAAGAGATGGGAATATCAGACCACCTGACCAGCATCTCGAGAAACCTGTTTGCAGGTCAGGAAGCAACAGTTAGAACTGGACATGGAACAACAGACTAGTTCCAAATAGGAGAAGGAGTACGTCAAGGCTGTATATTGTCACCCTGCTTATTTAACTTATATGTAGAGTACATCATGAGAAATGCTGGGCTGGAGGAAGCACAAGCTGGAATCAAGATTGCTGGGAGAAATATCAATAACCTCAGATATGCAGATGACAGCACCCTTATGGCCGAAAGTGAAGAAGAACTAAAGAGCCTCTTGATGAAAGTGAAAGAGGAGAGTGAAAAAGTTGGCTTAAGGTTCAACATTCAGAAAATGAAGATCATGGCATCAGGTCCCATCACTGCATGGGAAATAGATGGGGAAACAGTGGAAACAGTGGCTGACTTTATTTTTCTGGGCTCCAAAATCACTACAGATGGTGATTGCAGTCATGAAATTAAAAGACACTTACTCCTTTTGAAGGAAAGTTATGACCAACCTAGACAGCATATTAAAAAGCAGAGACATTACTTTGCTAACAAAGGTCTGTCTAGTCAAGGCTATGGTTTTTCCAGAGGTCCTGTATGGATGTGAGAGTTGGACTATAAAGAAAGCTGAGCACTGAAGAACTGGTGCTTTTGAACTGTGGTGTTGGAGAAGACTCTTGAGAGTCCCTTGGACAGCAAGGAGATCCAGCCAATCCATCCTGAAGGAGATCAGTCCTGGATGTTCATTGGTGGGACTGATGTTGAAGCTGAAACTCCAATAGTTTGGCCACCTGATTCAGAGAGCTGACTCATTTGAAAAGACCCTGATGCTGGGAAACATTAAGGGCAGGGAGAGAAGGTGATGACAGAGGATGAGATGGATGGATGGTGTCACCGACTCAATGGAGATGAGTTTGACTAAGCTCTGGGAGTTGGTGATGGACAGGGAGGCCTGGCGTGCTGCAGTCTATAGGGTCTCATGACTGAGCAAGTGAACTGAAATGGAACTAAAATTTTGTCAGCTTTGAGAATGATTTTAAAGAGTTAACTTTTTATTTTGCTTATTTTTGCTAGTGTTTTTCTATTCTTGATGTTTGTTGTTTAGTCACTAAGTCATGTCCAGTTCCTTGCTACCCCATGGACTATAACACGCCAGGCTCCCCTGTCCTTCACTGTCTCCTGAGTTTGCTCAGACTGGTGTTTTGAGTCATTGAGTTGGTCATGCTATTCAACCGTCTTACCCTCTGCCACCCCCCTGTCTTTTCTGTTCAATCTTTCCCAACTTAAGGGTCTTTTTCTATCAATCGGCTCTTTCTATCAGATGGCCAAAGTATTGGAGCCTCAGTGTCAACATCATTCCTTCCAATTAATATTCAGGGTTGATTTCCCTTACGATCGACTGGTTTGAATGCCTTGTAGTCTGAGGGACTCTCAAAAGAGTCTTCTGCAGCACCACAATTCTAAAGCATCAATTCTTTGACACTCAACCTTCTTTATGGTCCAAATCTCACATCCGTACATGACTACTGGAAAAACTATAGCTTTGACTAGACGGACCTTTGTTTGTAAAGTAATGTCTCTACTTTTTAATATGCTGTCTAGGTTGGTCACAGCTTTTCATCCAAGGAGCAAGCATCTTTTAATTTCGTGGCTGCAGTCACCATCTACAATGATTTTGGCTGCTGCTGCTGCTAAGTCATTTCAGTCATGTCCAACTCTGTGCGACCCCAGAGATGGCAGCCTACCAGGCTCCTCTGTCCTGGGATTCTCCAGGCCAGAACACTGGAGTGGGTTGCCATTTCCTTCTCCAATGCATCAGAGTGAAAAGTGAAAGTGAACTCGCTCAGTTGTGTTCGACTCTTTGTGATCCCATGGACTGTAGCCCACCAGGCTCCTCCGTCCATGGGATGTTCCAGGCAAGAGTACTGGAGTGGGGCGCCATTGCCTTTTCCTAAAGTGATTTTGGAGACCCCCTAGAATAAAGTCTTTCACTGTTTCCATTCTTTCCCCATCTATTTGCCATGAAGTGATGCCATGGCCTTATGCCACCATGACCAGATGCCATGGTCTTATTCTGCTGAATCAAGGTTATAAATAGCTGGGGGGAAGGGAGCCTTCCCTCCAAACGCTCTCAAAAATCATTCTCCATTGTTGAAAATCACAAACTATGATCTGAATATCAAATTAACATTAAAATTAGCCTATTTCTAATTAAAATACTTTAATAAAGAAAAGGTACATTTCATTGTGTTTGAGGATGGACTAGAAATTATAGATAAGAAAATGTTGGAATGACCATAATCCTATTACTCAAAGATGAGCATTTGATCTTTCCAAACCTTATTTTTCTATGCATTAACGTATGTGATAAGGTAAATAGGGGGCGAGGAAAGGCAATTCCGACAAGGATCCCTACACATGTTCAGCAAAATGGGCAGTATGGAACAATCTCAAGCTTTTCTTCCGAGTATCCCCTACAGGATTTGTCACAATTTCCCAAAATGTTGGGAAGTCCCTTAAGCTAATAAAAAACAAACTAAACCTCCAAGCGACTAAGGGATGCCAACCTGTGCTAGGTTGCGAGCTGGGCAGGAAGAGACAGGGCGATCTGATGATTGAGGACACTCGCCAGAGGAATGTCCTCACCCTAAAAGGATCAGGCTCTCAGTCCCACCCATGGCTCACCCCCATCCCAGGGAGGTCCTCAGAGGTTTCCCACGGAAAGAACGCGGGGAGCCGCAGCCGCTGCGATTCAGCCCAGCGCGCCCGGAAGCCAACAGCTGTTCCCGGACAAGGAGAGGCAAGTGCAGCGGCCGGCGCCCGCCCGGACTCGGGGCGCCCCTCTCTATGGGGAAGAGGGAGTGAGCGCAGGCGTTTACCTGTTTCATCTTCCCATCGCTCGGGGCGGGCAGGCGGGGACAGCGCTCTCCACCTCCCTCCCTCCCCCTTCACCGGCAGATCTTCACAGAAGTCTTGAATTCTTTTATCCGCTCTTTCCCCCGCCGTCCCAAAAAGATTGACTCGGAACACGGAGTTGTTCTGCTGCATTCAACAGGAGTGTTCACTGCAAGGGCCGAGTGCTGAGGTTGAGGCTTGGGCAGCTGCAATCGCTGATTAGCAGTAAAGGGGTCCAAGACCCATGGCTCCCAGCAGAACGAAAACAGCCAATCAGAACGAGGACAGATAGAAACAACCCAATCTGGGAGCCAGGCTGAGAGTGGGGGCGGGAACGAGGGCTCAGGTAGACAGGTCTGCAGCTGAGCTGGTGCAGTTTCTTTGATGCTGCTACTGCTGTGCTGAGAATACTCTCAACAGGTAGGGTGTATGTAGGCGGGAGAGGCGGAGAAGACAATGGCACCCCACTCCAGTACTCTTGCCTGGAAAATCCCATGGATGGAGGAGCCTGGTAGGCTGCAGTCCACGGGGTCGCTAAGAGTCGGACACAACTGAAGCGACTTAGCAGCAGCAGCAGCAGCAGCAGGGGGTGGGTGGGGAGGGGGGGGGTGGTGGCGCGGAGAGGTGGGTATCTGTGTGGCTTCTAAAGGAGAGGATCGCACAGCCTGGAAAAATGGAGATGGGATAGAAGGAAGATAACCCGGGAGGCAACCTGGTAGGGAGAAAAAGAGGTTTCAGAGACGAAGAGATGAGGGAGCTGGGAAAACGAAGAAAGCTTGGTAGGTACAGAACGAGTGAATTGATGAACGAATGAGTGGGCACCCTGAGCCTGGCACAATGCGAGGAAGCTTTGCTTTCTAAAGTAATTCTTATAATAACCCTTGGAATAGGTAATTTTAATCTCCATTTTGCAGGTAAGGAAACCTAAGCTGTAAAGTGTGAATTACTTGCCCATGGTCACACAGCTAACTGAATAATGAGACCAGGAAAGGAACCACTCAGTCCCGACTCTACTTAACACCACACCTTTCCTGGCCTGGGTTAGGGCAAAACTGGGGAATAAGGGGGATTCTCTCAGAGGCCCTCAAAAGCGTTGAGGAAGCCGTGCTGAGGGACTGGCAGAGCAGTTTGGAAGAGTGCTCAGGCTCTGCCTTCACCAGCTATCTTCTGGTGTTTCCGATCTTGTGGAGTTTCCGAGAGCTTCTGTGAAACGGGCAGAAGTTCTGTCAAAGAGGAGGCTGTCCATGCAGCTTTTCTGACCCTGAGAGCTTAAGTGTCCTACTGAGGGAGGGAGAGAAAACAAGGAGGAGGGGAGGGGAGTGTGTGTGTCTTGGCCCAATGCTGGCACTGCTTGCGATTCCATTAGAGCTTCATTCTCTCTGGACTTTGACAGAGGCCACTTTTGTGACCCATTTGCATGAGCCTTTCATCCACTGACCGTTCTACCTCTGGAACTTTCTTTGTTTTTTGGTGCATCACACTGTTTTGAGCCATTACTGATGTTAGTATTTGTTTGAGCTGAGTAATGTGGAACTGTAACACAAGGCCTACGGTCAAAGTGACAAAGGAAGCCTGATAATTTATCGCCACTTCAGGCTAAAAAATTAACCAGACAGTAGCTAAACCATGGGTCACATACCAAAGATGGGAAGAATCAATTCCATGATTAGATTTCTATTACATGGTTTTTATTTAAAGCAAGATAATTTGAATCAGTGCTCAGCAAGGGTTGATCTAACATTTTGTTCTCTTTTATAAATAAAAAGTATATACCCAGATGGTATTTTCTATACACTTGAAGACAGGTGGCTATGGTTTGCTTGACTCTCTCAAAAATGGAAACGTCATCAAAATATGCTCAGTGAGACCATCTTAGAGACCCATGGACCATGCTCTGTATCTCAGCTCTTTCATCTATTGACTGTGTAACTGCAAGCAAGTCCCTTAACACCTCTGTGCCAGCCCTCATCTGTAAAGTGGAAATATTAATGGTGTCTCCCAACCTTGTTTAAGGTTCAGTGAGATGATAGATAGGTTTTTGGCACAGCACGTGCTGTATACAAACAATCAATAACTGTAATTTCTTCCGCAACCCAACACCAACATAGCTGTTTCCTTCTCTGTCTAATATTCTCACTGTTTCTCAAGTCACCACAATTCATTTTTAACTTTTATATTGTTTTCCTAATTTATGGAACATGGAATCCTTGGGAACCAAAGTAGAGAAAACTTAAAGCTTGTAAATATTTCCCTCAAACCATAGATGCCACTCAGACGTGCAAGACTTCTCTGTGGTTGGAAGGAATGATCACCAGTAGCCAGGAATGTGTCTGTTAGTAGATTTATGATTATCTTTGAGGTACTTGCAGTACAGAAGAATGACGTGAAGCATCAGGTTAGAAGTAAAGATCCCAGGGCTCTGATTTCAGCCAAGACAAGAGGGTTCTGATTTAGGCTAATATTTTGGAGAAATTCCTTAGCCGAAAATAAGCATGGTGCTACTTATTGCACAGTATACTGTTGACTCACCACTATTAGTAGGATGAAATATTGAGACCAACTTCCATAAATCTTTCATTAGAGTCCATTTTATTTCTTTGTAGTGAAATGTTTGAACACCTCCCTCTCCTCTATTCCCTTTCTCCCCACTTTTTCCACAGGGTCTGTCATTTCCAGCCACTGCATTATTTAGCCTTTTTTTTTTTATTACTCTTGTCAGCACACTTTGAGTGAAGGTAGGTATTCAAAGGCAAAGTGCCAAGCCTATGAAGGGTGCCTGGGGATAGACGAGCCTCTGGTACTTGGGAGAGGAGTTTATGAAATGACTCACGAAGTAAGATTAGTACAGCTCTCATGAATGAGTGGGACACAGGTTAACTACAGAGCTTATGGTTGAAGCACATTAACCATTTGTTGTCTCCTACCCTTTGTTTTTGTTTCCAAGGCAAAAAGCCCTCTCAGGTTGGAGGGGAGCCATGATCCGATTTCTGAACGTGTTATGCAGCTGGCTGATGATGACATCCATCATAGCCGTGGGTCACTCGCTGCAGAGCTTCCGAGACCACACCTTTCTCTATGAAAATATCTACACCGGCAAACCAGACCTGGGTAAGAAAGCAAAGACCTGCATCCTTTGTGCAGGTGACTCTGATGCCTGATGAGGAAACCATGAAGAAGGTTTTCCTGTTAGCTTCTTTCAGAAATCAGGTCATGGGGTGTATGGTTTATACCCTACATTGCATATGGAGAATTACTCATCCAAGGTCTTCTCAAACCATGACACAGACCCTGAAAACATATCCAAAATCCCTCCAGGTTGGTTTCCCACATGAACTTCTGCAGGCCCGCCATGGCTTTCCCCAGTGTCCTGAGCCTCTTTGCTGGAGAGTGGTTGAACATTTCAGCTTGCGCTTCCCTGCTTTGATACGTAGGGGGGCTTGAGCTGCAGCACCGTTTCATAGTAGCTGACAATTGTATGTCACATTTATAGGTAACTCACATTCAGGTTCTGACTTAGCTCACATTTTTGCAGCATCTGAGTATAAAATGAAAGAAAGAAGGCTAAAGCTCACTTTGAACAAAGCTCAAGTATAATAGGCTTAGAGAACCTGGAAAAGTGGGTGGAACAATTCCACTTTTCACCCTCCAGTGCTGTCCTCTGGTGGTCCAGGAACTCTGTATAGATTCACAGGGTTTTAGGTCATCTGTCCTAGCCCTTTGAATTTAAAATTGAGACAGAAAGGCTCAGAGATTATCTGATTTGTTGAAGGGCAATAGGTGAGCAGAACTGTGTGTGTGCGCCTGTACAGGCCTGCATGCACACACAGCTTGGAAATAGGTCCCTCATGACCTCCTGGTACTTTGCTGGTGATAGCAGAACCCTGGAGCATCCAGTAGAAGAATTTGCCTGATGCCTACTCTGATTACGGTTACTGAGATATTCCATTTTTAGTTCTCACCCATAAAGACATGTATAGAAATAGAAAAGAGAAATTTCCTGTCGTTTCATCAGAAGCACTATCAAAATGCTTTATAAAGACTGTAAAAAAAAATAAAGAATATAGCTCTCCAGGACTAACCGCTATATTTTAGTTTGGGATATGGGATTTTTTTCTCAAGATGACTTCCATCTAAAGATCTTTGGGGTTGTGATTTAGTGTTGCTGTCTGGTTTTCCAAAGGCTGAAAAATCCTTAAAGGAAAATCCTGAAAATCACAAATTTCGGTTGTGAGTGTTGTCCCCTAAAATTTCTCTTGCTCAGGAGACCAGCAAAGGAAGTATCCTTGCTTTTCCCTATAGTTCAATACCAGTACATTAAAATGAACAAGGCAAGGCTTTCAAAACTACCAGGGATCTCCACCTGCATGCTGTTGCTGCTGCTAAGTCGCTTCAGTCGTAACCAGCTCAGTGTGACCCCATAGACAGCAGCCCCCAGGCTCCCCCGTCCCTGGGATTCTCCAGGCAAGAACACTGGAGTGGGTTGCCATTTCCTTCTCCAATGCATGAAAGTGAAAAGTGAAAGTGAAGTTGCTCAGTTGTGTCCGACTCTTAGCGACCCCATGGACTGCAGCCCACCAGGCTCTTCCGTCCATGGGATTTTCCAGGCAAGAGTACTGGAGTGGGTCGCCATTGCCTTCTCTGGCCCACCTCCATAGTATATGATTTAACTGATCTGGTATCCAGGTCTTGGTAATTTTATAAAATTTTGTCAGTTGAGTCTAATAAATGCCCAGAGTCAAGAAGCACTGTTATGACGGACTATGATTTAAACACTCTGGACAAGATATTTAGCACAGCAGTGCCAGAATGAAGCTGGCAAGAGTGGAGTGGTCTCAGCTAACACCGGAGCGTTGTTCCCTTCCCGCACGCACAGGAAACCAGCCTTGTTAGGGCTTCATTCCCGTGATATAGATCTGAATTCAGGAGATCCAGGGACCTAGTCTCTTAAAGACCAGGGCTCAGTATTTCTGTGTTCTGTCCTGCATCAGCCTCGCTGAAAGTCTGCTGACCTCCTAGGCATCTTGCATTGACAGACCGCTCTCCACCATGTTCCTCCACACTTATCCTGATTCAGACTCAGTGGGCTTCACCAAAACCAGAGCAGATTCCAGGGAGACCCATAAACCACTACCCCAAGAGTTACTGCTGAAGTAGGCTGTTTGTTGGGTTTCTATTCTTAGAACTGGCCCACCCAACTATAGGCATTTGAAGAGGGGCTGAACCAACTTTCCTTCTGGAATTCTTTCCATTCCTTCTAGTTCCCACGTGCAGCATCAGAGCCTGTACTTTGCCCAGCCAAGGGGATCACAGTCAGCTCTCTAACTCCTCTAGTGAAGCTGGAGGAGTTTGGAGGGAACCCTGACACACCCTTCTCAACACTCCTGCTTGTTTCTGCTGCACAGTGAATGGCCTCCAAGCTCGGACCTTTGGAGTCTGGACGCTGCTCTCATCAGTGGTTCGCTGCCTCTGCGCCATCGACATTCACAACAAAACGTATGTAAAGGAGGGAACAGCATCTCCCTGTGTTGGCAATGGGTGCTAAGCAGAGCCATTGTGGTCCTCCCTCGAGACTTGTTTATCCTTAAAATCAACAAGGCAAGGATTAGAAAATACCAGGGGTGTCCTGGGTCCACCACTATAGTATATGATTTAACTGTTCTGATATCCAGGTCTTGGTAATTTGATAAAATTTCTTCAGTTGATTCTAATAAATGCCCAGAGTCAAGAAGCACCATTATGATGGATTATGATTCCATCATATGGCCTATGATTTGATTCAGTAACCTAGGATGTGAAGATAAAAGATTCAGTTCAATTCAGTTGCTCAGTCGTGTCCGACTCTTTGCGACCCCATGAATTGCAGCACACCAGGCCTCCCTGTCCATCACCAACTTCCAGAGTTCATTCAAACTCACGTCCGTGGAGTCGGTGATGCCATCCAGCCATCTCATCCTCTGTCGTCCCCTTCTCCTTCTGCCCCCAATCACGCCCAGCATCAGAGTCTTCTCCAATGAGTCAACTCTTCGCGTGAGGTGGCCAAAGTATTGAAGTTTCAGCTTTAGCATCATTCTTTCCAAAGAAATCCCAGGACTCCTTTAGAATGGACTGGTTGGATCTCCTTGCAGTCCAAGGGACTCTCAAGAGTTTTCTCCAACACCACAGTTCAAAAGCATCAATTCTTTGGCGCTCAGCCTTCTTCACAGTCCAACTCTCACATCCATACATGACCACAGGAAAAACCATAGCCTTGACTAGGCGACCCTTTGTTGGCAAAGTAATGTCTCTGCTTTTGAATATGTGATTAAGGTTGGTCATAACTTTCCTTCCAAGGAGTAAGCATCTTAATTTCATGGCTGCAGTCACCATCTGTAGTGATTTTGGAGCCCAGAAAAATAAAGTCTGACACTGTTTCCACTGTTTCCTCATCTATTTCCCATGAAGTGCTAGGACCGGATGCCATGATCTTCGTTTTCTGAATGTTGAGCTTTAAGCCAACTTTTTCACTCTCCACTTTCACTTTCATCAAGAGGTTCTTTAGTTCTTCTTCACTTTCTGCTATAAGGATGGTGTCATCTGCATATTTGAGGTTATTGATATTTCTCCCAGCAATCTTGATTCCAGCTTGTGCTTTTCCAGTCCAGTGTTTCTCATGATGTACTCTGCATATAATTTAAATAAGCAGGGTGACAATATAAAGCCTTGACATACTCCTTTTCCTATTTGGAACCAGTCTGTTGTTCCATGTTCAGTTCTAACTGTTGCTTCCTGACTCACATATAGGTTTCTCAAGAGGCAGGTCAGGTGGTCTGGTATTCCCACCTCTTTCAGAATTTTCCACAGTTGATTGTGATCCACACAGTCAAAGGCTTTGGCATAGTCAATAAGGCAGAAATAGATGTTTTTCTGGAACACTCTTGCTTTTTCCATGATCCAGTGGATGTTGTCAATTTGATCTCTGGTTCCTCTGCCTTTTCTAAAACCAGCTTGAACATCTGGAAGTTCACAGTTCACGTATTGCTCAAGCCTGGCTTGGAGAATTGTGAGCATTACTTTATTAGCGTGTGAAATGAGTGCAGTAGTTTGAGCATTCTTTGGCAATGCCTTTCTTTGGGATTGGAATGAAAACTGACCTTTTCCAGTCCTGTGGCCACTGCTGAGTTTTCCAAATTTGCTGCCATATTGAGTGCAGCACTTTCATAACATCATCTTTCAGGATTTGAAATAGCTCAACTGAAATTCCATCACTTCCACTAGCTTTGTTTGTAGTGATGCTTTCTAAGGCCCACTGGACTTCACATTCCAGGATGTCTGGCTCTAGGTCAGTGACCACACCATCGTGATTATCTTGGTCATAAAGATCTTTTTTGTACACTTCTTCTGTATATTGTTGCCACCTCTTCTTAATATCTTCTGCTTCTGTTAGGTCCATAACTTTTCTGACCTTTATCAGGCCCATCTTTGCATGAAATGTTCCCTTGGTATCTCTAATTTTCTTGATGAGATCTCTAGTCTTTCCCATTCTGTTGTTTTCCTCTATTTCTTTGCATTGATCACTGAGGAAGTCTTTCTTATCTCTTCTTGCTATTCTTTGGAACTCTGCATTCAGATGTTTATATCTTTCCTTTTCTCCTTTGCTTTTTGCTTCTCTTCTTTTCACAGCTATTTGTAAGGCCTCCCCAGACAGCCATTTTGCTTTTTTGCATTTCTTTTCAATGGGGATGATCTTGATCCCTGTCTCCTATACAATGTCATGAACCTCATTCCATAGTTCATCAGGCACTCTTATCTATAGAATCCAGGCCCTGAAATTTATGTCTAACTTCCACTGTTTAATCATAAGAGATTTGATTTAGGTCATACCTGAATGGTCTAGTGGTTTTCCCTACTTTCTTCACTTTCAGTCTGAATTTGGCAATAAGGAATTCATGATCTGAGCCACAGTCAGCTCCTGGTCTTGTTTTTGCTGATTGTATAGAGCTTCTCCATCTTTGGCTGCAAAGAATATAATCAATCTGATTTTGGTGTTGACCATCTGGTGATGTCCATGTGTAGAGTCTTCTCTTGTGTTGTTGGAAGAGGGTGTTTGCTATGACCAGTGTGTTCTCTTGGCAAAACTTTATTAGCCTTTGCCCTGCTTCATTCTGTACTCCAAGGCCAAATTTGCCTGTTACTCCAGGTGTTTATTGACTTCCTACATTTGCATTCCAGTCTCCTATAATGAAAAGGACATCTTTTTTGGGTGTTAGTTCTAAAAGGTCTTGGAGGTCTTCATACAACCGTTCAACTTCAGCTTCTTCAGCATTACTGCTTAGGGCATAGATTTGGATTACTGTGATATTGAATGGTTTGCTTTGGAAATGAACAGAGGTTATTCTGTTATTTTGAGACTGAATCCAAGTACTGCATTTCAGACTCTTGTTGACCATGATGGCTACTCCATTTCTTCTAAGGGATTCCTGTACACAGTAGTAGATATAATGGTCATCTGAGTTAAATTCACCCATTCCAGTCCATTTTAGTTCGCTGATTCCTAGACTGTCGACGTTCACTCTTGCCATCTCCTGTTTGACCACTTCCAATTTGCCTTGATTCATGGACCTAACATTCCAAGTTCCTATGCAATATTGCTCTTTAGCATCGGACCTTGCTTATATCACCAGTCACATCCACAGGTGGGTATTCTTTTTGCTTTGGCTCCATCCCTTCATTCTTTCTGGAGATATTTCTCCACTGATCTCCAGTAGCATATTGGGCACCTACAGACCTGGGGAGTTCCTCTTTCAGTATCCTCTCATTTTGCCTTTTCATACTGTTCATGGGGTTCTCAAGGCAAGAATACTGAAGTGGTTTGCCATTCCCTTCCAGTGGACCACATTCTGTCAGACCTCTCCACCATGATCCGCCTGTCCTAGGTGGACCCACATGGCATGGCTTAATCTCTTTGTAAGGCCTCCCCAGAGAGCAATTTTTTTTTTTGCATTTCTTTTCCATGGGGATGGTCTTGATCCCTGTCTCCTGTACAATGTCACGAACCTCAGTCCATAGTTCATCAGGCACTCTATCTATCAGATCTAGGCCCTTAAATCTATTTCTCACTTCCACTGTATAATCATAAGGGATTTGATTTAGGTCATATCTGAATGGTATAGTGGTTTTCCCTACTTTCTTGAATTTCAGTCTGAATTTGACAATAAGGAGTTCATGGTCTGAGCCACAGTCAGCTCCTGGTCTTGTTTTTGCTGACTGTATAGAGCCTCTCCATCTTTGGCTGCAAAGAATATAATCAATCTGATTTCGGTGTTGACCATCTGGTGATGTCCATGTATAGAGTCTTCTCTTGTGTTGTTGGAAGAGGGTGTTTGTTATGACCAGTGCATTTTCTTGGCAAAGCTCTATTAGCCTTTGCCCTGCTTCATTCCGTATTCCAAGGCCAAATTTGCCTGTTACTGCAGGTGTTTCTTGACTTCCTACTTTTGCATTCCAGTCCCCTATAATGAAAAGGACATCTTTTTTGGGTGTTAGTTCTAAAAGGTCTTGTAGGTCTTCATACAACCATTCAACTTCAGCTACCCTATATGGGCCTTGGAGGGGTTGTGTCCCCCCAAGATTCTGGCTTCAGGATGTGTAGCAAATCCTTCTGTGATTCCCTGGAGCTTTTCTGAGGTCAGACTGGCATTTTAAATCAAGAGTTTACTCCTGGGTCAGGAAGGACAAAAGTGAAATGAGCACAGAATACCTAGAACGCAGAGATGAGATCTGAGATCAGTTACCCTCACTGGACTCATGGTAGAGTCCCCTGGGTTGTGGGTGGTGTGTGCCTGGATTCCTTGCCTCTCTTCTGGGAAGTCAGATTCAGATAGTCTTCAAGGGCCTGGGAATCTGCTTTCATAATCATTCTGGGAGATTCTAGCTTGCAACAAAGTTGAGAACTTCTAATGTGGGTGGGTTGTAGGTGATTCTCAGGGTCCTGAAGCCCTTTCCCATCTCAGTTGCCTCCACATTAACCCTGGCCTCTCAGAGCCTGGGCTTGCTCAGTGATCTCCCTATTTCTAAGGCCATTCATTCCAAAGGTTAAGAAATGCAAAGGTGTCTGTGTGTGGTGTTGTTGTTGTTAAAATGTGAATTCTTGGCCTCGTTTCAGGAGAATCAGATTTAACACGTCCAGGGTAGAGCTTCACAATATGCAGTTTTAGACTCTAAGACCTTTTAATGCCAGTAGTCTCTGGATCACAGTTTAGAGAAACTGGTTTTCACCAGGAGAGAAAGGGTGATGACAAGACCCTTCTGCCTTTTTAAAGCCCACCCCCTTAGTCACCTGCACTTCTTCCACGTGGCTGATACCAGGAATGACCTAACGGGCAGCCTCTGAGGGGTCATCACATTTTCTCACAGGAATGTGGCCCTGGCCTGGCGGGTTTACCTTGTTGGGGATAATCATGTCTGCATATAACACATCACCGACATTCCTGTAAGAGAGGAGCTTGGGAAGGAACTAGGACTCAGCCACTGTTTCTGACTGCTTTCCCTTTGTTTCTGCATTCCCCCGCTTTCCTAATTAGTAACTGCTCATGCCTGCTCTTTGGAACTCAGGGAAGGCCTAGGAGACAAAGTCTTTTCGCTACAAATAAGACACAGAGGACAAAGAAAGGATTTTATACCCGCGAGAGCCCCAGTTGGGTCCTGCTTGCTATCCTTCACACCATCTTTCTCTTCCCCTTCCTGCCTTAGCCTTAATTCAGTCTCCTGTCTGGTTGGGAGTGGGGGGTAGTTATTGATAAACTACATGAGTTCAGTTGAGCCCATTGGTCCTAAACTTGAGTTCTATGAAGAGTACCTGCTGCTGCCATCATCCTTACCACCATCGTCATTAACATCACTAACATGAAAGGAGGGTGGGAGGCCCTTCTCCTTGGAATCAGTTTCCATCTCTTAGCCACTGAGTCACTGTATGACTCTGGACAACTGGCATCATCCTCTAAGGATACAGATTCCTACCGCATATTCTAGGTGCTCCATTCATTTGCTGGATGAATCCATGTGATTAGGAGAGGCAACTAAATGTTCTTTAGGGTTCTTTTGGGCTTTAAATAGAAGATTTTGTGTGATTTTTGAATCCAAGAAGAAAGTTGGAGGGATAAGAAAAGAGGTGAGACACCTCCAGCGGAGAGAATGTTGTCAGAGGCCTGGAGCCTTCTGGGGACTGGATAGGTCATCAGGAGGAGGTGGAAGGTGTCCAGTAGTTCCACTGAGCCCTTCGGTTGGGACAGCCCTTAAGAGGGATGTGGATGGTTCTGACCTGTAATACTTTAGTGTATAGGTGATACAGTGTGCTGCTGCTGCTGCTGCTGCTAACTTGCTTCAGTCGTGTCTGACTCTGTGCGACCCCATAGACGGCAGCCCACTAGGCTCCTCTGTCCCTGGGATTCTCCAGGCAAGAATACCGGAGTGCGTTCCCATTTCCTTCTCCAATGAATGAAAGTGAAAAGTGAAAGTGAAGTCGCTCAGTCGTGTCTGACTCTAGCGACCCTATGGACTGCAGCCTACCAGGCTCCTCCATCCATGGGATTTTCTAGGCAAAAGTACTGGAGTGGGGTGCCATTGCCTTCTCCGGGTGATACAGTGTACCTTCCAGTAATGCCTTCTGGAGCCTGTGTTACCAGGACAGGATAAAGGGATCAGAGACGATGGTGTGAAGCTAAAAAGAGGTTAAAATGGTTACTTTGGGTTGTTTTGGAGTATTTCCTCTTCTCTAAGGGTACCACTCCCAGTGGCAACCAGGAGGAGGGTTTCTGACCTCCCTCACTGCTAGGGGGAGAGCCAGCAATGGCCCCAGCAGGACAGGGACCCTAATGCTGTGTTTCCCCTCCTTCCTTCAGGTCCGAATGCTGGTGCTTTTTATGCCTTGTCCACTCTACTGACTCGCATGGTGATCTTCCACTACCTGGTAAGGGCGTTCCCTAAGCTGACCAGTCCGAGAGAAGGAGATTTCTAGTGTCTGGGGAGGAGCTGGGGAGGCAGTGTGGTATGGTGTGTGCTCCAGGATTTGGAGGGAGGCAGCCCTGGGTCTCAGTCCCAGGTCCGGTGGTTCTCAGCGGTGTGAGAGCTGGTTATTAGCATCACTGAGTTCTCATTCTCTTTTCTCAAAAGAAGCCAAATTACTTACTGAAAGATTAATTTTAGAATTAGAAGGCAATGGCAACCCACTAAGTTTAGTTTGGTTCAGTCGCTCAGTCATGTCCGACTCTTTGCGAGCCCATGAATTGCAGCACGCCAGGACTCCCTGTCCATCACCAACTCCCGGAGTTCACTCAGACTCATGTCCATTGAGTCGGTGATGCCATCCAGCCATCTCATCCTCTGTTGTCCCCTTCTCCTCTTGCCCCCAATCCCTCCCAGCATCAGGGTCTTTTCCAATGAGTCATCCCTTCATTCTTTCTGGAGTTATTTCTCCACTGATCTCCAGTAGCATATTGGACACCTACCGACCTGGGGAGTTCCTCTTTCAGTATCTTATCATTTTGCCTTTTCATACTGTTCATGGGGTTCTCAAGGCAAGAATACTGAAGTGGTTTGCCATTCCCTTCTCCAGCGGACCACATTCAGTCAGACCTCTCCACCATGACCCACCTGTCCTGGGTGCACCCACATGGCATGGCTTAGTATCATTGAGTTAGACCAGGCTGTGGTCTGTGTGATCAGATTGGCTAGTTTTCTGTGTTATGGTTTCAGTGTGTCTGCCCTCTGATGCCCTCCGCAACACCTACCATCTTACTTGAGTTTCTCTTACCTTGGGTGTGGGGTATCTCTTCATAGCTGCTCCAGCAAAGTGCAACCATTGCTCCTTACCTTGGACGAGGGGTGTCTCCTCACGGCCACCCTTCCTGACCTTGAACATGGAGTAGCTCCTCTTGGCCCTCTTGCACCCATGCAGCCATCACTCCTTGGATGTGGGGTTGGTCCTCTCGGCCGCCGCCCGTGACCTTGGGCATGTGGTAGCTCCTCTTGGCCGTGCCTGTGCCCTAGCAGCCTGGCGCTCTCGGTTGCTGCCCCTGACCTTGGGTGAGGGGTAGCTCCTCTCAGCCACACTTCTACGTGTTGTAAGCATCAAAAGCAAAAGTCTACAGCCTATAAAGAGTGGGTGTGCATAAGCCTGTTATACCAGAATGAGAGGTATAGGGATTTGTCTGGAAATGTGGTGGGAAATAAAGGTAGGTAAGTGCTGGGAGGCACAGTGAAAAATAGCATTGAAGGAGAAGGTCCTTGGGGAAATGGCGAAGGGCCAGAAGTACCCAGGCATTGTGTAATGATAGCTGAAAACCATTTCCTGGCTTTGGCTATGCTCGGTGCTAAAATTTAGCGATTAAACATTAAAGATGTTGCTTGAAAAAATGGGTCATGGATAAACACATGGGTCGCTAAGAATGCGCTGGTCCTTGAAGTATCTTTTACTAATTATATCTTAGCCTTGTACGTGCTCTGCTGGCCATATGCTCTAAGCTCTTTGTTCCTTGAGCCTATAATAAGACTTGACTGCAGAAATAAACTTGTCAGTCCTTGCAGAGACTGTCTGAGTGTTGTTATTTCAGGTTCACCGTTTCCAAGTCCTGGGAAGAAAATTCCCACAGTAAGCTAATGCCAGATAATTCAGTCTTGGATGACAGTGAACACAGATTGTATTTGCAGATAAAGTAGGAGCAATGGCCGCTTTTGAGGAGCTGAAATTATTGTTTGAAGAAGATAAATCTGAAAGCAGAATAATTCATAATTGGCTGTGATAGATAATGTTGCATTGTTAGAGAGATTTCCTTGGTTATAATTTTCATTTTAGCACTCACTATATAATGTTTAGATAGTTCACTTAACTTTTCTGGGCTTCAACAGAATCATCATCCATAAGATCTGTATGAAACTAGGTGGGAGGGCCTTTATTAAATAATTTTTTTCAGGTTTGCTTCCAGCTTAGCCTAGCTGCTGCTGCTACTGCTAAGTTGCTTCAGCCATGGCCAACTCTGTGCAACCCCATAGATGGCAGCCTACCAGGCTCCCCTGTCCCTGGGATTCTCCAGGCAAGAACACTGGAGTGGGTTGCCATTTCCTTCTCCAGTGTGTGAAAGTGAAGTCATTCAGTCATGTCCGACTCTAGGGACCCCATGGACTGTAGCCTATCAGGCTCCTCCATCCATGGGATTTTCCAGGCAAGAACACTGGAGTGGGGCGCCATTGCCTTCTCGTTAACCTAGCTAGGAAGACCAAATATAAAATTATACTCCTTATCCAAGTGTGAGGTAATAATAAGCCAGGGAAGTAAAAGGATATATAGGAAAAAGGAGGCATACGGGTCAGAGAAGGCTCTTTCAAATTGGTTGATTCTTAAGAACCACCAGTTAAGTTAAGGTGTGAAAATGATTAGGAGAAATCCCTAACTCATACACTGACTGTGATGTGACCTAGGGCAGCCAATTCTATCTGACCTAATGTGAAAGCGTAAATAGTTTTTATTAAGACCTTAAACAATGGGCTTCCCTGGTGGCTCAGATGGTAAAGCGTCTGCCTGCAATGTGGGAGACCTGGGTTCGATCCCTGGATTAGGAAGATCCCCTGGAGGACGAAATGGCAACCCACTCCAGTATTGTTGCCTAGAGATTTCCATGGATAGAGGAGCCTGGTAGGCTAATGTGCACGGTGTTGCAAAGAGTTGGATACGACTGAGCTACTTCACTTCATCTCACTTAAACAATGGAATTCCTTTAGGGTATATTCTTTCCTATTCACTCCACTTTCCCTCACCCTAAAAGCTAATCTTTTACCTAATTTTTTGTCTATCCTAGGTAAACACCTGTGCTCATCTAGTTCTCTCCACCCCTCTAGTTATCTGGATTACCGCTGCAACCTTTGTGATTAATTGACAAGGAAACTGAAGGATTATAGAAACAAGTTAAGAAAATTAAGCTAGTTTAAGACCAACTGTTTTCATAATATTTCAAGCAATTTAATACTCAAAATTACTTATGGAAACAGGAGAATAAGAGAATGATCCAGGCAATCAAAGCATATTAAATGAATTAAAGAGGAGATACCATGTCCTAAATACTTTCACAGTTCTTTTCCATGTATAATTTCATCAATAATAATATAAAAAATTTTATGATAAAAATGATAACTGCCATTTTCAGAATAAGAAACCTAGATTTAGAGAGAAATTAACTCACTAGCCTGGGGTGGCACTGTTGACGTAGTGCAGACCTGGGATCTGAATCTTGTTACTTCAGATTCCAACATCCACACACATGTCAACACTTGAAACTACTACAGAAAGCAGCTGAAGTTGGGAGATCAGATCAGATCAGTTGCTCAGTCGTGTCCGACTCTTTGCGACCCCATGAACCGCAGCAGGCCAGGCCTCCCTGTCCATCACCAGCTCCCGGAGGTCACCCAGACCCATACTCATCGAGTCAGTGATGCCATCCAGCCATCTCATCCTCTGTCATCCCCTTCTCCTCCGGCCCCCAATCCCTCTCAGCATCGGAGTCTTCTCCAATGAGTCAACTCTTCGCATGAGGTGGCCAAAATACTGGAGTTTCAGCTTGAGCATCATTACTTCTAAAGAAATTCCAGGATTGATCTCCTTCAGAATGGACTGGTTGGATCTTCTTGCAGTCCAAGGGACTCTCAAGAGTCTTCTCCAACACCACAGTTCAAAAGCATCAATTCTTCGGCGCTCAGCCTTCTTCACAGTCCAGCTTTCACATCCATACATGACCACAGGAAAGACCATAGCCTTGACTAGGCGAACCTTTGTTGGTAAAGTAATGTCTCTGCTTTTGAATATGCTATCTAGGTTGGTCATAACTTTCCTTCCAAGGAGTAAGCGTCTTTTAATTTCATGGCTGCAGTCACCATCTGCAGTGATTTTGGAGCCCAGAAAAACAAAGTCTGACACTGTTTCCACTGTTTCCCCATCTATTTCCCATGTAGTGATGGGACCAGATGCCATGATCTTCGTTTTCTGAATGTTGAGCTTTGAGCAAACCTTTTCACTCTCCACTTTCACTTTCATCAAGAGGCTTTTTAGCCCCTCTTCACTTTCTGCCATAAGAGTGGTATCATCTGCATATCTGAGGTTATTGATATTTCTCCCGGCAATCTTGATTCCAACTTGTGTTTCTTCCAGTCCAGCATTTCTCATGATGTACTCTGCATATAAGTTAAATAAACATGGTGACAATATGCAGCCTTGACGTACTCCTTTTCCTATTTGGAACCAGTCTGTTGATCCATGACCAGTTCTAACTGTTGCTTCCTGACCTGCATACAGATTTCTTAAGAGGCAGATCAGGTGGTCTGGTATTCCCATCTCTTTCAGAATTTTCCACAGTTTATTGTGATCTACACAGTCAAAGGCTTTGGCATAGTCAATAAAGCAGAAATAGATGTTTTTCTGGAACTCTCTTGCTTTTTCCATGATCCAGCGGATGTTGGCAATATGATCTCTGGTTCCTCTGCCTTTTCTAAAACCAGCTTGAACGTCAGGAAGTTCACGGTTCACATATTGCTGAAGCCTGGCTTGGAGAATTTTGAGCATTACTTTACTAGCGTGTGAGATGAGTGCAATTGTTCGGTAGTTTGAGCATTCTTTAGCATTGCCTTTCTTTGGGACTGGGATGAAAACTGACCTTTTCCAATCTTGTGGCCACTGCTGAGTTTTCCAAATTTGCTGGCATATTGAGTGCAGCACTTTCACAGCATCATCTTTCAGGACTTGGAATAGCTCCACTGGAATTCCATCACCTCCACTAGCTTTGTTCGTAGTGATGCTTTCTAAGGCCCACTTGACTTCACATTCCAGGATGTCTGGCTCTAGGTCAGTGATCACACCATCATGATTATCTGGGTCATGAAGATCTTTTTTGTACAGTTCTTCTGTGTATTCCTGCCACCTCTTCTTAATATCTTCTGCTTCTGTTAGGTCCATACCATCTCTGTCCTTTATCGTGCCCATCTTTGCATGAAATGTTCCTTTGGTATCTCTGATTTTCTTGAAGAGATCCCTAGTCTTTCCCATTCTGTTGTTTTCCTCTATTTCTTTGCATTGATCGCTGAGGAAGGCTTTCTTATCTCTTCTTGCTATTCTTTGGAACTCTGCATTTAGATGTTTATATCTTTCCTTTTCTCCTTTGCTTTTCGCTTCTCTTCTTTTCACAGCTATTTGTAAGGCCTCCCCAGACAGCCATTTTGCTTTTTTGCATTTCTTTTCCATGGGGATGGTCTTGATCCCTGTCTCCTGTACAATGTCACGAACCTCATTCCATAGTTCATCAGGCACTCTATTTCTCACTTCCACTGTATAATCATAAGGGATTTGATTTAGGTCATACCTGAATGGTCTAGTAGTTTTCCCTACTTTCTTCAATTTCAGTCTGAATTTGGCAATAAGGAGTTCATGGTCTGCGCCACAGTCAGCTCCTGGTCTTGTTTTTGCTGATTGTATAGAGCTTCTCCATCTTTGGCTGCAAAGAATATAATCGATCTGATTTCGGTGTTGACCATCTGGTGATGTCCATGTATAGAGTCTTCTCTTGTGTTGGGAAGTTGGGAGACCGAATCTCAAATGAATGTTTGGGGTCTTAGTTGTATATTAAGGACTCTTTAGGTTAAGGTTGGTAAATGATGATTTAAAACTGAGCTACTTCATTATGGAAAGAATAGAGAGATTGCAGGAGAGGGCTGAGCAGTGTACCCCAACAGTTTCCACTGAACCCTGGGACTCTGAATTCTCAGTCAATTACATATAGTTACAACTCCTTGTACTATGCCTTTCATTTCCCATAAAACTTTCTAGAATGGCACACTTTTCTACAAAACCCTATCACTTTTAAATTATGGTCAAGATAAACTCCAAATGGGCATCTTCTCTACTATTGCTGGTATTTCTGAGGGGCAATTTTCTTCTAGCATTAGGAAGTCAAAATAACCACAGTTTCTATGTAACCACATATTTCTCTATGTAGAAGAATATAATTCTAATCTCTATATTCTAGGTTCTTCTGTAAACTTATTCCATTCCCTTTCATGGAGATAGTATATTTGCTTCATTGGAGGGGTGGTTTTAAAAATTATAGGTGGATCTTCAATTTTCTTGTCTGTCTTTCATAAACTCTTGTTTTACATTATTTTGCACTGCTGTTCATAAACCACTTTCACCATGTTCTAAATTTAGACTTTATGTATTGTCTTTTGCCTGGAGATATCTGCACCCCAGGTACCACTGATGGGGTCTTTATTGCCATCCAAGTGATGGGTGAGCCACCTTCCAGACCGCTTAGTGTTTGCTGTTCTGAAACATATCTGGCATAAACTGTCACAGGTTGGATTCCCTGGGAAGCTGACTCTGGTGAATTCTGGATTTCTGAATTTCTCCTGCAGCCAACCTTGGTTGGTGATTCCATCAGTTGCTGTTAGAGGTCTACTGACCATGAATCTGAGTTGTTCAATGACAGTCAGTTTGCTGTTCATCCCTGGAGCTACCCGTGATGGAAAGATCCAGGATGGAAAGATCCAGGATGGAAGTCTCAGCCAGCAATCCAAGCGTTACTGGAAGTCCAAGTGTCTCAGATGAACATGATTATTTTAATGCACCTGTGTGTGACATTTACTCTTCTTTACTCCTAGTGATCCATTGTCAGAGCACCGAGTCTACTTTACCTAGAGCTAAAAAGCAAAGAACAAGAAAACCTGCATCCTCTTCCCACCTCCCTCCCCAATCAAAAGTGTTTATTGCAGAAATTTGGCTAAGGTCCCAGTTCCATGCCCCTGGCTGAGGTTGACTCGGGCTGATCATGCCCATTTTTAACACTTTCATGTGTATGGCCAGATTGTCCTGTAGAAAGGTACTGTCAATACTACCAATGGACATGACTTCAGCAATGTATGAGGCCAATGCCGAGTATATATAATTTTGAAAGTCCTTGAGAATTTCCCCAAGCAAAAATGGTGTCTCAAAGAGGTATATTAAGGATATGTGCTGGCTTATGGATGCTAACCTTTGGTTCCTTGTTTGTCCTCGGATCTTATGCTCTGGAGTTGGCAGAGAGCAGGTGGGGGGAGGCGCCTGGGACAGGATGTTCAGTGGGGACACAGGGAAAATCTGAGACAGGCGCGGTCTTCTCAGGAGTCTGTGAGAGCCCTGCCGTCACCCCTGTGGAGACGGGCTTGTCTCTGAGCCACGGACGAGGAAACATGTGATTTGGGAACTTTGGTGACTATAGCCTGAACCTGGGGTAAAGGTACTTGTGGAAAAACAGGATAGATTTCTCTTGAAAATATTTCAATTTGCAATGTGATGCATTGTGTCAAGTGATAAGATTTTACTATGTTTAGTTTATAATCTGTATTCTCCTGGGCAGATACAGGCAGAGACAAAAGTAAAGGTTGCCTATAGTCCTACTGCCCAGAGATAACCTAGTAACATTTTTGCCATTTCCCAGTGTTTCCTATGGATGTGCTTATGCCATCGAGTCTTTATCTTTTTGGCCATACCACCCAGCATGCAAACTTCCCTGACCAAGGATAGAACCAAGCCCCCTGCAGTGGAAGCACAGAATCTTAACCATTGAACTGTCCCCATGGCCCTCTCTTGGGGCTTTCTACCCTGCTTGTTTCCATAGGAGAGTCTGACAGCCTTTCCACACCACTGCCCCCCAACCACACGTCTCCATTTCCTCCTGTTTCCTACTTAGGTTGTCCCCACATTTCCTTGTCTTGCAGCAGATCCTTGTCCCCGTGGACCAGGTTTGTTATGCGGCAGGCGATGAGGGCTCAGTCCCTTGCATGTGGACCGTGGGAAGCAGTGCGAGTCGGGCCAGGAGGCCAGTGGGTGCAGGCTCACGGTGCTGTACTGGATACAACTGGGGGGCCTGGTGAGATGGGGGTCAGAGTCACGCGGGGCTGGTTCCACGGGAGTCAGGGCTGTCAAGGGCATCCTGAAGGAGCCATCTTTTCCCCATCAAGGTGGCGGGTGTGAGTGGGACCTGCAGACTGTCCCAGGACTTCAGTCTCGGCACCAGGGGATGACAGGGCAGGGAGCTCATCGGGCCAGAGCTGCGCTTTCTGATCAGTGAGGTGGGTCATTGGCAGAAAGCCAGAACTTCTGGCTGGGGGCTCATGAGTCACCTTGAGGAAGACAATCTGCATCTTCTTCCAGTTGGTAGTTCTCCACCATAAGAGACATAAGCCTTGTTTGGTTGTGATTTCAAGATGATGGCACTGGAGGAGGCAGGTGTGTGTGCATGAGTGTGTTAAAGAGAGGAGATGGACTGAACAGTTGAAATTGGTTGCTGGCTCCTGAACAAGGGTGTCCTGGGGTTCAGGCTGAGATTCTCATCCAAAAAGGTAGCAAGGTAGACAATTGGAAGCTGGCTCTACTGCTGTAGCCCCCCTGGGGGGCGGGGGCTGCCCTTAAAATGTTCTGGAAAAAAAGTTTTTCCTCCAGCTGAAGTGGCCTGCATGTGCCCCGCCAGCCTCGATGGTCAGAGCTGTGTGGGGCTCGGCCTGTGCTTGAGGCCTTGTTGGGAGTGAGATGAGCCCCTGAGGGAAGAAGCAAAGTGTTCCTAAAACAGCAGACAAATGCCCAGGTTGGCAGATAATACTTAGGGGCCTCAGAGTTAATCCCACCCAGCTAACAAGTGTGACCCTGAAGAACTTCTAATTCTGAGCCATTGTCCCGCAAGAAATCTGATAACAAACAGACCCAAGTCTCTTCTTCTGTGGGGACGCTATATTAATATATACATACTTTGAGCCAAACTGCATCCTGTCTTTGTGACAGTTCACTGTGCGTCTGTTCCTCACACATAGTAACCGTGTTCCTCATCTGGGGGCTGCCCCTGACCAGGGGTAGTCAGCACTCCTGAGGAGGGGGCAGACCTGGCTCTTCCACAGGCACATGGGGGTCCATCCACATGGGGTGAGGCTGTCGGAGGGGGAGGAGGCTGACGGGAGCTCAGTGGCACTCACAGTGAGATGGTCCCTGGAGGCTGTGGTGTCCACGAAGGCTGACCTTTTCGCTCCTCCTTTGCTCTTGTCGTGATGGTGTGTGTCTGGGGAGCACTGTGCGTGACCGGAGCCCCTGTCCTCGTCCTTGTTCAGTCGGGGATGCTGAGTGCCTGGGACTCTGGTCTTCCCCCCGGATTCCAGATGTACGGGCAGGCAGATACTCAGCAGGGTGCAGTCCCTACCTCCTCACGCCAAGGGCTGTCCCCTTGTCTGTCTTGTAGAAACCCCAGGAGGGGGAGGAGGAGGAGGACAGCAAGAGCAGCAAAGCCCCCACCACTGTCCAGGAGGAGCATTTCTGAGAGAGGGCAGAGGAGCGACTCGGGGGACTCGGACCACCCCCACCTCTCCAGCCAGCACAGCTCTGCCTGCCAGCCCCACGGCCTTCCCCTGAGCAGCTTCTGGGGGAACCGGGAGGAACATCTGCAACTTGGAGGACAGCGCTCTGCCTCCTGAAAGCTACTCCAGAGCTTGTCCTGTGTCCGTGGGGGAGATGCCCTTTCCACCACCCAGGTTGGAGCCCCGCCCTCCCCCTGCAGGTTCTGGGAGCTGGGGGGACAGAGAGAATCCTGAAGTCAGTCCTGGCTGCCGCCTCACCTTCCTGGTCCAGCCTCCCTCTAGGGAGATGTTCTCCAGAGGAAGGGCGAGCCCAGCCCACTGTCTGTGTGCTTCACTGCAAACTCACCTGGATCATTGCCCCCGAGAACTCCAAGGGTCTCTCGAGAGATGAAAGGGCAGAAGGAATGGGGGGCCTTGATGGGACTCAGGTCTGCTGGGTTAGATGACCTCGTCCATCTGTGGTGGGGACAGTGTTTGCAGCCCCAAACCCTCTCCCCACCCCTTCTCCAGCAACAATCCTTTCTCAGACACCCTGAATTTAAAGGGACTCCTTTCAACCAGCCCAAGCTGACCTCTCCTGCCTTGCCTGCATCTGGCTCTACTCAAGGGCTTGGGGAGAATCACCTCAAATAAGATGTTTCTGCCAGTTCTCCTGTGCCCCGAGCTCTGTAACCAAGACGCCTGTGCTGTTCTGTTGTGCCCACTGCCTTGGCCGCAGCACCTTGGAGTGGCCTGCGTGGCAGCAGCGCTTGGGCCAGGACCCGAGGTGAGCCCGCGGTGTCTGTGTCTGTGTGCACAGATACTCTGCACATAAGAGAAGCCAAACTTCTGGCAGGAGGACCGAGTTAGGGGTGGGAGGGAAGTGGACAGTGATGGTTTTCTACTTTTTGATGAGTCCAAAGTGTTTACTCTTCAGTACCTTACAATGCATAAACAAAATGCTTACTGAAACCATTGTTTTATTTTAAAAACATAGTAAGTTATTTTCTATTTGTTAATATCAAATGTTTCAAGGCAGTAATAGATTCTCCATGTGGTCTGCCTTGTCATTTGTTGGGGCAGAGATGGCTTTGGGGGTGGGAATGGGAAGGAGGGGTTGGGGCTCCATAGCATGAGAGGTGGTCCTCTGCTGCATAGATGTTGCCATCGCCTGGGTTATTTTTAAGATGAGGCTGCAGAGGTTACACCTGGCCTATTTGGGGACTGCAGCTTGGTGCCTAACAGGGGACTGGGACTGCTTTCCACACAGCGTCCACTTGAGGACAGTGTGCCTGCTGCCAAGCGAGGACAGCGTCACCCGCGTGTGCCTGCTGCCAAGAGCCCACTGTGGTTCTGGCTGTATCTCCCAGGGTGGCTGGCATGTCCGTTCTACAAGCACAGCAGTCATGCAGCAGACTGTCTGGGCCAGAATCCAGTTTTGTTTTCTGCAGTTCTGGATTGTTCCCCTTCCTGTCCCTCTTCCCTTCATAATGCATTCACCTTATGTGCGTTACAAGAATGGGCTGCGGTCATCACTTTCCTGGACATTTCTTCTCTAGCGAGCGGACTGCGTCTGGGGCACTCTGGCTCCCTCTCTGTCAGCAATCCTTAGGCAGACAAACAACGTTAGGATTCCACTTTAAATCACCTGGGAAGGGAGCCAAGCCTGGGCTGTTTGAGAACCCCAATAGCCAGAGTATCTGCCAAACACTCTGTATCGTTTCTGTAGATCCTCTGGGATCTTGCCTTTACCTACTTGGAATCACATCTCCTTGAGGCACGCCTAGAAGACCCATGCCGTCTTGTGCTTTTATTCATTCCTTTCTATGCTGGGCTCCCTGCAGACCTCCACCCGAACATCAGCTCTCTGTGAGCTCACTGCGTTGCTTACTGCCTCCTACGATAGCTGGTAAGGGAGAGGTAGTTTGTACCACGGAGCTCTCTTTCTAGGTGGAGACACGAGGCCTGGAATTGCTACAACCGCTTTTGGTACATGAATGAAGCCAGACTGTGGATGAAGCCAACACAGGAGGGCAGAGTCAAAAGAACTCCAGAGAAATGCAACTGAGTCCTGATCAAACCATTCCTGAAGCCTATAATCCTCTTTCCAGTTTTGTCAGCCAATGTTACCTTTATGGCTTCAGTTAGTTTAAGGAAGATTTTGTTCCTTTCGCCTGAAGAGCCTTAACTGGTTGGGAATGCCCTTCACAAGCCCCCTGCTCCCTTTCCAACTTCCACCTTTCACTTAGGAACGTCACCATTCTGTAGTTTAGTGACCTGAGTCCTTGAACAGACTAAGTGCTTGCTAGGTCTGCCCTAGACACTGCTTCACATATGAAGACATATGACCTCTGTGATTCAGCTCAGATCCCACCTCCTCAGAGAGGCTTTTCCCAGTGATCTGAGTTCTGCACCTCCCTCCTCTTCCGAATCACGGTACCTGGTTTTCTAGAGTCTTAGCACTGTCTGGGGTTGTGCTTTCAGGTGTGGGCTTGTTGACAGTCTGTTTCTTGACTCCAGGGACATTGCCTGGGTCATTCGTTTTTCCTTCCCAAGTGTCTGGCATGGAGTAAGTGTTCAATAAACACTTGCTGAAGTAGCGAATGGGTTCTCGCATCTATACACTGTGTGTGAGGGTCCAGCCACTGTGGGGGTGCTCAGGGCTGTGTTTGGATGGCAGCCGTCTGCTCCAGGGCCTTCGTCCTTGGGCTCCAGTGTTCTTTTCATGCTCATACAGTTGTTTCCTGTACGTTGTCTGATTCTGCTTTCTCCAGAACCTGTCTCTTCTTTGCAAAGAAAACAAGAGAGTGTCTGGCTGTTCAGTTGTGTGCTCAGAATTTGGAAAGTGGGGATAGAGATGAGGAAGATGACATCATGAGAAATGAACAAGAGACTAAAGGCAGCCAGGTTTGCCTGAGTCTTGCGCTGTCCTACTCATTATGGTGTATTTGATCTGCAGAAAGCTGAGATCTTCCTCTGCTGGGCCTCAGAGCAGGGCAGGGGCACTCTGGGCTTAGGGGAGGCCAAAGTATCAGGACAGAGCAGAACAGAAGGCTTCTCTATTTATTACAAATATCATTACACAAATACAGCTGACTGGAGAGTCTAAAAATAGCCCAGACCTTCCGAAACCTGATCCACCCGTAGGCTCAAGGACAGGGGCCAAGCTCACTGGCTGGGGAGACCTTCTTAGAAGAACTTTTTGTCCCGTGGATGGTTCAGAGTTGGGTCTTGGAGCAGAGAGAAGCCCAACCAGGATGGACAACTCCTCATAGCAGCCCTTGGTGGCAATGCTCTGGGAAAGGCAGAAGCTTTACGTTTCACAGTTTGTGTGTTCCCACCACACAAGCCAAGTGGACAGTTAAAAATAAAAGGAAAAAGCAGAAGCTGGAAAAGTGGTCCTGGAAGAGGCTGTGGGTTGTGGAAGGGTACACAGTGGGCTTCGGATATACTGGCAGTTCCTTGATTTGGATGGAGGTACAGAGTACTCATTCTAAAATGATTCTTTACATACCTTTAAATGGCACTGACTTTCTGTATGCATGTTATATCTTAAATTTTAAATTAAAGAAAAAAAAAGCCCAAATGTGATAGGCTATAAGTGGGTGATGGAGCAGAAATGAAACTGAAGAGCATAGAGACGGAAGAGAGCAAAGGCGGTAGATGACGTCTTGGACATGGGGATGTTGGCCTCAGTTTCTCTTCTTCTGTCTGGATCCTGGTTCTGCTTCTAGGTGCCGGAGCCCCACTAGCATGCCCAGGATTGAGATGCCTTAAATACAGACAGACAAGGTTAGTGGCTGACATAAGCACCGTGCTTTCTTAGATTACTTGTATAAGGCTTGTCCTTAGGGCTGGGACAGCTCCTGTGGGAGTTCCAGGGTCATTCGATGCTTACTTGCCACTGTGAGGATTGCCAAGATGAAAATCATGGGAGCCACGGTCCCAAAAACAAACATCTCAAAGAGGAGGTGCCCCATGCCAATGAAGAAGGTGCAGAGTGTGACGTAGTAGAGCCTACAGGGGAACAGACAGAAATGGGACTGAAGGTTCAGCTTTTTCAGTGCAGAGGAAGTAGTCAGACTTGAAACACACAAATCAAAACCCAGGAAATGACTATGGCTAAAGAAAAAGGAGACTTGGTCCTGCAAAAGACCTGGCTGCTTGATCACATCAATTTTCCTCATGTCTAGGGCAAAACTGAAGCTTTCAACTGCTAAATCGAGAGGAGAATGACCCAGCAGAGTGCCTTTGCAAGTCTTAGCAAGGTGGTGAAACCAGTAATAGCAAAGCAGAGTCTGGGGTATGGCGACTCTAGGTAGTGTAGATGATTTTGGACCAATCACATTTCCATATTCTACTTGCTCAAATTGTCTTTAGTCCAAGCCTGCTTTGCACCTGTCTCAGTATTCTTGCCTGGAGAATCCCAGGGACGGGGGAGCCTGGTGGGCTGCCATCTATGGGGTCGTACAAAGTCAGACATGACTGAAGCGACTTAGCAGTAGCAGCAGCAGCAGCCAGGGGCTGACCATTGCTTATATGAGGGATGCCACCAAATGAAGGGCATGAATGAGGAATGGGTAGCAAGGGACTTTCTGGGGCTTTTAGATGCTTTTGCAATATGGGCTGCATCTTAAGATATTTTGCATCTTAACCTAGTAAAATGGCCAGAGGGAGGACACAGTGATAACCTCACAGGAAGAGAATTTGCTCCTCAGTTTTGACAAGAAGATGGAGAAGACAGAAGTTATAGGAAGATGGACCACTTTGATACCTGGTGTATTTCTTCTTTCTTAAATTTACAAATTATGAAATATTTCAAAAATACAAAAAATCATACATCATAGAATTTACCCCTATGCAACCAATACCCTACTCCATCAAATCTCATTATTTTGACATTTTTGCTTCAGACACTTTTCCTAAGAAATAAAATATTACAGATTTTAGTTAAACCTTCCTATGGATCCCTTTCTACCCTGATCCCATTCTCCTGCCTCCTTTCTCCCCAGAAGGAACTAACATCTTAAGATTGATTTTTATCATTCCTATGCATATTTTTACACACTTAGTAAACATGTATGTATGGGGTTGATGTTTTTTTTTTTTTTTTTAAGTGAAAGTAGATTTCTTTAGAGAAATAAACATTAAATGGGCAGAATGCAGACTGTCTCAGAAAGTAAGAACAGCTGAGAATTGATTTCAAGTTTCTGGTTAAGGAGGGGATAGAGTCAGAGAGCATATCAGAAGTACATGGACCAAACTCCCAGGCTTAAAAAAAAAAAAAAGGTTGGAAATAGAAGTCAGCATTTTTGCCTGTCCTGTGTTGGGTGAAGGAGTAATGAATGGGTAAGAGAGGTAAAGATAAGTCTCAGGTGTCTCGGCTCATCCCCAAAGCACAACAAACAAGGGATACACCCCTTCTACTTGTCAGTAATTCTTCATCATGGTAAAGGTCGTTAGAATGATTATGCAGTGCTCACTCCCTCCCAGTCACCCTGAGAGGAAAAACAGATACACGAGTCTCATTTTATATATGAAGGGACAGAGATGCAGAGAAGGTCTAATAAACTTGCTGCTTCAAACCTAGTTACCAATAGAAATGAGACCAGAGCCTGTTTTCCAGTGTTCATTCTTGGACCTCAGAGTGTTTGCACTAAACCTCGCTACTTCCAAAAATATATGTCAATGTAGAACAAGTAAACCAGAGTTTCAGCTTCAAAAAAATGAAAAAATAAAGATGAACAGATCACAGTGCTAACAGCCCTCAAATCCCACTAGTCCTGGTCTTCCTCAGTTTAAATAATTGAGTCTCTAATATGCAAATCTATAAAATTAGCAACAAAAATCACTGCTTCCCAGGGCTACGAGGAGGAGACTTAATCAATGTCATGTGGAAGCATCTGGTATAATAAGAGGCTCAATAAACATCACCACCTCCTCTCTTGTCCAGGTGCTGAGAGTCTGGCTAACACAAAAGTATTTTACTATGACGTTCTTTTGGTGGCCTCACTTAGGGACCTGAGCAAAGTTTCCACCTTGATTGCGGGAAGAAAGCTCGAGCCGCCTCCAGTAGCCAGTTCAGCTTACAACACTATCTAGCCCAGAGGCTGTGATTGCTGGCTATTGTTCCACACTAGTCTGTATGAGGGCTTCCCAGGTGGCAAAGAGGTAAAGAACCTGCCTGCCAATGCAGAAACTGAAGAGATGCAGGTTTGATCCATCCCTGGGTCAGGAAGATCCCCTGGAGTAGGAAATGGCAACCTGCTCCAGTGTTCTTGCCTAGAAAATACCACTGACAGAGCAGCGTGGTGGGCTACAGTCCATGGGTTCCCAAAGAGTTGGATTTGAGTGTGCACGCACACATGCACGCAGTCTGTGTGAGTCCTCTGAAGAGGCAGAATACAGAGGTGTGCTCAGCTCTCTGTGACCCTCCCTTCATGACTGTGTAAACACACAACCATTCACTGGTGAGCTCACAACATCATGGATCCTGATTTCTGTTCATCCCTGCCTCTCAAGGAGGAATGTGAGAATAGGTGCCATGGCCTCTCTAAAAGAGCAAGCACACCACCTCTTTAGTAGAAGAAAGGCTGATCCGTTAGTAAAGAAGTAGAGGGAAGTGATGCAGGCCACTGGATCACACATAAGCAGTTTGCTGTGTTTGTTTCAAAGATTTTTAAGCTTAAAAACCTTCTGGCCTATGATGTTTTCTGTCCCTGGAAGGAGTGGTACCTAGGTGCGCTGGCTGAGTAGGTGCAGGAGGGCCGAGAGGAGCTACTCCAAGTTCAAGGTCAGGAGGGGCGGCCGTGAGGAGATACCCCTCGTCCAAGGTAAGGAGCAGCGGCTGCACTTTACTGGAGCAGACATGAAGAGATACCCCACATCCAAGGTAAGAGAAACCTAAGTAAGATGGTAGGTGTTGCATGATGGCATCAGAGGGCAAATACACTGAAATGATAATCACAGAAAACTAGCCAATCTAATCACATGGACCACAGCCTTCTCTAACTCAAGGAAATTAAGCCATGCCGTGTGGATCTACCCAGGACGGGCGGGTCATGGTGGAGAGGTCTGACAGAATGTGGTCCACTGGAGAAGGGAATGGCAAACCACTTCAGTATTCTTGCCTTGAGAACCCCATGAACAGTATGAAAAGGCAAAATGATAGGATACTGAAAGAGGAACTCCCCAGGTTGGTAGGTACCCAATATGCTACTGGAGATTAGTGGAGAAATATCTCCAGAAAGAATGAAGGGATGGAGCCAAAGCAAAAAGAATACCCAGCTTGGATGTGACTGGTGATAGAAGCAAGGTCCGATACTGTAAAGAGCAATATTGCATAGGAACTTGGAATGTTAGGTCCATGAATCAAGGCAAATTGGAAGTGGTCAAACAGGACATGGCAAGAGTGAACGTCGACATTCTAGGAATCAGCGAACTAAAATGGACTGGAACGGGTGAATTTAACTCAGATGACCATTATATCTACTACTGTGTACAGGAATCCCTTAGAAGAAATGGAGTAGCCATCATGGTCAACAAGAGTCTGAAATGCAGTACTTGGATGCAGTCTGAAAACGACAGATTGATCTCTGTTCGTTTCCAAGGCAAACCATTCAATATCACAGCAATCCAAGTCTATGCCCCAATCAGTAATGCTGAAGAAGCTGAAGTTGAACGGTTCTATGAAGACCTCCAAGACCTTTTAGAACTAACACCCAAAAAAGATGTCCTTTTCATTATAGGGGACTGGAATGCAAAAGTAAGAAGTCAAGAAACACCTGGAGTAACAGGCAAATTTGGCCTTGGAGTATGGAATGAAGCAGGGCAAAGACTAATAGAGTTTTGCCAAGAGACCACACTGGTCATAGCAAACAAGAGAAGACTCTACACATGGACATCACCAGATGGTCAACACCGAAATCAGATTGACTATATTCTTTGCAGCCAAAGATGGAGAAGCTCTATACGGTCAACAAAAACAAGACCGGGAGCTGACTGTGGTTCAGATCATGAACTCCTTATTGCCAAATTCAGACTGAAATTGAAGAAAGTAGAGAAAACCACTAGATCATTCAGGTATGACCTAAATCAAATCCCTTATGATTAAACAGTGGAAGTTAGAAATAGATTGCAAGGCCTAGATCCGAAAGATAAGAGTGCCTGATGAACTATGGAATGAGATTCATGACATTATACAGGAGACAGGGATCAAGATAATCCACATTGAAAAGAAATGCAAAAAAGCAAAATGGCTGCTTGGGGAGGCCTTACAAATAGCTGTGAAAAGAAGAGGAGCAAAAGCAAAGGAGAAAAGGAAAGATATAAGCATCTGAATGCAGAGTTCCAAAGAATAGCAAGGAGAGACAAGAAAGCCTTCCTCGGCGATCAATGTAAAGAAATAGAGGAAAATAATAGAATGGGAAAGACTAGAGATCTCGTCAAGAAAATTAGAGATACCAAAGGAACATTTCATGCAAAGATGGGCCTGATAAAGGACAGAAGTGGTATGGACCTAACAGAAGCAGAAGATATTAAGAAGAGGTGGCAAGAATACACAGAACTGCACAAAAAAGATCTTTAAGACCAAGATAATCACGATGGTGTGGTCACTGACCTAGAGCCAGACATCCTGGAATGTGAAGTCCAGTGGGCCTTAGAAAGCATCACTACGAACAAAGGAGGTGATGGAATTCCAGTTGAGCTGTTTCAAATCCTGAAAGATGATGCTCTGAAAGTGCTGCATTCAATATGCCAGCAAATCTGGAAAACTCAGCAGTGACCACAGGACTGGAAAAGGTCAGTTTTCATTCCAATCCCAAAGAAAGGCAATGCCAAAGAATGCTCAAACTACTGCACAATTGCACTCATCTCACATGCTAGTAAAGTATTGCTCACAATTCTCCAAGCCAGGCTTGAGGAATATGTGAACTGTGAACTTCCAGATGTTCAAGCTGGTTTTAGAAAAGGCAGAGGAACCAGAGATCAAATTGCCAGTATCTGCTGGATCGTGGAAAAAGCAAGAGAGTTCCCGAAAAACATCTATTTCTGCCTTATTGACTATGCCAAAGCCTTTGACTGTGTGGATCACAATCAACTGTGGAAAATTCTGAAAGAGATGGGAATACCAGACCACCTGACCTGCCTCTTGAGAAACCTATATGTGGGTCAGGAAGCAACAGTTAGAACTGAACATGGAACAACAGACTGGTTCCAAATAGGAAAAGGAGTACGTCAAGGCTGTATATTGTGACCCTGCTTATTTAAATTATATGCAGAGTACATCATGAGAAATGCTGGGCTGGAAGAAGCACAAGCTGGAATCAAGATTGCTGGGAGAAATATCAATAACCTCAGATATGCAGATGACACCACCCTTATGGTAGAAAGTGAAGAGGAACTAAAAAGCCTCTTGATGAAAGTGAGATGAGAGTGAAAAAATTGTTTAAAGCTCAACATTAAGAAAACGAAGATCATGGCATCTGGTCCCATCACTTCATGGGAAATATATGGGGAAACAGTGTCAGACTTTATTTTTGGGGGCTCCAAAATCACTGCAGATGGTGACTGCAGCCATGAAATTAAAATTCCTTACTCCTTGGAAGGAAAGTTATGACCAACCAAGACAGCATATTAAAAAGCAGAGACATTACTTTGTCAACAAAGGTCCATCTAGTCATGGCTATGGTTTTTCCAGTAGTCCGGTATGGATATGAGAGTTGGGCTGTGAAGAAAGCTGAGCGCCAAAGAACTGATGCTTTTGAACTGTGGTTTTGGAGAAGACACTTGAGAGTCCCTTAGACTGCAAGGAGATCCAACCAGTCCATTCTAAAGGAGTCCTGGGTATTCTTTGGAAGGACTGATGCTAAAGCTGAAACTACAGTACTTTGGCCACCTCATGAGAAGAGTTGACTCTTTGGAAAAGATTCTGATGCTGGGAGTGATTGGGGACAGGAGGAAAAGGGGACGACAGAGGATGAGATGGCTGTATGGCATCACCGACTCGATGGACATGAGTTTGAGTGAACTTCAGGAGTTGGTGATGGACAGGGAGGCCTGGTGTGCTGCAATTCATGGGGTCACAAAGAGTCGGACACGACTGAGCCACTGAATTGAACTGAATCTTTTATCTTCACATCCTAGGTTACTGAATCAAATCATAGGCCATATGATGGAATCATAATCCATCATAATAGTGCTTCTTGACTCTGGGCATTTATTAGAATCAACTGAAGAAATGTTATCAAATTACCAAGACCTGGATATCAGAACAGTTAAATCATATACTATGGAGGTGGACCCAGGACACCCCTGGTATTTTCTAATCCTTGCCTTGTTGATTTTAAGGATAAACAAGTCTTGAGGGAGGACCACAATGGCTCTGCTTAGCACCCATTGCCAACACAGGGAGACTGGTGCTGTTCCCTCCCTTACATACGTTTTGTTGTGAATGTCGATGGCGCAGAGGCAGCGAACCACTGATGAGAGCAGCGTCCAGACTCCAAAGGTCCGAGCTTGGAGGCCATTCACTGTGCAGCAGAAACAAGCAGGAGTGTTGAGAAGGGTGTGTCAGGGTTCCCTCCAAACTCCTCCAGCTTCACTGGAGGAGTCAGAGAGCTGACTGTGATCCCCTTGGCTGGGCAAAGTACAGGCTCTGATGCTGCACGTGGGAACTAGAAGGAATGGAAAGAATTCCAGAAGGAAAGTTGGTTCAGCCCCTCTTCAAATGCCTATAGTTGGGTGGGTGAGTTCTAAGAATAGAAACCCAACAAACCGCCTACTTCAGCAGTAACTCTTGGGGTAGTGGTTTATGGGTCTCCCTGGAATCTGCTCTGGTTTTGGTGAAGCCCAGTGAGTCTGAATCAGGATAAGTGTGGAGGAACATGGTGGAGAGCGGTCTGTCAATGCAAGATGCCTAGGAGGTCAGCAGACTTTCAGCGAGGCTGATGCAGGACAGAACACAGAAACATTGAGCCCTGCATCCACACCTGGTCTTTAAGAGACTAGGTCCCTGGATCTCCTGAATTCAGATCTATATCACAGGAATGAAGCCCTAACAAGGCTGGTTTCCTGTGCGTGCGGGAAGGGAACAAAGCTCCAGTGTTAGCTGGGACCACTCCATTCTTGCCAGTTTCATTCTGGCACTGCTGTGCTAAATATCTTGTCCAGAGTGTTTAAATCATTGTCCAGCATAACAGTGCTTCTTGACTCTGGGCATTTATTAGACTCAACTGACAAAATTTTGTAAAATTACCAAGACCTGGATACCAGATTAGTTAAATCATATACTATGGAGGTGGGCCGGAGAAGGCAATGGCGACCCACTCCAGTACTCTTGCCTGGAAAATCCCATGGATGGAGGAGCCTGGTGGGCTGCAGTCCATGGGGTCGCTAAGTCAGACACAACTGAACAACTTCACTTTCACTTTTCACTTTCATGCATTGGAGAAGGAAATGGCAACCCACTCCAGTGTTCTTGTCTGGAGAATCCCAGGGACGGGGGAGCCTGGGGGGCTGCTGTCTATGGGGTCGCACAGAGTTGGAACGACTGTATTGACTTAGCAGCAGCAGCAGCATGCAGGTGGGCCCAGGAGATCCCTGGTATTTTTGAAAGCCTTGCCTTGTTGATATTAATGTACCAGTATTGATCTACAGTGAAAAGCAAGGATACTTCATTTGCTGGTCTCCTGAGCTAGAGAAATTTTAGGGGACAAGACTCACAACAGAAATATCTTTCAGGATTTTCCTTTAAGGATTTTCCAGCCTTTGGAAAACCAGAGTGCAACACTAAATTCACAACCCCAAAGATCTTTAGACTGGAGTCATTTTGAGAACAAAATTCCATATCCCAAACTAAAATATAGAGGTTAGTCCTGGAGAACTATATTCTTTTTTTTCTTTTTTCATTCTTTATAAAGCACTTTGATAGTGCTTCTGATGAAATGACAGGAAATTTCTCTTTTCTATTTCTATACATGTCTTTATGAGTGAGAACTAAAAATGGAATATCTCAGTTACCGTAACCAGAGTAGGCATCAGGTAAATTCTTCTACTGGATGCTCCAGGGTCCTGCTATCACCAGCAAAGTACCAGGAGGTCATGAGGGACCTATTTCTGAGCTGTGTGTGCATGCAGGCCTGCACAGACACACACACACAGTTCTGCTCACCTATTGCCCTTCAACAAATCAGATAACCTCTGAGCCTTTCTGTCTCAATTTTAAATTCAAAGGGCTAGGATAGATAAACTAAAACCCTGTGAATCTATACAGAGTTCCTGGACCACCAGAGGACAGCACTGGAGGGTGAAAAATGGAATTGTTCCACTCACTTTTCCAGGTTCTCTAAGCCTATTATACTTGAGCTTTGTTCAAAGTGAGCTTTAGCCTTCTTTCTTTCAGTTTATACTCAGATGCTGCAAAAATGTGAGCTAAGTCAGAACCTGAATGTGGGTTACCTATAAATGTGACATAGAATTGTCGCTACTATGAAACGGTGCTGCAGCTCAAGCCCCCCCCCCATGTATCAAAGCAGGGAAGCGCAAGCTGAAATGTTCAACCACTCTCCAGCAAAGAGGCTCAGGACACTGGGGAAAGCCATGGCGGGCCTGCAGAAGTTCATGTGAGAAACCAACCTGGAGGGATTTTGGATATGTTTTCAGGGTCTGTGTCATGGTTTGAGAAGACCTTGAGTGAGTAATTCTCCATATGCAATGTAGGGTATAAACCATACACCCCATGACCTGATTTCTGAAAGAAGCTAACAGGAAAACCTTCTTCATGGTTTCCTCATCAGGCATAAGAGTCACTTGCACAAAGGATGCAGGTCTTTGCTTTCTTACCCAGGTCTGGTTTGCCGGTGTAGATATTTTCATAGAGAAAGGTGTGGTCTCGGAAGCTCTGCAGCGAGTGACCCACGGCTATGATGGATGTCATCATCAGCCAGCTGCGTAACACGTTCAGGAATTGGTTCATGGCTCCCCTCCAACCTGAGAGGGCTTTTTGCCTTGGAAATAAAAGCAAAGGGCAGGAGACAACAGATGGTTAATGTGCTTCAACCATAAGCTCTGTAGTTAACCTGTGTCCCATTCATTGATGAGAGCTGTACTAATCTTACTTCATCAGTCATTTCATAAACTCCTCTCCCAAACACCAGAGGCTCATCTATCCCCAGGCACCCTTCATAGGCTTGGCATAGGGTTGGCACTTTGCCTTCATAGGGTTGGCACTTTGCCTTAATTCAAAGTGTGCTGACAAGAATAAAAAAAAAAAAAAAAAAGGCTAAATACTGCAGTGGCTGGAAATGACAGACCCTGTGGAAAAAGTGGGGAGAAAGGGAACAGAGGAGAGGGAGGTGTTCAAACATTTCACTACAAAGAAATAAAATGGACTCTAATGAAAGATTTATGGAAGTTGGTCTCAATATTTCATCATACTAATAGTGGTGAGTCAACAGTATACTGTGCAATAAGTAGCACCATGCTTATTTTCGGCTAAGGAATTTCTCCAAAATATTAGCCTAAATCAGAACTCTCTTGTCTTGGCTGAAATCAGAGCCCTGGGATCTTTACTTCTAACCTGATGCTTCACATCACTGGTGATCGATCCTTCCAAGCACAGAGAAGTCTTGCACGTCTGAGTGGCATCTATGGTTTGAGGGAAATATTTACATGCTTTAAGTTTTCTCTACTTTGGTTCACAGGGATTCCATGTTCCATAAATTAGGAAAACAATATAAAAGTTAAAAATAAATAAATTGTGGTGACTTGAGAAACAGTGAGAAAATTAGACGGAGAAGGAAACAGCTATGTTGGTGTTGGGTTGCGGAAGAAATTACAGTTATTGTTTGCATACACCACGTGTTGTGCCAAAAACCTGTCTATCATCTCACTGAACCTTAAACAAGGTTGGGAGACACCATTAATATTTCCACTTTACAGATGAGGGCTGGCACAGAGGTGTTAAGGGACTTGCTTGAGGTTACACAGTCAATAGATGAAAGAGCTGAGATACAGAGCATAGTCCATGGGTCTCTAAGATAGTCTCACTGAGCATATTTTGATGAAGTTTCCATTTTTGAGAGAGTCAAGCAAACCATAGCCACCTGTCTTCAAGTGTATAGAAAATACCATCTGGGTATATACTTTTTATTTATAAAAGAGAACAAAATGTTAGATCAACCCTTGCTGAGCGCTGATTCAAATTATCTTGCTTTAAATAAAAACCATGTAATAGATCTAATCATGGAATTGATTCTTCCCATCTTTGGTATGTGACCCATGGTTTAGCTACTGTCTGGTTAATTTCTTTGGCCTGAAGTGGTGATAAATTATCAGGCTTCCTTTGTCACTTTGACCGTAGGCCTTGTGTTACAGTCCCACATTACTCAGCTCAAACAAATACTAACATCAGTAATGGCTCAAAACAGTGTGACGCACCAAAAAGCAAAGAAAGTTCCAGAGGTAGAAGGGTCAGTGGATGAAAGGCTCAGTGCAATGGGTCACAAAAGTGGCCTCTGTCAAAGTCCAGAGAGAATGAAGCTCTAATGGAATCACAAGCAGTGCCAGCATGGGCCAAGACACACACACTCCCTCCCCTCCCCTCCTCCTTGTTTTCTCTCCCTCCCTCAGTAGGAAACTTAAGCTCTCAGGGTCAGAAAAGCTGCATGGATGGCCTCCCTCTTTGAGAGAACTTCTGCCGTTTCACGGAAGCTCTCAGAAACTCCACAAGATCGGAAACTCCAGAAGATAGCTGGTGAAGGCAGAGCCTGAGCACTCTTCCAAATTGCTCTGCCAGTCCCTCAGCACAGCTTCCTCAATGCTTTTGAGGGCCTCTGAGAGAATCCCACCTGTATTCCACAATTTTGCCTGACCCAGGCCAGGAAAGGTGTGGTGTTAAGTAGAGTCGGGAGTGAGTGGTTCCTTTCCTGGTCTGTGTGACCATGGGCAAGTAATTCACACTTTACAGCTCAGGTTTCCTTACCTGCAAAATGGAGATTAAAATTACCTATTCCAAGGGTTATTATAAGAATTACTTTAGAAAGCAAAGCTTCCTCGCATTGTGCCAGGCTCAGAGTGGCCACTTAATCGTTCATCGATTCACTCGTTCTGTACCTACAAGCCTTCTTTGTTTTCCCAGCTCCCTCCTCTCTTGGTCTCCCAAATCTCTTTTTCTCCCTACAAGGTTGCCTCCTGGGTATCTTCCTTCTATGCCATCTCCATTTTTCCAGGCTGTGCGGATCCTCTCAATTAGAAGCCACACAGATACCCCCACCCCACCCCCCTAACCCACCCCCGCTGCTGCTACTAAGTCGCTTCAGTCGTGTCCGACTCTGTGCGACCCCATAGACGGCAGCCCAATAGGCTCCACTGTCCCTGGGATTCTCCAGGCAAGAACTGGAGTGGGTTGCCATTTCCTTCTCCAAAGTCGCTCAGTCGTGTCCGACTCTTCGCGACCCCATGGACTGCAGCCTACCAGGCTCCTCCATCCATGGGATTTTCCAGGCAAGAGTACTGGAGTGGGGTGCCATTGCCTTCTCTGCTTCTCCCCCCTACATACACCCTACCTGTTGAGAGTACTCTCAGCACAGCAGCAGCAGCAGCAAAGAAACTGCCCCAGCACAGCTGCAGACCTGAGTCTATCTGAGCCCTCGTTCCCGCCCCCACTCTCAGCCTGGCTCCCAGATTGGGTTGTTTCTATCTGTCCTCGTTCTGATTGGCCGTTTTCGTTCTGCTGGAAGCCCTGGGTCTTGGACCCCTTTACTGCTAATCAGCGGTTGCAGCTGCCCAAGCCTCAACCCCAGCACTCAGCCCTTGCAGTGAACACTCCTGTTGAGTGCAGCACAACAACTCCGTGTTCCGAGTCAATGTATTTGGGACGGCGGGGAAAAGAGCAGATAAAAGAATTCAAGACTTCTGTGAAGATCTGCCGGTGAAGGGGGAGGGAGGGAGGTGGAGAGCGCTGTCCCCGCCTGGCTGCCCGGAGCGACGGGATGATGAAACAGGTAAACGCCTGCGCCCGCGCCCTCCTCCCCGGAGAGAGGGGCGCTCGAGTCCGGGCGGGCGCCGGCCGCTGCACTTGCCTCTCCTTGTCCGGGAACAGCTGTTGGCTTCCGGGCGCGCTGGGCTGAATCGCAGCGGCTGCGGCTCCCCGTGTCCTTTCCGTGGGGAGCATCTGAGGACCTCCCTGGGATGGGGGTGAGCCATGGGTGGGACTGAGAGCCTGATCCTTTTAGGGTGAGGACACTCCTCGGGCGAGTGTCCCCAATCTTCAGATCGCCCTGTCTCTTCCTGCCCACCTCGCAGCCCTAGCACAGGTAGGCATCCCTTCGTCGCTTGGAGGTTTAGTTTGTTTTTTATTAGCTTAAGGGACTTCCCAACATTTTGGGAAATTGTGACAAATCCTGTAGGGGATACTCGGAAGAAAAGCTTGAGATTGTTCCATATTGCCCATTTCGCTGAACATGTGTAGGGATCCTTGTCGGAACTGCCTTTCCTCGCCCCCTATTTACCTTATCACATATGTTAATGCATAGAAAAATAAGGTTTGGAAAGATCAAATGCTCATCTTTGAGTAATAGGATTATGGTCATTCAAACATTTTCTTATTATTTCTAGTCCATCCTCAAACACAATGAAATGTACCTTTTCTTTATTAAAGTATTTTAATTAGAAATAGGCTAATTTTATTTTTATTTATTTATTTTTTTGGGGGGGGGGGCGGGGGCACAAATCTTTTGTTGCTTTATCAGATTCTCAGTCCATCAACTGGTGTTTGCTAAAACCGGGATAGGCAGGGAGTGTTGAAGAGAATGCGCGTGCGGGGGAGAGAGAGATCGAGAGAACGGGCATCACCAGCTGCCCGGGGGCCTTCACTTTGCAGTCATCATCTGTACAAACTCTTCATAATTGACCTGGCCATCCCCGTCGATGTCGGCCTCCCTGATCATCTCGTCCACCTCCTCGTCGGTCAGCTTCTCACCCAGGTTCGTCATGACGTGGCGCAGCTCTGCGGCGCTGATGTACCCGTTGCCGTCCTTGTCAAAGACACGGAAGGCCTCTCGGATCTCCTCCTCGCTCTCCGTGTCCTTCATCTTTCTGGCCATCATGGTCAAGAACTCGGGGAAGTCAATAGTCCCGTTCCCATCTGCGTCCACCTCGTTGATCATGTCCTGCAGCTCGGCTTCAGTGGGGTTCTGCCCCAGAGACCTCATCACTGTCCCCAGCTCCTTGGTGGTGATGGTGCCATCCCCGTCTTTGTCAAAGAGAGAGAAGGCCTCCTTGAACTCTGCGATCTGCTCCTCGGTCAGCTGGTCAGCCATGGTGAGAGCCGGGTGTCCGGAGCGCGGGTATCAAGGTTCCTCCGGCGCGGCAGCAGCTGCAGCAGCTGGAGCTCAGCCGCGCGTCTGCACCTCCACACTCACTAGAAATAGGCTAATTTTAATGTCAATTTGATATTCGGATCATAGTTTGTGATTTTCAACAATGGAGAATGATTTTTGAGAGCGTTTGGAGGGACGGTCCCCCCGCCCCAGCTATTTATAACCTTGATTCAGCAGAATAAGACCATGGCATCTGGTCCATCACTTCATGGCAAATAGATGGGGACACAATGGAAACAGTGAGAGACTTTATTCTGGGGGGCTCCAAATCACTTTGGGAGATGGCAATGGCACCCCACTCCAGTACTCTTGCCTGGAAAATCCCATGGATGGAAGAGCCTGGTGGGCTACAGTCCATGGGATTGCGAAGAGTCGAACACAACTGAGCGAGTTCACTTTGACTTTTCACTCTGATGCATTCGAGAAGGAAATGGCAACCCACTCCAGTGTTCTGGCCTGGAGAATCCCAGGGACAGAGGAGCCTGGTAGGCTGCCATCTCTGGGGTCGCACAGAGTCGGACATGACTGAAATGACTTAGCAGCAGCAGCAGCCAAAATCACTGTAGATGGTGACTGCAGCCATGAAATTAAAAGATGCTTGCTCCTTGGATGAAAAGCTGTGACCAACCTAGACAGCCTATTAAAAAGAGACATTACTTTACAAACAAAGGTCCGTCTAGTCAAAGCTATAGTTTTTCCAGTAGTCATGTATGGATGTGAGATTTGGATCATAAAGAAGGTTGAGTGTCAAAGAACTGATGCTTTAGAATTGTGGAGCTGCAGAAGACTCTTTTGAGAGTCCCTCAGACTACAAGGAATTCAAACCAGTCGATCGTAAGGGAAATCAACCCTGAATATTAATTGGAAGGACTGATGTTGACACTGAGGCTCCAATACTTTGGCCATCTGATAGAAAGAGCCGATTGATAGAAAAAGACCCTGAAGTTGGGAAAGATTGAACACAAAAGAGAAGGGAGTGGCAGAGGATAAGACGGTTGAATAGCATGACCAACTCAGTGACTCAAAACACCAGTCTGAGCAAACTCAGGAGACAGTGAAGGACAGGGGAGCCTGGCGTGTTATAGTCCATGGGGTAGCAAGGAACTGGACATGACTTAGTGACTAAACAACAAACATCAAGAATAGAAAAACACTAGCAAAAATAAGCAAAATAAAGTTAACTCTAAAATCATTCTCAAAGCTGACAAAATTTTCGTTCAGTTTCAGTTCACTTGCTCAGTCGTGTGACCCTATAGACTGCAGAACGCCAGGCCTCCCTGTCTATCATCAACTCCCAGAGCTTACTCAAACTCATCTCCATTGAGTCGGTGACACCATCCATCCATCTTATCCTCTGTCATCACCTTCTCGCCCTGCCCTTAATGTTTCCCAGCATCAAGGTCTTTTCAAATGAGTCAGCTCTCCGCATCAGGTGGCCAAACTACTGGAGTTTCAGCTTCAACATCAGTCCCACCAATGAACACCCAGGACTGATCTCCTTCAGGATGGATTGGTTGGATCTCCTTGCTGTCCAATGGACTCTCAAGAGTTTTATCCAACACCACAGTTCAAAGGCATCAATTTTTCATTGCTCAGCTTTCTTTATAGTCCAACTCTCACATCCATACAGGACCACTGGAAAAACCCTAGCCTTAACTAGACAGACCTTTGTTGACAAAGTAATGTCTCTGCTTTTTAATATGCTGTCTAGGTTGGTCATAACTGTCTTTCCAAGGAGTAAATGTCTTTTAATTTCATGGCTGAAATCACCATCTGCAGTGATTTTGGAGCCCAGAAAAATAAAGTCAGCCACTGTTTCCACTCTTTCCCCATCTATTTCCCACGAAGTGATGGGACTGGATGCGATGATCTTAGTTTTCTGAATGTTGAACCTTAAGCCAACTTTTTCACTCTCCTCTTTCACTTTCATCAAGAGGCTCTTTAGTTCTTTTTCACGTTCTGCCATAAAGGTGGTGTCATCTGCATACCTGAAGTTATTGATATTTCTCCCAGAAATCTTGATTCCAGCCTGTGCTTCCTCCAGCCCAGCGTTTCTCATGATGTACTCTACATATAAGTTAAATAAGCAGGGTGACAATATACAGCCTTGATGTACTCATTCTCCTATTTGGAACTAGTCTGTTGTTCCATGTCCAGTTCTAACTGTTGCTTCCTGACCTGCATACAGGTTTCTGAAGAGGCTGGTCAGGTGGTCGGTATTCCCATCTCTTTCAGAAGTTTCCACAGTTTATTGTGATCTACACAGTCAAAGGCTTTGGCATAGTCAATAAAGCAGAAATAGATGTTTTTCTAGAACTCTCTTGCCTTTTCCATGATCCAGCGGATGTTGGCAATTTGTTCCTCTGCCTTTTCTAAAACCAGCTTGAAGATTTGGAAGTTCACAGTTCACGTATTACTGAAACCTGGCGTGGAGAATTTTAGCATTACTTTACTAGTGTGTGAGATGAGTGCAATTGTTCAGTAGTTTTGAAGAAGGAACTCATAGGGCCTGAACTCCATCTTAGGCCTGTTCATGCTGATCATGCTTGGCCACCTTTCCAATGGACTCTGAACTCTCTGTTTAGTGCCTATGAAAACAACAACAGAAGGATAAGACCCCCTCCAGACAGGGGAACCTTGAAGATCATATCTAGGTTACTCACCGCCTAAGAGCAAACATACACTAATCACCCCTTCCTCCAGACAGGCCATAAATTTTTCTGTATCTATTGGAGTGTAACCTCGGGTTTATTGATTATTGGCTAACTGTTTGACTATTTGAGCACATGAGCACATAACATGTGAATCATGGGGTTATTGGGATTGTATTTTCCTTGGTTTATGTAAGTCTAAAGGAATTTGGAGTGCTGGGTTCAGAAATGTACACATGGGGTATAAAAGATTTTCACAAATGCTGGTCGGGGTCCTTGGCTAAGAGGCGACTCTATCTTGGTTCTGCCCATGTAATAAACTGCACTCCACTATCTGCATTGTCCTTCTGAGTGAGTTTGTTTCCCGGAATGCCTGGCTACAACATTTGGTGCGTTGGCTGGGAAACTCCTCACTTTGAGGAGTCAGGTCTCATTTGAGGCTTTTTGGCTTGAATCTCCTAGAGGGGAAGGCACCTCACTCCTCTGGAAGAATTCATCCTTTCAACGCCCGGTTTCTTTGCTTCGGCAGGTAGTGAACGGCGGCAAGGGAACCGAGCGCTCATGTGAGGAGGAACCCACCTGGCAGGGTGGAAGAGGGGGCCTGATCACCCCCCTGGGAGGGACTAGAAGGAGTGGGGACCCACAGAAGCCTGGAATAGGCAGGTGGCAATTGCTTGGTACACAGGAGGACGAGTGTGTTAGGGCTTAGGAAAGAAATTTGTGAAGGTCATTTAGGAGGTGATGTCCATGCCGTCTTGGGGAAAATTATTACCAAGAAATCACCAGGGGATTTTTAGAAGAAACTTGGTCCTTGTGTGCTCATATTCTACCTTCCCCCAGGAGGTGTCCCATCTGCTGTGAAATTCTTGACCCCCTTGGAACTGTCAGGCTAGAAGGAGGGGAATACATAAGTGAGTACCAATTGGCTTTTCCAGAGATGGCCTAGGACATGGGATATTTAACCCATCTGTGTTTTCATCCGCACCTGATCAAGCCCACCAAGGCAGAACGGACTTTAAGGGAGAAACAGTCTTGGACCACGTGGTGTTCTGGTTTGGCTGTGCTGCCTGGCAGGTGAAGGCATGCCGATCCCCCTTCTCCCTCTGGGATCTGTCAGGTAAGGCTCTTCTCACCCCAATTAGGAAGGAGGCAGAATGGCAATTGAAGTGTCATTGAGTGAAAATATCAGAAGTTCAAAGGGTACTGAGAACTTCATAGACTGAACGAAAAGGAAAAATAGAAGAAGGTCTGAGAAGGTAAGCAAGATGGGGGTAAGTGAATCTAAGACAACCATATTGAAGTGCGTGATTAAAATTTTTAAGAAGGAATTAGGAGGAGACTCTGGGGTGAAGATGAAGCCTAACCGCCTCCACATACCCTGTGAGGTCGAATGGCCCCCTATGGGAGTAGGATGGCCACCAGAGAACACCATGAACTTAAAAATAGTGGAAGCAGTCTATACAGTAGTCACAGGAGAGCCAGGACACCTGGATCGATATCCATATATTGACTCATGGCTAGGGTTAGCTCAAGACCCTCCTACTTGGACAAGGTTCTGTATCCAGAAGGGAAAGGGGAAAATATTAATGGCACAAAAATTGACTGATGACAAAATAGGAAATTCTATAGGATTTGGATGGGGACGACCTGACCCCTCCCCCATACTGGATAATGACGCGCCTGCCTCCCAGTGCACCACCAGGACCGGAGGCCGCCTTAATGCCCAATCCAGGGCCGGGTGAAGTCCTGCAGCAGCCGCTGCTCCTCCACCAGCTCTCCCTGAGGTTGTAGAGCCACCACTTCAGCAGGCTCCGACCCCAGTGACAGAAGACTCTGGCCAACACTTCCAGGATCTGGCTCCAGCTGAACCCCTCAAGCTATACCCGCCTCTTTCAGTGAGTACTGACAAGAAGCGGAGGGAGACATTGGAATTAAGCAGAGACTGTGCTCTGCCAGAGAGCCGGAGGGAACGAAAGAGAACAGACAAGAGATTTGCAGTGCTAGCTGCTGCTCTGGGAAAGTCTATCTCCAGCCTTCTAGTGCAGGGAGCCAGCATGAGGAACTTCGCCCATGGCAAAGGTCATGAGGAAGGACGCTCGGCATATGCAAGGTGAGATCGAGCCTCAGGAGTCCCCCTGGATATTCTCGAGCATCTACCTCTAAAACCAGAGTCTGCCTACTTTACTGCTTTGTGCTCTCACCTCTGACTTTATGGGGGGCTGTCCCCCACCACCATCTTGCTCTCTCTGAAAAAGAGTTAACTTACAGCTCCAGTTAATAAAGTTCCTGGGCATAATAGGAGTGTTTAAATCCAAACCCTGTTTATTTAACTTGTATGCAGAGTACATCATGAGAAACGCTGGACTGGAAAAACACTAGCTGGAATCAAAATTGCCGGGAGAAATATCAATAACCTCAGATATGCAGATGACACCACCCCTATGGCAGAAAGTGAAGAGGAACTCAAAAGCCTCTTGATGAAAGTGAAAGTGGAGAGTGAAAAGTTGGCTTAAAGCTCAACATTCAGAAAACGAACAGCATGGCATCCGGTCCCATCACTTCTTGGGAAATAGATGGGGAAACAGTGGAAACAGTGTCAGACTTTACTTTCTTGGGCTCCAAAATCATTGCAGATGGTGACTGCAGCCATGAAATTAAAAGATGCTTACTCCTTGGAAGCAAAGTTATGACCAACCTAGATAGCGTATTCAAAAACAGAGACATTACTTTGCCAACAAAGTTTTGTCTAGTCAAGGCTATGGTTTTTCCTGTAGTCATGTATGGATGTGAGAGCTGGACTGTGAAGAAGGCTGAGCACTGAAGAATTGATGCTTTTGAACTGTGGTGCTGGAGAAGACTCTTGAGAGTCCCTTGAACTGCAAGGAGATCCAATCAGTCCATTCTGAAGGAGGTCAGCCCTGGGATTTCTTTGGAAGGAATGATGCTAAAGCTGAAACTCCAGTACTTTGGCCACCTCATGCGAAGAGTTGACTCATTGGCAAAGACTCAGATGCTGGGAGGGATTGGGGGCAGGAGGGGAAGGGCACGACAGAGGACGAGATGGCTAGACGGCATCACCGACTCGATGGACGTGAATCTGATTGAACTCCGGGAGTTGGTGATGGACAGGGAGACCTGGTGTGCTGCGATTCATGGGGTTGCAAAAAGTTGGACACGATCGAGTGACTGAACTGAACCTCTGCAGCCTCATCTTAAAAATAACCCAGGCGATGGCAACGTCTATGCAGCAGAGGACCACCTCTCATGCTATGGAGCCCCCACCCCTCCTTCCCATTCCCACCCCCAAAGCCATCTCTGCCCCAACAAATGACAAGGCAGACCACATGGAGAATCTATTACTGCCTTGAAAAATCTGATTTTAACAAATATAAAATAACTAATTATGTTTTTAAAATAAAACAATGGCTTCAGTAAGCATTTTGTTTATGCATTGTAAGGGACTGAAGAGTAAACACTTGGGCCTCATCAAAAAGTAGAAAACCATCACTGTCCACTTCCCTCCCACCCTTAACTCGGTCTCCTGCCAGAAGTTGGGCTTCTCTTATGTGCAGAGTATCTGTGCACACAGACACAGACACCGCGGGCTCACCTCGGGTGCTGGCCCAAGTGCCTCTGCCATGCAGGCCTCTCCAAGGTGCTGCGGCCAAGGCAGTGGGCACAACAGAACAGCACAGACGTCTTGGTTACAGAGCTCGGGGCACAGGAGAACTGGCAGAAACATCTTATTTGAGGTGATTCTCCCCAAGCCCTTGAGTAGAGCCAGATGCAGGCAAGGCAGGAGAGGTCAGCTTGGGCTGGTTGAAAGGAGTCCCTTTAAATTCAGGGTGTCTGAGAAAGGATTGTTGCTGGAGAAGGGGTGGGGAGAGGGTTTGGGGCTGCAAACACTGTCCCCACCAGAGATGGACAAGGTCATCTAACCCAGCAGACCCAAGGCCCATTCAAGGGCCACCTCTCCTTCTGCCCTTTCATCTCTCGGGAGACCCTTGGAGTTCTCGGGGGCAATGATCCAGGTGAGTTTGTAGTGAAGGACACAGACAGTGGGCTGGGCTCGCCCTTCCTCTGGAGAACATCTCCCTAGAGAGGGGCTGGAGCAGGAAGGTGAGGCAGCAGCCAGGACTGACTTCAGGATTCTCTCTGTCCCCCCAGCTCCCAGAACCTGCAGGGGGAGGGCGGGGCCCCAACCTGGGTGGTGGAAAGGGCATCTCCCCCACAGACACAGGGCAAGCTCTGGAGTAGCTTCTAGGAGGCAGAGCGCTGTCCCCCAAGACACAGATGTTCCTCCCGGTTCCCCCAGAAGCTGCTCAGGGGAAGGCCGTGGGGCTGGTGGGCAGAGCTGTGCTGGCTGGAGAGGTGGGGGTGGTCCGAGTCCCCCGAGTCGCTCCTCTGCCCTCTCTCAGAAATGCTCCTCCTGGACAGTGGTGGGGGCTTTGCCACTCTTGCTGTCCTCCTCCTCCTCTCCCTCCTGGGGTTTCTACAAGACAAAGGGACAGCCCTTGGGGTGAGGAGGTAGGGACTGCACCCTGCTGAGTATCTGCCTGCCCGTATGTCTGGAATCTGGGGGGAAGACCAGAGTTCCAGGCATTCAGCATCCCCGACTGAACAAGGACAAGGATACGGGCTCCGGTCACGGACAGTGCTCCCCAGACACACACCATCACGACAGGAGCAAAGGAGGAGGAAAAAGTCAGCCTTCCAGGACACCACAGCCTCCAGGGACCACCTCACTGTGAGTGCCACTGAGCTCCGGTCACCCTCCTTCCCTTCTGACAGCCTCGCCCCACCTGGATGGACCCCCACGTGCCTGTGCAAAGGCCCAGGTCTGCCCCCTCCTCAGGAGTGCTGACTACCCCTAGTCAGGGGCAGCCCCCAGGATGAGGAACATGGTTACCCTGTGTGTGGAACAGACGCGCAGTGAACTGTTACAAAGACAGATTGCAGTATGGCTCAAAGTATGTATATATTAATATAGTGTCCCCATAGAAAAAGAGACCTTGGCTGTTTGTCATCAGATTTCTTGGGGATGATTTCATGGAATTAGAAGGTATTCAAGATCACACTTGTTAGCTGGGTCAGATTTAAATATGCCCTGAAGATTATGCTCTGAGGCCCCTAAGTACTAACTGCCAACTTGGGCATTTGTCTGCTGTTTTAGGAACACTTTGCTTCTTCCCTCAGGGGCTCATCTTGCACCCAAAAGGCCTCAAGCACAGGCCGAGCCCCGCACAGCTCTGACCATTGAGGCTGGCGGAGCACACACAGGCCGTGTCAACTGGACAAACGGCACTTCACCCGCCATGATACTCAGGGTCAGCCTCATACATTGCTAGAGCAATGTACGTTAGTAGTATTGATGGTACCTTCTTTCTACAGGACAGTCTGGAAACACATATCAAAGTCTTAACTACAGGCACAACCACTATCCATTTCTCAAGAAAATACAGTGCTTAAGAACATGCCCAAAGAGTCAGCTCCAGAATAGTAAACACAGTATCATTTCTAACAACAATCAGAAAGACTCTTAGTGTTCCTGGACAGGAAAGTTGTCAATCAAATCATGTCTATCCATGTGCAGTTATTAGAATACTGTGACGTCAAGTAAGTTGTAAAAGACTAATGACCTGGTGAAGCACTTGCAGAAGTGCAAGATTCTACTTTTGTTTAAAAAATACATACATATATCTACACATACATATTATACGTGTACACAGACGTGTGAGTAAATGCAAAAATACAGGATCTCATCTCTAGGTGATGCTATTACAGGATGACTTTCAAATTTTGTACACTTTAAAACAAACAAAAGATTAAAAAATTTTTACAGTTTGCTATATTTTTAATTTTTTATACAAAGTATGTGTATTACCTCTGTAACAGGTTTTGGGTGTTTTGTTTTTTTAGGCAATATCCCATTGACTTCTGAGAGCTGAAATTCCTTTCATCCTGATTCAGATTTGATATCTAACACATTGGTTAAAGGATTCCCTGGTAGCTCCACCTGCAATGCAAGAGACCCCAGTTCAATTCCTGGGTCGGGAAGATCCCCTGGAGAAAGGATAGGCTACCCACTCCAGCATTCTCGGACTTCCCTGGTGGCTCAGATGATAAAGAATCCTCCCACAATGCGGGACACCTGGGTTCGATCCCTTCGTTGGAAGATCCCCTGGAGGAGGGCATGGTAACCCACTCCAGTATCCTTGCCTGGAGAATCCCCATGGACAGAGGAGCCTGGCAGGCTACAGCCCATAGGGTTGCAAAGAGTCGGACACTTTGAAGTGACTTAGTCACAAAGTGCTTGGTCACAAAATCAGACACTTTGTGACTAAGCACAGCACAGCACGATGGTTAAAGAGTTCCCATCTTTCCCAATTAGAAAAGATGGGAGATACTTTTCTGTTCTTGATCTACTTCCTGGTCCTCTCCCCTTCCACCATGATCCACTCCTGCTTCCTGACTTGTACTTTTAGAGCCCTGCTGGCAACCCATTGGCTCTGCTCCCTCCCTGGCACCTCCTGAGGCCCTGCCACATGCCAGGAGAGCCACTGCCTTGGGGCCACCACCGCTATGACAGGATGAAGGAGCAAGCCCCCCACATTCCCCTCTGTTCATGAACCCCAGGCTGAAAGGAGAGGAGCCAGGGAGTCAGGACTTGTCTCAGGACCCCGGGGTGGGTGTTGCTCCGCAGACTGTGACACAGGGACCAGCTCTGGGGGCCAGAGCAGGGAGGCCAGGAGCAGAGAAGCACGTGGGAGAAAAACCCAGAGAGGGCAGCAGAAAAGCGGGGCTGAGCCCCACGGAGGAAACCCTTTATCTCCACGTGTGTGACGCTGCGTGGCTCTCACAGCCACCAGTCCCCCTGGCGCTACCCCCTGCCCCCCGCTTCCTCCCAGTGCCACAGCCTCAGCAAAGTCTGTGCCCACATCTCAGCCCAGCAGCTCCCACATACTCACAGTCTCAGGAATTTCTTTGTTTGCATCCTGCCTCCGGAGATCTGCCTTGATGAATGCTGAGGTTCAAGGACAGGGAAGAAGGGCAACAGAAAGATATAAAGCAGAACAGTGGTCAAGTTCAACCACAAGAGGGAGCCCTTAACTATCCTAAGGGTCACGGGTATCCCACCTCCTTCAGACCTTCCAGGGATCTGGAGGTTCCACCAGCCAGCTTGACAGAGCCTGGGAACCACTGCTGTGCCCGACAGGAGGAAGCCAGTGATGGCACTGGCCTCCATGCATGAAAAGTGAAAGTGAAGTTGCTCAGTCATGCCCGACTCTTTGCCACCCCATGGATAGTCGCCTGCACCAAGCTCCTCCGTCCATGGGATTTTCAAGGCAAGAGTACTGGAGTGAGTTGCCATTTCCTTCTCCAGGGAATCTTCCCAACCCAGGGATCGAACCCAGGTCTCTCATAATGTAGACAGACGCTTTACCATCTGAGCCACTGGCCTCCATGCATAGACCCCTGATATTTGCAGGGAGTTTGCACACAGTGCCCCAAGCCTCACAGCCATCTCCATTCTACAGATTAGGAAAGTAGGGCTCCCAGAGGTCGGTCCACTTGCCCAAGGTCAAAGAGCTATGGAGGTCAGTGTCACAGTGCAGGGTTCCAAGAAGGGTGTTTTGGGGGTAGGATGGAGGCAAAGCCCATGCTCATGCCTCCCAAAGATACTTCCTCACGAGCCCTCTGCTTTGCACCTCTGCACCAGTGTCCCGGATCTGTGTGATCAGTCAGGACACTGGGGTCTGAATCTGCCAACAGCGTAAACTCAGGCACAGTCAGAGCATCACTTTGTCCTGAGGCCCTGACTCACCAGTGAGCACTGCTCCAAGGGTCAGGAAGACACACAGGAAGATGTTCCCAGGCATGGTTCCATAGTTGTCAATAATCTGGCCCTGGGAGATGGTGAAGATGATCCCGAATACGTGCAAAGACACGGAGAAGATGGGAAACAGGGGCCCAGCCACGCAGCCCACGGGGAGCTGAGCTGCCTTATGCAGCGCCTGCACCCGCCGAGCCCAGCAGGGATCACAGACCCCTGGCTCTGGTGCCACCACCCAAAGAGGCCTACCTGGGCAGACACATTGAGGAGGCCAGACGACATGCCTTCTGATTCCGGGTATGTCAGCTCCACGGCAAACTTGAACCCCAGTGGGAGGTAGCCAGTCATAAAGAATCTGAAGCCCAGATCACAGAAATGAGGTGATGGAGAAATTCTGGAGCAAGAATAAAAGGGTGCCCAGCTCCTGCCCTACAACTCCTTTTTCTGTTTCTTCCCATCAAGACATGCCAGGCCCTTGAAACTCAGGCCACCCCCTAGGTGGTCATTATACACACACATGCTCACACACCCTCACGTGTACCGTCTATAGGAAAATAAGCAAGTGGTGAAGCTGAGCAGCGATCCCTGTGGGAGGGGCACCATTTCCGATACTTTCTCATACAACAAGTCTAGAAAATTCCAGCTCTGATCCCTTACAACTGCACCACACTTCCTGGTGCTTTCACATCTATTAATCTTCTCCTTCTTTCCAACAACTCCACCAGGGAGGCCACTCATCTGCAATTACGGATGAAGACACTGAGCCTCAGAGTGAGTAGGGAGGTGCCTACGATCTAATAAACAGTCAGCAACAGTGAGCTCAGGACCCACCCTTCCTGATCCCCAGGCCTGTGTACTTTCTGTGACCCCATGTTGTCCCAGGCAGAGCTCATAAAGATGCTAAACATTTCCTAGCCTCCCAGAGATTTATGAAGGACATAGTCCATTCCAACAGCATGGATGGGCCTGGATGCCCGAGGCAGCCTTTTGAAGTATTATGAGTGAATGTGACCTCTGGCCATTTCCACGTTTGCAGAAGTCATGAGAGGCGGCAGATCTCTATCGCATCTTAGAGTGTCAGTAGGTCTCGGAACCATAGATGGTGCTTTCCAGTTAAGTAGGTCCGAAGGACCGGGAAGGCAATGGCACCCCACCCCAGTACTTTTGCCTGGAAAATCCCATGGATGGAGGAGCCTGGTAGGCTGCAGTCCATGGGGTCGCTAAGAGTCAGACATGACTGAGCGACTTCACTTTCACTTTTCACTTTCATGCACTGGAGAAGGAAATGGCAACCCACTCCAGTGTTCTTGCCTGGAGAATCCCAGGGACGGGGGAGCCTGGTGGGCTGCCGTCTATGGGGTCGCACACAGTTGGACACGACTGAAGCGACTTAGCAGCAGCAGTAGCAGCAGGTCCGAAGGACAACTTACCCCATTGCGCCAGCCGTGATGAACACTACCCACAGGTGTCCCAGGTTCAAGGTGTATGTGTAAACCACCATGCCCACCAGAGTCATGATATAGACCACCAGAGTTGTCTCCCTACAAGCAGAGGCAATGAAGTTGAGTCATAAACTGCAGACTTTAACAGGATATATTCCCTTCCTTCCTTCCTCTTTTCCTCCACCCCACTTCTTATCTATTGGGCAACTGCTGAGTGCTGAGCAAGCCCACGTCTGTGTGCTATTTACTCTCATAGAATTTTCTGTCCATGAGCTTGATGGACACCGGACCAATTATCACACTGTGCTCAGAGCTACAGAGGGTCAGACCAGGACAGTGTGAAGCCATCTGTAGCACGTGTGTTCTCCTGCAGAAACCTCTCAGCAAGTAAACACTGCACCTGGACTGGCCACATCCTACCCACAGGCAGGGACACAGCCCTTTTCTTTTCTCCTTCCACCAAAAAAAAAAACAAACCAGGAGCACACACCACCTGTGGTCAGGTGGCAGTGGTCACAGGACCAAGAAGCCCATTCTGCTTGTCTGCATCGCCCCCTGACCCCAGGACAGTGCCGGGCAGGGACCTGACTGTGAGTCTCTGTTGTCTCCGAGTCCTTCCTCTTGCCACCTGCACACGTGCAGCACAGCTCTTCCCGCTGAATTTGAACTCCTCCGCTCCTGACAGTGCAGCTGAGAGAACATTCTCCAGCCCCGAACTAGCCCCTGATTCCAAAGCCCAAGGGAGAAAGCTGCGCCCCCTCCCGGGTGCGTGTCCCTCTGCTGGTACCTCAGAAGGCCCGTCTGTGCCGGCTTCCGTTTCGGGCTCACCCTGCCTGTGCCCCTCCACGCACCTCTCCCCCAGGTTGCCCCCCAGGACTGCTGTGGCCCTGACTCGTGCACTGGGACCGGCCCCCTCTCCCTGTCCTCCTGACTGAAGTCAGGGACTCCCAAGGCACCTCCTTGTGCACTCTGGCCACGAGCATCAGGACTCAGACCACGAAAGCTCAGAGCCTTCCCTCGTGTCCGCTGAAGCCAGAAACACGGTGGGGTGGCTGGTGTATACTGTGCTTACGTCAAACTAACACTGCACTTGTTGGATGCCAGAGATTCTCTTAAGCACTTTACATATATTTAGTATTTCACTTAAACCATACAAAAGCCCTGCAGGAAAAGTATGACTGATTTAAGAACTGAAATCATATCAAGCATCTTTTCTAATCACAAAACTGAGGTTAGAAATTGACTATGAGAATGGCTGATTCATGTTGATGTTTGAAAGAAAACAACAAAATTCTGTAAAGCAATTATCCTTCAATTAAAAAATAAGCAAAATTTTTTAATGTAAAAAGGAACTTTAAAATATTTTTAAAAATCAACAATGAGAAAAAAGCTACAAAAAACACAAAAACATGGAGGTAAACAATTATCTACCAACAACCACTAGGTCACTGATGAGATCAAAGCAGAAAAAGAAAAAGAACACCTGGAGACAAATTAGCAGAAAACACAACACTAACTACGTGGGGTGCAGGAAAAGCGGGTCCAAGAGGCAAGTTTTAGTGACCCAAGCGAGTCTCAGGACACAAGAAAAATCTTTAAACAGTGTAATCCAAGGCAGTCGGCACATTCAAAGCAATTCCTGTCAGAATACTAATGGCAACTTGGCAGAATTAGAACAAATAATTCTAAAATTTGTATGGAAATACAAAAGACCCCATATAGCAAAGCGACCTTTAGAACATATAAAACCAGAGGCATCAGTTCTTCCAGATCTCACACTGTCTTCCAAAGCTACTGTAATCCAACCAGTGTGGTGTTGGCCCAAACAGACACCTAGATCCATGGATCCGAATAGGGACTCGGAAATGAACACACATGTATGTGAACAATAAGCCCGTGCTGAAAGAGGCAAGAACATACAGCGGGGAACAGACAGACTCTTCAATAGATGGTGTTGGGAAAACTGGACAGCTATATAGAAAAGAATCAAACTCAACTGCTCTTGCACGCTGTGCAGAAAAACAAACTCAAAATGGATTAAAGACAAATGTAAGATTGAAACCACAAAAATTCTAGAATAAATTTATAGGCAATACACTGACATCAGTGTTAGTAATTTCGGGGGTGTGGGGGCGGGAAGTGTCTCCTCCGGCAAAGGAGCCAAAAGCAAAAACAAACAAACAGGACTACATCAAACTGGAGAGCTTTAGCACAGGAAAGGAGACTACCAACAAAGGCAAAGGGCCATCTACTGCATGGAGAAGGTATATCTGTAAGGAGTCAATATCCAAGCTATACAGAGATTTAATACAACTCAACATCAAAACAAACAAAACCCAAGGGAAAAGTGGGCATAGGATCTGTGCGGACACTCTTCCACAGGAGACACGCAGACGGCCGAGAAGCACTCGAAAACTGTGAACTGCCGGTGGACACTGCAAGTTGGTGCAGCCACTATAGAAAACAGTATGGAGATTCCTAAAAAAAAGATTTAAAATAGAACACCCAGGGGGCTCCCCTGCTGGCCCAGTGGAAAAGAATCTACGTGCGAATGCAGGAGACATGGGTTTGATCCCTGGTCTGGGAACATCCCACATGCGGCAGAGAAAGAAGGCCTGTGCACCGCATCGATGGAACTCTAGAACAGCAACTGCTGAAGTCCAGGCACTCTAGAGACTGTGCTCCACCACAGGAGAAACCACTGCAGCGAGAAGCCCACGCACCACTAGAGAACAGACTGCAAAGCAACAGAGATCCAGCTCAGCCAAAACAAATGAGACTATACGCATATAAAAAAATAAAAAAATAAATGAAAGTATACGCATATATGACAAACCAGAACACTTGGATGACCCAGCAATTCCACTCCTGAGCATTCATCCCAAGAAAACGAAAACACTAATTCAGAACTATATATGTACCCCTATGTTCATTGTAACATTACATACAAAAGCCAAAACACAGAGGCAATCTAAGTGCCCATCAGTAGATAAACGGGTTAAAAAGATGTGGCGTGCACACATACGTATTTCAGCCATAAAAAGGAATGAACTCTTGCCATTTGCAGTGACAAGTATGGACACAAATGCTCTGTGCTAAGTGAAGTAAGTTAGAGAAATACAAATACTATATGATTTCATTGCTGTGCAGAGTCTAAAACACAAAGCAAATGAGCAGACGTTAAGTCAGAAACACACTCATAGATACAGATAACACACAGATGGCTGCCAGAAGGGAGAGGGTCGGGGGAGAGGAAAGAAACGGTGAGAGAGATTAGAGGCACAAACTGACAGTTGGAAAACAGATGAACCAGAGGGCTGAAATGCACAGGGCGGGGAAGACAGTCCATGAGTAGTGATATCCTGGTATGGGAACAGACCACAGCCAGACTTAACTGAGGGCTCATTCTGAAATTCCTAGAAATATTGAATCATTAAGTTGTGTTAAGGAACCTACGAGTGTAGTAGGTCAATGATGTCAAAAAGCAAACAAGCATGCAAAGTCACAGAAAAAGAGATCAGATGCGTGGGTACCAAAGGTGAGGATGGGGTAGGGGAAGGGAAAATAGGAAGAAGGCAATCAAAAGGTTAAACACTTCCAGGTGTAAAATAAGTAAGGACTAAGTATGTAATGTGGGCTTCCCTGGCTCCTCAGATAGTAAAGGATGTAGCAATGTAGACTTGTAGACTGGGTTCCAGCCTACATTGCTACCCTACATTCCACCCGGGTAGACCAGGGTTCCATCCCTGGGTCAAGAAGACCCCCTGGAGAAGGGAACAGCTACCCACTCCAGTATTCTTGCCTGGGAATTCCATGGACAGACCATCCAGTTGCAAAAGAGTCGGACACGGCTGAGCGACCAGCACACACACACAAGTGTGTAACGTACAACACGATAAATATAATCAACATGGTATATGTTATGTATACAAGTTGTTAAGAAAATAAGTCCTAAAGGTCCTCATCATGACATTTTTTCTATTTCTTTAATTTTGTATCCATACATGATGATGGATGTTCACTATTTGTGATGTCGATTTCATGATGTATGTAAATTAAATCATATGCTGTATACAGATACAGTTTAAGTCCATTATATCTCAATAAAACTGGTAGGAAAAAAAGAAGCATATGACTATCTCCAATATGACAAATGTGGAAACTGAGTTCAGACCAGCCAAGTTACTTGTCCAAAATCACCCACCAGGTAAATGCAGGACTAGAAACCCATGCTCACTCGGCTCCCACACACAGGAATACTAACACATGATGGGGCTACATCTTCAGAAATGAGCAACAGCCTCTGAAGGACACCCCTCCCTCCTGGGTCTTGAGCAGCTGCTGAGGTCAGAGGGCCTTCATCTGTTCTCACCCTGCTCCCCGCATCCAGGCCCTCCCACTGCAGAACCCAGCCCCATGGACACCCATCTCCCTTGCTGACCACACAAGCTCACCTTTTGCCATATTTCTTTACACACGCCTTCTTCTTAAACCACTAGCCTGTCTGCAAAACTATCTGTAGCCTCAGCCAGTATAAATGGACCTGACCATCCAATTTCGGTCTCCAAACCAAAGGGGACACACCTGGGAGCCTCCGGCAGAAGGAACAGGCACCAAAATGTCCAGATGACAGAGCTCCCCCACCTTTCTCTGCCCAAGTAGTGGAGCGGAAAGAAGAACGTCCATGCTGATTGCAGGATGCAGACATCAAATGCCACTAGGAACCGTGTCAGCTAGACTCTGCAGTGTCCTCCCAGCCTTTCACTGTCTTTTCTGGTTCATCTGAATCATCTGGTTGCCCATATCCGGGCCCTGCCAACATTTCAATCCCTCCTTTCTGTTGCCACAGAGCAAGCCAGGAAAAGACATGCTGCTATTCCCTGGTTCAAGGGTGGCCAGTCTTCACTGCTTGAAGCAAGCAATTGGCATATGGCAGAAACGAGGCAGTAGCCCAGCTCCACCAGCAATAATTAGGTCCAGCCAGGCTCCTCCTTGTGTCCAGCCAGGCAGCCACATCCCCAGGGAGGGCCTCAGTTGGCCTTTGCCGAGGGCAGCCAGAGGGAGCCCTGGTCTGACCGGAGCCTCACAGAAGCGGGTTTGTGTGCAGAGAACAGGTCTGCCGCTGTCTGTCGCCTCCAGACACTGGGAACTTTGGAGGTCTTGACCAAGCAGCCCAGATTACTGCCCTGCGCAACACAGGACAGCCCAGGCAGCTGCCCCACTGAGCAGCATTAACTGAGCACCCAGTGGATGCAGAGCACGGGACAGACACAAGTTGAGCCTCTGTTTCCAGAGCACTTTCTCCAAGGCTGGCTGTTGAATCAAGGCATCTTGGTTGATTTCTAAATGCAGACTCTTCTACTGAATTGACATCCATGAAGAGTGGGGCCCAGGGATCTGTATTTGTAGTAAGCATCCTGGATTAGCCTGCAATCCACTAAAATCCTAGTGGCTCTTAGAAATGCACTGGGCGTTCAGGACTAAACCACATCACAGTATTTACCAATGACGTGGAAGCAACTGCAACGTAATACACTGAGAACTGTTGGAAGCACAGAGCACCCTGGTTAACCCCAGGAGGTCCACGAGCAAGCCATGGGAATTTGGCAATGGAACCACCTCCTCATCCCCAGAGAAGATACATCTGAACTGCCTCCTTGACCACTCAGACCCCAGCTGCTGCAATCACATGCTTGCAGCCATGGGCCTAATGAACATGTCATTTCAAAACACGGTCTCCAATTCAGTCCAAGAGGAAGAGTCACTTACTTGTAGGTTTTGGTCCTATCCAGCCAGATGCCTGAGATCACAGCCCCAAGCATTCCTGCAAGGACGATGGTCAGGCCGATTCTTCCAGCATTCACTTCTTCCCCCTGGGGAAACCATAGCCCCAAGGATCACTCAAGGATGGAACAAGACATCTGATGGGGTGCACTCACCAGGAGGCAAAGGGGTAAAGGCAAGTAACTGGGGTGCCGCTACAGCCAATTCTCAGAAAGTAGCAGAACAAGACAAGCTGTAAAAAGCTGCCATTATTCTAGGGGAGGAAATCCTAGAATAATTGCTCCTCCTAATATAATATAATAAAACCCTGGATGTGGGTGCATGATACTGCCTGCTGGGGAAAACACATTCTATCCTTAGAAACCACTTTTAGGTAGATTTTTCAAAAATATAATCCTCATAGGAACCCTTTATCCTTATTCTCATTTCACAGGTGGAAACACTGAAATATGTATATCCAAACATTTCATACTTAGGCTTTATTTTCCTCCAGTTATCACTGTTTGAGGTAGGAAGACATTACATATGTTTGTGTGTTTATTAAGAGCCAGACACCATGCTGAAGATTTTATGTCATCATCTCATTTAATTCTCCTGATTGCCCACCAGGACGTTAAGAAACAATACTCCCCATTTTACAGATGAAGACATCAAGGCACACTGAAATTAGCCTACTAGCCGAAGGTCATGAGGCCTTTATTAAGTGCAGAGGGAGGATTTGAGCTCAGACCTGTCAACCTCCCACTCTGGAACACTCACTCACCCACGGTGGCCCACAGTTCCCAAGCTGAGACCCTTGACCTTTCAAAAGAGGATTGGGCCTAACATCCCAACTCCAGGATACTCAGTGTCCAGTTCCCAGTATTTAACCCTCCCTAGTTCGGGACACATTTGCAACCTGCTTTCCGTTGAGCAACTAAGACTTTAAAATGAAATCTTACTCACATTTCACAACTTGATTGACTTCATAGGTGACTCTATGTGTATATACATTTCCCTACTAAGTTGCCAAGCACCATGCTATTTATACATATAAATCTTATGATTTACTCATTCTAAATTAGTCTTAAAAATATAAAATTAAATTAATCTTTCAATAAATAACTAGACTTCTTTTGCGGAAAGGAGAATGAGAGCTCAGTGATGCTAACCAGCTCTCACACTGCTGAGAACCACTGGACCTGGGGCTTAGACCCAGGGCCGCCTCCCTCCAAATCGTGGAGCACACAGCATACTACACGGCCTCCCCAGCGCCTGCCCAGACACTAGAAATCTCCTTCTCTCTGGGACTGGTCAGCGTAGGAGATGCCCTTACCGGGTAGTGGAAGATCACCATGCGAATCAGCAGAGTGGACAAGGCATAAAAAGCACCAGCATTCAGACCTGAAGGAAGGAGGGAAACACAGCATTAGGGTCCCTGTCCTGGTGGGGCCATTGTTGGCTCTCCCTCCAGTGGTGAGAGAGGAAGGAGATTCTCATCCTTGTTGTCAATGAAGGTGGTGACCTCAGAGAAGAAGAAATACTCCAGAACAACCCAAGGTAACCATTTTAACCTCTTTTTAGCCACATGCCATTGCCCTCTCATCCCTTTATCCTGTTCTGGTAACGCAGGCTCCAGGAAGTATACATTACTCCTAGGTCAGATCCATCTACCTCCCTTTTAAGCGCTGGCCTGGCCTAAGGGCTCAGTGAAACTACTGGACACCTTCCACCTCCTCCTGATGACCTATGCCCCCTCCAGAATGCTCCAGATCTCTGACCCCTGACAACACTCCCATTCTCATCTGCTTTCACATCTCCCCAACTTTTTTTCTCAGATTCAACACCACACAAGTCTTATATTTGAAACCAGAAAGGACCCTTAAGAACATTTAGATGACTCCTAATTCATCAATTTATCCAAACAATAAATGGAATACTTAGAACATTCTGTAAGAATCAATTTCTTCAGAGGACCAAGTCACTTTGTTCAAAGCCATACAGGACTTTGTAGCTAATATGAGACTAAAAATGAAACTAAAGGAGAAGAACCTCCTGCCCTCCTTTCATAATAACAATGACGGTGACGATGGTGGTGGTGATGGTGGTGATGTCACGATGACGACAGTGGAGATGGTGGTGATGTCATGATGACGACAGTGGAGATGGTGGTGATGTCGTGATGACGACAGTGGAGATGGTGGTGATGTCGTGATGACGACAGTGGTGATGGTGGTGATGTCGTGATGACGACAGTGGACATGGTGGTGATGTCGTGATGACGACAGTGGTGATGGTGGTGATGTTGTGATGACGACAGTGGACATGGTGGTGATGTCGTGATGACGACAGTGGAGATGGTGGTGATGTCGTGATGACGACAGTGGACATGGTGGTGATGTCGTGATGGCGACAGTGGAGATGGTGGTGATGTCATGATGACGACAGTGGAGATGGTGGCAGTGCGGTGAGGGTGATGGACATGGTGACGATGGTGAAATGGTAGTGGTGGTGATGGTGGTGAGGCTCACACGACCACCACTGGCACATTTGGCATTGGGTCCACTAAAAAGGACGTAACACGGGACACAGTGCCCAGGCAGGGTAGCCTCAGGAATCGATGGTGATGGCTGATGGTGATGGCTGATGGTGATGACGGTGGTGGTGATGGCAAGAGCAGGGTCTTATGTGCTAGGCACTTTTCTAAACAACTTACCGTCCTCATAACAATCCCAGAAAGTACCTAACATATCCTCATTCCCATTTTATAGATAAGAAAAATGCACACATATTTAAAAACAAATACAGTGGTCATTCTGGAAGGCCCACCAGGGGTCTTTTTAATTTCAGCTAATTTTGAGGCTCACATGACTGCCACTTAGGTCCACTTAGAAGGACATAAGACAGGACATGGTGCCCAGGGATAGCAGCCTCAGGCGCCCCTCTTCACTGGAGCTGGTCCACAGGACCCCAGGCCACAGAGCCACTCAGAAGCCATTCTCTTTCGCCCCCAAGCAGATGGCCAGAGCAGGGAAATGTGGGCGTGGCCCTCACCCTGCCTCAACCCTCCCAGGAGCCACTATTGTTTGTAAGTCATGCACAGGCATAGTTGCCAGGATCCCCATAAAGGACAGGCCAGTGGAGAAAGTCGCTGTGCTCAGAGAAACACAAAGAATGGCTTCCCAACAGGGGCGAGAAGATCGCCCAGCCCACTGTAGTTATTTGCATCAGAAGTAAAGTCTAACCACAGTTGACTTCCATTCTTCATCAGGTTCCCAGAGGAATGAGATACAAAGTTAAGCCAAGGTCAAATTCTCCTGCAAAGTGGGGGGTCTGGTTTGCCCTCCACACCATCATATGGGTGATAAGAGGCAGGGCTGCATTCGAACCCAGACTGTAGGGTGCTGGGAGCGAGCTCCGCCCATGACAAAGGTCATGAGGAAGGAGGCTCGGCATATGCAAAGGCGAGATTTAGCCTCAGGAGCCCCCCTGGAAATTCTCGAGCATCTACCCCCAAAACCAGAGTCTGCCTACTTTCTGCTTTGTGCTCTCACCCACACCTCTGACTTTACGAGGGGGCTGTCCCCCACTACCTCTCTCTGAAAAAAGAATTAACTTACAGCTCCAGTTAATAATTCTTGGGTGTGACAGTGTTTCAAACTACAAACTTTTTTGGAAATCCTCTAGTCTGCCTGAATAGGTTTTTCCAGCCACATGTGATTGTTCAGAGCCTCCCAACTGTGAGAGATATGAGATGTTCTAAACTGTCTAAATACAGATTCCTTTGAGCAGTTAAAAGATTGATTAGAAATTGTATTGGTAAAGGGTTTTTCACTTGTTGGGCCAATGTTTGCTGCTAAGTCTCCATATCCCTTACCTACTGTGTCCTTGGCAGTGTATTGATTGATATAATTGGTGTATAGAAATGTAAGTAGTAGCCTTAATGTTTGTAACCTTGGACCCTTGAGTTAATTCTTTTCTTTTTTTAGCCCACCACACCTTTGCCCTATAGGAATGCAACTTTATTTAATGCTTTTGGAGGGTGGCGCCTGACTTTAGAATAATCACCTTTAGAGAAAAATAAGTTTCTTAAAATGTTAACAGGCCTCCGGGCCAGAAGATGATGTAACTCACCTAAACTTTTGCGTATGATAAGTTTGAAAGCCTGGCTCAGGGACTGCTGTCCCTGCATGACTCCACCCCTTCCCCCATTATCCTCTATGCATAACTTAAGGTATAAAAACTACTTTGAAAAATAAAGTGCGGGGCCTTGTTTGCCGAAACTCGGTCTCCCCATGTCATTCTTTCTCTTACCTTCTGGCTGAATTATTCAGCCTCCTCTCTCCACTAAATGTTCTCACTGAGCTATCCTTATTTCATCCGCTTTTCTTCACTGAATCTCCTCACTGAGCTATCCTCATTTCTATTATTCTTTATATCTTTAATTAATACTTAATTAAGCAATTGTTTCCTGATTGTCACCAACGCCATCCCCGCTTCGAATTCCCTGGATCCACCGGGGCTGGACCCCGGCAGTAGGGTGCCAGGTCCTCTATCTTAAACACTCGATTTTATATCCTCACGGAACTGATCCTCAAAGATTCCCCCAGCTCAGCTCACTGGTAGTTTCATGCCCAGACTCTCCAAGCAGCTCACCTCAGGGATGCAGCAAGGCTGAGCTCAGTGCCACCCTCAGCGCCTCAGAAGTGCCATCAAATGTCACTACAGCTGCCACACTCAGCTCTCAGCAACCTCTTAGATAACGAGCATGCCTGCACCTCACCTTCTTACCACTTACCACTCCCAGCCACGTGGAAATTCCATTCCCAGGTCAAGAGAACTCACAAGGAGATACATTCCTGAAATGCGGGGGGCGGTGCAAGGAGGATGAAACCAGCCCCCTTCCTGCCCCTCAGTTTAATAAGGCCAGGTGGCAGGGCACACACCAGGTCAAGTTCAGCTTGGGCCCCCCGGGCTGAACAAGGAGGGCAGAATCCCCAGGCAACTGAGAAATTATCCAAGAGGACTGGGAGCAAAAAATTCTAAACACCAGCACTTTCGTGACCCCAAAACAGAGAAAGAAACAGTGCAGAGAGGGCTGATCAGGGATGGTGAGCAGCTTTGTGAGGCTCAAAGGTTTAGGAAAAACTCTTCCAGACTTTATTTTTCTGGGCTCCAAAGTCATTGCAGATGGTGACTGCAGCCATGAAATTAAAAGACGCTTACTCCTTGGAAGGAAAGTTGTGACCAACCTAGATAGCATATTCAAAAGCAGAGACATTACTTTGCCAACAAAGGTTCGCCTAGTCAAGGCTATGGTCTTTCCTGTGGTCATGTATGGATGTGAGAGCTGAACTGTGTGTGAAGAAGGCTGAGCGCCGAAGAATTGATGCTTTTGAACTGTGGTGTTGGAGAAGACTCTTGAGAGTCCCTTGGACTACAAGGAGATCCAACCAGTCCATTCTTAAGGAGATCAGCCCTGGGATTTCTTTGGAAGGAATGATGCTAAAGCTGAAACTCCAGTATTTTGGCCACCTCATGTGAAGAGTTGACTCATTGGAGAAGACTCTGATACTGGGAGGGAGGTCGCAGAGTTGGAAAAGCTCAACATTCAGAAAACGAAGATCATGGCATCTGGTCCCATCACTACATGGGAAATAGATGGAGAAACAGTGGAAACAGTGTCAGACTTCGTTTTTCTAGGCTCCAAAATCACTGCAGATGGTGACTGCAGGCATGAAATTAAAAGACGCTTACTCCTTGGAAGGAAAGTTATGACCAACCTAGATAGCATATTCAAAAGCAGAGACATTACTTTGCCAACAAAGGTTCGCCTAGTCAAGGCTATGGTCTTTCCTGTGGTCATGTATGGATGTGAGGGCTGGACTGTGAAGAAGGCTGAGCACCGAAGAATTGATGCTTTTGAACTGTGGTGTTGGAAAAGACTCTTGAGAGTCCCTTGGACTGCAAGGAGATCCAACCAGTCCATTCTGAAGATCAGCCCTGGAATTTCTTTGGAAGGAATGATGCTAAAGCTGAAACTCCAGTATTTTGGCCACCTCATGCGAAGAGTTGACTCATTGGAGAAGACTCTGATGCTTGGAGGGATTGGGGGCAGGAGGAGAAGGGGACGACAGAGGATGAGATGGCTGGATGGCATCACTGACTCGATGGATGTGAGTCTGAGTGACCTCCGGGATTTGGTGATGGACAGGGAGGCCTGGCGTGCTGCAGTTCATGGGGTCGCAAAGAGTCGGACTCGACTGAGTGACTGATCTGATCTGATCTGATCTGAAGCGACTGATCTGATCTTCCAGATCATCAACTCCTAGGAGCTCATTAGAGATGCAAATCGTGACCCCACCCAGACCTCCTGCTGTAGAAACTGAGAGTGGGGCTTTGGGCGGTCTGTGTGAACAAGTCCTCCAGGTAATCCTGATAGAGCTTGACACCCACTGGCTCAGCTAGATTAGTGTGATCTACCAGTAACCATCCCTGGCTCCCAGCCAGACAGGAGATGGAGTCAGGGCTAAGGCGGGGAGGGTGTGGAGGGGACCAGGGATTCTCCCTGGAAGGCTGCCATTCTTTTCAATTCTTTCTACACTCCAACCCTAAAGGAATTAGAAATTTTGAATCCCTTTTGAATCTAGATGACCCTCGTCATATTCCCAAAGGTTGCCAGATACAGTTAAATGGCAAGAGTCTACTCCACTAACTTCCCTGCTGGCTCAGAGGGTAAAAGCTTTTGCCTGCAATGCGGGGGCCCCGGGCTCGATCCCTGGGTTGGGAAGATCTCCTGGAGAAGGAAATGGCAGCCCACTCCAGTACCCATGCCTGGAAAATTCCATGGATGGAGAAGACTGGTAGGCTACAATCTATGGGGTCACAAAGAGTCGGACACGACCAAGCGACTTCACTTTCTTTCCACTCCACTGACAGAACCAAGGGGTCCAGGGTCCACAATGAAGGGCAGGAATGAAATTCATGCTCTGTCCTGTGCATGATAACCTCTCACTGGAATGCAGGTGACTGTGTTATATTTGAGTGTGATTGTCCCTCAACAATGTAAGCCTGCCAGGTCAGTGAAATGTGATCGCCCCTGAAAGGCCAGGTCATGCCTGTATCAGCCACCTGTGGGAGAGGTGTGGGTCCCTGAGGGGGTGGACTTTAGAAAGGCAGAAGGGACTCTGAGTTTCTGTCTTGTGTCAAGACTAAATTATACAAATGGTAGCCTAGAGATCACTGGCATTAGAAGGCCTCAGATTTTTTAAATGCAGATTTCTGAGCTCTACCAGGACCTACTAAATCTGATTTCCTGGAAGGAAGCTAGGATTCTGCATTTTAACAACAACAACCCACCCACCCACCCCCACTCCAGGCATCTCTTAAACTCACTGAAAAGGTGACTAAATGGCCTTGGGCACAAGAAGATCACAGAGCAGGCCCAGGTTGTGAGAGGCTGGTGTTCACATGGAGGCAGCTGGGAGGGGAAGGGGCTTCAAGACCCCGAGAATCACCCGTTACACACCCACATTAGAGGTTCTCAACTCTGCTGCATGCTAGAATCTCCTGGAATGCTTGCAAAGGCAGATTCCCAGGCCCTCGCAGACTCTCTGACTTTCCAGAAGAGAGGCAGGGAATCCAGGCACACACCACCCACAACCCAGGGGACTCTACTACCAGGCCAGAGTGGGAAACTCTGATCCCAGATCTCATGTCTGGGTTCCGGGAACTCTGTGCTCATTTCCCTTTTGTCTTCCTGAATCTGGAGTAAACTGTTGGTTTAAAGGGCCAGCCTGACCTCAGCAAAGCTCCAGAGACTCCCAGAAGGATTTGCTACATCCCACATCTTGCCAGCATCTTGATGGGTCATACAGCTCCTCTGAGGCCCGTGTAGGGCGGTGTAAAGGCCTTGAGAACCCCAAGGACAGGTGTCCTCGGACACGGGTTGAGGCTGTGAGTTCAGATGCCCAACCCTGCAGATTCTTCACAAGCATAGCTTGAGTTCCAGGGAACTCAAATGGGAAGCAAAGGCTACTATTCTTTTCTGAGGGGCGGTTCTTAGAAAGACAAAGGAGGAGTCCAGGATGGGTGAAGGTGGTACACTCAGTCATTAGCAGAGCTGACACCAAAAACTCAGACCTTATGTTCCTTACATACCAACTCTGCATTCACTGGCCCATCAATCAAGGCTATTACTCCAAGACATGTGCACCCAGATCCAGCACATTTGTCCATGAATCTCTATCAATTGCTTGATTCCCAACGACATGGTCCTAAGAGTTCATAATTCAGAGGAAAATACGAACATTGTGGATCACACGGTTACGCGTGTCCTCGTCGCTCAGTTGTGTCGACTCTTTACAACCCCGTGGACTGTAGCCCACCAGGCCTCTCTGTCCATGGAATTTTCTGGACAAAAATACTGGAGTACATTGCCATTTCTTGCCCCAGGGTACTCCAGAGGATCTTCCCGACGCAGGGATCAAATCCGAGTTTCCTGCATCTCCTGTATTGGCAAGCAGGTTCTTTACCACTGAGCTACCTGGGAAGCCCTACACGAAATGGTTATCAGATCAGATCAGTCTCTCAGTCATGTCCGACTCTTTGCGACCCCATGAACTGCAGCACACCAGGCCTCCCTGTCCATCACCAACTCCCGGAGGTCACTCAGACTCACATCCATCGAGTCAGTGATGCCATCCAGCCATCTCATCCTCTGTCGTCCCCTTCTCCTCCTGCCCTCAATCCCTCCCAGCATCAGAGTCTTCTCCAATGAGTCAACTCTTTACATGAGGTGGCCAAAATACTGGAGTTTCAGTTTTAGCATCATTCTTTCCAAAGAAATCCCAGGGCTAATCTCCTTCAGAATGGACTGGTTGGATCTCCTTGCAGTCCAAGGGACTCTCAACAGTCTTCTCCAACACCACAGTTCAAAAGCATCAATTCTTCAGTGCTCAGCCTTCTTCACAGTCCAGCCCTCACATCCATACATGACCACAGGAAAGACCATAGCCTTGACTAGGCGAACCTTTGTTGGCAAAGTAATGTCTCTGCTTTTGAATATGCTATCTAGGTTGGTCATAACTTTCCTTCCAAAGAGTAAGCGTCTTTTAATTTCATGGCTGCAGTCACCATCTGCAGTGATTTTGGAGCCCAGAAAAATATAATTAAAGTATGAGCCATGTCCCTTTTCAAAGCTTAACCTGTGGGATTCTGGGAGGTCTCACAGCATTTAGTTGAATTTGTAGAGCGTCTTTTTTTTTTGGTTATGTGTGCCTTTTCAATTTGGAGCAAAGATTGTAGGAGAAGAAAGCAGGGATTCTCAGGCAGATGGAGTGTCAAACAGTGCCTTTACATGACCTGTAACCCTCAGAAAGACACATTAAGATTGAAACCTCATCATCCCCATGTCCCAAAGATGGCTGGTCAGTGAAGGCAGGTCCTGCTTCTAACCCCCAGAACTCCAGAGCCTCATCTTCAAGGAAAGCAAGCCCCGGGGAAAGGGTCTGAGGACTGAATCTGAGGAAGGACAATCCATCACCACCACCCCTGCCAAACAGATCCAGAGGCCACTCAGGCAACTGAGGTTGAAAATAGACCCCCATTCTGTCTCCAAGAGGCTCCCTTCTGCATGGGGAGACAAAGTGGTGTGGTTAGGAAGACAGGCTTTGGTCTCAGACAGACAGTTTATACTAAGCTCTCTTGCTTACTACTGTTTAATCACAGGCAAGGAATTAAATCAGAGCCTCAGTTTCCTTAGGTATGAAATGGAGCAGTTAAGCACCTAGGTCATGGATTTCTTTAGAAGACTAAATGAGATAATGCATATAAAGCACTTTGAAAGATGATGCTGTGAAAGTGCTGCACTCAATATGCCAGCAAATTTGGAAAACTCAGCAGTGGCCACAAGATTGGAAAAGGTCAGTTTTCATCCCAATCCCAAAGAAAGGCAATGCCAAAGAATGCTCAAACTACCCAACAATTGCACTCATCTCACACGCTAGTAAAGTAATGCTCAAAATTCTCCAAGCCAGGCTTCAGCAATATGTGAACCATGAACTTCCTGATGTTCAATCTGGTTTTAGAAAAGGCAGAGGAACCAGAGATCAAATTGCCAACATCCACTGGATCATGGAAAAAGCAAGAGAGTTCCAGAAAAACATCTATTTCTGCTTTATTGACTATGCCAAAGCCTTTGACTGTGTAGATCACAACAAACTATGGAAAATTCTGAAAGAGATGGGAATACCAGACCACCTGATCTGCCTCTTAAGAAATCTGTATGCAGGTCAGGAAGCAACAGTTAGAACTGGACATGGAACAACAGACTGGTTCCAAATAGGAAAAGGAGTACGTCAAGGCTGCATATTGTCACCATGTTTATTTAACTTATATGCAGAGTACATCATGAGAAATGCTGGACTGGAAGAAACACAAGTTGGAATCAAGATTGCTGGGAGAAATATCAATAACCTCAGATATGCAGATGACACGACTCTTATGGCAGAAAGTGAAGAGGGGCTGAAAAGCCTCTTGATGAAAGTGAAAGTGGAGAGTGAAAAGGTTTGCTTAAAGCTCAACATTCAGAAAACGAAGATCATGGCATCTGGTCCCATCACTGCATGGGAAATAGATGGGGAAACAGTGGAAACAGTGTCAGACTTTGTTTTTCTGGGCTCCAAAATCACTGCAGATGGTGACTGCAGCCATGAAATTAAAAGACGCTTACTCCTTGGAAGGAAAGTTATGACCAACCTAGATCACATATTCAAAAGCAGAGACATTACTTTACCAACAAAGTTTCGCCTAGTCAAGGCTATGGTCTTTCCTGTGGTCATGTATGGATGTGAGAGCTGGACTGTGAAGAAGGCTGAGCACGGAAGAATTGATACTTTTGAACTGTGGTGTTGGAGAAGGCTCTTGAGAGTCCCTTGGACTGCAAGAAGATCCAACCAGTCCATTCTGAAGGAGATTAGCCCTGGGATTTCTTTGGAAGGAATGATGCTAAAGCTGAAACTCCAGTATTTTGGCCACCTCATGTAAAGAGTTGACTCATTGGAGAAGACTGTGATGCTGGGAGGGATTGGGGGCAGGAGGAGAAGGGGATGACAGAGGATGAGATGGCTGGATGGCATCACTGACTCGATGGATGTGAGTCTGAGTGACCTCCGGGAGTTGGTGATGGACAGGGAGGCCTGGTGTGCTGCGGTTCATGGGGTCGCAAAGAGTAGGACACGACTGAACAACTGATCTGATCTGATCTGATCTGACACACAGTAATGGATTGACAACGTTTTTCCCCAAATCTGTGTTTGTTATGAGGGTGTTTGTTATGACAAGCCTAAGAATCATTTCCTAGTTGGCAAAGAGCCCTGTCACGAAGTCCAACCCTCTCTCAAGAAAATAAGGCTTGTGTTTTTCTGACTATAATGAAATGTGTGCAAACAACCAGATTAGTTCAACACTTTCTCACTGGAATTGCCCCAGGCTTTTGAGCAAAATGTTAAGAAATTCTATTTTTTTTTTTTAAACTGGACATTTTTAATATAATGTCATCCCTACAAATGAGATTCTTCTCCTTCCCCCAGGTTTGTTGCCGTTGCTGTTTGGAGTCATTTTGTAACACCTGTGTCCTTTGTCATGTGCAACCACTGGTTTCTGCTCTACTAACTCTGTTTAGGGCTAATGATTGGACAGAGATTTCCTTAAATACCGCAAGCCCATAAGTCTCCCACTTTGCCGAGGACCTCTATGTGTTCACTGGGATTCGCCTGTGATGCTCCAGCAGGGTGGTGCCACCTCTGCCCTAGCCTTCACTCTCTGCTTACACAGAGCTTCACATGCAGCCAGAGGCGAGACTTTAGCACTTCCCTGGGTCTGTCCTGGGCATGTGCACAACTCTGAGCGTGCAGATTTCTAGACTGCTAAGAGTATGTCTGGTGATGTGCATGTATAGACTCTTCTCTTGTGTTGTTGGAAGAGGGTTTTGTTATGACTAGTGCTTTTTCTTGGCAAAACTCTATTAGTCTTTGCCCTGCTTCATTCCGTATTCCAAGGTCAAATTTGCCTGTTACTCCAGGTGTTTCTTGACTTCCTACTTTTGCATTCCAGTCCCCTATAATGAAAAGGACATGTTTTTTGGGTGTTAGTTTTAAAAGGTCTTGTAGGTCTTCATAGAACCATTCAACTTCAGCTTCTTCAGCATTGCTCGGGGCATAGACTTGGATTACTGTGACATTGAATGGTTTGCCTTGGAAACGAACAGAGATCATTCTGTCATTTTTGAGATTGCATCCAAGTACTGAATTTCGGACTCTTTTGTTGACCATGATGGCCACTCCATTTCTTCTGAGGGATCCTTGCCCCCAGTAGTAGATATAATGGTCATCTGAGTTAAATTCACCCATTCCAGTCCATTTGAGTTCGCTGATTCCTAGAATGTCGACATTCACTCTGGCCATCTCTTGTTTGACCACTTCCAATTTGCCTTGATTCATGGACCTGACATTCCAGGTTCCTATGCAATATTGCTCTTTACAGCATCGGACCTTGCTTCTATCACCAGAAACATCCACAGCTGGATATTCTTTTTGCTTTGGCTCCATCCTTTGTGGATCACAATAAACTGTGGAAAATTCTGAAAAAGATGGGAATACTAGACCACCTGATCTGCCTCTTGAGAAATTTGTATGCAGGTCAGGAAGCAACAGTTAGAACTGGACATGGAACAACAGACTGGTTCCAAATAGGAAATGGAGTACAAGGCTGTATATTGTCACCCTGTTTATTTAACTTATATGCAGAGTACATCATGAGAAACGCTGGGCTGGAGGAAGCACAAGTTGGAATCAAGATTGCTGGGAGAAATATCAATAACCTCAGATATGCAGATGACACCACCCTTATGGCAGAAAGTGAAGAGGAACTAAAAAGCCTCCTGATGAAGGTGAAAGTGGAGAGTGAAAAAGTTGGCTTAAAGCTCAACATACAGAAAACAAAGATCATGGCATCTGGTCCCATCACTTCATGGGAAATAGATGGAGAAACAGTGGAAACAGTGTCAGACTTCATTTGTGGGGGCTCCAAAATCACTGCAGATGGTGACTGCAGCCATGAAATTAAAAGACGCTTACTCCTTGGAAGGAAAGTTATGACCAACCTAGATCACATATTCAAAAGCAGAGACATTACTTTGCCAACAAAGTTTCGTCTAGTCAAGGCTATGGTCTTTCCTGTGGTCATGTATGGATGTGAGAGCTGGTCTGTGAAGAAGGCTGAGCGCAGAAGAATTGATGCTTTTGAACTGTGGTGTTGGAGAAGACTCTTGAGAGTCCCTTGGACTGCAAGGAGATCCAACCAGTCCATTCTGAAGGAGATTAGCCCTGGGATTTCTTTGGAAGGAATGATGCTAAAGCTGAAACTCCAGTACTTTGGCCACCTCATGCGAAGAGTTGACTCATTGGAGAAGACTCTGATGCTGGGAGGGATTGGGGGGCAAGAGGAGAAGGGGATGACAGAGGATGAGATGGCTGGATGGCGTCACTGACTCTATGGACATGAGTCTGAGTGAACTCCGGGAGTTGGTGATGAATAGGGAGGCCTGGCATGCTGCGATTCATGGGGTTGCAAAGAGTCAGACATGACTGAACGACTGAACTGAACTGAACTGAAGAATATGTCAGAGGTTTCCAAAGCCCCCTGGTTATCTCATTCTCCAGATTTTCCTTTCAAGATCTTCGGCCAGCTTATTGATTACCCCAACTGGTATTGTAACCTCATGCAGTTGTGATGTTAAACAGTGACTGTTTTTAATAAATACCCTGGATATAGTGCTTTCCCACTGAGAAAACTCTGAGTCAGTTCAAATATAAGCAAATCCTCTGAATGGAGCCTTTCCAGGGAAACAGAAGTCAAATAAACAATGAGCTAGGGATGGGACTTTGTTGGGGGGGCTGTCCAAAATTGTTTGGCCCCCTCCAGTGGCTGTGAGGTTGCTAGTTTTCACAGCTATCATGTCTGGGAAGCTGGTTTTCAAGGCTACCACAGAGTCTGGAGGGGAGGATTGGAATAGGACAAGTTAAGACACAAAGCTTGCTACTTTACCATTATTTAGCCATTTGCCTTGAACAGATGCTTGTTGGGTTAAGGCTTTAGTCGAGAACCCTGAAATTACTGATGCTGATAATCTCTGCCAGTGTTTTTGTTTTCATGGAGGATCAGAAAAAAATCTACTGTCCTCACACCACCATCCCAGAAGTGTTAACCCATTTATTCTCTGTGTTATCACTTAACCAGATAGATAAGGAAGAGTATCCAGAACCACAGAATTAGCACCATTCTGCCAGATTGAAGACGATAGATGCAACTAGCTGTGCAAGATGGAAGGAAAAGAAGCCCCTTTGCCCCACAGCATGGCCCAGAGCTGAGCCCATATCAAACAGTGCTGCTCCTTGACATTTTGTTATTTCTTACTTTCATGGGTCAGTGACCTGACCCTGCCATCAATAGTCTCTAGCAATGAAGACTGAAACCTCTGGAATGAGGCCACTGCCTGGTTAATACCACCATCACCATTCTCACTCACAGAAGATATTTATTAAGTGGTTATCTGCCCTAGAATTCCATGGTAGGTCTCAAATGCCCTGTTGTCAGACGCAATAGACTATGGTGGTCAAAGGCTGATGCACTCAAGACATTTAATTCTAGGGAAAAGGGAAAGTTCTTAGAAGCATGGAATCCTGAGTCTGGAAGGGAACCCAAAGATCATCACGTTTCAGTTCAGTTCAGTTCAGTCTCTCAGTTCTGTCCAACTCTTTGAGACCTCCCTGTCCATCACCAACTCCCAGAGTTCACCCAAACCCATGTCCATTGAATCGGTGATGCCATCCAACCATCTCATCCTCTGCCGTCCTCTTCTCCTCCTGCCGTCAATCTCCCCCAGTATCAGACTCTTTTCTAATGAGGCAGTTCTTCACATCAGGTGGCCAAAGTTTCACTATCATGTTTCACCAACCATCTATAGGCTGATATTCCCCACAATATCCCCACTAAGTGGTTGGTTCCACCTACACTTGAATATCTCTCAGTGGTAAGCAACTCTATTTTATCACCAATTTATCACTTTATCACCATTTTTATCTTTAGTTGGCCACCCTGAGAATTAGAAACTTTGTTTTGTGAATGAATGCAGAGACACACTCAGAACCAAGAAGGTGGAAAGAGGAGGATTGGAGACCACAGACCTTGAAGACTGACGTGGATACCTGGGGCTATTCACCTAACCGATTCATATGCCTGAAAACCAGGGGTGCCTCTCTACTGATGATACCACCTCTTAGCTAATGGTTCAGCAGGTAAATACTTTAATTCAGGTAAAGGGCATTGATAAGCTTAAAATGCTAAGTTGCAACTGCTAAGTTGCTTCAGTCGTGTCCGACCCTGTGCGACCTCATAGACGGCAGCCCACCAGGCTCCTCTGTCCCTGGGATTCTCCAGGCAAGAATACTGGAGTGGGTTGCCATTTCCTTCTCCAAAGCCTGAGAGTGAAAAGTGAAAGTGAAGTCGTTCAGTTGTGCCTGACTCTTGGAGACCCCGTGGACTGTAGCCTATCAGGCTCCTCCGTCCATGGGATTTTCCAGGCAAGAGTACTGGATTGGGTGCTGTTCCCTGGCAAAATTCAAGGAAGGAGCACAGGCAATCATGGATCAGGCTTTAGAGTCTAACAAATCTGTGTTTGAATCTTGGCTCTGCCCTTTAAAAGCTATGTGTTCTTGAGGTATTAATTTCTCTGAGTCTGTTTCCTCATCTGTTAAAATGGGAAAAATGATACCGCTTACTGCATATTGGTGTGGTGGGAGTTAAATAAAAAAATCTTGGCACATAGTAAATGTTATTATTGTTGAAAGACACATGGTTTAGGAGCCTAGAGAAAACCTAAGGTTATAGCCAAGTCATTGAAAAAGACCCTGATGCTGTGAAAGAGGAGGAGAGGATGACAGAGGATGAAATGGTTGGATGGCATCACCGACTCGATGGACACGAGTTTGAGCAGGCTCCAGGAGACAGTGAAGGACAGAGAAGCCTGGCATGCTGCAGTCCCTGGGGTTGCAAAGAGTTGGACACAACTGAGCAACTGAACAATAGCCAAATGGGATTTCACTAAGAATAAGTCACGTCAAACCAGTCTCACGTCTTTTTTCTTCTGGTTACTGAGCATGATATACTTTCATGATTTTAATCACATCAAACTGGAGGGGTAAATGGGCAGAGTGGATAGCAGTAGAGTTGTGTGGATCTGTAAAGACATCTTTAATGGAACGCCCTGAGGTTGTCCTTGCCCAGGTCTAGGACAAACTTACCATTAATCATTAGAAAGAAGATGCTGCAAACACCTTGCTGGAAAGGTAAGCCAATATGCCAGCAGAAAGACTGACGTTTATCTTACCAAAGCCAAGAAAATTACATGAAATTTGGATATTGTCTTCCATTCAGGTAGAAAAGAAGCCAAGTTAGCAGATGAAGGATTGGTTGGAGAGTGATTCACGTAGTAAGACTCATGTAAACATTCGTCCACACATTCATTCAATCACCCATCTAACAACTGCTGGAGCACCTGCTCCAGGCTACAAGTCCTCCTACTGCTGATGAATTATAAAGGTAAAAAGACATAAATCTCTACTCTCAGGGAGTTCCTAGTTTGTGGGAAAAGAGGTCTGGAAATGACTTGTCCTGTCTGACTCTTTGCGACTCCATGGACTATAGCCCACCAGGCTGTTCCATCCATGGAATTTTCCAGGCAAGAGTACTGGAGTGGGTTGCCATTTCCTTCTCCAAAGATGTACCAAGAACAGCACAATACACAGTCACCTAATACTGCTTTAGGGCTTCCCTGGTGGCTCAGAGGGTAAAGCGTCTGCCTGCAATGCAGGAGACCAGGGTTCGATCCCTGGGTCGGGAAGATCCCCTGGAGAAGGAAATGGCAACCCACTCCAGCACTCTTGCTTGGAAAATCCCATGGATGGAGAAACCTGTTAGGCTATGACTGAGGCTAAGCCTGGAAGGACATGACTGAGCGACTTCACTTTCTTTCTAATACTGCTTCACAGCAGACATACTGGGATGAGACTTGGAGGGTCAGTAGGCATGTTGCCCGGTGACTTGACAGGGGAAGGAATGGTTTCCTAGGTAAACTTAAAGGAACAGGGAAGACTCTGCAGCACAGCTGGCTCTTCTGCTTAACCCTAAACAATGACTTTACATATACATTTGGGATCCGGAAACAGTAAGATGCGCAGAAACATCAGGCCTCTTACCTCACATGCTCAGCTCCAGTCAACCCCGGACACACGTGCATCATACCATAGGTGATGACTAGCAACACAAAGTTGAGGTTTTTGAAGAGTCGGATGATGGAACTTGAGTACGAAGCATCAGTAGACGCCAAGGCATAGCTCAGGGACTGGGCCCTGCTCGGGGGATGTTTAGGCTTCTCTTTGAACACTGCAAGGAAAACAAACAGAGATCATTGCAAGTCCCCTGGTCCTACTCCTGCAGAGCTGACACATGGATAAGCGCTGACTCCCTCATCTAAGAAGGGGCTCAGACTCCAAATGGAAATATTAACTTTTTGATTAAATGCTCTAGAGTCTCCTCTCTTGAAGCTGCATCTCACTGTCTGTGGCTGAGGGCCTGGTCCTTTGACTACTTTTTCTTAATGACCTTTGGACAGCTGCGATCATTGGACTTTCCAGGCAGTGCTCAAGGATAAAAGAGTCCTGTAATAAATGGCAAATACCAAATGGCAGAGCACTGAAGAATCCCATAGTGACCAGCGAACAGAAAGGAAGTGAGAGCTGAGGCTCTGGGATTCGTGGGCCCAGATGAAGTCTCAGCCCCAGAGCTCCTCCCAGGGAAAGGGCTGGGCTGCCCATGCTGAGCACAGAGCCTGGCACCTGCTGCCAATAAACACTCCCTGAGTGAGGGAAGGAGCTGCTCCTATTGCAGAGACCTCGAGTCCCTCCCTAGTTCCTCAGAGTGTGAATCGGACATCTGCCTCCTGAGAAACCAGAGGACTAACATGTGCTCCTGCAGGACTGGGGCTCTGATAGGAAGGACTGGGGAGGGACAGTGGGAAAACCATTCTCCATAAGTTCTAGCTTCAGTACAGCTGATACAGTCCATTTCACTGCACTGACCATTGTTCAGTTCTCTGGGGGCCAGATCAGTTTAACCAGCTGTCTGCCTAAATTGGTCCCCCAGCTGAAGCACCATCTTCACCCCCAGCCTCCATGAGAATGCTCCTGAAAGGTCAGGAGATGGTTTCCAGTTAGAGGAAGCTTTGGAAATGAAGTTTACTCTCTTGAACATCAAAGGTCTTCCGGCTCCACCCAGATAAATCTCCAGTCCAGACTTCAGAGCCTTGCTTCTTCCTTTCTGGAAATAGTCCTGGCCAACTTTCCCCACGCGCTGGGAACCTCTCAATCATTGTCTGATCTGTTCACCTCTCCTTCTATCAGGGGAAAGAAATCAAGGCGAGAGATTTTTTTTTTTTTTTTGGTAATCTTGGCAACAATAGCTGTTTGCTCAAGGATTAGGCAAGCACAAACCACAGTTTGGATAAGATTTTTCCGTTCTTTACTCAGTGAGCAACGGTCAGTGCTTGCAAGTAAAATGTAAAGCAAAGAAAGGTCCGAACTCCAGGATATCTGCAAAGGACCAGGCCCTCACTTGCTACTAACACAAGAATTTGGAGCTGAGCACATTACAATTCGAAACTTCAAGGCTGTCTGAGGATGTTCTTTCCTGTTCTCAACCACAGCTTCAAAGGAACATCTTTCTCACCTTTCCAGGAACTCCAGGTCCTCCGTCCAGGAGATTCTGTGAACTCTGAAAAGCCCTTCCTCTGAGTATGGACCCCAGGGAGGGAATGACACAGTGAGACCAGCTGGGGGAGGCCCATGATCATAATAGTGTTTGACTCTGGAGGTGAGGCCGGCAGGCGCGAAGGAAACCTTTAATGTGTATGGTGGAGTTTTCAAATATTAAATAAAAGCTGGTTAACCTTTAAAGACAATTGACTCACTGAAAATGAAAACTTCTTCTACACTCTTTATCACAGCCCTGTTGACATTACTCAGATAATAAAAGATGCTATAAATTATACTAACCAAACATCTCAATGATTAAATCTGTATACATGGAGTAACAGTAGTTCTCTGGGGCTGGTGCTTGGGATTAACTAATTCTAGGCTAAGTTAATGGTCATTGTTTTGTGTATGCTTTTTTGTATCTTCAAGATTTTTTCATAATGAGCATTATTCTATACACATTTTTTCAAAACATTTAAAAAATGTGGGCCCCAGGCATTCTCGGGTGAATATATGAGAGCTTTAGTGTTTGTGGGTCAATCCTGTTTTATTTCAGAAATGTAGATTATGGAGTCAGCAGTTTAGGCTAGAATTCAATCTCTGCCACTTAGTATCTAATCTTGACTAATTTCCTTATCTCCTCTGAAGTCAGTGTTTTCTCTTGGTAATATGCCAGCAAATTTGGAAAACTCAGCAGTGGCCACAAGATTGGAAAAGGTCAGTTTTCATCCCAATCCCAAAGAAAGGCAATGCCAAAGAGTGCTCAAACTACCACACAATTGTACTCATCTCGCACGCTAGTAAAGTAATGCTCAAAATTCTCCAAGCCAGGCTTCAGCAATATGTGAACCGTGAACTTCCTGATATTCAAGCTGGTTTTAGAAAAGGCAGAGGAACCAGAGATCAAATTGCCAACATCCGCTGGATCATGGAAAAAGCAAGAGAGTTCCAGAAAAACATCTATTTCTGCTTTATTGACTATGCCAAAGCCTTTGACTGTGTAGATCACAATAAACTGTGGAAAATTCTGAAAGAGATGGGAATACCAGACCACCTGATCTGCCTCTTGAGAAATCTGTATGCAGGTCAGGAAGCAACAGCTAGAACTGGTCATGGAACAACAGACTGGTTCCAAATAGGAAAAGGAGTACGTCAAGGCTGCATATTGTCACCATGTTTATTTAACTTATATGCAGAGTACATCATGAGAAATGCTGGACTGGAGGAAACACAAGTTGGAATCAAGATTGCTGGGAGAAATATCAATAACCTCAAATATGCAGATGACACCACCCTTATGGCAGAAAGTGAAGAGGAACTAAAAAGCCTCTTGATGAAAGTGAAAGTGGAGAGTGAAAAGGTTGGCTTAAAGCTCAACATTCAGAAAACGAAGATCATGGCATCTGGTCCCATCACTTCATGGGAAATAGATGGAGAAACAGTGTCAGACTTTATTTTTCTGGGCTCCAAAATCACTGCAGATGGTGACTGCAGCCACGAAATTAAAAGACACTTACTCCTTGGAAGGAAAGTTATGACCAACCTAGATAGCATATTCAAAAGCAAAGACATTACTTTGCCAACAAAGTTTCGCCTAGTCAAGGCTATGGTCTTTCCTGTAGTCATGTATGGATGTGAGAGCTGGACTGTGAAGAAGGCTGAGCGCCGAAGAATTGATGCTTTTGAACTGTGGTGTTGGAGAAGACTCTTGAGAGTCCCTTGGACTGCAAGGAGATCCAACCAGTCCATTCTGAAGGAGATCAGCCCTGGGATTTCTTTGGAAGGAATGATGCTAAAGCTGAAACTCCAGTATTTTGGCCACCTCATGGGAAGAGTTGACTCATTGGAGAAGACTGAGGCTGGGCGTGATTGGGGGCAGGAGGAGAAGGGGATGATAGAGGATGAGATGGCTGGATGGCATCACTGACTCGATGGATGTGAGTCTGAGTGACCTCCGGGAGTTGGTGATGGACAGGGAGGCCTGGCGTGCTGCGATTCATGGGGTCGCAAAGAGTCAGACACGACTGAGCGACTGATCTGATCTGATCTGATCTGATACTAGGAGCCCCCTCACAGAAGTCAATGAGAACAAGTGCACTCAGCACAGGGCCTGTGGTATCACAAGTGCTCAGCAGAGTTGCATCAAGGGGATCAAGGCTGCCTATTAATTCTAATAAGGTAATACTGAGGAATTGTTAATTAGAACTAATCTTGACTGAGCATCTAACAAAGCACACAGCACCAGTTCATATTGTATGGGCAGCAGCTACTCCAGCTAAAACATTTGAAGACTATTGGAAGCTTGGCTTCCAGTTTCTATAGACATGTTTTATAAAATGCATGATACGTAGAATGGTGTTCTAGGGCCATATTCACAAGGTCCTCACCCAGGACAGGAGGACTTCCTGCCTCCCCACCCACCATAGGTCTATCTGTGACCTTACCTATGATGACAAGGATGAAAAGCAGAGTGGCCACACCTGCTATAATGTAGAACATGATGCTGATGTGGTAGGCAAGCTTTTCCTGGTCTTTGATGTTGGGTACCAAGACTGGAGGGACCAAGAACCCAATGGCAATTCCAAGCTATAGAAGACAGAGACAATCAATTGTAGTATCAATAGCCAAGAGGCACACATTTAAGAGACTCCTAATAAGAAACAATCCTCAACTTCCAGTCCTTAAAACCCAGACAGGGGTTGTTTCCCACTCAAGACACCAGAGATCTTTCTTTTGATTGACAGCTCAACACACATATCCTTGACCACCGTCACTATCAATGGTGGTTTAGGTGCTAAGTCGTGTCCGACTCTTGTGATCCCATGGACTGTAGCCTGCCAGGCTTCTCTGTCCATGGGATTCTCCAAGCAAGAATACTGGAGTGGGTTATCTTTTTCTTTTCCAAGGGATCTTCCTGACCCAGGAATCGAACCCAGGTCTCCTGCATTGCAGGCAGATTCTTTACTGACTGAGGTACAAGGGAACCACTGAAAAAGATTGTAGTTGGGGTTCTCATTGCAGGCGATTTTTTTTCTAACAACAAATTAATGAAGAGCAGTTTTTATGCTCCCATCTCTATGGTAAAGTAAAACAATGCTAGTTTTGCTTTTGGTTCCAGTTAAATTCTTGATTTCACTAAATCTGTTAAACTGTAGCTGAGAGACCAGCTGAGGGATAAATTCTATACACTACAACCCCAAGAACTTGCATTCAGTGAGAGATGAAAGCCAAACACTGTGACCACACTGGCAAACATAAATATTTAAGTTCACTCTGTAACTTGTCATTTAGAAGCATCTGTGGTGTGAATTCACAGAACTGCATAAATTTATATACACAGGACATCAGAGATCAGATCAGATCAGTCGCTCAGTCGTGTCTGACTCTCTGCGACCCCATGAACTGCAGCACGCCAGGCCTCCCTATCCATCACCAGCTCTCGGAGGTCACTCAGACTCACATCCATCAAGTCAGTGATGCCATCCAGCCATCTCATCCTCTGTCATCCCCTTCTCCTCCTGCCCCCAATCACGTCCAGCATCAGAGTCTTCTCCAATGAGTCAACTCTTCCCATGAGGTGGCCAAAATACTGGAGTTTCAGCTTTAGCATCATTCCTTCCAAAGTAATCCCAGGGCTGATCTTCAGAATGGACTGGTTGGATCTCCTTGCAGTCCAAGGGACTCTCAAGAGTCTTCTCCAACACCACAGTTCAAAAGCATCAATTCTTCGGTGCTCAGCCTTCTTCACAGTCCAGCTCTCACATCTATACATGACCACAGGAAAAACCATAGTCTTGACTAGGTGAACCTTTGTTGGTAAAGTGATATCTCTGCTTTTGAATATGCTATCTAGGTTGGTCATAACTTTCCTTCCAAGGAGTAAGCGTCTTTTAATTTCATGGCTGCAGTCACCATCTGCAGTGCTTTTGGAGCCCCCACAAATAAAGTCTGACACTGTTTCCACTGTTTCCCCATCTATTTCCCATGAAGTGCTGGGACCGGATGCCATGATCTTTGTTTTCTGAATGTTGAGCTTTAAGCCACCTTTTTCACTCTCCACTTTCACCTTCATCAGGAGGCTTTTTAGTTCCTCTTCACTTTCTGCCATAAGGGTGGTGTCATCTGCATATCTGAGGTTATTGATATTTCTCCCAGCAATCTTGATTCCAACTTGTGTTTCTTCCAGTTCAGCGTTTCTCATCATGTACTCTGCATATAAGTTAAATAAACAGGGTGACAATATACAGCCCTGACGTACTCCTTTTCCTATTTGGAACCAGTCTGTTGTTCCATGTCCAGTTCTAACTGTTGCTTCCTGACCTGCATACAGATTTCTCAAGAGGCAGATCAGGTGGTCTGGTATTCCCATCTCTTTCAGAATTTTCCAGTTTATTGTGATCCCACAGTCAAAGGCTTTGGCATAATCAATAAAGCAGAAATAGATGTTTTTCTGGAACTCTCTTGCTTTTTCCATGATCCAGCAGATGTTGGCAATTTGATCTCTGGTTCCTCTGCCTTTTCTAAAACCAGCTTGAATATCAGGAAGCTCATGGTTCACATATTGCTGAAGCCTGGCTTGGAGAATTTTGAGTATTACTTTACTAGCATGTGAAATGAGTGCAATTGTGTGGTAGTTTGAGCATTCTTTGGCATTGCCTTTCTTTGGGATTGGGATGAAAACTGACCTTTTCCAATCCTGTGGCCACTGCTGAGTTTTCCAAATTTGCTGGCATATTGAGTGCAGCACTTTCACAGCATCATCTTTCAGGATTTGGAATAGCTCCACTGGAATGCCATGACCTCCACTAGCTTTGTTCGTAGTGATGCTTTCTAAGGTCCACTTGACTTTACATTCCAGGATGTCTGGCTCTAGGTCAGTGATCACACCATCATGATTATCTGGGTCTTGAAGCTCTTTTTTGTAAAGTTCTTCTGTGTATTCTTGCCACCTCTTCCTAATATCTTCTGCTTCTGTTAGGTCCATACCATTTCTGGCGTTTATCTAGCCCATTTTTGCATGAAATGTTCCTTTGGTATCTCTGATTTTCTTGAAGAGATCCCTAGTCTTTCCCATTCTGTTGTTTTCTATTTCTTTGCATTGATCACTGAAGAAGGCTTTCTTATCTCTTCTTGGTATTCTTTGGAACTCTGCATTCAGATGCTTATATCTTTCCTTTTCTCCTTTGCTTTTCGCTTCTCTTCTCTTCACAGCTATTTGTAAGGCCTCCCCAGACAGCCATAGCCACTGTCAATTATAGCCACTCAAGGTAGTCACTAGTGATTCTTAGCTCTGCAATAGTCTCAAAAATCATCAGCAGCAGGTTCAGAGTAGCATTCTTCCAGTGCGTACTGTATAAAATCAACAAGTCAAATGATTTTCTAAGCACCTGCTTTTTGAAATGCATTCTGCTAGATTTCTGAGGCGGTACAGAGACGTATATGTCAGAGTACTGCTTCAAGGTGCTTTATAATCTAGTGGGGGCGGGGAGAATTAAAAGTAAGATACAAAAGGTAACACAAATGGAGATATTTGTGGGTTCAAATGATTGAACAATAGTTCCAGAGTTGCTTTATTGTCCTCTATTATAAACCCATTATTAGAGGACCAAGTAGAGGTCTAGTGACTTGTTCAGGATCACACAGAGTTGAGAAACCAGATCTCCTGGCATCTCTAAGATGTGCCTCCTTCATGGGGCCTAGATTGCCCTTCAGGGCTAAAAGTCATGAGAAAAGTCCAAGCAAGCAGACTCCTCCATGAGAGAAGGATATTTCATATCCTTAGAGCTTTATCTGATCCTCAGACTTCCCTGGTGGCTCAGACGGTAAAGCGTCTGTCTACGATGTGGGAGACCCGGGTTCGATCCCTGGGTTGGGAAGATCCCTTGGAGAAGGAAATGGCAATCCACTCCAGTACTATTGCCTGGAAAATCCCATGGACAGAGGAGCCTGGTAGGCTACAGTCCGTGGGGTCGCAAAGAGTCGGACACGACTGAGCGACTTCACGTTCACGTTATCTGATCCTCACTTACATTAATCTATCAGAGTTGAGTCCCGCTTCTTAACTGCTAGTCTCCAAGATGTTGAGGGTAAAAACCAGCCAAATATAGAGGGGCAAATGTAGCCTTCACAGCTGGGAAGCTGGGCCACTGCACACCCTCTCTGGTTTCCTAAGTGCTTTGAAGTTGCAGATCAAGCAGTCAAACAGGATGCCAGAGGGTCCCTTTGGCAAGAATGAGGGAAGATATGGGACATCATTCAAGGTTCTGGGATTCTCTCATTCTCAAAAGGACCTAGATGGAGGGGGACCTAATGCCCAGTGATCTTCTGCCTCGAGAGGGAGGTCCTCCCAGCTGGCTCCACGCTGCACACCTGAGCCCTCAGAGGCCCCACTCCATCCTCTGTCCACACTCCATCCACACTCTAAGCCTGAATGAGTGTTTTTCCAGCCTCAGGATGGGGCAATCAGCTTAAGGGCCCGAGGCGGCCCTGGCCAGGTGGCAAGGCTGTCCCACAGGGACCTTTCTCCAGGAGGATGCCAGCTTTGGCGGTACTTTCATACCCAGGGTGAACATTCAAGCACAGGGATCGCACTGCCAGCTGCTGCCTCTTCTGTTTTTCAGAGCATATATTTCTCCTGCTTCTTGAAAGCCGTGCTCAGTGAGTGTGCAGAGCCCTACACCCAGCTCCTAGAACCCGAGTCTGCTCCTTAGCAGGAACTCAGCCATGTTGGCTGGCTGGGTGGATGGACAGATGGATCTTGGTAGAAGGTCTTATCTACACAAAGCTGGTAGAATCACACAGGTCTGCCCACTAATGACCATGTTCTTTCTACAAACCATGCTGTACTTCCAGTCATAAGGGAAGAAAATGGGTGTGGGGGTGTGGGTGGGAAGAGGATAGGATCCTGACAAGCTTTTGAGCATCTGCTAGGCACTGGGCATGTAATACAGCTTATCTTTTTCACTTAGTCCATGAACTCTTACAACAAAGACAAAAAGGAGAAAAACTAGTCAGTACGCAGCCAGCATGACACTGGCTGGTAGCATAAGTGCTGGGCCCCCACACCACTTCTGTCTGACTCTGGGCCACAGCTCGCCTCCTGCCTCCCAGGAAATGGTGCTGGTGTGACATCAGTCAACCAGGAGCCTATATTTTCACTCCTTTGAGTTCTGTCACACACTCGATAGGACACCAACCAGGGTGAAAACCAGAGACCTGGAGCCCAAGTAAGGCCAAGAAAAATGTGAAGAATTGAGAGAATGCTGCTCCCAAGGGTAAGATCCTCATCTTTTCCATGCTCACAAAAAAAGCTAAGACTCACACCATGAATGTAAAGGATTAAAAATCACTGCTTAAAAAAAAAAAATCACTGCTAACTGATTCTGGCTTGCCCTTTGCCCCAGCATTTGTTCTAGCTTTATCCTCCTCAAATAGTCATGGGCAAAGTACACAACTCAGACAAACCCAGTCACAGTCTCCACCCTTCAGCGCCTAGGAGCCTAATTACAATGGTGCACTTTGCACCAAAAGAAGACATTTAATCCAAACGGGGTGAATGAAGGATGGAGATGCAGACTGGGAAGATACTCTATTTTTATCTTTGATTTGATTTCACCTTTTCTGCAAACTCAAGGATGACATCTAAACCCTGTTGCAAGAGCTGCAATCGTGAGCACTCACAGAGCAAACGTCCCAGTTAAAAACACGCCTGTGCAGCCCGAGGGCTCCGGGTGATGGGAGGAAGCCATACTTGCGTCATGCATCACTTGTCATTCCGGCTCATGCACTTGGCAGAGCAAAAATTAATCCAGAAACCACGAGGCTGCATCTGGGGTAAGACGTCCACACTTAACCACTACACAGCACAACACAACATGTGTTATGTTTGCTCTGAGACCCACAGAACCACTGTCCCCATCACCATCCACATGCTGCACCCAGAAAAGCCCCAAATCAGACTGAATCAGAACCCAGGCACAAAGCTGCCCCCTAAAGCTGTCTGGTCATGAACACGCCCAGACCATCCGAGGAAGACCCTGGGGCTTTTGCAAAAGGCAGGGAGCTCTGTGTCAACACCATGGTGAGGGCTCAGTCCTACCGGAACCGGGACAGACCAGTGGTCCCCATCTGAACCCTCTGCCAGGGTCGCAGGCACCTCATCCACCAGACCCAGGTATTGGCCAGGAGGGTGCCTCTCCTCTTGGTAGGAGGCAACAACATCAGCAAGCAGGTTCTCATCCACCCAACCTCATTCCTCCTCAGCCCTTTCCTCCCCCAGGCAGACTGGCTCATCAGAGAAAGCCGGGCCCACTCTCAGCCCCACGGCTAGGCCCCCACTGCCTCATTCCTCCCCTTTGGCCATAGTCACCAGATCAGGACAACATATCTCTTGGATTTCAGGACTCCCAAGAGCCAGCTCCCTGGGACCAAGGATCAGAAATGTCCCCTTACTGGGTCAGCAGTTTCCCTGCAGCAGAAGCCCCGGGCTTGAAGGCTCGCTTCCAACTTGGTCTCCTTGTGTCTTCCCCGGGAATCACCTTGCTCCTCAAGGAGCTCACACCCATGAGGTTCATTTTAAGAGTGAACGTTGTTCATTTCAAAGCAAACCTCCCCCCTCCTCCTATCTACCCCAATGACCCTCTGACTTGTCATCACTCCATACAGAGGTTAAAGGCCTAGGCTCTGGGGTCAGAAAGGTCTGAGTTCACAGCCCAGCTCTGCCAGTCACTAGAAGGCTGACGGTGACGTGCTATTTCCCTTCATTTCGCCTGTTTCCTAGCCCACAGGAAGGTACTGGACTGCCTAGTTCATACCCCCTAGCTCAGGGGGTTGCTCTGAGGACTAGTGGGCCCATCTGAATGGACTTCCCAGCAGGATGCTCTATGTCAGGAGGGTTCACTCCCTTCCCACCCGTCCGGCTCTCCCACAGCATGGGCCACAGCCCTGCAGGACAGGCCACCTGGACAAATAAGACATGCTCGGTTGACCGATGCAGCCCCTCCGCCACCTACCTGGTTCTCCTCATCCTTCTCTGCTCCTTCTCTTTGCTTCCCTGGCCTCTGCCTTCTCACATCCATGTTGTCTAGACCCTCCCCAGCCTCCCTAGGATGCCCACTTTGCCTCTGTGTCCCTTTCAGGTGATGTGACCTCTCCCCCACCAGTTTGCACAGTGTTTTCAGAAGCACCTTCGTCAGCACTCCTCTGACCACAGGGTCCAGCTCAAGGACCCTCAAGGAGCCAACCCTCTCCCAGGGAGGACCACGTTCACACCCCTCAGCCTGATATTCTTGTCTTTATTCACCTCCAGTCTCATCTCAATCTACTTCTCTGGATGTCCCCAGATTGGATGATTCACAAGTCCAACCCTTCATCATCTCTATCCCAGCAGATTCATTGCTTGCAAAGGTCTCCCTCCTTGAACCTTTTAGAGCCCAGCTCACCCTCAGTTCCTTTTCTGAATCCATGATTAGTTCAGGGAGGCCTGACTTCCTTGACCCAACCCCTTGAATCCTTTAAATTTCACCCTTTCTTCTGACATTAGTCTGCTGCCTGGTAAACAGGACACGGGATTATTCGATAAATGGGCATTGAACAAAAGGGCTGCAGTTTACTGGCATGTCAGGAAACATCACTTCCCTTCCAGACTAGTTCTGAACCCAGACCTGGGGAATGATGTGGTTGGAAACTTAAAACTGTCTAGATAAGGCTTTTAGAGAAAGTGTGATTTTTAAAATAACATAAGTGAAGGTTCCTTTTAAATTAGCACCACATGAGAGATAAATCTGGGTTCAATCCAGATTTCCATATACCAGGTTTGCTTAAAGCTGATCAACCCCCACGAGCAATCTTAAAGCGCACAGCATGATGCCACCCCCACAAGGCTGTTTTTATGCGATGGGTGACCATGAACAGGTGTGTATCTACACACATCTGTACACATTAGCGATGATCTTCATGATGTATTAAGCATTACAAATTAGTCAGAAACTAGAGGTCATGGAGAACAACAGTTGAGAAGAATGTACATAGACAAACATACGAATATGTTCTTTCATAAAGGGTCATTTAAGTCCATACAGAGTTTATGGGCATTAAAGTTAAAGTGTTAGTTATTCAGTTGTATCTGACTCTTTGCCACCCTATGGACTGTAGCCCATCAGTCTCCTCTATCCGTGGAATTTTCCAGGCAAGAATACTGAAGTTGGCTGCCATTTCCTTCTCCAGGGAATGGTTCTCACCCAAGGATTGAACCCGGGCCTCCTACACTGTAGGCAGATTCTTTACCATCTGAGCCACCAGGGAAGCACCAAAAGGTGCTACAAAAAGCACTATGTCAACTTGCCATCCCATACACACAAACCCACCCACTCCTGGGCTGCACGTCTGGACTCTGGTGCCTCAGAGTCCAGGGCCACCCGCAGGGAGGCCGCCACCACACCCTGTGGACAAACCCAGAAGTGACTTCAGCACTCAAGGTCCATCCCTACACACTGCTGTGTGCATTTAAACACCACAAAGCGGTGCTGCTGAGGCACGTCGGCACGCTCAACACAAAATTCCGCTCCTATTAATACCGCGCTCCCCGCTTGGCCAGGGCCACTCAGACCACTGTTTACACCTTAGTGAAAATGCTACACCTCAGTGATCAAGACATAACTAATCTGGGCAAAATGACGCACAGAAAAGGCTCTGGGCCCCCAGGGCGGCGTGGCACGCTGCAGGAAAGCATCCTTTGAGAGAAAGCAGGCTCAGAGGGCGGTCCTGGGACTGAGTCTTGGATGCTCCAGAAAGGAGCGAGGCGGCAGCTGGGCATGGCAATACTGAACTCGATCAATGGTTTACTCATGAGGACGGGCCACCCAGGACCACGTGGCAGCTCCGAGGAACACATCACAGTCAGCAATAACGTGCAGGGAGAGCCTGCTCACATGACTGTATTTTTAAATTCCCAAATCCAAGTCCCTGGCTTCTTCTGAAAAAGCCAACTCAGGATTAAGGATGGAGCAGACCTTCAGGAACAAAAACAATCTCATTGATTTGGGGACAAATCACCCATGAAAGAGGTTTATGGATTTAAAAGGCTAAGCTTAGGTCCCTAAGAACTTGAGAAGTGGTGTCACAGCTGGTCAGACTCTAGACTCCCTTAGAATCCCCTCCCATAATCCCAGGGTTTGTCCTCAAATCTGTGATTGCACGGGTGGCTTACATAACCTCGACACTCGTGGAATTCCTCAGTTCTTCAGGTGGGCTGAGTGCCGAAGAACTGATGCTTTTGAACTGTGGTGTTGGAGAAGACTCTTGAGAGTCCCTTGGACTGCAAGGAAATCCAACCAGTCCATTCTGAAGGAGATCAGCCCTGGGATTTCTTTGGAAGGAATGATGCTAAAGCTGAAACTCCAGTACTTTGGCCACCTCATGCGAAGAGTTGACTCATTGGAAAAGACTCTGGAAAAGATGCTGGGAGGGATTGGGGGCAGGAGGAGAAGGGGATGACAGAGGATGAGATGGCTGGATGGCATCACTGACTCGATGGATGTGAGTCTGGGTGACCTCCGGGAGTTGGTGATGGACAGGGAGGCCTGGCGTGCTGCGATTCAGGGGGTCGCAAAGAGTTGGACACGACTGAGCGACTGATCTGATCTGATCTGATCTGATCAGGTGGCGCTAGTGATAAAGAACCCGCCTGCCAATGCAGGACACAAAAGAGATATGGGTTTGATATCTGGGTCAGGAAGATCCCCTGGAGGAGGGCGTGGCAACCTACTCCAGTATTCTTGTCTGGAGAATCCTATGGACAGAGGAGCCTAGCAGGCCAAGAGTCGGACACAACTGAAGCAACTTAGCAGGCACTTGAGGAAAGAGGTGAGGTGAAGGCAGGGGGAGCACCAGGGAAACCGGGACGGCCTGTGAGACTTGCCTCTCAGGGAAGGTCAGAAACCCCATCAAGGCTGACTCACTGTGCTCGCCACACCACAGCTGCCGGCCTGCTGCTGCTGGTGCTGCTAAGTCGCTTCAGTCGTGCACGACTCTGTGACCCCAGAGACGGCAGCCCACCAGGCTCTGCTACTAAATGCTGTACCTATGTGCACACACACCCTCTTTTAATCTCTATTTTTGTTGTTGTTTTGCTTTTTATGCTGTTTTGACTGTGCTGGGTTTTCGTTGTGGCGTGTAGGCTTGGTTGCCCCATGGCATGTGGGATCCTAGTTCCCTGACCAGGGATTGAACGTGTTCCTTGCATTGGAAGGCAGATTCTTAACCACTCGACCACCAAGGAAGTCCCCAAATCTCTATTTTAAAATTGAGAAAACTAGCATTTAAGTAGCTTGTCCAAGGTCACAGAACAGCAAGTGTTCTATGCTAGGCTTCAAGTTCAGGCCATGGATACTAGAGTAGCCTCAACCATTTGGCCGAACATTCCAGTCCTAGCTGTTATTCAAAGCAGAAGGAAGGAAATGAATACATAATGAGCACCTACTGTGTGCTAGGCAGTTGCTAAATGATTTTTCACGCTATTTCATTTAATTTCTTACAACAACTCCCTAAAGTCGGCAAAATTATCTCTGGTTTTTACAGAAGAGAAAACTATAACTTGCCCAAGGTCACCCAGCTTCTAATGGCAGAACTGAGATGCGAGCCCATGGCAATCGGATTCCAAGTCCCTTGACAAACTGGGCAAATTTCATGGAAGTAACTGCCTCAGAGACCTGATAACATCTCCAGGCTTACAGGTGCAATGTTATCATTCAAGCGCCTCCCATGAGTCCAGCTACTGGAGGAAGCAATCAGCAGATGTGGTTCCAGCTATAGTCTGACTGTTGCCCACTTAGTCAACCCCTATGGGGTTTCCTGTTCTTATATGCTTGACTTCTGATTGTCTTCCATGCACACTATTTGTCATCTCTCCAGCTAGATTTTAGCACCATGAGGACAGGGACACTGACAAATCTTTCCTTGTGTGACCCCTCTCCATGCCACACCAGTACTCTGCCAAGAACAGAGATGAGGCTCAGGAAATACCTTCTGAACAGAGAAGACTTTCAGAACTCCACAGCTCAAACTTAAATCAGGTATTGCCAGTCTCTGCTGCAGCAAAGAAGCTGGGCAGAGTGGCAATTTGCTGAACTGCAAGAGTTGACCACCAAAAGAAAGCAGATGCAAGGTGGAATGATGTAGGGAAGACCCCCAATTTGGAGCTCCCCAAGATCAGACACAGGGGTCACTGGAATGTAGGGTGATCAACCACCCACCCTCAGACCCACACTTAAGATTTACTGAACACCCACTGATAGGAAACCCCACACTAAAAGGTAGGGGAGGAGATAAATGCAAGATGAAGAGCATTGCCAGGCTTCCAAGCAGCCAACACACCTTGATCTTGACCTACAGCCTCGGGGATGGACTTCCTTCTCATTATTGAGAGGGTGTAGGCAGCAGAGGTACCCTGGGCTCTAAACAGAGAAGGTGCTAAGTTTAGGGGAGGGGTCTGAGTTCCACAGGGAAATTTTGATTAATTTCTTTGACAAAGGGCTTGCTTTTTTTTTTTTTTCTTTAGCTCAGCTTCATGTTTGTGCTGCTTTCAGTCTCCACCTCGGGAGGCTCCTGGTGCACACATGCCTCCTTTTAAGGGTAGCTGTTGCTCCTGAAATTGTGCTTGTGGTGACATCAGCAAAGGCTCGGTCCTGGTCTAGGTGAGAGCAGCCTTTACCCCCCTTTCAGACCTCTGCTCCCCTTTCCCCAAGTGCCCGACTCATGGCCGACTTCTCCACCCAAAGGTCAGCGGACAGCCAGTGGCCACAGGCTCCTAGAACTTCCCCAGTGACTCAGTGGGGGAAGAGGAAAGAAAAGGGACATCTTTCTAACCACCAGGCCAGGAAAAGGGCGGATGCAGACTTCCACCAACCCCCAACCAGTCGCCAGCCCACGGCAGCCAGCAGTCGTACTCACACACCTCGGGTACTGGTCCCGTGCTCACCCTCATCACTCCCTGCCTGGTGACAGATGGTGAAAGAGCCCAAAGCAGAAGCACCGTTTCCTTTGTCTGATATGTCACATGCTGTCATTCCTGAAAGCAGTTCGTGTGACCATGTGTGCACGCTTAGTCGCCAGTCGTGTCTGACTCTGTGACCCCATTAGCCCGCCAGGCTCCTCTGTCTATGGAATTCTCCTGGCAAGAATACTGGAGTGGGTTACCATGCCCCCTCCAGGGGATCTTCCCAACCCAGGGATCCAACCTGGGTCTTCTGCATTGCAGACAGATTCTTTACCAGCTGAGCTACCAGGGAAGCCCCTCCTGTGACCATATATGTTTCTAATACTCCCAAGTTTTCGTCTGAGTCCGACTGGGCTTTCTTGGTTGAAAGACCCTCACTTCTGACTTTCAGAGGTGAAACTCAGACCAGAGGGCTCACTCACAGGCAGGCCCTGGAAGACTGGTTTCTTAGCAGGCTGCCACGAGCCAGATCCAGCTCCTCCCACTTCAGGGTGAGCCTCCAAAAAGAGACAGGCTGGGCCTAGGTAGTTTTTCCCTAAGATGCCAACTTCATAAGGTAACTAGCCCTGCCTCCTGGTCCCGGAGAGATCTAGAAAAAAAAAAGAAATCCAAACCTTGCCCCCAAAAAACTATTAATCACCCCTATCTACCATCATCCCCGGAAAGGAAGACCATGGACTCTGGCCTGGGATTTAGGGAGTTACCCAGGACCTACTCACATGAGGTCAGCTCCCCTCCTACTTGGCCCAACACTTCCACCACTAGTCACTCCATCAGCCTTAGAGTCTAATCCCTCTTCTCTTAGATGTGAATTCAAGAACTTTTCTTTTCTATTGCTAAAGTCCACGGGGTCTCAAAGAGTCAGGCACGACTGAGCGACTGAGAAACTCTACTCAGAGCTCAGAATGTGGGTTGGCACAGAGTAGATATTCAAGAAATATTTGTTCAGTCAGTAAATAAAGGCTGTGGTGCATTGTCTCAAAGAAACCATAGCTCCCAAGAACTGACATAAAGGACAGAGTGCTTGGCCTTATAAATGGAAAGTATAGCCCTTAATGGGTTTCCTGGGTGGCGCTACTGGTAAGGAACCTGCCTGCTAATGCAGGAGATGTAAGAGATGTGGGTTCGACCCCTGGGTCAGGAAGATTCCCTGGAGGAAGGCATGGCAATTCACTCCAGTATTTTTTTCCTGGAGAATCCCATAGACAGAGGAGCCTGGTGGGCTATGGTCCATAGGGTTGCAAAGAGTCAGACACCATGGAAGGGACTTAGCACACATACCCATAGGCCTTAATGGCTTCCCAGGTGGCTCAGAGGTCACCTGCCAAGCTGGATTCAATCCCTGGGTTGGGAAGATCTGGAGAAGGAAATGACAACCCGTTCCAGTATTCCTGCTTGGGAAATTCCATGGATGGAGGTGCCTGGCACGCTACAGTCCATAGGGTCACAAAGAGTCAGACATAACGACAAACCAACCAGCCATTGAAGCCCTTAATCCAAGATTCTACATGAGATAGACAGCCAAGGGGGTTAGAGCCTTCATTCACTGCTCTCATTTGTCAATTTACATGTGGTCTGTCACCTGGGGAAACACCCAGAGGCTTGCTGGAATGGATGCAATCCAGTATCAATAGACTTCAAAGAGAAACAAAGACTGGTGGCCAGGGGCCTGTGCCGGGTACTTGCAAGGGACAGAGATCCGGCCTGCAGTGGGGAGACCCTGGTAAAGGATGTGGATTTTTGTGGAGCAGCATGAGAATACAAGGCGAGCACTCCTGGGCAGATAATGGGGTCCTCTCTTCCCCAAGGAGAGACAGAAGTCTGGAGAGAGATAAGTCAGTTATCACAGTCACGTGGATGGTCTGAGCCCCGCCAGTCCCCGCCTGTTCCCAAGGATCAGCATCACCCTTGGGTGGTTGCTGGTCGTGGTTTAGCAGCTCAGTCGTGTCCGACTCCTTGCGACCCCATGGACTGTAGTCCACCAGGCTGCTCTGTCCATGGGATTTCCTGGGCAAGAATACCAGAGTAGGCTGCCATTTCCTTTTCCAGGGGATCCTCCTGACCCAGGGATCAAACTCGGGTCTTCTGCATTGCAGGCAGATTCTTTACTGACTGAGCCACCAGGAAAGTACAACTGTAAGGGGCCTGGGAGAAAATGTGGTAACACCAGGACCACAAGGCCCTGAGGAAAGACTTCTTACTCCCAGGACCCCTCTCCTGACAGTGAGGACTAAGTCAGTTCTGTGTTCTGCCACCAAGGCTACTGCCTACATCAAAGACAGGAGCCATCCAGGGCATACAGAGATTGAAAAGCTGCCTTGTGCCAACCCCTGGCAAAAGGCCCTTCTTGGAATCAAAAAGGAGTTCGAATGGTCCATAGGACCTCAGGAACTGCATCATGGCTCAAGTCAAAAAGACCAAATCAGCAGGGATGCTCTGGAACCCACAGCTCTGGGAGAGGCCCGGACAACCAGAATGACTGGAACTTTTTCTGAAATCAACAGCTGACTCTAAAATCAAGAATGGCGAGCCCTGTAAACCAAGGGTGTGGCCCCTAATCCAAGGTGGCTCTTTACCAGGTGGCCAGGACCTGATCTATATACACGAAGCCTTTTACTTTCTGAGTGCCATGGGCAAGTCTACAGACATCTTTTTAAGGACACTTAAGGGGCTTCCCTCATAGCTCAGTTGGTAAAGAATCCACCTACAATGCAGGGGAGGCCAGTTCGATCCCTGGGTCAGGAACATGCCCTGGAGAAGGGATCGGCTACCCATTCCAGTATTCTTGGGCTTTCCTTGTGGCTCTGTTGGTAAAGAATCTGCCTACAATGTGGGAGACCTGGGTTTGATCCCTAGATTGGGAAGATCCCCTCAAGAAGGGAAAGGCTACCCCCCTTATAGACTGTATAAGTCCAAGGGATCACAAAGAATTGGGCATGACTGAGTGACTTTAATTTTCACTTTCAAAAGCCCACATTTGCACAGAATTTGACAGTTTTCAAGGCACCTGCACGTCCAGCATACAAACAGCATCAAAACCATCCAGTGAGTTGAACAGCAAGAAGCCCATGGCACAGATGAGACGCAGAGCCCTGGGAGGGCCCGTCCTCTCCATTTCATAACTGAGTTGGCTCAACTCGCTGAAGTCACAGAGCTGATCAGTAGTGAGGTAACATCAGAACTTCTGTTGGTCCACTCCCAGCCCTGCTCTCTTCCCACAGAGCCTCATTGAGCCAGGCTTCAAGCAGCCACACAGCCCAGGAACACGTGGTCTGAGACCCAAGATGAGCCAGGGACCAATGGGGTCCTTTGCAATGGGGTTTGCTACATAACTAAGGAATGTGTTTGGATCATTATAGAATGGATAACAATTACTCTGTATTTCTTATCAAAGTTCTTTCTAGGGGCATCCCTGGTGGTCCAGTGGCTAAGAGCCCATGTTCCCAATGTAGCAGGGCCTGGATTCAATCCCTGCTCAGGGAACTAGATCCCACATGCCCCAACTAAGACCTGAAACAGCCAAGGAAATAAATAACTTTGTTCTTAATGTTCTTTCTGGACAGTGAGTATAGTAACTGGAGAAAATGTCAATATCTCTGGGTGTCTCTCAACAAAATTACAGTGGTGGTCTGATCCCTGCAAACACAACTTCCTTCCCTCACAGTAGCCTTGAGAGAACCGAACATTTCCAAGGAGGACTGCCACTGCCGTTGTGTAGTAGCTCCCTCTTTTGCGATCCCATAGACCGTAACCCTCCAGGCCCCTCTGTCCTTGGAATTCTCTGGGCAAGAATACGGGAGTGGGTTGCCATTCCCTGCTCCAGGGGATCTTCCTGACCCAGGGATCAAACCTGCATCTCCTGTTTGGCAGGCAGATGCTTTCCCTCTGAGACACCAGGGAAGCCCTGGGGCTGTCTTTACTCCACAAATAAAGCAAAGCATTATCCAGATGCCTGTCCCAAGGCTAGAGGCTGAGAATGTCTCTTGGCAGCCAGGTCTTTCCAGGCCTCACTCTCCACGTCAGATCAGATCAGATCAGATCAGTCGCTCAGTCATGTCCGACTCTTTGCGACCCCATGAACTGCAGCAGGCCAGGCCTCCCTGTCCATCACCAACTCCCAGAGGTCACTCAGACTCACATCCATCGAGTCAGTGATGCCATCCAGCCATCTCATCCTTTGTGGTCCCCTTCTCCTCCTGCCCCCAATCCCTCCCAGCATCAGAGTGTTCAATGAGTCAACTCTTCACATGAGGTGGCCAAAATACTGGAGTTTCAGCTTTAGCATCATTCCTTCCAAAGAAATCCCAGGGCTGATCTCCTTAAGAATGGACTGGTTGGATTTCCTTGCAATCCAAGGGACTCTCAAGAGTCTTCTCCAACACCACAGTTCAAAAGCATCAATTCTTTGGCGCTCAGCCTTCTTCACAGTCCAGCTCTCACATCCATACATGACCACAGGAAAGACCATAGCCTTGACTAGGTGAACCTTTGTTGGCAAAGTAATGTCTCTTCTTTTGAATATGCTATCGAGGTTGGTCATAACTTTCCTTCCAAGGAGTAAGCGTCTTTTAATTTCGTGGCTGCAGTCACCATCTGCAGTGATTTTGGAGCCCAGGAAAATAAAGTCTGACACTGTTTCCACTGTTTCCCCATCTATTTCCCATGAAGTGATGGGACCAGATGCCATGATCTTCGTTTTCTGAATGTTGAGCTTTAAGCCAACCTTTTCACTCTCCACTTTCACTTTCATCAAGAGTCTTTTTAGCCCCTCTTCACTTTCTGCCATAAGGGTGGTATCATCTGCATATCTGAGGTTATTGATATTTCTCCCGGCAATCTTGATTCCAGCTTGTGTTTCTTCCAGTCCAGCATTTCTCATGATGTACTCTGCATATAAGTTAAATAAACATGGTGACAATATACAGCCTTGACGTACTCCTTTTCCTATTTGGAACCAGTCTGTTGTTCCATGTCCAGTTCTAACTGTTGCTTCCTGACCTGCATACAGATTTCTCAAGAGGCAGATCAGGTGGTCTGGTATTCCCATCTCTTTCAGAATTTTCCACAGTTTATTGTGATCTACACAGTCAAAGGCTTTGGCATAGTCAATAAAGCAGAAATAGATGTTTTTCTGGAACTCTCTTGCTTTTTCCATGATCCAGCGGATGTTGGCAATTTGATCTCTGGTTCCTCTGCCTTTTCTAAAACCAGCTTGAACATCAGGAAGTTCACGGTTCACATATTGCTGAAGTCTGGCTTGGAGAATTTTGAGCATTACTTTACTAGCATACGAGATGAGTGCAATCGTGCGGTAGTTTGAGCATTCTTTGGCATTGCCTTTCTTTGGGATTGGGATGAAAACTGACCTTTTCCAATCTTGTGGCCACTGCTGAGTTTTCCAAATTTGCTGGCATATTGAGTGCAGCACTTTAACAGCATCATCTTTCAGGATTTGGAATAGCTCAACTGGAATTACATCACCTCCACTAACTTTGTTCATAGTGATGCTTTCTAAGGCCCGCTTGACTTCACATTCCAGGATGTCTGGCTCTAGGTCAGTGATCACACCATCATGATTCTCTGGGTCGTGAAGATCTTTTTTGTACAGTTCTTCTGTGTATTGTTGCCACCTCTTCTTAATATCTTCTGCTTCTGTTAGGTCCATACCATTTCTGTCCTTTATCGAGCCCATTTTTGCATGAAATGTTCCTTTGGTATCTCTGATTTTCTTGAAGAGATCCCTAGTCTTTCCCATTCTGTTGTTTTCCTCTATTTCTTTGCATTGATCACTGAAGAAGGCTTTCTTGTCTCTTCTTGGTATTCTTTGGAACTCTGCATTCAGATGTTTATATCTTTCCTTTTCTCCTTTGCATTCGCTTCTCTTCTTTTCACAGCTATTTGTAAGGCCTCCCCAGGATGTGGTCCGCTGGAGAAGGGAATGGCAAACCACTTCAGTATTCTTGCGTTGAGAACCCCATGAACAGTATGAAAAGGCAAAATGATAGGATACTGAAAGAGAAACTGCCCAGGTCAGTAGGGGCCCAATATGCTACTGGAGATCAGTGGAGAAATAACTCCAGAAAGAATGAAGGGATGGAACCTAAGCAAAAAGAATACCCAGCTGTGGATGTGACTGGTGATAGAAGCAAAGTCCGATGCTGTAAAGAGCAATATTGCATACGAACCTGGAATGTCAGGTCCATGAATCAAGGCAAATTGGAAGTGGTCAAATAAGAGATGGCAAGAGTTTAGGAATTCTAGGAATCCTACAAATCATTCTAGGAATCAGCAAACATTCTAGGAATCAGTGAACTCAAATGGACTGGGATGGGTGAATTTAACTCAGATGACCATTATATCTACTACTGCAGGCAGGAATCCGTCAGAAGAAATGGAGTGGCCATCATGGTCAACAAAAGAGTCCAAAATGCAATACTTGGATGCGATCTCAAAAACGACAGAATGATCTCTGTTCGTTTCCAAGGCAAACCATTCAATGTCACAGTAATCCAAGTCTATGCCCCAACCAGTAACACTGAAGAAGTTGAAGTTGAACGGTTCTATGAAGACCTACAAGACCTTTTAAAACTAACATCCAAAAAAGATGTCCTTTTCATTATAGGGGACTGGAATGCAAAAGTAGGAAGTCAAGAAACACCTGGAGTAAGAGGCAAATTTGGCCTTGGAATACAGAATGAAGCAGGGCAAAGACTAATAGAGTTTTGCCAAGAAAATGCACTGATCATAACAAATACCCTCTTCCAACAACACAAGAGAAGACTCTATACATGGACATCACCAGATGGTCAACACCGAAATCAGATCAATTATATTCTTTGCAGCCAAAGATGGAGAAGCTCTATACAATCAGCAAAAACAAGACCAGGAGCTGACTGTGGCTCAGACCATGAGCTTCTTATTGCCAAATTCAGTCTTAAATTGAAGAAAGTAGGGAAAACCACTAGACCATTCAGGTATGACCTAAATCAAATCCCTTATGATTATACAGTGGAAGTAAGAAATAGATTTAAGGGCCTAGATCTGATAGAGTGCCTGATGAACTATGGAATGAGGTTCGTGACATTGTACAGGAGACGGGGATCAAGACCATCCCCCCCACGTCAGCCAGTCTCAAAGGAGGAGGAGCTTCCCCACCTACCACTCTTCCCAGGACCAGCTTCCAAGGCTGCTGAGGAAGCAGGTAGAGGGGATTTTCTCAGAAGGCCCATTGACACATAAAAAGTGGAAAAGATTATTAGGAGGGCTGGGCCAAGCTGCATTTTTCCTCCACCCACCACTCCCATGCTCCTGAGGCCCTAGGTGACATGTCATTCGATGGCAAATATATGCTCTGGAATCTTCCTTCAGCAATGAGAAGACAATGCCCCAAAGATAAAGGGTAAAACCAGAACACCAGTCGTCCATCTTTCCATCGGCACCTTCTCAGTCCCCACCGTGTGCCCACCAGGGCCTCTTCTGGCCTGTTTTCTATAAACAAGGTCTTATGGGGGTGACCTATTTCTAGAAGGGTGGTGATGCCAGCACCAACCTAAGGCATCGGTGGAGGGAGTGGACAGGCAGGTCTGCTTAAGTTCCTTCCTGACCTATGGTGTCAGGGAGGAGGGTCGGTGAGTGGTGTTCCTGGGACAGCAGCTGAGATGAAAGAAAGGCCTAGATCCAGAGGCTCCTGAAGGAGTGCTGTGGACCCGAGTTTGGTGGGAGGGAGAAGACGGACATGCACTCAGTGAATGTCTGTGGAGGCCCCTCCGGGTTCAGGGGCTCTCACACCTCGTTTAACGTGGATGTCCACCTGTGAGGCTGGCCTCTTCATTACACATAAGGAAGCTGATGCCCCAAGAGGGCAGGTGTCCAACTGGAGGCCCCAAAGACGGGGGCTGGCAGAGCCGGGTCAGGGTCCCATGGCTCCTGTATCAGGACTTCTCAAATTTCTGTATCACAGTCCCCGGGGGAGAATCAAAACCACAGATTCTAAAGTCCCCCCCCCACCCCCCCCCACCCCCCCCACCCCCCGGAGAGGGCAATTCCTTAGATTTGGCCCCCTAGGCCTGGCAATCTGCATGTCTAACAACAACACTCCCTCTTTCCCCATCTCCCGCCCAGGTGGTGCTGAAGTTGGAGATTCCTGGAGCTCACTTAGAAACAATGGCCCTTCACTGCCCCGAGGACTCCCCAGGTGGCACTAGTGGTAAAGAACCTGCCTGCCAGTACAGGAGACATAGGAGATGAGGGTTCGATCTCTGGGTCGGGAAGATCTCCTAGAGAAGGGCATGACAACCCACTCCTGTATTCTTGCCTGGGAAATCCCATGAACAGAGGAGCTTGATGGGCTACAGGCCATAGAGTTGCACAGAGTCGGCCATGACTGAAGTGACTTAGCACCCCCCAAGGACAGAAATAAGAGCTAATTCTCAGCTGCTGCCTCCCTTGGAGTCCCAGGCAGGGATGGATGGTGGGACCCCGGCGTGCTCCTGCCTAGCTCCTTGACAGAGAAGAAACGGGCCTCTGAGTTCATTGAGTGGCTCCACAAACAGGAAGCCCAGGTCAAAGGTCTGAGGAGGCAAGGACTGCTCAAGCGGGAGCCACCACCCCAAACAGCTGGTTGCGACAGATCCCGCTTTAAGGCCACGACTCATGGCACCCCACTTCCTACATTTCTGAGTTGGTGGGCACAGCAAATGGCCCTGAGCAGAGACAGCTGTGTCCAGAGCCAGCTGGGCAGACGCAGCCATGCCAACACAGCAACGTGGGGGTAGAGATCAGGAATGTCCAGGGGAGAGGAAGAGGAAGAAAAATAACCCCCAACCTTGCTCCAGCTCCTGTCCCCCTCCTTCCTGGAGTCAGCAGAGTTGTCCCATCAAGACTGATCTGGTACCGAAAGGGGTTTGTGTTCACCTCCTCTCTAAAGAAAGAGTCGGACAGGAGCCAAAGCAAATATCACTCCACTCGTGGTTCAGGGACACTGTGTTTAATTCCGAGAAGTTGATGAGCAAGGGAAAGCCAGCCCTACCTCCCAAGACCCTCCTGCAAACACACAGTGCCCTGGTACTCTCTGTCCTCACGCTGGGGCAAGGCCTCATCTCCAACTGTGTGGGGCTCAGAGGCCAAGCTACAGATTTCACCAGCAGAGAAAAGGAGAGATGCTTGCAAAAGGGGGAAGAGGCAGAGGAGTCCGGATGGGCCTCCAGAACCTGCAGGATACCTCCCACCCCTGAATAACTCAGCAAAGACAAAGACCTGTAGTCCTGAAGAACCAAGAGAAGGGAGATGCTCCCTTGGGTTAAGTTTGGGATGGTGCTAGACAGAAGTCAAGAGATAGAGAAGAAAGAAAGAAGAGCAAACACCCACTTGCACCCTAACCCTATAGCTCTTTATCATCTCTGACAGTGTTAGCCACCAAGTTGTGTCCAATTCTTGGCGACCCCCTGGACTGTATAGACCACCAGGCTTCTCTCTCCATGGAATTCTCCAGGGGGATCTTCCCAATCCAGAGATTGAACCGGGGTCTCCTGCTTTGCAGGCAGATACTGTCTGAGCCACTGGGGAAAAAGCCCAGATAGGAATCTCTGATAGGGATCCAACCAATTCACACAGGGCCCTTTGATGTCAGGGGCGGGGTTGGGGGGTGGGGGGAGGTGAAGGCAAGGGAAGGACATCCTGTTAACAGCTTTGTTGGATAAACATCAAGAATCAGGCAGTGGAAAAGGGCTGTGTCCACCTGATAAGCCTGGTTGCCATCCCTCCTTCAGTAGGGTCTTAGGTTTGTAAGCCTGAGGTCTGATGTGTAGGAGCTGGCCCAGTACCTATATCATCCCCGAGACCCTAAAATCTTCAACACAGATGCCAGGTTCCATCAACCACACACTGGGAAGGTAACAGCGTCTCAGCACCAGACAGATTTTAGTCTGAGTAGTTCTCAAGAGGAACAAGTCCTCATCAGGATACTGCCTGGAAACTTCTAGAAAGGCCCACTCTTCCCTGTTGACCCAATTCCTGGTCACTTCCTTCATGGAGAATCGGCTCATAACCATCACCTCCTTGGGGATGCTGTCCGGCTGGGTCCCCCGACATTCACTCTGGAGCATGTCCTCCCACAGAGTGAGCCCCGAATGTCCTGTACACATGGACTCTTAAGCCTGCCTCACAGTGGTATAACGAGCATTTAGTGTTGGTCTCTCTTTCCAGATCAGCAGCCAGTTATCCGTGTTGAGGATATAGTAGTGACAGCACCTGTTCTTCATTTAGCAGATAAACTGCTCACTAAAAGCACTCATCACTCCTCTCAGCCACCTTTTGCAGTTGCTGTTCAGTTGCCCATCCTGTCTGACTCTTTGTGAACCCATGAACTACAGCACTCCAGGCTTCCCCTGTTCCTCACCATCTCCCCAAGTTTTCCCAAGTTCATGTCCATTAGCTAATATTATCTCCTGTGGGCTCCCAGATGGCTCAGATGGTAAAGAGTCTACTTGCAATGTAGGAGACCTGGGTTCGACCCCTGGATCGGGGAGTCCCCCAGAGAAGAGAATGGCAACCCACTCCAGTATTCTTGCCTGGAGAATTCCACGGACAGAACTTGGTGGGCTATAGTCCACGGAGTAACAAAGAGTCGGATACAAATGAGTAACTAATGCTTTCTTTCAATATTATCTCCATCTTACAAAAGAAGATGCCAAAAGTTAGAAAAGTTAAGGCCTTGTCCAAGAGTACACAGCAGGGCTAAAGACAGTGTTCTAACCATCGTGGGCCCAGCAGAGTTCAAGGTGCCCTGTAAGGACTGAATAGATTTTTCCACTGAAGGAATAAGATTGAGTCATGTCAGGAAGACAATCCAGGCATGAGAGTCCCTTTCAAGAACCACCTGAGCTCTCAGCTACCTGAGTGGTCACCTTACTTCCCCTCAGGAAAGGAATACTTGTTTACTAATAAGTCTGACCATTCATAAGCACCTGTTATGCCCAGATGCCTGAGGCACGGGAGAGATGTAATAGTCAAGGTTCCAGTCCTTTGGCAAGTTTCCCATTTAGAGGAGGTGGGGGAACAGGGGAAGAGGACAGGAGAAAAGTTAAGGAAGCAGAGAAAGACGAACCATGGGGGAAAAAAGGACAGTATCCATGGAAACTCAGCAGTTACACAGAAGGGCAAGGATCACCTTCTGCCAGCACAGAGTCAGAGATGACGGCAGCGTGAGCAGGTATCAGGTACCCAACCACAGGAAACACCTCCCAAGCAGTGTGTATCTTGTTTCTTTGGTAGTAGAATACACGCACACACACACACATATGGCCTAACCTTTACTATTTTCATTGTTTCTAACTGTACAGTTCAGCGGCATTAAGCGCATTCATATTACTGTGCACCCATCGCCTCCATCCATCGCCAATACTTTTCAGCTTTCCAAACTGAATCTCTGTATCCATTAAACATGAGCTCCTGCCACCCTCCTGCCCCAGCCCCTCAAAATCAACATTCTACATTTTGCCTTTATGAATTTGATTACTCACAGTACCTGTGGTATAATAAAAATTTATTTAGTCTTTACTCTGGTTCCTGGCACAGAGCTCTAAACCCTGGGCTTTTCTGAGTGATAGGAGTATCCTTTGTGATTCATAAGGATCCTGTTTCCATCACACCAGAGCTTATGCTATGAAGTGACTCAGACTGGGGCCTCTCTAAAGCCTTGGGGTGGAGCTGGTCTCCAGAAGCTCAAGTGATTAGAGTTTGGGAACTTTCAGCAAACCCCCAGAGAAGGCAATGGCAGCCCACTCCAGTACTCTTGCCTGGGAAATCCCATGGACGCAGAAACCTGGTAGGCTGCAGTTCATGGGTCGCAAAGAGTCAGACACAACTGAGCAACTTCACTTTCACTTTTCACTTTTGTGCACTGGAGAAGGAAATGACAAACCACTCCAGTATTCTTGCCTGGAGAATCCCAGGGATGGGGGAGCCTGGTGAGCCCCCATCTATGGGGTCGCACAGAGTCGGACACAACTGATGGGACTTAGCAGCAGCAGCAAACCCCACTCCCCCTCCTTGAGACTAGGAGGGCAGCTGGGAATTGAGCTCTACAAAAACTCTTGAACCAGGAAAGTTCCGTGAGGCTGGTAAACATGGGACATCAAAGTGCTAAGAGGGCGGCACCCCACAGAGGCTCTGAAATCTCCTCCACTTGGCTTTTCCTGACTTGTACCCTTTATAATAAACCAGGAAAAACAGGTAAGTAAACTGTTTATCTGAGTTCCCTGAACCATTCTAGCAAATTACAGATCCTGAGCAGGGCTCATAGGAACCCCACCTTATAGCTAGTCAGTCAGAAATATAGGAGGTCCCTAGGACTTACAGATGGAGACAGTCTTGTGGGTCCAAGCCCTTAACTTCTGGAGTCTGCACTAACTCCAAGTAGTTAGTGTCCGAGTTGAGCAACTCGGAATGAGTAACTGGACTGAACTGAACTGAACTGATGTGAGGGTTTATTTCTGGACTCTACTCCTTTGGTCTGTGAGTCTGTCTTTACGCTGATACTACACTGTCATGATTACTATCACTTTGTTATTAGTTTTGTTAGTTTTATTAGACACATGAAGAAGTGTCAGACCTCCAACTTTGTGATTCTTTTCCAAGATTGCTTTGACCACTCGGTGTCCTTTAAACTTGCGCATATGAATTTTAGGATGCATTTTTTTCCTTCATCTGTAAAAAAAAAATCAAGATTTTGATAGTGAATGTGCTGAATTTATAGATTTATACTACTGCTTTGTGTAGTATTGACATCTTAACAGTATTAAGGTCTTCCAATCCATGAATACAGGATGTTTTTACAATTATTTATGACTTCTTTAATTTTTTTCAGTAACATTTTGCAGTTTTCAGTGCACAAGTCTTTCATTTTGCTGGTTAAGTGACTCAAGTATTTTCTTCAATGCTAGTGTAATTGGACTTGTTTTCTTACTTTCCTTTGGGGATTGTTCATTGTTAGTGTATAGAAACAATCGATGTAAAATATTGCAAGTTTGGTCTCCTTTGTGCTCTCAGGTTTGCAGGGAGGCACAGGAGAAGGGAGAGGGGAGGGGCAAACTTGAGCAAAATGGCCATGAAACTTTCTACCATTTTAAATGTGACTTTTTCTTCAGCTGGGTGTTTCCATGGTTGCTGTAGATCTGTGATGTACAGAAATGCCATAGGGAAGGTTGTTTTAGCCAGTTTCTCATTCATTTAATGTTTCCGTGGGAGAAGAAGCTTGTGGAGCTTCCTGGTCCAACATCTACTGATGTCACTCTCCAAGGCTTTAGGCTTAATCTCTAAGCAATATATCTTCAAGGTCAGAACTAAGAAGCCAGACTGGTCAGAGCAGGGGAAACACTGGGAGGTAACAAGAGACAGGCTGGCTAGGAAAGGCAAGGAAGGAGGGGCCTTGGATGTTAAACTGAAGACGTTGACTTGATTCCACAAAATCATCAGACCCTCAAACTGCCTGCCAACACAACACGGCCAAATCAGGAGTCAGGCCAGGCTACCAGAGCCTCCTCCCAAGCAGTGCACTGAGCTGAAGGTCAAAGAAGCAGGATTAGGAGCTTCTGCTATGGTTCCACCTCACAGGCCTGCAGGGCCTCCCCACTCCCCCAAATCCCCCCAAACCCCCAGGGCTTTGTTTATTTTCAGAACTTTAAGTGAATCAGAATTATGAGCCCCACCCAAGCCCACCCTCTGGTCTCACTGTGGAGAGTGACTGAGATCCTAGCTCCTCCCCCTGGGAACTGGACACGTCCTACAACAGCACAGATGCGCCAGCCCTGACAGGAACCCGGCTCCAGGCAGGAGAGCGCCTTTCCAGGGCACAGAGCTCCTCTCTCCTGGTGATTTCACGTCTGATCACAAACCTCGCCTGGGAAGCCAGGTGGAAACACAGGCGCCTGGCCTCTTCCCTGGAGGATCTGATTAGGAAGTCCAGGTGAGGGCCCAGGCATCTATAGTCTGTCCTGGACCCACAGGTGAGGTAGATCAGATCAGTCGCTCAGTTGTGACTCTTTGCGACCCCATGAACTGCATCACGCCAGGCCTCCCTGTCCATCACCAACTCCCGGAGGTCACTCAGACTCACATCCATCGAGTCAGTGATGCCATCCAGCCATCTCATCCTCTGTCGTCCCCTTCTCCTCCTGCCCCCAATCCCTCCCAACATCAGAGTCTTCTCCAATGAGTCAACTCTTCCCATGAGGTGGCCAAAATACTGGAGTTTCAGCTTTAGCATCATTCCTTCCAAAGTAATCCCAGGGCTGATCTCCTTCAGAATGGACTGGTTGGATCTCCTTGCAGTCCAAGGGACTCTCAAGAGTCTTCTCCAACACCACAGTTCAAAAGCATCAATTCTTCGGCGCTCAGCCTTCTTCACAGTCCAGCTCTCACATCCATACATGACCACAGGAAAGACCATAGCCTTGACTAGGCGAACCTTTGTTGGTAAAGTGATGTCTCTGCTTTTGAATATGCTATCTAGGTTGGTCATAACTTTCCTTCCAAGGAGTAAGCGTCTTTTAATTTCATGGCTGCAGTCACCATCTGCAGTGATTTTGGAGCCCCCACAAATAAAGTCTGACACTGTTTCCACTGTTTCTCCATCTATTTCCCATGTAGTGATGGGACCAGATGTCATGATCTTCGTTTTCTGAATGTTGAGCTTTAAGCCAACTTTTTCACTCTCCACTTTCACTTTCATCAAGAGGCTTTTTAGTTCCTCTTCACTTTCTGCCATAAGGGTGGTGTCATCTGCATATCTGAGGTTATTGATATTTCTCCCAGCAATCTTGATTCCAACTTGTGTTTCTTCCAGTCCAGCATTTCTCATGATGTACTCTGCATATAAGTTAAATAAACAGGGTGACAATATACAGCCTTGACGTACTCCTTTTCCTATTTGGAACCAGTCTGTTGTTCCATGTCCAGTTCTAACTGTTGCTTCCTGACCTGCATACAGATTTCTCAAGAGGCAGATCAGGTGGTCTGGCATTCCCATCTCTTTCAGAATTTTCCACAGTTTATTGTGATCTACACAGTCAAAGGCTTTGGCATAGTCAATAAAGCAGAAATAGATGTTTTTCTGGAACTCTCTTGATTTTCCATGATCCAGCGGATGTTGGCAATTTGATCTCTGGTTCCTCTGCCTTTTCTAAAACCAGCTTGAACATCAGGAAGTTCATGGTTCACATATTGCTAAAGCCTGGCTTGGAGAATCTTGAGCATGACTTTACTAGAGTACAAGATGAGTGCAATTGTTCGGTAGTTTGAGCACTCCTTGGCATTGCCTTTCTTTGGGATTGGGATGAAAACTGACGTTTACCAATCTTGTGGCCACTGCTGAGTTTTCCAAATTTGCTGGCATATTGAGTGCAGCACTTTAACAGCATCGTCTTTCAGGATTTGGAATAGCTCCACTGGAATTCCATCATCTCCACTAGCTTTGTTCATAGTGATGCTTTCTAAGGCCCACTTGACTTCACATTCCAAGATGTCTGGCTCTAGGTCAGTGATCACACCATCATGATTCTCTGGGTCGTGAAGATCTTTTTTGTACAGTTCTTCTGTGTATTCTTGTCACCTCTTCTTAATATCTTCTGCTTCTGTTAGGTCCATACCATTTCTGTCCTTTATCGAGCCCATCTTTGCATGAAATGTTCCTTTGGTATCTCTGATTTTCTTGAAGAGATCCCTAGTCTTTCCCATTCTGTTGTTTTCCTCTATTTCTTTGCATTGATCACTGAAGAAGGCTTTCTTATCTCTTCTTGCTATTTTTGGAACTCTGCATTCAGATGTTTATATTTTTCCTTTTCTCCTTTGCTTTTCGCTTCTCTTCTTTTCACAGCTATTTGCAAGGCTTCACCAGACAGCCATTTTGCTTTTTTGCATTTCTTTTCCATGGGGATGGTCTTGATCCCTGTCTCCTGTACAATGTCACGAACCTCATTCCATAGTTCATCAGGCACTCTATCTATCCGATCTAGGCCCTTAAATCTATTTCTCACTTCCACTGTATAATCATAAGGGATTTGATTTAGGTCATGCCTGAATGGTCTAGTGGTTTTCCCTACTTTCTTCAATTTCAATCTGAATTTGGCAATAAGGAGTTCACGGTCTGAGCCACAGTCAGCTCCTTGTCTTGTTCTTGCTGATTGTATAGAGCTTCTCCATCTTTGGCTGCAAAGAATATAATCGATCTGATTTCGGTGTTGATCATCTAGTGATGTCCATGTATAGAGTCTTCTCTTGTGTTGTTGGAAGAGGGTATTTGCTATGATCAGTGCATTTTCTTGGCAAAACTCTGTTAGTCTTTGCCCTGCTTCATTCTGTATTCCAAGGCCAAATTTGCCTCTTACTCCAGGTGTTTCTTGACTTCCTACTTTTGCATTCCAGTCCCCTATAATGAAAAGGACATCTTTTTTGGATGTTAGTTCTAAAAGGTCTTGTAGGTCTTCATAGAACCATTCAACTTCAGCTTCTTCAGCATTACTGGTTGGGGCATAGACTTGGATTACTGTGACACTGAATGGTTTGCCTTGGAAATGAACAGAGATCATTCTGTCGTTTTTGAGATTGCATCCAAGTACTGCATTTCGGACTCTTTTGTTGACCATGACGGCCACTCCATTTCTTCTGAGGGATTCCTGTCCTCAGTAGTAGATATAATGGTCCTCTGAGTTAAACTCACCCATTCCAGTCCATTTTAGTTCGCTGATTTCTAGAATGTCGACATTCACTCTTGCTATCTCTTGTTTGACCACTTCCAATTTGCCTTGATTCATGGACCTGACATTCCAGGTTCCTATGCAATATTGCTCTTTACAGCATCGGACTTTGCTTCTATCACCAGACACATCCACAGCTGGGTATTCTTTTTGCTTAGGTTCCATCCCTTCATTCTTTCTGGAGTTATTTCTCCACTGATCTCCAGTAGCATATTGGGCCCCTATTGACCTGGGCAGTTTCTCTTTCAGTATCCTATCATTTTGCCTTTTCATACTATTCATACAGGTGAGGTAAATGGGCACCATTTGAGGGAGCACTGGTCTAGTTTCCTCCCCGGAGTGGCCAGCCTCTGAGCTCACCCACCCACCTGCCTGTATCTTTGGTGAGGGCTTGGCATGAAGGAGTAACCAGAATTGGCATTCAGTTCCTCTTTACCTTCCCTAGAAGTCTCACCCACAAAGTCTTATATGACCCCCAATGTCAAAACATGGACAGTAACAACAACAGCATAATTTTTGAGTTTTATCAGAATTAAAAAAACAAACAGATTTCATAAGCCAGACTCCAAAGACAAAATATTGCATGATTTTGGTTGTATTCAGTACCTAGAATAGGCAAATTCATGGAGACAGAAAGTAGAATAGAGTAGCGATAGAATAGAGATTATAGAGGAGTTCCTGTATAATGAGTACAGAGTTGTTGGGAATGATAAAAAAAAAATTGGGGGGTATAGATGCTGGTAATTCTTAAACAACATTGTGAAAATACTTAATGCCATTGAAATGTATTCTTATGAATGGTTGAAATTATGAATAAGTTATAATTTTAGCACAATTAAAAATAAATTTAAGTAAAAATCTGGTTTCTGGCTTCCTTAAAGCCATCAACAAATAAGATGATCTGATAACATGATATGGTCATGCTGTGTATACGAACGGTTGGCGGAGGCTGAAGCAGCTGCCAGTTCAGCTGGGATGCGTGCTCTCATGGTGCTGTGACCCCCCTCCTGTGTCACTTTTCCTTGCACGACCTGGCTGCCCCTATGAGCATTAGAGGGTTGGTCCTGGCCCCACCCCTTCTCATGCCAGTCTCCACCAGCCTTGCCCTGGCTCTCCCAGTCCCTGCCTGGTCCTCTCTCCCAAACAGAAGGGGAGGTCAGCAAGTAGCCAGCCACGGGGACAGGTGCTTCAGGTGCCTTGACAGTGACCACAAACACAAGCACACAGGTGCTGGCCTTCACCTACCCCCAGACATCACTCAGACCTGAGTTGGACACAACTCAGCAACTTCACTTTCACTTTTCACTTTGATGCATTGGAGAAGGAAATGGCAACCCACTTCAGTGTTCTTGCCTGGAGAATCCCAGGGACAGATGGGCCTGGTTGGCTGCTGGGGTCGCACAGAATCGGACACAACTGAGGCAACTTAGTAGCAGCAGCAGCAGGAGATGCTGCACTCTGGGAAAGCTGGTTGGACAGGCAAAAAACACCCGCCAACCTCAGATGACCCAGAATAGTCCGACGGCCAGGGGCTGTTCCTTGAGAAAGAAGGGCTGTCCTGTTCAAGCTGGTGAAGTAAGTTCAGGAATGAGATCATAAAGACAACACGTGTTTCAGAAGCACGCTTTCTGCTGGAGGAAGAGAAACTGCCGTGACAGCAGAGGCCCTTCCCTTCGTTTCCCCACTTCTCTTACATACTCGCTCGGTCACAATCATCCACTCACTCCATCACACCCAGCCACAGTCAGCCAGAGTCACAAACACTGCTGAAGTCGGAAAGCTAGTCTTCACACAGTGAAGCAGTTTGGTACAAGGAACACCCTCAGTCCCACAGTGAACGCCACCCACTCCTCTACCCACCTGATTGCCAAAGACAGCTATGGAGCAGGCAGTTGACACCTCATTAGCCCCGAACCAGACGGAAGCAATGCGGGAGGGCATACCCAGGATGAAGACCTGGGCCATGGAACAGATGACCTGGCCCAGCACCGTGACTGGGAAGAGATGCGGCTTCAAGCTGCCCAGCTTCACCCAGGCCCCCAGGCAGTTGAGAGCGGAGCCAGCGAGGGCGATGGTCCGCAGGCCGAACTTCTCCAAGAGCCAGGCCACAGGCAGGAGCAGAGGGATGTAGGCCAGCATGTAGCACATGGACAGCCAGTCGATGGCAAAGGCACTGACCCCATAGAAGTTCATGAAGATGTTATTGATGGAGCCGTACTGGATCCACTGGAAGGCGTTGCACATGGAGTAGCAGCTGAACACCAGGACCACCGCCCACCGGTGCTTGCTCACCTTGATCATGAACTCTCTGTCCAAGACTCTGAACAGGGTGTAGCCACGGGCTTCTGCCTCGAGTGGGGACATCTGAGAAGGGGTGCCATCATGCTCCTGTTGGTTCAGATCTTCATCCTCCATGACTCCAACCTCTACTTGAGCCCTGAGCATGTGCTAGGGACTCCAGCAGTCTTAAGAGACAGTGCTTTGACCGGTTCTCTGAAGCCCTCCGGCCACTTGCCCTGCCTGTCCCAGAGTCCCAGAATAAAGGGAGGCCTGAGCCTACCGAAGAGCCTAGAGTGGGGCTCCCTGTGCTCCCCTCCCAGTTACTGCTCCCACTTGGCCTTTATGTCCTCTGTCCTTGACTGCTATGCCCTAGGCTGGTGGGAAATGCCTCAAGCCAGTCCTGGCAACCTCCCAAGGCTTTCTGGCAGGTCCAGCCCACCAAAAAACAGTTATCTCCTTGCACAAGAACTTTTCAGGACTCTGATAGCTCTGGGGCGGGCCTTGGGGCCTGGCTCCACCTCACTCCCCCACCCTAATTCCCAAGCCTTTTTGCTAGACTTTCAGTATAAAGAGAAATTTGTCGATTTCCCAGGCTGGTTGTGCTCTTGGGATAAAGTGAATTATAGAAAACTTGTCTCCTATTTGCTTTTCCCCCAGACCTGGTCTTTTGTTAGGGAACTCAGATTTGCAGCTAATTGGCAGGGTTCTTCTTTCCTTTGGATTCCTGGGGCCTCCTACACGTGGGGACCTGAGTGGGAGGGGCGAGGGGAGTTCTCAGATGCTGAAGACCCAGTGTCAGTTGCGTGAACTGCCTAGCACAGCATACACTGTTAAGTGGGCTCTGCAGCCAGGTAGCCCTAGACTGCCCCCTGCCGGTCCGCAGCCCATCCCAGAAGGGAAACCCTCAAGCCAAAGCCTGGAACACTCATTTATTTCAGCCCAGAGGGGAGATTAGAGGCCAGATCCTCCCTGGTTTCAAACATCAGCCCAACTGCCCGTAGGTGTGTTCTGTAAATTAAGATTCTCCACATCTCTGTGTCTCAGTGTTTTGGAAAATCTGTGAAACAGGGATGATGAGATAATGGTACCTACCTCACAGTATTGTTTGGAGGCTTGAGTGGGTTAAGATCCAAAAGCACTTCGAAAATTCCTGGTGGGTAGTAAGCATTCCAGGAGTGTCAGGTATCCTAACAATTAAAAACACACAACTGTTTGAAGTGTGCGAAATCTGTTTAGTGTATTCGCTCATTTAAGCATCACAAGAATTCGGTGATGGAAATGCTTTCCCTAGTGTGCATTTTTTAGATTCAAAACCTGAGACCCAAAGAAGGGAAGTAACTTCTTACTTGAGGTCTCAGCTGATGTAAAGGGGCGTAATTCTCCTGCAAGTGTGTATCCGTCATGATACATGCCAGCTACTCAGGCACAGTCGGGGGACAGCCGTGTTGGCATCCCCTTGGGTTTATTACAAAGGCAGAACCCAGTTCACCCCAACCTACTGAATCAGCAGCTACATTTTGAAAGACCTCTAGGTGACCTGTTTGTTAGCATATTGAAGTTCAAGTGCAAAAATAAAATAAAGTTCAATTGCCACTGGGTACTGTGCTTTCTTGTGTTCTTTAATTTTCACAGCAGAAAAGGAAGAATTTAAGGCTCAGCGGATGTGGTTCTAAACTTGTTCTGCACATTAAAATCCCATGGGGAGCTCCACATTCCCAAATCCTCTGCCACACTCCAGACCAGGTCTCTGAGAGTGGATCCAGCCTTGGCATGTTTAAAGTTGCAGCCAGGTTTGAGGACCCTTGTGGTTTGAGAGCCATTGGTTTCCAGGAGCGGGAACACTGTTTGAAGGCATCCAATTTTTCAGTGGAAATCATGAAGTCTTGGATTATAGTAGAGTGTCTGAAGAGGGAACTCATACCCATATAAGAACTTCTACATTAATTTTCCATTCTCTGTCTCAAAATTCCAAAGGTTTTCCCATCTTTTTCCAGGGAGCATGGAACTTCCATCTTCCATTCTCAGGAAGCTCTCTGAGAGGTCTCACTGTTTCTTTCCCTAGGTTATCATGGTTCTCTCCTAAAACTCTGCAGATACATTCTTAACTTCATTTTACAGATCTGGAAACTCAGGCCCAGAGAGTCAGAGGGTGTTGTCAGAGCCCCACAGCTGACTGGCATCAGAACAAGCACACCAGTTTCCTGAGTCCCTTTCCACGAGTCTCTCCCATGTGCTTCTCTGGGGCAATCCTTCAGTTTAGTGATAATTCCCAAGTATCTAAGCTGGGATTCAAGGGGTATTTGGGGGTGCCTTTTGTGTGGAGGGAGTCAGATCTACTGTGAGCCTTGGACTTAGTGTACTCAGGGTTTGTTCTACACTATGGGCTTTGGAATCATGGGCAAGTTATCTACCTCTTTAATCTTCAGATTATGAATGTGTGAAATGAAGATTAAAACCAGATGTGTCATAGGGTTACTGTGAGAATTATTAATAATTAAGATAAGGTGTCAATTGTTTTCAAAAACAATATTCTAACAGCCACCAGGTACTGCAGTACTGTCTCTTGGCTGAGTCCCACCAGGGAGAGGAAAGGTATACAAATGTGGGGTAGATTTACATTGAGAGAAATATTTTGTATTCAGGGAAGAAACACTCATTGAGCGGCTTACTGTATGTTCTATTCATCAGCATGTTCTGTCTATAGACATCAATCGGGATACGCTGAAGCTGAAGGGGAAGTACATTTTAGTGGTTGCTTTTTAAAGGGATTCTGCTTCCTGATTCTATTCCAATTGACTTCCCCAGGGAGCTAGAGAGAACCCCTGACTTTGAGTTCAAGTCTTCCTGGTTCTGCGCAGAAAGGTTAGAAAGTCTCCTCCTGGAGGCCAACACTACCACCGGCGTTAGGAGCTGATCCTGAAGTCCAAAGGTGGTGGTATTTTTTTATTTTTTCTTAGTTTTCCTTTGGTTGCATATCAAAGGCAAAGATGAGCTGGACTTCACGGTCAAAACAGATAGAGGTGAGAAAGGAAGACACCATTTGGCTGGGGGTGTTGAGGGAGGCAGTCCCTCCCCAGTCCCTCCACCCCAAAAGCACATGCGGTGGGGGGGGGGGGGGGGGCAGTCTCAGTCTTATCTCTCCCACCTCCCACAGCACCAAACAAAGGCCTCCTCCCCCAGGGGCTGCTCCCACAGCAACCCCAGCTGTACATGCAGTGGTTTCAAGGAGTCCCAAGGTCAGGGGGTGTGGCACCCTCTTGGATGGCTCACCACCACCTCCACCGGGGCTGCAGAGTGACAGCACGGAGCACGTGAAGGGCAGGCTAAATCGCTAGCAAATCAGGTGAGGCCCCCGGTGAACTCCCCCTTAAAAAGTACTGACACGCGGAGTTTGTATAAATGCTGTCCTTACGTATCCTGCATGTGCCATTTTGATGTGCAATACTGCGCTCACGACACCCTGTCTGCCTCAGCGTCCGCGCTTCCCATGCATTCCAGCTGAAAACTCTGCTGCATGTCTCTGTTCAGCCTGGGACCCTGAGTGAGGGAAGCTCCACTGCACAGGCCTGACTCAATATCTGTGTGTAGAGTGGGCTGAAATTCTTATCACTACAGAATTTTAAAAACTGGAATGAAGAGGAGAGCCAATCAGTTTACACAGAGAGAAGAACAGGTTCTTAAAACATTTCCAAGAAAACAGGTGCAGAGTGTCATCAGGTTGTGGTCAAGCCTGGAACCTGGAAGTCAGTAGAACAATGTTTTCTGAAGGAGAATCATTTCCTGCCTAGACTCCTACACGGAGACCACCGAAGGGGGGCGGGGGGAAACTACTAGAAAAGAACCAAACACTTTCACACATGTAAAGTTTTTTAAAGGCACTTCCTTCTCCTCTCAAGAAGCTGCTAAAGGATGTGCTTCACCAAAATGAGGGAGGAGACTGAGAGAGAGTAAGATGTAAGATCAAAGAAGCCAGGACGCCACCCCCAGGAAAGGAAAGGGGACTCACCAAGACGACAGCAAAGGAACATCCCAGGGACAGCTATGGGCCAGGCAGAGAAACCGCCAGTTCAGACTGAAGCCGATCAAAGACTCCAGGAAAGGTTTGTCAAGATGACCCTGAGAAGACTGTGTTTTAGAATATTGAAAGAGGTTTACAGACTGGGAGAGCGTTAGGGATGGGACTCGTGATCAGTACCACAAATATAACTAAATAAATGGGGAGGGGAGGCAATCTTAAATTCCAGTGAAATATAAAAAGCTATGGAGGAAAAGAGAACAAAGTCATGATTACCTTAAGAGACTCAGTTGTGAACGACATGAGCACAATCATAATAATATGAACACTGAACTTGATATAATCAAATATGACAAGTGTATCGGGAGGATGGGGGAGCAGGAAGTGGGTACATGCATGTGGAGGAGATGAGGGCGGGGTGAGCAGAGCTGAATCCTTGACTGCCATATTGGAAAGTCAGTGGATAATGTCTAACATGGATAAAATCAGGAAGTATCTGTATGCCCATGTTATTTAGAGTGAGGAAGGTAAATACCAAAGAATCATCTGCTAATGGCTGAAATAGTTGCCTCAGAGGACCAGGAAAGCAAGGTAGGCAATGATATGTTTGATAGATAATAATTTGAATGTTTTAAACTATGCAAAAGTTTGGTTTAAAAAAACCTAAAAATCTAAACATAGATCAATAATAGAGATTGAGCTGCTTCTCTGATGCCCGCAGGTGATGTCCAGGGGTGAGGTCAATTACATCCTGGACTTTATAATGTTGGAGCTAAATTGAACACCAAGTCTCCAACCCTGGAGCCACAGGGAAGCCTCTTCAGTTGAGCTGTGTCCTCCAAAGCTGTGCTGGGTGTCTCCTCAGAAAAGCAGGTGTGTATTCAGAGGCCCTGTTACCTGCACTCAAGTCTTCACCCTTCTCTGGCCTTCTGTCTGCTTCTAGTGGCTTTCAGGCTTGTAGCCTCTCCGGGGGTCTGATGCCTTCCATAATATTTGTGACTCACCTGCTGTCCCAGCATCCAAAGGCCAACCCAGGTCTGCTTCTCCCCTGAATCCTGTGTGTCAGTGAGTAGCTCTGCCAGCTCGCAGTCAGCCAAACCCAAGCCCTGAGAGGCACCATCACTCTGTCCACTGGGTGCAGACCTCCTCACCTTCTTCCTTCAGATTCTCATGGCTTCTCACCTTGATTCTGTGACGCCATCTTCATCGTTCTTACACGTCTGACTAGATGTCTTGTTCACATCACTCAGTTCCACAGGGCATTTCCCTTCCGTCCCAGCCTCTGCCCCGCCTTGAACGCTCCAGTAGCCACCCCTCGCTTCCAGAAGGTTCTCACTCCCTGACTTGACGCAAAGGAGGTTGTGATGTCGCCCTGGCCACCGCTCCCACCACTGCTTACTCCCATCTTTCCCTCCACATGCTGGACCCGCCTGCAGCTCCCAGGCAGCACTAGGAACACATCCTGCCTAGCATGTGCCATGCTTCACTGCAGGACAAGCATCACAGCCTCCAGGAAGCCTTCCTTAGCGCCCAAGTCTGAGTCAGAGTTCACCTGCTCACCTTTCTGGTAGCTCCTTTCTAATGGTAGCATGAATGCTTGTTTTCCTCTTTAAGTCCTCTATTTTCCATGGGTTCTTTGAGGTTATGAATCATTCCTTTCATAGTTAATCCTGAACCTCTAAGCCTGCTAACTGGCCCCAGAAGGGACATGAAGGTGTAACTGAAGTGACTTCCGAGAGGCAGTTCCTGAGTGTGCCCCTCTAGAGACCTCAACATGAATGAAAGCATGTCCAGCTATTACCCAGCCCAAGCTTGCTCTGCTCGCCACACGACAGGGCAGTAAATGGGAGAAGCCTTGCTGGGGGCAATGAATAATGACTTTAATCAGGAAGCTAGCCGACCAAGAATTTGACAGACTACTGTCTCAAGAAACCTATCTTTCCTCAGTCTGAAATGGTCTCCTTTTATACTTACAACTATCCACAACAGAGGAAGTGAGGGGCCACTGTGATGGCAACCAATGGCTGAGAGGGACCTCTGTCAGTCTCTGGCTAACATGCCTGCCCCACCCCTATTACAATTCCTGTGTATCAATCTAGATACAATCTAGTGGGAATAAGGGGTGATAATCTTTCTAGCCACTTTCTGCTAAACAGGGCTGATGAGGGCCAGGTTGTGAAATGGAATTGATTAGCTTTGGGCTGGGAATATTAAAAAATTTTAGTAAATAATACATTTCTCTTTCTTTAAATACAACTATTTGAACCTGATGAGATTTCTTCTACAAGGAAATTTTAATCTCAGCACTTGTCTTTTTTGAAGAGCAACCTTAAGGCTTCTAAGGGCTCACAAACCTATTGCTGTCTAGGCCTCTCAGGAGTTGGGTCATTTTCTGATGACAGTGGGGCTGCTTTGACCTGAATGTGATGTTTCCATGGCTTTACTCCAGCTAACTTGACAGATGACTGCGTGGTAATTAAAACCAGGGGCTTCCCTGGTGGCTCAGAGCTAAAGAATCTGCCTGCCAAGCAGGAGACCTGGGTTCGATCCCTAGAGAAGGAAATGGCAACCCAATCCAGTATTCTTGCCTGGACAATTCCATGCACAGAGGAGCCTGGTGGGCTGCAGTCCACGGGGCTGCAAAGAGTGGGACATGACGGAGTGACTAAAACTTTCACTATTATGTGTAGGGCTTCTATAATCAAAGTGTCCACATATTGGAGGAAGAGTCCTTCATCCAGTTTGAAGTTTCTAAGGTCCCTAGCCAACACTATGCTATGCTAAGTAAGTGAAGTAGGCTCAGTCATGTCTGACTCTTAGCGACCCCACGGACTGCAGCCTACCAGGCTCCTCTGTCCATGGGATTTTCCAGGCAAGAGTACTGGAGTGGGGTGCCATTGCCTTCTCCGCTAGCCAACACTAACATTTCCCAAAAAGGTAAGGGGAATTTTTCCCACTGTGCCACATGCAGTGTATGGGATCTTAGTTCCCCAACCAGGGATAGCACCTGTGACCCCTGCGGTGCACCAGAGGCATGGAGTCTTAACCACGGACCATCAGGGAAGGCTCCAAGGTAGGGCAATTCTTAAATCCTTGAGGCAGGACTGTCCAACTATAGTGTTGGACTATCTGTTCTTGCGGGCTATCATTCAAAAACAAACAGCTGCTATGACTCTTCTGTGATAGGAATGCAGAAAAAAAGCATCTTTCAAGTCCAAAACTGATAACCAGTTTTAATTCTCCTAGAATAGTTGAAAGCAGAGTGGATAGTTGTAAGTAGCTACCACAAGGTGCAAATCTTAGACTATTTCATTACCAGCCCTCAAGTCTTAGACAAAGCAATACTCTACTGAGTTTGACTTTTTAACTGGGAAGATCAGATCAGATCAGATCAGATCAGTCGCTCAGTCGTGTCCGACTCTTTGCGACCCCATGAACCTCAGCACGCCAGGCCTCCCTGTCCATCACCAGCTCCCGGAGGTCACTCAGACTCGCATCCATCGAGTCAGTGATGCCATCCAGCCATCTCATCCTCTGTCGTCCCCTTCTCCTCCTGCCCTCAATCCCTCCCAGCATCAGAGTCTTCTCCAATGAGTCAACTCTTCGCATGAGGTGGCCAAAATACTGGAGTTTCAGCTTTAGCATCATTCCTTCTAAAGAAATTCCAGGATTGATCTCCTTCAGAATGGACTGGTTGGATCTTCTTGCAGTCCAAGGGACTCTCAAGAGTCTTCTCCAACACCACAGTTCAAAAGCATCAATTCTTCGGCGCTCAGCCTTCTTCACAGTCCAGCTCTCACATCCATACATGACCACAGGAAAGACCATAGCCTTGACTAGGCGAACCTTTGTTGGTAAAGTAATGTCTCTGCTTTTGAATATGCTATCTAGGTTGGTCATAACTTTCCTTCCAAGGAGTAAGCGTCTTTTAATTTCATGGCTGCAGTCACCATCTGCAGTGATCTTGGAGCCCAGAAAAACAAAGTCTGACACTGTTTCCACTGTTTCCCCATCTATTTCCCATGTAGTGATGGGACCAGATGCCATGATCTTCGTTTTCTGAATGTTGAGCTTTAAGCCAACCTTTTCACTCTCCACTTTCACTTTCATCAAGAGGCTTTTTAGCCCCTCTTCACTTTCTGCCATAAGGGTGGTGTCATCTGCATATCTGAGGTTATTGATATTTCTCCCGGCAATCTTGATTCCAACTTGTGTTTCTTCCAGTCCAGCATTTCTCATGATGTACTCTGCATATAAGTTAAATAAACATGGTGACAATATACAGCCTTGACGTACTCCTTTTCCTATTTGGAACCAGTCTGTTGTTCCATGACCAGTTCTAACTGTTGCTTCCTGACCTGCATACAGATTTCTTAAGAGGCAGATCAGGTGGTCTGGTATTCCCATCTCTTTCAGAATTTTCCATAGTTTATTGTGATCCACACAGTCAAGGGGTGTTATATGGGGACAGACAAAGTGTAATCAGTCCTGTTTTCAAAAACCTTAGAGAGTTGGCTGAATTCCCTTGTGGGTTTCTTGCTTAAGGGGGTATTAGGTGTCCCAGCATCCCTTTTGAATGGGGTTTGTATTAGCCTTGTGTTTTTGCCCTGTCCTGGGGTGCCATCCGGAGAAGGCAATGGCACCCCACTCCAGTACTCTTGCCTGGAAAACCCCATGGATGGAGGAGCCTGGTAGGTTGCAGTCCATGGGGTTGCTAAGTCGGACACGACTGAGCAAATTCATTTTCACTTTGCATGCATTGGAGAAGGAAATGGCAAGCCACTCCACTGTTCTTGCCTGGAGAATCCCAGGGACGGGGGAGCCTGGTGGGCTGCCGTCTATGGGGTTGCACAGAGTTGGACACGACTGAAGTGACTTAGCAGCAGCAGCAGCAGGGGTGCCATCAGCCTGCACTTCCAGTCTTACCTTTCTGTAGGCCTGGGAGGAGAGGTGCTGGGAGACGAGAGTTCTGACTCCTTTTCTGGGATGTCCATGAGTGCCATGTAGGCCTACAACATGCTCTGGTTGAGAGAGTCATTTCCTAGGCAGGTTGATAAGGAGGCTAGGGGTCCCCAAGGAGAGAGGGGTCTGGAATTCTCAAGGAGAAAGAAAGGACAAACTTTTTTTCCTTCTCTACATTCCTTAGGATTATATAACAATAATGTATCATGCCTGAGGACAGTCTCTAGATTAAACCTTCTGGCTAATTCTCTTATCTTAAAATGTAAGTTATGGGAGTAGGTCTGGTGAGGTCTTTACAACCTCCAGACATTCTTTGGATTCATTGGAGAGTATATAATTTCATTGCTAACACTAGCAAGGGGGTACTCTTTCTGCCCCCTTCTGATGCCTATGTCAGAAGCTTTCTCTATCTCCTTTATATTTTAAGAAAACTTTATTACACAAAAGCTCTGAGCAATCAAGCCTCGTCTCTGGCCCCGGATTGAATTCTTCCCCTCCAGGGGCCAAGAATCCCAGTGTCTTCGCGTGATTCAACAACAACCTTTCATGGTGGGACCCTTGAGAGGGTGAGAGGCCGGAAGGCCATGGGTCTCCAAACAGGAAATAGTCTGCAAGTGTCAGACATTTTAATCTCTCTTAAGCGGCAGGAAGAAACAAACTAGCGATATTTTTTCCTTCTCTATACAAATTAAAAAGAGTTTTCTCTGAAAATACTGTGTTGCCATAATGACACCTGGTTTCAGCTGAAGTTAACTATTCTCAAACCTACAGATAACCAATGCCTTTTTCTTATGCAAATGTTTGTCTTAAGGTATGCTTAAGCTATACTATCCATTTACCCCAAACTCTGTCTTCAAGTGGGTTCTGCCTCTTGGCTCAGAACCTAATTTATTTTTCTGGGCTCCAAAATCACTGCAGATGGTGACTGCAGCCATGAAATTAAAAGACGCTTACTCCTTGGAAGGAAAGTTATGACCAACCTAGATAGCATATTCAAAAGCAGAGACATCACTTTGCCAACAAAGGTTCGCCTAGTCAAGGCTATGGTCTTTCCTGTGGTCATGTATGGATGTGAGAGCTGGACTGTGAAGAGGCTGAGCGCCGAAGAATTGATGCTTTTGAACTGTGGTGTTGGAGAAGACTCTTGAGAGTCCCTTGGACTGCAAGGAGATCCAACCGGTCCATTCTGAAGGAGATCAGCCCTGGAATTTCTTTGGAAGGAATGATGCTAAAGCTGAAATTCCAGTATTTTGGCCTCCTCATGCGAAGAGTTGACTCATTGGAGAAGACTCTGATGCTGGGAGGGATTGGGGGCAGGAGGAGAAGGGGACGACAGAGGATGAGATGGCTGGATGGCATCACTGACTCGATGGATGTGAATCTGAGTGACCTCCAGGAGTTGGTGATGAACAGGGAGGCGTGGCGTGCTGCAGTTCATGGGGTCGCAAAGAGTCGGATGACTGAGCGACTGATCTGATACTCAGATATTATTTCCCTAATCTATGTAAATGAAACTATTTGTATGGTGATCTGCCCTTCTTCAAGATTCAAGTTAATCATTTTATAGCCCAGGATGAGCCATTTGGTGCCATGATTATCCCAAAATGCATCTTATGGGTGAGGGGCCTGGTGCTATTCTGAGTTTTAAGACATTCCTTTCTTTCATTAACAGACTGCTAGTGACTATATAACATCCAGCTGAAGATTAGTAGGGGGGTACTCTTTCTGCCCTCTTCCGATGCCTATGTCAGAAGCTTTCTCTCTCTCCTTTATACTTTAAGAAAACTTTATTACACAAAAGCTCTGAGCCATCAAGCCTTGTCTCTGGCCCTGGATTGAATTCTTTTCCTCCAGGGGCCAAGAATCCCGGCGTCTTTAAGATTCAACAACAACCTTTCATCCTGGGGGCTTGTCCAGGATCCTTCAGGACAAGGTAAGGATGCTTGGAGCGCTAGTTCTTTGTTCTCTTAGCGAACACGTTTTCTGCTGTGCTTTACTAACTCTGCGGTGTGCTTGTGTGAATGAATGACATGCCCTACGTGAAGCAAGCAAGGAGCCCTGCTCTGCGGTTCCACGGTGATCTCATACAGCTTATGGCAGAAACCTGTCGGGGGTTTATACCGACCTGCCAATGCCAGATCAGATTAGATCAGTCGCTCAGTCATGTCCGACTCTTTGCGACCCCATGAACTGCAACACGCCAGGCCTCCCTATCCATCACCAGCTCCCGGGGGTCACCCAGACTCACATCCATCGAGTCAGTGATGCCATCCAGCCATCTCATCCTCTGTCGTCCCCTTCTCCTCCTGCCCCCAATCCCTCCCAGCATCAGAGTCTTCTCCAATGAGTCAACTCTTCGCATGAGGTGGCCAAAATACTGGAGTTTCAGCTTTAGCATCATTCCTTCCAAAGAAATTCCAGGGCTGATCTCCTTCAGAATGGACCGGTTGGATCTCCTTGCAGTCCAAGGGACTCTCAAGAGTCTTCTCCAACACCACAGTTCAAAAGCATCAATTCTTCGGCGCTCAGCCTTCTTCACAGTCCAGCTCTCACATCCATACATGACCACAGGAAAGACCATAGCCTTGACTAGGTGAACCTTTGTTGGCAAAGTGATGTCTCTGCTTTTGAATATGCTATCTAGGTTGGTCATAACTTTCCTTCCAAGGAGTAAGCGTCTTTTAATTTCATGGCTGCAGTCACCATCTGCAGTGATTTTGGAGCCCAGAAAAATAAAGTCTGACACTGTTTCCACTGTTTCCCCATCTATTTCCCATGTAGTGATGGAACCAGATGCCATGATCTTCGTTTTCTGAATGTTGAGCTTTAAGCCAACCTTTTCACTCTCCACTTTCACTTTCATGAAGAGGCTTTTGAGTTCCTCTTCACTTTCTGCCATAAGGGTGGTGTCATCTGCATATCTGAGGTTATTGATATTTCTCCCAGCAATCTTGATTCCAACTTGTGTTTCTTCCAGTCCAGCATTTCTCATGATGTACTCTGCATAGAAGTTAAATAAACATGGTGACAATATACAGCCTTGCCGTACTCCTTTTCCTATTTGGAACCAGTCTGTTGTTCCATGACCAGTTCTAGCTGTTGCTTCCTGACCTGCATACAGATTTCTCAAGAGGCAGATCAGGTGGTCTGGTATTCCCATCTCTCTCAGAATTTTCCACAGTTTATTGTGATCTACACAGTCAAAGGCTTTGGCATAGTCAATAAAGCAGAAATAGATGTTTTTCTGGAACTCTCTTGCTTTTTCCATGATCCAGCGGATGTTGGCAATTTGATCTCTGGTTCCTCTGCCTTTTCTAAATCCAGCTTGAACATCAGGAAGTTCACGGTTCACATATTGCTGAAGCCTGGCTTGGAGAATTTTGAGCATTACTTTACTAGAGTGTGAGATGAGTGCAATTGTGCGGTAGTGAGCACTCTTTGGCATTGCCTTTCTTTGGGATTGGGATGAAAACTGACCTTTTCCAATCTTGTGGCCACTGCTGAGTTTTCCAAATTTGCTGGCATATTGAGTGCAGCACTTTCACAGCATCATCTTTCAGGATTTGGAATAGCTCCACTAGAATTCCATCACCTCCACTAGCTTTGTTCGTAGTGATGCTTTCTAAGGCCCACTTGACTTCACATTCCAGGATGTCTGGCTCTAGGTCAGTGATCACACCATCATGATTATCTGGGTCGTGAAGCTCTTTTTTGTACAGTTCTTCTGTGTATTCTTGCCACCTCTTCTTAATATCTTCTGCTTTCGTTAGGTCCATACCATTTCTCCAGTGCCAAGAGGCACCCAATGTCTTCTTCGGGAACCAACCAGAAATGGGCAAAGTGTGTGGACGGAACTCTCCTTTCCCGGTCAAACTTTTTGGTCTCTTTGACCATTTCATAACTCCTTGGGAATTAGAAGTACTAACCTAATCTATTGGATCATAGACTTTCAAGGACTTGTGATCTATACTGTTTCTGTGTACTGTGGCTTAGGTCCCAAACTTGGTAGCCAAGAAAGCGCCTAGCCTCGCTAGGAATCAAAAGTTCGAAAGCTAGATGGAGCTCTAGCTCCAAGAACATCTCTGAGGTTAAAGGTTACTCAGATTGGGACTGCAATGGGTTTTTTCCTTTGATAACGCTGGCTTTTAGTGGATCAGAGGAGGCTCTTATACTGGGGTGGTGATGCTTGGAAGGAATATCTCAGTTTTATATTTATATCGGTCTTATTGTGGTCAGGAATATACTCAGGGTAGTGCACAGGCACTCAGGTGATGAATGTTTCCCCCAGCAGTCTTAGCTTGGGAGGCATTCCGGAAGGTTACTCTGATTGCACCCCAGGTGGCATCAGAGGCAAGCAAGGTTAATGGTGAAGAGCTGGATGGCAGGTAGAGATGCTATCAGGTCTACCCCTGGTACATCCCCACCCCGTCTTGGTGGTAGAACTAGGAGGGATGAGGACGGCACCTGCGTTGGTAAGGGACAGACTAAGTCCGACCAGGAAGGAAAAGCTTTTGGTGTAACATCTGTCTACATCCCCATCTAGAGTAGGGTGGGACGCTTCAGGTAGAAAAATGGTGCTGGTCGCTTTTTTTCTCTTACAGATGGGAGCTAACAATTCCAGCCTCACTCCTTTGAACTGTATCCTGGAAAACTAGGATAGATTTGATCCCCAGGGCTTAAAGAAGACACACCTGGTCTTCCTATGTGATACTGCATGGCCATGGTATCCATTGGAGGACGGCGAACGGTGGCCAGCTGGAGGGCCTCTTAAATATAATACTGTTTTACAATTAGACTGGTTCTGTAAGGAACAAGTGACAAGTGATCTTAAAAGATAGTTTTCTCACTCAGTCGGCTCCAGATATCTGTCATAAGCTATTAAAACTGGCGTATGGACCAAATCAGTCTTTAGATACTCTGTTAAAACTGGCTCAGACAGTCTATTATGGTAGGGAATATGAGGAAAATAAAAAAAAAGACAAAAAAAGACAAAGGAAAAGGCGAAAGCCATTGCAATGGCTATGAAAAACTTTCTTAAACAGCCTGAGAAAGATGCCCAGAGGGACCTAGGTGAAAAGGGATGGGCTTGCTATTACTGTGGAAAGGAGGGGCACCTCAAGGGGGGATTGCCCTCAGACATCTAAGCCGCCCCCGGCTCCATGTCCGGTCTGCAAAGGACCACATTGGAAGAGAGACTGCCCCCAGAGGCATAGGTCTCCGGGGTGAGACTCTCAAGACAATCAGGACTGAAGGTGCCCGGGGGTCCCCATACGAGCTCCTGTCCTAATTACATCTGAGAAACCCCGGGTATTAATAATTGTGGGGGGCCAATCCGTCGATTTCTTTTAGATACTGGGGAAACATACTCTGTGCTTACTGAAGCCCCTGGCCCACTTTCTTCCCAATCTGCTTCCGTAATGGGACTGTCTGGATGAGCCAAAAGGAATTATTTCAGTTATTCTTTATCTTGCAACTGGGATTCTGTGCTATTTTCACATGAGCTTCTGATCGTGCCAGAATCTCCCTCACCCCTTTTGGGGAGGGAGTGAAAGTGGAGAGTGAAAAAGTTGGCTTAAAGCTCAACATTCAGAAAACAAAGATCATGGCATCTGGTCCCATCACTTCATGGCAAATAGACGGGGAAACAGTGGAAACAGTGTCAGACTTTATTTTTCTGGGCTCCAAAATCACTGCAGATGGTGACTGCAGCCATGAAATTAAAAGACGCTTACTCCTTGGAAGGAAAGTTATGACCAACCTAGATAGCATATTCAAAAGCAGAGACATCACTTTGCCAACAAAGGTTCGCCTAGTCAAGGCTATGGTCTTTCCTGTGGTCATGTATGGATGTGAGAGCTGGACTGTGAAGAAGGCTGAGCACCGAAGAATTGATGCTTTTGAACTGTGGTGTTGGAGAAGACTCTTGAGAGTCCCTTGGACTGCAAGAAGATCCAACCAGTCTATTCTGAAGGAGATTAGCCCTGGGATTTCTTTGGAAGGAATGATGCTAAAGCTGAAACTCCAGTACTTTGGCCACCTCATGCAAAGAGTTGACTCACTGGAAAAGACTCTGATGCTGGGAGGGACTGGGGGCAGGAGGAGAAGGGGACGACAGAGGATGAGATGGCTGGATGGCATCACTGACTCGATGGACATGAGTCTGAGTGACCTCCGAGAGTTGGTGATGGACAGGGAGGCCTGGCGTGCTGTGATTCATGGGGTCGCAAAGAGTTGGATACGACTGAGCAACTGAACTGAACTGAACTGATACTAAGCAAGGTCCATACCTCTATTTTCATGAATATGGAGCCCTCCCTTTCTCTCCCTTTAGTTGAACAAAATGTCAGTCCTAGAGTATGGACTGATGGAAAATCTGTGGGTTGAGCACAAAATGCTATTCCTGTAGTTGTCAAGCTCAAAGACCCGCACTTATTTCCACATAAGAAACAGTATCCACTGAAACCTGAGGTTAAGGAAGGGTTAAAACCCATCATCGAAAATTTAAAGGAGCAGGGACTATTAATTCCCTGTAACAGTCCTTGCAACACTCTATTTTGGGTATAAAGAAATCCAAAGGTAAATGGAGACTAGTTCAAGATTTACATATAATAAATGAGGCTGTAGTTCCTTTACACCCCGTGGTGCCTAATCCTTATACTCTATTGTCTGAAATTCCTGAATGAGGCAAATATTTCTCAGTAGTTGATTTGAAAGATGCCTTCTACTCAGTGCCTTTGGTGGAAGAAAGTCAAAATCTATTTGCCTTTGAAGACCCTACGCAGCCAGCTTCTCAGTTAACCTGGACAGTTTTGCCCCAGGGATTTTGTGACAGTCCTCACTCATTTGGACAAAGTTTGTCACGGGATCTACAAAACTTTAATAGCTCTGAAGCGGTGGTGTTACAATACGTAGATGATATTTTGCTCTGTGCTGAGACAGAGGAAGCTTGTTCGCGAGCCTCAGAAGATTTCTTAAACTTTCTGGCAGGCTGTGGTTACAAGGCATCAAGAGAAAAGGCTCAGCTTTGTCAACAATCGGTTAGATATCTGGGCCTACTCATATTGGAAGGGACTAGGGCCATAGGCCCTGAGAGAATTAAACCTATACTAAATCATCCCCTACCTATGACTTTAAGACAATTGAGAGGATTTTTGGGAATCACAGGTTACTGTCACATTTGGATTCCGGGTTATGGGGCACTTGCCCAGCCTTTATATAAACTTATAGCTGAAACTCAGCAGGCCCAAACCGACAAACTGGTTTGTTCTCCAAAAATTCAAAAGGCTTTTAAGGTTCTTCAGACGGCTCTCCTGCAAGCTCCAGCTCTGAGCTTGCCCACAGGGTCAGAATTTAGTTTGTTTGTCACTGAAAGAAAAGGTGTGGCATTGGGAGTTTTGACACAACCCCAAGGGCCTCACCAGCAACCTATTGCTTATCTAAGCAGGGAATTAGATGTAATTTCACGTGGGTGGCCCCATTGCCTAAGAGTAATTGGGGCAGGGGCTTTATTAGCACCTGAAGCTTTAAGAATAATTAATGGATGAAACCTTACTGTACTGACTTCTCATGATGTGAGTAGAATCTTAAATTCTAAGGTTAATATTTGGATGACAGACAGTAGGCTTCTTAAATATCAGTCATTGTTGTTAAAAGGACCCATAACTGGAGAAGGAAATGGCAACCAACTCCAGTATTCATGCCTGGAAAATCCCATGGGCCGAGGAGCATGGTGGGCTACAATCCACGGGGTCGCAAAGAGTCGGACACGACTGAGCGACTTCTGTGTTTTTGAAGCTCAGAGGGATATGGGCCACTGAAAAGGATATAAACCAGGGCAGAATATCTTAAAGAAGTAACAGATTAGTTAGTTACAAGATAAATGGAATTGAGAGAGAGATGCTACCCAAAGAATTGGGCAGTATTGCTTAAATAATGCTCAAGAGTTTCTATTCTTAAATTGTTTTCTCTTAAGAGAAGATGAGCAGCACTGGGCCCACTCATCTCTGCCTTTTTTTGTTCCCCACTTTGGTTATGTGTTGTTATTTTCGGAATTGCACTTTTTTTCACTTTGTCATAGTAGCTGCCAAAGTGTGCTTTTATAAACATGGGGTTCTAGAGCACTGGCTTCCTGGGGCAGAGGAAAGAAAGAAATGTGTATTGTACAAAATAAGTACGTTCATATGTTTAATAAAATAGTTCTATTATTGAAAAAAAAAAAAAAAGGACCTGTAACTAAGCTTAAAGTTTGTGGAAATTTAAATCCTGCCACTTTCCTTCCTGAGAAGGAAAATGAAACACCTGATCACGATTGTTCCCAATTCCTAACTTTAAACTATGCAGCTCGGAAAGATCTAGTGGATACCCCATTAGACAATCCTGACATGGAAATATTTACAGATGGCAGTTCTTTTGTTCGGGATGGAAAGCGTAAAGCAGGTTACGCAATGGTGACTGCTGAACAGGTTTTGGAAGCAAAATCTCTCTCCCAGGGAACCAGTGCTCAGTTAGTGGAGCTTGTGGCTCTGACCCGAGCTCTAGAGTTAAGCAAAGGGCAGCGGGTAAATATCTACACGGATTCTAAGTATGCTTATTTGACTTTACATGCTCATGCTGCAATATGAAAAAAAAAAAAAAAAAAGACAGTTTAAAACAGCAACCGGAGAACCTATTAAGCATTTCAGAGAGATCGAGAGACTTTTAACTGCTATATATTGTCCTAAAGAAGTAGCTGTTACACATTGCAAAGGGTACAGCAGGAATGGGGGTAAAGTAGCCCAAGGTAATCAGCTGGCTGACTGTTCAGCCAGGAAAGCAGCACTTTACAAAACCCCTTCACTACAGACGCCTTTGATCTGGACAGGTCCTATAGAACAGGAAAAACCACAATATACTGAGGAAGGATTAGAAAGATGTGAGAAACGAGGAGCAAAGATTACTGATAAAGGATGGTTACAGTCCGAGGATGGACGATTAATAATTCCTGAAAATGCTCAGTGGAAAATTCTTAAGGGTTTATTTACATCAGAGTTTTCATTTGGGTGCAGAGAGTAGTTACCAAATGGCTTCTCGTTTGCTTGAAGGTAAAAATGTAATGAAACTCTAAAGAATATTATCAAAAGGTGTGAGGTTTGCCAGGAAAATCTGGATTACAACGAAGTGGGAAGTATCCTGGAGAGGACTGGGAAATTGATTTTACTCATATGCCAAAAGCTAATGGATATTCTTGCTTACAAGTTTGGGTAGATACTTTTACTGGATGGATTGAGCCTTTTCCCTGTCGTAGTGAACATGCTAAGGAGGTTATAAAGATTTTAATGCATTAAATTATCCCCAGGTTTGGGCTGCCACAGAGCCTTCAGAGTGACAATGGCTCCGCCTTTAAAGCTGCTGTAACTCAGGGGGTATCTAAAGCTCTAGGAATAGAATATCACTTACACTCTTCCTTGAGCGACCTCGCCTCCCCGCGACCGGAGCGCCATTTAAGAGCGACCTCGCCTCCCCGTGACCGGCGCACAACCAAGAGCGCCCCGCCGGCTGCGTCGCGCACTAAGAGCGCGGCCGAGAGGAGCTACCCCACGACCGAGGAAGGACGGCGGTGAGGGCCAGTGCACTAAGCAGGGCAGAGAAGAGCTACCCCACGACCGAGGTCAGGAAGGGCGGCGGTGAGGAGAGACCCCTCGTCCAAGGTAAGGTGCGATGGCTGTGCTTCCCTGGCCGGGAGCAGCCAGGAGCAGCCGGGATGAGATACCCCACGCCCGAGGTAAGAGAAACCCAAGTAAGACAGTAGGTCTTGAAAGAGGGCATCAGAGGGCAAATACACTAAAACCATTCTCACAGAAAACTAGTCAATCTAATCACACAAGGACCACACCCTTGTCTAACTCAATGAAATTAAGCCATGCCCGAGGGGCAACCTGGGATGGGCGGGTCATGGTGGAGAGATATAACAGGGTGTGGTCCGCTGGAGAAGGGAATGGCAAACCACTTCAGTATTCTTGCCTTGAGAACCCCATGAACAGTATGAAAAGACAAAATGATAGAATACTGAAAGAGAAACTCCCCAGGTCAGTAAGGGCCCAATATGCTACTGGAGATCAGTGGAGAAATAACTCCAGAAAGAATGAAAGGATGGAGCCAAAACAAAAAGAATACCCAGCTGTGGATATGTCTGGTGATAGAAGCAAAGTCCGATGCTGTAAAGAGCAATATTGCATAGGAACCTGGAATGTCAGGTCCATGAATCAAGGCAAATTGGAAGTGGTCAAACAAGAGATAGCAAGAGTGAATGTCGACATTCTAGGAATTAGCGAACTAAAATGGACTGGAATGGGTGAATTTAACTCGGATGACCATTATATCTACTACTGTGGGCAGGAATCCCTCAGAAGAAATGGAGTGGCCATCATGGTCAACAAAAGAGTCCGAAATGCAGTACTTGGATGCAATCTCAAAAACGACAGAATGATCTCTGTTCATATCCGAGGCAAACCATTCAATGTCACAGTAATCCAAGTCTATGCCCCAACCAGTAACGCCGAAGAAGCTGAAGTTGAAAGGTTCTATGAAGACCTACAAGACCTTTTAGAACTAACACCCAAAAAGGATGTCCTTTTCATTATAGGGGACTGGAATGCAAAAGTAGGAAGTCAAGAAACACCTGGAGTAAGAGGCAAATTTGGCCTTGGAACACGGAATGAAGCAGGTCAAAGACTAACAGAGTTTTGCCAAGAAAATGCACTGGTCATAGCAAATACCCTCTTCCAACAACACAAGAGAAGACTCTATACATGGACATCACCAGATGGTCAACACCGAAATCAGATCGATTATATTCTTTGCAGCCAAAGATGGAGAAGCTCTATACAAATCAGCAAAAACAAGACCAGGAGCTGACTGTGGCTCGGACCATGAACTCCTTATTGCCAAATTCAGACTGAAATTGAAGAAAGTAGGGAAAACCACGAGACCATTCAGGTATGACCTAAATCAAATCCCTTATGATTATACAGTGGAAGTGAGAAATAGATTTAAGGGCCTAGATCTGATAGATAGAGTGCCTGAGGAACTATGGAATGAGGTTCGTGACATTGTACAGGAGACAGGGATCAAGACCATCCCCATGGAAAAGAAATGCAAAAAAGCAAGATGGCTGTCTGGGGAAGCCTTACAAATAGCTGTGAAAAGAAGAGAAGCGAAAAGCAAAGGAGAAAAGGAAAGATATAAACATCTATATGCAGAGTTCCAAAGAATAGCAAGAAGAGATAAGAAAGCCTTCTTCAGTGATCAATGCAAAGAAATAGAGGAAAACAACAGAATGGGAAAGACTAGGGATCTCTTCAAGAAAATCAGAGATACCAAAGGAACATTTCATGCAAAGATGGGCACAATAAAGGACAGAGATGGTGTGGACCTAACAGAAGCAGAAGATATTAAGAAGAGGTGGCAAGAATACACAGAAGAACTGTACAAAAAAGAGCTTCAAGACCTAGATAATCATGATGATGTGATCACTGACCTAGAGCCAGACATCTTGGAATGTGAAGTCAAATGGGCCTTAGAAAGCATCACTATGAACAAAGCTAGTGGAGGTGATGGAATTCCAGTGGAACTATTCCAAGTCCTGAATGATGATGCTGTGAAAGTGCTGCACTCAATATGCCAGCAAATTTGGAAAACTCAGCAGTGGCCACAAGATTGGAAAAGGTCAGTTTTCATTCCAATCCCAAAGAAAGGAAATGCCAAAGAATGCTCAAACTACCGAACAATTGCACTCATCTCACACGCTAGTAAAGTAATGCTCAAGATTCTCCAAGCCAGGCTTCAGCAATATGTGAACCGTGAACTTCCTGATGTTCAAGCTGGTTTTAGAAAAGGCAGAGGAACCAGAGATCAAATTGCCAACATCCGCTGGATCATGGAAAAAGCAAGAGAGTTCCAGAAAAACATCTATTTCTGCTTTATTGACTATGCCAAAGCCTTTGACTGTGTGGATCACAATAAACTGTGGAAAATTCTGAGAGAGATGGGAATACCAGACCACCTGATCTGCCTCTTAAGAAATCTGTATGCAGGTCAGGAAGCAACAGTTAGAACTGGTCATGGAACAACAGACTGGTTCCAAATAGGAAAAGGAGTACGGCAAGGCTGTATATTGTCACCATGTTTATTTAACTTATATGCAGAGTACATCATGAGAAATGCTGGACTGGAAGAAACACAAGTTGGAATCAAGATTGCCGGGAGAAATATCAATAATCTCAGATATGCAGATGACACCACTCTTATGGCAGAAAGTGAGGAGGGGCTAAAAAGCCTCTTGATGAAAGTGAAAGTGGAGAGTGAAAAGGTTGGCTTAAAGCTCAACATTCAGAAAACGAAGATCATGGCATCTGGTCCCGTCACTGCATGGGAAATAGATGGGGAAACAGTGGAAACAGTGTCAGACTTTGTTTTTCTGGGCTCCAAAATCACTGCAGATGGTGACTGCAGTCATGAAATTAAAAGACGCTTACTCCTTGGAAGGAAAGTTATGACCAACCTAGATAGCATATTCAAAAGCAGAGACATTACTTTACCAACAAAGGTTCGCCTAGTCAAGGCTATGGTCTTTCCTGTGGTCATGTATGGATGTGAGAGCTGGACTGTGAGGAAGGCTGAACGCCGAAGAATTGATGCTTTTGAACTGTGGTGTTGGAGAAGACTCTTGAGAGTCCCTTGGACTGTAAGAAGATCCAACCAGTCCATTCTGAAGGAGATCAATCCTGGAATTTCTTTAGAAGGAATGATGCTAAAGCTGAAACTCCAGTAGTTTGGCCACCTCATGCGAAGAGTTGACTCATTGGAGAAGACTCTGATGCTGGGAGGGATTGAGGGCAGGAGGAGAAGGGGACGACAGAGGATGAGATGGCTGGATGGCATCACTGACTCGATGGATGCGAGTCTGAGTGACCTCCGGGAGCTGGTGATGGACAGGGAGGCCTGGCGTGCTGCGATTCATGGGGTCGCAAAGAGTCGGACACGACTGAGCGACTGATCTGATCTGATCTGATCTACACTCTTCCTGGAGACCCCAATCCTCTGGAAAAGTTGAAAAAGCTAATGACATTATCAAAAGACATCTGCGAAAATTAACTCAAGAGAGGCAGGACAATTGGATTAAAGTCCTACCCATAGCTTTAATGAGGGCTCGAACTGCCCCCAAAAAGGAGGGACTGGTTCCCTTTGAATGTATTTATGGAAGGCCTTTCTTTCACACAGACATTGTTATAGACTTGGAAGCCTTGGAATTAACTAGTTATGTAACTCAGCTCTCAGCTTTTAAACAGGCATTAACAGAACTCCGGGAGACGACTCCTGACCCAGCCTCTGAGTCAAGTAAGCCTCTATTTGAGCCAGGAACCGAGGTCCTCATAAAAACATTGGGATCTGGGGGCCCATCCCTCGAGCCCCTCTGGGAAGACCCTTACCAGGTTATTCTTTCTTCTCTCACAGCTGTCAAAGTGCCAGGAATTGATTCGTGGGTACATTGCACTCAAGTTAAGAGGTGGCACCCTGACCAAGACTAAGTGACATCATTTTATGTCTTTACTTTCTATTCTCTGACTTTGTACTTTTCAGATGGGCCTGATAATCTATGTGAGCCTACTTCTGCTGACTCCAAAAATCCTGAGTCTGCTGTTCCTCAAGACAATGCCTTCCTGTCCTGGGCACTTCCTGTAATGCTCTAGGAGCAGTGTACCTCCATTATTAGGAGCCCAGGTAGGCTCAGCAGTTGGAAAGACCAGATTCGCTTTGGAGTTCCGTTGGGATCTGCTTGAAGAGGCTTCTGTGTTTCCTCTCTAGCCTTGATGATCATCTTCCTTTCATCCCCAGTAAGCATCTATTCGGAGAAGGCAATGGCACCGCACTCCAGTACTCTTGCCTGGAAAATCCCATGGATGGAAGAGCCTGGTAGGCTGCAGTCTATGGGGTCGCTCAGAGTCCGACACGACTGAGCGACTTCACTTGCACTTTTCACTTTCATGCATTGGAGAAGGAAATGGCAACCCACTCCAGTATTCTTGCCTGGAGAATCCCAGGGACAGGGGAGCCTGGTGGGCTGCCGTCTCAGGGGTTGCACAGAGTCAGACACGACTGAAGCGACTTAGCAGCACCAGCAGCAGCAAGCATCTGTTCATCACACTGTGAATGTCTACCCAAGAGCAAGGGTGAGCAGCAAAAGCAGAATAAATTCAGTCATGTGGAGGGGGTCCTCTCGGTATACAGGGTTATGGTATTTCTAATTAAATAAATCCAAAGTTGAGAATAGATTGTCCATCAGTAGAAACCAGGCTGGGTGACCATCTGCATTAAGGCCTCCTATAGGACATCAACACAAAGGCAATTGCCCTGCTCTGGAAGTGGCTCCTGGTCCAAACTGGGTGCCCTTTTCAGGGGTAGTGACACCAAGCCAGGCCCCTGTGCCCCAGGGGTTAACATAAGAAACTTCTAAATGATCCCCATAAGCACAGGAAACAGGAGGCGGTGACGGTCTTGGTGGCAAAAGGAGTGGTTGGAACAACTGCCAGTGAAGCCTGCTCGACTGTAGGGGAGCCAGGCTGGCCAGAGCGGGGCTTAAGTTTTGAAATAACATATCCTCAGTCGCATTTTCTCCTTCTCCCTCTTGTAGAACAGGTATCCTCTTGGATTTCATTTTAGACCACTGTATCATAAGGCGGCGATTGTCTGACTGCTTTTCCCCATGATGCAGTAGCATAAATGCTTCTACATATGGAGTCTCATCATTTTTACCTTCTCTTTAACAAAACAATTCTAAGTGAAAAGCCGTATGATCATTAAGTAAGCCATTCAAGGGCGATCACTCTCCATTGGGACCACACACTGCAACAACAGAATATCATCTTTCTTAGTCATAGGCCCACAGCTTTATTTTGCCCACTGGTTTAAGATTCACCCCAAAGGGCTTTCCTTAGGCACAAATGGAGCGGTTGCCATATTTATAAGTTCAAGAGCAACAAAACACAAAAAGCACAAGCAAATTTCAACACCAAAAGTCTAAACCGATTCCATAATGAATGAACGCAAAACACAAGCAAACCAACCAGTTCACAAATCCTGTAGAGTCCAACAATTCCTGCAGGGAATCACAATCAGCTGTGAAACAAATTGTCGTTTCCCTTAAAAGAGAAACCCAAACTGAAAGGAGAGAATGTTCCTGGTTGTACAGAGCAGAGCAACTTGCCCTACTGTCGGAACTCCTAAATGTCGATTTCTTGCTCCGACTGCCAAGCGCTGGGGTAGCCAATGCTGCTTCAAGGAATTTTGAAGGGAAGATTATCTGGACAAGTGGTTCTGGCAGCTGCTCAGGCCTTACCTGAAAATTTTTCCAACCAGGGCCGGCTGGCCACAAGTAGCAGGGTTCTTGTCTGGCTTTGCTGAAATTGTTATTGAGTCTAAGCTTGCTCTGCTCACGACACGACAGACCAGTACACTGAGAAATGATTTGTTGAGGCAAGGAATAACAACTTTAATCAGAAAGCTAGCAGACCAAGAAGATGGCAGGCTCAAAAAACCATCTGCCCTCAGTCCCAATCCAGGCTCCTTTGACAGAAAGATAGGTGACGGGCAGAGGCCCACTGCAATGTCAACCAACGACTGAGAGGGACGGTTAGTGGTCTCTCCTTAATGGTTGCTCACTGACGGTTGCTTGCTTCGGGGAGGAGCCCACGGCAACACTGACCATTGGCTGAGGGGGACGGCTGATGGTAGTGTACTAACACCTGCATGCCTGCCCCTGCCCTGTTACACAGCTTGTTCCTTGTGTTCCCACCTCCTCTGCTTATTTTGTTTGTCTTTCCCGAGGCACCTCTCCCATGGGAGTTGCCCACTGCCCCCATCTCATGGAGCCCATGGTTGGGGTGCACTCCTTTGCTGAGTATGAATCTGGATTCCCCTTCTCTTTAGGGCCCTCTCAATACATAGAGTCTCCGAGTCCATCCTTGAAGGGGATGTAGGCAGGGCCTGCTGAGGCCCAAGGCAGAAGGGAGACCCCTTCTTCTTAGAAGAGAGGATGGGCTGAAAGCCTCCTGCCTGGATGTGAGGATGCCAGGCTCTGCCCTGGGGACATGGTTTTGTTATCAAGCCCAAGCCCAAGCTGGGTCTGCTCGCTGCAGGACAGGTCAGTAAAGCAGGAGACGAGGTCTGGGAACAAGGAATAATGACTGGAATCAGAAAGCTAGCAGACCCAAAAGATGAAAGACTAGCATTTCTGAAAACCATCTCCTCTCAGACTGAATTCCGGGCTCCTTTTATACAGAACACCGAGAAGAGGAGGAGCTCACTGTGGCACTGACCAATCACTAAGCAGGACCACGAACGTCACTGGTTGACAAAGGGGGAGGGGTCCAACGGGGCACCAACCATGGCTGAATGGGACTGCTGTAACTCCTGCCTGCCCCAGGGCTATTTCAGTTTAAAATCGATTCTTCACTTCCCTGGAAATCAAGACTGTATCTAGAGAGGCCACAAATGGTACCAGCCCCCCTCTAAGGAAAGTGTCCGTTTATCCATCTGGGTCCTGTTTTGCTTCCTCGTGTGTTTGTGGCTGTCCACGATGTTGTTTTTCAGGCATTTTGATATATTTTGAGTACTTCCTAAACATTAGAAAAATTTAAAAGTTGCTCTATTAACACAAGACCTAACTATAAAACATGAGACAAGAGGAAGCTGATATTAAAAAGGTTTTTTAAACTTAAAGACTACACACAAAAAGGGCTAGAACTGATAAAAGAATTCAGCAAGGAAGCAGGACATGAAATTAACAAACAAATAGTGAAGGGCAGGAAAGTCTGGTGTGCTGCAGTCCATAGGGTCGCAAAGAGTCAGACTTGACTTAGTGAATGAACAACAAAAAAAACAATGTTAAAAAAAAGGAATACCTTTTAACACTCTCCAAAAAAAAGACCAACCTTTAGGAATAAACCTGACCAAGGAGGTGAAAGACTTTGTGGTGAGAACTATTTAATATAAAACATTAATAAAAGAAGATGTTTCAAAGAAATGGGAAGATACCCCGTGTTGTTGGAATGGAAGAATTAATACTGTTAAACGGCCATACTGTAATAGCACTGGGGCAGGTCCGAGCTATAGCAGCCCTGCTCAGCCATTGGTTGGCACTAGAGTGGGCCCCTCCTCAAGCAAGCAACCATTTACAAGGAACTATACTTCAATAAAAATAAATAAAAAAGGCTTGTGTGTATGTGCATAATTACAGAAAGCCCATCAATGTGTAGGAACTGAGATCCAGTTGTGAGCAAAACAGATGTGCTTCCTCCATGCAAAAAGCTTACACTGATGGGAGGACAGCCATCAATCATACAGTCACATCTGTAAATAAAACTGGGGTAAGGACTATAAGGGTTATTTGTAAGAATTTATAAAGAAAAACAGGTGCTATGCTATGCTAAGTCACTTCAGTCGTGTCCGACTCTGTGTGACCCCATAGACGGCAGCCCACCAGGCTCCCCTGTCCCTGGGATTCTCCAGGCAAGAACACTGGAGTGGGTTGCCATTTCCTTCTCCAATGTATGAAAGTGAAAAGAGAAAGTGAAGTCGCTCAGTCATGTCTGACTCTTAGCGACCCCATGGACTGCAACCTACCAGGCTCCTCCGTCCGTGGGATTTTCCAGGCAAGAGTACTGGAGTGGGGTGCCACTCAATCTCAAAGCAGATCATAAGAAAGAGTGAGAACTAAGTAAGTGAAAGGGAGGGTGAGGGCATTCCAGGCAGAGGAGACGGTGCATGCAAAGGCCCTGAGGCAAGAGGGAGCTATTCCTTCAAGTAGTTAGAGTCCATGTGACTGGAGCAGAGTGAGGGTGAGGTTGTGACTGGAGAGGCAGCAGTTAGTGCTGCAGGATCCATCAAGGACCTTTTGCTTTATCTGAGAGCAGAGGGGAACCACTGAGAGGTATGAGGCACAGGAGGGTCAGATTTGTCACTGGGAGAGGCTGCTCTGTCTGCTTCCTGGAGAAGCCAGTTGGGGTAGGGGGCAAGCAAGGGTACAGAGAGACGGCTCATGAGGCTGCTGTGTCACCCAGGTGAGAATGGAGTTTGTGAACTGAGCACAGGCAACAACAGGAGGGTGTGGAGCAGTGGGCAGTGAGAGCGAGGGCTGGACGGGATTGGATGTGGAAGGGGAGGCACAGGGAGGACTCAGGATGATGCCTTCGGAGGGAGGGGAACAGCCTCCTCCTGGAAATCTTGCAGAGACAAGTTGTACAGGAAAAGCGCCTGCATTATACATACCCCCGCTTCCTGTTTCTCTCTGCTGCTTCTCTACTCGTCCTCCCACCCATTCCTGCAGCTGCCTCAGCCTCTGCAAGGTCCAGAGGCTCCAGAAGGGGGCTGAAACTGAAGTGTGATTTCCATGAAAATTCAATAATCAAATTTGAATGGAAAGTACATCCGCTCAGGTTTCACTCTTTGGCTTCAGGGTGGGACACTTGGCTCACCTTAACTCTGGGAATAAATGAGTAATTAGAAAGAAACAAGCATCCAAAAAGAAGCCCAAGGATTTATGGATTCCCTGCAGTTTTTCGAAGTCCATAGCTGGGTGAGGTCCCTGCAGTTGATGCCAGCAGCAGTCCTGAGCTCGAGCAGCCTTGAAAGTGTCTCCTAGTGTCTCAGATGGGGAGACCGAGAATGCTGACTGCAGCCTAACTTTTTCAAGCATCTTTTCCTTTTACTGTTACGTTGACTCCAGATGACAAATGCCCAACTTGAACCAGATTAGGCAGTTGGGGAGCTCAGACTTGAAGGAGGAGGTGACCAGTCAAGTGGCAGAAAAGTCAGACCTGCTGATGCCCTGGGAACTGCCCCAGCCAGGGCTGGATGGAACTCAGGACTCTTTCCTTCTCTCCCTGTGTCTCAGTCCCTCGCAGCTGCTGTAACCAAAATACCTTACACATGGCAGAAACTTATTTCTTACAATTAGTTCTATAGGCTGGGAGGTCCCAGGTTCTAGGTGATGGCAGATTCCATGTCTGGTGAGGTCCAATTCCTGATTCTAGGAAGCTTCTCTTGCTGTGTCCCCACACAGAGAAGGGGTGAGGGAGCTCTCTGGGGTCCTTTTTATAAAGGCACTGATCCCATTTATGAGGGTTCCACCCTCATGACCCAGTCACCTCGTACAGGACACGCCATCTAAAACCATCACATCTTGTGGGGGGGGTGGTGAGGTTTCAGTATATAAATTTTGGAGACACAAACAGTTCGTAGCATCCTGCGAGTCAGCTTTCTTTGTCTCTCTTCCTGAAGACTAGTTTTCTGCAAGCTGAAGTTTCACTGTTGGACATCTTCAGCTGCCACAGAAAGGCTGCCCTGATGTTCTGGCTAAATACAAACTCCCAGAATCTGAGCCCAGTCCTAGACTCATCAACCATGCCTATAGGAGCAAGGGAGCCAATTCCGTGGGTGCACATTGGACTGGAGGAGGGGCAGTTCCCATAAGGAGAGGGGCAATCAACCAGGAGATGAGTCCAGCAGCACGTGACAGTGAACTCATATGTCCGGAGAAGCAGGGACCAGTAGAAGTGAGGGGGACCTGTTTCCCCTCTTCCTGGGGCTGGAGAGCATCCACATTTTCCTAATAAACACCATCACATTCTCCAGAGTAATGATCGGGACCACAGCCACATTGGAGGCTGCCCGTGTCAAATTTCTCATGCACAACAACTTATGATACTGCAGACGCCTCCAGAGTCCAAGCACAGCCCTGTGTCTCTGCTATTACAGATGTCCCTGTGACAACTCACCTTCCTGGTCCCTCCCCCTCTCCTTTCTCACTCCTTGACGTACTTCTTAGTGCCCAGTGCTCCCAAGACCTCCTTTACCTTTCCAGCAGGAGAGCACAAACTCGCTGACTGATCTCCTTTGGGGTAGGAGTCGAGTACCAGGGGTGAGTGAGCTCATTTTAGACACGAGCGACACAAAGGCAGCCTCCCAGTTGAGACCAACATGCTCCCTGTCCAGTCCCAGGAGGACAGCCAGGCCCATCGGGAAGGGGACACCCAGCCCCGCCTCTCCCCATCACTGCCCTTCCTCCAGCCCCTTTTCCGGCCGTCCCCACTGGGATCCCTTAGCTGCAGCTTGCTCCTCTGCATTTCTCCCTTAACTCTTAGGGCCTCCCTCACTGTGCCCCCTCCCCCAGCCTCTTCCTCTGCCTGATCTTGTCTCAGCATGCCTCACTGGCTCCCCCACCCCAACACCCTGCCCAGGTTCCCCCCTCAACCTTTATCCTGTCTCATTCACATCTCACCCCCCAACCCCACAAGCACAGCACCTCAATGTCAGCCCCCTCCTCCCTGCCCCTCAGCTTCCCCCCAGCAGCCTCCCCAGCCCAGCTCCCAGTTCCAGGCCACACCTTCTTCTGCCCCTCCTCTCAGGGTCCCGGGGCCCTCCCCTTCCACCTCCTCCCCGCTCTGCTCAGCCCCTGGGGCCTGACCCTACCCCAGCCCCTCCCTGCCTGCCCTGCCAAGGCCCCTCTGCCTCCTCTGGGCAGACAGTTCCTCCTGCTGGCAGGCTGCTCCCATCTTTCCTGTTGGCCTCCCTTGTCTGCCAGTTTCCTTTTCAGATCCAAGGATTCAAGAAAAGCGAGTGGGTTTCAAAAGGGAAGTCACAGTGCAGAGAGTTTACGGATGCTGCAGAAATGGGGTGCTGCTCATGGTGCCTGGGTGACTGCAGTGTGGGGAATACCGAGGGAGAGGGATGGGCACAGACTCAGATGGCAAGCATCCAGGGGACGCACACAGTGACAACGCCGTGTCGTTTCCAAGTTGGCACACCTCCTCTCTGTGAATCAGGTGACCACACGTGAAACGACTGACACACCCTGCTTCCTTCATGGTACATGACACACCCCACAGCTCTCACGGTACATGAGCCAGGACTCAGTGTCCCCGCAGAGCCTGGCCCCAAGCCCCATCACGGAGCTTGCTGTCCTGTCTCCAAGACACTCATTCCCTTTCAATCTGACACGTTCCCAGCATCTCCGCAGTCATCAAAACCCAGCACCCAGCCAGGGTCCTGGGAAAGTCTGAGACATCACAAGGACTCTGTGGGGTCTGGAGATCCAAGAATTCTTTCCTCTCCTTCGTGAAAGTCAGTGAGAGGTGGGAGGAGGCAGGGATGGAGGGTGGTCTGGGTCTGGTGCTACCCACTCACTCATTTCTTCCTTCAACAAGCGCATTGAGAACCCTGACTACATGCCACGCGCTGGTCCAAGCACCGAGGAAGAGATGGTGAACACACTGACAAGGTCTTTCTTCAAGCTGCTGAGGCTCACAGTCCTGTGGGGAAGACACTCAGGGGACAAACAATAAGTGTAACAGCATGGAACACAGCAAGACAGAGTGAGGTGGCAGGTGGGGAAGGCCTGGCTGAGGAGGGGGAGTTTGAGCAGAAGTGAGAAGACAAGTCATATGGATATCTGGAGTATTTGAACCCCAGACACAGGGATTGGCAGGTGCAAAGGACCTGTGGTGGGAATATGCTTGGTATGTTCTACCCGTGGCAGGGAGGTCGTGTGGCTGGACCAGAGAGACTGAACAGAAGACTAGAGAACAGATGATCAGATAAGTAGGTGGGGGCCACAGTGCACGGGGTCCTTTGGGCTCTGGTGAGGACTGGGCTTTGGTTGAGCCAAGAAGCTTGGTGAGGGTTGGAAGTGGAGGAGTGATGTGGTCGACTTGCACTGTAAAATGATCATGCTGTATGGAAGGTGGTTGGGGCCACTGATCGGGCCTTAAGCTGTGGTCTCCACATGGACAGACAGCAACGTTTGCAGCCTTATCTTTAAAGAATAACCCACTAGCATGGTAACATGTATGTCTACAGAGGACCACCTTCCACAGTGTGGAGGAGCGCCTCCTCTACCCTGAACCCCCACCCCTCCATCCTGTTCCCACCGCCAAATCCATCTCTGCCACAACAAGAAACAAGCAGACCACACGGAGGATATTTTATTGCTTTAATACACCTGGTGTAATATAGAAAATACTAATTATGATTTCCAATAGAGCAATGGTTTCAGTAAACATTTTTTTTATACATTTAAGAGGCTCGAGAGTAAACACTTTCCCCTTATGGGAAATTAAGGCACCATCATTTTCTACCTCCTTTCCACCCCTAACTCCGATCTCACACCAGAAGTGTGAACTTGTTTTATGTACAGAGGACTGTATCACACACACACACACACACACACACACACACACACACACACACACACACCAGCTGCCCTTGGGCAGTGGCCCAAGCACCCAGCACCACTTCCACGCAGGCAGCTCAAATATGCTGAGCCTGGGGGGCAGTGGTCGCAACAAAACAGAACAGGGTCATGGCACAGAGATCAAGGACATGAGAAGCAACCAAAATGTCTTATTTTGAGATTTTCCCCAAGCCCATGACTAGAGCAAGACAGCAGGTAAGGCAGGAGAGGTAAGCTTGGGTTGGTTGAAAGGGTGTGTGAGTGCGTGTGTGCTCAGTCATGTCTGATTCTGTGTGACCCCATGGACTGTAGCCCACCAGGCTCCTCTGTCCATCAGATTCCCCAGGCAAGAATACTGGAGTGAGTTGCCATTTCCTATTCCAGGGGCTCTTCCTGACCGAGAGATCAAACCTGTGTCTCTTGCAGCCCCTGCACTGGCAGGCAGACTCTTTACCACTGGCAACACCTGAGGGCCCCTGGTTGAAAGGGAGTCCCTTTAAATTCAGGATATTTGAGAAAGGATTACTGCTGGAAGAGGGGTGGCGAGAGGGGCTGGGGCTGCAAACACTGTCCCCACCAGAGGTGGGCGCGCTTACCTAACCCAGCAGACCCGAGTCCCATTCACGGGCCACTTCTCCTTCTGCCCCTTCCCCTCATCGCTCAGGGACCTTTGGAGTTCTCAGGGGGGAGGACCCAGCCGAGTTTGCAGTGAGGGTCACAGGCAGGAGAACACGAGCCCCTGAGTGGCGTTGGAGGAAGGCACGGAGGTGGCAGTGACGCACACAAGGCCCTGGGCCGGGACGTCTTCTGCAGAAAAGAGCCTTTCTGTTCCAGAATCAGGCTACCAGACTCCCCAGGTTCTTAGCACCATCACATCCCAAGGAAGTCAACTCTCTGAAATCGGCTTCTTGTTCTAGGCCACAGCAAAGGTTTTGTCAAGTTTATTGATGTTTGGTTTGATCTGCTCTGAGGAAAGAGGATTTGCAGACAGATGCCAACACGAGCCAGAAGAACCTGGTCCTGGAGTCCTGAGGGGTATGTCCTGAGGGTGTTTGCTCTCCCACAGAATGTCAGTGGTCAGTCTGGGGGCCCAAGAATGACCCTCATCCAGAGCAGCTGCTGCTCTTTAGAACTGGGCTCCTAAGGGTCTTCAGACACTAGAAAACGTTAATCTCCTGATAAGCTTTCTTTCGGGATAATGGTCAGGCTTTGTCCCGAAGGATAAGCATGCAGCTGAAGGTGAGGCAGCAGCCAGGACTGACTCCAGGATTCTCTCTGCCTCCCCAGCTCCCAGAACCTGCAGGGGGAGGGCGGGGCCCCAATCTGTATGGTGGAAAGTGCATCTCCCCCACAAAGATGCTGCAAGCTCGGGAGCGGGTTCCAGGACGCAGACATGGGAGAAGACGGAGGAGTGATCAGGAGATGTTAATCATCCCTTGTTAAGCTTGGTTTGAATCATTTTAGTTCAAATAAAAACCATGTAGATAGAAATCTAATCATGGAATGGATTCTTCCCATCTATGGTATGTGACCCATGGTTTATCTACTGTCTGGTTAATTTCTTTGGCCTGAAGTGGTGATAAATTATCAGGCTTCCTTTGTTACTTTGACGGTAGGCCTTGTGTTATAGTCCCACATTCAGATCAGATCAGTCGCTCAGTCGTGTCCGACTCTTTGCGACCCCATGAACTGCAGTACGCCAAGCCTCACTGTCCAACACCAAGTCCTGGAGGTCACTCAGACTCACATCCATCGAGTCAGTGATGCCTTTGGCTTCAGGGTGGGACACTTGGCTCACCTTAACTCTGGGAATAAATGAGTAATTAGAAAGAAACAAACATCCAAAAAGAAGCCCAAGGATATGGATTCCCTGCAGTTTTTCAAAGTCCATAGCTGGGTGAGGTCCCTGCAGTTGATGCCAGCAGCAGTCCTGAGCTCGAGCAGCCTTGAAAGTGTCTCCTAGTGTCTCAGATGGGGAGACCGAGAATGCTGACTGCAGCCTAACTTTTTCAAGCATCTTTTCCTTTTACTGTTACGTTGACTCCAGATGACAAATGCCCAACTTGAATCAAATTAGGTACAAGGGGAGGGTGTTTTGAGGGCGGTCGGGGAGCTCAGACTTCAAGGAGGAGGTGACCAGTCAAGTGGCAGAAAAGTCAGACCTGCTGATGCCCTGGGACCAGGGCTGGACGGCGCTCAGGACTCTTTCCTTCTCTCCGTCTCCCTGTGTCTCAGTCCCTCGCAGCTGCTGTAACCAAAATACCTTACACATGGCAGAAACTTATTTCTTACAATTAGTTCTACAGGCTGGGAGGTCCCAGGTTCTAGGTGATGGCAGATTCCATGTCTGGTGAGGTCCAATTCCTGATTCTAGGAAGCTTCTCTTGCTGTGTCCCCACACAGAGAAGGGGTGAGGGAGCTCTCTGGGGTCCTTTATATAAAGGCACTGATCCCATTTATGAGGGTTCCACCCTCATGACCCAGTCACCTCATACAGGACACGCCATCTAAAACCATCACATCTTGGGGGGGTGAGGTTTCAGTATATAAATTTTGGAGACACAAACAGTTCGTAGCATCCTGCGAGTCAGCTTTCTTTGTCTCTCTTCCTGAAGACTAGTTTTCTGCAAGCTGAAGTTTCACTGTTGGACATCTTCAGCTGCCACAGAAAGGCTGCCCTGATGTTCTGGCTAAATACAAACTCCCAGAATCCGAGCCCAGCCCTAGACTCGTCAACCATGCCCATGGGGGCAAGGGAGCCAATTACGTGGGTGCACATTGGACTGGAGGAGGGGCAGTTCCCATAGAAGAGGGGCAATCAACCAGGAGATGAGTCCAGCAGCACGTGACAGTGAACTCATATGTCCGGAGAAGCAGGGACCAGTAGAAGTGAGGGGGACCTGCTTCCCCTCTTCCTGGGGCTGGGGAGCATCCACATTTTCCTAATAAAACCACCACATTCTCCAGAGTAATGATCAGGACCACAGCCACATTGGAGGCTGCCTGTGTCAAATTTCTCATGCACAACAACTTGTGATACTGCAGACGCCTCCAGAGTCCAAGCACAGCCCCGTGTCTCTGCTATTACAGATGTCCCTGTGACAACTCACCTTCCTGGTCCCTCTCTCCTTTCTCACTCCTGGACGTGCTTCTCACTCCCCAGTGCTCCCAAGACCTCCTATACCTGTCTACCGGGAGAGCACAAACTCGCTGACTGATCTCCTTTCGGGTAGGAGCCGAGTACCAGGGGTGAGTGAGCTCATTTCAGATAGGAGCGACACAAGGGCAGCCGCCCGGTGGGGGCCAGCAGGATCCCTGTCCAGTCCCAGGAGGACAGCCAGGCCCATCGGGAAGGGGACACCCAGCCCTGCCTCTCCCCATCACTGCCCTTCCTTCAGCCCCTTTTCCGGCCGTCCCCACTGGGATCCCTTAGCTGCAGCTTGCTCCTCTGCATTTCTCCCTGAACTCTTAGGGCCTCCCTCACTGTGCCCCCTCCCCCCAGCCTCTTCCTCTGCCTGATCTTGTCTCAGCATCCCCCAATGGCTCCCCCACCCCAACACCCTGCCCAGGGCCCCCCGCCCCCCGCAGCCTCTATCCTGTCTCATTCACATCTCACCCCCCAACCCCACAAGCACAGCACCTCAATGTCAGCCCCCACCTCCCTGCCCCTCAGCTTCCCCCCAGCAGCCTCCCCAGCCCAGCTCCCAGTTCCAGGCCACACCTTCTTCTGCCCCTCCTCTCAGGGTCCCGGGGCCCTCCCCTTCCACCTCCTCCCCGCTCTGCTCAGCCCCTGGGGCCTGACCCTACCCCAGCCCCTCCCTGCCTGCCCTGCCAAGGCCCCTCTGCCTCCTCTGGGCAGACAGTTCCTCCTGCTGGCAGGCTGCTACCATCTTTCCTGTTGGCCTCCCTTGTCTGCCAGTTTCCTTTTCAGATCCAAGGATTCAAGAAAAGCCAGTGGGTTTCAAAAGGGAAGTCATAGTGCAGAGAGTTTACGGATGCTACAGAAATGGGGTGCTGCTCATGGTGCCTGGGTGACTGCAGTGTGGGGAATACCGAGGGAGAGGGATGGGCACAGACTCAGATGGCAAGCATCCAGGGGACGCACACAGTGACAACGCCGTGTCGTTTCCAAGTTGGCACACCTCCTCTCTGTGAATCAGGTGACCACACGTGAAACGACTGACACACCCTGCTTCCTTCATGGTACATGACACACCCCACAGCTCTCACGGTACATGAGCCAGGACTCAGTGTCCCCGCAGAGCCTGGCCCCAAGCCCCATCACGGAGCTTGCTGTCCTGTCTCCAAAACACTCATTGCTTTCAATCTGACACGTCCCCAGCATCTCCGCAGTCATCAAAATCCAGCACCCAGCCAGGGTCCTGGGAAAGTCTGAGACATCACAAGGACTCTGTGGGGTCTGGAGATCCAGGAATTCTTTCCTCTCCTTCATGAAAGTCAGTGAGAGGTGGGAGGAGGCAGGGATGGAGGGTGGTCTGGGTCTGGTGATATCCACTCACTCATTTCTTCCTTCAACAAGCGCATTGAGAACCCTGACTACATGCCACGCGCTGGTCCAAGCACCGAAGAAGAGATGGTGAACACACTGACAAGGTCTTCAAGCTGCTGAGGCTCACAGTCCTGTGGGGAAGACACTCAGGGGACAAACAATGAGTGTACAGCATGGAAGACAGCAAGACAGAGTGAGGTGGCGGGTAGTGAAGGCTTGGCTGAGGAGGGGGAGTTTGAGCAGAAGTGAGAAGACAAGTCATATGGATATCTGGAGTATTTGAACCCCAGACACAGGGATTGGCAGGTGCAAAGGACCTGTGGTGGGAATATGCTTGGTATGTTCTACGCGTGGCAGGGAGGTCGTGTGGCTGGACCAGAGAGACTGAACAGAAGAGTAGAGAACAGATGATCAGATAAGTAGGTGGGGGCCACAGTGCACGGGGTCCTTTGGGCTCTGATGAGGACTGGGCTTTGGTTGAGCCAAGAAGCTTGGTGAGGGTTGGAAGTGGAGGAGTGATGTGGTCGACTTGCACTGTAAAATGATCATGCTGTATGGAAGGTGGTTGGGGCCACTGATCGGGCCTTAAGCTGTGGTCTCCACATGGACAGACAGCAATGTTTGCAGCCTTATCTTTAAAGAATAACCCACTAGCATGGTAACATCCATGTCTACAGAGGACCACCTTCCACAGTGTGGAGGAGCACCTCCTCTACCCTGAGCCTCCACCCATCCAGCCTGTTCCAACCGCCAAAGCCATCTCTGCCACAACAAGAAACAAGCAGACCACACGGAGGATATTTTATTGCTTTAATACATCTGGTGTAAAATAGAAAATACTAATTATGATTTAAAATACAGCAATGGTTTCAGTAAACATTTTTTTATAATTTAAGAGGCTCGAGAGTGAACACTTTCCCCTTATGGGAAATTAAGGCACCATCATTTTCTACCTCCTTTCCACCCCTAACTCCGATCTCACACCAGAAGTGTGAACTTGTTTTATGTACAGAGGACTGTATACACACACACACACACACACACACACACACACACACCAGCTACCCTTGGGCAGTGGCCCAAGCACCCAGCACCACTTCCACGCAGGCAGCTCAAATATGCTGAGCCTGGGGGGCAGTGGTCGCAACAAAACAGAACAGGGTCATGGCACAGAGATCAAGGACATGAGAAGCAACCAAAATGTCTTATTTTGAGATTTTCCCCAAGCCCATGACTAGAGCAAGACAGCAGGTAAGGCAGGAGAGGTAAGCTTGGGTTGGTTGAAAGGGTGTGTGAGTGCGTGTGTGCTCAGTCATGTCTGATTCTGTGTGACCCCATGGACTGTAGCCCACCAGGCTCCTCTGTCCATCAGATTCCCCAGGCAAGAATACTGGAGTGAGTTGCCATTTCCTATTCCAGGGGCTCTTCCTGACCGAGAGATCAAACCTGTGTCTCTTGCAGCCCCTGCATTGGCAGGCAGACTCTTTACCACTGGCAACACCTGAGGGCCCCTGGTTGAAAGGGAGTCCCTTTAAATTCAGGATATTTGAGAAAGGATTACTGCTGGAAGAGGGGTGGCGAGAGGGGCTGGGGCTGCAAACACTGTCCCCACCAGAGGTGGGCGCGCTTACCTAACCCAGCAGACCCGAGTCCCATTCACGGGCCACTTCTCCTTCTGCCCCTTCCCCTCATCGCTCAGGGACCTTTGGAGTTCTCAGGGGGGAGGACCCAGCCGAGTTTGCAGTGAGGGTCACAGGCAGGAGAACACGAGCCCCTGAGTGGCGTTGGAGGAAGGCACGGAGGTGGCAGTGACGCACACAAGGCCCTGGGCCGGGACGTCTTCTGCAGAAAAGAGCCTTTCTGTTCCAGAATCAGGCTACCAGACTCCCCAGGTTCTTAGCACCATCACATCCCAAGGAAGTCAACTCTCTGAAATCGGCTTCTTGTTCTAGGCCACAGCAAAGGTTTTGTCAAGTTTATTGATGTTTGGTTTGATCTGCTCTGAGGAAAGAGGATTTGCAGACAGATGCCAACACGAGCCAGAAGAACCTGGTCCTGGAGTCCTGAGGGGTATGTCCTGAGGGTGTTTGCTCTCCCACAGAATGTCCTGGGGGCCCAAGAATGACCCTCATCCAGAGCAGCTGCTGCTCTTTAGAACTGGGCTCCTAAGGGTCTTCAGACACTAGAAAACGTTAATCTCCTGATAAGCTTTCTTTCGGGATAATGGTCAGGCTTTGTCCCGAGGGATAAGCATGCAGCTGAAGGTGAGGCAGCAGCCAGGACTGGCTCCAGGATTCTCTCTGCCTCCCCAGCTCCCAGAACCTGCAGGGAGAGGGCGGGGCCCCAATCTGTATGGGGAAATTTCCCCACAAAGATGCTGCAAGCTCGGGAGCGGGTTCCAGGACGCAGACATGGGAGAAGACGTACGAGTGATCAGGGGATGTTAATCATCACTTGTTGAGCTTGATTTCAATCATTTTGGTTCAAATAAAAACCATGTAGATAGAAATCTAATCATGGAATGGATTCTTCCCATCTATGGTATGTGACCCATGGTTTATCTACTGTGTGGTCAATTTCTTTGGCCTGAAGTGGTGATAAATTATCAGGCTTCCTTTGTCACTTTGACGGTAGGCCTTGTGTTATAGTCCCACATTCAGATCAGATCAGTCTCTCAGTCGTGTCCGACTCTTTGCTACCCCATTAATCCCAGCACACCAGGCCTCCCTGTCCATCACCAAGTCCTGGAGGTCACTCAGACTCACATCCATCGAGTCAGTGATGCCATCCAGCCATCTCATCCTCTGTCATCCCCTTCTCCTCCTGCCCCCAATCCCTCCCAGCATCAGAGTCTTCTCCAATGAGTCAACTCTTTGCATGACGTGGCCAAAATATTGGAGTTTCAGCTTTGGCATCATTCCTTCCAAAGAAATCCCAGGGCTGATCTCCTTCAGAATGAACTGGTTGGATTTCTTTGCAGTCCAAGGGACTCTCAAGAGTCTTCTCCAACACCACAGTTCAAAAGCATCAATTCTTCGGCGCTCAGTCTTCTTCACAGTCCAGCTCTCACATTCATACATGACCACAGGAAAAACCATAGCCTTGACTAGGCGAAACTTTGTTGGCAAAGTAATGTCTCTGCTTTTGAATATGCTATCTAGATTGGTCACAACTTTCCTTCCAAGGAGTAAGCGTCTTTTAATTTCATGGCTGCATTCACCATCTGCAGTGACTTTGGAGCCCAGAAAAATAAAGTCTGACACTGTTTCCACTGTTTCTCCATCTATTTCCCATGTAGTGATGGGACCAGATGCCATGATCTTCGTTTTCTGAATGTTGAGCTTTAAGCCAACCTTTTCACTCTCCACTTTCACTTTCATCAAGAGGCTTTTTTAGTTCCTCTTCACTTTCTGCCATAAGCGTCATGTCATCTGCATATCTGAGGTTATTGATATTTCTCCCAGCAATCTTGATTCCAACTTGTGTTTCTTCCAGTCCAGCGTTTCTCATGATGTACTCTACATATACGTTAAACAAACAGGGTGACAATATACAGCCTTGACATAACTCTTTTCCTATTTGGAACCAGTCTGTTGGTCCATGTCCAGTTCTATCTGTTGCTTCCTGACCTACATACAAATTTCTCAAGAGGCAGATCAGGTGGTCTGGTATTCCCATCTCTCTCAGAATTTTCCACAGTTTATTGTGATCTACACTGTCAAAGGCTTTGGCATAGTCAATAAAGCAGAAATAGATGTTTTTCTGGAACTCTCTTGCTTTTTCTATGATCCAGCGAATGTTGGCAATTTGATGTCTGGTTCCTCTGCCTTTTCTAAAACCAGCTTGAACATCAGGAAGTTCACGGTTCACATACTGCTGAAGCCTGGCTTGGAGAATGTTGAGCATTACTTTACTAGAGTGTGAGATGAGTGCAATTGTGTGGTAGTTTGAGCATTCTTTGGCATTGCCTTTCTTTGGGATTGGGATGAAAACTGACCTTTTCCAATCCTGTGGCCACTGCTGAGTTTTCCAAATTCGCTGGCATATTGAGTGCAGCACTTTCACAGCATCATCTTTCACGATTTGGAATAGCTCAACTGGAATTCCATCACCTCCACTAGCTTTCTTCATAGTGATGCTTTCTAAGGCCCACTTGACTTCACATTCCAGGATATCTGGCCTTAGGTCAGTGATCACACCATCATGATTATCTGGGTCGTGAAGATCTTTTTTGTACAGTTCTTCTGTGTATTCTTGTCACCTCTTTTTAATATCTTCGGCTTTTGTTAGGTCCATACCATTTCTGTCCTTTATCGAGCACATCTTTGCATGAAATGTTCCTTTGGTATCTCTGATTTTCTTGAAGAGATCCCTAGTCTTTCCCATTCTGTTGTTTTCCTCTATTTCCTTGCATTGATCGCTGAAGAAGGCTTTCTTATCTCTTCTTGCTATTCTTTGGAACTCTGCATTCAGATGTTTATATCTTTCCTTTTCTGCTTTGCTTTTCGCTTCTCTTCTTTTCACAGCTATTTGTAAGGCCTCCCCAGACACCCATTTTGCTTTTTTGCATTTCTTTTCCATGGGGATGGTCTTGATCCCTGTCTCCTGTACAATGTCACGAACCTCATTCCATAGTTCATCAGGCACTCTATCTATCAGATCTAGGCCCTTAAATCTATTTCTCACTTCCACGGTATAATCATAAGGAATTTGATTTAGGTTATACCTGAATGGTCTAGTGGTTTTCCCTACTTTCTTCAATTTCAGTCTGAATTTGGCAATAAGGAGTTCATGGTCTGAGCCACAGTCAGCTCTTGGTCTTGTTTTTGCTGATTGTATAGAGCTTGTCCATCTTTGGCTACAAAGAATATAATTGATCTGATTTCAGTGTTGACCATCTGGTGATGTCCATGTATAGAGTCTTCTCTTGTGTTGTTGGAAGAGTGTATTTGCTATGATCACTGCATTTTCTTGGCAAAACTCTATTAGTCTTTGCCCTGCTTCATTCCGTATTCCAAGGCCAAATTTGCCTGTTACTCCAGTTGTTTCTTGACTTCCTACTTTTTTTTTTTTTTTGACTTCCTACTTTTGCATTCCAGTCCCCTATAATGAAAAGGACATCTTTTATAGGTGTTAGTTCTAAAAGGTCTTGTAGGTCTTCATAGAACCATTCAACTTCAGCTTCTTCAGCATTACTGGTTGGGGCATAGACTTGGATTACTGTGACATTGAATGGTTTGCCTTGGAAACGAACAGAGATCATTCTGTCATTTTTGAGATTGCATCCAAGTACTGCATTTCGGACTCTTTTGTTGACCATGATGGCCACTCCATTTCTTCTGAGGGATTCCTGTCCTCAGTAGTAGATATAATGGTCCTCTGAGTTAAATTCACCCATTCCAGTCCATTTGAGTTCACTAATTCCTCAAATGTCGACATTCACTCTTGCCATCTCTTGTTTGACCACTTCCAATTTGCCTTGATTCATGGACCTGACATTCCAGGTTCCTATGCAATATTGCTCTTTATAGCTTTGGATTTTGCTTCTATCACCAGACACATCCACAGCTGGGTATTCTTTTTTGCTTTGGCTCCATCCCTTCATTCTTTCTGGAGTTATTTCTCCACTGATCTCCAGTAGCATATTGGGCCCCTACTGAGCTGGGGAGTTTCTCTTTCAATATCCTATCATTTTGCCTTTTCATACTGTTCATGGGGTTCTCAAGGCAAGAATACTGAAGTGGTTTGCCATTCCCTTCTCCCGCGGACCACACCCTGTCAGATCTCTCCACCATGACCCTCCCATCCTGGGTTGCCTCACCGGCATGGCTTAGTTTCATTGAGTTAGACAAGACTGTGGTCCTAGTTTGATTAAATTGACTAGTTTTCTGTGAGTATGGTTTCAGTGTACTCAGCTGAAATTAATACTAACATCCGTAATGGCTCAAGACGGTGTGACCCACCAAAAAACAAAGAAAGTTCCAGAGGTAGAAGGGTCAGTGGATGAAAGTCTTAGTGCAAATGGGTCACAAAAGCGGAGTCTGTCAAAGTCCAGAGAGAATGAAGCCCTAATGGAATCACAAGCAGTGCCAGCATGGGCCAAGACACACACACTCCCCTCCCCTCCCCTCCTCCTTGTTTTCTCTCCCTCCCTCAGTAGGACACTTAAGCTCTCAGGGTCAGAAAAGCTGCATGGATGGCCTCCCTCTTTGACAGAACTTATGCCCGTTTCACAGACCCTCTCGGAAACTCCAGAAGATAGCTGGTGAAGGCAGAGCCTGAGCACTCTTCCACATTGCTCTGCCCGTCCCTCAGCACAGCTTCCTCAATACTTTTGAGGGCCTCTGAGAGAATCTCACCTGTATTCCCCAATTTTGCCCTGACCCAGGCCAGGGAAAAGTGTGGTGTTTAGTAGAGTTGGGAGTGAGTGGTTCCTTTCCTGGTCTCACTATTCAGTAGCTGTGTGACCATGGGCAAGTAATTCACACTTTACAGCTTAAGTTTCCTTACTTGCAAAATGAAGATTAAAATCACCTATTCCAAGGGTTATTATAAGAATTACCTTAGGAAGCAAAGATACCTCTCATTGTGCCAGGCTCAGAGTGGCCACTCATTTGTTCATCGATTCACTCGTTCTGTATCTACCAAGCCTTCTTCGTTTTCCCAGCTCCCTCTTCTCTTGGTCCCTGAAATCTCTTTTCTCCCTACAAGGTTGCCTCCTGGGTATCTCATTGTATCCCATCTCCATTTTTTCCAAGCTGTGCGGATCCTCTCCACTAGAAGCCACACAGATACCTACTTCTCCCCACTACATACACCCTACCTCGCTTGAGTACTCTTAGCATAGCAGCAGCAGCAGCAACAGCAGCAGCAGCAGCAAAGAAACTGCCCCAGCACAGCTGCAGACCTGAGTCTACCTGAGCCCTCGTTCCCGCCCCACTCTCAGCCTGGCTCCCAGATTGGGTTGTTTCTATGTGTCCTCGTTCTGATTGGCTGTTTTCGTTCTGCGGGAAGCCATAGGTCTTGGACCCCTTTACTGCTTTTTTTTTTTTTTTTTTCAGTGTTACAGCTCCATTTTATTTAGCAGATAGCAGGGAAGAGAGAGAGAGAGGAGAGAGAGAGAGAGAAAGAAAGAAAAGAGCACATGCACGTGGGAGAGAGAGAGTCCGTGAGAAAGCACTTTGGCTCCTCCTTTTATATGTTTTTTCCTCCCCCTGGGCCTGCCCTATGCAAATTGGGCTTAGCCAGGAGTGCTGTTTGTTCTGCCTGAAGTCTTCACCCTGGTCCTCGGACCTTCCTTTGACCTTTCTTGTCTTTTAGGCACCGCCATTTTGGACTCCGTTTCCCTATTCTACCTACCTAACATTCCGCCCTCAATAGATGGGAGGCCCAATTCTTTGGGAATAGGGGCATCGAGGTCTTTCTGGCTACTTCCTGCTGAACTGGGATGGCGAGGGGTATTGGGCCTCCCCCTCTTGCTAGTCTCAAGCCTCAGAGTCCTTATAGCGGTGTCCAAGGGTGTGTGATATTTTCCGTGATCAGCTGTAGGTTTAATCTTTGTTGAACTGGCACTGCATGTTGTAGCTGGTTGACTGGTAGTTCTGAATAGGTATCTGAGATCTCCCAGGGGCTCACAGGTGTATCAAGTGTCCTCTTCTGTTTTCTTCCACGGCTTGACTGGTGAGTAGTGAAACCAGGAGTCAAGTCCTGGTACCTTGACTGCTGGTGGCAGAGGCTTAGCCTCTATGGTCTCAAAATTGGAGACTACTGCATACCCGGCTCTTCTTTTTCCATCCAAGACAAAGCTGCTTCCATCAGTGTACCAGATTTCCTCAGGATTGGTCAGAGGATCTTCTGACAATCCCTCTCGCGGTTTTGTCCAGTGGTCCAAGGTTTCTTAACTGGAGGTCTTCTGGAATCTGAGACTGGGCCTCGTGAGCTTTCTACTGAGTTCGGTTTTCGAGGTCCCGGTTTCCAGCACGATGGGCCTTCCCCTGCACTGGGTTTCTTCGCCTTCGGCTTCTAGCGGGGAAGCTTTGCTGAGTTGGGCTCTTGCTGTGTTTGGCCTCTTCTGCGCAGAGGTTGTTTCAGCCAGGTTAAATCCGAGTCACGGCACCATAGATGTCATGCGAGTGTATGTTCCTCGGTTCTTTGTCTCATCACAACAAAGATTTGGAGCAACAGACATTAAAGCCCTAGGGGAGTCACCGCTCTCGGGTCTTGGACAAACCGTGCTACAGCTCTTAGGCAAATCAGTGTTACAGCTCCATTTTATTTAGAAGATAGCAGGAGAGAGAGAGAGTGAGAGAAAGAGAGAGAAAAGAAAAGAGCGCACACACGCGGGAGAGAGACAGTCCATCCCCTTGACTGCTAATCAGCGGTTGCAGCTGCCCAAGCCTCAACCCCAGCACTCACCCCTTGCAGTGAACACTCCTGTTGAGTGCAGCACAACAACTCCAGGTTCGGAGTCAATCTTTTTGGGACGTCGGGGAAAAGAGCAGATAAAAGAATTCAAGACTTCTGTGAACACTGGCCGGTGAAGGAGGAGGAAGGGAGGTGCAGAGCGCTGTCCCCGCCTGCTCGCCCCGAGCGATGGGAAGATGAAATAGCTAAACGCCTGTGCCTGCGCCCTCCTCCTCCGAGGGTGCTGGCGGCTGCACTTGCCTCTCCTTGTCTGGGAACAGCTGTTGGCTTCCGGGCGCGCTGGGCTGAATCGCAGCAGCGGCTGCGGCTCCCTGAGTCCTTTCCGTGGGGAGCCTCTGAGGACCTCCCTGGGATGGGGGTGAGCCATGGGTGGGACTGAGAGCCTGATCCTTTTAGGGTGAGGACACTCCTCGGGCGAGTGTCCTCAATCTTCCGATCTCCCTGTCTCTTCCTGCCCAGCTCGCAGCCTAGCACATGTTGGCATCCCTTCGTCGCTTGGAGGTTTAGTTTGGTTTCTATTAACTTAAGGGACTTCCAAACATTTTGGGAAATTCTGACAAGTCCTGTAAGGAATACTCCGAAGAAAAGCTTGAGATTGTTCCATACAGCCCATTTTGCTGAACATGTGTAGGGATCCTTCTAGGAATTGCCTTTCCTCACCCCCTATTTATGTTATCACATATATTAATGCATAGAAAAATAAGGTTTGGAAAGATTGAATGCTCATCGTTGAGTAATAGGATTATGGTCATTCAAACATTTTCTTATCTATTATTTCTAGTCCATCCTCAAACACAATGAAATGTACCTTTTCTTTATTAAAGTATTTTAATTAGAAATAGTCTAATTGTAATGTCAATTTGATATTTGGGTCATAGTTTGTGATTTTCAACAAGGGAGAATAATTTTTGAGAGTGTTTGGAGGGACGGTCCCCCTGCCCCAGCTATTTATAACCTTGATTCAACAGAATAAGACCATGGCATCTGGTCCATCACTTCATGGCAAATAGATGGGGAAACAGTGGAAACAGTGAGAGACTTTATTTGGGGGGCTCCAAAATCACTGTACATGGTGACTGCAGCCATGACATTAAAAGACACTTGCTCTTTGGATGAAAAGCTATTACCAACCTAGACAGCATATTAAAAAGTAGAGACATTACTTTATAAAGGTCTGTCTAGTCAAAGGTATAGTTTTTCCAGTAGTCATGTATGGATGTGAGATTTGGACCATAAAGAAGACTGAGTGTCAAAGAATTGATGCTTTAGAATTGTGGTGCTGCAGAAGACTCTTTTGAGAGTCCCTCAGACTACAAGGAGTTCAAACCAGTCAATCGTAAGGGAAATCAACCCTGAATATTAATTGGAAGGACTGATGCTGATACTGAGGCTCCAATACTTTGGCCATCTGATAGAAAGAGCTGATTGATAGAAAAAGACCCTGAAGTTGGGAAAGATTGAACACAAAAGAGAAGGGGGTGGCAGAGGGTAAGACAGTTGAATAGCATGACCAACTCAATGACTCAAAACGCCAGTCTGAGCAAACTCAGGAGACACTGAAAGACAGGAGAGCCTGGCGTGTTATAGTCCATGGGATAGCAAGGAACTGGACATGACTTAGTGACTAAACAACAAACATCAAGAATAGAAAAACACTAGCAAAAATAAGCAAAATAAAAAGTTAACTCTTTAAAATGATTCTCAAAGCTGACAAAATTTTAGTTCAGTTTGAGTTCAGTTGCTCAGTTGTATCCGACTCTTTGCGACCCAAGGACTGCAGCATGCCAGGCCTCCCTGTCCATCACCAACTCCCAGAGCTTACTCAAACTCATCTCCATTGAGTCGGTGACACCATCCAACCATCTCATCCTCTGTTGTCCCCTTCTCTTCCCGCCTTCCATCTTTCCCAGCACCAGGGTCTTTTCAAATGAATCAATTCTTCACATCAGGTGGCCAAAGTATTGCAGTTTCAGCTTCAGCATCAGTGCTTCCAATATTCAGGACTGATTTCCTTTAGGATGAACAGGTTGGGTCTCCTTGCTGTCCAAGGGACTCTCAAGATTCTTCTCCTACACTGCAGTTCAAAAGCATGAATTCTTCATCGCTCAGCTTTCTTTATAATCCAACTCTCACATCCATACCTGACTACTGGAAAAACCATAGCTTTGACTAGATGGACCTTTGTTGACAAAGTAATGTCTCTGCTTTTGAATATGCTATCTAGGTTGGTCATAACTTTTCTTCCAAGTAGCAAGCATGTTTTAATTTCATGGCTGTAGTCACCATCTGCAGTGATTTTGGAGCCCAGAAAAATAAAGTCAGCCACTGTTTCCACTGTTTCCCCATCTATTTGCCATGAAGTGATGGGACCGGATGTCATGATCTTATTTTTCTGAATGTTGAGCTTTAAGCCAATTTTTTCACTCTCCTCTTTCACGATCATCAAGAGGCTCTTTAGTTCTTCCTCACTTTCTGCCATAAGGATGGTGTCATCTACATATCTGAGGTTACTGATATTTCTCCTGGCAATCTTGATTCTAGCTTGTGCTTCTTCCAGCCCAGCGTTTCTCATGATGTACTCTGCATATAAGTTAAATAAACAGGGTGGCAATATATAGCCTTGATGTACTCCTTTCCTGATTTGGAACCAGTCTGTTGTTCCATGTCCAGTTCTAACTGTTGTTTCCTGACCTGCATACAGAGTTCTCAAGAGGCAGGTCAGATGGTCTGGTATTCCCATCTCTTATAGAATTTTCCACAGTTTGTTGTGATCCACACAGTCAATGGCTTTTGCGTAGTCAATAAAACAGAAGTAGACGTTTTTCTGGACCTCTCTTGCTTTTTTGATGATCCAGCAGATGTTGGCAATTTGATCTTTTGTTCCTCTGCCTTTTCTAAATCCAGCTGAACATCTGGAAGATTATGGTTCATGTACTGTTGAAGCCTGGCTTGGAGAATTTTGAGCATTACTTTACAAGTGTGTGAATGAGTGCAGTTGTACAATAGTTTCAGCATTCTTTGGCATTGCCTTTCTTTGGGACTGGCATGAAAACTGACCTTTTCCAGTCCTGTGGCCACTGCTAATCAAAATGATTAGGAAACTGAAAATTGGAACTTTAAATTTTCATTTATACCAGAAACCAGGTCATATTAAGAAATTACACTTTTACAGACATGAAAGAACAAAAAAATTAGATTGGTAACCAAAGTAGACTACTTTTATGGTTTACTTTATTTAAAGCCTAAGAACATTTTGGTTTTTAAGCAGTTATTTCATGAGGAATAGATATTATTCACTCTTGGGATCCAGCCTACGTAACTTAAAGCCTCTAAGCCTTGTTCATCCCAAAGTCTGTGCTGGAAATACCTTGCCCACTTTCTCTGTTCACCTAATCCCACTCTCTATAGCCCAGCTCATCTCACCACCTCCCTGGAATCTTCCCCAGCTCCTGCAGCCCACAGAGATATATTTCTCTGAACTGTAGCACTCGCTGTATAATCATTTGTTGATGATCTTTTTAAGGGATATAAAGCCAGCTTTTACAATCAGAATTAAATACTTTATAAGGACTAAATAACCTATATACCAAGCGAACATTTCCACGTCTATATGTATAAATCTATTATTTGGGATCCCCAAGGAAAATATAGAAAAAGAGCCCCTTTACATTTACTATTGCAAAGAATGTCATGCAGAACAAGGATGCCTGGACAGTTTCTAGCTCTAATGTCCAGGATTGCAAAGCATGAATACTTTAATACAGCCTGGGGATCTGAGCAGATCTAGCAGATGTCCATGGAGAGACATCTTGGGACCAAGTCAACATCCTAGGTGATTTAAGACCTTCGAACTTCCAAAACTTAAGAAATGTAAGCCTGTTCCTCCAAGTGTGAACAAGATTGACTTTAAGATTCCTAAAGTATAAAACAAGCGTTTCATAGACATGAGCTGATGGAACATTAACAATCAAAACTCAACAGTAGGAGTTTAAAAGTAGGAAGAGCAAATGTCCATCAATTTGAACTGGGGTGAGGTGGGGTGGGATTACACCTGTATTTTCACTAACTTTTACTAGAAATTTAGCATTTCTCATTTGCGAATATAGGCAACAAATCACGGTAGTATTAGCATTACCTGCACCTTCGACTCCATTTGAAATGACAGATTTTTTGTACCATATGACAGTTGTTGCAGACATCTCAAAATAACATTGATATTTCTCACTGCTTCTAAGTTACAGCAGTTACTAAAATTGCTACTAGATCACCTGTGATTATAGTCTTCTCATCTGGTGTGATGAGGATGGACCACAATTTGGCAAGCTTCTACCCTCAAGCAATCATTCAGTTACCAAAGGGTGACCTCTCACGGTGGTGGTCCAGGTATCTGTGACGTTCCTGGTATTCTCCGCTTACAAGTGTTAATCAGAGACCACCCAAGGATGGGGAGCTTATGCAAACTAAGCAAAAATAGTCTTCATGTTGCTGTATTCAGAAAATAAAATTGAAGTTTTACCTTCTAAATGAATGATCTTGCTATTTTATACATTAATGAAATCCAGAGGTATTCATTCATTAAGTTAGTAATTCGGGCAGCAAGTATGTATAGAGCACGTACTAAAATAAAATTAGTTTGAATCATCTAAAATAAAATGAAATTACGTTGAGTCATCTAAAATTCTCAATATTTTGACTGCCTTTGACTTACCAAAGTAGCAATTTCATATAGTTCAATCTAATACTTGTGAGCCCAACCCCTAAGCCCACTAATAAAAGAGAGAGTCATAAAGTAAAAGAAGATCTTGAATCAGAAAGACGGATGCCTGCACAAGTTAAAAATGTGGTGAAATGGTTAAGAGGCAGCACACAGAAAAAGTCACAAAAAGGCAAAGGGCCCAGAGGAAATTATCCATTTAATTATCCTGAATGAGAATGACCCAAATACATTAATAATAACAAATCTGTATTATTTTCTATGACATAACATGATGAAAAGCCTCTCCCCAAAGCTTTATAATGCTTCAATATTTTTTTCTAATTAAAGAATATAATCTTCTACTGTATTATAAGAAATATACTTTAAAATCAATATTAAATCTGGCAAGAATAATGCCTTAAGATTTGTAAGGCACTTTATATGGCACCCCACTCCAGTACTCTTGCCTGGAAAATCCCACGGACGGAGGAGCCTGGTGGGCTGCAGTCCATGGGGTCGCTAAGAGTCGAACATGACTGAGCGACTTCACTTTCTCTTTTCACTTTCATGCATTGGAGAAGGAAATGGCAACCCACTCCAGTGTTCTTGCCTGGAGAATCCCAGGGACAGGGAAGCCTGGTGGGTGCCGTCTATGGGGTCACACAGAGTCGGACACGACTGAAGTGACTTAGCATTAGCATTAGCATTATCATTTAAAGGTAATTTTATACACATTATTCTATTATCTTCAGCCTGGGAGATACTATCCCCACTTTTCAGATGACATAGCACATGAATCCTAGTGGACTTACAGAAAACTTTAAAAACGAATCTTATCTGCCGAGGTCCAGCCCCGGCTGATCCAGGGTATTCGAAGGGGAGATGGCTTCGGTGAGTTCACTGGATAAAATAGCTTTCATTAGATATTAATTAGAGATACAAAGAATAATAGAATGAGGATAGCTCAGTAGGAAAATTCAGTGGAAAAACGAGGCTGAGTAGCTTGGTTTATGCGGGAAACCAATAAAATTTCAAGACAAGAAGTTTGCACCACTTACGTAGGCCGCAGGCGTCCTTCCCTTCTCCTGAAGGAGAGGAGACACAGGCCTCCCCGGTCGGATCTTAGAAGCCCAGGCATAATTAGTAAGCTTGGTGGGCTCCACGCTCCAGATGGAAACTCAGCTAGAATTTGAGAGAGAGAACGACATGGGGAGATCAGTCTTTGGAGGAACTGATCCCATTCTTTATTTTCCAGGGTCTGTTTTTATACAGTGAGATGTTATACAAAAGTCACGCAGGGTCAGCAGTCCTGACTTTTATCAAAGTCAGGTGCTTCATACAGATGTATACAGAGGTCTTAGGTGATGTAACAACATCATCTTCTGGCCAGGGGGCCTGCTGACAATTTATGACCCTCTCCTTGTGACAGCGGTCAGGCAACACTTATTTCTCCAAGGGTGATTATTCTTAAAACAGACACCACCCAAATAATTACATTCCTATAGGGTGAGGGTGTAGTGGGTTTTAATTAAGGAAAGAATTTACTTAGCCTAAGGTCTAAGGTGATTAATATCAAAGGTTAATACTTATTTCTTCTATATATTCATTAATGTGCGTAAGGGCAAGGGATGTGGAGACTTAGCAGCAAAAATTGGCTCAACAAATGAAAAACCCTTCACCAATACAATTTCTAATCAGCCCACTATACTTATAGTTTTCTAACTTCTCTAAGGAACCTGTTTTTAGAAGGTTTAAAGCATCTCGTGCCTCTTGCGGTTGGGAGGCTGTGAGCAATCACATGTGGCTGGAGAAGCCTGTCAGGCAGATTAGAGAACCTTCAGAGGAGTTTGTAGGTTAAAACACTCCTGTCACGCCCAGGAATTATTATTAACTGGAGCTCTAAGTTGACTCCTTCTCTGAAATAGGTGTGGGGGACAGCCCCCCATAAAGTCAGAGGCGTAGGTGAGAGCACAAAGTAGTAAAGTAGGCAGGCTCTGGTTATGGGGGTAGATACTCGAGAATTTCCAGGAGGACTCCTGAGGCTCAAACCCGCATTTGCGTATGTCGAGCCTCCTTCCTCATGACCTTTGCCATGGGCGGAGCGCCTCATGGTGGCCCCCAACACTTATCTTTAAGCCAGATTCTCTCTTTGCTCTCTGTGTCATGTAATAGTATTAAAGGAGGCGAAATATCTAAGAGCTTCAAAATCCTGAAACCTAGGTCTAAATCTCAATCTATCCTTTAATCTCCATGCGACCCTAAGGAAGTTCTTTGATATGTGTGGGGCTGAGCTTAGTTAAGTGGGAATAATAACATCTTCAGATGTTATTGTGAAATGGGATATGGCAGTTAAAGCCCTTACCATCACCTATAGCAGCTACACTTCCACTATCTTCATTTATATTCTTGTGAGAATCCAGCAATGAAGAAACTCGACTCTTATCTAAAAGGACTTGAGAAAGCCATGTGTCTCAATAGACAGCACAGGTCTCAGAATTCTAATGGCCTGTCCTACACTTCCTTAAATAATTTATTATTATCATCACTCTATCATCCTAAAGGCTTTGGAGAAAATAACCAATGTCACAGTGTTGGGAGACCTATTTTTCTGCCATATCTAAAAAATTTAAAAACTCCTATGTTAGGAGCTCTGATCAAGAGTCGACTAAGAGCTACTACCCGTACCATCTAGGGCCGATGTTCACTCACGAGGCCAGAACAGAGTCTTATCTCATTTCAGATAGCTCAGGTGAAGTGAAGTGAAGTGAAGTCGCTCAGTCATGTCTGACTCTTTGTGACCCCATGGACTGTAGCCTGCCAGGCTCCTCCGTCCATGGGATTCTCCAGGCAAGAATGCTGGAGTGGGTTACCATTTCCTTCTCCAGGGGATCTTCCCGACCCAGAGATCGAACCTGGTCTCCCACATCGGAGGCAGACACTTTAACCTCTGAGCCACCAGGGAAGCCAGATAGCTTATGGTCATCCCCATAAAAGATCCCAAATTAGACCATGTATGGAGACTAAAACCAGAGTCAGATAACACCAAAGGAAGGATACTGGTAAAAGAGGAGAGGAGTAAAATAAGAGAACTCTCTTTCAACCTGAAAGCAAAGGGTCAAAAGCAGGCTCCTGGCTTACCAGCTCCTCATCCTCTGAGGATGATGCTGTTTCCTCAGGTCCTGAGCCATCACAACCTGCATTTCCTTTAGAGTTTGTCATGCAGTCAGCAGACGGGGGCCTCAGAGACCTTTCCTTGCACATTCACTGGATCAAACAATTTGGGTGGCACAGATTTCTGCAAGAGAGACAAAGGATTTGAAACGCAATGCAGCTGTCTTTTTGTTCATCATTGCTGGTGATCTTCTATGTAATGAAAATGGATATTTACCTGAATACTGTCCAACCTCTAGAAGCTTAGCTTTTTCACAGTGCCTCACATATGACACAAAGATCAAGCTTTTATTTTTCAAACACATTGTCTATCCTCTGTGTATTTGAAGAGTGGCTATTAAGTTTCCTGTTTCTTTTACATACTAAATCTAATGTGCACCAAAAGGATAGGCTAACTTAACTTTGAGGAAAATGTGAGATACGCGGCTGATTGCGTAAAACATAGGTTCCTTGCTAGCAAAACCTGATGTGAGTTAAAAAGAAAAACACAAATTTTAAGATGCTAGCAAATATTTCTTTAGACTTTATGACAAGCACAGGGAAAATAAGATCATGATTCCACTGAAATAAATTCAAACAAAAACTGAATATATTTTGATGAATCAAGGCTATAAATAGCTGGGGGTGGGGGGAAGGGGAAAAGACGGTCCATCCAAACACTCTCAAATATTATTCTCCCTTACTGAAAGTCATAATCTATGATCCAAATATCAAACAGACATTAAAATTAGCCTATTGTTAATTAAAATAATAAAGGAAAGATACATTTCATTGTGTGTTTGAGGATGGAATAGAAATAACAGATAAGAAAATGTTTAAATGACTATAAATCTTATTATTCAAAGATTACCATTCAATCTTTCCAAACCTTATTTTTCTCTGCATTAATATACCTGATAATGTAAATAGGGGGTGAGGAAAGCCAATTCCCACAAGGATCCCTACACAAGGTCAGTGAAATGGGCAGTATGGTACAATCTCAAGGTTTTTTTCCAAGTATCCCCAACAGGATTTTTCAGTATTTCCCCAAATGCTGGGAAGTCCCTTAAATTAATAAAAAAACAAACTAAACCTCCAGGCGACGAAGGGATGCCAACCTGTCCTAGGCTGTGAGCTGGGCAGGAAGAAACAAGGCAATCGGTAGATTGAGGGCACGCACCGGAGGAACGTCCTCGTCCTAAAGGGATCAGGCTCTCAGTCCCACCCATGCTCACCCCATCCCAGGGAGGTTCTCAGATGCTCCCCACGGAAAGGACGCGGAGAGCTGCAGCCACTGCGATTCAGCCCAGCGCGCCCAGAAGTCAACAGCTCTTCCAGGACAGAGAGGGAAGTGCAGCTGCCGGCACCGCCCGGACTCAGGGCGCCCCTATCTCCCGGGAGCAGGGCGTGGGCGCAGGCTTTTACCTGTTTAATCTTCCCATCGCTCAGGCTGGCAGGTGGGGACAGAACTCTGTGCCTACCTCCCTCCTCCTTCCCCTCCAGGCTCCACAGAAGTCTTGACTTCTTTTTCCCCTGGCTCTTTCCCCCTCCATCCCAGAAAGATTGACTCGGAACCAGGAGTTGTTCTGCTGCCCTCAACAAGAGGGTTCACTGCAAGGGCGCTGTCTTAGGGGGTGAGGCTTCAGTCAGTTCAGTCGCTCAGTCATGTCTGACTCTTTGCCACCCCATGGACTGCAGCACTCCAGGCCTCCCTGTCCATCACCAGCTCCCAGAGATTACTCAAACTCAGGTCCATCCAGTCAGTGAAGTCATCCAACTGTGCAGGGAGTTTGTAACTTCCTCAATCCTGTCTCATCACAACAAAAATTTGAGCGATGGGCAGACCAGCGTTACAGCCCTTGGATGGACCAGTGTCACAGCGCCCTGTTACAGCTCAGTTCATTCAGAAAGTAAAGGAAAACACGTCCTTGAAGCATGAGGGTATGCCGACGCATAAGACGCGAAGAGAAGAGAGGCCACCCGCCCCCGGCCCAAATTGGCTCCTTTTTTTACATGTTTTTTCTCCGCCTTCTGGGCCTGCCTTATGTAAACTGGGGTAGCCAGGAGTGCTGTTTGTTTTACCTGAGGTTCTCATCTGGTTCTCCGACCTTCCTTTGTTCTATTTTCACAGTCTTTTCCCTTCCTTGACTTTTAGCCACCACTGAAGCCTGGCTTGGAGAATTTTGAGTATTACTTTACTAGCATGTGAGATGAATGCAATTGTGCAGTAGTTTGAGCATTCTTTGGCATTGCCTTTCTTTAGGATTGGAATGAAAACTGACCTTTTCCAGTCCTGTGGCCACTGCTGAGTTTTCCAAATTCGCTGGCATATTGAGTGCAGCACTTTCACAGCATCATCTTTCACGATTTGAAAAAGCTCAACTGGAATTCCATCACCTCCACTAGCTTTGTTCGTAGTGATGCTTTCTAAGGCCCACTTGACTTCACATTCCAGGATGTCTGGCTCTAGGTGAGTGATCACACCATCATGATTATCTGGGTCATGAAGATCTTTTTTGTACAGTTCTTCTATGTATTCTTGTCACCTCTTCTTAATATCTTCTGCTTCTGTTAGGTCCATACAATTTCGGTCCTTTATCGAGCCCATTTTTGCATGAAATGTTCCCTTGGTATCTCTAATTTTCTTGACGAGATCTATAGTCTTTCCGATTCTGTTGTTTTCCTCTATTCTTTGCATTGATCACTGAAGAAGGCTTTCTTATCTCTTCTTGCGATTCTTTGGAATCTGCATTCAGATGTTTATATCTTTCCTTTTCTCCTTTGCTTTTTGCTTATCTTCTTTTCACTATTTGTAAGGACTCCCCAGACAGCCATTTTGCTTTTTTGCATTTCCTTTCCATGGGGATGGTCTTGATTCCTGTCTCCTGTACAATGTCACCAACCTCCGTCCATAGTCTATCAGGCACTCTTTCAGATCTAGGCCCTGAAATCTATTTCTCACATCCACTGTATAATCATAAGGGATTTGATTAAGTCATACCTGAGTGGTCTAGTGGTTTCCCATATTCTCTTCAATTTAAGTCTGAATTTGGCAATAAGGAGTTCATGATCTGAGCCACAGTCAGTTCCCAGTCTTGTTTTTGTTGACCGTATAGAGCTTCTCCATCTTTGGCTGCAAAGAATATAATCAGTCTGATTTCAGTGTTGACCATCTGGTGATGTCCATGTAGAGAGCCTTTTCTTGTGTTGTTGGAAGAGGGTATTTGCTATGACCAGTGCATTTTCTTGGCAAAACTCTATTAGTCTTTGCCCTACTTCATTCCATATTACAAGGCTAAATTTGCCTGTTACTCCAGGTGTTTCTTGACGTCCTACTTTTGCATTCCAGTCCCCTATAATGAAAAGGACATCTTTTTTGGATGTTAGTTCTAAAAGGGCTTGTAGGTCTTCATAGAACCGTTCAACTTCAGCTTCTTCATCGTTATTGGTTGGGGCGTAGACTTGGATTACTGTGATTTTGAACGGGTTGTCTTGGAAACGAACAGAGATCATTCTGTCGTTTTTGAGATTGCATCCAAGTACTGCATTTCAGACTCTTTTGTTGACCATGATGGCTACTCCATTTCTTCTGAGGGATTCCTGTCCTCAGTAGTAGATATAATGGTCATCTGAGTTAAATTCAGCCATTCCAGTCCATTTGAGTTCACTGATTCCTAGAATGTCTACATTCACTCTTGCCATCTCTTTTTTGACCACGTCCAATTTGCTTTGAATCATGGACCTGACATTCCAGGTTCCTATGCAATATTGCATATTCAAAAGCAGGGACATCACTTTGCCAACAAAGGTTCGCCTAGTCAAGGCTATGGTCTTTCCTGTGGTCATGTATGGATGTGAGAGCTGGACTGTGAAGAAGGCTGAGCGCCGAAGAATTGATGCTTTTGAACTGTGGTGTGGGAGAAGACTCTTGAGAGTCCCTTGGACTGCAAGGAGATCCAACCGGTCCATTCTGAAGGAGATCAGCCCTGGGATTTCTTTGGAAGGAATGATGCTAAAGCTGAAACTCCAGTATTTTAGCCACCTCATGCGAAGAATTGACTCATTGGAGAAGACTCTGATGCTGGGAGGGATTGAGGGCAGGAGGAGAAGGGGACGACAGAGGATGAGATGGCTGGATGGCATCACTGACTCGATGAATGTGAGTCTGAGTGACCTCCGAGAGCTGGTGATGGATAGGGAGGCCTGGCGTGCTGCAGTTCATGGGGCCGCAAAGAGTCAGACACGACTGAGTGACTGATCTGATCTGATCTGATGCAATATTGCTTTTTACAGCATTGGACCTTGCTTCTATCACCAGTCACATCCACAGATGGGTATTCTTTTTGTTTTGGCTCCATTCCTTCATTCTTTCTGGAGTTATTTCTCCACTGACCTCAGTAGCATATTGGGCACCTACTGACCTGGGGAGTTCCTCTTTCAGTATCCTATCATTTTGCCTTTTCATACTGTTCATGGGGTTCTCAAGGCAAGAATACTGAAGTGGTTTGCCATTCCCTTCTCCAGTGGACCATATTCTGTCTGATCTCTCCACCATGAAGTGCCTGTCTTGGGTTGCCCCACGGGCATGGCTTAGTTTCACTGAGTTAGACAAGGCTGTGGTCCTAGTGTGATTACATTGACTAATTTTCTGTGAGTATGGTTTCAGTGTGTCTGCCCTCTGATGCCCTCTTGCAACACCTACCATCTTACTTGGGTTTCTCTTACCTTGGGCGTGGAGTATCTCTTCATGGCTGCTCCAGCAAAGCGCAGCTGCTGCTCCTTACCTTGGATGAGGATATCTCCTCACCGCCGCCCTTCCTGACCTTCAGCGTGGGATAGCTTCTCTAGGCCCTCCTGTGCCCGCACAGTCACGGCTCCTTGGACATGGGGTGTGTCCTCCTGGCCACTGCCCCTGGCTTCAGGCGTTGGGTAGCTCCACCCGGCTGTTGCCCCTGACCTCGGACACAGGGTAGCTCCTTTCGGCTGCCACCCCTGACCTCGGACGTGGGGTAGCTCTTCCAGGCCGTCGCCCCTGACCTTGGACATGGGGTAGCTCTTCTCAGCCGTTCCTGCACCGTAACATTAGCCAACTCCAAATTTCCCATAGCTAGGAGAGTCCCCCAAAGAGAGATTATAGCCACCCCAAGAACTCTCCAGCTCATTCTTTGAGGTCCTGGAGAAGGAAATGGCAACCCACTCCAGTGTTCTTGCCTGGAGAATCCCAGGGACGGGGGAGCCTGGTGGGCTGCCGTCTATGGGGTCGCACAGAGTCAGACGCGACTGAAGCGACTTAGCAGGGCAGGGCAGGGCAGGATCTGGAATGTTTTTCTTGAGGACTAACAACAGGTTTCATTCAAGATGGCTCAAGTCCCTCCTTGTTTAGGGATCAGGAGTTCTATCTCCTGTCTATTTTGGAGTACAACACTTTCCCAGCTGTGTTGACTCTTTAGAGCTATCCAGAGAAATCTTAACCCCAGAAGCTTAATTTTGGGGGTGTTCACTAGAATGGCACTCATTTGTAGTTCTGAATAGGTATCTAGATCTCCCAGGGGCTCAGAGGTGTATTGAGTGTCCTCTTCTGTTTTCTTCCATGGCTTCACTTGTGTGTAGTGAATCCAGGAGTCATGTCCTGATACCTTGACTGCTGTGGGGGTAGAAAGTATTTCAGGGTAGGGGCCCTTCCATGTGGGCTGGAGTTGAGCTTTTGGGGACCCATCCTTTCAGACTTTAATTAGGACTTGAGTCCTTAATTAAAGTCCCTTTAATTAGGACTTGAGTCACCCATATAGTAGTGACTCTAGAATCTTTTGGGTCCGGGTTAACACCCCACAAGCATATATCCTGTTGGAATTGCCCAATGGCCATGGTATAAACCAGAGGGTCTGAGCCTCTGGATCTAGGAAGAGGTCATTGACATAAACAAAAGGTCTCAATATAGCACCTCATAAGGACTAAGACTAACCTCTTCCTTAGGGGCAATATGGGTGCAGATGAGAGCTATTTGTAAAGCCTCCTTCCAGCCCAGGAAGGTCTTTTGGGTTAGCTTTTTAATCTCTGATTTTAAGAATTGGTTGGCTCTTTCTACTTTTCCTGAAGACTGAGGCCTCCAGGCACAATGGAGATACTAAGTAACCCCCAATGCTTTAGAGACCCTTGGGTGACCTTAGAAGTAAATGATGTCCCATTGTCACTTTGTAATGACCTGGGCAGACCAAATCTTGGAATGATTTCATGGAGCAGTTTTTTTTTTTTTTTTTAAAAACCATCTCCTCAACCTTCTCAGTTTGCCTGGGAAAGACTTCAATCTAGTTTATGACTATATTTATCATGACTAATAGGTATTTATACCCTTGAGAAACTGACATCTGGGTGAAGTCCATTTGAAGACCTCTCCTGAGTAGGTGCCACATCCTTGGAAGGACTGGGCCAGCTGGGGTCTTCGAGTTCCTTGGGGGTTGTTCTTTAATTGGCAAGTGGGACAAGAGGAGACTGACCACTTGGCTTATAGTTGTTTGGAGGCCTGTCCCTCTGAGGACCTTTCTAGTCATCTTTGGAGGGCCTTCTCCCCTAAATGAGTGGCAGCATGTAAGGAGTTAGCCAACTTCCATTGGAGCATGCCAGGCAGAAAAAGGAGTCCCTCCTTTGGAAACACACCATATGATCTTCTTGAAAGCCCTCAGTCTTAGCTTTAAGAGTCTCCCTTCAGTATATGAAGAAGTCTCTGGCATTGTAGTCTGTGGAACTACGGTGGCAACCCCTATGAGGTCATTGTTCTGTAATGTTGCTCTCTTAGCTGCCTGATTGGCTGCTTGGTTCCCTTGTGCCACTTCTGTGCTCCTTTTTAGGGTTCCTTTACAGTAAGAGACTGAAACCTTAGCGGGCAGATGAACTGCCTCCCAGAACCTAAGGAATTGATCACCATATTTGACTGGGGAACCTTAGGTGGCCAGTGACCCCTTTCTTTCCAAATAGCAGTGTGAGCATGTAGCACCAGAAAGGCATACTTGGACTCAGTGTAAATGGCTACTCTTTTTCCTTTTCACAGCTCTAGAGCTCTAGTCAGGTCTGTGAGCTCAGCAGATTTGGCTGAAGTAACTGGTGGCAAAGTTTAGCCTCTATGGTCTCAAAACTGGAGACTAATGTACATCCAGCTCTTCTTTTTCCATCCAGAACAAAGCTGCCTCCATCAGTGTACCAGATTTCCTCAGGATTTGTCAGAGGACCTTCTGACAATCCGTCTGGGGGTTTTGTCCAGTTGTCAAAGGTTTCTAGGCAAGAGTGAAAGAGGAGAGAGCCCTCGGGGGTAGGCAGGAGGGTGGCAGGGTTAAGAACCTTACAAGGGGATATAGTCAGGCTTGAATTTTCCATCAGCACTACGTGATATCTGAGGATCTTTGATCAGACATCTATAAATGGCCTCAGACATCCATAAATGGCCTCTGCCATTCAGGAGTTGTTTCACTTGGTGGCTGGAAAAAAATAGTTTGCCCCCAAGAGAGAGTTTTAAAGCATCTTCTATCAGGATTGCAATAGCTGCAGGATTTCGAAGGCAGGGAAAGATCTCTTCCCGATAAGGGAGGAGGACACTCAGGAACCACCAGAAACTGGTGGGAAAATATTTGTCCATCCCAGCAACAGAGAAGTGCTTGGGTGAATCTTTTAGAAATCGTTTTTCCTGTATCACCCAAAACGGTACAGGTTTGGGAGGACAAGGCTCTGGAGTAGGAGGTCAGGAGAGAGTAGGTAGCCTCTGTGTCAACCAAGAAATTCTCGGACCTACCTGCCACATCCAGTTGCAACCTTGGCTCCAGCCCCATGATGGTTATCTGTGACAGGTGGGCTGGCTGGAGCGGGCCACTTCAGTCCTGTTGAACCATCGTGAGGGAAGGCTTGGTGCTTGACCTTGAGGCTCTTGGGTCCTGAGGGCAGAGTGCCACCCTCCTTCCAATTGATGGCATTTGTAGCAAGCCATTTTAGGAGACTTGTCATGGTTTAGACAGTCTTTGGCCCAATGCAGCACCTGTCTACAGATTAGGCATTTGCCTTGTGCCTTGTCCTTCATGGACTCGGGGTTTGCCATAGGGCTTCCCTGGAAGGCAGCCAGCATCGGGCATGTCTTGTCTCTTTCCTTTTCTCCCTTCCCTGAGTCTTAGCCTCCCTCTCCTGTTCTCTGTTGTAAAAGGTATTGGTGGCTGTCTGGGCCATCTCACCTAAAGAAGCAGCAAGGTTCTGCTGCTATAGCTGTTGTAACTTTATCCTGATGTCTGATGCACACTGGGGCAGGAATTTGTCCTTTAAAATCACCTGTCCCTTGTAAGAGTCTAAGTCCAGGTTGGTAAATTTCTAGAGGGTCTCTTTAGCCTTTTTAGAAAGGCAGTGGGGTTCTCGTTGGGCTCCTTAGTTATTGCTGAGACTCAGGCATAGCTGATTACTTTTTGCTGAGCTGCTTTCAGTCCTGCCTTCACACAGGTCAGAAAATGATCCCTTTCCCAGATGTGTTCGGGGTCATTATACTTCCAACTAGGATCTGAGGAGGGGACCGCAGTTTCCCCTACTGGGTATTTATTGCTTGACATGGGAAGCCCCATAGCATACCTTCAGGCTCCCTTAAAGACCCTAGTATCAGTCCTGGGTGTTCTTTGGAAGGACTGATGCTAAAGCTGAAACTCCAGTACTTTGGCCACCTCATGCGAAGAGTTGACTCATTGGAAAAGACTCTGATGTTGGGAGGGATTGGGGGCAGGAGGAGAAGGGGACGACAAAGGATGAGATGGCTGGATGGCATCACTGACTCGATGGCCAAGAGTTTGGGTCAACTCTGGGAGTTGGTGATGGACAGGGAGGCCTGGCATGCTTCAATTTATGGGGTCGTAAAGAGCTGGACACGACTGAGTGACTCAACTGAACTGAACTGAACTGATGTTCAGGGTCAGATAAAGTTTGACTAAATATGACCATGAAGTCCTTCCTTGTCAAGTCAAAGACCAAGGTAATATGTTGGAATGTATCTGTATATTTGCCTGGGTCATCTGTGTAGCTTTCCAGGTCTTGTTTGATCCGTCTTAGTTCTAAGAAGTAAGAAGTTCTTCGTCTTGTGGACCCAGGTTGGTACGAATTCTCCTCCAGTTTTGACTAATGGACATACTCGAGTTGCCTTTTGTGGAGGGAGTGCTCCTGGATATGGGGGCATGTTTGGATACAAGGAAGGAGCACCAGGCAACTCGGGAACCATGGGAGGCGAGCCTTCACAAGGGGGTTCCTTTTCTTGGTGGTCTGTGCCTAGCACATTTGCCTCGTAGTGAAGGAGGGAACAGACAGCGCAGACTCCATCTTGAAAGCAGGACTCCATCTTAGGCCAGACTCATACATGCATGGTCCCCCTCCCAAAGGACTCTGAACTTTGTGCCCAGTGTCTGTGGAAACAGCATACCAATGGAAAACCACACCCCTCCGGAGGAAAGAGCCTCGGGACTTGTACCAACCTAGATTCTCCATTGCCTAAAAGAATATGCTAATTATCTCTGTAACAGAACAGAGTCATAAATTCTATTATGCTTATTGGGGTATGACCACAGGCCTATTGACAAATGTCCACGGCTTAACTACCTAGGCTTATGGTACATGAATCATGGGTTAACTTTGATCGTATCTCTCACTTTGTCCAGACCAGTTTCAAGGAATTTGGGGAGGTGGGTTTGAACATGTATAGTTAGGGTAAATAAAGTTTTTCAAAAACTGGTTGGGGTCCATGGCTAAGAGGAGACTCTGCCTTGGGCCCACCAGTGTAATAAACTGCACTCCATTATCTGCATTGTCCTTCTGAGTGAGCTTGTTTCCTGGAGCACGTGGCTAAAACAGTAGGCTCAATTTTAGGGCATACAACAATCCCATACTTAAGACAGTGTTCCTTCATATCTCTTAGTTGGAAGAAAATTTGGACATAGGGGATCTTTGTCCATTTCCCTTGTCTTTTTGCAGAATAAGTCTAGCTGCACAATGGCACTGTAATTTAAACTTCCATCCTCAGGCCAGTGTTCCCTGTCCCCTAGAGGATACCGTGGCCACACCATGGCACAAAAGAATTTTAAGGGAATTCTCCTTAGAGTGAGAGGATGGAACAGCTTCCAGTTATCAAGGGTACATCTCAAAGGCATCTGTTGGGAAGTGGATTGGTTCTTTCCTATCTGAAAGGCAGTGATGACAGGGAGGAAAAGAAAAAAGAAAAATCTAATAGGCCTCCTCCAATTTCCACGGGTGGACTTCTTTAAGGGTGAGTCTTTTGAAGCTTATCCTACCCAGTACTGTTGCAACCTGAGAGCCAGCCATTCCTGGGTTAGGGTGCAGATCCCTAGGCAAGCTGATGCATGGCAGCCTCAGGGAAATCGAATCCCCAGGCAGGTTGGGGCAGGTCAAGGCATGTCGACCTACTGGGAACGCTGGATTGGCAGATCTCCAAGCAGGCTGAGGTGTGACAACCTTTTGAGGAACAGATATCTATGCAGGTCAAGGCAGCTCGGCCTCTGGGACCCCCAGACTGGAGTTGAATGTCCCCAAGGTCTCCAGCATGACTCACGCTGGGTAGGATTAAGGGGTTGTAACAGACCAGATGTTCCATAAACGTGGAGTTGAGATTTGATCCAGGGGTATGTTCGTAACTTTACGAGAATGGTGGTAAGGATTTGGGCCCAAATGGCCTACAGGGCTAACTACCAAAGTGACAAACATTATCCCTGGAAGCCCTATTGCCCTTGAAGGGATGCCACCAACAGATGGCCTTCTAGTGGGCATTGCATGCCTGACACCCACCCTAGCAGGTTCACTGAGAAATGCTGTTGTTGCACATGGTGTAGGAAACATGGAAGATGAAGGCCTGACTATCCAGAGGGATTGGATATTATACAGTATTTCCCTCCCAAGGGCCAGCTATTTTCAGGCTGTCCCTCCAGAAGATTGTAGGGGCAACATTGTGAGCCTGGACAGGCCTCAGGTAAAGAGCATGGAACAGGAGGGAAGGGGGCATGGCACAACTTTTGAAAGAATGACATAGCACAAGACCATAACATAAACTGATTAACATCAAATGAGCCCAAGATGGAAAGTCAAATTCAACTAAACCTTGATTCCCAATGTGTAAGCTAAATGACACACCCAGAGGTGGCAGGACAGTTCCAAGGCATTGTCAAAAGGCAGAGAGTGGATGTACCCCAGTGGTTGGGATGAGCCTCCCACTCATTATCATATGAAATCACTCAGCTTGGGAAATTGAACCACACCACATTCCATGGCCACCTCAGTCTCCTCTGCGATGGCCCACACCCTGTGGCATGTGCTTTTCTCTGAATCTGAACAAATGCATCTCTTACCTATTGCTGTGTCTCTAACTGAATTTTTGCAATGAAACATCAGAGCCTGAGCTTCATTCGGTCCTGAAGCCAGACACCACGTGTTTTGACCGGGCTCAAGTCCCAGTAGAGAGGAGCAAAGGACAGGAGGAAAAAGCAGTGGAAAAAATGTGCCAAGGAATCTTCATTATCTGCCAGAAAATCTGCTAAATACCTGACCCTGACCTGTGCTCACAGTTTTCATTGACCTGATCCTTGGCACCAAGAAGATTAAGGACAGAAGAATGCCCAACCGCTTGGGCAACACCTACTGGGGTCCAGCAGATCGTGGAGCCTTTGGGACACGCTGAGGAGTAGCCCCTGCCAGAGTCCCTCAATTGCACCCACTGCCACTCACCTGTTCATGGGGGGTTCAAGGAAACAAAGAAATAAGAGATTGTAAAGAAATTAAGATTTTGTTAGGCATATGTCCTTCCAGCCATAGGAGCAAGGACCTCCTACCTTAACTGGAGGTCTTCTGCAATCTGAGACTGAACCGCAAGAATTTTCTGCAGAGTTTGTTTTTCCTATCCCGGTTTCAAGTACGCTGTGCTTCTGTCACTTCCCCTGTGCTGCTATTTCTTCGCCTTGAGCTTCCACCGTGAGAGCTTTCTCTGAGTTGGGCTCCTGCTGTACTAGGCCTTCTTGTAGGGAAAGAGCCGAGATAGTTTCAGACAGGTAAAATCTGAGTAAGGGCACCACAGATGTCAGAGGAGTTTGTAATTTCCTCGGTTCTGTCTCATCGCAACAAAAATTTGAAGCGATGGCTGGACCACCATTACAGCCCTCGGACGGACCAGTGTCACAGCCTTCAGATAGACCAGTGTTACAGCCCTCGAATGGAAAAGTGTTACAGCTCCGTGTTACAGCTCTTTTTATTGAGAAAGTAAAGGAAAACTACATCCTTGAGGCATGAGGGCATGCCAACCCAAAAGACGCAAGAAGAAGAGAGGCCCCTGGCCCAATTTTGCCTCCTCTTTTTAAATGTTTTTTCTCCTCCCCCTGGGCCTGTGCTACGTAAACTGGTCTAGCCAGGAGTGCTGTTTGGCTTACCTGAGGTCTTCACTCTGGCCCACGGACCTTCCTATGTTCTATTTTCCCTTCCTTCTCTTTTAGCCACCACCATTCTGGACTCCTTTTTCCTATTCTAACTACGTAACACAACCATCTCATCCTCTGCCATCCACTTCTCATCCTGCCTTCAATCTTTCCCAGTTTCTGGGTATTTTCCAATGAGTCAGTCCTTTGCATCAGGTGGCCAAAGTATTGCAGTTTCAGCTTTAGCATGGGGGCGGGGTTGGGGGGTGGGGGAGGGTATTGGGTAGTGCCAACCACAGATTGGCAGTGATGGGTCGCCAGCTCCAGCAGAATCAAAACAGCCAATCAGAACGAGGACTGATGGAAACAAACCAATCGGAGCCCGGCTGAGAGTGGGGGTGGGGACAGTGGGGGCTCAGGTAGACTCAGGTCTGCAGCTGTGCTGAGGCAGATTCTTTGCTGCTGCTGCAGCTGCTGCTACTGCTGTGCTGAGAGTCTCTCGCCAGGTAGGGTGTATGTGGGAGGCAGAAGAGGTAGGTATCTGTGTGGCTTCTAATTGAGAGGATCCACACAGCTTGGAATAATGGAGATGGGATAGAAAGAAGATACCCGGAGGCAACTTTGTAGGGAGAAAAGAGATTTCAGAGACCAAGAGAAGAGGGAGCTGGGGAAACGAAGAAGGCTTGTAGGTACAGAACGAGTGAATTGATGAACGAATGAGTGGGCACTCTGAGCCTGGCACAATGCGAGGAAGCTTTGCTTTCTAAAGTAATTCTTATAATAACCCTTGGAATAGGTAATTTTAATCTTCCTTTTTTCAAGTAAGGAAACTTAAGCTGTAAAGTGTGAATTACTTGCCCATGGTCACATAGCTACTGAACAGTGAGACCAGGAAAGGAACCACTCACTCCCAACTCTACTAAACACCACACCTTTCCTGGCCTGGGTCAGGGCAAAATTGGGGAATACAGGTGGGATTCTCTCAGAGGCCCTCAAAAGCATTGAGGAAGCTGTGCTGAGGGACTGGCAGAGCAATTTGGAAGAGTGCTCAGGCTCTGCCTTCACCAGCTATCTTCTGGAGTTTCCGAGAGCTTCTGTGAAACGGGCATAAGTTCTGTCAAAGAGGGAGGCCATCCATGCAGCTTTTCTGACCCTGAGAGCTTAAGTGTCCTACTGAGGGAGGGAGAGGAAACAAGGAGGAGGGGAGGGGAGTGTGTGTATCTTGGCCCATGCTGGCACTGCTTGTGATTCCATTAGGGCTTCATTCTCTCTGGACTTTGACAGAGGCCACTTTTGTGACCCATTTGCACTGAGACTTTCATCCACTGACCCTTCTGGAACTTTCTTTGTTTTTTGGTGGGTCACACTGTCTTGAGACATTACTGATGTTAGTATTTGTTTCAGCTGAGTAATGTGGGACTTTAACACAAGGCCTACTGTCAAAGTGACAAAGGAAGCCTGATAATTTATCACCACTTCAGGCCAAAGAAATTAACCAGACAGTAGCTAAACCATGGGTCACATACCAAAGATGGGAAGCAACAATTCCATGATTAGATGTCTATTACATGGTTTTTATTTAAACCAAAATAATTTGAATCAGTGCTCAGCAAGGGTTGATCTAACATTTTGTTCTCTTTTTCAAATAAAAAGTATATACCCCGATGGTATTTTCTATACACTTGAAGACAGGTGGCTATGGTTTGCTTGACTCTCTCAAAAATGGAAACTTCATCAAAATATGCTCAGTGAGACCATCTTAGAGACCCATGGACCATGCTCTGTATCTCAGCTCTTTCATCTATTGACTGTGTAACCTCAAGCAAGTCCCTTAACACCTCTGTGCCAGCCCTCATCTGTAAAGTGGAAATATTAATGGTGTCTCCCAACCTTGTTTAAGGTTCAGTGAGATAATAGATAGGTTTTTGGTACAGCACGTGGTGTATACAAACAATCGGTAACTGTAATTTCTTCCGCAACCCAACACCAACATAGCTGTTTCCTTCTCTAATTTTCTCATTATTTCTCAAGTCACCACAATTTATTTATTTATAACTTTTATATTGTTTTCCTAATTTATGGAACATGGAATCCCTGTGAAGCAAAATAGAGAAAACTTAAAGCATGTAAATATTTCCCTCAAACCATAGATGCCACTCAGACGTGCAAGACTTCTCCATGCTTGGAAGGATCGATCACCAGTAGCCAGGAAGGTATCTGTTAGTAGATTTATAATTACCTTTGAGGTACTTGCAGTACAAAGGAGTGACGTGAAGCATCAGGTTAGAAGTAAAGATCCCAGGGCTCTGATTTCAGCCAAGAGAAGAGAGTTCTGATTTAGGCTAATATTTTGGAGAAATTCCTTAGCCGAAAATAAGCATGGTGCTACTTATTGCACAGTATACTGTTGACTGCCCACTACTAGTATGATGAAATATTGAGACCAACTTCCATAAATCTTTCATTAGAGTCCATTTTATTTCTTTGTAGTGATGTTTGAACACCTCCCTCTCCTCTGTTCCCTTTCTCCCCACTTTTTCCACAGGGTCTGTCATTTCCAGCCACTGAATTATTTAGCCTTTTTTTATTACTCTTGTCAGCACACTTTGAATTAAGGTGGGTATTCAAAGGCAAAGCGCCAAGCCTATGAAGGGTGCCTGGGGATAGATGAGCCTCTGGTGCTTGGGAGAGGAGTTTATGAAATGACTGACAAAGTAAGATCGGTACAGCCGTCATGAATAGGACACACGTTAACTACAGAGCTTATGGTTGAAGCACACTAACCATCTGTCGTCTCCTGCCCTTTGCTTTTGTTTCCGCAAAAGCCCTCTCAAATTGGACGGGAGCCATGAGCAGATTCCTGAACGTGTTACGCCGCTGGCTGATGATAACATCCATCATAGCCGCGGGGGTCTCGCTGCAGAGCTTCCGAGACCACACCTTTCTCTCTGAAAATATGTACACCATCAAACCAGACCTGGGTAAGAAAGCAAACACCTCCATCCTTTGTGGGAGTGGCCTAACTGGTGGTCCCCAGACCTGGCTGTACATCACAATAACCACAAAAAACTAAAACCAAACAAAACATAAGTGGCCAATTCCCTGTCCAGACCTAATTACTGAATCTTTCACCCCCTGGATGTGTTGCAGGAAGTTCTTTTTAGAAACTTCCCAGGTGATTCTGATTCTGCCTAAGCTAGTGATCCTAAGCCACTAGAGTAACAGATGTGGTGGATAACAATTGGTCCATTTTGCCTGCAAGCTTCTCTGAATACCTTTCCCTTCATTTTACACTGCCCTTGGCAGCTGGTCTGTACAAATACCATTAAAAGGACAAGAGAGGAAACAGACTTCTGATTACTCTGATGCCTGATTCGGGAACCATGAAGAAGATTTTCCTGTTGCTTCTTTCAAAAATCAGGTCATAGGGCATATGGTTTATACCCTACATTGCATATGGAGAATTACTCATCCAAGGTCTTCTCAAACCATAAAACAGACCCTGAAAAGATATCCAAAATCCCTCCAGGTTGGTTTCCCACATGAACTTCCTCAGGCCCACGATGGTTTTCCCCAGCGTCCTGAGCCTCTCTGCTGAAGAGTGGTTGCACATTTCAGCTTGCGCTCCCTGCTTTGATACGTGGGGTGGCTTGAGCTGCAGCACCGTTTCATAGTAGCTGACAATTGTATGTCACATGTATAGGTAACCCAGATTCAGGCTTTGACCTAGCTCACATTTCTGCAATATCTGGGTATAAAATGAAAGTAAGAAGGCTGAGGCTCACTTTGAACAAAGCTCAAGCATAATAGGCTTAGAGAACCTGGAAAAGTGGGTGGAACAATTCCACTTTTCACCCTCCAGTGCTGTCCTCTGGTGGTCCAGGAACTCTGTATAGATTCACAGTGTTTTTGAGGTCATCTGTCCTAGCCCTTTGAATTTCAAATTGAGACAGAAAAGCCCAGAGGATAAGTGATTTGTCAAAGGGCAATAGGTGAGCAGAACTGTGTATGTGTGTCTGTGCAGGTCTGCATGCACACACAGCTCGGAAATAGGTCCCTCATGACCTCCTGGTACTTTGCTGGTGATAGCAGGACCCTGGAGCATCCAGTAGAAGAAGTGTACCTGATGCCTACTGTGGTTACAGTTACTGAGATATTCCATTTTTAGTTCTCACTCATAAAGACATGTATAGAAATAGAAAAGAGAAATTTCCTGTTGTTTCATCAGAAGCACTATCAAAATGCTTTATAAAGAATGAAAAAAGAAAAAAAAGAATATAGCTCTCCAGGACTAACCTCTATATTTTAGTTTGGAATATGGGATTTTTTTCTCAAAGTGACTTCCATCTAAAGATCTTTGGGGTTGTGAATTTAGTGTTGCTGTCTGGTTTTCCAAAGGCTGGAAAATCCTTAAAGGAAAATCCTGAAAGACATTTCGGAGTCTTGTCCCTTAAAATTTCTCTAGCTCAGGAGACCAGCAAAGGAAGTATCCTTGCTTTTCACTGTAGATCAATACTGGTACATTAATATCAACAAGGCAAGGCTTTTGAAAATAGCAGGGATATCCTGGCCACCTCCATAGTATATGATTTAACTGATCTGGTATCCAGGTCTTGGTCATTTAATAAAATTTCGTCAGTTGAGTGTAATAAATGCCCAGGGTCAAGAAGCACTGTTATGATGGACTATGATTTAAACACTCTGGACAAGATATTTAGCACAGCAGTGCCAGAATGAAGCTGGCAAAAACAGAGTGGCCCGGCTAACACCGGAGCTTTAACACCTGTTCCCTTCCCGCACGCACAGGAAACCAGCCTCGTTAGGGCTTCATTCCCGTGATACAGATCTGAATTCAGGAGATCCAGGGACCTGGGCCTCTTAAAGACCAGGTGTGGGTGTTTAGACAGGGCTCAGTATTTCTGCGTTCTCTCCTGTATCAGCTTCGCTGAAAGTCTGCTGACCTCCTAGGCATCTCTTACTGACAGACCACTCGCCACCGTGTTCCCCACACCTATCCTGATTCAGACTCACTGGGCTTCACCAGCAGCAGAGTGGATTCCAGGCTGACCGGTAAACCACTAACCCAGGAATAACTGCCCAAGTGGGCTGTTTGTTAGGTTTCTACTCTTGGAATTCACCCATCCAACTGCAGGCGTTTGAAAAGGAAGTGAACCAGTTTTCCTTCTGGAATTCTTTCCATCCTTTCTAGTTCCCAGGGGCAGCATCAGAGCCTGTACTTTGCCCGTCCAGTGGCCAATAAAAGTACATGAATGGGAGCCTGTACTTTGCCTCCTCCAGTGAAGTTGGAGGAGTTTGGAGGGAACCCTGACACACCTTTCTCAGCACTCTTGCTTGTTTCTGCTGCACAGTGAATGGCCTCCAAGCTCGGACCTTCGGAATCTGGATGCTGTTCTCATCAGTGGTTCGCTGCCTCTGCGCCATCGACATTCACAACAAAACGTATGTAAGGGAGGGAACAGCGCCAGTCTCCCCGTGTTGGCAATGGGTGCTAAGCAGAGCCATTGTGGTCCTCCCTCGAGACTTATTTATCCTTAAAATCAACAAGGCAAGGATTAGAAAATACCAGGCGTTCCTGGGCCCACCTCCATAGTATATGACTTAACTGTTCCGATATCCAGGTCTTGGTAATTTGATAAAATTTCTTCAGTTGATTCTAATAAATGCCCAGAGTCAAGAAGCACTATTATTATGGACTATGATTCCATCATATAGCCTATGATTTGATTCAGTAACCTAGGAGTGAAGATAAAAGATTACTAGGAACCATTTCTTCCAGGGCTAGAAAGCATCACAGGCCAGAAGGTTTTTAAGCTTAAAAATCTTTGAAATGGACACAGCAAACTGGTTATGTTGTGATCCAATGGCCTGCATCACTTCCCTCTACTTCTTTACTAACAGGTCAGCCTTTCTTCTACTAAAGAGGTGGTGTGCTTGCTCTTTTTAGAGAGGCCATGGCATGCCTATTCTCACATTCCGCCCAGAGAAGCAGGGATGAAAAAAAAAGCACGATCTATGACATCATGATCCCACTAGTAAATGGTTGTGTGTTTACACAGAGTCATGAAGCGAGGGTCACAGAGAGCTGAGCACACCTCTGTATTCTGCCTCTTCAGAGGACTCACACAGACTGCGTGCATGTGTGCGTGCACACTCATGTCCAACTCTTGGCGACCCCATGGACTGTAGCCCACCAGGCTCCTCTGTCCATGGTATTTTCCAGGCAAGAATACTGGAACAGGTTGCCAATTCCTACTCCAGGGGATCTTCCTGACCCAGGGATGGATCAGACCTGCATCTCTTGAGTTCCTGGATTGGCAGGCAGATTCTTTACCTCTTTGCCACCTGGGAAGCCCTCATACAGACTGCTGCTGCTGCTGCTAAGTCGCTTCAGTCGTGTCCGACTCTGTGCGACCCTAGAGACGGTAGCCCACCAGGCTCCCCCGTCCTTGGGATTCTCCAGGCAAGAACACTGGAGTGGGTTGCCATTTCCTTCTCCAATGCATGAAAGTGAAAAGTGAAAGTGAAGTCGCTTAGTCGTGTCTGACTCTTAGCGACCCCATGGACTGGAGCCTACCAGGCTCCTCTGTCCATGGGATTTTCCAGGCAAAAGTACTAGTGTGGAGCAATAGCCAGCAATCAGCCTCTGGGCTAAATAGTGTTGTAATCTGAACTGGCCACTGGAGGGGGCTCGAGCTTTCTTTCCAACAGCAATCATCACCCCAATCAAGATGGAAACTTTGCTCAGGTCCCCAAGTGAGGCCACCAAAAAAGCTTCATACTAAAAGTTTTATGTGTTAGCCAGACTCTCAGCACTGGGGCAAGAGAGGAGGTGGTCATATTTATTGAGCCTCTTATTATACCACATGCTTCCACATGACATTGATGAAGTCTCCTCCTCTTAGCCCTGGGAAGCAGTGATTTTTGGTGCTGATTGTGCAGATCTGCATATTAGAGACTGAATTCATTTAAACTGAGGAAGACTAGGACAAGTGGGATTTGAGGACAAGTAGTGCTGTGATCAGGGGAAGACAATGGCACCCCACCCCAGTACTGTTGCCTGGAAAATCCCGTGGACGGAGGAGCCTGGTAGGCTCTAGTCCACAGGGTCGCTAAGAGTAGGACACGACTGAGCGACTTCGCTTTCACTTTTCACTTTCATGCATTGGAAGGAAATGGCAACCCACTCCAGTGTTCTTGCCTGGAGAATCCTGGGGATGGAGGAGCCTGGTGGGCTGCCGTCTATGGGATCGCACAGTCGGACATGACTGAAGCGACTTAGCAGCAGCAGCAGCAGTACTGTGATGTCTTCAACTTTATTTTTTCCTGTTTTTGAACCTGAAACTATGGTTTACTTGTTCTAGATTGACATATATTTTTGGAAGTAGCATGGTTTAGTGGAAACACTCTGAGGCCCAAGAATGAAAACTGGAAAATAGGCTCTGTTCTCATTTCTATTGGTAACTAGGTTTGAAGCAGCAGGTTTATTATAGACCTTCTCTGCATCTCAGTCCCTTCATGTATAAAATGAGACTCGTGTGTCCTCTCAGGGTGACTGGGAGGGAGTAAGTACGGCATAATCATTTTAACGACCTTTACCATGATGAAGAATTACTGACAAGTAGAAGGGGTGTATCTTTTGTCTGTTGTGCTTTGGGAGTGAGCCGAGACAGCCGAGACTTCTCTTTACCTCTCTTACCCATTCATTAGCCCTTCCCCCAACACAAGACAGCCGGAAATGCTGACTTCTAGTTCCAGTTTTCCTTTTAAAGCCTGGGAGTTTGGTCCATGTGCTTCTGATATGCTCTCTGACTCTATCCCCTCCCTAACCAGAAACTTGAAATCAACTCCCAGCTGTTCTTACTTTCTGAGACAGTCTGCATTCTGCACATTTAATGTGTATTTTTCTAAAAAAAAAATTAAAAAAACCTACTTTCAATTAAAAAAAATAACCTTTACATACGTGTTTCCTAAGTGTGTAAAAATATGCACAGGAATGATAAAAATCAACTTTAAGGTATTAGTTCCTTCTGGGAAGAAGGGAGGCAGGAGAATGGGATCAGGGTGGAAAAAGGATCCAGAGGTAGCTTTAACTGAATTCTGTAATATTTTCTTAGGAAAAATGTATCTGAAGCAAGAATGTCAAGATACTGAGTTTTGATAAGTAGGGTATTGGTTGCATAGGGATACATCCTATTATGTATGATTTTTTGTATGTTTGAAGTACTTCATAATTTTTAAATTTATGATTACATAAATTTTATTAAATAAATTAGTTATTAAATAGTTAAAAAAAAGATACCAGCAACCTAAGTGGTCCATCATCCTATAACTTCTGTCTTCTCCACCTCCTTGTCAAAACTGAGGAACAAGTTCTCTTCCTATGAGGTTGTCACTGTGTTCTCCATTTGACCCTTTTGCTAGGTTAAGATGCAAAATATCTTAAGATGCATCCCATGTTGCAAAAGCACCTAAAAGCCCCAGAAATGCCCTTGTTACCCATTCCTCATTCATGCCCTTAATTCGGTGGCATCCATCAGATGAGCACTGACCATCCCTGGCCAGCCACGTGCAAAGCGGGCTTGGACTAGAGTCAAGACAATTTGAGTAAATAGAATACATAAGTATGATTGATCCAAAATTCTCTACACGATGTAGGACTGCCATACTGGAGACTCTGCTTTGCTATCACTGGCTTCACCACCTTGCTAAGACTTGCAAAGCCACTCTGGATGGCTGGTTCATTCTCCTCTCGATTTAGCAGTTGACGGCTTCAGTTTTGCCCTACTGCTACTGCTGCTGCTAAGCTGCTTCAGTCGTGTCTGACTCTGTGCGACCCCATAGATGGCAGCCTACCAGGCTCCCCTGTCCCTGGGATTCTCCAGGCAAGAACACTGGAGTGGGTTGCTATTTCCCTCTCCAATCCATGAAAGTGAAAAGTGAAAGTGAAGTCACTCAGGCATGTCCGACTCCTAGTGACCCCATGGACTGCAGCCCACCAGGCTCCTCTCTCCCTGGGATTCTCTAGGCAAGAAACCTGGAGTGGGTTGCCATTTCCTTCTCCAATGCATGAAAGTGAAGTCACTGAGTCGTGGTGTCCAACTCTTTGCAACCCCATAGACTGCAGCTCACCAGGCTCCTCCGTCCATGGGATTCTCCAGGCAAGAGTACTAGAGTGGGGTGCCATTTCCTCCTCCAAGCTTTGCCCTAGTTGTGAATAAAATTGATGTGATCAAGCAGCCAGGTTTTCGCAGGGCCAAGACTCCTTTTTCTTTAGCCATAGTCATTTCCTGGGTTTTGATTTCTGTGTTTCAAGTCTGACTACTTCCTCTGCACTGAAAAAGCTGAACCTTCAGTCCCATTTCTGTCTGTTCCCCTGTAGGCTCTACTACGTCACACTCTGGACCTTCTTCATCATCACGGGGCACATACTGTTTGAGTTGTTTGTATCTGGGACCATGGCTCCCACAATTAGCATCATGGCACCCCTCATGGTGGCAAGTAAGTATTGAATGACCCTGGAACTCCCACAGGAGCCGTCCCTGCCATAGGACCAGCCTTATACAAGCAATCTAAGAAAGCACGGTGCTTATGTCAGACACTAACCTTGTCTGTCTGCATTTAAGGTATCTCAATCCTGGGCATGCTAGTGGGGCTCCAGCACCTAGAAGCAGAACCAGGATCCAGACAGAAGAAGAGAAACTGAGGCCAACATCCCCACGTCCAAGATGTCATCTCCCGCCTTTGATCACCTCTTCCTTCTCTATGCTCTTCCGATTCACTTCTGCTCCATCATCCACTTATAGCCTTTCACATTTGGGTTTTTTTTTTTCTTTAATTAAAAAACTTTTAAGATATTACATGCATACAGAAAGTCAGTGCCATTTAAATGTATGTAAGAATCATTTTACAATGAGTACTCTGTACCTCCATCCAAATCTAGAAACTGCAAGGATAACAAAAGTCCACTGAGTGCCCTTCTCCCACACAGAGCCTCTTCCAGGACCACTTTTCCAGCCTTCTGCTTTTTGCTTTTATTTTTAACTGTCGTCTTGACTTGTGTGGCGGGGAACACACAAACTGTGAAACCTGAAGCTGCCGCCTTGCCCAGAGCATTGCCACCAAGGGCTGCCTTGAGGGGTTGACCACCCAGGTTGGTCTTCTATCTGCTGCAGGACCCAAGACTCTGAACCACCTGTGGTACAAGCCGTTCTTCTAAGAAAGGCTCCCTGGCCAGTGAGCATGGCCCCCGTCCTTGTGCCTACAGATGGATCAGGGTTGGAAGGGTCTGGGTTATTTTTAGACTCTCCAGTCAGCTACATTTGTGTAACAAGATTTGTGATAAATAGAGGAACCTACTGCTCTGATCTGTCCTGGTTCTTTGGCCTCCCCTAAGCCCAGAGTGCCCCTGCCCTCCTCTGAGGCTCAGCAGAGGATGATCCCAGCTTTCTGCAGATCAAATACACCATAATGAGTAGGACAGCACAAGACCCAGGTAAACCTGGCTGCCTTTAGTCTCTTGTTCATTTCTCATGAAGTCAAGTCTTCCTCTATCCCCACCTTCCAAATTATGAGCACACAACTGAACAGCCAAAACCTTCTCTAGTTTTCTTCGCAAAGAAGAAACAGGTTATTGAGAAAGAAGAATCAGACAACATACAGGAAACAGCTGTATGAGCATGAGAAGAACACTGAAGCCAAAGGACAAGGCCCTGGAGCAGACGGCTGCCACGCAAACACAGCCCTGAGCACCTCCACAGTGGTTGGACACTCACACACAGTGTATAGATGCGAGAACCCATTTGCTATTTCAGCGAGTGTTTATTGAACACTTACTCCATGCCAGACACTTGGGAAGGAAAAATGAATGACCCAGGCAATGTCCCTGGAGTCAAGAAACAGACTGTCAACAAGCCCACACCTGAAAGCACAACCCCAGACAGTGCTAAGACTCTAGAAAACCAGGTACCGTGATTCAGAAGAGGAGGGAGGTGCAGAACTCAGATCACTGGGAAAAGCCTCTCTGAGGAGGTGGGATCTGAGTTGAATCACAGAGGTCATATGTCTTCATGTGTGAGGCAGTGTCTAGGGCAGACCTAGCAAGCACTTAGTCTGTTCAAGGACTCAGGTCACTAAACTACAGAATGGTGACGTTCCTAAGTGAAAGGTGGGAGTTGGAAAGGGAGCAGGGGGTTTGTGAAGGGCATTCCCAACCAGTTAAGGCTCTTCAGGGGAAAGGAACAAAATCTTCCTTAAACTAGCTGAAGCCATAAAGGTAACATTGGCTGACAAAACTGGAAAGAGGATTATAGGCTTCAGGAATGGTTTGATCAGGACTCAGTTGCATTTCTCTGGAGTTCTTTTGACTCTGCCCTCCTGTGTTGGCTTCATTCACAGGCTGGCTTCGTTCATGTACCAAAAGCGGTTGTAGCAATTCCAGGCCTTGTGTCCCCACCTAGAAAGAGAGCTCCGTGGTACAAACTATCTCTCCCTTACCAGCTATTGTAGGAGGCAGTAAGCAACGCAGTGAGCTCACAGAGAGCTGATGTTCGGGTGGAGGTCTGCAGGGAGCCCAGCTTAGAAGGCAATGAATGAAAGCACAAGACGGCATGGGTCTTCTAGGCGTGCCTCAAGGAGATGTGATTCCAAGTAGGTAAAGGCAAGATCCCGGAGGATCTACAGAAACGATACAGAGTGTTTGGCACATACTCTGGCTGTTAGGGTTCTCAAACAGCCCAGGCTTGGCTCCCTTCTCACGTGATTTAAAGTGGAATCCTAACGTTGTTTGTCTGCCTAAGGATTGCTGACAGAGAGGGAGCCAGAGTGCCCCAGACGCAGTCCGCTCGCTAGAGAAGAAATGTCCAGGAAAGTGATGACCGCAGCCCATTCTTGTAACGCACATAAGGTGAATGCATTATGAAGGGAAGAGGGACAGGAAGGGGAGCAATCCAGAAGTGCAGAAAACAAAACTGGATTCCGGCCCAGACAGTCTGCTGCATGACTGCTGTGCTTGTAGAACAGACATGCCAGCCACCCTGGGAGATACAGCCAGAACCACAGTGGGCTCTTGGCGGCAGGCACACGCGGGTGACGCTGTCCTCGCTTGGCAGCAGGCACACTGTGCTCAAGTGGACGCTGTGTGGAAAGCAGTCCCAGTCCCGTGTTAGGCACCGAGCTGCAGTCCCCAAATAGGCCAGGTGTAACCTCTGCAGCCTCATCCTAAAAATAACCCAGGCGATGGCAACGTCTATGCAGCAGAGGACCACCTCTCATGCTATGGAGCCCCCACCCCTCCTTCCCATTCCCACCCCCAAAGCCATCTCTGCCCAACAAATGACAAGGCAGACCACATGGAGAATATATCACTGCCTTGATCATCTGATATTAACAAGTAGAAAATAACTAATTATGTTTTTAAAATAAAACAATGGTTTCAGTAAGCATTTTGTTTATGAATTTTAAGGTACTGAAGAGTAAACACTGTGGACTCATCAAAAAGTAGAAAACCATCACTGTCCACTTCCCTCCCACCCCTAACTCGGTCCTCCTGCCAGAAGTTTGGCTTCTCTTATGTGCAGAGTATCTGTGCACACAGACACAGACACCGCGGGCTCACCTCGGGTCCTGGCCCAAGCGCTGCTGCCACGCAGTCCACTCCAAGGTGCTGCGGCCAAGGCAGTGGGCACAAGAGAACAGCACAGGTGTCTTGGTTACAGAGCTCGGGGCACAGGAGAACTGGCAGGAACGTCTTATTTGAGGTGATTCTCCCCAAGCCTTTGAGTAGAGCCAGATGCAGGCAAGGCAGGAGAGGTCAGCTTGGGCTGGTTGAAAGGAGTCCCTTTAAATTCAGGGTGTCTGAGAAAGGATTGTTGCTGGAGAAGGGGTGGGGAGAGGGTTTGGGGCTGCAAACACTGTCCCCACCAGAGATGGATGAGGTCATCTAACCCAACAGACCCCAGGCCCATTCAAGGGCCACCTCTCCTTCTGCCCTTTCATCTCTCGGGAGACCCTTGGAGTTCTCGGGGGCAATGATCCAGGTGAGTTTGTAGTGAAGGACACAGACAGTGGGCTGGGCTCGCCCTTCCTCTGGAGAACATCTCCCTAGAGAGGGGCTGGAGCAGGAAGGTGAGGCAGCAGCCAGGACTGACTCCAGGATTCTCTCTGTCCCCCCAGCTCCCAGAACCTGCAGGGGGAGGGCGGGGCCCCAACCTGGGTGGTGGAAAGGGCATCTCCCCCACGGACACAGGGCAAGCTCTGGAGTGGCTTCCAGGAGGCAGAGCGCTGTCCTCCAAGACACAGATGTTCCTCTCGGTTCCCCCAGAAGCTGCTCAGGGGAAGGCCGTGGGGCTGGTGGGCAGAGCTGTGCTGGCTGGAGAGGTGGGGGTGGTCCGAGTCCCCCGAGTCGCTCCTCTGCCCTCTCTCAGAAATGCTCCTCCTGGACAGTGGTGGGGGCTTTGCTGCTCTTGCTGTCCTCTTCCACCTCCCCCTCCTGGGGTTTCTACAAGACAGACAAGGGGACAGCCCTTGGGGTGAGGAGGTAGGGACTGCACCCTGATGAGTATCTGCCTGCCCGTATGTCTGGAATCCTGGGGGAAGACCAGAGTCCCAGGCACTCAGCATCCCCGACTGAACAAGGACGAGGACAGGGGCTCCGGTCACGCACAGTGCTCCCCAGACACACACCATCACGACAAGAGCAAAGGAGGAGGAAAAGTTCAGCCTTCCGGGACACCACAGCCTCCAGGGACCACCTCACTGAGAGTGCCACTGAGCTCCGGTCACCCTCCTCCCCTTCTGACAGCCTCGCCCCACCTGGATGGACCCCCACGTGCCTGTGGAAGGGCCAGGTCTGCCCCCTCCTCAGGAGTGCTGACTACCCCTGGTCAGGGGCAGCCCCCAGGATGAGGAACATGGTTACCATGTGTGTGAAGCAGACGCACAGTGAACTGTCACAAAGACAGGATGCAGTATGTCTCAAAGTATGTATATATTCATATAGCGTCCCCATAGCAGAAGAGACTTGGGTCTGTTTGTCATCAGATTTCTTGCGGGACAATGGCTCAGAATTAGAAGTTCTTCAGGGTCACACTTGTTAGCTGGGTGGGATTAATATGCTCTGAAGATTATGCTCTGAGGCCCCTAAGTACTAACTGCCAACTTGGGCGTTTGTCTGCTGTTTTAGGAATACTTTGCTTCTTTCCTCGGGGGCTCATCTTGTTCCCAACAAGGCCTCGAGCACAGGCTGAGCCCCACACAGCTCTGACCATCGAGGCTGGCGGAGCACATGCAGGCCACGTCAGCAAGAGGAAAAACTTTCTTCCCCAGACCATACGAAGGGCAGCCCCTCTGGAGGCTACAGCAGTAGAACCAGCTTCCAATTGTCTATCTTGCTACCGTTTTGGCTGAGAATCTCAGCCCAAACCCCAAGATGCCCTCGTTCAGGAGCCAGCAGCGATTTCAACTCTTCAGTCCATCTCCTCTCTTTGACACACTCATGCACACACACCTGCCTCCTCCAGTGCCACCACCTTGAAATCACAACCAAACAAGGCTTATGTCTCTTATGGCGGAGAACTACCAACTGGAAGAAGATGCAGATTGTCTTCCTCAAGGTGACTCATGAGCCCCCAGCCAGAAGTTCTGGCTCTTTCTGCCAATGACCCACCTCACTGATCAGAAAGCGCAGCTCTGGCCCAATGCGCTCCCTGCCCCGTCGTCCCCTGGTGCTGAGACTGAAGTCCTGGGACCGTCTGCAGGTCCCACTCACACCCGCCACCTTGGTGGGGAAATGACGGCTCCTTCAGGATGCCCTCTGACAGCGCTGACTCCCCTGGGACCAGACCCCCGTGCCTCTGACCCCCATCCCACCCGGCGCCCCAGGTGCGAGGGAGGTGTGGACGCAGGGCGCATCCAGGACAGCACCGTGAGCCTGCACCCACTGGCCTCCTGGCCCGACTTGCACTGCTTCCCACAGTCCACACGCAAGGGACTGAGCCCTCACCGCCTGTTGCATAACAAACCTGGTCCACGGGGACAAGGATCTGCTGCAAGACAAGGAAATGTGGGGACAACCTAAGTAGGAAACAGGAGGAAACGGAGACGTGGGGTTGGGGGGCAGTGGTGTGGAAAGGCTGTCAGACTCTCCTACGGAAACAAGCAGGGTAGAAAGCCCCAAGAGAGGGCTGTGGGGACAGTTCAATGGTTAAGATTCCGTGCTTCCACTGCAGGGGGCATGGTTCTATCTCTGGTCAGGGAAGTTTGCATGCCGGGTGGTATGGCCAAAAAGATAAAAACTCGATGGCATAAGCACATCCATAGGAAACACTGGGAAATGACAAAAATGTTACTAGGTTATCTCTGGGCAGTAGGACTATAGGCAACCTTTACTTTTGTCTCTGCCTGTATCCTCCCAGGAGAATACAGATTATAAATGAAACATAGTAAAATCTTATCACTTGACACAATGCATCACATTGCAAATTGAAATATTTTCAAGAGAAATCTATCCTGTTTTTTCACAAGTACCTTTACCCCAGGTTCAGGCTATAGTCACCAAAGTTCCCAAATCACATGTTTCCTCGTCCGTGGCTCAGAGACAAGCCCGTCTCCGCAGGGGTGATGGCAGGGCTCTCACAGACTCCTGAGAAGACCGCGCCTGTCTCAGACTGTCCCTGTGTCCCCACTGAACGCCCTGTCCCAGGCGCCTCTCCCCACCTGCTCCCTGCCAACTCCAGAGCATCAGATCCGAGGACAAACAAGGAACTAAAGCATCCATGAGCCAGCACATATCCTCAATATACCTCTTTGAGACACCATTTTTGCTTGGGGAAATTGTCAAGGACTTTCAAAATTATATATACTCGGCATTGGCCTCATACATTGCTGAAGCAATGTCCATTGGTAGTATTGACAGTACCTTTCTACAGGACAGTCTGGCCATACACATGAAAGTGTTAAAAATGGGCATGATCAGCCCGAGTCAACCTCAGCCAGGGGCATGGAACTGGAACCTTAGCCAAATTTCTGCAATAAACACTTCTGATTGGGGGGGGGGGGGGGGTGGGGAGAGGATGCAGGTTTTCTTGTTCTTTGCTTTTTAGCTCTAGGTAAAATAGACTCGGTGCTCTGACAATGGATCACTAGGAGTAAAGAGGAGTAAATGTCACACACAGGTGCATTAAAATAATCGTGTTCATCTGAGACACTTGGACTTCCAGTAATGCTTGGATTGCTGGCTGAGACTTCCATCCTGGATCTTTCCATCCTGGATCTTTCCATCACGGGTAGCTTCAGGGATGAACAGCAAACTGACTGTCATTGAACAACTCAGATTCATGGTCAGTAGACCTCTAACAGCAACTGATGGAATCAGCCATCCAAAGTTGGCTGCAGGAGAAAGTCCATCTCCAGAGAATTCACCAGAGTCTGCTCCCAGGGAATCCAACCTGTGACAGTTTATGCCAGATATGTTTCAGAACAGCAAACACTAAGCAACCTGGAAGGTGGCTCACCCATCACTTGGATGGCAATAAAGACCCCCATCAGTGGTACCTGGGGTGCAGATATGTCCAGCCAAAAGACAATACATAAAGTCTAAATTTAGAACATGGTGAAAGTGGTTTGTGAACAGCAGTGCAAAATAATGTAAAACAAGAGTTTAGGAGGAGGAGCTAAGATGGCGGACGAGTAGGACGGGAAGAATACTTTCTCCTCCACAAATCCATTAAAAGAACATTTGAATGCTGAATAAATTCTACAAAACAACTTCTGAATGCCAGCAGAGGACATCAGGCACTTAGAAAGACAATTCATTGTCTTCAAAAAGAGATTACGAGCCCTGCGGTAACTCCTTTTGCGGAGAAGTGGCGTGGACACCAGCATTTGCTATTAGCAAGTGGGGGCAGGGCTAGGAGGAGCGGCGCGGCCTGCATCGCTTTGAGAAAGGATTTGGCCTGGCTATCTACAGCGCTATCTGAGCGAAATAACCAGACTGTCGGTTATCTACTACATCAAAAGCCAGCCCTAACTTAAGACACCACCAGGACTACGTATGGAACAAAGGACTGCACAGAGATGGCCGGCTGCAGGCCGTCCCACTCCGGTGACAGGAAGCCAGGGCCGGAGGCGGGCAATCACAGCCCTAGAGAGACACTGTCTACAGAACTGTAAGTAGGTTTCTGTGCTGATTCACGCTTCTTGGGGCTCTGGATGGTCAACATCTGCCTGAGAAAGTGCGCAGGTTGTATACCCAGAAAACTGAGTGGCAGGGAGGCGATAAGTCGCAGCAGCTGCGCTCGCTAAACACTTCCTCACCTGCGCTACTCGGACCTGGGAAGGGCATAAAACGCAGACTCAACCGAGTCTGTGCTTCTGAGGGTTATCTCAGTGCCTGAACCTGGCCGGCTTAGATTTGGGTGTTCATCTCCGCCCCTCTGTAACAGGGCAGAGATCAGATATTGAAAAGACCAGTAAACCGCCTCAATAAAGAGAATTCAACCAACTACCAGAAGATAGTAAGGACACTCTAAGCTTGGCAATTTTAACAAAATGAAGAAACAAAAGAATACCCAGCAGCTAAAGGAACAGGATAGATGCCCACCAAACCAAACCAAAGAGGAAGAGATGGGGAATCTACCTGATAAAGAATTCCGAATAATGATAGTGAAATTAATCCAAAATCTTGAAATCAAAATGGAATCACAGTTCAAGAGTCTGGAGACAAGGATTGAGAAGATGCAAGAAAGGTTTAACAAGGACCTAGAAGAAATAAAAAAGAGTCAACACATAATGAATAATGCAATAAATGAGATCCAAAACACCTTGGAGGCAACAAATAGTAGAATAACAGAGGCAGAAGATAGGATTAGTCAATTAGAAGGTAGAATCCTAGAAATAAATCAATCAGAGGAGAAAAAAGAAAAACGAATCAAAAGAAATGAGGACAATCTCAGAGACCTCCAGGATAACATTAAACGCTACAACATTCGAATCATAGGAGTTCCAGAAGAAGAAGATAAAAAGAAAGACCATGAGGAAATACTTGAGGAGATAATAGTTGAAAACTTTCCTAAAATGGAGAAGGAAATAACCACTCAAGTTCAAGAAATCCAGAGAGTCCCTAACAGGATAAACCCAAGGCGAAACACCCCAAGACACATATTAATCAAATTAACCAAGATTAACTATAAAGAACAAATATTAAAAGCAGCAAGGGAAAAACATCAAATAACTCACAAGGGAATTCCCATAAGGCTAACAGCTGATCTTTCAATAGAAACTCTCCAAGCCAGGAGGGAATGGCAAGACATAATTAAAGTGATGAAAGAAAATAACTTACAGCCTAGATTATTGTATCCAGCAAGGATCTCATTCAAATATGAAGGAGAAATCAAAAGCTTCACAGATAAGCAAAAGTTGAGAGAATTTAGCACCACTAAACCATTTCTCCAACAAAAACTAAAGGACATTCTCTAGATAGGAATCACTAAAAGGGTGTATAAATTCGAACCCAAAACAAAAAAGTAAACCCTATTTATCAATAATCGCTTTAAACGTTAATGGGCTGAATGCCCTAATCAACAGACAAAGAGTGGCTGAATCGATACAAAAACAAGACCCCTACATACCTTGTCTACAAGAGACAACCAAAAGACTAAAATGGATCAAATGGATACAAAAACTAGACCCCTATATATGTTGTCTATAAGAGAACCACCTTAAAATAGGGGATATATACTGACTGAAAATAAAGGGCTGGAAAAAGATTTTCTATGCAAATATGGACCAAAAGAAAACAGGAGTAGCAATACTCATATCAGATAAAATTGACTTTAAAGACCCTGAAAAGGAGACAATCAAGGTTATACATAACGACTTAAATGAACAATCCAAAAAGAAGTTATAACAATTATAAATATATATGCACCCAACATTGGAGCATTGATATATCTAAGACAAACATTAATTAGTATGAAAGAAGAAATAGGCAACAATACAATAATAGTGGGAGACTTTAATACCCCACTCATACAATCTGGTAGTAATAGACAAAGTAAAGAGGAAAACATATTCACCTATGAGCCTCAAAAAATTTAGTTCACTCAGGAGAGTTTAAAAAAAAAATAGACTTATTTGTTCACTCTGTAAAGGTTTATTGACTATTTTATGGGTCTGGTACCACTTTGGGTAGTAGGGAGGAAGAAGTGACAAATGTGATCCTGTCCTAAATAATATATTGTGGTAAAGATAGACCTACCAATACAAAATACCAAGACGTGCCTAAGATGAGGACACCCAAACTGGACTTTTAGTTTCCTGAACTTTTCATTTCCAGATCAAACCTCCTAACATAGGATGAATTCAACATGATTTTTTAAAGTGTTCTTTGTGATTAAAAACAGAAAGCCATTAGTTAAGAAATTACATATACTCCTCCCCACCATCACTCCCCTTCTTTCTTCCCATTTCCCTCCCACCCTCTTTGATCCTTTCCTTTCACCATTCCCCCCCCCACCTGCCAAAAAAGATATTCAATGTGTTTGCAAAAAAAAAAAAAAAAAAAAAAAAGAGTTTATGAAAGACAGACAAGAAAATTGAAGATCCACCTATAGTTTTTAAAACCACCCATCCAATGAAGCAAATACACTATCTCCATGAAAGGGAATGGAATAAGTTTACAGAAGAACCTAGAATATATTCTTCTAAACATAGAAACTGTGGTTATTTTGACTTGCTAACGCTAGAAGAAAATTGCCCCTCAGAAATACCAGCAATGGTAGAGAAGATGCTCATTTGGAGTTTGAGCCTGATGGAGGAGCCTGATAGGCTACAGTCCATGGGGTCCCTAGAGTCGGACACGACTGAGCGACTTCACTTTCACTTTTCACTTTCATGCATCGGAGAAGGAAATGGCAACCCACTCCAGTGTTCTTGCCTGGAGAATCCCAGGGATGGGGGAGCCTGGTGGGCTGCCGACTCAGGGGTCCCACCGAGTCGGACACGACTAAAGTGACTTAGCAGTAGCAGCAGCAGCTAGGCTAAGCTGGAAGCAAACCTGAAAAAAATTATTTCATAAAGACCCTCCCACCTAATTTCATACAGATCTTATGGATGATGATTCTGTTGAAGCCCAGAAAAGTTAAGTGAACTTTCTAAACATTATATAGCGAGTGAGTGCTAAAATGAAAATTATAACCAAGGAAATCTCTCTAACAATGCAACATTATCTATCACAGCCAATTATGAATTAGTCTGTTCTCAGATTTATCTTCTTCAAACAATAATTTCAGCTCCTCAAAAGCTGCTAGTGCTCCTACTTTATCTGAAAATACAATCTGTGTTCACTGTCATCCAAGACTCTGAATTATCTGGCCTTAGCTTACCTACCTTTATTTCCCACCACATCTCCAAACAAATCCCCATGCCTCTCATTCTGGTATCACAGGCTCCTGCACAAGCCTGGCTTGGAGAATTTTGAGCATTACTTTACTAGCGTGTGAGATGAGTGCAATTGTGTGGTTATTTGAGTATTCTTTGGCATTGCCTTTGTTTGGGATTGGAATGCAAACTGACCTTTTCCAGTCCTGTGGCCACTGCTGAGTTTCCAAATTTGCTGGCATATTTAGGGCAGCATTTTCACAGCATTATCTTTGAGGATTTGAAACAGCTCAAGTGGAATTCCATCACCTCCAGTAGCTTTGTTTGGAGTGATGCTTTCTAAGGCCCACTTGACCTCACATTCCAGGATGTCTGGCTCTAGGTCAGTGACCACGCCATCATGATTATCTTGGTCATGAAGATGTTTTTTGTACAGTTCTTCTGTGTATTCTTGCCACTTCTTCTTAATATCTTCTGCTTCTGTTAGGTCCATACCATTTCTGTCCTTTATCGAGCCCATCTTTGCATGAAGTGTTCCCTTGCTATCTCTAATTTTCTTGAAGAGATCTCTAGTCTTTCCCATTCTGTTGTTTTCCTCTATTTCTTTGTGTTGATCACTGAGGAAGGCTTTCTTATCTCTCCTTGCTATTCTTTGGAACTCTGCATTCAGATGCTTATATCTCTCCTTTTCTCCTTTGCTTTTTGCTTCCCTTCTTTTCACAGCTATTTGTAAGGCCTCCCCAGATAGCCATTTTGCTTTTTTTGCATTTCTTTTCCATGGGGATGGTCTTGCTCCCTGTCTCCTGTACAATGTCATGAACCTCATTCCATAGTTCATCAGGCACTCTATCTATCAAATCTAGTCCCTTAAATCTATTTCTCACTTCCACTGTATAATCATAAGGGATTTGATTTAGGTCATACCTGAATGGTCTAGTGGTTTTCCCTACTTTTTTCAATTTAATTCTGAATTTGGCAATAAGGCCTTTACACCACCCTATATGGGCCTTGGAGTGGTTGTATCCCCCCAAGATGCTAGCTTCAGGGTGGGTAGCAAATCCTTCTGGGATTCTCTGGAGCTTTGCTGAGGTCAGACTGGCCTTTTTAAATCAAGAGTTTACTCCTGGGTCAGGAAGGACAAAAGTGAAATGAGCACAGAGTACACAGAATGCAGAGATGAGATCTGAGATCAGTTTCCCACACTGGACTCATAGTAGAGTCCCCTGGGTTGTGGGTGGTGTGTGCCTGGATTTCCTGCCTCTCTTCTGCAAAGTCAGATCAGATAATCTGCGAGGGCCTGGGAATCTGCTTTCATAATCATTCTGGGAGATTCTAGCTTGCAACAAAGTTGAGAACTTCTAATGTGGGTGGGTTGTAGGGGATTCTAAGGGTCCTGAAGTCCCTTCCCATCTCAGTTGCCTCCACATTAACCCTGGCCTCTCAGAGCCTGGGCTTGCTCAGAGATCTCCCTATTTCTAAGGCCATTCATTCCAAAGGTTAAGAATTGCAAAGGTGTGTATGTGTGTGTGTGTGTGTGTTGTTGGTGTTAAAATGTGAATTCTTGGCCTCGTTTCAGGAGAATCAGATTTAACACGTCCAGGGTAGAGCTTCACAATATGCAGTTTTAGACTCTAAGAACTTTTAATGCCAGTAGTCTCTGGATCACAGTTTAGAGAAACTGGTTTTCACCAGGGGAGAAAGGGTGATGACAAGACCCTTCTGCCTTTTTAAAGCCCACCCCCTTAGTCACCTGCACTTCTTCCACGTGGCTGATACCAGGGTTGACCTAACGGGCAGCCTCTGAGGGGTCATCACATTTTCTCACAGGAATGTGGCCCTGGCCTGGCGGGTTTACCTTGTTGGGGATAATCATGTCTGCATATAACACATCACCAACATTCCTGTAAGAGAGGAACTTGGGAAGGAACTAGGACTCAGCCACTGTTTCTGACTGCTTTCCCTTTGTTTCTGCATTCCCCCGCTTTCCTAATTAGTAACTGCTCATGCCTGCTCTTTGGAACTCAGGGAAGGCCTAGGAGACAAAGTCTTTTCGCTACAAATAAGACATAGAGGGCAAAGAAAGGATTTTGTACCCGCGAGAGCCCCAGTTGGGTCCTGCTTGCTATCCTTCACACCATCTTTCTCTTCCCCTTCCTGCCTTAGCCTTAATTCAGTCTCCTGTCTGGTTGGGAGTGGGGGCTAGTTATTGATAAACTACATGAGTTCAGTTGAGCCCGTTGGTCCTAAACTTGAGTTCTATGAAGAGTACCTGCTGCTGCCATCATCCTTACCACCATCGTCATTAACATCACTAACATGAAAGGAGGGTGGGAGGCCCTTCTCCTTGGAATCAGTTTCCGTTTCTTAGCCACTGAGGCACTGTATGACTCTGGACAACTGGCATCATCCTCTAAGGATACAGATTCCTACCGCATATTCTAGGTGCTCCATTCATTTGCTGGATGAATCCATGTGATTAGGAGAGGCAACTAAATGTTCTTTAGGGTTCTTTTGGGCTTTAAATAGAAGATTTTGTGTGATTTTTGAATCCAAGAAGAAAGTTGGAGGGATAAGAAAAGAGGTGAGACACCTCCAGCAGAGAGAATGTTGTCAGAGGCCTGGAGCCTTCTGGGGACTGGATAGGTCATCAGGAGGAGGTGGAAGGTGTCCAGTAGTTCCGCTGAGCCCTTCGGTTGGGACAGCCCTTAAGAGGGATGTGGATGGTTCTGACCTGTAATACTTTAGTGTATAGGTGATACAGTGTACCTTCCAGTAATAGTTTCTGGAGCCTGTTACCAGGACAGGATAAAGGGATGAGAGGGCAATGGTGTGTGGCTAAAAAGAGGTTAAAATGGTTACCTTGGGTTGTTTTGGAGTATTTCCTCTTCTCTGAGGGTACCACTCCCAGTGGCATCCTGGAGGAGGGTTTCTGATGTCCCTCACTGCTAGGGGGAGAGCCAGCAATGGCCCCACCAGGACAGGAACCCTAAGGCTGTGTACCCCTCCTTCCTTCAGGTCTGAATGCTGGTGCTTTTTATGCCTTGTCCACTCTGCTAACTCGCATAGTGATCTTCCACTACCTGGTAAGGGCATTTCCTAAGCTGACCAGTCCGAGAGAAGGAGATTTCTAGTGTCTGGGCAGGAGCTGGGGAGGCGGTGTGGTATGGTGTGTGCTCTAGGATTCGGGGGGTGGCGCCCCCGGGTCTCAGCCCCAGGTCTGGTGGTTCTCAGCGGTGTGAGAGCTGGTTAGCATCGCTGAACTCTCATTCTCTTTTCTCAAAAGAATCCAATTACGTACTCAAAGATTAATTTTAAAATTAGAAGGCAATGGCAACCCACTAAGTTTGGTTTGGTTCAGTCATTCCTGACTCTTTCGACCCCATGAATTGCAGCACGCCAGGCCTCCCTGTCCATCACCAACTCCCGGAGGTCACTCAAACTCATGTCCATTGAGTCGGTGATGCCATCCAGCCATCTCGTCCTCTGTCGTCCCCTTCTCCTCTTGCCCCCAATCCCTCCCAGCATCAGAGTCTTTCCCAATGAGTCATCCCTTCATTCTTTCTGGAGTTATTTCTCCACTGATCTCCAGTAGCATATTGGGCACCTACCGACCTGGGAAGTTCCTCTTTCAGTATCTTATCATTTTGCCTTTTCATACTGTTCATGGGGTTCTCAAGGCAAGAATACTGAAGTGGTTTGCCATTCCCTTCTCCAGTGGACCACATTCTGTCAGACCTCTCCACCGTGACCCACCGGTCTTGGGTGGCCCCACATAGCATGGCTTAATTTCATTGAATTAGAACAGGCTGTGGTCCTTGTGATCAGATTGGGTAGTTTTCTGTGATTATGGTTTCAGTGTGTCTGCCCTCTGATCCCTCTTGCAACACGTACCATCTTACTTGGGTTTCTCTTACCTTGGGTGTGGGGTATCTCTTCGTAGCTGCTCCAGCAAGCGTGGCCGCTGCTCCTTAACTTGGACGAGGGGCATCTTCTCACCGCCACCCCTCCTGACCTTGAACGTGGAGTAGGTCCTCTCGGCCCTCCTGCCCCCACACAGCCACCGCTCCTTGGACGTGGGGTTGTTCCTCTCGGCCGCCTCCCCTGACCTCGGGCGTGCAGTAGTTCCTCTCAGCCGTGTCTGTGCCCTCGCAGTGTGGCACTTCGGTGGCCACCCCTGACCTTGGGCGAGGGGTAGCTCCACTCGGCCATACTTCTGCGTGTAGTAAGCATCAATAGCAAAAGTCTACAGCTTATAAAGGGTGCATGTGCAGGAGCCTGTGATACCAGAATGAGAGGCATGGGGATTTGTTTGGAGATGTGGTGGGAAATAAAGGTAGGTAAGCTAAGGCCAGATAATTCAGAGTCTTGGATGACAGTGAACACAGATTGTATTTTCAGATAAAGTAGGAGCACTAGCAGCTTTTGAGGAGCTGAAATTATTGTTTGAAGAAGATAAATCTGAGAACAGACTAATTCATAATTGGCTGTGATAGATAATGTTGCATTGTTAGAGAGATTTCCTTGGTTATAATTTTCATTTTAGCACTCACTCGCTATATAATGTTTAGAAAGTTCACTTAACTTTTCTGGGCTTCAACAGAATCATCATCCATAAGATCTGTATGAAATTAGGTGGGAGGGTCTTTATGAAATAATTTTTTTCAGGTTTGCTTCCAGCTTAGCCTAGCTGCTGCTGCTACTGCTAAGTCACTTTAGTCGTGTCCGACTCGGTGGGACCCCTGAGTCGGCAGCCCACCAGGCTCCCCCATCCCTGGGATTCTCCAGGCAAGAACACTGGAGTGGGTTGCCATTTCCTTCTCCGATGCATGAAAGTGAAAAGTGAAAGTGAAGTCGCTCAGTCGTGTCCGACTCTAGGGACCCCATGGACTGTAGCCTATCAGGCTCCTCCATCAGGCTCAAACTCCAAATGAGCATCTTCTCTACCATTGCTGGTATTTCTGAGGGGCAATTTTCTTCTAGCGTTAGCAAGTCAAAATAACCACAGTTTCTATGTTTAGAAGAATATATTCTAGGTTCTTCTGTAAACTTATTCCATTCCCTTTCATGGAGATAGTGTATTTGCTTCATTGGATGGGTGGTTTTAAAAACTATAGGTGGATCTTCAATTTTCTTGTCTGTCTTTCATAAACTCTTTTTTTTTTTTTTTTTTTTTTTGCAAACACATTGAATATCTTTTTTGGCAGGTGGGGGGGGGGGGAATGGTGAAAGGAAAGGATCAAAGAGGGTGGGAGGGAAATGGGAAGAAAGAAGGGGAGTGATGGTGGGGAGGAGTATATGTAATTTCTTAACTAATGGCTTTCTGTTTTTAATCACAAAGAACACTTTAAAAAATCATGTTGAATTCATCCTATGTTAGGAGGTTTGATCTGGAAATGAAAAGTTCAGGAAACTAAAAGTCCAGTTTGGGTGTCCTCATCTTAGGCACGTCTTGGTATTTTGTATTGGTAGGTCTATCTTTACCACAATATATTATTTAGGACAGGATCACATTTGTCACTTCTTCCTCCCTACTACCCAAAGTGGTACCAGACCCATAAAATAGTCAATAAACCTTTACAGAGTGAACAAATAAGTCTATTTTTTTTTTTAAACTCTCCTGAGTGAACTAAATTTTTTGAGGCTCATAGGTGAATATGTTTTCCTCTTTACTTTGTCTATTACTACCAGATTGTATGAGTGGGGTATTAAAGTCTCCCACTATTATTGTATTGTTGCCTATTTCTTCTTTCATACTAATTAATGTTTGTCTTAGATATATCAATGCTCCAATGTTGGGTGCATATATATTTATAATTGTTATAACTTCTTTTTGGATTGTTCATTTAAGTCGTTATGTATAACCTTGATTGTCTCCTTTTCAGGGTCTTTAAAGTCAATTTTATCTGATATGAGTATTGCTACTCCTGTTTTCTTTTGGTCCATATTTGCATAGAAAATCTTTTTCCAGCCCTTTATTTTCAGTCAGTATATATCCCCTATTTTAAGGTGGTTCTCTTATAGACAACATATATAGGGGTCTAGTTTTTGTATCCATTTGATCCATTTTAGTCTTTTGGTTGTCTCTTGTAGACAAGGTATGTAGGGGTCTTGTTTTTGTATCGATTCAGCCACTCTTTGTCTGTTGATTAGGGCATTCAGCCCATTAACGTTTAAAGCGATTATTGATAAATAGGGTTTACTTTTTTGTTTTGGGTTCGAATTTATACACCCTTTTAGTGATTCCTATCTAGAGAATGTCCTTTAGTTTTTGTTGGAGAAATGGTTTAGTGGTGCTAAATTCTCTCAACTTTTGCTTATCTGTGAAGCTTTTGATTTCTCCTTCATATTTGAATGAGATCCTTGCTGGATACAATAATCTAGGCTGTAAGTTATTTTCTTTCATCACTTTAATTATGTCTTGCCATTCCCTCCTGGCTTGGAGAGTTTCTATTGAAAGATCAGCTGTTAGCCTTATGGGAATTCCCTTGTGAGTTATTTGATGTTTTTCCCTTGCTGCTTTTAATATTTGTTCTTTATAGTTAATCTTGGTTAATTTGATTAATATGTGTCTTGGGGTGTTTCGCCTTGGGTTTATCCTGTTAGGGACTCTCTGGATTTCTTGAACTTGAGTGGTTATTTCCTTCTCCATTTTAGGAAAGTTTTCAACTATTATCTCCTCAAGTATTTCCTCATGGTCTTTCTTTTTATCTTCTTCTTCTGGAACTCCTATGATTCGAATGTTGTAGCGTTTAATGTTATCCTGGAGGTCTCTGAGATTGTCCTCATTTCTTTTGATTCGTTTTTCTTTTTTCTCCTCTGATTGATTTATTTCTAGGATTCTACCTTCTAATTGACTAATCCTATCTTCTGCCTCTGTTATTCTACTATTTGTTGCCTCCAAGGTGTTTTGGATCTCATTTATTGCATTATTCATTATGTGTTGACTCTTTTTTATTTCTTCTAGGTCCTTGTTAAACCTTTCTTGCATCTTCTCAATCCTTGTCTCCAGACTCTTGAACTGTGATTCCATTTTGATTTCAAGATTTTGGATTAATTTCACTATCATTATTCGGAATTCTTTATCAGGTAGATTCCCCATCTCTTCCTCTTTGGTTTGGTTTGGTGGGCATCTATCCTGTTCCTTTAGCTGCTGGGTATTCTTTTGTTTCTTCATTTTGTTAAAATTGCCAAGCTTAGAGTGTCCTTACTATCTTCTGGTAGTTGGTTGAATTCTCTTTATTGAGGCGGTTTACTGGTCTTTTCAATATCTGATCTCTGCCCTGTTACAGAGGGGGCGGAGATGAACACCCAAATCTAAGCCGGCCAGGTTCAGGCACTGAGATAACCCTCAGAAGCACAGACTCGGTTGAGTCTGCGTTTTATGCCCTTCCCAGGTCCGAGTAGCGCAGGTGAGGAAGTGTTTAGCGAGCGCAGCTGCTGCGACTTATCGCCTCCCTGCCACTCAGTTTTCTGGGTATACAACCTGCGCACTTTCTCAGGCAGATGTTGACCATCCAGAGCCCCAAGAAGCGTGAATCAGCACAGAAACCTACTTACAGTTCTGTAGACAGTGTCTCTCTAGGGCTGTGATTGCCCGCCTCCGGCCCTGGCTTCCTGTCACCGGAGTGGGACGGCCTGCAGCCGGCCATCTCTGTGCAGTCCTTTGTTCCATACGTAGTCCTGGTGGTGTCTTAAGTTAGGGCTGGCTTTTGATGTAGTAGATAACCGACAGTCTGGTTATTTCGCTCAGATAGCGCTGTAGATAGCCAGGCCAAATCCTTTCTCAAAGCGATGCAGGCCGCGCCGCTCCTCCTAGCCCTGCCCCCACTTGCTAATAGCAAATGCTGGTGTCCACGCCACTTCTCCGCAAAAGGAGTTACCGCAGGGCTCGTAATCTCTTTTTGAAGACAATGAATTGTCTTTCTAAGTGCCTGATGTCCTCTGCTGGCATTCAGAAGTTGTTTTGTAGAATTTATTCAGCATTCAAATGTTCTTTTAATGGATTTGTGGAGGAGAAAGTATTCTTCCCGTCCTACTCGTCCGCCATCTTAGCTCCTCCTCCTAAACTCTTGTTTTACATTATTTTGCACTGCTGTTCACAAACCACTTTCACCATGTTCTAAATTTAGACTTTATGTATTGTCTTTTGGCTGGACATATCTGCACCCCAGGTACCACTGATGGGGGTCTTTATTGCCATCCAAGTGATGGGTGAGCCACCTTCCAGGTTGCTTAGTGTTTGCTGTTCTGAAACATATCTGGCATAAACTGTCACAGGTTGGATTCCCTGGGAGCAGACTCTGGTGAATTCTCTGGAGATGGACTTTCTCCTGCAGCCAACTTTGGATGGCTGATTCCATCAGTTGCTGTTAGAGGTCTACTGACCATGAATCTGAGTTGTTCAATGACAGTCAGTTTGCTGTTCATCCCTGAAGCTACCCGTGATGGAAAGATCCAGGATGGAAAGATCCAGGATGGAAGTCTCAGCCAGCAATCCAAGCATTACTGGAAGTCCAAGTGTCTCAGATGAACACGATTATTTTAATGCACCTGTGTGTGACATTTACTCCTCTTTACTCCTAGTGATCCATTGTCAGAGCACCGAGTCTATTTTACCTAGAGCTAAAAAGCAAAGAACAAGAAAACCTGCATCCTCTCCCCACCCCCCCCACCCCCCCAATCAGAAGTGTTTATTGCAGAAATTTGGCTAAGGTTCCAGTTCCATGCCCCTGGCTGAGGTTGACTCGGGCTGATCATGCCCATTTTTAACACTTTCATGTGTATGGCCAGACTGTCCTGTAGAAAGGTACTGTCAATACTACCAATGGACATTGCTTCAGCAATGTATGAGGCCAATGCCGAGTATATATAATTTTGAAAGTCCTTGACAATTTCCCCAAGCAAAAATGGTGTCTCAAAGAGGTATATTGAGGATATGTGCTGGCTCATGGATGCTTTAGTTCCTTGTTTGTCCTCGGATCTGATGCTCTGGAGTTGGCAGGGAGCAGGTGGGGAGAGGCGCCTGGGACAGGGCGTTCAGTGGGGACACAGGGACAGTCTGAGACAGGCGCGGTCTTCTCAGGAGTCTGTGAGAGCCCTGCCATCACCCCTGCGGAGACGGGCTTGTCTCTGAGCCACGGACGAGGAAACATGTGATTTGGGAACTTTGGTGACTATAGCCTGAACCTGGGGTAAAGGTACTTGTGAAAAAACAGGATAGATTTCTCTTGAAAATATTTCAATTTGCAATGTGATGCATTGTGTCAAGTGATAAGATTTTACTATGTTTCATTTATAATCTGTATTCTCCTGGGAGGATACAGGCAGAGACAAAAGTAAAGGTTGCCTATAGTCCTACTGCCCAGAGATAACCTAGTAACATTTTTGTCATTTCCCAGTGTTTCCTATGGATGTGCTTATGCCATCGAGTTTTTATCTTTTTGGCCATACCACCCGGCATGCAAACTTCCCTGACCAGAGATAGAACCATGCCCCCTGCAGTGGAAGCACGGAATCTTAACCATTGAACTGTCCCCACAGCCCTCTCTTGGGGCTTTCTACCCTGCTTGTTTCCGTAGGAGAGTCTGACAGCCTTTCCACACCACTGCCCCCCAACCCCACGTCTCCGTTTCCTCCTGTTTCCTACTTAGGTTGTCCCCACATTTCCTTGTCTTGCAGCAGATCCTTGTCCCCGTGGACCAGGTTTGTTATGCAACAGGCGGTGAGGGCTCAGTCCCTTGCGTGTGGACTGTGGGAAGCAGTGCAAGTCGGGCCAGGAGGCCAGTGGGTGCAGGCTCACGGTGCTGTCCTGGATGCGCCCTGCGTCCACACCTCCCTCGCACCTGGGGCGCCGGGTGGGATGGGGGTCAGAGGCACAGGGGTCTGGTCCCAGGGGAGTCAGCGCTGTCAGAGGGCATCCTGAAGGAGCCGTCATTTCCCCACCAAGGTGGCGGGTGTGAGTGGGACCTGCAGACGGTCCCAGGACTTCAGTCTCAGCACCAGGGGACGACGGGGCAGGGAGCGCATTGGGCCAGAGCTGCGCTTTCTGATCAGTGAGGTGGGTCATTGGCAGAAAGAGCCAGAACTTCTGGCTGGGGGCTCATGAGTCACCTTGAGGAAGACAATCTGCATCTTCTTCCAGTTGGTAGTTCTCCGCCATAAGAGACATAAGCCTTGTTTGGTTGTGATTTCAAGGTGGTGGCACTGGAGGAGGCAGGTGTGTGTGCATGAGTGTGTCAAAGAGAGGAGATGGACTGAAGAGTTGAAATCGCTGCTGGCTCCTGAACGAGGGCATCTTGGGGTTTGGGCTGAGATTCTCAGCCAAAACGGTAGCAAGATAGACAATTGGAAGCTGGTTCTACTGCTGTAGCCTCCAGAGGGGCTGCCCTTCGTATGGTCTGGGGAAGAAAGTTTTTCCTCTTGCTGACGTGGCCTGCATGTGCTCCGCCAGCCTCGATGGTCAGAGCTGTGTGGGGCTCAGCCTGTGCTCGAGGCCTTGTTGGGAACAAGATGAGCCCCCGAGGAAAGAAGCAAAGTATTCCTAAAACAGCAGACAAACGCCCAAGTTGGCAGTTAGTACTTAGGGGCCTCAGAGCATAATCTTCAGAGCATATTAATCCCACCCAGCTAACAAGTGTGACCCTGAAGAACTTCTAATTCTGAGCCATTGTCCCGCAAGAAATCTGATGACAAACAGACCCAAGTCTCTTCTGCTATGGGGACGCTATATGAATATATACATACTTTGAGACATACTGCATCCTGTCTTTGTGACAGTTCACTGTGCGTCTGCTCCACACACATGGTAACCATGTTCCTCATCCTGGGGGCTGCCCCTGACCAGGGGTAGTCAGCACTCCTGAGGAGGGGGCAGACCTGGCCCTTCCACAGGCACGTGGGGGTCCATCCAGGTGGGGCGAGGCTGTCAGAAGGGGAGGAGGGTGACCGGAGCTCAGTGGCACTCTCAGTGAGGTGGTCCCTGGAGGCTGTGGTGTCCCGGAAGGCTGAACTTTTCCTCCTCCTTTGCTCTTGTCGTGATGGTGTGTGTCTGGGGAGCACTGTGCATGACCTGAGCCCCTGTCCTCGTCCTTGTTCAGTCGGGGATGCTGAGTGCCTGGGACTCTGGTCTTCCCCCAGGATTCCAGACATACGGGCAGGCAGATACTCATCAGGGTGCAGTCCCTACCTCCTCACCCCAAGGGCTGTCCCCTTGTCTGTCTTGTAGAAACCCCAGGAGGGGGAGGTGGAAGAGGACAGCAAGAGCAGCAAAGCCCCCACCACTGTCCAGGAGGAGCATTTCTGAGAGAGGGCAGAGGAGCGACTCGGGGGACTCGGACCACCCCCACCTCTCCAGCCAGCACAGCTCTGCCCACCAGCCCCACGGCCTTCCCCTGAGCAGCTTCTGGGGGAACCGAGAGGAACATCTGTGTCTTGGAGGACAGCGCTCTGCCTCCTGATAGTTCTAATCTCTATATTCTAGGTTCTTCTGTAAACTTATTCCATTCCCTTTCATGGAGATAGTATATTTGCTTCATTGGGGGGGTGGTTTTAAAAACTATAGGTGTATCTTCAATTTTCTTGTCTGTCTTTCATAAACTCTTTTTTTTTTTTTCAAACACATTGAATCTCTTTTTTTTGGTGGGGGGGGGGAGAATGGACAAAGGAAAGGATCAAAGAGGGTGGGAGGGAAATGGGAAGAAAGAAGGGGAGTGATGGTGGGGAGGAATATATGTAATTTCTTAACTAATGGCTTTCTGTTTTTAATCACAAAGAACACTTTAAAAAATTATGTTGAATTCATCCTATGTTAGGAGGTTTGATCTAGAAATGAAAAGTTCAAGAAACTAAAAGTCCAGTTTGGGTGTCCTCATCTTAGGCACATCTTGGTATTTTGTATTGGTAGGTCTATCTTTACCACAATATATTATTTAGGACAGGATCACATTTGTCACTTCTTCCTCCCTACTACCCACAAAGGATGGAAGTGTTTGCTTTCTTACCCAGGTCTGGTTTGCTGGTGTACATATTTTCAGAGAGAAAGGTGTGGTCTCGGAAGCTCTGCAGCGAGACCCCCGCGGCTATGATGGATGTTATCATCAGCCAGCTGCATAACACATTCAGGAATCTGCTCATGGCTCCCCTCCAACCTGAGAAGGCTTTTTGCGGAAACAAGAGCAAAGGGCAGGAGACGACAGATGGTTAGCGTGCTTCAACCATAAGCTCTGTAGTTAACGTGTGTCCCACTCATGACGGCTGTACTAATCTTACTTCTTCAGTCATTTCATAAAGTCCTCTCCCAAGTACCAGAGGCTCGTCTATCCCCAGGCACCCTTCATAGGCTTGGCACTTTGCCTTTGAATACCCACCTTAATTCAAAGTGTGCTGACAAGAGTAATAAAAAAAGGCTAAATAATTCAGTGGCTGGAAATGACAGACCCTGTGAAAAAAGTGGGGAGAAAGGTAACAGAGGAGAGGGAGGTGTTCAAATATCACTACAAAGAAATAAAATGGACTCTAATGAAAGATTTATGGAAGTTGGTCTCAATATTTCATCATACTAGTAGTGGGCAGTCAACAGTATACTGTGCAGTAAGTAGCACCATGCTTATTTTCGGCTAAGGAATTTCTCCAAAATATTAGCCTAAATCAGAACTCTCTTGTCTTGGCTGAAATCAGAGCCCTGGGATCTTTACTTTTAACCTAATGCTTCACATCATTCTTTTGTACTGCAAGTACCTCAAAGGTAATCATAAAACTACTAACAGATACCTTCCTGGCTACTGGTAATTGATCCTTCCAAGCACAGAGAAGTGTTTCACGTCTGAGTGGCATCTATGGTTTGAGGGAAATATTTACATGCTTTAAGTTTTCTCTACTTTGGTTCACAGGGATTCCATGTTCCATAAATTAGGAAAACAATACAAAAGTTAAAAATAAGTAAATTGTGGTGACTTGAAAAATAGTGAGAAAATTAGAGGAGGAAAGAGCTATGTTGGTGTTGGGTTGCAGGAGAAATTACAGTTACTGCTTGTTTGTATACACCATGTGCTATGCCAAAAACCTATCTATTATCTCACTGAACCTTAAACAAGGTAGGGAGACACCATTAATATTACCACTTTACAGATGAGGGGTGGCACAGAGGGGTTAAGGGACTTGCTCGAAGTTACATAGTCAATAGATAAAGAGCTGAGATACAGAGCATGGTCCATGGGTCTCTAAGATGGTCTCACTGAGCATATTTTGATGAAGTGTCCATTTTTGAGAGAGTTAAGCAAACCATAGCCACCTGTCTTCAAGTGTATAGTAAATACCATCTGGGTATATGCTTTTTATTTAAAAAACAGAACAAAATGTTAGATCAACCCTTGCTGAGCACTGATTCAAATTATCTTGGTTTAAATAAAAACCATGTAATAGAAATCTAATCATGGAATTGATTCTTCCCATCTTTGGTATGAGACCCATGGTTTATCTATTGTCTGGTTAATTCCTTTGGCCTGAAGTGGTGATAAATTATCAGGCTTCCTTTGTCACTTTGACCGTAGGCCTTGTGTTATCAGATCAGATCATATCAGTCGCTCAGTAGTGTCCGACTCTTTGTGACCCCATGAACTGCAGCACGCCAGGCCTCCCTGTCCATTACCAGCTCCCAGAGGTCACTCAGACTCGCATCCATCGAGTCACTTATGCCATCCAGCCATCTCATCCTCTGTCTTCCCCTTCTCCTCCTGCCCTCAATCCCTCCCAGTATCAGAGCCTTCTCCAATGAGTCAACTCTTCCCATGAGGTGGTCAAAATACTGGACTTTCAGCTTTAGCATCATTCCTTCTAAAGAAATCCCAGGGTTGATCTCCTTCAGAATGGACTGGTTGGATCTTCTTGCAGTCCAAGGGACTCTCAAGAGTCTTCTCCAACACCACAGTTCAAAAGCATCAATTCTTCGGCGCTCAGCCTTCTTCACAGTCCAGCTCTCACATCCATACATGACCACAGGAAAGACCATAGCCTTGACTAGACGAATCTTTGTTGTCAAAGTGATGTCTCTGCTTTTGAATATGCTATCTAGGTTGGTCATAACTTTCCTTCCAAGGAGTAAGCGTCTTTTAATTTCATGGCTGCAGTCACCATCTGCAGTGATTTTGGAGCCCCCACAAATAAAGTCTGACACTGTTTCCACTGTTTCTCCACCTATTTCCCATGTAGTGATGGGACCAGATGCCATGATCTTCGTTTTCTGAATGTTGAGCTTTAAGCCAACCCTTTCACTCTCCACCTTCACTCTCATCAAGAGGCTTTTGAGTTCCTCTTCATTTTCTGCCATAAGGGTGGTGTCATCTGCATATCTGAGGTTATTGATATTTCTCCCAGCAATCTTGATTCCAACTTGTGTTTCTTCCAGTCCAGCATTTCTCATGATGTACTCTGCATATAAGTTAAATAAGCAGGGTGACAATATACAGCCTTGATGTACTCCTTTTCCTATTTCGAACCAGTCTGTTGTTCCATGTCCAGTTCTAACTGTTGCTTCCTGACCTGCATACAGATTTCTCAAGAGGCAGATCAGGTGGTCTGGTATTCCCATCTCTTTCAGAATTTTCCACAGTTTATTGTGATCTACACAGTCAAAGGCTTTGGCATAGTCAATAAAGCAGAAATAGATGTTTTTCTAGAACTCTCTTGCTTTTTCCATGATCCAGCAGATGTTGGCAATTTGATCTCTGGTTCCTCTGCCTTTTCTAAAACCAGCTTGAACATCAGGAAGTTCACGGTTCACATATTGCTGAAGCCTGGCTTGGAGAATTTTGAGCATTACTTTATTAGCGTGTGAGATGAGTGCAATTGTGCGGTAGTTTGAGCATTCTTTGGCATTGCCTTTCTTTGGGATTGGGATGAAAACTGACCTTTTCCAATCTTGTGGCCACTGCTGAGTTTCCAAATTTGCTGGCATATTGAGTGCAGCACTTTCACAGCATCATCTTTCAGGATTTGGAATAGCTCCACTGGAATTCCATCACCTCCACTAGCTTTGTTCGTAGTGATGCTTTCTAAGGCCCATTTGACTTCGCATTCTAGGATCTCTGGCTCTAGGTCAGTGATCACACCATCATGATTATCTGGGTCATGAAGATCTTTTTTGTACAGTTCTTCTGTGTATTCTTGCCATCTCTTCTTAATATCTTCTGCTTCTGTTAGGTCCATACCATTTCTGTCCTTTATCGAGCCCATCTTTGCATGAAATGTTCCTTTGGTATCTCTGATTTTCTTGAATAAATCCTTAGTCTTTCCCATTCTGTTGTTTTCCTCTATTTCTTTGCATTGATCATTGAAGAAGGCTTTCTTATCTCTTCTTGCTATTCTTTGGAACTCTGCATTCAGATGTTTATATCTTTCCTTTTCTCCTTTGCTTTTCGCTTCTCTTCTTTTCACAGCTATTTGTAAGGCCTCCCCAGACAGCCATTTTGCTTTTTTGCATTTCTTTTCCATGGGGATGGTCTTGATCCCTGTCTCCTGTACAATGTCACGAACCTCATTCCATAGTTCATCAGGCACTCTATCTATCAGATCTAGGCCCTTAAATCTATTTCTCACTTCCACTGTATAATCATAAGGGATTTGATTTAGGTCATACCTGAATGGTCTAGTGGTTTTCCCTACTTTCTTCAATTTCAGTCTGAATTTGGCAATAAGGAGTTCATGATCTGAGCCACAGTCAGCTCCTGGTCTTGTTTTTGCTGACTGTATAGAGCTTCTCCATCTTTGGCTACAAAGAATATAATCGATCTGATTTCGATGTTGACCATCTCATGATGTCCATGTATAGAGTCTTCTCTTGTGTTGTTGGAAGAGGATATTTGCTATGACCAGTGCATTTTCTTGGCAAAACTCTGTTAGTCTTTGCCCTGCTTCATTCCGTATTCCAAGGCCAAATTTGCCTGTTACTCCAGGTGTCTCTTGACTTCCTACTTTTGCATTCCAGTCCCCTACAATGAAAAGGACATCCTTTTTGGGTGTTAGTCCTAAAAGGTCTTGTAGGTCTTCATAGAACCGTTCAACTTCAGCTTCTTCAGCATTACTGGTTGGGGCATAGACTTGGATTACTGTGACATTGAATGGTTTGCCTTGGAAACGAACAGAGATCATTCTGTCATTTTTGAGATTGCATCCAAGTACTGCATTTCGAACTCTTTTATTGACCATGATGGCCACTCCATTTCTTCTGAGGGATTCCTGCCCACAGTAGTAGATATAATGGTCATCTGAGTTAAATTCACCCATTCCAGTCCATTTTAGTTCGCTAATTCCTAGAATGTTGACATTCACTCTTGCCATATCTTGTTTGACCACTTCCAATTTGCCTTGATTCATGTTACTCAGCTGAAACAAATACTAATATCAGTAATGGCTCAAGACAGTGTGACACACCAAAAAACAAAGAAAGTTCCAGAGGTAGAAGGGTCAGTGGATGAAAGGCTCAGTGCAAATGGGTGACAAAAGTGGACTCTGTCAAAGTCCAGAGAGAATGAAGCTCTAATGGAATCACAAGCAGTGCCAGCATGGGCCAAGACACACACACTCCCCTCCCCTCCCCTCCTCCTTGTTTTCTCTCCCTCCCTCAGTAGGACACTTAAGTTAGCAGGGTCAGAAAAGCTGCATGGATGGCCTCCGTCTTTGACAGAACTTATGCCCGTTTCACAGACCCTCTCGGAAACTCCAGAAGATAGCTGGTGAAGGCAGAGCCTGAGCACTCTTCCAAATTGCTCTGCCCGTCCCTCAGCACAGCTTCCTCAATGCTTTTGAGGGCCTCTGAGAGAATCCCACCTGTATTCCCCAATTTTGCCCTGACCCAGGCCAGGAAAGGTGTGGTGTTTAGTAGAGTCGGGAGTGAGTGGTTCCTTTCCTGGTCTCACTATTCAGTAGCTGTGTCACACTTTACAGCTTAAGTTTCCTTACCTGCAAAATGAAGATTAAAATTACCTATTCCAAGGGTTATTATAAGAATTACCTTAGGAAGCAAAGGTACCTCTTATTGTGCCAGGCTCAGAGTGGCCACTCATTTGTTCATCGATTCACTCGTTCTGTACTTACCAAGCTTTCTTCATTTTTCCAGATCCCTCTTCTCTTGGTCTCTGAAATCTCTTTTCTCCCTACAAGGTTGCTTCCCGGGCAGAACAGAGCCTTATCTCATTTCAGATAGCTCAGGTGAAGTGAAGTGAAGTCGCTCAGTCGTGTCCGGCTCTTTGTGACCCCATGGGCTGTAGCCTGCCAGGCTCCTCCGTCCATGAGATTCTCCAGGCAAGAATGCTGGAGTGGGTTACCATTTCCTTCTCCAGGGGATCTTCCCGATCCAGGGATCAAACCTGGGTCTCCCACATTGGGGGCAGACACTTTAACCTCTGAGCCACCAGGGAAGCCAGATAGTTTATGGTCATCCCCATAAAAGATCCCAAATTAGACCATGTATGGAGACTAAAACCAGAGTCAGATAACACCAAAGGAAGGATACTGGTAAAAGAGGAGAGGAGTAAAACAAGAGAACTCTCTTTCAACCTGAAGGCAAAGGGTCAAAAGCAGGCTTGCTATTACTTACTCCTGGCTTACCAGCTCCTCATCCTCTGAGGATGATGCTGTTTCCTCAGGTCCTGAGCCATCACGACCTGCATTTCCTTTAGAGTTTGCATGCAGTCAGCAGACGGGGGCGCCTCAGAGACCTTTCCTTGCACATTCACTGGATCAAACAATTTGGGTGGCACAGATTCCTGCAAGAGAGACAAAGGATCTGAAACGCAATGCAGCTGTCTTTTTGTTCATCATTGCTGGTGATCTTCTATGTAATGAAAATGGATATTTACCTGAATACTGTCCAACCTCTAGAAGCTTAGCTTTTTTCACAGTGCCTCACATATGACACAAAGATCAAGCTTTTATTTTTCAAACACATTGTCTATCCTCTGTGTATTTGAAGAGTGGCTATTAAGTTTCCTGTGTTTCTTTTACAAGCCCATCTTGTAAAGGCCATCCACAGCTTCCCCATGCTTGTCAAATCCTGCAGCGATTCCCACTGGATTTTGGAATTTATGGCCAAGGACTCTCACTTCCTAGGGAGAAGGAAAGAAAGTCACAAGCAGAAAAAGCCATTCTGGTGTTCCTCAAAGCGTGGTCCCCGGCTTCTTTACATACTAAATCTAATGTGCATCAAAAGGATAGGCTAACTTAACTTTGAGGAAAATGTGAGATACGCGGCTGATTGCATAAAAACATAAGTTCCTTGCTAGCAAAACCTGACGTGAGTTAAAAAGAAAAACACAAGTTTTTAAGATGCTAGCAAATATTTCTTTAGACTTTATGACAAGCACAGGGAAAATAAGATCATGATTTCATTGAAATAAATTCAAGCAAAAACTGAATATATTTTGAAGAATCAAGGCTGTAAATAGTTGGGCGGGGTGGTGGGGGAAGACTGTCCATCCAAACACTCTCAAATATTATTCTCCCTTACTGAAAGTCATAAACTATGATCCAAATATCAAACACACATTAAAATTAGCCTATTGCTAATTAAAGTAATAAAGAAAAGATACATTTCATTGTGTGTTTGAGGATGGAATAGAAATAACAGATAAGAAAATGTTTAAATGACTATAAATCTTATTATTCAAAGATTACCATTCAATCTTTCCAAACCTTATTTTTGTCTGCATTAATATACCTGATAATGTAAATAGGGAGTGAGGAAAGCCAATTCCCACAAGGATCCCTACACAAGTTCAGTGAAATGGGCAATATGGTACAATCTCAAGGTTTTTTTCCGAGTATCCCCAACAGGATTTTTCAGTATTTCCCCAAATGTTGGGAAGTCCCTTAAATTAATAAAAAACAAACTAAACCTCCAGGCGATGAAGGGATGCCAACCTGTCCTAGGCTGTGAGCTGGGCAGGAAGAAACAAGGCAATCGGTAGATTGAGGGCACGCACCAGAGGAACGTCCTCGCCCTAAAGGGATCAGGCTCTCAGTCCCACCCATGCTCACCCCATCCCAGGGAGGTTCTCAGATGCTCCCCACGGAAAGGACGCGGAGAGCTGCAGCCACTGCGATTCAGCCTAGCGTGCCCAGAAGTCAACAGCTCTTCCGGGACAGAGAGGGAAGTGCAGCTACCGGCACCGCCCGGACTCAGGGCGCCCCTATCTCTCGGGAGCAGGGCGTGGGCACAGGCTTTTACCTGTTTAATCTTCCCATCGCTCAGGCTGGCAGGTGGGGACAGAACTCTGCCTCCCTCCTCCTTCCCCTCCAGGCTCCACAGAAGTCTTGACTTCTTCCCCCCCCCCCACCCCCCTGCTCTTTCCCCCTCCATCCCAGAAAGATTGGCTCGGAACCAAGAGTTGTTCTGCTGCCCTCAACAAGAGGGTTCACTGCAAGGGCGCTGTCTTAGGGGGTGAGGCTTCAGTCAGTTCAGTCGCTCAGTCATGTCTGACTCTTTGCCACCCCATGGACTGCAGCACTCCAGGCCTCCCTGTCCATCACCAGCTCCCAGAGATTACTCAAACTCAGGTCCATCCAGTCAGTGAAGTCATCCAACTGTGCAGGGAGTTTGTAACTTCCTCAATCCTGTCTCATCACAACAAAAATTTGAGCGATGGGCAGACCAGCGTTACAGCCCTTGGATGGACCAGTGTCACAGTGCCGTGTTACAGCTCAGTTCATTCAGAAAGTAAAGGAAAACACGTCCTTGAGGCATGAGGGTATGCCGACCCATAAGACGCGAAGAGAAGAGAGGCCACCCGCCCCCGGCCCAATTTGGCTCCTTTTTTTACATGTTTTTTCTCCGCCTTCTGGGCCTGCCCTATGTAAACTGGGGTAGCCAGGAGTGCTGTTTGTTTTACCTGAGGTTGTCATCTGGTTCTCTGACCTTCCTTTGTTCTATTTTCGCAGGCTTTTTCCTTCCTTGACTTTTCAGTTCAGTTCAGTCACTCAGTCGTGTCCGACTCTTTGTCACCCCAGGAATCGCAGCACGCCAGGCCTCCTTGTCCCTCACCAACCCCGGAGTTCACCCAGACTCACGTCCATCGAGTCAGTGATGCCATCCAGCCATCTCATCCTCTGTCATCCCCTTCTCCTCCTGCCCCCAATCCCTTGACTTTTAGCCACCGCCATTCTGGACTCCTTTTTCCTATTCTAACTCCCTAACATTCCCTTCTCAAGAGAGGGTAGGCCCAGTTCCCTGGGAATAGGGGTGTGAGGGCTTTCTGTATGCTTCCTGCTTAACTGGGATGGTGAGGGGCTCCCCATCTTGCTAGTCAGGCCTCAGAGTCCTTACAGCCGTGTCCGTCTAAGGCTGAGTGATATTTTCTGTGGTTGGCTGTAGCTTTATACATCCTTGTTGAACTGGCACCGCATGCTGTAGCTTGTTGACCTGGGCAGAGACAAAATGGGTTAGACAATTGATAATACATGGAGCAGTCATAAGCAGCATCTATATGGTGATGACAGGGGATAGTAGGGGCATTAGCCAACTCCAAATTTCCATAGCCAGGAGAGTGCCCCAAAGAGAGATTATAGCCACCCCAAGAACTCTCCAGCTCACTCTAGGTCCTGTAGGATCTAGAATGTTTTTCTTGAGGACTAACAACAGGTCTCATTCAAGATGGCTCAAGTCCCTCCTTGTTTAAGGATCAGGAGATCTATCTCCTGTCTATTTTGGAGTACAACACCTTCCCAGCTGTGTTGACTCTTTATTATTATTATTTTTTTAACCATTAGTCCTTTTATTTCTCATTCTACTAGAAACCCTGTTCCCCATGTTTATAAACAGAGCTAATTACGTATTTTTGAGGACACTACTTCTCTCTTTTTTTTTTTTTTTTTGCAGGGGAAAATGGACAAAGGAAAGGATCAATGAGGGTGGGAGGGAAATGGGAAGAAAGAAGGGGAATGATGGTGGGGAGGAGTATATGTAATTTCTTATCTAATGGCTTTCTGTTTTTAATCACAAAGAACACTTAAAAAAATCATATTGAATTCATCCTATATTAGGAGGTTTGATCTGGAAATGAAAAGTTCAGGAAACTAAAAGTCCAGTTTGGGTGTCTTCATCTTAGGCACATCTTGGTATTTTGTATTGGTAGGTCTATCTTTACCACAATATATTATTTAGGACAGGATCACATTTGTCACTTCTTCCTCCCTACTACCCAAAGTGGTACCAGTCCCATAAAATAGTCAATAAAGCTTTACAGAGTGAACAGATAAGTCAATTTTTTTTTTTAACTCTCCTGAGTGAACTGAATTTTTTGAGGCTCATAAGTAAATATGTTTTCCTGTTTACTTGTCTATTACAGCCAGATTGTATGAGTGGGGTATTAAAGTCTCCCACTATTATTGTATCGTTGCATATTTCTTCTATCATATTAATTAATGTTTGTCTTAGATATATCAAGGCTCCCATGTTGGGTGCGTATATATCTATAATTATTATAACTTCTTTTTGGATTGTTCCTTTAAGTCATTATGTATAACCTTGATTGTCTCCTTTTCAGGATCTTTAAAGTCAATTTTTAGAGAATGTCCTTTAGTTTCTGTTGGAGAAATGGTTTAGTGGTGCTAAATTCTCTCAGCTTTTGCTTATCTGTGAAGCTTTTGATTTCTCCTTCATATTTGAATGAGATCCTTGCTGGATACAATAATCTAGGCTGTAAGTTATTTTCTTTCATCACTTTAATTATGTCCTGCCATTCCCTCCTGGCTTGGAGAGTTTCTATTGAAAGATCAGCTGTTATCCTAATGGGAATTCCCTTGTGAGTTATTTGTTGTTTTTCCCTTGCTGCTTTTAATATTTGTTCTTTATATTTAATCTTGGTTAATTTGATTAATATGTGTCTTGGGGTGTTTCGCCTTGGGTTTATCCTGTTAGGGACTCTCTGGATTTCTTGAACTTGAGTGGTAATTTCCTTCTCCAATTTATGGAAGTTTTCAACTATTATCTCCTCAAGTATTTCCTCATGGTCTTTCTTTTTATCTTCTTCTTCTGGAACTCCTATGATTCAAATATTGTAGCGTTTAATGTTATCCTGGAGGTCTCTAAGATTGTCCTCATTTCTTTTAATTCGTTTTTCTTTTTTCTCCTCTGATTCATTTATTTCTAGGATTCTATCTTCTAATTCACTAATCCTATCTTCTGCCTCTGTTAGTCTACTATTTGTTGCCTCCAGGATGTTTTGGATCTCCTTTATTACATTATTCATTATGTGTTGACTCTTTTTTATTTCTTCTAGGTCCTTGTTAAACCTTTCTTGCATCTTCTCAATCCTAGTGTCCAGACTCTTTAACTGTGATTCCATTTTGATTTCGAGATTTTGGATTAATTTCACAATCATTATTCGGAATTCTTTATCAGGTAAATTCCCTATCTCTTCCTCTTTGGTTTGGTTTGGTGGGCATCTATCCTGTTCCTTTAGCTGCTGGGTATTCTTTTGTCTCTTCATTTTGTTAAAATCGCCAAGTTTAAAGTGTCTTTACTATATTCTGGTAGTTTGTTGAATTCTCTTTCTTGAGGCGGTTTACAGGTCTTTTCAGTATCTGATCTCTGCCCTGTTACAAAGGGGGCAGAGATGAACACCCAAATTTAAGCCAGCCAGGTTCAGGCACTCGGATAATCGTCAGAAGTACAGACTCGGTTGAGTCTGCGTTTTATGCCCTTCCCAGATCCGAGTAGCGCAGGTGATGAAATGTTTAGCGAGCGCAGCTGCTGTGACTTATCGCCTCCCCGCCGCTCAGTTTTCTGGGTATACAACCTGCGCACCTTCTCGGGCAGATGTTGACCATCCAGAGCCCCAAGAAGCGTGAATCAGCACAGAAACCTACCTAGAGTTCTGCAAACAGTGTCTCTCTAGGGCTGTGACTGCCCGCCTCCGGCCCTGGCTGCCTGTCACCGGAGTGGGATGGCCTGCAGCCGGCTATCTCAATGCAGTCCCCTGTTCCTCACGCAGTCCTGGTGGTGTCCCAAGTTAGGGCTGGTCCTTGATGTAGTAGATAACCAACAGTCTGGTTATTTCGCTCAGATAGCGCTTGAGACAGCCAGGGCAAATCCTTTCTCAAAACGATGCAGGCCGCGCCGCTTGCTAATAGCAAATGCTGGTGTCCGCGCCGCTTCTCCGCAAAAGGAGTTACCGCAGGGCTCGTTTTCTCCTTTTGAAGACAATGAATTGTCTTTCTAAGTGCCTGATGTCCTCTGCCGGCATTCAAAAGTCGTTTTGTAGAATTTAGTCAGCATTCAAATGTTCTTTTAATGGATTTGTGGAGGAGAAAGTATTCTCCCCGTCCCTCTCGTCCGCCATCTTAGCGCCTGTGTGTTGACTCTTTAGAGCTACCCAAAGAAATCTTAACCCCAGAAGCTTAATTTTGGGGGTGTTCAGTAGAATGGCACTCGTTTGTAGTTCTGAATAGGTATCTAGATCTCCCAGGGGCTCACAGGTGTATTGAGTGTCCTCTTCTGTTTTCTTCCATGGCTTCACTTGTGTGTAGTGAATCCAGGAGTCATGTCCTGATACCTTGACTGCTGTGGGGGTAGAAAGTATTACAGGGTAGGGGCCCTTCCGTGTGGGCTGGAGTTGAGCCTTTGGGGACCCATCCTTCCAGACTTTAATTAGGATTTGTGTCCTAATTAGGTCCTGGTTGACACCCCACAAGCATATATCCTATTGGAATTGCCCAATGGCCATGGTATAAACCAGAGGGTTTGAGCCTCTGGATCTAGGAAGAGGTCATTGACATAAACAAAAGGTCTCAATATAGCACCTCATAAGGACTAAGACTAATCTATTCCTTAGGGGCAATATGGGTGCAGATGAGAGCTATTGGTAAAGCCTCCTTCCATTCCAGGGAGGTCTTTTGGGTTAGCTTTTTTATCACTGATTTTAAGAATTGGTTGGCTCTTTCTACTTTTCCTGAAGACTGAGGCCTCCAGGCACAATGGAAATACTAAGTAATCCCCAGTGCTTTAGAGACCCTTGGGTGACCTTAGAAGTAAATGATGTCCCATTGTCACTTTGTAATGACCTGGGCAGACCAAATCCCGGAATGATTTCAAGGAGCAGTTTCTTTTTTTAACCATCCCCTCAACTTTCTCAGTCTGTGTGGGACAGCCTACAGTCTAGTTTGTTACCGGGGTCTGGCCCCAGCTGGATCCAGAGATCCCTTGGGAGGATGGCGTCAGCGAAAGAATAGATAGAGAATTTTGCAGTTGAAAAAATAGAGGAGAGAAAAGAGGCTGATATTCTTTGGTTTATGCAGAAAGCCAATAAAGACCCAGCACGGGACTTGCTCTGTTCATGTAGGCCGCAGGTGCCCTCTCAAATCGAGGAAAGTGCCCCACCTTAGGCACCTTCTCGAGTGGGTCTTAGAAGCCCAGGCAGGAAAGTGAATGCAGAGAGCCCCTGCGCTCCACGGAATCAGCTTGAATTGGAAAAGGAAAGAGAAAGAACAACATGGAGAGACCAAGCTTCCGTGAGCAAGGCCCGCACTTCATTTTTCAAAGTAGTTTTTATACCTTAAGTTGTGCATAGAGGATAATGCGGGAAGGGGTAGTCATGCAAGGTCAGCAGTCCTTGATCCTTATCGAAGCCAGGCTTTTTTTTCTGCAAACTTATCATATGCAAAAGTTTTAGGTGATTTACATCATCTTCTGGCCAGGAGGCCTGTTAACGTTTTATGACCTTTCTTCAGAAAACGTATTTTTCTCTAAAGGTGATTATTTTAAAGTCAGGCGCCACCCTCCAAAAGCATTAGATAAAGTTGCATTCCTATAGGGCAAAAGTGTGGTGGACTATAACAAGAAAAGAATTAACTCAAGGGTCCAAGGTTACAAACATTAAAGCTACTACTTATATTTCTATACACCAACTATATTAGTCAATACACTCCCAGGGACACAGTAGGTAAGGGATATGGAAACTTGGCAGCAAGCATCAGCTCAACAAAGAAAGCCTCTACTAGTTCTATTCTCTGAGAAGCTCTGCATTGTTAGAATATCTTAAGCTTCTCGTTCCTCTTGAGGTTGGGAGGCTGTGAATCTGAACAAATCTGTCAGGCAAGCTAGAAAGTCATCAGAAGGGTTTGAATTGAAACACTCCTATTATGTCCAGGAGACTTATTAACTAGAGTTTTAAATTGATTTTCCTACAGAGAAAGGTGGTCGGGGATAGCCCCCCGTTAATGTCAGAAGAGTTGGTGAAAGTCGTAAAATAGTAAAACAGACAGATTTTGGTTTTGGGGTAGATGCTCAGGCAGGCCCAGAAGGGCACCCCTCGAGTTCTGGCTCACATTGCCCACCAGAACTCTTCCACATGGCCTTGTCATGGGTGGGGACTCCCGTGCTGGCTCCCGGCAGTTTGTGACTGTATCTATCATGACTAATAGGTATTTATACCCTTGAGAAACTGACATCTGGGTGAAGTCCATCTGAAGACCTCTCCCGGGTAGGTGCCACGTCCTTGGAAGGACTGGGCCAGCTGGGGCCTTCGAGTTCCTTGGGGGTTGTTTTTTAATTGGCAAGTGGGACAAGAGGAGACTGACCACTTGCTTTATAGTTGTTTGGAGGTCTGTCCCTCAGAAGGACTTTTCTAGTCATCTTTGGAGGGCCTTCTCCCCTAAATGAGTGGCAGCATGTAAGGAGTTAGCCAATTTCCATTGGAGCATGCCAGGCAGAAAAAGGAGTCCCTCCATATGAACTTCTTGAATGCCCGCAGTCTTAGCTTTAAGAGTCTTCTTTCAGTATATGAAGAAGTTTCTGGCATTGTAGTCTGTGGAACTACGGTGGCAACCCCTATGAGGTCATTGTTCTGTAATGTTGCTCTCTTAGCTGCCTGATTGGCTGCTTGGTTCCCTTGTGCCACTTCTGTGCTCCTTTTTGGGTTCCTTTACAGTGGGAGACTGAAACCTTAGCGGGCAGATGAACTGCCTCCAAGAACCTAAGGATTTGATCACCATAATTGATTGGGAAACCTTAGGTGGCCAGTGGCCCCTTTCTTTCCAAATAGCAGTATGAGCATGTAGCACCAGAAAGGCACACTTGGACTCAGTGTAAATGGCTACTCTTTTTCCTTTTCACAGCTCTAGAGCTCTAGTCAGGTCTGTGAGCTCAGCAAATTCGGCTGAAGTACCTGGTGGCAAAGTTTAGCCTCTATGGTCTCAAAACTGGAAACTACTGTACATCCAGCTTTTCTTTTTCCATCCAGAACAAAGCTGCCTCCATCAGTGTATCAGATTTCCTCAGGATTTGTCAGAGGACCTTCTGACAATCCGTCTGGGGGTTTTGTCCAGTTGTCAAAGGTTTCTAGGCAAGAGTGAAAGAGGAGAGAGCCCTCGGGGGTAGGCAGGAGGGTGGCAGGGTTAAGAACCTTACAAGAGTTCTTAAAGTTCTTATAGTCAGGTTCTTAAAGTCAGGCCTGAATTTTCCATCAGCACTACGTGATATCTGAGGATCTTTGATCAGACATTTATAAATGGCCTCAGACATCCATAAATGGCCTCTGCCATTCAGGAGTTGTTTCACTTGGTGGCTGGAAAAAAATAGTTTGCCCCCAAGAGAGAGTTTTAAAGTATCTTCTATCAGGATTGCAATAGCTGCAAGATTTCGAAGGCAGGGAAAGATCTCTTCCCAATAAGGGAGGAGGACACTCAGGAACCACCAGAAACTGGTGGGAAAATATTTGTCCATCCCAGCAACAGAGAAGTGCTTGGGTGAATCTTTTAGAAATCATTTTTCCTGTATCACCCAAAACGGTACAGGTTTGGGAGGACAAGGCTCTGGAGTAGGAGGTCAGGAGAGAGTAGGTAGCCTCTGTGTCAACCAAGAAATTCTCGGACCTACCTGCCACATCCAGTTGCAACCTTGGCTCCAGCCCCATGATGGTTATCTGTGACAGGTGGGCTGGCTGGAGCGGGCCACTTCAGTCCTGTTGAACCATCGTGAGGGAAGGCTTGGTGCTTGACCTTGAGGCTCTTGGGTCCTGAGGGCAGAGTGCCACCCTCCTTCCAATTGATGGCATTTGTAGCAAGCTATTTTAGGAGACTTGTCATGGTTTAGACAGTCTTTGGCCCAATGCAGCACCTGTCTACAGATTAGGCATTTGCCTTGTGCCTTGTCCTTCATGGACTCGGGGTTTGCCATAGGGCTTCCCTGGAAGGCAGCCAGCATCGGGCATGTCTTGTCTCTTTCCTTTTCTCCCTTCCCTGAGTCTTATCCTCCCTCTCCTGTTCTCTGTTGTAAAAGGTATTGGTGGCTGTCTGGGCCATCTCACCTAAAGAAGCAGCAAGGTGAAAGTGGAGAGTGAAAAGGCTGGCTTAAAGCTCAACATTCAGAAAACGAAGATCATGGCATCCGGTCCCATCACTACATGGGAAATAGATGGAGAAACAGTGGAAACAGTGTCAGACTTTATTTTTCTGGGCTCCAAAATCAGTGCAGATGGTGACTGCAGCCATGAAATTAAAAGACGCTTACTCCTTGGAAGGAAAGTTATGACCAACCTAGATAGCATATTCAAAAGCAGAGACATTACTTTGACAACAAAGATTCGTCTAGTCAAGGCTATGGTCTTTCCTGTGGTCATGTATGGATGTGAGAGCTGGACTGTGAAGAAGGCTGAGCGCCGAAGAATTGATGCTTTTGAACTGTGGTGTTGGAGAAGACTCTTGAGAGTCCCTTGGACTGCAAGGAGATCCAACCAGTCCATTCTGAAGGAGATCAATCCTGGAATTTCTTTGGAAGGAATGATGTTAAAGCTGAAAGTCCAGTATTTTGGCCACCTCATGCGAAGAGTTGACTCATTGGAGAAGACTCTGATGCTGGGAGGGATTGGGGGCAGGAAGAGAAGGGGACGACAGAGGATGAGATGGCTGGATGGCATCACTGACTTGATGGCCAAGAGTTTGGGTGAACTCCAGGAGTTTGTGATGGACAGGGAGGCCTGGCGTGCTGCAGTTCATGGGGTTGCAAAGAGTCGGACACGACTGAGTGACTCAACTGAAATGAACTGAACTGAACTGATTCAGGGTCAGATAAAGTTTGACTAAATATGACCATGATGTCCTTACTTGTCAAGTCAAAGACCAAGGTAATATGTTGGAATGTATCTGTATATTTGCCTGGGTCATCTGTGTAGCTTCCCAGGTCTTGTTTGATCCGTCTTAGTTCTAAGAAGTTCTTCGTCTTGTGGACCCAGGTTGGTACGAATTCTCCTTCAGTTTTGACTAATGGACATACTCGAGTTGCCTTTCGTGGAGGGAGTGCTCCTGGATATGGGGGCATGTTTGGATACAAGGAAGGAGCACCAGGCAACTCGGGAACCATGGGAGGTGAGCCTTCACAAGGGGGTCCTTTTCTTGGTGGTCTGTGCCTAGCACATTTGCCTCGTAGTGAAGGAGGGAACAGACAGAGCAGACTCCATCTTGAAAGCAGGACTCCATCTCAGGCCAGACTCTGAACGTTGGATACATGCATGGTCCCCCTCCCAAAGGACTCTGAACTTTGTGCCCAGTGTCTGTGGAAACAGCATACCAATGGAAAACCACACCCCTCCGGAGGAAAGAGCCTCGGGACTTGTACCAACCTAGATTCTCCATTGCCTAAAAGAATATGCTAATTATCTCTGTAACAGAACAGAGTCATAAATTCTATTATGCTTATTGGGGTATGACTATGACCACAGGCCTATTGACAAATGTCCACGGCTTAACTACCTAGGCTTATGGTACATGAATCATGGGTTAACTTTGATCGTATCTCTCACTTTGTCCAGACCAGTTTCAAGGAATTTGGGGAGGTGGGTTTGAACATGTATAGTTAGGGTAAATAAAGTTTTTCAAAAACTGGTTGGGGTCCATGGCTAAGAGGAGACTCTGCCTTGGGCCCACCAGTGTAATAAACTGCACTCCATTATCTGCATTGTCCTTCTGAGTGAGCTTGTTTCCTGGAGCACGTGGCTAAAACAGTAGGCTCAATTTTAGGGCATACAACAATCCCATACTTAAGACAGTGTTCCTTCATATCTCTTAGTTGGAAGAAAATTTGGACATAGGGGATCTTTGTCCATTTCCCTTGTCTTTTTGCAGAATAAGTCTAGCTGCACAATGGCACTGTAATTTAAACTTCCATCCTCAGGCCAGTGTTCCCTGTCCCCTAGAGGATACCGTGGCCACACCATGGCACAAAAGAATTTTAAGGGAATTCTCCTTAGAGCGAGAGGATGGAACAGCTTCCAGTTATCAAGGGTACATCTCAAAGGCATCTGTTGGGAAGTGGATTGGTTCTTTCCTACCTGAAAGGCAGTGATGACAGGGAGGAAAAGAAAAAAGAAAAATCTAATAGGCCTCCTCCAATTTCCACGGGTGGACTTCTTTAAGGGTGAGTCTTTTGAAGCTTATCCTACCCAGTACTGTTGCAACCTGAGAGCCAGCCATTCCTGGGTTAGGGTGCAGATCCCTAGGCAAGCTGATGCATGGCAGCCTCAGGGAAATCGAATCCCCAGGCAGGTTGGGGCAGGTCAAGGCATGTCGACCTACTGGGAACGCTGGATTGGCAGATCTCCAAGCAGGCTGAGGTGTGACAACCTTTTGAGGAACAGATACCTATGCAGGTCAAGGCAGCTCGGCCTCCTGGGACCCCTGGACTGGAGTTGAATGTCCCCAAAGTCTCCAGCATGATTCATGCTGGGTAGGATTAAGGGGTTGTAACAGACCAGATGTTCCATAAACGTGGAGTTGAGATTTGATCCAGGGGTATGTTCGTAACTTTACGAGAATGGTGGTAAGGATTTGGGCCCAAATGGCCTGCAGGGCTAACTCCCAAAGTGGCAAACATTATCCCCGGAAGCCCTATTGCCCTTGAAGGGATGCCACCAACAGATGGCCTTCTAGTGGGCATTGCATGCCTGACACCCACCCTAGCGGGTTCACTGAGAAATGCTGTTGTTGCACATGGTGTAGGAAACATGGAAGATGAACGCCTGACTATCCAGAGGGATTGGATATTATACAGTATTTCCCTCCCAAGGGCCAGCTATTTTCAGGCTGTCCCTCCAGAAGACTGTAGGGGCAACATTGTGAGCCTGGACAGGCCTCAGGTAAAGAGCATGGAACAGGAGGGAAGGGGGCACGGAACAACTTTTGAAAGAATGACATAGCACAAGACCATAACATAAACCGATTAACATCAAATGAGCCCAAGATGGAAAGTCAAATTCAACTAAACCTTGGTTCCCAATGTGTAAGCTAAATGACACACCCAGAGGTGGCAGGACAGTTCCAAGGCATTGTCAAAAGGCAGAGAGTGGATGTACCCCAGTGGTTGGGATGAGCCTCCCACTCATTATCATATGAAATCACTCAGCTTGGGAAATTGAACCACACCACATTCCATGGCCACCTCAGTCTCCTCTGCGATGGCCCACACCCTGTGGCATGTGCTTTTCTCTGAATCTGAACAAATCCACCTCTTACCTATTGCTCTGTCTCTAATGGAATTTTTGCAATGAAACATCAGAGCCTGAGCTTCATTCGGTCCTGAAGCCAGACACCACGTGTTTTGGCCGGGCTCAAGTCCCAGTAGAGAGGAGCAAAGGACAGGAGGAAAAAGCAGTGGGAAAAACGTGCCAAGGAATCTTCATTACCTGCCAGATAATCTGCTAAATACCTGACCTGTGCTCACAGTTTTCATTGGGCTGATCCTTGGCACAAAGAAGATTAAGGACAGAAGAACACTCAAGTGCTTGGGCAACACCTACTGGGGCCCAGCAGATTGTGGAGCCTTTGGGACATGCTGAGGAGTAGCCCCTGCCAGGGTCCCTCAATTGCACCCACTGCCACTCACCTGTTCATGGGGTGTTCGAGGAAACAAGAAAGGAGAGATTGTAAAGAAATTAAGATTTTGTTAGGCATATGTCCTTCCAGCCATAGGAGCAAGGACCTCCTTACCTTAACTGGAGGTCTGCAATCTGAGACTGAGCCACGGGAGTTTTCTGCAGAGTTTGTTTTTCGCTGTCCTGGTTTCCAGTACGCTGGGCTTCTGTCATTTCCCCTGTGCTGGGATTTCTTCACCTTGAGCTTCCACCGTGAGAGCTTTCGCTGAGTTGGGCTCCTGCTGTGCTTGGCCTCCTCCTTGTAGGAGAAGAGCTGAGGTTGTTTTGGTCAGGTTAAATCTAAGTCACGGCACCGTAGATGTCAGAGGAGTTTGTAATTTCCTAGGTTCGGTCTCATCGCAGCAAAAATTTGAAGCGATGGCTGGACCACCATTACAGCCCTCGGACGGACCAGTGTCACAGCCTTCGGATAGACCAGTGTTACAGCCCTCGAATGGAAAAGTGTTACAGCTCCGTGTTACAGCTCTTATTATTGAGAAAGTAAAGGAAAAATACATCCTTGAGGCATGAGGGCATGCCAACCCAAAAGATGCAAGGAGAAGAGAGGCCTCTGGCCCAATTTTGGCTCCTCTTTTTAAATGTTTTTTCTCCTCCCCCTGGGCCTGTGCTATGTAAACTGGTCCAGCCAGGAGTGCTGTTTGGCTTACCTGAGGTCTTCACTCTGGCCCACGAATCTTCCTTTGTTCTATTTTCCCTTCCTTCTCTTTTAGCCACGATGACCTAGAGCCAGACATCCTGGAATGTGAAGTCAAGTGGGCCTTAGAAAGCATCACTACAAACAAAGCTAGTGGAGGTGATGGAATTCCAGTGGAGCTATTACAAATCCTGAAAGATGATGCTGTGAAAGTGCTGCACTCAATATGCCAGCAAATTTGGAAAACACAGCAGTGGCCACAGGACTGGAAAAGGTCAGTTTGCATTCCAATCCCAAAGAAAGGCAATGCCAAAGAATGCTCAAACTACCGCACAATTGCACTCATCTCACATGCTAGTAAAGTAATGCTCAAAATTCTCCAAGCCAGGCTTCAGCAATATGTGAACCATGAACTTCCTGATGTTCAAGCTGGTTTTAGAAAAGTCAGAGGAACCAGAGATCAAATTGCCAACATCCGCTGGATCATGGAAAAAGCAAGAGAGTTCCAGAAAAACATCTATTTCTGCTCTATTGACTATACCAAAGCCTTTGAGTATGTGGATCACATAAACTGTGGAAAATTCTGAAAGAGATGGGAATACCAGACCACCTGATCTGCCTCTTGAGAAATTTGTATGCAGGTCAGGAAGCAACAGTTAGAACTGGACATAGAACAGCAGACTGGTTCCAAACAGGAAAAGGAGTACATCAAAGCTGTATATTGTCACCCTGTTTATTTAACTTATGGAGAAGGCAATGGCACCCCACTCCAGTACTCTGCCTGGAAAATCCCACGGACAGAGGAGCCTGGTAGGCTATAGTCCATGGGGTCGCTAAGAGTTGGACACGACTGAGCGACTTCACTTTCTCTTTTCACTTTCATGCATTGGAGAAGGAAATGGCAACCCACTCCAGCGTTCTTGCCTGGAGAATCCCAGGGACAGGGAGGCCTGGTGGGCTGCCGTCTATGGGGTCACATAGATTCCGACACGACTGAAGTGACTTAGCATAGCATTATTTAACTTATATGCAGAGAACATCATGAGAAACGCTGGACTGGAAGAAACACAAGTTGGAATCAAGATTGCCGGAAGAAATATCAATAACGTCAGATATGCAGATGACACCACCCTTATGGCAGAAAGTGAAGAGGAACTCAAAAGCCTCTTGATGAAGGTGAAAGTGGAGAGTGAAAAAGTTGGCTTACAGCTCAACATTCAGAAAACAAAGATCATGGCATCCGGCCCCATCACTTCATGGGAAATAGATGGGGAAACAGTGGAAACAGTGTCAGACTTTATTTTTCTGGGCTCCAAAATCACTGCAGATGGTGACTGCAGCCATGAAATTAAAAGACGCTTACTCCTTGGACAGAAAGTTATGACCAACCTAGATAGCATATTCAAAAGCAGAGACATTACTTTGCCAACAAAGGTTCGTTTAGTCAAGGCTATGGTTTTTTCTGTGGTCATGTATGGATGTGAGAGTTGGACTGTGAAGAAGGCTGAGCGCCGAAGAATTGATGCTTTTGAACTGTGGTGTTGGAGAAGACTCTTGAGAGTCCCTTGGACTGCAAGGAGATCCAACCAGTCCATTCTGAAGGAGATCAGGCCTGGGATTTCTTTGGAAGGAATGATGCTAAAGCTGAAACTCCAGTACTTTGGCCACCTCATGCGAAGAGTTGACTCATTGGAGAAGACTCTGATGCTGGGAGGGATTGGGGGCAAGAGGAGAAGGGGACGACAGAGGATGAGATGGCTGGATGGCATCACTGACTCAATGGACGTGACTCTCAGTGAACTCTGGGAGATGGTGATGGACAGGGAGACCTGGCATGCTGCGATTCATGGGGTCTCAAACAGTCGGACATGACTGAGCGACTGATCTGATTTGATCTGATCTGATCTGATTCGGGACTCCTTTTTCCTATTCTATGTAACACAACCATCTCATCCTCTGTCATCCATTTCTCATCCCACCTTCAATCTTTCCCAATTTCAGGGTATTTTCCAATGAGTCGGTCCTTTGTATCAGGTGGCCAAAGTATTGGATTTTCAGCTTCAGCATCAAGGGGTAGGCTTGGGCAGTGCCAAGCACAGATTGGCAGTAGGGTCGCCTGCTCGAGCAGAATCAAAACAGCCAATCAGAACGAGGACTGATGGAAACAAACCAATCGGATCCCGGCTGAGAGTGGGGGCGGGGACAGTGGGGGCTCAGGTAGACTCAGGTCTGCAGCTGTGCTGGGGCAGATTTTTTGCTGCTGCTGAGCTACTGCTGTGCTGAGGGTACTCTGGACACGTAGGTTGTATGTGGGGGGCAGAAGAGATAGGTATCTGTGTGGCTTCTAATTGAGAGGATCCGCACAGCCTGGAACAATGGAGATGGGATAGAAGAAAGATACCTGGGAGGCAATCTTGTAGGGAGAAAAGAGATTTCAGAGACCAAGAGAAGAGGGAGCTGGGAAAACGAAGAAGGCTTGTAGGTACAGAACGAGTGAATTGATGAACGAATGAGTGGGCACTCTGAGCCTGGCACAATGCGAGGAAGCTTTGCTTTCTAAAGTAAATCTTATAGTAACCCTTGGAATAGGTAATTTTAATCTCCATTTTGCAGGTAAGGAAATTTAAGCTGTAAAGTGTGAATTACTTGCCCATGGTCACACAGCTACTGAATAGTGAGACCAGGAAAGGAACCATTCACTCCCGACTCTACTAAACACCACACCTTTCCTGGCCTGGGTCAGGGCAAAATTGGGGAATACAGGTGGGATTCTCTCAGAGGCCCTCAAAAGCATTGAGGAAGCCGTGCTGAGGGACTGGCAGAGCAATTTGGAAGAGTGCTCAGGCTCTGCCTTCACCAGCTATCTTCTGGTGTTTCTGAGAGCTTCTGTGAAATGGGCATAAGTTCTGTCAAAGAGGGAGGCCATCCATGCAGCTTTTCTGACCCTGAGAGCTTAAGTGTCCTACTGAGGGAGGGAGAGAAAATAAGGAGGAGGGGAGGGGAGGCGAGTGTGTGTGTCTTGGCCCATGCTGGCACTGCTTGTGATTCCATTAGGGCTTCATTCTCTCTGAACTTTGACAGAGGCCACTTTTGTGACCCATTTGCACTGAGCCTTTCATCCACTGACGCTTCTACCTCTGGAACTTTCTTTGTTTTTTGGTGTGTCACACTGTCTTGAGCCATTACTGACGTTAATATTTGTTTCAGCTGAGTAATGTGGGACCAAACCAAAAGGCCTTCTGTCAAAGTGACAAAGGCTGATAATTTATCACCATTTCAGGCCAAAGAAATTACCCAGAGAATATATAAACCATGGGTCACATACCAAAGATGGGAAGAATCAATTCCATTATTAGATTTCTATCTACACGGTTTTTATTTAAACCAAGATGTTTGAAATCAAGCTCAACAAGGGATGACTAACATCCCCCGAGTCAGGTCTGCCTCCTGGAACCCAATCCAGAGCTTGTCGCATCTTTGTGGGGGAGATGCACTTTCCACCACACAGGTTGGGGCCCTGCCCTCCCCCTGCAGGTTCTGGGAGCTGGGGAGGCAGAGAATCCTGGAGTCAGTCTTAGCTACTGTCTCACCTTCCTGCTCCAGCTTATCCCTCAAGACAAAGCCTGCACATTATCTTGAAAGAAAGCTTATCAGGAGATTAACTTTTTCTAGTGTCTGAAGACGGAGATCAGATCAGATCAGATCAGTCGCTCAGTCCTGTCCGACTCTTTGCTACCCCATGAACCGTAGCACGCCAGGCCTCCCTGTCCATCACCAGCTCCCGGAGGTCACTCAGACTCACACCCATCAAGTCAGTGATGCCATCCAGCCATCTCATCCTCTGTCGTCCCCTTCTCCTCCTGCCCTCAATCCCTCCCAGCATCAGAGTCTTCTCCAATGAGTCAACTCTTTGCATGAGGTGGCCAAAATACTGGAGTTTCAGCTTTAGCATCATTCCTTCTAAAGAAATTCCAGGATTGATCTCCTTCAGAATGGACTGGTTGGATCTTCTTGCAGTCCAAGGGACTCTCAAGAGTCTTCTCCAACACCACAGTTCAAAAGCATCAATTCTTCGGCGCTCAGCCTTCTTCACAGTCCAGCTCTCACATCCATACATGACCACAGGAAAGACCATAGCCTTGACTAGGTGAGAAGACGGAGAAGGCAATGTCAAGCCACTCCAGTACTCTTGCCTAGAAAATCCCATGGATGGAGGAGCCCGGTAGGCTGCAGTCCATGGGGTCGCTACGAGTCGGACGCAACTGAGCGACTTTCCTTTCACTTTTCACTTTCACACAATGGAGAAGGCAATGGCAACCTACTCCAGTGTTCTTGTCTGGAGAATCCCAGGGATGGCAGAGCCTGGTGGGCTGCCGTCTATGGGGTGGCAGAGTCGGACATGACTGAAGCGACTTAGCAGCAGCAGCAGTGTCTGAAGACCCTTAGGAGCCCATTTCTAAGGAGCAGCAGCTGCTCTGGATGAGGGTCATTCTTGGGCCCCCAGACTGACCACTGACATTCTGTGGGAGAGCAAACACCCTCAGGATACACACCTCAGGACTCTGGGACTAGGTTCTTCTGGCTCGTGTTGGCATCTGTCTGCAAATTCTCTTTCCTCAGAGCAGATCAAACCAAACATCAATAAACTTGACAAAACCTTTGCTGTAGCATAGAACAAGAAGCTGATTTCAGAGAGCTGACCTCCTTGGGATGTGATGGTGCTAAGAACCTGGGGAGTCTGGTAGCCTGATTCTGGAACAGAAAGGCTCTTTTCTGCAGAAGACGTCCCGGCCCAGGGCCTTGTGTGCGTCACTGCCACCTCCGTGCCTTCCTCCAGACGCCACTCAGGGGCTGGTGTTCTCCTGCCCGTGACCCTCACTGCAAACTCGGCTGGGTCCTCCCCCTGAGAACTCCAAAGGTCCCTGAGCGATGAGGGGAAGGGGCAGAAGGAGAAGTGGCCCATGAATGGGACTCGGGTCTGCTGGGTTAGGTAAGCGCGTCCACCTCTGGTGGGGACAGTGTTTGCAGCCCCAGCCCCTCTCGCCATCCCTCTTCCAGCAGTAATCCTTTCTCAAATATCCTGAATTTAAAGGGACTCCCTTTCAACCAGGGGCCCTCAGGTGTTGCCAGTGGTAAAGAGTCTGCCTGCCAGTGCAGGGGCTGCAAAAGATACAGGTTTGATCTCTCGGTCAGGAAGAGCCCCTGGAATAGGAAATGGCAACTCACTCCAGTATTCTTGCCTGTGGAATCAGATGGACAGAGGAGCCTGGTGGGCTACAGTCCATGGGGTCACACAGAATCAGACATGACTGAGCACACACGCACGCACACACCCTTTCAACCAACCCAAGCTTACCTCTCCTGCCTTACCTGCTGTCTTGCTCTAGTCATGTGCTTGGGGAAAATCTCAAAATAAGACATTTTGGTTGCTTCTCATGTCCTTGATCTCTGTGCCATGACCCTGTTCTGTTTTGTTGCGACCACTGCCCCCCAGGCTCAGCATATTTGAGCTGCCTGCGTGGAAGTGGTGCTGGGTGGTTGGGCCACTGCCCGAGGGTAGCTGGTGTGTGTGTGTGTGTGTGTGTGTGTGTGTGTACAGTCCTCTGTACATAAAACAAGTTCACACTTCTGATGTGAGATTGGAGTTAGGGATGGAAAGGAGGTAGAAAATGATGGTGCCTTAATTTCCCATAAGGAGTGTTTACTCTTGAGCCTCTTAAATGTATAAACAAAATGTTTACTGAAACCATTGCTGTATTGGAAATCATACTTAGTATTTTCTATTTATACACCAGATGTATTAAAGCAATAAAATATCCTCTGTGTGGTCTGCTTGTTTCTTGTTGTGGCAGAGATGGATTTGGCCGTGGGAACAGGCTGGAGGGGTTGGGGCTCAGGGTAGAGGAGGTGCTCCTCCACACTGTGGAAGGTGGTCCTCTGTAGACATAGATGTTACCATGCTAGTGGGTTATTCTTTAAAGATAAGGCTGCAAACGTTGCTGTCTGTCCATGTGGAGACCACAGCTTAAGGACCGATCAGTGGCCCCAACCACCTTCCATACAGCATGATCATTTTACAGTGCAAATCGACCACATCACTCCTCCACTTCCAACCCTCACCAAGCTTCTTGGCTCAGCCAAAGCCCAGTCCTCACCAGAGCCCAAAGGACCCCGTGCACTGTGGCCCCCACCTACTTATCTGATCATCTGTTCTCTACTCTTCTGTTCAGTCTCTCTGGTCCAGCCACATGACCTCCCTGCCATGCGTAGAACATACCAAGCATATTCCCACCACAGGTCCTTTGCACCTGCCAATCCCTGTGTCTGGGGTTCAAATACTCCAGATATCCACATGACTTGTCTTCTCACTTCTGCTCAAACTCCCCCTCCTCAGCCAGGCCTTCCCTACCCACCAGCTCACTCTGTCTTGCTGTGTTCCATGCTGTTACACTTATTGTTTGTCCCCTGAGTGTCTTCCCCACAGGACTGTGAGCCTCAGCAGCTTGAAGACCTTGTCAGTGTGTTCACCATTTCTTCCTCGGTGCTTGGACCAGCGCGTGGCATGTAGTCAGGGTTCTCAATGCACTTGTTGAAGGAAGAAATGAGCGAGTGGATATCACCAGCCCCAGACCACCCTCCATCCCTGCCTCCTCCCACCTCTCACTGACTTTCATGAAGGAGAGGAAAGAATTCCTGGATCTCTAGATCCCACAGAGACCTTGTGATGTCTCAGACTTTCCCAGGACTCTGGCTGGGTGCTGGGTTTTGATGACTGCAGAGATGCTGGGGACATGTCAGATTGAAAGGGAGTGAGTGTCTGGGAGACAGAGGGCTGGGTGCTGGGTTTTGATGACTGCGGAGATGCTGGGGACATGTCAGATTGAAAGGGAGTGAGTGTCTGGGAGACAGAGGGAGTGAGTGTTTGGGAGACAAGCTCCGTGACGGGGCTTGTGGCCAGGCTCTGCGGGGATGCTGAGTCCTGGCTCATGTACCGTGAGGGCTGTGGGGTGTGTCATGTACCATGAAGGAAGCAGGGTGTGTCAGTCGTTTCACGTGTGGTTACCTGATTCACAGAGAGGAGGTGTGCCAACTTGGAAACGACTCGGCGTTGTCACTGTGTGCGTCCCCTGGATGCTTGCCATCTGAGTCTGTGCCCATCCCTCTCCCTTGGTATTCCCCACACTGCAGTCACCCAGGCACCATGAGCAGCACCCCATTTCTGCAGCATCCGTAAACTCTCTGCACTGTGACTTCCCTTTTGAAACCCACTCGCTTTTCTTGAATCCTTGGATCTGAAAAGGAAACTGGCAGACAAGGGAGGCCAACAGGAAAGATGGGAGCAGCCTGCCAGCAGGAGGAACTGTCTGCCCAGAGGAGGCAGAGGGGCCTTGGCAGGGCAGGCAGGGAGGGGCTGGGGTAGGGTTAGGCCCCAGGGGCTGAGCAGAGCGGGGAGGAGGTGGAAGGAGAGGGGCCCGGGACCCTGAGAGGAGGGGCAGAAGAAGGTGTGGCCAGGAACTGGGAGCTGGGCTGGGGAGGCTGCTGGGGGGAAGCTAAGGAGCAGGGAGGTGGGGGCTGACATTGAGGTGCTGTGCTTGTGGGGTTGGGGGGTGAGATGTGAGTGAGAGACAGGACAGAGGTTGCAGGGGGCCCTGGGCAGGGTGTTGGGGTTGGGGAGCCAGTGGGGGATGCTGAGACAAGAGCAGGCAGAGGAAGGGGCAGCGGGGAGAGGGGCACAGTGAGGGCGGCCCTAAGAGTTCAGGGAGAAATGCAGAGGAGCAAGCTGCAGCTAAGGGATCCCAGGGGGCAGGCCGGAAAAGGGGCTGGAGGAAGGGCAGTGATGGGGAGAGGCGGGGCTGGGTGTCCCCTTCCCGATGGGCCTGGCTGTCCTCCTGGGACTGGACAGGGAGCCTGCTGGTCTCGACTGGGCGGCTGCCCTTGTGTCGCTCGTATCTGAAGTGAGCTCACTCACCCCTGGTACTCGGCTCCTACCCCAAAGGAGATCAGTCAGCGAGTTTGTGCTCTCCTGCTGGACAGGTAAAGGAGGTCTTGGGAGCACTGTGCACTAAGAATCAATGTACCCACTAATCAATTCCTGGCACTTTGACAGCTGTGGGAGAAGAAATAATAACCTGGTAAGGGTCTTCCCAGAGGGGCTCGAGGGATGGGCCCCCAGATCCCAATGTTTTTATGAGGACCACGGTTCCTGGCTCAAATAGAGGCTTGCTTGACTCAGAGGCTGGGTCAGGATCATCTCCCGGAGTTCTGTTAATGCCTGTTTAAAAGCTGAGAGCTGAGTTACATATCTAGTTAATTTCAAGGCTTCGGAGTCTATAACAATGTCTGTGTGAAAGAAAGGCCTTCCATAAATACATTCAAAGGGAGACAGTCCCTCCTTTTTTGGGGCAGTTCAAGCCCTCATTAAAGCTATGGGTAGGAGTTAAATCCGGTGAAGGCAACGGCACCCCACCCCAGTACTTTTGCCTGGAAAATCCCATGGATGGAGGATCCTGGTAGGCTCCCATCCATGGGGTCGCTAAGAGTTGGACACGACTGAGTGACTTCACTTTCTCTTTTCACTTTCATGCATTGGAGAAGGAAATGGCAACCCACTCCAGTGTTCTTGCCTGGAGAGTCCCAGGGACGGGGGAGCCTGGTGAGCTTCCATCTATGGGGTCTCACAGAGTCAGACACGACTGAAGTGACTTAGCAGCAGTAGCAGCAGGAGTTTAATCCAATTGTCCTGCGTCTCTTGAGTTAATTTGCGCAAATGTCTTGATAATGTCATTCATTAGCTTTCTCAACCTTTCCTGAGGACTGGGGTCTCCAGGAACAGTGTAAGTGATATTCTATTCTTAGAGCTTTAGATACCCACTGAGTTACAGCAGCTTTAAAGGCGGAGCCATTGTCACTCTGAAGGCTCTGTGGCAGCCCAAACCTAGGGATAATTTAATGGATTAAAATCTTTATAACCTCCTTAGCATGTTCACTATGACAGGGAAAAGGCTCAATCCATCCAGTAAAAGTATCTACCCAAACTTGTAAGCAAGAATATCCATTAGCTTTTGGCATATGAGCAAAATCAATTTCCCAGTCCTCTCCAGGATACTTCCTACTTCGTTGTAATCCAGATTTTGCTAGCTTTTTAGTCTTTGGGTTATTTTTCTGGCAAACCTCACACCTTTTGATAATATTCTTTAGAGTTTCATTACATTTTTACCTTCAAGCAAACGAGAAGCCATTTGGTAACTACTCTCTGCACCCAAATGAAAACTCTGATGTAAATAAACCCTTAAGAATTTTCCACTGAGCATTTTCAGGAATTATTAATCGTCCATCCTCGGACTGTAACCATCCTTTATCAGTAATCTTTGCTCCTCGTTTCTCATATCTTTCTAATCTTTCCTCAGTATATTGTGGTTTTTCCTGTTCTACACGACCTGTCCAGATCAAAGGCGTCTGTAGCGAAGGGGTTTTGTAAAGTGCTGCTTTCCTGGCTGAACAGTCAGCCAGCTGATTACCTTGGGCTACTTTATCCCCATTCCTGCTGTACCCTTTGCAATGTGTAACAGCTACTTCTTTAGGACAATATATAGCAGTTAAAAGTCTCTCGATCTCTCTGAAATTCTTAATAGGTTCTCCGGTTGCTGTTTTTAAACTGTCTTTTTTTTTTTCATATTGCAGCATGAGCATGTAAAGTCAAATAAGCATACTTAGAATCCGTGTAGATATTTACCCGCTGCCCTTTGCTTAACTCTAGAGCTCGGGTCAGAGCCACAAGCTCCACTAACTGAGCACTGGTTCCCTGGGGGAGAGATTTTGCTTCCAAAACCTGTTCAGCAGTCACCATGGCGTAACCTGCTTTACGCTTTCCATCCCGAACAAAAGAACTGCCATCTGTAAATATTTCCATGTCAGGATTGTCTAATGGGGTATCCACTAGATCTTTCCGAGCTGCATAGTTTAAAGTTAGGAATTGGGAACAATCGTGATCAGGTGTTTCATTTTCCTTCTCAGGAAGGAAAGTGGCAGGATTTAAATTTCCACAAACTTTAAGCTTAGTTACAGGTCCTTTTTTTTTTTTTTTTTTCAATAATAGAACTATTTTATTAAACATATGAACATACTTATTTTGTACAACACACATTTCTTTCTTTCCTCTGACCCAGGAAGCCAGCGCTCTAGAACCCCATGTTTATAAAAACACACTTTGGCAGCTACTATGACAAGGTGAAAAAAGTGCAATTCTGAAAATAATAACACATAACCAAAGTAGGGAACAAAAAAAGGCAGAGGAGTGGGCCCAGTGCTGCTCATCTTCTCTTAAGAGAAAACAATTTAAGAATAGAAACTCTTGAGCATTATTTAAGCAATACTGCCCAACTCTCTTGGTAGCATCTCTCTCTCAATTCCATTTATCTTGTAACTAACTAATCTGTTACTTCTTTAAGATATTCTGCCCTCGTTTATATCCTTTTCAGTGGCCCATATCCCTCTGAGCTTCAAAAACACAGAAGTCGCTCAGTCGTGTCCGACTCTTTGCGACCCCATGGATTGTAGCCCACCATGCTCCTCGGTCCATGGGATTTTCCAGGCATGAATACTGGAGTGGGTTGCCATTTCCTTCTCCAGTTACGGGTCCTTTTAACAACAATGACTGATATTTAAGAAGCCTACTGTCTGTCATCCAAATATTAACCTTAGAATTTATGATTCTACTCACATCATGAGAAGTCAGTACAGTAAGGTTTCATCCATTAATTATTCTTAAAGCTTCAGGTGCTAATAAAGCCCCTGCCCCAATTACTCTTAGGCAATGGGGCCACCCACCGGAAATTACATCTAATTTTCTGTTTAGATAAGCAATAGGTTGCTGGTGAGGCCCTTGGGGTTGTGTCAAAACTCCCAAGGCCATACCTTTTCTTTCAGTGACAAACAAATTAAATTCTGACCCTGTGGGCAAGCTCAGAGCTGGAGCTTGCAGGAGAGCCGTCTGAAGAACCTTAAAAGCCTTTTGAATTTTTGGAGAACAAACCAGTTTGTCGGTTTGGGCCTGCTGAGTTTCAGCTATAGGTTTATATAAAGGCTGGGCAAGTGCCCCATAACCCGGAATCCAAATGTGACAGTAACCTGTGATTCCCAAAAATCCTCTCAATTGTCTTAAAGTCATAGGTAGGGGATGATTTAGTATAGGTTTAATTCTCTCAGGGCCTATGGCCCTAGTCCCTTCCAATATGAGTAGGCCCAGATATCTAACCGATTGTTGACAAAGCTGAGCCTTTTCTCTTGATGCCTTGTAACCACAGCCTGCCAGAAAGTTTAAGAAATCTTCTGAGGCTCGCGAACAAGCTTCCTCTGTCTCAGCACAGAGCAAAATATCATCTACGTATTGTAACACCACCGCTTCAGAGCTATTAAAGTTTTGTAGATCCCGTGACAAACTTTGTCCAAATGAGTGAGGACTGTCACAAAATCCCTGGGGCAAAACTGTCCAGGTTAACTGAGAAGCTGGCTGTGTAGGGTCTTCAAAGGCGGGTCTTTCTTCCGCCAAAGGCACTGAATAGAAGGCATCTTTCAAATCAACTACTGAGATTTGGCTTGTTCAGGAATTTCAGACAATAGAGTATAAGGATTAGGCACCACGGGGTGTAAAGGAACTACAGCCTCATTTATTATATGTAAATCTTGAACTAGTCTCCATTTACCATTTGATTTCTTTATACCCTAAATAGGAGTGTAACAGTTACAGTGAATTAATAGTCCGTGTTCCTTTAAATTTTCGATGATGGGTTTTAACCCTTCCTTAACCTCAGGTTTCAGTGGATACTGTTTCTTATGTGGAAATAAGTGCAGGTCTTTGAGCCTGACAACTACAGGAAGAGCATTTTGTGCTCGACCCACAGATTTTCCATCAGCCCATACTCTAGGATTGACATTTTGTTCAACTAAAGGGAGAGAAAGGGAGGGCTCCATATTCATGAAAATAGAGGCATGGACCTTGCTCAGTATCAGTTCATTTCAGTTCAGTCGCTCAGTCGTATCCAACTCTTTGTGACCCCAGGAATCGGAGCACGCCAGGCCTCCCTGTCCATCACCAACTCCCGGAGGTCACCCAGACTCACGTCCATCGAGTCAGTGATGCCATCCAGCCATCTTATCCTCTGTGGTCCCCTTCTCCTCCTGCCCCCAATCCCTCCCAGCATTAGAGTCTTTTCCAATGAGTTAACTCTTCGAATGAGGTGGCCAAAGTACTGGACTTTCAGCTTTAGAATCATTACTTCCAAAGAAATCCCAGGGCTGATCTCCTTCAGAATGGACTGGTTGGATCTCCTTGCAGTCCAAGGAACTCTCAAGAGTCTTCTCCAATACCAGTTCAAAAGCATCAATTCTTCAGCGCTCAGCCTTCTTCACAGTCCAACTCTCACATCCATACATGACCACAGGAAAAACCATAGCCTTGACTAGACGAACCTTTGTTGGCAAAGTAATGTCTCTGCTTTTGAATGTGCTATCTAGGTTGGTCATAGCTTTCCTTCCAAGGAGTAAGCATCTTTTAATTTTATGGCTGCAGTCACCATCTGTAGTGATTTTGGAGCCCCCCAAAATAAAGTCTGACACTGTTTCCACTGTTTCCCCATCTATTTCCCATGAAGTGATGGGGCCGGATGCCATGATCTTCGTTTTCTGAATGTTGAGTTTTAAGCCAACTTTTTCACTCTCCTCTTTCACTCCCTCTCCAAAAGGGGTGGGGGAGATTCTGGCTTGATCAGAAACTCATGTGAAAAGAGCACAGAACCCCAGTTGCAAGATAAAGAATAACTGAAATAATACCTTTTGGCTCATCCATGCAGTCCCATATGGAAGTGGATTGGGAAGAAAGTGGACCAGGGGCTTCAGTAAGCACAGAGTAAGTTGCCCCAGTATCTAAAAGGAAATCAACAGATTGGCCCCCCACAATTAATACCCGGGGTTTCTCAGGTGTAATTAGGACAGGAGCTTGTATGGGGACCCCTAGGCAGGCACCTTCAGTCCTAATTGTCTTGAGAGTCTGACCCTGGAGACCTATGCCTCTGGGGGCAGTCTCTCTTCCAGTGTGGTCCTTTGCAGAGCGGACATGGAGCTGGGGGCGGCTTAGATGTCTGAGGGCAATCCCACTTGAGGTGCCCCTCCTTTCCACAGTAATAGCAAACCCATCCCTTTTCACCTAGGTCCCTCTGGGCATCTTTCTCAGGCTGTTTAAGAGTTTTTCATAGCCATTGCGAAGGCTTTCTCTTTTTCCTTTGTCTTTTTTTGCCTTTTTTTCTTTTCCTCATCCGATCAGATTAGATAAGTTGCTCACTCATGTCCGACTTTTTGCGACCCCATGAATCGCAGCACGCCAGGCCTCCCTGTACATCACCAACTCCTAGAGGTCACTCAGACTCACATCCATCAAGTCAGTGATGCCATCCAGCCATCTCATCCTCTGTCATCCCCTTCTTCTCTTGCCCTCAATCCCTCCAAGCATGAGAGTATTCTCAAACGAGTCAACTCTTCGCATGAGGTGGCCAAAGTACTGGACTTTCAGCTTTAGCATCATTCCTTCCAAAGAAATCCCAGGGCTGATCTTCTTCAGAATGGACCGGTTGGATCTCCTTGCAGTCCAAGGAACTCTCAAGAGTCTTCTCCAACACCACAGTTCAAAAGCATCAGTTCTTCAGCGCTCAGCCTTCTGCACAGTCCAACTCCCACATCCATACATGACCACAGGAAAAACCATAGCCTTGACTAGGCGAAACTTTGTTGGCAAAGTAATGTCTCTGCTTTTGAATATGCTATCTAGGTTGGTCATAACTTTCTTCTAAGGAGTAAGTGTCTTTTAATTTCATGGCTGCAGTCACCATCTGCAGTGATTTTGGAGCCCAGAAAAATAAAGTCTGACACTGTTTCCACTGTTTCCCCATCTATTTCCCATGAAGTGATGGGGCCGGATGCCATGATCTTCATTTTCTGAATGTTGAGCTGTAAGCCAACTTTTTCACTCTCCACTTTCACTTTCATCAAGAGGCTTTTAGTTCCTCTTCACTTTCTGCCATAAGGGTGGTGTCATCTGCATATCTGAGGTTATTGATATTTCTCCCAGCAATCTTGATTCCAACTTGTGTTTCTTCCAGTCCAGCGTTTCTCATGATGTACTCTGCATAGAAGTTAAATAAACAGGGTGACAATATACAGCCTTGACATACTCCTTTTCCTATTTGGAACCAGTCTGTTGTTCCATGACCAGTTCTAACTGTTGCTTCCTGACCTGCATACAGATTTCTCAAGAGGCAGATCAGGTGGTCTGGTATTCCCATGTCTTTCAGAATTTTCCAGTTTATTGTGATCCACACAGTCAAAGGCTTTGGCATAGTCAATAAAGCAGAAATAGATGTTTTTCTGGAACTCTCTTATTCCCTACCATAATAGACTATCTGAGTCAGTTGTAACAGAGTATCTAAAAACTGATTTGGTCCATACGCCCGTTTTAATAGCTTATGGCAGATATCTGGAGCCAACTGAATGAGAAAACTATCTTTTAAGATCACTTTTCACTTGTTCCTTACAGAACTAGTCTAATTGTAAAACAGTATTATATTTAAGAGGCCCTCCAGCTGGCTACCGTTCGCCGTCCTCCAATGGATACCATGGCCATGCAGTATCACATAGGAAGACCAGGTGTGTCTTCTTTAAGCCCTGGGGATCAAATCTATCCCAGTTTTTCAGGATACAGTTCAAAGGAGTGAGGCTGGAATTGTCAGCTCTCATCTGTAAGAGAAAAAACGCGACCAGCGCCATTTTTCTACCAGAGGCATCCTTCCCTGCTCTAGATGCGGGTGTAGACAGACGTTACACCAAAAGCTTTTCCTTCCTGGTCAGACTTAGTCTGTCCCTTAACGACGCAGGTGCCATCCTCATCCCTCCCGGTTCTACCACTGAGACAGGGTGGGGATGTCCCAGGGGTAGACCTGATGGCATCTCTACCTGCCGTCCAGCTCTTCACCATTAACCTTGCTTGCCTCTGATGCCACCCGGGGCGCAATCAGAGTAACCTTCCGGAATGCCTCCCAAGCTAAGACTGCTGGGGGAAACATTCGTCACCTGAGTGCCTGTGCACTACCCTGAGTATATTCCTGACCACAATAAGACCGATATCCGATATGAACATAAAACGGAGATATTCCTTCCAAGCATCACCACACCGGTATAAGAGCCTCCTCTGGTCCACTAAGAGCCAGTGTTAACAAAGTAAAAAAACCCATTGCAGTCCCTATCTGAGTAACCTTTTACCTCAGAGATGTTCTTGGAGCTAGAGCTCCATCTAGCTTCCGAACTTTTGATTTCTAGCGCGGCTAGGTGCTTTCTTGCCTACGAATCCAAGTTTGGGACCTAAGCCACAGTACACAGTATAGATCACAAGTCCCTTGAAAGTCTATGATCCAATAGATTAGGTTAGTAGTTCTGATTCCCAAGGAGTTATGAAATGGTCAAAGAGACCGAAAAGTTTGACTGGGAAAGGAGAGTTCAGTCCACACACTTTGCCCATTTCTGGTTGGTTCCTGAAGAAGACATTGGGTGCCTCTTGGCATTGGCAGGTCGGTATAAACCCTGACAGGTTTCTGCCATAAGCCGTATGAGATCACCGTGGAACCGCAGAGCAGGGCTCCTTACTTGCTTCACGTAGGGCATGTCATTCATTCACACAAGCACACTGTAGGGTTAGTAAAGCACAGCAGAAAACGTGTTTGCTAAGAGAACAAAGAACTAGCGCTCCAAGCATCCTTACCTTGTGCTGAAGGATCCTGGACAAGCCCCCAGGATGAAAGGTTGTTGTTGAATCATGCAAAGATGCCGGGATTCTTGGCCCCTGGAGGAGAAGAATTCAATCCATGGCCAGAGACAAGGCTTGATGGCTCAGAGCTTTTGTGTAATAAAGTTTTCTTAAAGTATAAAGGAGAGAGAGAAAGCTTCTGACATAGGCATCAGAAGAGGGCAGAAAGAGTACCCCCCTACTAGTCTTCAGCTGGATGTTAATGAAAGAAAGGAATGTCTTAAAATTCAGAATGGCATCAGGCCCCTCACCCATAAGATGCATTTTGGGATAATCATGGCACCAAATGGTTCATCCTGGGCTATAAAATGATTAACTTGAATCTTGAAGAAGGGCAGGTCACCATACAAATAGTTTCATTTACATAGATTAGGGAAATAATATCTGAGTATAACATACTGGTTTGTCAAGTAGGTTCTGAGCCAAGAGGCAGAACCGACTTGAAGACAGAGTTTGGGGTAAATTGATAGTATATTAGCATAGTTTAAGACAAACATTTGCATAAGAAAAAGGCATTGTTTATCTCTAGGTTTGAGAATAGTTAACTCTCTAGGTTTGAGAATAGTTAACTTCAGGTGTGGGGAAGGCAATGGCACCCCACCCCAGTACTTTTGCCTGGAAAATCCCGTGGACGGAGGATCCTGGTAGGCTCCAGTCCATGGGGTCGCTAAGAGTCGGACACGACTGAGCGACTTCTCTTTCACTTTTCACTTTCATGCGTTGGAGAAGGAAATGGCAACCCACTCCAGTATTCTTGCCTGGAGAATCCCAGGGACGGCGGGGGGTGCCTGGTGGGCTTCCGTCTATGGGGTCGCACAGAGTCGGACACGACTGAAGTGACTTAGCAGCAGTAGCAGCAGCAGCAACTTCAGGTGAAACCAGGTGTCATTATGGCAACACAGTATTTTCAGAGAAAACTCTTTTTAATTTGTATAGAGAAGGAAAAAATATTGCTAGTTTGTTTCTTCCTGCCGCTTAAGAGAGATAAACATGTCTGACACTTGCAGGTTATTTCCTGTTTAGAGACTCCTGGCCTTCCTGCCTGTCACCCTCTCAAGGGTCCCACCATGAAAGGTTGTTGTTGAATCACGCGAAGACACTGGGATTCTTGGACCCTGGAGGAGAAGAATTCAATCCAGGGTCAGAGACGAGGCTTGATCGCTCAGAGCTTTTGTGTAATAAAGTTTTATTAAAGTATAAAGGAGATAGAGAAAGCTTCTGACATAAGCATCCGAAGGGGGCAGAAAGAGTACCTCCTTGCTAGTGTTAGCAATGAAATTATATACTCTCCAATGAATCCAAAGAATGTCTGGAGGTTGTAAAGACCTCACCAGACCTACTCCCATAATTTACATTTTAAAATAAGAGAATTATCCAGAAGGTTTAATCCAGAGACTGTCCTCAGGAAGGATACATTATTGTTATATAATCCTAAGGAATGTAGAGAAGGAAAAAAGTTTGTCCTTTCTTCCTCCTTGAGAATTCCAGACCCCTCTCTCCTTGGGGACCCCTAGACTCCTTATCAACCTGCCTAGGAAATGACTCTCTCAACCAGAGCATGTTGTACGCCTACATGGCACTCATGGACATCCCAGAAAAGGAGTCAGAACTCTCGTCTCCCAGCACCTCTTCTCCCAGGCCTACAGAAAGGTAAGACTGGAAGTGCAGGCTGATGGCACCCCTGCTGCTGCTGCTGCTAAGTCACTTCATTCGTGTCTGACTCTGTGCAACCCCATAGACGGCAGCCCACCAGGCTCCCCTGTCCCTGGGATTCTCCAGGCAAGAACAGTGGAGTGGCTTGCCATTTCCTTCTCCAATGCATGGAAGTGAAAAGTGAAAATGAATTTGCTCAGTCGTGTCCGACTTAGCAACCCCATGGATTGCAACCTACCAGGCTCCTCCATCCATGGGGTTTTCCAGGCAAGAGTACTGGAGTGGGGTGCCATTGCCTTCTCCGGATGGCACCCCAGGACAGGGCAAAAACACAAGGCTAATACAAACCCCATTCAAAAGGGATGCTGGGACACCTAATACCCGCTTAAGCAAGAAACCCACAAGGGAATTCAGCCAATTCTCTAAGGTTTTTGAAAACAGGGCTGATTACACTTTGTCTGTCCCCATATAACACCCCTATCTTCCCAGTTAAAAAGTCAAACTCAGTAGAGTATTGCTTTGTCTAAGACTTGAGGGCTGGTAATGAAATAGTCTAAGATTTGCACCTTGTGGTAGCTACTTACAACTATCCACTCTGCTTTCAACTATTCTAGGAGAATTCAAACTGGTTATCAGTTTTGGACTTGAAAGACGCTTTTTTTCTGCATTCCTATCACAGAAGAGTCATAGCAGCTGTTTGTTTTTGAATGATAGCCCGCAAGAACAGATAGTCCAACACTATAGTTGGACAGTCCTGCCTCAAGGATTTAAGAATTGCCCTACCTTGGAGACTTCCCTGATGGTCTGTGGTTAAGACTCCATGCCTCTGGTGCACCGCAGGGGTCACAGGTGCTATCCCTGGTTGAGGAACTAAGATCCCCTATGCTGCATGTGGCACAGTGGGAAAAATTCCCCTTACCTTTTTGGGAAATGTTAGTGTTGGCTAGTGGAGAAGGCAATGGCACCCCACTCCAGTACTCTTGCCTGGAAAATCCCATGGACAGAGGAGACTGGTAGGCTGCAGTCCGTGGGGTTGCTAAGAGTCGGACATGACTGAGCCTACTTCACTTACTTAGCATAGCATAGCATAGCATAGCATAGTGTTGGCTAGGGAACTTAGAAACTTCAAACTGGATGAAGGACTCTTCCTCCAATATGTGGACGATTTGATTATAGAAGCCCTACACATCATAGTGAAAGTTTTAGTCATTCCGTCATGTCCCACTCTTTGCAGCCCCGTGGACTGCAGCCCACCAGGCTCCTCTGTGCATGGAATTGTCCAGGCAAGAATACTGGATTGGGTTGCCATTTCCTTCTCCAGGGATCGAACCCAGGTCTCCTGCTTGGCAGGCAAATTCTTTAGCTCTGAGCCACCAGGGAAGCCCCTGGTTTTAATTACCACGCAGTCATCTGTCAAGTTAGCTGGAGTAAAGCCATGGAAACATCACATTCAGGTCAAAGCAGCCCCACTGTCATCAGAAAATGACCCAACTCCTGAGAGGCCTAGAGAGCAATAGGTTTGTGAGCCCTTAGAAGCCTTAAGGTTGCTCTTAAAAAGGACAAGTGTTGAGATTAAAATTTCCTTGTAGAAGAAATCTCATCAGGTTCAAATAATTGTATTCAAAGAAAGAAAAATGTATTATTTACTAAAATTTTTTAATATTCCCAACCCAAAGCTGATCAATTCCATTTCACAACCTAGCCCTCATCATCCCTGTTTAGCAGGAAGTGGCTAGAAAGATTATCACCCCTTATTCCCACTAGATTGTATCTAGATTGATACACGGGAATTGTAATAAGGGTGGGGCAGGCATGTTAGCCAGAGACTGACAGAGGTCCCTCTCAGCCATCGGTTGCCATCACAGTGGCCCCTCACTTCCTCTGTTGTGGATAGTTGTAAGTATAAAAGGAGACCATTTCAGACTGAGGGAAGACAGGTTTCTTGAGACAGTAGTCTGTCAAATTCTTGGTCGGCTAGCTTCCTGATTAAAGTCATTATTCATTGCCCCCAGCAAGGCTTCTCCCATTTACTGCCCTGTCGTGTGGTGAGCAGAGCAAGCTTGGGCTGGGTAACAGCTGGACGTGCTTTCATTCATGTTGAGGTCTCTGGAGGGGCACACTCAGGAATTGCCTCTCGGAAGTCACTTCAGTTACACCTTCATGTCCCTTCTGGGGCCAGTTAGCAGGCTTAGAGGTTCAGGATTAACTATGAAAGGAATGATTCATAACCTCAAAGAACCCATGGAAAATAGAGGACTTAAAGAGGAAAACAAGCATTCATGCTACCATTAGAAAGGAGCTACCAGAAAGGTAAGCAGGTGAACTCTGACTCAGACTTGGGCGCTAAGGAAGGCTTCCTGGAGGCTGTGATGCTTGTCCTGCAGTGAAGCATGGCACATGCTAGGCAGGATGTGTTCCTAGTGCTGCCTGGGAGCTGCAGGTGGGTCCAGCACATGGAGGGAAAGATGGGAGTAAGCAGTGGTGGGAGCGGTGGCCAGGGCAACATCACAACCTCCTTTGCGCCAAGTCAGGGAGTGAGAACCTTCTGGAAGCGAGGGGTGGCTACTGGAGCGTTCAAGGTGGGGCAGAGGCTGGGACGGAAGGGAAATGCCCTGTGGAACTGAATGATGTGAACAAGACGTGTAAGAACAATGAAGATGGCGTCACAGAATCAAGGTGAGAAGCCATGAGAATCTGAAGGAAGAAGGTGAGGAGGTCTGCACCCAGTGGACAGAGTGATGGTGCCTCTCAGGGCTTGGGTTTGGCTGACTGCAAGCTGGCAGAGCTACTCACTGACACACAGGATTCCGGGGAGAAGCAGACCTGGGTTGGCATTTGGATGCTGTGACAGCAGGTGAGTCACAAATATTATAGAAGGCATCAGACCCCCGGAGAGGCTACAAGCCTGAAAGCCACTAGAAGCAGACAGAAGGCCAGAGAAGGGTGAAGACTTGAGTGCAGGTAACAGGGCCTCTGAACACACATCTGCTTTTCTGAAGAGACAACCAGCACAGCTTTGGAGGACACAGCTCAACTGAAGAGGCTTCCCTGCGGCTCCAGGATTGGAGACTTGGTGTTCATTTTAGCTCCAACATTATAAAGTCCAGGATGTAATTGACCTCACCCCTGGACATCACCTGCGGGCCTCAGAGAAGCAGCTCAATCTCTATTATTGATCTATGTTTAAATTTTGAGGTTTTTATAAACCAAACTTTTGCATAGTTTAAAAAATTCAAATTATTATCTATCAAACATATCATTGCCTACCTTGCTTTCCTGGTCCTCTGAGGCAACTATTTCAGCCATTAGCAGATGATTCTTTGGTATTTACCTTCCTCACTCTAAATAACATGGGCATACAGATACTTCCTGATTTTATCCATGTTAGACATTATCCACTGACTTTCCAATATGGCAGTCAAGGATTCAGCTCTGCTCACCCCGCCCTCATCTCCTCCACATGCATGTACCCACTTCCTGCTCCCCCATCCTCCCGATACACTTGTCATATTTGATCATATCAAGTTCAGTGTTCATATTGTCATGATTGTGCTCACGTCGTTCACAACTGAGTCTCTTAAGGTAATCATGACTTTGTTCTCTTTTCCTCCATAGCTTTTTATATTTCACTGGAATTTAAGATTGCCTCCCCTCCCCATTTATTTAGTTATATTTGTGGTACTGATCGGAGAAGGCATTGGCACCCCACTCCAGTCCTCTTGCCTGGAAAATCCCATGGGCAGAAGGGCCTGGTAGGCTACAGTCCATGGGGTCCCTAGGAATCAGACAGGACTGAACGAATTCACTTTCACTTTTCACTGTCATGCACTGGAGAAGGAAATGGCAACCCACTCCAGTGTTCTTGCCTGGAGAATCCCAGGGACGGGGGAGCCTGATGGGCTGCCGTCTCAGGGGTCCCACTGAGTCGGACACGACTGAAGTGACTTAGCAGCAGCAGTAGCAGTGGTACTGATCACTAGTCCCATCCCTAATTCTCTCCCAGTCTGTAAACCTCTTTCAATATCCTAAAACACAGTCTTCTCAGGGTCATCTTGACAAATCTTTCCTGGAGTCTTTGATCGGCTTCAGTCTGAACTGGCGGTTTCTCTGCCTGGCCCATAGCTGTCCCTGGGATGTTCCTTTGCTGTCGTCTTGGTGAGTCCCCTTTCCTTTCCTGGGGGTGGCGTCCTGGCTTCTTTGATCTTACATCTTACTCTCTCTCAGTCTCCTCCCTCATTTTGGTGAAGCACATCCTTTAGCAGCTTCTTGAGAGGAGAAGGAAGTGCCTTTAAAAAACTTTACATGTATGAAAGTGTTTGGTTCTTTTCTAGTAGTTTACCCCCGCTCCCCTTTGGTGGTCTCCATGTAGGAGTCTAGGCAGGAAATGATTCTCCTTCAGAAAACATTGTTCTACTGACCTCCAGGTTCCAGGATTCACCACAACCTGATGACACTCTGCACGTTTTCTTGGAAGTGTTTTAAGAACCTGTTCTTCTCTCTGTGTAAACTGATTGGCTCTCCTCTTCATTCCAGTTTTCAAAATTCCGTAGTGATAAGAAGTTCAGCCCGAACTCTACACACAGATATTGAGACAGGCCTGTGCAGTGGAGCTTCCCTCACTCAGGGTCCCAGGCTGAGCAGAGACATGCAGCAGAGTTTCCAGCTGGAATGCATGGGAAGCACGGACGCTGAGGCAGACAGGGTGTCGCGAGCGCAATATTGCACGTGGAAATGCCACATGCAGGATGCGTAAGGGCAGCATGTATACAAACTCCGCGTGTCAGTACTTTTTAAGGGGGGCTCACCGGGGGCCTCACCTGATTCGCTAGCGATTTAGCCTGCCCTTCACGTGCTCCGTGCTGTCACTCTGCAGCCCCCATGGAGGTGGTGGTAAGCGATCCAAGAGGGTGCCACACCCCCTGACCTTGGGACTCCTTGAAACCACTGCATGTACAGCCCGGGTTGCGGTGGGAGCAGCCCCTGGGGGAGGAGGCCTTTGTTTGGTGCTGTGGGAGGTGGGAGAGATAAAACTGAGACTGCCCACCCCTGCATGTGCTTTTGGGGTGGAGGGATTGGGGAGGGACTGCCTCCCTCAACACCCCCAGCCAAATGGTGTCTTCCTTTCTCATCTCTATCTGTTTTGACCGTGAAGTCCAGCTCATCTTTGCTTTTGATATGTAACCAAAGGAAAACTAAGAAAAAATTAAAAAATACCACCACCTTTGGACTTCAGGATCAGCTCCTAACGCCAGTGGTAGTGTTGGCCTCCAGGGGGAGACTTTCTAACCTTTCTGCGCAGAACCAGGAAGACTTGAACTCAAAGTCAGGGGTTCTCTCTAGCTCCCTGGGGGAGTCAATTGGAATAGAACCAGGAAGCAGAATCCCTTTAAAAAGCAACCACTAAAATGTACTTCTTCAGCTTCAGCATATACCAATTGATGTCTATAGACAGAACATGCTGATGAATAGAACATACAGTAAGCTGCTCAATGAGTGTTTCTTCCCTGAATACAAAATATTTCTCTCAGTGTAAATCTACCCCACATTTGTATGCCTTTCCTCTCCCTGGTGGGACTCAGCCAAGAGACAGTACTGCAGTACCTGGTGGCTGTCAGAATATTGTTTTTGAAAACAATTGACACCTTATCTTAATTATTAATAATTCTCACAGCAACCTATGACACATCTGGTTTTAATCTTCATTTCACACACTCATAATCTGAAGACTAAAGAGGTAAAATAACTTGCCCAGGATCCCAAAGCCCATAGTGTAGAACGAACCCTGAGTACACTAAGTCCAAGGCTCACAGTAGATCTGACTCCCTCCACACAAAAGGCAACTCCAAATACCCCTTGAATCCCAGGTTAGATACTTGGGAATTGTCACTAAACTGAAGCATTGCCCCAGAGAAGCACATGGGAGAGACTCGTGGAAAGGGACTCAGGAAACTGGTGTGCTTGTTCTGATGCCAGTCAGCTGTGGGGCTCTGACAACACCCTCTGACTCTCTGGGCCTCAGTTTACAGATCCGTAAAATGAAGTTAAGAATGTATCTGCAGAGTTTTAGGAGAGAACCATGATAACCTAGGGAAAGAAACAGTGAGACCTCTCAGAGAGCTTCCTGAGAATGGAAGTTCCATGCTCTCTGGAGAAGATGGGGAAAACAGGAATATTGAGACAGGGGATGGGAAATTAAGTAGAAGTTCTTATATGGGTATGAGTTCCCTCTTCAGACACTCTACTATAATCCATGACTTCATGATTTCTACTGAAAAATTGGATGCCTTCAAGCAGTGTTCCCGCTCCTGGAAACCAGTGGCTCTCAAAACACAAGGGTGCTCAAACCTGGCTGCAACTTTAAACATGCCAAGGCTGGATCCACTCTCAGAGACCTGGTCTGGAGTGTGGCAGAGGCTTTGGGAATGTGGAGTTCCCCATGTGATTTTAATGTGCAGAACAAGTTTAGAACCACATCTGCCGAGCCTTAAATTCTTCCTTTTCTGCTGTGAAAATTAAAGAACACAACAAGAAAGCACAGCACCCAGTGGCACTTGAACTTTATTTATTTTATTTTTGCACTTGAACTTTAATATGCTAACAAACGAATCACCTAGAGGTCTTTTCAAATGCAGCCGCTGATTCAGTAGGTTGGGGTGAAACTGGGCTCCTGCCTTTGTAGTAAACTCAAGGGGAGGCCAACACGGCTGTCCCCCGACTGTCTGATTGGCCAGTGTGTATCATGATGGATACACACTTGCAGGAGAACTACGTCTCTTTACATCAGCTGAGACCTCAAGTAAGAAGTTACTTCCCTTCTTTGTGTCTCAGGTTTCAAATCTAAAAAATGCACACTAGTGAAAGCACTTCCATCACCGAATTCTTGTGATGCTTAAATGAGCAATTACACTAAACAGATTTCGCACACTTCACATAGTTGTGTGTTTTTAATTGTTAGGATACCTGACACTCCTGGAATGCTTACTACCCACCAGGAATTTTCGAAGTGCTTTCAGATCTTAACCCACTCAAGCCTCCAAACAATACTGTGAGGTAGGTACCATTATCTCATCATCTCTGTTTCACAGATTTTCCAAAACACTGAGACACAGAGATGTGGAGAATCTTAGTTTACAGAACACACCTAGGAGCAGTTGGGCTGATGTTTGAAACCAGGGAGGATCTGGCCTCTAATCTCCCCTCTGGGCTGAAATAAATGAGTGTTCCAGGCTTTGGCTTGAGGGTTTCCCTTCTGGGATGGGCTGCAGACCAGCAGGGGGCAGTCTAGGGCTACCTGGCTGCAGAGTCCACTTAACAGTGTGTGCTGTGCTAGGCTGTTCACTCAACTGACACTGGGTCTTCAGCATCTGAGAACTCCCCTCGCCCCTCCCACTCAGGTCCCCACGTGTAGGAGGCCCCAGGAATCCAAAGGAAAGAAGAACCCTGCCAATTAGCTGCAAATCTGAGTTCCCTAACAAAAGACCAGGTCTGGGAGAAAAGCAAATAGGAGACAAGTTTTCTATAACTCACTTTATCCCAAGAGCACAACCAGCCTGGGAAATCGACAAATTTCTCTTTATACTGAAAGTCTAACAAAAAGGGCTGGAAACTAGGGTCGGGGAGTGAGGTGGAGCCAGGTCCCAAGGCCCGCTCCAGAGCTATCAGAGTCCTGTAAAGTTCTTGTGCGAGGAGATAACTGTTTTTGGTGGGCTGGACTGGCCACAAAGCCTTGGGAGGGTGCCAGGACTGGCTTGAGGCATTTCCCACCAGCCTAGGGCATAGCAGTCAGGGACAGAGGACATAAAGGCCAAGTGGGAGCAGTAACTGGGAGGGGAGCACAGGGAGCCCCACTCTAGGCTCTTCGGTAGGCTCAGGCCTCCCTTTAATTCTGGGACTCTGGGACAGGCGGGGCAAGTGGCCTGAGGGCTTCAGAGACCTGGTCAAAGCACTGTCTCTTAAGACTGCTGGAGTCCCTAGTACATGCTCAGGGCTCAAGGGTTGGAGTCATGGAGAATGAAGATCTGAACCAACAGGAGCATGATGGCACCCCTTCTCAGATGTCCCCACTCGAGGCAGAAGCCCGTGGCTACACCCTGTTCAGAGTCTTGGACAGAGAGTTCATGATCAAGGTGAGCAAGCACCGGTGGGCGGTGGTCCTGGTGTTCAGCTGCTACTCCATGTGCAATGCCTTCCAGTGGATCCAGTACACCGCCATCAATAACATCTTCATGTACTTCTATGGGGTCAGTTCCTTTGCCATCGACTGGCTGTCCATGTGCTACATGCTGGCCTACATCCCTCTGCTCCTGCCGGTGGCCTGGCTCTTGGAGAAGTTCAGCCTGCGGACCATCGCCTTCGCTGGCTCTGCTCTTAACTGCCTGGGGGCCTGGGTGAAGCTGGGCAGCCTGAAGCCGAATCTCTTCCCAGTCACGGTGCTGGGCCAGGTTGTCTGCTCCGTGGCCCAGGTCTTCATCCTGGGTATGCCCTCCCGCATTGCTTCTGTCTGGTTCGGAGATGATGAGGTGTCAACCGCCTGCTCCATAGCTGTCCTCGGCAACCAGGTGGGTGGAGGAGTGGGTGTTCACCGGGGCCTGAATGTTCATTGTACCAACCCCCTCACTGTGTGAAAGCTGTGTTTTCCGACTGCAACAGTGTTTGTGACCCTCAGTGAAGTGTGGCTGAGTCTGACTATGTGTGACTAAGTGACTGTGTGAGAAAAGTGGGGAGACAGAAGGATGGGCCTTTCCTGTCACCCATGGTGTCTCCTCCGCAGGCAGAAAGCCTGCTGTCGCCATCTTTATGATCTCATTCCTCAATTTACTTCACCAGCTTGAACCTGTGAATTCTGTGCTGCTGTTCTTCCTCGGGGAGCAGTCCCTGCACAGAATAGTCAGACTATTCCGTGTCTTAAGTTTGGTAGATGTTTTTTGCCCATCCAACCAGCTTTCCTCAAGTGCAGCATCTCCCACACGCCGTGGAAAGCAGAGCGGGGCCCTGGTGGCCCTGGTGTTGCTCTCACCTTCCTTATACACAGCTGAGGCCAGGACAGCGGGTCAGAGCCTGGGGCCCAACTCCTTCCCTGGAGGTTAGAGTTGAGTGCAGAAGGATAGAGTAGAACTGCTGCTCTGATTTCCAAGGCCTACAAACCATGGAAAGTCCTGGAAAGCCTTTGTTTTCCCTTCATTCTGAAAGGAGAATCTTAAATTCTTTGCATCTCTGTGAGTTTATGGGCCAGAAAGTCGAGCATGTTATGAACCTGATTTCTTAAATTGTGTTGAAATAGACATATTTATAATTTTACCCAGTCATACATGTACAATTCAATGGCATTAGTTTCACAAGGTTGTATAAAAATTACCAGTATATGTACCCAAAACTTTTTTTCTTCATCCCCAGAAACTCTGTACTGGTTAAATAACAACCTGTCCTTTCTGCCTCCTCCTGCCTCTTGTAAGCTCTTCTACTTACTATGAATTTGCATGTTCTAGATAATGCATATAACCAAAATCAAATAATATTTGTCTTTTGAGTCTAGCTTACAAACTCTCTTCTTATATGCTGTTGCTGCTGCTAAGTCGCTTCAGTCATGTCCGACTCTGTGCGACCTCATAGACGGCAGCCCACCAGGCTTCCCCGTCCCTGGGACTCTCCAGGCAAGAACACTGGCGTGGGTTGCCATTTCCTTCTCCAATGCATGAAAGTGAAAAAGTGAAAGTGAAGTCACTCAGTTGTGTCTGACTCTTAGTGACCCAATGGACTGCAGCCTACCAGGCTCCTCCGTCCATGGGATTTTCCAAGCAAGAGTACTGGAGTGGGGTGCCATTGCCTTCTCTGTCTTATATGCTGATAAAACTCAAAAACTTATTATAATTATTGTTATTTTAAAAGTTTTGAAATTGTGGGTTATATTAGACTTTTGGATGAGACTTCTAGGGAAGGTAAAGAGGAACTGAATGCCAGTTCTGGTTTCTCCTTCATGCAAAGCCCTCACCAAAGATACAGGCAGATGGGTGAGCTTAGAGGCTGGCCACTCCGGGAAGGAAACTAGACCAGCGCTCCCTCAAATGGTGCCCATTTACATCACCTGTGGGTCCAGGACAGACTACAGATGCCTGGGCCCTCACCTGGACTTCCTAATCAGATCCTCCAGGGAAGAGGCCAGGCGCCTGTGTTTCCACCTGGCTTCCCAGGCGATGTTTGTGATCAGACATGAAATCACCAGGAGAGAGGAGCTCCGTGCCCTGGGAAGGTGCCCTCCTGCCTGGAGCCGGGTTCCTGTCAGGGCTGGCCTGTCTGTGCTGCTGTAGGACGGGTCCAGTTCCTGGGGGAGGAGCTGGGAGCTCAGTCACTCTCCACAGTGAGTCGGGAGGGTGGGCTTGGGGCGGCGCTTATAATTCTGATTCACTTGAGGTTCTGGAAATATCCTGGACCCCTGGGGCATGCAGGGCAGGGTGGTAGAGGCCCTGCAGGTCTGTGAGGTGGAACCACAGCAGAGGCTTCTAATCCTGCTTATTTGACCTGCAGCTCAGTGCACTGCCGGGGAAGGCAATGGCACCCCACCCCAGTACTTTTGCCTGGAGAGTCCCATGGACGGAGGAGCCTGGTAGGCTCCAGTCCGTGGGGTCGCTAAGAGTCGGACACGACTGAGCGACTTCACTTTGACTTTTCACTTTCATGCATTGGAGAAGGAAATGGCAAGCCACTCCAGTGTTCTTGCCTGGAGAATCCCAGGGACAGGGGAGCCTGGTGAGCTTCCGTCTGTGGGGTCGCACAGAGTCGGACACGACTGAAGCGACTTAGCAGTAGCAGTAGCAGCAGTGCACTGCACGGGAGGCGGCTCTGTAGCCTAGCCTGACTTCTGTCTTGGCCGTGTTGCCTCGGCAGGCAGTCTTGAGGGCCTGACAATTCTGTGGAATTAAGTCTATGTCTTCAGTTTTCTTCTCCCTTGACCTTCCCACCCAGCCTGTCGCTTAGTAGATTGTGGACCAGGAAGCTCCACACCCTTGTCCCTCCCACAGATACATGAAGTAAACTAGAAAGTAGCTAAAATAGCTTTCTTATGGGAGTTTTTCTAAGTCAACAACCACACATACGCCCAACCAGGAAAAAGCCACGTTCAAAATAATAGAAAACCTGATGGAGGTTTTGTTCACCCTTGCCCTCCCCTCTCCCCTATCTGTGTCTCCCAACACCCCATTCCTTTCTGCAAACCTGACACAGCAGAGCACACCAAATTTATGTTTTACCTAATGGTACTTAAAAAAAATTTTTTTTTATAGGATATAGTTGATTTGCAATGTTGCGTTTGCCCCAGGTGTACAGTAAAGTGACTCCATTATCAATACACATATAGCTACCCTTTTTCGATTATTTCCCCAAATAGGCCATTCTAGAGTATTGAGTAGAGTTTTATATAGTAAGTGTTATGAGTTCACTTCAGTTCAATTGTTTAGTCATGTCTGACTCTTTGCAACCCCATGAACTGCAGCACACCAGGCCTCCCTGTCCATCACCAACTCCCGCAGTTTACCCAAACTCAAGTCCATCGAGTCGGTGATGCCATCCAACCATCTCATCCTCTGTCATGCCCTTCTCCTCCTGCCCTCAATCTTTCCCAGCATCAGGGCCTTTTCAAATCAATCAGTTCTTTGCATTAGGTGGCCAAAGTATTGGAGTTTCAGCTTCAGCATCAGTCCTTCCAATGAACACCCAGGAATGATCTCCTTTAGGATGGACTGGTTGGATATTCTTGCATTCCTAGGGACTCTCAAGAGTCTTCTCCAACACCACAGTTCAAAAGCATCAATTCTTCTGTGCTCAGCTTTCTTTATAGTCCAACTCTCACATCCATACATGACTACTGGAAAAACCATAGTCTTGACTGGACGGACCTTTGTTGACAAAGTAACGTCTCTGCTTTCTAATAGGCTGTCTAGGTTGGTCATAATGTTCCTTCCAAGGAGTAAGCATCTTTCTTTTAATTTCATGGCTGCAGTCACCATCTGCAGTGATTTTGGAGCCCAGAAAAATAAAGTCAGCCACTGTTTCCACTGTTTCCCCATCTATTTGCCATGAAGTGATGGGACTGTGCTGGGGACCAGCCCCAGCTGATCCAGGGAGTTCAAGGTGTAGATGGCGTTGGTGAGGGTCAGGACACAATAGTTATAATTAGAGATATAAAGAATAATAGAACGAGGATAGCTCAGTAGGAAAATTCAGTGGAGAAAAGAGGCTGAGTAGCTTGGTTTACGCGGGAGACCAATAAAACTTCAGGACAAGAAGTTTGCACCACTTACGTAGGCTGCAGGCATCTTTCCCTTCTCCTGAAGGAGAGGAGACACTGAGGCCTCCCCGGTCGGATCTTAGAAGCCCAGGCATAATTAGTAAGCATGGTGGGTTCCACGCTCCAGATGGAGACTCAACCAGAATTTGAAAGAGAGAGCGACATGGGGAGACCAGTCTTTTGAGGAGCTGATCCCAATTCTTTATTGTCCATGTTCTACTTTTATACACTGAGATGTTATACAAAAGTCACATGGGGTCAGCAGTCCTGACTTTTATCAAAGTCAGGTGCTTCATACACATGTATACAGAGGTCTTAGGGGTGTTACATCATCTTCTGGCCAGGGGGCCTGCTGACAATTTATGGCCCTCTCCTTGTGACAGTGGTCAATCCAGGACATTATTTCTCCAGGGGTGATTATTCTTAAAACAGACTCCACCAAATAAATTTACATTCCTATAGGGTGAGGGTGTGCTGCTACTGCTGCTAAGTCGCTTCAGTCATGTCCAACTCTGTGCAACCCCATAGACGGCAACCCACCAGGCTCCCCCGTCCCTGGGATTCTCCAGGCAAGAACACTGGAGTGGGTTGCCATTTCCTTCTCCAATGCATGAAAGTGAAAAGTGAAAGTGAAGTTGCTCAGTCGTGTCCGACTCTTAGCGACCCCATGGACTACAGCCTACCAGGCTCCTCCATCCATGGGATTTTCCAGGCAAGAGTACTGGAGTGGGGTGCCATTGCCTTCTCCGAGGGTGAGGGTGTAGTGGGTTTTAATTAAAGAAAGAACTTACTTAGCCTAAGGTCTAACGTGATTAATATCAAAGGTTAATACCTATTTCTTCTATATATTCATTAATGTGTGTAAGGGCAGGCGATGTGGAGACTTAGCAGCAAACATTGGCTCAACAAATGAAAAACCCTTCACCAATACAATTTCTAATCATCCCACTAATAGTTTTCTAACTTCTCTAAAGAACCTGCTTTTAGAAGCACATGTGGCCGGACAAGCCTGTCAGGTGGGCTAGAGAACCTTCAGAGGAGTTTGTAGGTTAAAACACTCCTGTCACGCCCAGGAATTTTTATTAACTGGAGCTCTAATTTAACTCTTTTTTTCAGAGAGAGGTAGTAGGGGACAGCCCCCTGTAAAGTCAGAGGTGTAGGTGAGAGCACAAAGTAGTAAAGTAGGCAGGCTCTGGTTATGGGGGTAGATGCTCGAGGATTTCCAGGGGGACTCCTAAGGCTAAACCCCGCCTTTGCGTATGTCGAGCCTCCTTCCTCATGACCTTTGCCGTGGGCAGAGCTCCTCTTGCCGGCTCCCGGCATCACTGGATGCCATGATCTTAGTTTTCTGAATGTTGAACTTTAAGCTAACTTTTTCACTCTCCTCTTTCACTTTCATCAAGAGGCTTTTTAGTTCTTCATCACTTTCTGCCATAAGGGTGGTATCATCTGCATATCTGAGGTTATTGATATTTCTCTCAGCAATCTTCATTCTAGCTTGTGCTTCCTCCCGCCAAGTGTTTCTCGTGATGTACTCTGCATATAAGTTAAATAAGCAGGGTGACAATATACAGCTTTGACGTACTCTTTTTCCTATTTGGAAGCAGTCTATTGTTCTATGTCCAGTTCTAACTGTTGCTTCCTGACCTGCATACAGGTTTCTCAAGAGGCAGGTCAGATGGTCTAGTATTGCCATCTCTTTCAGAATTTTCCACAGTTTATTGTAATGCACACACCCTAAGTGTTATAGTAGGTCCTTATTAGCAATCTATTTTATATATAATGGTATGTATATGTCAATCACAATCTCCCAATTTATCCCTCCACACCCCTACCTTAAATTTGTTTTATACACCTTTAACTCTATTTCTGTTTTGTCATAAGTTCATTTTGCACCCTTTTTGTAGATTCCACATATTGTTGTTGTTTAGTCTCTCAGTCATTTCTGACTCTCTGTGACCTCATGGACTGCAGCATGCCAGCCTCCTCTGACCTCCATTATCCCCCAAAGTTTGCTCAAATTCATGTCCGTTGAGACGGTGATGCTATCTAACCATCTCATCCACTGCCGCCGTCTTCTCCTTTTGCCTTCAATCTTTCCCAGCATCAGGATCTTTTCAATGAGTTGGCTCTTCCAGTCAGGTGGTCAAAGTATTGGATCTTTGGCTTCAGCATTGTCCTTTCAATGAATATTCAGGACTTATTTCCTTTAGGATCAACTAGTTTAATCTCCTTGGTGTCCAAGGACTCTTAAGAGTTTTCATCAACACCACAATTCGAAAACATCAATTCTTTGGTGCTCAGCCTTTTTTATAGTCCAAATGTCACATCTGTACATGACTACTGTAAAAAAAACACAGCTTGAAAATATATATCTTTGTTTGCAAAATGATGTCTCTGCCTTTTAATACATCGTCTAGGTTTGTCAGAGCTTTTTTTTCAAGGAGCAAGCATCTTTTAATTTCATGGCTGCAATCACAGTATGCAGTGGTTTTGGAGCCCAAACAAAGGAAATCTGTCACTGTTTCTACTTTTTCCCCTTCTGTTTGTCATGAAGTGATGAGACCAGATGAAATGATCTTAGCTTTTTGAATGTTGAGTTTCAGGTCAGCTTTTTCATTCTCCTCTTTCACCCTCATAAAGAGCTCTTTAGTAGTTCCTCTTTACTTTCTGCCATTAGAGTGGTGTCATCTGTATATCTGAGGTTGCTGCTTTTCTCCCAGCATTCTTGATTCCAGCTTGTGATTCATCCAACTCAGCATTTCACATGATGAAGTCTGCATATGGGTTTCCCAGGTGACTCAGTAGTAAAGAATCTGCCTGCAATGCAGGAAACATGGGTTCGATTCCTGGGTTGTGAAGTTCCTCTGGAGAAGGAAATGGCAACCCACTCCAGTATTCTTGCCTGGAGAATCCCATGGAGAGAAGAGACTGGCAGGCAAAGAATTGGACATGACTTGTCGACTAAACAACAGCAACTCAGCATATAAGTTAAATAAGCAGGGATACCACTTTGTCATACTCCTTTCCCAATTTTGAGCCAGTCAGTTGTTCTTTGTAACGATCTAACTGTTGGATTCTTGACCCAGATACAGAATTCTCAGGAGACAGGTAAAGTGGTCTGGTAAGAATTTTCCACAGTTTGTTGTGATCCACACAGTCAAAGGTTTCATGTAGTCAATGAAGCAAAAGAAGCTGTTTTTTCTGAACCTCCCATGTTTTCTGCATGATCCAACAAATGTTGCCAACGTGATCTCTGAATCCTCTGCCTCTTCGAAACCCAGCTTGTATATCTGGAAGTTCTTGGTTCTTGTACTGCTGAACCCAGCTTGAAGGATTTTGAGCATTCCCCATTTAAGAGCTATCCTAACAATACTTGTTTTTCTCTAACTCATTTCACTCTGTGTGAGAATCTCTAGGTCCATCAGTGTCGCTGTAAATGGCCTGATTTCATTCTATCTTAGAGATGCGAGTATAGGAACATTGTTCAGTAGTTTGCAGCTAGAGAAGAGCCAGCTTGCATTGAGAACTCCAACTATAATTTTTTCAATAGGATTGATACCGAGGGGTGTCATAAATGTACGTAAGTTGAATTGTGAAGCAAAAGAAAGATCTCTGTGGTGTCTTAGAGGGAAAACAACCCCTGTTTGTGTTCTAAGAGAGAACGGAAGTTGGGGATTGTGATTCTTATTAGGACTGTGTTAAGTGTGTACTGTCCCCTCTTGGACACTTATACTACTTTGGATTCTCTCTGTCTTCTACAGCTTGGAATTGCCCTTGGGTTCTTGGTCCTTGCTGTCTCGGTACCCAACATTGACAACCCTGATGAGCTTGCCTACTACATCAGCATCATGTTCTACGTAACAGCAGGTGTGGCCACTCTGCTTTTCATCCTTGTCATCATCGGTAAGGTCATTAGCAGATTTAAGGGGTCGGTGGGGACGGAGGGAGGTCCTGCTGACTTGGGTGAGGACCTTATGAACATGACCCTAGAACACCATTCTAGGTACCATGTATTCTATAAAATACATCTACAGAAACTGGAGGCTGGGCTTCTAATGGTCTTTAAGCCTTATAGCCTGAGTAGTTGCTGCTCATACAGTGCTAGCTGGTCCTGTGTACTTTGTTAGCTGCTCAGTAAAGTTTAGCTGTAATTCACCAGTTTCCTAGTGTGACCTCATTAGAATTAATGGGCAGCCTGCCGATTTCCTTGATGAACCCCGGTGAGCATTTATGATGTCACAGGCCCTGTGCTGAGTGTGCCTGATCTCATTGACTCTTCAAGTGCACAATAGAGGGGGTCCCACTATCAGTTCACTTAACTAAGAGGAAACTGATACTTTAGGAGAGTGAAGGTATTCAAGATCAGATAGTAAGTGGCAGAGATTGGATTCAAGCCTAAATTGTTTAACTCCATACTCTAAAGTTCTGGAACAAAACAGGATTGACCTACAAACACTAGTCCTCTCATACATTCACCTGAAAATACCTAGGAACCACATTTAAAAAATACTTTTTAAAAAGGTATATAAGATAGGCTTATTATGGAAAAATCTAGAAAATACTCACTTTGACTTTTCACTTTCATGCATTGGAGAAGGAAATGGTGACCCACTCCAGGGTTCTTCCCTGGAGAATCCCAGGGACAGGAAGCCTGGTGGGCTGCCGTCTATGGGGTCGCACAGAGTCGGACACGACTGAAGCGACTTAGCAGCAGCAGCAGAAAAAACAAAAAAAAAAGTATAAAGAAAAGGATCAACATTGTACCAGCTAACCCCAACCAGAAACCTCAAATAACTACTATCAATTTTATATAAATATATCTCTAAACATTGAGATATTTGGTTAATATGATTTATATCCTCTTTTATCATCTGAGTGATATCACACAGGCTGTGATAAATTCAGAAAGAGTGCAGAAGAAGTGTTCATTTTCAGTGAGTCATTTATCTTTAAAGATTAACCAACTGTCTCAATATCTGAAAATTCCACCACACACGTTTAAGTTTTCCTTCCTCCCTGCCGGCCTCACCTCCAGAGTCAAACAGTTTTATGATCAAGCACCTCATCCAGCTGTTCTCCCTGTCATTCCCTCCCCGGGTCCAAGCTGAGGAGGGGCTGCCTGATGGCTTTTCAAAGCTCACAGGATCTCTTGGATGGAGTTCCTTCTTGTTCCTGGAAAGGTGGGAAGCTGTGAAGCTGTGGCTGTAAACAATCTCAGCCAGAACTGAAGTTTCAAACTGTAATGTACCTAGCTGTCAGTCCTTGTGTTTGCAGCAAATGAGGGCCTGGTCCTTTGCAGTTGGGATCTGAAGGTAGGACATTTCTACAGCATGTCATTTTACTATTAAGCACACATAGTCGTTGAGTAAAAACAACTGAAAAATCTTATCTGAATTGTGGTTTGCAATTGGCAAGTCCCTGAGCAAACCCTGCCATTACAGATATTAAAAAATAAAACACTTCTTTCCTTGATTTCTTTCCTATAATAGAAAACGTGGGACCAATTTGTTGGCTCAGCTGGCCAAGAATCTGCCTGCAATGCAGGAAACCCTGGTTCGATTCCTGGGTTGGGAAGATCCCCTGGAGAAGGGATAGGCTACCCACTCCAGTATTTTTGCCTGGAGAATCCCCACGGACAGAGAAGCCTGGTGGGTTGTAGTCCAGGGGACTGCAAAGAGTCAGACACGACTAAGCACAGCACATACACATAACAGAAAGGGAGGTGAACAGGCCAGACAATGGATGAGAGGTTCCCAAAGGTGGTAGGTTGTTCAAGACTATTTCCAGAGAAGGAAGAAGCAGGACCTGTAGTCTGGGCTGGAGGGTTGTCTGAGCAGGGGGATCATTTGATCTTCAAGTGATTAAACCTCATTTCCAGAGCTTCCTCTAAATGGAGACAATCTCCCGACCTTTCACAAGTGTTCTTATGGAGTCTGGGGGTGAAGATGGTGCTTCAGCTGGGGGACCAATTTAGACAGACAGCTGGTTAAACTGATCTGGCCCCCAGTGAACTGGACAGCAGTCAGTGCAGTGAAATGGACTGTACCAGCTGTACTGAAGCTAGAACATACAGAGAATGGTTTTCCCACTGTCCCTCCCCCGTCCTTCCTATCAGAGCCCCAGTCCTGCAGGAGCGCATGTTAGTCCTCTGGTTTCCCAGGAGGCGGATGTCCGATTTACACTCTGAGAAACTAGGGAGGGACTCGAGGTCTCTGCAATAGGAGCAGCTCCTTCCCTCACTCAGGGAGTGTTTATTGGCAGCAGGTGCCAGGCTCTGTGCTCTCATGGGCAGCCCAGCCTTTTCCCTGGGAGGCGCTCTGGGGCTGAGTCCCCATCTGGGCCCATGAATCCCAGAGCCTCAGCTCTCACTTCCTTTCTGTCCACTGGTTACTATGGGATTCTTCAGTGCTCTGCCATTTGGTATTTGCCATTTATTACAGGACTCCTTTATCCTTGAGCACTGCCTGGAAAGTCCAATGATCGCAGCTGTCCAAAGGTCATTAAGAAAAAGTAGTCAAAGGACCAGGCCCTCAGCCACAGACAGTGAGATGCAGCTTCAAGAGAGGAGACTCTAGAGCATTTAATCAAAAAGTTAATATTTCCATTTGGAGTCTGAGCCCCTTCTCAGATGAGGGAGTCAGCTCGTATCCGTGTGTCAGCTCTGCAGGAGTAGGACCAGGGGACTTGCAATGATCTCTGTTTTTTCCCTTGCAGTGTTCAAAGAGAAGCCTAAACATCCTCCAAGCAGGACCCAGTGCCTGAGCTATGCCTTGGAGTCTACTGATGCTTCGTACTTAAGTTCCATCATCCGACTCTTCAAAAACCTCAACTTTGTGCTGCTAGTCATCACCTACGGTATGATGCACGTGTGTCCGGGGTGGACTGGAGCTGAGCATGTGAGGCAAGAGGCCTGATGTTTCTGTGTATCTTACAGTTTCCAGATCCCAAATGTATATGTATAGTCATTGTTTAGGGTTAAGCAGAAGAGCCAGCTGTGCCTCAGAGTCTTCCCTGTGCCTTTAAGTTTACCTAGGAAACCATTCGTTCCCCTGTCAAGTCACCGGGCAACATGCCTGCCGACCCTCCAAGTCTCATCCCAGTATGTCTGCTGTAAAGCAGTATTAGGTGACCGTTTATTGTGCTGTTCTTAGTACATCTTTGGAGAAGGAAATGGCAATTCCCTCCAGTACTCTTGCCTGGAAAATTCCATGGGTGGAGGAGCCTGGTGGGCTACAGTCCATGGGGTCACAAAGAGTCAGACACGACAAGTCATTTCCAGGTCTGTTTCCCACAAACTAGGAACTGCCTGAGAGTAGGGATTTATGTCTACTGAAACTCCAGTATTTTGGCCACCTCATGCGAAGAGTTGACTCATTGGAAAAGACTCTGATGCTGGGAGGGATTGGGGGCAGGAGGAGAAGGGGACGACAGAGGATGAGATGGCTGGATGGCATCACTGACTCGATGGATGTGAGTCTGAGTGACCTCCGGGAGTTGGTGATGGACAGGGAGGCCTGGCGTGCTGCAGTTCATGGGGTCGCAAAGAGTGGGACTCGACTGAGCGACTGATCTGATCTGATCTGACCTATATATTTCCTCAGCAGTAGGAGAAATTATAGCCTGGAGCAGGTACTCCAAGCTGACGGTTGTTAAATGGGTGATTGAATGAATGTATGGATGGATGTTTACGTGAGTCTTACTACATGAACCATTCCCCAACCAATTCTTCATCTGCTAACTTGGTTCCTTTTTTTACCTGAATGCAAGACAACATCAGGTATGGTAAGAAGCAGATGTGCCCAGGCATGTACTTCAACTAGAAATGTAAAAGAAGAGACCCGATGTATCTGGATTTGAGGCATTTTTATACTAAAAAATTATTTTCCCGGAAGTCGAGTCTAACTGGGTGTACTGCACTGTTTTTATGTTTTTTGTTTATTAGTTTGGCTACACAGCATGTAGGATTTTAGTTCTCTGCCCAGGAATCGACCACATCCCTCTTACATTGGAGGGCACATTTTAACCACTGGACCACCAGGGAAGTCCCTGTTGGGAGTTTAAGTCACTGTTTTAATTTCAGTACTTGCAATTGGTCTGTTCATGTTTTCTACTTCTTTCCGGTTCAGTTTTAGAAGGCTGTGTCTTTCTGAGAATTTGTCCATGTCTTCAAGGTTGTCCGTTTATTGGCATATCGTTTTTTATAGTAGTCTCCCTTTGTATTTATGTGGTGTCAGTTTTAACGTCTCCTTTTTCCTTTCTATTTTATGATTTTGTGTTCTTTCCCTTTTTTCGTGATGAATCTAGCTAAAGGTTTATCAATATTGCTTATCTTTTCAAAGAACCAGCTTATAAGTCCCTACTATTATTGTGTTACTGTTGATTTCTCCTTGTATGGCTGTTAGCATTTGCCTTATATATTTGGGTGCTTCGATGTTGAGTACATATAATATATAGTTTTTGTATATCCCTTGATCATTGTGTAGTGTCTTTCTTTGTATCTTGTAATATTCTTTATTTTAAAGTCTATTTTGTCTGATATGAGTATTGCTCTAGGTTTCTCTTGATTTCCATTTGCATGGAATATTTTTTATTTCATTCTGTCCCTTTCAGTCTGTGTGTGTTCCTAGATCTGAAGTGGGTTTCTTATAGACAGCATATATAAGGGTCTTCTTTTTGTATCCATTCAGTCAGTCTATGTCTTTTGGTTGGAGCATTTAATCTATTTACATTTAAGGTAATTAACAATGTGAATGTTCTTATTGCCATTTTGTTAATTGTTTAGGATTTGTTTTTAAAAGTCTTTTTTTCTTCCCTTCCTCTTTTATTCTCTTCTCTTGTGATTGGATGTCTATCTATAGTGATATGTTTGGGTTGCTGTTTTTGTTCTTGTGTATCTATTATGGGTTTTTGGTTTGTGGTTTTCATAGCTTTTGATATAACAGTCTATATATATATAAGGTTGTTTTAAGTTGCTGATCTTCTGATTTCAAGTGCATTTCCAATATCCTGCATTTGTTCGCTCCCCATGATTGCTGGTTTTGATATCCTATGTGTGTGTGGATTATTTTGTACCTTATGTTAGTCTTTAATTTTATTGATTATAGTTGCCTTTTCTTTTTTTTCCCTGCCTAGAGAATTCCTTTAGGATTTGTTATAACACTGGTTTGGTGCTGCTGAATTCTTTTAGCTTTTGCTTATCTGTAAAGCTTGATTTCTCCGTCAAATCTGGATGACCTATCTAGGTAGAGTATTCTTAGTTGTAGGTTATTCCTTTTCATTATTTCAGATATATCTTGCCATTCCCTTCTGGCCAGCAAAGTTTCTGCTGAAAAATCAGCTGATAACCTTATGGGATAGATTGAGGGCAGGGGAGAAGGGGCAACAGAGGATGAGAGGTTAGATGGCATCACCAACTCAGTGGACATGAGTCTGAGCAAACTCCGGGAGACAGTGTAGGACAGGGAAGCTGGCATGCTGTGGTCCATGGGGTCACAAAGAGCTGGATATGACTTAGCAACTGAACAATGACAAGCTTATGGGAGTTCCGTTGTATGTTATTTGTTGCTTCTGCTTGGTTGCTTTTAATAGTTTTTCTTTGTCTTTAATTTTTGTCAGTTTGATTAATATGTGTCTCTGCATGTTCTCCTTGGGTTTATCTTGTATGGGACTCTCTCTACTTCCTGGACTTGAGTGAGTGTTTACTTTCTCATACTAGGAAACTTTTTGACTATAATCTCTTCAAATATTTTCTCATGCCCTCTATTCTCCTTTTGGACCCCTATAATGCAAGTGTTGGAGAAGGCAATGGCACCCCACTCCTGTACTCTCACCTGGAAAATCCCATGGACGGAGAAGCCTGGTGGGCTGCAGTCCGTGGGGTGGCTGAGGGTTGGACACGACTGAGCAACTTCACTTTCACTTTTCACTTCCATGCATTGGAGAAGGAAATGGCAACCCACTGCAGTGTTCTTGCCTGGAGAATCCCAGGGACGGGGGAGCCTTGGGGGGCTGCCTCTCAGGGGTCGCACAGAGTCGGACACGACTGAAGCGACACAGCAGCAGCAGCAGCAATGCAAGGGTTGGTATGTTTAGTGTTGTCCCAGAAGTCTCTGAGACTGCCCTCATTTCTGTTCATTCTTTTGTCTTTATTCTGCCCCACAGCAGTGATTTCCATCAGCCTCCCACTTCATTTATTTGCTCTTCAGCTTCAGTTATTCTGCTACCGATTCCTCCTATTGTATTTTTTAATAGCAGTTACTGTATTGTTCACCTCTGTTTGTTCTTTATATTTCCTAGCTCTTTGTTGAACATCTCTTGTAACTTCTCAGTCTATGCCTTCATTCTTTTTCCAAGTTTTGCATTTGTGCAAGAGGAGGTGAGCTCAAGTCCTTGTCCTCTGGAATCTAGAGGCTGCTCTTAGTTTAGATGCTTGCTGCCTCTTCCCTCAATGTGTGCTGGCTGTTATCCCAGTGCTATGGGGGGTGTGCAGTTACAGCAGGCCTTGCGTGTCCCCAGGACAGTGGGCACAGGGCCTGGCGCCTACTCATGGGTCTCCTAGTGGCAATCTGTGCCTGCCCCTGGAGCCCATCAGGACAGTGGTGACTTGTGCTTTCCTTGGACCTCCTGTAAGTGGTGTCCTGTTTCCTGGGCATGCTCACAGGGAAAGAAGCTCTTATGGTGGTCCTGCCCCTCCCCTCATGTGCCCCCCAGTAATGGCACCTTGCCTCTCTGGGAGGCCCAAGCATCTTCTAGGTACACCCTCCGTTGCTGCAGTCACCTATTCAGGCTATTTTCATGCAGCCAACGCTGGTCCTCTTCCCAGGTCTGACCTCTGAAGCCTGAGCTTCATCATCCAGTCCCCGCGCGGACCGACGGAGGAGTATCTCAGGCTGGGAGGTGCCGGGAGATGGTGCTGGCCTTCTGTGCAAGTCATTCTCCTTTTTGCCTTTGACAAACCAGTCGCTGTGCCTCCTCCTGGGCTCAGAAGCTCTTCCTCCATCCGGTCTTATCCCCCTGCTGGTGAGGAGGCTTCCCCAGGTGCGGGAACCTTCCCTCCCTCACAGCTCCCTCCTGGGGCAGAGGCCCCACCCTGATTCCTTCTTTGTGGAGGTTTTCTCGTCTTCGTGGAAGTCTGAGGGCTTCTGTCAGTGTTCAGTAGCTGTTCCGTGTGATTCATTCCATTGCAGGTGTGTTTCTAATGTTTTCGTGGGAGAAGATGAGCTCCACGTCCCACTCCTCTACCAGCTTGGTCCCCCTCCTGGGCCATCTTCTCACCCCTGTGGGGAAGCCCTTCGTTGTCCTTCTCTGAGCACAGCGACTCTCTCCACTGGCCTGTCCTTTATGGGGATCCTGGCAACTATGCCTGTGCATGACTTACAAACAATAGTGGCTCCTGGGAGGGGTTGAGGCAGGGTGGGGGCCATGCCATGTTTCCCTGTGCTGAGCCATCTGCTTGGGGGCAAAAGAGAATGGCTTCTGGGTGGCTCTATGGCCTGGGGTCCTGTGGACCGGCTCCAGAGAAGAGGGGAGCCTGAGGCTGCCATCCCTGGGCATCATGTCCTCTCTTACATCCTTCTAAGTGGACCTAATGTGAGGTGTGCCAGTGGCAGTCACGTGAGCCTCAAAATAAGCTGAAATTAAAAAGACCCCTGATGAGTCTTCCAGACTGACCTCTGTATAATTGTTTTTAAAATCTGAGTGTACCTTTCACATCTATAAAATTGGAAGAGAATATGACTTACTTTATGTTATTAGGACTGTAAGGTATTTAGAAAAGTGGCAAGTACATAAGGACATGCCACTGCCCTCACCACCAGCATCACCACCACGACCACCACCATCACCATCACCACCATCACCACCAGCGTAACCAACACCATCACCACCATCACCCCCCACCACCACCACAAGCATCACCATCACCCCCACCACCACCACCACCATCACCATCACCACCACCATCACCATCACCACCATCACCATCACCACCATCATCACCACCATCACCACCACCACCACCATCACCACCAGCGTCACCACCACCACCATCACCACCACCACCACCACCACCATTACCATCACCACCACCACCATTGCCAGCCCCACCATCACCACCATCACCACCACCATCACCCCCACCCCCACCCCCACCACCATCACCACCAGTGTCACCACCACCACCACCATCACCACCACCACCATCACCACCAGCGTCACCACCACCACCATCACCACCACCACCACCACCACCATTACCATCACCACCACCACCATTGCCAGCCCCACCATCACCACCATCACCACCACCATCACCCCCACCCCCACCCCCACCACCATCACCACCAGTGTCACCACCACCATCACCACCACCACCATCACGACCATCACCACTACCACCACCACCACCAGCACCATAACCACCATTGCCAGCCCCACCATCACCACCACCATCACCACCACCGTCACCACCATTGCCAGCCCTACCATCACCACCACCACCATCACCACCACCATCACCCCCACCCCCACCAGCATCACGACTACCACCACCACCACCATCACCACCAGCATCACCACCAGCATCACCACCACCACCACCATCACCACCACCAGCGTCACCACCACCACCATCACCACCACCATCATCATCACCACCATCACCACCACCACCATCACCACCATTGCCAGCCCCACCATCACCACCACCATCACCACCACCACCATCACCACCATTGCCAGCCCCACCATCACCACCACCACCACCATCACCACCACCATCACCCCCACCCCCACCACCATCAGCATCACGACTACCACCACCACTACCATCACCCCCAGCATCACCACCACCACCATCACCATCACCACCACCACCACCATCACCACCAGCGTCACCACCATCACCACCACCATCACCCCCACCCCCACCACCACCAGCATCACGACTACCACCACCACCACCATCACCACCAGCATCACCACCACCACCATCACCATCATCACCACCACCACCACCACCATCATCACACCATCACCACCACCATCACCACACCATCACCACCACCACCACCATCACCATCACCACCATCACCACCACCACCACCATCACCATCATCACCACCACCACCACCACCACCATCATCATCACCACCAGCGTCACCACCACCATCACCATCATCACCACCACCACCACCACCACCACCATCACCACCAGCGTCACCACCACCATAACCATCACCACTATCATCACCACCGTCACCCCACCCCCACCACCACAAGCATCACGACTACCACCACCACCACCACCACCACCACCATCACCACCACCACTGTCACCATCACCACCACCGTCACCATCACCACCATCGTCACCATCACCACCACCACCACCAGCACCACCAGCACCACCCCCACCACCATCACCATCACCACCACCACCAGCACCATCACCACCACCATCACCACCACCACTACCACCACCACCATCACTGCCACAACCACCACCATCACCACCACCACCATCACCACCACCATCACCAGCATCACCACTACCACCATCACCATCACCACCATCACCATCAGCTGTCACCATCAATTCCTGAGGCTGCCCTGCCTGGGCACCGGGTCCTGTCTTACATCTTTCTAAGTGGACCCAATGCTAAGTGTGCCAGTGGTAGTCGTGTGAGCGTCACCACCATCATAATCATTATTATGAAGGGAGGGTAGGAGGCCCTTTTCTTTGGATCAGTTTTAGTCTCATCTTAGTTACACAGTCACTATATGGTTTTGGACAAATGGCCTCATTCTCTAATGACACTGATTACTAAAATATATTCTAGGTGCTCCATTTACTTGATGGATGAATCAATGAATCAGGAGCATCAACTAGATGTTCTTTAGGGTCCTTTCTGATTTCAAATATAGGATTTTGGGTGATATGAAATCTGACAAGAGAGTTGAAAGAGGGATATTGAAAAGAGGTGACAATCTACCTACAGAGGGAATGTTGTCAGGGGTCAGAGGTCTGGAGCATTCTTTAGGGGGCATAGGTCATCAGGAGGAGGTAGAAAGGTGTCCAGTAGTTTCCTTGAACCCTTAGGTCAGGCCAACCCTTAAGAGATGTAGACAGTTCTGACTGGGAGTAATATGTACTTTCTGGAACCTGGGTTTCCAGGATAGAGCTAAAGGGATGAGTTGGCAATGCTGTGTGGTTAAGAGGAGATTAAAGTGATTACTTTTGTTTGTTTGGGCTCATTTCTTCTTCTCTGAGGGCACCACTCACTGCAAGGAGGTGAGCGTTTCTGACCTCTCACCTCTGGGGGCAGAAGTCAGCGATGGCCCCAGCAGGAGAACACCCCTAATGCTGTGTTTCTCCCTGCCTTCTTCAGGTCTGAATGCTGGTGCTTTTTATGCCTTGTGCACCCTGCTGAATCGCATGGTGATCTTCCACTACCTGGTAAGGGTGTCCCACAAACCTGCTGGGTCCTCAGAGAAGGCGATCTGTAGTCTGGGCAGGAGCTAGGGAGGTGGCATGCTATGGTGTGAGCTCCAGGATTTGGAGGGAGGCGGCTCTGGGTCTCAGCCCCACAGCCAATAGAACTCAGATGTGTGACACACTGGTTTACCGTCTCTTAGCTCTCATTTTCTTTTCTCAGAAGAAGCCTAATTACTTTTTGAAAGATTAGCTGAGGCTTAGAAAGTAAATGCTAAGATATATATGTGCAAAGTACATAACATGGTGCCGGACAACATAGTAGGCAAACACATACACACAGACTCGCAGCTGAAACATCTCAGTTATGAAATGGGGAAAAGGTTTGATTTTAAACGCTTAGTGGCTCAACAGAAAGCTTGTTGTAAATGTTTTCAGAACCAGGGAGGGTTGGGAATGGGACTCTGAGTATTTAGAATCAAGAATCCAAGGCCCAGGTCTCCTTTTAAAAATCAAGGGTCTCATGCTTGTGGGAGCATGGGCCACTGTGCGTTGAGTGTTCCAGTGTTGCAGGGCGACAGCTCTGAGTTCAGATCCTACCTCTGCACTTAATAAAGGCCCCATGACCTTGGGAGAGTGGGCTAATCTCACTGTGCCTCAGTGTCTTCATATGAGTATATGGGGAATATTGATTCCTAACCTTACGGTGGGGAATTAGGAGAATTAAATGAGATGATGATATAAAAACCCCCAGCATGCTGTCTGGCTTCTAAAAACACTTTAAATATATATAATTATTATCTTTCTATCCCTTTAGCACTGATCACTGATAGCTGAAAAAAAAATCTAAGTATGGAATCTTTGGATATATATACAGTTTTTCCATCTTGGAGATGGGAATAATGATAAAGGTTTCCTATAAAGATTATATTTTTTAAAAATCTATTTAAAAGTGGTTCTAGGATAGAATTTATTTTCCCCCAGGATTCAGTATGATCCACACACATCCAGGGTTATAGTATGTTGGGAGGAGCAATTATTCTAGGATTCTGTCCCCACTGGCAGCTTCTTACAGGTTATCTCATTCTAATACTTTCTGAGAACTGGCTCTAATAGCACACCAGTTACTTGCCTTTACCCCTTTGCCTGCTGGTGACTGCGCCCATCGGATGTCTTGTTCCATCCTTGAGTGATCCTTGGGGCTGTGGTTTTTCCAGGAGGAAGGTGTGATAGTTGGAAGAATCGGCCTGACCATCGCTGTTGCAGGAATGCTTGGGGCTGTGATCTCAGGCATCTGGCTGGATAGGACCAAAACCTACAAGTAAGTGACTCTTCCGCTTGGGCTGAATTGGAGACCGTGTTTTGAAATGACATGTTCATTAGGAACATGGCTCCGAGGATGTTGATTGCAGTACCTGGGGTCTGAGTGGTCAAGGAGGCAGTTCAGATGTATCTTCTTGGAGGCTCAGTTTCCTCATTTATAAAATGAGGGAAGCAGTTCCTTCCCTGTGGGGACCATAGGAAGATTAGAGATAGAGGACGTCAGGCCTTTCAAAGTTCCATCCAAGTAGACCATGGAAGGAGCAGAGGAAGGAGAAAAGAAATATGGAAAAGGATCAGCAGTTGGACGTATGTGGAAACGCCACAGAGTGGGGATGAGAAGGTGGTTCCATTGCCAGGTTTCCATGGCTCCTTCATGGACCCCATGGGGTTAACCAGGGTGCTCTGTGCTTCCAACAATTCTCAGTGTATTACCTTGCAATTGCTTCCACATCATTGGTAAATATTGTGATAAGGTTTAGTCCTGATTACCCAGTGCATTTCTAGGAGCCACTAAAATTTTAGTGGATTGCAGGCTAATCGGAGAAGGCAATGGCACCCCACTCCAGTACTCTTTTGCCTGGAAAATCCCGTGGGCGGAGGAGCCTGGTAGGCTTCAGTCCACAGGGTCACTAAGAGTCAGACATGACTGAGCGACTTCACTTTCACTTTTCACTTTCATGCATTGGAGAAGGAAATGGCAACCCACTCCAGTGTTCTATCCTGGAGAATCCCAGGGACGGGGGAGCCTGGTGAGCTGCCAACTATGGGGTTACACAGAGTCGGACACGATTGAAGCAACTTAGCAGCAGCAGCAGCCAGGACGCTTACTAAAAGCACAGATCCCTGGGTTCCACCCTCATGGACGTCAATTCAGTAGGGGAGTCTGCATTTAGAAACCAACCCAGATGCCTTGATTCAGCAGCCAGCCTTGGAGAAAGTGCTCTGGAAACAGAGGCTCAACTTGTGTCTGTCCCGTGCTCCACATCCACTGGGTGCTCAGTTAATGCTGCTCAGTGGGGCAGCTGCCTGGGCTGTCCTGCGCTGCGCAGGGCAGTATTCTGGGCTGCTTTGTCAAGACCTCCAAAGTTCCCAGTGTCTGGAGGCGACAGACAGCGGCAGACCTGTTCTCTGCACACAAACCCGCTTCTGTGAGGCTCGGGTCAGACCAGGGCTCCCTCTGGCTGCCCTCGGCAAAGGCCAACTGAGGCCCTCCCTGGGGATGTGGCTGCCTGGCTGGACACAAGGAGGAGCCTGGCTGGACCTAATTATTGCTGGTGGAGCTGGGCTACTGCCTCGTTTCTGCCATATGCTGGTTGCTGGTTTCAGGTAGTGAGGACTGGCCACCCTTGAACCGGGGAATAGCAGCATTTCTCTTCCAGGCTTGCTCTGTGGCAACAGAAAGGAGGGATTGGAATGTTGGTGGGGCCGGGATGTGGGCAACCAGATGATTCAGATGAACCAGAAAAGACAGTGAAAGGCTGGGAGGACACTGCAGAGTCTAGCTGACACGGTTCCTAGTGGCATTTGATGTCTGCATCCTGCAATCAGCATGGACATTCTTCTTTCCGCTCCACTACTTGGGCAGAGAAAGGTGGGGGAGCTCTGTCATCTGGGCATTTTGGTGCCTGTTTCTTCTCCCTGAGGCTCCCAGGTGGGTCTCCTTTGGTTTGGAGATGGAAATAGGATGGTCAGGTCCATTTATGTCTGGCTGAGGCTACTAGATGGTTTTGTAGACAGGCTAGTGGTTTGAGAAGCTGTGTGTAAAGAAATATGGCAAAAGGTGAGCTTGTGTGGTCAGCAAGGGAGATGGGTGTCCATGGGGCTGGGTTCTGCAGCGGGAGGGCCTGGATGCGGGGAGCAGGGTGAGAAGAGATGAAGGCCCTCTGACCTCAGCAGCTGCTTTGAAGACCCAGGAGGGAGGGGTGTCCTTCAGAGGCTGTTGCTCTTTTCCAAAGACTAACCGGGTGTTAGTATTCCTGTGTGTGGGAATAGAAAGAGCACAGATTTCCAGTCCCAGCTGTGGGTTCAAACCTTAGCTATGCGGTTACTGCGTGCGTGACTTTGGACACGTAACCTGAGCCTCATGTTTCCTCTTTGGTCACATTCAGGATAGCTGTACAGACTTTTCCTGTACACCTTTTGTAAGAGTTGAATGAAATACTAACTGCATGTAAAGTGCTTAAGAGAATTCCTGGCATCCAACAAGTGCAGTGTTAGTTTGACGTAAGCACAGTATACACCAGCCACCCCACCGAGTTTCTGGCTTCAGCGGACACGAGGGAAGGCTCTGAGCTTTCGTGGTCTGAGTCCTGATGCTCGTGGCCAGAGTGCACAAGGAGGTGCCTTGTGAGTCCCTGACCTCAGTCAGGAGGACAGGGAGTGGGGGCCGGTCCCAGTGCAGGAGTCAGGGCCACAGCAGTCCTGGGGGGCAACCTGGGGGAGAGGTGCGTGGAGGGGCGCAGGCAGGGTGAGCCCGAAACGGAAGCCGGCACAGACTGGCCTTCTGAGGGACCAGCAGAGGGACACACACCTGGGAGGGGGTGCAGCTTTCTCCCTTGCGCTTTGGAATCAGGGGCTAGTTCGGGGCTGGAGAATGTTCTCTCAGCTGCACTGTCAGGAGTGGAGGAGTTCAGATTCAGTGGGAAGAGCTGTGCTGCACGTGTGCAGGTGGCAAGAGGAAGGACTTGGAGACAATAGAGACTCTCACAGTCAGATCCCTGCCCAGCACTGTCCAGGGGTCGGGGGCTTCTTGGTCCCGTGACCAGCGCCACCTGACCACAGCTGATGTGTGCCTGTTTTTTGTGTGTGTGTCTGTGTGTGTGAAGGAGAAGGAGACAAAGAGCTGTGCCCTTCTTTCATGTAGGTAGGATGTGTCAAGTCCAGATGCAGAGTGATCTGGTTGAGAGGGGTCTACAGCAGAACACACATGCCTCAAGATGGCTTCATACTGTCCTGGTCTGACCCTTGGTAGCTCTGAGCACAAGAACTATTTGTGTGATCATGGGTCTTCTGTCCACTAACCACATGGACACTGTGTTCATGTGAGTAGATGTCCCAGCACACAGCAGAGGACTTGACATACAGTAGGTGTCCCAAGGATGGAAGGGACGGAGGGTGGGAGGGAGGAAGGAAAGATCCTGGTGAAGTCTGCAGGCCGTCGCTTAGAGCCTTCGCCTCTCTTTGTAGGGAGACCACCCTGGTACTCTACATCATGACTCTGGTGGGCATGGCGGGGTACACAGGGACCTTGAACCTGGGACACCTGTGGATACTATACATCACTGCTGGGATAATTGGGTAAGTCTTACCTCTCACCTGCTTACCTGGAAAGCACCACCGCATGGCTCCTCGAGCTCTGACCTCCTAGAAGCAATAGGAGTCCCTCTGCAGCCTCTCACTGACCTCCAGAAAAATGGAAATGGTGGCCAGAGGTCATGTTCACCTGTCAGATTTCAGAAGGCTCCATGGGGGCTTCCAGGCCCATCCATGCTGATGAGATGGACTGTGTCCTTCACAAATCTCTAGGAGGCTAGGAAATGTCCTGTCTTTATAAACTCTGCCTGGGACAACAAGGGGCCACAGAAAGCACACGGGTCTGGGAATCAGAAAGGGTGGATCCCAATGTCACTTATGCCGGGGACTCTCTGAAACCCCAGGCATGTCACGTAACTGCTCTGAGACCCAGAAGATAAGAGTGGCCTGCCATATGTATGTAGGTGTTAGAAGTCATGAGAGTGATTACAGACGTGAAAGCAGCAGAAGGTGTGGTGCAGATGTCAGATCACAGAACTGGCATTTTCTAGACTGGTTATATGAGAAAGAACCTGTCCACAGGGATCTCTGCTCATTGTCACCTCCCCATTATTTTTCCATGGGCTGTACATGACTGTGTGTGTGTGTGTGTGTGTGTGGTAGAGATAGAGAGATTGAGTCCTGCTTTGCTGGCACCTCTCTGAAGGACTCTGAGCCCCTCCTCTTGAGTCCCAGAGAGCCATGGAGAGGCTGGTCAATATTCAGGGACTTCCCCTGCCAGCCCAGGGCCATGTACCCATCACACAGCAGTTCTCAGCTAAGGGCTGAACACGCCAGGCACCCCAACCCCTCCTGTAAATGCTGGCCCTGTCTAACTGATGGTCGGATGCAGAAGGAACAGGGATCCCCAAAGGGCCGCTGAGAAAATAGCCTCAGCTCCTTTCTGGCCCAGAAGGGTCCCTGTTTCCTTGGCCTGGCCAGATTTTCAAGGGCCTGGGATGTCTTGATGTGAAGAAAGACAACAGACAAAGCCATACGGAGTTGTACAGAGGAGGTGGGCTCCTGTCCTCCTTGTTCTGGAAGTCCTCCATCACCTTGTTTCTGTGATCTGGTCGTCAGCTTCTCCATAACCGGCTATCTCACTCTGGGGTTTGAGTTTGCCGTGGAACTGACATACCTGGAACCAGAAGTTGTGGAACTGACATACCTAGAATCAGAAGTTGTGTCGTCTGGCCTCCTCAACGTGTCTGCCCAGGTAGGCCTCTCGTTGGGTGGTGGCACTGGAGCCGTGGGCCTGTGTTCCCTGCCGGGCTCGGCAGGTGCAGGCGCTGCATAAGGCAGCTCAGCTCCCTGTGGGCTGCGTGGCTGGGCCCTGTTTCCCGTCTTCTCCATGTCTTTGCAGGTATTCGGGATCATCTTCACCATCTCCCAGGGCCAGATTATCGACAACTATGGAACCATGCCTGGGAACATCTTCTTGTGTATCTTCCTGACCCTTGGAGCAGTGCTCACTGGTGAGTCAGGGCCTCAGGACAAAGTGATGCTCTGACTGCGCCTGAGTTTACGCTGTTGGCAGATTCAGACCCCAGTGTCCTGACTGATCACACAGATCAGGGACACTAGTGCAGAGGTGCAAAGCAGAGGGCTCGTGAGGAAGTATCTTTGGGAGGCATGAGCATGGGCTTTGCCCCCACCCTACCCCCAGTAGACCCTTGTTGGGACCCTGCACTGTGACACTGACCGCCATAGCTCTTTGACCTTGGGCAAGTGGACCAGCCTCTGGGAGCCCCACTTTCCTAATCTGTAGAATGGAGATGGCTGTGAGGCTTGGGGCACTGTGTGCAAACTCCCTGCAAATATCAGGGGTCTATGCATGGAGGCCAGTGCCATCACTGGCTTCCTCCTGTCGGGCACAGCAGTGGTTCCCAGGCTCTGTCAAGCTGGCTGGTGGAACCTCCAGATCCCTGGAAGGTCTGAAGGAGGTGGGATACCCGTGACCCTTAGGAGAGTACAGGCTCCCTCTTGTGGATGAACTTGACCATTGCTCTGCTTGATAACTTGCCCTTCTTTGTCATCCCTTCATCTTAGCATTCATTAAGGCAGATCTCCGGAGGCAGAGGATCCTGAGACAGTGAGTATGTGGGAGCTGCTGGGCTGAGATGTGGGCACAGACTTTGCTGAGGCCGTGGCATTGGGGGGAAGCGGAGGGAGCACTCGGGGGACTGGTGGCTGTGAGAGCAGCTCAGCGTCACACACATGGAGACAAAGGGTTTCCTCCATGGGGCTCAGCCCTCCTTTTCTGCTGCCCTCTCCGGGTTTTTCTCCCACTTCCTTCCCTGCTCCTGGCCTCCCTGCTCTGGCCCCCAGAGCTGGTCACTGTGTCACAGTCTGCGGAGCAACACCCACGCCGGGGTCCTGAGACAAGTCCTGAGGCCCCGGCTCCTCTCCTGTCAGCCTCGATCGGTGACTGGGGAGGAAGGTTGGGGGCTGTCTCCATCACCTTGTCATGGTGATGGTGGTCTCCAGGCAGTGGCTCTCCTGGCATGTGACTGCCCCCTAGGCAGTGCCAGGGGACAGAGAGACCAGTGGGTTGCCAGCAGGGCTCTAAAAGGACAAGTCAGGAAGCAGGCATTGATGGTGAAAGGGGAGACCACCAGGAGTTTGATCTAGACCAGAAAAGTGCTTCCCAATTGCTCTAATGGGCTATGGAGTATTTTAATCAAATTGTTAGTTTTCCAGTCTGAGCCAGGATGAAAGGAATTTTCAGCTTTAAGAAGGAGCATAGTAGGATATATTCCTTTAAAAACAGAATAAAATACCTAAAGCTTATTACAGAGGTAATGCATGTTTCTTTGTAAAATAACTAAAAAATATGGAAAAGTGTAAAAATTTAATGGTCACCTGTAATAGCATCAGCTAGAGATGAGGTGCTGTTATTTTTGCATTTCTTACATATGTCTGTGTCCACATATAATAGTGGACAGATAATATATTGTGATCAGATCAGACAAGATCAGTTGCTGAGACATGTCCGACTCTTTGCCACCCCATGAATCGCAGCACGCCAGGCCTCCCTGTCCAAAACCAACTCCCGGAGGTCACTCAGACTCACGTCCATCGAGTCAGTGATGCCATCCAACCATTTCATCCTCTGTCATCCCCTTCTCCTCTTGCTCCCAATCCCTCCCAGCATCAGAGTCTTTTCCAATGAGTCAACTCTTCGCATGAGGTGGCCAATGTACTGGAGTTTCAGCTTTAGCATCATTCCTTCCAAAGAAATCCCAGGGCTGATCTCCTTCAGAATGGACTGGTTGGATCTCCTTGCAGTCCAAGGGACTCTCAAGCGTCTTCTCCAACACCACAGTTCAAAAGCATCAGTTCTTCGGCGCTCAGCCTTCTTCACAGTCCAACTCTCACATCCATACATGACCACTGGAAAAACCACAGCCTTGACTAGGCGAACCTTTGTTGGCAAAGTAATGTCTCTACTTTTGAATATGCTATCTAGGTTGGTCATAACTTTCCTTCCAAGGAGTAAGCGTCTTTTAATTTCATGGCTGCAGTCACCATTTGCAATGATTTTGGAGCCCAAAAAATAAAGTCTGACACTGTTTCCACTGTTTCCCCATCTATTTGCCATGAAGTGATGGGACTGGATGCCATGATCTTCGGTTTCTGAATGTTGAGCTTTAAGCCAACTTTTTCACTCTCCACTTTCACTTTCATCAAGAGGCTTGTTAGTTCCTTTTCACTTTCTGCCATAAGGGTGGTGTCATCTCCATATTTGAGGTTATTTATATTTCTCCCGGCAATCTTGATTCCAGTTTGTGTTTCTTCCAGTCCAGCGTTTCTCATGATGTACTCTGCATACAAGTTAAATAAACAGGGTGACAATATACAGCCTTGATGTACTCCTTTTCCTATTTGGAACCAATCTGTTGTTCCATGTCCAGTTCTAACTGTTGCTTCCTGACCTGCACACAAATCTCTCAAGAGGCAGGTCAGGTGGTCTGGTATTCCCATCTCTTTCAGAAATTTCCACAGTTTATTGTGATCCACACACTCAAAGGCTTTGGCATAGTCAATAAAGCAGAAATAGATGTTTTTCTGGAACTCTCTTGCTTTTTCCATGATCCAGCAGATGTTGGCAATTTGATCTCTGTTCCTCTGCCTTTTCTAAAACCAGCTTGAACATCAAAAAGTTCACGGTTCACATATTCCTAAAGCCTGGCTTGGAGAATTTTGAGCATTACTTTACTAGCATGTGAGATGAGTGCAATTGTGTGGTAGTTTGAGCATTCTTTGGCATTGCCTTTCTTTGGGATTGGAATGAAAACTTACCTTTTCCAGTCCTATGGCCACTGCTGAGTTTCCCAAACTTGCTGGCATAATGAGTGCAGCACTTTCACAGCATCATCTTTCAGGATTTGAAATAGCGCAACTGGAATTCCATCACCTCCACCTCCACTAGCTTTGTTCGTAGTGATGCTTTCTAAGGCCCACTTGATTTCGCATTCCAGGATGTCTGGCTCTAGGTCAGTGATCACACCACTGTGATTATCTTGGTCATGAAGATCTTTTTTGTACAGTTCTTCTATGTATTCTTGCCATCTCTTCTTAATATCTTCTGCTTCTGTTAGGTCCATACCATTTCTGTCCTTTATCGAGCCCATCTTTGCATGAAATGTTCCTTTGGTATCTCTGATTTTCTTAAAGAGATCTCTAGTCTTTCCCATTCTGTTGTTTTCCTCTATTTCTTTGCATTGATCGCTGAAGAAGGCTTTCTTATCTCTTCTTGCTATTCTTTGAAATTCTGTATTCAGATGTTCATATCTTTCCTTTTCTCCTTTGCTTTTCGCTTCTCTTCTTTTCACAGCTATTTGTAAGGCCTCCTCAGACAGCCATTTTGCTTTTTTGCATTTCTTTTCCATGGGGATGGTCTTGATCCCTGTCTCCTGTACAATGTCATGAACCTCATTCCATAGTTCATCAGGCACTCTATCTATCAGATCTAGGCCCTTAAATCTATTTCTCACTTCCACAGTATAATCATAAGGGATTTGATTTAGGTCATACCTGAATGGTTAATGGTTTTCCCTACTTTCTTCAATTTCAGTCTGAATTTGGCAATAAGGAGTTCATGGTCTGAGCCACAGTCAACTCCTGGTCTTGTTTTTGCTGACCGTATAGAGCTTCTCCATCTTTGGCTACAAAGAATATAATCGATCTGATTTCAGTGTTGACCATCTGGTGATGTCCATGTATAGAGTCTTCTCTTGTGTTGTTGGAAGAAGGTGTTTGTTATGACCAGTGCATTTTCTTGGCAAAACTCTATTAGTCTTTGCCCTGCTTCATTCCATATTACAAGGCCAAATTTGCCTGTTACTCCAGGTATTTTTTGACTTCCTACTTTTGCATTCCAGTCCCCTTATAATGAAAAGGACATCTTTTTTGGGTGTTAGTTCTAGAAGGTCTTGTAGGTCTTTATAGAACCGTTCAACTTCAGCTTCTTCAGCATTACTGGTTGGGGCATACATTTGGATTACTGTGACACTGAATGGTTTGCCTTGGAAATGAACAGAGATCATTCTGTCGTTTTTGAGATTGCATCCAAGTACTGCATTTCAGACTCTTTTGTTGACCATGATGGCTACTCCATTTCTTCTGAGGGATTCCTGCCCACAGTAGTAAATATAATGGTCCTTTGAGTTAAATTCACCCATTCCAGTCCATTTCAGTTTGCTGATTCCTAGAATGTCGACATTCACTCTTGCCATCTCTTGTTTGACCACTTCCAATTTGCCTTGATTCATGGACCTGACATTCCAGATTCCTATGCAATATTGCCCTTTACAGCATCGGACCTTGCTTCTATCACCAGTCACAGCCACAGCTGGGTATTGTTTTTGCTTTGGCTCCATCCCTTCATTCTTTCTGGAGTTCTTTCTCCACTGATCTCCAGTAGCATATTGGGCCCCTACTGACCTGGGGAGTTTCTCTTTCAGTGTCCTATCATTTTGCCTTTTCATACTGTTCATGGGGTTCTCAAGGCAAGAATACTTAAGTGGTTTGCCATTCCCTTCTCCAGTGGACCACATTCTGTCAGATCTCTCCACCATGACCCGCCCATCTTGGGTTGCCCCATAAGCATGGCTTAGTTTCATTGAGTTAGACAAGGCTGTGGTCCTAGTGTGATTAGATTGACTAATTTTCTATGAGTATGGTTTCAGTGTGTTTGCCTTCTTGCAACACCTACCGTCTTACTTGGGTTTCTCTTACCTTGGGCGTGGGGTATCTCTTCACGGCTGCTCCAGCAAAGTGCAGCCATTGCTCCTTACCTTGGACGAGGGGTATCTCCTCACCGCCACCCCTCCTGACCTTGAATGTGGAATAGCTCCTCTAGGCCCTACTGTGCCTGCACAGCCACCTCACCTTGGATGTGTGGTTGGTTCTCCCGGCCACCGCCCCTGGCCTCGGGTGTCCACAGCTGTATTTTTTAATAGAAATGGAATCATGTTCTGTGTTTTTTTTTTACTTGTTGCCAGTGCTTTATCAGTTCATTAGTTTCTTACAATACAGTTTTCCCCCACTTGCAGCATACCTTTAATGACTGCACAGTGTCCTACGAACTGCACATGGATAAACACGATTTAACAGTTTTCTTGTCCAGGAACATTAAGGTTGTTTCTAAATTTTGTTTTTAAACAATACTGTGATCAGTGTCCCAGAAGCTGGATCTTTGGGCCTGTTCTTTAGCAAAGTATTTCCTTGAGTAACAGGTCAGTGGTCATGCCCATGTTTAAGACCTTGATATGTATTACTCAGCTGTCTGCTAGAAAGGTAATGTCAATACTACTTGTTTACATTGCTCTCAGAGTATGTAACATCCAAACTGACGTATTTATCAGTTTGAAAAATCTTTGCCAATTTCCACAAGAAAAATTGAACCTGAAACAGGTATAACAGGTATATTTAGTCGTTTTAATGATCGATGCCTGTGATAACAGGATGGATTCTATTAAAAATGTTTCAATTTGAAATATGACCCATTGTGTGAAGTGATACAAATTTTGCTATGTTTACTTTATAATCTGTGTTTCCCTTTCAGATTGTGGGAAATGGAAATCCTGGGCTGATATTTGCAGCAACCAGAGATAATTTAGTAAGTAACATCTTACTCATTTCCCTGTGTGTTTCCTGTGGGTACACTGTGCATTGGGCTTTCTACTCTGCTTGTTTCCTTAGGAGAGTCTGACAACCTTTCCACACCACTGCCCCCCAACCCCATGTCTCCATGTATGCATGTCAGTTTCCTCCTGTTTCCTACTTAGGTCATCCCACATTTCCCTGTCTCGCAGGCAGATCCTTGTCCCCATGGACCAGGTTTGTTATGCAGCAGGTGGTGAGAGCTCAGTCCTGTGTGTGTGGACTGTGGGAAGCAGCGCGAGTTGGGCCAGGAGGCCAGTGGGTGCAGGCTCACGGTGCTGTCCTGGATGTGCCCAGCATCCGCACCTCCCTCACACCTGGGGGGCTTGGTGGGATGGGGGTCAAAGTCATGCAGGGCTGGTCCCAGGGAAGTCAGGGCTGTCAGAGGGCGTCGTGAAGGAGCCGTCATTTCCCCACCAAGGTGGCAGGTGTTAGTGGGACCTGCAGACCATCCCAGGACTTTAGTCTCAATGCCAGGGGATGACAGGGCAGGGAGCGCATTGGGCCAGAGCTGTGCTTTCTGATCAGTGCGGTGGGTCATTGGCAGAAAGGGCCAGAACTTCCAGTGGGTCAGGACTGATGCTGATGATGACAGTCTGTGTTTGGGTTTCCATTTGTCTTCCAGTTGGTAGTTCTCGGCCCCAGAGACACTAAGCCCTATTTATCTGTGACTTCAAGGTGATGGCGCTGAAGGAGGCGAGTGTGTGTGCATGAGTGTGTCAGAGACAGGAGGTGGCGTGAGGGGTTGAAGGCGGTTGCTGGCTCCTGAGTGAGGGCTTCTCAGGGCTGAGGCAGAGCTGGTGCTGACAAGTTAGCAAGATGGAGAACCGGATGCTGGATGTCCCGCTTTGCCTCTGCCATGGGCTGCCCTGCGGGTCGTGGCGGGTGAAGTGCCGTTTGTCCAGCTGACGTGGCCTGCGTGTGCTCCGGCAGGCTCGATGGTCAGAGCTGTGTGGGGCTCGGCCTGTGCTTGAGGCCTTGTTGGGAGCGAGATGAGCCCCTGAGGGAAGAAGCAAAGTGTTCCTAAAACAGCAGACAAATGCCCAAGTTGGCAGTTAGTACTTCGGGGCCTCAGAGCATAATCTTCAGGGCATATTTAAATCCCACCCAGCTAACAAGTGTGACCTTGAATACCTTCTAATTCCGTGAAATCTTCCCCAAGAAATGTGATGACAAACAGCCGAAGTCTCTTTTTCTATGGGGACACTATATTAATATATACATACTTCGAGCCATACTGCATCCTGTCTTTGTAAGAGTTCACTGTGCGTCTGTTCCACACACATGGTAACCGTGCTCCTCATCCTGGGGGCTGCCCCTGACTAGGGGTAGTCAGCACCTCTGTGGAGAGGGCAGACCTGGGCCTTTGCACAGGCACGTGGGGGTCCATCCAGGTGGGGTGAGGCTGTCGAAAGGGGAGGAGGGTGACCAGAGCTCAGTGGCACTCACAGTGAGGTGGTCCCTGGAGGCTGTGGTGTCCCGGAAGGCTGACCTTTTGCTCCTCCTTTGCTCCTGTCGTGATGGTGTGTGTCTGGGGAGCACTGTCTGTGACTGGAGCCCGTATCCTTGTTCTTGTTCAGTCGGGGATGCTGAGTGCCTGGGACTCTGGTCTTCCCCCTGGATTCCAGACATATGGGCAGGAAGATGCTCCAGCAGGGAGGAGTCCCTGCCTCTTCCCTCAAGGGTTGTCCCCTTGTCTGTCTTATAGTAACCCTAGGAGCGGGAGGAGGAGGAGGACAGCAAGAGCAGCAAAGCCCCCACCACTGTCCAGGAGGAGCATTTCTGAGAGAGAGCAGAGGAGCAACTCAGGGGGACTCGGACCGCCCCCACCTCTCCAGCCAGCACAGCTCTGCCTGCCAGCCCCACAGCCTTCCCCTGAGCAGCTTCTGGGGGAACCGGGGGGAACATCTGTGTCTTGGAGGACAGCACTCTGCCCCTTGGAAGCTATTCCAGAGCTTGCCCTGTCTCCGTGGGGGAGATGCCCTTTCCACCACCCAGGTTGGGATCCCGCCCTCCCCCTGAAGGTTCTGGGAGCTAGGCGGGGCAGAAGGAATCCTGGAGTCAGTCCTGGCTGCTGCCTCACCTTCCTGCTCTAGCCCCTCTCTAGGGAGATGTTCTCCAGAGGAAGGGCGAGCCCAGCCCACTGTCTGTGTGCTTCACCGCAAACTTACCTGGATCATTGCCCAGAGAACTCCAAGGGTCTCCCGAGAGATCAAAGGAAAGGAGAGGTGGCCCTTGAATGGCCCTTGATTGGCCCTTGGGCCTGCTGGGTTAGATGAACTGGTCCACCTCTGGTGGGGACAGTGTTTGCAGCCCCAAACCTTCTCTTCATCCTTCTCCCAGCAACAATCCTTTCTCAGACACCCTGAATTTAAAGGGACTCCTTTCAACCAGCCCAAGCTGACCTCTCCTGCCTTGCCTGCATCTGGCTCTACTCAAGGGCTTGGGGAGAATCACCTCAATTAAGACGTTTCTGCCAGTTCTCCTGAGCCCCGAGCTCTGTAACCAAGACACCTGTGCTGTTCTGTTGTGCCCACTGCCTTGGCTGCAGCACCTTGGAGTGGCCTGTGTGGCAGCGGCGCTTGGGCCAGGACCCGAGGTGAGCCCGCGGTGTCTGTGTCTGTGTGCACAGATACTCTGCACATAAGATAAGCCAAACTTCTGGCAGGAGGACCGAGTTAGGGGTGGGAGGGAAGTGGACAGTGATGGTTTTCTACTTTTTGATGAGTCCAAAGTGTTTACTCTTCAGTCCCTTAAAATCCATAAACAAAAAGTTTACTGAAACTATTGCTTTATTTTTAAAATATAAATAGTTATTATGGCTTGCCTTGTCATTTGTTGAGGCAGAGACAGGTTTGGGGGTGGGAATGGGGAGGAAGGGTGGGGGCTCCATACCATGAGGTGGTCCTCTGCTGCACAGACGTTGCCATCGCCTGGGTTATTATTTTTTTAAATTTTTTTTTATTAAAGGATAATTGCTTTACAGAATTTTGTTGTTTTCTGTCAAGCTTCAACATTAATCAGCCATAGGTATACATACATTACATCCCTTTTAAAACTCCGCCCCATCCCACCCCTCTAGGTTGATACAGAGCCGGTTTGAGTTTCCTGAGCCACACAGCAAATTCTCATTGGCTATCTATTTTACATATGGTAATGTAAGTTTCCATGTTACTCTTTCCATACATCTCATCTGCTCCTTCCCTCTCCATATCCATAAGTCTGTTCTCTATGTCTGGTTCTCCAATGCTGCCCTGTAAATATCTACCTCATCAGAACTGACTCAAACAAGTTCCTTTTTATGGCTGAGTAATATTCCACTCTGTATATGTAACACTTCTTTATCCATCCATCTGTTGATGCACATCTAGGCTGCTTCCATGTTCTAGCTATTGTAAATAGTGCTCCAATGAACAATGGGATACATGTGTCTTTTTCAACCCTGGCTTCCTCAGGGTATATGCCTAGGAGTGGGATTGCTCGGTCATATGGTGGCTTTATTCCTAGTTTTTTAAGGAATCTCCATACCATCTTCCATAGTGGCTGTATCAATTTACATTCCCACCAACAGTGCAAGAGTTCCCTTTTCTCCACACCCTCTCCAGCATTTATTGTTTGTAGACATTTTAATGATGGCCATTCTGACCAGTGTGAGGTAATATCTCATTGTGGTTTTGATTTGCATTTCTCTAATAATCAGTGATGTTGAGTATATTTTCATGTGTTGGTTAGACATCTGTATGTCTTCTTCAGAGAAATGTCTGTTTAGGTCTTTTCCCCCTTGTGAGTTATTTTTAAGATGAGGCTGCAGAGGTTACACCTGGCCCATTTGGGGACTGGAACTCGGTGTCTAACACGGGACTGGGACTGCTTTCCACACAGCATCCACTTGAGGACAGTGTCCTGCTGCCAAGCGAGGACAGCGTCACCCGCGTGTGCCTGCCGCCAAGAGCCCACTGTGGTTCTGGCTGTATCTCCCAGGGTGGCTGGCATGTCTGTTCTACAAGCACAGCAGTCATGCAGCAGACTGTCTGGGCCGGAATCCAGTTTTGTTTTCTGCACTTCTGGATTGCTCCCCTTCCTGTCCCTCTTCCCTTCATAATGCATTCACCTTATGTGCGTTACAAGAATGGGCTGCGGTCATCACTTTCCTGGACATTTCTTCTCTAGCGAGCGGACTGCGTCTGGGGCACTCTGGCTCCCTCTCTGTCAGCAATCCTTAGGCAGACAAACAACGTTAGGATTCCACTTTAAATCACGTGAGAAGGGAGCCAAGCCTGGGCTGTTTGAGAACCCTAACAGCCAGAGTATGTGCCAAACACTCTGTATCGTTTCTGTAGATCCTCCAGGATCTTGCCTTTACCTACTTGGAATCACATCTCCTTGAGGCACGCCTAGAAGACCCATGCCGTCTTGTGCTTTCATTCATTGCCTTCTAAGCTGGGCTCCCTGCAGACCTCCACCCGAACATCAGCTCTCTGTGAGCTCACTGCGTTGCTTACTGCCTCCTACAATAGCTGGTAAGGGAGAGATAGTTTGTACCACGGAGCTCTCTTTCTAGGTGGGGACACAAGGCCTGGAATTGCTACAACCGCTTTTGGTACATGAACGAAGCCAGCATGTGGATGAAACCAACACGGGAGGGCAGAGTCAAAAGAACTCCAGAGAAATGCAACTGAGTCCTGATCAAACCATTCCTGAAGCCTATAATCCTCTTTCCAGTTTTGTCAGCCAATGTTACCTTTATGGCTTCAGCTAGTTTAAGGAAGATTTTGTTCCTTTCGCCTGAAGAGCCTTAACTGGTTGGGAATGCCCTTCACAAGCCCCCTGCTCCCTTTCCAACTCCTACCTCTCACTTAGGAACGTCACCATTCGGTAGTTTAGTGACCTGAGTCCTTGAACAGACTAAGTGTTGACTCTTTGTGACCCCATGGACTGCAGCCCACCAGGCTCCTCCATCCATGGGATTTTCCAGGCAAGAGTACTGGAGTGGGGTGCCATTTCCTTCTCCAGGGGATCTTCCCAACCCAGGGATCGAACCCGGGTCTCCCACATCGTACGCAGATGCTTTTACAGTCTGAGCCACCAGGGAAGCCCAAATACTGGCTCACACATATTCAGCTCAGATCCCACCTCCTCAGAGAGGCTTTTCCCAGTGATCTGAGTTCTGCACCTCCCTCCTCTTCTGAATCACGGTACCTGGTTTTCTAGAGTCTTAGCACTGTCTGGGGTTGGTGCTTTCCGGTGTGGGCTTGTTGACAGTCTGTTTCTTGACCCCAGGGACATTGCCTGGGTCATTCATTTTCCCTTCCCAAGTGTCTGGCATGGAGTAAGTGTTCAATAAACGCTTGCTGAAGTTGTGAATGGGTTCTTGCATCTATACACTGTGTATGAGGGTCCAGCCACTGTGGGGGTGCTCAGGGCTGTGTTTGCGTGGCAGCCGTCTGCTCCAGTGCCTTGTCCTTGGGCTCCGGTGCTCTTCTCATGCTCATATAGCTGTTTCTTCCATGTTGTCTGGTTCTGCTTTCTCAGGAACCTGTTTCTTCTTTGTGAAGGAAACAAGAGAGGGTTCTGGCTGTTCAGCTGTGTGCTCAGAATTTTGAAGGTGGGGACAGAGAGGAGGAAGATTTGACTTCATGAGAAATGAACAAGAGACTAAAGGCAGCCAGGTTTACCTGGGTCTTGTGCTGTCCTACTCATTATGGTGTATTTGATCTGCAGAAAGCTGGGATCTTCCTCTGCTGAGCCTCAGAGGGGGGCAGGGGCACTCTGGGCTTAGAGGAGGCCAAAGTACCAGGACGGATCAGACCGGAAGGTTTCTCTATTTATTATAAGTCTCATTACACAAATATAGCTGATTGGAAGGTCTAAAATACCCTTCCAACCCTGATCCACCTGTAGGCACAAGGACAGGGGCCACACGCACTGGCTGGCGAGCCCTTCTTAGAAAAACTGCTTGTCCCCTAGATGGTTCAGAGTCTTGGGTCCTGCAACAGAGAGAAACCAAATATGGATGGACAACCCCTCAAAGCAGTCCTTGGTGGCAATGCTCTGGGCAAAGTAGCAGCTTGAAGTTTCACAGTTTGTGTCTTCCAAATATACAAGTCAACAGTTAAAAATAAAATGAAAAAAGGAGAAGGCTGGAAAAGTGGTCCTGGAAGAGGCTGTGGGTGCAGGAAGAGCACACAGTGGGCTTCAGATATATTGGCAGTTTCTTGATTTGGACAGACATACGTCATTCTAAAATGATTCTTTCCGTTTAGTTCATTTCAGCCGCTCAGTCATGTCCAACTCTTTGTGACCCCATGAACCGCAGCACGCCAGGCCTCCCTGTCCATCACCAACTCCTGGAGTCCACTCAAATCCATGTCCATCAAGTCGGTGATGCCATCCAACCATCTCATCCTCTGTCGTCCCCTTCTCCTCCTGCCCCCAATCTTTCCCAGCATCAGGGTCTTTTCAAATAAGTCAGCTCTTCATATCAGGTGGCCAAAGTATTGGAGTTTCAGCTTCAACATCAAATGATGAACATCAAATGATGTTCCTTCAAATGAACATCCAGGACTGATCTCCTTTAGGATGGACTGATTGAACCTCCTTGCAGTCCAAGGGACTCTCAAGAGTCTTCTCCAACACCACAGTTCAAAAGCATCAATTCTTCGGCACTCAGCTTTCATCGTAGTCCAGCTCTCACATCCATACATGACCACTGGAAAAACCATAGCCTTGACTAGATGGACTTTGGTGACAAAGTAATGTCTCTGCTTTTTAATATGCTGTCTAGGTTGGTCATAACTTTCTTTCCAAAGAGTAAGCATCTTTTAATTTCATGGCTGCAATCTCCATCTGTAGTGATTTTAGAGCCCAGAAAAATAAACTCGGCCACTGTTTCCCCATTTTTTGCCATGACATGATGGGACCAGATGACATGATCTTAGTTTTCTGAATGTTGAGTCTTAAGCCAACTTTTTTAACTTTCCTCTTTCACTTTCATCAAGAGGCTCTTTAGTTCTTCTTCACTTTCTGCCATAAGGGTGGTGTCATCTGCATATCTGAGGTTATTGATATTTCTCCCGGCAATTCTGATTCCAGCTTGTGCTTCATCCAGCCCAGCATTTCTCATGATGTACTCTGCATATAAGTTAAATAAGCAGGGTGACAATATACAGCCTTGACGTACTACTTTTCCTATTTGGAACCAGTCTTTTGTTCCATGTCCAGTTCTAACTGTTGCTTCCTGACCTGCATACAGGTTTCTGAAGAGGCAGGTCAGGTGGTCTGGTATTCCCATCTCTTTCAGAATTTTCCACAGTTGATTGTGATCCAAGTCAAAGGCTTTGGCATAGTCAATAAAGCAGAAATAGATGTTTTTCTGGAACTCTCTTGCTTTTTCCATGATCCAGTGGATGTTGGCAATTTGATCTCTGGTTCCTCTCCCTTTTCTAAAACCAGTTGGAACATCTGGAAGTTCACAGTTCACATATTGCTGAAGCCTGGCTTAGAGAATTTGATTCTTTACATACATTTAAATGGCACTGACTTTCTGTATGCATGTAATATCTTAAAAAAATTTTAATTAAAGAAAAAAACAAACCCAAATGTGAAAGGCTAGAAGTGGATGATGGAGCAGAAATGAAATGGAAGAGCATAGAGATGGAAGAGGCGAGCAAAGGCGGGAGATGACGTCCTGGACATGGGGATGTTGGCCTCAGTTTCTCTTCTTCTGTCTGGATCCTGGTTCTGCTTCTAGGTGCCGGAGCCCCACTAGCATGCCCAGGATTGAGATACCTTAAATACAGACAGACAAGGTTAGTGGCTGACATAAGCACCGTGCTTTCTTAGATTAATTGTATAAGGCTTGTCCTTAGGGCTGGGACAGCTCCTGTTCCAGGGTCACTCGATGCTTACTTGCCACCATGAGGGGTGCCATGACACCAATCGTGGGAGCCGCGGTCCCAAAGACAAACAACTCACAGAGGAAGTGCCCCAATGCGAGGAAGAAGGTCCAGAGCGTGATGTAGTAGAGCCTACAGGGGAGCAGACAGAAATGGGACTGAAGGTACAGCTTATTCAGTGCAGAGGAAGTAGTCAGACTTGAAACACACAAATCAAAACCCAGGAAATGACTATGGCTAAAGAAAAAGGAGACTTGGTCCTGTGAAAGACCTGGCTGCTGCTGCTAAGTCATGTCCAACTCTGTGTGACCCCACAGATGGCAGCTGCTAGATCACATCAATTTTATTCACCTCTAGGGCAAAACCAAAGCCTTCAACTGCTAAATTGAGAGGAGAGTGACCCAGCCATCCAGAGTGGCTTTGCAAGTCTTAGCAAGGTGGTGAAGCCAGTGATAGCAGAGTCTGGACTACGGCAATCCTAGGTAGTGTAGACAATTTTGGATCTATCACACTTATGTATTCTACTTACTCAAACTGGCTTGACTCTAGTCCAAGCCCGCTTTGCAAGTGTCTGGCCAGGGGCTGGTCAGTGCTCATCTGATGGACGCCACTGAATGAAGGGCATGAATGCGGAATGGGTAGCAAGGGCCTTTCTGGGACTTTTAGATGATTTCGCAACATTGGCTGCATCTTAAGATACTTTGCATCTTAACCTAGCAAAATGGTCAGATGGAGGACACAATGATAACCTCATAGGAAGATAACTTGTTCCTCAGTTTTGACAAGGAGGTGGAGAAGACAGAAGTTATAGGAAGATGGACCACTTTGATAGCTGGTATCTTTCTTCTTTAACTATGAAATTTAAAAATTATGAAATACTTTAAACATACAAAAAATCATTCATAATAGAATTTACCCCTATACAACCAATACCCTACTCCACCAAATCTCACTATCTTGACATTTTTGCTTCAGATACTTTTTTCCTAAGAAATAAAATATTACAGATTTCAGTTAAAGCTTCCTGGATGTCTTTTTTCTTTCAAGTGAAAGTTGGCTTATTTAGAGAAATACCGATTAAATAGGAAGGATGCAGACTGTTTCAGAAAGTGAGAACAGCTGGGAATTGACTTCAGGTTTCTGGTTGCTGCTGCTGCTGCTGCTAAGTCACTTCAGTCGTGTCCAACTCTGTACGACCCCATAGACAGCAGCCCACCAGGCTCCCCCGTCCCTGGGATTCTCCAGGCAAGAACACTGGAGTGGGTCAGGTTTCTGGTTAGGGAGGGAATATAATCAGAGAGCATATCAGAAGCACAGGGACAAAGAATCCAGGCTTTACAAAAAGTTGGAAATAGAAGTCAGCATTTCCGGCTCTCCTGTGTTGGGTGAAGGGGAAATGAATGGGTAAGAGACGTAAAGATAAGTCTCAGCTGTCCCTGTTCATCCCCAAAGCACAACAAAGAAAAGATACACCCCTTCTACTTGTCAGTAATTCTTCATCATGGTAAAGGTCGTTAGAATGATTATGCAGTCCTTACTCCTTCCCAGTCACCCTGAGAGGAAAAACAGATCCACGAGTTTCATTTTATACATGAAGGGACTGAGATGCAGAGAAGGTCATAATAAACCTGCTGCTTCAAAGCTATTACCAACAGAAATGAGACCAGAGCCTATTTTCTAATCTTCATTCTTGGGCCTCAGAGTGTTTCCACTAAACCTCGCTCCTTCCAAAAATACATATCAATCTAGAACAAGTAGACCATAGTTTCAGGTTCAAAAGTACGAAAAAATAAAGCTGGAGAGATCACTGTGCTAACAGCCCTCAAATCCCACTTGTCCTAGTCTTCTCAGTTTAAATGAAATGAGTCTCTAAAACACAAATCTACAGAATCAGCAACAAAAATCACTGCTTCCCAGGGCTACTAGGAGGAGACTTAATCAAAGTCATGTGGAAGCATCTGGTATAATAAGAGGGGCTCAATAAAGATCACTATCTCCTCTCTGGCCCAGATGCTGAGAGTCTGGATAACACAAAGGTATTTTGGTATGCAATTCTTTTGGTGGCCTCACTTGGGGACCTGAGCAAACTTTCCACCTTGATTGCAGTGATAATTGGTGTTGTAAAGAAAGCCTGAGTCCCCTCCAGTGGCCATTCGGATTATAACACTATCTAGCCCAGGGGCTGTGACTGCCCGCACTTGTTCCACACTAGCTGTATGACGGAGAATGAAATGGCAACCCACTCCAGCATTCTTGCATAGAGAATCCCGTGGACAGAGGAGCCTGGTGGGCTGCTGTCCATAGGGTCCCACAGAATCGGACATGACTGAAGTGACTTAGCATGAATGCACTGGATAAGGAAATGGCAACCCACTCCAGTGTTCTTGCCTAGGAATCCCAGGGACAGAGGAGCCTGGTGGGCTGCCGTCTATGGGGTCACACAGAGTTGGAAACGACTGAAGCGACGTGGCAGCAGCAGCAGCAGTCTGTATGAGGGGCTTCCCAGGTGGCAAAGAGGTAAACAATCTGCCTTCCAATGTAGGAGCTCAGGAGATGCAGGTTTGATCCTATCCTGGGTCAGGAAGATCCCCTGGTGTAAGAAATGGCAACCCACTCCAGTATTCTTGCCTGGTGGGCTACAGTCCATGGGGTCGCCAAGAGTTGGACATGAGTGTGCACACACACATGCACGCAGTCTGTGTGAGTCCTCTGAAGAGGCAGAATACAGAGGTGTGCTCAGCTCTCTGTGACCCTCCCTTCATGACTGTGTAAACACACAACCATTCACTGGTGAGCTCACGACATCATGGATCCTGATTTCTGTTCATCCCTGCCTCTCAAGGAGGAATGTGAGAATAGGTGCCATGGCCTCTCTAAAGAGAGCAAGCACAGCACCTCTTTAGTAGAAAGGCTGACTCATTAGTAAAGAAGTAGACTGATATGATGCAGGCCACTGGATCACAACAGAACCAGTTTGCTGTGTCTGTTTCAAAGAATTGTTAAGCTTTAAAGACCTTCAGGCCTGTTCTGTTTTATAGCCCTGGAAGGAATGGTTACCTAGTAATCTTTTATCTTCACATCCTAGGTTACTGAATCAAATCATAGGCCATAGGATGGAATCATAGTCCATCATAACTGCCTCTTGGCCCTGGGCACTTATTAGAATCAACTGAAGAAATTTTATCAAATTACCTAGACCTGGATACCATATCAGTTAAATCATACACTCTGGAGATGGGCCCAGGAACCCCTGGTATTTTCTAATACCTTGTTGATTTTCATGTACTGGCATTGATAAACAAGTCTCTGAGGGAGGAACACAATGGCTCTGCTTAGCACCCATTTCCAACACAGGGAGATGCTGTTCCCTCTTTTACATACGTTTTGTTGTGAATGTCGATGGCGCAGAGGCAGCGAACCACTGATGAGAGCAGCGTCCAGATTCCATAGGTCCGAGCTTGGAGGCCATTCACTGTGCAGCAGAAACAAGCAGCAGTGTTGAGAAGGGTGCGTCAGGGTTCCCTCCAAACTCCTCCAACTTCACTGGAGGAGTCAGAGAACTGAGCCTGTGATCCCCTTGGCTGGGCAAAGTACAGGCTCTGATGCTGTACATGCAAACTAGAAGGGATGGAAAGAATTCCGGAAGGAAAATTGATTCAGCTTCTCTTCCAATGCCTACAGTTGGGCGGGCGAGTTCCAAGAGTAGAAACCCAACAAACAGCCCACTTAGACAGTAACTCCTGGGTTAGTGGTTTATGGCTCTGCCTGGAAGCCGCTCTAGTAATGGTGAAGTGAGTGAGTCTGAATCAGGATAAGTGTGGAGGAACATGGTGGAGAGCGGTCTGTCAATGCAAGATGCCTAGGAGGTCAGCAGACTTTCAGTGAGGCTGATGCAGGACAGAACACAGAAATACTGAGCCCTGCACACACACCTGGTCTTTAAGAGACTAGGTCCCTGGATCTCCTGAATTCAGATGTATATTATATGAATGGAGCCCTAACAAGGCTGGTTTCCTGTGTGTTCGGGAGGGGAACAAAGCTACTGTGTTTGCTGGGGCTCTGGCTAGTTTCATTCTGGCACTGCTGTGCTAATACCTTCTCCAGAGAGTATGAATCATAGTCCATCATAACAGTGCTTCTTGACCCTGGGCATATATTAGAATCAACTGACAAAATTTTATCAAATTACCAAGACCTGGATACCAGATCAGTGAAATCGTACACTCTGGAGGTAAGCTGAAACCCCCTGGTATTTTCTAAAGCCTTGCCTTGTTGATTTTAATGTACTGGCATTGATCTATGGTGAAAAGCAAAGATACTTCCTTTGCTGGTCTCCTGAGCAAGAGAAATTTTAAGGGACAAGACTCAGAACCAAAGTGTCTTTCAGGATTTTTGAGCCTTTGGAAAACCAGACAGAAACACCAAATTCATAACCCCAAAGATCTTTAGATGGTAGTCATTTTGAGAAAAAAAAATCCCATATCCCAAACTAATATTTAACAGTAAGTCCTAGTCCTGAAGGGAAGTCGCTCAGTTGTGTCCGCCTCTTTGTGACCCCATGGACTGTAGCCTATTAGGCTCTTCGGTCCGCAGGATTTTCAAGGCAAGAATGCTGGAGTGGGTTGCCATTTCCTTCTCCAGGTGATCTTCCCGACCCAGTGATGGAACCCAGGTCTCCTGCATGGTAGACAGATGCTTTACCATCTGAGCCACCAGGGAAGTCAGTCCTGGAGGGCTATATATATTTTTTCTTTATACACTCTTTATAAAGCATTTTGATAGCTCTTCTGATGGAAAGATAGGAAATTTCTCTATTCTACTTCTATATATCTCACTAAGGGTAAGATATACAAATGGAGTATCTCAGTGATCCTAACCAGAGTAGGCATCAAGTAAAATTCTTCTAGTGGATGCTCCAGGGTCCTGGTATCACCAGCAAAGTACCAGGAGGTCCCGAGGGACCTATTTCTGGGCTGTGTGTGCATACATGCATAAGCTAACGAACACACTTCTGCTCAGCTATATGCCCTTTGACAAATCATATAACCCCTGGACTTTTCTGTCTCAACTTTAAATTCAAAGGGGTAGGTGAGATGACCTCTAAAAACCTGTGAATCTATACAGAGTTCCTGGATCACTGGAGGATAGCACTGGAGGGTGAAAAGTGGAATTGTTCCACCCACTTTTCCAGGTTCTCTAAGCCTATTATACTTGAGCTTTGTTCAAAGTGAGGCTTAGCCTATTTACTTTCATTTTATAGCCAGATGTTGCAGAAAAATGAGCTAGGTCAGAGCCTGAATCTGGGTTACCTATATATGTGACATAGAATTGTTGCTACTATGAAACAGTGCTGTAGCTCAAGTCACCCCACGTATCAAAGCAGGGAAGCACAAGCTGAAATGTGCAACCACTCTCCAGCAGAGAGGCTCACGACGCTGGGGAAAGCCATCGTGGGCCTGAGGAAGTTCATGTGGGAAACCAACCTGGAGGGATTTTGGATATCTTTTCAGGGTCTGTGTCATAGTTTGAGAAGACCTTGGATTAGTAATTCTCCATATACAATGTAGGTTATAAACCATGCACCCCATGACCTGATTTCTGAAAGAAGCTAATAGGAAAACCTTCTTCATGGTTTCCTCATCAAGCATCAGAGTCACCAAGGAACTCATTTCCTCACTTGTCCTTGTAATGGTATTTGTACAGACCAGCTGCTGAGGGCAGTGTAAAATGAAGGGAAAGATATTCAGAGAATCTTGGGGGGAAAAAGGACCAAGTGTTATCCACCACATCTGTTATTCTAGTGACTTAGGCTTGCTAGCTTATGCAGCATCAGCATCACCTGGGAAGTTTCTAAAAGAACTTCCTGTGACACATCCAGGGGGTGAAAGATTCAGTAATTAGGTCTGGACAGGGAACTGGCCACCTGTGCTTTGTTTGGTTTTAGTTTTTCGCAGTTATTGTGATGTACAGCCAGGTCCGGGGACCACTATTTAAGCCACTCCCACAAAGGATGGAGGTGTTTGCTTTCTTACCCAAGTCTGGCTTGCCGGTGTAGAGCTTTTCATAGAGAAAGGTGTGGTCTCGGAAGCTCTGTAGTGAGTTCCCTGCGGCTACGATGGATACCATCACCAGCCAGCTTCGTAACATGTTTAGGAATCTGCTCATGGCTCCCCTCCAACCTGAGAGGGCTTTTTGCCTTGGAAACAAAAGCAAAGGGCAGGAGACAACAGATGGTTAATGTGCTTCAACCATAAGCTCTGTAGTTAACCTGTGTCCCATTCATGAGAGCTGTACTAATCTTACTTTGTCAGTGATTTCATAAACTCCTCTCCCAAGTGCCGGAGGCTGCGTCTATCCCTAGGCACCCTTCATAGGTGTGGCACACTGCCTTTGAATATCTACCTTAAATCAAAGTGTGCTGACCAGAGTAAAAAGGCTAAATAATGCAGTGGGTGGAAATGACAAACCCAGTGGGAAAAATGGAAAGAAAGAAACAGAAGAGAGGGAGGTGTCTAAACCTCACTACTAAGAAATAAAATGGACTTTGGTGTAAGACTTACAGAAATTGGTCTCAATATTTCATCATACTAATAGTGGTGCATCAACAGTATACTCTAAAATAAGTAGCACCATGCTTATGTTTGTCTAAGGAATTTCTCCAAAATATTAGCCTAAATCAGTACTCTCTTCTCTTGGCTAGAATTAGTCCCGTGGGATCTTTACTTGTAACCTGGTGTTTCACGTCAACCTTTTGTGCTGCAAGTAGCTCAAAGGTGATTATAAATCTACTGATAGATACCTGCCTGGCTACTGGTGAGCGATCCTTCCAAGGACAGACAAGCCTTCTATGTCTGAGTGGCATGTATGGTTTGAGGGCATTATTAATATGCTTTAACTTTTCTATACTTTGGTTTTCAGGGACATCATGCTTCATAAATTAGGAGAACAATATAAAAGTTACAAATTAATAAATTGTTGTGAGTTGACAAATAGTAAGAAAATTAGATGGAGAAGGAAACAGCAATGTTGGTGTTGCGTTGCAGAAGAATCTAGTTATTGAGGACTTGTATATGTCATGCACTGTGCCAAGCACCTATCATATATTATCTCATTTAATCCTTAGACAAAGTCGGTAGACACTATTAATATTTCCACTTTATAGATGAGGGATGGCATAGAGATGTTAAGTGACTTGCTTAAGGTTACACAGTCTATAGATGAAAGAGCTCAGATAAAAACCATGGTCTATTGGTCTCTAAGATGTCTCACTGAGCATATTTTGATGATGTTTCCATTTCTGTGAGAGACAAGCGAGCCATAGCCACCTGTCTTCAAGAGGTATAGAAAATACAATCAGGCTATGTACTTTTAATTTAAAAAACAGAACAAAATATTTGATCAACCATTGCTGAGCACAGATTTCAATCATCTTGGTTTAAATAAAAACCACGTAGATAAAAATCTAATCATGGAAGTGCTTCTTCTCATCTTTGGTATGTGACCCATGGTTTATCTATTGTCTGGTTAATTTTTTGAACCTTAAGTGGCAATAAATTATCAGGCTTCCTTTGTCACTTTGACAGTAGGCCTTGTGGCATGGTCCTACATTACTCAGCTGAAACAAATATTAAAGTCAGTAATGGCAGAAGTGTGATGCAGCAAAAAAACACAGCAAGTTCCAGAGATAGAAGGGTCAGTGGATGAACCCCTCAGTGCAAATGGATCACAAAACTGGACTCTGTCAAACTCCAGAGAGAATGAAGCTCTAATGGAATCATGAGCAGTTTCAGCATGGGCCAAGACACACACACTCCACTCCCCCCACCATATTGTTTTCTCACCGTGCCTCACCAGGAGCCTTAAGCTCTCAGAGTCAGAAAAGCTGTATGGATGACCTCTCTCTTTGACAGAACTTATGCCCATTTCACAGAAATTCTCAGAAACTCCAGAAGATAGATGATGAAGGCAGAGCCTGAGCACTCTTCCAAACTGCTCTGCCAGTCCCTCAGCACGACTTCCTCAAAGCTTTTGAGGGCCTGTTAGAGTATCCAACGTCTATTCTCAAAATTTACCCAGGCACAGGCCAGCAAAGGTAAGGTGGTTTACTAGAGTCAGGTGAGAGTTTCCTTTCCTGCTCTCACTTTTCAGCAGCTGTGTGACTGTGGGGAAGTAATTTACACTTTACAGCTTAGATTTCCTTACCTGCAAAATGGAGATTAAAATCACCTATTCCAAGAGTTATTGTAAGAATTACTTTAGAAAGCAAAGGTTCCTCGTACTGTGCCAGGCTCAGAGTGGGCACTCATTTGTTCATCGATTCACTCGTTCTGTACCTACCAAGCTTTCTTCATTTTCCCAGCTCCGTCTTCTCTTGGTCTCTGAAATCTCTTTCCCCCTACAAGGTTGCCTCCCGGGTATTTTCTGTCCCATCTCCATTGCTTCAGGCTGTGCGGATCCTCTCCATTAGAAGCCACACAGACACCCACCTTCTCCCCCCGCCCCCCCCCCCCCCCCACAACATTCACCCTACCTGGCGACAGTACTCTGAGCACAGCAGCAGTAGTAGCAGCAGCAAAGGAACTGCCCTAGCACAGCTCCAGACCTGAGTCTACCTGAGCCACTTGTCCCCGCCCCCACTCTCAGCCCGGCTCCGGCATTGGTTTGTTGCCATCAGTCCTCGTTCTGATTGGCTGTTTAGTTTTTGCTCGAGCAGGCGATGGGGCGTGAACCGCTTTACTGCCAATCAGCGGTTGCCGCTCCGAAAACCTCACCCCCCAGCACGCCGCCCTTGCAGTGAACCCTCCTGTTGAGCGCAGCGAAACACTCCAGGTTCGGAGTCAATCTTTTGGGGGCGGAGGGGGAAAGAGCAGGAAAACTAAGTGAAAACTTCTGTGGGGAGCAGAGACCTGTGCCCGCTCGGCGCGGCGGTGACGACAATTGTACGCGCCTGAAGCTAAGCGTCCTCCGCGCCGGAGCGCAGGCGCCTGCGCAGTGGGTCCGAGCGGGCGGTTGCTGGTTGGTTGTTGTAGTAACGGGGGAAGCCGCCTTCGGCTGCGGCCTTGAGCCCGGCTGGGGAAGGAGGAGGGAGGTAGGCGCAGAGCGCTGTCCCCGCCTGCCCGCCCCGAGCGATGGGAAGATGAAACAGGTAAACGCCTGCGCCCGCGCCTTCCTCCCCGAAGAGAGGGGCGCCCCGAGTCCTGGCGGGCGCCGGCCGCTGCACTTACCTCTCCCTGTCCGGGAACAGCTGTTGGCTTCCGGGCGCGCTGGGCTGAATCGCAGCGGCTGCGGCTCCCTGCGTCCTTTCCGTGGGGAGCATCTGAGGACCTCCCTGGGATGGGCTGAGCCATGGGTGGATCTGAGAGCCTGATCCCTTTAGGGAGAGGACACTCCTCGGGCAAATGCCCTCAATCTTCCGATCGCCCTGTCTGTTCCTGCCCAGCTCGCAGCCTAGGACAGGTTGGCATCCTTTCGTCACTTGAAGGTTTAGTTTCTTTTATATGAATTTAAGGGACTTCCCAACATTTTGGGAAATACTGAGAAATCCTGTTGGGGATACTCGGTAGAAAGCCTTGAGATTGTTCCATACTGCCCATTTCGCTGAACATGTGTAGGGAGTCGTCGGAACTGGCTTTCCTCGCCCCCTATTTAGATTATCCCATATATTAGTGCGGAGAAGGCAATGGCACCCTACTCCAGTACTCTTGCCTGGAAAATCTCATGGACGGAGGAGCCTGATGGGCTGCAGTCCATGGGGTCGCTAAGAGTCGGACACGACTGAGCGACTTCACTTTCACTTTTCACTTTTCACTTTCATGCATTGGAGAAGGCAATGGCAACCCACTCCAGTGTTCTTGCCTTTGAGAATCCCAGGGATGGGGGAGCCTGGTGGGCTGCCGTCTATGGGGTCGCACAGAGTCAGAGCGGACACGACTGAAGTGACTTAGCAACATAGCAACAACATATATTAATGCATAGAAAAATACGGTTTGGAAAGATTGAATGGTAATCGTTGAGTAATAGGATTATGGTCATTCAAACATTTTCTTATCTGTTATTTCTAGTCCATCGTCAAACATACAATGAAATGTACCTTTTCTCTGTTAAAGTATTATAATTAGAAATAGGCTAATTTTAATGTCTATTCGATATTCGGATAATAGTTTGTGATTTTCAGTAAGGGAGAATAATTTTTGAGAGCGTTTGCAAGGACAGACCCCTCTCCCCCCTCCCCCCCCCCCCCGCCCCGCCCCCCCGCCGCTATTTACAACCTTGATTCAGCCGAATATATTCATTTTTTGCTTGTATTTATTTCAGTGGAATCATGATCGTATTTTATCTATACTCTAAAGTAATATTTGGAAGGATCTTAAAAGTTGTGTTTTTCATTTTAGCTCATGTCAGGTTTCGCTATCAAGGAACCTATGTTTTAGGTAATCAGCCACATATCTCAGATTTTCCTAAAAGTTAAGTAACCGTATCATTTTGGTGCACATTAGATTTAGTATGTAAAAGAAACACAGGAAACTTAATAGCCTCTCTTCAAATACACAGAGGACAGACAATGTGTTTGAAAAAAAAATTTTGATCATTGTACCATATGTGAGACACTGTGAAAAAAGGTAAGTTTGTAGAGGCTGGCCCCTATTTACGTAAATATCTGTTTTAGTTACATAAAATATCACCGTTAATAATGAACATAAAGACAGCTGGGTTATGTTTCAGATATTTTGTCTCTCTTGCAGGAATCTGTGCCACCCAAATTGTTTGATCCAGTGAATGTGCAAGGAAAGGTCTCTGAGGCCCCCGTCTGCTGACTGCATGACAGACTCTAAAGGAGATGCCAGTCGTGATGGCCCGGGACCTGGAGGAAACAGCATCATCCTCAGAGGATGAGGAGGTGGTAAGCCAGGAGTAAGTAATAGCAAGCCTGCTTTTGACCCTTTGCCTTCAGGTTGGAAGATAGTTCTCTTTTATTTTACTCCTCTCCTCTTTTACCAATATCCTTCCTTTGGTATTATCTGATTCTGGTTTTAGTCTCCATACGTGGTCTAATTTGGGATCTTTTTTGTGGGTGACCATCAGCTATCTGAAATGAGATAAGGCTCTGTTCTGGCCTCATGAGTGAACATCACCCCTAGATGGTACAGGTAGTAGCTCTTAATCAACTCTTGATCAGAGCTCCTTACATAGGAGATTTTGAAACTTTTAGATACCTAAGAAAAATAGGTCTCCCAACACTGTGACATTGGTTATTTTCTCCAAAGCCTTTATGATGATAGAGTGATGATAATAAGTTATTTTGAGTAAGTGTGGGACAGGCCATTAGAATTCTGAGGCCTGTGCTGTCCATGGCTTTCTCAAGTTCTTTTAGATGAGTTAAGTTTCTTCATTGCTGGATTCTCACAAGAATCTAAATGAAGATAGTGCTAAGTGTAGCTGCTATAGGTGATGGTAAGGGCTTTAACTGCTGTATCCCATTTAATAATAACATCTGAAGATGTTATTATTCCCACTTAATTAAGCTCAGCCCCACACATATCAAAGAACTTCCTCAGGGATGCATAGAGATTAAGTGATAGGTTGAGATTTAGACCTAGATTTCCACGATTTTGCCTTAGATATTTCTCTTAGATATTTCGCCTCCTTTAATATTATTACATGACACAGAGAGCAAAGAGAGAATCTGGCTTAAAGATAAGGTTAGTTTTTAAGGTTCTGTGTAAGTCCACTAGGATTCATGTGCTATGTCATCTGAAAAGTGGAGACAAGTTCTGCCAGGCTGAATCGAGTAGACTGGTTAGTTCAGTCGCTCAGTTGTGTCCAACTCTTTGTGACCCCATGAATCACAGCACTCCAGGCCTCCCTGTCCATCACCAACTCCTTGAGTTCACTCAAACTCATGTCCATCGAGTCGGTGATGCCATCCAGCCATCTCATCCTCTGTCGTCCCCTTCTCCCCCTGCCCCCAATCCCTCCCAGCATCAGAGTTCCAATGAGTCAACTCTTTGCGTGAGGTGGCCAAAGTATTGGAGTTTCAGCTTTAGCATCAGTCCTTCCAAAGAACACCCAGGACTGATCTCCTTTAGGATGGACTGGTTGGATCTCCTTGCAGTCCAAGGGACTCTCAAGAGTCTTCTCCAACACCACAGTTCAAAAGCATCAATTCTTTGGCGCTCAGCTTTCTTCACAGTCCAATTCTCACAGCCATACCTAACCACTGGAAAAACCATAGCCTTGACTAGACAGACCTTTGTTGGCAAATCAAAGTACCTTTAAGTTATCAAGTGCCATACAAGTGATAAGGCATTATTCCTGCTGGATTTAATATTGATTTTAAAGTATATTTCTTATAATACAGCAGAAGGTTATATTATTTAATTAGAAAAAATTATTAAAGCATTAGTAAAGCTTTGGGGAAAGGCTTTTCATCACTGTTGCTGCTGCTGCTGCTGCTAAGTCGCTGCAGTCGTGCCCGACTCTGTGCGACCCCATAGATGGAAGGTCATAGAAAATAATAAGAGATTTGTTATTGTTAATGTATTTGGGTCATTCTCATTCAGGATAATTAAATGGATAATTTCCTCTGGGCACTTTGCCTTTTTGTGACGTTTTCTATGTGCTGCCTCTTAGCCATTTCTCCACATTTTTAACTTCTTCTGCAGGCATCTGTCTTTCTGATTCAAGATCTTCTTTTATGTTTTACTTCATGACTATCCTTTTTATTAGTGGGCTTATAGGTTGGGCCCAACAAGTATTAGATTGAATTGTATAAAATTGCTATTTAGGTAAGTCAAACATTCAAAATATTGAGAATTTTAGATGACTCAACATAATTTCATTTTATTTTAGATGACTCAAACTAATTTTATTTTATAAAGTGAAGTCTCTCAGTCGTGTCCGACTCTTTGCGACCCCATGGACTGTAGTCTGCCAGGCTCCTCCATCCATGGGATTTTCCAGGCAAGAATACTGGAGTGGGTTGTTATTTCCTTCTCCAGGGGATCTTCCTGACCCAGGGATTGAACCCAGGTCTCCCACATTATAGCCAGATGCTTTACCATCTGAGCCACAGGTACTCAATAAATACTTGCTGCCTGAATGACTAACTTAATGAATGAATATATGGCATGTTTGTTAATGTATTTAGCAACATCATTCGTTTAGAAGGTAAAACCTAAATTTTATTTTCTAAAGACAGCGACATGAGGACTGTTTTTAGTTTGCATAAGCTCCCTGTCCTTGGGTTGTGTCTGATTAACACTTGTAAGTAGAGGATACAAAGGCACATCATAGATACCTGGACCACCACCGTGAGCCTTCACCCTTTGGTAACTGAATGATTGCCTGAGGGTAGAAGCTTGCCAGGTTGTGGTCCATCCTCATTATACCAGATGAGAAGACTGTAACCACAGGGGATCTAGTGGCAGTTTTAGTAACTGCCATAACTTGGAAGTAGTGATAAATGTCAATGTTATTTTGAGATGTCTGCAACAACTGTCATAGGGTACAAAAACGCTATCATTTCAGATAGAGTCGAAGGTGCAGGTAATGCTAGTAGTACTGTGGTTTGTTGCCTATATTCGCAATTGAGAAATGCTAAATTTCTAGTAGAAGTTAGTGAAAATACAGGTGTGATCCCACCCCACCTCACCCTAGTTCAAATTGATGGACATTTGCTCCTCTTACTTTTAAACTCCTACTGTTGAGTTTTGATTGTTAATGTTCCATCAGCTCATGTTTATGAAACACTTGTTTTATACTTTAGGAATCTTAAAGTCAATCTTGTTCACACTTGGAGGAACATGCTTACATTTCTGAAGTTTTGCAAGTTCAAAGGTCTTAAATCATCTAGGATGTTGACTTGATCCCAAGATGTCTCTCCATGGACATCTGCTAGATCTGCTCAGATCCCCAGGCTGTATTAAAGTATTCATGCTTTGCAATCCTGGACATTAGAGCTAGAAACTGTCCAGGCATCCTTGTTTTGGATGACATTCTTTGCAATAGTAAATGTAAAGGGGCTCTTTTTCTATATTTTCCTTGGGGATCCCAAATTATAAATTTATACATATAAATATGGAAATGTTCATTTGGTATATAGGTTCTTTAGTTCTTAAAAAATATCTAATTCTGATTATAAAAGCTGGCTTTACATCAGTTAAAAAGATCTTCAACAAATGATGGGCTTTCCTCATAGCTCAGTTGGTAAAGAATCTGCCTGCAATGTGGGAAACCTGGATTTGATCCCTGGATTGGAAAGATCCCCTGAAGAAGGGAAAGGCTACACACTCCAATATTCTGGCCTGGAGAATTCCGTGGACTGTATTGTCCTTGAGGTCGCAAAGACTCGGACATGACTGAGCAGTTTTCATTTTCAACAAATGATTATACAGTGAGTGCTACAGTTCAGAGAAATACATCTCTGTGGGCTGCAGGAGCTGGGGAAGGCTCCAGGGAGGTGGTGAGAGGAGCTTGGCTATAGAGAGTGGGATTAGGTGAACAGAGAAAGTGAGGAAGGCATTTCCAGCACAGACATTGGAATGAATGAGGCTTAGAGGCTTTGAGTTATGTAGGCTGGATCCCAAGAGTGAATATCTATTCCTCATGAAATAACTGTTTAAAAACCAAAATGTTCTTAGGCTTTCAATAAAATAAGCCATAAAACTAGTCTACTTTGGTTACTAATCTAAGTTTTTTATTCTTTCATGTCTGTAAAAGCATAATTTCTTAATATGTCCTGGTTTCTAGAGTAAATGAAAATTTAAAGTCCCAATTTTCAGTTTCCTAATCATTTTGAATCTTTTCTCTTTAGTGCCAACTGGTAGGAACATGCTTTTAGTGACAATGCAGCGCCTGCCTTAAGTATTTCTAGGTTGACCTTACTGAATTAACAATTCATCTGCTACCTGTTTTTTCTTTTCAGAGGTTGTAAATGAAAAGATTCTCTGTCAGGGATGTGGCTTTCTACAGATAGTATGATTCAGGCCATGGTTCTTGTCAGCTGTGTGTGCTTATTATGTTCCTGACTCTTGTCAGACATTTTTACCTTTCATCAGTAATGCGTCATTTGTAGGTTCTAAGGCAGACTGGTGCCAGTTTGCAGTTAGAGGTGGATTGACAAGGAACTTCAGTCAATTTCCAAAGTTTCTATCTAAAGCTTGATAGCTTAACCTGCTTATTTTTCCTCTATCCTCTCACTTAGATGTGTAGTGGGGGAAAAAAAAACATTGAAAAGGATCATAGGAATTATCTGGTCCCTTTTACAGGTGTTTAAGATGGTACTGTGCTTAGTCACTGAATCGTGTCTTACTCTTCGTGACCCTATGGACTGTAGTACACCAGATTCCTCCATCCATGGGATTCTCCAGACAAAAGTACTGGAGTGGGTTGCCATTTCCTCCTCCAGGGGATCTGCCCAACCCAGGGATCAAACTAGGCCTCCCACATTGCAGGCGGACTCTTTACCATCTGAGCTACCAGGGATGTTGATTAAGATGGAAAAGAAAGCAAATCACACACACAGACACACACACAAATCCTTCTTGCACCGTGTAAATACCATTTCTCTCAAATGGTCACTGTCACCCAAGTCAAATTGCAGGAACATTAAATATGCACTTTCCATTTCTAGAAAACAGGGAATGAACTAGGTGTAGTGGTCTCTGCTTTCTTCACTAAATCTCTTGGCAGCTCATCCTGAGTGTAAAGCTGCCTCACTTCTGAGAATGGTCGCCTGGCAGCCTGTACATTCAAAGCATGGATCTGTTTAAACCTGTGTTGGGAGAGTCTAACTTGGCCCTGAGGTTTGTGGTATGGCTTTTTTAAGGGGTGTGGTCATGTGAGTTTTTGAGAGGAGCCTGAATCTTTGGATTAATGATAATAATAATAATAAATGGATCTTATTCCATATAAGATATTGATTAATTTCAATTCCTCAGGGGTTCAGTTTAAGATGTTTATGCAAAATATCACTGACATGGGATTATGGAGATGGAAGAGTGGAAAGAACACAGACACTTGGGTCAGATGCCTGTTCCCTTGCACAACCAGCTGTATGACTCTGAGGAAATTACATAACCTCTTGGAGACACCTTTTCTTCGATTCAGAGTACTGGCAAGAGGATTAAATGAGATAATTTGATAGCTCTTAGTGTAATTCTTGACACATAAGAGGGATCCAGGTCATTTCTTTCCTTTCCTACCTCCCTGCACAAAGGCAGTTGAAGATTTTTCTAATCTGTGAATAAATACATATTTGAGATTGATTTAACAGAGATTTCTGGAAGATAAGAGAAAGTTAGAGGTCCTCTTCTGGAACAAAATATTGTTTCATTTAGTATATGCTTCCTTTCAAACATATAGTCTGAACTGGAATACTTGTATTACTTTAGGTTTCCTAGCTCGGACTGTTAGGATGGGTCCTCAGATTGGCTTAAAAAGGGACTATAGGGTGTAAAAGGGGTATATCAGTTATTGTGATTATTTTAGTTTTTAGTTAGGATTCTTATCTGTCCTGGGGACTAAGACATAAATTGTCCTAAATAATAAACGAAGTGTGTTAACTCATATTTAGAAAAGACTTGATTCTGTACCTGCATGTATGTCACTCAGGGTCTCATGTCTCTCATTCTCTCAGTCAGGCTCCCCCTGACTTTCTCCTTTGCTCACAGCTCCAGGCTCTCCTTCCAAGGTCAAACAGTGACAATTGCACTTCCAGACCTCATTCTCTTACACCATCAAGGGGAGGAGGCCATCTTTCTGCAGTTGCTTCAGAAGAGAAAGAACGTATCACTCTCCTAGAGGGTCATACATGTCTCCTAACACACTGTCTCCAGCTGCTTCATGTCCTCATCCCTGAACCAGTAACCATAACTAGGGTGTGGAAAACCCTGATTGGCTGAAGTCAATCAAGGCCTGTCCCTGCCTCAGGGATGGAGTTCATCTGGAACAGACCACGTGATTGAGAATGGGCGAGAAATGGTTTCCTGTAGCACTTTTGGAATGCTTGTTCCAGAAGAAGGGGAAAGTTGCTAAGCAGCCAACCCTGGTGATCTACTTCAATTGTTAATTCAGATTTTGAGCTGTGAATTAATAAAGCCTTCTGTTATGGTTGTAGAGATCATCCATGCATCATGTGGACTGGAGGCTGCAGGAGAATTCCAGTTTTGGTATTCCATGCTGAGGCTATTCTGACAAAGGACAACAATATTCGAGTAATTGGAGGTAGGTATGATTTTCCCCAGAGAGGGCAGGGCTGGTCATGGCCCTGATGACCTCGCCTTGGAGAAAGTGATAACCACATTTAGACAGGGAAAGGGCCTTGGTCAGGAGAAGATTCTCGTGATGTTTTATACTTGAACGGATTATTTATGATTCCTTAAATTGTTTTCTGCATATTAAATTTTTTTCCTTGTTTTTTGTTTTTAGAGTTATGTGTACAAGTGTTTATTATGTTTTTTTGTCTTTAGAGATCATTGACATACAGCACTATAGAAGGTTTAAGGTGTGTGGCATGGTGATTTAACTTACATGTATCGTGAAATGATTATCACACAAAGTTCAGTGATAATTGTTTTCTTTAATTATGGTAAAATACACATAACAAAATTATTGTTGTCATCATTTCAGCGGACAACTCAGCAGCATTTGGCACATTCATAGTATTGTGCCACCATCATCATTTACTAATTCTAGAACATTCCCATCTAAAAGTAAACCCAGTGTCCATTGAGCAGTCATTCCACAAGCCCCTCACCCCAGCTCCAGGAGACCTCCATGCTGTTACCCGATCTGGATATTTCTTATAAATGGTCTCATACAACATGTGGCCTCTTGTGTATGGCGTCTTACACTTAGCATAATATTTCCAGGGTTCATCCATGTTCGTTCTTTTTGTGGCTGAACAATATTCCATTGTACAGACATGCCACATTTTGTTTATCCATTCATCAGTTGATAGATAAATATGACAGTAAAAGTCGCTCAGTTGTGTCCAACTCTTTGCGACCGACTGTACGGTCCATGGAATTCTCCAGACCAGAATACTGGCGTGGGTAACCTTTCCCTTCTCCAGTGGATCTTCCAAACCCAGGGATCAAGTCCATTGCAGGTGGATTCTTTACCAGCTGAGCCACAAGTGAAGCCCGAGTAATATTCCGTTGTACAGATACACCACATTTTGTTCATCTGTTCATCAGTTGACGGATAATGTTTCCACCTTTTGACTCTTGTAAATAGTGCTACTGTGAACATTCATGTACAATCTTTTTTTGTTTTCAGTTCTCTTGGGTATATACCTAGGAATGGAATTGCTGGGTTGGACGGTAATTCTGTGATTAACTTATTAAGGAACTGCCAAAGGATTTTTCACAGTGACTGTACAATTTTACATTCCCACCAGCAACATATGAGAGTTGCAGTTTCTCCATATCCTCACTAACATTCATTTTGTTTTTTAGAATATAGCTATACTAATTGATGTGAAGTGGTATCTTATTGTGGTTATGATTCACATTTCCCTATTACTGTCATTGAGCATCTTTTCATGTCCGCTTTGGCCATTGACGTACGTTCTTTGGAGAAATGTCTATCGAGGTTTTTGCCTATTTTCTAATTGGGTTGCTTGTGTTTTGTTGTTTAGTTGTAAGAGTTCTTTACACATTCTGGATACTAGAACCTTATCAGAAAAATGATTTCCTGTTCTCTAGTTTGTCTTTTCATGCTCTTGATAGTTTTCTTTCATGGCAAAAGTTTTTCATTTTGATGATGTTCAATTTATCTACTTTTTCTTTTATTGCTTATACTTTTGGTGTTGTATCTAAGAAATCATCGCCTAATCCAAAGTCATGATCCCTATGTTTTCTTCTAAGAGTTTTATAGTTTAAGCTCTTACATTTAGAGCTAAGCAGTCTTTTGATGCATTTTGAGTTAACTTTTTTATATACTGTGAGATAAGGGTCCAATCTTCATTCTTTTACATGTGGATAATCCCCCACATGGGTAGTTGAAGAGACTGTTCTTTCCTTGTTGAATAATCTTGGGACTATTGTTGAAAATCAATTGACTATTGAACGTATGGGTTTATTTCTAGACTCTCAATATTCTGTCATTCTGTATGTTTATCCTTACACCAGTGCCATGTTATTTTTCTGACTGTATCTTTGAGCTAAGTTTTGGAACGGGGAAATGTGAGTCCTCTAAGTTTGTTCTTCTTTTTTAATTTTTTTTTTTTTTTTTGCTATTTAGCTGCTGCTGCTGCTGCTGCTGCTAAGTCGCATTAGTCGTGTCCGACTCTGTGCGACCCCATAGACAGCAGCCCACCAGGCTCCCCCATCCCTGGGATTCGCCAGGCAAGAGCACTGGAGTGGGTTGCCATTTCCTTCTCCATTGCAGGAAAGTGAAAAGTGAAAGTGAACTCACTCAGTCATGTCTGACTCTTAGCGATCCCATGGACTACAGCCTACCAGGCTCCTCCATCCACGGGATTTTCTAGGCAAGAGTACTGGAGTGGGGTGCCATTGCCTTCTCCATTGCTATTCAGGGTCCATTGCAATTCCATATGAATTTGGGACCAGCTTTTTCATTTCTGCAGGAAAGCTGTTTAGATTTTGGTAGGGAGTACACTGAATCTGTAAATTGCCGTTGGAAGTGTTGCCGTCTTATGTTTAAGTCTTCTAGTCCATGAGCATGGGATGTCTTCCTATTTATTTAGGTCCTCTTTAGTTTCTTTAGCAGTGTTTTACAGTTTTCAGTGTGCAAGTCTTATAGCTCCTTGGTTAACACTATTCCTCAGTATTTTATTCCTTCTGATGCTCTTATAAATGGAATTGTTTTCTTAATTTCATTTTTGAGTTGTTCATTGTCAGTGTATAAAATACTACGAATTTTTGTATACTGATCTTATGCTGAACTCATTTATTAGCTCTGATAGTATGTGTGTGTGTGTATTCTTTAGGATTATTTCTATGTAAGATCATGTGATCAGTAAAGGGAGATTTATCAATCCCTCTGTCCCTCCCTCCTTCCCTCTCTTCTTTACCTGCCTAGAACTTCCAGTACAGTGTCGAATAGAAGTCATGAAAATGGGCATCTTTGTCTTATTCCTAATCTTAGTGGGAAAGCTTTCAGTCTTTTACCATTCAGTTTGATGTTAGCTCCAGGGTTTCATAAATGCCCTCTACCATGTTGAAGAAGTTCCCTTCTCTTCCTTAGTTGAGTGTTGTCATCATACAACACTATTGGATTTTGTCAAATGCCTTTTCTACATCAATCAAGATGATTCTATGTCTTTTTTCCTTCATTTTATGAATGTGGTATGTTATGTTGATTGACTTTTGTATACTGAACCAGCCTTGCATTCCTGAGCTAAATCTCACTTGAGCATGGTATATAGTCCTTTTAATATGCTGCTGGATTTGGTTTGCTGGTATTTTATTGAGGATGTTTGCATCTATATTCATAAGGAATATTGTTTTCTGGTTTTCTCTTAATGCCTTTGTCTAGCTTTGGTATCAGGGTAATGCTGGGCTCACAGAATGGGCTCCTTCCTCCTCTTTGAAAGAGTTTGAAAAAGATTAGCTTTAAATGGGCTTCCCTCATCGGTAAAGAGTTCTAGTTGGTAAATAATCTAGGAGACCTGGGTTCGATTCCTGGGTCGGGAAGATCCGCTGGAGAAGAAAGTGGCAACCCACTCCATTATTCTTGCCTGGAGAATCTCATGGACAAAAGAGCCTGGCAGTCTACAGTCCATGGGGTTACAAGAGTTGGACACGACTTAGTGACTCACCACTACAGTTCTTTAAATGTTTGATGGAATTCACCAGTGAAGCATTTAGTCCTGGGCTTTTCTTTGTTGACAGGTTTTGGATCACTGGTTCAACCTCTAGTTGTCTGTTTCTTGTTGAGTCTGTTTTGGTAATCTGTGTGTTTCTCTGGGCTTTTTGCACATTTATTTAGTTTATATAATTTTGTTTGCATATAGTTGTTTTAGTGTTCTTTTGTAATCCTTTTTATTTCTGTTATACAGTAGTAATAGCCACACCTTCATTTCTGATTTTAGTGATTTGAATCTTTTCTTTTACGTCATTCTAACTAAAAGTTTGTCCACTTTGAGAATCATTTTAAAGAGTTAGCTTTTTATTTTGCTTATTTTTGCTAGTGTTTTTCTATTCTTATTGTTTGTTGCTTAGTCGCTAAGTCATATCCGACTCTGCTACCCCATGGACTGTAACACGCCAGGCTCCCCGACCTTCACTGTCTCTTGGAGTTTGCCCAGATTCATGTTCAATGAGTCATTGAGTCAGTGATGCTATTTAACCATCTTATCCTTTGCCACCCCCTTCTCCTTTTGCATTCAATTTTTCCCAACTTCAGGGTCTTTTCCAATCAATCAGCTTTTTGTATCAGGCAACCAAAGTATTGGAGCTTCAGCTTCAGCATCAGTCCTTCCAGTGAATATTCAGGGTTGATTTCCTTTATGATTGACTGGTTTGATCTCCTTGTAGTCTGAGAGACACTCAGAAGAGTGCTCCAGCACCACAGTTAGAAAGCATCAGTTCTTTGGCCCTCAGCCTTCTTTATGGTCGAACTCTCACATCCATACATGACTACTAGAAAAGCCATAGTCTTCATTTCATTTACCTTCACTCATCTTTGATTTTAAGCAGTGCTCTGAATCCTGGCATTAGCCTGTAGCTGTCTGCAAAGGTCACATCCCATTCATCTGAACTTTTGTTGTGTGATATAGTGGAAAGCATCTTTACATGGGTTCTGAGTCAATACTTCAGATCCCAGCTTTGGCATTTACTAGTTGTGAATCTTGTGCAATCACTTACACTCTCTCAATCCATTTCATTATTAGTGAAATGGAGATAATAGCTACCTTGCAGGCATTGTGAGAATGAGATCACATTATGTTTACCACATAGTAGGCACTCAAAATCTGTGCTGTGTACTCTACTTGTTGAACCAGATCTGCTCTACTGTGAGATGACTCTAAGGTCTATCCTTGTCCCACAGTAAGCCCGAGTTCAGAGGAGGATTAGCACCTGCTTCTGGGATTTGAATTTTCCTCCCTCCCCAAGGGTCCTGGCCTTCTAATCCCTTCAGCAAGTTGCTAGGTTACCACTTAAAGGCACGTGATTCATTCATGTTCACAGAAGTTGAAGTCACTGAAGATTTACTAACGTTTGCTGACAATCTCCCTCTAAATATGGTTAGAATCAAAACATCAAAGGTGGGTTAAAAACAGCAGAAGTAAATAATCCTTCCCTCAAACATGTTTCTTTTTGGTTTGCTTGTCACACAAATGAATCCATGTATTCTGTGGCAATAGGCAGACCCTTCTTTTCTAGAATACCTAACATTTATTGGACATTAGCATCCATTGATGTAATCATGCCATTATTCAAGCAGTCACAATTTTCTAGAACCTATAAGATTTCAGATTTTTTTCCTGTGTTTTAAAAAAGGCCACTAAACTTGTTTTGTCAAACATTGTTTTTGAATTTTCTATATATTCCCAATTCCTCGAGGTTTAATAATTTTCTTCACCTTCCTTTATGAAAAGACCAGTTTGAATGAGTTTTATTAGTTGCTTCCTGAGATTTCTGGGTTGTTAAACACTCTTGGTCTGTTGCTGTTTTTTTTTTCCCCTCTGTCTTAAAATATAGCTGATATAGATCTGCTCAAATTGTAATCCTGGGTTAAATCCCCTTGAGAAGTGTATCTGGGGCATTAGTTATCTCCTGCTGATCTTAGAGTGTGAGATTCCAACCTTGTTTTTTCTGTTATTAAATGTTTCATTGAATTCACTGTTAGCATTTTTCATACAAGACGATTTCATATGCTTTATTTGTGAAATATTCCAGGAATATGTTTTTACTCACTATATCCATGTTTTTTCCAAAATTACATGCTTTGAATATTTAAGTGGAATTGCATTTTAGAGGCAACAGATATTTTCACTTTAAAGTAATCTTTTCCTGGAATGAAGCATTTTATGTTTTGTCCCGGAATGTGTCATTTTCATCAGTTTGCATTTGTATAGACTAGCACTGTCCCTGGGAGTTGAACACGACTGAGAGACTTCACGTTCACTTTTCACTTTTATGCACTGGAGGAGGAGATGGCAACCCACTCCAGTGTTCTTGCCTGGAGAATCCCAGGGATGGGGGAGCCTGGTGGGCTGCCACAGAGTTGGACACGACTGGAGCGACTTAGCAGCAGCAGCAGCAGAACTGTACAACAGAAATATGGTGTAATTCTTCAGTAGCTTTATTTTAAAAAAAAGCAGAAACAGGTGGAATTAACTTTAATGATATATTTTATTTAATCCGAAATAGTATAAAAAAATTGTGACAGTGTTTTACATCCAGTGTGTGTTTTGCACTTTTAGTACATCTCCATGTGGTGCAGAGTTTTCATTGGAAGCATTTGGTCTGTGTTTAGATTTCATAAATGTTGCAGTTTGAAATTATAGTAAATTCATATGCTCAAGTTGTTCCAAACAAGTTTTCCAACTTGTACTGAGACCAAATTGAGTATGAGTTTTAGAATTAAAAATTAATTAAAGTTAAATAAGATGAAAAATTCAATTCCTTTGTCATACTAGTCACCCTTCCGGTACTCAAGTTACATGTGGCTAGTGACTGCCGTAGTCAACAGTACAGGTAAGGACCTAGTCTTCTGACAGGGAGGCAAAAATACACTGTGTTGCCATTGAAAGGGTTATTCTTGAATTCTAAAGTAATTAAAAAAATGTTAGTTTTATCTTCCTTCTAGTTCTACAAACTCCTTAGAGCACATCACTACTCTAGGTGCTTCTGTGCTGGCAGTTAGATTATAGGTTCCTTGTTTGTCTTTGCTGTGCTACAGTTAGTTCTGGAACTTCCCAGGGGTCCTAGTACTTCAGATTGTCTTTTGGGATGCATGTGAGTGGCTGATAAGACAGTTCTATAGTCTCATAGTAGAATTGATGCGATGTGTGTTAGAGTCTTAGGTGTTGGATATTTGGCAGTTTGCTTGCCCTGCCTCTTGTTTTTTTTATGGAAGAAAACATGGCTGAGGTCGTTGTGACTTGAGCAGTTGGTAGATTCAGTTTAGAGTTGCAGTTCTCCACTGGATTCTGTCTGGGGAGAGGGAGCCCAGGCTTACCAGGTATTGCTCTTTTATTTATTTATTTTTGGCTGCACTGGGTGTTCATTGCTGCTTGCTGCCGCTGCTAAGTCACTTCAGTCATGTCCGACTCTGTGTGACCCCATAGACGGCAGCCCACCAGGCTCCCCCGTCTGGGATTCTCCAGGCAAGAACACTGGAGTGGGTTGCCATTTCCTTCTCCAAAGCATGAAAGTGAAAAGTGAAAGTGAAGTTGTTCAGTCGTGTTCGACTCTTAGTGACCCCATGGACTCCAGCCCACCAGGCTCCTCCATCCATGGGATTTTCCAGGCAAGAGTACTGGAGTGGGGTGCCATTGCCTTCTCTCTTTGCTGCTTGGGCTTTCTCTAGTTGCGGTGAGTGGGGGCTGCTCTCTAGTTGCGGTGTGCAGGCTTCTCATTGTGGTGGCTTCTCTTGTTGCAGAGCACGGGCTCTAGGGGATGGACTTCAGTAGTTGTGATTCATGGGTTTTGTTATTCTGTGGCCTCTGGGATCTTCCTGGACCAGGGATCAAACTGATGTCCCCTGCATTGCAAGGCAGACTCTTAACCATTGGGCCACCAAGGAAGCCCCAGATATTTCAGAAGAAGCCCAAGTGTATAATTTACTGTGTATCCTGTGTATCAGTATATATATTTATAGCTATTTTGCAATGTGGTGTTTTTTTTTTCACTATACAAATTTTTTTCCTATGTATCAGCAAACTTTTTTCTTTTTCTTTTTTTGGCTGCACCTTATGGTTTGTGGGATCTTAGTTTCTCACCCAGGGATTGAACACAGCAGTGAAAGCCTCATGTTCTAGCCACTGGACTGTCAGGAAATTCCCTTATCAGCAAGCTTTCTTATTCTAAAAGCTCAACATGTATGAACTGATTCAATGCTTTTAGGTACCCTGTGAGATAAGTCCCTTTGTTATCAACCTCATTTTATAGGTGAGGAAATAGAGCATAGTGAAATTAAATAACTTATTTAAGATGACAGGCAGGAAGTAGCAGAGCCAGAAGTTGAACCTTGGCAGTTTGACTCCAGAGATACTGTTTTTCCGTACACCTTACTGAGCATCTTCCCTGTGGCCTGGGGCAGGCCCTGTAGAGCAGGCAGAGGATCGGGTGCAGTGCTGGTCCCCAGCAGTTGACGTGTGCTTAGTCACTCAGTCGTGTCCAGCTCTTGCGACCCAATGGACTGTAGCCTGCCAGGCTCCTCTGTCCATGGGGATTTTCCAGGCCAGAATACTTGAGTGGGTAGCCTTTCCCTTCTCCAGGAGATCTTCCCATTTTCCCAACCAAGGGATCGAACCCAGGTCTCCCACATTGCAGGCGATTCTTTACCATCTGAACCACCGGGGAAGCCCAAGAATACTGGAGTGGGTAGCCTAACCCTTCTCCAGGGGATCTTCCCAACCCAGGAATAGAACAGGGGTCTCCTGCATTGCAGGCAGATTCTGAGGCTTGGGCTTTTTACATGCAAAACTGGGGATGTCAGTGATCAGTTACTATAATGAAAAAGACCTGGTTTTCTTTCATTTTTCTGAACATTTTATTTAAAAAAATAAAATCTCACACGTTATAAGAATAGTACAGTGAATTCATGTATACTGTTTCCCTAGTTTCATAATTATTAACATTAACATTTTGTCATGTTTGTTTCTCCCTCTCTTTCTGTCTCTGAACCATTTGAAAATTAGTTCAAGTACATCACGCCTAAATACCTTATTCAACATGTTTATCCTCAGAACAAGGGATCCTCTCTATAACCAGAGTACATTGATAACCCTCAGGAAATCTGCCATTGCTGAAACCCTCTTATCTAATATATAGTCTCCGCCCAGATTTTCTTATTGTTCCAATTTTGTCTTTTATCTTGGCCCCCCTCCCAATTGAGTATCCAATTAGAGGTTGCATTTAGCTGTCATATTTCTTTAGTCTCTTTTATTATCTACATCCATTTAGTGGATTTTTTTTTTTTTGTCTTTCATAGCATGGAGATTTTTAAAGATTCCAGACTAGTTGCTTCGTGGATGTCCTTAAGTTTGGGCTTGTCAGATTGATTTCACGTATTTAGATTCAGGTTAAAAAAGTTGAAAAAAAGTTTTCAGGACTGTCACTTAACGAAGTCATGCGTCACTCAGTGTATCGCATTAGGAAGCATATAGCATCGTTTTATTGCATGATTAGTGATGACAAGTTAAATCGTTTGGTTAGATAGTGTTTACCAGATTGCTTCATTCTAAAGGGCCTCTTGCCTCTTGTTATAAGCATTCTCTGTAGTGATGTTTTGAGATGTCTGAATAACCTATTCTCCACTAGCCTCTCACTCATTGGTGTTCATTGATTTTTGTCTGAATCACTTACTATCACAGTTTTTGTAAAATAGTGATTTTATATTTCAGTTTGTCCTGCTACATTTATTAGCTGGCTTTTCTGTAAAGAAGAACTTTCCCTTCTATGTAGACAGAATAATAATCTTCCAAAGATGTCTACTTCCTAATCCCCAGAACCTGTAAAAATGTTACCTGACTTAGCAAAGGGGAATTGAGGTCATAGGAATTAAAATTGTTAATCAGCTAACCCTTGAGATAAGGAGATTCTTCAAGTGGGCCCAATGTAATTACAAGATAGGCATGGAATATATTGCTTTGCCAGAAAGAGGACAGTCACTAAGGAGACAGAAAAAGCATCACGCTGATGCAGTGTGAGAAGGACTAGGCCTGCCATTGCTGGCTCTGAAGACAGAAGAAAGGGACAGCCAGCTAGAGAATGGGGGCAGTCTCCAGAAGCTGGAAGAGGAAAGGAAACGGACCCTACCCAGAGCCAGTAGAAAGGAACGCAGCCCTGCCCATGCCTTGGTGGCACTTGTATTGCATTTCCACCCTCGAAAACTAGTATAGCTTTCTCACCTTCTTATCAGTGTGGATTCATGGGTGGTTTTCTTTTTTATAAGTGAGTTAAAAATCTATTTCTGTCAGCATTCAGTCTTATATTCCATTTGCCTCAAATTTGGCTTTGGGGAGCCCCTTCAGGACCCTGTGGTGTGTTCTCAGCCCTGTGACTGCCCTCTTTCTTGGCATAGCAGTATACTCCACACTTACCTTGTACTTTCCTTCCCCAACTTGAAACCAGGACACAAACTCCAAAAAACCTTTTAAATTTACTGTGATCATTGTATCTCCAGAAACTGAATGTGTGCCCTGGATTAAGCTATGTCACAATCTTAATGAATATATAAAATTGAGCAAAACAGTATGAGTAAATTAAAATTTCAGAAAGTAATAAACATAAAAGTAGAAAAAATAGAAACCCATTTCTTAATATATGAATTGTGCATTTACAAAATTAGTTGGATCGTTTATCCATAGTTGAATATTACTTATTGCTAGAGTGAAATAGTTCAGCTAATTCCTCTTCGTATTGATTGTTTTTATAGAGGTAAGCTCTAGGAAACTTTAGAACACACACTCTTGAGCATTGCACTGTGCTGTTTCTTATATTATACTTCCCACTGATTTTCTTATAACAATGTTTAAAGACAGTATAACAGTGATTGACCATTAGGAAACCTCCGTACCTGGGCTTTACAAGTTTGCTGCGGGAATGAGAAGTATGGAGTGTCTGGCCTTATGATTCCAGTCGTCCTGTGTCTACTTGGCACGGTGTTCCTGCTAGGGCTGGGCAAGTGGCAGCAGGGATTTATGAATGTTTTCACATAAAGTTATAAAAAGAAATGCTTCTCTTTGACTTGTGAAGCTGAGTTTTGTTCCAGAGCCTGTTTATATGTTTCTGTATTATACTCACTCAGAAATTGTTCAGTGTGCAGTCCTTTAAAAAAAAATAATTCTGCCAAATTCTTCAGTTCAGTTCAGTCACTTAGTCATGTCCGACTCTTTGCGACCCCATGAATCGCAGCACGCCAGGCCTCCCTGTCCATCACCAACTCCTGGAGTTCACGCAGACTTTTGTCCATCAAGTCGGTGATGCCATCCAGCCATCTCATCCTCTGTCATCCTTCTCCTCCTTCCCCCAATCCCCTCCCAGCATCAGAGTCTTTTTCAATGAGTCAACTCCTCTTCGCATGAGGTGGCCAAAGTATTGGAGTTTCAGTTTAGCATCAGACCTTCCAAAGAACACCCAGGACTGATCTCCTTTAGAATGGACTGGTTGGATCTCATTGCAGTCCAAGGGACTCTCAAGAGTCTTCTCCAACACCACAGTTCAAAAGCATCAATTCTTTGGCACTCAGCTTTCTTCACAGTTCAACTTTCACATCCATACATGACCACTGGAAAAACCATAGCCTTGACTAGATGGACCTTTGTTGGCAAAGTAATATCTCTGCTTTTTAATATGCTATCTAGGTTGGTCATAACTTTCCTTCCAAGGAGTAAGTGTCTTTTAATTTCATGGCTGCAATCACCATCTGCAGTGATTTTGGAGCCCCCAAAAATAAAGTCTGACACTGTTTCCACATCTATTTGCCATAAAGTGATGGGACCAGACGCCATGATCTTTGTTTTCTGAATGTTGAGCTTTAAGCCAACTTTTTCACTCTCCTTTTTCACTTTCATCAAGAGGCTCTTTAGTTCCTCTTCACTTTCTGCCATAAGGGTGGTGTCATCTGCATATCTGAGGTTATTGATATTTCTCCCAGCAATCTTGATTCCAGCTTGTGCTTCTTCCAGCCCAGCATTTCTCATGATGTACTCTGCATATGAATTAAATAAGCAGGGTGACAATATACAGCCTTGATGTACTCCTTTTCCTATTTGGAACCAGTCTGTTGTTCATGTCCAGTTCTAACTGTTGCTTCCTGACCTGCATACAGGTTTCTCAAGAGGCAGGTCAGGTGGTCTGGTATTCCCATCTCTCTTAGCTAACAATTTATAGTGATGTGTAGAAAGAGATTGAATATAATGGGCCAGGGAAAATGTTAGTCTTTCGAGGTATATAGAAGCCTCACATGATTACAGATATTCCTCTTAGCCAGGGGTCACAAGTGCAGGTGCTCTCTGGGGCCTGGCAGGAAATGGGTGAGGCAGGCCAAGTGGTGAAGGTGCTGAACCCCGAACAGTGAGGGTCTGTACTGATAGACGCATGTGCATGTCTCTGCTTGCCTGTTGCCTTGCCAAAGGGAGAGCCCAGGGTTGCCAGGGTTTTCAAGAGAAGTCCAGAAATCTATATTTTTATATGAATTCCTCCAATTGCAAAAGATTAGAAATTTAATTTTTTTTTTTTTTTTTAGTTTTTTAAAAAAAATTTTAATTCATTTATTTGACTGCCTGGGGTCTTAGTTATGGCACACAGAATCTTCAATCTTTGTTGTGGCCTGTGGGATCTATTATAGCTCCCTGACTAGGGATCAAACCTGGGCCTCCTGCATTGGTGGTGTGTAGTCTTACCCACTGGATCACTGGGGAAATCCCTCAATTTTATTTATTTATTTTAACATATTAAATTTTTTTTTTTTTTTAAATTTTTGGCTGTTCTGGTCTTCCTTGCTGCACAGGTTTTCCTCTAGCTGGGGTGAGTGGAGGCTACTCTCTGATGGCAGTGTGCAGGCTTCTCATTGGGGTGAATTCTCTTGTTGCCGAGCATGAGTTCTGGGCCATGAGGGTTTCAGTAGCTGCGGCATAAGAGGCTCAGTGGTTGAGGCTCCCAGGCTCTAGAGTACAGGCTTCATAATTGTGGCACACGGGCTTAGTGGCTCTGTGGTGGCACGTGGGACCTTCCTGGATCAGGGGTGGAACCTGGATCTCCTGCATGGCAGGCAGATCCTTTATTTCTGAGCCACTAGGGAAGCCCCCCTCAATTTTTTTTTTTTTTTTAAAGCACAATGAAGAACAAAGAAGCCAGGTCTGCAGATTGGTTTAGGTCTGCACATTACCAGTTTATCATATCTCTGGTCTAAGATATGATGGTGATCAGAATTGTTGCACATGGGGCTATCTAGAACAGGGCTCCCTAGCCTTTTTTGGTGTAGTGAGTGGTGTCGGCAGTATGGGGAAGCCTGTGGGTCTCTTCTCAGACTAATGTTTTTTAGGTGTATTTTAAAGATACACAAGACTACAAAGAAAATAAATTGTATTGAAATATAGTCTCAGAATATTTTTCAAAACCGAGCTTGTGATATGTATGTTTTTTATTAGTGTGCTAAATAACATGACTTAGTGGTGGGTCTGTTAACTCTATTAATTTTTAAATACTGTGAGAATAAGTGATTTTTTAGGGGGCTGTGCCTTGCCGCTTGCAAGTATCTTGGTTCTCCAGCCAGGGACTGATTCCAGGCTACCGCAGTGAAACATCTAGAGTCCTAACCAGTAGGCCACCAAGGAACTCCTGAGAATAAGGGGTTTTCTAAGATAACTGAACAACTGTAAAAGAGTCTTACAATACTTGCTATCTGTGGGTGGCAGGGTCACAGGCACTGCTAGTACCATTCCACTTTGTTGCTTACATTCCTGATTGAAGGTACTGTTAAATTGCAACTAGAAATTACTGAAAACAAGAATATCATTCCTCCCCCCACCCCCACTCCATGTTTTGTGAAGCCCCATGAACCTCAGGTTCTCTGGTTAAGATCCCTTTGTTCCAAAATAATCCACTTATTAGTAGCATAAGGATCAGATCAGATCAGATCAGATCAGTCGCTCAGTCGTGTCCGACTCTTTTCGACCCCATGAACCGCGGCACGCCAGGCCTCCCTGTCCATCACCAGCTCCCGGAGGTCATTCAGACTCACACCCATCAAGTCAGTGATGCCATCCAGCCATCTCATCCTCCGTCGTCCCCTTCTCCTCCTGCCCTCAATCCCTCCCAGCATCAGAGTCTTCTCCAATGAGTCAACTCTTCGCATGAGGTGGCCAAAGTATTGGAGTTTCAGGTTTAGCATCATTCCTTCCAAAGAAATCCCAGGGCTGATCTCCTTCAGAATGGACTGGTTGGACCTCCTTGCAGTCCAAGGGACTCTCAAGAGTCTTCTCCAACACCACAGTTCAAAAGCATCAATTCTTCGGCGCTCAGCCTTCTTCACAGTCCAGCTCTCACATCCATACATGACCACAGGAAAGACCATAGCCTTGACTAGGTGAACCTTTGTTTGTTGGCATAAGGATAGCAGTATAATGTTATTTTGTGTAATTACGGCAGCCACCATATTACTGTTTATCTCCTTTATTCCTTTCTCCACAGTTAACTTTCCTGTTATTGAACTTGATTCTGTTTTTCTTTAGAACGTTATCACTTGTCTTACAAGATTGTACGAACAGACAGTCGCCTGGTACGCAGTATTCTGACAGCTCATGGATTTCATGAAGTAAGCTCATTTTCATTACCTTACCTGATTTGCTCAAAAGCTGAAAGTCCCAGCTACCTAACTGACTATGATCTAACAAGGCTAGCTCTAGAAAGTACATGGGACCCCTACTTAGAGATGATGCAGAATTTGCATTGATTTTCTGAGTGGCTTTACCATGAAATACATGGAAAACATTTCCACGCAAGATTGTGTGGGTTGTTTTTTTTTTTCCTTGCTATGTTTTTAGGCATGGGCTAGAGGCAGAGATGTCCATAAGGAATTGTCTAATACTCAGTTAAAGCTCTTTGATTACAAGCAACAGAAATAGATTTTGCCTAACTTAGACCAAAAAGGAAAAGGAATTTGTAATAAAGATGTGCATAAAGTGGCTAGCAGAATCAGAGGAACAGCTGAAAAAGCAGGCCTTTGAAAGGGAGACTGCAGTAGTTCCAGGGATCTGGCAATAGACGTCTTTAGGACCACCTTTGCTGCTGTGGAATGAATTGACTCTATTCATTGTCCTTGAGCCTTTCTCCACTCAAGAGCTGTATTCTGGAGATGGAGTGATTGGACTAGCTTGAGTCAAGGGTCCACTCCTTGGGGGAAAGGAGGGGTGGGCGATCGGCAGATCCTTTAAAAGAAAATTGGGAAAATGGCGATGTTCGTATCAATAGGGACAGTTAAAATTGCTGGACAGACTTCCATTGTAGATATTTTGAGACAATTGATAAAAGTCTAGTTGCTCACTTCTTATCTTACGTTGAGATGTGAAGTAGACATTTTGAGGAAGTTCTGATACCAGTTTATATCCTGTCTTTGTTGATCTTTTATCTCCAGGGCTTAAAGTGGTACCTGCTACATCAGAGGCAGAGGGTACATAGTTGTTAAATGAATTAACAAATGAATTCTAGTGAATGAATGAATTCTGAGTTGGTATAAGGTTTTAGATCTGATATCACTTTATACTCAGCATCTGCAAGGGAGTCCTCATCTCTCACTTTGATATGTAAGAATATTAAGAGGTATCATGGACTTCTATAAAAGAGTTAATTCTACTCGTTGCAGGTGGTACTTGCCCAACTCTCACAGTTCTTTAAACTTGCTTATCCCCGTGTTCTTACACTCAGCTTTTTTGTCTTACTAGGCTCAGATCCTAATGGGCCCACCCCCATGAGTGCTGTGTGGATGAATAATCTCTGTGGCTTTTTCTTCATTTTTCTTCCAGGGGCTGTCTCTGGTGGTTCTTATCTTGTCTTTTTATCTGCCCTTAGGTTCATCCGAGCAGCACTGACTATAACCTAATGTGGACAGGATCCCACCTGAAGCCCTTCTTACTTCGTACCCTCTCTGAAGCACAAAAGGTTAATCACTTTCCCAGGTAATGCTCTTGCAGCTACTTTGCTCCATTTAAAGGTACCTGACATTGAGGGCATGTAGCCAGCAGAGATAATTAACATCTTTAAAAAAAAAAAAAAAAAAGGAAGTCTATGATGTAGGGCAGCTGTCTATAAATCAGACTGAGGTTTTCACCTTCCTGGATGTAGTTGAAGACTTTGTGAGGGCTCTGTAGGATGGTTGGTTTTAAAATACACTACTCTGGATTGCAAATCCCATAGAGTCTCTTCCCTCAAATCGAGCTGCTTGTGAGCCCCTCAATGTGGCTAGATTCTCACCTCTCACCTTCTTTTTCAGTTAGTGTTTTTCCCCTTTATAAAAGAATAGCCCACCTAGATTCTTAATATGTATATTATGCAGAGATGTAAAACTTTCCAGGGTTCCAAACATGGAATGAAAAAAATTGATGTTTACTCCAGGTAACTGTATAATGAATCTTTTAGCCTGTTAGTGATTTCCATTTCTTAGCTTTTAAACAGAGTTAAAGAAGGACATGATCAAGTTGTCAGCTGATAAATCATTAAATATAAATTTTAATGATAGGTCATCTTATGGCTTTTGACTTATAATTAGTAAATAGTTCAAAGAATTGAGGATCATTGCTGTGTTAAACTTCTTCCAGTCTCATTGGCTAATGTCAGCCTCGAGAGACAATACTGCTTGGTAGCTAGAAGCAGGAGCTCTGTAGGCAGCATACCTGGGCCCGGATCTCAGCTCTGCTGACTGATTTTGGGCAGGCAAGCTTTCTGAGCTTCAGCTTCCTCATTTGTAAAAAGAAGATACTAATAACACACACTTTGTAGGACTATAGTGAGGATTTTAGGTATCAAGATCTGAAGTGCTTAGAACATCACATGCCTGCCACATAGTAAACACTGTATGTAAGTGTTAGCTGTATGTTTCTCAGTGTTTACATCTATGAAAAAGGAAACAGGAATGGAATTGATGCTGAATCCCCTGCTTTATTCTAGCAGTGAGTAATATTCAACGACAGAGAGACACATGCCCCGTTGGGGAAGAGGGCAGGTAATCTCATCTATCTAATGAAGAGATGCAGATCTAATAAAATTCTGTTAATTGCTCAGTGGTTATGTTATATTTTATTTCCAGGACTTATGCCCCAGTTACTCACTCAAGAAGTTTTCTTTTCAATCAGTTCATGTATTTTACTCCTCATTTTTATGAAATTAAGTTTTCTTCTTGATTATTCAGTTCTACTGTCTCGTATTCAGTTAGTGTGTATAAACACCCAGCTTATGCTGTCTCCAACATCAAATAATTTCTTCATCATCTTAGATAAATGTGTATTTTAAATCTTTTCAACAGGTTCCAGTTTTATTTTATATTTGAGCTTCATGGGCAGAAAATAGTTTAAACCTTAGTTTCTTCCTTAATGTCTGGAAGATGTGACTGGTTTTCTAAATGGGTGACTGGGTAGTTGAAGTAAATCAGATGCAGCTATTTTAAAGAAACATTTTAACAGTCTTAAAATAGCCCCCAGTAGAGACTGCATTCCTAATGCCTGTTAGTAATATATTATTTATTTCAATAGCTTTTGAAATACGCTATAGGTATATAGGAATTCCATCTCAATTTGAACTCAGTATTCATAAATTCTAACCTATGTTTTCTTGACTCCTGTTTGAACTGGAGGAGCTCAGCTGACTCATGTACAAGAGGAATGCAAACACTTAAAATGTTTCCAGTATTATTGTGCACTCTTTTAATGTAACTTTTTATTCTAAATATTTTTAGACTTTTAGAAAAGTTGCAGAAATAATACAGAGTTCCTTTGTTTTCTTTACCCGGTTTTCCTTCTGTTAACATCAGTTATAACCATAGTGTAATTATCAAAATGAAGAAATTGATTTTTGTATGATATATATTATAATCAAAAGTTATAGTCTTTATGGTGTTTTGATGAATTGTGTACTATGTTCCTGTAATGATAGGTCAGTATATGTACAACAGACACAGCCTTATGATCACAGGAAATTAAAAAGTATTAAATATAATTTGTATGCACATTTTTCCTATAGAAAAAGTATAATATAATGTAAAAGACACAAGCATTGAATCTGTTATGTTAGTCTAAGCTGTTTGTGGGAAACGTAATGGAAGAAGTAAATGCAAGGACGAAAGGGGGAGTCATGTCTGGGTGGGAGTATGAGGGTGGCTTTTGGGGTGCTGGGAATGTTCTGTGCTCAGTGGCAGTCACACAGGTAGACTGAAGTTTATCATGCTCTGCATTTGTGACTTGTTTATTTTCCTGTTTATATGTTAATTTCAGTAAATATAATATTTTAAAAAGTGAAATGTTTACTGATGAGGAGAGCCTTTTCTTTTATAATACTTAGAAAATGCACAGTGGCTAATGGATCCTATTGTTATTGAAGTTCCCTTGAATATACTTCAAAGGATATTGTTATGGTTTTATTTTAAAACTATATTTGGCATTCGTTAGATCCTTTGGAACAATTTAAGTTTATGATGAAAAATCTTGCTGCTGCTGCTGCTAAGTCACTTCAGTCGTGTCCGACTCTGTGTGACCCCATAGACGGCAGCCCACCAGGCTCCCCTGTCCCCGGGATTCTCCAGGCAAGAACACTGGAGTGGGTTGCCATTTCCCTCTCCAATGCATGAAAGTGAAAAGTGAAAGTGAAGTCGCCCAGTCGTGTCCGACTCTTAGCGACCCCATGGACGAGCCTATCCTTACATGTCAGCTAAAAAGATACGTGGTTTCCCAAAATTTGTATCAGGAGTACCAGGCAAAAATGTTTGGAGACCACCAATACTGGGTAGCTGTACGAGAATGTGTTGTTTTTCTTATCCTCTGCTTCAGTGTTTCTAATTGCTTAATGATAAGCATCACTGGGGGTACTTTACAGTCACAGGTCTTAACTGCAGATTCAGGGAATCACCATTTCCAGAGAAGGTGTATATTTAAAAAGCACCTTCCAGATGCTTAATCTTTCTAGGTAAATATATTCCTAGAAAGTTATATATTTTAAAAGCAATGAGTGATCCATATCTCAGTCAAGTTCAGAAATCACTGATTTAGACCAAATCATTTTTCTGAACCATCTGTAGCAAAATCACCTGGGGTACATGTTTAAATGCAGAATCCTAGACTTCATCCCCCAATTTTGGGAGATGTGATCTTGAAACATTCATTTTTAAGGAACTTTATGAGTGATTCTTACGCACACTAAAATTTGAGGACCTCTGCTCTAGATCCAAGGGGAAGGCAATGGCACCCCACCCCAGTACTTTTGCCTGGAAAATCCCATGGATGGAGGAGCCTGGTGGGCTGCAGTCCATGGGGTCGCTAAGAGTCGGACACGACTGAGCGACTTCACTTTCACTTTTCACTTTCCTGTATTGGAGAAGGAAATGGCAACCCACTCCAGTGTTCTTGCCTGGAGAATCCCAGGGGCAGGGGAGCCTGGTGAGCTTCCGTCTATGGGGTCGCACAGAGTCGGACACGACTGAAGCGACTTAGCAGCAGCAGCAGCTCTAGATCCAAGGAGGACAGTGGGTAAGGAAGAAGTGTTGGTGATACTTAGATCTGGCAAAGAAACCTTTGATTTTAAGAAATCAAAGTGAAAATTTTGAACTGAGCAACAGATGGAATGTGTTTTTAATGGTTACAGCAAAGATTCTTGGATGGTCTTTAGTGCAACAAACCAGAGACTCATGATGCGGTCCTGGCTAACTTTGTAGGCCATCTTTGTAGTTTGCCAGATTCCAATCCCTGATTGGTAGCAGTGATTGCCCTGGTTTTAAGGTGATCATTTCCTTGACAAAGTGATAGATTTGGGGTATAAAACTGTCCTCAGTAACTGCTCATGAACTGGGAACTCTTTAACATAGGAAAACCTCTGAGTCATAGTTTACTGACATGGAAATGCTTTTATGAAACTTAGGTCATATGAACTAACCCGGAAGGACCGACTGTACAAAAACATCATTCGAATGCAGCATACACATGGATTCAAGGCTTTTCACATCCTCCCCCAGACCTTCCTGCTGCCAGCTGAGTATGCGGAATTCTGTAGTAAGTGCTTGACTCCTGGTGCCCCATCCCTCATCCCCATCCCCAGCAACTGAACTTGGAGCAGAGTTATTTACTCCCAAGGGCTTTTCAAATCCTTAAAAAGTTGTTTCTTTAGTAAAACAGCTGCAGAGATAACTTTAACACTGTTTTATTCTGAGTATGTCTGAGTGTGTTTATTCTCAGTAAGCTTGTCAGTGTCAGGTGTATAAGGACACACTGGGGTGTCATATCAATGTGCTCCTGTCTAATATGAAAAGTCCTTTTTCATTGATGAGTTAGTGCCCACACAAGGATGGATATACTTCTGCATATGAACTACAGAGGCACCCTTTTTGGTATCTCTCTTCCTCTTGTCATTTAAGGAATGTTTGTCACCTCAACTTTTGGACGTATGTGACTTATGTTCCTCAGGGGTACAAGTATCACGCATCTTTTAGTGATAGGGTTTAGAGGTGCCAGTTAGTCACCCTGTTTCCTTGGAGTTTAGACTAATGGAAATATATTCATGGGAGTGAAATAGCAATGTGGACGTCCGCTGTCTTGCTGGTTAAGCTAGATAGGAATGTGTGGCCTGCATGCAGGTGTCATTGTTTCTTTTGCCTTAAAGTGAACCTAATTAGACCTCTTTATGTCCAGACAGAGGAGACAGGCTATTTCAGGTTTTGCTCCTTGGTGGGCAGAGCCTGTCTCAGTAGACTTGGTGCACAGAAGAGGCATAAGTACAGAGAAGGAGTGAGGCAGGTCTTTTGGGAGAGTCTAAATAGAAACGAAGACCTGACCCATTTGAAAAGACCCTGTGCTGGGAAAGATTGAAGTCAGGAGAAGGGGACGAGAGAGGATGAGATGGCTGGATGGCATCACTGACTCAGTGGACATGAGTTTGAATAGGCTCTGGGAGTTGGTGATGGACAGGGAGGCCTGGCATGCTGCAGTCCATGGGGTCACAAAGAGTCAGACACGACTGAGCGACTGAGCGGAACTGAAGTAGAAGCAGTGATAATAGCAGATGAACATTTTCTTTCTGTTAAGCCCTCTTCTAAGTGGTGCCTTACTCTGAGGTAGGAACTGTTATTACTCGCAGCTTTGTAGGTGACAAGACTAAGGTACAGAGAGGTTAAGTATCTTTCTGTAGGTTATACAGCTGTTTGGTTCCAGAAGCCAAGCTCCTCACCAGTGTCCCTTGTGGCTAAAGACACTGGGCGTGTGCACACAATGACCATCTCTCAATACCTCCCTCGAGAGAAGCCAGTTCTGTGAGGGAGATCAGGTTTGACACAGGATAGACAGAGGGATAGTTTTCTTCTAAGTCCGAGAGAGAGATTCTTCCTCTATTATGAGGAAGCATGGAAAGAGGAAGAGAAAGTTTGCTCTAGACTTCCTGGCTTTGATTCTGTTAACCTGTTGGACTTTGAGTCTGGTCTGGTCGCGCAGTGGGGTGTTCATCCTCTGGGACTCGCGTCAGGGGTGGTCACAGGCCTCCTCCTTCACCTTGGAGAGGCTGTTCCTCTGAGAGCACTTGTTGCCCGTGCTGGGACTCGTGGTTCAGTGTTGGTCCACAGCAGGCTCTGGAATGGGTCAGAAGAGAGAATTCAGTACGTGAATTAAGTTAACTTCAGAGCGACAGTGTACTCAGAGCTGAACATTTGTCGTTAGGGATTTTTGTTAGGGGGTTTTAGCCATGATACCAGAACCTCCTGTCTTACCTTTCTCCTCTGTTCAGTGGGACTGTTACCTGTATGAATGTTATAGTGCTGGGATGTTTAAGTAGTTGATACATGGAAAGCACTTGGAATGGGGCCTGATAGGTACATAACACATGTTCAATAGTATTTCCTATTTCAAGTTATGTTGAGATGCATTGTTACATAAAAAAAGTAAAAAAATTATGTAGGAAGCCAAAATTATGTATGATAGCCTAAAGATTATGTAGGCGATCATAAAAAATTATGTAGGCTATCATAAAAAATTATGTAGGAAGCCAATATTATGTATGATAGCCTAAAGATGCCTCAGCTACCATGTCAGCAATGTAAAAGGGCTCCTGACAGTGAACACCTCCTGCTGTTGAATCCCTAATGAGAAATCAAAGTCTAGAATAATTCTGTATTAAACACTAAAGGGATATTAAGTTGAAGATTCCCTTTTCCCTCTTCACTAGCTCCTATTCTTTGGTTCTTCCCCACCCCTTGGTGGCCGGTTTGAGGGCTGAATGCTCATTCAGAAGGTTGGATAGAGTTAGAGTGCCCCCATCTGTTCAAGCCTGACCTGTTTTTCAGTAGAATTGCTACTGCAGCATATTCTTCAAATTCTTATGGGTTCTGCATTCTAGAAGGGCAAGAGGAGTGTCACATTTGGACCTGGTGTGGGTTTGAGGTACCTGCCGGCTTCCACGTGGTGATGTTTTACAGGCAGTTGTAGAGGGAGTTTTGAATTTTGGCCAGGGATATAGATTCTTGAAGTTGTAGATGTGGAGGTGGATATGATTACCATGGATGAGAAAAAGAGAGAGAGGAAGAACCACAGAGAAATCAGAGGGGGAGAGAGAGGTTGAAGATACGAGCAAAGGAATGAGATCCCAGACAAGGCAGGAGAGAGTTTGATCAAGAGCGCGAGTAGAAGGGTGAGTCTCTCCCTAAAAGGTGGAAGGAAGGAAGCTAAGTGGTCATCGAGATAGCACTTTTCAGTGGGAGGGAAGCAGGTGAGTGGGTTTATGTTACAAATTACCAGCCTTCTTGGTGAGGAGGGCCATGAGGACACATACCAGGAATGAGGGGCCTAGGGTTGGGTTTGGGTGTTTGAGGGGCAGAAAGGCGTGTGGATAGCCTGCAAAGGGCCTTTGGAAGAGAACTGGTAAGGAACATGAGGGCTGCCTGAAGATGCTAGAGATACCAGTCAAGGCAGGTCTCATGAATTTGTAGCTTTCTGTTCTTATAAGGGAAAACCTGAAATGCATCTTTGCAGAGCCCAGGCCTACAGACCAAACACTGCCTCAGGAGATGTGAAAGCCTGGATATTGCCAAACTGTTTCCAGTAATTAGAATGTGAGGCTTGGAATATACGGATCAGATCTTGCTAGATTCCCGGTGCCACTGCTGCTAGTGTAACGGTGTGTGGTACAGATGGAGGTCTGTGACACCAAAGATCCTAACCAAAAACCTTGCCAGCTGCAGCCTCGACCCCCAGTGGACAGCTTTTCTAAACAGGAAGAAGGAAACAGTAAGGAAGACAGAGTAGCGCAATATCAGAAAGGCAGAGACCTTACCCCACAGCCCAGCAGATTCCTGGTTACTCCTCACCGGCCAGAAGTGTGTCCTCTGGCTATCTTTAGATGTAAGAGAGGCAGAAATAATTCAAAGGAATGAGCAAAACTTTGATGTCAGCCAGTTAACTGCAGATAACTGGATTTCATAGCAATCAGTAAACTTATAGAATCCTAATAGTAGGATTATGAGAGATCTCATAATTTGAATCAGATTTAAAGCCTGCATTTTAAGATGAGACTAGATAGTTAGAACTCAGATCTTCCTACTCCTAGTTCAGTGCTTTTCCCATTAGACCGAGCATGCTGCCACCCTAGGAGCTGCTGCTGCTGCTGCTGCTGCTAAGTCGCTTCAGTCGTGTCCGACTCTGTGCTCACCAGGCTCCCCTGTCTCTGGGATTCTCCAGGCAAGAACACTGGAGTGCGTTGCCATTTCCTTCTCCAATGTATGAAAGTGAAAAGTCAAAGTGAAGTCGCTCAGTCGTGTCCGACTCTTAGCGACCCCACGGACTGGAGCCTACCAGGCTCCTCTGTCCATGGGATTTTCCAGGCAAAAGTACTGGGGTGGGGTGCCATTGCCTTCCCCGACCCTAGGAGCTAGAAGGCACTGAAAAGAATTGCAGGCCTCCGGTCTAGTATATTTCATCCTGACAGACTGCCCAGCTCTTTGCCCTGCCTCTGCTTCTGATGCACATTTTTGGAACCTGTGAAAGAAATCAGTCCTTGTTCTGAAATACAACAAATCAAGGAGAAACGCCTAGCATAAAGCACAAATTTTTGGTATTTAAGATTTTAAGAATATGATAAAAGTGAAGCACCAATAGAAGCAGTGACTTCTGATAAGGCCAATCCACAAACTAAGGTTTGTTAAAAGTGTTAGATGGCAGAAGTTGCATTTAGCTAGATTTTCCCTGTTCTGAAAAGCTTTTTCTTCATTCATTTGTTCCCAGAGGGTTCTGTCTCCAGTGAGGTGTGGTCATTTTCTGTGGCGTTCCTGTGGCCCCCTCCCTCCTCTTTGTGAATGTCTGATTTCTTGCTTAGTGTCTGCCTTTCTGCTGGGCTAATCTCCATGAAGGTGAAGACTATCTGCATTCCACACACTTGAGAACTGCTTGACATGTGTTGGGTACTTAGAAGTACTGAATGAATGAAGTTTAAAAAATCTTTTTGTTTTCTTTTAATAGTTCCTTTTGTTTTCAATCTATCGTAATCTCAGAATTTGGGGATAATGGCAAAGTTTGGGGATACATATGCATGTATTCAGTGGCTTCACTTAAAGTGAAAGTGAAGTCGCTCAGTCGTGTCTGACTCTTAGCAACCCCATGGACTGCAGCCTACCAGGCTCCTCCATCCATGGAATTTTCTAGGCAAAAGTACTGGAGTGGGATGCCATTGCCTTCTCCTTTTAGAGATTAATAAAGGTTAATTTGTCTTATGACTGTAAATATGCCATCCATTACAAGACTCTAAAATTACATAAATTATATTTTTTGAAAGGTAATATAGTCATGGCACAAGAGAAGTACAAAACGATAATCAGTCAAAAGCCTTTTTCCTCCTCTCTTTCTCATATTCATCTAGTTCTCCGCAGAAGTGATCAGTATAGTATTTACACATATCCTTCTAAAGATATTCTGAGTGCTTACTAGCACATGACTTGAGTGTGTTTGTGAACAGATGGGAGTGTATGATACCCAGTGCCTTGCACTTTACTTCTTTTTTCACTCAACAGCCTGCCTTTGAGCTCATTCCCTCTCATTAATAACATTCTCATTTTGTGTGTCTGCTTAGTATTTCATTATGTAGAACAGGTGTCTGTAAACTACAGCTTTTGTGTCAAATATGGTCCCATGAACTAAAAATGGTTTTTACATTTTTAAATGGTTGGGAAAAAAAAATCAAAGATGGATAAAATTTTGTGGCATGTGGAAATCATGGGAAATTTGGTGTCCATCCATAAAGTTCTGGGCGACCCAGCCATGCCCCTTTGTTTACATATTCCTTCTTGTGGCTTTTGAGCTACGGTGACAGAATCGAGTAGTTGCAATAGAGATTGCATGGCCTGCAAGATTCTTGAAGGCGGTTTGTGACAGTGATAGACTAACCCCTGAATATGTGCCTTATTTTGTCTTCATCTTCTCATTCAAGAAGGGAAATGATGGAAGAAATATATTATGTAATTTTTCTGTCTCCTCTTTTCTCCTTATCTCTTTTCCTTCTCTCTTCTCATTTTTTAAGGCTAGTCCAGAAATACGGGTTATTTTAGCTGCTGTCCTTCACTTGGAAATTTGGAAAATTCTTTGGGTACCTGAGTAGATAACCATGTTGAAATTTGAGATAATAAACTCATATCCTTTCTTTCTCCCCCCTTTTTTTTTGTCTTCCAATATTTTGAGCAGATTCATATTCAAAGGACCGGGGACCTTGGATCGTAAAACCAGTGGCCTCTTCCAGGGGGCGGGGCGTCTACCTGATCAACAATGTAAGTTTGTAACGCTGGTACACTTGACTCTGTCTGCTCTTCCCTTTGTGTTAGCTAAGTGTGCATTCAGAAGTGTACTTTGAGGGAGGGCCTGAGCCTACTGTTCACCTTCCTGGCAGTAACCTCCTCCCATGCCAGCAGTTACTCTACGGCTAATGTCACTTGATTGAATGTGGGGGGAGGGCAGCCTTTAGTGTCAACAGAAAAGAAGTACTTTTTCTGCTTTCAGCATTCTGTCTTGCAAATTCCTCCACACTAAGCGTTAGCTGGTAGCACATACATTTAATTCCTGTCGTGGGGAGAACTGTGGGTTCCTGCCCTCAAGATCATCAAGCAAATTAACTGTGATTTAATTCAGCATGGCATCCTTGCTGCTCCTGCCAGCCCCCCTTCTTCCTCCTCATCCGCTTCTTTTTTCAGAAGTCATCAGTATCTTGATTCTTTGCCAGATCCTCATTAAAAGTTGTTTTTCAGTTGGATAGATATACAGAGTAAATAAAGTCTTAACCCCAGTCTCACTCGTTAGACTTTTAACAGTAGTTAGTAACTTAATACAGTTGATTTGTGTTTCATCTTTTCTCAACTTTACATTTTGTTTCTTAATTCTCATTTTGATATTCACTGCACGCATATCACCTCCTATCCTCCCTTCCACATTCCATCTCTAAGTTCAATTACTTTTTTATTGTTTTTATATTTTAAAGGTTTATCATGTTTACATTCTCTTCAATAACTGTGATTCAGTTTCTCTGCTTTATAAGTTGAGTAAAAAATTTAAACTTACTGAAATTTTACAGGTGGGAATTCTGAAATTCAATATTTCAGTTTGGGTCTTTGTTCATACTTCCTTCTGCACATTTGGTCAGCCCTTTCAGTTTAGAAACTAGTGATTTTTCTTTATTTCAGGGAAAATCACTCATTTTTGTCTTGTTCTCCTTCTGAAACTCCTTTTTGAAGCATTTTGGGTCTTCATGTCAACTCTTTTTTCCCATTTTAAACTCTGTCTTTTCCCATCACTATCTTCTGGATCACCAGTTTGACTGCGATCCATTTCATCATTCATTCCATCTACTGTATTTCTATACTGGCTCTCATAATGTACAAAAACTCTTATTTTTCCGATTTGCCTTTTTTTTTTTTTTTTTTTTTCTTTTCTGGATAACATCTTGTCATTGCTTAATAGGTGCAGTTTGCCAGCTGGTCTTTCTGACCATACGAATTGAAAGCTTTTTAAAGTTCTCTTTTGTTCCATGACTTTTCTTGGGCCCTTTTTTTTTTTATCTTGCTATTGGGTTCTCTCAATTTTAGTGACCTTCAGTGTTGAGTCATACTAATGAACGGAAGACTAGACTGAAATTGACAGCCGGCCTGGGTTTCGCCTGCCATTGTGTAGGACCGATTCCCTGCACAGGAGGGCGGACTGAGCCTGTGGCAAGGGCAAGGCGTGTTGACTGTCAGTCCGCACTGTGGGTTGCTGTGGGTGAGGAATGTTGCCTCTTCCCTCTCCCTTGCCAAAACAGGACTGGTCTGCTTGTGGATTTAAAGGAAGTAAAGGAGGAAACAGACAGAACAGGCTCCATCTTGAAAGCAGGACCCCATCTTGAGCCGGACTGTGGACTTTGAGCTCTATGCCTAGTATCTGGAAATGACATACCAACTGGAAAACCAGACCCCCTGGATGGGAGAGTCCCAGGGCTCCTACCTAGACTCTCCGTCACCTAAACAAATACCCTAATTATCTGTGTAACTGAATAGAATAGAATAAATAGAATAAATTCTATTATGCTTACTGGGGTATGACCACAGGCGTATTGACAATTGTCCGCTGTTAACTACCTAGGCTTAAGGCATACGAATCACAGGTTTAAGGCATACGGGTTACCTTTGATTGTTTCTTTCTTTTCCTTTGTTCATATTAGTTTCAGAGAACTTGGAGAGATAGGTCTGAGCAAGTACACTTAGGATTTATAAGGTTTTCACAAAAACTGGTCGGGTTCCCTGCACTCCACTATCTGCATTGTCCTTCTGGGTGAGTTTGTTTCCTGGAACGCGAGGCTATAACAGAGGAGTTTGGCGATCTCCCTGTGGGGCGGCGCTGCCCTTCCCGTTTTCCCTTTTGTGTCTGCCACGGGGTTGCAGAGTTCCCCTCCTCTGTCAGATCCCTGTGCCCACGCACACAGAGTCCTCCCTTTAGGTTTCATTCTAAGGGCTAACTGTGGCTGTTGAAGGCCTGTTGGCCGCAGTGTTTTAAACACCGCTTGTTAATTATCCGATTCTTGTCCCTTGGCTCCCTCCTGCTCTCCATAAGCGTGTCCACTGCCAGCTCGGAACGTCTCAGATGCCTTCTTGGGAAGATCACTCTCCCCTCTCTGATATGTGGGGCTGGGTCTTCCTCTGCTGTTTTTTCAACCTGTTCCCATCTGCTTTCCGTCTTTCAGGATTTCCTTAAACCTTTGGTGTTTTGTTGGTTCCTTTAACTGTTTTCTAGCTTTGTTATTTATCATTTCGTTCCTTTAAAAATATCTTCTCTGTCCTTCGAGTGGGACCCTGGAAGGGAGGAGAGCAGGAGATGGATGTTGTATGTGCAGTTGGTACACCGTCTCAAGTTTCCCAATTCTCTTTCTCTGCACACGATCTGAGCTACTTTCTATATGTGCAGAAACTGATTTTCTGAGGGGTCTTTCACATGGGAAAATCCTCAAATTCAGTCTGGACTAAAAACTGTACAGTAAACACTGATAGCCAGGCCTTTTATGCTGGAGAAATACCGGATGTGGTTCTGATGCAGTAACTGTGCAGCCCCAGGCCCAGGCTACAAGGCCTGCTCCCTGCCCCTTGGGTCACTCCGGAGGCCTTCTGCCCTGGGTCTTTTGTGGACAGAAGGCCCTGGTCATATGCCACAGAGCTCTCTTTTCTTGTTTCTGTTCTGACCTTGGTGTGAAGGCTCCTGTCCAACAGCTTTTCCTCCAGCTCCGCGCCAGGAGCTCCAGTGTTGTTTGAATCTCATAGACGGCCCTCGTTTGGGTTTGGGTTTGAGCTGCCAAATGGAATTGCTATTGAAAGTCAACTGTGGTACAAGTTTGCTTTTTATTTTCTTAGACATGAGTCAAAAAGAATAGGATCTATTCCCAGCTCATCTGGGACTTTTTTCTCTTGGAATGCTCTTTTGCCCTAGTGATTTGTTGTTTTAAAATCAACATCATAAAGAATAGAAATGTTAAACTTTCCTTGGTGGGGCTGAGAACCCCTTGCCCTGACTCTTCCCTGTCTCATAAAGGGGGTGACAAGTCTTTAGAGAATGTGCGTTTGGCAGACTCTCCTCCTGCCTCCCACCTCTCCCTGGGCCAACTCCCTGGAGACCCCCTGCAGAGATCAAAGTACTTGGCAGGACCCTTTGCCTGCCCCCTCTCCCTCAGTGAAGCTTTGGAATGAGTCTGATTCTTTGAGGTCTTTGGTGGAGGTGCCAGACAGAAGCCTGGGGAGATGCCAGCAAGCACCAGGGGAGCTGGCAGCATGTGGACGTAATGGGAAAATATTCCCAATTTTTCTCCAGATCTGGAATTTTATCACATCTTACCCAGACCTACAAACCATACAGTTAATACGCTCCTCTCCCTCCCTACACACACACACGCACACACGGCCTCACCATCTCCTCTGTTCCATACCTGGATCCTTTCCCATGGAATATGTGACCCATTAGCCAACTGGATGAAGTAACTCTTTCCAAGGCCGCTGCCTGCTTTCCTTTTAGACTCGAGGGGAATGGAGAGGGAGGGCTCTGTTGGAGGGTCTGTGAGCCCCACTAGTGTGAGTGGGTGAGGCGTGGCGGGGTAGGGCAGAGTTAGGTGTGAGGGCCAAGTAAAAACACCTTCCCCTGTCTTCCCACTGGAGCAAGAAGGGCCTCTCATTAAAAGTTCCCCATAATAGTCATAAGCTTTTGGAAAATATCTGCAAATAGCCGCTTTTGCCATTACCAGAATAGAATAAAGGATAGGAAAAGCATTCCTTGCATGTAACACTGAAGAGAGAGGAGTGTGAGCTCCTACAGGTGGGAGCGTCTTGGCTGGTCTCCGTGCTGGGCTCTTTAACTCTGGAAACACAGCATAAAGGAGCAGAGTCAAGTTTGCTCCAGCTCCTTCAGTAACCGTGACTAAATGCCATATTTTCCCAATTTAGTATATTCAAATCAAGGAGGGAAAAGATCTGGTGTTTTCCGATTAAGGTATGGATTTGATTATGGAAATCAAGTTTAGTCATCCTTGTCTCACACATTATCCTTGGTGAATACGATACGCATGTCTTCTCTGAAATTTTGAAGTATCAGGAGAGTTATGGTTAGGAGAGTATTTAGGTCACTGTTCACCCCTCTATTTGTGAATATGATTCTCCACAGCTCTCTTGTTTCTGTCTGCTCATACGCTCTCCGTACTCTCATAGGTCTCACTGTTCAACAGATATTTAGGACGTCCCTGCTGCGTGCCAGGTGCCAGCCTGCCTGAGGAGTAGGGATCATCTCCTAATTCTTATGACTCTTTATTATAGGAATAGGGATTATGTCCTAATTCTTTCGTTTCTTCATTATAACTGAGTGCACTGGATCATATGAGTGGTATATGGCATGCTGTGAGGCATGCTATTGAATTGTGGCACTCAGTAAATGCAACTACACAGATACTGTTGAGTTTGCAGGACTAATAATAACTGATATTTCTTGAGCATTTACTATGTGCCTACCACTGTACCTCCCAAATACAATCTCACTCAGTCTATTTATTAGAATCCTAAAAGGTTGTTACTATTCCTTCTTTAGTAAGTGAAGATTTTAATTCAGGCCTGCCTGATTCCAGAGCATACCCTCTTTGACCACTGTACCATTCTATCTTACAATAACTTAACAGATACCATGAGCTTTAAAGTCGAATTAGAAAAATGGATGTGTTTCCCGACAATTCAGATTCTTGCTTTAGCATACTTAGGAGGGCAATTTGAGCTTAGAATTCACATCATTTAAAATGAGTTAATGGGGCATGGATGAAAATATCAAGAAGATATTTGGATGAAAATATCAAAAAGGCTTGAAGATGTTAGAGATTTCATTAGTTGCTTATCTGTATATTATAGTATAAAAAAAAAAACCAACAGTATTCAAAACCATTCTTGTGTGAACTTACAGTTTAACTTCTGATGCAGACAGAAATGAGAGGTATAGACCATTGAACAAGTTATCTGAACAGCGTAAGAGATTATGTTCTGCATAACTCAAAGGACAAATGTATATGATGAGGAAGGAAAGAGAGGAAAGGAGTGTGGACGTTAGCTAGAGCGTCATAGAGTGAAGACCATTACCACTGTCGTCTCTGGTTCCGAGGAAAGCTGGGTGGTCAGGTTGGGTGGTCAAGTATCCATTGTAGCCTGTAGGCATTACTTAGTAGAAAAAGAGCTGCAATTGTTTACTTTTAGGTTCGGAACACCGCCTGTAGCTTGCTGCTTTGTACTGTGATTGCATCAATTCTTACACCCTAAGCTGACTCAAAATAGAGATAGTGTGTGAGAAACTGCTCAGGAAGTGGTGTGGGTGACCACAGCCAAAGTGTAGTGTCCGTATGATGCATAGAAATGGCTTGTGAAGTTGTGTTCTGAGTGAGATGGCAGCAGTGGGAAATGAGAGGGAAATCTTATCATCTTCACCCCGGGGTCACAAAATTATCCTTAAAAAAAAAAAATGTAATACTTAGGATAACAAATACATTTTTATAAAGACAACTTTTGAATTGGGGGGATAGTTATTTTAGGTCAGAACTTGGGAGAAAAGGTGAAAATAGTGCTTAAGAACTAAGTTTCTGAGGCAGACTGTCTGGGTTCAAATGGTGCTCTATCACTTCTTAGCTGTGTGACTTTGAGCAGTTTCCTAACCCTCTCTGACTCGCCGCTCATCCCGTAATATTTAGATGGTGTTATACCTACCACGTGGGTGTTAGATGATGATTAAATGAAATAATACTTGTGAAGGATAAGAGCAATGTTGGCACATAGCAGACGTTCGGTACGCTTGTAATTTTTTTCTCTGCTAATGTTAATAGTGTGTCTGTTGCTGCTACTGTAGTTGTTATCATCAGAGACGCTTTCCTTTTGGAGTCCTTTTGTCCCATACAGATTGTGATGACTGACAGCTGATTTTCCTGTCTTCATCTCACTTGGAGTTGTTCTGTTCCAGATCTTTAATCAAGAATCTACAGTAATTTCTTGTTTCCCACTATGGTCAATCTAAATTCCTCTTCAGATCAGATCAGATCAGATCAGTCGCTCAGTCATGTCCGACTCTTCTCGACCCCATTAATCGCAGCACACCAGGCCTCCCTGTCCATCACCAACCCCCGGAGTTCACTGAGACTCACGTCCATTGAGTCAGTGATGCCATGCAGCCATCTCATCCTCTGTCGTCCCCTTCTCCTCCTGCCCCCAATCCCTCCCAGCATCAGAGTCTTTTCCAGTGAGTCAACTCTTCGCATGAGGTGGCCAAAGTACTGGAGTTTCAGCTTGAGCATCATTCCTTCCAAAGAAATCCCAGGGCTGATCTCCTTCAGAATGGACTGGTTGGATCTCCTTGCAGTCCAAGGGACTCTCAAGAGTCTTCTCTAACCCCTTTGCCAGTGGGGTCTTCCTTTCTAATTATCTAACCATATTCTTCATTATTTCTCAATTGAATCTTTTAGCCCCAGGTCACTGAATCTGCCCACTCTCCTTTCTACCTGGGCTTTGTCTTTACACTCGGGCCTCCTTCCCTTTCCACCGTGTGCTTGCTAGCTTTCAACACTCCCTTCTGAACCTACTCATCCTGAACCAGCCTTCCCTGCCTGGTCCTCCTGGCAGGTCTGCATTTCCACTGGGCAACCTCACATCTCACACTTGTAGACATGCTGCTTGTGTTCTTTTAAATTCTGTATTTTGCTCTCCCTCTCCCCAGTCATCAGACTCTTTGGGAGTAGAGCTTGGGCTCCGTGAGGGCAGGGATCGCATCTGTTTCCTTCATCACTGTATCCCCAGTGCCTTATGCAGCACCCATCAATACTCATCATTATTTATTGTATAGGCAATTCTTTTTCATTGAAAAAAGTCTTTAAGAGATCTAGTTCAATCTTTACCTACAGTGGCACAGTAAGCACTATTAAGTGAATCAATGAAACATCCATCCCATTTCATGGGGAAAATGCCAGAATCCTTTGTAGAAAGATTTGTAATTTCTCTGAGTAACTCAATGAAAGCCTTCCTGTAAGAATAATGGTGGTATTTTAAAATATCCAACGTGCTTTATTTACATCTGGGAGGATGCAAGTTTTTATTTATTTTTTTAAGTAACTTTTATTTTCTTGGTATGTAAGTATTTAATATCATGTATAAAAATCTTTAAAGCTGTTTAGATTCTGTTTATTATGGGAGAGGTGCTGTGTAAATCGCCCCCCCTCCAATAACTGGATTCTCACAATGTTTATGGAAGTGGTATATTAAATGGCCAACTACTGTATGGGTAGCTTAGAGGAAAACTTTTCTTAAAGTTTTAGTTTTCCATATTATCATTTCTCAAAGGTTAAGAACTTTGCTTCTTTACAGTAAGCCAGATTTCCTTTGCATTTTGACCTTTCATTTTTCTCTTTGCTCAACAGCCAAACCAGATTTCCCTGGAAGAGAACATCCTGGTCTCCCGTTATATTAACAACCCCTTGCTCATAGATGGTGAGTTGTGACTAAGCCTTTGACTGGATTGGGCTAGATCTCACTAATTTTTTTTTTTTTAACGTTTTAATAGTCTTCTCTAGTAAGTGTTTATTAAGCTAGTGTGCAATGCTTGGCAACTGTGACTCCAGAGATGAAGCTGGTTTCTCACCTACCTCATGGGATTATTTTGAGGATGATTTTGAGATAATAAAAAACAGTGTTTTCTATTGTTATAATAGTAACAAATATGTATGGAAACTACATATGTTTCTGTGGTGTAATCATTATTTACCCTCAGAGGTACGGTGTGTGCACAGTGTGTGTTTCCTGGGGGAGAAGACTGTTTCTTCTTTCACGTTTCTCTGTTACAGTTGTCCTGTTCAGTTCTGTAACAGAAAACCAAGAGCTTAGTTTTGCCCTTTGCACCCTGATTTTTTTTTCTAGATTTCAAATTTGATGTGCGCCTCTATGTGCTGGTGACTTCCTATGACCCTCTTGTCATCTATCTCTATGAAGAAGGACTAGCTAGGTAAGAGACCCTGGGGTGTAGGGTGTTGTTAATGTGAGTTGACCCATCGAAGAGTGTGTTAAGGTCAGGTCATCGTTCCTGTTGTATTCAACTCAGGAAAACAGGAGTGTCCCCAGATGAGCTTCAGATTACAGAAATCAGTCTTAGTTTCATTACAGTCTCACCTGCATATCCATGCGCATGAATAAGCCTGTATATGTACACGCTTACCTTTCCCAGCTGGGATCCAGGATCATATTGTGCTCTCATGCCATGGTGATAAGGTAGGAAAATTCTCGGGCCACTGTGCTTCACAAATGTTCTAGAAAGGAAAAAAAAATATCCCACATGTATATAGCTGTTATATACCAGACATTTATTGTAATGCTCACAACAACCTTAAAGTTGAGGTAATTTTGTAGTTGAAGGAACTGAGGCTTAGAGAGTTAAGGAAACTTGAAGTCACTTCCCTGACGTCTCCAACTGGTTGACAGTGGAGAGGGAATTTAAACCCCTGGATCTGACTCCAGAGCTGAAGGCTTGAGCTGTTTCATGACCTCTTGTATTTAAGAGACGGGCATTAGCCACTTTTTTTTTTTTTTTAATTTACAAATCTTTAATATATTTTTAGGGATTTTATACACACACACACACACACACACACATATTTCTGTTTTTCTTGAGGTCCTTTGTAGGTTTTAAGGTAGTGTGACTTACAAAATAAAGTTCAACTTAATTTGAAGTTTCACTTCCTGTATCCATAAAATTTTACAGGTGACAGTGTTATTTTAGACCCCTTAAATTGTTTAAAATAAGGATAAATTTGGTGTGTTTGTGTTCTTTTCTCCTACAAAACATATGTATATATAAGCTAAGTCACTTTAGTCGTGTCCGACTCCGTGTGACCCTGTAGACGGCAGCCCACCAGGCTCCCCCATCCCTGGGATTCTCCAGGCAAGAACACTGGAGTGGGTTGCCATTTCCTTCTCCAATGCATGAAAGTGAAAAGTGAAAGTGAAGTCGCTCAGTCTTGTCCGACTCTTTGGGACCCCATGGACTGCAGCCCGCCAGGCTCTTCCATCCATGGGATTTTCCAGGCAAGAGTACTGGAGTGGGGTGCCATCGCCTTCTCCGATATATATATATACTTTTTTTTTTTTCCAAATAGCTTGCTCTGAAGTACCTTATATAGTGTAGTACTTTAGGAGGTGGTTTGCATCTGTAAAAAGCATGGCCTATACGTGTTTCTGTGTTTTAGAAAATGTACTTCAAAGATGAGAAATACCATGAATAAAAGAAGGCTATCCATATAATTATTAGTGTTTTGACATATATTATTATATTCTGATAACTGTCCTTTTAGAATCATAGTTTAATTATGTTTTATTTTTTATAATTTTTTTTTTATAAAGTTTTATTAAAGTATAAAGGAGATAGAGAAAGCTTCTGACATAGGTATCAGAAGGGGGCAGAAAGAGTACCTTAATTATTTTTTAGACTCAGACATTTCTGATACATCCTGTGACTAGATCTGGGAGAAGGCAATGGCACCCCACTCCAGTACTGTTGCCCAGAAAATCCCATGGATGGAGGAGCCTGGTAGGCTGCAGTCCATGGGGTCACTAAGAGTCGGACATGACTGAATGACTTCACTCTCACTTTCCACTTTCATGCATTGGAGAAGGAAATGGCAACCCACTCCATTGTTCTTGCCTAGAGAATCCCATGGATGGAGAAGCCTGGTAGGCTGCAGTCCATGGGGCCGCACAGAGTCGCACACGACTGAAGCGACTTAGTAGTAGTAGTAGTAGTAGTGGTAGTAGTAATAGTAGTAGTGACTAAATCCGGGGGTGAGAACAGCTAACTAGATTCGAACTGCTTGAGCCATGTCTTCCCTTTACCTCTAGGTGGCGCTGACAGCATTTATAAGCCCGGTCATATTCTTTACTAAGATTTTTGAGTTTAAATCCTGGGAACACTGATGGCCACTGAAGCACCCTAGTTCTGATCTCTGGTTCCTTGAAAATTGAGGGGGAGAAAAACGAAAACATTTCTCAGTGTTTAGATAAAGGGCTGAACCAGGTATCTGGGCACAAACTACTGCTAACTGCTAAATCTCTTCAGTCGTGTCCGACTCTGTGCGACCCCATAGACGGCAGCCCACCAGGCTTCCCCGTCCCTAGGATTTTCTAGGCAAAAGTACTGGAGTGGGGTGCCACTGCCTTCTCCAGTGCATGAAAGTGAAAAGTGAAAGTGAAGTTGGTTAGTTGTGTCTGACTCTAGCAACCCCATAGACTGCAGCCTACCAGGCTCCTCTGTCCATGGGATTTTCTAGGCAAAAGTAATGGAGTGGGGTGCCATTGCCTTCTCCGCACAAACTACTAACTCTAATCATATTTTCCTGGAAAAGTTTTCTGTAGTGTTTTGAGACACTTGTGCTCTCAGATTTTGATGTATAGGGATAAAAGCTGAGTGTACTACCTAGAATGAGAAGACAGTGAAATGGGCCCCTGACTTCTGCTCAGGTGTATAAAGTGCTGAGGGTCCCTTTTGCAATTTGAGATGTCTGAGCTTCCCTCCTGTGCATGTCATGAGTTCTTGACCTCCACTCATCCTCATTCACCTTGTCTCCTGTACCCTTCTCAGGAACTGGTTGTGTCCTGCCATAAACTGGACTTCTTTTTTTCTTTTTTTAACTTTTTATTTTGTATTGGAGTATAGCTGTTCAACACCGCATCGAGTACTCTTGCCTGGAAAATCCCATGGATGGAGGAGCCTGGAAGGCTGCAGTCCATGGGGTTGCTGAGGGTCAGACACGACTGAGTGACTTCACTTTCACTTTTCAATTTCCTGCATTGGAGAAGGAAATGGCAAGCCACTCCAGTGTTCTTCCCTGGAGAATCCCAGGGACGGGGGGAGCCTGGTGGGCTGCCATCTATGGGGTCACACAGAGTCGGACACGACTGAAGTGACTTAGCAGCAGCAGCAGCATAGCTGTTTAACAATGTTGTGATAACTGCAGGTGAACAGCAAAGGAACGCATTCTCCCCAAAACTCGCCTCCCACCCAGGCTGTCACCTAATGTTGAGCAGTGTCTCATGTCCTATCGTGGGTCCCTGTTGGTTATTCACTTTAAATATAGTCACATGTACATGTCCATCCCAAACTCCCTGTCTTTCCCCTGCAGTTGTAAGTTCTAAACTGAACTTTTATTTTTAAAATTTATTTACTTTTAATAGAAGGATAATTGCTTTATAGTCCTGTGTGAGTTTCTGCCCAACATCAGCATGAATCAGCCATAGGTATACATATGTCCCCTCCCTCGTGTGCCTACTTCCCACCTCCCTCCCCGTCTCACCCTTGTAGGTTGTTACAGAGCCCCAGCTTGAGTTCCCCGAGTCATACTGCAAATTCCCATTGGCTATTTGATATATGGTCATGTACTAAACTGGACCTCTTTTTTTTTTTTTTTGAGGGTTCATGAGAGCCTATATTTGTAAATTTTAAACCAGATGTGACTGTCCATCATCATATTTCTATTAAATGTCATTTATTTATTGTGCTTATTGCAGAATTAGGATGAGATGACCTGGGTAGACACCCGTGGCCACACAAAACAATCTTCATGTTCTGACATTCTTGTTCTTTGGTAGTCGGGGGAGGAGTCACATAGAGCGTGAGGAGCAGCACTGAATATCTAGTCTAGACTGGACTTCTTGAATTGGGAGAAGGCCTCAAGGTTATGCTCACTGTTTTTCCAGGATCTCATTGCACTATGTTTTGCATATTATTCCAAAGGTATTTCACCCACAATATTAACACCCTCTCTATTGATAAAGTTGGTGTCGTTTTAAGCCTCAGTCATTCCGACATGAAATGAGAGCAGTACTGATATTTATTACAGAGTTTACTACAGACGTGCAAGTGCTTTGGCTGTTGGGTATGTGTTGGAAGTCAGAAACCAATGAACTGAGTAACTCTGTCTCTTGCCTCCAGCTGGAACTGAGTATATATATGTATATTTAAAAAATGGATGCTCTTCCTCGGAATAATTTGGAAAACAACTTTGTAAAAATTTGGATTAAATTGAATGAAAAAATATGAATTTTCAAGGTTTTGGCTTATTTTACCTGAAAGTATAGGTGAATGTAAAATCCTTACAATGGTTCATTATGATAGGCTATTAGTCCTGGCAGGGTGCATATGCTCTGCACAATAGCTTCCATGTGCGTAAGTCCCTGTGTCTTAACCACTGTGTATCTTGGCATTCATCTGCTGCTTTTTAATCCTCAGAAGCTGTTTGACTGTGTCATTACATTCAACAATAGTCTACAGCATCTCCACCTCTGCAGCCTCTAGTAATCTTGGGTCACGTGTGTTTTAAATAGACATTACTGAAGACAATCAGTTCGGGATGAGATCACTAGACCATTTTACTTTGAGGCTCAGTAAGGAAAACCATAATCTTTCCTAAAGAGACAGAACCAGTGGCAATGTAATTGGTTTCCTTCTTTAGAAAAGAATGATTTTATCCCTTATCACTTCCATCTGTGGCCTCAAAATTCATGTTTAAGTGACAGAAAGATTAAGTTCTTTTTGCAAGACAGTTCTGTGAAAAAAGAATTTTGTGTAAATTCTTTACATTCTTAAATTTGCTAAAGAAAAAGACCCAAAGTAGGTTCTTTTTAGGTAAATCATTTGATTTGTCCTTGCTTTGTTTACATAGGAAATAGAAGAACTCTCATCATTTTCTTCTATGTGAGCCAATTATTGAGACTTTAAAAAAAAATTGTGTTAGTGGTATTTGAGTCCAGCATTTTGCCCCTTCCTAGTTGTGAGTTTCACGTGTGTGTTGCTGCTGTTTTGCACCAGCAGGGGACACTCAAGTTTCCAGAGAGGGGTGCTGTTCTCTACCAAAATGCTGTAGGTTCTTTTTCCTGTCAGAGGTGGAATCCAAAAAGACTTTGTCCTGGATTTTACAGTTTTAGGTGGATCCAGTATGTGGTCTAAATGATTTGATGAGGCCCTTTTGGAGACAAAACTAATAGCCAAATTTTCACTGAAACAGGAAAAATAAAAAGTTGGAAAAAAAAAAAAACCTTAAAACCAATTGAGTTGAAAACCAAATGTGCTATCCGGTGACCCAAAGATAGGTAGCGCTGGCCACTGGGGGGAAATGAAAGTATCCATCCAGGGAACCAGGAGAGTTCCACCCACGCTCTGGCCTGGGAGGAGGGGACCCTGACAAGGCCCAAGTCGGGGACCGCCCCTCTTCTGCCTCGGCCATATTGTTCAGTGGAAATTGAGAAAAGATCCCAAAGCATTTGAAATGCCTCTCCCTTCCTCCCCCACCCCCAGTTCCTTCTTCAGTAGCCTTCCTTGCTAATTAACACTGGCTCCGCAGGGATATTTACCTTTTCTCTGCTGGATTCCTGTGGTTTTGAAAGAATTCAGGTACTTGCCGGTTGCCAAGGAATTCAGATTACCTCACAGGCTGCACACTGTCCAGAATCTGCCACCGCAGCGAGAGGGGGTAAGAGACACCAACCAGGGGGAGAAAACCCTCTCCAGCGCTCATTGTCACCCTCCCTGGCAGGCCCCGGCTGCTTGTGAAGTTTGAGTCATTTCTGGCTCCGAAGAGCAGAGGATCAGGCTGGTAATCCCCTCTCAGACGGCTCCGCAGGGCGCTGCCTAGTCATTGCAGCACTTTGGCAGTCTCCGGCCGCAGCTGGTTGACAGCAGATCAGAGAGCTGGTGGGCCTCTCGTTCTCTTCCATAAGATTTTTCTGGGTCAGGCCGGGATGAAACCCAGTGGCTTCTGGCAAGACTGCCCGAGGTGCCGTCTCTTCATCCTCCAGGCCTTTCTGGCTCTGAACGGGTTCCACCTGCTGAAAGATAACACGTGTGCCACAGCCAGGGTCTCCTGAGAGCTGGCCTCCTCTTACTTTGTACAGTGGTGGTGAATGTTTGTTAGAATATGTAGCTATCAAAGCGGGGTTGGGGGTGCGGTGTTAACTGTTCTCCATCTGGACTCCCTATGACTCTGACTACAGTGTCATATTCATAGAAGAACAAAGTAGTTTCTGAATGAGGGAAGAGAGTTTGCAAAAGACCCCACTAACTCTGCGATTTCTTTTCCTGTTTGAGTCCCATGTTGGTCAAGTTCCCAAACGAGCAACTCCAAGTGTAGTTTAGTGCTCGTCAGGTACCTGCTATATGCCTAACGCCGAAACCCTTTCCTTCACATTCATACTCAGGAGTTTGAGACAAATTATTATCATTGTCTTGATTCTTACTGAGAAACATTAGAAAGCAAAAAGGAAATGTTTTTGATTTAAGAGTGCATTGTCAGAATAAAGATTATATATGTTTTAGTGTCACAAAATAAAAAAGAGAGGAAAGGGTATATAGTTCTCTATTCATCAGTAGGTTGTGAAATAGTACCAGGGTTTCAGATTTGGCAAAGAAAGCAGACATCCCCCTACCCCTCTGCCTCCCTTTTTGTTTTCTACTCTTTCTTTATTTTGGTTTAAAGGTCAAGGCTATGGAATTCTGTCTTGAGGTGGTGGTTTAGTTGCTAAGTCATATCTGAGTCTTGCGGCCACATGGACTGTAGCCTACCAGGCTCCTCTCTCTGTCCATGGGATTCCCCAGGCAAGAATACTGGAGTGTGGTTGCCATTTCCTTCTCCAGATTCTGTCTTGAGAACTGTTCCTAAATCTTGATTTCATTAAGAGGGAGGTTCAAGACTTAATTCATGATGTAAATTTCAGTATGTGTTAGGAGAGAAGTATTTATAAAGTTGTTGTTTATTTGCTAAGCCACGTCCAACTCTTTGCCAGGCTCCTCTGTCCATGGGATTCCCCAGGCAAGAATACTGGAGTGGGTGGCCGTTTCCTTCTCCAGGGGGTCTTCCAGACTCGGGGACCAAGCCTGTGTCTCCTATGACTCCTGCATTGGCAGGAGGAGTCTGAGCCACCAGGGAAACCCATCTAGTAGGGTAGTTTAATTCTAGTAAAGAAACTTGTTGGAGCTTTCAGACCTAAATAGAGTGAAGTTTGATATGTAAAAATCTAAATCACAAGTCACAAACCAGAATGCTTACAAGGACATTCACGGAATAAGTTGGCTGGTTGGAGACTGGAGAACAGTAGACCACATGTCCCACCTGAAGGGCCTTTTCTGTTTGTTCACTGGCAGTAAGTAACTGGTGTGTGGTAGGCTGGTACTATGGTCTGAATGTGATCTCCCAAGTTCATATGTTGAAATCCTAACCCCTCCCTCCAAGGTATTAGGAGGTGGGGGCTTTGTGGGGGATTAGGTCATGAGGGTGAAGCCCTCATGAATATGATTAGTGCCCTTTAGGTCCTGGAGAGATTCTTTATCCCTTCCACCTTGTGAGGATACAACAGGAAGGTGCTGTCTGTCTGCCTGCATCTGGACCCTGGATTTCCAGACAATGGAAATAAATTTCTGTTGTTTATAAGCTTCACAGTTTATGCAGTTTATGGTATTTTGTTATGGCAGCCTGAATGGACTAGAACAGGTGGTTTTGCCAAATCTGGCTGTTTAAAGGAGGCTGAAAAAAATCTAGATTTTATTATTATTATTAAAAATAAGAGAAACTTATTTTTGTTAATAAAATTAAAAGTTTTTAGGCTTTTAATTTTGAAGCCATTTTGATGTTATAGAAAAGCTGTAAAAATAGTATGAAGAACTGCCTTTTCCGTTTCGTCTGAGAACCCCATTCAAATTTGGCCAACTGTCCTGATAGTTTTCTTTATAATACGAGGCCAAATTCAGGATCACACGTTATATTTGGCTGTCGCGTCCCTGTTCTTCTCGATCTGGAGTGTTTCCTCTGCCTTTCCTTGACTTTCATGACTAGCATTTTTGAAGATTTAGGCCGATCTTTTTGTAGAATGGCCTTCAATTTGGGTTTGTCTGTTATTTTTTCATAGTTAGACTCAGCTTATATATTTTTGGCCAGAATGTCACAGAAGTGATGCCGTGTTCTCACTGCATTAAATCTGATGGTATATGACAATTATTTAGTGGTGTTTGACACTTAGGACAACATCTGGCAGATTTCTCCACTGTAAAACAGCCTTGTTTTCCCCCTGTAATTGATACATATTAATATCTTATGAAGAAATACTTTGAGACCATGTAAAATGTCATTCCTCATCACATTTTCACCCAGTATTAATATTCATTGATGTTTCTTGCTTGAATGAATGATTACTGTGATGGTTGTCCCATGGTCAATTTCTAATCCCATCATACTTTTACTTTTATTATTATTGGCATATTATTTGGCATTTAGCCCCAAGTAGAGTTTTCTCTCCATCTTATTCATTTATTCATTTGTTTATATACACCAATGTGGACTTAAGGATTCCTATGTTACTTAATGGGTTATAAGCCTTTACTTTCATGATTTATTTTGATGCTCAAATTGCCCTAGATTTGGCCAGTGGGAGCTCCTGTAAGCTGACTTTGGTGTTCTTTTGACATGTCCCCTCATTCTTTAAGCACAAGATATTTCAGGTTCATCTTCTTTCTCTGCCCAGTCCTGAATCAACCATTATCAAGGAGCAATGGTTGCTTTTAATGGAGGATCACGTGTGTGCATGCTCAGTCATGTCTGACTCTTTGAGACCCCATATACTGTAGCCCACCCGGGGACTCTATCCAGGGGATTATCCTTGCACTATTGGAGTGGGTTGCCATTTTCTTCCTCCACGGGGTCTTCCCCACCCAGGGATGGAATTCGTGTCTAACTGTGACTCCTGCATTAGCAGGCAGATTCTTTACCACTGAGCCATCTGCTGCTGCTGCTGCTAAGTCGCTTCGGTCGTGTCCGACTCCGTGCGACCCCATAGACAGCAGCCCACCAGGCTCCCCCGTCCCTGGGATTCTCCAGGCAAGAACACTGGAGTGGGTTGCCATTTCCTTCTCCAATGCATGAGAGTGAAAAGAGAAAGTGAAGTCGCTTAGTCGTGTCTGACCCTCAGCCACCCCATGGACTGCAGCCTTCCAGAGTCCTCCATCCGTGGGATTTTCCAGGCAAGAATACTGGAGTGGGGTGCCATTGCCTTCTCTGACTGAGCCATCTGAGAAGCCGCTTAATGGAGGATAGTATTTGGAAATCCAGATGCAGGTGCTAGATATGATCATTGTTCTCAGCTATGTCTACTCTTAGGTTCGTGCAATGGACAGACCTAGGAAATATGTGTATAGATATACCTACATGTACACATACATAGACATTTACATCTTTATTTTTTTCTATATCCCTGTACTGAAAAGCAAGAGTGCAGGTGAACACCTCCAATTTTACCTCAAAACTACCGGATTCGTCCTCGTTTTCTCCCTTTCCATATTTTTTGCCTTTTTTTCCAACAGTGAGGAATCTGACTTCTGTTATCTTCAACACACATATTTACTCAGTTCCCTCATATGTAGCCAGTCTCCAGCCTTCCTGTTACCACCCCATTCAGATGCCCTCCTTGAGTGAAATTTGACCTCTGTGGGGCCACCACCCTGCTTAGATAACCTCCTTGTATTGCCTCTGGGCTGCCTTCCCATCCTGTCCACCATCTTCCTCACGTGGGCCCTGCCTGCCACTGGGCTTGAGGAAGAAAGGTCTCAATTTTAAATGATGGCCAAGTTATTCAAGTTTTAAAACAAAAAACAATCTTTGTGGGTTGGTCAGAACTTGGTTAGTAGGCCAGATCTGAAATTAGTGGGACCTTTGGTCTACAAATAAGAAGAAAATGTGGGAAAGTGGTTATCAGAGATGAATAGGGTCTGTTTCATCCTGTTTTAGTGAGGACCGTAAGAACCTCCTGGGACGGGAGGACAGAGGTCACGTGCGCCTGCCTTTCCTCTCCATGGTCTTCTCCATTCCTTGTTCAGCTGACTGAAATAAACAAAGCAGCACTTTTGCCCTTTTGGGTAACTTCCATTGGGTTCAGGCTTTTCGTTTCTGTTTTCTCTTATTCTTACTTCTGCTTATGCTCCGTACAACTGTAACATAAATAATCTTGTCCTTGCTGAGTTTTAGAACATAAATGCTCCAGCAAAATGAAGACTAGTAAGAAGAAAACTTATTATTATTTTTTTTTAGAGATGTAGTCCTGTTGAAAAAAGGAGTGTAGGGACGACAGATGTGTTGGGTACCAGTTTACGGCTGACTGCCAGGCCTTTGCCAGTCTTTTCCCATTGTTGACCAAATTAGATCAGATACTTGAATTTAGAAGAGGTGAAAAACCTCTTTCTCTGAAGCAGAATCTTTTTTTCCTCCTTCTAAATCATTATTTTGGGGGAGAGATGGCAGGAGGTATGTCTCTGTGAGGTAATGTCTGGTTGAGGCAGGCTGCCTCTGCAGGGCCTGCATGGGCCCCCTCACATTGCACAAGAATTCAGAGAATGACTGGTTCCCTCTTCATTGAAGAATCTCTGAAGAAGGAAGGCAAGGATATATAGGTAAGGTTTACTCACCATAGAACGACATGGCTGAAGTTAAGTGATAACTACCGGAAGTTTCTGGAAAATCTGAGGTCCTTCTCATGCAGTCAAACTCTTGTCCCTTAGCTGTGCATGCCTGGTCAACATTTTCTCTTTGTCCACATCCTTCTTCCTGGCCTCATGTTTGTTTGTTTTAGTTTTGAGGGTTTGTCCTTTTTCCACTCTTCTTTTTTGGCTCTTGTATATTTCCAGTATGGGGAATTACGGAACAGAGATAGTGGGTGAGTGAGAAGAAATAGAGGAAAGGAGAAATTTTAAATGATGCCCTTTAATGTGGTAAAAATTCATGTTGACTTCATAGTCTGAGTAAGCACATGTAAATAATTTGCAAATCATATGAAAATAAACTTGTGGCCTTCCAGGATTTTTTTTCACACGCTTGGCTGTGCCTCTTGGGACAACTGCTTTAGTGAAGGGGGTGATATGGTTAGAGTGGTATGTAAACAGGGAATGACATATTTACCATAACCATTCAACTCGAGTGTCCTTTTGTTGATGTTGAGCGTCACTGGAAAGCTTTCTCTCTCCTTGGCTACTTCCTTCGGAGGCACGTATATTTTATACTTTGGTCTTCTTTTGACAACAGTCCAGAATATCAGATTGCTGTTCTGTTTTCAGTGGACTCCGTGTTTAATCCCTCTTTTTGCCTTATTTCCAAATTCAGGAGTTAATCCACTCTATGCTTACATTTATGCCATTCTGTAGACCTAGCCTTTGTATACTATTAATGCTGCCATTATTTTCTTAATTTTATAGATCAGTTTGTTTTTTTCCTGTGACTCTGAGTTCTAAGTCTATATATTATTATACTGTCCTTTTTTCCTTTTGGCATAATATTTTCCATAGAATGCCTTAGTACCAGGTACTATTGTATAGACACTCAAGTGTTTCTTGACCAGCTAATGTTCCATCGTCTGTAGCATCCTATACACAGTTTCCCTGATTGTGAATAAGTTTGTTTTCATTTTAGTCCTTCCTATCAGACTAAGATTTTATATCAGAAAACATCCATGGTTAAGAACATGGATTTTGGAGTCAGTGTGATTTGGGGCAAGTTAGTTAATCTTCCAAGTCATATTTTAATGTTCATATCAAAAAAATTAGACATACTAGTCCCTACTTCAAAGAATTGCTTTAGTGGTTGAATTAAATGTGGTGTTATATATGAGACACTTAGCATGGGAGTTAGCACTTAATAAGCACTCAGGGTTTGAGTAGATGCCACCCTCTCTTTATTAATATCTCATTGATCCTATGTTTTATTGAAGCCCTATTGCTGATATTTAACCTGTGTCTTTTTTATCAGGTTTGCAACCGTGCGATATGACCAAGGAGCCAAGAACATTCGGAACCAGTTCATGCACCTGACCAATTACAGTGTGAATAAGAAGAGTGGAGACTATGTCAGGTACCGACTGTGCCTGAGCTAGGAGCCAGGGAGGTCAGCCTCAGAGGCAGGTGCTGGAGAAGTGCACTGGAGGAAAGCCTGACCTTTACATCGTGTGACTTACAGCAGAGCTGTTAGAGCCATTTCGTGTAGTTTTGAGGCTCACCTGCTACGGCTTCTCTATTGATTGCCCGGCCACAGTGTCCCCTTTCTCCACCAAAATATGCCTGCTTTCCCAAGTTTCGTCTTCCTCATTGTTAAGTTCCCTCACTTGACTTAGGGGTGGGAATTTTCTAGGCATATGGAACTTTTTAGAAGCCAAGAAGTTAGGTCATTTCAGCACTTGGCAAAATGTATCAAAAGCTTCAAAAATACTGTGCCCTTTGACCCAGCAATTCTATTTCTAGGAACTTAACCTTAAGAAATAACAAAGGGTATGTACATAGGTTCAGAGACAAGAATAATCATCCCTGTACATTGTCTGGAGGAAGAAGCAGGTTACTATACAGTGCACGCAATTTCACTTCTTTTTTGAATACATAGGATAACTAAAGCTGATTTTTTTCCCCCTTGAGGGAGTGTAGGGGAGAGAAGAAAACTAGAAGGATAGATTTTAAAATGTGAATAGTCCTTAACTATAATGGATGGGATAATGGGTGGAGGATATCTGTCGTCTTCTCTGTGCTTTTATGTATTTCCTAAGTTTTTCTAAAACATTTTTATGATCAGGGGAAAAATGTTAGGGATAAATTAAATAAGAAAAGAAATGAGGCCATCTCAGAAAAAGATTCAGTGGAACAGAGTACCAGCCCAGCTGTGTGGAAATATTCTTTCTGCTCTGTTTTCTTTCATCCTGATAATTTTGCCAGAAAGTGGAAAAATAAAAAAGAAACCCAAACAGTTACTTTCTACTAAGACTAAAAATAGGTCCCTAGAAGGTCCAAGGAAAGAAAGAAAGGAATCTGGAAGTGATGGTATAGTTGCCAGAGCTGTATAGATTGCATTGAGTGTCCTGTGACCGGTGTTTGGAATTGGTATCCTGGAGTTTGGAAGATGGGCAAAGATGCAACTGGTAGGTTGAGGGCTGGTGGTGGGGAATAAGGGGGCAGCTGTAAAATACAGGTTTCAGATTGCAAAACCCTTCCAGCAGTCTGGGAGTGTACCCTGTTTGTGGCTGTAGCAGTGGTGTACTTCATTGCTTCAGTTGTCGCCCTGGAGCGTTCTCCCTTGGGTGATACCTCAAAAGGTATCCAAAAAAAGCCATGTCTACCACTTGACAGAAGGGAGCTTGCTTCAGATGCCAACACAGTTCTGTTCAGGGTTAGCTCATTAAAATGCTACACAAGATTAGCTCACTAGCCCAAGAGACTCAGTTCTGGTCTGAAAATGGCATTAGAGGTTGTTTTGTGGGCACATGTGACATTTACCTCAAAGGTCAGGTTAGTATCCCAAACCATCTCAGTCTATTAATGCATTGTGACCATTCTTAAATTTGTTCACAGTCACAAATTTGTTCTATTCATTCATGATGCATCATGGTTAGTTAAGGAGGATTTTGCCTTCTTTTCTGCCAACCTCCTTCATTAAGGTGAGCTGTTAATATATGCATTTTCATTTTGATGGAAGAAACTGGTACAAAGGGAGATATGACAAAAAAAGGACCAAGAAAAAAAAATGGGTGAATGGAAGTCAGCAAAGGGAAGATTTTTCGAAAGACTTACAAGGAAACAATGCTATTTGAAAACTCTTGTTTCTAGAGGCAGGCTAGTTGCCTCTGTGACCTTGATCCATGAATCTGTTTTAGCTGTGATGATCCAGAAGTGGAGGATTATGGGAACAAGTGGAGCATGAGTGCTATGCTCCGGTACCTGAAACAAGAAGGCAGAGACACAACTGGTGAGTGCCGGGCCTGTTCCCTCCTGACTTCGCTTCTTGCGTCACTTTACTATTGCCTCTTACCAGGAGTCTTTCTCTCTGCTTCTGAAAGTGTCGCTGAGATGTCTAATGGGATCGTGGTTCTCAGTGCTAATTTTTCCTGCCCTTTACAAGACAGAGAACAATGGACTTACTTATCATGGCTCCCCAAATCCCTTTTCTTGTTTCCAGTTTGGAAGACAACTTTTTCCTTAGTCTTTAGTGAGTTGTCTTTCTTGACTATCAAACTGCTCTCACTAAACTACTGTCTGGCTTTTTAGATTGATATAACAGATTGTCTTATCTCTGTATTGGCCCTGAGTTCAGATTTTCCTCAGGCAGTCTCTCTCATTCATGTTGTTGAATTAGAGAACGGACGGGGTCAAGTTTGAGTTACAAGGGCTCTGAATCAAAGTGGACACTATGACTGAGCCTTGAGCAGAATGAGAAACTGTGCCTGCAGGCCTGGTTCAGTCCACAAAGGGCAGGGTAAGAGGAGAATAAGAAGAGGTGAAGACTCCTTTTCCAGTCTGTCTCTTGTCGTTGGAGGCCACTTGAGTGCATCCCCCAGGACCTCCATTCTTGCCTGCGTCCCTCTGTTCACATACATGCCTTGTCCTGGAGCACCATTCACATGGAGCGCTATTCACATGCCACATGGAGACTTCTTTGAATGAGCACGTGTGCTCTTATAGTTAATATTGTGTTCTGGAATCCAGTCCTAATCCATGCATTATAGTGTTTTGTTTTTTTTTCCCTTTGTAGCACTGATGGCCCATGTAGAGGACCTGATCATTAAGACTATAATCTCTGCTGAACTAGCTATTGCCACAGCCTGTAAAACCTTTGTTCCTCATCGGAGCAGTTGTTTTGGTAAGGAGACTCAAGAAGCTTAACGTATTTTGTGAAAAGGGGCTCGGGAAGTTGGGATGGGATCCTAGGGTAGAGAGGCTTAGTGATTCTACAGGAGTCAAAGGTATGTGGTGGACTTTTCTTTCTTTTCTAAACTCACAAAGCATATGAAGAGGCCAGTGGTGAGCTTAGTTGGAGGTCCCCTGAGGACTAACCGGCTTTCTGTGTGGGAAGCAGGGATTGGAACTAAAAGTGTGGGTCTCTTTGTCAGAGTGCAATCAGAAAAAGTCTGCAATGGGCTGTACAGAAATCCAGCTCTAACAAATATATTCCAGAGCTCTTTGGCAGCCAGACTGGGAACTGTTCCAAGAAGCTCTGGCTGGTACCAGTATGTGCTTTCTCCCATTTCCCAATGACTCCTCCTCTTTGTTTTAGTCTTCTTTCTAGTGAGTTCCCCCCCCACCCCACCCCCACCCCTTCTTTCTTCCCTTTCTCCTCCTCCACCCCTCCACTCCCACCCTCAATTCCCTGATTGCACAGAGAAGGAGCAGGAAGCAGTTCACAACTGCCAGCCGGGGAGCCTGTTGCCCACTGACCCTCTGGCTGTGACTGTGGCACTGTGGGTTCCTGCACCCCTTTGCTGTCTGTGTGGCTGTGACTCCTTGGTGAAGGCTGGTACGAGTGTCTGTGCAGTCACTCAGACTTTCAGCAGGTGGCAGGCTGCGTTAGGGAAACACAGTAGGCTCATTGATGGGGCGGATAATTAAAGGAATACAGTAGTAAGACTGAAAGTCCCAGCTTGCTCCAGAGGCAGGACAGAGAGAACTAAAGAACATGGGTGTTAGAGCCTGACAGACTTAGTTTGAGACTCATCTACACTCCTTCCTCCTTCTGATTTTCAGCAAGTTACTCTAGTACTGTTTCCTCGACTGTAAAACGGCAACAATGAGGGTACCTACCTTCTGAGGGTACCCTGAGATCAAATGAGATGACATGTGCCAAGCACTTGGCACTTATCAGCCCTTAATTTGTACTCCATAAAAATGTTTTTTTGTTATTTTTATAATTAGGCATTATAATTCTTGATCTCTTTAATATTAGATTATCATAGCAGTCTGTATTTGAGGGGCATTCAACAAAGGGAATACAAATTGAGACTCTAAATAGAATATGGTAGATAAACTAGGACCTAAAATTATATAGGAAAAGAAGAGGTTACAATGTCTGTGTATCTCTTTTAAAATGCAAATATGTTCATGTCTCCTAAAATCCTTTAGCGGCTCCCTAGACCTAACTTATGAATAGAAACTTGGTAGGGCTTTGAAGTCTCTAAGGATCTGACTCCAGCCGACTTTTCTGGAGTATCAGTTCCCTGCTTACACCTCAGAAGCCAGTGGGGCCCCCGAGATCTCCGTTCCCTTGGGCCTCTGCGTAAGTGCCACTGTCCAGCTAGAAGATGCCCCTCCTGTCAGCCCTGCACACTCCTGTTTGTATCTTGAGACTTGACTTGACGTGCCCTCTCCAGGAATCCTGGCCCAGCCAAGCGCCCTCCCCGCTCGTGCTGCTCTGTACGTGTTCCTCTGTGTTCTCTTCCTGTCAGTAGCCGCCGAGCTTAGCTTCTAAGTAGTCACCATGTCTCCCCTTCCCCTCCATCTCCGCTTCTGCTGAACCAAATCTTTTACCATCTCCCTGGCCTTTGCGGCTCCTCTCCTCACCCTCTGCCTTTGCACCTGCTTTTATCCTATGCCTGAAATATCTTTCTCCTGTTACTTTACCTGAAAGATGATGAAAGATGAAATGAATGATGAAAGATGAAATATCTTTCTCCTGTTACTCTACCTGACTTCTTTCAAGATGAAGTCAAGTATCACTTCTTTGGTGATGTTTCCCCAAGTCTTCCCACCACAATCAGCCTCCCTGACCCCAGTCTCCTGTTCAGTCTTCAGCAGCCCCTTCATGTCCTCTAGTTCTTGTTTATGTGTCTGTCTCCCTGAAGATGGCAACAAGGTCTCCCTTGCTGTTGCTCCTTCTGTGCACAGCAGCATTTTTTTGCTATTGGAGGATGTCTGGACAATGTGTGTTGAATGAATGATTGGTTCTTGCTTTAATTGCCTTGAGGCCTGACAGTAGGCTTCCCAATGGATCCGGTGTAGTCAGGACTTAGAGCTCCTAGAATTATTGCATTCTTTTTGAGGAGGGGGCATGGGAAATATAATTCTAACTGAAAACACCTTATTAGATTAAAAAAATAAGTATTTCTTTTCCATATCCACCTGGCTTTTCTATGAGAGTAAAATAAATTTCTAATAGCTCTTATTGTGAAAATCATTGTTCTAGAAATCATCAAAAGCTCTTCTGAATGTTTCCTATTTTATTTCATTACCTGATTGCCTTTTGGAAGCTTAAGAATTTCTTGATTTTAATGGCATTAGAAGTTCTGATGAGAAATGAGCAGTAACTTTCTCTGACTCAGTGAAATACCCTGTAAGACTATTTCATCAGCCATGGGTCTCCTTCCTGGCTCCCTGCTTGTGTTCAGTTTTAATAAACTGAGTGCATCTGGAGTTTTTTAAACTGTTGACTATCTTCTTGGCTTTTGTGGTTCTAATTCCACTTCCTGTCAGCCCTGGGATTTTGTATGCCTTATTAACCTCCCCCATCAGAAATGATTTTGTATACGTGTGTGTATTTGTGTGAATCTCTTTGCCTCCCACTGGTTCCCAGCCTCCCCTGGGGTTTAAGTTACAAGGAATAATCTGTTTTTTTCTTTCCTTCTCTTTTTCATTTGTTTTAGAGTAAACAGGAATTGAGAGCTTCCCAGAAGAATTTGGCTTGAACAGGGCATTGATGTTTTAGAGGAAGCCAGTAGTCGGGTGATGGGGTTCACTATATTCTTTGGGTGGTTGTTTCTGCCCTTCCACATTATGTGATTCCTTGCCAAGAGCACTCCATTAGTATTAGTATCTGAGTGTCTCTGGCCTATGGCTGTAGTGTCCAACGATGTTTCCAGGTATCTTCAATATTCCCATTCCTTTGTTTACTTATGCAGTTAACCTTTCTCAGTTCCTGCTCTGTTCAAGGTGTAGATGATAAGGTGGTGGTTTAATCAAACCAAATTTTACATGGGACAACATACACAAATACCTGCATTGTGTTAATTGTATTTAAAAGTAGACCTAGGAACCTTCATAAGCTACCAGAAACTTAGCCACTTGGTGCCTTTTAATAAATTTGTACATCTGGAAAGGACCTCAGAGAATATTAGTCTGAATAAAGAAATTGGGGCCCTGAGAAATTAAGTCTCTTCCCCCTGGAGCTAGTGAATTGGAGACTCAAATGAAAGAGACAGCTTAAGAGAAATGGGGTCAGAAGAGGAGTTTTGGCAATCAAGTCACCTTGGTCACAGGGATTGTTGATGCCTCTCCCAATAAAACAGACTTTTGACAGTCTTAATATTTGCTGCATTTAAGATTTTGAAAATGTGGTACCATGTGAAATATATGCTTAAACAGCAACCCTTTAAATATGCTTAGGAAATTGGCAATGTGAGATAACTGGCTATGAGAACAGCTTTTTTTTAAATTTTTTTTTGAGCAGTTGGAGAAAAGCAGCCAAGAACAACAGGATGTTAGCTATCCTTTAAAGATGGTGCTGCTGACAGTGGTTTCATCTGTGTGTATGAGGATGGCCGAAGTAACAAGCTATGACCCTGGTCCTCTCTAGCCCAAGAGCGTATGAACCAGCTGTTCTGCCACTTGTAGAATTGATCAGATTGGCCTCATTTAGGTCAGGGACTGGTGATTTTGTTGTTCAGGACGAACTGTGCTCAATATAAGGACTTCCCTCATAGCTCAGTCGGTAAAGAATCTGCCTGCAATGCAGGAAACCTGAGTTCAGTACCTGAGTGGGGAAGATCCTCTGGAGAAGGAAGTGGCAACCCACTGCAGTATTCTGTCCTGGAGAATCCCATGGACAGAGGAACCTGGCAGGCTACAGTCCATGGTATCACAAGAGTCAGACACAACGACTAAACCACCACCGCCATGTTCAATATGCCCTATTTTGTGGAATGTATGCTAGTTTGGCCTTTTATTGATATTGTTTAAGACTATTTCACAGGGTAATTATGTTGACGTTCTTTTTTTTTTTTCTTTTCCAAAATTTATTTATTTTTTGGCTGCCCCGGGTCTTCACTGCTCCTCGGGCTTTCTCTAGTTGCAGTGGGTGGGCTTCTCTTGTTGCTGAGCATGGGCTCTAGATGGGCAGGCTCAGTAGTTGTGACTCACAGACTTAAGTTACTCTGCAGCGTGTGGGATCTTCCCGGACCAGAGATCGAACCCATGTCCCCTCCATTGCAAGGCAGATTTTTTTAACCACTGGACCACCAGGGAAACCCCTAAACTGACATTCTTAAAGTAGGGCTGTTCATAAATATTTGCTGAAGGACTGACAGTGGGCAGCATACATTTTATAATGTAAACTACTTGACCAATAAAAAAATAATGAAAGTCATCAAACAGTTCACTTTTTGAGATAATTTTCTTTTCTAGCTAATCGAATGCTTCTGTTGAGATGGGAAGGGAAGTTTACTGTAGAAGGAACTTGAAAGTACCTACTGTTTGTCAGGCACACTTCATTGGCTATTTCCTTTAGTCCTCATAGCAGTTTTGTTGGTATTTATTACTCATGTTTTATAGACAAGGAAAAAAGATTCAGAGAGGTTAAATAATTTGTCCCAGGTCATGCTGTTAATAAATGGCAAAGCCAAGTTTGAAAGCCAGGTCTCTCTGGCTCACTCTCCACCCACATAAATACAAGTTCTGGTGCGTCCAGCCATTTTTGGCATGCCTCATATCCTGGATTCTCCCTCTGCTCTCCTGTAACTAGATCTCAGGAAAAATGATATCATCCTTTTTAGCAGATCAGGCCTAAAAAAGGCCTCTTTCTGTTCTAATCAACAGTACGTGTGTACGTGCGTGCATGCTCAGTCGTGTCCAGCTGTTTGTGACCCTGTGGACTGTTGCCCGCCAGGCTTCTTTGTCCATGGAATTTTCCAGGCAAGAATACTGGAATGGGCTGCCATTTCCTACTCCAGGGGATCTTCCCAACCCAGGGATCAAACCCGCATCTCTTGCGTCTCCTACACTGACAGGCTGATTCTTTACCACTACACCACCTTTTAGAAATTCCCTTCAAGTCTGCCTTTACATACGGTATCCAGATACCATGTTGATTTATTGGACTAGTTAGCAAATTGACTCTGGGCTTTTTTTTTTATTTAGTTCATTTTTCTGTGGAATTTTCGTATGTTTTTTTTTTTCCCCCAAATTTTCCTGCTGGACCCCAGATAGAGTCTTCCTTCTTAGATTTTTAATTCCAATCCAAAGTAAGGTGAAAAGAATTTCCATTATACAATAGCATTTGACTGACAGCGGACACTGGCTAATGTCAGCACTTTCCAGTTTCAAAGGTTACAACTTCAGCTAGGACTTTTTTTCTGGGGAGTGTTAGTAGGTTGATTTCCAGAACTAATGGTATGACATGTTTAGTAATCTTCTTAGGACTTGGATGCACTGTTATTTTCTCTGTTAAATCTTTTTTTCCATCCTCCCATTCTATGCCTCTTTTTATTAAATTTCTCCTTAATATGTAAAAATCTTAATTAGAATTTCTCCTATTTCTTTGTAATTGGTGACTTTTAAGTCTTCTGGTTAGGGTTATTTTTAGGAAGTAGCTGCAAATTATTTTGTCTTTCTCAAAAATTGTAGTGTTTTACATTAAACATTTTTTTTTCTTCTTTTTTTTAAATCATCATTTCTTGATTGCATCCTGTGTACTTTGTATAGTGCAGGCTGTTTGGTATAGAGCAGTGAATGAGACATGCAGAAATGAAATGACACATTTCAGGACAAGTAGTAGAGTGACTCAAGTACCCTTGGAATATACAAGGAGTTACCAGCTCTATGCCTCGGGGAGCCACAGAAGGCCATCCCTAGCACAGGGAATATGACATGCAAAATGCAGTGTCATGACAGGAAGTGGAATGTTTTGAAATGAAAAGTCCAGTGTGACTAGATGTAGCCTGAGTTGGATTAGGTGGTGAGAACCAAGGTTACAGAAGTAGTTTAGGGCCCCTTTGGGAAGCACTGCGCCCTGTCACTCAGTCCTGTCCGACTCTTTGCGACCCCGTGGACTGTAGCCCTCCAGGCTTCTCTGTCCATGGCGTTATCCTGGCAAGAATACTGGAGTGGGTTGCCATTTCCTGCTCCTTGTAAAGCACTGGCATGTATAAATTCATCCTGTAGACAATAGACAGCTATGGAGTTTTTTGAGCAGTGGAAGAACAGGATTGCTATTTTTCCTTTACCTTTTATTGTGACTTGACCCGTAGCTTTGTATGACAGGGTTAGAACAGAGGGAACACTGTATAACATTATTGTGCTGGAGTTCAGTCGCTTGAGTCATGGGCGATTCTTTGTGACCCCATGGACTGTAGCCCGCCAGGCTCCTTCGTCCTTGGGATTCTCCAGGCAAGAATACTCGAGTGGGTTGCCGTGCCCTCCTCCAGGGGATCTTCCCAACGCAGGGATTGAACCAGTGTCTCCTGGATCCTCCTGCACTGTAGATGGATTCTTTACTGCTGAGCCACCCAGAAAGCCCCTTGAAGTGACTATAGTCCTCCAGGAACCAGCCTGACATTAGAGTCTATTGCTGGGCCGATTCACTGCCTGTCTTTCCATGTGACTGTTAGATTTGTGTCTTAGAACATAATTCTGATGGCCATGTGGAGAATGGACTACAATAGGGAGAGACTAGTGCTAGGGAAGTGGTTTGCAGTAGGAGGAACACAGTGACAGTATGCACTTGGCACGTGACCCAGCACTCCCACTCCTAGGTATCTACCCAAGACAAATGAAACCATATGTTCATGCAAATAGCTTTACATGAATGTGCGTAGCAGTTTTATTTATAATCGCCAAAAATTGGAAGCAGCCCAGATGTCTATCAGCCGTTGAATAGATAAATTGTGGTCTATAAAATGGAATACTACTGAGCAGTAAAAGGAATGAATTACAGTATTGACATGTGTGGTGACGTAGATGAATCTCACACGCACAGCGCTGGGTGAAAGAAACCACTCTCAGAAGGCTACGTGCTTTGTGATTCCATTTATTTGACTTTTGGAAAAGGCAGAAGTCAGATCATGATTGCCAGTGGACCGGGAGAGAGGATTGACTGCAAAGGGACAAAGGGAACACTTGTGATAGAATTGTTCTACATATTGGAGATGGCGAGTAACCATATGTTTGTCAAAATTCATGAAACTATAATTCAAAAGGGTGAACTTTATTGTGTGTAAATTACACCTCAGTAAATCTGTCTTCAAATAAGAAATAATGATAGATGGATGAACCTCAAAAACATACTAAATGAGAAAAGTCAGACTTAAAAGAGTGTATCCTGTATGCATCCATTTATATGAGACTCTAGAATAGGCAAAACTGATCCCTGGTATAACAAATAAGAATAGTAGTTTCTGGTGGTGTGGTGACAGGGAGCAGGGTATTTACCAGGAAGGGGAACGAGGGATCTTTCTGGGGTGATGGAAGTGTTCTCTGTGTGTTGATACGAATGTGGGTTTTATGGATGAATCAAGACTCATCAAATAGCACACTTAAGATCTGTCCATTTCATTAAATATGTAAATTTTACCTCAAAGGGGAATATAGAAAATAGACTAAGGAGAAACAGAGAAAGAGATATGATAATGTGTTGCATTTGGCAGGTGGTGAAGAGTGTCTATAGCATAGGTGACTAGTGCGTGGGATTTTCCAAGATGAAGAACAGAGGGAAGCCAAACAAAGTTTTGGGAGAAGATATCGAGCTCTGTTTTGTTGACTGTCGAGTACCTGTGGGATATCCTAGTGAAGTTGTCTGGATGGCATTTGGATTTACGGATTTGGTGTCCAGGAGACACTGGACTAAAGACAGAGATTGGAATGTCATCATCATAATATTAATTGCAGCTACGAGAATACATGAGAGCAGCCAAGAAGAGCGGTGGAATTGAGAAGGGAAGAGGCCTGAGGATGCTTCCCTGAGCAAACCTGCTAGTGACTAGCTGGGCAGAAGAGAAGGGACGAAAGACAGAGAGAAAGAAGGAGGACAGTCAGACGAGAGCAGTGTCCTGGAACCAAGGGTGAGGAAAGTTCCAATAAGTAAGGGGTGGTCAGCAGTTTTCAGGTGCTTGGGCTTAAAGCAACAAGGCAGTCTTTGGGATCATAGTGAGAACAGTCAGTTATTAAAGAATGGCAACAGAAGCAAATTGCTCTGGGTGGGAGAGTCAACAGATATTAAGAAATGAATGCGGCTAAGTGTAGATTGCTTTCTAAGAAACTGCTTGAAAGAAATAGGGGGATAAGGGCGCTAATGTAAAATGTGACTGGAGTCAGGCTGCTTCTTACCATGCACCAGTCAGATTTGCAAGTTTGTTTTGTTCTGGCTGGGGTTGAAGGAACTCTATCTCTCCAAGGAAAATTTTCTTGGGGAAACATTGTTGAGTAAGGTGGTAGCAACAGTCCTTTGAAGATACTTGTTTTTCGGTCACGATGGAGACAACACAGAGGAACCAAGAAAGTTAGCTCTCAGAACTGGAGAAGCCTAGTTTGCCTGCACCTTTTAATGACAGGAACACTGGTGTATGTCATCATGGATAACTGAATTTTTGAAATTGTAGACACTGCTGCTAAAACATACATCAAAAGGTGAGGAAGTTTAATATTCTCAGTGCAACTTATTGATGCTTTTTACCTTTTAAAATCTGTAATGTCCAGAGAAAAGACTAAGCTAAGTTAAAAGATTTGCTATAAGGACTCTCGTAGCCTGCCAAGGAACCAAGTGGTTTTGATTCAGCCGAGTTGATCGTTGTGAGAGATAAGCCTGGTACAAGTGCTCTCTTTGTCACCCTGGTCCTCTCCTCCAGCTCCAGCCTCTCAGGTGGTCTGGGCTTTGCAGTGTGCTACCATGCTGTCACGCATCTGTGTATCTTTGTGTACAGATGTTGGTTAGGTTCAGAGTTGATTCTGACATCATTTGGCACTGGTGGGTTTTATTTACCTGAGTTGGCGATGGACAGGGAAGCCTGGAGTACTGCAGCCCATGGGGTCGCAGAGAGTCGGACAAACTGAGCAACTGAACTGAACTGATAAAGGCTGTTGTCTTTCTTTGGGTTTTTTTTTTTTTTTTCTTCTCTCTTACTTTCCACATTACTGGTTTCTCAGCCTTTCAACTGAGAGTCTTGGAATTTGCCTCTAAATTTGAGAGAGAGTTAAGTAAATATGCCGGCTGCTTATTGTGAGGTGTTTAAATAACGGGTCTTACTGCTTGTTTTTCTGATTTCAATTTGTGTTCATTTGTGGCTGATTCTGCAAATCTGATCAATATGTGCATCAGTCATTATTCTTGTCCTGTTCCTTAAGCTATTATTATTATTAATTTTATCAGTTTATGAAATAGTTGAATTCTGTGCTTCATCTTTCAAAAACTGAAGAGAATGTTTTTCTTGAATCAGACTCCTATTGTACTTTTCTCTGCTTGTGTAATGTTAACATGGATCTGTAGTTTCTGTAGTTAAGTTTTTTCCCCTTAAATGCCTTTACTAGTGCTGTATCACAGAAAGATTTTTCTCAAATTAAAGGGGGAATATTCTATTGAATGATTGAAGATTGGGTAAAATAGTCAGAAGAATGTACCGGCCATAAAAGCTACGAGTATGCTACCAAAAAAAAAGATAGGTAAAGGAGCTTCTTTTTCTTTACACCTTTTAAGTTTTGATAATATATGATTTTGGTGTAGTTACATGAGGATGAATCCTGTCTCAGACTCTCTTATAGTTTGTGATTGTTTTTGTAAATTAAGTAGAATCCTAAATAAGTACTATGGAAACCAACTCCTTCCTGAAAACTTTTCCTGAGAGAGAATTTAAAAATGCATGTCTACCTGAATCTATGTTGCATAAGTAGGAATTCTGTTTATAGGTTAGCTGAGCATACAGATATCGACAGATGGTGATTGACAGAGGATAAGGGAAGCCAGAGCCTGCTAATAAGTATGAGGGAGAGAGCTGACCCTCTCAGGCCCCACAGAGAGAGAGGGGCAGTGTGGCAAGGAGTCTCTGGGCCCCTAGCCTCCCACTGCGCCGCGCCGCCGCGTCCCAGAAGGAGTCTCTGGGCCCCTAGCCTCCCACTGCGCCGCGCCGCCGCGTCCCAGAAGGAGTCTTTGGCATTATCTTCTTAGAAACTCCCATTCGTTCTTCTGTGTGTCTGAGAGGATTGAGAAATGGAGAAGTTCTTGAAGTAAAGAAATTTGCCTCAACATGAATTTCTGGAAAATGCCTGGTTGTATTCCATGGGTGTGAGCTGTGTGGCCTGTGACCTCTGGTCGAATTGTCAGGAAGCTAGTCTTTTCTCTCGCAAAGAAGGTGTGTGCAAACAGTTTATTTGAGGGACACAGAGTGGGATGTTTGAGAATGAGTGGGACTTCGGAAAGTCTGACGCATTCGATGTGTGTATACTGAGGAGGACTGTGGAGAGGGCCTCGTTAATGATGATAATGAGAGTAAAGGTTGCCAGCTAAGGTTCCAAGTTAGCCTCTCATCCCTGCATTCCGGGAGAAGAGCCAGCTCCTGGTTCTGGCTTTGTAACAGTTGGGGACTTAAGGGACAAGAATTAGCAAAGGAAATTTGATTCTTGGCTCCTTCCCTTCTTGTGACCCGTCGTAGTACTGCTTGGATGCCATTAGTTCCCTCCTTTCTCCTTTCTCTTCTGTCTTTCTATGTTGGGCTGGTATATTTTATTTTCTATCTTCAAAGGGAAATTGGAACCTTAGAGGGGAAAGAACAAACAGATATATGCCTTTTTTTTTTTTTTTTAGTGCTTTGTTTTTTTTTGGCTTAGGTTGCAAAAGCAAGGTCTTGGTTTAAAAAAGTGTAATGGGAAGATCCTAGAGAGATGCCTTTAGTAGATTTTCCTGTTTTCAGAGTGTGGTGGAGAAGAACAACCCAAAACAAGCCCAGGGCAGCATCGATATTAGATGCACTTGTTGCATTCCTTTTCCTGACGTTTCTTTAGCCCTCTGCAGAGCACCAGAATCATGCTTGTTAACTTTTAGAGTCAGGTAACTTTCTGTATAGAACTCAGAAATGTCAAGAGTGGATAATAGAAACCACGGAGCATTATTATCTCTAGAACTTGATTAATTTCTCTTGGATTTGAACGTTCTCTGCATCTATTGTCTCTGGTTACTCAGCAAGTTTCTAGGCCATTGATGGAAGTTGACTGGATTGACTTCCAGATCTTTGTTTGGTTGTGACGTGGAAAATGATTTTGTGTATTGTGTTATGTTGTATTTCTAGAACTCTACGGCTTTGATGTGCTCATAGATTCTACCCTGAAGCCATGGTTGTTGGAAGTGAATCTCTCTCCTTCTTTGGCCTGGTAAGTACTCTGTTCCACCAACTAGCAAAGGACAAACCGTCAATAAGCAGTAACATTAAAACACTTTTTTTGGTAATTTCTCTTGGCACTAGGAGATTTTTTTCCCCCTTCTTTATTAAGTTAAGATGATTAGAATTTCTAAATTTGAGGGATTTGTGGCATATTATCAGAGTCCATATTGCAACCATGGACCTCTGTCTTACTAGTCAATTTGCAGTCTCTGTTTACCGTCTTATTGGGCTTCTAGGGATGCTTCTTTCATTTTTATCTCCACTGCATTCCCTCTCACACTTTTTTTAAGTTTTGTAGGTGTTCAGCTAAGGGTAAAGAAATACACGAGATATATTTCCTTTGTTACCAAAAGTTTATACATGCTCTAACCCACACATATCATAAAGGTATAGAGCTGAGCCTAGGAGTGTGTAAATAATATCTGGTCCATTTACCCTGTCCATGTCCTGGTGTTATCCATCCAAGATTAAAGTCTAAAATCTTCAAACGTTTTAAAAAACTATTTTTAACCTATTTTAACTATTTTAACCTAAAAACTATTTTTAATGATTAACTATTTTTAATCATTTAGAAGAAGGAAAGAAACTTATTTTCCAATACCAGAGAAGACTCTGCTTCTATCTGTGGCTACAGCCAGAGTTTCTGTTAGTTATATGCTTCTCTAAACAGCTAGAAAACCCTAGAGATTTATGCCAGAGACCACCCAGCTGCTGCATTTTTAACAATGAAAAATGTTGGCAAAATGCCAAGTAATCAAATAAAGACAGACTGACTACTTGGTTGGATGGGAGTTTGGCTTCACCCCAATTATAAGGTGTAGAGCTGGATAATACAGATGCTTCAGACGTTGTCCTACACTTAGGTTCAGTCAGTGTTTTGTAGATTTCCTGGCAATGCACATCATGCAGTGTTAGAGAGCCCAGGGTAAGGGGCTAGAGGAATCTGGTTTCTGGGGGAACACCTCAGCCCCAAAGCCAGCATCGCATCACCACCACAGGGAGGCCCCACACTTTCAGGCTTTGCTGTTTCTGTTTCCATGTGGGTTCCTGCTGTATCGTCTGGTGATACTTTGCTACAGTTTTTTTTTTTTTTTTGCTTTAATTTGCAAGCACACAATCTTAAGGAGATCAATTTAGAATGGAAAATGAAGTCTTAAAAAAGTACAAAGATAGCCCAAGTTCCTTCTCTTGCATGTGAATGTGATTTGATAATCACAGCAGTAAAAAATAATTTGGATGATGGGCATGCTCATAAAAGAGCATATTAAAAATCTTAACCTCTAAAATCCAGAGTGATAATAAAGCAGTGTTCATGACCCTGTGCAAACAAGACCTTCTGGAATAAAAAGGTTGAGTGTCAGTGGGTCAGCACCTTACAGCTGGGCCTGCCTTACAGAGGATGAGCTTGACACCAGGCTTTTATGTCTAGAATTTTTGCCCAGATTTTTCCCCCCATGGATTTGATGTACTTTCTATGTTGCTCCTCACTGACATTTGGTACCTCTTTTATATTGAGGGCTGTTAAGGGCAGCTATTCTTTTAACCTATAAAATTATCAATTGCTCTTTTCTTTCTTTATTCTGTTAGTGATGCACCTCTGGACCTAAAGATTAAAGCCAGTATGATCTCAGATATGTTCACTGTTGTAGGTGAGTAATATTCTTTTCTGAAGACTCATAAATGTGAAGTAAGAGCATCCATTCTGTCAGACTCTCTATGTGTTGCCAACTGGCAGTTCCTCAGCCATACTGAATGCTTTGTACTCAAAAGTTATATTTTCAGGGAAGTGTTTATATGTTTCTACACCCCCTGGCTCCTTCCTGCCCTGAGGCTGAACCACAGCTAGGGCTGAGGCCTAATTCCTGGAGCACAGGAATCATGAGCTGAGGAAGAGAATTAAGCAAAGATCTGGAGAAAATATATTTTGCCCTGAGCTGAGATAGTGAAACCCACTGAAGAGGCTTTGTTACCAAGGAGACTGGCTGTGTTTCTGCTGTGCAGTCTTTACTGGTGTCAACACAGTCTCTTCTGTAGTAGTTGTAACTGAAGCAAGCCAAGGAAAAAGTCCCTTTGTAAGTAGATAAAACAAAACTTTGAGGTGAAGATGGGCTGCCAAGTGGGTATGTTGTGGGTTTAGGGTTGTTGTTTTAAGTACCCCAAAATACACATAATAAGACGCACTTGAACTAGCACTTGATGTACCAGCAAATGCTGTAAAACTTTGCTCCCCCTTCTTCCTGGATGAGAATCTGCTTCTTTTTAGGAAATAAGTGAGATTAGCCCAAGCCTAATTTCTTAAGCCATGGAGAATCTACAACGCATATTTTGGAACTTGCCAATAGTAGACCACTTTTAGCCATTCCAGAAGTGGATCCTATAACAGGACAAGACCCCTCACTTGCTTCTGGATTCTCCTGGTAAAAACCAACACTGTTATTTTCCAGTCACCATCCAGGAAGCCACTTTAAAATAATGTCTTTATTAACAACTGTGTGTTTTTAAGTGAACTTTTACTCTGAATGTCATCAAAAGTCTCCATCTCTTTGTCCATCAGAATCACATTTCTGTTCGCAACAGGGAAGGCTGATTGATCTGCATATTTGCCTTTCTTGTTCACTCCAGTTGTGATAGTTCAAAGTTCAAGTAGAGGATGTGTAGGGGAGAGTCATGCCTAAACCTCTTCAGGATGGAGCTCTATCAGATTTATGGCAGTGAAACCAAGCTTGTCCATCGAAAGCAAAGGTGCAGCTAAACCTTCTAATTTCTTAGCAAATTAAAGTTTTAATGTTTCCCATTCCCCATTCAGGATTTGTGTGTCAAGATCCTGCCCAGCGGACATCAACCCGACCAATTTACCCCATGTTTGAGTCTTCCAGGCGAAACCCTTTCCAGAAACCTCAGGTAAGCAGTTCCAGCAACAGGAAGCCCCAAGGAGGCTTATTGTAAAGTGGCAGCTGTTGTCAATAAGTGAGCTGAAGCACTATGGTTAGAAGGTCACTTACAGCAGGAGAATTGGGGGACCATTCTAGACAGGAGGCAGTTATATTCAGCCATGGCTAATAGCTTACGCTTTTAATGCTTTCAAACCATCTTACTTTCTGCTTTTTGCATTTCTTTTCTTTTGGCTTCCTTTTTCATTATCTTTTTTTTTTTCTTTCTCTCTCTTTTGAAAAATTGCTCCCAGTCTTTTCACAATGATATGCTCATAAATGAGGCACAGAGAAGGATTCTGCAAATTTCTCGTCACTACTCTGCTGCATTCTTTATGATCCTCAGGCTAGCTTTGCAGAGAAGATGCTCAATTGAAATAATATCTTCTCTACATGCGATTCTCTTCACAAGGACCCTCAGTGATCATGAGGTGCTGATTGAATTTAAATGAGCTAAATGCCTGCAGAGAGCTTGGCGGGCATGTCTGAAACTTCATTTGACCTAGTGTTGCTCCAGTCTTTGTGTACTCTGTGTTTTTGTTCCAGGTAAACCAGTCAGCTGTCTGATGGTGTATCCATTCCATCATCTGATCAGTCCCTGCCCATCTAGACCCGGCTAGTTTCCACTTGTGTTTCTTTGCCTTTAACCTTTCTTCTTGTCCAAGAGTTCCCCTTTCCTCCTCTCTTCCTATCTGGACTGATTACCTTACCTGCTCAGAGGTTTGGAGACCCTTTCTTATTAAATCCATTCCACTCTGTCAAGGCCTTTTCTTTTCATTACATTATTTACTGGCTCTCAACTGCATTGTTTTGCCTTTGTTAATTTGTTGCCTTTCACTTGTCCAGTACTCCTCTGCGAGATTGTAAGCTCTTTGAAGGCAGAAACAGCTGCTATTTCTCCCCATTCCTCCTCTTTCCCTTGTTTTTTTCCCTCCTACGTTCATCCCACCTCCACTTTAGCCCTCCATCTCTCCCTTTTTCCCTCCCACTCCTCTTCCTTTTGTTTGCTGGTCTCATTTAGAGTACTGCTACTTCTGTTTGCTAAGCTTTCATACCATTATTTATTCAGATAGCTTTTCATTAGAACAAGGTTTGAAACCTCAAAATGCCTCTGAGGACTGCAGAGTAAATAGGGCCAGGTATGATACACGAGTGCCGTGACTGCAGTAGAGTGGGTAGTGCATGCTTCACATTAACAGGGCAACTCTTTTACTTCTGTGCTTTAGCTGATCACTGCTGTGAGTTGTCAGATATTCTTACTTTTTAGAGAAATCAGGAATCTTATTTTAAAATACTGACAACAAGTTCAATTTAAAAAATAATACTTTGCTGATGAAACATAATATGTTGGTGAGGTGGATTTAGTTTGCAGGCTGCCTATGACCTCTTGCTTTCAAATTATTCCCTATTAGTATCAGTGCTGTAGTAAAGAACAAGGTGAACTATATTTTAAGGGGTATTAGAAGTGAAATCTCGCAGCAGTGTTGTACTTGATCAGTGGTGTGTGTGTGTGTGTGTGTGTGTGTGTGTGCGTGCTCAGTTGCTTCAGTCATGTCCAACTCTTTGTGACCCCATGGACGGTAGCCTGCTGGGCTCCTCTGTCCATGGGATTCTCCAGGCAAGAAAACTGGAGTGGGTTGCCATGCCCTCCTCCAGGGGATCCTCCTGACCCAGGGATCGAACCCTCAGCTCCGGTGTCTGCTGCAGTGCAGGCGAATTCTTTACTGCTGAGCCCCTGGGGAAGCCCTGATCAGTAGTACATGACAGGTCAAAGGGTTTTCTTTAGGTTTTAACAAGAAAAGTAGAGGGTTTAACCTAGGTGTCCTAGGAAAACTGAATTGAGGCAATCACGCATGTTCCTTTAAATTGTTTCCTGCAGTATCTGTGAGTCACACGATTGTGTATAAAATATTACGAATCTTTCTCTGCAGCTTTAACAGAGTTTCTGCAAGTTCCACTCTGGGAGTAGCTGTATGTCAATCTTGAATGAATTGATCCCTTTTCTTAGCTTGCCTGTCAGCTTTTATTGGTGACTTTGCAAATACTCGCTGTGTGCTCTGCTAACTGGTAGGTAACAGCGTGACTTTATCCATGAGCAGTCCACAGGATAATCACTTAAAGGCTTAAGAAGCTGTAGATTAGTTCCATGTACTGTGTGAGACCATTTTACCAGGTGGACTAATACCTTCAGGATCTTCAGTACGTTACAGTAGGATTGAGTTCTCAGTGGTGAGAAGGTGAAGCTGGAATGATCATACCATAGGAGAATGCAGTGTGAAAAATAATAAATGCTCTAATCTTTCAAGTGCAAAATATAGGGCTTCGGCTTTTGTTCTGTGCATGGAGATTATTTTTTTCTTTTTTATATTAGATGTAGGAGTTGGAAAATACAGGCATGTTAGGAGAAGATAAGGCTTTATTCCATTTTTCTGTCTTTTATAGCGTCCAGTATCTGCACAGTTTCAGTCATCAACCGTCAAGCAGGTAAGTTCTGGATCATTTGGAGAGTTCATTCAAACTTGTATCTCCATTTCCCAAATGGAAAGCCTTTTAGCTTCACCGTTTCACAGTGTATTTTTCATGCACCTGCTCCTTGAATAGTTTAACAATGTAAAATAGAATAAGTGAAAATGAATGCTGAGATCTTTTCAGATGTAGTATATAAAAGTAGAGGTTGCAGGGATTCTGGAATCCTCTTTTTCTGATAGTGATCGTGCTGTGATGGAGGCAGCTGAATCCAGATGATGAACACAGTTGAGAGGCATATCTATGGCTTTGACTAAAATATTCCAGAGAGGAAATATCATCGTTCACAAGTCACCTTTCATTTGTTCAGGTGTCTTATGAGTCGCTTAACGTTGGAAGTGTTTTCACATTGGATATTGGGCTATATTTGTTTGTCTTTTTTTTTTAACAGAAGCCTTTTCTTATATGTAGTGATATGTAGTCATGAATCTTAGAAACGCTGCCATCATTACCTTAGATACTGCCTATAAAATAAAGACAGAATATTTGATCTCAGCCTCTGAATGATCAGCATGTGTCTTCCTTCTGTTCTTGTTAGCAGTATGAGATACACTGTCGCTTCCTTCTATGCAGATTTTTTTAGCATCTTTTTGAAGTGATAGCATAGTAGTGAGGGGACTGCTCCCGCTATTTGATGCGTTGATGTGAAGGATGTAGGTGTTCCCATTCATAAATGCATCACTTGCAGTTATTAATCCTTTAGTAAAAGGCTCCCGTATGTATTTATTTTGACGTTTGTACTCTCTGATACAGATCCTTTCAAGCTTGGAAGTTTGAATTGTAAGTTTCCTAGCTATTATGTTTGATAAAGTGATTTTCATGGTATATATCAGTTCAAGAAATGAAAAAAAAAAGACTACTGTGTTGTCTAATACTTGGTAACTGATTAGCATAGTTTTGTAATACAAGTTTTGTTCTTTAACTGGTGGAATTCAAAACTCTGTAATGGTGTTTTGTATTTAGCAGGTACCTAAGTGTGCAAGCTCCTCTCCATGGCAAACAAAAAACAAGCACAACCCAAGGCTGTTACTTTCAAAGACCTTATACTCTACATGTCTCTTGACCTAATCTCTTTCAGATCAGTCGCTCAGTCGTGTCCGACTCTTAAAGTACTGTTTCATAGCCTTCTGAACTTGACTCCAAAGAAGTGTCTTTTATATGGAATTCTAATCTTAACGTCCCATTACCTGTTTTAATTCTGTTCTACCTCTATTGCTTGAATATTCATAAGTTGCAAACAACCTATGGACAAGCGAGGCCTCATCCTAGTGGTTAGGTATTTCAGCACGGCTCACAGGACACAAAGGCTTTGCGACTTTATTCAGGCAGTCTTAAACGTATTGGGTTCTTAACTCTTATTGTCCTTTGCAATGTTCTACCGTGTCCCTGTCTTTCTGTTAATGAAACACTTTCAAGTCTACAATAGTTTCATCAGAGCTAAGTGAAAAAAGAAAAGAAACTCTTAGCTCTGGCCATTTAGACTGTAAACATTTCTTTTTTTGGTGCTGTCAGATTGTTGGAGATACATTTTTTTACTTGTTGTCTGATAATTCCTTTTTAATCCATTATCTTTTTCTACATTTCTCCCCTCCCTTGAAGGCCTATGGTTTAATATTTTTCACTCAACAGAGATTATATTTTAGTGTTCCAAGGCAGGCAGTATTGTTTTGTAGAAGGAACAGGGACTTTGAAGTCAGATAGACCTGGGTTCGAATTTGAACTCTGCCAGTCACTAACTCTTAGACCTTCAGCAAGTTCGTTTATGTCTCAGGCTCACTTCTCTCATCCATCAAATGAGGGTGTGTGTTCAGTCACTAAATTGTGTCTGACTCTTTGTGACCCCACAGACTGCAGCACACCAGGCTTACGTGTCCTTCACTATCTCCCAGCGTTTGCTGAGATTCATGTCCACTGAGTCAGTGATGCCATCCAACCATCTCATCCTCTGCCACCCTCTTCTCCTTCTGCCTTCAGTCTTTCCCAGCATCAGGGTCTTTTTCAATGAGTTAACTCTTTGCATCAGGTGGCCAAAGTATTGGAGCTTCCGCTTCAGCATCAGTCCTTCCAATGAATATTCAGGGTTGATTTCCTTAAGGATTGACTGGTTTAATCTTGCAGTCCAAGGGACTCTGAAGAAGCTTCTCCCATTCCTTTCTTAGCATAATTCCATTTGTGTATTACACAATACATTACAAATGAGGGTAGTAATACACAAATGGAGTTATGCTGAGAAAGGGATGATCAAACATAGGGAAAATACTTGGGATAGTTTTGGCACACAGATAACCCTCAGAAGATTTAGTCCCCTTCACACTTCCGAGTCCTATTTTGATTTTCCTTTTTCCATTGTCAGTATCTGGTGTTATTTTGACATTCATTTATTTATAGTCATGTCTTTTCACATTTGCTATCATCAAGAAATGCAAATCAACCCAATTAATCTATTATTCATCCTCCTAGACACCAATACATATTCTAAACAATACTTAGTCAGTACCCAGTCACCTCCTAATTTGATTCACTGCTGCTTATCTTACCTTATGCTGCTGCTGCTGCTGCTAAGTCGCTTCAGTCGTGTCCGACTCTGAGGCCCCATAGATGGCAGCCTACCAGGCTCTGCCATCCCTGGGATTCTCCAGGCAAGAACACTGGAGTGGGTTGCCATTTCCTTCTCCAATGCATGGAAGTGAAGTCGCTCAGTCATGTCCGACTCTTAGCGACCCCATGGACTGCAGCCTACCAGGCTCCTCCATCCATGGGATTTTCCAGGCAAGAGTACTGGAGTGGGCTGCCATTGCCTTCTCCGATCTTACCTTATAGTTGTCCTTTAACTGTGTTCAGCTTTTATTGGTGTATTTTATTTTTTATATCATAATACTGAGTCCTGATTGGAAATAAAACTGAAAGTAAAAATCCTATGAAATTTTCACAGATGCTTCTCTAACATCCAGAGACATTAAATATATTCGTGCTTTTCCTCCTTTTTGTTATTTTGTCCAAAAAATCAAAATTTTAAAGCATGTTTTAAAATAAAGCAATCTCCGTACTACTATTATGAACCCATTAAACTCTAAAAATGTTTATGGATTTTTTTCTTTTAATATTTGTTCCATTATTTTACTAGGGATTCAAGTTAGACTTACCAGGCGGTAATCACCAGGAGTATACTTCTTACATTTTTGAAGATTGGTACCTCATTTGTTTTTTTCTAATCCTCTGGTACCTCCTCAGTTCTCCATGATTTTTCAAACATAATTGTAAGTGGTTTTGGTAAGTTTTTTTGTTTTTAAAGCCAGTTCTGTTGATAACAAGATGCATGTCTCTCAGACCTGCTGACTTAGGTTTATTACACATTTTCAGATGCTACATGTCTCTCTTTTTTTTATTGTAACACACCTACTTACTTGCTTTCTTTTTTCTCCCTTGATTTCTCAGTAGTGTACTTCAGGTTATCATTATATTTAAGCCTTCCCTGTTAGCCATTTTTGGTCTATTTCCACCCAGATTTGTTCACATGTGGTATTTTTTTGTTCATTTTCTTTCATTTGATAGCAGTGATTCATTTCACTTCTTAAACTTGTCCTTCTTATTTTCTGGGTGGCAAGATGCATCACATATAAATTGATCTATTTCTAATCCATGTGTTTTTAACACAGAATTCCAAACTTTGTAAAATTGTGTTGAGAGATTTTTTTTGTTCTCTGCATGTGTTCTCTTTCAAACAGATTTTTTTTTTTTAACCCCTCAATTTTGATATCTTTGAGGATGCCTCACCATTTTTTTTTATTTTCTGTTGTTTGTCCAGCTCTCCTAACTGGTACTTTTCAGTTCTTCCCTAGCAACAAAAGTTAAATGTGTACATGTTTCTTCCCTGGGTATAGTTCTGTATCCTGAGTTGTACTGGTGATATTTTAACAATTTAGATGCATGTTGCATGGCAGAATTCCTAACTGTGACAGTTTAAAGTGTATCTGAGAACCAAGTAGTTTAAATCTTGTGTCATCTAGCCAGAGGCAGTGGTTCTTTTTACGTTCAGAGGAGCCTTATTTCCTTAGTGTAGTCAGTCAGTTCATTGGAGTATGTGAATTTATTCTATCTATTACCCGGAGAATGAAGCTGAGCTTTTGTGTCCAAAGTCAAAACCACAGAATGGCTTGCATTTAAACTATTTTGCTCTTATTTTTGACAATCCTGATGGCCTTTCAAGTCAGCCTTATTTCTTTTTTTCTTTGCTTTTAATTTCCAAGTATCTCCTTGGTACTCATAAGCATTTTTCTTCTTTCTTTTTTTCTTTATTATCCTTTCTTCTCCCCTTTTCCTCTTACCTGTGTCTATAATTCATTTGTTAAAACTTCATTTTGTTAATAAGTATTTGTAGGCCTAGAATAGTAATGCTTTGCTGTTCCTGTATAAATACGTTTCTCTATGAACCAGCTATTATGTAGATTAAAAAAATGCTCTCTAATTTCAAATTTATTGAAAGCTGAGGTTGGCAAAATATTTTTGACTTTCTAATCTGATTATTTTCCACTGGCTTCTCCAAAGACATAGGACACCTGGGTGGATGTTAGAGAAGCATTTGAGATACCTAGATTTCAGGAGCTACATCTTTTCACATTTCTCCCTCTCAGCCTTCTTCTTCTTCTTTTTTTTTTAATATTTATTTGGCTGTGCTGGGTCTTAATTGCGGCATGTGGGATATTCCCCAACCAGGGATCGAACCCAGGTCCCCTGCGTTGGGAGCACAAAGTATTAGCCACTGGACCACCAGGGAAGCCCCCCTCTCAGCCTTCTCAATAGTTGACACTGAGATAAATGGGTGAAGAGATTAAAGGAATTTCCAGCCACATTTTTTTTTCTCCTTGAAGTAGCATTGACCTTTTCTTTGCAGCCTTGTGGTATTTGTGGCAGTAAAAGAATAAAGACCTTGGTTCATGGAAGTTAACAGCTGGAGCATTCATCTAACAAGCACCATTACCCCCTCCTTTTTCTAACCTCCCGAGTACCCCGACCAGGAGCACCTGCTTGAATTCCTACACACCCCACTCAAATAACACTCACACAGGCATGCAGTGGTTTCAGTTAGGATTGTGTACTGTGAGTATTGTGAATGCGGGTCGGTGACAACTCTGAAAATGACTGGGAATGTTTTGAGGTGCTCATTCTTTGTGGGAGCAGGCTTAGATGAGTAGAGGACGATCGCAACAGCATCATAATAATCTCAATCTTTGGAAGCCAGCAATATCACTCTATCAGGAAGCAGTTCTACAAAAATGAAAATTAGGTCCTAGGAAAGCAAAAAAAAAAAAGTTTAAAAAGATAAAAAAGAAAAATAAACAATGAACAAGTAAAAAATCCCTAATAAAGACAAGAGATTGAACAACAAAAACAAAAAAGCCAAAAAAAATTTTTTTTAATTGGTGGTGCTCATCAGATGAGTGACTTGATCAGTAGTGATTTGATCCATGTTCTTATAAATATGACCATTCCTTAAACTATCCTGATAGGCAATAACTATTTCTTAAAATACGTTTATCAGTGACCTTGTAATACAGTTAATCAGCATTTTAAAGTAGCATTCTTTCTATTCTAAAATGCTTAATCTTTATTTTTATTTATATCGTTAGAATGAATGCTTACTTCACGTTCTCTTCTTTCATAATTTCAGAGGACTGTAAGGTGTCTTTATCTAGTGTGAGGTGATAAGGCAACTTGACTTTGGAGGTTTTACTGCTAGTGACTTTCTGATCAAAGTCATGTTGTGACATGTGCGGCAGATAAGTCTTTTTAGCAAACAGTAAATAATGTGTGAAAATGACAGACGTCCTCAAGACACCCATTTAGTATTTTGGCTTTTCTAAATTATATGCTAAATAAGAACTCACACTTTAAAGATTTTTTAAAATGATTATATTGATTCTCTTCCTACATTTTTAAACTTTCTTCTTAATTTCCCTGTAATCCCAACATGTGCTGTGTAATGTATTTTCAGGGATTAGAAGGGAGTTGAATTCTTTTTCCAAAATCCTCTGCAAATTTTAATTCTAACCGTGATTGATCTGTGTGTCAGCACATTATTTTTTTGTTCAAAAAATATTTATTAATCCCCTGCTCCATGCCAAGTAGTGTTCTAGACGTTAAAGATACCACAGGAAAAGCTAAAGAGAGAAAAGTTCCTGCCTTCACTCATTGCTTGTATCTGCTGATTTTATGATTTTTCTTTCATGGATTTGCTTATCAGAAAATCTGTGTTTTATAACTCCATGCCGGTTTTGAAGATTAGTATATATTGGTCTCCCGTGCATCCAAAGATAAAGCCAATCATGGTTATTTATATACAGGTAGACATTAGTCTGTGTGGGCAACCATAATAAAATACTATAGACCAGGTGACTTAAACCATAGAAATCTATTTCTCACAGTTCTGAAGGCTGGGAAGTTCAAGGTCAATGTGCTGGCAAGGCAGGTTTTGTTCTGAGGCGTCCTCTTTCAGCTTGTCGATGGTCATCATCTTGCACTGTGCTCCTTGTGCATATTCAGGCCGAGAGAGAACAAGCTCTCTGGTGACTCTTGTTTACAAGGCGTTTTTCTCATTAGACCAGTGCCTCATTCTCATGTCCTCACCCACTTACCTCCGAAAACCCCTGTCTCCAGATACCGTCACATTGTGTGGGTTAGAGCTTCAGCGTGAATTTCGGGGCGACACAAACATTTAGTTCAACAATGAGTGTTGTTGAGGAGCTTCTCTTATAACTCAGTTGGTAAAGGATCTGCCTGCAGTGCAGGAGACCTGGGTTCAGTTCCTGGGTCAAGAAGATCCCTTGGAGAAGGAAATGGCAGCCCACTTTAGTATTCATGGCTGGAGAATCCCATGGACACAGGAGCCTGGCAGGATATAGTCCGTGAGGTTGTGAGTTGGACATGACTTAGCGACTAAACCACTGCCACTGAGTGTAGCTAAAAATGTCAAAGTGAGTTGTCACAAAGCCTTTCCATAAATTGTGTACACAAAGAGGAAAATGAACAATAGTTCCTGACAGTAAGATTTCTTCTGTCTGGTCAGAGTTACTTCTTGGACTCTTAGAGAGACAAATTGCATCCCCATTTCTTGGATTATTCATTCCTTATTCCCACTTGGCTGATTTAGTTATCAGCTATCAGTTTTTTTTAAACAATAGTTTATTTTCACATTTCATACATCTGCCTTCCTTTGTTGTCTTTACATTTCTCTGCTCTCATAACATCACAATCACTTAAAACATTTGTTCTCCAACAACCTTCCTGATCATCACTCAGAAGCTGAAGTCACCCTGATCATCTTTGGGGATCCATAAGGAGCATGACCCACTGGGGTGCCTCCTTGGAGTACCCAAGGCAGTCATCCCAGATCCAAGTGCCTCCTTGGAGTACCCAAGGCAGTCATCCTAGATACAAGTCTCTTGAAGTCCAGCAGCTACAGTGTTTCTCACGTCATAGCCTTGCTCACATTTCTTTTCTGTATCACCGATAACTCTCATCTCAATATTTCCCCCTCAAGTTCTGAAACATCCCACTGTCCAACTTTGTCATCTGTGACATAGCAGATTGCTCATTGTTTTTCTGTCTTATGTCTCACTTTTCCTACCTCTCCTTCCCCAGTGTTAAAAAGAATATAGTGACTTCCTGAAATAAACACATATCTAATCTTCAGTTCAGTTCAATCGCTCAGTCGTGTCCGACTCTTTGCGACCCCATGAATCGCAGCACGCCAGGCCTCCCTGTCCATCACCAACTCCCAGAGTTCACTCAGACTCAAGTCCATCCAGTCGGTGATGCCATCCAGCCATCTCATCCTCTGTCGTCCCCTTCTCCTCCTGCCCCCAATCCCTGCTAGCATCAGAGTCTTTTCCAATGAGTCAACTCTTCGCATGAGGTGGCCAAAGTATTGGAGTTTCAGCTTTAGCATCAGTCCTTCCAGTGAACACCCAGGACTGGTCTCCTTTAGGATGGACTGGTTGGATCTTCTTGCAGTCCAAGGGACTCTCAAGAGTCTTCTCCAACACCACAGTTCAAAAGCATCAATTCTTCGGCACTCAGCTTTCTTCACAGTCCAACTTTCATATCTGTACATGACCACTGTAAAAACCATAGCCTTGACTAGGCGGGCCTTTGTTGGCAAAGTAATATCTCTGCTTTTTAATATGCTATCTAGGTTGGTCATAACTTTCCTTCCAAGGAGTAAGCGTCTTTTAATTTCATGGCTACAGTCACCATCTGCAGTGATTTTCAGATCAGATCAGATCAGTCGCTCAGTAGTGTCTGACTCTTTGCGACCCAATGAACTGAAGCACGCCAGGCCTCCCTATCCATCACCAGCTCTCGGAGGTCACTCAGACTCACATTCATCGAGTCAGTGATGCCATCCAGCCATCTCATCCTCTGTCGTCCCCTTCTCCTCTTGCCCTCAATCCCTCCCAGCATCAGAGTCTTCTCCAATGAGTCAACTCTTCTCATGAGGTGGCCAAAATACTGGAGTTTCAGCTTTAGCATCATTCCTTCCAAAGAAGTCCCAGGGCTGATCTCCTTCAGAATGGACCGGTTGGATCTCCTTGCAGTCCAAGGGACTCTCAAGAGTCTTCTCCAACACCACAGTTCAAAAGCATCAATTCTTCTGTGCTAAGCGTTCTTTACAGTCCAGCTCTCACATCCATACATGACCACAGGAAAGACCATAGCCTTGACTAGGTGAACCTTTGTTGGCAAAGTGATGTCTCTGCTTTTGAATATGCTATCTAGGTTGGTCCTAACTTTCCTTCCAAGGAGTAAGCGTCTTTTAATTTCATGGCTGCAGTCACTATCTGCAGTGATTTTGGAGCCCAGAAAAATAAAGTCTGACACTGTTTCCACTGTTTCTCCATCTATTTCCCATGTAGTGATGGGACCAGATGCCATGATCTTCGTTTTCTGAATGTTGAGCTTTAAGCCAACCTTTTCACTCTCCACTTTGACTTTCATCAAGAGACTTTTTAGTTCCTCTTCACTTTCTGCCAGAAGGATGGTATCATCTGCATATCTGAGGTTATTGATATTTCTCCCGGCAGTCTTGATTCCAGCTTGTGCTTCTTCCAGTCCAGCGTTTCTCATGATGTACTCTGCATATAAGTTAAATAAGCAGGGTGACAATATACAGCCTTGACGTACTCCTTTTCCTATTTGGAACCAGTCTGTTGTTCCACGTCCAGTTCTAACTGTTGCTTCCTGACCTGCATATAGGTTTCTCAAGAGGCAGATCAGGTGGTCTGGTATTCCCATCTCTTTCAGAATTTTCCACAGTTTATTGTGATCCACACAGTCAAAGGCTTTGGCATAGTCAGTAAGGCAGAAGTAGATGTTTTTCTGGAACTCTCTTGCTTTTTCGATGATCCAGCGGATGTTGGCAATTTGATCTCTGGTTCCTCTGCCTTTTCTAAAACAAGCTTGAGCATCTGGAAGTTCATAGTTCACGTATTGCTGAAGCCTGGCTTGGAGAATTTTGAGCATTATTTTACTAGCGTGTGAGATGAGTGCAATTGTGCAGTAGTTTGAGCATTCTTTGGTATTGCCTTTCTAAACTTACATTGAAGTTATTTTCAGATTTTTTCCCCCATATCTTTCAAACTGTTAGATTCATGTCAAAACCAAGATTAGGAGTAAGTACTAGCTTAGAAAGCCATGTGGATATCTTTCTTTGTTTTTGTTTGTGTCTCTTTCAACCCATAGTGTTTTCGTTCTATCCTTTTTTCTCTTGTTTTCTTTGAATTTGCTAGCTTTCATCTATTTGCCAGGATTTCAAGCTAAGAGATCTATTACAGAAAATGGGCTTTGGATTTGAGCTTATACATATTATGAAACATAATGGCATTGAGGGACTGACTAGAGGGAGGTGAAGAAAGACGATGGCAATACATTTTGTTTTTCTTTTTTTCTTCTCCCCAGCGTTCCCGTCCACTCTCCGCCAGTGATGCGGAAATGAAAAACCTTGTGGGCTCAGCACGGGAGAAGGTGCCGGGGAAGTTAGGTGGTTCTGTGCTTGGTCTGTCAATGGAGGAGGTAAAGATGACTCCATCTCAGGCCTTTGTGGGTTAACATAGGGTTCGGTGAAAATTAGTGATTCATAATATTCATGACAGTCCTGTCTTACACTGAACATGGGATCATAAAGGGAATTAATTTCTTCCTTCATGCTTCTTGCATATTCTTGGGTCATAACTCTGTCCTGTAACCACATGGATTACATTTATCAAAATAGGCGCTCATTTTATTTTCTCCTCCTCCATGTAGATCAAAGTTTTACGGAGGGTGAAGGAAGAGAATGATCGGAGAGGTGGATTTATTCGCATATTCCCCACATCAGAGACATGGGAAATATATGGGTGAGGTGACTACTTTTTTTTTTTTTTTAATCTGTACTTCAGGTCCAGAAAATTGAATTAATTGTGACATAGTATCATCAGTGCTTTCCACTTGGTGCTTTTCTTATTTTAATTATTTGTAACAATAATGAATATTACTCCACCGGAGAACTAAAGCTTTAATGATAATTTAATCTACTTATGCATCATTCCTCCCTTTTTGCTAGTTCCCTGCTTCCTTCCTTACTAGCCCTCTAACCCAGAGTTAGATACTGTCCTAAATTTTGTGGTTATTATTACCTTGATTTGAAAAAAACTTTTTTTACCTTCTGTAAGTGTACATAAACAATATACTGTTCATTTTTAATCATTGTTGAGATCAAGTTTTCATGCAATAAAATGCATCCATTTTAAGTTTGGTGATGAATTTTGACAAATATGGCTATCAATTTAATCACCACGATCCAGAAAGAGAACATTACATTACCTCCAGATGGCCTCTCATGCCCCTTTACAGTCAGAGCCTCTCGTTACCCTGAGCCTCAAATGGCTACTGATTTGCTTTTTATAGCACTATAGTTTTTCTAGAATTTTATACAAATAGAATCATACGGTATATATTTTTCGATGTCTGCATTCTTGTGTTTGGCATGATCTTGAGAACTGTCCATGTTGTGTGAGACAGTGGTAGCTCATTCCCTATTATCATTACATGCATTTCATTGTATGAATATAGCACAGTTTGTTTATCTCCTCACCTTTGTGGAGCACTTGGATTGTGTCCAGTTTGGGGCTGTTGTGAAGAAAGCTGCTGTTACAAGCATTCATGCACAAGTCTGTGTGTGGATATATGATTTTGTGTTTCTTGAATAAGTACCTGGGGGTGGAGTAGGTGGCTCATATGATAAGGGATAAGAGAAAGAACCGTTTTACAGTTACCAGTGATGTATGGGAGTTCCACTGGCTTCCTATCCTTGCTAGCAGTTGGTATTGTCAAACTTTTTTAATTTTAGTCATTCTAGTGTGTGTGTGTGTGTGTGTGTGGGTGTGTTTCTTTGTAGTTTTATTTTGTTTTTGTCTGATGAACAGTGATATTGAGCATTCATGTGCTATTGGCCATTTTTGTATCTTTTTTCATTTTAAATTTTAAGATTTTTGTTTTTTTTATGTCTGTGTTATAGAGGACTCTTGATATAAGTCCTTTCCCAGATATTTACATTGTGAATATTTTCTCCAAGTCTGTGGCTAGCCTTTTTATTTTTATAACAATGGCTTTCAAAATACAGAAGTTTTACATGTTAATGAAATCCAATTAACTAATTCTTTTTAAGATTTTTGCATTTTGTGTTTTCTAAGGCTTTACCAACCCCAAGTTCACAAAGCCTTTTCTCTTTTTTTTTTTTTCTAGAAGTTTTATAATTTTGGCTTTTATATTTAGGTCTATGATATGTATTGATTCAATTTTAGTGTATGGTGTGAGGAAAGGGTTGAAGTTCCTTCCATATGGATGTCCATTTGTTCCAGCACCATTTTTTGAAATTAATTTATTGAATTTACGGAGAAGGCAATGACACCCCACTCCAGTACTCTTGCCTGGAAAATCCCACGGACGGAGGAGCCTGGTAGGCTGCAGTCCATGGGGTCGCTAAGAATCGGACATGACTGAGCGACTTCACTTTCTCTTTTCACTTTCATGCATTGGAGAAGGAAATGGCACCCCACTCCAGTGTTCTTGCCTGGAGAATCCCAGGGACGGGGGAGCCTGGTGGGCTGCCGTCTATGGGGTCACACAGAGTCGGACACGACTGTAGTGACTTAGCATAGCATAGAATATTGAATTTAACTCGGCATCTTTTTTGAAAATTAATTGAAATATATATGTATCTATTTCTAGACTTTATTCAGTTTCATGATCTATGTGTTTGTCTTAATATCTGTAGCTTTTTACTAAGTCTTGAAATTAGGTAGTGTAAGTCTTCCAACTTTGTTCTTTTTCACAAGTATTTTGACTATTTTGTGTCCTTTGTATTTCCAAAGAAATTTTAGAATTTTTTTGTCAGTTTCTATGCTCACTTTTGATTGGCATTACCTTGAACATATAGATTAATTTGGGAAAGTGGATATTTTAACAGTTATTGAGTTTTCCAAATCCATAAACATGATATATCTCATTTCCCTGTTAGTTTAGGACTTCTTTGCTTTCTTTCTCTTAGCAGTGTTTTATGGTTTCAGTGTAAATCTTGAACACATTAAACTTATTGTTCTTATTCATGTACATGTTATTTTTAACAGCTTTGTTGAGCTATAATTGATATACAATAAGATTTGCATATTCAAAGTGTACTATTTCATAAAGTAACATAAGAATAAATCTGTGAAACTACCCACCACAGTCAGCACAGTGAACATACACATCACTCCCAACTGTTTCTTTGTCCCTCTTTGTAATTCCTCTCTCCTGGTCCTCCTTTCCCTGCCCTGCCTATTCCTGTCCCACGTAGATACTGATCAGCTTTCTGTCAATAAAGAGATATTTCCTTTTCCTAGGATTTCATATATGGAATTCTGTTGGTTGTTCTATTACTTGCTAATCTTTCTTTTTATCTGGCAAGATTATTTTTTGATTCATACATGTTATAGCATGTATCGGTGGCTTGATTTTCTTTTGTTGTCCAGTGGCATTTTGTTAATAGGCATATATCAGAATTTGTTTGTCCTCTCCTCTGTGGAGTAACATTTAGGTTCCTCCCCAGTTTTTGGTTATTGTAAAGAAAGGTTCTATGAGCATCTGTATAGAAATTTTTGTATAAACATGTGTTTTCACTTCTCTTAGGTAAATGCCTGCTTGTGAAATGACTGGATCATATCATTGTACATGTTTAACTTTTTTAAGAAACTGCCATGTGGTTTTACCATTTTGCATTCCTATCGTAAATGTATGAGAGCTTCAGTCTCTCCACATCCTCATCACCAGTTGGTATGGCCAGTTTAATTTTAGCTCCTCTAAGAGAGGTGTAGTGATGTAGTGATATCTCACGGAGAAGGCAATGGCACCCCACTCCAGTACTCTTGCCTGGCAAATCCCATGGACGGAGGGGCCTGGTAGGCTGCAGTCCATGGGGTCGCTAGGAGTCGGACACGACTGAGTGACTTCACTTTCACTTTTCACTTTCATGCACTGGAGAAGGAAATGGCAACCCACTCCGGTGTTCTTGCCTGGAGAATCCCAGGGATGGGGGAGCCTGGTGGGCTGCCGTCTATGGGGTTGCACAGAGTTGGACACGACTGAAGTGACTTAGCAGCAGCAGTGATATCTCATGGTTTCATGTGCATTTTCCTAATGATTAGTGATGTTGAGCATGTCTTCAGGTACTTATTTGCCATTTGATGACTAGATATTTTGCCAGTTTTTAAAATGAGTTTGTTTTCTTATAATTGAGCTAAGAGAGTTATTATTTTTTTTTTTTGGATATAATTCCCTTATCAGATGTGTGCTTTGAGATTTCCACCGCCCCTCCTACCCCCCCCCCCCATTTGTTGCTTGTCTTCTCATCCTTTAAATAGTAGCTTTTGAGGAGCAGAGATTTTTAAATCCAATTTTTTTGTATTAATTACTGAGCTTTGGCATCTAAGAAATTTTTGCCTGTCTCAAGTTTTCTTCTACATATAGTTTTAAGTTTTACATTTAAGTCTGTTCCATTTTGAATTAATTTTTTATATGGTACAAGATCTGGATCATAGTTCTTTTTTCTTCCAGATGGATATCCAATAGTTTTTGCACCATTTTTTGAAAAGACTACCTTTTGTCCATTGAACTGTCTTTTCACTTTTGTGGAAAACCACTGTTTCTTTACTGTTTATTCTGTTCCACTGATCTTTTTGTCTTTGTGCTAATACAGTACCACACTGTCTTGATTACTGTAGCTTTATAAAAAATCTTGTTCTAACTTTGCTCTTTTTCCAGGTTGTTTTGGCTATTCTAGGTCATTTGCATTTCCATTTGGATTTTAGAATTAGTTTGTCAGTTTCTACGAAAAAAGCCTGCTTGGGATTTTGATTGGGATTGTATTGGCTCTCTAGATCAGTGTGAAGAGAATTGACATCTTAACAATATTGAGTCTTCCAGCCCATGAACAAGGTATATTTGTCCATTTATTTAGGTCATCTTTAATTTTTCTCAGCAGTGTTTTGTGGTGTTCAGTGTACAGATCTTTTACATTTTTTTTGTCAGATCTATTCCTAAGTATTTAATATGTTTTGATTCGATTGTAACTGATTTTGTTTTTTTAATTTAAATGTCTGATTGTTTGTTGTTAGTATACAGGAATATAGTTGATTTTTCCATATTGACTGGGGCTTCCTTGATAGCTCAGCTGGTAAAGAATCTGCCTGCAATGTGGGAGACCTGAGTTTGATCGCTAGGTTGGGAAGATCCCCTGGAGAAGGGAAGAGCTAACCACTCCAGTATTCTGGCCTGGAGAATTCCATGGACTGTGTAGTCCATGGGGTCACAGAGAGTTGGACACGACTGAGTGACTTTGGCTTTGACGTGTGTCCTGTAATCTTGCACCACCCGGGCTTTCCCAGGTGGCACCAGTGGTAAAGGACCTGCCTGTCAGTGCAAGAGGCGTGAGAGACGAGGGTTTGATCCTGGTTCAGAAAGCTCCCCTGGAGAAGGGCAGTGGCAACCCACTCCAGTATTCTTGCCTGGAGAATCCCATGGGCAGAGGAGCCTGGCGGGCTACAGTCCATAGTCCATTGCACAGAGTCAAACACAAGTGAAGCAACTTAGCACGCACACACACAATCTTGCTAAACTCACTTGTCAGTTATTGAAGGTTTTTGGAGATTCCATAGGATCTCCTACCTAGTTGAAAATATTGTCTGTGAATAAAGACAGTTTTCCTTCTTTCTTTCCAATCTGGATATGCTTTATTGCTTTATTCTTGCTTGATTACATTGGCAAGAACCTCCAGCACAGTGTTGAGCAGGACCAGTGAGAGCAGACATCCCAGTCTGGTTTCTATTCTTAGGGTAAGCATTCAGTCTTTCATTTTTAAGTATGATGTTGCTGCTGCTGCTGCTGCTAAGTCCCTTCAGTAGTGTCCGACTCTGTGCGACCCCGTAGACGGCAGCCCACCAGGCTCCCCCATCCCTGGGATTCTCCAGGCAAAAACACTGGCGTGGGTAAGTATGATGTTAGTATTAGGTTTTTTGTAGATGCACTTCATCAGATTGAAGGAGTTCCCTTCTATTTCTCTTTTGCTAAGAGTTTTTATCAGAAATGGATGTTAGATTTTACTAATTACTTTTTCTGTATCTCTTGACATAATAATACGTTTTTTCTGTTTTGGCTTTTTAATATAGTGAATTGCATCCATTTTTTAATGTTAAACTCAACATTGCTTTCCTGAAATAAACTCCATTTGGTCTGACATGTATCCTTTTTATAGACTGTTGAATTTGATTTACTAAAATGAGATTTTTACATCTTTGTTCATAAGAGATACTGATCTGTGGCTTTATTATAATATATTTGGTTTCAGTATGAGGATAATGCTGGCCTCATAGAATAAGTTAGAGGCCTCATCTCTTCAATTTTCTGGAAGAATTTATGGAGAATTGGTATTTTTTATTTCTTGAATGTTTGGTAGAATTCACTAGTGGAGCCATCTGGGCCAGAAGTTCAATTTCAGTTTCTTTAACACATGCAGAACTATTCAGATGATCTCTTTCTAGTTGAATGACCTTTGGTAGTTGGTATCTTTTCAAGCATTTGTTCATTTCATATATGTTATGTTGGTAAGCACAAAATTATTCCTAAAATTCACCTATCCTTTTAATATTGGTAGAATCTGCAGTAATGTTACTTTTCTCATTTCCGATATTGGTAATTTAATTCTTCTCTCTTTTTATCATATTCAGTCTGGCTAGAGGTTTATCAATTTCATTGATCTTCTAAGAGACCCAGTTTTTAGTTTCATTGTTTTCTATTTCTTATACATTGACTTCCTTTCTAATATTGTTTCCTTTCTTTAACTTACTAGGGGACTTCATTTGCATTTTTCCCCCCTAGTTTCTCTAGATAGAAGCTGATGTCATTGATTTGAGACCTTTCTTCTTTTCTGTATATGTTTAAGCGCTATAAATTTCCTACCAAGTACTGTTTTTGCAGAGTCCCATATATTTTGATTGTTGTATTTTTTGTTTTTATTCTGTCTTTGGCCTATGGACTATTTAGAAATGTGTTATTTAGTTTTCAGATATTTGGATTTTTTTCTAGAGATTTTTCTGTTAATGATTTCCAATTTACTTCTTTTGTACTCAGAAAATGTACTTTGTGTAAGCTGAATCTTTTAAAATATACTGAGACTTGTTTTATGGTTCAGGATATGACTTGTCCTAGAGTCGGACACGACTTAAGCGACTTAGCAGCAGCAGCAGCAGCAGCAAACGTAACATGTACATTGAAAAGAATATACATCCTGCTATTTATTGTTGGGTGGAGTGTTCTATAAATGTCTGTTAGGTCAAAGTATTAGACCGTTCAGATGTTCTCTATTTTACTAATTTTATCAGTCATCCAGAGTGTATGTTGAAATCTCCCATTGTAATTGAGAGCTTGTCAGTTTCGCCTTTTGGTTCTGCCAGTTTTGCTTCTCATGGATGTTGGAACGCTGTCCTTAGGTCCCTCTGCAATAGATTGGTTATGTCTTCTTCATAAATTGACTTATTTACTGCCATGAAATGTCCCTGTTTATCTTTGATAATGCTATTTGTCCACAAGTCTGTTTGTCTGCTTAATACACTTGCTTTAGCTTTCTTTTTTTTTAAGTTGTGTAGTATAATGATTTGACTTATGTCATGGAATGATTATCACAGTAAGTTTAGTGAACATCCATCAGCTCATAGAGACACAAAGTTAAACAGAGAAGAACTAAAAGTAAAACTAAAGAACTCTTAGGATTTAGTCTCTTAACAATTTTTATCTATAGCATATAGAAGTATTAATTATTTTTTACATGTTGTACATTATAACCCTAGTACTTCCTTATCTTGTAACTGGAAACTTGTACCTTTTGACTGCCTTCACCAGTTTCTCCTCCCCTCACCCTAACCCATTCCAACTTTCTTATGACTAGTGTTTGCATGCCGTATCTTTTTTAAAATTATTATTGTGTTACTTTTAATCTCTCTGAGTCTTTATAGTTAAAGTAGATTACTGTCAAAAAAAGGAAGTCCTGTCATTGTGGCAACCTGGATGAACCTTAAGGGATAATGCTAGCTGAAATAAACCAGAACAGCAAATATTGTATAATCTCACTCATATGTGGAATCTTGACTGAAAAAAAAAAGAACTGATACAAAAAAGGGTAGACTGATAGTTGCCATGGGCTGGTATGGGGAAATGGGAGATGTTGATCAAAGGGTGCAGGTCAGTTTTTAAGATGAACAGACTCTGGGAATCTAATGTACAGCATGGTGATGTGATTGGATTTAATGTGCCACATTACTGTCTGTTTTCTTTTTGTCTAATGTGTTCTTTATTCCCTTTTCTTTTTCCTCCTGTCTTTTTTGGATTAATTCAGTCCTCCTGCTTCTTTGTTGTGCTTTTTAAAAGTGTGGTTGCTCTAGGGTGACAATATACATCTTTTACTTACCATAGGGCACCTTGAAATAATGTTAGACTATTTGATGTATAATTTAGGAATTTTACAACCAGTATACATCCATTCTTCCCTCCTGTCCTTTGGGCTGTTGTTGTCATGCATTTTATTTCTATTTAAGTTTTAAATACCATAGTGCTTTGGTTATTTTTGCTTTGAACAGTTTAAGGAAATTTAAATAGGAGGGAAAGTCTCATAATTATGCATTTACTATCATTTCCATTGCTCTTCTTTCTTTTATGTTGATCATGTTTTTATCTGACATCATTTTCTTCCATCTGAAGAACTTTTAGGATTTATTTTAGTGCAATAAATTCTCTCAAGTGTTGTTTATCTGAAAGTCTTTCTTATATTTTCAATTTTGAAAGATTTTTTTCATTGGTTTTAGAGTTCTGGGCTGGCACTTATCCCCTGATACTTCAAAAGTATTGTTCTGTTGTCTTTTGGCTTGCAGTTTTCTGATTAGAAGCATGCAGTAATTTTTTCCTTTGTTCTTTGGTGCATAATGTGGCTCTTTTTCTCAGCCTGCTTTTTAGATTATTTCTTGATAACTGATTCTCAACAATGTGATTATGATATATGCTTTGGTATCATTTTCTTCATGTTTCTTCTGCTTCAGATTCATTGAGTTTCTTGGTCTATGGAGTTATATATAGTTTTCCTCAAATTTGGAAAACTGTTGGCAGTTATTTCCTCAAATTTTTTGTTTGCTTATTTGCTTTTTCCATTTCCCTCCTCTCCTTTCAGTACTTTGGTTACATGGCTCTGTTCATTTTTTTATATTCTTTTTCTTTCTTCGTTTTGGATGGTTTTCTTTCTCTGGTTCTCATTTTATTCATCTTTGAAGGAATTAAATCATCTGCAGTGTTAAATCTTCTATTAATTCTAATCAATGAAATGTTCATTTCACCTATTTTATTTTTACCTTTAGGACTACCATCTGTTTCTCTTTATATCTTCTTTTTCTCTTTTGAAAAATTATTTTTATGATTTCCTTTAGACTCATGTGCATATATTATGTTTATAATAGCTGTTTTAAAATCTTGTTCTATTACCTCTGTCATTTCTGAGTCTGTTTCTATTGACTGATTTTCCTTTTGTCAGTGAGTTGTATTTTTTCTGTTTCTGCAGATGTACAGTGATTCTTTTAAAACTGAATGTTGTAATTGCACATTGTAAATGTTGTATGGTTATGTTTGGATTTTATTGCTTCTTTAAAGCCTGTTAAAAGTTTTTTTTAGGCTAGACACTTAAGTTACTTGTAAATCAGCTTAATCTTTTTCAGGCTCATTTAAAAGTGTTTTTATGGTTTGTTTAGAATAGCTTTTTGTCTAGGTCTAGGATAATTCTACTACTGAAGACTCTTTGGGGGTGTCTGTTAAATGACCCCCATGTTCAATGAGATCTCTCCGTTCTGGCTGGTGGGAACTCAGATCAATTGGCAGCCTTATATGTGCAAAGTATTCAGCTTACACTTTCTCCTTAATTTCTTTACTCTGACAGTTGCTCCTTGCACAGCCTGTGCACTTTTTCACCCTGTGCCTGAGTAGATCTGAATTCATCCAAAGATTCAGAGGGTCCTTTGTGATGATTTTTTTGTTTGTTTTGATTTCTTCTTATGTATAGCTTCTTCCTTTCCAGGACATTGCTCTGAAAATTCTAGCAGTTCTGGAACTATGATCTCTGTCTTCTCAACACAGAGAGTCTTGGATTTTCCTTGACTTCCTTCTCTTTCTGCATTGTCTAGAATTGCCTCTGGGTAGGAAGGTGGAACAGTCAGGGGCTCCCTTCATTTATTTCCCCTTTCAGGGATCACAGTCCTGCACTGCCTGTTGTTTCATATATTTTATGCACTTTTCTAGCTGTTTACGGTGAAAGAGCAAGTCTTACAGCAGTTATCATCTTATATGTAGAAACAGAATTCTGTTGTTTAGTTTGTATTGCTTTTGAATGTTTTCTTTTAAAAATGGCATGCTTGATGTATTCTTCCTTTTTTCATTCAATATTATATTATTAAGGTTTATTTTGTTACATGTAGCTTTTGAATTCATTCATTCTTTTTCAGTGCTTTATAATATTCTTCTATGACTTTATATTGCTGTTAAATTTCCCATTCTCTTTTTGATGGTATTTGACAGCTTCCTGGTCTTTTTGCTGTTAAAGACAGCTGTGCTCCAGATATTATAATGTGTGTTTCCTGGGTATGTATCTAGGGATGGAATGTATCTAGAGCAATGAGATAAGTGAATGTTCAACTTTAAAAGATAATGCTAAAAAAGAAGGTAATGCTCAACTGTGTTCTGAGAAAAGCGAAAGAGAGCACCAAGAATTTTAAACTAATTGAGTTACCTTCATGTAGCGTGGAAAAGATGCACTTATCTGCTAACAAATATTCCTTTTTTATTAATGTATGTTTATTGAATATCAACGAGTATTTAGCAGTATGCTTGGTGCTTTGAATGTGAAACACGTGTTAGTTGGGATCTCTGTCCTTTGAGAGTTAGCAGTATGATTAGAGAGAATTTATTTATACATGTAATAGAAGTAGCTCATATTTGTATTGCTCCTTGTAATTATAATGTACTTTATACGCATCTTCCTGGTGGCTCAGATGGTAAAGAATCTGCCTGCAATGCAGGAGACCCAGGTTCAGTCCCTAGGTCAGGAAGATCCCCTGGAGAAGGGAATGGCAACCCACTCCAGTACTCTTGCCTGGAGAACACCATGGACAGAAGAGCCTAGCAGGCTACAGTCCATGGGGTCTTAAAGATTCAGACACGACTGAGTGACTAACACTCACTCACTTATACACATCATTTTAATGATAAGGAAAATAAGGCTCAGTAAAGTCACATGACTTGTCCACAATCACACAGTGGGACTTGATGCAGGTGTTTTGACTCCAGATCCTACTTTTCCCTGCTGCATCATGCTGCTTTCCAAGAAGAGAAAGTTTATTCTACGAGACAGCGTTTGACAGGTCCCTCTGGCGTGCAGTGAAGGTGAAGGAGGAAGGCCGGAACAAGGGAACCTCTGTAGACTTGGAGCAGTCCTCTCAGGGAAGGCTTCGTGCAGCACAGTGGACTTGAGCTGCTTCTTGAAGGGTGGATTATGGATAAGTAAAGAGGGTGTGAGGAGAAGGTGTCCAGACAGAGGCAAAAGTGTCAGTGGGAGGTGTGGTATGAGAGCGTTATAGGAGACTTGTCTGGACTTTAGGACCCCTGTTGGGGAACTGTGAGGAGAAAGGGTGAGAGAACAGATGGTATAGATGACCCAGGTTTTGAAATCTTGAAAGAGAAAGTGTATGCCTCTTGCAGTTGGTATCATGGAGCCATTGAAGCCTCTGGAGAAATAAGATGATTGAAACAGTCTGTCAGTATTTTCATGCCCTTTATGCATCTTCCATTCCCAGCTTCATTTGACCTCTTTTCTAGCTATCTGTGATTTTTGGTGGTGGTTTCATTTTTGTTTTTCAGTTTTATATTCTGAATTTAGTATATAAGCTGTTATTAATCTAAGAAATCCTGCCTTTTCTTCCTTTTTATTTTCTTATTATTAAGTCATCTATATTCTTTTCTTTTATTGTATTTTCTGCTATTCTAGTTTTTTTGTCATTTTAATTTGAGCAAATATCTCCTCCTTTGTCATGTTAGAGACTATGTATATATTTTTAGAAAACCTGTCACTTTTGTGCTTGATTTGTGTGTTTTGTTTCTATATTTTTCCTCTTCAGCTAAGCTTTAAGAAATAACTAGTTCCTCTCTTTGTCTTATAGGTCCTACCTGGAACACAAGACCTCCATGAACTATATGCTGGCAACACGTCTCTTTCAAGACAGGTGGAGATTTGCTAATCTTATAAATTTAGTAGGACTAGATCACAAAAGGAAATCACTTCCTTCTTTAATAGGAAGGAGATCACTTCCTTCTTTAATAGGAAGTAAATGCAAACGAAGAAAAGAGGTTTTATGAAACTCTTTGGGAATATTTGATAGGAAGAGCTTTATGGAAAACACAATATAAAACCTCATTTTTTTTAGAGCTAATTAACTCTCAGCACTTTGTAATATTTCTAGACACTACAGATTAAACCGTAAAGACCTTAACACATATCCTAAAATTTTTCCTCCTTAAAGGAAGGCCCTTTCTCAGGGCCTTTTTGCTTTAGACACACTTATCACAGACATGATTATCTATCTTTCTAGACTAGACGAGACTAAAAGGATCAGATTAGAAAAGCTACAGGAGAGGTAATTCACAAAATAAATACAGTGAGAGTTGTAAGAAATGACAGCTGATAACCTCAATACAAGGGAAAACAGGGCAGAAATGATGGAAAACAGACGCCGGAATTCACATAGCACAGCAGTCAGGGACTCCTTAGTCCCACATACTTCTGTTGCCCCCGAGACATAACTGCATTGCAGTACAGTTCGGTAATTGACCAACAAGGAACTGTAGGTATTTAAAGAAGTCTGTATTATTTTCAAGGTATGTGTGCTTTTTATGTGGGATTCTTAAAAAGAGATATCCCAATTTCAGCCACTTCTTGTGATTTCATTATCCATCATCAGAAACTGTATAGGATTTCTAGTTTCTCTCTGTAAATTTGTGGTTATTACCATTGATTAAGTAATTACACTGTGTAGCTTCCAGTGAAGGAGATCTTGAGATTTACTTGGACTATGTAGAAACTCAGTTCTTTATATATAACCTGGTCCCAGTTCCCTACCTGCTACCTCCTCCCTGGAAATTTTTACAAGCCTTCTTTATTGTTCTGGTTCAGACACTATACTAAGATTTGTTCTGGTGTGTTACTTTTCAGTATTTTACTTTTGCAGTGGATGAATCCTTTCAGTCTGAAGGTTTCAGTCTCTTAAACTGTGGGAAATATTCCCCGTATCCTGTGTTTCCTGGGCACCTTCTGTTAGATGAAATTTGGATCTTGTGCTATATCCTCCATATTTCTTTACTTTTTTTCTCATACTTTTGGTCTCATGGTCTCTTAGCTTTAAATTCTTGGAGCTTTTTTGAAGTTTGTCTTCTAAAAATTCTAAATTGATCTTTAGCCTTAACTATGTTGTTACTCCGTACCAGCACTGAAGAGGATTGTTTGATTGACTTCTTTTTATTTTGGCAGGTACAGTTTTAACATCCAACAACTGCTTTTGCTTTCTGACTAGTTTTCATAGTTTATGGATGTAATATTAAATTGGTTGTGGTACCAGTTCCAATGTGGAGGAGGTAGGGAGTTTCCCCTACAGCACCTAGCAATTGCAACATGTTCAGTTCTGACACTATCTACCTGGAGATCAGCATCAGATGCCAGGTTAATGGTCCAGTCCTACAAGATTCTACCCCCCACCCCCACAATCCCCCACCTTATTTTAGATGCTAATCACAGCCCAGGTTGTTACCCTTATTTCTGACCTACTGGCTGCATATAAGAGATTTCCATGACCCCTTCTGTGGGGGGGATATTCAGAAGAATATTCAACTCATCAGATCACCAGTTTATTATAAAAGGGTATATATAACTCATGAACAGTCAGATGGAAAAGACAGTTGGGGCCTTCTCCAGGCACACCATTCTCCCCACTTCTCCACAAGCTCAGCAACTTGAAAACTCTCTGAACCCCATATTTCTAGGTTTTTATGGGGGCCGCATGGCATAAGTGTGATTGGTTAAATCATCGACTGTTGGTAATTGAACTCTATCTCTAGCCTCTCTCTCCTCCCAGAAAGTCAGGGGGATGAGACTGAAAGCTTCAACCCTCTCATCACAGGGTTGATTCCTCTGGTGACCAGCCCCATCCTGAAGTGATCCAAGGACTTTCTAAAAGTCACCTCATTAGCATGACAAACGATGCCTTTACCACTCATCACTTAGACATTTTAAGGGTTTTAGGAGCTCTGTGCCAGAAACAGGGATGAAAGCCAAGTAAGTATATATATTTCTCACTATAAATCACAGTGTTACAAATATGTTTTTTTAATCTCTCTAGCATAATTATTGAAAGTTCTTTTCTGTTTTTTGCACTATTTTGAATTCTTCTGGATTATTTCTCCTTGTTTATCTCATTCTAGTTTATGCTCTTATATTTCCTGAAACATCTGGTGATTTCTAATTGTCCAGTCATATTTATAAGTAATGGACTGTTTGTGTAGGATTGGTAATTTGCCTGAGTTTCCTTAAAGGTTGTATCAGTCTGTGAACTGACGTGGAGTCTATGCTTGAGGCTTGATTAATCTGTAATTGAGCTTCTTGTGAGGGAGAAGAAAGGTAGAACAGGCAATCTGGAAGCCGCTACCAAAATTAGGAAGCATTCTTTCCAGGGAGAGCAAAACAATGAAAACATTTGAGATATAATAACATACGTGCTTTTTTCATTAACACATTCAATAATGTGTTAGTAGTAGTAGGCCTAGCAGTGGATCTAATAACCACCATAGTTTAAAAAGTGTGGGAAGTGTTGGCAATATTTTGAGACCCCTGGAACAACTCTAAAGTAACATGAAAAAAATGTGTTATTTCTTTTGGTAACAAAATTGCACTTACACTACTGCAGATGATCCCCTACATGTATATGATGCTGAATTTCTTTTAGAGGATTAATTTTGTTTTTTTCCATCCAAATTGATATCTTCCTTGACTTCTTTCTTTAGGCTCTAGTAGCAACTCCTGCTTATAAAGCATTCTAAAAACTGTGATTCAAAAAACATGAACTTCTGTTTAGCAAAGAAAGGCCCTTATGATTTACTCTTCCTACCTTTTTAGCCTAATCTCCACTTTTCAGTACCAACCCATGGCCAATTAGACCATATCTACTGCTCTTTCCTGCCTCCTTATCCTTGCATTCCATTGGGATTCCCATACATTCCCTTGGAGTGGCCTTCAGTTTACCCTGAATTCTTTTTCTAGCTATGTCATTCATCCTCTTACCCAGGCTAGAAGGAAGTTCTCCCAGCCTTTCTTATCCCTCCATCGGATTTAGATCCCCATATTGTACATATTGTATTATAATTGCCAGTTAGTACTAACTACTCTTGTCTACTTTCAAGTTGGCTTTTAAGAGTAGATATTTGGTTATATTCCTCTTTAACAGCATCAAAACCTATCATGAAGCAGGCACACACACAAACATGCATTAAAAAAATTAAATTATGTTTGTTGCAAGCCTTACATCTTCCATTAAATCTGTTCTCTTCAATCTGAATTCATGTTTTCTCTTTTGCAAATCCTATTGTATTATTGTCAGAACTCCTTTCAAACTAATTCTCTAATCATTTCATTTCATAATTGGTTCATTTGGTCTGCCTTCCCTGCCCTCCCCCTTCACGCTCACTCACCCGTCCTGCCCTGGCAAACAGTGTCTTACCTGCTGTCTCATGGCACGACAGTAGTTTTAACTCTGGCTGTATTTTAGTAACATCATATGTGTGCCATATGTGCGTGCTAGGCCGTTTCAGTCATGTCTGACTCTTTGCAACCCCATGGACTGTAGCCCACCAGGCTCCTCTGTCCCTGGGATTCTCCAGGCAAGAATACTGGAATGGGTTGCCATGCCCTTCTCCAGGGGATCTCCCTGACCCAGGGATTGAACCTGTGTCTCCTACAGCTCCTGCATTGCAGATGGACTGCTGAGCCACGGAGGGAAGCCCATTTGTGCCCTAGCCAATCCCAAACTGAAGTCTTGTACTTATTAAGAAGCCACCCCGGTGACTGTCATGTGAATTCATGATTGCAAATTACAGAGAAAAACCATTATCTGATTAAAAAAAGTTAAAATAATTTTGAGACTTTCTGATAATAAGTTGACAGTATTAGGACACTGGCTCAGATAGATGACATGGGGAGGAAAAGATAAATGTTTTGGTGGAGACAGATTTTTTAGTTGATTTTTTTCTATAGATAGAATATCTTGATATTGTTGCATCTGTCTCTTTTTTAAAAGATCAATACCATAGGTTACGTGTTGTATAATTGAAAATTTTAGCATGGAGAACAGATGAAGCCAGAAGTTAGGTAAAAAGTGTGTGCTTATAAAATGGCAACATACGGGATCCAATGGTGATGGGGTTGTTCAGTATCTTGTCTGTGGATACATGAACCTACACAGTGATAAAATTGTACCAAATTAAATATACACATTCATAAATGAGTACAAGTAAAGCTGGGGAAATTTTTTTAAACGTGTGTCAAGTGAAAGGAAATTGAATGACAAACAGCCAGTTTAAATGTGAATGGTGCTTCCTGTGGTTAGAGCCCAACTCTAGAAACGATGAGGAACATCTCTTTTTTAAAGAGATTTTTTTTTAATTGTGGAAAATTTATTTATCATGAGCATCTTTTTTGAATCCCCATGAGAACTGAGATGGACTTCTTTCCCTAATATAGTTCAGTGCAAGTAGAAAGAGTCCTGAAGTCTGAGACCAAAGTTGTGGGTTCAGATTTAAACTGTTTAAAGCTCTGACATTGAGCTTGTCACCAAATGGTCTTATCCTGCTCATTTTTATGAACAGGGCTCATATATAAAATCTAATCAGATTAGGTTAGATTTGTGGCTATATGTACACATGCAAGTAATTGTTAGAATTTTTCTCTAGAATTCATTTGTCCTCTATCTTTTGTTTTTTTATTGATCTTCTCTAAATGTTACGGTACTCTATTCTTTTCTGAGCATGTTCTCTATTCATCTCTCTGCTTCTACCCCAAGATGCCTTCCCTGGCATAATTCCATGTTGAAGCTCTGTAGTCTGAATCTCAGGAGGTGTGTGTGTGTGTGTGTGTGTGTGTGTGTGTGTGAATGTGAATTCAGGAGAGAGTATCTGTGTAGTGCTCTAACCCACTTGTCCTTTCTACTCCTGTAGGGGAAACCCAAGAAGAAGCTTATTGACAGGAAGAACACGGTAACTGATTTTTAAAAGTTGAGAAATTCTTTCCCTGCACATAATAAGTGGCCATGCACAGACTAAGCATGATACTTTACATAACCATTTTCAGTATTGAAGCACTATTCTGCAGCAAACTTTTTACAAACTAAGTTTGGGATTTATATTTTTTAACTACAAATATGTCATTTCAATGATAGTAGTTGTGTTTGGCTATGTGAGAGAGCCCAAAGTCTTAGTGAGATTTCAAGATCAATCTCAGGCTAAATTCAAAGAAAAGGTTATGTTTTGGCCTTGACATACCTGGGGCATACAGGTATGGGACTTTGTACCATATAGGACTGAGCAGAACTACTTTCTGTTTGCCTTGGAACTAGAAGTGTGCAAAATATCTGTGGCTCTTAATTTTGGCAGAAGAGAGGAAGGTCTTAGAAGAATGACTGGGATGGCCTTGCCCAACTGATAACTGCAGCCAGAATAAGAACTCTTAACCCTGCATATCCTCTCTCAAACCCTCCAGTTTGAGAGATTGCATACATCCCCTTTGTGCTGTTTCTCTTCAAAAAACACAGTGATAATAAGAAAGAAACTCCTGTATTTAGCTTTTTCTTTTTGCATTTAAGAATTTAAGATAAATTTGGTTTTCTCATCCAAATCTTTTGAAGCATAAATCTGATTTTTCTTTAAAGGAGGAAAATATGATTGCCATTTAATTTAGGGAAAACTGAGAAAAATAAACTTTTATAGTTTGTTTCTAAATGAAAGTTATGCTTAGCTTATAAATTTTCTCCAGTTATTAGTCCAGGAATACATTTCATAGATATACTACTGTCAATTTGGAAATTAGGGGAAAAAAACTTCAACAACAAGAATATTTATTTAAACATTGGTGGGTTTTGTTCTTTCTTTAGGGCATTTTATGTGCCATCAGTACTGGTTTTCTATTGGTATATAAACAAATAAAAGGTAGCATATGAAAACCTTATGCTGAAGCATGAAACAAATCTTAATTCATTTAAAAAATTAAAATTATTAAGAGTATGTTCTTTGACTGCAATGAAATTAGAAATCAATAACAATAAAAAATATCCAAATATTTTAGAATTAAACAACACATTTCTAACTAATTAATGGCTCAAGGAAGAACTCATGAGGAAAATTCAAAATGATCATAAAAATAGAACATTAAAATGTGTGAGATGCAGCTAAAGTACTGTTTGCTTGTGTGTGTGGGGGGGTGGCATGTGATTTATAACTTTAATACTTGTACTAGGAAACAGAGAACTAGATCACTGACCTAATGTTCAATTTTATGAAACTAGGAAAAGAAGAGTGACCAAATAAGTTGAAGAAAGGAAATGATAAATGGCAGATCAATTAAATACAAGACAAACAATAAAAAAATTAATAAAAATCCAATAGCAGAATTGATAAACTCTTAAGTAGATTTTGGAGAAGGAAATGGCTACCCACTCCATTAGTCTTGCCTGGAGAATCCCATGGACAGAGGAGCCTGGTGGGCTACAGTCCACGGGGTCTCAAAGAGTCGGACACGACTAAGCGACTTCACTTTTCACTTAAGTAGATTTATCTAGAAAAAAGAGAAAACACTGATTACCAATGTCAGATAGTAAAGTGGGGCTATCACTGTGGATCCTACAGGCATAAAAAGGATATTATGGGAATATTATTATTATTAGCAACCTTATTTCACTACTTTGACAACCTGAGTGAAATGTCTGAATTCCCTGTGGGGAGAGTACTCTCAATAAAACTGACACAAGCTGAAATAGAAATTTTGAATAGCTTAATCAGAATATTGAATTTATAAAAAAAAAAAAAAAACTTTCCTACAAAGCACACTGCAAGTTATTTCACTGGTGAATTGTATCAATATTTGAGGAAGAACATATACCAGTCTTAAAGAAATTCTTTCCAAAAAAATAGGCAAGGATACTTCCCAATTCATTTTATGATACCAGAAGAGTATGGCATGAAAACTTGACAAAAACATTTAAAAAAATTATAGGCTAATATCTACATGAACATAGACACAAAATTTCTTAAAAGAATAATAGCAAATAGAGTTGATTAGTACATGAAAAGAATAATACAGATGGCTAAAGTGAGATTTTCCCCAGTAAGGCACAGTTGGTTTAAGGTTTGAGAATTAGTCAATTTAATTTTCTATACATTAAGTAAAGGGGGAAAAAACCCAATAATCATTTTATTAGCTGCAAAAAGACCCCAAACAACCCACATATGTTGAATTGATAAAATTAAATACATGTTATGAGAAAAATTCTTAGTAAATCAGGCATAGAAGAGAACTTCAATCTGATAAAGGCCTTCTATGAAAAACCTATTTCTAATGTCAAACTGAAATATTAAAGGCTTTACCCCTATGATTAGTAATTAGGTAAGATATCTGCTCTTACCATTTGTATTTCATTTATGGTAGAGTTCCTAAACAGTACAGTAAAACGAGGGATAGAAAAAGAAATAAGAGATGTACAGATTAGAAACGAAGAGGTTAAAATCTTTCTTCTTAGATGACATGATCAGGTTAGTAGAAAATTCTGTATAAGGCATATACAGAATGACTATAAGAACTTACAAATGTGCTTAGCAAGGTCTTGGGATATAAGGTCAAAATTCTTAGGGATAAATTTTACAACTATGCTTACTATCTATATATTAAAAGCTCCTGAATGTTAAAGAGACTAAAGAAGATCTAAATAAGTATAGTGATATGTCATGTTCATGGTTTAGAAAACTTAATATTGTAAGTATTCATTCTCCACAAAATGATCTAAACAATATTGTAGTAATTTTTTTTGGTAGAAATTGACCAACTGGTTTGTTTTTTTTTTTTTTTCAGTGTATATAAAAATGCAGAGGAGTTAGAATATCCAGAGTAATCTTGAAAAAGACCTAAAGTACCTGACTTAAAGGAATATTATGCTGTAGTAATGAAAACTTACAAATTTATCAATGAAACAGAATAAAAAGCCCAGAAATGGGCCCTTATAACTTTAAACAAGAGGCCTAAAGTAATCCAATGGGGAAAGGAAACTTGGAAACTTTTTAACAGATGGGGGTGAAACTGGCTATTGTATTTTAAAAAATGAACCTCAGCCTCTATTGCCCACAAAAATTATAGTTGATTCATAGACATATACATAAAAAATATTGCTATAAAACTTTGTGAGTGAAAATATCTTTGTAACTTTGGGCTTGGCAGAAGATTTTAGATATGACAGAAAGCAGTAAGCAAAAAGGAAAAAAATGGTAAGTTAAATTTCCTCAATATTAAAAATTTTGTTTATTAAAAACACTTTTAAGAAAATTATTAGGCAAGCCATAGTTTTGATCCATCTCAAAAATGTGCTAATAAATGAGTTCATACTGTATGAATCTATTTTTATGAAGTTCTAGGACAGGTAAATCCAAAATGTGATGAAAAAATTCAGAACAGTTTCCTTGAGGAGTATGAGGGAGAGGTTTACTAGGAAGGGATGTGAGAACTTTCTGATGGGGTAGAATGTTAGAATTTGGGTTGCATAGCTCTAGGTCTCATCAAATGGACATATGGACATTTAATATTTGGGTATTTCACTGTATATTATTTTTAGGTTACAGAAAAGAGAAGGGAAAAAAGTTCAAAGCCCTATAAAGTAAATATTGACCTCTAGATCCCAATAATCTCATCAGTTAAGTGTTTAGGAGTGAAGTGCACTGATGTCTTTGTGCAACTTTGAAATGCTTAAAAAATGAAGTGGATTGATATTTGGATAGAAAAAGAGAAGATTAAATATATATGTGATGAAATAAATATAGTAAAATATTCATTGTAGAAACTGGCCAGTGGGTATACGGATGTTCACTGTATACTTCTATTTAAATATTTCATAAAATGTTAGAAAGATAAAAGGAAATAGATGTAGATAAAAGCTATTACAATTTCTTTATAAGGAGTTCAATTGTTTATTAAATCAGAAGTATTTATAGTATGTTGGGTGTATGCTGAGCAGTCTCAGAAGTGTCACTGACCAGTGAGAAAAGACAAGCATGGGCCTTGCCCTCAGAGAACTATACAGACAGTTCTGTCTCCTGCCGCAGTGCTCCCCACCGCCATGCCTTGTAATAGTGGTGTTTTGTATGTCTGTTCAGGGTTCCTTAGAAGCTTATAGTTGTTATTTTAAACATCAGATATGTTTTATTTTCTTTATTATTTAATTATCTAAAACCATTTTCACAATTGTGGCGGGGGGCGGCTAACATTCAGTTGTTGAGATTATGATAAACTGGGGTTGAACAATTTTTAAAAGTTTATTAATTTGCTTCCCTTTTCTGCCCCCAGTGTCAGGACATTTCCAGTTCTTAGCTCAATTTCCTGCTCTAGAGAGGAGGCCTTCAAAATATTTATGTCCAGACTAGCCAACCAGAAATCCCTAGAAGTCTTAAATAGACCAGAAGACACAGCCTTTCCATCATACTCAGGGACTGAAAACTCCTAGGGGACTGACGACGAATTATGACCTCAAAGTGGTCCTCAACCTTTTGGCACCAGGGACGGGTTTTGCGGAAGATGATTTTTCCATAGGTGGGGTAGAGGGGATTGTTGGGGGATGAATCAGTGCGTTGCATTGATTGTGCACTTTGTTTCTATTGTTATTATGTGGGCCCCAGCCCAGATCATCAGGTCTTAGATCCCAGAGATTGGAGAGCCCTGTTCTAAAGAGTTTACAAGAGAGAGAGTTCAGAGCCAACCGGTTAGATCTTGAGTTCTGGGTGCACAGCATTGGCTGCCTGCTTTCCAACACTAATGTGGATACGTCTTTTCTGACTTGGTGAACCAAGAACCCTGTCTCTCTTTGGTGACCTGGATTTCTCTGCCTGTCCTATACTCTGCCCGGTCCTTGTGTGGAGGGCTGATGATGCCTGTCACTTCCCTAATTTTATGATTTTTCTGATGCCTAGTGTAGCTGTCGGGGAAGGCAATGGCACCCCACCCCAGTACTTTTGCCTGGAAAATCCCGTGGACGGAGGAGCCTGGTAGGCTCCAGTCCATGGGGTCGCTAAGAGTCGAACACAACTGAGCGACTTCACTTTCGCTTTTCACTTTCATACGTTGGAGAAGGAAATGGCAACCCACTCCAGTATTCTTGCCTGGAGAATCCCAGGGACAGGGGAGCCTGGTGGGCTTCTGTCTGTGGGGTCGCACAGAGTCGGACACGACTGAAGCGACTTAGCAGCAGCAGCAGTGTAGCTGTGGCCATCCCTCTCCCCATCCATGACCTGATTGAAATTGGCATTGTCCCCCATCTGCTGCCTTCCCTTTTCCATGCCTCTCACCCTAACTCCTGACCTGTGCTCAACACTGGGGGGGTCCCTGCCACCTCTCCCCAGCTTCTCCTGTAACACAGTGTGCTCCAAGGGAGACGTCCCTCCTGTTGGAGTGCTTGAGATTTGATGCGTCCCAAGATCATGGTGACTTTTCACAAGGACGCTCTCTGCCCGTGAGTCTCATTCAGGTCTGTGCTGCTCTCATCACAGGTTATCAGCTGTTTCCTCAACAGCTGCTAAATCTGTATTCATTAAATACTGCCTGCTTCAAAAGAATGTTCATATCATTCTAAGTTATAATGAATAAATAATAAGTACACCGCTGGCCGTCCCTCAGCTTAAGAACTGAAGTGTTGCCAGTATCTCAAGTCATTCTAGGCTTGGGTGTTGGTAGCACTTTATGGTCTCTGCACTGAATAGTCAGCCCGTGTTGTTGAATAGATAAAAATGCTTAACTCTTATCTTCAGACATATTTTTGTTCACAACATTTAACAAATTCAGATAGGCCATTAGTGAAATTTTAATTTAGATTCCAATATTCCCATTTATTGGCCAGACATTTCAGAACTCACGAGAGTAACCATGCCTGGTCTGACATCATGACAGAGTTCTATCAAGCTTAGTCTTGAAATAAAAGAACTTCCCGAAAGTTCTAGCTGCCATGTTTTTTCCTCACAGAATGACGATTGATGGAGCACCAGAACTGAAGGTAGAGAGTATGAATTCAAGGGCCAAGCTGCACGCTGCTCTCTATGAGAGGAAGCTCCTGTCTCTGGAGGTGCGAAAACGTAGACGACGGAGTGGCAGATTAAGGGCAATGAGGCCAAAATACCCAGGTACCTGCCGAGGAGCCTTCACCAAGCTCCAATATCTGTGTCCTGTCAGACTGATGTAATTAGCTTCTTAACTAGTACTTAATGAATCAGGACTTTCCTGATCACATACGCTTCCTTTTTTTTTTTTTGTTTTTGATGTATATACTCTTTTCCTCTGAAACTCAGTTCAAAAAGATCAGTTTTTTAAACCTTCCAGTCTATAATATTTGTGTTGAAGACTATCTGAAGCACACACATGTTGGCTTTTGCTCTTATTCCAGCATCATTTTGCTACCTGATACTTAGCTTAAGTTCAGTGGAACCCTCGAGCATTCTTATTTGGAGTTTTCATGATTAGGTATGAAGTCCAGTTTATCCTTTCCTTTGGCATTTGCTGAATGGTGTAAGTATTTTAAACACAAACAGAAAAGGGGGGATTTCTTTCTCTCCCAGAATCCCCCATGTTATAGATCTATTTGTCACTGACAAATTGACTTCTCTTTCTCCCTCCTTCTTTTGTTTGTTGAGTGCCTGTGTCAGCCACATTAGTCACTGCAGTTTCACTGACAAATAAAAAAAGCTGTGGCCCTTGTCCTCAAAGACCTGCCAAAGCCGTGAAGGAGAAGGAGAATGGATAAACATAGGATGGAAAGATATCCCCCTGCTCTGTGTACCTCCATGAAAAGCATCCCTCTAGAAACTTTTAACACGCTGTAGGGATCGCTAAAAAGTTTTCTGCCTAGAGATGTGAGAGAGCCGTTGGTATTGTGATGAGAAGCATCATCTCTAATGAAGATCATTAGTAGGTTTTTAGAAGGTATAAGATTGGAGAGGGACGTGTGTATGCTGTTAATGTTGTGCATTATTTGCCATCTGATTTAGAAATGGGTTTTTACTAAAAGGATAAAAGGAAGGTATTGGGAGAGAGGAAAATTTAATCCTTTTTCAGCAACATTAGTGATTCTTCGCATTTAGTGATTACCCAACCAGCTGAAATGAATGTTAAAACTGAGACAGAGAGTGAAGAAGAGGAAGAAGTTGCATTAGACAATGAAGATGAAGAACAGGAAGCTTACCAGGAGGAGTCTGCAGGGTCCCATGGAGAAAATCAAGCCAAATACACACCCTCACTGACTGTTATGATAGAAAATTCACCCAAAGAAAATGCCATGAAGGTTCCTGAGTGGAATAACAAAGGTGAACAATGCTGCAAAATTGAAACTCAGGAGCCAGAGCCTAAATTTAACCTGATGCAGATCCTGCAAGATAATGGCAATCTTAGGTATGTATCTTTCCTAATTATTCTGGTAAAACTGAAAGCAGGTCATTTGTACTGTGCACCAGGGTATTGTGCTAGTGGCTTTATAGCCATTTTTCATTTTTTATGCACAGGATTCCTGTGAATTAATGAATGTGATTTGATATTATTGTTATCAAGGAAACTGGGCTTTAGAGAAATTGCTTGTCCAAGGTCTAGAGCCATGAATCAAACCCAGATCTTACTAGCTTAACAAATATTTTGGGGGTTTTAGTGTCAGTGACTTGGAAGTACAAGGTGACCCAAGACAAGGAGCTCAAATCAACAAATGGCTTAGTGTGGGGACACTTAACGAGAGGGGCTATGACCCCAGTGTGGACAAAGGGCTCTTAGGACCCAGGAAAAGGAGTGACTGGTCTTGCCTGGGAGGGGTAGGGAGAGGTTAGGGAGGAGACAAGATCTGAACCAGGACTTGACGGATGAGTAGGCTTTCAGGATTTGAGAGATGACAGCTAAGTGTGGGAGTGCTAGTAGAGGGAATAAAGGCACAGAGGGTGATAGCACAGTCATTCATTCAGTCCCTTGACAAATATTTATTGAGTATCTGCTCTATATCAGGAATTGTGCCAGACTGTGTAATGTTACAGTAGAGACCAAGACAGGCTCGTGAAAGTCGCAGGCTGGGGGGGAAGGCTGACAGTAAACAAAGAAACAAGGTAATTTCAGGCAATAAGAAGTGCTGTGTAGACAATAAAATAGGGTGTGGTATTAGACTGCAATAGGGCAGAAGTTTCTTTAGATTACGGTGCTTCAGACATGGAGAGGTAACCTTTAGGGTGAGTCCTGAATGATGATGAGGAGTAAATCATGTGAATATCAGGTGGCAGAATATTCCAGGCAGAGCAGCAAGTATAAAAACCCTGCCATTGAAATGAGCTTGGCAAGTCTGAGGAATGTAGATTAGTGGTGTGGAGTTACGTGGAGAAAAGGGTGTGGTACGGAGTGAGACTAAGAAGTTGGATGTCTTTTGATCATAAAGGGCCATAGAGGAGCCTGGACTTTTTTCTAGATGGATAATTTTTAAGCAGATGAGTGATATGGTCAGATCTTGATTTAGGAAGTAAATTCTGGTCGCATTGTGGGATAGTGATTGATAAGAGGAGAACTAAGGGTAAAGATTGAAGGCAGGAGGAGAAGGGGATGACAGAGGATGAGATGGTTGGATGGCATCACCGGCTCAATGGACATGAGTTTCAGCAAGCTCCGGGAGATGATGAAGGACAGGGAAGCCTGGTGTGCTGCAATGGGGTCGGAAAGAGTCGGACACGACTAAACAGCAACAAAGGGTAGAGCACTGAGTTAGGGGCTGTTCAAGTAGCCCAGAGCCGGGCAGATGAAGGCCCTATCAGAGCAATGGCTGTCGGAGTGAAGAGGATGGGATGGAGTTAATGAAATTTGCAAGTTAAAGTTGCTAGGGCTTGGTCTTTGTGGATATAAGAACCCCACAGAGCCTACATTTTTGCAAATTTGGTCACGTGATATTGCAGCCAGTCAATATAAGGAGCACAGGAGTTGGTTTGATAAAAATAATGTGTTTTGTTTGGGACACAGTTAGGTAGAAGAACTCTAGGGTGAAGATGTTCAGTAGATAGGTGTAAAATACAGCTTTAAGTCAGAATTGAATAGGACTGTACAGCTTCAGAGTGAATGAACTTGTTCATTTCAGTTTAGTTCAGTAAACATGGACAACGAGAAAGGGAAGAGAACTGAGGCCTGGAGAAAACCAACATTCTGTAGTAAGAGATCAAGAAATAGCAGTTAGAGAGATAGCTATAAAACTGGGAGGAGACAGGGTGGTAAGCTACAAGAAGAGAGTTTCAAGCTAAAGAGTGAGTGCCTCAGGCAGCCCAGTTTAGAATGAGGCCTCTGAACAGTCTCTTGCCTTTACGACGTGGGTGTGGACTTTGTGGATGGAAGAGAAACTGAGCTGAGTAAATAGGAAAGCAAGTGTGAACTGGCTTTTTCAGAGGGTTTGACAATGAATGAAAGGAAGGTGGGAACTCATCAGAGAGCATGCTAAGAGAAAAAAGATTTCTTAAGATAGGGATTCTGGAGCTGATTTATAGATTAGGGGGAGGATTTGATGGTAAAAGAATTAGAGATACATACAGAAATGGATATATTGTTGTATAGGAAGGTAGAAAGAGGCCAGTGGAGAGGTGCCTCACCGTCTTAAGTCAGAAAGAAAGTACTAGGCGTGCAACCATGCCCAGTCATGTCCAACTCTTTGTGACCCCATGGACTGCAGCCCACCAGGCTCCTTTGTCCATGGAATTGTACAGGCAAAAATACTGGAGTGGGTTGCCATTTCCTACCCCAGGGGATCTTCCTGATTCAGGGATTGAACCCCCGTCTCTAATGTCTCTTGCACGGGCAGGCGGATTCTTTACCACTGAGCCACCTGGGAAGCCCCTAAAGCACTGTGGGTTGAATGCAGTGATTAGAAGTTAAAGAGTCAGGAAGTTTAAGTGTTCACGCATGATGGCCTTTATTTTCTAAGCTAGAGGTCAGTTCTTAAAGCACAAGGCTGGAGGGTGCTATTGATGTTTAGGGGGTTGGAGGGTAGGGTTGAGGTTTGGAGTGGTGCATGGAGAATGAGCGTGGCTCCAATAGTGGAGAGCACACTGAGCTCTGTCAGGAGACTTGGCTGTGACTTTTCATTGCTTACCAGCTGACTGTGTGATCAGAGGCAAGTCAGCGTGTCTCAGTTTTCTTTTCCGTTAGGCCAAGTGATCAGGTTAGACATAGACAGGTTTTTTAGCCTGTGCTCTCTAGAGGGGAAACAAGAATCCACTGAACTGAAATGGAACCTTTCAAAACCACTGAATTATATTCTAAGGTCCTTTTCAGCAGTAACATTCCACTTAGATGTTGTAGAAGTAAGTTAGTTATTCCTAAATCTCACACATCTCACTTTCAATGAGTAAGCTGTTATAATTGCAGGGTGTGTTCGTATAAATCTGCTGCTGCTGCTAAGTCCCTTCAGTCGTGTCCAACTCTGTGCGACCCCATAGACAGCAGCCCATTGGGATTCTCCAGGCAAGAATACTGGAGTGGGTTGCCATTTCCTTCTCCAGTGCATGAAAGTAAAAAGTGAAAGTGAAGTCGCTCAGTCATGTCCGACTCTTAGCGACCCCATGGACTGCAGCCTACCAGGCTCCTCCGTCCATGGATTTTCGAGGCAAGAGTACTAGAGTGGGGTGCCATTTCCTTCTCCGTCATATAAATCAATGGTTTTCAAATTCTGTTCCCCTGAGCTGCCTCTCATTCTATGGGATATCTCAGCGGCTACTGAGGGGTCTGGGGGGTGGTCCATGGCAAGGCTTCAAGACTCCAAGCCCCAGCCCACTAGTTGTATATTTTGTATACTGAGGATCTACAAAGGCTTTTATGTTTTAAAAATAGATTTCTCCAGTGTAAATCATTCTAGCTTTTTGGCTTGTTTGTTGCAGATTTCTAGCTGACCAGTATCTCCAATACCTTAGGGCACAACCTCAGGATTAACACCTCACAGATCTCTGTAGTAAGGTTTGCTGTTGTTTAGCTACGAAGTCATCACCAACTCTTTTGTGACCCCATGGAAGTCCTCTTAGTGAGGTTTTTAGAAATGGGAAATTCAATACTTGTTCATTTGATTTACAACAATGATTTGCCACAAAATAATGATTGAAATCTTAACTTCCAAGCAAGAATTCCCTTATCCAAAGACCTCTATATTTTAATATTAGAAGAATAATTGATAAAATTGGGTATTCTGCTACATTTGCAGGTATCTGAAACATGACACTTGTAGCTCATTATATTGCAAGTGAATTTGTTGGCCAAAGTGGAGAGGTTTTTTTTGTTTTTTTAGTTTTTTTTTCCCCTTCACTTTGACTTGAAAATAATTTGTTGTGGAGGGAAAGCTTATGGGAACGGTTGAGAGGAAAGTGATATATGGTCTCCAGAACAAGGATTTTAAGTATGGCCTTGATGAGAAACATTTGAAAATACACATTTCAAAATCATATTGTGCTCCCCTAAGCTGTTCTTACTAGTGACAAAGGTGCAGCTTTGTATCTGATGTTCTGAAAAGCTTGGAAGGCAAATCTGCCTCTGTCCCTTCCGACACACACACCGAAGCTAGACATGGACCCTCCTAGGATTTAAGTTTACTCTGGACCAGTCCTTCGTCCTAACCTTGGGAAACAGTGAGTAGAGAGCATTCAGTGATGGCATGTGTGAGACGTGTAAACAGAACTTGTGTTGGGCCCTAATCCTCACTGACGTAATTTTGGCTAGTATGTCAGAAGGCCGAGCAGCTGAAGTAACCAAAAGCTCTCCTGAAGGAAAACAGATCTCCCGCAGTTCGCAGCTGAAGTGAAAGTCACCAGTGGTTTCTTGGTGCTTCTGTCCACTGAAGGCTAGCTTGGTCAGATTCCCTTGTTGCCTGCCTAGGGCCCCAGCGGAAGTCAGCGGGGTTCTTCAGTGTTGTCGCTGAGGTGCTCTGTACTGAATGCACACGTGTCTTTTTCCCACCAAACATCTGGGCTCGTCCTAGCCCGTCAGTGCCTCTGCGCCAGACTCTGTTGGATCTCGCTCATTTGTTCTGGGCTCCAGCCACTCCCGTCTTGCAGTTGAGAAAAAAGCCTGACCTTAAAATTTAGTCTCAAAAGTTCCTTCCTAAGATTTATCTCTTTGCTGCTTTGGAGGATTTCGCACACCCAGAATCAGTTGCCATAACAAAAGCCATCCTTTTGTAGTAACTGAACTGAACTGAACTGAGCTGAAAGGGCCCATGGCGCTAGTGGTAAAGAACCCACCTGCCAGTGCATGATACATAAGAGACACAGGTTGGATCCCTGGGTCGGGAAGACCCCCCTGGAGGAAGGCATGGCAACCTGCTCCAGTATTCTTGTCTGGAGAATCCCATGAACAGAGGAGCCTGGCGGGCTACAGCCCATGGGGTCACATAGAGTCGGACAGGACAAAAGTGACTGAACACACATAAGCACAAAGGCAGAAAAACCTTCTATATCAATACAAAGATTCTTATGAAAATTCAGTACTTTCCTGTCCATTTCCTCAAGAAAGTTGTTTAAAAGTTCAAAGAGATAAGACTTAAGAGTAGAAAAGATGAATCTCTTTTCTTGTTTGATTTTTTTTTTTCCCCTATGTGGTAATAATGGGAAAATAAGTAGGATTCTTCATCTCTCATTCTTTAAATAGAAAAAGCAGAAATCTCATGTGCTGGGTAGAAGGTATCTTTATTCAGTGACTGTATGATGGGCTTCATTTTTCGTAGCCATCCTAATAGAAGGATCCTCAAAGGCCACATTGAGAAAGGCAAGCACGCCTTTGGTTGGTGCACCATTCTGTCTCATAACGGTGTGTTGTTTTGGATTTCTGTAGCAAAGTGCAGGCCCGAATAGCATTCTCTGCCTATCTCCAGCATGTTCAAATCCGCCTGATGAAAGACAGTGGAGGTCAAACGTTCAGTGCCAGCTGGGCTGCCAAAGAGGATGAACAGATGGTGAGGTTCTTCTTGTTGGAACCTTTTTACTTTCCCCTTTTTTCTTTCTCTCTATTCCTTCCCTCTCTTTCTCCCTTACCTCCCTCTTCTTTCTGTATTCCTTTCTTTGTTCCCTATACTAAGGTACAGAACAGCATACTTCTAGAGAAGGAATCCTTGCACAGTGTAGCTTATAGATTTCTCTTACTTTACTGTGAATTAAATCTTGAATCTGGAGCCACGCTTGAATCTGGAGCAATATGCGTTGAGGTGTCGGTTTTCTTCATTCTGAAAATGGAAATTGACTCCTCATTAGACGTCAGGCCCATGCAAAGACCTAGAAGAGGATAACAATTTTCAGGGTCCTTTTCCAAGCAGCTTCACATTGTATTAACTCTTTAAGATAGACACTGTCATCCCCATTTTGCAGATGAGGAAACAAAGACCTGGAGAATGGGCGCCTGCTGTTGTCCCGTAGCTCATGTGTGGTGAACCTGGAACTTACACTCAGGTGTTACAGTTGTGCATGATTTCCTTTTGCACTGTTTACATGGATTGGAAGGCATTTGATTTCTACCCTAAGAGTTACCTCTTTCAAAGTCAACGCTTTATCACGGGCCCTCTGAGAATGTACCATCCTCCAGTTTAACTTTTTTTTTTCTTTACTAGTTGTTACTTTATAAAGTTCTTAGATTACTGAAAACAAACTTGTGTAATGATTTTTACTGTACATAAGTCATTCGAACCTGCCTAAAATTGAATATTCTAGCAAGGTTTTCCTTTTTGGATCAGAATGACAGGAAGCCTCAAGCTCTTTGGAAAGGTCAGTGCTTATAGAAGAAGCCACAGCCATTCTTTACTTTTTTACCATAGAGATCTGTCACTGAAAGGAGAGGGACCTCTAAGTCTGAGACAGCTGCCACCTCTGGCTAGCTCATGGTGACCCTACTGTAATTTTTAGTTCTCCGCATATGAGAGGCATACAGTATGCTGGGCTTATTATAAAAACATGATGGATATCCCAGAAAACAACTCGTGAATTTAAAGTAGCCAATGCAACCCAGAGATAAAACCTTGTGTGTTGTGAATAATTCTTCAACCATCAGTGGAAAATGTTAGCTCTACTCTTTCCAAATGGAAAATTGAAACTGCCTTTTTGAGAGTCAGTTTGTCTGCTCCACTGTGAAAAAATAATGTTTTAGTATAGCAGCTTAAACGACCCTATAGTAAAGACAGCAGAGTGGAACTATGAAATCCAACCCTCTGGTAATGAGACCATTTCTTTATGTTGGAGTAAATTGGCACCAAAGAACAATGAACCAAAATCAAATTCAAGAAGAAAAGAAAAATAGCTCAGAAGAGAATAACCATTGCAGCTGCTGGCTTAGAATTCACACAGGATTTCAATGGGGCTTTTAATAGGAATATTTAGGATTATCACTGCAGAACTTAGTATCAATTCTGTGCATTCCCAAATGAAAATCTATCCAGACAGCAAAACCTCACCCGTTACCTGGTGATTTTGACAGTGGTCTTGTTTATGGGGAAGGTGGGTGTAGAATTGCCTTCTCTGATCCAAGCTGAATGATCTGATTGATATTCAGATTTCAAAATCCTTTGCCCCATCTCAAATGAGATGTGTCTCTTCTACCCCTTAATGACTTTTCACTGTGCTCCCCTTGCCAACACACAACTCTAAAAGCACCCTTATTCTTGGGGAAGAAAAAATAAATAAAAAGCTATTGCCTTTCAAGCTTAGTAACAGTTCTTTCTGTTTGTTACTAAACGTTTTAAGTCAGGAGTTTCTCCTCTTCGTGTTTATTCTTCATTATCCATTCATTTCTTAACCTCTTTGTTCCATTCCCTTTACTGTGCTGAAAGTAGTTGTGGTCATTTCTCAATTCAGCATCTTGGAAGCTTGTGACATGGGTACCTTCCTGCCTTGGCTTCCATGACACTGTTTTCTCCTGGATTTCTTTGTGCATTTCTAATATTTCTGTCATGGTTTATTGTTGTTGATTGTTTTCTGATTCTTCCTCCTCTTTCCTACCTCGAAGTGTCAGTATTTCTGTATTCCTTCTCTCCCTTCTTATCTTTGGTGACTTCCTGTGCTTCCAAGGTTTTAGTTTCTGCTGCTGCTGCTGCCGCTGCTGCTGCTAAGTCGCTTCAGTCGTGTCCGACTCTGTGCGACCCCATAGACGGCAGCCCAGCAGGCTCCCCTGTCCCTGGGATTCTCCAGGCAAGAACACTGGAGCGGGTTGCCATTTCCTTCTCCAATGCATGAACGTGAAAAGAGAAAGTGAAGTCGCTCAGTCGTGTCCGACTTGTAGCAACCCCACAGACTGCAGCCCACCAGGCTCCCCTGTCCATGGGATATTCCAGGCAAGAGTACTGGGGTGGGGTGCCATTAGTTTCTGCTACCTTTGTCTTTTCCTAAGCACTTTTCTCTGATCACCCTATTAGAAGTGATGGCTGCAGTTTGGATTATTGTAGTACTATGTATATATGAGCAGTGGTACTTTTACAGCTATTACTTTATTACATAGTTATTTGCATACAGACTTGATTTTTATTTTCTCATTGTCAGCTTTTTAAGGGAAGATGCTACATTTGTTTTGTTTTGTTTTGTTCTTGTCTGGTTGTATTCTTGTTATACCTAATATGTTTGCTCTGGGTCTTATTTGTTGAAGAGTATAGTATACCTCTTCTTAGCTCTCTACTGTAAAATCCCCTTGTAGCTTGTCTTCTGTTGCTTAGCACAATCTCTTCTTTTTCTCCCCAATGACTCTCTAATTTATAGGAGCTAGTGGTTCGTTTCCTCAAGCGAGCATCAAGTAACCTCCAGCACTCACTGAGGATGGTATTACCCAGTCGGAGACTGGCACTTCTGGAACGCAGAAGAATCCTGGCCCACCAGCTGGGTGACTTTATCTCTGTGTACAACAAGGTAGGTGGTTCATCCATTAGTCCTGTGCTTTGGATCACCACCCACTGTCAGAAACAGGCTGGAAGCCTCTGTCCAGCTGGCTCAAGAGGATCTTTTTCCCTTCTAGCATCATCGTGTGCTGTGTATGACAGTTATGGGGAGTTAGACCTCACTCCTTAACTCAGCTTGTCTGAAAAGCTACTTATTACTTGTGAAGGCCCAGAGGCCATAGTTCACTCTCATCCGGAAGCATATTCCTGTTGAGTGCTGTTGTATCTGAGATACATATTCCTGGGCTGTGTGAATTTGCATTGTCATTACTGTGCCTGGAGACAGTGGTGAACTGACTATATGAGAGCAAATTTGAACTGTGGATTTAATATAATGACACAGTCTTGTTTCTTGAGAGAGTTATACTTTGTTCTCTAGAACATTTTAGATAGTGACTTCATTTTACAACCAAGCCCAGAAAATTGACTATTTAGTGAGACTAGGTTGCAAAGCATCTTTTATCCAAGGGTCTTAGAATACTTTAGAAATGTCATTTTGGAGTGGGAGGAGCTGGGAGTGTGCTCATTTTTCAGAGAAGAAATATGAGTCCTGGAAATTTAAATAACTTTTGTAGAATGTGTGGAATGTGGTCAATACATGATCAACGCAACAAATCCATAGCTACATAGCTACTGTATCTCTGTTGAGAATTTTGTCATATATAAGTGAAGAATTTAGGCAATTTGGATGCTGCTATAGAAGTGTCTTCCAAGTCTGAGCTTTCCTCCTCCTAACTGTAACAAAATACAGTGTCTCTGTTGTCGTGCTTCAAGTGTGACCAGACATCAGCAAGGTCTTTTTTTTTCCACAGGGGTACCTGAGTATCTAAGTAAAAACATGATAAAAATTTATGTTTATTCTGCAACTCTGAGTTGGAAACTTTAAAATGTTTCATGAAATCATGGCAGAAAATAATATACCAAATTTATAGGTGGCCAAAGGACATTGAAGAAGTGGATGTCTTTTCTATAAAGACAAATTAACCCAATGATAATGAAACCAGATGATGAAGTATGCATTTATCAGGAGTCAGTTTTATCTTGTTTTTCTTTGGGATTGGGGACTGGATAGGAAACAGAACAAATGGCTGAAAAGAAATCAAAGAAGAAACTTGAGGAAGAAGAGGAAGATGGGGTGAATTCGGAAAACTTTCAGGAGTTCATCAGACAAGCAAGGTAGAAGACATTCTTCACTAATAAACTAGTACCTTATTCTGTCTTCCACACTGCCCCACTGAATTCCCAATATTCTCTTGTTTCTAACATGGATGTGAGTACAATCACTTATAAGAAGAGAAAAAGGGTTTCATAGTCTTTGTGTCTCCATATCTCAGCCAATTATTGGCAGTTGTCATGGTTTCAGTTATCAAAACACTGCTGCTGGGCATCTGGACTATATTTCTAGACAGCCTTCAAAGTACACACCACTTAAAGTGCTGAGGGAGCACTTTGGAAATGTGAAGTTAGAGGCTTCTAGTGTTTACTGGATCTGAATTTATTCCTGCCCTACTGATGCAGTGGAGATGACCACATTTTGCCTGCATTGAGTGGGTTGAGGAGTTGGCAGTTGTTCAGTACTATGAGGGTTATGCCTAATTTATATAAAATAAAACAAGTCCTTCATGCTTAAGGTTAGCCTTTAGGGATGGAAAATATCAACATTCAGCTCTCTATCTTAATACAAATTAGCCAGGCTACTTTGTCCATTTACAGTGTGTTTGCAAAGGAAAAAGTAATAAAGGCATTTAATTTTTAATTTTATAAGCTGTCCTGAAGAGCTTTTTTCTTAAGTAGAGGGCTGTACAAACCACTAAAATAAAGCATAAAACATGTGTAAATCTGCTCTTCAGTCATCAGAGTTCCAGTGGGGAGAAAAGCAGCAGAAAATCAACTCTTTGTTGATTTGTGACGTTAAGTCAGGTGGTGGTTTATAAACCACCAACATAGTGTGATCTGTGTGTAATACTCTGTACGCACCTAATTATAGCCCCAGGATCATGTGCTTAAACATACAACAAACAAATGCATCATTTTATAGGAGTTCATAATTGTGTGATGTTATTTTGTTGACATTCTTAGGTCTTGAGGAATATGGTTGATAAAGCAAGTATAGGAACAAAGCAAGAAGTAGTTTCTTACCTCAACATTATGAAAATAGAAAAGAAAAAAAGGCTGGATTATCTTCAGAAAATGGCTCTACTTTTAAAGTTAAAACATTAATTTCTAGTTCTGCCTAGAGATCTTCAAAATCTCTGAAATATAAAAAAAGAAACTAAAAAGCAACCTTTTAAGAAGTGAAGAGTGTTTCCCCTACCAGGCCTATTTGGCTGCTAAAAATTAATTCTATATACTGTTAACCAATGATATAGACTTGGAGATAAAATATTTTAGAACATATTTACTACTGATTGTGGATTGTGCTGATTGCTGGAAATATGCAGTAGCATCAGTTCTTTTATTACATTTGAGGTGGGACATGGATACGTGTGTGTGTCAGTGTTGGCAAATTCAGTTTACCCACAGAAGTCAGGCAGGAAAACATATAAAGTGAGCAGAGGGTAAGACAGGAGGGATAGAGCAGTTGATATCTTGGCCCACCTCAATCTTTCCCTTTTCTGCTGCTGCTGCTGAGTCACTTCAGTCGTGTCCGACTCTGTGCGACCCCATAGACGGAAGCTCACCAGGCTCCCCTGTTCCTGGGATTCTCCAGGCAAGAACACTGGAGTGGGTTGCCATTTCCTTCTCCAATGCATGAAAGCGAAAAGTGAAAGTGAAGCCGCTCAGTCGTGTCCGACTCTTAGTGACCCCATGGACTGGAGCCTACCAGGCTCCTCTGTCCATGGGATTTTCCAGGCAAAAGTACTGGGGTGGGGTGCCATTGCCTTCCCGTTCCCTTTTCTGGAAAGGGCCAAATGAAACACACTGACAGGCGGAGGCACTCGTCTGTTTGCACCCTCAGCTTTCAATCTTTATGGTTTCTTGGGTTGCTTTCTGATGGCTCTTTGCTGCTTTGGAGATCTTGGAGTTTACCCTGAGATTCATAGAAGCAGTTTCTGGGATTGTCACTGCAGTGTATTCTGAAGCTGGGATATAGGTTCTTTGTAATGATGCAGGAGTATTTTGCTTATTTGAGGGTCACTTATCTGGAACATTGACAGGCTCCATGAAAAAAATGCAAAAGGCCACTGAGAAGCTGCTACAGGTGTTAAAAAACCCAGACATAATATGTTTACTGCAAGAATTCTAGTAAACAGGCCCTCTTCTATTTCCTTATGCTTTTCATTTTGTGGGTGTTCATAAAAAGTGCATATAATTTCTATATTTGAAGTTACCTAGAGACTGGTTCAATCTCCATTGTATAGATGGTAAGGGAAATCTTCCCTGGATACCCTAGTGAATCTCCTTATTTATGACAAAGTGACTCCTTTAGTGAATATGCTCCAGTTATCTAGAAGTGGTAGGTGGACAAACTGTCAAAGTCCACATAATAAATATTTCAGACTAAGTGAACTCCATGTGGCCTTTATAGCATATTCTTCTTTAAAAATGTATAAGCCATTCTTAGCTGGGAGCCATGCAAGAACAGACTGCTGATCAGTTGTGGCCCACAGTCGGTTCCTGGTTGACCCCTGATTTAGAACATGGCTGTCTGGTAGAACTTTCTGTATTGTAGCTACTGACTACTTGAAATGTGGCTATGTAACCAAGGAAATGGATCTTTAATTTTAATTCATTTAAATCTAAATAGTCACATATGACTAGTGGCTACCATATTGGACAGTGCAGATATAGAAAATTCACTGTGGAATAAATAAAACCTTGTTGTGCTTTAAAATTTTCTGACTACTTCATTTATTTTCCTTTTTAACTACCTATTAATAAGGAGTTTTCAGCTTGTGCTTTTCATTTCCCCCTTCTTCAGCTTACTCCATTTCCATAATAAAGTCTGGTGGAAAGATTTTCCAGAAGAGCTGCCTGTTCTGACCATCCTTTTTCTCCCCATTTCAGTGAGGCTGAACTGGAGGAGGTGTTGACTTTTTATACCCAAAAAAACAAGTCTGCAAGTGTCTTCCTGGGGACGCACTCAAAAAGTTCCAAAAACAGCAACAGTTTTTCTGATAGCGGGGCAAAGGGTGGTAAGTATGTTGGGTAATTAATGAAAAATAAGAATAACAAGTGAAAAAGTGAGATGGGCAGAGGAGAACCAAAAATAATATGTTGCCTAAACACTAATAGACTCCAAGGTGGTGAAATTTTGTAGTTATGGGGGTGGGAGAGTGAGGAAGCCTTGTATTTTTGTCCTAAAAATAAAAGAGGGTTATGTTCAAATTTTTTTTTCCTCTGAAAATTAACAGTAGAGAGTTCAAGACAAACTAGTAACAGCTGACATTTTGTGAGAACTCATGTTACTGTCTATTGGACATGATCTTATTTTTTTATGGAGTAGGTGCTATTATAAGACTTCTCTACAGATGAGGAAACAGAGCTGAAAGAGGTGGAGTAACTTGCTCAGGGGTGCCCAGCACTGTCCAGTGAAGCAGGAATCCGAACTTTAGTCTTCCTGACTCAGAGCTTGTGCTCTTAATCTCTGTTCTTCTGCTTCTCCTGATGATTACTTCTCATTCTCCTTAAGTTTTTTTTTTGCTTCCTCCAGCTTATCACCATTTGCATTTGGGATATGAGAATTCTTTGTTGTGTGGGATTATTCCCACATACCTGGTGGGATGTCTTATATCCTTAGTCACAAGCCCTAAATGCTGTCTTCCTTCAGTCATTGTGATAACCCAATGTTCCCACACATTTCAAAAATTTCTCACTGCTGGGGAACTCCAGGATTGGGGATTTTGAAACTGACGTGGACCAAACGATCCAGCCCATGTCATATGATCAAAAAAAAAAAAAAAAAAAATAGCAGCAACACTCAGTTATAAACAAAGCTTCCACTTCAAATATAAGATTCATTTAAAATCTAGATGGGAGCATAAGACACAGATAATCAATATACTAATTTTGTAGTACTGGACTCAGAGATGTAGACTTCTTCATTACTCTTAAGGTGATCATAGCCTAACGTGGAAAGAGCCAAGACAATTGATCATCTAAAATGTAGGGTATGTTTTCCTGAGGAAGCAGTGTTAATGTTTTCAAAACTGATTACTAGCAGGGGCTAGTCTACAAAATCCTGTCCAGCTCACTGTATAACTGAAGTATTATATTAGCAAAAATCCTTCTGAGTCCACCCTCTTCTTTGAGCTTTCCTAAATCTAAGTTCTGCTGCTGCTACTGCTGCTAAGTCGCTTCAGTCGTGTCCGACTCTGTGCGACCACGTAGACAGCAGCCCACCAGGCCCCCCTGTCCCTGGGATTCTCCAGGCAAGAACACTGGAGTGGGTTGCCATTTCCTTCTCCAATGCATGAAAGTGAAAAGTGAAAGTGAAGTCACTCAGTCGTGTCTAACTCTTAGCAACCCCATGGGTTGAAGCCAACCAGGCTCCTCCGTCCGTGGGATTTTCCAGGCAAGAGTCCTGGAGTGGGGTGCCATTGCCTTCTCCGAATCTAAGTTCTAAAGCTAGTTTATTCATCTTTTCATTCATTCCTTTTACATATTTTTAAATAGACACCTATTAAGTGTCAGACATTATGATAATAGTAGTTGCTAGAGAGAGCAGGGACCAGGACCGTCACAGTTCTTGACTCTATAATATTTATTGTCTGCTTGATGAAGTTGTATGAGTAAATTCAGGAAGAAGGTTGATAGAATCACTGAAAAGATCCTATAACAGTGTTGGGGAAGGGAGACTGAGGAGTTTTTGTAATGGAAGGGGAACTGTGTACTAACCTAGGGAGGTGAGGTCCTAGCTTGGCATTCAGATAGTAACTTCTCCCCTGGCACTAATGGGGAAGCCCTGACAACAGGTACTAGCAGCACCTGTTTGTACAGTTGGATCCTCAGAGATTCTGGGGTTCATGTGTTAAGGACTACCTTTATATAATACAGTAAGTCCCCTACATAATGAATGAATTCCATTCTGAGAGCATGTTCATAAGTCCAGTTTTGTTTGTAAGTCCAACAAAGTTAGCCTAGGTTCCCAACTAAGTCCCATAATAGGTTTATAACACTTTTCACACAAATAACACATAGAAAACAAACACAAAAAATAAAGCATTTTTAATCTTCAGTACCTTGAAAAAGTGCAGTACTGTACAACAGGGCTTCCTTGGTGACTCAGTGGTACAGAAGCCCCTTGACAATGCAGGAGATGCAGATTGGATCTCTGGGTCGGGAAGATCCCCTGGAATAGGAAATGGCAAACCACTCCAGTACTCTTGCCAGGGAAATCTCATGGACAGAGGAGCCTGGCAGACTACAGTCCATGGGGTCTCGAAAGAGTTGGCCACGACTTAGCAACTAAACCACTGTACAGCAGCTGGCATACAGGGGCATGTTCGCATCTTTGAAAGTTTGCAACTTGAAGGTTTGTAGGAGACTTACTGTAACATTTATACCTAGCAATTCCAATCAAGATTAACTGGACAGGCAGTAGGAAGGCCTCAATCAAGGGAACAACATTATGACATTTGATAGTATTTGTTCTTGTTTCAAACATGAGCCAACAAGTGTGTGACAGTGTTACCACTGCTAATAGTGGTGGAAAGAAGAGAATTCATATGTCCTTATTCTTTCATTCTGAAAGATGATCTGTAAAATGGCCTTTCTCAAGTGTTTGTATGAACTTGGCCTTGAGAAAAGATTTTGGGACTATTTCTCTAAGTATATGATTAGCTCTGGCTGTTCTGTTTCAAAATTCTGTAGTAGGAAAAGAAAACCTGATTTATTACAGTGGAAATTTATGTTACTAGAATGATTTTCTTATTGAATATGCTGATTAATAAGCAAATTCACTCAACTTATTCAAGGAAAACTGAGATTAAGATACAGAGCTGTTGTGGTATTCGGGTATCATGCCAACAAATACTGGGGCTGTTATTTTCATCTCTTGGCAGTTCCCTGTCCATATGTATTGTGACTTCTTTGCTCCAGTGTGTACCACCAACCAGTTTTGTCTCTTAGTTCTCCAAATTTGTGGCTTTATATTCTGGAAACAAAATTTTGTGTAGAGTGGTGCTCTAGTGTTTGATTAGTGACAGAACCTAAGCTCAGTATTTATTTATTTCAGATCACCCTGAAACGATGGAAGAAGTGAAAATAAAGCAGCCCAAACAGCAACAGACAACAGAAATTCACTCTGATAAATTATCTCGTGAGTGACTTCAAACCTGCATAGATTTGTTACTCTCAGATAAATCTCTTAATTAAAAAAAAAAAAACTCATCAGATATTAAATGATTTTAGGGCATGCAGCATTACTCCAGAAAGCTCATTTTCTTTGTTTTTCCTTCTCTGTTAGAATTTGCTTTTATCTACCAATAACCAATTAACATCTTTCCAAGGAATTTTTTACTTTCTTAATGTTTAAAATTCTGAGCACTTGTTTCTAGAAGGGTGAAAATCAGAGGGAGAGGAGTTAGCTCTCATTACCAGAAACTTTGTCCTGATGCCCTGATGTTTATAAAACATCCATTCTGGTTGATGGAGGTAGTTGCAACACCAGCTTTTAACAAGGACTAGAAATGAACTATTTCTAATGCCAGATTGTTTCAGTGGGCAAAATTCATTAAGTTCATGATGACTGCTCACTAAAATTTGTATTTTTCATGGTATCTGTTTCATGCTAAGGTTAGTTTGATGTTTAAAAATGTTCATGTTTACATATAAAGACTCTGTGTTAGCTTTTCCTAACATGATCTGTTTTTGTTTGTTTGTTTTTATTTTAATAGGATTTACCACTTCAGCAGAAAAAGAGGCTAAATTAATCTGTACCAATTCTTCTACTTCTTTCTCTGGTCCTGCTGCTACCCTTCTGCAGAAAATTCCCAACACCCACTTGTCATCTATTGTTACCACCCCTGACCTCTCGCCAGGGCCAGGCCACCATTCTCTATCTCAGATCCCCTCAGCTATCCCCAGCATGCCTCACCAGCCAGCAGTTTTACTGAGCACAGTCCCTGACGGTGCTTCTCTCTCCATGCATCCTGGGACACAGAACGTACCAAGCCCCGCTGGCCTGCCACGCTGTCGATCAGGCAGTTACACCATTGGCCCCTTTTCCTCTTTCCAAAGTGCTGCACACATCTATAGCCAGAAACTGTCTCGTCCCTCTTCAGCAAAGGCAGGTGAGTGAGAAAATGAAAGGGAGTCCCTGCTGTCAGCTCCTCCCCAGCCCCAATGAAAAAAGAATGTCATCTCTTCCCTTTGCTTTTTCTTTTGAAAGATAAAGGGATGCAGGCTGTGACTAAGGAAAAGTCTTGCATTTGGTCCAGTGACATTCATTTACTGATAAGAAAATGCAGTGCTTTCTTTTAGGCACTTAAGATAAAGAGATGAATAAAATAGGGCTTCTATTTACTGGGAGCTTACAGTGTGGTCAAGAGATAATTGTGATATCTGTCTTTTTGTTGTTGAGTTGTAAGTGTTCTTTATATATTCTGGGTACAAGTCCCTTGCCAGATGCTTGATTTAAAAGTATTTTCTCTCATTCTGTTGTTTGTCATTTTGTTTTCTTGATGCACAAAAGTTTTTAATCTTAATGAAATCTAATTTATTTTCTCTTTTGTTGCTTGTGCATTTGATATCATATCTGAAAAACTATTGCCTAACCCAGGGTCACAAAGATGTCTGTTTTTTCTAAGAGTTTTATAGTTTAGGTCTTTTATCCATTTTGATAGAATTTTTTATATGGTGTGGTATAAAGGCCTTAACATCATTCTTTTGTGTGTGAATATTTAGGTGTCCCAGCACCATTTGTTGAAAGAGTATTATTTCCCTGTTGAAAGGTCATGGCAGTCTTGTGAAAAATCACTTAATCTCAAATGTGAGCGTTTGCTTCTGGAACCTCAGTCCTGCTCCACTGATGTGTGTATCTGCACTTATGCCAGTACCACGTTGTCTTCATTGCTGTGGCATTAGAAATAGCCAATATATATTTCTATTTTCCTTTATTTAATTTTTATTGGAATATAGTTGCTTTACAATGTTGTATTAGCTTCTGCTGTGCAGCAAAGTGAATCAGTCATATGTATACATATATCCACTCTTTTTAGATTCCCTTCTAATGTAGGTCATCAGAGAGCATTAGGTAGAGTTCCCTGTGCTATACAGAAGGTTCTAGTTAGTTATCTGTTTCATACATCAGATCGGATCAGTCGCTCAGTCGTGCCCGACCCTTCGCGACCCCATGAATCGCATAGTAGTGTGTGTATGTCAATCCCAATCTCCGAATTTATCCCATCCCCTCTTCCCCACTTTGATGTCCAAACATTTCTTCTCTACATCTGTTTGCCTATTTCTGTTTTTCAAATAAGATCAACAATACAATTTTTCTAGATTCCACATATATGTGTTAATATTTGATATATATTTGTTTTTCTCTTTCTGACTTAACTTTGCTCTGTATGACACTCTCTAGGTCCATCCACATCTCTACAAATGACCCAACTTTGTTCTTCTTTATGCCTGAGTAATATTCCATTGTATATTTGTACCACATCTTCTTTATCCATTCCTCAGTTGGTAGAGATTTAAGTTGCTTCCATGTCCTGAATAAATAGCCAGCATATATTTCTTAATTGGTATCTGATTTCAAATGAAATGGATATTATAATATGAAATTTGAATCAGAGATACTAAATGGTCTATTTTAATGTTATAAATATATACAAATATGTGTATTTCTGCTAATTCTGAGTGATTATTCTTATGATTTAATCTTCTAAAATCAATGTAATAATACTCAATTATGTTGTGATTTTCTCCTGTGTGAAAGAAATTCAGTAAGGTCAGTGCCTCCAATACCTTGTGTTATCATCAGAACTTCTTTTTTAAACCTTTCTTTTTCATACATTTCCCAGAGAATGTGTAAGGAACAGAAGAAGCTAGTCAGTTTGAAAATATTTCCTAATTTCCACTGTGAGTTTTCTTGACCCATGGATTGTTTTTATTGTTTAATTTTCACATAGTTGGCATTCTCTGTTTTTTGTAATTGCCTTTTAGCTTATTTCCACTGTGGTCAGAAACCATACTCTGAATAGCTTAAACACTAGTGGACAATAATATATAGATAATAATATATAGTTGACTATAATAATAGCCTATAGGTGATTGGAGTCAAACTTTTCTGTGGTGATTGAATAGTTTGGGAATGAGGTTAAGATATTATTTAGACTTTTTCATGATATATATGCTTTATCATGTTTCAAGGGTCACCACTGAAAAAATTAAAATTTGAAAACTTAAACATTTGGGAAGAGAAAGAATTGGGCCTGGGGAAACACCTATAGACGTAGAAGCACAGAAAACACAAAGCTTAGAAAATGCAAGAAATGGAAACTTGAAGATGGTAAACCAAGTCCTAATACATGAAGAGTCAAATGAATATAAATGAACTGAACTTGTTACTGTCAGATTGATTTTTTTTTTAATCCAACTATATGTTGTTTAGCAAAGAAAGACACTTGTAAAAATAAGGAGATCAAGTGGTTGAAAGTAAAAAGATGAAGAAAGAAATGCCAAAAAGTCTAAGTTTAAATAATATCTTAACCTCATTCCCAAGCTGTATTCATCATTTCAGTAAATGCAGAAAAAGAATTTGATAAAATTCTGTACTCATTCATAATAATTCTCAGAATACCAACCAGAAAAAAGTGGTATAGCTATATTAATATATGCTAAGTTTACTTAGCGTGAAAGTGACCATTGCTCAGTCATGTCTGACTCTTTGCAACCTCATGAACTATACAGTCCATGGAATTCTCCAGACCAGAATACTGGAGTGGGTAGCCTTTCCCTTCTCCAGGGGATCTTCCCAACTCAGGGATTGAACCCAGGTCTCCTGCATTGCAGCCGGATTGTTTACCAGCTGAGCCACAAGGGAAGCCCTAACTTAGCATATATTAACTTATATTAGGCTTTAAGAGATAAAACTTTCTTCACAGATACAGAGAGTAATTACATAAAACAGAAAGTCTGGTTCAGCAGAAAGATAATAGTTCTAACTGCACCTAACAAAATAGCCTCCAAATAAGTAAAACAAAAATTGATACACCTACATGAGGAATATGTAAATCCACTATGTTAGTGGGAGATTTCCAATGATTTCTATTACTAATAGATAAAGAAATTTTATAAGTCAGCAAAGAAAGAGGGTTTGAAGATATCATAATGGAAATAAATGTAAAAGTTTTAGAGTTGAAAGATAATGAAAAAAGTTCCATATTTAAATGTGTGGAGGACAATGAAAAACAGTATTTGGAGGGACATTTACTACCTAAAATACTTATTTTTGAAAAGGAAGGCTAAATATCTGATCTCAGATGTTATAAAAACAGCAATATTATAAATCTAAATAAAGGAGAGAAAAGATATATTAAACAGCAAAGACAAAAGTAAAAATTACAGCTTTTAAAAATAAAGTAGAGAAAATATCAAAGCCAAAAATTCTTTGAAAAGCCTAAGGTGGTGGAGCAACCTTTGGTGAGATTGATCAGGAAAAGAAGAAAGACATGGATAAATGATATGAAGAATGAAAAGCACACAGAAAATACAAATTAGCTTGGGTGAAAAAAAATGTTAGAATACTGTTAACCACTGTGTTCCAATAAAATTGAAAATCTACACAAAATGGATAATGCCACCAAAAGTATACCATAAATAAAATTGGTTCAAGAAGACAAAGAAAGCCTGAATGATATTGTAACTATTAACATAACTTATACAATAATTTTCACAAAGAAAGCTTGAGCCCCAGATGATTTTATAGATGAACGTTGACAGTCTTTCAAGGGAATGATAATTCCAACCTTAAACTTGTCATAGAGCATGGAAAAGAAATAATAATCCTTAAATTATTCTGTATGGCTGGTTTAATCTTGATAACAAAACCAGTTATGGACAGTATCAGGGAAATTACAGACTAGAATCATTTATGAACACAAATGCAAAAATTCTAATCAAAATATGAGCCAACCACATCCAGCAACAAAATAAAAAGATAAGGTCCCATGAACAAGTTTATCCAGGGAATTCTAGAGGGTTTAAAACAGTAGAAAATCTATAAATGTCATTTGTCACATCAGCAGATTAAAGGAGAAAAAACTGTATTCATCATTTTAGTAGATGCAGAAAAAGAATTTGGTAAAATTCTATACTCATTAATGATAATAACTCAGCATACTAGAAAGAGAAGGAAATCCTCATTAAAAAGGGTATCCATCAAAATCTCACCATAGATGTTAAAGTAAATGGAGAGATACTGAAAACATTCCCTTTAAGAGAAAGAAGAGGATGCCTACTAGCTTTGCTTCTATTCAGTGTTTTACTGGAGGTCAGGATCCAGCGTAACAAGACAAGAAGTTAAAAAGATAAGCATCAAAAGGCAGGAATTAAAATTTATTTATTTACAGATTATATGTTATCTACATAGAAAACTGAAAATAAGCTATAGATACATTAGAAATAATTATTTTAGCAGTATAGATGGCTATAAGATCAATATTAAAAATCTATTAGCTGACTCTTCAGAAAAGACCCTGATGCTGAGAAAGACTGAAAGCAGGAGGAGAAGGGGATGACAGAGGGCAAGATGTTTGGGTGGCATAGCTGCCTCAATGGACACGAGTTTGAGTAAGCTCTGGGAGATGGTGAAGGACAGGGATGCCTGGTGTGCTGCCGTCCATGGGGTCGCAAAGAGTTGGACGTGCCTGAGTGACTGAACAACAACAGAGACATACATGATATAAAATTTACCATTTTGTCTATTTTTAAGTGTACAGGGGCATTAAGTACATTCACACTGCTGTACAACCACAAAAATGAAGTTTTTAAAAAAATATTAACATAAAGACTATAAGCTGTCTAGGCATAAATTTAGGAAAGACTTATAAAGAAATTTTGTAAGACTTTGTTGAGAAACAGAGAAAACATAAATATATAAATAGACTGTGCATGGATGGAAAGACTTAATATCATAAATGTTTTCATCAAATTTATCTCTGAATTCAAGACAATTCCAACCAAAATCTCAACAGCTGTGTTGTACTTGACAAGGCTCATCTAGAACGATACTGGAAAGGCAGAAGACCAAGGGTAGTACGAACCTACTGAAGAAGGAAAAATGGTGGACAAATATCTTAATAAGAATATGAAGATATGATCATTAAGAAAATGCAGTATTGGAAAAGGTGCAGGGTGACCAGTGAAGCAGAATAGAAAGTTGGAAACAATCACAGATAGATGAAACTTAGATATATGACAGATGGAAAAGGAGGCATTTTTCAATAAATGGTGCTGGGACCACTGGTTATCCATACAGGAGCAAAAGTGAAATTACATCCCTGCCTCATACTATCCATATAATCAATCTCAGATGTAAACTTTAAACTCTAGAATAGAGTAAACCATCTTTAATAACTTATGGTAGGAAACGAAAGTAAAAACATAAGCAAGCCTCCTTCAGAAAGAAAAAAAGACAACCCAATAGTGGTATCACAAAAGAGGTAACGTGGTCACCATCATTGTTAATTAGATGAATATAAGTGAAAACCACAGTGAGATTTTCCACCCTCTTAAAAGAGGGAAGGTTTAAGATATTTGACAATACTAAGTGTTGGAGGGGATATTGATCAGCAGGAAGGCTTTGGAGGGGATATTGATCAGCAGGAAGGCTTTTGTTTGTGGTAGTGTAAAACAGCATTTGTTGTTATCACTTGAATTTTTAAATTCGTATACTCTCTGACTCAACTTCTAGCCACATACACAAGAGAAGTTCTTCTACACATGCCCTAGGACGTGTATGCAAGAGTGTTCACAACTGAACTGTTTACAATAGCAATAAGCTTGCAGTAACCAAAATAACCATCAATGAGGAAATAATAAGTTGTAGTGTATTTCCAAAATGGAATACCAAGCACCATGTAAAGTTAATGAATTTCACCTGTATTGCTGCTACTGCTAAGTCGCTTTAGTCGTGTCCGACCCTGTGTGACCCCAGAGACAGAAGCCCACCGGGCTCCCCCATCATTGGGATTCTCCAGGCAAGAACACTGGAGTGGGTTGCCATTTCCTTCTCCATCACCTATACTGCTGCTGCTGCTAATTCACTTCAGTTGTGTCCGACTCTGTGTGACCCCATAGATGTCAGCCCACCAGGCTCTCCTGCCCCTGGGATTCTCCAGGCAAGACAGCTGGAGTGGGTTGCCATTTCCTTCTCCAATGCATGAAAGTGAAGTCGCTCAGTCGTGTCCGACTCTTAGCAACCCCATGGACTGCAGCCCACCAGGTTCCTCCATCCATGGGATTTTCCAGGCAAGAGTACTGGAGTGGGGTGCCATTGCCTTCTCCTGAGAAAGGATAAATATTAGAAGTATGGTATTAACAAAAACAAGTCCCAGGAAATTACTACAGTAAGATACCATTTTTATAGAGCTCAAAAACAAGCAAAATTAACTGTATTTTAAGTATGCCTACACACACATAAATGAAGAATAAAACTATATTTAAAAAAAAGAAGGGGATGAATGATAAGGGGAGATTAAGAATGAGAAGGAACCCATGGGTTGATCCATGTTAATATGACTTAGGTAGTCAGTTTATTATATGTTCTATAACTTCTACATCTATTGTAGATAGTATTTTATATGTGTCAAATAATATAATAAAGCAGTGTCATCAAATTGTATATACAAGGATGACCATGGTTATATAAGCATTAATAAGACAAAGGAAACACATTAGTGTTTCCACTTTTCTGACTTTTTAATTTTTTTGCAATGGGTTGTGACTTATCATAAAACAAATATGAACCTTGAATTTTTATTAAATAATTTCTTTTTGCCAAAATTTCAGTGCTCAAAAACAATAGATTTCTTTGATATTATAGTTGAAAGAAGAAATTGAAATCTGAAAGAGAAATCAATTGAAATTTGATAATATAGGATTATTACTGTTTTTCTAAATAAATTCAGTTTTGCTTTTATCCTTCTTTTCCTTTTTGAGCTTTGTAAGGAGGATTATGGGGCTTTCCAGGTGGTGCTGGTGGTAAAGACCCACCTACCAGTGTCAGATATGCAGGTTGAGTCCCTGGGGTAGGAAGCTCCCCTGGCGGAGGGCAGGGCAGCCCATTCCAATATTCTTGCCTGGAGAATCCCTTGGACAGAGGAGCCTGGTGGGCTGCGGTGTAGATGAGTTGACAGTGGGCGCAACAGACTACTGACAAGTACTGTCACGTAACAAGAAAAGCAAGCTCACGATTTTCAAGGCCACACTTTTTATATTCATTAATTTTAGGATCAATTATTCCCTACTACATATGATGAAAAGTCTTTTTTTGTGAAGGATTCATATTATACAAAAACATACCTGTAACAATTTGGTGATAGGAAGAGATCCTCGGGTATAATAAGGGTATGCGTTTACTTTTGTGAGCTTTTGAAGATAGTTCCTTGCTCCTCTTGTTGTCAAAGATCCCTGGGATTCAGTGAACTACCTATTGGTTGTCATCATCCTAAGTTTTTCTAATCTTTTTTTCCTAAGTGGATGAAAGCTTTTCTCTTTAGCAGGTTCATGCCATCCAAACAAGCAGCATTCAGGAGCAGCCAGAAGCCAAAAGGAGGGAGAAGATGGCTCTTCATACAGCAAACGATACAACCCAAGTATGGTTACGGCCGAACTTCAGCGGCTGGCCGAGAAGCAGGCGGCCAGGCAGTATTCTCCATCCACTCACATCAGCCTCCTCACCCAGCAGGTATGGCAGTTTGGGGTGTCATGGAGCTTTTAACCAGTGGATAGGGTTAACTCCATGGTTCTCTGCCCTTCCTGTCTTTACTAATGTCCATATGCTGATGCTTATTGAATGAATGTTCATTGATTTTTTGAGCTAAAGAATGTTAGCTAAAAGTGTTCTTCTTTGGCTTTAAAGAAAGGATTCCTGACACAGGTATTGTAAAGTTAAGTCTGCTGCTAGCTGGGATGTACCTATTTCGTGGACAAATAAACTCGAATGTTCAGTTGTAAATACATTTTTAAACGATCTTTAAAAATAACTTATTTCTTTGGTAAAATTTTCCAATGAGTTCTAGTCTTATAAATCTTTTTACCAGAATGCCATAACATTACCTTTTACTTTTTTAACTGTACTACCTTTCATCTCTTGATGTCAGGATGTTTTCTGGGCACTGATTAATGAGTTATTTCAATAAGCCCTCATCCAAACCATATCATTCTCCCCATTTTACAGATGGGGGAAACTGAGGCTAAAAGAGTGATATAATCAAGGTCATCCAGCAAGCTTGATGGATACTGGGATTTTAGCGTACAACACAGTCAAGTTAAGAACTATAGGATTCTTTTAGCCCTTCTTGCTGATAATCTCTATGGTATTTAACTGGAAGTAGAAGCCATATTTTTTCCTTTTTCTTAATGCAAAATGGCATCAAAATCCTCCAAAGGAATTACTATAATTCAAGTCCATTCAAGTCCAAAGTTATAGTTCTCTGTATCTTCATGGTGTCATATTTAATTGGTGACAGCTCTGTGCTGTGTGCTGTGCCGGGCTAAGTTACTTCATTCACGTCTGACTCTTTGTGACCCTGTAGAGTCTGTCTGCCAGGCTCCTCTGTCCATGGGATTCCCCAGGCAAGAATACTGGAGTCCATTGCCGTGCTCTCTTCCAGGGGATCGAATCCACGTCTCTTGCATTGGCAGGCAGGTTCTTTAAAACTAGCATGACCTGGGAAGCCTGACACTCCTCTAGTGATAATCAAATCTAGGGAAAAAGTGAAGCCATAGACTGCTTCAAGTGCACGTTAAAAGCAGGCAACACACTGCTCCCTGGTGGTGCCCTACTGCTCTGTGTAAAATTATGGGCTGTAATTCAGGCTTTACTTCCGCCTCATCCCAGAGTGTGAGGTTGTAATGAATTTTCTTTTTCAAATCTCTAATAGTTTAAAGGAAGTAGGTAAAAAGCCTAATGTGAATTAGAAAGTGAAGAATCTTGTACAGGCAGTGTTGAGACTTGAAAGTAATTAATAGTTAGATTTTAGTGACAAGATGATGTGAAAAGAAAATAGAATGAGAAGGAATTGTGAAATGTGCAGTGGCTATGAGGAGGGGAAAGGACGGGTGATCTGCGACACTGTTTTCACTGAGTCACGGACTAGAGTATGTTTCTAGTTTTAATGAGCAACTGGAAGCACTAGACCTCATTTGTGACCTAAATCAAATTCCTTACAATTATACAGTAGAAGTGAGAAATAGATTGATCAGACTAGATCGGATAGACAGAGTGCCTGACGAACTATGAACTGAGGTTCGTTACATTGTACAGGAGACAGGGAGCAAGACCACCACCAAGAAAAAGAAATGCAAAAAAGCAAAATGGCTGTCTGGGGAGGCCTTACAAATAGCTGGGAAAAGAAGAGAAGCAAAAGCAAAGGAGAAACGGAGAGATATAAACATCTGAATGCAGAGTTCCAAAGACTAGCAAGGAGAGATAAGAAAGCCCTCCTCAGTGATCACTGCAAAGAAATAGAGGAAAACAATAGAATGGGAAAGACTAGAGATTTCTTCAAGAAAATTAGACATACCAAGGGAACATCTCATGAAAGATGGGCTCAATAAAGGACAGAAATGGTATGGACCTAACAGAAGCAGAAGATATTAAGAAGAGATGGCAAGAATACATAGAACTGTACAAAAAAGATCTTCATGACTCAGCTAATCATGATGGTGTGATCACTCACCTAGAGCCAGACATCCTGGAGTCCAAAGTCAGGTGGGCCTTAGAAAGCATCACTATGAACAAAGCTAGTGGAGGTGATGGAATTCCAGTTGAGCTATTTCAAATTATAAAAGATGATGCTGTGAAAGTGCTGCACTCAGTATGCCAGCAAACTTGGAAAACTCAGCAGTGGCTACAGGACTGTTAAAGGGCAGTTTTCATCCCAATCCCAGAGAAAGGCAATGCCAAAGAATGCTCAAACTATCACACAATTGCATTCATCTCAAACGTTAGTAAAGTAATGCTCAAAATTCTCCAAGCCAGTCTTCATCAATACGTGAACCGTGAACTTCCAGATGTTCAAGCTGGTTTTAGAAAAGGCAGAGGAACCAGAGATCAAATTGCCAACATCCGCTGGATCATGGAAAAAGCAAGAGAGTTCCAGAAAAACATCTATTTCTGCTTTATTGACTATGCCAAAGCCTTTGACTGTGTGGATCACAATAAACTGTGGAGAATTCTGAAAGAGATGGGAATACCAGACCTCCTGACCTGTCTCTTGAGAAATCTGTATGCAGGTCAGGAAGCAACAGTTAGAACTGGACATGGAACAACGGACTGGTTCCAATTAGGAAAAGGAGTACGTCAAGGCTGTATATTGTCACCCTGTTTATTTAACTTCTATGCAGAGTACATCATGAGAAACGCTGAGCTGGAAGAAACACAAGCTGGAATCAAGATTGCCAGGAGAATCAATAACCTCAGATACGCAGATGACACCACCCTTATGGCAGAAAGTGAAGAAGAACTAAAGAGCCTCTTGATGAAAATGAAAGAGGAGAGTGAAAAAGTTGGCTTAAAGCTCAACATTCAGAAAACGAAGATCATGGCCTCTGGTCCCATCAGATCAGATCAGTCGCTCAGTCATGTCCGACTCTTTGCAACCCCATGAATCACCGCACGCCTGGCCTCCCTGTCCATCACCAACTCCCGGAGTTCACTGAGACTCACATCCATCCAGTCAGTGATGCCATCCAGCCATCTCATCCTCTGTCGTCCCCTTCTCCTCCTGCCCCCAATCCCTCCCAGCATCAGAGTCTTTTCCAATGAGTCAGCTCTTCGTATGAGGTGGCCAAAGTACTGGAGTTTCAGCTTTAGCATCAGTCCTTCCAAAGAAATCCCAGGGCTGATCTCCTTCAGAATGGACTGCTTGGATCTCCTTGCAATCCAAGGGACTCTCAAGAGTCTTCTCCAACACCACAGTTCAAAAGCATCAATTCTTCGGCGCTCAGCCTTCCTCACAGTCCAGCTCTCACATCCATACATGACCACAGGAAAGACCATAGCCTTGACTAGGCGAACCTTTGTTGGCAAAGTAATGTCTCTGCTTTTGAATATGCTATCTAGGTTGGTCATAACTTTCCTTCCAAGGAGTAAGCGTCTTTTAATTTCATGGCTGCAGTCACCATCTATAGTGGTTTTGGAGCCCAGAAAACTGAAGTCTGACAGTATCCACTGTTTCCCCATCTATTTCCCATGCAGTGATGGGACCAGATGCCATGATCTTCGTTTTCTGAATGTTGAGCTTTAAGCCAACTTTTTTTTCCCTCTTCACTTTCACTTTCACCAAGAGGCTTTTTAGTTCCTCTTCACTTTCTGCCATAAGGGTAGTGTCATCTGCATATCTGAGGTTATTGATATTTCTCCCAGCAATCTTGATTCCAACTTGTGTTTCTTCCAGTCCGGCGTTTCTCATGATGTACTCTGCATAGAAGTTAAATAAACAGGGTGACAATATACAGCCTTGACGTACTCCTTTTCCTATTTGGAACCAGTCTGTTGTTCCATGTCCAGTTCTAACTGTTGCTTCCTGACCTGCATACAGATTTCTCAAGAGGCAGATCAGGTGGTCTGGTATTCCCATCTCTTTCAGAATTCTCCACAGTTTATTGTGATCCACACAGTCAAAGGCTTTGGCATAGTCAATAAAGCAGAAATAGATGTTTTTCTGGAACTCTCTTGCTTTTTCGATGATCCAGCGGATGTTGGCAATTTGATCTTTGGTTCCTCTGCTTTTTCTAAAACCAGCTTGCACATCAGGAAGTTCACAGTTCACGTATTGCTGAAGCCTGGCTTGGAGAATTTTGAGCATTACTTTACTAGCGTGTGAGATGAGTGCAATTGTGTGGTAGTTTGAGCATTCTTTGGCATTGCCTTTCTCTGGGATTGGAATGAAAACTGCCCTTTTCCAGTCCTGTAGCCACTGCTGAGTTTTCCAAATTTGCTGGCATATTCAGTGCAGCACTTTCACAGCATCATCTTTCAGGATTTGGAATAGCTCCACTGGAATTCCATCACCTCCACTAGCTTTGTTCGTAGTGATGCTTTCTAAGGCCCACTTGACTTCACATTCCAGGATGTCTGGCTCTAGGTGAGTGATCACACCATCATGATTAGCTGAGTCATGAAGATCTTTTTGTACAGTTCTTCTATGTATTCTTGCCACCTCTTCTTAATATCTTCTGCTTCTGTTAGGTCCATATCATTTCTGTCCTTTATTGAGCCCATCTTGGCACGAAATGTTCCTTTGGTATCTCTGATTTTCTTGAAGAAATCTCTAGTCTTTCCCATTCTGTTGTTTTCCTCTATTTCTTTGCATTGATCACTGAAGAAGGCTTTCTTATCTCTTCTTGCTATTCTTTGGAACTCTGCATTCAGATGTTTATATCTTTCCTTTTCTCCTTTGCTTTTTGCTTCTCTTCTTTTCACAGCCATTTGTAAGGCCTCCCCAGACAGCCATTTTGCTTTTTTGCATTTCTTTTCCATGGGGATGGTCTTGATCCCTGTCTCCTGTACAATGTCACAAACCTCATTCCATAGTTCATCAGGCACTCTATCTATCAGATCTAGGCCCTTAAATCTATTTCTCACTTCCACTGTATAATCATAAGGGATTTGATTTAGGTCATACCTGAATGGTCAAGTGGTTTTCCCTACTTTCTTCAATTTCAGTCTGAATTTGGCAATAAGGAGTTCATGGTCTGAGCCACAGTCAGCTCCTGGTCTTGTTTTTGCTGACTGTATAGAGCTTCTCCATCTTTGGCTGCAAAGAATATAATCAATCAGATTTCGGTGTTGACCATCTGGTGATATCCATATATAGTGTCTTCTCTTGTGTTGTTGGAAGAGGGTGTTTATTATGACCAGTGCATTCTCTTGGCAAACTCTATTAGCCTTTGCCCTGCTTCATTCCGTATTCCAAGGCCAAATTTGCCTGTTACTCCAGGTGTTTCTTGACTTTGTACTTTTGCATTCCAGTCCCCTAAAATGAAAAGGACATCTTTTTTGAGTGTTAGTTGTAAAAGGTCTTGTAGGTCTTCATAGAACCGTTGAACTTCAGCTTCTTCAGTGTTACTGGTTGAGGCATACACTTGGATTACTGTGATATTGAATGGTTTGCCTTGGAAACGAACAGAGATCATTCTGTCGTTTTTGAGATTGCATCCAAGTACTGCATTTCAGGCTCTTTTGTTGACCATGATGGCCACTCCATTTCTTCTGAGGGATTCCTGCCTGCAGTAGTAGATATAATGGTCATCTGAGTTAAATTCACCCATCCCAGTCCATTTCAGTTCACTGATTCCTAGAATGTCGACATTCAGTCTTGCCATCTCTTGTTTGACCACTTCCAATTTGCCTTGATTCATGGACCTGACATTCCAGGTTCCTATGCAATATTTCTCTTTACAGCATCGGACCTTGCTTCTCTCACCAGTCACATCCACAGCTCGGTATTCTTTTTGCTTTTGCTCCATCCCTTCATTCTTTCTGGAGTTATTTCTCCACTGATCTCCAGTAGCATATTGGGCACCTACTGACCTGGGTAGTTTCTCTTTCAGTATCCTATCATTTTGCCTTTTCATACTGTTCATGGGATTCTTAAGGCAAGAATACTGAAGTGGTTTGCCATTCCCTTCTCCAGTGGACCACATTCTGTCAGATCTCTCCACCATGAAGCACCCATCTTGGGTTGCCCCACGGGCATGGCTTAGTTTCATTGAGTTAGACTAGGCTGTGGTCCTAGTGTGATTAGACTGACTAGTTTTCTGTGAGTATGGTTTCAGTGAGTTTGCCCTCTTATGCCCTCTTGCAACACCTACCGTCTTACTTGGGTTTCTCTTAACTTGGGTGTGGGATATCTCTTCACGGCTGCTCCAGCAAAGCTCAGACATTGCTCCTTACCTTGGACGAGGGGTATCTCCTCACCGCTGCCCTTCCTGACCTTCAATGTGGGATAGCTCCCCTCGGCCCTCCTGCGCCCACGCAGCGCAGCCAGGGGTCCTTGGACGTGAGGTTGGTCCTCCCGGCCACTGCCCTGGCCTCAGGCGTGGGGCAGCTCCTCCCGCCTGCTGCCCCTGGCCTCGGTGGCTGACTTTTTTTTTTTTGCCTTCTTCTACTAGCTGTGTGATCTTGGGCAATTCACTCAAATTCTGTACACCTCACGGTCTTTATTTGTTGATGGGGAAAATACAACAAGGTCATGAAGGCAGTATGCAAAAACCTTTCTGTAAAGTCTAAATGCTGTATGCTTGGAAAGGATCGCTCTTTCAAAACTGTAGAAGGCTCTTAATAACTAAAGGTTTGTGATTTGATTTGAAGTCAGTTTTTGGATAAAACATTACCAAATGAATGTTGCTGTTGAAAAGTTCAAGTTCTGTGTTATTTGTGTTATTTCTCCTCAAAGAAGGTAATTCCTTAATTTGGAATTTGGGGAATTCTTCTATTGTTCTTTTTCTGGTAAATAATAACATGTTATAATGACTTAATATGGGCCCTGGGACATCTTTTTACTAGCCATTTCCTTTTACTCCTAGCTGTGTTTGAAACAAAGTGCCTTGGTTGTTTATTCACTGAGGCAAGTGATAAAGTGTCTGTGTTTCTGGTGAGAGGCGCGCCTCCAGTCAGAATATGCTGAAAGGTCCACTCTCCTGTCTGGACTTGGGATGTGAACCTTTAGCTCTGCTCACCAGAAGCAACTCTGTGTACAGTAATTCCTTCAAATGCTTCTAATTTCCTTTTATCTGTCATTAGTTCCTTATTTTTAATTCCTATATAGAGTTTTGCCAAGAAAATGCACTGGTCATAGCAAATATCCTCTTCCAACAACACAAGAAAAGACTCTGTACATGGACATCACCAGATGGTCAACACCGAAATCAGATCGATTATATTCTTTGCAGCCAAAGATGGAGAAGCTCTATACAATCGGCAAGAACAAGACCAGGAGCTGACTGTGGCTCGGACCATGAACTCCTTATTGCCAAATTCAGACTGAAATTGAAGAAAGTAGAGAAAACTACTAGACCATTCAGGTATGACCTAAATCAAATCCCTTATGATTACACAGTGGAAGTGAGAAATAGATTTAAGGGCCTAGATCTGATAGATAGAGTGCCTGATGAACTATGGAATGAGATTCGTGACATTGTACAGGAGACAGGGATCAAGACCATCCCCATGGAAAAGAAATGCAAAAAAGCAAAATGGCTGTCTGGGGAGGCCTTACAAATAGCTGTGAAAAGACGAGAAGCGAAAAGCAAAGGAGAAAAGGAAAGATATAAACATCTGAATGCAGAGTTCCAAAGAATAGCAAGAAGAGATAAGAAAGCCTTCTTCAGTGATCAATGCAAAGAAATAGAGGAAAACAACAGAATGGGAAAGACTAGGGATCTCTTCCGGGGAAGGCAATGGCACCCCACCCCAGTACTTTTGCCTGGAAAATCCCATGTACGGAGGAGCCTGGTAGGCTCCAGTCCATGGGGTCGCTAAGAGTCGGACACGACTGAGCAACTTCACTTTTGCTTTTCACTTTCATACGTTGGAGAAGGAAATGGCAACCCACTCCAGTATTCTTGCCTGGAGATTCCCAGGGACAGGGGAGCCTGGTGGGCTTCTGTCTGTGGGGTCGCACAGAGTCGGACACGACTGAAGCGACTTAGCAGCAGCAGCAGCAGGGATCTCTTCAAGAAAATCAGAGATACCAAACGAACATTTCATGCAAAGATGGGCACGATAAAGGACAGAGATGGTGTGGACCTAACAGAAGCAGAAGATATTAAGAAGAGGTGGCAAGAATACACAGAAGAACTGTACAAAAAAGAGCTTCAAGACCTAGATAATCATGATGATGTGATCACTGACCTAGAGCCAGACATCTTGGAATGTGAAGTCAAATGGGCCTTAGAAAGCATCACTACGAACAAAGCTAGTGGAGGTGATGGAATTCCAGTGGAGCTATTCCAAGTCCTGAATGATGATGCTGTGAAAGTGCTACACTCAGTATGCCAGCAAATTTGGCAAACTCAGCAGTGGCCACAAGATTGGAAAAGGTCAGTTTTCATCCCAATCCCAAAGAAAGGCAATGCCAAGGAGTGCTCAAACTACCGAACAATTGCACTCATCTCACACGCTAGTAAAGTAATGCTCAAAATTCTCCAAGCCAGGCTTCAGCAATATGTGAACCGTGAACTTCCTGATGTGCAAGCTGGTTTTAGAAAAGGCAGAGGAACCAGAGATCAAATTGCCAACATCCACTGGATCATGGAAAAAGCAAGAGAGTTCCAGAAAAACATCTATTTCTGCTTTATTGACTATGCCAAAGCCTTTGACTGTGTGGATCACAATAAACTATGGAAAATTCTGAAAGAGATGGGAATACCGGACCACCTGATCTGCCTCTTAAGAAATCTGTATGCAGGTCAGGAAGCAACAGTTAGAACTGGACATGGAACAACAGACTGGTTCCAAATAGGAAAAGGAGTACGTCAAGGCTGCATATTGTCACCATGTTTATTTAACTTATATGCAGAGTACATCATGAGAAATGCTGGACTGGAAGAAACACAAGTTGGAATCAAGATTGCTGGGAGAAATATCAATAACCTCAGATATGCAGATGACACCACTCTTATGGCAGAAAGTGAAGAGGAACTAAAAAGCCTCTTGATGAAAGTGAAGGTGGAGAGTGAAAAGGTTGGCTTAAAGCTCAACATTCAGAAAACGAAGATCATGGCATCTGGTCCCATCACTGCATGGGAAATAGATGGGGAAACAGTGGAAACAGTGTCAGACTTTGTCTTTCTGGGCTCCAAAATCACTGCAGATGGTGACTGCAGCCATGAAATTAAAAGACGCTTACTCCTTGGAAGGAAAGTTATGACCAACCTAGATAGCATATTCAAAAGCAGAGACATTACTTTACCAACAAAGGTTCGCCTAGTCAGGGCTATGGTCTTTCCTGTGGTCATGTATGGATGTGAGAGCTGGACTGTGAGGAAGGCTGAGCGCCGAAGAATTGATGCTTTTGAACTGTGGTGTTGGAGAAGACTCTTGAGAGTCCCTTGGACTGCAAGAAGATCCAACCAGTCCATTCTGAAGGAGATCAATCCTGGAATTTCTTTGGAAGGAATGATGCTAAAGCTGAAACTCCAGTATTTTGGCCACCTCATGCGAAGAGTTGACTCATTGGAGAAGACTCTGATGCTGGGAGGGATTGAGGGCAGGAGGAGAAGGGGACGACAGAGGATGAGATGGTTGGATGGCATCACTGACTCGATGGATGCGAGTCTGAGTGACCTCCGGGAGCTGGTGATGGACAGGGAGGCCTGGCGTGCTGCGGTTCATGGGGTCGCAAAGAGTCGGACACGACTGAGCAACTGAGCTGATCTGATCTGATTTTGCGTTCTGTGCTTTTTTTCACGAATATTTTCTTTCCTCCTTCCCTGTTCAATAGGATATATTCTTTTTTTTATTTTATTTTTTTTATTATTTTTTTATTTTACTTAACTTTACAATATTGTATGACTTTTACAATACATCGAGATGGATCCGCCACCAGAGTACACGTGTTCCCCATCCTGAGCCCTCCTCCCTCCCCCCTCCCACACCATCCCTCCAGGTCATCCCAGTGCTCCAGTCTCAGGCATCTGTTATAGGGCATCGTACCTGGACTGACTCGTTTCAGATATGATATTATAGATATTTCAATGCTATTCTCCCAAATCATCCCACCCACTCCCGGTCCCAGAGTCCAAAAGTCTGTTCTGTACATCAGTGTCTCTTTTGCTGTCTCATAAGCAGGGTGATTGTTACCATCTTTCTAAATTCCATATATATGCGTTAGTATACTGTATTTGTGTTTTTCTTTCTGGCTTACTTCACTCTGTATAATAGGCTCCAGTTCCATCCACCTCATTAGAACTGATTCAAATGTATTCTTTTTAATGGCTGAGTAATACTCCATCGTGTATATGTACCACAGCTTGCTTATCCATTCATCAGTGGATGGACATCTAGGTTGTTTCCACGTCCTGGCTATTGTAAACAGTGCTGCTATGAACATTGGGGTACACGTGCCTCTTTCAATTCTGGTTTTCTCAGTGTGTATGCCCAGCAGTGGGATTGCTGGGTCATAAGGCAGTTCTATTCCCAGTTTTTTGAGGAATCTCCACACTGTTCTCCATAGTGGCTGTACTAGTTTGCATTCCCACCAACAGTGTAAGAGGGTTCCCTTCTCTCCACACCCTCTCCAGCATTTATTGCTTGTGGACTTTTGGATCGCAGCCATTCTGACTGGCGTGTAATGGTACCTCATAGTGGTTTTGATTTGCATTTCTCTGATAATGAGTGATGTTGAGCATCTTTTCATGTGTTTGTTAGCCATCTGTATGTCTTCTTTGGAGAAATGTCTATTAAGTTCTTTGGCCCATTTTTTGATTGGGTCGTTTATTTTCCTGGAATTGAGCTGTAGGAGTTGCTTGTATATTTTTGAGATTAGTTGTTTGTCTGTTGCTTCATTTGCTATTATTTTCTCCCATTCTGAATGCTGTCTTTTCAGCTTGCCTATAGTTTCCTTTGTTGTGCAGAAGCTTTTAAGTTTGATTAGGTCCCATTTGTTCATTTTTGATTTTATTTCCGATATTCTGGGAGGTGGGTCATAGAGGATCCTGCTGTGATGTAAGTCAGAGAGTGTTTTGCCTATGTTTTCCTCTAGGAGTTTTATGGTTTCTGGTCTTACATTTAGCTCTTTAATCCATTTTGAGTTTATTTTTGTGTATGGTGTTAGAAAGTGTTCTAGTTTCATTCTTTTACAAGTGTTCAACCAGTTTTCCCAGCACCACTTGTTAAAAAGATTGTCTTTAATCCATTGTATATTCTTGCCTCCTTTGTCAAAGATTAGGTGACCATATGTGCGTGGATTTATCTCTGGACTTTCTATTTTGTTCCATTGATCTATATTTCTGTCTTTGTGCCAGTACCATACTGTCTTGATGACTGTAGCTTTATAGTAGAGCCTGAAGTCAGGCAGGTTGATTCCTCCAGTTCCGTTCTTCTTTCTTAAGATAGCTTTGGCTATTCGAGGTTTTTTGTATTTCCATACAAATTGAGAAATTATTTGTTCTAGCTCTGTAAAGAATACCGTTGGTAGCTTGATGGGGATTGCATTGAATCTATAAATTGCTTTGGGTAGTATACTCATTTTCACTATATTGATTCTACCAATCCACGAACATGGTATATTTCTCCATCTATTAGTGTCCTCTTTGATTTCTTTCAGCAGTGTTTTATAGTTTTCTATATATAGGTCTTTAGATTCTTTAGGAAGATATATTCCTAAGTATTTTATTGTTTTCATTGCAATGGTGAATGGAATTGTTTCCTTAATTTCTCTTTCTATTTTCTCGTTATTAGTGTACAGGAATGCAAGGGATTTCTGTGTGTTAATTTTATATCCTGCAACTTTACTGTATTCATTGATTAGTTCTAGTAGTTTTCTGGTGGAATCTTTAGGGTTTTCTACGTAGAGGATCATGTCATCTGCAAACAGTGAGAGTTTTACTTCTCCTTTTCCAATTTGGATTCCTTTTATTTCTTTTTCTGCTCTGATTGCTGTAGCCAAAACTTCCAGAACAGTTTTGAATAGTAATGGTGAGAGTGGGCATCCTTGTCTTGTTCCTGACTTTAGAGGAAATGCTTTCAGTTTTTCACGATTGAGGATAATGTTTGCTATGGGTTTGTCGTATATAGCTTTTATTATGTTGAGGTATGTTCCTTCTATTCCTGCTTTCTGGAGAGTTTTTATCATAAATGGATGTTGAACTTTGTCAAAGGCTTTCTCTGCATCTATTGAGATAATCATATGGTTTTTATTCTTCAGTTTGTTCATGTGGTGTATTACGTTGATTGATTTGCGGATATTGAAGAATCCTTGCATCCCTGGGATAAAGCCCACTTGGTCATGGTGTATGATCTTTTTAATGTATTGTTGGATTCTGATTGCTAGAATTTTGTTAAGAATTTTTGCGTCTATGTTCATCAGTGATATTGGTCTGTAGTTTTCTTTTTTTGTGGGATATTTGTCAGGTTTTGGTATTAGGGTGATGATGGCCTCATAGAATGAGTTTGGAAGTTTGCCTTCCTCTGCAATTTTCTGGAACAGTTTGAGTAGGATAGGTGTTAGCTCTTCTCTAAATTTTTGGTAGAATTCAGCTGTGAAGCCGTCTGGGCCTGGGCTTTTGTTTGCTGGAAGATTTCTGATTACAGTTTCAATTTCCGTGCTTGTGATGGGTCTGTTAAAGGATATATTCTTTCTGTTATAGTTTTTTAATTGGTTGTCTTCTTGTTTTATCTTTGCTAACTTCCTTCCTTCTGCATTCTATAGTTTTTGGTATTTCCTCCCAATTTCTTGAAATGAGTACTTCCTTTATTTTCACTCATTTCTTCTTCTTCTTTTTTTGTTTTTAATTTAAAGCTGTGGGTTTTCCTGTGGGTCTTGCTTGAATTATATGCCATGTTGTTCGGTTGCTAAGTCGTGTCCTACTCTTTGTGACCCCGTGGACTGCAGCACACAGGCTCCCCCATCCTTCACTATCTCCCAGAGTTTGCTCAAACTCATGTCCATTGAGTCGATGATGCTATCTAACCATCTCATCCTCTGTTGCCCCCTCTTCCTGTTGCCATCAATCTTTCCCAGCATCTGCCTTCAATCTTTCCCAGCATCAGGGTCTTTTCCACTGAATCAGCTCTTTGCATCAGGTGGCCAAAGTATTATATTCCATAAGCCCTGATATGTATCTCTATATTACTTTTCTTGGCAAAGTGTTAAGAGATCTTCCACTAAATAAGGTATGCTGATTTTAAATTTTCATGCTATTTTGGAAGATGAGTATAAAAAAAATTTGAAATTTGGGGCTTGCCTGGCAGTCCAGCAGTTGAGACTGTACTTCCATCACAGAGGGCGTGGATTCATTCTCTGGTCAGGGAACTAAGATCCTGCATGCTGTGTGGCATGGCTCCCCTCCCCCGAAAAATTGAAATTTGAAGGAATTCCTGTAAAAGAGTTCCTTTATTTTGTCTATGATTTCAGCTACTTGCCCATTAAAGCTTTTAGTCGCATTTTCCATAAAACCTTTTATTCAAATGCATTCTTTTAACTCATTCATTCAAAAACACTTTATTACACTCTTAGGAGTGTTCCAAACCTTAATGCTAAGCCATAGGGATGATACAAGACAATAGATCTCAGTGTGAAGTAACTCACAGTGTGGGATGGGAAACAGCCACATAACACAGGGTAGAATGTGTCACGAAATGTACTCGCATGGGATATGTACCGAGGTTTCTGCTGCTGCTAAGTCGCTTCAGTCGTGTCCGACTCTGTGCGACCCCATAGGCGGCGGCCTACCAGGCTCCCTTGTCCCTGGGACTCTCCAGGCAAGAACACCAGAGTGGGTTGCCATCTCCTTCTCCAATGCATGAAAGTGAAAAGTGAAAGTGAAGTCGCTCAGTCGTGTCCGACCCTCAGCGACCCCATGGACTGCAGCCTTCCAGGCTCCTCCGTCCATGGGATCTTCCAGGCAGGAGTACTGGAGTGGGGTGCCATTGCCTTCTCTGACCGAGGTTTCTAGGGAATAACAAAGCCACCAGAGGGTACCTAACCCAGCATGTGGGTGGGAGTGGGAGTGCCAAAGCCGCCTTCTTGGAAGAGATTACCCCTATACTGGATCTTAAGGGTGGGTAGGGGGCCAGGGGGAGGGCAGAAGAAGGGTGGGGCAGGCTCCAAAAGAAAAGCTTGCATGTGTGTACATGGGGAACCAGAAAGCTGGTGGTTAGCGATGCTGGAGCATAGGGAGTCAGCAGAAAGCAGCTGGAATGGACCCCGGAGGAGAAGACAAGGGCTGATTCAAGGAGCACTTTGAATGACCTGTGAAGGAACTCGGCTCTTTATCTCAACAGTGACCTGGAGCCGCAGAGACAAATGGGCCTTGCCTTTTAACTGTCTCACTTAGGTAGCTGGGGGGAGGATGGGTTGCAGGATGAAGCCGCGGCATCCCCGTTTTCCTCCCTGCTCGCTGGTGAAGATGCTGAGGAACAGTGAATTGGCCAAAAGAAAAGAAAGCAAAGTACTCAGACAACCTACAAATTTGATTATAAAACTCGGAGTTCCCCATCATTTCCATTAGAGGCTAGATTCTTACGAATTTATATGTCTAAAAACAAGACTTCATTTATCTTCTAACTACTTTTACTATTTCTGCTATGATTTAAGCTTATTTATAGCCTAGAGCATACAAGAATATTGAACTTGCCCTGCCACCACAAAGTGGCCACCGTGGCCACTTTGGAAGTGTTTGCATATGCTTGGAAACTAGAGTTACATATTCTCCATTTAGGATTATTCAGCCGAACAAATCTGAGCAGAGAGAAGGTCAGATTTAGTTCTTTGCCTTGGCACGTGAGAAGCTGGTTATCTTTGAGGGCCGGGATCCTTTGGAAATGAGTGTGTACATCCCTGAAAGCAGGATGCTCTAAAAGCACCTTTCACTGGTTGGGGAGAGAGCCCTGTGGTAGGTAGCTGACAGCGTGACGCTGGAGTAGCAGCTTGACTATGAGATTCCACTGTCTTTTCCTCACCCCTGTGCCAGAAGTGTGCTTTACAACTGCAGCCCTCTGCACACATGGAAGCAGCCCTCTGTGGTGACCACTGTCAGTGAACAGAAGAATGTGACAAAGGAGCCCAGCTCTACAGTGAGGAGAGGGAGGCGGGGAGACAGAGGGAGCACCGGCCTCTCTGTGCGGGCTAGTGTGAAATTGCAGGACCAGCTATCACTAGGAGCAGCTCCAGCTCTTCCAGCCTGGGAGTTTAATCAAAGGAATAACAGTCGACCACCCAGGCAAGGCTCCGGTGCTAGCGAATGTGCTGTGTCAGGCTCTGTTCCCGGCCAGCCAATGCCCGGGATGTGGCCAGGCCTCCTGGAAATATGCTGACAGATACATGGGAGGGAGGAGATGCTTTTTACTTTTTACTTCTCCATTTTTCATTTGGATGGAGAGGAGAAACGAAAAAGCATTCAACGTCTTTTACTTTCGCTCCTCACCCTGCCCCTTTCCCGCCTAGTCCTAGAAAAGGGCGTCCACCCAGGTCGAGAACGTTGGCTCACAGCGCTTACCCATCCATTTGCACTCAAGGAGTTCTTTGATCATTTCTTCTGCTTCAGCAGTTTCCATTGTGATCCTGCTCATTTCTTCAGCGTCCAGGGTGGACCTGGAGTAGATCTCAATTTCAGAAATTGCTATTTGAAGGTGACGCTGGCAGAGAGGAAGCACAATTTTTTGACGTGGTTACAGGTGTTTTCCAGGATTGACGCCAGCGGCCCCCAGTTATCACGTGCTTGGGCATTCAGTACCGGAAATGCTCTTCCTGCCTCCTGACCATATCTGACACGTTTGAACTATTGTCCCTTTGCGTTCTGATTTTGTGATTTTTTTCCCCTAAGTGTAGCTTCTTTGGTTCTGAATTTTTCTGGGTAGAAAAGTTGTGCTTCTTTGTGTCATATACTTTCCTTTTCTCCATTTCTAGAAACAGAAAAGGGTACATGGAAAAAACAGAAGCCCTTGGGTCAGTGAGACTTTGGACACGTTACTTACATTCCCTGTGCCTTAATTTTCTTCTGTGTCAAGTGGAGTAATTACAGTGTCAAGACGAAGTCTCCTGGACCCTTGTGCCTCCCTGCTCTAGGTCATAGTACCAGTTGATCCTATCACTTCCCCAGCTCTTCTGTGTCTCTTCAGGCTTTAAACTCTCGATTTTCCTTAGGTCATTGATCTACTGATGGTCCCTTGTTCTAAAATAACCTTTTTTTTTTATCTCTTACCATTTTGACTCTTTCTCAGAGGCCTTCCCAGGTGGCTCAGTGGTAAAGAATCCACCTGCCAGTGCAAAAGACATGGGTTCAATCCCTGGGTCGGGAAGATTCCCTGGAGAAGGAAATGGCAACCCACTCCAGTATTCTTGCCTGGGAAATCCCAAGGACAGAGCAGCCTGGCAGGCTACAGTCCATGGGGTCGCAAAAGAGTCAGACATGACTGAGCAACTAAACAAAACAGTAACTCTCAAAGGTCACTGATGATCTTGGAATTGCCAGCTTCAGTCACCTGTTATTAATCCTCATTCTCTTTTAGTACATGGCACTGTTATTGACTGCCTCCTTCCTGAAAACTCCCCTTAGCTTCTTCAGCCCTTCAGTAATTCCTTTGAGAGCTGATCCTATACTTTCCCCAAAAAACTAGATTCCACTTTCCACATTTTAAAAAAGCCACTGGTATTTAGACCTGAAATGTATTAACTGACAACAGCAGTCTTTCTGATTAAAGAAGGGGGGTGCCGCCTGGGCTTCTGTTTCCCCCTGTTCTCACAGGTATCCTTCAACATGCATCTGAATTCCAGAGCTCACCTGAACTTTATGCCTCTCTGTAGTGCGTCCCCTTGGGTAGATTTCCTCTTCCCATAGCTTCATCTAGTACTGGTCTGCAGATTGCTCCCAAATATACATCTTTAGTTAGAACCTGTTTTCTGAGTGTCATGTCCAGATTTCCAACTGCCTGCTAGACATCTCCATCCAACTGTATTGCAAGAATCCAGAATATTCAATGTACTTTTTAAGCATGTTTTGAAAATACTCAAAAGATGTTCACTATATCTAATACTTACCTGTTCTTCTGCCCTTTTCCCCCTCTGTATCAGTGACACTGCAGTTCTCCTAGGGGCTTAGGTATAGAGCCTTTAGTTTATCAGCTTTTCTGTTTCCTCATTCTATATCAGGGCAGTTGTTGCCAGTTCTTGTTGCTGCTGCTGCTAAGTCGCTTCAGTCGTGTCCGACTCTGTGCGACCCCATGGACGGAAGCCCACCAGGCTCCCCCGTCCCTGGGATTCTCCAGGCAAGAACACTGGAGTGGGTTGCCATTTCCTTCTCCAATGCATGAAAGTGAAAAGTGAAAGTGAAGTCGCTCAGTTGTGTCTGACTCTTAGCGACCCCCATGGACTGGAGCCTACCAGGATCCTCCGTCCATGGGATTTTCCAGGCAAAAGTACTGGGGTGGGGTGCCATTGCCTTCCCCAAGTTCTTGTTGAGTCTGACTCTATAATTTCTCTGATATGTATCTTCTCTGTTTCACATCTACTATTCTGCTTAAGGACTTAATTATCTCTGGACTGGATCACTACAGTTACCTCCTAAATGGTCTCCCAGCCATTCACCTCTATTCACCCTAGTCTTTGTTCTAAAGGAATCTTTCTAAACAACCAGTCTGATAATGATACTCCTTTGCTCAAGAATCTTGAATGGAATCCTGTTATCTTCAAAGTGAAGCCCCAGCTATTGAGTGTGATTCAAAGCCTTTAAGTAGAATCTGGCTCCAGGTTACTTCTCCAGCCTGTCTCCTTCCCATGACAGAGGTTTTGTGCAGCTCATCCAGAATTTTCTTAGTCTCCGTTCCTTAATTTATGCTATCTCCTCTTGGGAAACTTTCCCCAGTCAACAGTACGTGAACTGAGAACTTTCAGATGTACAAGGTGGATTTAGAAAAGGCAGAGGAACCAGAGATCAAATTGCCAATATCCGTTGGATCATAGAAAAAACAAGGGAATTTCAGAAAGCATCTACTTCTGCTTTATTGACTATGCTAAAGCCTTTGACTGTGTGGATCACAACAAACTAAGGAAAATTCTTAAAGAGATGGAAATACCAGACCACCTTACCTGCCTCCTGAGAAACCTGTATGCAGCTCAAGAAGCAACAGTTAGGACTGGACATGGAACAATGGACTGGTTCAAAATTGGGAACTGAGTATATCGAGGCTCTGTTTTGTCACCTGCTTTTTTAACTTATATGCAGAGTACTTCATACGAAATGATGGGCTGGCTATAGCACAAGCTGGAATCAAGATTGCCAGAAGAAATGTAAACTTCAGATATGCAGATCATACCTCCCTTATGGCAGAAAGCGATGAGGAACTAAAGATCCTCTTGATGAAGGTGAAAGAGGAGAGTGAAAAAACTGGCTTAAAACTCAACATTGAAAAAGCTAAGATGGTATCTGGTCCCATCACTTCATGGCAAATGGATGGGGAAAACATGGAAACAGGCAGATTTTTTTTTCTTGGGCTCGAAAATCACTGCAGATGGTGATTGCAGCCATGAAATTAAAAGACACTTGCTCCTTAGAAGAAAAACTATGACGAAGCCTGTCAGTGCATTAAAAAGCAGAGATATCACTTTGCTGGCAAAGATGCATCTGGTCAAAGCTATGGCTTTACCAGTAGTCACGTATGGATTTGGGAGTTGGACCTCTCACAGGCTGAGCACCAAAGAACTGATGCTTTTGAATTGTGAAGCTGGAAAAGACTCTTGAGAGTCCCTTGGATAGCAAAGAGATCAAACCATTCCATCCTTAAGGAAGTCAATCCTGAATATTCATTGGAAGGACTGATGCTGAAGCTCCAGTACTTTGGCCGCCTGATGCAAAGACCCAACAACTCATTGGAAAAGATCCTGATGCTGGGAAAGATTGAGGAAGGGAGAAGGTGGCGACAGAGGATGAGATGGTTGGATGGCATCACTGACTCAATGGACATGAATTTGAGCAAACTCCGAGAGATAGGGAAGCCTGGCCTACTGCAGTGCATGGGATCACAAAGAGCTGGACACGACTCACTGACTGAACAACACCATCTGTAACTATATGCACTTGTCCAGGTTCAGTGCAAGTGCCACTTCTCTCACAGGCATGCCATTTCATTCGCCACACAGTTATTTGTGTTTGTCCAGATAGGTCTCTCCTTTAATGAACAGTGAGCTCTTTGGAGGCAGTATCCTTTGCTGCCTCAGAACCTAAGTCATGGGTAATACTCAGTAAATGTGCTAATTCTACTGGATTAAGGTGGAAAGTGACCATGTCCATTTTTTCACCAGTTTCCCAACCTGGCTATATAGTATGGATTTGATACTTATTTTTAAAATAAATGAATGAATAATCCCCTGCCACCCCAGCCAGACGTCATCTTTCCATTGTCTATGTCCGTAGCCCTTCATTAGTCATTCCCTATAACAAAATATGTTTTGCATCTCTTCTCTTCTATTGAGTTATAAACTCTGTGATGGTGTTCTTTCTAACCCATCACCCAGCACTTGGTATGCACTTACTACATGCTTGCTAAATTGAAAAAATTTTCTCTTCTGTGTTATGTTGGTTTTTACATTTGTTTTAAAAAACTATTCCTCTTCCATTTTTTTTTTTTTCAATACACATGCCCTTCATAATAAAGTAGGTGACATTAGTTGAATGTCTGCTTTGTACTGGACACTGTGGTAAGTACTTTATATGCATTATTATCTCTGCGACTTTATGAAGTGGAGACTTTTTCTAACAGATGAAGAAAGTAACTGAACGCATAGGCCACTCTGCTGAGGTCACACAAATGGCAAGTGACAGCACCAGGACTCAAACCCAAATCTTTCTGACTTTATGCTCTTTCCCTCGGTGTTTTTCTGCCTCTTCTCCTTTTACACAGGACTCTCACCTCTCCTTAGACTATAGTGGCTGACCTTAAGACCGCTGTAGAGTTGTAGCCAAGCCGTCAGGTTGTTTGGTAGTGAATTCGGGTTCATCACTGAGCAGCCTTCTTAATCCCTGGAGATGCAGTGAGGGTAGATCTGTTTATCACGGTGGCGATAGCCCCCGTCGATCAAAGACTGAATAGTGAATCAGAAGTACAAGAAACGGATTTGGCCATCTTGTAAGGTTTCCCAGGAATGTCTTTGGCAATTCTTGATCTGGAACTCTTTGTAGATTTTGGAACACCAAGTGTCTGTGTGTATATGTATGTCACGTAAGTGACAGAGTTTATGAGAGAAGACATGGCAAGAGAACTGAGTGCTAATGCAGCACAGCTGTAGGTTCCTTGCCTTTCCTGACCCCTTTGAAAGTGAGATTAACACTGGAACTCTTATCTCCTGCTAATGAGAATGTAAGTTTCTTGAGATTCATTTTATCAGTATCCAGGAACAGGAGACGAAGGTCATGCCTTAAAACATGTTTGTGGTCATGGCTAATGACTTAATCCCTGCTCAGGAAGTGCCCTTGGAAGAATAGTTTAAAAGTAGCTGTTTAAGGATGATTCTTTTCTTGTTTCTTAATTGAATATATTCTCTAGTATTTATCCAGTGATGCAAATCATGTAATTAGGGAATGGCAAACCACTTCAGTATTCTTGCCTTGAGAACCCCATGAACAGTATGAAAAGGCAAAATGATAGGATACTGAAAGAGAAACTCCCCAGGTCAGTAGGAGCCCAATATGCTACTGGAGATCAATGGAGAAATAACTCCAGAAAGGATGAAGGGATGGAGCCAAAGCAAAAAGAATACCGAGCTGTGGATGTGTCTGGTGATAGAAGCAAAGTCCGATGCTGTAAAGAGAAATGTTGCATAGGAACCTGGAATGTCAGGTCCATGAATTGGAAGTGGTCAAACAAGAGATGGCAAAAGTAAATGTCGACATTCTAGGAATTAGCGAACTAAAATGGACTGGAATGGGTGAATTTAACTCAGAGGACCATTATATCTACTACTGGGGGCAGGAATCCCTCAGAAGAAATGGAGTGGCCATCATGGTCAACAAAAGAGTCCGAAATGCAGTACTTGGATGCAATCTCAAAAACGAAAGAATGATCTCTGTTCGTTTCCAAGGCAAACCATTCAATGTCACAGTAATCCAAGCTATGCCCCAACCAGTAATGCTGAAGAAGCTGAAATTGAACGGTTCTATGAAGACCTACAAGACCTTTTAGAACTAACACCCAAAAAAGATGTCCTTTTCATTATAGGGGACTGGAATGCAAAAGTAGGAAGTCAAGAAACACCTGGAGTAACAGGCAAATTTGGCCTTGGAATACGGAATGAAGCAGGGCAAAGATTAACAGAGTTTTGCCAAGAAAATGCACTGGTCATAACAAACACCCTCTTCCAACAACAAAAGAGAAGACTCTATATATGGATATCACCAGATGGTCAACACCGAAATCTGATTGATTATATTCTTTGCAGTCAAAGATGGAGAAGCTCTATACAGTCAGCAAAAACAAGACCAGGAGCTGACTGTGGCTCAGACCATGAACTCCTTATTGCCAAATTCAGACTGAAATTGAAGAAAGTAGGGAAAACCACTTGACCATTCAGGTATGACCTAAATCAAATCCCTTATGATTATACAGTGGAAGTGAGAAATAGATTTAAGGGCCTAGATCTGATAGATAGAGTGCCTGATGAACTATGAAATGAGGTTTGTGACATTGTACAGGAGACAGGGATCAAGACCATCCCCATGGAAAAGAAATGCAAAAAAGCAAAATGGCTGTCTGGGGAGGCCTTACAAATAGCTGTGAAAAGAAGAGAAGCAAAAAGCAAAAGAGAAAAGGAAAGATATAAACATCTGAATGCAGAGTTCCAAAGAATAGCAAGAAGAGATAAGAAAGCCTTCTTCAGTGATCAATGCAAAGAAATAGAGGAAAACAACAGAATGGGAAAGACTAGGGCTTTGTTCAAGAAAATCAGAGATATCAAAGGAACATTTCATGCAAAGAAGGAATCGATAAAGGACAGAAATGGTATGGACCTAACAGAGGCAGAAGATATTAAGAAGAGGTGGCAAGAATACATAAAAGAACTGTACAAAAAAGATCTTCATGACCCAGATAATCATGATGGTGTGATCACTGACCTAGAGCCAGACATCCTGGAATGTGAAGTCAAGTGGGCCTTAGAAAGCATCACTATGAACAAAGCTAGTGGACGTGATGGAATTCCAGTGGAGCTATTCCAAATCCTGAAAGATGATGCTGTGAAAGTGCTGTACTCAATATGCCAGCAAATTTGGAAAACTCAGCAGTGGCCACAAGATTGGAAAAGGTCAATTTTCATCCCAATCCCAAAGAAAGGCAATGCCAAAGAATGCTCAAACTACCGCACAATTGCACTCATCTCACACTCTAGTAAAGTAATGCTCAAAATTCTCCAAGCCAGGCTTCAGCAATATGTGAACCGTGAACTTCCTGATGTTCAAGCTGGTTTTAGAAAAGGCAGAAGAACCAGAGATCAAACTGCTAACATCCGCTGGATCATGGAAAAAGCAAGAGAGTTCCAGAAAAACATCTATTTCTGCTTTATTGACTATGCCAAAACCTTTTACTGTGTAGATCACAATCAACTGTGGAGAATTCTGAAAGAGATGGGAATACCAGACCACCTGATCTGCCTCTTGAGAAATTTGTATGCAGGTCAGGAGGCAACAGTTAGAACTGGACATGGAACAACAGACTGGTTCCAAATAGGAAAAGGAGTACGTCAAGGCTGTATATTGTCACCTTGTTTATTTAACTTCCATGCAGAGTACATCATGAGAAATGCTGGACTGGAAGAAACAGAAGATGGAATCAAGATTGCTGGGAGAAATATCAATAACCTCAGATATGCAGATGACACTACCCTTATGGCAGAAAGTGAAGAGGAACTAAAAAGCCTCTTGATGAAAGTGAAAGCAAAGAGTGAAAAGGATGGCTTAAAGCTCAACATTCAGAAAATGAAGATCATGGCATCCGGTCCCATCACTACATGGGAAATAGATGGGGAAACAGTGGAAACAGTGTCAGACTTTATTTTTCTGGGCTCCAAAATCACTGCAGATGGTGACTGCAGCCATGAAATTAAAAGACGCTTACTCCTTGGAAGGAAAGTTATGACCAACCTAGATAGCATATTCAAAAGCAGAGACATTACTTTGCCAACAAAGGTTCGCCTAGTCAAGGCTATGGTCTTTCCTGTGGTCATGTATGGATGTGAGAGTTGGACTGTGAAGAAGGCTGAGCGCTGAAGAATTGATGCTTTTGAACTGTGGTGTTCGAGAAGACTCTTGAGAGTCCCTTGGACTACAAGGAGATCCAACCGGTCCATTCTGAAGGAGATCAGCCCTGGGATTACTTTGGAAGGAATGATGCTAAAGCTGAAACTCCAGTATTTTGGCCACCTCATGCGAAGAGTTGACTCATTGGAGAAGACTCTGATGCTGGGAGGGATTGGGAGCAGGAGGAGAAGGGGACGGCAGAGGATGAGATGGCTGGATGGCATCACTGACTCGATGGATGTGAGTCTGAGTGACCTCCGGGAGTTGGTGATGGACAGGGAGGCCAGGCGTGCTGCGATTCATGGGGTCGCAGAGAGTCTGACACGACTGAGCAACTGATCTGTAGCACTTTGCATTTTCATTTGAGTGAAATAGATCTTAGTCCAGTGATTTTTTTTTTTTTTTTTATTCAAGGATTGCCTTTTGTTCTAGCGACATATGGTAAAACAAGTCAGATAGGACTCATACTACATTTCTCTATTCCAATTCAGGGCCCTATGGTCAGGGGAATGAAGGGTCCATGACAGACTCAGTTGATCCCATTGTATTCTGATGAGCCCTTGTATATGAATGACACAGAGAACGTTGTTCTCAAGATGCAACTGGTATAGTTCAGAGTACAGTGTGAATATAGCTTTAGAAAAATTGATCTTCATATCAGTGATATAAAGTGAGTCTTAACCTTTCTGGAGTGAGAGATTCTTTTGAGAATTGAATGCAAGTTATAGTTTTTCTCCTGAAAAAAATGTGCACTCAAACTTAGAAATGTACATTAATTTCAGAGGGTTCATAAACATTTCCTCCCCCTCCAGCTTAACTCCTTCATGATGCCCAGTGGACCCATGTTTTCCAAGTTGAGAACTTCTGAAAACTTTTAGGTAGTATATGGTCATTAATATCAGCAATTTGGCCAAAAGTGATTGCTTTAAATTTGTGATTATCCTAGCTTCAGACATTCTTTGTATATTTCAGTGATACAGCCCCCTCTCTCCCACGCCATAATCTCCATGAAGGCAAGAATTTTTTTACTTAAAAAAAAAAAAGATTGTTCTATCATCAGTGCTCAAAAGAATGCCACAGTGTGTCTGATAAATATTTGTTGGATTAATGAAATAATCTTGTGGAACCCCATATCTAGACCTCATTAGATGACTTAGTTAAGATTTTATGGACCGTGCTATAATGAGGAGACTGAGCTATGCCAAGATTATAAGCGGCATTGGGAATGCTCTGCCCCTGATTTGTTCTTATGTTAAGCTATTACTACGTCTTTGATGTTGAATTTCCGTCTCCATTTTGATAAATAAGATACATGAAATTTATCAAAATTTGCAAACAGCCTTAGTGAACCTGAGGTTGCCTGAGTGAATCTCAAATGGAGTGTTAGCTGTTTGCTGTTTCAGTGTCATGAAAAGCATATATAGTATATTCATCGACAAGGAATAAAATCTGTATGTCTAAGCTATTATTCGACCCATTTGAGAACTTTGCCCAAAACTTTAAGACCGGGCAGAAATCATCTCTAAAATTATGCAGGTTGATAATAGCAAGAGCAACACTTATCTCTCACTCTGGTCACTGATTATTTCATTTCCCCTTACTCCAAAGCAGTCCTTCCCTTATGGTATTTTTAAAGAGAGGTAATTTGGAACCTTTAATTTCCTTGCAAGCCTTCCAGTGACATGAATCACTTTTTAACTCACTGGTGAAACTAGCTGCTAGTTGGAGATTGAGGTGTGTTTGTGAGGGTTATTTGAGACTAGATGAGACCCACTTCATTTATATAAATACTTTTGTGCCTACTGGGTAAACTCTAGGGATACAAAAGGGAATAAGATGCAGTCCTTGTCCTAAGGGAGCATGTAATTTGTGGGGCAAGATAAGTGAATAAACCTATAATTAGAATACAATGCAAAACATGGCATGAAGCTCTTCAACTCTACCATTATGCTCTTGAAACAGTGTAATGGCAAGGATCCTTTATAGCTGAGGGAACTCTTCTGTGAAAAATAAATCTAACATTGGAAAGTAAAGCACAATGGACTAGCAACAAGATTTCAGGATCCAGCTCTACTGATGTGGTGTGAAGGACCTTCCTAAGGCTAATGGCAAAACCCAGAATAGCCTCTGATTTTTCAGTTTCCAGGTTGGAGATAATTCCTGCCTCTCCTGGCACAGCTGTATCTGTATTTGCTGCTTGTGTTTTCCCAAGCACAATGAGACACCTTGGTACTGTGTTAAGGTGAAAGTCTTATGAAAACCCATAAGCCCCAGTTAGAGAAGGGTTTTTGCCACTTCATTTGTAGACAAGCCATATCAGTAGAAATGTAGAACCCTGGGGCCTGCTGTAAGTGGAGAGTGTCTTGTTCTTGAGGGATTGATGGCACATGCATGCGTACTGGTTCAGTTCGGTTCAGCTGTTCAGTCATAGCTGACTCTTTGGGACCCCATGGACTGCAGTACACCAGGCTTCCCCTGTCCATCACCAAATCCTGGAGCTTACTCAAATTCATGTCCATTGAGTTGGTGATGCCATCCAACCGTCTCATCCTCTGTCATCCCCTTCTACTCCCATCTTCAATCTTCCCAGCATCGGGGTCTTTTCCAGTGAGTTGGTTCTTCACATCAGGTGGCCAAAGTATTGGAGTTTCAGCTTCAGCATAAGTCCTTCCAATGAATATTCAGGACTCATTTCCTTTGGGATGAACAGGTTGGATCTCCTTGCTGTCCAAGAGACTCTCCAACACCACAGTTCAAAAGCATCAATTCTTCGGCCCTCAGCTTTCTTTGTATTCCAGCTCTCACATCCATACATGACTACTGGAAAAACCATAGCTTTGACTAGACAGATCTTTGTTGGCAAAGTAATGTCTCTGCTTTTAAATATGCTGTCTAGGTTGGTCATAGCTCTTCTCTTTTTAAAAGTCTGTTTCCCAGTCCTGTGTTAAGTTCTGGCGGCTCTATGGTGGGATTAATGGTGACCTCCTCCAAGAGGGCTTATGCCATACCCAGGTCTACTGCATCTAGAGCCCCTGCCCCCACAGCAGTCCACTGCTGACCTGTACCTCCACAGGAGACACTCAAACACAGTTCTTTCTCAGTCTCTGTGGGGTCTCTGGGTCCTGGTGTGCACAGAGTTTGTTTGAGCCCTCTGAGCGTCTCTGGCGGCACATGCATGCACAGAAGTGCTGCTGCTGCTGCTAGGTTGCTTCAGTGGTGTCCGACTCTGTGTGACACCATAGACAGCAGCCCACCAGGTTCCCCTGTCCCTGGGATTCTCCAGGCAAGAACACTGGGGTGGGTTGCCATTTGCTTCTCCAAGGCATGAAAGTGAAAAGTGAAAGTGAAGTTGCTCAGTTGTGTCCGACTCTTAGCAACCCCATGGACTGCAGCCTACCAGGCTCCTCCACCCATGGGATTTTCCAGGCAAGAGTACTGGAGTAGGGTGCCATTGCCTTCTCCAAAATGCACAGAAGTAGATGCTAGTTAATGTTGATATGGCAGGGGATTCAGTATCACAGTCAGATCAGATCAGATCAGTTGCTCAATTGTGTCCGACTCTTTGGGACCCCATGAATCGCAGCACGCCAGGCCTCCCTGTCCATCACCAACTCCCGGAGTTCACTGAGACCCACGTCCATCGAGTCAGTGATGCCATCCAGCCAACTCATCCTCTGTCGTCGCCTTCTCCTCTTGCCCCCAATCCCTCCCAGCATCAGAGTTTTCTCCAATGAGTCAACTCTTCGCATGAGGTGGCCAAAATACTGGAGTTTCAGCTTTATCATCAGTCCTTCCAAAGAAATCCCAGGGCTGATCTCCTTCAGAATGGACTGGTTGGATCTCCTTGCAGTCCAAGGGACTCGCAAGAGTCTTCTCCAGCACCACAGTTCAAAAGCATCAATTCTTCGGCGCTCACAGTATCGCAGTAGACACTGGCAACTTTTTTTTCCATTAACCTGTTTTGTCTTTTCAAATAATTTGCTAAAACCTCACTATCCTTAAACGTCAGTTTGTTTTTGTTGTTCCATGGTGGATCTAGAAGTTATTGGGCATTAAACACTGACTGCAAGAGAACTATGGCTAGAATCCAGATTCCATAGCACCTAACTTGAGAGTCAAGAGAAGATTCCCAGAGATGATCTCCCAGGCCAAAGCATGTCTTAATCACTACAGGATTTTTGGCTCCAGTCTCCTGAGTAGGAATCCTAGCTTTGGTGACGTGGGCCGGATGAGCCAATGTCTTCTTTTGCCTCCAGCTCTCAGGCCTAGACAGAAGCCATCTAGTCTGCCTCCTAGGCACCTCGTTCCTGGCCCACCTCTTTGTCTTGATCCTCAAATCATTTTCCTGTTGAGGTGGGACGTGGAATGATAAATCTAAGGAAAGGCGCATTTTCCCATGAGGCCCTCGAATAAAGTTGGCCTAAGATGCCCACTCTTGGACCTTCCCTTCTTAAAGGGTGGGCAGTGCCAACTTGCCTTGCCAGCTGTTTGGAAGGATGCAATCCAAAAGAGGGCTGATTCAAAAGAAAACATGAACACATGAACTTGAGAGCTTTTATCTTCTTACTACAAATGCTGCTGTCCAGTTCCAAGGCCCAGCACTCTTCTTCAGCCTTGGGGCGGGGTGGGAGGGGGGATGAGGAGAGACCAGCAAAGCGTGTCCTGCATCCCATCCTTATTATATCTCGCCTGATTGTGCTGACTCTCAGCCAGATTTCCCTGCTTCCCCACAGTCCTGGCATAGCCCTACTCTGCAAGCCATCTTACTGCTGTCTATTAGATGAAGAGAGTGGAATTCAGGGACCTCCCCAAGGTGTTCTCCTATTGGTTTCCATCGTCCATTGCTCTCAGCTTTAGCCGAATTAGAGAGTCTTTCTGTTTCTCAGAGACTCTTCCTGCTTATCTGTCTCTGCATTTTTAATCCTGCCTTATCTTTTCTCCTTGGAGCCACCACCATTCCACCAGCCCCAAACCAGTCTTCCTACAGATCATTTTATGACTAGTTCAACTGCGTTCTTTGAATTTCCTTAATGCCTTTATTATTATTATGGCAATTACCATATCCTGGAGGCCTTTAATATTGCTATTTGTCTAGATGTTTTTCTCACTCAATTACCAACTCCTTCATGGCTTAAGGCCAGAGGCCACATTTTAAGAGTATGGCCACCCATACTCTTAGGGCATTACCCATGGCTTTGCAGCAACAGAGTAAATATTTATGAACTTAAATCTTTGAGTTTTGGACTTCTTTTGAGCATTCAGGACTGTAGCATTTCTGGAGCATGCCTACAGAGCAACAGTGATCTAGTTAGGCCTGGCCCTGGATCCTTTTTGGATACCAAAAGGTTATGTGTCTGAGTGGGTGGTAGGTATATTCTGGGAAGCCATCAGGGCAATGCCATCATATTTTAATTACAGCACTGGCGGTAGCGCTACTTTTAGCAAACAGCAGTAACACTTGGGCGGGCCAGCCACCGGAAATTGGCCTCCCTCTCTGTTTCTGCTACCCCTTTTCTCAATCCATCACCTGTATTTATTCCCGCAGTAATTTAAACACCTGTCTAGATGGAATGCATGCAATGTGTCCCTACCCCACACATTCAGATATTTGCTCACCTGCCTTATTCGGAAGGTTGGCTCTAAAATAAACAAGAGTTTTGGTACTGAAAGAAAAAACACCCTGAGGTCAGCATGGCAATGGACATGAGGAAGGGAATGGGAGTGGAACTTCTGCAGAAGCCTCTCCAAGAGAGTGGGAGCAGAGGAAGAGGAGGGGGAGGAGGAGAGCAAGGGGTGAAACATCTGCCAGCGGACCCTACGGCTCAGGTGGGCCTTGGCACGCACGCACGCACGCACGCACAAGCTCGAGACTGGATTCTCCTACAGGCTGTCCTTCACTTAGAGAAAGGCAGGGGTGGAAGAATGTTTAACAAGCTGATTGTTATGAGGCTTAAATATCTTGGTTTGTTTTTTGTACATAATTTTATTTATTTGTTTGGGCTTTTCTCTGGTTATGGTGACTGGGGCCACTCTGGAGTTGGGGCATGTGGGCTGCACATTGCAGTGGCTTCTCTTTTGCGGAGCATGGGCTCTAGGGCATGTAGGCTTCAGTAGTCGAGGCACATGGGCTCTGTGGTTGTGGATCCCCGGCTCCAAAGCACAGCCTCAGTAGGTGTGGTGCACGGGCTCAGTTGCTCCGAGGCATATGGGATCTTCCCAGATTAGGGATCAAACCCATGTCTCCAACATTGGCAGGCAGATTCTTTATCATTGAGCCACCAGGGAAGCCCTTGTCTTGATTTATTTTTCATGACCATTTTTCATGGCAGTATGATAAGCTAGATTTGAAGTTCCCTGAAGCTTGTTCCAAACTGTTTCATCCACTTTTGCATCCTCGGCATACTTGACATTATGCATGTTAATGTTTGAACATCCAAATAACAATAAGACATAGTAAAGCCGCAAAGTTCTTAATAGAATTGTTTTCTCTACCCCTTCCCTTTGGTTGTTTTGTATGTTGTTCCCTACTCCATTACGGAAAAGGCGATGGCACCCCACTCCAGTACTCTTGCCTGGGAAATCCCATGGACGGAGGAGCCTGGTAGGCTGCAGTCCATGGGGTCGCTAAGAGTTGGACACAACTGAGCGACTTCACTTTCACTTTTTACTTTCATGCGTTGGAGAAGGAAATGGCAACCCACTCCAGTGTTCTTGCCTGGAGGATCCCAGGGACGGGGGAGCGTGGTGGGCTACCATGTATGGGGTCGCACAGTCAGACATGACTGAAGCAACTTAGCAGCAGCAGCAGCCCCACTCCATTCGGGCATTTCTGCTGGTTTTTGGACAATCCCCTGAGCTTTATGGAGGACTAGATTGGAAAGGTTCCTCTTTCCAGTTCTTTCCTTTCCCACCATGCCCTGTAGCAAGTGCTTCTCAAGCTTAAAGATGGATGTGAATTACCTGTGGGTCTTGTCACATACAGATTTCTGTTCACTGGGGCTGAGATTGGGCTGAGTCTGCATTTTTAACAAACTCCTGGATAATGCAAATGCCGGTCCACAGACAGAATAGTAAGTTCAAGTTGAAAGTTATAAGGCAGTGGGAATAACTCAGTGGTTAAAACTGCAAAATCGGGAGGTTTTGTATCAGGGAAAACAGGAATTGAAACTAGGGACTTATAGATAACAATTATTTGTTCTTGAGCAAATTATTTTACCTCTTAATCTCAGTTTCCCCATCTATAAATGAGGGCAATAATTGTACCTAACAGATGCGTCTTGAAGATTGAGTTAATTGTCTAGAACAATGCCTGGCAAAAACAAAATACTGATTAAAGTTGGCCATCATTAGCGCTAATCCAACTTTGTTATTATTACTATTATTGTAAAGGAACCTGAACGATTTCGTATTTGCTTAAAAACTAACTATGGCAGAACATTTTAGAGATCCAAACATAGACTTGTAAAGTTCTTATAAGCAACATAAAGATGTTGCTATCCTTTATCAGTAAGACATGTTCTTTAACTATCCTGTCTTCCAGACCCCTTTGCAACTCGTGGCATAAATTCGTGAGTTGACCAGCCTAGATTTAGTAGCATAGTCTGTGATTATTAGCCCAGAGAAGCCAACTGGACAAATGGCGACTATGCTGTGCAAAGTCACTTTGGTTGTGTCTGACTCTGTGCGACCCTATGCACTATAGCCTGCTAGACTCCTCTGTCCATGGGATTCTCCAGGCCAGAATACTGGAGTGGGTTGCCAGACCACCTCTACCTTAATAGCCTGATCCTCCTCACTAAAATGATGAACCTCTGTTTTGTGACTGGTGCTGTGTCTTTATGTGCTGTGAGCCTTGTCATTAAAAAAAAAAAAAAAAATTGTTTAGTAGTGACATGTTACCCATTTGTTGCAAATCAGGTGTAATTAAATGCCATTTTCCACTTTCTCTTCATTTTATCAAAGCTGGTTTTGTTATGTTATCTGGAGAAATGTAGATGGGCAGGGAAGCAAAGGAAGCCTATGACAGGAATAGTCATCGTCATTCTGTCCCTTTAAGGAAGAAACTGCCAGGTGTGAACTCTAATTGGCTTATAGAGTTTCTTAAGACCTGCCCTGCCCTTTGATCAGCCCTATCCACGGAAATGGCAACCCACTCCAGTATTCTTGCCTGGAGAATCCCAGGGATGGGGGAGCCTGGTGAGCTTCTGTCTATGGGATCGCACAGAGTCGGACACGACTGAAGCGACTTAGCATAGCATAGCATCCCTAGTCAAGACAAGGTGTAGCTAGGGCCACAGAGTTAATGGGTGGATCTGTTTTAGTTCAAGGAATTCTTCTGCCTATTCTAGAAAAAACTGGGAAGCTAAAAGAAAGAACTAGAGACATTCAAAACTCATTTAATCTGGAGATAATTTGCTTAGACTGAATTTGCTGCTACTGCTGCTAAGTCGCTTCAGTCGTGTCCATCTCTGTGCGACCCCATAGACAGAAGCTCACCAGGCTCCCCCGTCCCTGGGATTCTCCAGGCAAGAATACTGGAGTGGGTTGCCATTTCCTTCTCCAATGAATAAAAGTGAAAAGTGAAAGTGAAGTCGCTCAGTCATGTCTGACTCTTAGCGACCCCATGGACTGGAGCCTCCCAGGATCCTCCGTCCATGGGATTTTCCAGGCAAAAGTACTGGGGTGAGGTGCCATTGCCTTCCCTGTAGACTGAATTTAGGCAGGCATAAATCTGTACTCATAGGATTCAGCCAGATCTGGTCAAGGTTCTAGAGCTGTGCTGTCTGATAAGATGGCCACGGCCTTCATGTGGCTTTTAAAATTTAAGTTAAATACAGTTTACAATCCAGTTCCTCAGTCACATTGGTCATCTTTTAAGTGCACAATAATCCTCTGTGGCTGGTGACTACTGTATTGAACTGTGCAGTTTGTAGAACATTTCCATCACAATATGTTCTGTTGGATAGTACTGTTCTAGAACAAGGATTGAAGATAGTTGTCTCCCCTGTCAGTTCTGATTAACTGGAGACAGCTGCGTGGAGGACTGTGTAAAGAAGACTCTGAGGCCATAGCTAAGTGAGCCTCAAATTATTTTATTACTCATTAGCAATGTATGTCCTAGGAAGACAGAGCTGGGTGGTATGGAGGTAATTATCGCCTTGGATACTGAATGTCTTCTAGACAAAAATCACAGAAGTAGGAGTTGAATATTTAGAGGGGCAAGTTGTTATTATTTAATAGAAATAGACTCCTTTTTTTTTTTTTTTTTAAGCAGGAATCCTTTCATAGAAAGATGAGAACCTTCAAAACTTTTCTTATTCCTCACATACTCTCACATTTATTTAAGAAGTGGTCTTTTTTTTTGCTATCTTTCTCAAAATAAATTAAAGATGCTTTGCTTTTATGTAGAAGGAACTAATAGTGGCTACCAATTCTTGATTCATCCATGAAATGCAGAGTGGATGTTACATGAAAAAATAAAATTCACTATGAGTCCAAAATTAGTTTTATGTTTGTACCATCTCTTACTGTATCTGCCAAGAAACAAAACTGATTGAGGATGGTTTTGATTGGGGCTTTTTGTTAGTCTGTTTCTCTAATCTGCTGTGGTGAAGGGTGACAAGTGGGAAATAAATTTAAGGAAAAGGAGAAAATGCTGGAATAGTTAGGTATAATCAATTCCTGTATAATCACTATTTTCAGAATTTGAGGTCTGTATCCGATTATATTTTCAAAACCTTCTAGTAATTAAGGACAACTAAGACTGTTTCCCTATTTGTTTCAAAACTGGAAAATGGCTTTTAAAACAAGAGTACCAGTTCTGAAACTGTTATGTGACCTTGAACCAATGACTTACCATAACTTCTCTGACCCTTAGTTTCTCCATATCTGAGAAGGAAGTACTCAGGGAATTTCCTAATAGTTCAGTGGTTAGGACACCCACCTCCCACTAACAAGGGGCTGAGTTCAATGCCTGGTATAGGAACTAAAATCCCAGAAAACCACATGGAGTGACCAAAAAAAAAAAAGAGGGAGCGAGAGAAAAAAAAAGAGTATCACAGTATCTACCTCTGTGAATAATGGAAGGAGATAAAAACCTCACTTATAAGTACCTGGCACTTCTCCTGCAAGGACTCAGATGTTAAGCCATAGGATTAGGATAAAGTATACCACATGCATTTGGAAGAGGACTTTCTCTATGTTCCTCTTGGCCCTGCCATCTAGTCGAAGAGTTACCTTTATCTAATTATTTACCTCTTAAGACTTCAGTTGCCTCTTCTGTAAAATGGGAGTAACAATAGAAATTTCTTGAAAGGCTGGCTCAGGGTTAAGTCAAATTGTGCGCGTCAAGATGATGCAAGGGCATGTCAGCTGCGGGTCCCCAGCTCCTGGGCTACAGACCTGTAGCAGTCCATGGCTGTTAGGACCGGGCTGCCCAACAGGAAGTGAGTGGAGGGCGAACTTTCATCTGTGTGTACAGCCGCTTCCCACGGCTTGCCTTACTGCCTGAGCTCAGCCTTCTTTCAGGTCAACAGCATCAAATTCTCATAGGCATGAATCCTAACCCTAAAGTCAAGACCAAATATTCTGAGAGTGCCACAAAATAAAGTACACAATAAATGTAATGCGTTTGAATCACCCCCCCAAAACCCATCCACCCCTCCCCCAGTCCAAGGAAAAATTATCTTCCACGAAACCAGTCCCTGGTGCCCAAAAGGCTGAGGACTGTTGAGCCAAGCCCATGGCACATGGTGAGCATTCCGTACATGTTAGCGATTATGATGAAAATGATGGTTCAGTCACTAAGTTGGGTCTGACTCTTTTGACCCCGTGGACTCTAGCCCCCCAGGCTCCTCTATCCATGGAATTTCCCAGGCAAGAATACTGGAAGGGGTTGCCATTTTCTTCTCTATGGATCTTCCTGATCCAGGCAGTCTCCTGCGTTGCAGACAGATTCTTTACTGGCTAAGCCACCAGGGAAGCCCACGATGAAGACAATGATGTTTCAATTAAAGGCAGTCTGGCCAAAAGAGAGAAAATGTACCAAGTCTAATATCTCTTCTCCTTCCTATTCACTCATGTCCAAGCCAGAAAGTTTATACTAACCATGGTAAAGTATGTACATTTTGTTTGTTTTATTGCTGTCCCACTATAAATTATTAATAAGCCTTTTTTATTAGGTTTTTGGCACAACTGACTAAGACAGTAATTGGAGAGGCTGTTAGTTATCAGAAAGACCTTTCTACTTGGTAACGTCTTTATAAGCTGTAAGCTCATGTCTAATTTGAAAAGCCTAATCTTTAGGGCCAGGGGTCTAATTTGAGAAGCCTAATCTTTAGGGCCAAGGAGGTTAGTGTTGGGGCAAGGGTGAGCTGAGTCCTGCCGGGAGTCCAATTGTCTGAGCACCTTTGTTGCTTCTAGGTAGGGTGCAGGAAGAGGATCAAGTCCTTTCAGAGGGGCCAGAGGGCGCTGCCATCACCTGCTGCTCTGCCTTCCCCCTTTTGTCAACGTGGGCTTTCTTTTCCCCTGGTAGCGGCAAAAAGGGGTCAAAAATCTTTGAGTCTTTGGTGTGAAGACACAGGCCTGGGCAGTTGTCACTTACTGAATTCTGTAACTAGGAATGAAGCACTAGACTGCTAAAAATGACTTACTTTCTTTCAGATTTAAAAAAATCCTATTTTTGTCAAAATTGTTAGCTTCCTGGGACACTTTGCTTGGACTTTAAATCTCCTCACGTCACTCTTCCCTGTATCTCCCCCTCAGCACCCTGCCTTCAGCCTTGAGTCCCCCCACCCCTTTTCAGCACCCTCTGTGCATCTTATTTGAAATGCTTCTTGAAGCCTCCTTTTCTGATTCCACGCTCTCCATCCAGGTTTTAACTTTTTATCTCCCCCCTTTTTTTTTTTTAATTTTTTTTTTTTTTTTTTTTTTTTTTTTTTATATAAAATTTTTCTTTTTTTTATTTTTATCTATTTTTTTTTTTTTTTTTTTATTTTTTTATTTTTTCTCTTTTTTTTTTTTTTTTTTTTTTTTTTTTTTTTTTTTTATCTTCTTCTTTTTTTATCTTTTTTTTTTTTTTTTAAAATTTTTTTTTTTTTATATATTATTTTCTTTTTTTTTTTTTTTTTTTTTTTTTTTTTTTTTTTTTTTTTTTTATTTTTTTTTTTTATTTTTTTTTTTTTTTTTATTTTTTTTTTTTTTTTTTTAAAATTTTTTTTTTTTTTTTTTTTTTTTTTTTTTTTTTGTTTTGTTAAATAATAAGGAATATTTTTTTTTTTTTTTTTTTTTTTTTTTTTTTTTTTTTTTTTTTTTTTTTTTTTTTTTTTTTTGTTGTTTTTTTTTTATTATAATTATAATTATAATTATTTTTTATATATTTTTTTTTTTTTTTTTTTTTTTTTCTTTTTTCTTTTTTTTTTTTTTAATTAATTATATATTATTTCTTTTTTTCTTCTTTCATAATATATCTATTTTTTCTTCTTTTTTTTTTTTTCTTTTTTTTCCTCAACACGGCCCTCTCCTCTCCCCCTCTCTCTTCTTTTCTTTTTCTTTTTTTCCTCCTTCATCCTCTCTCTTCCCCCTCTCCCCCTCCCCCCCCCCCCCCCCTCCCAGCATCAGAGTCTTCCAATGAGTCAACTCTTCACATGAGGTGGCCAAAGTACTGGAGTTTCAGCTTGAGCATCATCCCTTCCAAAGAAATCCCAGGGCTGATCTCCTTCAGAATAGACTGATTGGATCCCCTTGCCAGTCCAAGGGACTCTCAACAGTCTTCTCCAACACCACAGTTCAAAAGCATCAATTCTTCGGCACTCAGCTTTCTTCACAGTCCAAGTCTCACGTCCATACATGACCACAGGAAAAACCATAGCCTTGACTAGACAGACCTTTGTTGGCAAAGTAATGTCTCTGCTTTTGAATATGCTATCTAGGTTGATCCTAACTTTCCTTCCAAGGAGTAAGCGTCTTTTAATTTCATGGCTGCAGTTACCATCTGTAGTGATTTTGGAGCCCCCAAAAATAAAGTCTGACGCTGTTTCCACTGTTTCCCCATCTACTTCCCATGAAGTGATGGAACCGGATGCCATGATCTTCATTTTCTGAATGTTGAGCTTTAAGCCAACTTTTTCACTCTCCTCTTTCACTCTCCTCAAGAGGCTTTTTAGTTCCTCTACACTTTCTGCCATAAGGGTGGTGTCATGTGCATATCTGAGGTTATTGATATTTCTCCTGGCAATCTTGATTCCAGCTTGTGTTTCTTCCAGTCCAGCATTTCTCATGATGTACTCTGCATAGAAGTTAAATAAACAAGGTGACAATATACAGCCTTGATGAACTCCTTTTCCTATTTGGAACCAGTCTGTTGGTCCATGTCCAGTTCTAACTGTTGCTTCCTGACCTGCATACAAATTTCTCAAGAGGCAGATCAGGTGGTCTGGTATTCCCATCTCTTTCAGAATTGTCCACAGTTTATTGTGATCCACACAGTCAAAGGCTTTGGCATAGTCAATAAAGCAGAAATAGATGTTTTTCTGGAACTCTCTTGCTTTTTCCAAGATCCAGTGGATGTTGGCAATTTGATCTCTGGTTCCTCTGCCTTTTCTAAAACCAGCTTGAACATCAGGAAGTTCACAGTTCACGTATTGCTGAAGCCTGGCTTGGAGAATTTTGAGCATTACTTTACTAGCGTGTGAGATGAGTGCAATTGCGCGGTAGTTTGAGCATTCTTTGGCATTGCCTTTCTCTGGGATTAGAATGAAAACTGCCCTTTTCCAGTCCTGTGGCCACTGCTGAGTTTTCCATATTTGCTGGCATATTGAATGCAGCACTTTCACAGCATCATCTTTCAGGACTTGAAATAGCTTAACTGGAATTCCATCACCTCTACTAGCTTTGTTCATAGTGATACCTCATTAATGATCTGCAGTTGTTTTTTTTTTTGCATAGTTCCTATAACTTAGACTGTAGCATCAAAGTGTACAAAAATTTTGATACTTTTAATATGTTGGCAAATTTAATTGTAGAAAGAGTCTACCAATGAAAGATGTGTATTTACACTACACATCTAATATCACCCTTTGGCATTGTTACTGCGGCTGCTAAGTCACTTCAGTCGTGTCCGACTCTGTGCGACCCCATGGACAGCAGCCGACCAGGCTCCCCCTTCCCTGGGATTCTCCAGGCAAGAACACTGGAGTGGGTTGCCATTGCCTTCTCCAATGCATGAAAGTGAAAAGTGAAAGTGAAGTCGCTCAGTCATGTCTGACTCTTCCCCACCCCATGGACTGCAGCCTACCAGGCTGCTCCACCCATGGGATTTTCCAGGCAGGAGTACATTGTTAGGTACTATATTTTTTATTAGTATATGTCAGTGTAACACATAAAAGTGTTATCTTGTAATTTACATTTCTTTGACAATTGAACTGAGTAGTTTTAATTGTTTAATTGGCTAATTATATTCAATTTTTATAAATCATTTATTGAAGTCAGTGCCCATTTTTCTATTGCCTGGGCAACTTTTTTCTAAATCAGTGGCTTTATCTAATTATTATTTATAATTAAACTTTATTGAGCATTTAGAACTTTCATATGAGGACACAAGGGTCAGAAAGGCTAAGTAGTCTGTCTGCCTAATTCTTAGAACCTTGCATGACACAGTAAATACTTGGTAAATACTTACCCTCTTTGTTATTAATCTTTGTATTTACTGCACCTAGCATAGTATGGTGCTTTGCATGTAGTAGGTGGAATAAATACTTGTTAACTTATATTGACACTCAGGACCCTCACCTCTGCTCTTGGATGTGCACCAAGGTCACACTTTAATGCGTGCCTTTGTCACAACCACTGTGTCAGCCCAGATGAGTCAGCATCACCTGGACTCTACATGATTTCCCCAATATGTTTTTAATGATGCTTTTCTAAAACTCTGTAAAGTTAGTTTATTTCCCTCCCTTCATTTCTAGGTAACAAACCTGAACTTGGCAAGCAGCGTCACAAACAGAAGCAGTGCTTCAACTCCCCCCACGCTTCGGCCTGTAATCAGTCCCGGTGGCCCAACATGGCTGATACAGTCAGACCCCCAAGCTCCTGAGAGCCACTCCACCCCTCCTGGAAGCAGGTATGTAAGGGGCATGGAGCCAGCATGTGGGTCACACAGGGGCAGCCTGTCCTACGCAGGTCATTCCCACTCTGAGTTGCCTGCACAGACACCAGGAAGACGGACGCCTCTCTTCATGTGTCCTAATCCTCTGATGCTTTGATATAGGGCCTCGTTTTACTTGTAAGACAGTTTTGGGCCAAATCAAATGAAAAGGAAATTTCTGATACCATTTAGCAAGGTTACTTCAGGCTGAAGTAGCAAGACTTTTTACTGTGTTTTTTTTGTGTTTTGTTTTTAATTGAAGGGTAATTGCTTTACAATGTTATGTTGGTTTGTGCCTATACAACCACGGACACATGAATCAGCCATAAGTATACATATGTCCCTTCCCTCCTGAGTCTCCCTCCCACCTCCCACCCCTCTAGGTTGTCACCGAGCACTGGGTTGAGTTCCCTGTGTTATACAGCAACTTCTCACTAGCTATGTGTATTACATACGGTAATGTATGTTTCAGTGTCACTCTCAATTCACACCATCCTCCCTTCTCCCTGCTGTGTCTGCAAGTCTGTTCTCTGTGTCTGCATGTTTATTCCTGAGCTGCAAATATGTTCATCTGCACCATTTTTCTAAATTTCATATATGCATTAATATATACTTGTTTTTCCTCTGACTTGCTTCACTCTGTATAACAGGCTCTAGGTTTCTCCACCTCACTAGAACTGACTCAGATTCATTCCTTTTTATGGTTAAGTGATATTCCACTCGTATATGTACCACAACTTCTTTATCCATTTATCTGTCAGTGGAGATCTTAGTTACTTCCATGTCCTAGCTATTGTAAATAGTGGTGCAGTGAACTTTGGGGGGCATATGTGTCTTTTTTGAATTATGGTTTTCTCAGGGTATATGGGCTTCCTAGCTGGTGCTAGTGGTAAAGAATCTACCTGCCAGTGTAAGAGACACAGAAACATGGGTTTGTTCCTGGGTTGAGAAGATCCCTGGAGCAGAAAGTGGCAACCCACTCCCGTATTCTTGCCTGGAAAATTCCATGGACAGAGGAGCCTGGTGGGATACAGTCCGTGGGGTCACAAAGAGTTGGATGTGACTGAGCACACACACTCAGGATAAATGCCCAGTAGTGGGATTGCTGGGTCATATAGTAGTTTTATTCCTAGTTTTTAAAGAAGTCTCTGTACTGTCCTCCATAGTGGCTGTATCGATTTTCATTCCCACCAACTGTGCACAAGGGTTACCTTTTCTCCACATCCTCTCCAGCATTTTTTGTTTGTAGACTTTTTGATGATGGTGGCCATTCTGACCAGTATGAGGTGATACCTTCTTGTAATTTCAATTTGCATTTCTCTGATAATGAGCAGTGCTGAGCGTTTTTTCCACGTGTGTATGAGCCATCTTCTTAGGAGGAATGTCTGTCTAGCCTTCTGTCCATTTTTCTGATTGGGTTGTTTTTCTGATGTTGAGCTGCCTGAGCTGCTTGTATATTTTGGAGTAATCCTTTGTCAGTTGCTTCATTTGCAGTTATGTTCTCCCATTCTGAAGGTTGTCTTTTCACCTTGTTTTTAGTTTCCTTTGCAAAAGCTTTTTAATTTCATCAGGTCCTGTTTGTTTTTATTTCCGTTACTCTTAGAGGTGGGTCTTGGAGGATTTTGCTGCAATGTATGTCAAAGAGTGTTCTGCCTATGTGTTCATCTAAGTTTTATAGTTTCTGGTCTTACATTTAGGTCTTTAATCCATTTTGAGTTTATTTTTGTGTGTGGTGGTGGGAAATGTTCTATATTCATTCTTTTATACATAACTGTCCAGTTTTCCCAGCACCACTTATTGAAGAGACTGTCCTTTTTCCATTGCATATTCTTGCCTCCTTTGTCAAAAATAGGGTGCCCATAGGTGCGTGGGTTTATCTCTGGGCTTTCTATCTTGTTCCATTGATCTATATAATCTGTTTTTGTGCCAATAGCATACTGCCTTGATGACTGTAACTTTGTAGTATAGTCTGAAGTCAGGAAGGTTGATTTCTCTAGCTCCATTTTTATTAATAAGATTGCTTTGGCTATTCAGGTTCTTAGAAATTGTGAAATATTTTGTTCTAGTTCTGTGAAAAATGCTATTGGCAATATGATAGGGATTGCATAGAATCTGTAGATTGCTTGGGTAGTAGAGTCATTTTCATAATTTTGATTCTTTGAATCCAAGAACATGCTATATCTCTTCATCTGTTTGTGTCGTCTTTGATTTCTTTCATGAGTGTCTTATACTTTTCTGTATACAGGTCCTGTATCTCTTTAGGTAGGTTTATTCCTAGGTATTTTATTCTTTTGGTTGCAATGGTGAATGGAATTGAGTCCTTAATTTCTCTTTCTGATCTTTTGTTGTTAGTGTATAGGAATACAGAGGATTTCTGTGTCTTGATTTTGTATCATGTGACTTTACTAAATTCATTATAGTAATTTTCTGATAGGATCTTTGCTATGTTTCTATGTATACTATCATATTATCTGCAGGCAATGAGTGTTTTACTTCTTTTTTCCAATCTGGATTCATTTTATTTCTTTTTCTTCAGTGATTGCCATGGCTAGGACTTCCAAAACTGTTGAATAATAGTGGTGAGAGTGGGCACCCTTGTCTTGTTCTGATCTGAGGATGTGCTTTCAGTTTTTTACCATTGAGGATAATGTTTGCTGTGGGTTTGTCATATATGGCCTTTATTATGTGGAGGTAGGTTCCTTCTATGCCAGTTTTCTGAAGAGTTTTTATCATAAAAGGGTGTTGAATTTTGTCCAGAGCTTTTTCTGCATCTCTTGAGATTATCATATAATTTTTATCTTTAAATTGGTTAATATGGTGATCACATTTATTGATTTGTGTATATTGAAGAATCTTTGCAACTTTGGGATAAACCCCACTTGATCATGGCTTATGATCCTTTTAATGTGTTGTTAGATTCTCTTTGCTAGAATTTTGTAGGACTTTTGCATCTATGTTCATCAGTGATACTGGCCTATAATTTTCTTTTTTTGTGATGTCCCCTTGTCAGATTTTGGTATCAGGGTGATAGTGGCCTCATAGAATGAGTGTTCCTCACTGTGCAGTTTTTTGGAAGAGTTTGAGAAGGTTAGACATTAGCTGTTCTCTAAACGTTTGATCTTCCCTGGTGGCTCAGAGGTTAAAGCATCTGCCTCCAATCCGGGAGACCCAAGTTCTATCCCTGGGTCGGGAAGATGCCCTGGAGAAGGAAATGGTAACCCACTCCAGTATTCTTGCCTGGAGAATCCCATGGATGGAGAAGCCTGGTAGGCTACAGTCCACGGGGTCACAAGGAGTTGGACATGACTGAGCAGCTTCACTTACTTACTTAAACATTTGATTGGCTTCCAGGTGGTGCTTGTGGTAAAGAACCTGCCTGCCAATGCAGGAAACATAAGAGATGCTGGTTTGATCCCTGGGTTGGGAAGATCCCCTGGAGAAGGGAATGGCAACCCACGCCAGTATTCTTGCCTGGAGAATCACCATTGACAGAGGAGCCTGGTGAGCTATAGTCCATAGAGTTGTAAAAAGTCAGACACAACTAAAACAACTGAGCATGCAATCATTTGGTAGAATTCACCTGTGAAGCCATCTGGCCCTGGACTTTTGTGTTTTGGGAGATTTTTGATCACAGTTTTGATTTCAGTGCTTCTGATTGATTTGTTCATAATTTCTATTTTTTCCTGGTTCAGCCTTGGAAGGTTGAACTTTTCCAAGAATTTGTCCATTTCTTGTAGATTGTCCATTTTATTGGCATATCAGTTCAGTTCAGTCCCGCAGTCATGTCCAACTCTTTCTGACCCCATGGACTGGAGCATGCCAGGCTTCCCTGTCCATCACCAACTCCCAGAGCCTACTCAAACTCGTGTCCATAGCATCGGTGATGCCATCCAAACATCTTATCCTCTTCCTCTGTCATGCCCTTCTCCTCCCATCTTCAATCTTTCCCAGCATCAGGGTCTTTTCAAATGAGTCAGTTTTTCACATCAGGTGGCCAAAGTATTGGAGTTTCAGCTTCAGCATCAGTCTTTCCATTGAATATTCAGGACTAATCTCCTTTAGGATGGACCTGTTGGATCTCCTTGCAGTCCAAGGGACTCTCAACAGTCTTCTCCAACACCACAGTTCAAAAGCATCAATTCTTTGGCACTCAGCTTTCTTTATAGTCCAACTCTCACATCCATACATGACTACTAGTAAAACCATAGCTATGACTAGATGGACCTTTGTTGGCAAAGTAATGTCTCTGCTTTTGAATATGCTGTCTAGGTTGTTAGTAGCTTTTCTTCCAAGAAGCAAGTGCCTTTTAATTTCACGGCTGCAGTCACCATCTTCAGTGATTTTGGAGCCCCCCAAAATAAAGTCTCTCACTGTTTCCATTGTTTCCGCATCTATTTGCCATGAAGTGATGGGACTGGCAGGTCAGGTGGTCTGGTATGCCCATTTCTTTCAGAATTTTCCACACTTTATTGTGATCCACACAGTCAAAGGCTTTGGCATAGTCAATAAAGCAAGGGAACATTTCATGCAAAGATGGTCTTGATAAAGGACAGAAATGGTATGCACCTAACAGAAGCAGAAGATATTAAGAAGAGGTGGCAAGAATTCACAGAAGAACTGTACAAAAAGATCTTCACGACCCAGATAATCACAATGGTGTGATCACTCACCTAGAGCCAGACATCCTGGAATGTGAAGTCAAGTTGGCCTTAGAAAGCATCACTCCGAACAAAGCTAGTGGACGTGATGGAATTCCAGTGGAGCTATTTCAAATCCTGAAAGATGATGCTGTGAAAGTGCTGCATTCAATATGCCAGCAAATGTGGAAAACTCAGCAGTGGCCACAAGATTGGAAAAGGTCAGTTTTCGTCCCAATCCCAAAGAAAGGCAATGCCAAAGAATGCTCAAACTAACGCACAATTGTACTCATCTCACACGCTAGTAAAGTAATGCTCAAAATTCTCCAAGCCAGGCTTCAGCAGTACGTGAACTGTGAACTTCCTGATGTTCAAGCTGGTTTTAGAAAAGGCAGAGGAACCAGAGATCAAATTGCCAACATCCACTGGATCACTGAAAAAGGAAGAGAATTCCAGAAAAACATCTGCTTATTCAACTTATATGCAGAGTATATCATGAGATATGCTGGGCTAGAAGAAGCACAAGCTGGAATCAAGATTGCCAGGAGAAATATCAATAACTTCAGATGTGCAGATGGCACCACCCTTATGGCAGAAAGTGAAGAAGAACTAAAAAGCCTCTTGATGAAAGTAAAAGAGGAGAGTGAAAAAGTTGGCTTAAAGCTCAACATTCAGAAAACGAAGATCATGGTATCTGGTCCCATCACTTCTTGGGAAATAGATGGGGAAACATTGGAAACAGTGTCAGACTTTATTTTTGGGGGCTCCAAAATCACTGCAGATGGTGACTGCAGCCATGAAATTAAAAGATGCTTACTCCTTGGAAGGAAAGTTATGACCAACCTAGATAGCATATTCAAAAGCAGAGACATTACTTTGCCAACAAAGGTCCATCTAGTCAAGGCTGTGGTTTTTCCTATGGTCATGTATGGATGTGAGAGTTGGAGTATGAAGAAAGCTGAGCATGGAAGAATTGATGCTTTTGAACTGTGGTGTTGGAGAAGACTCTTGAGAGTCCCTTGGACTGCAAGGAGATCCAACCAGTCCATTCTAAAGGAGATCAGTCCTGGGTGTTCTTTGGAAGGACTGATGCCGAAGCTGAAACTCCAGTACTTTGGCCACCTCATGCGAAGAGTTGACTCATTGGAAAAGACTCTAATGCTGGGAAGGATTGGGGGCAGGAGGAGAAGGGGACGACAGAGGATGAAATGGCTGGATGGCATCACCAACTAGATGGACATGAGTTTGAGTGAACTCCAGGAGTTGGTGATGGACCAGGAGGCCTGGCATGCTGCAATTCATGAGGTTACAAGAGTCTGACACAACTGAGTGACTGAACTGACTGAACTGAGCTGATGGGACTAGATGCCAAAATCTTAGTTTTCTGAACGTTGAGTTTTAAGCCAGCTTTTTCATACTCCTCTTTCATTTTCCTCAAGAGGCTCTTTAGTTCTTCACTTTCTGCCATAAGAGTGGTGTCATCTGCATATCCGAGGTTATTGATATTTCTCCTGGCAATCTTGATTCCAACTCTTTCTTCATCCAGCCTGCTGCTTGTAGAAGTCTCTTCTGATCCTTTGTATTTCTACATTGCCTGTTGTCGCTTCTTCTTTTATCGCTTCTAATTTTGTTGATTTGATTCTCCTCCCTTTTTTCTTAACGAGTCTGGCTAATGTTTTGCCAATTTTGTTTATCTTCTCAAAGAACTGGCTTTTAGTTTTATTGATCTTTGCTGTTGTTTCCTTCATTTTTTTTTTTTTATTTATTTCTGCTCTGATGTTTATGATTTCTTTCCTTCTACTAACTTTGGGGTCTGTTTTTTTTCGGGGGAGGGAGTTGTCTTTTTCCAACTGCTTTAGATGTAAGGTTAGGGTGTCTATTGGATGTCTTTCTTGTTTCTTAAGGTAAGATTGTATTGCTATAAACTTCCCTCTTAGAACTGCTTTTGTTGCATCCCATAGGTTTTGGGTTATCATGTCTCCATTGTCATGTGTTTCTAGGTCTTTTCTGATTTCTCTAATAACCTATTGGTTATTTAGAAGTGTATTGTTTAACCTTCGTGTATTTGTGTTTTTCACAGTTGTTTTTTTTTTTTTTTTCCTGTAATTTACATCTAGTTTCATGGTGTTGTGGTCAGAAAAGATGCTTGATACAATATAAGTTTTCTTAAATTTACCAAGGCTTGATTTGTGACACAGTATATGATCTATCCTGGAGAATGTTGGCTCCTTGTGCACTTGGGTGGAATGTCCTACAGACGTCAGTTAGGTACATTTGGTCTAATGTATCATTTAAGGCTTGTGTTTCCTTATTAGTTTTCTGTCTGGATGATTTGTCTGTATAAGTGGAGTGTTAAAGTCCCCTAATATTATTGTGTTACTGTCGATTTCCCCTTTTACGTCTCTTAGTGTTTGCCTTATGTATTGAGGTGCTCCTTTGTTGGGTGCATAAATATTTACAATTGTTATGTTTCCTTGATCCCTTGATCGTTATGTAATGTCCTTCCTTATCTCTTGTAATATTCTTTATTTTAAAATCTGTTTTGTCTGATATGAGAATTGCTATTCTGGTTTTTTTAAATTTCCATTTGCATGGAATATCTTTTTCTGTCCTCTCATTTTCAGTCTGTATGTGTCCTAGGTTTGAGGTGGGTCTCTTGTAGATAGCATGTATATGGGTCTTGTTTTTGTATCCATTCAGCTACTCTGTGTCTTTTGGTTGGAGTGTTTGGTTCATTTATATTTAAAGTAACTATTGATATATATGTTCCTATTGATATTTTCTTATTTGTTTTGGGTTTGTTTTTGTAAGCCTTTTCCTTTTCTTGTGTTTCCTGCCTATAGAATTTCTATTAACATTTGTTGTAAAGCTTTTTTGATGGTGCTAAATTCATTAACTTTTGCTTGTCTATAAATCTTATAATTTCTCCATCAATTTTGAATGAGATCTGTACTGAGTAATCTTAGTTTTAGATTTTTCAGTTTCATTACTTTAAATATATATTGTCATTCCTTTCTGGCCTACAGAGTTTCTACTGAAAGATCAAATGTTAACCCTATGGGATTTCTCTTATATGTTACTTGTTGTCTTTCCCTTGCTGCTTTTAATATTTTTTCTTTTTGTTTAATTTGTGTTAGTTTGATAAATATGTGTCTTGGCATGTTTCTTCTTGGGTTTATCTTGTATGGGACTCTCTGCATTTCTTGGACTTCATTATTTCCTTTCCTGTGTTAGCGAAGTTTTCAAATATAATCTCTTCAAAAATGTTGTCAAACCCTTTCTTTTTCTGTTCTTCTCCCTATAATTCAAATGTTGGTACATTTAATATTGTCCCAGAAGTCTCTGAGACTATCAGTTCTTTTCATTCTTTTTTTCTTTATTCTTCTCTTAAGCAATGATTCCTACCATTATACCTTCCAGCTCACTTATTATTCTCCCTCAATTATTCTGCTTTCGATTCCTTCTAGAGTGTTTTTAATTTCAGTAATTGTGTTATTACTGTTTACTTATTTTTTATTTCTTATAGTTCTTTGTGAAATGTGTTAAATGATTCTTGCATTTTCTTCATTCTAATTTCAAGATTTTGGATCATCTTTGAAAAGTGAGAGTGAAAGAAGCTCAGTTGTGTCCAACTCTTTGTGACCCCATGGACTGTATAGTCTTTCTTCAGACCAGAACACTGGAGTGGGAAGCCTTTCCCTTCTCCAGGGGATCTTCCCAACCCAGGGATCGAACCCAGGTCTCCCGCATTGCAGGCGGATTCTTTACCTGCTGAGCCACCAGGAAGCCCAAGGATACTGGAGTGGGTGGCCTGTCTCTTCTCTAGCAGATCTTCCTCCCAGGAATCAAATCGAGGTCTCCTGCTTTGCAGGCGGGTTCTTTACCAAGTGAGCTATCAGGAAAGCCCAGGATCATCTTTACTGTATTTATTCTGAATTCTTTTTCAGCTAGTTTGCCTATTTCTTCTTTGTTTATTTGGTCTTGTTCCTTCATCTTTGTTCCTTCATCTGCACAATATTTCTCTGCCTTTTCATTTTGTGTAAAATACTGTGTTTGAGGTCTGCCTTTCACTAGGCTATAGGGTCATAGTTCCTCTTGCTTTTTGTCTCATGGATGAGGTTGGTCCAGTTCCTGGTGTAGGCTTCATGTATGAAGGCACTTGTGCCTGCATTCTGGTGGGACGAAGTGAGTTTTTTTCGTCTTGATGGGCAGGGCCATGTGAGGTGGTGTATTTTGGGGTGTCTGTGGGAAGCCTGTCTGCTGATGATTGGGTTGTGTTTTTGTTTTGCTTGTTGCTGGGTAAGGTATCCTGTGCTAGGTGCTGCAGGCGATCGGGTGGTGCTGAATCTTGATACAGGTGGAGGCCTCCTTGGGAGTTCTCACTGATTAATACTCCCTGGGGTCAAGAGTTCTCTAGTGTCCTGTACTCAACACTCCCACTCCAGAGGCTCAGGCCTTACTTCTGGTCAGGCAACCGAGATCTCACAAGCTGCTTGTTATGGCATTGCTGCTGCTGCTGGTGCTGCTAAGTCGCTTTAGTCGTGTCTGACTCTGTGCGACCCCATAGACAGCAGCCAGGCTCCTCTGTCCCTGGGATTCACCAGGCAAGAATACTATAATAAAAGGGATTAAAACAAACAATAAACAGACAGACAAAAACCCAAGAGACTAAAAATGAACCCCAGACAAATGGTAAAAGCAAAATTAGACAAATAAAAACAAAAACAAAGAAACACACACACACACAACACATACTGCACAGGCGAAACCAAAACACACCAGAGAAAATAAAGTTCAAGAGAGTGACCTGGCAAACAAAGGAAACCAAAAATAATATCAACCTATTAAAACAAAACCAACTAAAACACAAAGCAGAAAACAAGACCAAAGCAGAGTGTCAACTGCGGAATAAAGCGAAGAATACAAAAGAAACAAACATGGTGAAAAAAGAAAAACAAATAGAAAAGCAAAGTTAAGTCAAAATATGTAAAAAAGGTACATGCATATTAGAGTAAAACTTCAACAAGAAAAACAGCAACAACAACAAAACACAAAAAGCTAAAATAGAAGTAGAAATATAGAAAAGAAATAAAAAGTATGTTCAAAAAGAGATAATAATAATAACCACAGCAACAGAAAAAAAAAAGAATATTCAGAACCAGCTATAGAAGGAATAGAAATATAAGAATAATAATAAATGTTTTTCTCAGGTCTCAGCTGTCAGCATTCTCACCCCGACCCCACCACACCCCACCTTCGCCTTCTTAGGAGGCCCTTCGGTACTCAGGAGGACTGGTCTCTGGACCTGCTGTGGGGACAGTTCAGATTCTAATCTGGCCCTACTCCCACGTGCGCTTGCCTCCAATTTTCTTTATCCCTCATTATTCTTTTATGTAGTCCACAGACAGTCAGTCTACCTAGTTGTTCTTGTGGGTTTAATTTACAGCTTATACAGCTTTTAGAAAGTTTTTTGATCCTCTTCCTTAGTCACTCCATCCCTGGAGCTTAATTGTGGTTTTATCCCCACTCTGCATGTGGGTCATCCACAGGAGTTTGCTTCTGAGGCTTCCCTGGAGGCCTGAGTCTGTCCCAGTGAGGATCAGGCCTGGTGGTGGTACAGCTGCTTGGGTCGCATGGACCCTGGCAGGACCAGGTGCGCAGGGAAGCCAGTGCCCATGGGTGCAGGAAATATGGTGCTATTGGGATTGTTTTCTAGCCTCCAGCGGCTCTGCTCCATTGAGGGCCAAGCATGGAGGTAGTGCAACTGCTTGGATCGTGGGGACCCCAGAGGCATATATTGTGTTTAATCCTTGCTCACAGTCAACATTTTCATGTATTGACTTTTGATATTTTCTCCTTGTCTCCTAATTCTTTTTTATACCTTGTATTATGCTGTGTTTCAGTAACTCTGGACTCTTTTTTTTCTTTTGAAGCATATATTTGTTTTATGTATTTTTATGTAGGTTGTCTAATTAAACTCAGACTCTCTGGACAATGTTCATTTGGAAAGTGGGAAGGAAATTCCCTCTATGTAGTTAAGCAAAATGGGGGAGGATAAAATGCAAATAAATTCTGGCCATAAAGTCAGCAACTTCTACTTTAAAAAAGAAACCACTCTATTGAAATCTAGTCTCCGTCTGTATTTTAAGTCTCCCTGTATAAAAAAAAGAAGAAACAGATTCCCAGTACATCTTGACTCTAATGGCTATTAAATATGGGTTTAATTGTATCTGTCCCTGAGTCAGATGAACTAGAGAGTAATGTGACTGTTTCAATGAAGTATTCCAACTAGCTGAGAAATATTGTTCCCTCCAAATAAAGAGGCTGTACCTCACGTGTCCCACCGGGTCCTCACCCCCAGGCCTCTGCCAGCCAGCCACCACTCTGGGTGCTCCCCTGCCCTGAGGAGGGGTGACCAAAGGCTCAGGCATGGAGGAAATACCTAATTGTTGTCCAGGTATCTGTTGCTATTAGAATGATGACTTAAGGGACTAATTTGGGAAGCAGAGCCTCTGCCCAGGAAGCAAGATAAACATAAGCACATTACATCACGCTCGGGTGCAGTGTCTTTCATACCAGTGATCGTTGTGGTCAAGGGTGAAAAGAACCATTTCGGTTCAGAATTAGGAAGTGTTGAAGACCACGAGGCAGGACTTTTGAAGATAGGCCATCCTCCCACATGCTTCTCTTCACAGGAGAAGTCTGTCCTTTGGTGATTTACAGTTACAGAGTAACCACATTCCTAAAACATAAGTCGTAAAAAAGAAATTCTGTTTATGCCACAGAGCTTTATTTTCCATATAAAATATTTCCAAATATTCCATTTTCATTTTACAATCCTAACTTTGTTTCTATGGAAAACATTTTCTCCGCAGTCTTGGATATATTGTCTTTATCCAGGACTGCAGTTGTTTTCCATGTGATAAACAATGTCAAGACTGTACATTTTGGACAGACACAGCATGTGGGATCAGATCCTCAACCAGGGATTGGAAATTCCACACCCCTTGCAGTGGGAGCACAGATTCTTAACCACTGGACTGCCAAGGGAGGTCCTGAGTTTTCATATTTTTTATAGTTTGTATTTGGAGTGAAAATTATGGCTGGGTTTAGAGCCTTCTCTTGGTGACCCCTGTTAATGCTGAGACACAGAACAGTGGAGGGATCCATCCAGGTCAGAGGCAGGACCCAGGGCCCAGCGCTGTGAAGGGCCTGCTCCCAGCTAGGCTCTGCTCATGGGCTGTGGTAGAAATAACACATGATACAATCAACGTCACAACCACTGGCACCAGAAAGTGACCCCTGCAGAGTTCCCTGGTCTTTCTCTTTGGGGGTTAGTTGTACCATATCATCCCTCCTTTCACCTCTTCTTCAAGTTCAAGGTCAGTTTCTAGGCCCCATTCTAGTCCAGGGTAGCCCGAGAAAATCTCCCCCTACCCTCAAACAACCTCTGGTTGCCAGGACAGCCTGGAAGCTCAGCTTCTGGGTTCTAATTCCATGGGGAATTCCCAGAGATACACACCCACAAGCAGCCCGAAGTGAATTCTCAAGTGGTCCTTCCAGAACTGGCGATGACTTGGGCCCCAGCCAGACCTCCATCAAGCATTCTACTCTGTTCCAGGCCTCAGTTTCTTCATTTACCTGTAAGTCACTGTTTTGTGAATATTTAGTCTCTTGTTGTTCCTTCCTTAGTAGTAAGGGTGACTAAGTTTAATGAATAAGGGCTTAGTAGCTTAGAGTTGTGAGTTTTATTACTGGTTTTGACACTAAGTGACCCTAAACTATTCATTTAATCTTTTTACTGGATAAGCATACTTACACATAAACTGGCCTGTTTTGAGAGCTTTTAGGTTGTCCTTAAAGCACTTTGATCTCCCTGGAAGTGGGTGCTAAGTAAATAAAAGGTACTCTTACATGTACATCCACAAAAGCATCGGTGGATTCCAGTGCTGATAAACTCTCATAACTCACTCGACCAGGGGCTGCCCTGTAAACAGTGAAAAGACATAAAGAGAATCCACTGCCGGCTGTACTTTTCATCTGCATATTGGAGGATTCAGTGACTTGGTAGCCACAGGAATGAAAACTAGTGACTCACAAGAGCTCTGCAAATAGTGTTGTTTCTCATTTCCCTGTGGTGTTGCTATTGTTCTCAATTTTATGGATCACACAAGTCTTCACCAGACAACCTTGTTCTTCCCCCGCTGTTTTGAAACCATCCCAAGTGTAGCCCAGGGCTGTCGTCTCCCATTGGGTCAGTGTGAGCTCAGCCCAGCTCCTCAAATCCCTCGGTTCCTCTGGTCTGTCTGGAGTCCCTGTTGGAGCTTTGTTGTGGGAGAGGAAGGCAGAGAGCCCACGCCTTGCCCAGACAGTCTGAGGCCTGGCCGTGGAGCTTGCAGTTCCCTAGACACTCAGAGTTGGACTTGGCCAGCCATTCCTCTGTTGTTACTTTTCAGAGGTAATAAGTGAGATTAATTGCAGGCCAATCTCCAGAAGAGAAGGTAGTCGGGGCCAAATGCAGTCACATGTTTAGAAACCTGAGGTGTGCTCTGAACAAGGCCGATTGAGAATGATACAATCCACGATGCAGGTACCAAGTGTTAGCAACCTCTTTTTTTCTTAAAGGGGTTGTATTTGACTCTTATAATACTGATGATGTTGTTATTATTTAGTAGCTCAGTCATGTCCAAATCTTTTATGACCTCATGGACTGCAGCCCACCAGGCTCTTCTGTCTCCAGGATTCTCCAGGCAAGAATTACTGGAGTGGGTTGCCATTCCCTTTTCCACAGGATCCTTCTGACCCAAGGATCGAACCTGCGTCTCCTGTTGCAGGCAGATTCTTTACCACTGAGCCACCTGGGAAACCCCCTCTAGATGCTGATACCTGGCTATTAAGCTTTTCTTTAGCCAGTGAAATGGCTAGGGTTTTTCAAGCTACCTTTTAATTATTCATTTTTCTGGGCACTCGGGGAGTTATTCAGAGCTGAAATTGATGTTGAGAAGCACCTCCTCATCACTGCCAGCCTCGCACGGAACTGGACCGTGTCAGAGAGGAGCATTTTCTAGGTGAGAAGTGCATCTTTCTTTGGGAGACCTGGAAGGGTTACTGTAAAGTTTTGGCTGCTGCTTGGAATGATTTGGGAAGAACAGGGCCTCAGACAGCTTGGCAGGAGCCTGAAGCTCTGTTTTTTTCCAGTCCAGCCCTTCCTTGTGGATCGAGCTGTCAGGGAATCCCACGAATGTCTGGCTTCTGCCCCTTTGTATGTTTTTCCAGCATTTGTCATTGAATTATTTTTATCCATCTCTGGCTTTTTCACACACACAACCTGGGGATTTGTCTGTTCCTCGATGTTAAAGGTGTGGGGAGGTTGAAGGCACAGCCCTGAGTCTGTTCCTCCTTTTTGTGACATCTTGGACCTAGGCTGCTTGGCTGGGTGGCCTCCACTCTGGAAAACAACTGTATTTTAGAACTTTAAATTCAGTCCTGGGGAATGGGGTACAATGAAGCCACAAATCTTGGAAATTTGGGTGCTATTTCACATTACCTTGTTCTTCTGCCCACTTACTTTTAAATAATAAATTATAGTCTGGTCCCTTTCTTTTACCTAATTTTTTGGGACCAATTTCCAGAGGTTTTGATACCAGTTCAGCTAATACTTTTCTCCCTTCTTTTAGATTATTTTTTTATGAATGTTAGTAGAGACTCAGGACTCTGACTTCCCACCTTTTCATTTTTAGTCAGTCTTCAGAAATACTGTTTATTTTCTTTAAAAATAAACCCTCTAATCATTTTCTGTGTATTAGGCATTGTGTTAGCACACACAACCTGGAGATTTGTCTGTTCCACGATGTTAAATGTATGGGGGAGGTTGAAGGCACAGCCCTGAGTCTGTTCCTCCTTTTTGTGACATCGTGGACCTAGGCTGCTTGGCCAGGTGGCTTCCACTTTGGAAAACAACTGTATTTTAGAACTTTAAAGCTGCTGTGGAGTACTGACAAATAAGACAGAATTGTCCTGTCTCCCAGCGTTCACTGGCCAGGAGCCGTCTTCTGCTTTCAGCCCAGCACACACCACTTTGTTCCCAGCACACACCACTTTGTTGTTGTTGTTGTTTAGTCTCCACGTTGCACTCGATTCTTTTGTGAGCCCATGCCAGGCTCCTCTTCCCAGGCAAGAATACTGGAGTGGGTTGCCATTCCCTTTCCAGGGGATCTTCCTGACCCAGGGATTGAACCCGGGTCTCCTGCACTGCAGCTGGATTCTTTACCACTGAGCCACCAGGGAAGCTCTGCAGGGCACTGGGTAGGGTCTAAAAGACTTTCAAGACCTGTTGTTGGATCACTAAAAGGCTACCATCCAGCGGCAAGAAGGAACCACATCCATGTGGAGCACTTAGGAAGCAGTGTCGGGCAGCATATGACAAAGATTTAAATTTGTGACACAAGCAAATAGAAGAAGGGGAATGCAGAAGAGGATGTAAGGATCGACCCTGTCACATGGTAGAATGTGGCTGAACCTTGAGGACATTGTGCTGCGTGAAATGAGCCAGTCACAAAAAGACAAACACTGTAGGATTCTGCTCCTGTGAAGCATCTAAACTTGTATAAATCGTAGAAACAGGAAGTAGAAAGGTAATTGCCAAGGGCTGGGGGAACCGAACATGGGGAATTAGTGTTTAATGACTAGAGAGTTTCCGTTTTGCAAGATGAAAAAGTTAGATCTTTTGCATAGCAGTGTAACCATACTTAACACTACTGTACTCATAAAAATGGTTAAGACAGCAAATTTAAAGTCATCCATTTCTTTAAACCATGATAAAGAGACTAGGAGGAGGAAAATATTAGGTTTTAAAAGAGAGTCCCATAGTTAGGCAAAAAAATTACCAGAATGGTAATGCTTCCATTTTCTCCCTTTGTTTAGGGAAATTATTCTGGAACTAGTCCTTTAAATGCTTCTATTGATATATTCTTTAAAAGAATGTTAACTTTATAGGAAAGGGGTCCATCAACCCCTATTAGCAAGATGGCATGGTGTAGTGATAAGAGAAGGGACTTTGCTGCTGCTGCTAAGTCGCTTCAGTCGTGTCCGACTCTGTGTGACCCCATAGACGGCAGCCCACCAGGCTCCCCCGTCCCTGGGATTCTCCAGGCAAGAACACTGGAGTGGGTTGCCGTTTCCTTCTCCACTGCATGAAAGTGAAAAGTCAAAGTGAAGTCGCTCAGTGGTGTCTGACTCTGTGCGACCCCATAGACAGCAGCCCCACCAGGCTCCTCTGTCCATGGGATTCTCCAGGCAAGAGTACTGGAGTGGGGTGCCATTGCCTTCTCCAGAAGGGACTTTAGGATTTGCCTTACTGAGTATGTGACCTCGGGCAAGTTAACCTAGCTTCTCTGAGCCACAGTTTCCCTGTGCAGATGATAATACCTACCTCATTAAGTTGTTTCAAGATTTAGTTGAGTTGTGCGTGTCAAAGGAGCCAATGGAGTGCTTGGTTTGGATGTAGGTTCTTGATACCATTTAGTTCCCTTCCTGTGGAAAAAAAAAAAAAAAAAAAGGAGAAACTTAAAAATTGGACTTGCCTGGGATCTGGGCTTCCTCCACTCCTTGTTTTAGTATCTAGTTTAGAGGAGACTGGCTGTGAGCCACAGGCAGTGCCCTGTGGAGCGGGGTTGCAGAGATGCGGCCGTTGCAGCTGAGGAGTGGAGGGTATCAGAGTGGGGCCAACAGGAGAGACTCTTTCTTTTCTCTGACCCCTCTGTTGAAGGGTGACTTCTTTCTACTCAACAAGCCCTTCCTCTCTGCTATCTTCTCCCCAATGTTGAAATTTCCATTGCGGCTCAGTGTTCCAGCCAGTAAGCACTCATATTTTCCATCCATCCTGGGGGTCGAGCTTTGGGAGAGCTTTTCTCTGGAGGAGTTTGGAGCTTATAATTTTGTACTTTATCCTGTTATATAAACAACACTCTGTAGCCAAAGAGCACAATCACAAAAAGAAACCACTTTAGGGGTGGTGGGGTGGGGGTGGGGGGCAGAGTGCGGCCTAAAAGCCAGAAGGAAACTCTCACTTGTTCAGAGGGCTGCCGAAGTGATAGTTCTCTCCTTGTCCTCCTTCCCTTCCCAGAAAATGAAGTTTACCTGACCGCCTTCCTCCTGAGTTTTAGCTTTTGGCACTCCGTCGCCTTGAGTCTCGAACGCCTCTGGCACACGCGTGATCAAGGCGCGGAGTTCTCTCTGCTGCTTTTCTCACTCAGCCAGACACGCAGCCTCTCAGGCGTTAGTTCCGTGTCAGTTCAGGCCCCGGGACGGTCTCCAGTTTCTCCCGCACCTAGAGAGCCGAGCACCATAGGCGTCTGTGCCAAGGCCAGCATGACTGGACTTCTGCCTCTTTGAAGGAATGTTGGTAAAAACTTTGGAAGTGTGTCAAAGCTCGCTGGCTGGACCTCATACCGGGGCCTAGGCAAAGGAAGTTCGGGAATGTTTGGGCCCAGACTCGGGCATGAAAGGCGGGGGATCTTTTCTTATCTACAAGTCAGGATAAAACGCAGCTCGCTTTGTGGTTTGCTAATGTAGCATGTTTCCAATTTAGGTTGCTTCCCGCCCCCACCCCTCCAAAGCATCTAAGGTAAACCAACTTACTACAGTTCCTCAGGATTAACGTGCACACCTGCACACTCAGACACATACAGAGTCATTGTTAGAGGCAAGACCCTTTCCTTTTTAGCCACTCGCTTTGTAATTTGATATCCATCCACAATTGATGATGATTTTGGTTTTAAGAGGACTGAATGACAGAAGTCCACGTATAAGCAGAATGAGACTCCTTTTCTAGAATTAGGAAGTTTTATCAAAGTTACTTAATTCATGTTTCAGTTTGATTCTCATGCAGTTTTTCTATCATCTTTCCCATGAAACTGGTTACCAGCCCTGACAGAGTTGAAAAGATGCACAGTGGTGAGGAGACACTATCTTTCTTTCTGACTGCTGTAGAGAAACACTGATGATCCCCGTCACAGCTTAATGCTGACTCAGCACGTTCAGGACAGCCAGCTGGCTTCCGGGGAACCTTTAGCGAATAAAGACCTCAAACTACTCTCCTGCCCGTCTTATTGCTAAAAAACTCTCAGCATGTTACTGACCAAATACAAAGAAGATATCAATTCTTTAGAGTTGGACACAACTGAGCGTCTGAACTGAACTGAACTGACTGAGGGTTTAAAAGGCTAAAAGGAAAAAATCCCTCTTGATTCTATATTTTAATAAAATGATAGACTTGTAGTATCGAATCCCAGGAACAGAGGAGCCTGGTGGGCTGCCGTCAGTGGGATCACACAGAGTCGGCCGCGACTGAAGCGACTTAGCAGCAGCAGCAGTAAAGATTCTCTCATCCCTGCAGCCATTTTGCAGAGCAAAAGCTTGGTGTAAGTTCTGGTTTGAGTGTAGGTTCTTGGTACCGGTTCTTTTTCCAGAAAAGAGAGTAACACAAAATTAGACTTGCCTGAGATACAGTATTGCTATGCGGCTGAGTTTAGATGCAGCTGGCATCTGCTGGTGCGCAGATGCCACCGCACATGTGAAGTGTCGTATTGTATCACAGTAGAGAAGGCAGTGGAGAAGGCAATGGCACCCCACTCCAGTACTCTTGCCTGGAAAATCCCGTGGATGGAGGTGCCTGGTAGGCTGCAGTCCATAGGGTTGCTAAGAGTCGGACACGACTGAGCGACTTCACTTTCACCTTTCACTTTCATGCATTGGAGAAGGAAATGGCAACCCACTCCGGTTTCTTGCCTGGAGAATCCCAGGGATGGCGGAGCCTGGCAGGCTGCCGTCTGTGGGGTCTCACAGAGTCGGACACGACTGAAGCGACTTAGCAGCAGCAGCAGAGAAAGCAGTTATACCGAATCTCTGCGGTTTACTTTACTTGCTTTTATCGTGAAGTGAGGATCCATATATTAAAATTTTGATTACAAACTATTAAAATGCTTGTAAGGAAAAATAGAGAAGCTCCCTCCACTTAAAAGGTAACATTTTAATATGGAACCAAGTGTTCTTTGGGAGATGCGAGTAGGGCTGGAGGTAAGAGAGGCAGTATATGAGAGTTTAGAAATTCAGAGTGTCACGAGGCAGGCCCAGGTGTTCGTAATAAGTAACAGTAGAACCCTTGTCCTAATTGGACCATTCTTATGCTTTAGAGGCAAAAAAGGGATGTTTTTTAGCTTTCATGAATTATCAGGCTAAGACTTGTATTAATTTGGCTTCAAAGCCAATAATTAATACCGTGTTTGCCTGGTTTTATAAAAGAAGTTTTACTGTCTTTATGTGATGAAAGTGAAATATGGATGTGTCTCAGTAATGTGATGATAATCTAGAAATCTTTAGATGAGAAAATCGGGCTTTCTGGTCCCACAGGTAAGGAAACAGCAGGGCAGTGGTGGTAATAAATAGGTTGTACTTAAAGGCTACAGGAAATCAAATTATGTTCTTGTGAATTTGGGTTGCACCAAGGAAAATTGAGTAGATGAAAAAATCTGCCTATGTTATTAGTGTTCTCAAATATCTTGCTAGCTGTTTGAACCCAACACTGACATTTGAAATACAAGACCCTAAGAGAAGAGTTTTGTTACCTTCTTCACCAAATATTTAGTATATTGAAATACTTGAAAAGAAAGGTGAAACTGGTAATAAGTAATGTTCCAGCTGGAAAATGGCTTCATCTGGTAGTTGTTAAAACAATGTTATCCTTAAAAAGTTAACATGTTACCGAATATCTCCTAAATGCAAGGCAGGGGGCTGACTCTGAAGGAAGTAATAGACGGGGTCCCTCTGTCCACAAGGAGGAAATTTGATAGTCATTTAAGTTATTAATACAAGCAGTGTAAGGCAATATGTACTAAATTGTGGATGACGAGGACTATGCTGTGAGAGGTACACCTTCAGAGGAGAAAAAGGTCACTCTGACGGGAGAAAGTGGCAAAAGCTTCATGGTAAGGAAAGATGTGTGAGGTGACTCTGGAAGGGCAGCTAAGGCTTGGATAGGCAGAGAGGCTACAGTTAATCAATTAAGAGATAATTGCACGCTTACTTTGTGCTTGACTCTATGTGAGCATCTATGAGATCAAGAAATGTGTGGCATACTCATGTACGTTTGAGCTGACACTCAGCAGGACGGTCTGGAGAATACTTCCCTGGGAGTTTAATTATTTTTGGCACATGAAACATAGAGCAAGTGGTTAAAGTGGAGGGTATGTGGGATCAGTGTGTGCATGCATGCTAAGTTGCTTCAGTCGTGTCTGACTCTTTGCAACCCTGTGGATTGCAGCCCACCAGGCTCCTCTGTCCATGGGATTCTTCAGGCAAGAATACTGGAGTGGGTTGCCATGCCTTCCTCCAGGGGATCTTCCTTGACCCAGGGGTAAAACCCACACTTCTTACATCTCCTGCATTGGCAGGCAGGTTCTTTACCACTAGCGCCACCTGGGAAGCCCTTATATGGGCTCAGAGGAGCTTGCAATTCAGGAAAGACCCTGGAGATGGGTGGAAAGATCAGGCTCTGCAGAGGAAGGTTTTAAATACAGTCCTAGATTATATATAGGCTACAGACTGGTGCAGGAAAGGGGAGGGAGAAAAAGAGAGGTAACGTACAAGGGGTTTCAGGCATTTTCAAGGGACAATCAGTAGGAACCAGTCTGGCTGATGAAATGTATTAGTTTAAAGTGATAGAAACGGAAATCAAGCTGGGTCCTAACTGTAAGAGAGTTTGCAGTTCATTCAACTATAAAAGTCTAGAAATTGGTGTTGGGGCTTATGAAGCATCAGCCATACTTTCTGATTCCTCCAGGTCACAAGTAAGTAAGAAATTATAGAAAACAAAATCAAAGCTAGCAAAATACTGATTTATTACTGATAAAGATAAGCTGGAGATTATGTCTTGAAAATATGGTACAAATGTGCTTCTACTTTTCAAGGCTAAGTTTTTCTAATTTGTCTTATTTATTTATTTAAAGATTTTCTTTGTGTTTTTTTAATTCTGATAATGATAACAAAATTTTTAAGGAAGAAATAAAAGGACCTTCCAATGTACCACAAACACAAAAAGAAAAACAAAACAAAAAATAATTTTCAAAGTGAATACCTGTATCTGGCCCGAGTCTGCCTTTCCAGTTTTATTCTTCACATATTTAGTTCCAGCCAAATGCAGTGGATCAAAATGGTACATTTTCCTATCCTGATACCGTTCTGTAATGCTTATCCTATTAGTTTCCTGTGATTACTTCATGAAACTATAAGCTGTCTTATTCACTGTTGTATCCCAGTGCCTTGGTAAACAGTAGGCACTTAAACATAAAGAACAAATACTAAGTAAAAGAAAGAAGGAATGAATGAACAGACCCCCTGCTCCTCACCTGTGTCTTTGCTCCTGCAGGGCTCAGCTCAGCTTAGGCTTTCTGCAACCTTCCCTGATGACATCCCAAGAAAATATCATTAGACTTTCTCTTCCTTCTATTCCTCATCCACCAAACGCATGTTCCTAAAAGATATAATTCAGAGGAAGCTCTGGCTTAGTGTCCAATTTTAATTCCCAGAGAACTGATCTTTGTGGCTCTTCCTAGCCTGATGATCTGAACACTAGGGAAGGAAGCCCTGCTTCTTCTCCACTGAGTTCAGAGCTCACACAACCACCTTCCCAAGTCACCAGATTCTCTTCAGTTCTTTCCAGTTATCTAAGATCAAAAGTGCCCTACAAGCAAAAGGCCCTCTGCCTTGGGAGGGAGGGGGCAGGGAGAGGTGCTCTTGGAAGAGGCAGGGTGTGAAAGAAGAGGAAAAGGCAGAAACCCTTATTTTTACCAACATCCTCCCCATCCTACCAGACCCACGGAATCTTGAGAGCCACTCCTAGAAGGTACTTAGGAGTGAAAGGGCATTGGCATCTCTGACAGCCCAGTGTAGGATGGCTGTCTCTTTACTTTCAGCCTTTTCACATTGGTTGACTAATAAGTTGGGATGTTTACTGAATATGTGTATGTGTGTAACGTTTCAGATTTTTGGTGTTCTTTGCAGTAGCTCCTCTCTCCTCTCTGTCCTCTATATGATACTTGTATTCGGCCCTCTGTATCCACAGGTCTGCATCCATGGATTGAAGTATTTAGGAAAAAAAAAATTCAGGAAGTTCCAAAAAGCAAAACTTGAATTCTCTGTAGTCCAGAAACTGTTTACACAACATTCATATTTTATTAGGTATTAGAAGTGACCTGGACTTCCCAGGTGGCGCTAGTGGTAAGGAGCCTGCCTGCCAATGCAGGAGACTTAAGAGATGTGAGTTCAATCTCTGGGTCGGGAAGATCCCCTGGAGAAGGGCCTGGCAATACACCCCAGTATTCTTGCCTAGATAATCTATCTGTTTACCTCTGCTATCACACACACCATCCTCCTTGTATTATCTGTATATTTGTCTCACCTCCTGTATTGGAGTGTAAGCTTTTGAGGGGCAGAGACAGAGTCTTGCAAATCTTTATATCCTTACACTTTGCTGTAAAAAGTGCTCAGTAAATGTTTGGTGAATAAGTGGGTAGATCAGTGCTATCCAATATGGTAGCTGCAAGCCACATGTGGATTTAAAAATGTTTAAATTAATTAAAACTAAGTAAAATGAAAAATTCAGTTCCTCATCATACTAGCCACATTGCAAATACTCAACAGCCACAGGTGGCTCACCGCTGCCTTACTGGGCAGCACAGGACAAGACGGTTGACCCAGAAGGCTCAAATATGTGATAAAGACCCACACTTGTCAGCGGGAAAAAAATAAAAAGTACAAAGACAGGCATATTCTTGATTAGGCTCTTTTGTTTAGATCTAGAGATTTACCACAGATGCTGTTCTTGAACTAATTTGTGGTACTGGAAGGGGCGTATTTTAATACCTTGGGAATCTCAAAAGCTCAGAGCTTCTGAATTACTAGTGTTTAACCAATTACTAGTGTTTAACCAAGAGCTGGGCTGGCTGAGAGGAAGGGACTTTTTAAGCAGATCCTAACATTATCATTTTATTTTCTGGGACATGCCCATGACTAGATGGTGGGGAGAGGTCTTGCTTCCCTCCACTTACCCAGCCCCCAGTCCCCCACCTGCTTGGCTGGCAGTCTGACTTGGCTCATAGAGTTGCTATAGCCCTGGGGAACAGAGCCAAACATGCGGAAGTGGTTACGTGTACCAGCTCCCAGGGAAGCTGTGGCTAGCGGAGGGAGTGGGTGGGGTCCTGCCTGATGGCTTTTCAAAGAAGCCAAATCTTTGAAGTTTTGTTTTAGCAGCTGCCAGGTATGCTGTTTCAGCACTTCACAGATTCCCTCACCATGTTCCCATATCACATTTTTTTCTTTACTGTGTGTGCATAGAATACACAATGGAACTTGCGTGTTGGGAGGGTAAATAAAAAATTGTGGAGTAAGGTGCTAAGCATACCCACCCCACTCCCCACTTTTTTTCCTTTTTTCTGTGACTGCTGTGAAATAGCCCTCTTCCATTTTCAGCTCTAATCTTTTCTGATCGCTGCCAAAGGAGAGGCAAACGAGTCTTCTTCCATTTTGGAAAAATAGTAAGTTTTGAAAAATTGGAGTTTCTACATTTCTCTGAGGATTTAGAGCATTGCTCTGACAGTAGAACATCTCCCTTTTCCCAAAGAACACGTGACACCCCCACCCCACCGCCCCCCAGCGTGCAGTCCTGACAGCTTTGGGACTCAGAGTAAATTTCTTGAATGTAGATCTTGTTCACCAAGACGAAACAACACTTGGTTTTACAGGTATTAGTTTTCAGTTTTGTTAAAGGGTTGCACTTGCCTCTGCTGTGCTGGTGGCTGGCAAGGCCTGGGTAGGCAGAGCCACCCTCTGGAGCCCACTCTGAGGTGTTTCTGCCTCCTTGCACCTTTGCTTAAGTCGTCCTTTCTCCTGTCCAGTCTGCAGTTACCCCAGACCCTTCCTGCTGGCCCCGATTTGCTGCTTCCCCTGCACTCCGCTCTTGTGGCGCACGGTGTCTTCTGCCTCATGTCAGTATCTTCTCTGCCTTTGCTCTTGCTCTCCTGGACTGTATGCACTGTAGATAAACTGTAACTGAATGAAAGGCGCAGGGTATGTTTTATTCCTACACAAAAGAATCCTGGACCAGGACAAGAAGCCCCGTGTGCCAATTTCAGGCCCACTTGGAACTTCTGAGCTGGAGGTAAATCACTTGACTGACTTCAGCCTCATGTTGCCAGGTGAGAAGCAAAGATGCTCAGATTGTCTTGGGGGTTCAGTGAGACTCCCCCTTGTGAACATGCTTTGGAAACTACGGAGCACGACACACGACTGGGTCTTTTCAGTATTAATAATACTTCTTATCGCTGTAAAACTGTAATGTTTGCTCATGCTGCTGCTGATGCAGGGTCTAGTCTCTCCCAGAGGTGAGGTACCTCCCCAGTTGAAGCCCACATTACTCAGCTTGGCACAGGTTTAAAGCGTTAAATGGCCCATCCCAGGCACACTCTGTCATCACCTCTTTCAGTCTGCAGGTTCTTCCTTTCAGACCTGTGGGGTCATTGTTTATCTTAGTAGTCTCTTCCTTTTGCTCCTCTCAGGCTCAGCTGTCTGAGCTGTCTCTCTTAATTCCCCTCAGTTCTTCGAGAAACACAGTCATCCCAACCCCTTTCCCTTTGGGCTGGAATTTCCATGCTGGTGGATCCTCCTCTCAGCGTGCCAGCCTGCCTCCCGCCACTCTGCCCATTGACAGCACTGGGCCGCATCCTCAGCCTCCCCCTGTCCAGCCCCCTGCCTTCATCCTCAGCTCAGCTCAGGGTCCCTTCCTGCTTTCTTCTCTTCCCCTTGCCTTTGTGCCAGGCTGTATCCCTTTAATCTTCCCTTTCCATTTCATCTCATCTTGCATTTTCTTTTCTCTAGGCTCAGACTTTTCATCCAGAAAGGATGGCCCCCCTTTCAAGACTCTGTTTGGTGCATTTCCACATACCTGTCACCCTCTCCATATCACCTTAAGGCATCTCCCTCCCAGAAAAAAGTAAATTAAAAGAACACTGCCATTTATTACTACTGTCATATGACTTCAGAAAGTCCAAACCCTTTTATTTTAGAATATCTGTGCTCTTCCATTTAAACGTTATGACCTAGTGTTTGAGAGCAGGTGTTCTACAGAGGCAGACCCATTTGGATCCCTCCCCTTTTTAGCCAGAAAATGTTACCAGCTATGTTGCTTCGGGCAGATTCTTTGAAACTATTGTACTTATCTCTAAATGAGGATAAAATGCTGAAAATTCCTAGGTATGTCCTAAGGAGCAATGGAAAATTAAATGATATAGGAAAGCATTTTTACAGGGCCTGCCAGAGAGTAAGTGCTCCGTAAATGAGAATTAACTGTAAACATATCCACACAATCTATCCATATCCTGTTTTAAAGGTATTAAAAATTGAGGCCCAGAAAAGTTAAATGGATTGTGCGAATCCTCCTGCCTACCTGGTGGTAAAGTCAGGATGAGAACCCACTTCTAATTCTCACCCAGTGAAGTTTCCATTTCTTTGGGTGGAACGTGGGACTCATCCAGAGACAGGAATGTTCATAGTTTCATGCATTTGTTCATTCAGCAAACACTGCATGACTGTGACACTGCCAGGCTTTGAGTGGACGAAGACCAGAATGATGACTAGCTTTAAATGGTCGGTCCAGTGAATAAGAAATAGTTGTTGTGAAGAACAGTCACAGTACCAAAACCTGCCAATGAAAGGCATCCTGGCATTTCAAGGAATAAGCTTTGTCAGAGGAAGACTCCAGTCGATTCTACAGAGAATGAATTATTGTTTTTCAACTAAGTGAGACTCCTGAGCCTGTGTGAAGGCAGGGAGGAATGGACCAGCATGCCTGAGGGCAGTGTCGCAGGAGCGTGGTATACACGTGTGGGGGTGTTGAGGGTGAGATGGAAGAGTTCAAGAACCTGATACACCATGCTAAGGGGATTTTATCCCATTATCTGCCCTTTAATTAATGTCAGCTGAAGAAGTGAGCCGAGTTTTGGAGGTTTGTTTTTCCTTTAATGTTTCTGGGTTTTTATATGTAATATTTCCTCTGTCTTTCCTTTCCCTCATTCACATCTGGCAAATTCTTGCCATCGTTCTGGATAACTCTTATTTTCTGCACCTTCTACTGTCGTCCCACACAGAGGCCACCTGCTTGCCTGGACCTCTGTCATTTACATTGTGTTACAGGTTTTCCAAAGAAGTCCAGACTTACTCATCTTTATACTTCTTGCTCTTAATGTGGCATCTGACGTGTGTGTGCTCAATTGCCCAGTTGTGTCCGACTCTTTGCGACCCCATGAACTGTACCCCACCAGTCTCCTCTGTCCATGGAATTTTCCAGGCAAGAATACTGGAGTGGGTTGCCATTTCCTACCCCAGGGGTCTGACACATAGTATCTACTAGTTTAACATATGCCAAATGACTTTAAATATCTAGGTTCATAATCACAGACCAGACTTCCACCTAGGCAGCTCTTCCCCTAATACTGTGTTTGGTACCACAAAAATTTAGGTGAATTAGGTTAAGACTTTCTCCTTTAACCAGCCACAGCTCAACATGCTTGCCATCTTTAGGATTTGTGCTTTGGCTTTCTCTAGACAAGAACCAACCCACTCCACTTTTCTTGCCTGGGAAATGCCATGGACAGAGGAGCCCAGAGGGCTACAGTCCATGGGGTGGCAAAGAGTCAGATACAACTGAGCAGACACAGACAGAAAGGAAAAACACTAAGCTGATTAAAAGCCTGCTGTGAAGGGGTTATCACTTGTTTTGCATTTGCAGCACACATCCATATGCGAGGATTTTCCTCAACATGCTTGAAGGAGTTAAAAGACTCAAAAAAAAATTCTCAAACCAGGTGAATTCCACGTGGTGGAATCAGTTTTAAAGGAGAGCAGTGTCTCGCCGTGTCCATGAAAGTGCTACGGTTTCACTCCTCTCCTGGTCATTTCTCAGGGCTGTGTGGCGGGGCGAGTGGTATGATTTATTGACTGCCCTGACTAGACTTGAATATACTCATGAGGAAAAGTCACGGTAAAGAATCTGCCTGCAGTGCAGGATACCCGGGTTCAATCCCTGGGTTGGGAAGACCCCCTGGAGGAGGGCACGGCAACCCACTCCCATATTCTTGCCTGGAGAATCCCATGGACAGAGGAGCCTGGCGGGTCACAGTCCGTGGGGTCACAAAGTGTCGGACAGGACTGAGCGACTAACACTACTACTACTACTACTGATAGATTTGAAAAGACTTACGAGGAAAAGTCTCTCCATAGTCCAGCACACACACAGTATCTGTATTTGGCATCAGCTTGATGTTACATTTCTCCTCTTACTGCAAATATACCTTGCACTATGCCATGCCACCAGCTGCAGCCAGCTCAGGACTCATCGGCCAAACCCAGCTGTTAACACTGTGCTAACATATGTCATTAAATATACTTTATATACTACTGGTCACACGCTACATACTTGTGAAGTTTTCTTGGTACCGAGTAATTGAGCATCTCTCTCGTAAGGCGTCAATGAAGAGATGCCTCGAATGCAGCAGCCCAGCATCGTGGTCATGCCCTGACACACACTTGGCTAGGACGGCAGGCTACCCTGATAGGATAATGCGTTAAAGTGAATTTCTCTTTTCCTTTTCAAATGTGTCTAAGTAGTTGCAGAACTGATCTATTGCTGCCTAATAAATTACCTCAACCTTGTAGCAGCCGAACAGTAAACATGTCTTTTCTCAGTTTCTGTGGGTCAGGGACTGAGGGGCAGCTTAACTGTGCGGTTCTGGCTCCGGCGCTTTTCACGAGGGGGCAGTTTAGATGTCAGCCAGGAGGGCTGCTGTCGGGGAAGGCTTGCCTGGAGCCAAGGATCCCCTTCTGTGATGCTGACCCTCATGTGGATGATGAGTTCAGGCTGGCTCCTGGCAGGAGGCCCCAGTTCTGTAGCAGATGGACTTCTCCACAGGGCTGCCTATGTGTCCTCATGACATGGCAGCCAGCTTCCCCCGGAGTAAGTGACCTCAGAGAAGGACAAAAGCCACGTGTCTTTTATAGCCCTACACAGTCATTTTTTAACAATTTTTTCATCCTGGACAAATATACATAAAATTTACCATTTTTAAGTGTGCAGTTCAGTGGCATTAAGTCCATTGCATTATTGTGCAGCTATCCCCACCATCTACTTCAGGATCTCTTTTCATCTTGCCAAACTGAGACTCTGTGCCAATTAAAAAATAACTCCCCATCCTCCTTCCATCAGCCTGTAGCAAGCATCCTTCCACTTTCTGGCTCTGTTAAGTTTTGACTACTCTAGGTACCTCATGTGAGTGGAGTTTATACAGTATGTATCCTTTTGTGTCTGGCTTATTTCATCTAGCACAGTGTCCTCACAGTTCCTCCATGTTGTGACATGTGTCAGAATTTCCTTCCTTTTTAAGGCTGAATAATGTCCATCATATGTATATCCCACAGTTTGTTTATCCATTTATCCTTCGATGGACTCTTGGGTTGCTTCTGCCTTTTGGCTGTTGTGAATAATGCTGCTGTTGTCATGGATGTACAAATAGTTGCTCATGGCCCTGCTTTCATCTTCTGGGTATGTATGCAGGGTAGAATTGCTGAGTCATATGATAATAATTTTTTTTTTTCCAAGCATAACTAATTCACTTTATCTTTCTTGTATTAAAACTCTACATGCTGACCATGGCTGGGCTTGGGTCTTCTTCACAGAGACTCTGACATAGCTCTTAGATCAATGAGTTCCTGAGAGGGAGACTTAGTGAACATGATCTCTTTCTAGAGGTCAAGAGGTGTAACTGTAGCTGTTTGAGATGGCATCAAAGGTAGATGTGGTGAAGTTGCTGAGGGTGGCATTGCAGCCCTCCAGACAAGGTATAGTAGTGATTGACACTGGGCATCAGTTTCTTGGACACAAGAGCCTGGAGGCTGCCAGTGGTTTTGGTGTTTGGATGAGACACACCAGCACAGAGCCGCAGTGGCTTGTCACCTTGCAGAGGACAGTGAGGGGCTTTCTGATCTTGCTCGCTGAGTAGCCTTACTGCACAGCAACATTGGAGAGCTTGGCCAGGGCGGTGCCTCTGGGGATGGCAGTGGCTGCCTCCTTGGATTGCTTACCCAGATTGACACATAGTCAGTCCTCAGTGGCAAGAGATGCCTTGAACCTGGTCTGCTGGCCAGCGTAGGTCTGCTTTTGCGCGGGTGTCCAAAATCAGATTGATTATATTCTTTGCAACCAAAGATGGAGAAGCTCTATACAGTCAGCAAAAACAAGACTGGGAGCTGACTGTGGCTCAGATCATGAACTCCTTATTGCCAAATTCAGACTTAAATTGAAGAAAGTAGGGAAAACCACTAGACCATTCAGGTGTGACCTAAATCAAATCCCTTATGATTATACAGTGAAAGTAGGAAATAGATTTAAGAGAGTAGATCTGATACACAGAGTGCCTGATGAACTATGGACGGAGGTTTGTGACATTGTACAGAAGACAGGGATCAAAACCGTCCCCATGGAAAAGAAATGCAAAAAAAAGCAAAATGGCTTCTGGGGAGGCCTTACAAATACCTGTGAAAAGAAGAGAAGTGAAAAGCAAAGGAGAAAAGGAAAGACATAAGCATCTGAATGCAGAGTTTCAAAGAATAGCAAGGAGAGATAAGAAAGCCTTCTTCAGTGACCAATGCAAAGAAATAGAGGAAAACAACAGATTGGGAAAGACTAGAGATCTCTTCAACAAAATTAGGGATACCAAGGGAACATTTCATGCAAAGATGGGCTCTATAAATGACAGAAATGATATGGACCTAACAGAAGCAGAAGATATTAAGAAGAGGTGGCAAGAATACACGGAAGAACTGTACAAAAAAAGATCACGACCCAGCTAATCATGATGGTGTGATCACTCACCTAGAGCCAGACATCCTGGAATGTGAAGTCAAGTGGGTCTTAGAAAGCATCACTACGAACAAAGCTAGTGGAGGTGATGGAATTCCAGTGGAGCTATTTCAAATCCTGAAAGATGATACTGTGAAAGTGCTGCATTCAATATGCCAGCAAATTTGGAAAACTCAGTTTTCATTCCAATCCCAAAGAAAGGCAATGCCAAAGAATGCTCAAACTACTGCACAATTGCACTCATCTCACACACTAGTAAAGTAATGCTCAAAATTCTCCAAGCCAGGCTTCAGCAGTATGTGAACCGTGAACTTCCAGATGTTCAAGCTTGTTTTAGAAAAGGCAGAGGAACCAGAGATCAAATTGCCAACATCTGCTGGATCATGGAAAAAGCAAGAGAGTTCCAGAAAAACATCTATTTCTGCTTTATTGACTATGCCAAAGCCTTTGACTGTGTGGATCACAATAAACTGTGGAGAATTCTGAAAGAGATGGGAATACCAGACCACCTGACCTGCCTTTTGAGAAACCTATTTGCAGGTCAGGAAGAAACAGTTAGAACTGGACATGGACCAACAGACTGGTTCCAAATAGGAAAAGGAGTACATCAAGGCTGTATATTGTCACCCTGTTTATTTAACTTATATGCAGAGTACATCATGAGAAATGCTGGACTGGAAGAAGCACAAGCTGGAATCAAGATTGCCAGGAGAAATATCAATAACCTCAGAAATGCAGATGACACCACCCTTATGGTAGAAAGTGAAGAGGAACTAAAAAGCCTCTTCAGGAGAGTGAAAGAAAAGAGAGTGAAAAAGTTGGCTTAAAGCTCAACATTCAGAAAACTAAGATCATGGCATCTGGTCCCATCACTTCATGGGAAATAGATGGGGAAACAGTGTCAGACTTTATTTTTGGGGCTCCAAAATCATATGGTGATTGCAGCCGTGAAATTAGAAGATGCTTGCTCCTTGGAAGAAAAGCTATGACCAACCTAGACAGCATATTAAAAAGCAGAGACATTACATTGCCAACAAAGGTCCATCTAGTCAAGGCTATGGTTTTTTCTAGTGGTCATGTATGGATGTGAGAGTTGGACTGTGAAGAAAGCTGAATGCCAAAGAATTGATGCTTTTGAACTGTGGTGTTGGAGAAGACTCTTGAGAGTCCCTTGGACTGCAAGGAGATTCAATCAGTCCATCCTAAAGGAGATCAGTCCCTGGTGTTCGTTGGAAGGACTGATGCTGAAGCTCAAGCTCCAATACTTTGGTCACCTGATGCGAAGAGTTGACTCATTGGAAAAGACCTGATGCTGGGAGGGATTGGGGGCAGGAGGAGAGGGGGATGACAGGATGAGATGGCTGGATGGCATCACCGACTCAATGGACATGAATTTGGGTAAACTCTGGGAGTTGGTGATGGATAGGGAGGCCTGGCGTGCTGTGATTCATAGGGTCACAAAGAGTTGGACACGACTGAGTGACTGAACTGAACTGAATCTTCAAGCTCACCCTTTAGGGTCATTTTTTCTAGGAAAAAATCCATGGTTTCAGACTCCTTGATGAAGAAGGAGAAGAGATATATTTCCTGCAGGGATTTGATCTTCATGTCTGTGACCCAGCAGCCTGGCCTGTTGACAAGGAGCCACTCCTTATCCTCAGCCTCCCCTTAGTGAGCTCTGTGGCCTTGGCTCCAATATGAGTATAGCTGCCACCCATACCACTGTGGAGGTTGCTGTGGTCACCTCCTGGCCTCCTAGAACACCAGCACCATCCACCATTTAGCGTTTCCTTGGAGTAGAAAAGCAATTCTATTTTTAATTTTTTTTAAATTTATTGTTTATGTATTTGGCTGCATCAGGTCTTCGTTGTGGCACTCGGATCTTTGCTGCATTGCAGAGCCTCTCTCATTGTGGTGTGTGGGCTCAGTAGTTGGCAGTGCACCAGCTGAGTTGCTCCACATATATGGGGTCTTAGTTCCCCGACAAGGGATTGAACTCTCACCCCCCGCACTGCAAGGTGGATTCTCAACCACTTGACCACCAGGGAAGTCCCTATTTTTAACTTTTTGAGCAACTTCCAGACATTTCCAGTGCAACTGCACCATTTCAAATTTCCACCCACAGTGCGCAAGCATTTCAGTTTCTCCATATCTTGGCCAACATCTTTTTTTTAAAATAGTGGCCATTGATGCGTGTGAGGTGGTATATCATTGTGGGTTTTGATTTATGTTTCCGTAATGGTTAGTGGATTTCTTTGGAAGGAATGATGCTAAAGCTGAAACTCCAGTACTTTGGCCACCTCATGCGAAGAGTTGACTCATTGGAAAAGACTCTGATGCTGGGAGGGATTGGGGGCAAGAGGAGAAGGGGACGACAGAGGATGAGATGGCTGGATGGCATCACTGACTCGATAGACGTGAGTCTGAGTGACCTCTGGGAGTTGGTGATGGACAGGGAGGCCTGGTGTGCTGTGATTCATGGAGTCGCAAAGAGTCGGACACGACTGAGTGACTGATCTGATCTGATCTGAATGGTTAGTGATGCTGAGCATCTCTGCATATACTTCTTGGTCATTTGTGTAGCTTTTTACAGAAAAAAATGTCTATTCAGGTCCTTTGCCCATTTTTAAATTGAGTTTGGCTCTTTTGTTGTTGAGTTTTAAGAGTTCTGTATATATTTTGGATATATTTGGATTATCAGATATATGATTTGAAAATTTAGAATATTCTCCCATTCTGTGGATTGCATTTTTACTCTGTTGATAGTATCCTTTGATACACAAAAGTTTTTAATTGTGATGAAGTATATTGTTGTTTTTTTAATTTTTTTTCTTCTTTGTCTGTGCCTTTGGCATGTATCCAAGAAATCATTGTCAAATCCAGTGTCCTGAAGCTTTTGCCCTTTGTTTTCATTGAAGTGTTTTATAGTTTCAGCTCTTATGTTTAGATTTTTCAAATACACTATTATTTTTGCAATATCCTACTGTTTACACAAGCCAGCTCCATTCATTGTGGGAGAGGATTACCCAGGATATGAATACCAGGATGTGGGGAGCATTGGGGGCCATCTTGCAACTGGTTCCTACAATAATTCAAGTATATAGTTTTAAAAGTTTAGCAGTTCTATAAAGTTTATAATGAAAATGGGAATCCCCTACCCCTCTTCTCCCATTGCTACCCAACCTTAATTTCCACACTCCAGAGATAACTGCTTTCAACTTATTTTTTTTTTAGCTGTTTCTTCTGTTATTTACTTTCATATTTCTAAATCATGTTTATCTGCCATCTCAGGGCTTTTTATTTTATATATTAGTTGTTAAATTCATATCTGAAGATGAAAGTTTAACATTCTTGTTCTACTTTGTCCTGCCCCAACCACACACACACACACACACACACACACACACAATTCCCTTCTTCCATCCTTGCAGTAAACGCATCATACGGTTTGACCAGTGTTTGCTGTTTGTGTTATCACAACTCTGCCCTTAGAAACTTTGGGACCTTTTAGAATCATCATGTCTTTTTCCCCGTTCATCCATTTCTCTGTCATTTTGTCTGTCTTGGTACATATTGTGAAGTTAAGAAATTTTCCGAGTTTCAGATTTCTTTCAGGTTAAGACTGTTTACATAGGGCTTTGTGGGGGTGGGGAGGACATTCACACACCCACACATATACACACATACACATATACACACATACACACCTCCATGTATATATTATATATGTTCCTATTTTCTATTGACTGAAATATTTATGTTCATACTTTATAAAAATTAACTGTAAAAATAGTACATGTAGCCACATCATAAAATAATCTAACAGAAATACATATAGATTATGAGGCGATAAAGTCACCTCCTCAGAGGTAGCCACAGTTAAAAGGCTGATTTGTATATTTTTTTAATGTATTGTTCTGTGACTCTTCTTCCCCCCTAATGTTGCCATGTTTCTCCAGTTTGTTTATATAAGCTTTTCTTTTTATTTGGCCCTGCAGGGCAGCCTGGGGGATCTTAGTTCCCTACCCATGCATCTGACTGGTGGCCCCTGCAATGCAGGCACAGAGTCTTAACCTCTGAACCGCCAGGGAAGTCCCTGTATAAGCTTATCTGAATATTCTTAACCACTATGTAGTCTTCCAAAAGATGACGGCACCATAATTTATTTTTTGATTCTTCTGTTAAAGAACACTAAGTTGCATGCAATTTAGGCGTCTTCAGTGAATGCTTCATACACGTATCTTTGCACACACCTGCAAGTGTTTCTATAGAATACATTACAAGAAGTGGAATTTGTTGGGTCAAATGAGATGTACACTTTGAATGTGTATAGATACTATAAAATTGGCCTCAAGAAGGGCTCTCAAATGGCTGTGCCACTACCCCCTCCAACCCGCAGTGTGCTCTTTCTCCCCACACTTGCCAGCATCTGTTCCTTGGACTATCACTTCTTCCTTTCCTGTAAATTCTCTGCTCTTTTTCTGCTGATGAAATTAGGCAAAGACCTATCTTCAGATATATTATCTTAGAGATGCTTTGTTTTCGGGCAAGAATATAGCTGAGATGGGACTGAGAAGCAGGAGGCTAAAAGAGTTCTGTCAGTGGGCTCTCTGTCAGTATCAGTTAAGACCAGGAAGAATCCCTGTGCCTTAGCTTCTCTCCCGAACCCTGCACTGCTGAAGTGCTTTTCCCTCCGGCTTTTGTCTTCGACTGATTCCATCCGAAGGAGGCTTACCCTTTCCCCTCCCTCAGTCCTGGATAACCAGAAAAGTCACAGAAGCCGGCAAACTGAGCGGAGGGAAGCTTAAGGAAAATATGAAAAAGGAAGAAAAGTGTTTGATGTACTTTTAATATAAAATGTGGAAAAAGTAGAAGCAGGGTGGCGGGGGGTGGGGAGAGAGGGCGGAGAGAGATTATTCACGGTAATGGGAACCAAATGTTGGCTGGGAAAGCTGCAGCATTCTCACACTCTTCCTGTAAACCCACAGCTTTTCAAAGTGATAATAACCAAGGGCCAACAGCACAGGACACGCCTTAACCCTTCCATACCTGGACAGCCCCCTACTCAGCTGTTCAGAGGCTGTGTCTGCTTTGAAGTCCTGGCACATGGCTGATGACCATGTTCCTCTTGCTGTCAGGCAAAAAGAAGGAAGGTGGGAGGCAAGTAGTAAGACAGTGAGGGAGCACCCGCTGGCTGAAGCTCCTCACAGTGGGCCCCAGCACTCTTTCTGCAGGTTAGGCTTCACTAAGCAGCAGCTTGCTTGACCAGTAGCTCGCCGGTTTTGGGTGATGAGATTTTCTCCCATTGCCGACCAGAGCTAATGAGAACCCGCATGGACAGACAGGCAGTCTCCATCGGTAATGATCCCACAACACGAATGGCCTCCGTGGAGTCCAGAGTCCACCCAGTAGCCCATGTGGAAGTCCGGGCGCTTGTCTGGAGGCCCCCACCTCTGTTTCTCTTGAAAGTCCGTGCCTGCCACTGTGGAATTGAGATATAAAGACTGTCTGCAGCCTAAGGGCACTCCCTGACCATGCGGCCTGCAGACTGGCAAGGATAGGCATTTGCCCCTTGCCCTGGCCATTGGTCTAGGGACGGTGAGTGAAAAGGGGTGACAGAGGAATGCATTCTGTGGTCCACCTGGCTGTTACTTCTGTCTTGACTTGAACTTTGTCCAGGTGCCTGTAAAAGTCTGATGTGTCCAAGAAATGTCTTTTTTTTTTTTTCTGTCAAATATTCACCATTTCAAAGGTGAGACAGTGGCGGCAGCAGGCAGTCGGCATCACAGGGCAGACAGGTGTTGGGTTCTGCTGGTAACTGGGCAGCTCCCGACCTCTCCAGCAGCAGTTGTTGCGGCTACAGCATGAAGTGCCATCAGTCTCTGCCTCCTGGCATGTGAAAGGTTTCAGTGAGGTGTAAGGCACAGAGAACATTTAGCACCCTGCCTGGCACCTACTATTGTCTGTCTTCGTTGGTATCCTCATATTACCCACAGCTAAAACTGAAACATCTCTTTTTTTCCAAATGTTTTCCCAGAATCATCCTTGGGATGATTTTGTAGTTTTACATTTTAAATTTAAATAAATGTTTTGAATGATCCATTTTGAATTAATTTTTAAGTCTGAGGCTTAGATTGAGGTCCTTTTTTTTTTTTTTTTGTCTGTGAATGTACAACAATGCTCCAGCACCATTTGTTAACAGATGGCTTTAAATAGATTATCCTTCCTCCATTGTATTGACTTTTCTTATTTTGTCACATCAGTTGAGCATTTTATTGTGGGTCTTGGATGATTTTCAGTCAGTTCAGATCAGTTCAGTCACTCAGTTGTGTCAGACTCTTGTAACCCCATGAATCACAGCACGCCAGGCCTCCCTGTCCATCACCAACTCCTGGAGTTCACCCAAACTCATGTGCATCGAGTTGGTGATGCCATCCAGCCATCTCATCCTCTGTCGTCCCCTTCTCCTCCTGCCCCCAATCCCTCCCAGCATCAGAGTCTTTTCCAATGAGTCAACTCTTCGCATGAGGTGGTCAAAGTATTGGAGTTTGAGCTTCAGCATCAGTCCTTCCAAATAACACCCAGGACTGATCTCCTTCAGAATGGACTGGTTGGATCTCCTTGCAGTCCAAGGGACTCTCAAGAGTCATCTTCAACACCACAGTTCAAAAGCATCAATTCTTTGGTGCTCAGCCTTCTTCACAGTCCAACTCTCACATCCATACATGACCATTGGAAAAACCATAGCCTTGACTAGACGGACCTTTGTTGGCAAAGTAATGTCTCTGCTTTTGATGATTTTAACATTCCTAAAACAAAGGTCTATGGGCTTTCCTGGTGACTCAGATGGTGAAGAATCCGCCTGTGAGACCTGGGTTCGATCCCTGGATTCGAAAGACCACCTGGTGAAAGGAACAGCTACCCACTCCAGTATTCTTGCCTGGAGAATTCCATGGACAGAGGAGCCTGGCAGGCTACAGTCCATGGGGTCGCAAAGAGTTGGTCAAGAGTGAGCGACTTTCACTTTCACTTTTCCAGTATTCTTGCCTGGGAAATCCTGTGGACAGAAGAGCCTGGAGGGCTATAGTCTATGGGGTTACAAAAGAGTCAGACTTGACTTAGTGACTAAACAACAAAAACAAAACAAAGGTGTGTAACAATAATGCTGCTAAGTCACTTCAGTCATATCCGACTCTGTGTGACCCCATAGACGGTAGCCCACCAGGCTCCCCCATCCCTGGGATTCTCCAGGCAAGAACACTGGAGTGGGTTGCCATTTCCTTCTCCAATGCATGGAAGTGAAAAGTCAAAGTGAAGTAACTGAGTAACAATAATAATTTGTTATAAAATCTTTAGCAAAGACTATTTTAGGTTCTGGGCTTCCCTGGTGGCTTAGAGGGTAATGCATCCTCCTGCAATGTGGAAGACTCGGGTTCAATCCCTGAGTTGGGAAGATCCCCTGGAGAAGGAAATGGCACCCCTTTCCAGTACTCTTGTCTGGAAAATCCCATGGACGGAGGAGCCTGGGAGGCTGCAGTCCATGGGGTCACTAAGATTCGGACACGACTGAGCGACTTCACTTTGACTTTGATTTTAGGTTCCAGTTTTCTGTTCTTCATTGTACCTTTGTAATCATACAGATTTAGGTTCAAAAATGGCTCTTTAACTTACCATGAGAGAAGTTAAACCTGAGTCATTTAACCTAAACTTCAGTTTTCTAATCTCTAAAATGGAATAGTAATAATACCTTTCTCAATGGATTGCTCTGAAGACCAACTCAGATAAGGCATATAAAGGGCTTGGCTTGATATTAGGCATTTGGAAAGCCCTCAGGCTGATGTTGGACTTCCCAAGTGGCACTAGTGGTAAGGAACCTGCCTGGCAATACAGGAGATATAAGAGATGCCAGTTCAATCCCTGGGTCAGGAAAATGCCCTGGAGGAAGGCATGGCAGCCTACTCCAGTATTCTTGCCTGGAGAATCCCATGGACACAGGAGCCTGGCAGGCTACAGTCCATGGGGTCACAAAGAGTCAGACACAAGTGACTTCACATAAGCTAATATTGGTAATAGTAACGAGACTTGGCTGTCTCTGTGTTTGGCCGTCTTCAGCCATACTCACTTATGCCCCTTGCTTTCCCCAAACCTTAACTTGTATCCTTTTCATTATATTGCTTATATTTCATTATAAGTAGCTTCATCATGAACACGAGTGATTCCAGTTAAAGCTACTGTGCTGCGCTTTGCTTAGATGGCAGTTTTGACCAACTAGCGTTTATGTTTCTGAATAAACGAGAGTTCTGTCTTACCAGCTTTAACTGCAGGGTCTCTTTGCTCTCCACCATCCCCACTGTTGAGCCACACTGGGTTTCCTTTTGTTTGCTGCTCTTTCACATCCTGTTTTCTTCTACCTACAGCGTCTTCTAGTTGTCAAAGTGCTGGCCATCTTCTGAGACCTTTTCTAGTTTGACATCTTCCTTGATTTCCCCTGTGGGAAGCAGCTCCCTCCTCTTGTCTTCTAAAGCCAGTGTCCTGTTCCCAGTACAGTGACATAGGGAGAGGTGGGAGTGTTTTTCCTAATTAAAAAAAAAAAAAATCACATGTTTTAAAAGTGCATAAGTAAGATATATCCAGCATGTTGGCATTAACATTAAATGATAAAAATGGGATAGTATAATCACAGCTTACTGGAAGAAAACTGGCATGAAACATGTCACCACGTGAAATGAGACTATGGGTGACATTTTTTTCTCCTCCTTTACTCTTGTCAGTACTTATATATTTTTATGATCGGCATGTATTAATTTTTCAATTGATCTTTTAAATTTTTTATTTATCTTATTTTTGGCTGTGCTGGGTCTCCATCACTACGTGCAGGCTTCCTCTAGTTGGCGGCGAGGGGGCCTATTCTTGGTTGCAGTGTGCTGGCTTCTCATTGCTGTGGCCTCTCTCGTTGCAGAGCATAGGCTTTAGGTGCGTGGACTCAGTAGTCGTGGCTCTAGAGCAGCAGTCCCCAACCTTTCTGGCATCAGGGACGGGTTTCACGGAAGACAACATTTTCGTGAATGTCGGGAGGTGGGTCTTGTTGAGGTGGTACTTCGAGGGATGAGGAGTGATGGGGCGCGGCTTACCTCCTGCTGTGTGGCCTAGTTCCTAGCAGGCTGTGGACTGCCACTGGTCCAAGGCCTGGGGGTTGGGGACCCCTGCTCTAGAGCCTTTGGGCTCTAGTAGTTGTGGCACACAGGGCTTAACTGCCCTGAAGCATGTAGGATCCTCCTGGTCCAGGGATCAAACCCATGTCCCTTGCATTAGCAGAACTCTTTACCACTGGCCACCAGGGAAGTCCTTAAATTGATTTTTATATTGCTTAAATCATCCTACAATGTGCTATCAATTCAGAAATATTTCTTCCTTATTCTGAAACATTGAGATTCTGTTCTACCATTCGTTAAAGAGAAGAACAAAAGGAAGGGAAGGGAAAGGAACTAATATTCACTGAGTGCCCAGCTCATGCTAGATCCTGTGCTTTGTATGATTTACCCTATTTACTCCTGAAAATGTGGCTGTAACATGGGTATTGTTAGCCTCAAGTTCAGATAATGACATAGCCTTAGAAATGTAAACATGTGCGTTCAGCTCTTTCTCTTTTCTAAAAGTAGTTTTCTTTTTATATATTTATTTTTGGCCGTGCTGAGTCTTTGTTGCTTTGCAGGCTTTTCTCTAGTTGCGGTGAGTGGGGGCTACTCTCTAGTTATCATGTGCAAGCTTCTCATTTCAGTGGCTTCTTTTGAGCACAGGCTCTGGGGTGCAGGCTTCAGTGGTTTCGACACGTGGGCTCAGTAGTTCCGACTCCCGGGCTCCAGCACACAGGCTTAGTTGCTCCTTGGCATGTGAGATCTTCCCAAGTCAGGGATCAAGTCCATGTCTCCTACATTGTCAGATGGATTCTTTACCACTGAGCCACGTGGGAAGCCTGAATTCAGCTCTTTCTGATATGAAAGTTTATGTTCGTTTCATTGCTTGACCTTCCCAACTTGTGGGAAGAGGAAAATCAATACCAGTCTTTTCACAGTGGCATTTCAGGCTGGTCTAGACCCATTTATTAGTGATGATAAGGTGCAAAGGAGAGGTGGAAATATTTCTGAAAATAAACTATCGTTGATGAAATGTAAGAAATAGTATTCCTGTGGACAGACGTGAAGACAAATGTAGTAGCTGGAATGTTACAGCTCAGCATTACAGATATCTTTACCATTGTCTGTGAGTCTGTACTATTTTTTACTTTTATCAGATACTAATGTCATGCTTTGTATGTGGGCTGCTGCTGCTGCTGGTGCTAAGTCGCTTCAGTCGTGTCCGACTCTGTGCGACCACATAGACGACAGCACACCAGCCTCCCCCGTCCCTGGGATTCTCCAGGCAAGAACACTGGAGTGGGTTGCCATTTCCTTCTGCAATGCATGAAAGTGAAAAGTGAAAGTGAAGTCGCTCAGTTGTGTCCGACTCTAGCGACCCCATGGGATTACTACCAGGGGGATTTTCCAGGCTACCAGGCTCCTCCATCCATGGGATTTTCCAGGCAAAATTACTGGAGTGGGGTGCCATTGTATGTGGGCAGAAAGCACCAAGAGACTAAAGAAGCTAACTCTAAGTATATGGCATTTACAATTTGGATTACATTTTTGTTTGCTTTGTATGCTTATTCTTCTGGATATAACTTAATTTCTGTCACAGATTAGAACCAGTGGCTCAGACAGATTAAGATGGCTGGTTTTAATGGTGGGTAATTCATACAAGGGAAATGTCATGACTCTAGGGGATGGAAGTTGTAGATTTTTTTGGTCTTCTTGGTTTCTCACAATGTCCTGATCACACAGGTGCTGCTCAACACATCTTATAAATGTGATTTGCCATTTTAGCTACAGTTTAACCAACACATGTTTAACAGCTACAATATTTTAGAAGAGAACCATCACTTCTTGGACTTTTGGCTAAGATCAAACGCAGAGGGAAAAAACCATAGTATCATGAAGAGGATGTAGAGATAAAGAAACGTGTCCCTTTTAGCCTCCAGACCATTTATGGACTCAGTGTGTGGGGAATGTGGCCATAGACAGACATAGAAATGAATCATACATTTCTTCATCAGCAAGTGTAATGTCTGGAATTTGAGTTCTGAAGAGTTTTGATTCACCCCTAAAACACAAATTCTGTATTCCTGGTTTTATCATTTTCATACTACAAGTGATTAGCTTCTCTATAACAAGAGGACACAATTTACCCTGTAGGAACATGGCCTGCCTGTTGATTTGTGAGAAGTCCAGGTTACATCCCATTGAATCTCAACAATAAGATAATATACAAGAAAAAAGAGTAGCTAATGGTAACTTGTAGTACTTATGAATTGCCAGGCCCTAAATGCTCTATGTACTTTAACTTATTTAATAGCTAACTTTCATGCTGTGCCAGCAACTGTTCTCAGAGCTTCACACATAGTAACTGATTTAGTGCTCACAGATCCTCTGTGAGATAAGTCGTTATCATTTCCATCTTACAGATGAAGAGACTAAGCACCGAACAATGAAGTGACTTGCCCTAAATGACATCTTGGTGACTGGCAGTCAGGATTCAAACCCCAACAAGTGGTAGCGGAGTCTATGCTCTTAACCACTGGACCAGAATCCCTTGAATGGCTTGTTAAAACAGAGATTGCTGGGCCCCGCCTCAGAGTTTCTGATTTCAGTCAGCCTGGGCTGAAGTTCTGCTATTTTCGCTTTGAACAAGTTCCCAGATGATGCTGTGCTCTTGGTCCAGGGACCACACGTTGAGAACCACTGTCATATGCTATTGCTGCCTCCCATGGGGCTGGTAAGAAATAAGTATTCAGTGTAAGCAGCTGAGGACTAGGATAGTGAGTTTTAATGATTTGATCTTATCGGAGGTAGGTGCCTGCATTTCATGGCAGCAGTAACCTTGAACGAAACCCCCCTAGTAAATCTTGAGGACAGCAAATTTCAGTAGACTTGTCGTGACACAATAGAAACAGGTGCTGTTGTAGCCTTGCCATGGACTTGATGAATAAGAGACCAATTCCTATTGCAGTGAAGGGTTGTTTCCATAGTTTGGTAGGTAGCTTGAGAATGGGCTCTTCAGATGCAGTGTACACACACACACACACACACACACACACTGCAGCAAGAAGTCTTGACTGTTACACACATTTTATTTTCCCCTCTTTGGCCTTCTGGCTTGAAAAGAAAATCTCCTTCCTTGTGATTTCCCCAGCATTCTCCCTATTTTATAAAAATATCATTATTTATAAAGAAAGGAAAAGAACAGGTAGAGAAGGTTTAAAACAAAAACAGGATGATGAAAAAGGAGAGGATAGGAAGGAAGGAAGGTGGAGTTCTGGAACTGTCTCCCGTTTCCCTTGGCCAATTGAGAAAGGAGGCAGAGACAGGTTACTGAAGCCAGAAAAACTGTGGACGTGACTGTTCCAAGCTGCCTGCTGTTTTGCTTCCCAGGGAAAAGAGGAGAAAGGAAAGGAGCCCTAACTGATGTGATGGGGCAGGAATTCTAAATGTGTGACACTTTGTAAGCTGTTTGTGTGCACTACGTTTGAACCCAGCTACAATTCAATGTAGAAGTTCTTGGAAATTGGCGTGTCAATTGCCCTAGACAATCTGCACACTAGCTTTCACTTTGAAAACTTTTCCTGGCTTGACTCTGCAGGCTGTGAAAGCTAGGTGATGGTGGTCCAAGTTTACAAGGGCCAGCTGTGCTCGTGTGTACCTGTATTGTCACAAAGGCATCAGACTTTTCCCTTGATTTGATAAAAATCCTTCTGAGCTGGGTTCAGTCTTCCTTGTTGAATTAACTGGTGTCAGGGAGTTCTCTTTTGGCTTTCTTAAAGGTCACCCTTTGCTCACTTCTTTTTTAGTTCACAGCTCTGTTTTTCAGGCTTCATGTGGTATGATGGTTATGCCAAAGTAAAGAGCTAGATCAAAGGCATTTCTTGTTAATCAGTCTAAGGATCCATCTGTCTTTGCAGATCCAGACTGGTAACAGATACAGGACTAAGGAGTCACCATCTACACAACGGGCTGACTCCCAGAATTCTAAGTTGTCTTCTAGAACAGTGCTGTGAACTTAACTTTTTAAAAGGGTTGGTTTTATATCCAGTCTTGTGTTCCGTAAAACTTGCCCCCAGATTTTCTGCCAGATGTACTGAGAAATCCAATGTTGTCCTAATTTCCTCCTCCTGAGGATCATTCCATCAATCATGGAGTGGTACGAGTGTGGAGACAGCAGAAGTCTGGTTCACATTCTAAATCCATTGTCAAGTCCAGCTGGCTGGGATCTCACTGTACTTTAAAAGGGCTGGAATATCAGCTCTTAGCTTTTTGACTGGATACTTCTTCCCACATGTATGTCATGGTCACACAGTATTAATAAAACCAGAGTTAAAGTTAGCCAGACTAACCCCTCTAGACATTTTTCAGACATCACTACTGTTTCCTTTTCCTTTTCTATATATCTGCTTATTGAATGAATGATCAGAAACCTCCCTGCTCAATCGTTTGTAATTCTGTATTTCAAAGTATGTATCTTACTTGAATCTTGCTCATGTTCTTAATCTCTTTGAGTCTTGCTTGTTTTTTCTTTTCTTCTGATTGATTTTGAGCCACCTTATTTTAATATGTTGTCCTGCTTCCACTTTCAGCATGTGTAGTAAACAGTGCAACTGTCTGTGACCCCATGAACTACACACTCAATAGAATTCTCTGGGCCAGAATACTGGAGTGGGTAGCCTTTCCCTTCTCCAAGGGACCTTTCCAACCCAGGGATCGAACCCAGGTCTCCCGCATTGCAGGTGGATTGTTTACCAAATGAGCTATCAGGAAAGCCTATAGTAAGCAATAGATAATAGATGTATTTTTAGGGTGTCAATTGATATTATATTGATATAAGTAACCCTTATCTTCTTTTCAGGGTACATCTTATCCTATCCAAATCCTTTATTCCTCAAAGAAAATGAAACTCACAAGGGTCAAGCTATTAAATCAATCTTATTTTCTCTACTTAATAATTGAATTACTTTGTCCAAAGAGGAGCAGTTCTTATGATTACTCATTTGTGATTTACAGTTCTAGTCCTGTGATTATGATTCAGCATATTATTTCATGTGCAATGAAAGAGCTCATACTCTGGGAACAGAAGGGAAGAGATATAAATAAATTAGATGCTGAGTATATAAACTGGTAATTGAGATGTCAGTTTCAGGCCAAAATCTGACAATAAGCAAACCAGTGAGTTGGCAGCCCTTAAAGAAGGAAAGAGGCTTCCCAGGTGGCTCAGCAGTAGAGAGTCCACGTGAAAGTGCAGGACATGCAGGAGGATCAGGTTCGATCCCTGGGTCGGGAAGATCCCCTGGCGGAGGAAGTGACAGCCCACTCCAGTATTCTTGCCTGGAAAATTCCGTGGACAGAGGAGCGTGATGGGCTACAGTCCAAGGGGCTGCAAAGAGCCTGGCAAAACTGAGCATACACGCATGAAAAGAAGGAAAAGGGAATCACTGAAGTCTAGCATTGATTCATGGAAAAAATAAGTCATGCTAGACTAACCTTATTTTCCTTCCTGATGGAATTACTTTAGAAAGAGAAGATTGGGAGACAAAACAAAAGAATTACCGTAACTTGGGTTTCAACAAGGCATAATGAAATCTTGTGAGCACAAAAGAGAAATGTGAACATGATAAGACTATCATTAAGAATCCCTGGTAAATTAAGCAGCTATACCCAAACAGCAAATCAGTTTGAGAACCAAGTCTCAGAGGACAACAAGTCTCTGTGATTGGCTCACTAGGCCACCATTATTAATCAATGAATTAATTTGTCCATTCATATTTATTTAGGTGCCTACTAGGCACTTATATATCTAGAAGACATACTAAGCTTACTTTCAGATGACATGAAGCACAGTGGGATACTGAATACTTTGGATGAAGATCAGAATTCACAATGATTTAAACAGGTTAGAATGATGAGTTTAATTCATGGAATTTAATAAGAAAAAACATAAAGCTGTACACATGGTTTCAGAAATTCAAGTGAAGAAGGCTTAAGGGTTTAAATTGACTTTAAGGGTAATAGAAGTTAACCATTGAATAAGAACTGCCAAAACCAGAACTATCATGTGGGAAGTTTTTCACAACCTACTGCCAGATTGAAAGAGCAGATTATGAAGCAGATACTACAGAATCACTCTGTGTGGGGAAATACAGAGGAATTGTGTATATCAGAATGTTGACAAAATGTTTATAGTAGCCACCTTTAGTTGTTGGAGTGCAGATAGGTGACTTTTGGTTTTTGCTTTTCGTGTTTTTCAGGTTTATGACATTTGTGAGTATATTGCTTTTGGTCCTTAAAATTAAAAAAAAAAATGCTTTTGCAAAAGGCACTATATATAGCCAGTGCTAATAACTTAGGCTTTTATTAACAGAAGTGGGGGAGGGGAAGGAGAGTGGTGATAATCTGCATCATCCGTCAGTGCCTGAACAGCTGTCCTCCCGTAAGAGAATTGTTAGTAAACACCCACTTCCCCGCAGGGGCGGCACCTTTCCTGTGGTCAGAGCATTCTCCCACTGGCTTGGTTTGGAGCAGCAAGGCCTCCATCATGAGGAAGCCACCTCAGGGGGGCTGCCATGCAGCGGCTGTCTGTAGCTGGGGAGATCCAGCTCTCATGCACTGAGAACTCCCGAGTCCTTTTTTTTTTTTTTTTTTTTTTCAGATCCACTAGGTTGACTCCCTCGTTTATCACCCAGGTTAAGCCACGTGGACACAGTACTCAGTAAGGAAATTACAAGTACTTCTTTGCTCCTCTTCCCTCTGAGAAGTAATAGAATCATTCACACCTTAACGTCCTGATTGCCTGTTTTCGCAAAGGTTTGGGTTGATTTTTCCACAAGAAGAATGTTAATAACAGCAGCTCACATTTATTGAGAATTTATTGCGTGTGCCACACATGTGTACAATGCTTTTAGACAGATTATTACATTTAATTCTTGAACCAGCCCTGTGAGAGGTGAGATTGAGTTTTACTCCCATTTCACAGCCCAGGAAACCAAGGCACGGAGAGGTGTTGAGCATGTTGCTTTAAGTGGTAACGCCAGGATTTGAACCTAGCAGTCTTGTTCAGGAGCCCAACTCTTCCTCACCAAGCCGTGCTGCGCCTGTCCTGAGGGTTGTCCACTTGGGAACCTTGGGGCGCATCCAGGGGCACAGGGACTCTGCTCTCCCTCTAGAATTCTCTCACCCACCAGCTCTTGCATTGCTTTTTGATTCCTTTCCAGCATCCAAAGCCTTTTATTTCTTCTTGCCTTCTTTCTTGGATTATTTCTTTAATCCTTTCCCAAGAGCCTTTCATCCTCTCAAATAAACAAAATATTTAAAGGTTTTTAAGCTTTTCATCCTGTTCTCAAGGAGGAAGATCAGCCTGCATTTATAATTTCATATAGTTCTGTGCTTTTTGACCTAGCATATAGGTCATCAAAAGTTCACATAGTTCTTCCAGACAGTTTCTGAGCTTTTCTGTACCTCTCATATTGCTTTTATTGTACTTCAGCTCTTTCTGCAATAGAGCCATCTCAATATAAGTCCACAGATTCAAAACAGGAAAAAAAAAAAATGTTTAGTCTTATCTCAGGGAGCAAACTCAAAGGTAAAAAAATAAGTTTTTAGCCTTCAGCACCTGCATTTTTAGAAATCTTTTAAAATAATTTTCCAAAACAAAAATTCTCTAAGTAAGGCACCTGTCACCGTGAATATAAAATCTCTAATTCATTCCACTTAAGTAATTTGAGGCACATATTTGATGTGGCCAGCTGTTACTGTTCCTAGTCAGCAGTTACTAACAACAAGCTTTAAGATGACTTACTAGACAGTTTCTGTATTATTTATTAAATTGATATCTACATGCAATTTGACTTATATTCTTTCACTAATGAAAGTAGCTCTCAGTCATTCAATGGAAGTCTTTTGTAAGCAGACTTTTTCTTGGAGACTATACTATGTCATTTTAGTGCTAAACTTAATTATCACTGACCTCTTGACTATATATAACTTTTAATTTCATAATATATCTTCCGGTGCAAGCTTCCAGAGCCTGGCTTTTTCTGCCTTTCAACCATTTGCCATCATCACTGTCACTCTGCTTATGTATCTCTCACTTCTCTAGAACTTCTCGCCCGTTTATTTGGTCCTTCAGGGGCTAAAGTACCTGTTCTCACTGTTGCTGTCATGTTGGCCAGCTCCCCCGAGTCACTGTCGGGGCTGTTCCTCCAGTGCTTTGAACCTCTCTGGAAGCACCACCTATTCCATGGTTCTGCCATTCCGGACTTCCCTCCACTTCCTCATCTTCCCTGGAAAGTGAGAAGAAAGTGTTAGTCTCTCAGATGTGTCCGACTCTTTGCGACCCCCTGGACTGCAGCATGCCGGGCTTCGCTGGCCTTCACCATCTTCAAGAGCTTTCTTAAACTCACGTGATGCCATCCAACATCTCATCCTCTGCTGTCCTCTTCTCCTGCTGCCTTCAATCTTTGCTAACATCAAGAGTCTTTTCTGAGTCAACTCTTATTATCAGATGCCCAAGTATTGGAACTTTCAGCTTCAGAATCAGTCCTTCCAATGAATATTCAGGATTGATTTTCTTCAGGATTGGTTGGATCTCCTTGCAGTCCAAGGGACTCTCAAGAGTCTTCTCCAACACCACAGTTCAAAAGCATCAATTCTTTGGCGCTCAGCTTTCTTTATAGTCCAACTCTCACATCCATACATGACCACTGGAAAAACCATAGCTTTCACTACACGGACCTTTGTTGGCAAACTAATGTCTCTGCTTTTTAATATGCTGTCTAGATTGGTCATAGCTTTTCTTCCAAGGAGCAAGCATCTTTTGATTTCATGGCTGCAGTCCCATCTGCAGTGATTTGGGAGCCCAAGAAAATAAAGTCTGTCACTGTTTGCACTGTTTCCCCATCTATTTCCCACAAAGTGATGGGACCAGATGCCATGATCTTCGTTTCTTGAATGTTGAGGTTAGTCTAGTATGACTTATTTTTTCATGAATCAATCCTCATCTTAAGTGATTCCCTTTTCTATCTTTGTATGCGTGCATTCTCAGTTGTGTCCAACTCTTTGCAACCCCAATCCTTAGAGCCTCCAATGATAGAATTACAGACAAAGATTTTAAAGTGGCCATTATAACTATGAACAAGAGTATAAAGAAAAGTAGGCTTTAATGAAAAAAAGAAAATTTCAAGACAAATTTCTAGATGGAAATTGTGAACAGAGAAAAACCAATGTTTGTAATCCTGAATAAACATATTAGCAATGTTGAATCTTCCAATCAGTCAAGAATATGGGATATCTTTATATTTACTTAGGTTTCGTGTAAGATTTCTCATTACTGTTCATAAAATCAATGTATATACCTTATACATTTTCCAGTATCTTTATTTTGAGATATTTGGTATATTTTTATGAATTTGTAAATTATATTGCTTTTTAAAGTTTCATTTTCAATTAATAATTACATTGAAATTTCAATTGTGTATGACTAGCATATAAAAATATGATTGTATTTTATTGCTGCTGCTAAGCCACTTCAGTCATGTCCGACTATGCAACCCCCTATACAGCAGCCCACCAGGCTTCCCCGTCCCTGGGATTCTCCAGGCAACAACACTGGAGTGGGTTGCCATTGCCTTCTCCAGTGCATGAAAGTGAAAAGTGAAAGTGAAGTCGCTCAGTCATGTCGGACTCTAGCGACCCCATGGACTGCAGCCTATCAGGCTCCTCCGTCCACAGGATTTTCTAGGCAAAAGTACTGGAGTGGGGTGCCATTGCCTTCTCCGTGTATTTTGTTAATGGACCTTATATATATATATATATATATATAGTTGGACTATAAAGAAAGCTGAGTGCTGAAGAATTGATGCTTTTGAACTGTGGTGCTGGAGAAGACTCTTGAGAGTCCCTTGGACTGCAAGGAGATCCAAACAGTCCATCCTAAAGGAGATCAGTCTTGGGTGTTCATTGGTAGAACTGATTTTGAAGCTGAAACTCCAATACTTTGGCCACCTCATGCAAAGAGCTGACTCATTTGAAAAGACCCTGATGCTGGGAGGGATTGAGGGCAGGAAGAGAAGGGGACGACAGAGGATGAGATGGCTGGATGGCATCACCGACTCAATGGATATGGGTTTGGGTGGACTTTGGGAGTTGGTGATGGACAGGGAGGCCTGGCGTGCTGTGGTTCATGGGGTCACAAAGAGTTGGACACAACTGAGTGACTGAACTGAACTGAAATGAATGAACCTTAATTTCTGCTGCTTTGCTCCATTTATTAGTTCTTCCAGCTCAGTGTTTTTATTAAAAGTTGTAGAGTTTTTAGTGTAAGGAAATTTATTTATAAATAATGGCATTTTTATTTTTTCTTATGACACTGACTAGGTCTTATATTACTAATTTTAAGAACAAACATTTTTCCTTTATTCCTGATCTTGGAGAAAAAATGCTCAGTGCTTCACCAATATGTCTCATGTTTGCCATAGGTCTTTCATAAACATCCTTTATTAGACTGAGCAACTTTCTTTCTGTTCCTAGTTTATTGAGAGTTTCTGTCATGAATAGACATGAATAAATTTTGTCCAGTGCATTTTGACATCTTCTCATATGATTTTTCTTCTCATATGATTTTTCTTCTTTATTTTCTTAATGTGATAAATTATGTGATTAATTTTTTAATCTTAAATCACTCTTATGATAAATACCACTTGATCATAATATATATCTTATATATGAGACAAATTGATTATAATTGCTAATATTTTATTAAAACTTTGTGTGTGTGTTCAGGTGTATAGGTCTGTAATTTTCTTTTCATGTTTTTGTCAAGTTTTTTTTATATCATAGAGAGGTTAACATCATAAAATGTGTTGGAAAGTTTTCCCTTGTCTTCACTGAAAGATTTTGTGAAAGACTGAAATTATTTATTCTTTAAATGTTTGATAGATTTCATTGAGATCATCTGGACTTGAAGCTCTCTTTGTTAAGAAGGTTTTTTGACTACAAGTCAAATTTATATATTTAGATTTTCTCTCATCATGTCCCTTTCAAAAAGGATTTCTTTCCAAGGATTTTTTCAGTTTATCTTAAGTTGTTGACTATTTGACAGAGTTGTTCATAATATCGCCTTTTATACTTTTGATATCTGTATTCTCTCTGTGATGTTCCCCTTCTTCATTCCTGATATTAATAATGTACTTATTTTTCCCTTATGATTAGTTTGCTTGAATATCAATTTTCAATTCTTTTATTATAGGCAACTTTTGCTTTTGTTGGTATTTCCTATTTGCCCATTTTCTATTTCACTGTATTAAAAGGTTAACTAAAGTACATTATTAATAAATTTTCAAAGAGTTCATTTGAACAAACTTTGAATTTAATTGGGTAGCACCCAACTAAGTGGACGTCCCTGGTGGCTCAGATGATGAAAAATCTGCCTAGAATGCAGGAGACCTCGGTTTGCTCTCTGGCTTGGGAAGATCCCCTAGAGAAAGGCATGGCAGCCCACTCCAGTACTCTTGCCTGGAGAACCTGATGGACAGAGGAGTCCATGGGGTCGTGAAGAGTCAGACACGACTGAGCTACTAACATACTTTCACTCAAATTGAAAATGGTTTGGAGTGCTCCACTGGCAGAGACAAAGGGGAAAGCTTTTTTTTATTTTTAACACACCAGACTCTTAAGCAGAGTAAGCAAATTATTTGGCTATAGCTTAAGTGGTTGCCTTACTTGGAAAAGACTGCTTGGCTGTTTGTGATTGGTTGTTCTTAAATACATTTTCTCAAATGTCAGTGCATTGACTCCAGTGTGGGTTTTGGTTGCTTACGTTGACTGCCAAGGCATTAATGCCACCTCAGTCTAATGGCTTCCTTGTTCAATTACTTTATTAGCTTCTGCTCTTATTATTTTATTTTTTATTCTTTTACTCTGTATTTAACTTGCTTTATTTTTCTAGCTTCTTAAAGTGGCAGCTTAGGACATTGATTTTGCATTACACATCAATGTGTAAAATCAGTATAGTATTCAGTTCAGTTCAGTCACTCAGTCGTGTCCGACTCTCTGAGACCCCATGAATCGCAGCACGCCAGGCCTCCCTGTCCATCACCAACTCCCGAAGTTCACTCAGACTCACATCCATCGAGTCAGTGATGCCATCCAGCCATCTCATCCTCTGTCGTCCCCTTCTCTTCCTGCCCTCAATCCCTCCCAGCATCAGGGTCTTTTCAAATGAGTCAGCTCTTTGCATGAGGTGGCCAAAGTACTGGAGTTTCAGCTTTAGCATCATTCCTTCCAAGGAACACCCAGGGCTGATCTCCTTTAGGATGAACTGGTTGAATCTCCTTGCAGTCCAAGAGACTCTCAAGAGTCTTCTCCAACACCACAGTTCAAAAACATCAATTCTTTGGCGCTTGGCTTTCTTCACAGTCCAACTCTCACATCCATACATGACCACTGGAAAAACCATAGCCTTGATTAGACGGACCTTTGTTGGCAAAGTAATGTCTCTGCTTTTGAATATGCTATCTAGGTTGGTCATAACTTTCCTTCCAAGGAGTAAGCATCTTTTAATTTCATGGCTGCAGTCACCATCTGCAATGATTTTGGAGCCCATAAAAATAAAGTCTGACACTGTTTCCACTGTTTCCCCATCTATTTCCCATGAAGTGATGGGACCAGATGCCATGATCTTAGTTTTCTGAATGTTGAGCTTTAAGCCAACTTTTTCACTCTCCTCTTTCACTTTCTTTTTTTTTTATTTTTTAATTTTATTTTGCTTAACTTTACAATATTTTATTGCTCTTGCCATACATCAAGATGAATCCACCACAAGTATACATGTGTTCCCCATCCTGAACCCTCCTCCCTCCTCCCTCCCCATACCATCCCTCTGGGTCGTCCCAGTGCACCAGCCCCAGGCATCTGTTATCAGGCATTGTACCTGGACTGGCGACTCGTTTCAGATATGATATTATACATATTTCAATGCTATTCTCCCAAATCATCCCACCCTCTCCTGTTTCCAGAGTCCAAAAGTCTGTTCTATACATCAGTGTCTCTTTTGCTGTCTCATAAGCAGGGTGATTGTTACCATCTTTCTAAATTCCATATATATGCGTTAGTATACTGTATTTGTGTTTTTCTTTCTGGCTTACTTCACTCTGTATAATAGGCTCCAGTTCCATCCACCTCATTAGAACTGATTCACATGTATTCTTTTTAATGGCTGAGTAATACTCCATTGTGTATATGTACCACAGCTTTCTTATCCATTCATCTGTGGATGGACATCTAGGTTGCTTCCAAGTCCTGGCTATTGTAAACAGTGCTGCTATGAACATTGGGGTACACGTGTCTCTTTCACTTCTGGTTTTCTCAGTGTGTATGCCCAGCAGTGGGATTGCTGGGTCATAAGGCAGTTCTATTCCCAGTTTTTTGAGGAATCTCCATACTGTTCTCCATAGTGGCTGTACTAGTTTGCATTCCCACCAACAGTGTAAGAGGGCTCCCTTTTCTCCACACCCTCTCCAGCATTTATTGCTTGTGGACTTTTGGATCGCAGCCATTCTGACTGGCGTGAAATGGCACCTCATAGTGGTTTTGATTTGCATTTCTCTGATAATGAGGGATATTGAGCATCTTTTCATGTGTTTGTTAGCCATCTGTATGTCTTCTTTGGAGAAATGTCTATTTAGTTCTTTGGCCCATTTTTTGATTGGGTTCATTTATTTTTCTGGAATTGAGCTGTAGGAGTTGCTTGTATATTTTTGAGATTAGTTGTTTGTCTGTTGCTTCATTTGCTATTATTTTCTCCCATTCTGAAGGCTGTCTTTTCACCTTGCTTATAGTTTCCTTTATTGTGCAGAAGTGTTTAAGTTTAATTAGGTCCCATTTGTTTATTTTTGCTTTTATTTCCAATATTCTGGGAGGTGGGTCATAGAGGATCCTGCTGTGATGTATGTCAGAGAGTGTTTTGCCTATGTTTTCCTCTAGGAGTTTTATGGTTTCTGGTCTTACATTTAGATCTTTATTCCATTTTGAGTTTATTTTTGTGTATGGTGTTAGAAAGTGTTGTAGTTTCATTCTTTTACAAGTGTTTGACCAGTTTTCCCAGCACCACTTGTTAAAGAGATTGTCTTTAATCCATTGTATATTCTTGCCTCCTTTGTCAAAGATAAAGTGTCCATATGTGCGTGGATTTATCTCTGGGCTTTCTATTTTGTTCCATTGATCTATATTTCTGTCTTTGTGCCAGTACCATACTGTCTTGATGATTGTGGCTTTGTAGTAGAGCCTGAAGTCAGGCAGGTTGATTCTTCCAGTTGCATTCTTCTTTCTCAAGATAGCTGTGGCTATTCAAGGTTTTTTGTATTTCCATACAAATTGAGAAATTATTTGTTCTAGCTCTGTGAAGAATACCATTGGTAGCTTGATGGGGATTGCATTGAATCTATAAATTGCTTTGGATAGTATACTCATTTTCACTATATTGATTCTACCAATCCATGAACATGGTATATTTCTCCATCTATTGGTGTCCTCTTTGATTTCTTTCACCAGTGTTTTATAGTTTTCTATATATAGGTCTTTAGTTTCTTTAGGAAGATATATTCCTAAGTATTTTATTCTTTTCATTGCAATGGTGAATGGAATTGTTTCCTTAATTTCTCTATTTTCTCATTATTAGTGTACAGGAATGCAAGGGATTTCTGTGTGTTGATTTTATATCCTACAACTTTACTATATTCATTGATTAGTTCTAGTAATTTTCTGGTGGAGTCTTTAGGGTTTTCCACGTAGTCCTCTTTCACTTTCATCAAGAGGCTTTTTAGTTCCTGTTCACTTTCTGCCATAAGAGTGGTGTCATCTGCATATCTGAGGTTATTGATATTTCTCCCAGCAATCTTGATTCCAGCTTGTGCTTCTTCCAGCCCAGCGTTTCTCATGATGTACTCTGTTTATTTAAATAGAAGTTAAATAAACAAGGTGACAATATACAGCCTTGACGAACTCCTTTTCCTATTTGGAACCAGTCTGTTGTTGCATGTCCAGTTCTAACTGTTGCTTCCTGACCTGCATACAGATTTCTCAAGAGGCAGATCAGGTGGTCTGGTATTCCCATCTCTTTCAGAATTGTCCACAATTTATTGTGATCCACACAGTCAAAGGCTTTGGCATAGTCAATAAAGCAGAAATAGATGTTTTTCTGGAACTCTCTTGCTTTTTCAATGATCCAGCAGATGTTGACAATTTGATCTCTGGTTCCTCTGCCTTTTCTAAAACCAGCTTGAACGTCTGAAAGTTCACGGTTCACATATTGCTGAAGCCTGGCTTGGAGAATTTTGAGCATTACTTTACTAGCTTGTGAAATGAGAGCAATTGTGTGGTAATTTGAGCATTCTTTGGCATTGCCTTTCTTTGGGATTGGAATGAAAACTGACCTTTTCCAGCCCTATGGCCACTGCTGAGTTTTCCAAATTTGCTGGCATATTGAGTACAGCACTTTCACAGCATCATCTTTCAGGATTTGAAATCACTCCACTGGAATTCCATCACTGTCCGCTAGCTTTGTTCATAGTGGTGCTTTCTAAGGCCCACTTGACTTCACATTCCAGGATGTCTGGCTCTAGGTGAGTGATCACGTCACCGTGATTATCTTGCTCGTGAAGATCTCTTTTGTACAGTTCTATGTATTCTTGCCACCTCTCCTTAATAACTTCTGCTTCTGTTAGGTCCATACCATTTCTGTCCTTTATTGAGCCCATCTTTGCATGAAATCTTCCCTGGGTATCTCTAATTTTCTTGAAGAGATCTCTAGTCTTTCCCATTCTGTTGTTTTCCTCTATTTCTTTGCATTGATCACTGAAGAAGGCTTTTTTTATTTCTCCTTGCTATTCTTTGGACTCTGCATTCAGATGCTTATATCTTTTCTTTTCTCCTTTGCTTTTCGCGTCTCTTCTTTTCACAGCTATTTGTAAGGCCATTTTGTAAGGCCCAGACAGCCATTTTGCTTTTTTACATTTCTTTTCCATGGGGATTTTCTTGATCCCTGTCTCCTGTACAATGTCTTGAACCTCCATCCATAGTTTGTCAGGCACTCTGTCTTTCAGATCTACTCCCTTAAATCTATTTCTCACTTCCACTGTATAATCATAAGGGATTTGATTTAGGTCATACCTGAATGGTCTAGTGGTTTTCCCTACTTTCTTCAATTTCAGTCTGAATTTGGCAATAAGGAGTTCATGATCTGAGCTACAGTCAGCTCCTGGTCTTGTTTTTGCTCACTCTATAGAGCTTCTCCATCTTTGGCTGCAAAGAATATAATCAATCTGATTTCAGTGTTGACCATCTGGTGATGTCCATGTGTAGAGTCTTCTCTTGTTTGCTATGACCAGTGTGTTCTCTTGGCAAAACTCTATTAGTCTTTGCCCTGCTTCATTCCATACTCCAAGGCCAAATTTGCCTGTTACTCCAGGTGTTTCTTGACTTCTTACTTTTGCATTCCAGTCCCCTATAATGAAAAGGACATCTTTTTTGGGTGTTAGTTCTAAAAGGTCTTGTAGGTCTTCATAGAACTGTTCAACTTCAGCTTCTTCAGCGTTACTGGTTGGGGCATAGACTTGGATTGCTGTGATATTAAATGGTTTGCCTTGGAAATGAACAGAGATCATTCTGTCGTTTTTGAGATTGCATCCAAGTACTCCATTTCGGACTCTTTTTTTGACTATGATGGCTACTCCATTTCTTCTAAGGGATTCTTGCCCACAGTAGTAGATATGGTCATCTGAGTTAAATTCACCCATTCCAGTCGATTTTAGTTTGCTGATTCCTAGAATGTCGACATTCACTCTTGCCATCTTCTGTTTGACCCACTTCCAATTTGTCTTGATTCATGGACCTAACATTCCAGGTTCCTATGCAGTATTGCTCTTTACAGCTTGGGCCTTGCTTCTATGACCAGTGACATCCACAACTGGGTATTGTTTTTGCTTTGGCTCCATACCTTCATTCTTTCTGGAGTTATCTCTCCACTGATCTCCAGTAGTGTATTGGGTACCTACTGTCCTGGCGAGTTCCTCTTTCAATATCTTATCATTTTGCCTTTTCATACTCTTCATGGTGTTCTCAAGGCAAGAATACTGAAGTGATTTGCTATTCTCTTCTCCAGTGGACCACATTCTGTCAGACCTCTCCACCATGACCCACCCATCTTGGGTGAGCCCACACGGCATGGCTTAGTTTCATTGAGTTAGACAAGGCTGTGGTCCGTGTGATTAGATTGACTAGTTTTCTGTGATTATGGTTTCAGTGTGTCTGCCCTCTGATGCCCTCTTGCAACACCTACTGTCTTACTTCGGTTTCTCTTACCTTGGACATGGGGTATCTCTTCACGGCTGCTCCAGCAAAGCACTGCTGCTGTTCCTTACCTTGGACGAGGGGTATCTCCTCACCACCGCCCCTCCTGACGGCAAATTCAACGTGGAGTAGCTCCTCTTGGCCCTCCTGCGCCCACACAGCCACCGCTCCTTGGACGTGGGGTTGCTCCTCTTGGCCACTGCCCCTGACCATATAGTATTAATGCTGTATATTTCTATCTAAGGACTCTTCCCTGCAATTCAAATTTTGTTAGGTTTCATTACTATTCAGTTTGATACGTTTTCTAGTTTCTCTTGTGATTTCTTCTTTGATCTATAGGTTATTTAAAGTATGCTATTTAATTTCCAAACATTTGAGAATTTTCTAGATATCTTTTTGCTAATTGATTCTTAATTTAATAGCATTCTGGTTAGAGTATACTCTATGTGATTTTATCTTTTCATTTTTATTCAGATTTGTTTTATGACCCAGCATTTAGGCTGTCTTGTGTATGTTCCACATGTACTTGAATACACATTCTAAAGTTGTTGGGTATAGTTTTCCATAATTATCAAATAGACTGAATTGATTGAGGGTGTTTTATAAATGTTTAAGTCTAGGTTGGCACTTTGTAATTTTTGTTTCCCTTTCAGCACTTTAAAGATAACTAAACATTTCTGGCTGTCATTTTTTAATACATCATCAAATTATTTGCATTGTTATTCCCTTATATGTAAAAATACTATTACCACCAAGCACCTCGCCACCTTGGCTGCTTTTAAGATTTGTTTCAACAATTTGACTATGATCTGCCTGGGTATGGGCTTCTTTGTATGTATTCTGCTTGGGGGTTTTTTAAACTTCTTAGGTCTGTAGGTTAATATCTACCATCAGTTTTGGAAATTCACAGCCCTCATCTCTTTAAATATTTCTCCTGTCCCATCCTCTATCCTCAACTACTGGAATATCAATTTTGCACATATTAGATATTCTACTGTGTCTAGTCTGCTGTTAAGCATTCCAAATGCACTCCTCCTCTCTGATTTTATATTTTTCTCATTTCTAGGATTCTTGTTCAGTTCTTTGTTTAATAGATTCCATCTCTCTATTGAAATCCTCCATCTGTTTTTAGGTGTTGCCCATCTTTTACCCAATACTCTTGCATATTTTTAACTGTTATTTTGAAGTCCACGTCTGCTAAGTCCAACGTCTGTACCACCTCTCTGTGTCCTTCTACTGACTCTTTGCTCTCATGGGTCATGTTTTCTTGCTTCTACATGCCTTTTATAAGTATTAATTGTATGCTGGGCATTTTAGGTAAAACCATAGGTGTAAGTAAATAATATTTACGCTGCACCCCCCAAAAATGCATGCTCATCTTTTTCTCAGGTTTCCAGTGTATGGAAAGGAGGCAGAGGGAGAAGGGGTTAGCTGATTTGAAAATTAAGCTGGGTCTGGACTTTGACGTAACTTTAGATTTTTTCCACCTCTGGCTGGTTTGGGGGGCAGAATGGGATCACCAGTAAGATCTTTTTGTGCAAAGAATTCTGAAAAACTGATACTGACCACTATGAATATGACACCTTCCTAATACTTAAAGACTTATTTTTGGTGAGATTGGAGTGATAGATACTAAGAAATACAGTTTTTTAATATTGTGTAATGAAATACATCATGGGAAATAGATGGGGAAACAGTGGAAACAGTGTCAGACTTTATCTTTTTGGGCTCCAAAATCACTGCAGACTGCAGCCATGAAATTAAAAGACGCTTACTCCTTGGAAGGAAAGTTATGACCAACCTAGATAGCATATTCAAAAGCAGAGACATTACTTTGCCAACAAAGGTTCGCCTAGTCAAGGCTATGGTTTTTCCAGTGGTCACGTATGGAAGCGAGAGTTGGACTGTGAAGAGAGCTGAGCACCGAAGAATTGATGCTTTTGAACTGTGGTGTTGGAGAAGACTCTTGAGAGTGCTGTGGACTGCAAGGAGATCCAATCAGTCCATTCTAAAGGAGATCAGCCCTGGGTGTTGTTTGGAAGGAATGATGCTAAAGCTGAAACTCCAGTACTTTGGCCACCTCATGCGAAGAGTTGACTCATTGGAAAAGACTCTGATGCTGAGAGGGATTGGGGGCAGGAGGAGAAGGGGACGACAGAGGATGAGATGGCTGGATGGCATCACTGACTCGATGGACATGATGAGTGAACTCTGGGAGATGGTGATGGACAGGGAGGCCTGGCGTGCTGCGATTCATGGGGTTGCAAAGAGTCGGACACGACTGAGTGACTGAACTGAACTGAGTGAAATACATCTACATTTGGAAGGTCTGCATAGCTTAGTGAACCAGTATTTCTAAAGATTAATGCTGTATATTACAAAAATCTTATATAGATAAAAATCCATTCAAAATACTAGATAGATCAACAGAATATAAAAAGCTCATTGATTTGTTCTCAGATTTTACATTACTAACTTTTAGACTGTACTACTTGTTGAGTTTTGATCAAGGTCAAAGAATAATATCCATCATTTCTCTGAAAGGGACTTTAATCAGTCCTTGCACACAGCACCACCCTTCCCAAGCCTTCTGTGTCCCCATGAAGCTGATGGAAGAGCTGATGAGTGGGTACAGACTCATTCTGTGGCTAGGGCTTCTAAAACAACATGCCACGTGTAGGCGCTCCAAGCTTGTCAGAAGTTGAGCTGGTAGAGCCTTAAGCCCCATCTTTGACACTTTCCATTTCTCCTCATCCCAGGGACCATCCTGGCTAAAATCAAAGAGCTTGTCACTTCCTGTGGTTATATTCATTTAGCATTTTGTTCCTCAGCATTCTGTTGGTTTTGAAATAAGTATAATTTAGCAGTGTATTCAGCTTATTATTTTTGTTAAGGTATAAGTAACTTTCTACTTGCTCAGAAGCAGAGGTCCATCAGAAACTCTTAAATGTTTTCTGTTTTTTGTTTTTAACCTTTCATTTATTTACAAGAGAGGTTATATCCAAGATGCTGAATGCAGGAGCTATAATAAAATAGAGAGCTATTTCATTATTTCTGAAAGTGGAGGGTAGGACTCCCCTTTGGGATCATGAATTTTAAGGCGCCCCAGAGGCCTCTCCAGTTCACTCTTGCTCTCCCTTGACCACTGTCTAGAATAGAAAAAGGAAGCCATTATATTTACATGGATGGAAACCATGTTAGAAAACTGGGGAGAATGTTAGGACAGAAACAGGCAGTATAAACAGAAAGTCCTCTGTTTGAGATCACCAGTGAAGAGTGGAGGAAGGTGGACTGATGGCTGCTTACAGATCACACGTTCAGCCTCTGAGATGATTGGCTTTGATGTAGGATCGGAAAGTAGGTTTGAGCAAAAAAACTGACTACCTGACAGGGTAGATTATATAGGTACCCCCTTCACTATTTTTTTTAAAGTATTTTTTTAAATTTATTGGCTGCACCAGGTTTTAGTTTTGTAGCATGTGGGATCCAGTTCCCTGACGAGGGACTGAACCCAGACCCGCTGCATCAGGAGCGTGCAGTCCTAGCCTCTGGACCACCAGGCACGTCTCCCACCTTCACTATTTGGTGGATTGAAGAGGAGAGGGATCCATCCCTCCCCAAATAACTTGTCTCAGTCCTCAACATAAGGGACTGCAATACAATTATAATAACCCTTTGGATTCACTGTACATCAAGGCTTTCCCTTTTAGTATGAATAACTTGGAGCACTTTTGACCTCACAATGAATACTCATAACTAGATTGTGCTAACTTTGTAACATAGAATCCTCTGGTGGAAAATGATCAAATTTATGTTTCTATGTACTATAATACCTCAAAGGACTACAGGGCAGCACGGAAATGGAATTGTTTAGGAGGGAGAAGAATAATTATAACGGTAGTAGTTGTAGTGGTGATATATTTTTGTAACTCTTCCTGTGTGCCTGGACTTTCACTTGTGTTCACTCTTTAATCTTCATGATAACCCTATGAAATGTTGATAGGTACTATTATCATATCCCTATTTTACAGATGAAAGTTTAAGAATAATAAAGCATAGAGAAGTTGGATGTAATAAAAGCTGGAGTAGTGTGCCCTGTCTGTTCTCTTCTTATCCATTTGGTCTTTGTGAATATGACCCAACCCCAGCTGCCCTAGGAAGGATCAGGAATGGGACACAGAACATTCCATGCAGAATCACACCAATTTTGCCCTTAAAAATAATCCCCATGGCCAAGGGTGTTCCCCAACGCTATTTGTGATGCCTCTCTAACCATGTAGCATCCTTATTCTGTCCATCACCGCTTTGTTTTCTAATTATTCATTTTAATATATTTACTTATTTGGCTGCACCAGTCTTAGTTGCGACACATAGGATCTTTGGTTGGATCATGTGAACTCTTAGTTGCAGCACATGGGACCTATTTCCCTGATCAGGGATTGAACCTGGGCCCCCAGCATTGGGAGTGCAGAGTCTTAGTCACTGGACCACTAGGGAAGTCCCTGGCCAGCACTGCTTTGGACAGCCTGTGGGAGCTCTTCCCTCATTCGTAGGATTTTTGGCATTTGCAGCACCTTTCCAGCACTTACTGTGTGCCACGACTACTTTGTTTGAGATTAAAAATGTATAGGCAAAGAGAATGGAGCCTCTGCTGTCCTTGAATATCTGTACATTCCATAGATAAACATTCCACTGTCTGTAGTGGGTATAGTGTCATGGAAATGGGTAGATACTCTTTGTTGTGAAGAAATAGTAAGATTCTTCCCAAAAAGAAGTGGCATAGTCTCGCAGCCCAGGGCTGACTCTTCCTGATATTTTTGGGCATTTAGCACCTCTGCCTATTAAATGTCAGTAATCCCCACCCGCACTATCAGGACAGATGAAAGCACGCTTGCCAACACCCTCAAGAGGGCAGAGGCGTCCTTGTACGTGGTTGCTCAGGTTTTGCTTGGGTGGGGTGGAAGGAGCTGGGGAAATGGCCTGCGGAATCGCACCGTTTGTACGACTGTCAAGTTCCTCCGTTTCATTGCTGCCCTGTGCACTCTTTTGAGACATCATATTATTCTTGGGAAATCGTGACACTGAAGGCATATCTTTATGAAGAAGGCAACAGCCTGCTCAGGAGATTTTGCTTTGCTAAAGACCTGTGTATTTTACCAGTTTCCTCCGAGTTCCTGACAACCAGCATCCATTTGCTGGAACAGATACTAAACGAGTGGGAAAGATACAGCCGTTTTGGCCAGAAGTTGGAGGGGTGGGACGTGTTGCGGGAAGGGCAGTGATGGTGAGAACATTTAGTCCTGCAGTGCTATGGTGTATTAAAGAAAGTAAGAAAGACAACCTTCCAAATGACTAGGCTAGTAAAAGAAAGAATGGTTTAGAGAAATTCACGGTATTGTTGGCTGTTAGCTACATAGGTAGTCAGGGCAAAATACAACATAGTTCACTTTGAATCTCTGAATTCATATCAAATATTCAACAGAGCATTCTCACAGCTAACTCTTTTAACTCTGTTTATCCTACTCTATAAATAACATAAGAGTATAAGGAAGTTATTTATGGGGAATGTGTATAATATTATATTTTAGTATTGAGCAAAGAATAACATAAAAACTGAACTTTATAGAGAATAACAGAATCTCAGAATTTTGGTGGAAGTAGGAAATGTATTTGAGAAACTTGTAGCTGCCATGGAAAGGATTACGTAGATATATAATCTCACTTGGGGCAAACCCAAGTGACAGTGTAGCTGGCATCCTCCATGTCAGTGATGACAATACATACATATTGCAAACCCCAAAGTCTTGTGCTTTGACTGTGAGACACCGAGGTCTGAGTAACACCCACTAGAGTTCACAGCAAGCAGGTTCTTCATGGCCCTTACCACATTGCCTTACACCGCTGAGCACTCATGCACGTACCTACTGTTGCACTGTAAAAATTCCTTCCTCTTTGCTAAAAACCTCTACTTACTGAAGAAACTTCTTTTTTGTGAATTGGAGACTGTGCTTTTGTTATTGATGAGATTAAAAACAGCCTTCACTTCAAAAATTAATCTTGTTGCAGCCTGTCCAATGTGTATGCAGTCAGATGGATAAGCCTTCTCTTATCCAAAGGCCCTCATTTGATCTTCTCTTACCTACTGTCGTGCCCTTTATACATGGACAGACCCTTGCTTCATGTCCATACACCTGAGACTCTGTCCCTGGTCATCTCCTAATAAGACTCTCTGGTTACAAGAAGACGTTAAAGTCAATGTCTGCTAGGAATATTTGTTATTAAAGCAGTTTTTATAATAGTAACAGCACTGGTAACAGGCATAACCAGCTGTTACCGATTTTTTTTTTAATATTTTACTATCTGTTTATTTATCTGGCTGCACCAGGTCTTAGTTGCGGCATGAAGGATCTTCGATCTTCATTGTCACATATAGAATCTTAATTGTGGCCTGCCAACTCTTAGTTGTGGCGTGTGGGATCTAGTTCCCTGACCAGGGATTGAACCCTGGGCCCCTACTTTGGGAGCACGGAGTCTTAGCCACTGGACCACCAGAGAAGAGCCTAAAACAGTTTTTAGAAAATAAAACCAATTTAGCTAGCCCATAAGCTGAATTCTGAAATACAAGCTATATTGTTATATAAACCCTTTAGTATTGAATCCCTGAGTCTGGACTGCTTCTTGTGGCTAGAACCTTCTGTAACCAGCAGACCAGGAATGGAAGCAGAATCACAATTGATGAATTGTCTGACTTTTGGTCCAATTATCATAAGTGATAATTTCATTCTAGATTCAAGGTCCTGCCTTAATTGGCATGGAGATCTCAGAGTTATTCAGCAGGCAGTTCCTGCAGTATCATGTCTCTTCCCCTGTGTTCATTGGATTGGCTTGCTCCTGCTTTTCATTGTACCTGGATGCCTTGCTCCATTGCCCGCCCTTACACTCAGAGCTCCCTCAGTTCCCTTCACTCTTTGTTGTATCTTTGTTAGTAAGCTTTTCTCTTCCCTCACTAAGGAGAAGAGAGATAGTCGTTTCCTCTGGCCCCTCACTCCTAAACTCTGGAACTCCTGTTTGACTCCCACTCAACACTTTGCTTTGTGAATAACATTAACATTTTATCCATATACTGGAGTTTATGCATGATCATTGATCTCCACATTTCTCCACATCTCCAGAAGCCCCTTGGGAAAGATTGTATCTAGCAACTGGTACCTTGAGATAATTTAGGAGGAATCAGGAAGATCAAATGTCAAAAAAAAAAAAAAAAAAGAAAGAAAGCTAATAAGAAGTAAGCTCTGAGCTTTCTGTTGCTGTTCTCCAGGAAGATTAGCCGAAAGTGCATAATTGTGCAACTGCACTGTGGGAGCCAAACTGTGGGAGGAGGTGTGCAAGGGATGTGACATATCAGAGGTGAGATTACGTGAGCAGAAAACCTTTCATCCATGGACTTCAGAGTACACTACACAGACTTTCCCTTAACAAGGTGTCTGGAATGTCTTTGAGAGGGGTAGGGAAACCAAAGCAGAGACCTGGAATGACCACGCCGAGAGAGATGAGGTCCCCAGCAAGAGCGGAGTGTGGGCTTCTGGCCTCGGCAGACAACCCACTTTGCTCCCCACACCCCCCCCCCCCCCAGAGCTCTTTTGGGGTCACCAAGACCCAGACTGTTAATAACCAGGCGGCCGGTAGGTCAGGACTCAGGAAGGTCTGCGTCAACTCAGCCCAGTGCTGTTGCATCTCTGCCACTGAAATGACCATTAACACCAAAGGGTATTTACAAAGGAAAGAACAACATGATGATTTAAATCACTATGAATAGGTTTCTTGAATTAGGCACTGTTTTATTTCTCTAAGCCCCATTCACCAAGGTTTGGGGATAAGGTAGTTCACCATGAGGCTCTTCATGTTTCTTCTGTGTACAATTTTCTGGTCACTAATTCTAAAAGGAAAAGAAAAAAAAAAATACTAGGTAGTTAAGGTTCAGAGTTGAATAGCCAAAAGTGTTAAGGAGATGGAAGGATTTACAAATAAGATTGTTCTAAAAATAGAGAGCTTTAAAAAAAAAACCCAACTGTGACAAAATAATACATATAATAAAATTTGCTACTTTTAAGTGTCCGTTCAGTGGCATTTAGTACATTTGCAATGTCGTGCTTCCCTGGTAGCTCAGGTAAAGAGTCCGCCTGCAATGCAAGAGACCCAGTTTCGATCCCTGGGTCGAGAAGATCCCCTGGAGAAGGAAATGGCAACCCACTCCAGTATCCTGGCCTGGAGAATACCATGGAGAGAGGAGACTGGCAGGCTCCAGTCCATGGGGTAGCAGAGTCAGACACGACTGAGCGACTAACACTTTTGCACTTTCACTCTTTCACAACGTTGTGCAACCATCACTGCCATCCACCTCCAAAGCTTTGTCATCGTCCCAAGCTAAAACACAATACACATTAAACAATATCTTCCCCATCCCTGTCTCCCCAGCCCCAGACAACCACTGTTCAACTTTCTGTCTGCATGAATTTGACTGTTGTACGACAGAGCCTGCAGTATTTGTCCTCTTCTGGCTGGCTTATTTCAGCTAGCAATAATGTCTTAAATGTGCGCAAGCTAAATAATGTGGCCGGAACCCAGATGAGATGAATTCAGAATAAGAAAAAAATGTATCTTCTCACACCGGCTGTGCTGTCCCATGATCTGAGATATTAGCAGATACTTCACGATAGGTGGCTAAGGAAATCCAAAAATCCTGTCTCATTCACCCGTATGCTTTTGAAGTCGCTGTTAGTATGATTGTGCTTCTGTTGTCGCCTTAAAGTAACTTGCCCTCCTGCATTTGAAGCTCTCAAGCCTCCGTTTGGGGGGTCCTTTTGGCCATTAGAAGTGAAGTTGCTCAGTCGTGTCCAGTTCTTTGCGACCCCACAGACTGTAATCTACAAGGCTCCTCTGTCCATGGAATTTTCCAGGCAAGAGTACTGGAGTGGATTGCCATTTTAAAGGGGAATGAAAATGGCTATTTAAATTATTTAACAGTCCATGCCAAGGCTTGCGCTGCGAATAGAATGGAAAGCAGAGACAACCCCCTTTGTCTTCATGGGGCAGCGGTTTAGTAGGTAAATCAGATTTGTAATTCCAGACTACGTTCAGTTCTATCAAGGAAAAATAACAGAGGTATTTCTCTCCTTGTCTTCATTGTGCATATAACCGTTCTAAGAAATCTGCTTTCTTTTCTCTTCAGGAGCCTCCAGACAGGTGGCTTTGCCTGGGAGGGAGAGGTAGAGAACAACGCATATAGCAAGGCTACAGGGGTGGCCCCCCAGCACAAGTACCACCCCACAGCAGGCAGCTACCAACTCCATTTTGCCCTGCAACAACTAGAACAGCAAAAACTTCAGTCCCGGCAGCTTCTGGACCAGAGTCGAGCTCGGCACCAGGTAATTCAAAATAAGGCTTTTCCATGTCCTAGTATCTTCCTTCTGTTGATTTAAAAAAAATTTTTTTTTTTCTTTCATGAGAAGTGTGGAAATAGTCTCTCAAAAGTTTACCAGTGCCACCATGGCTTGAATGGTTGGTTCATGGGGAAATCTACAAACAGGGAAGTAATGTTCTGAAGCCATCCCTTGACTTTGTTGAAAGGTGGTGCTGAGCCAGTTTTAACATCCTTTCTTTCATTTCAGAGTTTCAGCACAAAAATCTCTTTTGTAATATTTACCCTTTCTGTTGCCTGATCTTACTGAATGATTTCTCAGAGGTTCTAATTCTCAGATACCTAAAAGCCAGCGTTTTAAAATAATTCTTTTGGTCTATAAAAGTGAAAGTGAAGTTGCTCGGTCGTGTCTGACTCTTTGCGACCCCATGGACTATAGCCTACCAGGCTCCTCCATCCACAGGATTTTCCAGGCAAGAGTACTGGAGTGGGTTGCCATTTCCTTCTCCAGGGGATCTTCCTGACCCAGGGATTGAACCCAGGTCTCCTGCATTGCAGACAGATGCTTTACCGTCTGAGCCACCAGGGGAGTTCACAGAGAAAGGATGACTTCACAAAAAAAAAAAAAAAAAAAAAATCAGGTCATGAAGACTTAAATTTTTCTTGGTGATTTGGGATTATCATTAGAATCAGTTACCATGTTTTTCCCTGGTATCATGGGCTTCCCTTGTGGCTCAGCTGATAAAGAATCCGCCTACAAAGCAGGAGAGCCTGGTTCAATCCATGGGTCAGGAAGATCCGCTGGATAAGAGAATAGCTACCCAATCTAGTATTCTGGCCTAAAGAATTCAAGAGTCAGAAACGACTGAGTGACGTTCACTTTTCTTCACCATGTTTTTCATATTCTGCTTGGATGAATCCATACTGGTTCTGTGAGCTTCCCTGATATTTGTGTGAAGAAGTATATTGGCTTAATCTCTTATCATTTGCTCTTATAAAAACGTAGTATGTAGTGTACACTAATTTGTGCAAAATTAGTATTCACCCAAAGGTAACTTTCCCAAAGTTTTGGTTTTTTTTTTTCCTTCTAATAAAGCAATTATCATTATGCTCTCTATCTTTATTGTCTTTTCAACTACCATCCAGGTCCATAGGAATTTTCATCTTTTTCAGTATCATTCATCACTTGAAAATCTTTATCTGTGGTAGTATCAGTTCAGTTCAGTCACTCAATCATATCCAACTCTTTGCGACCCCATGAATCACAACACACCAGGCCTCCCTGTCCATCACCAACTCCCGGAGTTCACTCAGACTCACGTCCATCGAGTCAGTGATGCCATCCAGCCATCTCATCCTCTGTCGTCCCCTTCCCCTCCTGCCCCCAATCCCTCCCAGCATCAGAGTCTTTTCCAATGAGTCAACTCTTCGCATGAGGTGGCCAAAGTACTGGAGTTTCAGCTTTATCTGTATATTATATTGTGTTTAGTCACTCAGTCATGTCCAGCTCTTTGCTGGACTGTAGCCTACCAGGCTCCTCTGTCCATGGGATTCTCCAGGCAAGAATACTGGAGCAGGTTGCTGTGCCTTCCTCCAGGGGATCTTCGCAACCCAGGAATCGAACCCAGGTCTCCCGCATTGCAAGTGGATTCTTTGCTGTCTGAACCACCAGGGAAGCCCATATATTATGTTGATTCTTTGTAATCAAGAAATCATAAATGCCGGCATTTGTGAAGTCTTTTTTTACTGGAGAAAAATTCTGACTTCTTATCTGTAAGGCTGGAATACAGCATCATTCCACTACCCTCTGTCATGTGGAAATTTCTTTATTTAAGCAGTCTTTGTGGAGGATTTCTCTGGTGGTCCAGCAGTGAAAAATGCACTTTCCATTGTCGGGGATGTGGATTTGCTCCCTGCTCAGGGAACTAAGATCCTACCTCCTGTGGAGCTAAGGCTGCGCACCACAACTAGAGAGCCCTGTGCCACAAGCAGAGAGCCTGGTCAGCGCAGCAAAGGAGCCTGTGTGACGCAGCGAGGACCCACTATGGCCAAAATTAATAATAAAAATAAATATTTGGGATAGCAGAGACATTTAGGCCAATTTTTGAATTTGTTTTTTTGTTTTTCATTTTGGCTGCACTGCCTGGCTTGTTGGGGATCTTAGTTCCCTGATCAGAAATGGTAGTGAAAGCAGGGAGTCTCAATCACTGGACACCCCACCCACCCAGGGAATTCCCTAGAGCTTTACTCAGGGTCTTAAGAATTCCAGTTCAGGAGACAGATTTGGGTAATACCAAAAGATTATTCCCAGGAAGAGAAAGAGTCAGGGGCTCAAGGCCAATGCCACAGGGTTAGAGTTGTTCCGTGCAACCCTGACACATGGAAGGAAATGTTTGTCCTTAAAGGATAGGTGGTTATGAGTCATTTTAGGGTAAAGGACCAATAAATAAATAGACTGTCACAAGTTATCTTAAAGGATAAGGGTCCCCTAAGCATCTTGAGTTTCTGGAACACTGGGCAGATGTTCTGGATGCCTGTGTTAAGACAAGGAGCAGTTGAGGTTCAAATTCCGTTCCTGCTGAGATGTGCAGAAGCCACACTTCCTCAATGGCCTCCTGGCTTCATTTTAGAGAATGCTCTTAGCAACAACTCCATTTTTATTTTTTCCCACAGTATATCTTAGGTTTTTTGTGTTTTTTTTGTCTGTGTAAATTTCTTAAAACTTTTAAAACTTCTGAACCCCATACAGTTTGGATTACTTAAGAATGCCAACTTAATCAGATGCTGGATAGTGGAAATATACATGGCCGTATTTCCCTTATTTGAGTAGAATCTAGATAGTTGGTCCCTTTTAATGCTCCCATACCCTGAAATGGTGGATGATTAAAAAAAAAAAAAAAAAGGAGATGATTGCAGAGCACTGAAAGTTTTGAGGGAAAAGACAGTTTTGCTGATTTTCACTTTTAGAAACTGCTTCATTTCTAAGTCCTTCTCATTCTTTTGATTAGCTTCCAGTAACTCACATTCCTTTGAAAACTCAGAGTACTGCTATTCTTGTGTGGATTTTCTTTTTTTTTCACTGAGGATTATACTGACCTAGTTTCACTGAACTATGAAGTATATGGAAAATATGTTTTTTAGAATCTGTCAGAATACCTGTTTTAGGGAGAAGTCAGAACTCCCAAGAAGGGAGTTAATCTCGTGTCTCCTGGAGAGGGAACAGAACATCATTTATCATAATTTTATATATGTTTATAACATCATTTTATTTTTTTCCCCCTGTTCTTCTAATCCACAGTTGATTTAGGTAAAAATGAGTAGAGGTGAAGTTTGGGACTGTGGGAGCAAGTGAAAGAAACTACATTCTATTAGCTTGAAGAGTTTATAACTACTAAAATAGCAAATAAGTTATTAAATGTTATAACATGAAGAATATTTAGTAACTTAGAGCACTTTATTTCAGAGGATTTTTAGAAATAGTCCACAGAAAGAGCAAAGCCCTATTAGATTTTTAAGCCTCTGCTTTTAGCTCAGCTTGTGATTATACCTTTATAAATTATAGCCAAATGATTGCCTGAAACAGGGTTTGCCTTCTCTGTGTGTCCCATATGTCTGTCCTTGGGTTAACTCTTTAGACAGAGATGATTTCTCTGATGAACTTCTTATGCTTTGGATTCAAGTTGCTAAAGTGTAGACAGCCATTGATATAAGTAACAGTTTGGTTAATTGCCTGTTTGAGAGCTGCTGCTGCTGCTGCTAAGTCGCTTCAGTCGTGTCCAACTCTGTGTGACCCCACAGACGGCAGCCCACCAGGCTCCCCCATCCCTGGGATTCTCCAGGCAAGAACACTGGATTGGGTTGCCATTTCCTGCTCCTGTTTGAGAGCAATGGATAGAATTGAAATCTGATTTACCTAGTATTCATTCACAAGAGAAATATGTTTATGGAATAGGACATTAAAAGGGAACTTACACCGTATTGTGGGGTGTCCTTGGTGGCTCAGACAGTAAAGAATCTGCCTCCAGTGCAGGAGACCCTGGTACGATCCCTGGGTCAGGAAGATCCCCTGGAGAAGGGAATGGCAACCCACTCCAGTATTCTGGCCTGGAGAATTCCATGGACACAGCAGCCTGGCAAGCTACAGTCCATGGCGTCTCAAAGAGTTTGTCATGACTGAGCGACTAATAAACAGACTATATTGTATCCTAGTCTACTATTATACATGGACAGTATCTTTCATAGTGATCTCCTAAAAATATTGTTGGAAAAATCATGCAGCCTATCTTGCATTGCATTCAAAGGAAGTTGTCTATCCTTTTTGCACTTAGCTTTTTGAAGCTTTCAGGAAGGAAAACTGACTCAGGATATGAGTTTGGAAATGGGCATCTCTAACCATTCATGCAGTGTAAGCTTTGATCCTCATCTCTGTCTAGAATTTCAATCATAAGTCTAGAAGTTGCCGTGTTACTGAACCACTCATACAAAAGACTGGTCCTGTAATATGGACCTGGGAGAGGAAAGTCACCTGGAGCCATTGGCAGAGGCTTCCAGAACCAGAGGCACAAGGAAATAGGTATGATCCGGTCATTTGATAGAGAACATGATAAACAAAACAAGATAAAATTGAAACTATGAGCAGTTTATAAAAACACGGTTCTAAATCAGAGCAAAGGTCAGCAAGCGTTTCCTGTAAATGGCCATAAAGTAAATATTTTAGGCCTTGCAAGCTGTACATAGGGTCTGTGGTAACTACTCAGCTCTGCCAAGGAAAATAGCCATAGACCATGTAAATGAATGAGTATGGCTGTTTTCCAATAAAGCTTTCTTTACAAAAACAGATGGCAGGGGGCTTCCCTGGTAGCTCAGTAGTACAGACTCCATCTGCCAGTGCAGGAGACACAGGTTCCCTCTCTGACCCGGGAAGATGGCTCATGCTGCAGAACTAACTAAGCCCGTGCACCACAACTGCTGAGCCCGTGTGCTCTAGAGCCCTGCTGCACAGCAAGAGAAGCCACCACAATAAGCCTGCACACCACAGCTAGGGGGTAGCTCGTGTGCAGTGACAAAGACCTAGCACGGACAAAAATAGAATAAATAAATAAATAAAATAATTTTTAAAATGAAAAACATGGTAGGCTAGATTTGGCCTGCAAGCCCTGGTTTGCAAACCCTTGGTTTTGAGCACCAGAACTCCTTGAAGGGTCTATTAAAACATCAGTTGCTTCTCTGACACCATTTCTGATTCAGTAGATTTGGGATCATTTCAGTTCAGTTCAGTCACTCAGTCGTGTCCAACTCTTTGTGACCCCATGAACTGCAGCATGCCCGGCTTCCCTGTCCATCACCAATTCCCGGAGTCCACCCAAACCCATGTCCATTGAGTCCATAATGCCATCCAACCATTTCATCCTCTGTCATCCCCTTCTCCTCCTGCCCTCAATCTTTCCCAACATCAGGGTCTTCTCAAAGAAGTCAGCTCTTCGCATCAAGTGGCCAAAGTATTGGAGTTTCAGCTTCAACATCAGTCCCACCAATGAACACCCAGGACTGATCTCCTTTAGGATGGACTGGTTGGATCTCCTTGCAGTCCAAGGGACTCTCAAGAGTCTTCTCCAACATCACAGTTCAAAAGCATCAATTCTTTGGTTCTCATTTTTCTTTATAGTTCAAGGTTTGGGATGGGTGTCAATAATTTCCATTTCTAAGTTCCCAGATGATACCAAGACTTCTTCTGAGAACCACTGAGCTAGAGAGAAAGAGATTAGAAGTATCTCCTTTTCATTATTTGTCCTGTGTCTTTTGGAAGGGAGGCTGGTTTTGTTAAACTTAGTGTTGCCCTTATAAAACTTCAGGCATTTTTTTTTTTTAATAGGAACTTTGTTTCAATCTTTTTCACTTCATCTACCACAGCTTCCATATGAATAAGTTTTCCATACTTGAAAACTTGCTGTTCATTCCTCTTATCAGGGTACATTTTGCCCAGCAACCACTGCTCTCAGGATTCCAGTTTTATGAGGGATGAGAGATAAGTAACGGCACAGATTCCTCCCTCTTTGTTTAAGTAAGAATGGCCAACACTTAAAGCACATATGGTGGTCCAAGCACTATTCCATGTGCTTTAAGGTATATTCATTCATTTAAAATGGGTTCCGGGATGGCTGAGGAAGTTGCGGGATCTTGGCCGTCTAAGGGTGGTTCAATGAATCTATGTGTTGATGTATCCCAGGGTGTCTTCTCTCTGGTTTCTCTCACTGCTTCCCACTTCCTTCTCAGACTGGATTCCTGCCCTTGAAGGAGAAGGATTAAAAAAAAAAAAAAAACTTCTCTGTCAGCTGAGCAGGGGGGACTTCTTGGGCAACAGTGACTGCTGGTGACATCAGCATGAGTAGCCCTGCCTTGCGGGGTCTGCAAGGAGGGCTACACCAGCTGCGAGGCCCGACTGACCTGATTCTAATTGCCAACTTCGAGCTGATGTTATTCTTGGCCCAGGGCAGAGCGATTACTCAGTAGTTTCTGTTAAAGTGATTCTTTGTTAAAGCTCTGCTCCCAACCCCCATCCTCTGGCCCTCCCACTCTCTCCTCTACCTACTCCAGACTGGAAAAAAAAAAAAAAAAAGCCCCAAAAGCTGAAAAATTAAGAATATTTTGATGGTGGAGGCAGAACTGCTGATATTTCTTTTAACAACAGAAGGGGAGAGAGAGGATTTTAAGTACACCTTAATTTTTCACTGGTTTCCAAAGCCCTTCAATTTTTAGTAGATATAATTTTTAACTTTGCAAAGTAACTCAGGTAGGAGAAAACCTTGCATCCTCAGTTGCTCTTGTTCTTCCACTCTGTCTGCCTTCCTTCCCCATTCTAAAATCCTCAATTTCACTTCAGCTAGGTTCGGTGAGGGCCAGTAGAGACTAACGTCCTGAGACAAGCAGGGCGGGGGGCAGCTCAGTGTCCACTTGAAGGGGTCTTTCAGTAGGATAGCAACATCTTGGGTGCCGTGTGTAATGAGCTTTTTGCTAACGGCGTGTGTGTATATAAGCACAGCCTCACAGGTGTGGGAAGGATTCCCATATAAACCCAGCCAAGTCTTGTTATTCTGCTCCTAAAAGTTCACTGCATGTGTCTAGAAAAATTGTGCATACACACGGCCCGCCCTCCGCCCCTCCCGACTTCAGCAGTGAGCACTGTGTGTTTGTGTTGTGGGGGAGGGGAAGGCAGCAGGCACCCGGGCTTTTCAGGCAGCCAGCAATAACATGCTAGCTCCTCAGCCTGACCCAGGGAGAGCCAGCAAGCAGACCAGCTCTGCAGGGAGGGGAGTCTTTCTACGTCTTCCCAACAAGAGTATCTGGGAGGATGGTTGGGCATGGGATTAGGGGGGTGGTCCGGCACAACCTCAGGCCAGTGCTTAAGTTCCTGGCACAGGCGGATTTGAACTTCCTAACCTCCTGCTGTTCTGTTTTGTTTTGTATTGTTTTCATTTGGTTTGGGGATCTTTTGTTCAATTTTATATTTCCTTCTGACCTTTATTGGGAATTCATCTAGCTTGTTTATGATTATGATTGTTTTAGAGCCATTCGATTTAGCAGATTTTGCCCAAACTAACCTTTTCTTCCATAATGACACTTCATTCAAAATATGTGATAATACACATAAAACCGCATTCAGCTGTTTAGAAACAGGCACTGTGGACAGGCTGTGGAGTCAGATAATGCCGTTTCAACCTGAGCCCATGACCTGCGCCAAGCTCTTTAAACCTCCTTCAACCTCGGTTTCTTCATCTCTAACGTGGGGACGATAATGTGTATCTGTGGGTTTTCGTGAGGATCATATTCCTCAGGATGTTTCCATGTGCCCAAGCACTAAACCTGCAGTGGTATTTGTATAATCACAGTGAATCTTCACAACTGCCCTCTTATAAAAACAGAGCATCATGTATGTGGCTTTCCCAGGCTGACAAAAGTGACAAATAAATGGAGGAGCTGGGGTTTTTGAATCCAGGCATGTCAGCCTCCAACATCCAAGCTCTTGGCTATCATGCTCTATGTTACATCTCTGACAATATTCAGGCATGCAATAAGTAATAGATGTATTATCACGCTTCCCAGGTGGCACTAGTGGTAAAGAACTCGCCCGCTGATGCAAGAGACATTAAGAGATGGGGGTTTGAGCCTTGGATCAGGAAGATCTCCTGGAGGAGGGGTTGGCAACCCACTCCAGTATTCTTGCCTGGAGAATCCCATGGACAGAGAGCCTGGCAGGCTGCAGTTCATAGGGTCGCAGAGTCAAACATGACTGAAGCAACTTAGCATGCATGCACGCAGATGTATTATTACATTTTAAATTGCCATTCATGTGTTCAACAGGTACTTATTGACACTCACAAAGCTATTTTGAAAACTTGCTGCTGCTGCTGCTGCTAAGTCACTTCAGTTGTGTCCGACTCTGTGCGACCCCATAGACGGCAGCCCACCAGGTCCTACCGTCCCTGGGATTCTCCAGGCAAGAACACTGGAGTGGGTTGCCATTTCCTCCTCCTCCAGTGCATGAAAGTGAAAGTGAAAGTGAAAGTGAAGTCGCTCAGTCGTGTCCAACTCTTAGCAACCCCATGGACTGCAGCCCACCAGGCTCCTCCGTCCATGGGATTTTCCAGGCAAGAGTAGTGGAGTGGGGTGCCATTGCCTTCTCCCATTTTGAAAACTTAATCTCAGGTAATTTAACTAGTCTCCTGCTAGGCAGATACACTGTTGCAAAAGAAAAGGTCTACTAAATGTGTGTTATCCCAGTTACCTCAAATTCTTAATTAAAGAAATGTCTTAAAAAGGTGTTCCAGGGCTTAAAACTCTTAGAAATGGCCACGCTCTACCTTCCGTTGTACTTTTATTATTTAGGAACAATGTCAGGGACCACTGAGTTTTTTGGGTTTTTTATTGGAGTATAATTGCTCTACAACCTTGTGTTGGGTTCTGCTGTACAGCAGTGTGAATCAGCCGTGTGTATACCTATAGCCCCTCACTCTCTCGCCTCCTTCCCACCCCCTCTCCCGCTCCTCTGGGTCCTCACAAAGCCCCCGGCTGAGCCCCTCTCCCACCCCCTCTCCCGCTCCTCTGGGTCCTCACAGAGCCCCCGCTGAGCCCCTGTGCCGTGCAGCGACCCCCACTGGCTGTCTGTTCTACATGTGGTGGTTTATATATGTCAGTGCTCCTGCATCAGTTTGTCCCACCCTCTCCTTCCTCCACTGTTTCACAAGTCCATTCTCTACGTCTGGGTCTCTATTCCTGCCGTGCAGATAGGCTCATTGGTACCATTTTTCTAGATTTCATATATATACATTAATATACTGTATTTGTTTTTCTAACTTACTGCACTCTGTATGATGTGCTCTAGATTCATCCACATCACTACACATGACTCAATTTTGTTCCTTTTTATGGCTGAGTAGATGGATGCGAGTCTGGGTGACCTCCGGGAGCTGGTGATGGACAGGGAGGCCTGGCGTGCTGCGGTTCATGGGGTCGCAAAGAGTCGGACACGACTGAGCGACTGATCTGATCTGATCTGATCTGAGTATTCCATTGTGTATATGTACCACATGTTTATCCATTCATATGTCAGTGGACATCTAGGTTGCTTCTGCGTCCTGGCTTTTGTAAGTAGTGCTGCAGTGAACGTTAAGCCTACGTGTGTCTTTTTGAGTTACGGTCTTCTCAGGGTATATGCCCAGTAGTGGGATTGTTCTTGCAGCATCTTGAAATATGTTCTATGAGCTTGAAGATTCAATGTGTGGGTTGTTATTAATAACATAGGGATTATCTCTTCAGTGATCAATTTGTCCTTTCAACCCTGTTTTTGTTATTGGTAGATTTTTTAAAGTTTATTTCTATGATGGTATTTTTGAAAAGGCTATCAGGAAGCACGACAGGCATCTGCAGATGTGACTACCACAGATGACACTTTTGCATGATTAGTATTATGCTTGCTTTACCAATGGATTTCATAGAAATCTGATTCTTAATGCACTGTTACAATACAGACATCAGTTCATCGTGCTGATTCATTACTACTAGTAATAGAAATCTCCTGGTTATTACCAGAGTGTTTTCTAAGCTGTTGCTTGGAAGGAGGAAGGTGAGAGCAAGGAAATAGGTGTATAGTGAGTGCCTTTTGTATGCTAGATGTAGTATTATCTCCATACCACTAATGAGGAAATTGATGCTCAAAAACTTTAAGTAACTTGCACAAGGTTGTACAGCTAACTTTATTGCAGTTATAATAGACAAGCCAGGTCAGAGGATTCCAAAGCCCTTTTCCACTCTCCCTCCCTCCCCCATGAGTGACACTTCATTTTCTCCTTGTTTTATACATTTATGATCAGTCAGATAAGGCATTCGAGTTTTATTGTTGCTACTGCCATACATCCATACACACAAATATGAAAGAAAAGGTCAATACAATGAATCAAAACTCAAAACCCCACTTGGTCTAGTTATGCTAAGAGACAACTTTTCACCTATCAGCTGCTTGGAATTGGCCTTGTTTGCCGTATACCCTTAAAATGTGGGTTCTGCTGCAGTTGCCTGGTGGCCAGTTTCCTTCCCTCCCCTCACTCTCTGACCTCTGGCTTTTTTCTGTTTTTCTGTGGGCATATGAGGGACTCACAGCAGTAACTTTGTGTGAAATGATGAAAGACTTCATCTTTAAACATAAAGCACCCCATCCATCTGTGATGGATGCAGCCACAGGAAAAAAACTTAAAGTTTATACAAGATAAACAGTAGGTCAACGTGTGGTATTCTGAGCCAAATAAAATAAACTATACATTTGAAGACAAAGGCAAGTTAGTTATTTATAAACTGAATTTAAAGTTGTAAAGGAACGTAGAGATTACCTTGTCTAATTATTTCATTTACTCATCAGAAGATATGAGGCAAACACATTATTAGGAGAACAAGGGCACTGATATAGAAATAATTCCCTAAAACTACTAGTAAATAAAAGATAAAAGAGAAAATTGAAAGTAAGGGTATGAGTTATTTTTTTAACCAATTGAACTCTCAGTCTGGGGTCATTGGTGATCTTTTGAGGTTACCTTTATTTATTATACATGCACACACACATATTCTTGCACACTTTAACTTTCCAAGTAAGTAACAAAGATTTGCTTATGCACAAATTTTTTTCAACCATTTTTTCTTGGAATAAATTAAGTGAAATCTCTGTCTTTTAAATGCATCTGGTAAAAATTGGACACATTGCTAGGTTTGCTTTAATTTTGCTTTGGAAGGGAAATAGATTTAACTTCAGTGGAGTTGATGTAAAAAGGGAGTGAGCATGGCCTAAACGAGGAAGGCAGTGTAGTGCAGTGGGGCCGTGGAATAAGACCCCTCCCAGGACTTGCCATCATGGACAGACCGTGGAAGCTCTTTGTGCTCTGATTTCTTCTGTGGATGGAAGTGATGACGGGACCCGCCATAAATGGTTGGGAACGTTTTATAATACAATATGTAAAGCACTTAGAGCCATGCTGACCGTGCTAAAAGCTCAATAAAAATGTGTCGCTCTTACTGTTATGTATTACTTTGTTTTTCATTGTGGTAAGAAACACATAGCATAAATTCACTCTCAGAGATTTTCGTTTATTGTGCAGTATTTTTAACTGTGTTCACGTGGTTGTACAGCAGATTACTAAACGCTTTCATCTTGCGTAACTGAAACTCCACACACATTGAGCAGCTCCAGCCTCTGACATTCACCACTTCACTTTGTGTTCCTGTGAATGTGATTACTTTGGATTCCTCTTATCACTTAAATCATGTCATGTCATTTTTTAGTGACTGGTTTATTTCATTTACCATAATATCCTGATGGTTCACCTATTGTAGTTTATGGCAGGATTTCTTTATTTTTTAAGGCTTAAGGATACTCTGTCACATGTATATACATTTATCCATTCATCAGTCTATAGGCATTTAGATTGCTTCCACACCTTAGCTACTGCAATTAAGACTTCAGTGAACCTGAAGATGCAGACATATCTTCTATTGTATATTACTTTTAACCTTAAATGTACATATCTTTGGAGCTTCCCAGGTGGCTCAGTGGTAAAGAATTCACCTGCCAATGCAGAGACTCAAGAGATGCGGGTTCAATCCTTGGGTCGGGAATATTGCCTGGAGAAGGAAATAGCAACCCACTCCAGTATTCTTGCCCAGAAAATCCCATGGACAGAGTAGCCTGGAGGGCTACAGTCCGTGGTGTTGCAAAGCTGGACATGACGGAGTGACTGAGCATGCATGCACATGTCCATAGCATTATGATCTCAACTTGGGATTGTAGTCAAACCCCTCATGCCAGAAGGAGAAATTGGTTTGAATGATATTTAAGAAAGTGCTTTAGAAGTTCAAGGTTCATAAAATACTAATTAACTACATTGAAAAAAACTAATGTTTACTTATTTGGACAGCAGGAAATTATATGCAGACTATTGCTAGAGAGAGACCTGAGGAGAAAGAGTAAAAAGAATGATTAATAGTACCATGGTAAAGTGGTTAAAAAAATAATATGTTTGTCCAAAAGCATAAATGTCTTATAAACATTAGAGAAAGAGAGAAACAGCATTAGCAACAAATTAGGAGCCAGCTCTCCATAGGACTGTTGTATTTACTTATAATAATCAAGGAAAAGTAAGGCAATTATTCTTCCAAACATACTGATGGAAATATGATTGGTACAACCTTTACAGAGGGCAATTTGAGAATATGTATTAAAAAAGATGTAGAAGCAGCAGCAGCCTTCTGATCTAGCTATTCTGTTTCAAGGAAATTATTTTAAGGAAATGATCCAGCATATATCAAAAGGTAGAAATAACATGATGTTTATCACAACACTGTTCTTAAATAGAGAATTAACCTGGCGAAAACTTCTGTGTGTGTGTGTGTGTGTGTGTGTGTGTGTGTGTGTGGTTTCAAAATGAAAATATAAAATTTTAGGGGGCCTACTTTTTCCCACTTAAAAATGTATTGGAAACTTAGTTCCTTAGTTGCATATATAGATCTACTGTGTTAGTTTATAGTATTCTACTGTTGGTGACTGGTTAAGTAAATTATGATAAACTGTAATACAAAATGTTGTTTAGTTGCTAAGTCATATCTGACTTCTTTTGTGATCCCATGGACTGTAGCCTGATACGCTCCTCTGTCCATGCAATATGCCAGGCAAGAATACTGGAGTGGGTTGCCATTTCCTTCTCCAGGGGATCTTCCCAACCCAGGGATCGAACCCACATCTCCTGCATTGGCAAGTAGATTCTTTAACCACTGAGCCACCAGGGAAGCCCAGTAGAAAATAGATAGCCATTAAAAACAGTGATCTAGATCTACCCTTATAGATATGGAACCAAATGCTCAAGATAGATACTTGAATGAAAAAAAAAAGTCTCAACATATAGCAATTCTTGTAATCCCACAGAAATACTGTATAATATGCATAGAAAATAGGTGATTATACACACAAAAAAAGTCTAAATATTACTAGAGGTTATCAGAGAACAGAATGAGAAATGACTTTTGAAACAGTTTTCCCTTTTTTTTTAGTGAATGTGTTTCAAAAAAACCATTAGTCTGCCAAATATTTCTGAGCATTGAGGGAGGAAAACAGAAAGCAATGCACAGTCTACGGTCACTGGAGTCCAAATTTGCTCTCAGAATATAAGCCTCTCCCAATGTACGACTGTCATTTGGTTGGGTGATGGGGCTGCTAGTGAGGGAATGTCGTCAGTGTGATGTCTGAGGGCTAGGTAGCTTTGTGACCGTGGGCTGCAGCCCTGGCCTTAGCCAGCTGCCTCATAGTAGGACTTTGTAACACCTAGCCCAAGATCTGTTCAAGTGTCTCAAAACTACTGAGAAATCAACCTAGAGACACTGTTGGTATCTTTGTATGCTTAGTGGCAGGAAGTCTGAATCAGTATATTTGAATATCTCTTTTTAATGGCCTGCATTGTTGCTCAAATGTTGTTAGGTACAACTGATTTGGGGGCTGCCTGAAGCACAGTGTTTTCAGTTAGTTGGTGAATAATACTGTCTTCTCAATTGTTCTGTCCCAGTAACCACCTGTATTCACATCCTTTAGAACAGGTCACTGGAACTACTAAGAGCCTTCTCTTCTCGTTGCTAAAGGAGAAAAAATTCTTAACTGGTTTTAGAAATGGGAGGGAATGCCAGAGGACTTCCAGATCTCTTTGGCATCTCAAAGTCCTATCTCAGTGCCTGGGTCATCCATCTCTCTCTGTATGAACCAGAGCATCTTCAGGGTTTCTGTCCCATCCCTGTTGAGGTCCTAGCATTACCCACTCCTGGTTGCGGTACCGGAAGTTGTACTCCTTATCTTGCTCAGCTTTCAGACTTGCCCCAGCTGACAAACACTGTGAAATGAAGACAGCCAAGAACTGCGTATAGGATGAGATGAAGACCTTTTGGAAGCTTGATTTTGCCAAAATAGATATAGCTACCCTTACCTTCTCCCTGGCTTCCCTGGTGACTTAGACGGTAAAGAATCCACCTGCAGTGCGGGAGACCTGGGTTCAACCCCTGGGTTGGGAAGATCCCCTGGAGGAGGGCATGGCAACCCACTTCAGTATTCTTGCCTGGAGAATCTCCATGGACAGAGGAGCCTGGCGGGCTACACCGTCCATGGGGTCACAGAGTCGGTCACAACTGAGTGGCTAAGCACAGCACTGTCCCCTGCCTTTTTCTCTAGCATTGTATGGTTGCACGTAATGTGTTCTTTGCGTTGAGCAACTCTCAGCCTGGTTGTAGTAAAGATGAGTGATTAGCACCTTACCTTCTCAGGGAGATAAAACATCCAGTACTTGAGTTGCCAGAACTAGAAGCTATGTTACGGGAACTTTATCCAAGTTAGGATAAAATCTCACATGGGGAGAATGATGCCTAAAATGTTTGCTGTTCTGATAGCAGAGAAAAGGGATACAAAGTGACGTTAACCAACTCAAATAGAGATTCATATTTGCCTGCTTCATCTACCTTCATTTTTAAAAAATGAATTTAGAGAGTTATTTCCCTGCAGGGAGGCATCCAGTTATACTCTATCACCAAGAAGCCTGAGTCAAGACTGAAAGGGGTGTTTCTCTGGAAGGGATTAAAACACACACATACACCACACAACCTCCCAGAATTTAATCTCTGAATGGTATTATCTTTCAAGTAAGCGAACCCAGATCTTGCTTCCATGTGACCTTCCAAGTTGCAGTCTGTGTTCTGTCTATCACAGATTCCTCCTTCCCACCCATGATTACCCTTCTGTTGTGGGAGAAGGAGGGCCTTTCCACTCTTTTGTCTGGGGCCAAGCCAAGCCTCCAACTGTGGTTTTCTGAGTGTCCTTGCTGAAGCATTGCTGTTTCCCACACCCAATAAAGAAGCAAAGGCCTGTGTTTGTTGACCAGGTCTTGAGTGGAGGCTGGTGCTGATACAGCTTTCACATTCCCAGGACAGTGACTGATGACAGGGCAGGCCCCACCCCTGGGGAGCCCGCAAGTGCAGAGTGCTAACACTCTGTCCAGACCCCACAGTTCTTAGAAATTACATGGTGAGAACTTTATATAATGCTCCTGTTTATTTATTAACGAATACCAGGACAAAACAGTTCACATAATCTGTCATAGTGGTAGACTTGTAGGATTAGGGTCAATACAGGCTGTGGTTGGGGCAGGGGTGGCAGGTGGGGGTTGGGGAGGCTGATTTCTGCCAATATTCTACAAACATCTATATGTCTTTCTTTTATCTTTGCCTGAGTACTTTCTGGTTTTCTTCTCATCAGTTTTGATTACTTTAATCTCATTCCGCTTAGCCTTGGCTTTGGTGCAGCATTTGGGAACTTGTCTGACACATTACTGACTTTGGGGAATTTTGGATGGCATAGAATTACAATAATTTCATTATCTATTCAGTTTATGACTGTATGATCCCCAAATGACAAATGAGAACCTAGAAGCTTTTTACTGTATTTGGGAAGACTCTCTGCTATTTTTGAGATGCAGTTACATTTTTATTATATTGAAGCTGAAACAAACTTGACTCTTGGGTAGATTTAGAATTGTATCTCAATTAGGATTCCATTTGGCTGCATATAATAGAACACTTCACACCCATGGCTATTTAAACAAGTTAAAGATTTATTTTCTTTCCCATGTATAACCAGGTATCTAGAGACAGAGGTGCTCCTAAAGTCCGTGGTGCGGTCAGGAACCCATGCTCCTCCTGTGTTTATCCTCTGCAATCCTTAGCAAGGAACTTCCACCGTGTCTGCTTCTGAGTAGAGGGCCATGTTCTGGGTGAAGAACAACAGTGGTAAAGGGCAACAGTTGTGCGCCAGGCAGCCCAGCCTGCCCCCTTGGAAGAGTCTTCCCAGAACTGCACCCGGAAATTTCCCTATTTACCATTCAGAACCAGGTCACAGGGTTATCTCAAGGTACAGGAGGGACTGGGAAATAGAATGTTCTAGGTGGGCACACGTTTTTACCCAAACAAAATCAGTAGTTTTGGAGGGAAGAAAAGAAGAATTATTAGTATCCAGGCAAGTGAGTCTCCTAAGCAATAAATTCTCCTAGTTTATTTTGTGGTTTTGAGGTAAAGACTCATTGCTATGGATCAGGTGTCTGAGGTCCTGCCACAGTATGTGCATCAGGAAGGTGAATTTATTTTCATATGGAATCTGAAGAAGGGCTTAACTTATGTATTGTGGCTGAGTGTAAGTTGAAGGCACTTTCACTATTCAAACTCCAGAGAATGGTCCTACTACGAGATTGCATCTCTATGTAAATAGAAACTTGTCTATTTTCTTGTATAGGAATTTAGTAGTTGGTATAATATGAGGTGTTTTTTTCTTCACTTATGGAGTAAATGTTTATTAAGTACCATTTGTGCACAAGGCAGTCTTCTTGGCACTGTTAGTGAAACAAAAATTAATCAGGTACAAAGGCAGGCATTTCCAGTATGTATTGTCCAGACACAGAAAAAAAATATGTATATAAGTGGCTGTGATACAAGATAATTGTGCTAAATGTGATAAGACAGATACGAATGCAGTTTTATAAGCGTTTAGAAGAGAAAAAGGCTGTTCTGCCAGAAAGAATTGCATAAATATGATCTGGGGAACCTATACATGTGCTTTCACTTTATGAGTTTGCTTTTGCTGCTAGTGAGCATCATCGTAAGACTGGAAAAATATGCTGGAAAACACAGAACCAACCACCATTCACAAGTCACTGCAGACAAGCAGACTTGCATGTCAGCCACCGTTTGGTTCCTCAGTAAACTGAGGTGGTAGTTTGGGAAGGAAGGGGGCATTTCAGTTTCTGCTGTGTGCCTGGGGTTTTGATTTATTTCAGGAAACCTTTACTGAGCGCCTGGGCTACGTTTACTTATTGATCTTCATCTAATCCCCCACAGTCCAGCCAAGTGATTATAATTGCTGATGAGAAAGCTAAAGCTCAGAGAGGTTAAGTAACTTGAAAGGTCACCCAACTTGTAAGTGACAGAGCCTACATTTGAGTCCAGGCACACTGACTATGGGCTTCCCTGGTGGCTGAGATTGGTAAAGACTCTGCCTGCAATGAGGGAGACCTGGGTTCGATCCTTGGGTTGGGAAGATCCCCTGGAGAAGGGAATGGCTACCCACTCCAGTGTTCTTGCCTGGAGAATTCTACGGACAGAGGAGCCTTGCAGGGTACAGTCCATGGGGTCGCAAAGAGTTAGACACGACTGAGCATGTCCGACTTATCACGCCTTAACCACTTGTCACACCTGACTGTAGAACCTTGTTCCTTTCCACTCCCATGAGCCTTTGCCTATCGCTGATGACCTGATCTGGTCTTGAAGCCACAGTAAGCGTTGAACAGTCAGTTCCTTCTTCCACACAGTCTAATGGCCAGTCCTTGAACCAGCTGGGCTTCATTTGATATTTTGATTTATACTTAGAAAGTTAATCTGCTGCCTGCTCACATCTTATTAGAACTTGACTTACTTTTGACTTTTCAATAATGTATTTTTAGAATAAATAACTACATTTAGATGGTATAAAATTCAAAAAGACACAAATGATATATAGTCAAAAATTGGTTTCCGTTTTCCCCTAACCCCTAGCTAACCAGTTCTTTTCCACAGAGGCTGCCAGTTTTTGTTTTTAATCCTTTCAGAATTGTTCTGTTCAGATACCAACATGGTGTATATCTTTGTGTGTGTGTATTGGCATATAAAGATATGTTTATTTTTATATATAAAGATATATTTATTGTCACCACGGCAACATGTATTGAATAGATGTTCTTCCTGATGGCAGTTCCGTCACTGTGTGAAAAACCTAACTCAGTAAAGAGTGTTTTTATTTCCACGAGTTCTTCACTGACAGTGGTTTTCCTCCTCTGCTTCTCACCCAGTGAGTGTGTTTATAGACGGCCAGTGTGGACCTCGTCAGCCCTCACGGTCAGTTCCGGTTTCCTCCCCACCCTGAGCGAGGCATCTTGCAAGCGCTTTTTAGTCTAAGCTCACTTATTGGGAGGTTGTGGGGTCACCCTTTCCTGCCACCCTCCTTCCCTCCAATTGAATCTCTCCCATAGATTTTTAGGCCCTTAGATATGGTGCTTGAAAGGAGTGGATTTCTTTTTGAGCCAGTTCCACAAGCTGGCCTCTGCTGCACCCCTTGGTTACAGATGGCCCACCCCCTCACCCCCACTGTCTGCGTCCCCATATGCAGCCCCGTGTACATGCTCTGCAGCCCCGCACTCTAGGCTTTGTCCTGGACTCAGGTCTTCCTTGGCGCCCCTCCTCTGCTCAGAGGTAGAGGCAAGTGAGCCACTCTTCCGTTCCCTCTCTGGTGGCTTCCAGAGATGAGGACCATTTCAGTCCAATTGGTCTGTAAGAAACTGCCGTGAGCGTCCACCTCTGAAATCGCTTTGCTCTTTGTCAAGCCTCTCAACCACACACATTCCCTCCACACAAGAATGCTGACTACCCCTGCTGCCCCGTATCTGCCCAACCAGGGACCTTTGGACACATTTTCCTGAAATGGGACATTCCAAGGCATTAGTGGAGAAGGCTTGGTTAACATTTCTTTACTAAAGCTACTCAGTTCATCTTTTATATCTCAAAAACTAAAATTGTAAAGGACAGAAATACTGCTAGTGTAGTTTACCTAGAAGGTGAATGTCTCCTGAGAGCATCTGATATTTCTTCAGTCCTTGCCACGAGAAAATGACATTTCTCCCATTGCCTCTTGAAATGTAGTGCCTATAGGTAGAAATCAATTGCCAGAAATCCTTTTAATAAAAAGTCCTATGTATTTTTTTACTTATATTTTCTTCCTAATATCCTTTTATATTTAAAGCTTTCATGAGGCATGCCTACTGAAAGCAGTGTTAACATATTTCAAGAATCAGTAACAAAATTTGTAATACACACACAAAAAAAACTATTTCTAATGAGGCAAATAAGTTGCAAGAGTTGTTTTAAGCCTCTCTCTGAGGAAATGTACAATTAAATTAAATGTACATCCTTCCCACAGGTCTGTGCTGGTATTTGTGATGTCTAGATGGTGATATTGGGATCTTTATTTAGTATCTGTAGGCTTACCTTCTAAGCGAAAATACCCTTGTTGTGATCTTGTATTCATGTATAATAACCATGAATACATAACCATGAATACATTCATGTTGTAATTTTACTTTGAAAGTGTTTCCAAGTGTAGGTCTTATGTTAATTTTTAGGTCATCAAGGTGTTACTGCTCCACACTGGGTCCTTCTCTTTCCTCAAAGGTGCAAACCTTCTAGAGGAGTTCAGAGTTCTGAATGGGCTGGAATTGAGGCAGGTTCAAGTCACTTTTGTTCTCTGCCGTATTTTTAGTACTTGACACCCGACAAGAGGCATTCATTAAATTCTTGTTGAATTTAACAATGAAGGGAAATACTAAGACCAGGAGAGACCAGTGCTTCTCTAACTAACGTCTATGGACAAAACATAGAACCCAGCTGCCCTGAGTCCTAGCCCAGGGCACTTTGAACAAGACCATCTCCACTCTCTGCTAAAAGAGATTTCCCTTCTCTGAATCTACACCTGCACTGGCATTATTGGAGGAGATGTTTTTAAAGTTGCTTAATTTGAATGGTTTCTCTTTTCCTTTTGTCCTCCCCTCAGGATTGCAAACCAGTTATTCACTTACAGCAAACGGACTGTGAAGAACATTTCCATCAATCTTCTGTTTTTCTTTTTCTCTAGGCGATCTTTGGCAGCCAGACACTACCTAACTCCAATTTATGGACAATAAATAATGGTGCAGCTTGCAGAATTCCAAGCGCCACAGCCAGTGGCCAGAAGCCAACAACTCTGCCACAGAAAGTGGTGCCACCTCCAAGTTCTTCCTCCTCCCTGGTCCCCAAACCCCCATCCAATCACAAACAAGTCCTCAGAAAGGCAACATCCCAAAGGGCTTCCAAGTAAGTTTTCGAATTCTTCTGTTCATGTCCTTCTGAGTTGTATCAATTCTGTGCTAACAATGCTCTTTATTTATGGAGGCTCAAGACAATATGTACTGCAGTGTTGAAAAGAACACCTGATGGGGAATACAGGCCAACTGTTTTCTCAGCCCTGGCTGTAATCCAGAATCACCGGGAGAGCTATTACAACCTGGCCAGTGTCAAGGCTCTCCCCTGTGAGAGGGGCAGAGACTGCTCTTTTAAGTTCGCCAAGGGTGATGGTGAGCATTGCAGCTGGCAGGCTCAGGGTCATTGCCAGCTAACTCTTGTGGCCTCTAGCAGGAACCTCAAAACCAGACACAACATCTGGTAACAGTGCTGAACTGTGGACTTGGAGGAGGGAACTTCCTCCTGGATGTATTCTTCTTTCAGTCATTCTACAGAGTTAGATCTTTTCACTTTGATGTAAAATGCAACACTCTTCCCTCACCTCCACCCTTGTTTATTTGTTTTTAGGCATTTGAAAGGGAAGACATAGGATTGAGATTTCAATAAGATGAATTAACTTCATTGACATTAGTCATCAGGCTCTGTGGAGCAGCAATGTTTCTAATACCCTTTGTCATCTTTCTGTCTTACCTGAAAAAAAAGCCATCTCTGTACCTGCATCACATACCTGTTTTAGGTCACAGTCTTCATTCTACCTCCAGCCATTTTCCCTAGAAAACTAGAAATGGACTGGTGAAAAAAAAGTGTTGGTTTTAGCAGCTCCTGTCCATTTAAAACTGGGGGACTTACCAAAGCTGTCCGACTTACCAAAGCTGTCCGGAGGAGGAGGCAGTCCCTGATGGATGAACACCTAGAAGAGATTTGTGTATTTCTCTTGCTCTCCTTGGGGTTCCCCATTCATTTGTCCTTCACAAAACCAACTCGAGTTATAAAAAGGAATCCTAGGGCACAGAAAAAGCAGTTCATGTTTTTGCCCCCTTGGATAATGAATCAAATTTGGATTGAAAAGCAATCCCTTGTGGTTGTTTTAATTATACTGCTGTCAGATTCTTTTATTCAGCAAATATTTATTCAGTGCCTACTAAGTGCCAAGCACTGTTCTAGGAATAACTGGCATCGTAATAACTTTAGAGAACTCTCTGGAGCAGTAGACAGTTCAGTTTGTGGTTGAGAGCCGATGGCACGACAAGAAGGATGTGTGGCCCCTCTCAGTTCCTTAAGGGCACAGCCCCCGGGGCCCGACTGCCTGTGTCAGACACCTCTTCACACTTTATTGATGCGAGATCTTCAACAAGTTGCAATTTACTTAAACTCTTGGCTTCAATTTCCTTACTTGGGGACTTCCCTGGTGGTCCAGTGGTTAAGAATCCACCTGCCAATGCAGGGGACTCAGGTCCAATCCCAGGCCTGGGAACTAAGATCCCACTTGCCGTGGGACAGCTTAACCTGTAAGCCACCACTACTGAAGCCTGCATGCTTAGAGCCTGTGCTCGGTAACAAGAGAAGCCACCCCAGTGAGAAGTCCACTTGCTGCAACTAGAGAGAGCCTATGACAGCAATGAAGAGCTAATGCAACCCCTAGAATTATTTTTTCCCTTATTTGTGGAGATAATATCTGTTTCATAGGACAGTTGATAAAGTTGAGCAAACTTAAAATATGTAAAGTACATAGAACAATACCTGGCACACTTCAGACCTCTGTAAGTCTTAGTAACCATCATAAGCATTCCAAAAGCACACACTCCTTCCCAGGTTGGAAAAGCCCACAGTTAGGTAGGGAAATGAATGTTGAATTTGCCAGTGTGCTGTTTGCTGTGGTCTTTCCAGTTATTGCTGAGATGGCCTGTGGTGGCCGATGAGGTTCGTGTGCTGGTGGAGAGTGGGGCTCTGTTGGCAGGGGCGGGGCCAGACGTTGGAGGACCCCACTCACTGCCCTGAACTCACTCCTGGCAGGAGAGCTCTTCAGACTTCTCAGATGGAACTGCAGCTCTATGGACAGGCTTTGCTCTGCGGCATTTTTGTGGTTTCTTGTCTCTGACAAGCAGGAGTGTGGGAAAACCGGAAGCAGCTCAGCACCAAAAAAGCACAAAGAGGGGGAAGAAACAAGATTTCTTGAGAATTTAAAAATATAATCCAACTATCAAAAGGCATGCTGTTGAGGCGTTGTTCCAGGAAATAGTTTCCAATTTGCCTTTAAAACTCTAGCACAAGTCTGTGAAGCTAAATAAGTTAGCACTCATGGAGACCAGAACATCCTCTCCTTTACATGAAAAATGTAGGGCTTGAGGCCCCCCTGTTTTCAGTATGCTCTCAGACTTTTAGGAAGAGTAGCACTGTTTTTCTCTGAGCTGACTCAGTGAAAAGTTCTCCCTAGGAAGCATCCAGATAAAGTTTTTTGAAATAATCTTTTCATATAAGAATTATTTTAGATTTATGGAAAAGTTGTAAAGATAGTACACATAAAGATACGTACACCCAGTTTTCCGCATGTTAACACCCTGTATTGCCATGGTACATTTGAAGACACTGCAATACGAAGAAACTGTCGCCCATACATTACAATAAACTAAACGCCATACTTACATTTGGATTGCTGAAGTTATTTTTAATATAGAGAAACCTTTCATGGCTTCTGAAATCAGGATCCTAAGTATCAGGTGACATATTCTTATTATTGTTCCAAAGTACTTGTTCCTAGCCAGCAGCAAGTTCCTTGACATCTCCGTGATTCAGTTTCCTATTTAATATAGAAATGATAATAGTACTTGCCTCATGGGGTTATTAAGAGAAGTAAATGAATTGATGAATGTCAAGCACAAATACAGTGCCTGGTACATGGTAAATACTAAATGAGTTTTAGGTGTTGTGGTTAATACTAAGACGATACTCCAAGAAATTTTCACATAATTTTTTGCTTTCTTCTTACAAAATGCGTTGCTTCATTTGCTTGAGCTTATTGCTGCCCTGATGCAGGCTTGGTTCATATTAATCAGGAACTGACTCAATGGATGTGAGTCTGAGTGAACTCCGGGAGTTGGTGATGGACAGGGAGGCGTGGCGTGCTGCGATTCATGGGGTCGCAAAGAGTTGGACACGACTGGGCGACTGAACGGACTGACTGATCAGTTATGACTGGCGATACTGAGTCACACTCAGGAATGCCATAGTGGTCCCAAGAGACACAACTAATGAGAAATTGTAATGAGCTTTTGACTGTGCCAAGCCCTGTGTTTTTGGGTTGAACTTCAAACCTCTCCTAGCGCAGAAGTTGGCACTGGATGAATATAGAAGCAATTTCCAAGAGCATCAAAGTTTCCACATCCTGGAGGGTTGAATTTAGAAAACAATAGAACATAAAAGATGGAATGTCTTTTGAATTTTGGTGCAAAGGGAGTTGAGAATGGGAACAGTGGGGTCCTATTTCTTTATGATAATAGTCTAGTCACTTTCCCTCTAAAGGTTTCAATTTCCTAACTGTAAAACAAAACTCACTGTCCCCACTGAATAATTAACCAAAATAACTTGTTTTCAGTCTGGTCTGTTGAAAGCTTTTTTATGAGCACGTTTGTTTTTCAATCCTGACACTTTACAGCCATGTTCCCCATCCTTTCTTGGCCCAGCATTCTTTGTTATAGTTCTCAGATTCATAGACTTATATTTCCTTTAGCTAAATCTCACTTGTCAATTCTGTGACGAGAATGATTTAGACTTTTTTTTTTTTTTTTGCCTTTTCCACAGTGCCAGTAACCTTTTTTGATTTTCCTCTCTAATGTTTGTAACACTTCATAATTTAGTACCAACTTCAGATCCTCCTTTCAAAACTATTTGTGGTATTTCTTCCAAGCAGGCAGCTTAACTAGGAAGGATGACAGCCGCTGAACAACCACATGCATATGAACTGTCTCTTCCTGTAAAAGACTTTTTTTTCAGAGCCAGAATCATACTCTCCAGGAAATATACAGAAAGAAATCTGAGAAGATTAGTGTTTGCCAGGGATGTGGGCAAAACTCAAAGACTAGAGATGAATTTGGAAAGGCAGAGTCAAAGCTGTTTACCTTGGGACTTCCCTGAGAAAAGAAAACTGCATGAGAAACACCAGACTCAACGAAAGGGCTTTTCTTTCAATAGCTGGAGTTACCTTTCCTTGCCAGGTTTTAGTATATTCTGCATCAGAGTGACCTCAGTAGAATTCGAAGCCAACTGCTAGTCTGTGTCAGCACCCAGGACAGTGGTGTTTGCTAAAGGCTGCTAGGGATTAGGAGGCAGGAAAGCTGTCTCAAACCCAGGAGCATGTTAATCCAAACACCAATTAATGTGACCTCAACATTTGGTCAGCAGTGTGATGGAGATGCTCACATTAATGTCAGAAAAATATAAAAATAAAGGATCAAGAAAAAAATATGTTGTATCTTTTTAACAAATGAGTAATGAACAGGAGGCAAAGTGATCAGGAGTTAAAATGGTCCAAAAGTAGGGTCTTGAGGTAAGCATTGAAGATGTCATGTTGTAGGTTATTAACCATCTTTATCAACTTTTCAGTCTTATTAGGTGTAGCTTTGAGAAATATGATTGAAGCTGTAGTGTATCCATCCTTAAATATGAGATTTCTAATTTATGCACTTCCCATATAATATAGTCATAGACTCTTAGTGCTGAAAGATAAAAACCTGGAGGAAGGTGCCATGCAGGGCTTTGGGTATAGCAAGGTACACAGATGGACAGTGGCAGAACCAAAGGCAGAATTCACATCCCCTACTGTGCTGCTGCTGCTGCTAAGTCGCTTCAGTCGTGTCCGACTCTGTGCGACCCCATAGACAGCAGCCCACCAGGTTCCCCCATCCATGGGATTCTCCAGGCAAGAACACTGGAGTGAATTGCCATTTCCTTCTCCAATGCATGAAAGTGAAGTCACTCAGTTGTGTCCAACTCTTAGCGACCTCATGGACTGCAGCCCACCAGGCTCCTCCATCCATGGGATTTTCCAGGCAAGAGTACTGCAGTAGGGTGCCATTGCATGCTAACACCATACTTTTCCCAGTAGACCACTGATTTCAGAGACCCCCCCACCCTCCACCAATCTATTCACATCCATTCTGTGCAGCAGGGGACAGATTAATCATCCTAAAATAGTGCCTTTGGGAAAATGCAATGTCAGCACTTAGAAACTTCCTTCCCTTCCTTTCCACACTAGTTTTGCCACTTAAATGGCCAATGAAATGCTCAAAAGTAGGAATAGTTAGTGCCACCCTCATAGTGAGGTGTTGGGGAAATGTCTGTTAGATACAGCACAAGAAGGATTGAAGAACCCCATCAAGAGCTTTATATACTGCCTGTCTGTGGGAGTGCAGTGTAGGAAAACACTAGGAGCCCTGGAATACACCAGACAGAGCCCTCTCACTCTAAGGGGCAGGCCTGGAGACAGAAAGAGCTGGGGGCCAAGTGACCAGTCACCACTTAGGCTCTTCTTTGCTTTACTAGCTCTCAGCATGTGGACCTCAGTGGTAGCCTTTGAAGATCTTAGGATTTGCTTTGGCCATGATGACAATGACATCAGTCTGAAAATAGGTACTCTAAATCACATCCAGCCAGTTGTTATCATTGGAATTATGTATGGTCCTGTGGGGAGAGAAATACACGAGACTCATAGAATGATGAATCTTCCTTTGGTGATTTTATACTTAGATAATTTAAATTAAAATCTTACTTTTCATTCATCCTTGCTGAGATGTTAAAATGGTAATGTGACTGTTGGGTATTTCCCATGTCTCACTTCCCTTCTATCTTATCTGATTATGAAAAAATCCATTAAAAAAAAAAAATTTGAATAGGGACTTCCCTGATGGTCCAGTGGTTAAGAATCTGCCTTCCAGTCCCTGGTCAGAAAACTAAGATCCCATATGCATGGGGCAGCTAAGCCCAAATGCTGCAACTACTGAGCCCGCCTGCTCTGGAGCCCACACGCCACGACAAGAGAGAAGCCCGTCTGAGAACAACTAAGGCCTGATGCAGCCGAATAGATAAATTAAAAAAAAATTTTTTTAAAGATTTGGATAGAAATTTAAAATAGCCTCTGATAGAATTCATATCAGTTCCTCTGTGATCCTCAGTCCTTATTGGCAAACTTAGACTTTCTTCTCTGAGGATGAGCAAATGTTTTAAAATCTCTGGGCCTGGAAACAGATAGTATAGTTTTAAAGAAAGATCCATGGAGAAGACTCAGAGGAGCTGTCAACCTCCAAAGTAAGTTTAATCAAGAAAGAAAACATTTTAGAAAAATCCGCAGTGTGCATTGGTGTGTCGAGCTGAGAAAAGCTATCTGAGAGCAAGTAGTCTGGGGTCAGGAAGGACTGAATGGAAATGAGAACACCTGAGTGAAAAATTGGATTAAACATGGTGAATAGAGATTGGGTGCTGCAGAAAATGGAATTAGTGAAATTCAGGACAAGCTGTTAAAATTCTGCCAAAATTCTGAGGGAAAAAAGTGTACAAAGGTAAAAATGATGAAAAGATAGATTCCACCTAAAATAATGAATTCCAAAATGAAAATAGAATAGTCATTATTACAGGCAAAATAGATCTAACCTAAGGACATAAAGGCTTTTGAACAGTGTAATTAATGAGATTAAATTAATAACATGCAATTTTATGCCCTGCAGAGCTCCCATGAAATATTTTTCAAAACTATTTTAGTATAAATCCTCAAAAAACAGAAATTATGCAGTCTTCATTCTTTGGCCACTTTATAATAAAATGAGATTTTAAAATCTGGACAAATGCTCAAATAAATTTAGAATGTTAAAATATTCTTTTAAGTAGTTTAGGTCAAAATTATTTTGGAAACTACATTAAAAATAAGAATTGTACATATTAAAACAAGACAGAAAAGCCCATTCTAGACATTTTCATTTAGCAGTTAGGCCAGAAAAAGAAAGAAATGGCATCCAACTTGGAAAGTAAGAAATAAAAGTGTCTCTGTTTGCAAATGGCATGATATTACATGTAGAAAACCCTAAAGACCCTACCAAAAGACTGTTAGAACTGATAAATAAGCTCAGTGAAGTTTGAGGATATAAAATTTATATATAGAAATCTGTTGAATTTGTATACACTAACAATAAACTGTAAGAAAGAGAAATTAAGAAAAGAATGCCTTTTAAAATTACATCAGAAATAATAATGTGCATTGGTGTACAGAATTAGAAAAAGACCTAGGAATAAACATAGTGAAGGAGGTGAGAAAACACGTGCACTGAATACTGTAGGACACTGATGAAAGAATTTGAAGACATAAGTAAATGGAAAGATAGTCCATGCTTAAGCACTGAAAGAATTAAAATTGTTAAAGCAGTCTACAGATTCAGTGCCATCCGTATCACAATTCCAATGGCATTTTTCATAGAAATAGAACAAAAATCCTAAAATTTGGCCTGAATAGCCAAAACAATCTTGAGAAGGAAAAACAAAGCTGGAAGGATCGTGCTCCCTGATTTGAAACAACATTACAAAGCTACAGTAATCAAAACAGTGTTGGCCTGCACACAGACACACAGACCAACGGAACAGAAAAGAGATCCCAGAAATAAACCTAGGCACGTTTGATCAATTAATTTATGACAAAAGAGTCAAGACTATACAAGGGGGAAAAGGATAGTCTCTTCAATGCACGCTTTTGGGAAAATTGGACGTGCAAAAGAATGAAACTGGATCGCTATTTTAAACCATACACAAAAGTTAACTCAAAGTGGAATAAAGACATGAATGCTAGAATGGAAACTATAAAACTCCTAAAGGAAAACATAGGCAGTAATCTCCTTGACTCAGTCTTGACAATGATATTTTGGATTTGACAGCAAAAGGAAAAAAATAGTCAAGTGGAACCGCATCAAACCTACAAGTTTCCACACAGGAAAGGAGATCAACAAAATGAAAATGCAACGTACCAAGTGGGAAAAAATATTTGTAAATCATGTATCTGATAAAGTGTTAATATCCAAGCTATATAAGAAACTCATGCAACTCAATGGAAAAAACAGTCCAATTAAAACATGGGCAGAGAACCTGAATAGACGTTTTTCCAAAGAAGACGTTCAAATGGCTAAGAGGTACTGGGAGAGGTGTTCAGCATTACTGATCATCAGAGAAGGGCAAATCAAAGCCATTAGAAGATGCCACCTCATACGTGTTAGAATGACTGTCATCAAAAAGACAAGAAATAACAAGTGCAGCAAGAACATGGAGAAAAGGAAACCCTATGTACTGTTGTCAGGGAAGGCAATGGCACCCCACCCCAGTACTCTTGCCTGGAAAATCCCATGGACGGAGGAGCCTGGTAGGCTCCAGTCCATGGGGTTGCTAAGAGTCGGACACAACTGAGCGACTTCACTTTCACTTTTCACTTTCATGCATTGGAGAAGGAAATGGCAGCCCACTCCAGTATTCTTGCCTGGAGAATCCCAGGGACAGAGGAGCCTAGTGGGCTGCCGTCTATGGGGTCTCACAGAGTCGGACACGACTGAAGCGACTTAGCAGCAGCAGCATGTACTGTTGGTGGGAATGTGAGGTGGCACAGCCACTCTGGGGAACAGTATGGAGGCTCCTCAAAAAATTCAAAATAGAACCCCCTAACATTTCTGGACAAAGAAAATGAAAACGGGACATTGAAAAGATATTTGCACCCCCATGTTCATTGCAGCATGATTCACAATAGCCGAGATATGGAAACAACCAAAGTGTCCATCAATGAGTGGATAAAGAAGATGTAGTATATATGTATGGAATGGAATATTATTCAACCACGAGAAAGAAGTAAATCCTGCTATTTTTAACAACATAGATGGACCTCGAGGACATTATACTAAGTGAAATAAGGTGGACCTTTAAGGCATTATGCTAAGAAAAATAAGCCAGACACAGAAAGACAAATATTGCACAGTTCCCTGGTGGCTCAGACAGTAAAGAATCTGCTTGCAATGCAGGAAATCCGGGTTTGGTTGCCGGGTCAGGAAGATCCCCGGAGAAGGAAATGACTACCCATTCCAGTATTCTTGCCTGGAGAATTCCAAGGACAAAGGAGCGTGGCAGGCTAGAGTCCATGAGGTCACAAAGAATCGGACATGAAGAAGTGACTGAAATACACACACACATATCACCTACATGTGCAATGGAAAATAAAACAAACAAACTTATAGAAACAAAGAAAAGTTTTTGGTAGAACCTAGGGTAGGGGGAAATAGGGAGAGGTTGGTAAAAGGGTACCAACTTTCAGCTGTAAGTGAGTAAAAATAAAATCTGAGGATCTAATATAATATATGGTGACTATAGTTGATAACACTGTATTGTATAACTGAAGTTTTCCAAGAGAGTAGAACTTAAATGTTCTCACCAAAAAGAAGAAGGAGAAAGAGAAAGAAAAAGGTAAATATGTGAGGTGATGTGTGTGTACTAAGTCACTTCACTTGTGTCCAACTCTTTGGAACCCTATGGACTGTAGCCCACCAGGCTCCTCTGTCCATGGGATTCTCCAGGCAAGAATACTGGACCAGGTTGTCATGCTCTCCTCTAGGGAATCTTCCCGACCCAGGGATCAAACCCACCCCTTCTGTCTCCTGCATTGGCAGACGGGTTCTTTACCACTAGCACCACCTGGGAAGCCCTACGTGAGGTGATACATGTGTTAAATAACTAGACGGGGGAGTCCTTCCGCAGTATATATGCCGAATCACCTCAATGTACTTTGAATAACTTATAATTTTGTCATGTCATTAAAGCTAAAATAACTTTTAAAGATAAAAAATGGATTATATATATCAAACTTATGTTTGAAATGTAGGCAACAGTGTACTCAAAGCTAAACTCATAATCATTTTCAGTGTTAAATAAGGAAAGATTGTAAAGGAATTAATCAAGATACAAATTTCAAATTAGCTTCAACCCATAAACTGGTTTCAATTCATTACAGCAGTGTCATGTTAAAGAGAATTATGAGGACTTCTCTGAGCTCAGCAAGAAAGAGTGCTGTGATAGATTAGTAATGTCTGATGTTGAGAGTAGTGACTATTCGAGCCACATATTTGTCATACCTGAACTAAGCTTCCTCTCTAAAAGCTAGAAAAGGGTCAATAAAACAAAGCTAAGGAAAACAGATCAAAGGAAATCAAGAAGAAAGCAATATAAACTGAAAAACAAGCAGCAAAATTAGCTAAACCCAGAACATTTTTTAGTTCAGGGTAGGGGGACAGGGAAGCAGAAAGTAATTTTCACACAGTTCTGCCAGAAAGATAAGAGAATTAATAAAAGTTTAAAAAAGTAGATATAGGGGAGATGGGAAAATGAGAACACTGCACATAGTTACAGGCTACTAAATTTTCAAAACTGGATGAAAGATAATATTTTGGAAAATGTGGACTCTCAAAATTGGTCCTTGAATAAAAAGAAAACCCAAGTACAGCACAGTAGAAGTTTTTAACCTATCCAAATAGGTACTTCAAGAAATAGGGTACACAATAGGCCTAGGAAGCAATTTTAAAATATTGTCTCTAAAGTAGTTCTTTGAACCTTTCTTCTGAACTCTCTGGAGGCTTTCAGTTGCCTGCAAGATAAAGTTGAGGGTCCTTACTCTGGACACTGAAGCCCTCTGCAGTATATTCTCCATCCTGCCTCTAGTCTACTTGGCTCCATTCATTGCTCCTACCTGCCCATGTCACGCCCCCTGCACAGAATGCCCTTCTCCCTCTTGAGTCAAAGTCCTGCCTTTTATTCAAGATCAGGTTCTAGTTTATCACCTTGATGTAGCTTGACCAACTGCCCATTGTCAACTCCTCAGCTGGCTCTACTATCTGCATCCTTGTCTTATTTTTCCTTTCCCTGTGTGTTGTGCTTTCTATTAGGGACAGATGTCTTGTCTTTGTCCTTTTATCATATAAATATTGAATGTCCATTGCTATGCATTGCTCTGGATGTTGGTGATAACACCGGTGGACAAAACAGACATGAGCCTTGTATTCGTGAAGATTGGTTTTGAGAGAGGAGAGAGAAGTTCAGTCCCCAGCCCCTGATAGAACTTATATTGATGATAAGTTCTCAGGAAATGGTAGTGGAAGAGGCGGTGGTGAAGGTGGAGACAGTGGCGACTTAGTATTTTGCATCAGGGACCACTAAGTAGCAAAGATCTCTTCATTCATTATTTAGACCATGTAGAGTATGGGAGGCTGTGGAGTACAACTGCTAATAGCCCAAGATTTGAAATTAGATTTGAGTCCTGGCTCCTTCACTTAATTGACTGTTATTTGGTGAAGATCGCTCAGTCGTGTCCGACTCTTTGCGACCCCATGGACTGTAGCCTGCCAGGCTCCTCTGTCCATGGGATTTTCCAGGCAACAGTACTGGAGTGGATTGCCATTTCCTTCTCCAGGGAACTTCCCAATCGAACCCGGGTCTCCCACATTGTAGACAGATACTTAACCATCTGAGCCACCAGGGAAGACTGTTATTTAGGGATTCTCTAAGCTTCTGTTTTGTTATCTGTAAGATATTATCTACATCATGGAGTTGTTCTTAGGTTTAAAGGAGATCATGTGTTTCCCTGACATATAGTAAGTGTCCGATGCATGCTGGTTGGTGTGGTTTGTAATTTCTGCTGCTGTTACTGTTCCCTGTTAAATCTCATTTTTGTTGTTACTAAACTGATGTCCGGGGAAGGCAATGGCACCCCACTCCAGTACTCTTGCCTGGAAAATCCCATGGACGGAGGAGCCTGGTAGGCTCTAGTCCATGGGATTGCTAAGAGTTGGACACGACTGAGCGACTTTACTTTCACTTTTCACTTTCATGCATTGGAGAAGGAAATGGCAACCCACTCCAGTATTCTTGCCTGGAGAATCCCAGGGACAGGGGAGCCTGGTGGGCTGCCGTCTATGGGGTCGCACAGAGTCGGACACGACTGAAGCGACTTAGCAGCAGCAGCAGCAGCAAACTGATGTCTGGGCTTCCCTGGTGGCTCAGATGGTAAAGCATCTGCCTGCAATGTGGGAGACCTGGGTTTGATTCGTGGGTCGGGAAGATCCCCTGGAGAAGGAAATTGCAATCCACTCCAGCACCCTTGCCTGGAAAATCCCATGGATGGAGGAGCCTGATAGGCTACAGTCCATGGGGTCGCAAAGGTCGAACACGACTGAGCGACTTCACTATCACTATTCCAAATCCTGAAAGATGATGCTGTGAAAGTGCTGCATTCAATATTCCAGCAAATTTGGAAAACTCAGCAGTGACCACAGGACTGGAAAAGGGCAGTTTTCATTCCAATCCCAAAGAAAGGCAATGCCAAAGAATGCTCAAACTATCGCACAATTGCACTCATCTCACATGCTAGTAAAGTAATGCTCAAAATTCTCCAAGCCAGGCTTTAGCAATATGTGAATTGTGAACTTCTAGACGTTCAGACTGGTTTTAGAAAAGGCAGAGGAACCAGAGATCAAATTGCCAACATCTGCTGGATCATGGAAAAAGCAAGAGAGTTCCAGAAAAACATCTACTTCTGCTTTATTGACTATGTCAAAGCCTTTGACTGTGTGGATCACAGTAAACTGTGGAAAATTCTGAAAGAGATGGGAATACCAGACCACCTGATCTGCCTCTTGAGAAATTTGTATGCAGGTCAGGAAGCAACAGTTAGAACTGGACATGGAACAACAGACTGGTTCCAAATAGGAAAAGGAGTTCGTCAAGGCTGTATATTGTCACCCTGTTTATTTAACTTATACGCAGAGTACATCATGAGAAACGCTGGACTGGAAGAAACACAAGCTGGAATCAAGATTGCTGGGAGAAATATCAATAACGTCAGATATGCAGATGACACCACCCTTATGGCAGAAAGTGAAGAGGAACTAAAAAGCCTCTTGATGAAAGTGAAAGTGGAGAGTGAAAAAGTTGGCTTAAAGCTCAACATTCAGAAAACGAAGGTCATGGCATCCGGTCCCATCACTTCATGGGAAATAGATGGGGAAACAGTGGAAACAGTGTCAGACTTTCTTTTCTGGGCTCCAAAAGCACTGCAGATGGTGACTGCAGCCATGAAATTAAAAGACGCTTGCTCCTTGGAAGGAACGTTATAACCAACCTAGATAGCATATTCAAAAGCAGAGACATTACTTTGCCAACAAAAGTCCGTCTAGTCAAGGCTATGGTTTTTCCTGTGGTCATGTATGGATGTGAGAGCTGGACTGTGAAGAAGGCTGAGCGCCGAAGAATTGATGCTTTTGAACTGTGGTGTTGGAGAAGACTCTTGAGAGTCCCTTGGACTGCAAGGAGATCCAACCAGTCCATCTGAAGGAGATCAGCCCTGGGATTTCTTTGGAAGGAATGATGCTAAGGCTGAAACTCCAGTACTTTGGCCACCTCATGCGAAGAGTTGACTCATTGGAGAAGACTCTGATGCTGGGAGGGATTGAGGGCAGGAGGAGAAGGGGATGACAGAGGATGAGATGGCTGGATGGTATCACTGACTCGATGGATGTGAGTGAGTCTCAGTGACCTCCGGGAGTTGGTGATGGACAGGGAGGCCTGGCGTGCTGCGATTCATGGGGTCACAAAGAGTCAGACATGACTGAGCGACTGATCTAATCTGATCTGATCACTAAACTGATGTTCGTAAGTGTGATACGGCTCTAGCTAACCAGGCTATGGAAATTCACACACATACTGATTTCCTGAACACTAATAACTCTGATGACTATTGAAGGTGAAGGCTTAGTTTCAAACAAAACTAAAGATTAGATTTGGACTTGCTGACTTCCAGTTAAGTTGGCTCCATAAGTTTATGCTTAGTATTTCCCCTCTGCTTCAAATACAGCAGTGGTAGATAAACAACTTAGAGAAGAAAAAGAAGGGAAGCATCTCCATGGCCCCAAAGTGTACTTGCAACAAATAGCAATCAGTGAATGAGGCTGAAGCAACAAGCTTTGTGAGCCCTGCTGTGGAAGCAGGCAGTGGCAGCCTGCACCTCAGCTCCCGTGGCATATTGGGGCCTAAGAGTGCCCAACCCAAGAGGAGAGACTCATTCATAGAAAACAGAAGAGCGATTTTTTCAGTTGGAGATGATACTGCCCCCAGAGGGCATTTGGCAGTGTTGGAGTTGTTGGTTGTGAGTTGGGGGAGGGGTGTTGCTGCTGGCATGTAATGAGTAGAGTCTAGCGGTGGTACTAAAAAAAAAAAAAAAAAAAAAGGCATCCTGCAAATCGTAGGACAGTTTCCCATAGTGAAGAATTATCCAGTCCAAAATGTCAGTATTCCACACTTGGAAAATCCTGAGCTAAAGAATGCTGTGGGCCCTCCTACAGGGAGACTGATAAAGCTGACATGGACCCACTGGCTGAGGCTCCATCTTTACACGAGGCCATGAGCCTACAGAGTTAGAAAGATAGTGAAATACCTTCTGAATTTCTATTCATCTCTGTGACAGAGGCACCAAAATACCACTGTAAAGTCTGGTTCTAGATTGGAGTCAGGGGGACTGGGTGGAGGCAACTGTGAAGTCTTCCAACAGGGAGGGATGAACAAGTAGACAAAGGGGGACAGTGATTCCTATTCAAACTGAGCCTGCAAACCAGAACTGTAGAACACAGGAATAAATCTAATATTAAGAAAGATTGCCTGCAGAATCAAACCTGAACCATGAATTCCTTACAGATGAAATTAATATTTTGAATGGTGAGACATATTTGATCATGTATCTAGCCGTATCTTGTGGAATATGACATGTGACTCTAATAGGAGTATCAGAAGAGAGAGCCAAATGATAGGTGAACAACCAATACTTTAAAAAATAATAACAGAATTCTCGGCTAAAGATATGAGTCCTCACCTAAAAAATCATTCTTTGCACCAAAATAAATATACCTCTAGAGACATCATAGTGTGTCTGCATAGAAAGTGCAGACCATCAAGCATAAATGGGGGGTCTGACGTATTACCTGAAAGAAACCTACTTTTATCTACAAAGAAAAAGAATAGCAGCAGCCTTCTCTTCAGAAGTAATAAGTGGCAGAAGACAAGAGCTAATAGCTTTAAAGTGTTGAGGTAAAGTAACTTGCAGTCTATATATATAGCTAAATTGTCATTCAAGAAAGAAGGCAAAAAATAATAATTTGAGATATTCGAAGTCTAAGAGTATACCCATGGCCCTCACTGAAAAAATTAGTGAAGATAAATGTGAACACAGAATAACATGAAACAATGAAGTGCAAAAACTGTATAAAATGTCTGTACACATTAACGACTGTAAAAATAATTGTTGGTTTTCTTAAAAGGATTAAACACGTTTATGACAATAACAGGATTCAAGGACAAGAGTATTCTGTGGACAGTAAATCTGTGAACACATCTGTGTCAAGTTCAAGGGCAAGATGGAAATACTGAATAGCTTTAGACTTTCTTAGACAATAGAAGTTAAGTAATACATATACAGTCTGCTGCTTTCAAACCAACAGAGGGGGAGAGAAGGGAATGTAGAAACTTTATGAATCCAGTGGGAGGCAGGAAATGGGAAAAAAAGCAAAGGAAAAAGATAATAAGTGGAAAATTAAAACTAAGATAAAATAAAACACATGAGTAATCCCAATAAATGTTAACAGATTATACTCTTCTATTAAAAGATATATTATCTAATTCTGTTTTTTAAAACATTCAGTTATAGGCTGCTTAAAAGATACATCGAAAGGAAAATCTCAGAAAGGTAAAAGATTGGAAAAAAGATAAACCATGCAATACTAATTAGAATGAGAACTAGGCTGTTGTGGTTCAGTTGCCAAATCTGTCCAGCTTTGCCACCCCGTGGACTACAGCACGCCGGGCCTCCCTGTCCTTCACTATCTCCTGGAGTTTGCTCAAATTCATGTCCATTTAGTCAGTGATGCTATCTAATATCTCATCCTCTCCCACTGCCTTCTCCTTTTGCATTCAATCTTTCCTAGCATCAGGGTCTTTTCCAATGAGTCATCTCTTCTCATCAGATGTCCAAAGTACTGGAGCTTCCACTTCAGCATCAGTCCTTCCGACTGTTCAGGGTTGATTTCCTTTAGGACTGACTGGTTTGATCTCTTGGTAGTCCAAGGGACTCTCAAGAGTCTTCTCCAGCACAATTCAAAAGCATCAATTCTTTGGCGCTCAGCCTTCTTTATGGTCTTTATGATCTCACATACATACATTACTACTGGAAAAACCATAGCTTTGACTATGTGGACCTTTGTCAGAAAAGTGATGTCTCTGCTTTTTAATATACTATCTAGGTTTGTCATGGCTTTCCTTCCAAAGAGCAAGCATCTTTTAATTTCATGGCTGTAGTCATCACTGTGATTTTGGAGCCCAAGAAAATAAAATACGTCAATGCTGCTGCTGCTGCTGCTGCTAAGTCGCTTCAGTCGTGTCCGACTCTGTGCGACCCCATAGACAGAAGCTCACCAGGCTCCCCTGTCCCTGGGATTCTCCAGGCAAGAATACTGGAGTGGGTTGCCATTTCCTTCTCCAATGCATGAAAGTGAAAAGTGAAAGTAAAGTCGCTCAGTCGTGTCTGACTCCTAGCGACCCCATGGAATGGAGCCTGCCAGGATCCTCCATCCATGGGATTTTCCAGGCAAAAGTACTGGGGTGGGGTGCCATTGCCTTCCCCCAAAATATCGTCAATGCTTCCACTTTTTCCCCTTCAATTTGCCATGAAGTGATGGGACCAGAGGCATGATCTTAGTTTTTTGAATGTTGAGTTTTAAGTGAGCTTTTTCACTCTTCTCTTTCACCCTCATCAAGAGGCTCTTTAGTTCCTCTTCGCTTTCTGCCGTTAGACTGGTGTCATCTGCATCTCTCAGGTTGATATTTCTCCTGGCAATCTTGATTCCAGCTTGTGCTTCATTCAGTATGGCATTTCACATTATGTACTCTGCATTTAAGTTAAATAAACAGGGTGACAGCACACAGCCTTGGCGTACTCCTTTCCCAGTTTTGTACCTGTCAGTTGTTCCATGTAAGGTTCTGACCGTTTCTTCTTGACCCACATACAGGTTTCTCAGGAGGCAGGTAAGGTGGTCTGGTATTCCCATCTCTTTAAGAACTTTCTACAGTTTGCTGGGATCCACAGACAAAGGCTTTTGAGTAGTCAAGCAGAAGTACATATTGTTTCTGAAATTCCTTGGATAGCCATAGGAAAAGGAAATTAAACAAAAAGCACTAGTAGGGATAAAGAAAAGCACTTGTATGCACTTAACATAACTTCAAAGTGTATAAATCAAAAAATATAAATAAAAAGCTAGCAAATTATATAAGAGAAATTCACAAATTATCATAGTGAGTGATTTATTTAAATATACTTCTATTGGTAACTGATAAGTAACTCAAAAATTTCTGAGGATTTTGAATACTTGAAATACAGAATTAACTGTTTGCTTTAATAAGTGGCTTTTAATCTTTTTGACAACCACTCATAATTTAAAAATAGATTTTATATGCAACCCAGTAAAGATATCTATATATGTGTGAAGTTAAAGTTTCACATAATACTTTTAAAAATGCTGATTGTGTCCCCTAAATTAATTTTACAAACACCCCCTTATGAGTCACTACTCATGGGAAAACATGAATAGCTATGCATCATCTCTTGGGCCCAAAAGGGATAATATACATTCTTTTAGAGTACATGTGGAGGACTTCCCTGGTGGTCCAGTGGCTAAGACTCTGCTCCCAGTGCAAGCAGCCCGGGTTCAATCCCTGGTCAGGGAACTAGACACCACAAGCTGCACTGAGAGTGTGGGAACTAGACACCACAAGCTGCACCGAGAGTCTGCATGTTGCAACTAAAAATTCTGCATGCTGCAGCGAAGACTGCAGATCGCAAGTGTTGCAACTAAGACCTGGTGCAGCCAAACAAATAAATATTTAAAAAAGTAAGTATACGTGGAATATTTATGAAATTTCAGTACATACTGTGTCATAAATGAAGGCTCCACCTATTTCAAAACAGCAGTATCACACTTTATAATCTCTGTCTCTCTCTCTCTGTTCAGTGGCTGAGTCGTGTTCAACTCCCAGGGACTGTAGTCCACCAGGCCTCTCTGTCTGTGGGGTTCTCAGGCAGGAATACGGGAGTGGGTTGCAATTTCCGTCTCGGGGATCCTCCCAGACCAGGTATCGAACCCGCATCTTCTACATTGGCAGGCGGATTCTTTACCACTGAGCCACTTGAGAAGAATTACATATATAATTTATAATTATACTTAATTTAGAAATAATAGTTTTTTAAAGGCCCATGTGTTTGCAAGTTTTTTTAAAATAGAGTATATAATACTCAGTTATTAAAGAGGTAATCATAACAAAAATAATAATCATTAGAACTGAATGGCCATGAAAGTATAACATATCACATTTGTGGGATAGTCAAAACTGCACTCTAAAGTAAGCTTATAACCTTAAATACATTTATTCTAAAGATAGGAAAGCTTGAAAATCAATGAGTCAGTCATTTAACTTGAAACACTATAAATGAAACAACAGTAAATTAACCAAAATCAAATAATAATAATACAGAAATCACTTAGAACAACCTGGCACGTGGGAGAACAGTGCCTCAGTCAGTGCCTGGCACATATTCAGATCAGAGATCAGTCGCTCAGTCGTGTCCGACTCTTTGCGACCCCATGAACTGCAGCACGCCAGGCCTCCCTGTCCATTACCAACTCCTGGAGGTCACTGAGACTCACATTCATCGAGTCAGTGATGCCATCCAGCCATCTTATCCTCTGTCATCCCCTTCTCCTCCTGCCCCCAATCCCTCCCAGCATCAGAGTCTTCTCCAATGAGTCAGCTCTTCGCATGAGGTAGCCAAAATACTGGAGTTTCAGCTTTAGCATCATTCCTTCCAAAGAAATCCCAGGGCTGATCTCCTTCAGATGGACTGGTTGGATCTCCTTGCAGTCCAAGGGACTCTCAAGAGTCTTCTTCACCACCACAGTTCAAAAGCATCAATTCTTTGGCGCTCAGCCTTCTTCACAGTCCAGCTCTCACATCCATACATGACCACAGGAAACACCATAGCCTTGACTAGACGAACCTTTGTTGGCAAAGTAATGTCTCTGCTTTTGAATATGCTGTCTAGGTTGGTCATAACTTTCCTTCCAAGGAGTAAGCGTCTTTTAATTTCATGGCTGCAATCACCATCTGCAGTGATTTTGGAGCCCAGAAAAATAAAGTCTGACACTGTTTCCACTGTTTCCCCATCTATTAGGTGTTCATTAAAAACTTGGTGAAGCAATGAATGAAACAGCAAACAAAAACTCTCCAATGATTAATAATTTAAGTGAAAAGATACATGAAATAATATTAGGAATGAAAAGAAATGTGACAAGAAATAAAAGTGAATTTGTAAAATGTGTTCTGTGCACCAATAGTATACAAATTGACTTCACTAAATGTTTCTTAAATTGGTTTTGGAACCAGATTCACATTAATAATGTTCTAATTGTTATTTGCTAAGGATTGGAATGTTAGTATGTGTTTGTGAAATGTGTATATCATCCCTAGACAGGATTACACATACACCTATCTGCACATAGATATGTTGTATGGAAAATTAGAAGATAATTAATCTGTGAGAAATATTTGCTAAGCAAAGTTGAAGTCTTTTGGCAGGGGGTGGTGTTGGAATTCAGTTCTTTAACCTAATTTGCATTTTAGGATTTCTTCTGTCCTTTGAGAATTGAAAGTGGTAGTCACCAGTATTTTATAAAATTTATCAAGTTTGAGGATGTTTCTTTTCAGGACCTTGATAAATGCCACCACAGCTGTTTTGCCACAGCCCTGGCAAGATCTGCATTTCTAACTATACTCTTTCTGTAAAATCTTGAGCATTTTCCTTTTGTGGGTCTTCCCTTCTATGGAAAGGTCATTCCTAATGTGGTGGCATGAATCCAAGATAGACTTTCACTAAACCATTGAAATAGAAAACTAGTACCTCTATGTTAGAGATGTGGAAAGTCTTGAAATATAGCACCAGACCACAGTCAACCTTGTGAAGTAACGATCAAAACAGATCTTAAAGGAAGAATATCACTTTCAGGAAAAGTTTCCACCGATCAAAATAATGGTCGGAGGCAGGGAGAGGAAACCACAAATAAAGGAAATACAGAGTCACCCTTACCAGCAAAATGGATAATGGGGATTTTACCCATTATAACCCTCCTTGGTGATGGCATATTACGTAGGCCTGCTATATGGTGTTATCTTAATGGTAATGGAACTCCTAGCCACCCATTTAATCATCTTCTGTTCCCTAAATGGGCTTCCCTGGTGGCTCAGAGGGTAAAGAGCCTGCCTGCAATGCAGAGACCTGGGTTTGATCCCTGGGTCGGGAGGATCCCCTGGAGAAGGAAATGGCAACCCACTCCAGTATTCTTGCCTGGAAAATTCCATGGACGAGGGCCTGGTAGGCTACAGTCCTTGGAGTCACAGCGTCGGACACAACTCAACGACTTCACTATTCCTTAAGTAGAGACTTGCCCTAAAAGAAATCTCTCAAAATAATAAATGCAGACATATTTCCACTTATAGAGATACTATTTGTTTGCAATGTATTATTGAACAGCATCTTTGAAAGGCCTGTTCCCCTCAGTGCCAGGATCTTGCTTAGACCTCATAAAAATGGAAGAGGCAAAAAGAGTAGAAAGAAATGGAGCAAGTGAATCGAATTCTGGGTTAGGAAGTATATATCTAATATTTGAGGAAACTCTTTAGGTACTAACTTTGAACATGTATCAGGGAAAGTTCCTTTCTATGTTGAGATGTCACCCATTAATAGACTTCTTCTAATTCATCATTGCTACTAACGTAGGCACCTATCTTATTCCACTTTTTTTAGGTGGCTCAGTTCATCAGGAATCCTGCCCTTCAGCAGTTTTTGATAATTATAGACAGTTCATCTGCAGAGAAGGGTCTGAACTAGGCCAGTTACTGCAGCTGAGATTGTAGTAAGCCCACGTCTAACTCTTCTTCCATCTCCAGAACTTTCACCATTTCCAGGAATAACACTTGAGGAACACTGCAGAATCAGTCGTCCCTCACACTCTCCATGGTTTCATCCAGCCCAGCATTTTGCATTATGTACTCTGCACATAAGCTAAATTAACAGGGTGACAATATACAGTACAACAGTACTCCTTTCTCAATTTTGAACCAGTCCGTTGTTCCATGTCCAGTTCTAACCATTGTTTCTTTTTTTTTTTTTTATTAAATTTTATTTTGCTTAACTTTACAATATTGTATTGCTTTTGCCATACATCGAGATGGATCCACCACCAGTATACATGTGCTCCCCATCCTGAACCCTCCTCCCTCCTCCCTCCCCATACCATCCCTCTGGGTCGTCCGAGTGCACCAGCCCCAGGCATCTGTTATCGGTCATCGTACCTGGACTGGCGACTCGTTTCAGATATGATATTATACATATTTCAATGCTATTCTCCCAAATCATCCCTCCCTCTCCCAGTCCCAGAGTCCAAAAGTCTGTTCTATACATCAGTGTCTCTTTTGCTGTCTCGTAAACAGAGTTATTGTTGCCATCTTTCTAAATTCCATATATATGTGTTTGTATTACTATATTTGTGTTTTTCTTTCTGGCTTACTTCACTCTGTATAATAGGCTCCAGTTCAATCCACCTCATTAGAACTGATTCAAATGTATTCTTTTTAATGGCTGAGTAATACTCCATTGTGTATATGTACCACAGCTTTCTTATCCATTCATCTGTGGATGGACATCTAGGTTGCTTCCAAGTCCTGGCTATTGTAAACAGTGCTGCTGTAAACATTGGGGTACACGTGTCTCTTTCAATTCTGGTTTTCTCAGTGTGTATGCCCAGCAGTGGGATTGCTGGATCATAAGGCAGTTCTATTCCCAGTTTTTTGAGGAATCTCCATACTGTTCTCCAAAGTGGCTGTACTAGTTTGCATTCCCACAAACAGTGTAAGAGGGTTCCCTTTTCTCCACACCCTCTCCAGCATTTATTGCTTGTGGACTTTTGGATTGCAGCCATTCTGACTGGCGTGAAATGGTACCTCATAGTGGTTTTGATTTGCATTTGTCTGATAATGAGTGATGTTGAGCATCTTTTCATGTGTTTGTTAGCCATCTGTATGTCTTCTTTGGAGAAATGTCTATTTAGTTCTTTGGCCCATTTTTTGATTGGGTTCATTTATTTTTCTGGAATTGAGCTGTAGGAGTTGCTTGTATATTTTTGAGATTAGTTGTTTGTCTGTTGCTTCATTTGCTATTATTTTCTCCCATTCTGAAGGCTGTCTTTTCACCTTGCTTATAGTTTCCTTTGTTGTGCAGAAGCTTTTAAGTTTGATTAGGTCCCATTTGTTTATTTTTTATTTTATTTCCGATATTCTGGGAGGTGGGTCATAGAGGATCCTGCTGTGATGTATGTCAGAGAGTGTTTTGCCTATGTTTTCCTCTAGGAGTTTTATGGTTTCTGGTCTTACATTTAGATCTCTAATCCATTTTGACTTTATTTTTGTATATGGTGTTAGAAAGTGTTGTAGTTTCATTCTTTTACAAGTGTTTGACCAGTTTTCCCAGCACCACTTGTTAAAGAGATTGTCTTTAATCCATTGTATATTCTTGCCTCCTTTGTCAAAGATAAAGTGTCCATATGTGCGTGGATTTATCTCTGGGCTTTCTATTTTGTTCCATTGATCTATATTTCTGTCCTTGTGCCAGTACCATACTGTCTTGATGACTGTGGCTTTGTAGTAGAGCCTGAAGTCAGGCAGGTTGATTCCTCCAGTTCCGTTCTTCTTTCTCAAGATAGCTTTGGCTATTCGAGGTTTTTTGTATTTCCATACAAATTGAAAAATTATTTGTTCTAGCTCTGTGAAGAATACCGTCGGTAGCTTGATGGGGATTGCATTGAATCTATAAATTGCTTTGGATAGTATACTCATTTTCACTATATTGATTCTACCAATCCATGAACATGGTATATTTCTCCATCTATTGGTGTCCTCTTTGATTTCTTTCACCAGTGTTTTATAGTTTTCTATATATAGGTCTTTAGTTTCTTTAGGAAGATATATTCCTAAGTATTTTATTCTTTTCATTGCAGTGGTGAATGGAATTGTTTCCTTAATTTCTCTTTCTATTTTCTCGTTATTAGTGTACAGGAATGCAAGGGATTTCTGTGTGTTAATTTTATATCCTGCAACTTTACTATATTCATTGATTAGTTCTAGTAATTTTCTGGTGGAATCTTTAGGGTTTTCTATGTAAAGGATCATGTCATCTGCAAATAGTGAGAGTTTTACTTCTTCTTTTCCAATTTGGATTCCTTTTATTTCTTTTTCTGCTCTGATTGCTGTGGCCAAAACTTCCAAAACTGTGTTGAATAGTAATGGTGAAAGTGGGTATCCTTGTCTTGTTCCTGACTTTAGGGGAAATGCTTTCAATTTTTCACCATTGAGGATAATGTTTGCTGTGGGTTTGTCATATATAGCTTTTATTATGTTGAGGTATGTTCCTTCTATTCCTGCTTTCTGGAGAGTTTTTATCAGACTCTCCAGTCTGATAAAATTCTGGAGAGTTTTTATCCAAAGTTCAATGAATGTTGAACTTTGTCAAAGGCTTTCTCTGCATCTATTGAGATAAACATATGGTTTTTATTCTTCAGTTTGTTAATGTGGTGTATTACGTTGATTGATTTGCAGATATTGAAGAATCCTTGCATTCCTGGGATAAAGCCCACTTGGTCATGGTGTATGATCTTTTTAATGTGTTGTTGGATTCTGATTGCTAGAATTTTGTTAAGGATTTTTGCATCTATGTTCATCAGTGATATTGGCCTATAGTTTTCTTTTTTTGTGGGATCTTTGTCAGGTTTTGGTATTAGGGTGATGGTGGCCTCAGAATGAGTTTGGGAGTTTGCCTTCCTCTGCAATTTTCTGGAACAGTTTGAGTAGAATAGGTGTTAGCTCTTCTCTAAATTTTTGGTAGAATTCAGCTGTGAAGCCGTCTGGGCCTGGACTTTTGTTTGCTGGGAGATTTCTGATTACAGTTTCAATTTCCTTGCTCGTGATGGGTCTGTTAAGATTTTCTATTTCTTCCTGATACAGTTTTGGAAAGTTGTACTTTTCTAAGAATTTGTCCATTTCTTCCACGTTGTCCATTTTATTGCCATATAATTGCTGATAGTAGTCTCTTATGATCCTTTGTATTTCTGTGTTGTCTGTTGTGATTTCTCCATTTTCATTTCTAATTTTATTGATTTGATTTTTCTCCCTTTGTTTCTTGATGAGTCTGGCTAGTGGTTTGTCAATTTTATTTACCCTTTCAAAGCTTTTGGCTTTGTTGATTTTTGCTATGGTCTCTTTTGTTTCTTTTGCATTTATTTCTGCCCTAATTTTTAAGATTTCTTTTCCTTGTACTAACCTTGAGGGTGCTTCATTTCTTCCTTTTCCAGTTGCTTTAGGTGTAGAGTTAGGTTATTTATTTGGCTTTTTTCTTGTTTCTTGAGGTATGCCTGTATTGCTATGCACTTTCCTGCAAACTTTCCTTTTCTCCCTGCAATCTTGACAGGGTGTGGTCCGCTGGAGAAGGGAATGGCAAACCACTTCAGTATTCTTGCCTTGAGAACCCCGTGAACAGTATGAAAAGGCAAAATGATAGGATACTGAAAGAGAAACTCCCCAGGTCAGTAGGGGCCCAATATGCTACTGGAGATCAGTGGAGAAATAACTCCAGAAAGAATAAAGGGATGGAACCAAAGCAGAAAGAATACCCAGCTGTAGATGTGTCTGGTGATAGAAGCAAAGTCCGATGCTGTAAAGAGCAATATTGCATAGGAACCTGGAATGTCAGGTCCATGAATCAAGGCAAACTGGAAGTAGTCAAACAAGAGATGGCAAGAGTGAATGTTGACATTCTAGGAATTAGCGAACTAAAATGGACTGGAATGGGTGAATTTAACTCAGAGGACCATTATATTTACTACTGTGGGCAGGAATCCCTCAGAAGAAATGGAGTGGCCATCACGGTCAACAAAAGAGTCCGAAATGCAGTACTTGGATGCAATCTCAAAAACGACAGAATGATCTCTGTTTGTTTCCAAGGCAAACCATTCAATGTCACAGTAATCCAAGTCTATGCCCCAACCAGTAATGCTGAAGAAGCTGAAGTTGAATGGTTCTATGAAGACCTACAAGACCTTTTAGAACTAACACCCAAAAAAGATGTCCTTTTCATTATAGGGGACTGGAATGCAAAGGTAGGAAGTCAAGAAACACCTGGAGTAACAGGCAAATTTGGCCTTGGAACACGGAATGAAGCAGGGCAAAGACTAACAGAGTTTTGCCAAGAAAATGCACTGGTCATAGCAAATACCCTCTTCAAACAACTTTCCCCTTAGGACTGCTTTTACAGTGTCCCACAGGTTTTGGGTTGTTGTGTTTTCATTTTCATTCATTTCTATGCAGATTTTGATTTCTTTTTTGATTTCTTCTGTGATTTATTGGTTATTCAGGAGTGTGTTGTTCAGCCTCCATATGTTGGAATTTTTAATAGTTTTTCTCCTGTTATTGAGATCTACTCTTACTGCATTGTGGTCAGAAAAGATGCTTGGAATGATTTCAATTTTTCTGAACTTACCACGGCTAGATTTATGGCCCAGGATGTGGTCTATCCTGGAGAAGGTTCCGTGTGCTCTTGACAAAAAGGTGAAATTCATTGTTTTGGGATGAAATGTCCTATAGATATCAATTAGGTCTACCTGGTCTATTGTATCGTTTAAAGTTTGTGTTTCCTTGTTAATTTTCTGTTTAGTTGATCTATCCATTGGTGTGAGTGGGGTATTAAAGTCTCCCACTATTAGTGTGTTATTGTTGATTTCTCCCTTCATACTTGTTAGTATTTGTCTTACATATTGCGGTGCTCCTATGTTGGGTGCATATATATTTATAATTGTTATATCTTCTTCTTGGATTGATCCTTTGATCATTATGTAGTGACCTTCTTTGTCTCTTTTCACAGCCTTTGTTTTAAAGTCTATTTTATCTGATATGAGTATTGCTACTCCTGCTTTCTTTTAGTCCCTATTTGCATGGAAAATCTTTTTCCAGCCCTTCACTTTCAGTCTGTATGTGTCCCCTGTTTTGAGGTGGGTCTCTTGTAGACAACATATGTAGGGGTCTTGTTTTTGTATCCATTCAGCCAGTCTCTGTCTTTTGGTTGGGACATTCAGCCCATTTACATTTAAGGTAATTATTGATAAATAAATAAAACAAAGTTGCCATTTACTTTGTTGTTTTGGGTTCGAATTTATATACCCTTTTTAACCATTGTTTTTTGACCTACGTACAGGTTTCTCGGGAGAAGGCAATGGCACCCCACCCCAGTACTTTTGCCTGGAAAATCCCATGGACAGAGGATCCTGGTAGGCTCCAGTCCATGGGGTCGCTAAGAGTCTGACACGACTGAGTGACTTCACTTTCACTTTTCACTTTCATGCATTGGAGAAGGAAATGGCAACCCACTCCAGTATTCTTGCCTGGAGAATCCCAGGGACGGGGGAGCCTGGTGAGCTTCCGTCTATGGGGTCGCACAGAGTCGGACACGACTGAAGCGACTTAGCATAGCATAGCATAGCATGTTAGATTTATTGAGACTGCTTGTCAGTCTCAAATGAGACCTGTCTTCCAAAGAGAGTTTGAAAGTAATTTTGACTGATTTTAATTTCTCCCTCATAAGTTACCAACAATTACCTTTTAACTTTAATAGCGAATTTCTGTTAAGTTGCAGGTTCTGAATATCTCATGGTCATTCTTCTACAGTTTAGCACTAATAATCCATACTGATTTAGAATCAGTGAGTCATCCAACTTAATATTTCTTCATGTAGGGGACTTCCCCGGTGATCCAGTGGTTAAAAATCTGCCTTTAAATGCAGGGTGGGATCCCTGGTGGGGAACTAAGATCCACATGTTGTGGGGCAACTAAGCCCACACCCACCACTACTGAGCCTGCACTGTGGAGAGCACATGCTTGACAGAGACTCCACATGCCATACTGGAAACATGACAACCAAATAAATAATATTTTTTAAAAATACTTCTTCATATAGATAGGCCCATCGTAAATGCAAAGACTATTGATATTCCTGTGGTTGATCACTCCCTAAGTTATGTCTGACTCTTTGTGACCCCATGGACTGCAGCACACCAGGCTTCCCTGTCTTTTAATGTGTCCTGGAGTTTGCTCAAATTCATGTCCTTTGCATCGGTGATGCTATCTGGTGATGCTATCTAACCATCTCATCCTCTGCTGCCCCCTTCTCCTTTTGCCTTCAATCTTTCCCATTGGACTCTTTTCCAATGAGTCATCTCTTCTAATCAGATGGCCAAAGTATTAGAGCTTCAGCTTCAGCACCAGTCCTTCCAATGAATATTCAGGGTTAATTTCCTTAAAGATTGACTGGTTTGATCTCCTTATGGTCCAAGGGACTCTCAAGAGTCTTCTCCAACACCACAGTTTAAAAGCATCAGCACTCAGCCTTCTTCACAGTCCAACTCTCACATCCACATAGGACTACTAGAAAGACCATAGCTTTGGCTATGCTGACCTTTGTCAGCAAAGTGACGCCTCTGCTTTTTAATATGCTCTTTATGTTTGTCATAGCTTTCCTTTCAAGGAGCAAGTGTCTTTTAATTTCATGGCTGTAGCCACCATCTGCAGTGATTTTGGAACCCAAGAAAATAAAATCTGTCACTGCTTCCACTTTTTCCCCTTCTACTTGCCATGAAATTATGGGACTGGATGCCATGATCTTAGTTTTTGAATGTTGAGTTTTAAGCCAGCTTTTTCACTCTTTTCTTTCACCTTCATCAAGAGGCTCTTTAGTTCCTGTTCACTTTCTGCCATTAGACAGATATTATCTGCATATCTCAGGTTGCTGATATTTCTCCCAGCAGTCTTGATTCCAGCTTGTGATTCATCTAGCCCAGCATTTTGTATGATATACTCTGCATAAAAGTTAAATAAGCAGGGTAAACAGCCTTGGCATACTCGTTTCCCAATTTAGAACCAGCCTATTGTTCCATGTCCAGCTCTAACTAGACCTCCTGTACAGGTTTCTCAGGACCCGAGTAAGGTGGTCTGGTATTCTCATCTCCTTAAGAATTTTCTACAGTTTGTTGTGGTCCACATAGTCAAAGGCTTTAGCGTAGTCAGTGAAACAGAAGTAGATGTTTTTCTGGAATTCTCTTGCTTTCCATATGATCCAATGAATGTTGGCAATTTGATCTCTGGTTCCTCGGCCTTTCCTAAACCCAGCTTGGCCATCTGGAACTTCTTGGTTCATGTGCTGCTGAAGCCTAACTTGAAGGATTTGAGCATGACCTTACCAGCATGTGAAATGATCACAATTGTACAGTAGTTTGAAGATTCTTTGGCATTGCTCCTCTGGGATTGGAATGAAAACTCACCTTTCCAGTCCTGTGGCCACTGCTGAGTTTTCTAAATTTGCTGACATATCGAGTGTAGCACTTTAACAGCATCATCTTTTAGGATTTGAAATAATTCATCTGGAATTCCATTACATCCACTAGCTGCTTCCTAATACCCACTGACTTCACACTCCAGGATGTCTGACTTTAGGGGAGTGACCACACCATCATGGTAATCTGGGTCCTTAAGACTTTTCTTGTATTGTTCTTCTGTATGCTCTTGCCACCTCTTCTTAATCTCTTCTGCTTCTGTTAGGTCCTTACCATTTCTGTCCTTTATTGTGCCCATCCTTGCATGAAATGTTCCTATATATATTCAGTTTTCTTGAAGAGATTTCTCTTCTTTCCCATTCTGTTGTTTTCCTCTGTTTCTTTGCATTGTTCACTTAAGAAGGCTTTCTTATCTCTCCTTGCTATTCTCTGGAACTCTGCATTCAGTTGGGTATATCTTTCCTTTTCTTCCTTGCCTTTCTCTTCTTTTCTCAGATATCTGTAAAGCCTGTTCAGACAACCACTTTACCTCCGTACATTCTTTTCTTTTTCTTTGTGATTATTTTGGTTATTGCCTCTTGTACAGTGGTACGAACCTCGACCCATAGTTCTTCAGGCACTCTGTCTGGCAGATCTAATCTCTTTAATCTATTCATCATCGCCACTGTATAATCATAAGGGATTTGGTTTAGGTCTTTTTTCCCCTACTTTCCCTACTTCCTTCAATTTAAACCTGAATTTTGCAATAAGAAGCTCAAGATCTAAGTCTTCATAGAACTGGTCAACTTCAGCTTCTTCAGCATTAGAGGATGGGACATAGAGAGTGGATTACTGTGAGGCTGAAATGTTTGTTTTGGAAATGAAGCAAGAACCTTCTGTTGTTTTTGAGATTGCATCCAAGTACTGCATTTCAAATGCTTTTGTTGACTATGAGGGCCACTCCATTTCTTCTAAGGAATTCTTGCCCACAGTAGTAGATATAATGGTCATTTGAATTAAATTCGCCCATTTCCGTCCATTTTAGTTCACTGATTCCTATGTTCACTCTTGCATCTCCTGCTTGACCACTTGGAATTTATGATTCATGAACCTAACATGCCAGGTTCCTATGCAATATTGTTTTTACAGCACTGGACTTTACTTTTACCACCAAACACATCCACAACTGAGCATCATTTCTGCTTTGGCTCAGCTTCGTCGTTCTTCCTGGAGCTATTAGTAATTGCTATCCACTCTTCCCCAGTAGCATATTGTACACTTTCCCACCTGGAGGACTTATCTTTCAGTGTCATATTTTTTTGCGTCTTCCTACCGTTCATGGGGTTCTCGAAGCAAGAATATTGGAGTGATTTGCCATTCTCTCCTCCAGTGGACCATGTTTTGTCAGAACTCTCCACCATGACCCATGTCTTGGGTGTCTCTACATGGCACGGCTTATAGCTTCATTGAGTTACACAAGCCCCTTCGCCATGACAAGGCTGTGATCCATGTATTCCTAAGTAAAAATAGTAATACTATATTAATAATTAATGTTTATTTAGCCCTAAGTGTGATGCCTGACACTGTACTAAGATGTACTTTACATCCACCATCTTATTTAATTCTTAACAACGTTATGAGGTAGATCCTGTTATCTTAATGTTAAAGCCCAGTAATTAGAAAGAACTGAGGGAACATATACTTACCTTCCTATGTAAATACTTCCTGAAATACAAGTACTCCCTATGAAAACAGCAAAGAATCATTGCAGAAGCAGATCAGCAAGCGCAGGTTAACATGCAGGCCCTAGACAAGCAGTGTTCGTCTCATTTAGGAGTGGGTTGCCAGAAATTGAAATGTATTTTCCAAGGAAGTGATATTATAATCACAACAAAAGCCTATTTACCCATCATGTGCCTAAAGTTGTGCTAACATAAACCCAAACCATTTTGTATACCAGCCTTTCCATGGGAAAACTTACTCTGTGGCTTCTCCTTGGATGTCTGTGGACATATTTCTCCTCCACTGGGGAGAAGGGGACCTCATGTGAGAAACAGTAGTTGTTTAGTCGCTAAGTCATGTCTGAAACTCTTTGTGACCCTATGGACTGTAGCCCGCCAGGCTCCTCAGTTCATGGGATTTCTCAGGCAAGAATACTGGAGTGGGTTGCCATTTCCTTCTCCTGGGGATCTTCCTGACCCAGAGATCTAATCTGTGTCTCCTACATTGACAGGCAGTTCTTTACCATGGAGCCACCAGGGAAGCCCAGCAGAACTTTAGAAATATTCTCCTGACACCTGTGGTGGGGGGCTGATGGAAGGAGGAGGATGGAAGGGTGAGTGGAACTGGGTACAGAGGGGACAGGGGCAGGGGATCTTGGGTGAGGACCAGGAGGCAGCCTATAAAGATGAAGGGTAGGATAGAAATTGCAGAGAGGAGCGGAGAAAGAGAACGCACTAGCTCTAAACCCCAGGGACTTGCCTCCTGGGTAGCCCTCTGTCCTCTGCTTTGTTTCTCTTACTGCCTCCACGTTTCCACCTGCCCACTTGCCTTTCCCCTGTGACACTCAGGGCTTCCTCTGTGACACTGGGATCAGCCCCTTAACTTTTCTTGACTCAGCGGTTCCTAATGCAAGCGAACAGGCCTTTAGATTTTTAACATTTTTTAAAGGAAAGAGCCCATCCCAGACCCCCAAAACTTTCTGTTTCTTACTTGGACCTAGAAGAGCAAGTATCAGCCTTACAGGGGCTTTGGATGGCTTTGGGGAGTCCATGAGGGACTTAAATAAAATGCACCAGCACTCCAGATGCAGGTCTCCAAGGCGAAGGCTTGGGAAAAGGGAAAGCCCTCTGCTCCTTCCTCTCCTCCTTGCATCTGTGCTTCCCCGGTCCTCAGAAGTGGAAAGGAGTGGGCGGGGCCCAGGTCGCAGCTCACTGCAGGGGAAGGGCTGTAAGACAGCGTGATCCTGGAGTGTGATTTCAAGCGACCTGTCTCCATCAGGGGTGTCGGGACCACCTGGCACCTAAGCTTCTATCAGGTGCTCCCAGAGCTCCTTATACCACCTTGCTCTGTACCCACCAGTCAGTGTTTCCCTGACTTCTCTGGTGGTTCCAATCACCGAGGCCCCTGGGGGCTGTAAAAAAAACCTAAGTTCTCAAGACCTGTCTCAGACCACTGAATCAGGATCTCCAAGGGAATGGTCTGGAAAGCTGTGTGGTTAACAAGCGACCACAGGTGATTCCTGTCAAGGATGTTTGGTGAGCCCTGCTGGTCTTTAAAGTCTCCTAGGATTAGGATGGAGAAGGCAATGGCAACCTCCGTTTCTTCCCTGGGCGGGGGGGGGGGCGCCCACTTTTTTTTTTTTTTTTTTTGGTCTTTTTTTTTTTGGGGGGCGGGGGTTGCGGTAAGAGGAGTGAAGAAAAACCTTCCAGTACTCTTGCCTGGAAAATCCCATGGATGGAGGGGCCTAGTGGGCTGCAGTCCATGGGGTTGCCAAGAGTCAGACAGGACTGAGTGACTTCACTTTCACTTTTCACTTTCATGCATTGGAGAAGGAAGTGGCAACCCACTCCAGTGTTCTTTCCTGGAGAATCCCAGGGACGAGGAGCCTGGTGGGCTGCTGTCTATGGGGTAGCACAGTGTCGGACACAACTGAAGCGACTTAGCAGCAGCAGCAGCAGCAGCAGGATTAGGATATTCGAAGACCCTTTCTGCCTCAGAATCACTACGTAGCTGTTTCTTTTCTGCGAAAAACTCTTTGCCGTTCCCTACTCTTGGTTCATGCCCACTTCTGTCTTCATGTCTTGGTTGAAGTATGATTTCCTGAAAAAGGCCATCCTGGACCACTGTCCTCACCATCTCAATCAGGTTCCCCATTGTATTCTCTCATAACACCTTGTGCTTTTCCTTCTTAGCGTTTATCACACAGTTTGTATCCTATGTATTTGCCTGGTGTATACTTTCTCACTGACACTGAGCATAGAGAATGCTTAGAAAGTAATTTTTGCATGAGTAAATAAGTGGAAAAATAATGTTGGGTGAAGGTGCTAAAGCTTCGGTTGTATGCTGCTCAACAGATAAAAGACTGAGTATACAAGAACTTGACTCTCCCATGTCAGTTCAGTCACTCAGTCATGTCCGACTCCGCAACCCCATAGACTGCAGCACACCGGGCTTCCCTTTGTATCACCAACTCCCAGAGCTTGCTCAAACTCATGTCCATCGAGTTGCTGATCCTATCCAACCATCTCTGTTTACTGTCACCCTGCTTATTTAACTTATATGCAAAGTACATCATGCAAAATGCTGGGCTGGATGAAGCATAAGCTGGAATCAAGATTGCTGGGAGAAATACAGCCTGTACATCTGTCATCCCCTTCATCTCCTGCCTTCAGTCTTTCCCAGCATCAGGGTATTTTCCAGTGAGTCAGTTCTTCACATCAGGTGACCAAAGTATTGGAGCTTCAGCTTCAGCAGCAATCCTTCCAATGAATATTCAGGACTGATTTCCTTTAGGATTGACTGGTTTTAAGCAAGAGAATTCCAGAAAAACGTCTATTTCTGCTTTATTGACTATGCCAAAGCCTTTGACTGTGTGGATCACAGTAAACTGTGAAAAATTCTGAGAGATGGGAATACCAGAACACCTGATCTGCCTCTTGAGAAATTTGTATGCAGGTCAGGAAGCAACAGTTAGAACTGGACATGGAACAACTGACTGGTTCCAAATAGGAAAAGGAGTACGTCAAGGCTGTATATTGTCACCCTGTTTATTTAACTTCTATGCAGAGTACATCATGAGAAACGCCAGACTGGAAGAAACACAAGCTGGAATCAAGATTGCCGGGAGAAATATCAATAACCTAAGATATGCAGATGATACTACCCTTATGGCAGAAAGTGAAGAGTAACTAAAAAGCCTCTTGGTGAAAGTGAAAGTGGAGAGGGAAAAAAGTTGGCTTAAAGCTCAACATTCAGAAAACAAAGATTATGGCATCTGGTTCCATCACTACATGGGAAATAGATGGGGAAACAGTGGAAACAATGTCAGACTTCATTTTTCTGGGCTCCAAAATCACTGCAGATGGTGACTGCAGCCATGAAATTAAAAGACGCTTACTCCTTGGAAGGAAAGTTATGACCAACCTAGACAGCATATTGAAAAGCAGAGACATTACTTTGCCAACAAAGGTCCGGCTAGTCAAGGCTATGGTTTTTCCAGTGGTCACGTATGGATGTGAGAGTTGGACTGTGTAGAAGGCTGAGCGCCAAAGAACTGATGCTTTTGAACTGTGGTGTTGGAGAAGACTCTTGAGAGTCCCTTGGACTGCAAGGAGATCCAACCAGTCCATTCTGAAGGAGCTCAGCCCTGGGATTTCTTTGGAGGGAATGATGGTGAAGCTGAAACTCCAGTACTTTGGCCACCTCATGTGAAGAGTTGACTCATTGGAGAAGACTCTGATGCTGGGAGGGATTGGGGCCAAGAGGAGAAGGGGACGACAGAGGATGAGATGGCTAGATGGCATCACTGACTCGATGGACGTGAGTCTGAGTGAACTCCGGGAGTTGGTGATGGACAGGGGGGCCTGGCGTGCTGCAGTTCATGGGGTCGCAAAGAGTCGGACACGACTGAGCGACTGAACTGAACTGAACTGATCTTCTTCCAGTCCAAGGGACTCTCAAGAGTCTTCTCCAACACCACAGTTCAAAAACATCAATTCTTCAACGCTCAACCTTCTTTATGGTCTACCTCTCACATCCATACATGACTACTGGAAAAATCATAGCTTTGACTAGACAGACCTTTGTTAGCAAAGTAACATCTCTGCTTTTTAATATGATGTCTAGGTTGGTCATAACTTTTCTTCCAAGAGCAAGTGTCTTTTAATTTCATGGCTGCAATCACGATCTGCAGTGATTTTGGAGGCCCCCAAAATTAAGTCTGTCACTGTTTCCACTGTTTCCCCATCTATTTGCCATGAAGTGATGAGACTGGATGTCGTGATCTTCGTTTTTTGAACATTGAGTTTTAAGCCAGCATTTTCACTCTCCTCTTTTGTTTTCATCAAGAGCCTCTTTAATTCATCTTTGCTTTCTGCCACAAGGGTGGTGTCTCTGCATATCTGAGGTTGTTGATACTTCTCCTGGCAATCTTGATTCCAGCTTATGCATCATCCAGCCCAGCATTTCACATGATGTACTTTGCATATAAGTTAAATGAGCAGGGTGACAGTATACAGACTTGACGTACTCCTTTCCCAATTTGGAACCAGTCTGTTGTTTCATGTCCAGTTCTAACTGTTGCTTCTTGACTTGCATACAGATTTCTCAGGAGGCAGGTGAAGTGGTCTGGTATTCTCATCTCTTGAAGACTTTTTCACAGTTTGTTGTGATCCACACAGTCCAAGGCTTTAATTAACATAGTCAATGAAGCAGATGTTTTTCTCGAATTCTCTTGCTTTCTGTATGATCCAATGGATGTTGGCAATTTGATCTCTGGTTCCTCTGCCTTTTCTAAAACCAGCTTGTACATCTGGAAGTTCTTGGTTCATGTACTGTTGAAGCCTGGCTTGGAGAATTTTGAGCATTACTTTACTAGCATGTGAAATGAGTGCAATTGTGCGATAGTTTGAACATTCTTTGGCATTGCCTTTCTTTGGGATTGGAATGAAAGCTGACCTTTTCCAGACCTGTGGCCACTGCTGAGTTTTTCAAATTTGCTGCATATTGAATGCAGCACTTTCACAGCATCATCTTTTAGGATTTGAAATAGCTCAATTGGAATTCCATCACCTCCATTAGCTTTGATGCTTCCTAAGACCCACTTGACTTTGCACTCCAGGATGTCTGGCTCTAGATGAGTGATCACACCATCAAGATTATCTGGGTATGAAGATCTTTTTTGTATAGTTCTTCTGTGTATTCTTGCCTCCTCTTCTTAATATCTTCTGCTTCTGTTAGATCCATACCATTTCTGTCCTTTATTGAGCCCATCTTTGCATGAAATGTTCCCTTGGTATCTCTAACTTTCTTGAAGAGATCTGTAGTCTTTTCCATTCTATTGTTTCCCTCTATTTCTTTGCATTGATCACTTAGGGAGGCTTTCTTATCTCTCCTTGCTATTCTTTGAAACTCTGCATTCAAATGGATGTATCTTTTCTTTTCTTCTTTACCTTTCACTTCTCTTCTTTTCTCAGCTATTTGTAAGGCCTCCTCAGACAACCTTTTTGCCTTTTTGCATTTCTTTTTCTTAGGGATGGTCTTGATCACTGCCTCCTGTACAATGTCACGAACCTGCATCCATAATTCTTTAGGCACTCTGTCTATCAGATCTAATCCCTTGAACCTATTTCTTACTTCCACTGTATAATCGTAAGGGATTTGATTTAGGTCATACCTGAATGGTCTAGTAGTTTTCCCCACTTTCTTCAATTTAAGTCTGAATTTGGCAATATGGAGTTCATGATCTGAGCCACAGTCAGCTCCTGGTGGTGTTTTTGCTGACTGTAATAGAGCTTCTGCATCTTCGGCTACAAAGAATATAATGAATCTGATTTCGGTATTGACCATTTGGTGATGTCCATGTGTAGAGTCTTCTCTTGTGTTGTTGGAAGAGGGTGTTTACTGACTCTCCCAGGTAAAATTTTTACATGTCAACTGAAGTCAAGGTAGACAGGCCCAACAAATAAGTGTATTTATGGGGTAATGGGTCAGATTACTTCTAGAAATTTTAAGTGTATAACAGTGAGTAGGACTGAAGCAATCTGTCTTCATGGAGCTCACATTATAGCAAGGATGACAGATGTTAAGCTCACAGCTACCCCGTAGTCCCATGGTTTTGATAGGGGCTTTCCTGATGGTCCAGTGGCTAAGGCTTCAATTCATGCTTCCACTGCAGGGCATGCAGGTTTGACCCCTCAGAAGTTCTGCATGCCGTGAGATGCAGTCAAGGAAAAAAATTTAAAAAGAAAAAAATATATAATTTTGGTAAATGCAATGAAAGAATTTCAAAGCTGTAAGAGCCTGTGGCAGGAGGACCTGGCATAGTCTGTAGGGCATCAGGCCAGTGAAAGAACTTTTAAAGCAGGCGGCTAGGGAACCTGTGCTAGAGAATCTAAAATACTCTGTCCTATCTCTTGTCAAAACTTGGTGTGAGGGGAGCTACCTCTATATGTGGTTTCTCAACCTTGGTACAGCTGACATCTTGGACTAGAATACTCTTTGGGGGCACTTTCCAGGGGCACTGTGGGAAAGGCTTAGCACCATTCCCGGCCTCTACCCACTAGATGCCAGCAGGCCCCACAGTTGTGACAACCACAAATATCTCAGCATCACCAAATGTCCCTTGCTGGGAGGGTGGGGATAGAGGCCTAAATCCACCCCTCCTTCCTCCCCCAGTTGAGAACCACTGTTGCACATAAAACTTTTTTTTGTTGTTGACGTCTTTACTTATGATTTATCTAAGTCAATACCAGAAACTTAATTTACTCATTCAGTAAACAAGTTATCTGTTGAGTGCTTATTAGGTGCAGGCATTGTGATAGGTAGTGGAGGAGCGGAGGACACAGTCATGATCCAAGCCTATGTTTTCTTGAAGCTGTGTTCTAGTGGGGAGAAATGAACAATTTTAAAACACGTAACACTTCAGAAGAAGGGGATAGGTTGATAGTAGAAGTCCTTTCTGATAAGATGACATCTGTACTTGAAAGAAGTCTTAAAAGAAGCTGGCGGGGTGGGGGTGGGGGTGGGGTAGGGCCACCCCAGAAGCAAGAGGCAGTGCCCCTGAAGGGCTCTAGTTGACCTCACCTTTCTGTCTTCAGGTCTAACCAAGCCGCTTGTGTTTCAGAGGGGCCTCCGCAGAAGGGCAGCTGAACGGACTCCAGAGCAGCTTTAACTCTGCAGCCTTTGTGCCCATCACCAGCTCCACAGGTTAGTCCGGGCGGGGCAGTGGGGAGGGACCGGGCCCACCCTTCTCTCCTTTGCCTCTGAGGAGAGCTCCAGTTCAGAGAACGAAGCCTCCCAGGCTTCTGAAGCTTTGGCAAATGGGCATGTAGTCACTCTCTTCTTTCAGATGGTACATTTTAGGATAAAGTGGTTTTTCTGAGCTTAGTTTGGGGTAGGTGAAATTTCCCAGTCTGGCAGAGTGTTATCAGATTTGCAGCATTTAGTAAAAATTGCCTGTATTTGAAAAAACTTGCCAGTGTTTTACCGTTTATATGGTGTTTCCACACATAGAATTAGCATCTTCCGTTAAATCCTCACCGGAGCCCTGTGAGGTGTACCCTGTCCCCTCCATGTGAGCAAACAGGCTCAGGAAGTGGAGAGCCTGTGGGAGCTGACCCATGGGTGCAGATCTGGAGCTGCGGTCCAGGCTGCGTCCTGCCTGCTAGCACCATGGTCTTGCCAGGTAGTAGCTGAGGGCCTCCAGCCTCAGCGTATGAGGCAGCACCGGCCTGGGGATAGTTTCCTGTGAGCAGCAGTTCCCGCACTCATAAGCAGTCAGAAAATTGAAAGCAAATCCACTATTCGATTCAACAAGTATTTATTTTTGAACACCTCCTGTGGAGAAAGTAGCATGCTGGGCAGCTGAGACACGTGAAGAGTGAACTAGACCTTCCCAGCGGTCAAGAAGCTTGGAGGCTCAGGGAGAGAGAGGTTGATGGGATGTGGATGCAGGAGGGAGTGCCAGGCACTGGGGACTCAGAGAACATTAGGAGACAGTGTTGCTGTGTGTCAGGCACACCTCTGAATGCTTCACATGTCATGAGTCATCTGTTCACAAAGCACACGTGCCACATGGGAGCTGTATTCCCTGTGTTACAGCTGAAGAAATAAAGGCACAGACAGATTATGAACCATAATCCAAATTCCCACAGTTGGTCAGGGTGGAGCAGTATTTGAACCCAAGCAATTTGGCCCAGGCTCTTTAGGGATAGAAGAGGGCCTCCTAGAGGAAGACGCATCTAAACTGGGGTCTGACTCTGACAGGTCAGCCTGGAGAGGGGAGGCCTGGGGTGGAAGGAGGTCCAGGAAGAGAGACCAGTGTGGGCAAAAGCCAATGAGGGAAGGGGGCTGGTGGTGAAATGGTGCTTTGTTCTGGGAGCCCCCCGTATCCGTGTGGCTGGGAACTAGGGCCTCTGAACAGGGGGCTTAAGGGCAGGGTGCAAGGGGGTGTGTGTGTGATACAATGCACCTTAAAATGATGACAAGATTGTTAAGGAATCTGGTTCGTTTGCCTGTATCATGGGGATAATTATTAATACATATACCTCATAGGCTTACTGTATGTAGAGAAAGGCTCTACACCTGGGCCCAAGTCAGATAATAATATGCAGAGTATAGATTTTGTTTTCCACTTAAACTCTTCAAACCTAAATTCAAGAAATAGTTGATGGGTATATAACTGCCCCTCTCTCTTTCTCCCTAAAAAGAACTCCTAGAACATGATAGTTATTTTTAAGGAGGCTAAATTTCCACCTGGAACTCTTATGGCCTGAGATGTGGGGGGTTAAGAGAACCATGGCCTACCTGCAATGATTTCCATGAGATAGAGCTCTTAGAGCCTTGGCAGCTCTTCAGATTTGCTGAGGCTGGAGAGGTTTACAAAGCTTAGGAGATCCAGGAAACCTGCCTATTTCATTTGTGTGTCTCCTTGATACATTAAGTATGAAACTGAACTCTTTGCATGCACTCTGGCCGAGGAAGTTGGAAATGTGAGTGACCAGGCGGGTCACACTTCGAGCAGCTTGATCATGAAGTAGTGTTGACTGACTGTTGATGGTACTTAGAAGTTTCTGTAACAGTTGTACTGAATTTGGTGTGGCTGTAAAACCACAGGACAAGGGGAAATTGTACTCCTGGTTCTCCTAAGCTTCTATTATCTATGAATACGTCTCTCCGTGCTTCTAACTGAAGATGAGTGCGTTGTCTTCCCTCCTTGTTTACACGGCATCCTGCGGACTGCTTTTATCTCCAAATGACTCTGGGCCTCTAAAGTCCTTGGAATTTGTTCTCTTCCATGACTTCCTTGGGGTTCTTGATCCTTAGAGAAATGCTGATGAATGTGCGATAACTAAGGTTCAGGCATTTTCCAGACTTCCCAATAAATGTCTTACCTTAGCAATATAATAATAACTAAACAACTACCTGGCTCTTCAGTGTTTCACCCACAAATTATCTGTTTTTCTCTGTTACACATAGATTTAAAGGCATTATTCTAGGGATTCAGAAGCACACCCTATAAAAAGGAAGAGGTTAGGCTGCTATTAAAAGCATTTTTCTTTAAACCCACAAGAAGGGAGAACAACCCCCATAATAAGTCAGAAGGTTTGCATGTCTCTTCGAGAGTTGGGAACTTTTCCTGCACAGGGCTCACTAAACTGCCTGTGAAAGGTGTTTTAGCTCCTGTCTGGTCCAGTTAACTCAGTGATTGAGTCCATGAATGTAGCAAAAGTCTGCTTCCTGACCTCTTGCCCCCTCCCCAAGTCTAGCCAACCAGGCCTTTAAGCTGTGTGTGACCCTGTTCGTCAGGCCGTCTGAACAAGATAGCAGTTCATCCCAGGGTGCTGTTGAAAAACCACTCAAGTCCTTTCCCGCTGACGGTGGCATAGTGACATTCTTTGTGTTATGACCGTTAAATGAGGTAGTGAACGTGAGAGCTCTTAGCAGAGGGCCTGGAATGCTCCGTGAATGTCACTTTTCCTTGACTTCCCTACCTCCAGCTATATTCTGTGTGTGCTATAGAAGGGAAGGTGTAGAGTCAGCGGATTTGGAAATTTGAGAAGGAAGCTGGAATGAGGGCCTTTGGCTCAAAGCCAAAGCCACTGGCCCTCCTCCTTTATAAGCATGGTGTTCTTCTTGAGTTCCAAAGTGGTGATGGTGAACGAAAATAGCAGAGCGCAACAGATTAGATAACTGGCATTTCTCTCATGCTGATTTGATGGTGTAAACTACCATTGTTGTAGGACCTGAAGCCATACCAGCTGCCCTCATCCCTGTCCCTTCGCTTCCTCCTAAGCTTTTCCTGTCCTGGAGCCCAGCCTCCATATACACTCCCCCAGGCTTTTTTTTTTTTTTTTTTTTTTTTTTTAAGCTCTTGTAGATCTATAGTCAGAGAAAGGGACCTTACCTGGCCTTTCAAACACCAGTGTGGATTTCATTTACAAGTAGTGAGAAGCAGTGTCCTCTGCTAAGCATTGGCCGTGTGGGGCCCGGGTAAAATTCTGTGCTGCTTTATGCTTTTCGCATGGGGATGAGGCAGCAGCACCTCAGTGGGCCTCTGCCTGCCTGCTTTGTCGTCTCTGGGACAACAAGAGAAAGGAACTTATTTCAATATAAAGTAAAGCCAGTGGAAGTCAAATCCTAAGGATCTAGAAATCACTTTGACTTTCAAATGATATTATATGCCTGGCCGCTCTTGGCAGGATGACCTATTTTTCACTCTCAGATTCTTATTCCTCTTCACAGGCATTGTACAGTTGTTGGAGATCCGGGGTGGCTTTGGAGTATAATAAATTAATAAAAATAAACAAACCCTTGAGATTCTTGCCCTAGTGTCTTAGACACTTCACTGCTCCCAAAATGTTGTTCTCTCTCCAGAGCCAGAGGGACAAGAATTTGGGTTTATTGCCCACTCTTAACATGGTTAGAAAGCAAGAGAGGATAGATTCGATGTTTGGCAGGAGATGGGGCGCCAGCATCAGGATGAACAATGATCCCTAAAGCCTAGTTTTAAATTTGACCTCTTGTCCTTTCAGCCAAGATTAAATGAAGTGTTAAGTGGGGGTTTTTCTTACATTTTTCAGGATCTTTGGAAGCTCCCCAGGTTATTTTCGCCAGATCCAAACCCTTGCCCACACAATCTGGAGCCCTTGCTACAGTTATAGGACACAGAAAACCAAAGTCGGTGAAGTCAGGGCCAATATAAGGTAACAGTAAGAAATAAGAGCTTATTTTTTTTATTATAACTTGCTGACTTTATGCCACAGCAAGAGTATTAATAGCTATCAAGAGAAGTGATAGTGTCTCAAAATGACAAGGAAATTGGCATTTTATAAAAACCGAAGCTCAGAAGGACTCTCCAAAATTGTGGGTCCAAGTTAAGCTACCGCTATCTTGCTTCTGTGTTGACCTACCAGTAGGTGGCGCTGTGGCAGTAAGAAATCTTAACTCTTACGGAGGCTTTTGATTAAAATGATGGGGACGTTGAGGCCAATCAAAGAAAGAAACTAAAACCGTAACTGAGTTATTCACAAATAAAATGTAACAGGATAGGTTGAAAAGCATGATATTTGAAGACCAAATTGCAGTAGCATCTAAAGAAGATGAATATTTATTATTAAGACTTTTAGACTACAGTTGAGTAATTTGTGAATTGGACTTTGAGATAATAGGAGATAGGCAAAGAAAAAAATTTTTTATTTAATTTTTTAGCTAGATTGATTAATTATGCTTCTTTCTGAGTTAAGATAAACGTATACTATAACTGGAAGAAAAACAAAACTATAACTCCATCCTACCACTTGTCCCAAAAAAGCTCCTTCATTGAAGGAGTGCCCTGACTTGATCTTGTGAGGTTATACCCACACTTCACCAGTGCTACCCCCCACCCCAGTATTTTGTTCCCCGCTCTCACTTCCAGAAAATTCTATGAAACCACAAAATTTTGATTATTCCTTTCCTCTTTGCTCTACCCTACACACTAACGCATTAATGGCACACCTGCTATGAGCTTAATACTCCTCTTACCTCTAGTGGAATGTTTATAAACTTATTTGAGAAGCATTATTCATCAAACTACCCCAGGAGAGGCAAAGGAGGGAGGAAAGTTATTTACCCACCACAGGATTCATTTACATTGGATCAGAAAGCTTCAAATATCTTTCCCCAGCCCATCTAAACTCTTTCCAAAAAGGAATGAGAAGAGAGGAGGGAACACCAAATCCACGGCTTGGTCATCTACCAAAATGTACCAGAGAAACTGAAAACAACCAGAGTGCTATTGGTAACACTTACCCAGTGGTCCTTCAGTTCTGATACTAAGCAGCCTATCCAGTGAGGAGCAGCTCACAAAATATAGAAAACTAAAGCAAGAAGGTCAATATTTCCTTCAGGAGACTGGCAGCTGGGAGAATGATATGACATCAAGCTCCAAACCAAACCAGCGGCCTGCCCAGAAGTACTAATGTCCCTCCATTTCCAGGACTGTGAGACTCGGACTTGCCTCAGTTGTAATATCACTTTCCGTGAACCTATTTCATTAGTAGCCCTTACAGTCCACCCAGAAGATACGTTGGCAACATAGGCTCATCAGCAAAGAAGCCCCAGGAAAGAGCTCGTCTCTCAACACTTAAATCTCCGTCGGAAACACAAATCCCGCTGAGCCTGAGCTGAACATCAGCTGGGGTGGGAGGTGGGGGTGAGACCACATGCCGAGTGTGTATGGGCCCAGAAGACAGTGGGTGCAGTATAGCTGCGGGGAGGCCCCGGGGGCAGGCCCACCAGCCCAGCAGATGGCAGTGGGCTGCCTCTCCTTGAGCAGGGAAGTTAGGTAGTTTACAAAGTGAAGAGGCAGAACCCCAGGAGTCCACAGCCCATCACCCAGATGCGTGCTTTATTCTCATTTAAATGCAGTGTAGACAGAGTCACTGCTTGGGCAGAGGTCCCTTTAGCCACAGTCATGAAGGAAGGTCATCACCAGCTCTCCATATATGGGTTTAGAGAGGCAGTCAAGTTGAATTCAAGGATTTTGATATGTGTTTGCATAGCATGTTATATAAGACTGAAAAAATACCAGTTCTTATTAAAAAATGAGCAAGATGTGTTGAAGGATATTGGGGCCTCAAGACAGTTTAAGATCCTCAATATGCTGCCCCAGGCAAGTGGCATATTTAAAAACATGCACTGTTCTATGTCTTCTTAAATTCTTTATTGTCAATTTGGCATCCATTCATCTCAGAGTCAATTATGTCAACTGTATTTTCTTGATGCTTTGGCATTTGGGGACCTTACAGACTGCCCCTGCCAGGCAAGCTAATTCCTAAAGATAATGACACATATGTGCCTTTCATATACAGACCAGCCAATCCCAAGTTTATATCCCCGACTACCTCCTTATCTAATTCTTCCATGGCAAGTCAAAATTTCCCTTGCCCTAAGTCACTCTGGGACCAGGGACCAAGCAAGTAGATAACACCCCTTTGCCCAAAGCCCGCCAGAATTATTTAAACTACCCGTTTTAAGCTGTTTACCCTGCCCCACCTCACCTTCCCCAAGGAAACTCCAAATAAGGCTCTGGCCTAGCCTTTCCCCTCACCTCTGTCTTCTGAGTACACTGACGTGTGCCCCTGGATGGCGGGCATGACCCCCTGTCTGGGACCTATGACCAAAATCAACTTCGTCCTGCCAGGCCTTGTTCATACTGCCCCCTTAGCCATGCTGACTTCAGCACACCATACCGAACGTGTACTTTCTTAGAACAGACATCAATAGGAAGAATAGCTTTGATTTGCTGTACAAGGAACCAGGAAAAACTCTGAATCAATTAGGTTTGTATCACCCAGTTCTAAGCAGCTGGTCTTAGTACTTCATTATAGGCCGTATTGCACAAGTGATGTTTGAACAGTAGGTGTTTTGCTAGTCTCAGTCTGGCTGCAGCCACACAAGAAGGATGTGGGTCCCTCTACATGGCAAAATCGCCTGGCTGCCAGCCATTGAAATTTCATGCTTTCCTGTCCTGAGGCCTCTTTCAGTTCATGTAGTAACTCTTTCTACATTCAGCAACAAAACTCAGGCATAGCTGAGCAACCTGGGTGGAAATGGGGGCAGGAAACAGCCCGTCTTTCAGTTTGAGGGGAAATGCTAGGGGGGTGCTTCTAAGAACCCACCCAAAGGGGGTTCATTTGCCTTAAAGAAAATCAGGGAACTCTGCTTCTGAAAGGGATTAAGAAATGGACTACTGAGATAACATCTGAAAATGGATATTGTCTCTTGCTGAGCTGGCAAAGTCCCAAGAGAGGAGTGATGATTCTTCAATTGTTAACAATTACTACTTTGTTATAAACAGAGGAGGGAAGTGCGGTGGCTCCTTTCTCAACTTACATTTGTATTAAGGAAGCACAATCACCTTCTGGAAAAAAATTGCCTGGCACCCTGGACTGTTGGAGCTCTACCCACCACTGCACCTTGTAGCAGGTTTCTGCTGTCCTGTGTGGCATCCATTCACTTTGGATGGAAAAAGATCCTGTTTATTCTTGCAGTCCTGAATTGGGCAGGCAACCAGCATAAAGTTACCTTACCCTGGGAGCCTTTATACTTTATCGCTATAAGTCATCAATCTATACTCTGTGGTTATTCCTCCAGTGAACCCACACATCGTGCTTCTGGCTTCAATGAGATGCTTGTTATAGGCACATACCTTTGCTCTGCCGTCCTTTTACCCTTAGGACATAATTGCTCCTAAACGTTCTAAAGAAAGAAAACGGCATGCTAAGCCATGCCTGTCTTTGGAAAAAGCAAGTTTTGCCTGTGGAAATATTTACAGCTCTGCTTGCCCGACCTGTAGAATTTGAACTGGGTCCCAAAGAGTGTGTAGGTAGGTAACACAAGGTGTGGAGAATGGTGACTTGAAGTATATTGCCCTGTGGGCATGATTCACATTTATATTTATTCTGTATTCTTTCAGGTTAGTATTATAAGGCAAAAGACTCAGATTCTCTTAAGTCCCCAGAATGAAGATCATCACTAGTAAAGCAATGGGCTCTTACAGTTCTTTGATCGCACCTTTTGGACATGCGAGTATGTCCATTTGGGGCTTCTGTACATTCTTCTGTATGTCCATTTGGGAGCCCTCTTCTCTTGAAACCTATACCCAGGTTAACTGGTTATGTGATACCAAAGAGGAGCAGCTTGAATATGTGGAATGTCCCTTCAGCTTCATCAATAAAACAGCACGTATCCCAGATATAAAATGGGGATATACCTGAAAAATCCAACCTGGTTGTCAGGGTGTGAAGAAGAAAGTCAGCTGGCTAGAAGCTGCTATTTTAGTGTTGCTTGTTTGTTGGTTGGCTTTTGTTGTTGGGTAGGAGAATCACTCTTTTTCTTTTTTTGTATCAGTTGGATTAAAAAGTGACTTTCCTCCCTGCCATTCACTTCTAGTTTGCTTCCCAGGGAAATTAAGATATGTGACAAGACATTTGATGAGTTATTTTTCAATTTTTTATGGCTGAGCTGCAAATCTTAGTAAATAATGAATTATTCTTAGTTAATCTTCAGACATTAAAATAAGCAATTTCTAGAAATGTGACTTCTCTCAGGCCTTGTATTTTCTATTTACTCATTCTTTCTACTGTTCTCCACTGCAAATCACCATTATTCATGGTACCTATCCTTACCCTCCTCTTTTCATGCCGAGGATTTGGGTTGTCTACAATAGCCTTGTGATTATCAAGGTGAGAGAGGCCCTCAGTTTACCTGTGGTACAGAAAGTTATTCGGAGAAGGAAATGGCAGCCCACTCCAGTGTTCTTGCCTGGAGAATCCCGGGACTGTGGAGCCTGGTGGGCTGCCGTGTATGGGGTCGCACAGAGTCGGACACGACTGAAGCGACTTAGCAGCAGCAAAAAGTTATTGTACTTAAGCTCAGAGGAGAGACAGTCTCAAAAGTCAGACCTCATGAAAACCTGCAGCCTTATCTGGGACAGTTAGCAGCTATGGTGGCTAAATGACGAGTCTGTTAGGCCATCCCTGTGACCAGGTCATCTATTGTCTCCTCAGCAACTAGCTTTCATTGTTCTCGGGTGAACAGCTCGTGACCCTTACTCGTGGCTCGACCTCTCTGTGTGATTCTTTCTGTCCCCACTTGCTGCGTTCAGCTTTAAAAGACAGAAGCAGAATATTTTCCATTCACTCATCTAGCAAAGTGTCACTGGTGTGCAGAACTAAAGTTAGGTAGCTGCTGCCTTTCAGATGTCAGGCTGCTTCTAGTGTTAGCCTGATTATGTGATTAAAAAGTTTCTAGTCTATGCATGGCTGGCAATTTTCGTCAGCTAAGATTGTAGCTAGGCAGATACAGCATAGACATATAAAACCATGTGCAATAAAATAATAAAATACAAAGAGAAAATCAAGGCTAAGAAGTATATATTTCAAATTTTTCAAATATCAGACCAAGTAAAATTACTATAACTGAGGTTGGTTATAGTATATAGTTATATCTGGTTCTGAATCTCCTAACAACCAGGACAAAATGGGAAGTGTGATGAATAAAAGTATGTAATTCTCATTATCAAAAAGGGAGAAATACCCTGGGGGAATATTAAGCTTCTTCCTAGCTCTTACTCCAAAACCTATATTTTCCTACTTTACACAGAGGACACTGAATGACCCTGAATGAATAATAGTGCCCTCAGCATCCTAACATAACAGAAGTAGGTCACGTTTCTTGGCATGACCAACAGTGAAGGCAAAGTATTTCAGTGCATGTCAATGAAGACAGTTTTGTGAAGGACAAAACTAATATAATCTAAGTTTCTTTGTGCTCCGACAAAGTCCAAGTGTAAAGGATTGGTTATTTAGAGGACTGGATGGATAGCATATGCCACAGACAATCCGAAATTACAACTTCTTGCAATACTGATTGCTTCAGATCAGATCAGATCAGTCGCTCAGTCGTGTCCGACTCTTTGCGACCCCATGAACTGCAGCACGCCAGGCCTCCCTGTCCATCACCAACTCCCGAAGGTCACTCAGACTCACATCCATCCAGTCAGTGATGCCATCCAGCCATCTCATCCTCTGTCATCCCCTTCTCCTCCTGCCCCCAATCCCTCCCAGCATCAGAGTCTTCTCCAATGAGTCAACTCTTCACATGAGGTGGCCAAAGTACTGGAGTTTCAGCCTTAGCATCATTCCTACCAAAGAAATCCCAGGGCTGATCTCCTTCAGATGGACTGGTTGGATCTCCTTGCAGTCCAAGGGACTCTCAAGAGTCTTCTCCAACACCACAGTTCAAAAGCATCAATTCTTTGGCGCTCAGCCTTCTTCACAGTCCAGCTCTCACATCCATACATGACCACAGGAAACACCATAGCCTTGACTAGACGGACTTTTGTTGGCAAAGTAATGTCTCTGCTTTTGAATATGCTATCTAGGTTGGTCATAACCTTCCTTCCAAGGAGCAAGCGTCTTTTAATTTCATGGCTGCAGTCACCATCTGCAGTGATTTTGGAGCCCAGAAAAATAAAGCCTGACACTGTTTCCACTGTTTCCCATCTATTTCCCATGTAGTGATGGGACCAGATGCCATGATCTTTGTTTTCTGAATGTTGAGCTTTAAGCCAACCTTTTCACTCTCTACTTTCACTTTCATCAAGAGGCTTTTGAGTTCCTCCTCACTTTCTGCCATAAGGGTGGTGTCATCTGCATATCTGAGGTTATTGATATTTCTCTGGGCAATCTTGATTCCAACTTGTGTTTCTTCCAGTCCAGCATTTCTCATGATGTACTCTGCATATAAGTTTAATAAACATGGTGACAATATACAGCCTTGATGTACTCCTTTTCCTATTTGGATGGAACCAGTCTGTTGTTCCATGACCAGTTCTAACTGTTCCTTCCTGACCTGCATACAGATTTCTCAAGAGGCAGATCAGGTGGTCTGGTATTCCCATCTCTTTCAGAATTTTCCACAGTTTATTGTGATCTACACAGTCAAAGGCTTTGGCATAGTCAATAAAGCAGATATAGATGTTTTTCTGGAACTCTCTTGCTTTTTAGCTAGTTGTGCTCTTAGGCTAAAGTCCAGACACCTGGTCTGCTACATTACTGGTTGAAGATGCCTCTGTATGCTTTGGAAAACAGGTGGCACAGGTAACATTTTGTGAGCACTGTGGAGGCTAAGTGATATTCTTACCCCATCATACAGCATATTTCTTCTCTGTGCCTTTATTTGTATGTAGTTTCCTCTGCTTGTGCACCATCCACCTCCTCTTGCCCTTTCGCATGCCCAATCTTATTTAGATGCTTTCTGACTGTGCTTGAGTGGAACCCTGTGATTACCTCTGCTAGAATGTGACACTTGCAACATTCTAATATCCTCAGGGATCACTTGCCTGTTTCCCCCATTGGACTATAATTCCCTGGAAGGCAAGGATCAGCTGTGATTTGACGCTGAAACCCCAACACTTAGCACAATGCCCAGCCAGTAGTAGGGACTTAAAAAGTTCTGATTGAATAGATGAATGAGTGGAATTTCATGTTTCTGTCTGTGTGTATTCTTTTGCCAACATCTGGAGTACCTATTCACCTATAAAAATGATTCTTATCCTTTAAGGATCCAGTTAAGTTTTTTCCCCTTCAATAATCCTTACTCATGTAATTACATTTATCTTGCCATTTTTTAAAATCCATAGAGCACTTACATTTTATACCACGAAGTTCAATGCTTCAAGTCCTTTCTCATCTTTTATCATTACTTACTTCTGGAGCAAATTGCCTCTTTCAGTAGGACCAGAAATCCTTGAGGGCAGGATTATGCTCTGTAAATTTCTTAAATTTCTAGCAATATCCAAAACGCATTACCTTGTAGGATTAGCCTTTAAGAAAAAAAAATACTTAACACACATAAAATTCTTCTTGAAAATAGTTTATGCCCTTTATTCTCCTCACTTTAAAGTAAAATGCTTAATCTTAGAAGATTACAATGAAAATTTTATAAATAAAGCATTTTACTATTAAATAGTCTTCAAAACTAAAATCACCTACCTTATAAATTACCTAGTGTTTCTAACCTATTTCTTGCAATATTTTAAAACTACTTCCTACAAAATAAAGAATGACTGATCATTACTTTTCAGATAACAACCTCATACACATTCATAACCTTGCTATATTCAGTTACAATGCAGAATTCAGGATAAAGATGTTCTGTTTTAGACACATCAAGGATCTCTTTATAACAATTAAAATCAGGTATAGTTTTTGAAAAATATTATCCTTCAGCTTTTTTTCCTTCTGTACTAACTAATCAGAGCTCTCTAACTTTATCACATAGATCAGATTTTGCTTTTCAACACTGAAGTGTCTTTTTTATTCTCTTCTGAACTCTGCATGAATCCTTTTTTTTTTTTTTTAATTTGGCTGCTCTGGGTCTTCTTTGATGCATGAGCTGGGTACTCTCCAGGTGCACTGAGCAGACTTCTCATTGCAGCAGCCTTCTCTTGTTGAAGAGCACATGCTCTAGAGCAAGCAGACTCAGTAGTTGTGGTGCATGAGCTTAGTTGCCCCACGTCACGTGGGATCTTCCAGACCAGGTAGCGAACCCATGTCTCTTGCATTGGTAGGCAAATTCTTAACCACTGGACCATGAGGGAAGTCCTCCATGAATTCTTTAGGCTCCTCCTAAATTGTATAATACCTGACATTGAACACTATAATATTAGAGCTCTGCTTAGTATTGATTATATTTTAAAATTTGTCATTATGGTTCTCAAGTCATATGTTACAGCTTTTATTTATATTTATATAGTATTCTCAAGAAGAAGGCAATGGAACTCCACTCCAGTACTCTTGTCTGGAAAATCCCATGGATGGAGGAGCCTGGTAGACTGCAGTCCATGGGGTCGCTAGGAGTCGGACATGACTGAGCGACTTCACTTTCACTTTTCACCTTCATGCATTGGAGAAGGAAATGGCAACCCACTCCAGTGTTCTTGCCTGGAGAATCCCAGGGATGGGGGAGCCTGGTGGGCTGCCGTCTATGCGGTCACAGGGAGTTGGACATGACTGAAGCGACTTAGCAGTAGCAGCAGCAGTATTCTCAAAACCAAAACTTAAAGCTCTCTCAGCCCTTATTACCTCTTACCTTCCCTACTTCCTCTTCCTTCAAGTTCAGGGCCATATGCCAATATCAGTGATATCATCAACAACAATACCTAGCTTTTGTAAGAATTCCAATGTAAACTGGAAAGAGCATAACTCTGAAGTTAGAGTGACCTTTCTGGGCTCCACCACTTCCCACTTGGCAACCATGGGCTAAATCACATAACCTCTTTGAATCAGTTTTTTCATCTGTACTTTAAGCAAAAAAGCATCAACCTTAGGAATTCCCTGGTGGTCCACTGGTGAGGACTCCATGTTTCCACTGCAGGGGTCACAGGTTCGACCCCTGGTTGGGGCACTGAGGACCCACATGCCCATGTGACACACAAAAAAATCAATCTTGCAGGACCGATGGAAAGATTACAGATGGCCTCAACAACAAAAACTAGTCAACATGATTTATAAAGGAGCAAAGGACTGTAAATAGGCATTTCTCAAAGGAGATATGCAAAGGGCCAATAAGCACAAGAAAATATGCTCAACATCACTAGTCATAAAGGAAATACAAAGCACAATCATAATGAGATATTACCTTATACTCATTAGGATGGCAACTATTCACAAAAATATGTATAGAAAATAACTAGTTTTGACAAGGAAATTGGAGAAATAGAAATCTTGTGTGTACCACTGGTGAGAATGTAAAATGGTGCAGCCTCATATGGTGCTTCGTTAAAAAATTAAAAACAGAATGACTGTATAATTCAGCAGTTTTACTTCTGTGTATACACCCAAAAGAATTGAAGGCAGAGTCTTGAACATATGTGTACGCCCATATTCATAGCAGCATTATTCCCAATAGCTACAGGGTGGAAACAACCCAGGTGTCCATCAATGGATCATAGATAAACAAAAGGTGGTTATACATATACAATGAAATGTTATTATTTAAGGCTTAAGGAAAGAATTTCTGCACTGCAATGTGAATGAACCTTGAGGACGTTATGCTGAGTTAATTAAGCCAGGCAGAAAATGACAAATACTGTATCATTCCACTTACGTGTGGGACCTAGAGTTGTCAAATTCACAGAGACAGAAAGTAGAATGATGGTTGCCAGCTTTTTTCTGGTGATATGTGATGTTCTGCATTTTCTCAGCTAGCTATTGTCCATTTGTATATATCCTTTGGAAAAAGTGTCTGTTCAGAAAACCCTAAAGACTCCACCAGAAAATTACTAGAGCTAATTAATGAATATAGTGAAGTTGCAGGATATAAAATCAACACACAGAAATCCCTTGCATTCCTATACACTAACAATGAGAAAAGACAAAGAGAAATTAAGGAAACAATTCCATTCACCATTGCCATGAAAAGAATAAAATACTTAGGAATATATCTACCTAAAGAAACAAAAGACCTAAATTGGAAAACTATAAAACACTGGTGAAAGAAATCAAAGAGGACACAAATAGATGGAGAAATATACTGTGTTCATGGATCAGAAGAATCAATATAGTGAAAATGAGTATACTAACCACAGCAATCTATAGATTCAGTGCAATCCCTATCAAGCTACCAACGGTATTTTTCACAGAACTAGATCAAATAATTTCACAATTTGTATGGAAATAGAAAAACCCTTGAATAGCCAAAGCAATCTTGAGAAAGAAGAATGGAACTGGAGGAATCAACCTGCCTGACTTCAGGCTCTATTACAGAGCCACAGTCATCAAGACAGCATGGTACTGGCACAAAGACAGAAATATAGATCAATGGAACAAAATAGAAAGCCCAGAGATAAATCCATTCACTTATGGTCACCTTATCTTCGACAGAGGAGGCAAGAATATACAACAGAAAAAAGACAATCTCTTTAACAAGTGGTGCTGGGAAAACTAGTCAACGACTTGTAAAAAAATGAAACTAGAACACTTTCTAACACCATACACCAAAATAAACTCAAAATGGATTAAAGATCTAAACATAAGACCAGAAACTATAAAACTCCTAGAGGAAGACACAGGCAAAACACTCTCCGACATAAATCACAGCAGGATCCTCTATGACCCACCTCCCAGAATATTGGAAATAAAAGCAAAAATAAACAAATCAGATCAGATCAGTCACTCAGTCGTGTCTGACTCTGCGACCCCATAAATCGCAGCACGCCAGGCCTCTCTGTCCATCACCAACTCCCGGAGTTCACTCAGACTCAAGTCCATCGAGTCAGTGATGCCATCCAGCCATCTCATCCTCTGTCGTCCCCTTCTCCTCTTGCCCCCAATCCCTCCCAGCATCAGAGTCTTTTCCCACGAGTCAACTCTTTGCATGAGGTGGCCAAAGTACTGGAGTTTCAGCTTTAGCATCATTTCCTCCAAAGAAATCCCAGGGCTGAGCTCCTTCAGAACGGACTGGTTGGATCTCCTTGCAGTCCAAGGGACTCTCAAGAGTCTTCTCCAACACCACAGTTCAAAAGCATCAATTCTTCAGCTCTCAGCCTTCTTCACAGTCCAGCTCTCACATCCATACATGACCACAGGAAAGACCATAGCCTTGACTAGGCGAACCTTTGTTGGCAAAGTAATGTCTCTGCTTTTGAATATGCTATCTAGGTTGGTCATAACTTTCCTTCCAAGGAGTAAGCATCTTTTAATTTCATGGCTGCAATCACCATCTGCAGTGATTTTGGAGCCCAGAAAAATAAAGTCTGACACTGTTTCCACTGTTTCCCCATCTATTTGCCATGAAGTGATGGGACCAGATGCCATGATCTTCGTTTTCTGAATGTTGAGCTTTAAGCCAACTTTTTCACTCTCCATTTTCACTCTCACCAAGAGGCTTTTGAGTTCCTCTTCACTTTCTGCCATAAGGGTGGTGTCATCTGCATATCTGAGGTTATTGATATTTCTCCGGGCAATCTTGATTCCAGCTTGTATTTCTTCCAGTCCTAATTAAAATTAAAAGCTTTTGCACAACAAAGGAAACTATAAGCAAGGTGAAAAGGCAGCCTTCAGAATGGGAGAAAATAATAGCAAACAAAGCAACTGACAAAGAATTTATCTCAAAAATATACAAGCAACTCCTGCAGCTCAATTCCAGAAAAATAAATGACCCAATCAAAAAATGGGCCAAAGAACCAAACAGACATTTCTCCAAAGAAGACATGCAGATGACTAACAAACACATGAAAAGATGCTCAACATCACTCATTATTAGATAAATGCAAATCAAAACCACAATGAAGTACCATTTCACGCCAGTCAGAATGGCTGTGATCCAAAAGTCTACAAGCAATAAATGCTGGAGAGGGTGTGGAGAAAAGGGAACCCTCTTACACTGTTGGTGGGAATGCAAACTAGTACAGCATGGAGATTCCTTAAAAATCTGGAAATAGAACTGCCATAAGACCCAGCAGTCCCACTGCTGGGCATGCACACCAAGGAAACCAGAATTGAAAGAGACACATGTACCCAATGTTCATCACAGCACTGTTTATAATAGCCAGGACATGGAAGCAACCTAGATGTCCATTAGCAGATGAATGGATAAGAAAGCTGTGGTATATACACACAGTGGAATATTACTCAGCCATTAAAAAGAATACATTTTAATCCATTCTAATGAGGTGGATGAAACTGGAGCCTATTATACAGAGTGAAGTAAGCCAGAAAGAAAAACACCAATACAGTATACTAATGCATATATATGGAATTTAGAAAGATGGTAACGATAACCCTGTATGGGAGACAGCAAGAGAGACACAGATGTATAGACCAGTCTTTTGGACTCTGTGGGAGAGGGCAAGGGTGGGATGGTTTGGGAGAATGGCATTGAAACATGTATATTATCATATGTGAAACGAATCGCCAGTCCAGGTTTGATGCATGATACAGGGTGCTTGGGCTGGTGCACTGGGATGACCCAGAGGGAAGGGATGGGGAGGAGGTGGGAGAGGGGTTCAGAATGGGGAACACATGTACAGTCATGGTAGATTCAAGTCAATGTATGGCAAAACCAATACAATATTGTAAAGTAATTAGCCTCCAAAAAATAAATAATTTTTTTAAGTGTCTATTCAGATTCTCTGCCCATTTTTAATTGGATTGTTTCATTTTACTGCTGTTGAGTGGTATGAGGTTTTATATATATATATGTATGTATATGAAAGTTTTGGATATTAACTACTTATCAGATATATGACTTACAATATTTTCTCCCACTCCATAAGTTGCCTTCATTTTGTTGATTATTTCTTTTGCTGTGCAGAAGTTTTTTAGCTTACTGTAGTTTTACTTGTTTATTTTTGCTTTTGTTGCCTTTGGTGTCAAATCCAAAAAATCATCTCCAAGATTGATGTCACTTCATGGCAAATAGATGGGGAAAGGTGGAAATAGTGACAGAGTTTATTTTCTTGGGCTCCAAAATCACTGTGGATGATGACTGCAGCCATGAAATTAAAAGGTGCTTGCTGCTTGGAAGGAAGGCTATGACAAATGTAGATAGTGTATTAAAAAGCAGAGACATCATTTTGCTGACAGAGGTCCATATAATCAAAGCTGTGATTTTTCCAGTAGTCATGTATGGATGTGAGAGTTGGACCATAAAGGAGGCTGAGTGCCAAAGAATTGATGCTTTTGAACTGTGGTGCTTCAGAAGACTCCTTAGAGTCCCTTTGACAGCAAGGGTATCAAACCACTCAATCCTTAAGAAAATCAACCCTGAATAGTCATTGAAAGGACTGATGTTGAAGCTGAAACTTCAGTACTTTGGCCATCTGATGTGAAGAGCTGACTCACTGGAAAAGACTGTGATACTGGGAAATATTGAAGGCAGGAAGAGAAGGGAGCAGCAGAGGAGGATGAGATGGTTGGATGGTATCACTGACTCAATGGACATGAGTTTGAGCTAACTCTGGGAGATAGTGAAGGACAGAGAAGCCTGGTGTGCTGCAGTCCATTGGGTCTCAAAGATTGCTTTGGGTAATATGAGCATTTTAACAGTATTAATTCTTCCAATCCATCCACAGAATATCTCTCCGTTCATTTATGTCTTCTTCAGTTTCTTTCATCAACATGTTATAGCTTTCATTGTACAGGTCTTTCATCTTCTTGATTAAGTTTATTCCTAGGTAGTTTATTCTTTTTGATGCAGTTATAAATTGGATTGTTTTCTTAATTTCTCTTTCTGTTGGTTCATTGTTAGTGTATAGTAATTCAGCTGATTTTTGTATGTTGATTTTGTATCCTTAAATTTTATGGAATTCATTTGTTCTAATAGTTTTTGGTGAAATCTTTGGGGTTCTCTATATACAATGTGTCATCTGCAAACTGTGATGATTTCATTTTTGCTTTTTGATTTGGATGGCTTTTATTTTTTTCTTGTCTAACTGCTCTGGCTAAGGATGGTATTATATCACATAAAAGTGAACATCCTGGTCTTGTTCCTGATTTTAGAAGAAAAGCTGTCATTATTGTTTTGCTTTTCACTATTGAGTATGGTATTAGTAGGATATTAACATGGGCTTGGCGTAGTAGTGTTAGTTGCTCAGTCATGTCCGACTCTTTGCGATCCCATGGACTGTAGCCCACCAGGCTCCTCTGTCCATGGGGATTCTTCTGGCAAGAATACTGGAGTGGGTTGCCATTCCCTTCTCCAGAGGATCTTCCTGACCCAGGAATCAAACCCAGGTTTCCTACATTGCAGGCAGATTCTTTATCATCTGAGCTACAGGGAAGCCCAAGAATACTGGAGTGGGTAGCCTATCCCTTCTCCAGCAGATCTTCCCAACCCAGGAATCAAACTGGGGTCTCCTGCTGTAGCCTTTATTATACTGAGGTATATTCCCTCTGTAGTCACTTTATTAAGAGTTCTTAAGTTGGATGGATGTTAGTTTTGCTAAATGCTTTTTCTGCATCAGTTGCAACGGTTATATCATTTTTATCCTTCATTTTTTAAGTGTGATATAGACACTGATTTGTGAGTGTTAAACCATCCTTGCGTTCCTGAAGTAAATTCCACTTGATCATGGTGTATGATCCTTTTTATATATTATTGGATTCTGTTTGCTAATACTTTGTTGAGGACCCTTTTTTCATCTGTTCGTCAGGCCTATGATTTTTGTTTTCTGTGGCAGCCTCATGTGGCTTTGGTATTGAAGTATTGCTACCCTTGTAAAGTGAGTTTGGAAGTGTTCCTCTTCTGTTTTTTGGAAGAATTCTGAAGGATTGGTATTCTTGTTTCATAGACTCAGTGAAGCTACCTGGTCCTGGACTTTTGTTTGTTGAGAGGTTTTTGATTATTGATCCAATCTCATTTTATGTTATGCGTATTTTACTCCACATTACAGAAAACTATAGATTCTGTATGCAGTGCACCTCTTAGTGCTTGGTATATGATAGGCTCTTGATAAATGGCAGTTCTTACTGTGGTGTCACCATTCAAGGCACGTGGCTTCATTATGATCCTTGAAGTCATATTACTGTTAAATAATATTTAAAAAGTTAGATTCCTTAGAAAGCAAACTCTAAGATGTACATTAGTGTACAGGAAGTATATTGAGTGCTCTTGGGATCAGCACCTATAGAAGCGAAGGGAATGGAAAGAAGCAGGATTGGACAGTGGGAGAAAGTACACTGTGATGCAGTGACAAAGGAGGCCTCAACTGACCCCCAAGAATGCTATAGAACTGAAATGACCTTTCAGATTTGTGAGTCATGGTGAGGGGGCTAGGGCACAGTTTACATACTTACTCTGCCGATCCATCCTTGGATACTGGCTGCCTGGGACAAGAACGTAACCTTGAGTAATGGGGCCATCGCTAGGAAGGGCTGAGGGTGGCCGTGGAGGTGGGGAATGCAGAGGAGGGGAGTGAACATGCATTACTATAGCAAAAATTTAGAAGCAAAACTCAGGTTTTAGTGCCTCCGAGTCCATTCAGGCTCATTTCTAGTCCTTCTGTATTCTTGAGTAAAAAACCCATGTTATATCTTTCATATTGTTAAAGCAATAATTAGGGAGCTTCCCATTGAGTATAGCATTTCTTTTCAAATCCTTGGTGGTTAAGAACTAGTTATTTTCCTTTTTAAGTCCTACATGGACTGTTACTTTAATAAAATACATACACAAAAAAATTTACTGGATAAATAAGAAATCATATAACAGATATGCTCAAATTTATTATCAACAGATTCATCAGACGTAAAATTGCTGTGACAATTTGCTATAAAGGTTTTAACTGCCCACTTTCAATTTCTAAACTTGTCTCATTGTAACCTAGTAACAAAGAGTTCTCAGAACTGGTACTAATCTGGGACCCCACTCTAAATAATTCTGGATTACAGGATTCTTACAAACGATTGTTGCTACTGCTGCTGTTTAACCGCTGAGTTGTATCCAACTTTTTGCAGTTCTGTGGACTGCAGCCCATCAGGCTCTTCTGTTCATGGGATTTCCCAAGCAAGAATACTGGAATGGATTGCCATTTCCTTCTCCAGGGGCTTTTCCCGACCCAGGAGTTGAACCCGCATCTCCTGCTTGGCAGGCAGATTCTTTACCACTAAGCCATGCTGATGTCCTTCTAAATTGACATTGGCAATATATGGGTTAAATGAGTGTTATTCTTCAATCTAGAGATCTGATCGTTTGCTATTCTTGGGGAATCCATAGTTCTCTTCAAGCCTGGCCTGAATCTAGGAACACCATCAGCACTCCAGGTATAAGTAGTTCTAAGGCCATTACCTACCCAAGGATCTAGCGGATGAAAGAAACAAAGACTGTTTTCTTGTTTAACAAGGTAAGAGTCACCAGGCATCTTCTATTCCTGGGACTAGGAAAACAGACTCATCTCTTGTAATCCTCTTGGGACATTTGATGTAAGGGTAGGGAGATAACAGGACAGGGAAGGGAGATCTGACAAATAGGGCGTGTCCTTCAGGAAAGAAGTAGTAGTAAAACAAAGGGGGCATGATACATTCAAGGGGTTTATAAAGGTTTCTTGTCTAATTTGGGGCATATGACCTAAGTATAAGCTATGGTTATAACTTCAGTTGATCTATGAATCCCCTGAAATTGTATACAGAATATCAGGTGTGCTGCATTTGTGTCTTTTGGATAGTATTCTCAGGATAACCCCAAAACTCATAATCATTGACTTAACTCCCTAGCTTGAAACAGGGGTTATATTCCCCCACTTGCAAGGATTCAAAGTCAAGTCACCAAACATCCTCATTTGGGTCTGCTGCACTGCTTTCTTAGTCCATCCACCTTGCCATCTCTCTTCTTCCTCCTTTCCATTCTCACATCATTTCTGACATACACATACACACACTTCCTGAAGCCCTTCAAAAAAGCTTACCACTGTTCTTGGGATCAAAACAAAACAGGATAAAAAGTCTTACATGACCTGCCTACCTTCCATTCTTACCCCCTACACCACCTTTCCCACGTGCCTTCTCCACACTAACCATTCTGATCTTCTCTGAACTCCCCACACTCCCTCAGTCCACAGAGCCTTTGAGGATGCTGTTCCACCTGGAATGTTCTTCCCTTACTCTCAGGTGAATTTCTTTCTCTGGTCTCTCTGATTAGGGCATGTCCCCCTTTTACAGCAGCTGTATAGCTTCTCCTTTGTAGCATTTGTTACAGTTCCTTTGTGATCTCCTCTTAGTGTTTGTCCTTCTCACTAGACTCTGAGTTCCTTGGGGACAAGGACTGTCTGTGCTCTTCACCCTTACATGCCCAAGGTTGAGCAGAAAAACTGTAGAGAAAGCTTGCCATGGTGTTTATGAGTGGGTTAGCAATTTCTTCTTCACTTAACAGAGAAAATTAAGGTGTAGACACTAGGAAACTGCCCAAGTTCACGTAACTGACAGATGACAAATCTAGGCTTTGAACCTAGATTTGACTTCTAAGCCCTTGCTCTTAACCACTGTAATCACAGTACAGCTGCTTTAAAAACTGAAAGAGGTTATTAATGACCCTGTCTCACTTAAAGAAAAGTTTATATGCTTCAGGAGGATATTATACTCATTAATATATATGCACCCAGTTCAGGAGCACTTCAATATGTAAAGCAGATACTTAACAGACATAAAGAGAGAGAAATTGACAATAGTACACTATTAGGGGACTTTAATACCCCACTTTTATTGATGAACAGATCATCCAGACTGAAAATCAGTAAGGTAATAGTAGTCTTAAATGACACAACAGACCAATTGGACTTAATAAATATCTACAGGACATTATATCAAAAACAGCAGAATACACATTCTCCAGGATACACGCTGGGCCACAAAACAAGTCTCAGCAAATTTAAGAACACAGAAATTATAATTTTTTTCTGACCACAGTGTTATGAAACAAGAAATCAATTGCAGAAAGAAAAATGGGAAAAGAACAAACATGGAGACTAAACAACATGCTACTAAAAAAAACAATGGGTCAATGAGGAAATCAAAAAAATCAGAATTTACCTCAAGACAAATGAAACTGGAAACACAACACTCCAAAATCTATGGATACAGCAAAAGCAGTTCCAAGAGGGAAGTTTTTAGTGATACAGACCTTCCTCAAGAAACAAGAAAAATCTCAAATAAACAATCTAACCCACCACCTAAAGGAATTAGAAAAAGAAGAACAAACAAGTCCCAAAGTCAGCAGAAGAAAGGAAATAATAAAGATCAGAAAGGAAATAAGTAAAATAGAGACCAAAAAAAATAGAAGCAATGGAAAAGAACAATGAAATCATGAACTGACTTTTTAAAAAGATAAATGAAACTGATACTCCATTAGCTAGGATCACCAAGAAGAAAAGAGGATCCAAATAAAATAAGAAATGAAGAGGAGAAATAACTGATGCCACAGAGATACAAAAAATCATAAGAGAATACTATAAACAGTTATGTGGCAACAATTGGACAACCCAGAAGAAACGACAAGTTTCTAGAAACAAAGAACATGTCAAAACTGAATCAAGAAGAAATGGACAATTTGAACAGTTACTAGTAGTGGTATTGAATTTGTAATTAAAAAAAAAAAAAAAAACTCTTGGCAAATAAAAGTCTAGAACTGGATGACTTCACAATAAAATTCTACCAAACACATAAAGAAGAGCTAATACCTATTCTTCTTAAACAATTCCAAAAAAATTGAAGAGGACAGACCATTCCCAAATTCATTCTACTAAGCCACATTACCTTGATACCAAAACCAGACAAAGACATTTAAAAAAAGAAAAGAAAATTACAAGTCAATATCTTTGATGGATATAGATGCAAAAATTTCAACAAAATATTAACAAATCAAATCCAACAGTATATAAATATCATACAACATGATCAAGCTAGATTTATTTCAAGCACACAAGGATGGTTCAATAGTTGCAAATCAATCAGTATGATATAATTCTTGTCACTTCTATTTATCATAGTATTGGAAATCCTAGCCACAGTAGTCAGACAAGAGAAAGAAATGAAAGTCATCCAAATTTGACAGGGAAGGAGTAAAACTGTCACTATTTGCAGAGGAGTAAAACTGTCACTATTTGCAGATGACGTGCTTTTATATATAAACCCTAAAGTCTCCACCCAAAAAACTATTAGAACTAATATATGAATTCAGTAAAAATGGCAGGATATAAGATAATATATATAACTCTGTTTTTTTCTAATATACTAATAACTATCAGAAGGAGAAAAGTTTAAAAAATCCCATTTAAAATTGCATCAAAAAGAATAGAAATAAACTTAACCAAGGAAGTGAAAGATCTACTCTTAACACTATAAAACATTGATGAAGGAAATTGAAGATGATACAAAGAGATGGAAAGATATCCATTGCTCTTGGGTTGGAAGAATTAATATTGTTAAAAGGCCATACTACTCACAGAAATCTACAGATTTAATGAAATCCCTAGCAAATTGCCCATGACATTTTTCAAAGAACTAATAAATAATCCCTAAAATTCATATGGAGCCATAGAAGAGCCTGAATTGCTGAAGCAATCTTGAGAGAAAAGAACGAAGTTGGAGGTATTGTCCTTCCAGACTTCAGACTATACTTGCAAAGCCACAGTAATCAAAACAGCATGGTACTGGCACAAAAACAGACACATAGATTGATGGAACAGAATAGAGAGCCCAAAAAATAAACCCATGCACCTATGGCCATTAATCTACAACCAAGGAGACAAGAATATACAGTGGAGAAAAGACTATCTCTTCAGTAAGTCCTGGGAAAACTGGACAAGTACATGTAAAACAGTGAGATTAGGATATTTCCTCACTATTCAAAAGTCAACTCAAAATTAAAGACCTAAATGTAAGACTGGAAACCATAGGACTCCTAGAAGAATACATAGGCAGAATATTATTTGACATAAATCATGTAGTATTTTTTGGATCTGGCCCCTAAGGATAAAGAAAGAAATGCACAAATAAACAAATGGAACCTAATTAAACTTAAAAGCTTTTGCATAGCAAAGGGAACCATTGACAAAATGAAAAGATAGCCTACTGAATAGGAGAAGATACTTGCAAATTTTATGACCAACAGGGGGTTAATATCCAAAATATATAAACAATCCATACAACTCAAAGACAAAAAGACAAATAGCCCAATTAAAAGAAAAAATGGGCAGAAGATTTGAATAAACAGTTTTCCAAGGACATACAGATGGTCCACAGGCACATATAAAGATCTAAACATTGCTAATTATAAAGAAATATGAATAAAAATAACAAAGAGATATCACATCACATCTGTCAAAATGGGTGTCATCAAAGAGAACACTAATAATAAATGTTGGCGAGGATGAGGAGAAAAGGGATTCCTCCTCATACACTTGTTGGTGGGAATATAATTTGCTGTAGCCACTATGGAAAACAGTATGGAGATGCCTCAAAATCTAAAAATATGAAAAGATACAAGCAGCCCACTGTTCCTAGCAGGACTATTTAAAGTAGCCAAGATATGGAAACAGCCCAATTTTTGATCAACAAATGAGTGGATAAAGAAGCTGTAGGGTGTGTGTGTGTGTGTATTACTCAGTCATAAATATATATGCCATTATATGTATATAAATATACTCAAAATTTATATTCTCATAATCATATGAGATTATGATTATGAGAGTATAATCTCATAATCATATGAGATTTATCTCATAAATCATATGATTTGTGACTCATAATCATAAAGTCATATATATATATATATACTCAGTCATAAAAATAATGAAATTCTGTCATTTGTAGCAATGTGGATGGACCTAGAGAATATTATGTTGAGTGGAATAAGTCAGACAGAAAAAGATAAATACCATATGATATCACTTATATGTGGAATCTAAAACAAATTATATAGCAAACCTACACAGAGTCACAGATACAGGAAACAAGCTAGTGGTTCAGTGGAGAGACAGAGGGGGAGGGGCAAGACAGTGGTTTGGGATTAAGAGATACAAACTAGTGTGTATAAACTAGATAAGCAACAGGTATATTTTTCAACACAGGAAATTAAAGCTATTATTTTGTAATAATTTTTAATAGAGTATAATCTATGGAAATAACAAATTGCTGTGTTGTATACTTGAAACTAACGTAATATCATAAATCAGCTATACTTCAATTTGAAAAAAAAGAATTGAATGAAGGTGAAAAAATGTATGTGCTCTGAAAGGCACCATAAAGAAAGTGAAAAGAGCCCACAGAATGGAAGAAAGCATTTGTAAATCATGTATCAGGCAAGTAAACTCTATTCAGATTGCATATGGATCTCTTGGAGCTCAACAATAAAAAGACAAATAACCCAGTTTTTAAACTGAACATTGAATTTGAATTTTTACAAATGGCCAATAAGCACATGAAAAGATGCATGGTTAGTCATTAGAGAAATGCAAGTCAAAACTACAAAAAGAGACTACTTCACACCCAGTAAAAAGTCAGGTAATAAGTGTTGGTGAGGATACAGAGAAAGTAGAACCCTAGAGTCTTGCTGGTGGGAATGTAAAACACAACTGCTTTGGGAAGAGTTTGTTGATTTCTCAAACAGTTTAGCACAGCGTTACCATGTGACCCAGCAGTTCTCTCTTAAGTATTAATATATATCCAGGAGAAATGAAAACGTATGTTTATATAAAATCTGTACGTAAGTGCCCATAGCAGCGTTACTCAGTAACCAACATGTACGAACAAGGTAAACCTCTATCAGATAATGAATGAGTAAAGAATGTGGTGTGTGTGTACAATGGAATATTACTCAGCCATAAAAAGAATGAAGTGCTGGGACATGCTTACCACATGGGTGAACCTGGAAAATGTAATGCTAAGTAAAGGACTACATATTGTAGACTCTATGATGTGCAATGTCTAGAACAAGTCTATAGAGACAGAAAGTAGATCAGTAGGTCCCTGGACTAGAATAGGGGAAGGGGGACTGAGGAGTGACTGCCAATAGTCAGAGGGTTTTGTTTTTCGGGTTGCTTGTTTTTGAATAATAAAAATATTCTAAAAGTGTGATGGGGTGATGGGTACACTACACCTGAGATACACTTTAAATGGGTGAATTTTATTAGTGTGTGAAATAGATCTCAGACCTTTAAAAAGTTAGTAGTTGATACCTAAAAAGTAAAAAACAGAACAAAAAGCCTTCAGTGTAAGCAGCCAAATTGTATTGACTTCTTACTAAAGAATTTAACAAAATTATTCAGTAAAACCTTATACACAAAGTATTTATTCGTGTTCATTAATTCAGCCATTAGTTGGCTGCCTTCCTTGCACTAGGTGTGCTCTCGAGGTCTTAGGGAGAAAGGTGCCCGGGCTTAGCTTTGTCTCCTCGTTTTCAGGCTTCCAAGGAAGGTGGTATGCCTGGGGACAACAGCTGTCTCTGGGCCTGGCCTCACTTGTTTTTTCCCCGTTTGGAAAGGTGTCGGGTATTTCTGTTGCCTTAGTCAGCACGGAGCAAGGAGGACCCTGATTATAGTTTCAGAGCCTTAAGCTTCACCTCATGCTCCAAATCCAAGACAGAGCAGCTGAGAATGGGGCTAGCCATGCCACCAATTGCTTCTCCCGCATTGTTAATCCTTTAATTCTGCCGTCCGAAGGCATCCCTCCCTTCACACTGTCCTGTTGCCCACTTGTGATGTGATTGAGCAAGTGCTTTTGGCTTTGAAAGGTGATTCTTAGAGACACCTCAAGTGACCCAGCCCTCTGGCTTGTGGGGATGTTCTTGATGTTCATTGCCATGGGGCACCAGAGATCTTCTGTGGGCAGATACCACTTGCAGTCAAACCTGGTCTGAAAGAAGGTAGCTGCTGCTGACTCGCCTATGGTCCTGGCCTCAGTGCTGGGGTCACGAGAGGGAGCAGCCTATCAGTGAGAAGTGTAAACAGTGAGAAGCTGCCAGTCTCTTGGTTCTTACAGAAGAAGTTTATGGTACTTGAGTTCCAAATCACTTTAAGCATGGAACAACTGGCTTTGTGATGATTATATACGTACATACGTGTGTGTGTGTGTGTGTGTGTGTGTGTGTATTATCTACTTTATTCCTGCTTTGCTGTGTCATTCCCTGGTCAAGACATTATAGTTTATTTTAAAGTTTGTCTATCTCTTTCACAAACCTTGAGTCTCAGAGTTGGTGATGGACAGGGAGGCCTGGCGTGCTGCAGTCCACAGGGTTGCAAAGAGTCAGACATGACTGAGCAACTGAACTGCACTGAACTGAACTGAGTCTTTACGACCAAAGAGGGGGGAAAATGAGTCACTTTTCAGTCTATATGCCCTTTTTTCACAGAGCCCTAGAATTAAGCTATTTCTAATTTCTCCCTCTTCTCAAACTGGTGAGTTTATCAGCATCATAAGATGTTTATTACATTTGCAAAAGAATGCTTCCTGATGGCTTCTGGAAGGAGAAATCCAGCTGGGTTTTGTGGAGGTAAGAGCTGGTGCTGGGCCTTACCCAGCCGTTGCTGTCGAGCGTGCCTCTCTAACCCCCACCCTCGTGCTCCTGGTGCCTGCAGAGCCTAAGGAAAGCCTCTCCACCCCTCCCGGGTTCTCCCCTCACGGCAGGCAGTCAGAAGGGGAGTAGCAGGAAATGGAATCTGCCCGGGTCATGGGATTTTTTTTGAAAGAAACAAAGCACGATCTGATGAAGAGCAGGTTAATCCTGCTATTTCATTTCCCTTTCAGAAAGGGTGGGGGCAGGATTGTGATATGAAGTATTTGGTTTCACATCTGTTCCAGGAATTATCCCCGGCATAAATCCACTTTTCTTCTAAGCATCCTAAAGCATCCCAGAGAGCTCCTCCTCCCGGAGCACCCTCCCAGCCTCTAGAGTTTATTTCATGGCCACAAAGCAGCTGACAGGCTCCCCAAGAAATCATCCTGTCATGGCTAGAGCAGGAGGGCATCTCTGAGGGCATTCTGAAGTCAGAATGTCTGTGGGTCAGTGGTATCAGTTCTGTGCCGTGCTCTCCAGGAAGAGTTTAGGAGAAAAAGTGCGGAGCACACCAGCAGTGTGGTACAATATAGGAAGAGGACCCAATTTAAAAATCAAAGGAACTAGCTGTCATCTCACCTTGGCTGCTGCTGCTGCTAAGTCACTTCAGTCGTATCCGACTCTGTGCGACCCCATAGACGGCAGCCCATCAGGCTCCTCTGTCCCTGGGATTCTCCAGGCAAGAACACTGGAGTGGGTTGCCATTGCCTTCTCCAATGCATGAAAGTGAAAAGTGAAAGTGAAGTCGCTCAGTCATGTCTGACTCTTAACAACCCCATGGACTGCAGCCCACCAGGCTCCTCCATCCATGGGAGTCTCCAGGCAAAAGTACTTGGCTACTATGTGTGATCTTGAGCAAGTCACAAAACCTCTTCAGGCTCAAAGCCCCCATCTGTGGAATTAGGGCAATGTCTCCCAGCGTGTGCTCTGCAAAATGCAGGTCGTCATGGTCAAACAAATTTGAGAAATGCCATTTATTCTATGCCATTTATTAAAAGAGGCATAATATGTATTAGTCTGTTTAAAGGCTGTGAGGAATCTTTCAGTAAAGAAACTTGTCTGTTTTTTTTTCCCAGCATTTCTCAAATTTATCTGACCTGAAGTTGTTTTTTCCTATGATGCTGATTAATATCTTGACACTGAAAAATGAAGTTCAACTCCAAAATGCCTATGCTTAAAAACCTCAATAAAATAACTTTTCAACTTTCAAATCTTACTCATGGGAAAAGGAAAAACAATTTCACATGTGGCAAGGTGACTTCTAGTTTTTAAAACTGAACTTAAGGGCCAAAGCAATTACCCAAAGAAACACAGGCTTGTAAATAGAGTTTTGAAAACGTTTTCTGGAACTGCTGTTTTCTCTTTCTACCTTTGAGATGTTTAGCATTCTAATGTGGTCTTCGAGTGTGTAATGGGAACTTTCTATGAATAATTACGTTCAGCACGCTAGTAAGTACATGTAAGGAATAACAAACTAAGTGAAACATAAGATTCCCAACCTTAATTCAGACTAAATATATACACAAGGAAAAAAACTTCAGAGTGAAGCAAAATACAAATTCATATTTTGTCAAATGTTAATATACACAGATGGTCCCCAACTTCAGATGATTGAACTCACAGTTTTTTCCTTTTACAATGGTCTGAAAGCAATACACATTTGGTAGAAACCATACTTTAAACTTTGAATTTTGGTATTTTCCTAGGCTAGGTATTATCCTCTCTCATGATGCTCGGCAGTGAACACAGCCCCCAGACAGTCAGGTGATCATGCGGATTGACAGCTGGTACACTTCCAACCATTCTGAATCTAGACAAACAGTCTGTAGTACTGTACTTTAAGTACAGTTAGTCAACAAATTACATGAGATATTCAGTTGTTGTTTAGATGCCAAGTCGTGTCTAACTCTTTTGTGACCCCATGGACTGTATGTAGCCCACCAGGCTCCTCTGTCCATGGGATTTACCTCTCAAGAATACTGGAGTGGGTTGTCATTTCCTTCTCCAGAGGATCTTCCTGACCCAGAGATCAAGCCCGCATCTCCTGCATTGGCAGATGGATTCTTTACCACTAAGCCCCCAAGATATTCAATACTTTATTCCAAAATAGGCTTTGTTTCCACCGATTTTGCCCCACTGCAGGCTAATGTAAATGTTCTGAGCATGTTTAAGGTAGGCCAGGCCAAGCTATGATGTGCAGTAGGTTAAGATGTATTAATGTAAACAAAACATGAAACCCAAAATTCAAGGAATAACTGGATCAGGGGTGAAATGGAAGATATATGAAGGAGAAATGTGAAAATAGGATCAAGCAAAGCAGTAGTTTTAGTAACTTAAGAAAGTAGTAACTTCACCTGATATAAAATTATTCACCTGGGACTGAAATTAAGTTCTGACTAAGATCAACTATAGCCAGACAGTACTAACATCATTAAAAAAAAAAAAAAAAAAGCTAATAATAAACCTTGTAAGGAATGAATAAGAATGGTTTACTTAATCATTCATTTTGAAGAAATACCCACATCTTTAAACACCTGGAGTAACAGGCAAATTTGGCCTTGGAATATGAAATGAAGCAGGGCAAAGACTAATAGAGTTTTGCCAAGAAAATGCACTGGTCATAACAAACACCCCCTTCCAACAACACAAGAGAAGACTCTATACATGGACATCACCAGATGGTCAACATTGAAATCAGATTGATTATATTCTTTGCAGCCAAACATGGAGAAGCTCTATACAGTCAACAAAAACAAGACCAGGAGCTGACTGGCTCAGACCATGAACTTTATTACCAAATTCAGACTTAAATTGAAGAAAGTAGGGAAAACCACTAGACCATTCAGGTATGACCTAAATGAAATCCCTTGTGATTATACAGTGGAAGTGAGAAATAGATTTAAGGGCCTAGATCTGATAGAGTGCCTGATGAACTATGGAATGAGGTTTGTGACATTGTACAGGAGACAGGGATCAAGGCCATCTCCATGGAAAAGAAATGCAAAAAAGCAAAATGGCTGTCTGGGGAGGCCTTACAAATAGCTGTGAAAAGAAGAGAAGTGAAAAGCAAAGGAGAAAAGGAAAGATATAAGCATCTGAATGCAGAGTTCCAAAGAATAGCAAGGAGAGATAAGAAAGCCTTCTTCAGCAATCAATGCAAAGAAATAGAGGAAAACAACACAATGGGAAAGACTAGAGATCTCTTCAAGAAAATCAGAGATACCAAGGGAATATTTCATGCAAAGATGGGCTTGATAAAGGACAGAAATGGTATGGACCTAACAGAAGCAGAAGATATTAAGAAGAGGTGGCAAGAATACACAGAAGAACTATACAAAAAAGATCTTCACGTCCCAGATAATCACAATGGTGTGATCACTGACCTAGAGCCAGACATCCTGGAATGTGAAGTCAAGTGGGCCTTAGAAAGCATCACTATGAACAAAGCTAGTGGAGGTGATAGAATTCCAGTTGAGCTATTCCAAATCCTGAAAGACAATGCTGTGAAAGTGCTGCACTCAATATGCCAGCAAATGTGGAAAACTCAGCAGTGGCCACAGGACTGGAAAAGGGCAGTTTTCATTCCAATCCCAAAGAAAGGCAATGCCAAAGAATGCTCAAACTATCACACAATTGCACTCATCTCACACGCTAGCAAGGTAATGCTCAAAATTCTCCAAGCCAGGCTTCAGCAATATGTGAACCGTGAACTTCCTGATGTTCAAGCTGGTTTTAGAAAAGGCAGAGGAACCAGAGATCAAATTGCCAACATCTGCTGGATCATGGAAAAACAAGAGAGTTCCAGAAAAACATCTATTTCTGCTTTATTGACTATGCCAAAGCCTTTGACTGTGTGGATCACAGTAAACTGTGGAAAATTCTGAAAGAGATGGAAATCTCTGATCTGCCTGATCAGACCACCTGACCTGCCTCTTGAGAAATCTGTATGCAGGTCAGGAAGCAACAGTTAGAACTGAACATGAACAGCAGACTGGTTCCAAATAGGAAAAGGAGTACGTCAAGGCTGTATATTGTCACCATGTTTATTTAAATTCTATGCAGAGTACATCATGAGAAACGCTGGACTGGAAGAAACACAAGTTGGAATCAAGATTGCCGGGAGAAATATCAATAACCTCAGATATGCAGATGACACCACTCTTATGGCAGAAAGTGAAGAGGAACTCAAAAGCCTCTTGGTGAGAGTGAAAGTGGAGAGTGAAAAAGTTGGCTTAAAGCTCAACATTCAGAAAACAAAGATCATGGCATCCGGTCCCATCACTTCATGGGAAATAGATGGGGAAACAGTGGAAACAGTGTCAAACTTTATTTTTGGGGGCTCCAAAATCACTGCAGATGGTGACTGCAGCCATGAAATTAAAAGACGCTTACTCCTTGGAAGGAAAGTTATGACCAACCTAGATAGCATATTCAAAAGCAGAGACATTACTTTGCCAACAAAGGTTCGCCTAGTCCAGGCTATGGTTTTTCCTGTGGTCATGTATGGATGTGAGAGCTGGATTGTGAAGAAGGTTGAGCACTGAAGAATTGATGCTTTTGAACTGTGGTGTTGGAGAAGACTGTTGAGAGGCCCTTGGACTGCAAGGAGATCCAACCAGTCCATTCTGAAGGAGATCAGCCCTGGGATTTCTTTGGAAGGACTGATGCTAAAGCTGAAACTCCAGTACTTTGGCCACCTCATGCAAAGAGTTGACTCATTGGAAAAGACTCTGATGCTGGGAGGGATTGGGGGCAAGAGGAGAAGGGGACGACAGAGGATGAGATGGCTGGATGGCATCACTGACTGGATGGATGTGAGTCTCAGTGAACTCCGGGAGTTGGTGATGGACAGGGAGGCCTGGTGTGCTGCAATTCATGGGGTCGCAAAGAGTCGGATGCAACTGAGCGACTCATCTGATCTGATCTGATCTTAAAGTGTTCATCTTTACTGAGTTTTAGATAAGATTGGCTTTCCTCTTTCTCATCTCTCTGAAAACTTCTTATTCACTTTTATAAAGCTTTTTATCTTTTGCTTACTTGTAGATTTTCATTCTTTAGAATCCTGCCTTTGAGGGAGGTTTATTACAAGGCCAAGCAAAGAGAATGGGTGGCTTATGCTCAAAACGCCTATGGTTTGGGGGGAAAGTTTTTATTGGCAAAATTTGGGGTGAGAGCTGCAGGGTATGTGCCTTTCTTCTGATTGGTTGGTGGTGAGGTAACACGGTGGTACTCCAGGAATCTTGTGCTCAGCCTGAGCTTACCATCCACCACCTGGATGTGGACCTTAGTTCTTTCCCACAATTTTGGCTGACCTCCATTTGACAGTTCCAAACCTGTACCTCCAGCCAGGGCCTTCATGTATGGCTTCACAGATGAGTTGTGGAGTGCATAATTCTGGAAATATCATATACGTAAAGCATATATGTCACAACCCTTCTCCAGCCCAAACTTCTCTCTGGATGTCTGTATCCCAGATACCTCTACATGTCTCTCCTGAATGTCTCACAGTCATCACAGACCCACCACATCCAAAACTGTGCTCATCATCTTCTTGGCCACACTCCCCTTATGGTCCCTCCCTATTTACCTTCGTTAAGTGAAGCCAGAAACTTAAGAACCATTCCAGCTACTCCCATCAACCCACACATCCCACTAGTTATCAATTATTATACTTTTCCCTTTAAATACCTCTCAGATCTTATGTCTAATCTCATTCGTTTTCTCAGACTTAAAGTATCACTTTTTGTTTGAATTACTGTAGTGTTTTCCATACAGGTCTCTCTGCCCTCAACCTCATTCTGCTTTTATCCTCCACAGTGTTCTTAGTGGTCTTTTAAAAACAATTATAATTATGATACTTCCCCACTAAAAGTTTTTCGAAAGCTTTCCTACAAGTGCAGAATCCTTCAGTGGGTAACCAAAGCCCTTTGTGGGCTACTCTCTTCTCTATCCATATTTTCCACTACTCTCCCAACATGTACCTGTAAATCCCAGTCATTCTAAACCATTTGCTGCACACTTCCGTGCCATTGCACAAGCTGTTTCCTCTTTGCAGAAACCCAGTCTCACCTTGGCTAACTGCAGCCATGCTTCCACTCCCAGATCTTGTCATCTCTCCCAGAGTCCTTCATTGACCGCAGTGCCCACTTCCTCCTCTAACCATCAACTCCTGTAATACCCTTTGCCTTCTCTGTAATGAAATTTTCTAAAATATGTTATTTTATTTTACTCGTTGACTTCTATCACTAGATTGTAAATCTGAGAATTAAAAATTATATCATTCACCTCTATATCACCAATACTTTTCATAGTGCTGGGCACTTAGTAGGTATTCAGTAAGTGAATTTGGGACAAATGGTCAGTTTCTGTTATTACTACTATAAAATGTAACATGCACCAAATAAGTCTCTGGACAATGTTAGATCAACTATACAATGTTCACATTTTGTAAATTTGGAACATTTTAGTAACTATTTCTATCCTTCTTTCTGTCCATTGGACTTCTTGGAGAGGAAGAGACAAGACTTCATGAAACTTCACCAGCTTCAACCAGCTTTTTCCTGGTGTTCAAGGGCTATGTTCTTTCCTTCTCCCAGAAAACCATGTGGAGAATAGAACAGACATATAGTAAAGTACCTATCTTTAATAGGTTTAAGATGCTAAATCCACTACTTGTTAACTCTAAAAAGATGAGATTTAATTACAGTATGTAAAATACATAGCCAATAGGAATTTGCTATATATCTCAGGAAACTCAAACATGGGCTCTGTGTCAACCTAGAGGGCTGGGATGGGGAGGGAGAGGGGAAGGAGATTTAAGAGGGAGGGGATATATGTATACCCTATGGCTGATTCATGTTGAAGTTTGACAGAAAGCAACAAAATTCTGTAAAGCAATTATTCTTCAATTAAAAATTTAATTAATTTTAAAAAGATAAAGTGAAGTCGCTCAGTCGCATCCTACTCTTTGCAACCCCATGTACTGTATAGCCTAGCAGGCTCCTCTGTCCATGGAATTTTCCAGGCAAGAATACTGGAGTGGGTTGCCATTTCCTTTTCCCGGGGATCTTCCCCACCCAGGGATCAAACCCAGGTGTCCCGCATTGCAGGCACATGTTTTACCATCTGAGCCACCAGGGAAGTCAGATTTAAATACAAATCTTCTAAAATTGACCCAGTAGCAAACTACAAGGGCGTCTGTGCCCATACCTTGTACACTGATCGTTTTCAGAATGTAGCTACTTGCTTGTACCTACACAGCCCCCAGAGGGGGAAATGTAGAGTAAAGTGTCAGTTAACTGAAATTCTTATTTTTTTTTTTAATTTTTTTACCCATAACTTCAAGGAGGAAAGATGCAGATAGCAAATATGTCAGGTGACTATAGTAGGAAATCCTGGACTTGAATTCTATCACCATACTTACCACTTAGTAACTGTACAATATTGAACAGTTAGTTAACTGTTACAGGCTCAGTTTCATCATCTGTAAAATGAAATACATTCATTTAGAAGAGTTTTTGAATGCCTGCTACGTATCAGGTGCTTTGCTTGACACCTGAATTACAACAGCTGCAGCATCTTCTTCATGGGCTCACTGTGAAAACTAGCTGAGATATTGCTTGTGAAAATATTGTTTTGTTTTGTTTTTTATCAAGCAACACATAGAACAGTTTCAGTCTTCAGAGACTGGGGCAGAAAAGTACACTGATTCATTTGCAGCAAGGTTTGAAGCAAAGAAAAATTGGGCCTCAACCCCATTTAACAAAGACATTCAAATAGCCTAAATATTCTTTGCCCAAGCAACCCAGCTAAGACTGGTTTTTCTTTGTTGGTACGTGAGGTTATTGTTATTTTTATCTATTGCCGCATAACAAATTTTACCCCAGAATCATGGCTTAAAAGAACAGGCATTTATTGTCTCAGTTTCTATGAGTCAGGCTTCCTAGCTTAGCAGGGAACCTTTGGCCTGAGGTTGCTTGTCAGGTGGGAGCTGTGATCTCATCTGAAGGCTTAGCTGGGGGATCTGCACAGACACACTCTCATGGTAATGGGCAAGCCTCTTTCCATTCAGTCCTCTCCGAAGGACCTCTGCACGAACTGAAATGTGACCCCATTACAGGTTTGTATGTGAAATTTTAACCCCCCAGAACCTCAGAATGTGACTATATTTGGAAATAGGGCCTCCACAGCGGTTGTTAAGTTAAAAGGAGACTCTTGGGGTGGGCCCTAATCCAGCCCAACTGGTGTCTTTATAAGAAGGGGGAATTTGGACACGCAGAGAATCATCAGGGATGCACTAAGAGGAAGGACCCTTTGAGGACCCAGGAAGAAGATGGCTATGTACAAGTCTAGGGGAGAGGCCTTAGAAAGAACCAGACCACACTTTGATCTAAACTGCCAGCCTCCTGAACTGTGTGAAAATAAATTTCTGTTGTTTAAGCCAACCATTCTGTGGTTATTGCAGCCTGGGCAGACTAATAACATGGCAACTGGCCTCCTGTGACCAAGCAATACGGGAGAGAATAAGAAAGCACCCAGGGCAGAAGCCACTGTCTTTTTATAACTTAACCTTGGAAGTGACATCCCACAACTGTTGCTGATTTCTCTTTGTAAGAAACGGGTCAGTAAGTCTGGTCTGTACTCTGGAAAGGAAATTACGTAAGGGCATGAGTACCAGCAGGCAGGCATCACACGAGGCCGCTGTAAAGGCTGCCTACCACACCAGTTTTGTTTTGTCTTTAGTAAAGGAAAAATAAAAAGTCAGGAGATGGACAAACTGGCAGTTTTTACATGCCAGATTCAGCTTCATCAAATACATGAACACTCCCTTACTGATGCAGTCTTTAGGCCATACTACCATTCTGTGAAGCTGAGATTGTTCTGATCTGGCCAATAGACATTTTTGACACTTAGGGACAAGTTTTTCTGGGAGTGAAAAAGAGCACTTTATGGAGTTGGTTGAAGAGAAATGGTACAGTGGAGCCTTAAGTCTGTGTCTAATACGGTGCTTCTCAACCCGCAGTGCATAGCAGTGGGGAAAGTGTAGGGTAGCGACCAAAAGTTTAAAAAAGCATGTCAAGCTATAATATAATTTTATGTGTGAAGAGTAATAGGAAATTTATGGCTTTCGTAAAACAAACTGCAGAAAGTAAAATCTTCTTGGCTGGCAGAACATAGGTTATAAAAGGTCGAGAAACTGCTGTAATCACTCTTTTATTGTTAATAGACAAAAAGAGGGATACAAGATAGTGGCTTAGAAATGGGCATGCAGTGAACCATAAAACCCAGAGAGAGGATACAGTTTAGAAAATGCAGTGAAAAGTAATAAAAATGATTAGTGGGAGGTACGGATTAGTTTGGAAGATAAATATAAAGTAACAGACATATTCAGGAGCCTTTGGAGAATGAGTAGGAAGATCTTTACAAGAGAAGGATGGATGATAGTTAAAACTCAAGCTTTAGTTCAAAGGATGCAAGGGACATCTGCTTTGTGGTGATAGTGAGTTGACATCTGAATCCTCAGAAAGTACGCTGAGTTTCCAGTAGCTTTAGCCTCTAAAATTAGTAGCATTGTCAGCTCGGTTGTCTCATGTTTGTCTAACCATCAGCATCTAGGTGGCAAAGCTGTCATTATTCCCACCCACGGGCAAACCTCTCTTCAACTGCAGCCCTCTTTTTTGTCTCTAAAATGATGCTAATGTGAAGCTAAACTCTCCCCTTACCTCCCAGAGGACTCTAAGAGCTATCACTTGTAATAACGTCCCCAAATATTAAGCTCTGGTAATCTGGCTCCTGCTTTGCTGGAACTCCCCTGTGGGTGGCCCTTTGTTTCAAGAGAGGAAGAGGCTGTTTCCTGTTATCTCCTGGTTGCACGATAACAAGATGACAGACTGGTTCTAGGGTCCATTTCGGTTTTCCTTATAAAAAATTGTGGAAGCAGACAGTGGGAAGATCTCACAAGATGACCCATGCTGAAATGGTGTCTTGGAATTTCAGTAATATTTCTGTGGGTTACCTAAAGAGTTCTCCTAAAGTAGATGTTTATGGTGATATGCAACAATTTCAGAAATGTATTGTCAAGTGAAAAACTTTTTAAAATTCTACTGTAGGTTATGCTCCCCTTTGTGTAAAAAGGGGAGAAGGAATATATGTTTATCATGTATTTGTTTGTATGAAAGTGAAAGTCTCTCAATCGTGTCGGACTCTTTGTGACCCCATGGACTGCAGCCTGCCAGGCTTCTCTGTCCATGGGATTCTCCAGGCCAGAATACTGGGGTGGGTAACTGTTCCCTTCTCCAGGGGATCTTCCCAACCCAGGGACTGAACCCAGGTCTCCCGCATTGCAGGCAGATTCTCTGCCGTTTGAGCCACCCGGGAAGCCCCTCATTTGTTTGTGTGGGCATAGACTATTCTGAGAAGGATATAGACATACATAGCAACAACAGAGTCTAGGGTAGAAGAGACACTTTTAACTCTATACCCTTTTGTACTGTTTGGTTGTTTGTTTGTTTTTTAAACCTGTGCACAGATTGCTTTTTAAAAGCATAAATAAAAGGAGTGTTTTAAAGAGAAAGACCTTGAGGAAGTCTCTGGTGGTTCAGTGGTTAGGACTCCAGCTTTTACTGCCATGGGCTCAGGTTCAACCCCTGGTCAGGGAACTAAGATCCCACAGGCCACATGATGTACCCCCAAAGGGGGAAAAAAGACCTTGAAGAAATGAAATTTAAGTTTTTATATAAAAGCCTTAAAATTCAGTCATGTCCAACTCTTTGCGACCCCATGGACTATACAGTCTCCAGGCCAGAATATTGGAGTGGATAACCTTTCCCTTCTCCAGGAGTTCTTCCCAACCCAGGGATCGAACCCAAGTCTCCCGCATTACAGGTGGATTCTTTACCAGCTGAGTTACAAATAAAGCCCAAGAATACTGGAGTGGGTAGCCTATCCCTTCTCCAGGGGATCTTCCTGACCCAGAAATCAAACTGGGGTCTCCTGCATTGCAGGCAGATTCTTTACCAACTGAGCCCGGTGTAAGCCATTTTAAATTGAACCTTGATAACTGAGAAAATATAAGTGCCATTGAAAGAATGAGAGCACCCAGCATTGTGGATGAGTGGGGCAGATAATACTATTCATATTTTATTTTTATGAATTTCATATTTAGATTTTTTCTCCCAGTTTTATTGAGATATAGTTAACATACAGCACTGGATAAGTTTAAGGTATATGGCATAATGATTTTATGAAGCTCCAATACTTTGGCCGCCTGATGCAAAGAACTGACTTATTGGGAAAGACCCTGATGCTGGGAAAGATTGAAGGCAGGAGGAGAAGGGGACGACAGAGGATGAAATGGTTGGATAGTATCACCGACTCAATGGACATGAGTTTGAGCAAGCTCCAGGAATTGGTGATGGACAGGGAAGCCTGGCGTGCTGCAGTCCATGGGGTCTCAAAGAGTTGAGCACAACTGAGCGACTGAACTGAACTGATAATGATTTTACTTACACACATCATGAAATGATTATCATAATAAGTTTAGGGAATATTTATCACCTCATATAGAAATGAAAGAAATAGAGAACATTTTTTCCTTATGATGAGCACTCCTAGGATTTACTCTCTTAACAACTTTTATATGCAACATCCAGCAGTGTTAATTGTATTTATCATGTTGTGTGTAATTACATCCCTAGTTCTTATCTTATAACTGGAAGTTTGTACCTTTTGACCACCCTCATCTAATTCCCCTTCCCTCCACCCCCTGCATCTGATAACCACAAATCTGATCTCTTTTTCTGTGTGTGTGTTTGTTTTTGAAGTATATCTGACCTACAACACTGTGTTAGTTCCTGTTACACAAAATAGTGATTTTGGTATTTCTTTACATTTCAAAATGATCACTATAATAATAGGTCTAGTTATGTCACCGTACAAAGATATTACATAGTTATCTGCTTTCTTCCCCACACAGTACCTGTTTTGACTCCCCCACCCTCACATTTACCAGTTTTATGGTGGGAAAAATTGAAGGCAGCAAAAGGAGAAGGGGCGGCAGAGAATGAGCTGGTTAGCACCCTGCATGACAGACATGGATCTGAGCAAACTCCAGGAGGGAGTGAAGGACAGGGGAGCTTGCGTGCTGCAGTCCACGGGGTCGCAGTAGTCGGACATGACAACTTAGCAACTGAACAACACATCACATCATCCATCTTTTTGCTTTGTGTATCCCTTAACAACTTATTGTGGCTACAGATGATTTTACTACTTTTGTCTTTTAACCTTCCTACTAGCTTTAGGCTTCCCTAAGTGGCTCAGATGGTGAAGAATCCGCCTGTAATGTGGGAGACCTGGGTTCGATCCCTGGGTTGGGAAAATCCCCTGGAGGAGGGCACGGCAACCCACTCCAGTATTCTTGCCTGGAGAATCCCCACGGACAGAGGACCTGGTGGGCTACAGTCCCTGGGGTCACAAAGAGTCGGACACCACTGAAGCAACTAAGCAAGCACAGCACTAGCTTTACACACAGCTGATTTACTACCTTTCTTGTATATTTGCCTTTACCAATGAGATTTTTCCTTTCATAATTTTCATGTTCCTAGTTGTAGCCTCTTCTTTTTCACTAGAGAAGTCCCTTCAGTATTTCTTATGAAGCTGGTTTGGTGGTACTAAGCTTTTTGGTGGTGCTTATCTGTAAAGCTTTTGATCTCTCCGTCATATCTAAATGAAAGTCTCGCCAGGTACTCTTGGTTGCAGGATTCTCCCTTTCATCACTTGAAAGTTTCTGCTGAAAAGTCAGCTGATAGTGCTACGGAGTTCCTCTGGATGTAACTTGTTGCCTCTCCCTTGCTGCTTTTAATATTTTCTATCTTTAATGTTTGCCATTTTAATTACAGTGTGTCTTGGTGTGACCTTCTTTGGATTGATTCTGTTTGGGAGAGTCTGTGCTTCCTGGATAGTATTTTAGAAGTCAGATTCAGATGATGGCCGAACATTAAATTCAGAAAAGCTTTCTCAAAAGCCAGGGAGAAGTCAAAACTGGATGTAGAGTTTAGCAATGGTCCTTAGAGCTCCCTGTCAGTGGACAAATTCTCCTGAGGGAAAGGAGCAACAAAGTGCGAAGGAGAAAAGGAGCCAGTGGAGGAGTCCAAGGAACCAGCCTCGAGAGGAGGCACCTGGATATTTCATAATCTCAGAGAACCACGTAGGAGAGATCAAGAAGGTGGGCATGATTGATGAACTCAGATGCTAAGACAGGTGATATTTAATTCCCTGTGAATAAGATTTTGTTAAATGTGGTCATTTTCATATGAATACTGTCCTGTAGATCCCTTTACAATTTTCAGAATGTCTTCATGTGAATTATCCTATAAGAATCCACTGAAGTACACAATTTCTATCCAACAGTAAAGAAAAGGAAACTCAGAGAGATGGTGATTTTCCTAAGGTTACTGCTGGTACCACTTACTCTCTCCACGTGATCAGTCTTGGGGAAGCTGAAGGCTGGTTCAGAGATGCCCGGGGTGGGAGGTTGTTCCCCTCTGGCGCCCAGGCGGCTTGTCATCCCAGTGCCTGTGCGCTCATTCAGGACCTCCTGGGAACAGTATTTGCTGGCCTCTCTCAGCTTCCTGTGAACTGCTGAGGAATTTGATTGTCTAGACTCTAGAGCAGTGGTTTTTAAACTGTGGGTCATGACCTACGAGTGGGTCATCAAATCAATTTAGTGGGTCACAGCCAGACTCACAAGAGCCCGCGGTGCCTGCCTCTTCTTGGTCCTGCCTTCGGTGACTTCACGTTGCTTACTTGAACTCAGCTGTGGTGGAAAACAGCCAGCAACACGAAGTCAGGGCTTTTGTTTGCTTATTTTACCGCAAAGGGCCAGTTGTTAAACATTTACTAGCATACCACTGGTTGTAATGGTCAATTCTTCCTCCCTCCCCCTCAATGGAACAGAATGGGGTAGAAAGAAAAAACTCCCAGTTCCATCTATGGTAAAAGTAAGAACTGTTCTGTGAGACTCTAAGTCATAAAGCTACTTACGAGTGTGTTCACATGAGATGTAGTTTTTATACTATGTGTTGCTGCTGCTGCTGCTAAGTCGCTTCAGTCGTGTCCGACTCTGTGTGATCCCACAGATGGCAGCCCACTAGGCTCCTCCATCCCTGGGATTCTCCAGTCAAGAATACTGGAGTGGGTTGCCATTTCCTTCTCCAATGCATGAAAGTGAAAAGTGAAAGTGAAGTCGCTCAGTCGTGTCCGACTCCTAGCGACCCCATGGACTGGAGCCCACCAGGCTCCTCCGTCCATGGGATTTTCCAGGCAAGAGTACCAGAGTGGGGTGCCATTGCCTTCCCCGATACTATGTGTTCCAATTTTTAAAAAGCTTGAAAGTCACTGGTTTGGGGTCCCTTCATTTACCTTCCTCAGGTAATTGAACATCTGCTCTTCTTATCCTTGGTATCCAGTAGCTTTTTTGAAGTAATGCTGCATTTACTATAGGAGGAATGAGACTGAAGTTTTATCAGGCTAAAAACAATTGTTTTAGAAAAGGAAAGATCCCTCTATACATCAGTGCTTTTGAACTCACAGCTATGTAAAAATTTGTTCTTAAACCTAAGGTTTTTTTACAGTGATCATGAATTTACCTTATAGTCAGAAAACAATAATCATTATTAAATTCCAATGATTAGAAGGTTAGTAAATAGAAGAAATCACATTAAAGTTCATAGCATTGTGTTACTCTGCCACTCTTCATTTCTAGAACTCTCTATAAAGAAATTAAATCCTTTTTTAGCTTTTTATTGTTACTGTATTTTTTCTTAATTTTATTGAAGTATAGTGATTTACAATGTTGTATTAATTTCTGCTGTACAGCGGTGATTCACTTACCCACATGTATACTTTTTTATATGCTTTTCCATTTTGGTTTATTATACTATACTAAATATAGTTCCCTGTGCTATACAGTAGGACCTTTTTGTTTATCCATCCTGTATATTCTTGATTGCATCTACTGACTGCAAACCCCCAGCCCTGTCCTTCTCCCTCCCCTCTCCCCCTTGCCGACCACAGGTCTGTCCCGTAGGCCTGTGAGTCTGTTTCTGCCTTGTGGGCAAGTTCATTTGTGTCGCATTATAGATTCCACACACACGTGATCATCATATGGTATTTGTCTTTTTCTGTCTTCACTTAGTGTAATAATCTCTAGGTCCATCATGTTGCTGTAGATGTCATTATTTCACTCTTTTGTATGGCTGATTAATATTCCATTGTGTGTGTGTATACAATATCTTCTTCATACACTCATCTGTCAGTGGACATTTAGGTTATTTCCATGTCTTGGCTGTTGTAAATAGTAATACTGTGAACATTGAAGTGCATAAATCTTTTCAAATTATACTTTTGTCTCAGTATATGCCCAGGAGTGGGATTGCTGGATCATATGGAAGTTTTGGGGCGTTTTCTGGTAGCTCAGCTGGTAAAGAATCCACCTGCAGTGCAGGTGGAGACCCTGGTTCGATTCCCAGGTCATGAAGATCTGCTGGAGAAAGGATAGGCTACCCACTCTAGTATTCTTGGGCTTCTCTGGTGGCTCAGATGGTAAAGAATCCACCCCCAATGCAGGAGACCTGGGTTCAATCCCTAGGTTGGGATGATCCCCTGGAAAACAGAATGGCTACCCATTCCAGTATTCTTGCCTGGAGAATTCCATGGACAGAGGAGCCTGGTGGGCTGCAGTACATGGGGTTGCAAAGAACTGGACACGACAGAGCAACTTTCACTTTTTGTGGCAACTCTAGTTTTTTAACGTGCCTCCATACTGTTCTCCATGGTGGCTGCACCAGTTTGCATCCCTACCAGCAGTGTGAGAGGGTTCCCTTTTCTCCATACCCTCTCCAACTTTTATTATTAGTAGGCTTTCAAAACTACAATGAGGTAATACCACCTCACACCAGTCAGAATGACCATCATTAAAAAGTCTACCTAATTAATTAATTTCTTATGTAATTAATTACTCTCTTATGCAAATCAAAACTACAATGAGGTACCACCTCACACCAGTCAGAATGGCCATCATTAAATTTGCATAAGAAATCAATTCTTTTCAAGAAGGTAAAAACTTTCTTTGAAACAAATCATTTCCCTTTTAATGATTTAGTGGTCTATTTTATAAATCCAGACTTATTTACAGGTATATTATATATAAACATTTTACATGTAGATATTATATATGTCCATCAGCAGACAAATGGAGAAGAAAGCTGTGGTACATATACACAATGGAGTATTACTCAGCCATTAAAAAGAACGCATTTTAATCATTTCTAATGAGGTGGGTGAAACTGGAGCCTATTATACAGAGTGAAGTAAGCCAGAAAGAAAACCACTAATACAGTATACTAACGCATATATATGGAATTTAGAAAGATGGTAACAATAACCCTGTATGCCGGATAGCAGAAGAGACACAGATGTATAGAACAGTCTTTGGGACTCTGTGAGAGAGGGTGAGGGTGGGATGATTTGGGAGAATGGAATTGAAACATGTATAATATCATATGTGAAACAAATCGCCAGTCCAGGTTCAATGCATTGTACAGGATGCTTGGGGCTGTTGCACTGGGATGACCCAGAGGGATGGTACGGGGGGAGGGAGGTGGGCGGGGGGTTCAGGATGGGGAACACGTGTACATCCGTGGTGGATTCATGTTGATGCATGGCAAAACCAATACAATATTGTAAAGTAATTAGCCTCCAATTAAAATAAATAAATTTATATTAAAAAATAAAATTAAAAAAAAACATAAAATGTGTAAACATATATAAATATATATCTCTCTCTCAGATATACTTAAGTGAATTATGCTTCACAGCTAGATAGTTGTAGATAGATTGTAGAATTATTAATAGATCCCAAGCAGTTTTATTTAGATCAGCCTTGCAATTTTTAAATTTTCAAAAAAAAAGGAAATTATTAAATGTTTGTGCCCAAAACGGACTTCCCTGGTGGCTCAGACAGTAAAGAATCTGCCTGCAATGCGGGAGACCCTGGATCGATCCCTGGGTCAGGAAGATCCCCTGGAGAAGGAAATGGCAATCCACTCCAGTATTCTTGCCTGGAGAATTCCATGGACAAGAGGAGCCTGGTGGGCTCCAGTCGATAGAGTCACAAAGAATCAGAACACGACTGAAGCCAAAGAGCAAGCAACATGAGCATGCCAAAAAACACCTCTATGCGAGTACGTTAAATAGTCTGCCCTTAGTATACTCACCGTCTGAGCTGGCAAAGAAGCCGCCTGCAGTGCAGGAGACCTGGGTTTGATCCCTGGGTTGGGAAGATCCCCTGGAGAAGGGGAAAGGCTACCCACTCCAGTATTCTGGCCTAGAGAATTCAGTCCATGGGTTCGAAAAGAATCTGACACAACTGAGCAACTTTCACTTTCACTTGAATGTAGCTAAAAAAAAGAAACACTTCTGAATGAGTGACATCTGAAAGTCAGTCTCATAGAGTTGTATCTTTCTGTTCCATGCTGTAACTTTATCACTCATCTTAGGGTTTATTGTAATAAGGAAATGAACCTGAATAAGGGTAATATGGTTTTTACAGGTCTGTAAGAATGAAATATACTTTCAGAGTTTCATTGGGTAGAATTTTCTGAGAAGAATTAGGCTTATTGTTTATGTGACTTTGGTTCTTTACAGGAGAATTCCTTTAAACAGCAATTAAGACTATTCAATGCTCATTTGCAAGTAGGAAGTACATCTCCCGCCATGGAGGTCTCTTGAGCCCATGTTGGTGTTGGCATCAGAGTTACACCAAGTGCCTGTATTTTTTAGAAAGGCAGGAGCATTTCTTAGAGGGCGTGAGAGTCTGATGGTGCTGCCATGGTGGGTCAGCTCCCTTCTCCCGTGTGACTGCTTTTCAGCGTCACTTGGGGGCTCTTTGCTCTGAACAAACCCCTCGCAGCTGTGCCTGGTGCGCCTGTGTGTCACCCGGGCAGGGCTTCCTGAAATGGATCTTTTGCTTTTGCGCCTGTGTTGTTCACTCCTGCATACTCGAGCTGTGCCCAGGAAGGTAGCGGGGGAGGCCAGCAGGTTGACCCTCACTCTCCAGCTGTCTCCTTTCCCCTTGTGTCACTCAGGACAAAAATAAAGTGATTCATTCACTCTCTTACCAAACCAGAATGCTGCCAGGGTACTACCAGGGTGACTCAGATCGATTGGAAAGGCCTTAGGGGCAAATCTAAGGCACAACTTTAAAAACTTTTGCATTTAGGTAATTTTAAAAATTAATTTTTTCTTACTCACTTCAGACATTGGAGGGAGAAAGGTCACGTTGGTTGAGGTCCGGGCTGTCTTTACTGGAAGAGAAGTTGTGATGATGTTCTGTCTTTTCTCAATTAGAAAAGCCATGATCAGAGGATCTCACTGGAAATCTGCACCCCTTTCCTTGAGACAGCTGATGCGTGGTAGAGCACTGGTCTGGAGCGTGATTGCTGCTTATCACACCAGGCCTTTTGCCGCTTGAAGAAGCACAGTCTGTATTGTTAGTTGGAAGCCTTTTACTTCCCATTGGGAACTGTGCTACTGATCATTTCCATAGCAGTCAACAGAGTATTTACCATGCAGTCCCCCTGTAAATACTTGCACACCAAAATACTAGGCACTCAGGTCACATAAAGATTTGTAAGGCATGGTCTCTGCCCTTAAAACAGCATTGCAGGGGAAGTGAGGGACATGTGCAAGACACAGTCCCCTCCTCCTACCACCTCCCAAAAAAGGTTCAAGAAACTGTTTGGGACGATTTAGGGAAGTCTGTCAACCATTCTGCTCGGGGAGCGTGTGCCTTAAAGTGAGCGTGGAGTGTGGATCTGCTGGGCCGCCTCTGCTCCCAGTTGCCTCTAATGGTATGTTTCACCTTCGCACATGTTGCCCCATGTTTAAAAATATTTTTATTCACTGTATTAAAGTAACAGAAGGCAGTTACTTTGGTGCTAGGCTGGAGGAAAAATTGGGTTTGTTGGCCTCTGATAGTGGCCAAACCAGTATAATATAGTTTACAGGTGCTTTACCATTTTCAGAAGGAACCTGATTTTATGCCTGTTTTGCTTCTTGACTTTAGAACTAAACTAATAAGATGTAACTTTATTTGATAAAAGCCAAGTGTATAAATAGATAGTATGATCCATAGACATTTGACCAAAAAACAAGAAAGCATTTCCACACTAGGACATCAAAGCAAAAAAGAAGATGAGATAACTTCAGTGGCCATTTTTTTTAAGTCCTACAAAAAAGCACTGGGCTGTGATCATGGCCACAGAGGCAGGGAGGGGGAAAATGCAGTAACATTATCATTCTATACCCTTCCTGCCCCAATTATCCAGCACCAGGTCACCAGGCAGGAAAAGGGATGGAAGCAGCTCTCGACCAGAATTATGGCAGATTTAAGGGACAACAGGCCAATCTCAAGGTGAGAGTCTAACCAGAGACCTTTCACATAAAGATGGGACCCCACAGGGCTATATCCTCCTTGGAAAGTTTAACCAGAAATAAACAACCCACCCACCTGACCTCCGCTGCTCAGGCACTGAAAGAAATTGTGTCTTAAACCTTGGTGGTGAGTGAGATGGAGTAGGGGACCCTCCCCAGTCCATTTACAACCCTATTCCCTAGGTGCTCCAAAAAACTTCAAACTGAGAATTTCGTTTAAGTAGTCCTAAGCTAGTAGTGGCCCAAGGCACCCAGTAGAATTAAATACTTTTTTTTTTTCCTGGAGAAATCCTCTTTCAACTCAAATCTCAAATCATTCCCACAGGAAACGTTTTAAGAACCATGGTATCACAGCTTAGCAAAGAAGGAAACATGGCGTCATAAGTAAAAGTCAGCAAAAGTAACAGCTAACAATATCAGACCTGTAAAAACTAAGATACTGAAATAACTAGACATACAATTAAAAAAATATTTTCTCAAAGACAGATATTGTATACTGATGTATATTTATGAAATCTAGAAAGATGGCGCTGGTGAACCTACTTGCAGGGCAGCAATGGAGACGCGGACATAGAGAGCAGACTTATGGACATAGGCAGAGGGTGGGGATGAATGGAGAGAGTAGCATGAGAGCATATACACTAAGGTGTGTGAAACAGCCAGTGGGGATTTGCTGTATGACTCAGGGAACTCAAACCGGGGATCTGTGACATCCTAGAGGGGTGGGATAGGGTGGGAGGTGGGAGGGAGGCTCAAGAGGAAAGGGACGTATATATATATACCTATGGCCGATCCCTGTTGATGTATGACAGAAACCACCACAATATTATAATTATCCTTCAATTAAAAATAGATTTTTTTATAAATAGCTCAAAACAAACACAGAAAAAAACTTGCTCATCTGTTTAGAGAAATTAAAAGAGGGAGTGACTGCTAAGTCATTTCAGTCATGTCCGACTCTGCACGACCCCAGAGATGGCAGCCCACCAGGCTCCCCCGTCCCTGGGATTCTCCAGGCAAGAACACTGGAGTGGGTTGCCATTTCCTTCTCCAATACATGAAAGTGAAAAGTGAAAGGGAAGTCGCTCAGTTGTGTCCGACCCTTAGCGACCCCATGGACTGCAGCCCACCAGGCTCCTCCATCCATGGGATTTTCCAGGCAAGAGTACTGGAGTGGGGTGCCAACTATGAGTAAAACCACGAGATTAAAAGTATGACCAAATAATTTGAAAAATAACTAAGTAGCACTTTCAGAATTGAAAAGATACATAGTAATTAAAGTTTAAAAATCAACAGATGGGCTTCAGTACAGATTAGATCCAGCTGAAGAGAGATTCAATGAGCTGAAGTTGTTTTTAAAGAATCTATCTGAAATGTAGTACAGACAAAAATAATAAAATGGTGGAAAACCAAGCGAGAAGCCCTATTAGATATCTAATTGGAGTTCTGAAAAGAAAAATGGGACAGGGGCAATATTTGAAGAGTTAATGGCTAAAATCTTTCCAGAGCTGATGAAAGATACACAAATTGCAGTGAATCACAAGAAATCCACACCTAGACACACCATACTTAAACTTTAGAATACCAGAGACAAAGGAAAGATGTTACAAGCAGCTAGAGAAAAAAAGAAGCCTTACCAAAGGATGCCAGCATACTTCTCAACAGAGATAGTGGACACCTTACCATTGATGACAAGAAAGAGTTAACAAACCTAAAGCATGTTTAAAGCATTTCACAGATGAGGATGAAAAAAAAGACACTTTTTAACATACAAAACCCTGAAGAATTTGCCCCTAACAAACCTCCACAAAAGGAAAGAACCTAAAGAATGTATTTCAAATAGAGAACGATGATACCAGAAAAAGGTCTGAGATGCAAGGAGGAATTATGACCAAAGACTGTGTAAAAATATGGACAAATGTAAACATAATAACCAGTGAAGTAATAATTATGTTCTTGTGAGGTTAAAAGGGAGAGGAAGGGAATGAAAGTATCCAACATCAATATCATATAAATCAAGAGAGAAGGTATGATCAGAGACAGAGGCATCTAACCCGACATGGTACAATGAAAAGATGAAGATATTGATTAACTTCAGCCATACATACTTTATACAGATGCAGAAGGGAGTAGAGTAATTACTAAAAGACTACAAATGTGAAACTTCCAAAATAGTAGAGAGGAAATGAGATGATAGGAATGATAAATCCATAAGAAAACACAGAAAAGGTGGAACAAATAGCACGATTTAAGATCGTAGAAATAAATAAAAATATTAGTAATTACGGAAATGTGAATGAACTAAACGTTCCAGTGCAAGTCAGAGACTGATTCATTGGACACATATTTACTGAGCATCTACTCTGTGAAAATTCCATGGACAAAGGAGCCTGGCTGGCTACAGTTCGTGGGGTCGCCAAAGGGTCGGACACAACTTGCACCAAACCACACTCTGTGCTCCACACTGTGGTCAGCACTCGGCACACAGCTCAGAGCATTGAACAAAGTGACCAAAAACCCCCAGTGGGAGAGAGACGGGAAACCAAACAAGGAACACAAATAGTCCGTTAGATAGTGGTGAGTGTTCTAGAGGAAAAGTGAAGCCATGAAAGGAAACAGGGACGAGAAGCACTATTCTGAACAGTAGTCAGGAAGGGTGGTGTTTGAATGAAGACCTGAAGGGGGTGAGGGCTTGAACTGGTGGTGATGAGGGAAGGGAATTCCAAGCAGAGGGAACAGCGTGCGCACCTGCCTTGAAAGGGATCGTGGCTGCCATGTTTGGGAAAGACAAGCAGGCCAGTAGGAGGCAAGGAAGAGTGGGCACAGATGGGCCTCAGAGATGATGAGGGGTCAGATCCCGAAGACCCCACAAGCTAAGGAAAGGACTTGTACTTTCCTATTGAGGGAAGTGCGAGCCACCAGAGCGTTCGGGGTAGAGGCGTGCAGGAGCTGACTTTGGATCTAGTATCATCTCTGTGGCTGCTGCATCAGACGGGGCAAGATAGTAGCAGTGGAGGTGGGGAGAAGTGGTCAGCCAGAAGAGGATGTATTGTCGGCCTCGGTTTTAAGCAGCCACTTGTAGACTATTTAAAATTAAAGATACATCTCAATCATAAGTATATAAAAAAGCATGGAAGGAAAAGTTAGAAAAAGATATACTAGGAGGGTGCACTTATAGTCATCAGACAAAATAGATTTTAAGGCAAAAAGTATATTGAAAAATAAAAGGGATCACTACATTTTGGCAAAAAGTTTGAAAGATTCACCAGGAAAGTAACCTTCCCTTGTGGACTTATTTTAACTAGCATATTGACTGATTTTTAAAATTAAATAAAATGAATAGTTATAAAAATATATATACATTGGGCAAAACTTAACAGAACCACAAAGAGAAACAGATAAATCCATCTTCATTATGGAATGTTTTAATGTGACTCAGTAATTGCTAGATCAAGCAGTCTGAAAATCTTGAAAACATTTTAGGAAGTTTGAACTACTCAGTTAACAGACTTGACATAATAGATATTTGTAGAACATCATGCTGTGTGAGTGCATAATAAACATTAGTATCTGTAGAGACTATCTGCTGCTGCTAAGTCGCTTCCGTCGTGTCCAACTCTGTGTGACCCCATAGACGGCAGCCCACCAGGCCCCACCGTCCCTGGGATTCTCCAGGCAAGAACACTGGAGTGGGTTGCCATTTCCTCCTCCAGTGCATGAAAGTGAAAAGTGAAAATGAAGTCGCCCAGTCGTGTCCGACTCCTAGCGACCCCATGGACTGCAGCCTACCAGGCTCCTCGGTCCATGGGATTTTCCAGGCAAGAGACTATGTAGTAGGCTTTAAATCAAAGACCATCTTCCTTGATCACAGTCCAATAACAGAAGGATAAGTGGAAGAGTCTCATGTGTTTAGAAATTAAGAAAGAGTTAATTCATCAAAAAAATTGTAGCTAGGATACACTGTTTATCAAAACCTGAGGGATATTAAAGGCAGATTTATGCTAGAGAAAGGGGAGAGGCTGAAAGTTAATGTGCTAAGTGTCTGACTTAAGAAGTTAAAAAAAGAACAACAATATAAATTCAAAGATGATAAAGATAAAAGAGGAAATTAACAAAATAGAAAATGTGGGGTTGTGAGGAGCAAATAGAGACATTATACATCCTTCAGAGATAAGCAGGTGGTAGGAAAATACTATGAATAACCTTGTTTTGATACATTTTTAAAACTTTGTTGAGATGGATGTGTGGGCTTAGTCACTCAGTGGCGTCCAACTCTTTGTGACCCCATGGACTGTAGCCCACCAGGCTCCTCTGTCCATGGGGATTCTCTAGGCAAGAATACTGGAGTGGGTTGCCATGCCTGCCTCCAGATCTTCCCAACCCAGGGATTGAACCCAGGTCTCCCACATTGCAGGCGGATTCTTTACCATCTGAGCCACTGGGGAAGCCCAGGAATACTGGAGTGGGTAGCCTGTCCCTTCTCCGGGAATCGAACTGGCACCTCCTACATTCCAAGAAGAGTCTTTACCAGTTGAGCCACCAGGGCTACCAGGGATGCATAGAATTTTAGTATTTAGTACTTAGCTTACAAAATATAAAGCCCAAATATTCTTTTACTTATTAGGAAACTGAGTCAAGAACAAGTCTTCTCATAAGCTCAACCCTAGGCTTATATAGTTTTACTGGACATCCAAGAACCACGTATACGAATCTTCTATAAACTTTTCCAGAGTCAAGGAAAAGGGGGAACACACCCTAACTCTTATTATCATCTTAATATCAAGACCTAACAAAGACAGTCTACCCCAAAAGTTCTGAAATTATAATTTCTTAATGGTGGATATAAATGCGAAAAAATCTGGCTACAGCATTAGCGAACTGAGCCCAACAATGTTAAAAACAAAAAAAATCATGATCAAGTTAGGTCCACCCAGAGCTTCGAGGATTGTGTCATATTTAAAAATTGACTCGTAATTTTCTGCAGTAACAGATCAAAGGGGAAAAAAACGTATGCTCCCCTCAATGGATACAGAATGAGCATTTGATAAATTCCGTACTTTCATGACTTAAAAAAAATATCCTAGCTAACTCAGAAAAGAACCTAATAATAGAATATCTCTACAAAAAGTCAACAGTAACTATCATACTATTAGCTGGGAAACCTTGAAAATATTTCCTTTAAGGTGCAGAGCAGGACAAGGGAACCCATCACTTCTCCTGAGTGTTGTGGTTCAGTAAAGTAGCACAAGGGAAAAAGTGAAGAAAGGCCTGAAGAAAATCTGTCATTATTCTCACATAATGCATCTGTCCCAAAACAAGTGTTCAAGTAAATTATTAGCTTTATAAGCATTTTCCAAAATCAATTACAGATTATAGAAAAGATACCCTTTGTATCTGGCTTCCCAGGTGGTGGTAGTGGTAAAGAACACACCTGCCAGTGCAGGAGACGTAAGAGACGCGGGTTCCATCCCTGGGTTGGGAAGATCCCCTGGAGGAGAGCTTGGCAATCCACTCACGTATTCTTGTCTGGAGAATCCCATGGACAGGGGAGCCTGGTGGGCTACCTAGTCCAAGGGGTCGTGACAAAGCGTCAGACACCAACGAAGCTACTTAGCACAGACACTTTGTATCAAAGTTATAATCATGAAAGCATATACCTAGGGAAGAATCTAACAAAAATAGTTAAAACCTAGTGTTTAAAAAATTACAAAGCCCTATGTAGAGTCATTTAGAAAAAAAAAAAAAAACAGTGAAGAGAGTTACATGTTCATAGATTAAAAATCAGTTTGGTAAGATGTCAGTCCACTCCAAAATTGATCTGTATACTGGAGAAGAGGATTATTAGTTGTTCATTTTTTTAAAACTTAAATTGATTCTGAAATTTACCTAGAAGAGAAAAAGGCCAAGTATAACCCTTACACTCTTACAGAATAGTAATGAGAGATAGGGGGCCACATGTGACTTGTCTTACCACATAAGCAGAACTATTATCAAGGTAAAGAAATTAAGAAAATGTGGTATTGGCACAGTAAACTGTGTTTCTTCTACATGGAAACAGTGTATGGTAGAGAAATACTGCAGTTAAAGGAGGAAAGGGTAGATTTTTCAATAAACAATGCTAGGAAAATTTGTTATTGTGTAATAAAAAATCAAAGTAGATCTGTGCTTCATACTGTACACAATTTTAGTCTGGATTAAAATACGTAAATACAGAAGCAAAAGTGTCCACATTTTATAAGACAGTATATGACAATATATAAAGTAAGGGAAAGCTTTCTCAAATCAGATCCCAAAAGTTCAAACTAGAAAGGTGAAAACTGATCAATTTGACTTTGTTCAAATTAAGAACTTCTAAGACACCATAACTATGTTGCGGGGGTGGGGTGGGGGGTTGACTTGTTTTCCTTTTATCCTTGAGTCCTTATCTACATGAAATACATGCTAAAGTATTTATGGATAAAATGATATGTTATCTTGGGTTTTCTATGAAGTATTCCAGAAGAAAAAGCATGCACGGGGAGAGAAATGAAAAAATTGTAGGATGCTGATGGTGATCAAAGCTAGAGGATGAGAATAGGAAAGTGTCTGATACTCTTCTAGTTTGTGTGCATGTTTGAAATTTTTAATTTAAAGAAGAGTTTTAAAGAAATCATCTGTTTTTTATGGTGACTGCCCTGGATATTCTGGAACTCTTAACATTTGAAACAAAGTCATTTTCTGGAAAGGTCGCTTGTTAAGTGTATATCTAAAAATGCAACCTAATTTTTATCTCGGAATAGGACTTTACTTATAAATTAATAAATCATGAAACAAGCTTTACAAAAAAAGATACTCTGAAGAGATTGAAGAAGCAAGTCACAATCTCAGTGAGGGTGTTTGTAACATACCTTCAAAAAATTTGTGTCCAGGTGTTAAGCAAAGGACTTTAAAAATCAGTAAGTAGTTTCTTAGATATGACATCAAAAGCATAAGCAACAAAAAGAAAAGAAATAAACAAACTGGACATCATCGAAATTTTTACATTTTGTGCTTCAGAGGACACCATCAAAATGAAATGACAAACCATAGAATGGGAGAAAATGTTTGCAAATTATGTATGTAATAAGGGACTTATATCTAGAATTTGTAGAAAAGTCTTACAACTCATTAATTGAAAAGACAACTCAGTTTTTTAAATGGGCAAAGGATCTGAACAAGACATTTCTCCACAGAAGATATACATGCAAATAGCATTTGAAAACATTCTCAACAGCATTAGTTTCTAGGTAAATGCAAATCAGAACCACAACAGAATATTATTTCATACCCACCAGGATGGTGATATTCAAAAAAAGATAATAACAAGTGTTGATGAGGATGTGAAGAAATTAGAAGCTTTATACTCTGCTTGTGGAAATCCAAAATGGTGCACCTACTTTGGAAAACAATTTGGCAGGTCCTCAAACCATTAAACATAGAATTACCATCATAACCCAGCAGTTCTACTCTTACGTATGTAACCCAAATGAAGACATATGTCCAAACAGAAACTTGCACTTGAATGTTTCAGTTCAGTTCAGTTCAGTCTCTCAGTCGAGTCCAACTCTTTGAGACCCCATGAATTGCAGCACACCAGGCCTCCCTGTCCATCACCAACTCCCAGAGTTCACTCAAACTCACGTCCATCAAGTCAGTGATGCCATCCAGCCATCTCATCCTCTGTCGTCCCCTTCTCCTCCTGCCCCCAATCCCTCCCAGCCTCAGAGTCTTTTCCAATGAGTCACCTCTTCGCATGAAGTGGCCAAAGTACTGGAATTTCAGCTTTAGCGTCATGCCTTCCAAAGAACACCCAGGGCTGATCTCCTTTAGAGTGGACTGGTTGGATCTCCTTGTAGTCCAAGGGACTCACAAGAGTCTTCTCTAACACCACAGTTCAAAAGCATCAATTCTTTGGCGCTCAGCTTTCTTCACAGTCCAACTCTCACATCCATACATGACTACTAGAAAAACCATAGCCTTGACTAGACGGACCTTTATTGGCAAAGTAATGTCTCTGCTTTTGAATATGCTATCTAGGTTGGTCATAACCCTCTGTGTTTATAACAGCATTATTAATAATATCCAAGAGGTGGAAACAGCCCAAACATCCAGCAACTAATGAGTAAATATAATATATATATACACAAGAGAGTATTACTCAGCCATTTCAGGAATAGAATACTGATACATTCTTCAGTGTGAACAACCCCTGAAAACATTATGGTAAGTGAAAGAAGCCAGACACAAAGGACTACATATTAAAGGATTCCACTTAATATGCAGTGTCCAGAATGGGCTTCTCTGATGGCTCAGCCGTAAAGAATCTGCCTGCAAGGCAGGAGCTGCAGAAGATGCAGGTTCAACCCCTGGGTTGGGAAGATCCCCTGGAGGAGGGCATGGCAATCCATTCAAGTATTCCTGCTTGGAGAATCCCATGGATAGAGAGGAGCCTGGCAGACTACAGTCCACGGAGTCCTAAAGAGTCAGACACGACTGAAGCGACTGAGCACACAGAATAGGCAATACTAGATAGATAATAATAGACAGGAGCCTGGAGTGCTGCAATCCAAGGGGCTGCACAGAGTGAGACACAACTTAGAGACTGCACAGCAACAACAGAAGAGGCAAACCTACAGAGACAGAAAGTAGATTAATGGTTACCTAGGGGTAGGGGGATGAGATGTATGGGGGTGACGGCTAAGAGATGTGGGTTTTCATTTCCTTTCAGTGAAAATGTTCTAGACTTGATTGTGGTGATGGATGTACTCTGAATATTCTAAAAGCCACTGATATTTACACCTTAAATGGATAAATTGAATGGTATGGAATTATATCCCAATAGAGCTATTTAAAAACATTAAAATGCAATAACTCAATTGGAAAATAAGCAAAAGGCATGTCCTGGAATTTTGTTGAAGTGTATGTGTAATACTAGATAAACTTGAAAAAATGCTCAACCTCATTCCTAATCAGGCAGATGCCACAGTAGGATACCATCGTATCTCAGTTGATTCACAAAAATTTTATACTCAGGCAATACCACTTTTCCACATGTAGAGAAGGCCGGGGGTGGGAGAAGCTCTTACCCTGTCAGAGGGGGTGTGAATTGGTACAACTGCGTTCAAAAATAATCTGGCATTATTTTTAGAGGGTTGGAGATGCAAGTATTTATGACCCAACAATTCCACTCCTAAGTATCTATCTAAAGAAATTCTTGCAGTTGTGTGCTGAGATCACATGTAAGAATAGCCACATAACGGAATAGCATTGTAAAATTCAAACCTACATAAAGCTGAAATATGATGTTTAGGATATGAGTTTGTTTTAAAAAGCAAACAAGGGAAAGATAAACCCAAAATTCAGGGTAGTGCGGATGGGAAAGAATTAAGAGAGCCTCACAGGAGAAGGAAATGGCAACCCCCTCCAGTACTCTTGCCTAGAGAATCCCATGGACAGAGGAGCCTGGTGGGCTGCTGTCCATGGGGTCGCACAGAGTCAGACACTGAAGCGACTTACCATGCGTGCATGCATTGGAGAAGGGAATAGGACCCCACTCCAGTATTCTTCCTGGAGAATCCCAGGGACAGAGGAGCCTGGTGGGCTGCTGTCCATGGGGTCGCACAGAGTTGGACATGACTGAAGCGACTTAGTAGCAGCAGCAGCAGCAGCAACACGGGGGATTTGAGGTAGTGGTAATGTTCCTTTTCCTAAACTGGATGGAGGAGTGTAGGGATATATTTGGGGGCTAAGGCAGGGGATACAAGGTCAAGTGTTACCTGATAACCCCACATGGAAGGAAGATTTAGACAAACTGGAGCATACATAGAATAGTTTTTCCACGCAGTTCAATATCAAATGCTAACAATGCTGACTCTGAGGTTCGAGAAAAGGGTAACTTGTATTTAGCATCTTTTATTGAAGAAGCAAAAGGGATAAATGTTCTTGTAGGGGGAGAAACCAAGAGGACTACACAAAAAAGCAGCAGCAGCAAAATGAGAGTGTTTTAGAATGGTTTCCAACAAAAGTAGTTAAAAAGAGCTAAACCCGTTGCTCAGTGACAGCCTAGAAGGGTGGGAAGGAGGTTCAAGAGGGAGAAGACACGTGTATACTTATGGCCGATTCATGATGTTGTATGGCAGAAACCCACACAACACTGTAAAGCAGTTATCCTCAGATTCAAAAATAAACTTAAAAAATTATTAACTGAATAGTTTTCTACTTTCAAGTGACCTTCATTTATCTGGGCCACAGCTACTTTATTCTTCAGTAATGCTAACTTATCCAAACATTGCCCCAGATTAGTACAAGCCCTCATGCTCATGTCCGATACTCAGTGGTTGACTTCCTCTCTTCCAGATCCCATTCACACTAAAAGATGAAGCACAGACCCGCGGAGGAGGAACCTGCTCACTGCTCCACTGCCCCGGGTGCCTGACTCCAGTGAAGCACTCACCAGTGCTGCAAGGGGTCCAGAGTATTTTTTTTTGCTGCTTCAGTCCCCAATGCCTTCCAGCAGAAGTGGCAGTAGACTGTTGCCCATCAGCCAGTCCAGGCTTGTCCTGAGACGACAGGGAAACGTATCAGCTGGGTTTCAGTGGAACTTGGCAGAGGGGACCTTCAGCGGATGCGATATATACCCCATCTGAGCACACGTGTATCTTTTCCCTCTCCACCCCCCCCTTCCCCCACCAGCTTAGGTCTTCTCTGCCCCTCTCCTGCTACCACACAGATGATATAAAAGAGGCTCTTTGGCTATTTGCATTTTGCTTCCTCTTCTTTTCCAGACTTTGCAGTATTAAGCTTTACCTCCTACAAACCTAGAATCCCAACAACATTATCTACCAAAGCTGTTCTTCCCTTTCCGGGGGGTTTGGGAGAAGTGGGGGGGCTTGCATCACAAGTTTGCTGGGGCATAAAGACAAAGTCGGTGTGTTGCTGACCACATGAGCCACAGTAAACGCACCCTTTGGAATTAACTGATTTCTAAAATTAATAAAGTAAGTCTATTTTTATTTTTTTTCCATTTAGTAATTTCCCAACAATCAGTATTCACAAACAAGACTGAAATGGGATCAACTTCTCATTTTATTTCATTGCTGGGCAATTTTTTAATCTTTGGTTAAGAAATGTGAGCTCTAAAAGAGATGTTTTATTCTTACATTTGGTTTCAGCAGATGGTGGGTCCAGGCTCTTCCCCAAGGGAAGTTCCAGCACCTGCGATGCTGGTGCATGCGCGTGTCTCCATTACCAGACCGCAGCAGACAGGCCGTTCCATGGCATGTGAATTTGTATCCCGTTGCACAGTGTTTACCTAAACATTTCTCAGAATGATACAGCTCAGCCCCTGGCTGCTTCCTGCTTAGCCTCTGCTTTCATGCTTCTTCATCCATCCTAGGTAGACCCTAGCCAGGTCTTCTCTCTGGCTTCCACTGGAGAAAAGGTTAAAAGGTGACTGCAGAGCCCACTAAAGGTTGACTTAGCTACCGCAGGAAGCTATTGGAGGAGAATCCAGCATCTGGGGTTTCTACAATAGGGTGGTAGAGATTCAGCACTGAAATCCTAAAAAAATAAAAGGACACCCAGAAAGGCGGAGAGAAGAGGGGCTCCGTTGCCTTCTTGGTGAATGAAAACAGGTTTGAGCACATGGAAGCCTTCTCTTTCTTCATGAGGGATGAAGTCTGTCAGTTGCAGGAGAGAAGAGAGAATGCATTCAGATGTTCCTGAGACTTCTGAGTAGTTTGAGGACCATCTTAATTGTTTTGCTAATTTGGTTATGAATTGATTAGTAGACAAATTAGAATTCCCCCATAGCCCTCTGCTGATGTGTAGAACTGGAAAATAAGATGTTTGGGGAGACATACCATACAGTTCTTATAAAAGAACAGAGGAAGGTATGAGACCAGTAAAAGAACTTCTCGACCAACTAGAGTGTGTAGAATTGCCCTAGAAAACCATCAGAACTGACTCCTCAGGCTAATTCCTTATTGCATTCCCCACGTGCTGATCAAGTGTAAGACCAGAACTCCAGGTCTCTTCCTTCATTTACCAAGTATTTTAATGTCCTTATTATTGGTACTAGACTTCTCTTGGTAACAAACTGAGCAAATCATACGATCCTCCCTCTTTACCCTTAAAGAACAGAGCCCCTCTTTACCCTGCCCCTAAAGAGGCACATATTTTAAAAGATGGACAGAGAAATGGTTTAGGTTTCTGTAGTGCCTGTGAGTGACATGTGGGACTGGGAGGCGGGCTTCAGACCCCTGCCCATGTTTGTGTCCGCTAAGAAAAGAATAGAGCCCTAACACAGAAAGATTTGGAATCACAGTGGGGCTGTTTTTCTTTGGGATCCTTCAGGAAACGCCACTCATGGCCTTAGTTCATTAAGGTGAACAGAGGCCAGTGTTCTAGTAATGTCTAATGAGGTTGAATAAAAAGGAGGGTTTAGAACTTCCCTGGCGGTCCAGTGATTAAGACTCCATGCTGCCACTGCAGGGGGCTTGAGTTTGATCCCTGGCTGGGGAACTAAGATCCCATTTGCCATGGTTTGGCCAATAAATAGCCAGGGATTGCGGGGGGGGGGGGGGGGGGGGGGGGGCAGTGGAGGACAGTATTCTAGGGCCTGTAAGATTATTTCCCTCTTCTCAGTTAAGCCTCAAGGACCAACAATATCAGCTATAAGGCACTACTTCTCAAAATACAGTTTCTAGGTAGGCTGGACCTAACCCAGCCATAACAACATCTCTAAAGCTGCAGCCTGAAATTACATGTTTTAAATAAGCACTTGGGTGATTCTTTCACCCACTGAAATTTGAGAAGGACTACCATCACTGAACAGACTGAAAATCTGGGCTGGCTGTAGCCATGGCTGATGAGCTAAGCATGCTGTATCTCCTCTCCAGACCCACGGGCTCCCACTGGTAAGACAGGACAATCCCACCAGCGCTGATTTTACAGCCAGGACACAGTTCCTGAAATAAGAGGGGAAATAAATGGGTGTCACATGGGATGGAGTGTGAGAGAGGAGCCCTCAGAATTGGCTGGGCATAGACAAAGCAGGAGAAGAATCTTAGTGACCAAATTCAGGAGTTTAATTTGGGACAACTCAAGAAGGAGCAAGGTGAACATACACAGAGACAGACACATACATACAGGTACCACGTGTTGTACACATCCTACACCCTCAAATTTTAGCTTCAGAAAGTCTTTTTTTCCTTTTTTTAACCAGTGGTAATTTCAGTAGAGGAACATGCTAGATGGTTCCTGACTTATTGTAGCTGATTGCTTCAGGAGGACATGAAACCACAGTAGAATTGTGCATTGCTCAGGCACCCATGACCTCACATGAGAGGTTGAACATGGGGCTGTGCTTCTCTTGGCCTCTTCCATCCCAAAACTCCCTGACAAGAGGCCCATCCTCCGAAAAGGAGTCCCCAGTGAGCTCTTCTAGGGTCCACCTGCGGACAGAATAGGCCTCATATTCGTGGGCCATTTGCCACAGACAGTTTCTCTCATTCTCACCTGAACTTATAGTGAATATACAAGCCAACACATTTCCATATGCAAAAATCACACCAGGTGATTTTTGCCCACCGTTAAATGGAGGTCAAATGGAGATGATTTCTGCCCAAATCTCAGCCACCCCCTCTGTGTCTGAGGATAATTGCTTCGAGAAGGAACAAAACACAGACTGAAGTACAGCACCCCCTCCCCCACTGTGAATTCCCTGAACAGTGCGGAGGGCGGGCAGAGGGCCGCGCAGTGCGCACTGTCCAGGGAATTCACAGTCAGCAGTCCCTCAGTGTTGGAGAGTCTCGGCCCTCAGATTCCAGTTTCCTCTGATCATTAGATGTGGGCATGGAATTAAGAAGGATACCTCACGAGTCAAGACTTACACCTTAGAATAAGGCTTTTATTGTTTAGAAACAATCTTCCAGAAGATGAAACGATCCAAGATTCCCCAAAAATTTATACAAAGATTTTGAGAGTAATATTTGTATTTGTCTTTATACCTCAGTCTATGCGTCTGGGGCCAAGTCATCGTGTGGCACGTGTGCAACTTCCCTGCATGCCTCTCACGTCGTAGCACCTGCTTCCAGGAACACCAGATGAACACAGGGTCTCGGGGTCAGGGGGCGGGGGTCAGGAGGGGAAACCCATGATGCCCCAAGGCTACAGAGACCCAAACTCCAGTCACGTGCGCCCTGACCTGGAAGGTGTCTAGCCAAATGTCCAAGGAGAAATAACCATCAAGGAAGAAGGCGAGAGGAGGAACCCAAGGAGCAGACCAGAGAGGGTCAGTTCCCACCCTCTACCTCGGAGTTCTGCATATCCATTGGGCCCAATATAGTTGACCCCTGGGACCTGCGTTACCTGGATCTTCTCCCAGAACAACCCTCAATGCTGATTGATGTCCAGGGGACAATTTGCAAAACTAACAGACTTGTCCTTAATCCCAGGTAAGTACGATATACAATTCTGGGACTTTTGTCTTGGGAACCTGCCTAAAGAAAGATGCTTGCCTGGTATGACATGATCCGGATGCCCCTCGAGCAGACGTGGGGCAGCGATGGATGAGCAATCTGACCTCAGCGCCTAGGGTCTTCCAGTCTGGCCCTGTCCAGGCCATTCTCCGCCCCACCTTCCCCCGTAGGGTGTCCCGAATCCCGTGAACCCTGCGATGCGTCAACTCAACCACCCCTCTTCCTCCATCCCCACCACCTCTGACACGGAAAATCCATGTCTCCTGAAGAAATCGACCTTCCCCTAACCAAACCCACACTTGCTTTACTACAGTGATTCTCAGACCCAGCAAGAAAAAGAAATGTTCCAGAAGGGGAACCCCCATCTCAGCCATCATCTGCCTGGAGCCGGAGGTCGCGGGCCCCAGGCCTCGCGGTGAGGTCCGTCGCTGCTGTGTTTCCCGAGGGGCAGGCAGGCAGGCAGTGGTAATCCCTCCTCTCTCCCTGTGGCGGTCGGGCCTCAGCTGCACTTGCAGGACTTCACCACCATGTTAGACAGCTGCTCCACTTTGGGGGTCCTCCCGACATAGTACAGGATGGTCAGGGGCTCCAAGTCCTGGGGTACGCAGCAAGGGGAGGCTGAGGCTTCAGGGTTCAGGGTGTTGTACAGGCCCAGCACCTGGGGAGGGAGGCATCACTAAGAGGCTGGGAAAATCGAGCTTCAAGCCCGGGTCCCAGGGACTCTACAAGGTCTTGGGGCTGCTCCAGAGTCTGCGTGCTTAGTCGCTCAGTTGAGTCTGACTCTCAGACCCCAAGGATGGTACCCCGCCAGGCTCCTCTGTCCATGGAGTTCTCCAGGCAATAGTACTGGAGTGGGTTGACATTCCCTTCTCCAGGAGGATCTTCCTGACCCAGGGATCAAATCCAGGTCTCCTGCATTGCCAGCAAATTCTTTACCATCTGAGCCACCAAAATGGGCCACTGATGTTATTTCAGAGGACCTGGCAGAACCCAGTTTGGGTGAGTGGCAGGTTGCTGCTCACAGGGAACGCAACATACGGCGCTGGTCTGAGCATTACTGGTTTAAGCACGACCCCCACAACCAAGGGACTTGGAACTGATCATGAAATTCTCTTGGCTGGGAAGAAACATGCCTTTGTTGGTTCCTCCTAGCTATAACTGGTCACTTTGGTGAGGAGCTATGAGGAAATATGCTTCACAAGTTACGGCCCTCTCTCGGATTCCCCTGGAGAGAAAGACAAGCTAGCTTCAGTCGTCGACTTCCCACTCTCTCTAGTCTTCCCTTTGTTTCGTGTTGGCTTCTTCTGTGTGTTTTACATTATCTTTTAAAATAACTTCTACATTCAAGAGAAAAGAATTATTAGAGTTCTTTATCTGATTGTAGATGGAGAGGCAGTTGACTCTAGTATTCTTGCCTGGAGAATCCCAGGGACAGAGGAGCCTGGTGAGCTGCCTTTTATGGGATCGCACAGAGTCAGACACAACTGAAGCGACTTAGCAGCAGCAGCAGCAGCAGCAGCATCTGATCGTAGAAGTCTCTTGGCCCCCAAATTCTCTGACATATGGAGTGGTATGTGACAGCTAAGTAATTCCCATAGTACAAGAGCAAATAAACAACTTAAAAGTCTGGTTGAAACTATGCAAGAAAGTTATAAAGGGTAGAATGTTGCCCACTGGAGTTGGGCCCAAATCAGAACCTTCACCATAAGGGATTTTACACCCCAGATCATCATCCATCCACTCATTCAACATGCAGCCCATCATGCATCCTTTTTAAACAAGTGGCCTGGTCAGCTCAGCCCCAGTACCCCATAAGGCATGACCCTGTACCATACCGTGCTGTGGGTTGTGTCTGAGCTGCGGAGGTATGGGCATGGGCCTGAGCAGAAGTTGGCATAGTAGCCCTTAGGTTCGTGGACCCACTTCCAGCCCAGATCCTGTCGGAAGTCAATGTAGAGAGGACGCACACAGCAGTTCTCCTCCAAATTGCTGCAACAATGACAGAGAAATAAATTACTAAAAAAAAAAAAAAAAAAAAAACTGACAAGGAAATCACTAACATAAAAACTTCACAAGTGGCCCTCATCTGGGCACCTGGAGTCCTTCCTGGTCATCATAAGAGGGGGCTCTGATCAGTGGAATCCCAGGTTCAAGTGCACTGAGCTGTATTAACTATAAAGGCATTTTCCTCTGTTGAAGACCAGAATCCCAAGGACATAGAAGGCATAGATGCATACATAAATAATATATGATGGAGAGAAAAAAAGGCAAAAGTGGTCCTGTCCCTTTTACATCATGAATCAAAATAAAGACTTGAAGTGTTCTACCTAAAACCAAGCCCTAAGTGTTGTTAGCCAACTCAACTTTGTCAAGCTGGTTTTACTGTTACCTCCCTAATGTGCTGCTGCTGCTGCTAAGTCGCTCAGTCGTGTCCGACTCTGTGCGACCCCAAGACGGAAGCTCACCAGGCTCCCCGCCCTGGGACCCAGGCAAGAATACCGGAGTGGGTTGCCATCTCCTTCTCCAAGCAGAAAGTGAAAAGTGAAAGGAAGTCGCCAGCGTGTCGGACCAGCGACCCCATGGAGTGGAGCCACCAGGATCCCCGTCCATGGGATTTTCCAGGCAAAAGACTGGGGTGGGGTGCCATTGCCTCCCCCGCCCTAATGTGCACCCAACCAGAAATGAACGCTAAGCCCAGGCATTTACACGCTATAGTAAATGACTGCTCAGTCTAATTCTAGAGTCTATTGAATCAAAACGAGACATATCCTTCCATTAGACTCATGATTCCTAGATTACCCCCAATGTGACGATCAGGCCACTTCAGTTCTGTTGCCTGCAGGATTCCATTTGGCAACACCCCTTGCCAAGTGAGCATCTCGCCTATGCTGAGACCCAGAAACTTGCTACTTCCAAAGGCAGCTATTGGCCAAAATCTGACTTCTTGTGGGTTCCCTGGTGAACCATGGTGGACATTCTTGTTTTTATACTCAAGAGCCATTCCTATTCCTCTTCTCTCTTGCCACCTCCCGTTACAGTCTGGAACACCAGATACTTGTTTTCCTGGCCTCCCTTGCAGGTAGAGATTGTCATACAACCCTGCATAGACCAATCAGACAGAAGCAGAAGTATGTAATGGGCAAGGGCAAGTTCTGGCAGATATTTGATTCTTTATAAAAGTCAAGGATGAGGGACCTCCTTCGTGGTTCAGTGGCTAAGACTCCACGCTCCCAATGCAGAGGACACAGGTTCAGTCCCTGGTAAGGGAACTAAATCCCACATGCCACAACTAAAGATCTCACGTGGTGCAAGGAGGATCAAAGATCCCATGTGCTGCAGCTAAGACCTGGTATAGCCAAATAAACAAATAAATATTTTCTAAAAAAGTCACAGATGGAAAAGGAAAGCTGCTGGTTCTGCTACTTCCCTCCTCCTCTTGTCCTGAGCATGGACAAGATGCCGAGAGCTTAGCAGCCTTGCTTATGCTTATGTGACCATAACCAAGCGGTGACAAGCCAACATACTTGGCATGGTAGACTGGAAAGAGAGAAAGCCTGTGTCCTCAACAGCATTAAGCAAGCAGCCAGACCACCCCTGGGGCTGCTCGTACATGCTTTTTATGAACCGGAAATCCCCCATGGCTTAAGCCACTGGGCCTTGCAGCCAAGATCATCCATTCCTGTCTGATAGGAGAGCCACACAGAACAAATGGACATGCCAGCCTTCAGACAGTTGGAGGCAACCACGCTGCTTTCCCTATATGCTCCGTTCCTCAAACTCAACATCCGCAGTTCATTCTGTTGTTCCACAATAGGCCTGGTTTTAGATCTAAAAATCTTCCAATTCATTCTCCCCAGCTCCATTCAGGCGTCCTCCTCTCCAGCCAAAATGACCCATTCACGCACCTTCCTTTACCGGAAGTGCTTCCTCCTCCCATAACCCTACATACCCGAGCCTCACTCATCCCTGAAGACCCAGGTCCAGTTCCACACCCTTCTGAAGCCTTCCCTGCATCCACAGATGAGCTCCTTGTCCCAAATTCTTTTCTAAGATTTTTTTTTTTTTTAACGTGGACCACTTCTAAAGCCTTTATTGAATTTGTTACAATACTTGTTATTTCTGTTTTGGTTTTATGGCTGAGAGGCACATGGGATTTAGCTCCCCAACCGGGGACTGAACCCACACCCCCTACACTGGAAGGTGAAGTCTTAACCACTGGACCACCAGGGAAGTCCCATGTCCCAGCTTCTTAAAGCATTTTATCCTTCAGACCTTCCCATGGATGTGGTCATTGTCTACCTTTAAGTAATCACGGTCTGTGCTTTTTTATTCTCCTTCCTTATAAATGAGAAACTACTCTGAAATAAGAGAAAATGGATGCTCTTTTTTTAACCTCTTTACAATGGCTGTCCAACTATTTCCAAATTCATAAATTCTCTAGCTCACCTTTCCCATTGCAAATGGAAACTTGTCTTATTTTCACTCATCCAGTACCATCCTTGGACCCTCCCTAGGGACTGAGCCTTTAATAGAAAACTCTGTATTAATCTCCTGCCACACAAGCAGACCTTAAGAGTATTTTAAAGCATGAAAACCATGGAGAGACCAAGCCTCTGATCCAAGTCATCTCAGCAACACTCTCCTCCTCTAGTTCGTCCAGGCCTTTACAGGACTGTGCTGTGGAAAAACAGTGGGGCTCCCAGAAAAACAGAGATTTGTAAGAGGTTCTAAATCTCCACTCCCCAAGGTGTGTGTTAAAGCACTGAGGGCTCTCAGTTGCACAAGGCCTAGGTCTGGGGCAACAGGCCAGCAGTCAATGTTGTTTCAGGAATTCACAGGTCCTGAGTGTGCCCAGGCTTACCGGAAGCAGTAATTGGTATCCAGGGCCCGCTTCTTCCTCTGACTGTGGCCTGGGCTGTCTAGCCGGTTTGGGGGAATCATCATGAGAATTAGATGAGGGATGTGTTCCTTCTTCTTCTTAAGTCGCCCCAGATCTCCGCGGCCCGGATCATCATCGCTGTCCACACCTGCAGAAGGAAGGAGGATGGTGGTCTCCTGTCTGGGAGGGCAGGGTGGATGCTACTTTCTCATCCCATCCCCACCCTGTTCAGGAGGTGGGACGGTGGGGTCTTCGAGGAAGGTATGGGTGAGACACAGCTTCATGCTAATGTCCAGCTACAGGAACAGGAAGACCCAATGGAAGAACTGGTATCAAGGGACCTGCAAGACGCCTGTGCTCAGATGCCCTCGTGACTCCTGAGGGTAATCCTCCAGAGGGCACAGCCCTTCCTGGGATGCTTCCTAGAGAATTTACAGAGATTCCTGAAGCATCCGTGTCACTATGAGGCTCTAATACATTCCTTTGAGTTGTCCGTTTCGATCCTGAGACTTAGAGCTTGAGGTGTGAGTCTCCTCTCATAATCTGAACTGGTCAAGATGGCATTAAGTCCCCCTATGCTTTCCAGATGTCACAATTTAAGACAGTTTGAATGGGAGCCAGAGGAACAAGAATCAACAATTGCTAACGTTCGCATCAGGCCTTCCCTGGTGGCCCAGACAGTAAAGAATCCGCCTGCACCGAGGGAGACCTGTGTTCTATCCCTGGGTTGGAAAGATCTCTAGAGAAGGGAATGGCAACTCTCTCCAGTATTCTTCCCCTCAAAACCTCATAGAGGAGCCTGGCGGGTTGCAGTCCATGGGGTCACAAAGAGTTGGACACGACTGAGGGACTAACACACACACACACAACATTCACACTGCACTTATAGTTTCAGAATGTTTTCTCTATAAAACTCAGATAGGATCACGAAGTGTATGAAAACAGCAGAGAAACTCCAAAAGGAAACCTGCTAGTTCATCTGCAAAGCCTCAAAACTGAATTTGAGTCTCAACTACAAGATCTATTTCGATGGCCAGCTGCTGGCAGCTGTCCTTCTCCACCAGGGACAGGAACGGGAGAAGTGGGATTTGCGTGGTGACAGGACGGACAGGGAGGCCTGGAGTGCTGCAGTCCACAGGGTCACAAAGAGTTGGACACAACTGAGTGGCTGAACTGAACTGAGGAGGGACACGGGCCTCACGCATGGGCACAGGACTGGGAGATCAACGGCAAGCTGGGTCGCAAGTTTCCGTTTCTGAACATCTTTATGAACAAGATAACTATTGACTGAAGTGGGAGGACTTCATCCCAATTCAGGATGTAGGTAAGGACTTCAAAGGTCTTTTGAGCTGTGAGGTCAAATGATTTGCTTTAAAAAAAAAAAAAAAGTCTGTTGCACATGGCAAATACCAAGCCCGCAAACTCTATAACCCATCCATGCTCTGCAACAAGAAAAGCCTGCACCTCAGTGAGAAGCCCTTGCATCACAACTAAAGAAGACCCCACATGCCACAAGTAGAGAAAGCCTGAGTGCGACAACAAAGACTCAGTTCAGTCGCTCTGTCATGTCCGACTCTTTGCGACTCCATGAATTGCAGCACGCCAGGCCTCCCTGTCCATCACCAACTCCCAGAGTCCCCCCAAACCCACGTCCATGCAGTCGGTGATGCCATCCAACCATCTCTGTCTTCCCCTTCTCCTCCTGCCCTCAATCTTTCCCAGCATCACAGTCTTTTCAAATGAGTCAGCTCTTCACATCAGGTAGCCAAAGTATTGGAGTTTCAGCTTTAGCATCAGTCCTTCCAGTGAACACCCAGGACTGATCTTCTTTAGGATGGACTGGTTGGATGTCCTTGCAGTCCAAGGGACTCTCAGTACAGCCAAAAAAAAGTTAGGTTCAGAAATAAAGTTCATGAAGGACTTCCCAGGGCTGGGGGTCAAGAGAGGCCCTGAAACGGGTGCCTTTTTCCAGACACATCTCTGACCTTAGGCTTTAAATTGGTTAGTTTGACCTTGACAAACCACTTGGCCTCAGGAGTGCCTCCGTGAACCCACAACAGGGCTTTGCAAAGAAAACAGAATTTCTCTGAAATTCAGAGACTGTCTAGGCTCAGCACCTTGAAAACATACTGGAAAACCAGAAATGTCTCTCAACTATTTTGCCCTCTCCACGCAAGCACCCTGAGGCCTGAAGCAGCTCAAACCCAGATGACGCCTTGGGTGGGCTCTGCAACATCTGGAAAGCCCAGCAGAGTGCTCATGCTCATGGCCACCAAAGTTCATTTCTTTTAGGGGAAGCGAAGACAACTCTCATTTGCTGAGTATCCAAGCACTCTATTTCACGTATGTAATCTCATATAATTTCATGACAACCCTGTGAAAGAGGTACTCTCACCCCCCAGTTTGCTGACTGAGTACAGAGAAGTAGACCAGCTTGCCTATATGATTTCAGAGGTCTTATCAGCACAATACTGTCTTCCAGATATCTGCTCATGCACTCTCTATAGAATAGGGAGTTCTTGCTTTGAGGACAAAACAGAATATGGAAAAAACCCGAAAGAACTTTCTGGCCAACCAGATACAAACAGTCAGCCATCTCTGTGAGGGAGCTTGCTTCCTCTTCTCAGGGTCTGGCCAGGGGTCTCCTGTTTCATCTGGCTTTATTAACTCCCCCCACCCATCCTACCAGAAACATCCTTTTCGTTACCTTTGAATTTGATTTCCATCAGCTCTTGAATGTTTTCCAGGATATCCCCATTGGGCTGAAAGGTGTGACAGGGACAGTGGATGCTGATTTCCAGACCTAAGTTGGATTCTGCAAAATAAGACACAGAGCCGGTGAGAAAAGCAGTCTGCGTGATGAAGCTCGCAGCCTGCATACCCACGTAGCCGTATACCCACATCCACACACGGACGAGCCAAGGTCTCTCATGCCACACACAGTCACGGGGCCGGAGTCAGACTGAGGGTCACAGGAGACAGAAAGTGCTCCCAGAGCTATCGAGGACCTTTATGAGCATGTTGCCTCGTTCCATGTATTTCTGTTGTGTTACGTGTCACCAAATGCAGACATAAACTAGTGGGCCTCACGCAGGAGAATTTTAATAGTCATTTATTTTTCCAAGAATGGTATTAGGGAAAAGCTGTCACCAGCCTAGTATGGGCGAAAGAATGAGGGTGCAGGAAAGGAGGAGGGAAACAGTCACCCCCTGACCCCCGACGTGTCAGCTGGGAGAGGAGACTTTCAACCAACCCGTTGAGAAAGGATGGAGCAGAGAGGAAGAGGAACAAGAGGTGACAAGTGTGAGGAAGCCTGGACTGCCAGGGTTTGGTGACTCATATTCTGGGGCTAAAAGGCCAGCTCTGGCCCTTTCTCCTATTGGCTGTGGGATTAGGTATTTTGGTAACTAAAACTGGAAAAGCAAGGAAATTACTAAAGGGGCTGAATATAAAGTGGAAGGAAGAAAGGGAGAAAAATAAATGAAAAATTTGAACTGAATCCAGAAGTTTTGTACAGGGAAACCAGGTAGGGTCTAGGATCATGCCAATTCTGGTGGGTAAGAACCAGCGAAGCTCTCTTGATCCAGGGCAGTGCCCAGGTATGGGAGGACGTGGGCGATGACCTCTGAGCTCAGGGTCAGCCTGAGTTCAGAGATGCACTGCTGTCTGAGATCACCCTAGTTCTGTGTGAGCATCCAGCCCTGGGGCCAACCTGGAGTCTTCCAGAAATCTGATGTCATCAGGGAAAACCCCAAAGAGTCCAGGCCAGCTCAGCATCTTTCTCATGGGCAGAATGGCCCAACCCCAGAGACCGCAGGCAGCATTGGGCAGACCTGGATGTCCCAGTTCTACTGGTTAAAAACCAGCCCAAGGGGCTTCCCCAGTGGCTCAGTGGGAAAGAATCTGCCTGTCAATGCAGGAGATGCAGGTTCCATCCCTGATCCGGGAAGATCCCACATGCTGCAGAGCAACTAAGCACGTGGGCCACAACTACTGAGCCTGTGCTCTAGAGCCCGGGAACCACAACTGCTGAGCCCACTTGCCTAAACCACTGAAGCCTGTGCCCCCTAGAGCCCATGCTCTGCAACGAGAGAAGCCACTGCAATGAGAAGCCTGTGCATCGCAACTAGAGAGTAGCCCCTGCTGTCCACAATTACAGAAAGCCCACACTCAGCAACAAAGATCAGCACAGTCATAAATAATTAAAAAAAAAAAAAAAAAAGCGCAGTCCCTTCTTCCATAAACTCCAGATCCCAGCTTTATCTATCCCACCCCAGTCATGGCAGCATCTGGGACACATTGACACCTGCTGAGCTTTCTGTTCCAGATGAGCTCTGGTAGGGAGGGGAGGAGTCAACATAAGAAGGATGCTGAGCCCGAGATGGAGAACTAGAAGTGAATAGAGAGGGAGGCATAAGGAGTGTACTCTTTCTTGTTTAAGGCAGGTAGAAGGAGCTGGAGTAGCTGAAACGGGCTACATAAAACATAAAAACATAAAACTACATAAAAAATAGTACACTTCTATTACCCAGAAGAATTTTCAGTCCAGGAGAGACTGAAAGTCCCATGGGTGTGTGAGTTAGAAGGTTGAGATGCAGACGTGTTGGGGAGAGTTAAAGTTAGGGTGCAGGTGGTGAATGTGAGATGGTGCCTGGCTTAGCTAACAGGCTCCATCTAGGTAGGAGGCTCAGAGAATGATGGGGACAATCACCAACGTTTGTTGAGCATTGCTGCCTGCATGCTCTAAGACTCTGCATGCCTTAACTCATGTATATAATCTCCATACTAATCCTACAGAGCAGGGACTGTTATTCCTCCCCTCTCATTATCCACAGGAGGACACTGAGGCTCAGGGAAAATTAAATGGCTTGATGGAGGTGTCCAGTAAGTGGTAGAACCAAGATTCAAACACAGGCAGCCTGACATCAGAGCCACACTCATGACTGTTCGAGACAGAGAGGAACAAAGAGGGCCCAGCAGGGACCACCAAGGAAGATGCCCACCCAGTCACTGAGATACAAAACAGTTGTGTTTTCCCAGTGTGCCCCCGTCCTGAGCCAAGACACTGGGCGTGCTCCCCACCCGCCCTGCTTGGGGAGGCCCGGCTCTGCACACAGAGAAGCCAACACATTTGACCAATTGCACGAGAGTGTGGGGACTGGGCCTCCAACCCTGGAGAGGGCTCCAGCTGGCTCTTAGCCCAGAAGGGAACTGGTGCAGAGCAGGCTCTCCGATGTTTGCTGAACTAATACAAGGCTGGACATGTGACTCAGTTTCCTCACAGTCCACACCACCAACTCCTCCATTTGCAGTCCATTTACCACTTTGTTTGGGGCCAAGAACCCTCAAGAGACTCAGAAACTCCACAGAGTAAAGGTCTGTGTCTGACTCCCCCGAACACGGGGTGGGCAGCATCTGCCGGAGTGGGAACGGAAGGTTCCAGGGAAGAACTAACCTCAGAATTGGCAGCGGTGTGGATGGTGGGTGGGACACCCATAGGTTTTATTACGAAATTATCTTTTTTGATGTCTCAAGGAGGATGGAAATCATTCTCAATGCAAACTTCTCATTGAGTTCTGCAGCTGTGAAAATAAGAACTCTAAGTGCCGAGAGCTTCAGAGAAATCCAGGTGGAGCTGATCAGAATCAGACAGGGAAGCTGAGAGATGAATCTCCCCGTCTCTCTTCTCTGTGGCCACGTTGAGTTCTAGGCAGAGTCAGATTTCCCACGGTGCTGCCGTCAGCTTCTGCGCCGGGGTTCTCCGAGGTTTCCTCCTTTCGTGTGCAGTTGGGGAGATCCGATGGGGTTCCCGGTACCCTTGGAGCTTAGGCAGGACCTCCAGCCCACCATCTGTCAGCTCAGCCACCAGGTTATGCCCCTCAGATGGGAGGCTGCACACTCAGATGCTGAGAGAGCCCAGCAGGTTATGTGAGCAAAGGGAGCCAGTGCATCATGCTGAACTGGGACTACCAGCCTCACTCGGGGAGAACACTGGGGAATGGTGGGGCCTGGGGTGACATGAAGACCACACGCCCACCTTTAAGAGGTGGTCCTACTCATCTCTGATGGATTGTTACCCATTTGTCAAGAAAAGTCGAATGTCTAGGTTTTATGTGAAATCTCCGGACATTAATTAAAACTGTTAACCGCTAGTTAAATTGAAAACAATATGTAGGCCAACATGTTTGTGATCTCTGCCTTCGAGCATTAACCCTTAACTTCCTAAACCATCGAGGAGAACAAGGAAGGCCCCACCTGTCCCAGGGACTCTGGGTATCCATATGTGGGTGGACTGTGGATCCACGTCAGCTGAGGAAGGCAGAAAATTCTTCGCAAGAGGGATACAAGGAACAGACAGGACTTCCCTAGGTGCCCTCACCCCACTAAGCACAGACCAGGAAGTGCCACCAAGTAAAGAAGAGGAGAAATAGTGGAGTGTGATTCCCTGAGTCCCCAAGACTGTCAGTCAGGAAGTTCAAGTACTAATCCAGGCTCAAAGACTGGTCAAGCCACTTAATTTCTCTGGGCTTCCATTTCCTCACCCTAATAGAAGCTCGGGGAAGGCAATGGCACCCCACCCCAGTACTTTTGCCTGGAGAATCCCATGGACGGAGAATCTCAGTCCATGGGGTCGCTGAGAGTTGGACATGACTGAGCGACTTCACTTTCACTTTTCACTTTCATACACTGGAGAAGGAAATGGCAACCCACTCCAGTGTTCTTGCCTGGAGAATCCCAGGGACAGGGGAGCCTGGTGAGCTTCCGTCTATGGGGTCGCACAGAGTCAGACACGACTGAAGCGACTTAGCAGCAGCAATAGAAGCTCACTCTCCCATAATGGGCTTCCCAGGTGGTGCAGTGGTAAAGAATCCATCTGCCAATGCAGGAGGCACAAGAGGGTTCAACTGCTGATTTGGGAAGATCCCCTGGAGTAGGAAATGACAACCTATTCCAGTATTCTTGCCCAGAAAATTCCCTGGACTGAGGAGCCTGGAGGGTGACAGTCCATGGGGTTGCAGAGTCGACACAACCGAGTGACCACACACAGCACTCACATAATGAGCCGAAAACTTGGAGGTTCTCTGAAATACAATGGATCTTTAAAATGGCTCTGTGAGGCATGCAGGGAAGGTGAGGAAGCAGAACCAGTGGAGGAGAGATTTGGACCATAGGAAGTCTGATATGCATACTAGACAGCCCTACTTGTATGACTGACTACCAGGCCTTTCAAACTTAATCAACAACGTAGAACCTACCTCCAAACCTGCTCATCTCCGAGGCCTCCTTATTTCAGTAAGAGTTACCATCTGGGTGTTCAGTCCCAAATCTTCAGTCATCTAGACTCCTCTTCTGTCCTCTCACCCCACACCTAATCAGCCCAGTCAATCCTATTGGCTCTGCTTCCAAAATACAGAACCAACCCCAAATATAGAGCAAACTGCCCCAGCCAAAGCCCACAGTGCTCTCACGTGGGTTGCTGCAGTGGCCCCTAACCTCTTCCCTTGACCTCATGACAACCAGAGGATCTTAAGCCAAATCACCTCACCCCACATTCCCAGCCCCACTTGTAACCCTCCTAGGACATCTCATCACACTTGGAATAAGTTCTAATGCCTGACCACGGCCTGGCGGGTCCTACATCTTGGCTCCTGGTCCTCTTTGAGCCCCGCAGCTCCAGTCACACCAGGCGGTCTGCTGCTGCCAGAACAAACTGAGCCTGGGTCTCACTGCTTTTGCTTTAGCACATCCTTTATCCTGACCTTCATAGACTGGCTCTTTCTCATCCCTCAGACCTCAGTGCACCAGTTCCTTCTTCATAGAGACTCTCGCTGAGTATCTGATGACGGGCCCACCCAGACACTAGCACTTCGCCCTCTTTCTGTTCTTCCTGGTACTCATCACTGTTGGAAAGTCTTATTCCTCAGTGTGTATTTGTTTACTACATGTCTCTCCCACCAGAACCAAAAGCCCCATGAGATCTGGGACCCTGCCTGTCTGGTTCACTGCTGAATCCCCAAGGGCTTGGCTTGGAACATTTATTCAGTATCAGTTGAATGAAGGAATGATGGACACACAGCAAGTTAATGGCCAAGCTGGGCTTTGAACCCAGATCTGTTGTCTCCCCTAGTGCCATCCCCTTTCCTGTGTCATGAAGAAAGAAGGGACCAGAGGTTCCTTCCAAAATGCTCATCCTGAGTCAACCTACCTCGCCGCAAGAGCCATTCACGCACAGTGTCTGTGACGTCGAAAGACAGCCACTCGCCAGTGCCCCGCGTGGGCAGGTTCTTGCCATCGATATACCGCTGCTTGGCTATGTGCTCACCCGGCTGGAGGATCTACAGGGCAGAGGAAGGAGTAAGTCCCAAGGCCAGGACAGGGCACCTGAGCGTCACGGTGCAGCAGGACGGGGAGGGGAACAGGAGCCAACTAAGACTTCTGAAATGCTCTTTCAAGCTCCTCAGTTAAGTCTTAATCCTCTTAAGCAGCAGTCCCCAAACTCTTTGACACTGGGGACCAGTTTCATGGAAGATAACTTTTCCACAGATCGGGAAGGAGTGGGGTGGTCTCGGGATGTTTCAAGCGCATTACCTTTACCGTGCACTTTATTTCTAATCTAATGCCGCCGGCCGCTGATCTGACAAGAGGTACCGGTCCGTGGCCCAGAGGTTAGGGGCCCCTGTTCTTAATGACAGACACAGGTACAGAAACTAAGGCTCAGAATAGGCGGGATTCACACCCAAGCCTGCTGCACTCCGAGCAGAGCGCAGGCTCAATCTGGCAAAGGAAGTGACTTTCTACCCTCCACGTGGTGTCTGTCCTGGGACGAGGTTCACCTGGAAGAGCTCAATCCTCTGCTCGCTGCGCTTGGAGGCAGGGTTGGGCATCCGAAAGACCCGGAATTCTGCTCGGAACAGGTTGGTTTCGTTTTTCTCCACTGAGGACACGTTGAAGCGGAAAATCTTGGAGGTGATGCCTTTGGGGCAGACGGTCAGGTCATCTAGGAGGCAGAGCATCGGGGGAGGGGGGAAGCACAGTGTGAGCGACACCCATGGGGACAGTGTGCTGCCAGCGGACATTCATCAAGGGGCTGGGGGGCCCACCTGTGACCGCGCTAGACCCTTGAGGCCTCAGACCTACAGGTAGGAAATGGGACGGAAATTCTCGGTGGTCCGGAACCATACACAGGCCTGATGGAGAAGCAAGGCATGGAGCCCCACCCAAGACATGGCACTCACAACTGGCCCCTCCAACCACTTGTCTTATTATTCACTCTGGCAGGCTGTCCAGCCTGCTTTCCTACTCCTTTAAAAAGTATAGATTCTCCAACAGCATCAGCAATTTCCCCTAGGAGTTTAATCACTGCATAGCTAGCTGATTCATTCACACCTTTGTTCATTCAGGCATTTATTCATTCATCAGACGTGCATTGAGCAAATGCTACATGCCAAGCACAGGCTGATGCTGGGAAGCAAAAATGAATAGACAAGGGAACTCCCTGGTGGGCCAGTGGTAAAGGATCCACCGTCTACTAAGGCAGGGGACATGGATTCAACCCCTGGTCAGGGAACTGAGATCTCAGGTGTCTGGGGAGAAACTAAGCCCAAGCTCTGCAACTACTGAGCCCACGCGCCACAGCCAGAGAGCCCACACGCCACAGCAAAAGGTCCCACACGAAGCGATGAAGATCCTGTGTGCAGAAACAAAAACCCGACAGTCAAATAAATAACATTTAAGAAAATGGACAGACAGGGGCCCTGCCTTCAGGGAGATTAACATTCAGAGGTGGGGCTATTAACAGAGGTTGTTTAGTGTGTGGAACAAACAACAGGACCAGAGAGAGAGCAGTAAGGGCCTTTGGAGACACTCGGAAGTCACTGTAAACGGGTCAGAGGAGGGACAGAGTGACAGCACATCGCAGAAGTGGTGACTATTTGATCTGGGTCCGAGGGGAGGAAAGGGTCTAAGGATGCAAAGGAAAGAAATTTTATGTGGAAGGATACTGGAAGCAAAAGCAAGACGGAGAGGAAAATGCAAGTAAGAGGGACCTGAGGCATCCAGGCTGGAGCCCATGAGACAAGGCCAAGACAGTCGATTGGGATCTACCTGCGGGGAGGCTGAAACGTCAGACCAAGGGGTTGATTTTATATCATGAACAGTAGGGAGTCATGGAAAGTGACACTTTAGCTCTAACAAGATAGCACAGGAGTGGCAAAGAGCCCATATCTAGAGCCTGGCAGACCCCCAGATGCGTCTTCATTGCATGAAAGTGGGTCCATCACCATTGGCTCCTAAGGATTACTTTCCCTGACTGCCCATGCCATGCCAGGCTCTGCACCCTGCTGACTCCTGCACCTCTGTCTCCAGACAGAAGGCACCACAAGCTCTTTCCCACTCCTTTCAGAGCGAAACAAGAAAACAAGAAAAACATCCTGCCTTTTCTTTACAACCCCAAGGTCTGAGCAGCATTAACACCCCAGAGAAACACTTTCTACACAAAGGGTAACAACAGCCAGAACTTGAAATTCAAGCTCAGAGACCCAGATTCCACACATAATGAACATGGCTGGAACAAGCCCATAATCACCCCAGGGGTGGTTTAGGAAGTCATGGACAGGGCGGGAGGATCAGAGGCCTGGACACAAGCACACGCGCTACTGAGCTTTAAGAAAGGATGAGTGAGTGTTTCTGGAAACTGCCATCTGGTGGGTCTGACACTGGATCTTAGAAAATTAATGGAACAGATGTTGGGAAAACAACTGTATGAATGCCAATTAATGAAGCCCTGATTAATAACTGGCTCTGAAAGAATGAACACTGCCAACGATTCCCCTAAACCATTTCAGATACAACTAGAAAGAGGGATCATGATGGCAGTTCAGTTTTTGAGTTTCAAAGTCTGTAATCCCCTGGATATAAGTAAGCTCCTTGCAGATGTGAGTGTTGGACCATAAAGAAGGCTAAGCACTGAAGAATTGATGCTTGCGAACTGTGGTGCTGGAGAAGACTCTTGAAGAGTCCCTTAGACAGCAAGGAGATCCAACTAGTCCATCCTAAAGGAAATCAGTCCTGAATATTCATCGGAAGGACTGATGCTAAAGCTGAAACTCCAACCCTCTGGCCACTTGATGTGAAGAGCTGACTCATCTAAAAAGACCCTGATGCTGGGAAAGACTGAAGGTGGGAAGAGAAGAGGATGACAGAGGATGAGATTGGTTGGATGGCATCACCAACTCAATGGACATGAGTTTGAGCAAACTCCAGGAGATGGTAAAGGACAGGGAAGCCTGGCGGTCTGTAGTCCATGGGGTTGCAGAGTGGGACACAACTGAGCGACTGAACAGCAAAGCAACAAGACTAGTACCTCTAGTAACTGTTTCAAGAGGGGATAAAAGGTATCTCAGCTCAGTGTGCACATTGCTATAAAAAGGAAAAGAGAAACAAGATAGCCTGTGCCAGTGAGGTGAGTCAGAGTGGGGACAAGACAGTGGGGAGCCAGGAGATGGGGGAATGAGAAGCCAAGAGGATCTTCAGGACACCCTAGTCACCTCTCTCTCTTTGTTTCTCCCAGTTCATCCATCAGTTACTGTTCTCCATGATAGACTCCTCTTGGTGGGAACTTCAGGGAGATTTCAAGGAGGTGGGAAACGTCATTTTTAACTCCTTAGGATCTACAGATTTCTAACAGACTCAGAAGGAATGTTAGGGGTCCTCTAGTTCCTCAGGGAACTAGGAACCGGGCTTCACAGCAGGGGTGAGCAGCCCGGTGAGCCAGTGAAGTTTCATCTGTTTTTACCGCCGCTCCCCATCACTCCCATTACTGCCTGAGCTCCACCTCACTCCCATCACCCCTGTCCGTGGAAAAATCATCTTCCATGAAACTGGTCCCTGGTGCCAAAAAGGCTGGGGACGGCTGATCTAGTACAACCCACTTCAGATGAATAAATTCATGCCCAGAGGGGTCTTGGCCAGGGTGACACGTGAATTAGTTGACACACGCAAACTGACACTAGCAAGCAAAGCTCAGACACAATCGTTAGTGGGAGAGAAAATAAAATGTAAACACAATCTCCTTGACCATTAAAACCACTGAATACTAACAATGCCTTAAATATTTCATGGAATGAGCCAGAGTATAAATAAATAAAATGTAATAACACTCTCTTACATTTCATAGAACGTCTATTAACTCACCTGACCCTCTAATGATCCTTGAGGAGAATAAGTAAAATTTACCATTTTAAAAAGAGAAGCGTGAGCATCAGGAAGGTTAAATCACTTTTTCAAGATCACTCAGCTGAGGGCTTCCCAGTGGTAAAGAATTCTTGACCCAATGGTAAAGAATCCGCCTGCCAATGTAGGAGACACGGGTTCGATCCCCGGTTTGGAAAGACCTCATATGCCACAGACGGAGAAGGCAATGGCACCCCCACTCCAGTACTCTTGCCTGGAAAATTCCATGGACCGAGGAGCCTGGTAGGCTGCAGTCCATGGGGTCGCTGAGGGTCGGACACGACTGAGCAACTTCACTTTCACTTTTCACTTTCATGCATTGGAGAAGGAAATGGCAACCCACTCCAGTGTTCTTGCCTGGAGAATCCCAGGGACGGGGGAGCCTGGTGGGCTGCCGTCCATGGGGTCACACAGAGTCAGACATGACTGAAGTGACTTAGCAGCAGCAACATATGCCACAGAGCAACAAAGCCTGTTTGCCACAACGCCTGAGACTGTGCTGCAGAGCCCAGGCACCGCCAACTCCCAAGCCCATGCGCTGCAACTACTGAAACCCATGCACTCCAGAGCCTGTGCTCTGAGACAAGCCCACACTCCAACACGAGAGAGCAGCTCACACTCCAACACGAGAGAGCAGCCCACACTCCAACACGAGAGAGCAGCCCACACTCACTGCAACTAAAGAAAAGCCCTCACAGGAACGAAGCCCCAGTATAGCCAAAAATCAACAGATAAATGAAGATTTTTTTAAAAAATCATTCAGCTAGTAGGTGGCAGAGGTGGATTTGAACCCAGGTCTTCTGACCTCATTTACTGAAACAGACTCTGGAAGTTCGAGGGCACCTCAGAGATCATCTACCGGAGGGATGGTTTCACCAACAAAGCACAGCAGGATTCCATCAAATGGGCCTAGAGTACCAACTTAAGCCTCAGACAAAAGCCAGTTCCCAGTCAGTTTGGTGATTAAGCCCTGCTTCTGCAGAACACTAGTATTATTGAAAGCTGGATGAGGGGGTCCACCTTGACAAATTAAATTATGACCAACTTTTTCCATTGCACACACAGTGTATGTATTAATGGGTGCCATTTTCTCCTTTTTTGCTATAGGGAAAGAAAAATAAACAAAGAATATTCATGCAGAGTATTCATGGAAAAACCTGGAAACAGCTGACCATGTTTAGACCGTGCATTTTTTTTTTTTTTTAATGTTTCAGACACCTGGGCTCCTAGATGTGCCTCTGCTGTGTCCATCATTTCTGCTAGTAAAACTGCTGCCGGCTCCAATGATGGGACCACATACATCAGTGTGGCGGTGTTCCTCCACCCCAGCTGTTCCTGAGAATCACCTGGAGAGTTTTAAAAACAGATGATGCCTGGACCTGCTCTCCAGAGATTCTGACGACCTCGTTGGAGTGTGGGTGGGTCCAGAGCTTCTTTTTTTTAAAAAAGACTTCCAGATGATCCTAAGATGTAGCCAGGATTAAGAACCATGGTTTATAGTGCTCTGCAAAGGGTACTGTGGCATCCAGATGCCCTGCAAGTTTGATAAACCACAACTTTAAGGATTTACCCTTTAAATGTTAACCCATTAAAATACTATTTGGCCAATGCATCATTTTGTAAAATTTTGAATTAGAAGCCACAAATGTTTTAAGCCCAGGTAGATTAAAAACTTGGAGAAGGAAATGGCAACCCACTCCAGTGTTCTTGCCTGGAGAATCCCATGGACGCAGAAGCCTGGTAGGCTGCAGTCCATGGGGTCGCACAGAGTCGGACACCACTGAAGCGACTTAGCAGCAGCAGGTTAAAAACTGGGAAATTTCATGGCAAGATTCAGATTTTCTGCTCTTCTGGGAAGCAGTTAAGATCTAGTCGAATTGGACCCACATTCCCAAATTCAAAAATCTGCAGGAGCTGAGCAGTAGGTGCCATCTTTTCATGGGATTTTCCAGGCCCCTCTCCCACCAGCCTCCTCTATACAGCCTGTTCTCTCTGTGACCCTGAGGCCAAGTGTCCTGGGCAGTTTGTTGTGGTCCCTGTGATGCAGCTTTTCCTCCAGATTATCTGCATCAGCTGCCTGGCCTCTGTAGGCACTTGCATTTGCAGCCCCTCCAGGGAAGGGTTTTGTACTCTTTCATTGAGTCTTAAGCATCAGTGCACTTACAAATCAATAAGGAGTGTGTTAAAAATACAGATTCTCCAAGATGACACTGCCCCCTCCCCCAGAGACTCTGACTCTGTAAGGGTGGATTGGGGCCTGGGAATGCACATTTTTCACATTTACCTAACCTCTGCTCCACACTTAGAGAAACACTGACCTAGCATGCCGAGGGCATTGGCGCTTAGAACAAATGGGTTCTTTCAATAGGAAATATCTTTTAATGTTCAGAATGAACATGATCTAAAAGTAGCATCCAGAAAAGAGATGCTAAAATATCAAGTTCTCTCTTTGCTCGTGAATTCTGGTTTGGCTGGTTGTCTCAGCGCCAGACCTTGGATAAAAACAAGAGTCTCTTGCCAGACACAGATAATTACAAGCCAGAAGTTAAAACAACACCTACACTGGTAAATCTTGATAACAAGGATGACAAAAGAACTGAAAAAGATGTGTGGGTCCCCACCACGTGGGTCAGAGAACGCCTCCACCCACTTCCCATAGCAAAATCCTGGGGAATTATAAAGGAATAAGATGTATATAAGAGTCCTGTCTTCACTCCCCAGCAGAGATCTGCTGAATCATCCCAGATGTATATATAGTGGGTAGGCCAAAAGTTCATCTGTAACATCTTCTGGAAAAACCCAAATGAAGTTTTTGGCCAACCCAATAGAATTGTTTCAGCTGGAAGGGAGTTTAGAGGTTAACTTTACTGATGAGGAAACTGAGGGTCAGAGAGGTGATTTGCTCACTTCCACACCGTATAGCCGCTTAACCTGCTGGGGATTCTTCAGCAGATAAAGAAAACACTTCCAGGAGAATGTCTGTGGCTATATGAATTTCCCAGTCATAAAAATAGGCAGAGCTAAGAAAAAAACACCCAGTGATCCCTCTATGCAATCTGTCACCAGGGTTACGGGTTCCTATGCCTACCTGCTTAGTCCAAAATGTGATTCATTCATGTGTGTGTGTGTGTGTGTGTGTGTGTGTGTGTGTGTGTGTGTGTGTTAGTCACTCAATTATGTCCAACTCTTTGTGATCCATGGACTGTAGCCCACCAGGCTCCTCTGTCCATGGGATTTCCCAGGCAAGAATACTGGAGTGGTTTGCCATTTCCTTTTCTGGGGATCTGTCCCACCCAGGGATGGAACCTGGGTCTCCTGCCTTGCAGGCAGATTCTTTACTCTCCGAGCCACCAGGGAAGCCCAGTTCATTCATATTATAAACCAAAGTTCTCTTGGAGCCTAAAGGTTAAAGGTAGGACTTACAATATGTATTTTTACAGTTTGCATTAGTGCTTAACAGCATGCATTCTGTAGGCAGAATGTCTAGGTTACAGCCCTGGTTCTTTAGGGGCAATTCACTCAACTGAGGCACGTTACAGTCTTCTCATCTGGAAAATAGGGAAATCAAGGTACCCATCTGACAGGCAGAGCCAGAGAATGGTCTTATCCTCTTTGCTCTCACCTTGGTGCCCTTTCTGTGCCTCTGGTGGTTACTCCTTCTTCCACTTTGCCCTCAAGGCATCTCTGCCTGCTTGCCCCAACTCCTGCTGCCGCTTTCCTCTGAGAGCCTGTCCCACTGGGTACCGGAAGGGGCTGGGAATGATGAGATGTGGAAGGGATGGAACCCCATCAGTCCAGCAGCCAGGGCTCTGGCACTCAGACCCCAGCCCACCCACGTGAGTTCTAGACACGCTTCCCTCACCCCAGGCCTTGGAGGGTGGCTCTCTGCTCCCTCTCGGCATCTGTTAGACGTTTGCATCTGCCCACTGCCTTCTTTATAATTAGCGCGCGTTGTGCGTCTGCCTCTCTGGGGCTGGCTCAGCACCTGACCAGCTGTAGGGCGGGCCGGGCCTGCGTCTGCTCAGCCTCTGTGTCACCTCCACCAGCTGCACAGTCTGGGCCTGCTTCCTGTTTGCACCTGCAAGCCTCGCTGGCATCGCTCAGGTCCCATGGGGCCCCAGATCCTCCACGATATCCCAAGTAGTCTCCTGCTCACTGTGCCAGGTTTCCTTCTGGCCTGATCACAGCCTCGGGGCCAGAGCCACCTTCACCTACTACAGTTTCAAGAAAGGTCCTGCTGCTGCCGCCCAGAACTGCCCAGCATCCGTGCTGCCCTGTGCTGGTGGATCCCAGGGCTGTCCACTAATTGCGCTCTGAGTCTTTGCACACACGTCCACTGGCACATGTGTGCCCTTGCGTCTCTCTGGCTCATTCGTTCTCAGCTTGGGATTCCAGGCTGGGTGGGCCCGGGTGACTCAGAATTCCTCCTCCCCGGGACTCCTCCTCCTGACCCGGATCCTTAAGGTCCCAGTCCTTCCCTCCCGCCCTGGACTTTCCTCACACCTCTCCTGCAGGTCTCAGCTTTCCACCCTCCTTCCACCTTTGGCCACCACCTCCTGCCTCTGTGGGTGCCCAGGGCGCTGGGGGTTTATCCAGGCATTCAGCTGCTGGTACTGCTGGGAACCACAAGGCCCTGGGAGACCAGGAGTCGGCCTGGTCTGGAGGACCCTGGGCAGGGAAAACCTACTCCAGCCTCTGCCCCACATGGGAGCTACCTCCCAAGGCAGCCACAGGAAACCGGAGTGGGAGCCCCTTGCCAGTAACCATAGGTTCCTGGGCCTGGCATGGGCAAGCTCCCAGCTAGGCCTTCCACACCTTCCTCCAGAGCTGGTGCACCCCTGGGCTGCCCACTCTTCCTTCTCTCTATCCAGGTGCCCCAGCGGACCACCCTCACCTGGCCTGCTCCATCCCTCTCTCCCACCCCCACTCCCAACACAACCCCCTCCCAGGTGAGCCTCGGCTGAGGTAGCCTGGCCGTGGAGGACACCTGCTGGTAGGAAAAGCAAACAGAGCTGCTCCAGAGCCCCTGGGCCCGCGAGCGGGCTCACATTCCTCCTCCCCGGCTGTCAGTTTCTCAGCATCTGCCAAATCTCTCTCTCTTGTATTGAGGTTTTTTAAATCCCCGTTCAGTAAACACACATGACTTCCACACGTGTACAAACACACACACAGACGGCTCACCCAGAAGCCTCCCGGCTTCTCAGCACAGACAGGAGCCTCCTGGGAAGACACGCTCCCAGACACATGTCCCCTGTGCACCCACAGCCACACTTCCCATCCTCTCTTCCCCTGACACGCAGACACAAAAGGGCTGCCAGCAGCCATCTACATGTCCGGAGCCATATCCTCGCTTTCCCCCACGTCCACGGGCCCGGAGGATGCCCATGTTGTGCGCACGAGTCCGTCTATGGGACAAAACCGGACGATGCATCGCTGTCAAGCACACAGCCGTGTGAACATAGGTGTGTCCCCCTTCCCCCATGCACACAGCTCACGTGGTCGCATGCGTGGCGTGGACCGAGGGCCTAAGCAATCAGAGGCTGCCTCTTGCTTGGGCTTCAAGAAGCTGGACAAGACATGAACTGGGGGCAGGTATACGCTTCTTTCCCAGAACTGGAAAAACGGAACGTGAGACGTGTCACAATGAGGTGTGTACAGCAGGGAGGAGACCAAGGTTTCCAGCCTCTTGGAACCGTGCGGGCTCCTTAGAAGAGCGCCCAGCCCTGCCCCTCTACAGCTCCGCACGCTTCCAATTACCTGTCTGACCACACGTGCCACAGCACAAAAATGGGACAGTGTAACTCCAAATTAAAATCCCTCAGCGATGTGATGCGAGTTCCGCTACGCCGCTCAACTCCGGGCTCCTGGCCTCCCAGCGGCACTGGGCTCTGAGCAGAATGGCTCTGTCTCCCCCTCCTCACCCACCCAGCCCCAACTGCGCATCGCACCTCGTGTGTCCCCCAGTCCCTGGTGCGGGGCATACCTGGGGCACCCTGCCCTGTGGTCATCGCTAGGCAACCCCTGTCCTCTGTGGAGCTCCCCTCCCAGCTCAGACCCTCCAGAGCAGACACCCCCAGCGGGGAATCTGGACTTACTGTGCTCCTCCAGCCCCTGGATCATGTCGAATTTATAGATTTCTTTGGCATAATACTCCGACTCGGTGTTTGCTTGCGTGCAGACGTCTCCCCTCTCCCCGTGCACCTCCTCCAGCAGCTCTCGGGTGCTGTTGTAAAGATCCAGAACCTGGATGGGGATACTGGCCAACCCGGATGGATCGGGGGGACTGGTGAGCCTGAGTTTGCTCAAGATCTGTCCCCTAATGGCTTCCACCCTCTTCCTCTTGATGTGGTTGAAGTCCAAGGTGGTGCAAGTGGACATGGAGAGGCTGACCGTGGCAAAGTTCAGCAGGGCCAGGACCACCAGAGCCCTCTGCAAGTGCATCTTCAGGCGGGGGCCGGGGAGAAAGGCCGCAAGGCCTGGCAGGAGGAGACCCCGGCAGTCGTGCAGAAGGAGGGAGGAAAACCAGGCGGCCTCCCTAGATCCCGAAGACTGAGGCTTGGCAAGAAGGTGCATGAACTCACTGCACTGCGAGAGCTTCAGGACTTCCAGGAAGCGCTGGCAACCCTGAGCGCGAAGAAGCCGACTGTGTGCCGTGAAGCTCTGGGTTTCTTCTCCATGTGTCTAAACAGGTTCTGCTGGGCTCTGACTTCTAGCAGGCCAGGTGGAGGGCAAAGCAGAGGGCTGGGAGGGGTGGCAAGGCAGCTGGGAGTGGGAAGGGAGCTGGAGTTTTTCCTTAGGTAAAAATAAATAGAGCGGATATCTGATATTGCCAAACGCCGCTTGGCGATGGGGAGAAAGTGGGTAATTTTAAAGAAGGAGCAGAAGGACCATGGCTGGGTCCCCAAATCAAAATCTTTGCCTTGCCCTGAAGGAGAGTAAGAAAAGAGGATGGAAAAGAAAAGAGAAAAAAAAATTATTAAAAAATAAAAATCACCAGTGAGTAGGTGGGGAGAGGCAGGGCTAGGCGGCTGCTGGCCCAGCTCAAGGTGGGACGCAGCGCAACACACACTTGTCTCTCAGACACACCATTCATGCTTTCTCTTTTGTTTACACTTCCTCGGGGGGGCTTTCTAAATGACTTTGTTCACGCTGCCTCTCATCTTCATTGGCTGGGATGTGGGCTTATGTTTGCAATTGGAAAGCAGGGGGGTGGGGTACAACCCCTGGAGAGCATCCCCAGTTAATCCACTTGGACGCCCAGGTCACCAGCACCTCGTCTTCTCCCTCGGCCTCTGCTTCTGTTCCCTGATTCTCTTTAAAAAAATAAAAAAAAAAGAAAAGACAAATAAAATAGAAGCCAGTTCACTGCACGCCTCCTCCGGAAAGCTGTTATTCCTTCTTTCTCAGGCTTCTTCCCCTATCTCTCGCCTCTCTTGCTCATGCCCTTGGACTTGGCTTTCGGATTCCCTCCCTTTCTCTCCCTCCAGCTTCTCTCTGCCTCTCCCTCTCGCTCAAGCTCCTCTCCCTCTCTCTCTCTCTCGCACACACTCACATGCACACACACTGCTTTCTCTATTTCTCTCTGCTGAAATTTTATACCTCCCTCCCATGACGTTTCGGGCCCCGGGGCGGGGGGCGGGGGGTGGGTGGTGAGCGGCGAGGAGGGGGCGAAGAGAGGTGGAGAGTGGAGTGGGTGGGGGGAGGGACCCGAGCACCACGCAGGCTCCTTTGCTGCACGATTTTAATGTTTTAAACAGGCACAGGAAAAGCCGAGCCCATTTGAAAAATACTTTGCGAGTCCCTCTCGATCGACGTGGTAACTGAACTTTTTCTCTCCTCCCCCCCGCTACCCCCCCCACCCCCGCCCCTTGGAGTCACTCCGGCTACACGTTGACTGTTTTTCTGGAAAGTTACGGCCGATGAATCCCCTCCCCTCCTTCTCCCCCAACTCCTTCGCCCTCTCGCCAGCTGTCAGTCGGTCCTCTCCTCGGCGGGTCTCTTGCTCCCTCCTAGACGCTCCCCCCGACCCCAATCCCCCGTCCCCCGGCCTGGCAGGACCCTGGGCAGGGGCCTGGGCACGGCCGCCGTGCCCACCCCTCGGGGCTGGGGTGGGAGAGGTTGACGCCCGGCCTCGTAGCGGGATTGGAGTTGGGTTCAGCCCCGCAGCTATCCTGGCCCCGACTCTTCATTGACAAGACTGTGGAGTCGGGTGGCTCCCGGAAGCTTGGAGATGCTCCAGGGGCCTTGAAAAAGGGGTGGTGTTTTCCGGCAGACCGAGGGTGCCCCCTGGCGAGGCGAGACCGCCAGTGACAGAGGCTCGGTGGGTCGGAGCCGCGAAGGTCTGGAGGGCTGGACGGGGGGAGGCTGGATGGGGGAGGCTGGATGGGAGGGAGGGGGGTGGGGGAGGGGGAGGGAGGAGCTGGAGGGCTGGGGGGACGGGGGGGGGGGTGCTGGAGGGGAGGGCTGGGGGCGGGGGGAGCTGAAGAGAGGGTTGGTGGGGGGGTGGTTAGGGGCTGGTTGAGGGGAGTCTGCGGGGGCGGTTGGGGAGGTGTGTGATGCCGGGAACCTGGGGAGAAGGACTCGAAAGAGGGCGAGGAGAAACAAGATGGGGTGCCCTGGGGAACAGCCTCTCTCTCTCTCTCTCTCTCTCTCTCTCTTCGGCCCCCACGTGCGCACACGGGCACCTCTCCCTTCCCCGAGCCCCGCTCCACCGTCGCTCTCGCAGAAATGTCCTCCAGATGTGCGCGGCCTCCCTCCCCGGCCGAGGGTTCCGCGGGGAGCTGCGCCAGCCAGCGCGGAGTCAGCAGTTGGCCCGAGCCCATTTCCCAGATGGGTGAGGGGAGGGTTTTTTTGGTTTTTTTCCTCCGCCTTCGTTCCTTCTCTCAGCTTAAGTTTCTAGGTCTTTCCTCACCAAAAGTTTCGGGAGGGCAAACCACAATGCCCGCGCCCTTTCCACCCCACTGCCCACTCACCCCCGACCACCCTACCCCGCTCCGACACGGGATAATCTCCGAATTGATCGCTTTCCAGGGAATCGGTGCTGCTCCCCGCCACCCCATCCCACTTCGCCCCAGCCTTCCTGACCCTGGATCCTAGGACATTAACGGAAAGGACGTTCTCCGCATCCCCAGGGCTGTGGTTGATCAGCTTAAGTTGAGGAAATGAAGACACAGACCTGTTTAAGAGGCTTCACTGCTTGTGATTGGTGGAGGTGATATTTAACACGGGCTCTCTGGTTTGGGAAGACATTATTTTTATTTGCATAAGAAATGAAGGATCCTAGGTGTATGGCACCCCACTCCAGTACTCTTGCCTGGAAAATCCCATGGACGGAGGTGCCTGGTAGGCTGCAACCCATGGGGTCGTCAAGAGTCGGACACGACTGAGCGACTTCACTTTCACTTTTCACTTTCATGCATTGGAGAAGGAAATGGCAGCCCACTCGTGTTCTTGCCTGGAAAATCCCAGGGACGGGGGAGCCTGGTGGGCTGCCATCTATGGGGTCACACAGAGTCGGACACGACTGAAGCAACTTAGCAGCAGCAGATGTAAAAAGGTTTAAGTAACTTGCATTTGAATTACTTTTAGGTCATATAATCAGGGGGAGTCAACACTGAGATTGGGACACAGGAAGTCTATCGCCAGCATCTATGCACTTAAATGTGCTGTGCTTAGTTGCTCAGTCCTTTCCAACTCCTTGTGACCCCATGGACTGTAGCCCACCAGGCTCCTCTGTCCATGGGGATTCTCCAGGCAAGAATACTGGAATGGGCTGCCATGCCCTCCTCTAGTGCACTTAAATATTATGCTCTACTTCCTCAGGAATTCAGCTATCATTTGAAAAATATTTTTGACACTTACTATATGCCAGGCACTGTTCTAGGCTCTGTGGAGGCAGCAGTGAACAAAACCAACCAAATCATTCCCTTAAGGACTTTACATTCTAGAAGTGGAGGTAGGACCATGGGGAAGGCAATAACTGATTTAACATATGTAAATAATGTGGTGTGATAAAAGGTAAGTGCCATGGTGGAAAATAAACCAGAGAAGACAGAGTGCCCAGGTTGAGGGGATGTTGCAATTTAAAATCAGAGAAGGCCTTACTGAAAAGTATTTACCTTTAAGTAAATACTTGCAATGGAGAAGGTGATGGCACCCCACTCCAGTACTCTTGCCTGGAAAATCCCATGGATGGAGGAGCCTGGTAGGCTGCAGTCCACGGGGTTGCTAAGAGTCAGACATGACTGAGCGACTTCCCTTTCACTTTTCATTTTCATGCATTGGAGAAGGAAATGGCAACCCACTCCAGTGTTCTTGCCTGGAGAATCCCAGGGATAGGGGAGCCTGGTAGGCTGCCATCTATGGGGTCACACAGAGTCGGACACAACTGAGGTGACTTAGCAACAACAGCAACAGCAACAGTATTTACTCAGTAGAGTTGTTGTGTGGAGAAGGAAATGGCAACCCACTCCAGTATTCTTGCCTGGAGAATCCCAGGGACAGCGGAGCCTGGTGGGCTGCCGTCTATGGGGTCGCACAGAGTCGGACACGACTGAAGTGACTTAGCAGCAGCAGCAGCAGCAAATACTTGCAAAATGGGACGGAAAATTATTAAAGTTATATCCTTCTGAATACCACCTCTACCAATCAGAGTCTACAGGGCAGGGCTCTGACACATGTATTTTTAACACACTTCACAGGTGATTCAGGTGCTCAGCAAGGTTTGGAAGCCACTATTCCAGGGCTTCTTTCTGCCCAGAGTGAGCATCTTTTGCTTTCAGGAATTTGGGGAAGAAGTGGGAGTGAAGGTTTGGAAACTGGTGGTGGTGGTGTGGCTGTAAAAAGTGGAAAGAAAATAGAAATGAAGTCAGTATTGCTAAAAGAGCTCTCTAAAATGGAACCAGGCCATTAAGGAAGTATGAATTATGCGAGTCTCAGCCTAAGTAAAACCTAACCTTCTGTCCACTCACTGTCCTAATGAAGGCATCTAGAAGATCTGCCAGAAATTCAAGATACTTATCAGACCCCTATCTTATAATAACTTGTGACAGCCTGTCTACTTATCAGTTGTTTTTTGGTCGCTCAGTTCTGTCTGACTCTTTGCGACCCCATGGACTATAGCACATCAGGCTTCCCTGTCCTTCACTATCTCCTGGAGCTTGCTCAAACTCATGTCCATTGAGTCGGTGATGCCATCCAACCATCTCAACCTCTGTTGGCCCCTTTTCCTCCTGCCCTCAATCTTTCCCAGCATCAGGGTCTTTTCCAATGCATCGGTTCTTCGCATCAGACCCTTACGCTAAAACAACTCTTGATTCCTTACAGACAAATATTTCCTTTTTAGCATCAGAAAACAGCCTCATGGCCTTTGTCTTTGTAATCTCCTTTCCCTTCCTCTTTCCTGGAACACTCTTGATTTTATGAGAATCTGTGTCTCCCGAATTGCAATTTTCAGACCCCCACCCCCTCAATAAAGCTCTTTATTATTTGCAGCCTCCATATTGATTACTGTTTGACAGCAATTAAAAGAAATGGGAAAATTCTAAGATTAATCCCTTCTTCCTCATCTGGCACCAAGGAAGAAGGGAACAAGGGCTTCACTAAAGCCTATATTTCATCCATCTTAGATCTTTGGCAGTGAATGTTTATTCAGGTTAAAATCTAACAGGGCATTACTCTCACTGAGAATCAGAACTCATGAGTAAAAGGTTTTAGGGGTAATCTCTAAGAGTCACTACAAGGGCGGAAGCTGAGAAAGTTCTGCAGGGCTACACAGGTAGGTATCCGCTGAGCTAGGATGAGGTTTCAACTCTTCTGACATCCAGGCAGTATTGTTGTTGTCACGGGCATGCTAGCACATAGCCCTACCCAGTAAACATGTGGATAAATGGTTGGACCTAATCATTTGTTAGGGATTGAAGAAATCCTAACATTCTGGTTTTAGGGTTGATAATCCCTCTTACACGTCTTTGCTTTTGAGAAGCCATCTAAAGCCTTACCCCTAGGATGATGCTGGGGACACTTCACTTTCAGGGCCATGAACTTAAGTTCTGGGGTCCCAGCTGGGAGTCCCCAGTACCAAGGATTGGTCAGTGTTATTGACGTAGGGAACCTTACATGTAGAGTCAATGAAGACTCAACTCAATAGTCCCATTAGGCTGGGAATTTGGGGACCATCTTCCTTTACTGGCCCAGGAGACTGGCTGGCACCCAGTCAGTCTCAATACACTCCAGAGAAAAACACCAGTAAGACCTGCTGTCAGAAAAGCACGTGGCCCTGCTGCTTTATACTCGGGTGATTTTCCTCAAGGTACTGTTCTGCACCTCACTGTCTTCAATTGTTGGCTAGAAATACTACTTTTGCACACTTCATGGGGGCTTGGAGGGGTTATTTGTACTTTTGAAAGTTATATTTGATGTGTTGTTTTAACTGCTCTGTCAGCTTCTTGAAGGCAAAAATTAGGTATATTGCACTTTTCATCATAAACCATTTATTAGCACCTGACCCTCAGGGTGTCCATCCAATGGAGACAGTATTACTTATCTTGTCTCCTACAAAGTTATGCATTTTCCATGCGCTAATAACTGTGAAGTTCCTCTGTACATTGACAAGAGCTGTACACATGAAAAGGATGAGAATAATTACTACTATTAATAATAGTGCTTTGCACTTTGCAACTTACCTATTTGAACAGAGATGGACATGAGTCTGGGTGAACTCCGGGAGTTGGTGATGGACAGGGAGGCCTAGCGTGCTGCGATTCATGAGGTCGCAAAGAGTCGAACACGACTGAGCGACTGAACTGAACTGAACTGACACAGATGTAGGCCCTGATGCTGGGAAAGAATGAAGGCAGGAGGAGAAGGGGACGACAGTGGATGGCATCACCAACTCAATGGATATGAGTCTGAGTAAATTCTGGGAGTTGGTGATGGGCAGGGAGGCCTGGTGTGCTGTGCAGTCCATGGGGTTGCAAAGAGTAGGACACGACTGAGTGAACTGAACAGAGGTAGGCAGTTTCTAAAGACTAAAACTTTTCACTGTCCCACAGGAGCACCCTCATCAGGATTTAATATGTGGAGATTCCTTCCAAATGTCAGAAAAGGTAGGTTTAGGAAAGATTTTGTTTAAATTTGAGGATGGCACATATACTCCAGGAAACACTGAAGCGGACCCTTTAAGTCCTGGAGTGAAAGGGCGGAGCCGTCGTCAGGGACGCGACTGAGCGTCTAGGTTTCCAGGAAGTGACGTCAGGCAGCCGCAGAGATGGAGGACTTGCTGGACCTAGGCGAGGAGTGGCGTTGCGGCCCGGCCACCTCCGTGAGGACCGACTCGGGGCGGGGATCGGGGCCAAGAATTAGCGGGTGGGGAGGGGCGACCCCGCCGGCCCTGGCTTCCCTGAGCCGCCTCGGCCCAGCCTGTCCCTGGCGCCAGGAGCCAGCAGGCTCTGAGCCTTGCTGGGGTGAGGCCGGCGAGGAGGCGGCTTCCCTCGCCCCGCCACTGGGGCAGCGGTGAGCTCCGCTGCTGGCCTAGGGTTTGCTTTCTTTAAAATTCTCAAAGACTGGAAAACAGATCCTGCCCCTGCCGGCCTGTGAGGACGGTGGGAAATTTCCCAGCTTCTCTCCGCTCTCTGGAGCTCCAACTTGCCAACTTCCCAAGGATGGACAGAGAGATCTGAGAGTGACTGGAGGGGCCCTGGCGAAGGTCACACTTGCACTCATGCTAGAGCTTTTTCCCTTGGCCATGTCATGCCAGGAGTTGAAGTAAAAACTGTACTGTTTTCAGAGTGGAAGGAGGGAAAGGAGTTAGGGAGAGCCTTTCTTTCCACTCATCCCCAGGGGAGGTGGGCGTTACCTCATTTTTAAAGATCGAGGGCGTGGTCAGAGGCGAGATGGGGAGCCCAGAGGTCAGAGGGAGTGTAAAGCTGTTGCTTGGGTTGCATCGATTTCCTTATCTCTAGAGTGGAGATTTATGTCTCCTTCAAGGAGGTGAAGATGAAATAAGATGTGCCTGGAAAGCATTTAACACAGTAACTGGCATACGCTGAATTATTAGAAGAGGTTAGCGGCTGTTGCTTCTGAGGTCGTGATTTACCCAAGGTTATAGCCCGGTGTCGGGAAGATCCCCTGGAGGAGGGCATGGCAACCCACTCCAGAATTCTTACCTGGAGAATCCCATGGACAGAGGAGCCTGAACGGCTACAGTCTATAGGGTCTCAAAGAGTCTGACACAACTGAAGTGGCTTAGCATGTATATATATAGATAACTGAGCTATATTCAAGACCCATGTTCAGTGTGTGTGTGTGTGTGTGTGTCTTAATTCCATCACGGCCTCACCAAGCCTTTTTACCTTTAAAATTACTGAAGATCAGAGTCACTAAAAGATTGGCCCAAAAGTCTTTAGTTTCTGCTGTGGAATCTCTACATGTCTTGAAGTGCCCTAATAACATCGGATAGCCTCCACATTGCTAGAGAGGAGATATGAGGAATGGGAGCAAATTGTTCTAGAAAGAAGCAGGTTGCTTGACTGACCAAGGAGAATATTATGTCATCAGGCCTTTCTTGATATGTGCGCTTTTTTAGTACTGGGAGAAAATGAGTGTAGTTACTCATTTATTCTTTGAGCACATATTTACTGAGCTCCTTCTGTGTATCAGGCATTGATTGTCCTAGGTGTTAGAAATATAACAGTGAAAGAAAAACTAAGCCCCTGCCCTCATGTGGCTTATGTTTCAGTGGAGGAAGATGGGCAATAAAGAGACCATACATTTAAAATATATAAAACCAGGTAGTAATATAGTTTCCCTACCATTCCTATGGGTTTATACAGGGTCTTCCAAAAGTTTAAAACCTTAAAATCCTTAACAAATATACTAGAGAAACCATCTATAAACAGTAGAGACAAGATCCTTGAAGTTTTGTTTGACCACAATCACTCCTTGTAATATGCCATATTCAGATACTCAATGTTATCATACATGGAAAAGGGCAGCCACAGGTGAAGGAGTGGAATTGTCTACCTTGGGAAGAAAATGAGCTGCTTATTGTCTGAAATATTGTTTCTGTCATTCCTGAAATCTAAATGATTGATTAGAATTTCATGTGTAAACACTACATAAGGGTTTTTATGCAGCTCTCACGTAACTTCTCTCAATTTATTAATGCAGTCAGTTCTTAGAACATCTTAGAACTGAAATTCCAGCAGGGCACAGAAAAAGCCTTCAGAATTTGAAGGCAGAAGATTTTGCTCTTATGTTTATCTGACACTTTATTGCTTTCCTGGGTCTCAATTACATCATTTGTAAAATGGCCTCAGTCCCAGTCCCTATTATTGTGAAATCAAATGAAGCTACATCAGATGAGATCTAAAAATGCTTACAGTAATGCTGTTTTTTTTTTTTAAAGAGCAAAAAAAAGAAAAATATAAACATTTCAACACCCTCCAGTCTGCCCAAATAATGTTTGTATGTGCTGGGAGGCACTGGAGACACAGATGGAGCCCTCCACCCTAGGAGGGCTTTGGGAAACACCTGCAGATGGTTCCTTTGATGACTCAGAATTTGAAGTGTTCTGATTCCCAAAGCTGATGTCTCCAAAAATTCTTGTAAGAGCTTTCCTTTAATGTCTGTGAGTACAAGTCCAATTAGCATATACGTCAAAGGAAATGCTATCTGTATTTCTCTGGTTTCAGTTTCCTTGGAATTTCTTCCCCCACCAAACGCCTTTTTGATAACTATTTTCATGCCAAGCTGCAGCTTTGAAATTAGGCCCTCCTGAAATCCCACATCGGGACATGGGAGCCTTGACCATACTCTGCCTGAGCTGTGGCATGAGCTCCCTGTTCATTCTAGAGGAAGTTCTAGCTGCATTTCTTTGGGTAGAATAGTTCTACGGCCATTAAAAGAAAACATTGTGATCGACGCATGAATTTCCTATCCTACCATGTAGAACTGACTTTGGGCACTTTGTTTGAAGGGTTTGGAGTATTTTCTAAGTGATCAACACATGGTTTTCTTGCCCTACCACGTAGAACTGACTTTGGGCACTTTTGTTTGAAGGGTTTGAAGCATTTTCTAAGTATGTTCGAGTTGCTCAAATCCCATCCACCCCATGTCATTAGAAACCCAGTCCTTGCTTACCTTGGCAGAATTGTCTTCCTCATAGTGGCTCAGAGACGTTTGAGTCAGCAGCACCCCTCATCTCTCCTTACAGGGGGCCAAGATGGGGCGCCGAGCTCAACAGGAGTCCACCCAAGCCGAGAATCATCTCAGTGGCAAGAATTCCTCTTCGACTCTGACTGCAGAGGTGGGTGCTAAAAAATTCTGAAAAAGTTTTCAGCTCTTAACAGTTGGCGATTACTCAATGAGCAAGGATTAGGCCTTTCATATTATTATTATTATTATTATTTTCTTTTTCTTTAATGTCAGCCTTCCTCCTATCTTGATTTGGGAATTCCCTTCCCCAGCCTTTGTCCTATTAGCAAGAAATGAAAGAGTAGCTGTTTTCTTTTGATGCCAGAGTAGTTTCTCTGCATTGCTTTATATTCCCAGTGAAGAAGTTTTGTACGTTAACTGAAGCAAGGGATTGGGAGCTTTCAAAATCCAGCCAAAATCCGGGTTTTTATTCCTGCCAGATAAAAGCCAGTAAGGCATGCTGGTGACGTAAAGTTGAACTACACAAGTGGACGTTTTGTTCTCAGTGGTGACCTGCGCTTTCTACAGTTTTCAGGCGGGAAGGGAACCCGTACTGGTACTGGCCTTGCTTTCTTGGAAGCTTTTCCAAGTGGCCTGGAATCGTGGGAATTTATCCAGCTTCTCCGCGGAGGGTGGGTAATCTTGATGAGCAATGCTTTTGATGCCAGAGCACTATTTTTGGCAGTTTACTCAGGACTTCTTTTCACCCTCCTCTGCCCTGTGTGAAGAAACTTCTGCCCTTTTCTAGAGCTGGCTTCAGGGTAATTCTCACTGTCAGCTTTTCCCCACTTCTCCAGGGTGACTTAGGGCTTGTACTTCTCAATTGCCATAGTACCTGTTAGAGAACTACTCACATCAGGCCCTCGTTTTCTGTTTATGTGTCTGGCCAACTAGAGAGTGAGTTTCTGGGCAACAGGCAACATAGCTACTCAGTTGCCCAGCTCATTAGCCTACAGTGGGTTTATGGGGGCAGCCCTGCCGGCAGGCCTGATGGACCGGGTAGGTAGGTGAGCACAGCATGCTGGGGACAGACAGACACACTTGACTTACATATCACATAAGTATATCCTTCACTTTCATCAGAAGTAAGTTCTCTACCATGCTTTCAAGCGCTCCACATGGGCCTTTCAGTTTCTCTTCTATTTTCTCACTGATATACGGATACAGAGAAGCAGTTTCCCTCTCAGATAACAGTTGTTTGTTGTTGTTTAGTTGCCAGATTGTGTCCAAGTCTTCGCAGTCCCACGGACTGTAGCCCACCAGGCTCTTCTGTCCATGGCATTTCCCAGGCAAGAATACTGAAGTGGGTTGCCATTTCCTTCTCCAAGGGATGTTCTCAACCCAGGGACTGAACCTGCCTCTCCTGCATTGGCAGGCAAATTCTATACCACTGAACCACCCAGGTGACCCCAGATAACAACCATGCCAACACAGAAAGACTGGCGGCCGCCCCTTGGCCTCATGGTCTGAAGTCAGTAGGGAGAGGTTGGGGAGGGACTGTGGAGGCCACAGTAAGCACACTTGGAGTGACCACTACCTGGTCACAGCTGCTGATGTCCAGAGAATATAGGTCCTGTACTGCCAGCTCTTCTGATTTTCCAAGACTCTGGCAGTCTGAAATTTTATGTAAAAGCAACACATTTTTAGAGATCAGTGACTAATTATAAAAATCAAATCACTGTATGGGCTATATTAGGCCTGGGGGTTGTCAGTTTGTGACTTTGACCATGCTATGCTATGCTATGCTAAGTCACTTCAGTCGTGTCCGACTCTGTGTGACCCCATAGACGGCAGCCCACCAGGCTCCCCCGTCCCTGGGATTCTCCAGGCAAGAACACTGGAGTGGGTTGCCATTTCCTTCTCCAATGCATGAAAGTGAAAAGAGAAAGTGAAGTCGCTCAGTCATGTCTGACTCTTAGCGACCCCATGGACTGCAGCCTACCAGGCTCCTCCATCTGTGGGATTTTCCAGGCAAGAGTACTGGAGTGGGGTGCCATTGCCTTCTCCAGACTTTGACCATAGTGCCTCCTTTATAGAGCTTATTGGATTAGCCAGAAAGTTCATTTGGATTTTTCCATAAGAGTGCACGGAAAACCTCAAATGAACTTTTTGGCCAACCCACTGTATTGTATTCTAATTGTTTATGTTCTTGGCTCCCTCAGAAGATGTTCTCTTTTGCAAGGCGAGGGGTGTTTTTTTTTTTTTTTGGCCATGCTGCATTGGCATTTGGGATTTTAGTTCCCAGACCAGGGATCGAACCTGTGCCTCCTGCAGTGGAGTCACAGAATCCAGTCACCACTGGACCACCAAGGAAGTCCCTATCTCCTTTGTTTATCACAGTGCCTGGCACAGAGCAGGCATGCAGAGGGTGAGGGGGGTGAAGTTCATAGTGTGTGATGAGGGCCCTTGGAAGCTGAAGAAGAGTGTTACAGGGTTGGGGTGGCAGATAGTGGCACATTGGAGGCATAGTAAAAGGGGTACAATGAAGGGGAGACAGTGAAAGAAGAGATGCCAGACCCAAGCCTGGATCTCAAGGAGCTTGAACTACAGTGGTGTATGTCTGTGAAGAGAAGATGAGCCAGCCAGTGACCAGGGTAATGGACATCTGTTCTTGGGCTTTGGCCCCTCTAGCCTGTGGGCCAGGGAAGATCCATCCCACACCCAGATCATTAATTCATTTATTTAACAAGTATTTATTGACGCTTACTGTGTGCCGGGCCCTGTTTTAGGCGCTTGGCGTATGTGAGTGAACAAGAGACAAATCCCATACAGTAATGGAGCTTACATTTGCATGATCACTGGCAGTCACGAAGGCTAATTACAAGCCAACCCCACTGTGAAGGAGGTTATAGCCACCTGAAGTGGCGAGGTGAGTGAGCCCAAGATGGGCCCAGATGTCCTGATGGCCTTGAAGTCCTTTGTGGCCCCCACCCCGGATCAGCTTCCAGGCTGGGGTCACTAGGCAGGTTTACCCACTTCCCTTCCCCTGAGCTCAGGTGAGAGTCAGGGCTGTAAGCACCTAACTCCAGAATAATGCACCTATCAGCATATCAGCCTTTTTGGAATACCTACTTATTTCCACCGAGCCATGTACTCTTAAAAAAAAAAAAAAAAACTCTGGGCCTTAGTATTTTTTCTGGGAGAACATGATGAAAAGTCATTCTGTTCTTCACCCACCTGGTGCCTCTGACAGCAAAATGCCAGTAAGAATTCCAGGATTCCTTCTCTCCCTGAGTTAATTGAGGTGTGAAGCAGTGTGGGCAGCCTCCCTCAGGCCAGATGCACACTGCGCTGTGTGGGACTTTTTGACTGATTCTTTCTAAAATTAGATTTCCAAGACTTGTGTGTGTGCCCATTTACATTCCAGTTCTGAATATATTACTTGATATATTTATTTTTGTCCTCTCACTGAGTATATTCTAGGATGAAGCTATTCATGAAAACATAAATATGGTACCTGGGGGCTGTCAGACATATTGCAATTACTTTTTTAAAAAATTTATTTTATTTTATTTTTGGCTGCACTGGGTCTTTGTTGCCGCACACGGGCATTCTCTAGTTGCAGCGAGCAAGGGGCTGCTCTCTGGTTGTAGTATGTGGGCTTCTAATTGCAGTGGCTTCTCCTGTTGCAGAGCACGGTCTCTGGAGCATTCAGACTTCAGTAGTTGTGACATGTAGGCTCAGTAGTTGTGATCCATGCGCTTAGTTGCCCCGTGGCATGTGGAATCTTCCTGGAGCAGGGATTGAATTCCTGTCCCCTGCATTAGCAGGCAGATTCTTAACCACCGTACTACCAGGGAAGTCCTGGAGTTACTTTAGAGTCATGTAGCAATTAGTTCCGGAGAAGGCAATGGCACCCCACTCCAGTACTCTTGCCTGGAAAATCCCATGGATGGAGGAGCCTGGTGGGCTACAGGTCCATGGGGTCACTAAGAGTCAGACACGACTGAGCGATTTCACTTTCACTTTTCACTTTCATGCACTGGAGAAGGAAATGGTAACCTACTCCAGTGTTCTTGCCTGGAGAATCCCAGGGATGAGGGAGCCTGGTGGGCTGCCATCTATGGGGTCGCACAGAGTCGGACATGACTGAAGTGACTTAGCAGCAGTAAATAGTTCAAACAAATGATGATTTTTTTTACTTTATTAATTTTTCAAAATATTATTTATTTATTTTGTTGCGCCTGGTCTTAGCTGCAACCTGTATGAAATCTTTTAGTTATGGCAAGCAAACTTTTAGTTGGGGGTGCAGAGTGTAGTTCCCTGTCCAGGGCTCACATTAGGAGTGTGAAGTCTTAGACACGGGGCCATCAGAGAAATCCCAAATGATGACTTTAAAGTGAGGCAGCAGGCGGGGAACTCATACAGGAAGTCTGGCAGCGATCTGCTGAAATAGAGGGAACACAGGCTTGGCATCAGAAAGACCCGGGCTCGAGCCTGGACTCTGCTAATTGCCTGGATCTTGAACAAACCCACTAAGCTCTCTAATCCTCCATTTCATTACCTGTCAAACAGTGGTAACAACACCACCAGGTTGATGTGAGGATTAAGTGAGATATGCGTTTAAAAGCACTTTAATAAACTTAAAGGCACAGAACAAACATTCATTCATTCAGTGAGTGGTGAATAAGAATATTTGGACAGAGCTTTGCTCTTGTTATTGAAGGGCTGCAGAGAAGGAGGATGTGAGCCTGGTCTCTTTTAGAACTGATTTGGACGTCTTTCCAAGGGTTGCTACTCATTTATCCACAGGCTGACGAGTAATGATATGAAGCAGGTTTTTTGCTTTCTAGGTGCAGCGGGCATTCCTCCCAAAGGGTGGACAAGGACACAGGCCTCAGGGTCGGACAGCCATGGGCTGGAATCCTGTCTGTGCCACAGGTTAGCTCAATGGCTCAGGAAGTTTCTTAACCTTTTCAAACCTCAGTTTCCTCATTGGTAAAATGTCGTTCATTCGCCGAGTTGTGTCTGACTCTTTGTGACCCATGGATTATAGCATACCAGGCTTCTCTGTCCTTTACCATCTCCCATATCTTGCTCAAACTCATGTCTATAGAGTCGGTGATGCCATCCAACCATCTCATCCTCTGCCACCCTCTTTTCCTCCTGTCTTCAACCTCTCCCAGCATTAGGGTCTTTTCCAATGAGTTGACTCTTTGCATCAGCTGCAGCATCAGTCCTTCCAATGAATATTCAGGGTTCATTTCCTTTAGGATTGACTGGTTTGATCTGCTTGCTGTGCATGGGACTCTCAAGAGTTTTCTCCAGCACCATAATTCAAAAGCATCAATTCTTTGGCACTCAGCCTTCTTATGGCCCAATTCTCACATCTGTACATTACTTGAAAAATCATATCTTTGATTATACAGACCTTTGTCAGCAAAGTGATGTCTCTACTTTTTAATATGCTGTCTGGGTTTGTCATAGCTTTTCTTCCAAGGAACAAGTGTCTTTTAATTTTGTGGCTGCAGTCACTGTCCCCAGTGATTTTGGAGCCCAAGAAGATAAAAATCTGTCTCTGATTCCACTTTTGCCCCTTCTATTTGCCATGAAGTGATGGGATCAGATGTCATGATCTTAGTTTTTTAAATGTTGAGTTTTAAGCCAGCTTTTTTACTCTTTCACCCTCATCAAGAGGCTCTTTAGTTCCTCTTCACTTTCTGCCATTAGGGTGGTATCATCTGCATATCTGAGACTGTTGATATTTCTCCCGGCAATCTTGATTCCAGCTTATGATTTATCCAGCCCCACATTGCACATGAGGTATTCTGCATATAAGTTAAATAAGGAAGGTGACAGTATACAGCATTGACATACTCCTTTCCCAATTTTTAACCAGTTTGTTGTTTCATGTCCGGTTGTAACTGTTGCTTCTTGACCTGAAAACAGGTTTCTCAGGAGGCAGATAAGGTGGTCTGCTATTCCCATCTCTTTAAGAATTTTCCACAGTTTGCTGTGATCCACACAGTCAAAGGCTTTAGTGTAGTCAGTGAAGCAGGAGAAGAATTTTGGGGGGATTCTCTTGCTTTTTCTGTGATCCAACAGATGTTGGCAATTTGATCTCTGGTTCCTCTGCCTTTTCTAAATCCTGCTTGAACATCTGGAAGTTCTTGGTTGGTGTGTTGCTGAAGCCTAGTGTGATGGATTTTGAGCGTTACATTGCTAGCATGTGGGCTTCCCTGATAGCTCAGTTGTTAAGGAATCCACCTGCAATGCAGGAGACTCCGGTTCAGTTCCTAGGTTGGGAAGATCCGCTGGAGAAGAGATAGGCTACCAACTCCCATATTCTGGCCTGGAGAATTCCAAGGACTACAGTCCATGGGGCCGCTGACTTGACTTGCTAGCATGTGAAATGAGTGCAATTATGTGGTAGTTTGAACATTCTTTGGCATCGCCTTTCTTTGGGATTGAATAGGATGGCAGAAATTAAAAACAAGATAAGCATGTGTAAAGTAAGCCCTTAACCCAGTCTGACACATAAGTGCTCATTATATTATTATCTCTCCAGAGCTTGGGTATTCTGTTATTGTGCCTTAACCCTCTCTACTGAGGTTGAAAGCTGGTGGCCTTCAGGCTAATCTTAGCCTATAGTCAAGTCTTCTTTGATCCGGACAGAGTTAAGCATTTTTTAAACTTGGGTGTTATCTTTTGTAAATTAGGAACCTTTATGTGAAAATCCAGATTTGGGGCTCCTCTTTGAAACCAGAAGTTCTGGCACACAGGAATGCTGGGCTGGCATTCCCCCTGGCAGCAGTTGGCCTGAGCTGATTAAGGTGCTTGCTTCCACACGGCCTGCCCTCTCCAGCTCACCCTTTCTTACTTGAATACACCTGGTCAGATTTACTCACATCTGATCTGCCTGACTCCTGTTTCCATTTGAGTTTAAAACTCCTGCTCTTTTAGGATGGATTGATTTTTCAGGTATCCTTGTGTATCTATGAGTATTAAATGTGACTGCATGCATCAGAAACTCAGCCGCAGGGCTTGGAGCAGACGGGAGTGGTTTTTCTCACAGCAAGAAGTCCAGCGGCGGGCAGGGCAGGTGCGGTCACGGAGGAGGGTCCTGTGTCGCCCTCGCCCCTTCTGGATGCCTGCTCTGCCCTCTGGAGCTTGTAACGCGTTCTCGTGATTGTTCATATCATAGTTGGTCATTCTGCACAGATTTGATCTGTATTCTAGGTTAGGAGAGAAGGAAGAGGGGAAGAGTCCAGGGTCCTACCAAGAAACTCTGTGCCGCCTTGACAGGAAAGCGATAGCCAGAGACTTCACCAAGTAGACTTTCCTAGTTACATGTCATTGGTCAGAACTAGGTCTTAAAACCACTTTAAATTTCAAAGGAGTTTTTCAGCTGGGCACATTGCCATACCCATCACATTGGGGTTTGGGGGGTTAGGGAGAAGAGGAATCACTGAGTAGGCAGTTTATGACATATCAATTAAAAAAAGATGTATGCAAAGATTTTTTTCTCCTAGGCTTGGGTATAAAAGGAAAGAATTATTTTTAGTAGCCAAAAAAAGAAAAAATCATCCACATTCCTCTCCAGTTTTCTAATTTGGGGTTGTATAGAGTTCAGAGAAAATCTGTACGCCCCGAAGCTCCAAGACACTTGATGCACTTGCCAATGTTGTCCCTTCTCCATCTTTTTCTTCTTCCTGTTTTATCTGTAACCGTTCAGGATTTTCTACCTGTAGAGTACCTGTGACTCAGCTCAGGTAATTAGACTCTTCCTCCTTCTCTGAAAGAAGAGGAAAGGTCTCTTTAGTTGCTTGGTCAATCTATAAATTAAAAAAAAAAATTGGACCAGTTCACCAGTCTAATCATACTGATGAACCAGAAAGATGAGCTCTTCCAGTCATTTTACTAGCTCAGAGTTGGCTATAGAGTCCTGCCTGCTTCTTTCAGATTGTTGCAAAGGTCGGATTAGGTAATGCACATAAAGGTCCCTGCACACAGGCACCTCTTAAGAAGTTGTGAGTACTTAGAAGGTTTATGACTGCACCCCTCTGTGTGTGTGTGTGTTTGTTTTTGCCACTTGTCACCAATCAGGCTTAGATCACTAGATGCGTGGTTCAGTTAGCAATTCAGGTTGGTGTTACAACTGTGGACACTTTAACTGGTGCCCTGATAAGCATCTCCACATCTGTAGTGAATAACTTTCTCTGGAAGAGCAGCCCTGGGCATTAAACTGGATTTCTGTGCCTGAATTCCACCATGCGTCAGTTCAAATGATACTGCGCCTACTCAGCCTCAAGAAAAGACCTGGACACTTTCTCCTGGGAAGTGACACTGCTGTACACTGAGGTTGGGGAAGAGGAATCTCACTGCAGAACCCCTCAGGACTGGCCTATTTTTTGTTTGGGGGGATTTTTTTTTTTTTTTTTGGCTGCCTGGTGAGGCCCATGGGATTTTACTTCCCCAACCAGGGATTGAATGTGGGCCCTCAGCAGTGAGAACGCAGAGTCCTAACCACTGGACTGCCAGGGGATTCCCTTGCCTGTCTTCTGGATGAGTATTTCTCAGTTGAGTCTAGACCAGTTTGTAGCTTAGCTTGCATTTTGCAGATTGTCCTTGTAATAATAATAACGATAGCTGACATTGGAGCAGCTGCCAGTTATACACACTGTCCTGTTTAAGCCTTGTGGTCAGTCCTGAAGTAGGTCTCATTTTAGCTCCGAGGACACTGAGCCTTCGAGGAGTCGAGTGACCTGTCCACAGTCCTTCAGCTAACACGTGACTCTCTCTCTGTCCCTCCAGGCAGGTGCTTAATCACCACCTAACTTCTCCTACCTCCTGGATGGTTAGATGCACAGACGTCCCAGTATAGAGAAAGGCTTTTGGAGGGAGCTGACAGACATTTGGGTTTTCCTCTTGGAATCCTCTTGGCGAGGATGTGAGTTCTCATTTGATCATCCTTATTCGTCCACTTGTCTGGAAAAGCGTTTGAGACACAGCTGTTCTCTTTTCTCTTCCTCCTCCGGCCCCCCCTTCGCCCCCCCCCCCACCCAACTCCCCGTCCACCGCCACCATCCCTCTGGTGCTCCTCCCAGGGCACAGAACTGAAATTCAGCCAGATTCTCTTGCAGGAATCTGAGCAATGCTGCTGGACTCATGTTCCCAAATTAGGCCAGTTTCCTCATCCCCCAGCAGCTCCTCTCAGCTGGAGCTCCCCTGGCACATTGTATTACGTCTCTTGCCCTCCGCCTATTCCTCACTGGTCTGCCAGCGGGCAGTTATTTTCAGCCCAGCTAGGGTTATCTGCTGACCCTTTTTGGTGACATTTTTTCTTCTTTCTCACAAAAATAACTTTCCTAGATTAGTCACATTTTTCAGCCTTTTTCGTAGTCCCTCTCCAACGGGCTGGGTTGAATGATGCTTCTGACAACATCGTTCAGAGAGGAATACGGGGGAATCCACCATGGACCCGTTCACAAGGAATGTGTTTTCCACACTTTGTCTTCAGGTCATGTTCCGTATGCCCGACTTTTGAACTCTCCCTCGGAGCTGGGCCTGTGTGCTTCGCCAACCCATCCCTGGGGCTGCTCGCTGTGTAGGCGGGAACGTCATCCCCCGGGGTAGATCACACGGTTGGGAACAGCATTCACTATTCCCCTACTGCGCTTCCTCCGGCTCTGTCAGTGCCCCAGGGTACTGCCGCACGCCTCCTGCTCAGTTCAGTCCAGTCACTCAGTTGTGTCCGACTCTTTGTGAACTCATGGACTGCAGCACGCCAGGCTTTGCTGTCCCTCACCAACTCCTGGAGCTTGCTCAAACTCAAGTCCATCGAGTCAGTGATGCCATCCAACCATCTCATCCTCTGTCATCCCCTTCTCCTCCTACCCTCCATCTTTCTTAGCATCAGGGTCTTTTCTAATGAGTCAGTTCTTCGCATAAGGTGGCAAAAGTATTGGAGTTTCAGGTTCAACATCAGTCCTTCCAATGAATATTCAGGACTGATTTCCTTTAGGATTGACTGGTTGGATCTTGCTATCCAAGGGACTCTCAAGAATCTTCTCCAACACCACAGTTCAAAAGCATCAGTTTTTTGGTGCTCATCTTCTTTATGGTCCAATTCTCACAGCCATACATGCCTGCTGGAAAAACCATAGCTTTGACTAGATGGACCTTTGTCACCAAAGAAATGTCTCTGCTTTTAAATATGCTATCTAGGTTGGTCATAGCTTTTCTTCCAAGGAGCAAGTGTCTTTTAATTTCATGGCTGCAGTCACCATCTGCAGTGATTTTGGAGCCCAAGAAAATAAAGTCTCTCACTGTTTCCATTGTTTCCCTATCTATTTGTGATGAAGTGAGGGGACTGGATGCCATGATCTTTGTTTTTTGAATGTAGAGTTTTAAGCCAGCTTTTTCACTCTCCTCTTTCACTTTCATCAAGAGGCTCTTTAGTTCTTTATTGCTTCCTGCCATAAGGGTGGTGTCATCTGCATATCTGAGCTTATTGATACTTCTCTCAGCAATCTTGATTCCAGCTTGTGCTTCATCCAGCCCATCATTTCACATGATGTACTCTGCATAGAAGTTAAATAAGCAGAGTGACAATATGCAGTCTTGGCGTACTCCTTTCCTAATATGAAACCAATCCGTTGTTCCATGTCCAGTTCTAACTGTTGCTTCTTGACCTGTATACAGATTTCTCAGGAGGCAGGTAAGGTGGTCTGGTATTACCATCTCTTTAGGAATTTTCCAGTTTGTTGTGAACCACACAGTCAAAGGCTTTGGTATAGTAAATAAAGCAGAAGTAGATGTTTCCTTCAACTATGTGTAAAACTGGCTTCCTATAGAAAGGTGGTGCTTGAAGAGCACCTAAAATTCCTTCCCTTTCCTATAGGGAGGGTTAAGTCAGAACTACATGGGAGAGTTTATTTAGCTCAGTGTTTCAGTAAGTTAGCTACTGTTACTATCTGTACGACCTGAGAAGTAGAAATGATGATCATTTTATCTTTAATCTCAGCTCTGCCAATTCCTCAGTGTCTATCCTGGACAATTTGCTTAACCAGTCTGAGCCCGTTCCTCATCTGGTGAATGGAGCTGATAGTAATAACTATCTTCTATGGTTGCTGGTAGATTAATGCTGCTAGTCACCAGTCGTGTCCGACCGGGACCCCAAGACAGAAGTTCACCAGGCCCCCCGTCCCTGGGACCCGGGCAAGAAAGGAATGGGGCCATTCCTCCCAATGAAGAAAGGAAAAGTGAAAGGAAGCGCCAGTCGTGTCCGACCAGCGACCCCATGGACTGGAGCCACCAGGCCCTCCATCCATGGGACCAGGAAAAGTACTGGGGTGGGGTGCCATTGCCTTCCCCGGGTAGATTAAATAAGAGAATATAAAAAGCTCTTAGGACAGTGCTCGCCACATGCTAACTATTATTGTCATTATTTGTGTCACATTAAGAAGCAGAGACATTACTTTGCCAACAAAGGTCCATCTAGTCAAGGGTATGGTTTTTCCTTTCTAGTCAAGGCTATGGATTTGAGAGTTGGACTATAAAGAAAGCTGAGCCCCGAAGAATTGATGCTTTTGAACTGTGGTGTTGGAGAAGACTCTTGAAAGTTCTTTGGACAGCAAGGAGATCCAACCAGTCAACCCTAAAGGAGATCAGTCCTGGGTGTTCATTGGAAGGACTAATGTTGAAGCTGAAACTCCAATACTTTGGCTACCTGATGCGAAGAACTGACTCATTTGAAAAGACCCTGATGCTGGGAAAGATTGAGAGCAGGAGGAGAAGGGGATGACAGAGGATGAGATGGTTGGATGGCATCATCAACTCGATGGACATGAGTTTGGGTAAACTCCAAGAGTTGGTGATGGACAGGGAGGCCTGGTTCATAGGGTCACAAAGAGCTGGACACAGCTGACTGACTGAACTGAACTGAACTGATGAGAATTAATAAGTTTATCCTCAGTTTATCCTCAGATGCAGTTATGTTCATGATACAGAGATATTCTTATTTGCCAATACCTTTTCATCTTGTTTTCACAACCTGACCCTCTGTCTAGAGGTTTGCGGTCTTTCCAAATGATCCTTAATTGCTGACTTAACATCATTTTGTTGTTCTGGGGCACATGGGTTGAAAATGAAGAGGGCAGAAATGATCTTAGTGATCTCAGTGACCTTGGAGTAGAGGGTGACATCCATTCATTTCTTCATTCATTCACTTATGAAACTTGATTGAGAGCTTTCTGTGTGTCAGGCTTGAAGCTGGCAGTATGGTGATAAACCAGACATGCTCCCTGTCCACTTAGAACCTTCCTCTCAGAGCTGCAGAGAACTGAATGACAGGTTGGGGTGAACACAGGATATGGAAATGCTATCACTGAACCTTTTACTCTTAGGGACATCTGGAAAGGTGATCTAGGAAAAAATCATGTTTGAGTTGAGACTTGAAGGATGAGTAGAAGTTAGCCAAGGGAAGGGGTGGGCCAGAGTGGGCCAAGGAAGGGAGAATACTTCAAGTAGAGGCATGAGCACATGCCAGGTTTTGGAGGTGAGGGAGAGCATGGCACATCGGATTTGTTAGTGGAGCAGTTGACCATATAGGCGATGGAGTGGTGGTCCTCAGTGACTTTTGCAAGCAATGTCACGCTTTTCCAGTATTCAGAAAATAGCCCCCTTGCCTTTTGTGAAAATGAACCATATGAGGCCAGCATTTCTTGTTTGACACTGAAATAATTGGCAATATTATGAGATTTAGACTCTGACATTTCAGTATTTTTCAGTGTTTCTTGTTCACTGATGCATCTTCAATGTAGCCATTACACTTTTCTCCCTATGCATGTATGTTTTCTGAACTTTGGAGATGTGCTCAAGTATAGTATTGATGGCTTGGCACTCTTCTGGCTCATTCTTTATAAGGAAGGGCTTAATAGACCAGTAGTTTGCAGTGTTCATACTTAATTTATATCCTAAAAATCCCTAGCTTCCTATGAGGATAGATGTTGTGTGTGTGTGTGTGTGTGTGTGTGTGTGTGTGTGTGTGTGTGTGTGTGTGTGTGTGTGTGTGTGTGTGTATTAGATCCTGGTAATTCTAGGAGAGATCATGGGCATAATATTGAATTAGTCGTGATCTGATAGGATTTAGAAAATGTCTTTTGATTTCACAGAATAAAAGACTAAGTCGCCTAGATTCTACTAATTACAGGTGTATGCTAGCTGCTTAATAAAAACATGTGTAAATGAACCAATGATAAAAGCCCAGTTAGGGCCTGTGACTTCTTACTACTTTGTTGCCTCAAGAAAGATGAGAACCCTTGTCTTTTTCTTCTCAGCATTCCTAATTTGCATATACATGATTGTCAACCATAGGTCGAATCGACTTAAAAAATACTTAACCTAAAAGTTCAGCCACAACCTAAAAAGTTATAGTTTGTTTGGCAGAAACTTTTAGGGCTTAAGCCTGGGAGGCAGCACAAGAGCCCTGAGACAGGCCCGGGAGTGGAGCGCAGGTTAGAGGAGGGAGGGAGTGGAACACAGGAAGGAGTGGGGGGGGCGCCTTCCTTGCCGCACTGCAGCCTGTGTGAGGGCCGGGGGGGGCGCCACATCGCAGGTTCTCTTAAGTCCTAGCCCCAGTGGACTGCAGCATGCCAGAGCCTCCCTGTCCATCACCAGCTCCCAGAGTTTACTCAAACTCATGTCCATTGAGTTTGTGATGCCATCCAACCATATCACCCTCTGTTGTCCCCTTCTCCTTCCACCTTCAGTATTGGAGGGTTGCATAGTTATCACTGATGACTGTGACATTCTTGTTTACTGATATGGCAGGAAATAATCCATTTATCAGTCATATCTCACTCTACTGTAATATTGGAATTTGGTTTGACTCCTTGAAGGAGTAGACTACTGGCTTATGTTAAGATATTTTCTTTTTCTTTTTTTTTTGTACATGAAAATTTTCATGGTAATAATACTTCTGTTGTAGTGAGAATTGACTTATATTTCAAGCAAAGTCCCCAGAGCAGACTTCTGAGAATCTTTGAGTGTACATAGCATTCTGGTAGGAAAAAATAAATTGAGAAGTAAAGAAATGGGTTCGGTTCAGTTGCTCAGTCATGTCCAACTCTTTGCAACCCCATGGACTGCAGCATGCCAGGCTTCCCTGTCCATTACCAACTCCCAGAGCTTGCTCAAACTTAAGCCACTATAAACTCTCCTGGACTGAGTCATTTGCCTCATGACTGGTCTCTCCTTTTAGGATGAAAGGATGAAATGGTTAGATGGCATCAGCGACTCAATGGACATGAGTTTGAGTAAACTCTGGGAGTTGGTGATGGACAGGGAGGCCTAGTGTGCTGCAGTCCATGAGGTCGCAAAGTCAGACACGACTTTGCAACTGAACTGAACTTTCTTGTCCTCCTGTAGGTCAGCTGCAGTGGTCTTATAAAATGTACATAATTCATTTCATACTCAGAGCCATTTCAAGGACACCCATTGCCCTTAGGGCAAAAAATCCCAAATGCTTACTTTGCCCCTTTGTGATTTGGGCCTTCCTGTGTCTCCACCCCCATCTCACACCTGCTCCCTTGTGGCAGTCACAGGGAGTCTTTACTTTGCTGTATGATTCTAGTTCCCTAGAGTACTGTGATTCTATAGAATAGAATTCTCTGGAATACTTATCTAGACTCTTTGCTGGGCTGACTCTGAAACCATTTGGTCGTGTTTGCGGGGTTCCAAAGGGCTCCACTACCGTAGTCTTTCATGTCTCAGAGAAGAATTCAGCAAGAGCAAAGTGGTGGATAATAAGTAATTTATTAGACTAGGACACTTGAGAGACTTACAAGCAGGCTGGTGAGAGGATGCTGTGCCCTGACAACATCAGATCAGATCAGATCAGATCAGTCGCTCAGTCGTGTCTGACTCTTTGCGACCCCATAAATCACAGCACGCCAGGCCTCCCTGTCCATCACCAGCTCCTGGAGGTCACTCACACTCACATCCATCGAGTCAGTGATGCCATCTAGCCATCTCATCCTCTGTCGTCCCCTTCTCCTCCTGCCCCCAATCCCTCCCAGCATCAGAGTCTTCTCCAATAAGTCAACTCTTGACGTGAGGTGGCCAAAATACTGGAGTTTCAGCTTTAGCATCATTCCTTCCAAAGAAATCTGATCTCCTTCAGAATGGACTGGTTGGATCTCCTTGCAGTCCAAGGGACTCTCAAAGAGTCTTATCCAACACCACAGTTCAAAAGCATCAATTCTTCGGCGCTCAGCCTTCTTCACAGTCCAGCTCTCACATCCATACATGACCACAGGAAAGACCATAGCCTTGACTAGGCAAACCTTTGTTGGCAAAGTAATGTCTCTGCTTTTGAATATGCTATCTAGGTTGGTCATAACTTTCCTTCCAAGGAGTAAGCATCTTTTAATTTCATGGCTGCAGTCACCATCTGCAGTGATTTTGGAGCCCAGAAAAAGAAAGTCTGACACTGTTTCCACTGTTTCCCCATCTATTTGCCATGAAGTGATGGGACCAGATGCCATGATCTTCGTTTTCTGAATGTTGAGCTTTAAGCCAACCTTTTCACTCTCCACTTTCACTTTCATCAAGAGACTTTTTAGTTCCTCTTCACTTTCTGCCATAAGGGTGGTGTCATCTGCATATCTGAGAACGTACTAGGCTACAATTCAAACAAAAAGTGGGGAGAGGGAAAAGAACTTCTTTGTCATTACTGAGTAGATGTCATGCTTCCATTATCAGCTCCTCCTCCAGGTTGAGCAGGGGGGTTTGTTGGTCCCTACACAGTCAAGCAGGGTCCACATGAAACTGTTTTTCATGTTTGCAGAGAGCATGTCCTAGGGATTATTAACTTACTGAGCAGAATGTGGGTTTCATGCCATTGTTTTATTGTTTTGGAGCATATCCCGTGCTTCGGCTGCATGGTTTTGTGCTTAAGCAAACCTGTTCTTTTGAGTCATCATTAACTTGCAGGGGTCTCCCGGTTTTTTTGTTTTATTTTTAACTTATAACCTCCTAGTGGGATTAACTAATCACCTACATTGTCCCTCCACTCTGTCCCTATCAACTCCAACGTCTTCGAAGGGTTCAGCTTGAATATCCTTTTATTTAAATGAGAATATTCTTATTTAAATTAGCTGCCTGTATTGTACTCTCTCATAGTACTTTTTTTTTTTTTTAGTTTCCTGCGTTTTCTCTGTCACCTTACCTACAGCTTGTCACTGTACGTCTTTGTCATTGTTCAGATGCATCTCCCTCACTACCTGCTCTTTCCAGGAGTTCCTGCTCTGCTCCCGTGAGCTACACCATGTAGGTCCCCAGTCCAGTGAATGGGGCCCAGGTGTGTGTGTGGTGGTGATGTGTTCAGTTCAGGGATAAAGTTAGTTTGAGGGGCCTGTGAGACCACTAGCTGGAGGTCAGTCCAGGAGGCTTTGACTATGGGACCTGTGCTTTGAACTGGGCTCCAAGCTGGAGCTAAAGGTTTGGGAGTTGTTCCTATTGAGGTGGTAAATGAGAGCCCAACTCTTGTTAAAGGGGAGTAGGTAGAACCTGAGGAACACCCACGTTTAAGGCACACATAGCCAAAGAAGAGCTCACAAGAGGAGACTGAGGAGGATGGACAGAGGGGAGAGGGCAACAGCAGGTCCCTGTGGCATCCAGAACCAAGATAAGAGAGAGGGTCAAGGACTCAGGGGTCAAGAGTGATTCATGCCACTAAGAAGGTCCAGGAAGACCAGGGGGGCAGCGTGCACGTGATGCAGTCCCACACTCCCTACACCAGGTAGGTTCTCAAATATTTGTTGAAAGAATTGCATGAATAATTATGACACTCATGACACTCCCCATCTCCTTCCCAGATCTTTTTTCGCCTTTTCTTCTGTTACTGAGCATTCCTCTGCTTCTCCCTTTTTCCCTCCTCTTTCTCTTTTTCCCGTGTCTCTGCCTGTTTTTCATTCTGTACCAGTGGTAACAGAGAACTCCATCCCCCATACCCCCTTTTGCCCATCCATTCTTACATATTTTTATTGATGTATTTATAAGAGCACTTTATCCTTTCATTCATTTATTCACTTATTATTTGTACATTTCATATACACTTTCCAATGCAAAAATGAGTATGATAACTCCATATTCTAGTTATATAGACCACAAACTTTTGTTCGGTTGCTCAGTTGTGTCTGATTCTTTGCAACCTTGTGGACTGCAGCACACCAGACTTCCTTGTCCTTCACTGTCTCCGAGTTTGCTCAAACTCATGTCCATTGACTTGATGATGCCATCCAACCATATCATCCTCTGTCACCCCCTTCTCCTACCCTCAGTCTTTCCCAGCATCAGGGTCTTTTCCAGTGAGTCAACTCTTTACATCACATGGCCAAAGTATTGGAGCTTCAGCTTCAGCATCAGTCCTTCCAATGAATATTCAGAGTTGATTTTCTTTAGGATTAACTGGTTTGATCTCCTCGCAGTGCAAGGGACTCTCGAGAGTCTTCTCCAACACCACAGTTCTAAAGCATCAGTTCTTCAGTGCTCAGCTTTCTTTATGGTCCAACTCTCACATCCATACATGACTACTGGAAAAACCATAGCTTTGACTAGATGGATCTTTGTCAGCAAAGTGATATATCTGCTTTTTAATATACTGTCTAGGTTTGTCATAGCTTTTCTTCCAAGGAGCAAGCGTCTTTTAATTTCAGGCCGCAGTCACCATCTGCAGTGATTTTGGAGCCCAAGAAAATAAAGTCTGTCCCTGTTTCCATTGTTTCCCCATCTATTTGTGATGAAGTGATGGGACTGGATGCCATGATCTTAGTTTTCTCAATGTTGAGCTTTAAGCCAACTTTTTCACTCTCCTCTTTCACCTTCATCAAGAGGCTCTTTAGTTCCTCTTTGCTTTTTGCCATTAGGGTGGTGTCATCTGAATATCTGAGCTTATTGATATTTCTCCCTGCAATCTTGATTCTAGCTTGAGCCTCATCCAGTCTGGCATTTTGCATGATGTACTGTGCATAGAAATTAAGAAAACAGGGTGACAATATGCAGCCTTGACATACTCCTTTCCCAATTTTGAATCAGTCTGTTGTTCCATGTCCAGTTCTAACTTGCTTTTTGACCTGCATATAGATTTCTCAGAAAACAGGTAAAGTGGTCTGGTATTCCCATCTCTTTAAGAAAAGTCTATGCTTGGTTGTGATCCACATAGTCAAAGGCTTTAATGTGATCAATGAAACAGAAGCAGATGTTTTTCTGGACATCCCTTGCTTTTTATATGATCCAGTGGATGTTTGCAGTTTGATCTCTGGCTTTTCTGCAGACAAAAGAATTATAACATAGTTAAGTGGCATCAGTGGGAGCGTGGAAGGAGCAACTGACCCTGCCTGGGACTTAGGAAAGGTGTCCCGAAGGAGGTGACCTGGGAGGTGGGTTGCAGTAAATGAGGAGAGATTTTTCCAGTGAGAAGGAAAGGCAGCAGAAAAAGCTATACTAAGGCCCGTGTCTCTCAGGGGCCTGGTGTTTCCAGCGCACAGCGGACAACTCAGTGTCTCAGGAATGAAGGCCTGGCATTCCAAGTGGGGGGGTTTGGGTTTATTTTGTATGTCGTGGGGATTCCACAAAGATTTTAAAGCAGGAAATGATGTTGCTGACTTTGTTTTCTAGGAAGGTGAGTCTGGCAGCTACGTGGAGGATAGTTTAGAGGGGGAGGGCTTGTTGGCAGGGAGTCTGGTGGGAGGGAGGCAGTTGGAGCATCTCCTTCTGAGATGATGAGCCATGAAGCAGGCAGGGTTCCCAAACTTCAGGCATTCCCAGACTGTTCTGGTAGTTTTGGGTATTCACATACCACTCGCATGAGTGTTAACAATTTTCTTTAAATCAGCTCCCTGTTTATATTTAAAGACATTTATTTTTGAACGGAAAGTGCCGTTTGTGAAAGCTGTATTTTTTCCCGATACGTATTAAAATACACACATGGCTGTGTGTTTTGTTGTTGTTTTTTGGCTGTGCGGGGTCTTCACTGTGGTGCACAGGCCTCTCTAGCTGCAGCACAGGCTTCCATAGTTGTAATGTGTGGACTCTAGTTGCAGTGTGTGGGCTTCATTGTCCCCCCAGCATGTAGGATCTTAGTTCCCTGACCAGGGATCGAACCCACGTCCCCTACATTGGAAGGCCGATTCTTTACCACAGGACAACCAGGAAAGTTCCACAGATGGCAGTTTTTAAGAGGCACATTTGCGTACCACCCCCAATCATCTTGCTTACACCGATGGCATATGTACCCTACTTTGGGAAACAAAAAAATTAAAGACTGGCAGAGGTGAATAGGCGAGGACAGTGCTCAGAGACATTTTTCAAGGAAGATGGGTAAGAGGTGGTAACAGATTGGCTGTTGGAGGTAGGAGGGGAAGGCAGGTCTTGTATGGACTCCATGTGTAGCTGAGAAGGCTGAATGGATAATGATGTTTCTGAGATGAAGAATTTAAGTCTCAGCAGTAGGGGGAGCAAAAAGAGATGATTATTTTAATTTGGGGCCTGTTGAATGTGAATCACCTTCAGGATTTTCAAAGAGAGCTGCTGAGTAAACAGTTGAAAATTTGGTCTGGAGCTTAAGGGAGAAAGTTGGAAATGAGTGTTAATGGATGTGGGAGTGACCAGCATATATTAATATCATACATTCTGGAGTCTCTAAGAGGAACATATAGAAAGAGCTTCTGGTTCTTTTGTATGGTGCAGAGACCCTTCATTATTTCTAGGTGCAAATGTGTGATTTGAAGCTGAGAAGAGATACAGTCAGATTTGCATTTTAGAGAGAGCACACTGAATAATTGGTCAGGGATGGACCCAGGTTTTGTGGGTCCTGAGACTTACACAATTTAGAGGCCTTCTTTAAGAAATATAATTGAAAATTATGAATTCAAAATAGATATGAAAGTGAGTACTTCCTTGTAATGAGAAGAGAATTCGCAGCCAAGTTACTAGGCCTTGGATTTTCAGATTTCTTTCTTGGAGTTCTTATTAGGCAGTGTATCTGAAATGCTTATGTAGATTTGGCTCCTGATTGAGAGCTAGCTTCTCATCTTCATCTGGATCTCTGGAACTCCTAGGGACCTGTGCATAGGTGGGGTATATAGATCAGAGAAAGGAGAGACTGGAAGCAGGGAGCCCAGGTGGGACCCATCTGAGAGAAGGCAGAGTTTGAGCTTCTGAAGCCTTTATTTGCATGGTTGTGCACGTCTCTCCAACACCCCCCAGCACAGTACTGACACAGTGAAGGCAGAGGGTTGGCTTGATCCAGGTTTGGGGCAGTTCTAGGGGACATGGAGGCCATGAACACCATCAGGACCATGGCATTGAGCTGGGTTGATAGGGAAGGGAGAGAAACCAAGAAGGAAGTTGTTAGATCCAGAGGGAGGAGAAGGCTAGATATTTCAGACTGGAGCAGTTTCAGGTGATAACGAATTTGGGAAAGTAGCAATGGCACCCCACCCCAGTACTTTTGCCTGGAAAATCCCATGGATGGAGGAGCCTGGTAGGCTCCAGCCCATGGGGTCGCTGGGGGTCGGACACGACTGAGCGACTTCACTTTCATTTTTCACTTTCATGCATTGGAGGAGGAAATGGCAACCCACTCCAGTGTTCTTGCCTGGAGAATCCCAGGGACGGGGGAGCCTGGTGGGCTTCTGTCTATGGGGTCGCACAGAGTCGGGCACGACTGAGGCGACTTGAGCAGCAGCAGCAAAGTCATTGGCGTTTAAAAGGTCCAGGAACTGTGAAGCCAAGCATTAGATGGATTGTTCATGTGAGCGTTAACTTTACGTGTGAACATCAGTGGGGCTGGTTGTGGCCCAGGAACGCCCACATTTTTGCTCAATGTGCTCTCAGGCAATTATTAGTGACAGGAATGAAGAAGGGAAGTGATATAGTTGAACAATATGAGTTTCAGAGGAAATGTTCCATAGTAATTTGTAAGAGCAATGGTCTAGAGGAACTTTGGAGAGTGAGATAGAAGGGTTATCTTGGGACCCTGAGGGGTTTTGCAGAATGAGCGGGCCCTACCTGAAAGCGCTGCAAGTGTAATGGAGTCTATGGGGGGAAGCCAGGATTTAAGAGAGGCAAAGAGATGGAAAGGCTGGGCTGTGAATATGGAACGTCTGATCTGCTCAGGAACCATAGGATTGTGGTCGGAAAGCCTCATTGAAATCATTAGCTAGGCTAGATTTCTTCTCATTATGTAACATGTCAATAATTACTGAAAAGGAGCAGGATGGTCATAAAATATTCTTTTAATAATGATACTTTACAGGAAAAGGGTTCTGCCTAATGTTGAATGTCACTGGCGATAGACTGAAACATTTCTGGTCACATGCCTTTACCCAGTGTAATAGAGAATTATGTCACTGTGTTTGGCCGATTGCTTTTATATTCCATTTTAATCTCTCCATTGGCTTTTCAGGTATAGCTTTTTGAACTATTTTTTTAGTGGATGCTCTAGGGATTAGACTATGCATCCTTATCACTGGCTAGATAGTATTATATCACTTCACATGAAATGCGAGACCCTTGTGACAGAATAAATCCATTTGTCCCTTTATTCTCTGTACTAGTAATGTCATACTTTAAAAAAATTGCATACTTTATAAACCCCACAATACAATTGCCATTTCACTTTAAACAGTTGCCACTTAGAGAAATTAAGAAAAAAAGGTATAGTCTTTCATATTCACCCATATGGACTTCCCAGGTGGCATTAGCGGTAAAGAATCCGAAATGCATTCCCTGGGTCGAGACACATTCCGTGGGTCAAGAAGATCCCCTGGAGAAGGAAATAATACCTCACTCCAGTATTCTTGCCTGGAAAATTCCATGGACAGAGGAGCCTGGCAGGCTACCTAGTCCCTAGGACTGCAAAGAGCTGGACTTGACTGAGCACCAATATATATATAATAAATCCTTACCTTTATAATTGTTCTTCATTTCCTCCTGTAGATGCAGATGTCCATCTAAGTGTTGATACAACCAAAACCTTGGTTTTCTCTGCCCACCAAAGCTGAATAAAAAAATACAGAGACAGAGTTTGGAGGAAATAGAAAGATGGCTTTAATCCACAGCCAGTGGGGGAGGGCACTGCAGGCTAGGGCCTCAAGAACTGTGCCCCCCACCCCTGCCCTCCCCCTCCCATAGAGGGGCTCACAGTGATGGGCTCACAGTCCTCCCCATAGAGGGGCTCACAGTCCTCCCCATAGAGGGGCTCACGGTCCTCCCCATAGAGGGGCTCACAGTCCTCCCCATAGATGGGCTCGCGGTCCTCCCCATAGAGGGCAGTCCCCCATAGGGGCTCGCGGTCCTCCCCATAGAGGGGCTCGCAGTCCTCCCCATAGAGGGGCTCGTCGGTCCTCCCCATAGAGAGGCTCACAGTCTGTGCTAAGGGATAAGAGACAAAGCAGTAAGAACCTAATATTCTTCTTCTTGCATTGCTGTAGAAGAGCCCTAGCTGGCGTCAGGTTGCCGGTAATTGGGTCTGGCAGTCCTGGAAATGGGTCCATTTGTCTCCAGTTTATTCCACTGCAGCCTCCTTTCTGAAAGGCAAAGAGCTACAAGGGGTGGTCTGAAGAGAACCGGATGAAGGCCAGGATGTAATTAGCAGGAGTTAAAGGGTGCAGGGTGTAACTTACCTAGAGTCAGGTAGTTTTGAAGTAAACAAATTTAGTTACCAACTACAGATTAGAAATAGCTAAAGTAAAAATTAGGAGTGATGAGGCCTATTCGGTGTTCTTTTTATCTTTGTTCTCAGGAAAGGGAAAGAAAAAAAAGAAAAACTGGTTCCTCTTTTCCCTTTTCACTGCAACAGTGTCATTCTGTTTAGCCTGAAGGACTTCTCTTAGTACGGGTTTGCCAAGAACAACTTCTCTATTTGCTCTACTAAAAATATTTTTATCTTACCCTCATTTTTGAAGGATCTTTTCTATCAGTACAGAATTCTGAATTGAGAATTGTTTTTCCTTTCAACACTAAAGGTTGTCATTCCTTTGCCTTCGTTGTTTCTGATGATTGTTCTCCATTATGTAAGTTCTTTTCTCCTCCCTCCCTCTGATTGCATTAAAGCCTTTCTTTTTATCTTTGGATTCCAGAGTTTGACTATGGTGTGCCTAGGCAATTTGCTTTGTATTTATTCTGCTTGGAAATTTGCTGCAGTTTGTAGATTTAGTAAATCACTATGTCTCACCAGGTTGGAGAATTTTAGACCATTACTATTTCCAGTATCTTTTCTGCCCCATTTCCTCTCTCCTTGCTGGGACTCCAGTTGCCTGTTTGTTAAACTGCTTGCTATTGTCCCATAGGTTTGTCCTGTGTTTTTTGTCCCTGAAGCATGGTTCATTTTCCTCTTTCCTTTATCTTTTTGTTTTTCAAATTGGGTATTTTCTGTCGATCTGTCTTCAAGTTCACTGATTATTTCTTCTGCTGACTCCAGTTTGAACTTTTCATGTCAGATACTGAGCTTTTAAATTCCACATTTCCATATTTTTTTTCCCAGAGCTTCTGTTTCTTTATTACATTTCCCATTCGTTCACTCATTAAAGCATCTTTTAAATCCTTGAACATATTTATTATAATAGCTGTTTTAAAACCCTTGTCTGTTAATTCCAGTATCTGGGTCATCTTGGGATCAGATTTTATTGTTTTTACTTTGGGCTATAGGTCATGTTTTCATGTTTCTTCACATGTCAAGTAGTTTTTTTGGTATGCAGGATGTCGTGGCTCATAAAGCCTAGAAACTCTGGGTTATGTTATCTTTCTTTGGAAAGTTTTGATTTTTGTTTGAGCAGGCAGTTTAATTATTTGCAGATCACCTTGAATTTATGAAGACTGGTTTTAGGCTTTGCTAGGTCAGGTCTATTTTGGTTTTGGCCTTAATCCCAGAGCAAATACCATAGACCCAGGACATAGAGTTTACTCCTAAGGTGTGGTTTTTCTGGAATATCAGTGGAAAACCCCGAGGTGTGTACCAAATACCTTTAACTTGAAACTTGTATTCCAGTCTCTGTCTTGCCTACAGGCTGCAGCAGCTGAAATATTACCTCCATCCATTTTTTTAAAAGCCCTACTGCAATTGCTTTTCACCGAGTTTCTTGGAGTCTTCTCCATGGATGTGTAGTTCAGGTATTGACTAAAGGATTTTAGGGGAGTTCATATGCAGATTTGGGGCTCCCTCCTTCCCAGGATTTCTCCTGGTCTATTTTTAGTGACTCTGGCAGCCCCAAATTTGTCCTCACACCAATAAAACTACAGCTTTCTGTAGTTGAATTCTAGGTGCTCAGTCACTGCCCAGACTGGAGAGGGCACTTTCAAAGAGAAAGTCCATTTAAACACGGATTTTTTTTTTTTTTTTTTTACCCAGTGCAGTTCTTGTCTTTCAAGGGTCAGATCCCTTCCAGTTTCCCCTACAGCTTTTGTTTGCCCTCCAGTACCTTCAAATAGTTGTTTCATGTATTTTGTCGAGAGTTTATATTTGATATCTATGTGAAGGTTAGTTGAACACAAACTGCTCCTGCATTATTGGATCCAGAAGCTGCAAATTGCTTTGAGATTGCTTCAGAAAACACTGTGGTTGTTTTTGAGTGGTACTGTTGGCAAGAAAAGAATGAGAGTGGTTGTTGCAGAAACTGATTGTGTCTGTTTTCTCTTTAGATAACTGACGTGGGCATTCAGTTATGTTAGCTATTGGGACAGGAAGTATTCTGATATCAGTGGTGAATTGGTAGTGATGATCAGAAACATGGGTAGAAAAGAGGCCCAGAGACCTGGAATTCCATCACCTGGATGGAAGCGCTCATCCTTGCATGTGCTGTCCTGAGCACTCTGAAAAGTCAGTCTGGAAGGGACTCTGGAGTTATAGATCCAGAGAACAGGAGATGTTTGTCTGAGGGGAGAGAGCCAGGCAAGGAAATAAATAGGTGAGGGAAATTAAAAGCTACTGACTTCCAGCTGCAAAATACATGAGTCGTGGGGATGAAATGTACAGCGTGAGGAGTATAGTCAATAACCATAAGACCTTTGTATGATGACAGATGATAAGTAGACTCATTTTGATGATCATTTTGAAATGTATACAAATATCAAATCACTATGTTGTATAACAGGAACTAACATAGGACAGTTTATACTTCAAAAAACAAACTCTTGGAAATGGAGATCAGATTTGTGATTACCAGAGGTGGGAGTGGGAGAGGGAGTTGGAAAAAGGCAATCAAAAGGTACAAACTTCCAGTTATAAGATAAATAAGTACTAGGAATTTAACATGAAAAGTGCAAGTGAAAGTTGCTCAGTCATGTCCGACTCTTTGCAACCCCATGGACTCTACAGTCTATGGAATTCTCTAGGCCAGAATACTGGAGTGGGTAGCCTTTCCCTTCTCCAGGGGATCTTCCAAATCCAGGAATCGAACCCAGGTCTCCCGCATTGCCGGCGGATTCTTTACCAGCCGAGCCACCGGGAAAGCCCAAGAATACTGGAGTGGGTAGCCTATCCCTTCTCCAGCAGATCTTCCTGACCCAGGAATCAAACTGGGGTCTCCTGCATTGCAGGTGGATTCTTTACCAACTGAGCTATCACATAGAACATGATAAATATAATGAACAGTGCTATATGTTACATATGAAAGTTGTTAAGCAAGTAAATCCTGAGAGCTGTCATCACAGGAAGAAAATTTCTATTTCCTTACTTATGTATCTGTATGAGATGACAGATATTCATTTAACTTGCTGAGATAACCACTCCATGATATATGAAAATCAGATCACTCTTCTGTACACCTGCAACTTATATGGTGCTGTACGTCAATTAAATCTCAATAAAACTGGAAGGAAAAAAAAAGGAAGGCCTCTAGAGTTGGAGAGGTTGACAGGATGCTATATCAAGGGCAGGGGTTCTTCATGTAAAGCCTCAAACCAAGTAGGAAGATTTATGGGGTAAGTGAACCCAGGCCGTGCCTTTCGCATCAGGCCACTGTCATCTGGGAGCAGTTGAACAGATGGCTTTCAGCCTTTCTTGTGTGAGAAAGGGTAGGGAGGGAGCCTAAGTCATCCTCGGGCTTGGCCTAAAAAGCTGAAGAAGAGAGAGGATATAGGACTCCTTAACACTGGTCTATAGGAGGACTTTTTTTTTTTTTTTTCCTAAAATGAGCAAACCAAGAACAATGTAGCATGTTTTTCATAAACTGAATTTATTCAGCTTAAAGGATTATTATTTATTCTGGTTTATGTCCTTCCTAATTTGGAGAGCTTGAAAAGATCCCTTCTTTAATGAAATAGTGGTGAGATGAAATTGTGTGTGTATGTGTTTTAAGATTCTCAACAAAATTAAAAACTGTAAACTCAATGACATCTCTCAGTCTTGTCCGACTCTTTGTGACCCCATGGACTGTAGCCTACCAGGCTCCTCCGTCCATGGGATTTTCCAGGCCAGAATACTGGAGTGGGCTACCATTTCCTTCTCCAGGGGATCTTCCCAACCCAGGGATCGAACCCCAGGTCTCCCGCATTGCAGACAGGCGCTTTACCCTCTGAGCCACCAAGTACCACCAACCATATCTGCCCCTGCTTGCCCTGCCTCCCCAAACAAAGTTTGTTAATTGAAATATTGGCTGTCCATGAAATCTAAAAGTTTAGGAAACAACCGTCTTAGAAGGTTACAACAACTTTTTAGGATTGCCAGAGTCACTTGCCATGTCGCGGGGCTGAGGGTTGTAGGGCTAACTTGCCAGCCATGACCTTGTGCTCACCCAGGGCATCTCTCACCCCCGGGACCACAGCAGGATAAAGAACTGTAAGGCGAGGCCTGTGATGTCTGTGGTCTCAAGGTACTGAATGGAGTAGGGGCTACAGACGAGCATTTCTCTCTGCCTCTCACAGTAGAGGGAATATTCCCAACTATTCCGTCATACCCTACCATAAGAAGATCCAAGCCTCATATCTCAGTGCACATCCTCAAACTGCCCACTTCCGATGACTACAGGTTAACACTTGCCCCTTGCTCCCCCCAACTTCTTTTCCATCATCCCCCTTTGAGGGGTCATGAGAGATAAGGTTTCCTAAAGCAGAGAGGTTACCGTTTCCTCCTCTGCTCTCCGCTTGTTCCAGGTCATCCCAGTCTGGATTTAGTTGAGGGAACGAGTCTGGATGGTGCTTATCCAAAGTCACGGGTGCCGGGAGGGGTCGCTTCCTGGAGGGCTGGGCACTTCCACCCACAATGCTGTGCGTCCTTCCGGTTACATACATGCCGGATGGGTTTTAACAAACTGACAGGCGTTAAGGGAATGACACAGACATACAGGTCTTGATTTATGATAAAAGTTAAAAGGAATGTTTATTCTGGCTGAACGGAAGAAAGTCTGGGGGAAACAAGGGCGTTTCTTGACAAGGGTATGGAAGGCGCAGACCTGAGAAAGCTGATTTCGAATGACCAGAAGGGATATAATTGAGATTAAGAGGATGCCACCCAAATTAGGAACATCCAGGATGAATTTCAAGAACGATTTGCAGGCTGAAATCTGTTCTCTTTGGATCAGCCTCTCCAACAAATGGCTGACGGCCCTGTTGCATGAGTCATTTGAAGTGGGCAGTTTGATGACTATATTGAGATATGGGATTTGGGCCTTTTTACGATAGGGTGTGTGGGAATATTGGGGGAAGTATGACACCACGAGAGTCATCGCCAGACACTGTGGTTATCTGAACATCGCACGGATCTCCCAGTGCACAGAGGAACTGTGGCTTCCTTCTCTTGGTTCAGGCAACTTTAAAGCATTTTTCTCTGTTCAGAGAAAGTGGACTAAAGTAAGAGTTGGATCCCTGGCATGAATTTGTGCATGGCAGTCCCAAATAAGAGACGCTACTGTGTTTACCTCCCCCAGACTCCCCGTTGTCTCAACCCTGGGCATTAATGAAGTGTCTTTTGTTCGTTTGTTTCCTCCAAAGGCTGCATGTGTGCAGTCATGTCCGACTCTTTGTGACCCCATGGACTGTAGCCTGCCAGGCTCCAGTGTCCATGGGATTCTCCAGGCAAGAATACTGGAGTGGGTTGCCATTTCCTCCTCCAGGGGATCTTCCCAATGTAGGGATTGAAGCTGTGTCTTCTGCATGGCAGGCAGATTTTTTTTACCATCTGAGCCACCTGGAAAGCCCCCAAAGATTGCATTTCATTGCTTTTATTTCTGATAAATAATATAGCATTTATGCCCAAGTTTGTCTCCCATGTTTACAGCGGGTCCCTAAAAGAGCACAGACCGCTTTCATTCTGTGAAGAGGAAAAAGAGACTTAATGAAGGTGTGACTAGCCCAAGGCTTACATAGCTAGAAAGGATTCTAGACTCTGAGCCCAGGAGCATCCCTCCTTTCCCTCCTTTCTCTCTCCTCCCTTCCCTCCCCCTTAAACTAACCCTTTCAAACTATAGCTTTGCCTCTTTATTTCTTTCTGCCAAACTCCTGTCCTCCATCTGGTCACTCATTCTTCAAAGCTACTGCTCTGTGGGGGGTTCCCAGGTGGTGCTAGTGGTAAAGAGCCCTCCTGCTGATGCAGGTTAGATGTAAGATACACTGATTCGATCCCTCGGTCAGAAAGATCCCCTGGAGAAGGGAATGGCAATCCACTGTAGTATTCTTGCCTACAGAATCCCATGGACCGAGGAGCCTGATGGGCTACCGTTCATAGGATCGCAGAGTCGGACACAACTGAAGCGACTTAGCATAGCACGGCACTGGACTGTTGGTATGTGCGGGATATCTGTGATGTGCAGTAGAGAGACAGCTACTTTCTCAGTACAGAGATTTATATTGAATTCAGCCTTAATCAAGCTGAATTCAAGCTGTTGTAGTTTATTTTGGGTTTTAATCCTGACTTTACCCTTAACGCTTCCCTCAGCTTGCCTCACTAAAGAGGTAAGGGTCAGACCAAGCCTCTCTGTCTTACTGGACATATTTATATTATCAGTAGGTACAGATTTGGTTCCAAGACACCCCTCTTCCACTAATGGATATCCGGATCCACAGATGTCAAGTCCCATAGTCGGCCCTCCATATCCATGGTTCCTCATCCATGGAATCAAGCAACCACAGATTGTGTTGCTCTGTATTTATTGGAAAAAAAAAAAAAATCTGTAAATCAGTAGACCCGCACAGTTCAGACCAATATAGTTCAACGGTCAACTGTACTTTGTGCCCAGAAGATATATGAAGGAGATCTTCCTTTTGGTTTAGATTTCCCAGGTCTTACCTTTGTCATTGATCTAGTCTCTCTTGTACTTGGGCACTTTGTTGCAGCCCAGACAGGTTCTTTTCTGTAGCTGCTGTGTCCTTTCAAGCCTGTGCTAGCTGGCACGCACTGAGCGTCTAGGAAGTCAGATACCATCTGGTTTAGTGCAAAGCTTTGGTGTCAGAAAGCAAATTGGATTTGAACCCTTGCTCTATTTTGTATCGCTCAAATGATTTTAGGTGAGTAAAAGTTATGACCAACCTAGATAGCATATTGAAAAGCAGAGACATTACTTTGCCAACAAAGGTCTGTCTAGTCAAAGCTATGATCTTTCCTGTGGTCATGTATGGATGTGAGAGTTGGACTGTGAAGAAAGCTGAGCACCGAAGAATTGGTGCTTTTGAACTGTGGTGTTGGAGAAGACTCTTGAGAATCCCTTGCACTGCAAGGAGATCCAACCAGTCCATTCTGAAGGAGATCAGCCCTGGGATTTCTTTGGAGGGAATGATGCTGAAGCTGAAACTCCAGTACTTTGGCCACCTCATGTGAAGAGTTGACTCATTGGAAAAGACTCTGATGCTGGGAGGGATAGGGGGCAGGAGGAGAAGGGGATGACAGAGGATGAGATGGCTAGATGGCATCACTGACTTGATGGACGTGAGTCTGAGTGAACTCCGGGAGTTGCTGATGGACAGGGAGGCCTGGTGCGCTGTGATTCATGGGGTCGCAAAGAGTTGGACACGACTGAGCAACTGAACTGAACTGAACTGAATGTTATCTAAGCCTCAGTTTTCCTCTTGAGTAAATTTGTTATGAGGTGATGGACAGTTCAGTGGATCACAGGGATTCTGCAGAGTAATCCCACTGAAGCTTTGGCGTAGAGTGAACCCTCAGTAGGTGTTGGCCATCATTATAGTTATCTGTTGTTCTGTTGCTCAGTCATATCCGACTCTTTGCGACCCCATGGACAGTAGCATGCAGGCTTCCCTGTCCTCCACTATCTTCTGAGCTTGCTCAAACTCATGTCCATTGAGTCGGTGATGCCATCCAACCATCTCATCCTCTGTCACCCTCTTCTCCTGCCCTCAGTCTTTTCCAGCATCAGGGTCTTTTCCAGTGAGTCTAACTCTTTGCGTCAGATGGCCAAAGTGTTAGAGCTTCCACTTCACCATCAGTCCTTACAATGAGTATTCAGGGTTGATTTCCTTTTGGATTGACTAGTTTGATCTCCTTCCTGTCCAAATCAAATGATAATTATTAGCTATAGACTAATGTGTTGTTTCTCATTGCCTCGGCTGTCTCACCACTGATGAAGTCTTTGTGCTCACGTAGTCTCATTTCTCTCTGTAACCTTGTGTTCTCTGTTTTATGTCCCCTTCCACTTAATACCAGTTCAAATTGATGATAAAGATTTCATGTCATCATTTACATCTTTTTGCCTAGATACCCTTTCCCCAAATTGAAAAATAACAGTTTCACAGATTCAAAGAATCACAGAATTATAGAACTGTGAGGAATCACCTCTATTATGAATTAAAATCCAGGATCATGAAACTAGTTAGTGGCCGAGTCAGAACAGAACCCAGATTAGAAGCAGTCTAGCCTAGTGTTCTTTCTACCACATTTTTGTTCCCTTAACCAAATTTCATGTACGCGTGTATACACAATTAAAAGATGGTAGACTGAGGGGTGGGGGTAGGAGGCATGGGGAGGCACTTTTATTTATAAATGCATTCTCCCATCACATCTAGCCCTGGCAGGGATCTGACCCAATCTTTTGGGTGCGGAGTTACATTCTGGCCTTCAGGATGCTGATGTTAGGAGTTTCCAGCTCCAAAGTGGAGAAGGTCTCTGTTCTTATTTGGCACAGGTCTTCCTTGAGCAGATTTACCCATGAACAACCCTCATACTGGAGCTCTCCTCCTCACCGCCTCTGTCTTTTTTCCCTTTTGTTAGCCTAAACATCATGCATCCAGTTTTTCTGTTTTAGCTTTTACTTTTCATTAAAATTTGAAACATCTAGAAAAGTAGAAACAATAGTACCATGGAAAACATACACCCATCACCTAGGTTCAGCTGTTTTCAACATTTTCCTTTATTTGCTTAAATGATAATTTTAAAAATACCTAGAAATATGTATTTACACATTTTACATGTAATTTTTTGCTGAACTATTTGAGAGCCACCATCATAAAATGCCACTTAAGTACTTAAGTGCACAGCTCTGAGAAATAGGGACATTTTCCTCGAAATCCACAACTCCACACCTAACAATATCAGCAGTTCCTTAGTACCATCTATTACCCTGACCATGTTCATTTCCCCCATTTGTCTCCAAAGCAATCTATTACAGCTAATTTTTTTTCAAACTAGGGTCCAATCAAGAACCACTCCACTAAGTTTCTCTCTCTCTTAAGTCTCTTTTGTTTTGGAATAGTCTCCTATTTCATCCCCTCTTTTTAATGGTGTTGACTTTCTGAAGGGTTGGAGCCCCTTATTTTCCCTCATGCTGGATTTTTCTGGTTCTTTCTTCCTTAGTGTCACTAAACTTCCTCCTGTCTCACCTGACCTGCAGCAAGCAGGTTGGAAGTAATCAGACTGGAAGGCTTAATTGCATTCCCAGTGAAGGCTCTGTGGCAACAGTTTTTTCTGGGTGGCGCCCTGTGCCTCTAGTGGCAGGACCTTGGTCCCCACCATTCACAGGCTAAGTTTGATCCCTGAGTTATGATGCCAGTGGATATCTCTTGTTAAGGAACATTTTTCTCCCCCGCACCTGGCACACACTTGGGGTGAATCTTTGGCACCAGGAGAATGCACGATTCCCTGTCAATCAGTTAGTGGCTTTAGCATCTCTTGGTGGTCAGGTTTAAAATAGATCTTGCATTTTGTTAGGTCCGTTACAGCTTGAAAGAGCTACATTTCCTCATAAGGGTTCATTTATGAGCTTGGATGGCCCATTACCTGCCATGACCTTAAACCCACGAGGGGAAAACTCAGGTCTGTGGTGAATTAGTTGTCAGACCCATTGTGAGGCTAGAGGGAGAAATTGGCAGAGATGAAACTGCGGAGGACTTCCCTGGTGGTCCACTGGTTAAGACTTCACCTTCCGGCGCAGGAGGTGTGGGTTTGATCCCTGGTCGGAGCGCTGAGGTCCTACATGCCTTATGGCCAAAAAAGCAAAACATGAAACAGAAACCATATTGTAACAAGTTCAATAAAGACTTTTTAAATGGTCCACATCAAAAAAACATTTTTTTAAAAGAGATGGAAACTGTGCATGGTGGACAGATTTGAAGAACACACACCACCTCTACAGCGTATGCACATATTAATAAGGGTTAATCTTCTCTTTTATGAAGCACGTAAGCTTTCCTGCATCTTTTCTCAGGCTGCTGGAGAAAGGAAAGGAAGTTTGTTTCTAGCTAGGGTTGAACACGGGCGGTGTATGGCTCCTAGAAGCTGGAAGATGGGAGATGTGAGGTGTGCAGTGGATCCTTGCTGAACGGAATGTCTTTTCTGTTGGGAATTCACGCATACGTTTGGACTGGCTTTTTTGAAAGAGGATGCAGTTTGGAGTTTGGACTGCCCCACACTGTGGGGTTTCTCCAGGACTTCTGAGAGTGTGTGAGAAGTTTCTAAACTCAAAAGGCTCCTTTTTTGGCACTGCAGTGTCTTTTCTGTTTCGGCATCTTAAGAATCTGGGGGAACCATATAAAGATCAGAAACAAGTCTAGCCCTCGAGGCTCCCTGTGACTTGGTAATTCCAGTTAGTTGAATCCTTGCCCATTCGGATGAGACCATATAAAGTGGCCGTTTCCTGAATTTCCTGCTCTCTGCCTCGTTTTTGTCGAAAGCTGGTATTTCAGGACCGCAACCACTGGTCACGTGCTTCCAACCCTTTACTCGCAGTCATTCCTGCCCCTGTTTATTTTTGGAGAGAGCACATTTTTGCTTCTCTCCAGGAGCTATGCGGGGTCCTGGCCCCTCCGTCCATCAGGCGGCAGCCCCAGCAGGCTGTGCCGCTTTCCCACACTCAAGACATGACTCCAGCTTTTAGGAGAGAACGCGAGGGATGCACTGCCTCAGGGCTACCGTCACCAACTCCTATTTTGTCCCTACTGGTGCTGCACATTTTAAGATTCTTTCTTTTTTTTAAAAACAAAAACAAAAACAAGTTTGGGTAATGTTACCTGGCACTAAATCTGCCAAAATTGGAAATCTTTTGCCCAGCAGATGTCTTGGGGCTTTGCCTCTGAATTTCAGAAGTGGAGCAATGTGAAGAATAAACCAGGGCTTTTGAATTCTAGGTCTAGGTCCTCTCTTCATTTTTAAGATCCGTTTGAGCCCTACTCTCTCTCTCACCTATCCAGGGTTTGGGGTTTTTTTTCCCCCTCTTTCCTAACACAGGGCTAGGAAACAGATTTCTCCCAGAGCCATGCTTCATACAGATTGGTAGTGTCTCCCCAAGTGCTTGGTCAAGGAGGATTGTGGTGTTTGTGGGCTCCATGAAAAAGGTCACCACTGTCTTAGACTGAGTTTCTAGTTTCAAGGGTGAGGCAAGAGTCAATTCCTTTTTCTTTAAATGCCTAGGCCTTTGCACTGAGACCTCAGACACATACGATTTGAGAAATAATAAATTACACGTTCATGTCTCCTCTTGTCCTACCCACGCCTGGTGGACAGGACCTCCCCTGGTCCGAATGGAGGGCTCTGTAATGAAGGGTGATGGTTTCTCAGAGCTCCCTGTGAGGACTGGGCTCTGACCGTGCGCTGGGGAGAGCATTCCGGCTCCCAGAGTACCCCCAGCATCTTCTCTGTCACTGCGGCCGGGAGAACATAGCAGTCCTGGCAGCTGATTCTAAAAGGAGCAACAGTAGCATCTTGGTTTAGAGTGTGTCCTATGTTTCAGATTGTCCTGGAGAGACAGCTCAGGGCTCTTTCAGAAACAGTGCTAACAGGTGTCTCCATGACATCCCCATAGCTCTTAGGGAGAGGAGCCAGGCTTTCAGGGGCTAGACTGTCTGCACAGAAGAACCCACTAGACCTTTTAAATAGTACTGTGAAAAGCCAGTCATTGCTTACATTTTCAAACAGATCGTTTGCACCTAATTTTAAACTACTCCATTATGATCAGGTCGCATCAGCTCTCACTTCCAGCCAGCACTGTATATGACGGCTGCTGAGCACCTCGGCTCCCCACCAGGACGATGATCGGGGAGCCGCGTCTGCTACAGCCCCTGTGTCACGCTCTGTCCTGGTAGCACGGCACCTTTTCGGATTGCTTCTGGATTGCTTTTCCTTTCCATTTATGCTTATCTCCCCGGTCCAGGGTGAGCCCCACTGACCCCATAAAGCCTCTGTCAGTCTCCTTGTCCCCAGCACTGCCCATATGCTACGATTCTGTGTAGCCTTCAGGTCTGTCTTGCAAGCTTATGTGTGCTTGTCAGAGCACTGCCTCACCGATGCCCCAGGAGAGTGTGGCCCAGTAAAAACCACCCCAGGAGAGTGTGGCCCAGTAAAAACCACCACCGCTGCTGCTGCTGCTGCTAAGTCGCTTCAGTCGTGTCCGACTCTGTGCAACCCCATAGACAGCAGCCCACCAGGCTCCCCCATCCCTGGGATTCTCTAGGCAAGAACACTGGAGTGGGTTGCCATTTCCTTCTCCAATGCATGAAAGTGAAAAGTGAAAGTGAAGTCGCTCAGTCGTGTCCGACTCTTAGCAATCCCATGGACTGCAGCCTACCAGGCTCCTCCATCCATGGGATTTTCCAGGCAAGAGTACTGGAGTGGGGTGCCATTGCCTTCTCCAAAAAAACCACCACAGGTGATAAAGAAAACTGCAAAATTCAGTAGAACTGCCCCATGGCCGAGGGCTTCCTCCTCAGCTTCACCTTTGGACTCTGGATGAAGCCTCTCCCTGGAAGGACCCCCCAGTTCCTCCATCCCTGATGCCTACGTCTGCTCTCTAGAGTGGCCTTTGTAGTTTCAGATTAAGCCAGATGTCCACCACGTAGATTTCTCAAAGACCTGATACACCCTAAGTTCTGCGTCTTCCTGGCCTCACTGGACTGGGGTCTCATTTGAGAACAGGGATGACTTCTTCTGCTTTCTCTAACTTACCTAATGTGTATAGTGCAGTGCTCAGCTCTCCACAGAGGAGCAAAGTTGAATTCTGGGAAGGAGTCTTTATCACTGGATCATGTACAGATGTGAGGGTTGGACCATAAAGAAGGCTAAGCACCGAAGAATTGATGCTTTTGAACTGTGGTGCTGGAGAAGACTCTTGAGAGTCTCTTGGACAGCAAGGAGATCAAACTAATCAATCTTAAACTCAGGGAAATCAACCCTGAATATTCACTGGAAGGACTGATGCTGAAGCTGAAGCTCTAGTACTTTGACCACCTGATGCAAAGAGCTGACTCATTGGAAAAGACCCTGATGCTGGTAAACTTTGAGGGCAGGAGGAGAAGGGGACAATAGAGGATGAGATGGTTGGATGGCATCACTGACTCAATGGACATGAGTTTGAGCAAGTTTCAGGAGATAGTGAAGGACAGGGAAGCCTGGCTTGCTGCAGTCTATGGGTCGCAAAGAGTCAAACACGACTGAGTGACTGAGTGACTAAACTTACTGAGTAGAGGTTAATTACATCTGTCTCATGCAGATAGGGTATTTGTGGGTGGCCATAATAAGACTCATAGTAGGAAGATTTACAAAACAATGTTTCTTCTTACCCTTGGACTCAGGGTACTAAATCATGAGCGTAGGGATTCCCCATCAGAAAAGACAACCCCCCACTAAACACCCAAGCCCTACCTTGCAGAGAGCTGAGTTCTACCCACCCCCATCTCCCAGCCACTTCAGTGCTGTCTCCCAAGTGTAGCCAAGACTCCTGATAGGGAGTAGGGAAGGCCACTAAACCCTGCCCATTTGTTGTAGAGAAGGTCTTTGTAACTCTTAGTGATCTCGAGGAAAAGCAGTCTATGCAGTTTTTACAGCATTATGTCAGCTCCTGAAGTCTTCAGTTATTGGTGCACAAGTCCCTTTGATTTGGGGACGAGGTGTTAAGGTCTTCTGGGTGTGGAGGAGTGACTCTTGGATGGTGGTCTTTGTGTTTGGAAGCTGCTGTGTTAGCAGTTGCCACCGTTTCAGAATGGAAAGATGAGAGGAAACGTGTCTTTGTGTGACCTCTGGGCAGAAAGGATTCTCACTCATCCTCCCAATGGCTGTGACTTTCTGAGGTTTGTGGTTGAAGAGGATAAAGCAGATCATTTTGGGTTTGGGAATCTTGTGAAAGTGAAAGTTGCTCAGTTGTGTCCGACTCTTTGCGACCCCAAGGACTATACAGTCCATGGAATTCTCCAGGCCACAACACTGCAGTGGGTAGCCTTTCCCTTCTCCAGGGCATCTTCGTAACCCAGAGATCGAACCCAGGTCTCCCACATCGCAGGCAGATTCTTTACCAGCTGAGTCACCAGGGGAGCCCTGGGAATCTTAGGGAACTTTATGAACCATATGATGGATTAATCATCAAAATGACAGCTCAGGCCAGGCTCAGAGGAGTCTTGTCCCCACCTCCTCCAGATGGTGTGGTGTATTTTATTACACGTGGCCTAACCTTTCCTATATTGACATTAGTGCTGCTGCTGCTGCTGCCGCTAACAGTAAAGATCCAGCACTTACTATGTGCCAGGCACTGCTCCGAGCACTTAGCATGTAGTCACTCATTTCATCCCTCAACAGGTTAGTGGTTTCTCAAATGAGTGCATCTTGACCTCATTTGGTATCACTTGTACCCCTTTTCCCTGCTGCCTAGTCTCTCACAATCCTTCCCCAGTTTGGTCTCTGCATCTCCTGCCCCCTTGTCACCCACACCCCATGGCAGAAAACGGAGGCGGGGCCGTGACACACAGGTTGAGGAACCTTGCCGAGGCAGCAGGATCCCTCTCTTCTTCTTGTAGGCTCTTGGTGGAAAAGCGCCAGGTAGACCTGGGCCTCTTGACCCTGTGAGCACCATGGATTTCACTTGGGTTCCTCCTGTCCTTCCAACACCCGGATGCCCCAGGGGCAGGCAGGGCGCCTGGGGAAGTGAAGCGGGCCTAGGGGTTGTGCACAGGCACACCTGCGGTCTGCATGCTGATGCGGTAAAGAAGAGATCCCACTTCCAGCCAAGAAGTATATGCGCCATTCCTGTTTCTGTCAAAACACTGGACACAGCTTTCATTTTCCCACTTCCTGTCGTCATAGGAACCGGAGGGAATTCTATACTGGAAGAGAAACAGCAGCATGATCATCATCGTAATAGATGTCCACTGGCAGGAAGGAGCCAGGCAGGGCGGGTGGGAACTGTGGCAAACTGGAACACACGTGTCCAGTCACCAGAAGGTGGCTGCTGCTCAGCCCCAGAGCCACTAGAGCTTCCAGTTTTCTGAGAGAAGCTGGAAACTGCTGTTTTGTGCGGAAATCTTGCAGTTTTTAAAATAGTAATTTAAATTTAGAAACAGACAAAAGCCATTGTATGGCCAGACCAAACTTGTGATTCCTAGTTTCTGACCTCCAAATTCATTAGTGCTCCTTGTCACAAGATAGTCCTACCCTTGGGTAAAGGAAAGTGGGATATTATCTGCAAAAGCATAGGGAAGAAAGCTGTGAGCCAGATTGGTTTAAAACCTCCTGGAGGCACCTGATATGGTTCAGTTCCAATCTCTTTAACCTTTGCAAGCACAGTAGGAGCTGACCAAGACAAGGTTCCCGATCTCTGCTTATACACAACTTTGGCTTGTGTCCATTTGGCTTTATTCTGATTCCAGCTGGTCCTTACAGTTCCAGCACTTGGTGTTGTCCGAGCAGCCTAAACTCTGAGCTTCAGTTCCAGATTTCTGGGACCAAGGACTCAATTGTTTCTGACTGGGTCTGACTAGTGCACCCCTAGTTCACTCAGCTGTGTCTTAGGAAAGAGGGGTCTTGGGATGAAAGGCTTCTCCATCCAGTCTGGGGACAGGTGAGTGTGGATGGCAGAGACACCAAAAAAGGATGTGTAGACTGGGAATTGATGGTGGGATCTTTTCCTTCATCTTGTGTGGGTTCCCTGCTGAGAACCTAAGCACTAGTTCACTTTCTACTCCTACATTTTTGTCATTTCTGAGAGTACAAAGTGCCATTACCCAAGTTTGTTTTCTCTAAAGTACTGCCTAGGTTTCTCAGGAGTTAAGTCTTTTGGATGTAGGCTTTCCAAGTCTTGGCTTCTCCTCCATCAGGCCTTTCCAGCAGGTTCTTCCTCTCCCCACAGAAAGGCCCAGTCTCCAGATGGAGCTCATCCTTGGCAGGCTCCAGGAGAACCAGGAAAGGGAGTGCATCTTGGTGTAAAATAAAAACATCAGAAGTTAATGTATTTCGGCACGTTGAAGGAATGTTTTCTTAAAAAGCTGCAAATTAGTTGCAATGGTGAATGGGATTGTTTCCTTAATTTGTCTTTCTGTTTTCTCACTGTTAATGTATAGAAATGCTAAGGATTTCTATGTATGCATTTTGTACCCTGCAACTTAACTGTATTCATTGATTAACTCTAGTAATTTTCTGGTGATGTCTTTGGGGTTTTCTTTGTAGAAGATCATGTCATCTGCAAACAGTTTTACTTCTTTTCCAATCTGGATTCCTTTTATTTCTTTTTCTTTTCTGATTGCTGTGGCTAGGACTTCCAAAACTATGTTGAATAGTAGTGAGAGTGGGCACCCTTGTCTTGTTCCTGATTTTAGACGAAATGCTTTCAATTTTTTGCCATTGAGGATGTTTGCTGTGGGTTTGTTGTATATGGCTTTTATTATGTTGAGGTATGTTCCTTCTATGCCTGCTTTCTGGAGAGTTTTTATCATAAATGGGTGATGAATTTTGTCAAAGACTTTCTCTGTATCTATTGAGATAATCATATGGATTTTATTTTTCAATTTGTTAATATGGTATATCAGATTGATTGATTTGCACATATTGAAAAATCCTTGGATCCTGGGATAAAGCCCACTTGGTCATGATGTATGGTCTTTTAAATATGTTGTGGATTCTGTTTGCTAGAATTTTATTGAGGATTTCTGCATCTATGTTCATCAGTGATACTGGCCTATAGTTTTCTTTTTTTGTGGCATCTTTGTCTGGTTTTGGGATTAGGGTGATGGTGGCCTCGTGGAATGAGTTTGGGAGTTTACCTTCCTCTGCAGTTTTCTGGAAGAGTTTGAGTTGGATAGGTGTTAGCTTGTCTCTAACTTTTTGGTAGAATTGAGCTGTGAAGCACTCTGGTCCTGGGCCTTTGTATGTTGGAAGATTTTTGATTATAGCTTCAATTTCCATGCTTGTGATGGATCTGTTAAGATTTTCTATTTCTTCCTGGTTCAGTTTTGGAAGGTTATCCTTTTCTAAGAATTTGTCCATTTCTTCCAAGTTGTCCATTTTATTGGCATATAGTTGCTCATAGTAGTCTCTTGGGATCTTTTGTATTTCTGTGACGTATGTTGTGATTTCTCCATTTTCGTTTCTAATTTTATTGATTTGATTCTTCTCCCTTTTTTTCTAGATGAGTCTGGCTAATGGTTTGTCTATTTTATTTATATTCTCAAAGAACCAGCTTTTAGTTTTGTTCATTTTTGCTATAGTCTCCTTCAATGAAAAGAATAAAATACTTAGGAATAAATTTACCTAAAGAAACAAAAGGCCTATATATAAAAAACTATAAAATACTGATGAAAGAAATCAAAGATGACACAATTAGATGGAGAAATATACCATGTTCATGGATTGGAAGAATCAATGTAACAAAAATGAGTATACCACCCAAAGCAATCTATAGATCCAATGCAATCCCTATCAAGCTACCAATGGTACTTTTCACAGAACTAGAACAAATAATTTCACAGTTTGTATGGAAACACATAAAACCTCGAATATCGAAAGCAGTATTGAGGAAAAAAGAATGGAACTGGAGGAATCAACCTGCCTGACTTTGGACTATACTACAAAGCTACAGTCATCAAGACAGTATACAGCACAAAGACAGAAATACAGATCAATGGAACAAAACAGAAAGCCCAGAGATAAATCCACGCACCTATGGACACCTTATCTTTGACAAAGGAGGCAAAAATATACAATGGAAAAAGGACCATCTCTTTAACAAGTGGTGCTGGGAAAACTGGCCAACCACCTGTAAAAGAATGAAACTAGAACACTTTCTAACACTATACACAAAAAGAAACTCAAAATGGATTAAAGATCTAGATGTAAGACCAAAAACTATAAAACTCTTAGAGGAAAATATAGGCAGAACACTCTCTGACATAAATCACAGCAAGATTCTCTATGACCCACCTCCCAGAGAAATGGAAATAAAAACAAAAATAAACAAATGGGACCTAATTAAACTTAAAAGCTTTGCACAATGAAAAACTCTAAGTAAGGTGAAAAGGCAGCCATCAGAATGGGAGATAATAATAGCAGATGAAACTGACAAAGAATTAATCTCCAAAAATATGCAAGCAGCTTATGCAGCTCAATACCAGGAAAATAAATGATCCAATTAAAAAATGGGCCAAAGAACTAAACAGACATTTCTCCAAAGACATACAGATGGCTAACAAACACAAGAAAAGATGCTCAGCGTCACTCACTGTCAGAGAAATGCAAATCAAAACCACAGTGAGGTACCATCTCATGCCAGTTAGAATGGCTGCCATCAAAAAGTCTACAAACAATGAATGCTGGAGAGGGTATGGAGAAGTGGAGAAAAGGGAGCCCTCTTACACTGGTGGTGGGAATGCACACTAGTACAGCCACTATGGAGAACAGTGTAGAGATTCCTTAAAAAACTGGAAACAGAACTGCCATACGACCCAGCAATCCCAATGCTGGGTATACACACCAAGGAAAGCAGAATTGAAAGAGACACACGTACCCCAATGTTCATTGCAGCTCTGTTTGCAATAGCTAGAACATGAGAGAAACCTAGATGTCCACTGACAGATGAATGGATAAGAAAGCTGTGGTACATATATATACGCAATGGAATATTCAGATCAGATCAGTTGCTCAGTCGTGTCCGACTCTTTGCGACCCCATGAACCGCAGCACGCCAGGCCTCCCTGTCCATCACCAACTACCGGAGGTCACTCAGACTCACATTCATCGAGTCAGTGATGCCATCCAGCCATCTCATCCTCTGTCGTCCCCTTCTCCTCCTGCCCCCAATCCTTCCCAGCATCAGAGTCTTCTCCAATGAGTCAACTCTTCGCATGAGGTGGCCAAAATACTGGAGTTTCAGCTTTAACATCATTCCTTCCAAAGAAATCCCAGGGCTGATTTCCTTCAGAATGGACTGGTTGGATCTCCTTGCAGTCCAAGGGACTCTCAAGAGTCTTCTCCAACACCACAGTTCAAAAGCATCAATTCTTAGGCGCTCAGCCTTCTTCACAGTCCAACTCTCACATCCATACATGACCACAGGAAAGACCATAGCCTTGACTAGGCGAACCTTTGTTGGCAAAGTGATGTCTCTGCTTTTCAATATGCTATCCAGGCTGGTCATAACTTTCCTTCCAAGGAGTAAGCGTCTTTTAATTTCATGGCTGCAGTCATCATCTGCAGTGATTTTGGAGCCCAGAAAAATAAAGTCTGACACTGTATCCACTGTTTCTCCATCTATTTCCCATGTAGTGATGGGACCAGATGCCATGATCTTCGTTTTCTGAATGTTGAGCTTTAAGCCAACCTTTTCACTCTCCACTTTCACTTTCATCAAGAGGCTTTTGAGTTCCTCTTCACTTTCTGCCATAAGGGTGGTGTCATCTGCATATCTGAGGTTATTGATATTTCTCCCAGCAATCTTGATTCCAACTTGTGTTTCCTCCAGTCCAGCATTTCTCATGATGTACTCTGCATATAAGTTAAATAAACATGGTGACAATATACAGCCTTGACGTACTCCTTTTCCTATTTGGAACCAGTCTGTTGTTCCATGACCAGTTCTAACTGTTGCTTCCTGACCTGCATACAGATTTCTCAAGAGGCAGAGCAGGTGGTCTGATATTCCCATCTCTTTCAGAATTTTCCACAGTTTATTGTGATCTACACAGTCAAAGGCTTTGGCATAGTCAATGAAGCAGAAATAGATGTTTTTCTGGAACTCTCTTGCTTTTTCCATGATCCAACGAATGTTGGCAATTTGATCTCTGGTTCCTCTGCCTTTTCTAAAACCAGCTTGAACATCAGGAAGTTCACGGTTCACATATTGCTGAAGCCTGGCTTGGAGAATTTTGAGCATTACTTTACTAGCATGTGAGATGAGTGCAATTGTGCGGTAGTTTGAGCATTCTTTGGCATTTCCTTTCTTTGGGATTGGGATAAAAACTGACCTTTTCCAATCTTGTGGCCACTGCTGAGTTTTCCAAATTTGCTGGCATATTGAGTGCAGCACTTTCACAGCATCATCTTTCAGGATTTGGAATAGCTCCACTGGAATTCCATCACTTCCACTAGCTTTGTTTGTAGTGATGCTTTCTAAGGCCCACTTGACTTCACATTCCAGGATGTCTGGCTCTAGGTCAGTGATCACACCATCATGATTATCTGGGTCGTGAAGCTCTTTTTTGTACAGTTCTTCTGTGTATTCTTGCCACCTCTTCTTAATATCTTCTGCTTCTGTTAGGTCCATACCATTTCTGTCCTTTATCGAGCCCATCTTTGCATGAAATGTTCCTTTGGTATCTCTGATTTTCTTGAAGAGATCCCGGGTCTTTCCCATTCTGTTGTTTTCCTCTATTTCTTTGCATGGATCGCTGAAGAAGGCTTTCTTATCTCTTCTTGCTATTCTTTGGAACTCTGCATTCAGATGTTTATATCTTTCCTTTTCTCCTTTGCTTTTCGCTTCTCTTCTTTTCACAGCTATTTGCAAGGCCTCCCCAGACAGCCATTTTGCTTTTTTGCATTTCTTTTCCATGGGGATGGTCTTGATCCCTGTCTCCTGTACAATGTCACGAACCTCATTTCATAGTTCATCAGGCACTCTATCAGATCTAGGCCCTTAAATCTATTTCTCACTTCCACTGTATACTCATAAGGGATTTGATTTAGGTCATACCTGAATAGTCTAGTGGTTTTCCCTACTTTCTTCAGTTTCAGTCTGAATTTGGCAATAAGGAGTTTATGGTCTGAGCCACAGTCAGCTCCTGGTCTTGTTTTTGCTGATTGTACAGAGCTTGTCCATCTTTGGCTGCAAAGAATATAATCGATCTGATTTCGGTGTTGACCATCTAGTGATGTCCATGTATAGAGTCTTCTCTTGTGTTTTTGGAAGTGGGTATTTGCTATGACCAATGCATTTTCTTGGCAAAACTCTGTTAGTCTTTTCCCTGCTTCATTCTGCATTCCAAGGCCAAATTTGCCCGTTACTCCAGGTGTTTCTTGACTGGAATATTACTATTCCAGTCAATATTCCAATAATGGAATATTACTCAGCTATAAAAAAGAGTGCATTTGAGTCCGTTCTAATGAGATGGACTAAACTGGAGCCTATTATACAGAGTGAAGTAAGTCAGGAAGAGAAGCACCAATACAGTATATTAACACATATATATGGAATTTAGAAAGACCATAATGACAACCTTATATGCAAGATAGCAAAAGAGACACAGATATAAAGAACAGACTTTTGGACCATGTGGGAGAAGGCGAGGGTGGGACGATATGAGAGAATAGCACTGAAACGTGTATTTTACCATAAGTAAAATAGATGACCAGTGCAAATTCAATACACAAAGCAGGGCACTCAAAGCTGGTGCTCTGGGACAACCCAGGGTGGTGGGGTGGGGAGGGAGGTGGCAGGGGGGTTCAGGATGGGGGAGGACACATGTACACCCGTGGCTGATTCATGTCAAAGTATGGCAGAAACCACCACAATATTGTATACTAATTAGCCTCCAATTAAAATAAATAAATGAAAAATTTTTCCAAGTTGCAAGTTAGGTTTTAAGCAACAAATTGAAAGGATATTGCAGTGATTTTAGCACCAGAGACTGCAGACCACATACTTCCCGCAAAATTTGGCCCACTTCTTGTTTCTGGAGAAGGAAATGGCAATCCGCTCCAGTGTTCTTGCTGGGAAGATCCCATGGACAGAGGAGCCTAGCAGGCTACAGTCCATGGAGTCTCCAAAGGGTCGGACACAACTGAGTGACTGAGCTTGTTTTAACTTTATAAAAACATGCATGCTTGTCTTTATAAAGTTTTATTGGAACACATTACACCCGGGTGTTTAATTCTTGTCTGTGGCTGAGTATTGCCCTGCAGTGTCAGAGTTGAGTAGTGGTAACAGAGCCTTTGCAACCCACAAAATCAAAAATATTTCCCACCTAGCCCTTTTAGAAAAAGTTTGTCAATCACCATTTTAGTCCACTTATCTAAGAATCTCCTCAGACTGAGAACAGCAGTTATGATTATGTGAGGTTCCTGGAAAAAGAAAATTGGTAACTCCGCAGTCCTAGATGAGTCCTGGGTCATTCAAAATAGGAAAGGCTTTTGCTCTTTTGTCCAGTGTATTTCAGTAGATTGGTCAATTCCCACCTTGGTATTTTTAGTTGAAATAGTTAGACAAGAATTCCTGGACTTGGGTTTCTGGATGTATCTATTGCAAGTGAATGCTTCCTGCCCAAATAACAAGTAGATTTTTAACCCACGGATTGAGTTTGTATCTTTGAAGCAAGCCTGTCTCTTATACTTTTATTTTATTATTTTTCTGTTTAAAAAAGTGGTATAAGTTGACTGGTTAAAAAAAAAAAAAAGAATTAGAAAATGTACACATAAGAAAAAAGAAAAATTGCCTTAATTCTATCACTGGATTCCCTCTCAATCATGTATGATATTATGTATGTGATTTTCTTTCACAAAGTCAGAAGCATGTACCTACTGTTTTGCAATATGTTTCAAAAAGTTAACATTTATATCATAATGTAACATTATATAACATTTATATCATTAACTCATATCATTATTCTTTTTTAACAGTTTCTCGTTATTGTATAGTATTTTCACGTGTGTATTTCATGATTTACTTAATTCCTTGTTGATGTCCATTTGGATTGTTTCTGAGGGCTTCCCTGGTGGCTCAGACAGTAAAGAATCTGCCCACAATGCAGGAGACCTGAGTTCAATCCCTGGGTCGGAAAGATCCCTTGGAGAAGGAAATAGCAACCCACTGTCCACATCCCGTGGACAGAGGAACCTGGTGGGCTACAGTCCATGGGGTCACAAAGAGTCAGACATGACTGAGCAACTAGCCCACTTGATTGTTTCCAGTTATTCCCTATATTTAAAAATGACATTACATTTCTCTCTGATTATTTCCTTGGGATAAATTCCTGGGGTTAGAACTGTTGGCTCAGAAAGTGTGAGCGTTTCTAGGGCTTTCAGTTGTCAGTGCCCGACTGCCCTCCTAGTGTGAAAGGTATGAAAGCACCCAGGCTTCATAGTACTGTGTTTTATTCAGAAGCTTTTGGTAGGTTGAAGGAGGGTTTAGGTGACCTTAACCTCGGCCCCAGTTTGCGGGAATAGTGATGCTGAGTGACTGTTTTGTTGGCTTCTGTCCCTTGCAGGTTCCCCCTCCCAAGCCACCCCGCCGGCAAGGACGCTGGGCAGAGGCCTCCGTGAAGGTTTCCAAGTGAGTGCCAGCGTCTCAGGGTTGGGGTGGAACGGGGGATGCTGTGCTCCTGTGTCGTTCTTCTGTCTTCTTATAACAGCTCTGTTGAGATGTAATTCCTGTACCTGACAATTCATCCGTTGGAAATGTACAGTTGAGTCGTTCTTAGTGTACTCAACTAGCTTGCCTAACGGCTCAGGATAAAGCATCTGCCTGCAGTGCAGGTAGACCTGGGTTCGATCCCTGTGTCAGGAAGATCCTCTGGAGAAGGAAATGGCAACCCGCTCAAGTACCTTTGCCGGGAAAATCCCATGGACGGAGGAGTCCAGTAGGCTACAGTCCGTGGGGTCACAAAGAGTCGGACACGACTGAGCAACTTCACTTTCCCTAGTGTACTCAGAGTTGTACTATCATCACCACAATCACTTTTAGACCATATTTATTACCACCCCTTCTTACCCCATTCCCATTAGCAATCACTGCCCTTTTCCCCCCAAGCTCCCCTGCCCTAGACAACTACCAACCTGTTTTCTGACTCTCTGATTTGCCGTTTTTGGACATTTCGTGTAAATGGAATCACATACCATAAGTCCACTGCATACGGGCAAATTCCATTCTGAGAGCTTGTTCAGAAGTCCAACAGAGTTAGCCTAGGCACGCACCTAACACAGTCAGCTGTATAGTACTGTACTATAACAGGTTTATTAACTTTTTAGACAAACAGTGCGTACATAAAAAAACAAACACAAAATAAAACATTTTTAATCTTACAATATAGTACCTTGAAAAGTACAGTGGTGCAGTTCAGCAGCTGGCATACAGGGACTGGCGCACACGTTTGCATATTTGAAAGTCTACAACTTGAACATTCTTATGTTGGGGACTTACTGTATTACGTGGTCTTTTATGAGTGGCTTCTTCACTTGGCATAATGTTTTAAAAGTTCATCCTTATTTTGACATTTGGTGTTCTTCTTTAAGTTACTTTCTAAACAGATTGGAATTGCCTGTTAGTTACTGCTGGATTACAAATCATTTTGGCCTTCAGTTCCCTTGTACTAAGTCTTAGATGAATGGTCAACCAATACACATATATATGTATATATATTTGCTGCACTTGGCCAACAATATAGTTTAAAGATAAACTCAAGAGAGGAATTTCCTTTTCTCAAAGAATAGATATTACTTTTGTTCTGAATTTCTTTCAGCAATTGTTGCCTTGAAAATAGCATTATCAAAAATATTTTTTTCCAGTGTTCCCCTCTTCCTCCTCTGTTCCTCTCCCCACCTCTAAACATAGACACACACCACATATATGCTTTCTTCTCTCCTGAAGCATTTGAAAACAAGATGTAATCATCATGATATTTGATCTCTGAATACTCTAGCATGAATCTCTAAAGATTGATCTCCAAATAATCACCGTATAATTGTCACATCTAAGAAATTTCATAATGATTTAATAATATTTAAAATATAGTCTGAATTTCCCCAGTTGTCTCCACAATGTCTTTTGTAGTTCCAGGAGCCAATCAGAGTTCATATACTGTGTTGGCAGTTCTCTCTCTTTTTAGGATCTTTTACACTCTGAAATATTTCCAGCTCCCCTTCCCTGCTCCATACCTTCACCCAATATATTGACTTTTTTGAGGAATCCAGGTCAGTTGTAGAATGTCTCACATTCTGGATTTTGCTGATTGATTCCTCATGATTAGATTCAAATTAAAGGGTTTTGGCAAGAACAAATGATACTGTATACTTTTTATTGTCTCAAAATGGTATAGAAAAATATACTCAGAGATATCCTACTCCCGTCCTTATTCCTTTCACCTCATTTCTGTCCATCTCCTATGGGTAACTTCCTTATTAGTTTCTGGTTTATCCTTCCTATACTTCTTTTTGCAAAATAAATAAGTGTATATATAAAATTTTTAATGTATCCTTATTTGTTTATATATACTAAGACTTAGCAAACTGTGGCCCACAGGCCAGTCCTCTGCTTTTTATACAATTTTTAAAGTTTCTTTCCATTATAATTATTATAGAATATTGACTGTCTGCCCCTGGGTTGTGTACTATATCCTTGAACCTGTGTTACACCCAGCAGTGTTACCTCCCACTCCCCTACCCTGTGCGGCCCCTCCCCACCACCATTCCCCACTGGGAACCACTGGTTTGTTCCCTGTGAGTCTGCTTCTTTTTTGTTACATTCACTAGTTTGCTGTATTTTTTTTAGAATCCACATATAAGTGAAATCATACAGTATTTGTCTTTCTCTGCCTGACTTGTTTCACTTAGTATAATGCCCTACAAGTCCAACTGTGTCACCACAAATGACAACATGTTGTTCTTTTTGTGACTGAGTAGTATTCCATTCTGTGTGTGTGTGTGTGTGTGTGTGTGTGTGTGTGTACACCATTTCTTCTTAATCCGTTCACTCTGTTGATGGATATTTAGGTTGCTTCCGTATTTTGGCAATTGTAAATAATGCTGCTTTGAACATTGGGGTGCATGTATCTTTTCAAATTGGTGCTTTCTGTTTTTGAGTGTATATCCAGGAGTGTAGTTGCTGGGTCATATGGTACTTCCATTTTTAATTTTTTTTAGAAACCTTCACAGTTTCCCACAGTGCCTGCACCAATTTATATTCCCACCAACAGTGTCTAGGGTTTCCTTTTCTCCACATCCTTACTAACATTTATTGCTTGTATTCCTTTTTTTTGTTTGTTTTGATGATAGCCATTCTGACAGGTATGACAGGTATCTCATTGTGGTTTTGATTTGCATTTCCCTGATGGTTAGTGATATCTGGCATCTTTTGATGTGCCTGTTGGCCATCTACATTTCCTCTTTTGAAAAAGTATCTGTTCATTTCTTCCACCCATTTTTTAATTGAGTTGTTTGGTGGTTTGTTTTTTTTTTAATGTTGAATTATATGAGCTGTTTATATGTGTTGTATATTAACTGCTTATTGGTCCTGTCATTTGCAAATATTTCCTCCCATTCAGTTTGTTGTCTTTTCATTTTGTGTATGGTCTCCTTTTATGTGCAAGAACTTCTAAGTTTAATTAGGTCCCATTTTGTTTATTTTTGCTTTTATTTCCTTTGCTTTAGGAGATCCAAAAAAAAAAAAAGCATTGCTGCAATTTTGTGTCAGAGTGTTCTGCCTATGTTTTCCTCAGTGCGTTTTATAGTATCCGGTCTTACATTCCTGTCTTTAATCCATTCTGACTTTATTTTTGTATACGGTATTAGAGAATGTTGTAATTTCATTCTTTCACATGGAGCTATCGAGTTTTCCCATCACCCCTTGTTGAAGAAATTGGCTTTTCTCCATTGTATATTCGTGCATCCCTCACCAAAGGTCAGTTGACCATAAGTGCACAGCCACCTGTTTTTATAGATGCTTTCTTGGAACATGGCCATGTTATAAACCTACATTTTATTTATTTATTTTTAATTGAAATATAGTTGATTTACAATGTTGTGTTAATTACTGCTGTACAGCAAGGTGCCTCAGTTCTACATATATATACACTTCTTTTTCATGTTCTTTTCCATTATAATTTATCCCAGGATATTGAATATAGTTCCTTGTGCTGTGCAGTAGGACCTTGCTGTGTATCCATTGTGTATACCAGTCTGATAATCCCAAACTCCCACTGCACCCCTCTCCCACCCCCCGCCCCCTTGGCAGCTACCACTTTAGTTTTTATGTCCCTGATTCTCTTTCCACTTCATAGATGGGTTCATTTGAGTCATATTTTAGATTCTGCATGTAAGTGATCCCATATGATATTTGTCTTTCTAACTTCACTTCGTATGATCATCTCCAGTTACAGCCATGTTGCTACAAATGGCGTTATTTCATTCTTTTTGTGGCTGAGTAATTTTCCATCGTATGTAAGTGCCACATCTTCTTTATCCACTCCTCTGTTGATGGACAGAGGTTGTTTCCCTGTCTTGGCTATTGTGAATAGTGCTGCTATGCATCTTTCTGAATTACAGTTTGGTCTGTAAATCTGCCCAGGAGTAGGATTGCCGGACCACGTGGCCATTCTTCTTTTGGTTTTCTGAGGGGCCTCCATACTGTATTCTGCATTCCCATCCACAGTGTCAGAGAGCTCCCTATCCCTACACCCTTTCCAGCACTTACTGTTTGTAGACTTTTTAATGATATCCGTTCTCGCCATCTGGCATAAGGTGGTACCTCCTTGTAGTTTTGATTTGCATTTCTCTAATAATTAGTGATGTTGAGCATCTTTTCATGGGCCTACTGGCCATCTGTTTGTCTTCTTTGGAGAAATGTCTATTTAGGTCTTCTGCTCACTTTTTGATTGGGTTGTTTGTTTTTTTGTTGTTGAGTTACATGAACTGTTTGTGTATTTTGGAAATTAAGCCCATGTCGGTCACATTGTTTGCAAATATCTTCTTCCATTTGTGGGTTGTCTTTTCATTTTGGTTATAGTTTCCTTTGCTTTGGAAAAGCTTGTAAGTTTGATTAAGTCCCATTTGTTGTTTTTTTTTTCCAATTGCATTGGGAGACTGACATAAGAGAACATTGGCATGTAAATCTACATTTTAAAAATTAGATCTCTCATCCATGTGAAATTAATTCTGGTGTATAATATGAGGTGTGGATCCAGTTTTATTTCTTTTTTCTAAATGACTTTTGTCCCAGCATCATTTATTTGAAAATTCATCCTTTCCCACCTTCTCCATAGCCTACTTCTGTTCATGTGCCTGAGTCTACTTCTGGACTCATGATTCTGTTCCAGTGGTCTTTCTATTCATATATCATTAAGTACCACACTGCTCCTTGCCGAACATAACACTCCTTTTTCATGTTGCTGCTCCTGCTAAGTCACTTCAGTCGTGTCCGACTCTGTGGGACCCCACAGACAGCGGCCCACCAGGCTCCCCTGTCCGTGAGATTCTCCAGGCAAGAATACTGGAGTGGGTTGCCATTTCCCTCTCCAGTGCATGAAAATGAAAAGTGAAAGTGAAGTCAGTCGTGTCGGACTCCTAGCGACCTCATGGACTGCAGCCTACCAGGCTCCTCTGTCCATGGGATTCACCAGGCAAGAGTACTGGAGTGAGGTGCCATTGCCTTCTCCGTTTTTCATGTTAACCAAGTACAAGAAGAGGAATGAGAAGTTCGAGTGAGAAGCTACTAAGTTATTAGGGGATTTTTGTGTTTGTATTACCTGGAATTTGTTTTGAAATATGGAAATGAGACAAATCCTATATCTGCTTCTTGCTGCTAAGTCACTTCAGTCGTGTCCGACTCTGTGCGACCCCATAGACGGCAGCCCACCAGGCTCCCCCATCCCTGGGATTCTCCAGGCAAAAACACTGGAGTGGGTTGCCGTTTCCTTCTCCAATGCATGAAAGTGAAAAGTGAAAGTGAAGTTGTTCAGTCGTGTCCGACCCTTAGCATGCACTGCAGCCTTCCAGGCACCTCTGTCCATGGGATTTTCCAGGCAAGAGTACTGGAGTGGGGTGCCATCGCCTTCTCCATTTTTCATGTTAACCAAGTACAAGAAGAGAAGTGAGAAGTTATAGTGAGAAGCTACTAAGTTATTAGGGGATTTTTGTGTTTGTATTACCTGGAATTTGTTTTGAAATATGGAAATGAGACAAATCCTATATCTGCTTCTTAGAGGGGGAAAAAAAAAAGGGAATCTCATGTTAAGTCCTCAGTGAATATATTAAAGATTTTTCCAGATCAGATCAGTTTCTCCTGGGAGAGAGGCACTTTTCCATTTCTCTTGTTACTTTTCAAAGGATTTTCTTGTTCGGCTTCCTTGGTCCATGACCCAGTCCTGACCACTCAATGGCAGTGTGCCGAGGGCTTATCCACCAGCCTCCTCTTCTCTGTCAGCACTCACTCTTGGCATAATCTCCATTCAGTCCTGAGTGTTCTCCCATCGCCTGCACAGATGACCCTTGCAGAGAGTTTGTATCTCTAGCCCAATCCTTCTACTGAGCATCTAGCCATCCACACCTCTTTTCTACTTGAATGTGCAACTCAATCCTAACGTATCCAAATTTGTCTTCTTAATTTCTGCCCCTTCCGCCCCTTCCACCCTGTCCCCTAGTTTGCACCTCCCCAAACCTCAGGTCTCCATAAATGGTCTCCACCTTCCCTTTCACTCAGACTCTGAACTTTGGGATCACGCTGGACCCTTGCGTCTGCACTCAGGTTCAGTCCATCAGCAAACTATGTTCATTCTAAACTTCAAGCACACCTGTTGTCTGTACTGCCAGCATCATTCCTGGCACTGAATCGAGCCAGGCCCTCCTCCCTGCCTACCTCTGCCTCCTTCAGTCTCAACTGCAGGAGCCAGAATGACCTCATTACAACATAGGTGAGGTCATTTCACTTTTAACAGCTCAGGACCCTCCAGGGGCATCTCCCCCCAAAAGTAAACCGCACAGTCTTTCCCATGGCTTCCCAGGCTCCACGTGACCTCACTGTGTATAGCACCCTTCATCACTGTTACCCACCTCCTGTTGGGAGAGTCACCACTGACATATGTCCATATACATGTGTATGGTGTGTGTGTTAGTTACTCAGTCGTGTGTTGCTCAGACTCTTTGCTACCCCATGGACTATAGCCTGCCAGGTTCTTCTGTCCATGGAATTCTCCAGGCAAAAATGGAGTGGGTAGCCATTCCCCTCTCCAGGGTATCTTCCCAACCCAGGGATAGAATCCAGATCTCCTGCACTGCAGGCAGATTCATTACCATCTGAGCCACCAGGGAAGCCCGCACATGTGTATACACGTATACACATATTGTCTTTTTCTCTCTACTGTCTTGTTAGCTCTGTGAGAGGAGACATACACTTGTTCACATACCCCCAGGTCCCTCAAACAGTGCCAGTCCATAATAAGCTCCCAGTGACCATTTACTGAACACATGAATGATGAGATCAGTAGTTCTGCGGGGTTACTTACTGTGTCAGTGTGGGACCTGAACTCGAGGCTGGCAGCTCTGTTGGGGAGGTGATGCTCTGTATGAAGAGCCTGAACCAAGGCGGTGGTGTGAGCGTGGACAGAAGGGAGATTTGGAGACATTTTGGAGAAAGAGTTAACAGACGTGCCATTGGTTGGGTACAGGGCGGACGGCAGAGTTTAAAGTCATTGCAAGGCGCCTGATCTTGCTGCCTGGTTGGGTAGTGGTGCCATCACATGAGGAAGGCAGAAAGAGAGACTTGACTTGGGAGCCAGTGGCAGAGAATATAGATCATTTCCTCAGTGTAGTAGTGTAGGGGAGACGTTGAAAAGCAGTTGCAATTTGAGCCATTTGTACAAATAGAAGACAAGGACAGAGCCTTGGATTTGGCTGTTTGGAGATTACTAGGGGCCTTTGAGAAAGTGACTACAGTGATTTGTGTTGGGGCCAGAGTCAGTTACAGCATGTGGAAGTGGAAGGTGGAAGTAAGGGGGTGGGAACAGTGGTACAGGCTCCTACTCTGAGAAGGCGTGGACACAAGTGGGGCAGCATTTGGAAGGAGGAATCCGTGTTGAGCCTCGTGTGTGTAATACCTGGCAAAGAGTGATTACTGGTGAAACGGAGGTGGTGTGAAGAAGTAGGATCCTGAGGGATGGCATAGAATCTTCCAAGAAAGGCTAACTAACCTTGGACAGGAAGACGCAGGGACATTTTTTCCTTCAGGACAAGAGGGGGTTTGGAAAGGCCTGTAAGTTATCAAGAAAGGCTGAGGAAAGTAGGGAATTGGGGGCTACTTCATTTTTAATTGACCTCTTTTTTTCCCCCTTCTTTTTTTCAAAGTGGGAGGGCAAACTTGAGTGTTAAACTTGTTCAAGCAAAGGAAAGCTGGCATCTGGAGCCTAGTAGAACAGATTGGAAGCAGAAAGAGGAAAGGGGATCAGCTAGCTGTAAGAGAGGCAGTTGCTGGGCTGCACTGAGGGTCTGCCCCATGAAGCTGGAAACATGAACTCCTGCTATTTGCAGGCGCCTCAAGGAGTCCAGAGTGTCAGTAGGCTTTCTGCCCCACAAGAACTCGGGTCCAGTTGGGGAGATGAGGCATTTTCACACATAAAAATCAGGATTGCCTAGAGCACATCATAAGTGAAAAACTAGTGGAGTGCCCAAGCTCTATGATGTAACGTCAGAGGAGAGTAATCACAGTGGTCAAGGAACCCCTTGAAGAGGAGCTAGGGGTCAAGCTGGGGGAATTCTGGTGGGCAAAGAGGATCATGGGAAAGGATTAGTGTAGGTGTAAGTCTTGGCGGTGGGAGCAGTTACCATATTGTCAGTCTGGTTAGAGCAGAGAAGTCACACTAAAAATAGTGTGCCCTTAAATTCTTTGGGGATGTGCTAGTCACCTGTCTCAGTCAGTTCAGGCTTCTACAACAGTCTCATAATCAGGGTAGTTTAAACAGCAAACATTTGTTTCTCACAGTGCTGGAGGTTAGAATTTTGAGATCTGGATGCTAGCATGGCTGGGTTCACATGGCCTTCCTTGGTGCGTGCGTGCACAGAGATCTCATGTCTCTTCCTTATTTTATGAGGGCACTAATCCCATCATGGGGGCTCCACCCTCATGACCTCATATAACCCCAATTAGTTCCCAAAGGCCCCACCTTCAAAAACCATTGAATTGGGGGTTAGGGTTTCAACGTTTGAATTTGGGGGGCCATAAACATTCAGTCCATAGCTGTACCTTACCTGTGCATTATACCAACCATATTGGGTAGATTCTAGCTTTTAAGGTATCCCAGTACAAGCAGGGGAGAAAGAAGGTGAGGCTTAGAGAGATCTGTGTTGTCCCCAGTGGGAAATAGGAAAGAGGCTGTTTACTGAGAGGCTCACAGCCCACAGCCACAGGGGTGTGAATTTCTGGGATATACCTTTGTTTTGTTTGCATAAACCTGTCGGGGGTGCTGTTTGGCAACCTGTAGGAGCTAGTTTTCTGAGTCCTGGTGAGTATGACTTACTTTGATTTCAGTGTGTTTGCCCTCTGTGGTCGGACCGCTGTGCTTAGCATAGCATAGCATAGTCCTATTTTTTATTTTTTTTGTGTGTTTCCCCTGCAACACCTACCGTCTTACATGGGTTTCTCTTACCTTGGGCCTGGGGTATCTCTTCCCAGCTGCTCCAGCAAAGCACAGCCATCGCACCTTACCTTGACGGACGAGGAGTCTCTCCTCACCGCCGCCTTTCCTGACTTCGGTCGTGAGGTAGCTCCTCTAGGCCACGCTTAGTGCGCCGGTCCTCACCGCCACCCTTCCTGACCTTGGAGGAGGGGTATATGACCTAAATCAAATCCCTTATGATTATACAGTGGAAGTGAGAAATAGATTTAAGGGCCTAGATCTGATAGATAGAGTGCCTGATGAACTATGGAATAAGGTTCGTGACATTATACAGGAGACAGGGATCAAGACCATCCCAATGGAAAAGAAATGCAAAAAAGCAAAATAGCTGTCTGGGGAGGCCTTACAATTAGCTGTGAGAAGAAGAGAAGTGAAAAGCAAAGGAGAAAAGGAAAGATATAAATATCTGAATGCAGAGTTCCAAAGAATAGCAAGAAGAGATAAGAAAGCCTTCTTCAGCGATCCATGCAAAGAAATAGAGGAAAACAAGAGAATGGGAAAGACTAGGGATCTCTTCAAGAAAATCAGAGATACCAAAGGAACATTTCATGCAAAGATGGGCTCGATAAAGGACAGAAATGGTATGGACCTAACAGAGACAGAAGATACTAAGAAGAGGTGGCAAGAATACACAGAAGAACTGTACAAAAAAGAGCTTCACGACCCAGATAATCATGATGGTGTGATCACTGACCTAGAGCCAGACATCCTGGAATGTGAAGTCAAGTGGGCCTTAGAAAGCATCACTACGAACAAAGCTAGTGGAGGTGATGGAATTCCAGTGGAGCTATTCCAAGTCCTGAAAGATGATGCTGTGAAAGTGCTGCACTCAATATGCCAGCAAATTTGGAAAACTCAGCAGTGGCCACAAGATTGGAAAAGGTCAGTTTTCATCCCAATCCCAAAGAAAGGCAATGCCAAAGAATGCTCAAACTACCACACAATTGCACTCATCTCACACACTAGTAAAGTAATGCTCAAAATTCTCCAAGCCAGGCTTCAGCAATATGTGAACCGTGAACTTCCAGATGTTCAAGCTGGTTTTAGAAAAGGCAGAGGAACCAGAGATCAAATTGCCAACATCCGCTGGATCATGGAAAAAGCAAGAGAGTTCCAGAAAAACATATATTTCTGCTTTATTTACTATGCCAAAGCCTTTGACTGTGTAGATCACAATAAACTGTGGAAAATTCTGAAAGAGATGGGAATACCAGACCACCTGATCTGCCTCTTGAGAAATCTGTATGCAAGTCAGGAAGCAACAGTTAGAACTGGTCATGGAACAGCAGACTGGTTCCAAATAGGAAAAGGAGTACGTCAAGGCTGTATATTGTCACCCTGTTTATTTAACTTGTATGCAGATTACATCATGAGAAACGCTGGACTGGAAGAAACACAAGTTGGAATCAAGATTGCTGGGAGAAATATCAATAACCTCAGATATGCAGATGACACCACCCTTCTGGCAGAAAGTGAAGAAGAACTAAAAAGCCACTTGATGAAAGTGAAAGTGGAGAGTGAAAAGGTTGGCTTAAAGCTCAACATTCAGAAAACGAAGATCATGGCATCTGGTCCCATCACTACATGGGAAATAGATGGAGAAACAGTGGAAACAGTGTCAGACTTTCTTTTTCTGGGCTCCAAAATCACTGCAGATGGTGACTGCAGCCATGAAATTAAAAGACGCTTACTCCTTGGAAGGAAAGTTATGACCAACCTAGATAGCATATTGAAAAGCAGAGACATCACTTTGCCAACAAAGGTTCGCCTAGTCAAGGCTATGGTCTTTCCTGTGGTCATGTATGGATGTGAGAGCTGGACTGTGAAGAAGGCTGAGCGCCGAAGAATTGATGCTTTTGAACTGTGGTGTTGGAGAAGACTCTTGAGAGTCCCTTGGACTGCAAGGAGATCCAACCAGTCCATTCTGAAGGAGATCAGCCCTGGGATTTCTTTGGAAGGAATGATGCTCAAGCTGAAACTCCAGTATTTTGGCCACCTCATGCGGAGAGTTGACTCATTGGAGAAGACTCTGATGCTGGGAGGGATTGGGGGCAGGAGGAGAAGGGGACGACAGAGGATGAGATGGCTGGATGGCATCACTGACTCGATGGATGTGAGTCTGAGTGACCTCCGGGAGTTGGTGATGGACAGGGAGGCCTGGCGTGCTGCGATTCATGGGGTCGCAAAGAGTCGGACACGACTGAGGACTGATCTGATCTGATCCAACCTAGAAAGCAGGGCGTGTGTTGCCCACCTCCCTGGCCAGAGCTGTTGGCTGCTGGAACCCAAATACTCACCCCTGAGCCATTTAGGAAAGGCCTGTATTAAGGAATCACCTGAGACCTGGAATCACTGCCTGTTCCGTCTCCTGGCACCCCAGACATATCTATGCCAAAGAATCTATCTTGGAGCCAGGCTCGCCTTGGCTCTGAAGTTGCCCGAGGTGGGGCACTTGTACCAGACAAGTGGGGAATAGAGCTGAATGAGAGTCAGCCAGACTTGGGAAAGAGAGGAAGGAAAGGTAGTCTGATTAAGTTTTGTCTCAAAGTGTCTGTTTTTGGGTTTGTCCCTGCATTGATCTGCAAGGGAATGAGGCAAGTAATGGCCCCTCGGGGACTTTCAGGACTTTGCTCTCAATGTCAGCCGTCATTTTCAATCACCCTCTCCCTCCCAGCCATTAATTTTGGCCCAGGATCATGGGGACTTGTCCATCTATCACTCCTAATTGACACTAAATGATCTGTCAGTTTATTGATGAACGGCAGGAGTGGAATTGTCACAATATATTTTACTTTCTAACAACTCCTCCTGACAATTTTACCTTGTCCATCTCACTCTCCTCACATAAATCTCCATTGGCCGCTCGTTCCTTCTCATGGGCCGTTCTGGTGCCAGCCACTTCCACAGCATCTGCACGCGTCAAGGACATCAAGATGGCGGTATTACAGCCCGTGTGCTGGTCCTGAGGTTGCCCCCTTTCCTCCTCCTTCTCTCTTTCCCTCTTGCTTTTTTTTTTTTTTTTTTAATGGCAGAGATGTTCCAAGAATACTAAAGGGCTTCTGTCCTCTCCCTCGGTGTCATTGCCATACCAGAGTCTCTTTACCTTCTTGTTAGCAGCGAGTAGTTAATTCTTATTAGGCAACCAAAGTGTGAAAGGCAAAAAATTCAGAGCCGCCAGGCTCCTAGATCTGTGAACACAGTTGCAGACCTGTGTTCTGTCCTCTTTAAAACAGCTCTGTTCCAAGCTGGCCGTCCCCATAGAAGTCACTTTCTTAGAAAGATGTCACCGAAGGTGGGTTAGCTGGAGCCTGCCCACTGGGGTGCTGTGTGCACGATATAGGTGGGCCTTTGGGGCCCGGCCTAGAGCTGCCAAGGACCCTGAGCTGTCACCAGCGGCCACAAGCAGTCCCATCTGTCCAACCCCAGTTTTCTATTCAGCTTTTATTAAGTGCCCCTGAGTCTTGAAAGAGATGGGGAGGCGCTGGGCTAGATATATATAATGGTATATAGTTACTGTGGGTATGAAAATTCCTTTATCCTTTATGAGGCCAAGGATGAGCAGAGGCGCTCAACAACATATTAAAATGTCATTGCCCTCCTCCCTCCTTCCGTTCCTGTTGAAGATCATTTTTGTTAACTGATAGGGACTGTTTTTGTTTATTAACCATCCTTCCATTATCATGCCTATCAAAATTAATAATGGTTCCTTAATGTCATCTGATAGCTAGAGTATATTCACGAGCACTTCCATTGTCTCGATGTCTTTTTATGGTTGATTGTATAACAAAAAGGGCAAATCAAGGTCCTCACCTGTACGTAGTCATTAGATGTCTTTAGTCTCTTTCATTCTGCAGCCATCCCCACCCCACACCCGCCTCTTTTTTTCTCCCACGCCATTGATTTTTTTTTTTTTTTTTTCCTTTGAGAAACTTATCCTACAGGGTGGCTCACATTCTGGATCTGGCCTGTTGATTCCTAGTCGTGGTATCTGACTTGCTCCTCTGGCCCCCATGTTCCCAGTGAGGCTGGGAGTTAGATGCAGGTCAGCTGATGGTTAGACACAGACTCACCATCTGGCAGAAGCGCTTCCCAGGTCGTGTTGCATCTCGTCCGTAGGCACAGGTGTCCCGGCTCCCACTGCCAGTGAAGCTGTGTTGGGTCCTTGGAGTCAGGGGTGTGGCCTCCATGTTACACTGCCCACCAGACTCCCACCTACTGGTCAGAGCATCCACTGATGACTGTTGCCTTGAGCTATGATTTCAGTAACAGGTGTCATATGGTAATTTTCTAATTTTCACTCATAGAAAATTAGAAATTCTTCCATAAAATACTTCCTCTCCAACTGTTTGGTTGGAGAGGAAGTATTTTATGGCAGCTCTAATTGGTTGAAATACAATTCATTATACCTTTCATCCTGCTTTTTCCCCTACTCCATCCAGTCTTTTTAGTTTGAAAATTTTCAAACCTATAGAAAAGTTGCAAGAATAGCACAACAAAACATCCTTCCCATTGCTAACGTTTTACTGCACGTGGCTTTCTTCATTTTCTATTTTTTTTTCCTTTCTGTGAACTGTTTGAGAGTGGCAGCTGCATTTGCATTTGCTTTACTTACCACTTGACATATACAGGTTCTCAGTACATACATGATCATTGAGTCTTTTGAACATTTCTTACAGAGCTCCAGTAATTAAAAAGGGACCAGATATCCTTGAGCCCTTGACTTTCAGAATTTTCATCAATAGATACAATTTTGTTTAGCAGTATGGAGAACTTCTTTTCCACATGCTGCCCTGAGCCACGTGCTGCCCTGGGATCCCAGAATTGGCATGACATGGCAGTGTCTGCAGGGGTCCTGAGCACCACGAGTGAACATTTATTTAGCTCTCAACGAGGTTGATCACGCTAGTAAAGTAATGCTCAAAATTCTCCAAGCCAGGCTTCAGCAACATGTGAACCGTGAACTTCCTATTGTTTAAACTGGTTTTAGAAAAGGCAGAGGAACCAGAAATCAAATTGCCAACATCCACTGGATCATGGAAAAAAGCAAGAGAGTTCCAGAAAAGCATCTATTTCTGCTTTATTGACTATGCCAAAGCCTTTGACTGTGTGGATCACAATAAACTGTGGAAAATTCTGAAAGAGATGGGAATACCAGACCACCTGATCTGCCTCTTGAGAAATTTGTATGCAGGTCAGGAAGCAACAGTTAGAACTGAACATGAACAACAGACTGGTTCCAAATAGGAAAAGGAGTACGTCAAGGCTGTATATTGTCACCCTGCTTATTTAACTTACGTGCAGAGTACATCATGAGAAACGCTGGACTGGAAGAAACACAAGCTGGAATCAAGATTGCCGGGAGAAATATCAATAACTTCGGATATGCAGTTGACACCACCCTTATGGCAGAAAGTGAAGAGGAACTAAAAAGCCTCTTGATAAGAGTCAAAGTGGAGAGGGAAAATGTTGGCTTAAAGCTCAACATTCAGAAAACGAAGATCATAGCATCTGGTCCCATCACTTCATGGGAAATAGATGGGAAAACAGTGGAAACAGTGTCAGACTTTATTTTTCTGGGCTCCAAAATCACTGCAGATGGTGACTGCAGCCATGAAATTAAAAGACGCTTACTCCTTGGAAGGAAAGTTATGACCAACCTAGATAGCATATTCAAAAGCAGAGACATTACTTTGCCAACAAAGGTCCACCTAGTCAAGGCTATGGTCTTTCCTGTAGTCACGTATGGATGTGAGAGTTGGACTGTGAAGAAGGCTGAGCACTGAAGAATTGATGCTTTTGAACTGTGGTGTTGGAGAAGACTCTTGAGAGTCCCTTGGACTGCAAGGAGATCCAACCAGTCCATTCTGAAGGAGATCAGCCCTGGGATTTCTTTGGAAGGACTGATGCTAAAGCTGAAACTCCAGTACTTTGGCCACCTCATGCGAAGAGTTGACTCATTGGAAAAGACTCTGATGCTGGGAGGGATTGGGGGCAGGAGGAGAAGGGGACGACAGAGGATGAGATGGCTGGATGGCATTACCAACTCGATGGATGTGAGTCTGAATGAACTCCTGGAGTTGGTGATGGACAGGGAGGCCTGGTGTGCTGCGATTCGTGGGGTCACCAAGAGTTGGACATGACTGGGCAACTGAGCTGAACTGAACTGAGGTTGATCAAGTATCAGAGATGAGTGTCCAATGTTGGATGAAATCAGATGAGGCCATTGCACATGAGATGGTTGAGAAGGGAAGTCTTGATAGGTTATTGTGCATCTATTTCCAAAAGCTGTGCCCAGGGCTCGGGCGCCATGGCCCTGTTACTGAGGATTTCGGAGATGCCCATGTGAGCCCCCTGCTTGAACCTCTGTCTTGTCTTTGTCTTTACTGCTCCTGCCTGCACATGTGCTTTTCCTCCACGTGGCTTCTGAGACGTGACAGATTAAAAAAAGGTGGCTTCAGGACCAAGCAACAACATACCTTTTTAATGTACACCTTCCATTTGGTCGATCTGTGTGGGCTCCCAAAAAAGGAATTTCTCTCCTTGCTCTCAAGCTATGTTCAGAAACTGGATGGAAAGATGATAAAGGACAATCTAGATAGTTAGTTTTTTACTTTAATGAACTTAGAAAATTCACAGGGATTTTTTCGGCTTCTTTGTATAGACCATTGAGAATTTCATTGCGTTGTTTATCACTGTAAATCATTTATGTTCAGTCGGACCTGAAGATGAAATAGATACCAAAACTGTGTCCATTAACATAACCAGTGAAAAATGTGTCCTCAGGAAGTGGGGAAGAGTGTGTGATTTGTTGAGCTCATTCTGTCCTTACACTCTCTTGTCTTCAAACGCTTGTACTGTGTTGATGGCTGGTAGGTAGTGGGCATGAAGGCAGGACTGTGCTGAACTGTCCTTTCCAACTGAGCCCCGAAGTGCGCACAGCCGTGAGGTACTCACTGCAGGTCACTCTCCATGGGCAGAGGTGAAGGTGAGCTTTGGTTCATCCTGCAGACACGGGGACAGACTGCTGCGCCTCAGCCAGTGCATGCCGCCAGGTCTGACTGTGGTCGACAGAACCCCTTTTCATAGTGATGATGTTCTGCCTCTTTGTGGAACAAGATCTGTCTGACCTTAAAACTCAAATGTAGCTAAGTTGAGAAAGGCGGCTCACTTCCTGAAGAGAACTGTGACAGAGAGAAAGACTGGGACGCGGACACAGTTCAGATCCTCACGCTGTAGGCACTGTATCACTGCACCCCATCTTTGGAGACGTCAGAACTCTGAGTGAATGTTTAACGTTGTTTATTTTAAATAAATTTTATTTTTTCAACTCTTATTATTTTTATTATTAGAGTATAATTGCTTTGCAATGTTATGTTAGTTTCTGCTGTACAACAAAGTGAATCAACTGTGTACACAGGTATCCCCTCCCTCTTGAGCTTCCCTCCCACACCCCGCATCCCACCCCTCTAGGTCATCACGGAGCGCCGAGCTCAGGTCCCCGTGCTGTGCAGCAGCTTCCTGGCAGCTGTTTTACACGTGATAATGTACTTGTATGTCAGAGCTACTCTCCCAGTTCATACAAGTCCGTTCTGTACCTCTGTGTCTCTATTCCTGCCCTGCGATAGGCTCATCTGTACCATTTTTCTAGATTCCCTGTATTTAAAAAATCATGGTAAAAGAATTCAAAAGATTAAAGAGACTGGGATCGTGAAATTTACTGAGACAGTAGATCTTAAATATTCCCACTACACATGCACACAAATGGTAACTGTGTGAGATGAGGGATGTATTAAGTTGATTACGGTAAACGTTGTACACCTTAAATATACATGATCTCTGTCAGTTATGCCCCATTACAGCTTAAAAAAAAAAGAGGGTGGGATATGAAAGGAAAGTTTCTTTCTCTGTTTTTTTTGTGCCCCCAGATACTCAGATTCCCTTCCTGTGTCAACCACTGTTCACTAGTTTTATTGAGTTTCCTGCCAAAGATACTCAGTGCATTTACAAAAATATAAGTTAATGTGTTCTATAACTACACCCCCCGATAAACGGTAGCATGTCTCTTCTGCAGTTTTCTTTTTATCATATAATAGTCTTTCTTGGTGATCTTTCTGAATCTCAATACAAAGTAGACCTGTGTCATTTTTAAGGGCTGCATAGTACTCCAAAATTTCCTATCTCAATAGAAGTAATCATGAGCAGACAATAGACATGCTGTTCTCCCAGGCTGTAAAAGGAGACCTGCATTGTTTATTCATGTAGTTGCCGTAACATGACTGTTTAGAAAATATCAAAGGCTTCAGATACAGTACATATAAATTCCATAGGCTGGAGAACAAATAGGAAGCATACATTGTTTTTTTCATTGAAGATTGAGAGAGGGGCATTTTCATGCATTGCCATTTGGATGGATGAAAGTGATGTTCTGTGTTCTGTTCATTGCAGTTTAGGGGCCTGGATGGCTCGTGTAGTGTTACAGAACCAGTTTACTTATGCAAATGACTAAATATGAAATAATTGGAATCTTGCAATTCTGTCACGTGCCTCCCAGTTGAAGGTGATGGCAGTCTGTTCCCGTAAGCTCCGCGTGGAGTAGCATTTGGATACTTCCCTTCCCGCTCTGAAAGGTGGAGTAGTCTTCAGACTACTGGGCTACTACTAAGGCTGCCTGGGCAGCCCTGCGCAGGCCCTCCCTGGAGCAGATGTGAGCGCCTGGTGCCCAGCGATGTGGGGAGGGTGCGTGCAGTGACTGGAGATGGGCCCGCCGCCTGTGCATGTGCACCCGGGAGGGGACGGCTGAGGCCAGAGGCTGCACAGCACCCAGGAGCCACGTTTCTAGAGCCCACATCAGCAGCCCTGCTTCCCAGTCACCTGCGGGGAGGCCTGTTGGAAGGGCTGCCTAAGACTGCAAAGTAACAGGCTCCAATCCCCACCCTGCCCAGAGCCTGCACCCAGCTTCCTTTCAGGCCTGCAGCTTTTCTTGACTAAACTACCCTTGAGTTTTATCTTTATGACTGAAAGCCAGGAGTGATTCTAGAATAGGTTCTTGGCATGTCTTGTGAAGGCTTTGAATTTTGGTCCTTTACAGTTTCTAGTTTTGCAGAGGTGCAAATTCTCGTGTGACTGGAGCTGGGAACCGGGGATAGGATCGTAAAAGAGGGAGTCTATGAGGTTCGGGAAAGGATTGACAGGGCTACAGAGGGGTCCCTTAACTTACAGTAGCCGAAAGAGCACAGCATCCTATGGAATGTTCCTGTGCCTCTCTGGATTATCACTTAGTGCAGAGATCTTGAAACTAGAAGGTTCTGTCCAAATCCTTTCCAATTCTGGTGCCTCTATAGTGTTGCCCTGGGTCTGCCTGAATTCCTTCCACTGTTGGGGTATTCAATGGAGACATTTGTATATTTTTAAAGTCTTTTGTAGTTATATGAGCAAACCAAGGACAATTTTAATGATATAAAAATTCAAATAAGACATGAAGCTAAATTTGCCTGAAACTACCATTTCCTCCAATCCTAGTCATCTCTCTAAAAGTAGCTACTCATAACAGTTCATTGTTATCTTTTACCAACAATAGATATATAATTTTGCACAATAGATACACCTTCAGAAGTATATATATGTAGTTGTCCCTCGGGATCCAAGGGGGACTGCTTCCAGGACACCCATAGGTATAAAAATCACCAGTGTTTAAATCCCTTATATCACATGGCGTGGTATTTGCATATAACCTACGCACATCCTCCCATGTACTTTAAATCATCTCTGCATTACTTATGATTCTTAATATGACATAAATGCTATATAAATAGTTATAAATACAACGCAAATGCTATGTAAAGAGTTGGCAAGGTGTAGCAAGTTAAAGTTTTGCTTTTTGAGATTTTTTTTTTTCCTTCAGATATTTTCAATCCGTGGTTGGTTGAATCCTCAGATGCAGAACCCATGGATATGGAGGGAGGACCCTATGTGTGTATGTGTGTATGTGTACACATATATTACGCATAAATACACATATATACAAACACACAACACCCCCCACCCCTGCCATGTTTTTTTAAACAGCTCCTCTTTAGGAAATTTGCAGCTCCATCCTCTGACCCAGATTCCACCTTCTGGGGCCACACTGCAGAACCGCATGTAGACAACCCACACGTCATGCCCAGCCCTCTTGTTGTACGGATGTGAAAAAACACACACACACACACACACACACACACACACAGTGTTTATTGTGGCTTTGGCACTGGCTGCTATGCTAAGCACAGTTGTCTTAATTTATCCTCAGTAACCCCCTCCACCCCATTAGGTAGGTTCTCTTATTATTCCCACTAAAAGACAAGGAAACTAAACTTCAAAAAGGCTGACTAACCTGTTCACGTCACACAGCCAGTAAGAGCCCGGCAGGATTTGAACCGGGTGAGTCTGACCGTGGGTCATGCTCTTCTTCTCTGCACCTTGCCACCTTCATTTCATGCCCTTGACCCCTGGCGTTGTGTGTGTGCACTGGCAGGAATCTCAGTGGATGTTCCCCAAGGGCAGAGCAGCATGCGGTGAACACGTGACCACAGCTTCCCCCGCTGCCTGCCCGCAGAGATGGTGAGCGCAAAGGATGCAGTCTACACAGGCCAAGGCCACGCCAGTCACACAGTCAGCAGGCCCAGTTGGGCTCGTGGTTCAGTTCAGTTAGGCATCAGAAACTTTCATTCCTTCTAAGCCTGCGGTGCCCCCCAAGAACTGGATCTGTCCCGAGGCAGCCAGCTCGGGAGCCGGTTCTAGTTACAGGTTTCAGCCGTGACTCCTGCCAAGGCCGAGGCAGAGTGGTCTATGGACTCTCAGCCCAGAGCAGGTGCTCCAAGTGTTCACAAAATGAAGGCAGGCATCCGCCTGGGAGATATTTCCCCTGCCCATCTCCCCCGTACTTCCCCTCCACCATCCCCCTCCTTCCGAGGCTCACTCCTTCCTACCCCGCACCCCCCACCCCTCCCCCGTGCCTGCTGGAAGTTGAAATATCTGCCTGTGGTCTAGTCCTGTTGCCATGTCTGTTACCTGCTCCTCTGTGACCTTGGCGCAGGCGGGTCATGTGGACTCTTTGGGCTGAGGTTCCCAAGGGGTTTGGACTAGATGATCTCAAAGCTCCCCCATTCAGCTGTAGGATGTCATGATCCTGGGAAACCCCAGATGTTCAAGCTCTGTGGCCCCAGGATTTCTTCCCACCGAGCTCTGTCTGGGAGAGAGCGGGGCAGTCCAGCTCCTGCTGGTGCCCCCAGCTCCACACCCTTGGGCTCTGTCTCTTCAATGTTAGAGCTGAATGGTCTCTAAGGCCCTGCACGACTTGGAAAGAGTGTCTGCCCATCTGAACTGTGCTTTTTGGACAGCCGCTCAAGACAAATCATCTGGGTGCATAAACCACGGCCTTGAAATGGAACAGTCGACAGACCCCGAGACACGGCACGCCTCCCAGGCACAGGGGCCGGTAGAGGAGGCCTGGGTGGTGTGCCCCAGTGTGCTTGGAATAGGCAGTGCCCAGGGGAGACGGAAGTCCACGGTCTGCCTGGAGAAGTGAAGGAAGTCGGTGGACAAGGCAGAGAAGGACCTGCGTGCAGGGCTGTGAGTTCCAGGCGTGTGCTTTGCCAGGAGCCTTGGATGTGTTGACAGCTGTGACCAGTGGTGCAAGGGACACACAATTACACCTCTTCTGAATGCTTTTCTGATGTGGCACCATCTTGGGGAATTTGCATATGTACAAAGACACCCGTTTCTCCCACAGAGGCCTCCTCTTAAGGGCTGCCCCAGCTCCACTCTGTATAGTGAGTGCTTCTCTCTCGAGGCTGGATGGAGTTGCGGAGAGGCCAGCTCAGCTTTTCCCTTGAGTTTGACATCCATTTTTTTTCTGGCAGATTTTGGTGATGTCACTCATCCATTTCCTGTGACTTGCTCTCCTCATGTATCCATTTCAAATCATTGCTTTCTCTTATGAGACTGTTTATTAAGGTAGTGGTACCTAATTATGATTTCATGAGGGTCGTTTTTCCATAGGATATGTGTTCTCATTTGCCACTAGTTTTGTTGTATTAATGAGGTTGAATTCATCTGAGGTTGAACTCATCTGCAGGCAGCACCGTACATGTATGCTCAGTCACTCTGTTGTGTCCCACTCTTTGTGACCTCATGGACTCTAGCCCACCAGGCTTTTCTGTCCATGGTGTTATCGTGGCAAGAATACTGGAGTGGGTTGCCATTTCCTCCTCCAGGGGATCTTCCCAGCCCAGGGATCGAAATCCTGTCTCCTGAGGCTTCTGGATTGGCAAGCAGCAGAGAACCGTATTAGTAGAGCGCTACATGGAAAGAGGTTTATCTCAGAAAATAGGAGGCCCAGGACTTTGTGGTCCAGGTCCGATAAGGCAGCTCTGCAGTGATAGCAGGGATGGAACTCTTTCCATCTTCCCGCCCACCATCCTTTGCATGTGGGCCTTTGTCATCATGCTATGCCTCATAGTGGTAGAATGGCTGCTGTACCTCCAGACCTCACCTCTGTTTTCCAGGCAAGAAGAATGGCGGATGATATGGAGGAGAAGACAAAGGGTTCTTTCTTAGCAAGAATTTGTCTTTTGGAGATGAGGAGGTAGAATATGCTTTCCAGGGACTGCTGCACCTTTATCATTGATCAGGAATGTATATGCTCACCCCTCAGTGCAAAAGAGGCTGGGGAGTGGAATATTTTTAGTTAGGCTCATTACCAACTAAAGCACAATTAGGGTTTGAGTTGAGAGGATGAAGACAGGAGTTCTGAGTCGGCGCCGTGCTGTTTTCTCTGCTCGACTCCATCAGGCCGAGAGACAGAAAGCACTGGTTGGGATTCTTTCTGAGACTGTGTCATGTGATATAGAGAGTCGGGTGTGCTAAGGAGCATAAAAAAGTCTCATCTAGTGCTGGGAGCTTCTTAGAAGTAGGGAATCATTTGGAAAAGACTCGAAAGGCAGAAAAAGTTGCTTTTGAGACAAGGATAAACAAAAGTGGCTGAAGTGAAGGAAGAGAGCCAAGTGGCAGAGGAAGAGGAAAGCAGGAGATGGACAGTGCGAGAAGGGTGTGCACCAAGAAGGGTGTGCACCGAGAAGGCTGAAGGTGAACCTGGAGACCGAGTCAGCGTCGGGGGAAGTGGCGGGTGGCTGGCGTGGGGACGGGGGCTGTGTCTCATTCCTCCAGGGTTGGCTGCCCGGCATGTTGGCTGAGGGGTTCCCGACAGGTTGAGCCAGAGGCAGCAGTAACCTGGGAAGCAGGGGAGTGAGGGGGTTAGGAGCAGAAAGTATGGAGCAATGGCTGTGCACACCTAGCCAGCACCCATCTCTGGGCAGGGGTTTGGTTATAGGATTGAGGAGGAGAAAGACAGTGTCTTGAGCACAGGGAGTGGAGACTGAAGTTAAAAGCATCCTCATTATCATCGTAATGGAAGTAGCAAGGGCTGTTCCCCGGCTCATCCTGTGTGCCAAGTACTGTGCTGAATACTTGATGTAAATTAACTCACTTGATTCTAATGACAACCCCATGAAGCGAAATGTAAAGCCAGTGAATGGTGATGCTCGGCTTTGAACCCTGACTCCAGAGCCGGTACTCAGAGCCAGCTGAGCCCTGGGGCCTCCAGCCCTCTAGGAGCAGGAGAGCAGAGGGTTGACTTCTGAGGTGCCCTGTTGGGAGGTCCAGAGGGTCAGCAGGTCCTTCTCTCCAACTGCTTAGAAGGAAAGGAACTGGAAAGGAGTCATAGTCAGGAGGAAGTGAGCCACCAAGGCAGTTAGCAGAGGAGTGAGAAGGGGAGGTACAGGCTCCCAGTGAAGCTGGGAGAGTGCAGCACGTTTTGACAACACCTAAGAAAAGAGGCTTCCCTGGAGGCTCAGACAGGAAAGAATCTGCCTGCAATGCAGGAGACCCAGGTTCGATCACTAGGTCAGGAAGATCCCCTGGAGAGGGAAATGACAACACACTCCAGTACTCTTGCCTGGAAAATTCCATGGACAGAGGAGCCTGGTGGGCTACAGTCCATGGGGTCACAAAGAGGTGGACATGACTGAGCGACTTCACTTCTTCAAGAAAAGAGGGCTTCCCAGGTGGGCTCAGTGGGTAAAGAACCCACAGGCAATGCCAAACGCAGGAGGTGGGAGTTCAGTCCCTGGGTCGAGAAGATCCCCTGGAGGAGGACATGGCCACCCACTCCAGTATTCTTGCCTGGGAGCATCCCAAGGACAGAGGAGCCTGGTGGGGTACAGTCCCTAGGGTTGCAAAGAGTCAGACACGGCTGAAGTGACTGAGCACACAGGGAAAGGGAAGGGGGACCAAGGAGGAAAATGTCTTAAAGTCTTCAGTAGGAAGAGAATCTGTGTGAACTTTGTTGTCTCTAGAAATGACTGCATAAGGGAGAAGGGTCCCTGCTTCCTTTTCCTGCTGTTCCTGTCCTCTTTCCCTGCCCTTCTGCTCCCTCCTCCCCCTTTCCTCTTTGGTTTTGTTTTCCCCACGCGTTGACTTTGGGAATCTCCAAACCAGCACATGACAGTGATTGAAATTTTAGAGCTGGATTAAACCAGCTGGGGGGATCGGGAAGATTCCCCTGGAGAAGGGCATGGCAACCCACTCCAGTGTTCTTGCCTGGAGAATCCCGTGGACAGAGGAGCCTGGTGGGCTACGGTCCATGGGGTCGCAAAGAGTCAGGGACGACTTAGCAATTGAGCACACAAAGCAGGTGTGGGAAAGGGGTGGCTTGGGAGGTTATCAGAGTAGGAAATGGTTTTCATGGGAACAGACTCGGGGTGGGCCGTGGGGACCAGTAGAGGCGGGGTCAGTGTCATTCACAGAGCTGAGGAAGGACCCAAGAGGTCACAAGGTGAGCCCCTTCGGTTTGGAGGTGGAGAAAATGAGGCCTGGGGTGGTTAAGTGGCTCAGAGGTAGAATCTTAAGGCTTAGAAAAGCCGGCAAATGTCACCTTGCCCCGCCGCCCAAGGTCGTCCAGCTAATTAGTGTAATAGAATGTGCCTCTCGTTCTGCAGCCATGCCATCCTCAAACCTGGAGAGCGGCAGGCATTCATCTCAAGTTCATGAAAAGGCCGTGCACTACACTATTTGTGCAACAGCGCATCTGTGAGAATAAAACCCGTCTTTACTGCGGTCCTCCGGGACCCTCGCAGAAATGAGATGTTGATCATATGAAGCAATCTTACTGAACAAAAAAAAAAAAAAAACTTTCAAGGAAAAGAAGTTGTGTCCCCTGAGCCAGCCCGTCTGCTAAAGGGGGGACGCGGGTGGTGGTGAAGTCTGCTAAAGGGGGACGCGCCGCTTTGCAGAGTGAGCTGGCTGAAAGCCAGCAGGGAGCGATGGGGGCATCCGCCATTGGTTAGAATTCTCCCGGCATACATGATCTCCTTGCTCTCCCTTTGATGGATTCAGTCTCTCAAAAATAAAATGCATCTGTGAACATCATACCTGCCTTTTCCCTTCTCTTTTTAGTCCTTTATTGAGAAGTAACTGAAAGCAGTTTTCCTTGTCGAAGCCACAGCCCGGGCAGACGCAGGTATAATTTATGCACACGAAATAGAACCCCTTTTATATAAGCTCGGTTCTTGTCTGGTCTGGTGGGCCTGCTGGTGGTTTTACTTTTTGTCCCATCTTCCCTCACCACCAATGGTTACCGGGGGCTAGGCCTCTTTCTCCTGGTTTCACAGCGGTCATCGTACAAGAGGCCATATTGAGAAGTGCCAGAGTGTCCTCGGTTCTGTACCAGGGAGTCACTGGGTTGGATCTGGAGCCTTCCAGAAGGCTGCCCCACACTGTACCCTGCCAGGCCCCGGGAGGGCCTCGCATGTGGCAGTGGAGGGGGCCAGCTCTGGCAGCAGGCGCCACAGCACCACCTTCCCTGCGGGTAGCTTCTCACTTGGGTGAGTCCAGGGTGACTGCGGGCCTGTGGGGGACCACAGGATGCAATGGAAAGACAGAGAAAACAACTAGTGAGTGACCAGAAGGAAGTCTCTACCGGTTTCTTTATTATGGAGAAGAAAATTCTAGGATAAATAAAAGATCCTGCCCATTCAGTGTAAATCATCTCTAGTTTTTTTTTAAATGGACTGAAATAAAAGCTTTCAGAAGCACTGTTGAAAGTTTGCTCCCTGACTTTGCCAACCAAGGTCCGTATAATCAAAGCTATGGGTTTTCCAGTAGTCATGTTTGGATGTGAGAATTGGACCATAAAGAAGGCTGAGTGCCGAAAAATTGATTCTTTTTCAACTGTGGTGCTGGAAAAGACTCTTGAGAGTCCCTTGGAGTGCAGCGAGATCAAACCAGTCAATTCTAAAGGAAATCAACCCTGAAAATTCATTGGAAGGACCGATGCTGAAGCTGAAACTCCAGTACTTTGGCCACCTGATGCAAAGAGCCGACTCACTGGAAAAGATCCTGATGCTGGAAAAGATAGAACTCAGGAGAAGGGATGACAGAGGACAAGATGGTTGGATGGCATCACTGACACAATGGACATGAGTTTGGGCAAGCTCGGGGAGATGGAGAAGGTCAGGGAGGCCTGGCGTGCTGCAGTCCCTGGGGTCACAAAGAGTCGGACATGACTGAGCGGCTGAACAACAGCAAACACTGATGTGTGAAGCCGTTGATTCCCACTTACTTTTTACCACATCCTGTGTCATTTCACTTTTTGTCCTTGGGGCCACATTTCCCAGAGACCAGCCCTAAGTCTCAAAGTTACTGTCTCTCCCATCGGCTTTCAGCCCCCTCCAATTGTATCAATGGGAAAGTCTCAGTTTGCACCTAGTACTTCCTTAATACCTTTCTAACCTTGCTAATCTACCTTTTTAACAAAGGAGGAATATGCCATAGGCTCAGACTTTGGCAAATAACAGTGTATAGCTATAATAAATGTTGTGTTTTGTTTAAGCTGTATTGGTTTTTTTGTAACTACCTTCTCTATGGTTGGTAATGCAGAATTTCCATTGAGAATGTAGTTTTCTTTTAAGTAAATTAAAGTAAAAGTAAGGAGTCAACATATAAAGTAGTTGCAGGAAGCCCACTTACAGCAAAGTGCGTGAGGGTGGCATTTGAGCGTGGCAGATGTTTCGGCAGCACTTCTTCCCAGAGATTTTTTCCTCCCCATCCTTCTCTAGCAGGAAGGATGACTGAGTGTCATCCACTTAACCCTTTGTGCTGCTTTCGTGTTGCCGGATATGTGGTAGGTGGCCTACTGTTCATTGTGCCCCCTCTCAATCGTCTTAGTAACTTGAAGGGGAAAAAAGGAGCCCAGTGAAAATGTGTAGCCCCGCCCCGTTCCATCCCTGAGTGATATCAGCGTCTGTGTTTCTGGGGTTGATAGCTACGTGGAAGAGCATCCTGTTCCAGTCTGTCAGCATGTCCGGCCGGTTCCTCCGCCCTTCTCATTCTCAGCCACCACCTTTTGTACTTGAGCCGCACCAGCTCCCCTGCTCTTTTCTGAGTACACCTGGCCCTTTTGCGCCCCCTGCCTTTATTCAGGTTTTTCTCCTCCTGTGACTTTTCTGCCAGTCCCAAGCACGTTTTCTAGGGAGTCTCTCCGGCATCACCCAACTGGAAGGATTTGTCTGTCTTTAGTGCTACCATGATATTTTGCTCTGACCTGACTTGTTCTTTTGGGCTTCCCTGGTGGCTCAGACAGTAAAGAGTCTGCCTGCAGTGCGGGAGACCCAGGTTCAATCCATGGGTTGGGAAGATCCCATGGAGAAGGGAATGGCCGTGCACTTCAGTATTCTTGCCTGGAGAATCCCATGGACAGAGGAGCCTGGCGGGCTACAGTCCATGAGGTCACAAGAGTCAGATACAATTGAGTGACAAACATACTTGTTCTGTTCAATCTGGGCCGTAATAGAAGCAGCAGTAGATGAGGGAATTCTGGTTTCTAGTTGTAGCTGTGTGTCCAGCTTGCCTTGGGTCTGTAATGAAGGCGTTTTGCATCTCCTGGTCTTTTTATTTCCCCACCTACAAGATGCGCAGGTGGGATGGTGGCCACGGTCTTTCAGGCACTGCGGTGCGTAAGACTTCTGCAGGCATTACTGCCGTCTCTATAATGCTCTTTTTCTGCAGCCAAATTGTAAAATCCTGAGCAAAAGATCCACATATCCCAACACCCATCATTTGTTCTAAATAAAATAGTGTTCATTCAAGGTACCTAAGATCTAGAGGTGTGAACTCTTCAACTTTTTACTTTATTCATATAAGGCATATACATACATATTATGTGCTGCACTCAATATGCCAGCTAATTTGGAAAACTCATGGCCACAGGATTGGAAAAGGTCAGTTTTCATTCCGATCCCAAAGAAAGGCAATGCCAAAGAATGCTCAAACTACCGCACAATTGCACTCATCTCACACGCTAGTAAAATAATGCTCAAAATTCTCCAAGCCAGGCTTCAGCAACATGTGAACCGTGAACTTCCTGATGTTCAAGCTGGATTTAGAAAAGGCAGAGGAACCAGATATCAAATTGCCAACATCTGCTGGATCATCGAAAAAGCAAGAGAGTTCCAGAAAAGCATCTATTTCTGCTATTTGACTATGCCAAAGCCTTTGACTGTGTGGATCACAAGAAACTGTGGAAAATTCTGAAAGAGATGGGAATACCAGACCACCTGATCTGCCTCTTGAGAAATTTGTATGCAGGTCAGGAAGCAACAGTTAGAACTGGACATGGAACAACAGACTGGTTCCAAATAGGAAAAGGAGTTCGTCAAGGCTGTATATTGTCACCCTGTTTATTTAACTTATACGCAGAGTTAAATTATTTAACTTATGCATAACTTATATAACTTATGCATAACTTATATAACTTATATATAAATTATATATAAAGTTATATATAAATAAGTTATATAAGTTATTTAACTTATACATCATGAGAAACGCTGGACTGGAACAAACACAAGCTGGAATCAAGATTTTTGGGAGAAATATCAATAGCCTCAGATATGCAGATGACACCACCCTTATGGCAGAAAGTGAAGAGGAACTAAAAAGCCTCTTGGTGAAAGTGGAGAGTGAAAAGGTTGTTTTAAAGCTCAACATTCAGAAAACAAAGATCATGGCATCTGGTCCCATCACTTCATGGGAAATAGATGGGGAAACAGTGTCAGACTTTATTTTTCTGGGCTCCAAAATCACTACAGATGGTGACTGCAGCCATGAAATTAAAAGACGCTTACTCCTTGGAAGGAAAGTTATGACCAACCTAGATAGCATATTCAAAAGCAGAGACATTACTTTGCCAACAAAGGTTCGTCTAGTCAAGGCTATGGTTTTTCCTGTGGCCATGTATGGATGTGAGAGCTGGACTGTGAAGAAGGCTGAGCGCCAAAGAATTGATGCCTTTGAACTGTGGTGTTGGAGAAGACTCTTGAGAGTCCCTTGGACTGCAAGGAGATCCAACCAGTCCATTCTGAAGGAGATCAGCCCTGGGATTTCTTTGGAAAGAATGATGCTAACGCTGAAACTCCAGTACTTTGGCCACCTCATGCGAAGAGTTGACTCATTGGAGAAGACTCTGATGCTGGGAGGGATTGAGGGCAAGAGGAGAAGGGGACGACAGAGGATGAGATGCCTGGATGGCATCACTGACTCAATGGACGTGAGTCTGGGTGACCTCCGGGAGTTGGTGATAGACAGGGAGGCCTGGCATGCTGCGATTCATGGGGTCGTAAAGAGTCGGACACGACTGAGCAACTGATCTGATCTGATCTGACTGTCTCTGTATATTTCAATCTTTTTTTTCCTCCTGATAAATAAATGCTTGAGTTTGAATCGGAACAAAGATGTTGTTTTGAATCTGACCAGCAGGGGGCAGACTTCACCCAGGAATTGCCTTGTAATTCCCTATCTCTTCGGCTTGGGATGGCTTGGGAATCTACAGATAGAATTTGGAGATTGTTCTTCGTCTTTCTACTAGACACCTTGTTTGCTTGATAATGCCAGTAAGAGCTAACTGTACTCTAAGGTGATCTAAAACTCCAAAGTGCCAGAATTTGGGTGCTGGGGAGTTCTCGTTAGTTTTAAAAAGAAAGGAAAACGAACAATACTTAGAAAAACATTCTAGACACTAAATGCATGAATGGCAAGAATTCGGAACCCAGGGGGAAAAAGTGGGGGTTTCAACTTTCAGGAAAGATTTTCAATGAATCTTTTACCCAAAGAAAACTGCAGTTGATGAGAACTATGTGGTGGTTAATCAGTATTGTAGGTGTGGGGACACTTGGAGCAGAGGGACCCCAGTTTAGCGGTCCACTGCCTGATGCTGAATGGGCCTGGTAGCCGAGATTACAACGGAAGATTTCTCATCTGCTCAGATTCGGGTTTTTGCTGGGAAGGCTCATTTGCTGGGTTATACAATTTATAAAGTAGAGCCTCGATGTTGGATGTACTGGTGATGTGTTATATGACCTGAGACAAATGACCTCCCTCTCTCACATCTTGGTAAAACTGACCTCAGCGAGGCTTGTGAGATTTTTATTGGACATTTAAGAATTATGAGAGTTGAAAACCTCGCAAGAAAGTGGTATTTTGCCTGCTTTTCCTCCAGAGGAGTGATATGTTTTGAAAATATAAGGTAGCTTTAGCTTCTCTTCAGCTGGTCTCTCATTCCTGCTCTTGCCCTTGCTAAGTATTTATGAATTTGGTCCCTGGCTGCAGGGTTTCTTCTTTTTATCATGGGAGCCCTGTAAGCCCCTTACGGTGGCTTTAGCGTTTCTCTCATGGGCCACAAGTTGTACTAGTAACCACTTGTCCAAACCCGTCACATCCCTCGCCGGTTAGAGGCCGTGGCACAGGCACGGTGGGCCGGTAGAGTGTCTTCCACTGGGCGCTTCCATGTCCAGCACTTTGATCTATTTTAAGCCTGTGCTGTCTTGCAGCAGGGAGGTGAGTCTAGGGTCCAGTGTGTGCTGTGGATATTAAGAGACTTCAAGGACACTTCCCCCCATTTATCCCAGTTATGTCCCCTGCTAAAATAGGTTAACGGTGTCTAATTAACCACTGAACATTGTCATGCCGCATAAAGATAGCATCCTGGCTGTTCTCTGAGCCGTGGTACTTCATCTCCATTTAGATCTCTGCGGTATTCCATTAAACTCGAGAGCAACATTTTAACTGAGATGATGTCTACATTAGAGCTGCCTTTCACCCTTCAGCACGTGACCCGTGCAGGCAGCAGCTGAGGCCTTCTGCCTGACACAGGAGGGCAGGCAGAGGAGATGGGCCGCACAGGCCGGGAGGGTTTTCACATTGAGGTCCTTCTCTGCCGCTGAGCCCCAGGGTGAAACCGAGCATCCGGGATCGGGCTGTGGTTCTGTGTTGCTGCAGGGAAGATGTGCTGGAAGCCGGCAAGCTTGTCCTCCGCTGACCAAAGTCATGCCCAGTGCATGTCAGCGTGGTCTCTAAATATCAAAAGAAAGGAACTGCATCTGAGCAGAGGAAGTTTGGAAAGGCGAGGACATGGAGGGAAGGGTGACCTGGCTAGATTGGGTCTCCTCTCTGCCGTTATGCAAGCTGTCAGGTTGTAAATAAAAATACACGAACAGTGACGCAGAACAATTAAGCCAACATTAACTACCCCCTGGTACAAAGCTGTCGTGCTCCTCTAAGTCAAAAGTCTTACAGTGTTATATCCTCATATCATCGTGGAAAATATGAATTGAATTTCAAGCAGAATGTAGAATGAGCCCTTCCCCTGGTCAGCAGAGCTGCCTGCGTGCCTGTATCACATAGGGGTTAAGAACTGGAATTTGTATTCCGGCCCGATCATTTTCTAGCTGGGTGACTTTAGTCAAATTAACTTTCCTTCTCTGAGCTCCAGGCTCCTCATCTATAAAAGGGAGCATGTTAATGAAGATAATGTGATAAATAAATAAGGTAATATGTAATGCTTATATAGTGTTACATAACAGGGATATATAAATAAGAGTGCCTAGCACCCAGCAAGCTCTATAAATGTTAACTATTGCTGTCGTCAGTCATCAGCTTTACACGTCTGTGTGGGCGAGGGCCTGGGAAGGGTCTTTTCCCTGAGAATTGAGGGTGAATGTGTGGAGCTGAAGAGGAAACACCCATGTGTGTTTGGATGTAGAGAAGGGGGGGAAGTGTGGAGGAGAGAGTGGGGATGAAAACCAGGAGGGGACTGACTGAGTGGGGAGCTGAAGGATTGGGCTTTAAAGGAAAGTGGGGGAAAACCAAGGGACTTTTCTGTCGGTTCAGTGGTTAAGACTCCTTTCTTCCAATGCAGTGGACACAGGTTCGATCCCTACTCAGGGAACTAAGATCTCGCATGCTGTGTGGCACAGTCAAAGGATGAAAACAAATAAAAATAATCTAAAAATAAACAAAATAAAATAGGGAAAACCAGACAATGTCCCTAACCTTGAAGTCTCCACCTGGGAACTCAGTGTTTAAAGAACAGACAGCCTCTCATGAAGCTCAGTGATCTTAGTGACTTGAAAAGCTCCACACAGAGAGGGCCATGGTTTCCCTTCTTGGCAAGTTACCTACCAGGTCCAGCCATCCCTCGCTGCAGAGCAGGAGACCAGAGTGCCCTTACTCCCGTCACCCTGTCTCCCCAAGGTGGGAGGTGAGGGAGAACATGTACTCTCATTGTCCGGAGTTAAAGCTTCATTCTGCAAAATGGCCAAAGCAATCAGCAAGTGATGGAGTAGCTCTTAAAAAGAAACCTGGCATTTAATTAACTTTTCAAAGTGCTGGTTCAGCAACCTCTGTGTTTTACATTTTGAATATTGAACAAGCATTTCTAATCGGACCTGAATTGCTTCTGGGCCTCCCTGGGTGGAGGGCGCCTGCTGAGCTTTTACGAACACCGGGGAATCCCAGCTCAGTCTCGGGAACACCAGTTCAGGGGCACTCGGGAATGGAGCCTTCAGTCCATGAGGCCTCAGCCTATCACTTGTGTTAGGAGAAAGGGCCTCCCTGGCGGCTCAGGTGGTGAAGAATCTGCCTGCAATGCAGGAGACCCAGGTTCGATCCTTGGGTTGGGAAGATCCCCTGGAGAAGGGAATGGCTACCCACTCCAGGATTCTTGCCTGGAGAATACATGGACAGAGCAGCCTGGTGGGCTACAGTCCATGGGATCGCAAAGAGCTGGACACAACTGAGCGACTAACACACAGGGGAGAAAGTGGGCAACTTGGAAGGACAAGGCAAAAAGGCTTACCGCCTGCTGCTTAGCAACTAGGGAGTTCAGCCCGCTCTCTGACATAAGGTTTCAAGTGGTGATTCTCACATCCATGACTAGGTTCCTTTTCTAGAAATTACTCCCTTGGGGGGCCTGGGGTGGACACCGCAAAAGCTTCCCAGGGGTGATTCTCTTGTGGTCCACTGGTTAAGAACTCCTCGTGTAAAGGATTCTGTCAAGCTTTCAATGAGCTGTCTGTTGTCTCCTGTAAGTATGGAAAACATGTGAGCCCAGTAAATCCAAGCAGTGTTTGGGGAGCCCAGGGGACAGCTAAGAATCAGCGGGCTTGGGGCAGTCTGGGGTGGAAGGTGGGCAATGGGGAGTCTTGTTTCAGCCTCACCACCGACCGGCTCTGTGGCGTGGACAGAAGCGCACGGTGCGGCGCCCACGGTCCCAGTCTGTGTGTGACACGGTGCTCCTGGAGCCTGCGGCTGCCTCCTTTCCAGAACGACTGCTGATAGGCACAAGAGTCTCTGAAGATCCCAAAGCGTGCTGTGTCTCTACACAGTGGGCTCCCCAGTATGATAACTGCCAGGCTCCCAAACCCTCTCACAGCACTTCTGGGGGAGCCCGGGGTGGAGCTGGCCGCCGCTCTGCAGTCCTCCTGCCTCAGGCTTGGACTGGCTACACTGTGTCCCCGGAAATGAGTCTGCGAGGACGAGATGACCCAGAACCCGCTGTCCCTTCTGTCAGCCTCCCTCCACCCACCCACACAGCCTGGAGAGCTGGGACTGCAGCCCCACATCCTTCCTTCTTGGGTTGCCTGCTGGGCAGTGATAGAACAGCGTGTTTTGTTTTTTTTTTTAACCTGTCTCCAGCAATTTTAAAAATGCACTCTCCATCATGATTGAGAGTATCCGTATATAAAGCTAAAAAAAAATTTACATAATATTTATCTTTATGATTTGCAATATACTCTCTTCACTATTCTTTGCTATTGAAAAGAAAGAAAGGCTGGTGGTGACCCTCTAAATGGGTTTCACAGCTCACTAATGGGTCATGACCTGTGGTTTGAAAATCCTTGTGCTAGACTTCACATCACTGCATGGCCTGAGGTGCCTTTGGGGACTGACTGGTCAGGTATAGTAACTCTGTGAAGTGGGGATCATTTCAGAATAGCCGCATGACTTATATCACCGAGGAACAGAAGTTACTTGCATAGTCACGGTTCTGTAAAGAAATGTACCCTCTGCCTGTTCTCCTGAAGCATGCTTCCCACTGCCTTCTGCTTTCTCACTTTTGGTAGCTGCACATCTGCAGGAAATGCTTCACTTGCTTCTTCAAGCCGGCACCGCAGGCTCAGTGATAAAGAGCTGGTTCAGTTCAGTTCAGTTGCTCATTCGTGTCCGACTCTTTGCGACTCCATGGACTGCACAGCACGCCAGGCCTCCCTGTCCATCACCAACTCCCAGAGTTTACTCAGACTCATGTCCATTGAGTTGGTGGTGCCATCCAACCATTTCATCCTCTGTTGTCCCCTTCTCCTCCTGCCTTCTATCTTTCCCAGCCTCAGCTAGTAGGGACCCCAGTTCTAGGAGGGCAGAGCTCAAGCTTGCAGTGGGGAGGGCGTTGGGCACAGCCCAGCTTCCCCGAGTTTTCCTTAAGGTAATGTAAGTGCAGAATTGCCAGTTTGTATTTGAAGAATTCAGAAATCCAGGTGTTTTTTTTTTTTTTTTTTGGACAAAATATACCAATTTGGACACCAAATTCATGTTAAAACAGAACAAAATGAAACCAAACCAAAGTAAGCAGTGGTGTGGCGTGGCCCAAACTTACCCAAAGCTTGGTATGGCCTGAAAGTGGCCCACTGTTCTACAGGCAGGGTTTCATACCGTTTCTCTGGGGCCCCACACAGGTTCCCACTAGGCTTTCCATCTCCCGAGCAGAAGGCTCACCCAGAACCTGCTATTTCTGGCAGGAGAGATGGAGAGACAGACAGACAGACAGAATGCCACCTGAGGACATCCCCGCCCTCCATCCCTGGGCGCTGTGGTCTCTAGTTCCAACTCCTTCCCTGTGGGATGCAACGAGATGCAGGAAGATACTGGGCTACCCTGACAGTAGGGCAGAGCAGGACGTGGGCTGAGCAGCAATTACACCGATTCAGATGATGAGTGAATAAATGGCAATTAATCAGCCTTCCCCCGAAGAGTAGCCTTATCATTATGGTTTCCTTCCGACCGAGTCACTGCTGCTGCTTCACCTGGCACAGGGCTTCAGAAAGAACGATTCTGTTAAGACTCCTGAGGGTAACCAGAGATGGCACTGCCCCTTCTGTAGAGTGGGAAGGTGCTGGCCTGGGCTACCACCTTCCTGAAGCCTGTTCCTCTCCTCTGATCCGGGTTTCCATACAAGCCTTCCTGCTGCTGGTGACAGAGGACCGGGTCCTTCGGACAGCAGGTTTATAGCGTTCAACTTCACCACAACAGTCAGAGGCAGTGGTCCCAGGGTTTACTTTACCTTTCCCCTCTTGGGGAGAATTATTTGCATTTTTGCAGAAGGTGCCGGTTGGTTCCGAGGTCACTTTTCCTGGGGGAGGGACTTCTCATGCATCCTGCCTACCAGCCATTAAGGCATCGCCATCACCCTGTGCCCGCATGGATCATGGTGATTGATTTCTGACTTAAAAGATTTCATAAAGAAAACAAATACTGTTATCACAGAGATTGTCACACATACAGAAAAGTAATCTTGGTGTAATGCACGCTCAAATTCCCAGGAATTCTAATCCAAGCAGGTCACTACTGAGCCTCTGAGAAACTCTGGTCTTAAGTCTTCTAAGTAAGATTGGCTAAAGGGTGACTACTGTTGAAGTTAAGATGTATTCCCCCTCCCCTAGACAGCCGATCCAGAAATCTCTCGCTGCTGGGCCCAGCGATCTGCGTGTCTGACAAGCTTCCCAAATGGTCCATACACAGGTTCAGGTTGGAGAACCCGGGCCTCACGTATGCGTGTGAACAGGCCACCATCACTCACAGGGCCTTGCGGTCCTTCCCATGGGGGAGGCAAGAAGTCAGGCCTGAACTGCGTGGCTGGTTCATCCCCTTCTGCTCACGGGGAGCTACGTGTGTTAGCACAACAGCTCCAAACGAGACTCACAGCCTCTGTCCTAAGAGCGTGCTCCTGTAAATTGATCAGTTAATTGTTGAAAGAAAAAGAAGGCACGGTATCATCCACACCGCTTTTGAGTTTTGAGCTTCTCCTTCAATTTAAGCACTTGAGCTCAACAACTTTATATGGCAACATGCTGAGAAAAGAGTGTAAGAAGGCATCACCGTCACTGTCTCTCATCGGCTGTGGGCCTTGGTCTATAAAGAGGAATCCAGACAGATAGATCACTTGAGTTATTCTCATTTTACCCCACTTTTGAAACACCCCTCCAGTGTCCCACGCCAGTGCAGAGACTAGCAGTTTCTCATAAACTTTGTGTCTCTCTCTCTTTCAGGTCACGAAGGAGGGCTTCTGAAGAAATACAAGAGTATGTTTCCAGTATTCTTACGGCATCCTGTGTGACCCTAGTCCGCCATGCGGTCTGTGTGGTCCTCATCAGCTCAGCCTTTGTTGAATGTAGCATCCGAACATAGACAGCAGGGAGCGGGCTGGGCTCAGGCTGGAGATCAGAGCCATAGTCAGGGGCTCAGCGAATGCTGCTTCTGCAGCTGAAGGGCTGGACTCTGGCGTGGATGGCCATGTCTTGTCTCCCACGCCCTGGGTCTTAGATTGTACATTCAGGTGTCAACAGTACTGACCCTTAGGTTCTGCTTTATCGATGAAGGTGGGCGGAAGTAACACCAGCCTTCTAATCCTAGCCTCCTCCCCAGACATATCAAGGAGAAAGAAGGCAGGTTTCTAGGTCAAGATGGAGTGCGCAGGTAGGGCGGGAGGAGCGTCCTTTCGCAGTCCATGCGATGCTGCTGGTGGGATGGTACGGCTTGTGTGCCTTGCACGGCAGACCAAACTGACGAAGCAGGCCTGACCAAGCTGGTGGAGGAAGGTGGGTCCAGAGACATTTTCACCCAGGAAAAGGGATGGAAGCCGTCAGAATATAATAGGCTGTTCCTTCCTGTGTTTGAAACTCACTTCCTCCTTTCTTTTCCTTCTTTTTTGGTGACAGCCACCGCCTCAGACCAGCAGAGCCTGGATACATCAGATGACGGAGGAGGTAAGATGCCTGTGGAGGAAGTCAGAAGGGCTTCCAGAGACGTCCCAGAGCATCTCCTGGGCTACAGCCAAGGTGCCACTTGCTGCAGGCTTTACTGGACACATCCCTGTGGCCTTGTCCTGGCCTGTGGGTTGCGTCTCTGTGCCTGCCCCTGCCTAGGCTCCTCCCCACTTCCTTATTCATTAATCCTCCTGTCCTTCAGCACGCGGCCAGAAGCATCACCTCCTCTGAGCTGTCTTCCCTTGCCATCCCACCCGCCGTCTGACTCAGGTGGTGTTTCTCCCTGTGCCCACAGCCCTCCTGGGCAAACCTCCATTGTAACCCCCCACAGCAGTGACAGCTGGTATTTATTGGCTCTTTATTGTGTCTCAGGCACTGTTCTCCCAATTTATAGATGCTGAAGCATTTCATTTTCACAGCAGCCCTACGAGGTAGTACTGTTATTATCCCACTTTTATATTTAAGGAAACCAAAGCGCAGAGCGATGAAGTTGCCTGTGGTCACAGGGCTACGTGACCGTCATGCTTTAACGCTTTGTTGGCCCAGTTGCTGTTCCCACCAGGCTCTAAGCGCCTTGATTGTGGACACCCTGTCTTGTTTCTCTTTGCATCTCTAGCACATGGCACATAGTTGGTTAAAGGCTGACGCTGTAAATAGGGGAGAAACAGTGCTTTTTGGGGCTAGCAGCCATGTCACAGCTGAAGCCCGTGTTCAGAACTCGAGAAGAGATAAAGTTTGTGTGTACCTTTTGCAGGAAACCTACTAGAGGGGAGGTTATCTTTAGGACCTGAATGATCAAAGCCTCTTTTTTAACTCACATATTTACCATTTCCTCAGTCTGTTCCTTTGTGTAGACCTCAATTTCCATCTAGTATCGTTTTCCTCGTGCCTGAAGCACTTCATGGAATGTTTTATTTTTTTGTAGAACGGGTTCTCTGGCAAGAAATTCTCTCAGTCTTGTTCGTCTGAAAAATGTCTTTACTTTTCACAAGATAAAGGATTCTGGGCTGACGCCTCAGTTTTTCCTTTCAGTCTTTTGGGTGCTTGGGTCATCGTCTGTTGGCTTGCTTTATCTGCCGAGAAGCCAGTGGTCACCCTTATCTCTGCTCCCCTGTATGCACTGTCTTTTTGTCCTGCTTTTAAGACTTATTTCCACTTATCTGTTATTCTCAGCAGTTTGGTTGCAGTGTGCCTTGTTGTGGGTTACTTTGGGTTTATCCTACTTGAGCATCTTGAGTCTGTGGCTTTGTGGTTTCATCAGATTCAGATCGTTGTGGCCGTTGTTTCTTTGGGTTTAAGTGAAGCGTGGTTGGTGCTCAGTGTTACGCTGCTGTCAGGCATGCGTGTACTGATTTGACGTTTGCATCCACTAATGATCTCGTGATAAATCTGTCCCCATGCAAGTCACTGCAGTTTTACTGACCATATTCCCCATGCTGCATGTAACTTCCCAGCGCTTTATGGACGTCATCACCGGAAGTGTGTGCCTCTTACTGCTGTCCCCGATTCCACCCCAGCCCTGCTCTGCAGAGCCTGCTTGTCCCTGTGTGTTTGAGTCTGTTTGTTTCGTGTGTTTGTTTTTCAGGTTCCACACATAAGTGAGGTCACACGGTGTTTATCGTCCTCTCTGATTTATTTCACTTAAGCCTAACACCCTCCAGGTCCATCCACATTGTCACAAGCAGCAAGATTTCATTTTCTCGGGGCTGAGCAACATTCCACTGTGTATGTATGTATATATGTTTGTGTATATATATATATATGTGTGTGTATATATATATATGTATATATTCTGTGCTAAGTCCCTTCAGTCATGCCCGACTCTTTGCAACTCCATGGACTATAGTCCACCAAGCTCCTCTGTCCATGGGATTTTCCAGGCAAGAATCCTGAAGTGGGTTGCCATTTCCTTCTCCAGGGATCCTCCTGACCCAGAGATCGAACCTGGGTCTCCTGCATCTCCTGCACTGGCAGATGGGTTCTTTACCACTAGCACCACCTGGGAAGCCCTACATATATATACACACAGCATGAGCACATACATATATATACATACACATGCATATATATATACACACATATGTAATATATATATTTTTTTTTTTGTGTGGGTAGCTGTTCCCTTCTCCAGGGGATCTTCCCCAACCAGGGATTGAATCCAGGTCTCCCACATTGCAGGCAGATTTTTTTACCATCTGAACCTGGGGAAGCCCTGGGGGAGAATGGATACATGCATACGTATGGCTGAGTCCCTTTGCTGTTCACCTGAAACCATCACAACATTGTCAATTGGCTACACCCCAGTACAAAAATAAAACGTTTAAAAATACAGATTCCCAGGCCACTGGCAAAGCAGAAGCTGGGATTGGGGTCCAGGAAATCTGCATTAATTGAAGTAAGCTCCCCAGATAAACACTGTGCACACTGACGTTTGACAGCCCTGCTGTGATGCCTCCAAAGCCAGGACTGAGGACTGGAGAGGGAGTCGAGTTGCACAAGTACTTCCGTCTCATCTCATCCCAAAGGCGTATGAAGGTAGAAAGGTAGTCACTAGAGGTCAGGAATTGAGTCTGCACTCGCTCCAAGAGTTAGTAAGAGCCCCTGAGTCTCCTCGCATCATTCTTCAGCCCTTTGATTTCTTTTCCGTTTTCTCTCATCAACAAGGTCATTTATTTTTGCTAGATATTCCGCCTCAGCTCTTCTCACTCAGTTCGTCTTAGCTGCCAAGCTACTCCACCTGCTATTAATTCCCGATGGCGCTGGTCAACAAGGTACCCTGCGCTTCTGTCCCCAGAAATCTGTCTTCCCAGACGTGTTCCTGGGACGTCCTCTGCCGCTGCTTCGGTGACAGCTGTTATGCTCACTGATTGGTGGCTTCTACCACACTTTGGGTCGGCCTGTCCTCAGAGGCGCTGTTGCCTCAGCCGTTGGTTACACAGGGCCACAGAGCAACCAGAAGGATGTGCCAGTGGACTCAAGGAGGCAGGATCCCTACCAGGTGGTCAGGGTACAGTGTGCTTGGAAACTGTGATGCTGATGATGCTGGGGTGCTCATTGAATTCCTGATCTGCAGAGGGTTTACTCAACTGGAACTCTTCACACCGCTTCCCACCCTAGCTTGTACTTCTTTTCAACTCCCCTCAAAGGACTTCTGAAATCCTACCTTCTCCATTTTTTTTCAACTGGGAGAAAAAGAAAGTGTCAGTCACTCAGTCATATCCGACTCTTTGCAGACACATGGACTGTAGCCCACCAGGCTCCTCTGTCCATGGAATTCTCCAGGCAAGAATACTGGAGTGGGTTGCCATTTCCTTCTGCAAAGGATCTTCCCAACCCTAGGGGTTGAACCTGGGTCTCCTGCATTGCTGGCTGATTCTTAATGGTCTGAGCCACCAGGGAAGCCCACAGTTGTATGAAAATGCTCCATTTCAAGGAGTAACTATATCACAGCAAAACCCTCTGAATACTGAAGTTTACATACATCACACAAGATAACCAAAGTTTACATACATCACGCATCATTAGAAGGCAGTGCTGGTTGCCACTGTGGCGTCATCACGTTAGAATCAAGTGGTTGCAGGTTTTGGCGTCTCTATATGCCATGTCGCCCAGGCCTGCTGTTTGACATGTTGAGAGCTTGAGGCTTAAGCACTATTACACGGAATCATCGGGCTGAACAGGGACTCGGGTCCTCTGACTCCCAGGGGCGCTCTCTGTCCTCGTGCCGTGGCCTCTGCCAGCACCACTCCGTCACCAGCATTACCAAACATTTCCACGTGCCAGCTATCAGGCCTGGTGTTGCACATTTTTTTCTCATCTAATTCTCAAAACCAATCTGTGGGAGAGGTTTTTTTTTAATATAAGTTTTATTGAGGCCTGATTTGCATATGATAGACTGCATTCATTCGAAGTGCACAGTGTGAATTTTTACAGCCGTGTATACCCAGTGATACCTCCACCACCATCGATGTGCGGAACGTTCCCATCATGCCCAGAAGTTGCTCTCACTCTCTTCAGTCCATCCTCCCTCTGCCTCTGTCTCTAGGCAACTGTGACCTTTTTTTTTTTTTTTTTTGTCACGATAGAGTGGTTTGTAGTTTCTAGAATTTTAGACACTGAATCATACATATGTATGCTTTTGCATTTGACTCTTTTCACTCATTAGAACAATTTTGAGATCATCCAGCTGGTTGCATGTATCATTACCCAGTTCATTTTTATTGATAATATTCCGTTGCGTGGGTGCATAGCACATTTTGGTTATCTTGGTTATCTATTCACTTGTTAAAGGACATTTTAATTGGTCATCATCCCCATTTTAAAGATGGGGAGGCTAAGGCAAAGAAAGGCAACTTTGCTAAAGGTCACACAACTAGTAAGGGCCAACACCAGGATTTGGAAGGCAGCTGTGTTCACCATTGTTACTAGCACAACGCAGCCCAGCACCAGGATTTGAATGTGTATCTTGACCCCAGAGTCCTTGCTCTTGGCCTCTGGGCTGTAAGAAATAGCAAGACCCTCTGCTGGGTTGGCATCTCCTTGCACAGGTCGGTTGTGTAAATGTCAGCTCCCCAGTGTGTAAGATAGAGTGCTGGCATGATTGACAAGACGCTTGATGCAATTCCATTAAGGAAAGAAAGAAGAAAGTTGCTGTTTTCGGAGAATACCTCCAGTCTTCTTTTCCCTTTCATAAACTTGGAATGTGAAATTTGTGATTTGACCTTTATTTTGGCTCCAGGAGTTTGAAGCAAAAAAAAGCCTTTTTGTCAGAGTACACTTGATGTTGCCTTCTAGGAGGTATGTCTCTGCCCTGGCATAAATCTGTTTTCCATGCAGTTATCCCTGAGTCCTTTAATGGAAAATCAGTTCATATGTTACACTTCACACTCGACTTAGTCCATTTCACCGTATGTGAATGTTTAGAATCCATTTTGCAGTAGGAATCATATGTTACATATAACTAGTCTCTAGAATTATCTTTGCTCAGAGAATTACTTGGTTGGCTAGTTAAGCCTGCTCCTTTGAACTTAGAATAACCAGTGGGTGGGGAAACTCCATGAATGATTGCCCTGAACCTGGCCGTGGACGTGGACGCTCATTCGGCAATGACGTTAAACAGAACTCTGAGCACCTGTGAGGAAACCTACTGGTTCCCTTAATAAAATCACATCTGGGGGCTTCTCTGGTGCCTCAATGTTCAAGAATCTGCCTGCCAACGCAGGAGACATGGATTCAATCCCTGGTTTGGGAAGATCCCACATGCCTCAGAGCGGCTAAGGCCACGTGCCTGCACTCTAGAGCCTGGGAGTTGTAACTACGGAGCCCACGTGCTGCAGCTGCTGAAGCCTGCACGCCCTCGACCCCGTGCGCCACAGCAGGAGAAGCCCCCGCAGTGAGAACGCTGTACACAGCGACCAGAGAACAGCCCCCGCTCTCTGCGGCTACAGAAAAACCCACGCAGCAGCCAAGACCCAGCACAGCCAAATAAACAAATACATTTTTTTAATTAAAAAAAATAAAATCACATCCGGGTTCTTTGAGGTCATCAGTAATGTGTATTCTCACCTGGGAGGGGCTCCTCCTCTTCTGGTACTTGGGAGGGCTGCGTGATTGTCGAGCCATCTTGAAGGAGAAGATGAATTACCAAGAATAGAGGTGAGGAGCCAAGGTCCAGGGCCTCCTCTGAGCATCTTGGAGACGAACCTTCACTGAGGAAAGCCAGGGGGTCTTCATGAAACGTCTCCTGTGGGCAGTGCTGCTCCAGGTCTCGGAGATGGTGCTGAGTGAGACAGTCCCTGCCCTCCAGGTGTCTTTGGTCTAGTGAGACATGCCCGGCCTTCTTTCCTCCTCCTCTTTTATGTAGACTTTGAGGAGCCATGTCTCTTGAGATATATTTCTCATCATTCAGCCTCCCTAGATCACTCTTCAAAAGATGTTTCTGCTTTTATTTATTTATTCATTTATTTTTGGCTGTGCTGGGCAGCATGTGGGATCTTAGTTTCCAGACCAAGGATTAAACCTGCATCCGCTATTTTGGAAGCATGGAGTTTTGACCCCTGGAGCACCAGAGAAGTCCTAGATCTCTCTGGATACCTGGTGCTCCTCCTCCTCCCTTGGGGAAGAAGTTGAGGGAGAGAAGAGAAATACATCCTCTTGTTTATTGATGTTTTTTTCCCTCAGGCTTCTGAGGGAAGAGAACAGAAAAACAGAGAAAGGAAGGAGCTATTGGGATAGGACGTGTTTTTTGAATCAGAAGCAGAGAGTAAGTGCTGTGCAGAGCTGGTGTAGGGATCTGTTGGTTAACCAGAATGTATTGCAGAGGGACTCTTTGCAAGACCAAGGCAGGCTGTGAACTCAAATGTTTCTAGGGGCTCGGCAGATAATATAAACACTTGAAACAGCAGGCGTGTTTGACCATAAAGAATGGTGAGGCCTGTGGTGAGCTTGGAGGGGAGACGGCATGACCGTGAAAGTTGTCAAATTCATATTTTAAATAATGACAAGTTTTAAATACCACTGTATGAACAGAACAAAATGCACCTTCAAGTTGGAGTAGGCCTTTACAAAGCGATTTGTAAATCCTTCGTAAGACCTTGCCAACATCCATTGGATCATAGAAAAGCAAGGGAATTCCAGAGAAACATCTGTTCTGCTTCAATGGCTTTAAAGCCTTTGACTGTGTGGACCACAGCAAACTGTGGAAAACTCATAGAGTTGGGAATAGCAGATCACCTTACCTGTCTCCTGAAAAACCTGTATTCAAGTCAAGAGGCAACAGTTATAACTGGACATGGAACAATGGACTGGTTCAAAATTGGGAAAGGGGTATGTCAAGGCTGTATATGGTCACCATACTTATTTAACTTATATGCAGAATACATCATGTGAAATGCCAGGCTGGATAAATCAAGCTGGAATCAAGGTTCCTGGGAGAAATATCAACAGTATGCAGATAATACCACCCTAATGGCAGAAAGCAAAGAGGAATAAAGAGTCTCTTGATGAAAGTGAAAGAGGAGGGTGAAAAAACTGTCTTAAAACTCAACATTCAAAAAACTAAGATCATGGCACATTCAGTCCCATCACTTCATGGCAAATAAATAGGGGAAGAGAGGAAACCGTGACTGATTTTATTTTCTTGAGCTTCAGAATCACTGTGGACAGTGACTGTAGCCATGAAATTAAAAGACGCTCGCTCCTTGGAAGAAAAGCCCTGACAAACCTAGACAGTGTATTAAAAAGCAGAAATAACCACTTTGCTGACAAAGGTCTGTATAGTCAAAGCTATGATTTTTCTAGTAGTCATGTATGGATGTGAGATTTGGACCATAAAGAAGGCTGAGCACTGAAGAATTGATGCTTTTGAATTGTGGTGATAGAGAAGACTCTTGAGAGTCCCTTAGACAACAAGGAAACCAAACCAATCAATCCTAAAGGAAATCAGCCTTAAATATTCTTTGGAAGGACTGATGCTGAAGCTCCAATACTTTGGCCACCTGATGCAACAAGCCGACTCACTAGAAAAGACCCTGGTGCTGGGAAAGATTGAGGGCAGGAGAAGAGAGTGACAGAGGATGAGATGGTTGGATGGCATCACCGACTCAGTGGACATGGAGTTTGAGCAAACTCCAGGAAATAGTGGAGGACGGGGAAGCCTGGCACACTGCAGTCCACGGGGTCGCCAAGTGTCATGAGAGAGCTGGGCAACTGAACGATAGCAATCAACAGCGTAAGACCTTGGAGGGCTCTGCTCTACAGGGACACTGAGCTTTGTTGAGGAGACAAAGCATGAAAAATGAAAGTCTATACAAGGATTAAGTAACTAAAGTAGCAGTGTAGTGAGTGGCAAAGTTAACAAGTGGTTATTGTTATATTAGTGATTTCCTTGCTAAGTGGTTTGAAGCGTGGGCTGCCAGCCCTTCAGGAAGAAAGTAGAACTTGCTTGGGTCCTGTAGGCTAGATAGGATTAGGTTAGGCAGAGAAACGGGCACAGCCTTCCACGGTAAGCCACCTGGCATCAGGAGTGACTCCCCTTGGAGGATGAATGAGGAGTTGGCCGTCACCAGGAGAGAAACTGGTTCTGCGGATCTAAGCCCTGATTCTGGGCCATTCTCAACCACGCGTATTGAATATCCTCATGTAAACCACCTTTCTTGAAGTTTGAAGATGGCCAGTCATCTAATTTGCTGATTCTGGGTAGGCTCGCAGCTAGAAACGATAAAGTGCTGCAGGGAAGGTGGGATTCGTGATTGTGGAGAAGAGCTGAGAATGGTAGACAGCTCTGTGCTCAGTTGCTCAGTCATGTCCAGGCTCTTTGTGACCCTGTGGACTGTAGCCCGCCAGGCACCTCTGTCCATGGGATGTTCCCAGCAAGAATACTGAAGTGGGTTACCATGCCCTCCTCCAGGGGATCTTCCTGACCCCAGGGATGGAGCCTATGTCTCCTGCGTCTCCTGCATTGCAATTGGGTTCTTTACCACCGAGCCATAGGGCAAGCCCTGTAATGGCCAGCCAGAGCCCCCAAATAATCTCAGGGTCCCCAAATGGTAGGATGGCAAGACTGACCTTCCTTTTAGTGGCTTAATTGTCCATCCCTATTCTTGGAATCAAGTTTCTAGTTTGCCTTAAGACCTCTAGACTTCTGTCGTGGAAGGTTGCATGGTGTTAGAGAAAACATCAGATCTGGAATAGAATTGGATCCAGTCTCTACAGGTGATACTGGGCAGGTAATTCATTTATTCATTTCTTTAACCACCGTTTGTTGAATGCCTACTATGCACGATGCTTGGGGCTGGGCACTGGGAGCATGATGGTGTACAAGAAGACATTCTCAGTCCTTACGCTCATGCAGCTTACAGTCTAGTCGGGGAAGGGGATACTAAGCCAATAATCACACATTAAGTGAGTATGGACAGATTGTAGTCGAGTCCGCTGAAGGAAAAGTCGGGTGCCCTGAAAGAGAATGACGGGGAGACCTGATTTGGGTTGGGTGAGGAGGGAGGACCTCTCTGAAGAAATGGCTTTCAAACGTCAAAACTTGAGAGACATGCAGAAGTTGCCAGCAAAAGCAGGGTGGGTGCTGGGGGCTGGGGGAACCCTGGTAGAAGAACCAACGGGCACAGAGTCCAGTCACCTCTCTGACTCCAGAAGCGTCAGAAAATAGAATTCCCAGGGCTGTTCCAGCTCTAAAATCCAGCTCTCAGGAAGTGAACTCCGATGAATAGTAAAACTTGAAACATTGAGCAGCACACAAATGGGAGAGAAGAACTCTTTGTCTTTAGAAAAGATGAACAGTCTTCAGATTGAGAGAATCTCTGAAAACACAATTAGATACGGACTCAACCTTCAAAAAGCTTATCTCCCAGGTAAATTCAAATTAGGAAAGAACTTGGTTTAAAAAGTGGAAAGTCTCTGAAAACAGAAGCTTTGAAAAAAAGCATTAGCTCTTTCTTGGATGTAACCATCCCATCTTGGCGTAAACCAGGATTGCAGGTGGAATTTTCAATAAATCTTTCTGGCAGCTCCCACGCCTCTGGGGCACGCCAGCTTCTCACTGGAGAGAGTGGCGCTCTTTGTATCTTGGGGTCCAGTTTTGACAGAATCAAATACCTCAAAACCTCAGGAATAATAAATCCCATGGCCAACCCAAAAGTGTGTAATTCCTAAAGGACAGGCTGAGTTGAGCCACTTTTAGCCAGGGGCAACTGGGGACTTAATTCTGTGAATGTAACAATCTGAATGATCTGAGAGCTCTGAGTTTAAGGGTAATTGCTCAATTTTCTATCCATGTCAACAGGGAAAATAGGTGAAAGTGGTGAACACATCCCAGCAATGAGGTTGGATGAGATGTGAGATGCCAGACTGTCAGCAGAATTAGAAAAACGCTATCTGTAGTGGGCTATTGCTCTGTTGCCCCTCTCCCTGTTCATCTCTGTCCCCAGGCTTTCTGTGGCTCTTTTGGGCTCTTTCTCATTCCTTGCTTAATTCTGCCACCATATCTTTCATCCATTCTCCTGCAGACAGCAGTCAGTCTTAGCCCAAGCAATTTTCATGCGGCGAAAGAGAGAGTGGGAAGAATTATTTTAATGCAGGTAAATTGGAACCCTGATGTCTCAATTCTTTTCTCTTGCTTAGTCAGAATATTCCATTATTTTGGCATTCGCTCCTTAAGCTTAACACAGCGCATCGGACTTCTTAGGTGGTACCCAAACCTAGTCCCTTTGCCTCCCTAATTTTATCTATTTATTTTATTTTATTTTGGGCTGCACTGGGTCTTTGTTGCTGCTTGCAGGCTTCTCATCACTGTGGCTTCTCTTGTTGCAGAGCACAGGCTCCAGAGCATTTGGGCTTCAGCAGCTATAGCACATGGGCTTAGTTGCCCCATGGCCTGTGGGGTCTTCCTGGACCAGGGGTCAAACCTGTGTGCCCTGCATTGGCAGGTGGATTCTTAACCACTGGACCACCAGGGAAGTCCTGCCTCCCTGATTTTTTTTTTTAAACTATTCTAACCAGAGTTCCTTTTAGCTAAACATAGAGCAGGAAAGAGGGCAGGGGTGGGATGGGGTGGGATTCATTAATCCGAGGAGTAACTGTCCTGTATGCTGTCTCTGCCTTGTTAAACTTGCTGTTGTTTATAGTATAGTAGGTATGAGATTGGAAAAAGAAGCCCTTCTCACAGGAAAATGGGCTTCATAATTAACGTGTGTGTTTGCCAAGAGCCAGGCTTTGTGCTGTTTTCCCTGCAATACTTTCATCAGTCCTCAGCATTTCTACGAGGAGACACTGTGATCGTTACCCTTTTCCAGGGAAAGAAATTGAAGCCTTGGGAAGTTAAATAGCTAACAGAGGTCACCTGACTAATAAACAGAGATGTACTTATTTAACAACCAGCTCTCCGGGTTGGGGAGGGGGCAAAGTCCTCTTTGGGTAGAGTTCCTAGGTGGCGCAGTGGTAAAGAATCCGCCTGCCAGTGCAGGAGACCCAAGAGACTCAGGTCCGATCCCTGAGTCAGGAAGATTCCCTAGAGGAGGAAATGGCAACCCACTCCAGTATTCTTGCCAAGAAAATTCCATGGACAGAGGAACCTGGTGGGCTACAGTGACTGAACACACACAGAACTCCTGCCATGGCTGGTTTCAAGCTCCCAGCATGACACCAGTGACCACAAAACTGGGAAGAGATGAACAGTGGCACACCAGCACGTCACATCTCCATCACACCAGTCCTCTGGATGGAGAAGGGAATGGCAACCCACTCTAGTATTCTTGCCTGGAGAAATCCATGGACAGAGGAGCCTGGTGGGCTCCACAGGGGAAAGTTAAGTCCATGGGGTCGCAAAGAGTCAGACACGGCTGAGTGACTGAACACATAGTCCATTGGATGTAAGTTCATAAGTATAGGTAAAGTAAAATGCAGCAAAACTTAGAAAGCGGCAAGTTTTGAGTATTACCTTTGTTTTTAATATGATTTATTTAATTACGCTGTGTTGTGTTCTGCTTAGTCGCTCAGTCGTGTCCAACTCTTTGCGACCTGTTGGGACAGTAGCCCACCAGGCTCCTCTGTCCATGGGATTTTTCAGGCACGAATACTGGAGTGAGTTGCAATTCCCTCCTCTAGGGGATCTTTCCAACCCAGGGGTTACGCCCGCGTCTCCCATGTCTCCTGCATTGCAGGCAAATTCTTTACCTCTTGAGCCATCAGGGAAGCCCTATTTAACTCCAGGAGATAGTGAAAGACAGGGAAGCCTGGTGTGCTGCAGTCCGTGGGGTCACAACAACAATATATAATTTAATCTTTAATAACGTTTCTATGTAACAACCTGCATGTGAAATTCCCAAACATTTTAGACAGCCCGTACTGCTCCAGAACATCACCTCTAGTAAATGACAGAGCTGAAGTTGGGACGTGGCCTTCGAGATTCCCAATCAGCTGCTCTCAGCGCCTTCCTCCTTACTGTCAAAGCGCTAGGTTCGTTTCTCCAGCCTGCTTATCTGGGAAGCTGGCCTCCCCTCATCTTCCCAGCGCCCTGGTGCAGCTTTGCTCTCCTTTCCTGGTTCTCAGATTAATGCGCTGGCCCCTGTCCTCAGCTCTGCTGATCCTCTCTCTCTAAAGTCTTGTCAGCAGCACCCAGGCTGAGTAGAGAAAAGCCAGAGAAGTTAGGTCTTTAAAGCTATGTGGCATGAACAGAACCTTCAGGTTGGACCATTCCTCCCGCATCTTATGTTTTATTTTCTATCAGATCCATTGGGATTGCTTTTTTATTATTACATTTTAAAATATTCACTTGTTCATTCCATCTTTGTTGCAGTGAGATCTTTGGCTGTGGCACGTGGGATCTAGTTCCCTGATCAGGGACCAAACCCAGGGCCCCTGGATTGGGAGCAGAGTCTTAGCCACTGGACCCCTAGGGAAGTCCTGAGATTGCTTTTAAATAAGGAATTCTTGCACCTCTGCTAGGTCTTCCAGAGAGGAGCTCCTGTTTTAGAGTGAAAGGAAAGAGAGTCTTATGAGGGTGGCAGTGTGAGCACCAGGGAGCGTGGGACACTTAGAAGAACAGAGACCCCACAGGGTGCTCCCTGGGCCGTGGAGGGCTCTGGTTGGAGCTCTCCCACCAGCCTCATCCTTGAGACCCAGCTGAGGGTGAGCAAATTGACGTCATGGAGACTTGGGACATCACAGACACTGTGTGGGACGTCAGAGATTCCCCATTCAGGGGTGTCGGATTATAAGGTACGAGTACTGAGCTGAGTTCGCTGTGGGCCACAGGAGGAATCTGTGTAGGCTCATTGCATTAGAGAAAATGAACTTTCCATACAGCGATTCTCCTCTCTTAGTATTTGTTTATTTTAGCTACATGAGGTCTTAGTTGCAGCATGAGGAATCTTACGTTGGCCTTCAATATTTCATGGCATGTGGGATTTTAGTTTCCCAAACAGGGATTGAACCCGGGTCCTGTACCCTGGAGGGTGGATTCCTAACCACTAGACTACCAGGGCAGTCCCCTATACAGTGATTCTCTAAACAAAAGACCCAGCTTGCCTTATAGCCACGTAGGTGGTGTCTGTAGCTGGAATATTTGGGAAGACTGCTCCACAGGCCAATGTGACAGGTGTTTTTTAAAAATTATACCATGAGATATATTCCAGTGGACACCCCAGAGATAAGGATGTCTTTGAGATAGAAGGCACCTCATTTTGGTGATAAGGAAACTTGGGAGCAGAGCTGACAAATAGCTGCACTACGTCAGCAGGTCAGGGTCAGACCTGGGACCCGGGTTTCCTGACTCCTGAATGGGTCCGGTGTCTGGTACAGCTCTACACAGCAAGAGTCTGGATTTGGTTCTTCCATGATAGACAGTGAAAGCCACACTCCCCATGGGGAAATGAACTCTCGTAGATGGAAACTCTTGAGGCCCCAGTGGCTGACTTCACAGCTCCCCATTGTGGGTTTGGCCAGGGCTGGTCCCCAGAGCCAATGAGACACCAGAGCAGTTACAGGGAATTGGCCTGAAGTTTCATTAATGCAGCAAGAGAAGTTGTTTTAACTTGGTTTTGTGTTCAAGGTCCCATGATCCCACCATGGGAAAAGCATATGCCATCACAGAGTAGATATCTGGGAGCTGATGGACTGTCTTGACTCAGCAAGCTTAGTAGAAACTGGTTTGGCTCTGTTCTCCTTGCCTCTCAAAAAGGCAGTGTCAGGGCAGGTTTTGGAAATGGAGTTAAGCTTGGACCAGACTTTGGTTGTTCTGTTTTGTCGCCTCAGTTGTCCCCTACCTCCCCTGGTCCAGCTGCCCAGCACAGCCTGGAGTGTTGACCAGACCTCCCGCTCACTGGCAGAGCCCGAACAGCATCCTCTAGGCCCCTTGGTGGTCCCCTGCCATGTCTGGGTCACACCAGCCTTCCCAAACTCTCCATCACGAACATCTCTACCCAAAAGACAGTTGACAGTGACCAGTCTCTGGGCCTCCTGTTTCTTTGTTCATGTGAGCAGCTTTCTGGGATGTCCCTGTCTGAAGAGGTGGGATGGGGAGGATGAAGCAAGTCTTGAACCACACATGCACAACCGTTGTAAATGAAGCAGTCTGTATTGACCTTCCTCCAGGAACACAGGGAAGGCTCCGTCAGAATCCCATGATGCTGCAGTCTGTTTGGAGGAAGGTGATTAATAATAAATCTTCCAACATTCAGATCATATCAGATCAGTCGCTCAGTCGTGTCCGACTCTTTGCGACACCATGAATCACAGCACACCAGGCCTCCCTGTCCATCACCAACTCCCGGAGTTCACTCAGACTCATGTCCATCGAGTCAATGATGCCATCCAGCCATCTCATCCTCTGTTGTCCCCTTCTCCTCTTGCCCCCAATCCCTCCTAGCATCAGAGTCTTCTCCAATGAGTCAACTCTTCACATGAGGTGGCCAAAGTACTGGAGTTTCAGCTTTAGCATCATTCCTTCCAAAGAAATCCCAGGGCTGATCTCCTTCAGAATGGACTGGTTGGATCTCCTTGCAGTCCAAGGGACTCTCAAGAGTCTTCTCCAACACCACAGTTCAAAAGCATCAATTCTTGGGTGCTCAGCCTTCTTCACAGTCCAGCTCTCACATCCATACATGACCACTGGAAAAACCATAGCCTTGACTAGACGAACCTTTGTTGGCAAAGTAACGTCTCTGCTTTTGAATATGCTATCTAGGTTGATCATAACTTTCCTTCCAAGGAGTAAGTGTCTTTTAATTTCATGGCTGCAGTCACCATCTGCAGTGATTTTGGAGCCCAGAAAAATAAAGTCTGACACTGTTTCCCCTGTTTCCCCATCTAATTCCCATGAAGTGATGGGACCAGATGCCATGATCTTCGTTTTCTGAATGTTGAGCTTTAAGCCAACTTTTTCACTCTCCACTTTCAGTTTCATCAAGAGGCTTTGTAGTTCCTCTTCACTTTAGGCACTGACGAAAGCAAAAGAGAACTCACCTTCCCTAAAATAGCTATGGAGACCTGGGTGTTTATTATGTAACTCCTTGGGTTCTTTCCCTATTGAATATAGAAAAGAGGATTGGGATAGGACAAAGCTAATCCCACTTAGCTTTGTGAGACAGTCCTAGGTGTGACTGTGAGCCACGGTCCAGCTTTGGGGAGAAGCACAGGTCCTTCTCCACACAGCTGTGAAGGGAATGATGGATGAGGGAAGAGAGGAGACGAAGCCAGTTTGGTGAGAACCACTGCCTAGGGACATCTTAGGCTCCTTAGATTTTTATGTGATTAGAAAGAAATAGAAGCTCGATGCTATAGGATGTCTGTTTCAAGCGATGGGGACTGTATAGAGAAGAGGCATGGTGTTCTCTGCAACTAAAAGAGACAAATGGATTTGTAGGAGTTGCTCCAAATAGTCTGTAACTAAAGCCACAGTCAGCTGTGGCCTGGGGACTGCATTCTCCAGGCAGGTGGCCGTGGTGCCCTTACTCGTCTTGAAGTCTGACAGTCAGACAGCACTTAGGTGAGATGGGAAGCAACAGGCTTGATTGTGCATCTGAGGTTGGGACTCAGCACATCACTTGGGCCTCAGTGTGAGAAGTCTTCCCTTCCAACACCTGCAGATAAGCAAAGCCTAGGTATAGCAGAAATCCAAGGATGCGGTGATAGGGGGCCCTCTTACCTTAGCGAGGGGTGAACCTGGTATGGCCAACCGGTAGGGTCTTCTTTTCCAGTTTCAGGTCCTCCCAGCTTTCTAAACATGCCCAGATGTCTGCCATGTGTGTGGGTATACTCGCCTATACGTACACACACGGGGGAGGGCAGATATTGGGAAAAGTGATTCCTGAGTCCATAAGTGTGGTTGACGGACTGGGTTTACCTAAAAGACCCTTTAAGAGAAAGCTCTTGAAAGATGATTACAGAATTGAGACACCATCATTTAAAAGTGCCCGAGGCAAACGCCTTTGAAAATTGCAGCAGCGGAGGGACGGAGAGAGAACCAGGCAGCCCTTGATTGTTGGGCTGTTCCCTCAGGACCCGCCGCCCCCTCTCCCCCTCTGTTTCGCATCTGATAAGAGAGAGAGCAGCGGTAAGACTCCTCATCTATCTTATGAAAATCCGATTCGGAATGGCTGTGATCAAAACCAGCTGGCTGTCACCAGCAGTGGCCTTGCACGGAGGAAGCCGCTCAGAAGCCGTTCCGTATGTGGGGGTGTCACGGGTGGCACCGATCAAAGGAGCATTTTTTTAATAAATATATATAAGGAAAAACACAAAACCTAAGGATTTAGAATAAAAGCAGTGGAGTTTGTCTTGTTGTTTTTTTTTTTTTTTTTTCAGCATAACAGGAAGAGGATGAAATAGAATCAGATATGCTGGGTTTCTAACACTTCTAGTGGCGGCTCTGAGAAGGCCGCTCTCTGTCACATTCAGTCTGTATTCGCTGTGTCTCGGGCCTTGTTGAAGAGCGCGGAGAGGTCCTCCCTTTTCCGTCCCTTCCAGCCGCTTCATCCCTCGTCACCTTTAAAGGCCCTCAGCCTTCGTCATCCTTAATATGTCTCTCCGGATCAAAGCTGGAACCGCCATGAAGCGCCGAGTGAAAGCTGCTGGGAGTAACCGGGAGCCTCCCTGTTCATTGTTTTAATTTCCTTTCAAGTAGTAACCAGTGTATCAAAAAAGTGAAGTCGCTCAGTCATGTCCGACTCTGCGACCCCGTGGACTGTAGTCTACCAGGCTCCTCCATCCATGAGATTTTCCAGGCAAGAATACTGGAGTGGGTTGCCATTGCCTTCTCCAGGGGGATCTTCCCGACCCAGGGATCAAACCTGGGACCTCTGCATTGTAGGCCTGAGCCACCAGGGAGGTCATTCGCTAGAGGTCAACCCTCTCAGGTGACGCGGGGCTCCTTCCCCGTGTTAGGCTCCTGGGCTGAACGGGGCGTTCCCCTGTGGAGAACCATCGCTGGGTTTGCTTTGTCTGTCAGGAGCACCACCTTTAATTGCTGCAAAGGGTCAGTCCTGGTTGCCGACCCTTTGCGTGGTCCATAGGGACTCTCCCGTAGCCCGTGGTGGACTGGGTGGGATGACAGGTCAAGTCTCCTTCTGGGGTGTCGCATCCAAGGCTCCTTCTGGAATGTGCTACTGTACCCCTTGCAGGTGATACGATGAGGTCGGCCCACACGCCCGAGGCAGGCCACAGGCTGAGTCAGCACTCAGCACAGCCTCCCGTCTGCCCACCGTCCAGCCAGCACCGCACCCGCTGAGACCCGGCTTGTCTCAGACACAGACTCAGTCCCAGCCCTGCTCTCACGACCCAGTGTCAGCCAGGACGGTTGCCACAGTGTGGGGGCTGGATGGGGCAACCAGCTCTATTTTCTTTTTTTAGTCTTTATTGGACTGTAATTGCTTTACAGTGTTCTGTTAGTTTCTGCTGTACAACAAAATGAATCAACTGGATGTATACATCTATCCCCTCCTTTTTGGATTTCCTTCCTGTTTAGGTCACCACAGAGCGTTGACTAGAGTTCTCTGTGCTATACAGCAGGTTCCCATTACTTATCTATTCTTTGCACAGTAACATACTGATATATATGTCAGTGCCAACCTCCCAGTTCATCCTACCCTGTTCCCCCGTTGGGCATCTTCTTTCTGTCCCTGGCGCTGATTTCCTCAGGGACCTGCTTGTGCGCCTTTTGCTCATAGTCAGAACCTGTTTCTCAGTCCCTGCAGCGGGCCCTCTGGCCAATGGTGTCACAATGTTCAGCCTCTCTTCTCTGAGGGCCACCCGTCTCCTCCCAGCCGAGTGGCCCGGCTGGGTCAGGGGGACTCACCAGGGACCGGTCTTCATGAAGCAGACCTGCCCGGGATCCGCAGGTGCCTTTTTGCCCTGGAACCCGAGTCCACCCAGGGACTGCAGGGGCCCAGAGCTCCTCTGAGAGCATCCCTTCCCCTTGTTCCTTCGGGTGTTTGAAGCCTGTTGCCTACTGCTTTCCCCTTTTCTTCTCCCTTTAAAAAAAAAAAATGCTCCATTTTTTCACTTAGAAAAAAAAATTATTTATACGATTGAGATCCACTAATTAAAGCCATTTTCTGGTATTTGGTTACTGGAGCGTTTGATGTCTCTCTGACAAGACCATGAAATGCATGGAGTGTCCACGGGGACAGAATTTGCTGAACACGGCTCTTTGTAAATGAGGGGACACAGTGTCGCAGCAGCTCATGAATATGAAACGCCCATGATGCCACCTCAGTGGACTTGGGAACACAGATGAATCCTGTCATGTGCTAAATGAGACCAATTTCTTTCACTTAACTTCATCTTCAATCAGACCTTCTTCCATTTGCCTGTTTAAAATTCCCCATACGTGATGCAGAAGGTAACAGCATTCAGTAAAACAAAGTTTTGCAGCTGCAGAGAAAAATGATAATGATCTCGGGCTTAAAGTTGCCATCTCCTAGAAACATGGACATTCTTTCGAAAGCTCTTGAGCTCTGCTGAAGGTCTGTTGACTTTGAACACACCTTTGAGGGTTGTCTCAACTGCTCTTCTTGGGGTGTCCCGCCTGCAGGGTGTCAGGTCCCTTTCAGGTGGGTTGGTTGTTGAACATGGCTGTGCCTTATAAAGGGTGGATGTGAGCCCTTGGCAGCCCATAAGTGCTCTGCAGTGGCCAGGGTACTGCCGGAGAAGCAGTTGTGTGGGGCTGTGTGGGTCCTCTACCCCACAGAGCCAGGGGAGGTTAGTGAGTGAAGTGAGAGGGACAGATGTCATCAGTCAGCATCTAGAAGGACCAGGCCAGGTAGGCCAACCCTAGTACCGTTTACTAAGGCATCAGGATCAGAATGTGCTGAAGTTTAGAAGAGACTTCATGTAGCTCTCTAGAAACCCTTCTGGCTACGACTACGGAATCCCATTCAGAAATCCCCAACCAAGAACCATCAGCACAGAGAAGAAGCTAAAGAAATGCAGAGAGGAGCAGCTCCTGCCTGCACCATCTTTTCCTGGATGGGACCAGGGCCCGGGTCAGGGTGTCTCCTTTGTTCTCTCCTTACTCTGCAGGAGGATTTATGCTCCAGGGAAAGAGCCTGAGTGATGCTCAGGGTGCCCTCATCACAGGTGGAGTCCAATCCAAGAAATCACCTTCTGTTCTTGTACAAAAACAAGCAGAGGACAGCCAGGTGTGAAGGCAGGCTCATCGCAGCGACCTGGGGCCAGGGTTTTTGCAAGAGCTTCTTGCTGTCAAGCCACAGGGGCTAAAAAGGATCCCACTGGGACTTCCTGGGTACTTAGCACTTTAGTGCAATGGTGTGATGGTATTATTCATAATGAATGGATTTCAGGGCAAATGGCAGCTTCTCACATCTTTGAAATCAGTTGTAATTGATCCTGCTGGTGTTCCCACATTTCTATTATTTATTTAAGCACCCCTCATTTATTTCTGTGGTTTCATCTGGTGGTTGGTTGGTTGGTAGGCCTGTTGGCAGACTGATGTACTGGTATCGTAATAAGTTTTCCATTTGGCAACCTCTCCCTTTGGAATTAGTTCCTACTATTGTTGCTATACATCAACAAGCCTTTATTGGGACTCCCAGAAAGTGGAGTGAGAAGACTGGGGCACACCAGAGATCAAGAGGAAGCTCAGGGAGCTTGGTGAAGGACAGTGTGACCCAGCCTCAGGATGGAAGCCGAGGGGTCCGTAGGGACCATATTTGAGTGACTCTTCCTCTGTAACTTTGTCCCCACTGCTCCGTCGTTTCTTGTATATGCACAGGCCCTTCCCAGCAGGCCTTGCAGCTCTCAAGTAAGGCAAAGCCTTTGCTATGATGCCATCAAACCCAGGAAGTGTCTAAGGATGGCTCTTGGTTGTTTTTGTGAAATGAACCCTGCTTAAGCAGCTCTGAGACTCAATAGCACTTATACTACAACCGGAATGATCTAGAGAAAATGAACATGGCATCCTTCTATGGTTGTGGCTTTCAGATTTGAGAGACGTTTATTGATGTCAGTTCTGTTCGATTGTCCTATAGTCTGCCCATCTTTGGGAATGCAGAAGTGACTGAGACACAGTCTTCACCCTCAAACAGGAGGTAGGCCGAGGGAAAATTTCACTTACTCCACCTACAGCAAGGTGATCAGGTCCATCTCATGGCCTTGAATAAAGTATTATGGAAAGACAGAGGAAGCTCTGAATTCTGCTTTTGGCTTCCCAGATGATCTACAAAGGAAGGGACGTGCATTTTACTTATTCTGCTCATTTGTCATCATTTTGTAGGTGTATAGGCCCTCCCACTGCGACTTGTTCATGCTCATTCAGTCCGTCTTTGTTTGCCCCTAACGTGCCTCTGGAGGGGTCTTGCCTGTAGCAGGCACCCGTCAGGTGCGTGTCTCCTGGCTGGTCGATGCAGGTTCTTCCCTACCTGGCACCTGATGCCCTCTCTTCTGCCTCGCTCTGTGTGGCTCTCCCAAGCCCTCCACGTCAGCCACGCCAGCCTTCCTTGGAGAGTTGCTCCTTGTCTCCTGGCACCTTTGGGCACACTGTCCCCTGCCTGGCTTAGTGCTGTTTGTCCTCTAGCTGCTCTGTCCAAGTTCTGAGACCTCCCCTCACCTCTCACACCACCCCTCAAAATCCCAAGTTAGATTCTCTCTGGATGGAATTAAGTGCATTATGCAGCATTCATTCAGTAGAGTACTAGCCCACCAGGCTCCTCTGTCCATGGAATTCTCCAGGCAACCATTCTGGAGTGGGTAGCCATTCCTTTCTCCAGGGGCTCTTCCTGACCCAGGGATTGAACCCGGGTCTCCCACATTGCAGGCCGATTCTTTACTGTCTGAGCCATTAGGGAAACCCTTAGAATACTAGATGGCCATTTAAAAGAATAAGATGAACCTGTACACTGAAAAGGAAAGATAAAAATCAGTCACAGAATGATGGATATGTAACCTGCCACTTGCAAACATTTTTAAAAGGACAAATGTGCTGTATATGCAGAAATTCTTTTCAGTAACCATATATGAGAAATGATTAATAGCGATCACCTCTAGGGAGATGACTGGGGTTCATATAAGGAAAGGATGTTTTCCGTCTTAAACTTTTGAATTTGTAGCATTTGAGTTTGTTACCACATATGATGTTACTTTTACCTGGTGGCTCAGCTGGTAAAGAATCTGCCTGCAGTGCGGTAGACCTGGGTTTGATCCCTGGGTCAGGAAGATCCCCTGGAGAATGGAACAGCTACCCACTCTAGTATTCTGGCCTGGAGAATTCCATGGACCATACAGTCCATGGAGTCACACAAATGCAGTTTCCCCACCGTGTGGCTAATTGGGCACCACATGGGGCCCAGAAGCAGGTGAACAGCAGGTGAGACGACCGACCTGAGAGGCCCAGAGCAAATGTCCAGCAGGGAAGGCCCGTTTTATTAAGGAGCCCAAGTGGAAGAGAGTGGCAGGTGACCTGTGGAGGGGGACGCCCTCTTTGGGGACCAAGATCAAGGATGAGGGCTCCGCTCCCAGGGTGCTGGCGTGTCAACCCTCTTGCCTCACCAGCCCCTTTCCTGGGGGCATCTGAGGTATCTCAGCCACCTCCTCCTCGTCGTGGCTGGTTTAACGCCACACGGCCAGCAGGGAAGGGAGTCTCTGGGCTCTCGCGTGTTGGTCCATTTTCCTTTCTGCTCCAATGGCCTTGTTGTAGGCAAGCAGCCAGTGGGGCATATGGTGAGGGAGAGATTTAGCTTAGTTACGGTTCCTCGAGGCAGAGGAATAACTGAAAACAGAGGACCCTGAGTCTCCAGGCAAAACAATTTGTCCAAACTCTACGCGGTTGTCTCACCCCTCCATTAGCCAAAGCAGCTTGAAGTCACAGCACCTTTGCAAAGAAAGCCTGAGGGCAGCACAGGCTGGGAGTCGGGGGTGGTTGCAGTTGAACTGGCGTGGGAAGCCTGCTCTGTCCATTCGTAATGCCTCACTCCACGCAAACTGCTCCATCTTGCTGAGCCTCAGTGTCATCTGGAAAATGAGACAAATGGGCAGGATTAAATGCAAAAATGAGGAGAAAGCCGTATAGCTTCTCTCCATGCTCAGTGTTTTATCTGTCAGTCAAGTTAGAATAGTACAGAATATTTATCAGGTGCTCTTTATATATTTATCATAGCGCTTAGTGTTTTATAAAAGTATCCCGTGAATACCTTACAACATATGAAATGGGTGTAGTTATGCTCCCCATTTTACAGCTGTAGAAACTGAGGCATCAAGAGGGTAAAGTCACACAGCTAGTCCGTGGGGGAGCCAGGCTGTGAATGCCTCCAGTGCCTGCACTCTTAACCACCAGACAGGAGTCCTGCCCCCATGCTTAACAAGGCCACTGTTTCTGTTAACATTCTTATTGTTAGCAGCATGGAAGAAAATGGGACCAAAGTCAATAGCAGGACTGAACTTTCAGTGGTGCTGGAGCAGAGTCCTCTATTGCTCTTATTGTTGCTATTAAAAGTATATCATCACATACACCTTGGGATGTTAAACTTGACACCCTGAATCAGACCAGGTCTCCGGTGCAGACCTACAGGTGACGTAGCCATCGCTGACTGCAGACACGGCTGCATCGTTCCGTGCAGGTCATTTTGTAAAGAAGCGGATTGATTTCTCAAGCCCATTTTCTTTTTCTAGGTTGGTTCATCATGTATATGTGTGTGTGAGAGAGAGGGGAGTGGGACTTGGGGGAGAGAAAGAGGCAAAGAGGACAGAAACTGTTGGGAACATGTCACGTACTCATAAGCAAGCCCTTGTTTGTGACTGTACATCAGAAACTGTAAAATGAGGAAGTTCTTTGAAATTTGCCCAAGACCTGCTCCACGGCCACCTGTTCCTCCGGGGCCGGGAGTTGGATGGCCAGGCTCTGCAGCGACGAGCTCAAGCTGTCACTGCCCCGGAATGCTCCAGCTTGCCTCGGCCTGGCTGTCATCGCTGGCTCCATCCCACTCCGGCGCTTCGCTGGGCTCTGTCGGGCACCAGGCTTCCAATTAGAGAGAGACCCCACTGTGTGGCCAGCGCCACCCGCGTCCCTCCGAGCGGCCCCTTTGCCAAGGCCCGCGCTGACCTCCGCTCTGGCGCAGATGGGGCCAGCCCCACTCGCCTTCCTGCGCATTTGGAGGAAGGAGGCAGGGATGAACGGGGAAGCCCTTAGGGACCCAGAGCGGACTGCAGGCCGAAGCGCAGCTACTTGGTGCTGGGAGAAGCTGGGCAGGGTTGACGGGGCCCAGAGGCTGACATTACAGAGCAAGGGAGGACTGGGGAAGACCCGATCCTGAGCCTGAAGCTCAGCAAAGGGGGGAGCATTTTCTTACCAGCTTCTGAATATTCATCTCAGGCTGGGCCCCACGCCGAGCAGAGCCAAGAGTAGCCTGCTGTCTCACACCAGACCTGTCACCGTGCTGATGGCACGTGGCTCGGCCAGCTTCCTCCCTGCCCGGCTGCAGGACCTACGTGGTCTCACCAGCCTGGGAGGCCCCTTGCCCCAGACTCAGGGACAGTGCCATCAGCCAGCAGTGGACTGGATCCACTCAGAGCAAGCTGAATTTCTATTAGCATAAAAAATAGAAAATTAGAGAATTCCATAACCAGTTCTCTAGCAGGATAGAGAGATACCATCTAACCTCTGAACAGCTTCTTTCTGGATAGAGGACTTGCTGAGTGTGATTCATTATTTCTGGGCTGGTGTGTGCATCTTCTTTATTTCCCTTTTATCAGCCATTTCTTTTTATTTTCATCCTCTTAACTCTCTGTCTTTCTCTGCCTGTCTCTTTCTCTCATCTTATTTTCTGTGTCTCCGTCTCTTGCTCGCATGTTCTCTCTCTCTCTTTCCAGGTAAAACATGTATAACTCTGCCATCGGAAGCAGTAATAAAGACACCAGGCTGGGAACTGACATTTATATATACTCAGGCTAAGCTCGGAGAAGGCAATGGCACCCCCACTCCAGTACTCTTGCCTGGAAAATACCATGGTTGGAGGGGCCTGGTAGGCTGCAGTCCATGGGGTCGCTAGCAGTCAGATACGACTAAGCAACCACTTTCACTTTTCACTTTCATGCATTGGAGAAGGAAATGGCAGCCCACTCCAGTGTTCTTGCCTGGAGAATCCCAGGGATGGGGAGCCTGGTGGGCTGCCGTCTATGGGGTCGCACAGAGTCAGACATGACTGAAGCAACTTAGCAGCAGCAGCAGCAGGCTAAGCTTGACTAGAACCATTGCAAAGTCTAAATAATGAATAGCCTGAAAGTGGGAAGGGTCCTTTCCAGCTGCTCTTGGAATGATTCTGTATCTCTTTAAAAAAAAAAAAAAAGTTAATTTAGTCTATAGAAGCAAAAAGGAAGGGTGTCTTCACTAATCTTGCCTCTCTGGAATTTTTAATATTTGTAGTTGGTTTGGGACTTCCAGGACTGTCTCTCCCTGCTTCACCTTTTTTTTTTTTTCCCTGCCCCATCTCTTTTTATCTCTGTGCAGACTGGTTAAAACAAAGAAACCCCCTCTGCCAGCCAGTGATACTCCCTGAGAGAAGGCAGTCCTTCTCTGGGGTGTTCGAGAAGATGCTGGTTTTTCTGCCATAAGCAAGTTGCCGCTATTAAGTGCTGCGCCGTCTGTTTCTCCCTTTGCATAAGCTTGTTAGATTGACGAAAGGAATGGCCTCGTGTCTCCTCCTGTGTCTGTATGTCCGTCTCATACAGAGAATTCAGAAAAGAAGAATCTCCAGGAGACAGCAAGGGAAGTGTCATCTTTAGAATCAGCATTGTTTGGGATATTAGACCTGGCCAATGGAGACTCGGGCTTCCCTCATAGCTCAGTTGGTAAAGAATCTGCCTGCAATGCAGGAGACCCCGGTTTGATTCCTAGGTCGGGAAGATCCCCTGGAGAAGGGATAGGCTACCCACTCTGGTATTCTTGGGCTTCCCTTGTGGTTCAGCTGGTAAAGAATCCACCTACAATGTGGGAGACCTGGGTTTGCTCCCTGGGTTGGGAAGATCCCCTGGAGAAGGGAATGGCTACCAACTCCAGTATTCTGGCCTGGAGAATTCCATGGACTGTACAGTCCATGGGGTCGCAAAGAGTCGGACACATCTGAGCGACCTTCACTTTCACTTTGAATGGAGACTCTGATCCTGGATGCTGCCGGGAAGCCAGGTCACATCATTAGGTGGAAAGTGACCTTGCAGATACAGGCTCGGGGCTGTGATGGTCACGAAGACTAGGACGAGCTGATGCACACATGGGCCTCGGGCATGAGGAGGTGCGCTCATGGAGACGTCCACCTGGTGACACAGCGTGTTCCCCACTCCTCTGTCTGAGCGTGCCACACTCACTCAGCTCCTCTTTTCCTTCCTCTCCCTCTAAGTGCTTCCCCCAGGGCTGTCCAGGACTTCTCATTTCTTTACATTTCTCCTTGGAGAGCTACTCCCATGGCTCCTAAAATGGACCAAATGTCAGGACCACCCAAGAAATCTTAGGGAAAAATTCGGCCTCCCAGGCCCCACCCAGGAAACTTTTAATTCCCGCAGGTTCTGGGGTAGTAAAGCCTGAGATTCGGAAATTGTTGAAGTTCTGCCTTCGATTCTCATGCACACCTCCAGTTCAGTTCCAGCACCCTGAATGGGGGAGTGGGGGTGCTGGAGGCCAGACACCATCTGAGTGTCCATTCTCCCCAAAGTCTGTAGCCCTCACGGTAGCCAGGGTGTTGAAGCTGATACATCAGTGGGGAAGTAGGCTAGATCCCCATCACGCTGCTGACAGTTTTGCCTACCCTCTGGTTGCAGATATCCCTGTTATTCCGGACCTGGAGGAGGTACAGGAGGAAGACTTCGTCTTGCAGGTGGCAGCCCCGCCCAGGTGTGTTATATTCGCCTGAAGTTGGAGGGAGGCTGGGGAACGTGCAGGCGCCATCAGCAGTGACGCTGCCCCCTCAGGGAGATCCACAGGTCTCTAGTGATGGGCCCCATCCCAGGGTTCCCATTTGTTGCACACTTTTCCCCATTCTGGTCCTTCCCAGCTGCCCAGGAGGCTCTGGGGATGGCGGCCTGGCAGCATTGCCGGCGTCGGTTCCTGCCCACATTCTGTCTTTCCCACAGCGTCCAGGTGAACCGAGTGATGACCTACCGCGACCTGGACCATGACCTCATGAAGTACTCAGCCTTTCAGACCTTGGTGAGTGGACAGCCACTACACAGAGGGGCAAGCGCCCATCGACATCCGCGGGGATTTCTCCCAGACCTTGCAGCCCCTCCTCCGTGAGGCTCTGAGGCTGCCAGGCGGCAATCCCTTTGCCAGAGACATCCTTCTCGGGTATTAGAGCATCCCTGGACCCAGCCTACCCCAGTGTTCTCAGGGCCAGTCTCCCCCATGCCCCTGCCTGCCCTCTTGGCATCAGTAGACGTGCAGTGTCATGCCTGCCGCTCGCCGGTGTTCACTTTGCCCCAAGCAGTGCCCAGCCATAGGACATCCTGGTGTCCACCCCAGCTCTCAGCGGCCGTGTGGTCCACCCACAAGTTTGTTGTTTCACAAGGTGTTCCTGCAGGGCTCGGTTTGGAAAGTTCTACCCCACTCAACTTGGTCCCCAGAGGTCATTGTCCAAAGGCCCCACAGTACACATACCCCTTCCTGCCCCGACATTCACAGGATGGAGAGATTGACCTGAAGCTCCTCACCAAAGTCCTGGCACCGGAGCACGAGGTTCGAGAGGTACGTGGCAGCGGCAGGTCCTACCCCTCAGCCGTGAGCAGCGGGCCCCGAGGCTGACCTTGGCGGGAGGCTGGCCTTTCCCGAGGGGAGGGCCTCCCACATCTCACCCCAGGATGCCGCTCCCTGCAGGACGACGTCAGCTGGGACTGGGACCATCTGTACACGGAGGTGTCCTCTGAGCTCCTCAGCGAGTGGGACGCGCTGCAGACAGACAAGGAGGGCTCTGTGGGGCAGCCCGCACACACCTGAGCTGGGGGGTTGCTCTCCCTGCACACACACACCTCCGCTCTGGACTTGAGGAAAAGGCCATAAACCTAAAGAAGCTCGCAAGAGGCTTGGGATTTTTATATATGGACTATTTTGTAATAAAAATATTTTCTCTTGTAAGAAATTGCATTGTTCTGTGGCAAGAAATTGTGTTTGCTCTGTTACCCTCTCTTCCATTCGTTTGCACCGCCTTCCTGGAAAAATCCATCAAGGCTGATGGAAGGCATCTTACGAGTCACTGATGGGAACTCACCCCATCGCTGAAGAGCATGAGGGAAAGCGAGGTGGGGGAAGGGAAGGCTTTGCGCACCTGGAAACCATTCCGTTCACAGAGGCCACAGCAGCTCCAGGGAGCATCTCCTGCTGGGGTCCTGGGGAGGGCCTGGCTGGACACCCTTCTCCCTTTGGACGGTCAGTGACATTGGTGACATTGCACTGTCTCCTTTGTGCTTTCAGGGCCGCTTAGCTGAGAAAACAGCCCACATAACATGTGATAAGGTGACCCCATTGCCCATGTCAGGGTTTGGTGGCTCTTCTGATGGCGTGCCCCTTCCCTCCTGCTTCCTGCAACCCAGGCCTGGAGCTGCCAAAGCACGTGTTTCCCTTCTGTCCCCCCAGGTTCTCAGGGCCTCGTTTCTCGTCCTCATTAGCAGAGGGCAGCTCGGCAGCCCTGAGATGTCCGCAGAAACTCTCAGGGAACCCCAGGCCTCTCCCCCGATAACCCCCAACCTTTCCGACACAGAGCTGTTTATCTCCACTGCTCTCCCCGACTCCAAGCATCATCACCACCTATTTCCAACACGTGCTAAGATCTGGAGCGGAGCCCAGCTCTGGTTCGAAACAGAGGCATCTTTTGTTTTTGTGTTTTCTCTTTTTTCCCAAGACATCCCATCTGAGGACAGGACGTCTCCCGCCTGCTTCTAGGTGCCACTTTGGCTCAGGCCTGTGCAGGCTGGCGGCTGCTAGCCAAGGCCCACTCCTGGCTGTGGGGAGCACCGAGTGCTGCTCTCATCCTGCCTGGAAAGCCCTTCATTAAAATTCAGGAAAACAAAGAGGCTCAACACTTCAAAAACCCACTGGGGGGTGATTTTGTCTGACTACGGTGCCCTTCCCCCAGTGAGCCACCAGGCTTGGCTCAGAGCAGGCAAAGAGAACGTGTGTCTGTTAATTATAAACTCAGGGATTTAGGGGCTTTGTGGGGTCCTGTCTCCTCCTTTTCCAGAGTCACCCTTTTAGCCCAGACAGCCCCTCTTTGGAATAATTCCCATGGTCACTGAGAAGTTTCCGTCCAGGCTGGTTTTTCTTGAGCCTGCAAGATTCTGAAACCCAAAGGAGGAAAGGCTGTCTATTTCTAGTGCCTTAATCCCTGGCAAGTTCAAGTGCCTCGAGACCCTGGTAGCCTTGGAGGTCTTTGGCCAGCAGCTCACACAGGGGCTGGGTTTTGACTCCCTCCCTTTACTTCTCAGACACCTTTATATGCCAGCCAGCCCACCCAAGACTTCAAGGGCCTCCCAAGAAGATGACACAAGAGGCCCGATAGACTGGACAAGCTTCGACAGGTACCCAAGCGTGGTTTTCTGCAGACATGGCGGGGTCAGGGGGTTGGGGGCGGTGGTGAGGAGGCATGGAGTGGGTCTCCTTCATGTGGTGGATTGATGGGTTCCTTTCCGGTTTCTCCCAGACTAGCTCATGTCAGAGAAGCCCCAGCCGATCCCTGCCTTAAATTTGGCATGGGGTGGAGCCACAGAGCTGCAGTTCATAGGCTGGGCCCTGGTGGGGAAGTTCATTCGTGAGATTCTGGTAGAGACTATGTAGTAATACATTCCAGGTGCTGTTTCAGACTCTACAGACAGGGAACTGGACAAGCAACATTCTCTTCCCTCGAAGCGCTTCCCTTCCGGTGGGGGAGATGGACCAGTAAGTAAGAGAGGATGTCAGCTGGTTGTCCAGTGCTGGGGAGAGGAACTCAGCAGGTCAGGGAAGGAGGTGCTGGGCTCAAGGGGTGCAGAGTTAGGTGGGGCCATTAGGGGAGGCCTCACTGAGAAGGTGACATGTGGGCAAAGATTTGAAGAAGGTGAAGGAAAGAGTGGGACTGGTACCTGGGGAAGAGTATTCCAAGGAGAGAGAGCAGTATTTGTGAAAGCCCATAGTGCGGTGGAGGCCTGGCTACTTGGAATAGCAGCGGGAGGTGGTGTTCCTGATGGGGAGGGGGCAGCAGAGAGGAGATGCTGTGTCTTGCTGGGGGGCCAGGCTCATCACAGAGAAGGCCTCTGCACGTGTGGGGTCTGCTCCCTCCAGTGACATGAGCACCGTCAGGCCTCCATGAGCTCACCAGGCAGCCTTCAGAAAAAGTTGCCTCAAACGCCTGCAGGACCCCTTTCTGCCTTGGCCTGGAGAGATGGGTTAATGCCACATCGAAGGAGAGAGGAACCGTGAGCCCTTTGGTCACGGAATACAGGTCCAGAGGCTGTGGTCAGCTCCCCCAGGCCAGGGCCTGCTGTGTGTAGGGCATATGGCCGCCCTGTGTGACCCCTGCGTGGAACACTCCCTGGAAACCTGTGGCTCTGATGAGAAGCTCAAGAAAGAAATTCAGCTGGGCCAGCCTTTAGCCAAACCCCTGACGATTGGCTCCTCTTTGTTAAACCCCAGGACCCCCCAGCCCCAGACAGGCTTCTGGAACTATAGGCTCCACATGGAAACCGCTGCTAGTGCCAGTCCAGGGCTGCCAGACCACGGAGCGCTGCTGCTCACGGAAGTCAAGGCCTTTGTGAGGGTGGCTCCTGAGAGCATGGGTGTAGGAGGCTGGAATGAAAGGATTTTAGAGATAAAGAAGCTTTAGCATCCTTGCTCTGCTTGTCCAAGCAGTGCTATGCTTCCCCCAACCTGGGTGGAGGGATGGAGGGGGGAGGCAAAGAGTCAGTGGGGAAGAGGATGGATGGAAAGGGGAGAGAAGGGAGCAGCGTCTAAGAACACAGCTTCTCGAGTCAGGCAGTCCTAGGGTCCAGACCCAGTTCTGCCACTTAGTCACTGTGGGTCCTTGAGTGAGCTCCTTTCCCCTTCTGACCCTGTTTTCTCATCTCTAAAATGGGGATAATCTTAGGATTGTGATACCCAGTGGAAGCTGACGGCTGTTAGATTTTGGAAATGAACGGGTAGGAAAGTGAACCTCAGGAAAGTCACCTTGGATATTTTATTGCAACGACAAGCACCTGCATCTCGCGAGGGGCTCCCACCCTCCCTTCCCCCGCCCGCATCATCTCTCAGCCGTGGCTAGATAATGGTTTGGCACCGGGGTGGTTTTGTTTCTATAACAACTTTGTTGAGGTATAATTTGCAGGCCTTAAAATTTACCCCCTGAAAGTATGCCATTCAGTGATTTTAGTGAATTGATGGAGTTATGCAACCATCACCATAATTCTGTCTCTGGAACATTCTCATCATCCGCTACGGCTCCCTTGTGCCCATTTACAGTTAGCCTCCTCTTCCACGCCCAGCCCCAGGCAACCACTCATCTGCTTGCTCACTCTCAAATGGTCTTTTCTGGGAATTTTATATCTGTGGAACTCATATTGCACGTGGTCTTTTGAGTCTGGCTGTTTCCACTTAACCATATTTTCAAGGTCCATCCATGCCACACCATGCGCCAGCGGTTCGTCCTTTGCATTACTGAACGTTCTTCTCTTAATGTGGACACATACTATGTTATTGACATTCCACGGCTCTTGAACATTTGAGTCATTTCTAGTTTGGACTTAAGAATAAAGCCCCTGTGGACATTCATGTCCATGTCTTTGTGTGGAGAGATGATTTTCATTTCTCCAAGGTAGATTCCTAGGAGTGAAATTGCTGGGTCATACGGTATATTTAGGGCTTCTCTGATAGCTCAGATGGTAAAGAAACTGCCTGCAATTCAGGAGACACGGGTTTGGTCCTTGGGTAGGGAAGATCCCCTGGAGAAGGAAATGGCTACCCACTCTGGTATTCTATGGTATATTTCTGTTTAACTGCCAAACTTTTCCAGGGCATCAGTTTTATTTGTTTGGTTTTTCAGTGCTTTATTGTATCAGGATTAATTCAGTAAAAATTAAGATTTTTTTCTTATCTCCTTCCCGTAAGTTTTTTCAAAGGTCACTGCCAAGTTTATAGGAGGCACAATCTCCTGATTCCTCCCTCCCCACCTTCTTCCTGTCAGTTCTCTGCTGAGAACACAGAGCTCATCTGTCCACTCTCCCCACCAGCCTGTAAGCTTCTCCAGGATAAGACTGGGTGTTGTTTGAGTTTCTTTCCAGGCTTTTGCATATTCCAGGAGTTCAAAGTCAAATAAGACATGGCCCTAAAGACACAAGATTTCTCTGTGTTCTCAAAGCATTGGTTTTGAAAAACACAGAGGCTTTCCAGACGAGTGCAGGAACCCAAATAATCCACTGTAAAGTGCAGATGAAGGAAGAGAGAGTGAGCTTGGTTTGTCCACCAAGAAATGCAGAGAGGGGATGGTGTGCTTAGAGGGGTCAGCATACTGCAGCCTGTGGCCCAAATCCAGCCCACCACCTGCTTGTGTAAAGTTTACTGGAACATGGCCACGTACCTTCATTTACATACTGCCTATGGCTACCTTGGGGCTACAGGAGCAGAACTTAGTAGTGACAGAGACCACGTGGCCTGCAAAGCCTGAATTCTTTACTCTCTAGCCCTTTACAGAAAAAGTTTGCCAATCCCTCCTTAGACAAAAGAGAAATAACAAGAGCCGCAGGCTTCCAAAGTTCAGCTGCTTGTCGCCATTCAGAAAAGCAATCACAGCAAGAGTGAGCTGAGTTAGATGGAAAGAAAGACTGGAAGGATGGGGGGATTCTGGGCTCCTAAGAGAGAGACAAACTTCCCTTAAGAAAAGGAAAAAACAAGCGAAAAAAAAAACCCTCATCATTTCCAGTTGGGACAGAATCTATCAGGAAGCAAAAAGCTGGAGAGACCAAGTAGGCTCCTTAGCCTTTGGTCCTATTTAAGACGGGAGTGGGGGTTGAGGGGGGCAGACTCCAGGACTCAGATACCTTGGGCAGCAGGCTCAGAATACTGGTGAGAAAGCCCAGTGGCAGGAGGTTAGGAGCAAGGGAGGAAGGGAAAGCCTGATTTTTTTTTTTTTTCCTTTGGCGAAGCAGACATCAGAGAGGAAGGGTGTCGGGAGCAAGCGGAGGAAGAGGCCGTCCCTCTCGTGGCTGAGCCGGAGTGAATTAATTCCCGGCATATGTTCCCAGCATCTGTCATGGTGACCTGGACCGGAGGGGTCAGCAAGAGAGGGGACCGTGCCAGGGCCGAGCATTAGCCCGGAATTCCCCGGGGCTACAGAGGCTCCTGGCTTCCACAGAACGAGGGCTGGCCAACTCAGCCCGGCAGCAGCTGCCGCAGCTGCAGCAAACAGCACTGTGTGGGGGAAGTGGTCCCCTGCCAGGGAACACCTGCTGGGGAGGAGCTGGGCGAAGACCAGGAAGAGCCCTGCAGAAGGCTGTCTCTTCCAGAGCTCTCTCTCGGCTGCAGTAGACGCCACCCACCAGCCACAGGTCCTGCTGGCAGAAGGGATGGTGCTGGGAGGGGCGGTGCACAGGGATAGGGCGCCCTCCTAAGTACCAGTCCCAGAATCCGCACCCCCAACCCCCTGAGTTCTCTACGGCCTGCTTGGTGCTTAACTTCCCTTGGGAATCAGAGGTCAGCACGGAGGAAGCAAGGCAGGAGGGCACAGGGGCTGAGAATGGAGATGATCCCAGGTTCAAATCTCTGCACTTTCCCGTCACAGCCTCAAGGCCTCAGGCAGATTCCCTGCCTCCCTGTGCCTCAGTTTTCTCATCTGTAGAAAACAATCCCTGTCTCAAAGCATTATTGTGTTGTTTTAACCATGTACAGTGGCCAGCACATGAAGCCAGCACTCAGGAGCTGAGCTCTGATCATGCTGGTTGGACAGACAATGCCCCCTTGCCTGGATGGCTGCATATTCGGCACTGATTACACGTGGGTGTCTACCCCAAGGTCATGAGTGGGAGGCCCACAGGCTGATTTTGACCCACACAACATGTTTGATTTGGCTAACACAAGATTTTTTTCATTGTTTGGTTAATTATCAACACTTAAAATGGAAAGATTTTATTTTAAACCCGGATTTCCAGCTTCTCTTATGAAATTGGGAGATTTGTCTACCAGGCCACAGTCCCTGGGGCAGAGACTGCCATGAGCAGAGAGGCCAGAGCTCCATTGAATAGGGGCAGGTCAACACACCCCACTCCGCCCTCACTTATATTTCTGACCATACTCTCCAAGCACTGACTGCAAGACCCTGCCCCATCTCCTCATTTTGCCAGTGAGTATGAGAGTGGGACCATAAAGAAGGCTGAGTGACAAAGAGTTGATGCTTTTGAACTGTGGTGTTGGAGAAGACTCTTGAGAGTCCCTTGGACTCAAGGAGATCCAACCACTCTATCCTAAAGGAAATCAACCCTGAATATTCATTGGAGGGACTGATGCTGAAGCTAAAGTTCCAATACTTTGGCCACCTGATGCAAAGAGCCAACTCATTGGAAAAGACCCTGATGCTGGGAAAGATTGAAGACAGAAGGAGAAGGGGACCACAAAGGATGAGATAGTGAAGGACAGGGAAGCCTGGAGTGCTGCAGTCCATGGGGTCGGCAGAGTCAGACACGACTGAGTGACTGAACAACAATAAATCCTGTTCCCCAAGGGCATTCATCCAAGGTCATGGGCATTGGAACTTGAGTCCTGACTTGCAGAGCAGTGTTGTTTAGTCAGTAAGCAGGCCCCTGCCTGACGGACATGCTAAAACCACATGAACCCTGGAGGAGGTCCAGTGTTACCTATTCTGGGGTTATCCCCCTCTGATCAGAAATCTAACCCGGTGTCCAGCATGGGTCTGACGAGAGTTTGAGCAGAGTTCTGGGATATTTCCAGGGCCAATAACTGGACCCTCAGTCATTTGCCCTCCACTGAACCGTTTAAACTCGGCCCGGCAGCTGATGGCATCTGCTCCTGATAAAGGTCCAGCTCAGCAGGAGAACGTTAGCAGGTTTGCCTTCTTTCTGTGGCTGCCACCAGTGCCTCAGTCATGCTGCAGAGGTGTGATGGAGATAAGGCTGCCGGCCATGTGTCTGGCTTCCAGGCCTTCGGGGCAGGAGAGCCCACCCCAGCTGCCAGCCACCAGGGTCTCCATGCTGAGTTCAGGGGGACAGACAGCGTCGGTTGCACCCTTTGGGAAATTTGCTCAAGAAGTGACGTGTCTTCGGGATCTACTTCCAGGTCCAGGCTGTGAGCTTCCCAGACCGTTGCTGAGCCTGATGTGGTTTGGGGCTCGCCAGTCCAGACCAGCACAGGACTCCTGTAGAGCAGTCTTCCCACCGGACCTCCTCCTGGGGCTGGGTCAGCTTTGTCAGAGCTGCACGGCAGTCTGAGATCCTTGCTATCCAATCCTCCTTCTCTCCTCTCTGTCCACAGCTGTCAGCCCTTCATCCCCGCCTGAAGCCTCTTCCTGTCACGTCCTGCTTCTTTCCCTCTTTATCTTTCAGTCTGGGTGTCTGCTTCCCGCAGGGCCCAAACAGTGGGTCTGGGGTGGTCCAGCTAGATGTGGTGGCCCAGCGGAGACTCTGGAGCAGGGCTGAGAGGAGGCAGCTGGTTAGAGGAGTGGGCAACAGCTTCTCCAAAATCCAGAGGCCTCCCAGACCCCTGTGGCCTGGCTGGGGTGCGGTGGGTTTGGGATTCCTGGGGAGGGACGGGGGGAGGGGTTGGCCGGAGCTCGGTCCCTCTCTCCCTCTCACTCATTTAAGTGCCAGCCTAGAAGCTAGTCCAACCGAGGAGGAACTGAAACCCCCCAGCAGGTATTTGACGAAAAAATCTGGTGTCCTCTCGGCCAGAGGAGAAAACAGCTCCCTCTTTTTTGCTGAGGTCAGGCCTGAAGACTCTATTGGTTGCTTTATGGGCAGAGAACAGGGGGTGTCGTGGATACCAGGCCTGCCAGGAGACTGGGTGTGCCCTCCCTCAGAGTCTGAGGGGGCTTGTCATTGCTGAAGGTGGGAGAAGAAATGCCACTTAGACGACTGTGCCCCAGACCTCTCCGGGGCAGGGGCCCAGTAGACAAGCCACCCTTGCACACAGCTGTTGAGATGACGTGCTCTCCCTCAGCAGAGGGGAGGCTGCTGGAGGCTTTGTGAAGGGCCAGGCTTGTTCTGACGGAAGCCCAGTGGGCAGTCCTACACTGTACCTGAGACGCATGCTCTCCGGGGTGCTCATGCAACTTTAAGGACAAAGACAATGGAACCAAGACTGAACAAGAAAGCCACCTCCTAGGGTGTAGTTGGAGGAGATAGCACAGGCAGGGGAAGCTGAAGCAAAGAGAAAAAATTAGTGTAGCCTTTGGGCTTCCCTTGTAGCTCAGTTGGTAAAGAACTGCCTGAAGTGCAGGAGACCCAGGTTTGATCCTTGGGTTAGGAAGATCCCCTGGAGAAGGAAATGGCAACGCACTCCAGTATCCTTGCCTGGAAAATCTCATGGACAGAGGAGCCTGGTGGGCTGCAGTCCACGGGCCTGCAAAGAGTCAGGCATGACTGAGTGACGAACACTTACTTCTTTAACTAGAAAACAAAATAAATAAATAAAACCCAAACCTAGGTGAGGCAGGTGAGGGCAGGGTGGGGATACTACATGGAGGGGGGAGGGAACGTTTTAGGGGGATGGAAACGTTCCATAATTTGTGCAACTGGTTACATGTCTGTTTATAAAACTCATCAAAGGATTCACTTAAAAAGGGTGATTTTATGGTATGTCAATTGTACATCAGTGGACTTGATTCTCACTGTTGTCCCCTCACCTCCTCAGGCAGAGGAGGTGGCCGAGTTTCTGCAGCATCATACAGTTTTTGCAACGTCCCTTGTGCCCTGGGACCCAGCAGCCTGGCCGCCCCTGAGAACTGGTTCAGGAAGCAAAGAGGCCCTGCGGAAAGGCCACTTCAGCCCCTGCCCCTCGGACTAGGAGTCTACTCAGACTCCAGAGCTGGCTTCACAGTCTTATCTGCCGTTTAGTCTTCCGTGAGTTTCCATGAAAAGAAAAGCCAGCGAGTCTGACTACCACAGGTAGTCCGATGTGAAGTAAAGCACAGGCAGGACTCATATTTGACTTTCTAATGGAAGCCCAGGTCCACTGAGCCCAGAGTAAGAGAGGACATAGGGAACCTTGAAGACCCAAGACCGATTAAAACAGATGTGACCCCAGAGAGAACAGGGTATGCCATCTTTTCATTGCAATCAATCTTTTGACCTGGGGGATGAGCAGGGATATAGGAACTTTGGGTGCCAGCTCTTTAAAATAAAAAAATTTCTTTTTTTAAAAGCTCACAAACCCCATTTTTAAAATATGATCTTTAACTTGCACATATTCATGAAATTATATACATAGATACATAATCACTACATTTAAAACTGTATATCTAAATACAGTGAATATCCTGCCCCCTTCCATTCCACAGCCCTCCCCAGAGGTGACTGTGATATCATTCCAGAAATTTCTGCACACTGGCATATACATGGACATACAAATAGAGACCCAGAGCTTAGTTTTATTTAGGTAGTAGGGACCATTCTGCAAGGATGGCCTGGATCTTGCTTTCTCCGCTCAACAGCACATCTTGCAGAACCTTCCTTTCGGTACCTCTCTCCCGCCTCCTTTCCAATGATGGCCGTTATTCTGTAGATTCTCTTGCTCACAGTTCCATCCCCTCGTCAGCCCTTCTGCACGGTAATCATTCAGATGGAGCCGACTTCCTTCCACCCTGACCGCTCTGAGGGACCTGCTGCCTTCCCATACTGGCTCACCTCTAGTTCCTTCTGCCAGACTCCCATCAACCCCTGGAAAAGACAGGCAGCTCTTCTGCTCATTCCAGCCGCCCACCAGCTAAGAAATGGCAGAGGAAACAGCAGTCCCCTGGGATGGCTGGTCCAGGACAAAGGGGGGCCTTAGGAGAGTGATTGTGAGGCCACAGGGAGAAGGCACTGGGGGAAACAGAGGAGCCCTGACTTGAAAAGCTAGACCAGTCCATGTTGGGGAGGGTGAGGCTGGGCCTGTCCTAATCAGTCCCAGAGGGAAAACCAGAGTGGGAATTCCCTGTTGGCCTCTTGATCATGTGTCTAACTCACTGATGAGCACTCTGGGGCCAGGCAGTGTCAGGCGCTGTCCCCTGAGACAGCTTTGTCCCTGGCTAAGACTAAGAGCTAAGCACCCCCTGTGTCCCTGTTAACATATGTCCCAGTTATGTTTATGTCCAGCCGTGGCTATCATTTATTAATAAAACAGATTATGGCCTCCAGTCCCATCACTTCAAGGCAAATAGGTTGAGAAAAAGTGGAAGCAGTGACAGATCTTATTTTCTTAGGCTCCAAAAGCACTGCAGATGGTGACCACAGCCATGAAATTACAAGACTCTTGCTCCTTGGAAAGAAAGCTATGACAAACCTAGACAGCATATTAAAAAGCAGAGACGTCACTTTGCCGACAAAGGTCTGCATAGTCAAAGTCATGGTTTTTCCAGTAGTCATGAATGGATGGGAGAGTTGGTCCATAAAAAAAAAAAAAATGAAGAAGGCTGAGTGCCGAAGAATTGATGCTTTCGAACTGTGGTGCTGGAGAAGACTCTTGAGAGTCCCTTGGACCACAAGGAGGACAAACAAGTTAATCCTAAAGGAAATCAACCCTGAATATTCATTGGAAAGATTACTAAAGCTGAAGTTCCAGTACTTTGGCCACCTGATGTGAAGAGCCGACTCATTGGAAAAGACCCTGATACTGGGAAAGATTGAGGGCAGGAGGAGAAGGGGGTGACAGAGGGTGAGATGGTGGGATGGCATCACCGATTGGATGGTCATGAATCTGAGCAAACTCTAGGAGACAGTGAGGGACAGGGGAGCTTGGCAGGCTGTAGTCCATGGGGTTGCAAAGAGTGAAGACACAATTTAGTGACTGAACAACAACAATAATAGCTATCATTTATGAAGCCCTTACCAGGTTTCAGGCAAAAGACACAATGCTCTCTGTAGAGTATCTCACTCAACCATCTCAACTCAACAAGGCATTACTACAATTGTGCCCATTTTATAGGTAAGAGAAAGTAAGGCTTAACCCAGGCTTTCTCATTTCATCTTCATGAAACACTGGATGAGTGGGGGAAGTGTCCATTCCTGTTCAGAGTACATCCAGTGTTCTGTTGGTTCCTTCTCCTGACTGGGGCTGCAGCAAGATTCTGACCCCACACCGGGGTCTCCTCCATGAGGGGCAGTTTTTGTACCATGGCAATGCCAGAGCCTTGAAGCTCTTCCCATCACTCAGCAGGACAGGAGCACTGAGCACAGGATGACGAGGACGTCAGGTTTCCTGTCTGCCCACCTTTCAGTGGGCTGTTTAAAGTGTTACCCTAGAGTCTAGAGACAAAAACGACAATACTTGCAAGCCAGGGCTTCTCAGAGGCTGCTGCCTGGCACAGCCCGCCAGCCTCTAAGGACTCCGAAGACCTTACCCAACAAACAGGTTCCCAAGCCTGACCTGCAAGATTAGAGACCTGGCAGGGGGCACCTGAGTATATGCATTTTAAACTATCACCTTGCCAACCTCTGATCGTATTCAAGAACCTGCAAACTGTCATCTCAGACTGCAGTCTGCACTCACAGTATATTGGCTGAAACAGTTTTCTTGACATTTATGCCTTACCTCACAACGTATAAAAATCAGGAGTATCACAGGAAAAAGCAAACAGACCGCTTCTTGCAAAGATCCGGTAGTACTGAACCCGCCTTCCCTTACTGCACACCCTGGAGGTGCCCCCAGGCCTGCCTCTTCCTTTGCTCCCATGGACACTGTGAGTTTGTGACCCCTGGCCAAAGGAGATAGCAGTGCTTGTATCTGTCGATGCCAACGCCAGGCACCAGGGCGTGACAGCAAGGCCAAAGCTGGTGCAACTTCCTCCCTGAATGTAGGCCTGCCTTTGTCCCACTTTGCAGAGCTCACATGGAAGGCATCACTTCACCCCTCCCCACCCCTCTTCTCTCCCTCCTGTGGCAGCAGCTGCCAGATGTGTTTTCAGAATGATCCACACATGACATATACCCCCTGCTCCAGGTAGATACCATCCCTGGCATATAAGATCAGTGTTTCTAAAAGAAAAGTTCACGGACCACCACAACAGATCCTCCTGAGAAGGCATCCAAAATGCTGATGCCCGGCCTTCACCTTAGACCTGGGGGATCAGCACCTCTGGAGTCGGGCCTGGGAATCTGCGTTTTCAGTGTGGTACCCCCAGGTGATTTTGATGCATTGCACGGCTTTAAGATCTGCAGTCATCTAGGGGGAGGAGAGTAATATAGCTTTAACTGGGCCCTGGGTCCGTCGGCCTCCTGGGTCTTTGGCCTCCCTGAAGGAAGAGAGTCCTTCCCCCACAAACCCTGCTCCCCACCCCCAGGGCATCAGGCCCACAGGGTTCATCTCTCTATCAGATCCCATCTCCTGTCACTTTCAGAACCAGTTCATTATTCCTTTATTATTCTTGTTCTCCAGCTTATCATTATTAATAATCATTCTAGACAGGCCAGGGTGCTGACAACTCCCCCTTTGTCCATTCTTTCTATCTGTTTTAATCCTGCCTGCTTATCTGGCATTAACCTGATCTTTTCCCCTGTTTAATTAAGCCACGTTGGGCAGCCCACTACTGCCCACGTGGAAATGGGCATGATCAGTTTTCCTGATAGGCAGGGGACGGATGGGCTCGGTGGCCTGGACATTCTGCTTTCCCAGAGGGGCCTGAGGGCAGGGGCACGCGTCCCAGGCAGGGCCACATTGGGCCTGGAAGGCTGGGGAGGCATGGCTGGTTGACGACCAATACTCATCAAAGAGCAGTGGTTCTCAGAACGAACTTACGGTTGCCAGGGGCAAGGATGAGGGGAAGAGGTAGTTAGGGAATTTGGGATCAACATATACTCACTGTTTTATTTAAACTGGATAACCAACAACCCTGCTGTATAGCATAGGGAACGCTGCTCAGTGTTACTAAGTATGTGGCAGCCTGGAAGGGAGGGGAGATTGGGGCAGAGTGAATACATGTATCTATCTGTATGGCTGAGTTCCTTTGCTGTTGACCTGAAACTAGCACAACATTGTTGATGGAATATGTTGTTCTTGTTGTTTAATCGCTAAGTCATGTCCGACTCTTTTGCAACCCCATGGACTGTAGCCCACCAGGCTCCTGACCAGCTATGTTTCAATACAAAATAAAAAGGTTGTTTTTCTGTTTGTATTTTTTTTTTTAGAGCAGTGCTTCTCAAACCTTTTAAAGCACTTCAAATCAGTGCTTCTCAAATCCACCTGCAATGCAGGAGACCCCAGTTCGAGTCCTGGGTCGGGAAGATCCGCTGGAGGAGGGATAGGCTACCCACTCCAGTATTCATGGGCTTCCCTTGTGGCTCAGCTGGTAAAGAATCCGCCTGCAGTGTGGGAGACCTGTGTTGGGAAAATCCCCCGGAGAAGGGAAAGGCTACCCACTCCAGTATTCTGGCCTGCAGAATTCCATGGACTGTATAGTCTATGGGGTCGCAAAGAATCGGACACGACTGAGCGACTTTGACGTTCGCTTTTCTCAAACCTTAGCCTCAGAATCGCTGGGAGGTCCTGTTGAAAAGCAGATTCCTGGACCCCGTCAGGGATTCTAATTTGGTAGGCAGCCATGAATCTGCATTCCTGCTAGTAAGCTCCCACGTGGTGCTGTTGTGGCAGGTGTCAGGACCACACTTTCGAGTAGCCCCGCACGAGTGGACTGACCTCAGCTGAGTGACAGACCCCAGCCAGCCAAGTGTGCCTTGATGGGCATGGACTGAAGAGGAAGAGACTTGAGCAGGGGGAAATCCCTGCAGTTCCCAGATGTGAGGTGGGGAGGGCCTGAGCTGAGGGGAGCTCGGACTGAAAGGAAAGGGATGAACGTGGATTCGACACCTGGCCTGAAGCGGGAGCAGGGTCTCAGTGACAGAAGGGGCAGTGAAGGAGAGACGTGAAGATTCCTCCATGATTCTGAGTAACCGGCAGCACTGTGGTACTTGACAGAAATAAGTACAAAGGGAACACGTGAGGGTGCGGTGGGGATATGCCGAGGTCAAGACAAGCTACAGAGCTTGCAGCGCCTAGTGAAATGTGAAAATGTGAGGCCTATTATTCCAAAATTTAGAATTTCAAAGTGAGGACCACAGAGCAGTAGCCCATGTTGGGACCTTTCTAAAGTGCAGGGCTGATAAGATAGATAACTAATGTGAACCTACCGTAGAGCACAGGGAACTCTACTCAGGTGCCCTGTGGTGACCCACATGGAAGGAAACCCAAAAGAGAGGGGATATATGTAGAGTTGATTCACTTTGCTTACGGCAGAAACTGACACAACACTGCAGAACAACTATACACCAATAAAAATACTACAAATAAAGTGCAGAGCTCTGTGGCACTACACGACCGCACGCCAGGAAGCCGCCTGTCTGCGGCTCCCCACAGCAGCGTCATGGCCACCTCCACCATCCTGGGGCCTATCGGTCACTGCCAGCGTCTTCGGTGATGGGAACGTCCACTCCCAATGCCACAGAGACCAAATGAGAGGTCACGGGGCCCAAGAAACGAACTGAGCGTCTTATGAGGAGAAAGGCCCAACCAGGAAAACACGCTAGGGTCATAATACCTCAAAGAAGTTGCTCGTCAGACCCGAGAAGGGTGCCATGGCCAGTATTTATGCAAAGTCACCACCTTGAGAACTTGAGGCCTGTGGATGCCTTTACCCTTTCTAGGCATTGCACAGAGAGTCCTTTCCCATATTACTTTATCCTTGCAACTGCCCCATAAAGTATGTATTATTGCCTGTCTCTTCCAGATGAGGAAACTGAGGTTCAGAGAGGTACAGTCACTTGTCTAGTGAGGGAGGGAGCCAGCTGCTGGAGCCTGAGTGTGCGTCTGGGGCTGGGAGTGGCTCATTGCAAACAGCCAGAGAACTAGGGGGCTGATGCCGGGTGGGGTGGCGGGGTGGGGGGAGGGAACTGCCAGGGGACAGAACCACACACGTGCCTGGGTGTCACAGGGAAATGCATAGATACCCAAGTGCCCACCAGAGATGGAAGGATTTAGAGCAATTAAAATGTTTTGCCTGGGAGCTGTTTGGAGCCTTTTTTTTTTTTTTTTTGAACTGAGAGTTTTCTGACTTCAAGGTGTTAACAGGCTCTCTAAATGGTTTTGTTTTTTAATTGCAGCAAATGACTGTGGAGCTATTAGATTTTTGCCTCTCTGCAGTTGTTTCTGAGCCCTTTCAGTCCTCCTCCTTCTATTTATTCTGTTTAATTCAGTCAGGTAGCTCCGGGGCAATGGAGATCAATACTCCTCTTTGATAGAAAAAGAGTCAGGTTTGAAACCTAGAGATAAAACTGACACATTTTGTATAAATTTAATTAAAAATGCACCTTCAGTGGCTTGTTGCAGGCACAAAGCCCAGTGTCTCTCTCTCCGACCCCCTCACTCTCCCCCCTCTCTTTCTCCCTCTCTCTTCCTTTGCCTGTCTCCCCCTCTTTCCTTTCTTGTTCCTAACAGGGAAATGTCTAAATCTCCCTCACCGCAGCCCCTTCTCATGGTTTTGGACTGGAAACTTCCGTGCTGAGGGACACCAAGGCAATGGGATGAAATTGGAAGCTGATCAGCCTCCTTTTCCCAGAATAGGCTGGGGAGCAAGATACTGCCAAGAGAGGACTGGGGAGCCCCAGGCCCCAAGATGGGTTTGCTTTTTCTTTTTTAACCCCCCCCCCTTTTTTTTTGTACCATGACCAGCAGACTCAGAGGCTCCATCAGTCCAGAGCCTGCAGCCCCTACTCCTGCGTCTCTGCCTCTGTGTCTGTGTCTCTTTCCCTCTCTCTAGATGGTTTTGACCTGCTTGCCTTTGCAGCTACTGGCGCCTCCCTGGGCCCCCATGGGTCCCTGAGAGAGCGTGGAAGGTGTAGAAGGCCCCAGCCTTCAGTACCCGTCTCCAGCAACCCCAAGGCCACAGCACCCATTTGTCTTGTGTTTTACAATCCACCCCTTCACCTCCTTCTCGCCGGCTCTCCCCCTACTGCTCTCTCAATCCCATTTGGCTCTCCTCATTTTTCACTTGAGTGGGTTTCCTATCCCCGACTCGGCTCTGGCCTCACTCTGCTCAACACCAATAAAACACACTCAACACAGGTGGAACAAGGTGCCCGAGCCTGTGTGACAGATGGCTCGCCAGCCATCTAAGCGCAGCTATAAATCGGCCCTCCCGAGACTGGGCAGGCCCGGTCCCCGCAGCCGGGCAGTAGGGATGGGCGGCCAGCGGACCAGCACTTGGCCAGCACCCCCAGGCCTTCCCAGAATCACAGGCGTCCAGGAGGGGGCAGTGTGGCAGGTGGGAGGGCAGGGACCCCCGACATGTCTACACCTGTGGCTTTGGCTGGAGCCGCTCAGACTTCCACTGGTTTTGGGCTAGAGTTCCACTGGTGCTCTGCATGCTTCCACATGCCAGGCATCACGCTGAGGCTCGCCATCATATTGTCTTTAATCCTCCCCAAAACTCTACGAGGTGCAGTTACCATGACCGTCCCTATCTCTCTCAGATGAAACCCTGTCGGTCTAGCAAGGTCACAGAGCTTGCCCAAGGTCATCCGGCTCCTAAATGGCAAGCCAGGAGGGCAGACTTCCGGGACTCAGGGCTCTTCAGCCACTGTGACTCAGGAATCGGGGCTGGGGCTCTTCATCACCGTGTCCTGTGTGCGTGGCCCAGGGCTGGGCATGTCCAGGAGCAAGATGTAATCCTCCTCCAGGGTTTCTGATGTCGCGCTGGGGGCACTGTGAGTCCTGCTGGAAGATAATGGATTCACCAGTGATTTCCTTTTCTGCTTTGTGAGGGTCCTCCTGCCGGCACCACCAGCCCTGTACAGGGGAGCTGTGTTGCATCTTCACCCCAGAACCAATGATGAGAGGTGGGGAAGCTTCCTCCATCCGGGAGCACTGAGGTTGCCATCAGCACGGAGGAGCACAGGGAGCATTAGGGGAAGCCCCCAGGAGGGCTGCTCCAGCCCCTTCTCCTGCCCAGGGAGCCACTGGGGCTTATGGGTGTGTAACCTCACACCCAGGGCATCGGGTACTGCGGGGATGCGACTTGTTTCAGCCGGTCTCCTGTTTGGTTTTAGGTGCCTTTAATTGCCGCAAATGCAAGTGCAGGTGGGAGAGGCAGGCATCCTCCGTCTGAGCCACCGGACCTTCCTCTCTCCGCCTCCTTCGTCGCTGGCCGATCACAAACACCGGGCCCTTTGTGTCTAAAATAGCCTGAGATAATTGAAACGGAATTCAGAATCAGGGCCCTGCAGGCAGCACTTGTTGAAAGAAGAAATAAAGATCGCGTGGGTCACGTCTTTTGTAATTTGCGTTTAATAATCGTACCAGAAGGTGCCGGCCGCACCGGGAGAGGCGGCGCGTGAAGCAGCTCCCAGCCCCGCCGCCGCCCTCCCTCCACCCTCCCACCTCGACCCCCACAGCCCACCCCCCCCACCCCCGGGGCCGGGAGCGGGGGAAAGCTCAGGAAGGAAGCTCACAAGTTGGAGAAAGTTTTCTCCATGGGGCGGTGGCGGGAAAGAGGGCACGGCTTGGGCCGTGCCGATGTGCTGGGTGCCCTCCCTTCCCACCCTGCTGCACCCTCCGCCCGCTGGAGGGCGAGGTGGGCGGAGCTCAGGGGAGCCATGGAGTGATTTTGAACCGGCGGCAGTCTGGCTTTCTTTGGATCAAAAACTCAGGTCTGGGCTGCTACTCGGTTTGCTACTGGGTTTTGCCAGCCACACGTGGAGCTGGGGCCGGTGCTGCCCTTCAAGGGGCCAATGCAGCCTCCAGGCTGTGGGTCTGCGTGCAAGAGTGTCTGTCCTCTGGGGGCCCGCCAACCGATTAGTCCCTGGAATTACAGACGGTCATGTTGGTCTATTGAAGCAACTCGTCCTGGGAAACAAACTCACTCAGAAGGACAATGCAGATAGTGGAGTGCAGTTTATTACACCGGCGGGCCCAAGGCAGAGCCTCCTCTTAGCCAAGGACCCCGACCAGTTTTTGTGAAAACCTTATATACTCTAATGTATGTGCCCAAACCCACCTCCCCAAATTCCCTGAAACTAGTCCGAACAAAGGAAAAGAAAGATACAATCAAAGTTAACCCGTGACTCATATGCCTTAAGCCTAGGTAGTTAACAGCGGACAATTATCAATATGCCTGTGGTCATACCCCAATAAGCATAATAGAATTTATTATTCTATTCAGTTACATAGATAATTAGGGTATTCTTTTAGGCGACAGAGAGTCTAGATTTGAGCCCTGGGGCTCTTCCATCCGGAGGGTCTGGTTTTCCAGTTGGTATGTCGTTTCCATAGATACTGGGCATAGAGCTCAAAGTCCACAGTCCGGCCCAACATAGAGTCCTGCTTTCAAGATGGAGCCTGTTCTGTTTCCTCCTTCAGGTCCTCAAGGAATATGACCCACTTTCCTACCCACTTCACGTGCTATTCATTCATACCTCCACCACCACCTCCAAAAACATTTACCCCATCCCTTGTAAGGCTGCCCTTTCCAGTCTGCAAGAACCTGAGGGCTGGGGAGCTCAAGGGCTCCCCCACTGCCCACATCATCACAGGCTGGGGGAGGCTTTGAGGAGCTCAGGCTTGGAGGTGGAAAGACAGTGCTCTGAGCTGAACTGGGGCCTCCCAAAATTCCTATGTTGGGGTCCTGACCCCCAGTACTGCAGACTGTGACCATGTGTGAAGATGGGGGGTCTTTGAGAGGCAGTTAAGGTAATGGGAAGTCCAATAAGGGAACCCTAAGCCCAAATGGAGAAGGAAATGGCAACCCACTCCAGTGTTCTTGCCTGGAGAATCCCAGGGACGGGGGAGTCTGGTGGGCTGCCATCTCTGGGGTCGCACAGAGTCAGACACGACTGAAGCGACTTAGCAGCAGCAGCAGCAAGCCCAAATGACTGGTGTCCCTAGAAGAAGAGGGAGAGATAGCAGGGATGCTCGTGCAGATGAAGGCCATGTGAGGTCACAGGGTGGCCATCTGCAAGCCAGGGAGGGAGGTCTTAGGAGAAACCAATCCTGTCAGCAGCTTGATCTGGGACATCCAGCCTTCCGAACTGTAAGAAAGTAAATTCCAGTTGCTTAAGCCAGCCAGTCAGTGTGGTACGTTGGTCTGGCAGCCCTAGCAAGCTAACACAGAGGGTGAGATGCAGGGGAAACTTTGCCTGTGATGCTCCTTGCCCTGGGTCCCCTCCCTCCCTGGCCCAGGCATACATAATGTGGGCTTGAAAGTACCAAAAATGGAAATTCTAGCTGCTTCCCTTTCCTGATGGGGAATAATCTAGATGACACGTGACTGCCAGAAGGGACTGTGCATGCTGGCCTTTGCCCAGGTCCTTCCTCCGAGGCTCAGTGCTGCCCACTCTTAGGCCCTGGGGATGGGATGCTTATAGATCTGTGAGGTCCAGCTTCGATCCCTTGCTTCTGCTCTTAGGCCTCCGCCCTTTTTGCCATTCCTCAGAAAACAGTATCCCATGCTGGTGACACAAGGGCCTTTGCAGAAGCCAGATTCCTGGTATAACTAGAACCACCCAGTCAGTAAAATTCCAGAGCAAAGAGTTGTTTAAAAAAAAAAAAAAGGAGGCACGAATGAAGAGCTTTCCAAGGTCTGAATGTCTGATATGAGCAATGTGTGTGAATACTTCCAAGGACCCTGACACAATGGACATGCCCCTCTCGGGGAAGGCCTGTGGCCACAGGGTCCATGGTGGCCAGCGGAGCATGCTCTGACCCTGAGCTTTCTGTGAGATATGGCTTGGACCTTCAGAGGAGCAGGCACTGGGCAGCTGAGGTGACCCAGCGCTGGGCATGGAGGAAGAGGTGGCAGCAAAGGATGGAAAGGAACCACCCGTGTCCTCAACTTTTCAGCTTGGAAGGGCTTTGGGGGGATAAATCATGGACCTGCTGACATTCCGGAGGACTGCCTCTGCTGCCAAGACCTGACTGTATGCTCTTGAATCTTCTCATTTCGACGGTGGTGTCTCCTTTGTATGTAGGAGGTATCAGGTTCAGAGAAGTTATGTGCCTGCTCGTGACGGCACAGTTGAGAAGGGCAGACCTGCCCTTCAAACCCAGGGCTCCTAGTCTCCCCATCCAGGCTCTTCTAGAGCAGGAGTTAGCAAACTGCCACCTGCCACCCATTTTCATGTGGCCTGTGAACTAAGAAAGGTTTTTGCATTTTTAAATGGTTCGGGGAAAATGAAAAGAAAAAAACAATACTTAAGGACAAGTGAAAATGATATAAAATTCAACTTCCTAATACTCCTAGTTTTATTGGAAGACAGCTGCACCCAGCTGTTTACATACTGTCTGCTGCTTTCACCCTTCACTGGCAAAGTTTGTTGGTTGTGACACAGACTGTATGGTCTTCAAAGCTTCAAGTATTTACTTTCTGGGCCTTTACAGAAATGGGCTTCCCAGGTGGCACAACGGGTAAGGAATCTGCCTGCCAGTGCAGGAGATGGAAGAGACATGGGTTCGATCCCTGGGTCGGGAAGATTCCCTGGAGAAGGAAATGGCAACCACTCCAGTAGCCTTGCCTGGAGAATCCCACGGACAGAGGAGCCTGACTGGTTATGGTCCATGGAGTCGCAAAGAGTCAGACACGACTGAAGTGACTTAGCACGAGCACCACCAGTATTCCTTCCTGGGAAATCCCATGGACAGAGGAGTCTGATGGGCTATAGTCCATGGGGTCACAGAGAGTCGGACATGCATATAACACAGGTGTATTTGCCAGCTTCTGTTGTAGAGTCATGTGACTTGGGAGATGAAAGAGATTTTAGAAACTACGGTCAAAAACCTTGACGCTCTCTTATTGTATCCACCGTTTTCCAAATAAGCAGGACAATGCCTATTGCATCTGAGCAGCTGTTCCGGGCTACTCTCGGGTGTGGGTCTCCCACTGTCAGGAAGCCGAGTTCACAACCACCTATATCCTGGAAAGAAGGACCCTGCTGCGTTGTTGTCTGTGCTGATGCTTTCCTGGGGCTCCTTAGGCATCAAGTTAGCTGTGTCCCCAGGCTCAGGACTTTAGCCTCTGGGCACCAACTTCTGGGGTCCAGATGTGACCATCACCTCGCTGATGAGGAGGGGCACGTGGTGAAACTTGGGGTACACGTGGGGCAACAGTGTTGTGGTACGTGCAGGGTCGGGTCAAGTCCTGGCTCTGTAACTGTGACTTTGGGCAAGTTATTTCAATACTCTGCACCTCCGTTTCCTCACTTGGAAAATCGAGGAAATAACAGTATTTACCCTATGGGGTTGTATGAAAATTAAATGAACCAGTGCATATAAAAGGCTTGGAATGGGGACTTCCCTGATGGTCCAGTGGTTAAGAATCCACCTGCCAATGCAGAGGACATGGGTTCAATCCCTGGTCTGAGAAAGTTCCACATGCTGCAGAGCAACTGAGGCCGCGCACTTGGAGCCCACGCTCTGCAACAAGAAAAGACACCGCAGTGAGACGCCCACGCACCGCAGCAAAGAGTAGCCCTCGCTCACTGCAACCAGAGAAAGCGGCTTGGCACACTGTGCTGTGCTGGGTGATGGTGGGGCTGGTGGTACTTAGCAGCCCTGTTCCGGCCAGCTCACCCTTCCAGCCCTACTAGGCACCGTTGGTGTTCAGTCGCTCCATCGTGTCCGACTCTTTGTGACCACACAGACTGTAGCACGCCAGGCTTCCCTGTCCTTCACAATCTCCTGGAGTTTGCTCAAACTCCAACCATCTCATCTTCCGTCTCCCCCTTCTCCTCCTGCCCTCCGTCTTTCCCAGCAACAAGAAAAGACACCGCAATGAGAAGCCCATTCTCCCCCAAACCCTGCTTCTCATCCAGGCGACCACATAACATTGAGCAGAGTTCTCTGTGCTATATGTACAGTAGGTCCTTGTTGGTTAAACATTTTAAATATTTTAAATATTTAAATGTGTTATTCTTGATACATTTGTGTAGGTCTCAAGTATTTTATGACATATATATATATATATATATACATTTAATGTAGGCAAGGCTGATTTTGCAAAACCCAGTAGAATTTTGGAGGCTGTAAAATGTACCAAGAAGCCTCATGCATGGATGAATAGGGACAGATGCATTGGGTGGACAGCGTGCTCTCGTGGTGTGTGGGCATGCCTCTGACGCTCTGCCCCTTCCTCCCTGCCCACTGGTATGCATCCCCAGCCCCTCTCCTGGCATCTTCGCCTGTGCCTAGCAGCCCTTCCCCATCTGCTGGCTGTGTCATTGCTCGCCTGGCCATGCGTCCTCTCTGGGCTGGGGAGGCGGCAGAGGCTCTGGCCCCCATCCCTGGTGAGGCAGAGGGGCTTTGGAACATGTGTTTCTGGGAGGCAGACACCAGCTGGCTGGGGAGACATTTGCATATTCAACAGAGCCCCCCAGAGCCAAGCCAGGATTGTGAAGAGGAGGCTGTGGCAGGACAGAGGGAGAAGGAAGGCTCTGGTCAGCTAGGGGTCAGGCAGAACAGATTTCAGATTGGAGAGACAGATGGTTAAAGCAGAAAAAGGGGGAGGGAGCAAATCCCAACCCACACACAGAGAGGCATTCGAGACCCCTGCAATATCTTATGTCTTCACAAGGCTTTGTGGGCTTTGAAGCATTTTCATCTCTTTCATTTGATTCCTCATTGCTGTCCCACAGAAGAGGTATTACCGTCATCCCCATTTTACAGATGAGGAAACTGAGGCTCAGAAAGTTAGATCCCTGTTTGAAGACCACAGGCCCAGTCCTTGGGGAATCCTGGGATTCCTGGTCTTCCTCCATCACAGAGCCAACTGAATTTACCGTCTCCACTTGCTCACCTTACATTCTTCTCTCAACCTCTACAGTGGGGTTTCTGACTCCTCCACCGCGTTGAGGCTGCTCTTCTCTAGATCAACAGTGACCCCTCTTGATACCAAATTATGGTCACTTCTCTGTGTTCAATTCACTTGGCCTCTCCACAGCGTATTACACAGGTACCACTGACTTCACTCTGCTTTCTGAGACAGCCTCCTCCTTGGTTGCCATGACAACACAGGCTCCAGTTTCCCTCCCGCTTCCTTGGCTGCTCCACCTCCTATCGTCGCTCTTCTCTTTCTTTCCTCTCTCTTGACTTGGACCTGAGCCACCGAGTGCAGCCCTGCCATTTTAAGTGTCATCCATGTCTGAGGCTCTCACGACTGTTTCTGCAGCGTTGCCCTTGCCTCAGGCTGCCTTGCATGGTGGTCAAGAGGACAGACTCCACAGTCAGACTGCCTGGAATTGGGTCTCAACTTAGCCATTTATTAGACTTCCCTGGTGGCTCAGATGGTAAAGCATCTCTCTACAATTCAGAAGACCTTGGTTCAATCCTTGGGTCAGAAAGATCCCCTGGAGAAGGAAACGGCACCCCACTCCAGTACTATTGCCTGGAAAAACCCATGGACGGAGGAGCCTGGTAGGCTACACTCCATGGGGTCGCAAAGAGTCAGACAAGACTGAGCGACTTTACTTTTCATGTTAGCCGTTTATTAGTTATGAGACCTTGGGCGACCTTTGTATGTGTCAGGCTTCGGATCTTTGAAAAAGCAGTGTTGAATTCCTTTATTCCATAGGGTGATTGTGAGTTTACCCAAACTCATGTCCATCGAGTTGATGATGCCATCCAACCATCTCATTCTCTGTTGTCCCCTTCTCCTCCTGCCCTTAATCTTTCCCAGCATCAGGGTCTTTTCAAATTAGTCAGCTCTTCGCATCAGGTGGCCAAAGTATTGGAGTTTCAGCTTCAACATCAGTCCTTCCAATGAACACCCAGGACTGATCTCCTTTAGGATAGACTAGTTGGATCTTCTTGCAGTCCAAGGGACTCTCAAGAGTCTCAATAAAGGACAGAAATGGTATGGACCTAACGGAAGCAGAAGATATTAAGAAGAGGTGACAAGAATACACAGATGAACTGTACAAAACAGATCTTCACGACCCAGATAATCACGGTGATGTGATCACTGACCTAGAGCCAGACATCCTAGAATATTAAGTCAAGTGGGCCTTAGAAAGCATCACTACGAACAAAGCTAGTGGAGGTGATGGAATTCCAGTGGAGCTATTCCAAATCCTAAAGGATGATGCTATGAAAGTGCTGCTCTCAATATGCCAGCAAATTTGGAAAACTCAGCAGTGGCCACAGGACTGGAAAAGGTCAATTTTCATTCCAATCCTAAAGAAAGGCAATGCCAAAAAATGTTCAAATTACCACATAATTGCACTCATCTCACACACTAGGTCCTCAGATCTATCGAGAGGAGCCTCTTTTCAGATTCCCAGAAATAATAGACTCATTGTGTCCCATTGGCTTTGACTGAGGCATGTCCCTGTTTATAAACCAGCTGTGGGAACAGGATGAGAGAAGCTGGAATTGGCTCTGGCCTAGATTACCAGCTCTGAGCTGGGGCTGCAGAGGGCTAAGACTCGGGGAGAAACAGTTCCTCAGCAGGGAACTGGGATACAAGTATCAAGTTGTGAGAAAAAAATTTTCCTTTTAAAAAAATTTTCTATTACTCACACAGTGGCTTCTTTTCCACTATGAATATCTGGACACCTCACATAAGGACAATTCAAGAACTTATTCCCATGGACTTGCTTGGTGGTCTAGTGGTGAAGAATCTGCCTTCCAGTGCAAGGAACGTGGGTTCAGTCCCTGGTTGGGGAACCAAGATCCCACATGCTGTGGGGCACCACACTGTAACAAAGAACCCGAGCACAGCAACGAAGACCCAGTGCAGCCAAAACAAAGCAAACAAAAAGGATTTATTCCCCAACAGGAAGATGCGCCAGAGCTCTGAGGCCCCCAAATTCTCTGTAAATATTTATTGAATTGAAGGTATGGTCTAGGGCCCAGTGGTTGATGGCAAGGAGACGGGGTGGGGAAAATAAGGCGATGGGATGTTTCTCTCTTCTTCTCGTCTACCTTCTCTTTTCATTAAGCAACTATATATTGACTAAATATATGGGTTTTTTGTTGATAGCTCTAGGGTGGCTGTTGAATCAACATAAACAAGAAACTATACTATTTCTGCTCTTTCTAAACTGATTGATTCCAATCTTTCCTCCTATTTTGTAGGAACATACAGCATATATAGTAAAATTGGGTTACGTTCATGGGTTTTTTTCTCCCCCAAGCTTCTTTACCATAATGAGTGCTTTTCACATACACTTTCCCAAAGTGTTTGACTTGCTTCGAAGAGACAAGTTGTCAGGAGGTGGCCAGAGTGGGAGAGAAGCTAGACAGTTAGAAATGGTCAAAGGAACCCAGACTATTTTTCTTGCAGAAGAGAATCTTTTTCATTTCTTTTCCATGTTTTCATTTTTATTTTATTTATTAAACTTTAGTTGATTTACAATGTTGTGCTAGTTTCAGGAGTACTGCTTCAGGTTCTTTTCCATTACAGGTTATTAAAAGATATTAAATATACTTGTGTGTGCTCTACAGTAGATCCCTGTCGTGTATCTATTTTATATATCAGATCAGATCAGTCGCTCAGTCGTGTCCCACTCTCTGTGACCCCATGAATCGCAGCACGCCAGGCCTCCCTGTCCATCACCAACTCCCAGAGGTCACTCAGACTCACATCCATTGAGTCAGTGATGCCATCCAGCCATCTCATCCTCTGTCGTCCCCTTCTCCTCCTGCCCTCAATCCCTCCCAGCATCAGAGTCTTCTCCAATGAGTCAACTCTTCGCATGAGGTGGCCAAAGTACTGCAGTTTCAGCTTTAGCATCATTCCTTCCAAAGAAATCCCAGGGCTGATCTCCTTCAGAATGGACTGGTTGGATCTCCTTGCAGTCCAGGGGACTCTCAAGAGTCTTCTCCAACGTCACAGTTCAAAAGCATCAATTCTTGGGCACTCAGCCTTCTTCACAGTCCAGCTCTCACATCCATACATGACCACAGGAAAGACCATAGCCTTGACTAGGCAAGTAGTGTATATCTGTTAATCAGAATTTGTCAATCCTAATTTATCTCCCCTCTTTCCCCTTTCATAACCATTTGTTTGTTTTCTATGTCAGTGAATCTATTTCTATTTTATAAAGAGGTTCATTTGTATAATTTTTTTAGATCCCACGTATAAGTGATATATGGCCTTTATCTTTGACTTACTTAACTCAGTATGATAATCTCTAGGTTCATCCATGCCGCTGCAAATGGCATTATTTCACTCTTTCCTACGGCTGAGTAGTATTCCATTGTATGTATATGCCACATCTTCTTTATCCACTCATCTATCAATGGGTAGATGTCGTGTCCGACTCTGCGACTCCAGGAACTGTAGCCTATCAGCCTCCTCCGTCCATGGGATTTTCCAGGCAAGAGTACTGGAGTGGGGTGCCATTTCCTTCCTGACCCAGGGAACGAACCCGAGTCTCCCGCATTGCAGGCAGACACTTCACCATCTGAGCCACCAGGGGAGCCATCAGTGGGTATTTAGGTTGTTCCCACCCCACCCCAGTACTTTTGCCTGGAAAATTCCATGGACGGAGGAGCCTGGTAGGCTCCAGTCCGTGGGGTCGCTAAGAGTCGGACACGACTGAGCGACTTCACTTTGACTTTTCACTTTCATGCATTGGAGAAGGAAATGGCAACCCACTCCAGTGTTCTTGCCTGGAGAATCCCAGCAACAGGGGAGCCTGGTGAGCTTCCGTCTATGGGGTCACACAGAGTCGGACACGACTAAAGCGACTTAGCAGCAGCAGCAGCAGCATGTCTTAGTCATTGTACATGGTGTTACTATGAACACTGGGGTGCATGTATCTTTTTGAATTGGTGGTCAGGTCTTTTCTGGATATATATACTCAGGAGTGGAATTACTGGATCATACGGTAACCCCATTTGTAGTTTTTTTAAGGAACCTCCATACCATTCTCCATAGTGGCAGCACCAATTTACATTCCCAGGAGTGTAGGAGAGTTCCCTTTTCATCACACCCTCTCCAGCATTAATTATTTGCAGACTTTGGATGATGGCCATTTTAACTGCTGTGAGGTGACCCCTTATTGTAGGTTTTTTTTTTCTTATTGGAGTATAATTCTCATTGTAATTTTGATTTTCATTTCTCTTATAATTAGCAATACGGAACATCTTTTCATGTGTCTGTTGGCCATCTGTACGTCTTCTTTGGAGAAATGTCTATTTAGATCTTCCCGGCAGAAGAGTTTTTTTTTTTTAATTTTTAAACTTTTTATTTTATATTGGAACAGTTTGTTAACAATGTTGTGTTAGTTTCAGATATACAGCAAAGTGATTCGGTTATTCATATACATGATGTATCTCTTCTTTTTCAGTTTTTTTTTTCAAATCCAGGGGCTCTTCTATGAGGGCACTACCTGCATTCCTGAGGGCTCCATCCTCATGATTTAATGACCCCAGAGACCCCAACACCTAAGATCATAATAATATGCCCCTCTCTGGAACTGAGGGATGGTCACGGTCACCTGAAACAAAAGGACAAAATTCAGTTCATCCATGAGAAACCCGAGGCTTGGAGGGTTTCAGTGATTTGCCCGAGTTTAACCAGCTTACAAGAGAGGGAGCCAGATTCTCAAACAGTCTGACACTAGGGCCTGTCCTCTTAAAAAACAAGTTTTTTAAAAGGAATTTATATACACAGTAAAAATTCCAAACAGTGAAAAAAGGTGTACAGTGAACAGGAAGCTGTACTTCAAGCCCTGACCCTGGTCCTCAACTTCCCTTTTCTTCCCTGCGATCATTCATCCAGGAGGTTTCATCACTTCTATGCTTTATTATGCTGATCCAGAATAGTCTGTTGTCTACATCTAATATGTCCCCGCTTCCAAGGATTTTACCCCAGGCCCAGTTTATTATGAGGTCTTTCCATTTGGGCTGGCAGGAATACAAACTAGTTCCAGCCGGGTGTAAAGTTGAGAAGCTGTTGGACTTACTGCTTTGCAGTGTTTCTTTCTCAACCTCTAGTAGCTTCTCACACGTGTACTGACCAGTTCTCAGGCAATAACTAAAGGGAATCCCTCTGCAATTTGCAGGAGCTCTCTTAGAAGAGTTTTTAATCGGTGTTTTCAAAGATATTGTAAGAAGGCTCCATGGAGTTATCTCATATGACTCTAGGAAGAAAACCAGACTTGATAGTTCAAATTTCAATGGAGGCAGATGACAGCTTAGCATAAAAAGGAATTTTCTGTGACTAATGGATGCTACAGATTGGAATGGGATGTAGTGATGGAGGCAGTGGGTCTCCACCACTGGAGGCATCCCTCCTGAAGCTGGATGTTGTAGAGAAGACTCAGACATCAGGACATTTGAGGGTCTTCCTGTCAAGTTCTTCAGCTGTGTGGATGGAAATGCAAATGAACAGGAAGACACAATAGAGGGGAACCTCAGCGTCTACCCCCGACCCTTGCATCAAACCTGAGTTGGGGGTTTCTGCTAGTTCCTGGGTAAGAATAAAAGGAGGATGCGTGGTAGACCTGGGAAGGCCCATGGCTTGCTGGACAAGCCATCTCCTGCACACATGCGTGGACCCTGAATACACATGGGTCCTGCACCCACAAGTACCATGCCCACACGGGCTTCCTGCTCATGCACACTGACTTGTCTCTGCCTCCCATACCATGCAGCCCCAGATGGGTGCCCAGAGGGCTGACCATGCCCCGGAGTTCACCAGTGTCCTGAGAAGTCCCCTAGTGAGGTCCAGGCTGAGGGAGGGTGAGGCACAATAGAAAGGGGTGGGCTTTGGATGACACTGATTTTGACTTGAATCTTGGCTCTGGTACTTTCTCTCCCCATATGTGCCTCTGTATCTTCATCTCTAAAATGAAGAGACCAATACCTACCGTAGAGTCTTGATAGGAGACTCCTGGGGATCTTGGACAGCCTAGAAGGGGAAACTGAGCCTGGGGGACTTTCAGACCCCTAGGTCACCCACCCTGGGTTCTGTTTAGGGCTCCTTAGCCCAGTTGAGTGCCCTGGCCAAAATGTGAGGCTGTTTCTCACCCCTCAGAGAACAGCCTGTGCTCTGGGTCTGCAGTTGCCCTGGCTTCCTTGGTTCCCACGAAGTCTTGCCCCACCTTTGCCCACTCTGGGCTCTGAAGCAGGGCCTGGTGGCAGCCAGCTGGGCAACTGAGCTCTCTGCTGGACATCTATCACTAGAGGTCACTCTTCTTCTGTGTGTGTGGACTGGAGGGCAGAAATAGGGCTGCTGAGTGGGTGCCCAGGCGTCTCCTGGGAGGATTCATCCAGGCCCACCTGGCCAGGAGTGAGCGCACCAGCCCTTCCCGTTGTCTGGGCCTGAGAGGTCATGAGCTGTTCCCCTCCTATGAGCCTGGCCAACTGAGTGCCTGAGCTTGCCCAGGTGAGGTGGGAAGGCTTCTCTGATCCCAGGGCAGTCTAGCCAGCTGCCTAACCACTTCTGGTTCCCCTGGGGCAGCTACAAGGCAGGGACAGGTCTGAGGGGAGAAATCACAAAGCAGGAAGCCTGGACTTCCACCTACTAGTCCCTAGGCCTTGTCCATTGTAGCCTGCATTGGAGCTCACTTTTCTCCCAGGGCTGGCCTCACTGAGTACTTTGTCTTCTCCCAAGACACTGCCCCAGGGCCTGCCAGCCTGACAAGCCCTTTCCTAGCACAGGGCCTTTGCACTTCCCTGAGTCTGAATGCATTGCCTCAGGTCTTCACGTGCACTTTAGTCTGAGATCAAGTGCCACCTCCTCAGAGAGACATCCTCTGCTCTCCTAGTCTATATAGCCATCTCCCAGCTTCCCCCTGTTACCCTTTATCTCGCCATCCTGATTCATGGCTCTCACCACCACGGTAAGCACCTCCTTAGTGCCCTTGGTTATTGCCCACTCCCTCCCACCCCCACCAACTGCTGCACCTGCTCAATAAATACTTGTTGGAGAAGTGAACTGAAGTCTTAAAAAGCAGACGGTTATTATTGTCCTATCTTATGGATAAGGAAGTTAGTAAGAATAAGAGATTTATCAAGACCACGTAGATAGGATATCATTGAGCCAGGAACTCCGCCCCGGGTCTTTGAACTTGAAAATTATCCCGTCCCCCTGTCCCCCAACTCCCAGTCTCTGTGAAGTTTCATGATCTGAGGCCATACACCCCATGAGTATACCCCAGCGGAGGGTCAGCGGGCCCAAGCTCATTCTTCTCCACCCCACCCTTGACTATCTGGGGTGAGAGTGGGTACAAAACGATGAGGCAGAGGAAAATGAGGTATGGGTTGAAGGTCGTGGAGTGGTCAGTGACAGCACACAGTCTCTCGGGGGATCTGGGAACCCCTTGAGCCCCCATGTTGTATTTTTCTTAGGAGAAAACAAAAGGCATGTATGAGGGAGCAAAACCTATTTTAAGATGAAAAGTACAGAAGTGGCCACATTTCGGTACTCGTGTTCACAAGAGTCGCTTCGCTGCACTGGCTGTGGCGAGCACTCAGCCCTACCTGAAGACAGCTTCAGGACCTCTGAGGGCCTCCACAGTTTCCTCGGGTGCTGGGAACATTTGAGAATGTGGACTGTGTAACCAGATTTTCCTATTTCCACTGGCCTTTTCTAGCCGGGATTTCATAGCTAGGCAGTAAAATAAGAGTTTGATTAGACTAATTTTTTCATCTCCTTAATTTCCCCAAAATGACTGGATAAGTCTTCCCTGCCCCCAAACTCCTACCCTGACTTCCCACAGAAAAACCTATCTAGTCTCAGATACACCATTCACTTGCGAGTTCCCCATTACCCTTAAACTTGAATCCTGGCACGTGTTGTCTGCCAGGCTTGGAGTGAAAGTGAAAAGTGAAAGTCACTCAGTCATGTCTGACTCTTTGCGACCCCATGGACTGTATCTATGGAATTCTCCAGGCCAGAATACTGTAGTGGGTAGCCTTTCCCTTCTCCAGGGGATCTTCCCAACCCAGGGATCAAACTCAGGTCTCCTGCATTGCAGGCAGATTCTTTACCAGCTGAGCCATAAGGGAAGCCCAAGAATACTGGAGTGGGTAGCCTATCCCTTCTCCAGGGAATCTTCTGACCCAGGAATTGAACCAGGGTCTCCTACATTGCAGGCAGATTCTTTACCAACTGAGCTATGAGGGAAGGCTGAGGCTTGGAGAGGTGGGCCTAAATATTAATAGGGAGACTACTGGTGGTCGGGGGGCTGATGGAGTCTCCCTTTTCCTAGCAGATGGCAGAGAAAGAAAGTTGGTTAGCTCTGGGGCTGACAGCAGCATCATAGTGGTGGGAGAGTGGAGTTGGACCCTTGCAGACCTCATGTGAGACTTCCAAGAGCAGAGGACTCCGTCCACTGAGGGAGGCCCAACCCAACCAACAAGCCTGAAGTTCACAGGACCAACCTGCCCTGGCTCTGCTTTGGCCTGAGCCTAATCAGAAGGGCCCTGGCCTAGGAGCCCAAACACCTGGGCACTAACCTCAGTCCTCCCCTGTAACTAACTGTGGCCTCAAGGGTTATAGGCTCAACTGCTCTGAAAGCTAAGTGAAATGATGTAACCTGTAACAAATTGGAGAAGGGCATGGCAATCCACTCCAAGGTTCTTGCCTGGAGAATTCCATGGACAAGGAAGCCTGGCGGGCTACAGTCCATGGGATTGCACAGAGTCGGACATGGCTGAGCAACTAACACACACACACACACAACATAACAAATAATATACATGTATAAATAATTCTCACTTTCACTTTTATGCATTGGAGAAGGAAATGGCAACCCACTCCAGTGTTCTTGCCTGGAGAATCCCAGGGATGGCGGAGCCTGGTGGGCTGCCATCTATGGGATTGCACAGAGTTGGACACAACTGAAGTGATTTAGCAGCAGCATAAATAATTCTGCTGCAGCAAGAATCATTGATGCAATAACGCATGTGACTAAATTTTGGCAACGACTAAGTGCCATGGAAACGGATGGCGGGCCCAGGCCCTCACCTCGTGCTTTCCTTTGTGTCTTGCTGGGCTGCAGCCAGTGGGTCAGGCGTCAGCAGGCAGGGGCTGGGCTTTCAGCCTCAGTGCCATCCAGGGGGAACGCCCAGACGGTTCCCCCGTATTCCACTCCTCTCTCTCTCTCCCCTGGCACACATTGGGGGGTTACTTCTCCCCATCCTCTCAAAGCTGGGCAGGGTGCTAGCGTTCTGGCCAGTGGGTTGTGGGCAGGAGTGCTCCGTGTCGCTTTCAGGCTGGAGCCCTTGTCGGCTCAACCCCCCAGCTGTGCTCCTCACCGCAATCACAGAAATCTGGTCTAGACAAGTTTCCTCAGCTGGGTTTCTGAATAACCTCAGTGAAAGGAACCTCCAGCCAACTAGCTTTGGGCATGGAGATGCAAGAAATGAATCATTATTGTATTAAGCTCCTGAGGGTGTGGGGGTTGTTTGTTACGACAGCGCCATCCGGCCTAATCTACTGATAAGAGGCTCCATCAGCCAAGTTGCTCAACGTTGGCATCTGGGGACCTATGGCCTCAGAATCACACGGAGCAGCTCTGTTAAAAAATGCAGATTCTCAGGCTCTGCCCCAGGAACCCGGAGTCAGAATGCCCAGGGATGAGGCCCCCAGATTCGCCATTCTAAAAACAATGACTTCATCTCTGGGGGCAGCAAGTGTACATCCCACGCCTGGGGAGTGTTAGGGAAGGCCTCTGCTCCTGCTGGGGGCTTCGCTGGTGGCTCAGATGGTAAAGAGTCTGCCTGCAATGCAGGAGACTCAGGTTCGATCCCTGGATCAGGAAGATCCCCTGAAAGAAGGCATGGCAACCCACTCCAGCATTCTGGCCTGGAGAATCCCCATGGACAGAGGAGCCTGGCTGGCTACAGTCCGTGGGGTTGCAGAGTCAGACGCGACTGAGCAACTAACCCTTCTGTTCCTGCCACCTCCTCATTTGCTTCCTCTGGGTCTGAAGCAGGTCTGCTCGCTAGTCGGGGCTGGGTTCTCCAGGTACTACCGGGCTCAGGGCCTGAGAGGTCCCTGCCCTGGGCTTCCTGCTGCCTCTCTCCTCCCACCTGGCAGCGCAGCAACTCCCCTGGGCCAGGCGGTGGGGGAAGGGCTCACAGAGCGAGAGCGATAGAAACCCTCTGTGATGGATTGAAGGAGACGAGACCATTCCTGGCTGGCAGAGGAGGTGCAGCTGCAGTGACAGGCTGCGATGCTTGTGCTCTGAACCTGCAATCTAAGCTAATGGGAGAGATTGAGGAGTTTGGAATGAGATGCGGCGTGGGCCACAGCCCCACGGGCCAAGATGCTGCTGGCACAGGCCGCGTAGCTTTGTGGGCTTCCTGAAGGAGGGAGTGGGCGCCACATTCCTGGGCAGGGGAGAGACTGTCTCTGGCTCGCTGGGAGGTGGGCTAACCTGGCAGGCCCTAGGTTGGCCCCCTTTGGCTGCCTGTAAGTGTCAGGAGGACCAAGCTGGAGCAGCAGGAGAGAGAGCATCCTTGTTTCCCTCTGAGCACTGCCCTTCTAAGCACCTCCCTCAAGGGGCTGCTGTGCCCAAGTTCAGGGAAGCCCCACTTGGGGTGCAGGAGGAAGGGGCAAGACTGAGGTCCAGAGCAGCCCTCAAGTAACTCCTCCTGCTTGCAGGGAGCCTCCAGTGTCCTTCTGGGGGGCAGCCTGATTAAAAGACAAGAATCAAAAGCCCAAAATCAGAGAACAGCTCATAAACTTTCCATCGCCTCTTTCTTAGATTTGAAGCCACATTACCCACAGGGTCAGATTCCAGCTATTTCCTCCTCTTGTCGTTGGACAATGAAATTCACCCCCCTGGGCTTCGGTTTCCCCATCTGTAAAATGTGAACAGAAAAAAACACAATTTCCTGGGAGCATGGCACTAAGGACTGCATAAGACAAGGTGTGAGGCAGTGCTTGTGAATCACCTGAGGACCTTGAGAAAAACGGAGATTCTGACTCAGCAAGGCTGGGGTAGGGCCTGAGTGCCTTTATGTGTAATTAGCTTCCAGGTGATTTTAGTAACAAGGATGCAGACGATCAGAGCAAGTGCCTGGTCCGTGGTGGGTGCTCAAACAGTGCTGCTTTGGTTATTATTGTCACCACTGCCGGCAGTGATGACATCACTAGCAATGCAAATCAGGTGAGACTGCCCCTTCTGCGCCATGTCCTTCTTCACAACTTCCTGTTCCATTTAAGGTTTCCCTTGAGGACACCTGGACACAAATTTTGGAGGGGCCCAAATTGGGGTTTATTGAATGTCTCACCTGCAGGGCCCCACCATGGGTGGCCCGGAGGCCAGCCTGTTCATTAGACGTCTTTAGACCCAGAGTCTGATGAGCTTAGTCACTGGAGGCCTCAACAGTGGGTGTTGCCCAGCCACTTTCTCACTCCTATCATAACAGCTGCCCAAAGGCATGACGGAAGTCATTACAGTCCCTATCCTTCACCCCAAGAGAAGGCACTTGCCGTCCTCTTTCCTCATGGGAGGGGAAGAGGTGTCTGGATTCCACCAGAAGCAGCATAGCTCAGTGATGAAAACTTGGGACCTTGGGCAATTTGTGTAATCACTCAGAGCTTCAGTTTCCTCACCTGTAAAATGGGCTCACACAACCACCGTAGCTTTGTTGGGAACATGAAAGGAAATAATGATTGTGAAACCCTTTTCACATGGTGTGCACCAAAAGCATGTCATTTTATGATCATTAAATTCTGGACCCTGCCTCCTCCTCACCCACCATCAAAAGCTGGTCCTAGAAGCACCCGAACTGTGATGGTAAAAGCAGTTTTGAACTCACTCTGCTTTAACTTGGTGGTTCCCATCAGTTCAGTTCAGTTCAGTCACTCAGTCATGTCTGACTCTTTGCAACCCCACGGACTGCAGCACACCAGGCCTCCCTGTCCATCACCAACTCCCAGAATTTACCCAAACTTTTGTCCATTGAGTCAGTGATGCCATCCAACCATCTCATCCTCTGTCGTCCCCTTCTCCTCCTGCCTTAAATCTTTCCCAGCATCAAGGTACTTTCCAATGAGTCAATTCTTCCCATCAGATGGCCAAAGTATTGGAGTTTCAACTTCAGCATTGGTCCATCTAATGAATATTTAGGGAAATCCTGATTTTCTTTAGGATTAACTGGTTGGGTCTCCTTGCAGTCTCAGGGACCATCAAGAGTCTTCTCCAACACCACAGTTCAAAAGCATCAATTCTTTGGTGCTCAGCTTTCTTTATAGTCCAACTCTCACATCCATACATGCTGCTGCTGCTAAGTCACTTCAGTCGTGTCTGATTCTGTGCAACCCCATAGACAGCACCCCACCAGGCTCCCCCATCCCTGGGATTCTCCAGGCAAGAACACTGGAGTGGGTTGCCTTTTCCTTCTCCAATGCATGAGAGTGAAAGTGAAGTCACTCAGTCGTGTCTGACTCTTTTTGACCCCATGGACTGCAGCCTACCAGGCTCCTCCGTCCATGGGATTTGCCAGGCAAGAGTATTGGAGTGGGTTGCCATTGCCTTCTCCCATCCATACATGACCACTGGAAAAACCATAGCTTTGACTGGATGGACCTTTGTTGGACAAATAATGTCTCTGCTTTTTAATATGCTGTCTAGGTTGGTCATAGCTTTTCTTCCAAGGAGCAAGTGTCTTTTAATTTCATGGCTGCAGTCACCATCTGCAGTGATTTGGGAGCCCCCCAGAATAAAGCCTCTCACTGTTTCCATTGTTTCCCCATCTATTTACCATGAAGTGATGGGACCTGATGCCATGATCTTAGTTTTCTGGATGTTGAGTTTTAAGCCATGTTTTTTACTCTCCTCTTTCACTGTGGTTCCCATAGTTGGAGCTGAGTTAAGCACAGTAGATGGAGAAGGCAATGGCACCCCACTCCAGTACTCCTGCCTGGAAAATCCCATGGATGGAGGAGCCTGGTAGGCTGCAGTCCATGGGGGTCGCTGAGGGTCAGACACGACTGAGCTACTTCACTTTGACTTTTCACTTTCATGCTTTGGAGAAGGAAATTGCAACCCACTCCAATGTTCTTGCCTGGAGAATCCCAGGGACGGGGGAGCCTGGTGGACAGGGGCTGCCGTCTATGGGGCCTCACAGAGTCGGACATGACTGAAGTGACTTAGCAGCAGCAAGCACAGTGGAAACATGAAACCAGAGGAACCAGAGGAGCATCCGAGCTGTTTGTAGCTGTGGCTCAGGTCAGGAGGGCAAACCATGGGGAGGAGGAGAAGGGGAGCAAGGAGGAGGAGAAGGAGAGGAAGGAGGAGGAGAAGGGGAATGAGGAGGAGGAGAAGGGGAACGAGGAGGAGGAGAAGGGGGGGGGGAGGGGAGCAGGAGGAAAGGGGTTAATTTTGGAGAGGTTGCTGCAGGGCCACCCTCACCTGAAGACTGGCCTGTTCATCATCTGGAGAGTGTGGGAAGGCTCAAGATGGGTGGTGGTAGCAGGAGGACCAGAGACGGACGCTGAGGGCTTGACACCTAGATCCCCTGCAGCCCTCTCCGAGGACACTTCCTGCTGGCCTACCTCTTCCAAATCCTTAATTCCATTTGTATTTGTGGGAAAATACACATCTTAACCCTTTTAACCACTTTCTTTTTTTCTTCTTTTTTTCTTCTTTTTCTTTACTGAGGTATAATTGACATACAGTTTTATATTAGTTTTAGATGCACAGCATAATGATTTAATATTTGTGTGTGTTGTGAAATGATCACGACAATCAAATTAAGTTAATATCCATATCATACATAGTTACACATTTTCTTCTTGTGCTGAGATATTTTAAGATTTACTCTCTTTGCAATTTGCAAATGTATCAGATCAGATCAGTCGCTCAGTTTTGTCTGACTCTTTGTGAGCCCATGAATCGCAGCATGCCAGGCCACCCTGTCCATCACCAACTCCCGGAGTTCACTCAGACTCAAGTCCATCAAGTCAGCGATGCCATCCAGGCATCTCATCCTCTGTCGTCCCCTTCTCCTCCTGCCTCCAATCCCTCCCAGCATCAGAGTCTTTTCCAGTGAGTTAACTCTTCGCATGAGGTGGCCAAAGTACTGGAGTTTCAGCTTTAGCATCATTCCTTCCAAAGAAATCCCAGGGCTGATCTCCTTCAGAATGGACTGGTTGGATCTCCTTGCAGTCCAAGGGACCCTCAAGAGTCTTCTCCAACACCACACTTCAAAAGCATCAATTCTTGGGTGCTCAGCCTTCTTCACAGTCCAGCTCTCACATCCATACATGACCACAGGAAAAACCATAACCTTGACTGGCCAGACCTTTGTTGGCAAAGTAATGTCTCTGCTTTTGAATATGCTATATAGGTTGGTCATATCTTTCCTTCCAAGGAGTAAGCACCTTTTAATTTCATGGCTGCAGTCACCATCTGTAGTGATTTTGGAGCCCAGAAAAATAAAGTCTGACACTGTTTCCACTGTTTCCCCATCTATTTCCCATGAAGTGATCTTGTACACTTCAACGAATGCCATGATCTTCGTTTTCTGAATGTTGAGCTTTAAGCCAACTTTTTCACTCCTCTTTCACTTTCATCAAGAGGCTTTTTAGTTCCTCTTCACTTTCTGCCATAAGGGTGGTGTCATCTGCATATCTGAGGTTATTGATATTTCTCCCGGCAATCTTGATTCCAGCTTGTGTTTCTTCCAGTCCAGCGTTTCTCATGATGTACTCTGCATAGAAGTTAAATAAACAGGGTGACAATATACAGCCTTGACGAACTCCTTTTCCTATTTGGAACCAGTCTGTTGTTCCATGACCAGTTCTAACTGTTGCTTCCTGACCTGCATACAGATTTCTCAAGAAATTTGCAGATCAGGTGGTGTGGTATTCCCATCTCTTTCAGAATTTTCCACAGTTTATTGTGATCCACACAGTCAAAGGCTTTGGCATAGTCAATAAAGCAGAAATAGATGTTTTTCTGGAACTCTCTTGCTTTTTCCATGATCCAGCAGATGTTGGCAATTTGATCTCTGGTTCCTCTGCCTTTTCTAAAACCAGCTTGAACATCAGGAAGTTCATGGTTCACATATTGCTGAAGCCTGGCTTGGAGAATTTTGAGCATTACTTTACTAACATGTGAGATGAGTGCAATTGTGCGGTAGTTTGAGCATTCTTTGGCATTGCCTTTCTTTGGGATTGGAATGAAAACTGACATTTTCCAGTCCTGTGGCCACTGCTGAGTTTTCCAAATTTGCTGGCATATTGAGTGCAGCACTTTGACAGCATCATCTTTCAGGACTTGGAATAGCTCCACTGGAATTCCATCACCTCCACTAGCTTTGTTCGTAGTGATGCTTTCTAAGGCCCACTTGACTTCACATTCCAGGATGTCTGCCTTTAGGTCAGTGATCACATCATCATGATTATCTGGGTCGTGAAGATCTTTTTTGTACAGTTCTTCTGTGTGTGTGTATTCTTGCCATCTCTTCTTAATATCCTCTGCTTCTTTTAGGTCCATACCATTTCTGTCCTTTATCAAGCCCATCTTTGCATGAAATTTTCCTTTGGTATCTCTGATTTTCTTGAAGAGATCCCTAGTCTTTCCCATTCTGTTGTTTTCTTCTATTTCTTTGCATTGATCGCTGAGGAAGGCTTTCTTATCTCTTCTTGCTATTCTTTGGAACTTTGCATTCAGATGTTTATATCTTTCCTTTTCTCCTTTGCTTTTTGCTTCTCTTCTTTTCACAGCTATTTGTAAGGCCTCCCCAGACAGCCATTTTGCTTTTTTGCATTTCTTTTCCATGGGGATGGTCTTGATCCCTGTCTCCTGTACAGTGTCACCAACCTCATTCCATAGTTCATCAGGCACTCTGTCTATCAGATCTAGGCCCTTAAATCGATTTCTCACTTCCACTGTATACTCATAAGGGATTTGATTTAGGTCATACCTGAATGGTCTAGTGGTTTTCCCTACTTTCTTCAATTTCAGTCTGAATTTGGCAATAAGGAGTTCATGGTCTGAGCCACAGTCAGCTCCTGGTCTTGTTTTTGCTGACTGTATAGAGCTTCTCCATCTTTGGCTGCAAGGAATATAATCAATCTGATTTCGGTGTTGACCATCTGGTGATGTCCATGTATGGAGTCTTCTCTTGTGTTGTTGGAAGAGGGTGTTTGTTATGACCAGTGCATTTTCTTGGCAAAACTCTATTAGTCTTTGCTCTGCTTCATTCCGTATTCCAAGGCCAAACTTGCCTGTTACTCCAGGTATTTTTTGACTTCCTACTTTTGCATTCCAGTCCCCTATAATGAAAAGGACATTTTTTTTGGGTGATAGTTCTAAAAGGTCTTGTAGGTCTTCATAGAACCGTTCAACTTCAGCTTCTTCAGCGTTCCTGGTTGGAGCATAGACTTGGATTACTGTGACATTGAATGGTTTGCCTTGGAAATGAACAGAGATCATTCTGTCATTTTTGAGATTGCATCCAAGTACTGCATTTCAGACTCTTCTGTTGACCATGATGGCCACTCCATTTCTTCTGAGGGATTCCTGCCCGCAGTAGTAGATATAATGGTCATCTGAGTTAAATTCACCCATTCCAGTCCGTTTCAGTTCGCTGATTCCTAGAACGTCGACATTCACTCTTGCTATCTCTTGTTTGACCACTTTCAATTTGCCTTGATTCATGGACCTGACATTCCACGTTCCTATGCAATATTGCTCTTTACAGCATCGCACCCTGCTTCTATCACCAGTCACATCCACAGCTAGGTATTCTTTTTGCTTTGGCTCCATCCCTTCATTCTTTCTGGAGTTATTTTTCCACTGATCTCCAGTAGCATATTGGGCACCTACTGACCTGGGGAGTTTCTCTTTCAGTATCCTATCATTTTGCCTTTTCATACTGTTCATGGGGTTCTCAAGGCAAGAATACTGAAGTGGTTTGCCATTCCCTTCTCCAGTGGACCACATTCTGTCAGATCTCTCCACCATGACCCGCCCATCTTGGGTTGCCCCACGGGCATGGCTTAGTTTCATTGAGTTAGACAATGCTGTGGTCCTAGTGTGATTAGATTGACTAGTTTTCTGTGAGTGTGGTTTCAGTGTGTCTGCCCTCTGATGCCCTCTTGCAACACCTACCGTCTTACTTGGGTTTCTCTTACCTTGGGCTTGGGGTATCTCTTCACGGCTGCTCCAGGAAAGCGCAGCCATTGCTCCTTACCTTGGATGAGGGGTATCTCCTCACTGCCGCCCTTCCTGACGTTCAACGTGGGATAGCTCCTCTAGGCCCTATAATACAGTATTATTAACTATAGTCGCTCGGCTGTATATTACCTCCCCACGACTTGTTTTATAACTGGAAGTTTGTACATTTTGCCTCCTTTCACCCCTTTCATGCTCCCCCACCTCTGTTAACCACCAGTCTGTTCTCTGCATCTATGAGCTTGTTTTTTTCTTTTGGATTCCACATATAATTGAGAGTGCATTGTCTGTCTGACTCACTTTCCTTATCATAATGCCATCAGGGTCTGTCCTGTTGTTGCAGATGTTAAGATTTCCTTCTTCTTATGGCTGAATAATATTCATAATAATATTAATAATGTGTGTATATATGTTGGACCATCTTTGTAGTCCTGGAATAAATGTCATTTGATTGAGTTGTATGATCCTTTTAATATATTGTTTAATTCAGTTCAGTCGCTCAGTCGTGTCCAACTCTTTGCGACTCCATGAATCGCAGCACACCAGACCTCCCTGTCCATCACCAACTCCTGGAGTTCACTCAGACTCAAGTCCATCGAGTCAGTGATGCCATCCAGCCATCTCATCCTCTGTTGTCCCCCTCTCCTCCTGCCCCCAATCCCTCCCAGCATCAGAGTCTTCTCCAATGAGTCAACTCTTCCCATGAGGTGGCCAAAGTACTGGAGTTTCAGCTTTAGCATCATTCCTTCCAAAGAAATCCCAGGGCTGATCTCCTTCAGAATGGACTGGTTGGATCTCCTTGCAGTCCAAGGGACTCTCAAGAGTCTTCTCCAACACCACAGAGCAAAAGCATCAATTCTGGGCACTAAGCCTTCTTCAAGTCTTTTTTATTTCTGCTCTGATCTTGTTTATTTACTCTCCTAACTTTGGGCTTCATTTGTTCTGTTTTTAGTTCCTTGTATAAAGTTAGGTTGATTTTTCTTGTTTCAATAAACATTTTTATTTCTATTAACTTTCCTCTTATAACTGCATTCCATAAGTTTTGGTAGGTTGTAATTCCATTTTCATTTGCCTCAAGGTATTTTTTAATTTCTTTTTTAATTTCTTTATTGACCCATTAAGGGCTTCCTTTGTAGCTTAGTGGGTAAAGAGTCTGCCTGTAAAGAGGGAGAGCCAGGTTCAGTCCCTGAGTGGGAAAGATCCCCTGGAGAAGGAAATGGTAACCCATTAGTCATTCAATAGCATGTTTTTTAATCTCCACATGTGTGTGACTTTTCTAGTTTCCTCCTTGTCATCGATTTCTAGTTTCATACAGTTGTGATCAGAAAAGATGCTGCAGTATTGTCTTTTTGTGACTGGTTTATTTCACTTAGTCTAATGTTCCCAAGGGTCACCCATGATTGTATATATTATTTTTAAGTCCAGGTTTAGTAATTATTCTTGGAAGCTGGAGTTGGCCAGATACAAGCTAGTTGTCCAAATTTAGAAGCAGTGCATCCCATGGCTATAAGGTTAGGCTCCCCTAACTGCAGCCACAAGCACCTGTAGGAGGCTCGTGTGAGAGGCTACCTCCCACCTAGTGTCTCATTTGTGAGGAATAGCTTCCAAGAAGCTGGAAAATGCTGAGGGTTGCAGTGTCAGTTCCTGAGGTCAAGTTCATGTGCTTGCTACCTCCAAAGGCAGTGCTGTACACTGATGGAGAACCTGAGTTCTGGGATCAGGCAGCCTGGGAGTGAATCCTGGTACTGTTACTTCCTATCTACTTGTTCCTTTATGAAGTGGAGTTGATGACAGGGTTGATGGGGGAATTAGATGAGATGGCCTCTCTAAAGTGCACAGCCAGGCGGGCCCAGAGGAAATGCTTGGTAGACGCTGGAAATGACTGATTTTATCAGCATCTCATGGGTTAAAGCTTCATCTCCATGGCTTCTGAGGTCCAGCTTGGACTGAGATGAGCAAGATACAGTTGTTCCCAGGTTAGTTTGGTGGTTTTCAATTTCTGTATATTTGTAAAGAATGGAGCCCTTTGGGCGAATTCTTTTGTGTAGCCCCATACTAGGATGGAAAAGGAGATTTGCTCCTCCTGGGGAGCAGAAATTCTGGCCCTCCTTGTGCGGTAGGCACGCACACCCACCTACAGACGCGTGCCTTCCCTGCCTCACTCTGTCCCTCCCTCTCTCTCCCTCTCTGTTTCCCCACTGCCTCCTCCAGTGAGACTCCTGCAGAGCCCGGGGAGGAATGGAGTTGAAAACCACTACCTTGTGGGAGGCTTCCCTTATGGCTCAGCTGGCAAAGAATCCGCCTGTGATGCGGGAGACCTGGGTTCGATCCCTGGGTTGGGAAGATCCCCTGGAGAAGGGAAAGGCTACCCATTTCAGTATTCTCACCTGGAAGATTCCATGGACCATATAGTTGGACATGACTGAGTGACTTTCACTCACTCACTCACTCACCTTGTGGGAAGACCTCTCCTTGTGGAGAGTCCTGGAGGGGCGTCTAGGTCCCTGTAAAAACAGGGCAACACAGCTCAGTGGAAGGCAGGGCGAGGTCTGTGTTTGATGGGGCTTCAACCGCCTCACAGGCAGGCTGGGCTGAACTGGGGGCCACAAGGAAGGAATGCTGTGCGTCCCCAAGTCCCTTTGTCTCACCTCTTAGGTCTTCACAAAACACCTTTCTCTCACTTCTCAAAAGAAAATATCTTAAAAAGCAAAGTCTCTCATAGTGGGTCTGAGGTCACCTGCCTGAGCTGACAGTGTGTGTATTTCTAGCCCTGACTGATGTTTCTAGGACTGGTTGAGCCAGAAAAAGGGATGTGTCAGATACGAGTTGTGAACGTGTATGTGTCTGTGTAGGTGTGCATGTGTGACTGTGTTCCCGTGTGTGTCCATCTACATGTGTATGTGTCTGTGTTTTCCCGTGTGTGTGTCTATCTACATATGTATGTGTTGTGTGTGCCTCTGTGTGTGTGTCTGTGCCTGAGTGTGTGTTCACATGTGCGTCTGTGCACATGTGCCCAGAAAAGTCCTCACGCTCATCACATTCCCTGCAGAACTTGTGGTTACTTCACTAATTCACTCATTCATCCAGTCACACATTCCTTTAACACTCTTAAGTAACGAATCTTAAAATGGTCGATTCTAATTCTGTTAAGTGCCTCCCATGGCGCCATGAGAGCATATGCCCATGATACTGTGATGTCATAGGCCTGGAGTTCTCTGTAGATCTCTCTGATCCCGAGCACTGCCAAGCAGCTTACCACCTGGTTCCCGCACCCCTTGAAGTTCTGTGGGTGCTCTCTGAACTTTATTTATTTGCAGAGCCCTATTTCTCACCCTGGAGGAGGGCATAGCAACCCGCTCCATTATTCTTGCCTGGAGACTCCCCATGGACAGAGGATCCTGCCCCGGCTGCAGTCCATGGGGGTGCAAAGACTTGTGCACGACTGAGCAACTAAGCACAGCCTGCATTTCTCACCCATCCCTGAGGTATCGGGCCACCCCTGAGAACATGGCAGTCCCTCTTGCTGCCTTTTGCCACATCAGGCACACAGATCCCATCAGAGGGTTCCTGTGTCAACTCCAGGTGTATGCATTGACTCTGGATAGGTGTGTCTTTACACCCCTGGATGTGGAAAGGTGGGCTCTTGGGTGTGAGGTCTGTGTGGGGTATCTCCAAGTGTGTGATTGTAACTCTAAGCTGAGTCTAGGCCTGGACCCACTCCCAGCCTGCCCCCAGAAGCCCCCACTGTGTTGTCCTGCCAGTAATTATAGCAGATAAACTGCTTCAGTTGAGGGCTGCTGTCCCCGGCTGGCTGCCAGCCGTGCAGCCCCAGGCTGCGCTGTGGGAGTCCATTCATTTTAATAAGAGGTACACCCTGTGTTATTAAGAAGAGTGTTTATTACTGTCGCCGCGCACTGACAGCAGCTTCCATCATCGTTAAACGGCAGATGGGGGGAGGGCAGGGGTGCTGTGCACTGCGGCTCTTCTGAGGTACCCGCCCAGCTGGGGAGGCTAGGGAGGGTCTTCTCTCCCCTCCCTTGCCCCAGGACTGCGTGGCAGCGCCCTTTCTAGCAAGAATGAAGCCATTCAGCTGAGCCTCACCCTGCTGGAGTGGGGATAGGAGCTGGCAGAGGTGGGGTTGGGGGAACAAGGCTTAGCATCCAGATACTGCCCTAGAGGAAAAGGGGGCTGGGGTTTGGTTTTGTCTCTAGGGCCAGACAGGGCGACCCATTGGCCCACCTGCCAGGCTCTTGGTTTTACCTGGAACGCCCCCATCCAGGGGTTTTTTCAGTCACTGAGTAAATGAAGCCTTGTCAAACTCCTTACCCTTCCTGCCGTCTTTCAGGATGTTTGAGGTGGACAAGTATTAGGCGCAATCACAAGAAATGTAATGAAATAGAAGGAACAAAGTTTCCTAAACGTTCTTGGACAGTTCAGTTCAGTTCAGTCGCTCAGTTATGTCCGACTCTTTGTGACCCCATGAAATGCAGCACGCCAGACCTCCCTGTCCATCACCAACTCCCAGAGTTCACTCAGACTCACATCCATCGAGTCAGTGATGCCATCCAGCCATCTCATCCTCTGTCGTCCCCTTCTCCTCCTGCCCCCAATCCCTCCCAGCATCAGAGTCTTTTCCAATGAGTCAACTCTTCCCATGAGGTGGCCAAAGTACTGGAGTTTCAGCTTTAGCATCATTCCTTCCAAAGAAATCCCAGGGCTGATCTCCTTTAGAATGGACTGGTTGGATCTCCTTGCAGTCCAAGGGACTCTCCAGAGTCTTCTCCAACACCACAGTTCAAAAGCATCAATTCTTCGGCGCTCAGCCTTCTTCACAGTCCAGCTCTCACATCCATACATGACCACAGGAAAGACCATAGCCTTGGTTCATGACACTCTTGGTCTCGATCTTTTTTTTTTTTTTTTTTTTTTTGCGATACCCCTGGGTCAAAAGAAATACCTAAAGGTTGTATTTCTTAAGTAGTTAGGTCTAAACAGCTGAAACATTTGTGTTTTCACAACTGATCAGCCATTTGGGGAAAAAAAGGCACACATAAACTTAAATTTTGAAAGTTATTGTAATTCATCTGGCTGAGCCTGGTCTTAGCCGTGGCACGTGGGGTCTTCCATCTTCATCATAGCACGTGGGATCTTCAGCTTCACTGTGCCGACTCTTGGTTGAGGCACGGAATCTAGTTCCCTGAACAGGGATCAAACCTGGGTCCCCTGCATTGGAAGCACAGAGTCTTAGCCACTGGATCCCCAGGGAAGTCCCGACATAAATGTAAACTTAAAAAGCTTTTATTTCACCATTAACCGTAATCACATACCGATGGGTTATATGTGCCTGTTGGACACCACATATCTCCTCAGACTTTGGAATAAGATTGACCGGTTCTGCTTTGACCTTTATTGTAGCAACCACTGAAAATCCAGCTTCTTGAAGATATGCGAGCACTGTAAAAAATGTAGTATGAGCCAACGCTGAAGCTGTGAACTACCTTTGGTTGGAAGTTCACATCGTGTTTGGCAGATAGCAAGTGTTGCCTCAACACCGGCAGATGTTGCCTGTTTGCTGGGAAAGTAGCATCTTGTGATGCCCCTGTGCATGTGGCTTCAGTGTGGAAACACAGTTTGAAAACCATGGTACTAAAAGACCTGGGTTCAAGCCCCAGCCAGTTGTTTGTTTGCTCATTTACACATTTATTTATTTAGAGCAGTTTCAAGCACTGACTCTGTACGTCTAAGAGCTTTATAAGTATTAACTCATTTAATCATCATAACAACCTTATGGGATAGATGCTATTGTGTGATGATTGATTTATGTGCCAACTTGGTGAGGCTCTGGCAGCCAGTTGTTTGGGTAAGTACCAGTCTAGATGTTGCTGTGAAGGTATTTTTTAAGATATAATTAGCACATAGACTTTGAGTAAAGCAGATTACCCTCTACGATGTGGATGGGCCACATCTAATCAGTTGAACATCTTAAGACCGAAATTTCCTGAAGGAATTCTCAAGACTGCAGCATAGAGATCCTGCCTGAATTTCCAGCCTGCCGCCCTCCTTAAGAGCTGGAATTCAAAACTGCAACATCAACTTTTAGCTGAATTTCCAGGTTGCTGGCCTGCCCTATAGATTTCAGGCTTGTCAACCCTCACAGTTACACCAGCCTAACTCTCTCTCTCTCTTTGAGAGACTCTAGCCTTGACTAAAACATTATTATCCTCATTTATGTATAAAAACACTGTTCAGCTACTAACTAGTTACTAACTAGCTGCGTGACCTTGGACAAGTCTTTTTCTCTTTGGGCCTCTGTTTTATCATAGCCAGATGAAGTTGGACAAGAAGAATTGAAGGTTACTTCTAGTGCTAACATATGGTCTAGGGGATGCTGTGCTGTGCTTAGTTGCTCAGTCATGTCTGATTCTTTGTGACCCCATGGACTGCAGCCCTGCAGGCTCCTCTGTCCGTGGGGATTCTCAAGGCAAGAACACTGGAATGGATTGCCATGCCCTCCTCCAGGGGCTCTGGGGTGTGGTGGTGGATAAATAAGGCTACCATCCTGCTTAAAAAGTCATGGTAGGCCTTGTTTGCTGGCTACCCAGCAGCCATTCCTAATGCACTTATTCCTTGCCACCACTCTCTGTACAGTATAGATACTCCAGTTCCTAGCCTTACTTATAGCTAGGGAAAACCATGTAACTTTCTTAGGTTTAATGATGTACAAGGGAGAAGTACACTGGGGACTTCTAGATAATATATTTTATTACCCCATAGGAAAAGGAAGAGAATCTACTTTCTTTGTGCCTCTTTGAAGGCCATGATATCTTGAGCTTCAGCTGCTACTGCTAAGTCACTTCAGTCATGTCCAACTCTGTGCAACCCCATAGATGGCAGCCAACCAGGCTCCCCTGTCCCTGGGATTCTCAAGGCAAGAACACAGGAGTGGGTTGCCATTTCCTTCTCCAATGCATGAAAGTGAAAGTGAAGTCACTCAGTCATGTCCGACTCTTAGTGACTCCATGAACTGCAGCCTACCAGGCTCCTCTGTCCATGGGATTCTCCAGGCAAGAGTACTGGAGTGGCTTGCCATGCCTTCTCTGGGAGCTTCAGCAGCAATCTTATAACTATGAGGCATAAATCAAAAACTAAGGATGGCAGAACTGAAACAGAAAGCGTCTGGGTTCTCAATACATGGTTAACCAATGCTCAACCAATCCTAAGACCTGCCACCTCTGAACTTCCTGGTTATACCAACCCTTATGATTGAGCTATGCTGTCTGTGTGTTCTGTTACTTGCAGGTCACAGCATTTTTAACTGATCCAAGTACCTTCCTTTATTGCTCAGCTTGGTTTGGTGAGTGATCAAGGGCAGGGTCCTGACTTTGGGGATTGTTGTTTCGGGTCTCAAGGAAACTGAATTTACTCTTCTTGATTGAGTATAACTTTGACTCCAAGAACAGAGACAATACCATGTAGTCTGAAATTTCCAATAGGTGGTACCACACATTCTTGATCAGAAAGATTCATAGTCCCCAGTTTTAGAACAGTACACTTATCAAGTAGATGGATTTGGAGCTCATAGAAAGGAATGCAGGTCACAAGGGGTCATCATTGTTTATACCAGCCAAACCTCACTTTTTGTGTTTTATAATACTGGTGAAGGGAAAGGCAGAGATATCATTCTTGTATGTCAAGGCATTTGATAAAACCTATCACAAGACTTGTGGGGCCTGGTACAGAAAATGGGAGTTGAATAATAGCACAGCTCTAGTTCATATCTCTTGATTAATCAAGGCCCAGCTGTCTGTTTAGCCAACACTTTCATATTACTCACCATGTGCTAGGTCCTGTTCTAAGGGCTTTACAAATATTAGCTCATTTAATCATCATGACAATCTTTTGAGATTGGTTCTATTGTTATTCTCACTAAAGAGATCTAATCATTGAACTGATCAGGCTGGATGAAGTCTCTAGAGGGAGGCCATAGGACTATGCTCTTAATCCTGTCCTACTAAGCTTTATATGACAGGGACTAGAATAAAAAAGCATATGACCAGAGTTTCGGACTGCCAGAACTAACTTTGTTAAATGATTCCAATGAGCTGCAATGATGAGGCTGAAATGATTAAGCTTGATTGAATAGTGTTACACCTTTGTTTTTAAAATCCCCATTGTACTAACCAAGAGGTGGAGGTTGGTGGCCAAAGGGCAGTACAAGACCCGGGTGTGTTAGTTGCCTGCAGGCGCAGGTGTCCAGAGTAGCAGTGTGGTCCCGAATGGGACCCTGCATGTCTGATAGAAGTGGGGTGTCCACGAGTCAGGTAGGACACACTTGGAACCCACTTTTCACAGTTGATACCACCTGTGGGAGACTCAGTTCTACACTCTGAACTACACCCCACTACACCACACAAGGAAAGAAACATACCAGAGACCGCACAGAGAATGATCAGTGTGGCATAGGCCTTGAAACCATGACTACGACAGTGGGCCAATCTCCATCTTCCCATGTTCTGTAAAGTGCTCCACGATTTTCCTTCAGGGACTCCCCCCACCTCACTGGGCATGTCATATAGCTGGGGCCAATCCCTGGAGGTGGGTGTATGACCTGGGCCTGACCAGTCAGAGATCTCCATCTTCCTGGACACAGAGACTGGTTAATGAGTGGATATGTGACCCAAGCTCGGTCAAAGACAGTCCTACCCATGGCTTTTTCTGGAATTCTTTGGGAAAGGGGAACTCTTTTTTGTGGCATTTACTGAGTTGTTGGGATTTAGGCTGAGTCTACCAGATGCCTCCACATCAGGAGCACTTACCTGAGAATGATGTCAGTGTAGAGGAAGGCAGAGCTAAGAAACGGGAATAGGCTCCTCAAAACACTGTTTATACCCTTGGGTCCCCTAATGCCTAATCCTGGATCTTGCCAGTTTCATGTATCAGTAAATTCCCTTTAAGCTAAGCTAAGTCACTTCAGTCGTGTCCGACTCTGTGTGACCCCAATAGACGGCAGCCCACCAGGCTTCCCTGTCCCTGGGATTCTCCAGGCAAGAACACTGGAGTGGGTTGCTATTTCCTTCTCCAGTGCATGAAAGTGAAAAGTGAAAGGGAAGTCGCTCACTCATGTCCGACTCTTAGCGACCCCATGGACTGCAGCCTACCAGGCTCCTCCGTCCACAGGATTTTCCAGGCAAGAGGACTGGAGTGGGGTGCCATTCCTTCTCCGAAATTCCCTTTAGAGTCAGTATTTTGTCCCTTGTGATCCTGACTGATACAGCAACTGAGCCTGTTGAACCTAACAAAGGGTCTTCAAATCCTTCAAGTGGGAGGGCCACTCCCACGTGGATACTGAGAGCAGAAGAAGAGTCCATGGTGGTGGTAAGAGGACCTCACAGATTTGGGCTCCAGGAAGATGAGAAAGAGTTTTCTAAAGGCAAATACTCCACAAGGATGGAATAAACCATCCCTCTGAGATGATGAGTCCCTTGGCCCCAGAAGGTGTCAGCAGGGGCTGTGGGATCATCTGTGTTGGAGTTATCATGAAGGGTGTTTGTGCATAAAGGTAGAAAATTGGACCCAACAGCCCTTGCACTCTGAGATATGATGATCCAACTATAAATGTGTAGTTGAGTGTGGTGGGGGCAACAATTCATTAGAATTATGGTCTGGTGTACCAAGGGCCAACAAAGGTCCATCTAGTCAAAACTATGGTTTTTCCAGTAGGCATGTATGGATGTGAGAGTTGGACCATAAAGGAAGCTGAACGCTAAAGAATTGATGTTTTGAATTGTGGTGTTGGAGAAGACTCTTGAGAGTCCCTTGGACTGCAAGGAGATCAAACCAGTCAATCCTAAAGGAAATCAATCCTAATATTCATTGCAAGGTGAATAATATTCATGCTTATAATATTCATGCTGAAGCCAAAGCTTCAATACTTTGGCCACCTGATGTGAAGAACTGACTCCTTAGAAAAGACTCTGATGCTAGGAAAGATTGAAGTCAGGAGAAGGGGACAACAGAGGATGAGATGGTTGGATGGCATCACTGACCCAATGGACATGAGTTTGAGCAAGCTCCAGGAGTTGACAATGGACACGGAAGCCTGGTGTACTGAAGTCCATAGAGTCACCAAGAGTCAGACATAACTGAGAGGCTGAACTAAACTGAGCTGATGGTCTGGTGGAAAAAAAGACATCTGAAATCAAAATCTCTGGGTCCTCCTCTGTCTTTCATTGACCAGTTATATGGCCTAAAGCAAGCCAGTTACTCTTCTTACTCATGTTCTCCAGGTGTCCAAATGGGGATGATGCCATTTGCCTTCTCAGGGAGTTATTCTGAGTCTCAGATGCAGTAAAAGCTATAAAAGATTCAAGGAAGTTAATGTGCTCTCCAGATAGATGTAGGACGTGAGGCGAAAACCATCCTCAAGAAGAATGGAGGGTCTGAGTGGGACCACCTAGGAATCAGGCCTGGGCTTGAGGGGGTTCCTTGGGGTCAAACTGTCAATAGGGAAGAGGCAGGTGATATAGATAACTGGAACCAGGATTAAGTGTGATGGCAGGTATCTGTGGAGTGTGGACTGGAGTGAGCCAGTACTGTCTGAAGAACTGCAAAATCTAATTTGATAAAACAACTCCAGACTAAACAAAAGACACCCATGGGCCATGTTTGGCTTATGGACCCTAGCTTGCAGCCCCGCAGCTAAATGAACAAGTAAAGAAAGACTTGCGAGGCAGCTGGTGTCGTAATGAGTGAGTGAGTTTCAGAATCAGCAACTCATCCCAATTTGAGAGTTTGCCCATGGGATGGGGATATTCCTGCCCAGCTCAGGGTTCCAGGCCATTGGATACCCATTCCTTCTCAGATGCCTTAGTGAGGACAGGTTCTCTCATGCTAATTAGTGAAGCTTGGAAGGATCCAGATCAATCCTGCACACAATCTGCCAAGTCACCGCCTCAGTGTTCTCTGTCCAGGGGACCTCTTACCAGATAGGGGGCACCACTCCAGGCTCTCTCTAGAGAGAGGGCTCCAGGCCTGGGGATGCTCCTGCCCTCTTCCCTTCCTGGAAGAAGCTCCTGACCAAGTGCTTAGGGATCACCACCCAAGGATCGGCCGGGCCAGGGGCTGCTTGGCTTGAGGTGGGTTCCCTTCCTCCTCTCCACTTGCAGGCTTCCCTTGTAGCTCAGTCAGTAAAGAGTCTGACTGCAATGCAGGAGACCTGGGTTCAATCCTTGGGTTGGGAAGATCCCCTGGAGAAGGAAATGGCAACCCACTCCAGTATTCTTGCCTGGAGAATCCCCTGGACAGAGGAGCCTGGCAGGCTACAGGCTATGCATTGCAAGAGTCAGACATGACTGAGCAACTAAGCACTCCTCCACTTGCAGATGCAATAAACCAGCCTGGGAACCAGCTGCCCTGCCCTATCCTGCCCCCTCCGGGGACATCAGGGTGGATGTGACATTGGGGCTCCTGTAGAGGCTGCTGGCTTTGGCAAGGTTGATTGGGACCCACACGTCAGCCGGGGCCACTTCCTCATCACCAAAACTGTGCCGAATAACGAGATCACGGGAGTCTGCTAGCGCGGGCCTGGGGAGTGCACTCCATTACTCTCCTTTATTCACCAGGGAGATTTATGTGGCCTATCTCCCTTCCCTTTGTCCACCTGCGAGGCCCTATAAGTCATGTCCCCGGGCTGACAGGTCACAGGGCCCGTGCTGCTGCTCTGTCAGAGTGAGTGATGCTGGGGGGTGATTAAAAGAGAGGAAGGGTGAAAGGTCAGCAGCAGACGGCATGATGGGAGTTGGGGATGTAATTATTACTCCCGTGACATACTGCTGGGTTGTTCTCCCCCTTCTTGTAATAGACACACACACTTGGGTGCAGCTCAGACAGAGGGGGAGGGCGAAACGCTAAGAGGCACTGGCAGGGCCTGCCGGAAGGGGTCTTGGGTAATGGGCCTCGCACCTGGGCTTAGAGCACAGGAGACGGAGGAACATCAGTGGGCTCCTCCACCCCCTCAGACAGCAGCCCCCTCCATGCAGTGAGGCAGTTCCCCAAGCCCACAACACAAAGGCTGGGACAAGAAGCAGTACTTGCCATGTGGTAGTGATTGCTGTTAGCTCTGAAGGAAATGATTAAGGAAAGGCACCCAGAGAACAAGCTGAGAAGGTAATGAACAGAAAACTCCTCGGAATGGCCTGGACTGAGGGGACTCTAATTTTCCAGACAAATGGGCAATTCCCACTGGCATACAGTCAGTCAGGGACACAGGCAACCCGGAGATACCACACCCCCACCTGCTCGGGAACCTCTCCTGCACCCACTTGCTGAAGTGCCTGGAGTTTTACCAAGGGAGTTGGTGGCTCAGATGGTAAAGATTTAGCCTGCAATGCAGGAGACCTGGGTTCGATCCCTGGATAGGGAAGATTCCCCTGGAGAAGGGAATGGCTACCCACTCCAGTATTCTTGCCTGGAGAATCCCAAGGACAGAGGAGCCTGGGGTCACATAGAGTTGGACATGACTGAGCGACTAACACTTTCACTCACTGCTCTGGAAGACTGCTGTGGCCTCCTGGGAGGTGGGAGGGCCAGGCCCAGGACTGCCTGAGGCTTATTCACACACAGCATGACATGTCAGCACAGGTCAGTAGGGCATGTCAATCCTGAGAGTAAGTTTTCATGGGGGTTGGAAAGGGATATTCCAGCAGGTGAATTTAGCAGGAGGGTTGGTCCTGGGGAGACCAGGCCTTACTCAGAGTAAGGTAAGTGTGTCCTGGGGGTGGGGCTATAGAAGGCTTCAGAGGAAACCCTCAGCTGCACAGCTCTGTCACCCAGGCTCGACCACTCCCTGACTGCAGGACAGTCACAGCTTCCAGATGGTGCCTTGCTGGGTGGGGTACGGAGCCTCTCTGACATTCTTATGTAGTTCCCTGTCATACTGAACCTGGGCTGGTCCATGACTGGTGGCCAAAGGAAGGTTGTACAAGTTCTAGGCTCAGGTCCAAAGAGGCCCTTGAGAGCGTCTACTTTCACTGTCTTGGAGTTTTGAGCCACAGGGTAAAAACTGTCTAGGTCATACTGTTAGAACAATCACATGCAGAGAAGGGTCTAGAAGATGAAAAATTAGGAGGAAACAAAAGTTGCAGTGTCCCAGCCATCTCCACTGAAGGGCCAGGCACGAGAGGAAGGCTATTTTTGTATCTTTCAGCCCAAATTGCAGCCACAGGCCAAGCCCAGGTGAACCACATGGAGCAGAGATGAGCCATCCCAGCTGAGCCCTGCCCAACCAGCCCACAGCATCATAAGCATTAACATGGTGCTTGTTTTAAGCCATGTTACTTTGAAATGGTTTGTTATGCAGCAACAGAGGACTCTCGTCTGTGGTCCATAGAGTCATGCTCCCTTGGCTCCTTGCCTCTTGCTACCCTTCCCTAAAGAGGTCCAGATGAAGACTCATTATTGGAGCAGATGCTCCTGCACCAAGTAGAATTCCTGCCCAGTGGTGTACCAAGGGCCGGGTGGGAAGCTGGTCCATCCTGAGTGCAAGCATTTAAAACTTAAATCAACAAAATTTGTTTTTTTTTTTCAAGGAAGAGTATTTTATCACTGCTGCTGCTGCTAAGTCACTTCAGTCATGTCCAGCTCTGTGCGATCCCATAGACAGCAGCCCACCAGGCTCCCCCGTTCCTGGCATTCTCCAGGCAAGAACACTGGAGTGAGTTGCCATTTCCTTCTCCAATGTATGAAAGTGAAAAGTGAAAGTGAAGTCACTCAGTCATGTCCGACTCTTAGCGACCCCATGGACTGCAGCCTACAGGGCTCCTCCGCCCATGGGATTTTCCAGGCAAGAATACTGGGGTGGGTTGCCATTGCCTTCTCTGATTTTATCACTGGTATAGTTTAAAATCATGAGAGCATGTTAATAATAAAAAGTGGGCCGACTTTCAATGATTTGTCTTTAAATTCTTTATGAAAATGCAGCCCTTTATTGCAGTACCTGGAGCAGACTGTGCTCAGCACCCTATCCCTGGAATGTCACTGGCCCACCCTCATGATGATGTGAGTCTCAAGGGGAGAGAATTACAAAGAGGTTGAATAGAGAAATGGCCCTAAAGCCTCAGGAAGGAAGGACAATGAGGTTTTCTTGGGCCTCTGTCAGACTCAGGGCTTTTGTGGGTATTATTGCTTTTAATCCTCAGGGGAACTCTGCTGGCATTTTTGTCTCCTGGACTGGCAGGTGGGTTCTGTACTGCTAGTGCTACCTGGGAAGCCTGTTCAGATGGAGCTTTGACAAAGGAATACAGAAGGCTCTCCAGGTGGGCGGTTTGCCAGAGCTCGCAGAGCAAGGAAGTGCTGGGGCTGCATGTGGACACAGGTTTTGGACTCTGGACCAGAACTAGTCCAGATGGAGGGAAGAGTGCTCCCCGGTCCAGAGGCCGGGGTGCCCTGAACGAGGCTGCAGTGTCCTCTGATGGAGGCTGCAGTGGCCTCTTCCTCAACGCTTCAGAGTTTTCCTCCACTTTTCACAGCTCCCACAAAAATAAAAATCTGCCTCTTTCCTTTCCCAGCATTGACATACAGCGCAGTGATTAAGTGGTGCTGGAAATCTGGGTTCAAATCCTAGCTCTGCCCTATGTGACCTTGGACCAATTTCTCAACCTCTCTTTGCCCTTGAAACAAGATTAACAATTGTCTTTGCCTCATTAAAACTGATGGGAGACTGAAATGAATCAATACATATAAAAAAAATGTAGACTGACATGTTAGTAATCCAATGGATAACTATCCATTTTTAGTTATCCAATGACCACTTACAGAGCGTGATGGGCAGGCATGTTAAGAACTTGACAAATGTTAACTCATTTAATTCTTCTTACAACTCTGTAATGTGGGTACCATTATTTCCCCCGTTTAACAGATAGGGAGGCCCAAGACCCAGAAAGACTAAATGACTCCCCTGAGATCACACAGCCAGCATGGGGCTTTCCCAAGATTCAAACTCAGATGTGTCTGCCTCCCAGGTATGGATTTAGCATCTACACAGAGCCTGTGGTTAATAATGTCAGCTATTATAATTTAACTAGGTTTCCCTGAATATACCCTGGGGTTCCTCTTTCTCTCTACTTTTCTTGCACAGAAATTATAGTAGAAACCTTTTGGTATAAGTAATCATGTGAAAAAAAAAAAAAAAAGCAGGTACCATTTCCTACCCTTCAAATAGGCAAATATCTTAAAGTGTAGTGATATCAAGTATTGGGGCTTCCCAGGGGCACTAGTGGTAAAGAACTCACCTATCAATGCAGGAGACATAAGAGACATGGGTTCAATTTCTGGATCTAGAAGATCCCCTGAAGGGGGATACCCACTCCAGTATTCTTGCCTGGAGAATCCCATGAACAGAGGAGCCTGGTGGGCTTCAGTGCACAGAGTCGCAAAGAGTCAGACACAACTGAAGCGACTTAGCGTGCACGCATGCAGTATCAAGGATTATCAAGAATTCGGGCATACATACCGCTGGAGGGAGAATAAATTGTAAAGCCTCTTGCAAAGGACTGTTTGGGAGAGACAATTAAAACCATGCATTCCTTGTGACCCACAGTGCCACGTCTATTCTAGAGAAACCTGTGCACGTGTGCACCAGGTGAGATGTGCACACTGTCCACTGCTGCACCGTGGTGGTGACAAACCAGGAACAACTAAAGTGTTCATCAACAGGGCATTGCTACACGGAGGACAGAACCACATCCTGCCCCGCCCACCATGGAGTGCCAGGAGGTGGTGAATAGAATGCGGTAGCTCCAGAGCCTTCACATGAAAGGCTTTCTAAGGTTCCATGATTTTGCACCCATTTATCCAACCAACAAATGTTTACTGAGCACCGAGTATGTGCCTAGGACGCTTCTAGATTCTGGGGATGCAACTGTGACCATGGAAGTTCAAGATCAAGGGCAAAATCCTGAGCTTGTAGGGCTTCTGTAGAAAGATTTGCTGTAAAGATAAAGTCACACCACAGAACAATGATATATATTTTCTATGGGTATTTATATACGGATGTAAGTACATAGAAAAAGAACTGAAAGTTTATACACCAAACTGCTAATGGCAATACCTCTGAAAGATCATGAAATTAAAAGATGCTTACTCCTTGCAAGGAAAGTTATTACCAACCTAGATAGCATATTCAAAAGCAGAGACATTACTTTGCCAACAAAGGTTCGCCTAGTCAAGGCTATGGTCTTTCCTGTGGTCATGTATGGATGTGAGAGCTGGACTGTGAAGAAGGCTGAGCGCCGAAGAATTGATGCTTTTGAACTGTGGTGTTGGAGAAGACTCTTGAGAGTCCCTTGGACTACAAGGAGATCCAACCAGTCCATTCTGAAGGAGATCAGGCCTGGGATTTCTTTGGAAGGAATGATGCTAAAGCTGAAACTCCAGTACTTTGGCCACCTCATGGGAAGAGTTGACTCATTGGAGAAGACTCTGATGCTGGGAGGGATTGGGGGCAGGAGGAGAAGGGGACGACAGAGGATGAGATGGCTGGATGGCATCACTGACTCGATGCATGTGAGTCTGAGTGACCTCCGGGAGTTGGTGATGGACAGGGAGGCCTGGTGTGCTGCGATTCATGGGGTCACAAAGAGTTGGACACGACTGAGTGACTGATCTGATCTGATCTGATCTGAAAGATCAAGAAGATACCAAGACTTAATGGGCAAACATTAGCAGCACTATATATTTTTTACAATAATAATGTATTATTGTATTACTTTGATAACTAAATGTTAATACTAAAATGAGGGGAATCTATTGGGGAGTGGGGCTTTCCTGTTGATTTATTATTAATTGATTGATTCATGGCTGTGCTGGGTCTTCCTTGCGGTGCACAGGCTCCTTGTTGCTGCACGTGGGCTTTCTCTAGTTGCGGCGAGTGGGGGCTACTCTCTAGCTGTGGTGTGCCAGCTTCTCATTGCAGTGGCTTCTTTGGTTTGGAGCACAGGTTCTAGGGCATTTAGGCTCAGGAGCTGTGGTCATGGGCTTAACTGCCCCACAGCATGTGGGATCTAAGTTCCCAGACCAGGGATCAAACCCATGTTCCCATCTTTGGCAGGCAGATTCTTAACCACTGGGCCACCGGGCAAGTCCTGGGAGTATGGCTTTCTATGATGTAGACTTAATGTCTTGGTTTTCTCAGGTTGCAGTAACAAAATACAGTGGCCTGAGTGGCTTAAACAACAGACATTTCTTTCTCATTGCCATGGAAACTGGGAAATTCAAGATCAAGGTGCTAACTGATTCACATCCTAGTGGCAACCCAATTCCTGGCTTGTAGAGAGCCACTTTCTCTTCACAAAGGAGAGAGAGCGAGAGAGCTCTCTGGCTTATCTTCCTCTTCTTATAGGGACACTAATCCCATCATGGGGTGGACCATGACTTCAACAAAATCTAAATCCAAAGTCCCCACATTCAAATACCATTATACTGGGGGTTATGACCTCAACATATGAATTTTGGAGAGTCACAAATATAACACCTGAGTTAGAATCCCAGCCATTTACTATGTGGCTTTGGCAAATTATTATTCTCTCTCAAACTCTGTCTCCTCAGCTGTAAAAATGGGGCTTGCATCCCTCACTTCCCTGGAGTGTGGAGAGCTTTGAAACACTCATATGAGAAATGGAAGACTTACACATTTTTCATTTTCCTTCTGACTTGAACCCTGCTCCCTGCTGACCCAGCACATACATACTCCTGCCAACTTCCCTCACTCATGCACATCACTTTCTGTCCTTGGGCCTCTGCATCAAGGTTTCTGAATGGGGGAAATACAAAGTGTGTGCCAACGTCCCCCAGCCAAAGCCCTCAGGAAAGTACCTGCAGTTGAGCAAAGTTGGACATGCTAACTTGTTGCCACGATGCAGAGTGCACACCATGGTGCACTGTAGGATGTCTGGATGAGGAGGTGTTAGAAATAAACTGTCAGAGGATTTGGACTCAGGCCAGGTGATACAAGGGAGGCTTCAAGGAAATGGGACTGTGCTCTGGGTTAGATGCTGACAGGAAGATGGGCTAATTCTATGATTGGGGTATTTTCATGAATCTTATCCAAAAGATAAGACTAGACCTAGGCTAAAGCTATGATTGGTAAAGCAGCAGTCATCCTATTGGCTAGGTTAGAGGGGTGGCTGGTCATTTTGTGCTTTGGATGAGGTTCTTGTTTTTATCTGTGTTCAGGCGTGATCTTGAAGTGGTCTTATTTTCACCCTGGTTCACCGTGGCCAGGGAGTGGCTTTGTCTGACGTTGGTGTTCTGTGAAATTGTTTATAATCCCCAGGAAAGCGCCACGGTCTAGCTGTGAGCGCCAGGCCGGCTCTTTGATGTCATAAGTATGATGCCAGCAGGTAAGGAGGGCACCCAGAGGCTGGGGTTACCAGGAAAGAGAGAAGATGAGGAGGTGAAAGAACCAAAAAGCCTCTCAGGCTTCGCGGGGGAGACAGGGGATGTGGGCCGTCCGGGGTCAGACTCTAGAAAGGTCCCGGGCTTGGAGGAAACCCTTGGGAAGGCAGAGGGCGGAAAGGAGTCAGGCGGGAGCCGGTGGATCCGGATCGCGCCCGCGGGCTGGGAGGTGGGTGGGCGCGGCGGGAGCCAGTGCGCTCGCCGCGGAGGAGGGACGGGCGGGCCGGGGAGGAGAGGAGGGGGAAGACAGCGTGACTGCGTCTGATCTACAGTGACGAGTACCAATGTTAACTGTCACCTCTCATCTCCAAACTAAATCACACCTGGAATTGGAGGCGCCGAGGAGCTGATAGAGTCAGCCTCACAGAGGCGACAAGTCAATCAGCGCGGAGATGCGCGCGGAGACACCGGCTCCCCGAGGCCGGGCGCCTTCATTCATTCTGGGATTTACACTTGTCAGGCTGCCGCCTGAGGGTGGGCAGGAGGAGGGGTGGGCAGCAGGCTGGTCTCACTTCAGCTCCACTTACTTAAGATGGGATGACTCGTGGCTTTGGCGGCTTTTCACCTGGGGAGCCGGGTAGACTGAGTCCACTGGCTCTTGCTGACTTTCCACTTCATACTCTGGGTCATTCCCCTGGGGGTCAGTGGACTTTAGGCTCAAGGAGTGGGAAGAAGCCCAACGGTGGGAAGATTAGGGCGGATGGACCCCACTGGGGCAGGCATAGTGGTTGCCCAAGGGACTCTGTCAGGCTGAGAGCATCTGAGGGCAAAAAAAGAATTCTGTCCTGGGCACCAGGTTATGTGTTTGGGAGGGAGCCACGTGGCCTTGTGGGGAATAGATTTAAATTGACTACTTTGGAGCAATTCTGTCTGTGGTCAAATGAAATGGAAAAGATCTTTAGTCTCCCTTTCATTCCTTCTTTTGCTCATTTAATAAGTGATATTCAGTCAGGCTCTGTGTGCAGTGCTGAGAATTCAAAAACACAGAGCCCCTAGATCCTATGAGAAAGGAGAAAATTTAAGTGTTAAGAACTTCTCAGGTTGCCACTTCTGTCTTAGTCAGGGAACCTATAGTTCCCCTCTATCACTGACCACACACTGACCACCTTGGTGTGGTCCTTTATGCTGCTGCTGCTAAGTCGCTTCAGTCGTGTCCGACTCTGTGCAACCCGAGACGGCAGCCCACCAGGTTCCCCTGTCCCTGGGATTCTCCAGGCAAGAACACTGGAGTGGGTTGCCATTTCCTTCTCCGATGCATGAAGGTGAAAAGTGAAAGTGAAGTCACTCAGTCGTGTCCGACCCTCAGCGACCCCATGGACTGCAGCCCACCAGGCTCCTCCGTCCTTGGGGTTTTCCAGGCAGGAGTACTGAGGAGTGGGGTGCCACTGCCTTCTCTGACTTTATCACTGGTATAGAGGGCTTTTTTTTTTTTTTTTTTCACATATAAGCATAACTATGCCCAGTGCTGTGCCAAGGAAAATACCTGGAGATATACATTCCAGCTGGAGAGAAAAACACTGCGTTTCCATTGCTGTTTAAACATCTACTTTATTTCTGACACTGTGAAAATAATGTAACTTCATTACAGAACATATGGAGCAATAGAGAGAGAGAAAAAATCACTCCAAAACAAACATTTTGATATGCTTACTTCTAGTCTTTTTTTAAAAATGTTTTATTTTATATTGGAGGATAGTTGGTTTACAACGTTGTGTTATTTTCAGGGGTATAGCCAAGTGATTCCGTTATACCTATAGCTATTCTTTTCCAGATTCTTTTTCATTATAGGTTGTTACAGAATATTGAGTAGAGTTCCTTGCACTATATAATTGGTCCTATTGGTCCTTGTTGATTATCTATTTTATATACAGTAGTGTGTGGTTCTTTCTAGTCTTTTTTCTTATATATCTTTAATTTTTTTCCCCTCAAAAGTGCCTAGCTCAGGGCATGTCCTATCTCACTGAATGTGCAGGTAAGTTGGAAGCTTTATTTTCTCCTCTGACCCCCATTCAGAGAAGGGCCTGAGGACAAGACTTCATTCTGCCTGGTGCCCGGGCACAGAAATGGTGATACAAGCATTCGGCAGGCTGATCTCTTAATCCAGATTGGTGTAGTCATTTGAAACTGAAAGCAGCTCCTTTTTATGTCGCCTGCTTCTCAGCATTAACTTCTCTTTGATGTAATTTTTGCTTCCGATGCTCTCTCCCTTCATGGGTTAGATTAGTGTGAAATTGGCCTGGCTCCTCCAGAGACTGCAGTGCTAAGCTTCAAATACTTGGTCCTTATTGGAAATCCTTAACCCACATCAGGGGAGAAAAGTGGCAGCATTACTTGGGAGTGTGTGAGTGGGAGGATGGGGAAGAGGACTGGGTGTAGGGCAAGAGGGGAGAGAAATGCATGTTGGCAAGGGGAGGACAGGGAAGCTGAGATTCTTCTCCATTTATGATTGCTGAAGAACCGATCACCTTAATCTTGGGGAAAGGGAGAAGGAATAGATCTTGCATTCCTGCTCCGTTGCCAAGTCATGTCCAACTCTTTGTGATCTCATGGACTGTAGCCCACTACGTTCCTCTGTCTATGGGATTTCCCAGGCAAGAATACTGGAGTGGGTTGCCATTTCCTCTTCCAGGGGATCTTCCAGACCCAGGGATTGAACCCTCATCTCCTGCATCTCCTGCATTGGCAGGCAGATTCTTTACCAGTGAGCCACCTGGGAAACCTGGAACAGATCTTCCGTAACTTGAAAATGAGTTAATATAGGGGGCGGAAAGCCTGTTTAGTAACCTGAATGTCTGCCTGGAGCTGTCCAAAAGTCTTGGTGCTGAAAGGATGAAAGAAAGTTGATAATGTTTGGGAAGATTATAGGACAATGTTACTAGATCCCTGAGATTATGTTCCTAGACCTTTTCTAGATCCCTGGGATTATGCCTGCTCCTATAGGTATTTCACCTGGCTCGGATGAAGCATGTGCAAGTTGGTAACACCCAGTTACAAACATTCCATGAGGACTGGCAGGACTGGGTCTCTTCACCAGTTCTCCCCTGCTCTCTTGCTTACCTCCCATGTGGCAGAGAAGAATGGCATCTTGTAATTGGGCCAGACTGCTCCAGGGAGGTACTCAACTGCAAGGGAGACTCAGCTGAACACCTGACCCAGGGGAGGATTTCCCCCACCTTTTAAGACAGAAGTGATGGCGGGGGGTGTGTGGGTGTGAGGGGCTTTTGCTGTGATTTGGACACATCCAGACCAAAGAGCAATGGCACCCCACTCCAGTATTCTTGCCTGGAAAATCCTATGGACAAAGGAGCCTGGAAGGCTGCAGTCCATGGAGTTGCTGAGGGTCGTACACGACTGAGCAACTTCACTTTCACTTTTCAGTTTCATGCATTGGAGAAGGAAATGGCAACCCACTCCAGTGTTCTTGCCTGGAGAATCCCAGGGACGGGGGAGCCTGGTGGGGTGCCGTCTATGGGGTCGCACAGAGTTGGACACGACTGAAGTGACTTAGCAGCAGCAGACCGAAGAGATGCTCCAAAGAGATGCATCTCCAACTTACTCCTCTTTAATAACAACCTCAGACCCTCTGTCCCCAAATTCAGATTGCCGCCTGAGGATATCATTGGAGAACAGAAACTGCAAAGATGATTCTGATGGCCAGGCTGGCCCACGCTGCCCATAGAGGAAGCAATCACTCAACATCAGGGTGGTCTTCAGACTCTCCCTTCAAAGACAGTTTAGCTCCAGATAGTTCAAGTTTGACATCAGCCAAAACACTTTCCTCCCTGCCATTCTCATCTGGCTTTCCATGCCAGACTAGCCTTGACTTCTACTTGTCCTCCACTTTCTGTTTTCTTCTCACAATGCCTCATGCCCAAGCCTCCACCCAGTATGTCTGAGACCTTTCTTTTCCTTGGCCTGATCTCTGGTCCTTCCCCTTATTCCTAGTGGATCCTTCCAACCACCTTCCCACTGGCCTGGGCCCTGACTTTGGCTCTCTCCTTCCCCTAGCTTGGCACGCTTTTCCCACTCAGCGGCCCTACCTAGTCTGTGCAGAGTGGAAGGGCCTTGGCCCACTTTGGTTTAGCCTTGTGCCTCCTTGTACATGGGCCCTCCTCTCCCCTTCTTGAGTCTGCAAATCACTCCTTCCAGTGTCAGCCGGCAAATTGGTTTATCCTCCCCCCAACCCGGCTTTCATTACCTTGCCGAAATGAAGCGATATCTCCTCGGCGGAGGCTTCCCGTCCGGGCGGCCGCTGGCATAATAAATGAAGACAAAGTGCCGGCGGCAAAGACCATCTCTCCCACTGCACCACCAGCCGCTGCCAGCTTCATTATTCGCTTAAGTTGCCGGAGAGAATTACTTAACCCTGACCCGTGTATTAGGGGCCTGTATTAATGCCGCGACAGGCGCTTCTTACGGCAGAGAACAATTTATTAGTGCCGAAACAGGCTGCTTTTCTCTGTCATTTTTCCAATCTGAGCTTTGAACACACATCATTAAACTTGTCTGACTCTCTCCCCTTCTCCATCATTCCTTTTTCATTTTTTTTTTTTTTTAACAGAAAGCACCGTAGAGAATGGAGATTGTTCTGAAAATCTCCAAGTGCCTGGCCCTCTCGCTTCTCCCCTACTTTTCATCCTTTTCTACTTTTCCTCTTTCCAGTTCTTTCCTTGCCCTCTTTTTGGTCTTGATCTCTTTGCTGGTGGATTTTAGAGTCAGAATATGATGGAAGAGAACATTTGGTTCCTGGAAGAGAATCCGAATGTTCTTTGGATGTGGAGGCTGGGAGCAGAACCACCACAGCTGTCTGCCCCTCCAGCTGTCTCTCCCTGAGATTCTTTGGCCAAAGGCAGCCTCTGCCTGTCTGTGTCTCCAGCTGGGACCATCTTATTGTGAAAACAGGCATTGGCATTGATTCTGGGAGGTAAAGTACCGCGGTGTGAGGAAGGATGGGCAGGTTTCCTATTTGTCATGGGGACTTTGTCATATCCACATTTGGAAAGGAGGTTTGGGAGGGGTTGGGAAGCACCTAGAGCTGGTCACACAGGGTCTGAAAGCATGCTGAGCCCTGGTGCAGTGGCTGGCCACAGCCTGGGAGGTTGGCCACTGGGCTGTGCTGCCATGGGGCTGCGTACATGGCTCCTTCTGACCAGACTGTCAATTTCTAGGTGCTCCCATCTTCGCGTCCCCATGTGGCTTTGTCTCAGTGCCTGAGCACAGTGTACAGCTTCCTCATCCTCTTTGGCTCCTAGTCTTTTGGCCTCACACATACGCACTTGTCTTTAACACTACTGCTGCCCAGAGCCACGTGGAGCCATCACTGATGGGGCACTTGCCACTTCTCCCTGGTGATCATCTCTTGTCCTTCAAATTGGGGACACACATGGCCACCATCTTCATTTGTGTTCCCCTGAAAGCAGAGCTTGGGTAGACTTGGGAATAGTTTTAGAGATGACGTCAGGAAGCAGGAGTGAAAGGTGAAGAAAATGAGAGTGATAAAGAGGAAACTGAAAGGGTGATTATTGAGAGGGCTGTTGTGAGGAGTGGGGTTCAGCTCCATCAGGCACTCTGTACTGGGTTCAGAATGCCTCCCAGAATTGTGCTTCTGGAAAGGCTAGGGTATTTGTCCATGAGCCTCTGTGGCCCATTGGCTAAGGGTTGGCCCTGGGGCTATATACTCTTTCACGCTTAAAAAAAAATTTTTTTTTAAATTGAAGTATGGTTGATTGACGATGTTAATTTCTGCTCTACAGCAAAGTGACCCAGTCATTCACAGGTACACACTTAAACTCTCCCCTGCTTCTCCAGCATGCTTCTGTGTTGGTGATGGGTACTGCTAAGCACCTTCTTCCTGGAGAAGTCCCTAAGACAGGAACCTGGAGAGAAATGTGAGGCTCTGGCTGGAGGTAGGTTTGGTTGGGGTGGGTTCACATGTACTTGGTGAGCACAGCTATGGCTGAAACCAGAGGGGGCGGGCAGGAGAGTGGGAGATGACACCAATGGCAACTCCCCCTGCCATCCTTTCACATGCCCACCTCTTCTCAACAGCCCTCCTCTCTCAATCCCCACTCCCCCGGGCCTCCAGTGGGACAGAAATGCTGTCACAGACTAGCAGGGAACAAGTGAGGGATGTAAACAAGTGAGACAGAATGGGAGCAAGAAACAGGAACCGGTGGGGACTGGCATCAGAGAGAAGGGGCAATCTTGTAAAGATAACAACATAATTTTTAAAACACAGGCCACTAGACAAACCTGTAACGGGCTTGACAGTTTGACCTGCGGACTACCAGTCTAGCATCAGGATGTATGAGTCTTTGGAGAAGGTGTGTCTTTTGCAAAGTTTTCACTCACCGTTTTGCATTTTTCCCAACTCTGGCTGATGGCTTTGGGAAGCATTTGGAAGTGAGTACAGGGAAGAGGGGAAGAGGGGGCAGAAGAGCAGGAAAGCCCATCTAAAAGGCCAGTGGCTTTCCTCCCCACATCCCAGTCCTTCCCAAATTCCTCGGCCTCCAGATCCCTGCCACCCTCCCTCCCACTTAGCTCAATAGCTCTTGAAAGTTCTCTAATCACCTCTCTGCTTCCTGCATTAATGAGCCTCTCATCTCACTGATGGCAATCAGAATATTTGCTTATGAAAGGGACACGGTTAATAACACGATTGCTCCCCTCCGCCTTCTTCCTTCCTCTCCTTCCCCCTCCCCTTCCCTCGCCCTCCACACAATTCTCTCAATTAACGATAGGCAGAAATTAATTTTTTCCCTCGATCGAAACAATTGCAGGGAAGCCGGATTGCCAGCGTCGCTTCAGATAGGGACTGCTCCCAGCAGAGTGTAGAGAAAGGAGGGGAGATAGAGGAGATAGGCACGGCCCTATCTGCAGGCACAGGACAGAGTAATACAAATGTTATCCTTAGAAATGTACTTAAAGAGGATATGTTTATAATTCGGAGGGGATTTTCAGGGGCTCTCCTGCCCTCCCTCCCTTTCCATTCTGTGCACTTTGGAATAGCAGAAACCAGAGTTTGTTAGGGATTTTGCCCTGCAGCCTCTGTGAGCAGAGCGGGCCTGGGATGAGCAAGATCAGGTTAGCTGGGGCCGGTATCGGTATGGTCCATGAGACCCGGGCTTCGGGCCTCACCGATATCACTGACTTAGTGGCCAAATGCCAAACACCAGGTGTTAAATCTGGCTGTGGTGTCGACTTTCCAGGTGAAGGCCTTGCTAATTTACCACCTTTACCCATCCCTTCTGTGCCTGCCTGGACTTTTGGCTTAGGCCTCCCTCCCATCCAGCTAGAGAGGTAGGCATCTCCGAGGAAGCCAAGATCATATTCTGGCAAGGTGGTTTTAAGAACGCAGAGTCTGGAGCAAGGCAGCCTAGGTTTGAATCCCAGCTATGTTGAACAGCTCTGTGACCATAATACTGTCACTCAGTTGTGTTCCATTCTTTGCGACCCATGGACTGCAGCCTGCCAGGCTTCTCTGTCCATGGGATTTCTCAGGGATGAATGCTGAAGTGGGTTGCGGGTTTCCTCCTCCAGGGGATCTTCCCAATTTAGGAATCAAACCCATGTCTCCTGCGTCTCCTGCATTGCAGGCCGAATCTTTACTGTTGAGCCACAGGGGAAGTCCCTGTGATCATTGGCAAGTTACTTAATCTCTCTGTGCCTTGGTTTTCTCATATGTAAAATGCAGATCACACCTACTTCCTAGGGCTATATGAGGACATTTTAATTTAATGTAGTTTACTTAGAATAGTACCTGAGAGGTAGCAGGTACTATTTATATGTTTGGAAAGATATTCCCATTTGAATGCAGAGTTCCAAAGAATAGCAAGGAGAGATAAGAAGGCCTTCCTCAGCGATCAATGCAAAGAAATAGAGGAAAACAATAGCATGAGAAAGACTAGAGATGTCTTCAAGAAAATTAGAGATACCAAGAGAACATTTCATGCAAAGATGGGCTTGATAAAGGACAGAAATGGTATGGACCTAACAGAAGCAGAAGATATTAAGAAGAGGTGGCAAGAATACACAGAAGAACTGTACAGAAAAGATCTTCATGATCCAGATAATCACAATGGTGTGATCACTCACCTAAAGCCAAAAATCCTGGAATGTGAAGTCAAGTGGGCCTTAGAAAGCATCACTACGAACAAAGCTAGTGGAGGTGATGGAATTCCAGTTGAGCTATTCCAAATCCTGAAAGATGATGCTGTGAAAGTGCTGCACTCAATATGCCAACAAATTTGGAAAACTCAGCAGTGGCCACAGGACTGGAAAAGGTCAGTTTTCATTCCAATCCCAAAGAAAGGCAATGCCAAAGAATGCTCAAACTACCGCACAATTGCACTCATCTCACATGCTAGTAAAGTAATGCTCAAAATTCTCCAAGCCAGGCTTCAGCAATATGTGAACCATGAACTTCCAGATGTTCAAGCTGGATTTAGAAAAGGCAGAGGAACCAGAGATCAAATTGCCAACATCCGCTGGATCATGGGAAAAGCAAGAGAGTTCCAGAAAAACATCTATTTCTGATTTATTAACTATGCCAAAGTCTTTGACTGTGTGGATCACTATAAACTGAGGAAAATTCTGAAAGAGATGGGAATACCAGATCACCTGATCTGCCTCTTGAGAAATCTGTATGCAGGTCAGGAAGCAACAGTTAGAACTGTACATGGAACAACAGACTGGTTCCAAATAGGAAAAGGAGTACGTCAAGGCTATATATTGTCACCCTGCTTATTTAACTTATATGCAGAGTACATCATGAGAAATGCTGGGCTGGAGGAAGCACAAGGTGGAATCAAGATTGCCGGGAGAAATATCAATCACCTCAGATATGCAGATGACACCACCCTTATGGCAGAAAGTGAAGAGGAACTAAAAAGCCCTCTTGATGAAAGTGAAAGAGGAGAGCGAAAAGGTTGGCTTAAAGCTCAACATTCAGAAAACGAAGATCATGGCATCTGGTCCCATCACTTCATGGGAAATAGATGGGGAAACAGTGGAAACAGTGTCAGACTTAACTTTTGGGGACTCCAAAATCACTGCAGATGGTGACTGCAGCCATGAAATTAAAAGACGCTTATTCCTTGGAAGGAAAGTTATGACCAACCTAGATAGCATGTTCAAAAGCAGAGACATTACTTTGCCAACAAAGGTTCGCCTAGTCAAGGCTATGGTTTTTCCTGTGGTCATGTATGGATGTGAGAGTTGGACTGTGAAGAAGGCTGAGTGCCGAAGAATTGATGCTTTTGAACTGTGGTGTTGGAGAAGACTCTTGAGAGTCCCTTGGACTGCAAGGAGATCCAACCAGTCCATCCTAAAGAGATCAGTCCTGAGTGTTCATTGGAAGGACTGATGCTGAAGCTGAAACTCGTACTCTGGCCACCTCATGCGAAGAGTTGACTCACTGGAAAAGACCCTGATGCTGGGAAGGATTGGGGGTAGGAGGAGAAGGGGACAACAGAGGATGAGATGGCTGGATGGCATCACCGACTTGATGGACATGAATTTGAGTGAACTCCGGGACTTGGTGATGGACAGGGAGGCCTGGTGTGCTGCGGTTCATGGTGTCACAGAGTCGGACACGACTGAGCGACTGAACTGAACTGAAGGAAGTAAAAACACACACACAGGAGACAAACCTGTGCTCTGGTGGCAGTCAGGAATTTGCCATTCCTGACTATTCATTCAACAAACATTTACTGCGTGCTGATCCTATGGAGGATATAGATATTTTTGTGACCCCTACACTTGAGTCGTGAACAACCAGAAGGTGGGCAGAATTCACCATATAAAATTGGTGTCCCGAGTGCTATGAGATTTCAGAAGCGGGAGAGAGGGAAATTCTGGCAGGACGGGGCAATCAAGGTGCGCGTCATAGAGGCAGTGGCAGCCGACTTGACTTTGGAGAGTAAGTTGAATTTCTATAGGTTGAGAAAGGTTGCTACGGAGTCGAGCCGGGGCGGGCCAAAGAATGCGAGTATCCAGTTCTAAGGCCTAGGAGTCGGACAGGAAAGTTGGGAAATCGGGTGTGTGGGGAGGACTCGAGGAGCGTAGTCCCTTCGTCGTCTCCGCCCTTCTATGGTCATTCACCCCAGCTCCATCCTGTCCCAACTCTCCTCTTTCTCTCAACATCCCAGAAAGATTAACTTCTCTCCGTGCGAGAGAGGAAGTTATCATCGCAGAGAAATTAAGAGAGGTTAATGATGCATCCCTCCCCTCGCCCCTCCCACCCTGCAGGCCTTATCTGGTGGCGGAGCCGGACAATGAGGCCGGTGGGGAAGGGGAAGAAAATGAGAGGGAGAAACGGAAAACAATAAATATTAAGTGCAAGAAAAAGAGAGAGAGCGCGCACCGCGCTGATCCCACTTGTTAGATTGAAGGCGCCTCTCCAGAGGGGGGAAGGATCCAAATTGCTAATTAGCGCCTCTGAAAAGGCCCAGCTCTGATATGCGCGCCGCTGAAAGGCCGCCGTTAATGAAGCCGCGGCGAGCCCGCTTCCCTTTGACCAGCCTTCATCCCTCCTCCGAGCCCCGGGCCGCCGGAACAATAAGGCGGGGAGCGCTGGCTCCCCCAGGCCTCGCCGGGACGGCCCGGGCAGCGCGCGCGGGGAGCGGCGCGGCGCCCGCGAAATGTGGAGGGGGGAGATAAGGCCGAGCCGAGGGAAGAGGCTCACTCCCAGGGGCCCGGGGAGAATTTGCAGTTATTATGAAGGAGATGAGACAGATTAAAAGCCCTTGTGTTCGCCGCTTTTGCCCCTTTATTTAGTGGCTTCATCTAGGAGATGAAAGAAGTTGGAAATGACTTTCTCTGCTTTGCCGCCACCGCAAGAAGCTTCATGGCACATTTCTTGACTTTATTCCTTCTTTTGTTTCCCTCTTCCTTGCCTTTAACCCCTGAAATACTTCACCGTGCTGCCACAGGCACAGGGGGAGGCCAGGAAGCAGGGACTGGTCAGGGGCCAACCTCATGGACCACTGTTAGCCAGATCTTGTGACTTCTGGCTGACCTCTGGGGAGGCAGTGGCTTCCTTCTGTCTCTGGAAGGCCCCAAGAGGAGGCTAGATGACCTGTTATCCAGGTGGGAGTTGGGGAGGTGAACAAAGACCACACATAATGCCTATTCTCAGAAGGTAGTTCTGCACTGTGTACACGGAGTCCACAGCCAGATCAGATCAGATCAGTCGCTCAGTTGTGTCCGACTCTGCGACACCATGAATCGCAGCACACCAGGCCTCCCTGTCCATCACCAACTCCTGGAGTTCACTCAGACTCACATCCATCGAGTCAGTTTTGCCATCCAGCCATCTCATCCTCTGTCGTCCCCTTCTCCTCTTGCCCCCAATCCCTCCCAGCATCAGAGTCTTCTCCAATGAGTCAACTCTTCCCATGAGGTGGCCAAAGTACTGGAGTTTCAGCTTTAGCATCATTCCTTCAGAATGGACTGGTTGGATCTCCTTGCAGTCCAAGGGACTCTCAAGAGTCTTCTCCAACACCACAGTTGAAAGGATCAATTCTTAGGTGCTCAGCTTTCTTCACAGTCCAACTCTCACATCCATACATGACCACAGGAAAAACCATAGCCTTAACTAGACGAACCTTTGTTGGCAAAGTAATGTCTCTGCTTTTGAACATGCTATCTAGGTTGGTCATAACTTTCCTTCCAAGGAGTAAGCGTCTTTTAATTTTATGGCTGCAATCACCATCTGTAGTGATTTTGGAGCCCAGAAAAACAAAGTCTGACACTGTTTCCACTGTTTCCCCATCTATTTCCCATGCAGTGATGGGACCGGATGCCATGGTCTTCGTTTTCTGAATGTTGAGCTTTAAGCCAACCTTTTCACTCTCCACTTTCACTTTCATCAAGAGGCTTTTTAGTTCCTCTTCACTTTCTGCCATAAGGGTGGTATCATCTGCATATTTGAGGTTATTGATATTTCTCCCGGCAATCTTGATTCCAACTTGTGTTTCTTCCAGTCCAGCATTTCTCATGATGTACTCTGCATATAAGTTAAATAACAGGGTGACAATATACAGCCTTGACGAACTCCTTTTCCTATTTGGAACCAGTCTGTTGTTCCATGTCCAGTTTTAACTGTTGTTTCCTGACCCGCACACAAATTTCTCAAGAGGCAGATCAGGTGGTGTGGTATTCCCATCTCTTTCAGAATTTCCCACAGTTTATAGTGATCCACACAGTCAAAGGCTTTGGCATAGTCAATAAAGCAGAAATGGATGTTTTTCTGGAACTCTCTTGCTTTTTCCATGATCCAGCGAATGTTGGCAATTTGATCTCTGGTTCCTCTGCCTTTTCTAAAACCAGCTTGAACATCAGGAAGTTCACGGTTCACATATTGCTGAAGCCTGGCTTGGAGAATTTTGAGCATTACTTTACTAGCATGTGAGATGAGTGCAATTGTGCAGTAGTTTGAGCATTCTTTGGCATTGCCTTTCTTTGGGATTGGAATGAAAACTGACCTTTTCCAGTCCTGTGGCCACTGCTGAGTTTTCCAAATTTGTTGGCATATTGAGTGCAGCACTTTCACAGCATCATCTTTCAGGATTTGGAATAGCTCAACTGGAATTCCATCACCTCCACTAGCTTTGTTCGTAGTGATGCTTTTTAAGGCCCACTTGACTTCACATTCCAGGATGTCTGGCTCTAGGTCAGTGGTCACACCATTGTGATTATCTGGGTCGTGAAGATCTTTTTTGTACAGTTCTTCTGTGTATTCTTGCCATCTCTTCTTAATATCTTCTGCTTCTGTTAGGTCCATACCATTTCTGTCCTTTATCGAGCCCATCTTTGCATGAAATGTTCTCTTGGTATCTCTAATTTTCTTAAAGAGATCCCTAGTCTTTCCTATTCTGTTGCTTTCCTCTATTTCTTTGCATTGATCACTGAAGAAGGCTTTCTTATCTCTTCTTGCTATTCCTTGGAACTCTGCATTCAGATGTTTATATCTTTCCTTTTCTCCTTTGCTTTTCGCTTCTCTTCTTTTCACAGCTATTTGTAAGGCCTCCCCAGACAGCCATTTTGCTTTTTTGCATTTCTTTTCCATGATCCCTGTCTCCTGTACAATGTCACCAACCTCATTCCATAGTTCATCAGGCACTCTATCTATCAGATCTAGGCCCTTAAATCTATTTCTCACTTCCACTGTATACTCCTAAGGGATATGATTTAGGTCTTACTTTACCAACATGTTTTTTTTTTTTTAGGAGGGGGTTTGAGGATTTGTTTGATTTTCCGGAAAGGGGGGGGGGGGGGGGGGGGGGGGGGGGGGGGGGGGGGATACCTGAATGGTCTAGTGGTTTTCCCTACTTTCTTCAATTTCAGTCTGAATTTGGCAATAAGGAGTTCATGGTTTGAGCCACAGTCAGCTCCTGGTCTTGTTTTTGCTGACTGTATAGAGCTTCTCCATGTTTGGCTGCAAAGAATATAATCAATCTGATTTTGGTGTTGACCATCTGGTGATGTCCATGTATAGAATCTTCTCTTATGTTGTTGGAAGAGGGTGTTTGTTATGACCAGTGCATTTTCTTGGCAAAACACTATTAGTCTTTGCCCTGCTTCATTCCATATTCCAAGGCCAAATTTGCCTGTTATTCCAGGTGTTTCTTGACTTCCTACTTTTGCATTCCAGTCCCCTATAATGAAAAGGACATCTTTTTTGGGTGTTAGTTCTAAAAGGTCTTGTAGGTCTTCATAGAACCGTTCAACTTCAGCTTCTTCAGTGTTCCGGGTTGGGGCATAGGCTTGGATTACTGTGATATTGAATGGTTTGCCTTGGAAATGAACAGAGATCATTCTGTCGTTTTTGAGATTGCATCCAAGTACTGCATTTCGGACTCTTTTGTTGACCATGATGGCCACTCCATTTCTTCTGAGGGATTCCTGCCCACAGTAGTAGATAAAATGGTCATCTGTGTTACAGATGACCATTATATATCTATATATATAATATATAGATATAGATATATATCTGGTGTTACAGCCAGATCACCTGGGTTCAAACCCAAGCTCTGCCACACCTGAGTTGAGACGTCGGGCAAGTCATTTAACATCTCTATGCCTCGGTTTCCTATCTGTAAAATGCAGACAATGAGAAGACTTAGGGGTAGGATGACTCATTGCATTACTGTCCTGGTGTTTCATGCCTCCCTTTGTTAATGGCTTTCCATGCTGACTCTGGGCTTAGCCACATCACTAGCTTTGGCCAATGTTTCAATTATAAGCTTGATTGGAGTAGAGTCCTCTCTGCGTTTTTCTATCTTAGAATGTGTAGTTCTGTGTGTACCTCTCTTAGAACACTACCACAGTCATGAGGATATGGGCTTCCTTGGTGTAAAGAACGGGTTCCCAGACTGTAAAGAACACCTCTGCAATTCAGGAGACCTGGGTTCAATCCCTGGGTCAGGAAAACCCTCTGGAGAAGGGAATGGCTATCCACTCCAGTATTCTTGCTGGGAGAATTCCATGCCTGGTGACCTACAGTCCATGAAGTTGCAAAGAGTCAGACACGACTTAGCGACTAACACACATGAGAATATACCAGGGCTAGACTCTGGTCATGAGAACATGACTGTGCTGGAGGCATGTGGAAGACAGTCAAGTTGTCCCAGATGAAGATTTACTAGAGCAACCGTCTCCCTGCTGATTGCAGGTACATGAACAATCCCAGACGAGATCTGCCAGTCCTCCCCAGACGGGCAATCCTAATCAGTCAGCCTATCATCATTCAGGACTTGGAATAGCTCCACTGGAATTCCATCACCTCCACTAGCTTTGTTCGTAGTGATGCTTTCTAAGGCCCAGTTGACTTCACATTCCAAGATGTCTGGCTCTAGGTCAGTGATCACATCATCATGATTATCTAGGTCTTGAAGCTCTTTTTTGTACAGTTCTTCTGTGTATTCTTGCCACCTCTTCTTAATATCTTCTGCTTCTGTTAGGTCCACACCATCTCTGTCCTTTATCGTGCCCATCTTTGCATGAAATGTTCCTTTGGTATCTCTGATTTTCTTGAAGAGATCCCTAGTCTTTCCCATTCTGTTGTTTTCCTCTATTTCTTTGCATTGATCACTGAAGAAGGCTTTCTTATCTCTTCTTGCTATTCTTTGGAACTCTGCATTTAGATGTTTATAAGTCCTGAATGATGATGCTGTGAAAGTGCTGCACTCAATATGCCAGCAAATTTGGAAAACTCAGCAGTGGCCACAAGATTGGAAAAGGTCAGTTTTCATCCCAATCCCAAAGAAAGGCAATGCCAAGGAGTGCTCAAACTACCGAACAATTGCACTCATCTCACACGCTAGTAAAGTAATGCTCAAAATTCTCCAAGCCAGGCTTCAGCTATATGTGAACCGTGAACTTCCTGATGTTCAAGCTGGTTTTAGAAAAGGCAGAGGAACCAGAGATCAAACTGCCAACATCCGCTGGATCATGGAAAAAGCAAGAGAGTTCCAGAAAAACATCTATTTCTGCTTTATTGACTATGCCAAAGCCTTTGACTGTGTGGATCACAATAAACTGTGGAAAATTCTGAAAGAGATGGGAATACCAGACCACCTGATCTGCCTCTTAAGAAATCTGTATGCAGGTCAGGAAGCAACAGTTAGAACTGGTCATGGAACAACAGACTGGTTCCAAATAGGAAAAGGAGTATGTCAAGGCTGCATATTGTCACCATGTTTATTTAACTTATATGCAGAGTACATCATGTTTATTTAACTTATATGCAGAGTACATCATGAGAAATGCTGGACTGGAAGAAACAGAAGTTGGAATCAAGATTGCCGGGAGAAATATCAATAACCTCAGATATGCAGATGACATCACTCTAATGGCAGAAAGTGAAGAGGGGCTAAAAAGCCTCTTGATGAAAGTGAAAGTGGAGAGTGAAAAGGTTGGCTTAAAGCTCAACATTCAGAAAACGAAGATCATGGCATCTGGTCCCATCACTGCATGGGAAATAGATGGGGAAACAGTGGAAACAGTGTCAGACTTTGTTTTTCTGGGCTCCAAAATCACTGCAGATGGTGACTGCAGCCATGAAATTAAAAGACGCTTACTCCTTGGAAGGAAAGTTATGACCAACCTAGACAGCATATTCAAAAGCAGAGACATTACTTTACCAACAAAGGTTCGCCTAGTCAAGGCTATGGTCTTTCCTGTGGTCATGTATGGATGTGAGAGCTGGACTGTGAAGAAGGCTGAGCGCCGAAGAATTGATGCTTTTGAACTGTGGTGTTGGAGAAGACTCTTGAGAGTCCCTTGGACTGCAAGGAGATCCAACCAGTCCATTCTGAAGGAGATCAATCCTGGAATTTCTTTAGAAGGAATGATGCTAAAGCTGAAACTCCAGTATTTTGGCCACCTCATGCGAAGAGTTGACTCATTGGAGAAGACTCTGATGCTGGGAGGGATTGAGGGCAGGAGGAGAAGGGGACGACAGAGGATGAGATGGCTGGATGGCATCACTGACTTGATGGGTGTGAGTCTGGGTGACCTCCGGGAGCTGGTGATGGACAGGGAGGCCTGGCGTGCTGCAGTTCATGGGGTCGCAAAGAGTTGGACACGACTGAGCGACTGATATGATCTGATCTGATCTGATCTGATAGACTTGTGAGAAATAAGAAGTGGATGTTGTTTTAAGCAACCAAATTTTGGAGTGACTTTTTATGCAGTATTATTCTGAAGTGGATAACTGATACATAAATTGGTACTTAGAAGTTTGATGCTGCCAAAAACAAAAATAAATCAAAACCCAAGGCAAAGATACAAACATTGGCTTTGGGATTGGAAAGCAAGGTAGGTAGGCTGGGAAAGATGATAAAGATACTGCTATAGCAGGTTGGAAAAAAGGTAGCCCATATTATGTATAGTTAAACAATCAGTAAAACTTATCTGAGGTAATTTGGACAGTAGAAAGTTACTTAATCAACTTATGGATTTGAGTAGTGAAATTTCCAGAGAGAGTATTGAAATGATCAGCTGGCTCTTTCTAAGAAAGAGGTAGACTACAAAAGGAAACAACTAGCTTGTCAACAGAATTCAGAGGGAATATAAAGGGACTAGAGCTTTCTGAATTGAAAAATAATCTCTAGTCTCCCAAGCCAGTAAAATATTTTCAATGTAATACAGGGCCTGGGACTCCTTTTTCTGGCATTAATGGAGTATATGCTTGTGCATGTGTGTGTGCTCAGGTGTGTCTGACTCTTTGAGACCCCTTGGACTGTAGCCCACCAGGCTTCTCTGTCCATGGAGTTTTCCAGGCAAGAATACTTAAGGGGGTTGCTATTTCTTATTCCATGGGATCTTCCTGACTCAGGGATCAAATCTGCATCTCTTGCATTGTCAGGCGGATTCTTTACCACTGTACCAGCGAGGGACTGTATTTACTCCCACCTTAAATAATTAAAGGAATACAAAAATTTCCAGTATACAACAAAGTAAAATTAGTTATGTCTGGAAAGCAATTTTAAAAATTACCAGGCACAAAGAAGCAGGAAAATACAATTGTAATGTAAAGAAAAAACAATCAATAAAAATGGACTCAGAATTACACAGATGACAGAACTACTAGATGAGGACATTAAACAGCTTTTATAACTATATTTGATGTTTAATGAGGTAGAAAAAATATAAGCATGTTAAGGAAAAACATGGAAGATTTTTTAAAGACCCAAATCTAAGTTCTAAAAATATACAATGTCTGAGATGAAAAATACATTGGGTGAGAGTCACAATAGATTAGATGATATAGAAGAAACTATTGTGACTCTGAAGACAGCAATATAAACTATCCAAAATAAACACATGGCAGGGGTGGGAGGGGGTGGGGGGTGGTGGAGAACAGAACACAACAATAACAAAAAAAGAAAGAACAACTTGAAGCAATCCAAAATATGTGTAATTGGAGTCCCAGAAGTAGAGAGCAAGTGAGAGGAGAAAAATAATATTTGAAGAAATAATAGCCAAAAACTTTCCAAATGGAATGAAAATTATAAACCCATAGATCCAAAAGGTCAATGAATCCCAAGGACAATAGACATGATGAAAAGAATACTAAGACACATCATAGTCAACTTGCTTAAAACTAGAGATACAGAGAAAAAAATAGCAGCAGCAGTATAAAGGTGTTTTCTGTAAAAGGCACAAAGATAAGAGTAACAGCAGACTTTATCTTGGAAATAACACAAGCCAGAAGACAATGGGGCAATATCTTTAAAGTATTGAAACCACCATCAACCTAAGATTCGATATTTAGCAAACTACCCTTCAAAAATGAAGATAGAAAGCTTTTTTAAATTATTTTTTTCAGACAAACCTGAAGGAATCATCAACAACATACCAGAACTACACGAAATGTTAAGGGAAAATACTTCAGGTAGAAGGAAAATTTATACTACATAAAAATCTGGATCTACACAAAGAAATGAAAAGCGCCAAAAATGGCATTTGTGAAAGTATAACTCTTTTACCTAATTAAAAAAAAAATCTCTAAATGATAACTGATTGTTTAAGGCAAACAAATAAGAGTGTATTGTGGGGAACTTCCCTGGTGGTACAGTGGATAAGAATCCACCTGCCAATGCTGGGGACGTGGGTTTGATCCCTGGTTCGGGTGGACGGCACATGCCATGGAGCAGCTACGTCCATGCACCACAGCTACTAAACCTGCACTCTAGAGCCCTCCAGCCACAATCGCTGAGCCCACGTGCTGGAGCTGAGCCCAGGCACCTACTGGAAGCCTGTGCACCTAGAGCCTGTACTTCACAGCAAGAAAAACCACTGCAGTGGCCCACACACCACAACGAAGAGTAGCCCCGCTTGCTGCAGCTAGAGAAAGCCCACTTGTAGCAACAAAGACCCAAATGCAACCAAAATTAATTAATTAGTTTTTAAAAAAGAATGTATTGGGGGATTTCTGCCATATTTAGAAGTAAAATGTGTGATAACAATAGCACAAAGGCTAGGACAGAGGAAATGGAGGGGTACTGTTGTATATAAGGTATAAAGTGTTACAATATTACTTGAAGGCAGAGTAAGATAAGTTAATAAGTTAATAATCCTAAAGCAGCCACTAAAAACATAAAACAGAGGTATAACCAATAAACTAACAAAGAACATAAAATGAAATAATAAAAAGCACTCAATCCAAAAGAAGGAAGAAAAAGAGGGTAAAAGAACAAAGAACAGATGGGACAAATTGAAAATATATAGCATGATGATAGACTTAGTATCCCCAGATTCATATGTTGATGTACTAACTCCTGGTACCTCAGAATTTGACTGTATCTGGTAATAGGATCTTTAAAGAGATAATTAAGTTAAAGTGAGACTGTTGGTGTGAGCCCTAATCCAATGATGGGTGCCCTTATAAGTGGAACTTGAGACATGGACATACTTGGAGGGAAGACACTGTGAAGACAGAGTGAAGACAGCCTATCTATAAGCCAAGGAGAGAGGGCTCAGAAGAAACCAAACCTCCTGACATCTTCATCTGAGGCGCCAAGCTTCCAGAATTGTGAGAAAAATACATGACTGTTGTTTATGACACCCAGTCTGTGGTACTTTGTTATGACAGCCCTGGCAAACAAATACACTTTGCAGATACGATTAAAGTTAAGGATCTTGAGACTGAATGATTATCCTGAATTATTCATGTGGGTGCACATGGGTTCCTAAAAATACAGAGAACCTCTCCCAGCTGTGGTCAGAGACAGACGTGGTGGCAGGAGGATCAGAGAGATTCGACATTGCTGGCTTTGAAGGTGGTGGGAGGGCACAAGCTGAGGAATTTGGGAGGACTGGCAAAGCGAGAAAAAGCCAAGAAATGTGCTCTCCCCAAGAGGCTTCAGAAAGGAACAAGCCATGATTTTAGCACCTTGATTTTAGCCTAGTGAGATCCATGTGGAACTTCTGACCTACTTATGGAATTGTAAGATAATAAATTTGTGTTGTTTGGAGTCACCATGTAGTGATTTTAGCAGCAACAGGAAATTAATACACACACCAACATCAAAAAGGATACTGAGAAGATGAAATAATGAATTTAAAGTCTTCAGCATGATGCCTGGCCCAAAGGAGGCCTTTGATAAATGCTGCCTTGACAACCCCCCAAATTCAATGTTGTTGAGGAGGGTAAGTGAGAGAGTAAGAGAGCTGGGCAGTAGGTAGACTTTGACAAACCTCTGCCATCTGCCACCTGCCAAAGAGAAGGTGTCAGAAGGGCTGGGGCCAGGGAGGAGGGCAAGTTTCAGGGAGGCACCCATTTTTCAGGTAAATGCAAACACTTCCTGTCCTCCTTGGTGGACACTGCTTCTATTAGTATTAACAACATCCCTTCAGTGGCTATTGGAATATTTGGGGGAAAGATTCACAATGTCTTGGATCAGTTTAGAGAAGCTCTGAACAAGGAGATGGATTGTTCAGTTCAGTTGCTCAGTTATGTCCGACTCTTTGCGACCCCATGGACTGCAGCACACCAGGCTTCCCTGTCCATCACCAACTCCCAGAGTTTACTCAAACTCATATCCATTGAGTCGGTAATGCCATCCAACCATCTCATTCTCTGTCGTCCCCTTCTTCTCCAGCCTTCAATCTTTCCCAGCATCAAGGTCTTTTCAAATGAGTCAGTTCTTTGCAGCAGGTGGCCAAAGGATTGGCGTTTCAGTTTCAGCATGAGTCCTTCCAATAAATATTCAGGACTGATTTTCTTTAGGATGGACTGGTTGGATCTCCTTGCTGTCCAAGGAACTCTCAAGAGTCTTCTCCAACACCACAGTTCAAAAGCACCAATTCTTCAGTGCTCAGCTTTCTTTATAGTCCAACTCTCACATCCATGCATGCATGCATGCATGCTAAGTCGCTAACTCATCCCATAGGATGAGTTCTAAAAAGCATGCTGCTGCTGCTGCTGAGTCGCTTCAGTTGTGTCCGACTCCGTGCAACCCCATAGACAGCAGCCCACCAGGCTCCTCCATCCACAGGATTCTCTAGGCAAGAATACTGGAGTGGGTTGCCATTTTCTTCTCCAACACCCATACATGATTACTGGATAAACCATAGCTTTGATGAGATGCATTGTGAAGGAACACAAAAGCATAAGAAAAGACAATCTCCTTGTTCTTATGATATTTATAGTCTAGTAGGAGGTGACAGAGCATAAACAAATACACACAAAATAAGGTAATGTTGGATTATGAAATAGGCCTTAAGTGAAATAAAGAAGACAATGAGATAGAAAATGGCTTTACGGGAGTAGGATTTCTTAAGTAAGATGGTATTAGGAAAGGCCTGTTTGTGGAAGTGACATTTTAGCCAAAACTTCAAAGATGAGGATATTCCATGACCCTCACCTGCAACGCCCGTAAAAGACAGGTATTCTTGGTTTCAGGACAGCATATGCCAAGGCCCTGGGGTGGAAGTGGGGAGGCATGGAGGGAGAGTTTATGGGCTCATACTGGGACTTCCCTGGTGGCTCAGAGGTTAAAGCGTCTGCCTCCAATGCGGGAGACCCGGGTTTGATCCCTGGGTTAGGAAGATCCCCTGGAGAAGGAAATGGCAACCCACTTCAGTGTTCTTGCTTGGAGAATCCCATGGACAGAGAAGCCTGATAGGCTACAGTCCATGGGGTCGCAAAGAGTCGGACACAACTGAGCGACTTCACTCACTAGGAGTATGGGGCAGGGACCATATCCTAGGTTGTGCAGGCATGCAGAGGACTTTCAGGTTATTATAACTGCATGGAATCTGATGAATCAGCCAGTGGAGGTACTTATTTTTTCCTCTGTGGGAAACAAAGAAGGGAGAAGCCTGTTGTTTCTTACTGTGTGCAGATCCTTTTCAGCTGGTGATTTGCTCATTCAACTTGAAGTTCCATCGTGATGGTCAGTTAAGGGAAACTTTGACTTCCTCTACTCCATCATTACTAACATTTTTAGAGTGTTTAATTTGTGTTGGGCTCTAAATGAAACATTTGGCATTATTTAACCTCCATCCAAGAGATGAGTATGTTTTGTTGTTGTCTCTTGTGACAGACAGATGAGGAAGTTAAGCCGTCAGGGCAGGGCACAGCTTATCTTGTTCGGAGCTTCACTCTTGGTTTCTCTCTGGCCTCCACTTTACCTGCTCCAAGTCTACATCAGATCAGATCAGATCAGTCACTCAGTCGTGTCCGACTCTTTGCGACCCCATGAACTGCAGCACGCCAGGCCTCCCTGTCCATCACCAACTCCCGGAGGTCACTCAGACTCACCTCCATCGAGTCAGTGATGCCATCCAGCCATTTCATCCTCTGTCGTCCCCTTCTCCTCCTGCCCCCAATCCCTCCCAGCATCAGAGTCTTCTCCAATGAGTCAACTCTTCGCATGAGGTGGCCAAAATACTGGAGTTTCAGCTTTAGCATCATTCCTTCCAAAGAAATCCCAGGGCTGATCTCCTTCAGAATGGACCGGTTGGATCTCCTTGCAGTCCAAGGGACTCTCAAGAGTCTTCTCCAACACCACAGTTCAAAAGCATCAATTCTTCGGCGCTCAGCCTTCTTTACAGTCCAGCTCTCACATCCACACATGACCACAGGAAAGACCATAGCCTTGACTAGGCGAACCTCTGTTGGCAAAGTGATGTCTCTGCTTTTGAATATGCTATCTAGGTTGGTCATAACTTTCCTTCCAAGGAGTAAGCGTCTTTTAATTTCATGGCTGCAGTCACCATCTGCAGTGATTTTGGAGCCCAGAAAAGTAAAGTCTGACACTGTTTCCACTGTTTCTCCATCTATTTCCCATGTAGTGATGGGACCAGATGCCATGATATTCGTTTTCTGAATGTTGAGCTTTAAGCCAACCTTTTCACTCTCCACTTTCACTTTCATCAAGAGGCTTTTTAGTTCCTCTTCACTTTCTGCCATAAGGGTGGCATCATCTGCATATTTGAGGTTATTGATATTTCTCCCGGCAATCTTGATTCCAACTTGTGTTTCTTCCAGTCCAGCATTTCTCATGATGTACTCTGCATATAAGTTAAATAAACAGGGTGACAATATACAGCCTTGACGTACTCCTTTTCCTATTTGGAACCAGTCTGTTGTTCCATGACCAGTTCTAACTGTTGCTTCCTGACCCGCATACAGATTTCTCAAGAGGCAGATCAGGTGGTCTGGTATTCCCATCTCTCTCAGAATTTTCCACAGTTTACTGTGATCTACACAGTCAAAGGCTTTGGCATAGTCAATAAAGCAGAAATAGATGTTTTTCTGGAACTCTCTTGCTTTTTCGATAATCCAGCGAATGTTGGCAATTTGATCTCTGGTTCCTCTGCCTTTTCTAAATCCAAGTCTACATAAACCCTGTCATCAGTGCTTGCTTCACTTAGCAAGTGTGATGGCCTTTCCTGTTTCTCCCTAATTGTCCTCCTGGTCTCTTTTTGTAAATGTCACCCTTCTCTGGCTTCTATACACTGGTTCTTTTCCACTGCTCTCTGTCCTTTGAGTTGACAGCTTTGCCCTCCATGGGTTTCTTCTCTTGTACTCTTTCCTTGAGTGGCCCTGCCCATGGCTCTCACCATCACTAGCTTTCATTTAAATTTTCTCTTAAGATTGAGACAAGCAATTCTAATTTCCTGTTCTGGCTTAGTAAACAAATATTTACTTTTGTCAATTGATAGTAGTTAGGGAGCACCTACCATGTACAAAGCACTGTGTCTGGAATTGGTGGGAATACAATGGCTAGGAGAGTCTCTGGGGCAGTGGAGTAGGCTTCATTTTTTCTCACCCAGCTATATCTCCAGAGCTTACCGTAGGGCCACATGTGTGATAGGTATTCAGTGAATATTTGTTGTAAGAATAATTTAGCTGGGGAGACAAACTTGCACAGAACTGTCTCAGATTCAAGGCTGAGTGAAGAAATGTTGTGAAAAAGATACCAGTAAAGAAAAAAAAAAAAAGATGCCAGCAAGTTCTGAGAGATCACAGAGTAGGTAAGCACGGTGAAGACCTCATGGAGGTGACACGGACAATGAGCCTTTAAATCCCCTTGAACCCCAGGGGTGTTCAAGAAAAAGCAAGTGGTCTGGTGTGCCCAGGGTGATGCAGGAGATAGTGGAAGATGGTTGAAGTGAAATGTTTCAGGAATCTCACTCTGATGCCAGTGTAGAGAATGACTTTGGGGGAGAGAATGGAAGTGGGAAAACCAGTAAGGAGGCTGCTATGCCACCCACAAGAGAGGCTGCCTACCCAGATGTGGCCAATGGCAGACAGAAAGCAAAAGGGGGAGGGTGGATGCAAGAATACTATCGAAGTAGAATCCTTGAAGCTTGGCATTTATTTACATGAAGAAGTATTGAGGGAAAAAAACAGGGGCCAATGGTTAATTTACCTGGGTAACTGTACGATGGTGGTGACATTTCCCAAACTGGGAACAGTGGGGGAAGGACAAATATGATAGGGACTATGGAAGAAACAGATTTGTTTTGACATCTTAACCTGGAGGTGCTGGTTGAGAAAATAAGTGGAAATTATCTAGCATAAATCTGAAACCAAAAGCTGGATTTCAAGAAATGTGGGAGCGTTCATTGCTGATGGAGGGAAGAGACACTGTGGGAGGTGATATGATTTATGGGAGAGAACTTCACTTAAGCAGAAAAGAGGCTGATGGCTGTGGACACCTCTTGAACATTTCCATCTTTTTGTCCTTTGGGAGTCACAAATTCAGCATGTCCAAAGTGGAATTAATCATCTGTCTACCAAACTTTTTTCTCTCCTTGACTTCTCTAGCTGTGCAAAAGGCACCAATCCCTCTGTTAGCCCAGTATTCTTGGGCTTCCCTGGTGGCTCAGCTGGTAAGGAATCTGCCTGCAATGTGGGAGACGTGGGTTCGATCCCTGGGTGGGGAAGATCCTCTGGAGAAGGGAATGGCTACCCGCTCCAGTATTCTGGCCCAGAGAATTCCATAGACAGAGGAGCCTGGCAGACTACAGTCCATAGGGCTACAGTCCATGGGGTTGCAAAGAGCTGGACATGACTGATTTTCACTTCACTTCACTCTGTTAGTCACTCCGGCTCAAAACTTAAGTCTTATCTTTGTCTACTCCCTTCATTCTTTACACAATGTTTCACCCATAGAAAATTCTGAAAACCCATAAAAACAACATGTAGGAGATACAATAACTTATAATGGAACTATTTTGGATGATAAGGAATGTATTATTCTGGTCATGGTCCTATGCAAGTATAATTTCCTTTATGCATGAATAGTCTCATACTCTACATTTTTAAAGAAACTTTCCCTGCACCACCGCCCCCCACCCCCGCCACTTTCTTCTTTAAAGGAATGTTTTAAAGTACAACCATTGTACAGAAATGTACACAATCAGAAGTTGATGACTTTTTGTGAAATTAAATATTCTTCTATAATCACTGTCAAAAGGCTGCAAGGTATTCCATCCCATAGACATACTGTAGTTTAGATAAGTAACCCCTGTTGTAGGATTTCTGGCTTTTTCCTAGTAGTCTCATGCCTACCTCCCACAGTGCTCCTGTCAACTACAAATTGGCACTTGCCATCTACCTCTACAAGGATTAAATCATGCTGACTTTCAACAATCCCTGAAAGGAATTCAGGGTGGAGGGCAGAAAAGAGGCACTCTGTGCTCTGGGAAAAACTGGCAGAACAAGTCTTCAGATGGTTAAATAATTTCACAGTCAATTTTATGAGCCCAGTTCTTGTATCTCCTTACATCCAGAGAAGTCCTAAAGTCCTTTATGGTGATGACTGCTTCTGGTGACTAGCAGAAACATTCTGCCAAACAAAAGAAATGTGCTTGATTGCATGTGCTCCCCCTTTACCAAAACCACATATACACTGACCTTCCCCTCTACCTCTTTGGAGCAGTTTCTCAGAGCTATCTGACATGCTGTCTCCTGGGCCATAGTCTTCATTTTGCCCCAATAAAACTTAACTCACAACTCTTATGTTAGGCTTTTTTTTTTTTTAAGTTGGCACTACAAAGATTAATTACCTGTACTTTACATTGTCCATTTCTAATTTTTTCTTTAGACAAAATTCATAGAGGCAGAATTTTCAGGGTCAAAAGTTATTTAAATATAAACTTAATTTCACAATAGCTTTAGGTTTCCAGGAAAATTCAGAGGTACTACTGTTCCCACATACCCCACACTCAGGTTCCTCCATTATTAACATCTCACATTAGTAAACATTTGTCACAATTAATGAACCAATGTTGGGACATTATTATTAACTAAAGCCCATGATTTATCCAAATTTCTTTAGTTTTTACCAAATATCCTTTTTCTAATCCAGTGTCACATCAGGATACAATATTACATTTACTTGGTCTGTCTCCATAAGCTCCTCTTGGCTGTGGCAGTTTCTCAGACTTTGTCTTTGAAAATCTTGAGAGTTTTGAGGAATATTGGTCAGACATTTTGTAGAATGTCCTTCATGTGGGGGCTGCCCACTTTTTCCCTTTTATTGAGACTGGGATTGTGAGTTTTAGAAGGAAAGTATCACAGAGATAAAAGGCCATTTTTGTCAGATCCTCGCTAGTGCACATACTGTCAACATGATTAATCACTGTTGATATTAACCTTGATCACCTGACTGAGGCAGTGCTTGTTTAGTTTCTCCACTATAAAAGTTACTCTCCTTCCCCCACTTTTCACATGGTACTCTTCAGAAGGAAGTCACTGCACAATCCACATTTAGAATGAGGAGTGAGGCCTCATGGTGGAGTATCTATAAAAATTGCTTAGAATTCTGCACCAAATACATCTCTCCTTCCCCATTTATACATTTATTTGTATAAGTGATTGATTTACCCCAGTTTGACAATGGTTGTTACCTTTCAGTTCAGTCACTCAGTCACGTCTGACTCTGGGATCCCACGGACCACAGCATGCCAAGCCTCCCTGTCCATCACCAACTCCCAGAGTTTACTCAAACTCATGTCCATAGAGTTGGTGATGCCATCCAACCATCTCATCCTCTGTCCTCCCCTTCTCCTCCCGCCTTCAATCTTTCCCAGCATCAGGGAAATTTTCCCATGAGTCAGTTCTTTGCATCAGGTGGCCAAAGTATTGGAGTTTCAGCTTCAGCATCAGTCCTTCCAATGAATATTCAGAACTGATTTCCTTTAGGATGGACTGGATGGATATCCTTGCAGTCCAAGTGACCCTCAAGAGTCTTCTCCGACACCACAGTTCAAAAGCATCAATTCTATACTTCAAGTTATAATCCAGTACTACCTGTTACTCAAGGCAAAGTGCATCTTTAATAGTCTAACTCACTACGATGCTATCCTGCCAAAGGCCATACAACTCACATAATTAGGAAATGAAGATTCATTTCCCTAACTTCCACGCGCTTGTATAAAGCCGGTCAGCAAGCAAGGACAAGGCTCACGTCCCTCTTAGGGCCCAATTTCCTGACATCTCCAAGGCAGACGAGGCCTGCACGGGCTAGGCTCTTCCCCAAGATGGGCACCTCAGCGCCACGGTCCTGTCAGCCCCGGTCCTTCGTCTGCCCCCAAAACACCACGGTTCCTGGCCCCCCTGCCTTTCTTCCGTCCTCGTGGCCCCCAGCGTCCCACGGGACGGATGGGGGCGGGGCTGTTGGCAGGAAGCGCCGTGCTGGGGCGGGGCCTCCCGCGCCGCCAAGTTCCTCCCATCTCGCCACCGCCCCACCCCTCCGGCCCAGACCGGAAATGAGGTCAGAGAGGAAAGCTCCGGCCGGGAGACTCGGCCCCGCAAGCGGCGGCCTTTGGAGGTGCCTGCGGCAGCGGGTGAGAGGGACTGGGAATGAGAGGGTCGGGGTCCTGGGGGTCGGCGCCAGCGGGGATCCGGGCTCTGGGCCGCGGCGGACCGACCAGGGGGCGTCAGGGGGCCGGCAAAGGCTGGCGGGAGCGGGTGAGGGTGGCGGGCCTTGTTTTTCAGGACCCATCTCCCCCCAAATCCGTGGGGGATGAGGTTTTCGGGCCATCTGCCAGGCGACAATCACTTTTTCTCTTCTCTACTTTCTGGTTCTTTAGGGAGTGGCGACAGCGTAAGGGCTTGGTGGCCCAAGCTGTGGTCGCCCTCGTCCTCGGGGGAGGGCCCCGGGTCGTGGTGGGGAGAGCCCTTCGAAACACACTTTTTTCCCCCAACAGATGTGGTCACGTTGCGACCCCTGGCACGGAGGGAGTTTAGATCACCAGGGCTTGCATCTTGGCAGTTTCTGCCCTGGAAGAGCTGACTCCTTGCTCCTCGGTCGCCCCAATTGAGAAGTTCTCTCCTGTCTTCCCCCAACGTCTCCCCTCCCAACCCGGTCTCCACCTACACCACCCTGCGCCTGCCTGCATTTTTCTTTTTACTTCTACTCGTTTCTGGTCCCATTCTTTGCGCAAGTCGGACAGCCTTTGCTTGCCTGGCCCCGGATCCTCTCGGACGGTGCATCCAGGGAGGGTAGGAGTTCCAGGGTTCTTCTGTCACCTGCTGTTCCAATTTTTGCAGTCTTTGAAAGGCTTGCATTCGACTGCACAGACAAGGCATTCACCTTCTAGTTGTTTTCGTGTTAAAGTTTGTACAGTTTTGCCCGAGTTTTTCGGAGAAGGCAATGGCACCCCACTCCAGTACTCTTGCTTGGAAAATCCCATGGACGGAGGAGCCAGGTAGGCTGCAGTCCATGGGGTCGCGAAGAGTCAGACATGACTGAGCGACTTCACTTTCACTTTTCACTTTCATGCATTGGAGAAGGAAATGGCAATCCACTCCAGTGTTCTTGCCTGGAGAGTCCCAGGGACAGGGGAGCCTGGTGGGGTGCCGTCTTGTGGGGTCGCACAGAGTTGGACACGACTGAAAGGATTTAGCAGCAGCAGCAGCAGCCGGAATTTTTAAAGCAATAGTTAAGCATAGAGATGAGGGAAGTAGATTTAGATTCACCTATTTGGTTTTTAGGGACAGTTTTCTCCCCAAACCCCAGTCATGGCATTTTAAATAGCTTATTGCTTAAGTGAGTGTGGCTTTTGACACTTTGAGAAATTTTGCTTGGTTGGTAGTTTTGGAACAAGGTGTCACTATTGCTCCTCCTGACTTTGAGTTGGTTGGCATGGAGATAGCATGAAAATAGGTTTTTAGAAAGTCCTTTGCAAAATATAAACTGAGTGAACGGAAATATGGTCTGAGAGTGGCACCATAGAGTTTTAAGCTCTAATTATGGTCTTGAAATAGGTTGAACTTAAGAGCTAGGGAAAGAGTGCTAGTATAACATGTATGTAATTAGGTGTATGAAGTATGTTACACATTTCCCTTTAAAAAAAGGCATTTTGAAAATTGTTCCTCCTGCTCTCTGCTTCTGGAAGGTTTGCCTCTGAAGTGATCCCTGAAGTATGATGGTTTGACAATAATGAGTTGAAAAATAGGAAATTTTGGAAAGCTGTTACCTAGAAATCTTAGAGATTCCACGTATTGTCATTTCAGCCTCAGTTATATCCTGTTTCTGTGTGATTGTCTGGCACCGAAGCACAGAATTTGGATGCTCACTTTATTTTCTGAAGGAGAGTGAGAAGAACTTAAAAGCTGCTAATTATTCACAAGTTTATGACATAGTCTTTAAAGCTCTTTACTTCATAGCCTCTGGGTGGTAGCTGGAACCAGAGTGGGTGCAAACTGTCTTTTTTTTTTTCCGTGCACAGTACAAACGTGGGTCACTACAAATTCTTGGATCACCGGAGCTGCAGGCAGCCCTCTGTAAAGGGCATCAATAGGTTGTTTTTCTGTTCCTGCCAGAACACTTCTTATTAGTGACCCAAGACTGTAGAACAGTCTTTTCATCTGTGGTTTTGAAGTTGAGTGTTTTTCTGCTCCTCTCTAAAGAGACATTCTCTAAACCTTTTAGATCTCATCATCAGGTAATTTTGTTGAGCAAGTTTAATTGGGAAAAGGGACCGATTTATTCCCCTGAGTTTGCTTATTTTTACTAATAACCCACTTGTCATCTGGTGAGTATTTTGAGTTTTTGTGCTTAAGAACATGATGGCTATAGGCATTTAACAAGGGCCAGACACCAATTTTTAGTGACTTAACAGCGCATGGATGATAGGAATAGAATCTTAAGTGTAGCCAGGTGAACGCAGGTGAATTTTCTGTAGATGGAGTGGACTCTGCAATGCCACGATCTATTTAAAAAATTATCCTAAAGCAACAGATCCTATTCAGTCTTTCTCTTGTTTTCTTTTCTTTTGAACCTCTTTTAGGTAGATGTGGCCTCATGGATGAGCTGGTTCATGACTTAGCCTCAGCCTTGGAGCAGACATCTGAGCAGAATAAGCTTGGTGAGCTCTGGGAGGAGATGGCCCTGAGCCCGCGGCAGCAGAGGCGGCAGCTTCGCAAACGGAGAGGCCGGAAGCGCCGTTCAGACTTCACTCATCTGGCGGAGCATACCTGCTGCTACAGTGAGGCCTCTGAGTCCAGTCTGGATGAGGCTCTCAAGGACTGTCGAGAAATGGCCCCAGTCACCAATTTCAGTGACTCTGATGACACGATGGTAGTCAAACGGCACCCAGCTCTCAATGCCATTGTTAAGAGTAAGCAGCATTCTTGGCATGAATCTGACTCCTTTACTGAAAATGCACCCTGTCGACCACTCAGGCGCCGGCGCAAGGTGAAGCGAGTGACGTCAGAGGTGGCTGCCAGCCTTCAGCAGAAGCTCAAGGTGTCAGATTGGAGCTACGAGAGAGGCTGCAGGTTCAAGTCGGCCAAGAAGCAGCGTCTGTCCCGCTGGAAGGAGAATACTCCCTGGACCTCATCAGGTCACGGGTTGTGTGAATCAGCAGAAAACAGGACTTTCCTTAGCAAAACAGGAAGGAAAGAAAGGATGGAGTGTGAAGCAGATGAACAAAAACAGGGCTCTGATGAGAACATGTCAGAATGGTGAGATCTCCCATTCTATTCCCATTCTACTCCCATTCTATTCTATTTTGATCTTACTAAGTCAAAAGATTTTCCTGGTTAATTTTACAAATTAAGCACAAATCCGCAGTCTTGATGATTTCAACTTTCTTTCAAACCAGCCTCAGATACACTGACTTTGTAGCTTTCTTTTAACCAGTCAGGTTGTGTTTATCTTTGGCTTAATGATCCTGTTACCCTATATCAAGAAGGCTATATTTTATAGCAACACATTTGTTTTCTGAAAGTCATTTAAAATGTGTACCTCAAATGTATAACCAAGAGTTTTATTTTAAAAACATTTTGCTGCTCTTTATGACACGCAGTTCATACATACATAACTATTCTTTAGAACCAGGGCCTCAGCAGAGATTTGTGTGTGTGTGTGTGTGTGCACATGTGTGCGTGGGAGAGAAAATGCTGGTGCCAGGCATATGGAATTTGTAAATGTTCTTGGTAAGCCGCCTTTACCCATTAAGAACCATGGCTTTAGATAGTAATATTTCTGGGCTCTATTTGTGTTTTCTACTACTTTCAGTTTAACTGTATTGAGTTTATTTTATTGGCTGACATTCAAGTTGTCGGAACACATGGTAGACTTTGAAAATAACAGTACTGAATCCCATTAGGCTTACACCAGATGTCATTGAGCCAGCAAAATTTGCCTCTGATGGGTGCATGCTTAAAATGTCAGTGTAGTTTTGGGTGACTTTAAAATTTTTTACATCTCAAATAGTCTTAGAAACTTCGATACTCCCTAGCTTGATGCTTTACTATTGTTATGAATATTAATGTGTGATGTCTGTTTCTCCATGCTGATGCTGTTGGTGTTTTGGGTGAGGCAGCTCTTTGTGAAGAAGGATGTCCCATGTTTGGCATCCTATGTAGTTCCCACCACCCTTCATAGTATCAAATGCCTTCATGGGTGCTCCCTTGTAGGGTTGAGTACTCCCAACTGAGGACCAGTGTATTACTGTTACTGTTGTGGTTTAGTCGCTAAGTTGTGTCCTACTCTTGTGATCCCATGGACTGTAGTCCACCAGGCTGCTCTGTCCATGGGATTCTCCAGGCGAGAATACTGGAGTGGGTTGCCATTTCCTTCTCCAGAGGATCTTCCCGACCCAGGAATCGAACCCGGGTCTCCTGCATTGCAGGCAGATTCTTTACCGACTGAGCTATGAGGGAATCCCTTAACAGTGTTAGTTAGCATTTATTAAGCATTAACTGTGTGCCAGGCCCCATACTATTGTGCAGAACATATATTCTTTTGTTAATGTTCACAACTCCCCTCTCTGGTAGGGGCCACTGTTTGTATTTTATAGACGAGGAAATAGAGCTTATGAGTGTGCAGATAATTTGCCCAAGGTCATCTAGTAGCAAAACTGGGAATCAAACCTAATTCCATAGCTCATAGGTAACCACTGTGTTTGATTGTTCTTTGCGCTTGCTTTTCCCATGGCACTTTTCTGTCTCAGCTTAACTTTTACAACTAATAGAACAGATGATCTTTCTTAGGGTTTTGCTTCTTCTGACATTTGTCTGAAAAACAAAAGCATAAATCTTAGGAACTTCAAGGTGAGACTTTGTCAGGAATAGGAAAAGCTGTTCAGGTCTGTATGCCTGTACCTTTCATGGGTGGTTTCTAATCTAGCTTTAAAGTTTTTTCTTACTAACTTTATGTTTGCCAGGCTGTGCAACTAGGTGGGGCTTCCCAGGTGGCTCAGTGGTAAAGAACACCCCTGCCACTGCAGGAGATGCAAGAGACTCGGGTTTGATCCCTGGGTCGGGGGGATCCCCTGAAGAAGGGAATGGCAACCCGCTCCAGTACTTTTGCTAGAAAATTCCATGGACAGAGGAGCCTGGTGGGCTATAGTGCATAGGGTTACAGAGAGTTAGACTTGGCAGGCTTATAATTTGGCTTTCCTGATTTTTCTCTGCTGTATATTCTAGGGCCTTTTTACCCAATTTAAATGTATGATTTTGGATTATAAACCCTTTTTTTCCCTCTCATCATGCTATATTTAATCAGACAAGAAATGCTTAGTTAACTTGTATCCTTTCATAATGGGGAAACCCTCAATTGAGGTGTTCAAGTTTGTTTCAATATCAAGGTTACATACCAAATAATAATCATCTTACTATTAAGAATGACAATTAAAAAAAAAAAACAACTGCTTTTGGGGATGATATTTTCGGGTATATGTATTTCTTCCCCAGAATTTCTTGTTAAACTGTGACTTAATTGTATGTATGAGTGACTGTTAACTCTGTCTTAAGATCACAGCCCAAGTATGGTTGCAAGTACAGAGCCTGTAACTTTGCAGTGAGGCACTTGAGTCTTTCCAGGTCCTTCTTACCCCAGATACATCTGCCACACATTATGGTCAGATTGTGATAATACATATCTAGTTATCTGAGAGCTTGGGTAAATTGAAGTAGGCAGCAGTTCTTAGGAAATTCTTCTCTTTTCAAATTGAGGAGATCTGTTCCCACACTGGGGCTATCTTCCTGGCCTGTAACTTCAGAGTTCTTTCAAAGAACAAGAGTTTTTTGGTGGAGACCAAAATCCTTGTAGCTAAGGGAATATTGGGTGGAGAAGTAGCAGACATAGAATGAGAAAAATTCTTCAGAATATATTTAGGAGTCTTCAACTCACCGTGACTGATGCCGATTCATCTTAGTTACAAGCACATATGCTTTGTATTTTTTCCCCCTAAATATACTCTACGAGGAAGGAGGGTGACTCTTTTTGGGGGGGGAGGGTGAGGGCTATGCCCTGTGACATGTGGGATCTTAGTTCCTTGAACAGGAGCCTGCGTCCCCTGCAGTGACAGTGCAGAGTCTTAACTACCGAACCACCAGGAAAGCCCCCTGGTGATTCTTAGTTATTCTTCGACTGCACTTTATGTTCTGCCTGTCAGTGGTAAATTGGAACCAAAATCTCTGCCTTAGATTATTAATACACCCTATAAACAGGATTAGCATTAGCATATGTTTTAAGTAGGCAGTAGTTCATGATTTAGATGTTATACTGTCTCGGTGAGTTGATTCTGTCAAAATTTTTCAACCTTTTTTCTGCATTAAAAGAAATTCTTTTAAGAATCCTCTTGGTTATTACTCTTTCATAAATCTGCTTGGATGTGCCAATTTGCATACACATCAAAGTGTAGAACTTTGTATCAGTGTTTTTGAGGGTTGGCAGAATATATGATCCAGTTTGTAAAATTATCAGGATGAAGTTGATCATTAAGCTTTACTTTGCTTAGTAAATAGTTCTTTTAAAAAGCATATATTAGGTGTTTTCGGTTTAAAAATCTATGTCTCAATCAGAGAACTTTATTTCTACTTTCCTTAAAATTTATTCTGCTTACAAATATAGAGTAGTTTTAAATTTTACCTATAATTCTTTTTGCTTTTCTGTTTCTGTTCTTCCTTCAGTTCTGTACCAACCAATCCTTCAAGAGTTCTGAGAGACTGAAAGTGGTTATGATGTAAAAAGCTCAATTATTATTTTACTATTTTTCTATGTGTGTTCCATTCTAGAATGGATCAAATCTTTTGTAAAATTACTTTCTACTGATCTTTATTCAAATTGTCTGTACAGTGACTATTAATTAGGTGAGTCATAGCCCAGTTTTGCTTTATTCTTCACTAACATCATTCATTTGTTCCCCTTGAATATAATTTAGCTTCTTTTCTTTCATAAGTGAATTGGTTTGGTGGTGGCCTGAAGTCACAGTTAGGAGCCTTCCTAAGGTGATGTATTAGAAGCCAATCTCACAGGAAAGAAAATATTCTCTTCTCTTGGAAGCCAAATGACAGAGATAGAGTGCTAAACCTCCCCCTCCTTCTCTAGCCCAAGCTGACCTTCTGCGGCCCCTTGGTGCCTCTTGTTTTCTTATTTTTATAGAAAATCAATATCCCTTCTGACACAAATAATAGCTCAGAAGCAAGAATAAATGGTGGAAAGCTGAGATCTCTGTCCATCACCTCTCACTTTAACTCTCCCAAACTCTTTTTAATTATGAGCATGCTTTGCTCCAGGTGTTTGCAACAGTGAAATTGCTAAATGAGGACCATTTTAACCAAAGATTGGGTGATCAATAACACTCTATAGCGGTAGCTTGTTGGATCAATAGCATTCATTATTTCATGGTTAAGGTAAGTAGCCTCCTTTGCAAGTGGAGGTCATTAATCAGGGGTTTACTGGAGCTGTGGAAAAAACTATATGTGGTAGGTTGAGGATGTTCTCTTTTCTATTCTGTAAATAGGGATGCTGACCAAGAGGGTATTTACCATTGTTGCGGTTGTACCGTCACATTTGAGAGTATTGCATAGCTGGCACAGTGTGCTTATATAGATTTATTCAAAGCTCTGCTGCTATATGCCAAGGAATAACTGGGAAAAAAAAACAACTTGGGAGGTGGATTTAATGTTACATTATTGTATTTGAAGATCTGTCTCTTAAATGTTATGATTATTCTGTGACTCTAGAGGAAGGAACTTGAATCCATAGATAGAAAGTGCAGAGTGTGAAGTGTTGCCTCAGTATAAAATATAGCATTCTGAACATTCAGATCAGATCAGATCAGTCGCTCAGTCGTGTCCGACTCTTCGCGACCACATGAATCGCAGCACGCCAGACCTCCCTGTCCATCACCAGCTCTCGGAGGTCACTCAGACTCACATCCATCGAGTCAGTGATGTCATCCAGTCATCTAATCCTCTGTCGTCCCCTTCTCCTCCTGCCCCCAATCCCTCCCAGCATCAGAGTCTTTTCCAATGAGTCAACTCTTCGCATGAGGTGGCCAAAATACTGGAATTTCAGCTTTAGCATCATTCCTTCCAAAGAAATCCCAGGGCTGATCTCCTTCAGAATGGACTGGTTGGATCTCCTTGCAGAGTCCAAGGGACTCTCAAGAGTCTTCTCCAACACCACAGTTCAAAAGCATCAATTCTTCGGCGCTCAGCCTTCTTCACAGTCCAGCTCTCACATCCATACACGACCACAGGAAAGACCATGGCCTTGACTAGGCGAACCTTTGTTGGCAAAGTAATGTCTCTGCTTTTGAACATGCTATCTAGGTTGGTCATAACTTTCCTTCCAAGAAGTAAGCGTCTTTTAATTTCATGGCTGCAGTCACCATCGGCAGTGATTTTGGAGCCCAGATGTCACCATCTGCAGTGATTTTGGAGCCCAGAAAAAGAAAGTCTGACACTGTTTCCACTGTTTCCCCATCTATTTGCCATGAAGTGATGGGAGCAGATGCCATGATCTTCGTTTTCTGAATGTTGAGCTTTAAGCCAACCTTTTCACTCTCCACTTTCACTTTCATTAAGAGGCTTTTTAGTTCCTCTTCACTTTCTGCCATAAGGGTGGTGTCATCTGCATATCTGAGGTTATTGATATTTCTCCCAGCAGTCTTGATTCCAACTTGTGTTTCTTCCAGTACAGCGTTTCTCATGATGTACTCTGCATATAAGTTAAATAAACAGGGTGACAATATACAGCCTTGAACATTATATCTCCATAAAAATTGAGTTGTTTTACCAGGTATATCACTTCAAGCCTGGGCTTAATGACCACTTATTTAATTGTAGAGTTGGAGAGGCTGAAAATGATCTGTAAGGGTCCCTTGTAACACTGAGATTCTGTAATTGTTTTGTCATAGTCTCCTTCACATCATTATAACTTCACATCTTAAAAAGCATCTGATAAGTAAGCTCAGCCACCCCCTAAAATATTTACGAAGATGTGAAACATTGCAAAGTCACATTGCCAGAGACCAGGACTTAAAGCTGACTTATTGCCAAGATTTTGTCAAACTCCAGGGCTGATAGATCTGCTCTGGAGAGAGCAGTAGGAAGCCCGCAGCCATGCTGAGCCCACTCTGACTGTCGGTAGTGAGGCCCTGCACTCTCTCCCTATAGTCTGCCCTTGGTTCAGAAAGGCAGGGTTTGGTTCAGTCAGGAAGTTGGGCAGCTGTAGTTTTAGCCAGAGTGTTGTTGCGTCCTTAACTTCCCAGTCAGTATCCTTGATTTTCTGTCTGGAGGTTGTAACTCCCAGAATGTACTCGAATAGGGAATCAGAGTGTTTTCTGTGTGTATATGTGTTTGGGAGTAGGAGGAAGTCATAGCATATTGAGTCCTGGGAAATAAGAGTCTCCAAGAGTAGTTTACTGTTGGCGTAGACAGAGAAGGAAAAAGCGCTCCTAGTAGCAGTGCATTCTGGAGACTGTAGTATTTTATGTACCTTCATTTATTGCAGACTCCTGGAATGGGGTCAGAATCAGGCAGTGAGGATCAGAAGATCCCATCTCAATCTCCCACATAGCTGTATGAGATAAAAATCTGTGGGTGAATTAGGGCAGGGGCTCTGCCTATCTTCCTGGCTTGTTGTAGATGTGAAAAGAGTGTGTAACCTGTATCCAAGGGAGCAGAGAATGGGACCAGGAGTAATTTAGCTACCCCTTCTATTGGCAGATACCAAATTGTAGGTAAACCAATTCTCAGCAAGAGGGTTTTGAGCAAGTTCTGCAGAATAAGGGGAAGGGCACACCCTCTTGAGTGTTCAGAGGAAGAACACATCTTTGAAAATGACAGCCAGTGAAAACCGGAAGAACATTTTAGAGAATCTTCATAAGGATGCAAGGAAGTATAATCACTTTGAAACAGGAGCAGTAAGTCATAAGGACAGAAAGATAGCTGTTTGACAACCCAGAAATGTGGGAGGAAAGAGTGTAGGGAGATTTGAAATGTAATGTTAAAATGAAGGACAGTTCATTCTGCAGAAAATTGAGTTGATGATGTGGAAAACTTTGGAAGCCCTCCCAAAATGCACAGAGGAGATAAAAATGAGAGAGAAGGTGATAGATCTGGAGCACAAGAATGGAGGCCCAGTCTGCAGGTATGTGATTACTCCCAAGGAAGAAACCAAACCATTGGGATAGAAGAATGATTTAAAAAATCTAACTGAAGAGAGAGCATGTTCCTGGGTTGAACAAGTAAGCGTATAGATTAAAAGGGAAAGCTCATGAAAAGAGACCTCTACCTAGTCATATCCTAGCAGCAGTTTTGCGCTCTGCATTGGTGGTGGGAGGGGAACAAAGAAAATCTTTAAAGGTCTGAAAATAAGGTTGGTGTCCATCCCTAGAGTAGTATACGCCAGGGGCTAATAGACTTGCCTGTAGAACTTTGAGGGGGAAAGGTTGCTCCCCTCCTCCCCTCCCCTCCCTACCCTGAATTTTATGTATAGCTAAGATAGTGGGAAGGCACCAGAAAGACATTCTCAGGTATTCAAGTCTCAAAACACATGCTCTTTAAAAACTTCCTCTGAAAAGGCATCTGGTCTTGCTAAGGATGAATCTGTTAACTAAGCCTCAAAAGGAGGGGGTGGGCTTCTCTAAGTCACTGCCATAGCTCAGTAGCAGAATCCTGACAGAAATCATTATCTCCATGAAGTATACCTGATTGCAGTGGCCATGTTAATTGACCTGTGAAACTGGAGAGGTTGCTGCCTTCTTTCTTGGTGCCATCTGAAGAAACTGGAAAAATAACCTCCTTCATTACACATTCTCATAACTTACTGTGGGAATAATTTTGCAGTTGGTGGGAGATACTTCTCTGAAAAACCTGTCCCTCAGTCATGAGTGCTTCCATAATCAAAACTCTGATTACATATGATTACAAATTCACCACTTCAGTTTAGGGAAAAGGAAGAGAAATCCAGGGAAGGTGTTTCAGGTGATAGGTCTAGGAGTGACCTTTCTGTTTTTGTAAATTCTAAGACAATTAAAATTTTTTAAAAATGTATTTTTTATTATTTAATAAAAATTAAAATTAAGCCCCTTATTTTTTAGCATGATACTGTAAGCCATTAATTCCATCCTGCTTATTTCTTTTAAAGTTAGTTGTAAAAGATACATCTTACTTAAGCTACTTGGTTAATAATTTAAATGGGTGAGAAACCGAGGTGGTAAAGTTACTGATACAACTTTTGGGTATAACTGATAGCACTAATTCTGTACTTCCTTACTGTAATGGTGACAGGTATAAAGTTCTCTGATTCAGGTCTGAATTTACAGTTTTCTGTGGTCAGGAATATGATAGAATTTGTAAGCTCTCAGGTCAGAGGCTTCCCTAGTGGGTCAGACGGTAAAGAATCCGCCTGCAGTGTGGGAGACCTGGGTTTGATCCCTGGGTTGGGAAGATCCCGTGGAGGAGGGCGTGTCAATCCTCTCCCAGTGTTCTTGCCTGGACAGTCCCCATGGACAGAGGAGCCTGGAGGGCTGCAGTCCCTGGGGTCACAACTGAGTGACTAAACACAGCACAGGCCAGAGAACAGGCTCTTAGTTGTGGGAATTCAGAGATTTGACTTCTCGAAGTTAGAAGCTTCTCATTAAGGCTAGAAAGCAAGGAGAATTCATAAAGATGCTATGTTTATTGCTACAGAAAAAGTTGCCCTAGAACTTAGTAGCTTTATAAAACATCAGCTTCAAGTGCAGTTTCTGAAGTCAGGAATCTAGGAGCAGCTTAGCTGTGTTTCTGATTCAGAGTCTTTCTTCTGCAGTCTCACTGTCGGTAAGGGCTCTTGTCGTCTCAAGGGTCAGCTGGGGCTGAGGAATCCACTTCCGTGCTCACTCACAGGGCTGTTGGTAGATCTCATTTCCGAATAGCCTGCTGGATTGAGAGTCTCAGTTCCTTTTCATGGGCCCCTCTTAGAGGGCTGTTAGCATCCTTGAGAAATGGTCGTTGGCCTCCCGTAGAGCAGATGGTCTGACAGAGAAGGAGGAGAGAGGGAGAGAGCAGCCTCTCCCTTAAGTACCCAAATCTCAGATATGACATACCGTTACATCTGCCTGTGCTGTTGGTTACCCAGGCCAACCAGGGTGTGAAATACCAGAAGGCTGGCATCATCAGGAGTCATGCGGGACTCTGGTTACCACAGGTGGCTACTGGTCTTCTGAAAATTTTTCGTTACTTAGTGTGAAGCTAAATTCAGGAATAATATTCTCAGAGTTATTATTTCCCCAGAACTTACTAAGAGAATGTTTTTACTTTGATTTCAAAGAAAGGACATTCAGGAACTATAAAGGCAAGCAAGATGTAGATTCCTGAGAATACATTGTTATATTTTCAGTATACTGAAAATGGTTGTTTATGTTTTACATTTTAAGATGTAGCACGAAGGGAGAGAGGATCTTTTCTGAATTGAGTTTGTGATTCTTTTTCATGCTGTTTAGCATGTATGATGCATTTTTAGCTTGTAAGCTGTAGTCATCAAAATATAGCTAGAATTTCAGCTGTATCTGAATGTTCTAAGTAGCAAAAAGCAAAGAGTAAACTCTTTCCCTAGTTCAGTCAGTCTGTTTGCATTTTCAGGTAAATGAAAATGAGAAGTGCTGAAATTCATAGTTACGTTCTGAATAAACCTGAGTTGACTTTCAGTAAATGAGAGGACTGCATCACCTGTGTTTTAGTGGCCGTTCAGTGCGTAGCTGGGCTGTGGAGATACACTACCCTGGTTCTAGTGCTTGTTGTGCAGTGTGGGACACGTTGCTCAATCTTTCTAAGCCACATTCCTTCAGCTGTAATATGAGGTTGACATAGTTATCTCATAGACTTTTAGGGTAAAAGAAATGAAATAATGAATATAAAGCACTTAGTACTTTGTTGGTTCTATAGTAGAACACAGTAAATGATGTTATTGGTATCAATAAGTAATAGTAGCCTTTTTTATAATTAGATTTGTTTATTTTTAGTTGAAGGATAATTGCTTTACAATATTGTGTTGGTTTCCACCAAACATCAACATGAATCAGCCATAGGTATCTATGTCCCCTCCCTCTTGAACCTCCCTACCATGTCCCTCCCCAGCCCACCCCTCTAGGTTGTTACAGAGCCCCACTTTGAGTTCCCTGAGTCATACAAAATAGTAGCTTTCTGTATTAATAGTTTTCTTAATAATTCAAGTGCCAAACCCCTTCTTAGGATGCTTGTCTAATATCTGCTGAGAGCAGTGTCTCCCTCTCTTGGGTGAAACCCAGTGTGGGGAAAATGCTAGGTTTCATAGGTCACATATTAATTTTCCATCCAAAGTGAAAATAGATTTGGGTCCTACAGAATTTTTAGATTGAGGTATAATTGAGAGTCCCATTGAATTTAGATGACTATTTTAATAAGAATACCAGTGAGGAAATTACTACTACTATTAGCCTCTAAAATAATATTATTGGGAAACATACAAAAATTATCACCCTAGAAGTAGCCTTTGAGTCTTTCATCCTTTGCCTTTGTATAATAGCTCTAGACTCCACAGATACATCCTCGACTCCATACATGATAACGTACGCGATACATCCTTGTAGCACATCTTCAGAACAGTCCATCCACATTTTAACGTGCATGGAAATAGGATTAGAGAGGTGCAGTGACATGACACAAAAGCCATACAGGGGGAGGCACAGAGCTGATTTGAATGATCTCATTTCATTTGCGCCACATTTACTGAATACCTGTTGTGTGCCCGGTGCTGTGTTAGGCATCGGGGACATTGAGGTAAGCGAGGTATTTCCTTCTTTCCCAGCCTGGATCTTTCTTGTCCATGGCTGTAGGATATTCTTTCTGTCTGGGCTAAGCTGGGAAGGGGTGACTGCTACAACTCTTGAGGAGTTTCAGTTCTTCAGACCAGTTAGCCTGAAGGTCCAGCTACCTGCTCATGGTGGGATCTGCTAGACCTCAGACTGTTTGAGGCCCTGACCCAGTCCTGGCAACAGAATGACATTGTTTAGGATGTTGACCTCTGCCTTTCCTCCGAAGTGGTTTCCCTCCTTAACTGTGATGTCCCACCCCCTTTATCCCTCTACTTTATTCATCACTCTAGAGGAGAGTTCTCACCTTTGATGCTGCCGACAGTTTTGGGCCGGGTGATTCTCTGTTGTAAGGGCTGTCTTGTACATTGTAGGGTGTTAGTGGCATCCTGGCCTCTGCTTGCTAAATGCCAATAGAATACCAGCTCCCTCTACCTGCCTCCAAGTCCTGACAAGAAAGCTTTTCCCAGATATTGTTGAGTGACCCCAAGGGCTGCGGTTGGGCAGGAAGATAGGAGAAGGGGTACAAAATTACCTCCAGTTGAGAACCACTGCTCTCAATGTTTCTGGTACTGAGATGGAGTTTTTACTTCATTGACGCCGCTTTTACCAACAAGCACCACTTTCAAATTAGAAAACTCAGTAAGACCAAAACATTGATTTCTTCTATAGAATAAAAATATTGTGATTTAAAAATGGAGAGTTTTTCCTAATTTGAAAACCATACTTTTAAAAATTGTTCCTGAAAAGGACAGGCAATTCATTTTCAGAACTTGGAAAGAAGAGCAGCAGTTCAGATGAAAGCATTTAAAAATTTGTACCAAAATTTACAATGTTTAGCTAACTCTGCCCTGGAATTAACTATTTAAGTGGATGAGAAATATCAATAGTATTTTATTAGGCTTGATTCCTGTAATAATCTACCCCTCTGAAAATGGATGCCATGCCCAGTCATCTGGTTTACCTAGAGTGCCTTGAATTACCAAGATGATTGGGTAAGGTTAGGCGGACAGATACGTGACAAGACAAAAAAACCAAAATGTTAATTGCAATATCTAGGTGATAGAGTGTGAGTGGTAACTTCTTTCAGTTTTTTTGTTTGCTTGGATGTCTTCATAATAAAATGTTGAGAGAGGAAACCCTTTGGAACTGCTGGTTAGGTTGACTTTCTTTACATTTATGTTATTTCAGTTGGATATTGTTCAGTTGTTTTTCTAACAATATTATAAAAAGTAGTTAATATTAAGACAATTAATTGGTCGTCCAAAAATCTAGGCTTTAATTTTTATTTTTTTGGTCTTATTTTAAATAGTGGCTATGCTGCTGAATTGTGGAATTTTTTTTTTTTTTTCCTGTGAAAACCAGAGAAGTATGAGGTATTACTACTATTTTTACTCACATATGAATATTTTTGAGATACTTTCTGGCTTCTAATATGAGGTGATTTTCTCTGTATTATAAGGTTAAATTCTCAGCTTGCACCACCCCTCATTGGAGAATTTTCTTCATTGGAAAGCACTCTTCTTTCTGTGTTTTCACACTCTTCTTCCATAGACTAGGCTAAGTTATTTTTATTTTTAATAAAATACATGGATTTAAATTGTGGGTGGCCTGCTTCCTTGTTCGTTTTAGTGCTGGTTATAGCAGGGCCTGGTATAAAGTAAAACTTAATAAATGCTTACTAAGTGAATGAGTGACAATTTAGGGGAAATAGTGAGGAAAATCCTTCCTCCTCTTTTTCCTGTTAGAGACTTTTTATTGCCCCAATTTACAATAGAATATTTTTGAATAATGTATTGTAGGTTTGATGCATTTCTGCCCCCAAATATTTTCAAAATATTCAATGAAGACTTTCCTATGCAAACTCTCTATTTATCTAACCTCCTCTATAGATGAGAGTCATGTGAGACAAGGAGCACAGAACAGCTCCCGAGGCAAAGGCAGGAGGCGTGGTGCCTCTAGGAGTTGCTGTCATTTTAGGAAAAGACGAGACTTTCACTACTTGCCATCTTTGTGGGCTTTGTCGTGTTATTTTTTCTGATGATTAATCAAGGCTGAGTTTCTGTCTTCCTGACTAAGCTTCAGAGAACTATAGTGAAGTGGATACCAGAGGTAGTATCTCATTTTCTTTTTCTTATAAAAATGAGGAACAGAGCTATTTTCCTTGCCTAGTAAAATTGCCCATAGCAAAAAAGGTATAAACTCTTTTCACGATTTTGTAGTAGGAAAAATGTGTAGTAGTCTACCATCTTTTAACTTTTTGACCTTGTGATCTATAAAGGTACTAAAAGTTGTTTTTATTGGAAGATAAGTGCTTATTTTTAGCAGAATATTAAACATTCTGTTTAATTAGCTGAATTAACATTTTACAGTTGACTGAATCATTATTAAAATCCTACTAATCTGATTTTTTTTTTTTTTTTAATGGTAATCTCTGATTCAGAAGTGAATGAAGGCCACAGGACTTTGGCCTATAAATTGGAAAAGGAAAAATTTGCTTCTATTTCATAGCTAGCCCTACATTTTTGTATGCTGTATCATAGTGTTTATGTAAAATAATGCCATGAAGTTCCCTTTTTTGTCCTCAGTAAATTATGCAAACAGTTTTTTTTACATGTAGTTAGATTTTCACAGTGCAAGTTCTTCTGGAGACATAGATAGAATTAGCAGATGCTATCACATGAAATAGTCATTTCCAGATATTGGTGGAATGATGATACTTTTATGTAATAAGTGTTCTGTAAGGCACACATTATTTTCTTGATGAAGAAAATACATATCTCCCTTGAACACAGTCTTAAAATCCTGGTGATATTTCTATGACATCATTGCCATTACTCTAATTAACTATATGTAGAAAATTTACAGACAAATTTAGTGCAAGCTCTTTCAAGAACAGTGAGTCTCTTTAAATACTGTTGACAGAAATAGAAAATATACAGAGACAGGAAGGTTTTAGGTTACCCATACCTTCCTGGATCCAGCAGATCACTCCCTTTATTTAGAGTCTGAGGAGATAATGGAATCCATGCAAAAAAGGATGAAAGAAACGTGGTATCTTGTAGTGCTTACAGGTGGCTGGAAATAAATGGGGGCAGAATCCACAGACTTTGTAATAAGGCCATAGTTTTAATTTCTTAATTGGAAGTATTCAAATAGAGGAGCCCATAGACATTGCAGGGTAGAACTTGTAACACCCATAAAGCAGGAAACAGCAAATTTCCTCTGTAAAAAGCCAGCTAGCAAGTATTCGGGGGCTTCGTGGGTAATATATGTTCTCTATTGCAACTCCTCAACTCTGCAGCTGTAGTGTGAAAGAAGCCAAAGTCTATAATAGTCAACAAATGAGCAAAACTGTATTGGAACTTTTTGTTCCAATAAAACTTTATTTATGGACACCGAAATTTGAATTTTGTGTCTTGTCTCTATGTCACAAAATAGTCTCCTTTTGTTCTCCCCCTCTACCTGGTGATTTAAAACTATAAAAACCATTCTTAGCTCACAGCCTATACAAAAACAGTTGACAGGCTGTTGTTTGATGACCCTTACATCTCAGTGATATGCTAATCAAGAATGCATATAACAGTGGTGGAGTAGAATGTTTGTTTTATGGTCTGATGTGCTTTTTAAGCCCTCCTTAACATGTAGAGGAGCTAAAAAATAAATAAAATTGGTTTACCTTTGAGGTAAGATGATAGTAATAAAGTAGTTGATATGAGAGAATGTGTAGTAGCACTCAGTGTAGTTAGAGTATACCACTAATGCTCTCAGGAACTTGCTAAAAACAAAAACAGCACCGTAAAGTTGGCAGGCACCATTCCTTAAACTCAGAAGTAGGAAGAATGCAGTACCCTGTGAGGATGTCTTCTGGATTTAACTGCAGAGCGCTTTGAAGATTCTAAATCCATCAGAATCCAGTGGTGCTAAGTTTTGTGAGAAGTTTCTCATAATGACACCGGAGAATGTTCCCATTTATAAGTATGGAGGAAAATGAAAGAAGCTTTAAAGAAATCAGGTATGTTTTATTGGCTCTCACTGCAACAGATTTCTTGGATCTGTTACCCAGAGACAAGCTTAAGTGAAGAAACACTGCTACATAATTTAACTGGCATTTTTAGGATTTAGTGTTGGCACGACATTTGGAAATGTTGCAAAATACAAAATATTTCCAGAGTTTGGATCCAGAAATGCAGACTGGGGTTTTGCCAAGCCTGTTCTTTATGCAGCAGGGTGAGGATGCTGCTTCTGTCTTCTAGAGCACAGGAACGAACTTGACTAGCTTGGAAGGAAACATCCCCATCAAGGAAATGGCTAGTATTGTAAAGAATAGAGAAATTTTTCTTGCGCCAGATAAATCGAATTTGATGATTAGATGAGAGAAATGCAGCATCCAAAGAGGCAGAATCAGTTGTTGGAAGTAGCTCAGGATGAAGCTGACTTGGACAGCATTCTGTGGAGCCAAAGTTTTTATTTTGGTGAATTCAAATGGAATTTGTTTTTACGTTTTCATTTTTAACCTTATTTTTAAAGTGAATTTTGTTGTATCCACTTGATATCAAGAGACATTAAATTTAGAAAATATAATTTTTGTCATACTGATTTTTTTTCTGGATTTTTGTTTGCTGCTTTCTAAATGGGAAAACTTGAAACATGTTGGATATCTTTTAAGTTGCATGGCTTCATTTGAAACTGATAGTTGAAAATATTTAAAAATAAAATTGGTTGATAAATTCGTGTTGTTTAATATACCAAAGCAGGTTGAAATTTACTTCCATGAGCGTCAATAAATAACTTCCTCTTGTAAACTAACAAAGTGACTTGCAATCTTTTGAAAGTACTATAAAATATAAGTAAAAGTTTTACAATTCTCCTCTTCTTACATTTCTTTTGTTTGGGGGAAAATGAATTTACCCCTATACTTAACTGTGAAATTTATATTTCTGATGGGCTAATGAGTTAGAGTGAAATGAGAGAAACTTGGGATCTTTTGACTTGAAAACCAGCAGATGAATGGACACCTTCGTGTTGACTGGACCTGATGTGTTCTCTTGTGTTTTACTCTTTTTTTTCAGTGAAACCAGCAGTGTGTGTAGCAGCAGTGACACAGGGCTCTTTACCAACGATGAAGGCCGGCAAGGTAATCATGATCCTAGCTTTGGGATGTTGGTTCAGCGTTTATGAGAGGATTTGGATGGTTCTAGGAGTGCCTTGGAGAAGGCAATGGCACCCCACTCCAGTACTCTTGCCTGGAATATACCATGGATGGAGGAGCCTGGTAGGCTGCAGTCCATGGGGTTGCTAAGAGTCGGACACGACTGAGCGACTTTACTTTCACTTTTCACTTTCATGCATTGGAGAAGGAAATGGCAACCCACTCCAGTGTTCTTGCCTGGAAAATCCCAGGGACAGCGGAGCCTGGTGGGCTGCCGTCTATGGGGTCACACAGAGTTGGACACAGCTGAAGTGACACAGCAGCAGCAGTAGGAGTGCCTTACTGGGAGTATGATGGTTGTCTGTGAAAGTGGTTCTCAAACTTTAGGGCATAAAAACCATGTGGGGAACTTTTAAAACTGCAAGTTCCTGAGCTCCTCAGATTGGTCTGGAGTTGGCCCCTGGAGTCTGCATTTTCCGTAAGTACCTGTGGTGATTTTTAATGCAGGTAGTTCAGAATTTGAGGATCATTGATCCAGGGGTGTTATAGTGTCAATGATAGAACTTTGGAAAGTTGCTTTTTATTAAAACCAAAAAATAACAATAAGGTTATTCTGTAACATTGTATTACTGGATGGTAAGACATTCTTACTTTCACATGGAGAGAATATACTTTTTTAACCGTATTTATAAGTGACCATTTATATAGTTCATGAGGTTCTTGTGACAAGTATACTGGGGTGGTTTGCTGTTCTCTCCTCCAGTGGATCACGTTTTGTCAGAACTCTGCTATGACTCATCCATCTTGGGTGGCCCTGCACGGCATGACTCATAGCTTCATTAAGTTATGCAAGCCCCCTTGCCATGACAGTGCGGTGATCCATGAAGGGGGCATCACTGATACAATAGACAGGAACCTGGGCAGACTCCAGGAGATGGGGAGGGACAGGGAGGCCTGGCGTGCTGCAGTCCGTGGGGTTGCAAAGAGTCGGACTTGATGGGCGAGTAAACAGTAACAATAGATGATCGTAGTGTTCTGGGTGAAGAAACGATAGAAAAGATCTTTTTTTCTGAAGTTTAGTAGAAACTTCTTGTGAGGAAGGCTTGTGTGTGTTAATTATCAGTTCTTTATTTTTTACTATTTAAACAGTAGTTTGATCTTGTCCTATACTCTTTTGTGCTACACTAAGTGTGTAACAGTAAGAATTTTTTATAGCTCCTTTAGATTGTGGTTTTCTTTTCTTTTTTTAATCTTTTCCAGAAGTCAGGTATAAGGCAATTTATTTATTTGTTTACATATATTGTTTTTAATTCTAAACAAATATCAGTCGTATGGAAAGTAAACAAAATATAATAATGAACCTCATGAGCCAGACAGTTTCAACACTTACCAGCTTTCTGCTGTAATTTCATTTGTTTCCACCCACACTCTACCCCACATTCCATTTATTATTTTTATCATTTTTTTGAGTTATAATTTATATAAATTGAAATGTGCATGTCTTAGCTACATGATTTTGACAAATAAATGAAGTCTTGTAACCTCCCAACTCATAGAACATTGCTGTCTATCCAGGGATTTCTTTTGTGTCCCTTCTTTGTCATTCCCTGCCCTGGCGATTAATGTTCTAATTTTATTTTCCACTTTATTTTTGCCAGTTGGAGAACTTCATAAATGGAATTACAGAATGTTCATTTCTTTGTGTTTGGCTTCTTTTCCTCCTCATCTAAAGTATGTAAAATTTATCTGTGATATTTTCATTTATGAGTAATTTGTTCCCTTTTATTGCTAGTTTAGTTCAGTCGCTCAGTCGTGTCTGACTCTTTGCGACCCCATGGACTGCAGCATGCCAGATTTCCCTGTCCTCCACTGTCTCCCGGAGTTTGCTCAAATTCATGTCCATTGAGTCGGTGATGATATCTAACCATCTCATCCTTTGCTGCTCCCTCCTCCTTTTTGCCTTCAATCTTTCCCAGCATCAGAGTCTTTTCCAATGAATTGACTCTTTGTATCAGGTGGCCCAGCTTCAGCATCAGTTCTTCCAATGAATATTTCAGGTTGATTGCCTTTAGGATTAACTGGTTTGAGAATGTAATTTTATAAAGGGTAGACTGTGGTTTTCTTAATCTAAGTGAGTGATTTGTAGATGTCTAAAGTCCCTTCTGAAATTCAGTGATTTTTGTCTGAGGGTTAAGTGATTGAAGGCCAGAAGCACGGTGGCTATATGTCTAGGGTGATCCAGATTGGCTTCTTAGTAACTGAAGGGATCCGAGGACTGTGAGACTTAGGTTCCAAATCCTAATTTTGTAAAGAGACCATGGGGCGGTGTCTCACCCATGCCTCGTGGGTGCAAGTGGAGTTGTTGAGCTTCCCACTCTAATGGAGGCTGTTGTAAGTGCATTTCTATCCTTTTCTGGTTCTGAGGGAGCTAGGTGTCATTAGAAACTGTGCGTATATACTCCTGCATAGTCTGTAGCTAGGGTTTCGATTCTCTTATCTCATACCAGGAAAGTTTGGTCTTTCATGAATGAACTGGAGCATACATCAGAATTACTAATATTAATATTTGCTTTTTCTTTGCTTTTACTATAGTATCATAATCATAACCATCTTTCAAAGGTTAATGCTGTGTATACAGAGGTGTAAGAAAGTATGGAGTTACTACAACAGATTAAGTTTTGGGCCTTTGGAAAACCTTCCAATAACAAGAAATCCTTGGCATATTATGGAAGGTCATAGAATATTTTATAGTCCCAGCCTTGCCCTTTGTCTCTGCATCAACTTTGCACATTCTGGTGATATTTAGATGCTTAGAGTTCTCAGCACAAAGGTATGTTTCTTCCTGCTTCTGTGTCTTTCCTTATGTTGGTCTCTCTGTCTTAAATCTCATCTTTCAGTTCAGTTCAGTTCAGTTCAGTTCAGTTGCTCAGTCATGTCCGACTCTTTGCGACCCCATGAATCGCAGCATGCCAGGCCTCCCTGTCCATCACCAACTCCCAGAGTTCACCCAAACTCATGTCCATTGAGTTGATGATGCCATCCAGCCATCTCATCCTCTGTCATCCCCTTCTCCTCCTGCCCCTAATCCCTCCCAGCATCAGCATCTTTTCCAGTGAGTCAACTCTTCCCATGAGGTGGCCAAAGTATTGGAGTTTCAGCTTTAGCATCATTCCTTCCAAAGAACACCCAGGACTGATCTCCTTTAGAATGGACCGGTTGGATCTCCTTGCAGTCCAAGGGACTCTCCAGCATCACAGTTCAAAAGCATAAATTCTTCAGTGTTCAGCTTTCTTCACAGTCCAACTCTCACATCCATACATGACTACTGGAAAAACCATAGCCTTGACAAGACGGACCTTTGTTGGCAAAGTAATGTCTCTGCTTTCAGTGGAAACAGTGTCAGACTTTGTTTCTGGCTCCAAAATCACTGCAGATGGTGACTGCAGCGAATAAAGACGCTTACTCTGGAAGGAAAGATGACCAACCTGATAGCATATCAAAAGAGAGACATTACTTTACCAACAAGGTTCGCCAGTCAAGGCATGCTGTGGCAGTGGAGTGAGAGTGGAGGGAGGCGACCGAGATGATGCTGAACTGGGTGGAGGACCTGAGAGTCCGGACGAGAAGACAACCAGTCGAGACAATCCGAAGAAGGAAGATGCAAGCTGAAACCCAGAGGCCACCCAGGGAGGACGAGAAGACGAGGGGAGGGAGAGGGAGGAGGAGAGGGAGAAGAGGAGAGGGGACACAGACCGAGGATGCGAGCGAGGACCTCCGGGAGCTGGTGATGGAAGGGGGCCTGGCGTGCGCTGGGGGCGGAAGGGATGATCTGATCTGATCTTGAATATGCTATCTAGGTTGGTCATCACTTTCCTTCCAAGGAGTAAGCGTCTTTTAATTTCATGGCTGCAATTACCATCTGCAGTGATTTTTGGAGCCCCCCAAAAATAAAGTCTGACACTGTTTCCACTGTTTCCCCATCTAATTCCCATGAAGTGATGGGACCAGATGCCATGATCTTAGTTTTCTGAATGTTGAGCTTTTAGCCAACTTTTTCACTCTCGTCTTTCACTTTCATCAAGAGGCTTTTTAGTTCCTCTTCACTTTCTACCATAAGGGTGGTGTCATCTGCATATCTGAGGTTATTGATATTTGTCCCAGCAATCTTGATTCCAACTTATGCTTCTTCCAGCCCAGCATTTCTCATAATGTACTCTGCATATAAGTTAAATAAGCTGGAGAAGGCAATGGCACCCCACTCCAGTACTCTTGCCTGGAAAATCCCATGAGGACAGAGGAGCCTGGTAGGCTGCAGTCCATGGGGTTGCTAAGAGTTGGACACATCTGAGCGACTTCACTTTCCCTTTTCACTTTCTTGCATTGGAGAAGGAAATGGCAACCCACTCCAGTGTTCTTGCCTGGAGAATCCCAGGGACTGTGGAGCCCATAATCCCTGATGGGCTGCCGTCTATGGGGTCGCACGGAGTCGGACACAACTGAAGCGACTTAGCAGCAGCAGCAAGCAGGGTGACAATATACAGCCTTGACGTACTCCTTGTCCTATTTGGAACCAGTCTATTGTTCCATGTCCAGTTCTAACTGTTGCTTCCTGACCTGCATACAGGTTTCTCAAGAGGCAGGTCAGGTGGTCTGGTATTCCCATCTCTTTTAGAATTTCTCATCTTTACCTTTCCTTGAATGGCTGGTCATCCTCCAAGACTGTGCTCATTTTGCTGCTCTGGGGCATATTTATGGACTACATCCATGGGTTTTTTTGCTCTCAACTTCTGGTTGGGTTTGGCTGTTCAGGAGGCAACAGTGGAAGTGTGTGTGGCAGGGGAGGTGAATGAGATTGGTTGTATCAGTCAAGTTTTTATTATGATAATACTGTTTAGCAGCCCTAGGTTTCAGTGGTTTATTGTTGAGTTGGCCAAACAGTCCGTTCAGGTTTTGCTGTACGATGCTATGGGAAAACCCAAACAAACTGTGTGGTCAATCCCGTACATTCATTTCTTGCTGTGGGCCTGGGGCTTGGCTGTGGTTCAGCTGCTCTTGCCTGGGCTCAGCCTGTCTCCAAGCTTCAAATTAGGTTTGTATCTATTTATTTTTTTCTTATTCTGGGACCTAGGCTAAAGGAACAATGGCTCTGCGTTACATGGACTTCTCAGGGCAGAGGACGTGAATGCCAAGTGAGCAAGCCAGATCATATATGAATATTTAAAGCTTTTGCTTGAATCACATCTGCTAATATCCTATCTGAAGCCAGTCAGATGACTAAGCCCCATGTCTGTGGGATGAAAACGCGTGCTCTTCCTCAAGGGGTAGGCTCTGTGGAATCCCAGGGCAAAGGGCAAAGGGTGTGAATGTATCATTCTGTTATGGGGAGGCAGTGAAGAGATGGAAACAATAACGCAGGGTACCACATTGGATCAGAACCGTCCCTGCCTCCCTTTCTCCTGGTTGCTCCTGTTTGTGTTCTTCTGCTGAAGGCTACCACCCTTGTTTGGACCCTTCTCCCATAACCACACTTCTCTGTGTTCTGGTAACCATTATTTCCCCTTGCTTCTTCAGGTCTAGAAATGGTAAAGACTCACTGCTCTGCTGGCTCTAGGATGCTTCAACATCCCTTTGGCTTCTCTTAATACTGCTTACATGTTTGTAAATAATCACTGAAGTCTCTAATACCCCATTTAAATGTACATACTTCCTAAAGGGATTCTGATACAATCAGTGTACACATCATCTCCTAGAGCCCGTAACTCTTTTTCTTTCCCTGAGCTTACTGCTTTCTTTACTGACCATATTACTTTATTGATAACAGATGCATGCCTTTTCCATGGAAGCTTTTCAGAGGCAAGAGTTTTTTGTTGTTGTTTTTTATTTTCTACCACAGTAGTAACACATTATCTGGCATATAATAAGCTCTTAATAATTATTGAGGAACACAGATAAGGGGGAAATTCTCCTTTCTCTTCCTGAAACAAAATTGTACACAGAACCTCAAATTATAAAACAACTAAACTCACACTGGTTAAAGCAAGCCCCTAGAGGAGCAGGAGGTCAGAGCCTGACCCACTCAGCGTCTCCCTTATTCTCTGGCAGCCCTCTTTTGAGGAGCTCCTGCATCAGGCATCCTCGTGAACCAGGTTGAAGACTACTGGTCTAAATGATGTCACAAGGGTCCTTCCAGTTCAGTGAGTCCTTTTTTGTATTATCGAAAATCTGGAGTCAATGCTTGAGAACCAAAACAAACAAAAAAATTCCCTTATAGTCTGCCATTTGTTATTAGAAAATTATGATATACTAATTAATAAAGGGCCCAAGGAATGCTTATGAATAGGAAGGAATCATTGTATTGACTTGGAGTGAAACTCATCATCGTTAGTTCTGATGCCTGTCTTTTATTCATTCTTATACCTGGCTAGGTTAGATGCTTTTAGAGGAATGGTTCTCGAAATGTGGCCTCCAGACCAGTTTAGCTTCACCAGGGGACTTGTTAGAAATTCGAGTTCTTGGTCCTGTTTCGGCCAGAAGCAGGAGTTTGGGCAGTGCAGCCTAGAGTGTGTGTTCTGGTGGCCCTTCCCCATCCTTCTGAAGCACATCAAAGGTTGAGAACCACTGTTCTGAAAAACAGCTGTTGATGTTGTGTTTTTATAAGGGAATATATATTTGGAGCAGCTTCTTTAGTGGCTTCTTTTTCCTTTTAAAGATCTCTGCAGTGATTTAAGAGCTATCCTTAGTGATCCATGAATCTGATACTTCTTGTGATTAACAGGTCTGAGCAGCTTCCCTGAGATCCAGTACCCATCAGAGAATGAATGCAATGTGAACTCTTTAGATGTTCTAGTAATAATTTCCTTCATCCTTGCTGTTTTGAAAAGGGTGAGGGGTAGCAGACAGAAAGTTATCCATTTACTCTTTGTGGGCAGGAATAAGCTCTTTTGGAAATTGAGATGCTATTATAGTAGCTGGTAGAAAGAAGTTTGAACCAAGAGTCTGGCTGTATGGTTCTACTCTTGACTTTGTCAATAATTGAGTATGGCCTTGGGCAAATGGTGTAACTTCTCGACAAGCCTTGGGGGGTTACATTGTCTTTGTGGGTTTTTTTTTTCCTGGTGGCTTGGGTTGCTGCTGTCAAGATGATTTTCTGTCCCATTAATGAGGTATCAAGGAAGAAACAGGTATGAGTATACATTCTTTATTCACCTGTTACAAGAAGTAACAGCAAGAAGTCCTGCAAAAATAGCCACTTTCGAATTGAGTAATATTTGTGGGTTTTTGACCTCCAAGTTCATTTATGCCACTTAGAACGGTACATGAGAGGCGGTTCATTTTTATGTTAAAGGCTTTGGACTTACTCAGGCGTACCGTGGCTTCACCATTACTAACTCAATCTTGATTTTTCTGGGCTTTAGTTGTCTAATTGTGGAGAAGGCAATGGCACCCCACTCCAGTACTCTTGCCTGGAAAATCCCATGGACGGAGGAGCCTGGTAGGCTGCAGTCCATGGGGTCGTTGAGGGTTGGACACAACTGAGCGACTTCCCTTTCACTTTTCACTTTCTTGCGTTGGAGAAGGAAATGGCAACCCACTCCAGTGTTCTTGCCTGGAGAATCCCAGGGACGGGGGGAGCCTGGTGGGCTGCCGTCTATGGGGTTGCACAGAATCGGACACGACTGAAGTAGTAGTAGTAGTAGTTGCCTAATTGATAAGTTGAAGTTAGTGTAATGTTTGGAAGAGATAACAAATTTACAGATTTTTTTTAGCATGGGTTCTGGTAGGTGGACAGGACTTACAAGCAGTAACTTTGTTAGTTTTTACTATCAAAAGCTTCCCAATGTGTTTCATTGTGACATTTATGTGGTACTAGTCTGATGTCCCGGTTTTTGTCGTAATATGGATCAAGAAGTAGCAAACATTTTTTTTTTTTGGTACTTTGACTTTATTTAAAAAAATATAATCAGACCTATAGCACCGAGACATCATCTTCCCACTTGGCTTTTCTTAGAGCATGTTAAAAATTCCAGCTATGACAGAATTTCTTTCCTTTAGGGGACGATGAGCAGAGTGATTGGTTCTATGAAGGAGAATGCGTCCCAGGATTCACTGTCCCTAATCTGCTGCCCAAGTGGGCTCCTGACCACTGCTCCGAGGTAGAGAGAATGGATTCTGGACTGGATAAACTTTCCGATTCCACATTCCTTTTACCTTCTCGACCAGCTCAAAGAGGTGAGTTCCAAGGAGACCAAAACACACTTCATACTTTTATGTTCTCTCTGGGAGGAGTCCGCCCATGGCCAGCCTACTCATGCCTGTAAGCATGCATTGACTGTCTGAATTTTAGAACTAGGCCAGGGATTGTCCAGAAGGTTCAACGGTCAGTCTCAAAGCTTGAGGTTTTCTCCATTCTTACCTGAATCAATCCACAGAGACTCTCGGAATTTATGTTAGCAGGGCATTCCTTCAACTTGCAGTTGCCATCTGTGCCAGATTTAAGAAGCCCAGCAGTGTGTCACTGCTGCTTATCCTGTGAAACCGATGGGCTCCTGAGTGCTCATTGGAAGCCTGAAATAGTGGATCTTGGAAGAGAACAGATTTCAGTAACAACATTCATAGCAACAACAGGCGTAATGACATTTTTTAAATGGGTGATTTTAAAATATTAAAAAAAATTTTTTATTTTAGTAATTCTGTTATTGTGGGCTTTAACACAGATGTGTATCCTTTCCCTGTGCTTCCCCACTGATTATGACGTAACAAAGTAGAGTGGGTAGAGCCTAGGACGGGGGAAGGAAATGTGGGAATACTCTCTGGTACTGTCTTCCTAGCTGTTACTGGCAGTCACTTCATTTCCTTGGGGCATCAGAGTGATGACTTAGGATATTGTGACATTGAACAGTGTTCTTTCAGAGGTTTAGCAAATTTAGTATAAATTTGTGATGAAAAGATCCCCAGAAACCAAGAATCATCCAGTTTCCAAGTGTATGTTGAGCATCTGTGGGTGCAGCATTGCACTAAGAGTTGTGAATTCCTGTCCTGCAGTGTTTTGTTATGAATTTGGGTGATCGAAGCGCCTTCTCAAAGCAGTTGGTTCTTGGTAAGGATGCCTGGCCGAGGCACATCATTTGATACCTTAATAGTTTTCATAAACACGTAAATGACCATTTCTAAAAGTTCTTTATGGACCACTTAAAGTACATACAAATAAGCAAGACTAGAAAGAAGGAACTTTAAATGGCTTGTAGTCCCACACCCAGAGTCACTGATAATATTTTCATGTGAATTCTTCCAGTAGTCTCTTCTGTGTATAGAACATATACAGCAATTAGAAAAATGGAATTATATTATACATGCTATTTTTTTAACCTGTTTCATAAATTAGAATGTCTTTTAAATGTCTTTTAAAATTTTTTTAAGAATACTTTTGTTTATTTTTTTGGCTGCGCTGGGTCTTCACTGCTGTGCAGGCTTTTCTCTGGTTGCGGTGAGCAGGGGCTGCTCTTCGTTGTGGCGCAGACTTCTCATTGCTGTGGCTTCTCTTGTCCTATTGCAGAACATGGGCTTTAGGGCACGCCAGCCTCAGTTGCTGCGGCGCGTGGGCTCAGTATTTGCGGATCGTGGGCTCTCGAGCTCAGGTTCGATAGTTGTGACCCCTAGGCTCAGTTGCTTCGCAGCCCATGGGATCTTCCTGGACCAGGGATTGAACCAATGTCTCCTGCACTGGCAAGCGATTTCTTTTACCACTGAGCCACCAGGGAAGCCCCTGAGTTAGAATGTTTTTGAGATGATAACTAACATTTAATTTGTAATTAGAAATTGTTGATAATACCTTATATTTGTGTAGTGTTTTCAGTTTATAAAGTACCTTCCATGTGCTGTTTCATGGAGTCTTGAAGTCCTGTAAAAGCGGACTGAGCAAGTGATTGTTCCCTTTTTGTAAACAAGGATGCCTAGGTCACAGGTAAATGACATGCCTAAGATCATACCACTGGTAACAAAGACAAAGCAATAGTAAATCCTTGGCAGATAGCCTAATGATACTGGTTTAAGGGTCAGTCTAGTAAGATCCCAGGTGGAAAGCCTTTGTGTACTAACAGCATATCACTGCTAATGAATCGTGTGCATTCGGTTACTGAGGTCTGTCTTCTTTTTTATTTAGGGTACCATGCTCGCTTTAATCGTCTGCCTGGAGCTGCAGCTCGATGCCTCAGAAAAGGGCGAAGAAGGCTTGTGGGGAAGGTGATAGCTCTCACTGTTTCCTAGGCTCACTGGGAGGATAATATATTCCCCAAGAGATTTGTATCCTATTGGTAACCAAAGGTGCTGAAGAACTCCCTGGGGTTAATTAAACCAGATGTATTTTGCACGTTCACAAGAGTGAACATTATATAGGACATGAGTGGATACATACATGAAAGATGAAGCTTGATTCATACAGAAATTCTGAGAAAGCACACACTGTCATGACAGTGTTGGTGGTCTGAAAACCTAGAGGCCCGCTCTCTGTCCTTTCTACTCTTTTGATTATATTATAATTGTAGAAGTTGAAATGCTCTTGGCTTCTGTATGATTCCTCTTGAATTCACGAATGCATCTTTTGTTCTAACTTTGGTCTTTTATTCTAACTCATTAAAAAAAATGGGAAGCAAGACCTGTCATCAAATTCCAAAAGTTCCTCCTTGGCCATAAGGGAGGACTGTCTACCATTTACTCAGTTCTCCCTTTGCCAGGGACTCTGCTAGGTACTCAGTTCATTTATTCCTCCCAAAACGCTTGTTAAAAAGGTGATATTTTCTTTAAAGGATGAGGAAAATGGGTTCAAAGGTGTTACGGAATGTCTGATGTTATCCAGATAGAAGTGGCAAAACACAGAGAATTGAACCCAGGTCTACTTCTCTTTTGTCGTTTTAAATTTAAATTTAATTAATTACTTATTTTTCACTCTGGCTTTGAGACTGAAAATAAGGCTGAGGCTCAATACCAGTTAGAGAAGATTGTGGTGGAGAAAGAATAAGGGTGGGAGAGGCATTTTTAGAGCATTAATATGTTTGCTCACTCAGTAAGTATCTAGAGTGCCTGAGTGTGGCAGCCCCTGTGCCCGGCCAGGTATGCACTGATCAGAGCCACAGTCTTCCTGCCTTAAGGGAGCTACTGTTTTTATGAGTTAATCAGAGGACTGTTTTCTGCAAAAGAAATGAGTGTTTATTTTCAGATGAATTCATATTTTTATCTGTCTTTAAATTCTATTTCATATCTCTAATTAGAAAAATATTTGAGTATTGGAAGAATGCCTTTTCTTTTGGATTACTCATTTTATAGGCAACACAGTGCTGCATTTGCTATTGTGGGAGCTTATTCTAACAGGACAGCTAGCAGGTAGGAATACATGGAGTGGAGGGAGGCCCCAGGATGTTGGGAGTGGGGAAGAGAGCGATGGTTTGACTTTTTTTCTTTATTGATTAGGCTTGACACATGGTGTTTTCCCTAACACCTACCTTATTTTGTTTCAGCTCCTATAAAATAAGAGCCTTCCACGCCATAATAAATAATTATTTATTATGAAGTAAATAATTTCATCCTGGAGAACCCCCTTTAGCTTGCCTAGAAGGAAAGTAGGGCCTGTTGGATGTGTCTGTAATGATTTCAAATGAATAGGATAATATTTACTCGGTTAATTCATCTTCATCACCTTAAAGGGATATTTGTCATTTCTAGCAGAGGTCACTGTTCTGCCCCCCTTCTTCTCCCTCCCCTATCTCTCTCTTTTTCTAAATTGTAATCATAAATAATGAGTTTCATTCACAGCTCCCTGCCAGCGAGCTGCTAATTACGCAAAGTACTGCTTGTAATTTACACAGTAATAAACTGTAAATTTAAACATTACGGCACTTTAAGTTAATAATTTTTCTGCTGTAACAAATAGCTCATTTTTCACCTATCTTTTCTCTTGGCCCCATTACCATGGTTGTGTCTGTGACCAAGAGGCGTAGGTGTAAGGAGTGAAAAATAGGAAGAATACAGTATGGGAAGCCTTTTCATTTAGCTCCACTCCCACCCCAAATCTGACCTCCAAGTTAATTTTTCTACAACCAGTTCTGCTAAAATGTGTACCCTCATATTTAGGCTAATCCACACACAGATGAATGCAGATAATAGTGTTTGCCCAGAAACAAATGTGTTTGAGTAACAGGCTTGACACTTTTGACATTCATGCCCGTGACTTATGCTCTTTCATCTTAACACGTCCTCACATGCGTGTAACTCTTGCTCATGTACTGTCAATACGCTTGCCCAAGTTCTGTGATAGATACTCACTGTAAATGTACTCAAGTTAAATGAAGGGTGAGTGCCTTCTGCCATTTTCCAGTTTTTTTGAGATTAGTTTCTGAATTACTTGTGGTGCTATGGGTATGATTTTGTATTATAATCTTGAGAACCACTAATTTAAGAACCAGTTTATACAACTTGTATTTTTACCTTAGGAGATGATGTTTAACAGACAAAATACAGGGTGACAATTTTTGTAAGTTACAAAAATCTTTTGACCTATTTGCACTTGCTCAGTAGATACTTAGGCGTTCCTAGTGAGGACTTAGAAAATGTCACATTATGAAGGCTGTTGAGGCTATAAGTGAATGACTCTAGGGATCTTGGTGTGCTGGCCTGTTAAAAATTGGCTGCTGTTGGATTTTTTAAAAAACTGTTTCTATTTTGACATTTTTTAGTAAGTCCAGGAGGTATATTAAAACACTATACATAGTTTTAAAAAAAAGACTTTTTCTGAGCACTAAAGAAAACTAAGTCTAGAATAACATGCAACACTTTTACAATAGAGTTCCAAAAAAAGCTGTCTAGTTGCTATTGGATTTTAAGATTGACATCTGACATGTGCTTTGGGGTTGCTGCTATAATCATGGGAAAGTGTGAGTTTGGTGACAAATCATACTTAATGCTTGTTTTACCTTCTTTGCCTTTTCAGGAGTCCAGCATAAGTAATCTGGGTACTGAGAGGATAGGCCACCTCATTAGTGACCCTCGGCAGAAAGAGTAAGTGCTTCTGTATTTACCGGTGCTCTCCTATCCTGTTCCTTGGAGGAGAGTGCAGAAGAATGTTTTATGAAGAAACCTGGAAATTCTGTTGTAGAGCTGAATGAGGTCATCTTAAAGATTGGTACTTTATAACATGGCTAACATGCTGAGTTCATGAGAGTGATTGTTTTTTCCTTTCTAGACTAGTTTTTATTTCCTTGTATTTTATGTCTCTAGGTGCTTACACTGTAAAAGTAGCCTCTAATAAGAATGTTGTATTTTAAATCAATTTTTCTATCTCTTAAAATTTTTTTGTTCAAAATGTGTGATTGCTTCTGTATTCTCTTCTGTATGCGCTTTTAGCCCATTTTTAGACCTGTAGACAAAGAAATATCTTTTTGTTCTAACTACTGTGATAAGTGCTACTGGAGAGCCTGTGCGTAGCGTTCTGCCTTTTCTTGTGACAGCCTCGCCCCCTAACACAGTTGGCTCTTTGGTGTCTCTAGTTTGTGTCATGGTCAGTGTCCAGTTGTGATCCTATATCCTTTCAGCCTGGTTGTTTGTTACAAAATTGACAAGGTGTGGTCTGTGCCCTCGTGGAACTGGGATCCTGTCCTCACTGCACAGCTGAGAGTGCATTGGTTTCACACCATCATCTTGAGTTGTTTTAGTGTCCAGTCTACTGTATTCCGACTTTTTACTTTGAAGAGTCATTTTCTGCAAAAAAAAAAAAAGTTCATACACAACATCTCCTTTTCTCCTCTGATTCCTTTTTTTTCTCATTTCTTTTTTCTTCACTTCATTAATCCAATATCTTTTTTATCTTCTCATCTCTAATAATGTTCGTACCACTTCTTTGACTTCCCTGGTGGCGTCTGCCTACAAGGCGGGAGACCCGGGTTCAGTCCCTGGGTCGGGAAGATCCCATGGAGAAGGAAATGGCAACCCACTCCAGTGTTCTTGCCTGGAAAATCCCGTGGACAGAGGAGCCTGGTTGGCTACTGTCATGGGGTCACAAAGAGTCAGACACGACTGAGCGACTTCACTCACCACTTCTTTTATTGTTTTCTTTCCTCTTATTCTCTCCCTCTCTGTAGTTTCTGGTTACCATCAGCTGGGAAAAGAGAACGAAATCAGGTAAGATTATTTTTCTTTGTCATCCTTATCATTTGATTTCCTTTTCTTTAGAAAGAATAAAGCCTTGGCTTCTGATTTTCCTCACATTTCTGCTTGTGCACATGAGGTAAGGTTCCTGTTCCTTATGTTATTCTGATTTTTTTGGAGAACTGTTTTCCAAAAATATCTTAGTATTCACTAATAAGAAGAAGAGTCAGTTCCCCTTTTTAGGCTCAACTGTGACCTTCAGTTTATTACTTGTAACATATTTCATAGGAATCCAGTTTTTATTCTGGTTTTGAACTTTGCCGTAAAAAATCAGAATGAACTTCATTTGCCTATTTTTTAGTTCAGTATTAGCATCGAATGCTGAGAAACGCAATGTTGAATCCTAAACACATGGAGCAGGGGAAGGCAGAGCTGCTTTGGGTGAAATGGGGTTGAGCCTTAGAGCCTCTTGCTCTTTTCTCTAGCTACCCTGAGGGGGCCCTCGGCGTACCTAGGCCTTTATGAGGGTCTTGAATTTAAAATTGCTGACGGTGGCTCTCAGTGTGTTCCTTTAATGTCCTAGCCTTTTGTGTTTTGTTGGGAGAGAGTTTGCTTCGTCTTGATGATTAGTTGTAAAATAGATGAATACTGATAGGTTTTTTTGGTTTTTCTGCTTATTATCTTATTAATAAGTTGGTAATACTTTTTAGACTTGGCATTTTTGTCTTGAAGTTACTATTTCAAAATGAACTAGAACAGTGATAGACCTAACTGGTATGAATTTATGTGATTTTAGATGGCATGTGGATACACAGTTTTTACTTTAGTTACAATAATTTATATTAGAAAAATGTAATCATTGTATCAAACTTGTTGTTTCACAGAAATATAGTGATGACAATGCTGAGTAAAACTTAATATGAAGGAAAATGTGAAATAAGTAGTTGAGCAGGTGATCTGTAGATAGTCATTAAGGAGGAATGTGAGAGACTACAGTTTGGGGACTGCTATGCTAGAGTATTAATTGTGTTTGCATCAGAATCTAAAGGCAGAGAGACCTATGATGATCATCTCATCCAGATCTGTTAATTTACAGATGAGATAGATTATTTACAAATGAGGTTTAAACCATTTGCCCAAAGTCATACAGCACTGGAACTGGAACCTCTATGACAGACAGTTGCTTAATTTGTGTACTTTTTAAGTTCTTTTAAAATTATTAATACCATTCACTGTTCTTCTAGTATTCATACATATTTATTTCTGAAATGTGGGGGGAGGAATATTTACTGTAGAAAAAAATCCAAAGAAGGTTAGCCAACATGAAGTGAGATACTTTTATATAGTGTCCCAGTTGATCCTTACAACCCCCTTTTGAGGTGAGTAGGTGTTTTACAGATGAGAAACTGAAATTACTTTCTAAACCAAAAGTAATATTTTATGTAGCCCTCACAGTAATCCCATGAAATAGGTAAGACAGATAGTGATACATCTGTTTTACAGATGAGGATGGTAAAGCCCAAAGAGATTTTGTAGTTTTTAATATATGACAACTCAGTGGTAGGCTGGAACTAAACGTTGGATATTCTAATTCTTAATCTAGTTCTGTTTCCACTACACTGCTGCTGGTTTGTGCTAACCAGTTATTCACTGGAAACATCTGCCAGGATAAGGACAAGGTAATTTCATGCTAGTATTCTTGGGAACAAGGGCTGAAAATCAGTAGGCATAAGTTCCCTTTATGTCAGTTAGAAAGTACTGTATTCTGCCACTTAAGTAATTATTATGTATCAGAACTTTTTGAAAAATTGCTGCTTTTCAAGGAATAGTCTGTTTTTGAGGCTGGCTAGATTAGTTACGCTACATTTGTGGGTACACTGTTGACTGTGCACAAATTGATTGAACGGTGTCTGTGGAATGACAGGAGAGTTGAATAATCAAAGGGGAAGTAAGCAAGTAGCAGGTAGTCCTTTGGGGTCAGGTCTGTCTCATGTACGCCTCACTGAAACAATCTCATTTATTCTGCAGTTTAATCCTCTCTCTCCCCTTTACTCCCTGGATGTTCTTGCTGACGCTTCTCACCGAAGGTGTTCACCAGCGCACTGCTCTGCCAGGTAATTGTGTCCTAGTGACCATCTTTTCTAGATGATACTATTGTCCTTTTATAAGCCTTTTCAGATTAAAGTATGTTAGTGTATCCTGTCCACTTTGATCGCTCAACAGCTTTTTGAGGTCGGGAGTTGTTCTAGAGAGGCAGAAACTGAGGCAGAGTGTTGAAGTTATCTTTCCTGTGGTCCCATGGCTTACTGTATGATGTAAAACCTCAGCTTTGACCTAAGTTCTGACTCATCTGTGATCTGACTCCTGCCTTCTTGTCCAGCCTCCTTTCATAGACTGCTTCCTCCTCACTGAGGGAGAGATCCAGCTGTGCCTGGGAGCTCTGTTTTATTCTTCAGATTCACAACTCTTTCCTGCTGCTGAACCTTCACACATGTTCCCTCTGCTGGACTGCTGCCTTAGAGCTTTTCCCGTGGTTGGCTCTTTCTCACCCCAGCTGGGGCCGCCTCCTCTGGGAGGACCCCCTCAGGCTATCCTGTGTAAAAGGGCCTGCCTGCACCTCTCACAGCTCTCACCTCTCGTTCTCTCTCTGTTTCCTTTATGCTTTAATTACAGTCTCTAATGACTTTATTGTAGTTTTGTTTTTCTTCTTACTTTTCCCCTTGTCTCTCACTAGAGTGCTGGGACCTTGTCTTGTTCCCTGATACATCCGTCCTCCACGCCTAACACAGTGTCTGGCACTTACGGGGCGCTCAGTTTGAACTTGTCAGGATAAATCCTGCACTTGGATAGCAGAATGAGATTAGTGCCTCTGAATATACATTCTCTCAAGTTAGGTGAATGCAAAGTAAATATGGTTTCTATGATGGCATGCCCTAGTGGGTTATTGCGCACAAGGAGCAGCTAATAGGCTGAACCATAGAACTTTTATTATTTCTCGTGGCACAAAAGAATTTCTTTCCAAGGTGCCAATGATTTTTTTTTTTCCTTTATTCTTCCTAACACATTGTTAAGTGGATATATTCATAGATTTGGGGGGCGGGCTGCACAGAGAAATGATTTTTTTCATGGATATAGTTAGGATATTTGCTATGGCCTATAATAATGAACTCTGCACTATAACCGCCTGCCTGACCTTCTACTGGAAAAGTAGTATTTCAGTAGGAAAAATCTTTTGAAAAAAGAGACTGTCACGCATGGTGTTAAATAAGAGCCTGGAAAATTAGGGGATATTGGTGAACTACTGTAAGGCCTTTTCTTAGTCGCATGCTATTTAGCCGTCATTCATTCATTCATTTGCTGACTCCTTACTGTGTGCCTTCCTGGGAAGCGTTCCTTGGTGGGTCGGACGGTAAAGAATCTGCCTACAATGCAGGAGATCCGGGTTCAATCCCTGGGTGGGACAGATTCCCTGGAGAAGGGAATGGCAACTCACTCCAGTATCCTTGCCTGGAAAATCCCATGGACAAAGGAGCCTGGTGGGTTACAGTCCCTGGGGTCTCAGAGTCAGTCACAACTGAGTGACTAACACTTTCACTTCCTTTCACTTTATAATGTGCCAGGTGCTTTGTTTAAATATTTAATACTGTCCTGATCAGATCAGATCAGATCAGTCGCTCAGTCGCGTCCGACTCTTTGCAACCCCATGAACTGCAGCACGCCAGGCCTCCCTGTCCATCACCAGCTCCCGGAGGTCACTCAGACTCACATCCATTGAGTCAGTGATGTCATCCAGCCATCTCATCCTCTGTCGTCCCCTTCTCCTCCTGCCCCCAATCCCTCCCAGCATCAGAGTCTTCTCCAATGAGTCAGCTCTTCGCATGAGGTGGCCAAAATACTGGAGTTTCAGCCTTAGCATCATTCCTTCCAAAGAAATCCCAGGGCTGATCTCCTTCAGAATGGACTGGTTGGATCTCCTTGCACTCCAAGGGACTCTCAAGAGTCTTCTCCAACACCACAGTTCAAAAGCATCAATTCTTCGGTGCTCAGCCTTCTTCACAGTCCAGCTCTCACATCCATACATGACCACAGGAAAGACCATAGCCTTGACTAGGCGAACCTTTGTTGGCAAAGTGATGTCTCTGCTTTTGAATATGCTATCTAGGTTGGTCATAACTTTCCTTCCAAGGAGTAAGCGTCTTTTAATTTCATGGCTGCAGTCACGGGAGGGTCAGGTATAGAATTGGACAACTACAGTTAGCAACTCAAAAGAGCAGCTCCTAACTCAGGCTCAGGGAGCTTTTCTTAGAGGTGGTAGTGCTCAGACTGTCTTGGAAAATAAAATTTCAGTCCATAGGAAAGCAGTCCTCCAGCTACTTGTCTTAATACCAAATAAAATAATGTCCACGTGTGCTCTTTAGGAAGACTCTGTGAGTAACACCATGTCATGTCAGATACTGAAAGTGGATTATTTGTCCTCCTCCCCGTACTTGTGCTGCCTTGAGCTGTGCTGAGATTGGTATATCCATGCTTTTGTCAGGCTTCCTCTTGCCTTTAAGGCCTCATCCTGGTTGGAGTGGGTTTGAGCTTCGTGTTTCTTTGTGCATCTCATTATCCACATCCTTATCTTTGTTCTCTTACCAGCTGTGCTTGTGGCCAGACTTAGAAACGTAAGGAAGCCGAGGCTGTTTCTGGTGCACTCAGCTCTGTGGAAATAGTGCTTATTGCTTCAGACTATTGCTGAAAGCAGGATGAGAGAGTGTAGACACGTACAGCTCATGCTTGTCCTGCCTGGCATCATTCCTGGGTCAGTGGATAGAAAGCGGGATTGTAAACATGAAGGTTCTTTGGGGCACGGGAAGAACATATTTAAACTCACATTTATTTATTATCTTATGCTTAAAAAAATTTTTTTAAGTTATACATATATTAGTTTAGCAGCACATATTTTTATGTGTGTGTATGACATATATAAGGGGTGTTCAGATTTTTTTACTGATGAGGGCGCACCAGCAATAAAGTTTGGGAACCCCCGATCTGTGGGACATGGTCAGCACAAGTGACCTCCACAGGTTTTAGGAAACATGGGTGATGAGACACTTCCCTCCGGGCTCCCTCTTTTCCTTAATAGCAAGGTCCCTGCCCAGCAAGGGGTCAGCAGAGAAGGAGCAGCCTAGCTCCAGTGTGGCTGACGGGTGCTGTCGGATTCAGAAGTGGATGGTGGGCTTTGCAAAGAGTGGACCATTTAACAAAACCTGCCACCTAGGGAAGGGCTGTTAAAGAGCAGTGGTGGTAGGGAAGAGGCAGGTGAGTGACCACATTAAAAACGGTTTCGAATGGAAATTTTGTCTTTTTCTTGTTCCATTTTATTTGCTGTAAAGATTCCTTTCAAAGCATCTGGGCAGCATTGGGAATTTCACACCCATCATTAGAACAATTTGTGTGTGTGTGTGTGGTGACTATGTTATCATTAGCGGTATAATTTTATTTTGCGAAGAGAGGAGTGTTTCCTGTTTTATCACAGGTTTCCCCGAGGAGGCCTGGTGTATTAATTTGCTGTATTGCCTCCTGGCTGTTCCCAGGCTGTTTTTCCTCTTCATCATGGAATTTTTAATGGCCCTACTGCCTCTTGGGAAGCATGTGAGGAAGAGTTCCTCGGGGAGTGCTTCCTTTTTTCACATGCCTATAATTACTCTCCTGTAAGAGCACAAAGAGTTTGATGATCATGCCTGAACTGTGAAGGTTTCCTCCTGTCGGGTTACTGAGCTGAGGCTGCTTCCTGCCTGAATGGGACCAGTTCAACTCCCCCTAAACCCTCAGCTGCGAGAGAGGGAGGGTTCCTCAAGCACCTCCTCACTGCTAGAGCCTTCTCCAAGTGAGGCTTGGGGGCTGCTGGGGGGCGGTGAGTGACCTCAAGGTACTCTCTTGTTAGCTTTCCATTGCCATAAACAAGACATAATGGGGACGTGATTTTAAGAGAAATGTGATCAATGTGGCATTTTAATACCGTGCAGATGACGGGTGCAGTGAGAGCGAACCTTTGTGGTCTTTGTACCACCTAATTCATTTGTGGACTAAGAGGTTTTCAGAAGTACCACCCTAGAAATACTGAAGTTTTCTGGTTTTCAGCCCTGGCTGTACTTTTGAATCACCTGAGAAGCTTAAAAAAAAAGTACATCCAGGCTGGTCCCCCACTTTGCAAGGTCCTGATTGAACTGGCCTGGGATGAGGCCCAGGCGTTGGCAGGATTTTGGAGCTCCCAGGCATCTCTAACATGCAGCCAGGGCTGGGAACTATTGCCCGAAATGCATATGGTTTTATGACTGATGCTTTGTAATTGACTTAACAGGAAAGCCCATTTCATAATTGTCCTGTGCTTGGGTGTTGTGAGCACAGTTCTGTACGAAGGGACAATGCTGGGCTTCTCTTAGCATTGGAGAACTGCTGCAGGTGAGGAGGAGAGCAGTAGGGTCCAGCTCTTAGTGGTGGGCAAATGGGCAGAGTTGATGGGTGAGTGTGTGGGTAGCTGGATTGTGGGCAGGGTATATATAGATATAATTCGTAAGCCAGCTGTTTGGGTTTGGTTGTTTTGGTTGCTGGTATTGGGCTGTTGCTATTAAAGTAGTAGGACCGGGTGCCGGGGCTAAGAATTGCTGCTGCTCAAACAGCAGATGGTGTGCTTGGTGTTCTGGTAGAAGCGCTGGTATTGCTGTCAAGGACACAGTCCCAGAATGGCAATAAGGAGCTAGTGCTGTAGGCAGCTTTTTCCAAAATGAGAGATTTATTGATTGAAAGGTAGTTTTTTTTTAAACCATTATTGTCTTAGAGAACCATAACGGAACTTATAAATTGCTACATCTCTTTGTAGATGCACAAGTCACAGGTTGTAGTTTTTGAATATCTTGAGGCAGTTTTGAGTTTCTTCAACTTTCCTGATCTTTCCTCTATTTTGGGTGATCACTTTGTAGTATATCACCATTTCTTTTATTCTTTCAAGTTTTTAATCTCATATTAGTTTGAGGCAGACTCAGATAAGAGTCTTGGCTTTTACCTGGGCAAAAGAATTAACTTCTCCACACTTCAATTTCCTCACCTTGAAAATGAAAATATCAATATTTTGGGGGCTGCTCGGGATCAAAATGAAATAATATACTTGAATATTTAGCTTACTGGTAGCTAATACTTATTTTTGTTAAATAGTTAACTACACTACCCTGTTCTAAGGATAACTGCAGTTTTACAAACCTCGAGTTGGCTTCCAGAGTCATTTGCTAATGAGTATTTAGTATAGATTCTTGAGGTGTTTAAAATGACCCCAAGTGGACTATAAGAGAAGGCATTTGGACACTGCTTGGGTGACAGAGAGAGTAGACCTTCCTGTTAGTTGAAATATGATAGGCTGCACTCATTGTAATTCATTTTATCTGTTCACAAATGCTGTGATCTGCATATCAGAGTTGTGTGCCCAGCTGGCTGAGCCACTTGACAAGGAGTTTCAAAGAGCAAAAAGAAGACTCAATTCATGCTATTAATTTTGACCTTTGGAGCTATAGTAAACAGCCTCAGGTTTCACCTCGGGGCTTGGGGGAAAGAACCTTTTATTAGTCCTCTGTCTGCTGGGGATGCTGTGATGCACAGCAGCTCTCACTCACCTCTCTAGTGCTTGGTTTCGGTCATGTGTTAGGAAACGTTTGTGCTCTAACGTTGTCCATACGGCTGCCCACTCCTACCGGGACTTCCCATTCTATAGTGCACAGTTCTGGAATCTTTTGTCCTCTGTTGGACAGTCTTGTTTATAGCAGCTCTCAGCCAGCTGGCATCTTACTGCCAGGTATGGAATGATGAAAGCATTTTCTCTCTCTTGTGTTGCTACTGTAATATACCCATCCTTCCAACGGATATGGAACTGTTCTGCTCCTGTGGGTGGCATGAGATAGCTTCATGAGATGCCAGCCTTCGCCCAGCAAAGGGAAGTAAGTAGATTACAGAGGATGTTCAGGTGCTGGCGAGCAGTTTGTCACAAACTGCTGAGGGTTTGGTTTGAGTGAAAACACGAGTGGGATTGCCAGGATCTCTTTCTAAAACCTCCTTTGTGTCCTCTGATTGGGAGGTGGTTTTCTCTCCTCGCTGCGACACTCCTGTTTCTAGTGTCATAGGCCTGGGTCCTGTCATAGGTGCAAGTCTGTGAAGATATATTTCCCCAACCAGGTGTTTGATATATGTCACTTAACCCTGGAGGTAAAATCACATGTGAGGAGGGGTCTGCACTCCTGAGGTTTCCTCCTCTTTCCCTCATTCTCTCCTCTCACTTTCCTCGCTCCTTGATTACAGCTCAGTGTCTCGTATCACCTTATGCGTCGGCCTCCCTCCCTGTGCTGTGAGCTTCTGGTGGACGGGCCCTTGGCTCAGTCATTTTGTGTATAATCTCTGCACCTAGCACAGTGTAGGCCTTCATAAATTTTTGTTAAAAATAATTGAGGTGGATAGATTAGTAACTGAGGAGAATAATTGGAATATATGATGTATTTGACCTTTGGTCCTTAGAAATATCAATAGCTTTTTCCTGATGTTACTTATTTGTGTGTTTTAAAGGAAAAGTATGGCAAATAAATATCTTTTTAAAATAAATTTTATTTTTATTTCATACCAAAACATGAACTTTTCAATGAGTTTTAAAAATGAGTGCTTTTTGAAGGTGAACCATTCCTTAAAAATTAGCTTACTGTTGACAGAAGAAGACTGTTTTCTTTCCTTAGGAATGACTTTAAACATCTTTGTTCTAAATCTAAAGCAGTCACTTCAGTTATTTATTTATTTTTTGCCAACATTGGTTCTATTAAACATGCATGTATTTCTCAAAGTAAGTTTTTCTTCCCCTAAAAGTACATTCCTGCCCCAAGGACATGGTGACCTGCCCAGTTTCCTAAGTAACACTGCAGTTTTAACAACTCACCTGATCTTTTTAGTTAGCTGCAGTAAAAAATAAAATAGATGTGTTGTGTTTACGTGTGAATATACAGAATACTCTTTCAATTAATTTTTAATCTTCAGCATTCACCTTCACAGTTACAATGTGAATTTAGTGATTTTTTTTTTCCTGAAGTAAGAATTTTTAAAGAGTGTATTTAATGTTTTTAATGTTCGTTCCACCCCCACCGCCCCCAGATCTTTTCAGCACATGCTGCTGAATGTGATGCTTTTAGGAGAGGTACTGACCTAACACTCATGCTGTGAAAGAAGTAGTGCCCGAAGAATACCGAGGCCCAGATCAGACAAAACAGAATGAACGTAGCCTGTCTTTTCTCTGGGTTAATTGCTTGCATACTGGGGAATAATAAATATATTTTTCATCTACATTTATATTTTATATTCATTTAGTCATTTTTTTATTCTTTAAGTTAAATATTTAGATCTATTTTATGGACTAGGTTGGCCTTGGGAGTTTTGGGGATTTTTTAGCTCAGTAATTTTCACAGTAGGTAAAAGCTTATCAGAATTACCTGAGGTAGAATTTCAAAATAAACATATTATAGATTCTTCTTCCATCCCTGCATGGTGGGAGATGTGTATTTTGTAAAAGCTCCTTACGTGATTCTGTTAACCATATGTCACTTCAGTTGAGAAGGGAATTTTAAGTTGGTGGTGGCTTTAGCTTAACTAGTACTTAGCCTTTTCTTGCCTCTGCATAACTGAAAGATCCCCTCCCTCCTCACACAGTACATGGTTCACCATACAAGAGCAACTTGCACTGCTCTTTAAAAGGAAAAAAAAGAGTTAAAATTAAAAAAAAGAAATGTAGTTAAATTTTCTGCCACTCAGTGGATAAGGATCGGGGTCTGCGTGCCAGGAGAAGGGGAAGCCCACGCCGTTCCCTGGCCCTTTGTGATGCCTCCCCAACTGTGTGTTGGCCCTTTTCACTCTCTGTCTTGGGAGACAGTGACATTGTCAGAGTGAAAACAACACAATATTTGTTGCTGTTACTCAGCCCTAAGTTGTGAAGTTATTCTGCCTCTTAGGAAATAACTCTCCAACCTGGAAATAGTCTTAAGAGACATGTTTTAAGTGAGAAGGAGCACTAACCTGAATTTTAGGAATGAGCGTGACGTCTCTTTAAGCCTGCCTCAGTTCCTTTCTATACAGGTTCTATAACTGGGAAAGCTGTGCTTCTGGAAGTGGGCCCAGGCTATAAAGTCCATTAGGGAAGGTACTGTTTTGTTCACCCCCATCCTGGAATGTGAAGTCAAGTGGGCCTTAGAAAGCATCACTAGGAACAAAGCTAGTGGAGGTGATGGAATTCCAGTGGAGCTATTCCAAATCCTGAAAGATGATGCTGTGAAAGTGCTACACTCAATATGCCAGCAAATTTGGAAAACTCAGCAGTGGCCACAAGATTGGAAAAGGTCAGTTTTCATCCCAATCACAAAGAAAGGCAATACCAAAGAGTGCTCAAACTACCGCACAATTGCACTCATCTCACACGCTAGTAAAGTAATGCTCAAAATTCTCCAAGCCAGGCTTCAGCAATATGTGAACCGTGAACTTCCTGATGTTCAAGCTGGATTTAGAAAAGGCAGAGGAACCAGAGATCAAATTGCCAACATCCACTGGATCATGGAAAAAGCAAGAGAGTTCCAGAAAAACATCTATTTCTGCTTTATTGACTATGCCAAAGCCTTTGACTGTGTAGATCACAATAAACTGTGGAAAATTCTGAGAGAGATGGGAATACCAGATCACCTGATCTGCCTCTTGAGAAATCTGTATGCAGGTCAGGAAGCAACAGTTAGAACTGGTCATGGAACAACAGACTGGTTCCAAATAGGAAAAGGAGTACGTCAAGGCTGTATATTGTCACCATGTTTATTTAACTTGTATGCAGAGTACATCATGAGAAAGGACTGGAAGAAACACAAGCTGGAATCAAGATTGCTGGGAGAAATATCAATAACCTCAGATATGCAGATGACACCACCCTTATGGCAGAAAGTGAAGAGGAACTCAAAAGCCTCTTGATGAAAGTGAAAGTGGAGAGTGAAAAGGTTGGCTTAAAGCTCAACATTCAGAAAACGAAGATCATGGCATCTGGTCCCATCACTACATGGGAAATAGATGGGGAAACAGTGGAAACAGTGTCAGACTTTATTTTTCTGGGCTCCAAAATCACTGCAGATGGTGACTGCAGCCATGAAATTAAAAGACGCTTACTCCTTGGAAGGAAAGTTATGACCAACCTAGATAGCATATTCAAAAGCAGAGACATCACTTTGCCAACAAAGGTTCGCCTAGTCAAGGCTATGGTCTTTCCTGTGGTCATGTATGGATGTGAGAGCTGGACTGTGAAGAAGGCTGAGCGCCGAAGAATTGATGCTTTTGAACTGTGGTGTTGGAGAAGACTCTTGAGAGTGCCTTGGAGTGCAAGGAGATCCAACCGGTCCATTCTGAAGATCAGCCCTGGGATTTCTTTGGAAGGAATGATGCTAAAGCTGAAACTCCAGTATTTTGGCCACCTCATGTGAAGAGTTGACTCATTGGAGAAGACTCTGATGCTGGGAGGGATTGAGGGCAAGAGGAGAAGGGGACGACCGAGGATGAGATGGCTGGATGGCATCACTGACTCCATGAATGTGAGTCTGAGTGACCTCCGAGAGCTGGTGATGGATAGGGAGGCCTGGCGTGCTGCAGTTCATGGGGTCGCAAAGAGTCGGACACGACTGAGCGACTGATCTGATCTGATATCATCTCCCCCACCAGGTAGAAACTCAGTGAACAGTGAACGGAGCAGAACTCGCCTCTTGAGTAGAAAGGAAACAGTCCACACAGAACTACATACTTTTATGACAAAATAAGGTTATTGACTTACTCAACTGTGTTGTCTGGTTTCAGAAAGTCTCCAGTTCTTTCCTAAGAGGAATTTATGAATTTTGAAGGTGTAACAATTAGGGGTGGGAATGGGATGGTAGAAGTAGACCATTTACTGCAGAGAAGTGACAGGCTGAAGGCTTTAGCAGTCAGAAGTCATTTAACGTAGGGACAGTTAACCCCGAAGCCCTCAACATCGCTGAGCAGAGACCAGTAGGGGAGCTAGGAAGCAAGGCCCAGGGAGCAGGTGGTGCAAGGCCCACCTTGAGCACACAGCAGTCTCCTCAGGATGCTGCACTATTTAGTGCAGGGGATAACTGTAGAACAGTAGGCAAGTAATACTGATTTTCATTTTAGTAAAGCATTTAAAAAACCCATCGCATTTCCATTTAAAATGGTTTAAAATGTAAAGAATTTTATTCCAAAATGTGTCATTCCTTGAAAATATGGGATAAATGTTACTGACTAGGTCCATAAAGAGTGACAATATGTGCCCTCAGCCATCTTCTTGACATATATCAAGCACACAGAGCTGTAAAAGATGGATGGTGTGTGAATAAAAGGCAGTATTTGCTTTGTTTAGCTCAAGTTGATACTTGGAGAATTACTACCTTAAAACCCTTTTGAGTGTTTTTCTTATGATTGTTATTTTGTATCTGTCAAAACTTAGCATTTCATAAACATTGACCTTGAAGAAGCAATAGTTTTTAATTTAAAAAAGTTTAATTAAAAAAAATTTCTATTGAAGGATAATATACATACAGAGAAGTGTACGAAGAAATACACACCTGATGAATTTTCATGAAGCCACGTCCAAGTAACCCGGCATCTAGATCCAGAAATGAACATTCCCAGAAAGAATCCCGCAACTTGCCTGAGCCTTTTCTAGTGGCTGTCCCTCTTGAATTAGCCACAGCTCAAGGGTAGCCGCTGTCCTGATGTCTGATAACATTGTTTAGTTTGAAGAAATGGGGTTAACGTTTAATCTGAAACATTTTAGTGAGTCCTTCCGTGAGCTTAAGGTAAAGAAGAAAGGAGCATGGCTGTAAACTGTTTCCCTTTGCTTGACTTTTCTCTTTCTCTAGGTCTTTAAGGAGAAGCATGATTGAGCTGGGCCTCCCCAGTGGCTTGGCTGGTGAAGAATCTGCCTGCAGTGTGGGAGACTTGGGTTCGATTCCTGGGTTGGGAACATCCCCTGGAGAAGGGAATGCCTGCCCACTCCAGTATTCTGGCCTGGAGAAGTCCATGGGCTATCCGTGGGGTTGCAAAGAGTCAGATAAGACTGAGCGACTTTCGCTTTCACTTTTGATTGAACTAGAAAAAGGGCTTGGATAGTATTTACTCAAGCACCTTGCTTGCGGAAACAATGGAAGCTCTATTTTGTACACTTCTCTTGTTTTGAGGAGAAACAAAATGTGTAGTGTCACTTTCTTTTCTGCCTGTGTCTTTGACTTCAGAGGCAATTGATACATCTACATTTAGACCTGTCTACCTCTGACATTCTGTCTTATGTGTTTCTTATTATTAAATCGGCATGCTGATTTAGACTTATTCCCAGAACTCCTGGCACCCCACCCCAGTACTTTTGCCTGGAAAATCCCATGGACGGAGGAGCCTGGTAGGCTCCAGTCCGTGGGGTCGCTAAGAGTCGGACACGACTGAGCGACTTCACTTTGACTTTTCACTTTCATGCATTGGAGAAGGAAATGGCAACCCACTCCAGTGTTCTTGCCTGGAGAATCCCAGGGACAGGGGAGCTTGGTGGGCTTCCGTCTATGGGGTCGCACAGAGTCGGGCACGACTGAAGCGACTTAGCAACAGCAGCAGCCAGAACTCCATAAGGTATAAAAAATGGATCATTTCCGCTATTTTACACATTTATACTTTGCTTTCACTTGGGGTTTCAGAATTAACTATTCATGGAGTTCCTAACTTACAGTCTTTTGTCATATAGATGCGAATGATCAATAAAAGGTGACTTAGGTGGAATTTTTTGGACCATAGTCTTTATGTTGTAAATATCTGCCTTTTGTAGTGTTCTTTGCATTCTAAAATATTTCTTACGGTTTCAGTCAAATTCTTATTTTTTCTTGTTTATAAACTGAATTGACTCTTAAGCTTTTGCTGTTTAAAGAGAAAGAGTAGGGGAGGAGCTAAGATGGCGGACGAGTAAGACGGGGAGGATACTTTCTCCTCCACAAATCCATTAAAAGAACATTTGAATGCTGAATAAACTCGATAAAACAACTTCTGAATGCCGGCAGAGGACATCAGGCACTTAGAAAGACAGCTCATTGTCTTCAAAACGAGAAAACGAGCCCTGCGGTAACTCCTTTTGCGGAGAACTGGCGCGGACACCAGCATTTGCTATTGGCAAGTGGGGGCTGGGCTAGGAGGAGCGGCGAGGCCTGCATTGCTTTGAGAAAGGATTTGGCCTGGCTATCTCGGGCGCTATCTGAGCGAAATAACCAGACTGTCGGTTATCTACTACATCAAAAGCCAGCCCTAACTTAAGACACCACCAGGACTACCTACGGAACAAAGGGCTGCACAGAGTTGGCCGGCGGCAGGCCGTCCCACTCCCGTGACAGGCAGCCAGGGCCAGAGGCGGGCAATTATAGCCCTAGAGGGACACTGTCTAACGGAACTGTGAGTAGGTCTCTGTGCTGACTCACGCTTCTTGGGGCTCTGGATGGTCAACATCTGCCTGAGAAAGTGCACTGTTTGTATACCCAGAAAACTGAGCGGCGGAGAGGCAATAAGTCGCAGCACCTGCGCTCGCTGAACATTTCATCACCTGCGCTACTCGGATCTGGGAAGGGCATAAAACGCAGACTCAACCAAGTCTGTGCTTCTGAGGATTATCTGAGTGCCTGAACCTGGCCGGTTTAGATTTGGGTGTTCATCTCCGCCCCCTCTGTAACAAGGCAGAGATCAGATATTGAAAAGACCTGTAAACCGCCTCAATAAAGAGAATTCAACAAACTACCAGAATATAGTAAGGACACTCTAAATTTGGCAATTTTAACAAAATGAAGAGACAAAAGAATACCCAGCAGCTAAAGGAACAGGATAGATCTCCACCAAACCAAACCAAAGAGGAAGAGATAGGGAATCTACCTGATAAAGAATTCCGAATAATGATAGCGAAATTAATTCAAAATCTCGAAATCAAAATAGAATCACAGTTAAAGAGTCTGGAGACAAGGATTGAGAAGATGCAAGAAAGGTTTAACAAGGGCCTAGAAGAAATAAAAAAGAGTCAACACATAATGAATAATGCAATAAATGAGATCCAAAACACCCTGGAGGCAACAAATAGTAGAATAACAGAGGCAGAAGATAGGATTAGTGAACTAGAAGATAGAATCCTAGAAATAAATGAATCAGACGAGAAAAAAGAAAAACGTATCAAAAGAAATGAGGACAATTTCAGAAACCTCCAGGATAACATCAAACGCTACAACATTCGAATCATAGGAGTTCCAGAAGAAGAAGATAAAAAGAAAGATCATGAGGAAATACTTGAGGAGATAATAGTTGAAAACTTCCCTAAAATGGAGAAGGAAATAACCACTCAAGTTCAAGAAATCCAGAGAGTCCCTAACAGGATAAACCCAAGGCGAAACACCCCAAGACACATATTAGTCAAATTAACAAAGATTAAATATAAAGAACAAATATTAAAAACAGCAAGGGAAAAACATCAAATAACTCACAAGGGAATTCCCATAAGGATAACAGCTGATCTTTCAATAGAAACTCTCCAAGCCAGGAGGGAATGGCAAGACGTAATTAAAGTGATGAAGGAAAATAACTTACAGCCTAGATTATTGTATCCAGCAAGGATCTCATTCAAATATGAAGGAGAAATCAAAAGCTTCACAGATAAGCAAAAGTTGAGAGAATTTTGCATCACTAAACCATTTCTCCAACAAAAACTAAAGGACATTCTCTAGAGCAATACAATAATAGTGGGAGACTTTAACACCCCACTCATATAATCTGGCTGTAATAGACAAAGTAAAGAGGAAAACATATTTACTTATGAGCCTCAAAAAATTCAGTTCACTCAGGAGAGTTTAAAAAAAAAAAAAAAAGACTTATTTGCTCACTTTGTAGAGGTTTATTGACTATTTTGTGGGTTTGGTACCACTTTGGGTAGTAGGGAGGAAGAGGTGACAAATGTGATCCTGTCCTAAATAATATATTGTGGTAAAGATAGATTTACCAATACAAAATACCAAGATGTGCCTAAAGATGAGGACACCCAAACTGGACTTTTTGTTTTCTGGACTTTTCATTTCGAGAACAAACCTCCTAATATAAGATGAACTCACCATGATTTTTTTAAGTGTTCTTTGTGATTAAAAACAGAAAGCCATTGGTTAAGAAATTACATATACTCCTCCCCACCATCACTCCCCTTCTTTCTTCCCATTTCCCTCCCACCCTCATTGATCCTTTCCTTTGTCCATTTTCCCCTGCAAAAATAAAAAAAAAAAAAAAGAAAGAAATTACATATACTCCTCCCTACCATCACTCCCCTTCTTTCTTCCCATTTCCCTCCCACCCTTATTGCTCCTTTCCTTTGTCCATTTTCCCCTGCAAAAAAAAAAAATAAATAAATAAAAAATAAAGAGAAAGAGTATATGTGTGTGTGCGAGGGCGAGAGGGAAGCATGTGGGTGCACATGCCCATATGCTTTTAAACTGTGGAAGTTGCCAGATTGGGGACCTCTGGATAGGAAAATTTGCCTATTCAACAGTAGTCTTGTTGCCTTGCTAACTAGATTCTTTTAGATTTGAGTGAGGTTTCATTTTTAAGGCTGTTAAGCCATGAGACTTGATTCCCCATCTAGGACTACCAATTAGGAGTTCATCTGATATAATTTTATTGGAGTCTTTTGTATATGCTTTGTACCCTGGCTGTGTTTTTTAAAGTTGTATTAAAATATCATAACATAAAATTTGTCATTTTAGGGAATGCCTGGTGGTCCGGTGGTTAGGACTCAGTGCTTTCACTGCCGTAGGCCAAAGTTTGATCCCTGGTCAGGGGACTAAGATCCTGCAAACTGTGCGGCACGGCTAAAAAAAAATTTACCATTTGAATCACCCGTAAATGTACAATTGAGAATTTTTGTTTTTAAAACTTTTATTCATTCATATCCATTTTAGTCAACAGATACTTAGTGGGGGTCAGCTATGTGCCTTGTGCTGAAGTTGGTAGGTCACTGGAAAATTATGAAATAAATGTAAACATGGTTCCTGTTCCCAAGGATGTTGGCCTCTTTAGAGAAACCAGATACATATACACCAGTTAAATAATGATTCATGGCTGATGAGGCCTAGAGTGTTCAAGGAAAGCTGTGTGCAGATGTGAGACTGACTCAGCTTGGACCTTTAATTAGGGGTAGGATCTGTCTAGGTTGAGAGGAAGGAGGAAGCAGGGAACTGAAATAGCATACCAGCATCCTAGCCATGGCAATCAGAGAAGAAAAAGTAATAAAAGGAATCCAAATTGGAAATGACATACACTGTACATAGAAAATTCTAAAGATGCTACTAGGAAACTACTAGAGCTCATCAGGGAATTCAGTAAAGTTGCAGGATACAAAATTAATACACAGAAATCTCTTGAATTTCTATATACTAACAATAGAAGACTAGAAAGAGAAATTAAGGAAACAATCCCATTTACCATCACATCAAAAAGAAAATACTTCTGAATAAACCTACCTAAGGAGACGAAAGACCTGTACTCTGAAAACTATAAGATACTAATGAAAGAAATCAAAAATGACACACAACAAATGGAAAGATGTGCCATGTTCTTAAGAATCAGTATTGTCAAAATACTGTACTACCCAAAGCAGTCTGTAGATTCAGTGCAATCCCTATCAAATTACCAATGGCATTTTTGCAGAACTAGAACAAAAAATTTTAATTTGTATGGAAATACAGAAGACCCCAAGTAGCCAAAGCAATCCTGAAAAAGAAAAAGAGTGCTGAAGGAATTGGGTTCCCTGACTTCAGACTATACTACAAAACTACACTCATCAAAACAGTATTGGTACTGGCACAAAAACAGAAATATAGATCAGTGGAACAGGATAAAAAGCCCAGAAACAAATCCACACATCTGTGATCAACCTGTGATAAAAGGAGGCAGGAATATACGATGGAGAAAAGACAGTCTCTTCGATAAGTTGTGCAGGGAAAGCTAGGCAACTGTGTGTACAGTTAGAACATCCTCTAACACCATACACAGAAATAAACTCAAAATGGATTATAAACCTAAATGTAAGATATCGATGCTCTAAAACTCTGACTTAAATCACAGCAATATATTTTGGGGTCCACCTCCTTGAGTAATGAAAATAAAACCAAAAATAAACAAGTGGAACCTAATTCAACTTAAAAGCTTTCGCATACCTTAGGGAACCATAAACAAAATGAAAGGACAGCCCATAGAACAGGAGAAAATATTTGCAAGTGAAGTGACCAACAAGCAATTAATCTCCAAAATATACAAACAGCTCATGCAGCTCAATATCAAAAAAAATAAACAACCCAGTCAAAAGTTCAGCAGAAGATCTAAATAAATATTTTTCTAAAGAAGACATACAGATGGCCAAAAAGCATATGAAAAGATGCCCAACATCACTAATTAGAGAAATGTGAATTGAAAGTACAGTGAAGTACCCCCTCACACCAGTCTGAATGCCCATCATTAGAAAGTCTACAGATGACAAATACTGGAGAGGGTATGCAGAAAAGGGAAACTTCTTAACACTGTTGGTGGGAATGTAACTTGGTGCAGCCACTGGAAAAGAGTATGGAGGTTTCTCAGAAAACTAAAAATAGAATTACCATATGGTCCAGCAATCCCATTCCTGGGCATATATCCTCAGAAAACCATAATTTGAAAAGATATGCACCCCAGTGTTCATTGAAGCACTATTTACAATAGCCAAGACATGGAGGCAGCCTGAATGTATATCAGCAGAGGAATGGATAAAGAAGATGCGTGTGTACTATGCGTGCATGCACACACACACACAATGGAGTATTACTGAGCCATAAAAAATGAAACAATGCCATTTGTAGCAACATGGATCGGAGAAGGTAATGGCACCCTACTCCAGTACTTCTGCCTGGAAAATCCCACAGACGGAGGAGCCTGGTAGGCTGTGGTCCATGGGGTTGCTGAGGGTCGGACACGACTGAGCAACTTCACTTTCACTTTTTACTTTCATGCATTGGAGAAGGAAATGGCAACCCACTCCAGTGTTCTTGCCTGGAGAATCCCAGGGACAGGGGAGCCTGGTGGGCTGCCGTCTCTGGGGTCTCACAGAGTCGGACACGACTGAAGTGACTTAGCAGCAGCAGCAGCAGCATGGATAGGCCTAGAGATTATCATACTGAGTCAAGTAACTCAGAGAAGGACAAATATATGATATCACTTATATGTGGACTCTAAAATACGATAGAAGTGAACTATACTCACACAACAGAAACACTCACAGACATAGAAAACAAACTTACGGTTACCAATGGGGAGAGGTTGGGGGGAGGGATAAATTAAGAGTTAGGGATTAACATATAAACACTACTGTATATAAAATAATCAACAAGGATCTACTGTATAGCACAGAGAACTCAATATTCTATAAGCCATATGGAAAAAATCTGAAAAAAAATGCATACATGTATATGTATAACTGAATCACTTTGCTGTACACCTGAAATTAACACAGTATTGTAAATCAACTATTTCTTGTTCAGTCACTCAGTCGTGTCCAACTTTTTGCAACCCCATGGACTGCAGCACACCAGGCTACCTTGTCCTTCACCATTGCCCAGAGCTTGCTCAAACTCATGTCCATTGAGTTGGTGATGCCATCCAACTGTCTCATCCTCTGTCATCCCCTCCTCCTCCTGCCTTCAATCTTTCCCATCATCAGGGTCTTTTCAAATGAGTCTGGTCTTTGCATCAGGTGGCCAAATTATTGGAACTTCAGCATCAGTCCTTCCAATGAATATTCAGGGTTGATTTCCTTTAGGATTGACTGGTTTGATCTCCTTGCAGTCTCCAAGGGACTCTCAAGAGTCTTCTCCAACACCTCAGCTCAAAAGCATCAATTCTTCAGCGCTCAGCCTTCTTTGTGGTCTAACTCTCATATCCATATATGACTACTGGAAAAACCATAGCTTTGGCTATATGGACCTTTGTTGGCAAAGTAGTGTCTCTGCTTTTTAATACAATGTCTAGGTTTGTCATAGCTTTTCTTCCAGGAAGCAAGAGTCTTTTAATTTCATGGCTGCAGTCACCATCTGCAGTGATCTTGCAGCCCCAGAAAATGAAGTCTGTCACTGTTTCCATTATTCCCCCATCTATTTGCCATGAAGTGATGGGACTGGATGCTGTGATCTTTGTTTTTTGACTGTTTAGTTTTAAGCCAGCTTTTTCACACTCCTCTTTCACCCTCATTGAGAGGCTCCTTAGTTCTTTGCTGTCTGCTGTAAGGGTGGTGTCATATGCATATCTGAGGTTATTGATATTTCTCCTGGAAGTCTTGGTTCCAGGTTGTGTTTCATCCAGCCAACCATTTTACATGATGTACTCTGCATCGAAGTTAAATAAGCAGGGTGACAATGTACAGCCTTGACGTACTCCTTTTCCCAATTTGGTACTAGTCCGTTGTTCCATATCCGGTTCTAACTGTTGCTTCTTGACCTTCATATAGGTTTCTCAGGAGGCAAGTAGGGTGGTCTGGTATTCCCATCTCTTTAAGAATTTTCCAGTTTGTTATGATGCACAAAGTCAAAGGCTTTAGCGTAGTCAGTGAAGCAGGTGTTTTTCTCAAATTCTCTTGCTTTTTCTATGATCCAGCAGATGTTGGCAGTTTGATCTCTGGTTCCACTGCCTTTTCTAAATCCAGGTTGACCATCTGAAAGTTCTCAGTTCACATACTGTTGAAGCCTGGCTTGGAGAATTTGAGCATTACCTTGCTAGCATGTGAAAAGAGTACAGTTGTTCAGTAGCTTGAACATTCTTTGGCATTGCCCTTCTTTGGGATTGGAATGAAAACTGACCTTTTTCAGACCTGTGGCTACTGCTGAGTTTTCCAGATTTGCTGGCATATTGAGTGCAACACTTGTATAGCATCATCTTTTAGGATTTGAAATAACTCAAGCTGGAGTTCCATCACCTCCACTAGCTTTGTTCATCGTTATGCTTCCTAAGGCCCACTTGACTTCACACTCCAGAATGTCTGGCTCTAGGTGAGTGATCACACCATCATGGTTATCTGGGTCATTAAGATCTTTTTTTTAATAGTTCTTCTGTGTATTATCGCCACCTCTTTTTAATATTTTCTGCTTCTGTTAGGTCCATTCGATTTCAGTTCTTTATTGTGCCCATCTTTGCATGAAATGTTCCCTTGGTATGTCTAATTTTCTTAAAAAGATCTCTAGTCTTTCCCGTTCTATTGTTTTCCTCTATTTCTTTGCACTGATCACTTAGGAAGGCTTTCTTATCTCTCTTTGCTGTCCTTTGGAACTCTGCATTTAGATGAGTATACCTTTCCTTTTCTCCTTTGCCTTTTGCTTCTCTTCTTTTCTCAGCTATTTGTAAGCCCTCCTCAGACAGCCATTTTGCCTGTTTGTGTTTCTTGTTCTTGGGGATGGTTTTGATCACCGCCTCCTGTACAGTGTCATTTACATCTGTTAATAGTTCTTCAGTCACTCTGTCTATCAGATCTCCTTTGAATCTATTTGTCACTTCTACTATATAATCGTAAGGGATTTGATTTAGGTCATACCTTAATGGCCTAGTGTTTTTCCCTTCTTTCTTCAATTTAAGTCTGAATTTTGCAATAAGGAGTTCATGGTCTGAGCCACAGTCAGCGTCTTGATTTTGCTGACTGTATAGAGCTTCTTCATCTTTGGCTGCAAAGAATATATTCAATCTGATTTCAGTATTGACCATCTGGTGATGTCCATGTGTAGAGTCATCTCTTTTATTGTTGTAAGAGGGTGTTTGCTATGACCAGGACATAATCTTGGCAAAACTGTTAGCCTTTACCCTGCTTTATTTTGTACTCCAAGATAAAACTTGCCTGATCCTCCAGGTATCTCTTGACTTCCTACTTTTGCATGATGAGAAAGGACATCTTTGTTGTTAGTTCTAGAAAGTCTAGTAGGTCTTCACAGAACTGTTCAGCTTCTTTGGTATTCGTGGTCGGGGCGTAAACTTGAATTACTGTGATACTGAATGGTTTGCCTTGGAAATGAATAGAGATCATTCTGTTGTTTTTGAGATTACATCCAAGTATTGTAGTTCAGACTCTTTTGTTGACTATGAGGGCTACTCCACTTTTCCTAAGGGATTCTTGCCCATAGAATATAATGGATATAATGGGCATTTGAATTAAATTTGCCCATTCTGGTCCATTTTAGTTCACTGATTCCTACAATGTCAGTGTTCACTCTTGCCATCTCCTGTTTGACCACTTCCAATTTACCTTGCTGCATGGACCTAACATTCCAGGTTCCTATGCAGTATTGCTCTTTACAGCATTGGACTTTACTTTCACCACCATGCATATCCTCAATTGGGCATTGTTTTTGCTTTGGCTCAGCCTCTTCATTCCTTCTCGAGCTCTCTCTCTGCTCTTCTCTAGCAGCATATTGAGCATGTACCGACCTGGGGAGTTCATCTTTCAGTGTCATCTTTTTGCCTTTTCATACTGTTCACAGGGTCCTCAAGGCAAGAATGCTGAAGTGGTTTGCCATTCCCTTCTCCAGTGGAGCACGTTTTGTTGAAACTCCACCATGACGCATCTGTCTTGGGTGGCCCTACACAGCATGACTCATAGTTTCATTGAGTTAGACAAGGTTGTGATCCCTATGATCAGTTTGATTAGTTTTCTGTGATTGTGACTTTGATTCTATATACCCTCTGATGGATGAGGATAAGAGGCTTATAGACACTTCCTGGTGGGAGGAACTGGCTGTGGGTAAAACTGGGTCTTGCTCTGGTGGGCGCCATCTTGACAGATATTAAATCAACTATAGTCCAATATAAAATAAAAATTATATAAAATAGCCTGCCAAAAATTTCAGTGTTAAGTCCACTGCCTTTCAGAGAATCTTTTGCTTTTCTAGCTTTGAAATTCTTACTGTTTTCTTTTTTAAACAAGCTGAATATTTATTTCAGGGAACCTATTATTAGCACATAAATTATTATTTTTAAAAATCACAGAAACTAAACTTACTTTGTGATACAGTCACTATTCGAAATCAAGATTTATACTGATAGAAGAGTTACAGTTCAGTTCAGTTCAGTCACTCAGTCGTGTCTGACTCTGCGACCCCATGAATCGCAGCATGCCAGGCCTCCCTGTCCATCACCAACTCCCAGAGTTAACTGAGACTCACGTCCATCGAGTCAGTGATGCCATCCAGCCATCTCATCCTCTGTCGACCCCTTCTCCTGCCCCCAATCCCTCCCAGCATCAGAGTCTTTTCCAATGAGTCAACTCTTCACATGAGGTGGCCAAAGTACTGGAATTTCAGCTTCAGCATCATTCCCTCCTAAGAAATCCCTAGGGCTGATCTCCTTCACAATGGACTGGTTAGATCTCCTTGCAGTCCAAGGGACTCTCAAGAGTCTTTTCCAACACCACAGTTCAAAAGCATCAATTCTTCGGTGCTCAGCCTTCTTCACAGTCCAACTCTCACATCCATACATGACCACAGGAAAAACCATAGCCTTGACTAGACAGACCTTTGTTGGCAAAGTAACGTCTCTGCTTTTGAATATGCTGTCTAGGTTGGTCATAACTTTCCTTCCAAGGAGTAAGTGTCTTTTAATTTCATGGCTGCAGTCACCATCTGTAGTGATTTTGGAGCCCCAAAAAATAAAGTCTGACACTGTGTCCGCTGTTTCCCCAAAACCTGCTATTAAAATTCTATGCAAATATCTGTGTTCATGCAGCATTAAACTTTTCAATATATTACCACTTGGGAGTAAGTATTTCATTAACAAGTTTAGAACAATTGCGGTTTTTATGAAAAATAATTGTACAAAACCAGCATGTAATGAAGCACATATTTATTGAAATTAATCTTGAATGTCTGTTCTGAATTCAGGTAATAAGTTTAAAATGGGTATATATTGTGTGTAAAGAATAAGTTAGGATTAATTCTGAATCTTGTACTGACACTTGATGGTAAAGGGTGGTGCCCATTTTGTTAGTATATGTGTGTAATGGGTGAGGGGTTTCATCTGGGCTGAACATAATGTCTTACAATAAGAATTGCCCAGTTAAAGCAGTATTTTTTTTTCCTCGTATCTGCAGACAAGCAAACATACACCTGGGGCCCCCATGTTCCCGTGACATCAAGAGGAAACGGAAACCTGTGGCCACAGCGTCGCTGTCCAGCCCAAATGCCGGTACTTAGATACGTAGTTATCCTTTATTGACCACCTGCTGTGTGTCAGGCATTAAATTATATGTTTCAAACACCTTCTCATCTCACCTTTATGAGAAAGTAGGTCATTTTATTCCCATTTTCTATGGGAAAACTGAGAACTTGAAAAGTAGTTTGCTTGAAGTCTCTCTGACCCTAAAGTCTGTGCTTTTTCACTGTCTTCTGCTTTCTTGAGTTTGAATGCCTGTGTTTCACCGTCAGCAATCTGGAGTCATCTGCACTTCTGCTGCAGCAGAGACAGGAAGTTAGATGTGTGGTAAAGAAAACCCTGGCAGGGTGGCAGCTTAGTCGGTAGTAAAGGAGCTGCATGGGTTTATTTACTTTCATGTTTGGTGTACAATACAGTATCACTGTTCTAATGTCTAGTAGAGTGCTAGTGTTTTTCTAGTCATGAAATTCCTAATTAAGTTTTCAAGTTAAAACTTGAAAGTTTTTTGGGCAAAACTAGTTATATAAACCAAAATAGTAGTTACAGTCAGTGTAGGGTAGGGACCAGAGGATGACATAAAAAAATTGTTTGTGATGCTGGAAATGCTTTATATCATGAACTTGGTGGGGATTACATGAGTATACGCATATATAAAGATTCATTGATTTAGGTGCTCTGTATGTATGTTATCCTTAGATGAAAAAAGGGGGATGATTATGTATTTATATCATCAAGAATATTGGATGTCTGTAGATATTTTTCTTTGGAGTTAAGATAATTAAATGTAATTAGTAATCATTGGACATACTTTATACATTGCAATACATTTTAGGATAAATTACTCTGGTTAAAAAGAGCGTATCTGCTTGTAGGACCTATCAGAAGTACTTATGGTTATTTTCTTGCTGATGGTGAATTCACTCTGAGGGAATTGAGTATATCATAAATTATTTTATTCTCTTCAGAAAATAGATATTGGGTTGGCCAAAAAGTTCATTCCGATTTTTCCATTATCGCTTAAGGGAAAATCCGAGCGAACTTTTTGTCCAGCCCAATAATACATAGATCAAAGCACCTGATACCTGAGTAAAAGAGTAGACCTCAGACAGATAGAAACTGCTCTCTCTCTAACTTAGTAGTAAGTTTCAGCATACTCTGAAACTGACCTGTGTGCGCTTCTGTTCAGATGGCTACTTGATAGTGGTTCAGTCTCAATCACAGTTCTGATGGTTGTAGGAAGCTTTTTTTAGTGAGTTTTCACATGGCCATGCCATGAACTGAACATTTTGTCTGAATTATTTCACTTAATCTTTGCAACAACTTAATAAGGGAGATGCTGTTTTCTATTCCTTATTTGCACACAGGAAAATTGAGGCTTAGAGAGGTTAAAATAGTCACTGAGGTTACATGGTTGATAAATTGTAGACCAAGATTCAGTCCAGTTTCCCTGTGACTCTCAAGCTGCCCTCTTGAACACTGCAGGTGTTTGGTCTTGTATATGACAGGACTGCTTCCAAACCATGACTCCACGTCAAAACCCAGGTCTTCATCCAGTCTGTGGAATTAATAGAAGCAGTGAAACGTATTCTCCCCTTTTATCTTTTTGGGTTTTTTTCCCCGCTTGATGTCTAGCTTATGTTTTTAGCTTTTAATTGCTGATAAGAGCAGAACTGTTGAGAAGAGTTCACAATCCTTACTCCATATTTAAATCAGGAAAGTACTGGGAGGTATTAAGAAGACTTGAGCCTTAAACGTTTCCCCTGCTGAGCCCAGCTCCTCTCACTTGTTGACTAAGGCCTGCTTCACTGAACATTTTCTTTTTTTTTTTTTCCTATCCACAACCTGAGTGCCCCATGGAGGTGAAGGACATAGCCCAAGCCCGCGCCATCAGTCAGTAGAACAAATGGGCTTGCTCTGCCTAACATCGGGCCATCTCGGATTCCACCTCTTTTATAGAAATGAGTGATGAAGAGAGGTGCGTTCCGCTTTGCCGCTGTATTAATACACATCAGGGGCCAGCTCCTGGCACTAAATCACGCTCCTGCATACATCTGTTATCGGACTCTTCACCAGTGTGATGAACAAGACTGCAGATAGAGGCTTCCTTGTGTCATTCTTTATAGGATTTTCCTAAAAGAATAAATAGCTCAGATCTCTGCCAACACTCTCCCCTGTCACCGTGATGAATTCAGCTTCTTTCTTAAACATGCAGCCACAAATCTTTTCCCTTTCCCCCTCCCCCATTAGTGGAAAGTTTTGAGTTGGAATTGACTGGATTTAAAGATATTAATAAGACTAGAAAGGTGAAGAACAAAAAGGAAGAACGTGCCTTCCTGTCTTTTTGTGTTAATATTAACACAGACCAGGGAGGAGGACCTTGTCATGGGCTCGTTGGGTAGGTCCATCTCCACCCCCTTTCCTCTGTGGCTTTAAAACATGCTTGTGCTTAGTGCACAGGCATCCACCCTGGATCCCAGTGAGTAAGTGTATTAACCTGCTTTTAAGGTTGATACACCAGAACAGGGACTTCCCAGCACTGTCTACCCCATGCTGAAGTGAACCAGCTATTGTATATGTTCTAAAGAATGCAACTGGAAAAGAAAAAAGGGTTATTTTCTTGAAAATTTAAGAGACTAAGTAGTTATAAGAAGCATAAGGAACTTAGATGGAAACAAGACTTCTTTTTCTTGTGATGATTTTCTTTGTTAGAGTGGCAAATCAGAGCTTTGGGTGTGCAAATTCCTTTTTTTTTTTTTTTTTTTTCCTAAAAGTAAACACATAGCTCTAGGTAAAGGAGAATTGGGATGACAAGGTGTTCTTTTGAGAGTCCTGACTTACTATTTTTTTTTTTTGTGGTGGGGAGGGATGGGATCTTAATTTCCCAACTATGCTCCCTGCAGTGGAAATGCAGAGTCCTAACCACTGGACTGCCAGGGAAGTCCCAAAAGCCCTGGCAGTATTGGCCCTTCCAAGAGCCTTTTTTGATCTTCTTGGGATAGGATATGTGTCCTTGAAAGGGTACCCAACAGTTAACCTGTTAAGTAGCTGTCTAAGATTCCAGATACCAGGCCAGCCATGCCAGCAGTGCATTAACCAGGGCAGGAGGGTTCACCTGTCTTACTCACTGCTGTACCCCCAGCATCTAAAACACAGCAGTCCACACATAGCACAAGCTCATTAGATGTTTAATGTATGAATTAAGTGAATAGAATCTTTGCTGCTGCTGCTAAGTCGCTTCAGTTGTGTCCGACTCTGTGTGACCCCATAGACGGCAGCCCACCAGGCTCCCCCGTCCCTGGGATTCTCCAGGCAAGAACACTGGAGTGGGTTGCCATTTCCTTCTCCAATGCATGAAAGTGAAAAGGGAAAGTGAAGTCGCTCAGTTGTGTCTAACTTTAGTGACCCCATGAGCTGCAGCCCACTAGGCTCCCCGTCCATGGGATTTTCTAGGCAAGAGTACTGGAGTGGGGTGCCATTGCCTTCTCCGGAATAGAATCTTTACAACAGTTATTCTCAGTATTATTCTAACCCTGTGATTGGATTCAATAGTTCCATTTTAGGTTGGTCTTTGTCTCAGGAGTCAGAGGGCAGATTCTTATTGTCTACTATGCCTTTTAATTAGGTTTAAATATTTTTTAAAGTTAAAAATATTTTTGAAAATGAATATTGAATGTCTAGGCAATGGCACCCCACTCCAGTTCTCTTGCCTGGAAAATCCCATGGACGGAGGAGCCTGGTAAGCTGCAGTCCATGGGGTCGCTGAGAGTCAGACATGACTGAGCGACTTCACTTTCACTTTCCCCTTTCATACATTGGAGAAGGAAATGGCAACCCACTCCAGTGTTCTTGCCTGGAGAATCCCAGGGACGGGGGAGCCTGGTGGGCTGCTGTCCATGGGGTCACACAGAGTCGGACACGACTGAAGTGACTTAGCAGCAGCAGCAGCAAAAGAATGTTTATAGAATATATACGCAGTGTAAAGAAAAACAATACAACAAGTATCCATGTACCCACCATCTACTTTATAAACAAGAGCATCAGGACTTCTCTAGTGGTCCAGTGGCTGAGACTCCACCTGGATTCAGTCCTTGGTCAGGGAACCAGATCTTTTATGCCACAATTGCAAGAGTTCACGTGCTTCAACTAAAGATACTATATGCTGCAACTAAAGATCTCACATGCTGCAACTAAGATATTGCATGCTGCAACAAAGATGCCACATGCTGCAGCTAAGATATCGCATGCTGCAACAGAGATACCACATGCTGCAACAAAGACCCGCGATCCCGAGTACCATAACTAAGACCTGGCGCAGTCACATAAATAAATATTCAAACAAAAAGATTCCCTTAGGAAAAAAATTGCCAACATCCGCTGGATCATGGAAAAAGCAAGAGAGTTCCAGAAAAACATCTATTTCTGCTTTATTGACTATGCCAAAGCCTTTGACTGTGTGGATCACAATAAACTGTGGAAAATTCTGAAAGAGATGGGAATACCAGACCACCTGACCTGCCTCTTGAGAAATTTGTATGCAGGTCAGGAAGCAACAGTTAGAACTGGATATGGACCAACAGACTGGTTCCAAATAGGAAAAGGAGTACGTCAAGGCTGTATATTGTCACCCTGTTTATTTAACTTATATGCAGAGTACATCATGAGAAATGCTGGACTGGAAGAAACACAAGTTGGAATTAAGATTGCTGGGAGAAATATCAATAACCTCAGATATGCAGATGACACCACCCTTATGGCAGAAAGTGAAGAGGAACTAAAAAGCCTCTTGATGAAAATGAAAGAGGAGAGTGAAAAGGTTGGCTTAAAGCTCAACATTCAGAAAACGAAGATCATGGCATCCGGTCCCATCACTACATGGGAAATAGATGGGGAAACAGTGGAAACAATGTCAGACTTTATTTTTCTGGGCTCCAAAATCACTGCAGATGGTGATTGCAGCCATGAAATTAAAAGAGGCTTACTCCTTGGAAGGAAAGTTATGACCAATCTAGATAGCATATTCAAAAGCAGAGACATTACTTTGCCAACAAAGGTTCGCCTAGTCAAGGCTATGGTCTTTCCTGTGGTCATGTATGGATGTGAGAGCTGGACTGTTTAGAAGGCCGAGCGCCGAAGAATTGATGCTTTTGAACTGTGGTGTTGGAGAAGACTCTTGAGAGTCCCTTGGACTGCAAGGAGATCCAACCAGTCCATTCTGAAGGAGATCAGCCCTGGGATTTCTTTGGAAGGAATGATGCTAAAGCTGAAACTCCAGTATTTTGGCCACCTCATGCAAAGAGTTAACTCATTGGAGAAGACTCTGATGCTGGGAGGGATTGGGGGCAGGAGGAGAAGGGGACGACAGAGGATGAAATGGCTGGATGGCATCACTGACTCGATGGATGTGAGTCTGAGTGACCTCCGGGAGTTGGTGATGGACAGGGAGGCCTGGCGTGCTGCGATTCGTGGGGTCGCAAAGAGTCAGACATGACTGAGCGACTGATCTGATCTGATCTGATCTAGGAAAAAAAGAGAATGTCTTTTTAAAAATTTTCTTCCCACTCTTTGAAGGAGAGTGGGAATATATTTTCCTAATATATATTTTTGGTTAATTATTTGTCATTCTTTGTTGTTTTCAAATAGTTTTGACAATAGATACATGTATCTCTAAGCAGTATATTGTCTAGTTTTACATGTTTTTGAAGCTTCTGTAAATGGAATGTCATATTTTATAAGTTACACGTTTCACCTAGTTCTTGATTCCATTCACATTTTATCCTACCAGAATCCATTCATTATTGCCATATCTATAGTATTCCATTTCTGAGCATGATGAGTATATTACAGTTAGTCATTCTTGATAAACATTTCAGTCATATTCTAATGATAATCATAATCATATTCTTATTCTCGTGCTGGTTTGTGCCCCTGGGGAAAGTGTTGCACATTCTGTGCGAGAACATACGCAGAAGTTTTTCTTGGCCATTTCTCAGTTCTTATGATGGCTGTATCAAAACAAGCAAACAAAGACAAAAAACAGCATGCGTTGTTTGAAGAATGTGGAGAAATTGGAAAGCTTGTGTATTGCTGGCAGGAATATAAAATAGTGCAGCCACTGTAAAGATCTGGTGGTTCCTCAAAAATTTAGACATAAAACTACCCTGTGATCCAGCAGTTCTGTTTCTGGATATATATCACCCAGAAGAATTGAAAGCAAGGATTTAAATAAGTATTTGTACACCTCTGTTCATAGCAACATTATTCACAGCAGTCTAAAAGTAGAAACAACCCAAATGTTCATCACTGGATGAGTGGATAAACAAGATGTGATCTATACATTTAACAAGTTATTATTCAACCTGAAAACTTTCATTATCAGAATGAAATTATGACACACATTACAATATGAATGAGGCAGTGTGTTAAGGAAAATAAGCCAGACAAAAAAGGGTGAATACTGTTTGGTTCCACTTATGAGAGCTTCCTAAAGCAAATCAGACTCTTAGAAACAGAAAGTAACAAATGATGGTTGCCAAGGGCTGGGGGAGGAGGAGAATGGGGAGTTACTGTTTCATGAGTAGAGAATTTCCATTTGGGATGAAGAAAAAGTTCTGGACATGGGTGGTGGTGATGGTTGTGCAACAGTGTGGATGTACTGAATGCTACTGAGGAATATGCTTAGAAATTATTAGAATGGTATATTTTGTGTGTATTTTGCCATAATAAAAAATATATATATGTAGCCAACGCAAAAAGTTTTTCTCAGATAGTGTTTTCCCCATGGTTGATGACCTTGTGGTAATGGTAGGTACAGTTTTTATGAAATTTATTTTCACTTAAATAAGAGTGACTGCGCGTGCGTACTTGTGTGTGAAAAAGAGAGATTTGGGTGGTGATGTCATATGTATTTCTTGCTCCTGGGGTTGAGGTTCTGAAATGTTTGAAAACTACTGCCCTCTAAAAAACTTGTATATGTGCCATAGAGTAATAGCTTTCGATTTTTTTTTCTTGGTAACTCACAGTAAGAAATTTATGTTTGAATGTATATTGGGTGTACCTGCAAAATCTGAAATAAACCTTTGGGTTCCCTCTGATATTTTCTGTTCTTTTTCATTAAGGGGAAAACAAAAAAGTATTTGTCATGACCTATACATTGGTTTTGTGACCCATAATTTGAAAATTACTTTTCTGGATTATATTTCTGGTAGTAGAATTATTGTGACAGGATAAAAATGAAAATTTTTAATGTTTTGCTTTATTTTAGTTAGTGTATATTTGTTTTCAGTAGAGTGATGGTGGTTTGTACTACTCTGCTCAGGGGGCATTTGCAAATGTGGGGCAGTGTTGGGTTGTCACAGTGACTGGGAATGCTTTGAGCATGCAGGGACAGGGTCCGGAAGGGTAGGTGTCCTAAAAGAAATAGGACAGCCCTGCACAAGCAGTGTCATCCTGTCCAGAATGTCTTAATGTCCTTGCTGAAAACAGATGGCCCGGCTGTGTAAGTTTTCTACCATTTGCCTTACTGTTCAGTGTTCATTGGTGACACGGTCATACTGGAGGCATGGAACGTTACAGAAAGAGCAGAGGGCTTGGAGTCTAGTATATGAGTTTGAGTCTTGCTGCTTAAATAGCCATGTCTCTGAATGAATTATCTGCTTTCTCTATGCCTCAGTTTTCTGACCTAAAAAATGGAGATGGCAATACCTATTTCTAAGAGTTTGCATTAAGAAATAAGATTGTAAGAATACAGTGTTTATATAGTATAGTTCCTGGCATATAAATGCTTCATAAGTGGTTATTAGTACATTAAGAATTTGTGCTCCTGAATTTATTCATTTGTTCAGTTAAACCTATTTTCTGATGTGGAGAAATACTTATCATACTTAAATCTTGCCTTTAGTTTTTGGTTAAAAAAAAAAGGAAACCCTATGTAGCTGCTTGGTTTAATAGGACATAAAATATAAGGATTAAGAAAGTTTTGTGTTGACATGCCTCTCGTTCTAATTTCTCTCTCTTTGACTTTTTTCCTCCTTACTTTAACCTTACCAGTTCACATGGATGCAGTGGAGTCAGCAACACCAGCGTCACAGGCCCCCAAACCTCCAGACTCTGAGTGGCTGGTCAGGACCTCTGCCGCAGAGAAAGCCACTGACCCAGCTGCAGCTACGTCTTTTAAAATGCCACAGGAGAAGAGCCCTGGATGCAGCTAGACCGCAGTATTTCACCCGCCAGGAGCTGACTGGATGTTGTTGAAACAAATATTAGACTTTGTATTATATTGTCTTGCATATCTTAATTGACATTCCCAGCCCTTTCACCATCGGACTGACTCCTCTTCAGACAAAGAAGTGAACTCTTTCTCTTAGAAAATCATGTTGTGCAAATCTTTTTTTTTAATTATTATTATAAAGAATTGAGACAGCAGTTTTTTTTTTTAAAAAAGGTCATCCAATGCTGTATATGTTAAATTGCTATTGTTGTCCCAACAGTTACCTACAGCTCTGTTTACAGAGCTGTTGATTTTTTGCAGATATGTCCTGTTTTTCTTGAAAAACCAGTAACTGCTTTTGCATATTTTTTGTGTAGTGCTTTTAATACCATTTGAGGAAGTTCTAAATTTGCAGTCAGTTCCAAACACGGAGTTAAGATCTGTGTGTGGAATTAATTTGCAGGAGATAAGGCTTGTCTTTGAGCCTGGTCTTTATTCAAGCAGAGTGCCAATAAGATAAATTCAGAAAGTTCTTAATTTGAAGCCTCAGAAGAGACACCAGCAGCACGGGCCTTGGGAACTTAACTTTGTTTTTCTAGATGGCCTATTGGAATTGCCAGCAGCTGCACTATATGTTGCCTCATCTCCAAAGTCTGTGTTCTACCCAAAGAGGATCTCTGTATATATACATACAGATGGGTGTAATGAAGAAGGTCCTTTAGGTGTACAGCAAATTTAAAATAGTCAGTGGATTGTGTCTAAATACTTCCTGTCACGGTGTAAGCCTTTATGTACTAAACGAGACTTTTACTGTTAGTATTATAGGTCAGTAACCTGTAGCAGAAATTCATACTCTATTATAATAATGGCTTCTTGAGGCCATACTTTGGGGAGGAAAAATGTCTTTTCGACATGACTTTATACTTGGCGTGTTTATGACGGCTTAGCTGCCTGTGGAGTTATATATACAGCCATGCCTGAAGTTGGATGATCCTCTGTCAAAATGAGGAATACGTGACTGCCTACAGCTACTGGAGAAAAGCCACCCTTTCTAAAAAAGTATCATCAAGGGTGTCTGTCATCCAGGGACCTGGTTGGCAGAAGGGCTCTTTTTTGGTACAAATTGAGTGCTTTTACTCTGCAGTACGTAGGAGCCGTTCTCAAGTGCCCACTGCTCTGGTGGTGCTCTGGAGCAGCGCGCACTCTGGCACCGGGTGGGACAGAGCCTCCGCTCCCGGAAGCACCGTTGTGCCTCTTCTCACACAGAACGTAAGGGTGGGCCGCACTCTCATAGTCCTTTGAAAACTGTCATCTTCACCAGTGGTATCTACAGAATGGCCATGTCAGTGCAGTGGGTGTGAATCTGGTGGGAAAGGGGGACCAGAAGCTGTCTAGGCAGCACTTCATCGAAGACTGAGAACCTGGCCATTGTCTGTAACAAGGGATCCTGTGGAGCGAGGGGCAGGTGGAGATCAGAGTGAGGAGTAGTGCTCCAGCCAGCCCAGCTTCCCTGGGAGCCACTCAGGTGCTCTTGTGGTGGCACGTGTACCTCCTCGCCACATAGGCTGCACCTACCAGTACAGGGAACAGTGTCTGTTGACTATAAAGTGGTTCTGCTCTGTTGTTGCAGTGATGAAGGTAGCTTTCTGTTGTCATATGTGCATTCTTACTTAGTCCCAGTAGTGTCCTGAGGCACACATCTCTTAACAGAATTTGTTGGATTTCGGGGAGAAATCTATGAACATAGTACTTGTATTTTCTTTGCAGTAAGCGCCATGGCTCATGCAGAGATCAGTCCTGCGATAATGGCCTATTGAGACCTCTAGTTTGGGTAGCATCTTTTTCTTCATGACACATAACCTAATATTTCTCCTTTTTACCTGTGATTAAAAGTAATTTATATGAACAGCTTTACTTACATTTTAAATATCTCTGTGATGAAAAGGTAGGTGATTACTACTTTTACATTTTATAAGGTTAAGAATAGTCACAGAACTTTGTGACTTGCCCCAAATCACATAATCAAGCCAAGACTAAAATCCCGGACTTTCAGACTTTCTTAGTCCTGGGTTATAATCTTTTGTTTTTCATTAATAGAACTGAGTCACTCTGAGACTCATAGTTTTGAAACAGTATGCCAGACAAGCTGTGTATCCTTTCTTGATCAATCTTTCCTGAATATTTTGAATCCTTTCAGCAGGGAGCACCTCAAAATGCCATGCTGTGCTGTGCTTAGCTGCTCAGTCATGTCCAACTCTTTGCAACTCCATGGATTGTAGCCTACCAGGCTCCTCTGTCCATGGGGATACTCTAGGCCAGAATACTGGAGTGGGTTGCCATGCCTTCCTCTAGGGGATCTTCCTAACCCAGGGATCGAACCCAGGTCTCCCACATTGTGGCCGAATTCTTTACTGTCTGAGCCACCAGGGAAGCCCATGAATACTAGAGTGGGTAGCCTATCCCTTCTCCAGGGGATCTTCCCGACTCAGGAATTGAACCGGGGGGTCTCTTGCATTGCAGGCAGATTCTTTACCAGCTGATCTACCAGGAAGCCCCCAAATGCCATACCTACCTGTATGTAATAAGCAGGAAAGAAAATTAATTGCCTAAGAGAATAGCCATTAAGCACACAAATACATTTAGAACACAGGGTTGTAAATTGTGCTCCTTCTTTAAAGCTGCTGCATGAGCACGTTTATAGAAGACTCACTGACTTACTCTGCTTGTTTTTTGTCTGAGTCCATTCCAGAGGACTAACCTTAGAATCAAATGTATTTTGAATCTTAAGCTTTCATTTTCCTTTTTATACAACAAAGTGTGTAATGTTACAAATTAAGAAAAATCTGTTACCATTCAACAAAAAAATAATTTCAAAATCAAGTTTTGTAATCTGTTGGAAGAAAACCCGATAGTTTGACTTCCTTTGAGGATAATTTTTGAGCCCACATATGTATGATCTGCTCAAAAGTAATAACTGAAGCAGAGTTCCACAGTTCTTCCTTATTTCAGGTTTCTGATTTATCCCAGCATGCTATATAGTCTGCCTGTCTAGATCCTAGTCTTGGGTATTTTTCACAATGGACGAAAGTCAAGACATTGTCTACTTGCCTGAGCATTTTTCATAAAGGATAGTTCTGCTTACAGATTATATTTCAGATTCAGTGTTTAAAGGGAACAACTTCATTTGCATCAGAACTTTTGTTGCATTTTGATAACTATTCAGAAGAAATTAGTAGCTGGTTTTTGGTGCCAAATTTGGAGGTGCAGAGTATGATCTTTGTTGAGTGGTGTGTTCTTGATAAACAGGCCTTGAATTCTATAGAAATCAAGCATAATTGGAAATTTCAGGTGACATTGTTTAGCTGGGCTGTACAGACTGGCTGCAAAAAGGCCATTTTGGCAACAAAACGACCAAAAGCTGAAATAAAGATGGCATCCTTTGCTAAGTGAAGCTCAACGCCTTGGACAGGTAATTAAACTATTTCTGAATCCCAAATGGAGGAATCTGAGATATTGCTGCATTTTGGAACCAGAAGTACAGCCTAGACCACAGCACAGCAAGTTTTGATGCTCCAAGTACAGGAGCAGAGTTATCACAGAAGTCATCTAGAGTCGAACAAATCAGTGTTGAGCAAGGAAGCCAGGTGAGCACTGTCATGGCTGGTGTGATGGGTTCCCCACTTTGGCTTAAGGCAAAGTCTCCTGGTGATGCATGATTCGTGTCAAGTCTTTGCTTTATTTTGGCTTTTACTACATGATTCTGAGCCACAAGCTTTTGTTAGTATTTTGTTTAGTTGTCAGTATTTCCTTATCTCCTGATCTCCCACTGTAGTCGTGACAGTTAGGGAGTGGAGTGACTGACAGTGACAGCATTCAGGCTGGGTTTCTACCCCATTAGAAAACTGGCACAGAGGGAGAAGGTGAGGAAATTGGTGGATTCTTCTGTTAGCACTTGGAGAAGGCTGTGGCCACCCACTCCAGTACTCTTGCCTGGAAAATCCCATGGATGGAGGAGCCTGGTAGGCTGCAGTCCATGGGGTCACAAAGAGTCCGACACAACTGAGCGACTTCCCTTTCACTTTTCCCTTTCATGCATTGGAGAGGGAAATGGCAACCCACTCCAGTATTCTTGCCTGGAGAATCCCAGGGATGGCGGAGCCTGGTGGGCTGCTGCCTATGGGGTTGCACAGAGTCGGACACGACCGAAGTGACTTAGCAGCAGCAGCAGCTGTCAGCACTGAACACAAGTGGTCCAGTGATGCCTTCATCTACGTTAAGGTCACAAAACAGATGAACGTCAAATGCCTACAGATAGCAACATTGAAAAGAAACAAGGATATCGAGTAATCTTGGCTGAAGAGTGTGGATTATAAAGTTTGTAAGAAGCTCAGCAAAACAAACTCAATGGCCCAAAGAAGACATTTTCCTGCCACTGCACTAGGTAAAATCGCCAAATGTGGGGAATAAATTTTTCAAGCACAGTATTTGACGAGTGGGGCAGGTCCTGAAGATGTTCACCAAGGAAAGGAATATTGGCAAGATCCAGAGTGAGAAGGTGAGGAGAAGAGAAGGAGATGCATGGGGTAAGCGGACTAGGACCCTGAGACCAACAGCACCCACACATTCTCTGCTGACCGGATTTGCTGAATCAGAAGCTGAGGGTGAGGCCCGGCACTCTTCCAAGCCCTCCAGGGGATTCCACATGATGTGTTAGAACTGCAGGCTTTGCCGTAGTTGGAAAGAAGTGTTTTAATATACCAGTATCCCCCCTAAGCTCTGAGGTGCTCTTATACTTTTCCTCCATAAGTATAGAAATGTTTTGTGTATGGTTCTTTGCAGAAACTATTAAATGTCTTTATTTACCATACTTTTCCCCTCAAGGTCCTGAAAGATCTGGAAATACTGAGATAGGATGATGTGGAGAAAAATGCCATCGAGGCTGTTTTTAGATGGATGGAAAACAGCTCTTTTAAAAAGTGGATTAAAATAACAACTGGATTTTTTGTCTATGAGTGAGAAGTTGTTTTTCGCCATTAACAGTAAAACATTTGTGTAAGATAGTGCCATCCATGATTTTATGATACCTGTTCATTACGTCTTAGTTTCATGGGAAAATGTCATGTATTTTCCAGCATCATAATGAAGAAGCCTTTAAAGTATGGCTCACAAAAATGAAAAAAAAAAAAAAAAAAAAAGGAGGGGGGCAGAATCCACCTCCAGTACATAGCTATTGTGTAATAAATACCTGTTGGGTTATTGGTTGTCTTTTGCTGGGAATTAATCTCAGTACTTCAGAGCATGTAAAAATCAATTTTCAGTGATCCCAGTTAATCACACCCTATTGTCTTTGTTTTACATTTCATCTAGTGATTCCATAGGGGTTGGGGACCAGTAGTAACAACATGTTATGTTTTCTTTGGCTGACTTCCTATTCAGTGTTTCAGAAGACAGTCATTTTAAAGCTTTGAAATGAAGTCATGGCCATTTTTCCTTTAGATTTTATTTCTTTGAATTGCCCTGGGTCTGACTTTTATTACTAAAGCCTGTGAACCGAAGTTCTTTTTGGGAAGATGTGTAGCTACGGAGGAGTTCTCTATTTCCTCCGATGCTCATGTTTTGTGCCCACATCTTTATAAATGCAACTGAGTGATGACATGGAGAGAGGTCAGTGCCATTGAAAGAAAAGTCTAATGTTACAGTTCCCCTAGAAACAAGAGGCATACTTTGCCAGGCAAGGCCACACCAAGTTTGAGTCAGAAGGCAGAGGATGGGAGCAAGTGATAGTTTTAGGCCAGGGCCTTGATGGGGGTTTTCTTGGGAAAGGCAAAGCAGGGCAGGGAGAACAAATTAGGAATGGCTAGTGAATAATTCCCAGTAATTCCCGGTCCTTAAGGCTACATTGCGGGGAAGGCAATGGCACCCCACCCCAGTACTTTTGCCTGGAAAATCCCATGGACAGAGGATCCTGGTAGGCTCCAGTCCATGGGGTCGCTAAGAGTCTGACACGACTGAGCGACTTCACTTTCACTTTTCACTTTCATGCATTGGAGAAGGAAATGGCAACCCACTCCAGTATTCTTGCCTGGAGAATCCCAGGGACGGGGGAGCCTGGTGAGCTTCCGTCTATGGGGTCGCACAGAGTCGGACACGACTAAAGCGACTTAGCATAGCATAGCAAGGCTACATTGTAGGCTCCAGTTGCTGGATGCTCGGCCTCGGATGATTGCAGCCTGGGATGTGCAGGTCAAAGGGAGGAGGTATGTCTCCGTGGACCTGGTTAGTTTGCACATCAGATGCATGCTGGGGGCTGAGTCCCTTGCTGGGTCTAAGAACTGGCCAGCCCTGGGTGGGGCAGTCTCCCCATCCAGAAACCTTGTCTAAGATGTCATAACATCATAATACATAGAAAATAAGAAACACGATTAATACACATGCATCATAGACTGTTTAGCTCGCCTTTCAATTTTTGTAGTGTTTTAAAGCATCACATGATTTTTCTTTTCCATCTTGAAAACTAGTTTAAAAGCACCTCTGGCTAAACATGGTAGTTTTACTAGATTTTATCAAGGTATAGGAGTATAAAAATTTTTCAACACATGAAAGTTATGAAAATCAATGTTTTCTTTCCCTAGAAGTGAGTTCTGACCCTTGCAGATCCCTCATGCAAATGTTTAATTGAAAAAGGAAAGAAAGTATCCAAGAACTTAACCAATGGCCTTGGTGATGTAAGTCAACTCATTTCACTGGGTATAGATTCTACACCTTGCTCCCTGCACACCCCCCCCCCAATCCCCCCCCCCCCCCCCACAGTGGGTCATGTATTTCTCTATGAAACATCTGTCATCGCCAAATCATGGTGACAGTTTCAACTGCTCTAAATATTTGTCTTAGTCTCCCACCTGTTGTCACTAGCTCTCACAAACAGCATTTTAAACCCTTTCAGTTCCCACCTTTCACTCCCAGCTGGGGATCTCACCTTCCCCTAAGAGATAATAGAGCATTAGAGGGAGAAAAGGCCACTTACACACCTTTGCATACACCCTTCCTCACCTCCTCTGTCTTGGAAATGTTTGTCCTGCCCCTAAGAATCCCTTCTCCTACACTCAGGGTCTCTCCCTAGATCAGATGTCTTGCTCAGTACAACTTCTCACTCCTGACACGTACAGCTTTGCATTTAAATACCTTCAAAGGCTTCCCCTTCAAACAAAAATACCTTTCCTCAACTCTTTGAACCTCTTGACTAGCACTAAAAGTACTGCCCTTTCCTGCACTTTCTGTTAATTCTCAATCCACTGAAGCAGTAGTTTTTAACCCTGGCTGCACACTGGGATCATCTGGGGAGATTAAAAAAGAAAAACAAAAAACCCCCATAATTCCCTCAACTGAACCACAGGCCAGTTACACAGGAATGGGGAGGTGGTGGGACAGTTTTTTTAAAAGAAGGCTGTGCTGCCAACGTGCTCCTGGGGCTAAGAGCAAACATGTTAAAACCTGGCTGCCACCCTCACCAGTTGAACAGTTCTAATCGTTCTTGCCTGGTTCACCAATGACCTCTAGTTGCCAAAATTTAGTCTTTAGGTTGATCTTTGGGCTTCCCAGGTGGTGCTAGTGGTAAAGAACCCACCTGCCAATGCAGGAGACAAAAGAGATGCTTTTTTAAAAAAAATTTTTAATTGGAGGACAATCATTTCACATTACTGAGGTGGCCCCTGCCACTCATCAACCGACTCAGCCACGGGAGCACCTGCACCCCCTCTCCCACACCCCCTCCTACTTCCCTCCCCACCCCATCCCTCTAGGTTGTCCCAGAGCACCAGCTTTGAGTGCTCAGCTTCATGCATCGAACTTGCGCTGTTCATCTGTTTTGCATATGGTAGAATACATGTTTCAATGCTCTTCTCTCATATCAGCCCACCCTTGCCTTCTCCTGCATAGTCCAATAATAGTCTGTTCTTTACATCTGTGTCTCTTTTGCTGCCTTGCATATAGAATCCTTGTTACCATCTTTCTAAATTCCATATATATATGTGTGTTACTATACTGTATTGGTGTTTCTCTTTCTGACTTACTTCACTCTGTATAGTATAGCTGAGTAATATTCAATTTATATATGTACCACAACTTCCTTATCCATTCATCTGCTGATGGACATCTAGGTTGCTTCCGTGTCCTAGCTATTGGAAACGGTGCTGTAATGAACGCTGGGGTACATGTGAAGAGACACTCTTGATGTCTTGATACCACATAACTGCTTCCTTTCTGGAATTCTGCCTTTTCTTACCCTGCTATCCTGATCTTTCTCCTACTTCTGTACTGTCTCACCCTCCACAGACGGGCAGACTGGTCGGTAGGTCAATCCAACACAGACTGAAAGTCTGCCTCTGCCCTCACCTCCTTTACTTCAGTAGTAGTCATGTTCTGGTGATTTCCTTTGCCACGCTGCCTTAATGTGCTGGCTTAAAGCACTGATAGGAGGGACGCACTTTCTTTCATTGATAATTATCATCCATAAGGAAAGCCATCTCAAGGTGCCTATTTTTACTTGCTACTGTTGGTAAGATTTTAGTTTGAGTTTCAGGGATGAGACAGACCCATTTCGTCACCTCTTTTTGACCTTGGGTGCCTTGTTGGAGCTTCCTTTCTCAGAGAACTTCTTGTTGGAGTCTCAGGCATTATCCTTAGTAATGATGAAGTGGAACTGGATTTTCCACATCACTGCATGCTGCCTCTGGATCTCTGAGTACGGGTTCTGCCCTCACCAGAAGGGACTCTGTATGTTTCTGGCTTCTTCATATCACTAGTTCCTGATTTAAAGTCTGGGACAGGTAGGTCTGATTAGTTATCAGGTGCCTGTGTCCTGACTGCAGGAAGGGAGAATGAGATTATCTGGAATGTTAAGCTTTTTTGAGTATGGATGAATCCCCCAAACACGGGAGGGCAGGTTAGATACTGAACAATTGATAGGAGTGATAAAGGTCCACTAGAACCATTGCCCTGTTCACTGATGGAAAAGGTGATTACTGCGAACTCACTAAGCCTGCTTCGTCAGAAGAGGGTGGCTACCACAAAGCAGGACATTCCTGGGTCCCTTAGACACTCTGCTGGAAACCAGGAGACAACTATTCAGAACCCATTCTCCTCCTCCTCCTAATAATAATAATGATGACTGTTTACTGAGTATTATGTGTTATTTGTAAACAGCATCTTCCTTAATCCTCAGCAACTCTAAGGGACTTTTATCTCTGTTTTAAAGCAGCAAAATACACTTACAGTTTTAATTAACTTACTCAAAGTCACATAACTGATAAGTATCAGCCAGAATTCAAATTTAAGTCTGTTTGTGCTAGAGGTTCTATTCCCAACCAGTACCCTATGCTGCCCCTTTTTACAATACCAATGAACTGTGGACATGTACATCTGAAATACACTTTGTGCCTCTGGGCCCAGGGCTGGGTGTCTGGTGAGATTGCTTCACTTCATTTGTGTGTTGCTTCTGGTGGGCTGTTCTCTATGGGAGCAACTGTACGTGAGCTGGTCTAATCTCTGTGCTTATGACCCTGAAAGAAGACAGCCAGCTTCTGTGGCACCTCCTACACTGACCTACTTTTGTTTTTGAAAGGGACAAGAGCGCAAGTCAATAAAACCTAACAAACCAATGGCTATAAAAAGGTACTGTCCTTTGTGTGCCAAAGCAAAACTGATCCCTCAACCAGGAGAACCCGGCTTTGACTTGTTAAGGGTAGTGAGGGACTGTAACATCTTGCTAGCCTTATGGAACTGCTAGTCAAATAGCTGTCTTTAAAGTCTTGGCCTTCATACGCATCCTTTCAATCAGGGGATGTGTATGCCTGCCTGCTGAGTCGCTTCAGTCATGTCTGACTCTGCAACCCTATGGACTGTAGCCCACCAGGCTCCTTTGTCCATGGGATTCTCCAGCAAGAATACAGGAGTGAGTTGTCATGCCCTCTTCCAGGGAATCATCCCGACCCATGGATCGAACCCTTGTCTCTTGAATCTCCTGCATTGGCAGGTGGGTTCTTTACCACTAGGGCCACCTGGGAAGCCCCATAGATGTGTATAGAACACATTATGTGCCAACCATTCTGCTGGTAGCAAAGAGGGAAGGCATTTCTGCTGTCACGAAGTTCATGGTCTTCTCAAGAAGAGACAAGGAAAGCAAATACTACAATGTGGAGTGACTTTGAGATAAGAATATTAAGATATTTTGGCAGCAAGGAGGAAGTGACTCAACTCAAAATGAACAGAGGGAGGATTAAAAGAATACGGTAACAGATCTTAAAGGATAAGTAAGTGTTAAGAGAGGATGAGGCCATCCAAAGGTAGAGAGCATGGTCTGTTCAGGGCACCACAAGTATTTTGGCAAGGCTGACATAAAGCGTACAGAGGAGTGGGGAACGGTAGGCGGGAGACAGAAAATAGAGGGCTCTGTGGACACGGGCTTGCTTGTTGATTTGGAGAGCTGTGATAGTCCTCAGTGCAGTCATGGAAACCCTACAGCAACGGGCCCACTGTGTGAGCAAAACACTGGAACTGAGACGTAAACTGCTTTGCACCTCCTTAATTACTTTTCTGGGAAATATAGTCAGGTTCCCCTATTTGTAAGAGCTACTGACATACTTAGGACATAACACTGAACCTAATTGGAAATACCAGTTTATACCATGGCTGACCAGTTCCCTTACTTGTTCTGTTGGTGATACTGGTCTGAAGTTATTCCCCTTGAATCAGTTTATCTTGGTAGAATTTAAAGCACAATGTGATGGTCTTAATTCCTAGTACTGTTCTTCAGTAAGAGGACTGCCAGTTACACGTTTGAGGCTTTATTTCTCAGTAGTGACAGTAAATGTGTTGATCCTTTCCCACTTTTTAGATCAGGGACCTTCACAATCTTTGCAGTTTCAAGGCTGTAGAAAACATCCATAGGATGAAACAACACAGCTGGCCCACACTTAAGTGCTGATCTGTAATTTTCATCTTACTGATACCATGCTGTATGTAAATAAAGTGAGCTAAACCCTTTGGAACTGTGTAAAGCAAAGCCAGTTAAGTGTTTCTGGTCAGCAGTGGTGACCAATGGCCCTTTTCCCAGTGTGCCACATTACCGAGACTCAGTCTTCCCTCTATATTCTCTGGGGTCCAGGATTCAAAACCTTGAAGAACACACGTTTTATTTTTAAATAATTTTGGACTGAAGGAAAATTGCAAGAATAGGGCAAAGAATTGACATATGCCCTTCTCCCAATTTCTAATGTTCACAACTTTACTTAGCCAAGATACAAGTATCAAAACCAGGAAATGAACATTGACACAATCCTATTAACTAAACTGCATACTTCATTTGAATTTTACCACTTTTCCCAATAACGTTCTTTGGTTAAGGATTCAACCCGGGATCTACATGCATTTGTGTCTCTTTCTGAACTTTCTCTTCTGTTCCATTGGTCTATTTGTCTACTTGTGCACAGTACCACACTGTTTCAATTACAGAAAACTTACAGTATAGGGAGAGCTAGTCCCCTGTCATAATTTTTCAGTGTTTTCCTAAACTTACATGTTTGTTTTTCTATATAAACTTTAGTATCAACTCATGTAACTCCATAAAAATAATGTATTGATATTTTTGATATCATGTTACATTTATTAACTAACAGGGAAAACTGACATCTTTACAATGTTGAATCATCCTATCCAAGAACAGCGGGTGTATTTCTACTGTTCAAGTCTATCTGTGTGCCTTTTAAGGATGGCTTTAAAATCTTCCTTGAATAGCTTCAGTGTGCTTCTTGTTAAGGTTATTCCTTAACAAGAAGGAATAACCTTCTTGTTATGTATTTAATCTTTGTTGCTAATAAGTGGGGTTTTTTCTGCCATTATGTCTTCTACTTGGTTATTATTCTTATATATGAAGGCTGTTGATTATTATATGCTAATTTTTTATCCTGCTAACTTACCTAGTACTTTTGGGGTTAGTTTTATCATTGACGGTCAAAAATAGCTTTCTACATGCACAGAGCAGAGACAAGAAATGAAAGACTCTGTAGAGGTCAAAAGGGATGTGAAAGCTCAAAACTTGGGAGTCAAATAAGACAAAAGCCATCTTTCACCCTGAAGGTGTCTGCTGAGACTTGGTCTCCTTGAGTCTCTTTCTTGATGACTCATGAGTGCAGGAGGTAAAATAGGGTCTGCTCAAGGCAGGAAGATCTGAGATCTCCCAGAGTGAGGACCTCAGAAGTGCTACACTTGCAGTGTAAGGGTAAATACTAAATAAACACACCAAGCAGAAATAACAGCAAGGGAACATACCTTTCTTGACCTTAGCCCTGGATGGAGGAAGGACTTTTAATTTAACCTAACCAGTTGTCCCTTATAGAGGTTTGTGGCCCAAATTTAATACTCCAAGTAGGAATTTAATTTACAGTGAACCAAGGTAGGTGGTAACCCCAGATGACTGGCAGAAGCAAACACATACTTTTCTAGAAGAATGAAACTCCAATCTAGGTATCAAAAGAATTTCCACAGATAAAATCACAAAGATTATGGGTAGCTCACACTTAAAACCACAAACCCAAGAGGGAAATAAGATATCGTGAGGTCAAATCATTAGAAACAGTATACAGGAGAATCATACTCACAAACAACCTAGATATTTATTAGCATGAAATATAAACATGTTATACATGTTTTAAATATATTTCAGGAAGTCAGAGGCTTCAAAACACCAGGTAACAAAAGCATATACTTTTGAAAGGAGTTGATGAGAGTTAACATGTCTTACTGCCCTTTAATTGTTCAAGAGGGGACTAAAGAGTCTTATTAATTTGGGACTTTAGTAAGTAGATATGTTAAAATGTTTGGAGTAACTATTAAAAGAATAAATATAAAGAATATAGCATTTAAACTAATAATGGATAAAAGGTAAAACAAACTAGAAAGTTAAGAAAAATAAAAAGTATACATCATGGTAAAAGGATTCAAATATAGTAGTAAATATACCAGTCAAGTATATTATAAATAATATAAATTATTATAAAAATTATTTATAATTGCCAAGATAAGGAAGCAGCCTAAGTGTTTATCAGCAGATAAATGGATAAAGATGTGATATATATACACAATGGACTATTACTACTACTCAGCCATAAAAAAAGAGTGACATTTTTCTGTTTGCAGCAGTGTGGATGGACTTGGAGGATCTTATGATAAGTGAACTAAGTCACAGAGACAAATACTATATTTGTGGAACTAAAAAAATATGACAACAAGTAAATATAACGAAAAAGAAAGACTCACAGATATAGAGAACAAACTAGTGGTTGGGACTTCGCTGGTAGTCCAGTGGTTAAGAATCCCTCTGCCAAAACAGAGGACTCAGGTTCGATCCCTGGTCCAGGAAAATCCCACCTGCTGTGGGGCAACTAAGCCTGTGTGCCACGGCTACTGAAGCCCAGGCAGCCTAGCGCCCATGCTCTGCAACAAGAGAAGCCACCACAAGGAGAAGCCTGCACTGGAACTAGGGAGGATCTCCCACTCACTGCCAACTAGGGAAAGCCGCACGCAGGAACCAAGAGCCAGGACAAGCAAAAATAAATATAAAAGTATTAAAAAAATAAGTGGTGATTACCAGTGGGGAGATAGAAAGGAGGAGGGGCAAGTTAGGGATAAGAGATGAAGAAATACCAAGTATTCTATATAAAATAAATAAGCTACAAGGATATATTATACAACATGGGGAATATATTTTATAATAACTAAGTGGATTATAACCTTTAGAAATTGTGAATATACTATAGACTTGCAACTTAATTAATATTGTACATCTACAATACCTCAATTGAAAAAAACAGTATGGAGATTCCTCAAAAAACTAAAAATAGAACTACCATATGGTTCAGTAGTTCCACTCCTGAGTATTTATTGAAAACAAATAAAACCCCAAAATACTAATTTGAAATGATACTTGTATTATTTACAATAGCCAAGATATGGAAGCAACCCAAGCACCCATCAGCAGATGAATGGATAAAGATGTGGTGCATATCTTTATCTATAGCTCTCTCTATATAATGGAGTATTGCCCAGCCTACACTAAAGCCTTTGACTGTGTGGATCACAACAAACTGGAAAATTCTTAAAGAGATGGGACCAGCAGATCACCTTACCTGCCTCCTGAGAAACCTGTACACAGGTCAAGAAACAGCAGTTAGAACCGACATGGAACAATGAACTGGTTCAAAATTGGGAAAGGAGTATGTCAAGGCTGTATATTGTCATCCTGCTTGTTTAACTTATATGCAGAGTGCATCATGCGAAATGCTGGGCTGGATGACACACAAGCTGGAATCAAGATTGCCAGGAGAATCTTGAGACTTGATATGCTCAGATATGCAGATGACACCACCCTTACGGCAGAAAGCGCAGAGGAACTAAAGAGTCTGTTGATGAAGGTGAAAGAGGACAATGAAAAATCTAACTTAAAACTCAACATTCAAAAACCGAAGATCATGGCATCTGATCCCATCGCTTCATGGCAAATAGATGGGGGAAAAAATGGAAACAGTCTTTATTTTCTTGGGCTCCAAACTCACTGTGAATGGTGACTGCGGCCATGAAGTTAAAAGACACTTGCTCCTTGGAAGAAAGTGAAAGTGCAAGTCACTTGGTCATGTCCAACTCTTTGCGAGCCCATGACTATACAGTCCGTGGAATTCTCCAGGCCAGAATACTTTCCCTTCTCCAGCGGATCTTCCTGACCCAGGAATCAAACAGGTATCTCCTGCATTGCAGGCAGATTCTTTACCAACTGAGCTATCAGAGAAGCCTTGGGGAAAAAAGGTATGAACAAACCTAGACAGAGTATTAAAGAGCAGAGACTTCACTTTGCCAGCAAAGGTCTGTATAGTCAAAGCTATGGTTTTTCTAGTAGTCATATATGGATGTGAGAGTTGGACCATAAAGAACGCTGGGCACCGAAGAACTGATGCTTTCTAACTGTGGTCCTGAAGAAGACTCTTGAGAGTCCTTTGGACTGCAGGGAGATCAAACCAGTCAACCCTAAAGGAAATCAACCCTGAATATTCATTGGAAGGACTGATGCTGAAGCTCCAATACTTTGGTCACCTGATGCGAAGAACTGACTCATTGGAAAAGACCCTGATGCTGCGAAAGGTTGAAGGCGGGAGGAGAAGGTGGCAACAGGATGAGATGGTTGGATGGCATCACTGAGCCAATGGACATGAGTTTGAGCAAACTCCGGGAGATAGTGAAGAACAGGGAAGCCTGGTGTGCTGCAGTCCGTGGGGTTGCAAAGAGTCGGACACGACCAACCAACTGAAAAGCAACAACAAAATTACTCAGCCATAAAAAGGAATGAAATTCTGCCATTTGCAACAATGTGGATGGACCTAGAAAATATTATACATACTGAAATGTTATCACTTATATGTGGAATCTAAAAAAAAATGTATATAACAAAACAAGACTCAGAGTGGAGAGAGAGAAGAGGGAAGGAGCTCAAAACAGATGGGATTAAAAGATACAAGTTACTATATATTGAATAGATAAGCAACAAGGATATATTGTACCTAAAAGGAAAGTATAGCCCTTATTTTGTAATAATTTAAAATGGAATATAATCTATAAAAATATTGAATCACTGTGCTGTACACTGGAAATATAACTTTGTAAGTCAACTATACTTATTTTGTATACAATAAAAAAGAAAATAAAAGATGGTACCTTAAGTCAGTAATGTAAAATGAAGTAATGTAGTCAGTAATGTAAGTAATGAAGTCAGTAGTGTCAAATGAGGAAAGATGAACTGTAGAAATGAAAGGTATTGGGATAACTCAATAGTCATATAGAAATGAAAATTGATCTATTTCTCATACTATATGCCAGAATAATTTTCAAATTGATCAGAGATTTAATTGTACAATATTAAGACATACTGGAAAAAATAAGATGAATTCCTTAGTAGACAGGCTGGTCCAAATCTGAGAGACTATTTTTGGACTGCTGAAAGTTAAGTAAGAATTTTTTTTTTTTTTTTTTACTTTTGAAGGGTTTAATAAGGAGGAGAAGGAAAAATACATGAACATATCTGGTTGTAAACTCTAAAATATTTACTTAAATATTTTTTAAAAATTGCCATCCCTGCTCTATAACCTGGGAGTGAGGAAACTTTCCTAACTGTATTGATTAGTTATTACATAATAACACCACATGCTTTTCAGTCTCCTTGGACCAGTAGGAAAATATTCTCCACCCATTTGGTGGAAGGGATTGTAAATTCACATGGTAAAGCATGGAGATACAGATAAAGGGTGAAGAATTGGGGCTAATGTATCCTCCAGACTAAGGATAACTTAAAAATCTAAATACAACAGAGATATATTTGGCTATGCTAAAAAACAAAAACAAAAATATCCCTTTTGCATCTCAAATATACCAAAGTAAAGTAAACTACAAGTGATAACTAGGAAAACATCATCAATTTATTTCACAGATTAAGGGCTAGTCTCTCTAATTTATAGCTAAACTCTGTCCTGTCTGACTCTTTGCAACCCTATGGACAATACAGTCCATGGAATTCTCCAGGCCAGAATTCTTGATTGGGTAGCCGTTCCCTTCTCCAGGGGATCTTCCCAACCTAGGGATCGAACCAGGTCTTCCTCATTTCAGGCAGATTCTTTATTGGAGCCACTAGGGAAACCCCTCTAATTTATAAAGAGCTTCTAAAAATAGAGGAGATCCTATGGAAAAATATGGAAAGGATATGAACAGTTCACAGAAAAAAATGCAAATGCCCCTTAAACACTTGAAAAAAATGCTCAACTTTCCATAGTTATTTCATTTTCATAGCTACATAGTGAGTAAAGTGGATATTCTTAACATCCCTACTTTACAGACAATAAAACTGAGTCAAAAAGAGATCAAATGTCCTAATAAATGCTCAATTTACCAATAATGGTGGTAGAATTTGAACCCAATCAAGCTGGCTCTAGCTAGGAGTAGTTCACCATGACAAAATGAGGCTTATTTCAGGAAAACAAGGCTCATTTAATATTAAGACTAACTGAGTGTTTCCTTAATATGATAAAATACATTTATCTCAATCCAAAGCCAGCATCATGCTTAAATGAGAATTAGAGAACCAATTTCATTAAAGTCAGAAACAAGACAAGACATTTACCAATCATTACCACCATTTAAAATTGTTCTCTAGGACTTAGACAAAACAATTAGACCAAAAAAGTTAAAGGTCTATAGAAATTAGAAAGGAAGAGAGGACAGGCTTATAATTTGTAGATGATATGCCTGGGTTGTTTACTTAGGAACTAAAGGAAGACCAACCAAAAACAAATCAGAATTTAATAAATTGGTACAAAATTAATTTTCAGGAAATAGCCTTTGTATGCACAATGTCCAATTACATTCTCTAAGGAAAGAAAAGGTCATTTTATAATAGTCGAAAACATAAGATATAAAATACTTGGGAATAAACTTAAGAAACATTATTTTATAGGAAACCTTAAAATGCTAATGAGGGACATAAAACAAGACCTGAATAAATGGAAAGACATACCATGTTCTTGAGTAGGAACAATCAGTATCATAAAGATGTCACCTCTTCTTAATCTATGTGATACCCAATATCAATACCAATAGGATTAAAAAGAAAAAGATTTACACAGGCTGATTCTCAGATTCATATGGAAAAACAAGCAAGAATATACAAGAAAGAAAGAGATGGTGATAGAGGGAGATTAATTCCATAGATATTTTAAAACTTGTAAATTTACAGCAGTTAAAACAGTGTGGTCATACTTTATAAATAGATCAGCATAACAAAACAGTTCAGAAATAGGCCTAAATATGTATGGGAGTTGACTAGGAGTTGGTTAGGGCAGCTTTTCATTCAGCGGGGAAAATATTCAAGAAGTGGGGGCCACTGAATGGTATTCTGGAAAAAAATTAAAGCCATGCTTCACTGCTAACATACAACTGTGTATGTGTGAAATAACTTCTGACTGTGCTGGTCATTAGAATTCATTAAAGGTGTGTCAGGCTCAGTGCACGCGCAAGGGGGAGGAGATTATACAAGGGCTTGAATGACAAGAGATGAAGATCATTTGGAATCATCTTAAAGAAACTACTTACTATGTGGAAAAACATTTTAAAAACCTAACTGTATACTGCTTTCAAGAGGCGCACTTTTAAGTGTAAATACAAAGAAAGATTGAAAGCAAAGCAATGAAAAAATATACCCAGCAAAGACTAACCCAAGGAGGCTGATGTAGCCATACAAATAGCAGTCAAGGAAAATCTAAGTCAAGAAGTATTACTAAAGTAGAAGATCAGTTCATACAGATAAAAAGACAAGTCTGCCAAGAAGTATTACTAAAGATAGAAGATCAGTTCATAAAGATAAGTCTATCAGGAAGATACAATAATTTTGTATTTTGATGCACTTAGTTCAGTTTTAAAAGCACAACCACAGAACTATAGGGAACTGATGGAATAAAGAGTGAAAAAGAAGAGGGGAGAGAGGCACTGGGCGGGCTACAGTCCATGGGGTCACAAAAAATCAGCCACGACTGAGCAGCTGAGTGCACACGCGGGAGATTGCAACTACGTGAGTAATAAATTTAATCTAATTGACATACATACCATACTATAGTCAGCCTTATCTGAGTATGTATTGTTTCTAAGTAATCATGGAACATGTACTATGCTGGTAAGTTCCAACAAGTTCCAAAAGGTAAAACCATCCAAAATATATTCTTTGACTAAAGTAGGATTGAGGTAGTAATCAATAACATAAAGGTAACTAGAAAACCCTCACATATTTGGAAATCAAGCAATATATTTCTAAATAAACAATAATTCAAAAGAAATTACAATGAACATTAGTATTTTGAGCTAAATAACAATAAAATATGGCGTATAAAAATTTGAAGAACAAAACTAAAGCTGTACTTATAGGGAAATTTGTTTCTTTAAAATTTCATATAATAAAAGATAATAAAGGTTAAAAATCAAGCTAAGTGTCCAACTCAGAAAGTAGAAAAATAATAGTACATTAAATCCAAAGATAGAAGAGTGGAGGAAAAAACTGAAGATATGAAAATACTAGCAGAAAGTAATGAACAGAAAAATAGGTAAAAGAAAGTCGACAAATCCAGAGGTGGGTTCTTTGAGAAGACCAATATAATTGATAACTGCCACCAAGGGGAAACTGCCAGACCAAGAAAATAAAGAAGAAAAAAGAAGGTACAAGTTGTCAGTGTCGTAAGTAAATACTACAAAGAACTCCATGCCTATAAATTGAAAATCTACATGAAATTTCTAGGAAAAACAATTAACCAACTGAAGAGGAAAAAGAAAAGCTAAATGTATATTTATTTTTATAAATATTTTTATATTTGTTGAAGAAGTTGAATCTGTAACTGAAACTAGCAATTTTGTCTAAATATTTAAAGAAATGTCTATAATCTTACACAAACTTCCAAATAATAGAAAAATAAGAGACAATTTCCAACTCATAATTTTCATACCAAAGGGTGACTAGTATGCTATAATAAGCAGAATTATAGACTAATATTTCTCATGAACATATTTACAACTATACTAAACAAAATAGTAGCAAGTAGTATTCAATTATATGATTTAGGAATACAACCTTGGCTTAGCATTACAAAATCAAACTGTTTTCAACAAATGGTGCTGGCACAACTGGATAGCCACATGTTTAAAAAAAAAAAGTGGGATCTCTTCATATACCATATGTAAAAATTAAAGGGGATCAAAAATCTAAACGTAAGAGCTGAAACATAAAACTCTTAGAAGAAAATACAAGTGTAAATCTTCATGACATTGTTAGGCAATGGTTCCTTAGATATGACATCAAAAGCACAAGCAAGCACAAAAAAGTTGAAAAAAGATAAATTGAACTTCATCAAAAGTTTAAACTTTTGTCCTCCAAAAGACTCTATAAAGAAAATGAAGAGATAACCCACAAAGCAGGAGAAAATATTTGCAATTCATATATCAGATAAGGGTCTAAATTCAGAATATTTAAGTTTTTCTTACAACTAAACAACAAAAAGACATACAACCCAACTTTTAAAAAAAATGGCAAAGGACTTGAGTAAACATTTCTCTAAACAAAATATATAAATAGCCAACAAGCCAGGAAAAGATGCTCAACACTATTAGTCACTACGGAAATGTCAGTCAAAATCACGATGATACATTACTTCACACCCATGAAGAAAACAGTAATAAAAATATATATATAATATATATATATATAGGCAATAATGAATAAGGAGTAAGGCAAGGATGTGAAGAAATTGGAACTCTCACAAATTGCTGTGGAAGTGTAAAGTGGTGTAAGCCACCCTGGAAAATAGCTGGACAGTTCCTCAAAAAGTTAATCACAGGTTACCATATGACCCCGCAGTTTTACTCCTAGGTATTTACTCAAGAACTAAAAACCTATGAACCTATGTCCCGTGTGCATAGCAGCATGATTGATAATAGAAGAGGAGTGGATACAATCTAGATGCCCACTGAGTAATGAATGGACAAACAAAAGGTGCCCCATCCGTATGATGGAGTATTATTCAGCCATGAAAGGGGATGAAGTACTGACTCATAATACAACATGAGTGAACCTGGATAACACTGTGCTAAGTGAAAGAAGTCAGACACAAAAGGCCACATATTATGACTCTCCTTATATGAAGTGTCCAGAAAAGGCAAATCTACAGAGACGGAAAGTAGGTTAGTGGCTACGATAGTCTGGGAGGGAGAAGTTAATGAGGAATGATTGCTGATGGGTAGGGAGTTTCTTTCTGGGGGTGGTTGAAATGTCCTGGAATTAGATACTGATGATGCTTGTACAACTTTATAAATATCCTGAAAGACCACAGAACTGTACACTTTAAAAGGATGACTATTGTAGTATATGAATTATATCTCAATTTAAAAATGAGTCTGTTTAACCAAATTAACATAAAAAAGTAGAAAAAGGATAAGATCATCTCAATAGAATGAAATGCGCTTGGTCGTGTTGGACTCTTTGAGGCCCCATGGACTGTAGCCCACCAGGTTCCTCTGTCCTTGGAATTCTCCAGGCAAGAATACTAGAGTGGGTGCCATTTCTTACTCCAAGGGATCTTCCCGATCCAGGGATTGAATCCATGTCTCTTGAATCTCCTGCATTGGCAGGTGGGTTCTTTACCACTAGTGCCACCTGGGAAGCCCCAAATGATATAGATAGATACAGAAGAAGCATTTAATAAAATCAAATACTTTTCATGACTAATACTCTTAATACACTAAGAATAGAAGGAAACCACTAAGCTGGTAAAGATCATCTATAAAAATCTTACAGAGAGTATCATAGTTAATAGTGAGATATTGAATGCCTTCACCCTGAAATTAGGAATACCTCTTAATATTTCTTCTATTCAATATTGTACTAGGTTAGGAACTCTAGTGATTCTAACCATTATAACAAGAGAAAAAAGAAAGAATCAGTGAATCTAACCATTGTAACAAGAAAAAAAGTTATAAAAATTAGAAGTGAAAGTCGCTCAGTCATGTCCAACTCTTTGGGAACCCCTGAGTATACAGTCCATGTAATTCTCCAGGCCAGAATACTGGAGTGGGTAGCCTTTCCCTTCTTCAGGGAATCTTCCCAACCCAGGGATCAAACCCAGGTCTCCCACATTGCAGATGGATTCTTTACCAGCTGAGCCACCAGGGAAGCCCAAGAATACTAGAGTGGGTAGCCTATCCCTTCTCCAGCAGATCTTCCTGACCCAGGGATCGAACCCAGGTCTCCTGCATTGCAGGTGGATTCTAGAAAAACTAGAAAGGAAGAAATTAAACTGTCCTTATTCACAGATAAAATTATTGCTTAAGGTAGAAAATTCTAAGGAATCTATAGCTAGAATTATTAAAAATGAATATAGAAAGGTCTCTGGATTAAAGAAACATGTTCTACATATCTATAATAAAAGGAAAATGAAAATTTAAAATACTACTTATAACAGCATCAAAGATACAAAATACCTGGAAATATATCTAATGAAAGATATACAAGACCTTTACAGAGAAAATATTGAAAGATTAAAAAGACCTTATGGAGAAAGTCGCTGTGTTCATGAATTGAAGGCTCAAATATCAGTTCTTAGAAGGAGTGCAATCCAGTCAAAATCAAAGCTTTTGTAGGGGCGGGGGTGGGGGGAGGGTTTTGGGAGAGGGAAATTAACAAGCTAATTTTAATATTTATACGAAAATGTTAAGGACCAAGAATAGAGAAGATAGTCTTGAAGGAACAAAGCTGGAAGACTTATACTGCCAGGTATCAAGACTTCTTATAAAGCTATAGTGCTATGCGGTATTGATGTACACATAGACAAGTAGACCAATGGCATAGAATAGAGATAAAAAGTGACCCATATACATATAATCCCTTGCTAAGGACAAGGATGACTATGTAGTGTAGTGAGGAATGGATGATCTTCCATAAAGGTGCTCATTCAGCCGAACATTTACTTGCAATATTAATCTTTACCCTATCTTTGCTGCTGCTGCTGCTGCTGCCAAGTCACTTCAGTCGTGTCTGACTCTGTGACCCCATAGACTGCAGCCCAACAGGCTCCCCCATCCCTGGGATTCTCCAGGCAAGAACACGAGTGGGTTGCCATTTCCTTCTCCAATGCAGGAAAGTGAAAAGTGAAAGTGAAGTCGCTCAGTCATGTCTGACTCTTAGCGACCCCATGGACTGCAGCCTACCAGGCTCCTCCAGCCATGGGATTTTCCAGGCAAGAGTACTGGAGTGGGGTGCCATTGCCTTCTCCGGACCCTATCTTTACCAATTAAACAAAACCAGTTCCATAAAAAATTGTATTATAAAGGTGAAAGCATAAAACAAGGCTTCCAAAAGAAAAACAAAAGCAAAACCAGGAAAATGTCTTCATTATGCAAAATAACAAGTACTACCCAGCAAGATAAAAACTGATGTATTAGGTTAAATTAAAATTTTTCTATTTGAAGAACTCAATTAAGGGTAAAAAAAAAAAAAAGTCAGCCACAGGGTAGGAGATTATACTTGCAATACAAATACTTGAGAAAAGGCTTGCATCCAGAGTCTATTTTAGAAATGGCTACAGATCAATTAAATAAGCAGATAATCCAACACCAAGCAAATGACTTGCAGAAAACATCACAAAAGAGGATATCCAAATGGTCAGTAAGTGTATGAAAGAGGGTTAAACATCATTAGTCATTCATGAAATGTTAATTAAAGCCACAAAACCATACACTCTCAACAGAATGGCTAAAATGAAAAAGACCGACAGTGAGTGCTGGTGAGGATGTGGAGCAACACAGTCCCCTAAACTGCTGGCAAGGGTGTGCACTGGTCTAGCCACCCGGATGGTTATTTGACAATATCCACTGAAGCTAAAGTGAAGAGGAACTAAAAAGCCTCTTGAGGAAAATGAAAGTGGAGAAGGAAAAAGTTGGCTTAAAGCTCAACATTCAGAAAACGAAGATCATGACATCTGGTCCCATCACTTCATGGGAAATAGATGGGGAAACAGTGGAAACAGTGTCAGACTTTATTTTTTTGGGCTCCAAAATCACTGCAGATGGTGACTGCAGCCATGAAATTAAAAAGACACTTACTCCTTGGAAGAAAAGTTATGACCAACCTAGATAGCATATTGAAAAGCAGAGACATTACTTTGCCAACAAAGGTCCATCTAGTCAAGGCTATGGTTTTTCCTGTGGTCATGTATGGATGTGAGAGTTGGCCTGTGAAGGAAGCTGAGCACTGAAGAATTGATGCTTTTGAACTGTGGTGATCTAACCAGTTCATTCTGAAGGAGATCAGCCCTGTGATTTCTTTGGAAGGAATGATGCTAAAGCTGAAACTCCAGTACTTTGGCTACCTCATGTGAAGAATTGACTCATTGGAAAAGACTCTGATGCTGGGAGGGATTGGGGGCAGGAGGAGAAGGGGATGACAGAGGATGAGATGGCTGGATGGCATCACTGACTCGATGGACGTGAGTCTGAGTGAACTTCGGGAGTTGGTGATGGACAAGGAGGCCTGGCGTGCTGCGATTCGTGGGGTTGCAGAGTCGGACACAACTGAGCAACTGAACTGAACTAAAGTTTAGTTCAGTAGCTCAGTCATGTCTGACATATGCATATGCAAACCTAGCCACACAGGAATACCATTCTTAGCTATATGTGAAATAGAAACGTGTACACATGTACCCCAAACCACAGGGACATAGCCACCCTATACAGTCGCCCAAATTGAAAATGACACAAAAATCCATCAACAGAATGAATTCATATATTGTGATATAGTCATACAGTGGAATACTATTAATACATATAAAGATTAATAAATGACATGAAGCAACATGAATACAGCTCAGAAATGTGATGTGCATTTTTCTGAAGATATGTTATAGTCAATAAAAACAACACAAAACAAACAAAAAATGTCTGTGAGCAGGGGTGTAGGGGGATGTCTGAGAGCCAGGGCATTATAGACCTCACCTCCCCTTGATACTCAGGAACTGGGCAGGAAGTACTGCTCAGAGGCCCTCCTGGACCACCTTGAGGGGTCCTCCCCCTGCCATTTGGGGATCCTTCAACATTCAGAAAACGAAGATCATGGCATCTGGTCCCATCACTACATGGGAAATAGATGGGGAAACAGTGGAAACAGTGTCAGACTTTGTTTTTCTGGGCTCCAAACTCACTGCAGATGGTGACTGCAGCCATGAAATTAAAAGACGCTTACTCCTTAGAAGAAAAGTTATGACCAACCTAGATAGCATATTCAAAAGCAGAGACATTACCTTACCAACAAAGGTTCGCCTAGTCAAGGCTATGGTCTTTCCTGTGGTCATGTATGGATGTGAGAGCTGGACTGTGAAGAAGGCTGAGCGCCGAAGAATTGATGCTTTTGAACTGTGGTGTTGGAGAAGACTCTTGAGAGTCCCTTGGACTGCAAGAAGATCCAACCAGTCCGTTCTGAAGGAGATCAATCCTGGAATTTCTTTAGAAGGAATGATGCTAAAGCTGAAACTCCAGTATTTTGGCCACCTCATGCGAAGAGTTGACTCATTGGAGAAGACTCTGATGCTGGGAGGGATTGAGGGCAGGAGGAGAAGGGGACGACAGAGGATGAGATGGCTGGATGGCATCACTGACTTGATGGGTGTGAGTCTGGGTGACCTCTGGGAGCTGGTGATGGACAGGGAGGCCTGGCGTGCTGCGGTTCATGGGGTCGCGAAGAGTCGGACACGACTGAGCTACTGATCTGATCTGAGAGGCTCCGGCATTTCCTTTCAGAATAGGCTATGGGGCCGTATGGAATTCTCCATGCTGTTTGAAAAAGGTCTTCCACAGTGAAGGCCACGCTGGGACTCAGCACCCCAGGCTTCTGGTCAGCCTCTTTCTTTAGAATAATTGCTTTCCCTATAGAATTATCTCTGGTAGTGGTGGTGTTTGGTCACTAAGTCATGTCTAACTCTTTGCGACCCCATGGACTGCTGCACGCCAGGCTTCCCTGTCCTTCACTATCTCCTGGAGTTTGCCAAAACTCATGTCCACTGAGTCAGTGATGCCATCTCACTGTCTCATCCTCTGTTACTCCCTTCTCCTCATGCCCTCAATCTTTTCCCAGAATCAAGGTCTTTCCAGTGAGTTGGCTCTTCACAAGTGGCCAAAGTATTATCTCTGGTGTGGGCCTAAGCAATTGCCCATGGAGGTCTTTAGTACCCCCTCTCCCTGACTTCAAAGCACCTATCTGGCCATTGTGGAGTAGAGGGGAAAGCACCCAGGCAACAGGGAAGCGAGACTGATGGAGCCCCAAAGCCCAGGGGAGGAGGACTCAGGCAGAAGTGACTGTGACCAGTTGACGGGGTTAGAACCCAAGGCATCAAGTTGACCCACTGTGGGGAGTTGTATCCGGGGACATGTGGAGACATGGCCTCAAGACCATTCTAGGATATTCATGATCCACAGCCTCTCAGGTGGCATTGCTTGCAAGTCATTTGTGAATTGAGTAACATAAAATGGATCATGCTCCTGCTAGGGACACATGCTTTCTCTAAGTTATTTAAAAGTAGCTCATGTTTGTAACTGGAGAAGGCAATGGCACCCCACTCCAGTACTCTTGCCTGGAAAATCCCATGGATGGAGGAGCCTGGTAGGCTGCAGTCCATGGGGTCGCTAAGAGTCCGACAAGACTGAGCGACTTCACTTTCACCTTTCACTTTCATGCATTGGAGAAGGAAATGGCAACCCACTCCAGTGTTCTTGCCTGGAGAATCCCAGGTACGGTGGAGCCTGATGGGCTGCCGTCTACGGGGTCGCAGAGTCGGACACGACTGAAGCGACTTAGCAGCAGTAGCAGCAGCATGTTTGTAACACAGATATGATCCTATACATGTAGAAATGCACTGGGAAGAGTACTGCCTATAACTAGTGGAACTGGTATCCACATGTGTAGGTTTATAAAACATGGGTTACTCAATTCTACCTACAAGCAGAGAACAGCCTCCTAATCCTGGCCACTCTGGCCATCACCAGAGACCCTACGTAGAGGCTGAGAGTTGGAAAGCACATTTGAGGTCACCTGGTCCAGCCTCCCCCAACCAGAGGGCTTGTTCCATGATTCCTGGACCTAGGACATAAAGTACGTGGAGTTGAAACATCTATTAAGTTCTTCTGGGTCAATTCCTACATGAAAGGGGAAAATAGCAGTAGATAACCCTGTAGCTTTCCAGAAGCAACACAGCCTTATGGGTCTCTGTGACTTCAACTCTGAGGAGGTTAAATGCTAATAAAAAGCCCTGTCTGGAACTAGAAGGTAAGTATAAGCTTAGGTATCAGGATATTTCTGGTTTGCATCTCTACTTAAAAGACAGTAAAGTAGTGTTGCTTTTCTCTTCCCTCAGACCCCACAGGGAAGATCCTAGAATCTCAAACATTTTGTTTCAAAATGTTGAGTTCCTTTTGGGGAGGGAGGAACATAAACAGTTTTGGTGTTTGATTTATGTGTGTGCGTGTGTGTGTGTGTGTATGTGTGTGTACACAAAGAAAGGTTGCTCCTTCCCTCTCACCTCCCCACATTACAAGTCTCTGCCTCTTTCTCTGAACTTGTAACTTTCAGCATTGTGCCAGGGGGCATGCGGTTTCTAGGTTGTCAGTTTTCCAAGGTCATCCTTTGAGACTAGCTGCCTGCCGGATGCATCAGTAATAAGTCAGACCAGGGTGTCTTCGGCTGACTTAGTTGGCTCTTCCCCTCTGATCTGAACCTGCTGAGGAAGTTTCCATGTATCCTGTAGCCTGTTTAGTGACTGTGAATTCCGAAAAGAAAATGAAAGCTGAGTTTAATAATTCCCGGTGCCCATTCCTTATCTGCTCTCCCCTTCCTCCCTGTCCTTTGATGAGTGTGAAAGGACATGACAGTGTCTGGAGGAGTTGGTGGAGAAAAACAGTGGCCTGTGGGTTGGAACTCAGAGAAAGAGGTTATCCTAGGATGAAATACAAACCATATCACATTGATTTTCCCTTTGGGGGCCCGGATATCACATCCTTCCATTTCCCTCTAGTCCCTGCCCGCCATCGACAGGGAAGCATTAACAGGGAATAATCAATGGCGCTCTGTCCTGAAAATAAAAGGCTTGTCATGTCTCTCCATTTGGTGGAATGGATGTGGGACCAGAGGTCATGTGGCCAGCTTCCATCTGTCTCCTGACACGGGCACTGACTCAGACACGCTTTCCATCCAGAGGGCTGCAGCCCGCAGCCAGGTGACTGCAAACTCTCTACGGGCATCAAGAGAAAACATGACTTCAATTTCTGTGAACTGTTGGGTTAGGAGCTCAGCTAACTATCAAACATGGCAGCTTAGGAGTGGCTTTACTGAACTTTAATTTCTGGGTTACATAATGGATTGATGTCCCTTAATATGATAGAGGCTATGCTTGCTGTCAGAACAAGGCTGTGTATTCATGGTTTCATGATAGAATCACAGAAATTCAGAGTTGACAGGGACTTAAATCTGTGGTCCGGCCCTATTCCCCATCTGATTTATGAAATGTATGTAATTTACCCCACCAGGTAAACCCAATGGTTTCCTGAATACTACTGCCTCCCAGTGTGGCTCATCCATTGTCAGAAAACTCAACTCTTAGAAAGTATTTTCTCACACTAGCCCAAATCTGTTCTATGCTGTTCGTGGACATCACTCATAGTTTCCTCTTCAAATGCCCCTCCACTTTCACTTAGATCCTATTTGCACTTAGTTCCCAACCTCTTCTGATTCTTTCCCATCCATAATCCTGTTAAGTTCCTTTAGATTTAATCCTTATATTTGGTTACTCATCAAAGAGTCTGCTTTGGAAGCATACTCCTGGTCCTTCTCCTTTCAAACTCCTTGAGTAGCCTTCGTGCTCCTGCCTAATCCCCCATCATCAGCCCAGAGGTAAGTGGGAGGCATCCCCTTCCATCTTCTGTACTGGTGGTCAGAAGGCAGGCTTTGGAAGACATCCTTTGGATTAGTTTTAAAACAGCTCTAATCTAAAATCTCGGGGAAGGCAATGGCACCCCACCCCAGTACTCTTGCCTGGAAAATCCCATGGACAGAGGAGCCTGGTAGGTTCCAGTCCGTGGGGTCGCTAAGAGTCAGAGACGACTGAGCGACTTCACTTTCACTTTTCACTTTCATGCATTGGAGAAGAAAATGGCAACCCACTCCAGTGTTCTTGCCTGGAGAATCCTAGGGACAGAGGAGCCTGGTGGGCTGCCGTCTATGGGATCGCACTGAGTCGGACACGACTGAAGCGACTTAGCAGCAGCAGCAATCTAAAATCTCTTTGCATTTCTAATACATGCTGCAAAGTTGTTTTTCTACCCTCTGCTCGTATGATTTGATTATATTTGGATCTACATGAAGAACAGTACAACTATTACTATTACATTTTGTCTTGTTAGATTGGTTTGTGGATCCTCCTTTTTAAGATCCTGAATATCAGATCCTGTCATTGCAAGCACGTACCTTCATTCGCAGCTTTGGTTTTCCTGCACTTTGATAAGCATACGTTTTTCTGTCTTGCTCTCCATCACTGGCAAAAATGAGAGGATGGCATCCAGGATAGGGTCCTTGAATAACCTTTAGAAACTTTCTTTAGTTAATATCTCTGAGGCAGTCCCACTGGGCATGGTAGTTACTGGCTCCCCTAATTAAACTAGCAGCTGTGCTATATTTTTAATTTTTATTTGTTTAAATTGAAGTATAGTTGATTTACAATGTTGTGTTAATTACGGCTGTTCAGCAAAGTGATTCACTTGTACGCATATATGTACATTCTTTAAAAAAAAATATTTTCCATTATGGTTTATCATGGAATATTGACTATAGTTCTTTGTGTTATACTTTAGTACCTTGAGACCCCTCCTTTCCCCAGTCCCCTCCCCCTTGGCAACATTTAGTCTGTTCTCTATGTTCCTGATTCTGTTTGTTACATTTGTGTCACATATTTTGTGGAATGTTTTAGATTCCACGTAAGTGATATCATATGGTATTTCTCTTTCTGACTGACTTCACTTAGTGTGATAATCTCTAGTTGCATATGCTGTTTTCTTAATAATGATGGTTACTTACTGAGCCTTACTATGTGCCAGACTTATCTCATTTAATCTGCATAATAACCCAGTGGGGTTGGTACTGTCACTATTCCCATTAAACAGACAAGACACAAAGAGGTTAATTAAGTTGCCTGAGACCACTGAGCAGAGCCAAAATTTGACCCCAAGTGTTCTGATGGAGTCCGTGCTGTTGCCCACTCTTAGGTCGATATCTCATCCACTGCAGTGTGAAATTCCATGTCGTGTGTAGGTAACTCTGGGACCTTCAGCAGCTGCAGGCTTATGCAAGCCAGTGTGAGAGCTAGATTAAAGTCACCGTGAGCATGGAGCCCCACCTTGGGGACCTGTTCTAGCTTGCCTTTACTGTGGCTTGCTCATTGGCTCTCCTGATTTCCCTGAGATTGGGTTTGATGGGGGTAGAAGTGGATGGTTGAGATCCATTTTCCTTCCCAACTTGAGGACCAACGGAGAGACAGACCCAGTTATCAAGGAGATGGAAACCAAGATGCTGACTTAGCCCACCCCACCCCGTTACTACCTAACAGAGCGGCGACTCCCACTGGGCAGGCAGGCTTCAAGAGAATCCAGAGGGGGCTGATGGACACGCTCTGCTCCTTCTCAAAGTGCGCCAGAGAAGTTTCGCTCCTTCTGTCCAATTAATAATAAGCCTTTTATGGCACCTTTCCATTTATGAATCACTTTGCTGTGGATTCTCTCATTCAGTCCTATCTCAACTCTCTCACGGGTAGAGGAGTGTTTTCTTGCTAAAATACTCCACATATAAGCACAGGCCCAGAAGGCAGATTACCCCAGGGGTCCAAACGTAGTTCATTCACCTTATTTCCAGCAACATTTCTGTTCTTTGGGGATCTGTCCTCTTCTGCTCTCACTTAATGAAGTTTAGATGAAATGTCTCCTCCCCTTCTCCAGGCTCAAGGGGTGGGCCCGCTAAATGGAAGGCTGGGACAGTGAGTCCCACTGCTAGCCATCTTGAGTGATGAAACAAGGACAGTGTCCCCTCCGCCAGAGACAACACCAGATCCACGCGTCCCAGCGGGAGTGCCTGAGCAGACAGCTCTAGCCCATTGAGTCCTGCTCGTCCTTGCCCGGCCTCTCCACCTTCCTACTAATTCCACAAGTTCTCCCAGACTTCCCATACTTCTTCCACCGTTTGCCTCAAAAGTATGAGAGAGTCTATTGCTTGTTGCAATATAACTAAGAAGAATAAAGTACAGGTTTTGGTTGTTACCAGGTTCTGACCTAGCTTTCCCTGATTCAGCCTTTGGCCCCCATTAACACAACTTTCCAGGTTTCCTGGGTGATGCCTCTGACACATATCCACATCCATAAGGACAGTCAGCCTTGTGCCTGAAAGAAGGGGATCAGGAAATCCCTTTGTTGAATTACAGATATGCCATATCAGAGAGCCTAACAATCACGACAAAGACAGAAATGATGTCAATCTGATGTTTCGTGGGTATGTTTATACATGAATCCATACAGCATCCTGAGGTTCACCATTTTGTATTCTAGTGCTTGGAGCTTACTTGGAATTTGATACTCTTGTTTGGGTGGCAGTAATAAGCTCCTTTATTTGCAAAGTAAATTAGCAGTGGGACATTTAGCAGGTTAGAACCTCAGCATCCTTATCTGTAAGATGAACGGAACAGTTAAATCCCTCCCACTTACAATTTCAAGCTTCTGTATGCAACTTTACCATTTAGCATTTATTCTCATTTGATCCACCTATTCTTGTTGCTGCAAAGAACAGGCAAGAATTTGTATCCTTAGTGAAACATAATGCATTAGATCTAGGCTACACTTGTTATAAAAGCCCCAACCTGCATCTTCTAGGATCTTCTGTTCTTCCAGTTACATCCAAGATCCTTGACAATAATTTAGCAATCCCATTTGCTAGAGTTATCAGCATCTAGGAGAATAATTCATTGAGGTAAGCGACTTTAATTCATTAGAGTAGCTGGAAAACAGGTGCACTTTTTATAATCGCTTCACTCAGGGCTTTGATTCCCTCTTATCAACATTTGTGTTACACATTTCATGGTAAAAGATATTATTGGACAGTAAAGAGGGAAGCAAATTAGGTGATGTAGAAGTTCTGTCTTATTTCTGATAAAAATCTCTATCATTCTGCAACAGTGCCCATGGCATCCTTTTATTTGGCATCTTTTTATTTGACTTGCCCTAAACTTAAAACAGCAGAAACCATTTTTAATGCCTTGGCTCTTTTGCAAGTCTCTCTTCATTGCTGGCCTCAGCCATCTGACCTTTTAACCACAACTCATCTTGTTCATTAAAGTTTTTATTCACATTCAGCTCTGCTAAGATTTTGAAGAACAGAAGCCCCTGAGAACAGTGGCAGTGTTTGGGAAAGTGTTTTGAGTACTGTGTCAATTCATGGCCCCATTGCTTCACCTAAGGACTGAAGGTTCTGTAGTTAGTGTTAATCTGGAAGTGATCCGAAGGGTTTGCCAGGGCACAGCCCCCATTATAGACACACATCACCTTGTCATCACGGACTTCTCTTCTGTAGCACTGCCTGTCACTGTTCGCAGAGTTATGCAGGTCCCTCGTTTCGTGTTTCTTCTTTCTACCCTTTATATTTGTGCTTGTCAGAGTTCCTCTTGCAGCTGCTTAGATGTCCTTACAGTCCATTTTCCTTTCTTTCCTTTTGGTGACATTTTTAGTTATATAGTCAGGTTTGAGCTTTTGAGAGTTTCCCAATAACGAGCTACCTTATGCTATGGAATCATTGCTAGAACTGAGGGATTAAACACACATTTCTGATTATCAAAGTAATTTATACTTATTGGCGTACTATGGGCCATTTAAGTTTAGAGAAGTAGAAAAATCTCCAACACCACAGTTCAAAAGCATTAATTGTTCAGAGAAGTAGAAAAAAAACAAAATCACAACCTTACTAGCCCAGAACAACTACGCACTGGCATTCTGGTGTACTTCATGTACACATTATTCTACCTGTATTTCAAAATCTACATGTGTGTAGTAAAAATACCATACATCAAACTTTTAGTTTTGGACATGTAACATACCCTCCCTCTTAGTAACACAAATTCTTTATGAGTGCTACATTTAATATCTGCATAATATTGCATAAGTCTGTTCCATTATAGAACACTGAAGTCATACCTGGGAATTTTTCTTTTATAGATAAACCCATGCGAGTTTAGAGGGAGCACAATCCACAAGACTGCCTCAAATTTCTGACACTAACTGCAAAGTTAGGGAACAGTTCACATGACCACCCTCACTTGTGACACCCTTGTAAATTTAGGGATCCTCAAGACCACCTTGATTGTCCATAATTCACTGTAGGACTCACAGAACTCTCTGATGGCTGTTATACTTGTGACCATGGTTTATTACAGCTCAAAATAAAGATGAAAATCAGCCAGAGGAAGAGCTTCCAGCAGTCTTCTTCCCATGGAGTCACAGACAGTGTTACTTTTCTGGCAACGGTGTGTAACATGTACTGCCAACCAAGGAAGCTCACCTGAGCCTTGCTGTCTAGAGATTACAGGTAAACCAAATCCAAAGGTTCCCTGGAGAATGCCCCTTTAGTCTCCAATCCCTCCAGACACAGAGTGGACACCAGTTGGCCCAAGAAAAAGTGTGGAAGTTGCTCAGCTGTGTCTGACTCTTTGAGACCCCCATGGACTATACAGCCCATGGAATTCTCCAGCCCAGAACACTGGAGTGGGGAGCCATTCCCTTCTCCAGGAGATCTTCCCAGCCCTGGGATTGAACCCAGGTGTCCCACATTGCAGGGGGATTCTTTACCAGCTGAGCCACCAGGGAAGCCCTTACTTGGCCCAAAGCACCCATCATAAATCACAGCATTAGACTTTTTCAGTGGCCAGGGCTGGACTGCTCTTTGGTATAGGTCCTGTAGTGACTATCTTTGTGCATAAGTTTTGTGCATGTTGAGGGCTATTCCTTTAGGATAAATTCCTAGAAATGGAATTATTGGATCAAAGGATATTGAACATTTAAGACTCTTGACACATATTATCAAGATGATTTCTTACACTCCACCCCCTCTCCATCCCTACCCAGCAATGCATCGAGCCCCTGTTTCATCACATCCTCATTTTGCAATAAGTACTGTCACGTAAAAAATTTCTGGCAATTTGATAGACACAAAGTGATTTAACGTGATTTTTGCTTGTCTGTGATTACAGTGGGGCTTCTCTGGTGGCTCAGATGGTAAAGGATCTGCCTGCAATGCAGGAGACCTGGGTTCGAGCTCTGGGTCAGGAAGATCCCCTGTAAATGACTAATAATGATTACTAATAAGGGTATATACTCATGCTTATTTTTAAGCTTTTATTATACAGGATTTTGACTATCTATGAAAGCTTAATAATTTAATGAACTCCCGTGTGCCCATCATCCCAGCCCCACAGCCATCAGCCTCTGGGGCTCCTACCTCATTCATAGCTCTACCTTCTCTTATTCCCGTAGCTTTGTAGAGAAAAATCTCTTAGCATATCATTTTCTCTTTTATATTTCAGTATGAATTTCTAGAAGGTAAGGGCTCATTAAAAGTCCACAAATATAATTTCAAAAATTAATAATTTCTTAATGTCTTCAAATATCCAGTTGATATTCAAGTTTCCAATTGTCTCATAATCAACAAGTTTTTGTAAATATTAAAAACACCAGGATCCAAATGTAGTCCACATACTGAGGTTTGCAGGTATAGTTTTAAACCTCACATGTTCTTTAATTTCCAGATTCTCTCTCACCCTCCCTCTTCTCTGACTCCCTCTTAGAGGTAACTTTGTTCTCGCCTCCAAGACACGACTTGTTCACGGCTGTCCTCCTGATGTCTATACCTTTGTGTAACCCCCTCCTCTTGACTTCCTTCCTTCTACAAATACAATACGGTAAAGGCAGTGGCTGTTGCACCCATGATTATGCTATGTGAGACACCATCTTGCTGGCCACCTTTCTCTTCCTCGGTCTCCCTCTCCTCGCCACTCCACCCTCTCTCTGTTGCTGGCTTTCAAGAAGTGAGCTACAGTAAGCAAGCAGGTCAGATGACAAGAGACAGTGTTCGGTCGCTAGGAGATGAGGGTAGATTCCAGCAAGAAACTAAAACCCACACTCTGGCAACTACAAGGACATGATATCCGCTAATAATCTGAAGGAGCCTGGCAGCAGGTCCCTTGGTTGAGCCTCTGATGAGAGCATAGCCCCAAGCGACACCTGAGGCCCTTCAGCAAAGAACTCAGACTGTGTGCACACTTCTGACCTACAGAGACCATACAGTATGAATGTGTCTTTAAAGATGCTAGTGAAAGTTGCTCAGTCATGGCCAACTCTCTGTGAGCCCGTGGACTATAGCCCACCAGTCCTCCATCCATGGGATTTCCCAGGCAAGAACGCTGGAGTGGAGTGCCATTTCCTTCTCCAGGGGATCTTCCTGAACCAGGAATCAAACCCGTGTCTCCTGCATTGTGGGCAGACTCTTCACCATCTGAGCCCCCATATGCTAAGTTTGTGGTAATTCGTTAAATGGCATAGAAAAGAATATGGTGGGTGTTTGTTAAGCCTCAGTTTAATACTGAAGGCAAGTTAAGAACTGGTCAGATACTCTGCCTCTAACTGAATGCGTCTTCCAGCCTTTGACCAAATGGTCAAATATCACCATCACCACCATATTGCCTTGGAGGTGGTAGTGTGACCCCTATGGGCACTGGTTGAGTTGGCCAGGTCCTCCTAGCCAGGATGACTGTGGTATACTCCACCCAACTTGTCTTCCCTGCTGCTTCCCCTGACCTTAGGATGAGCTTCGGGAGGGTAAACACCCTCATGAGAACTCTAAGGATTTCCACCTTCTCAGTATGCCCATGCTTTCTTCTGTTGTGGACGACACTGAGTGTGTGGTTTTTGGGTGTCTACCTTGCACTTTATTCACACTGTGACTATCTCTGTCTTTGATATAATTTGCCTTCTCCTCTCTCCACAGCTCCCCTAGTCTGACTTCTGGATGGTTGTGAACTGCTCCCAACAAAAAGTTTTGAGGGGGACATAAGCCTGCATCCTTGAGCTGACCCTATGTGCTCACCGTGCGTACAGGCCACCCTGGGAAGCTCTACTCTTCATCTCCAGGGCCCCGGGCTTCACAAACCTCTGTCTCTAGTGCTTTCTCCACCACCTCCCCTATTCCATCCAGCCTGGTGTTTAAAAACAAGCCTTGTCAGAATATGCCATTCAATCGGTTTTCTTTTTTTCTTGTAAAATGAGGAAGTGAAGACTAGCCGTAAGACCACAGGTGAATAATGAAAGAATTCCTCCCAGCTGTTCAGGGATATATATTTTTCCTGTAGTGGAGCGAGACGGATTCCCATCGCAGCTCAGGGACCTGTTCCATGAAGCCTCTCATCTGTCATGCCCCTGGGGGAAGGGAAAGGTGCAGAGGTGTCATTATGGATGTAACTGGTTTCAGAAGGGACTCATCAAGGTTGATGCTGCAGTTCTGATGGAGCTGTGGATGGAAATTTTCCTGGCTGGGGGAGTGGGCCGCTCCACACAGCCCCCACCACCCTGTTGCGTGGCTGACTTGCAAGTCCTTTCCAGTCAGCCTGCCTTGAAGCTGAAATAAGTTCCTCCAAGACAGCTACCCAGGGAAGATACCCTTGACCTGTTTCAAACTAGATAGGAAATCAAAGCAATATTCTTTCAGTTTTGCAATAAGCCTGAAGCAGAGGCCCTTAATTGTCTATACTTCCCTGTCCTGAAGCCAGCCCGTCTCCCTGGGAACTCTGAGCCGAGTGGAAGCAGGGTGGTCTGTCCCTGTAGCTGGTTCGTTACACCCAGAGGGAGAAAGGCTTGGGTCCAGAAGTAGGCCAGTCTCGTGTGGATGCCGACTTAGTCTTTAGATGGAGGAAGAGAGAAATAGGTCCATTTCATGAGATGGAGAAGCTAGAACCCAATTTCCTCTCTTTCCCCCTTTCTCAACTCTGAAAACTTGCACAAAGCTTTTCTGCCACTAACAGCTGTCTTTCCCTCTGTTTGCTCTTGCTTTTTCAAAGGCTGATCCAGATTGCTATGCCCTCGGCCACCACTGCTGGAGGGGGTCAGGGAAGTTCCCGTTGGACCGGTGGCTTGTCACCCTTCTGCTCCTCCCAGGTTTTCAGTTTGCTTTGGAAAAGAATCCGTCCACCTTTTGAATTCATATCGCCAGTCTTGTTCCTAAAAGGATTAGAGATGTCTGACAAAACTACGAACAATGCAGCAAGGTAGACGGTCAGGGAGCAACATCAGGCAGGGGAAATAAAGGTAGGAAAATAAGACAGCCACACGAGGCTCTTCTACCAAAGGCCGATTGATGTGCACTTGCTAATTTGATTCTGAGTTTTCTGGAAGAAGGAAGCATAATCGACGATTCCCTTCTCGGTGTCTAGGAGATAAAAGCAAATGAGTTGTTTGGGAGAAAGTTCTGAAGCACCAGACACATCTCTGGTGGGATGTTTGTTCCTTCGAAGATGTGAACAACGCCCTCAGTAATGCTGAGTGTCATGGGGCAAAGAATTGTTGAAAATGTTTAAGGCTGTCTTGAAGATCACTGGTGTTTGAATTCTCTGATTGTCTTAAGAATTGATGTCTTAGGGAACCAGGACTGAAATACATGATTTTTCTTTCCTCCTCCCTCTCCTTTTCTTCTCTGCCTCCTTCACACCGCCTTCTTCTTAAAAGACTAGACATTTTCTACTTTCTGAAAATCAAGGAACCTAGGCTCTGCTGCTAATTCTAAGCAGTTATCTGACTACAAGCCACGCGTCCTGATCTCTGTGTGTTTTTACCATTGTTTGTGCACAAACAAGAGTAAATGAAACGTATCCAGTCCAGTTACTTAACCAAGTGATTATCAACTACATGCTGTAAGTTGAGGGTAGGATTTTTCTAAAGCTTGAACATGTATCAGAATCTCGTAAAATGCTTGTTAAGACACAAATGGCCAGGCTCCACCTCCAGAGTTTGACTCAGTAGGTCCAGGTGGATCTGAGACTTTGCATTCCTCCTAAGTTTCTAATAGTGCTGTTGCTCTTTGTCCACGGATCAAGCTTTGAGAACCACTATTCTAGAAAACAGAGAAGACAATGGCAACCCACTCCAGTACTCTTGCCTGGAAAATCGCATGGATGGAGGAGCCTGGTAGGCTGCAGTCCATGGGGTCACTAAGAGTTGGACACGCCTGAGCGACTTCACTTTCACTTTTCACTTTCATACACTGGAGAAGGAAGTGGCAACCCATTCACGTTCTTGCCTGGAGAATCCCAGGGACGGGAGAGCCTGGTGGGCTGCTGTCTATGGGGTCGCACAGAGTTGGACATTACTGAAGTGACTTAGCAGCAGCAGCAGCAGCAACATTCTAGAAAAACTTTCTTTTCCCTAAGCCATCCTAAGTTGGGCAGCCAGTTAATGTACATCTGGGAGTTCCCATCCCATTTTTTTCATGTTCAAAATGAAAAAGAGAAAACCAGCCAAAAATAGCCTCCATCTTCTGGCTTTATTCTTAACCCAAACTAGGGCTCTGTCTGGACAGTTTAGAGTAGCTCCCTGTGGAGTCGCAGGGGCACAGATTTAGAACTTGTGAGCATACACACTCTATACGGACTAGTGCTGGATTTTTCCACGGTTCTCATTGGGCAAAAAGCCATGTGATGATGCTTAGATGCTAGAGAAAGTTCTCAAAATGAGATCAACATTATACACATGTGTGGAAAACATGTCAATACAGGTGGCGGGCTAAAAGATTTAATTTGCTGAGGAAAGATCCAGGCTCTATTCCCAGTACTGTCGTCTGAAACTAAAAGCACTTGCTAGTCAGCATTTGTTTTGGCCAGAGTCTGGCCAGTTTCATCAACTGAAGAGGGCTTAGAGAGGACAGAGAGCATGTAGGCACATGATTTTTTAGTCACCTAACACCTTGCATTCCTAGGGCAGTTGGCCACTCTGGCTGTTGTGTGTGTGTTCAGTTATATCCAACTCTTTGCAACCCCATGGACTGTAGCCCACTAGGCTCCTCCATCCATGGGATTTTCCCAGCAAGAATTCTGGAGTGGGTTGCCATTTACTTCTCCAGGGGATCTCACCAATCCAAGGATCAAGCCTGTGTCTCCTCTGTCTTCTGATTCTTTACCGCTGAGCCACCTGGGGAGATGTTATTAAAAGTCTGATTTTCTTTTGTTAATCAGTCTCATGTCAGTTTAATTCTTAGATCAGCCAGAAGAATCTAGAAGGGTAGAGAAAATTTCTTCCTCTCCAACATGGCGTGTCTTTCCAGTTCAAGTCATTGTGTTTCTCTAATGTTTTACATCTTTTATAGGTGTATATGCAGTTTTTGTAATCTTATTCCAAGTATTTTACCATTTCTGTTGCTATTGTTAGTTTTCCCCTCTCTCCTCCCCCCACTTTATATCTTTATATGTAGTCTCATTTGTATTGATGAAAATACAGATTTCTAAATAAATGCATGCCCACTATACCAAAAAACAGTATGGTACCGCATAAAGTCAGATACATAGGTCAAGGGAACAGAATTGAGAGTCCAGAAATAAACTGAAGCATATACAGTCCACACATTTTTGACAAGGGCACCAAGAATACACAATAGTAAAAGGATAACGTCTTCAATAAATGATGCTGGGAAAACGACATTTACATACAAGAGAGTTAAATCAGACTCATCTTACATCATAAACAAGAATCAACTTAAAAATGGATTAAAGACCTGAAATGAATATAAGAACTGAAACCATAAAAACTCCTAGAAGGAAATATACGGGAAAAGCTTCTTGATATTGCCCTGGTGATGATTTTTGAATATGACATCAAAAGCAAATATAAACAAGTGAGACTATATCAGACTAAAAAGCATCCACACAGGATTTTCCTGGTGATCCATTGGTTAAGAACTCCACTTGCCAATGCAAAGGACATGGGTTCAGTCCCTGGTCTGGGAAGATTCCACATGCCACAGGGCGACTAAGCCTGTGCACCGCAACTACGGCACCCCTGCTCTGGAGCCTGTGATCTGCAAGAAGAGAAGCCACCACAATGAGAAGGCTGTGCACTGCAACTAGAGAAAGCCTGTATGCAGCATGAAGACCCAGTGCAGCCAAACATTAATAATACATAAAAATATATTTTAAAAAAGCATCTACAATCAACACAGTGAAAAAGCAAGCAATCACCACAATGAAAAAGCAACCTATGGACCAAGAAAAATGTTTGCAAACCATGTATCTAATGAACCATCAATATCCAAAAAATATAAAGGAACTCATACAACTCAACAGCAAAAAAAGCTAAACTATCCGATCTAGAAAAAAAAAAAATATCAAAGGACCTGTTGGGTTGCACCTGCAGGCCTGCAAGCTCTGTAGGAAAACAACGGCATCTCACTGCAGACCCAGCCATCAGACTCATTTCATAGTGAGGCCACCATTGTCACCCATTCTGCAAACTGATTTCCCTCTACTCAGACTAGGGGTGAAATGGAAGATGTTTAACGGGCATAATACAAGATCATTAAGCAGAATACAAGCCATGGCAGCACTCTGAGATAACACTGCCCCTACCTGAAGTCTCTGTCCTGGCTGGCCCACTCAGTCCCCACAGTTGATGCCAAGTACTGGAGAGGTGGATTAACAGCAGAGCACAGGGTTAATGTGACGGTGCCTAGCCTTGTGAGTGGTCTTGAGTGGGGCAGGTAGAAGACAGGTGAAATCTAAGTTCTCTTCTACTCCTGTTCCCCACATGGTGCAAACCCAAACCACTAGGGACCTATCCTCCTGTCCCATGGCTTTTTATAATGTGATCCCCCGGGTGGGTCCTGTGGCAAGGGCAAACCTGAGTCACTGTCCTGACCGATAGTGGGCAGGGGTCCCTCAGTGGTTAGCGGTTGAACTCACATGGTGTTGACTAGTTGCCTCTGTGGGTTAACACAGCAGGGCACCAGGATGACTGCTCCTGGGGTGTTCAGTTACAGCAGTAGGGCTCCAGTCAGCCCTCTGCTCCTTGTGTTGAGAGAGCAGGTTTCCCATCTCAACTCTTGTTTAGGTAGTTTGTTCATCCTTCCAATTAGTCAGATAGCGGTGGGGCTGTGGACAGGTGGAACTGCCAGTGTCTGTCATTTTTATCAGCCCGTTTCTGAACTTCATGGCTAGTAAAGAGGATTCCTGGGTCGCTATCCAATGCCCCAAGCAAACCCTTCCAGGTAACTGGCCACGTCCAGCTCACAAGTCTATCACTGAATCAATATCCCTATAGCCTGTGTCCGTAACTATTTAGGGGTCAGATAATACCAAAGTATTTGACAGATAATCTCAGTCCTTGAGATTTTGTCTGTGTTCACCAGCCACTCCCGTGCAATTAGATAAGCCAGGACCTTGGGCTGCTACTTTTAAGCTAGAAAGAGACTCTGAGGTTTAACAGGACACCACCAATATAATGGAAGAGAAAGACGTCTCCTGTGGTGGTCAGCTGCCATAGGGCCCCGCATGCTGGTGGACAGCCCCCTCGGGATTACCCCTGCAATTTTCCATTCCTGTCCGTATTTCTTGACATCTCAGTGCTCAGTGCTCTTGACATCAAGTGCTCGGGAGTTTCCTTGGCCTCCTGACTGGCTCCTAAATGGTTGCGCCACACCCTACAGGCCAACAAGCCTTGTAGTTGCCCAGCCTGGGGACTGAAGACAGAACCTGGAGTCAGTGAAAGAGACATCAATGGATTATTGGATGGGGATCTTACCAGCCTGTACCAAAAGTTCCTGGAGTGACTCTCACTGTGTACGGCAGCCAGCAAACAGACCAGGGTGGCCACTGTTGCTTCTTGGTGGGGAAAGAGGCTGCTGCTGCTAAGTTGCTTCAGTTGTGTCCGACTCTGTGCGGCCCCATAGACGGCAGCCCACCAGGCTCCCCGGTCCCTGGGATTCTCCAGGCAAGAACACTGGAGTGGGTTGCCATTTCCTTCTCCAACGCATGAAAGTGAAAAGTGAAAACAAAGTCGCTCAGTCGTGTCCAACTCTTTGTGACTCCATGGACTGCAGCCTACCAGGCTCCTCCATCCATGGGATTCTCCAGGCAAGAGTACTGGAGTGGGGTGCCATTGCCTTCTCCAGGGAAAGAGGCTACTAACATTTATAGGGGGAATTGACATCAGGTTGGCTCATCAGTTACCAGGGAAACCAGCAGCTGGGGCACATTTTTCAGCCCCTCAGATTAATGACCCTCAAGAGGTCAGATATTTCATTTTAGTAAACTGGCAGGTGCAGCCATTCCGGCCTGAGGATTAGAACCATCACTAGCTGGGGGTAGGGGGCAAGCGTGCTTATGTGAGTAGAGTGTAGGTGAAGCCTGGACTGGCCAAGCAGGCAATGTACAAAGAGCAAGAGGACAGCCCTCTTGAGTGGTCTGACCACACAGAAACTTGATAGACATTTTTCCCAGATAAGATCTGCAGATGGCCACCATAAAAAGTTGTTCCACATCACTAATCATCAGGGAAATGCAAATCAAAGCCACAATGAACTATCACCTCACCTGTATGGGTGGCTATTATCAAAAGATAAAAGGTAAGTGTTAGGATGTGAAGGAAAGGAAACCCTGGTACATTGTTGATAGGAATATAAATTGGTATAGTCATTATGGCAAACAGTACGGAAGTTCCTCAGAAAATTAAAAATAAAACTTACCAGATGACCCAGAAATCCCTCTTCTGGGTATACGCCAAAAGGAAATGAAATCAGTGTTTTGACAAGATGTCTGTGTCCATTGCAGCATTATTCACAGTAGTCAAGATATGGAAGCAACTTAAATATCCATCAGCTGATGAGTGGACAAAGGAATGTACTGAAATATATCTATGTATCCATTTCCTACATCATAAGTGAAACTGGAGGACATCATACAAGTGGAATAAGCCAGAAACAGGAAAAAAAAGACCATATGATCTCACATATATAGGGGATCTTAAAAAGTCGAATACACAGAAGCCAAAAGTAGAACCAGGGAGGGAAGGCCAGGCAAAAACAGAGATGTTGGTCAAAGGGTCCAAAGTTGCAGTTACGTAAGCTGAATAGTCTAGAGAGCTAACATACAGAATGATGATTAAAGTTAATAACGTATTGTATACCGAAAATTTGGTAAGAGAGTAGATCTCAGGTGCTTTTGCCATATACAAAAAAATGGTAACCTTGTAAACAGAAATGTAGTTAGCTTGACTCTAGTAACGTACGTGCATACCAAAACATCATGTTGTACATTTTAAATATATCCAATTGTAATTTTGAAAGAGTAAGTACAAGTAACGTTTTTTACTTTCCTCTCTCATTCTTTTCCTTATCCACTTTTAATCACCAGCCCCTCTCAAGGGTAACTGCTATCCTTACTTCTAAATACATGGGTCAGTTTTGTCTATTTTTAAATGTCATGCAAATGGAAGTATACAGTGCTATGTATTTTTTTCTTTTTCTTTTTTTATTGAAGGGTAATTGCTTTACAGAATTTTGTTGTTTTCTGTCAAACCTCAACATGAATCAGCCATAGGTATACATATGTCCCCTCCCTCCCGAGTCTCCCTCCCATCTCCCTCCCTACCCCACCCCTCTAGGTTGACACAGAGCCCCTGTTTGAGTTTTCTGAGCATACAGCAAATTCCTGTCGGCTATCTGTTTTACACATAGTAATGTAAGTTTCCACGTTACTCTTTCCATACATCTCACCTCTCTCCTCCCCTCTCCCCAGGTCCATAAGTCTATTCTCTATGTCTAGTGGAGAAGGCAATGGCACCCCACTCCAGTACTCTTGCCTGGGAAATCCCATGGGCAGAGGGGCCTGGTGGGTTGCAGTTCATGGGGTCACTAAGAGTCGCATACAACTAAGCGACTTCACTTTCACTTTTCACTTTCATGCACTGGAGAAGGAAATGGCACCCCACTCCAGTGTTCTTGCCTGGAGAATCCCAGGGACTGGGGAGCCTGGTGGGCTGCCGTCTACGGGGTCGCACAGAGTCGGACACGACTGAAGTGACCTAGCAGCAGCAGCAGTGCTATGTTTTTGGTCTGGCTTCTTTTGCTTGTTATTATGTCTGTGAGATTCATTCAGTTTGTTATATGGATCAGTAGTCCGTTCTCATTACAACAGCATTACCCTGTATAAATACACCACGATTTCTGTGTTCATGCTACTGTTTATGGACACCCAGGTTGTTTCCAGTTTAAGACTGTTACAGAGAGTGTTGCTATGAACATTCTTGTCCATTCTTCTGGTGAATATACATATGCATACATCAGGGCTAGGTTGATGGGTCATAGAGTAACCTCTTAAAAGTGTATGTTCAGTTTTGACATCTATAATGCCAAATGGTTTTTCAGTTGTTGTCTTCTTAGTCATCTACTTACATTTCTCACCCTCTTGTCATTCTCCCTTCAAAGAACCTACTTTGCACACTATGGATACAACAAAACATCATTATATAATATTGTATATATTGTGTGTGTGTGTGTGTGTGTGTGTGCTAGTTGCTCAGCCGTGTTCAACTCTTTGCAATTCATGGACTGTAGCCCTTCAGGCTCCTCTGTCCATGGGATTCTCCAGGCAAGAATACTGGAGAGGATTGCCATGCGCTTCTCCAGGTATGCTACATATGTGTGTCTATATCTATATCTATGTCTTTCCTTGCTATATCTAATAGAGTTAAATATAGTAATAAGCCTAGTAAGTCAACAGTCAAACATGCTATGCTGGAGTCACAAAGGGTGCAAGGTCATTTGAGGGTGACTGGGGGAGTCCCCATTCGCACCTGAAATTTGGGTGAGCAAAGGATTCATTCATCGCTGTATTGCAGTTGTCCTTTGTCTGAATTCTAGAAGTTGGTGCAACTTCTTTCTTGTGTTAGTTGACCAAATGGATGCAAACCTTTGGAAGGAAGTGAAGTTAATGAAGAGAAAGGTTATCTTTCCTCCATAGTGCTGGAATGGGAATGAAAGGGCCATGGTAGGATGCTTGGAGAAGAGGAACGAGATCTTCGATGAGAGAACAATCCAGTAAAGAGTTTCCAAGCCAAGGCTCTTAGATGGTGAATTGATTTTCCTAGAATAATTTTCATTTCAACAAACTACCCTTTCCTGAATGTGTTTTCTGATTCAGCCTTTAGAAAGGACTTGGTTTGTACAGTAACATTAGCATAGCTCTTCTGTGAACTGTCTTCCAAAACTAGGAACAAATTTCAGAATTTCTATAAATGGAAATATTACAACATTGTTTTGTTTTGTTTTTTTAATCACAGGAGAACTCTAAAATGTGTACTGTAATTTGCTTGCATCCTGACTGGGCTCATGTGCAAATTTAATGTCACTAAAAAACATATTATTTTTAATTGATGCTGAATCTCTTTCTTAAGCTATCAGTATCCAGGAACCCTGTCTGCTCATGAAAAGGGCTAGAATCTGTGACTTTGGCTGATCACCTACCTGTTTTCAGTTTCTGTTGGAAAATAGAACTCGATAATCATAGTCCAGGATCTCTTAGAGTGAAATTGTGTGTATGTGGTGGGGATTCATCAATCTACCTTTTTTCATAAGGGATATGGGTGGTTCACACTGAACGGCAACATTGCAGGTCTTTAAGTCAAATAATTGCAAAAACTGCAGATTCCAAGCAAATCTGCACATGTGTATCAGAGAATACTACAGAATTCTTAACAAAGTTGAAATTTTTGAAACCAAACCAAGTCATTAATAATTTAAAAGAAAGAAGGATGAGTCTTAAAAACCCTGATGGACTTAGGACAGCATTGATGACTGACAGCACAGTGATAATAAATTGTCCTTTTCAAAAGCTGTGGGACTTTATGCACCATGATCGGGCTTCCCAGGTGGCTCTAGTGGTAAAGAACCCACCTGCCGATACAGGAGACATAAGAGACGTGGGCTTGATCCCTGGGTTAGGAAGATGCCCTGGAGAAGGGTGTGGTAACCCACTCCAGTATTCTTGCCTGGAGAATCCCATGGACAGAGGAGCCTGGAGGGCTACAGTCCACCAGGTTGCAAAGAGTCAGACACAACTGAATGACTAACACTTTCACTTTTCACTTTTAAGGGATTACTAGTAAGAACGCCTTGTATGTGTGCTGTGCTCAGTCATGTCCAACTCTTGGTGACCCTTTGGACTATTAGCCTATCAGGCTCTTCTGTCCATGGGATTTTTCAGGCAAGAATACCGGAGTGGGTTGCCATTTCCTCCTGCAGGGGATCTTCCCGACCCAGGAATCAAACTCATGTCTCCTGTGTCTCCTGCATTGCAGGCAAACTCTACCACTGAGCCATAGTGCCCCTTAGTCATGTGGGGTGGGGGCAGGGGAAGTCTTTGTAATTGTTCATTATTTGCCCTGAGAAGAACCAAGAAAGAACTTGTGCTAGTTCTTGGCCCAAAGGGAACCCTACACAATGCAACAGTTGGATGTAGACCTTCTGAGAAACAGAGTCCTATATTGCTATAGAAGTGAGTGGAAGCCCCAATCCTCTTTGTGCAGAAGTTTAAATGGAATGGGTTAAGAGACATGCCCTAAAAGAGCACAGAGTGCAGTGCTAGCTATGTCTACACAGAAACTCAGTATCAGCAGCCAAGTGAGTTTGGTTGAGACTTGGGTGTGAGGTGATTAATTATCATGCATGTTATAGTGGGGTGAGTATGGGTGTTGAGGGTAGCCTAGGTTGGGAGAGGCCAGGTAGCACATTGTCTGATTATTTTTAGTCTTCTCTCTAGGTGATTTTCAATTACCTGTCATAGCTCATATATATACTTAATTATCAAATAATTTCCTTAAAAGGCAATCAGTAAGCCGGGAATTGATTTACAGCTGAAGTCAGTTTCCATGTTATTTGGTTCCAAATATATATTTCAAAGCTCTGCATGATATACAGAACCATACAAAGATCAGAAAATATACAAAGATCAGATCCTGTCATTTGTGAATTTGGTGAATTTTACTATTTGAATCACCACTTGAAGGTGTGTTATCTTACAAATCTTATGTATTCTCAAAATAAAGGAGGCCTTCAGATACCCAGGTGTCCAATGTCTCTCTTTTTTAGCTACCTAATATATTTTTCATTAATCTCCATTTCGCCTTTCTTAGTCTTCAACCACTAAGCATTACTCTGACCAGATTCCCAGTTGATTATTTTTTAAACGAGTGTGCTTGTGAAAGTTGCTTATAAAGATAGTTGCACATCCTGAGCTCCTGCAGGAAATCAAAAGACAGAATTAGACATGGGCCTCCCCTCTGTGCGCACCATGAAAATATTAAATAGGCTAGAGGCATGAGGAAGGCATAAGAACACACACCTTTGTAGTTGGGCTTTTCCACTAGAACCTGCAGATCCGTCTACATTTTGTGGAATATTTTTACAAATGTGTTTATTGACTGAGTTTTAGAAAAGTAGGTGTACCTGTGGTTTATCCTATGTTAGCTACCAGTAGGCTTAGAATTTCCTGCCTCATGTGTTAACTAGATGTCAGGGACCTGTCATGCTAGTAAGTGATGGAAGGCCACCGGGACCGGAGGAAGTGCCTAGTGTGTGGACAGCTCTGTAATTGACTTGTCGACATATCTAGTTTGGTCTCAGAACAAAAATAGACAAATTTAGAAAGTCTGCTTTATTTCTGTGGTCGGTATGTCTTTATTCTTTATTCTGAAGTGCTAAAGAATATTCTCCCAAACGGCAAATTTTAGCATTCCAACCTGTTGTAACTGCATTAGAAGTTGTCAAATACAATTAATTCTTTCTACCCCTAGGAACAGAACTTTTACACAGAGCCACTTCCTATACTGGCAAGGGGAAATATGAACTTTGCTGTAATTGCCACTTAAATGTCTTGTACCCTTCCAAATGCTTGGGGTCTCCCAAAGCTTGATCGGAAGATGAGATGTGAAAGTCTATCCGAGAGTGGCAGGCAGGAATGAGAATGTGTGGAGTTGGAGAAAGAAGCAGAGAATTGAGTAGAGGATGAAGCTGTCCTGATGATGGAGTCAAATCCTTGGAAAAGTGGAGAAAGCCTGTAATTCAGAGAACCAGCACAGATGTACTGACATATCTGGAGGTAGAGCAGATTCTGAGATCAAGAGTCCTTGGTAAAAAAGCCTTCCTCTTCACATGTATGTCCACTTTTCACATACTCAATGGCAAGGGTGCCTTTGCAGTCTAGGGAAAGGACAGCGCATCTAGCAATTAGAGTCACCATCTCTTCTTCCAAATGGACTTCTCTACCTGAAGGAAGATGGTCAGCTTGATGTCTCTTGGCACTTACTGCTCAGAGTTAGAATCAGAGAAAGGGAGCTATTCCCTCTAAAAGCCCTAACACTATCTCTATTCCCATCATCTGAGTGGCTCCTTTTGTTTTTGTAAAGGATGTTTCATGGAAGGTCTTTATCTTCATGCTTCTTGCAGATAAAGCTTTCCACTTGTTTCTAACCACACTTCAGTGGCAAAAAATCCAAGAAAGATGATGAATTAATTAGAGTTATTGACTTCCTAAAAGGGTGAGCAGTTCATCTCACAGAGTCCAGTAATTTTCCAAAGCGAGAGGAAAGGGTTTGTGCATGTAGACATGTGCATATGTAATGAACTTTCTAATGTATAGAATGTACCACGCACTGGGACCATGCTTAAAAAATTAAACAGATTCTCATTTAGTTTCGTCACATATCCAATCAAGCCTGGAAAATGGCTAACAACTCTGGTCAGTTAAGCTGACACTAATATGAGTGCCAGAGCTAGTGTGACGGTGGGCTTCTCATGTGTGTGAGACAAACACCCCAACAACACGCATCATTTTAGTCCGTAGGTTAAAGCTCTTCTTCTCCATCCAGCCTCACTGCTCCAAGCAACGTCTCTTAACTCTTTATTCAAGTTACTAGCAATACAATCAACACAGTTTGGCTCATTTCCCCTCTCTTTTTCTATCTCTTCTTTCTTTCTTTCTCTTTTTGCACACCTGGACCTTGTGGCATACAGGATCTTGGTTCCCTCACCAGAGATGTACACCCTAACCCCCTGCTGTGGGAGCATGCTGTCTTAACCACTGGCCCGCCAGGGAAGTTCCATTTCTATCTATTCTTAAATTGATATTCTGGGGAATCAATAAACAATCAAAAGCAAAGCATCATAAGCGGTTTTCAGAAAAGTAGAGCTCCTTGGATACCTATGGGCTTCCCTGGTGGTTCAGACAGTAAAGAATCTGCCTGCAATGCAGGAGACCTGGGTTCAAGCCCTGGGTTGGGAAGATCCCCTGGAGAAGGGAATGGCAACCCACTCCAGCATTCTTGCCTGGAAAAGTTCAAGGACAGAGGAGCCTGCTGGGCTAGAGTCCATGGGGTCGCAAAGAGTCGGACACGATGGAGCGACTAATACTTTCACTTGGACACCTATAGAGTAGGAGTGCTTTCTGTATCTAGATTAGTTATACGTGCTCAGGAACTAAGGGGCAGATGCCCCATTCTCTCCCTCTCCTTTTTCCCCCCAAAACTCAATCCCACTCCCCCAACCACGTGCCTAGATATATCCATCATCGCTCACCCTAAAGCTGGGAATTAGAGCTGCTGAGGGGAGAGTCCATCTGCCCTCATTGCCAGTTTTGACCTTGTTTGCTGGCCGTGTGTGTGTTAGCGTGTGGGCGTCTGCACATGCGGATTTCTTTATTCTCTTTGCATGTACCTCTAATTGATCTTGAAAAGAAGGGACAGTTAAAGAAGACGTTAAGGTGAAATGAAGCCATAACTGCAGCTGGAGACTTTTATTAAGTGTGGCAAAGTTCCCTGGGCTGCGCTGAAATTGTTTATTGATTTTGGTATGGCTGGGTGCTCGGGAGTAATCGCCCAGAATGCCGCTAGAGAGAGCGTCTTGTTAGCTCACGCCCCGCGTCTCCTCAGCACAGCGCGCACTCTGGAGCTGGCCTCTTTAACCAGTAAATAAATACCCCTGGTTAACTCCTGAGGTGCCTCGGCCTGGGACCAGAGCTGCTTCGGATCTGAAGTTGCGATCCCCAGCAGCGTTCAAAGATTGTAATGGGGCTTAAGTTCCTCACTTGGAAAAGGTGATCTTGAGGAGGAAAGAAAACAGGGCTAGATTTGACATTAAAGACATTTCTTGGTGTGTTTGTCAATTTCATGGGCTTTGTCCATGCGTGGGCCTTCCTGGTTTTCCCATCGTTCTCTCTAAACTTGCTCTGGAGTATCTCCCACAAACAGTTCTAGGTAGGGAAGCTGTATGGCAAGAACAGGATGTATACATGGTCATATGGTCCACGCCCTGTAGCTAGTGTGGAGGTGGGAAGAAAAGGCTGGTCCAAGAACATGTGAGGGAGGGATCCAACTGTGGGATGAGAACTAGGATGTCTGGGGCAGCTGGAAAAGGGCAAGCGTAACCCTGGAGCATCCCTTCTCCAAAGATCGGTAAGGTTAGTGTCTCTCAGGGGTCCCCAGGTTGACTTTGAATAGAAGTACATTCCTGAAGATACTTTGCTTCAGAATTAGGGTTGGCAGTGATGGGGAACTGCCATCAATTGCACTGATGGATTTTATTCTACATCATCCAATAAAATAGCCCCATGGTTTTTCTTTCCTTTCCTTTGAGATCCTTCCGTAATTCCCAGGGATCATTTTTTTTTGCAAACTCCATGACCATGCTACTCACAGCATTGGACAAACGGTTCCAAAAGAGCTACAGGGCACAGGGGCCCAGGGGTTTACATTAATGCCCGTTGGAGCTATTAGAAAATCACATTCTGTGAATTATTTCTTCTCAGTTATTCCTGAATAATCTCTCTCAAGATGCTGATGTCATGTCATGTCCTTTGGGAATCTCTCTGTACTTGCCTTTTCTTCCTCACTTAATACTTTTTTTTTTTTTTTCAAACAGTAGCATATTTCCTCATTCCATTCTGACCACAATGAGGGTTTTTTTCCCACTGTCAGTTATCAGTCATCAGTTCCTCTGAGTTATCCTATCTGTTCCTATCAGTTATCTGAGAGAATCAGAGATTCTTTGGAAAGTGTGGCATTCTGAAAAAGTTATGCAATTTTCTACCTCCTCCCTTCTGAATATCATGACAGCTGTGCCCAGTGTCTGAGGGATGACTCTTCTGCCAGGGGAGGGAGTGAAGATGAAAGACAAACACAGAGAAGACTTGCTGCTGCTACTAAGTCGCTTCAGTTGTGTCCGACTCTGTGCGACCCCATAGATGGCAGCCCACCAGGCTCCCCCGTCCCTGGGATTCTCCAGGCAAGAACACCGGAGTGGGTTGCCATTTCCTTCTCCAATGCCTGAAAGTGAAAAGTGAAAACAAAGTTGCTCAGTCGTGTCCGACTCTTAACGACCCCATGAACTGCAGCCTACCAGGCCCCTCTGCCCATGGGATTTTCCAGGCAAGAGTACTGGAGTGGGGTGCCATTGCCTTCTCCGACCATTACCCTGAAATCTCAGCATAATCAAAAGATTTCTAAACCTAAAGAAATCTTCTTTAACCTCAAAAACTACTCAACTGAAAGAGTGGGGTTTAAGCAGTGCTTGGGCCAAATTTGACTTGTAGAGTTCTGATTTGTGTAGATATTTGACTTAAATAAATAGCATTGTTAAGATTGAACATAATATCTTCTTCTTTGGAAAATGGCACATATCTATAGGAACTTTTTTTGCATCAAGCAGATTTGTATTCAAATCCCAGGACTACCCTTAAATCTGATCTTGAATAAGTTATTTAACTCATGAGTTAAAGTTTTCTTGTGTAAAATGGAGATGTGGCAATTAACCAAGATCCTATAGATGTTTTCTGCAACAGGCCAGATGGTAAATATTTAAGGCTTTGTAGACCATATGGTCTTAGAGTTGATACTCAACTCTATTAGTAGTAAAACAGCCATAGACAGTATATAAATGAGTGAACATGACTGTGATCCAAGAAAACTTTATTTATAAAAACAGCCAGTGGTTGGATTTGGTCATATTTTGCCAACTGCTACTATAGATGAAGTATTTGGCAGATGATCTGGTATTCATAAATATGAAATGTCTTCCCTTTCATTGATCATAGAATAGTTGGCTAATACTTGGACTATATTCAGCAAACTGGTGTGTCCAGTATGAAAAACTAAAAAAAAAAAAAAAAAAAAAAACTTCTAAAAGCTTGTACTGAGTATCGATCCTAAGTTGTAAATCCGTTCTATCTTCCTAGTTAATTTTGTCTTTTCTCCCTAAGCTTGAATGTCACAGACCTCATTCCGACCCCCTCACCCACCCATTTGGCACTGGGTTGCCTTGGTCTTCCATTACTTCCGCAGCCCACACCTTTTAGAGAATTCAGAATTCCTGTTAGAATTCCCCAGTCTGTTGCCTCCATTGGAAAGAGTTATTTTTGACCTGCCCTGACCCTGTCTTGAACAACAATAAAATGGGGATTGGGAGAAATGTGACACAAATCAATAGGTTATCCCAACAGACGTGATCTCTGAAGCTGTTTTTTCTTGGACACTTGCAGCAGTAACAAAGATAAATAGCAACTCCCTCACATGGCCGTCTGAGCAGTAGGTGGCTCGGTGGATCAGGATGTGACCTCTAGTCTGGGTGAGCAGCAGGTTTGAGCAGGATGAGGGACAGGCAAGAGCAAAGATTCTGGCCACAAGGAGGGAAAGGGAGGTGGCCAAAGGATGTCCGACATCTGTTTGTAGTCACAGTTGTTGGTACTCGTGGGTTTCCTGCCTGCTCTTCAGCTTGCTTTGCTCACTCACTCACCTGCTTTCCCGTTCATGCTCCTCCCCTTATTTTACAGTCATTCAATAAACATTTCCTGAGCACCTGCTGTGCACAGGGCATGGGCAGGATGTTTTAAGCATCGATAGTAGCTCTGGCATTCCTCTGCCTGATTCTGAGGCAAGTGAGGTTGAGAATTGATTGCCATGGCTGATTCCAAGACCTTGCAGACAGGGCAGGGGAGTATAACGCTGTGCCTTTCTCTTCTACCTTCCTGAATACCGGAGTTAGTAGCTATTCCCTTGTCCAGGGGCTTTTCCAGACCTGGGAATCCAACCCAGGTCTCCTGCATTGGAGGCAGATAGATTCTTTACCATCTGAGCCACCAGGGAAGCCATCTGGGTACCAAAGCTGGCTGAAGAGTGATCAAGAGCAGACAGAAGAGATGAACGAAACTCTACTGCCTTTTGTGTGGGTTGCGTGCTCCTTTTTAAGCTCCTGTGGTATAGTGAAAGTGAAACTAATAGTGAGGATAATCGAAAAAAAAAGTGAAAGTGTTAGTCTTTCAGTCGAGTCTGACCCTTTGCAACCCCATGAACTATAGCCCACCAGGCTCCCCTGTCCATGAAAGTCTCCGGGCAAGAATACTGAAGTGGCTGCCATTCCCTTCTCAAGAGGATCTTCCTGACCAAGGGATTGAACCCAGATCTCCTGCATTGCAGGCAGATTCCTTACCATCTGAGCCACCAGGAAAGCCCAATGATGATAATAGTTAATAGGACTATCAATCAGTTGCTATATACAAGGTATATTCTAGCTGTATTACCTATATTTACTCATTTAAACGACCCCATGAGGCAAGCATAGTAATCATTCCCATTTAAACAAGAGGAAAAAGACCAGCAGAGGCTAATTCACTTGTCATCACATGACTAGGATGTGGCAAAGCTGGGAGGGGGAAGCCAGGCCTGGCTCATCAGCACATTTATCTCACTGTGTTAAAAGTGTCTGATTACATTTCTGCTTTCCCAGCTCAGTTGTGAATTTGTTGGCTGTATAAACATTCAGTTAAAAAACAATTGATAAGATATAGCACATATACAGAGAATTGCACAAAACATAAAGGATAAAGTGCAATGAATTATTGTGAAACCAAATTCTGTGTTCACTGCCCAGACATTGACAGCAACCCAGAAAATTCCCTCCATTCCCTCTCAATCCTTACCCCTCCTTTTCTCTGCAAGTAACAATTCCCTTGACCTCTAGCACCACTGTTAGTCTGGTCTATTTCTGAACCAGAGCAACTTGGGATCGTAACATAAATTCTCTTTTGTGCCTGGTCTCTTTTGCTCAGCTCAGTTTTGTTACAGTTAGCTGTAATTAATTTATTTTCACTTGGGTATGTACTCTATTGTAGGAACTTGCCCAACAGTTTATCTAAACTATTGTTGATGGATATTTGAGCAGTTTTTAGCCTTTGAATATTATGAAAAGGCTTGCTATAAACCATAAACATTTGTGTCCAGGTCTTCAGTATTCCTGTACACACATTTTTCTTAGCTGCGGATCCAAGAGAGGACTTTCTGAATCAAAGTGTTCACTTTGTTTTTACAAGTTTCCCTCTCACAACGTTGCATGATGGTCCCTGTTGTTTCACATTTCTCTAGAACAAAGATGTCAGGTTTTTTTAAATAGATGGAGGCAACTCATTCCAGCCTTAATTTGCATCTCCCGGATTAGTAATGAGGTCAGCATTTTCATCTTTACTGGCTCACTGGAATACTCTTTCTGAATTGCCTGTTCAAGTATCTTGCCCATTTTTCTTTTTTTGTGTTTGGCTTTTAAAATAACTGATATGAGGGAGTTTTATGTTTGAATGTAAGTCCTATGCTGGTTATATGGTTGATTCCTGGTAAGAATCTTCTCTTGCCATGTTGCTTGCTTTTCACGGTCTCGATGGGGTCTTTGATCAAAGTTGGAGAACAGTTCCATTAAAGTTGGAGAACAGTTTCTTAATTTTAACAAAGTTAAATATATTGATCTCTTTCTTTATAGGCAGTGCTTTTTTATTACATATTATCCTCTAAAAGTTTTGCTGTTCTGTTTTCATTATAGTCTATTTGGAGTTGATTTTTGTGTATGATAAGAGGTATGCTGCTGCTGCTGCTAAGTCGCTTCAGTCATGTTCGATTCTGTGCGACTCCATAGACGGCAGCCCACCAGACCCCACCATCCCTGGGATTCTCCAGGCAAGAACACTGGAGTGGGTTGCTGTTTCCTCCTCCAGTGCATGAAAGTGAAGGTGCTCAGTCCTGTCTGACTCTTAGTGACCCCATAGACTGCAGCCTACCAGGCTCCTCCGTCCATGGGATTTTCCAGGCAAGAGTACTGGAGTGGGGTGCCATTGCCTTCTCCGATAAGAGGTATGGGTGGTCTTAATTTTCTTTTTATTTTCCTTACTGAAATTGATTTGACCCAGCACCATTTATTCAAAAGACCATCTTTTCCCCACTGTTCTGCAATACCACTTTTGTTGTAAATCAAATGACCCTATAAATACGGGTCTGTTTCTGGACCCTATTTAGTTCCACTGGCCCATTTGCCCATCTTTGAGCCAATTCTATAAAATCTTAATTATGATGGCTTTATAATGTCTTATACACAGTGGATAAACTCCCACCCAGATCTTACCTGAATCCTATATTTCAGTGCCCAGTGCCTATCACAGGGCTTGGCATGTTATAGATATACAGCAAGTATTTGTTGAGTGAAAGGGCCCTGGTGCTGGTTTCTGTGGAGTTGCCACTGTGGAAGGCGATGGGAAGAGGATGGTTTCACCCCTCTTCCAGGATGGAGGCTGGATCTAGAGGGTGTTTTGGACCCATGGGAGTTTTGTTGGGGTAGTAAGACTTTATTGTATATATTAGGCATATGCACAAAGGCCATGGGGGTTAGTGGAACTGGGAAGCTCTGACAGTGACTGGCATTAAGAGTGGGGCAGAAATGGTAGGGGGTTAGCTGCGTGCCCTTGGCAGTGACAGTGGCCTCCAGCTGTGCCCCTGGGGAGGCACGGTGTAGAAGTGCAGAGAGCATTTGCAGACTGAAGCTTTCACCGAGTCTAACCCCAAAGCTTTCCAGGCCGCTCACAGGGGCTCCTTAGCCTTGTCTCAAGCAAACTCATGGGTTGCTTCCTTCTCTCTCCATCTCCCAGTGCGATTCTGGGAGCGATCCTTATTTCAGTCATGACTTCCCTGACTCTGGTCTCTCCCTATCCCTGACACCACCTTTAAACTGTCCCTCCTCTACCCCAACACTCGTCATCTACAACGTACATTCCAAACTCCTTAGACTGGAGTTTAAACCTTTCCCTAATCTAACCCCTAAATACCCAATGTTCCTTTTCTCTCCCAACTATTCTCTGGTCAGTTTGCTTGCATGTGTGCTAAGTCGCTTCAGTCATGTTTGACTGTTTGTGACCCCGTGGACTGTAGCCCGCCAGGCTCCTCTGTCCATTGGATTCTCCAGGCAAAAGTACTGGAGTGTGTTGCCATGCCCTCCTCCAGGGGATCTTTCTGACCCAGGGATCGAACCCTTGTCTCTCTTGTCTCCTGCACTGGCAGGCAGATTCTTTACCACTATCACCACCTGGGAAGCCCTGGCTACTTTACTTATCTACTATACATAAAATGCTCATTTCCAACCCCAGTTTCATCTTTCCCCCAACCCAAGTCCTGTCTGACTATTTCAGGACCCTGTTCCCCCTCATTTCTGAAGCTCTTCCTGTATTTTTATCCAGTATTGAAAAGCTGCTTTTTATGGTTCTTCCCATAAATTGAGCAAAAGGAAAACCAAGATTCTTTTGGTAACTGTATTAGTTTTGCTAGGATGAAATGGTTAGATAGTATCACTGATTCAATGGACATGAATTTGAGCAAACTCCAGGAGATATTGGAGGACAGAGGAGCCTGGCATTCTGTAGTCCATGGGGTCCCAGAGTGACTGGACAACAACAACTGTATTAGTCAGGGTTCTCCAGAGAAACAGAACAAATGGGATGGATGCATAGATAGACTGATAAATAAGAGGAGATTTATTAGCTGGCTCAGGCTGTTATGGAGCTGAGAAGTCCTACACTCTGCCATCTGCAAGCCAGAACCAGGAACACTGGGGGTGTAACTCCAGTTCTAGGTCCTGGAATCTGAAGATCTGAGAACCAGGAACTATGATGTCTATGGCAGAAAACAATGGACATTTCTTCTTTCAGAAAGAGAAAGAATTCACCTTCCTTGACCTTTTTGTTCCATTCAGGTCCCCAACAGATTCCCAGGTGGTGCTAGTGGTAAAGAACCCGCCTGCCAATGCAGGAGACATAAGAGACACGGGTTTGATCCCTGGGTTGGGAAGATCCCCTGGAGGAGGAAATGGCAACCCACTCCAGTATTCTTGCCTGGAGAATCCCATGGACAGAGGAGCCTGGTGGGCTACAGTCCACGGGGTCACAAAGAGTCAGACATGGACGACTGAGCGACTAACACACGCACCCTGGAGAGGGGGAATCGCTTCACTGTTTTCTGAATCGAATGCTAATCTTCCAGAAACACCCTCCCAGACACACCCAGAAATCCTGCCGTATCAGTTATCTGGACATCCCCTTAGGACTGTCAGATTGACACAAAGAAGTAACCATCAGGGCTGCAACAACGAAATACCACTGACTTAAACAACAGACATTTATTTCTCATAGTTCTGGAGGCTAGAATTCTAAGATCAAGGTGTCAGCAGTCTGGTTTCTTCTGAGGCCTCTATGCTTGGCTTGCAGATGGCCACCTGCACACTGCGTCCTCACAGGGCCTTCTCTTTGTTTGCATGAGACTGTGGGACCTCTCTGTACATGCAATTTCCTCCTCTTATAAGGATACTAGTCAGATTGGGTTAGGGCCCACCCTCACAGCTGCACTTCAACTTCTCACCTCTCTCTAAAAGTCCGTATCTCCAAATCCAGCCACATTCTGAAGTACTGAGGGTTAGAGCTGCAACCTATGAATTTAGGGGGACATGTTTTAGCCCATAATAGTGGTCAGCCAACTGGGGCTACCCTGGTACGATAAAGAATCTGCCTGCAATGCGGTAGACCTGGGTTCAATCCTTGGGTTGGTAAGATCCCCTGGAGACGGGCATGGCAACCCACTCCAATATTCTTGCCTGGAAAAGTTCAAGGACAGAGGAGCCCAGTGGGCTATAGTCCACGGAGTCACAAAGAGTCAGACAAGACTGAGTGACTAAGCACAACACAGTGGCCAACTCACAGTGGATAAAGCCAAAGAGAGAAGTATCACTCCTAGTATCTGAAAAATTGCGGTTGGTCAAATTGTTAGGACTAGGTCCAGGTTCCCCGTGTTGCCTAGACCCTTGTGCCTTCCCTTCCTCATCTCCATGTCTTCCGTGCTGACATCATTCCTTTCCTTGGTGGCAAGATAGCTGTCATAGCTCTTGGCTTGCCTTCTGCCTACTCAGCAACCCTAGGAACAAGAAATCTTCTATCTCAGAGGTACCAGGAGAAATCCCAGGACCAGTTCTCATTGGCGCTGACTACGTACCCCTCTCTTCACCAATCGCTAAGATTCTAATTAGCCCGACCTTAGCATCCCCCACACACCCCCTGCTCCACTCAGTTCAGTTCAGTTGCCTTGGGCAAGTTATTTAACCTCTCTGGGCTTCTATTTCTTTCTGTATAAGATGAGGAGAGAAAGAGGGTGACCTTACAGAGCTAAGCTGCTAAACCTTCTCAGCACAGGGTTCCACTTACTGTGTGTGCTCAGAAATAAACACGCCAGGTGTGACTGACTCAGCCAGAGAAGGCTGGCTGGGCGGGGGTTGCCCAGCCCAGAGCAAAGACCCTGGTAAGCAAAGGTGAGCTGGCTCCTTGTTCAGTGTTCCTGCAAACCCAACTCAGTGTTACTGCCTCCTTTGGGGAACAGCTCACTGGCAGGTGGTCAGGGTTAAATCTGAGTTCACTTTCCTTGAAGAGGGCTTAGAAAAGGCTTCTCAGAAGAAGTGAGTCATAGGGAATGATCTGAAGAAAGGAAAGTTGTTGATTAATAGGGTGGCATGATACTTCAGAAACTGACCTCCTTAAAAATTTAACTGGTAAAATAATTTTACACCCCCTCTCCTGCAATATTAATTAAGTTCCAAGGCTCCTCTGCCTTGGGAGTCTATATCCACTGATAATCCCAAAAGCACCTTTGATTTCAGAATGCACATGTATGTATATATATATATTTGGCAGTAGATTTGGAGAAGACAATGGCACCCCACTCCAGTACTCTTGCCTGGAACATCCCATGGATGGAGGAGGCTGGTAGGCGGCAGTCCAGGGGTCGCTAAGAGTCAGACACGACTGAGCGCCTTCACTTTCTCTTTTCACTTTCATGTATTGGAGAAGGAAATGGCAACCCACTCCAGTGTTCTTGCCTGGAGAATCCCAGGGACGGGGGAACCTGGTAGGCTGACGTCTCTGGGGTCGCACAGAATCAGACAGGACTGAAGCGACTTAGCAGCAGATTTACTTCCAAATCATGTTTGCAGTTTAAGTTAATATGGAAATTAACCCTGAAACCCCAGACCAAAGCCCTAGGTTTTACAGATCTTGAACTATTCTAAAATAAATGTTGAAAATGCGAACTGCCTAAAAAATAAAAGCTGATAGTTTTAATTGAATTTCATCTCCATTAAAAATATCACAAGTGATTTATTGAGCTTTTCAGAGTGAAAGGCATATGCTCTGTTATGAGCACATGCCGCTTACAGATGCAGGTTGTTAGAATGAAAAATAGTGCTTTTGCCAGATGCCAGTTTATGGCTGGATCCCAACCAGGAATAAAGTTTTGTGGGTTTCACTTTAATGATAATCTCCATGAACACATATCTTCGTGCAGAAACATCTCATATCTTTTGCCATATGTAGCTGCATACCGAGTTTTGTCACGTTCCAGATTCTGGAGAGAACACATTTCAAACCATCTTTGAGCGTGGATTTGAGCTTCTTCACTCACAGTATGCACTGAACACTCACTGCGTGCCCTGCTCGGTGTTACGTGCTTACTGGAAGGGTGGGTGAAGAGAGCAGGTGTGGTCCCTGCCTTCATGAAAATAGTAGCTTGGGGACAAGGGAGATATGAGCCCAGATGAATATGTAATAATAATTTTGAATAAGTGCTTCAGAGGGAATTTGGGAGGGGGGTTTAATTTGGTTTGCAAGAGGCCCGAGAAGCCATCACTGAGGAACTGACCTTCAGCCTGAGATGCAAAGAAGGGTGAGGACTTTGCCTGTTCATGTACACAGGTTACCTCTGCACATGTGTGTTATTGCGTGTCTGCAGGAAGGTTGCAACGATCCTCACATGCCATGTGCTTAGCTCAGTTGAGGGGATGGGGCTTTATGGGCAGGATTCTAAGCGTGCATCATATCCAGCTCAGAGGCTGTCACCTGCTCCTAGTAACACTCCTGATAAGTGGCACAGCTGGGGTTTGAACCCCTGTCCCTGCCTCAGAGTGCACGCTCTTTCTCTCATACCACAAAGCCTCTCAGAAAAGAGGCGCTTTCTCCCCCACTTACATTTCCAACACTTCATCGAGGGCCCGGACAGGCGGTTGGAATTTCATCTGCCTTTTTCAGTTTGCATGGAGACAATGGGTCTTTCTCTTTCCCCGAGGAACATTTTGGACCACAGGACCCGAGCTATCTCTTCCCCCTCTGAGGCTGTCTGTCCACGAGGCAGCTCATATGGACGGGCAGCTTACAGAGGGCAGTTGTAACCAAAGCTGAGGAGTTCCTTTGGATGTTGAGAGGTTTCTTTATAGTGTCTTTCTTCCCAGCTAGAATCCTGTGGAGATAATTCCATCACCAGCTGGGGGAAGGAGCGATAAGTCTGGAGGCTGAGGATAAGTGGACCCGCCTGGGGGGCAGAGAGCAGGTTGGGAAGTGCCAAGTGTCAGTAGGATGACCACACCTGTGGGGTGGGGGGAGACGTGGCCTTCTGAGCCCCAGGGAAGAGCAGCTTCTGGCCTTTATTCTTTTTTTCTTTTTAACTGACATTAGAAAAAACAATTCAAGTATAATTTACATATAATAAAGTGAGTAGCTCTTAAGCTCAGCTCCATGGATTATGACCATGTGTTTCCAGTAGTCATGTATGGATGTGAGACTTGGACCAAAAAGTAGACTGAGTGCCAACTGTGGTGCTGGAGAAGACTCTTGAGAGTCCCTTGGATGGCAAGATCAAAGCAGTCAGTCCTATGGGAAATCAACCCTGAATATTCATTGGAAGGACTGCTACTGAAACTGAAGCTCCAATTCTTTGGTCACCTGATGCAAAGAGCTAACTCATTGGAAAAGACCCTGATGCTGGGAAAGATTGAGGGCAAGAGGATAAGGGGGCAACAGAGGATGAGATGGCTGGATGACATTACCAACTCAATGGACATGAGTTTGAGTAAACTCAGGGAGACAGTGAAGGACAGAGAAGCCTGGTGTGCTGCAGTCCATGGGGTCACAAAGAGTTGGACCCGACTTAGCAACTGAACAACAACACCTATGAAATTGATACAATATAGAACAGTTCCATTATTCCAGAAAGTTATCTTATTCCCTTGCCCCCACCCCACCATAGAAAAACCAATGTTCTGACTTTAATTATCACAGGTTAGTATCGTTACCATAGGTTAGTCACCATAGGTTGGATTTCAGTTACATGAAATCACGCTTTATGAAGTCTTTTGCGTTTGGCTATCATTCACTGAACAGAATCACTATCGTTCACTATCATCTGCTCTGTGAATGTATATAATTTGTTTATTCAGTTTTAGTTGGTGGACCTTGGGTTGTTTCCAGTTTGGGATTGTTATGAGCAAACTGCTATGAATATGTGTCCAAATCTTTTTATAGATCTGTGTTTTCTTTTGGGTGGAAGTGGTTTTCTTTCTAGGAGTGGAAGTGCTGGGTCATAGGGAAATTTATGTCCTTTACTCTGGCTTCTAGTGGAAAGAGAAGCAGCGGGGAGATGGACTCTCACCCGCTCATGGATTTGCTGCTGTCTTTTCTGATAAACTTCAGTGGGGGTAGTGTATTCAGGTCCTGCCCCCACTCTGGTGGTGCTGATCAGACAGCCCTGAACAAATGCTTGTGGACATTGCTCAGTAGGGTGCCTCTGACTAGAAGGGCTGGCTCTTACCCTAAAATCGTCTTTCCTTGGCTTCATTTCCTATCCGTTCTTTTTTTTCCTTTTGGCCACACTGCAGCACATAGGGTCATAATTCCTGGACAAAGGATGGAACCTGTACTCTCTGCACTGGAAGCACAGACGTTTAACCACTGGATCACCAGGTAAATCCCCTTCTGTCCAGTTCTCTAACTGGACGGTTAGGTTAGGTCCATCTCTGATACGGCAGGCAATGGCTGTTGTATAATTGGCAAGTTTTGGAGTCAAGCCGATTTGGTCTGTCTCTGGCTCTGCCACTTACTAGCTGAGTGAAACGAGCAATTGCTTAACATCTCTGAGCCTTGGTTTCCCAGAAACTGTTGAAAACATGGAGGAGTAGTTACAGAAATTACAGCAAGGCAGCCGGGTATGACCATACAAGTTGCTCAGACCCAAAGGGACCAGCCCACGCTGTGCCCCATGGAGGGCTGTGTCACCATGGAGGAAGGGGCATCTTTGGTAATTTGTTTGCCAGAGGGAGAAATTTTCAAGTCCCCCCAGCCAGAGTGGGTGTTTTGTAATTCATACAAAGGTAGCTGTAGTCAAACTACAAAGTGTACAATGTTTCACATTCAGAAGGTGCTGAATGAATGGTCACTCTCATAATGCAAATTGTGTCAGGGAAGATTCTTGGTTGCAAGCAACAAAAATTGGCTGTGGCTCTCTAATGGGTAAAAGGGAATTTTCTAAAGAGATATCAAGGCTCACAAATTTGTTAGAGGCCAGGAGAGCCAGGGACTGCAGCAGGAACTCCAACCAAGGCCACCTGAGCAGGAACTGGCAGGTCTGTGCCCCGAAGTGACTGCTGAAATAAACTCAGCCTCCAGCTGCCCCAAACACTTGAATCACTTGCTCCAGGGAGAGAGGGTCCCATTGGCCAATTTGAACTCACCCATCTTTGCCCATCTTTGAAGACAGGTCAAAAGAATCAAGATTGAGCTTCCTTAATGATGGACATGAGTTTGAACAAACTTCTGGAGATAGTGAAAGTCAGGGAAACCTGACATGCTGTAGTGTATGGGGTCGCGAAGAGTTGGACACAGCTTACTGACTGAACAGCAAACAATGGTGGGCAGGTCCGCTGATACCCCTAGGATGTCACCTCGTGGGCGATTCCCCGTTTTGATGGGCAGGAGTTCTCTTTCCCAAGAAGGCGTCCAATGTGAATTTTCCTTATTGGGATAATAGCAGGAAGGGGGGATTATATGCTGGACAGCCAATAAAATGACAAATTCCCTATTTAGGTCTGTTTTGAGCAATGGAAGATGTTCACATTTATTGCCAGGAGTCCTCATCACTTGGTAAACAAGGCCTAAAAAATGCAGGAGTCTGGTAAGCCAAGTCTTCTCCTAAATTGGTAGAGGGACAAAAGCCCTCAGACACAACAGGGCACAGTGTCTCAGTATTTTCCACTTTGATATTTGGAAAAACATTCATTATTATTTTAAAAATGCAGAATCACCTGAAGAGATGCCATTTGAGTTCTTGGAGGGCTGCCTGCTGACTTTCAGAAGATTTCTTTGTCATAATGACTGTTATCATAGCAGAGTGAAATGTGCCTGAGCAAACTGTGAAAATAGTAATGATCATGGTGGTGGTCAAGGCTGATTAGAGGATGCTGTTGGGGAGAGTTGAAGTTTTGATTTATAGCTTTCAGTTCAGTTCAGTTTACTCAGTAGTGTCCAACTCTTTGAGACCCCATAGACTAGAGAAGCCGGGTTCCCCTATCCATCGCCAGCTCCCAGAGCTTGCTCAAACTCATATCCATTGAGTCAGTGATGCCATCCATCCATCTCATCCTTTATCATCCCCTTCTCCTCCCGCCCTCAATCTTTCCCAGCATCAGGGTCTTTTCAAATGAGTCAGTTCTTCACATCAGGTGGCCAAAACATTGGAGTGTCAGCTTCAGCATCAGTCCTTCCAATGAATATTCAGGGTTGATTTCTTATAGGGTCAACTGCCTTGGTCTCCTTGCAGTCCAAGGGACTCTCAAGGGTCTTCTCCAGCACCACAGTTCAAAAGCATCAATTCTTCGGTGCTCAGCTTTCTCTATGGTTCAACTCTCACATCCATACATGACTACTGGAAAGCAGCTTTGACTATATGGACCTTTGTTGGTAAAGAAATGTCTCTGCCTTTTAATATGCTGTCTAGGTTTGTCATAGCTTTTCTTCCAAGGAGAAAGTTTCTTTTAATTTCATGGCTGCAGTCACCATCTGCAGTGATTTCAGAGCCCAAGAAAATAAAGTCTCTCACTGTTTCCATTGTTTGCCCATCTATTTGCCATGAAGTGATGGGACAAGATATCATGATCTTAGTTTTTGAATGTTGAGTTTTAAGCCAGCTTTTTAACTCTCCTCTTTCACTTTCAAGAGACTCTTTAGTGCCTCTTCACTTTCTGCATATATGGGATTACTGATATTTCTCCTGGCAGTCTTGATTCCAGCCTGTGCTTCATCCAACCCAGCATTTTGCATGGTGTACTCTGCATATAAATTTTATAGCTTTTGCATCAAGGAGTCACAGGCATCTCTTTTCAGACTGTATTGGCACCTGATACTAACCACTGGGGTAGGTTACAGAAGGACTCAAGACTAAGTTTTGGGAGGGGTACAGATGCCAAGAATGCACTATACATTGTGTGGTGCAGTGACGATGTGGTAGGGTTGGAGATTAAGTGTAGGGTGAGCACTGGGATTCCAGTTCCTAAAGAAAGAAGGTCAGTCTTATGCGGTAAGGGAAGGAAGGTTCTAACGATGACTCTTCATGTCTCGGGTCTTCCCAGATGGCCCTAGTGGTAAGAATCTGCCTGCCAGTTCAGGAGCCATAAGAAACTCGGGTTCAATCCCTGGGTCATGAAAATCCCCTGGAGAAAGGAATCGCACCCCATTCCAATATTTTTTCCTGGAAAATTCCATGGACAGGAGGAGCCTGGTGGTCTACAGTCCATGGGGTGGCAAAGAGTTGGACACAACTGAGCGACAGAGCAGCAGTGTCATCAACGTGTCCCAGCTGCCCTTAGGGCTCAGGTTCTCAGGGTAGGTCTTTCCTGCCGGCAGGGGAGGGCACGGAGCCTCCTCCCAACCACACTGATAGCTGCACCCTGTGCAGATGGTGCAGGAGAGGAGAAGTGGAAAGTGGGAGGACGGGTGAGAAATGATCAGTACTTAAGCCACCGAGGCCCCTTTCTCCAAGCAAACAGCCCTGGCAGAGTCACAGAGAGGCCTGAATTCTGTGGTGGCCTTGGCTGCACTCCTATCTTCACACTGGGGGTCTGTGAGCAGAAGTGGCTTCTCCCTCCAACCCTGGTTTCCCATGTTTTTTGTGTTCTGAAGAGACACTCCATCCCCAACTAACTGGAGCATGACCATGATTATTATTCTTGCCTGGAGAATCCCATGGACAGAGGAGCCTGGCAGGCTACAGTCCATGGGTTCGCAAGAGTCGGACACGACTTAGCGACTAAACCAACCAACCAACCACCTCCTATGTTGGACTTCCTTAAACTTGCCTCACTGAAGGCATCCCACAGTCATTCATTCCCTCACCCATTCCTTCATCCCACAAATATTTATTGAGCACTGCCATATGCCAGGTACCATGTGGTCCCCACGGGTTTGGCAAGGAGTCCTTGCCCTCAAGAAACTTACAGTCTGGTGAGGAAGCCAAATCACTCTCATCTATAGCTCCCCCAACCCACAGACATCCATGCTATTCTCTCTCACTACCCATCCCCCAGTGCCTACAGCAGGAGCCCCTGAATCCTCCCCGCAGGCCAGATACCACGATGACAAATGCTGGACTGCTCATCAAAGACTCCATTGAGAGCTGGTCCCCGCAGGCAGAAAGCAGCAGTGTTAGTCCTGAACCTGACCTGGGGAGCATGGCTTATTGTCAGCATTATTTTGACAGCGCTTGACAGCCGGTATCTGTCAGATCTCCATTCCTCCCTCCACCCCCACCCCCAACATGCACACACAACCTCGCAATGTCACTTCAGTTTGGAAAGCATGGAGGGAGGGAGGGAGGTGGAGAGAGGAGCCAGGCATCAGGCTGCCAGTTGACCAGGGATGGGGGTCAGGTGTGGTGAAAGAACACGAGCAGCTGTGCTGAAACAGCCCAGGGGCGTGTTGCCGCCCCCACCTTGAGGATGAAGGGATCGGGGGTCACAGGTCCCTCATCTGCAGCAATTCTCTCTGCCCATGCCATATCCTTGTTGGGGGGCTGCACTGGATCTTCCTTGCTGCTTGTGGGCTTTCTCTAATTGCAGTGAGCGGGGGTTACTCTCTGGTTGCATTGTGCAGTCTTCTCATTGCAATGACTTCTCTTGTTGCAGAGCACAAACTCCAGAGTGTGCGGGCTTCGGTAGTTGTGGTGTGTGGGCTCAGTCGTTGTGGAATATGAGCCCAGCTGCCCCTCGGCAGGTGGAATCCTCCCAGACCAGGGATCGAACCTGCACCCCTTGCATTGGTGGGTGGATTCTCAACTATTGGACCTCAGCCACAGGAAAGTCCTTTCTGCCTGTGCTTTTGAAGAGGGTTCTTTTCTTTCTTAGACCTACCGTCAGAATATGTCTTCTCAATGTCTCACCCAGCAGAAACCATAGCTCCCACTGTAGGAGTAAGGTGATGAGAGGAAGGGGATGTCCTGGTTAAGGGTGTGAACTGCCAGAGACTGATCTTCAGGGAGGAGAAACAGAGCGAGCATAAGGTGGTGAGTTAAAGCTTTGAGGTCAAACACACCTGGATCTTAAATCCAAATACGATCCAGTGATTCCATTCCCAGATGTCTTCTGAAGAGAAATGAAAATATCTGTCCACCCGAAGACATGTATGCAAATGTCCATAGTAGCATTATGCATAATAGCAAAAAAGTGGAAACAATTCAAGTGCCGCTCAACTGATGAATGGACAGATGAAATCTAATGTGTCCATATGGTAGACTACAATTCAACAACAGGCAGGAGTAGAGTGCTGGCTGGCAGGCGCTACAACATGGATGAACCTGAGAACATTAGCTGAGTGAAGGAAGCCAGATGCAAAAGCTCCCATGTTGCATGATTTCATTTATCTCAAAGGTCTGGAAAAGGCAAATGTTTGGATACAGAAAGTAGATGAGGGGTTGCCTGGGCCCAGGGACAAGGGGTGGGGTGGACAGGGAGTGACTGCAAAGGGGGACAAAGGTGATCTTCTTACTGCCACTGCTGCTGCTAAGTCGCTTCAGTCGTGTCTGACTCTGTGCGACCCCATAGACGGAAACTCACCAGGCTCCCCCGTCTCTGGGATTCTCCAGGCAAGAACACTGGAGTGGGTTGCCATTTCCTTCTCCAATTCATGAAAGTGAAAAATGAAAGTGAAGTCGCTCAGTCGTGTCCGACTCTTAGCGACCCCATGGACTGGAGCCTACCAGGCTCCTCTGTCCATGGGATTTTCCAGGCAAAAGTACTGGGGTGGGGTGCCATTGCCTTCCCCGGTGATCTTCTTAAGGAGGTGGAAAATGTTCTAAAACTAAGCAGTGAGGGTTGCACAGCTTCATAAACTCATTAGAAATTGTTAGATGGTGCACTCAAAGTGGGTGAGTTTATGGCACGTAAATTATACCTCAGTAAATGAAAGTGAAAGTGGAGAGTAAAAAAGTTGGCTTAAAGCTCAACATTCAGAAAACGAAGATCATGGCATCCGGTCCCATCACTACATGGGAAATAGATGGAGAAACAGTGGAAACAGTGTCAGACTTTATTTTTCTGGGCTCCAAAATCACTGCAGATGGTGACTGCAGCCATGAAATTAAAAGACGCTTACTCCTTGGAAGGAAAGTTATGACCAACCTAGATAGCATATTCAAAAGCAGAGACATTACTTTGCCAACAAAGGTTTGCCTAGTCAAGGCTATGGTTTTTCCTGTGGTCATGTATGGATGTGAGAGTTGGAACGTGAAGAAGGCTGACTGCCAAAGAATGGATGCTTTTGAACTGTGGTGTTGGAGAAGACTCTTGAGAGTCCCTTGGACTGCAAGGAGATCCAACCAGTCCATTCTGAAGGAGATCAGCCCTGGGATTTCTTTGGAAGGAATGATGCTAAAGCTGAAACTCCAGTACTTTGGCCACCTCAGGCGAAGAGTTGACTCATTGGAAAAGACTCTGATGCTGGGAGGGATTGGGGGCAGGAGGAGAAGGGGACGACAGAGGATGAGATGGCTGGATGGCATCACTGACTCGATGGATGTGAGTCTGAGTGACCTCCGGGAGTTGGTGATGGACAGGGAGGCCTGGCGTGCTGTGATTCACGGGGTCGTGAAGAGTCGGACACGACTGAACAACTGAATTGAACTGAAAGCAGCTTCAGAAATCCTAATTAGGCCACCCACTAGCTGACAGATCTTGACAAGTTACTTTATGACTGAGTATCCCCTTCTGTAAAGTGGGGATGATGATACCAACCCCATAGTCTCGTTGTGAAAGTCAAGGGGCCTGATTTATAATGAGCATTCAGGGCCTTCCCTGGTTACCCAGAGGTTAAGAATCCACCTTCCAATGCAGGGGATGTGGGTTCAATCCCTGGTCATGGAACTAAGATTCCCACAAGCAGTGGGGCAGTTCTCAGTTGGAGAAAGCCTGGACTTCACAACTAGAGAAAGCGTGCGTGTGCCACAGTGAAGACCCAGCATGGCTTAAAAAAAAAAAAGCAGCTCTTGCTACTACTCCACTTTTAAAAATGATTTGAATTATCAAAATGTAGAGACAGATACCAGGAATCATGGCTACTAGTGAAATTACAGACTTTGAGGACTTGAGATGTTACCTTCTCTCCCTGTACTAGGTAGATTTTTTTTTTAATGGTCTGTCTCCATGTACATTCCTGAATGTTTTTCTGAATACCAAGGTGGCTGGTTTAAAAAAAACCAACTCACACCAGCCAAAAGCATAATGGAGTTGCAGGTCTTATTCCAATATTGACCGCAAAAGGGGTTAATTATGCTGAAGGGAAAGCAAAGGAAACCCTTGGGGTCCGGGTGGTAACTAGTGGCCCTTTCTGTTCCAGCTCTTCATCCTTATTTATGAATCCAGGAATGTCTTTGAAGTTTACCATGAGCCACAGGTGGGCCGAAAGATCTTTCTGTGAGCCAAGACCCTCCTCATTGCGAGAGCAGAAACAAAATGCAGACTGGCAAAAAAAAAAAAGAAAAAAGGAAATATAGCTCCCAGATCCAGAGATAGAGTGGGATTTAAGTTTGTCTGGATCTGGGGTCTCCAATGAAGTTGGTCCTGGGCCCTATACCTCTTAGCTTGGCTTTCCTCTTGCGTTAGTTTTATTTGCAGGAAAGTTGCCCCTCTCATGGTGACAGCAGGGTTTTCAGCAACCCCAAGGTCATAATCATTCAGCCTAACAACCCCCAGGGAACTATAATCCTTGCCCAATAGTTTCAGTGAAACCCCCGGGTCCACTCTCCTTTGGTGTACCTAGACTTCACGTGCATCCTGAACCATCCCTGTGGCCTGGAGAACGCAGCGTGCTGATTGCTCAGACTGGGGTCACACGTCTGTGGGTAGGTGAAGTCAGCCCCACCTCATACGCATTGATGGAAAGGGGAAGGAAGGGAGCTCCCTCCAAGGAAAACAAAGAAATTCTTACCAGGGGAAAGAAGAACCAACAAGCAGAGAAAACATAGATGTCCACTCTGACCATCCACCTTGGGCCCTCTACCTTCCTTGTGCAGGTGTTGGAGAAATTTCAAAACTTATTTGGGAAACTCCTTGGCCCCTCTATCTCCTTGGTTTGATAGATCTCCTTAGTCTGCTGTTTTCCCCAAAGCTATCCTCCTATTCAAGCCTCAGTACCGGTTAGCAACTTCATCTTTCTAAGAGAATGTTAATCCTACTTCTCATCGGGCTCATTTTCAAAGTGTATGTTTCAGCACTTCACTGGAAACACAGTATCTGCATGAGATATTCTTGATAAGGAATATAATCCCAAAGATTTAACTGGCCAATTCTGATAAAAAAATTTTTTTATTTCAAAATGTAATTCATATGGAGACTGTCTGGAGCACTTAGAGCCTGATCGCTTCCCCAGATATTCCAGACTGCAACCCTGGGCCTAGCCAGAACTACCCGAGAACCATACGGCTACTTCAACTGTATGGTTTTGGTTTCCTGTACAACCATCTCTTGGGAACATGCCCTTAGCTTTTGCTGAAGTGTGCTATAAAAAGCTGTTGTATTAGTCAGGATATCCCAGGCCAAGATGCAACAACAAACAAACCCTGAGTCCTCAGGGGTTTAGAACAATAAAGGTTGACTTTGTGTTCACCTTGCAGTCGGATGTGGGTCAGGCAATCCTTCTCCCAGAGAGACTCAGGGATCTAAACTGCTTCTACCTGGTGCCTCAGCTGTCTCTGATTTCTTTTCTCTCATTCTTAAGGATGAAGAGGCTGAAAGGAATGAAAACAGTGAGTAGAATTCATTGACACATTTTTTTTTTTCCTGAAAATTCAGCTGCAGGATCCCAAACTAAAAGGGAGTCTGGGAAATGTCATCTCCCGAGTGCCCTGGAGGAGAACGCAGGTTGGTGAGCCTAGAGCGCTGTCTTTGTCACATTCAGCTTCAGTTCAGTCGCTCAGTCCTGTCCGACTCTTTGCGACCCCATGGACTGCAGCACGCCAGGCTTCCCTGTCCTTCACCAACTCCCTGTCCTTGCTCAAACTCATGTCCATTGAGTCAGTGACGCCATCCAGCCATCTCATCCTCTGTCCTCCCCTTCTCCTGCCTTCACTTTTTCCCAGCATCAGGGTCTTTTCCAATGAGTCAGTTCTTCGCATCAGGTGACCAAAGTATTGGAGTTTCAGCTTCAGCTGTCACATTAGGTGTAAGAAAAACACAAGCCTATTTGTTATAAAAAGGCTGTTGAGACATCGGATTAAGTATAACAGATAGAAACACGTGCATTTATTGCTAGTCCTTCCCCAAACCCAGCTCAAAGTACGATAAATGGATTTTTGAAAGCTATGAACCCTTAAGGACAAAGAGAATGAGAAGCAGACAATAGCAATTAGATTTTGGAGGCTGGAAATGAACAAACAAGTGGTTACTGGCTACTGTTGGGAAGGCTGAAGCCTAGGTCAGGAGTGGGGGTGGAGGTAGGAGATTGACAGAGGAGCCCAGAGGCAGGTTAAGCCCAATTCCAGAAAGGCTTAGGTGTCAGAGGCACAAGGTAATATTTGGAAAGTTAGCAGACAGATGGTGCTAAAAACAGAAGGACTGGTTTACATTTGGAGAAGTACCCTCCCCGACAAGTGGGCAACTGATTTCTCTACCCCACCCCAACAAAAGAAGAGAGGTTTATCTTCTAGAGAAACTGAGCCAGAAAGGCTCTGGACTTCTGCCTCTGGACACCCCTTAGGGCAAGGGTCCCCTGTGGACAACAGAAGCATTAAGTGCAAATCGGCACACTGAGGGTTAACCCCCTCTAGGCCTTTCCCAACAGGATCCCAGAGCTCCAGCAGTCAGGTTTGTTATATAAACCAAGCTGGAGAGCGACAGTGTCCTCTCTGAGGAAACCCATGAAACCAAGAGACCTGCAGGAGCTTGCTGTTTCCTTTATGGCAAGGTACCCTCTCTCAGACCTTAGTTGAGCTTCTACTGAACAGCCCAGAACACCATCTTACTAACATTGTGAATCTTATAATGGAGGGAACGTCCCCCTTTGCTTTGTCTCTGGAAAATATAACTCCAAATATTCTGCCTAGCTCAAGTAGTTGTGTGGAGCACTCTGGTCTGTATCTCTGGACACTAAATTCTTTTCTGAGTTCACGCTTCCAGGTGGTGCTTGTGGTCAAGAATCGACCTGCCAATGCACGAGACACAGAGTTGGGGGTTCGATCCTTGGGTCAGGAAGATCCCCTGGAGTAGGAAATGGTAACCCCCTCCAGAATTCTTGCCTGGAAAATCCCATGGACTGTGTAGCTTGGCAACCTGTGGTCCTTGGGGCTGCAAAGAGTCGGACCTGACTGAGTGACTGAGCACATTATTTCAATATCACCCTGGTTTCCATCCATTGATCCACTCAGTCATTCTTTCAACAAACGTAGGTGGACTGAAGGCACTTTGCGTACCAGACGGTGGAATCAGTGTCAGGGTCCTGGACTCCCTCCTCTTGTCCCTACGCTCTGGCACTGTGTGCGTTCTGGTAGACATCCTCAAACATGTTTTCAAAGTATATGCAGGTGTACAGTTGATAGAAATGAACATATACAAAAATTAGAGCTGATTATCCCACTGTGATGCTAGAGAATAGACTTCATTGCGGGGGCTAAATTCTAGTAATGTCTTAGTATACCTGCCACCACGGATGGTTAGGCAGGGGAGGGTGGGTGGGTGGGTGGGATGCGGGTGCATGGTGTAGGGAGGGGTAGGTTGGGGAAATGTGTGCCTTCTCCTAGAGGGACCCCATACCTTGAGGAATTTAAATTAGGAGAGAGACAAAGGAATGGGCTCACAGTCTTCCTTCTCAGGTATCTCTCAGGAGAGTCTTTCCTCTGAATTTAGGCTCCTAGGTGCCTGAGTTACCCTGCAAGACCAAGGTGTTACAGAAAATCGCCAGCCTGTTTCAGGAGTGACAATTTAGGTCCAGATACTGTTTCTCTCAATGGCTGATAGTTGCTGTGAAAGGGGGTCTCACCGCCCAGATCCACGCTCTTCCCCACCACCCCTTGTTGGCGGAGTGAGGCTGGGGTGTGTGGTTTCCAGAGACAATGTGCCTCTGGGATGTATAAATACATGCTCTGTCCAGGTGGGTCTGAGGGCCTGGCTCGCCTCTGGGCAATGCTAGCAGGGTGGCCCCCATGTGTGTGCACACACGCACAGGCTCACGTGTGCATATCCTATGGGGAGGTTAATAGAGATCTACAGCCCTCATTACCATTTGCTTTCATAAATAAATATATTAAATAGGGAAGCCAAATTTATTTCCAGCAACAGCTTGCTGGCTACACCTCCCCCTCTTATTCACAGTTCTCACGGCAACCCCAGCCTCTTCCACCACCACCCCCCCTCAGGCATGATTTTCTCTCTTAAAATTTTATTTTTAATTTGTTGTGATGAATGAGTGACACCTCTGACAGCCGATTCGCGGAGATTAATAGAAACGACACAATATTTACGTCGGCGCTACGAACAATTATCCTGCCATCTATCTCTGAGATTATCTTCCTGATTGAAAACTACTCATCCATGTAATCGGAATTATTTGGAATTAGAAGGGAATTTATAGCCCCCCTGAAGCACACTCTCTCCCCTGGCGTCTACATCCCAGGGCTCCATCATTCTCTCGTCCCTCCTCGGTGCCTTGGCCTTCTCTTCTGTCTTGGCGACGAGCAGCGAAAAATTCTCCTCTCTTCCAGGAGGCCCTCTTGTCAGGGCAGTGGGCCTCTCTCTGGTGTGGCGCAGGGGCTGTGTGATGAGGGCTTTGGATGCGGTGGTCGGTGGGAGGGAGCCTCTCGGTGATGTTGGCAGAATCAGGGGTCAGCAAGGGCAGCTTGTGAGCTCAAGACAGATGAATACAGTCTGGAGAAAGAGGTTAGCGTGAGGGTGGAGAAGAAAGGTGACTTTGGGAGGCGCACGGAGTCAGGTTGTGCCAACTGTGAGGAGGCCCAAGAAGCAGACTAGGGCTCTAAGAATGATGCTGAGATTCTGGTGGAGGGGCCTTTAAGGAGGCTGAGTCGGGTGGTCCAGAGCTAGACCCTACTAAGGACCACATTTGGGTTGCAGGGGGTGGGGGTGCGGCATTACAGCTTGTGCAGATCTTGGGAGGCCAGGGAGTGGGATTCCGTGTATGAGAGAACAGAGATGCTGCTGCTGTGTTCTTTGTTCTCTGCCGGCCCCTGCCTGCTCGCCCAGTGGCTACTGAATCAGACAGACCTCGATTTGACTCCTCACACTGCCACTTTGAAGCTCTGTGACCCCGGCCAAGTTTCTGAACCTCTCTGAGCTTTAACTTTCAACCTCTAAATCTCCAATTTACAGTCCTCCCACTAAGAGTGTGCACGATCTGTAAACTGAGGAGAGGACCAGTACCTGTCTCACAGGTGTGTTATGAAGACTAAATGAGATAAGGTATGCAGAGCACTTGACATAGTTTCCCGTATACAGGAAAGACCCAGTGTATGTGGACACTACACAGGAGATAAACATAAGCCCTGGACCCCTTTAGGAGATAAAGACCTGGGCTCCAGGAACAGCCCTTCTTGCCAGGTTCCTTTCGCCACCCTTGGCATCCTCATCCTGCTGACCTGCAGCCTCCTGCTCCCTCCCCTTCTCTAGTATGTCCTGGCACCTGCAGCTGCAGAAAGCAGACAGATGCTTGATTTGATGGGTGCATGTTACTAGCTCAGAACCACTTTCTGGCAGTTCTGTCTTCTAATCCTTGTAACTGCTCATGTGTATTGAACATACACTTCCCAGCCACTGTTTTAGGTTCTTCACCAATATTTAATCCATGTAATATCTCCATAGGCTGAAAAAGTGGAATTGTTAATTGCTCAGTCGTGTCTGACTCTTTGTGACCTCACAGACTGCAGTCCACCAGGCTCCTCTGTCCATGGAATTCTTCAGGCAAGAATACTGGAATGTGTAGCCATTCCTTTCTCCAGGGGATCTTCCTGACCCAAGAATTGAACCCGGAACTCCTGCATTGCAGGCAGGTTCTTTTTTTTTAAATTAATTTTTAATTGAAGGATAATTGCTTTACAGAATTTTGTTGTTTTCTGTCAGACCTCAACATGAATCAGCCTGCAGGCAGGTTCTTTTACCATCTGAGCCACCAGGGAAACTTTATTCCCACAGGCTATGTGCTATTAATTAGTAACATACCCATTTTACAGATGAAGAACCTGAGGCCCTGGGAGGTTAGATACCTTGCCATAGCCACATGGCTAATGTGGTGGGCAGCCTTGAAGATGCCCTCACTGGTCTCTGCCTCAGGCATTCACACCCATCCTCTGGGCTTGGATGCCGGCTGGACCTGTTCATTCTTGCTTCTAGTTAACAGAGTAAGACAAAGTGATGGATGCCACTTTAGAGATTAGGTCCTAGAAGACTGTGACAACTGTTCAGTCTCTTCCTAGCTTCGCTCTGATCCCTTGCCCTGGGGAAGCCAGCTGCTGGGCTGTGAGCTGCTGTCTGGAGAAGCTTCAGGGAATTGAGGGCAGCCTCTGGTTAACAGGAGAAGGCAATGGCACCCCACTCCAGTACTCTTGCCTGGAAAATCCCATGGACAGAGGAGCCTGGTAGGCTACAGTCCATGGGGTTAACAGCTCGTGTGGAGCCAAAACCTGCCAACAATGCTGGGAGTTAGTTTGATCATCCCCAGCGGGGCCCTGAGGTGTCTGCAGCACCTAGTCAGACACACTTCGAAGGTCATCTTGTGAGAGATGCTGAGTCAGACAACCCAGCCAGGAAGGTCCAGGCCCACAAAACCAGTAAGATAATAAATGTTTTAAGCTGCCGACTTTGGGGAGAATTTGTTACACAGCGGTAAAGAACCCGTACAGCTCATATTACCTGAGTCTGTATTTGGACCTGGGCAACCTGACTCCAGAGCCTACACTCTTGACCACTTTGCTCCCTGGGCCCTGAGGAGTCCTCTGGAGCCCAGCCACTCAGTTCTTCAGTCCTGTCTGAGATGGGCAAGCAAGCTCACATGGCTTTTCATGTTATCACAGATTCAGACTGCTCTTAAAGAAATGTCCTGGTTTGAGAGAATAGCACTGAAACATGTATATTTCCATATGTGAAATAGATGACCAGTGCAAGTTCAATGTATGAAACAGGACACTCAAAGCCAGCACACTGGGAAAACCCTGAGGGATGGGATGGGGAGGGAAAAGGGAGGGGGCTCAGGATTGGGGGACACATGTACACCCATGGCTGATTCATCTCAGTGTACGGCAAAAACCACCACAATATTGTAAAGTAAGTAGCCTCCAATTAAAATAAATAAATAAAAAGAAGTGTCCTGGTGAGAAGTAACTTGCAATCACCACCTGGACAATGTCTCTTCTCCCTTAGCCCCTTAGGGTTAATTTAACCCTGTCCAAGAGAAAGAGGAGAAATATATATTGTTTAGGTCTCAGTTTAGTTCAGTTCAGTCACTCAGTTGTGTCCGACTTTTAGCGACCCCATGAATCACAGCACGCCAGGCCTCCCTGTCCATCATCAACTCCCAGAGTTTACCCAAACTCATGTCCATCGAGTCAGTGATGCCATTCAGCCATCTCATCCTCTGTCGTCCTCTTCTCCTCCTGTCCCCAATCCCTCCCAGCATCAGGTTCTTTTCCAACGAGTCAACTCTTTGCATGAGGCGGCCAAAGTATTGGAGTTTCAGCTTCAGCATCAGTCCTTCCAAAGAACACCCAAGACTGATTTCCTTTAGAATGGACTGGTTGGATCTCCTTGCAGTCCAAGGAACTCTCAAGAGTCTTCCCGAACACCACAGTTCAAAAGCATCAATTCTTTGGCACTCAGCTTTCTTCACAGTCCAACTCTCACATCCATACATGCCCACTGGAAAAACCATAGCCTTGACTAGATGGACCTGTTGGCAAAGTAATGTCTCTGCTTTTGAATATGCTATCTAGGTTGGTCATAACTTTCCTTCCAAGGAGTAAGCGTCTTTTAATTTCATGGCTGCAATCACTATCTGCAGTGATTTTGGAGCCCCCACAAATAAAGTCTGACACTTTTTCCACTGTTTCCCCATTTATTTCCCATGAAGTGATGGGACTGGATGCCATGATCTTTGTTTTCTGAATGTTGAGCTTTAAGACAACTTTTTCACTCTCCTCTTTAACTTTCATCAAGAGGCTTTTTAGTTTCTCCTCCCTTTGTGCCATAAGGGTGGTGTCATCTGCATATCTGAGGTTACTGATATTTCAGTATCAATCTTCCCTGGGTCAGGAAGATCCCCTGGTGGAAGGCATGACAGCCCACTTCAGTATTCTTGCCTGGAGAGTCCCCTGTACAGAGAAGCCTGGTGGGCTACGGTCCATAGTGTTGCAAAGAATTGGACATGACTGAAGCGATTTAGCACACACACAGGCAAGGAAAGATCTTGCCTTTGTGAAAAAGGGGGTGTCATCAGGGGACCCTGGTGAGAGGAATCTCTGATAGCATCCCCAAGAATGCTTCCAAGCCAAGGCAGCCTCCTATGGTCTATAACAAGCACTCAGGCAGCAGGGAAATGGTCCTTTACCTCTCTCGCGTTGGAGCCCAAGCTTACCCCACAGACACGAGCTCATCACCTCTGTGTCATGAAGAACCTCCTTCCCATCAAGGACTCCCACACCTAGTCCCTTTCCCCCTGCCTGTGTCCAGTGTATGTCCTGGAGACCTAACAGGATCGGGCAGAAGAGACGAGGAAGGAAAAGAAAGTAAAACGATGGGGACGGTTACCCTTTCTCAGGAACCACTTCAGATGCAAAGCAACGATTCTGCAGAGGACCAGGGCAGGGCCCAGGGACAGACGCTGAGCCTTATTTAAAAACGACAGTGAGATGTCTGTATTTGTTTGGCAGTGTGGATCGTGGGGGCAGGGGGCGCCGCGGTGGGGCCGTCGGGGTCTCAGCCACCCCAAGCCGAGACCCCAAGCCGATTGGCATGAACTCTCCTCTCCTTGGGCAGCACCTGGCGCTGGAACAAAATCAGCCCAGAGCAAGTCCTCAGAGAGCAGGCTGCCTCTTCTTGAGAGGGGCCACGGGGAGGGGGTGCAGGCGGGAAAGTCATCAGGGTAACCAGCCTTAATAAAGGTAGAAGATGAAAGGCCAGAGGGGTGAGCTGGAACAGGGGGAGTCGGGGCGGGCGTGGGGGCGGGAAGGAAATGATTGCCCGAGAAACAGATGCGATTGAACAAGACTCCTGGAGATGGATTTCCCTGCCTTGGTCCAAACTCAAATCCCTGTGCTCAGATTAATTAGCAAGGAAATATTTTCCTGTCTGCAGAAAAAGGCTGCTGGATTGCCAGTGGGACACGAGGGTGGGCAGTCTATCAACTAACTACTAATTAGGTTACTTCCCACTGCTGTTGACATGCTGGGGACACGTTCCTGGGCCAAAATAAAGGAGGGAGGGAGGAGGGGAGAGAAACAGAGACAGAGAGAGAGAGGTACAGGCCAGGATCCTCTCCGCTCATTGTAGGAAGCTATTGGCTGAAATTAGAAAGGAGACCTGAGTCCAAAACCCAAAGGGGAGCTGACAGAAGAGAAGCAGTGCTCTGATTAGCACACAGCACTTGGCCAAGAACTGCACTTGGGTTTGCACTGTGCGAGGCTTTCTAACTCTCAAAGTATGCATAGAATGGCGAGTCCCTGGGAAGCTCTAGGTGGGAATTTGAATGAGGACAATAATGACAATGGGTGCTTTTCGCGTGTTTACTACCTCCCTGTAGCACTTCATTCATTCAAGTATGAAATGAGGGATGGGGAAAGGATGAGAGATTGACATTCATTTTCCTTGTCATTTCTCAGAAATAGGGAGAAAGTATTTTAGCCCCTTTTATAGATGAGGAAGTTGGAGCTCCGAGAGGTGAAGTAACTTGTCCGTAGTCACACAGCGAATAAGAAGTAGTGAAACTGAATTTTGAACCTCACGTGGTCTTGATTCCAGTCCTGCCTGCCCTTCATCACTGTTCAATGGATAATGCATATTCAATAAAGACCTTGTCTTCCTTTGCTCAGGTTCCCTAATTCTATCCTCAAGTTCTCGAGGCATGTTTTTCAGTATGTCACATGCGGTAACTTTAAATGTCCTCCAGGAGGGCAACCACTGTGTTTCTGGAGGCCTGAAGCTACCGTCTAGGGCCCTATGTTAGAGAACTGAACCGGGGGGGTTTAGCCAACCCTTTCCACTGGCAGCACCCTCAGGTCATCTACATTGTGCACGTGAGAAGTTCGCCTGTTTCCTTACATTCTCTCATTGCAGACAGAGCAGCGAGTGAATCAGCTGCTGTGCAAAGTAGCTCATGGCTACGTCCTCTCCTGGGCCAGTCCATCCTCCACCCTGCACCCTTTCCCTGTGAGCAGAGTGGGACCACAGGGTGCCCCTCTTCGGCTTTCTGGTTCCACCTCCTACCTGGTGAGTTCTGGTTGTTTCTTTAAGCTCCTTCTGCTATAAAAGTAGCTCTTTGTGGTCTGGCGCGCTGCGGTCCATGGGGTCGCAAAGAGCCAGACCCGACTTAGGAACTGAACAAAAACAATTGCAGCCTGTGGACAAGTTGGTAAGTTTCTTGAGGCCAGAGACTCTGTCCTAGTCACCTTTGTGTTCCCTGAATGTAATATTGTCCCAGGAACCTCATGGTGAGTGTTCCATGAATGTTCGTCGAACGAGGGGTAAATGCCTGGATGACTCTCATTTGGCTCACATCCAACCTGCCTCCAAATGTTTCCCTAATTTGTAATATTGCACCAGACACCAGTCCTGGAGCGTCTTAAGTATTCTCTGATAAATAAGTATGGCAGGAGGGTGACAGCGCCCCCAAGATGCCATTCTACCCTGTGTGCATCCAAGTTCCCTCTTAACATTGAAGGAGTAGGGACTTCTGAACAGAGGAGTTGCTACTGCTGCAGACGGTGACTAGAGTTCGGGCACTACTGGGCCTCTGAAGTAGGTCCAGACCTGAGGGCCTGGCATGGGGAGACTGATGGCTGGAGTGGGGAGATACATCAGAGTGGCTGGGAACGAAAGAGTGTCCGGAAAACCTGCTTCCTCGGAGCGAGTCGTGTGTGAGCAGAAGGAATCTATCCACAGAGGGGTGAGGTTGCAGAGCAAGTGGGTTACCTAAAAATAGCAGCGTTGGTTTCCCATGTTTGGAGGTGGGTCTTCTGTGAATCATCTTGCCTGGTTTATGCATATTTGCTTATTTATTGAGGGTCAGAGAAAAGAATCAAATCATTCACCTGAAGATGGAAATCTACAACTCCTTCTGCAATGAGTGACCAGACAGAGCAGCTGAGCTCGAGTCTTCTGAAAGCCAGAGGCCTGGGGCTGGCTGGGGGCAGGCAGGCAGGCCTAGGAACTTCTCCTTCTGCCTCTACGGCACAGGTGATGGAGGGCAGAACCTCACTCCAGTCACGGGAGAGTTCGGTGGAAAGGGCATATATATACAAACAAGCACCCACAGATCTGTAAGAATATGTGTCTCTCTGATGGAAAGGGGTATATAAATGACCTCACACAGCACCAGGCACCCATAGTAGGTGCGTAACACATGTTAACTAGGGAGTCAATTGGGTGGGAGTGAAATCAGGGTGGGAAGAAGCAGGGAGTGAGAAATATAAAATAAAGCAGCCATCTTGGTTTTTAAGAAAGAGGATGGATTTTTGGAGTTAGGAAGCCTTGGGTTCAAATCCTAACTCAGCTGTTTGCTAACGCTGTAACCTCAGGTAAATCACTTGTCAGAATCACTGTCTTCTATAAATTTTTTAAATGTATTTTTAATTGGAAGATAATTGCTTTACAATACTGTGTTGGTTTCTGCCATACATCAACATGAATCAGCCATAAGTATACAAACATCTCCTCCCTCTTGAGCCTCTATAAAATTTTTTAAAATGTTTACTTTCATTTATTTATTTGGCTGCACCAGATCTTATTTGTGGCATGCAAGATCTTTCATCTTTGTTGTGGCATGTGAGTTTGTTTGTGTTTTTTTAGTTGCAGCATGTAGAGTCTAGTTCCCTGACCATGGATTGAACCCCAGCCCCCTGCACTGGGGGCTCTTAAACACAATGGGGTCTTAGACACTGGACCACTAAGGAAATCCCCATAAAAATTATAAAAATGGGGGTAATAATACCTATCTCATAAAATTGTTGGGATTATTAAGTAAAATTATACATAGAGAGTACCTGTACAAGGCTAAGTGAATTTGCTCAGTCGTGTCCAGCTCTTTGCAACCCCATGGACAGTAGCCAACCAGGCTCCTCCTTCCATGGGATTTTCCAGGCAAGAATACTGGAGTGGGTTGCCATTTCCTTCTCCAGGGGATCATCCCAACCCAGGGATTGAACCCGGGTCTCCCACATTGTAGGCAGATGCTTTACCACCTGAGCCCAGGGAAGTTAGGCTAAGTTCAGTAAATTAGAGCTATTTTTTAAATTATCATTTGTTTTGAACAGCATCAACAGGGAGGACCTTCCGATTACTAACAGAATAGTACTTTAAAAAATAACTCAAATTAAAGATGCTAATTTTCCCCAAATTGATCTGTAGATTTAATAAAATCCCAAACTACCATTTTTTAAAAAATAGAAATTGATGAGCGTATTCCAAAATGTATATAGAAATGCAAAGTCCTCATTATAAACCAAAGATGAAAGAGCTATACTACTAGATTTCAAGACTTAAAAGTTACAGCAGTAAAGTACTGGTGTAAGGATAGACCTATTAATAAATGAATTAGAGTGGATAGTTCAAATGTAGACCTATAGATATTTTGGGGTGATTTTCTACATAAGGGCCAAGATTTTCAGTGGGGAAAGGATAGTCTTTTCAACAGATCATGCTAGAATGGCTGAATGTCCATTTGGAAAAACTACAAAACCTCAATCCTTCTTACCTTATACCATATACAGAAATTAACTCAAAATGGACTATAGCTAATAGCGATGGCTAATTTTACGTGTCAGTTTGACTGGGCTGCCCAGATATTTGGTCAACCAGTATCCTGCATGTTTCTCTGAGGATGTTTTGGATATGATTAACATTAAAATCAGCAAAGTGAGTAAAGCAGATTCATCCAATCAGTTGAAAGCCTGAATACAACAAATATCTTATACTCCCTTGAGTGAGAAAGGATTCCTATTTCCTGCCTTTGAGCTGAGACATTGACTTTGTCTTGCCCTTGGACTTGACTGAAGCATCAGCTCTTCCTGGGTCTCCAGCTTGCCAACTCACTCTGAAGATCCTGAGACTTGTCAACTTCCATGTTTCCAAGAGCCAATTCCTTATAATAAATCTCTTTCCATAAAGATGCAGCTATATCCCCTACTGGTTCTGTTTCTCTGCTGCTGCTGAGTCACTTCAGTCGTGTCCGACTCTGTGTGACCTCATAGACAGCAGCCCACCAGGCTCCCCCGTCCCTGGGATTCTCCAGGCAAGAACACTGGAGTGGGTTGCCATTTCCTTCTCCAATGCGGGAAAGTGAAGTCACTCAGTCGTGTCCGACTCTTAGCGACCTCATGGACTGCGGCCCACCAGGGTCCTCCATCCATGGGATTTTCCAGGCAAGAGTACTGGAGTGGGGTGCCATTGCCTTCAAACCCTAATATGGAAAAAACAAAACAATTTTTCTTCATTGAAAGACACAGTGGTAGATTGAATGTTAGCCTCCCCAAAATGTCCATGTCCTAATCTTGGAACTGGTGAATATGTTACCTTACATGGTAACAGAGACTTTACAGATGAGATTTCATTATAAATCCTGAGATATGGATATGTTCCTGGGGTATCCAGTGGGCCTCATATGATTACGAAGGCCCTTTTAAGAGGGAGGCAGGAGAGTTAGAGAAAGAGAGGAGATGAGATGATGGAACCAGAGGTTGCCATGATGCAAGGCCACCAGCCAGAAAGTGTATGCGGCCACTAGAAACTAGAAAATCAGTTCTTTTCAAACCTCCAGGAGGAATGCTGCCCTGCCAACACCTTGATTTTAGACCTGTGGAATTGATCTCCAAAACTATAAAACAATAAATCTGAGTTGTTATTAGCCACTAGGTGTGTGATAACTAGTTACAGCATCAATAGAAGACTAATACAGATACCATTGAGAAAACACGCACGCATAGGATTTGTACCAAGAATACATAAAGTTTTATAGCTCAATAAGACAAACAACCCAATTTAAAAATCGACAAAAGATTCAAATAGACAAGAGAAGATATACAAAAGGCCAATAAGCACACAAATAGATGCATGATATCATTAATTATCAGGAAAATGCAAATTAAAACCATAAGATACTCTCTCATGATCATTACAATGGCTAAAATTGAAGAGATTGCCAATACCAAGAGTTAATGAGAAGGTGAACCAATCGGGACACTCATTTATTACTGGTGGGAATACAAAATGTTCAACCACTTTGGAAAATAGCTAGTTTCTTATAAAGTTAAACAGAGATTTACTATATAATTGAGAATTAGACTTTGGTAAGTATTGCTGTTTACCTATTTTGTGTATAGTTGTGTGTATCTGTTAATCCTAAACACCTAATTTGCTCTCATCCCCCACTCACTCCTGTTTCCTCTTTGGTAACCATTAAGTTTGTTTTTTATGTCTGTGAGTCTATTTCTATTTTGCAAATAAATCCTTCTGTATCACTTTTTTAGATTCCACATATAAGTGATATCATATGATATTTATCTTTGACTTACTTTACTTAGTATGATCATCTCTAAGTCTATCCATGTTGCTGCAAATGGCATTATTTCATTCTTCTTCTGGCTAAATAATATTCATATATGTACAGCATCTTCTTTATCCATTCATCGTTGATGGACATTTAGTTTGCTTCCTTTACTGTAAATCGTGCTCCTTAACACTGTAAGTGTAAATACATGTTCCTTAACATTGAGGTGCAGGTATCTTTTCAAATTAGTGTATTTGTCTTTCCCAAATAAATGCCCAGGAGTTGAATTGCTGGATCATATGGTATCTCTATTTTTAGTTTTTTAAGAAGCCTCCATCCTGTTTTCCACAGTGGCTGCACCGATTAATTTACATTCCCACCAAGAGTGCAGGAAGGTTTCCTTTTCTCCAGCAGTTATTATTTGTAGACTTTTTGATGATGACCATTCTGATCAATGTGATACTTTATGTTCTCTGAATGGTGTCTTTTCATGGACAGAGCTCTTGATTTTAATGCAATCCAACTTATCAGTATTTTTCTCTATGGCTAGTGCTTTCTATGACCTGTTTAAGGCATCTTTACCTACTCCTCCAAGGTTATAAAGATATTGCCTTGTTTTCTTCAAAGAGCCTTGTTAATGTATCTTTCACTTTTAGTTCTTAAATCTGGAAATGGCTTCTGTGAATGGATATCCAAGTGACCAATCCCGTGTGTTGAAAAGGCAACAGTTTCCTACTTCATTGAAGCTACATCATTGTCATAAATCAGTAACCCATGTGTGGGTCTATTCTGTCCCATTGGTCTCCTTTTCTGTCTTTGTATCAATCCCATATTGTCCTTTTCTTATAATGTCATTCTTTGGTTTTGATATTAGGGCAATACTGGCCTCATAGAATGCATTATGATAAATTCCCTTTTCTTCTATGTTCTGAAAGAGACTGTAGTGAGTTGGTATAATTTCCCTCAAATGTTAGGTAGAATTCACTATAATTCATCTGGACCTGGTGCTTTATGTCTTAGAAGGTTATTAATTATTGATTAATTTTCTTTAATAGTATAGGCCTATTCAGATTGTGTATTTCTTCTTGTGTGAATTTTAGCAGATTGTGTCTTTCAAAGAACTGGTGCATTTCATCTAGGTTATCAAAGTTGTGAGTATAGTGTTGTTCATAGTATTCCTTGATTAACATTTTAATGTCCATTGCTGCTGCTGCTGCTAAGTCACTTCAGTCGTGTCCGACTCTGTGTGACCCCATAGACGGCAGCCCACCAGGCTCCCCCGTCCCTGGGATTCTCCAGGCAAGAATACTGGAGTGGGTTGCCATTTCCGTCTCCAATGCGTGAAAGTGAAAAGTGAAAAGTGAAAGTGAAGTCGCTCAGTCGTGTCCAACTCTCAGCGACCCCATGGACTGGAGCCTACCAGGATCCTCCGTCCATGGGATTCTCCAGGCAAAAGTACTGGGGTGGGGTGCCATTGCCCTCCCTGTTAATGTCCATTAGGTCTGTATGATATATTCTTTTTCATTTCTGATATTAGTAATTTGTGCCCTGCCTTTTTTTTTCCTAGTTTCTTTCTTTTTTTTTTTTTTCTGGCTAGAAGCTTATTGATTTTATCGATCTTATCAGAGAACAGCTTTTGGTTTCATTGATTTTTCTCTATCAATTTTCTGTTTTCAGTTTCATTGATTTCTGCTCAGACTTTTATTATTTTTTTTCTTCTGCTTGCTTTGGATTTAATTTCTTATTCTTTTTCTAATTTCCTAAAATGGAAGCTTAGATAAATGATTTTAGATCTTTTCTAATATATGGATTCAATACTATAAATTGCCCTTTAAGCACTATTTTTACTGCATCCCACAGATTTTGATAAGTTATGTATTCCTTTTCATTTCATTCAAAATGTTTTAAAATTTCTCTTGAGATTTATTCTTTGACCCATGTGTTATTTAGAAATGTGCCTACCATCTTAATTAGTGGAACTTTGTAAAAATTCTTCATATCTTTTAATAAGTCCTCAAATTTTGTTTTCCTTCAACATTAGGGGATTCTTTTGAGCCTTTGCTTTTCATACAAATTTTAGAATCAGCTTGTCAATTTCTTAAAAAAACTGTTTGGGATCTAATTGGGATGACACTGAATATATACATCAATCAATGAACAATTACCCTGTTTATAATTCATGAATATTTCTTATCCCTCCATTTATTTGTATTTTACTTTCTCTCAATAACTTGATAATTTTTATGTAAAATTTTTTTGAACATCTTTCATTATATTTACTTTCAAGTATCTGATTTTTAAAATGCTATTGTGTATGTGTGTGTGTGTGTTAGTCACTCGGTCATGTCCGACTCTTTGTGACCCCATGGACTATATAGCCTACCAGGCTCCTCTATTCATGGAATTCTCCAGGCAAGAATGCTGGTGGGTAGCCATTCCCTTCTCCAGGAGATCTTCCCAAACCAGCGATTGAATCTGGGTCTCCTGCATTGCAGACAGACTTTTCACCATCTGAGCCACCAGGGAAAATCCTATTGTAATTGATATATATTTTTAAATTATTTATCCATTTTTGGCTCCACTGGATTTTCACCACAGCTCAGACTTTCCCTAGTTGTGGTGAGCTGGTGCTACTGTGGTTGTGGGGCACAGGCTTCTCATTCCAGTGGCTTCTCTTGTTGCAGACCACAGACCCTAGGCACAGAGTTCAGAGCTGTGGCATGTGGGTTTGGTGCAGTAGCTGTGGGGCGCTGGCTCGTAGCTGTGGCACGTGGGCCTAGTTGCTCTGCAGCATGTGAAATCTTCCCAGACTGAGGATCGAACCCATGTCCCCTGAATTGGTAGGTGGATTCTTATCCACTGTACCACCAGGGAAGTCTGTAAATGATATATTTTTAAACTACGCTTTCTAATTGTTTGGTTCTAGTATACAGAGGCAAAATTAGCTTTCATGGATTGGCCATGTATCCAAAGACCTTGCCAAATTCACTTATTCTGATAGTTTATCTGTATTGTTTTTGTATTTTCTGCATAATCATATTACCTGCAAATAGTGACATTCTTATTTTGCTTCCAATTCTTATATTTCTTTTCTTTGCCTTACTGTTCTATTATCCCAGCACAGTACTAAACAGAAGTAGTTTTAGTGTAATCCTACCTCATTGTCAATTTCATAGAGGGAGGAAGGGTCTTAATAATTTATGACTAAGTATAAGGTTTTTGTAAACTTTAGCTGGATACCCATTTACATAGTAAGGAAGCTCTCATTTATTCTCACTGTATTTTAAAACCTAAGTCTAATAATGTTAATATCTGGCTCATTTGTGGATCTGCTTCTATTTGCCCTTTTCTTTTTTCAAAATATATTTTGATATGGACCATCTTTAAAGTAGTTATTGAATTTGTTACAATATAGGTCCTGTTTTAAGTTTTGGTTTTTTGACCACAAGGCATGTGGGATCTTAGCTGACCAGGGACCAAACCCACACCCTCTGCATTGGAAGGTGAAGTCTTAACTCACTGGATTGCCAGGGAAGTGCCCTGTCCTTTTCTTTTGTGTGCCAGGAAATTTTATTCAATAACAGATTTGTATAAGAACAATCATAGAGGCTCTGGGCAAGGTTAACTTCCTCCAGAAAGGTTTAACTCTATCATCTGGGAGGCAGTTAAGGCAGGCAGATTACCTCAATTCAGTTAGAGACTGAGATGACACAAAGATGGATTTAGACTTTTAAAGTTTTGGTCTACCTCTCATGCTTCTTACCCTTAGGGTGTAGCCCTTCAAAGGTTCTAACTGGGAGTTCAGGATGTTTCAAGGCCCCTCCCCAATGCCCAGCTGTTTCGGAAGCTCTCCAATACCCTCAAATAGAATTTTGTATTTTATCCAGCTTTTCTATTTGTTCTTGGTGGGGACACTGGTCTAATACAAGCCACTGCATCCTAGTGAGAAGCAAAATATAGCAAATATTCTTTTTATAATCTCTAGAACTACATTTAGGCTATGATCCAAGACTAGAATTCATACATTTTCTGAACAATATTTATCAAGTTTCTACTTATAATTTTAGGCACTGTTTTTTTATTTGTTTGTTTATTTTTTGCTGGAGTTACAGCAGGAAATAAAGAGCAAAAATCATTGTACAAGTGTACCTTGGAGATACAGTGGGTTTAGTTCCAGACCACCACAATAAAGCTAATGTTACAGTAAGTCGAGACACAAAGTTTTTCATTTCCTAGTGCATGTAAAAATCACATGTACACTATATTGTAGTCTATGCCATAGCATTATGTCTAAAAAAAAAATGTGCACATCTCAAATTAAAAATGCTTTATTGCTAAAAAATGCTATCTTTTGGCTGATGAAGGGTCTTTCTATAATACTGATGGCTGCTGACTGATCAGTGCTGAAGTGCTGAAGGCTGGGGTGGCTGCAGCACTTTCTTAAAATAAGATGACAACCAAGTTTGCTGCATTGATTGACTCTTCCTTTCATGAATGATTTCTCTGTGGCAGGCAGTGCTCTTTGATAGCATTTTACCCACAGCAGAGCCTCCTTCAAAATTGGCATTAGTTCTCTCAAATCTTGCCATTGCTCTGTCAACCAGGTTTATGTCACATTCCAAATTCTTTGTTGTTATTTGACCTGTCTTCACAATATCTTCACCAGGAGTAGATTCTATCCTAAGAAGCCACATTCTTTGCTCATCCATAAGAAACAACTCCTCATCTGTTGAAAATTTATCATTAGATTGTAACAAAGTTGTGGTGCATATACACAATAGACCATTACTCAGCCATAAAAAGGAATGAATTTGAGTTAGTTGTAGTGGGGCGGATGAACCTAGAGCCTGTTACACAGAGTAAAGTAAGTCAGAAAGAGAAAAGCAATTTACATATATTAATGCATATATATGGAATCTAGAACAATAGGACTGATGAGCCTACTTATAAAGAAGAAATGGAGAGCAGATGGAGAGGACAGACTGGTGGGTACAGCGGGGGAAGGAGAGGGTGGGACCAGTGGAGAGAGTGGCATTGGCTTATATACACCATCATGTGTAAATGAATAACGAGGCAACTAGCAGGCAGTTGCTGTATAACGTAGGGATCCCAGCCTGCTACTCTGCGATGGCCTAGAAGGGTGGGATGGGGGAGGGAAGCTCTCGAGGCAGGGGATGTGTATATATATATAATTATGACTGACTTGTGTTGATATACGGCAGAGACCACCACAAAATTGTAAAGCAATTATCTTCCAATAAAAAAAATCAAAATGCGAAATGTTAAACAAATTAAAAAACCAAAACATACTAATTCTCAAAAAAGATTATCATGAGATTGAAGCAGTTCAGTCACATCTTCAAGCTTCACTTCTAATCCTACTTCTCTTGCTGTTCCCACCACATCTGCAGTTACTTCCTCCACTGAAGTCTGTAACTCCTTAAAGTCATCCATGTGGGTTGGAATTAGCCTTTTGCAAACTCCTGTTAATGTTGGTATCTGGACCCCTTCCCATGAGTCACAAATGTTCTCATTGGTTTCTAGAATGGTGAGTACAGTCCAGAAGGTTTTCAGCTTAGTTTGTCCAGATCCATCAGGGGAATCACAGTCTATGGCAGCTAAAGCCTTACTAAATATGTTCTTATATAGTAAGACTTGAAAATCGAAATTACTCCTTGATCCATGATTGCAGCATGGATGTTATGTGAGTAGACTTGAAAATATTCATCTATGTGTACATCCATCAGTGCTCTTGGGTGACCAGGTCCATTGTCAGTGAGCCATAATATTTTGAAAATAATCTTTTTTTTTTTGAGCAATAAGTCTCAACACTGGGCTTAAAATATTCAATAAAATGTTGTAAACAGATGTGCTGTTATTCCATTCCGTCCATTTATAGAGCAGAATAGATTTAGCATAAGTTTAAGGGCCCTAGGATGTGGGGGATAGTAAGGGAGCATTGCCTTCAATTCAAAGTCACCAGATACATTAGCTCCTAATCGGAGAATCAGTCTATTTGAAGCTTTGAAGGTGGTCATTGACTTCTCCTCTCTAGCTATGGAAGCCCTAGACAGCATCTTCCTCCACTATGAGGCTGTCTTGTCTACAGTGAAAATCTGTTGTTTAGTGTTGCCACCTTCACTCATTCAGTTCAGTTCAGTTCAATCACTCAGTCATGTCCAACTTTTTGCGACCCCATGAATCACAGCATGCCAGGCCTCCCTGTCGACCAACTTCTGGAGTTCACTCAAACTCACGTCCATCGAGTCAGTGATGCCATCCAGCCATCTCATCCTCTGTCGTCCCCTTCTCCTCCTGCCCCCAATCCCTCCCAGCATCAGAGTCTTTTCCAATGAGTCAACTCTTCGCATGAGGTGGCCAAAGTATTGGAGTTTCAGCTTTAGCATCATTCCTTCCAAAGAACACCCAGGACTGATTTCCTTCAGAATGGACTGGTTGGATCTCCTTGCAGTCCAAGGGACTCTCAAGAGTCTTCTCCAACACCACAGTTCAAAAGCATCAATTCTTCGGCGCTCAGCCTTCTTCACAGTCCAGCTCTCACATCCATACATGACCACAGGAAAGACCATAGCCTTGACTAGGCGGACCTTTCTTGGCAAAGTGATGCCTCTGCTTTTGAATATACTATCTAGGTTGGTCATAACTTTCCTTCCAAGGAGTAAGCGTCTTTTAATTTCATGGCTGCAGTCACCATCTGCAGTGACTTTGGAGCCCCAAAAAATAAAGTCTGACATTGTTTCCACTGTTTCCCCATCTATTTCCCATGAAGTGATGGGACCGGATGCCATGATCTTCGTTTTCTGAATGTTGATCTTTAAGCCAACTTTTTCACTCTCCACTTTCACTTTCATCAAGAGGCTTTTGAGTTCCTCTTCACTTTCTGCCATCAGGATGGTGTCATCTGCATCTCTGAGGTTATTGGTATTTCTCCTGGCAATTCCAGCTTGTGCTTCTTCCAGCCCCACGTTTCTTACTCATTCATTGCCTTAGCTAGATCTGGATAACTTGCTGTAGCTTCTACATCAGCACTTACTGCCTCCGCTTGCACTTCTGTGTTATGAAGACAGCTTCTTTCCTTAAACTTCATGAACAGACCTCTCTGCTACCTTCAAACTTTTCTTCTGCAGCTTCTCCACCTCTCTCAGCCTTCATAGAATTGAAGAGAGTCAGGGCCTTGCTCTGGATTAGGCTTTGGGTTAAGGGAATTCTGTAACTGGTGTGATCTATTAACCCTCCCAGTGAGCAATAAGGCTGTTTCTCTTTCTTATCATTAATGTGTTCACAGGAGCGGCAGTTTCAATTTCCTTCAAGACCTTTTCCTTTGCATTGAAAACTTCTCTAACGGTTGGGGGCAAGAGGCCTAATTTTTGGCCTATCCAGCCTTTCAATATCCTTCCTCATTAAGCTTAATCATTTTAAACTTTTGATTTAAAGTAAATCAATCGACTCTTCCTTTTGCTTGAACATTTAGAGGCCACTGTAGGCTTGTTAATTGGCCTAATTGTAATTTTGTTGTGTCTCAGTGAATATGGGGGCCCGAGGAGAAGGGGAGAGACAGCAAATGTCCAGACTTTGGTGCAGTCAGAACTCATACAACATTTATCAATCAAGTTCACTATCTTATATTAGTGGGGTTCCTGGTGCTCCAGGTGGATGTGAGAGCTGGACTATGAAGAAGGGTGAGCGCCGAATATGCTTTTGAATTGTGTGTGGAGAAGACTCTGAGAGTCCCTTGGACTGCAAGAAGATCCAAGCAGTCCATTCTGAGGGAGATCAGCCCTGGGATTTCTTTGAAGGAATGATGCTAAAGCTGAAACTCCAGTATTTTGGCCACCTCATGCGAAGAGTTGACTCATTGGAAAAGACTCTGATGCTGGGAGGGATTGGGGGCAGGAGGAGAAGGGGACGACAGAGGATGAGATGGCTGGATGGCATCACTGACTCGATGGATGTGAGTCTGAGTGACCTCCGAGATCTGGTGATGGACAGGGAGGCCTGGCGTGCTGCAGTTCATGGGGTCGCAAAGAGTCGGACACGACTGAGCGACTGATCTGATCTGATCTGATCTGGTGCTCCAACTACAATAGTAACACTAAAGCTCACAGACCAGCATAACAAATAGAACAATAAAGAGAAAGTTTGAAATATTGTAAGAATTAGTAAAATGTGATGCAGAGACCGAAAGCAAGCAAATACTGTTAGAAAAATGGTACCAATAGACTTGCTTGATGCGTGGTAGCCACAAACCTCCAATCTGTTAAAAAAAAAATTAGTAATAATAATGAAATATCTGCAAAGTGTGAGAAAATGAAGCACAATAAAATGAGGTATCCTGTACAAGTGGTGCTTGTATTTTAGTGGGGAAGACACAAAATTGGTGAAATTATTAAGTAAAATATATAGGGACTTCCCTGGCGGTCCAGTGGTTAAGAATCCAGTGGCTTTCCAATGCAGTGGTCATGGGTTCAGTCCCTGATGGGGGAACTAAGATTCCACATGCCATAGGGAAACTAAGCTCACGAGCTGCAGCTAGAGAGAAGCCCACATGCTGTAACTCCTGAGCCCGGGTGCCCTAGAGCCCATGCTCCATGATCTGAACATTCCTTCCTAGTCTCCTTTCCTGGTTTTTCAGCAAAGGAGGTAAGGACCTTGGCTTTACTCTAAATAAGTTGGGAAGCCATAGGAGAGTTTTACGCATAAGCAGGAGATGACTGATTTATGACTGGACAGGTTCACTCTGGTTACTCTGTAGTGAAAAGATAGAAGGCAGACAAAGGAAGCAAGGAGCCTTGTCAGAAGGCAATAATCTAAGTAGAAAAGGTCTTGGGTCAGAATGTAAAGAAGTACGAAAACAGAGCCCACGGGATGAGAAAGATGGGGGTGAAAGACTGCTGAGATTTTTGGCCTGAGCAATTGACAGAATGGGAAAACTATATACCAACATGAGAAGAACAGGTTTGCAGAGGCCAGGAGGGAGATTGCTGAAGCTCAGCTTTGAATGATGATTGGAAATGTCTGTTAAGTATTCAAGTGAAATCAGATGGTTGAATACAAAAATATTCATGTTCAGGGGAGAGGGCTGGGCTGGAAATGTAAGTTTAGGAGGCATCAGCACATAGCTGGTAATGAAAGCTATGAGACCAGAGAATGTCTCCAAGAGAGATACAGGTAGAAAAGAGGTAAAGACTGATCCCTAGACTCCTCCGACAGTTAGAGGTTCAGGAGATGTGGAAAAATCAGCAAAGGAGACTCGGAAGGAGCGTTCAGAGACATATTAGGGAAATGAAAAGACATATTTGGAGAATGATGTCCAGGAGGAGTGACCAGCTATGTCACCAAGGCCCAGTTAGATGATGATGGGCCACTGATGACTGGATTCAATGACCTGGAAGCAATTGGTGACCCTGGTAAGGGCATTATGCTGTCATGGTAGGAAGGAAAGCCTCTTTTTTTTTTTCAGGGGCTCCACTTTTTATTTATTTATTTATTTTTTATTGAAGGATAATTGCTTTACAGAATTTTGCTGTTTTAGGGGCTCCACTTTTAATGGCTTCCCTGGTGGCTCAGATGGTAAAGAATCTGCCTGCAATGCAGGAGACCTGGGTCAGGAAGATCAAGAGGGAAATGGCAATCCATTCCAGTATTCTTCCCCGGGGAATCCCATGGACAGACGAATCCGGTGGGCTGAAGTTATGGGGCTGCAAAGAGTCGGACACGACAGAGTGACTAACACATGCACTTTTAATATGCAATTAAGCAATGCAGAGAGATTAAGAATCTAGTAGCTAAGAGAGAACTTCATGAACTTGCCCTTCAAGTCATCATTCATTCAGTACCCATTTCTCTTTAATTTTTTTAACACCAAAAGCATTTTGTATTGGGATATAGCTGATTCACAGTGTTATGGTAGTTTCAGGTGAACAGTGAAGAAACTCAGCCATACATATATGTATGTATCCATTTTGCCCCCAACCCCCCTCCCAACCAGAGGAAAGCTTCTTATATATGGGTTCAAGAGAGATTAACAGAAGAGAAATTGTAGACAGTAAGTATGGGCACCTCTTCAGGAACTTTGCAATAAAGCAGGAGAAAGAAGAAGGGCAGAAGCTGCACTGGAAAGAGATTAGAGAGTTTTTTCAAATTAGAGCAAGAAATGGTATGTTTGCTATGCTGGTTGGAATGGTCTAGTGGAGGGGGAAATTGATGATGCAGGAGAAAGAGGGGAGAATTACAGTAACAATGTCTTTGAAATGGGGCCAGGAACTGTGCACCGGTGGGCTGTCTCAGAAAGGAACACAGACATTTCAGCAATAGTTACGCGGCAGAAACCAAAGGCTGCTTTAGCCCACAGATATCCAAGAAGAATAAGGTTTCTGACGTGATCATCCTACGACCTCTATATTTCACTTGCATTTCAATGCTAAATAGTTGGCTCCTCCAGCAAAGAGTCAACAAAACGGGGGGAAACTAGCGCCAAGGGAAGGTGGCACCTTCATAAACAGAAGAAGCAGGTTCCTTCTCCCATGCCCATGTCCTTTGGTTCAGGCTATTTCCCAGGAACTGCAGGGCAACCTGAGAGGAGACCCAAGTCTGCGGTTAGGACTCAGCCCTAAAGGTCAGGCCATCACAGAGGACGGAGCGCACCCATCTCAGCCTTGGCTCAGGTGCTCACCACCCTCCAGGGTTCCAGGCCAGGACTTTCACAGCTACCTTGCCTCTTCCCTCAGTCACCTCCAGCAACTGGTCAGTGATCAAATCTCTGCTTCAGAGATGTTTACTCCAAATCCTCATTCCTCTCCACTCCCTCAGCACTGCCTAAATCCACACCCACACCTTCCTCCTCTTGGTCTGCCTCAAGACCTCCCTCCCCTCTTCCCTCTGCTCCTCCATTATTATAAGACCACTAGAGTTATCCTCTTAAAAAACAAAGCTGGATTTGTCACATATCTGTTTAAAAGCCTTTTCTGGCTTGTGCATGGCTATAAGGAGGAATTTGGAACCTAGGATCTACACAATCCCTGAAATCTCAGGTACAACTTAATGTGTGTCATTGTGCGTACATTTTTTTTTTTCTAAGCATTGGCACATAGCTTTGTTAAGATTCTTGGAGGTGTCCTTGACCTCCACAAGCTAAGAATCATAGGCTTGAAGGGTAACATGCCATCTCCCTTCTTTAGAATACAAGGTCCACTGTTATTTGACTTCATTGCGTACCTGCTGTCAGGGGAGCCTGGTGGGCTTCCATCTATGGGGTCACACAGAGTTGGACACGACTTCACAGCAGCAGCAGCACCTGCTGTTATGCCTCAATATTTAACAGAACTCCTTTTGAGCCAGGTCTTACTGTGCTACTCAGTGCTGGGCATTGTTGTGTGTGCTGGAGAAAATGGGGATAAACAGACAGAACTCCCCTTTCATTAGGGACTGAGAGAGGATATGGAAACAGAAAGCAAGAGATACATAAAGAGAATAATATATTTTTAAAAAACCAGTAAGTGCCACTTGGGAAATGGAAGTAAGATTATATGAATTGTAGTGAGAGGTTCCTTCAGGTGGTATTGTAAACTGAACTAGGTCAGTTGGTCAATGATAACTCTTAGGTTATTTTTAATGGGAGAGGCTAAAGAAGCTTAAAGAGGATGAGTGTTAGCTACCCCCCACGATTTCACAACCATGTTATAAGATTACCCACACCCTGATAGAGACATTCATGAACTAAACTTCTACCAGGAGTCAAGCACTAAATGCCATATACCTACTCTGTAGGCTCAAAAAAATCCCAGCTCGCTGTCATTTTAAGTGCTCCCCAAAATACCAAGATTCCAGAGTCAGGATTCTTGCTATCCTGAAAGCCCAATAGCAACCAGAATCTTCCACAATTCACAGCTGGCTAATGGTAGAATAACTTGGGGTTTGACTCAATGGGTAAAACCTACAGACGCCACTGGTTTTGTGTCCTCTGAACATACATGTGAGGGAATGTTTTCATACATGTTAGCTAGCGCAGGGGCTGTCTTATTTGGGGTTCTCCCAGAAACAGTCCCTGAGACAAAACCGTGGGTACAGGTATGTCATTGATAAGATGATTTCAGGAAGCACAAGTGAGGAAGTAGGGAAAAGAAGAGGGAAGAGAGGAAAGACAGCAAAGATTTTGGTAGGGAGAGAGTTACTGCTGTGAGTATTGTTGTTCTGTCGCTAAGTCGCATCTGACTCTTTGCGACCCTGTGGACTGCAGCATGCCAACCTCCCTGTCCCTTACTATTTTCTGGAGTTTGCCCTAGTTCATGTCCACTGCTGTGAGTGGTTGGGACCTAACCCATCAGGGACCCTTTGGGACATCACAAAGAGCGAACTTCAGAATCTTTCCACCAAAGGACGGACAGACTCAGGTATTTATCCAACGACTCTCATCTCCTATCAGTTGAAGATTGCCTCTGGAGACACTGACTCTCCTGGCTGAACCTGCTTTTAGCAGAGCAAGCTCTAGCGGCGGCAGACGAGAGTCAAGCAGAAAAAAGATACAAAGGTGGGAGGCGACCAAGCTGTCAGACACTTAGATGCAGGTGAACCCAAATGGGCAGAAGGGTGATGGGGAGGGGCACCCTCTCACAGGGATCTTGAAAATTTCACAGCAGAAGTTATTTCTAGTTTACTAATAAGATCCCATTTTTGACATTTACTGTGCTACTTAGCCAAGTGTTTCTTGTTGATCTAGACATAAATACCAGGTGCTCTCACCATGGGCTTCCCAGCTAACTGGCAAGCCTCATCCCGTACTGTGCATTCTTGATCGAAATGCTAGCCAGTCCCTAGGTCTTAACCCAAGTCTCACACACATAATACCATAGTTTCATGCTGGGGTCTTCAGGTACCTTACACACTCTCATACAGGTGTGTAGCTTGGGAAGGTATCTTGGAGGAGGTAACCACGAAGCTGAGATCTAAATAACAAGAAGGAGCCTGCTGGGCAAAGCTGAATGTTTTAGGCACAGGGACCAATTCCTGCCCTCCCTTCCCCTCCCTACTCCTTCTTCCTGGGCAAGCCAGAGCTTTTTATGCTTTTTTTCTCTGGACCTGGGAAACAGCTCTCACTCCCCTATATGCTCGAAATGTCCTCTATAGACTTCAAGGCCCAGCTCAAATAGTAGATGCTCAACATTTGTCCCAGGAGAAGCATGAGTAAGTTGGGCAGGTGGTCAGGATAAGGAGCCAGGGTTGGCTTCTCTTCCTGAACCACTGCCATCAAGTCTTCACACCCCCCACCTAGCTCCTCATCTCCAGGAGTATCAGGAAGGGAAATGGTAAAACTGCCTGGAAAGGGAGAGACTTTCTTCTGCGTGCTGAGCACAAAAGCAGGACTTTGGGGATACACCGTGGCAGAGGTTTAGCCTCTCCCATTCCATGGTTTAATGTATAACTGGTCTCCTTTCCTGAATGTCGGTTTCTTTTATTTGCCAGTAACACATTCACCTTGTTCGGTCTCCTTGGTTACAATGCACAGTTCCAGATCCCCTGCAGATGCTTTACCAGCCTGGCCACCTAGGTGTTATTTTGATTGACAGGGACTTTGACACCTTGTCTCCAGCCCCAGGAGCCTGACCAAGGCTAGACTTCCAAATCCCCCAGATACACGCCCCCCAAACCACCCTCACCCAGGGACCAGCTTCTAAGAGGCTTGGATATTCTTTGAGGGTAACAGCGTTGGGAGCAGGGCCTGTGTCTCATACATTGGAGTTGCTCAAAGGATGCCAGCAGAATTAAACCAAATTGCTGTCCCTTCTTCTACTAAGTTTCCTTTGTTCGAAGATGGTTTCTGTCCCCTGGGAAGGATCACACTAACCCAGAAGCTTGCCCACCTTCCTGCTAGACCTCCTTCAGTGAGCGTCTAACATAGGTCAGCACAGAGAGGCCTGTGGTAAGTAAGTCATTCCAGGCAGCTGTTTTACAGTGATGACCTCACGGGGGCGGGGGTGGGGGGGTGGTGCGAGTCAACAAGTCAACGTGGTAACCTCAGATCTTGAGAGATGCTCGAAGGGAAATAAGCAGAGGCCCCTGAGAAAAGAGAGAGGCGGGGAATCTGCTCTGTTGAGGGCAGTCAGGGAAGGGGCCATTGGAAGAGGTGCCAGAACACCTGATGAGCAGGGTCAGTGCCTTAATGATAGAAACTTTTGTTTCTTAAAAAAAAAAAAAAAAAGAAGGATCTGTAACTAATGACATAAAGTTAACTTCTTCCTTTTGGTCAGGAGTGCATGGGTATTTATTACCTTTGGAGTTCTTGTCTGTGTCAAAAAAGCTTTCTGCATGAAATCATCTAACTGCAAAGTTGTACTTCAACAATTCACAGTTTGTGACATGTGAGCTGTAGCTCATATGAATGATGAGTGAAAACCTTGAAGCATCCACACTGGGTCCGTGGATGATTCTCTGACCCTTGTCTTGTGGCCACCCAAGCCTTTCTCCTCTTCTTTTCCCAGCAGACTCTTATTCATGCTTCAAAACCCAGCTCAAATAACACCTTCCTAGAAGCCTTCTAATTTTTTTTCCTTTTATTTATTTAGTGAATTTATTTGGCTGGGCCGGGTCTTAGTTGCGGCATATGGGATTTTGGTCCCCTGACCAGGGGTCAAACCCAGGCCCCCTGCATTGGGAGCATGGAGTCTTAGCCACTGGACCACGAGAGAAGTCTCCAGAAGCCTTCTTTTACCTCATCTTAAGGAGAGTCAGATGTTCTGTGGATGGTGGTTACTCAGTACGTTGCCTATATCTCGAATAACTCGTAGCATATTGTATCATAGTTTATTTGTTTGCACATATAGAGTCTTCCAAGGCATCCCCTGAATCTCATTCAACTCTTTATCCTTGGTTTCTGGCACAGAGCACGTAGTGGCACATTGTAGATTCTCAATAATGATTCTCCGTGATGCCTGTTGGATGAGTGAATGAATGTTTAACCTTCAAGCAACAAGCTCTCAAAAGAGTATTAATAGAAGATATTTGCATACAAGGAATATGTTAATTAAAATTAGTTTTATTTATTCATTCATGCAAACTCAGCAAGAACCCCATTTGGCTGCTGTTAATGTTTAGCATGATTTACTGTAAGTACTAGAAATGTAAAAAATGTGTTTCTTTTCAAAGGAAAGCCACAGTTCCTCCTGGCTTTTCCTCCTCCCTCCTTCCATTTATCTGAATTAGTAAAGCTTTACTTTAGTTCAGGTCTTTTCCTGAGACTTGCAGGCTGGTTGCCTGGTAATTTAATTACTTCTGAATCTACCGAAGGCAAATACCAAGCAATCTACGGGGAAAGATTATGGAGTTCCAGGTTATTTATTAAGTAAGCCTTGGTAGCCCTTGGGGTGGCAGTGGTAACCTCACCCCTCATACCTACCCCTTGGGGAGGGAAACCCAAGTAGAAAAGTCTCATTTTGGAGTATGCCAGCAGGGGGATGGCAGAACCCTTATATAAAGGCTGGCCAAGATGGAGGGATGCTTAGCTCCTCCTGAAACTCAAGGGTTCTTCCTGGAGGAACACAGATTCATAAACACAGAGCAGCTTCCTTTTCTTTCCAGGAAGGAGTCGCCCCCACCCCTCATTGAGCAAGTTGTTGGGGGAAGTGTAGGTCTGGAGGGGAACTGACTTGGTTCATATCCCAGTTCTGCCTCTTTCAAGGTGGGACTGTTACAGGGCTTCCCTCTGCCTCAGTCTCCTCACCTGTAAAGTGGGGGTAAGAATAGTGTCTCCATTTCACAGGATTCCATGAGGATCAGAGACACTAACACATGTGAAGGATTTAGAACAGGTACTTAGAATAAGTGCTCAGGTATAAAAGGAACTCTACCAGAAACTCATCCACAAGGCCCAGCTGATTTAGACCGTGATGTTCATTGCCGCCACTTGTCCCTTGCCTGTTTCCTCACCTCGGTCCCATCTCTGGGGCTTTTTGTTGTTCAGTCACTAAGTCGTGTACCACCCTGTGCCACCTTATGTACTGCAGCATGCCAGGCTTCCTTGTCCTTCACTATCTCCCAGGGTTTGCTCAAATTCATGTCCTATGAGTTAGTGCTGCTATCTACCGTCTCATCCTCTGCTGCCCTCTTCTTTTACTTTCAGTCTTTCCCAGCATCAGGGTCTTTTCCAATGAGTCAGCTCTTCACATCTTGTGGGAAAGTATTGGAGCTTCAGTTTCAGCATTGGTTCTTCCAATAAATATTCAGGGTTGATTTCCTAGGATTGACTGGGTTTGCTCTCCTTGCTGTCCAAGGCACTCTCGAGAATCTTCTCCAACACCACAATTTGAAAGCATCAGTTCTTCAGCACTCAGACTTCTTTATGGTTCAGTTATCACATCCATACACGACTACTGGAAAAACCATAGCTTTCATTATATGGCAAAGTGATGTCTCTGCTTTTTAATACACAGTCTAGATCATTAATAGCTTTTCTTCCAAGGGGTAAGTGTCATTTAATTTCATGGCTGTAGTCACCATCTTCAGTGATTTCAGAGCCCAAGAAAATAAAATGAGTCACTGATTCCACTTTTTCCCCTTCTATTTGTCATGAAGTAATGGGACCAGATGCCATGATCTTAGTTTTTTAAATGTTGAGTTTCAAGCCAGCTTTTTTACTCTCCTCTTTTACTTTCATCAAGAGGCTCTTTAATTCCTGTTCACTTTCTGCCATTAGAGTGGTATCATCTGCATATTTGAAGCTGTTGATATTTCTCCCAACAATCTTGATTCCAGCTTGTGCTTTATCCAGCCTGGCCTTTTGCATGATGAACTCAGCAAAACAGGGTGACAATATATAGCCTTGTCTTATTCCTTTCCCAATTTTAAACCCATTTTTTGTTCCATGTTCAGTTCTAACTGTTGCTTCTTGGCCTACATACAGGTTTCTCAGGAGACAGGTAAGGTGGTCTGATACTCCCATCTCTTTAAGAATTTTCCAGTTTGTTGTGATCCACACAGTCAAAGGTGTTTGTGTAGTCAATGAAACAGAAGTAGATGTTTTTCTGGAACTCCATTACTTTATCTATGATTCAGTGAGTTTGATCTGTGGTTCCTCTGCCTTTTCTAAACCCAGCTTGTACATCAGGAAGCTCTTGGTTCATGTACTGCTGAAGCCTAGCTTGAAGGATTTTGAACATAACCTTACTAACATTCAAAATGAGTGAAATTGTATGGCAGTTTGAACCTTCTTTGGTTGCCTTCCTTTGTGATTGGAATGAAAACTGACCTTTTTTGGTCCTGTGGCCACTGCTGGATTTTCCAAATTTGCTGACATATTGAGTACAGCACTTTAACTTTAAGATATCATCTTTTAGGATTTGAAATAGCTCAGCTGGAATTCCTTTTCCTCCACTAGCTTTGTTCTTGGTAATGCTTCCTAAGGCCCACTTGACTTCACATTCCAAGGTGTCTGGCTCTAGGTGAGTGATCACACCATCATGGTTATCTGGGTCATTAAGACCTTTTTTGTATAGTTCTTATATGGATTCTTGCCATGTCTTCTTAATCTCTTCTGCTTCTATTAGGTCCTTACCATTTCTGTCTTTTATCATGCCCATCCTTGAATGAAAAGTTCCCTTGATCTCTCCAATTATCTTGAAGAGATCTCTAGTCATTCCCATTCTATTGTTTTCCTCTATTTCTTTGTATTGTTCTGGTTATTGTGACTTAACTAAATGAATATCATTTTGAAAGTATTACAAAAATATACAGGCTTTTTTTCTGGCCCAAAGACTAACCATGTGGGGCAAGGTAAAGGTGGGGACTTGAATCAAAACTAGGGGGAGACAGTGACAACTTATCATCAAAGTCAGAGAACTGGAATAACCAAAACTATGAAATCAAATTCACACCGTTGATATTGACTAATGTTTGTGTTCAGGGATTCTTAACCTGTGAGGTCTCAGGACTTTCTATTCATTTATATACAGTTTACATTGACTGGCTCCCAGTTTGCATTGCCATATTTAATGTTAACCTCCTCTTCTAGTACCTCACTTAGAACACTTTGGGATGTAGGTTGTGGATACATATTACTAATAGTGATGTAGTTGTTAGGTAATAACTAATGATGATGTAAGTGATTGAAACAACATCATCTCCTATAATGAGAAGTATGTGATTCCTGGGTTGATTTTGGTTCAGCAGGTCACTGATGCTCTTAAGGACCCATGCCTTTTCCCTTCTTGTGCTCTGCTATCCTCTGCATACTGGCTTTTTTGTCTTCAAGCTTCTTTCTTCATGGTTGCAAGATGGCCTTTGCAGCATTTCCTAACCCTCTCTCCTTCCCTCTCTCTCTCGATCATGGAGGAAAGTATTGACCAAAAGTCCCTCTCCCCAGACTCACCCTTAAGTCTCATTGTCTAACTGGAACACAGGGCGACCTCTAGCCCTGTATGCTATGCTAAGTCACTTCAGTCGTGTCCGACTCTGTGCGACCCCATAGACGGCAGCCCACCAGGCTCCCCCGTCCCTGGGATTCTCCAGGTGAGAACACTGGAGTGGGTTGCCATTTCCTTCTCCAATGCATGAAAGTGAAAAGCGAAAATGAAGTCGCTCAGTCATGTCCGACTCTTGGCAACCCCATGGATTGCAGCCCACCAGGCTCCTCTGTCCATGGGATTTTCCAAGCAAGAGTACTGGAGTGGGGTGCCATTGCCTTCTCCGCTAGCCCTGTAAGGGGGCTGGGAAAAAACAAGTGGCATTTTCAGACCTTATAGTATATGATGGGTCCAGCCAGCGATGAAACACAGTGGGAGAAGACCATAGCCAACCAATCACTCAAGCTCCTCTTCTACAATTCTCATCCATGTTCTTTTTCCCCAAAGTCACTTCTAATTCACCTTAACTGGTTGGTTATTTTTTACCTGGCAGAGGGTCTGTAGGTTCCTAAGTCTGGAGCTGTTGCATATTCCTGCAGAGGTTGTGATCTGCTTGATTCTAGGAAGTTCGTGTGGACCATCGTACACACGGTGCCTCTTGGGATTGTGTACTACACAACCTACTCCACCAGCAGGCCTGTGGACCATTTCTCACTCAACCTACATTGATCTCTGACCTCACCCTTCACCTTCTCACTAATTTCCTAATTTATTAGTTTTCGTTCATGTAGTCAATAAGCATTTATTGATCACCTAATAAATGCTAGGACCTGGGATAGGCATTGTTCGGTGGCCATGGAGAGGATGAAATGTGTGCGTTAGTTGCTTAGTCATGTCTGACTCTTTGCTACCTCATGGACTGTAGCCCACCAGGCTCCTCTGTCCATGGAATTTTCCAGGCAAGAATATTGGAATGAGTTGCCATTCCCTTCTCAGGGGATCTTCCTGACCCAAAGATAGAACCTGGGTCTCCTGCATTGCAGGAGCATTCTTTGCTGTTTGAGACATCAGGGAAGCTGGTGGTGGGACAGAGGATAAAATAAACATGCGAAAAGCAAATCCTCATCCTCTAGAAGCTGCATCCTAGGAATGGAGACTGATATGTGAACAAATATTGACTGTGTGATAAGTGCTGTGGTCAAGCGTGCCACACAGTCCTTTAGGAGTACAGAGGAAGGAGTGGCTGAAGTTGGGAAGGGCTTCCAGAGGAGGCGACATTGGAACTGGGTTTTGAAGGTTGCAGGCTATGTTTCAGGCAGAAGGATAAAATGGAATACAATGTTGTAGAAGAAAAAGCTCCACAAGGCAGGATACAATGAGCAATGTGACAACTCTTGTTGCTCAGTTGTGTCTGACTCTTTGCAACCCTACGGACTGCAGCACGCCAGGCCTCCCTGTCCTTCACCCTCTCCTGGAATTTGCTCAAACTCATGTCCATGAGTCGGTGTTGCCATCCAACCGTCTCATCCAGTCTAGAGCAGAATTGTTCAGTATAGTTAGAGCCAGGCAAAGGACCTGGATTTTTTTTTAATACATGATTTTTTTTAATTTCCTGTCTTTATTTTGGGCTGTGCTGTGTAGCACACATGTGGAATCTTAATTCCCAGACTAGGGATCGAACCCAGACCTGCAACCCCTGCATTGGGAGCACAGAGTCTCAACTAATGGACCCCCAGGGAAGTCCCAGGACTTGAATTTTATCCCAAGGAACATAGAGAACCATTCAAGCAGGGGTCCATGGCAGAGATGGCTCCGACAGTGGCTAGGTAGGAGCACAGCCGTTTCAGTTAGGCAGTGTATGCAAGCTAAATTGCCTGTCATGTCTGACTCTTTGTGACCCTATGGACTACAGCCTGCCATAGGCTCCTCTGTCCATGGGATTCTCGGGGCATGAATACTGGAGTGGGTTGCCATGCCCTCCTCCAAGGGATCTTCCCGACCCAGAGATCGAACCTATGTCCCCTGTGGCTCCTACACTGCAGGTGGATTCTTTACCGCTGAGCCATCGGGGAAGCCCCCGCTTTGCTGTGGCATGAGGTAAACACACCCAAGAAGACGGCACACAACTCAGGGCAAAGTGGGATGAGGGCGGTGGCTGGAAGGAGATGCACAGTTGGTGGTGGGTGACCTGCAGGTAGGGGCCTGGTGGGCAGGGAGTGGACAGGCAGGATATCACACATGAGCTGGACCCCATGAAGAATGAACAGAAATTAGGGAACAGAGAAGGAAGGCAGGGGAGCTAGGAATGCACCCTGCAGGGAGCGCTTGTTGATGGGCCCCCAAGCAGGCTGGATGAGTAGCAGGGTGGGATCACTTGGAGTAAAGAAATGGGAGAAAATGGGGGGAGGACTGGGCCTGGAGGTCTTTGATTTGTTGACTTGGCCCCACGTTAGTTCTCCCATTGTTCCCCCATCACTGTTCTGGTACGTGCCCCTCCTCTGAGAGTGTAGGATCCCCCAAGATAGTTGCAAGTCAAAATCCTGGGCTTGGCAGTTCCCAGACAAGTGGAGTTCCTGGTCAAGAGGTTCCACTTCCAGTGGGGAGAGCCATATTTGCTTCACTGGGGCACCTCCTTTCATGCCCAACTGTCTAGGAGGGGATCGATCCCTCCTCCCAGTTCCTCCCTTGCAGGACATCCCAGACTGGAGCTGGGTTCGTCCCCAGTCTACATGCCTGTAGAATGCTCCCAGAGGGAAGAGCAGGCTGTCCCCAACTCTACCCGGCCCTGGTGAGGAACGCCAGTGCCCGCGATGGCCGCTCCCTGGTCTCCGTGTCCCGGCAGGAGATGATTAATGACCCAGCTGCACTGATGTGTTGTGTTTAGGTCTATTCCTGAGAAGATAGATTTTTCTTTCCAGATCAAATGGAGGCAGCCCTTCTCGGGCTGGGCTGCGTGTCCCCGCCCGCCCCTCCCGATGGCAGGAGGCAACTCTGAAAGGTAAATGAGTTGATAAGCTGGTGGGGCAGCAGTGACTGTACCTTCAGGGGACCTTGTGAACAGTGTAAAGTCACCTTGATGTGCTGGGACTAATGACGCTGGAGCAAGCCAAATGGAGTCTGGTGGCACTGAGCCAGGGCGGCAACCTGCGTGCCGGAAGCATGGAGACGGGCTGTCAAGGCTTCACCTCCGTCTGCCTGTGTCTCTCCTGTGGTGATGCTCACTCAGCTGTGACTCATGCTGAGGAGGGCAAGACATGCAGCTCTCCTCTATAAGAAGCGATGTTACAGGTTGAATTATGTTCCCCCCAAAGATGTTGAAGTCCTAGCCCTCAAGACCTGTGAACATGACCTTATCTGGAATAGGGTCTTTGCAGATGATCCTGTCCAGGTGAGATCATTAGAGTGGGCCCGAATCCAATATGACTGTGTCCTTATGAAAAGGGGAAATTCGGACCCCCAAACAGACAATGTGCACGGGGTGAATGCCATATGAACAAGAAAGCAGAGGTTGGGCTGATGCTTCTACAAGTCAAAGTTTCCTAGCAAACCACCAGGAACAAGGAGAGAGGCCTGGGACAGATCCTTCCCCTTGGACTGAAAGATCAAACCAGTCCATTCTAAAGGAAATCAGTTCTGAATATTCATTGGAAGGACTGATGCTGAAGCTGAAGCTCCAATACTTTGGCCACCTGATGCAAAGAACTGACTCATTGGAAAAGACCCGGATGCTGGGCAAGATTGAAGGCAGGAGGAGAAGGGGATGACAGAGGATGAACTGGTTGGATGGCAACACCAACTCAATGGACATGAGTTTGAGCAAGCTCTGGGGGTTGGTGATGACAGGGAAGCCTGGCGTGCTGCAGTCCATGGGGTTGCAAAGAGTTGGACATGACTGAGCAACTGAACTGACTGAAATTCCCTCAGAAGGAACCAACCCTGCCAACATCTTGATCTTGGGCTTTTAACTTCTAGGAATGTGGGACAATCAATTTCTGTTGTTGTAAACCACCCAGTTTTGGATACTTCAATATGGCAGCCCTAGCAAACTAATACAGAAAATAATAATTGCCTGCCACTGTCACCAGGAACCCCGTAAGAGGAAGTGGCACATTGTGGGTGCTCCAGGGGAGTTATCAGGTCTTTAAGCCAGGAGGCTCACCCCTAGCCACAGGGACCACGACCAAGGTAGAGGCCGACAGATAGAGACCATGTAAAACAAGAGGTGCTGACGAATGATCAGGCTCCTTGTTTGTACAGGACAGACACGTGGGGGCAAGAGGTTAGGAGGAGGCCACATATTATCTGAGTCCGTTTATATATAGGAAATGTCCACAATAGGAAATCCATTCAGACAGAAAATGGATTTGAGACTTCCCTGCTTGTCCAGTGGTAGAGTCTTCACCTTATAATGCAGGGGGATGCAGGTGAGAACCCTGGTTGGGGAGCTAAGACCCCACCTCCCTGGTGGTGAAAAAAAAAAATAGAAAACCAAAGCAGTAGTGTGACAAATTCAATAAAGACTTTAAAAATGGTCCACATCAAAAAAATCCTTAGAAAAAGAAAAGCAGATTGGTGGTTGCTGTGGGAGGGAGAAATAGGAAGTGGCTGCTAATGGGCACAGTGTCTCTTTTGCGGGTGATGAAAATGTTCTGGATCCAGACAGTGGGGATGGTTGCACCACCTTGTGACTGTATTCAGCGCCACTGAACTGTGCACTGTGGAGTCGGTAAAAGGGTAAACTTTGTGTCATGTGAATTTTCAGTCAGTTCAGCCACTCAGTCTTGTTCGACTCTTTGCGACCCCATGGACTGCAGCACGCCAGGCCTTCCTATCCATCACCAACTCCCGCAGTTTACCCAAACTCATGTCCGTTGAGTCGGTGATGCCATCAAACCATCTCATCCTCTGTCATCCCCGTCTCCTCCTGCCTTCAATCTCCCAGCATCAGGGTCTTTTCAAATGAGTCAGCTCTTCGCATCAGGTGGCCAAAGTATTAGAGTTTCAGCTTCAGCTTCAGCATTAGTCCTTCCAATGAATATTCAGGACTGATCTCCTTTAGGATGGACTGGTTGGATCTCCTTGCAATCCAGGGACTCTGAAGAGTCTTCTCCAATACCACATGTGAATTTTAAATAGTAATAAAAAGTATATATATCACGTGCTTAAAAAGTTAGTACCGAAAACTCAAGAAATTCCAGAATTGAGGTCACCTCTGAAGGAAAGAGTAGAGCTCATACTCCCATAGAATGATAGGTTCAGTGACTGGGGTTTCAGTGACACTTGGGTCACTTTTTTCAAAGCCACATTCTGGTCAGCTGCTGGATAGTAGCTTGAGGAAAGACACTAAGTCTTCAGGGACACTGAGATACAGAACACTCAGAATAACCAAGGTGGGCAGAGAATCTCTTGCAGAAAGGGAGGGGGTGGTCAAGGGAGAGGTGAGTGGGTTATAAACCTGGCTGTTTGGGTGTAAGGGAGTCAAGGTCCCCTGGACCCTTCTATTCTTGCCCTCACCTGCCCCTGGGCTCACACGCTAAACGTCCAAAGATTCCACACAGTCTTCCTGACCTCTGACCTCTGGCCAGGCTCTGCAGGCAGAGCCATTTCTGTGCTCAAGTGCTGGCCCTTCCAGGTCTCCCTCCTCAAGCTGTGCGGAGGAGCCAAAGCAAGCTCCAGCGAGGTGGCAAAGAGGCGTACGTGGGGGCAGGTAATGCTCCCTGAAATGCTGATGGAGGATTCTCATGGGCCAGGCACTGTGCTAAACACCTCCTTGCACTGAGTCATTTTGTCCAAGTGACAATCTGAAGAGGCTGACACTTAGAATTTCCACCCTGAGGATGGGAAACTGAAGCACTGAGAAGTTACGGGATTTCACCAGTTTCCCAATACTAAGTGGAAGAGGCAAGATTCCAACCCTGGGAGTCCTGATCCAGTGTCTGCATTTTAACTACTTGGGTGTGTGTGTCTGTGTGTGCGTCTGCCCAGGGGGCCTGGCTCTGGAAGCTGGAGATGCTTTACAATGAGAAAATGGGGCTATAAAAAGCCTCCTGAAAGCAAAGGCCTGTGGCCTCCTGTGATAATGACTAGCATTTCATAGGAGCCCTGTGTGATCAGAGGGAGGCCCGCTGGTTATTAGCTGGTCTCCCCAGGCCACTTAGCTGGGAGCAGACACCAAGACTTGGTTCAGCTGGGAGAGCTGAATCGCTGGGAGTGATTCAGAGATGGGCCTGACAGTGAAAAGCCAAAATCAAGGTGCCACAGGAGCTTTCTGGTCTTCCCAGGGGGCACAGTGGTGAAGAGTCTGCCTGCCATTGCAGGAGATGCAAGAGAGGCAGGTTCAGTCCCTGAGTCAGGAAGATCCCCTGGAGTAGGAAATGGCAACCTATTCCAGGATTCTTGCCTGGGAAATTCCATGGACAGAGGAGCCTGGTGGGCAATATAGTCCAGGGGGTCTCAGAGAGTCAGATACAATGAACAACTTAGTCACACACACACACACACACACACACACACATACAGGGGTTTCCTAAGGAGGATGCCTTGAAGGAGGCATGGCTTAGTTCATCCCATTCACTGTTTACGACAGACGAAGCATGGAGCTAGAAGCTGGTGGGTGGCGGGGGTTTGGAGTGGGTGAGGCGCTGGGAGAGGATCCAGCCACAAAGACTCATACGTGATTTCTGCCGGAAGTCTGGGCTGGGTCAGCGAGAGGCTGAATGGACACAGCTGGAGGATTGGGAGAGAGAGCAGATAAGTCTGCATCAGAAGAGAAAGGTTTTCCCCTGGGAAGGAGCCTGGAATAAATGTGGGCCCAAGTGGCCATACCCCAGTCATCAGCACGGGAACTGGTCTAGAGCCCCCTGCCTCTTGGCTGGGTTATCAGCCTTCCCAGCACCTCTGTTCGCTGAGAACCCCATGAGTGATCAAGCCTGGTTATTTATTTATTTTTGGCTGCGCTGGGTCTTCACTGCTGCTTGGGCTTTTCTCTACTTGCAGCCAGTGGGGGCTACTCTCTAGTTGCGGGGCACACGCTTCTCACTGTGGTGGCTTCTCTTCTTGCAGAGCATGGGCTCAAGAGCTTGGGGGCTTCAGTGGTTGTAATTTCCGGGCTGAGGAGCACAGGCTCAGAAGTGGTGGTGTAGCTGCCCTTCAGCATATGGGATCTTCCTGGACCAGGGACCCTGTGTCTCCTGCATTGGCAGGTGGGTTCTTAACCCCTGAACCACCAGGGAAGCCCTTCAGGCCTGATTGGAGGGAAGTGCTTGGTGGCCCCACCAGCCTGGTGCTCAGAGCAGGTGAAATCATGGTGAAATCAAGGCTCAGCGGTAGGCCAGTCAGACTCTATCTGCCTATTTTCCCATTCCTAATTCTCTCCCTTCCCCGGGACACTCTGATAATACAGATGTTTCTACAGTGAATGTCTTGGTCCAAATGAGTGATTCAGATGGTGGGTATCTTAGGCATCACTCACTCATTCATTCAATCAGTTGTCAGTCAATCCATACTTCAGGAATGTCTTCCTAAGGGTCAGGTATCATTGTAGAGCTGGACATGCAGTGCTAAATAAGATGGACACATGTCTTTCCCCTCTGGGAGCTTGTATTCCAATGGCAGACTATTTGTACAAATGTTTGAGGTCCTGCATATTAAATAGTTTTGACTTTAACAGACTGGGTACCCCCAGCCTCAGATTATCTGTTAATCTGGAGAGTAAAGAATTAGATGTAACTTGAGGAGGAAATTCCACTTCATTTTTTAAAAAGTTAGAGATGAGGATGTTCTAAGGGATGATAAAATGCCTATCCCTCATCACACCAAGTAAGGGACTGGGCCCATCCATGACCCTTCTTGAACAGGGAGCCTCATCTGAAATTGTACCTAAATCTGTGCGCACAAGTAACCAGAGCACCAAGACAGAGGACCCTGCTGTGATCAAAGGAGGTAGCCTGCAGATGGCAGGAGTGCCTGGGGTGATCAGGAGCTCATCTGGTGAGTGTGGACAGTCCACATTTCTGTCATTTCTCCATTGTTCTCCTGTCTTCTGGAAACTTTGCCCCATGCCTCAGCTTTCAGAGTTGGGCTGGACCGCCCTGGAGAGGCTGCCCCATCTTTGCACAAACTGGAGCAGTCAGTGTTTCTTAGAGACTCCTTACTATCCCAAAGACTGGGACTCTTTTCCCCAAGAAGCAGCTTTGTCAAACAATTCTGTCTCCTAGGAAATCTTTCTGGAAGAAGCAGAGACAGCAAGGCCCCCATGGCCTTTCAACCTTGGGCAATTCTGTCCAAATGTCACCCCCATCCTTTAAAAAACCCATTAGGGGCTGCGAGCGGCCCACTGGGCCCTGCCACACCAGGCACAGGTGGCTCCACTCCCAGCCCCTCACCTACACGTCCTCTCCCCTTTCCCCACTCCAGGAACGTCCTGTGTGTCCCCCTGAAAAGCCTGCCTGGCCTCTGAGCTAGGAAAGCTCTGTCCGCTCCCTCCCTGCCTCTTGATCTGGCAGGAGGCATGGAAACTTTCGTGGAAAGCACTTGGGCTGACGAATGCTCCCGAGTCAGGACTTTGACTCCAGCCCTGATCGGGCCAGGAGCTCAGGGTGGGAATGGGGGTGGGGGGAGGTCGGACCCTCCTGCCCGTTTCCCTCCTTGCTCTCTTGGCCGACCGTCACCCCTCAGTTCTCCAGTGCCCCCAAGTCCTCCACTGGAGAAGTAACTGCCTTTCACACTTTCCCTGGTTTTTGTCCCCCCACCCCCCCATTTCCTCCTGCCCTTCATTGTATATTTTTCTTCCCGGCTTTTCAGTGCCCATCTGCATGGAGTCTGCATGGAGCTCGGTGGGGTTGAAAGTCTAGAGCTTTTTTTTTTTTTTTTGCTGTTTTGTTTAAGACCTGGTTATGGTTGTGGGATTTTTTTTTTTTTTTTTGTCAGCTGCCTGTTATATCAATCACGGAGTCGGGATCTATTTATAGGTTGGGAGTACTGTGTCCTTAGTCACAAAGAGACACAGACAGGGGACTGTCAGCTGGTGCTGGAGGAGCTGAGCAACGAGCCATCAGCGACTGGAAACAGCTGAGGGGAGCCCCTTGCCCGCCACCCTGTCCCTTCCCCAGCCCCAAGCATGTAAGTACCGGACTCTTCCTACCCTCTGCCCCTGACTCTGCCCTGGACCTTTCGGTCCTTTGCCCCACACCACACTGCTTTCTTCTCTCTCTCTCTCTCCCTCTGTCTTTTTCATGGATGAAAATATCTTTCCCCCTGCCTGCTCTCTCATCCTGGATCTCGGCACCCTTGAGCATCTCCGGGTGACCCAGAGGAAAACGTTGCTTCTCGCAGACTTGTCCTGGGAAGGTCAAAGGGACCCGGAAGGGTGGGGAGGGACAGTTACACAAACTCATTGGGAAATCAGTAGGTCCTCTTTTAGCTTTTTTATTTGTTTTCACTGAGAAAAAGTAAGTAAATCAAAAGGGCAAGGGAAAGTTTACATGCGACTCCGCGGGGTGGTTATGTCTCCCAGCGTGAAAACTTTCATTTGCTTGGCAGCTCCGGCTCTGGGTGAGCTGGGAAGGTTACAGAGGGAAGACCCAGTTCACACAGGACAGGTGATGATGGAGGGCTCCCGGCAGACTGGGCTTCAGCCCGAGGTTCAGGGAGGGAATCGTGACAGTCCCGATGGCCAGCTTTTCTATAGCGCCTTAAAGGAAAATGACTTTTCTTTTTTGTTGCACGGAGTTTGCTTTGAGAAGTTGGGATGAGAGCTGACACTTTGTCTTGCCTTGCGGGCTTTTGTTGGCTCACTCATTTGGTGTGTTTTCTTCATCCTGAAAGGGGAACTGGGGTAGGGGGCTGGGGGTGGCATCCGAGAGGACAGAAGCCATGTGTGGAGTGCCGTGGAGCCGTCGCTCCACATCCTTCTAGAAGGAAGAAAGTTAATATGAGGGTCCTTGTCAAAGCCATACTTGTTTCAGACAAGCAGAGCACAGCCTCTGTGAGCACGCTGGCAACTCCTAGAGACAGCAGTCCCCAGGTATTGTCTGCTGGTCCACACCGCTTAACACGCCACCAGCTTCCTGTGGAACATTTGGGGCTTTAGTTTCTGGAAACTGCATAGCGTTAGCTAAAAATGCTGCAGTTGGGGAGATTTGTTATGTATTATGTATGAAGAAATAGAAGCCCTAAATTTGGGGGGGAAAAAGGTGATGCTTAATGTATGTGATGTACAACTTTAAAATGCATACTTTTTTACAAGACAAATAATATCTGAGTTTCTATTTACTAATACAATGCTTCCCATAAGCTACATTGCTAAGCACTACTTCTTGATTTCTTTGGGAAAACAAGGTCCCAACTCATCATCTTTCCAACAGTTTAAAGGCAGTAAACAAAACAGATATGTCTGGACTGTTTTGATTAAAAACAAAATCATTTTAGCAGCAAAACTGACTTGAAGAAAGTTAAATAATATGGATGCCCGCATATATTTAGAGAGGTGGTTTGATCTCATTTTTATTTTGACCTTTATGAAACTTTCAGTTTCCTACTCTTGGTTCTGTATTTTTATCAGTGTTTATTTAAGATTATTAATGCCTTTAGTCCATTCATTTATTATTTTGGAGGACAGAACATGTGAAGTTTACTTTCTAATCTCTTATTCCTTCCTGATCCCCATTAGGATCTGAAAGTAAACTTTATATGTTCACTATATTCACTGCTAGAGAAATTAGAAGAAAGAGTTTTGTGTAAAATCAGGAGAAATGTCATTATTTCAAAACTAGTAGAAAAAGTAAAGCCCCAGAAATCGAGAGAGAAAAAAAAAAAAGGAATTGGGCAGAAATCGAGAGGAGAAAAAAAGGAATTGGGCATATTCTATATGTAGCATTATTACTTTTTCTAGTCCACAGACTCTGTTTTGATAAACATACCCTGCAAAGGTTTCCCATAATAATACTGAAGTGGGATTTGGTGGGTGATTGTTAATTAAAGCTCAAGTGAACCAAGTGATTGAGACGTTGCATTCAGAAACCTCAGCAGCAAGCTGTTGGCAAAATTGAACTGTTAGGACTGTCTGATCTCAGTGGCTTTTTAGGAAGTGTGAGATTCTCCAAACCCTTTCATACAAGAGCAAGCCGTTCCCTCCCCTCCTCAGCAAGCATCCTGGAGCCTGCTGGCCCCTGATTGAATGCAGTGGGGGTGAGTCCCGCACTCTGAACAAGTCCTGAGTTCTCATTAGCATTAGTGGTTAAGACGGGAGAATATTTGTTGTCATATATAGACAAGAACTGCTCCTTCCTTTGGCCACCTGTGGATGCTTTTAGGTGAGATGGGGGCTTGTTTGGCAGTGTGATGGAAGGCCTGGCTTTCCCCCCACCAAGTTCAGGATGTGGTTTTGCCCCTTTGGACTTATGTATAGAGATGCAGATGGGGAAACTGCAATGCTTTTGCATAAGGCAGCCTCTGATTACTTAGTTTCTGCTTCAATAACGATTAATGTTATGTAGACCAAGCTCCTGTCAAACTCATTTGTTTTTTTTTTTTCCAAACTGATTTCTTACATGTAATTGGTCACGGGGCTGTCTGTGACTTCAAGTCTGTAAAATCTCCCCCATTCCATCCTCATCATTGTGTATTTCTTTGATGTAAATTCACAGTCGCCTGCGTACATGCTGTTGTTTTATGTGTGCCCCCCTCCCTCCAGCTCGTAGAAACCCAGCCCTGACCTCTTCCCAAATTGGGGACAGTGGGGCCAATGAGCAGGTGCTTTGGGCTACAGCGGGCCCAGGTGCAGGGCCATCAATCTCAAATACCTGGAAAGCGCTCCCCTCATTCAAACGATTTCCCCTCCAAATATCCCACAAATAAAAAATGGCAGCTGGCAGGATTTTTCAACCAAAGACTAAGTACAGCTGTTTCTCCCCATCACTTCACCTCTACAGTGTATCTGTCCATCTTTTTCTTATCTCTATTTTTACATTTCATTATCCTCCTGTGCTCTCTCGTGCTCTCTGCCTCCCCCCTCCCTTCCCTCCCCCTTCTCGCCTTCCCTGAAAAACACATTTCTATCTGGCACAGAAAATAAACTCAGATTGTGGGTAGTTATGTTAATCTAATTCAATCCTCAGCGGGTTAAGAGTGAAATTCTAATAGTGGAGCTGTTGAGGGCTTTTTTGTTAATGGCTTGGGGATTACATTGAGTTAAAGGCTCATTTCCTAATCAAACAGAGAGGGAGAGAGTGACTCCGAATATTTATGAGTCTCCCAGTGAGAATTTAAACATTCAACTCCAAAAGCAGGGTTTCTGCAGGAGGAAAGAGTTAAAACCCCTCAGGGCTGCTGGGGAGAAAAATTAAACCAGTTAAGCCATCAGCATTTCCAGGCTGCTGTACAACTTGGGCAAAGTGGAAGGTGGAGGAGAGAGAGAGAGGGGATCATTTCACAAAGCGAAGATGGAAACGGTGGCAGAAGCTCTGCTGTGTTCAGAAAAAGATCCCCCCCGTAGCAGACACGGATCCTGGGTTCACTGAGGCCCTGGAGGGGCTGTGTGCCTTCAGCTCCCCAAATCAATTCTCTTCCAGTCCGGAGGTGGGCACGTGGAGACAGGAGAATGGCTCAATTGACAGGCAGCGGGAGAGTCCCCCCAGCTGCCTGGTGGAGCTGGTGGAGAAGGTCTCCCCACTTTAGCCCTGTTTCTGAAATGCAGAGGGCGGGCTTCCCCCTCAATTCGCACCCCCACTGGCTTCCCCTTTGCCCGTGATCAGTCTGAGTCCCTCAGCTCCAGGCACTGCACACCAGGACCTCAAAACCCATCTGGTTCACTGTGCCTAGGAGAAAGCAGGTGGAAAACTCCCATCTCCAGCCAGAGAAGGCATGGAGCAATTTGGCCAAGGTCAAGCAAGGTCAAGGCCAAACTGAGGTCAGGAGTCTAAGTTCTGGGCAAGTGTACAGTAGAGGAGAGGGGAATGTTGGAGCCATATGGCTCCCCTGGACTGTAGTCCCCTTCTCCAGCTTCGGGGATAAGGGCAGGAATCCCTGATACTGGAGGATTCTGAGTGCTCTGTACACTTGGCCTTTTTTCTCCACCAATCAAGTGAGCAGTTTCTAGTCCTTTTGCTTGGCTGTTTTTCCCTGCTCCATGAGGTCAGCAGAGGCTCCAAAAGCTGCCTTTCTGTCCACAGGGTCCTCTGGCCTTTTGTTTCCCTCTGATCTGGCCACCGTCCTTTCTCTTCATGTTTCATGCTTAGTGGCCGTGAGCCCTCGGGTCAGGGGGCCTTTGTAATGCGTCCACACCAGCTCTTCTGTGAAGTCTTCCTTACTTGGTTGGCACCTTCCTCTTCTTGGCGCCCCAGTTGATGTCCCGCCATCATTTCATTCACCCCCACGGGAGGACTGCTCCTGTCGGTCACCCTCACTGCATCAGGAACCCCCTAACTGTAGGGGCCACGTAGCATTCCTCTTTGTAAGTCCAGCTCACTGTCGATCATTCCTGTCCTCCTGCCCTGACAAGTGCCTCTGTGGACCGCACAGAGCTGTGGTTAAGAGTGTACATTCTGAGTCAGACAGCCAGAGTTCAAGTTCCAGCATTACCTTTTCTCAGCTATGAGATTTGAGCTACCTAATTTCTTAAGGTCTCCATTTTGTCATCTGTTAAATGGGGGTAATTATAGAACCATCACTTCATGGGAAATAGATGGGGAAACAGTGGAAAGTGTCAGACTTTATTTTGGGGGGCTCCAAAATCACTGCAGATGGTGACTGCAGCCATGAAATTAAAAGACGCTTACTCCTTGGAAGGAAAGTTATGACCAACCTAGATCACATAGTCAAAAGCAGAGACATTACTTTGCCAACAAAGGTTCACCTAGTCAAGGCTATGGTCTTTGCTGTGGTCATGTATGGATGTGAGAGCTGGACTATGAAAAAGGCTGAGCACCAAAGAATTGATGCTTTTGAACTGTGGTGTTGGAGAAGACTCTTGAGAGTCCCTTGGACTGCAAGGAGATCCAAGCAGTCCATTCTGAAGGAGATCAGCCCTAGGATTTCTTTGGAAGGACTGATGCTAAAGCTGAAACTCCAGTACTTTGGCCACCTCATGCGAAGAGTTGACTCATTGGAGAAGACTCTGATGCTGGGAGGGATTGGAGGCAGGAGGAGAAGGGGACGACAGAGGATGAGATGGCTGGATGGCATCACTGACTCGATGGATGTGAGTCTCAGTGACCTCCAGGAGTTGGTGATGGACAGGGAGGCCTGGCGTGCTGCGATTCATAGGGTCGCAAAGAGTCGGACACGACTGAGCGACTGATATGATCTGATCTGTTAGAACCTGGGCTTCCTGGGTAATGCTAATGGTAAAGAATCTGCCTGCCAGTGCAGGAGACTAAGAGACTCAGGTTCAGTCCCTGGGTTGGGAAGATCCCCTGGAGGAGGGAGTGACTACCAACTCCAGTATTCTTGCCTGGAGAATCCCATGGACAGAGGAGCCTGGCAGGCTAATGGACCATAGGGGCGCAAAGAGTCAGACACGACTGACGCGACTTAGCATGCACGCACACATAGAACCTACCCGACAGAGTTGTTGGGAAGATGAAATGTATGTGGAATGTTAGCATTTTACCCAGTAAGTCTTGGCCATTTTATTTGCTCAGCACAGAACAGTCACTTCTGCCCACACTTTGTCACACCACTAAAAACAGGTCCCTATGCCTCCCACTAAGGCATATCTTGGCTTGGACTGCCATGACAAAACACCACAGATGGTGGCTTAAGCAATAGAAATTAATTTTCTTGCAGTTCTGGAGGCTGGTCCAAGATCAGGATGCCAGCACGGTCAGGTCCCAGGGAGGAACCTTCTCCTGGTGGGCTTTCTTGCCGTGTCCTCACATGGAGGTGCGAGTGAGAGCTCCGCTTTCTTCCTTTTCTCAAAAGGACACTAATCCCATCAATGGGGCTCCTCCGCCCTCATGACCTCATCTAACCCTAGTTACGTCCTGAAGTTCCCACCTCCAAATACCATCACATTGGGAACAAGGGCTCCAGCACATGAATCTGGGTGGGGACGCATTCAGCCCATAACAGGCTGTTTTCCCTGAGTTTTGGTGAGCAGAGTCGTGTGTCAGCAAGACTTCCACCTTCACCCTCTAGTGGGCTATTCCAACTGGAAACGAGAGTTCAAGACACATTGGGAACATACCCTGCCCCAACCTGGAAGGAACCTGGGGCTTTAAACCACGGTGAAGAGCAGAGGGTGGGAGGGTGTGGGCTGGACCACAGTCCTAAGTCAGGGAATAAGGCCTGACTCTTCTGCTCTGTAGGGTCAGAGTTTGGTCAGCTCTCTTGGCCCCACTCACATTCCAACGAGCAGCTTTTGTTCTTGGCTCTCCAAGTCTCTCCTGCACCTTCCCCATCCTGCATTCTCAGACGGCAGTTCAGGCTCGACCCCCAGAGCAGGGCAGACCAATCCCAGCTGTGAAGCCCACCGGGCTGTGTTTTCTAGGCCGCAGGCCCCTGCTCAGTCCTTTCTCTCAACAGGGTCACTTGACCAGTGAATTCAAAGCCCACATAGGCCTCATCCTGTGAGGTGTCCTCTCCTGAGTTGCACCCAGTGCCGATGCCCTTGACACTCCCTGTGTGTCTTTGTAGAGACTATGCCTCAAGGCAATGAATCCTCCTCTTTTTCTTCCCCCACTGATCAGGGGATTGGAGTAGGAATGCAGTGCCACCCATGTTCCTCTCCCTGCCTCCTCTCTGCTCTCCTAAAATTGTCACAGTCTCCCTTTTGCCTCCTTGCTATCAGCTTTGGAGGCCCCAGTGCCAAGCCCAATGCATGACGCACAGTGTGTGCTCAATATATGCATGCGAAGTGACTTGCATGGAGTCTCTCCTTACAAGGGGGGCCCTCCCCATCCCTAATCATGGGAGGGGGAAGTGACTTGAAGCCGTGAATGTTCAGCTGCCTTAACTACATCAGCTCATGACCTGTTGACTGTGGTCTTGCCCCCACCTTTCTCTGTTGCTCTTCACATTCCTCCATCCAGGAAAAACGCAAGAGAGAGAGAGAGAGAATGAGCTGTGTCTTTAATGTACATGTGGACAAACCTTCGCTGGAATTTCATCCTGTTCAGTAAAGAAGCTTTGTCTAAGTTGATGTCAAATTTAATTGCTAAACTGGTATCTCTCCTGTGACAGTTTCCCTCCCCACTCCCTTTCTGGGCGGTACCTGTTTCCTCTGGCTGTTCTGCGTGGGGCCCCACGTCCCTCTCCTTTGCTTTAACCACGCTGGTCCCGGGCAGTGCACATGAGAGGGAGACTCTCCTTCTGAAGTGTTCCAGAGTGTCTCCTTCCATTAGCACAGACAAGGCTTTGGAAAGGTGGCAACTGGGGAACATCATCTTCGATACTGGATTCTTCCCAGAACAGCATTTGTGCTCTTTGGGAAGACTGGGGAGGAAAAACTCAGGCTGCCAAGGGTTAAATGAGAACAGTGAAAAGTCTAGGCATCTCTCGGGGACTGGTTGCTGGCTGAGACAATTGATTAGCTTGGCTTAGTGATCTTTCTAGCAATATTCAGGAGTGAAATTATTGCTGATTAGGCTGTGTGTGTGTGTGTGTGTGTGTGTGTGTGTGTGTGTGTTGGGGTTCACGGCTGTGAGGGGAGTAGCATACGATCTGAGAAAGCAATGTTAGGGATTGTTTGCTCCGTAATGAGTCTCAGGAAGAGACCTGTCAGTCCACGTGTATCTGCAATTGTCTTAGAACCCTGTGGGTACGAGTCAGCTGGAACGGCAGACTGAATGATGCACAGAACCTCCTGTTCGCTTTCTTTTCAACTTCCTATGACATTAGAATTATTCTGAAATACAAAGTTATTAATAAAAAACCAAGAGTTTCCTGGCAGTCCAGCGGTTCAGACTCCAAGCTTCCTCTGCCAGGCCCTGAGTTCGATCCCCAGTTGGGGGACTAAGATGTGGCATGCTGTGTGGCGTGGCCAAAAAAAAATGTTAAAAACCGAAGTCAACGGGAGGGAAGTCCACTGTGGAGGGTTGCTTCCGTCTGGGTCTCCAGTGGATGGAGGTAGCAGCCAAGTACCCCAGGCAGAGGCAGGTGCCAGATGGGTTCAGTCCGGTTCACCCCCAGGTCAGTGATAATTAAAGTGCACAGGGCCTCAGTTCCCTGTATCATAACATGAAGGAGTGGACAAGATCTCTTAGGCCCTCCGGCTCTAAAAGGTTACATTTTAAAACCATTGCTCAGGGTGAACCTGGTTCATGGCACTCTTGATGTAACCGATAATTACAGCTCAGCCTGCTCGGGTTCCTTTAAAATAATTAATTAATTAATTTTTGACTGTGCTGAGTCTCCATTGCTGCCAGCGGGCTTTTCTCTAGTTGCGGTGAATAGGGGCTGCTCTCTAGCTGTGGTGCCCGAGCTTCTCCTTGCAGTGGTTTCTCTTGTTGCAGAGCATGAACTCCAGGGTGAGCAGGCTTCGGTAGCTGCAGCACACGGACCTAGTCACTCTGCGGCATGTGGGATCTTCCCGGACCAGGGATCGAACCCATGTCCCCTGCACTGGCAGGCAGACTCTTAACCACTGGGCCACCAGGCAAGTCCCCGCCCCATCCTTTTAATAGAAAACCCTGGGGCCAGATATGGCTTTTGGGGGGCTCTGTGCTTTTACCAACTCAGTCAGTCCCTACTGTCCAGCATCTTCTAGGCCTGTTTCACTCCTCACCTCCCTCTATCCGTAAGTACACCTGGGCAGTGAGCAGAAAACTGGTCAGGTCTTCTTTTTCAAAAACAAGTATATAAATGCTGCATTTTAATTTTTGCTTTGTCACCACCATGGTTTTATGCCTCTGTGGTCCTGATATCCCTCCCTCACAATCCTTGGCCCCAGAAGTTGCATCCGGGCCCCTCGGCATCTGGAGAAGTCCCCAGAAGCCTGCTCCTCAAGGTTTACTCAAATCCTTTGGTGGGAACACAGTTGAGATTTGGGAAGAGAGTTCCCAAGCATGGTGACCTCGGCAAGTCCCTAACCCCTACCTACCTTCATTCCTCCACCAGCAAAAGGGGCTGAAATCTGGGCTGAGGGCCTCACAAGATTGGTGGGAAGCTAGCATAAGAATCAGAGGGCAAAAGAAAAAAAAAAAAGAATCAGAGGGCAAGCGTTCCTTAAGAAAGGGACGTGCTTACCGGTTTTAGACTAGCTTATTCTCCTGCACGGTGAACTCCATGCAGTGGTTTGGGTGCTGTTAGACAAAATGGGTGCTAGAACCACGTTGCTGGACCCACGTCCACCTCGTGCCTGCCGCAACCTGGACAAGCTTCCCACCTTCTCCACCCCACACTCGGTCTCCTCATCTGTATAATGGGTATGGTAAGGGCACCACTTGTGGAGCTGTTGTAAAGGTTTAAGGAGACCCTTATAAAGGCCCTGGAACAGTGCCTGCTCGATAGCAGATTTGGAAAGCTGTTGTTGAGGGTGATGACATTTTGGTTGTTGTCGTCATCATTTTCTGGGCCCTGTGCAGAAAAGGTCAAGAGGGTGGAAACTTACAAAGTCCCTACATTCCTCCCAACCCCTGCCCAAGCTGCTTACAAATGCAGCAGAAGATGCTACTCTAGAGGTGTTTTTAATACATCCCTGGCCCCCGTAATTCCCTGCATTTTCATATCCCATAATCAAGTCGGCGTCCTCCCAGTGTCTGCCTGGGTCTTGGTGTGGTCTGGCCAAACGTGTTCTCCCTCATGGAAATCTGTTCTCCATGGCCTAGCACAGATGGCTGCTGAAGTCCAGCTGTGAGTCTTAGATGGGTTTTCTTTCTTTTTGGCTACACCAGGTCGAGTTGTAGCTCACAGGATCTTCATTGCAGCCTGCGGGCTCTTAGTTGCAGCATGTGGCCGTCATTATGGGGTGTGGGATCTAGTTCCCTCATCAGGGGTCGAACCCAGGCCGCCTGCATCGGGAGTGTGGAGACTTAACCATGGGACCACCAGGGAAGTCTCCGAGATGGCTTGTCTTGTGGGTCCAGGAGTGCAGTGGTGTCACTGGGATGTGTTTTCGGCACACAGACAATTCCTCCTCCTGTACAACGTAACGGAGTGGGGATCGCTTATTTTCCACATATTTGATGGTGCATATTTAGGGAGTGCTTAGCGAGGAAAGAAAAATGGGAAGAGATAAGAGTAATTTCTGATGTCTCCAAGGGGGCCCAATTGGTACATTTCAAGGGACTTGTAGAAGTGACATCACATAATCTTAGGGGAAATTTCCAAATCCAGACTTGCGACCGGCCTGTGTGCTTGTGCGCATGTGTGCACATTAAGGGTATTGTGGTCAGTCAGCCATGACGCTCTTCTTTCCCCGTCTCAGGCTGAGAGTAATCTTGAAGGAACATGTAATTACTATTTACTCCAGGGCACTCAATTGAGAACACCCTCATGTAATGACTCTGGAGTTAATTCTGCCTTCCGATGCCCATCTGCTGTTGCTCCTCTGGAAGTCAGTGGGAACCAAGCACCACGTGAAAAAGGATCAGGAGATGGATATTGGTCCCTGCAAGTTCAAGGTCTGCTCTTGAGCAACAGAGACAGGGTGGTGGCTTCTTTCTCGTCAGATTCTTCCCTTGGCTCTGTGCCCTTAGGGACAGAAGCAGAAGCAACTACTGGGTTAATCTAATGGGCCATCTTGGTGGACTTGAAGAGTCGGCAGCGTTGATAAAAGAGAAAGGCATTCTGGAGAATTCTAGAGATGGGATTGTAGCATTTATATAAAGTTGAAAACATGCAAAGATGCTGTACCTCAGCATTTGAGGGAGGGGGTGGTGAATTTGCCCGATCACTGAAAGTGGGGAGTAGGGGCAGAGGGAAGCCAGGTGGATGCATTATAACAAGACTTGTGGAATCCATCTGCTAAAAATATCAGATTGATATAGTACCTTGAAATGTGACACTCTACCGACGATGCGGCTGGACACTGTTGTGGAGACTACCAAACCGTTTATGGAGAGGAAACCGATTTGTATGGCAGTATATGGAGCAAGCTCTTACATTTTGTGAGGGGGGGGGGAGGGGGGGGAAGAAGGGGGGTTTTTCTCAGAAGCCGCTGTCCTGCTCCCAGCTCTGCCACTGCCTGATGACTTTGTACAAGCCGCTTGGGTTCTCTCTACCTCTGTTTCTTTACCTGTAAAAGGAATGGGTGGACTGGATCACCTCCAAGTGCCCCCCTGGGTGTGTGGCTCCAAACCTCCCCTGTGCCCCACCCAGGCAGCGGTCATCCTGAACCACAGCTGTCTGTGTGGTGGTTTCCCGCTCAGCATGAAGGCCCCGTGGGCAGGGACTGCTGGTGCTATAGCCCAGCACTACTGGGACATGACAAGTACCCACCTTGCCTTTGAAGGTACTAACGAAAGAACCGACCAACACCCCCAACCCGTGTATCAACTTGGCTGCTTCCAGAAATGCCGCAGGCCTGGCTGATGGTTCCCCATGGCTTGAATGTCCCCCCTCTGTGTTTTCCCTCATTGGTTAGGGGTGGTGGTTTGTGCCTCCATGGTGTGAACTGGAAAATCTTTTAGCAACATATACATTAAGCTGCTGAAAACCAACCCACTGAAAACACCTTTTAGGAATGACATGATTTCCCAACCGCTGTACCTACTTCTTTGTATGACCACTCTGCTGTCTGCTTCTGTTCTTTTTTTCCCCTTCTCTCCCTCATAGTCTATTAATTTAAAAATATTAAACTTGGAGACTTGCTAAATAAAGAGACCTCAGAGCACAAAATATCCCTTACCCATTTTCTGGGTCCCCATGTGCTTCCTTATACAGATATTTTTTTCTTATTTTTTCACTAAATGGCCTTGATTTTACCATTAATCTCTGTGTGACGATTCTTTTTCTCTAACTTATTTCTAAAATAGTCTCCCGTAAGTCCCCAACTCTACTTCCATTGATCCCTCATGCCCCTTTCATTTCTGTCTTGGCCGTTTCATGAAACTTATGAAGTGATTCCTTTATAAGCTGGACCCTTGATCTCAGGCCCCTTTCCGAGTCCTCCACCAAAATCTCCCAGAAGGACGGTTCTGACAATTGGACTTTCTCAGCTCAGGTGGTCTTGGGTCGGTGTCATTTCCATACTGAGCCTGGGGACACGCTTTGTTCTCTATCCCCTAAAACCTCATATTTTCTTTAACCAGCAGTTTTCCCATTGCACATGAACCACATTACGAATTTAAAGCCTTAAAAAAATCTTCAGCATCATTCTTTTGCTGCATGTTGTGAAGGGTTCCTTTTTTTTTCCCCTGACAATAATCTCACTGAATGTTAACAGTACCATTACCTAGTACCTAAGCATGACATTTCCTTATAACATTCCTTTACAGTTTCCTTGCACTGTTGTTTACTGCTTGCTTCGTTTTTTGACTTTTCCATGTGTTCTATTTCTGCAACTACTCTTCAGAGTATGGGAGAAGGAAAGGTCTTTATCAAGGGCCTGTTATATGCCAGAAACTTTACATAGCTTATCTTACTTTGTCTCTGTAATGACTGAAAGATGTAAGTTTTATCATTATTCCCATTTTACAGAAGAGGAGACAGAGGCACTGAGGACCTTACTTAAGGTGACCCAACTTAAGGGAGTACGTTGTAGGGTCTGATATCACCCTACGTAGTATTACAACGTAGTGCAGTATTAAGTGCAAGCAGCCAACTGATGAAAACCATGCCAGCACCCTGTGGTATCATTTACACCAACATTGAACTTGGTCCAACACTGTTGAAGTTGTAGTGTTTTTATTTATTTTCTTGAAATGTGTCAGCTGTGTCCCTTAACAGACCTGACAAAAGAGCCTACGATTGTAGCTCTTCTTCCCCAAGTCCCTGCATCCTTGTAAATATTACAATGCAGATGCTTCCATCAAGGGAGACCTCTGCTGATTACCCCTTAGCTCTCCTTTGACACTGCTAACAGTCTTTCCCCTACATCAGTATTTTAAACCTCTCTGGGGGAACTGGTAACTATATTGGTAACATGTAGACCCAACCTGTGGCTAAAATGGGCAGACTTTCAAGGCTCCCATGATGCAGTATGCTCTCTCAGAAAGCACATTTTGTTTCTCCTGCTTTATTCTGACTGTTGCCTGCTCCCCCATCACCTTTCCCACGTCTGCCTTTATACTCTCCCTCCAGCTAGCCCATCAAGAGTGTTTTCACATTGTTTCCCATTTTGTCTTTTTCCCCACCTTGCTCTAGCCACACATCATCTGTCTTGACTTTGTCTTCCTAGAGCTACATCTACTTTGTAAATTTGACACTTGAGCTGCACCCCTCTCCTGACTTCCTGTGGGTTGCTGTTCACCCTTTCCTCTTGTCTGGGCTGCGCCATCTGTAATCCACACATTTTTTAATTGAGGGAGCGAGACGAGGGAGGAGGGGTCTATCATCAAGGCCAATGCCGCAGCCTTGGATGGCTGGACTTCCTGCCTAGTCTCCTGTGACCTTTAGCTCCTCTTGATCCACTCATGTGGCTCTTGGGATGCTAATCACATTCCAGAGCAGAGTTATAATATCTCCCCAACTTGGGTGGAGTCCAGCGTGTGCTCACTGGCTGGGACAAAGTGTTTATCATTCCCCTGTCCATGAGCTTCCGTGGATACAGGTTCATCGGGTTTCTGACTTTCCTCTGGCTTCACTCATCTTTAAGGCAGCCTGCGATATGCCTTCTGAATACAGTGGGTGGAGGGTGATGGGTGGTCATCTTGGCTTTGCAATGAAATGCTAACACATGTCTTAGTCCCTGCTGTGATTCCTGATGTTGAGCACTTCCCCCTTGTCCCCAGGCCATGGTGTCATCCTGAGAGCCTCCACTGAAGTTGCTTAGACAAGCCAGTGCAGAATTTCTCTGAAGTACTCGCTTCCCTTGGGGACTCTGTTTCCCGCCTTGTCTGAGGTTCTTGGGGTCTCCAACCCTCCGTCTGCATTCCAGGAAAAATTATGAAAGTTCTGTGTGTGTAGGAAAGGGAGCTGCTTGTTTGATGGGACTATGGTGGTTCTTGGTGGAGGCCACTGGGTCCCCAGCTGCGTCAGACAAGGTGTTAATGTGAACTGCAGAATCTGCTGGTCTCCTGAATCATGGCTGTGACCCAGGCTCTGCTTCCCCGATAAAAGAGACACAGAGAACACCAATAGTGCTGTCTCCTACTTCTGGGGCCTTTGCAGATCCAAGGCCAGCATTTTCCCCAGATTGGGTGAGTCTTTTGCTTAAACTGTTGCCTCTTCATCTGATGGGTGTGCAGCTGTCTCTTCTAGATATTTTGGCATTTGCCTTGTTTGTGGTTCCACTGTTAGGGGAACCACACTGACTGAAACCGCTCATCCTGGCCAGCGCCGCAGTGCCCATCAGCAGGAGTTAGTTTACAACAGGAGCACCTGGTAAAGAAGATGGAACTAATAGGCCACCACCAACCAGGAGAATTTGGGAAAGGTCAAAAGGAGACATCACATGTCCTACCACCTCCCAGAACCCTTCCCGCCGGCATCCAACTTGGCAGAGCAATATGTGCACCACCAGGAAGGACCCTGCGTCAGAGTGATTGTCCAAAGAAAACCCGAAAATGAATCCCTTCACCATAAAACCCGAGACTACGAGCCATGTAGCAGAGCAGTTCTCCTGGGTTCCCTTACCCTGCTGCTCTGCATCCGTGTCCCTTCCCCAGAAAGTCTCTTGCTTTGTGAGCACATGTGTCTCCTCAGACGATTCATTTCTGACTGTTTGACTAGAGCCTGGAAAGAGTCCCCTTTCTGCAACACCACCGTCACCCTGGCTGTTTAGGGAAGACTCCTCAGAGCCTGAAGTGGAAATTCCAGGTGAGCGTTGTATTGAGAGGTTGCTGCCTGGAGACACCTGTAAGAGAGTGAGGAAAGAGAGGGCTGCGGAGGGACTGAGTAAGGGTGTAAATTCAGCTGAGATCTAGCTTCAGCCCGACCCCACGGGGAGCTTTCGAGCATGAATTACACTCCATGGTTGTCCCACCTTGAGGCAAGCGTACTGGCCAGCCGCACCACCATATGAGTCAGTTGTTGGTTGGGAACTGTCCCAAGGTGAGGGAAGAACATCCCAGACCCCCTGGACCAAGAAGGCTCCCACTGGTCAAGGGCAGTTCCTAGGAGAAGGCTGTAGTCCTGAGAAGCTAGAGATGGCCCGGCACACCAGGGTGTGGGGGCCCATGGATCTGAGCAGGACACCAGCACCATCTACTACAGGGAGGCGGTATGAGGCGGGGTGCTGTGGGGCCTCAGTCTCTGCCCTCCTTGTGGGTCTCTCTGGAATTTGATGGTGGATTTCATCACTACCCAGGAGGAGCCCCAGGAAGAGCCGTTGCAGAGCATCTGGGTGTTGCAGGTTACAAATGCAGGGACTCTGAAGATGCCAAAACCCGGAGCTGCCTTCCAGCTCTCGCATGGCTGGTTTTGCTCAGCAAAGGCAGAGGAAGAGGGAATCACTCATCACCTCCTGCCTTCACTCTGTGGGAGCTGGAATCAGATCCAGAAACATTCTCTTCCTTTTCCACAGAGGATGGCTTCTCTCTAGGTCCCTTGGAATTAAGAGTCTCCTCCTAGCAGAGACTTCTGGCCTATGATATGCCTTGAGCCAAAGGCCAGGATGGGGCATGTAGGCACTACCTGTTACTGTGTGTGTACTGAGCTCAGTCCCTCAGTACGGTCCGACTCTTTTGCGACCCCATGGACTGTAGCCCACCAGGCTCCCCTGTCCCTGGGATTCTCCAGGCAAGAACACTGGAGTGGGCTGCCATTTCCTACACCACTAATTGTTTAGCTCTTCATCTGCCAGTGGACACTCGGGCTGTTTCTACATTTTAGCTACTGTAAATAATGCTGCTATGAACAATGGTGTATAGATAACATTGAGACTCTGCTGTCAATTCTTCTGGATTATATGCCCAGAAATTGAATCACCCGATTGTATGGTAACCCAATTATTAATGTTCTGGGGAACTGCCATACTGTTTCCATAGTGACAAAGGTTCTAATTTCTCCACATCCTCATCAACGCTTAATTTTTTTCCATTTTTTAAATTTGTTTATTTTGGGGGTTTTTGACAGTAGCCATCCTTATGGATGTAAGGTGTTATCTCATTGTGTTTTTGACTTGTGTTTCCCTAAAGATTAGGGATGATGGTCTTTTCACATGCGTATTGGCCATTTGTACACCTTTGGAGAAATAGCTAATCAAGTTCTTTGCCTGTTTTTTAATTGTGTTGTTTAGGGCTTTTTGCTGTTAAGTTTTGAGTTCTCTATATATTCTGGTTATTAATCCCTTATCGAATATATGGTTTGCAAACATTTTTTCCCATTTGGTAGGTTGCCTTTTCACCCTGTTGATGGAGTCCTATGGATTTTTAAAATGATTACTAGTATTTCATTTATGTATTTTGACTGTGCTGCATCTTCATTGCTGCATGGGCTTTTCTCTAGTTGTGGCAAGTGGGGGGCTATTCTTTAGTTGCAATGTGAAGGTGCCTCATTGTGGTGGCTTATGTTCTGCAGAACATGGGCTCTAGGGTGTGAAGGCTTCAGTAGTTGGGGCTCCTGGGCTCTAGAACACAGGCTCAATAGTTGTGGTGCTGGCCTAGTTGCTCTGCAGCATGTGGGATCTTCCCAGATCAGGGATCGAACCCGTGTCTCCTGTATTGGCAGGCAGATTCTTTACCAGGAAGCCCCTGATGATGTCCTTTCATGCACGGAAGCTTTTAATCTTTATGAATTCCAATTTGTCTTTTTTTTCCCCCATTTGTGACTTTGGTGTCATATTCAAGAAATTATTGCTTATCTATTGTAATGAGGCTTTGCCTATGTTTTCTTCTAAGAGTCTTATAGTTTTAGGTCTTACATTTAGGTCTTCAGGTGAATTTTTGTGTACGGTGTTGGCTAAGGGTCTGACTTCCTTCTTTTGCACGTGGATATCCAGTTTTCCCAGCACTGTTTGTTGAAGACTATTTCCTTATTGAATAGTCTTGACACCCTCATTGAAAGTCATTTGACCATATTTGCCAGGATTTATTTCTGGTAACACTTACACTTTTAACTGCCTTTCTTACATAGCAGCTCAACACTGTGCAATACTTAGTGGAATTATGGAATATCAAAGCTGTAGGAGACACCAAACGAGTAACAAATACATTCCCATTCTGTAGATGGAAAAACTGAGGCCAGTAGTCAGGACTGTCAGTCCAGGGCTCAGGCTGATACAGGACTTTGTGAGGATCTTCACCTCCTGGAGAGAACAGAGGGGTTACTGAGATACTTCTCACGCATTTTCACAAGTGCTCCAAATGCACTCCTGTGTTTTAGGAATCAGAAGTGTAGTATTGGCTCAGCAGTATGACGTGCTGCTGGGAGGCCAATGAACCCCCCCAACGCCCAAGTCAGGGTCCACAACCACCATCTCTGGAAGACTTTGGATGACACTCCTAATCTAGGCACAAGAGCAGCAGGCAGCCTAAAAAAGTATGGGTGTCTACAAACCCCATCATGGCCAGGGCCCCCTGGGCCCTCTGTACACCTCCTAGGCCCCACCCTCACCTGCACCTCCCTCCTGCCCTTCGCTGCCCTTCAGCCCCAGGCACTAGCTCTGCTGAAGCACTCTATTTTCCTGAACACGGGCCAGGCTGGGTGGCACTCCTGTGTCCCGTGTCCCGGCTCCCACAGACACATTTACAACTGTTTATCCCCTTCTCAGAGAAGCCCTCTCTCACGTTCCCTCTACTAGACGTCACCTCTCGGGCCTGGGTCATCCTGGACCCTGGACTCCCTTCTAACAGTCTCCCGGGAAACTTACAGCTACTTGTCTTCCTGCCAAAGCTGAGATCTCTTAAAACTGTGTTATAAACATTCAAAAGAATGTCCTAAAGCAATGTGTGTGTGTGTGTATGTGTGTGTGTGTGTGTGTGTGTAATCCTCAGTGCACACAATTGTTACTCAAAACACTTTTGTGAGTCCAGTTCAGAGAGACAGTAACGACTAAAAAGTCCGGTTATGAAGGGAACTGTCTGCTCAGCATGGCTGGAGAGAGTTGGGAGTTTCTTATTCAGTGCCTGAAGACTCAGTCACTCGGTCGTGTCCCCACGATCCACCAGGCTCCTCTGTCCATGGGATTTTTCCCCAGCAAGAGTACTGAAGTAGGTTGCCATGCGCTCCTCCAGGGGATCTTCCCAAGCCAAGGATCAAACCCACATCTCCTTGCTTAGGTAAGTGGATTCTTTACCACTGAGCTCCCTGGGGCTTCCCCCTCAGATAGCCAGAAAAAAAAACAACTGGCTGTCTGTTTGGTCACCAGGCCCCACTAACTCCAGTGTTAAATTGGATTTTTCATTCTGGGAAAGGCGCCACTGATGGGCTTGTTTTTCCCAGGGCTGGGAAGGAGTGAGGAGAAGGAGGTGGTTGCCCGCTGAAGAGTAAATAATCGACTCAGTCTCAGGTTTAATCCCCCTGTGACCTCATGCCCTTGACTGGCACTGCCACCAGGCCCTCCTGGTGCCAGCAGGTCACCTCCGTGCGCCCCTTCCCCAACCCTGTCCCTCTGCAGGGAGCTGGAGGCGCTGCACCTCTCCACACCGGCCACGCAGCTGGAAACAGCTGTGCGCAGCACAAACTGTGTCCGGCACCACCACGCACTGACCTATGCAAACCCAAGCAGAACTACAGTCGCCCGTAAACAAATTAGCATCCTTTAAAAGGTGAAAAGCTCCATAAAATGTCTGGGCTTTGTTTACGGCTTCGAGGTGGGGGTGACGGAGTCGGGTGGGGAGGTGGGTTAAATTGCTGGGGTGCCCATGTGGCTCGGGCTCTCTCAACCCCACCCCCGGGGTGCGGGGGACGAGCTGACCCCGGTGTTCTCAGGCGCACGCAGCCCCTGCCTTAAATGGCCGCTCAGTCCGTCCCGGTCCTGCCGTTTGTTCCAGCCAGCCCGGGTCCCAGCAGGTGTTCCCTAATTAGCAATCTCTTCATTTCCAATCAAAGCACAAAGCGGCCCCAAAAGCCTGTCTTTATGAGGGAGCCGGCAGCGGCTAGGGATGTGCGGGGGGATAATTGTCTTCGCCAGTGGCGGCAGTAGGCGGCTTGGCTAATTCATTATTGTAATAACTTGGTTCGTCCTACGGGAGGTGGGGGCAGGGGAGGCAGGGAGGGGACGGAGCGGGGCCGGGGGCGGGGCGGGGTGAGGGTCTGGGGCGAAGGGGTGGGGACCGGAGGAGCCAATGAGCGACGCCCCTGCCTGCGCCAGTCTCCCCCACTGGCTGGGCACCCACTTCCCACGGGCGGGTGCCTGACACCGGCTTGCCAGCCCTCGGGCGGCAGCCACCCAGTGGCAAGGCGTCCGGACTTTCCATGGTGCAGGGAGGGGCCCTGGGTTTCTGAAGAGGCTCTGGGCTCTGAGAAGCTTACACTCCATGACCCTCCAGGGCCTGAGGGGCTAAGGCCCAGAAATCTTAAGAGTGGGGGCCCCCAGAGGCAGGTGTCTGTCTCCCCGAGGGTCAAACCCCTGCGCCTTGACTGGCATCAGGCCTGGACACGGTGACGGAGGTGGCCCCTGAGAATGCCTCCAAAGAGCGGCCTTGTACTTCAGTTGGCATAACGGTGCGGGTGACCACCCAAAGACCCCTCCAAGTCTGCAGGGGCTACACAGGTGGCTGAGTGCATCCCTGAAGTGAGGCTGAGGGGGCCCCAGGCTGGGGCCACCCCTGCCCTGTGTGGGACACTCTTCCTGCCTCGTTTCTCCCGCAGTCACGCAGGTGCCTGGGAGTCAATGTTTGGAGAGGCCCTTGGTCCCCGGGCGGCTGTGGGTCCTCAGTCAGGTGCGGTAGTCAGGTGACTCTGTAAGGCATTCGGAATTCCAGCTGAGCTTCCATCTGAAACCAAATACAGGAGAGGCAGGAGTGGAGGGGGGGGGGGGGGGGCTGTCCCCAGTGAGGGAGACTGCAGGAGCAAAGGCACAGAGTGAATTCTGGGACTGGAGGAGCAAAAGGAGGCTGGTCCTGTGGGATGGGGGTGGGTGAGGGGGTAGGCTGAGGGCGCACGGGAGATTCTGGCTGGCCCATGGGGGCCCTGACTGGCAATGGAGGGCTCAGCCTTCATCTCAGTTCAGTTTAGTTCCATCACTCAATCGTTTCCAACTCTGCAACCCCATGGACTGCATGGACTGCAGCCTTCATCTCTTGTGCCCCCAGATCAACAGTGACATAGCCCTGCTATAGAGTCGGTGGGTGGCTTTGCCCTGCCCCGGAGGAAAGGTGTTAGGGTAAACCTCAGCTCAGAATTCAAGGAGAATGGCCTGGACAGGAGCACAGACCTCCAAGGGCTAACGCAAGAGGGCTAGGCTTTCCCAGCCTCCTCCCTCTCCCCTATAGCTGCCATCTCAAATCCACCCGGTGGAACTTGAGGGGTCGTTAGAAATGGACCAGCCCTTGCCTGACTCCTCACAGCCTGTCTCTAAGCTGAGTGTTTTCCCCTGGCCTTAGTGCCCGGTCGTGACCACCCAGTGGTTAGGGTTGGGGGCTCTAGAATCAGAAGACCTGAGATCATATCCTGGCTCCACCAGCTAGGCACCTTTATGTGCCTTGGTTTCTTCATCTGTACATTTGAGATGAAAGAGTCCCTGGCTCTCACGAGTTAACATCTGTGAGGTTCATAGCACAGAGCCAGCTGTGGGGAGGGCTCCAGCTGCCTAGTGCCTGCTCTTAAAGACATCGGGATGGGATTAAGAGGTACCGACTGAAAAGTAGAGTGAAAGTGTGAGTCGCTCAGTCGTGTCTGAGTCTTTGCAACTCCATGAACTGTAGCCCGCCAGGCTCCTCTGTTCATGGGATTCTCCAAGCAAGAATACTAGAGTTGGTTGCCATGCCCTTCTCCAGGGGATCTTCCTCACCCAGGGATGGAATCTGGGTCTCCTGCATTGCTGGCCAACTCTTCACTGTCTGAGCCACCAATAAGTAAGCTAATGGGATATATTATAGCATAGGGAAGAGAGGCAACACTTCATCATAACTATCAGTTCCGTTCAGTCGCTCAGTTGTGTCTGAGTCTTTGTGACCCCATGGCACGCCAGGCTCCCCTGTTCATCACCAACTCCCGAAGCTTGCTCAAACTCATATCCATTGATTCAGTGATGCCATCCAACCATCTCATCCTCTGTCATCCCTGTCTCCTCTTGCCTTCAATCCTTCCCAGCATCAGGGTCTTTTCCAATGAGTGAGTTCTTCACATCAGGTGGCCAAAGTATTGGAGTTTCAGCTTCAACATCAGTCCTTCCAATGAACATCCAGGACTGATTTCCTTTAGGATCAACTGGTTTGATCTCCTTGCACTTGTAATAACTATAAATAGGGTATAATCTTTAAAAACTGTGACGCACTGTGACTCACTCACCTGAAACATATAATATTGTTATGTCAACTATAGCTCAATGAAAAAACCACATGGGGTGGAGAGATTCAGAGAGTCAAGATCCTGCTTTCATCCTTTTTTTTTTTCCCCTCCATGTGCAGTGGGATGGTGGAGACTGAACTTGGACCCTCTGAGGTTCTCAGTTTGAAGGATGATGTGGTGAGGTGAGGTGGGGCGGGCTCTGTAGCAGCCTGTCCCCTTGCTGCTGCTGCTGCTAAGTCGCTTTAGTCATGTCCAACTCTTAGCAACCCCATGGACTGCAGCCCACCAGGCTCCTCTGTCCATGGGATTTTCCAGGCAAGAGTACTAAAGTCCGGTGCCACTGCTTTCTCTGGTTCTCTTGTCCAGGGGCTAACCTGGAAATCTCCACATTGACCTGTAGGTGGAGGCCCAGCCTTGTTCCCTCTCAGCCCTGCCCGTGTCTGTGTAGTTCTGAAGGGGAGGCCCCGCCGGCTGGTTCCTAGACCCGAAGGCTGAGAGGGTGCCTCCCTGGCTATGCTGACTAGGAGTCTCCTTGCCCTTAGACTTGGTCTGGCCCACAGGCAACCAGTCCCCAGACCTCTCAGTGGTCATTGCCTTGGGGCAGGTAGCATTGGTTCCCTGCCTCTCAACTCAGCTTGAGGATCGAGAAAATCAAAAAGCCTCGCCTACAGCGCTGCCCTCCTCACCCGCCGCCACTTTACAGAACATTCTTTCCCCAGATACTTATGGAGCATCTTTTATGTGACTAGTGGGAGGAACCAATGCGCTACCCGAGTAAATGAGAGGATGGTTGGGGCACCCTCTCTCTGAGGATGGAGCCCACCACTCCAAGAAGGTGACATTTAAGCTGGGAGAGAGCTAGATTAGGATCCGTGTGGGCTAGAGCGGTGCTATCCAATGGAAATAGAATGCAGGCCACAAATGGAAGCCACAGGGGTCATTGAACGTTTTCTAGTGGCCACATTTTTAAAAAGTCAAAATAAACAAGTTAAATTAATTTTATACTTTACTTAATATAGCAAAATGTTATCAATGTGTAATCAGTGTAAAAGCCATTGCTGAGATATTTTAAATTCTTCTTGTGCCATGTCTTTGAACTCTGGTGTCTGTTTTATACTCACAGCCCTTTTCAGTTCAGACTAACTGCATTTCAAAGACTCAGTGTGTGGCTGCCGAATTTGGTAGCACAAGTCCAGGGATTAAGGATATCAAGTCTGGAGCCACTTGCTAGCTGTGTGACCTTGGGCAAGTTGCTAAACCACTCTGTGCTTAGGTTTCTTTATCTGCAAAATGGAGCAGTCCATAGACTCTGCCCCTTGAGTTTCTTATGAGAATTAAGCTCATAAACATAAAGACCTAAAACAATGCCTGGCAGGCAGAAAGTGCTATTAGATGTTAGCTATTAATAAGAATTAGAAAACTGAGAATAATAAATCTCTGAAGGAAGAGCGGTCAAGGCAGAAAACGAAGAGCAGCAGAAAGAGTGGAAAGGCTGGTGGCCAGGCAACATGTTGAGAGGCAGCAGAAGAAGCCAGCGGGGCTGCCACCGTCACGTCCAGGCTTGAAAAGGCCAGTTTCCTTTACAGCTCCACCAGCAGAGCCTGAGATCTGTTCAGTTCAGTCTCTTAGTCGTGTCCGACTCTCTGCAACCCCATGGTCTGCAGCACGCCAGGCCTCCCTGTCCATCACCAACTCCTGGAGTTTACCCAAACTCACATCCATTTAATTGGTGATGCCATCAAACCATCTCATCCCCTGTCATCTCCTTCTCCTCTCAATCTTTCCCATCATCAGGGTCTTTTCAAATGAGTCAGCTCTTCGCATCATGTGGCCAAAGTATTGGAGAGAAAATTCTAGGTGCTGAGATCTGGCCTGACACCTGTTCCCATCTCAAGGGTTGGGGTGTGAGCCCTGGCTGGGGGCCCTGGTGTAGCCCTCAGTCTTCCCCATCTTGCTTCAACTCTGAAACTGTTGCATACCTCCCACTCACAGCCGTCTGCACCAGGGCATCAGCTGGAGGGGGAATATTAATGATTCAATTTTCAACCGGGTTCCACTCCAGGGCCTCGCCTGCGACATGCATTTTTAATCATAACAAAACAGAATGACAAAGAGAGTCATTTGCAGCAAGGCAGCCCCTGCTGGCTGCCCACCCTGAAGGATCTGCTTGGGGGGAGGGGAGCTGGCTTCCCAGCCCACAAGACAGTCCCCATTCTGCTGCCAGGACTGCTTCCTGACTTCAGAGAGGGCCAGTCTCTGACTGTGCCATGCCCTGCAAGCCGTTCTCTCTGGGCTGCGACTCTCTTCCAAAAGCGGGCCATGGGGTTGGGGGAACCAGAAACACTTGAGTGCCCATCTGCTACGGCTGCTAGAAGCTGGGAGTGGCAGAGACTTGACCATCTCCCTAAGGGTTCCGTCATAGCTCAGCTGGTAAAGATCCACCTGCAATGCAGGAGACCCCGGTTCGATTCCTGGGTTGGGAAGATCCCCTGGAGAAGGGAAAGGCCACCCACTCCGTATTCTGGCCTGGAGAATTCCATGGATAGTACATGGGGTTGTAAAGAGTCGAACACGACTGAGCGACTTGCACTTGCCCTTTCACTAAGGGATCCAGTTGATCTACAGGAAGGACAAGGAATCATGGGAATGGTGAGGGACCGTATGGGTGTGGAGGCTGTAGAGGATTCAACCTGCCCAGCCTTTCAGGCCTGGAGTCACTCTTCTTTCTCTGAGCCTCTAGCAGGCTTGGGGGTGGGTACACGGAGCTGGCCTTCTGGGCTGACCTCGCCGTGGTGGTACGTGGTGATTGGCTGGCCCTTCTCTGATGGAGGCGGCACCTCGGCTCTCTATTGGATCACCTTCTGCCCTCCTAGCCCATCCTGTTTGGTGACTAGCATTGCACCAGGTCAGTCTGGAATGCTCTTCACCCTTCCCGATATTGTTGAGAGTCCAGCTTTCATCCCATCTCATCAGTGAGCCTTCCCTGACTGCCCGACCACCACCACAATCACCATAAACCAACTCCTGCTCTCCTCTCCAAACACATTACCCATGTCTGCACCTCCCCCTAGGCCCTTCTGCTGTCCTCGGAGCATCCCTCTGTCCATCTCCCAATCTCTGAGCACCCAGGGTGCACCAGGCGCTCTGCCTGCTCGCTCCATCTAGCGGGGAAGGCAAATCAGCCATAACCCTTTTCACTAGATGGGAGGTGCTGTAGCGGGAGGCATAAAAAGAGGCTGTGGGGACACAGGGGCCAGTATACTTTCATGCATACCTGCTGTTATTTTCACCAGCATTTAGGAAGGACCGACTATGTGCCAGGCACTGTGCTGGGTGCAGCAGCTACAGTGATGCAGAAAACACATGTCTCTACCTTCACAGAGCTTACAGTTTGGTGGAGAAGATGAAACAAATCAACATGTGTCCCACGCTTCCTTTTACATCTGCCACTGTGTCTTGTACACAGCAGGTGCTCAATAAATGCTTGCTGGCTGGTTGGTTCTAAGTTGCCTAATACTCGGACTGTGCCACCTTCTACCCCCTTGCTTTACATTTATGAGGCTGGGTCCTGCCAGGAGGCCCCTGCCCTGCTTCAGCTAGCTCTGATCTCAGGTGTGATAAATTAATAATGGCACCCACGGACATTTATTAGGTTCTCCTTATGTGTCAGGGGCTAAACCCTTTGCCAATACAGGTAATACAATCTTATTTAATTTTTACAACTCCATGGACTAGGTACTATTATTCAACCCATTTTTATCAAAGAAGAACAACAGGCACAGAGAGGTTAAGCCACTTGTCTGAGGTTGCAGAGCAAGTAAAGAACGGAGCTGGGATATAAACCTAGGCATTGGGCTTCCCTAGTAGCTCAGACAGTAAAGCATCCACCTGCAATGCAGAAGACCCAGGTTCAATCCCTGGGTTAGGAAGGCCCCCTGGAGAAGGGAACGGCAACCCACTCCAGTATTCTTGCCCGGAGAATCCCATGGACAGAAGAGCCTGGTGGGCTATAGTTCATGGGGTCGCAAAGAGTCAGACACGACTGAGCGAATAACACACACACACACACACACACACACACACACACACAAGACCCAACTCTGCTCTAATCTACACTGTGTCACCTGGCGTCTGTCTCCTATCACATGTAAAATAGATCACAAAGACCTTTTTTTCACCCCATTGGCAGAAACTTGCTGCCTTTTTGTTGGCGGCCATTGCTAGCAACATCTAGGCTGTGTACCCCGCCCTCCAAGAGTCACAGAAGGCAGTGCTAGGGGGCCTCCGAGGTCCTCTCCTGCCCCGCTCTCATGTTTCATCCAGAGGAAACAAGGACCAGCAATGGGAAGGGACAGGCCCAAGTGCTCAAGACCAAGTCTTGACTGGCAGCTCTCCTGCCCCAGGCTAGCCCCAGCCTTGGGATGACTTCCTGAGCACTGTTTTAGAGGGGCTTGTAGAGACTGGATGGCAGACAGCTGGTCTGAGATGGAGGGGCAGAGAGGCCTCTGAGCAGTCCCTGACCCCTTGAGTCTACACCTGCCTCTCAGCAGTCCTTGAGGTCCATCAATCTTATTCCTGGGTTTTGGGGCACTCTGCTCTCTGCCCTCCTCACCCTACACCCACTACTTCAGAGCTAGCATCTCCTCCTTCCCTTCCAGTGTCTTCCCCCTGGAGTGCCAGACAGCCCATGCTTCTCCCCACGTGGCCAAAGTCAGGAATGGGAGTAGGGAGTCTACCACAAGGACCCTCCTCACTCTTCATCCATCCCAACACATGTGCTAGCCTGTCCTAGGCATGGGGAAACAGTAGCCAACAAGACAGATGGACATCCTTATTCTTGAGGAGCTTAACATTCGTGTGTGTTGAGGGGGGCAGATAAAAACAAAACAGAACCAAACCTAAGACAATAAATGCATTTAGTATATTACATAGGTAAGTTCATGAAGAAATAGGAAAGCAAGGGACCCCAAGAGCCCTAGCTATGGTTGAGTAGCGACCTGAGGAGGTAAGGGAGGGAGCCCTGCAAAAGTCCAGAGAAGAGTGTGTCAGACATAGGGCACACACAGCAAGTGCAAAGGTCCTGAGGTAGAAATAGGCCCATTGTGTTCAAGGTACAGCAAGGAAGCTGGTAGCTGCTGTAGAGCAAATGAGAAGTGTAGAAGGAGATGCCATGAGCGAGTGAACCTCCAAGGATGGATATACACCCTCTGATGCTATTGACTGACGGTGTCCCTGAGAGACAGGAATCAGTTGCAGGGGCGCTGAGGCTGCCTGTCCAATGAGTGGGACTGAGGCTGCCTGTCCAGTGGGTGGAAGTGGAGGACTTTAACCATAGAGTCCGTCTCCCTGAGCTGCCCCTTAGTGAGAGGCTCAAGATATACAAGAGGGTTTGTGAAAACCGCTGGCTGGTAGAAAAAGGACACCGTCTTTCTGAAAGACTTTCCAAAAGTCTTGGAAAGTTTCCGTCTTTCCAACCCCTGCCTCTTGACCAATGGAGTTCTAGAAGACTGATCTATTACACCCCTGATCCTCCTCTCACCTTCCATGGCACTGTGGGTGGGATGCAGAGCACTTTCTAGGGGATAGGGAGTGTGCTGTGGTAGAGGCAGGTGCTTGCTTTATCATCTGACTGAGGCTCCATCACCTGGAATTCTTGACACCAGAAATGATCTTTCCCTTCACTCCAGAAGAGGAATTTTCCAAAGCTCTTCTTCTCACAACTGTGCTAGGAAGGAGGCTTCAGTCAGTCACTGACTTTTTCTAGGAACTTATGAGCTCCTGGTCATTGTTTCGAGGGGACTGTCCCCTGGAGGACGCTCAGTGAGCACAACCTCATCATTTACCACCCTGCCCTGCGTCTCCTGCTTGCTGGGACGTAGGAGTCCCTAACGTGATTCAGGGTCCCATGAGGACACAGCCACAGGGCTATGGGCTGTTTTGCCCAGTGGAGCCTGAGGCTTCTGCTTTTTGTGTTTCTGTTGCCTCCTCCTTCCTGCCTCCAGCCTCCTCTCTCTCTCTCTCTCTCTCTCTCTCTCTCTCTCTCAGATCTAAGGGCAGGTTTTATTCCCGAGCTGCCTGAGGGCTCCTCTTTCTGATTGTATTAAAGTCTCCGTAATTCTCCCCTCATTAATGATTGGCATATTTTTACCTCTCACTAAAGGAGCTTCAAGGCGACTCCCGGGGGGGCCCCTACTCTCCGAATGAAACGATTTCATCCTGCTCCAGAAACGCATTAAAAAGGGTTTGTCAGGATCTTATCACCAGTTAGAGAAAGCTAATCAAATTACTTCTGTTTGTTAGCTGGTACAGCACTGTGTCATCCCATCCAACTGAGGCCTGGGGTGGGCAGGGACAGAGCACCCTGACTGCTGGAGGAGGGCGTTGCTGGCTGCCCGGCCCGCGGCCCAGCCCCTGTGCCCCCAGCTGGCACCTTAGGATCAGTCCGGCCCTGCAGAAGAGCCAGGATGAGCTACTGGGACACCTAACCCTACTCATCTATTACTCAGCAGTGATGGCGCCTCGCAGGTACCTGAGTGTTTTTATAGACAGAGGGTGCATCTCAGCCCCACACTGCCTGTTCTTGGCAGAGCTGAGAAGGAAATTACAGTCTATTGCATGTAACATATGCATTCTCCCCTACTTTGGGGGAGATGAGTACAGAATATTTTGTTTCCCTTTGGCCAGTAGGTTTTCTTTAAAAACAGAAAAGAATGTTTTTAAGAAAAGAATACAGAAAATACTATGTATCTACCACCCCAAACTGACAACTGATAACTATGTTGTTATTTATGTTTCTTGTTTTAATAACAGAATTCACAAGTAAATCAGAGACTCCTTTGTGCCCAACCCCCAGCTCCATTATTTCCCTCCCTTGCCAGTGACAAGTATAATGAATTTATTACCCATCCTTCTAGGCCCTTAAAAATTCTTTAAAATAACATATATGTATCCGAGGACAGTACAGTCTACTGGGTACAATCGCTTATTTCCTCTCCATAGCATCATGGTGTCAGTCAGCATAGATTCTGGCATCAAATTGGCGGCTTGCAGCTCTGTGACCCTGGGTGAGACACCTACCTTCCCCGTGCCTCAGTTTCCCCACCTCTAAACTGGGAATAATAATCTGGTAAGATGTGTGGTGAGGAGGACGTGAGATGTAACGAATGCACTCAGCATGTGCCTGGCAGGGGTGAGTGCCAACAGGTGAAAGACACTGTCACTGCCATCCTCTCTCTTGCACTCTGCTTGCACCGTCGAGGGGCCCGTGTGGCTTCTAGGCTCCACCCCTGGTGTACGGGTTCCCGCCCACCCAGCTCGAGGCTGCTGAAGGATATGCGGTGTCCGGCTGCGTGCACATGGGTATGCTTTGCAAGGAATCCTAGAACTATGATTAGCTGTACAGAGAAAGCGGGCTGAGTGGGAGGACTGGACCAGGTATCCCTGGAGCAGACCTAACTAAGCCCCAGCGGAAGAATAGCTTCCAGCCCGACCAGCCTGAGGCAACAGGGACTCTTCCAGCTGCGTGGCTGCCTCCACGGCCCCAGAAAGGGTTCAAAAGGCTGAGCCGCGCGCCCCAGCCCCACCACGTCGCACAAAAGGACGTATTGATTGGTTTGTAGGAGCGTTTCCTGGGGTCCTTTATATCTCTCTCCCTCGCCACCATAATGAAGAGGCTGCACGCACAGAGGAGAGGGAGAGGCCGGCACACATCCCATCCGGGTGGGATTTCTTCATCTTATCAATCAGGACTTTAATTAGACACGTCCGAGAGGGCAGCTCCATCTCGGGGCAGGCGGCAATCTTTATCAAGCGTGCCTCATCTCTAATTACCGTGTACTGACAGATAACAACTGGGGGGCAGGCTGGGGAGCCCAGGAGGCAAGGAAAGGACAGCAGGGTCTGGCGAGTGGCCGTCCCCCCCAAGGAGAGCATCCTTCCCAAACGACCTGGAAGGAATGGCTCTGGCTGTGCTACCCAGGGGCGAGGGGGACGTGGCCTCAGATAACAGCCCTCGGAATGATTGCAGGCTGGGCCAGGAGATGGACAGACATCAGTGTCCCCATCTCCACCCTCTGAGTTCCTGATGCACACTTCTTCTTTCCTTTAACTCTGAATTTCATTGTTTTTTTGTTTTTTTTTTTTTGCTCAGTGTTTTTAATAACATAGTAGAAAGAGCAAGGGAATTCTCCGTTTGAAGGCTATGGCCTGGCTTCTTGGTTCCATGTCAGTCAGTCCCTATGACCTTAGACAAGAAGCTTGACCTCTCTGGGTTCAAGTGACCTTCACTGCAAAATAGGGAGAGTCAGGCCCACTCGTGGGATTGCTGTGGCTGTGAACTGAATGCGTGTGCGCATGTGCGTGCTTCCCTCCTTGCTGTCTTCCTGCCCCTCCCATCCATCTGGTGAGCAGCTTTTATTAGGGAGTGGGGACAGCTGACATAATCAAAGGCCAAAGATGAGGCCGCCTGCCCTTCTGGGGTGAGTCTTCTGCTCAGCAGTGTTGAAAATCATCAGGGACGATGCACCTGGGGGGTGGAAAATGAGGTGTAGGGCAGCGGGCTGGCGGCTCCTGCCTTGGGTGAGGTCCGCTGGCTCAGAGCTAACAGAAATCACACGGGCAGTGGTGCGGACCTGAGTGGGGATGCTTGTGCGCTCATGAGTGGGTTGCATGGTTTATTCTCTCTAAGCCTCAGTTTCCTCATGAGAATGGGTATAATCACTGCTCTATCTTGGAGCTGGAGAGGTGGCACGTGAAGAACCCAGATTCGGCCCGGCCCCACACCCAGGGAGCTGCTCTTTGGGTTAATTGAGATTGACTGTGATTGCCCGACCCCTGCTTCTAATCCACGCATGCCCGGCACCTTCTGAGACCTGGTGTTTCTCAGAAGAGTAGCCTGCATGGTGCTCGCCTGTCTAGACAACATCCCAGGTCCTCATTTGCTGGTTCTCAGGCTGGGGGCTGAGGCTGGCCCCTTCCCCACATACCACGCTGCAGCCTCCTTCACAGATACCTCAGATTCACATCCCTTGGCCCAGGCCCCCGATAACCAGTTTCTGAGATCATCCTCTGGGGCCTCCTGTCCGCCCAGGCTTCCCAGCTCTTCTGACACCACTGGGAACTTGTCTCCGGGCCCCTCGGTCAGGAGTGAGAGACAGACAGACTTGGCTTAAAAGCTTTCCAGTGCTTCCATCCTGCAGGGTCCCAGGAAGGAATGGGTTTGGGGTTCCAGAGTAGACTGGAGGACAGAGGTTCTGTGCTAGCTCTTTACAAAGCATTTAGCGGATCAAAATTGCCTTTCTCAACAGAGATCTTAATCCCTGCTCAGAGAGGTGAATAAACTCACCTGCTGTCTCTCAGAGCCAGCATCTGAACCTACCTCTAGTGGTCAAGTTATCTCCTTTAAACCACTCAGACAAGCAAGTGGCGAACGTTCAAAACTCAAAGAGACTGGGCACCACAGTCTTGGGGAGAATCTGAGAATGTCCCTAGATGATCATTCTTGGGCTCTGATTTTAACAAACCCAGACTCACCTTTCTCTAAAGGGACAGCCCCTAATCTGTTGGAGAATGGCATAGGAGGTGGTGCTCTGGGAGGCAGAGTTCATGGTCCCCAAGTACGCCTCATGAGGCCATTGACCCTGGGTGTGGGCTGATTGGGACCCCAGGGTGGAGTTTTGGAATGCCAGGCTTGTTGGGACACAGAAGGACAGGTGGTGGAGAAGGCCATGAAGGTGTACAGTGGGGTAACCCTCAGCCTCACCTTAGACATATCCGGGTGTATGTGAGGAGGTGGAGCTAACACACGGACCCACCAGAGAAGAGAGAAGAGCTTGCTGGGCAGCAGAATGGGTGTTCATGAGGAGTGAGCCATGAGCCAGGACACTGTCCCAAGTGGGTGTGAGCCACCTTCTCCCCTCCGCCTTTCCAGATCACACACCTTTCAGAAGAGGTGGCATCCTAGCAGGAAAGAAGGAACATCATGAGCAAGATTGGGGATCAGGGGAAATTTGGCGAGAGCCCTAGGCAAGCCTGCGGGAGAAGCCCACTGAGCTCCTGGCCTTTCCAAGATCAGGAAAACACTACCGATCACTAAAGGCATCCCTTCACCCGACTCACAGCACCTGACACATAGCTCCACCTGCGTCCTTCCCCTGTCACTGGCCACCCTGAGAGGTAAGTGATAGGCTCATCCCCTTTCATCCAGATGAGAAAACAAGTGCCTAGGAGCATGGGCTATGGGACCATAGAGTCCTGGTTTGAATTCCATGGTCCATGTGACCTTCGATTTTCTCATCTGTAAAATGGCAAGAGTAACATCCATGCCACAGAGCTGTTAGTTACATGTTAGAAAACACATTACTTAGAATGTTTTCTGGCACAGTGTAAGAACGTGATAAATAGTAACTGCCTGGATTCTTCATTCATTCATTCGCTCATTCACCCATCAAGAAAATACTTGCCGAGCACCTACTCCATGCAAGGCATGGTGCCAGGTCCTGGGACTGCAGCAGTGAACTTGACAGCCAAGTTCCTACACTTGAGGCACTTATGTTCTAGTGGGGAGATGGGAACGTGACTGAGTAAACAGAGCGAGATCCCTGCAAAGTGGAATAAACAGCAACAGAGGAATCTAACAGGGTGGTGGGAGACAGGGGAGGCGGAGAGTCATCTTGACAGGGTGGGAGGAGGGGGGGAGGGAGGGGGCTGGGGAGGCAGAGGGTCATCTAGACAGGGTGGGAGACAAGGGCTGGGGGATGGGAGCGGTCATCTAGACAGGGTGGGCAAGGAAGGTGGTTCAGGACTTTTTGACATCTGCACGAAGTGTCAGAATGACCCAGGGGTGCCAAGAGCAGCCCAGGTAGAGGGAACATCCTGTGCAAAGGCCTCGGGTCCTGAGAAGGTTGAGCGACAGAAACGGGTGGAAGGCAGTAAGGAGGAGGGTGGTCCAAGAATAAACTGGACAGACAGATCCACAGGGCCTTGTAGGTCATGGTAAGGAGCTGGTGGTTTTTTCTGAACTTGGTGTGAACTTCTGGAGTGGTTTTAAGAACAGGTGAGATGGTGTGATGCAGGGCTTCCAAGCACGGAGTCTTGAAGCCAGGCTGTCGGAGTCCCAGTCTTGTGTAATCAACCCCTCCCCAAACGAAGTATTTTGAAACAGCAAAAATCATTCATCTTGCTCACAAATCTGAAACATGGGTTTAAGGCTTGGGGAGAATGGTTTATGGCTGCTCTTCAAACATCAAACTGGGGTTGAGCTGGAGTGGATGGTTCCTCCACGTATCTAGCAAGTGGTGCTGGCCGGTGGCTGGACTGTCTGCTGGCAGCCTCAAGTCCTCCCCACGTGAGTCTCTGCTCCTTGGGCATCCTCACAGCATGGCACTTGGGTTCCAAGAGCGAATATTCCAAGCTGATGGCTGCTTCTGATCCAGCTTTAGAAATCACATCTCATCACTTCTGCCTCATTCTGTTGACTAAGCTAGCCACTGCTGCTGCTTAGCTGCTCAGTCGTGTCCGACTCTCTGCGACCCCATGGACTGTAGCCCACCAGGCTCCTCTGTCCATGGGGATTCTCCAGACAAGAGTACTGGAGTGAGTTGCCATTCCCTTCTCCAGGAGATCTTTCTGACCCTGGGGCCAGTCCAGATTCAAGAGGACAGGGATTAGGCTTCATTTCGTAATAGGAGGAATAATAAAGAATTTGTAACCATGTACCGGGGAGTCTGGGGAGGTAGGTTTGGTCAGAGATAGACCAGGCAAAGCCTTGTCAGTCACTGTAAGGAGTTTTTATCTTATTCTAAGTGTGGTGTGCGGAGAAGGCAATGGCACCCCACTCTAGTACTCTTGCCTGGAAAATCCCATGGACCGAGGAGCCTGGTAGGCTGCAGTCCATGAGGTCGCCAAGAGTCAGACACAACTGAGCAACTTCACTTTCACTTTTCACTTTCATGCATTGGAGAAGGAAATGGCAACCCACTCCAGTGTTCTTGCCTGGAGAATCCCAGAGACAGAGGAGCCTAGTGGGCTGCCGTCTATGGGGTCGCACAGAGTCAGACACGACTGAAGTGACTTAGCAGCAGCAGCAAGTGTGGTGTGAAGTCACACTGGGTGATTTTAAACGGGGCAATGACAACTGTGGTGGGTAATAGCCTGGATTCTGGAATTAAGCTGCCTGGATTTCAGTGCCCGAGCTTACTAGCTGTGTTACTTTGGGTGTTGCATAACCTCTCTGGGCTCAGTTTCCTCATCTGTAAAATGGGATTCGTAATGGTAATTGTGAGGATGACGTCAACGTAACTCTTGACTGTAAAGGATGGGAACAGGGCCTGGCACGTAGCATGCACTCAAAGCCTGCCCTGTTACTATCAGACCTATGCTACTGAACACTTGCTCTGGCTGCCGTGTGGGGAAGGCCTTGCAGGACGACTTGAGAAGGATCAGAGAGACCCAATTAAATGGTGGAGCCAGGACTTGAATTTAGACCTTCCAGGTGCTCCGCACACATTTGTCTGCTTGGGCATTTGCTGTGTGCAGGATACTGCCTATGCTCATTTCCTGAAGCTGCTGTCACAAAGTACCACAAACTGGGTGACTTCAAGCCACGGACATTTATTCTCTTGCAATTCTGGAGGCTGGAAGTCCCACATCAAGGTGTCTGGCAGGGCCGTGCTCATTTTTCGGACTCTGGGGAAAGGTCTGTTCTGTGCCCCTCTCCTAGCTTCTGGTGGCAACCAGAATCGTTGGCATTCCTCGGCTTCTGGATGCATTGCTCCCATCTCTGCCTCTGTCTGACGTGGCCTTCTCTGTGTTTCCACGTCCAGATTTCCCTCTTCTTATAAGGGTGTTAGTGAAAGTGAAAGTAGCTCATTTGTGTCCCCATGGTCTACACGGTCCATGGGATTCTCCAGGCCAGAACACTGGAGTGGGTAACCTTTCCCTTCTCCAGGGGATCTTCCCAACCCAGGGATCAAACCCAGATCTCCCGCATTGCAGGCAGATTCTTTACCAGCTGAGCTACATATATAAGGATGTTAGGGCCACCCTAATCCAACATGACCTCACCTTAGCTTGATGACATCTGCAGAGCTGCTATTTCTAAATAAGGGCACATGCACTCGTGGACGTTCATTGGATGCTGTACATTGTCAGGGCCGTTATCGAGGCAAAAGGGTAGGAGAGCTACAGGTTCTCCCAAAGGTGAAGGAGAGCTCCTACCTGGAAACTGTCATACCTGGCGGGGAGCTGCTATGTGCCCTCAGGGGAGAGTTAACACCCCCAACCCACTGAGCCTCTAGAACCCAGCCTTCTCTCAGTACTTTAAAGGCCAGACCTTGAAATGAGTCCGCCCAGCCAGGGCAACACACTGGGCTTCCTGGGTTCTAAAACAGGAGGTGGAGAGGATAGGAGCTTTTTTGTCTGCCTGAGGGACTCTTCTGGGGCGAGGCCTCAGGATGCCAGGGCACTAGGTGCTCAGCGAGCCGGCGGGGAGCGTCACCCCCAGACCACCCCTTCCCGTGTCCCAGGCAGCCGTCTCTGCTGCTTCCAGGGGGCTGGGGTCCACATGGTCAGACTTGGGGGCATCAGACTGGCCATTCCTATGGGCTGTCCCCCCACCAGGCTAAACCAGGCCCTGCATGGTCTGAGGAGTGTGCCTGGGATCAACCAGGATCCCGTAATTGGACTGTTGTTCTTTCATTTTGCCACGTCGTAGCGTGCGGATTATAGACACCACATGCTATAGATTTCCTGTCAGACCTCATGAATCAAGCCCCACTGTCTTATTTACTGTTGGCCAGCGGCTGTGAATAACATCGCCCCCAACACACATGCTCACAGGCACGCGCTGGTGCAAACACTGCCCGCAGCACCCCTGTGCTGGGTCTCCAGGTGCCACTGCCGGGGAGACAGCAGGGAGGGAGCCTCCCTTTCCCGTCGCCCCCACCCCGCCCCCGGCCCCCGCCCCTTGGAACAAGCTAGAGGGCTGGCTGCCTGGGCAGCAGCCTCGCTCGAAAAGGAGATGGTTTCATTTAGACTATGTTTTTTTCTTCTCATCCAACTGAGGGTTATTCTCCATGGGTTTAAGGAGGAGTCCAGCCCCCAGACTAGCTTGCTGTCAGGCTATGCTGTGCATGCAGGTGGTGAGAAGAATTAATATTGGGCGCAGGCCCTGGGGCCAAAGAGATGGGGCTTAAATCCCAGCGAGGTCTTTCACTGCCTGTGCTGGCTACTGTTCCCCGAGTCCTGTTTCCTCATCTGTAAAGTGATAATAGCATCCATTCATGAATGTGTGCGTATGAGAGAGAGAGGAAGAAAGATAGTGAGACAGTTAAAGTAACTCAGTTGTATCTGACTCTTTGCAACCCCATGGACATTAGCCCTCCAGGCTCCTCTGTCCATGGAATTCTCCAGGCCAGAATACTAGAGTGGATAGCCTATCTCTTCTCCAGGGGATCTTCCTGACCCAGGAATAGAACCGGGGTCTCCTGCATTGCAGGCGGATTCTTTACCAACTGAGCTACCAGGGAAGATAGGGAGAAGGATAATTAAATAAGAATTCAGGTGAAGCCCTCAGCACAGGCTACGTACTATTAGCTATTATTATGGATGCTTAATGCTACGGCAGGCATAGCACAGGTACTGAGCTACCTCACTGATCTGCCCAGCAACTCTTCTAGGCGGGTATGACTGCATTTTGCATATCAAGAACTCCAGGCTCAGAGAGGCTAGGTAATTTGTTCAAAGCTGCACAGCTATTAAGTGATGGAGCCAGGCAGGACACAAAGCCCGTCCCAACAGGCCCCAAGGTCCAGGACATCTCTGTTAGGCCAACTCCGAGGTCAAGGACTCCAAACAAACAGTTCAGAAGGAGCCTTCCTCCCCTACTGAGTCGCCACCCAGTCAATGGCCAAAGCAGTGGCCCCCTCCTTTCTTCCTCTCTCCTGCTTGTGCAGGGTCTGTTCAGAGGGACATTTCTCCTCCTGTGGAGCTTAAACCCTGATTTTGTTGCTCAGGGCTAGTGAGAGGTTAGGGGTGGAGCGGATTCTATTTTTGCCTTTTTGTACAGAGTATCTCTTTGACTTACAGCATGCCCATCAGACGGTTAGCTGTGGAGGATTTGCACTGTGTGTGTCTAGCTGACCGATCTCCCCGCACCTGAATCCTGGGCAGGAAGTACCTGGGTGGTCAGATGGGTGGATGGATACATCCTTATCAGCTTCATAGGATAAGTGTCTGAGTGTATTTCGAATTAAATATGTGCCACATCTCCTGCTGGACCTCTCTTGTCCAGTATTCTTAATAACAGCCACTTTAAAGTGGCACAAACCTGGAAAAATCGTCATTAAAATGCAAACTCCTCTGCTTTAATTTATTTATTTTTTTAATACATGTATTTATTGAAGTATAGTTGACTTACAATGATTCAGGCACACAGCAAGGTGATTCACTTATACATATTATTTTTTCAGATTATTTTCCATTATAGGTTATTAAAAAATATTGACTATAGATCCTTGTGCTGTACAGTAAACCTTTGTTACTTGTTGCATCTGTTTTTTTTAAATTAGAAATCTAGCATTCTCTTCATACTAAGTCAAACAAGTGGAATCAAAATATCAGAAATTTTTTAGTTAGGTGAAAATTCATAAGTTTTCTAAAATACATATATTATGCATAACATATATCTATTATTGCTGTTGCTGTGGCTAAGTCACTTCAGTCGTATCTGACTCTGTGCGACCCCATAGATGGCAGCCCACCAGGCTCCCCCATCCCTGGGATTCTCCAGGCAAGAACACTGGAGTGGGTTGCCGTTTCCTTCTCCATGCTTTAATTTAGATAGAGATGCTGGCCTCCAGCAAAGGAAACACCAATGACCTTTCCCCCCTGCCCTCCCACCATGCTGCCAGGCACAGAGCTGGACTGGCCCTGGCATGGGGTCTGGCTGGCTAGTCCCCAGACACTTGCAAGGGGCTGGGCTTTGAAGGCAACAGAGACCCCACCAGAACACCGTTCCATCGCAACCCTGCAGGCTGATTTCCTACTTTTCTCTCCTGTGTCTTCAAAACACAAATCAGGGAAGGGGACTGGGCTCTTTTTTCTGGGCTATTCCGCAGTTACCAGCGCTAGACCCCAGAATCATTCTTAGCTTATTTCATTCTTCAAGGCAGTGTGGTTCCTGAGAAAGCAGGTCCCTTGGTCTCTCCCAGCCCTGATTTCCTGATCCAGAAAATGGAACTAAGAATATCTCAGGGATATTAGGGACGGATGTTACGGAGTTTGGAGTCCTTGATGCTTGCCCCAAGTCTAGGATAAAGGATCATATTCCATGTCTTTTGTGTCGCCCCAGGCGTACAGAGCATGTTAAATATATACGGACCTATTGGTTACCACCTGGAGCTTAGGAAATTCTAAGCATAGGTGTCTTGGCTGGGGCTGGATATGACTCCGTCAATGTGTATACTAGGCCCCTTTTGTCTGGAAAGGTAGACACATTCTTTCTTCCCCCCAAGAAGAGAAACTGCTATAGACTCATGAAGCCACCGGGAGGATAATGTCTGAGTGAGACGCACCCTCACCTCGAGGCCTATTCCATGAGTCATCTCCAAACAGACCCCCTCCTCGCTCCCCCCGCAAAAGCTTTCACAGGCTTGTTCTGTGCCCAGAGGAAATGCTTCATCCTCAAATGTAATTGTGTCTGAGGAGGTGTCCTCTGCAACCAGGCGGGTCACGGAGCCCACGAGTGAGTCAGCGCATCCGGGTGGAGTTAATTAAAGTGAGGAGGGAGGGATGGCGGGTGCTGCCTGAGTCCGGAGCGGCCTGGCTGCAGCAGTGGGGAGATGACTCCCAGGAGGCACAGGCCAGTGCAGGCCAGCTTCTGGCTGTGGTCTGCTGGGCTCCAAAGGGTGCGAGGGGACCGTCGTCCCCAAGGCGTGGTCCTGGTCTGGGCCGGGAGAGGAAGCCAGGGGGGAGGGGGAGGCCTCCTTGGCTCTCCAAACTAGCTCCATACTTTGACTTAATACTGGCTTTTCCATTGTCCTTTGGATTCTGTGTACAATTTGCACAAATAATCAAGCATTTCCTGTGCATTCTCTGTGCCCAGTGAGATGGACTGGTCTGGCGGGGAGGGGTAATTCTCTTCAATTGCTCTTCACCCAGAGAGGTGTGGCCTCATGACAAATGCCCAAGATGTCCAGGGCCTATAATGGGGCCCACACATTGTAGGCACTTCACTGACAGCTTTGGATGAATGAGTGAATGAGGCTTAGACTCTCCAACTGGCGTTTATCATGGCTGCCAATAGCTGGGTGGGTTGTAAGAGAAGAATGCAGGCAATGAGTTGGTAAAAGGCAAAGGGAGAGGTGAGTCCACTGGGATGTAAATTCCACAAAGGCAGGGTGTCTTGCCTGCTTTCTCACTGCTGAGTCCCTAGCATCTAGAGGACTATCTGGTACAGAGTAGAACTCATTAAAGTTTCGTTACATGATGAGTGAACAGAGAAGGAAGGAAGGAAGAAAAGGAAGAAGGGAGGGAGGGAGGGGAGGAATGGGGTGTGCCAGGGGAATCCATGCATCCGGGGGCCCTGATGAGAAGCAGGGCCTGGTGAGAGCCATGCCAGCTTCCCCGCACCATCCTCCCTTCCTCATCCTCACCCCATTCATCGGGTACCTGTTCACGAGGAAGACAAGCGAATCTCTTAGCAAATGCCATGGAGGTCTCTTCTCTGCATCCTTCCCCTTGCTACCGCCTACCAACCTGCTCTGATTTCTGAAATATCCACCCCAGGGGAGGTTCCAGCCAAAAGCTGTCCCCAGTCCCAGGTGGGACATCTGAATGAAACCTCTTCTCTTTTCCTTCCCATGTAAACTGGACAAGACGATCCAGAAGGACTCAGCAGCGGGCAGGGTGGGCCACGTGCCCAGCTTCCTTTGATGGAGGAAGTCACTGTGAGCCCCTGCCCTTACCAAATTAGTGGTCTCTCAGGGCTGCCTCTAAAAGCCAGGCTGCCCAGTCATTTCAGCGAGCTGAAGGGCCTCAGGGAGGTCTACAGGACCGTCTAGGAGAGTCCAAGTGAGTGCTGCAAGGGCCCCAACCTCCCAGGATAACAGAGGCCACTAAGTCCCTATGTGTCCATAACTTCACTGTGAGGGACTGAGTCTGTCTACAATTTTGAGACCTGGCACTTTTCGCATCACCAAACCAGAATATGCTACGCCAATAGAGTCAGTATTCTGCCTCCCAGAACCTGGAGCTCTCAGGCGAACCAGGCACAATGACAGCTACCTGAAGGCACTTTGTGGGGTGGTTGCTAAGACGGGGGCTGGGCCACGTGTGACTCCCCACGAGGCTCGTGCCCTCTGTCTGCCACTGTCGTGGGCCACCTGGACACAGCTGGACGGACTGGCGTGAGGCCGCCCCTCCCTTTGCCTCTCCCCTCCCTGGAATTAACAAGCAGCGCAGCAGCAATGCAGGGCTTTGGCGATGCTGAGTGTGGTTGGCAGAGCCAGGCTGGCAGGTGAGGTGTGGGGGCCTGGGCACATCTGCCTGCTGTCTGTCCTGCCTCTGCCAACTGGAAGCACCTTTCTCATCCTGAGGGGAACCATGGGCTAGTTCAGACAGGTAGAGGACGGCCGTGCTGAGACCACAGGCTGGGGACTGATGTTGTCGCAGCCCGTGAGCTCTACACTAGGAAAACCTTGACCTTGACCATTGTGGGGACGGGGTGAGTAAACCACTGGGTGGATAAGCCAGATTTATTCCCATTGATGGGGAAAAAAGTTAATGCCATTAGTTTCCAAGGGCAGCCGTAACCAACTACCACATACTGGGTGGCTTAAAACAGCAGTGATGTACTGTCTCACAGTTCTGGAAGCTACAAGTCTGAAATCAGGGTCTCAGCAGGACCATGCTCTCTCTGAAACCTAGAGGCAACAGCCTTGCTTGCCTCTTCCTAGCTTCTGGTGATAGCCTGCAGGCCTTGGAATTCCCTGCTGTACAGCGGCAGGTCTTCAGCCTGTATCCCCACTGTCACATGGCCTCGCCCAGCATGTGTGTGAGTGTGTGTGTCCGTCTCTTCTCTCCTTATAAAGACATGAGTCACATTGGATGAGGGCCCATCTCGTACTCCGCTATGACCTCATCTTAACTTGATTACATCCGCAGAAGCCATATTTCCAAATGAAGTCACATTTCTGATCCTGGGGGTTAGATTTTCATAAATCATCTTCCAGTTCAGTTGCTCAGTCGTGTCTGACTCTTTGTGACTCCATGGACTGCAGCACGCCAGGCTTCCCTGTCCATCACCAACTCCTAGAGTTTATTCAAACTCATGTCCATGCAGTCGGTGATCCCATCCAACCATCTCATCCTCTGTCATCCCCTTCACCTCCTGCCTTCAAGCTTTCCTGGCATCAGGGTCTTTTCCAATGAGTCGTTCTTTGCATCAGGTGGCCCAAGTATTGGAGTTTCAGCTTCAGTATCAGTCCTTCCAATGAATATTCAGGACTGATTTCCTTTAGGATGGGCTGGTTGGATCTTCTTGCAGTCCAAGGGACCCTCAAGAGTCTTCTTCAACACCACAGTTCAAAAGCATCAATTCTTCTGCGCTCAGCTTTCTTTATAGTCCAACTCTCACATCCATACATGACTAATGGAAAAACCATAGCTTTGACTAGATGGACCTTTGTTATTGCATGCCGTTTCTTTATCAACTGAGCTATCAAGGATGCCTATATATAATCTTGAGGGGACACAATTCTACCCATAATAACCCTTGGTGCCCTTTCTTCCAGGAGAAGGTCAGGAGTATTATCTCATAAGTGGCACCCTATGCAGAAAGCTTGGTTTCCTTTCTGTTTAATCCACATGGCCTTTTCTCATGAGGCATCTAGAAAAAAGAACTGAGTCAATGCCCCTGGGGACTCCCAAGAGCTGGTGAAGGTCAGCTCCAAGAAAGCAGGAGTTTTCATCAGTCCTGTTGAGTCCCCAGCATCTAAACAGTGCCTGGCCCAGAGTAAGTGCTCGATAACGATTTGCTGAATGAATGCACGTTGGTGGTGGGAGCGGCAGAGGCGGTCAGGGGTAACTGTGTGACCGCATAGAAGTCTCTTACCTCCCTGACTCAGGCGTAAGATGGAAATGAGGACATGCAATCCACACATTATTGGGAGGATGGTGTGGGACAGATGTAAAGGCATTCATTCACTTCCTGGCACACAGTAGTGAGTGAAGCGAAAGTCACTCAGTCATGTCCGACTCTGCAATCCATGGACTACACAGTCCATGGAATTCTCCAGGCCAGAATACTGGAGTGGGTAGCCTTTCCCTTCTCCAGGGGATCTTCCCAACTCAGGGATTGAACCCAGATCTCCCACATTGCCAGCGGATTCTTTACCAGCTGAGCCACAAGGGAGGCCCACAGTAAGGCCCACAGTAAGTGTTCAGTAAATGCTAATTAAATCAGAATCTCTTGGAGGCAGTGGTGTGGTCTTGGAGTTTTACAGCTGGAGTGATGCCGACCTGCAGAGTGGAAGTGTAGCTCCGCACTTCTTTCCTGCAGGGAAGGGTTGAGCTGCTTTAACCCGTGACCTGCCAGTGAGAAAGAGATGAACCCTTAGGCAGGAGGAGAATGCCTTGCTAGAGAGATAGTACAGAGTGATCCATAAGGACACAGACTCTGTCTGTGACCGTCCCTGGGAGTTCAAATCCCAGCTCTGCTGAGACTCAGTTTCTCCATCTCTAAAGCGGGGCAGAAGTAGCATCATTTTCCTAGGGCTCTGCTGCTGCTGCTAAGTCACTTCACTTGTGTCCGACTCTGTGCGACCCCATAGACGGCAGCCCACCAGGCTCCCCCGTCCCTGGGATACTCCAGGCAAGAACACTGGAGTGGGTTGCCATTTCCTTCTCCTAGTGAAGATTAACTGCAGTGTGTGGTACATAGTGAGCAATATGTGCATTTAGTATAATCAGTATCACTTTTGTAAGCCCTCTGCCCTGATTGGAGAAGGCAATGGCAAACCACTCCAGTACTCTTGCCTAGAAAATCCCATGGATGGAGGAGCCTGGTGGGCTGCAGTCCATGGGGTCGCTACTAGTCGGATGTGACTGAGCGACTTCACTTTCACTTTTCACTTTCACACAACGGAGAAGGCAATGGCAACCCACTCCAGTGTTCTTGCCTGAAGAATCCCAGGGACGGCAGAGCCTGGTGGGCTGCCGTTTATGGGGTCGCACAGAGTCGGACACGACTGAAGCGACTTAGCAGCAGCAGCTGCCCTGATTGCTCGGGACTAGGTCCCTGGAAAACCTGGCCCTTGCGTTCCTGGGCTGACTTCTGGGGACGCAGGCTCTCTTTCTGGTCCCCGGGCCCCACGCCACTCCAGCCCCGCGCGCATGGCGCGCACCGCACCGCCCCACCCGCGCCCGCAGCTCCGCGCACTCTGAGATCCAGCGCGCCCTCTGGTGGCGCTCGGCCTGGGACGAGCCGGCCGCGCTGAAGAGTCCTTGGTGGGCGAGTCCCCGGACTCGGAGGCTTCCGGTTCTGAGGTCCCCTTGACCGCGGCTTCCCTCCCTGCGAGAGAGCTACAGGAAAAGCTGTGTCTCTCTGCGGCCTCCCTCGCGCGCGGGGCAGCTGGTTTGGAGAGTCCAGGGGCCGACCCAGCCTGCAGAGAGCAGGAGAGGGCGGGCAGAGGGCCCCCTCCTCATCCCAGTTCTGCCTAAAGGAGGGATCTGAGGAGTGACTCTTAAACACCTCCTCATCCAAATACTTTTTTTCCTTAATGTGATGTTGAAATCGACTGGACGGCTAAAAGGCCCTGATGTCTGCAAATTTGCCCCTTTGGGGTTCACCCCACGTACCTTGGACTATCTAGCCCTTTCCAGCCCCTGAGGCTGGAGTCCATGCCCTGTCTGTTATGTGGACTATTTGGGCATTCCAGCCTCGGATTTCATCATCACCTCTAATGTTATCTGGCAGCAAGCCCATGCCAGGCAGGCTTCTAAGCACTTTATGTGCATAACTCCTTTTACCCTGAAAAAAAATTCAGACCTAGAGGGATAGTAACACCTAGGAGGAAACTGAGGCTCAGAGACCTTAGGGATGTCTGGAAGATCAAACAGAATGAGGGTTTGGAATCCCAGCATTCGCTCCAGACTGATCTCAGCACCACAGGGTCCTCCCGCCCCCCGGTGAATTCTGTGCTGTGGCACTGCATGCCTGCCCTTGTATGTGGATGCCCCGCCTCTCCATCTGGAATGCCCGTCCTCACCCCTAGGACGCCCACGTGGCAAACTCTCCTGTGAGTTCTTCCCTGCGTTCCTTTGACCCCCAGCCCTGCCCCTGGCCCCATCTCTCCAGGTGCCTGTCACCGTGTCACTTGTTTGCCTCTGCTAACTGGGGTCTGGAGTCTCTGACAGCTGGGACCACTTGCTGTTTATCTTTGCTCTGTCAGTGACAGGCACACAGCAGGTGCCCACTGGATGAAGCCAGGCTCAAACAGCAGCTGCCTTCTCCAGGGACATGTCTCACCATTGCCTCTGAAGTGGTAGGAAATGCACATTAGTCCCATTTTAGAGATGGAAAGACTGAGGGGGTGTTGCCTTTGAGGGATCCAACCAACTCCACAGGCTGAACCAAACAGGTGTGCTTACACAGTGCATTGTTCTGTGCTCCGCTTCTCAGACCAGGGGTGAGTGAGAGACAAGGATAAGGTGAGGAGCTGACCCATGAGGACCTGTGAGGTGGGCCACTCATGAGGATGGAGAGTGGAAGGGTTTGTGGGAGGAGATCCTGGGCTTTGTCTGCCAGGCCAGGGAGGGGAAGATTTAAAATCAGCAGTTGTTTTATTCCCCAAGGTCTCCTCTTAAAAGATCTCATCCTTTGGGTCCACCCTGCTTCCCTTCCAGTAGACTTCTGTGCAGGCTGAAGGAAGCTGCGTGACCTAGGCAGTGGAGGGGGCCAAGCAGGGGCTGGAGCAGTTGAGAACCCAGGGAAGCTGGGGACCCGGGATGCAAGATGGGCCTTGGCGTGTCTCACTCCCTGTCCCCCTTAGCGACTGCAGTGGTTGCCTCATTCTCCCTCCCAATCCAAGCCTCATCACATCTCTACTCTGTCCCCACCGTACTCCACTGAGCCATGTCGCTAAGCGCTGAGTTGGCATCCATGTGGACCACAGCAGGAATTTCTGGGCCGGTTCTGTTTCTCCTGCCCTAGTAGACACTTCTTTAAGATAAAAATTAGGTCTTCTGTCCTATTTGCTTCCCTTCAGTGGCCAGCACTATGCTGGGCACAAGTGGATGCTCAAGAGAAGACAAGTAGCTTAATTTATTTTAGCCTCAGTTTCCTCTTCTGTAAAATGGGGATAATATATCCATAGGTGTGAGACTGCCTGCATCTCACAGATGAGATGTACCTAGCACGGGACCCAGCACACAGGAAACAAATGTTCAATGTTAGTTCCCCACGGTGTGTGTGTGTGTGGATATGTTAGTTGCTCAGTCATGTCCAACTCTTTGTGACCCCATGGAATGTAGCCTGCCAGGTTTCTCTGTACAAGGGATTCTCCAGGCAAGAATACTGGAGCGGGTAGCCATTCCTTTCTCCAAGGGAGCTTCCAGACCTGGGGATCGAACCCAGGATCTCCTGCATTGCTGGCAGATTCTTTACCACTGAGCCACCAGGGAAGCCCTCCCTGTCAAATCAGGCTGGCTCAGCCCCCCGCTCCCTGCTCTGACTGGGGGCAAGTAGAACCTACCACCTTGGACCCTGGTGGCTGGCGTTCAGAGGTTCAGATGCCCTCTCCTGTGCAGCCTCAGGGGACTGGTAGGAGGGAAGGGCTGGGGACTCCCTGGGTCCCAGCAAAGTGGAGTGTCTCCTCAACATCCAGCTGGAGCCAAGGAAGCTGAGATAGAAGTTGCCAATGTGGTGGTCATGACTTGATCTGCTCCGGGGCCCCCGTCCCCCCTCCTCCAGAAATGGACTAATGAATGAATGGGAGGGCAGCGGAGCTGGGGACAGGGTTAGGATTTCATGAGTGATGGCGGGAAGGGCATGGCAGACACATCTTACCTTCTCCATGGGCTGTGTCTTCAAGTCAAAGCATAGGCCCCCACGGTGTGGGTGTGCTTTAGTTGTTTCCTCGTGTTGACTCATTTCATCCTCATAAGAACCCTGTGAGCTGGGTTCCATATTTCCCACATGTTATATACAAGGAAGTGCAGAGAATTAACTCTAGAAACTGCTCTCCACCACTGTTATTCTGTCTCCAGGATGACAGAATGAACGTTTTCACTTACACCCCGCAGCCTGATATCTTTTCCATCCCACCTTTTTGGCTCATGGCCTGGGCTGGGGTGGGGGTTGGGGGCCCTGCCAGTGTCTCATGGCCCCAGGAGAGTGCTCTCCACTCAGACCTCCCAGCTCTGAGCTCCCCTGAGACTCATCCTGTCCTCCTGGCACTGGCCGTCCCTCAAGGGGAAGAGGAGAGTTCCTGGGAATGAGAAGCAGCAGCACATGAATAAGGAACACTCCTGTCCCGCCTGGCCCAAGCACAGCCCTGCAATCGCTCTGTGGCTTTAACTGGGTCCTACTCCCTTGTCCTGGAGAAGGCAATGGCACCCCACTCCAGTACTTTTGCCTGGAAAATCCCATGGATGGAGGAGCCTGGTGGGCTGCAGTCCATGGGGTCGCTAAGAGTCGGACATGACAGCGACTTCACTTTCACTTTTCACTTTCATGCATTGGAGAAGGAAATGGCAACCCACTCCAGTGTACTTGCCTGGAGAATCCCAGGGACGGAGGAGCCTGGTGGGCTGCCGTCTATGGGGTCGCACAGAGTCAAACACAACTGAAGTGACTTAGCAGCAGCAGCAGCAGCAGCTGCTTATAACTGTCTGCATCACGATCTCCATCTCTCCTGAGGAGAGGAACAGGTTTGTTCGACCTCCCGTGGCCACTAAGAGCTTCCTGTGGGGCTCCCTGGGGAAAGTGAAAGTGAAGTCGCTCAGTCGTGTCCGACTCTTTGTGACCACATGGACTGTAGCCTACCAGGCTCCTCCATCCATGGGATTTTACAGGCAAGAGCACTGGAGTGGATTTCCATTTCCTTCTCCAGGAGATCCTCCCATCCCAGGGACTGAACCCAGGGCTTCTGCTTTGCAGGTGGTTTCTTTACCAGCTGAACCACCAGGAGGGATGGTCCCCGGGGAAGCCTTCCACTATCCTGGAAAGCCCCCTCCTCCCCACATGCACCTGGGAGAGGGTGGTCTGGGCTCCTGCCTGATGTCCCTGCTCAGCTGCACAGCAGCTTAATGTGAAGGCGCTGTGATTTACTAGCATTCCCCACTCCTCCCCTTGGTTATCAAAAGTCTTCTGAGTTCACAGAAGGGTGGGAGAGAAGAATCTCTATCCAGAAATGTAAGATGCTGGGAGGAGCTCAGAAATGTGCAGAACTGTTACCCAAAACGAAATGGAGTTTGTATTTTAAAAATGGTACAAATAATAAAGCGCCCCAGTAAAATATTCAGAGCCTTTGACTCAGTAATTTCACTTCTGAGAGTTGATTCTAAGGCAGTCTCATTCCAGAGAAGAAGGAAGCAGGAGGCCCAGAGAGGTTCATTACAGAAGCGAACAGTTGGAGACAACCTAAATATGGGAGAATGGTGAAATAAATGGAGACTTTGATGTTATGGTATCACATTGGATCCTTTTATTTATTTATTTGGTTGTGGTGGGTCTTAGTTGTGGCTCATGAGACCTTTTATTGGGGTGCATGGGCTTAGTTGCCCTGCAGCATGTGGGATCTTAACTTCCTGACCAGCGACCCAACGCGTGTCCCCTGCATTGGAAGACAGAGTCTTAACTTCTGGACCACCGGGGAAGTCCTTAGACTCTTTTAAAGTGATGCTTATGAAGTGTGTGTAACAACTGGGAATATGTGTACCTTGTAACTAAAATATTAAACTACATAAAATGCATGTGCCGAAGGGAATGAGTGAAAACCGTAATAATTCTGGTGTGCAGTGGCTTTCTTTAAAATTTCTTGCCTGGAAAATCCCACAGACGGAGGAGCCTGGTATGCTACAGTCCATGGGGTCGCAAAGAGTTGGACACGACTGAGCGACTTCACTTTCCTTTTTTTCTTTTTTCTTTAAAATAATTGTCTTTGATTGAAATACTCCTACAATTTAAAAAAAAGAAAGAAACGAATAAGGCAGGGATGGTGGCCAGAAAGGGGCATCTGGACTGCTGGCAGTGTTCAATGTCTGCACCCAGGTGCTGGGTCCATAGATGTATTCATTTCATGAACATTCCGTGTACTGTACACTTGGGATACGTGAACATTTCTGTACGTATGTTACTTCAATGAGAAGCTGAAAACGAAAAGAAAAAATGATATATTAAAAAACAGAAAGGCTGACCACTTCATGTTTAATTGGACACACTCTGAACTGTAGCCTAATAATTAGTAAGGGTTTCTTTTTCTCCTAAAATTTCCTCTTGTTAAAAATTAGTAATCACTGTTTTTAAAAGTCCTTTTCTCTGGGATTGTTTGAAGCCAAAGATCTGGACAACAGGAAGGCTGATTTAAGAACATATAGTACCTGATGGCTGTGAAACCTCAGATTTGTGGTTTCCAAACCAGAACATGCATCCGAATCTTCTGGGTGACTTGACTGCTTGTTAATATGTAGTGTTGGATCCCACCTAGGTCTAGGGTGGGCCCAGGAATTTGCATTTCTAGCAAATTCCCAGGTGATGGTGATGCTGCTGGTCTGTGGAACCCACTTTGAGTCACTGCCCTAAGATAAGCCTCTGGGATTCCAAGCACAATGGTAGGGGAGGGCCATGAGCGTCTTCCTTCTGCAAAACCAAAGCTGGTGTTAGGTCTTGCTGATCACAATTCTATCACACCAGAAGACGTCAGTGCCTCCAGTCATCTGGCACTTGGCTCTGTGCGGAAGGAATTGATTTTCACTGGCCTTACTGATGCCTTCCAAAAACTCTAGCCAAAGCTCGTGTTGGTGTTGCCAGGTGTGATGAAGGAAGTACAAATTAGGATGCCTGGTATTGTACCTTTAGACTCAAGTGAGTGCCTTTTTAGGGGGTGAAAGAACAGTTGTTTATTGAGGACTTACCCTAGGCCAGTCACTATGCTGGGAGCTGTGTGTGCCTCGTCTCAGTTCATCCTTAGAACCACCCTCCAAGGTCAGTTGGATCACTGTCCCCATGGCCTGCCCAAAGCCCCGTGGCTTATACATGGATGTGTGGATGGAGGCCTGGGAGCAGGGCATGTGGCCCTGTGTGGGCAGAGCTGGTGGGCACCCAGTCACCACCCTCCCCCTTCTTAGAACTGTCTGCAGGAGTGGCCAGGGAGTAGAGATCCCAGGGCAGGCTGCATGGGCAGCCCAGGGAAAGGATGGATTCCGTAGGCGGGGTTGGTGGAGGAGGGAGTGCCTGGGGAAGGCAGGCTGGAGAAGAGAGGAGAAGGGGACGCCAGGGGGCGGGGGTGAGGAGTGGGGAACAATCCAGGAAGCAAGACACCAAGAGCTGGGTGTGCTGGGACTTGGGGATGAAAGAGGGCTTTCCTGGTGGCTCAGACAGAATGGAAGAAATCTAACTGAGAGAAGCAGAAGCCCCAAAGGCTCACTTCTCTGCAGATCCTGTCCTCAGGTGTGGCTGGATCCAGGGCCACCCCTCCTTACTTTCTGACTTTTCTACAAGGGATGTATTAGGAAAAAAGGAGTGGCTACGATCAAAAAGTAGTCATGTATGGATGTGAGAGTTGGACTGTAAAGAAAGCTGAGTGCTGAAGAATTGATGCTGTTGAACTGTGGTGTTGGAGAAAATTCTTGAGGGTCCCTTGGACTCAAGGGAGATCCAATCAGTCCATCCTAAAGGAAATCAGTCCTGAATACTAACTGGAAAGACTGATACTGAAGCTGAAACTCCAATACTTTGGCCACCTGATGCGAAGAACTGACTCCTTGGAAAAGACTCTGATGCTGGGAAAGATTGAGGGCAGGAGGAGAAGGGGACAATAGAGGATGAAATGGTTGGATGGCATCACCAACTCAATGGACATGAGTTTGAGTAAATTAGGGAGTTGGCAATGGACAGGGAAGCCTGGTGTGCTGCAGTCCATGGGGTCACAGAGAATCGGACACGACTGAGCGACTGAACTGAACTGAAGATCGGGTGGCCTGGGGTCAGGCTAGGGTGGCCTGAGGGTGCTGCAGAAGCCCTTTGAGGCCTCTTGGGTGGGAGGCTCTCCAGAGGCTGCTCTCCCTCCCTCCTCTGGGAGAGGGTGGCCAGCTGAGAGCGCTCTGCCGGTGTCCTTGTCACCCTGTCGTATTGCTCTTCTTCTCTGGGGGCCACCTGGAGTGTGAGGGTGGCGATCCCGCCCCACGCAGCTCCGCCTGATGGTTACGTGACTCTGTAGGGCTCCTGTTGGTACCCAGATTTCCTCCGGTAGATTCTTGTTCTTCACCCCTGCTCCCTCCCCGAGGATCTGAGACACCTGGGTCTCTGCAGCGGACCCTGGCCTGCTCATCTGTGAACGTGCGGGCAGGGGCTGATGGTCTCCCTTCCTGTTTAGGGCACCTCATTGAGTCTAAGAGGCACCCCATCCAGTCTGCTGCTTCGTGGACTGCTGTATCATGAAGCTCTGTTGCATTGGCTGGCATTTCATGGAAGCAGCTTTAACAGAAGATAGAGATTCACTCTGGTTCTGTCCCCCAGTCTCAGATCTGTTCGCACCTGCCTGCCTTTCTGAGTTGCTCCATCTTGAACTGCAAGGACATGCTATTAATCTTTATTATCTGTTTATTCCACAACCCCCACCCCCCACGCACCGCAGCAAGAAGGGACCCAGGAGTGTTACCCAGAAGGTGGCCTGACTTTCTTTATTTCCCCCTCACCAGATGGAAGGTACTGCTGTGCCTCTGATCACAACCTCACTAGAGCCGTGAGATAGTGTCCAGCAGGGGCTTTGAGGTGGCAAGCCCCTCGCTGCCACCCCCCACCACACACACACAGCCTGCACCCTGCTTGAAGTGGCTGCCATTCGGCCTTCCTGCAGACTCTCTCGCATTGTTGGTCGTGGGATCATGAAAGGACACATTTGAGAAGACATTCCTGTGTTTACATTACACTAAGACCTTCCTACATTGGAGATGGTCCCAACACATCTCCAAGATGACTCGGTTACCCAGGGCCCAGACAGGTGAGGTCCAGGGCTCACACACGTCTCTGCCTGGGCTCCTGTCTAAGGCCATTCAAGGTGTTGAGAGGTTGCTTGAGATGAGAGGCTGGGTGCAAGGCCAGCTCAGGTACTCAGTCCCTTCTCTGCCACTCAGTGAGGTGAGATGAGTCCAGCTGTATGTAGGAGACTACACCACTCTGGTCTCTTCATTACCTCCTAACTGGTCTCTTCATTACCTCCTAACTGGTCCTTTGGAGAAGGAATGGCCAGGAGGTGGATTTTCACGTATTGATGGCTCTTCTTCCAAGATTAAGAAGTGAGAGTAGTATGCACATTTTTGAGGGTTGCCTGGGTGACACCTGATGCTATTAACAGATGTGTAAGAAGATTTCCAAGGATGGAGCAAGCCTCAGAGGCTATAGGAATGGCAGTTCCTTTGACCCCTGTTGAAAGACTCAGATTCCAGTGGAGTGTTGGGTCGGCATGAAATTCCATGTTTGGATCACAGCAAAGATTAAAAGCAGACTCAAAGGCATCTCTAGTGGGTGGTCCTAACTGTGTGGTGTTGACCTTGATATTGCGTGAGAATCTGCAGTTCATCATGATAGACCAGGCATTCCACACTTGGACTCTGCGGTTGGGAAGCTTATGGTGAGGGATGGGCAGAGGGTGGCCAGGCTAGGAGGAGCTATGCTCCCATCACAGCTTGGAAGATGCTGCTGCAAAGCCTCCCATCTCCAGACCCACAGGATCAGGAGCAGCAGCAGAGCAGAGAGGGATGCTGTGAGCGGGACTCGTATGGGCTGGATTGGTGGCTCAGTGGTAAAGAATCCTCCTGCCAATGCTGGGGAAGCAGGTTCGATCCCTGGGTTTCGAAGATCCCCTGGAGGAGGGAGTGGCAACCCACTCCACTCCATGGGAAATCCCATGGACAGAGGAGTCTGCTGGGCTGCAGCCCATGGGTTCCCAAAGAGTCAGACATGACTTAGCGACTAAACAGCAACCACCACCTTAGCCTCAGTTGTCGTCTTTTCTGGAAAGCTAAACGCAACGTGGACAGTGAATGTGTTCTGGGGAAAAGATATCCCTATGAGAAGCAGAGTTGAGGCCAGGACCCCTATTCGGGAAAGGACAGGGTGGAGCCAGTGTCTGTTGGTCACAGATTCTGTGCCAGCTACTGAGCAAAGAGCATTACGCCACACGGAAAGCCTGAAAGTGAAGCCGCTCAGTCGTGTCCGACTCTTTGTGACCCCACGGACTGGGGCCTGCCAGGCTCCTCCATCCATGGAATTTTTCCAGACAAGAAAACTGGAGTGGGTTGCCATTTCCTTCTCCAGGGGATCTTCCCAACCCAGGAATGGAACCCGAGTCTCCCACACTGCAGGCAGACTCCTTCCTGTCTGAGCCACCACGGAAGTGTGTACCCACACTACCACACAACAAACCATTTTAAAGACAGAGGAAACGTGAACAAGAGGGTTACATGTTATCCCAGGATCATGGAGCTAATGAAGGGCAGAGCGAGAGCTGGAGCTCAGATCACCCAGACGCCGATGACAGACTCTTCACTGGTGCTTCCTAACTGCTACCCCCAACCCAGAGAGCAGGAGGCATTTCCCTGGAGGTTGTTTCCTATGGCATCAGAGCATTCCTTGTAATTCACAAGCATTAGTTGTATCTTGATTCACACCTTCTGCTCTTACTCAAAAAAGCACTTCCCACACAAGTGAATGCAAGTGATATTATTAAGTGCCATTTAATAGTGCTACGTACTAAATGATTATGAATATTATGCTTGCAAATCTGGAGACTTTACCAATATTAACATTCCTGGTAACTGACTTCATACTGTGTGTGTGTGTGTGCTCAGTCATCAGTCGTGTCCGACTCTGCAACCCAATGGGCTGTAGCCTGCCAGGCTCCTCTCTCCATGGGATTTTCCGAGCAAGAATTCTGCAGTGGGTTGCCCTTTCTTCCTCCAGAGGATCTTCCCAACCCAGGGACTGAACCCATCTCTCCTGCATCTCCTGCACTGCAGCCAGATTCTTTACCGCTGAAGCGTCTTCATACCATACCTGGTTTGAAATCCACCTGTACATCATGACACTGTTTGAGAACCAGCCAGTTGTACTACCCTTGATGACAAGTTTGGTCCTCGCTCACATATTCGGCCACCTGAATGGGGTTGGTCTCATTCTGAGTGGCAAAGGGCATTGATACAAAAAAACAAGGGTGTTTGGGCAGGTTGCAACTTTTCCTCTAACTTCCCCTCCAAAGAGGATGCTGTTCTAGGCCAGGGTCTGATTTGTAGTAGTGACGTTTCTTGTTCTATTTATTTATTTGTTGATTGATTCAATGCTGTTTGGAGAATAGTGTTGTTGTTTTTTAATATACCTTTTCCTGTTCTTAAAAAAAAAAAGAACCTTTTTATTTTGTATCAGGGTATAGCCAACTAACAGGGGCCTTCCCTGGTGGCTCAGAAGGTAAAGCGTCTGCCTGCGATGTGGGAGACCTGAGTTTGATCCCTGGGTCGGGAAGATCCCCTAGAGAAGGAAATGGCAACTCACTCCAGTACTCTTGCCTGGAAAATGCCATGGACGGAGGAGCCTGGTAGGCTACACTCAATGGGATCGCAAAGAGTCGGACATGACTGAGCAACTTCACTTTCACCATAGCCAACTAACAACGTTGTGGTGGTTTCAGGTGAACAGCAAAGGAACTCAGCCACACATATACATGTATCCGTTCTCCCCAAAACTCCTCCCCCCCCTTGATGGGTACAGTACAGGTATCATGTACTGTGTGAGTAAAGAACCATGGCTGGTTCTAACAGTGTCATGACGTACAGGTGGATTTCAAATCAGGTACGGTACAAAGTCACTTCCCCAGGGGCTCAGCGATAAAGAATCCACCTGCAATGCAGGCTGCCACATAACGTTAAGCAGAGTTCCATGTACTATACGGTAGGTCCTTTTTGGTTATCCATTTTAAACATAGCCATGTGTATGTTGATCCTAGATTCCCTAATTATCCCTTCCTCCCATTCTTCACCGCCCCTGCCCCCCGCAGCAACCATAAGTTTGTTCTCTGTGAGTCTCTTTCATAAATAAGTTCATTTGTACAGTTTCTTTTTAGATTCCACATATAGGATGCCATGCAGTATTTCTCCTTCTGTGTCTGACTTACTTCACTCAGTATGACTATCTCTAGGTCCATCCATGTTGCTGCAAATGACATTATTTCATGCTGTTTTGATGACTGAGTAATATTCCATTGTGTGTGTGTGTGTGTGTGTGTGTGTGTGTGTGTGTTCTTTATGCATTCCTCTGGTGATTGACGCTAAGGTTTCTTTCACATCTTGGCTATCGTAAACAGTGTTGCAATGAACATTGGGGTGCTTGTATCCTTTCGGATCACGTTTTTTTCTCCAGATATATGCCTAGGAGTGGGATTGCAGGGTCATATGGTAGCTATATTTTTAGTTTTTTAAGGAACCTCTGTACTGTTCTCCATAGAGGCTGTACCAATTTACCTTCCCACCAACAATGTAGGAGGGGAGAGAACACTGATTTTGAGAGAGATCATTTTGTCAAAGAATGTTCCAAGGGGGCTTGGAGGTTCCATAGATGTGGTTCATGTACTTCCTGGAGGTGTTGGTGAAGGACTGAGACCCGGACCAACTTATCAAACATAACAAGCTACTCTTTTGCTGCTTTATGTAACAGTGCTACGTACAGTTGCATCCCATGAAAGACTCTTTGGGGCTCTTTTTTGAAGTTTGAAAACCACTGCTTTAAAATGACGCTTTTATGATCCCATAGGCAAAACATTCCTGCTGATGGGCAAGTCCTTCTCCCGTGACCCCTCATACTGGCTGTCAGTTAAGAGTTTCTGAATCTAAATCTCTGTACAGACACATTTTCTGGGGCAAGAAATGAGTCTCCCCAGTGGAGTGGCTGGGGTAGCTAGGCTCCAAGGAACAAAAGGGAATGCACATTGGTGGGTGTTGGAAGAAACAGGAAAATAAATCCACCTGTTTGATCTCATGATGGCCTTTCAGACTGTAAAGGGAAGGAATACAGGGTAAGGAGCCCTCCTTGTTTTATTAGGGGCTTTATTCTCCATCCAGAGGGGGCCTCCTGCTATCTTGGGTGTTTGTGGAAACTATTCGCATGCATCCAGGTGATTTTAGAATTGCTGCCGATTTGAACCTGCTCCAACCAAGCAAATTGGCCCTAATGGGCCCAAAGTGGGGCTTGGCAGTAGATTGTCTTTCTTTTCACCACTCCTTCTGTCTTCTTCCTGCTGCCTTCACCTTCTCCAAGTCGGTGGATCAGATCAGATCAGTCGCTCAGTCGTGTCCGACTCTTTGCGACCCCATGAACCGCAGCACGCCAGGCCTCCCTATCCATCACCAGCTCCCGGAGGTCACTCAGACTCGCATCCATCGAGTCAGTGATGCCATCCAGCCATCTCATCCTCTGTCGTCCCCTTCTCCTCCTGCCCTCAATCCCTCCCAGCATCAGAGTCTTCTCCAATGAGTCAACTCTTCGCATGAGGTGGCCAAAATACTGGAGTTTCAGCTTTAGCATCATTCCTTCTAAAGAAATTCCAGGATTGATCTCCTTCAGAATGGACTGGTTGGATCTTCTTGCAGTCCAAGGGACTCTCAAGAGTCTTCTCCAACACCACAGTTCAAAAGCATCAATTCTTCGGCACTCAGCCTTCTTCACAGTCCAGCTCTCACATCCATACATGACCACAGGAAAGACCATAGCCTTGACTAGGCGAACCTTTGTTGGTAAAGTAATGTCTCTGCTTTTGAATATGCTATCTAGGTTGGTCATAACTTTCCTTCCAAGGAGTAAGCGTCTTTTAATTTCATGGCTGCAGTCACCATCTGCAGTGATTTTGGAGCCCAGAAAAACAAAGTCTGACACTGTTTCCACTGTTTCTCCATCTATTTCCCATGCAGTGATGGGACCAGATGCCATGATCTTCGTTTTCTGAATGTTGAGCTTTAAGCCAACCTTTTCACTCTCCACTTTCACTTTCATCAAGAGGCTTTTAGCCCCTCTTCACTTTCTGCCATAAGGGTGGTGTCATCTGCATATCTGAGGTTATTGATATTTCTCCCGGCAATCTTGATTCCAACTTGTGTTTCTTCCAGTCCAGCATTTCTCATGATGTACTCTGCATATAAGTTAAATAAACATGGTGACAATATACAGCCTTGACGTACTCCTTTTCCTATTTGGAACCAGTCTGTTGTTCCATGACCAGTTCTAACTGTTGCTTCCTGACCTGCATACAGATTTCTTAAGAGGCAGATCAGGTGGTCTGGTATTCCCATCTCTTTCAGAATTTTCCATAGTTTATTGTGATCCACACAGTCAAAGGCTTTGGCATAGTCAATAAAGCAGAAATAGATGTTTTTCTGGAACTCTCTTGCTTTTTCCATGATCCAGCGGATGTTGGCAATTTGATCTCTGGTTCCTCTGCCTTTTCTAAACCCAGCTTGAACGTCAGGAAGTTCACGGTTCACATATTGCTGAAGCCTGGCTTGGAGAATTTTGAGCATTACTTTACTAGCGTGTGAGATGAGTGCAATTGTTCGGTAGTTTGAGCACTCCTTGGCATTGCCTTTCTTTGGGATTGGGATGAAAACTGACCTTTTCCAATCTTGTGGCCACTGCTGAGTTTTCCAAATTTGCTGGCATATTGAGTGTAGCACTTTCACAGCATCATCATTCAGGATTTGGAATAGCTCCACTGGAATTCCATCACCTCCACTAGCTTTGTTTGTAGTGATGCTTTCTAAGGCCCATTTGACTTCACATTCCAAGATGTCTGGCTCTAGGTCAGTGATCACATCATCATGATTATCTGGGTCTTGAAGCTCTTTTTTGTACAGTTCTTCTGTGTATTCTTGCCACCTCTTCTTGATATCTTCTGCTTCTGTTAGATCCACACCATCTCTGTCCTTTATTGTGCCCATCTTTGCATGAAATGTTCCTTTGGTATCTCTGATTTTCCAAGTCATAGAAAGTTAAAATTCACCCTTTGGCATTCTGCTCAAAGTTATGTGGCAGCCTAGATGGAAGGCAAGTTTAGGGAGAATCAGTTCAGTTCAGTTGCTCAGTCGTGTCCAACTTGTTGTGACCCCATGGACTGCAGCACGTCAGGCCTCCCTGTCCATCACCACCTCCTGGAGCTTACTCAAACTCATATCCATCACGTTGGTGATGCCATCCAACTATCTCATCCTCTGTCGTCCCCTTCTCCTCCTGCCTTCAATTTTTCCCAGCATCAGGGTCTTTTCCAAGGAGCTGGTTCTTCGAATCAGGTGGCCCAAGTATTGGAGTTTCAGCTTCAGCATCAGTCCTTCCAATGAACATTCAGGACTGATTTCCTTCAGGATGGACTGGTTGGATCTCCTTGCAGTCCAAGGGACTCTCAGTAGTCTTCTCCAACATCATGGTTCAAAAGCATCAATTCTTCAGCGCTCAGCTTTCTTTATAGTCCAACTCCCACATCCATATATGACTCCTGGAAAAATCATAGCTTTGACTAGATGGACCTTTGTTGGTAAAGTAGTGTCTCTTCTTTTTAATATGCTGTCTAGGTTGGTCATAGCTTTTCTTCCAAGGAGCAAGTGTCTTTTAATTTCATGGCTGCAGTCACCATCTGCAGTGATTTTGGAGCCTTCCAAAATAAAATCTGTCATTGTTTAGATTGTTTCCCCATCTATTTGCCATGAAGTGATGGGAACGGATTCCATGATCATGATCAATAACCTCAGATACGCAGATGACACCACCCTTATGGTAGAAAGCAAAGAAGAACTAAAGAGCCTCTTGATGAAAGTGAGAGAGGAGAGTGAAAAAGCTGGCTTAAAACTCAACATTCAGAAAACTAAGATCATGGCATCCGGTCCCATCACTTCATGGCAAATAGATGGGGGAGAATCAGATCAGATCAGATCAGTCGCTCAGTCGTGTCCAACTCTTTGCGACCCCATGAACTGCAGCACGCCAGGCCTCCCTATCCATCACCAGCTCCCAGAGGTCACCCAGACTCACATGCATCGAGTCAGTGATGCCATCCAGCCATCTCATCCTCTGTTGTCCCCTTCTCCTCCTGCCCCCAATCCCTCCCAGCATCAGAGTCTTCTCCAATGAGTTAACTCTTCACATGAGGTGGCCAAAATACTGGAGTTTCAGCTTTAGCATCATTCCTTCCAAAGAAATCCCAGGGCTGATCTCCTTCAGAATGGACCGGTTGGATCTCCTTGCAGTCCAAGGGACTCTCAAGAGTCTTCTCCAACACCACAGTTCAAAAGCATCAATTCTTCAGCGCTCAGCCTTCTTCACAGTCCAGCTCTCACATCCATACATGACCACAGGAAAGACCATAGCCTTGACTAGGCCAACCTTTGTTGGCAAAGTGATATCTCTGCTTTTGAATATGCTATCTAGGTTGGTCATAACTTTCCTTCCAAGGAGTAAGCGTCTTTGAATTTCATGGCTGCAGTCACCATCTGCAGTGATTTTGGGGCCCAGAAAAGAAAGTCTGACACTGTTTCCATTGTTTCTCCATCTATTTCCCATGTAGTGATGGGATCAGATGCCATGATCTTCGTTTTCTGAATGTTGAGCTTTAAGCCAACCTTTTCACTCTCCACTTTCACCTTCATCAAGAGGCTTTAGTTCCCTCTTTCTGCCATAAGGGTGGTATCATCTGCATATCTGAGGTATTGATATTTCTCCCAGCAATCTTGATTCCAGCTGTGTTCTCCAGCCCAGCATTTCTCATGATGTACTCTGCATATAAGTAATAAACATGGTGACAATATACAGCCTTGACGACTCCTTCCTATTTGGAACCAGTCTGTTGTTCCATGACCAGTTTAACTGTGCTCCTGACCTGCATACAGATTTCTCAAGAGGCAGATCAGGTGGTCTGGTATTCCCATCTCTTTCAGAATTTTTCACAGTTTATTGTGATCTACACAGTCAAAGGCTTTGGCATAGTCAATAAAGCAGAAATAGATGTTTTTCTGGAACTCTCTTGCTTTTTCCATGATTCAGCGGATGTTGGTAATTTGATCTCTGGTTCCTCTGCCTTTTCTAAATCCAGCTTGAACATCAGGAAGTTCACGGTTCACGTATTGCTGAAGCCTGGCTTGGAGAATTTTGAGCATTACTTTACTAGCGTGTGAGATGAGTGCAATTGTGCGGTAGTTTGAGCACTCTTTGGCATCGCCTTTCTTTGGGATTGGGATGAAAACTGACCTTTTCCAATCTTGTGGCCACTGGTGAGTTTTCCAGATTTGCTGGCATATTGAGTGCAGCACTTTCACAGCATCATCTTTCAGGATTTGGAATAGCTCCACTGGAATTCCATCACCTCCACTAGCTTTGTTCCTAGTGATGCTTTCTAAGGCCCACTTGACTTCACATTCCAGGATGTCTGGCTCTAGGTCAGTAATCACACCATCATGATTATCTGGGTCGTGAAGATCTTTTTTGTACAGTTCTTCTGTGTATTCTTGCCACCTCTTCTTAATATCTTCTGCTTCCGTTAGGTCCATACCATTTCTGTCCTTTATCGAGCCCATTTTTGCATGAAATGTTCCTTTGGTATCTCTGATTTTCTTGAACAGATCCTTAGTCTTTCCCATTCTGTTGTTTTCCTCTATTTCTTTGCATTGATCGCTGAAGAAGGCTTTCTTATCTCTTCTTGCTATTCTTTGGAACTCTGCATTCAGATGTTTATATACATACGGACGGATGGCTGGCTGAGTCCCTTTGCTGTTAACCTGAAGCTATTACAACATTGTTAATTGGTTGTGTGTGAGTACTCACTCACTTTAGTCAAGTCCAATGCTTTGCAACCCTATGGACTGTACCCGCCAGGCTCCTCTGTCCATGGGATTGTCCAAACAAGAATAGTGGAGAAGGTAGCCAGTCCCTCCTCAACAGATAAAATGAAAGTAATGACACCCAGCTCAGATGTGAAGTGGGGTGGATAACCTTGAGTCAGAACAGAACAGTGCTGAGTGCCCAGCACAGAGTGATGCTCAGTAAATGGTCCTTCCCCACCACCCTCTCCACCCCCATCACTGAACAGTCATATTAGAGTTGGTGTTCTTCAATGAGCAATGGAAAAAGAGGAGAAAACGAAAATGCTACAATATTAGTGATGGACGAAAAGAAGGAATCAGTTGTATCATGAATAAGAAATAGAGTTTCCATCTTTATTGTTGGTATGAGATCACAGGCAGAATTATTCAATTGGAGGAAAATAGAGTAAATGGAGACAAACTGAAGGTGCTGAGGGGCTGTGTGGACACTTTCTGGGCTCAAGGATGGTTGAAGTGAAAGTGTAAGTCACTCAGTCATGTCCAACTCATTGAGACTGCATGGACTGTAGCCTACCAGGTTCCTCTGTCCATGGAAATCTCCAGGCAAGAATACTGGAGTGGGTTGCCATGCCCTCCTCCAGGGGACCTTCCCAACCCAGGGATCGAACCCAGGTCTCTCACATTGCAGGCAGATTCTTTATCATCTGAGCCACTAGGGAAGCTCAAGAATACTGGAGTGGGTAGTCTATCCCTTCTCCAGTAGATCTTCCAGACTCAGGAACTGAACCAGCGTCTCCTGCATTGCAGGCTGATTCTTTACCAGCTGAGCTACCGGGGAAGCCCACAGGGATGGTTACTGATGACCTATTTGGAGATGGTTCCCTTAAAGATGAAGGTGAAAGTGAAAGTCACTCAGTCGAGTCTGATTCTTTGCGACCCCAAGGACCATACAATCCACGGAATTCTCCAGGCTAGAATACTGGAGTGGGTAGCCTTTCCCTTCTCCAGGGGATCTTTCCAACCCAGGGATCAAACCCAGGTTTCGTGCATTGCAGGTGGATTCTTTATCAGATGAGTCACAAGGGAGGTATCTCTTAAAGATACTCTAGGAAAATGTGGTCAGTCACCTTTCTCTGTTTCTCAGGACCGCCAGCCCAGCTGGGGGCAGGAAGAGACAGAACAACAGACAATAGGGTGGACAGACCCTGAATATTTGATATCCGGATCTGCTATCCTCTACAACCAATTTACACTGGGATATAATCAAGTAGTCATTATAATAATCATTATTTTCCTGACTGTTGATAATCTAAAAATAAACAGTTCAAAATCATGAACACATTTCAATGTTTCAATGTTATTATTCAAATTCAGTAAGATTTTTCATGTACAAACTAATATTTGAGCTTGCAAATATTACATCTCACAGTTCTATTTCACTGTTTTAAATTTTAAATGCAAATAAAAATTTCACATAGAATAACAAGACTGAAGTAAGTCCAGTTCTTTCCCTGTCTCTAGAAATCCCTCTGCTGTCATTGTTTACTTTGAATTTACCATTTAAACACAAGGATGTGTTTAGGAAGTACTGCAGGGGTCAAGGCACGGACAGGCCTTAAGGGAGCTTGGTTGAGCCTACGTTTTTAAGAATGGACTCTTGAAATACCCCTAGAGCTAAGTTTGTGTGTGTGTGGCTGACTTATTACCTTCAGGTAGAATGCAATTTGTATTAAAGGACAAGTAATAGGAATATGCTAATTTGAAGTTTACGTATATTATTAAAACTCAACAGCAACTGCAACAGTTCTGTTTTGCTTTTTTTTTTGGCCCATGCCACACAGCATGTGGGTTCTTTATTTTCTGACAGGGGATAGAACCCACACTCCCTGCAGCAGAGTCTGAACCACTAGACAGAAGGGAAGTCCTGGGAAGAGTGTTTTATCACTGACATTGCTTCGACTTGCTACAGCAAGGTGAGAACACAACTCAGCGTGGCTTAAAAGTTAGCTTTACACTGTTTTTACATCCCGTCAGAGGGTGACCCCCTTCTTGTTGCATCCATGGGCAGCCAATCGCCACCAGTCTGCTGATGGTACGGCCCAGGTGTGGTGGACACTGTTGGTTGCTCACCCAATAGCCTTTCCTGCTTCCTCCTGTAACAGAAGGGAATCTTGCTTGTCACTGAACATTAATGTTCTCAGGAGCAGAGAGCCTCTCCCCCTACTTCAGGGAGTAAATGTATTTTAAACCAATCACGGCAACCATTTCTTGTTCTGACAGTGATTGGTTTAGGGTGAGTGTGGTTCTGGATTCTGGCTGAGAAAACATGAGGATAAGTTTGCTGCAGTGGGGAAGAAAGATTTTCCTCTGGAATCAAATCAAATCAAGACAAACAAACTAGAGACACAGGGGGGACATTTCTCCCCCCATAAACTCATATATGCACACACCCCCTTCCCAGCTTTGGACACGTTGGGTGAGGAAGTGACACCTACGCCACAAGAAGCAAGCTTCACCTCTAGGGGGAATCAGGTGAAGGTGACAGCCAGGATGCTAAGGACAGCCCACCCAAAAGATGAAACCACCTGCCCCTGGAGACTTTGCCACGTGAGACCATAGTCCTATTCCTGAAGCCCCTGGACTCTCCTGATGCTTGAGGCTAAAACTAAGCACAGAGTTGGGTGGGTGCACTCGTGGTCACCCCAGGAAGTGGCTCAGCTCAGGATGAAGAAAACCAGGGAGAAGGGAGAACGCAGCATGTCCTGGAAGAGAGGGCGGTGGAGAAGGGACGCTGGGCCAGGGGTCCTGACGGCTGGCTTCAGACGTCTTGGCAACTGAACCGGAACCAAGCTCACTGAATGATGGGTGAATGGGTGGGTGTGGCAAGGTCCACTAGGCCTTTGCAAGCCAGTGAGGCTGTTACTAGTGCAGTGCCCACCTGTCGTAACCATCAATCATCGCGCTCATTACGCTCCTCCTCTCCGACCAAGCAAGGCATAGTAAATAATAAAATAGTGTGACCTGCGAGAAAGTCAGTGGCCCTGAGCGACTTGCTGATTCAGTCTTGATCCCAGCCCTGGTCCCCTAGAAAACAGAGCCGGAGGCCAGCTGATTCGTGTTGATGTACGGCAAAAGCCATCACAATATTGTAAAGTAATTATCCTCCAATTAAAATAAATAAAAGACAGAAAAAGAAGAAACACCACCAAAAACAAAAATGCTGACACTTCATTGGAGAAGTATAAGGCCTGGGAAGGGAGGGCGATGGGAAGGGGAGGGAGGCGAGGTCAGATGCCAGGCAAAGTGATGTGACGCGTACTGTGCTGGCCACCACATGCCTAGCAGGGTGTCTGGTGTGCATGTCTCTTCCGGAGGGCTTATAAAGAGAAACCACACCATGAAACAGTGCCCAGAGGGCAGGGCAAAAAGGGAAGAATTCAGGGAGCTACCCTCCTGAACTTCTAGGGTGCATCGTCTGGGATCCTCACTAAACCAGCCCTCATGGACTGGACGTGGAGGTGAGACTCAGCCTGAGTGGGGTGCTGAACCAGAGAGAAAAAGGAGGCAGTCGAGGGGACCAGTGACGACACCTACAGTGTGTGCGTGTGACTCGGGCTCTGAACATAGATGTTGACCTTCAGTGCACAGAGGCAACCCATCCCACATGGCCCCAAGTTTGTCCCTCGCCGTGTGGGGCTCAGACAGCCTTCGGCAGGCCTTGACACCTTCTTCACCGCTCTTCCAGTCCTTTCCTCATCACCCTTCCAGTCTGCTTTTGAAGCAAGTCCCTCGGGGCTGCACATAAAATTCCATCAGTGCCTGTAGTAAGAGAGAGTAAAGAGGAATTATGGCTGCTCCTTGCTCGGCTGGGTTTTGTAGAATTACCCCAAAGCAGTGTTTATCATGCCACTGAGCTGGAGGCCCAAGCTTGATGTGCTATCTGTCCTGACCCCGATCTCTCTCTGCATCGCTGCCTTTCCACCAGCTCTCCTACAGTCTGGCTCATTCTAGGGTCATTGCTGACAAGTGTATTACCGGTGTTTATCCATATTAAATCTTGTACTGTTGACTGCATTCTTCTTTATTTCTCTAAACCCTCTGTGGTCCTCCTGCAGTTTTCCTTCCTATCTTGCCTTGTCCTTCTTGGAAAGGCAAAGCCTCCTAAGACAGGAGTTCTAGTGTCTAGGAGGTTGCTAATTGTTTACGAGGTTGTTGCTAGTTGTTGCTAATTGTTTATGAAGTTGTAAGAGGAGGCCCTGACCCCAAGGCTGGAGCCTTCGTCTGGAATTGGTACTGACCCGTTCATAACTGCTTCCCAGGTGGCGCTAGTGGTAAAGAACCCGCCTGCCAATGCAGGAGCAGTAAGAGAGGCAGGTTTGTTTGATTCCTGGGTTTGGAAGATCCCCTGGAGGAGAGCATGGCATATTCCTGCCTGGAGAATCCCATGGGCAGAGGAGCCTGGCAAGCTACAGTCCATGGGATCACAAAGAGTGGGACCTGAGTGAAGTGGCTTAACATGTACACACTCATAATTACCGCTTTCCGAGCTGTGTGGACTTCACTGATGCAACTGGCTTCATTACAATTTACATTTGCGAAGGTAACTGTTGGCCAGCACTTTTCTCATGTAAAAACACAGTCGAAAGCTCTCATCTTAATCATGTTTTACATAGCTCGAGCACTTTACAGTTTATAAAACACTCTCATTTGATTTTTCCTAAAACCTAAAAGCGTGTGCTGGTTTTCCCTCTCCATAAAACATTTTACTAGAGCAAAAATAAAATGCATTTTATTCTAAAGAATAATGAAATAAGAAGTTCTACCTTAATTGAGCCATTAGGAAATAAAACGCGTCTCAGTGTTTCCCGTGTTGACTTTTATATCATTAACACTAGGGAGACAGGCTCAGCCAACATGTTTGTTTCCCACTAAATGGCAACACTTAACATGTGTGTGTTAGCTTACAATTAATTTTCCCAAAGTTTCACATATTTAATAATTTCTTTGAGGTAATTATCTCTGAGAGTAGAAATGTACTGGGAGGCATAATTTGTTGAGTTTGCCAAACAAATTCTTCATTCTTTCTGTGGCCAGTTGTTGACCATGAGATTTTGGTAGTGGGGAATGATTTCAGTGAGCTCAGACTCTTGCATCTTCCCATACATAGAAAAACGCTAAATTCCTTAACTCGCGGTATCTGGCGTCCTTTAATTAACAATCATCTTTTGATGTTCAGCCCACCTGTCCTTCGTTGCAAAGCTTCAGTATGTTTTGGCTCCTTCCCTCGCCCCAGAGCAGTTCGGTCTGGGTCACTTGAGATGCTGTCTCAGGGGCTTGCAGTCCTAAAAGTTCCCACCGAATAAAACATAACTCTGAAAAAATACAAATATATTAAAAAAAAGTTATCGTCAAAGAAAATTTGGCCTTTTACCAATGATAAAGCCCTAGACACAAACTGCTTGCTTGATATTTGAAATCGACCATGTTTTACGCACAAACTGATGCAAAAGTCACAATAAATTGGGTGATAAATTAATATGTGGCACAGATGAAAATAAGGTCAAATTTCTTTGTTATTAGTTTTGATAAAAACCCACCATCCACTGTAATGGAAAATACTTAATTAGGCAGCTCATTCAGTCAGTCAATAGCGAGTTGTTTAATGCCTCTTAGGTACCAGGCGCTATCAAGGTACATTCTTCATCTCCACTGACCCTCCTCCTCATTCTGTACCTCCTCTTTCTTCCTCTCTTTGTTCTCCTCTTCCTGTTCCTCTCTCTTCCTCCCAGAATTTGGCAGGTGGCAAAGCTCTTAGAGTCATGATGTGTTCCTCTTCTCCTGGAGAGGAGGAGGGAGAAAGATCTCTGTTTCTATGGACGGACACGTCTCACCGTCCTGCCTGTTCACTGCAGTCGCTGTCTTGCACAGGGAAAAGAATCTTTTGGGCACACAGAGAACTTCAATATGCCATTCAGCTGTGTTAGTGAGAATGGAATCTTGAAACTCAGGAAAAAGTAAATGATAATCACAGAGCTTTGAAATATCTGGAAGTTAGTCCTCTAAGACCCCTGGTAGGGGTTTCAATAATGAAGTGGATAGTAGTGGGAGGGACCCCAAGCATTTATCCACTCAAGACGTCACCCCCTTCACATTTCATCTTTGGTGTCACAGCGGCAGTGCCAACAGGACACGAGCCTTCTTGCCCCAATAATAGCCCCTTACAGTCTTCAGGAAAAGCCATCATGTTTCCGCAGCATTTATCTGTCAGCAGGAGACTATTATGGGAGCACAAACTCGCATTGTATTAGCGTTATCAGTTCATTATGATCCTTGGGACGTGTGCCAGCCAGTGGGCTGCCAATCTGCTGACCAGCACAGGGGGATATAACTCCACATCCCAAAATTCAAGCCTTGAGGAGACAGCAGGCCCACAGAGGTGTATGGTCGGGGACATTTTCTCTGGCCAGGAGTTCACAAAGCCCTGGCTTGATCAGCACGATCCCCAGAGATGCCCAGGTCAGGCTCACTGTCCAGGCTGGGCCCACCTTAGTCCTCACGGACCATCAATGGACGCACTTTCCCAGCTCACCTCCCCCAGTGCTTACCCTGGGGTGGAACAGTGCTTACCGTGGCGTGGATTGTGACTCAGACCGTTCCATGGAGGCACCCTCTCCTTCCTGGGCTGGTGGTAAGGAGTAACTACGCACCTTGTAGGCAACATTCTCACCTGGAAACTTGGTGCGGTGAACGTGGATACGGTTGAGGGACAGGGATGCTATAAACAATTAGTGTCTCACGTTCACTGTGCTTAGGGAGAATGTGGCAGGATCTCCAGAAATTCCTGTTGGGTCTGGTCTTTTGTGATGAGGCCATCAGGTCCTCCTGCTGGGTTGCCTGGCTTGAAAGAGGAGAAAAGCCTCCTCGTTGGGCTGGAGAGTAGCCAGGGCAGGGAGGGGATTCAGGAATCTGAGAGACACGGCTTGCTGCTGTTGTTTCCTGTGCAGAAAAGATCAGTGTCAGAGCAGGGTGGGGAGGCACCTCGAGACAGGGACACACACTCCAAGGGTGGAGATCTTCACCACATCTGCAGCAACGGGTGATGCTCTGGGTTCAGCTGCATAGATTATGGCAAGGCAGCTTGAGTGGTCCTCAAGATCCAGGTGCAGGCATTCAGACAGCCCATTCTAGGACTTAGCCAGACTGGGTTGGGAAAGAGCCGGTGGTTAGTGTGGACCTGGGTTCGGCTATTTGTGAGACACTGGGTGTTTTTTGTACCCAGGGAAACATAGGTTTGGGGGACAGAACAGGCTGAGCAGTGTCTGGGAATCTTCCTATTTATCTGCCTCCTGGAACCCAACCCCAAGGAAACCACTTGGGGAAGGGTCCACACTCTTCCACTTGGGGAAGAGTGGAATATTCCTTAGGAGAGAGCTTGAACTTGGGGAAGGAGGGAGGAGGGAAAGTGAAGAGACCTGCATACAAAGAATTAGGAATAGAATAAGTAGAAACCCATGCTTTGCCAGTTCTTTGCTGTGTGCCCTTGGGTAGGTCACTCCACCACACAGGGCCACTTAAAATTTCCTTATTTATAAAGTCTGATGATGGTTCTAAATGATTGCCCGAACTCTCCCCACTCCCACCCACCCCCCGCCACTGCCAGCCATAAGGTCTTGTGAATGTAAGAAATGTCTATTTAAAGGAGTTTGTCACAAGAACAATGTCAGCTGCTGTTCCCCTTCTACCCTCCACAATTCCTGTGTCTGATGCCTTTTGTTCCGTTCTCCTTGGGCTGACTTGCCCACTTGGGGGTGCCAATATGGGGACAGAGGAGAGTAAAGAGGTGGCTTAGAGCTTTTTGCTGGGGTGAGGATGGACTAGAAATAGCACCTGCTCTGGGTGAGCAGTGGAAGATTGAGAAGATGATGGGCCGAACGACTTTCAAGCTTGCGGGAGCCCAAGAGATCTGCCCACCCCGACTCTACCCCCCAGTACCACCTTTGCTTTCTGGAGAAGAGATGACTTCAGCCAGGCCATGCAAAACAGTCAGGACCAGAGCTCAGGCGTCCTCTGCACTTGCCCTCCAGCTAGAGGCCCGGAACCCACCCTGGCTTTGGGAAGGAACCCCATCCCCCATGAGCTGGCTGGGGACAGAGGGGAAGAGAAAAACTGGTCCCACAAAGAGTGTGTGTCCTGGCCACACTTGCCTGGGAAACCACAGGAGAAGCCTGGCCCTGCCAGCTGGATCAGGTCCCCAGGGTGTCCGTGCCGGTGGGACCTCTCCTCCCCTGCAGTGGAGTCTGCAGGTGCACACTTGCCATGGAGGGAACGGAGGAAGAACTCTGCTCCAGGGCCGTGTGTGTTGGGGCTGGACAGTCACTGCGGAGGAGGAGGACAGCCAAAGAGGGCTGGAGCTCAGGGACCTCTTTCTCGCCCTGGAGGACAATCAGCTAGGGCCCAGGGGCGAGGCCCTTAGCTACCTGCGTCCCTGTGTCCTGGATGCAGACAGTAGTTGTGCGGGCAGGAGCCTAGCTTTTTTAATGTTAATTTTTATTGGAGTATAGTTGATTTACAATGTTGTGTTTGTCTGCTGTATAGCCAAGCGAATCAGTTATAGATATACCCCCTTTTGTGTAGATGCTCTTCCCATATAGGCCATTACAGAATGTTGGGCAGAGTTCCTTCTGCTATACAGTAGGACCTTGTTAGTTATCTACTTTATATACAGTAGTGTGTATATGTTTTGAACCAACACAGACTTTCTGTTTTCCCTCATTTGCACCCAGTGCCTTTGCATCCACTCCAAGCTGGGAAGCTGTCTTTCTTTTCACGCTCCACTGAGTGTGCTCTATCTCCAGTTTACAAAAGGTGCACTCCCGAAAAGACCCAGTGGATCTCAAACAACCTGTTAGGAGCTAAGTCCCTGTGGGGCAGCCAGCCAGCCTGTCCCCGCAGCAGACGGCCCCCGCCCCACTCTAAAGTGCTATGGTCTGACATTTCATTCAACAGGGTTTTTAATCAAGCAACTGCCATGTGCCAGGCACTGGTAAACACTTGGGATTCTCCAGTGAACAAAAACAGACTAGGTCCCGCCCTTATAGAGCTTACAGTCTAGTGGTGCATGTGTGTGTGTGTGTGTGTGTGTGTGTGCATGCAGAGGGTGGTATTAGTCATACCAATATATGTATAATTGCAAACTAATAAATTACCTGAAGCAAGGCAAACAGAAGCTTTTGATGTGATCTGGAAGCTGGGACGTCCTCGGTGGCAGGGACAAAGCCTGAGGGGGCCGCCTCACTGGCTGAGACAGGGCGTGGAGACACATAGGCGCTTGTTATCTGGGGGGTGCTGGTTGGCCCTGGGGAAGGACTGGGGTCTCTTTCCTAAATGCAACAAATTTCGAAGGGGACTTTGTTCATTTTACAAAGCGCTCCCTGGCTGCTGAGTGCTTAGCGGGTGGATTTCCAGGGGCCAGAAAGGATGCAGAGAAGCCAGTCTGAGGTCTTGGCAAGACATGGCGGTTGGATCTCTGCACCCCTCTTTCCATTTCCAATGTAACCAAGTACCTATGTGATAAAAAAAAAAAAAAATCCAGGGCTGCTGGGGGCTCTACTGACAGAGCCGACGTCTTCATCCATCTCTCTGTGAGATACCTGCCAGCGCCCCGAGCCTGGAGAATCCCACGCGGTCCTCCACTTCAGCACAGAGGAAAACCTCAGCTCGGTTTCCCAGCCTGCACGAGCTTCCATTTATCCAAGTCAAGTATCATCTGCCGTCCTGCCGCCCATTCCCCAGTCCCTCCCGGGCGGCCGGCCCCTCCTGGGGTTTCTCACAACCCTCCTGCTTTTATTCCTGAAGTGCTTGAACACTGCCTGCAGTTACAATCCATTTAGACTTTATTCTGATGATAAAATGATGTTTTCCCCCCTACTGCTCATTGTCTTTTGTAGAATATAGGAGAATAAGGTGATGGTCTCTCTTGAGGGCTTTTTTCCCCCTCCCTTTTAAATAATTCTATACTTATCTCCTCCCCACACTCATTTGAATCATCAAATTGATTATTATCCCTGTGGCTGGCACATCTCAAAAGATGACAAGCCCCAGAAGAAGGACTGGGGCTCGACTTACTGCTGGTTTTGGTACAGTAATATTCGGGTTCATGGAGACAGCAGCAGACAGGGATGCAGGTATGTTCATAGCTGGGGATTCAGGTGTGTATGTTGAAGAGTCTACTTGTGCCGTGAAGTGGATGTGGCTGGTAAGTTGGTTGTTTTAACCATAGTTGTGTTTTTCTAAGCAGACAGGAATTTATTTGCTTGTGTCTGTGTCCTGGGAACGTTTCTGAGGGTTGCCAATGAAGAGAACATTACTGTCTACATCTTGAGAGTGTTTTATAGCATCAAGCCCTGCCGTCTAGTCCTATGAGAGCTGTTCAGAACCCACTGGCCCAGGTGATGAGAGCTGGGAAGGGAATCATCCCCTCTCTTGCTGGGGCTCACATACGGGCCTGACCCTTTGCACTTTTGTGCACCAACACCAGGTGTGAGGCTCTGAATTTCTAAGGAGCTGGCCTCTTCTTTTTGATAGGCAGGAGGAGAAATGGGTCTTGTTTTTAAATTTAAAAAGAGATCCCTTCTAAAAGGCTAAGAGATGAGTTTGCTGGACTTGCCAGTTAAAAGATCAGACTGGGGGTTGGGGGTGGAGAGGATATATAAGGGGCACACCTTTCAAGTCCCCAGCCCCACCAGCCAGTTGGGCTAAAAAAAGAAAAAAAAAAAAATTTTTTTTTCTTTAATGGCGAGAGGACAGGCCTTTCGGCTCTACAGCACAGTTCTCCTACTCCTCCGGAGGTGGGGACCTCGCGCGGGCGCCTGGTTCCATTGAAGTCTCTCTGGCTCACCCCCTCCCCCCACCCCAGCTCGTTTCTGTCACTTTAAGTCCAGCCCCTGAGAGATAGCCAATAGGAGCCAAACCATACATCAGTCTCCCAGCCTTAAAGCTACAGTAGGGTTAGCGGGCTCCAAGTCTCTGGTGCCCGAGCCGCCTCCACCGCTTCGCATCCCGTCTGCCCGCACAGGAGTGTGTGCCCGAGTGCGGGAGCGCTGGGCTGGGCGCGCACGGCTCTCGGCCTCCCTCGCGCCCCGCCGCGGCGCTTCCACCCACCCACTCCGCCTTGGCCGGCTCACCGTGCCCCTGCCCGGACTCGCACCTCGCCGGTGCCCTTCACTCGCTCTTCCGCGTGATCTCCCCGCCGCCTTTTCTCTACCAACTGGGAATGCTAAAACGGGACTGATGGACGTGTCCGAACTCTGCGTCCCTGACCCCCTCGGCTACCACAACCAGTAGGTGCTCGGCTTCTTCCTCTGTGTCTGTCCTTCTGCCTGTCCGGCCGTCTCTGTCTTGAGTGTCGCAGTTCTTCTAGGCATTCTTGAAGTGGCAGGGACCCCGGGGGTGGGGTGGGGGGAGGTGAGGGCACTTGGGGACGTCGGAAGAGGAAAACCGCACACTTCTCTGGGTTTCCTTCTGGTGGTGAACCCGACTCTTAACTTTTCCCTCACCCCCCTTTTTGACAAACCCTCACTCTTAGGTAAGAGCAGAGCTTTTCGCATTCACTCCGATCGTCCCCCCGCGGGGAGAAAATATTTGAGTTTCTGTGGAATGGGGAGGAGCGAGTCCAGAACAGGTGCAGGAATGTCTCAAGGATGTCCCGTCCCCGCTCGGGAAAGCGTCCCTGCGGGCCCTTTGACTTTAATGTTTATTTTCATACTGGGGACCAGACGCGGTCCGGGCAAGGGGGCGAAATTGAACGTGCCGCGCAGGTTTGGAAACTGGGCGGCGAGCACGGTCCCGCGCTGCGGTCCCAGAGCGGCTCCCCGAGGGCGCGCACGAGGCGCGGTGGACCCAAGTTCCCCCCTCCGCCACCTGCTCCCAGGGGTGCGGGGGGTGCGGCCGGGTTAGACTGCGCCCCGCATGCCCCGCCACGGGATGCCCGCCTCCCGCCAGGAGCGGGGACAATCGGCTGGACGCTGCAGCGGAAGCAAAGTTGGTTCTCGGCTTTAGGCGAGGCGGTGCCGGGTGATTTCCGTGCCCCGGGGCGGCTTTGCGCTCGCTTCCCTGGAACCTGGGGTGGTCTGAGTCACGTGCGCGCGGGTGGCCGGCGGAGGCTGCGGGGCTAGACACCGGGTAACCGCAGGTCCCCGGACTTGGGCAGCTTGCCGAGTGCGCGGAGTGAGGAAGCGCACAACTGATCCCCCAAACGGTGGAACGCTGCCCCGCGCGACCATCCTTGACTTTGCTCGGTCCTGCTCCGGCCACCCGCCGTTCCCCTCCCAGGGCCCTCCGCGATCATCGTCCCACCTGCTCAGGTACCTGTCCCGGGCTCCCCGCGGGCGCTCCAGGCGCCGCCGCGCTCCAGGCAGGTGTCCTGGGCGTGTGGGTGTGGGCGCACTCCATGTGGTTCCCCAGGAAGGCGTCAGATAATACTACAATGAAAACTGTAGATTCTCGTGGATCTGCTTAACTTCTTGCTATTCTTCCTCTTCTCCCCCACCCCCACCCCCCACCCAAGCAAGCTGAACTACCAAAGTCAGTTCTTCGGTCATCCTTTCGTTTTTTGTACCACTCCCTCCTCCCAGGACCCACGACATCCCTAAAACAATACTCTGGATAACGTGGGGTCCGAGTGAGTGTGATTACGCCCCGCGCTGAACAGAATACCTCCAACCCCAGGTGGACCGCGCGTTAGAGAGAAGGCAACTTCACAGCAGCGTCTCCTGAGGGGCGACCGCAGGGGCCAGCCTCCACGCTGACCTTTTTGATTCCAGTTTTGGGGTTTCCCTGGGCAAAGGGTCCTTTAAGTGCCGCCAATATTGAAACAGAGTGTCAGAAGAAGGCTATTGGATTAGGAGATGAGGGGGATCTTGGATTCAGATTTCCATCAGTGCAAAAAGTGGCTTTTAATTATCTTTAAAGGTTACACTGATTCCAGCTTGTACGGCTGGTGCAGTTGGGGTGGGGGCCCGTTTCACACTGTGGTGCTCCCTCCATAAGGGAGGGGGAGCCCCCAAAGAAACCTCCTGGGTGGGTGAGACTGTGAACTGTGTGTGATGCTTGTGGGGCATTTCCTCACATAAAATTACCAAGTACGACAAATATTGGATATTTAAATTATTTAGTTTTCTTCTCTCCAGAGGTGACTTCTTTAGTTGAGCTTGAAATATCTATGTATTTGTCCCTGGCTCAAGTCACAGTCAATAAATATGAAGTTTTGTTTGGGGGAAGTGCATCTTTTGATTATGTTGACCAGGAAAGCAAGGAGAGATGGGGGATTTAGCAGCTGGGTAATTCATCGAGTTGACGGCAACCCTGGCTTGAGTTTGAGGAGAAATATGGGCAAAGAAGGAATGTCAGGGAAGTGGCAAAGGGGAATGAGGTAGCCGAGGTCCTGGGTGTCTGGGAAGGGTGTGAAGTGGAAATCAATTATAAAGTAAGCCTGATAGTGATTTGGATTTGGACTCCCTAGCCTTCTTGTTTTTGTCTGTTTGTTTGTTTTTTGCAAAGAATTAGCTTCTCACTCCATGGGGCACAGGAAAAGCCAGAAATGTGCCTGCCTCTTCTACAGAGGATGTAAGCATCCCAGTGAGATGCCATTTCTCAGAGCCCCAAACCTGCTGGGCTGCAGTCCAAGCGTTAGTGAGCCGGGCCCCTATACACAAGTGCGTGCCTCCTGGAGAAGGAGTACCTCTGCTGTGGTTACTGGGGTACAAAATTGCCAAGGACAAGCTTGTAGAGGTCGGAGGCTGCTGTTGGGAGAGGCAGCTTTCTTACCACCACCCCCCCCCGCCCCCGTGTTTCTCTGCTTCACAGCAAGTAGCTTTAGAGCCCCCTGGTAGCAAAGTGACAAAACACAGGACAGCATTCTTTGGTTTGTTGGAAGGACGGTAGAGTGAATCCATTCATTATGGTGCCGAGGTTTCTCTGGGAACATATATAAGAGTGGGTGGGTTTGAGCGCTCTCTACGGATAGTTTCTACCTATTTGCCTTAGCTGACATTCCCGGACTTGAAAAAAAAAAAAAAAAACCCAAGGGCGCAGGGACCACAGTCCAGCGAGGAAGAACTCCCTAGACTCCCCTTTCACCTGCTAATATACAGAGAGCTATCTTTAATATTTTAGTGTTATTTTCACTTTCCAGGTGAGAAATTCACACTCACACACACACACAGATACACTGGGACCTTCATACCTTTCTCTCCTTCATTTTCATTTTCCTGTAGCCAATCCTGTAGGTGACTCCATTACCATTTCTAATCAATATTTTATGTACATATATAATCAGCCAGAGTCGGAGTGAGCGCGCTGGCTTGTGTGGGCCTGTGTACAGATGCGTCAGGGACGGACCTGATGGAGATCCTCGGCAGACAATCCGGAGAGCTGGGGGTGGGGGGGCTTTGTCGCCCACCATCCGATGATGACCACTTTGCTGATGTTAAAGAAACAGAACAAAATGTCCCAAAGGTAAAATATGTGGGTTCACACGTAGGAAAAGTGCCACATGGTAATTCAGAATCAGTGACCCAGAGAAAAACAAAGGGGGGAATTAATTTTTAATGGTACATTTAAAAATAAATCAGCGGGAGGACATTCATCTTGGTTTTCTGAGGGAGGGGCTCCAGGAAATAAACCTTTCCGTGTCTGCAGCCCTCTCTGGAAGGTGTGGGCTGCCGTGGAAGAGGGCTGCTGTGGAAGAGGATGGGCTCGTTCAGGCCTGAGGGCGACAAGCTTAGCAGGAAATCGGAGGGCCCCAGTCCTGGGCAAGGCCCTTTCCAGCTGAGTGAGATCTTGACATCAACTGGAAATTTCCTCTCGGAGCTTATTTCCGCAACTCCATTTTAGAAACAGCCCTCAATTTTTACCAACAATTGGAACATACGAAAAAGATGTTTCTTAAACAAATGTATATGAAGAAACAGACTGACCCACCAAACAAGAACCTTTTCATTCTATTGATTTGGAGGAATCAATACATATTCCATTTAGTCCGGGAGAGGAGAGACAGAGGGGACTTTCGGGGAAAGCTCTGTGAGGGAAGTGGCTGTGATAGAGATTTCATGTCACAACCCTGCCTTCTCGGAGTGTCCCGGCTCTAGCCCAGGGGGCCCTTGTGACTGTCTGCTTGATTCGTGTTCCTGATAATGGGACATATTGCCAAATGATTTCTTTTCTTTTTTTTAATTTTAAGATAATCTAAACTCAATAAGAGTTTGTCTCCTTCCTCAGTGCTCTACAAAATGCCCAGCTTCTTTTGAGCACAGGAACTGGGAAGCTCTGTACAAGTCTGGCAGCCCAAAGGAAGGTGTGAGGTGGAGAGACATTGCCAGCGTGTTTGCATGGGGGGTGGGCGATGGAGCTGGCTGTGTGAATGAGCAGGATTCAAAAGGAAAGCGAGTTCAGTCAAACATTTAGACAAGAGCCGAGATGCTTTTCACCCGGTTCTGCAGCGCCCCTTCCCTAGAACGTGTCTTCCAGACGCTTTAGGTGGTTTTCTCAATATGATTTCTTTGTGGTTCTCATTTATGAGGATAGAATAGCGGAGATGCAGAGCCTAATCCACTCCTTCAAAGTCAAGTCCAGCCCACACCCTGAACACCCAGGCTGGTGCCTTTTCATATCTACCGGCCATCCATCGTTCAGCTCTTTGTCTCTGCAAGCTCCAGTTCTCCCACTCTCTTCCAGCTTGACCAGGAGGTCTGCCCAGAATTCGTCAGGACTCCTCCCAACTTTGCTGGGAGCTTCTGGCTTGAAGCTGGGTGGCTTTTGGCCGAACAGTCCCCTGGGGAATGCACAGCTTGAGTGCTGAGCCTCCGATGTCCTCCACCGTGGCCATGGTTCCCAGAGGATGTCTGGGGCGCCAGCAGAGGGTCCACAGACCAGGCCAGGAAGCCCCGAAGGGCTCAGCTGGAGAATGGACTGGAAGCAGACAAATCTGAGCTCACCTCCTGCCCTTGGGGCCATTTGCTGACTTCTAGGGATAAACCAAAGGTCCAAGTGCTGGTGACCCCTGATTGGACTTCCTGTCTGCTGACCATCCCCTTTCTCAGGCCCAGCAGCGTTGGACCTCCAGGGAACTGTCAATGCAAGATCATTCCTCGGAGGAAGGGTCCAGGGGCCCCATGGGCTTCTCCTGCCCCCGGTGTCCCCTGGTGTGGCTGGGGTGGCATGCAGCAGGCTCACATCCTGGTTGTTCCGTCCGCTGGTGTGGCCAGGTCCCTGCACAGGGAGGTTGCGGTGTTTATAATTGCAAATGTAATTAGCAGACCAGCTCTGGGGGACTGGGATGCTCAACTTCTTTGCACATCAGAGTGACCCCTGTGCTGGCTGGCCAGCAGATTAACCCTTCCTGGGCCAGCACGCCCACCCACCCACACATGGTCCCCCCCACCTCTAGTGAGGCGGCCGACCTTTCCCTGATAATGGCAGGGCTGTCCCGGGGAAGGGGGTGGGAGGTCCAGACTGCTTTCTGGGAGCGGTTGTCAGGGCAGTGCCTGGGAGAGGTCAGTCACTGGGGGCATGTTTCTTCCCTAGGCCACAGGGCGTGTGCCCCTTACCACTTGTGCCAGTGTGACCCGTCCCCCCTTTGGCAGGCTGGAGCATTTCCTGGCACACTTACTGGGCTACCCTGGAAGGAGGTCACTGGAAGACTGTGGGGGCACGCTGGTCAGTGGCTCTAGGGGCTTCGCTGGGGGAAGCAGGGCTCTGGAGGGGCCTCCTTGCACCTTGTGACTGCCAGCTGGCTCCCAGGTTCTGCGGGGGTGCCCTCACTCTCGATGTGTGGGGGGGCAGACTGTAGGAGAACACAGGCTCAGTTTGTCCCTGGGAGCAGCGACCACCCCACCCCGCCTCCACCGCCACAATCAACCACCCAACAAAAGATACCAACAAACCAGACAAGTGGGAAACTTGGAGCCCACATATGGCCCCAGCCCCCCACCCCCTCCTGTGAGTGCACTGATGGTTCTACCTACCTAGACTGCCTTTCTGTAGGATCAGGATTAGAACAGAAAGGATTTTAATAGCCCCTCTACTTATAAGCATTGGCTTAAGGGAGTGTCAGGCCCTTTTTTGTTGCCGTTAACACCCCTGATACAGAGGATGTCTCCAAACCCCGAATCATCAAAAGCCGCATCCGTTCCTAGGAAAGTGTCTGTGTGTGCACGTGTGGGAGAGCCACGGCGGGGCTCCCCTTTCAGATGGGAGATGAGGGGCTCTGCTGTTTAAACCCGGCCCCTGCTGGCCTGCCTTTTTACCCCTTGCCTGGATTGAGGTCAGGCTGTGGCCACATTCCAGCGAGGGGCTGTGTACCTTGGGGTTTTTCCGTGGTGTGGGAGGGAGCCCAGAGCGACCCAGTGGGGCTGGCTGTCCCTGCCATTGGAGGAGTTCAGTCTTTCCTAAGAGGCTCTCTTCAGTTTTCTGGGCCTGGGTAGGGCTGGCAGACCCTGGAGAGGGCTAGCAGGCTGGGCTGCCCTTCTCCCGGAGAACAGATGGCCACGCTCAAAGAGGCAGGCGGTTCTTCCCCAGGTCCCCGGCTAACCCTTCTCTCCCTGGATATGGCCATCGACAGTCTTATCGCTAAAGGTCAAATGTATTCTTACGTCAAGGAAAATCAGACTGGTTTTCATTTGCCCATGGGACTTTCGATATGAAACTGGATGAGGTTAAAAAAAAAAATCTATTGGCTAAATGCCTTAAATTCAGGATTGTGTGGTCTCGGGTTAAAATAAGCTCCAAATAAAAGTTTTCCTGGGGGTTAGAGACATAATTGTTTTTTCATCTTCATTTGCCATGCTTTTTAACCTACACACGTTTTAGTCCCAAAGAATGTTGTTTTCTTTCTCTTCCTCTCCCCCGCCACCTTTAAATTTCTCTCCTCTGTTCCTTATGACTTTAAAAATATTCGTCTTTTCAACACTGTCATTTAGTGTCTCCGGGATTGAGCCTTTTCTGGGAATGCTTTTCTGGATAATGTTATTTTGTTTCTCAATGTCATTTCATCCGGAGGTCAAAAGGCAGTTAAACAAACTCCAACAAGCTTTTGTTTTTATCTCCTGGTTTTAAATGTGATCAATTTTCATTTTAAACTATATCAGAATCCTCTCCTGCCAATTACAGTAGCAGCCAGCCTCACGCCTGACCGTCGGTGTTTACTGAAACACTGCATTAAAATTGCACGAATGTGAAGTGCCCCATTAGAGTCAGGTCTTCCTATCGAGGAAGCTGTGAGTTTCAAAACCCCAATGCTAAGTGTTATTTTAACTTTATTTTTTTAACTGCTTAAAATAACTTACATTCATAAAGCTTTTTCCTTTTCTTGTTATACAATTCTTAAAGTATTATATTTACTTACCTTTATGTTTTTGGTGTTTTTACCTGACTTGTATTTTTAAAAAGATACCCAGCAAAAGGTTTTTGAGCATCACTGGTCTTTTCCTGTGCTCTTGGTTTCCAAAAGACAGAGAACAAGAAAATACAGTCTAAGGAACCGCTGTAGTTGGGGGCTGAGGATGTGAAGGGTGATGTTTCAAATGAAATTCTCTCGTATCTCTGTTTATCATTGTCCTTTGTCTTTACTTATGTTTTCCTTCTATTTTCATTCCAACTTGCTCTATCTTACTTATCCCTCTTTGGTTTTATATGTTTTAGAGGAAGGAGTATAGAGTGTGTGTGTGTGTGTGTGTCTACCTGAGCGTGTGTGTAAGTACGTGTGTGTGAGTGCTCTGGTGTGTTGGAACTGTTTTGAGGTGCTGAGCATGATTAGTTGAGGGAAGTCCCAAAGCAGAATGGCTGTTGCGGGCCACCTCATTCTACTTGAGCCATCAAGACCTTGACCCACTGGTTGCATGTGGTGGGGACAGCAAAGAGGGTAAAAGCCTCCTGCTGAAAGCACGTTCCAGGTTGACTGTTACCCGAGGAGGTACGGGTGAGAGGCTTTCAGGATGCCCCACGCTTTATTCGAAGCCAACTTTTCCATCTCTCCGCTCTCTCACCTCACTTCCTCACACTTGGAGCTCTAGTTTGGGATCCTGGTGATGTGAGTGAATGAGCTGGTCTATGCTTTTGTTTTTGCCATCCTAATCGATCAGGAGGAAACATTCCTTTTGATGGTGAGACATCTCTTCAGCCCGCATGCAGAGTGCAGTGTCTATCCTTTTCCTTTAGCCTCACTCTTTGTCATTTGTCCCTTGGGTATGTTGACATTGTCTACCTAAGCAGTCAGGCTAACAAGCTTTGGCAGAAAGAACCGCTTTCACAGAAGTGATAGCAAGAATGCGATGGTTGTAATAATTATAACAGTAATAACAGCTTGCAGCTTTTTCTTCCCCCAAAGTGCCAAGCAATTCTCATAACCATTCCCTCATAGTAACTGGATGAGGGTTGCTGTGTCTTACCTCCAAACGTAAATGTTTTTCTGCAAGCATAACATGCCAAGGCTTCAGGTTTGCATGTCTAAATTCATCCAGGGGCAAAGAAAATGCCTGGTGTCTGAAATATGAACAGACGGGTAAAGGAGAATACAGTGTCCGACACACAGCCCCCTTGAGAAATGCCGGGTGTGTTGCCTTTGAACTGGGAAGGCAGAGATGTTTCTTGTAAAGGATTCTGACCCTCCTGCCACGATCACCTGAGACCCATGCTGTGCTCTGCCTCTCCTTGCCCCCAGTGTTCCTTAGTTCCTCTGGCAGCAATCTCAGATGAAGTTTGCAGACCAAAGGCACACAGAGGACAAGGGGGTTATGACTTGGCACATGTGAATAGCTGGGAACAGAGCTGGGTGAAGAGAGAGGCAAAGTCACCTTGCCACCCTTGATCGCCTTCTCGGCCATTCAGCGTCTCCCAGGGCTTTCTGTCTCTGTTCCTGGGTACCTCAGCCTGCTCTCTGGATGCAAAGATCGGAGAGAGGGTGTCCGGAAGCCAACCCCTCTGGATCCCTGTGACCCTTTGGTGACTTTTCATGGCGATACCCGGACCTGAACCTGCTCACGTCCAAACTGCTCATCTACACATTACTTTTGAAATTGGCCTGGCCTTTGTTATTTCCTCTCTCATGCCTGCCCCCCTTTTTTTGTTTGTGTGCCTTGGAAATAGGAGACAGCCTCAGACACCAGCCTAATACTGTCAGCCAAACATAATCGGAGCCACCTGAATATACCAAGGTCCCAGGACTGTCTGTAATTTTTTTCTACTTCAATATTCTTACTCAATTTCCACCCCCCCCAAATACCCAACAACCCAAAGCTTTGGGTTATTAATTGATTATTATCTGATTTAACAAATAAGACATCCTACCCCACAAGGAATCCCAGCAACACTCTGGCTGTGCTGCTCAGGCTGAGATCTGCCTTCGTCCCCCCTCCATCGGTGAGAAACGTTATAGCTTCAATTCCCTTGTTGGACCCTGAGTAAAAAATTAATTCATGAATAATAAAAACCAATCAGTCTTGTTGAGTTTAAGAAGGATTAGGAGAAAGGGTGTTTTTTCTTACAGAGAACATTTGGAATCTGCGTGTCATTGTCACTGAGTGTTCAGGGTGGCTTGAGTGTGCCTTTATTCGCAGCAAATGAGCTGTTTATTATCCCGAAGGCTAACACGTCTTCCTCAGTTGTAAGGCCAACTTACTGGAGGTTGTTACACAGGTTTCCCACCCAGTTCTCTCCCACAGTCCCATACAAATCAGTGATAATTCATTGAAATTAAGACAGTTTCCTGTGGAAGTGGCACATCATCAAATAGCAAGAGACCTGGTTGCATTATGAATAAGCTGGTTTGTTGATGGAGTGGAGTCTGTCTCTCTGTTTCCCTCCCCTTTCTTTCCCTGGGAAGTAATTGACCAGAAATTTACATGCCTTTGGAAGAAGTACTGAAATTAGACTTGTAGATACTCTTTTAGTTTCCAGAATAGTATCTACTTCCCAGGGTGGCTGTGAAGATTAAACAGAGGTAATACACAAGTGTCAGGCACATAGTGGGTGTACATTAAATGTTTGATGTTCTTATTAATTTTTTTAATGTTATCTATTGGGAGTAGTAAATGGCAACCCACTCCAGTGTTCTTGCCTGGAGAATACCAGGGACGGGGGAGCCTGATGGGCTGCCGTCTATGGGGTCGCACAGAGTCGGACACGACTGAAGCGACTTAGTAGTAGTAGTAGTATTGGGAGTTACTTTTCATTCCTTTGATTCAACTTCACAACGAGAGTCCTTCCTACTCAGGAGCAAGATTGGGGTGCTTGAACCGATTACTTGGTTTAATGCGATCAGTGTGGGTTGGGTTTCCATATGTCACACAAGGGGATTATAGAAGGAATTATGACTTGGGACCCAAGGTGGTGAATAGGAAATTTCCTCTGAATGAATCCCTCTCTCCTTGGACTGTGGGTAAAGTTGCCCAGTAAAATACAGGACCCTCGGTTGCATTTGAATTTTAGATAAACAACAAATTTTTTAGTTTAAGTATGTCCCATGTGATATTTGCTAAATCTGGCAACTCTACCCATGGGTGTTTTTCTTAAACTGATCCGATCAAGAAACACATTTCCCTTATTTTTTTTCTACTTTTGACAAAGCTTCAAAGAACGATTATATGCAGTTTTTTCAAACTGTTTTTTAAATGACTAACTTTTTGCAGACATTAACTTGTTAGGTTGGTCATGTCCTTAGACGTTAGTGGATACAAGTCATTGCCGTCATCCGAATTGATTGATAGAGCAGCAATCAGGTAAACACGTCTGCTAAATGAGGTCTTCTAGCGTAGCACCCAGAGCTACTGAATGTTGCTTTGGGGAGGAACAGAGTAAGCAGAGTCTTTTAGGGAACTTGTCTCTGCATGATGTTTCTCTGACAAGGAGGTTGAGGGACTGGATTACTAGAGGCTGACATCCCAGCAATTGGAAGCTACACTTGGGGCACCTTGAAGGCCAAAGCAGCAACAACCTCTTCCTGCCTTCCCACACAGGGACAGGAGGCTGGCCCTTTGGAGACATCCCCTAAGAGGGTGTGGAGGAAACAGCCCAGATCTGTGTTAGGTGGTAATGTAACAAGGACAACGGCCGGAACCTGATACAGCAGGTTGAGGGCATGGGTGAACTGGGACACACCAACGGGGGACCAGCGAACCCCAGCTTTTCTTCGCCTACCTCCCAGGGCAGCGTAGTGGTTCAGCCCGGGGAAACACAACCATTGTTTTATGCGTGGTACCCTCACCACCCAGAGTATGGGGAATGGAAGAGCTCTAGAGCCCCCTGCAGGCCATAAATGGCACTGCACCTCATGGGTGATCGTCCCACAGAGCCTCCTGAAGGTGGGACGGAGTGTGGAGGATCCCAGAAGGTGAACCTGTAGAAACGCAGGATCCTAGAGGACCGGGTGCAGAACCCCGGCTTCAGAAAGCAGCTCTGGTTTCAGAACTGCCTTTCGGAGACATACTCCATGCTTTTTAGCACTGTAGTTACTTCCTAGTCTGGTATGCCAATGACCTCCCGCTATGCACGCGGACGCAGGAAGCTCACAAGCTCACCGCCTCTATGGCTTGCCGTGACCTCCAGACAGGCTGGGCAGTGCTCAGGCCTCACTCAGCCCGAGGAAAGCCCTCCCTCCAGCCGCTGGAAGTGCAGAACCACCATGGCTAGCACTATTTTCAGGGCCTGATTGACACTTGCTGTTCAAATTCTCCTCTCTTAAGATATCTGACTCCTTGGGGATCATTTTAGGATTTGCTGGAAGAAAATTCTTGGGAAAGAGGAGAGAGCTGAAAATAAACTGCAGAGTCAGAGGTGGACAATTGTAATAATAGTAATAGTAACCGTTGTTAACATTTATTGAGTACTTACTGGGTACCAGGTTTTGTTGTAAGATCATTTCATGTGTTAATTCACTGACTCTTCACAATAACCCTATTGGGGTTAATCAGAAAATAGGAACTAGGTCCTATTACCATCCCCATTTCACAGGGAAGGAAACTAAGGTACAGAGATGCTAGGTCCCTTGCCCAAGGTCACACAGCTGACAAAGCTCAGATTTGCTCAGGGGCTGGCTTGCCGTGTACCTGCAGTCTAACCAGTGTTACACGTCACTCACTGGGTCTAGAGGTTTAGCCTTCTAACTCCAGCTTTCAGACCACCCCTTCTTAACTGTGTGGATCGGACACACAGGTAAGGTTTGGAGAGGAGGCAGAAGAGGAAAATTGCACATGGCTTATTCCAAAAAGGCAGAGGCAGAAGGCCCACAGTGAATTGAACCTTGTTTCCGCCCCCGATGCCCTCAGTCTGTGTCATGGGCCACGGGCTGGAAAGGAAAGCTGGAGAAAGGAACTTTCGGTCTTCCTACCTCATCCTCCAAGGGACCATGGGCAACCTCCAGAGGTTCATGCCTCCCTCTGAGCCTGTCATCAGCATATGCTGAAGCTGTACTTTCTCCCATCTCAAGCCCTCCCCCATTCTCTCATCACCAATAACTCCTAAGTCTGAATCTCAGAATCTTACTCTTGTGTCCAGCTTGGTCTCCCAGGTGAACCTCCCACCAGCACGTGCAAAACGGAATTGCAGCATTGTCCTCCGGATTGCTTCCCCTGTGTCTTCCTTGTCTTGCCCTCCGCTGATGCAGGGACCCCCAGCCAGGATACAGAGCGTGTTTTCAGTCCCTTCGCCTCTCTTTCATTGTCCAGTCCCCTCCTCAGTCTGGACAACACATCCGTCTATTTTCTTTCTTTTTTTGTTTTCGACTCCCCGTTCCCCTTTCAGGAATCATGGGTTTGTTTTCTGTGTCTGTGAGTCTGTTTCTGTCCTGTAAATAAGTTCCTCTGTGTCATATTTTAGATTTCACATATAAGTGATATCATATGCCATTTGTCTTTCTCCGTTTGACTTAGTTCACTTAGTATGACAATCTCTAGGTCCATCCATGTTGCCATAAATGGGATTATTTCACTCTTTTTTTAATGGCTGATGTCTATCTAAATAGATGCTTCAGGTCTACTCTCTCCTCTTTGTACCGTTGGATATCCCCAACCCTCAGTCTGCTGGGCGACTTTCTATTTATCTTTTAAAACCCTGCTCATATGTTCCCCTCCTGGTGAAGCCACCCCTGACCCTTTCCAGGGGGAAGGGATCTCTCTTTTGCAGCAACAGCCTGGCCCCTGCCCCTACCTGGGTTGTAACTTGTTGGATTTGAATATCTGCTTATCTTTTCCCACTACATCATTGGCCCCTGGAATACCAGCTTCATCTCTGTCCCCACTGCCTAGAGCAGAACCTGGCATGGAGTAGGTGTTTGATACGTGCTGGTGGGGTTAATTTAGGGAGATACGATATAGGTAAAGGGGCATTCTGGGGGCATAAGAGGGAGGTAGATGGCTATGGGAACAACAGTGCCAGGAGGGTCTTGGCCCTGCAGCAGCTATTGCCCTGTTGATGGATGAGGGCAGACCTGGCTAGGTGGACCTCTGTGCCCTTCTTGGGGGCAGTATAGTGTAATGAGTAGGAGGGAATGCTCTGGCTCCAGACTGACTGAGTCTAAATCCTGGCCCCAGTAGTATGGAGGAACCAGCTCAAACTGGCTCAAGAAAATCAAGCATTGAATTTTCAGGAATTTTGTAGCTGATTGTTAAGCACAGTCATTATTAAAAATGAGATTATATAAACTTACTAGTTAATACATTGTCTTAAAAACAAAGGTAATAGCACTCAAAGCTCACTTGGTCGTTCAGTTCAGTACCTACGTCGTGTCCGATTCTGCCGCCCCATGGACTGCAGCACACCAGGCTTCCCTGTCCTTCACCATCTCCCAGAGTTTGCTCAAACTCATATCCACTTATGAATTGGTGATGCCATCCAACTGTCTCATCTTCTGCCACCCTCTTCTCCTTTAGCCTTCTATCTTTCCCACCATTAGGGTCTTTTCCAGTGAGTCCACTCTTCCCATAAGGTGGGCAAAGTATTGGAGCTTCAGCTTTAGCATCAGGCTTGATATATTCAGGCTTGATTTCCTTTAGAATTGACTGGTCTGTTCTCCTTGCTGTCCAAGGGACTCTTAAGAGTCTTCTCCAACACCACAATTTCCAAAATCCAACACCTTGATTCTTTGGCATTCAGCCTTCTTTATGGTCCAATTCTCACATCCATACATGGCTATGGAAAAAGCCTTAGCTTTGACTACACAGACCTTTGTCAGCAAAGTGATGTCTCTGCTTTCTAAGATGCTGTCTAGTTTTCTCATAGCTTTTCTTCTAAGAAGTAAGTGTGTTTTAATATCACGGCTGCAGTCACCATCAGCAATGATTTTGGAGCCCAAGAAAACAAAATCTGTCATTGTTTCCACTTTTTCCCCATCTATTGCCATGAAGTGATGGGACTGGATGCCATGATGTTAGTTTTTTAAATTGCTGAGTTTTAAGCCAGCTTTTTCACTCTCCTCTTTCACCATCATCAAGAGGCTCTTTAGTTCCTCTTTACTTTCTGCTATAAGAATGGTGTCATCTGCATATCTGAGGTTGTCGATATTTCTCCTGGCAATCTTGATCCCAGCTTGTGCTTCACCCAGACCAGCATTTCACATGATGTACCCTGCATAGGAGTTAAATAAGCAGTTTGACAATATACATCCTTGACTGTACTCCTTTCCCAATTTTGAACTAGTCTGTTGTTCCATATACAGTTCTAACTGTTGCTTCTTGACCTGCATACAGGTTTCTCAGGAGGCGTGTAAGGTGGTCTGGTATTCCCATCTCTTTAAGAATTTTCCACAGTTTGTTGTGATCCACACAGTCAAAGGCTTTACCATAGTCAATGAAACAGAAGTAGATGTTTTTCTGGAATTCTGTTGCTTTCTCTATGATCTAAAGACTGTTGGCAATTTGATCTCTGGTTCCTCTGCCTTTTCTAAACACAGCTTGTACATCTGGAATTTCTTGGTTCACATACTGCTGAAGCCTAGTTTGAAGGATTTTGAGCATAACCTTACTAGCATGTGAAATGAACACCACTGTATGGTAGTTTGAACATTCTTTGGCATTGCCTTTTTTTGGGATTGGGAAGAAAACCGACCTTTTTCCCGTCCCGTGGCCACTGCTGAGTTCTCCGAATTTGCTGGCATATTGAGTGCAGCACTTTAACAGCATCATCTTTTAAAATTTAAAATAGCTCAGCTGGAATTCCATCACCTCCACTAGCTTTGTTCATAGTGATGCTTCCTCAGGCTCACTAGACTTCACACTCCAGGATGTCTGGCTCTGGGTGAATAACCACACCATCGTGGTCATCTGGGTCATTAACATTTCCATTATTCTTGTTGTGAGAACCCCATGAACAGTATGAAAAGGCAAAAGTCACTACTTCTAGTATTTTACTGCCTTTATGTACTTGAACTAAATTTGCATCTAATCTGTCCGTATGGTGGTAACACTTTACGTTACTGCCCATCTCTGCACAGCAGCACAGCGCGTGTCATGTCACCCTGGTAGCTTGAAACTGGCCACAATGGGAGTATTTGTACCACAGAAGCAGGCAAATCAGTCCGCCTTTTCCAACCAGTTCTTAAATATTTACCATCACACCGTTGTCTGGCTTCATGACATCCCAGCTCTGTGATCCCGGATAAGTTACTTAATCTCTCTGTGCCTCAGATTCATCATCAGTGACCCCCTTCATTGCTGTAAAGATTAAAAGTTGATCAATATAAAGTAGTTAAAGCAGACACTGGTACACAGTAAGTGCTCAAGAAATGTTGGCTGTTTTTTTAGTATTTCTTTCCCACGGCTCCGGGCATGTCCCTGTTGAAATTTTATCAAAACTCATGACCTTCCCAGATAGCAGAAGGTGAGTTTTCTCCTTAAACAGTAAGATGATTGCTTTTTCCCTGCTGAACCCTTGCCCATGGGGTTTAACTGTAGTAGTCTAAAGCAGGAGGCAGAAAGCACTCGTTTTCCAGTGGGGAAAGGCCCTGGTGGAGAGGCGCTCTCAAGCCTCCAGGCTAGGAGAGTAACTGGAATCCCTGCAGTCACTAATGTAGCTGAATGGGTGATGCGGGCACAGGTGAGGTCAGGAGAGAAACCGAGCAGATGCTAAGGATAGCCAAACTCCAGGGCGGAGGCAGCCTGTGCGGTGGCTGCAGTGGGTCCCTTAGATCATATGAGGAGGGGCGGCTCCTCTTCCTGGACATGCCGGGAAGCGCAGTCATGCCGGAGGAGGCAAGGGCTCCTCTGGTTTGGGGAGTTGGGGGGAATGTTTACTCCAGAGCATCTCCACGTTGGCGCATATGCTGTAATCAGCTTGCCCTGGGGTTACACTGGCCATGCTGCAGTTGCTGGGGAAGCCGCAGGAGAGTGGGAAGGAGAGAGAGAGCTTGTGGTTCACAGTGCCCAGCGTGGCAGTGGCCCAGGAGAGGGCCAGAGTGCACCAGGCTCTCCTGGACTCCATCTCAACCGGTTTCTCAGACCCTAGCCCTCTCTGGCCGCAGAGAAGGTCTCTGCACTGGCGGTTCCCTGGAAATAGCTTCAGGCTCAGACCTTTGGCATTGAGAGGCCCAGCTCAGAGACTCAGTCACAGACAGCCTGCTTTCAGCGGTGAGAGGACCGCCAGCCTGCAGACATGGGACTAGCTAGACCCGCATGGCTTTGCACACCAAGGGTGCATCTCGTCAATGGGGGCTCGCTTCATTCTCTGAATCTCTGGTTTGTTGAGAAATGACTTTACCAAGGAGGAGGCAGCCTTGAAAATTACACCCTCCTTCCCACCTCTCCGTGAGTGTTGTCCCATCACCCCGAGCCCCGTAAAGGCCTGAGTCCCATTTATTTGTGAATCTGCAGCACAGGGCCAGGTGTGGAGGAACCTTCAATAAGTATGAGGTGAAAGCTTGGATACCTTTTGAGAAAATCTGTGCATTGGACAGTGGACCACCTGTACAGTTATACTGACCAAGAGTGCCTGCTCGAGGGAGTGGGTGAGGTCTGAAACTAGTTTTTCTGTTTCACCCCAGGGTATACATGGCAGGGGTTTAAGCTGTGAGTATTCAGGGCCTAGAGGGGCTGGGGAGTCCTGAGCCCTGAGATACACTGGGAGCAGCCCACTGACTTACACATGCCCTGGTTTTCTAAAGGCCACCGTATTTCCGTCTGCCCAGCACCATCCTTGCAGCCTGGATTTAGAGCCTGATAAGTTTTCGGAAGGCTTTCTGTCCTGTGTTACTGCAGTTCTGAGTGGGTCCCCGCAAGCAGGTGGGACCAGGAAGGGGCCCGCATGCCCTGCTCTTGCCGCTGCTGTTACAGCATGCCTGTGAGCAGCCAGGGGCTGGGCCCCTGTGTTCCCAGACTCAAGGGGCCTGGTGGTATGTGAATGTGGGCAGGCAGGAACCCTGGCCTTCAGGGATGCTGGAGGGAGAGTGTCACATGGTCCCTGGGCCATGTGAGGAGATTTCAGGAAGTGCCAGATCTTAGCCACTTGGAAGGGAAGGGAGCTGCTTTGTTGGTATTTGATCAGGGCTCGCTGGCATGATCTCTTTATCAGTGATGCCTCAGTAAATTAGGGGTCCCTATCCCCCTTTTATGGAAGAGGACCCTCAGAGGACCCGGTCCAGAGAGGTTGAGCAAATTGCCCACAGTGACAAGGGGATCCACTTGAAGAGCCAGGCTGCAATTCCAGGTCTGGACGAAACAGTGCAGCCCTCTAGACCCGCCCTTCCTGACATTTCCCCTGCCCTGATAACGTGATCCCAAGCTGCCCCAGGAAGGGGAAGCACAGCCCTGAGAAGGACACGTGGCTCTTGAGCTGACCCCAGGGCAGCTGAGCAAGAGGGTCAGGGCCTCCAGAAGTGTGGACATCGGTGCCCGTCGGGCAAGAGGAGGAATGAAGTCCCACCCCCTCGGGGCTCCCAGCTCCGCTGCCCAGCACAGCGTCAGCCTTTGTGGGGAAGAGCAGCCGAGAGTGGTCCTCCTGCTTGAGCTGGAGCTTGGGCCCCTGGCCGGTGCCTCCGAGGGCCTCCACGCAGCCTGTGCAGAGGGGACGTGCCAAGGGCCCATTTCCTGCGTATGGCCTTTGGGGCACGGGGAGAGGGATCCAGCTTTGATTTGTCTGATGCTGTGGCCGGTGTTTAGCAGGCCTGGGTTTGGCTTTGAGGTTTTCTCTCTCGTGTATATCCAGTGTCCTCCTCCCCAGCTTCATCCCTGACCAGCAGAGCAATCCCAGGAAGGACTAGGGACCACAGGGGGGACCTGCCCTGCCTGTCCTCCACCCCAGGGACAGGCACTCCTCAGCAAAAAGGCTCCCATCGCCTTGGGAAGGGCTCCAGCTTGGCCTGATTAGATGCCCCAAGTGTGCTCATGGCTGTCAGCCTTGTTCACCCCTCTGCTGCCCCTCCTGACTTCCTAAGTCTTTACTCTGCCAGTACTTTATGGTGGTAAAAAAAAAAAAAAATAGTTACAGTGGTCTGAAATGGATTTTTTTTTGAAGGGGATCTGTAAATGTATTTGTCTAAAAAATGTTACACATTATGACATCTAGATGTTGCACGGAATACCTTTATGGCAGGAGATTAAAGTTACCTGGATCAGAGGGGTCCCAGAAAATAGGGACCCCTGGCAGCCAGGCCAGGCCCACTCAGCCCCTGAGTGTCCCACATGGGTAGTAGGTGGGATTCCCTACTTCCCAGAGGGAGAAGGCAGATCCTTCCCCCACTGGGGAAGACCCAGGAGGCTCATGGCCGCCTTAGCAAGCATTGGACAGATGGGGAAACTGAGGCCCTGAGCGGATGAGGGCCTTGTCTACAGCCCTGTAGCTCACGTGCAGAACCCAGGCCAGGCCTCGCCCCACGCTGGGCTGTGCACGGCCTGACTTTCTGATGTAAACCCTCTTGGTCCTCTAGCTTCAGGGAGGCCCTCCAGGCCTCATGGTCGGGAAGACCTGATCTGTGAGCCTTGGGACCAACCAGGGCTTGTCACCGTCTCTCTGTTCTGCTGTCAAACTGTGTGCGCATGCCCAGGTCAGCAACGAGACCGTGGGAGCCAGACAGAGAATCATAGGGGCGCTGGACAGACTCAACAATTCCAACCTTTTTAAAATATCAAAGAATTGAGGGTTTCAGTAGATGGAAACTGGCAGGATGAGAGATGAGCTGACGGTCCTAGGCAAGGAGACCTCCCCCTCCCCATGGTTCCCCTGCCATCCATCCCCGATGCAGGCCTGGGGGCCCCTTCACGCTTCCTTCCTGGTGCATCACTTAGGCGGTGCTCTGATCTTGGTGACCAAGGTGGAGACGGCAAGGAATTCTTCTCCCAGCTCATGTGGAGGAGAAGGTGGGAGATTTGAGGCACGTGACAGTAAAGACCACGTGTTCTGTCTGGCTCCCACAGCCCTCCTGGTGTCTCACTCCATGGCTAGCACCAAAAACAAACAAACAAAAAAAGAATGCATTGCCTTGTTGCCCACCCTGTGGGCACTTTCAGGCAGCACCCCAGCTGCTGCAGTCCATGGCCGAGGTCAGCACCTAACTGGCCAGCCCTGACCTGAGGTCAGCGTCAGGGTCTGCAGCGTTTATAAATACACCTGGCCGGGCTGGCGATAGAGGCCTCTGATAGAGGAAGGAGAAGGAATCCTTTCCTGACACCTGACTCACGCTAGTGGACCCGCAGGAGTAGACTGCCCTTCTGTGATGCGGTGGAGAGGGCAGAGTCTTTGATGTCAGACTGCGCTGAATTCACCGGCACCCCTGGCTCCCCTTGTTGTGCAGTCTTGAGTGAGTCACCTAACCTCTCTGTGCCACACTGGTATCGTCCGAAAAATAGAAATGATACCCTTTCCTTACAGGGCTATGGGAAACTTTATTACAATAGTGCTTATTAAATGCACACACAGGGATATTGTCGGGACCTCACAAAGTCCGTGATGCCCAAGCGTTCTCTGTAAACATTCTGCGATCATTGAAAGGAAACCTGCAAACTCATGTTAAAGTATGAATTGTGAGTTTACTATGTATTTTCCAACTGGTGAAGAATACAGGTACCAGGATTATGATGGGGGGAAGAAAAATTTTGATGTTAAAAAGCCCTTCTAGGCATTGCAGGCGGATGCTTTCCCCGCTGAACTACCAGGAAGCCCAAGGTTCATATGGAAAGTGTGAGAGTGTTAGCTGCTCAGTCGTGTCCGACTCTTCACAACCCCACGGACTGTAGCCCTCCAGGCTCCTCCACCCGTGGAATTCTCCAGGCAAGAATACCAGACTGGGTTGCCATTCCCTTCTCCAGGGGATTTTCCCGACCCAGGGATCAAACCCACGTCTCCTGCATTGCAGGCAAGTTCTTTACCTCGTGAGCCACCAGAAAGGCCAAGGAAATACAGCATAGAGTTAAGTGGAAAAAAGCAGATGGCTGAGTAACATATATAGTCGAATCATAGGTATGGATTTTTAAAGTTCCAAAGCCTGGGCATATGCTTTGAAAATTTCTGGAAGGAGACACAAAAAGCTGTCTTTTGAGTTACCTCTGGGGAACCTTCTTAGGAATCCTGGAATTGGGAAAGATGTTTTTCTTTTGACCTTACCCTTTTGGTTGTATGGAAGTATGTGCTCTCTATGAAAAGAGTTTTAATTTAAAAGTTAAGGAGATTGACTTAAGCAAGCACGCTCGCAAATACGCCTAAGGAAAAACATCAGAATGAAAAAAGGATCCTCTACAAACTTGGAAGCAACTGCTCTGGACGGAAGGACTTCCAGAAACAAGAGTTCTGTCCTCTGCTTCCCTGCCCACCTGCTCCCTCGTGGCCCCTGAGGTGCTCAGCTCAGCATGCCAGGGTAGGTCATCCCTCCGCCCACAGCAACTGTTGAGACAAACCCTGGTGCTGGTCTGCCCGCAGGCTGGGCTCCCAGGGGTAGAAGCTGACGGTGGATGAGGCAGCCCGGCTCTCCTAGGCAGGCAAGGGTTGGCCTCCCCTCTCCCAGAGTCTTTCTCGGCTTCACGCCCAGCAGAGCCAGGTTGGGGGAGTCGCTGGAGGAGCGTGATTGGACGAGTGGGCGGCTGGCCCCCTGCCTTGGAAACCATTAATCTTGTGTCTCCTCGGCCTCCCACCCCACCGCCCTGGCGCAGGCAGACTGGAAAAGGAAAGGGGCCCTGGGCTTCTCTCTGTGGTGGACCGTGACCCTGGAACATACCATCTGGCTTTTCCACGTGTCTTCTGACACCAGTTCCCCAGGTCGGGACCCCTCAAAGAGAGCTGTGTCTGGTGATATTTCTTATTGTTATTCCTTGGGCTGGGCCTTCGAATTCAAGGTCGCAGGTAGATGCAGCCTCCAGAGGCTGCCTGGGGGGCCTAGGGCCGCCCATCCTGTGGATACCTCAGGGTGGGTGGGGGGTTTACACTGGGAGACTCAGGGCCACAAGACTCTATTCAGGGCCAGGCCAGGGACCAGAACTTCCTGGGGCTCCCAGCTCTCTGCTTCCTTCCCAGCATCCTGACCTCTTTCCACACAAAACAGCCAAAGCACCAGGTACCCAATCTGGGGTGTCAGCAAAGTTTGTGACACTGTGCAGAGTTTGACCCTGGCACGGGAATCTCAGCTTTAGTCTCAGATCCATATTTGCTTTAAGAAGGCAGAGGTTGCTGGCTTTAGATTCATTCCAAAATAGAATTATTGGGGGTAGGGTAATCTGGGGCAAAGGAGAAGTGTCTTTGATTAACCTAGATGTTTGGTCCTCAGAAGTGGACTATCTTTCTGAGCAGTGAGCTCTCCATCCCTAGGGGTATGTAAGTGGAAGGAGAATCTGTTTGGATTGAGCTCGCTGTTGTACAATTTGCCCTTTAGGAAAAAAAAATCCTTCATTTCACATTAGTGGGGAGCAGGTGGTGGACCTGCACAGGGCCACGTTGGACAGCATCTCACCTTTTTACTTCTGACCTTTCCAGCATGGGGCAGCACCTCCTGTGCTAATTTGCACTTATTGGAAAGTTGGTTCACTCACCCTAAGAGCTAACACATATCTAAGTGTTTACTATATGCCCAGCACAGCACTGTATATTTTTACGTTTGTTTTTTTTTTTTTTTTGTCTTTGCACCCCTGCAGCACTGCAGAGTAGGCACACATATTTTTCTCATTTGACAGATGAGAAGACCAGAGCTCAGAGAGGTTGAGTAGCATCCCCAAAGTCACAGAGCTAATAACAAGGCAAAGCCAGGATTTGAACGCAGAACCACCTCACCCTCCGCTTTGCTGGACACCCTCGTGGGTGACAAATGGTTCCCCTTGTATTCTTTGCTCCCTGTTGGAAATTGTTTGCTTCCCCTTTTTGTCACTGTTTATACTATCAGAGTTTAGAGGCAGTCAAGAAACTGGGTGGTCTCCACTTTGCTGTTCACTGCCTTGGCGGGTCTAGGGGTGGGAGGGGGTCAGGGCCGCAGGGCAGGGTGCCCAAGGGCTTACCCTTGGCAGTAAGGGGGCATTCACCCAGGGCTTAGGGTTGGGCATCTCATTCAGAGACAGCCTTCTCAGGCATCAGACACACATGCTCACCGAAACCTTGCAACAACCCAGGGTGCCTTGCTGTGCAAACACTGAAACCAAAGCCCAGACTGACTGCAGGGTTGATCAGCTAGTGGACAGTGGAATCAGATTCAGATAAGGGTCTACCTGATTCCTAACCATCTCTCCACTGCCTTCCTGCATTTTATACAGCTTGGCCTCTGCTGTGTTGTTGAAGGGGTGTAGGGGAGCAGAAAGGGAGCATTTACATAGGTGGATGAAGGCCATCCTAATTCCCCTTTTGCAGGTGCAGACCCCGAGGCCCCAGAGTGTCTTGTTGGGGACAGAAGTTGGGGACCCAACTTATCATCAGGCCTCTCTGTGTCCCCTGGCTCCAGTCTTTCCTCTTTGCAGAGATGTCCAATCAGCAGATGCTGATCATTTGGGAGGAAATGGTCACATGACTGTGCACAAGGGGAGGAGACTGGATGATCAGTTGGCTAGATGTTTTACTTAATTTTTTTTAAATTGGCACTCACATCTTGATTTAAACAGGTGGAATGCTTTGACCAGTCCAACAGGAAGCTCCCTGTGTGGGAGTCTGAGGCCCTAGCTTAGCCCCTTTGGTAGATCTGTCATCATAACTAGACGTTAGCCTCTGGATAATGGGGATAATAGCACACCCAGCTCTTTGGGTACATGGGAGGCTTGGGTGAAGTCAAGTCTCCAACCATGGTGAGACTTGACTCCCTGCAAGGCACAGCTGAGCAGTGTCTCCGTCCCTCACTCCTCCATGGTGGGCCCTCAAAATCTGCATCATCTTCCCTGAGCATGCCTGCTGCTGCCAAGTCTTCTCCCCATGGGGGTAGATTTCATTTTCAATGCAACCAAGGTCATTGGAAGGCAAGTGTGGGGCATTAGCTGGGTGACAAAGCAATTTCTGATTACAAAGAAAAAGTGAGTGTGTGACTCTCTCAGATAATCTGGCTCTCAAGGCAGTTCCCAAGAGGGGCTTTTAATAATGCTTTGACCAAAGACAGCATCGCCAGGTCCTGGGAAGAGATGCCCAAGGTGACCACGTGGAAGGGGACAGCACTCTCCGGGTGTATAAATATCAGTTGGTCACAAGTGGTCTCCTGACGTCACAGTCACACCCCTCTGCTCCTGACCACCTGCCACTGTTGGTAGAGCAGACATGGAGCACCAAGGCAGGGGGCAGGGGCGGGGTGGTTCGTGAAGGTGTCCAGGGGAACTTGGGTAACTGTGGTAGCCACAGGTCAGGTTCAGTGCCTGCTCCATGCAGAGTGAGTCACGGCCCAGCAAGATGCCTGTAACTTTCCCGTGTTACCAGGCAGATCTGCAAATAACCGAGCAGAACCCATGCGGCTTCAGCCAGGAGGGCCAAATAAGCCAGAGCTTTGGAGAGTCTAGCTGGAGGCAAAAGGGAAGAAGGACACCCACCCCATCCCAACCGCTGGAACAACATTTGCTCTTGAGAATTAGCCTGCAGTGGGAGCCCTAAAAGTGGATGTTTAAATCCCCTTTTCTTGTACTGCCATCCCCTGGCATTTTGCTTCTGGGAAAACTTCCAGAGGAGCCCTTTTTGCTTCTGGGAAAACTTCCAGAGGAGCCCTTCTGGGAAAGGTAGAAATTCAGAAGTTCTGAATAGGAAAATGACAAGCCAAGAACATAACTTGGGGAGAAAGGCAGAGAACCCCGAATAGCGGCAGACGGACCTCAGAGGCTGGTCTGAAGACTGTTAGAGATCAGAACAAAACGAGGCAAGCAAGAGTAGCAGCGGAGCCTTCTCCAAAGGCGGCCACTTCAAGGGCGAGGTTGTCTCCATGATTCTGGGATGATGGCCTTCCTCATTTGGGATGCTAAAATCTCTTTTCTTTCTTTCTTTTTTTAAGAAAATGGCTCTTCTTTTATGAAATGATGGTCATTCTGGGTTCTTCTCTGGAACCCCCCTCATTAAACTTCTTACTTGACGAAATAGTCAACTTTGTATTGGTTCCCAGATTTGGTGGTAGTGGGATTGAGTGGGATTTGTTCTGTGAGACTGAAAGATGGGGAACCACTGGCCTAGGACCCAGAACCCAGATCCCAGGCGTCCACCAGCTAGACCACAGGCTTTGTAGGGAACTTGGGCAGCGAGTGCTGGACAGAGGACGCAAGCGCTCCTAGCTGATACTTTTCAAGGGAGCGGGTCCTGTGAGATGGGGCTCCGTCCACCCAGGCAAGCTCTTCCCCCTGGCAGCTCTGCTCTGTGGTGTTCCAGGGGCAGCTGACTGGAAGCCCCAGAGAGGGGAGAGTTCTTCTGTGCTTTGGCCAAGCGCCATCCTTGCCCTCTCTGGATTCCACCCCTGCCCTCCTGCAAGGAGGAGTAGGGAGAGATGCGTGTCTCAGCTGCATGTGTGGGAAGAAAGGCTTCTGTTACCCGTCGAGGTGATGGCAGTTCAGGGCCAGGCCACTGTACCGGCCGCCAGATCCTTCTCACAGGAGCCCCAGATGCTCCTGTGAGAGGATCCAGAGGAGAAGGAGCGCTCAACCCCTAGTGTCACCTTGTGCCAAAAGAGAAGGGGGAGGGGGGGAGGGGGGCCCCAGGGGAGCCAGGCCCCGCAGGTGAAACAGACTGGGGATGCCATTCATGAAAGAGCCACCGGGAGCCCCAGGGGACACTTCTTCATCCCCATTCCAGCCTTTCCAGCCTGGAAAGTGGAAAGTGTGAGTCAGTCCGTCTGACTCTTTGCAACCCCATAGACTGTAGCCCACCAGGCTCCTCTGTCCATGGATTCTCCAGGAAAGAATACTGGAGTGGGTTGCCATTTCCTTCTCCAGGGAATCTTCCCAGCCCAGGGATGAAACCTGGGTCTCCCACATTGCAGGCAGATTCTTTACCATCTGAGCCACTAGGGAAGACTTCAGATTAAAGGATCCTGATGAATAGGATATGACACATATCCGTAGTGACACATTGCTTCAGAGAGCACCCCAGAGTTTAGGGTGAGGGTAGCCTCACTTTCTGGGCAGTGGGAGGGAGCCAAGGCCTACAGCCTTCTTCAGTTCTGACCCTCAACTGCACCATTCCCTGAAGCATTTGTGAAACTGAAGGGCTGCAAGATGCTCTCAAAAGAAAAAGTTTTCTGGGGTTCAGGTTCTCCAGAGAATCAGAACAAATTGTGTGTGTGTGTGTGTGTGTGTGTATACACACATATATATACATATATGTATATATGTTGTTGTTGTTCAGTCACTAAGTAGTGTCTGACTCTTTTGAGTCCCCATGGACTGTAGCCTGGGGCACTGGGCCATTCATGCACCAAGTGAAATGCATAGCTGAGCAGGGTCTGCCATCAGCAAGGGGGACCGTAGGCCAGGACACTCTAAGCCAATGCTCTTCTGCCCTTCCCTCTGAAATGTAAGCACACTTTGTTGTTCAGTCGCTCAGTCGTGTCCCACTCTTTGCGACCCCATGGACTGTTGTACGCCAGGCATCCCTGTCCATCACCATCTCCCAGAGTTCACTCAGACTCACGTCCATCGAGTCAGTGATGCCATCCAGCCATCTCATCCTCTGTCGTCCCCTTCTCCTCCTGCCCCCAATCCCTCCCAGCATCAGAGTCTTCTCCAATGAGTCAACTCTTCGCATCAGGTGGCCAATGTATTGGAGCTTCAGCTTCGACATCATTCCTTCCAAAGAAATCCCAGGACTGATCTCCTCTAGGATTGACTGGTTTGATCTCCTTGCAGTCCAAGGGACTCTCAAGAGTCTTCTCCAGCACCACAGTTCAAAAGCATCAATTCTTCAGTGCTCAGCCTTCTTCACAGTCCAACTCTCACATCCATACATGACCACAGGAAAAACCATGGCCTTGACTAGACAGACCTTTGTTGGCAAAGCAATGTCTCTGCTTTTGAATATGCTATCTAGGTTGGTCATAACTTTCCTTCCGAGGAGTAAGCGTTTTTTAATTTCATGGCTGCAGTCACCATCTGCAGTGATTTTGGAGCCCCCCAAAATAAAGTCTGACACTGTTTCCACTGTTTCCCCATCTATTTCCCATGAAGTGATGGGACCGGATGCCATGATCTTCGTTTTCTGAATGTTGAGCTTTAAGCCAACTTTTTCACTCTCCACTTTCACTTTCATCAAGAGGCTTTGCTTTTGAGTTCCTCTTCACTTTCTGCCATAAGGGTGGTGTCATCTGCATATCTGAGGTTATTGATATTTCTCCCGGCAATCTTGATTCCAGCTTGTGTTTCTTCCAGTCCAGCGTTTCTCATGATGTACTCTGCATAGAAGTTAAATAAGCAGGGTGACAGTATACAGCCTTGACATACTCTTTTTCCTGTATTGTTTATATATTATATCCTTGTGAATCATCTGTCTCTCACTCCCAGGCAGTATCCAGAGCACTGAAGTACCCAATAAATATGAATGAATGAATGGATGGACAGCCCACTCTGTCATCTTTTAGTAAATGCCTTGAGAAATTGACAGCTTCATATGAACTGCACCCCTTTAGCAGAGCCCCTCAGGAAACTTCACCTGGAGCTTCCCAGGTGGCGCTAGTGGTAAAGAGCCTGACTGCCAATGCAGGAATTGTAAGAGACGTGGGTTCCATCCCTGGGTTGGGAAGATCCCCTGGAGCAGGGCAAGGCAACCCACTCCAGTATTTTTGCCTGGAGAATCCCATGGACAGAGCCTGGAGGGCTACAGTCCATGGGGTCGCAAAGAGTCGGACGTGACTGAAGCGACTTAGCACAGGCACACTCAGGAAACTTCAGGTAGCTCTCTCAGCCTTCTTCCCCTCCCTCTCCCCTTCCTCCCCTCCTCCACCTCCTCCCTCCCTCCTTTCTCTGTCTCTCCCTCCCTCCATCCTCCCATCCCCTCCTTTCTCTCCAGTTCTCATTTCCCCTCCCCTCTCCTTCCCTCTTCCCTCTACCTCCCCCTTTTAGGTCTCCCCCCCTTCCCCTCCCCCTTTTTGGTCTCCCTCCCCTCTCCTTCTTCTCCTCCCTATTGCTCAGTATCCCCTCCAGGTCCTTCGTGCTCAGAGTCATCTCTGGCTCCAGCTCAGCCTCTTGAATATCCTTAATGATTTTTACCTCCTCCCAATCAGAAACAAAAGTCATTTGGAACCAAGTACATGAGCTGGTTTGTTGGCCGAGTTGTTCACTAACCCAGAGATGATAAATGAGGTGTAGTAGTCAGACTAATATTTTTTTTGAATATTAATACTTTTTTGAAGATGGCCCAGTGCCCAGAGGGTGGGAGGAACTGCCTTCTAAGTTCTCCTGTGAGGTGGTTTGGGAGCTTAAGTGTTGAGTTTAGGAAATGGCAACCACTCCAGTGTTCTTGCCTGAAGAATTCCATGGACAGAGGAACCTGGTGGGCTGCAGTCCATAGGGTCACAAAGAGTCTGGCATGACTGAGTGACTAACACATGGACACACACATGCTGAGGTTATGGGCATGATCAGGGAGGGTAGACTGTGCCCAGCAGTTTTTCCTAGTGAATCTGGGGGTGAGACATCCATGAATTTTAGCAAAGAGATCCCAGAGGGGAGAGAGAAACAGACAAAGCCTCGCATCTCCAAGGGCCTGTGGTCAGGTAGGTAAACCGAGGTTAAGTTGGGTCTTCTTCTCTGCCAGGCCTCTCCTCTGCCTTTCACATGTCTCTGTGGGGCCTTGGCAGGAACTCCTCCCACCCTGATTTCCTCTTTTTCTTGTGTGTGTGTGCATCTAACTTCACCGTGTGCTCACGACCTGCCTGGGAGAGCAGCTACCTAGGAGGCCAGGCCCTTTCCCTGTGAGAATGGACCCCTGCAGAGGTGGAGGGTGGCCTTGTTCCCAGGGGTTCGCCCTGCTACCCCTGGGCATAGTTGGAGTGGGATAGAATGGCAGTGTCCTGCCTCCCGGACTGCCTCTTGCAGGGCAGGCCTCCTTTCTGTCTACCCTTGGGCTGCATGGCCACTTCCTGCTCAAGCTCTGGGAGCCCTGATCTGGGGGCCCTGGAGATGAGCCAGGTTTGGACCCTTGCTGCTCTCATAGCTTAGAACACAGCCTTGCACGCTCCCCAACAAGGGTGTTTAAAATCTTCACAAATTATATCACAGCATCTGTATTAAATGCCTCACTAAAATGATTTTTATTGTAAAAGTTGCTTGGAAAGGTTAAAAACCCTTTGGAATTTTGGTGATGCAAATAACTCATTGACTTTACAATAACCTCTGATTTCTTGCAAAGCATTAAGTCAACTCAGAAATTCTTACCAAAAAAAAAAAATAAATAACCTACCGATTATTTTCAGATGTGATGAAATGTTTATGAATACATCATTAACAAGGCAAGTTGACATCATGTTATATTTTGTGGACATTTAATTAAACATTAAAACTTTTTTGATTTTGCATGTTTTTCCTTTTCATATTGAGGATGAATAATATTTTGCATATTTCAAACATGTGAGGATCTGTGAAAAAGTTCACAGGCCAGGGGCTCTGTACATATAGAGCTGAGTGGACAGACAAACCCTGTTCCACCCTGGGGAGTTTCAGGGTAGGGAAGGGGCTGGAGGGGAGGGGAAGAAGGAGGATGTGATGGCGGGAGAAGCCCAGGTCTCCAGAGAGCCACCTGGGGTGGTGGGTGGAGCTGGGGCTAGGAGTTGGGGGGCTGTGTTCTAGATTCTTCTCTGCTGTTTAGTTGATCGCACATGTAAAAGGGCTTTGATGCCGTGTTCTCTTGCCTGGGATGCTTCCCCTCTAGCCCTCTAGATACTCATTTAGCTCCCTCCTTCTCTTCATTTAAGACCCTACTCAGATGGACACATGTGTATGTATGGCTGAGTTCCCTCACTGTTCACCGGAGACTGTCACAACGTAGTTAATGGGCTATGCTGCTGCTGCTGCTGAGTCTTTTCAGTCATGTCCGACTCTTTGCAACCCCACGGACCGTAGCCCGCCAGGCTCCCCTGTCCCTGGGATTCTCCAGGCAAGAATACTGGAGTGGGTTGCCATTTCCTCCTCCAGGGGATTTTCTCTACCTCGGGGTGGAACCCATGTCTCTTACGTCTCCTGCATTGGCAGGCAGGTTCTTTATCACTAGTGCCACCTGGCTATACCCCAATACAAAAGAAAGAAAGAAAGAAAGCAACTTAAAAAAAAAAGTCATCTTAGTTAAAATGGCCCTTCACCCTTCTCCAGTATATGATGCTTGATTCTGTGGCTCAGATGGTAAAGCGTCTGGCTGCAACATGGGAGACCCGAGTTCGATCCCTGGGTTGGGAAGATCCCCTGGAGAAGGCAATGGCACTCCACTCCACTACTCTTGCCTGGAAATCCCATGGACAGAGGAGCCTGGTAGGCTACAGTCCATGGGATCACAAAGAGTTGGACACGACTGAGCGACTTAACTTGATGCAGTGTTGCTGCTGCTGCTGCTAAGTCGCTTCAGTCGTGTCCGACTCTGTGCGACCCCATAGACGGAAGCTCACCAGGCTCCCCCATCCCTGGGATTCTCCAGGCAAGAACACTGGAGTGGGTTGCCATTTCCTTCTCCAATGCATGAAAGTGAAAAATGAAAGTGAAGTCGCTCAGTCGTGTCCGACTCTTAGCGACCCCATGGACTGGAGCCTACCAGGATCCTCCGTCCATGGGATTTTCCAGGCAAAAGTACTGGGGTGGTGTACCATGATGCAGTGTTAAGGACCCATTAATACTGTGAGGACAAAAGAGTAGGGAGGGTTCTCTGTTGTGCATTAGTTTACTTGCACATGATCTGTCTGGAGCCTCTTGCCGAAAGGGATTGTGTTTTGTTCACGGTGGTGTCTCCAGCACCTTGGACAGTGTCTGGCACCTAGTAACTCCACACTACTTGTGGACCCCCTAAATGAGCGAGAATCTTTGCCTGTCTCCCGTGGCTGTTGGGAGAATCAGGTGAGAAAGATGCACTCTTCAAATGATAAACTAATGCGCCAGCGGCCCCAGGAGTCAGAACACACTTTCTGTTTGCATAGAGGTTTCCGGGTGTTCACTACATGGCTCATAGGACAGCGGTTCTCAAACTTCCGTCTTGGTAACAGTCCCTTGGAGAGCATATTAGGGTTTCACAGGTGGCGCAGGGATAAAGAATCCACCTGCTAATGTGGGAGACAACATAGGAGACTCAGGTTTGGTCACTGAGTAAGGAAGATCCCTTGGAGTAGGAAAAGGCAGCCCATTCCAGTATTCTTGCCTGGAAAATCCCATGGACAGAGGAGCCTGGCAGACTAGAGTCCCTGGGGACGCAAAGAGTTACATATGACTGAGCAACTGAGCATGCACACACGGAAAACATATTAAAGTGTAGGTTGAAGCCTCATGCCCAGAATCCTGATTCTGTGGGCCAGGTGCAGAGCCTCAGCATCCGAATTGAACAAACCCTCTGGGTGACACTGTTGCTGTTGGTCACTAGACCACACTGGGTGAAGCCCTCCCCAGCACCAGTTCCAACTTTCACTTCATTTTGCAGATCAAGACAAGAACCCAGAGCCCCTGGGCTGTCTCCAGCTGGAACGTAGTGTGACCTTGGAGCCCATGGTTCCAGATTTGGTAGTTGATGGGGCCAGGGGGCTGCCCCTCTCCAGGGGCACTGAGTCCTCTGCACGGAGAAATGTGACTGATTTTGGCATCCCTAGTCCTAGTCACCCTGTTTCTTCTTTTTAGACCAGAGGATCAAGGCACTGCCAGTCACACAGGGATGTTCATCAGGTCCTGCAGGGCCAGCCTGGCTTACACTAGCCTGCAGCCTTCATCTCTGAGCAGTGACAGAGGCTGTGTTATCTGGGAGGAGCGGGTCTTGGTGCTCCCAGGGGGGCAGGGGTAACCAGTGACTGCCTGATGACCTTGGTGCAGGGCACAGAGCTGCTGGCATCGGAAGCTGAAGCAGCCCAAAGCTAAGGAGCCCGGTGTGGATGGAGGCAGCTGGTTGGCTGCTTCTTTGAAGCAGGACATATCCTCCCAACCTGATGTGCTTTTGCAAAGGGCTTGCGAATTCCTCTGGTACAACCCCTGGCTGGGTGGTTATTGACGCTGGGCCGTGGCTTCTGGCCGCCGTGGCTTCTGGCTTGGAATCTGACGTATTCCAAGCAGCAGACACTGTGCAGGTCACAAAGGTACCAACTACCTGTGAGGACAGGGTGTCCAGCCGCAGTGACATCTGCAGAGCAGATTTGGGATCCCCAGGTCAGGAGGCAGGTTTGAGGGGCCATCAGGCCTTGGCCCAAAAAAGTGCAGGTGGCAGCTGCCAGGCCACTGGCCTCACTCACTGGTTCCTTCTTTTGTTCATTCCACGAAGATGTATCAGGCACCTTCTGTGAGGATACAGAGATGCAGGAGACAGTCTCTGTCCTCAAGGGACTTAACCAATAAATGATGCCCCGAGGTACAAGCATTTACAGAGCTGCAAACAGCCACTGCATTCATAGTGCTGCACACAGTTCAGTTCAGTTCAGTAGCTCAGTCGTGTCTGACTCTTTGCGACCCCACGGACTGCAGCATGCCAGGCTTCCCTGTCCATCACTAACTCCTGGAGCTTGCTCAAACTCATGTCCATTGAGTCAGTGACACCATCCAACCATCTCATCCTCTCTCGTCTGTCCCCTTCTCCTCCTGCCCTCAATCTTTCCCAGCATCAGGATCTTTTCCAGTGAGTCAGTTCTTCACATCAGGCAGCCAAAGTACTGGAGCTTCAGCTTCAGCATCAGTGCACACATTAGGTGCCTAGTAAATCTCTTTTGCAGGGAAGGCAGTGGCACCCCCACCCCAGTACTCTTGCCTGGAAAATCCCATGGACGGAGGAGCCTGGTAGGCTGCAGTCCATGGGGTCGCTAAGAGTCGGAGATAACTGAGCGGCTTCACTTTCACTTTTCACTTTCATGCATTGGAGAAGGAAATGGCAACCCACTCCAGTATTCTTGCCTGGAGAATCCCAGGGACAGAGGAGCCTGGTGGGCTGCCGTCTATGGGATCGCACAGAGTCGGACACGACTGAAGCGACTTAGCAGCAGCAGCAGCAGCAAATCTCTTTTGAAGAGCTCGAGGTGCAGGAGAACATTGAGGAGGAAGAAGGAAGGAGTGAGACCAGTGCAAGGGAAGGCTTCTCAAGGAAAGAGGGAAAAGGCATTCTGGACAAAGGGGTCAGAGTTATAAAATATTTGAGGCGTGTCAAGAAATTTGGTGAGGGTGGTGGTGTAAAGGAAAGAAGTAAGAGCTCACTTTTATTAAACATTGAGTCCCAACCAGGCAATGTTCTGAGCACATTATACATGCTCTTAACCCTCAGGTGATGCAACTATATAATGGGAATGATAGCAATTTCTTTAACCCTTGGAGATTGCTATCACCCCATTATACAGCTGCATAGCCTGAGGCCCAGAAAGGTTAAGTTAATGCTCCAGCCAGCCCATGCAGGAAGTAAATGGTAGAGCCAGGTGTTATACCACTCACCAACTGGTACTTTGAACAATCTGAGCCTTGATTTTACCATCTGTAAAATAGGATACCTAGGCTTCTCTTGTGGGGTTTCCTGGAGGGATAAAGAAAGTTATGCACGAATACACATGGAAAATTTGTCAAAAGATACAAGTTTCATGGACAGCTTGGTAGCAGGGGTTACGGTGGGGAGGCTGAGTAGGGGACCAAGAATTAGGAGAGGAGAACGCACCAGTCGCTGGATCATTTGTTGGGCCTATGGTTTGGTTATATGACAAGGAACCTTAACGTGAATGACCTGGAGTGAGTGTTCAGTTTGGGAGGAAAAAGAGAAGTTGAGGCTGGTGTTCCTGGAGAAGGGATGGCATCTGTCTGCAGTGGACAGTCCCCTGCCCCACCATGACCCCACCCACCCCTCTCTCTTTGAGGGGAAGGACGCTGGAGCCACAGGCCTTCTCCTTATACAGTGTGTACGTTTTATCTCTGCAAACTTCTTGCAGACTTGGTTTAAAGATCTCAGCTCAATACCATTAGTGTCTATCTGCAGAGGGCCCTTTGTAAAATTGATTAGAAAGTGGGCTTTTGCATGTGGGGGGGGGGGACCTAATCGGATTTGAGCACTAGATGGTATCTAATTCCCTGCATCTAGCAACTGGCTTGGGGACCTCCCGGGGAGCCAGGGCCCCTAATTTGGTTTGCGAATACATTAGCCAAACAAGCTGAGGGGGCTTCTGTGGGGAGAGGGTTTGGGGAGGGTCAGGCAGGGAAATGGTAGGAAGGCTGGGGAAACGAAAGAGGTGCTTTCTGCCCAGGTCCTGGGTGTTGCTGTACCCAGGATCGCCAAGGGAGTGGATTTCTGGTGATTTTAGCCAAGCCAGGAGCATGAAGCAAACTTTTAAAGCAACTTGCATTCCTTGTCAGTTTATTAAGCCTCTATATATATCTTTTCTTCATTTTTCAAATTTTTCTAAAAAATAATTGTTTTGTTTAGTCATTAAGTCATGGCTGACTCCTTCACGACCTCATGGACTGTACCCACCAGCCTCCTCTGTCCCTGAGATTTTCCCAGGCAAGAATACTGGAGCCGGTTGCCAATTCCTTCTCCAGGAGATCTGTCCAAGCCTGGGATCGAACGTGCGTCTCCTCCATTGGCAGCCGGATTCTTTACTGATGAGCCACCAGGGTGGTGGTGGTGGTCCCTCAGTCACGTCTGACTCTTTGCGACCCCGTGGACGGTAGCCCACCAGGCTCCTCTGTCCATGGGGTTCTCCAGGCAAGAATACTGGAGTGGGTAGCCAGTTGCTTCTCCAGGGGATCTTCCTGACCCAGGGATTGAACCTGGGTCTCCTGCATTGTAAGCGGATTCTTTACCCTCTGAGCCACCAGGGAAGCCTGCTAATGTTCACATGTATAACCAAAAAAGTCAAACATCTGAGAGCACAGGCAATGACTAGTGAGCCATTCTTTCTCCCCTAGTCCTTGGTCCCACAGTCAGCCTCCCCATAGTGACCGCTGTAACTAAGTTTTCTGTGAACCTTTATATTTCCTCAGGTTTTCAGTGTGCATAAACAGCTTTCTTAACCACCTCCCCCCAGAAACCTGCAAGAGAAGCCTGGATGTCTCATTTCAGAGATGGAGAAATGGAGGCTAGGATTGGTAAAGTGCCAGTTGGGGAGTGGTGGGGCCAGGATCCAAGTTGTCAGTGGTCTGGCTTTAAGTCCTGGGGTCTTTTCGGCATCACGTACCAGTCCTGAAAAGAGAGAGGTCTGCTTAAACCTAAGCCCTTGGGTTTTTATTTCTCCAACTCTTCTCTTGAAGAGCTGTGCTGCCATTTTGCCCACGTGTGTCCAAGAAAGTTCAAAACAAGAGGGGAAACTTGCAAGGGCATCTTCGTGGGAGACTCCTTCAATTCAGCAGCCCTCAGGAGAGGGTGTTGAGGGAATCCTTCTCTGTTTCATCAGGATCTCATGGGTGTCTTCCTTCTGTCCCCTTCTCTGCCAGGCACTCTTGTGTGTGAAAGGGATGAAGGTGTGTTTGAGTGACCGTGTGTGCTATACAATACCTGTGGGTCTTAGAACCTAAGATCAGCTCCCAGTTGATTACAGATGGTCCCAGTTGGTTATAGATGGCAATGGTATAAACCTCATAAGGTTCTTGGGAGGTCTGAATGCTATGATGGCACGGTACCAGGCCCATGGTAAGCTCTCAATAAATATTAGCAATTATTAGTAATACTGTCTAGGTAACCCTTCATATATTAGTCATTTACTCTGTACAGTTACCTCAACCAGAATATAAGAATTGTACTGTTCTTATATTATTATGCTATTATTTCATAGCTAATATTGTTTAAAATATAATTCTATTTACACAGTGCTGTACTCAGTCTGACTCTTTACGACCCCATGGACTGTAGCCCACCAGGCTCCTCTGTCCATGGAATTTTCCTGGCAAGAATACTAGAGTGGGTTGGCATTTCCTTCTCCAGGGCATCTTCCCGACCCAAGGATAGAACCCCGTCTCCTGCATTGGCAGGCGGATTCTTTACCACTGTGCCACCTGGAAAGCCAATTACATAGTAGAGTTTTTTAAAAGCAGAATTAGTGTCATGACAGACAGGCGAGAAACGCTCAAGAAATGTGACCTCACATGTTTGTTCCCTTCCATTTACCAGCTTTAAATCAAGATCTTGGTTCTCTTTTGTCTCCATTCTGAATTTTAATTTCTCCAGGGTGAAGGAGAACAGGGAAAATCAATGCAGTCCAGAGGGGCGGGGCGGAGGGAGGACAGGGTTTGGGGAAGGAGTGGGTAAAGGGGGTAAGACCTCCCACATGGAAGGTTTTGCAGGGACCAGAGGACCTCAGCTCTGATGATGTAGAGTAAAACTCGGAATTATGTAACAGCTGGATTACGGGGCGATTATTAGCTTTGCTTAAAGATTTTCCGCTTACCCAAGGATTAGCTGCGGGGTTCCTTTAAATAGCCGGCTTTGCTCCTGCATCTGTACTGTAAAGAAAGGGGGGTGGGCCAAAAAGGGGCCGGGACTGCGAGGAGCCTCGTTTCCTTGATGGAAGAGAGGAGCAGCGGCACCTCAGGGCCGGCAGGAGGACCTCGAAGAACCGCTGGGTCAGGGTTGTGCTTCACAGCCAAGGCGCCTGGCTGGGGCTGGAACTGCGTCAGGCGGGTCAGACCCGCCCCGAGGGCGTGGGTGTGCAGCAGCAGCCCAGCAGATGCTCCGGAGCCCCGCAGCCACCCCGCCAATGTTCCAACATCCAGGCTCTCTGATGAAGCCCCCAAGGATTTTTCTGGGACAAGCCCCCGCCCGCCCCTCCATCACGCCTGTCACACCTTCAGTTGCCTGGCTGCTACACACCCCTGTCCCAGCCATCCCAGGATACCTTTGATTCCTATTCCGGTTTCCCATCTGTGATTTTCGCCTGGTGGTGGGGCTGCCTAGAGGCCATGCCACATCCACTTTACTTATTGGCCTGGCTAACACTTTACTTTTCCTTCAAGGCAACCTAGAGGATGACACCTCCTCCAGGAAGCCTTCCCTGACCTTCCCTTGAGGACGGTTAGTCACCCTTGCTTTTTGCTTCAAGGGTCCAGTTCATAGGCAGGTGTGACTCTATCATAACATTATTGGGCACGTTAACATCAGCGTTCATTTGTTTGACTCAGTTTGTGCTAAATGAAGTTAAATAAACAGGTAGTAACTATTTTTTATGTGAGGTAAATGTGCTTCATCCCCAGGCACATAGAGCACTGCTACCCCCCACCCCCACCCCGCCACAACCCAGGGAGCAAACAGCATGTCCTTAAGAGCCAAACTCTGGTGTTAGACCACAGGGCTCCCAATGAACTCTTATTCTACACCAGCTGTGTGACCAAATTACTGTGTCCCTCAGTTTTCCCATCTTTAAAATGGGGCTGAATAGTTCTGACCTCTTAGGGTTGCTGCTGAGATGAAGTAAGGGCTGCACTTGGAGCAGTACCTGGACATTGTTCCAAGGTGCGTGGTAGGTGTCATTATGGGAGACTCTGGAATCCTGTCTCTGCAGATCCTCCCCAGGCCCCCTGCCTGCTCCCGCTGGCCGCCCCTGCCCCAGGGTTGCTGAGCTTGCCGTTTCTCTCTCTTCCTGGCTCCAGTGAACTTTCTCACTTCTCTACCCGCCCTAACCAGTCAGCATGGAAGTAATCCAATTTTACTTGATTATTAGTCATCACTTTCTGCTGCTGTTTATGTTTATTACTTTTTTTGACATGTTCGAGATTTTAATTGAGTTGATTGATCAGCACCATCACCGATTGGAAGGAGATACTCTGTAACCCTCTCCTCCCTCCAGTCTGTACCTTCCCCTCAGAGAGGACCTGGGCTGGTTGTTGGGGTCCAGGGCGCCTGCTGCAGAGAGGCAGAGGCACGGCTTGGTGGAGGCTGGCACCTGGCCCTGCCTGGCTGAGTGCCTTGGGGTGAGTTCCTTACCCTCTCTGAACCTGTGTTTCTTCCTCTGTAGAAAGGAGACTGAACTCCCTGAGCGTTCTTCTCCCTTTCCGCCCAAAACTTCTATGAAAACTCTACGACTAAATACCACCATCCCCCGCCCCTGCCTTGGTCTGTGAATCATTCATTCATTCAGCATCACTGAGAGCCTGTGCCCAGCACTCAGCCAGGTGCAGTGAGGTCCAGGTGTGAATGAGACCCGGGGCCCGCCTTCCAGGAGCCCGATAAGCAGCAGACTGTGGCATTGAGAACTTACCTGCGGTTTAAGTTCAACAGGGTTTCAGATGGGAGTCCCTAACTCTGGAAAGCTGTAGTGGGGGGGTGACCTCAGTCTACAGCAAAACAAAACAGACTGTGATGGAGAGAAGTGACCCTGATGGAGGTCACCCCTCTGTGCCAAATACTGTGCTTAATCTCTTTCTTCTCATTTTCTCTAATCCTGACAGCAGCCCTGTGACTAGCAGAATGTAATAGCGACTTTATAGAAGAAGCAGTTGAAGCTCAGAGAGGCTAAGTGGCTTGCCACACAGCAAGTAAATGACATCTGAATGATATTAAAGCATGTCTTGCTTATGCAGTTTCCCACCATGTATGTGTTCGATGGTTTGGGAGAAGTTTTTCTTTTCTCAGCCAATTTCCCCAAATATCATTTCTCTTTTCGTTTTTGCATGCTGTCTCCCATGCATACTCTTTATACTGTGAGTAGACATGTGTATCTCTCCAGGGCACAGGCCCTGAGGTGATGATGCCCTTGGCATATTTGGGGACAAGAAAGGAGGCTGGATCGTGGGGAGAAGATGGAAGGTGAAGTCAGAAAGGCAGCCAGGGCTAGGGCATGGAGAGCTTTGCAGACCGTGGCAGGGGCTGGGCTTTATCCCTAACAGCTTTCACCATTGTCTTCCAGTCTGTGTTGTTTCTAACATCCACAATTCAACCCACTGGGTGCAGCTTTATTTCCCAACACTGAAGTTGTTTTCAGTGTGTGCTTTTGAAGTAACTATTACGTGTCATCGTCACATTTCAAGCTTGTGGCTTTCGCTTCTTGTGAACTTTCTTTTTCTTTTTTTTTGGCCACACTATGCGGCTTGCAGGATCTGAGTTCCCCAGCCAAGGATCAAACCCAGGCCTGGCAGTGAGAACACCGAGTCCTAAACACTGGACTGCCAGGGGACTTTCCTGGTCAACTTCTTTAGTCTGAAGCAGTGGGAATTGAGGTGACAGGTTTGGTGTGTGATCACCTGTGTGACTAGACTCGTGTGGCCAGCCCGTGACTTGTGGTGGAGAGAGGAGAAGGTCTCTCTGTGCCAGCAGGCCTCTGTGTGCAGAGAAGCAGAGTCAGGAAGAGGAGGGCTTGTCCAGAGGCCTCCGGCCCTGAAGGAGGAGTGGGCAGCGGGAAGTAGATATCTCCAAGAGACAGGTCAGCACGCATGGCCCTTCACCTTCTCTTCAAGATGCCAAGTTGGAGCTTTTGCATTTTTTCCAGTTTTTAAAAAACTTTTTACTAGAATAGTTTTGCCTTTGCAGAAAACTTGCAAAGATACTGCAGACTGTCCCTGTATACCCCTTTCCAGTATTCCCTCTCATGGACTTCTGACGTTTCTACGGTGTGTTTGTCACAATGCTGAAAATGGCATTGGGACGTTGCTGCTGCTGAGTCGCTTCAGTTGTGTCCAACTCTGTGCGACCCATAGACGGCAGCCCACCAGGCTCCCCCGTCCCTGGGATTCTCCAGACAAGAACACTGGAGTGGGTTGCCATTTCCTTCTCCAATGCATGAAAGTGAAAAGTGAAGGTGAAGTCTCTCAGTCGTGTCTGACTCTAGCGACCCCTATTAACTAAATGCTGAACTCTCTCCAGGCTTTGTCCGCTTCGCACTGGCGTCCCTCTTCTCTTCCAGGACTCAGCCCACCTCGCCGCCCTGCATCCTATAGTCACATCTCCTTAATCTCCTCTGGTCTGTGACAGCTTCTCAGACTTTTCTTAGTTTTCATGACCTTGACTGCTTTGAAGCTTGCTGGCCGGGTATTTTGCTTCTGTATTTTTTTAACTTTCTTTTGCCATTGGGAATCACGATGTTGAAAGGTGGGGAAATGGCAGAGGTCAAGCTCAGAATGCAGGAGTTGGAAGGGCCTGGGTTCAAATCCTGACTGTGCCCTCGACCCATGAAGAACCCTTCCATTTCTTGGTTTCTCTCCCCTTACAGTGGGTGAGCCTGCCTCCCTCAGGAAGATGATAATGGCTCCCTGGACGGATGCTAAAGTGCTCAGAAATTCAGGTTTCCTTTTTGGGGGACACTTGGTGGGACCAATGGCCCTGAAGACCTTGTTCACTCCTCTCCAGGAGCCAGGGTTATGAAATGCCAGAGTGAGGAGGATGATGGGGAGGGTGTGACAACTTTTCAGGAAGCAGACACTTTGCAAAGATTTGAAAATAAGATCATAATTTGGTCCCCACAGTAACGCCATGGCAATGAGATGGGTTAGACTTGTTAGAGTCCCTGAGACTGCAAGGAGATCCAACCAGTCCATCCTAGAGGAGATCAGTCCTGAGTGTTCATTGGAAGGACTGATGTTGAAACTGAAACTCCAATACTTTAGCCACCTGATGTGAAGACTCATTTGAAAAGACCCTGATGCTGGGAAAGATTGAGGGCAGGTGGAGAAGGGGACAACAGAGGATGAGATGGTTGGATGGCATCACCGACTCAAAGGACATGAGTTTGAGTAAACTCCGGGAGTTGGTGATGGACAGGGAGGCCTGGCATGCTGCAGTCCATGGGGTCACAAAGAGTCAGACATGACTGAGCAACTGAACTGAACTGAACTGAAGAGATGAAGAAACTGAGGCTCAGAGACCATCAAGAATCTGCTAAATGTCATGGAAGAAGAAGGAAGGGGCAGAGCTGAGCCTTGAACTGAGAGAGCCCGGGTTTGGTGTTCCTCCCAGCTCGGCCTGGCCCGAGCTGGCTGGTGGGGAGGGCAGGCAGCCCTGGAGTGGATGCGGGTGCAGAAGTCGTGCTCCCCTGATCCTGGGCTGGAGCGGGTCTGTCGTGTGGAGCAGGTGGACTGGCGTTTGGCTGGGTCAGGTGGACACGACAGGGCAAGAGAGTGGAGACTTACGGATTCCCAGTCTGTCCAGGTCATCTTGATCTCAGGCCTTGTAGAACAGGCAGTGTTTCACTTTGTAATGTGGGTTTTCTCTTTTTCTTTGGGCGATTTCATTTTTAACCCTTGAATTACCTGTGAAGCCAGGATGAGCAGAAAGCTCATGACTGGGGCCTGCTTCCCAGGGACACCTTGGGACCAGTGTTCTTTCTGGTGTCTCGTGGCTTCTGGCCCCTCCGACAGATGGCTAGGCTGTCTCCATTTTCCAGAAAGGGAAATGAAGTGACTGAGACCAGAGAAGGCAAGTGGCTGTCTCAAGAACACACAGCCTTGGAGCCGGGGCAGAAGCCTCATCACTCACTGGGCTCTTTCTACTCAGCATAATAAGACCCTTGTTACTACTTATTTCTTTAAAACCTTGAAATGTAAACTACGAAGTGTTCCACCTTTGAAAAGGGGAGCTGTGTGTGTGTGTGTGTATACTATGGGGACAAAGAACAAAGCAATTTTGGCATTTAGGTCAAACAGCTGAAGTGTCAGCTGCTCAGTCGTGTCCAACTCTTTGCGGCCCCATGGACTGTAGTCCAACAGGCTCCTCTGTTCATAGGATTCCCCAAGCAAGAATACTGGAGTGGGTACTCATGCCTTTCTCTGGGGATCTGTGCAACCCAGGGTCTCCTGCATTGCAGGCAGGTTCTTTACCATCTGAGCCATCAGGGAAGATAACATCTACCCTCAATTCCACCACGGCACATAGAGGGTGAAGGGGTGGGCTGTCCTTTCTAAAGGAGCCTCTGAGGCCTGTGACTGCCTTTCCCTTGATATTGGGTTCCCATTCCATCCACTTTGCACTTTCTACATTCAGGGCCACCACCCTGTAGCTCTGCCCAGAAACGACAAGGTCCTGGCAGTTCTGGTTCTGTGTGACGTCTCTTCTGCGAGTCCCCCATTAATGAGTTGTGCCCAGTTTTCAGATCTCTGAGCAGCCTAGCATCTCACTGAGCAGGCTGAGTGTTCACCTGCCACCTCACCCTCTTAGCCCTGCTATCTGGCCTTGAGGCACGGGTCCCCATACGTGGGTGGTCCAGAGAAGTGTTTTCGCGGAGACCTGCTGTCTTAGTCTGTCTTCTCAGGATGCTGTAACAAAATGCCATAGATTGGGTGGCTTAGGAACAACAGAAATTTATTTCTTGCAAGTCCAAGATCAAGGTGCTGGTAATTCAGTGTCTGGTAAGGGGCCACTTATTGGTTCATAGAGAGCAGTCTTTTCACTGTGTCCTCAAATGATATGAGGGCAGGGAGCTCTCTATAGTCGCCTTTATAAGGGCACTGATCCAATTTATGAGGGCTCCACCCTTATGGCCCAGTCACCTTCCATAGCCCCCCAATACCATCACACTGGGGGATAGGTCTCCACATATGTATTTTGGGGGAGGACATACACATTGTGTCTATGACACCTGCTGTCTTCTTTCTGAATGTCAGTAACTTCTGCCTCTCGTCCCAGCTGGGACTCACTAGGAGAAAGAGTTTCTTTTCTGCCCCCTTTAAAGACCTGTCTGGCCAAGAAAAGGAAGAAGTAGCTGTTTGGAGTCATCACATTTCTTCTGGGCAGAGTGACTGAATCCCCCAAAGTGGGTGTCCGGATGGATGAGCATTCAAGACCAACTCTTCGATGTACCATAGCAGCTGTGTGGCCTGGGAGGCTCACCACCTGTGCTCCCATAGATCTTCACATCTGTAAAACAGGACTAGAAATCCAGAGTTATCGGGAGGATTAAATAAGTTTGTATGTGCAAAGTACTTTGTGCGTAGTAAGTGCCTGCTAAACAAGAAAGTTCAGTTTGATTCAGTTCATTCGCTCAGTCGTGTCTGATTCTTTGTGACCCCATGGACTGTAGCATGCCAGGCTTCCCTGTCCATCACCAACTTCTGGCGCTTGCTCAAACTCATGTCCGTTGAGTCGATGATACCATCCGACCATCTCATCCTCTGTTGTCCCCTTCTCCTCCCGCCCTCAATCTTTCCCAGCATCAGGGTCAATTCCCAGTGAGTTAGTTCTTCGCATCAGGTGACCAAAGTATTGAAGTTTCAGCTTCAACATCAGTCCTTCCAATGGACACTCAGGACTGCTCTCCTTTAGGATGGACTGGTTGGCTCTCCTTGCAGTCCAAGGGACTCTCAAAGGTCTTCTCCAACACCACAGTTCAAAAGCATCAATTCTTCGGCACTCAGCTTTCTTTATAGTCCAACTTTCACATCCATACATGACTACTGGAAAAACCATAGCTTTGACTGCTGGTGCTACTGCTGCTGCTAAGTCGCTTCAGTCGTGTCTGACTCTGTGTGACCCCATAGACAGCAGCCCACCAGGCTCCCCCGTCCCTGGGATTCTCCAGGCAAGAACACTGGAGTGGATTGCCATTTCTAGATGGACTTTTATCGGCAAAGTAATGTCTTTGCTTTTTAATATGCTATCTCGGTTGGTCACAAACATGAAACAAGAAAGGAAAAACAAGAAAAGAAATTAAAAAAAAAATTTTATTTATTTTGACTGTACTGGGTCATTGTTGCTCTGCACATGTTTTCTCTAGTTGTGGCGATGGGTGGTGCTTGGGCTTCTGGACGCTGCGGCTCCCCTTGTTGCAGAGCACGGACTCTAAGGGGCATGCAGGTTTCAGTAGCTGCGTCACACAGGCTTTGTTGCCCCGCAGTATGTGGGATCTTCCTGAACCAAGGCGGATTCTTAACACTGGACCACCAGGGAAGCCCAAGAAAGGAAATTTAGTATAATTATTGCATTAAATAATACAGCAGCATTCTTTTTTTAAAAAATCTATAAAGGGCTTCCATGTCTGTTTTCTTATGGAGTCTTTACATCCAGCCAGGAAAATAGGGTAGTTTTTCTTGGGTCCAGTTTACCAGTGTGGCACCTGAGATGCAGGGAGTGTAGTGGCTTGTCCAAGGCCACTCAGCAAAGCAGTGGGGACGCTGAGGCCTGACCCTGTGGTCCCAGGGGTGTCCCAGTCTGGCACACGTGCCGCCCCAAGGGCCTTTCCTGCAGGCATGGCAGCAGCCCCTGCCCCTCCAGTGCTCCATCCCGAAGGACAAGGGTGTTTCCTCTCATCCTCTTGCCTCCCCTTCCAGGAGCAGCTGTCCTCCCCACCGCACTCTGACTTCCCAGGGAAAGTGAAAGTATTAGTCGCTCAGTCTGATTGTTTGTGACCCCATGGGCTGTAGCTGCCAGGATCCTCTGTCCATGGAATTCTCTGGGCAAGAATACCGGAGTGGGTTGCCATTTCCTTCTCCAGGGGATCTTCCTCACTCGGGGATCGAACCTGGGTCTCCTGCCCTGCAGGCAGATTCTTCACTGCCTGAGCCACCAGGAAACTGAACTTCCTAGGGAGAAGGGCCCTAATCCTGTTTGGTACTGGCAGGGGGTGGCTCCACCTCTCAAGCCAGTGGCAGGGCTGGTGTCATTGCCAGCAGCATCTTGGTGGGATGAAGGTTGCATTAGTGAGCAGTCATTGAAATGCAAAATAACATTTTGATCGAGCCAGCAGGCTGTTTATTTATCAGATCAATAGTCAAAATGCCCCATCTGGAGGAGTCCTCCTGATAAGTGACAGCACTTCCAAGGGCAAGCCTGGTGAATCCAGCCCCTCCTCACTCCCAAAGGCTCAGATTAAGGGAGGGCCAAGAAGCCTGGGAGTGAGTCACTTCTGCTTCGGCCTTTCCTCTTACATGCAGTTTTTAGAAGAGACTGCTGAGACCCAAATTATCAGACTGTCCCTGCCCTGGCTGGAAGGACCTGCACCCAAGTTCTGGGGAATCATAGCAACAGCACCCGTTTATTGAGCACTTACCACATACAGGCGCTGCTGTTGAGGGAAGGGGGACCTCTTCCAGGGCCCGAGGGTGGGTCTTGTCTGACACTTGGAAGTGAATTGTTCGAGGAGATGCATGTGCGGATGAAGCAAGAGACCTCACTGGGAAGGCACACCAGAGAGCAGGAGGGTGAGGGAGCCCAGGAAAACGCTCTGCCATGTGGCTTGCAGTCTCAGGTTTTATGGTGACGGGATTCGTTTCCAGGTTATCTCTGGCCAATCGTTCTGATTCAGGGTCCTTCCTCGTGCACACATCACTCAACCAAAATGGATTCCAGCAACAAAGATTCCGGGAGGGTATATGGACTGGCATTTCCTGTCTACTTTTGACCTTTCTCCAGTTCTTCTGGTTGGTGGTGGCTTGTTAGTTCTGTGTTCCTTACTGGGATCTCCTGTCGTAAAATAACTCATGCAAATAGTTACTATGGTGCCTGGCCAGGGTGGGTAGTTTCAGTCAGTGTTTCCCCTGACACTCTATTGGTGTTTCCCATTTACTGTGTCATTTCATCCTCAGAACAGTTCTCAGAGGTTTATAGTACCCATTTTGCAGATGAAGAAACTGAGGCATGGAGAAGGTAGCACAGACAGTGAGTGACAAAGCCAGGATTCAAACCCGGGTGATCTGGGCCCAGAACCCTTGTGCCTGGGCCCGCTTCTGTCCCCTCTAGAGGGCAGGGAGCAGTCATGGCTTTTTTTCACTTATACAGAGTCAGGGTCCTGGCTCCGAGGGCGAGGCATGCTTTTTCCAACCCTACATCCCACAGGTTTTTATTGATTACATTGCTTCTTGTGTTAAAATATCTTCTTTAACGTTTCAAAACTAGATTTCTTGATCAGGGGATCTGAGAGGCTAGCTTCTCAAAGCTGCTTCCAAACATATTACATGGTTTGGGGCACTTAAGTAAATAAATAAAAATAAGAAAATGCATACATCATTCGCAAAGTCTTTCCACCAGGACTAGTGGAATTTGGTGGGAACTGAGGGCAAGTGTTAAGTCCTTCCAGTGGGACGGTTGGCTGAATCTCTGCTCCTGAGGTGCTGGCTGGCTCTCTTGCCCTGACTCTGGCTCTGCCTTGTGGCTCAGGCCTGCTCCTGTCGCAGCCAGAGGGGCAGACCTTGGGTAAGCCTCACATCCCACCTAACTCTCACCGTCTCCTTCACTTAACAAATATTTTCTGAACATCTGTTGTACCGGGAAGCATCCTTGACTGTGGAGAACAGCAGAGAAAGCAGACACAGTCCCTGCTTTCATGTACAGGGTGGGGTGTGGTGGGAGGGCAGAGGAGGCCAGTGTGGCTGGCCTAAAGTGACCCCAGGGAGGAGTGGGCAGCTGCGGAAAGGACTCCTGCCTTCCTGAGGGTGTGATAGGGATGCCCTGGCTGTGTCGAGCCAAGGAATACTGTGACTCTCTCCCCTTTGCCTTGTAACTCACTCCAGCACTTCCTGGCCATGTGTTCCCTGCCAAGATATTTAGCCCCTCTGGGCCTTGTTTCCTCACCTGCAAAATGGGGGAGTAACAGGTTGTTGACAGGAATCTCATGCATGTAGTTTTGTGACCAGCACAAATGATCACAGAATGAGCCCTCCTGTGGTCACCATTACAGAGCTCAGGAGTGGGCTCCCAGTTGGCAGCAATGCCAGGTTCCCAGCTGTCCATCAGGTTAAGACATCTCTTTATCATCTGCCCAGGCTGGAAAATTGAGTCAGGGAGAGAAGTGGATGCTGGGAGCCCCAAGCTTCCTGTGTCATCCCCGAGGTGGATAAGGCCACATACAAAGGGCCGCTGCTGTGACCAGGTGGCAGATGGACGTGTGGTCTCTCTCACTGGGTCTGCACACTGCCCTGCAGGAATGCACATAGGAAGCGGGCAGTGAGGCCCAGGAACAGCACAGGCAAAAGAGCCTCAGGCGTGTGATCGCACAAGGAGCAGAGTAGAAGTCAGCAGTGTGAGCCAAGAGCCTTGAATGCTGATTCCATTTAGGGTTGCATCAACAGAAGTATAGTGTCGAGGATGAAGGAGGTGTCAGAGCTGCTTTGCACTGGCCAGAACTCACCTGAAGGGTGTGCTTTTTTTTTTTTTTTTTAAGATTTTTCTTTTTATTTTTTTGATGTGGCCCAAATTTAAAGTCTTTATTGAGTTGTTACAATATTGCTTCTGTTTTGTTTTTGGTGTTTTTTTTTTTTTGGCCACAAGGCATGCGTGTTCTTAACTCCCCAACCAGGGATCAAACCCGCAGCAGCCTGCATTGAAAGATGAAGTCCTTTTTAAAAAGTTTATTAATTGTTAGCTGTGCTGAGTCTCCATTGCTATGTAAAGGCTTTCTCTAGTTGCCGAGAGCGGGGGCCTCTCTTCATTGCAGTGCACGGGCTCGGTAGCTGTGGTGCACGAGTTTAGTTGTTCTGATGTTCCTTTTTATGAGGAGTAAACAGAGCAGATGGGTTATTCTCAAAGGAGGGCAAAATGTGAGCAGGAGTGATTCTAGGTCCAGGAGATGTGTTCCGGCGAGGACAGGACTCAGCAGGGAGCAGGAAGCCGCCTTTAGCCGTCTGCAGGCCTGTCAGGTGGAAGGGGGTTAGACTTGTTCTGTAGGTCCCAAGGGAGGGAGTTGTACAAACCAAAACTGAAAGCTCCAGAGAGAAGAAATATTTTGGCTCTTGACAAAGAACTTGCAAAAAAATCTAAGTTGTCTAAAGATGGAAGCAGCTGCCACCTAAACTACTGACCTCCTTATCACTGGGGGCTTCAGCCAAGGCAGGTGGCCCTGGGACAGACCAGGGGCGCTTTGATTTCCTGCCTGGTCCAAATGCCGCTGGCCAGGAGAGGGCCCTGTCCGCGGGCCTCTCTGCATCTTTCTGCTCTTCCTCCAACTTGGAGCTCCCGCAGTGCTTCTCACCCTGTCTTTGCTCCGGCTTTGCTTAAAATGTCACCTCCTCAGAGAAGCCTTTTCTGACTACTGTGTCTGAATACTGTTCTGTTCTGCCATCTGCGCCCTGGCCCTTCTCTTTCTTCATAGTTCAGTTCAGTTCAGTTAAGTCACTCAGTCGTGTCCGACTCTTTGCAACCCCATGGCCTGCAGCACTCCAGGCCTCCCTGTCCATCACCAACTCCTGGAGCTTGCTCCAACTCATGTCCATCGAGTCAGTGATGCCATCCAGCCTTCTTATCCTCTGTCGTCCCCTTCTCCTCCTGCCTTTTCCATAGTGCTCATCACTATGCTGTTTTACCGGTTGTGTTTGTTAGAGTGGGTAACGCTGGTTATTGTCATATATTCAGTACAACCCCTGTTTCAGTGGCTTAGCATGACAGGTGATACAGTGCCCACCTAGCATTTTGGGGAAGCTGCTTGGCAGATAGCCTTTTATGAAGTTTTTCATGGGCTCAGAGTCCTTCCAACCTGGCTCTGTCATGCCCCTGGGCACTGGAATCCCCTCCTGGAGCCTCTACCTGGACCCTGTGTGGCCTGCAGATGGGGAAGGACAGAGAGAGAGAGGAGTCAGGGCAGGGAGTGACCAGGGGAGATGTTTATGGGTCAGATGGGGGAGTGGCTCACATCTCTTTGCCCATATGCCCTTGGCCAGGACCCAGTCTATGGACACAGCTGACTGCAAGGGAGACTGGGAAGTGTGGTCTTCCTGTGTCTAGGCAGAATGTGAAGCTGCTTTTGGTGAACTTGTGGCCATCTCAGCTATACCTATTACCATATTTCATTGAATCTATGACATCATAGACACCATTATTTTTATAACCGCTAATTAAATGAAGCTATGGCATGCCATTGATTAAAGATGCATTCTGATTGCCAAGATGTTAAAATGTGGGGGAAAAAAATGGAAACTAGACCAAAAAAAAAAAAAAGTGAATAAAAGGGTATAGCTCAAAGTCAATGAAATACAGTGTTGCCACTCCTTGAGGACAGAAACCTGTCCACCTTGGACACCAATCCACCCTGGGGGCTAGAACGGTATCTGGCACACCATGGATATTCAAGAAATAGTTGAAATGAATGAAGGAGGGAGAGGGCGAGTGGATGAATGGATGAGATGGCTGGGGGGTGGTTAGCTGTCACAACCCCCTGTTCGAGCTGCCAGAGCAAGGAATCATGCATCATCGCTCCCCTGAGCACAGGCACTGCCATGCGGTCTGGTAGCTGCCAACTGAGGCTCCTGGGGCTCTGCCTCTGGCCGGCACCCTTCTCTGCTGCCAGCTTCCATATTCGTCTTTCTTGTTGCACCACGGTGTGAAGTATGACCTTGCTCACACTTGGAAATGTCTATCTTACGGCCTTTGTCCCTGGAGAGGCAGCCGTGACACCAAGGTCTCAAGGGAGAGACACTGCCCAGCGTGGGTCAGGTGCATAGTTCTGGGTCACTCTGCTGGGCCAGCAGGTAGAGAGCCTTACACATGTGGCAGTTCTTATGGCATCTCGGTATGCGCGTGGGAATGAGAGAGGGAGAATGCTGGAGCTGGCTGGCAGCTCCCAGACGAGAGGCTGGTTAGTTCTAACAGTTGGTTCTAGTAGCGCCTGAATAAGCAACCCCTTTGTCTGAAAAGGGACTTTCTCGGTGGAAGTTGCAGCAGGCAGAGAAGCACACAAATGCATGATTAAATGGTGGATGGGTGGATGCACGATGGATGAATGATGGGAAGGGGAGAGGGAGCAAGACAGGCTTGCTTGCTGTGGGACAGACTTATTAGAGACTGGATGAAAACTGTCTCCTCATTACCAAAAAGAGTGCTAGTAGCGACTGCTAGCGGTACTTACTGAGCACTTTCCCTGGGTATAGTTCTAAGCTCTTTTCTGTGTTAACTCACTAATCCTCAGGACTACCCTATGAGATACATAGGATAATTATCACCATCCCCATTTTACAGATGAATAAACTGAGGCTCAGACAGATTAAATTACGTGTGAGAGACAGAACTGGAATTCAAACTCAGGCAATCCAGCTCCAACCACTAAGCTCTATGGCCCAACACCACGGCACCTCTAGGATTAAATGTCATCTGAAAACTGCCGAATCTGTTCAGTGAGAGTAGGTGGGATATTTATGCTGTATCACTGTGTATTATAGGGCGAAAATAAAAACAGACTCGAGAAGAGTTTAGATTCCTGGATGTCAGATCTCCAATAGCAATTGAAAGGAAGATCGCTCGAGGTATGTTTGGGGTCATCTTTTGAAATTATGAGCTGTCCTTCCTCCAGACACATCTGTTTGTGGTGTCAGAGGCCAGAGTTTAGCCAGATGAGCTAAAGTGAGAGCCATCAGGTACTTTGGGGTCCTGCATGAAGGCACTTCCCCGAGAGGACCGGGGTGAGGGCTGAAGTTTTGAATTGGTCTGCCCAGAGGGGAGTCCTCTGTCTAATCTGCACACAGCCACAAGAAGAGCCAGCGGCTGTCCACTGTGGCCTGGAGCTCTGCCAGGGGACCTGGCCCTCCCGGTGTCCCGGGGCAGCCCCTCAGTGCCCAGCAGTCTCCTCCTGCTTTGGCGAAGTCTCTCTTCTCCTGATGATGGATGCAGCCTGGGACATCATGGATAAAAACCCCGATTGAAAGGCACTAATTACCCATCATTATTTTCCGTGCCGTAATTTGTGTGGAACGAGATTTCAATCAGTTGTCTGGGATCAGACTGGTTTTGACTAATCTTTCCAACGACAAGATGCTTAATTACAGATTTCTGCCTGAGCTGCGGCATACAGAGGGGTAGGCGGGCTCTTACTGAAGCCAGTTTGCAATCGGGTCATTTTGTTGTCTTAAGTCCCAGTCTTAAGGGAAGAGAGAGAAAGAGAGCATGAAGAAAGCATTCCTAAGGAGACTAGACAAAAATCAAACCAGCACAGGACCGGTGCTGCAGTAGTGGACGTGGAGATGGAGGGTAACGGGTGGGCGGAGTCACCCTGCTCCCCTGCACAGGTCACCTCCCCAGGCTGTGTCTCCAGGCAGCCCCCAGCCAGCCTGGCTCTCTAGTAAGTGTCTTTGAGTGAGTCACAACTTCTGGGGTCTTCAACTCCTCCTCTGAAGGTCACCAGGTCAGGCAGGAGAATCTCTGAGCATTTATCATGCGCTGATTCCCGCTGTGCTGGTGTCTGTCCAGGAAAATGGGTCCAGCATTGAAAGATATGCCTTGCAAGATTTCATGAGAGATAAACACGCTATGTATTGAAATGGGTGTTTCAGACTACTGCAGGAGAAGGTCAGTTTGAATTAAAGAAATATATAAGTGTAAGGGAAAAAGCTATATATATATATATGAAAAATGGACTCAGATGCATGAAATTGGATTAATTATAAGCCTCGGTTTATGATCCTTCCTTCCTCCTCACCCTCCGCCCCTCCCTTCCTTCCTCCTTCCCTCCTTTCTTCCCCCTCCCTTTCATGTGATAAGTCCTCATGAATCCATGTCCCAACAGGAAAGCTGGAGACCTTGTCAGTTACTCACATTTAGCCATGTGGTCCTCCTCATCTTATCCCTCCAATAAAGGCTCATTCTGCATTCTCTAACATTATTTGTAAAGGAAGTTTAGCTCTGTTACTTTCAAGTGCCTGGCGGGCTGATTCATAACAAATAAAGCCTTGCTGGAGGATCTGAGGGTCTGCTTTAATGAACAGCTCAGTGGCTTCTGGTTAGCAAATTAATTATGGGAATGTACATAAGAGTCTCTCAAGTGTTCAGAAGCTATTTTTCTTCTGTAGAGTGGATTCCTGTTTCAGGCTTATTTATCCTTTTAATTTTCCTAACCCACTACTTTTCTCTCGTGGTAAATGGCCAATTCCTTGTGGAATTATCCTCAGTTCTAGAAATGGGGACTTGGTTGAGGGAAGAGCTTTGCTGGGTCTAACCCCAGGCTGCAGCCAGCTGCTGGATTTTCTGGGAGGGGTTTTCCTGGGAGAATCACAAGGCAGACACTGTCCACTGAGAGCGTGCTGGGCCCCAGCATGTTCGTTTTTTGCCTACATTATTGTTCAGTCGCTTAGTCGTGTCTGGCTCTTTGTGACCCCATGGACTGCAGCACGCCAGGCTGTGCTGGCTTCGCTATCTCCCAGAGTTGGCTCAAACGCATGTCCACTGAGTTGGTGATGCCATCCAACCATCTCATCTTCTGTCGCCCCCCTCCTCCTCCTGCCCTCAGTCTAGCCCCTGCTCACCCAGAACAGCCCTGTGAAGGAGGTGCTGTGATGGAGCCATTTTACAGATGAGGAACCTCGAGGCCCAGAGAGGTTGACCTGTTTACTCAAAGTCAACAGCTACTATGACTGGCTCACATCAGAGCAATGGCTTGTAACCATTAAGTGACTTGGGGGCTTGTTTCTGCTCTTACAGGGCAGCCTGGCACAGAGCCAAAAGCTGATTCTGAGGGTAGCCCCTCTATGCATGACCCCAATTCTGGCATGTGGTGGCTGGACAGAGAGCCAGGCTCTAGGCTCATCAGGCTGGCCATCCCTCTTCCCTCCAGGAGGCTTCTTTCCTCCAGAAGCTTCTTTTCTTCTGCCTGTCCACCAGCAAGTGGCCCTGAAGGGGGTAGACCCCTGGGATTCCAGCTTAAAAAATTGATGATCACTTTCTTGTTGATTCCCTGGAGTTTCTCTTCCTCTAGGGTTAGGGTTAGGTTCATGACAGAAGAGCTGAATGGTTTGGGTTTCCTTCAGAACTTCCAAGATGCTGTTGGTCTCTGTACTAGGAAAACCTCCAACCTACTTCGCTGTCCAGCAAAGTGATTATCTGGCAGAGGCAGAGAGTAAGCTCAGGCATCCCAGGAGGTCAGGCCTCTCTGGGGTAAGGGCCCCACACTGGACGCGAACAGGGGCAGGCCTGGGTTGGCGCTGGGGGGCCATGTTAATCAGACGGTGGTGACATTGAGGCCAGGGCAGCTCTAGCTGTGCTCCTGATAGGAGCTGAATTAGAGGGAAGAGAATGCCTCCGGGGATTTAGACCACTGACTATTGCTCTTTCAAAGGCAGCTCAGATGGGGCAGTGGGCCCCTCCCGTAAAGTCGATAGTCATCGACCAGTTGGGAACTGGGCCCCAGCCAACCACAGATCTCCTCCCCAGGGCTCAAGCGTCAACACCTCCGCCTCATCCCAGCGCTATGCTCTTCCTGCATCCCGTCCTGGTCACTCGTCCCATGGCCACATCCTGCTGAGCCTTGGCATCCCGGCTCCAATCTCTGAAATCGTCCCTGACCCAGCCTCCCATCCTTCCAGCTGTCTGGGTTCTTCTTCCTTCTGTACTTTAGCCTCCACCCACTGAGAACCCCACCTACCCACCCTCTGGCCTTCCGTCTTCTCCCAATTCTGCGCTTTCTGACATTATTCCATTGCCGAACGACACCCTCAGCTTCCGGGCCCCTTGCCTTCCCCCTTCCCTCCAAGAGCCAAGTCAGTGGTTCTCAACTAGGGGCAGTTTGTCCCCCAGGTGCCATCTGGCCATGCCTGGAGGTTTGGGTTGTCGTCTCTGGGGGTGGGGGTGCTACTGGCTTCTAGTGGGCAGAGGCAAGGATGCTGCTGACCGACCTTCGATGCACAGGCTGGCCCCCAGTGAGGAATGACCAGCCCCAAATGTCACTAGTTCCCCGGGTTGAGAAATGCAGGTCAAAGCTTCCCTGTGTTGCTGTTTGCAGGCTGAGTTAAGGGGCCTGGTAAGCCTCTATACCCCTGATTTCTGTTCTCTCCTCCTTCTGAGTTGCTGTTGCAAACTTCTTTCCTTTTGCTAGATCTCCGGACCTCACCTCCCATTCCATGGAGTGAGGAGAGGCTGCCTGGGGGACAAGAGAGACCACCTCCAAACTTCCCCTCTGCACAGCCAACCTTCCCTCCCCCTTGTACTCCCTTGGCTCAGTTCTCTTCTGGGGCATCCAGATTCCATGAGGACTTCCACCGGGTCCCCTGACCGCCTGTGTTATTCCTGTAGGTTTCAAACTTAACTCCTCTGAGAATCACAGCTGCGGTGCTAAAAACAAACCAACATACAGAACTAAAAATGCAGACTTCTGGGCCCCACCTACAGGAATGAATGTTCGAAATATGACTGGGCTTCCCAGGTGGCTCAGTGGTTAAAAAAAAAAAAAATCTGCCTGCCAATTCAGGAGACATAGATTCAATCACTGGGTCAGGAAGATGCCCAGAAGAAGGAAATGGTAGCCCACCCCAGTATTCTTCACTGGGAAATCCCATGGACAGAGGAGCCTAGAGGGCTACAGTTCATGGCGTCGCAAAAGAGTCAGACATGCCTTATTGACTAAGCAACAACATAGGGTCAGTCCAGGAAGCTACCTGTTCAACCAGCACTTTGGCTGACTTTGATGAAGGCTGGACCAGAATTTGAGAAAAGCTGATACTCATCTTTGGTCATTTCAACCTCTCTATCTTGATTTGCTCTTTACCATTAGCATGTAACATAGAGTCACCATAGAATTCATTGTCTCCTCTGGGGAGACATGGGGAGTGGTGGATAATTATATTGGGTCAGTAGATGGGATCAGTGTTGCTTCAGGCAAACTGGAAAGTAATTTTTAAATTTCTTAAGTTCCTTACATTCTTGACACACCTCCCCCTCATCAAAGAAGCAGATAAATTACCACCAATAACAACAAAAACATTCCTTCTCTGCCTCCACCACCCCTGAGTTCAAGTGGATGGTGTCATGTAAAGGTGTGCAAAGGAAGCCCCTACCCCTACCCTCTCCTCTGCCCGGGCTTCCAGAAAGATTGTCTGCCTCCAGGGCCTCTTGCAGCTCTGGCCGTATGGCTCCCATGCCCACCCCCCATGCCAGGACACTGCTCTGGGGACGTCACCAGCCCACCCTGACTGGTCACTGAAGGGGACACGTGCACTCCTGACTTCCCCTGACTTTGCGGCTGCACGTGACCTGCCGCCACCCCCTTCTCCACAGCTGTCTTCACTGAACATTCACAACTCTCTCTTCTCAGCCCCCCTGGCCACTACTTCTTGGCCCTTTTCTTTCCCTTTGTCGTTACATTTTGCTTTTGAATTAAAGAGTGATGTCCAGTCGTTAAGGATGGGTGGGGGGAGGGGGCGGGTTTCCTGGAGGGAAGAAGAATGCAAATACAAATGAATGAGTGAATAAGTGAAACCAGACCAGGGGGCGGCAGGTGAGCCCCTGTTAGTGCAGTTTCCCACCCACCCCCCGGCTTGCTGGTGCTCTGCACATGTGTGTTTGTTTAGTGTCTGTCCTGGTGAGAGGATGAGCTTCTTGACATCATGAGCTGTGCTGGGCATGTCCTCCTATCTGGTCAGTCCTTGCCTGGTGCCCAGAGTACATGTTGAAGCTCCTTGGCATAGACATTCTGCTGTTGCTACTGCTGTTAAGTCACTTCAGTCGTGTCCAACTCTGTGCGACCCCATAGACAGCAGCCCACCAGGCTCCCCCGTCCCTGGGATTCTCCAGGCAGGAGTACTGGAGTGGGTTGCCATTTCCTTCTCCAAAGCATGAAAGTGAAAAGTGAAAGGGAAGTTACTCAGTCGTGTCTGACCCTCAGCGACCTCATGGACTGCAGCCCACCAGGCTCCTCCTGGGGCCAAAATAAGGGTCACCGAAATGAGAAGCCTACAGGAATGAAATCATCAGACTCTCAGCTGGAGCCCAGGCACTAAATTAGTGGCTGGATTTCTGTGCCAGCTCTGAGGTGAGGGGCAAGTTTGCTTCCTTCTTAGTCCTAGAGTCACTTGGCCAGGGCCTGGAGGTGGTGGCCTGGACAGGGTGCGTCTTGGCTGTTCAGGCACAAAGACTGCTTTGTGCCTGTGCCCCATGAAGCCTTCAAGGGGAGGGCTAGGAGGGAAAACCAAGGCTTAGGGCATGAAACTACTGCCTGGCCTGGGTGTCCGTCAGGGCTAGCTGAGCCGTGGGATTAGGGAAGACACTTAGAAAATTGTTCACTGGATGTAGCTGTAGGGCTCTCCAACTGCTTCCCTCGGGCACGAGCTTCTTGTACACCCGAGGGACATACCTGAAGTGGGTGGTATATAAAACGTGCTCACTAAATAGCAGTTGCGATAATTACTGTTGACTTCAAGTGTGTCTTCCAAAATCTCTGGGGCACTCGCAAGCCTGAGGGAGGAGGGCTTGGGTCTGGGAGCTGACTTCTCCTGCAGTGTTCGTCGCAGCAGGCCTGGGATGTTTCTGGGAACTGCAGAGCCCTAATGCTTGCCCCTTGGATAAAAGCCGTGACAAACCTAGACAGCATGTTAAAAAGCAGAGACATCATTTTGCCAACAAAGGTCCCTATAGTTAAAGCTGTGGTTTTTCCAGTAGTCATGTACGGATGTGAGAGTTGGATCATAAAGCTGAGCGCCGAAGAACTGATGCTTTTGAACCGTGGTGCTGGAGAAGACCCTTGAGAGTTCCTTGGACTGCAAGGAGATCCAACTAGTCCATCCTAAAGGAGATCAGTCCTGAATATTCATTGGAAGGACTGATGCTGAAGCTGAAACTCCAGTACTTTGGCCACCTGATGCAAAGAACTGACTCATTGGAAAAGACTCTGATGCTGGGAAAGTTTGAGGGCAGGAGGAGAAGAGGGTGACAGAGGATGAGATGGTTGGATGGCATCACTGACTCAGTGGACATGCGTTTGAGCCAACTCTGGGAGATAGCGAAGCACTGCATAGCCTGGCGTGCTGCAGTCCATGGGGTCGCAAAGTCAGACATGACTTAGCCTCTGAACGACAAAGCAGCAGTGGGAGAGGATTATAAATGTAAGAGCACCTAGTCCCCTCTCCCTGCAGGCCCAGTGCAAGGGCATAGTAAGGGGTGAAGCCACAGGCGCCTCTGTGCCTGCTCAGGCCGATGGTGTTTCCTGAGGACACTCCAGGGACCTGCTGATGGATGGACGGGAGGCAGGTGACCGGGTGGAGCCTGGGGACATGACAGGGCACCAGTCAGAGGTGTAAGGGAAACTTGGAGCTAGCAGACGAGATGTCTCAGAAGACTCAGGAATATTCAGTTTGAAACCAGAGAGACCTGAGAGCCTCTATCTTCAAACATTACATTCCAGTAGATAATAAACTTCTTGACAGTAGGAGCCTTTTAGGGATCTTTTATCCTTCTTATCAGAGAGAGCCCCCCCAGTACTTCTGATTGAGAACTGTCTGCTGGGGGCAATGCCCCCGGACACAGTTCAAGTGTAGATGGAACAGCCGCCCTGGGAGGCTGACTATGGAACAGCCCCCTGGGAGGGGCAATGACTATGAGATCATCGGTGGGACCGGGAACAAGGGAGGCCCCTCCCCATCGTGATTGCCTTGGGTGGTGTGGGTAAGTGAGGCCAAGGTTGTGTTGTGAGGGTGGGCTTTGTGGTTGTGATAGGAGAGCCCCTTCCCCACTTGGGGACCCATGCTTTCTTCAATGAGCTGCTCAGAAAACAGGGGGCTCCCTCTGAGCATCATTGGAGGTAGGACTCCAGCACTGGCACTCCCAGCTCCTCCAGCACTGGGACCCTCCCTCCCTCCCTCCCAGCCAGGGCTGTCTTCCAATGAAAGGGGCGGTACTCCCACCCTCTCCAGCCTCCTTCTTTCTCCAGGACCTTTCCTTCTTAACTTCCACCTGCTGCTCAGGCATCCGCTGTGGCCTCCTCTGTACCTCCACCAGGTGAGGCCAGGACATGGACAGATGGACAGGTGGACCCTGACCTAGCCTCCTGACTCCAGGGCCTGCCTGGCCCAGAGCTCTTGAGTGTGGGCTGTGGCTGGGCTTCCCTGAGTGCACTTCCCTGCCCTTCACTCTTCTTGCTCACAGGGGAGAGAAGCCCCTCCCCTGGTCCTGGGGGTCGCCTGCCTTCTCACCCACCCATTGCGGTTCTGGGAGGAGGGATTTTCCTTATGGGAAATGTTTTATGACCCTTCGTGGTGATCCTGCCTTGCTGTTCTTGCTCCCTTGACTCTCCAGTGAGGCAGGGGCGCTTAGAGGTGGAAACTTACAGTTAAGAATCAGCAAGGTGATGCTCAGAGTTGGGGTTGGAGGGCTCCCTCGTGTTCCATGATGGAGGCATGGTCTCTTGAGGGGGAGGCCAACCTCTTCTGGGGCAATAGAGGGGAATGAGAGAGGGGGCCTGGGGGCCACCCTCCAGATGTGCCCCAGTGCAGAGGGGGTCCCCAGAGGGCAGCCAGTTTGGCTGATGCCTTAGCCGCAAGCCCTGCCTCTTCCCCTGGTCAGGTGACACGGCACCTCTGGTCCCAGTCTCAGTGATGGTGGCCTTCGGGGGGAAGCTCCAAGGCTGGGTTACCTGCTGCCCCACGGTGGGGGTGGGGATGGGGAGTGGGTCAGGTGAAGTGGGTCATCGGATCGTGGTTCTGAGGGTGTCTGGTCCGAGGGCTGTCGCCTCTGGACTTCAGATCTATTACTGTTGTGTGGGAAGGTTGGCCAGATATTTTGGCTGAAGGTTACCATGTTTTGTTACCCTTTAGGCCAGCAGTTTGCAGAGGGGTGGGGTGCCTCATCTTAAGTTTATTGATCACAAGGAGTTTTCATTTGGAGGACTCGGAAGGTTCTGGGGAGTAATGCCAGAAACTCACTGTGGCCTGTGCCGTTTTTTCTTTTTTTCCCCCAGCCCAATTGACCTCTCCCAGACCCCAGCCAGCATTTTATCTCACCAATACCTAGCATAAGGCCCCTCCCAGCTACCCCACCCACCCGGTGCCCGGAGCCCAGAGCTAATTCCTGGGGACGTCACACGCACCGCACCCTCTCCGAGTTGACTCCTGCTCTCTGTGTCCCCAGGCTGCTGAACAGGATGTCCGCAGACGACCGGCACCTGGGCTCCAGCTGCGGCTCCTTCATCAAGACCGAGCCGTCCAGCCCGTCCTCGGGGATCGATGCCCTCAGCCACCACAGCCCCAGCGGCTCGTCGGACGCCAGCGGCGGCTTCGGTCTAGCCCTGGGCGCCCACGCCAACGGTCTGGACTCGCCGCCCATGTTCGCGGGCGCCGGGCTGGGAGGCACCCCGTGCCGCAAGGGCTACGAGGACTGTGCCGGTGGCCTCATGGAGGACTCAGCCATCAAGTGCGAGTACATGCTCAACGCCATCCCCAAGCGCCTGTGCCTCGTGTGCGGGGACATCGCCTCCGGCTACCACTACGGCGTGGCCTCCTGCGAGGCCTGCAAGGCTTTCTTCAAGAGGACCATCCAAGGTACGGGGTCGCAGGGCGGGCTGGGGGAGGGGTGGGGGTGCGGCCCGGCAGGGAGCCAGTGATCCCCCAGAGCCAGCTGCCGGCGCAGGTCTGGGCGCCTCTGAATGCCAGGTTCCGGAGGCTCTCCTTTCGGTCTCCCGGGGCTTCTCATCTTGGGATCCTGGATGTGGGCTCTAACTCGCGGGCTGTTGTTGAAATGGCATTCCCCGCCCTTAGGGGACCCCGGAAGATCTGCACAAATGCCTAGGTGTGCCTAGGATGGGAAACACTGTCAAATGTGTGACCCTAAAGAGCTGATTTTAGGGGGGAAATGTTAGCAGCCTTATTTGCCCTGCAGTTCCAGATCTCTTGAACTGTAATGCGACTCTGGTTTTGTTCCCTGGTGGCTCAGATGGTAAAGCGTCTGCCTACAGTGTGGGAGACCCGGGTTCAATCCCTGTTTCGGGAAGATTATCTGGAGAAGGAAAGGACAATCCACTCCATTATTCTGGCCTGGAAAATCCCATAGATGGAGGAGCCTGGTAGGCTAGTCCATGGGGTCGCAAAGATTCAGACTCGACGGAGCAACTTCACTTTCACTTTGTAATTTCACAAGTGGACTGTGACTACTCTCTTAAAGAGTCAGGGAAGAGCAAGGGGAATCTCTTCGCTCCTCCCCCCACGCTACACCCTGACCACTCACCCTGTCCTATCCCCAAGTGGCCCATCTTTGAGGGCTTTAAACAAAGTGTGTGCATATGGGCTGAGTCATGTTCCGAAGGCCATGGGGTGCCTGCCTCTCTCAGTGGGTGGGAAAGAGCCCTCCAGTGCTGAGAAATGAGTCCTAGGTAAATAGGGGATAATGATGGCTGCGCATGGTAACCAAGATTCTTACTACAGTAGGTCACAGGTAGAGCCCTTGCTTCATGCATCCCATTGACTATCTGTGAGTTCCTACTAAGTGCCAGCCTGACGCTAGGATAGACCAAAAGCCCTGCTCGTGGAGGTCACTGAGATGAGCAGATGCTGTCCCCTGGGAACAGAGACTGTAAACCATTCTAGAGAAAACTCAGGGGTGCTTTTCTGTCCCTGCCTGGCCAGGCGGTCTGGGGATATCCTCCCTTGCCCCCTCCCCTATTTCTCTTTTAGAAGAGGCAGGCTGAGCTTCCATGAATGATTCTTGGCTTGTTCACTCAACAAGTATTTGCTTAAATGTCTTGTGAGAAGTTGTTTATTAAAACTAACTAAGGGTCCTAGGATGTTTCCAGTGTAACGTGTTAGTTGAAACGGTATGTTGACCTGTCCAACTGCTGGGTGGGCTTCTGGGTCACACAGCTCCATCCCTTACCTTACTGCTCAGTGCCCTTGGGGGCTGCCTCAGTTTCTCTGCTTTAGTTTGTTCCCAGGAAAAGTGAGATGGTGTCATGGCTACCTCACATCGAGCTGTTAAAAAGAGGCTTAATTATATACTATATATATAATGCATTGTATGTATTATATATATTATATATATATATTAAAGCACTCATGTTTTGGCCTGGCACTTAGTAAGCACTAAATAAATGTCTGCAGTTATTATTTTCACTTTCTTAGTATCCCTTAAGACACTATTACTTAGATAACAGACATAATCTGTTTTATCTTACAAAGCAGGTTTTTGTAATCTCATTAATTTAAAGAGTACAATTATTATTTTGACTTAGCAGGATTTAAACCATTTTAGCTATAGATAAATTTATTTATTAAATGGACCCTTTAAAAATATAAGCATGGCAAATATGCAAATAGTACAAAGTAATAAAACAGTTAAAAAGTAAGTTTTCCTAGAACCCCAGGCCCCCAGTTCCTGTACCTTTCCCAGAAGGAGCATGGTACCCACTTCTCTCAGCAAATACTGACGGAACCCTTTTCTGTCCGGCACTGCGCTAGCCTTCAGCACCATGAATGGATGTATGCTGGTCCCTGCTAGCTTCACGTCCCCCAGTCTGGGAAGAGGCCCTGGAATTTCTAGATGTGAAAAGCACTGTATGCAGTTCTAAGTCTCAGCCAGGCTTGAAAACCCCCAGTTCAATATCCAATCAATATCATTGGATATTGGACGGATAAACATGAGATGTTTAAAACAATTTAAGCCACTGAAAGAGCAGTGTTTTTCTTCTAAAATTGGGAAGTAATCTTGGTGAGATTGCCACTATTTTGGACTCCTGAAGGTCAGTTTTTGAAAAATTGCCTTTTAAGAGACAATTACATTTTCTCCTCTCCTTATTCTTTAATGTGCTAGAGAATTCTGGATCAAATTTTCTGAAAGCAGAGGCTGGTGTCGACTCAAGAATCCTGCTACACCCTCGACAGCAACCTGGGTGTTGAGAACATTCTCAGCAAGGGCCCACAGGAAGGATTTGTAAATAGTCTTCATTATTTGCTCCCACGAATAGGATAACGATCTTTTCCTAGAAGCCCAAAGACAAACAGAGCATTTAGTGCCATCGGAACTGGCCTGCTCTTGTCCCTTTTCTTAGTCACAGGAAGAGTTATTCATTTACAACCAGAAAGACATATCTGTCTGGAACAGGGACTGTCCATCTAAAGCTGATGGATTGCTCTGGCTGTTTTATCAATTCTTTGATTTTGTTCTAACAAAGATTTTGATTTTGTTGTTTCTGAGCATAACAGTTGTAGGAAATTTGGAGATATGGGGAAAATATAAAAAGGAAACAAATTAACTACAATTGGACAACCCCAGAGATGAGCTTAGAACCAAGAGAGCATTAATTGAGACCCTGCCCTGAGAAGCCACTATCTTCCCTGGTGGCTCAAAGGATAAAGAGTCTGCCTGCAATGTGGAAGACCCGGGTTCAATCCCTGGGTCGGGAAGATTCCCTGGAGAAGGAAATGGCAACCCACTCCAGTATTTTTGCCTGGAGAAGCCCCAGGGACAGAGGAACCTGGTGGGCTACAGTCCATAGAGTCACAAAGAGCTGAACACAACTGAGCGACTTCATTTTTCTTTACTTTCCTGAGTAAGGTGCTTCAGGGGGAGAAAGACACAGAGTACCTGCCCTCAAGATGCTGGAATCAAAGGCTTAGAGGAGGCGAGGCTACAGGCATTGCCCTAGGCTTCCAGCCCAGGGCATAGTCTCCTAAGAACCTCCCCAGTTAAGGAGGATATTCAGGCCATTTTGAAAAATGCCTTTAGTCACATGCAATAATAATCCATTTGCAAAGTAAATGCCAGGACAGCTCTGAAAATCACGCTAGCTCACAGCCTCCCTTCCCTCTTTAGATTCTTTCTATCTGCTCCATTCAGTGGTTACACCAATAGAAGAAATTTATGGGAACCAAGGAGTCACAAGAGACTTAGGGAGAAAGCCCTCAGAACCCCATTCCCTGCCTACAAATATTTATTGAGCAATCACTGCTTTCTGGGCTCACAGTACTCAGCACTGTCCTGGGGGCTTCCTCTGTGGGGATGGGGGAAGGGGATGGGAGAGGTGGGCAAAGTACAGTTTGCAGGCAGCTTCCTGCTTTTGTAAATCAAGTTGTCTTAGAACGGGGCCACACCTATTTGTTTACATATTGTCTCTGTCTTTGGTGGAGTAGTAGTCAGACCTTCAGGCCACAAAGCATAAAGGATTTACATTTTTCTGACTTTTTGTGGAAAAAAACCTTACAACCTCCTGCACTTTGGCTTTAGGTCCCTCATAGGTCTTCTGCTCAGAGTGAACTTGATGGTTAGGCAGAATGCTGTCTGGACAGGTCAGTTTTTCCTTGAGTGTGCTGGCATCCGCAGGCTTATCCATCAAGTCCCTGAATTTGGACAATGTGAGTCAGCCTGTGAGAGATGGAGCCCCTTTCTGTGTCTGTCCCACACAGGTTTCTGGGCTGTGGTACTGACCCACAGTAGTGAAAACCTTTGTCATGAGTACTGCAGTGGTGAGGGGGCCCTTTGAGGGACCACCTAGAGGTCCATGCTAAGCTGTACCCCCAAACCCTGACCATCTCAGCAAAGACCCTGCTTTCTGTTCCACTGATTGCCCCTCCTGTGTGCTCCTGCGAAGCTTCTGCACGTGGATAATACTTCCTGCACTGTACCATCATTGCCGTGGGTCGTCTGCTTTCCCAGCATCTCCTGAGGCATTACATTTATCTCGATTTTTCCGCCGAGCCCCAGGCCCTTCCACGGTTCCTGGCCTGTAGGAAGTGCTCAATGTGTCTGAGTAGAAGGCGATCCCCAAAGTGATCTCTCATTTTCCCAATGAGGGCAAACCAAAGACACTTGGCTAATTTATATATATGTGAGCCTTTAGGATCTAGATGAAACAGTCACATGTTTACTTATAAGCGTGCTTGTTTGTTATGCTTGCATGCTTTCAGTCACATTCTGTAAGACCATGTATTATTTTTTGAAAAACCTTTTCTTTTTCAAAAGGCAGGGTTTACCCAAAGTTTCGCACGGCTCTTTGATGAAAGTGTCTTTGCCTTCTCCAGAGCCACTTTGCGAGTCGAGTTGCTTAGCATGGTGTTTCAGAGCGCGCTGCCTTCCATCTCTGTTTCACACGCTCCATCTCTGTTATGGGAGATTTTGTGAGCCTAGATATGCTGCTGTCCCTCAAATTTCTATTTGGAGCTCTAAGTACATTTCCTAGATCATTAGGATAGTTCTTTTTCAGTTGTGTCAGTTTTAAAAAATTGAAATGTGGTTGATTTACGATGTTGTGTTAGTTTCAAGTGTACAGCAAAATGATTCAGTTAAACAAATATATTCTTTTGCAGATTCTTTCCCATTATAGGTGATTATATTAAGTATAGTTCCCTGCGCTAGGTGGTAAATCTGTCATTTACGTACTTTATATAGTTAGGGCTTCCCTGGTGGTACTAGTGGTAAAGAACCCGCCTGCCAATGCAGGAGACGTAAGAGATGCAGGGTCGATCCCTGTGTCCAGAAGATCCCCTGGAGGAGGGCTCAGCAACCTACTCCAGTTTTCTTGCCTGGAGAATCCCACGGACAGAGGAGCCTGGCCGGCTACAGTCCATGGGATCTCAGAGTTGGACATGACTAAAGTGATGTAGCACAGAAAAAAGTAGTTGGATCAATTTATAATTATAGTTTCTACAGCATATCAGATACTATACTGCTTCTGACTCTCAGTGTTTGCTATTGTGACTCCTATCCCTGGGAATAACTAAATTTGTTTTAAATTTCTTCCTGCCTCTGTTACTGATTCAGTCAGGTGACGGGCCTCGATTGGGGTCTTCTTGGGGCAGTGGGTCTCCTCAAATTGCTGTTGTTCAGTATGAAGTGACTGACACAGCACCTCTGATATGAGATACACCTCACAGAGACCCAGATATAAAGCAACTTGCTATTTTCCAAAGAGCAGTGTTTGAGGGGACCTGCTGCCTTACATCGAAGCTTGTGAAGCAGTTGTTTGGTTCTTTCGTGAACCCTTGTGCCAGGAGCTGAAGACAAAGCCATGGGCCCTACTCTGTGGACAGTAAATATGGTAACAAATAAAGAAGCAAAATGACAGACCCAGACAAGTGCCGTGGACTATACAGTCCGTGGAATTCTCCAGGCTAGAATACTGAAGTGGGTTACTATTTCCTTCTCCAGGGGGATCTTCCCAAGCCAGGGATCGAACCCAGGTCTCCTGCATTGCAGGCAGATTCTTTACCAGCTGAGCTACTGGGGAAGCCCAAGGTGGCTGAGAGAGGGGGCCTAATTTAGTCTGAGGATTAGGTAAGGCCACGTTAAGAAGGTGACTTGAATCCGGGAGCCAGCATTCCAGGCAGAGGAACCAGCAGGCTTGTTTCAGGACCAGGAGGAGGGCCACTGTGGCTGTCGTGAGTGAGTGAGGGCTAAGCAGAAGAAGAGGCTGAGAGGCTGACACAGTTTTGCGCCCTGGTGAGAGTCGCATTTGAATTTCCTTCTAGATGGAATGCAACGGCACCCCACTCCAGTACTCTTGCCTGGAAAATCCCATGGATGGAGGAGCCTGATAGGCTGTAGTCCATGGGGTTGCTAAGAGTCGGACACGGCTGAGCGACTTCCCTTTCACTTTTCACTTTCATGCATTGGAGAAGGAAATGGCAACCCACTCCAGTGTTCCTGCCTGGAGAATCCCAGGGACGGGGGAGCCTGGTAGGCTTCTGTCTGTGGGGTCGCACAGAGTCGGACACGACTGAAGCGACTTAGCAACAGCAGCAGCAGCTAGATGGAATGGAAGCCGTTGACAACACACGCTGCTTGGCCACGAGGGCTATGTGGAGGGTACGACCACCCTGTCCCCCTCCCTGCGTTCCCAGGGCACGTGGCCAACTTTGCAGGTCACCAGGAGGCCCCTGGAGCAGCTCCTTAAGATGGGGAGGAACAAGAAAGAGGCTCTGGAACCAAGCTTCCTCTGTTCACCTAGGGCCCAGATTGCAAGCCTGGAAGGAAACTCCCCAAGGAGACTGGCTGGGTTGGGGGGAGGAGTGATTGATGTGTTATCCTGCCTTGGACTGCAGCCAGGCCTTTTGTCCTGGAGAAGGAGGCCTGCGATCCCAGGGGAAAGAGACTATGACAAGGATGCAGAGAAAAAGCCAGGAGTAAGTAGGAGCTGGGAGTGGGGTGCTGTCCTAGCCCTGACACTTGCCAGCCAGCAGCTGACCTTGAGCAGGGCCTGGGGTGCTCCAGACAATTTCCTCATGTGCACAAAAAGTGTTACTATCTGCAAGGCACTGAGGGAGGGAGAGGAAGAACAATCACAGATCCTCTTTTCAGAGGCATAGCCAGGGTAAAAGTCAGGTGAGATACAAGTTGAAAGTCAGCCACGCAGAGCAGGGAGGACTTCCCAGAGGAAGGGGCAGCTAATCAGGAGTGAGGAGTGAATGTGCTCGGCAGAAAGAACAGCAAAACAGGCCCGCAGGAATTGAGTGCCCTCTGCTCAGGAAGTGAGTAGGTAAGGGGCTGAAACAGAGCGTGGGACCGGATGTCAAAGGGCTTCACAAGCTGTGTGAAGGAAGTGAAAGTGAAAATGAAATTGCTGTCATTTCCCACTCTTTGCGATCCCATGAACTGTAACCCACCAGGCTCCTCCGTCCATGGGATTCTCCTGGCAAGAGTACTGGAGTGGGTTGCCATTTCCTTCTCTAATCTTCCTGACCCAGGGATCGAACCCAGGTCTCCCACATTGCAGGCAGACGCTTTAACCTCTGACCACCAGGGAGAGGACAGAGGAATACTTTGGCATGAGCTGCTTCAGTTGGTTTAGACTCCCAACTTTATAATTTCTTAGTGGTGTCAACTTGGACAAGTTATTGAGTTTCTTTGGGCCTTAATTTTCTTGGTCAATAAAATGGGATTGATGGGGCTAATAAATACCTCCTGCTTCTAGGATATTTTTGTAGAAATTAAACGAGACATGCAAGTACAGTGTGTACCTTAGTGTCTGGTATATGACAGCTTAGTGCCTGGTATTAAATAAATAGGATTTGTTCTTTGTTATTTATATTTGGCAACGAGAAGCCATTGAAGATTTCTGAGCAGGGAATTAATCACATCTCCTTTTAGAAAGGTAATTCTGGCAAGGAAGTGGGAGCGTTTAAGGTCAGGCAAACCAGTTAAGAGGTGATTTTAATAGTCCAGTTAAGAGATCCAGTTAACATTCTACTTGGTTGTTTCTTAGTCACTCAGTTGTGTCTGACTCTTTCGCAACCTCCATGGACATAGCCCACCAGGCTCCTCTGTCCGTAGGATTTCCCAACCAAGAATATACTGCAGTGGGTTGCCGTTTCCTTCTCCAGAGGATCTTCCCGACCCAGGGATTGAACCCGCATCTCCTGCATTGGCAGGTGGACTCTTTACCACTGAGCTGCTTGGGAAGCCCTCCCGCCAAATAACATCTCTGAATTGGGCCGATTACTGTCTGCTACGTGATAACTGTATGGGTTGTCACTGCCTTCACAAACGCCTTAAAAACTTGCAGAAAGGGGTCAGTGACCTGGAATGAAAGCCCCGAGACAACAAGGGACACTTGAAAAGCATAGCATTATCAGCTCCTTTGTTAGCAGAGATGACGAGTCCGTGGAAAAACATGAAAATAATGACTTTGGTCAAAAATGATTCATTCGAGAGAGTCACACCAAGAAATTTTAGCAATATCTTCAATTTATTTTTCTTATCTTTTCCCTTTCATGTATGCACAACAATGCTATATGATTAAATCTGAACCTAAATCTCAGAGAGCTCTTTTAATAAGGGAGGAAAAAAAGAAGAAAATGCTAGTGGCAAGGAAGTTCAGCCAAACTTTGATTGGCAGATGTTTTCTCTCTCTTTCTTGGTGGTATATAAAATAATGGTGCAATCTTACTGTTGAAAGCATCTTAGATTCTATGCAGTAAAAACAGAAGCGGTCAGAGACCTTGCAAGAGTCCCTGCAGAGAAGGGAGATGAAATCTAACAGCGGAGTGGGTTTTAAGAGGTGTGATGGGCATCTGCTGCTTCAGGAAGGACCAAGAAGGGAAGGCCCAGGGGAGGGGATTGCGTTTGGCAACTGGGAGGTCACCGTTGAATTCTAGGTTTCTCTGCATGGGGGCTCTTGCTTTAAATTCATTTGATTAACAGGTATTTCAGGTGGCACACTGTACTTGAGATTGCAGAATTAAGACATCTTCCTATTGTCTGAATATGGTTGTATCATACTTTTCGTCTCTATCCCTAGTAAGCACACGGTTCAAAAGGGAGGACAGCTTGCAAAATTCTGAGGATGAAACATTAAGCTGTTGCTGTCAGTTGGGAGTCGGGTAGGAAGGGGAGTGAGAGGTGAGGCCTGTTGAGGGCGAACAGGAAGGGACATATAAACCTGCCTGGGACAGAAAAGAAGAGGGTCTCACCAAAAAGGTCCTGGGAGTGCAGAGGCTCCAAGGATGTGGAAGACTTTACCAGGAGGGGTTTCAGCTGGAGGGAGGTATGAAATGGCTCAGAGGCTCCGTGTGGTCTCCTGGAGCTGAAAGACTGGGGCCTAGGTGGAAGCGAGGTTAGAGTGGACTGGTCAGAGGTAGCCAGACCATAAAGTGCCTCATGTGCTTTTCCCTGGAGGTTATATTTTATATTTACAATTAATTTTGCAATTAATTTTAATTAATTTTACAATTAATGTTAAATTAATTTTTAACTTTTATCCAAATAATGCGTGCACATAGTTTAAAAAGACTCAAAGCATAACTCATAATGAAAAATAACAGTCCCTGACGGGACAACACACGCTGGAATCAAGATTGCCGGGAGAACTATCAATAACCTCAGATATGCAGATGACACCACCCTTAAGGCAGAAAGTGAAGAGGAACTCAAAAGCCTCCTGATGAAAGTGAAAGTGGAGAGTGAAAAAGTTGGCTTGAAGCTCAACATTCAGAAAACAAAGATCATGGCATCTGGTCCCATCACTTCATGGGAAATAGATGGGGAAACAGTGGAAACAGTGTTAGACTTTATTTGGGGGGGCTCCAAAATCACTGCAGATGGTGACTGCAGCCATGAAATTAAAAGACACTTACTCCTTGGAAGGAAAGTTATGACCAACCTAGATAGCATATTCAAAAGCAGAGACATTGCTTTGCCAACAAAGGTCCGTCTAGTCAAGGCTATGGTTTTTCCTGTGGTCATGTATGGATGTGAAAGCTGGACTGTGAAGAAGGCTGAGCACCAAAGAATTGATGCTTTTGAACTGTGGTATTGGAGAAGACTGTTGAGAGTCCCTTGGACTGCAAGGAGATCCAACCAGTCCATTCTGAAGGAGATCAGCCCTGGGATTTCTTTGGAGGGAATGATGCTGAAGCTGAAACTCCAGTATTTTGGCCACCTCATGTGAAGAGTTGACTCATTGGAGAAGACTCTGATGCTGGGAGGGATTGCGGGCAGGAGGAGAAGGGGATGCCAGAGGATGAGATGGCTGGATGGCATCCTGACTCGATGGATGTGAGTCTGAGTGAACTCTGGGAGTTGGTGATGGACAGGGAGGCCTGGTGTGCTGCCATGGGGTCACGAAGAGTTGGACACAACTGAGCGACTGATCTGATCCGAGCGACTGAACTGAACTGACCCTATGTCTCTCCCATTCCCCTGTAATCTGAAATTAGTCCTTTAAGAAAATCTTTCTTCCAGCCCTTTCTCTTCTTAGTTACTAGTTTGACTTTACAGCTCTACTTACTGACTTAGCAATTTCACATTTTCTCTTGACTTCCTGTTATGGAAGATGAGTTAGTTCCGATTATACAAACCCTCCCAATACACATACGTTTCCCCATCTTCCCGTTGTCTGAATATGGTTGTATCACACTTTTCAGTTAATCTGTTTGCCTTCTGCCAATTCCTCCTGGATGTTCCCTTGACTTTTCTCCCGGTTGGACCCTCTCTTCTCCAGATCGTACCTCTTTCTCTTTTCGGCCCTTCCCTTTTGCAGGGTGAGGGGGTGGTGGTGGGTTCATGCTAGAAGGCAAAGCAAAGGGAAAATTGTTGACATCTTGGATGTGTGGAAATGCCTTTACTCAATCCTTCAACCTGTATATTAGATGCTAGTGAAAACTAGTTTTTCCCCAGAATTTGGACACCATTGCTGCTTTGCCTTCTCGCTTCTGGTGCTGTTGTAAGAAGTTCGATTCATTCGCTTAGAAAGTGTATATTGACCCTCACTCTTTCCCAGGTATGGTTCTAGGTGTTTGAAAATAGCAGTGAACAGAGCTGACAATAACCAGCCTAAATAAACAAAGGTGATGAGTGCTAAGTAGAAAAAAAGAGTGGGGAATATGCATGTGAGTTTTGTGCATTTGTGTACACACAGAAAGTTTTCTCCCTTGTGGTTTGGGATATGATGGCCAATCTTACCCTTGATCCTTTGTATTTGACTTGTTTTTACTCTCTCACTGAAAGTTTTTAGGATTTTTTTTTTTTTTTTTTGTCTTTCATGACAAAAAAAATCTATATTGAGTGTGTAGGTCTTTTGTAATAATATTGTTATTATAATTTTTTGTTTTGAGGTACTTGTAGATTCCCATGCAGCTGTAAGAAATAAAACAGAGAGATCCTGTGTATATCCAGTTTCTTCCAGTGGTAACATCTTACATAACTGTATGTACCGTACATAACTGTAGCTGTATGACGTAACATATATGGGTTATATAACATAACTATATGTATTTACCAGCAAGATACCACAACCAGAAAACTGGCATTGATAAACGTCAACCACATGCAGGATTCACGAATTGTACTGACTAGTGTGTGTGTGTGCGTGTGGGTTCTACAGAGTTTTATCACTGCGGATTCCTGTGAGCACCAACGCAGTCAAAATACACAAGCGTTCCATCACACAGGGTTCCTGGCACCACCCTGTTATTTACAGGCACACCACCTTCCATTTTCTCCCTCCCTGACCTTACAGTCACTAATTTGTTCTCCACCTTTATCGTTTTGTCAAGGTCTTTTTTCATTCATTCTTGGACTCTCAACAGGCCCTTTGATCTAGAAACACATATTCTTTAGGTTTTAAACATGTTCATCCCTCCCCTCCTTCTCTCCCTCCCTTGGTAATAACTTCCTCTCCACTGTCTGCTCTTTCAAAAACTCCTAAGAGTTGGATATTGAGCTTCCAGGATCAATCTTCTAATTCCTACATCTTTTCTAGCCTACTGACCAGAATTTTTTATATTTTTAATTTCTATGACCTCCATTTTATATTTTCCTTTTATCGCATGCAGTTCTTGTTTCATGAGTACAGTATTTTTAAAATTAATCAATTTGTTTTTGGCTGTACTGGGTCTTTGTTGCTGTGTGGGCTTTCCTCTAGTTTTGGCAAGCACAGTCTCTGCTCTAATTGTGGACCTTGGGCTTCTCATGGCAGTGGCTTCTCTTGTTGCCGAGCACAGGCTCTGGAGTGCTCAGGCTTCAGTAGTAGCTGCTGGGCTCTAGAGCATAGGCTCAAAATTTGTGGCGTGCAGGCTTAGTTGATCCACAGCATGTGGGATCTTTCTGGACGAGGGATCAAACCCATGTCCCCTACATTGGCAGGTGGATTCTTTACCACTGTGCCACCAGGGAATCCCTGCTGCTGCTGCTAAGTCACTTCAGTCCGACTCTGTGCGACCCCATAGACGGCAGCCCACCAGGCTCCTCTGTTGCTGGGATTCTCCAGGCAAGAATACTGGAGTGGGTTGCCGTTTCCTTCTCTAAGAATGCATGCGTGCATGCTAAGTCGCTTCAGTTGTGTCTGACTCTGTGTTACCCTATGTGTTACAGCAGCTCACCAGGCTCCTCTGTCCACGGGATTCTCCAGGCAAGAATACTGGAGTGGGTTGCCATTTCCTTCTCCAGAGAATCCCTGAGTACAGTATTTTTACCTTCTCAAGTCAACAGTATACTGACGATTGCTTGTAGAGGTTTTAATACACTCTGCTTTGTCCTGGTTTCTTTCCACATACTTTTCCTCCTGCTTATTCTGGTTGGTTTTTATAGTGAAGGCTTTCCCAAAATGTAGTGATGATCCTTGGCCAACAGGAATAAAAAGTACAGGAGGAGTTCTCCTTTGGCTTATTTTTATCTGCTTGTCTTTCCTCTGATGCTGTCTGTTCTTCCATCTTCAGGTTGGGGAGTAGGAGGTGGAGGATGGGAGTGGTGGGTGGAGTGTCCATCTGGCTGCTAGAATTCTGGAAGTGGGCTTGGGGAGTGAGGCCAAGTGGTCTCACTGTTTGGTCTGCAGTATTCTGTCGTCCTCTTTTCAGCTTCAGCTTCCCTCTGCCCTCAGCTGAGCCTCATATTCCTGAGTCTTGATTCTCTCACTTATTTATGCTCTCCAGAGATTAACTTGGCTTCTCTTGTGCAGGCTGTGGGGAGATTCTTGGTGGCCACATGGTGTGGTGCTCCTTAAATACAGACTTCCAGCAAATTCCCTTTTTCAATCCCGTGCCTCCCTCCATCTTCTCCTGTGTCTTCAACACCTGAGGCTTTTGAGGTCCTGCGGTACAAAGGGCTTCTTTCTTATCTGGAATCCCCTCTGGCTTCTTTGGTTTCAACTTCCTTCATTCTTTGGTGACAGTTCTCACTCCCCAACTGCCCTTTAGTCGGCTCCTGGCAAGGCCTGCAGACCTAAGTGTCAGTGTGTGTGATGAGCCAGAGATCCGGTGAGGCATTTTGCACAGGAAAGTTCATACCACCTCTCCAGGGTCAGTGTGGGGGTAGAGAGACTGGAAGTGAGTGAATGATAGTCGCTCAGTTGTGTTCCACTCTTTGCGACCCCATGGACTGTAGCCCTCCAGGCTTCTCTGTCCATGGAGTTCTCCAGCAAGAATACTGGAGTGGGTTGCCATTTCCTCCTCTAAAGAGAGACTGGAAAGGACAATGGAAACAGGAGGAGGCAAGTGAAGGGACTTGCCTGGCAGTCCAGTGGTTAAGACTCTGCAGTTCCATTACAGGAGGCACAGGTGCAGTCCTTGGTCAGGGACTTAAGAGCCCACATGCCAAATGGCACAACCAAAAAAAGGAGGCAGGTACATTAAAGGTGAGGCAAGAGATAATGGTCGTGGAAATGACCTGCGGCGGAAGGGGAAGGAGGCAGGAAGTACCAGGCAAGTGGGATGAAAAAGACCTTAGAAGTAACAGAGAGGGATGCATCGATGATGCCCCCTCAGTTTCTGACCCAGGTGGCAGGTGGCTTAGTGATGGTTTTGCTGAGACAAGGGACAGAGTACGAGCAAGTCTGGGTGAGGATGGGTTCAGCTGGAGGAAGTATGAGAAATCCAAGGGAATTCCAGGTTGAGGGATCTGGCAGGCAGGTAGGAGTTTCATTCTCCCTTGTCCTTGCTAATTACATCAGCTGAAGCCAGCAGCATGAATCAGATCATCAGCCGGAGGGTAAGGAGGAGGGAAGGGTGGAGAGCTGAAGACCATGCCGAGATGGCAGGGATAATCTCTGTCCCTCAGGAGTCATATAAATAAGGGAGTGGGACCAAGTGGGACCAGCCCAGCCCCATCACTCCAGAGCTGAAGACGGTGGCCATTCAGGCTCTGGTTTTAGCCAGCAGACGCAGAGTCCATAAATTCCTCAAGAACTGTTTATCTAAGCCCTGCAGCCCCCATCCCTGAGCCCGGGGAGAGGACTTACCCGCTTTCCTGCAACTGTTTAAGGACAGCTGATGGGGTCGCCCCTGGACTTTTCCACCTCCTGGGGTACAAAGAGAGTTGATGGTGGAGGGTCCCCCTTTACCTCGAGGTCTCACTGAAAATCCAGATCATTCCTGGCTCCCTCCCACCGGCACGCATACAACATCAGCTCTGAGGTCTATCCATGGGAGACCCGGTCCTCATGTTCCTAGATGTCAGAGCTGGTGGCTGGCCTCAGGTCTGACACCTAGAAAGGAGTCATCCTGGAGTCCTCTGTCTACAGCCCTGACGGATGTAAAAATAAGCATGTTCACTTTGATTGCTTGCTACCCAGTGCGTGCATTTCACCACGCCCTGGATGTGCTTTCTGTTACTGAATCCATAGGACTGCAGGAGATGGGAGCCTCCTGTGCCCATTTGACAGATGCGAAAACTGGGGCCCAGAGAAGCCGAGTGATTTTGCCTGAGGTGGAGTCTGCATGCGTCTATGCTGGGCACACTCCCAAGTCAGAATGCTGAATTTATGCTGGATGCTGGCCGTGCCCATGTCCTGGGAGAGCCCACCCCCAACCCTGCCACCCCTCAGCCCTGATGAGTATGTGTGTGTGAGTGTATGTGTATTCCCCTCCCTGCCCCTGTGCTCTCCTAGACTGCCCTCCAGAGACCACAGGAATTCTGATGAATTAATCTCATCACTTTATCAAGAAGGCACTTACAGAAATTACAAGGCAAGGCCACCAGCCTGGGTTTGCTGGCAGCCAGCCGCTGGGGCCATAAAACAAATTGAAGAGAACAAAAATAAATAAATAAAATTAGATTTCTCTCTCTCTCTCACACACACACACACACACACACAGGGTCAAGAACATCTCTAGGTTCTTGTTGTTAATGCGTAGTCTCTTGTCCAGGAAGAACACTGGTACCAAATCAACAGACACTTATTGACCCCGGGCTAGAGTGACAACCCCGAGAAACCCAGGATCTGTCCTTCAAGGGATTGACAGGGCTGGCCGAGGGGCTGAGACCAGTGAACGCAAACACTTAGCTGCCTGGCAGTGACGTCTCAAGGTGGCCCGAGTCCCCATGCCCCAGGCCCAGTGAGCCCACAGCCCAGTGGAGCAGAGCAGAACCAGAGTCTCAACTTTCTCACCTATAGGAGAGGAAGATGTTCACCTTGGGAAAGGGGAAGATTCAACATATGAAAAGCAGAACTGCAGCTGCTTCGTAACAAACCCTGTCATTGTCAGATCTCAGTGTGCATTGAGCCCCTACTATGTGCCAGGCACGAGGACTATAGGGAGGAGTGGTCTGGGAGGAGGAGACAGACAGAGGTGATCTGGGTGATGGACAGAAGGAGCACCTTCCCCAGGGGGTCCTGGAGGTGTGGGCAGGTGAGGCGAGGAGGTGGAGGGAGCAAGGTGGGCTTGTTCTATGGCGCAAAGGCCTGGGGGCTTAGGAAGTCCCTGAACTGATAGAACTGATAGTTATGTAGAGCAATGGGGAAGATGAGGCTGGAGGTGAGGTGGGGGAGTGGGATGGAGGCCAGGGACAGATTCTGAAGAGCCTTCTAAGCCAGGACAGATGAACTGGTTTATGTATGGGGTTTCCTCCTTTCTCTCTCTCTTTTTTACAATGTGTTAATTTCTGCCATACAGCAAAGTGATTGTTATACACAAATATATTCTTTTTCAGATTCTTTTCCTTATAGGTTATTACAGGGTATTGAATATAGTCCTTTGGGCTATACACAGGTCCTTGTTATCTGTTTTATATATAACAGTTGATATCTGTTCATCCCAAGCTCCTGATTTATCCCTTCCTTGTTTCTCTTTTATCATGCTTATGTGAATATTGAAGTGATTTCCCCTGAAGTTACACAAGTTACCTATGAGATGATTATGGTCAGGTCAGAGACTGGAGGGGCACACAAAATCTTTATCCTCTTTACCTCCCATCCTTCATAGAGGATGACCTTTGGACCCCCTCCCTGCAGAAAGATGGTGCTGGCTGGACTTAAGAATGAGAGTGAGAGGAATTTCCCTGGTGGTCCAGTGGTTAAGACTTCATGCTGCCAATGCAGGGGCGCAGGTTCAATCCCTGATTAGGAAACCAGGATCTCGCATGCTGGCTCCCATATATTGGAGCCAAAAATTAAGGGAAAAAAAAAAAAAAGAATGAGAGGGATCTGTAAGGTGCTCCAGGCAAATAGACATCTGTGAGCCTCAGTTTTCTTACTGGTGAAAAATGGGGATCAGAATCCTCACTGAGGGGTGGTGAGTACTCTATATATTAGGCATCTTGTAATTGCAGCTCAATAATGTCATTACTTGGGGAGGCCGGGCTTCCCTGGTGCTCAGTCAATAATGAATCTGCCTACAATGCAGCAGACCCGGGTTCAGTCCCTGGGTTGAGAAGATCCCCTGGAGAAGGAAATGGCAACCCACTCCAGTATTCTTGTCTGAAGAATCCCATGGACGGAAGAACCTGGTGGATTACAGTCCATGGGGTCACTAAGAGTCAGACACAGCTGAGCGAGTTTCACTCATTCAGTGTCATTACTCAAAGCAGTTTTTGGTGGTGGAAATGGTTCATGCTTGTTCTCAGAAAATCCAATAGTAAGTGGTTTCCAAATGCAACCTGGGGAGACTGAGGGACACCTGAGGACAGTCCCCTCCGGTCTCTAGACCAGCTCAGTTGCTGCGTTGGTGCAGGGGCCTGTCTGAGGTGCTCTAGCTCCTTGTGGGGTGCAGGGGTGGCACAGGGGCTCTGTGTGGCCTCGGGTAACTCACTTCAGCTCCCCAGGCCTCAATATCTTGATCTGTGAAATGGGGCACCGGTGGGTCCCAGAGGGTCATCGTGAGGATGGAGCGAGTGCATAGTAGGTGCGCAATAAAAGTGGCTGTTTTTACTGCTAAAATGGAAGGGTTATGCGTGGGGGATTCCAAGGACAGGTAGGCCTGGGAGTTCCCCTTTTGAGCCCTATCCTGGGCTGGGTGTGGCCTTTTGGAGGCTGCTCTGTGCCAGGCAGCATCCTTGCTGGGCGACCTGGGTTCCAGAGGGAAATCCGGGCAGGTGGCATGATGGGCATTACTTATCCCTGCTCCATGAGGAGTTGCATCTGGACGGGGGTGGGGACGGACAGTTTGTACCAGTTCAGAGTCTGTTCTCTGAAAACCACAGACTCAAGCAGACTGCACCGACTGGGAAGGGGGACAGGTGCTGAGGAGGCAAAATAAACACAAAACAGCGCTGCAGTCCACTGCGGTCCACGGTCCTGTGCTGTGTCTTCCTCATGCCTGCCTCCCCTGCTCCTCTGACAGTTCCACTCCCTTCCCCCGCCTGCCCTCCCCCGAACCCCATTGCCTTTCCTTTGGCCTCGAGGCTTGTTACGGCTGCACAGTGCACATTTGTGAGATGAATGTGGATCAGTGAGGGTGCTCAGGACAGAGGCTGCACCCCCAGCGTTAGAAAGGCAGCTCCAGGGACCGCCCTGATGGCCCAGGGGTTAAGACTCCACGCTTACAGCCCAGGGAGTGTGAGTCGGATCCCTGGTTGGGGAACTAAGATCCTACATGCCGCAGGAAGTGGCCAAAAAATAAAAATAAGAAATGATGCAAAAAATTCATGATGAACAACAACAAAAAAAAATTTAAGGAAAAAAAAAGAGAGAGAGAAAGGCAGCTGCAGCCTGTCCTAATCGTGCTGTCAGCCCTCCCAGGAAGAGGCCTGAAGAGAAACAGTGGCCTTCCTAGAGCATTTGAACATCAGTTTATCAGCTCAGATGGTGAAGAGTGTGCCTGCAGTGAGGGAGACTGGGGTTTGACCCCTGGGTCAGGAAGATCCCCTGGAGAAGGGAATGACAACTCACTCCAGTACTCTTGCCTGGAGAATCCCATGGACAGAGGAGCCTGGCAGGCTGCAGTCCATGGGGTCCCAAAAGAGTCAGACACTTTCATTTTGAGCAAGACTTATACAGTTACTTGGCTCAGAACCACTCTGGAAACCTCTGGTTTCTCATCTGTAAATGGGATGGTGACTTCATGGAATTGCTGTGAGCGTTTGGTAGATCGTTCATTCTGCAAGTTTGTCTTGCCTGCCTTCGGTGCAGCAGGAGCTGGTTTCAGGCCACTGCGATGATGTGGTGAGCAGCACACCTCTTGTCTTTTGGGGGCTCATAGCCTCTGTGGCGTGGGGCCAGGTTCATGGAACTCATCATTATCACCCATTTAAGGGGTGACATGGAAAATTAATCACAAATTCCCTCTGCAACGAGGAACTGTGCTTATAAATTCACCAGCTCCCGTTGAATCGCGCTTTACAATTTTTAAGGCAGTTTTATATCCATGGTCTTGCTTGATCCTTCATTTAGCAGTTATCACACTGTTTTGCAGATGAGGAAACGGTGACTTGGTGATAGAAAAGTGATTTTTCTCAAGGTCAGCCAAACTGGGTGGCCTGGGCCTCGGCCGTGGGATGTGGGAGGTAGGCCCTGGCCCCTGTGGGCTCAAGTTGCCAAGAGGCTTTTCCCATGAGTTGGGGCCCAGGCTGGAGGGCAGAGGACTGGTCAGCAGGGTAATAAAATTTCTTTGCCTTGGATAAAATGTCAACTCAGTGAGTTTCGAGGTCCCAGGTCAGTGGTGACTTCAAGACTGTGGGTGACCAGGGCTTCCCTGGTGACACAGTGGATGGCAATCCATCTGGTGTGCAGGGGACACGGATTCAAGCCGAGGTCTGGGAGGATTCACGTGCTGCGGAGCACCTAAGTCCGAGAGCCACAACCACTGAGGCACCCGTGCCTAGAGCTTGTGCTCTGCAACAAGAGAAAGCCATCTCACACGCCCACAGCCATGAGAAGCCTGCACCGCAACTAGGGAATAGCCCCTGCTGGCCTCAACTAGAGAAAGCCCACACAGCAGTGGAGACCCAGTGCAGCCATAAATAGAGCACTGCGTGCATGTAAAAAAAAAAATTCTTTTCAATTAAAAAAAAACCTCACAACTTGTGCTGAGCTTGTTTGAAACTGGGTTACTGTTCTTCAAAGCTGTGGCTGCCTGGCCGACCTGACCTCTGGCCCTGGGGTCTCTGTGTTTAAGAGAGCTGGAAACACCCTGAAAAGTGCCTCAGAGCGCATCATCCTTTGACAGCCCCTGCCCTGTGGGGACCTCGGGGCGGCGGGGGGAGTGGTGAGCTGATCAGTGAGTCCCCATCTAGCCTGTGGCCCCGCGGGCTGGGGCGGGGGCCCCGACACACCCGGCAACCCTTCTGTGTCTGCTTCCAGGCAACATCGAGTACAGCTGCCCGGCCACCAACGAGTGTGAGATCACGAAACGGAGGCGCAAGTCCTGCCAGGCCTGTCGCTTCATGAAATGCCTCAAAGTGGGGATGTTGAAGGAAGGTAAGAGCCCCCATTCGGCCACATGGGCCCAAACTGAGGCCTAGGTCCCAGGCGAACTCGCCTTCCCCTGGGGAGGCTCAGATCCCCCAGCAGATGCCAGCAAGCTCTGGACGTGCTCCCCAGGCAGCTCCCAGACACAGGTCTCTCCCTGTAGCCCAGGTGAGGGCCCCGTCCCCGGGGTTGCCATCTCACACCCCCTGCAGGCAGGTGTGTGCAGCCTCCCAGCCTCTGCAGAGCTCTCCATGCCCTCAGGAGCGGGGTTTGGGAGGCAGGAGGTTGGAAATTCTCCATCAATGGTCTTATGGGGAATCACAGCCCCACTCGGCCCTTAGAAAGCTGGCTTGGTGCTTCTGGGAAAGGCTCTCCTTGGGAACAGGTACCCTCTCTCTCCTCCCGGGGAAGGAAGACTTGAGATGCTCAGTGACCCATGGAGTGTGGGGGTGCAGAGACTTTGAGACTGAGGATGGCAAGTCCCATATTCTTCACCTGCTAGGGTCAGCCTCTGCTTTGGCAGGTGCCCCAGACGTGGCCGTCACCTGGCGAGTGTGGTCCCCCTCCCCTGTCCCCTGCCCTCCCCCTCTCTGTCCTGTGCCTCTGCTTCTCCTCTAGCGCCACGCCATCCAACACGGCATGAGCCACACCTTCTAAATGTAAAACACACCCCAGACTTCAAAGATGTACTAGGATGGTGAAAAGGCCTGTGAAGTATGGCAGTAATAATTTAAAAAATGGTTACGTGTTGAGATGATGATAATCCGGGTATACTGGATTAAACAAAACCATATTATGACATTGACATCACCAGCTTCTTTTTAACCTTCTTTAGGGTGGCGAGTAGAAAATTTAAAGTGACCGTGCTTCTCGTTATTAGGACAGCACAGCTCTCGGTCTCTCCACCACCTTCCCTGCCCACCTGCTCAGGCTGATGACCCTCATTGAGTAGTGTACTTGGAAATGGGGTGTGTGTGTGTTTCTCTCCTTCCCCTGCTTTGAAGGGGAACCAGTGACAATTCTTACAGATTAGCTTTTATGATTTGGGGCCCTAGGATCCTTCCAGAAATGGGAGGAGGCAGGAAAAACGGTGTGTGCTGATGATCAGATGATCTGATTCTGAGGGGCTAGGAGAGAAGAGGAAGGGACAGGATAGGAATGCAAGCCCTCGCTGGGAGACGCTTCTACAGCCCAGCCTTGAGGAGCCCAAGGCCCTTTTCCCAGCCTCTTCTCCATGTGCCCTGGGACAGAGGGCCCAAATTTGAGGTGCTTTGTTAGTAGGATGACTTGGACACTGTTGTGATGTACAAATTGGGACTCCCTCCCTCTGTCTTCCAATCTGGGCTTCTCCTTCACCTTGGCCCAGCCCGGTTCTTCTACCACCCCAGTGTCGACATGTCTCATCAGCTTTTAAACTGTGTGTCTTACTTGTTGCTTCATATAACGCTTTTGAGATGGAGAAGGCCACTCAACTCTTACTCACAGGCCAGCTGCTCTGCAAAGTGGGAGTGGAGAAATTGACCAAAAAGTCAGTCCTCTTCCTAGATTAGAAACAGGCTGCCCTGGACCTGCTGAAAAAGGCTCATCTGTTTATTTGATTCTACCCAATTTTGGTCCACCCCTCCGTAGCGGGGGACTCAAGCTAGTAGCTGAACCAGGTCCCCTGATTTCTGCACCAGGTTCTGTCTGCTCCTCCAAAGCATCTTGGGGTTCACAGATGAGGAAACTGTGAACAAATGTCCACAGAGGTGTGCCTTAGCACTGGTCTCCTGACTTCTCTTCTGCATCCTGCAAGGAACCAACCAGAGGCTTTCTCAGCCTTGAAGAGACTTCTTGCTCTTAAGTTTGTAAGGATGTTCTGGGAGTCAAGCTGGGGACCAAATGTCCAGCAGCCTTTCCCGGGTTGGGTGTTAGCCTTTCTCAGCATATTTCACAGCATCCGAAGAACTGGGAGCTGAAGGAAGCTGATTGCTGTCAATATACTCCTGAATTTGAAGGGTACAAACCCGAGTCCTGTGAGGACTGGTTTGAAGGGTGTGCGTCCCGGAGTCTAGGGCCTGGAGCTTTTCCGTGCTCTGCTGTGTTCCTCCCCACGGCACAGGTCAGGGCTTGGGGAGGCTGCCAGTCTCAGGGATGGAGAGAGAAGGAAAAAGTGGGGATGGCCGCTCAATCCCCGGACCACTTGGCAACCCTTGAACAAAGTTTTTTTTTAGGGACTACCCAATGATGGGAAGAGAGTCGGGGTACTTCCTAGTGGCCTCCAGAAAAGGGGAATGATGAGGGAGATCCACACAGGCCAGGAAGCAGAAGGCCAAGGGCGCAATCCATCGGCAACAGCAGCCCAGCCATTTAAGAGGAGTGAGATGGATGCTGGCATGGGATGCTGGGGGATAGGGGGAGCATGGACCTGAGATCACATGCAGAGTGGGTGTCTGAAGCTGCTGGCAGGAGCTGGGTGCATGTGTTAGGTGAGCTTCCCGGGGTCTAGCCCGAGGTGTCTCGGGAGCTCGGGCCCCAGGACGAGGCGCTGACCCTAGAACGCTCCCCTCCCCAGCCCTGCCCTGCCCCCATAGTTGGCGCAGGAAGGTGACACAGAGGCTCCTAGGCTTCCGTTTAGCTCATTGAGCTCATCCCACAGTACTGAGGCTTGGCAGGGTGCTGGGATCAGGAGCTCCACAGGGACCAGTCCCTTAGGAGGAACGTACGTTATTGCCGAGCCTGGGTCTCTGCCAGGCAGTAGCTCTTGGCAGCTGCCCTGGCTCCTGCTTTTGTTTGGGGGTGCCACCCCCCTCCACCTTGGCCCCCACCATGAGCAGGGAGCCCAGGTCCCCAGAGTCAGCACAACTCCTTGCCTCCCTCTGATTCCTTTCAGACTCTGATCTGACCCCTGAAATGCAGACTCCAGTCTTCCCCAAGGTGGCCTGCCATCTTCAGGGCTCCATGGCGGGCCTCGGGCGTTGGGGAGCCAGGCTCTGGGCTCCTGGGTCTTCTGGGGGAGGGGCCCGGGGAAGTGGAGAATGGAAGGCCACCTTCCCCCCTCCTCCCCACCCATTTCCCTCTTCTATCTAGCAGCTCTGGTTGCCTTTTACAGTCTTTCTTTCTTAAGTAAAATGACCTGAGAGGTTGCCATGTGATTTGGTGGGGATGCGTAGCACCTGCCAGGGAAGTCAGAAGTGGGGCTTTCTTTGGCTCAGCCTTTGCCTTGAGGCTGCTGTTGGCTCTGGAAGCTTCAGCTGTGGAACCTAGGTGATGTCCAAGGGTCTGTCTCACTTTAACCCAGTATTTGAAAATCTGGACCTTCAGGGGAAAGGATGACGATTCTGTTTATAAGAAACTAAATACAAACTGCTCTGGCCTGAGTTGGTGCCCACGTCCTCTCCTGACTCTGAGGTGTCCTTGCCATGACTGTTGCTTCTCACACACCTGTTTCTTCACCTGTGACGCAGGGGTGTTGATGCTGAAACCTGTTCTCCATCACTAGGCCAAGGTGAGGCCCAGATGGGACAATTCCTTAGTAAGATCCGCCGTGGCCTTGCTTTAAGAGGTTAGCTTCCCCGGTACATTCAAATAGTATTTGATTCAAAGATAGTGTCGTTTGCGTTCAACTTTTCGAAAATCCGACCACTGTGTTAGGCGGGGCATATTGGGTCCAGATGCCCTGATTCTCTTCCTAGATTTGCTGGTGGGAGTCTTGGAGGTGGCATCTGCCTTAGGCGGACCCCATCTGGGGTCTAAAATGAGGATGAGAGGGGCTCCCTTGGGACAACTGTGGAGACAGTCTCCCCTGATGGGTGAGGGTGTGGCTTCATGGCCCCTAAGCCAGGAGAACCTGGAAAACCATTTGCTACATTTCACAGCACCCCCCAACCCCCACCCCCACATCTGGAAATTCAGCAAATCACCCTGCACAGATTGTCCCTGCAAACTTCTCCTCAGCTCACTTTACCTCCCTCAGGCCCCCAGCCTCTCAGGCCCGCTGCCTTTCCTCCTCCCCTCAGCCCCTGGCCTGCCTTTCCCCAAGTGTTTTCTAAAAGATACTTGATTTCCGTGAAAGCTGGGCTGCCGTCCATGCAATACGCTCTCACTCTCTTTGTGCTTGTTAGGAAGGCAGAGGGCTCCTCCAGGGATTCTGGGTAATTGGGTTAGTGGCCAGCTCATGTCAGGAAATTAAAAGGTGGCCCCGATCAGGTTCCTGCTGCATGGGATTTAATGGCTTTGTATTTATAGAGTCTCCTGCCTCTAGCCCATGCCAGAAATACCACTTCTCTGGCCCTACGAATGAAGAAAGAGGATGAGAGATGACTTGCCTTTAAAAATTCTCTTTCTTTTCTAAAATACATTAGTGTTCTGAAACAAAACAACTCTTGAGCACTTCAGAGAACAGTTTTGAACTAGAGCCCAAGAACTCTGATGGATGTTTGTATCGCCCTGAACCACTTTCCACCCTACAGGCACATATGCACAGGCGCACACAGCTAGCTGATGGCTCCCAATATCTTCCCGTGTGGCCTCACACCTGGGGCCACTCAGCCTCAATGACTTGATGACTCTGGTTGAGGGACTGTGTTGATTGAGTGAAGTCACAGAAGATGATCTTGTGTGTGCTGAGCTCTTCTTCCTGTTCATTCAGGGCTTTGGCTCATTGGACATTGGATAACAGGTTCAGTAGTCATATAGACCCTGTAAAACCCCAGTAGCACATTTATCAACTCCTTGGGTGATTTACTTCTTAAGCCTCCTTCTCCTCCTCTGTAAAACAGAAATGATAATAGTGCCTGATTCATCTTGCTCTCCATTCATGGGAGAAATCCCCTAGAGTTGTACCACAAAGTAAGATGTCGGTCATTGATTTGAGAGACTCCACATTGTGCTCAATCATTGATTTCTTCTGTGTTCCAGAAGGCAGTTTTGAATCTCTCATAGCCTCCCTCCCTGCTCCTTGGCTGATGACCTTGCTTCATATTTGCTTGAGAAAATAGAAACAGTTAAATAGGGAATTTCTAAACTTCCTGCTGTTGAATCCACAAACCTTCCCACTTGTTTTCCATCTTCACTCTTGTTAGAAGTATTTCTATTCCTATCAAAAGTCAATCTCCCCACCTCTACTCTAACTTGTATTCCTCTTTATCAGGGACTTCACATAGTGTCATGTGTCATGTCTGCTTCCAGCCCCATCAAACCTTCCTCACTGCTGGATCATTTTCATCAGCACAGAAACAAAATTTAATTTAAAAAACCCACAACTTTACTTAGGGCTTCCCTGGTAGCTCAGCTGGTAAAGAATCTGCCTTCAATGCAGAAGACCCCTGTTTGATTCCCGGGCCCGGAAGATCTGCGGGAGAAGGGATAGGCTACCCACTCCAGTATTCTTGGGCTTCCCTGGTGGCTCAGCTGGTAAAGAATCTGCCTACAATATGGGAGACCTGGGTTCAGTCCCTGGGTTGCGAAGATCCCTTGGAGAGGGGAACGACCCACTCCAGTATTCTGGCCTGGAGAATATACAGTCCATGACGTTGCAAAAAGTTGGATACAACTGAGCGACTTTCACAACTGTACTTTGATCCAAACTTTATCTCTGTTCAGCTACTGAACTTTATCTCTGTTCAGCTACTATCTCACCCAGTGCTGCCTTTCTCAAGGCAACTTTCCTGAAGAGTTGACAGCACTTACTATATCCATCCACTTTAAAAATAAAAACAAACCAAAACAAGCAAAACAGTCCCTTAAAAAGTAAGCATCTAGTAGATCCAGAAAAATATTTACAGTATATTCTATTAGTTAAGGTCAGTCTAAACTTCTGTACAAAGAGACTGCCTCCCTCGAAACAAAAAACTCAGACTTAAGCAAGATGGAAGTTTAATTCTTTCTCATTAAATAAAATAGTCCAAAGAGCCGAGAGTGATCTAGGACTGTTTAGGCAGCTTTAGCATCCTTAGCAAGTGGACCCAGGTATCCCCATGTCTGGGAGATAAATCATTACATCAAATCATTCCAATGGCTGGAGCCAGAGTGGCGCAAGTTCCTTGCATTTACAGCCCATTGGTGGAATCTAGTCCCATGGCCACACATCTACGCAAGGATGTCTGGAAACTGTAGTCTTTAGCTGGGGCTGCCATGTGTCCAACTAAAACTGTGTAAGCATGGAAAAAGAAAAGAACATATCTTAAAGGATAGGCATTGTTATTTGCCAAAAACACACATAAAGTAGGAAAAATACTGGTCCTCTCCATACTAAGAAAAAGAAATTTTACCCTTACTTTTGAGGTTCCCTCTGTGTCTGAGCCCCCTTCTTTACTTTCAGGGGCAACAATTATCCTGATTTCACATTATTTTTCCTTGCCTTTCTTTGTAGTTTTATCAGAGGTTTGTATCTTGAATCATATCGTGGTTTTTAGTTTTAAATGAAATTATACTGTACATATTCTTCTGTATCTTGGTTATTTTAGTATTTCTGAGATGAATGCTTCTTTTCGCCTGGTTCTGTAATTCATTTATTTTCATTTCTGTATTATAGGAGTCGCTGGATACACACATTTGGCTTTGTGGGCCAAAAGGTCTCTATTTAACTCTGCTGTTGTAACGTGAACATGGCCACAGACAATATGCTGTTCTTGTTGTTCAGCCGCTCGGTTGTGTCCAACTCTTTGTGACCCCGTGAACTGCAGCACACCAGGCTTCCCTGTCCTTTACCATCTCCTGGAGCTTGCTCAAACTCATGTCCATTGAGTCAGTGATGCCATCCAACCATCTCGTCCTTTGTCATCCCCTTTTCCTCCTGCCCTCAATCTTTCCCAGCACAGGGCTGTGCTCCGTGAGGTGCTTATCTGAGCCTGTCCCCAATTTTTCCATATATTCTGGCCATTTTATTAGTTATTTTTCTCATTTGCAGCTTTCTTCTCTTTATGGAGTTCTTTGATGGACAGAAGTTAGTAATTTTGATAAATTGAATTTATCAGTCTTTTCCTTTACAGTTTGCACTTCTGTGTCAACTTTTTTTTTTTTTTTAATGTGTTTTCTTAACCTGCTACCATAAAGATGCATTCCTAATCTGCCTTCCCCATATTGGTCTTGGATTTTGCTGGACTTGACTTTTGAGTATAGTGAGCTGGCTCCAGGATGGCAAACTGCTTTTACGTGAACTGTCAACTCTAAGGTGTGGGGCAACTGCCTAGAGTGCGTGATTGAAAGGCTTCTGAGGCAGAACCCGGGATCAGTAGGCAAGAGTGCCGTGATTGATTAGCAATGTCTGCCACAGACTAGGAAACGGAGGGTGGTGGTGTAGCTGACAGCTTTTTGCCATGACTGATCTAGTGCAGCTGAGTTCAAGTGATTTGCCCAAGGCCACACAGCTAGTAAACAATCAAGTTGGGGGGAATCTAGTCTCCTTGGTTATACAGGAATTCATTCTTTTTTTAAAAAATGTATTTAGCTGTGTTGGGTCTTGGTTGTGGTTATGAGATATGCACTGTATCGTGTGGGATCTTTCACTGTGGTTCTTGGACTCTCTAGTTGTGTCGTGTGGGCTCCAGAGCGTCGGGGTTTCAGTAATTGTAGCACACAGGCTTCACAGTGCACAAGCTCAGAAGTTGCAGTGAGCAGGCTTCAAACCCTTGTCCCCTGCATTGCATGGCAGAGTCTTAACCACTAGGTCACCAGGGAAGTCCCAGGAATTCCTTCTAAGAAGCCCAGTCCAACTCATTGTAGATGCCTTGGCCAGTAGCCTAGAGCCTGTCCTCAGATGGGAAGAAGAGGAAGGGAATGGAAAGAGAGACTGGGCTGAACTTTTCCTAGTTAGGTGTTCAGTTTTAGAGACTTCTTGGTAGCTGGGAATGCAAGGATAACTCAGCCCTGCCGAAATGTCCTTGGGAACATAGTGCTCTGGGTGGGAAGGGTCTGGAGGAGAGAGCAACAAGAGAGTGGACACCTCTTTAAAAGGCAGAAGGCTAGGACCTCATCCCCCAGTGCCAAGTCACCCACTCTGGAGCAGCTGGCACAAGTCCTGGAGTACTAGGCGGCATGTGTGTTTATCCACCTGCAAGGTTTCATTCTCTGAGCTTGTAGGGGGCCAAGTGCGAGGCACACTTCATATTATGATACGGCAGCAGGGTGAAAGGCAGCCCAAGATAGCTGTCCTGCCTGAGACAGCAAGGTGAGCTCACCCAGAAACCCCTGCAGGACAGGTGGCTGGAGGGAGCCCAGATTGTGCAGGGGCTGTGGATGAGTGTTTAGGGCATTCTTCTGGGCTGCTAGGTGGGCATCAGCACGTCCATGTGACCCACAGTCCCTGGGCCCTCCGGACCTGGGTGGTCCTATCACCTTTAGAGGGGGTTGCTTCTCTTTCTGGAGAGGGATCAGCTGTAGTTTGGTAGAACTTTTTAGGTAGAGAATCAACACCTAAGCCTCCTGGAAGGAACACTGCTTAGACAAAAGTACCGTGTAAAACAGGGTTAGTGCAGTGCTTCCTGGGCCTGGTAGATAATCGGAGTCACTAGAGGAGTCATTGCAAGACTACCCTTTCCTGTATATCTCCCCTATTAACTTAGAACCAGTTGACTCAGAACCTTGAAGGGGGTAAGCCCTTAAAGTCTGTGTCGTTCAAAGGCTCTCAGGACATTCTGATGGTCATACAGGATGGGTGGTCTCAAGTTCAGAGCAAAGATGATAGAACCTTGGAGATCAAGATTCAGATCCTCCCTCTGACCTTTCCTGGCTGTGTGTCCCTGAGAGAGTTCCCTGACCTTTCTAAGCCTCGGTTCTCACTTGGGCATGGTAATAATCACACATTCTCTCTCCCTCAATTTTGTGACACAGATCAAATGAGATGTGGAAAGAGCTTTGCAAACTGCACAGAGTTGTACACATCATTAATAAACCAAGGACATTCAATTGGGTGGGTGTGGGTGGGAGTGGGGTGTGGGTGGGGATTTCTAGGGGGAAGAGAAGGGTTTTGACTATGACAACTTTGCAGTGTCAGGACAGGAGAAGACCCAAGCTCAGAACCTTGCCTGAGTGTTTCCTGTGGGAAGAGAAATGTGACCCTCAGTGCCTGTCACAGGGACAGGCTGCGGGCCAGGTGCAGGGCCATGCTTTCCCCAGCTTTACCTGGTTATTTTTAGTTCCTGGGATAAAAGAAAGAAAGAAACTTAAACTGCCCCCCCACCCCCACCCTGCAGCTGCTGCCGCCCCTGCATACTCTGCTATTTTTACTTCCGAAAGGCTGGGATCTCAGCCAGCTTAGGGAGGGCATTGAAGAAGAAAGCGGGGAGTTGAGGGGTGGGCGACGCAGGAGTTATTTACTTCCATTAAGAAAAAAGTCAGAAGCCTGATCTTATCGAGTCAGCAAGTGGACATCTGATCTAGGGCGCAGCAGCCATCAGCCCTGGCTGCTCTGACATGCCTGCGGTGGGTTGGAGAGGTGGGTTGGAGATGGGGCAGGGGCTTGGGGGAGCCCCCCTATGCCCCCACCACCTCTAAGCAGTTTCTTCCCAGAGCAGCCCAGCAGCTTCTTTGCTCTTTCCTGCACTCTGAGCTGGGAAGTGGGGTTGGGCATTGCAAGTGTAGGGAGACCAGCCCAGGGATGAGGTTCCTGGGGGTCGGGGACTGTGTGGCCTCAGCTGAGCACATTCAGGGGGGTACCTGTGTTGGCACCGTGTGCCTTTGGGCACAATATTCTGCATCTCTGAATCTTGATTTCTTGAGGGGTTTTGTTTAACACATCTTGACCCACAGTAGTTATAACTAAGGGGATATGTTTCTCTCTTTTCCCATGAGGCAGTTCAAGGTAGACACTACCACTTTCCTAGGCAGATGAAAGCAAAGAGATTCCTAGTAAGTGCCTACTGTCTACTGGGCATATTACTATTTTGAGATATAATTACTATCAGTTCAGTTCAGTCACTCAGTCGTGTCCAACTCTTTGCAGCCCCATGGACTCCTGTAGTTTACTCAAACTCATGTCCATTGAGTCGGTGATGCCATCCAACCATCTCATCCTTTGTCATCTCCTTCTCCTCCTGCCTTCAATCTTTCCCAGTATCAGGGTTTTTTCAAATGAGTCAGTTCTTCGAAGCAGGTAGTAATTACATATGGTTACTATACTGAGATATAATTCACCCAGGTAAAGTGTACAATTCAATGGTTCTAGGTATATTACATTATTTAATTGTGGCAAAATATATACAACAAAATTCACCTTTTAAAAGCCTTTTAAAAATGTTTTTTGCTATACCATCTGGTTTGTGGGATCTTAGTTCCCCAACCAGGGATTGAACCTGGACCATGGCAGTGAAAGTGGCCACGTCCTAACCACCGGACCAGGAGGGAATTCCCTAAAAACAATTTGGCCACACCACATAGCTTGCGGGATCTTAGTTCCCTGACTAGGGATCGAACCCATGCCCCCTGCAGTGGAAGCATGGAGTCCTAACCACGGAACTGCCAGGGAAGTCCCTGCATCCAGACTTTATAATGGAGCATCTCAGCGTGGACCTGCTCACTCTCTCTGTTCACACGGTCCTCCCCCTGCTCCTGGGGAACGGTGACCAAGCACAGCCCACTTCCCCACTGTCTTTCTTAGGCCCAGGCAGGAACAGCTGTCCCCTCACAGGCCACCAAAGAGGATTTTGTGAAGGCAGTGTTTACAGAGGGGAGGGTGGGATCCAGGGAGTCAACCAGAGGGGGTGATACACCCTGAGACTAGCAATAGAGGAAGCATTTAAACATCTCAACCTTAAGAGACCAGATATGAGTTGCTCCAGGAAGCCAGAGAGAACTGGGCTTGTATTTAGAGGTCAAAGTTACACTTCGGGCCAAGCAGGGAGAGCATAAGGGTTAAGTACCCCTCTTCCTAGCTCTCTGATCCAGGCACTGCAAACCCAGCTGGAAGCCAGAGACCAGAGATCCCTGGCGATGAGGCAGAGCTGATGCGGGCAGTAGGTGGGCCTAGAGGGGCCAGCTGAGGACAGCCGGCACAGAAGGCTGCTGGTGCGGAGGTGTGGCTGGCTCTGACACACAGGGTCTCCTGCCCCGTTATAGGCCGGTGGTTTTCAAACCACCTCCGGGCAGAATTTCCCCCACCAGCGAGGAGGCCACACAGACTGCAGAGCGCTGGGAGGCACAGCTCCAGGGCACCATTCAGATGGAAATCCAGGTGAATGGTCCCCAGGGGCGTGCAGTGTGGCCCTGGCCCCCCAGCATTTCTTCTACCACCACCATGACTCAGGGCCCTTTGAGAGACGTAGAGAGACATAGGATGCCGGAGTGGATGAGAGCCTGGGCTCTGGCGTCAGATCGCATTCCTTCCTATGAGGTTTTGGCAAGTGACTCACTTTCCCCCATCTGTAAATGGGATAATAATAGAAGCTCCCTCATAGGGTTGTTGCAATCCCTAAATGAAATAATACACATGCAGCGCTTACAGCAAGGGCAGCACCAGGGAGCAACTGGTCAGGAGAGGTGAACTTGCTTATACTTATGTCTATTAGATTTAAGGGGGTTACCATGTTGGCCAAGAAGGGGGACAGGTTCTTATCTGGGCCTGGGCTCAGCTAAAGGCCTCAGTCTTCATGGTACATGTATTCCAGTAATTATCAACCTTTTTTGTATTCAAATGACATACTAATGAATACTTAATTTTGGCCTGCACATGTTAAGGGATTAAACTGTACTGAACAGTCATTAAAGCAAAGGATAAGTATTTATTATGGTGTTTGGAGATCTGGTACACTTTACCTGAGAATATTATTGATGCCTTTTTAAATTCAGAAAGTATCAATAAGATGATACAATCTAATAATCCCAGACAGAAACTGTAAATTACTTAGTATTTTAATATGCTCTCTGAGCCTGCCTTTTATATATTTCATCCCTGGTGGCTCAGACGGTAAAGCGTCTGTCTACGATGCGGGAGACCTGGGTTCGATCCCTGGGTTGGGAAGATCCCTTGGAGAAGGAAATGGCAATCCACTCCAGTACTATTGCCTGGAAAATCCCATGGACAAAGGAGCCTGGTAGGCTACAGTCCATGGGGTCGCAAAGAGTCAGACACGACTGAGCAACTTCACTTTCACTTTCACTTTCAATATAAGAACACAAACAATAAGTCTACTCTCATTTCAGGTTCAAATCCCCACCTTTATTTTCTTTCCATTTGCTGTTTGTAAAGACTTAAGTATCCTAATTTAAAAAGTAATTGCACATCATATCAGTGAAAATTGCTTTTTGCTGCAAGTTAAGGAGAACTTGACTGCTAGTGGCTTAAGCATCAATAAATGAGATTGATTTCCCCACCAAACAGGAAGTCCAGAGATGGGCAATTGCACAGACTTCTCGGTCACAGCGTCAGGGGCGCAGGCTCTGCCTTTCTTCTCTGGTGTTTGGTGTCTTCACATGGCCGCTTCATGGTTGCAAGGTGGTTGCCACAGCTCTAGAGTTCATCTTCCAGGTCAGGGCAGAAGAAACGCAAAAAAAGCTGCACCAACAATGTCTATCTCTTTTATCAGAAAAGCAAAACCATTCCCAGAAGCTCCCACCTTGGGCTTCTCCTTATATCCCATGGGCCTGAACCAGGCCATATGACCAGCCTTGGTTACCAGGGAGACTGGAAACATTGGAAACAAATTGCTCAGACTAGCTAGGGCTCATTGTGTCTATGAAGAAAATCTGGATCCTGTTAGCATGGAAAAGGGAATGGAATGAAAATTGGGTAATACAACTAAGAATGTCTACTAGACCCAATGGTTAGAATTTGGTGATCCACCTCTAAAGGATTCATAATACAACATGCTCGGAGAAGGCAATGGCACCCCACTCCAGCACTCTTGCCTGGAAAATCCCATGAATGGAGGAGCCTGGTAGGCCGCAGTCCATGCGGTTGCGAAGAGTCGGACACAACTGAGCGACTTCACTTTCACTTTTCACTTTCATGCATTGGAGGAGGAAGTGGCAACCCACTCCAGTGTTCTTGCATGGAGAATCCCAGGGATGACGGGGCCTGGTAGGCTGCCGTCTATGGGGTCACACAGAGTTGGACATGACTGAAGCAACTTAGCAGCAGCAGCAGCATGCTGCTGTATCTCTCTGGATGAGAACCCAGTCCATACCATTACCTCTTGGGAGGGGGCTGCTTCTTGTTCACTAAATATGTGCAGCAGAGTCAAGGGAAAAAAACACACACATTGGCAGATAGTAAGTATAAACATAGACCAATGTCTTTTTAGGCCAAGTGCCAAGGAATTCAGATCTCTGTCCACTGTCTCTGCCCTTGAGGGGCTGAACCTTCTCAGCGCAGAGCAGATCACATCAATAAAGACAAATGCGTAGAAAGCGAGGAGGTAACTGGCCTGAAAACACTGTACAAATGTAGGAAATAAAGGGCGCTTGGCTTAATGGGAGGAGGTTGTCCAGGGATGTTCAAGTCCATAAAGGGTTGTCTTGTGGAAGGGAGTTAATCCTGTGGGATGGAATGCAGGGTAGGAAGTGATCTGGGGACAGAATTTAGGTCAATACCAGGGGAAATTTTCAGGAGGAATGGGCTGCCTTGAGAGAGTGAATTTCTGGAGGCTGGAGAGACAAATGGAAGCTGAGGAAAGGATCAGACCTGGACAGTCTCTTGTTTCTTTAGTTGGAAGGGCTTCATTTTAATGCTCACATCACTTTACTAAGACACTTGATTGCCTCCCACAAGTTGGGTGCTGAACTGGGACTGCAATGATAAATGAAAATCCTTGTCCAGGAGTTGCCCACAATCCACCAGGGAGATGGGCATATGGTGTACAATGGTGAAGAGTTGTTTTGACCTTGGTGGCTGTAACACAGAAAGGACAAAGGGAGCCCAAGAATGGCATGGTCAGCTCTGCCAGGGGAGTCTGGAAAGGTTTCCCCCAATAGAGATAATACTTGAACTGGGCCTTCAAAGGTGCGTCCAGGATATGAACTGCCTTTGGGATGGTTTGGGCTATTCATTTAGATGGGAGCCCATCTGCCCAACCCCAGCCAGGATATATGACCCTGGACAGCTCCACCCTAAATGGTCATTGATAAACCCTGACTGTGGGGCAGTGTTATGGGGAAGGGAGATCTCAGAACTGGGGGAGATGGGACCCTGTCCACTAAGAGCCTGTTGAGTTGGAGGTGGCATGTGAAGCGCCGGAACACAGAGCCACGTGAGTGATGGCCTCGCTCGGCTACTGAAACCACTTTCCAATTTACCAACCGTTTGCCTACTGACTTGTCTTTTGTTGCAAAAGCCACATGCGGCGAGCAGAGTTGGTATAAGCACAGCTTCCATCTCTACATTGAGACCGAGGCCGTGAGAGCCAACATGGCCGAGGCTGCCCAACCTGTAAGGGCGGAGCCGGCCTGGGACCTTGATCACTGGATCCTGTGGGCTGGAGGGATTTGGGTTTGTGAGCTGAGCACGACTTGGAAAGCAGACAGGAAGCAAGGAGAGCAAACAAACCTCGATGCCAGATATCAATTTGTCCATAATCAAACCCTACAGGCTCCTCTTTTTTTAAACAGAATAACCTGATAATCAATACACTTATTGATTACAGCTATTGACCATTGTGCTGTCAAGATCTAGAGGAGAAAATATAGAGAATTTATACCTGCTGTGCCCTAGGATGTCATACCCTGGAATGGCAAAGGGCTTGGGTATTGGTTCATTTGTTGGGCAAATTACTAAATCTCTGTGAGCCTCAGTTTGTCTTATAAAATGGGGATAATAACCCCAGCTGTATACCTTGTGGACTAAATACTGCAACACATACAGAAAGTCCACCATAAGCTTGGCTGTTCACATTCTCATTGTTGATGTGATTTACCAGAGGGTTACACACAACTTGGGGGAAGAGTACTAATGATGGTGATGATCACACTAACAGCTCTGTTTTCTAAGCACCCACGTGGCGTACTGGGTGCCACGGCACCCCCTGGAGTAGGACGGTGAGCGGCCCCTGGTCGTAAGGGGTGCCTAATTAGGAGAAACCCAGTGTGTTATTGGAGCCCGGGAAGAAGCACCCAGCCTGGATGGGGGCTGGGTGGTGGGTGGGGGTTGGAAGGACGTCCATTCGTGCATGTATCAAGATTTTCTTGAACACCCACGAAGTGCCAGGCTCTGTGTGAGGACAGAGTGTATTAGACGGGGAGGCAGGCACAGAGGTGGCATATGTCATCTCCTTGCTACGCTGAGGGGTGGGTGCCTCCTTTTCCCCCTGTTTAGCAGCTTCCTGTACTGTTGACAGCTGATTGGGATCAGGCAGCCTGGGTGGGAGGGGGCACTTCATGAGACTGCCTTCTAGCAGAGAAAGCCAGTGAAGTGGGGAAGGGGCCCACTCTGGACTCCAGGTCAGACCCTCGCACATAGTAGATGCTCAGGAAACGGGGGTCCTCACGGTCCTCTGTGCCTGCTGTCTGGCGTTTTCACTAGCGGTCTTGCCAGCTTTCCAGGCGGAGAAGCCCGGTGGAGGGTTGGACTCTCCTTGGGGGTAGTAGGCAGGGCTGAGCTGCCTTCAGGCTGGGTCACAGGATGGGGTCAGGAAGACTCTTCAGGGAACGGGGGACCATCCTTCCTGCCTTCATGTTCTTGCTCCTTCTGCCCTCTCAGAAGGGGCTGGGAGGGGTGAGCCAGAGTCCCATTGGCACACGGGTCTCGGTCTTTTGCTGAATGGGATTCAGCTGCCCCTGCAAGTTCCCAAGGTCCTGATGGAAGTGGATTATTCAGCCATGTCTGCTAGGAGGCTGTGGTGCAGCCCAGCTCAAACTCTTCCTGTGCCTACGAATCACCCTGCTGAAATGCTAGCTCAGCTTCCACCCGCAGCCAGCCCTGAGAGCTTACATTCTAAGAAGCTCTGCCCTGCTACTGCTGTTGCTGGTCATGGACCACACTTCGAGAAGGAGGCAGCAGTTGGTGCCCCCCACACACCTATATAGGGTTCTATCGAGTGTGTGCTAACCCGCCACCTCCTGACTGCAGCTCTGCCCAGGGCTTTCTCTGGCCACCAGAGCCTGCTCAACCCGGACCTGTGACTTGCCAGTGACTGTTGGAGAAGTGGCTAAACGCCCCAGTGGCCCTTGTCCCCAGCACCGTAGCTAAGGCATGTTCCACACTGTCTCCCCGGGTCTGCAGTGAGGCTGAGCTGGTTGCCCACAGCAGTCATCCACTCAGGAACACACTCGTATTGACTTCTTTCCTGAGATTGCCTCCCAGATAAACTGCCCGCGTTATCTCAGCATCTGGTCCTGGAGCACCCACTACAGAGGTGGCCAGTTGCAACCCATTCTGACTCTTGACACAGAAGGGAAGTTCATTGGAAACTCATCAGGAGGCTTAAGGACCACACTTAGCCAGACAAGGACCAAGGAAAGCCCTTGAGAGCCCAGGCATGGGAGATGCCCTAACCAAGAAAGTCTGGCCCAGGGCTGCCCACACCCCGGTGGCTGAGTGTAATACTGCTGGCCTCCTTAATAAGATGACAAGAGAGGAGCTGCCTTGAAATAGGAAGCAGGGGTGGGACACTGGGTAGACCCTGTCCCGGAAAAGGAAAAACTTACTACAGCCGTGTTCAGCGTCAGATACAAAAGTACCAGTTGTGCGGTAAAATGGACACTGCTGAGCAGTGACTGCCCTCCCAAAAGACATTCCCTCTGGGGAGCCTGGCTGGGTGTGCTTACAGCAGCCTCCAGGCCCTTGGCACACCCCCGTGGACCAGGAAGGTGGCAGAAGGTAGGACTGGCAGGAGGAAGTGCCAGGGAAAGACAGGGCCCTGAAGACCAACTGGCTGAAGCTCCGTATTGTGATGCTGTTGACCTTTGGCGAAAGGACGAGAAGGTGAAGCCCCCGAGCTTGCTCCTCTGGGGCCTCGGGCTCTGTCTTTGACTTCCTGCGTGTCCCAGTCAAGGTCCGTCTCATGGTGAGGCAAGGAGAGCCGCTTTGCTTATGGTGTTCTCATTTGGAGCTAAGTCGATAGGCTCCAGCCATCTTTTTAGGGCAGGCCATACAAGTTGGAGAAGGCAATGGCACCCCACTCCAGTACTCTTGCCTGGAAAATCCCACGGACGGAGGAGCCCGGTAGGCTGCAGTTCATGGGGTCGCTAAGAGTCGGACATGACTGAGCGACTTCACTTTCTCTTTTCACTTTCATGCATTGGAGAAGGAAATGGCAACCCACTCCAGTGTTCTTGCCTGGAGAATCCCAGGGATGGGGGAGCCTGGTGGGCTGCCATCTGTGGGGTCACCCAGAGTCGGACACGACTGAAGTGACTTAGCATAGCATAGCATACAAGTTGGTGGCTACAAGTAGGTGTGTGTGCCCTTGGGTGAGGAACCCACAGGAGGGCCTGTCCGCCCTGCCTGCTGGTGGGAGTGTCAAGTGGTAACAATATCCAGAATGCAGGAGCTGGGAGTGGGGTGGGTTTCCTGAAGATGGTACAGACTCGGTGACAATAAAGGGTCTCCCTAGGATCGGGCCTTACTCCATTGGAAATGGGTGTCAGTGTGGTGTGGCCACACCTGCCTTTGCACTTGCTGATAATGTTTCAGGTGTGACCAGGACCACCTGATTCCCATCCGATGGGGTTTGTGTAGAAGACATTTACATATGCATTTATGTAGAAGACAGACTTAAGAACTGAACCCTAGAATTTCTGAGGGTGGGATCCAGAAATTGACACTTGTGACGAGTGCCCTCCATCTAGACACTTCTTGTGTGAAAAGTTTGAAGGGCATTGTTTTATTTAGCTCTTGGGAGACGTCACTCATGGCAGGGATTTCTTTCCTCTCTTGGCAAGCTAACTCAGTCCTGCTTGGATTCACAGCAGATCTAAAATGATGCGTCGTCTTTCCCCAACACTTGGAGGAGTGCTTTTGCTGTGCTTTGCCTTCTGGAAACAGAAAGACTCAAGAGCTGAAGTCTGCTTGGAAGGGATTTCAGGAGGATGCTGACTCCAGAAAGGGAGGCCAGGCCTAGGGGAAACCGGGATGGGTCACTACTGTGAAGATGATTATCTTAGGATTGTCCAACTACCTGGCCTGAGGCTGGCCATGGGGCAGGTGCAAACAGCCATCAGGATGTCGCCCTGAAAGACTCAGCCATTGCTAGGATTCTGAAGTCAGCGCTGACACTGCTGGTGAGGTTGAACAACTCTGAGACCTTCTTTTCTTCTCCAACAGGTGTGCGCCTTGACCGAGTGCGTGGAGGCCGCCAGAAATACAAGCGACGGCTGGACTCAGAGAGCAGCCCATACCTGAGCTTACAGATTTCTCCTCCTGCTAAAAAGCCATGTGAGTGCAGGGCAGTCCTCACCCCTTTGGCCAGCCTCTGTTGCTGGAACATCTGGTGTCCCTTGGGGAAATGCTGCCTTTGCACCCCTAGGTTATGGGGGCACTGAGGACCATGGAGGAGGGGCACCAGGGTCTGGCCTTGGCATCAAGTACTTCAGGCTTCATTGCTTCATTCAGAAGATCTCTCCTATGGGATTTACAGAAGGTGAAAGTGTTAGTCGCTCAGTCTAACCCACCAGGCTCCTCTGTCCATGAAATTCTCCAGGCAAGAATACTGGAATGGGTTGCCATTCTCTTCTCCAGGGGATCTTCCCAACCCAGGGATGGAACCCGGGCCTCCTGCACTGCAGGCAGATGCTTTACCATCTGAGTCACCAGGGAGTACAGAATGGGATTCTAGATGCAGCATGATTCCAGTCTCCAGAGCATGTCCCCTCACCTCCCACTTGAATCAGGGTCCTCTCAAGAGAATTCACCAGGCAGCTTCCCTTGTTGGGATATTTCCCAGCAGCCCAAATCATCACTGCCAGCAGCTTTGTGGAGTCGGAGAGGGAGGGGGTGTGCGAGAAGGATGGACTGGGAGTTTGGGGTTGGAAGGGATGCAAACTATTACACATCAAACGGGGATGGATGACAAGGTCTTACTGTAAACACAAGGAACTATAGCCAATGTCCTGGGATAAACCATAGTGGAAAATAATTTAAAAAGAAATGTGTGTGTGTATATATATATGTGTGTGTGTATGTATGTATATGTGTGTGTGTATATATATGTATACATAAAACTGTGTCACTTTGCTACACAGCAAAAATTAACACAGCATTGTAAATCAGCTATACATCAGTACAATTAAAAAAAATAAAAAAGGAAGAAAGGGAGAGAGGGAGGCAGGGTGGATTTAGACATGTTTGACCTTCCTAGGGCTCCCTGGGACCCAAATTTTCTTCCAGAGCCATCTCAGGCTCTACCTTGGCCTCTTTCCTCTTTCCCCAGGCATTTACATTCTCCCTTTGGTCTTTGCAGTGACTAAAATCGTCTCCTACCTGCTGGTGGCTGAGCCAGACAAGCTGTATGCCATGCCTCCCCCCGGCATGCCAGAGGGTGACATCAAGGCTCTGACCACTCTCTGTGACCTGGCAGACAGGGAGCTCGTGGTCATCATTGGCTGGGCCAAGCACATCCCAGGTGAGTCCCACAGGGACACAGGACTGGGGGAGGGTGTAGGCAGAGACTAGCAGCTCTTCTCCCCATGGCTCTGGTTCTGTTGCGTGGGAGCCCGGAACCCAGGAGCCATATGGGATCTTGGCAAGCCTGTTCTTCTCTGGGATCCTTTCTCTCTTTGTGAGATTGGAGGTGAGCGGGCATTTGGAAGGTCCAGTGATGCTCCTGAACTGATGTGCATTCTAGTGGGGCTATGATTGCTTCTATATTAGGTAACAATCAAAGCAAGTTCTTTGGATCCTTAAAGACCAAAGAACAGGGTTTTCTCCTTATTGATCATATACTAGGAAATAGAAGAGGCATTGACTTTCTTGTTTCCTATTAATGAAGTGGAGTGGTTATGAGTGTGGGCTTGGGAATCAGATTGGGGTTCGAGTTCTAGGTCTGCAACTTGCTAGCTGCATGACCCAGGGCGGGTCACCTGACCTCTCTGCACACAGGGAATACCAGCACTACCTCCTTTGTGCACTTTGACATGGGGATGAAATGCAAGCGTGTGTGGGATGCTTTTGATACGTCCTTGACATCAGCCATATGCTCGCTATTGCCTTTTGCCTGATCTTAAGGGAGGCCAGTCTCTTAATTTGGATCCTATGATTTTAAGATCATTTCTGGCATGAGAAGTATATGTAACAAACAGGTTTTGGGTGATCCAGACTTCTCTTCATGGCCTGTGGCTCCAGACCCCTCCTTCAGCCTTTTAAAACTGGATAAAAGGAAGGAGCTGACTTTTATAATTTGTTTGTGTAGACACAGATACCCACATCCTCTACATCACACCTTTGCTGAGGGGCTTTCTAAAGTCTGTGCAGTTTGCTCCTGTACAGTTCTAACAGCTTGGCTCATAGTGTCGGAGAGATAGCCTGTTCCCCTCTGGCAGCGACTCGGATTCTTCCTAGCTATGTGACATGGGACAGTTTATCTTCCTGTCTGTAGATCCTTTTTGTGTTTGCCACTGGCTCTGAGAGATGAATACAGCATTCGTGGTTCTGTAGCAAAGGTGTCCTAAATCTCAGATGCCAAGGCCCACAGTTGCTTGGGGCAGGTCAGAAAGTCCTTATATAGGGTGCTCTGTGCACGACTTATGGGAGTGAGCCTTTCTGTGGATAACAGCTCAGAGATAGTGCTGGTATCACTGTTGGCAGGAAGCTTAAAATTCCTTCAGCAGGGACTCCCTGGCTCAGGGCTGGCTGGGTTCCCCGGGGATCTGGGCTGGAGCGCCCTTACTAAGGAGCTCAGCCTCTTGGGATTACACACTCAGTAGTTTTTGAATCTGCCCTGTGCTGATTCAGCAACAATGTGGGGTCAGGCCACTGCTTAAGACACCTCAGCCTGGATTGCTCCACTAACCCAGGGCCAAATGGGGCACGGCCCCCCCGCACACCCCGCTTCCCATCACATGCTCCTCTTCCAGCCTGAGCAGATAACTGCATCGCAGCAATGGCTCAGGAGTGGCTCCTGGTGGACCCACAGGTCCCTGCCTCCTTTTTTGACCACCTCATGCCCACAGTACCTCCCAGGGGTGGAGAAGAACCAGGAGTCACTGCGTCCCCTGCGCGCATTTTCCTTCTCACCCCCCAGCTCCACCTCCTGTCTGTGCCCAGCCAAGGGGGCAGTGAGCAGAGCAGGATGGTTGCTGAGGACTCAGGCAGACCTGGGCCCTCCTCCCAGCTCGGTCCTGACTGGCTTAGAGAGAGACACTTGGTGCCCCAGTGTGAGATGCTCCATTTTTCTGTGCTTCAGAGTCCCCACCTGTGAATAACAGCCCCCCAGCCCCCCACTCCTTTGGGTTGCTGGGAGGCTATGGCACATTTAGCCCAGCCCCCACACATAGTGGGTGCTTGATAAATGGCAGCAACCGTGACCATGGTTGTTGTCGTTGCTAATAGTATTAAAAGCCTTCTTTCACATCATCATTTCTCCTTGTCCAAAGCTGAATTCTTTTTGATTAAAAAATAAAATAAACATAGGGGCTCATTTGTCTGTCTCAAATGCTAATTTGCCTATTTTGCATACATTTGCATGCTGAATTATTTGGGCCTGACCTTCTAGTATTTAAGGTAAAATTAATTAATAGGGTCTTCTGCCACTGCATGTAAACTTCATATGAAGGGTGATGACATAATCAAGTGCCTGATTCAGTTAAACTAATTGACTTAATCCCATCTCAGATTAGATGGAAAACTTATCTGAAGACCTGCTCACTGGCTCTTAGAAAGAGAGAATGAGAAAGAGCAGGCTTATACAAGTCAGGGCCCCATCCTGGGGCTTGAGTCATCAACTGTCCATCTTGGTTCCTGGACAAACAGACAGAAGGACTGGCTTCTTAAATCGGCTCAGTTTAGTGCGCCAGAGAGGAACCCAACCTGCTGCTCTGAATTAAGCACAGGAAGCCATATCTCATGCCTCAGTGTTGTCTGATCCAGAGCCTGGCACACAGGGTGCTTCATATCTGCTTTTGCATGCATTTATTGAAGCGAAATTGCATGTGCACACGTTGCACATGAACTGTATGTAAGCTCTCTTGAGAGCTTCCCAGGTGACTTTCGTGGTAAAGAACCCACATGCCAGTGCAGGAGACTTGGGTTTGATTCCTGGGCCAGGAAGATCTCCAGGAGGAGGGCATGGCAACCCATTCCAGTATTCTTGCCTGGAGGAGACTCCTCATGGACAGAGGGGCCTGGTGGGCTACAGTCCAGAGGGTTGCACAAAGTCCGACATGACTAAAGCGATTTAGCATGCACGTACACACTCTCTTGCTTGGAGTTGTGGCTGATACAAATAATTCGATTCATTTCTGCCCTAAGGGTCTCCTTTGGGAATAATATAGATAATTTTAAAAAGATTTTTCTTCACGGAAAATTTCAAGCGTAGGGTAAACCAAATAGTATGGTGAACCTTCATTAACTTGTTTTCAACAATTGCCCCCAAAGACCAATCTTGTTTCCTCTCTACCCACCCATCTCCCACCTCCTGTATCTCACTCATGGGAAGGAAGAGGCTTAGTTATCAAATGCATCAGGAAAAACCACAGGATGGAACACAGAGGCAGGAGAGATGCCATGGGCTTCAGCACATGAGTTGAGCTAGGTCTTCAGAATTGATGGGCAGTGGCCATGGAGGAAAAGTCCAGAAGGGCATTAGGTGCCGTGCATGGAAGCAGACGTACTCATGCGGCACTGAGCCACCAGCTTAGCCAGAAGGAAGGGTCATCTGAGCATAAACTCATTGCTGGCACCTCCCTGCATATCCTCCATAGTTTCCAGTTCAGTTCAGTGTCCGACCCTTTGCAAACCCATGGACTGCAGCACGCCAGGCTTCCCTGTCTTTCACCATCTCCCGGAGCTTGCTCAAACTCATGTCCATCGAGTCAATGATGCCACCCAACCATCTCATCCTCTGTTGTCCCCATCTCCTCCTGCCTTCAATCTTTCCCAGCATCGGGGTCTTTTCCAATCAGTCAGTTCTTCCCATCAGGTGGACAAAGTATTGGAGTTTCAGCTTCAGCATCTGTCCTTCCGATGAGTATTCAGAACTGATTTCCTTTAGGATGGACTGGTTGGATCTCCTCGCAGTCCAAGGGACTCTCAAGAGTCTTCTCCAACACCACAGTTCAGAAGCATCAATTCTTCGGCACTCAGCCTTCTTCACAGTCCAACTCTCACATCCATACATGACTACTGGAAAAACCATAGCTTTGACTAGACGGACTTTTGTTGGCAAAGTATGTCTCTGCTTTTTAATACACTGTCTAGGTTTGTCATAGCATTTTTCCAAGGAGTAAGCATCTTTTAATTTCATGACTGCAGTCACCATCTGCAGTGATTTTAGAGCTATGGTTTCCATTGTTTCTCCATCGATTTGCTGCGAAGTGATGGTTCTGAACACACTCTTCTGCAAGGGTGTGTCCAGGGGATTAGCTGGGGGTGATTGGGATTCCTTCAGAATAGCAGGTTTCCTTTTGTTTAAGTCAGTCTGAAGTTGCCCATCCCTAACACAGGCTTTCCCCTTGAGTTGAATTTTCCAAGTATTAGGTTGCCCAGAGGACAAGCCCAAGTCTTTAGAGTGTCCACCTCTGGTTCCTCAGGAGGGAGAGATGAGAGCAAGAGGGAGCACAGGCAGTCGGTATCACTTAATGAGTTGCTGCCCCCAGATGTTATTAACTGTTATCCTCCCAGCTCAGGCAGCCCCAAGGGTGCCCCAGTCAGACAGCCTCCCCCCAGCCAGCCCTGCCCGGCCCAGGTTGACATGTGCACAACTTCTGCAGGGGAGCCCTCCCAAGAGGCCTCCTCACAGAGGGTCCCTGGGCGGCCCTATGCCCAGGTAGCCACCGTCTGGCTCACCCTGGGGAGAGAACGCCAGCGGCCGATGAAATATGGGCTGCCGAGTGACAGCAGCTGTGTCTGGAGTGGCCTCAGATCCTATAATTATATCTCCCTTTATTACCTCTGCTAATGGCCCTCCAGGTCGACAGAAACGATAATAAATTAACAGATTATGAACTCCACTTGCCACAAATTATGTGCTCTTTTTTTTTTTTAAATTCTAGGAGCTCATGCTGTCAAATCACTGGGGGATGGGGTCTTGGGAAGAGCCTGAATGTTATTAGATCAGTTGGTGCCGATAAAGCAACTTTCGGGGGGGGCAGCAGAGCTCAAAGTGGGAGAGATGGGAAGAATGGGGCAGTGGGCAGCCCCCCACGCAGCTTCCCCCAGCAGCCCCCTCTGCCTCGGTATTGCTGGTCACCTGATGGAGGAGCAGACCCAGCCCAGCACAGAAATGCGGAAGTGAAGTGTGCATTGCTGAAGGGCAGGGAGGAGAGCTTCAGCTCCTTTGTTTGGGTTTAATAAAAGAATACTGCTTCCAGTAAAGGGGTGGCAGAGGGGGAAGTGATGTATTCCAAATACCCATCTTTCTTAAGCACCATTGTATGTGTATAGCCACTGTGGGTGTGGGTGTGCGTGCACGCCTGTATGTCCCCTCCCCACCGTGATTCATCCTGTAATACTGCTTTACACTCTGCTGTGTTCATTTAGTTATATGAACTAGTAGCCATTACTGTGTGCTAAGATGAGTTCTTCTAAGTGGTCTATGCATTAGCTCATTTAACCCAAACAAACCCATGGGGTAAGTATTATTATTATTCCCATTTTAGGCACAGAAAAATGTGCCCAGGGTCACAGCCAAGGGGTCAGCAGAGCTAGAATTCCAGCAGACAGGCTGGCTCTGGCATCTGCACCCTTAATAGTTTCATCCTTCTTGGGCAATGGGTATCTTTCCACATCTGCACAAGTGGTTCTCTCTAGTGGCTTCTAATGTACCATTCACCTAGCTAATAATTACATTTAGTACATTTCTATTTAAGGACATTGGTTGCATGTAGCTTGTTGCCTGCTTTGGGTCCTTACAAATGGATCTAGCCCACACCCCTTCCACATGTATCTTTGTGTGTTTATACATTCTTCTCTTTCTAGGAGAAATTCCTAATAGTGAGATGGCTAGGTGGATAAGAACATGCCTTTTATGTTACGGTTAATTTAATCTTACTTCTTCAACATGCAAATCAAACTAGGCAAAAATGTGTATGGAGAACTAACTCTTAGGTCCATCCCCACCCCCTCCCCCTCCTGTCTCCTAGAGGTCATTTTTACTTCTCTTTTTTTCTTCTAGTGTTTCTTTTGTCAAACATTAGAAAATATTCAGACTGTTTCAAATATTAGAAAATATCCAATCTATTTCCCCCCTCCCTGCATCCCTGCAACATGAAGCCACTTCTATCCGCTGGGCAGCACTTCGGAGCGTGCAGCTGGATTTTGAACACAATTTCCAGCTCCTTCCTTGTGAAGGAGCTGAAGGAGGAAGAGAGTCATGAGCTGAGTCACTCCCCAAACCAATCTAGCTGGCGGTGTGTACACAGGCCCCAGGGCACCCTCAGGTGCTGACCCTACGTCCTGAAGGCACTCATCCCCCCCACCACACCCCCACCACACCCCCTGCCCTGAGGCCTGTCTCTGACTCACACAGGATCAGCAAAGGCAGCCAACCTGGAATCCTGCCTAGAGGATTAAGAGGGTCCGACCCTGTTCTTTTGGCCCATTTGGACTCGAGGCCCAGTGGCGTCTGTCTGTTCCCTCCTCTGTGCTGGGAATGTTTGTGGAGCCCCTCTGCCCCAGGCCAGGTGCTTGGCAGTAGGGGTGACCATGCTCTCAGGAGCCCAGAGGTGACAGCCGTCCACACAGACACACCCCACTCGCCTTTCAGAGTTTGGCCCCAAAGGCTCCTCTTCTGTAAAGCCCCCTGGACTCTCTCTCATTTGGGCCAAACTCCACCTTTGCATATCCTCAGCCCTTCCTCTCAGGGTAGCTCTTCTGACAGCCCTAAACCTCACAAGACACACACTGGGGTGTGTCTTTCCCTCTTGACCGAGCTCATGAAGGCAGGGCCTAGCCTTGGTTCAAGCTGGCCGGTCTGTCCCCAGTGCCCAGCACAGGGCCTGGCACTTAGTAGGTGCTCAGTAAGTATTTGTGGGGTGAATAGAGGGGCAGAGCTCATGGTCTCCTAGTGATGAACCTCTCACAGGTCTTTTCTCCTTCGTTTCCAGAAGCCCAGCTCACCCTCCTTCTCTGCCACCTTCCAATTCAATTGTCTATTAATTTCGCCCCGTCCACCTCCTACATCTTCCCTCCCAGTCTGTCTGCCTTGAGACCCACACCCCTAGTGCAGTCCACACGTCCGTGCATACACACACACACACACACACACACACACACACCCGTGCTGGCTGATTGGTATCTGTTAATTAATGTCACCCCAGGCCTCTCCTGCTCAGAGGCTCGATAAGGGAAATTGGATGTCCATTTCTATCTATCTTTCATTACCTCCCGGCTCTCCCCACCACTGCAGGCAGCCGCCCGTCCTCTGCTCCCACGCTGGGGTCTGGACGACAGCACATGCCCCTGACCCCTGTGTGCCACAGCCTGTCCCCCAGGAAGGCGCAGCCATCCACGCTCACCCCGTGGCCGCAGTGTAATCGCTCCAGCTCAGTGGGCAGTCACCTGGGGGTGCCAGCAGCCGGGTAGTGATCCCAGGCCCCAGAGCTACAGATCAGCCTGTGAACCGCAATGCTCAGACTAATAAGGGTGTTCACTGGGAACGGGGGCCCTGCTAGTGAAGGGGGCTTCATCCCCTGGAACCTCCTAAAGTTGAGCACTGGTTACACTGGTTGGAAAGTAGGGAGGGACAGTGGCTCTCAGAGACACGGGACAGCAGATGAGGGTGGGGTAGACTCCATGCCCAGGGCAGTGGGCCAGTCTGGAAGCTTGGGACCCCCAGGGCCTCCAGGCTTTAGGGGAGAAGAGTCATGTCAGTAGCATGCCAGTTACGACGACAGTAACAGCTACAGCCATTGCTGCCTTCCTGGTTCAGGTTTGCTGAGCACTGACTGTGTGGCTGGGGTGGCAGGGGAATTTGGGGGTACAGGGGGGAGGTGCTAAGTGTTTCCCACATGCCATCTCTCTTTTGTTCTCCTCTCACCCCAAATCAGAACCCTGCATCTAAGCAGGCTGAGCTTCTAGGTCAGCAAGAGTCCTACACAAGCAGAGTTACCCCTGGGGAGATCTCTTTATCTCAGTTGTCCGTGACAGACGTGGGGTGCAATGACTCTGAGGGTACCTTTCCTTTTTGCCGTGTCTGGCGCAGTTGGTGTTGGAATCCACCCCTGAGTTTCTGGTGGAAGTTACTGCCTTGCGTTTAGTAATCAATATATTTGAAAATCAACTTTCTTCCTCCCTCTCTGCTCCCTTCTTTTCCTTCTTTCCTTCCTTTAGTTTTTCTTTCTCTTAAATTGTTAACTGACTTCACCTAAGTTAAGCGCACCTGTAACGCAGTTCCAGTGTATCATTCTTATTTCGCAGATAAAGACTTTTCATCTCATCACTAATAATAGCAAGAGCTCAGTAAATGTATGTTGCATAATTGTCTCATTTAGGCCTCACAGCGGCTCTCTGAAACAGGCACTACTCTAGTACCCATTTCACAGATGAGAAAGCTGAGGTTTAGAGAAGTAGCACAGCTCCTTCAAGGTCAGCCTACAGGTAGTAAATGAGGAATTTGGATTCAAGCCCAGGCAATCTCCAGAACACACTAAACAAGATGGTGTCATAATTCTGGAGCCATCCCCACCCCTAACCTTTCACTCTGGACTCAGCCTCCATGCTCATTGTTGTTTAACGCTAAATCATGCCCGACTTTTTGCAACCCCATGAACTGCAGCACGCCAGGCTTCCCTGTCCTTCACTATCTCCCAGACTTTGCTCAAACTCATGTTTGGTGATGCCATCCAACCATCTTATCCTCTGTCTCCCTCTTCTCCTCCTGCCCTCAATCTTTCCCAGCATCAGGGTCTTTTCCAAAGGGGAAACGGCCATGATCCAAGCTCACAGGATACAGGACTGCTTAGGACATCATTAGGTGAAGAGTGATGGCCAGGCCAGCAGGGGTGACTTCTGGGAAGACAGGCTGCCCATGATAAAGTGCCCCCTGACTCACAGGGCTCTTGAGCACTTAGCAGCCCCAGCTGTGGTCACTAGGGGGTCACTGGCTGGGAGCAGGTGATTTCCTTCTTCCTGGTTGGACCCCTTGCTTCTGTACAGCTGAAACTCCACCTTAAGGATCAGGTGTCACTCTAAAACCTCCATGCCTCCCCTGCTTTGAGCAGAGAGGGGGATCTGGAAGCTTCTCTGTGGAGGGGACCCTGTCCTGCCACCTCCTGATTCTACTATGTATTCAGGAGCTCCTTAAATTACAAATGCCTTTGGTTAATCAAAAAGCCTCCTCGCACATTTGAAAAATATATAGAACTAACAAGGATAAGGACAATAACAACTGTCAACGTTGACTGAGCTCTCGTTATATAAGTCTTCTCCATGAATTCTGCATCTGACTCATTCACCAAGGAAGGACCGTGAGTCCAGCAGGTGGAAGGGAGGGGCAGGACCCAGAGGTTTCCCCTCCCCCTCTGCCCTCCACCCCAGCTCACCCACCTGACCGCTGCCACCCTGTTGGCCCCCTCTCCTGGCAGGCTTCTCCAACCTCTCGCTGGGGGACCAGATGAGCCTGCTGCAGAGCGCCTGGATGGAGATCCTTATCCTGGGCATCGTGTACCGCTCCCTGCCCTACGACGACAAGCTGGTGTATGCGGAGGACTACATCATGGACGAGGAGCACTCCCGCCTCGCAGGGCTGCTGGAGCTCTACCGGGCCATCCTGCAGCTGGTGCGCAGGTACAAGAAGCTCAAGGTGGAGAAGGAGGAGTTCGTGACACTCAAGGCCCTGGCCCTGGCCAACTCAGGTACTGGCAGGGGTGGGGCCTGCAGGGGGAGCTCAGAGAGGTCTTGGGGCCCAGGGGAGCATGCACAGCTCTGGGGCTAGCAATTAGGGTGGCTCTAAGGAGCAGGAATGGCATGATGATGCTAGAGCTTCTTGCCACCAAAGGTTGTGCATGTGGTGGCCGGGAGTTGCAAAGGTAGTGATGAAGGCTGGCATTGGTTGAGTATTTCCTAAGCCCTCTGCTGGGCCCTTGCCATGCAGATCAGCATGACGGTTAAGAGCACAGATTCTAGAGCCCAATTGCTAAGAGTCAAATCCTGCTTCTGTCACTTGGGCAAGTCTGTGCCTCACTTCACTCTGTGCCTCAGTTTCTTCATCAGTAAAATGGGAATAACAGTCCAGAAGATTCCACCCCAGAAGACTATGGAAAGGATTTATTTCTATAAAATTATGCTTACAATATGCCTGGCACTTAAGTATGCAGCCTGTTAAGTCAATTAGCCATGAACCGATTTCGTCTTACAATTCAACCCTATGAGCAGCGGTCTTATCATTTTAAGCCCACTTTACAAATGGAGAAACCAGGGGCTTGGAAAGCTGAAGCACATTGCCCAGGGTCACACAGCCAAAGAGTACTTAACCTGGGACCTAAGCCCGGGTCCCCAGATTTCCAAAACCAACTCCAAGCTTATGCAGACTCCTTAAATCTCCTGCTCAAATTGCTCAGGCCCAAGAGAGAAAACCTTCCTGGCATTAAAAAGGAGGCTTCGCTTCAATTGTTTCAGCCTCTACCTACCAACTTCCGACTAGACTATCTGGGAGCTTAAATATAACCTGTGTCCAGGCTCAGAAGGTGTCCACCCTCTGCAGGTACCAGGCCAGGTGCAGGGGGTTGGGGTGGGGATTGCAGAAGAAGGAGAAAGGCAGGCTCCCTCTCCTAAAGAAAGAGTGTCAGGCACGCAGACGCTTATTCTGCTGCTGGGCGCATGCAGAAGTCAATTGCTCAAGTCTCAGTCAAGTGGAAATGGGACCCAAGTTTGAATTCTAGCTGTGATACTTAGTGGCAATGTGACAACCTTCCTTAGCTCTGTCCCCTGTGTAAAGTGGGAACATCTCTGTCCCTTCTCTGAGCACTTTTGTTTTTTAAATGATCGACTGAAGATAAGCACTTAGCTCTGTGCTTTGCCTAGAGGAAATGTTCAATTAATATTAATTACTGTCATAATTATTAATATTTGAGGAAACAATTGTTATCAGTGTATGGAAGAAGGAGAGCTGGTTCCAGATGTACAGACAGGATAACCAGCTGGTTTGCTTGATGCTGTCGCACTTTCACTGGAAGTTCCATGTCCTGAAAAACAGCAGTTCCTGGAAAAGCAGGACAGCTGGCCACCTAACAAATGGCTTCATGGAGAAGGCAGGGGTTGCCGTTGGTGCCCCACTCAGACACCCCCCCCACCCCCCACCCCGCCTTACTAGCTTAACACACCTGTGCCCCAGCTGCTGAATTTTGTTGCTAATGGCTCATAGCTTCTCCCTTCACCAGAGACCTACCCTTACCTGCAGGATTCCATCAACTCCCCCCACCCCACATACACCTTCAGCCAATGTCAGACATACCCAGGAGAACAAAAGGCTGGACTCCTGGACTGGGATCAGAGCCAGGCAGGCTGCCTCCCTACCTTGCTTGCTCCTACCCTTGTTCTATCCTACCTCCCACCTTTCTTTCTCCTGAAAGCACACTCTCCACAAATCCCCTGCACCTGTACCCCTGTGTCGGGCTCTGCTTCTAGGAAACCCAACCTAATAGACAGAGGGAAGCTTTTTTTTTTTTTTTTTAAGTTCAAATCCCTTTTAAAAAAAAAAAAAAAAAACTAATGTAAAATAAGAATTAAACATTTTACATACCTCTGTAGAGACCATCCACACCTTGGGATTCCAAAATTGCAATGTAGTCTTTGTTAGAGAATGCACCCCACTCCAGTATTCTTGCCTGGAAAATCCCATGGACAGAGGAGCCTGGTGGGCTGCAGTCCATGGGGTCACTAAGAGTCGGACACAACTGAGCGACTTCCCTTTCACTTTTCACTTTCATGCATTGGAGAAGGAAATGGCAAACCACTCCAGTGTTCTTGCCTGGAGAATTCCAGGGACGGGGGAGCCTGGTGGGCTTCCGTCTATGGGGTCGCACAGAGTTGGACACGACTGAAGTGACTTAGCATAGCATAGCGTAGCATAGGTTGACAGAGTAACTGATCAAGTAGAGTTCCATAGAGTTCCAGGCACCAGCCCACCCACGTCCTCCAATCCCTGTGCACCATTTCCCCTATTATCAACATCTCGGCTTAGTGTGGTAATTTGTTACAATTAATGAGCCAATGTTGATACATTATTATTAACCAAAGTTCAAAGTTGCCAGCAGAGCCACTCTTTTTGTTGTCCCGTTCTATCCATTTTGACAAATGCAGGGGACAGATCTCCGTCATCACATGTCATACAGCCGAGTCTCACACCCTCACAGCCCTGCATGCTCTCCTCTTCAAAGGGAGGCATTGTAGTCAGCGGTCATAGAGGGGCTGGGGGTTTGCGAGGGCAGAGGAGGAGAGGAAATCAGTAAGAGCAGAGGACACTAGGGAGCACAGAGAGACGCAGCAAGGCTGGCCAGACCCCCAAGGGTACATCCTTGTTGTTGGAGTCTCCTGACCGCTTCTCATCAAAGAGACCTGGAGCTCACGCTTGCCTGGACCAGGAGAGGAGTGTGAAGAGGTAGGAGGCCGCTCAGCGGTCCCCTCACCCCACCACGGACAAACTGCAAGGGCTCTCCGAGGACTATTCAGCTCTGCCAGCGGCTCTTGTCTTGATCTCAATACATACAGACGGACGTGCACACATGCATATCCAAGCGCATGCATGTGCGCACACACACATACGAAACTCCTAAGGACTGACGGGCTTCCCTGATGTCTCAGTGGTAAAGAATCTGCCTGCAACGCAGGAGATACAGAAGACCCGGGTTCGATCCCTGAGTCAGAAGATACCCTGGATAAAGAAAGGCATGGCAACCCACTCCAGTATTCTTGCCTGGAGAATCTCATGGACAGGAGAGCCTGATGGGCTCCAGTCCACAGGGTCACAGAGTCGGACGTGACTGAAGCAACTGAGAACCCATGCAAAGACTGATAGAGCCCATCAGGCACTTCAGCTAGCATCAAGCTCTGCCTGAGTACATGCTTTGTCATGAGGGACAGAGTGCCAGGAACTTGGACTTCTTGGCCCCGTGGTGTTTACCAGGCCATCCTGCAGCTCTCTGCAGATCCAAGAGCTCCAAGTGGGAAAAGAGGAGTCTGTGATGCCCACAACCTTGGCTGAGTCATGGAGTGATCAGGTGCAGGCAGGAAACAGAGAAAGAACAGGCCTGTTGAGAGATTAGGCTAGAAGAGCTGTTGGTATTAGACCGGAGCTCCAGGACTGTGAAGGGAGTGGAGTGGAATGGAGTTGGTATAGGGAGCCTTGAAAGCCTCTGGGGACATGGCGTGTTCCCAGCATCGAGGGGGAAGTCATCCAGGCAGATAGTGTGTTAGCTGGAGGAGAGACGGGCTAGGAGACCATTGGAGTGGTCCTGGAGGCAACCCACCGTGGGTGCCTTTGCTGAGGTTATGTGGGCCGGAGCACCTCAGAGGCTGTTGCCCCCAAAACATGGCTCCTCGGGAGCCAGCTGGCTGTCTTTCACCCCCTCCTGGCCTCTCCAAGGCTGCTTGACAGCAGAAAAAAATTCATAGCCATTGATTTTGTAATTAACAGTTTATCAATGCCATCGATACAGACTCGCTGATAGATTGCAAAGAAATTAATCTTGCAATGTTATTTTATTTCATTTTCGGTCGAAGGCAGCTGCCAATTTTGGCCTCCTTGGGGAGGGCGGGGTGAGGGGGAGAGGAAGCTGGCAGGAGGCACTGGGTCTGGATGGACAGGTCACAACCTCACAGGGACCATGCTCTGAAATCAGCCAAGAGTATAGGAATGGAGCCAGGTTTCTCCCCCAACTGCCACAAGGAAGATTCCTCACTGCCTTAGCAACAAGGAGCAAAACACTGTGGGGGAATCTCAGCCACAGTGGGCAGAGATATGGGGCCAGCCCCTCAAGGGCATCTCCCGCCTTCTGAATTCTCAAAGTAACAATAATAATGACGTTTATCAGTTGCTTACTAAGTGCCTGATAACGTGCTAGCTCATTTAGCCCTCACCTGTGAGGCGTGCACCCTCATATGCTCCATGTCACAGACAAGGAAACAATCTCAGAGAGCCTAAGTAACTTGGCCAAAGTCACACAGCATCTAAGGCTCCAATCTCATCCACCTCACTTTACTGCTGTTCTCATAAGAGAAAGAGGAAGGGCCCATGGAGGCATGGGCTGAGTGTGGGGGCCACAAGGTCAGAGGGCATCACTGGGGTCAGCCAGTTTGTACAGCTGCATTCAGCAATCTGGTAGCCAAACAAACACAGCGTAGAAAGGAAAAAAAATAGCAAACACAGCATGCAAAGAATTGCCCTGTTCCTTTGAGGAATTTGGGAAACTTGCTCAGCCTTCCTTGGTGACCCACCCCGAGCTTCCAGTTCACTTGACCCACATGCACCCTTACCCTCCCACCATGGACAGGCCTTGGGTGCTGCACTTAAGGGTGGAGGCTCAACATCTTTAAGGAATGTCAGAAGAAGGCGGGTTATTTTTCCAGAGGCCAGGAAGTGGGCTCCACTTTGCTTTGACTTGGACCCACCTGTAACCCAGCCATCCTCCGGCACCTCCTTACCCCTCTGTGATTTAGGTAAATTTCACTTGGAATTCATGGCCAGAATACAAAGCCCTCCCCAGGATTTTCTAGAACTCCCAATAGCATCTCCCCTCTTTGTGCCCTACCTGTCCAGCCATGCTATCTCAGTTCCCCCATACGCCCCACCTCAGGGCACCCAGACGCAGAACTCAGCCCCTTTATCTATGTACATACAACTGTAACAACTGTTCTATAAGGTTAGGGAGTGCACTGAAGACTCGAGCTGGTGCCTAGAGGCAGCAGTAACAATAAAATCATGATGATGACTATAATGGTGATGATGGTGGTGATATGACTGATCACATCATATGACTGATAAGCTGATACCATGATGCTGATAAGATGTTGATGGTGAGGATGGTGCTGGTGGTGATGGTGGTGATATGACTGATCACATCATATGACTGATAAGCTGATGATGCTAATAAGATGCTGATGGTGATGATGGAGGTGATGGTGATGGTGGTGATGATGGTGGTGATATAAGAGTGGTGATAAACTGATGATCATGATGGTGATAAGTTGATGATGGTGGTGATAAGATGCTGATGGTGGTGGTCGTTTATGGTGGTGGTGATATGACAGTGGTGATAAGCTGACGATTGTGATGGTATAAGATGATGATGGTGGTGGTGACGGTGATGGTTATGGTGGTACCATAGTTGTGACAAGTACTATTTTAAGCCCTTGATGGGTATTAACTCATTTAGCCTCTCAAGGTAGATCTAGCTATTATGGCCTTTCACAAATGAGGAACACGAGGTGCAGACAAATGAAACAACTTGGTGAAAGTCACAGAGCTAGCAAGTAAGGGGGCGAGATCACAATTCAATCACTTTGGCGCCAGAGTCCCCCCCACCCCCACCCCCCTGCCCCTGCCCCCGACCTCTGGGGCAAACCCTTCACTGCTCATGTTCAAACCCTTCACTGGCGCCTCCTGGTGGTTATCTGAAAAGTCCTCCATAGACACAGATCTCTCCTTGGGTGTGAACCCCAGCTCCATCACTGGCCTCCGAGACTTCAGACCTGCAGCTTAACCTTTCTGAGCCTGGGTTTGTCTCTGTAACGTGAGGGTCTGAAAGGCTCTGAAAGCAGTGATGGGGGCCCCCTACACCCGCGGCTGCGCTCCGCATTCGTACCGCTGATGCCCACCCCCCTGTGTCCGCAGATTCCATGTACATCGAGGATTTGGAGGCAGTCCAGAAGCTGCAGGACCTGCTGCACGAGGCGCTGCAGGACTACGAGCTGAGCCAGCGCCACGAGGAGCCGCGGAGGACGGGCAAGTTGCTGCTGACGCTGCCCCTGCTCCGGCAGACGGCCGCCAAGGCGGTGCAGCACTTCTACAGCATCAAACTGCAAGGCAAGGTGCCCATGCACAAACTCTTCTTGGAGATGCTGGAGGCCAAGGTCTGATGGCCCGGCCCACGGACGGACTCCCGCCCAAGGACAGACGGATGGATCGACGCGAACACCTCCACAGCCACCAGCCTCAACATTCAAGTCCTGTATCATGGCCGTGAGCCGTCGCGGCTGAAGGGGCTCCTCGCTTCCTGGCTGTGTGCAGAGTCCCGGGTGCTGGAGGGGCGGGGGGTACCGGGATGGAAAGGCAGGTTCGGGGCTCATCTGTAACTGGCTCTTTTTTTTTTTTTTTCATTTGGTATGTTGTTTTATTTTTCCTCCGCTATGGGCAATGCCGAGGCCTGGGCCAGAGCTGACTCCCCTCTGAGGCTGGAGACCACCAAGGAGGAAAAGCAACTTCTCCCCACCTGATAACCAGGAGGCAGCACATACATTTCTTAACCATTTCGACATCCGCCCCCTCTCCCAGCCTCCACCCACGGTCTGGGTGGGTAGTGTTTAGTGCGGGAGGACTCTGGCATACTCAGGCAGGGGTATATCTTCGGAGGCTTTCCTCTGCCAGAAAGCAGGTACTTTCTTCCAGAGGCCCTGCCTACTCTGAGGTTCTGCCCCCCAGGAGGCCCCACGCCTTCCGCAGTCCAGAAGGCTTCCTCCCTTCAGCCTTAACCTAGGCTCCCAGGCCAGCCCAGCTCACCATCAGGGGACTAGCCGCCAGAGCTCATGGATTTTCTTAGTCACCCTGCCTCCTTGGTGTGCCCCTCACCCGCCTTCCACTGCTGCCCCAGGGACCCCTCCCTCTCCCCGCTCCCCCACCCCCAGAAACCCCACTGCGACCTCCTGCCCGACCTCAGAGCTCACCCCCACTGTGGGTTCCACCAGCCAAGACTTCAGGGCCCACAGGTGGGGACGGTGCTGGCTCAGAGCAGAGCAGGGTCCAAGACACCACGCCCCAGCTCCCCCTCTTCTGCGGGCTTCTTCCGCTCCCTGGGGGCAGTCCAGAGCAGGTGGGCCTGGGGAACTGAGGGATATGCAGGGACCTGGCCCCTCCGAGGGCACCCTGGGCACTTGATTCTAGGCTGGCAGCTCTAGGAGGACCCAGGTGGGATAGGGAGAGGCCCAGACCAAGCTTTGTTGAGCACAGAAAGGCCCAGAAGCAGAGATGAGCCGGCAAGGGAACTCTGAAGACAGGGGCTCCACAGAGGTCACCAGCCTGCCTGATCAGTGGACCCCAGGATGCCCCCTCCCTTGTCTTCCAAAGGGCAGGGTGAACCAGTGTTGCAGGAGGGTTTGCACATGCCATCCTTGGACTAAGGAGGTATAGCGTAGCTCCCCAGGTGCATTTAGATGCCAGCTTTCTGGCAGGACACCCCCACCCCCTACCAGTCCATCAGGCTGTTGCGTAAGGTACCAACCACCCCAGTTTGCCCAGGACCCGTTTTGGCATTGAGAGTCTATTTGCCAGGAAACCCTCCAGTCCTGGCTGAATGGGAACAGTGGGTCACCCATTTCAGTGAGCAACTATGAAAGTTCGTTATAACCCACTCGGATTGGGGGGAGGGCAACTTGAACACACCATCTGGGGCTCATGGGGTTGGCTGAGAGCAGTTTAGAGGACTTCCCATGGCTGAAAGAGTTTTAAGCATCCATCCAGTCAGCTGTCTTCTAAAGCAGAGATCAGAGCAATCCTGCCAGGGACACTTTCCCGGGGAGTCCAACACATTCAACCCCCGACCTCTCATCACTTTGAGAGGCAGGCAGTTCCCACCCACCCAGCCCCAGGGCCAGGAGGCCAGGCGTCCTCCTCCACAGCCTTGCAGCCTTCCGAGGGCAGCAGATACCGCTGGTTCCGCCTCTCCACACCCAGACACAGCGCCTTCTGAACTTATTCTGCCAGGATGTGCTAAAGTCACCCTAGGCATGAGAGCTGGCTAAGTCCTATCTGCTGCTCTCAGATACCTTCGTGGAGAAAATGTCAGGGGTTCCAAGAGACTTCACAGACCAGCGAAGCATGGCCCCTCCCTTTTTTGTCTGTGGAGACTTCAAGGCCAGAGTCACTTGTCCGGGATCACTGGAATGATCCAGGGTGCTGCTAGCATCCTGTCCAGTCTCCGATCTGGGCGGATAGATGCGCAGGTGCCTCTAAGGGACCAGGGGTAAAACCCAGGCCTACTTAGCTGTTGGGGGCCATTCGTTGACATCTGACCTGGAGAGTGGGGGGTCTGCTCTGAGGATGACTCCCTTAGCCTCCCGCTGAGTTGTGTGCTCAAGGAGGCGGGGAGCAGAGGGTCGCATCTCATCACCCCTGTTCTGTGTAGAGTCACTGCTCGGGCATGAGGACCTGAGCTGTGAGCCGCTGCAGGGGCTAGTTCACAACTGGTCTTCACTGTCCATCTTTTCTAGAAAAAGCACCTCTGATTAACAGTGCAACAAGTGGTTTGTGGAAGGTGGTTGTTGCATATACAGGGCAGCTATGCCTTGCCGGAGCTCACGCATCTGCCAGTGTGCCAGCGTTGGAGCCCTTTTATACCAGGGGGGGCCACGGTCCCAGTGGCTTGATGTCACTGAGGTGGCTGCTGCTTTTACATTAAAAACTCTCATGGCAACAGGAAATGTACCAGGAACGATGAGAAGTCTGTTCAGTGGGGAAGGCCCTGGTGCGTACTTGATGGATCCATTGGCATTCAGAGAAGAAGTTTACGGGCCAACTTCTTAGTTGGGAGCCTAGCCAGCTTTTGGGACCTCCCTGGGAAGTGGGGAGGAGGTTGGGAGGGGGTTTAGGACACCCCATCCCCCTTAAACAGAACAAAACTGAAGTTTTCCCCCCAAATCCACTGTTCCTGGAAAATCTGTAAAGCGGACATAGCCCTTCTCAGTTGTACTCTCATGATACAGGTCATTGAAATGAGCCAAGAAATAAAATGGGAAAAAAAAAAAATCCAACCACGGAGAAGGTGGTATTGGCTGGGTTTTGTTTGGTGCCCGTATCCCCACACTGTATCGACATTGGCTTTGGCACATGTGAACCTTGATAAGGGCTCGCCGTTTCTGTACGGAGGAAGCTTCAGTGATTCCCCGGGGCACAATTTAAGAGCCGAGTAGGAAGACCAGAGCAGGATGATGGGTGGGAGGCCGTGGCAGGGCCTCAGAGGAGCCGGAGTCTGCATCCGCCCCCTGGGGCAGGGGCCACCCTTCCCTCCAGACTCCCCCCAGGCCCTCGAAGACAGAAGGTGGAGGGGGTTGTGGCGAGGGGACAGAGGCCGTGCCCACGGAAGAGCACCAAAGAAAAGCATATGTGGAGATTGTTTTATTTTCTAATAAGGACAATGTGGCTGGAATGGCTTCTTAAGATGTGTATATTTTTTAAAATGACGGTCCCTCATTGCATCACCCCCCCCTGTTCGTACTCCCACCTCTGTATGTGTTCTCCCGAATGCCCTAGGAGTCTTCCCATCCTGGTCCCATGTATCTGGAATCTAATAAATAAGGAACAGCCTATCAAGAGAGTCTCTTAACACATTATCTTGGCTGGCGGGCTGTCCCCTGGACAGCACTGCCCGCAGGTCTCAGGCTGATGCTAGGAGAGGCCATCGGGAGAACCAACTTGGCCTCAGGGTTCTCTGGGGGTTCAAATGGGCATTAAAATGTGTTCAGGGGCAAAATTCAGGGATGTAAATTAAGCGGTCTGAAAATCCCGTCTACTTCTTTTCAGGCTTTGAAACAATAAAAGTGAGGCCTTTTATTATTTTCCTTAGTGTCAGAAAAATGGAGCATCAGATATATGTGAACCAGAAACGATCCACTGCCTTAGGACTTTGAAGTGCGTCTGTATGTATGCACATGACACAGACCGTGCAGAATGCCCTCCCGTGTTGTACACTCAGCGCACACTCAGGTCCTGTGAGAGGCAGAAGGAAGGGCCTGAAAGAAATCAAGAGGACCATATCAGGATGCTTTTGGTTGCAGGTAAAAACACCCCAGCGTATATGGGCTCACTGGACTCATTGCATTGGATAGATGTGAAATCTGTAAATGGGGGCAGGCATCAGGTAGGGTTTGATCCAGAGGTTCACAAAGTCACTAGAACGCTGGCTCTTTGCCTCTGATTCTCTCAGTTCTGCCCTCTTGTGTCTGTGTGCTTTCTCTTCACACCAGCTTCTTTAATAGTAACAAGAAGACAGCCAACTTTTTATTTTGCATCACGGATAGAGAGGGAAAATAAAAATCTTCCTACAACCATGGAAAATATCTGGGCTTCATTCTGAATCCCACTGAATTTTGTGCCTATCCTCACTGTGACCACCTTGGGGTGAGGCCAGTCACAGACATCAGTCTAGCAGCCTCACAAAAAGAGTTGGTTTGAAAGTCTAGGAGGCAACCAACCAACTCTGATACCCACAGAACCCACACACCTAGACAGTTCAAGGTCTGCTCAACTTTCAGTGAGCAGTCAGGTTCCCTGAAGCTCTTGGAAGAGAAAAGACACATGGCAGTCTTTGAATCAACACCTAGCAAGTCTTGAGCATGAAAGAGTTAAGTATTCGTGGAAGTGAAAGTACCCGATGTGGATTATTTTAGGTAAATTCTCAATTCACCTACATCTGGTGCACGTACACATGTATGTATACCCACGCCCCTCCCACACACAGCTGGTATTCATGCTACTACCTTAAGAAAAAACAGTTAAGAAAAACAGTCAGCCATAGCATTGTATCAGATCAGATCAGATCAGTCGCTCAGTCGTGTCCGACTTCGCGACCCCATGAACCGCAGCACGCCAGGCCTCCCTGTCCATCACCAGCTCCCGGAGGTCACCCAGACTCACACCCATCAAGTCAGTGATGCCATCCAGCCATCTCATCCTCTGTCGTCCCCTTCTCCTCCTGCCCTCAATCCCTCCCAGCATCAGAGTCTTCTCCAATGAGTCAATTCTTCCCATGAGGTGGCCAAAATACTGGAGTTTCAGCTTTAGCATCATTCCTTCTAAAGAAAGTCCAGGATTGATCTCCTTCAGAATGGACCGGTTGGATCTTCTTGCAGTCCAAGGGACTCTCAAGAGTCTTCTCCAACACCACAGTTCAAAAGCATCAATTCTTCGGCACTCAGCCTTCTTCACAGTCCAGCTCTCACATCCATACATGACCACAGGAAAGACCATAGCCTTGACTAGGCGAACCTTTGTTGGCAAAGTGATGTCTCTGCTTTTGAATATGCTATCTAGGTTGGTCATAACTTTCCTTCCAAGGAGTAAGCGTCTTTTAATTTCATGGCTGCAGTCACCATCTGCAGTGATTTTGGAGCCCAGAAAAATAAAGTCTGACACTGTTTCCACTGTTTCCCCATCTATTTCCCATGTAGTGATGGGACCAGATGCCATGATCTTCGTTTTCTGAATGTTGAGCTTTAAGCCAACCTATTCACTCTCCACTTTCACTTTCATCAAGAGGCTTTTTAGCCCCTCTTCACTTTCTGCCATAAGAGTGGTGTCATCTGCATATCTGAGGTTATCGATATTTCTCCCAACAATCTTGATTCCAACTTGTGTTTCTTCCAGTCCAGCATTTCTCATGATGTACTCTGCATATAAGTTAAATAAACATGGTGACAATATGCAGCCTTGACGTACTCCTTTTCCTATTTGGAACCAGTCTGTTGTTCCATGACCAGTTCTAACTGTTGCTTCCTGACCTGCATACAGATTTCTCAAGAGGCAGATCAGGTGGTCTGGTATTCCCATCTCTTTCAGAATTTTCCACAGTTTATTGTGATCTACACAGTCAAAGGCTTTGGCATAGTCAATAAAGCAGAAATAGATGTTTTTCTGGAACTCTCTTGCTTTTTCCATGATCCAGCAGATGTGGGCAATTTGATCTCTGGTTCCTCTGCCTTTTCTAAAACCAGCTTGAACATCAGGAAGTTCACGGTTCACATATTGCTGAAGCCTGGCTTGGAGAATTTTGAGCATTACTTTACTAGCGTGTGAGATGAGTGCAATTGTTCGGTAGTTTGAGCATTCTTTGGCATTGCCTTTCTTTGGGATTGGGATGAAAACTGACCTTTTCCAATCTTGTGGCCACTGCTGAGTTTTCCAAATTTGCTGGCATATTGAGTGCAGCACTTTCACAGCACCATCATTCAGGACTTGGAATAGCTCCACTGGAATTCCATCACCTCCACTAGCTTTGTTCATAGTGATGCTTTCTATAGCATTGTATAATGTAATAAAAATAGAAATTTTTTATTGGACTATATTTTAGGATTTTCTGTACTTCATTTTGCCTAGATAATTGTGATCAGACTAGCTAGTAGCTCATTTTTTCATTCATTTCTTTATCTCTCTTCATTTGTCCTCCCAAATATCCCTGTTTTGTGTTAGCAAAGGATTTGAAGCATCAAAGGAGGAAAAAAACATAATTGAGGGTCATTCATTCATTCAACAAATATTTACTGAGGGTCTGTCCTGTGCCAGACACTTTTCTGGGCAAAAAGACTACCTTATTAAACAGAAAAGGCAAATCTCTATCTTCATAGTGCATACAGTCTAGTGGGAGGAAGAGAGAGAGAATGAGCAAAAATAACCAAGTTCTAAGTTGGTTAGAATGTGATAAGTTCCATGAGGGGAAAAAGACAGGCTGTGGAGGGGAGGGGTGGATGGAACAAGAAAAGGAAGTGGTGATATCATTTTTAAAGGAGTGGTCAGGGCAGCCTCACTGAGAATGTTTCAGTGAACAGTAAGTTGAAAGGTGAGGATCACGTGGGCATCTGTAGGAAGAACTCTCCAAGCAGAGGGACCAGCATGTACAAAGGCCCTGAGGTAGGAGTATGCCTGGTATGCTCAGTGAACATCGAGAAAACGAGGGTGGTGGAAGGAATGGGAGAGGAATGGGGAGGGAGCACAAACCACCAGGGGGCTTGGGGGCACAGGAGGTGTGGCTCTCACTTTCAGTGGAAGATTTTGATTAAAGAAGAGCTATGATCTCATCTCAGTGGGAGCCTTTGGCTGATGTGTTGATGACAGGTCATAGAAGGACAAGGATGAAAGCAGGAAGACCAATTAAGAGACCACAGGTGGTGTGACCATGGCTTAGACCAGGATAGGGGAAGAGCTTGGCTAAGAAATGCTTGGGTCTTGGACCAGTTTTGAAGTAACCAGAATTTGGTAATAATGTTGGATATGGAGTGTGGGGGGGAAAAGGGGGACATGTGATTTCAGAGATTCTAGCCCCAACAACTAGAAACAGCGTTGTCATCCAATAAAGTGAGAATACTCAGTGGAGGCAACTGTAGGGGCTGACTGGGAGTATTAACTCTGTTACTTTGAGAGGCCATTGAAGATCCAGGGGAGCCATCAAGAAGGTGCCAGGTGTGGGGTCGGCTAAATAGGGAAGAAAGAATGCCCCTCCCTAGAGAGCAGATGTCAGCACTGACCATCTTCACCAGCTGTGAACTCTTTCTTCTAGCCAACAGCTGCCTTCGCTCTCTACCTAGCCTCAAAGGCAGTAAAGTAGAATTCATCTTAGAAACACAGATTTGGGGGAGCAGAAAGGGCTTCAGTTCAGTTCAGTTGCTCAGTCGTGTCCGACTCTTTGTTATCATTTTATATCCCTACTTGACAGATGTGAGAAATGAGCCTAAATTATAATCTCACTCTTGAGTTTCAAAAACTGTGGGGCGATGGACTGCTTGACTTGATTTAGACTGCTGCTGCTACTGCTAAGTCGCTTCAGTCGTGTCCGACTCTGTGCGACCCCATAGACGGCAGCCCATGAGGCTCCCCCGTCCCTGGGATTCTACAGGCAAGAACACTGGAGTGGGTTGCCATTTCCTTCTCCAATGCATGAAAAGGAAAAGTGAAAGTGAAGTCGCTGAGTCTTGTCCGACTCTTAGCGACCCTATGGACTGTGGCCCACCAGGCTCCTCCATCCATGGTATTTTCCAGGCAAGAGTGCTGGACTGGGGTGCCATTGCCCTCTCCTGATTTAGACTAAAAGTTCGCAAATGGGGCCAATTTTGCCCCTAAGGGTATACCTGGCAATATCTGGAGACATCTTCTGTAGCCACACCGGGGGCGCTACTGGTATCTCAGGTGCAAGCCAGGGATGCTGCTGGATATCACAAGTTGCAACAGGCCAGCTCCACAACAAAGGACAATCTGACCCCAAATGTCAAGAGTCCTGAGGTTGATAAACCCTGATTTACATATATTCTGGGCATTACCAGGAAAAAAAAAATAACCCTAAGGGTTGCAGGGAACCGAATTTGGAGGTGTCAACTGTCATTCCCAAGCTCTTCCTGCCCCAAGATGCCACCTCTCCCTTCCCTGGTCTTGCTCTGACCCTGACAGGTCTGGCTGGGGCAAGCATCCCACACTCTGTGTGAACCGTTCCTACTCAGACTCAACCTAGAGGTGTGAGGAGAGAGGGCTTCAGTTCTGCAGTCTCTGCAGTCAGGCCAATCTGGTTGCCGTTAACATGCAAACATTTGGGGGGAAGAAAAATAGCACCTGTGGCTTCACGTCCGGAAGCAGTGGGGAGCCTTTGTAGTAGACCACGTGCTCCCTGTTTGAGGATGAAGAACAAGAACATAGGTGCCTGCACCTCCTTTTCCTCTTGGCCACACGTGACCCTCCCCATGACTGTCCTTACATGTTTGGCTCTGTGGGCTTTCTCTTATCGTTTCCTTCCCTGGCCTGGGATGGGCTGGGAACCTGGGGCAAAGTCCCATGTCTTACGGTTTGGAAGCCAAATCTTCTCTACAAAAGGAAGGGTTAAGTGTCTTTAGAGACCTTTTTCCAACTTATTTTTTCCGGGAAGTTCTGCAGCCATTTCCCCGCTTCTCAGCCCCAGTCCTTAGCTCATCGGTGCAAAGATCCCATTGGCAGCTGTCACAAGCCAAAGCCAGGGCACTGTGGCTTTCACTCAGCTACTGAGGAGTCTCTCCCCACCTCCCCTGTGGAGAAGATGGACCACAAAGGCCTCCCATCCCCTCCTCCCACAGACACACATGACAAGCTCTACAGTCAAGTTTGGAGCAAGGCTGAACCAGAGTCTGACATAAAGGAGAGAAGATTCCAGAGCAACACATGGGCCACACAGACTACACTGGGCCCCATTCTCAAGACTCGTTAAATTACATGTTCCAGATAAAGCCACAATACCACATTCAATGCCTGTTCTTGGGTCACTTCCAAAGAAACAACAGTCCAGCAACCACTGCTACTGCTAAGTCACTTCAATCGTGTCCG